>OX376059.1:10000000-20000000 GCA_947361185.1 Charanyca ferruginea | reverse complement strand
AAAGCCATATTTATGACAAAAAGCGTGTTATTGTGTAAATGCCCTTTGCAAAGCATATGTTCTGTGTTGGGTTGAGTTTTTAAATTCCTGGACTTTTTGAACGTTTAAAGAAATGTCACAATTACGATACGATACGTCAATCATACATTCCTCAGAATAATGCTCAAATTCTCATTCATTCATTTAATTCATTCATCATTGTGTTCATCATCATGTGGGGGTGATCGAAGTGAGATATTTGGGGCGTATCTAACAAAAATTAAAATTGTATTTCATTAATATTATGTTTAGAGGAGACTAATAATAATCCAGAAAAGACGACAACATGGCTCAATCTAATTTCAGGTAGGTATTACGTTTATCGTACTTAAAGTATTGATAGTAAATTAGCATTAATCACTGGCACTGTGTTTGTTACATTTACTTTTGCTTTTAGCGCGGTCGATGAATACGGGTTTGAGAGACACGAAGACTTCGATTATGAGAGCTATGAGGACTTCATGTCGAATTACTTGAAAGTGCTGGCAACGAGGGCGCAGAAATGGGCCAGCCTGCTTGGCGAAGGAAAGTCGGTCAAACGCACCAACACTGTGAAAAGATACGTCCGCAAAGGAGTACCCAGTAAGTGTCTTTCTTTGTTTACATTTATATGCCGTGTGAATTTTACCGCACTTTCATTTTTGTATATTGTATTTATACTTTATAAATACCATGCGGTGTCTAGAACTCGTAAAAAAAATGTGTTAATTGTTTTGTTTCTGGCTAAAAGTGATACAGAAAAAATCAATCAAGCATTATTTCATTTCATCTAGTTACTTATGCAATAGGAAGTTCATGTTTTTTAACAAAGGTATTGGTCAGTAGGTCGTCTTAGGGGCTGTTTACTTTAGATCCAAACTTTTTAAGGGTAACTTCAAAGTAAAATCAGTTGCTGCTCCCACAAATTTTTAACTTAATTTCCTGGAGTATCCCAAACGTTTGTTCACTTGCACCCTTGACAATCGGTCTCAAATAAAACCTCAGAAGCAGCAATCATTGAGGCCACCTGCAGGGCCCAAATAGTATAAAATTCATATAAATATGACATAATTAGCTTATGCCCGTGACTGTGTCTGTGTAGTAGTAGTAGTATGACGGGCTGATGTCCGCAACTCCTCATCTCAGCGCGTATTTTGAGTGTGTGTCATTTTTATTTAAGGAATCCAATTATTTGAATGTTTTAAAACAGCTCACTCAGTGGTAACGTAGCTTTTTATTAGCAAAACAATTTCAGGATCAGACCAGTCGTTTCTGAGATTAGCCTGAACAAATAGAAACTCAGTGTGCCAGAGGACTTTAAATTATACTATGTTTTAAATTGTGATATGAAAAAATAAATTACTTACAATTAAATATCTATAAACCTTTTCAAAACAACAATATTTAATCAAACCTGCTGAATATTGATTTCATCCACTTTCATTGTAATCCAAATACTCAAGTGACTTGTGATCTGAATTTAAACTGTAATATTTTAGGTGAACATCGGCCATCAGTATGGATGGCAATCTCCCAAGCAGAAATGATGAGAGAACAATGTCCAGACCTATACCAGAAAATACTAGACGGCCCATTCGAGAAGGAACTAGTTGACCTTGTGAAGACGGACCTGCCTCGCACCTTTCCAGACAACATATACTTTACTAAGGAGGCCAACCACCAGACACACTTGTTCAACATACTCATAGCATACGCACACAACAACAGGGTAGTTGGTTACTGTCAAGGACTCAATTATATTGCAGGTAAGATTTAAAATTTTAAAAGTCAGGACTATAATTTCTTTGCTCCTCTAAATATTATACTTTTTTTTTAATGCATATGAAGTAGTAGTATGACGGGCTGGTGTCTGCAACTCCATGTTTCAGCGTGTATACTGTTATAATTAGATATAATCTCTTTAGATTTAGACATCTAATAATTATAACTGTAGAATAAAATCATGATCTGTCTGTGAAAGCTTGGGAAGATAGATCATGATTTTATTCTGCCTGTTTAGACTTTCATACCTACAGATTCTAATCTGTGGCCTTGAACTTACTACCTACACTGATTATACATTTGATTTTTTAATTCATACCAATCAAATTAGGTCAACTAGTACAGTGGGGCCAATTGGTTAATTTTCAGATATGACTCAATACTGATGCAATGTATTTTATCTCAAAATAAAGTTCTTAAATTGAAAACTAACTAAAATAAGCTGAAACATTATTCAAAAACTGTTTTGACTTCAAGTAGGTATGTTTGTCAATCAGTAACATGTCCATTTATGTAATGCTGTCACTTCACTTAACATGGCGTAATTGTACAAATATTCGCCTTATTTGAATAATACAAAATTTACCGTAGGGCTATTGAAATAACGTCTATTTAGTATTATCCAAATTTAGCGAATATTTGCACAAATACGCCATGTGAAGTGCCAGCATAATATAAATATTTCCAGACCTGTTAATAAGGATAATAAATAATTCTTTGAATTGTTAGGCAATTGTTAAAATTCTGTATTATTTTCCTTTTGTTATTAGCTGACCAATTAACATAAACCTGTAAAATTCATAATCCACTTATTGTTGGTCTAGGAACAAATAGCCAATGACATCTAAAGACATATACATATTTTCCCAACCATAGCTCATTTAAAAAATCATAATTGACCAATTAGTCCACTCTGTCTGGTGTGGATTGTAATGCTTTATTAACTTAATTAATTGTCATAATACCACATTACGTTTATCCACTGACTCGTCTGACTAATCTGATTCAGATAATGACATAATGGATTGCCAGAATTATGTATTATTGTTATCATTAGCAAGGCAATCTATAGATAGTTACATATGAACTAAACTATTAAGGGATTGTTGTATCTTTATGTTTAAATTGAATAAAACTAGCTATGCCCGCGACTCCGCCCGAATGTCGGTTATCTGCGGGGCTTGCATTTTTTTTTGCGCGGAGCTTTTATTATTTTTAACCGACTTCAAAAAGGAGAAGGTTCTCAATTCAATTGGTTTTTTTTTTTATGTGTGTACACCGATTACGCTGAGATTTATGATCCGATTTACGTTGCCATTTGGTCCCATAAAAATTTAACATAGTTTGACCCAGTAGTTTTCATTTTATGAACTTTTTTTATTTATTTATGATCACATTGATCACGCACAACTTTTTCAGTGTACTCCGATTTCGATGATTCTTTTATTAATTGATAGTGTATACCTCAAATTCCCATATAAATTTCAAGAAAATATTCCACCCCTAAGGGTAGAAAATTAAGGGATGACTGAATTTTATTTGGTGTCACCGTTTCGTAATTATTTTGTATGATAAGAAGTAGGCACAAAAAAGCGAAAAGAAATCTTTTAGTTAAAAAGTTTTTTTCTGAAATAAAGTAATAAGTACTAAACTTGGTACTCTTTATGACATCATCTATCTGGCAATGAAAGACCAACCGTTTTGAAGCTTTGCCGGAACAAACAGACAGACAACATTTCTTATGCCGGCACTTTGCATGGCGTATTGTGCAAATATTCGCCTTGTTTGGATAATACAAAATTGACCTTATGTCAATAAATATAGGGTAAATTTTGTATTATCCCAATAACGCGAATATTTGTACAAAAACCTACGCCATGTGAAGTTCCAGCATTAAATAACTTGCTTTTGGTTTTACCTTGTAAACATTCGTAAGCATTTAATAAAAAGCTGTTATTTTGACATTACAAACAGACACTTCAATTTTATTTTATCGTATAGCTAACGTGGACTAGAAAAAAAAGAAGGACTCAAGCCAGACCGTTGGTACAAACATGCCTCACGTACACATTTACATCATAGTGAAGCACCGTACCGATCAATGTGTGTGTGAGGCAGGTTTGTAGTCCAAGCGAACCGTCTTACTTAGGGTGCTTCTGCACTATCGATATGCGTGGCGTGGAGTCCTTATTTTTTTCCGTGATAGCTAATTATAAAAAATGTTAGTAAGATAGTTTATCATCCAATAGAATAGATTGTATAACATGATAATGATACATCGCCTTTTTAGTTTTTTGGTGATTATGCATGATTTATGTCAAACAAGCAGTTGAAATGAAAATATAATGTTAAATATAAACGCGAAAGTTGGATGGATGTTTGTCCCTCTTTCATGTTTGTTGCAGGCTCTGCACAGTGGGCTGTCCGTTACTCCTATGACAAAAAAATGTTTATTGAAAGTCCCATGGCCAGTTAACAGTGGCCAACAGCGGCTGTGACCACACGCGGCTGTTGTCAGTAGTCAGTCGGAGAGCTTGCCTCGTGAAGCGGCCCTCAATCGCAGGTAGTGCCTCCTTGGCCTGCCTGCACTCACTAAGTTCGCTCCACAGTCTTTGGTGTAGATCCTTGGTACGTTTTCTTACCATGGTGCGTAGGTGACCGAAGGGGAGTGGTCATATACTATAGTAGTCTTTGGGAGTGGTACTATGGGTTCGGGACCCACCGCGCTTGTACTCGACCCCCTTCTACCGAGCTCGTCTGCAGCATCGTTACCACGCGAACCGCTGTGTCCTTTGATTCATTGAATGATTATATCATAAAGAATACCCACCTTGTTAAATTTTTGGTGACATTTTGTATATCAGCCCGGAGTTGACCGTGTAGCCGTTTATGAGTTTTTAACCGACTTCAAAAAGGAGGAGGTTATCAATTCGAATGTTTATATATATATATATATATATATTTTATGTATGTTCGGGCATAACTCTGTCGTATATATAGAAACGGATTTGAAAAATCTTTTTTTTGTTCGAAAGGGGTTTAGTCCGAAATGGTCCCATATAAATTTTACCAACATTGATCCAGCCCTTTTTGAGAAAATCAACAAAATCCCAAAAAAATACTTAGATGACGTTTTAGTTTCTTCAATATTTGGAGGACTTACAATCTCTTTTAAATGTGTCGCCGTTTCTTAATGAATTTGGATGTTAAAGCATTACTAAAAATCGAAAAATAAAAAGTTTTTACAAAAAAAGAAAACCGCCGTCTATAACTAAAAAGTGATAAATAACTTTAGCACAGAACACACATTACTTTACTTTCGGAAGTCAGTGGCAATACAAAACAACAAACACAAAGCCACCGCCACCGACTTCCGAAAGTAAAGTAATGTGTGTTCTGTGCTAAAGTTATTTATCACTTTTTAGTTTTTGAAGACCTGTTTCCTTTTTTTTTTACTTTTTTTAGTACAGCCATGGTGTCCGACAGTATGCGAATTGGTTGCCCTACTACCTGCCTGTTTAGTATAGCTAAGGCTGCCAGGAACACTGTGTTATAAGCACAGACAGACCTCAACATACATAGTTATAGCAACACCACTGGGTGTTGCTATAACTATGTATGTTGAGGTCTTCCGAGAATATCTTTTTTAAATCCATTCTGTCGTCAATCGCCTTAGTTATCGGAAACTCCTTACTAAATTCCGCTAGTAACGCGGTGTGTTGAGAGCTACTCTTGCTCCAGAGATTTAGTGTTTTTAAGCTTAATGCTGCCATTGTCGCTTCCTGTTGGATGAATAGGTGAAGCGGCGGCCGCCCTAACATGGCCTCTAGTGCGGCCGTCGGAGTGGTCCTCATACAGCGCGTGGTCGCCATGCAGGCTAGTCTTTGCATACGCTGTAGTTTGTTGCCGGCTGTGTTTAGCTTGGTACTCGGCCACTAAACCACCGATCCATAAGCAATCATGGGGCAGATTACCGCGCTATACAGCCATAGTACTTATTATCTTAGGGGATAGGCCCCACTTCTTACCTATCATTTTCCTACATTAACAAGGTGATGCAGGCTCTGTTTAATTTGTTGTCTAGGTGATTGCTCCAGTTTAACTTACTGTCTAAGATGACCCCGAGGTATTGTACTTCGTTGGCCAGTTGGATTTCGCTATTGAAAAGTTTGGGTAGGCGGTAGGGTTCTAGTGCACGTTTGTGAATAAACATAACTATACCCTGTTCACAATAAGATTAGACATAAACACAAACCTTTTTTACAGTCCCTTTAACCGATTTTGACTTCTATTCTGTAGGCTTAAGGATGACATTAGAGGCAAAAAAGTGATTACAATAACAACTGTTTACGCAATATAAGTCAAAATCGGTTGAACGGACTGTAAAAAAGGTTTGAGTAAATGTCTAATTTTATTGTGAACAGGGTATAGGTCGGTTTTAGTGAGATTAACTGATAAGTCAAATTCCCCACACCATCGCTCCACGATTCATAGCGCCCGCTGTGTGAGGTTCCAGATGGTCCCAGTCACCTTTCCTGACACAAGGATGGCGAGGTCGTCAGCGTAGCCAATAGTATAATAGCGTTCGGGGGCAGCCTCTGGCAATCATGGCCGCTTGCTGCTCATCTTCAAGCTGAACTACACGTTTACTTAGCATATTGGTAATCCAGTCAATTAGTACCTGCTAGTTTTGTCGAAGGCCCCTTCGATGCCTAAAGGTACCCAGGCAAGAACCCTTTTGGTGTATGTCTTCCTCGATTCTACTAATCACCATGTGGAGGGCAGATTCTGTCGATTTACCTGAGCTATAGGCGTGTTGATTACCGTGTAGGCCGGGGTATATTTCTTATAGGCCCATCCCATAGCTCCCTTTCGCATAGTCTTTCCCTAAAAGCGTAACAGATAGATTAATTTTCGAGGTATAATAATTTCGAAAAGAACTCTAACCACTTTTCTTTTTTATTTCAGGTTTGCTGCTACTAGCTACGAAAAGTGAAGAAACATCATTTTGGCTGCTGAAAGTGCTAGTTGAGAAGATCCTTCCAGACTACTATACACGGACAATGGACGGTCTCATTGTGGACATAGAGGTGTTGTCAGAACTAGTCAAGACCAAAGTGCCAGATGTGCACCAACATGTTATTAACTTGGGTATGTAGAAACTACCCTAGGCTGTTTTAGTTTAGCTTGTTCAAGAACTGACTATTTATGTATACACCTTGAAGATACATAGAATCTGAACAACTTCATCTTTCTCCATATACCAATAATCAAACTAGTTTACATCCCAGAATTATTTTAAATCTGACTTGTATTGATAACTGTTGATAGGTTTTCTGAGATAAGAAATCTATCATGTTGTAACTTAGATGTTACGAAACAGACACAGAATTTTGAGTAAATGTAGTGGAACAATGAGAAGAGACAATGAGTGTCAATGAGATTTTTTTTTTTTGGGTCCAGTCTCTGTCAATCTACATCTTTTAATTACAGTACACATTTTCAGGTCTCCCATGGGCTGTAATAACCACCAAATGGTTTGTTTGCCTATTCGCCGAAGTCCTTCCCATAGAGACGGTGCTACGAATATGGGACTGTCTATTTTATGAGGGCTCAAAGATACTGTTCCGAGTATGTTTGACGCTGATAAAGAACAACCGAGCCGAGATCATGTCGTGCAACGATTTTACCTCCCTGGCGGAGTGCTTCAAGGCTATCGTGAAAAATGCCAGTGCACTGCACTGTCATGAGTTTATGCAGGTGCGTTTAAAGTTTTAAACTTGATATGAGACTTCATAAAATTGCTATCAATATTATGTCTCATTTTCAAATATGCTGTAATTACATTGCCCTTTTAAACTCTATTCGGACTTGATATGCCCCAGTATGGCTCCAAAGTAAGGCAGCGTTTATACTGTTTCTGAATTAATGTACTTGTTTTCCAGTCAATCTTCAAAGTACCTGGTACTCTCTCTAACGCAACAATAATCAAACTTCGAGCACGGTTCGCGAAGCAGCGCCGCGAGCAACAGCAGAAGGAGCCTCTGCGGTGAACCACCGACACCGGCTCGAGTCCTGATCTCAAATTACAACCAAATTGTACATGATACATTACTTAACAACTCTACTTATAACAAATTATGACAACATATATTTTTGATCTCTATATTTAACAACAAAGAAATGAGGCCTACTTTCGATCCCACGAAATTATGTTGTTCCAGGATTTTAAAATGTTTGAATTATTAGCAATACGCTATAGATTATTTATATTGAAACTTGCAGAATTATTTAAAAGGCTTTTATTAAGTGTTACATTTTTTTAATTGTCACCATTAAGAATCAAAAATATATTCATCTAGCTTGTTGCGATTGTACAAACCTTACTAGTCTTTATAGCCTTGTATGTTTAGTAGCTATTCATTTAAATCAGGCGAAGAATTGAGTTTACCTGACAAGACCTTTTTTATTTCCTGAAGTCATGACAAACTTCTAAGGCTAACCGACCATTACATTATCGCAATACCAGTGCTCTATCTTTCATCTTATTTATGGTTTTTGTGAACTCCATGATTGGTTAGCGCTGATGTAGTGATCTTAGCCTTAGCTGCATTTTGCAACTAATTTTTTATAAGTTAGTATTAAGTTATAATGTTTTTCGGCATATCATTAAAGTATTTTTGTTTGTAGTATTATTTTTGTTATTATAGAATTGTACTGTAATGATAACTTATTAAGGAATGAACAAAGTGAGCATTTTATTAGCCTAATAATTTCTAAAATAAATATGTTATGTGGATTACCATGGTGTTACTGCTATTTGCAGAAACAATATTAAAATTATATTTATTACACATGGAATTAAGTTTATTTGTTAAAATAAATTGTTAGTTACTAATGTAGGCTAATTAATTGATATTTTTCATAGTAATATCTAGTTATAGCTTTGCCAACCTTATCAAAGTAAGGTTTGTTTAATTTATTTGCATAATGCATATATTTTTTCTAAATGTCATTTGAGTAAATTAGGTGCTAGGTATTATATTTTTAAAATATTTTAATGTACCTATGTAACCACAAATTAGCGACAAAAATATAATATATTTATGTTGTAAAATGTGGAAATTGACGTATTTTGTCAATTTTGTTAGTTTATGCTTGGATGCCATCTTGCTATGTCCTCGAAAAAAATCTTAGTTTTTTAAATGGCTTGGAAAATATTTTGATGCAGTTAGTAAATTATTTGCTCAAAATTATGTGTTAGACATATTGTGTTGATAGGATTTACTAAGCCACTAGAATATTTCGCTTTGAAAAAGGATAATCCGTGCTCTTAAATTAATTGTGGAACAGATTCCCTGCTCAAGCGACGAAACTACACTATCTGCAATCTGTATGGAGCTTAGGCCACTTATCTACCCCCTAGGGCCACTTCTGATACTTAGTTAATCACAAATGTGGACAATAATTTTCACATATCCATTAATACCATTATTGATAAATCACAGAAACATAGTTTTAGTATCAAATACCTTATTGAACATTATAAAATCTAGAAAAATATTTTATCCATTTGACCTATTCCATAATAACAATCTTAATAATATATTTCAAGCTAATTAAATCATAGAAATCATCTTTGCAAAAGTAAATAGTAAGTAGGGTTTTTGAAATGTATTTTATCAACAACTACATTTATTTATTATAGAAATGTGTAAATGTATTTTTATAAAATACTCTTTTGATGGTTTCATTCTTGATGTCTGATCCTTGTATATTGCGCTGTGATTAACAAGCTGTTCTGCCTGATTCAAATTAATCATTAGGATATGCCATAATACATGTTTGGATGTTCATCGTGACAGAATAGACTATTGAGATGTTCAAATGAATTTTATTTTACTACTACCCTTAACACAAAGGAAATCTTAATCTCAGATGATTTATGTAAACCTGCTAGTGTTGTATATTTTATTTAGAGTGTATTTTACTTTCACTGATTAAAAACGTGTTTTTCACTGCATTACGTGCAAATTTTGTGATTTTATTATATTTTTATGTACACATTTAAATTCAAAAGAGATTTATTTAACTCAAACATCGAGTACATACCCTACGAAATGCTACTCATTTTGTAAAAAAATACCGTCATATCACCGCGGTGACAACTGCTCTCTGATTGGTCGACCCAAGGTCAATCATAACACTAGACAAGCAAATATCCTTATAAATATCGAAAGTCGGTGTTTAGTAGGATAGCATAGTAAATAACACTCTGGTTTTTATTTTTAGAGAGATGCAAATGATGCAATTAATACATACAATGAATAAAATAAGTTGAAATAGTTTTATTCTCTAAAAGAAAAACTATCGGAAGACTCTGAAACCAGTTGTGAATTTATTACTTAACTAGCTTTAGCCCGCGACTTCGTCCGCGTGAATGTCGGTTATCGCGGATGACGACGAGTCGAGGATTAAAAAGTAGCCTATGTCCTTCCCTGGGGTTCAAGCTATCTTCGTACCAAATTTCATCAAAAGCAGTTCAGCCGTTTCATCGTGAAAGCGTAACAGACAGAGTTACTTTCTCATTTATAATATTAGTATGGATTATTTCGGTTGTGCAATCAGTTAAAACATTTATTATTAAAATGTAATAAAATACCTACTTTACTCATAAATATTGACACATAATTTGATTATCTTAGTCCAAAGCTCTTGTATCAAGTTCATAGAAATAAAAAGAGACTCACAGATATAGTTTAACATGAGTTATAATAAATTGGATGTAAATTGAAAAATCATACATTTATTGTTACTTACGAGTGAAATGTGATTTCAACTGTTTTCGTTTTAGTAGTTTTTGTAGTGTGTTTTAGTAGTTTTTTACACACCTACAAATAGAACAGTGAGAAATTATAATAGCAAATTTTGTGATCTGAATATACTAAGAAATTAAATGGAGCCAGTGTGTATACACTGGTTAGTTTCTGGTGATTCAGAATTGGATGGCCCGTATTGCCATTAATGGGTATGTACTTGATGGACTCAAACAATACACCTTTTTTCATTTATTGACAAATTGGTTTTGCAGTGGTTTAGCACTAGTGTTGTATCATGGACATTTCTCAAAATTTGTTAGTTTGTACATTATAAATCATTTGAGATTACAATTTAAATCTGCAAGGTAATTAGCTAATCATAACTACAAAATTTATTGTTTATCTATTTACACAAAATTGTTTACTAAATTACGGCTTATGACTTCCCACTTTCTAACAGGTCTTTGGCTTCATTTATCTTAGCTGCAATTAATGGCGAGCCTCCACGATCAGGATGGTTCAGTAACATAATCTTGCGATGGGCATCTCTTATCTGCAAATTAATATAATACTGAATAAGCAAGTCTATGAAAATACAATATCCCACCAAAAACATTTTCATGTAAAATGTTGCCACGTCACGAAATAAATGGCTTGCACTGTCAAAAAGTTATCAGATCACTACCTATAATCTCTACTTTACTAGCCCTAACTTCACAAACTTCTCCTTAGTCAAAATAAGAATGTGGCTTTAGGCTTTGTTCTGTTTGTTGTATTGTATTGCCACCGACTTCCGAAACTAAAGTCATGTGTGTTCTGTGCTAAAGTTATTTACCACTTTTTAGTTTTTTTTCGAAGGCGGTTCTCTTTTTTCAAAAAAGTTTTTATTTTACACTTTTTAGTGCCTCGTTAACACCCAAATCCATTAAGGAACGGCAACACAGTTAAAACAAAGATTGAAAGTTCTTCAAAGATGGAAAATGGAGGAAGCTAAAAGATCTTCTCGGTTTTTGTTGTTTTTTTTCAAAAAGCCCTGAATAAATTTTTGTTTGTTGTATACTAAAACCTTCTCCAGAATGTAACAAACACTTTTCTGAAAACCGCATCAAAATCGGTTCAGCCAAACTGAAGATAATCGCGGACAAACATACATACATATAAACATACGGGTCTAACTCAAAACCTCCTTTTTTTTTTAACTTGGTTAAAAATGTTTTTGGTGGGATTTCACTTCTTTTTGAAAGTTGCTTAAGACAATATATTTTTATTTTGTTTATTTTTTCTATTTCAAGATTTTTTTTTGCTGTTTATGTACAAATACTAGCTTACATACCGAATTACAGCTTTCTAGTACTCCCGGAAGTACACCAGAATTTTGATGATCATCAGTGAGTCAGTGACAAAATCGGGCTTCTTTAGATATCAATAAATTCTAAAGTATAAAAGCTATGCAATTGAAACTTTATAAATTTAATATGACATCATATCCCGAGAATTTTGTTTATCTGGCGTAATCCAAACCCAAGTTAGGAGGGTTCAAGAAAACTACGAAGTGCTTCGAGAAAAGGTAGGCACTGCCCTTGCGCTTCACTTGGCTCGTCTTGGCAGGGGCACTACCATACCCCCAGATCTACTTAACTAATCATGTACTTACTTTAGCTTTGGTTGCTGTAGGACTCACACCCAGAATTAAAGCAGCTTCTCTTTTAGTCATTTTTGGTTCAAATCCTCCTTTGTAATATTTCGAGTGGGCTAAACTTTCGGCATCGAATTTGGGTAAATTTTTTACAGCTTCGGCGAATCTGGAAGTGGCATTAGGCATCTGTCGTAGCACGTAGCGACCAGCAAATCCAATTGCTGCCATCCCTATGCCCACTACAATGACTGAACTTGCCTGTAGATATTACAAAGACGTGTTTTAGCTATGTATGAAAAATTACATTACAACAGACTGCAATCTGAGACATTTTGGTCAGTGGGTCGCCTTAGGGGCGGAGATTAGCTTAGGTGGAAAGCTGAGCCTCTTGATTATGCACACAATCTAAACGATTGGTCAATGATGATTAACCTATAAGCGAAGTTAAGTTTAACTAAATTTGTTAAAAACTGAGGATGAGATGCATACATACCATTATTAAACCGTGATATTTGCACTTAATTTATTGCCTAATACCTTGAAATTTTACAAATTACACATGCTTTACTTATATTTCACAAAAAATATAAATATTGCAATTGTTGACTATAAAACGTATTTCATTCTTTGATTTTGTGTGACAGACAACATTGACATGACATTGACAACTGTCAATGATTGATAACATATAACTGATAAAAGTCTGAAAAATCATTCTTCACTAAACTTCAGTCAGTTCCAGTCCAGTTGACGTTTACGTAAATGTAGTAACTTATTCTTTGCGTTTCTTTTTTTTTTATCAATAAAATTGATAGGCATACGTTTGACCACTATCTTACCTGGTAAGATAGTTGACGACCCCGTTGTCGCTGGTATAAGCAGCAGGATCCACGGTACGAATTCGCGGGCAGAAGCTAGTGTTGAATATAAGAACGGATTTTGCGACAGGGTCGAATTAACACCTTGAGTTCATCGCGGATAAAATACCCGGCAAAAAACTAGCACACCTATACCATTTAAAATCTTTAAAGTAAACCCTAAATGTAATAGTTTTATCACTTTCCATCGGAAGCGATGATGCGGTATAAGATCATGAAGATGTAGGTAAAGATGGAGCCAACACTTCGAACAAAAACTTGAGTCAAACACCTAAGTATCTCTACCTCACTCTCTGTGGGCCGACTTCTCTATTCAGTGTGGCCTGTAGTATTGCTATCTCCTAATTTAAATCTTATACGAAATACGAAATTGTGGTCACACTAACCAAATCAGAAGATAATTAAACTTTGTCAAATAATGTTATTGAGGATCAATAGTTGTACTATGATTAGTTAAGTTAATAAAACATGAAACTTTAGGCCACACTCACGCGTCACGCATGCTAAACCGGGTTGACGATCAGTGAATTACGATGCCATTTCCTAAGGAATCGGTAATGTGGCAACATTGACACTATGTGTCAACATAAATAATATGGTCCTCAATATGGCGGTTATTTACTTTGCAGTTCACAGCTTCGTCTGGTATTTTTCGAGGTAATCATCTTTATAATTAAAGAAATGGTGCAAAAATGAGTAGTGCGTGGTTGTGGTAGACGTGGTAGTACGTGGTGATACATGCTAAAGACAAAACCAAATGGAATATTGGCTTTATTCAACATTCAAATACAGCATGAGAAAATAACAGACAGTAGTGACATATATAGAGTATGACAATCTATCATAAAATCTAAGTAAGGAATTCATATCATTCACCCCCCCCCCCCCCCCCTCCTAAGAAGAAACGTAATCCTGGAGGTAGCCTTGAGGTCAACGTTCGCATGTAGAGTGGCGCACTTGAGAGCCACTCGCTTCTAGGTTATCCAGGCGGGTCTGTACCCGTAATAGGCTGCTCAGGCTCCTCTTCATCCGATGAATCATCGTTTAAGGTCCTTGGCAGTGGTGCTAAAGACCTGTTAAAGACCGTCGTTTCACGACCATCTGGTAAACGAACAAAGGAGTATTCAGGATTGCTCTGTAGTAGCTGAACTTCTTCTACAGCTGGGTCGTATTTAGAGGTCCTTACGTTTTTCTTCATGTAAACAGGTCCAGGCGACTGAAGCCATGATGGTAAAGATTGGCCATTTATCGAGCGGCGAGGATGGTTGAATATACGCTCATGCGGGGTCGCATTAGTTCCTGAAGGTACACAAAAGAGATCAGAAAAGAGATAGTATGGCTTTCTCTCAGTTTGCGATATCCTCGTTATTGGATCTGAGATGTAATTGGATTGTGCGCCACAGTGTACCATTTAAGCGCTCTACCAAGCCATTTCCTCGAGGATTGTAGGGCGTTGTGCGACTACAAGATGTACCTAGTGAGGTTAAGAATTGTCCTAATTCGTCAGATAAGAATGAGGTCCCTCTGTCCGAATGAATTTAAGCTGGAGTGCCGAACGTGGAGGATAGGTCTTTCAGACATCTAATTACTGTTTCGGAGGTCATATCTTTACAGGCGTAAGCAAAGGGGAACCTGCTATATTCATCGATTATCGTAAGGATGTATCGGTTTTGAGTGTTGGAAGGAATTGGCCCCTTGAAGTCTAAGTTCAAACTTTCGAACGGTGCAGTTGCTTTTATGAGGTGTCCTTGATGACCAACATAACGTGGTTTAATTTCGGCACAGATTGGGCATGCTGCCGTAATTTTTTTAACGTCTTCAAACGAGTATGGCAAATTTTTCGATCTGACCCAGTGTACTATACGAGTGATACCTGGGTGACAACGATGGGGTGGGAGCGGGGAGGGAGTGGGAGTGGGGTGTGGGCGTGGATGTGTATGTGCATACACATGCACGCGAGAGTGCGTCACGTCGTGCGGCGACTAAGTTTTGTTTACCAGGGTCGATAAACAATATCGTATCTAAAACATGACAATTCAAGACGCCATCTTTCTATTTTTTCATTTTTAATTTTATTTGAATGTGTTTGGTTGAACATAAACGCAACTGACTGTTGGTCAGTAATTAGTAGAAAGTGTCTTCCGATTAGGAAATGTCTCCATTTGCGTAAAGCTTCGACAGTTGCACTTGCCTCCTTTTCAATTGTGGGTTGTCGCTTTTCAGAATCGTTAAGAGATCGCGAAAAGAACGCTACAGGACGTCCTTTCTGTGACAACGTCGCTGCGATTGCGAATCCGGAAGCGTCGGTTTCAACGGAAAATGTCTCGTTATCGTCTATTCCAGCCAAGGTAGCCTCGCAAATATCAGTTTATTATTGAATGAATTGATAGCGTCTTCAGTTAACGATAGAGTACCTTCAATCCGTGGTCTTATTTTAGAAGAAAAATTGTGGATCCACTTTGAGTAGTGCGCAAATAGTCCAAGTGATCTTTTCAAAGTAGCAGTACCTATCGTTTGGGGTTGGAAGATTCATTAGTGGTTCCAAACGAGACTTGTCAAGTTTGATGATGTTACGATGAATGGTGTAACCAAGAAGATTGATCGAGTCTGTTTCAAAAGTGTATTTGTTAGTATTCAAAGTGAGTTTGTATCTCTTAGCGGTTTCCATGAATTTCTGAAGGTTTCTATCGTGATCTTCCTTATCTTTTCCACAAACGGTTACATCATCAAGATAAGCATACGAGATTTTTAGATTTAGAATACAGAATCAATAATATATTGCAGAGTTCGCTGAAACGCCGCTACACCATTCGTGACCCCAAACGGTATTCGAGTGAATTGATAGAGGTTACCGCATGCTTCAAAGGCTACCGTATCTTTTTACTCTAGAGATAAGGGGCACTTGATGATAGGCGCTTTTGAGGTCAATTTCGCTAAAGACGTTATATTTAGCTACTTGAGTTATGATGGAGCCAATATTCGGGAGGGGATATGCGTCTAGCTCTGTGAATCTGTTTTTGTTTGTGAATAATCGATTACAAGGCGTTTACGATGATGGCCCTCTCCGGCAACAAGTACTTGAGCTCGCCAAGGTTAAACACTGGGTTCAATAACTTTATCTTTTAGTAAATCTTTAATCTCGTTAGAAATGCTAAGCTACCATTTGCGAGGTATGTCTTTCATTGACTTGAATGTGCCCTGGCGGTTGGGAGTATGTCATGCTCACTGGAATGTCTCGCTGACGGTGGCGCGCGTGTTGGATCATTCGGTTCCCTTCAAAATGGTTGAGTCAAATGATGCCGATCCGTGCGTCATGTTCGTGAACGGGCGCCGTTAGTTGGGACTGGTCATCTCTTAGCTGCCTCGGTTATTCTAATTTTATTTTGAATTGTTTATTATGATTATATTTTTATCTAAACCTCTTTTAACGTACACGACTTGTTACATTGTTCTCACATTGTACCCTAGATTCAATATGAATGATGTAACCGAAATTTGTAACATATTATTGATTTTAAAAGAGTGTTATTCATGGAGTTTCTTGCTCGTTCTTCTCCATAGAAACCTACTGTTTGGAACGAGCAACTAGCTTCAACTTTCTGACTGACTGACTCTGACAATTCAAAAGTACCTGTAAATGGTTTATTTGAAATAAATGATTTTGAGTTTGAGTTTGAAATGAATTCTTGGTCTTCTTGAGAATGCTTTCTCGAGCGGATAGCTATAGGCCTGATATTTGGCGCAAGGTTAGTAAAAACTGATGCTGCCGGAACAGATGCCGCCATTACATTGCAAATTTTCAGGGGTTCTTTATCTCCCCCGAACTGGAGTTCCACCGACGAGTGTGTTTTCAATATATCGTGCCCGATAATTACGTCAGCACACAGATTAGCAATAATGAGTAGAAGTTGACGTTGATATTTGTGCTTACCGATTTGAATGTTAGCGAAACATAGCCCCTCTACGTATGAAATGTTGCTTAGAGATGCTAGAGTTATAGCTTGTTTGCAGGGCTTGCGTCTTAGTTTCATAGTGTGAGCATGATTCTTATCGATAAAGCTGAGAGTGCTTCCGGTATCGAGTAGAGCATCCACACGTAAGTTATTTAAAGTGATATTGATAGTCGCTTTTTGCAGGCTTGATGGAGCAGCAGCAGATATAGTTGACAGATGGGAGTCAAGGGCTTCAGATTGAGAGTTATCGTCGTTCGTACTAATAGTGTCTGCGATGGCTTTGTCCAAGTCCAAGGTTTCTTCGAGAGTCATAGTGGATTTCTCTAAAAGTCTTTAATTTTTTTTTGACGATATTCGGCCAATAAAAACATCGCGTACAGATTCATTTTGGTGTTCATTGGCAGTCACATCCTTAAAGAGGCAGTCACGAGCGATTATAATAAGATCTCTTGAGTACTTCGCCAACGATTCGCCAGACTGTTGTTTTCTGGTATTCAGGCGGTGGCGGGTCAGAATAATATTTCGCCTCTTTTCGTAGGCACAGGCGCGGATATAGTTAAAAATCGATGACGATATATGGTTGACAAGAAATTTATACTTAAGAGAATCGTCTGTCGAGGAAGCTTCTACCGCGATAAAGTTCTCGAACGAATACTTCCAGTGAGCCCACTTCAAGTCCGAGCCAGCCATGGAAGGTTCTACGTCAAAACGATCGGGCCGTAGGTACCGCGACATCAATGAAGATTTTTTTTTTCCGTAGTAGGGTTATAATAACAACGTTACTAAAGCAAGAATCGTTTTTTTCCGTTTTTTTACAAAACGACATAGTGCACATTTTTTTTATTTGGCGCACATTTACATCAGAATACGCATTAATTATACGTTCCACTTATATCACTCTAGGAGGCACGCTCCTGTTGGGCAACCTACACTGTGGGGAGACCCATTGGGTCGTCGTGCGTTTGGCCAAATGATCGTCTACATACAACAGGTGTCCAACCAACCCAATTCCTTTTCAAAGTCATATAGCATTCCGAGTGACGTCAGCTGTTTTTGTGATGGAACGGACGAATGATGGTATTCAAGATACAAGATATAACTTAACTCGGTCTTGCAGTTATACCCCCAGAATACTCAGTGGCAAAGCTCTCTGAAAAACCTTTAGCAAGAAGCTATGCTGATTAATCCAAGACTATGTTTGACAACTTTAAGTAAGGATGAGAAGAATTAGAATACATACATCGATGAGGCTCCTGTTGAGGGACCGTGGAAGATTGCCCCTCATAACTCCTCCAGGCGTTTTCGGCGCGTCTTGCTACTTCTTTGTTTTGTCTTGCAAACAAACCTGGAAAGACCAAAATGGTAGAGATACTCATCGACGTATTTTATCTCCCCAACTAACAACACAACGATGTATCTGTTTATCAGTTAATTAAGGACATGGACTTAATAATTACAAACAGTACCGAGCACTAGAAAAATCGCGTCATTCAAAAATGAACCATAAGAGTTGAACTTAGGGTTTATTTTAGATACATTGTCGGAGCAGAGGCAAAACGAGTTGAGAGAGATAGCCAGGACAGAAATTTGAATTGACAGAACAGTAAAATGTTCTGCCACTCTTTAGTCATAAAGGTAGTAACTAACAAAACAATTACTTTATGAATATTTATGCTTAGTTACAAGGCAAGCAAACTAATTTAAATTTCATTTATGTAATAGCTGCTTAATGACAGAATGACAACCTTAGCAAAAACTGCTCTGGTAACCCTAGAATGTCATGGCAATAGGGAACATTACGCGAAAC
This sequence comes from Charanyca ferruginea, assembly GCA_947361185.1. Taxonomy (NCBI): domain Eukaryota; kingdom Metazoa; phylum Arthropoda; class Insecta; order Lepidoptera; family Noctuidae; genus Charanyca; species Charanyca ferruginea. The sequence goes on along the minus strand of OX376059.1, from coordinate 19,981,107 downwards.
TCAGCGCAGAGGGCGCCACTAGCACATTCAGTAAACCATAACCTCGTTCTTGTTATATTAAGTTATTAATTGTAATAACTATTTTGTGAAAATATATCAAAGTTTTAATTAATCTTACTTACCTAACTGTACTTTTAACTATATTATGGCATCCTACGGCCATTTGAAAGTGGATTCTAGGTTATGCTCAGAATAAAATCATATTTGGTTGTCTTACATGACAAAAGTGAACGTTATTCTGTAAATACGTCTATCTCACCTGAATACTTAACCTAAACATATTTTAGAGTGATTATTAGCTGCTTCCCAAAGTTTTCGAACATTTTCTTCTTTTGAAAATGAATAATTCCCTTCATTTCTACATCGAAATACACAGCACTGGTACATTATTGTATAATATAATACACTTCCCAATTTTGAACTCAGAATTTCACGCTTTGAACGACTCATCGAAAAACTGTTTACGAATTATGCTAGTGCTGCACTCTGGTGCCAGAACATTCAAAAAAATCAAAATCATTTATTTGCTTAAAATGTGGTAGGTATTGCAGTAATATCCCCTATTATTCTTGTTTTTTTTGCATTAAATCAACCTACCTATATTTGAGTTCTTTTTTGTAATAAAATTGGTCAAAAAGTATTGCATAAAAGAGTGCGAAATCAAATCCTATGGTGGATGTGGCATATTGTTTAACAGAATCAATAATAAAGATTTTGTTTAATAACATGACTAGTAGTGACCATGTCGCAGACGTTTTGTAAATGGAAAACACAGTAGGCTTTGTTTTTTGAGATTAAAATTACCTACTAATATTCTGTATATAATAATTATATTTTGTGCATGATTAAAAAAGCAATTTTATTCTGTTTCTATCAGCTTGCCGACGAAAGAAGAATTTGTCAAAAATGGTTGGATGTAATTCCCATTACATAAAAAAATACAAAAACTTAGTTGTATGCCGGCAGACTTTTATACAGGAAAGTGGAAATCACCGCATGGAAAAGTCTAGTATGGAAATTCCCAGAATAAAACCCAGCCCTTCGACAAGCTTTTCGGACCAATCTCCAGCAAATACATTTTGTTCAAGCTAATACTGTCACATCTGACTTCGTTTTATTTCCATTTTGTCTGCATTCAAAACACCTGCTCTCAAGGGCGTACTCTTAAAGAAGAAAACCCTGCATGCACTATAATTGCGTGACACGCTCTGAATAACAATTCTCCAATCGCTTATATACAATCTGTTTAACAATACTTATTACTTTGACTATTTTTTTTTCTCTGTTTAAGAAATGTTTGGTTACCCTATTAGAAAGAGACAAACAGCCTCGGTACTTCGCATCTCTGTCGGCTCGTTTTTCTGGTACGAGTGCTCGGTCATGTTTGTAATATTAATAATGATTAAGATCCATGTCTCAAACGCCCTACACACGACATGATTAGCTAGCCTGACCAAATCATCCGTAAAATCAGGTATCGCGTCCACACGAGGCCTGATTTGCAGTTTGCTCTCGTGCGTTCTACGACGTAGATGTGCCAAATGCTGCACGCATATTTTCCAATTTCTTTTTCAAGCCCTCAATTGTGGCTTTACTATCTACTTTTTTCCAAATTTCAAGTAAAACTTCTAAAGCTTGTTGTCTGGCACCATTATTTTTATACATGTGATAGGACATATCCCATAAACACGGTAAATCTTTGTAAGTCTCCAGCATTTCTGTAATAACGCTGCGTTCACTTATTATATTCGCTGATTCTCCCATTATTTTTGCAAAAATAAACAACGCGAATACACATACACACTACTCGCGCCGCGGTCGCGGGGCAACTGACTCTGAGCGTAGAAATCAGGTGAGAGCGCGCCACACGACATGATTTGATCCAGATCTGACCAAATCAGGCGTCAGATCATGTCGTATCACGTATGTAGGCAGCTTAAGGATTAACTAAAAACCGGAACTATTCCCGAAATAAAAACCTTATAAATATAATCGCAATCCTTTCTCACTCTCAGCGACAATCAATGTCAAAAAATCGTCAAAAGTGTTTGTAAATAATAGTTATTTTGACAAGTTTTGACAGATTGAGGCTTATGCCGCGTCCCCACACTTGCCAAAACTTAAACAAGCCGTCACAAATTCAAACCTGTGGATAGATTGTTTGACTTGGTTTGTGTGAGGTTTGCAAGCGCTTGTTGCCGATCCGTCAAGTGCAAGAAGCTTATAGATAAAAGTGGAGGCAACACTCTAAATACCTAAGTGAAGCCAACTGTGGGCAGACGCTCTCTTTCTGAATGCATACATAAGATAAAGAAAACACATATCACTGTCTCGTTCTTATGTATGCATTCAGAAAGAGAGCATCAGCCCACAGTTGGTTTCAAACTTTTGTTCTAAGTGTTGGCTCCATTTATACCTATATCATCAAGTCATGGTCATGGTCAATCATGGTCAAGTGTCGGTTTTTTTGTCACAAATCAAAGGGAATTTGCCGCAAGCGTGTGTGAGTCGTTCACACATTTGCGTGCGTGCGTGCACTCAGTCTCGTTTGTGTCCATGCGTTTGTGTACTGGCGATGGCGGTGAACAGACGTTTAGTCGTCTTGAGTAAAAAAAATTAACGGTAAAAAAAATATTTTAAAAACAAGCTTTTATTATGCACGAAAAATTAAAAAAATAAACTAAGACATTCATAAAATTCGTAGTTTCTTAAACTTTATAAGTAAAAACCTACAAAAATGTTCAGTTTAACTGTTCGATACAATTAGTGTCATCAGTAGAAGTATGATACATAAACATATATTATCTATAACCAGTATATTAATATTCTTACGCGATCTAAAAGCTTGTCGCGGCCGAGGACTATGCGTTAACGAAATTGCGCGACAAGCTTTTAAATCGCGTAAGAATATTAATATACTGGTTATAGATAATATATGTTTATGTATCATACTTTTACTGATGACACTAATTGTATCGAACAGTTAAACTGAACATTTTTGTAGGTTGTTACTTATAAAGTTTAAGAAACTACGAATTTTATGAATGTCTTAGTTTATTTTTTTAATTTTTCGTGCATAATAAAAGCTTGTTTTTAAAATATTTTTTTTACCGTTAATTTATTTTTAACTTTTTAGTTGGACATTTTCCTTAGTCTATCCATTTCCATTAACGCTTCATTGTTACAAGGTCTCTTTCCAGTTAATTTTGTGCAATCTAATTCTTCAATTTGTAGACCGTCTAAAGATTTAACTCTACTCAGAGCTACATACGCTTGTCCAGCAGCGAAGAGTTTTGAACCCAAATATACCACGGCATGTTCAACAGTGCTCCCCTGCATTTTATGTACTGTTGAAGCCCAGCGTAATACTATGGGTAACATTCTTCGTTCCGCGGTGCCGTGACTATATTTGGTCTGAAACTGCACTGATTTGGGTTGTATCACATGCATACCATCGTTTCCGAAGTTTATACGAACTGATGGAATATCAGTATCGTACATTTGTGCTCTACGGAAGCAGGGCCATATAATTTCTTCGATACATCCGATAGCACCATTCACCAGTCCTTTTGATACATCTATATTAGACCATACCATGACCTTGGCTCCAATGAATATTTGTAATTCTTTTGGTTGTTCCGCACAAACTGTCCACGCGAAGTGGTGTTCCTATGACTATATTCCATCTCCATCATCAGAGCAGCTGCATCGTACCATAATATTATTGTATTGTTATCAAATTTCCGTAAGTATATCAACTTTCAGATTACTCGGTCCACGAGAAGTAGTGACCCTATAAATACCGTCCAACTCCATCACCAGACCAGCTCCATCGTACCATATTATCGTATTGTCAACAAAGTTACGTAAGTACACCAAATTTCAACTCAATCGACCTACTGGATCTGATGTTCCTGTGGCTACGCTGCAACTCCTCATGACACCAGGTCAATGATACCTTGTTATTGTATTGTCACCAAAGTTACGTAGTCATACCAAAATTCAACTCAATCGGTCCATGGGAACTAGTGTTCCTATGGGCACCTTTCAATTCCTCATGACACCAGGTCAATGATACCTTGTTATTGTATTGTACCCAAAGTTACGTAGTCATACCGAAATTCAACTCAATCGGTCCATGGGAACTAGTGTTCCTATGGGCACCTTCCAACTCCTCATGACACCAGGTCAATGATACCTTGTTATTGTATTGTCACCGAAATTACATAGACATACCAAAATTTTGGCTCAATTGGTCCACAGGAATCGGTGTTCCTACGGGCTTCTTCCAACTCCTCATCAGATCAGCTCCATGATACCATATTTTGTATTGTTACCGAAATTACGACGACATACAAAATTTCAGCTCAATTGGACCACAGGAATCGGACTTCCTATAGGCATCCTCCAACTCCTCATCAGATCAGCTCCATGATACCATATTTTTTTATTGTTACCGAAGTTACGAAGACATACCAAATTTCAGCTCAATTGGACCACAGGAATCGGAGTTCCTATGGGCATCTTCCAACTCTTCGTCAGATCAGCTCCATGATACCATATTTTTGTATTGTTATCGAAATTACGAAGACATACCAAATTTCAGCTCAATCGGTCCACAGGAACCGAAGTTTCTATGGTCACCGTCCAACCTCATCATCAGACCAGCTTCATGGTACCATATTATTGTATTGTCATCCAAGTTACGTAGGTATACCAAGTTTCAGCTGAATCGGTCTATTGGAAGTGGTTCAAATCTTCCTTGCAAGATTTGTAAACATACATACAAAAGTGAAGTTAATAAAAAAGCTTGTAAAAAAAGCTTGTAATAATGAGTGACTGGTCAAGTGAAGACGTCTTGAATTTCCTGTAATATTAGGTACCGGCTGAAGCATGCATTTGAGACCCGGGAAATATTGATCATAAGGCCAAAAGGTAGGTGTAGGGTAGGTGTAGGGTAGGTGTAGGGTAGGTGTAGGGTAGGTGTAGGGTAGGTGTAGGGTAGGTGTAGGGTAGGTGTAGGGTAGGTGTAGGGTAGGTGTAGGGTAGGTGTAGGGTAGGTGTAGGGTAGGTGTAGGGTAGGTGTAGGGTAGGTGTAGGGTAGGTGTAGGGTAGGTGTAGGGTAGGTGTAGGGTAGGTGTAGGGTAGGTGTAGGGTAGGTGTAGGGTAGGTGTAGGGTAGGTGTAGGGTAGGTGTAGGGTAGGTGTAGGGTAGGTGTAGGGTAGGTGTAGGGTAGGTGTAGGGTAGGTGTAGGGTAGGTGTAGGGTAGGTGTAGGGTAGGTGTAGGGTAGGTGTTGGGTAGGTGTAGGGTAGGTGTAGGGTAGGTGTAGGGTAGGTGTAGGGTAGGTGTAGGGTAGGTGTAGGGTAGGTGTAGGGTAGGTGTAGGGTAGGTGTAGGGTAGGTGTAGGGTAGGTGTAGGGTAGGTGTAGGGTAGGTGTAGGGTAGGTGTAGGGTAGGTGTAGGGTAGGTGTAGGGTAGGTGTAGGGTAGGTGTAGGGTAGGTGTAGGGTAGGTGTTGGGTAGGTGTAGGGTAGGTGTAGGGTAGGTGTAGGGTAGGTGTAGGGTAGGTGTAGGGTAGGTGTAGGGTAGGTGTAGGGTAGGTGTAGGGTAGGTGTAGGGTAGGTGTAGGGTAGGTGTAGGGTAGGTGTAGGGTAGGTGTAGGGTAGGTGTAGGGTAGGTGTAGGGTAGGTGTAGGGTAGGTGTAGGGTAGGTGTAGGGTAGGTGTAGGGTAGGTGTAGGGTAGGTGTAGGGTAGGTGTAGGGTAGGTGTAGGTGTAGGGTAGGTGTAGGGTAGGTGTAGGGTAGGTGTAGGGTAGGTGTAGGGTAGGTGTAGGGTAGGTGTAGGGTAGGTGTAGGGTAGGTGTAGGGTAGGTGTAGGGTAGGTGTAGGGTAGGTGTAGGGTAGGTGTAGGGTAGGTGTAGGGTAGGTGTAGGGTAGGTGTAGGGTAGGTGTAGGGTAGGTGTAGGGTAGGTGTAGGGTAGGTGTAGGGTAGGTGTAGGGTAGGTGTAGGGTAGGTGTAGGGTAGGTGTAGGGTAGGTGTAGGGTAGGTGTAGGGTAGGTGTAGGGTAGGTGTAGGGTAGGTGTAGGGTAGGTGTAGGGTAGGTGTAGGGTAGGTGTAGGGTAGGTGTAGGGTAGGTGTAGGGTAGGTGTAGGGTAGGTGTAGGGTAGGTGTAGGGTAGGTGTAGGGTAGGTGTTGGGTAGGTGTAGGGTAGGTATAGGGTAGGTGTAGGGTAGGGTATTGTCTTGTTTTCTATAAAATCATTTGTACTATTATTGTTTTCCATAATCGTCCCCCGTCATAATATTTGCTTGCACTATTATCATTTATACTAATAACGTTTGTCATATCAACTTATTAGTCATAACTTTCATTTACCATAATTTTTGTTGCCATAATAACATAATATAACATAACATAACATATTATGTTATAATCGTTACTTGACATAAGCAACATTTAATATAATTTAGAAACGTTTATTGTTTTGTACAAAAATTAATGTCATTAAGGCCACCCACTAACCTAATGATTTATTACAGTAATCTGCAATCTTTAGACAATAAAAAGTTAGTAAAAATCGAAACGGGTAGATTAGGTTAGGTTGTGACCACACAACGCGCCTGATGTCCTCATTTGCATAGCAAACAATATTTAGACATTTTGTTTTGGCATAAATTAAATTCGCATAATGTTACTAGGCATAATGTGCAAATCTATTGTGCCACGCGAAAGTATTGTCTTAAAAACAACAATAAGTTGTGCTACAAAAGTTAGTGACAGAAACGAATCGCTGCAAAACCGACTCCACGTAGTCTTATCTGCCCTACACCTAGAGTGTAATCTGAGCCCGCGAAGGCGCGGAGGGGCGAGGTGGCCCGCGAGCTGAGGAGCAGGTGGTTTTAATGCTCGCCGCCGTGGCTGAGGCTGGCTGGCATAGCCGCCAGCAAGCCGAAGCCGCGGTGGTGAGCGTAAACCACATCTGCGACGATAAGCTCGCGTGGGACCGCCAGAGGCCCGCAGCGCCGGAGCCATGACAGAAACCATGCCTGCTGCATGCTTGCTTACATGCCGCATGCTTGCTTGCATGCCGCATGTTTGCTTGCATGCCGCATGTTTGCTTGCATTCTGCATGCTTGCTTGCTGCATGCATGGTGTATGCTTGTTTACATGTTTGTTTGGTTACTGCATGCATGGTAAAAAATTGTTTTAATATCATTATGCGTAAATAAATTTATGCTTTAGAATGTTATGCTTAATCATTATTTATATACGTTATACGTAAATAATGTTGTTGCAAAAATGTAATTAGGAGAAACAAATGTACGGTAAGTTATATTAGGTCTTAAAATTTAATGCAAATGGATAGAGAAGGTTTATTTTTAGGTTTCCTTGTGATTAAAAAATCTCTATCTGTTATCATGATCATAACATCAACATTGCAGGCGGTTGTACTAGTACTGAACTAGTATTGTTGTACTAGTATGGGCAATGGTGAATAAATGTTACTGAAAACGAAATTCTTGAAAATAAAAATTATAGCAAATAAATTTATGGATTAACATTATTATGACACTTGATCGATTATGACCAATAAAATTAGTGAAAATGATTTTATGTAATTTAACGATTATAGCAACTGGAGCATTATTTCTAATGAAATTATGGCAAATAAAATTATGGCATATAAAATTATGGCATTTTAAATTATGGCAAACATTAGTAAACCGTAGGGTAGGTGTAGGGTAGGTAAATAGGCAGGTAAGTAGGTAGATAGCGACAGGACAACGTCTGTCGGGTCAGCTAGTTTAATATAAAAATAACTTAAGCCAAATAATATTGCTGCAATCTCAATGTACGTCATGGTTGCCTCTCCAGAACACATAAACTAACTCTAGTAGCCTGTGAATGGCGGTCTTGGATTCCCAAAATCAAGCCAAACGTTTGTCAAGTTTTGAAATTTGCGGAAAGCGGCAAGCGTGCGAATCTGGCTTGAAATTAGAATGCGAATGAACGAAACTCTTAGAATTAGTAAATTGCCCCTCTAGTCATTTCTACAACAAAGCAAGTAATGTAATTACATTGTATTATGTACACATTAAATCCATAGTCGACAACTGCCTGTAGATTAGTGTTGTGAAATGTTTAGTAGCCTTACTTAGTCGGCCCCTACACCTACAATAACATTGTACAATTCATTTTTTTTGTATAATAAGATTAATAGGCTCCTCGAATGCAAACGATCAAATAAATTGAACAATAATAAAAACTGCGCGTGTTCAGTGAGAGAATAGTATTAATCCAGGTAGTTCTCAAAGAATTGAATTTTTTCTTTGCATCAATTTGGTTGCCTGTGGAAATATCTCTATGTATTTAGGAAACAGTTACGTAAGCGGCGTTTTTGTCACCATCATGATATTCTGTGTTCTTCACCTTCCTCAGAGACAGCAATTCTACATACAATTGTATGCATTCGAAAATGAAATCTCTTCAATTCAATCATTTTTGCGCACAAATCACTAAAAATATTGCGCAATATTGACCCTACACGAAGCTATGGAAATATATGGAGCAATAAAAATTAAACTCCCTTAATCTTTCGTTCAATCAATGCACAATCTTCAAATTCTTCAATATTATCATTATCTCTATACGGTCAATAATATTGTACAATTCGTAATATTGCGCAATATAATTGATCGTCTAGGGGCTGCCTTACACCGGCTTACACTACACTTTTTTACACGTAATAAATCGACTAAACATAAATATGATTAAACACTGGCAACACGACTCAATGATGTGAAGTGACCAGCCAGATAAAAGTTTATGAAAAAAAATTGGGCCTTTTGCCTTTTCGAAGAGGTTCAACATGGCAGGAGATCAGGCGCAATTTTACCAGTTATTAAATACTTTATTATCAACCGATAACGACATTAGATCCCAAGCAGAAGTAAGTGTTTATTATATTTTATGTTTTATTCGTATAATTGTAAAAAAACATACAAAATGACCGGCCTTAAATGTAAACGTCTTCTGCAAGCCTCGTGTCAAAACGTGGTCATGGAGGATTTAATTGTTACTTCTAAAACAATGACATGTATGTTCTGATAGTGCTCTATTAACTCGCAATATTGATGAAAAAATGTGTTAAGCTCAAACTATGGAAGTTGCTTATTTAACTCCTTTTTTGTTTACATAAATTCAAAACCGTTTTTAACTGAATATAGTACAGCGTTGCGGCCGGGCTAACGTTTAATTCGTAGTTCTAAACACGCTAAACTCAAATTATTGGTTGCGATGGCATTTCAATGTTGATTACGGGTACTTATACTGTATTGAACATCAGTTCTGAACGAAGATGGGCTTAGGCTAGCTTAGCAGCCAACGCAATATCATTATATAGTTTATTTGAGAAGCAAGCTCATCTTAAAAAAAAAGCATCAAGTAACTCATTTTTATTCAAACAAAACAACACAGCTTTAAGACACATACTGGAAGATTTTCCACAATCATTTACTTTTACTTATTTTGACGTTTATTTAGCATACAACTGAGCTGGTTTAGTATTTAATAATGTATATGTACAATTCTTGTCTTAGGGGTGGCGTAATGTAACTCAAGGCTTATGCCTTTAAGGTATACCTATGGTGAAATAGATCTTCTGAGTGTTATTATAGAATAGGTTAAAGCAATATTAAATCATTCTTTAAACCAAGAACTTAGCTGAGGTCTTTATTTTTATTGAACAGGAAGCATACAATAATATCCCAACTGAAACAAAAGTGGTACATCTTGTGGGCGCTATCCAAAATGCCGATGTTGGTGAAGAAGGACGTCAAACAGCCGCTGTGCTGCTCCGTAGATTGCTCAGTGCGGAATTCTTTGAGTTCTTCCCGAAGCTGCCATTTGAACAGCAAACGGTCCTCAGAGAACAGCTACTTCTTACACTGCAGATGGAAGTCAGCCAACAGCTGCGGCGCAAGGTTAGTTTATTATAAATACTTAAAACCAAATATTGCACAACTATTCCCATCTAAATATCACCAACAAGTTACAAAAAGGGCAACAACTAAAATCATATTTATCAAATAATCTTGGCAGTCTGTTAGATCATAGACTTTGCACTCTTGCCTTTGAGTCTCACACTTGACACACAGGCTGGAGTGATAGTCTCCAACTGATGTAGACTTGATAGCATAGAAGACTGCATTTTTATATCATTATTTTCTCTTGATTATTTTTTATTAGGGCTGCTTTTTGTAGCGTCTGTCCAATTTTTTTTACCAATTTTCTTATCTAGAATTAAATTTTATGATGTCAAATATTTTATTGTGCCTGTATTACTCAACTATTGTTACCTACCCATGTAATTGCGAAAATGAATATATTAAAACTACATAAAAAAATAGTACTCAGTAATTTCCCCTGAATTATCAGATGAATAATATTGTTAATTGGACTATTGAGTCATGCACTGAATCAGTTTTGTGGGTACTCTTAATCTCATCTCATTTCATTCTATGTATAGTACATTCTAAACTAGGTGATGACTCATTCGCATTCCAGCTGCCTACTATAAAGTTTGAAGCCATAAAAAAATCATCATTGACATAGATTCTGTGGCTTAGCAAATGTACCATATCATTATCAAGAATTAAATTTATTTCAGTAAACAATTTATTGCATTCAGATTGGTATTTGAGATGTTATTTTATACTTATTCAATGTATCTTCAAGCTATAAGAATTAGATGAGGGTCAGTGGCTCTACTTTATCAATGGGAAGAAAAAAATATTGTGTGGATTGATTTTATCTGAAATAAACAAATTAATAATAACTTGAGCACTTCAAACTATGCACTATATCATGGTATCTTGGAATGCTATCGTTTTTTACTAATGGTTACAGCAATTTAAGCAAATATAACTTGTAGAAAACTATTTTTAAGCTTACAAAGTATTTTTAAGCTTCACAAAATTAAATGTAAAGGTTGTGCATGCCTTTATTACCCTGTAATAATGTTGGCACCTAGCAAAAAAGGGTTATTCAAAATAGTGATTTGTCTATATAAAAGCAATTTATTTGTCTATATCAATTTTCCAAATGTTAAATTATCATTTTACATTTTAGCACATTATTTACGTAACATTTTACTATAAGATGTATTACTGCCAGAATGTGCAATAAAAAAATTGGGAATTCGCTAACACCATCCTCTTAATAGAATGGAGTTTGATAGTTACTCTCAAGACATTTATTTATTTCATTAATTAGCCAAAATGAAATTATATTGTATTATGTTCTTCCGAATTACGCCGCAAAACTAAAACTTCTCTCATGACTAATATCAGTAATATTACAAATGCCTATTTCATCTCCATTTATATTATAACTACAAAATCATTATAATTTTCCCCTTTAGATCTGTGATGTCGTATCAGAACTGGCCAGAAACCACATAGATGATGATGGTGTTAACCAATGGCCAGAATTCCTTCAGTTTATGTTCAACTGCGCTGGTGCCCAAGACCCCAATATCCAAGAAGCTGGCATTAGAATGTTCACGTAAGTAAAAAAAAAACTTATGATTAAACAGCACCTAAGGGCTCATTTATGGAGAAGCGTTGCATGGCGCGTAATACAACGCGTGTGCGGTACGTCATGCGGTTCTCCGTGAAATGTGGCGACTGGCGATACGGGCCACGGACTCGGCGTGTGTCCCCGTGTATTCCGTCGCAAACAATCCTATATCCGCATCTTTCCTTGCGGGATATACGAGTATATACGAGTGCAGCACTATGTTCGACGCGTGCGCCGCAGCGTTGAGTGTTGCTTTTTCTACCGCGTACAACACTACATATCTAACATACACTTATGCAAGGAAACTCCCATACAGGGTCATACATACATATGAATTAAACTCGCGACACGTTTTCATAAACAAGTCCTAATACAAATATTAGTCTTTGTCAATTTATTTTAAACTACTATTATAATCCTCCTTTGTTTTATTAAAGTTTGAGTCAATGCCAAGTTCTCAATACTTTATTCTTACACTAAGTAAAAGATTATATTAAGATTATATTTAATATTGTAAATGAAAACATGGAAATTGTTCGTATAACAAGTGGTTATGAAACAGGTCAGTGCCTGGTGTGTTTGGGCATCGTCAGAATGAGAACCTGGTAGTGATCAAGCGCATGCTGCTGACTGCTCTCCAGTCCACGTCAGATGCTCTCCGCGTACAAGCCGTGAAGGCCGTGGGCGCTTTCATATTGCTGCACGACAAGGAACCTGCCATACACAAACATTTTAGTGATTTACTGCTCCCATTGATGCAGGTTGGTTATTACTGAAATTTGATAAAAAAAGCTTTTTACCAGACTGCTCCAAAAGGAGATTGTTTTTGTTGTCATGTATGTTGAGATTCAGTTGGCAGTCCTCAACAATATCGGTAAAGTACTTTTTTATTTGTTTTTTAAAAATTTGCTTGGTGTAAACCAGTTAAATGTCATTCAATAAAAAGTAAATTGTGAATCATAACTTGATAAAACACAATTTGTAATTGGCCACTTGTACATTCAAAGTGCCATGTATTCGACATTGAATGATCACAATTGGCTCTATTTTTAGACTTCGACTGGTTGATAGTTGATTTTTATCACTCAATTGTATTGATACTGTTAGAACTTGATATGTTTGATATAGATGAATAGGACTGCTTTGTCTTCAGAATCTGAGATAATATGTACCACTTTCATCAAATATTATTCATTGTTTTTAGTACAAACTATTTTTTTTTTGTCTTAAATATGTTGTCTTTAAACCTTTATTGCTTATCAATACAAAGACTACTGATTTCAAATAAGCAATTATAACTTATGCATAGAGGAAGATGAGACAGCAGCACATTTGCTTGTAAGGTGGCCCGCGATTTAAATTTAAAAAGTATTATGATTGAATATCTATCAGGTTGTATGGTCAGACTTTTCCCAACTGTGGGTTGTAAAAGTTGAGGTAGGCTTCCAGCCTAACTGGATGCAGCTGAATACTAGTCTACACGGAGCGACTGCCTACCTGACCTCCACAACCCAGTTACTGGGTAACACGATATCCCTGGTAAGACAGGTTGTCAGACTTTCTGGTTTGTGACTATCCATAACAACTGTCAAAGATCTATGAATGACAGCACAGAGGGGTCTCGGTATAAAATGCTGGACCCATCCAGGGACTGACCGCGGTAAGCGTAGCTCAACCATGACTGATCGATCCGTAAGGCATTTACTTAAACACGAGCCCCCTTCATAAAAAAAAAGTACACAAAAAATAAAAAAAAATGGACAACAAAAAATATAAAAAATGGATTGTAATAAAAAAAATATACACGCCAGAAACGAATTGTATTTACAGAATGATAATCAATATATCTCTTAGAATTGGTTACATTTACGAATAATTCCAACTTTCAGAGCTAATGAGTATAATTGTGTATAATGTGTAAATACATATATTACCAGACAACCTGATATTAAGCTGCAAATTGCAAAAAAAATAAGAAAATTTGAATTTCGCAGGTTAGCCTAGCGCTTTCGGCTTAACGGCCTTTCACCACATACACAGGCAAAGATACTTAAGATACACTTTGGTAACCCAAGTACACTCAGAGATATCTCTAGTGATGTCCATGCATTATTAACCTATCTAAAAGAGTTGGGGTGGAACAAATGATCTGTTTCCCATCCTCATGCTAAATACGCGCTGAAACGTGTTGAGTTGTAGACACCAGCGCGAAATACCAATTCCTACTAATATTTAACTTGTTCAGGACTGACATTTTGTGTAATATTAGCTGCTAAAAGTACACAGAATGTCTGTAATGAATGCTGAGTGGCCGCGATCCTAATGATGGGCTAGTAGCTAGAAGCTGTTTTGTAGTGCAAGAAGAGTATACTGTTATTGGTTTTACAAGTTTAGACAGAAATGGCAATATAACTATTTTATATTTAATGAAAGTGTGTGCAGCACATCATTTACGTAAACATTTTACTATAAAATGTGTTACTGCCAGAATGTGCAACAGTAAATTGGGAATTCGCTAACACCATCCTCTCAATAGAATGGAGTTTGATAGTACCTCTCAAGACAATTGTATTTGACTAAACTTATATTATAAAGAGAAAAGATTTGTTTGTTAGTTATGTTAACTCAAAAATTATTGGTCCGATTTAAAAAATTCTTTCACCAATCGAAAGCTACATTATCCCTGAATAACATAGGCATTGTTAAAAAATTAAGAAAATTCACGCGGGCAAAGTGCTTTAATTTATATTTTAGTTTAACTTTGCTTGCGCCTTCAGCCGTGTAGATTACTCATGTTCTCTTATAATATAGCCCATGTTACTCAATGATAATATTCTATTGGTAAAAGATTAAAAAATATATTTCGAAATTGTTAAAGGATTTTTCTGTTACAAAACAAACATACAATCAAATCTTTTCTTTTTGTAAAATTTAATTTATTTGTAAAATATTAAATCAACACAATATTTTGAAGATGATGCTTTCTAACAGGTTGTGGTTCAGTCCATTGAGAAGAGTGACGATGACTCTGCTTTGAAAGTCCTTATTGAACTCGCCGAGTCTGCTCCAAAATTCTTGCGTCCTCAATTGGAACCCATCTTCCAAGTCTGCATAAAGGTTGGTAAATTATTGTTTTTATAAATATAAAAAGTAATAATAAAGTCTCAGTACAGTCGAGTTCGACCAGGGCTGTAAGAATAGATATAGATAGGTCGCGTCGCATCTGTGTGGGAAGCCTTAATGTTTCGATTATTTTTATGTCGATTTTCGTGTCCGACGTAAATAATTTGGCCTTGAGCTGGGTGATTCAGTTGACTTAATGTAATTACAGAGTAATTCTGAATTTGAATTATTGTGCAACAACTTAAATCTCAAATCTATTGAATAAAGATAAGAATATTTACGTTGTTGATAAACATTTGAATATTTGTTTGTTATAATGCTTTTTCCTGATATTTATGTTAGTTACTTCTGTTCAAATTCAATCAACTTTAATGGAATATATACCAAGATTTGCATGCCATTTAACATTTAAATTTTCTGTAAGGTACTGTCCATACTGACTGTGTGTTTATAATTATGACGCAGCCATACATGTTCTTACTATAGTAAATAACGAGATAATTAGCACTCTGTGTTCCTTATACATTTGGGTGTCAGTCCCTTGATGACAAATTATTTAAATTGGCTCATGTGCAACATGCATGCTCTGAATAACACAATCCAAAGCACATGTGTCAGTTCAGTTGATACACATTTAAATAAACTTCAAACTCAGAAAAGACAGATAGCGCGGAACACTGAGAGTGAAGCCAAAAAAGCATATACAAATTCAAAAGCGAACACCTACAATCTCGTGATTGTATTAGCTTTTGAATTTGTATTTTTTTTTTTTTAACGATGTGGCGTTTCGTGCTATAATGGCTCTTGTCAGTACAGCACGGAGGGCGTTGAAGGTATTCGCTTTTGAATTTGTATTTGCTTTTTTGGTTTAATTTGCAGTGTTTTCCGCGCGGTATATCTGCCTTTTGTTTCATAATCTGAGACTTCAAAATACAAAATAAATGTTAACGCTCTCGACTCCTATTAAAAGCTATTTTATTTACAAAAAGAGACAACCACCTTCAAAATCTAAATAGTGATAAATAACTTTAGCACATAACACACATGACTTTAGTTTCGGAAGTCTGTGGCAATACAAAACATCAAACAGAACAAAGCCACCGACTTCCGAAACTAAAGTTGAAAAAGCGGTTGTCTTTTTTGTAAAAAAGCTTTTTTATTTTTCGCTTTTAAGTTATTCCTTATCATTCACTTCCCTACCATCCAAATCCATTAAGAAACGGCAACACAGTCAAAACAGAGATTGAAAGTACACGGTTGGAGTACATTAGTTGTAATGTTCTCCAAACGTGTACTTTCAATCTCTGTCTCAAAGCAAAAAAATATACATGGATGATGTTGATCATCCATGTATATTTTTTTGCTTTCTGTCGATTTTTTCAATAAGTGATGAATCAATTTCGATAAAACTTATATGGGACCACCCTTGTGGTATACCCTATCCATCAAAAAAAGATTTTTCAAAATCGCTTTACAGTTGCCGGAGAAATCGCGTAACAAATACACAAAAAAAAAAACAGGCTAATTGAGAACCTCCTTCTTTTTGAAGTCGGTTGAAAATTAGTTTTCAAGGGGTTTCGTACTGCCAAATTTCATCAAAATTGGTTCAGTCGTTTTATTAGTATGGATATTTGTTGTTATTAGGTGGTAGGCGATAAAGACGCTGAGGATAACTGGCGCCAGTTGGCCCTCGAAGCGATGGTGACTTTGTGCGAGACAGCACCCGCCATGGTCCGCAAGCAGGTGCCCAACGGAGTCAGCATGCTGACGCCACTCGTGCTCGAGATGATGTGCGAGCTTGACGACGAGCCTGACTGGTCCATGCAGGATGACGCCGCCGAAGACGATAATGAACAGTCAGTACACATACAGGCTCTTAAAAAATACTATGCTTTATGATCGTTGATATACAAAAAACCAAGATACACACACACAGCGATTTACGAACACAACGAAAGGTCTTCAATTAGAACAAGGTGTTTTTTTTTTTAGATTTGTTATGTGGTTTAATTTGAACCATCCACAACACTTTTTGTTTTGATATTTGCAGTAACGTATTATACAAAGACTTGTCATACACGAACATTAGTGCACTTTAAATCGGCGTAACACTGCGAAGAAAAGGTTATTCTTTCTTAGTGTAGCTTGTGCATCGTTTATACACACATTTTTCCTTCAAATTGTCACAAAATTACGAGCGATACTGACGTATAGCCGCGACACTGGGAAACTCTGGTAATAGCCTTGCTTTAATATTGCCAATATTGAGCGCGGGTAACGCATCAAGTGTATAATATATCATTGGATATTTGTTTGTATGTACTGTTTTTTGTATATTAATGTTTGTGATGCAAATGTTTTACTGAATTGTAAGATTTTGTCTTTACTGGCTCAGTCTAAATGATTCAGCTATAGAGAATCTTACTAGAGTAAATAACGAGATAATTAGCACTTGATTGTTCCTTATACATTTGAGTGTCAGTCCCTTGTTGACATTACAAATTGAAAGCTAAGCTGTGTACGTTACGCAGCGTACGCCACACCACATAACATTATTACTTGACAATACAGGATAGTAAATAAAATACGTCATTTAAAATGTATCAAATCTTGACAGAAATTACGTAGCTGCCGAATCAGCTTTAGACCGCATGTGTTGCGGCCTAGGCGGCAAGATTATGCTGAGCCTGATTGTTGGCCAAGTGCCAGAGATGCTGCACCACGAGGACTGGCGCCGCCGCCACGCCGCGCTCATGGCCGTGTCCTCCGCTGGCGAGGGCTGCCACAAGCAGATGGAGCAAATGCTCGACCAAGTTGTGTCTGCGGTTCTCAACTATCTTACTGACCCGGTAAGTCCAGTGATAAGTCAGTGTAAGGATATCACTAGATGATCTGTCAACATTTTCGTGGAAGTGGGAGTTTGAAAGAATATTTTTACCCAATGTTCGTTAGTGATATAACCATATCTAAGGTCACATCACTTCCATAGCATTGGAAGATAAAATGTGGCATTTGCTCCGTTTCTCTCTTCATAGACAGTCACGGATCTCAGTTCACAAACATTACAACATGACAAATTTACACTTGAATAACTTAAGCCTTTTAAGAAAAAAATTAAAAGCTAAATACAATCATCTACTGTACAACAGCCTTTCAGAAACGGGTGTTTGTAGCGATACTTGGCGATATTGATACGGGACTTTCCTTTTCGTAATGATCACTTCATAGCCCAACATGCTTTGTGCATGCTATCAGATAAATGTCTGTAACACCATCTATCGATGTCGTAAAGTCTCAAGTAATTAAAAGAGTATATTTTACACTGAAAGAAATGAATACACAATAACGATTGTAATTATTCCAGCACCCTCGCGTACGTTACGCTGCATGCAACGCCGTGGGTCAGATGTCGACTGACTTCGCGCCCGTGTTCGAAAAGAAGTTCCACGACAAAGTGGTGCCTGGCCTCCTGATGGTACTGGATGACAATGCTAACCCCCGTGTGCAGGTAACTACATACATTTTAACTTTAAGCTGGGTACAAACTACCCATGTTAGTGTCTGTGTCCATTTAGATTTATTATTAATTTTTACTTTCCTTTTACCAGGCTCACGCGGCTGCTGCTTTAGTAAACTTTAGTGAAGATTGTCCCAAACCAATTCTTACTCAGTACCTTGACCCCTTGATGTGCAAGCTGGAAGTAATCTTGACCACTAAATTCAAAGAGGTAAGGTTCATTATTAATGTAAATTATTATTTCTCACCCCAATGTTCGTTAGTGATATAACCATTTCTATAGTTAAATCACTTCCATAGCATTGGCAGATTAAAATGTGGCATTTGCTCCGTTTCTGCCTTTTTATAGACAGTCATGGATCTCAGTTCACAAACATATATGTAAATGCTTAACATTTTGTCATTTAGTTCAGCAATATTAGAATGTTAATTAAACTGAAATAATTTTGTAGCTGGTGGAACGCGGCACGAAACTTGTGCTAGAACAGATAGTGACGACAATCGCGTCCGTCGCCGACACAGTGGAGAAAGATTTCGTGATTTACTACGACCGTCTGATGCCCTGCCTCAAGTACATCATCGCTAACGCCACTACAGAGGAGCTTAAGATGCTCCGCGGGAAGACGATCGAATGCGTCAGTCTTATAGGTTAGCAAATTTGTATTTGCATAATTTCTGTGATCGATAGTACAATTCTGCGTAACTAACATTGTTGATGAACTAAGATTTTACATTAGGGCGAAAAAAATTAATTTTATGAAATTATATGAACGAGAACGAAATGGTCCTATACTCCAGTTCGTTCAAAATTAAACCATGTAAAATCTGAGAAGTGTACATTGCGAATGTATACATTCCCTGTACTTTAACAATGTTAGATATTTGGAATCGGACTATTAACGACCATAATACGAAGTATCGAGTTAACACAATAATATATTGTGTGACAGAGATCAGCAGTCTTTGAAAATTATGAGTTTCGATTTCGAAATATAGTGTTATTAAGGCCAAGAGGTATAATGTTCATAAAATCGTAGGCCGGTAAATTGACACGTATTACTGTAAAATTGTTTGTATGATAATTATGTTAGTTGTACATTGACGCCATCCATAAAATTTAACTGTGTTTTATAGGTCTAGCCGTAGGAGAAGAGAAGTTTACATCAGACGCATCAGAGATAATGGACCTGCTGTTGAAGACGCACACGGAAGGCGAACAGCTGCCCGCTGACGACCCGCAAACATCTTACCTTATCTCCGCCTGGTCGCGTATCTGTAGGATTATGGGTATGTCAACATATCATTATTTATCAATGGCGACGATTCCATACATCTCGATTTCGACGTTCGAAACAACAGCTGCACCATCGTGGTTAAAAAATGGCAGTCAGTATCATCTACTGTTTACTATTGCCAAATAACAGTCACACTTCAGATACTAATAAAATAAAATAAAATACTATTAATACATCAAAAACTAAAAGTATTATAATAACATCAATACACATCAATAGTAAGCAAAGTTTCGCCGGGATATGTGTTTGGTCATTCATTATTATTTTTTGTTTGTGCGTTCTGTCGCTAGTCGCAAATATAAGCAGATCATCTTGACTTGGCCCGCGAGTTTGTCGATATGTGGTATGTGGACTCTGCGATCATTGTGCCAATAGCTGTTACAGCCAATGGATTATCTGCTCCGCATACGACGTCGTATCGTAAGCATATCATAATACGCGCGTAGGACGAGAGCAATTTGAGAATGTACATGTTTAAACAAGCCCGCCTACGAAACAGTACTGCAGCGAATCGTATTAAGATTTTTTATTGTTAATACGATAGTCGTAGCGTGCTGGCCAACACCTTGAAGGTACGAGGTTGAAGTGTACCCTTGTCTATACAATAATTAATTAAGAACGCTTTACCCTTTCTACATCTGACATAGTCAAACAATAAAAAATCTTCTTCATCAGAAGAAAGAGTAAAAGTGCGTACGGATTAGAGGCAGCCTCGCATAAGGCACACACGGCTCACCTTGTTCCCTCATGTGCGTACGCGCCTCAGCACGAGGCGTGCCTCACGCGAGGTACGCACTTTAGATCATCAATGAATTAATCGAAAACATCTGGTTCCAGTGACGACATGATTTTAAGTTTTAAATGAGATTTCGCTTACAAAATGATATGTCTACTACGATTCGTTTGTATAACTCTGCAGGTCTCGTACTCGTTGCGTCATGACGATACGCATACGAGACTACTACGCTTACAATCCTTGTGCAGAGGGGTTTAATAGAGCCTCAACCAACATCTAAGGAGGCTCTTGTTAGGTGGCTGGATCAAGGGCTTGATTACTTCTGGATATGGCCTGTATTGTCAGGAGATTACATACGCTCTTTAAAGCCCTTACCGCCGGTAGCTTGGACCCTGTTCCCGATACTAGTTACTTTTAATTAATTATATTTTTTTATATTTATGTTTAAAAATGTAATTTATGTGTAAAGAGAAATAATAAATGGAATAATAATATTTTTTCGTGTTTGAGGTTACTTGAGTTGGATAGCAATTTTCAAAGATTTGTAATTTAAAAAACATATCGTTCAGTGTCCTGCTTGCCCAGACATAGTCATTTTCGAGTGAATATTAGTAAACTTTACGCTTTAGTAGTAGTTAAAATAGCACATTGGTCGATTTTATTTTTGGTACTGCAGTCTTAAAATTAAAAAAAAAAGAACAAAGTTTTGATTTATGTTTGATGTTACAGTATAATTTTAATTAAATACTTGAAGAATTAAGCAATATTTGCTTCATCTTCCTTGACTTTTGTCCAATAATTAAGGTACAATATGCACCCGAATTAAAAAAAACACTGTTAAGAACCTCGATATGCCCTATCCACGCTCAGGTTTTCAACCTCTTTATGAGGATGACTGAAAACGTCCAGTCTGTATGCATTGTCATAATACATAAGTTAGAATAAGATACGGAAATTGCTTACTAGCAAATTTTAAACCGAAAGAAAATTTTGAACTATATCGTATTTTATACCTTACAGGCAAAAAGTTTGCTCAATACCTTCCCATGGTGATGGAGCCTGTGATGCGTACGGCCGCCATGAAGCCCGAGGTCGCGCTACTTGACAATGATGACCTGGAGACCATCGAGGGCGATCTCGACTGGCACTTCGTGACTCTTGGCGAGCAGCAGAATTTCGGCATCAAGACTGCCGGTAATTCTTGATTATCGTGTTAATCATTGAGTATGTGTTGCTGCAAAAACACCAGATGTAATCTAAAAATCCAAAGCATCAGCTCAATCATAGCTCTCATAAACTTCTACAATCCACTGCCTTATCTTTGTTTGATTTGCCACAAAACCTTTTTTTTTTTTTGTAACTTATTTACAAAAAAAAAAAAAGGTTTTGTGGCAGAGAATGCAGTGGAAGTACAGAATTAACATTTTGATGTGTGTATAAAAAACAATTATTTACCAAGAGCATTATTCCCAGGTCTCGAAGACAAGGCATCCGCATGTGACATGCTTGTATGCTACGCACGCGAGCTCAAGGAGGAATTCGCGGAGTACGCCGAAGACGTTGTAAAGCTAATGGTGCCGATGCTCAAATTCTACTTCCACGACAACGTGCGTACGGCAGCGGCGGAATCTCTGCCCTATTTACTTGAATGCGCGCGTATCCGCGGCCCACAGTACATCCAGGGCATGTGGGCATACATCCTGCCAGAACTGTTGAAGGCTATCGACTCTGAACCAGAGCAGGAGGTGCAGGTTGAGCTGCTCAACAGTCTTGCTAAGGTATGTATTCTTGGTTGTAGACATAATGTCATAATTAATTGTGTTTTCTAAAAGCAAATTTGTCAGATTGAAAAATAAGACAAAACTAATCTCATAAATAGGGTATTTTACTCTAAACGAGAAAAAAACAATAAATATGTTATTGAGACAGTTTAGGCATAATGCAGTCGGAAAATGTAAGTATTAGTTCATAAAATTACAAAACAAATTTTTAAATTCAATTCAATGTTTTCAGTATTTTTAATCTGTTCTGAAACACCGTGAAATAGTAGCGGCCATGTTATTACGCCATAAGGCTGTGTAAACATTGTCAACTGTCAGTCAACCGATTGGCGCAATATAAGCTTTGTACTTTTATTATTTTCGTAACCAACGTAATTTTTTCATTATTACACCTACTACAAAATATGCTTTTAATTATTTTTAAATGATATACAATTATCATATTTAATATGAGCTCATTTGATACAAAACGAACTGACGTCATTTACGCTGAGCAATATGGCGTCCAGTAAGAGGAGTTTGCGTCAAATTACGCGCGAAATTTGAAAATTTAAAATTTAGATGCATTTTTATGGCACTTATCGATTGAATAAAAATTTTGTGTTTTTTTTTGGTGGCATATTAGCACTACAGAATTTCATTGAGACACTTTTCAAAAATGGCTGTAATACCCTATTATGATTCCAGTGCATTGAGCTGTTGGGAGGAGGTTGTCTTCCAGATGAGATGATGGCCGAGGTGCTGCGTATACTAAACAAGCTACTAACAGAACATTTCGAACGTGCCACTGAGCGCCGTCAGAAGCGAGCTGACGAAGATTACGATGAGGTGAGCTACCGTATTCTGCAGAAAGTCGACACGAACTTTCGAAACTTTACAAGCTAGCCCACTACTTCGTCCGCGTGAAATTTATGATCACTAATATTTCTGATTATAAAAACCTAAGCACTCAGGCCTATAACACACAGAGATAACGTAGCTTCCTATTAGCGAAAGAATTTTCCTTTACCTTCACGCGTATCGAAGTGGTATTGACACTCTTCTCCGCCGTATGTAATCCTAAGGGCGCCTTCAAATTAGTCGCGCTGCGGCCACACGACTAATGCTATTTTTACATCCATTATTATTACGTTGAACGCCGTGTAGGTCACCGGTGACCGACGCTAGTGAAGGTTTTATCTTCAACATTTTTTGACCCGGCAGTCAATGGAGATATGTTTTATCATTCTTCAAATCCTCTTTTGTAACTTAGGTAGTAGAGGAGCAGCTAGCGGACGAGGATAACGAAGACGTGTACGGGCTGTCCCGCGTGGCCGACGTGTTGCACGCGCTCATGTCGGCGTACCGCGAGTCCTTCTTCCCGCATCTCGACAGCCTGCTGCCGCATCTCGTGCAACTACTCGCTCCTGGCCGCCCGTATTCTGACCGCCAATGGGCCATATGCATTTTTGACGACGTTATTGAATTTGGAGGTGAGGCATCTTTAAGAGCGCCCATCCCCATCGAACGAACTGCGACGCGACCGTGTTTGATTTTTTTTTTGTTTCAACCAACTCAAACGAGTGAGTGAGAACGCGATAATATCGCAGGAAAATTGGCGCGCGGAGATTTCACAAGACTTGTTCAGGAAATACGTGTTTTTGAAAAAGCCCAACTTTTTGGTATTTTTCAGACGTGGTTGTTGAGTTTCTTTCTCAAAAAAAGTTTTTTGGCTTCATAGAAACCTAGATTTAACCTGTGTGTATACATATTGTATATTTGGAGAATAATTTGTTATAACGCCTTAATCACGTATAGCGTTTGTATGGGAAAAATGACGGGATGGGCGCTCTTAAAATGATGAAGTCTGTGATTTCATGGTACATGTTAAAGATTATCTTTATACTAACAAACGAACGTGTTCAGGACCCGCATGCATAAAGTATCAAGACATATTCCTGGAGCCCATGCTGGGCGGGCTGCGCTCGGCGGAGGCGGAGGTGCGGCAGGCGGCGGCGTACGGCTGCGGCGTGCTGGCTCAGTTCGGCGGCGCCGCCTTCGCGCCCGCCGCCGCGCGCGCCGTGCCGCTGCTGGCCGCGCTCGTCAGCGAGCCCAATGCGCGCGCACTAGAGAACCTTAACGCCACCGAGAACGCTATCTCCGCCGTCGCCAAGATCATCAAGTATAACCACTCGCAGATTGACAGGGATGAAATTATTAGGCACTGGTGAGTGTTGTGCACTGCACACCCAATTGAAACTTAAAAAATGGTGCTGTTATACAATGAGAGAAGTACCTACATTCAGAAAGTGAATTATGATGAATTTTCTTGTAATGCATCATTTTACAGTTCTTTTCGACATCGCATTCTTACAAAACTCAAGCTTAATTATTGAATAGGGTATTCAAATTCTATAGTGCTAATATACCAAAAAAATAAACAACTTATTCAATCGATAAGTACCAAAAAATAGCAACTAAATTTTAAATTTTCAAATTTCGCGCTTAGTTTGATGAAAACGCCTCGTAGTGGACTCCATTGCATTGCGGAAATGGCGTCAGTTCGCTGTTTATCAAATGCGCTGATAATATATATGATAATTAATTTAATATAGAATATTTTGTACTAGGTGTAATAATAGTTAAAAATATTACGTTAGGAAAATAATAAAAGTACAATGCCTATCGCTAGGCTATACGCCAATCAGTTGACTGACAGTTGACAATTTTTTGTTTACACAGCCGTACGGGGTAAAAACAGATTAAAAATACTAGAATCTTTGAATTGAATTTAAACATTTATTTTGTCAATTTATGAACTAAAATTAACATTTGCCGACTGCTTTTTGCCTAAGCTATCTCAATAATCTTATATATAAAATTCTCGTGTCACAATGTTCGTTCCCGTACTCCTCCGAAACGGCTTGACCGATTCTGATGAAATTTTGTGTGTACATATTGGGTAGGTCTGAGAAGGGAGAATCGGCCAACATCTATTTTTCATCCCCCTAAATGTTAAGGGTTAGGGTAGGGTAGGTGTAGGTAAATAGGCAGGTAAGTAGGTAGATCGGGACAGGACAACGGCTGTCGGGTCAGCTAGTATATTTATAGATTTATCTCATTTAGATTGAAATACCCTATTATAGATTTAAAATGGTCAAGTTGGGAACTACAACTCATGTTATATTCTGCAGGCTCACATGGTTGCCAGTAACAGAAGATACAGAAGAAGCACCACACGTATACTCTCTGCTGTGTGAACTAGCAGCGAGTGGGCACGCGGCTCTCGCGTCACCCGATGCTCCCAAACACGTAATCGCAACACTTGCAGAGGCATTCCTAAGAGACGCCGTACCTTCTGACAATCCCGTTTTCGCCCAGATGGTAGCTCTCGTCAGGCAAATCCAGGTAGGCATTTCCAACAATTTTAATATACAGTTTTGTGTATAATGAACAGCATCTAAAAATCCGTGTTGTTGCAGAGCAATACAGAGCTATTTAACGCCGTGCTTATGCAGCTGAGTAGCGAACACAAGGAAGCGCTGCAGCTGGCTCTGTCTACCTAGTGGCTGGGACCGGAGCTACATATTTATTCCCGCCACTCGTCACTCTCTCGGCACCAGCGCTCCTCCGTTGCCAGTCACGCTCTCCTCATCTACTCAACCGCCCCGTTCTCGCGCATCACTAAACATTGACCGCCTTTAAGCCAACTATTACTGAGTGTATAAAGTTGTATGTTGTATTGATTGAAAATATATCTTTTTGTCATTTTGACGAGGTTTAACCCAGTTTCATAAAATGACTGATATCAGATAAATTATAATATTGTAACTGTATTTTACCGAGTTGTTCTTCCTTTCGAGGATTATTTTTCTTCGATCTCACTCAGCAAACATCAGTTTGGCTACTTAAATTGCTGTGATATATTTTTATACTACTTTTTGAAGTTACTTCATGTTCGAGCCATAACAGTGTTAGTACCTCTTTGAGCATATTCATGGTCTTTATAACTAGCTGTTTTTTTTTTTCTTAAATGTCGGTATTTTGTAAGCAACGTAATGGGGATGGTCCAATTTTTTATGAAATGAAAGAATATTTCAGTGGTTATCGTTGTTAATAAAAAAAAAATTGTTAGGCGTATACGCATTATTATATTACAGCTTTATATAGTTGTATCATGTACAGACAGTGAAAACAATATTGTTTCGCTTACGTACCTATATTCACTATTTTTATAACCATAGTTATTTCTTATTAGAAAGTTACTTTTAGCACTGTTGCGTTATGCTTTAGGATAATCGTTTTCATAATGGAAAAATGTGCGTGGCAAATTGAGGGCTCTTGTAGGAAGCACAGATTGTGTTGGGCCTCAAGGCATAGCAGCTAGGTTTACATTTTAGTTTTAGGACATTTTTACGTGTTCTTTGTGATTTTTTTATTATGAAAATTAAACGTTTTGGAAACAATTGGGCCGTCTGCATTTATGTTTTATTATATAGTTTGCCATATTTCGGCTATGATGGGAACTTGGTGGCTGTTTCTCGCAATGGACGAGGCGTCATGTCTGTTTATAAGATATAATTTTATTCAATAAATATATATAATATTATATATACATTTCTTTGTTTAACTAAAATAAAAGTTATTTGACATTAAATTGGCTTGTTTTTGTAGAAGCGCTGGTTAAAACAAATAAAAGAAAACATAATTGTAATGCCGGCCCACCTAGGTTCAAGAACCGTTATATTAAAATGTTTAAATGTTACATGACCGCCGAGTGCGCTCGTAGTCTAATACTTAAACGGGCGTTTAGACCGAGGTCTGTAGTCGGTCAAAACAAAGAATCGTGGCAGAATTTGTACAAAAAAAAATAAGATGTTTAGAGAAGTTGAAATTCTAATTCTTATATTCTTAGGTACCTAAAGAGTATCTTCAGGCATTTACAATATTTTTAAAACCCCGCAAAAATGTTAATAGTTTAACGAATAGCTAATTATTTCAGAACGAAACAGCAGTCCTTACTTTGAAATTGCATCGTTTTATGGGAAATAATAATATTTTTTTTTTTCACACACTTGTCACATCACTTGTCTGCCAATTTTATAGATCCATTAATTAACATCGCTTGTCACTTTCTTTTTCTTTATAAACACAAAATGGGCATCGAGGTGAAACGAAAAAGTGTTATTTTCATTTCGTAATATTTTAATTATGCGGGGTATAGCATAGTAATTAACCGACTTCAAAAAGGAGGAGGTTATCAATTCGGATGTTTGTATTTTTTTTATGTATGTTCGGGCATAACTCCGTCATATTATATAGACGGATTTGTAATATTCTTTTTTTATTCGAAAGGGGTTTATTCCGAAATGGTCCCATATAAATTTCATCGAAATTAGCTCAGCGCTTTTCGAAAAAATCGACAATATCCTAGAAATATAAAAAAAGCTAGAAAAAATCTCAGCGTAATCGGTGAAGAGAGGCCAACACATCAAGCTACTACAATCTGTCAAATTTCTGTGATAGATTTTCAACTTTATTACGGCTCTAAAGGGGGCTGTGAGGCTGCCGTACACGCTTTGTCGACCTATCTAAATTCTGGCAAAGGAGAGGTCATCTTGAAGGTTGACATTAACACGTTGAACGCCATGTAGGTCACCGGTGACCTACGCTAGTGGAGGTTTTACCTTCAACGTTTTTGGCCCGGCAGTTAAAGGCTTAAGAATGCCTTTAACTCAGTTAATAGGGACACCTTGCTGGCAGAAACCAAAAAAGAAATACCCAAAATTTATAGTTTCCTTTGGCAATGTTACAGACACCCTTCTAAATTAATGTATCGTGATAACCTTTTAGAATCTGCTGTTGGCTGTCAACAAGGTGACCCTCTCGGGCCAGTGATTTTCAGTCTAGCCATTCTTCCAATTATTCGAAAGCTAAATTCCAAATTTAACGTTTGGTACCTCGATGATGGGACCTTGGGAGGTGATGTAGACAATGTTTTAAAAGATTTGGTTTTCTTAGAAAATGAACTGCATTTAATTGGCTTAGAACTAAATCTTTCGAAATCTGAATTATACTTATCGGACAATACTGACAGACAATCGACACTTTCTAAATTTAACGCAATAGCCCCAGATATCAAAATTATAGATAAAAGCACTCTTCGTCTCCTTGGGTCTCCTATCTTCGAGAATTCCTTTCCCATTTTTATTGAGGAAAAAATACAAAATTTCAATGACATTTCGGAAAGACTGCTTCAAATTAACATGCATTCGGCCATCACCATAATTCGTTACTGTTGTTTCGGCCCCAAATTAAATTACTTCCTTCGGGCTACCCATTTGTGGTAACACATTCACCTTTTAGATAAAATGGACCAAATTATCCGTCGTACTTTAACCTCAATTTTAAATTTAGCTATGGACGACCGTGTTTGGGCCCAAGCTACTCTACCTGTTCGAATGGGGGGCCTCGGCGTCCGCAAAATTTCAAGTATTAGTTTGCCTGCCTTTATATCCTCGGTCCACGCCACTGAGAAATGAATCAGGAATATTCTAGCTCCAACACTGGTTGATTTTGATGTGCCGTGCTTCGCCGAGGCCATAGATGCTTGGAAACTTGCTTGCCCGAACACTGATCCACCCGACAACCCGTGTGCTCAGAGACGGTGGGATGAGCCGCTCTGCAGGTTAGTACAGAATAATTTACTTACCACTTCTGTTACTACTGCTGAGCGAGCGCGTCTACTGGCTGTGGGCAAATGGGAGTCGGGTCTTTGGCTTCTGGCACTTCCGTCGTCGAATGTAGGTACTATGTTTGACGACACTACTTTTCGTCTCGCTGCTTCGCTACGTTTAGGAGCTTCCAGCTGTTCTCCTCATCGCTGTCGCTGTGGGGTAGCTGTCAACAGCCTTGGACACCATGGCCTGTCGTGCAGCCGGAGTGCGGGTCGCATAGCGCGGCACGCGAATATTAATGACATTATTCGACGTGCTCTCGTCGCCGTCGGCGTTCCGGCTGTCTTAGAACCCAATGGCTTGGCACGCGACGATGGCAAGAGACCGGACGGCATGTCTCTATTTCCTTGGAAGTTGGGTAGGCCTTTAGTGTGGGACGCTACGTGCGTCGATACTCTTGCGCCATCCCATCTTCCTAGTTCAGCATCCCGTGCTGGTGCTGCTGCTGCGGCTGCAGAAGACCTCAAACGGCGAAAGTATAGTAACCCTGGTTCGAACCTTATTTTCGAGCCGTTTGGGGTTGAAACCCTCTGGTCATGGGGTCCGAGTGCACATCTTCTTTTTAAGGAAATATCCAAAAGGTTGGTTGACACTTCCCGTGACTCAAGAGCTGGCTTTTACCTTGGTCAGAGATTAAGCATTGCCATCCAACGTGGCAATGCTGCCAGTCTCTTGGGTACATTTCCAGTTGACGGCGATGTGGACGAATTTTATGATGCTTTATTGTGTTAGGTTTTTGTTTTTTGTTTTTAGTTTAATACTTTACGTTTTCTATTTTATTATTCTTGTAAATATTGTACATACTTAAAAACAATAAATATTTACTTTATTACAAAATTGTAAGGTTCATATTTAATTGGGAAAATTTGATAGTTAAGTATGGCTTGATGTGCTGGCGTCTGTACATACATAAAAAAAAACAATCTAATTGAGAACATCCTCCTTTTTGAAGTCTGTTAAAAAAGGAAAACTCGATTCGAAAAGAAGAAGAGTGTTGTTTTCACTGTGACGCGGGCAAAGAGTATAGTAATCGCACGACATTGCAGTGGCAAACGAAATCTTTATCCTGCGTGGTCCTGCGTGTGGCCAGGAGCGTGCTGTCACCCGCATGCGGCCCAGGGATCCGCGCGCGAGCGAAAATACACATGACAGGAAAAGGGCCCTTCATTCGCAGTGACTGACTATACGGATTTTTAGTGATTTGTGCACACTGCACAAAATGACTTCGCAACGTCGTAAAGTATTTATTTGTCTTGAAGAATGAAATGAAATTTTTCACTAATAAGCTGTTTCATTTTCTGTCCTATGGCGGCTCGCAAAAGTACTTGGTCCAGCAACGCCAAACTCTGTCCACTATAAAACATGTATGGATGGAATTTGTTTCGCATTAGGAGACTTCAATAAAATAGTTTTGTCGACACACTTACATACTACAGGAAGAAAATTATTTTTCTTTTACGAAATTAAAAAATAAAATTTTAATTAAAATCATGTAATCCTTTTTTTAAATGTCTTCGCGATTTCTAAAACACACGGGCCCGTCTTCTCATTTCTGTTGTTGTTATTTTCAACTTCATCTCCAGTTTCATCGATTCGTTTCAAACGCTGAATTAATTCTCTCAATCAATTCTGCTTGTGTTAGTTTCTTCATTCGTATAAACTTCATAGTTCCTTGCCCGACTTGACACGTAAAAGTTAAGCGAAGTCCGGTCGGGTGACCGGGAGGGCCAAGGGATCGGCCCGACTCTGCCGATCTAACTATTATGGCGCCTCTTCACAATCGGCCATGATGGGCGATTACACGCGAGCACGATCGTGTGAACGGGGTACTCGCCTGTAGTCGCCCATCATGGCCCGTAATCGTCGTCGTGATTGCGGCGATCGGCGACTTGTCGGTTTTTTGGACACACATTAAAGGGAATCGCTTGTCGCGATGAGCGCGTGCCCACACGATCGCCGATAATAGACATTCATTGTTTTTTTATTGAATGTATTATAATACTGTATATTTTTTATAATGTATTTTTTATTATTGAAGTTATACTTCTTTAGGCGCGTTATGAAAAAATGATGAGAGTGAAATTTTACGATGCGCGCATGCGCGCGCACGGCGTCACACAAAATTCTCACGGGAGTAATTGTAAACAACGCCATCTCTGACGTACATGCTGAACTACTTACTGCGGAAGGCAGTAAGTAGTTCAGCATGTACGTCAGAGATGGCGTTGTTTACAATTCAAATTGTGCTTATATACTTTTTTAATAATGCCAAAGAAGTATAACTTCTCACGCTCGTACATAAGTACACGCACCCATTTTTTTTTATTAGAATGTATATTATATGTAAGGGAAAAAAATATTTTTAAATGACTAGGCAGATTTAAAACTAAGATTTATTTTCTCCAGGCATTCTTCGAACTGTGAATCCATAATTATGTTCGTATAACTAGGTACACAAAATGTGTATGGATAAAAGCAAATATTTTTTATTTTCATTTTAATTAAAACAAATGTAGAATATGATGTTAGTAATACCTTATATCAGCCTAGGTCCCTAGGGTATTTTAGGAATGATCACATCTACCTATCTCCTATATTAACTAGGTACACAAAATGTGTATGGATAAAAGCAAATATTTTTTATTTTCATTTTAATTAAAACAAATGTAGATTATGATGTTAGTAATACCTTATATCAGCCTAGGTCCCTAGGGTATTTTAGGAATGATCACATCTACCTATCTCCTATATTAAAAGGAGAATCTGACTGACGGTTTTTTTAATATATAATTTTTATTCCTTAATACGATGAATGCTCAAACACCACCATCTTCTCTTTTTCCACTTTTTTTCGCAACTTTTCTTTCAACTACATTCATAAAACGATTGTACACGGAAATGAAATCAAATTAATGGTAGCTGCAGCTATAACCTCCACGTCCACCTTGAACGCTTGCCCCTCAATAAATAAATGATCACGGCTGATTGTGTGGATGCATGCACGATGATCGTGACAATTACGTTACCGATCACAGACGATTAACGAGTGCCGATCATGGCCGATTGTGTAGAAGAGGCATTAGGAAGCAATCAGAGAATGTTCATTTTATAATACTATTGATAAATAATTATGTATCGATACAAGGACCCTTCTCAAAGAGAGGAGGGGGGGACGATGCCCCCCCCCCCCCCCAGCGATTCCAAAAGCTTGATCAAATTACTTTGCAATAGTTCTTAATTAAACTAAGTTAGAGATGTCAAATTAGTTTTTTCTTAAACTTTGCAGTGTTTTTATTCAATACGTTCTTAAACTTTTTTTTCAAAAAAGGAATTCGTCCAGTTTGTCCCGCCACACGGTGCTAGTGGGTCGATAATCGCCTTTCGAAAACAGGAATTATAAAGGGTCCTTTTTATTGAAATGTACTCAGCTGATCAAAAAACTTTTTTCAAAAAAAAAACTTGAGAGGTGTCAAGGGACACCCGGATGGAACGAAGTTCCTTTCGATTAATTAGTGAAGGAATTGTAATAAAATTTTATTACAATTCCTTCACTAATTAATGTGATGCGTTAAAGTGAATTTAAGTGGCTTTAAGCCAGGGCAAAAAAAAAGCGAGGAATGAAAAGTTATTATGGCTGCTTACATTGTAAGTAAGTAATTTTAAAGATTAATATTTTCTAACATGTTAGTACAATGCGTAGTTATTTAGATAGAAAGACCAATAAATTATTTCTGCGCCATCTATTGGCCGTTCGTAATTCGATCTCGAAGAGCACAGTTGCGCCAATAACGTTAATAGATGGCTCTTAAATCAAATATACAAAAGTGTCGTGACAACTTTTCGTAAGAATTTTTTCCGTCTAGCCCCCCTTTCACAACGCGCGATAAGGAACTTCGTTCCAAAAACAACCGCTTTTCAAAAACTAAAAAGTGATAAATAAGTTCAGGACAGAACACACATTACTTTAGTTTCGGAAGTCGGTGGCAATACAAAACAACGAACAGAACCAGGAACGTTTTGAATAAAAACACTGCGAAGTTTATGAAAAAAATTATTTGACATCTCTAACTTAGTTTAATTAAGAACTATTGCATAGTTATTTGATCAAGCTTTTGGAATCTCGGGGGTAGGGGGGGGGGGGGGGGGCATCGTTATTTTATTGAAGGCTCCTAATGCGAAACAAATTCCATCCATCCATGTTTTATAGTGGACAGAGTTTGGCGTTGCTGGGCCAAGTACTTTTGCGAGCCGCCATAGGACAGAAAATGAAACAGCTTATTACTGAATTTTTTTTTAAGCATCTCTTATTTTAGCCTTTTCTCAAAGTAGATTTAGCATAATATATTTTCTGGAGTTGGTAACACTGCCTCTCACTTGTGCTTTTATCTATAAGCTTCTTGCCTCAAAATCTGATTCTTTTTTTTTAATGGATTCCGGGCGAACAATATACGCCACGGGTGCCTAGAGCCGAGCAATGTTCTTTGGTTTGTTGGTCCTAATTTCAACAATTTGTGAGTTATCCGCGTAGAGAAAGACTAAGCGTGAAAAAAAAAATGAGCCGTCACGGGACGCCTGGCAGATGTGAAACATCGACATTATTTTCTAAAAGTAATAAGCAGAAAAGAACAGATTGTGATAGAAACTAAATATGTCGTATTGATAAAATAAAGTATTACGATTTTTTTTTCAGATAACGATGACTATTTATTGAATAAACATTTATTTTCATTAAGTACAAAAATTTACGAATTTATTTCAAATCGTGACTACATAATTCGTTTAATCAGTGACTTCGGTAATCGCACAGTCGATAGCGCATGGCGATGCGTCGCCACACCGTACACACTACTGCATATAGACTGTATGTATACATATACCATCATATAGCGTGGCGACGCGTCGCCACGGCATGCGTCGCCACACTCGCCACGCCAGAAATCGGTTTTACTTGCGGCTATAGATGTTTCACATCAAAAAAGCTCCATCCGTGATGAATGCCGTAAAAATAATTTTAATAAATCTTTAAAAAAACTTTGACTTATAATACAGTAGAATTCGGTTACAATGACATCGAAGGGAAATGGAAACAAGTCATAATAAACGGCCGTCACTCAAAGCATATAGTCTCAGAAAATATAATTAATAATAATGATGTGGGGACATTTCGTAATTGTGCCGTTTTCTTCAAGACAAATATATACTTTACGACGTTGCGAAGTCATTTTGTGCAGTGTCCACAAATCACTAAAAATCCGTATCAGTCACTGCGAATGAAGGGCCTTTTTCCTGTCATGCGTATTTTCGCTCGCGCGCGGATCCCTGGGCCGCATGCGGGTGACAGCACGCTCCTGGCCACACGCAGGACCACGCAGGATAAAGATTTCGTTTGCCACTGCAATGTCGTGCGATTACTATACTCTTTGCCCGCGTCACAGTGAAAACAACACTCTTCGCCCGCGTCACAGTGAAAACAACACTCTTCTTCTTTTCGAATCGAGTTTTCCTTTTTTAAACGACTTCAAAAAGGAGGATGTTCTCAATTCGATTGAATTTTATGTACATGTACACCGATTACGCTGAGATTTACGATCCTATTTACGTGATTCGACGCGTCGCCATGCGCAATCGACTGTGCGATTACCGAAGTCACTGATTAAACGAATTAAGTAGTCACGATTTGAAATAAATTCGTAAATTTTTGTATTTAATGAAAATAAATGTTTATTCAATAAATAGTCATCGTTAACTGGAAAAAAAAATCGTAATATTTTATTTTATCATTATGACATATTTAGTTCCTATCACAATCTGTTCTTTTCTGCATTGAGCTTTTAAATTACAAAATAATGTCGATGTTTCACATCTGCCAGGCGTCCCGTGACGGCTTATTTTTTTAATTTTTTTTTGGCCACGTATTGCTTTTTTCAGTGTAGTCCGATTTTGATGATTCTTTTTTTAATGAATAGTGTAAGTGTAAACCTCAAATTTTGTCCCATATAAAGAAAATATTGCACCCGTAAGGGTAGAAAATTAAGGGAAGACTGATTTTTTTTGGTGTCACCGTTTCGTAATTAATTTGTATGCTATGAAATAAGAAGTAGGCACTAAAAAGCGAAAATAAAAATTTTACTAAAAAGACAACCGCCTTTAAAAAGTAAAAAATAACATTCAATTCGTATGTCGACGGCTTTGGTTTTGCTTGTTGTTTTGTATTGCCACCGACTTGCGCATTGAAAGTTATTTTTTATTTTTTACTACTTGGGCCCAGTAGGTATCCACATTTATCGCAGCATTAGTGGCATTTTTAATATCCTTTAAGGTGCAGGGTAGGCCGCTGTAAACACAACCTAACAATATGGGGGATAATAGTCATAATAGATCTCACCGACAACCAGTGTGAGTGCGGTGCTCCTGACCAGACAATGGCCCACTTACTACAGATCTACAGTGCCCAAAACAACACTGAAGGCAGAAGAAGCCCGCCCGCATCCGGTTAGCACGCACGCGGGCTACTCGCCCGTAGCCAATCCGCGTTCCGCGCGCGTGGCGCCCGCATGTTAGGAAAAACATGTATGAAATTATAGGATTCGAGCAGCCTGCATCACAGAGTACATTGTATAGCCTGCATGCGGACCCCGCGTGCGGGCGTAAATACGCATAACAGAAACCTTAAACAATAATGAGCCACGCGTCACGCACGCCCTAAACGTCGATGCAGGGAAAAGGGTGGGGAGGGTCATGAAAACAAGCTCGGTCAAGTATATTGGGGTCGGCTTCCAGTCCAACCGGATGCAACTGCACACCAGTGTTTTACATGGAGCGACTGCCTATCGGACCTCCATAACCCAGTTACTGGGTAACACGATACCCCTTGGTAAGACTGGTTGTCAGACTTTCTGGCTTCTGACTATACCCATAACGTCTGCCAAAGATCTACAAATGACATCCGGGACCAACCGTTCTACGTGCTTTCCGAGGCACGGAGGGAACTCTGTATGAAAGGGATGGTCACCCATCCACAGACCGACCGCGGTTAGCGTAGCTTAACCTTTGACCAATCGATATGTACGGCCTTAACTTAGCCACGAGCTCCTCCGAGAAAACAAGCTCGGTCCACATAAACAAACATAATTTTGTAAAAAAAATAAGTCACAATAAGTGACATATTACTTTAATTTCGGGTTTAATGATCCGAATTTTGCTATAAAGATTTAATATGAAAACCAAACTTGGCACCGCAATTAGTTACTTCATAAGTTACTCTGTCTACATTGACTAAAAGTCAGTATAGGCAGAGTCACAGTAAACCTATTCTACTGTAGGTATCTGTAAAAAAATGAAATATTTTATTAGATTATACATTACTTACTTTGATGAAATAAAATCCATAGTAATATTAAAATGCGAAAGTAACTCTGTCTGTTACGCAATCACGATGAAACGGTTTAATCGATTTTGATAAAACTTGGTATGAAAATATCTTGAACCCTGGGGAAAGACATAGGCTACATTTTATTCCGCGACTTCGTCTGCATCCGCGATAACCTGGGAACCGATCACTTTTCCGAATTATTTTTGTCCGAATTTCATTTTACCGAAAACTATTGACCTAAGTCTTTTTTGCTATACTTATTTATGCATTATTTGACATACATATTTTTAGATCATCGAAGTATCATGTGTCATAGGTATTATTTTTACCCGACTACGGCAAAGCCAAAGGAGGGTTATGATTTTGACAGGCTATGTATGTATGTATGTATGTATGTATGTTCATCTGTTCGCTCATAGCTCCTAAACTACTTATCAGAACTGAACAAATGAGGTATCGTTAGAAGCGTCTTGATCGTCCGCTGGTTATAGGCTATATGACGTATCACCGAATCTAATGTGGCGCCCTCTGGCGAACAAAAAAACCAATATAAAAAAAAATTAAGACAAGCATACCGTGTTTGGTATCATTGGAAAGGGGTTCACTAGTACATTTCAAATATATAATATTTAGTGGTGATTTGTCACAAATTATTGTAAAAAAAAGGAAAGATTACCAAATAAATTAAGATACGCATACCGTGTTTAGTATCATTGGAAAGGGGTTCACTAGTACCTATTAAATATTATAATATTTAGCTGTAACACCAAAATGGTATAAATAAAAAAATAAAGTTTAAAAACTAAAACCCGACCACAACAAAAAGTGATCTAAAAAGTACGAAACAAGAAAATATTTCACACAGAAATCAAGACATAGGTACAAAATGGTCAAGGTAAGCCGTGGTTGCATGCCATTATATTCATGTTCATCGCACTCATATGGGATACAGGCATGCAACCACGGCTTACCTTGACCATTTTGTACCTATGTCTTGATTTCTGTGGGAAATATTTTCTTGTTTCGTACTTTTTAGATCACTTTTTGTTGTGGTCGGGTTTTAGTTTTTAAACTTTTACCGAACTATGTTTCTCCGTTTTATTAAGTTTTAGCATTAAGTGCCATTACATTTAAATAATTATTGAAACAAAATAGTAGGAAAGTAGTCTGAAATTAGCTCTCTATAACGCCACTGTAAATAAATAAATACATTAGTTTTGAAAGCTCTTTCAAATATTTAATTTCACTCAAATTGTCTTTAAATTTCAAAAGTTTTTGATTTCTTGTTTCTATAACGACGTATTTTTTTTGTGGAGTACCGGTTACCATTGGCTCAATATTAGACATATTTACTTCTAGGCGTTTGGTGAATTAGGGTAATTAAAACAGTGGTATAATGAATGTTCGAACAAATGTTATTTTGGCTAAGTGTAACTTCGGTAAAAAGTTTTTCGACCAAATGAAACGTCGGAGCAACGAAAGAAAGCGGATTGATAATAGGTCAACTGATACAGTGGCAGACGTGACTTCGATGAAGTAAAAAAATACGAAACGAGAAAGGTGAAAAGTTTTAGGTGAAATGAAATTCGGTCAAATATTTTTCGACCTTATGATAGGTAACCCGATTACCGATATTCACGCAGACGAAATCGGGGGCCAAAGCTAGTAAAAAAATGTTTTATCTTTCAAACTGGCCATTATTTGCAATTCGGGTTTTGTTATCAAAATCATAAAAACTTTGCTAAAAAAAATTGACACACTTCGTCTGAAGACAAGTTCGGTTCAAATGGTTACAAATAGTGTCATAGTCTAATATCTCCGCTTTACGGCTTTGCATCGTTTTATCAAACATCTATTTAGTAGTGCCTTAGGTGACTGCGTCGGTATTTCATATTTTTCTGGTGCAAAAAATGTTTCGGAGTTTGATTTAGCAACACTGAAATAAATGTCAGTGTCATTAGCAAAAACAGAAGGAAGGAAGGAAGGAAAATACAAAATTGAAAATACAATAGTTTTGGCCTGTCACTGTCAAAATCGTGTGTCGTAATAAAAAAATCTTTCCTTTAGTTCATTTTAAATACATAAGCATTGATAAATATTTTAAAATTACACTGAAAAGACATTAAATATTGACACTTTAGTGACTACTTTAATTTGCACTGCGACTGCAGGACTCGTTAATCGTAGTATTGAGTTTTGGTTACTTTGGTTAGTCTGCGAATCGTAACCGTAAATCAAATACCTAGGTGGCTTGCCGCTTGCACGTTGTCTGTCGGCTTGTCGGAGCTCTATGCTTGGGCAGTCGAGTTGTCATATACAGTTACAAGGAAAATTACAGTTAACTTCTTTTTAAAAAGTTGTTAAAAAGTGCACTTTACTGCTAAGTTGTCAAGTGAAAAATAAGAAGAAGCCAGTTACCGGCAGGCAATGTGATAATGTCCCGCAAGAGGTCCCGGATCAACAGCGAAAAAGAAATGAGCTCCAAAATATCTGATGGTGGATTTGGTGAGGTGCAAAATGGCAGTAAGACCAGTATAATCAGCAGCACCAGTCAGATAGAACCATTGCAGGTTAGTACCATACGACATGCTATCACCACCATTTAGGCCACCCATGCACCCATGTCTCCAGGCAGCAACAATAAAAATCTCAAATGTTTTCTAAAAATAATAACTATAAAAATAGTAGGTAGCAGGAATACATGATACAACTATGCAACTGCAGTACAGAGGGTGAGTAACAAACCATTTGTTGAGTTAAATTGCCATAAATTGCTCCATGCCATATCATTGAATTGTATGAACTGGTAAGTAACTACATTACCATTGTGTGTTCAAAATAGTGCTGTCTGTCTATATGCATTATGGTTCAAATTAGCACAGCCTAAAATGTTCTAAACAACCTTCACTCTGTATTTCATCGTAGCTGGGTACCTATATCATCGTTGAGAGAGTGATGATGATTCATTGTATGTATTACATGAGTAATAATATGAATAGATTTTCACAAGAACTTGTCTACTTTATTATGATTATTCTAATATGAATAATATTAGAATCATACAGTCTTGTATACCATATCATTTAATTCACTACTCATTATATATAAATTATTGTTAAGTTATTTTTGTTCAATAATTAAGGCAAGCTTCAATTCCAAGAAGAATCAATGGAATAGTAGAATAAAAGTGCAAGTCCATAATGCATTCTGTGCTGTCGTCCATTTAAGTGGGTCAGAGCTTAGTTCGTTGTCCCAGTAACCTTATGACATAATCTGTCAGGGGGTTGGAAGCAGGCTGGAATTAATCCAATTTATTATTAAACACACACATACTCTTGAAAAACTTTTTCCATAGGTAGGAACAGATCATATACTTACCCAACGGTTCAAATTTCAAGTGCATAAATCAAACCCAAAATTTTATTGCAATCTGTAATGTACACATACAGGTAGGTAGTAGTGGCTAATGGTGAATAGATTATTGTGAGACACAAATGACACACCATTTGATGAGACAGTGGCAAAATATGAGCCAATAAATTAAATAAAATAGCTCCTTAATACTAGCCAATTCCTCATGATATTATGTCTCCACAAATCTTCAGTAGGCTAGGCTAAGGCTAAGGCTCTAATAAACATGTTTATTTTCGTGTGATGCTGGGGTTTAAAAACGTATTGTAGAAATTAAAAATAACTTTATCAAATGACTGACTGAGACGTAATTACATTATCAGGTTATCTGTAAACCTTATCTTTTAATTATAGTCCATTTATCATGTTAGATACTTCATAAGATAGATGTTCAAGATTGGTGAGCCTAAAGCCAATCAGCCAGCCAAACTTGAACTAAGTTAAGCAAAACTGGGAAATAGTCCATCTACCGAAAAATAAGCTAAAACTATGTTAGTCATGATCAGTTTGTGCTGGACTGCGTGTTGAGTAATTCAGACATGATGGAATAACAATGGAAGAGCTATGCCGAGAGTTCAGAGGAGGATAACATTCGTCATAGGAAAAATATTAAAAAAAAAAAAATTGAATCACTATTTTCTTTTTTAAATATGGGTTTACTACTCTTACTATCACACACAAAACAACAGCAGCGAAAAGCGCCAGAGGCGTAATGTAAGGGGTGACAGGGGTTTTGCTTAGTTCGTGTAGCTTCGGTTCGGATCGGCCTATAAAACTAAGTTAGATAATATACTTTTAGTTAGCTTAGCTGGCCTAGTTTACGGTGGAGACACATGTATAAAAACTGGCTCAAATATGTAAGCTAAACTAACTTAGTTTAGCTGGAGGTGGACGATTGGCTTAAAACTATTAAAAATTATATTATTGCTGGCTTTAGATGCCTAACTTGACGCGCCATGAGCGTGGGAATACTATGCGTTTCTCAACCTAAACCTAAACATAATACACAATTTAGTACTTTATATCGTTTTAAAAATCACAGTTGATTAAATTGACGTGCACAATGTTCCAGGAAAATATTTTAATTTAAATAATTGCATGTATATTCTGTCCATTGGGTTATTGGTTTTTTGACAGCTGCCTTAGAACGTAACATTCCTGAACACCTAAAAGTTAACTTTAAAATATGTTATACAATAAATATATAAACTGCCTTGCATTAATGAATTATCGTATTTATGACTCCTTACAGACATTATAATACAGTATACGTAGCAGTTTTTACAAAAAACATAAAGATTGTTATGCGCATGAAATATGGTTACAGTCTATCGTACTTAGTGATGGGATCGAAAGTATTCGATTCAAATGAATAAATCGAAAATAATAATTTGATATTTATGTAATCCTAAAAACCTACATATTTTGAAAATAATTCAATGGATTTATGTTGCGGGTTTAAAACATCGAAAATTAAACAGACAATATTTTAAAGTTAATTTTACATTGTTATTATAAATAAATCAATAAATTATTCGTCGTCTTCCGACATGGAACTTACGTCTGATGACGAGTCTTCGCCCAAATTTATAACGATTGTTTCTTGCTTCAAATAATTGTTAATTGATACTATATACAAATTAAAGTGTAAATAATCGAAACGTTGCGTAGCTGCAATCTCTAGTTGTCAAAACCATCACCTGTCAAAAAACCAATAACCTAATGGACAGAGAATAATCATGTCGCATTGCATGTCACCAATGTGGTGCACTGTGTGAAACAATAAACACGCTAGTAGTGGATATGTCACAGTCAAAACTCTTTTATTCTCTTTTCTTTTCTCTTTTATTTTCTTTTTTTCTTTTTTTTCTCTTTATCTTATCTTACTACTTTTGACTACAAAAATCAGTCAAAAGTCAAAACTACTTTTGAATGGTTTAAATTTATCCTTAATATTTAGAAACCCATTAGGTAGGTAGGTTTTTTTTTGGTGATCCTTTTAAAACTTTGGTTTTGTAGTGATTCTTATAACTAAGGCGTTCCATATTTTTGATTTTGTAACGCAAACGCATTTTATCTTAAAAAGGGTTTTGACTGAACCCAGTCAAAAGTAGTTTTGACTGGTTAAGAGTTTTGACTGCAACAGATACACCGGACACTACGTGTCACGCCACGCTATATTATATACATATTATGTATAGGAATATGTTTTCATTCTGCAAGAATATGAAAATGAAAACTAAATGAATCAATAGTTTGGGCTCGACGCCAACTATGTAGCGTGGCGTGATTACTGACCGCGCCACTCGTATCAGATACGTCGGATGCCTTGCCTACGCCGCTCTAAGCTGAACATACTAGGTACCTATATTAAAGGTAGGTACTATTCATCTGCCCAAATTTAATTACTTAGTTATAATTAAATAGTATCCATAACATAAACACCTAAGTAGTTAAATAAATTAACCTGAATCCGATGGCCTACACATCTACTAGTTTAATTGTTTCATAGTTTTCCCATCAGTCCGAAACGGAAGCAGATTGTACATTAAATAGTTATTTTTTATAAAAACAACCCACGCTTTGTCGATTTCCAAATCCAGTTCATGGTACAGTACGGTCAACG
Source organism: Charanyca ferruginea (assembly GCA_947361185.1). Lineage (NCBI taxonomy): Eukaryota > Metazoa > Arthropoda > Insecta > Lepidoptera > Noctuidae > Charanyca > Charanyca ferruginea. Next base: position 19,938,951 of record OX376059.1, on the reverse strand, counting down.
TAACTTGGCGCGTCTGAAGTTAGCCGATTAGCTGCGCAGTAGACAATTTCGTTCCTAAAAGTTCCATTGCGCAGCCAAAAAGCTAACTTCAGACGCGCCAAGTTACGTTGACCGTATTGTAGGTAACAAACATCGAATATTAGTATGTTGTTATCTGTTCTTCTGAATCATGTGAGCACGAAACTTTACACTCCTGTCGTGAAACACTCAAGTATGTAAAAACATCTAACTCAACTTCTGTTGTTTCGTTTTCGAATTGCAGGTAGAATAGTGAGCAGTACACTTATGCAATGTGCATGCTCTAATGAATGCAACATTGATAAGACGACATTGTGCAAGCGAATACCAAAACAAATATAAGTAATAGGGTTTTTTACTCTTTATGAGAAAATGCTATAAATATATTATTGACACAGTTTACGCAAAAAGCAGTCGGAAAATGTTAGTTTTATTTCACAAAAAAAAAAAAAAAAAAAAATAATTCAAAGTTTTCAGTTTTTGTAATCTGTTTTATAACACCATGAAATAGTAGCCGCCATGTTATTACGCCGTACGGCTGTGTAAACAAAAAAGTGTCAACTGTCAGTCAACTAAAACAACGGACTATTCCCTGTGGAGAGCCTGTAAAAACCTAAATCGACCCTTGCACCATAAACCACCGCTTCGGTACCCAAATGGAACATGGATTAGAACTGACCAACACAAAGCCGATGCATTTGCAAACCATCTTAGCAATGTGTTCAAGCCCAATAACCCAAGACCAAATGAGGATGAATCTGATATGGACATTGTCATCAACCAAGATATACAACTGGATTTACCCCTGAAGTTAGTAACGCCTAAGGAGATAATTAGAAATATAAGGTTAATGGACAATAATAAGGCCCCTGGCTATGATCTCATTGACAAAAGAGTCCTTCAAGAATTACCACGGAAAGGAATTGTATACCTAACAATACTTTTCAATGCTATCCAACGAGTAGGTTACTTCCCAGATTTATGGAAAGTGTCACAAGTGATAATGATCCACAAACCCGGTAAACCTACACATGATGTCACCTCATACAGACCAATCAGTCTCTTACCGATTATGTCCAAGCTTTACGAAAAGTCCCTACTACAGAGAATGTTACCTGTTCTCAATGAGAGGAACATTGTCCCAAATCACCAATTCGGTTTTCGAAAAGAACATGCCACCATAGAACAAGTGCATAGAGTGTGCAGGACGATTAGAAAAACTTTCGAGAAAAAAGAGTACTGCTCAGCTGCCTTTCTTGATATACAACAAGCCTTCGACAGAGTCTGGCACAAAGGTCTGCTATTCAAGATAAAATCATTACTACCACATACATTGTTTGAAGTACTAAAATCGTACCTTACAAACAGAATATTTCAAGTAAGAGAAAACCAATCCACCTCAAGGTTCCAAGAAATATCTGCAGGAGTACCGCAGGGATCGGTTCTCGGACCAGTACTGTACACCTTTTTTACCTCTGACCTGCCCCAAAGTTCCGAGATCACAATTGCGACTTTCGCGGATGACACGGCCTTACTTGCTTCGCACAAATGCCCGATACTTGCATCTCACATCTTGCAATCCAGTTTGAACGAGACTGAAGAATGGCTAGCAAAATGGAGAATCGCCGCCAGTGTGTCCAAATCAGCTCATTTAACATTTTCATTACGCAAACACGACTGCGACCCGGTCACCCTGAACGGCAGTCAACTCCCACACCACGAGTCAGTGAAGTACCTGGGTATGCATCTTGACCGCAGGCTCACATGGAAAAAACACATTGAAACAAAAAGAGAAGAAATGAACCTGAAATACAGAGGTCTTTTCTGGCTGCTTGGAAAAAAATCAAAACTGGCGATAGATAACAAGCTCTTAATATACAAGACCATACTAAAGCCAATCTGGACATATGGCATCCAACTCTGGGGATCAGCCAGTGCCTCCAACATAATGAAAGTGCAGAGGGCACAAAATTATATATTAAAACAAATTTCCAATGCACCTTGGTTCATTAAGACAACGGAGATGCATGAAATTCTCAATATTCCAATGGTCAATGAGGAGATAAATAGCCATGGCGACAAATACAAACTCAGACTGCTAAAGCATCCGAACATACTCGCTGGGCAGTTTACTATACCAGAAAGCATTCGCCGATTAAAAAAGCGGTGGGATATTTTTGACGAGAACAGTCAGTGAGAAGCACGACTTCGTAAATAATGGGGCTCTCCAGTGGGAGTAGCACCTTACATGTCATCGGCACCATCCCATCTGCTCATAGTCAGAAAGACTGATCGCAATATTTAACCGGAAAAAAAAAAACTGTCAGTCAACCAATTAGCATGTATAGGTATATAGGCTTTGTACTTATTATTTTCGTAACCAACGTAATTTTTTAATTATTACACCTATTAGAAAATATTATTTTAATTATTTTTAAATTATATACAATAATCATACAAAATATCAGCGCATTTGACTACAGAGCAAACTGACGTAATTTCCATAGAGCAATATGGCGTCCACTACGCGTTTTCGTTAAATTACGCGCGAAATTTGAAAATGTATAATTTTGATGCCTTTTTATGGCACATAACGATTGAATTAAATTTTTGTGTTTTTTTAGTGGAATTTTAGCACTACAGAATTTAATTGAGTTATTTTTCAAAAATGGGTGTGTTACTGTGATACCCTATTAACTACAAATTCGCTCTTAAAGGTACACCTACATACTCAACTAGTTACGAATAGTATCAACAACTTGTAAAGTCCGAGAGGCGAATCAAATCATAGTAAAAATTGTGTAACGTGCTTGACGAAATGATTCCTACTTTATCATCAGTCATCACGTTATGAAAGTGTAGCGTGCGGCATGTCATGAACAAATGAATGCATCCTTGAACCATTATGAGCACACCGAGAAGTGACATTCCATAACCACTCAGTTTTAAAGCTAAAGGTCTGGTTACACTGGACCGAGTACGACACGCTGATCTGACAGTAGACAGCTACTGCCTCTGCATTTCAGTAGCTCGGCTCGCATGGTGCAGCTACCTGTCATACGAATCAGAGTAGTTGCTGGCCATAACACTGAAAAGTAGCTATAATCGAGTAACTAGACGTGCTGCATTGTGGTGTGTCGGCTCGCACATGACAGCAACTCAAAAGATGTGGTCACACAGTGCGAGAACTGCCTGGGCCAGCTCGCACGGTAGCTGGTGGCACTGTGTAACCAAGCCTTAAGATGTGAAATCTATCATTGCACAATCGTAAGATCCTACTAGGTATCTACCTGCACCAGGTTCAGTTCATAATTGTAGACTACGACTAGAGTATTATTGGCTTCGAGTTATTTGTAACGAAATCATGAGAGTGTGTCACGTCAATGTTGGCAACTCAGCCCACTGCTGTTCTTTTTACTAGATATTCGCTTGGCGCCCACTACTCGGTTAGTGGGTCGGTCGTTGCCTCTAGCTAGTCTAACTAGTGAGGGCAACCTATATTCTAAATTAAAAAAATGAAAAATCATTGTGATCTTTAGTTATACATAATTATGTACGATGACTCTGATCTCAACGCACGTGTTTTTGTTTACTTACGTGATTTACACACGCTATCGACAACTGAAACAAACTAGACTTTAAAGTTTGAACTACCGAAATTGATAAATTTTGAATCATATTTTATCAACTGAGGCTATCGTGTGACTAATACTTATTTCAATGATCCACATACATCTTATCTTAGAACCGCATTAAGACGAATAGTCTTGTTGTCCTATATATTTTGCCGCTGTGTACAGAAGGTGACTTGAAGATATTTTTTTAAAATGATGACCATAATGAAAACAAGAAAGAACAACAAACAAATTTAATTTGTTTACAGCAGAGCACGTAGGAACTTTGAGTATGATTAGAAAATACAATAGGTTGTAGAGGTGCCTCGTTGTGTAAACGTAACGTAAATTCGATCCAATTTTAAACTTGAAATACCCATTTCATGCCTATTATTTATTTAGTTCGAAGGTTTTATTCATATTAAATATGCAATTGTGCTTCTTGCTATGCTAGGATAGTCGTATTTCCTATTCGAAAAACGACTCTAATATAGCGCGCTCGTGCTATACTATGTATATTGAAAATATTATCCTAACGAAGAGAACAATGTATAAGTTGCGTAAAACATCGTCTGAATGAAATCCACTGAATAATTGAAACAAAATTTTAGATAGGAGATGTAAATACAAATCTTTGGTAACGTCAGCTACTCGGCTCTTTGTAGAATTCAAAGAATTCGAAAGGTCCATTCCTTCAAGGTTGCTAACTTTTTAAGACGGGCGAGGAGGAGGTTGCTGCTTCAGAATTCTGCTGACATGCAAATTTCAATGAAAAATGTGATTCGGGTGTTCCAAATTAGAAACGATAATAAGCGCCAACTGAAACTAAAGTAAGTGAACCAGTAAGTGCCGTGGTGCTTTGAAATAGCTCTTTAGGATATCCAGCTATTGTCGATTTATTGTAAAATCGAATAGTAACCTGCGTTCTATCTATCTCGATCTATCTTAATTGTTACATTTATTGCGATTGTTTGTAAGCACCACTTGGCCCACCTTGATAGCATCTCCTGCCTGACTTGCACAAATAACATAAATTCTATTCATGTCTACAACATAATAATTTTTTTACGAACAATTTAAAAAACTGCGGTAATTAAATATGAAGGAATACATAATTATTTCATCCAAATCACGTATCTACCTACTTTAGACGTAATAAATAATTAAGTACATTTATGTAAAATTATGTGCACCTATTGTGGTTTTAAAAATAGACGGGAAAATTTAGCTTGGACGTCTGTTTGTCAATTTGTCAAAAGAAAGTATTCCAGAATTGTATCATATGCAAGCACAGTACCGATGTATTTATGATGGTCAAGAATTGCATTACATACTCTTATTGCTGCCAGATAATGGTAAATAACACCGAGTCGATGTATGGGCAACAAACTCATGCGCACTGCTTAAAATGTAAATAAGAGGGGAATGTAGCGCAAGGACGCTGTCACTGTCACGGTGTACACGTCATGAAGGATAATTTTATAAAACTTGTAAAAAATAATACAACTCCACACAGATTTAGAACAGGTTTTTTTCGCTTACCATCCGTGACATTGTTCTTAACAGGATATTATACGTCCTGTAACTAAATCCACTGTAAGTACTTCATGTTGTCAGCATCACACACATTCCTAACCGTTCGTAGGGCTGTCAACATTCCTGGATTCAACGTGCCTTCAGCCCCATCGCAATTAACTAATTAAAATGTGTCATCACCTCGGTTCGACAAGTGTTGATATCATTTTATAATTATGTACTTTGGTAAGGCGTATGTTATCAATATCGTACGATGTTGTGATAATGTATGTAAGTACTTGACTTACGCAAACGATTTGTGCAGTGTGTTTAATTTTTTTTCTGAGGCTTATCTCTACGTCAGGAATAATCTGAATGCATGCAGTACCTACACCGACAAAAGAAGTAAGTTTTGTCTGTATGTAAGCTATTTGGGTGCATTTAAAATTTTAAACCCTACAAGTGCATTCGGATACTGGACAATTTAGGAGAATGTAATGAGACCGCACATTGCGCTGCATCGTGCAAGTAGATTATGCCCGTCTGGTCTGTGTGCATTGCATACTGCGATTGTTTACTTGGGTCGTCCGTGGGCGACGCGACGCCCTCGGCGACGTCGGTCGGGTTGTAAAGTGAAGTAAAGTCCCAGGGCGACTCGTGGAGCGTCGCGTGTCTGCCGAGCCTCCACGTCGGCGGCGTCGCGCCACCCGGCATCGACCGTCCCCGCCCGCGCCCGCCACCCCACCCGCTCATACCAGAAACATTCCTCACGCCGACTCCGTGCTTCATAACGTTTTTAGTCACTCACTTGTATAGTTTCGTGGAGTTCGCGTGTTCCGTTGTTTACCTAAAATACCGGTTGTCAAATACATAGCCCGAAACATACTCTGAAAAATAAACTGCGACTTGTCAATTTTCAGTTTGAAGTTCTTTATTTTGAAAGATAATATTTTTCGTGTGGTATAAAATCAGTTCTTTTTCATTTCTTTGATATTATTTTAATAAAAAAATAAATTAGTTCCTCCTAAAGCTTTAATATTTTTATATCACGTAGGTACCTACCCTACAGTAAAGTTATTAAGTTTAAGTTGAAAGACAATAAAATAGTTGATGATGTCAGCGTTTACGATAACCACGACGCTTACGAACGGACACGGGCATGTCAACGGACAGTTGGAGACTTCCCTCAACGGATACAGAAAAAATGGATTTGTCAAACAGGAAATTAAAGATCACACTGTAAGTACCTCTTTATTCACGAATCATTTACAAATAGGCTCTTAGTTCATTCAATGTTTACATTTATCACGTCCGTCTAAATTTTAAATAACTTAATGTAAGGGAGATATTCCGCAACAGATTAATATAATGTGACCAGTAAATCGATTAAGTACCTAGTTAAACCCTGAATTGGAAATGTTAGTGAATGATTTGTATGAGTGAAAGTTAGAGCTACCCACTGCACCACAGAAGGTTGTCTATGTTTGACTACTCCATAGAAAGTTCGTACATACATTCTCACACATGAATATGGTTAAGTGCATAGCAAATGTAGGTATCTGCTGGTATACAGTGAACTTGTGTTCAAACGTCTTCAATTCCTAACATTTTTAAACAACAATAGGTAATCAACGACCATAAATAAATACTTACACCTTAACTGCTAAGCGGGGAATGTAAATGTTTGCCTCATTAGCATTATCTTTTATTAACTGAAGAAATAAAAAAAAAACAAATTACATTCTTCAAAAACTAAGGCGTTTATTATCAACACTTTCTAATTTGAACTGCGCTGTAAGTTTGATCGCATAATCGCAATATACCACTAGTGAAGTAATTGTAATATACCGATTCGGATTTTCCTGGGGTAAACTTAGTTAAAACGATCCCATTACATCACTCGAGTCGCAACTAGAAGAGATATAAAGCAGTCCTTAATATCTGTTGATTAAAACTTTACTAATACGACAAAATTGTATGTTATCTAGGAAACGTGTAAATAAACTAACTATTAAATACTGCAAATAAGTAAGAGATTGGAAGTATCACCTGTGACAGAAAAGTTAAGAAGCAACCGGCGGGCGCAGTCAAGGTTATTGAAAAGTGATCCGGAAGTATATGGACCATGGTACAAGGGCATACATAAGTAAGAATGTGGACTAGAAGAAAAGAGGCACGCACAAAAAAAAAAGGTGAATGGAAAGAAGGAAACGAAAACTAAGAATACCTATGTATGGAAGTAAAAGGCTAAACTGATGATAACTCAAAAAAATCTATGTCTACTGACCCTAAGATGAATGGAGAGGCAGATAACGTTGTCCAATTTCAGAAATATGAAGTAAAGTCTCACTGTAATGAAATAGCTGTTACAGTAATATCTGACGTATGTACAGCTCATCTATTGACGTTTAATATACATTACGACTATATGATGTAACATATACTTATGGTCAATTACTGTTAACATACAACTGTAATTATAGTAGTTGACTACATGTACACTGACGTAGGTGTGTCGATCTTGGGCGGTAATTGTCTAGCCTTCATTGCGGAACACCGTTATCCGGATTTAGACAAGTGTCAGTAATTGTTCCTAACTTCGTCACAGATTAAACTAATAGTTCGTTTGACTTGTGCTTCAAAACGACATTCACATAGTATTGCTTTTTTTAGTTTACATTTTAATTACACATGCGAGCTGCGTCACTCACCACCCGCTAAGCAAACATTTTTCAACTGCAAATAACATCTTTGGGATTAGTTATCTCTTCTTAGACGAATGTTTCACTGAAAATAAAGTAAAGTTTAACGAAGTTTTATTCACAAAGATGATTTGCATGTGCTAACGTGACGTAAATAGTCAAATAATCAATGAACAACAAAAAATGCCAAGTTAAGCAATTCGTATTTTCGAGAGCATTCGCCTCGTGACTTGTTGTGGCTGACATGCTAAGTTGAGCACGTACCAAACCATGTTACTTTATATTATCTGGTATCTTTAGAACAAGTTATTGCCTTGCTGCCCAAGGTTTTCGTTTCCCAAGTGTTGTGATTCAATTACTTATGCAGTCGATTTCTTCACGCTCAAAATAACCAGGTTCAAGTTCGATGTTACGGGATGTGAATGTTGTTCAAGTTCTTCTTTTATTTCGGGCTTGTGTGTAATGTTATTGCATTTACTATCCTCGTGAAACGCGGAGACTTGCTTATGAGTTAGTGACGCGTGAAACACCTTCGTTTTCGGTTGTCGTTTATGCTAAAGGTTAAGACATCTTGACGCCACTCTCCTTCATCGACAGTTTTAATAAGTAACTAGGAATTGCTTGAAATAGGCCAAAACGGCTTTCACATCTTGTTCAAGTTTACATAGGTATAGCAAAGACTTGTTCTATCAACACTCTTGGCTTAGTGGTGTTTGCTTTTGAAGGTTTAATTGTATATAACACATTATTTATATGATCATTGTTCAAGTACTTTGTGTACATTCGGAAACATCTCGTGATTCGTGAGAGACATAAAGCGTCTAGTTTATGGCAAGGTTAATTTATGATTTAACAGTATTTTATTCTAAGGAAGGCTCGGAATCTTATAGCGTGACTGTAGTGCCTACGCTTCCAATGTTCATTTAATATTTAATATGTATAATTAACTTCTGCGGCTGTAATAGTAGATTTGTGAATATACCTACTTCAGAATAATAGTTAATTACTTCTTTACTTTATAGGTACTTCTCTGTCTCCTATTGTATGTTGTTTGTTAGTGATGCTAGGGTTCCCACGAGCCAATCATTAACCCTTAACGTTTTCCTGCTCGCGAGTCGAGGAGGAAAACATTCATTCAACATACATTCTAGTTTTCCTTTAGATGTCATTTACACGATCTATTTAGCTTGCATTGATGGATGGATGCAAGCGGCAGGTGACCGCTCGTTGTGGCGTTCTATGGGGGAGGCCTATGTTCAACAGTGGACGTCTTTCGACAGATGATGATGTAGCTTTAAATTCTCATAGTGAAGGCAGTGTCTCTTGTGTAGCTGCAGAACGTTTTCTATCTACTTCACTATATTTTTGGTTTTTTGTACCAAATTCATAAGGATTATTCTGATACAATTGTGCCATTTTCTGCCTCCCAGATAGAGGTGTTTAATCTAAAACCTACGCCAATGCATTTCTGCCTTCCATAAATTCAATCATCTTTGTATTGCTAACTAGTCGTTGACTGAATGTCAAAAGAATGAATCACTTCGATTGGTGTTTCAACCGGAGGCGGAGGTTTGAGCTAAATACGGCGATGCATAAACTGTAACCGCTGCTATTGAATTCTAGAACATTATACAATAGGCAGCTAAGTAATTGATTAAGTTTTCACGCTTCACTGGCTTTCATTGAATGACTTTACTCAGTTTACTTATTATCGCGGTCTAACTTACAACATTCTCTCTCGGGCTGTTACACGATAACGTGTAACATCGTGAACCTGTTAGTTGAAGTTTCCTCAATAATACATGGACCATTTTATGATGTTTTAATGCCGTAAAGTTCTACTAGATCAAGGTTTCTTATAGTGGGGTCCATGGACCCCTTGGGGATCGGTAGCATGTGTATCAGGAGTCTGCAGGTAGGTCAAGTTAACTCCAACATATTACTACAAAAAGTACTGTACTAGATAAATGTTTAGGATAATTTCAACATTAGTGACCCTGGCGGTTGTTGGGCTATCTGCGGGTTTATTATTCCTTGTTTTAGTAATCATCGTATATTCGGTTCACTCATTGGAATCTTCCAAGCAAGTGTTCGACTGAACCAATGATATTATATCATTGGACTGAACATAATAATATTATGTTTAGAAAATAATTATTAAGTAGATTACGTATTTATTTTTGATGATGTCAGTTTTGTAAATGGCACTTGTAATTGAATTACATGTTTTCATATTATTATTATTTAAAACTAATTTATAACACGGGCAAAGTACAACGTGCATACTGACGCTGATGAAGTTATTTAAAAAAATATGTGTATATTATTGATGTCTAAAACTACAGTACTGTATGGGCTGGGCTGGGCAGTGGGCACCCATAAATAGAGTTTTCCTTAATGCTTACCCTAAACCTTCTATTAACCTATTGTATGGTGCATACACTTGCTCTAATAAGTGGACTTTACGTAAGATCTCTATTCAAATAACTAGTTAATAAATTGCCTACCACCTACCTTATTATGTACCTATTCGTTTTACGATGCAAATAATTGGCGATCTAAAATGCAGTATGTAAGTAATGTACTTTTAATTAAAAACGCTTGTTAAAGGTAGTTTGAAAATGCGACTATAGTTTGGTTATCGATCAACCCCGTTCATAGAAATTGTTAAAGGGTAGGTAGGTACCTACTTATCGATTTTTAGCTTCCTTGGTAGCTCCATAGGCAGTGTCGCCTTATCGTTACCGTAACATTATATATGAAATTGTTTGTGGAATAGATTAATTATCTTTTTATTATAATGGTATATACTTGACATATATATACTTGCCTGATTTATTAAGTAAGTGTAGGTACACTACATAATACTATTACTGATCATGATTTTTACAAATGCAATTATTCGAACAATGGATGTCAATCTAATGAGACAGTTTCAACTTTATTTAAAAAAGAATCTAATTAATTCCGACTGATAATGCCACAATAAATAGAATAAAGTTATTCCACTCTGAACGTTACATTCTCTATTAACATTTTAACTGTATAAAATATTGTTAGAAAATAAATTATCCCCCTGAACAATTACTGTCCTGATTTTTTCGCTTTCCTGAAAGTTACTAGTAATACGTAATAGCAGTTTTAGGTACCTACCTAGGTACTTATAATGTATTTTAAGGTATTTTATTTCACATCAAAATTATTATAATACGTGATCAGATTAATTGAATGTACGGAGGCGAACGTTGCAGGTTGACCAGTTTTCAACTATATTGCTAAAGGACTAAATGGTCTACCACCTACGTTTGCAATTGTACATAGGATAGTCTAATAAACTGAATTAGATTGAGTGTCGATTGTATCTCAACTCGGCTGTGTCGTAATACTGTTTCAAACGCCATTATTTACATAATCAAGCTATCATCGTTTCACCTTAATTGTGATAATATGACATTAAGTAGGTACCTGCAAGGGATTTCACACCCTACGATTTTGTATTGACGCAGAAATTCGCTATCTCGAGCTATAGGTGGCTAATTATAAGATAATTTTGAAATAATTACGCACCTATCTAGTAAGTAAAGATTTTATTTTAGATAATGTTCTGATTATTTTGTAAAATAGATAAATTTATTTGTATGATGATACTGATCATGCTGATAATTTTGCCAAGTTTGTATGAATTCGGCATTTTCAGCTACGTAATTAAATTGAACTGATCTTTCTCAGCCCTAATAATTCAGTGTGCACAGAAATGTGATCTTTCGCTTACGCAGAAGAAGAGAGCGTTAAGCGGATAATAAAATAATCCTAATTTACATTAAAAAATTTTTTTTTTTGGGTTTTTTTCTATTTTAATTTCAAACTTTTTAAATTACGAGAAGAGACGCTACGTCAATTTTTTAATTAAAAGTAATAAATAAGTTCAATAATTTTGCTAGAATTACGTTTTTTCTGTCAGAAATTCCTTTCATCAAAATGGAAAAAATATGAATGGATTGGCGTAGGTACCTATACGATCTTATCGTACATAAGCTAAGAAAGTAAACCCCAAAATCAGCTTTCTATTTTAAAAAAATCATCTCCAATTATGTCCATCAGTTTGGGACTTACGATGCCCCAGGCAGACACACAGATACACACATTATACTCATAACACCTCTGTTTTCACCGGTAATTAAAAAAAGATTCCGACTTATTGATAACCTCTTCCTTTTTTGAAGTCGGTTAAAAACGCCGCGTACTTAATAGAGCCAACGCAATGCCAACGGGCCGCATATTGACACTCAGTGCGGCCCGTACGCATTAGGTACTGTCGCCCGTTCTTTAAAATACTTATTCAATGTGCCAAATGCAAAATTAATCCTAATTTGGAAAGGAAAGAACCTATCTAGAGAATACAATCGTAAACAGGGTATTCAATATTAACTAACGAATTAACTAAAGGCCATCCCTTAAACTCGTTAATCTACGTAATTAATAGATTAAAAAAATATATTTGATTTGGCTTGTGTCTGGTTGTTGTTTATCTATTCAGGATGATTTTTCAGCCACCGTCCAAATTTTTCAGGGTGAAAATTTAACAACTTTCTCCAAGGAACAAACATGGGTACGAAATATGAAACGATTTTTTTATATTTCGACCCATGTTCCTTGGAGAAAGTAGTTCAATTTCACGGATATTATCACCCTGAAAAATTTGGACGGTGACTGAAAAATCATCCAGTATAAATATGTATTTAAAAATGTATTTGTGTATGTAAATTAGCTGTCTGACACCCATAGTCTCTCTCCCTAGTTTGGGGTCAGATGGCCATGTGTGAAATGTCCCCACATATTATTATTATATCAGCATAAAAAAGGCTAAAATAAAACCAAAATTGTACAACATTTAAAAAATATTTTTATTTTTGATGGGATTTCTTTTTTGTATGTATGGATGATGTAGTATTACCGGCTAAAGGGAACGTATTTCGTTAATTAACTTAGGTTCTCTAGTTTTGTATTTCTATAGTGTTTATAGAATAGGAAATAGGGCAAATGACCCGTCACACGATAAAAAATATTGGGTTCGTTGTGCAACATTTAGGACAGTCTATTTGATATAATTATTATATATTATAGCTATGTAACTAAATTAAGGAATTAAGTTTTAACTTAATTCCAGTAACATAGCTAACTTACGATACTATCCTGCGTCTGGACACGACACCGTCATTAGTAAAAGTATTGTCGTTTATACTTGCATGATTCACAAGACTTTTAACTGTAATAAACTATGAAATAAAGATATACACACACAGATGTACTCACGTACAGCACCGCAACGATTTGCTTGCTTTTACTTCATTACTTATTTTTGTCTCAAAATTCTGTCTATTGCAAATTAAGAACTTTCAGTTTTCGAAGAATCGTCATGTTAGTACTAAAGCTTAATGTGTAAACGCCATCCATACATAATATATTTAGGTTTTCTCCTAACGCCTCCGCATGAGAATTGAATAGAAATTCCTCTTGAGTAAAATAATATTATTTATCGCTCGAGTGTATTGTTCGATTGGACTTATCATCCAATGTATTACGACAACCTGCAACTTTTACAAACAGTTAATATACGCGCTGATACGTGGAGTTGCGGGCAACAGCCCGTCATACTACTACTACTACATGACTTTACAATTTTTTTAGTAATTAAATGTACCGTAGTATGGTCAAAAATCAATAATTTCTTCAAACACCAGTGGCTAAGTAAAAACCGTACGAATCTATCGATTATGGTTAAGCTACGCTTGCTGCGGTCGGACGGTCCGTGGATGGGTAACCTAACCGTGCCTAGGAAAGCATGTAATGCCGTTGACCCCGGCTGTCATTCAAAATCTTTGACAGTTGCTCCTTGTAAAATACTGGTATTCAGCTGCATCCGGTTAGACAAAAAGCCGACCCCAACATGACTAGGCAAATGATGAGTAAATAAATAAATAATCATTTCTCAATTTTTAGCAACATTTTTATTTTTCTTTCGATGTAACGTGTCTCATGAATTCCTTCCCAGTTATAAAATGAACATCAACATTGTAGTAATCACAGCCATTTGCATAAATATGTCTGCTGATAGAGGCACCGCGACACACTCATGCGCGTTGAGATAACAAACCGTGAATCGTTATTAATCTATGCCGGCCACTCGTGCGACGTCACATCACGCCACTTCATTATCATGAACTGCTGACATCGAGCACCGTTTGGACCTTGACGCCTGATTCCGCCTGAACAATACAACATAATCTGGCTTACTCATACTTACAGAAGTTATTTTAATAATTAATTATAAATAATAAATATTATTATAAAAAATTAATAGTTCTTATTTCGTATTGATTCTATATACCTACACAATTTATATTTAGCTCTAGTTTAATCATAGTTTTTAAGTTGCATTCATCATAAGGTATTGAATGGATAAGTATATTGGATCCTAAAAAGTAATTCCAGAGACCTTACATTCATATTTATCTTAAGTGTAGGTTGCTTTGAACATTCTGACATGGCACGCAGTTTGAATACAATTGGCAATATTAATGCAACTCGCATCAACATTGTTGATCGGCTCTGGCAATTCGCATTCGCTGGATTGTTTTCTATGTAGGCGGCATTTGTACCTACAACTTAGTCCCAAAGACCATTCACCTTATGGGAGTTTATCGTAACCAATTCCAAATTTTAGTATTAGCCTAATCAACATTCAACGGCAATTAAACTTTCACTTTTTTTTTGTTACAGTCACTAAGCCTAGCAGCGCCATTCAGTACAGACCCCGAAGCAATAGCGGAACGGGAAAAATGTCAGTATGGTCGCATCCCTCGCGCAGCAGCCGTGGCGGGCACAGCACATCGTAAGGTGCGCGTCTACTCAGACGGTATCTACGACATGTTCCACCAAGGTCACGCCAGGCAATTGCAACAGGCTAAGACAGTCTTCCCTAATGTTTACCTCATTGTTGGTGGTGAGTGCATCCCTTTTATATTCTAGCTTGCCCATGTTTATATTATATATTTGTGCCCATGTTTACGTACATACTGCATCAAAATATCCAAGCTTGACTCATTGAGTCCTTGCGCATCGCATGATACCGATGCGTAATGTCAGTTTAATGATAGCGCTAATCAAGCGTTGTTTTTATGTAGGCTACGTATCTATCTTTAAGTCAACCATTCATGTAAGCTTAATAGGAACTAAATACTATGCGGGGATATACCTAACACTGTTCCATAAGTAAACAATTACTTGGGAAATTTTTCATCGCGAGTATAAACGACATTGGTGCACGTAAACAACGTCACGCCATCGGTCCACAAGCTACTAATAACGTCGTAAATTAATAATTGTAACGTTACCGTAACCGCCTGACCGAGTTCCGATTTCAAATTAATGGTACCTTTTTATTAGTACTACATACTGGCACAAATAGCGTGCCCTTGGACTTGTATTCTTAAAATTAAATAACCATTAGCAAAGTACAATAGAACGATGATTATTAAGGTGATCATTCACCCCAATACAAATATCAATGTTAGGGATATCAATAAATAGGAACAATACAATCATTATACTTTTTAGGACACCACGCGTTATTTGTAGGAGCTAGATACTTGCGTAATCAAATGAGAAAACTTCAATAGTACGACGTTCACGTAATGCATTATGTACAATATAATTGAAATAACCATTACTATCTAGCCATAAATCGTAAGTAGCAATCTTATTTTAATGTAAACAGCAAGGCACCGTGCAGTGTGCGGCCTACCTGGCATAGAGCCGCGCGGCTCCACAATTAAGATAAAAATAAAACGAATCTATTGGTAGATTTGTCGTACGATACGTGACCAACCGATTACGCACATGTAGGTAAAGAGTAAACAACGCGATTCTGATAATAAATAAATAAAAATCCCGTCCCTAAAATCAATTAGTATTTTGCGATAATATAATAGGCATTATTAAGAATAGACAATCATGTTTAATTACCGATAAATGGATTTGTGTAATCAATGCTATGCGTCCTTGAAAGCGGCCACGAACTCGCGCACTAGGTATTTAGGTAATTGGGACTGTCATTCTTAATTTTCTTTATTTGTTCACTGTTAGCTCTGCGCCTCAAAAGATTTCCCTTTTGGAATAGCTAGTTGTAGTTTGAAGTACCGCGCGAAATTTAAATTTATAATTTACTTTCCCCAACCCCTCTTTCCGTGCTTAATAATCTGATAATATTTGAGGCAACGGGCCGCACGTCCCACCGAAAGGCCCGACAGGCCGCATGTTTAATGTCGCTGACCTTACGAAAAAACTACGCTCAAAATATGCAAAGTAATTTTATTATCAGGAAGGAAAACATTGGGCATTTTATCAGATACGAGATAATAACTTTAATTAAGGTTTCTGACGTAATACGTAGGTAGGTATTACGTAAGTAGACGAATACACCTAGACTACAAATACGTTTAATTGTAGCCTAGGGGACTATTCCTATTGGGCGTGTGTATATTGGGGAGTTATTCCATAATTTGTTCTTTTTGAGTCTTTCTAGTTATGTATAGGGAAATCGCGACGAAGTCGTCAAGATGTTAATTTTAATTTACGCACACAAGATTTCTGACTTTGAGATAGGTAAATCAGCTTTAAAATGGCTTTTCTTTTGTTTCCAGTATGTAGTGACAACCTGACACACAGTCGCAAGGGACGCACAGTAATGACGGAAGAGGAGCGATACGAGGCAGTCCGGCATTGCAGATACGTCGATGAGGTAATTGTTACTTGTGAATCACTGTTCACTTCATGTCGCATATGCGGTACTGGGAAAGGAACTTCCAATTATAAATATAACGCATGATACGTCTACCACGCACTTAATGCACAAAAATATATTTAAAACTATAGACAGACAGCTTATTTTAGGTAACTAATGCCCGTTTTCTCCATTGATCCCTAAATCGTCACCTTCTTCACGTGTCTTAAGCTAAGGGATCCCCTAAACCGCACGCCTACCTAAGTTCACTTTTACCATGCTAGGGCACACCTAATTAGGGGTCACTTTGCTAGCTGACAGTTCATGTCATGATAAAAGGTTTTATTGCACAATATCTGATCTATAAGATTTGATAGAAATAAATAAAATCAAGAAGTAAATCAGTAAAAAATATTTAAATCTACATATTTTGGACTTCAAAGCAACATCTTTGGCTGTACATTTATAGGTCGTTTGCTTACAATGCGTAAAACCAATTAATGACAGTTGACAATTTTGATGTTGTTGTTGTCTGGTCTGTTCAGAAAGTAATTTCGTTATTCTGTTTTTCTTTTTTGAGCTTTGCGATACATTTTTGTGAAACATGGCTGAAAAGAAAAATTATTTTAATTAAATTTAAAAAGAAAACTTTAAATTAAATAAATTCTTTTTTTTTGTCTTATATTTCCTTTAATAATTTAAATTTTAATTAAAATTAAAAAAAGAATACTATTCAAGTCACAGAATTACCTATACCTTTACCTTTTTGGATATTCCAAATGGTGCTCTAATAAACACACTAGTCTTAGACCGTTTCGTAACTTTACATGCTTTGCTTTCTATCGCTAATCATTTAAATGAAACTGTCACTTAGCATTTAGGGGCCGTCAATCGGGCCCTATTTTAAAGTGGTCACCATAGGTGGACTCCTAGGTGATGGTGAAAACGAAACTAGTGATAGGTGTCACCTAAAATCTCTTGAGGATTACTTAAAAATTTGGGATTGATGGTGAAAACGGGCATACTTAAGTATTTATAAGATAAATCTTGAACAAAACCCCGGCACAGACAAAACTCAATCAGACCCGTGGAAGATGCTCACATTCAATAAGTAATTAACTAGAAACACTTTTTTTACAAAAATTACAATCGCCACTGAGCAACTTTGAGGTACCTATACACTATCAATTAAAAAAAGAATCATCGAAATCGGACTACACTGAAAGAAGTGATCCGTGGTCAAACATTAAAAAAAATACGTACCTATCGAATTGAGAACCTCCTTTTTTTAACCGACTTAAAAAAGGAGGAGGTTATCAATTCGAATGTTTCTATTTTTTTTTTAAGTCGATTGAAAAAATCTGGTAAACTTCAAACTGAAAAGATTTCATCGACTCTCGATCAAATCATTCAAACAAAAATATCTTTATTGAAATCGGTTAAGCCTTTTGGGTGCTACAATGCCACATACAGACACAAATACACACCACCCCTCTGTGTCGTCGGGGGTTAAAAAGTATTGAACTCGAACTCATCTGCATTTGATTCCAATTCACGTGTTTTAATGGTGGCGCTTGGACCAATAAACAACTCAATCACTGATGTCATTAATCATCGTTGCTCTCAATTATATCACTGTGACCTCAACGTCCTCAACTCTTTTCTAAGAATAATCGTACGATTGAAGCTTTAATTTGTTTACACAATGCGATACTTGAAAAAGAGGTGAAGATAACAAATATCAAAAGACTATAGAGTTCAAGTTCGCTTGGCAAAATTAAGTATTATTTAAAGTTAGATAGTTAATAATTAACACGTTTCGCCTAACGGGTGAGATTTGTACGGTTCATTTGACTGCGTCAGTTATATTTGACCTCTAAGTCACATGTAAGAGTCGGATAAATTATTCTCAGATGCTGGGTCAAAGCAAAGAGCTCTATTGTGCAACTGAATAAGGAGGAAAAAAAATAACGAAAAATCTCACGCTTAAAGCAATTTTACGTTAAGTACTTGAAAACCACTTATACAATTATCCGCAAGACATGTTTCGGATATGCGCTTGCCTGCTTAAATAAATTTAAGAGACTTTTTGTTGTAAGAGGTTGTAAGATTGAACATTATCTTAAATTAAGTGCGGGTTTTTAACCATTACTGAATTATACGCTCTTACTTACGCTCTTTAAAACATATTTCCGCTTATGAACACCACTAGACCCGCACATAATACCTATAAATTATGAAAAATGTTTTATTCATTTGAAAGGAGCCTCTTTCCTCTTTGCACTCAATTAAAATTAAATAACCGGTTGTAAATGACAAAAGTCACGGTCATCATTCCTATGCATATAATATTTGACTATACCCCGATAAATGAACATGATGAAAATAAAAATGGAAAATTAAAGCATCTTATAGGTTTACAAGATAATCCACTGTCGATATAGCTGAATAAGTTTAAAAGAACCTGTTGTTTTTGTTCTTATTAAGTACTGGTTATGTGCTGACCCTAACTAAGCTGAGAAATAAAACAAGATTTCTCGAATCGCGTACAATATGACCCGCGTTGCGGCGGTATTCCCAAGTCACTGACGTCAATGAAAAGGTTTTTTTTTGTAAGGAAACGCTTTTTTTTTCAAACTGAATTGGAATTGGCAACAGTTTTATTTTTTTTTGCCTTGAAAGATACGTTAAACCTCTATAATTACTATGAATGATTTGTGAGAGTTAATATACTCTCACACCGTCATTGTCAATTTCATTGAAATACAAAATATATTATTTTGTAGCCTTTCACCCAAACACATCATGCCACTACTCCTAATTACCACTTTGATAACCAGTCTGATGAAATCTCTTTTCTAATTTGTAGGTATGTTATTCTAAACAAAAATACATATTTATTACACTAAATAGTCTTACTATAAAGTACCTATTATAAGAATAAAAAACAGAAGTATTGTCCTCATTTGAGTAGCAAAATAATGAACGCCCCGTTATCTAACAGCATTTGACAGTAAATAGACAGCATCTCTCATTACTGTATGGTGATGGTGAATAAGTTTTTTGTTTTTATGTGTCTGCACTTTTTGCCATTTATACACAGCTTTACTTTTTGTGAGGCGCTATACTTGTCTCTTTTTGCATGGAGTAATAAAAAAGTACTCAAGTTATTTCTAGCAGGCATGTCTGTCAGGTATAATCAAAACATGAAACCGATCTTTTACTAAAATAATTATAGCTTTTGACGTCATAGCAACTTGATAACTATTCTTTTACAACACCATGAGTAAGCATAAAATTAATACCGAAGGCTGGTAGACAATGGCGGGCAATTCTGTTTTCCAGATATTTATCAAAAACTTCCGTAAATGTAAATAAGTTGAACTTTGACACCCAACACGCCATATTATTTAAATTACCTTCAATATAATTATTCATTTTATTTCACTTCACATAATATAGTACTTATTTTAAGTAATTTGTTTAATACCTCGCTAATAAATAATATTATATTAAATATAAAAGAGGGCGGTCCAAACTTCGGTAGTCCGAGCTCATTGACCCATCAGGGACAGTTTAAGAGTGTTGGCATACATTTTATGAATGTCTGAATACGTGAGTTGAGTTTCGGGCTGTCCGGGCTCTCACTGTAGCATCATCATATCAGCCTATTGCCGCTGCTGAACGTAGGCCTCCCCCAGAGATCGCCAAACAGGTCACGATTCTACACTGTAGTGTAGCATAGCATGCTCTAACGTACGACCCTAGAACTGCAGGTGTCTAATAGTTTAAACTAGTACAAACAACGAGGGAAGTATGATGGGCAGCTGTATTCGTTATCATGAATCAATCAGATCCCAATTTTCTTCGATGCCTTTTGCGAAAACAAATCTTTACGACATCCAAAGTAACTCAGTCTGTAACGCTTTCACGATGAAACGGCTGAACCGATTTCGATGAAATTTGGTATAAAGATTGCTTAAATCCTGGGGAAGGACATATGGGGATTTTAATCCGTGACTTCGTTTGCATCCGCGATAACCGACATTCACGCAGACGAAGTCGCGGGCAAAAGCTAGTCATCATTTCAGCCGAAAGATGTCCACTGCTGGCTAGTGTTTGTGTTTTAATATTCCTTTACCTTGTTTGCAGGTAGTAATGGACGCGCCGTGGGAGTACGACGAGGAGTTTCTAGAAAAGCACAAAATAGACTTCTTGGCACACGACGACATTCCCTACACGACGGAAGACTGCGAGGACACGTATGCGCTCATCAAGGCTAAGGATATGTTTGTTGCTACTCAGAGGACAGAAGGTACGTTCTGTTCATTAACTATTTGTATGAGCTCAACTGTCCAATTAGCAGACACAATAGTTAAACAACGGGCAACGGCTCCAAGAGCCGGCATTCAGATTGGAGCGGGTATTAATGTCATGAATATCCTATTTGAGTGAACACACTTAGAAACTCGAAAATTATAATAATAAAATGACAGATGGTTGTCACACAAATACTATTATGGACAAATTAGTCACTAGCAAGTAGCAACACTGCTTTAACATTCAAGCAAGAGCAACATTCAGTCAAGCATCTTTATATTTAATTCAATATAACAATGATACCAACATATAGGTATTGGTATAGGTGTTACACCATTGACGCACGCGGCGTAGTACTAATACGAATATGCGTATAAAACGCAATCAGGTAGAATATGGCACTGGCGGAATTAAACGAATTCGAAATTCTAACGATGTTTAGATACCTTGTTGTTTATAAAACATCGCAGTACACAACGTTACAAATATTTGTTTGTAATTCATACCTAAACAAACATTTATAATTCGCTGGCCACATTCCTGGACGTGGACTGAGCGAGTATTTAGTCTTTTATGGTCATAAACTCATTGCACTTAAACGTGATTCGGAATGAAGCTCAGTTTAGATAGGTGGAGAGTTACAGATATTGCGTAGTGTGGCCGAAGAGCATTTATACTTTTGTGCGATGAAAAATTAATGATTATTATTTGTATAAGAGCCAGTATCATAAGGAAAGATGCTTTTGGGCTGCAAAATACATTTGTAAGGCTGACCGACCGACCGGCCCGAGGCTGCTAGGTCCTTTCGCGATTTTTTAACAAGGTTGAAGCCTTATTAGGTATCATTTCTGTTTCTAAACATACGCATAGAAACATGAATAATACTCATTACTACACTATTGTTTTCCCCTTGTCCTCTCAATTGTCACTTCAGCTTGCTAAAGGTCCACTATTGGACATAAGCTTCATCCATGTCGTTCCATTTTTTCCGGTCCTCTGATTTTCGCATCCGGCTAAATTCTTCAGGTCGTCGGATTACCGAGCTGGCCATCCTACCAAGTCGCGATCTCCATTCCAGGACAAGTCTGCTCCATCGGCCACCGGTCCTGTGACAGACGTAACCAGCCGACTGCCATTTCTGCTTGCTCCCAATCTAAACAGACTGTAATATTCGTTGTTACAGGCGTCTCAACATCAGATATAGTGGCGCGAATAGTGCGGGATTACGACATCTATGTGCGACGGAACCTTGCACGAGGATACTCAGCCAAGGAGCTGAATGTAGGCTTCCTCAATGAAAAGAAGTTCCGCCTACAGAACAAGATGGATGACCTTAAAGAAAAGGGCAAGAAGGTGAGGCAAAAAGTAAACAAATATTTAAATCCTTCTAATATTTTATAGTTTGTGAGGATGAATGGATGTTTGTATGTTACTCATTCATGCTTTACCTATTGACCGCCACGTCAAAAAAGCAAAAATGTGCCCTCGGCGCCAAGCTATTAAGTTACGTGCCGTGCTGGGCACATTTTGGTTTGTCATCACTACATGACTGTGGCGGTCAAAAAGTTAAACGGCTCAATGGAATTGGCTTAAATTTCTCACTCATGTAGATATATTTTATCTAACAGAATAACTTAACACTTAGGATAAAGGATAATTTTATCCTGTTTTTGTGTTCCCGTGCGATCATTTATGACTTTCGTTTTATTCTGAAGTTTACGCAGGCAAAGTGGCGAACTGAAACTAGGATAAGTAGACTGGCTTCTGCCCATGACTTCGTCAGTTACGAACCTGATTTATACTTATAAATCACCAGGTATCTACCAGTCTAAACTAAGTACTGATGAAAAGAAACAAGTAGGATGGGTTTATCTTGGTGGATGTATCTTCCGATCTTGAGATGGAGTCATGTGTGAATATGATATAACTGTTAGATTATAGATGACTAGCTTTTGCCCGCGACTTGGTCCGCGTGAATGTCTGTTATCGCGGATGCAGACGAAATCACAGATTAAAAGCCTATGTCCTTCCCCAGGGTTCTAGCTATTTTCATACCAAATTTCATCAAGATCGGTTCAGCCGTTTCATCGTGAAAGCGTAACAGACAGAGTTACTTTCGCATTTATAATATTAAGTATGGATTAGTAAATTAGTATATTAGTAATTAGTATATATTGGTATATTAGTATGGATGACTAACAAAAAAGGAAAACCTATAACTATCAAACTAAAAATAACTAATACAATAAGGCATCAAAAATTCCCCCACATCGCCGTCAACTGGGAATATGCCCAAGAGACTGGCGGCATTGCCACGTTGGATGGCAATGCTTAACCTCTATCCGAGGTAAAAACCAGCTCTTGTATCACAGGAAACTTGATGACTTGAATGTAAATGTTAGATTCTACATTTACCTAAATTTACACTAAAGTGCGCCTGTTCTGAAAGTACCTATGCCTATTTTTTTCAAATCTATAGTTTGAATAGCGATACCAAATTAGCGATAACGAGACATTTAACCTTGTGTTATCACTTTGAAAAAAAATCGTTACGTAGTTAACGTTCTCCTCATAAACATAGATAGAATGGAGGCTGACCTTGCGATGTTACCAACAGGGACTTGTTGCTGATTCAATGAACTTTTTCAGTAAACAATCGAAACACGGTTATTGAACTTTATCAAGGTTGATGGAGCTATAGGGTGAATTGCTTTTTGAGCCAAGAAAGACCGATTCGTTTTTGTTAGATGCCCTGGATGAAAGTCGGTTGCGTCAACACGAACCATCATTTGACTCAATAAACCGAGTTTAATGGGTGCATGTGCATTGGCTACTGAAGAATAGAGAATAATTTAACAATTAAAGATAATTATTTTAGATTTAATTGCATTTCTTTTATAATTTTGTACTAAGCATGTCATATGGCTTTCTAATTATATTGTATGCCACCATAACGACGTCTTGTACCCATATTTAAAGAATCATGGCGATATCCATACATTCATTTGTATGAAAAAAAATAAACAATTTAGATGGTTTAAAATATTTTCCAATGTAATGAATACATTACCAGGAGTAGATTGATATACTTACCATATTTTTAAACCCCTGCATAATTAAAATATTACGAAATGAAAATAACACTTTTTCGTTTTATCTCGATGCCCATTTAGTGTTTATAAAAAAAAGAAAGTGACAAGCCACGTTAACGGATCTATCAAATTGGCAGACAAATGAAGTGACAAGTGTGTGAAAAAAAATAATCATCATTTGTGATATTATTTCCCATAAAACGATGCAATTTCAGTGTAAGAACTGCGAAACGGCGGCTGTTAGCGTGACTGTTACTGTCAATCGTTTTGTTTTGAAATAATGAGCTTTTCGTTAAACTATTCACTATTTTTGCAGGGTTTTAAAAATATTGTAAATGCCTGAAGATACTCTTTAGGTACCTAAGAATATAAGAATTAGAATTTCAGCTTCTCTAAACATCTTAATTTTTTTTGTACAAATCCTCCCATGATTTTTTAAATTTAATATACCCGCCTATATTTGTCCCACTGCAGGGCAAAGGCTCTTCTCATATACAGAGAAGGCACGAGGATTGATCACCAAGCTTTATCAAGGCGGATTGGCGAGTTCAGATATTCTTTATAAGTCCAAGTGATGCAAATGCAACAAGTAAACATAATGATTATATCATCCTCCCATTTGAGAAGGAGTAACTATCAGCCCTGTCCCCGTAGCAGAAGCAATCAACAATAATAATAACCAAACCACAATTCCTTTCCAGGTGATGACAAACATAGGCGAGAAGCGAGTGGACATCCTAACGAAATGGGAGGAGAAGTCCCGGGAGCTGATCGACGCGTTTCTCTTGCTGTTCGGGCCCGACGGGCGCCTGTCCAACATCTGGAACGAGTCGAAGGGCCGCCTCATGCAAGCGCTCAGCCAGCCGCCCTCGCCACGCGGCTCCCCTCCTCCCAGCGAGAATGGAGACGAACATGAACTTGATCACAGGTACTGATGCTTTTAGTTTCGTACCAGCTGATTCCCGCGCCTTTGTCCGCGTCATAGTTGCTTTTGAAAAAAACAATCGCCCAATTGTTTTTTTTCTAAAATAGATGTAAACCTAAGTTACTCTAACTATAACATCAGCTATCTGCCAGTGAAAGTCCCGTCAAAATCGGTCCAACCGTTACAGAGATTAGCCGGAACAAACAGACAGGCAGACAGACAGACAAAAATTAAAAAAAAAAGGTTTGTTAAGTACCGTATATATACTATTATATGATTTTTAGTAAAAAGCTGTTACTTTGACATTGCAAACAGACATTTAAATTTTATTTATTTGTATAAACAGCTCTCTAGCTCGATCTATCTATCGCACACGGGTCGCGATTAGTTGTGTAATATACACCACCCATCAGTTGACACACCTTTTATGACCTGTCAAAAAGCGATTCCCTCATAGATTTTGTAAGGAAATAGCAAAATATGACGTCACTTATTTACCTACACAATTGACTAATTATTTATTGATTTCAAAGCAACTAAAACCAGCTATTGGAAAATTCTTCGGGTTTTCAGCTCTAATTAAGTCGAGGTGCATGCAATGAATTCATTAATTAATAATTTTAATATTTCATCAACATAGACCAAGCTTATCTTGACATGATCCCGTCTCTTGTAGCCTCAACAACAACTGATGAAACCTCATCCCCCATTTCCATAGGTCATTGAAATAGAACAAAAATCGAATAAAACCTTTTCTATTTCAGCAGGAGTTCAGTGTCACCGCCCCCACCAAAGTCACGTCGCTACGAAACACTTTATGAGCCGCAAGCAGGTAACTGGGTAATTATTGCACCGCTTGTCTTAGACATTGTAACGAGACAGTACACAGTACAATCACACATGTTGCCCACGGATGAGCTTGGGCATCGATTATAAACATTGAGAAATATCATCGATTAACCTTTTGAACGCCATTGTCACAAATACGTGACAAGCAAGCGCGTGCCCTGTACGCCACGGTCATGAATACATGACAGACGAATTACTAGTCTATGGTATTACGTTTAGAAACGTACTTTCATAGAGTAGTTATTTGTAGATTGGCGCCGAGGGCACATATTTGTTTTTAAGACGTGGCGGTCAATAGATTAACAAAATCGATTTTCTAAAAGTCAAAAAGCATTTATTGTAAATATTTTTGGATTGTGTAGAAGTATCAATATCTATGTTAAATTGTTTAGAAAATAGAACTTTAGTTGCCGACCGTTTGGTTACCCGTTCCAAAGCATAGATTATGCATTAGAAGTACGCGAATTTATTTGAGATTTTAGTGGTAGTATTAGCATTGACACCTATACTCCGTTGATTTAGGTAGTTGAATAAAGGTAAACATACTTGAGATGTCTTTTTATTATACTTAATGTGTTTGTAAAAAAATTGATATTTCTGGCAAACATAGGTACTAAATTTGTTTTGCATTTGTAATATACAAGCAATACATAGTACATGTTTAAGAATTGTAACATGCAGATATCAATAAAAATAGACTTGGAGATCAATAGAAATAGGTGTTTTTGTTCTGTTTGTTGTTTTGTATTGCCACCGACTGTCATGTGTGTTTGTGTGTTCCGTGCTAGAGTTATTTATCACTTTTTAGTTTTTGAAGGTGGTTCTCTTTTTTGTAAAAAGTTTTTATTTTCCACTTTTTAGTGCCTCCTTATCACCCAAATCCAATAAGAAACTGCAACACATTTAAAACAGAGATTTAAACTCCTCCAACGATAGAAGAAACGAAAACGTCTTCTATTTTTTTTTGGGTTTTGTTGATATTTTCAAAAAGCGCTGAATAAATTTCTATTTTGTTAATACCTTCTCCAGAATCTAACAAACACTTTTCTGAAAACCGCATCAAAATCGGTTCAGCCAAACGGGAGATAATCGCGGTCAAACGTACATACATACATACAAACATACGGGTCGAACTGAGCACCTCCTTTTTTTTGAAGTTGGTTAAAAAGACGTATCATGATTGTTTACCTTTATTTAACTACCTAAACCTTTCTAATATTAACCTTTATACGAAAGATGATAGAGTTTAGAATACGCATAAACCATTGTCCAATAATAATTACAAGATACGACTTCTCTAATAGCCTTGAAAACCAAATTAATTTTGAAATAACTGTAAATCTAGAACATTTCAGTTGGAAAAGAAGTAACCTTTGCCTTAGAAAATCTATAGGGGAAATGTTTTTTGATAGGCCATAAAATGTATGTCAATTGATAAGTGGTGTTTTAGGTAACGCGTATTGCTTTAGAATGAAGACAAATAACATGATGCATACAACTTTTTGCTATGTTTGAGTAATGAATGAGTGACAGAGTGAAATATGCACATTTGGAGATTAATTGTCACAGCTCGTGTGTCTGCGTACTAACACATCCATACGCCTACTACTCTATAAATTATAACATTACTATAGTTGTGAGTAACAATAGAGCTAATGGTAAGTGTTTGTCTACAGATGCATCGAGCTCTGACCGTACTGGCGACTCGGAAGCGGCCGCACAACGACAGCTGACGGACGACGGTTCCGAAGAGAGCGAAGACGAGTACCAGGACACCAGCCCCTACCTCTAGACCATAGACACAGAGGCGGTGGCACGACCACACACTGCCGTGTGGGCCAGCTACAAGCAGACAACAAGGAGATTCAATACGACGCCACGCGCGTCCGCGGGCCTTTCTCGGTGTCCTCAAGAGATAAATTATAGTATGAATTACATCGTTTAAATTTTGTATGTGCGTTGAGTACAGAGCGATTGTGTTTAATATTATGTGATCATAATATGAAATATGAATACCTTAATCCTATAGTTATTTATTTGTCTTGTTAAGTAAATTTAGTTCCCTTTTCGCCCCAATAAGATTGCAGGATGGCTGCATGATGTTAGCACCTAGAAATACCATTGTGTAAAATAACTGGTGCAAAATAAAAGAGTTGAGATATTAATTATTATTTATAAAATTAGGTGACACTTTTTGACAGTCGATTAAAGAGGTGCTTATTACTGATTATTTTGTTTCATTTTGTAAATTACGTAACGAAAGTAAGTAATTGTTGAAGCAGGTGAAGCGGAAAAATTCAAAGACTCAGAAAACTAAAAAGTAAAAGAACCTCTAGAAAGTAAAGAGGTTTATGAACTGTACCCACCAACAATACTGAAAATATTATTTAGTGTTCCCCCGACGGACGGACGCGACGACACAACTTTAGCACAGAATACACATGACTTTAGTTTCGGACGTCGGTGGCTTTGTTCTGTTTGTTGATTTGTATTGCCACCGACGTCCGAAACTAAAGTCATGTGTATTCTGTGCTAAAGTTATTTATCACTTTTAAGTTTTTGAAGGCAGTTCTCTTTTTTCAAAAAAGTTTTTATTTTCCACTTTTTAGTGTCTCCTTATCACCCAAATCCATTAAGAAACGGCAACACAGTTAAAACAGAGATTGAAAGTCCTTTAAAGATGGAAGAAACGAAAACGTCTTCTCGGTAGTTGTTTTTTTTTTCAAAAAGCGCTTTCTTTCTGTTTGTTGTATACTAAAACCTTTTCCAGAATGTAACAAACACTTTTCTGAAAACCGCATCAAAATCGGTTCAATATGAAGGTACTGGTTGGTAAGGGTTTATAGGTGGCCGATCTGGAAAGTCTCCCCAGCGGCTACATTTATATCTCAAAAACTAGGGCACCTAGCGAAGATTTGTTTTGTTCAATTAGTAAGGTATAGTCCAAGAGCGAATCTCTTCGATCTAGCTCTTACACTATACCTTACTAATTGAACTCATTATATCTTCTAAACTAGGACCCGATTAAATCTGTGACTTTGCGACAAATTGCGATTAAATTTGAAACAAAACAGATCTTCGCTTGGTGCCCTAGTTATTAAGATATATATAAATGTGGCCAAGCTGGGCTGACTCTCCAGATCGGCCACCTATAAATCCTTACCAACCAGTGATCGACAAATTCTATATTTGGCGACAGACGACAAATTTTTTGTGTTATCCAAATTTAAATAATACCCTGATGGTGGACAAGCCACAAGTGTCAGTCACACATAGGACAAGCAGCATGGCCAAGAGACAATTTTTTTGAAAAGTAGGTTCATAACTAGGTGCAATTACAGACTATAACTACATAAATTATACAATGTATTTTGTTCTTTTTATTTATCTACCTAAGTAAAAATTAATTTTCAATGCATAGAATATTTTTTTCTTGGGAAAGAAAAAATCGGTAAAATCACGAAGGTAAAATGTAAAGATCAAGAAAACAAACTGCAAAATCAACTAGAAAGTTCAAAACAAGATTACTTTTTGAGCACTTTGATGACAATTAGTGATAGTAATTTTAAATCAAGCTCAGATTTGACGCCATCATGATTCCGTGCGAAAAACATCATCCTTGGCAGTTGGGCAAAAACTACAGATTTAATGGATTTCAAATAATAACTATTTTAATTATTCATTGTTTCAATAATTTTATTGTAAAATAATTCAATTTGCAAACCTCTCACACTACGCAGTCAAGACCACAGTCAAGGTGTAGTCGTATTGTGTTTGCAGAAACAATGTGTAGGCCTAAAGTTTGGCCTATACACTTGAATTTTTTTTTACTTTTCCATGTCCATGGACATGGAAAAGTAAAAAAAAATTGATCACAACTAGTTTTAGAACCAGTTTATTATTGCAGCCAAATATGTGTTGGTTGCATAGATTGTGAGGTTCATAATACATCAATAAAATATTTAAAAAAACTTGATTGAAGAACTGTAACTGCCATTATTATACTAGCACAAGCGAATTACATTGTGAGAAAAAGTTTTACAAGATGTCCATACCTAATACTTATATCTAGGTGCATTATTATTTAAAAATTGAAATGCACTATTTACAAAAATAGTTCTAATAAAAGAAACAATTGTTCATTTACATAAACATCCAAGTAGAAAGTGCAATATGAAATTGTTTTATGTTTGAATTAAATATAAAAGTACATGGGTAAGTAATGGGTAGTTGACAACATTAACCAATAATTCCAAGACTTGGGTTTTCACCAGTTTTCACAGCTAAAAAAGTGTTTTTTCAATGTGTGTTTTTTAGTTGCATAAAAAACTTTTTGTTTTTTCATTTTATTGTAAAATCAATAAATAGCTGTTCAATTTCTGCCATGCTATTTAGAAACGCAGGAAGGAAGGTATTTTGGAAAAATCGGATAATTGTAATTTCAGAATCCTTGAAACCTTTAAGTAATTCAATTTTCAAAAACCTTATTTTCTGCATTTCTAATTAACATGGCAGATTGGTAGGTATTTCCAAAAAATAGGTTTATGGGAATCACATTTTGATATATCACAAAGATTATAAAAAACAGCTCATACAAAAAATGTCAATTGATTGGTAATGTTAATAACCTAATTTCAAGAATTTAACTACATATTATCATTATTACTTGTACTCACTAATTAAGACAGCTTACTAACAATTATTAATATGGTTGAAATGCCTCCATTATATTATCACAAAGTTCATAAACAAACCAGTATTTGAATACACATTGATTGTTCTTGTACCTACTTAATTCTCTAATAGAACATTAACTCTCAAAGTTCAGACTTGTCAGACTTGGCTCGCTCACCCTTAGCAGTAACCAGCTGTTCACTCAAGCATGAGTCATCAGCACCCCTCAGAGCATGTTGGGTACACAAGTGTTTGGTTAGATCAATCTCTCCTTGGTGATTCCAATACCAATCCTCAACTGCCCCTTCATTCTCCTCCAAAAGACTCTCACATTGTGTTTTCATGTGAGTTATCTCAGCAGATGGCTTATCCCACAACTCAAGTGGAATACCGAGGTCCACCTTTACACCCTTGTCAACCAACCCATGTAGAGTTTTGAATGTTTGACTCATGCCTTTGGCAAACCTTGTACTGTCCTGACGTTCTTTGTGGATGTTATATTCCAAAATTTTGTCACAAACGCCTTCTAACGATTCTATCAGTCTCAACTCTGATTTCTGATACTTTGTTTTCTTCTTAGGTTGGACATCGTCGAGCGAGTATCCAATTTCGATGACATCGTGAACTTTACCGGTTTCTTCAAGCCTTCCTTGCAACTCGGTTGCTAAAATCTTGCACACCTCGCACCGATTTGCATACTTTACACCTACGTCTTCTTCTGACTTGACCTCTGTTTCACCACGACATACTATTTGAGTTGTGAATAAAAAATATACACAAATAACTTTGAAAAACATAATGAAATTTTATTTTAAACAGTGACAAAACCTCTTTTCCGACTGAATTAACACCGACAGTCCGACCGACACCTCTATTTTGATTTTGATATTATTACGGTGACGGACTGACGGACGGCGGGTGTCAATTTGACAATTCTTTTTTTTTCTTAATTTTTAAATACGTAAACACGTGTCTTTTGTCTATTATGAAGCAGGGTGAGATTTACCTTTAGCATCAGAATGACAGGTTGCTAATGGCAAGCGGCTCAGAAAGCATATTCAATCATTGCTATCCAATTGCTTATAGCTACATTTCTTAAAAAATAATTTGAACATATCTTTGACCAGCCATTCTGACGTCACGATGGATGGTGGTCATGATTATGACTCGCCGATGTGGCGGCACTGGATGCGTCTACATACTGCAGGTAGTCGCATCCTGGGCTTGGCGTAGGTTTGTGTTCCTGTGCTGTATACTTTTTGTATTTGTTTTACTAAAACTAGTTTGTAAGGTATTTTTGTATTACTATCCAATTATGGACTCATAGTCTGTATTAAACGTTTATTATTATTTTTATAGGGATTTCCATTTGCAAGTACTTACCGGATTTTTTGACGGATATTGCTAATATTTGTTACATTACGTTGCGAGATGTTGCTATTCGGGAAGGTGCTAAGGATATTTATCCATCCTACTATAAAACGCAGCAAACTAAGCTCGGACTCAATAGAAGACTAAACAATTACTTATTTGGTATTTTGGTTGTATGCAAAATATTAAAACTCATTTTGTGTTGGTGTACCTCTGCCTACTCCGTCTGGGATATAGGGGTGATGCAGTTTTATGGTTTTAAAACTCATTTTATGTTGATAAATATCTAGCTCAAACATAGTTGTCTATGTGTGGGTGTACTGTAAACCTCTGCATATTCCGTCTGGGAAATAGGCGTGATGCAGTTTTATGTTACGACAAAAAAACGGCATCGAGGATATGAAGTATGTCAAAAAATCATAAATAATTAGTACTATAACCACCTGTAAGGATATTACGGGTTTCCTTGCCGTTTAACTCATTAACTGCCAAGAGATAATTAGATTTTTCATACTAGTCCCATTTCCCGTAAAAAAAATATAATTAATTCGGTTTTGTGTAGAATTAACTAGGGAGTCATTTTTGTAGTAGTATAGTAGTTACTAATAGAAGCAATATCCGTCAAAAAATCTGGCACTTGCAAATGGAAATCCCTATGTCTATGAGAGCCGATTTTCAGCCCACCGTGTGACGTGGCGGTCGAAAGTATAAATAGTAAAAATAGAAACTCTTCATTTAGAGCCTGCCCAATTTTATTAGCAACTAGTTGTGCCGTTTGTGTTTTATGTGATTTCTTGTGTGAAATGACAATTCCAAAGCCTCAGCCGCCAGACGACAGACAACGAAAATGCTTGATATAACATGTAAAATCTCCTAAGTGGAATATTAGTCATTATTGCAACTTGGGAGAAGACTATGTCCAGCAGTAGATGTGGTTGAAAAGATAATGATAATGGATAGGATTATGTACAGAGGCCAGCACATCAACTACAACAATCTGTCAAATTTCTTTGATAGATTTTCAACTTTATTTTGAAAACGATAAGGTTCATTTTCAACTGTAAAATTTTGCCAGTTTGGTATTGCTTGATGTGCTGGCGTCTTTACATTGAATTTTTACAACATATTCATTAACATGTTTGTATTTCATATTGTGCTTCTTCATTCAACCATTTTATCCATTCTTCACTAACTTCTTTACCTAAAGTAACTTCTTGGAAGACTTCACTTATGGACTTTTCTTGAAAGCCTAATTTTCTAAACATTTTTGTACTAATATTGTTATTCAGAGATATTTTTGCTTCAATTTGCTTTAGGTTGATATGATTAATCCCATAGAGGAGCATTAAAATGACAGCTTCCCATCCAAACTTTTTACCCCGAGCCGATTCCTCTGCTATCATTATTTCTATTTCACCTGTTGAAAATTCATTGTCTGTGATGAATATGTTGGTGTCTCCAATCATTGCATCTAGAAAAAAGCTGTTTAAATTAATACAAAGAGATTTAGAGATACTAAACTTAATGTTTTTAAATAAAATTATATGTGTGAAATGTATTTGATGGCACAGACAGAGCATTGGCCGAGTGTCTTTCGCGCTCGCACGGCCGATCGCGCCGGTCTGTGTGAAAAGAAGAGCGCCGGCCGATGCATTCCGGTCTAGCCGGTCTATATAAACGGACCCTAATAGTGAATTAATTGTTTGATGAGTGGTCACGATATTCACTTTACCGAAGACTGGTCTAGCCTGCTTACCTGTTTCTTCATTATGTTTATTATACATATGTTTGTCCAATATTATAAAAGTACACTCTGAAAAATAAAATGCTCCTTTTAAATAATCGTTAACAACTAGCAACAGTAACTACTGTGAATAAAACACACTATCTTCATCCTCGCGCCAAGATTTTTGCATATCATATTCCTCTTCTAATGTCAATGGTTCAGAAGCAGTAAGTTTTTGGAGTTCTTCAGACTTCATCCATTCATGGTACCTGCAAAAAGTAACGCAGGTATAAAATTATAACATTATCACCATAAAAGAAAACGAGGAAATCTCAAAAGAAACCCACCTAGGGACATGATATTCTCTGTATGGTACAAGTATTATATTACGTCCGACAATTCGAGTATTGCTATTTAATTTCATCTTAATTTAATGTTGCACAAAGATAATTTAGAAATTTTGACATTTTAGTATTTTACTTTTACTGATCGTTTTTTTTTTATTAACGTTACAGACAGTGTTACCAACAATACCAACCCATATGAAAAATTTCCCCTAATTTTTTTTCTGAATCCCCCTAAAAACCCCTAAATTGATATTATATGTACCCATTTATTTCCTAAATTGTTTCATAGCTCACAAAATAAACCGTTACCACATTAAGTTAGTAAATAATTTTATTTAATAAATACAGTTTATCATGCAAAGTTGTTAATTATTTCCAGAACCGCATCATCATCCCGTTCCTCGTCACACGATCCATAATCCCGATTTAAGGAAAATCGTACCATCATGATACTCTGTATATCATTTTAACACGTTGGCGGACAGTAACGGTCACAAGCGTCTAAGTAGCTAAAAGTGGTACGACAGTACGCCTGTCGACGTCTGAGTTTTTACTTGCATAAAATCAGTACGACACACTACGACCGATTTTCCATACCATCATAAAGAACGGCATGTTGTACTGTCACCACAGGTATAATTAAGGCTTTCGTACTGTCACTACACAATTTTCAAAAATTCGTCAAAGTTGGTACCTCCACGCACACATTCAGGATTTTATGGTCCCCTCCCTACGCACACTACGCTCGTGGGCGTCGTAGTTACATACGATCAGTCGAGTAGTGTGCCGCTGCGGTCGCTACATGTTTTCTTCTGATGATGGGTAGTACGGATCGCCGAACGCCTTACGACGTACTTACGCCTAGATCTGTTCTGGTTCTGTCGTAACATATATTTTTTTAACCATGCTTTGTGACACTACACCCTTAGGCAATGTATGAAAATAAGAAGTGTCTCAGTAGCCGCAACCAGTGAGATAGGACTGTCCACCAACGTGTTAAGGAATAATCTGTTTCTTATTTTATTTTTAATTGTCCCATATATAGAAAAGTCATGCTTAATACAGGCATTGTCAATTATGTCAAAGCATTTTCAAATCGTTTGCAGTTACCAGCATCGCAATCGGAAGTTATTTACTTCTCCATAGAAAGGAGCGGAAGAACTCGAAACATGTGTCCATGTTTTATTTATTTTGAAGTTGATGCCGAATCGACGTCATTTTTGTTGCCTTATACGGAACTCCATATGATTTAAAGTGGCCCTGAAAAAACCCCAAAAAATTTCAGCCCCTAAAAATGACCCTTTTACCTTATCTTCATATTTTATACATTACCGCTTTTATTATTTGATTGATGTAACTGGAAACTAATCTCAATCATTATGTAGCCAAGTAATCTTACTTTGTTGTAGTTCGTACGGTACGTTTCGGTTTTAGTTGATACGATTTATTTATTACGATTTTAGAGACATACCTACGTATCGATCTGGGCGAAAATCACAACCCGTTGAATCGATTCAAGAGCGATCATCGGAATCCTCAGAGACTAGTAATACGATAACAACGTTTGGTTACATTGGATAGAATATGGAGCGTCTCTGTACGTGTTGTTTGAGTAGTATTTATTTATTAGATACAATGTAGATCAATCTCTCGGCTGACCTTTTATCTCCTTCCTTCCATATACTCTGCTTTTTCTCCCGTCCGTACACAGCCGCCTAAAATATATCATTGGCAACACTGTTTTCCACTAATGTTGACGTCAAACAAACGTCAAGTCTCGTCAAGTAATCAAGTTACAGTGTGACCATTTGTGGCAGATTTCTGCCATTTTGGCATATTTTGCTCCAAAATTTTGACTGTGGCAGATCATGCTGACGATTTGCTAAAGTGGCAGATTTCGGCAGATTTAAAAGATTTCAAGAAAATTTACATTTGTTTTTGAATTTCAATTTAAATTTTCAGTGAATTCATCTTTTTTAAAAGTAATTACATCAGGTTTTATGTATTATTAGATTACAAATGATTTTATCGAACTGGCAGCTTGGCTTCATGGTCAAATTATACGGGAAATTCCCGCTTATTCTGTTTTTATACAAGTGCGTCATATGATTATGAACTGGATGGAATCAAACTATAATAGTGTTCATATTCTTATCTCCTTATTGATTTGGTCTCCAATCAATTTTTGATTTGTATTGTGTGCGAACGAATCATTAATTATGAAGAGAAAATATGAGCGTTCTTATCAACCTTAGTGGGAGCAAAATTCCTTCCTTTCTTCCTGGTTGTCGAGGGCTAAGGATGACGAGGACGTTGCATTTTGTAAAGCTTGCAACATAATGGACGCAAATGGGGCTAAACTATACCTATCCAAACATTACAAATTTTGCGACAGCGTTATTATGTTTGCCGATGTCTAACGCTTCGTGCGAAAGAATCTTCTTTTTGGTGAATGTAAACAAAACAAAAATAAGGGATAGGTTCCTAAATTAGGTCCCAACATGAGTCAGTTTTAAGAGGGGATTAAGGAACACGGAGGCTGTCTCCCTAAAAACATGATCATAAAGACGTCGTCAAAATCTATGCGTAGGCCGAAAATGACGAAAATTTATAGGCCAAGGCGGATATGTAGAGTAGGTAGTGTATAGATATAATAATGCATAAGAAAATTGTTAAATATTTTTGTTGATTAGAGAATTTTCATTGAATTCGTTGTGTATTTTGTTTCCGTTTCCGTGAA
Organism: Charanyca ferruginea; assembly: GCA_947361185.1. NCBI lineage: Eukaryota > Metazoa > Arthropoda > Insecta > Lepidoptera > Noctuidae > Charanyca > Charanyca ferruginea. Next base: position 19,902,276 of record OX376059.1, on the reverse strand, counting down.
GGCATATTTTTGGCATTTTTGGCGCCAAGTGTGGCAGATTTTGGCAGATTTTTTGCTAGTCTGTGGCAGATTCGCCATTTATAAGATGGTCACACTGTCAAGTTATTGACGTTGTCATATCGGAATCTTATCGTGCATTTAGCGATTGTTATCTAGTTTTTGGCGTTGTCTGGCCTTTATTATCGTTATCAACAAAACTACCTGGTACATGAGCTGACCTAGTAATACCTACTTTATCTCAGTGTAAATCAAATTGAATGGTTTTTGTGTCAACTTTTACCCAAGTAAGTTATTGTTGTTGTTGTTTCACGTCTCTGGTTCAGAAGAAATTAATGTTTATTATAATTTTCTTATAATGTTACGATATGTCAGTACATAATAAACCGATGGCCCGTTTTCCAGAAATCCATTCACGATGAATCAGTATAGAACAGAGCGACGTCTTTGTTGGAGCTACCTTTTTGTGGCGGTGCTTCTCGCAGTCTCAGTTCTATGTGTTGGGATACCGTACAACCACTGGCGCACGACGCTGGACGTCTGCCCAGGCGGGTACTTCGAGAACACTAACTGTGGCTGCATACTGTTCGGAGTCAGCACATTCCAGTACTTTAATGGTGGTCATAACTCTTACTGCCTGTACGCCGTGTTGGCGCCGCTACCCGTCATTGTGTATGCTGTAGTCATGGCACTGTTTCATATGTACAGAGTGTGTATCAATAATGTTGGCCAGTACGAGGATGAGAAATCTACAACCATGGAAGAAATGTAAATATGCTTATATATTAGTCATAAAATATTACTACAACTGCTATCTTTAATCTCAGTTCCTAACATAATGACTCATTATTTCAGAGAGGGTGAATCAATAGTAGTGAGTACAAAAACCAGAGTGAGCAGGAGTAATGACTCAGTCATTTACTGCTGGATCCCATCATCATGTATTGCAGCTCTGTTCGCTGTGTACTCGCTAGTGCATGCTGCCATTTTGACTGCTGGATTTATTAGGACATGTACACAGTATAGGGGATACTTAGTCCGGGTAAGAGAATGGCGTTGTTTTATCAATCTACAATATAAAAATGTATCCCTATTTCTCTTGGTTACGGCATCACGCGTGAAAGGCTGTACCAATTTCGCGAATTCTCTTTTTCTTGTGTTTGCTCTCATAACAAGAAGACTATGCAAAAAAGAAAAAGTTGCAGGGACCATTAAAAAAATCAACAAAAACTAAAAATTTTCTCTGTAGGCAGGTGTATGGTAAATTGGTAGGCTAGTAGATAGATAGTAGATAGGGACAGGACAACATGTGTCGGGTCAGCCAGTCATATTAATAATAATATCAGCCTATTACACATACCTGCTGTGCAAAGGCTCATATTGAGAAGGCATGAGCATTGATTACCACTCTTGCTCAAAGTGGTAAGTATGTGGTTTCCTCACAATGTTTAGAGAAGAAGATTTTCTTTTGTTTTGAGGTTTTGTTAAAACTATTTAATTTCATTATTCAATGATGGTTCCACTGAAAAAACCTTGAGTCTCACAAGTGGTTGATCATGTTGCAATGATGTATATGTCATTATCATCATCTGCCTAGGCTTTTTCCACCTATGTTGGGGTCTGCTTTTAGTCTAACCAGATACAGCTACATACCAGTGTTTTACATGGAGCAACTGCCTATCCGACCTTCACAACCCAGTTACTTGGTAACATAATACACCTTAGTAAGACTGGTTGCCAGAGTTTCTGGCTTGAGTACCCATAATGACTATCAAAGATTTACGAATGACAGCCGGGACTAACGGCTTTACGTGCTTTCCCAAGGCACGGAGGGGAAATCTCAGTATGAAATGGATGGTACTCCACCCACGATTCGACCGCGTCAAGCGTAGCTTAACCTTGACCAATCGATTGGTATGGCTTTTACTTAGCCACAAGCTCCTATAATGTATTGTCTTATAAACCTACCTTTAATTATGGATATTTTTTTGGGTACATACTTAGCTATGTAACTTGTATTTTTACTTGCATTATTTAACCTAGTTTATGTTGAAAATGCCAAACCAAATGTGCGGAAACAATATGTGTATATATTTGAGCATACACAAGTATTGTAAGTTTGTTTGGCAACTATCCCATTGACTTTCATGTTATTTTTAAGAAATAAAGAAATGTTAGTAGGTAGTTACTTTCAAGTTTCATAGATGCTATGAATGCACATATTGCAAATAAGATTTTTGTATCCTTCAAATTTAAACTAGTGGACAATGGTGTGGGTTGTATGTTTATCATCATTTATTATTCAATCATTGTACTAGTTTTAGCATATAGGTAACTGTTTTTTGTCGCCATTACCTAAATAAAATAACATTCATAAAATGATACCTACTGAGGGCAACAGCGCGCGCGCAGAGGAAACAAAATGTAAATTTGATCAATTTTTAATTCGGAAATATCCATTATGCACATAACATTTATTTAGTTTCGAAGCCTTGTTCATATCAATGGGTAATAGTGACTGGGCTTGTCATATGATATTCAATGGGAACACTATAGGATAGTTATATTTCGAAATTGTCTCGAATCAAATACGTTTACGGTGCCGCACTCATGCTAAGCTTACTAATGAGTAATAGTCATTACCATTATACTAATTATCATATAATGTATTGCAGGAGCTCCGTGCCACAGGGGACCACGCCACCGCAATACACTTTCGTCTAGCTTGCCAAGCGATTTACGACTTTATGGATTACCTACAAAAGGACGCACCTAATAGTCGCCGAGGTGACTTCATTAACACTGGAGTGGCTTTACAATTAGCTGTCATCTCTGCCTGGGTAGCTGTAGGTATATGGGTCGCCATTGTTGTATATACAGCCTTGAGAGCGTTTAAGGAACGGCATGTACTCACATGCTGTGGCAATTGAGTTGAAAATAGATCTCGTAGTATTCGGCTGGGATGATATTGGCCTTGTTAGCTAACCATGGTGGGCAGCTGATGTGACATCTAAAGAGACTTGTTTTTTCGACCAACGAACTTATAAATAGGTTTAACTTCCCACAATATAACTTCCAATCGATATTGTAGGTATGACATTACAAGACAGTTTATTACCAAATAAGCCATAGTGAGCTTTAACCCGTAATGTTGTAATTTAAGCTTTATTAGCATTCTAACATTCCACCGAACATGTGAACAACTTAGTTACACCTAGTTTTAATTAAATTAATCACAATTTTATATGATTATTTTTAACATTTTTTTTTGGTATGTGACATTATCTAGACTGTCAATTTATTTAGATTTTAAGCTACTGTAATGTATTTATACATATTTACTTTGTTAAGGTTTTTACTACTGTGTACATTCCATTGTACCTATGCATAGTATTAAAATTCAAAATGTCGTCCATGTGCCGTCCAATTAGCTGTAAGTTATTGTTTATACTTGTTCAATTCTTGAGTAAAATACACTAAAATAAATTATACAATTTATATGTATGTACTTTTTTCTATCTTCTATTTTTTACGTGAGTATGGTTCGTTGTTTTTTTATTATATAAGTTTTGTTTAATTGACAATAAAAAAACCCAAATATCACATAAAACATTTAATAGTAAACATTACAAAAACAACAACATTATAATGTTACAATTAATTAAACTCTAACATTTAGTCTCAACAAATAATAAAGTACCTAAATATAGGGATTTCCTTAGTAATATTGAGAAGATAACCCTAACTTTTTCCATTTAATTAAAGTCACTTGGTAGCAGCTGCTGGCGCAATAATATACATATGAAAGTAAGTTATGGCCCATTTACGCAGAGGCTCCACCTCGAAAAAGCGTGGCGAGAAACTAGTCTCTTCTCACTAACGTTTACATTACCGGAGTCAAGTGTCAACAGGGACACTTGACTCCGGTAATGTAAACTAGGTGCATGTAGTATAGTGAGCTCTCTCCGTGTAAATTGGCCTTTAATACTTCGATTATACTTTCCACAATAACATGCCTATCATAAACAACATCAATATTAAATCTATCTTACATTTGTGTAAAATAATTGAACTGGGCAAATACCTGTTAAGCCCGGATGAACTAATGGAGATCGCCCCAAAGCAGATCCTGCAGTTCATAACAGCTGCAGGGTTTGGCGGCGATCTCTAACCAATACAAGCGGCGATCACAATAGACCAACTAATGGTCGCAGTGATACCACAGCCGCAAAAAGGAAAAAAAAAAAAAAAAAAATAAATAATTGAAATGGAATTTGTGACCTATTTACAAGCCAAATACTTTGTATAATAAGTACATTTATAATCAGAAGAGCTAAAATATCCTGCTAATTTTAAATTTCATACGTTCATAAGAGATAGAATACCTTGTGTGAAGAAGATTACAGTACATATAATATAATAATCGTAAAATACTTAATTTTCCACAAATACATAAGATAGGCCTGTGGCAAGAGGAAAAAGTTAAAAGTATTTTCCTGTGCATCATATATTATTCCGTCAGTAGGTTAGGTATAGATTGTCGACACGGTTGGCGCTGTGGCTGAGCGATTGACTGCTGTGCAGCGTGTTCGATTTTTGTTGTGATGACCACTTGTGTTTGCCTTGTGTCTGGGTGTTGTTTATCTATACATATAATTAAGTATGTATTTAAAAATGTATTTGTGTATGTATATCAGCCATCTGACACTCATAGTACAGGGTCTCCCTAATTTGGGGTCAGATGGCCGTGTGTGAAATGTCCCCACATATTATTATTATAGATAAAGAAGAATGTTCTTTGTAATTAGTAGTGTGCGACCGAACTTTTGGTTTCGGCCGTAAATACTAATTTCGGTCGGACATTAGTGATTAGTAACTTAGTTTTATATGAGTGTTAAATTTGATTCAATATTCGACGCCTATTGCTGGCTTGATTAATAATTGGACTTCGTCGCGCTCGACCAATTCATATTCTAAGCTATTGAGTATATCAATATATTGCTATTTCCAACATGTCTCCTAAATATTGACAAATTCTTTACAACAACAAGTTAATATTTTATAAAATGTTCATAAGAAGTTTAGGCAAATCTCTTTAAAGGAGTCTAAGAAAAATATCAATCACCATTAAAATCAATAAAACATGTCTAATACAGTCTTTACAAAAATTGTGTAGATCTTAAAGTAGACAGAAAAATGTAAATACTTCATAAATCACAGAGAAGTGTTTGCACTATGGAATGCATCTGGTACACACTCGATGTATCAAAAACATTACTATATTGTAGTAAGCATTACCAAATCCTACTTTTTATTTCAATAAAATGTTTGGTAACACCATAAGGCAACCAATATATTAGTGTAGTGTAGACAGTTGAAATAAGTACATTATTATAATTATAATATTGACTTAAGTAATATAAAAAGTCCAATACATAAATTGAGTAATAAATATCATAGGTACCTTAGTCACATCTAGACCATAGTTTAACATTTATCTAGGAATGTTTTCTAGAACCGTTCAGCCTCTTTAGCTGTCCTAATATAATACCGTCAGAAAAAAGGCTCAATTTTGGCATCGTTTTTGTCTTAAATAATAGTCGAATCACTTCACAATTCACAATCACGATAAAAGAAGTGTCTTCTTAGAAAACACTTCTGGTACTAAGGTTTTGGCAAACATGATAACAATAGCATTGTGAGAATAATTGTGTTCAAGGACTAAAAATAATTCTAATTCATAAATGTGATAATTATGACGTACTTGGCAGATCTATACCTAATTACCTATAATTCACTATATAAAAGGTAATATTTAATCACAACGGTGATACATTTTCAAACCCTAAGCAGATATTCAAGTTAGGAAATCTACAGTAAACTCCCGTTTATACAAAATGACAGGGACGGCGGCCGGCCGGTTCGGATAACGAAAATTTCGGATAAACCGAAGTCTCCTATTTTCCCGCGTGAAACACGTAGTATTTACGAGTATGTCATATTATATGACGAGTAAAGTAAGCAAATAAGTAAAAGGTCGCGATGGTATTCGGTGGGTGGGGTAGGTGCTTATGTTAGGCTGTTTAACCTTTTGACTGTCACAGTCATGTATAGATGACAAACCAAAATGTGCCCAACACGCCACGGTCACGTCTACATGACAGACTGCTATACGTAATTCCATACAGTAGTCATTCGTAACTTAACGCTGTTTTGACGTGGCGATCAAAACCTTTGAACAGACTTTGGTTTTTTACGTACATATTTTAAAAGTTGTGAATAAAGAAAAAAAAAACGGTAAAATTTGTTCGTAAAAAGCGGATTTCGGATAAACGGGCGTTTACTGTACTCCATTCTTGTCAGAAAATGGAAGATTTGTCTATTGATCAGATCACAAGTATAATCATCTTGTTTCCAACTATGTTGGTTGGAGAAAATCATACAAAACTACAACTAGTATTCGACATTTTGCAAATTCACTTACACTAGCAACTGAACTGTTGGCGTACTTCTTAGATAAATACTAAGTATAGCTGTTATAATGCGCTAGTGCGCATCAGCCATAGCGATTTAAATATTATAATTATGCAAGATATAAAAGTCATATTTGCATGAGTATTTTTACTTTACTTGTCTATGTTGCGGCACTCTGCCTCCCAGTCGTCAGAAATTAACTTGCTGATGTGCTGACTAAATTGACTGTACGTACACGGATCATCACAGAATGATAACTTTAGCTCCAAAGGTACTTCCACCTTCGTATTGTTTCGATAAAATGTCTGCAATGATAAAACAGTGCATCTTATTAAATGTTTGTACAAATTGTAGATATAAGAAACCGGACAAGTGCGAGTCGTACTCGCTCACCGAGGGTTCCGTACAAATTTCTAGGTACCAACATACCCATACTAATATTATAAATGAGAAAGTAACTGAAACGATGAAACGGCTGAACCAATTTTGATGTTTGGTATAAAAATAGCTGGAACCCTGAGAAAGCACATAGGGTACTTTTTAATCCGCGACTTTCGTCTACATATAACTGACATTCACACGGAACAAATCGCGGACAAAAGCTCGTTATAAATAAAATTATGTTTTAATTACAAATGTATAGTTTTCTGACTTTTTCCTATATTTGTAACATAAGATGAAACTACTTGCCAAATTTCATAGTTCTAGGTCAACGGAAAGTACCCTATAAATTTTGATTCCCTTGAGAGTGTCGAAATGTACGTATTCCGCGACATAAACGGCCGTATCTTTTTTTCACGTTAACTTAGAAGTTTGATTTTTACACAGCTTCAAGGGCTCGTGGACCTAAGTAGGTATATGGTTTTAGTTTCAACTCGATACCTCTACGCGTTCCCGAGATAAAGGGTCTGGACAGACCAGACAGACAGACGGACAACAAAGTGATCCTATAAGGGTTTCGTTTTTTCCTTTTGAGGTACGGAACCCTAAAAACACTAATTCTTGGTGGTTTAGTTTAAATCTATACTAGTATCATAAAGTATAGCTAAAGTGCCATCTCCACGAGCGAGAAAATCGCATAGATTACAACTGTGCCATCACATTATCGCCGTGTGGAGATTGATTCATAGAGTTTCTATTGAATTTGGTGGCGCGGCGAGACTATTGCCGTGGTTCTCTCGCTCGTGAAGGTTGCGCCTTAATAGTTTGTTTTTTTGTTTGAACGTGTCAATCTCCGAAACTCCTGGTCCGATTCTGAAAATTCTTTCGTTAATACGAAACCGCGTTACACCTGAAGCCAATCGCCACCGCTAGCTAAACTAAGTTAGTTTAGCTCGCATATTTGAGCCAGTTATCTATACATGTGCGTCTACTGCAAACTATGCCAGCTAAGCTAACTAAAATAGCGCAACTAAGTCAAACCAACGTTGTGTAGGCGCATCCGAACCTAGGCGAACTAAGCTTAACCCCTCTCACCCCCTTACGTTACTCCTCTGGCGCATTTCGCTGGTGTTGTTTTGTAGTGTGTGATCGGGCGCAGACAGTAAAACACGTATTTGCAGCATGGAGGTATTTATTGAAAGTTGAGATTAAAAATAAATACTTTGCTTTTCCTATTTCAAGTTCTCTGACCTCTCGTCATAGTTCTTCCATCACGTCGGATTAATTCAACACTCCAGCACTAACTCATCAGCACTAATGTTGTTGTAGCTTATTTTTCGGTCGATGGACAAGTCATTTTCCAGTTAAGCTTAGCTTAGTTCTTAATTTATTAGTTTAGCTAGCGGTGGACTATTGGCTTGAGTCTTATATCATCATCGTCATCATTTCAGCCGAAAGACGTCCACTGCTGGACATAGGCCTCCCCCAAAGTGGGGGGTTTTGCCATATTCGCCACGCTTGGCAGGCGGGTTGGCGATCGCAGTATGGTTGTTACAAAGGCACATAGAACGCTGCTGCTTATTTTCTGGTAAGTCTCTTAGTCGCCTCTGGCGGTGGCTCGGGTGAGTCTTATATGCTATATTATATTTTATTAAAAAAATAATCGGGGCTCCATAACGTAATTCACGCCGACGATGTTGCTGGTAAAACCTAGCTACTTGCATTAATAATGGTATGGATTCTATCCACATACCTTAACAAAGAAACTCTCCTGCTCAACATCTTCGTGTAACTCGATCACGATGCTAGCGCCGTACTCGGGCTCCAACAGCTCGTTGAACCCGAAAGCGCGCCAGACGGACACGACAGTGACGTCATGTCCCGAGTACACGTACAGAGTGCGGTCCACGTTCTCGTGCAACACTGTATTGTCTAGGTACTGCTTTATCTCCTTCAGAAGCGGACCTAAAATTACACACTCAATTTCAAGCTTTGGTAACAATAAATTATGAATGCAATCGAAATATTCAGTTAAGGCCTTATCAGGAAAAAAAAGTTAATTAAAAATTTATGATAACAACTCACCCACTTTTAGCCTCTGCAAGGTCTCATTATAAGACAGCAAAGCCAAACTGAGCATGAATGGCGTCCGCATTTTACTAGGGAACACAGTTCTCGTCCACTCTGGAAGCTTGAGCCCGGCCTCTTGCTCAGCCAAGAGAGTGCTGTACAAGAAGTCCACAGGCAGGACACTGCGCATGGTCTGATTGGTGTGTTTACTCAAATAGTCGAATAATTCTGTGAACTTTGGGTCAGCATTATTTTCAGCTAGTAGCTCTTCATACATTGCTTTCCACACTTTACACGGTTTTGTTGCTGCAACTACCTAAAATGAAAATAATAATATTGAGCTTTTGATACAGGAATTATTAACTGTTTTATTTTGAAATGATTGCCATATGGCAGGAGAGCCGGGAAAGCACTTCACTGCCGCCGATATTGCTCGAAACATTTCTACCCTGACGCCCGTGACTACGAGAGCATCCAAGTAACTCACTACAATTTTATTTAGTACTTAGACCTATCATATATATGATACTCAGAAATAAAGTAGCTTTCTAGTAGTGTACATAACCATTTTTATAATGAGCCAGTAACTTCCAGGCATTATTTCTTACAAACCTACAAACTTTACAGTAAAAATATTTCTAGTAATAGTAACAAAAATTACAAAATAAGGATTAAAACATGACCTACATTATCCAGTTCTTTGGGCAGCGAGTGTACAGGTACCGGTTGCCAAGGTAGCTCTGGATGCCACATCTGCCTTTCTGTGGGCGGGTACAGGCCCGCGAGGAACGTGTATGCGCTCATGAGACACCGGGACTTATCGCTGCTGCGTATATACACATCCTTCTCAAAGTACTCTTCAGGTATAAAATTGGCATAGTAACTTCTATATTTCTTGCCTAACTCATACAATTGAAGCTTACCAGCCTAAGAAACCAAAATAAAATATAATTATTCAAATTATCTACATGCACATTCTTACTCAAATGATTTAACAGTTCATATTATGTCATTCTAGTAAGAAGGAAGAGTTTCAGATAAGAACTTACTTATTTACTACATTGCTTAGTATTTTTTTATACAAAGCAGCTGTTGTTTTGAGTATTATTATGATATAAGCACAGTAAAGATATCTTTACTGTGATATAAGTGCTGTTATCTTAAAATAAAAAAACAAATTCCAGTATCATACAACAACATGTAAGTACATGAACAAAGCATTTAATTGCTCAACTTCTGATGGAATTTTACAGATAACGAGTAGAAGGCACCGCATTTAAAGAAATATGCATTTTTGATATCTCCATGTATTTAAATAATATGAATAGCGCACTGCAGAGTAAACCCACAGAGGTTAAATAAATTTAAACTACTATAGTTTCAACAGCTTTTACCCACGGATGCAGAACAAAAGGGTCAATTCAACCGATTAGCGTAATTGGTTGCGCTCCGACGCGCGAATTTCGTCGAAAGGGCGCGAATTCGCGAGTTTTTTTTTTCGTTGAGGAAATATGTGTATTAAAGTTGTGGAGATAAGGGTGAATTTGCTATGTTACATTTCGACCCAAGGACTATTTTTGAAGTGAAAACTTCTTTAGCGGCGTTGAGCACTTTTTCTGTAATGGGTATAAAATCTTAAACTCGCGTCAGGACACGTGACCTGATCGAAAAAGCGTAAGACGGATGGAGAGTAGAGTAAAATAATTGTAATAGTTTTAAAGTGTTAAATTTTTAATGTAATATAAATTGTCATGTTTGTGTACGATAGCGCAATAAATGAATATTGTATTCTACCACATAAATGATAGTACTTTTATACTGATAAAGCAATTGGTGCAAAATTATTCCCTAACCATTCCAAAATATCAAACATGCTCAACGTTAATAATCAAGTTTTCACTTCTGCCGGCACTCCCGGAGTGCAACCCGTCTTTTTGACGTTTTTGGTAGCTGCGAGTGGTTAGACTCGCCGCAAGTACATTTGGATGTTTTTCAAGTCGCTTTTGATATTTTTTTGATGAAGCCTTAATTTCCTCTTTTATAGTGGTTGTAGACAACGGGGACTGTATGAATAGGTAATGAAACTAGCGAAATAACATAAAGTTTTGCGAGCGTGCGGAAGCGGTGTGCGTACGTGCATGCGGTGCTGTTGCTAAGCCGAACTGTTTTCCCGTTCGCCGTCGGCCGGCCGGCGGCGCTCGCGTCTGTCACGTGACTCGGGACCCCTCCCCGCGCGCTCACTCGTCGCACCCTGCTGCCGCCGCGCTCGTTGGTACAATTTATTTTTTTTAACAAAATTACTTATAAAATTCACGCGCATCGTTAACACACCCCACCCCAGTGCGTCAGCACTCATTACCAACAGGTAGCCGTGCGATGCGCGTCACAGACCGCTGCAGTAACCCTGAGCTCGTTCTGACCTCAACCACCCTGATTCGGCCATCTCGACCAGGCATCACCCTTTCAACTTTTCCTCGTGGCCAGACATTACGGGGAGAAGCAGGATCCACAATCAATACTAGGTCTCCCACTTGTATGGGCCTTTGTTCCTGCTGCCACTTTTTCCGGGGACGCATATCGGGCAGCACTTCTTTCACCCATCTTTTCCAAAATAAATCCGATAGCCGCTGCGACATACGCCACTGTTTACGGAGGTATATGTCTGTCTCGTCGAAGTTTCCCAGGACTGGTAGATTAGAAGAGGAACCAAGTAAAAAATGATTTGGTGTCAATGTCTCCTCGCTATTGGGTTCAACACTTACGTGTGTAAGAGGGCGGCTGTTCACCATGAGTTCCACCTCTGCCATTAATGTGGTCAGCACCGCCTCACGTGGCGCTCGCTCCTTTAGGACAACCTTCAAGGCATTCTTTACGCAGCGTATGAGTCGCTCCCATGCCCCACCCCAATGCGGGCTGGCGGGAGGGGAAAATGTCCACGTGGTCGTCGAACCATAGGTAAGTGCGTCACGAGCTAGCTGGTCTTCATCTATTTCAGAGACACATTTCTTCAGTTCTTTGTCAGCGCCTCTCAAATTAGTGCCGTTATCTGAATAAAGGTATGCTGGCCATCCACGTCTAGCCGCCATCCTGCGGAGTGCCATTATTACGTCATCAGTGGTAAGACTACTAACAATCTCTATATGAATAGCCCTTACTGTTAGGCACGTGAAAAGCACACCATATCTCTTTTCCCGTCGTCGTGCTACGGCTACGTACATTGGGCCGAACAGGTCAACGCCAGTGAAGGTGAACGGGCGCTGATGGTGGGCCAACCGTGCTTTCGGTAAATCACCCATTCTAGGTGGTTGAGGTTGTGCTCGCTTGATCCTACAAAACAAACATTTTGAAGCTATATGTTTTACGGTAGGTCTAAGTCGTATGATCCAGTATTTCTGTTTCAGTTCGTTCACCACCAGCTCTTGGTTGCCGTGGTATGCTCTCTCATGGTACTGTCTCACGATCAGGTGAGTAATATAGTTGCGACCATCAAGTATAATAGGTTGTTTCACCTCTTGTTTTATTTCAGAAGCAGCGTCGATGCGGCCGCCAACACGGAGAACACCATCGTCATCAATAATTGGTGATAAGGTAAGTAATTTACTTTTTCTTAATAATGTTTTATTTTGTTTCAGATTTTCCAGGTCTTCGGGGAACGATTGTATCTGCGAGTATTTTATTAATAACTTCTCTGCTCGCTCCATCATGGCGCCGTCAATAGTGCCGGCGCGTTTCTTACATTTCTTTTCTACGAAGGACATAACAACACACGTAGCTCGCAGTAGTCTGCGCCAACTGGCAAACTTCTCTGGTTCGGGTACAGCCGGTAAACAAATAGGAGTAATGTGAAGGGTATTTACGCATTCAAGGTCCACATCACTAACATCAGGTAGCTGTACGTTAAATTGCTGCGGCCATAGGTTTTCATCTTCATATAAAAATGCCGGTCCGTATAACCATTCGTTTTCTAATGCTTTTACGTCACAACATTCGCGGGTCGCGACGTCGGCGATATTTATCTTCGTAGGAACATATTTCCATTCCTTTATCTGTGTGTACTCGTCGATCTCGCCGAGTCTGTGTGCTACGTACGCTTTATATGTGCGCCTATCATTGTAAATCCAATGTAAAACTGTAGCGGAGTCACTCCACATAAACTTTTGTGTTATTTCCATTTTGTGTTCTTGTTTTATTGTGTCTGCTAATCGGGCACCAATTAAAGCAGCTTGAAGTTCAAGTCGTGGCACAGAGACGTATTTAACAGGTGCAACTCTGCACTTACTAGAAACAAACGCCACCCGTATTTGTTTATTACGATCGAACCATCTCCAGTACGCTACGGCGCACATAGCTTTGACTGATGCGTCACAGAACACATGTAGTTGTAAATACTGATAGCTATCATTGACCGCGCCATGCGTCTCGCTCACACTCGTGGTTGATCCCGCCAGTGCGTGAAGATCGCCGTTCGTAGCAGGCGTAGCTCTCGTAGCAGTCGTAGCAGGCGATCTCGTAGCTGATAGATAATGTCTGGGCAGCCTCACGTTGCTTATGTTTTTTAATTCGCTCAACCAATGTGTCCACTTTATGTATAAGTCGTCTGTTATCTCTTCGTCCCAGCTGATAGCAGATCTCCATGCGTCTTGCAACATAATTTTTCCTTTTATGGTAAACGGTGATAAGAAGCCGAAGACATCAAATATGGACATGACCACCCGTAACATTTCTCTTTTTGAGGGTTTCTTCTGTCCCGTGATAATATTGTTGGGGATTTTTTTAAACGACACGTCAAATCCTAACGTGTCATCTTTCGGATTCCAGATAAGGCCGAGCGTACGTTCGCCGTCGTATTGTTGTCCGACTTTAAACGTCACTGCCGTCGATCGTAAATATTCTGTAGGTATTGTGTTTAACACGGCGTGATTATTGCAAGTCCAGTTCCTCATCTCGAAGCCTCCCTGTTTATGTATGTGATTTATTTCATTCACAACTCTGGCAGCCGTTTCTTCGTTTTGAAAACTGTCTATGTAGTCGTCCATGTAATGTTGTTTATGTATAGCTTGTACAGCGGCTGGCATGGACGTTTTGTATCGTTCCGCATTTTTGTTTTTTATAAATTGTGCTATAAATGGCGAGCAGTTAGCACCGAAGATCAACGAACACATCGCATAAGTTTTCACAGGTTCTTCCGGCGATTCTCGCCACAAGAATCGGAGCGCATCTCTGTCTTCGTTTCTGATTTTTATTCGAAGAAACATGTCACGAATATCGCCCGTTATGCCGATTTTGTTTTCTCGGAATCTCAACATAGTTCCATACAGAGATATAAGTAGGTCGGGCCCTTTGAGTAAATAATCATTGAGACACACACCGTTAGAGTTAGCGGCAGCGTCAAACACCAGTCTCAACTTCTGTTTGTTGGGGTTGTCGACCCCAAAGTGTGGGAGGTACCAAATTTTGTTTGGTCCATCCGTGTCTTCTATTTGTGAAGCATAATCATTAGATAGCAGATGTTCTATGCGTTCTCTGTATCTACTAGCGTAGCCTGTGCTGGACATTTTCTTCTCGACGCCTCGCAGTCTTGCCAATGCGTTTGTGTACGAGTCTGGCATTTTACTTAGCGAGTCTTTCCACGGTAGTCCGACGTACCATCTGCCGTCTTTTAATTCGGCGGTACGCTCCAAACACTCCAGTGCCTGAAGATCTTCTACGTTCTGTCTAGGTTTAACAGAAACACCAATGTTTTCAATTGCGTAAGACTGGCGTATTTCATCGTGGATGTTTCGCAGAATACGCTCACTTTCCAGGTTTTCGTCATACATGAAAAATGTAGATTGCAGATGCAGCGACGACGCAGCACCTGTCAGCGACGGCGCGCGCACGCAGCCGTGTACACACCAGCCCAGAGGAGTACGTGTCAGGTAAGGTTCGTTAGGTTTGCCTTTTATTATTTCTAACGGCAAGATCAAATGATAGTTGTCTTGACCTATCAATATTTCAGGTTTGCTTTGTCCATCACTAATTGCACTTTTTATTTCAGGTTTAAGTCTGTAATCACTAAGGTCGACGAAGGTTTTGTTTTGTACTGGTAAGTTCATATTATTAACACTACGCGCTTTTATGTTAAAGATTTTTCCTTCAAAGTTTGATATGTTTAAGTCTATTATTTCACTGTCACATAGTATTAGCTCACTATTGTCCCAAGCGCCGCACACACGCATAGATTGTTTATAGCCGCGCAAACCTAATCGCGCTACGAGCGACTCGCTTATCAATGTCACTGTCGAGCCGTCGTCCAAAAGTGCTACACTGCGCGACGTTCCGTTGGGTCCATTTATTAACACAGGTACAGTTTTTAATAACACTTTACGATTGTCCAGATTTATATTTGTTATAGTTTCCGCAACTGTTGTATCACTCGTTTCAATAACTGTAGACGAAGTCGGTTGAGACGACCCACTGACCGGTTGTTCGCCTTCGGTTGTTTCTTTTATGTTGTAGTGTAATAAGCGATGATGATTCTTGCCACAACTTTCACACGCGGCAGAAGTACAAGTGTCATTCCTGTGTCGTGCCATCAGGCACTTAAAACAGATATTACGGCGTTTCACATACGTCCATCTATTTTTACGTAGTGCTTTTTTAAATTTCGTGCACTCGGGTAATGTATGTTTTGATTGATGACAAAACCCACATTTATCACTGTTGTTTTTATTTTCATTTTCTTCGGTGTTCACTAATACTGTTTGAGATTTCGATTTGTTGTGACCACAATTATGTTGTTGTGAAGTAAACAGATTTACACTACACTGTGTTATTTTCAGTGCTTCTAAACTCAGAAACTCAGATAATACGACGAGACTTGGCTTCGTATTTTGTTCTAGTAATGGGTAACTATAATCAGTCCATTTAGAAATCAATACTGTAGGTAATTTTGATAATACAGTTGACATGAGTGCCATGCCCTTCAGGTAATCTTCACAGCCCATAGCTGTCACTGCTGCGACACAGTTCTTCACTTTAACTGAGAAGGGAACAATTTCTCTTTGATAATCCTGTGATATTGGTCGGAGTTTGTTGATGTCTTGTAATATTCTTGATATTATTACATCTGAATTTCCGAATTGCAGCTGCAGTGTAGTCATTACGACGACAGGGGAGGTAGCGCCGATCAGCAGCGCCATAACAGCTTCTTTAGCACGTCCTTGCAGACTTTTTCGAATCCGCCATAGGTTCTCCCTGTCACTGAAGTTGCAGACTGCGGACGATTCTTCATATGCCTGTTTGTAGTGTAGCCACTCCAACGGGTCACCATTGAATACTGGTGATTCTTTAGGCATACACAGACGGTTATACATATTTGCGTTGGTTCCATTGGTTCCGGTAGTGGCGGCAGCGGCTAGGTCCTTAAGTGCACTCGCCAGCATGTGCATGGTGTCATCAGTACCGTCGAGCGCGGGCGCGGCGGTCATGCGTTCTGGCCGGAGTACGGGTTCAGCAGCAGAAGGTATTGGGCCGGCGGCCTTCATCAGTTCCTGCTGACTGGTTTCTAACCACTCTTCCACATTACGGTGATGAAACTCACTGGGTTCATTTTCAGATCTTGAGCTCTCGAGCTCCGCCAGGTCCACAGCGAGCTTTTTATCAATTAGTTCCAATTGTATTTGCGCTTTTTCTTTTGCGGCTTCTAGTAGCAACTGCGCTCTCCTTGCCTTCGCTGAAGATGTGCTCGATTTCTTTGTAATTTTCGAGGTCTGACTGGCAGGTGGAGAGTATTTTACGTCTTGTTTCGTAACTTGAGTAGCTTCGCTTTTGCTCGCCATATTTTGCTGTTCGCGTTCGCGCCGTACTGTGCTCCGCGTGCCCACCATTTTGTTTTCAGTGCGCGGCGGCGTGCGGAACATGCGTTCTCGAACAAATTCTTCTTGTTTTTCTTTCGGAGTGCTAATTCTCTTGATCCGGCTAGAAGGACCAGCGGATGTAGACAACGGGGACTGTATGAATAGGTAATGAAACTAGCGAAATAACATAAAGTTTTGCGAGCGTGCGGAAGCGGTGTGCGTACGTGCATGCGGTGCTGTTGCTAAGCCGAACTGTTTTCCCGTTCGCCGTCGGCCGGCCGGCGGCGCTCGCGTCTGTCACGTGACTCGGGACCCCTCCCCGCGCGCTCACTCGTCGCACCCTGCTGCCGCCGCGCTCGTTGGTACAATTTATTTTTTTTAACAAAATTACTTATAAAATTCACGCGCATCGTTAACAGTGGTCATGTTTAGATGTGTGTGGATTTCAGAGTTGGTAATAAACCACGGAACTTGCGCTATTGTTCTTAATATTGCGTTCTGCATTCTTTGCAATACTGCGATGTTTGTATTGCTTGCACTGCCCCAAAGCTGAATGCCATATGTCCAAGTCGGTTTTAGTATGGATTTGTGGGTTTTTTTTTTTTGTTATCTGTAGATAACTTGCTATTGCGATTCAGCATCCAGTAAAGTTTTCTGTGCCGAATATTGAGTTCTTCTCTCTTGCTTTTGATATGCTGGTTCCATGTCAGGCGGCGATCCAAGTGTATGCCCAGATATCTTACACAGTCTTTGTGTGGTAATGTAGAGTTTTCAAGGCATACAGGGGGACAGTTTTCTCTTCGCAGTGTGAACGTGACCTGCACCGACTTTGTTGTGCTGGCTTTAATTTTCCATTTTTGAAGCCACTCTGTGATAGCATCTAAGCCTTGTTGGAGCTGCTTTGTGGCCAGCTCAGGCTGTTTATTACTCGCCATTATGGCTGTGTCGTCGGCATAAGTAGCAATCATGACTCCTTCCACCTGTGGTAGATCCGAGGTGTATAAGGTATACAAAGTCGGTCCCAACACCGAGCCTTGAGGCACGCCTGCTCCTATATTGTAAAATTTGGAGTTGGATTCAGATTCTGTTACTTGGAAGATTCTCCCCGTGAGATATGTTTTCAGAAGAATGTAGTAGCTGTGTGGAAGACTTGTTTTAATCTTACAGAGAAGACCCTCGTGCCAGACCCTGTCGAATGCCTGCTGGATATCAGCGCCGCCCTAACCAAACACGGGGTAGAACAGGTACTAATTGACTGGATTACTAATATGCTAAGTAAACGTGTAGTTCGGCTTGAGGAAGAGCAGCAAGTGGCCATGATTGCCAGAGGCTGCCCCCAAGGAGGGGTGTTATCCCCTCTCCTGTGGAACCTGGTGATCAACATTCTAATCAAGAAACTCAATGCCGAACGCTACTACACCATAGGCTACGCAGATGACCTTGCCATCCTTGTATCAGGGAAGGTGACGGAGACCATCTGCAACCTCACACAGCGGGCGCTACGCATCGTGGAACGATGGTGCGGGGAATTCGATCTATCCGTAAATCCCAATAAAACCGAACTAGTCTTGTTTACCCACAAACGTGCACTAGGACCCTACCGCCTACCCAAACTTTTCAATACCGAGCTCCAGCTGGCCAACGAAGTAAAATACCTCGGGGTCATCTTGGACAGTAAGTTAAACTGGAGTAACCACCTAGACAATAAAATAAACAGGGCCTGCATCACCTTTTGGCAATGTAGGAAAATGATAGGTAAGAAGTGGGGCCTATCCCCCAAGATAATACTATGGCTGTATAGCGCGGTAATCCGCCCCATGATTGCTTATGGGTCGGTAGTATGGTGGCCGAGGACCAAACTTATCACAGCCATCAACAAACTCCAGCGTATGCATGGCGACCACGGGGTGCATGAGGACCACTCCGACGGCAGCACTGGAGGCCATGTTAGGGCTCCCGCCGCTTCACCTATTCATCCAACAAGAAGCGACAACGGCAGGATTACGCTTAAAGACACTAAATCTCTGGAGCAAGACTAGCACTAGACACACTGCGTTACTAGAGGAACTTGGTAAGGAGTTTCCTATAACTAAGGCTACTAACGACAGGATACCAAAGCAATTCATATTTGACAAAAATACAAAATCCAACTGCATGAGGATCGGCGGTGCGAGGGCCTTCGCCCGACAGAACTGCGGATCTTCATAGATGGATCTAAGACAGGTACCGGCACGGGGGCCGGCGTTTTCTCGGAAGACCTCAACATACATATAGCAACGCCGCTGGGTGCTTATAACACGGTGTTCCAGGCCGAGTGCATGGGCATCTGCTTGGCGGCCTCAGCTATACTAAACAGGCA
This sequence comes from Charanyca ferruginea, assembly GCA_947361185.1. Taxonomy (NCBI): domain Eukaryota; kingdom Metazoa; phylum Arthropoda; class Insecta; order Lepidoptera; family Noctuidae; genus Charanyca; species Charanyca ferruginea. The sequence continues at coordinate 19,883,157 of OX376059.1, read as the reverse complement.
GGTAGTAGAACAACCAATTCGCATATTGTCGGACAGCATGGCTGTACTACAAGCTCTAAACAGCTACACGGTCAACTCCGGGCTGATATACGAATGTCACCAAAGACTGAACGAGGTGGGTATTCTCAATGATACAACCATTCAATGGATCAAAGGACACAGCGGGTCGCGTGGCAACGATGCTGCCGACGAGCTCGCTAGAAGGGGGTCGAGTACAAGCGTGGTGGGTCCGGAACCCATAGTGCCAATCCCCTTCGGTCACCAACGCACCATGGTAAGGAAACGTACCAAGGATCTACACCAAAGACTTTGGATCGAGCATGGCGAGTGCAGGCAGGCCAAGGAGGCTCTTCCTGCAATTGAGGGCCGCTTCACAAGGCAAGCCCTCCGACTGTCCAAACAACAGCTACGTGTGGTCACAGCCGCCATAACTGGCCATGGGTCTTTCAATAAACATCTTATTGCCATAGGAGTCACAGACAGCCCACTGTGCAGAGCCTGCATGGGGGCGGACGAGACAGCAGCCCATGTGCTTCTGAACTGCCCTGAGGTTGCGTCATACAGGGCAAAGTACTTCGGTAACCCAGGTAACCTACGGGAGATCGCCAGCGACGTCAAGGCGCTGCTGGCCTTTCTTGGGGAGCTCGGGTGGATCGAATGATTTACTTCCCACCTGTACGCAAAATACGCGCTGAGTCGTGGAGTTGCGGACACCGGCCCGTCATACTACTACTACTACTACTACATGCCTGCTGGATGTCCAAGAACGCAGATGAACAGTATTCTTTTTCCTCTAGTGATTTTCGTATTTTCTCCACTACCCTATGTACCTGTTCAATAGTGGAATGTTGCTGCCTAAATCCAAATTGATGGTTTGGGCTGGTATTATTGCTTTCTAGTAGAGGCATAATTCGATGAAGAATCAATTTCTCACAGACTTTTGACAAGATTGGTAAAAGGCTGATTGGGCCTATATGAGGTGACTTGATTTGCTGGTTTCCCTGCCTTGTGTATCATGAGAATTTGCGACACCTTCCAAAGGTCCGGAAAGTATTGAACCCTTAGTATACCATTATACAACATGGTTAGGAAAACTACCGCCTTTCTTGGAAGTTCTCTCAAGATTTCCTTTGTAATGAGGTCATAACCAGGCGCCTTTTTATCTTTCAGGCCAATTATAGTCCTCCAAACTTCTCTTACTGTGACCGGTGCAGGTGGGAGCGACATTTGCATAAGCTGGGTTAAAATAGATTCACGCATAGATTCCTACATTCATTCATAGAGTAAACACATTTGATAAGTGATCTGCAAATAGGTTTGCCTTTTCTTGCGATGTGCGTGCCCAGCCATTGTTGTTTCTCAGCGGAGGTTTTGCCAGCTGTGGTCTGTCATACGATTTTGTGAATTTCCACAGTGAATAATCAGTGGCTGCAGAGGGTGTAAGCGATACAAGTCTAGTCTCGACGTGACGACTGCCTGTTAAAATTTGTTTTATCCGATGCCAGTCTGCTTAGTTGCCAGATTCGGCGCAACCTCCGTCTTTCTAAGACCGCTTTTCTTATTTCAAGAGGGTAGTTATTTGTTCGCTTTTTAGAATCCAACACAGGTGTGCTCCTCCAGCATGCTACCTGAATGAGGTTTGTGATGAATTTCGTTGCGTTTTCAATGTCATCAGGTGTCTTAAGAGCAACATTCAGCTTAATATTCTCGTCCATGTATTCCTTGAATGAATTCCAGTCTGTTTTCTTGTTATACAGCCTCTCTGGGCTTTCGTGTTCTATAACCTCCGTTCTTAGAGTGAGCGTACTGGCGTACTGGCGTGTGGTCCGACGAGCTGTCGTAACAGGACTCGCACCTTACATAGTGACTAGAAAAGCCTTTCATAATAAAGAAGTCGAGCAGGTCTGGTATTTTAGAAGTATCCGCTGGCCAGTATGTGGGTTCACACGTGGAAGCTGTAGATAATTTATTAGCTTCCTTCTATGCTATGCTTTAGTTGTCTTCCTCTGGTGGTAGTTAGTCTAGAGCCCCAGTGCGTGTTTTTGGAGTTCCAGTCTCCGCCCGCTACGAACCGATTACCAAGAGTCTCAAAGAAGTCTGTATACATTTCTTTAGATATGTTATGTCTCGGAGGACAGTACACTGAGGAGACATTGAAACTGCCATTTTTGTCTTCGACTGCTATTGTCGTAGCCTGGATGTGGCAGGTTTTATATTCAGGCATTATGTGGTGTTTCAGTGATTTTCTGACAATAATCGCAGTGCCAGCATGTCCCGTCCCATCCGGATGTAAAGTGATATAACACTCATAATTCTTAAATTTAAGATTTGAGGCAGGGGTGCAGATATCAACAACAGGTCCAAATTTTGTTGAGTCATCAGAATTTCCGTGTCATTTTTGTTTGGACGACCCAAGGATGGGAATTAAAAAATAGCCTATATTCTTCTTTTGGGGTTTAAGCTTAGCCTGTATAAAATTTCTTAAAAATCAGTTCAATAGTTTAACTGTGAAAGCATAATAAACAAACTCACTTTTGCATTTATAACATAAGTATGGATTTTATTACACATTTGTATTACCAAAAATAAAGCAAATGTAAACTTACATTAGTGAGACCGCCAAGTCCATCAGGCCATTGATAGTTTCTGTATGGATCACTGCTGTAGGTTTCCACAGGGGTCCTGGCTCCGTGGCGGAATAGCTGGGAAATTAAATTCCTGAAGTTTGACTTAGTCAACCTAGGCTCTTTTAAAAAATTTTGAAATTACTAGTCTATTTTAGACTAGAAAATTATGGAATAATCTGGTGATTTATGGTGAATAAAAAAATATTGAATAGGTAGGTAAGTACTTACAATAATGACAAGGCGCAGGGTCTTAGACTCATATGGCAGAGTCTCGCTAAGCACACAATAACCAAGCAAGCAGCTTAGTACAGCTAATCCAAGTACCACTACAGCAACAGTTGATGATCGTTTGGGGATCTGGTGGCACCCTGAGCGTTCCACCTTAGGCGTCGATGGCCTACGCCAGGTATTCTCATCGTTATCATACTCCATTGGCACTGAGTCGCGAATAATTGAGTACATAAATAATGCTGTGCACAACAACAGACGATGGTTTTAAGCTAATAGCAAACAACCTTGTAACGGATGAATATGTTAAATATTTATATAATAATTAATGGCACTTATCTCCTACTAACGTAGGTACATATTTATTTCAAATGTTGCTTTCACATTACGAAGAAATAATGTTTGATCACTGAACGTGTTTGTGAGTAGTCGTACACGGCACTTTTATTCGTTTGAAACAAAGCGTAAGCTAAGAGCTTTATTATGACGTAGTACGCAGCCTAAAATTAATAAGATATAATTAAACTAAACAACAAATTCACAATTTGTGAGCCTTCTTTCTGCTCTGATTAAGATTTGACAATCAAATATCAATTGATTGACAGTTGATGAGTTGACTTCATGACTTGACAGTTGACCAAGAAGCTTATAGATAAAAGTGGAGGCAACACTTTAAATAGGTACCTAAGTGAAGCCAACTGTGGGCAGACGCTCTCTTTCTAAATGCATACATAAGATAAAGAAAACACATATCACTGTCTCGTTCTTATGTATGCATTCAGAAAGAGAGCATTAGCCCACAGTTGGTTTCAAGCTTTTGTTCTAAGTGTTGGCTCCATTTATACCTATATCTTCATGCAGTTGACTGACTGTCACGACTGTGCCTGTCTGTGGTCACTGGTCTGTGTGCCAAAAATTCAGGCACAGTCTGTGCCTGTCAGTGAAGATGACATAATTATATGCAAAGAAACAGTTAAATTACTGATATCAACTTAACGTAAAATTAATCAGAAAGATCATAAAAACTTACTTTTGAACACAAAAATCTTCTAAACTACCTCACACTGCACTCAACACCGGTAGGTTCGCGTAATATGACATAAAATGACATTGACAACAATACAAACCTCATTGAGATGATCAAAGAGGACAGTAATATGAGAGGATAGTATACTTCGTCTAACTATATATAAAGGATCATAGCAGGTAGCAAAAAAATAAAGATGTTTAGAGAAGTTTAAATTCTAATACTTATACTCATGGGTAGGTAGGTAGGTACCTAAAGAGTATCTTCAGGCATTTACAATATTTTTATATCGCCGCAATAAAAATTAATGATAGAAGTGAATAGTTTAAACGAAAAAATCATTCAAAGTCAAAGTCAAAGCATTTATTTCAATTAAACCATTTGCAGGCACTTTTGAATAGTCAAATAGTCAGTTAGTTAGCCAGAAAGTTGAAGCTAGTTGCTCGTTCCAAAACGTAGGGTAGGTCTCTATGGAGAAGAACGAGCAAGAAACTCCACGGACACTCTTTTCAATCAAGCTTTTACAAAATCCTGGTTACATTATTCTTGTTGCTTCTTTAAGTGAAAACAATGTAAGTGAAAGAAATCCAAAACATTCTATTTAAAAATAAATTAATATAAAAGCCGTAGCAGTTAAGAGATGACCAATCTCAACTGACAGCGCCCGTTCACGAACATGACGCGCAAATCAGCACCACTCAGCTCAACCATTTTGAAGGGAACCGAATGATCTAACCCACACGCCACCATCAGCGAGACATTTGAGCGAGCATGACAATGCTCTCAACTGTATTATTTTAGAACGAAGCGACTGACAGTACAATGATACTGACAGCTGCCGTTTCGCAGTTTTTACACTGAAATTGCATCGTTTTATGGGAAATAATGTCACAAAAATAATAACTAATCAATGTATGTACAACTTTTTCAATACCGCCATTGTAAACAACAGCTATTCACAATTTAACATCTCTTGTCATGTACATCAATCTGCTCCAGGTAATGTATTCTCCACATTGCCCTATAAATATTTTTATTTTTTTACAAATGAATGTATGAATCGCGCCATGATTCTTTGACCACTTTTCAACAGTTCTACTTGAGCGAATATTAAGAACTCAAGAATTCAAGTTAGATAATGAACTCAAATAGACTGTGCAAGTCATCGGTCAAGCATTATGAAAGATATGTAGGAACCATTGACTAGTATCTATGGACGGGCACTAACTACGAAAAAGAGCTGCGTGCTACTTTGGAAGGTGTGGGTGCCCTAAATTATGAAGATGAACTGAGTCAGCTTCTGATACTCTAACTAAAAAAGCATCAAGCATGCCATGCATTTACTGCAATATTATTAAAATTTATAATCATCTTCATAGGTAAATTCTCTATGAAGGGCCTTGAAGTTGACTGTTTGTTAATTGTTAATTAAATTGTTAATGCTAAATATTGTTCTCTGTCCAATGGGTTATTGGTTTTTTGACAGGTGGTGGTTTTGAAAAGTAGTGATTGCAGCTACGTAACGTTTCGATTATTTACACTTTAATTCGTATTTAGTATTGATTATCGTTTATTTGAAGAAAGCAAAAAACAATCGTGATAAATTTGGGCGAATACTTGTCATCAGACGTAAGTTCCTTGTCGAATAGACTGGTATATTATATTATACTAGAGGGCCTGGCAGACGTTGTCCTGCAAAGTGTAATCCGACTATAGCGCCACTTGCGGGGTCCAATTGTGAATCTAAACCATTCTCGAATCCATTGGAACACACACTAACACATTCATCAAAAATTAATCCAGCCGTTTAGGAGGAGTTCACTTTCATACACACGCACAGAAGGTTTTTATATATAAGACTAGCGCCCCGACCCGGCTTCGCATGGGCCTATAGCCTTTCTCGATAAATGGATTATCCAACACAAAAAATATTTTTCAATTCGAACCAGTAGATCCTGAGATTAACGTGTTCAACCAAACAAACAAACCAACGCTTAAGCTTTATATTAGTAATAATAATATAATAATAATAATATATAATATAATCAAACTACAGACACGAGGGCCTGAGATACCGATCTGTAGAGGAGTCAAACAAGGAGACCCCCTCTCACCCAAACGATTCATAATAGTATTACAACATATCTTTGATAATCTCAACTGGCAGTCGGAAGGGATTAGAGTCAACCGACGCCGACTTACTCACCTCAGATTCGCGGACGATATTGTCCTATTCGCTGAAACGAGGAAAGAGCTAGAAAAAATGATAAACACTTTAAATAAAGAAAGCGAAAAAGTAGGCCTAAAAATGAACGAGAACAAAACGAAAGTACTGACAAACAGCCACGCTAATGCTATAAACCTAAATGGGAAGCCGCTTGAATATGTGAAAGACTACATATACTTAGGTAAACAAATATCATTCGAAGACAAAAATGAGGAACAAGAGGTCGAGCGCCGCATTAACATGAGTTGGAAAAAGTTTTGGTCCCTGAAGGAAATCTTGAAAGGAGAATTTCCCCTCCATATGAAGAAAATAGTCTTAGACACCTGTGTTCTACCTACTCTTACATACGGATGCCAAACGTGGACGTATAACACTAAAATTAAAACTAAACTAGTAACATGCCAGAAAGCAATGGAAAGGAGCGTGCTAAAAATAAGAAAAATACAAAAAGTAAAAAGTGAACAAATAAGACGAAAAACGAAGGTTATAGATGCTTTAGACTATGCCCAACAGAAGTGGCGGTGGGTAGGACATATAGCAAGAGGCACAGACAAAAGATGGACACTTGAGGCTACCACGTGGCAAGGACCAACGGGAAAAAGAAGAAGAGGGCGGCCCAGAAAAAGGTGGATAGAAGATATAAAAAATATAGCAGGAAACGAATGGATAAAGAAAGCAATGGACAGAGAGGTCTGGAAAAAGCTGGAGGAGGCCTATACCCGAGAAGGGGTTCCGATCAATTATAATGAAAACGGCAACGACAGCGTTTAAAGCAAATACATTTTAATTTATTAATTTAATTCATTACATGTTATTTCAGTATGTAGATATAATTGTAAACTTACATGTAGCATACTTAATTATTTAAAATGCATGTTATAAAATAATTGTAGATTGGAAATAAATGGGCTTTATTATTATTATTTCCATTTATTATTCATCTATACATATAATTTACATTTTTAAATATTAATAAAAAAATTAAAACATTTAAAAATATAAAAAATAGTAGCCCACCGGTATCGGGAACAGGGTCCAAGCTACCGGCGGTCAGGGCTCCAAAGAGAGAAATCTCCTGACAATGCGGGCCGTGTCCAGAAGTACTGCCTTCTGAATCAAGCCCTTGATCCAGCCGCCTAACGAGAGCCTCCTTAGATGTTGGTCGAGGCTCTTGGCAATTAAGCCATTGGCTGTAACAACTATCGGCACAATGATCGCCGAGTCCACACCCCACATGTCGACAACCTCGCGGGCTAAGTCAAGATACTCTATTTGCTTGTCTTTTTCGGCCTTCACGAGGTTCACATCATGTGGGACTGCTATGTCAATAATCATTGCGCGCCTCTCCAATCGATCCACCACCACTAAATCAGGCTTATTGGCTACAATAGTCCTGTCAGTGATGATGGATCGATCCCACTACAATGTGACATTGCCGTTTACAAGAACTGGATCGGGCACATACCTGTAGTATAGTACTTCTGATTCCACGAGGTTGTATTTCAGAGCAAGTTGCTGATGGATAATCCTGGCCACAAGGTTGTGCCTATGCAATATACTCTTCTTTAGCAAGACGAGAACATCCAGAGATAATGTGACGGATTGATTCTCCAGGCCGGTGACATGCCCGACAAATGTCAACCGTGCCATCCCTCACAATAAATCTCCGGTAGTTATTCGTCAAAATAACTTCGTCCATAATTGCACAGACAAAACCTTCGGTTTCTCCAAACAGATCACCGAATCGTAGCCAGGACACAGACGCTAAGAAATCCACATCGGGCCCATGTAGGGCCCGGAAAAAGCGTCCGTGAAGCTCCTTACTCTTCCAAACCTCCTCGCGATTATTAGTCTCAAGCACTACAGGCTTGCACCAGTTCTCTTTAGCCAAGGAGAGCGGGGTGAGGCCCTTGTCCACTGCAACTACATCTCGGTGCATCCCCACGTCGGCTTCTAGAAAAATATTCCCTGAGACTGCATATCTCACGGTTGTGGAGGGTCTTAGCATTTAAGAAGCCACGACCTCCACACCTCCGCGGGATATACAGTCTCATCACCGATGATCGTGGGTGATGCATCCGATATGCTGTCAATAATGTACGGACTCTCCTATCTAGGGCATCGAGTTCAGTTTGAGTCCATTTGAGTATGCCGAAAGAGTACATCAGAACCGGCATGACCCACCCGTTGAAGGCGCGCACCTTATTTCCGCCTGACAAAAAGCTATTGAATACTTTCTTCAGGCGGCCAAAGAAGCGCTCCTTCAACGATTGCTTCATGTCAGCTGCATTGATGCCCAACGCTTCCGCCATACCCAAATATTTATAGGTCTCAATTGAAGAGAGAGATCTAAGGTTTATGGAATCTGATAGTTGAACTCCCTCAGATTCCATAATCTGCCCTCGCTTTACATGCATGACCGCACATTTCTCCACACCAAATTCCATCCTGATGGCACTACTGAAAGTTTCTGTTACTTTCAGTAGCTCCATCAGTTGTAAACTGTTGGGGGCAAAGAGTTTTAGGTCATCCATGTAAAGAAGGTGAGATATTACCTGACCTCCTCTCTTCAACCGATAGCCTAGACTTGAATTCTCTAGCAGTGTGCTTAGAGGATTCAAGGCTAAGCAGAACCAAAGCGGACTCAAACTGTCGCCCTGAAATATACCTCGCTCAATCCTTATTGGTTCGCTGTTCCTCTGGATATGTCGACATCCTGGATAGCGAAGGACCGTCCTCCACTGCCTCATACACGACATCAGGAAGGTGCGCAGAGTGGCATCTATCTTGTACAAATCCAGCACCCTCATGAGCCATGTATGTGGCACAGAGTCATAGGCCTTCTTGTAATCTATCCAACATGTGGACAGATCCTTTCGGGATCGGCGAACCTGTTGACTTATGGCCATGTCAATCAGGAGCAGCTCCTTAGTACCGCGGGACCCATTCCTACATCCATTTTGAGATGGAGACATGATATCGTTAGTATCTACGTGTCGGTTAATTTTAGCTCTCAAAATGGATGTAAAAACTTTATAGACCGTCGGCAGACATGTGATCGGTCTATAGTTTTTGGGTTCCGCAGTACTACCTGACTTATGTAGCAGGTGGGTTATTCCTGTCTGGGGCAACGATCCAGATTCCAAGGCTGACTGGAACCGAGATGCCAAGCAAACGTGCGACCTTCTGAACCATTTTATCCAGAAATTGTGCAGCCCATCCGGCCCTGGGGATTTCCAATTAGGCAATGGACGGACTGCACGAGCTACATCTTGGGGGCTGATAGTTATGGCCCCCATTTCTGGTATCGGGTCGCACGCTCGTTCGACTTCCAGAGTCCAATCACCCTCAGTGTGACTGACAGGCACCGACCAGATGTTGCGCCAAAACAAACACATGGCGTCATCATCCGGCAGACGCGTATCAGTCACACTTGGAATCGGTCGCTCCCAAGTCCTATAAACCCACCTTTCATCGCTTTGGAATGTGCGATTCTGAGTGTATCGTTCTACTCGCCACTTATACCTTCGAATACGGTTTGCCCATGCATACACCTTCTGCTTCAGGAAGTCGATGCGCTCTGTGACCCAGGACATATAGTCTCGAGGACTGATATCGGTCCCCGAGAATGCCCGCCTCACAAAGCGCATCACTCTTGGGCGAGTATTGCCCTCCCTAAAGCAGATTAATTTGCCGATGAGCACTCTGGCCCCACTAATGCGCCTCTCAATTCTGCACTGCCACGCCGGTACGGCAGGTTTTGATCGTGTAGCTCTGTCATCATTACCAAATTTGACGTGAGCTACACGACATGCCGTAACAGCTGCGCAGTACAGAATCGAATGCGCATCAGTGAGGTCTTCGCAATCATCAAAATAATTTGATAACTGCGAATCCAGAGCACACACCAGCGCCTTATTTTTGTTATGCATAGGCAAACGAGGTAAACGTGGTCTCAGCTCGGGCGACATGAATCGGTATTCCCGAATCGCACCCTCCAAAGCGCTCCTCAATTCCTCATTGCACTGGGTAGTACCCAGTGCAATGAGGAGTGATCACTCCCATCACTAACATGACTAGGCGTTGCGGTCGGCTGTGATTGTGCCACTTCCACAATCTGCGGCAAGGGAGCAGTGACATGGTTTCTCTGCATCTCAGTTTGGAGGCGATCAAGTACACCGTCATCCAACATACGATTACGCTGGATGACCCGCACCTGATCCGATAGACGTTGTGCCGAAACGTTGACAGCTGGCTCAAGCACCTGAAACAGAGAGAGCATCCGAGCACGGTACGCGGTCAGATTATTTCCCCCCTCTGTAGCCCTATAGTATGCGCGCATGACATTTTCGTTGATGGCTTGTGTCCATCTCATGCGCTGCACACTTCCGCCGGGAGCTGGGACCCTATCAGAGGCCGGTGGGCCTCGAGATCCTAAACCGTCCGGCGGCCGGCGTCCTCCCCGTCGACGAGCAGGTGGTGGCGTCGTAGGCGGAGAGAAATATTCGTCGCTCGAGCTCGACGCAACTGCCGAGACCGGTGTCACAGCACTCGCGATGGGGCTGGGTTCCGGTGGCGGCGAGGCGGAGCTGAGCGACGAGTCCGGTGGTGGTGGGCGTGCTCTTCGTGAAGCTGCTCTTGTTATCATTACTTTGCTTAGTTTGGTTTTACTTTTACCATCAATATATTGTGTATTTCATTCTGTGTACTGACATCGTGACAGATGTCAGAAAAATTTAAAAATGTTTCTCTGTGACTATTGCTTGCATTAATAAGGTCCATTTCTTTATTATATATGCGGAGTGACTTTACAACTGTTTAATATATTATAATTTCTTTGTATATTATATATATTATAATATTATTTTAATTTTATTATTATATAATATAACATAATTTAAAATTAGTGTATAATAATATAAATAGAGTATAGATTACTCTGTGCTCGTAACCCTATTTCATGCATTCTAATCTTTATGTTTTTTGTAAAAACTGATACGTATTCGTATACTGTATTATAATGTTTGTAAGGATTAAGGAATCATAAATAAGATAATCCATTAATGCAAGGCAGTTTATATATTTATTTTATAATTGTTATGATATCATAAAATAATAATAAATGCAATTTAATTTACGTTCTGCTTCTGTCTATTGGTTTGGTTGGGTTATATTCAGTGTTGCCAATTGCCAACTGCTATTGTAATTGTAAGAAATGCGCTAAAATGCACTAGGGTTGTGCTAACTTTATATAAAAGAGCACCAAATAAATAAAATACCTATTTTAAGAAGTTTTTATTGAGAATATTAAGTTGTTATTTCAAAATTAGATCGTCGTCCGAATCAGTTTTGGAATCTTAGTCTTAATTCACGGTTGCTGTGGTGACTGTTTGAGAAGTTGAGGGACCAGGAATAGATTGTTGGAGTTTAAACTTGTACAATCATCTCTTTCGAACCGACTTCTTCAAGAACTTCCTTCGGAATATCATAATTGTAGCAAGTTTTATTTGCTGCCTGATTGAATATAAAATAGTGAAGACTCAGACACATTTCCATAGATAATTAATTATAGGTGCGTTCTGAAATTTAACTATGGTTCAGAACGCGCCATTGATTAATTTTGTTTTTACTAACATGCGTAATAAATTACAGACCTTTAAAAATGCGATAGTTATCGCAGTAGGCACTGTTATGGAATTTTGAGCGCTAAAATATCAAGAAATTCACTAGATCTAGTGTCGAAAGCATTGAGTTGGTAACATTGATTATATTAGTTTTTGACAGCTGCCTTAGAACGTAACTATTCCCGATTACCTAATAAAAGCAGCGTTGCCAACCATACTATTTAAATCGTATTTATACGACCTTTTTGGCTCTTGTACGATGTACGACCGAGTAATCGAAATCGTACGCAAAATATACGACCTTTTCAATGAAATCTCCAATAAAAATCATTTTTTATTATAAAACAAATAATAACAAGTAGAAGACTTATTAATTGTACTTCATAAGAACGCACCCAACAATTATTAATATGCGCATAACGCATCCATGTCAAAGCTGGAATCCCCGCGCAACATTATATGTTGGCATATTATTCCAACCAATATTACACTACGACCTACGTACGTTCGGCTCTGATAAGATAACTTTATTTCATTCTTTTCTTTCGTGCTGCTTGATAAAAAAAGTAAATGGTGTATCTGTGCAATAAAGAATTTTCTATTCTATTATAAATAAGGCAATTTTATTTTTCTTGATAGTAAATTAAAAAAGTATATTGAAGTTGTTTTTAATCATCAAGGTTCAGTACATTTTTCTAATTTAAAATAATAATAATTTAATAATATCCTAATGCCATATGTTAATAGATGATAAATATTAATTCAAAATTATAATTACATTCCGTTTTTTAATTGATTTACGTAGTTTTATTGAAATTCCGTTGCGTACTACTTATTTCTGAATTCATGGCAAAATACTATCTTTTTTAGTCTATGGTACGATCCTCTAAAAAATAAAGTTGGCAACACTGCCTAAAAGGCTAAAAGTTAATTTTAAAATGCGTTAACGAGAACAAGCGGAGCGGAGCGCGCGTAAGGTTTATAAAAAAAAATATATTGTACTATTTGTATTTCGGTTCCTGTAAATTTTAATCTTTATTTGTTTCAAATAAGGCTTTGGGTGAGTACTTTTTTATTTACTGATTGATTTAAGAATCGGCAATTCGGCAACAAATGATAAAGGTATGACAGGCAAAGTAGAATCAACCACTTGATGCCTGAAAAAGTTGTTTTGTAAGTAAATTAAACTTTAGTACCTGCTGCAGTGAAGTGTGTTCTCAAAGTAATCAAATTTAAATAGTATTTAACAGTTAAATAAAAAGAGATCAAGTATCACCGTCTAACTTGAAACATAATTATTTAAGTTAGTGGTAAGTTCCGTTATGTTCGTTTAAATCGAGAAAAGTAGGCCTACATTACAATTGGACCGATTTAAGCAAAAATGTTCCAAACCATACAAAACCTCATTTCGAGATAATTGACTTTAAAGTTTCGTCTTTGACATTTCAGCTGTGGGTTGGACCATACGAATTTTCGTCAATTATTAACATAGAGTTGAGTCTTTGATATGTTAAAATATACCTTATTTGGAGTACATAGGTCACAAAACTCGAGTTTTGTGACATTTGTTGGTTGGAACGTTTTTGCTTAAATCGGTCCAATTTTTCAAATAAAAACTGGTTGATTTAAATACACCGATGTTTTAAATAAATTGAAGGAATATTAAAAGATTGAGAGAAACAAGATTTTTTATTGTTTATCACATGTTTATTATCTTGTTAAGTCCAAATTTCAAGAGAATTATCAGATAAGGGATATGACAAGTTTTTGAAAGATAAAAAATGTATTAAAACTGTTTAATCTAACCCAAACATATTTTCACAATTTAATACTTGATGGTCAATCATTTATTGCAATGATACATCCATTTGTTTTTACTTAACCACTGGCACCATTTATTATCTTATTATGTCTTGTTACAGACTGACAGAACATTCCACATCATCCTAGCAGCACAATGCCGCTCTTCAGTGGAAAATGTTTGAGCACAGCCAAGCTAGTGGGCAAGACTGCCCTAGTTACTGGCTGTAACACAGGCATAGGCAAAGAAACTGTCCTAGACTTTTATAAGAGAGGTAATTTCATCAATATAATACCATGTAAAAAAAGATATTTTAGAAGAGTTCTGATCTTCATCATCATTTTAACCGAAAGATAAACACTGCTCAGCATAATAATTAAATAATAATAAAACCATTTATTTTTACAGCTAAAACCCATAAGCAAATACCCATAGATAAATACCTTAGCCTAAGTATACATGTAACAATACATCAATATTGTGTTATAATAAAACTTAAATAAAACTATGATAATATCACTTTGTTGTACAAAGTATTCCTAAAGTGGGGTCCACAGAACCTACGCGTTCCGTGGGAAAATCACCAAGGTTCCGCAAAATTACACTTATCATCAAATCACATGATTACTTAACTATTTATTAATAATACATTGCACAGTTTCAAACTTCACATATTATAAAGTACAGAATTGTAAAGAATGGAAAACTTAGAAAATATTTCTAATAAAGCTATTTGTTCTTATTTTTGATAACAGTGGCTTTCACTTATAATCATTTAATGTTTCATAATAATTTGGGGTTGCACTAGATAGTAAGGCTTTTTTGAGTGATCTATTGCCTTGAAAGTTTAGGAACTAAGTCTTTGTGCGTTCCGGTGGCATTTGCCTGCAAAAGCAGCAGAATACCACATCCTGTAGCCTAAGCCTTAAGCTTTCTGGCATAGTAATACTAGTCTGTTTATGAGGTGCTAATGGCTATGACGTCAGGGTCTTCATGCAAATGCAAATTGTAAACAATATTCTTTTTAAAAGACTATGTATGGAGTTTCTTGCCCATTCTACTCCATACGAAACTACCATTTGGAATGGGCAACCAGATTCAAATTTTACAATATGACGTTCAAAAGTGCCTATAATGGTCTAATTGAAATAAATGATTTGACTTTGACTTTTGACTTTGAAATACACTTAATCATTGAATTAAAAAAAAAAAAATAACAAAAAGACAACCACCTTCGAAAATATAGTATAAAATAACTTTAAATTTGCAAGTCGGCGGCTTTGGTTTTGCTTGTTGTTTTGTGTTGCCACCGACTTGCGAATTGAAAGTTATTTTATACTTTTTGAAGGTGGTTGTCTTTTTTGTTAAAACTTTTTTTTTTCGCTTTTTGGTGCCTACTTCTCATCATAGAAATTAATTACGAAACGGCGACACTAAAAAAATCAGATCAACCCTTAGGGGTGGAATATTTTCTTAAATTTTTTATGAGACCAAATCTGAGTTAAACACTATCAATTAAAAAAAGAATCATTGAAAACGGACTACACTGAAAAAAGTTATGCATGGTCAAACATAAAAATAAATATATAAAAAATAAAAAAATGTTCATAAAATGAAAACTACTGGGCTAAATAATGTTAAAGTTTTATGGGACCAAATGGCAACAATTCCGCATCAAACTAAAGAAAAATCACCTAAACCGGATCATAAATCTCGGGATACATAAAAAAAAACCAACCGAATTGAGAACCTCCTCCTTTTTGAAGTCGGTTAAAAAGACCTTGCTTTATGACCATGACATTAACTTTGAGACCAATAAAAATAATATTCTTTATTAATCCATACTTAATATTATAAATGCGAAAGTAATTCTGTCTGTTACGCTTTACCCGCTTTTTGTCCGTATGGTGTCGGACGTAAAGAATAGCACCATCCGATATCTTCCCGTGGATGTCGTAAAAGGCGACTAAGGGACGTACCAGAGAATGGGCAGCAGCATTCTCTGTGCATTTGTAATAACCATATTATACTGCGATCGCCAACCCGCCTGCCGCTGCGTGGCGATTATGGCAAAACCCCTCCTTTGGGGAGGCCTATGTCCAGCAGTGGACGTCTTTCGGCTGAAATGATGACGCTTTTACGATGAAACGGCTGGAATCGATTTTGATGAAATTTGGTATGAAAATAGCTTAAAGCCTGGGGAAGGACATAGGCTACTTTTTAATCTGCGACTTCGTCTGCATCCGCCATAACCGACATTCACGCGGACGAAGTCGCGGGCTAAAGCTAGTTTCTTGTTCATGTTCTTTCCATCATTTTACCTATTTCCAAAGTTATATGTACTCATAATTATTTAAGAGTATTGAAATACAAAGAGAAGTAATGAAAACTACTGCTATGAATTTTGTTATTGTCCTATTCATATAACTTACTAATTATATAAATGCAAAAGTGAGTTTGTTTATTTATAAAAATTTTTTATTTCATTTTTATTTTTTGTTACTTCATAAACCTTCAAAATCAGTTCAGTAAGGTTCAGTAGCTTGGTAACAAAAAATAAAATGAAATAAAAAAATTATAAATAAACAAACTCACTTTTGCATACTAACTTTGTACCCCAAGAAAGGCTATAGGCTACTTTTTAGTCGCGAGAACCAACATGCACGTGGTCGAAGTTGCGAAAAAGAAAAGAAACAAGAAAAGTAACAAAAACATGAATTCAAAAAGGTTTGCATTCCACAGGTGCCAAGGTGATAATGGCGTGTCGCAGCATGGAAAGGGCGGAAGAAGCGAAAACCGACATTGAGAAACTATGCAAGGATATACCAGATACTGGCAACATTATTCTAGCGAAATGTGACCTTACCTCCTTGAAGTCTGTTCGAGAATTTGCACAGAATATACTGGATACTGAACCACAGATTAATATTCTCGTGAATAATGCTGGGGTCATGATGTGTCCTAAGAGTGAGACTGATGATGGATTTGAGATGCAGTTTGGCACGAATCATTTAGCTCATTTCTTGCTGACCATGCTTCTGCTGCCGCGTATCAGGAACAGCACACCTGCAAGAATCGTTACTGTTTCGTCTACTGCTCATACTAGTTAGTTCACAGTTTATTTGAATGAAAGAGAACATAATTATAACTAAAATCTTTAAAAAGTTCGACTTTGTAGAGTGATGTCTCAGTTGCTCATAGCTGTTTCTTTGTTTCAGGATATGGTATCAATTTCGACGACTTGAACTACAAGAAGCGGCCGTACAGCTCAGTAGAAGCTTACTCGCAAAGCAAGCTTGCTAATGTGTTGTTTTCCCGAGAGTTAGCAAAAAAACTGAAGGTATATTGGGTATACCAAGAAAGAAAATATTTCTACCAAGCATACATTTCACTCACACTAATTATATCCAACTTTTACGTAACATAAAATTATAGGAGTTGAATATTACACACAACACTTTCAAATTGTATAGAAACGCGCCCCCGTCATCTTTAGCATGGCTTCAGGTTTATTTCAATGAATGATCATTCAGAGTGTGGGCCTACGCAGTTGGGGCCATTTTTCCTGTGAAGGTGTTTGGCTTCTAATAAAAAAAAAAATCGGCGTATGCATAATCTCTTTTTTGTTGAGTCGACTGAGTTTTATTTTTAAAAGAGACAAGAAGTGTGGTGTAAGTCACTAAACTCCTAAGTCAACTTTGTATTTAACTAGCTGACCCGACAGACGATATTTACAACAAGATTAGGTACGGATAACTTATTTTTTTCTTTGATGTGAGATGATGCGCTTGTCTGTTTTTTCGCTAAAGTAACAGCCACAGAAGTGTTTCACCGCTCCGCTCGTGGCTTGCGCCAAAACGCTATTATCTAAACTGTATCCGAGATATTATTTACTGCGACTAATTTAACCGATTTTGAAAGATTGTAAATTGAATTCGTAATGGGGCATTTTATTTGTTTATGGTCCTGTCCCTATCTGTCTACCCTACCAAACTATCTACCCTACCTACCACTGGTAGGTAGGGTAGATAGTTTGGTATTACATTAGGGTAGGCTGGTAGGCTACCAGCCTACCCTACTCTATCTACCTACCCTACTCTATCTACCTACCCTAAATTTTTCTCTACACTAACCTTGTCCTGGCAGTAACGAACACAATAAAAATGATTATCCAATTTGGTCCAGCTGTTCGCAAGTTATGCGCTTACATACGTTTCGGTGATTCATTTTATATGTATATAGATTTAAAATTCATAATTGTTTTCCCTAGGAGCACAACATACAAGGCGTCAACACGTACAGCCTGCACCCAGGCGTGATCAAGACTGAGCTCGGGCGTCACCTCAACGAGACTCTCTTCAGGGGCGCGCGCGGGATCTTCGGCTTCGTGATGGCGCCGTTCATGAAGTCACCGGAGTCAGGCGCACAGACCACCATATACTGCGCGCTCGATGAGAAGTGTGCTAACGAGACTGGACTGTATTACAGGTAACTAAAGTCGCATTTGTATAGTTTCAAATCTCGATCGCGTGTCATGTGTTTTATGAACATTGACATAAGGTTCGTTCGGGTTGCGTTTCGTATAAGTTTCTGTACTGGGACTTGACCAGAACCTTTATTTATTAGAAGCAAGTTGCAACACACATCTAAAACCACAAATATTCGCCAGTCAGGTTAAAATAATCTGTAAAAAATAAAAAATCGTAATATTTTTGTCAGGATGTCAGTTAGGCGCCATCTCCGTGAGCGAGAGAATCGATCTCCACACGATGATAATCATGTAAAGACTTCTAGATAGTATGTTCTTTGGCTAAGTTATAAAACGCACTCGTATAAGCAAACGGAGCCGTGGATACAGGTACATGAACTCTTGTTTTTTCTTTCAGTGATTGTACAGTAACCAGTCCTGCAGCGAAAGGTACAAACGACGATTATGCAAAAAAGCTATGGGACATGTCCGTAGAGCTGGTGAAGCTAGGCGGCTACGACCCTTTCACTGCTAATGATCCAGGCGTCAAAACTGTTTAACTTAACTTAGGTTTACCTAAGTTAAGCATTCAGTAACTTAAAGCTTTATAGAGTTGTCTTGGACTTTCTCAGGCACATTACGCAGTCGTTGCTGCTGAATGTGGAGCCCCAATGACAACCTAACACCGCATAAAAGCAAAGCATTTTATTCATCATCATCATCTCCGACACACATCTTTGACGACACGGTTGGCGCAGCGGCTGAGCGATCGACTGCTGCGCAGCGTGTTGCGGGTTCGATTCCCGCCCAGGGTAAACATTTGTGTGATGAGCACTTGTGTTTACTTTGTGTCTGGGTGTTGTTTATCAATATATTAATGTATTAAAAAAAAAAAAAATGTATTTGTGTATGTATATCAGCTGTCTGACACCCATAGTATAGGGTCTCCCTAGTTTGGGGTCAGATGGCCGTGTGTGAAAATGTCTTTACATATTATTATTATCTTATCAGCCTACTGCCGTCCACTGCTGAACGTAGGCCTCCCCCAGAGATCGCCAACCAACCTAGTCTTGGGCAGCATTTTATTGTATATTTCCCTACGCGCAACCAGTTAAAGCGACGTAGCACTACTAAATCAGAATACAAGAGTTCATAGGCCGCTTAAGTTCGTGAATGTATGAAGTACATCCTTATTAACAAGGGAGATACTACCGTAATAATTAAATAGGAGGGAAAACTACCTCTAAGTTCTAAGTCATGGTCATAAAGTTGAAGTTACCAAAATAAATCCGTCCAGTCCAGAGCCACAAATCGATATCGATTTTTGTAAGTACCCTAATTCTCGCTTCATGGATGGCGTCGTGAAAAATAGCCAATCTGTACAAGGTGTTAGCACGGCTGGCTATCGAGAATATGGGTGTAGATGCCGCAGGGACGTGGTACAGTCAAGGATATGAGTGTGCGTTACCCCAGCAAAATAATGTCGAAAATAGTCATTTAAATGTTACAGGCAATTAGTTCTCCAGCTTCTGTAAATGTTGCGCACATTTTTAAATTTGTTGCACATATAGATTTTGAGTTATTCCACAAAAACATTTCCTGCTGGGGTAACGTTACCGCAGCCAGACATTTTCTTTTATAATGGGAATATTAAAATAAATATTAGCCACATAATTAGTTGTCTAGACGACGTAAATGTTGCAACTTATTTTGTATGTGTTCTTCCTTCGACTGCGATGTTATTCAAGATTTTGCTGGAGTAACGTTTGTGGTTTTGCTGGATCTCTGAAACGGGTAAGCAGATTCTTATCATCTTTTTTACATGACTTCTTAAGAATTTGTTTGAATTAGTTGGGTAATACAAAAACAAAAATAATGCACCATTCAAAGGTTATTTAATTAAATATAAAAACAATTCAATAGGTCCTAACACTTTGAATAAGAGACCTAAAGACTTACTTTAAACGTTATTTTGTAGCTTGTATCTGTCTTCAAATGTATGTGAAGTTTCATTAGTATCCTGTTAGCAATAAACGAATTATGATGAAATTCAGTTCTCCACTTTGACGGTCAAAATGCGCGCGGAGTTATTTGTCTCCCGATAACCCTGTATGTGGATATATAAACTGAATGATAAACCAATAGTTAGTTGCTTAGTTCAGTTATATTCCTGTAAAATTTCAGCGTAGTACATACAATAATTAACGAGATAATAAAATAAAAGTCACAGGAAGCGTAAAACCGGGGTAACCCGACCATATTTAGGTGGTTACATAAAAGCGACCGCATAGTACAATATGCTACCTTCTTTAATATGTAGGATAGGTTTACAAGTTTAGTACAGATGTGTACACAAGTGTTTTGAAATTTTATTTACAGGTAAAATAATAATTTCAATAAAACTTTCAAAATATTGATAAAACTTAAAAATAATCACAAGTAGCAATACTGTTTTTATTATGGCATTTTCTATTACTTTTTAAATTGTAGTTTACACTTTGTCTTTAATAATATAAATCTTCACTTTTAAAATATAAATTAAGATTTAAAACCATAGCAGAAAATAACAGATACAGAATAAATGTTTTAAGTTCACATTATACCTACCTATGCCTACTAATACCTACTTATATCGTTTATTATATCGTTTATCACAGAGTGATGGTATTATAAAATAACATCACAATGTAGTAAAATGCTTACAGTAAGTCCCACTGTTTTATAGTCTAATTTCAAATACTTATCACAATATTTTTTCCAACCTACATAGAGATAGTTGTTTTCAAAAAAAATACTTAAATAATTTAAAAATCACATCTAATATTGAACAGTGTACGCGTCTGTACCGAACTTGTAAGGTGTATTATACTAAACATTTTAGAAGGTAGCATAATGTACTGCGCGGTCGCTTTTTTGTAACCACCTCAATATGGTCGGGTTACCACGGTCTTGCGCTTCCTAATGGCTTTTATTTTATTATCTCGTTAATTATTGTACGTACTACGCTGAAATTTTACAGGAATATAACTGAACTAAGCAACTAATTATTGATATATCATTCAGTTTACATATCCACATACAGGGTTATCGGGGGCCAAATAACTCTGCGCGCATTTTGACCATCAAAGTGGAGAACTGAATGTCATCATAATTCGTTTATTGCTAACAGGATACTAATGAAACTTCACATACATTTGAAGACAGATACAAGCTACAAAATAACGTTTAAAGTAAGTGTTTAGGTCTCTTATTCAAAGTGTTAGGACCTATTGAAGTGTTTTTATATTAAATTAAATAACCTTTGAGTGGTGCATTATTTTTGTTTTTTTATTACCCAACTAATTCAAACTAATTCTTAAGAAGTCATGTAAAAAAGATGATAAGAATCTGCTTACCCGTTTCAGAGATCCAGCAAAACCACAAACGTTACTCCAGCAAAATCTTGAATAACATAGCAGTCGAAGGAAGAACAAATACAAAATAAGTTGCAACATTTACCTCGTCTAGACAACTAATTATATGACTAATATTTATTTCAATATTCCCATTATAAAAGAAAATGTCTGGCTGCGGTAACGTTACCCCAGCAGGAAATGTTTTTGTGGAATAACTCAAAATCTGTATGTGCAACAAATTTTAAAATGTGCGCAACATTTACAGAAGCTGGAGAACTAATAGCCTGTAACATTTAAATTACTATTTTCGACATTATTTTGCTGGGGTAACGCACACAGGATATGATTAAAACCCTAAGGGATTTGATTAAATCCCTAAGAGATTTGGTAAAATCACTGGTTTTGTAAAATAACCAGCTAAACTAGTTTAGGGATTTGATGAATCCCTAATTGTACAGAAGCTAGTACATCACGCTACAACTATCTCAAATTTCTTTGATAGATTTTCAAGTTTACAGTATAATAATAGGGTTCATATTCAATTGGGACAATTTGACAGTGCAGACAGAATGTGCTGGCGTCTGTACCATTTCTCAGTGACAAAGATACCACCAATCAATTGACATACTTTTTATGAGCTGTCAAAAAGAGATGTCTGTATATTATATTTTGTATGGGGTACTGTGATAGAGTTCAATAATGTAAAGGCTGATTTTTCAATAGCCAGATAACTTTTATCACTATCACTACATTAACAATATATTATAAATTAAAGTTGAGTTTATGTTCCTTTGGGTTAATCTCCGGAATTCTGTTCTGTAGATTTTTTTCGCTAGCAAGAAGCGTAGCGTATATTTTATTATCAAAAGAAATAGGGATATGTAAAAAACTTACGTAAACTAAGTCTCTGCAAAAGCTAGTCTGTAGAATAAGGCCCGGCGCCTATTGTCGGCATCGGCATGGCAAGGTATTTTTAGTCGACGAATAAAAATATTACTTAAAGGTGAAAGTAAAGTTGAAGTTTCAACACACGGCGCGGTACCGCGGTGTTGTTTTGGTACTTACGACGGTTAACATTGAAATTTTTACTTTATTTCCATACCGTTAAGTTATATTTTTATTCGTCGCCTACAAATACCTTGCCATGCCGGTGGAGACAATGGGGGCCTGGGCCTAAATATGACAGTTTGTCATTTTTTCTATGCAAAAGCTGTTGAACTGCCTTATTTCTTCCTCCGTTATTAGTTATCTGATGCTTGAAAAATCGGCTCAAAATATTCAATTACAATATTCTGAACTGTAAAGTTTTAATTGTAATATCATGTTGTGACTTAAAATAATCGGTGGCTGGTTTAAAATGTAAGTAAAATAATTTATATATTTTATCTAATCTGTGATGACTATATTGTTCATTTGATAACTTTCTTATACTCATTAGAATTTATTGTTCAGTACCTTGTAAGTGCACGCACAAAATTCTACTCTACTAAGTATAAAGTGCAATTGAAATCGTTGTATAGATTTATTCGCATTTATAAAATGTGTATTTTTACAATTTTACACTTTGAAATATATTTAGATATTGTTAATGCATTATTTGTATTATTTTCGGTTTGGATTTTGGGCAGTCTTTTACATTATAATATTGTCAATGGTAGTAAGATAATTTTTGCATGCTATCACAGCAATTTTAAAGTACGATCAGTATTGTACATACAAACATCCTAAATATTTCCTCACACTGAGCTTGTATGTTAGAAAGGCATAAAAGTTAGTAAAAAGCTTGCTGGTAAAATGTGTTTTTAAGAGAAACGTAATTAAATTGAACTTGGTGAGGAGCTCGTGACTTCGTAAAAGCCGTACAGATCACACGCTACGCTTACCGCATTCGGTCTGTGGATGGGTGACCATCCATTTCATACCGAGTTCCCTCCGTGCTTCGGTAAGCATGTAAAGCCGTTTGTCCCGGCTGTCATTCGTATTCGTATTCGATCTATGGCAGTCGTTATGGATGAGTCAGAAGCCAGAAAGTCTGACAACCACTCTTACCTAGGGGTATCGTGTTACCCAGTAACTGGGTTGTGGAGGTCCGATAGGCAGTCGCTCCATGTAAAATACCGGTATTCAGCTGCATCCGGTTAGACTGGAAGCCGACCCCAACATATTTTGGGAGAAGTCTAAGCAGTTGTTTTTTTTTTTTATTGTATTAGTAAGAACAATGTTCTTAATAATTAATTACGATCTAGCCTAGAAGACTAATAAGCAATTTAACTCTAACTTAATATGTTACGTGAAAGATTATGTTAAAACTAAAAATAGTGTCCATTTGAACTTTTACACAAGTCCGTAGCACTTTCTTAGAGTCTGATATAGTTTATAGAAACACTATGTTCATGTGTTATACACTCGGCGTCACAAAAATCGCACCTCTTTAAGAATTCCCTTCAAAGTCATTTCAACCCTATTAATCAATGGTATACATATGACTATAAGGTATAATTGGAAAGGCAATTTATTTAAATTTCAGAATAAATCAATGGATTTGGTTTTTTGTTTACCAGGGAATAAAAAAAAGCAAGCTAATGCAAATGATTAAAAAGTTAAATTTTATTTTATCAGCAAAAATTACAACAAAGTCCTTAAAACTAACTTAAAACCTAGTGTTACCCCCCCTAGCCCTGATGACTGCTTCCATGCGTTCTCTCATGGACCTTATTAATGTGACAACAGTCTCTTGTGGAATTTTGTCCCATTCTGCAACGACGGCATCTTGAAGGTCTTGGAGAGTGGTAGGGGCAGGATTTCGTGCCCGTACTCGCCGTTTCAGTTCATCCCAAAGGTGCTCAATAGGGTTCAGGTCTGGACTTCGCGCCGGCCAGCGCATAACAGGGATGCCAACTTCTTGCAGGTAGTCTCTTACAATTAAAGCGGTGTGACAACGGGCGTTATCGTGCATTAACGTGAACCCCCTGCCAACAAAACCCGCATAAGGGACAACCTGCTCCTCTAAGATCTCTGTTATGTACCGAGCAGCAGTCAGCGACCCTTGCCCGCGAGCACTTCCAGTCCGAGAAACACACACAAGGTTCGTTTTACCGTCGATTGACATGCCGCCCCAGAACATGCACGAGCCACCCCCGTATTCCACTGTCTCTTGAATACAGGCTTGTGCGAATCGTTCCCCTTGCCTCCTATACACTCTTCGACGCCAGTCGTTGCAGAAAAGACACACCCTCGTCTCATCCGAGAAGAGCACAGCCCTCCATTGGTCTATTGTCCAATCCACATGGTCACGGGCAAATTGCAACCGGTCTCTCCTATGCTGTGCAGTCAATTTGAGCCCTGTAGCAGCCCTATGAGCTGCAATTTTCTTCTCCCGCATTCTTCTTCTAATCGTGGAGACGCTTACAGAAGTTCTGCGAGCTGATCGCAGTTGTTGTTGCAGCTCAACAGCATTGGAGAACCGATTACGTAAAGACGTCGAAACAATGAAGCGATCGTCTCTTTCGGATGTGCACCGTTGTCTTCCAGATCCACGTCTTCGGATATAGCCACCAGTCTCTTGGAAACGTTGGAACACTCGTCGAACGGCAAAACGACTCAAGTTCAGTTGCCGAGCAACATCACATTGCCGCATCCCTGATTGCAGTAGTGCAATGACTTGAGCGGCTTCATCTGCAGTGGTATCCATCTTCTGGGGTATTTTTCTTGCTGTAGCTGTTCACGTGTGTTCACTTCAAAGGTTGAATAGCGAATGACCCACATTTAACCCGGGTCGCCCGTTTTATACCCTTGTAGGGAGGTGCAATTAGTGGCCGTTGTAATGCGTATTTTGACAACATTTTTTTTAACGTTACGTGCTAATGAGATCTGTTGTGTTTAGGAATTCTAACTGTTGTTAATTTAAAGGTCGTTAAACATACTTTTAATTGATACCAATATTAATTGGGTTTAATGTATTCGTTACTGGCGGGACATGTTTTAAACTTATTTTCGAAAAGGTGCGATTTTTGTGACGCCGAGTGTATGTATAGCACAACATTGTTACTATTATTTATTCACTTTGTACACTACACTAATTCAAATGGTTTAGTTCTTTTTAGCCTACGCACTAAGTCTGTGTTGTCTAGTAGCTGGATTGCCTCAACATTCACGTGTCGGTGAAGTCTGTGTTCGTGGGCTTCAGCAAATTTTTGGATAATTGTAGTGACGGATTCCATTTTAAGGTCACGGTGAAGGTCGTCGTTTCTTATGTACCAGGGTGCATTGATAGCATCCCTGAGTACTTTATTTTGGAACTGTTGTATTATTTTGATGTTGCTTTGTTTGGTACAGCCCCAAAGTTGGATACCATACGTCCAAATTGGCATAAAAATATGCTTGTTATTTTATTATGTATTGATAGACAGGATTTCCTTCCGAGTAACCAATACATACTTTTATAACGTATATCGAGTTCCTATCTTTTCTTTTTGACATGAACTTTCCACCGCAACTTGGCGTCGAGAGTAATGCCAAGGTATTTGGCTGCATTAGCATAAGGCACTTGCATGCCATTTATGTAGATTGGGTGATGGCCCATGTGTTTGTGAAGTCAATGTGAATTGATTTTGACTCATTCAGTTTGATCTTCCATTTTTGTGTCCAGTCATCTAGTTGAACTTTTTCTACTGCTTCTCTGTGGTTTGACCCGGTGGCCATAATTGCAGTATCATCTGCAAAGGTCGCGATGGTGTTGTTTTCCAGTTCTGGGATGTCACATGTGTATAACAAGTATAAAATTGGACCTAGCACACTTCCTTGAGGTACACCAGCTTTTATAGCTTTTAACTCAGAATATGCGTCGTCCTGCCGTATTCTAAACATTCTATTAGTTATATACGACCCTAGGATATCTGCAAATTCTGGTAGCATGCGTCTGAGCTTGTATCTATTAAGTATTCTGTGCTTGTATATAAGACCCCTATGCCAAACTTTGTCAAAAGCTTGCGCGACATCTAAAAACACGGTGGCGCAGAATTCCTTATTTTCAAGAGTTTTTTCAATGATGTTTGTTATTCTATGTACCTGGGGGCCAAGTCTGCTATTTTTATAATTTCGTCATTCCAACACGATCCCATTGTCATTTTGCTAAAAGTTCGTAATCTGCTAAATTCATAATGGTCGATCATTGGTCGGTCGAATTAAAAGCAATGACTGCACAATGACGTTCTAATGATAGGTCACTGATCAAGGGAACTGTCCAAATTTTAGCAGATTACCGCCTAATTCAGTTGTCATTTTGTACAAGATTACCATTCTATATCATTTCTTTCAATGGCGTGTCAGTGGCTGACCATTGGAAAGTCATAATGACGCAATTATATTAGTAAATTACCTAACTTGTCAAAATCAACAATCATGAAATCAATGATAGACCATTCTGAGACTATTGTAATAGCAGACTTGAGGCCCAGGGGGCCAAGTCTGCTATTTTAATAATTTCGTCATTCCAACACGATACCATTGTCATTTTGCTAAAAGTTCGTAATCTGCTAAATTGATAATGGTCGGTCAATTGTCTCGTAATAGAATTGTGTTATAATGACATTGTCGTATTGCCATTATTATGAAACCCGTTATTGAACATTTATTTATACCAGATTTCATTTATAGATATTTTTACATATTATTTATAAGTGTTATAAGCAATCTGAAGTAGTAAGAAATTCGTAAACTAAGTCAGTCATTAATTTGTCATTATGTACGAGATTACCATTCTATATCATTTCTTCAATGGAGTGTCAGTGGTTGACCATCGGAAAGCCATAATGACGCCATTATATTAGTAGATTACCAAACTTGTCAAAATCAACAATTATGACATCAATGATAGACCATTCTGACACTATTGTAATAGCAGACTTGAGGCCCTGGTCTATTGTTGAGTGTTTTTCTCTGAAGCCAAATTGATGATTTAGAATAAGGTTTTTATCTTCTATAATTGGTTTTAACCGTTTCAATAACAGTTTTTCAAATAGTTTTGATAATACAGGCAACAGAGAAATAGGTCTATACGATGATGCTTCCTGGCAGGTGATAATAGAGTAAGTTCGGAGCGCACGTTATGTCATGCGAGCGTCGCCATGACATGTCCCGCGCGCTGTTTACAGGACGGCTTCGAGACGCACATGGCTTCCAACCACTACGGACATGGCGCACGTTACTTTTTTTTTTTTTTTTGTACTGTATTAATAAGAACTAAATTCTTAATAATTAATTACGATCTAGCCTAAAAGCCTAATAAGCAATTTATCTCTGAAAAATAGTGTCCATATGGATTTTTTTACAAGTCCGTAGCACTTTCTTAGAGTCTGATATAATTTATAGAAACACTATGTTCATGTGTTATATGTATAGCACAACATTGTTACTATTATTCATTCACTTTGTACACTACACAAATTCAAAAGGTTTAGTTCTTTTTAGCCTACGCACTAAGTCTGTGTTGTCTAGCAGCTGAATTGCCTCAACATTCACGTGTCGGTGAAGTCTGTGTTCATGGGCTTCAGCAAATTTTTGGATAATGTTGGTGACGGATTCCATTTTAAGGTCACGGTGAATGTCGTCATTCCTAATGTACCAGGGTGCATTAACAGCATCCCTGAGTACTTTATTCTGAAATTGTTGGATTATTTTGACATTGCTTTGTTTAGTACAGCCCCAAAGTTGGATACCATACGTCCAAATTGGCATTAGAATATGCTTGTATATAGTTATTTTATTTTGTATTGATAGACAGGATTTCCTTCCGAGTAACCAATACATACTTTTATAACATATGTCGAGTTCCTGTCTTTTCTTTTTGACATGAGCTTTCCAACGCAATTTGGCGTCGAGAGTTATGCCAAGGTATTTGGCTGTATTAGCATAAGGCACTTGCATGCCATTTATGTAGATTGGGTGATAGTCCAAGAGTTTGTTCGTGAAGTCAATGTGAATTGATTTTGACTCATTCAGTTTGATCTTCCATTTTTGTGTCCAGTCATAAACTTTGTTCACAGCTAGTTGAACTTTTTCTACTGCTTCTCTGTGGCTTGATCCGGTGGCCATAATAGGGTATTACACCCATTTTTGAAAAGTGTCTCAATGAAATTCTGTAGTGCTAATATGCCACCAAAAAAATCACAAAATTTTTATTCAATCGATAAGTGCCATAAAAATGCATCTAAATTTTAAATTTTCAAATTTCGCGCGTAGTTTGACGAAAACGCCTTTTACTGGACGCCATATTGCTCAGCGTAAATGACGTCAGTTCGTTTTGTATCAAATGAGCTCATATTAAATATGATAATTGTATATCATTTAAAAATAATTAAAAGGATATTTTGTAATAGGTGTAATAATGAAAAAATTACGTTGGCTACGAAAAGAATAAAAGTACAAAGCCTATATTACGCCAATCGGTTGACTGACAGTTGACAATTTTTTGTTTACACAGCCGTATGGCGTAATAACATGGTCGCTACTATTTCACGGTGTTTTATAACAGATTAAAAATACTGAAAACTTTGAATTGAATTTAAAAATTTGTTTTGTTATTTTATGAACTGAAACTTACATTTTCCGACTTCTTTATGCCTAAACTGTCTCAATAACATATTTATAGATTTTTTTCTCGTATAGAGTAAAATACCCTATTGCAGTATCATCTGCAAAAGTCGCAATGGTAATGTTCTCCAGTTCTGGGATGTCACAGGTGTATAACAAGTACAAAATTGGGCCTAGCACACTTCCTTGAGGTACACCCGCTTTTATAGTTTTTAGCTCGGAATATGCGTCCTCCTGCCGTATCCTAAACATTCTATTAGTTATATACGACTCTAGGATGTCTGCAAATTCTGGTAGCATGCGTCTGAGCTTGAATATTAGACCCTTATGCCATACTTTGTCAAAAGCTTGCGCGACATCTAAAAACACGGTGGCACAAACTTCCTTATTTTCAAGCGTTTTTTCAATGATATTAGTTATTCTATGTACCTGGTCTATTGTTGAGTGTTTTTCCCTAAAGCCAAATTGATGATTTGGAATGAGGCCTTTATCTTCTATAATTGGTTTTAACCGTTTCAATAACAGTTTTTCGAATAGTTTTGATAACACGGCACGGGCAACAGAGAAATAGGTCTATATGATGATGCCTCATGGGGTAGTTTCCCAGGCTTTGCAATCATAATGACTGCAGCAACCTTCCATGACTCAGGCACATGTTTTAGCATAAATGCAGCATTAATAAGCTTGGTAAGCTTTACTATGGCTTTGCGCGGGAGGTGTTTTAGAATTTCACCTGTAATGAGGTCGTAACCTGGAGACTTTTTCGAGCTAATATTACGCGCACGTTACTGCTCATATAAAGTGCTTCTGTATGGGTTGTATTCGTCTCCTCACCAGTGTCAATATCCGCTTGACGATTCACATGACTTGGAGTCTGTTTAACTATAAAGAAGAAGGAAGGTTATAATATTTATAAGAATTTTGTTTGATTTGTTTGTTGCTACTGCAATATTTTAGTTTACAAACTAGGCCTACATTCCAATTGCGTAACGTGCAACAATCCGAACAATTTTCAAGGGGATATAAAATCCATTGTTCACATGCTTGAGAAATTGTCTCAACGACAACGAAAATAACGTATGTTGAATAGCATTCAAATGAATTGTCATTGTATTTAACCACAATGTTAAGTTACTAAATTAGGCTCCTTGATCACATCAACATAAATACCCTGTTTCTTTATTCAAACAGCAAACTGTGAACAGTGCCAACAATCTGCTTGCCAAGGCCTCAACAGATTATCGAGTAAGTATATTTAAAGTAAAAATTATAATAGTGAAAGCTATTTACACTATCTCTGCAGGGTTCTCTCTTTGCATTTTTCCAGGAGTTTCGGAAGATAATAGGGAATAGTCAATTTCATCTATTTTCTTAAATATTCTTAAAAACATTATTATAGGTATACATACACTAGCTGACCCGACTGACGTTGTCGTGTCTCTATCTACCTACTTACCTGCCTGTCTACCTACCCTACTTACATACCCTACCTACCCTACATACACTAATTGCGCCAATCCTCCAAAAAAAGAAACTCATCGATGTATTATTATTATAATTTGTATATAATCTATACATATAAAAATGAATCGCCGAAATGTATGTAAGCACATAACTTCCGAACGACTGCACCAAATTGGATAAATTTTTTTTACCCGACTGCGACAGAAGGAGGGTTATGTTTTTCGGGTGTATGTATGTAAATTTTTTTGGCACGCTCTGTAGCCTAAACGGCTTATTGGATTTTGGCTGTAGAGATGTCGATTCATTCGTCTTAATTGTGTGATCACCTGACACTGGGTACATCAAAATTAGAATAACTATACTGGACGATTCTTGTGTTTTCAAAAAAAAAATATATTGAGTGGGGTATCAAAACAAAGGGTTTTATAAATAGCTTTCAAATATACAACTTATAGGTTTAAGTGTAATTTGGAATGAGAAATGCTAAAAAACAACAAATAAATTAAGGTTGGTTCCCTTTAAGTTGAGTTCCTTTACGTCGAGTCTGAGAGTCTATTGCTCTTGCAAAATATTGCTATTTTACGCTATCTAATACCGTTACGTCGAGTTTGGATAATACCTAAGTACAGACAGAATATAAATTAAAAGCCAGTATCATTAAAATATTGTTTTATTATTTGTTTTTTAACGTTTTACTTACTATGATGATATCAGTAGGAGATAAAAGATGAAATGTTTTCGAGAATATGACGCAGCTTTGAAGAGGTTCCAAATTCCGAGGCTCAGAGGTATTATCTTCACTGTGAACCTTTTTAACTCCCGATCCTTGCGACTCTTCGCCATGTAAGCCCCTGACGTCATTTAGGACATACGAGCAGAAAATGAGGTCATGGTGGGAAAAGCCAGGTGCAGAATACAGATCATGAGTGGACTCTAGAGAGAAAGCTAGGTCGTTAGGACTTAATCGAGCCACGTGTGATACCCTGAGATATTAAAACGAGTAGGTTGCATAGGAAGAACATAAGCGACTAAGAGACTCGATGATATGTAAGAGTTTACGGGAACGAGAGGTTGGTTTTTATATTATTAAAGGAGTACCCTACACCTACTTGGTGTTGTCTATTAATATACGCCCGCCATTTACTACTTTTCTAACCTTAAGAATCAGTAGGGTCAGAGTATGCACATTGCGTCATCATGGGCGACTTCAACACAGACCTTGCGCAACCAACCTGCCGTTCCCGTAAACTCTTACAATACTGTCAACGTAACTTGGCGCGTCTGATGTTAGCTGTTTGGCTGCGCAATGGAACTTTTAGGAACGAAATTGTCTACTGCGCAGCTAATCGGCTAACTTCAGACGCGCCAAGTTACGTTGACCGTACTGTACATATCATTGAGTCTGTTAGTTTCTTTATGTTCTTCCTCTACAAAGTACTCGTTTTAATATCTCGGGGTATGACACGTGACTCGACTTAAACCTAACGACCTGTCCCTTTCTTGTGTTGGAAAGAGGTACTCAAGGGAGGCACTAAAGTGAAGAAGAAGAGGCAATTATTTTGAAAGGAAAATCTTTACTAAGATAATTAAATAGCAACACAATCTCCTTCCTTTCCAATTCTATCGTTACGGATAAAAACGAAAACGGGAAGAGTGTAGATGGTAGAAAAAAGATTGAGGTTTGTACAAACTCTTAAAAATCAGAACGGCGTGAACGTTGGCGTTAGAAAAGGTGTCTCACGGATAGCTCTGATAGCACTGTAGTAACTTGGCACACATTGAGCATTGTTATGGCAGACATTAAACAATTGGTCTTTCTGTTGACTAAGCTCCGATGCACAAAGTCACCAAAGATGTCGGTTAATGAACTAAAACTTGTATCAGCGGAAGAATAAAAGGAAGCATTGGAAGCAAAAATGCGACTAAGTTATAATTAAACCTTTTGGTGCTACACCAATAATCCAATATCTGTGCACCACCCACCAACAACACTAGTAGGACAATACATAACAACATGGAAAAGAAAACATAAGTATAAGTAATATTAAAAAAATATACTAGGAGGCGCGTGTGACTTACCGTAAAAATATTTTGTGGAAGATGTCAAGGATATGGAATGGCAAGCACCAAGGGGTGACAACGGAAACTTACTTGAACAGCCAAAGTATGTACACAAAATGTAGCTCTACATATATCAATAAATAACTACCTACGCTTGTCTACTTCGTTACTAATATCATAGTTTGAAACGCATCGAAACCATATTATTTTCGTATCTTCTTTTTTCGAATATAAATAATTGAGAGCGAGTGTACTCATTTGGGAGCGTTACTTCAAGGTTTAATGTTTTTCAGAACTGTAAAAAGAGTTTACACGTTCTTTTCATCATCCGCACATCGGTGGGAAATATAAATGTAGTCGTGTCCGTTATGATTTATCAGAGACAAGATGGAATGCTCATCACGACGCTGTTAAACCACTATTCTTTCCCAAGAGATGTGTAGTGTGATCCCAGCACCCCAAAGAAAACATCGAAACAAGAAAAGCAGCATCAATTCTGTAAGTGGAAGTTGAAAAGTTCTATGGACAGCTGTACAAATCTCAAGCAGTGAGGTCTGTTTCCCATGGTTACGAAGTTCCAAGACCCCAATTGACGCGCCATTTCACGGAGGATATCCCGGACGGTGACCAAAGCAAGATTAGTGCGGCTCTGGAATAGCTTAAAAACAACAAAGCTCCGGGCGATGACGGCATTACGACTGAGCTTTTAAAACCAGGTGGGGCTCCTGTCCTTAGAGAGCTAGTAAAGCTATTTAATGCCGTCATCCACAGCGGTAATACACCGGAGGCGTGGAGCAGAAGTGTGGTGGCATTGTTCTTTAAAAAAGGAAAACTCTTCTCAAGGAACCGGCCGAAATCACTTCTGAGCCACGTATACAAGCTGTTCTCAAGAGTCACACGAATCGTCTCGCGGGTAGACTCGACGAGTTTCAGCCGCCAGAGCAGGCTGGGTTTCGCAAAGACTTCAGCACCGTGGACCACATCCCTGTACTGTACGGCAGATTGTACAAAAAACCCATGAGTATAATCAGCCGCAGTGTATGGCATTCGTGGACTACGAAAAAGCCTTCGAGTCCATCAAAACCTGGGCCGTACTAGATTCTTTGCAGTGATGTCGCATAGACTGGCGATATATCGAGGTGCTGCGGTGGCTTTACAACGCCGCTACAATGATCGTCCAAGTACAGAACCAAAAGACGAAAGCAATCCAGCTGCGCAGAGGGGTGAGACAAGGTGATGTTATATCTACGTAACTTTTCACCAACGCGCTGGAGGACGTCTTCAAAACATTGGACTGGACTGAGCGGGGCATTAACATAAACGGTAAGTACATTACACATCTTTGGTTTGCCGACGACATCGTTATTATGGCAGATTCTTTGGAAGAACTGAGCGAAATGCTGCACTCCCTAAATGAATCCTCATGACGACTGGGCCTCTGCATAAACTTGGACAAAACGAAGGTTGTCCAACCAACACGTCGCGCGCCGGCGACGACACTGATGGAATTTGTACAAAAATAGGTGCGGAGTTCATTACTAATGTTTAGGTAGAGTAAGCTAGTATCATAAATCAGTTGCATAACAGCTGATTGGTCGAAGTAGATAAACATAAGAACCTACTCAACACAACATATTTAAATAATTTTTCACACCACCTGCTCGACAATGTCAAATTATATGTCATGCAAACCTAATTACCTAACCTAAAGTAAGTCAATTATATATAATTATATATACTTCTCAAAACAAAATAAGGGCCACGAGGTATTTTTTCATTTTGGTGTAATTTATTAAACATTTACATATTGAAAGTAGTAAAATATTGAGTAACAAACTCTTTGATACCTAAACTTTTTAATATTGTAGTATTCATTTAATGCTGGCAACAATTTTAAATAAAATTTGATTTAAAATCCTTTTTGAAAATTTTGATTCCATTTTCTTTGACGTTTTGCTTTCCTTAGCTTCTTGGTTTATTAGAAATTATCAGAGTTCATTGATATCTCGAGACAGAAACATCTTTTGCAATAATGAATCTCACTTGCAATAATGTTTCGAATAATGTTTGTTACTATCCTATTATGTTTTCGGACAGTTTAGGGAGAGGGTTAGGTAAATTAGTAAATAACAATCTGAGTCATTCTGTATTAAACTATTGCACCCCTGGGAATTCATACAAAGAAATAATATCTTCTGTAATTAAAAAAGAATACAACTCTAATACAATTATTACTGTATGTGTAGGTAATAGCTCAAATATTTGTATTAATGATATAACTAACAGTGTCACTGAACTTTTAA
The DNA here is from genome assembly GCA_947361185.1 of Charanyca ferruginea. NCBI lineage: Eukaryota > Metazoa > Arthropoda > Insecta > Lepidoptera > Noctuidae > Charanyca > Charanyca ferruginea. The sequence goes on along the minus strand of OX376059.1, from coordinate 19,848,342 downwards.
ACGTTAATTGTCATAAAATAATAATATGCGCATTTCCATACTTTGAGCACCTGTCACATAGGGAAAATAATAAGATACATATTCTTAATAAACATATGCATTTCCTAGTTAGTCACTATAGTGACAAGCTTATGTTTTTAGACACCAACAGTTTTGTTGAAAAATTAAAATCGACTAGAGATACAGTGTATCTGCCCATTAGATTTAGGCGTCAGATAGCATGGCTATTAGCTTTTAATATTAACTCAGACATAAGTAATATGTCGAAGTCATCTGTAATTGACTCCACAGTAGTTAGTAATAATACTAATAAGGTGGTAAGCACAAATAATAGTTTAAACTAGTCAGTAAGACAACAGAAGTTACCAGTACCAATATAGTTAAATTTATCAAAAACAAGGTATCTTCTAGCAATCACTTAGTAAATTGTAAAAAAGGGTCAAAGCAACATTCCATGAAATTATTTCACCAAAATATTCAAGGTTTTTCTTCTAAGCAATTAGAAATTGAGCTGTTTTTAGAAAAGACAAAGCTCGACATTATTTGTTTCACCGAACACTGGCTGAAGGATTATGAAATGTTAATTAATTATGATAATTATACTATTGGCAGTTGTTTCAACCGGATAACTATGATGCGTGGTGGTTCACTAATCTTAATAAAAAATAATATCAAATTTAAGTCTCGTAAAGACATAGTGGAACTATCGGTTGAACATACTATTGAACTGTCCTGTGTTGAGCTAGATAGGCATGTAATAGTGTGCGTTTACAGACCCCCTAATTATCAAAACTACTCAATTTTTGAGTCAATAATGGAAGATGTTTTGACTAAACTTACAAATGGCAATAAATCAGTAATCATTTGCGGTGACTTTAACGTTAATATTTTAAAACACAATTCAAATAGCAGTAGATTAATAAGTCTTTTTAAATCATTTAATTTGTCAAATGTGTTTTTAGAACCAACACGAGTAACTACGACTACTGCTACATGTATTGATAATGTTTTTTGTTGCTGCGACTATTTAGAAAAGGCTATAGTGAATTATCTCCCGTCAATACAAAAAGTGCAGGTACTGTCAAGACCAGTAACATCTGGCAATTTAATTAAATTTAATAGCACTTTAATGAGTAAGTTAAACATTCAAGGCCTTAATATGAGTGATGGTAATGTTTTGTATGAAGAATTTTTTTTAGTTGTGCAAACAGAGTTTAATAATATTTTTAAGAAAATACCTAGAACTATTAGCCCTAAGTTTTTATTCAGTGACTGGGCAACTAAAGGTATCAGGAAAAGTAGGGAAAGACTTTTTGAGCTGTATGGCCTTAAGCCTTATATAAACACTGAAACTTTTAATAAGTATGTTGCTACTTACTCTAAAACTTTTAAAAATACTTGCAAGACAGCTAAAGCTTTATACATAAGCAACAAGGTAAAATCAGCAGAAAATAAAATTAAGACTGTTTGGAAAATTATCAATGATGAAACCAATAGAAACAAAAGAAATAAAACTGATTACACTCTGGAGACACCCTGTGGTCTGATAAGTACTAATATCGATGTTGCTCAGGAATTTGCGAAATTCTTTAACGATATTCCAATTAAAACTACTGAAAATTTAGCTTCCTCGCCCTCACTTGCTTTTGATTTATTAAAAACGAATGTTTTATCCTGCCCTTCGGAATTCAAATTTAAACATATAAACCCTGAGGTTGTTATAAAAACTTTTAAACAACTAAAGATCAAAGTTACTGAGGATTTGTGGGGAATGTCTACTAATGTTTGTAAATCGATTATTGAGACAGTAGCACCCTATTTAGCTTACATATTTAATTTGTGTATAGACCAAGGAGTTTTCCCAGATTTAATGAAGTACAGTAAAGTTATACCACTTTTCAAATCCGGCGAATGCAAGGACACGAATAATTATAGACCCGTTTCGGTTTTGCCAGTATTCAGCAAAGTGTTTGAAAAAGTAATGCTTAATCAAATGCTCAGTCATTTTAATTGCAATAACATCCTACATGATCAACAGTATGGGTTCACCAGAGGGCGTTGCACTACTGATGCCGGTATTACTTTGATTAAGCATATCTTTAACGCATGGGAGGAGTCACAGGATGCCATTGGCATTTTCTGTGACCTCTCCAAAGCATTTGATTGCGTAAATCACGAAACACTGCTTTTGAAGCTTGAGCATTACGGACTCGGTAAACTAGCGCTCAGATTAGTAAAATCGTATTTAGATGATAGGCTGCAGCAAGTTCAAATAAACGGTGTAAATTCATCGGGCTTGAAAGTAAAAATGGGTGTACCACAGGGCTCAATATTGGGTCCGTTCCTATTTCTAGTTTATATTAATGATTTACCGCATTTACTGAGAAATCAACCTCAAATGGTGTTATTTGCTGATGATACTTCATTGATTTTTAAAGTAAATAGACGGGCACAGCACTATGACGACGTAAATGACGCCATGATTAAAGTTCATATTTGGTTTACTGCATATAACTTAGTGTTAAATGAGAAGAAAACCAAGTGCATAAGATTCGCTTTACCGAATGTTAAAAGTAGTGAATGTAACGTTTTATTAAATAAGGACGTACTTGAATTCGTCGAAAAGACAGTTTTCCTAGGGATTACGCTTGACTCAAAGCTGCAGTGGGGTCCTCACTTAACATCTCTTGCAGGGCGGCTAAGTTCGGCCGCTTACGCTGTCAGAAAAATCAGGCAATTGACAGACGTGGATACCGCTAGACTAGTCTATTTTAGTTACTTTCATAGTATCATGTCTTACGGTATTTTGCTTTGGGGACGGGCTGCAGATATAGATTCTATCTTTATTCTGCAAAAGAGGGCTGTCAGAGCCATCTATAATCTCAGCAGACGCGAGTCTCTAAGAGAATTGTTTAAACAAATTAATATCATGACGGTACCTTGTCAATATATATACGAAAACATCATGCATGTTCGTAAAAATCTTCATCTGTTTAGTAAAATAAGTGACAGACATAACTTTAATACTAGAAATAGGAACAAATTATATCAACCAAGTTTCAGATTGTCAAAAGTACATACTTCTTTTATGGGGTATTGTGTAAAATGTTATAATAAAATACCGCTCGATATTTTGCAATTAAATGAAAGGCAATTTAAAACATGCATTAAACGCACACTATGTAGGCAAGCATATTATAAGTTGGAAGATTATATCAATGATAAAAATGCTTGGCATAATGCTGGTCCTGCTCCACAGCCTCTTTAGGGAATTTCTTAATTGCAAGAAAATTATGTTGCTCACCCCTTATTATTGACATGAATAACGTGTACCGTTATTATTATATTTACTTATTATATTTTATCTGTCGAATGACATACATACATTGGAAATTTTAGCTTTGTATAAATTAATAGCATTATTTCACTTAATATGTAAATGTGAGAACTATGGATCCATTTATTTATTCAATGTGTTTGACATAAATGAGCATGGCAGTTGAGAGCATTGTCATGCTCGCTCAAATGTCTCACTGATGGTGGCGTGCGGGTTGGATCATTCGGTTCCCTTTAAAATGGTTGAGCTAAGTGGTGCTGATCCGCGCGTCATGTTCGTGAACGGGCGCTGTCAGTTGAGATTGGTCATCTCTTAACTGCCATGGCTTTTATATTAATTTATTTTTAATTAGAATGTTTTGGATTTCTCTTCACTTACATTGTTTTCACATATAGAAGCAACAAGAATAATGTAGCCTGGATTTTGTAAAAGCTTGATTGAAAAGAGTGTCCGTGGAGTTTCTTGCTCGTTCTTCTCCATAGAGACCTACCCTACGTTTTGGAACGAGCAACTAGCTTCAATTTTATTTTGACTATTCAAAAGTGCCTGCAAATGGTTTAATTGAAATAAATGCTTTGACTTTGACTTTGACTTTGAATATGCTACAAGCACGCAGACGTCATATGGACTCGCTGACAGCAACCAGAGCCGTTACGATGATTGATTGGATTTGACTATGGAATAGTTTCCAAGAGACCGGCAGTGTTAGAAGAAGACCTGGTTCGGGCAGAGTTCGCATTACAACAGCTCAAGAGGATCGTTACATTCGATAAAGTGCGCGCCGAGATCGCACAACGACGGCCCGCAAGCTGCAAAATCGTTTACGGCTGACAACGGGTACTCGTGTCAGTGACCAAACTATTCGCAATCGATTGCATGAAGACCAGCAGGCATCAAGAAGGCGAGTTGTCCGTGTTCCATTAACCAGAAATCATCGTGCAAATCGTTTAAGATTTTCCGGTCAACATTTGGACTGGGACATAAACCAATGGGGCATGGTGCTCTTCACAGACGAATGCAAAGTTAATTTTTTTAACGACGATCGGCGTATTAGAGTATGGAGAAGGCGCGGCGAGCGGTTTTCAGAAGCCTGCATCCATGAAGTCGATCGTTTTGGTGGTCCAAATGTAATGATTTGGGGCGGGATAAGCTTACACGGCAAAACTGAGCTCGCTATTTTAAATGAGGGTACTGTTACTGCTCAGCGGTATATTGAGGAAGTGGTCAGACCACATGTGATCCCATTTGCACAGCGAGCGGGTCCTGGATTCATCTTTATGTAAGACAATGCTCGTGCACACACGGCTCAAGCGACTCGGTTTGTACTGGAAGGCTCTCAAATTCAAGTCTTTCCGTGGCCGGCGAACAGTCCGGACTTACATCCAATAGAGCACATGTGGGATCAGTTGAAACGAAGAGTTAGAGACGGTGATCAGGAAATCCACAACCAACAGCAACTCATCAACGCTGTGAAAAGGATCTGGGAAGAGATTCCAATGGAAAATGTCAGGCATTTGATTGAGAGCATGCACTCCAGGCTTTAGGAGTGCGTAGCTAAACGAGGGGGGCATACCCGTTACTAAAAGATGAGCATGGAGTATTTTCTTTGTTTTTATTTTTAACCTAAAATGTGTTTTTTCTTTCAAAAGCAAATAAACTTTTTAATAATTATTATTTGAATAAATTTATTGGTATACATGGTAAAAACAACATTAGTTTTCGTTATGGAGACAAAAAATATATATTGGTTTTATTATTTTCATAGTACAGACAAAATACCTTGTGGCCCTTATTTTGTTTTGAGTAGTATATATTGTACGACCCGTGGTCTAGCAGGGCAATAATATTGTACTGAATTTCATTATGACCCGCTGGTCATTAATGTGATTTGAATTTGGAACAGAAATAGATATCGCATACAAACATTTACGATAGGTAGTAGGTACGTACATACTAATTCCATGCATCTCAGATTATGAAACAAAAGGCAGATAGACCGCGTGGAAAACTAAGAGTGAAGCCAAAAAAGCAAATACAAATTCAAAAGCGAATACGAAATTGCAAAATCTCGTAATTGTATTCGCTTTTTTTGTATTTGTTTTTTTTTTAACGATGTGTCGAGGTGTCGACTGACTCGTGTCAGTTCGGCACGAAGCGCGTTGTGGGTATTAGTTTTTGAATTTGCACTTATTTGCTTTTTTGGCTTCACTCTCAGTGTTCCACGCGGTCTATCTGCCTTTTGTTTCATAATCTGAGGCCTTAGATTAATAACGCATAAAAGGACAATCTCTCGAAAAATTTACGCTACAATAGTACGTTATGTGTGAGTGAGCGGCATGTAATACGACCGATGACACGCACACACACGTAAAAAAAATGTTGCTAGCAAATATTTTTTTCCGCGATTGTAGGAAAAATGATAATGCATTTGGGCCATAGCACGATTGCATATAAAAAATGTTACGTACGTAATTTAAGTTGTCAGTGTGGTTTTTTATATTAATTAAAATACAGTCACATCTACTTATCGTTATACAACGTTATAAAAGTTTTTGTTGTTGTTTTTAACGTAATTCGTACCTACATACTACTTATAATTAGAAATTCATTTGTGAGTCCATGTCGCGTATCTATTTAAATTATTTTAAATACGCGCCGAACATTTTAATATATAGGTAATATTTTCGTTGTCATCGCATCAAAATATTATTTACAGTCGTATACTCGGATTACTTGGTAACTAAAAATGTACTCCACATAGCATATACCATAGATAACACAGTGTCCTATATTATCGGAAACAACAGAATTACATTCTTTACGCTTTCAGTTGTTAAAATTATTCAAGGTAAAATAAAATTCACTAAAAATCTTAACCTTTCAAACCTCCAATCGCCAATAAAAAAGAACAGCAAATCCATACCTACATTAATAAGTAATTATTCCGAGTTTTACAAACATAAATGTATGGATCAGCTGTTGGTTTCTACCAGAATAATACAGTAGACTCCAACAATGTTAGTGTTTAGAATAAAAGGTCATTTTTCTGTACAACACTGGCAACACTTCATTGTAATAAATTAGGTTATGAAAATTTTTATTCGGAGATCGATTTACGTAAAAGTAATAGATATAATGTTACTATGTACATATGAAATATAATTTTATCACATTCTTTATGTTTGCCGGTTGTGGTATGGCAGTATTTTACGCAACAAACCGTCATTTTAAAATATTTCTTGCGAGCTGTGTTCAACGGAGCGTGACCTTGAGCACTGACGGCTCGCTGCGCAAACTAGACCATATATGGTCGACTTTGAATACGTGGCCTTTTAAGTTTTGTCGTTTCATATATATAATTTTGGATTAGGAACTGTTTTATATTCAAATTTGTTTGAATTTGGAATGTTAAAACAATTGAAAGTACTACGATTAATGCTATTGTTTTGTTTAGTCACAGCGACAATTTGAATCTGTCAGGTCACGAACGAAAATAAACCTTGCTAAGGAAAATGTTCGTGCAATAATTTTCTACAACTTTCGAAGAGACCTAACACAGTTTAAGTGTTTCGAAGAGCTAACATTTGTGTTCCATGATTACACCCCGTGTCTGCAGACTGTCGAACGTTGGTATTTATAATTCCAGCGTGGATATACTAGTATTAGTGATAAATCTCGTAAAGAACGTCCAAAATCCGCCTTCATTGAAGATAAAATCGTTGCTGTGAGACAACTATTTCACTAATATCGTCATGTGTCATATCGAAGGATAGAGGCATTGTTAGGCATCTCAGGGACAACCATTCAAAACATCTTGCATCTTGGTGTGAGAAAGCTAGTTGACCGTTGGATCCCGCATTTGCTTTCCGATGATCATAAATCGGCCCGCGTCAGACGGTGTAAGAAAACTCTTCAAAGGTTTAACCGAGGAGAGTCAAATCACGTCTACGACATCATCAGTAGTGACTAATCTTGGATCTATGTCTACAATCCTGATTCCAAATAACAATCTACAATCTGGGTCTTCCAAGGTGGGTCAAAACCAACTAAAGTCGTTCGTTCTCGAAGCACCACAAAAAAGATAGCGGGCAAGTTCGTTGCGAGCACCGGTTATGTTGCAAGGATTGCACTTGAAGATCGTAGAACGGTTAATATAGAGTGGTTTACCACAGTTTCTTTACCACAAATCATCACCGAACTACGAAAATGTTACCCAAAGCGACGCATCATCCAAAAGCATGATAACGTAAGCTCACGCAGTGCTCATTCTCATTGAACGATTGGATATTTGAAGCAGGAAAACGTAAAAATCCTTGACCATCCTCCATACAGCCCTAACGATTCCTATTTATTTCTTAAAATTAAAAATAGTCTTCGTGGTCAAAGTTTCCACTCCGGTGAAGAAGCAGTCGATACTACTCAATACTTTCAAGTCAGCCATATTTAACACCCCCACTTTGGACTGGCAAAAATGTTTTAATAACAAGTTCGAGCGAATGGAAAAGTGTATTAAACTACGTGGGGAATACTCTAAAAACCAATAAAAGATACTGTATGGTTCTAGTTGGTTGGTGTTTGTTTCTAGTTTGATGGTTCTGTTTTCAAACGACAAAACTTAAAAGGCATGCCTCGTACTCGTACTTTTGAAGCTCGTCCTAGGTTTCTATGCGTTATTATTCTAAGGCCAACATCAACTTTAAAATACTAAGTACTTAGGTACTTACAAACAGTAAGTACTTACTTACTCTTTCCTACCTACTTTTTACATTCTGACCATTATAAGACTCCGGTTCTTTTACAGATTGTAGCTACGTAACCAAAGTTGTCGTTCAAGCCAGACAGCGTGTTAAAATAGAAAGAAGCTGCTAGCACATATCAGCTTACGTCTATGTAATGGATCATATGGGAGAAGTGTGATTAGTCCGTGCTGGTTTAAAACATATCTCTAAGTAGTCTGTGGTTTAAAACCAGAAAGAAAATGCTGCAACAACTACATATTACCAAATAGACAAGTACAAAAAATTCTAAACTAAAGAACTCAGAACTAAAGAAATTTATTCTTTAAAAACAGATTGTAGAAGAAGCCGATTCTTCCGGAGATTGCATAACTGTTTGATGATTGCCTTTTAGGTTTTATTTTTTAGTAACAAAAATAAACTAAAATATTATAATATGATGCCTTACTTTCATGAAACTGACAATATTATTGTTTTATTTACAAGTGTTTATTTAGGTTGTGTCTGTCTAGCATAATTTTCTGCTGGTTTGAGGGATCACCAAAAGTGGTTTTCTGGTGGGTAACGACAGCTTAAAGCATAATTGGTGGGTTCGTTAAAATAAAGTTGGTCTTGGCAACACTGTCTGTCTATGTCTAACTAAGTCTATTCTTTTATTCTTTATTATTAAATAGAAGCGCGCGTTAGGTTGTACGTTGTACCTATTTTGTAAAAAGAAAAACAAATCGTATTTAGGGACACGGTATCGAACAGAAAGTATCGATACTGTACTCATGAGTAGTATTGAAAAAAAAGTATCGTACTCGTAAAAGTATCGAAACAAAAGTATCGATACTTCAAAGTATCAATACTTTTTTAGAGCCTAAACTACTTTTAATAAAACCAATACATGAGAAAATGGTATAAACATTCCGATATCATATTATAGTTTTTTTTTATTACAGGATGAGTTTTGCGATAGCTGTCATCCGAATCACGCCACATTCATATCCATCAATCATAAATGTAGCTTAAAAAACGTGGCGTAAAAAATCATTTACTCATAACTTTTAATAATAATCAAATAAAGGTATCAAGATCGATTACACTAATTTGAGCAATCGATTATTTAACATCAAATTAAATGACCACCACAAAATTATCACTCAGTCCTAGTTAGGTACAGTTTGACATTCTATCTATCACAGCAGAACTTATCCATCCTACCCTCTAATAAAGTAAAGACTATAGTAATATTTAAGTACCTAATTTAGGTTAGACTTACGTATTCGGTATTCCCTGAGGTTTTAATGATTTTCAAACAAATCTTTCATTTAACTTCCTTGGCACTCATCTTGATAAAATACTGCCAAAGTTCACTTTTACTTGGCGGCATTTTAGATTTCTCTTGAATAACAATTATAGTCAAGTACAATATTAACAATAAACCCCACACAATATTACAGTGGAAAAACATCACATGGCATGGTTGTGCAAAGGTTCGCCTTATTTGGATAATACAAAGTCGACTTAATTGCAATAGCAATAGAGTATATTTTGTATTATTCAAATAAGGCGAATATTTGCACAAAATACGCCATGTGAAGGGCGAATAATAAGAGCATGAGCCGTAAGGTCAAGTTTTAAGTGTATGTAGGTAATTGTCTATTGGCCGCAATGGGCAATGCTGGCTGGCAATGGCCTGCTTTACAGGTATCGTATCGAAACAGTTTAAGGAAATGTCCTAAAACTGTTTCGATACGATACCTGTAAAAAAGTACTCGAATGAGTAAAAGTATCGAATGTAAAGTATCGAGTACAAAAATATCGGTATCGAAAGGTGATGTACTCGATACTACAAAGTATCGATACCTTTTTCGTGTCCCTAATCGTATTTCGGTTCCCGGTGTAAAAATCTTTGTTTTAATCTAAACAGGGTTTGGGTCTTGGGTGAGTACTTTCTCTTAATTACTATCTATTTGATATAAGAACCGGCAACGAAATGATTTAGGCGACGGCAATGATATTTTATTAGAATATCATTGGGCGACGGACAGGCAAAGTAGAATTAATCAACCACTTGCTGGCTGCCTGAGAATTGAAAAAGTTTTTCGTGAATGAAACTACTAGCTGCTGCAGTGAAGTGTATTCTCAAAGGAACCAAATTACTTTAATTCTTAAATAAGTAGTTAATAGACAGAAAAGATCATAATTTATCTTGAAACATTATAAATAAATTAAGTAATAGGAAGTTTCGTTTTGTTCGTTTAAATCGAGAAAAGTAGGCCTACGCTACAATTTTTCAAATAAAAACCGGTTGATTTAAATAAATATCGATATCCATATTTTAAATAAATTGAAAATGAAAGATCGAGAGAAACAAGATTTTATAGGTAGGTATCCTGTTGTTTTTCACATGTTGTTATCTTGTTAAGTCCAAATTTCAAGAGAATTATCAGTTAAGGGCTATGACAAGTCTTTGGAAGATAAATAAAATGTAAACTATTTGATAAATCCCGAACATATTTTCAACTTAATACTCCATAATCAATCATTTATTGCATTGTACATTCATTAGTTTTTATTTAACCACATTGGCACCATTTACTATCTTATTATGTATTGTTACAGACTGACAGAACATTCCACATCGCCCTAGCAGCACAATGCGGCTCTTCAGTGGAAGATGTTTGAGCACAGCCAGGCTAGTGGGCAAGACTGCCCTAGTCACTGGCTGTAACACAGGCATAGGCAAAGAAACTGTCCTAGATTTTTATAAAAGAGGTGATTTTATCAAAATAATACCCTGGTAAAATAAAAGATATTGGTATTTTTGAAGAGTTCTGATCCTCATCATTATTTTAACTGAGAGATAAACACTGCTTGACAGAGTAACACTAGTCAGTTTATGAGGTGCTAATGACTATGATGTCAGAGTCTTCATGCAAATACACTGAATCATTGAATAAAAAAAGACCTTGCTTTACGACCATGACATTACCTTTTGGAACCAGTCAAAATAATATTCTATATTAATTTCCTATAATTATGTTTGTTCCATCATTTTACCTTTGTCCAAAGTAATACTCGTAATTATTTATGATTATTGAATTACAGAAAAAAGTAATGAAATAGACTGCTGTGATTTTGTTTAATATACATAATAGAGTTTATTTCTTTGTTAAAGTTTCACGGATAAACTACTGAATTGATTTTGATAAAATTTGGTACAGAACCTTGAACCTCAAGAAAAACCAAAAGGTATTTTTTAATCCACGACTTTTACTGCTTCTGCGTTAACCAACATTCAAAAGCTATTTTATGATAAATTTTAATGTCCAGTCATAATAATAATCAAGAAAAAAACACTAAAGACACGAATTTTAATCCATTTTTGTACATTTATATTATTTGCATTCCACAGGCGCCAAGGTGATAATGGCGTGTCGCAGTATAGAAAGGGCAGAAGAAGCGAAAACTGACATTGAGAAACTATGCAAGGATATACCAGATACTGGCAACATTATTGTAGCGAAATGCGACCTAAGCTGCTTGAAGTCTGTTCGAGAATTTGCACAGAATATACTGGATACTGAACCACAGATTAATATTCTCGTGAATAATGCTGGGGTCATGATGTGTCCTAAGAGTGAGACTGATGATGGTTTTGAGATGCAGTTTGGAACAAATCATTTAGGACATTTCTTGCTGACCATGCTTCTGCTGCCGCGTATCAGGAATAGCACGCCTGCAAGAATTGTTACTGTTTCGTCTAGAGCTCATATTAGTAAGTTCTCACTTTATTTGAATGCAATAGAACATAATACCTACTAATATCTTTAAAATATTTGACTTTGTAGAGATGATGAAGATGTCTCAGTTACTCACAGCTGTGTGACAGTATCTTTCTCTTGTTTGTTTTAGGTAATGTTATCAATTTCGACGACTTGAACTACAAGAAGCGGCCTTACAAACCAGGAGAAGCTTATTCGCAAAGCAAGCTTGCTAATGTGTTATTCTCCAGAGAATTAGCAGTAAAATTGAAGGTACATTGGTATACCAAGAAAGAAAATATTTCTACCAAGCATAGGTTTCTTCTGTGTAAAATGCGTATGAGTTTGTAACACTCAACACTAAATTATATTTAACTCCTACAATTTTATGCTACGTAAAATTATAGGAGTTGAATATTATGCACAACACGCACTTACAATGGTCCATTTTAAGGACTAAGTGCGGAAACCGAACCCCCCTAACATAGAACAACACACAGCACTTTCAAACAGTATTCTCTTCTGTATCAAAATTTAATTTGACCCACCCTTATTGACTGATTTCAGCTTCATTTCTAAGAATGATCATTCAGAGGGTGGGTTTGAGTCGCCGCCATTTTTGCTGATTATAATAATAATTCATTTATTTCAGGCTGCATTATAGAGAAAAAAATCGGCGTATGCATAATCTCGTTTTATTCAGTCAACTGAGTTTTATTGTTATATTGTTAAAAGAAACGAGTCAACTTTTTCTTCTTTCTTTTTATATATAAAAATGAATCGCTAAATGTGTTGCTAAGCGCAAATCTCGAGAGGGGCTGGACCGATTTCGCTAATTCTTTTTTTATAATATTCCTTGAAGTACGAGGATGGTTCAAACGTAGAGAAAAATTAAAAAAATTGCCTGACAAAATAAAAAAAAACATTTTTCTATATTCCCATACAAAAGATTCAAAATGAATTGCTAAATGTGTTGGTAAGCGCATACAACTTGCGAACGTCTGGACCAAATTGGATAATTCTTTTTTTATAATATTCCTTGAAGTACGAGGACGGTTCTTAACGTAGACAGAGAAGGCACTATAGTCTGCTGATCATCTTCTATCTCGCTTACACAAGAAGAAGAAAAATATATACAAGATGCTTGTAAAGAAAAGAGACAGAGCTTAATATTTTTTGTCCCGCATCGCGTGCCGCGTTTTTGGCTCATGTGCATGTGCAAAGTCGTTAACTAATCCTGCAAAAAGGTGAAAATACACTGCACCTTAGTTGTGCTTTTCTGTCCCTTTCAGCGACACGCTGAGCAGTAGTCTAGTATTCTATGTCATGGTTATTAAGGAGAGAAAAAAAAAAACTTTTGTAGGGTAGGTGTAGCGTACGTGTAGGTAAATAGGCAGGTAAGTAGGTAGATAGGGACAGGACAACGTCGGGTCTACTAGTAGTAGTATAAAATTCATAACTTTTTCACCAGGAGCACAACATACAAGGTGTCAACACGTACAGCCTGCACCCGGGCGTGATCAACACTGAACTCGGGCGTCACTTCAACGAGACTCTCTTCAGGGGCGCGCGCGGGATCATCGGCTTCGTGCTGTGGCCGTTCATGAAGTCACCGGAGTTAGGCGCGCAGACCACAATATACTGCGCGCTCGATGAGAAGTGTGCTAACGAGACTGGACTGTATTACAGGTAACTAAAGTCGCATTTGTATAGTTGCAAATTCACGATCGCGTGTCATGTCTTATGAACATTTGACAGGTGCGGTACGTGTACGTTACTGTATTTCGCGATGAGCTTAGAACATGAACAGAACCCTTGTTTATTAGATGAAAGTTGTAACACATCTAACACCACAAATATTCGCCAGTCAGATCAAAATAATCTGTATAAAATTAGAAAAAAATATTTTTGTCTGTTAGTTAGGCGCCATCTCCGAAACGAAACTATCTCCACCCAGTGATAATTGTGTAAAGATTTCTAGATAATTATGTTCTTTGGCTAAGTTATAAAATACACTCGTTTATGCACATAGAGCCGTGGATACAGGTACTTGAACCCTTGGTTTTTCTTTCAGTGATTGTGCAGTAACCAGTCCTGCAGCGAAAGGTACAAACGACGATTATGCGAAGAAGCTATGGGACATGTCCGTAGAGCTGGTGAAGCTAGGCGACTACGACCCTTTCACTGCCAATGATCCAGGCGTCAAAACTGTTTAACTTAACTTAGGTTTGACCTAAGTTAAGCATTCAGTAACTTAAAGCCTTATAGAGTTGTCTTGGACTTTCTGGCTTGCTTCATGTCACAGATGTCCACTCAGGCACATTACGCAGTCGCTGCTGCTGTTCTATTATGAATATGGAGTCACTTATTTCCAAACTATAATAATTTTAAAGTTAAATCTAATTTAACAGTTTATTTGAAAATTAATTCGGTTTTCAGAGCTAGAATAGTGTTCTTTTTTTTTTATTGTCCGTCATTCACGTATGTAGAGGCAAGCATCATACATAGAGGCTACTGTGTTGGCATGTGTTTTATTTTCTAACAGAGTTCAATAATGTAAACGCTGATTTTTCAATAGCCAGATAACTTTTATTACTATCACTACATTAACAATATATTATAAATTACAGTTGAGTTTATGTTCGTTTGGGTAAATTCCGATTCTGTAGATTTTTTCGTTAATAAGAAGCGTAGCGTATATTTTATTATCAAAAGAAATAGGGATATGTAAAAAACTCACGTGGACTAAGTCTCGGCAAAAGCTAGTCTGTAGAATAAGGCCCGGTGCCTATTGTCGGCATCGGCATGGCTACGTATTTTTGGGCCACAAATAAAAATATAACTTAAAGGTATAAACTGAAAGGTGAAAATATTTTTAGGCCACAAATAAAAATATTACTTAAAGGTACAAACTGAAAAGATGAAATTTCAACACACGGCCCGGTACTGCGGTATTGATTTTGTACTTACGACGCGCGACGGTTAACATTGAAATTTTTACTTTATTTCCATACCGTTAAGTTATATTTTTATTCGTCGCCTAAAAATACCTTGCCATGCCGATGCCGACAATGGGAGCCTGGGCCTAAATATGACAGTATGACATTTTTTCTATGCAAAAGCTGTTGAACTGCCTTATTTCTTCCTCCGTTATTAGTTACTTGATGCTTGAAATGTCGACTCAAAGTATTGAATTACAATATTCTGAATGTAAAGTTTTAATTGTAATATCATGTTGTGATTTAACATAATCGGTGGCTGGTTTAGGATATAAGTAAAATAATTAATATATTTTATCTAATCTGTGATGACTATATTGTTCATTTGATAACTTTCTTATACTCATTATAATTTATTGTTCAGTGCCTACTTTGTAAGTGCACACACAAAATTCTACTTTACTATACCCTGTTCACAATAAGATTAGACATAAACACAAACCTTTTTTACAGTCCCTTCAACCGATTTTGACTTCTATTCCGTAGGCTTAAGAATGAGATTAGAGGCAAAAAAATGGTTACAATAACAACTGTTTATTGCAGTTGCCATTTGTCATGCTACCAACGCAATATAAGTCAAAATCGGTTGAATGGACTGTAAAAAAGGTTTGAGTAAATGTCTAATCTTATTGTGAACAGGGTATAAGTGCAATTGAAATCGTTGTATAGACTTATTTACATTTATAAAATGTGTATTTTTACAATTTTACACTGAAATATATTGAGATATTGTTAATGCATTATTTGTATTATTTTCGGTTTAGATTTTGGCCAGTTTTTTCATTATAATATTGTCAATAGTAGTTGTCAAGGTAGTAAGATAAATTTTTGCATGCTATCACAGCAATTTTAAAGAATGATCACTATTATACAAACACCCAAAATATTTCCTCACACTGAGCTTGTATGTTAGAAAGGCATAAAAGTTAGTAAAAAGCTTGCTGGTAAAATGTGTTTTTAAGAGAAAAGTAATTAAATTGAATATAGTTTGGTGAGGAGCTCGTGACTTGGTAAAAGCCGTACAGATCACACGCTACGCTTACCGCATTCGGTCTGTGGATGGGTGACCATCCATTACATACCGAGTTCTCTCCGTGCTTCGGTAAGCACGAAAAGCCGTTTGTCCCGGCTGTCATTCGTAGATCTAGTGCAGTCGTTATGGATGAGTCAGAAGCCAGAAAGTCTGACAACCACTCTTACCTAGGGGTATCGTGTTACCCAGTAATTGGGTTGTGGAGGTCCGATAGGCAGTCGCTCCATGTAAAATACTGGTAATCAGCTGCATCCGGTTAGACTGAAAGCCGACCCCAACATATTTTGGGTGAAGGCTAAGCAGGTGATGATAGAGTAATGATGAGTTGGAGTCTAGAGTTGCCCAACTATCGATACTTTCCCTATCGATAGATGACCTCGAAAACTAGTAACAATATCGATAGTGCTATCGATAGTCAAAAACACAAATTACACAAAATTAAAATCAATCAATTATTCAATCAATCAATAATTAATTATTTTTTTATTTTATTTTATTATCAATTTCAATTATTTTGATATCACAAATTAATACTATTGATTGGAAGCAATAGGATCGATACTATTACATTATAATACTATCAATAGTATCGATTTTTTTAAGTAATACTATCGATACAATCGATAGTAACGTTGTATTATCGCCGTTTATTAAACTATCGATAGTGTGAGCTATCGATACTTTCAATACTATCGATAGTATTGCTCCTAAACATATGCTGGTCTTCGATAGTATCGATACTATCGATACTATTTTTGTATATCAATACTATTGCCCTGTATCATACTATAGATAGTATCCAATGATATTATATTAAACAGATATGTTATGAGCGCCCAATTTTGAAGATTCAAAAACGTCCTAATTGGGACGTATTGCCTTTAGTCTGCGTCACGCATGGTAACGAGTGGTACGCTTTGTACTAGCAGCTAAAAAAATAAAAATATGCTATTTCGTGTATTTAGAAAGTGTACCAATTATGAT
Organism: Charanyca ferruginea; assembly: GCA_947361185.1. Classification (NCBI taxonomy): domain Eukaryota; kingdom Metazoa; phylum Arthropoda; class Insecta; order Lepidoptera; family Noctuidae; genus Charanyca; species Charanyca ferruginea. The sequence goes on along the minus strand of OX376059.1, from coordinate 19,831,501 downwards.
ACCAAATTTAATAAAGCACAAGGGATCTCATACCACACGTAACTACGCAATATACATCGATTTATTGATTTATTTCAATTATTTTCCTAATAATCTTATATTTGGAGGTTAGAAAAAAGAAAGAAACGGAAATAAATTTTTTCACGTGAGTAAGACAAGGACGCATTCACTCCGGACATAGAATAAAAGTACAGATGCGATATCGTAGGCAGTAAAGTCATTGTTTACCCACAGTTCTGTTTTTCTTTTTTCTAACCTTGTAATATTTAATTATTTTGTTTTATTTAATCATTTATATACCTATTTAGAAATTAAACAATATGATAACAGATATTTATTATCCTTTCTTCGTTAAGGTTATCCAATGAGATCTGGCTTCAAGAATGGATCGCATTTGTTCGTAATCAAAGAAATGAATTTTATTACAAAATAAATATTTTCTACTCTATATTATTATATATATATTCTATTATACCTTTAGTCCTGTTTATTAGTTGTTATAGATACAAACCGCGTGTATAAATGTAATCGCTGTTTGTACTTTCTGTCTCGTTAAATCTGTTAGTCTATGATGCCAAGACGCGGTGATTGGTGGCCAGGATAGGTAATGTTCGTTTACATTCACGCGCAACTGACAACACTGTCTCTTTTTTTCTTGTTGGTTTTTTCAAGCCATCCCTTTTCAACATTTTGACTTGTAGTGAATTGTAAAATGAATGAAAAGTGTATATGTGTGCAGCCGCTGCTGCGCGGAACACTTTTTTCGTTTGTTTTGTGAGGGTATAACATATCTGTTTATTAGAATATCATTGATAGTATCGATAATATCGATACTATCGATAGGCTATCGATACTATTGATATGACGTCTGTAACGTTGTATCGTTACTTTACCTGAAAACAATTAAAATAACAACCAAATATCAACAATTAACCTCACAATAACAAATAAATGTCAAATCAAAACCACAGACGTAATAATATTAGGGTCGTCCTAAGTTACTATTAGCTATAGTATTAGTGAAGCCCGCCTAATTATTGTATCCGAACGTGTGAAATGAGGAATGTTATCTATGCTAATTACCGTATTTTAAGCCACGACGACGGACATGACAGGTTCCTTTTCGAATTCCGGCATCGGCAAAGATATACAGAACGTAAACCTGCTACGCAGTGTCGTATTCGCCATTTTATTTTCTTGACCGCCAGTTTTAATTGACTAATATTAGTAAAAAGTATTAAACTCAGTGAATTCGTAACCCCATATTGGGGTCCAAAGTTCCGGCTGAACACCCGGATATTTTCTATATCCACGGACATCAAGTGCATCCCAACGTTGGGTGCCGCACCACCGCTCGTCCACACCGCCGGACGACAAGAGCTCCGCGCCCCCGGGTCCCTATTTATCCCGCGTGGCCGCATCGAGCTCACTTCGGGTCTGGCATCACCACTTGCCGACCGTCACCACACCTGGCGTCTCCAGCGTGGCCCACCGCTGTGATCGTCGTGCCCAAGGCTGAGCCAGGAGAGTACAGTGCTACTCCCAGGGGAGGTTGAAAGGGAATTAGTGACCGTATACCTACGCACACCTTTCTCTAATATATATTTTTTTATGTTGACCGGTTACGTTTGGTTTTATTCATCTCCACGTAACCCCTACGTCACACGTCAACTATCGATAGTAAAAAGTAGCAATGCAATATTTCAGTATACAAGCTAGGCCTGCATTTTATTCCAACAGTCCGAACAATTTTCAAGGGGATGTAAAATCTATTTTTCACATGCTTTTGAGAAATTGTCTCTCAACAACAACGAAAATAACGTATGTTGAATAGCATTCAAATGAATTGTCATTGTACTGCACATGTTAAGAGCGGGCCTAATGGCAGGATAAATTCTGATTTCCCCCGCGCGTCTCGCCACACCCGCATTAGTACGAATAACAAACAAACACGGGCGGCGCGAGACTCAAATGATGGCTGATTGCCGCAATCAGCCATCATTTGAGTCTTCAATTGTTTTAGTTCACGCTTTTTCAGTTTCATTATTGTATTTTTTTTGTTTCCCATTTTACTCAACAAAAATGTAGATATTTATTTATAATAATAACGGCGGCTAGGCGCGGAGCAAACTGACATAGACTACTCGTCTCAACAGGGCGAGTTGAACCCTCTGGTAAGAGTATTATTGTTCTGTGGTTGAACTGACCGTTCGTCGATCGGTGAAACAAACATATGTGTCAAGCTCGTGTCAAGCTCGTGTCACGCGAGACGGAAGACAGCGTATTTCGCGGATTAAAAATGTAGTAAACGCCAAATGCTTTTTATTCTGATAGCTTCTAGAATAGACAATATTTAACACAAAAACTAGGGTTAGCTCTAGGTTGTATATGAGTGATAATATTTACAAAATTTATGGTTCAGTAATATGAACCAACACAGAATGCAAAACAAAAATGTTGAAAATTAGAGGTAAGTTTGTGATGGATTTCTATCGAGAAAATTTTATCCTACTATGTTTTCGTCAGGGCCGACCTTTATTTATATAGTGATGTTTTCTAACATATACTTTTTTCGAATTTGAACATGATTTACTACTTTGAAAATCGAATCAAAGATTGAAGATTTTGCTTTAGGCCCAATCTTAAGTTACGCAATTAGGCTCCTTGATCACATCAACATAAGTACCTACCCTGTTTCTTTATTCAAACAGCAAACCGTGAACAGTGCCAACAATCTGCTTGCCAAGGCCTCAACAGATTATCGAGTAATAAGTATATTTAAGTAAAAATTACAATAGTGAAAGCTATTCACACTATCTCTGCAGGGTTCTCTCTTTCCATTTTTCCAGGAGTTTAATCCTGGTCCATTTCATCTATTTTCTTAAATATCCTTAAAAACATTATTATATATGTCGGATCGTCAGGTGCGATCGAGGAGGAGTGCCGAGCGGTATAGTACATCGTCAGGACTATAGGCGTTCCCATTATCCCATTAGGGATAAACAACATACCTGTGAAAACAATTACACACTATTAGTAAAGAAAACACAATACAAATGGTAATCAGTAACAAGAATAAAGTAAGTTCAAGGTACAGCAACAATACAGTTAATCGAACAGACCATTAAGGTCCCACAATTCGTACAGTGGCGAAGCCACCCAATGATAAACGAACAAACCCTTAAGGTTTATAGTTCGTACAGCAGCCTAAGCCACCCAATGATAAACGAACAAACCCTTAAGGTTCATAGTTCGTACAGTAGCATAAGCCACCCAAATACAAAGTGTATCGCTCGCTAGCAGCAAGCCTATACAGCTATGTGAATATACAGCAGCGCTGTACCAGGTAAACCGACAGAATTGTCGGGAGCAGGAACTCTTTACTGAGTCGAATCCGAGGATCGACTGCCATACTTACGGAGTGCACGCTCTTTTATAAGGCGATGCCCCCCACCTTGCAACCTCTCCATACAAGTCTGCCCATGCGCACGGAAGTGCGTCACGCGTTTACTTGATACAAAACACTAAAATGTGCTGAATCTAATAAGATCTGTAATCAAATAACACAATGATAATTGTCATGAATAAACAATAGTGATTTCATAAAGTAATTCGTTTTACATTCAAAGTAACGTGTCAACAATTGTTTTGAATAAAACCATCGATAATAATTATCGAAATAAAGTAACCACAAATCAGTGTGCACACACAATAAATCATGTTTCGAATTAATAGACAATAATTGATAGTAAAATCACATAAATTAACAATAAGAAACACAAATCATAACAAATTTAGTTAACACCCACAATGTGATTAATAAACTGTCTCCGACACGGCCAGACTGACATTCTACACGTCCTCGTGTAGTTATAAAGTTCTTGGTAAATATCGATCGGCCTTTCTGACAAAAAGCTTTAATTAGCAAAAGGTATGTTGTAAAGAAAAATCCTGAATTAGCCCTGAAGTAATATCATTAGCAAAATTTGCATCATAACCAGTAAAAATAACCATACTGTTACAGACAATACATAGCTCAACAAATCAGCCGAAATCACACCATGGGATTCGACAAGTAACTTGAAGTTGAATAGACAACCCGCATAGGCGTCAACATAGACAACCCGCATAAGCGTCAAGATCAACATTCAAATACAAACAATAGTCAACATAGACATCTCATTTCAGCTATAGTATGTCAGCAGCAGATGAATCATAATCATCATCATCATCATCATTGTCAACATTGACATCATTAACAGTTACTGATGGACATTCAGGTATTTTTCGTACATTGTTACTCAAAGATTTTATCAAATATTATTTTCTACAACCAAAGTTTTCAACAATAAAGTAGCCAACAAAATAAAGTAGCCAACAAAATAAAGTAGCCAACAAAATAAAGTAGCCAACAAAATAAAGTAGCCAACAAAATAAAGTAGCCAACAAAATAAAGTAGCCAACAAAATAAAGTAGCCAACAAAATAAAGTAGCCAACAAAATAAAGTAGCCAACAAAATAAAGTAGCCAACAAAATAAAGTATCGAACATCAAACTTTCGGCTCCCAGGGCTGTTTGCTTTCTTTCACGGGACAGAGTTTAATTTCTTACTCCACATCAACAGTGTTACGGCAGTCCTGCATTTTCACACGTTCTTGGGTGAATAGTTTATCTCATCATCTGTAAAAAATTAGAAAAGAGCTCAAGTAAACAGCTTAACGTTCGGTCATTCTGATCAATTTAAATCAAACACTACAGACCTGATAACATAAAACAAGTTTAGTATCTTACCACACATGTAATTACCTCATTACCACACATGTAATTACCTCATTACCACACATGTAATTACCTCATTACCACACATGTAATTACCTCATTACCACACATGTCAACAATCAGGGGGTACACAGTTACTTTTCAGATAAACTATCCCTCAAACCTCAGAATCATGCTACCTATTTGTTTAGCTAAAAACCAACTATTTGACATAGTTGTATTATCACTGATTTATATTCAGATGGAATATCAGTATCAATTTTATTCGGAGTTTCAGGAATAGAGCATAGCTGTTACAATCTCAACTTTCGTAATGGTAACAATACTTTCGGTTATAATAACCCCAAAATCTAAATTTAATATCTCACGGCATAATATGATACTATGATTTGAATAAGCATTCGGTATTAAACGAAACTTCACTTTATATTGACCATACAACTAAATTTGCCACACATGTATCAGTAATGAAAGTACATTGAAACCCAGAGTCATAACAAAATGGAAGCGTCTCACCAGATAGTTGTAGAAAGAACATCACATCAGTGGTGGGTACATCACACTTATGTTATCACGGACTTCAACTTATCACGGATGATTAGTTGCTCGAAAACCGACTCACAGTATCTTTACTCGAAGCTCCCGGCTGTTCTCCGGTAGTCACTAAAGTGACATACTATTGTACCTGGTTTGAACCTAAGAGGGTTGAGAAGAATCATGTAGGTCAGAGGAAAATGAGACTTTCTCTTAAGATGTACTTCGGTAGTAAATGCTAGTAGATGAGCACCGGAAATGAAATTTGGAAACATGGGCCAGTACAGTACAAACAGCAATTTGTTTGACACTTAGGTAGGTTAATAAGGGTAGCGGTAACTGTTGAAGTATGTAAAATCAAACAATGAAATTAATGTGGGTAGGTGTTTTATGAATGCCATTAAAACAGCCTTAGCTCTGCGCGAGGTAATCCCACGAGAGGAAGCTGTCATAACAAGAGTGGAAAAGACATACGATAATTAGGGAAGCCATGCGGAAGCATTAAGAGGCAATCCCACTTCTGATGTCGGATCGTCAGGTGCGATCGAGGAGGAGTGCCGAGCGGTATAGTACATCGTCAGGACTATAGGCGTTCCCATTATCCCATTAGGGATAAACAACATACCTGTGAAAACAATTACACACTATTAGTAAAGAAAACACAATACAAATGGTAATCAGTAACAAGAATAAAGTAAGTTCAAGGTACAGCAACAATACAGTTAATCGAACAGACCATTAAGGTCCCACAGTTCGTACAGTGGCGAAGCCACCCAATGATAAACGAACAAACCCTTAAGGTTTATAGTTCGTACAGCAGCCTAAGCCACCCAATGATAAACAAACAAACCCTTAAGGTTCATAGTTCGTACAGCAGCATAAGCCACCCAAATACAAAGTGTATCGGTCGCTAGCAGCAAGCCTATACAGCTATGTGAATATACAGCAGCGCTGTACCAGGTAAACCGACAGAATTGTCGGGAGCAGGAACTCTTTACTGAGTCGAATCCGAGGATCGACTGCCATACTTACGGAGTGCACGCTCTTTTATAAGGCGATGCCCCCCACCTTGCAACCTCTCCATACAAGTCTGCCCATGCGCACGGAAGTGCGTCACGCGTTTACTTGATACAAAACACTAAAATGTGCTGAATCTAATAAGATCTGTAATCAAATAACACAATGATAATTGTCATGAATAAACAATAGTGATTTCATAAAGTAATTCGTTTTACATTCAAAGTAACGTGTCAACAATTGTTTTGAATAAAACCATCGATAATAATTATCGAAATAAAGTAACCACAAATCAGTGTGCACACACAATAAAATCATGTTTCGAATTAATAGACAATAATTGATAGCAAAATCACATAAATTAACAATAAGAAACACAAATCATAACAAATTTAGTTAACACCCACAATGTGAATAATAAACTGTCTCCGACATATACATATATACACCAGCTGACCCGACAGACGATGTCCTGTCCCTATCTACCTACTTACCTGCCTATCTACCTACCCTACATACCCTATATACTTACCCTACATACCTTATAGGTATACCCTACCTAGCCTACATACACTAATTGCGCTAATCCTCCAAAAATTTGAGAAACTCATCTAAGTATTATTTTTTGGTGAAGAAATTAATACGTCATCTATGTTTTTTTTTTGTTTTTGTTGATTTTTGTAATGTTCCGCGCAACTTTCTTAGTTTTTTCTTTCACATTCTTCTCCTTATAATAACAAGCACAACAAAAAAGAATTAGCGAAATTGGTCCAGCCGTTCACGCGTAATGCCGCACCGTGACAAAGGGAAATAGGGATTTATTTTTATATATAGATAGAAGATAATCATTTTATTTGATATGTCACACCAGCTTGCAAAACTTTTTTAATTTCCTATTTCCGCTCCCCAAATTTTTGAACATGGGGGTGATTCAAAATTCATTTATTTTGGTTACGTGTCCGTGGGGTCACAAAAATTCATATATTCGGAGCAAAATTGGCTGTAACAAACGGCCACTCCACACGGAGTGATAAGGGTTCTGTTTTTCATTTCTAAAAATGCTAAGTACCTTTGCCGTTATTTGCCAGCGTTCACTATTTTGAAGATTAACAAGTCTAGTGTTGTTCTGTACGAAGTGAATGACTTGTCAAAAAGCAAGGCCCTTGATATCCTTGAATCCACTTAACTTGAACAACTTATTCGTGTTGTGTAGGTAATAGTGTATCCGCTTCGTAATTGGTACCGAAAAAAAAAGAGTATCTTGACACCGGGGCACAGAATACTTAATAGTACTACGTACAGAAGGGACACTCCCTTCCCCGCGCTATATCAGATACCGCACCTCATCCCGCACTTGGAGGTGCTAAGTGCTAAGTGCTAATCGCCGACTCTTTAGCCAGGGCGCTCAAAATCGTAAGAACTGCAGCGCTGTAGGTACTGCGGACACAAGCACACAATTTTGCGATTTATTTTGTTTTAAGTTTTATTTATTAGTTTTAATCTTGATGATTCATTTATTTTCCAAGTTTTCGTCGTTTTATAATAATACAATTAAAACTTCCGTATTATAACATACCAACATTACCAGCTATTAATATTGCTCTCTCTCTTTATTGTCTTAGTTATGTACTTATGTCTCTTTCTTTCACGTTCTATTCATTCTTGGAATTGAAAAGTAGTACGGTACCCTACGCACTAACTTTGTCGCGTCGCCCCATTGCGTTGCCGCGTAATGGTGCGGGGCGATCGTGAATTCCATATTTTGTAATTAGATTTGTCATTACAAATCCGAGTATTAAAAATCAAATATCATTTATTTTATTTCTTTAAGAAATAAATAATTGAACGCTCGGACAAGATCACTTCATAATAATGCTCGAAACGTTCGGGTAGTGCCCTCGTCGTTCGGTTCGCCCGACGCAAAGCGCTGCACTTTTCTCGCCATTTTGTACGCTAGCACGACATCCAACTGATTCAACCCTACTAAAATTCACGCACACATTTGCACGTGTACAGACGTCATTTGGTTTTGTAGTAGTAATAGGTAATTATTTTGGAAGTTTTGTATGAAGTGTCCGAGGTGTGACCGGGGTGAACCGTGAACGTGAACCCAGTCGCTGTGTTGCTGTGATGCCGTCGCATTAGGCAAAATCTAAACGAATACAATAAACGCGGCGATAGACCTAGGTACTGTACTTGTGGTAGAAACAAATTAGCTGGTTACCCACCTAAATCTGGAAAGTGAATCATGTTTAAATGGGTCCATCGGTATGACAAATTGACAACCGACCGGCTGACAATGCTTTCAGTTTCAACTCAGACCAATAAAAAAAACTATTCAAAGTTAAACTTAAAGGCTGGCTAAACGACCATGGCATTAAATGACCTAAAAGAATGATTTTAGGTAATTTGATGTACTTAATTATTATTTAAGTATTTGTTTCTATTATTTTATTGTGTTCTCAATTATTTCGTCTTTTTTTTTGTTCAAAACCTGACATGTAATTTTTAATCATTATTAATAAATAAACCAAACAAAACTATAATGATTCTGCCTCAGATTATGAAACAAAAGGCAGATAGACCGCGCGGAACACTGAGGGTGAAGCCAAAAAAGCAAATTCAATAGGGAATACCTACAATCACGTGATTGTATTCGTTTTCAATTTGTATTTTTATTTGTTTTTTTTTTAACGATTCAGCGTTTCGTCACTGTAAAGATACTAACGAACAGTATTCTATCTTCATACAAACGGTCGGAACGCGAGTCGTACCTACACTTCTCGAATTAGTAGGGAAATTAGTATACCGACCCGACAGTCTCGAATGCCGCGCTGTGGCGAATAATAATATATTGTGTTGTTTTTTGTTGATTGAATTCGTCAATAACGCAGTTTCCAGTTCCAGTTTCGGAGTTTCCAGGTAAATTAAAAAATGTTATCTCTGGGGATAACATTTTTTAATTTACCTGGAAACTCCGAAAGACTATGTTCCTGAAACTTAATAGACTATACAAATAATTACTACCAGACTATAGGTACCTAACTCAGACTAATAAAATTAAAAAGAAATTATGGGTCTGAGGTATCTACTAGACTATTAAAAAAATGATATACCTACTACAGTACGTAAGTATGTAATTTGTTTCTTTTTTTAAAAGGTAAGTATTTCGCTTTTTCTACCGAGTAAAGTACCTGGATTAATAAACAAATAAGTGGATAGGGTGAAAAAGCGACCTACCTACGCTCGCGTTAAAACGAACTGGTAAGTACCTATACCCTGTTCACAATAAGATTAGACATAAACACAAACCTTTTTTACAGTCCTTTCAACCGATTTTGACTTCTATTCCGTAGGCTTAAGGATGACATTAGAGGCAAAAAAGTGGTTACAATAACAACTGTTTACTGCAGTTGCCATTTGTCATGCTACCAACGCAATGTAAGTCAAAATCGCTTGAACGGACTGTAAAAAGTTTTGTGTAAATGTCTAATATCATTGTGAACAGGGTATAGATACTTATTATCTACTTACTTATATACTAGCTATTTACATATATTATTGAATTAAACGGAATATCATTATAAAATGATTATGAGAGTAGATGATAGGTACAAACGCCAGCTCATCAGGCCATTAAAAATTGTCAAATTTCTTCAATTGAATATGAACCTTACGCTTTTGTGATAAAATTGAAAATCTATCAAAGAAATTTGACAGATTGCTGAAGCTTGTGCTGCTTGTGTATCTACCTATTTACTAAGATTAACATTATTATTTACTTTTTATGTAAGATTTTGTAGTAGGTAACTAGTTAGAAAAATATTATATACCTATATTTACAATCACAAAACTAAAAGGAAAATAAAACACTACAAATTTATAATCACAAAACTAGAAAGAAAATAAAACACACACTAAGAAGAAATTAAAACACTGTACGCGGGGCAACCCTATCGCATGTTAAGGTACTACGCGCCTGTAGGTAACTATTTCAAGGACAGGGCCGAGTCACAATACTGTTAGATATCTTTACTGTGGTTTCGTGCTATACCAACTCTTGCAGTACCTACAGCACGAAGCGCGTTGCAGGTATTCGCTTTTGAATATGTATTTACTTTTTTGGCTTCACTCTCAGCGTTTCGCGCTTCTGCAAAGAGGTTTTAAAAATAAGTAACATATAATAGGTACCTACCTACTTAGTTTGATATCTAACAAAACTAGGTATTCATTTTGTGTCTCGCCTACGTAGCTTTGTTAGGTATTAATTTAATTATGGGCTTGCATAATAATATGTGGGGGAAACACGTTGCTTGCTGTGACATTGACCGATATAGTAATATGTACCTAAAGGGCCTGATCGACGAGCGAGTAAAACCGCGGTTTTATGGCTCGTCAGTAAAGCTCGCCGGTGTATCATGGCAATACCGCGGTTTTGTGAGTTGACGAGCCTGGCTCGCGGCTCGTCATGTTTGCTTCATTTTTTACTCGGCTCGACGTGTAAAACCGCGTGTCGATCACGGCCGGCGAGCCAAGTCGGCAGTTATCGGCGACAGCCCTAGAGGACGGATGCGCTCCGCGTCACTTTTTTAACAATGGATCTGCGAACTCACAGTCACGATTTCATAATATTAGGTCCTTACATATGAAATTGCCGATACTTAATACTGGCAACTTTGAAATCAAATATTTTGTGTTTGATTAGGAATTCCAAATTCAAAATTATTTCAAAATAAAGACTAAAGAATATTGTTTTAAAATTCGTGTTTCATTTGTTTTATCGTCATTTGTTTGGGCTTGAAAATTGCTATTGCAACAACAATGGAGAAATTAAAAATTCGCGATATTTACGAATATGAGTTCTACCGTGGCACCAGTGCAGCAGAAACGGCTCGAAGGATTAACGACGTGTACGGGCCAAGCACCGCTAACGAACGAACGGTGCGTTTTTGGTTTCAACGTTTTCGTTCTGGAAATTTTGATTTACAAAATGAGCCTCGTGGACGACCGGATACTCAAGTGAATAATGAAGAATTAAAGGCGATAGTTGAAGCGGATCCATCTCAAACCACTTCTGAATTAGCAGCAGCCTTTGGAGTAAGTGACAAAACAATCATTATCCATTTGCGAAAAGTGGGTACCGTACGAATTGACTGAAACACACCAACAAACACGCGTCGGTTGCTGCGCTTCCTTGCTCAATCGTCACAATAATCAGGGAATTTTAAATCGTATTGTCACTTGTGATGAGAAGTGGATCGTGGCTTAACCCTGGAAAACCGGCAAAACCTTGCCCCAAGCGAAAACTGACCAAAAAGAAGATTCTAGTTAGTGTTTGGTGGTCCTGTGCTGGTGTCGTCCACTACAGCTTCATGAGATCAGGCCAAACGATTACTGCAGACATGTATTGTCAACAGTTGCAAACAATGATGGAAAAGCTCACCATTAAACAACCGAGATTGGTCAATTGCTCTAGCCCATTGCTCCTTCAGGATAACGCTCGACCACATACTGCACATCAGACGGTCGCCAAGTTAGAGGAGCTGCGACTGGAAACTCTGCGTCACCCACCATACTCTCCAGATCTTGCCCCAAACGATTACCATTTATTCCGAAATTTGGACAACTTTTTACAAGGAAAAAAAATCAATTCTGATGAGGCAGTTTAAACAGCCTTCAAGCAGTTCATCGATTCTCGCTCCCAGGATTTTTTTACCAAAGGGATCAATGAGCTCCCGATAAAATGGCGAAAGTGTATCGATAACAATGGTACATACTTCGATTGACTAAATATATAATTTCTTTTAAAAATGTTATTTTTAATTTTTTGATACGGAGCGGCAATTTCATATGTAAAGACCTAATAGAATTCATAAATGGCTTCCGAGAGTGTCCCTGTTTATGGCAAACTAAGTCAAGCGAGTATTCTACCAGGTATCTCATTGTAGTAGTCAAACGTTCATGAGGAGAAATAGCTTCTCGCATTATAGTGTTTTGCTTCTGTATCATAGGTGTTACTAAAGACAATAATTCGTCGTACAATTCTTCAGACATTCTCAGATAATTTCTGTAATCGAATGGTTCTGCTGACAATTCTCGAATTAAATGTATACTCGATAACGCTTGCCTTTTCTCAATCCAGCTTTTGACCCAAACCCGCGGGCGTCGCTTTTTTTTTTTTCATTATTTCGTGGTATCCTATAATACCAAGATAACACAAAGCTTCTTCGAATTTCGAACAAGACATGTTTACCACACTTTTATTCAGATACAACTGTCTTACTCGCAAGTCGGTCAGCACCAACGAGCCGCGAGTACAATACGGTCAACGTAACTTGGCGCGTCTGAAGTTAGCTGTTTGGCTGCGCAATGGAACTTTTAGGAACGAAATTGTCTACTGCGCAGCTAATCGGCTAACTTCAGACGCGCCAAGTTACGTTGACCGTACTGTAAAACCGACGTTCTTTAAAACCGCGGTATAGGCTCGTACGTCGATCACCCACTTTAGTCCAAGTTGGTACGCCGCCGCGCCGCACCGTGTCCTGTGTCCTCGTCGTTTAATCCAACAAATTGGTGGGGAATGCATTTCCCTACCTATCCAGGCAATACCTTGATTACCTGGATAACTAGTAGATAGAGCCGTCCACGAATACACGACCCACTCATTTTAGGACATATTTCCAGTGTGATTGCCCTATTTGTCGTAGTGTGAGTGTGCCCTCATCATAGATAATTTATAGGTTGTTGGAACTGAAGCACTAGCACAGAGGTCCCGGAACTTTTTATCGGCGAAGGTTCCGTAGCCTAGGTGGTAGTGTATCTGCCTCCGACGCACGTCCGCGGGTTGGAATTCCAAACATTTTTGTGCGATGAGCACCTGTGTGCACGTTGTGTCTGGTTGTTGCCTATCTACCTATTCTTGCCATAAATATTTGTCACGAACGTTTTTACAGTGTGTTAGTTTAATACATAAATTATAAAACAATTTAAAATCTATAAAGCTTATTCGAAGCCAGATCTTTTTCTGTCACAAACAAAGGAGGATTAATAGCCCGGTACACAAACATTTGACTAATACCAAGCGTATAGAGTTTTAAAAATTGCATTTGGCTCCATATCAACTTTGTGTAATGCAATCACAGCGATTCGCCCGGTTCTCTTTCTCACCCCACTACATTTTAATATCGCAAAATATTGTACAATGTATTGGCGCCAAAATTAGAAAACTCAATGAACAATCGTATAAAAAATTAAAAATGACAGATTCCAAATTCAAATGTAATATCTTTCTTATTTTTAAATTGTAACTGTAGTTATGGCCAGACTAAGTACCTATATACTTACGTATCTATTTATATATTTGTGTATGTATATCAGCTCTGACGCTCATAGTACAGGGTCGGTCTAGTTTGGGGTCAGATGGCCGTGTGTGATGTCTTCATGCTCATATATTATTATTATATACAGGGTGTCCAGTAAATAGCACGACATACTGCAGGGGGTGATAGCTTGGGTCAATACCTGCCAAAACAACACAATATTATGTTCAGCAAAATCTTACGGATTTTTGTTCACCACTGTTGGTTAAAGTGAAACGATAAGAAAATTGTTCTGTGAAAATTTGAACCAAAAAATTGTATTCCTTGAAAACATTTTTGTTTTTGATAGAAAAAAATACTTATCAATGAGTAAAGTAACTATTCACGAATAAGATGCACAAAAAAATACTAGAAAAGGAATTTTTCATTACGAGATGCTTAAAAATCTGTTTCAAGGTAGAGATTTTTCGATATTTCGGAAAATTTTGTAAAACTGTAAATCCGTAAGATTTTGCTGAACATATATTGCGTTGTTTTGGCAGGTATTGACCCAAGCTATCATCCCCTGCAGTATGTCGTGCTATTTACTGGACACCCTGTATGTATCTTTTAGACGACTTGCCATGTTTTTCGGTTGCGAGTAGACCACCTGCTTATTATCTTAATAGCTTGTTTGCAAATTCATTAATAAATTTCAAATTCATTAAAAATATTTTTTATTGCAAATTCATTAAAAATACAGAAAGCAGAAATTGCTAAAAAGATTAAGGTTATTTAAAATTGGCTTATATCAATGCAATAATTGTGATAAGCCAAAATTTATGTTGCGACCTGCTTCAAAATTATTCACTATCGTTGACTTCATTTACTTAACTCATTGACACCCAATTTACTTTATCATTGGCCCACGTCAGTAGAAAAAAAAATATTATTCTACGGGTGGTATAAAATAGCTATTAAATCCCTATTAAATCACTGTGAAATCCCTATTAAATCTCAATTAAATGGGCTGGTGTCCGCAACTGCACGTCTCAGGCTCATCGCGTATTTTGCGTACAGAGAGGATTGTATGTTAGCCCTCTAACATCGATCCCATGGCAGGTCGTACCAATTTGGGTATCAATAAATTAAAAAAAAAACTGTTCATTCTCAGACAATGCACTAGCGGAAGGTTGCACATTTGCATTATAAGCGATTGGGAGGAAGAGTGGGGCGCGTCTTTGTTGATGTCACTACTTATAAATACTTAAGTGGATAAGCAATTAACACCTTCTCCGTCCAAAGTCGCCAATTCGCCACATTCGATTGCCCTTGTCTACTGACCAGCTTAATTCTCACTTTAGTCCAGTGCGCGGCTTGGCGTAAGTAGTAGGCCTGCGCAGTCAATAATAATGTGTTGTGTTTTGTGTAACTAAGTAACGTAAGCATCTTTATAATTGCAACAGTGACACTTTATTGCGCATTTTTAAGATAAGTTTTCAGCCCGTTTTAAGTATTCGTAAGTCGTATTTTGCTTGCATAAATAAACGTACCTAAGTACCTACTTATTTTTTGTTATTGTTTATATGTTGTTTATGAGCTATTTTTATGACTAGTTAAAATGACTTGATTAAATAAAAAATATGTCATGCATGATTGAATTTGCTCTATATTTTTAGTTTCGTTTTTTGGTTTCGTTTTTTTATCTTAGTAAATACATTTTAATTTAATTTTGTTTTAGATACGTTAAGAAGTAGGTAACATAAATTAACTTTTGTGCCATGGATTGCTTTAGCGGCTGGTGTAAGAGTAAAAAACGCCTGGATGGCTGCACCGCCATCGTTACGGGCAGTAACACTGGCATCGGCAAAGAAACTGCATTAGATCTGTATAAGAGAGGTGAGTAAAACATTTTTTTAAGAGAATGGGATTTCCTTACTTTCTGTGATTAAAGTACTACTTACCATGTTAAACCCGTGGCTACCTACCTATACTCCATTCATCATAACGCTATCGTTATTTTAATGTTTGTGTTACGGCTAATAGCCGAAGTGCTGATACACCTAGTTTTAGCCGGTTACAACTAGGTGCAGCCGGTCACATGCAGTTAAAAACATAGATGTATCCTACATATCTTCGGTTAGAACTAGGTTTAGTTTAGCCTTTATCATAGCGGCTAGAACTAGAACTAAGTGCAGCAGCACACCAACGAGCACCCTGATGTTCGGTTAAATAATAATAATAATATGTGGGGACATTTTACACATGGCCATCTGACCCCAAACTAGGGAGACCCTGTACTATAGGTGTCAGATAGCTGATATACCTACATACACAAATACATTTATTTTTTGGTTAGATTCCTCTTCCTTTAAACCTTGCAGACAAAAATAGGAGCAGCGGGGCTCCGTCGACCGTCTTCTACTGCTCACAATGGTTTGGTGCACCAAGTCCCTAGCTCGCAGGTTACACCTAAGTTTAACCAACTGCTACCGGCTACACCTAGTTCTAACCGGTTAAAACTAGGTGTAGCCGCACTTCGAGTTTTAACCGTAACATTAGCATGTAATAAGCTTCGATATTTCACGATAAATACAAAGCATTATGCTAGTAGCCATTATCATTAAAAAAATATCAGTATTATGCAGTTATTTCAAACCAATATAATCTAATAACAGCAACAGCTAATAACTTGACAGTTATTAGCTGTTGCAAAAAGCGAGCAAAAACTGACGTTTTTGCTCGCTTTTTGTCTAACGCTATAATTAAATGGAGTATAATATGATAAGCGTATCCAAGAAATTCTGTTAAAAAATATCGTTTTGACATATGTTGCCATAAGTTGGGAATTCCCAAATAATAGTAATTATGGTGTGGTCAAATATTGTGTTCCAAAGACAAATACAGTACTCTTTTTTCAAATGAGTTCAAATGTCAATGCATTTTTCTTACCTTATTTTGTAAATACAGGTGGGCGCGTTATAATGGCTTGCCGAAACATGGACAAAGCTAACGCAGCTAAAGAGGATATAGAGAAACTTACCAAGGCAGAGCAGGGCACGGGCGAGTTAGTGGTGGAGGAGCTGGACCTGTGTAGTCTGGACAGCGTGCGACAGTTCTGTGCCCGCGTGACGTCACGCGAGCGGAGCTTACGCATCATCGTGTGCAACGCCGGCGTCATGATGTGTCCTGAGGGCCGCACACAGGACGGCTTCGAGACACACATCGGCTCCAACCACTTCGGTCATGCGCTGCTCACACTACTTCTGCTGCCTCTACTCATAGCAAATGAAACTGCGAGGATTGTGTTCGTCTCATCGCGTGTTCACGACTGTAAGTGAATCAGTTTGAATCTTCAATTTAGTTTGCCTCATGTGTGCATGCGAGCATTAGGCACCGATACAGAGGGGCGCGAAATAGATGCAATTAATGCCGACTAAACATATGACCTTCTCAGATTATGAAACAAAAGGCAGATAGACCGCGCGAGTGAAGCCAAAAAAGCAAATACAAAATCAAAAGCGAAAAACTACAACGCGAAACGCCGCATCGTTAAAATAAACAAATAAAAATACAAATACAAATTCAAAAAAAGCGAATACAATATGCTTTTGTGGCTTCACTCTCAGTGTCCGCGCGGCCTATCTGCCTTTTGTTTCATACTTAACCTGAGATGACCAGGGCCTGTAGACAAAATCCCTTTTCTGTTAACGTTAACGCCAACTGAAAAATCAAATTGTATGCAGTTGACATATTTGCATCACGTGACATCGCGTAAGCAAACGTCAACTCCATACAATTTCATTTTCTGTTGGCGTTAACGCTAACAGAAAAGGGATTTTGTCTACAGGCCCAGACCATCTTCAAATCTTTTTAATCGTCATATTGACTTGTTCACAGTAATCGTTATCAACTCATTACCTGTATGTAGATTACATCGATCGATCAATGAAAATCGATGACAATACCTAAATATTTTTTTCACTCAAAATTACTGATAAAGAAATTTGAGGTTGGCCTTGCTAGGGGCGCTTGTTTTTTCGAGGTTTCTGGCGACTGGGACTACAATTAAGTCGGACTACAGCCCAGTTGCCGGATCCATTGCGGATTCTCCATATCCTATAAGTAAGTTTGGTCATTACTGCTTTGGACATTTGAATTCTCCTGACGATCTCCCTTTCGCTGCCACCCTCGTTATTAAGAAGTGAGCCAAGATAGACAAACTGATACACAAATTCTAGGTTACTGAGTTCATTGGAGCGAATAAGTATACCAGGTCTGTCTAACACCAACACCTTCGTATTTGCCTTATTGATGCTAAGTCCTACTAATTCACTTTATCTCTCCACTCTAGAAAGAAGTTGAGCCAGTTCTTGCTCGGACGATGCAAATAGTGTAGTCACACCCGCGACACTCCATAGAAATGAAACGATATACTTAATTGTCTACACTAATACTAAAATAATAGACTATACAGATACGTGCGTGAGTGTGCGTGTTTACGCGCCGCACGAACAAAAACGCAATTTCCAGAGCTAGTCGTTCGACGCGGGGATAGGTGAGGAACGGTTTCAGAGGGAGGCGGAGCGTGTCGCTACTGTACGGTAGTACTAATACTTATACTGTGGTGTAGTGTTCTCTGCGTATCTCAGGTTGTTGATTCTCTCTCTCTATACTCTCATTATATATTCGCCATAGATGTTGAAGAGAATCGGAGATAGGATGCATCCTTGTCTGACACCTTTTTTGTCTTAAAGGGTTTCGACAACGCATTGTTCACCTTTACAACTGTGCTTCCTTCCTGATAAAGGTTTGCGATAAGAATAACGAGGTGCTTCGGTACTCCCATTTCTATTAGAATGCTCCATAGACATTCCCATCTAACACAGTCGAACGCTGTTGAGTAGTCGACGAAGCACATCAGCATTGGAATGTTGAACTCTCGGCACTTTTCTATGATCTGCTTGACATTTACAATCTGTTCCCTTGTACCCCGTCCTTTAACAAATCCCGCTTGCTCTACTGGAATCTGCACTTGTAAAAAAGCTTTCAGTCGGTCGTTTATAACACTCAATAGGACTTTGCTTGCGTGGGATATGAGTGATACCGTCCTATAGTTTCCGCAAGGCTTAGTTGACTCCTTTTTGTGTAGTGGTACTAAAATGGATTCCTGCCAATCACTGATCCATTCGCCTGTTCTCCATATCTGAATGCATAGGTTTTGTAGGATGCATATATACCGTTATCTCCTATGAGCTTTAAGTTTTCGGCAAAACTACAGTCGCTTCCTGCTGATTTATTATGTTTGAGCTTCCTAAAAGCGGATTCAATTTCAGACTTAAGGATGTCAGGTTCTAGAGGGATATCGGTCATGCTGTGTCGTAGGTTCATTGATGTTGCTGCCACGTCTGCGTACAAGTCCTTGCAATAACCTCTCCACCTGTCTACCACCTTATTAATTTCTGTGAGCAAACCTCCCAAACATAGAACTAATAAGTTTATCAATTGTTTTGTTTAGATTTTTTTTTAAAGATAAGTTAAATCACACAAAAATTGGCTCCCCCTCAACGAAATCCTGTATCGGCTGTATCTGCGCCTGGAATTACAGTTAAAAGTAACGGTAAAGTTAAATGCCAAATATTATAGGCTCGTCATTCATCTTTTAACGGTTGAAGTGTTTTTTTTATTTCTAAATTTTTGCCGAACAAGATCAAGATTAATAACATTTTGTATACAAACGGTTTCAGTACACGAACTAGACTTGGATGACCTGAATTTTGAGCGGAAGTCATACAACGCTTTGGAAGCGTATTGCAAAAGTAAGGCTGCCAACATTTTATTCGCCAGAGCTCTTTCCGATAAACTAAAGGTATGAATTTGAGGAACAAACTGTTACCTTCTTTTATTTTCTTCTATCTTGTGGTCATAAGCACACGCCTGTACCCCTATTTTTTGTTCTACGTTGTCTACTATTATGCCGGCACTTCACATGGCGTATTTGTGCAAATATTCGTCTTATTTGGATAATACAAATTCGATTTTATTTCAATAACTATAGGTTAAATTTTCTATTATCCAAATAAGGCAAATATTTGTACAAATACGCCATGTGAAGTGCCAGCATTAGACTATCCTATTGACCACCACGTTAAAAAAAGCAAAAACGTGCCCTCGGCGGGCGCCAAGCTACGAATCTTTGCGAATTACTACTCAATGGAATTACGTTTCTATACGTAATGCCATAGAGTAGTAATTCGACGTCTGTCATGTAGTCGTGACCGTGGCGTGCTGGGCACATTTTGGTTTGTCATCTATACCTGACATGACAGCATGACTGTGGCGGTCAAAAGGTTCTCAATGTTATTTTTAGGGTTCCGTATCTCAAATGGAAAAACGGAACCTTTAAAGGATCACTTTGTTGTCCGTCTGTCTGATAAGAGTTTAAGACCCTTTATCTCGGGAACGCGTGGAAATTGAAACCATATAAGTACTCAAGTCTACAGTCCCTTGAAGCTGTGAAAAATTGAAACTTTTAACTTGAAATAAGATACGGCCGTATATGCCGCAAAAAAAATAAACAAAAAACGAAAAAACGTATATTTCAGTCTAAAGGGAATCAAAATTTATAAAGTACTAGTGGGCCTGGCAGACGTTGTCCTGCCCTTGAGCTAAAAAAGTCCTACAATTCGACTGCAGCGCCACCTACCGGGTCCAATTGTGAATCTAAACCATTCTCGAATCCACTGGAACACACACAAACAAATTCAGCAAAATCGATCCAGCCGTTTAGGAGTTCACTTTCATACACACGCACAGAGGATTTTTATATATATTAATATATAAAAATCCTCTGTGCGTGTGTATATAGACTTCCCGTTGACCTAGAGCCATGAAATATGGCAAGTAATATCGTCTTATACTACAAGTACAGGGAAAAGTCTGAAAACTATACATTTGTAAATCAATCATAAAAATATCTCAGACCAATAAAAATATAGTCTTTATTTAATTATTTATTATTAATTTAATCATTGAGGTATGCGCGGTTGTAATTATATGGGTGACCAAATCACGGAATTTGAACGGAACCCTCGGTGGGCGAGTCCGACTCGCACTTGTCCGGTTTTTTCTTCTCTGTATACGCTGTAACACGTTGTTCAACAACATACGACAACCAGCTGAAATTCAAGGGCAGTCTTTTATTACAGGAACACAAAATGGAACATGTATCGACATACAGCCTGCACCCCGGCGTCATTCGCACGGAGATCTCTCGCCACTTTGACGGCGCCATGGTCTATGGCACGTCGTGGGTGTTCAACAACGTGCTTGGCCGGTTCCTCAAGTCGCCGCGGTGTGGCGCGCAGACGTCCATCTACTGCGCGGTTGATGAGTCCTGTGACATGCAGAGCGGCCTTTATTATAGGTATGACTATTTTCGACTAAATTTATCAACATTTTCCATCGTTTGGATAATGCAGTTCGGGGACAACTCGCATGCTACTTCGGCTTTAAAAGGAGAGCAGAAAGGTTAAACATGACGTAGCTAACATACGTTCACCGATTTAATGTAAAGGCCTATGCAGATTGGGACGGCATGGCAAGGGATTTTGCTGTCAGTCAGCGCACACTAACCGCTTAGATACCGCGGCATTCCAGCGCCTTGCCACGGCATGCCACGGCGTGCCGCGGCACGAAAAAGCACGCCTGGGCAGCTCCTGCTGCCCGATACTTTTAGTGCGCAAATGGTGTGCATTCCCCGCTTCTCTACCCCCGCCTCACCCCGCGGTATGTCACGACGAGCGCCTTGAGTCCTTGGCATGCCGTTGCCTACCGCAGTACGCCACGGCATCCCGCCGCGGGAGTCCGTGGCGCGTCTTTCAACGTCGTGCAATGAAATCCCTTTCGATGCCACGGCATCATTTTAAAGCATAGCAATTTATATACCGATACGTTTGAATGTCCATTAGTAAAAATTTAAATCCCTTGCCATGCCGTCCCGGTGTGCGTAGGCCTTTAATCGGTAGGCACTCGGTACTTTTAGAGACAAAAGTCAATTGACACTGTTACTTTTGCATATCGTTTAAATAGGTAATACAATGCACTACCTTTCAGTAGCTCAGGTAATAGCTAAGACTAAGAGTAGGTATATTTTATCTTGATTTTATACAATTTTCGAAGTTCCTTTAATATGTATTGTGGTCAGTAAAATTCCGACTTTTGTCGCTGACGTACCATCATGTACAGTCACCAAAATAGATAAGTAACCAGGTCGTCGGAAACAGTTGAAGTTTACTTAGAAATCGATGGATGTTTTCATATGAAATGTAATGTAATTTTTGAACTGTTTATTCTGTAAAGAAAGAAAGAAAGAAAAAGTATTTATTCGCCCCCCAGGACAAAAACACACACAAAAATAGCATTAAAAAAGAAAACGAAAATTGGTCCTGTACGAGGCCAAAAGGCTCCTATCTCAGCATGGTGCTGTAACATTAAAAAAAGCGTCTGTATTACTTTAATTTAATTTTATTCAAAAACATCCATATTGGTTACTAAATAAACCTCAACTATCATATCATATCCGACGACCCTGCTTACTTATCTCTTTTGGTGACTGTACATAACATACTTCGTGGTACTGACTGACTACAATAAATAGGTTAATAGCAAAAAGTTGTGATACGAGTCATGAGCTCGACTTCCAAAAAACCCAAAACGGTTTTTAGTACCTAATCTGAATTAACATGATTATGGTCAACAAAAAAAATAACATAAGATATCATCGATCAGTTTGTAGATATCCCCCCAGTTTTGGCGGTAATTAGAATCAAAGTTCGAGGACGGTCACTGCGGAAATACTTATTTTTAAATTATACCACCCGGCAGCGGCCGGCCGTGTGAACCACGTACACTCACGAGCATAAATATGTATACAGATTGCAAAATTTTCTCGTGAAATAACTAGGTATTTCAACTTATAGATAAAACCTATTTTATAGTAGCTGGGTATCAAAAATACCATATTCGTAATCGTAACCCCATGACATTTCAATCAATAATTCAGGAGAAAATCAGCTTAGAAGGAGATTAACTGTTCACATGTTTCTGCTCTTGCTACTTAATGTCAGTTCTATACTGGTGATGTTAAATCTTTTTGCTGGTGACTATTATCGAGTCTTATGTCCTGTTCTAGTGACTGTGCGGTTATCAAGCCATCTAAACAATGTCGAGATGGTGCTCAAGCTGCCAAGCTGTGGGACCTCACAATTGAAGCTTTGAAACTAAACCTATACTCCCTTCATTATAGTATTAGACAAAAAGCGGTTAAATAACGAGTCTTAACTTTGAATTACTTGCATTGGTAATGATTGCACATAATATACCATTAATACTCACACTTAAAATAAAATATCTAGGTACCTACATATTTGGGCGGATCCGACATGATTAGGTAAAGTTAGAAGGCTAAGGCGGGACCTTCGCTTAGCCGTCGTGGTTATTTTTATTTTCACCCCGGATCCGACTGTGTCTATCCAAAACAAGGCGTCAACAGGACCATGTCGGATAAAAAATAGTTTTGTTGGAACAAAAACGAATTAGGTAGTTAGGTAGGTACAGAGTTTATTGTGTGCATGTTATTATGTATTAGATACTAGCGACCCACCCCGGCTTCGCATGGGTGCAATATAGATCAAACTATACATTATGCCTAAACCTTCCTTTTGAATCACTCTATTTATTGCTGAAAACTTAAAAGATCTAAGCGTAAGCAGCAAGAGCGACTTTGTTTTATACTATGATAGGCTGGCACTTCACATGGCGTATTTACACATGGCGCAAATATTCGCCTTATTTGGATAATACAAAATCGACTTTATTTAAATGGCTATAGGGTATATTTTATATGAGCTCAACTGTCCAATAAGCAGACACAATAGTTAAAGATGCGTTCATAAAAAAGCATCACGTCACATTGTTGCTGAAATAAGTGTTTTCTTTTTTTAAATAACTATTTTGCTGTGCAAACAGTATTTTTGAATAGGATTGGTTTTTTTTTTATATAAAAAGGAAGATTTTTTGATTTACACTTAAATAGTTAGGTACTTACTAGCTTTAATAAAATAATTGTATGTGATATTTTTAAGTAAATACAAATAGTTTACATTGCTGTATTTATCGTGCTGTATTAAAATAACGATAGCGATAAAACGATATTTGTCTAACGTGTTAATGAATGAAGTAAATAATAATTATATCCCTTTTGGTGAACAAAATCTTGCTGATGACAATTTTTTATAAGATGTCGTGTTGTTGGTATATGATATTACATAAATTAGCATTAAGTACCTACCTAATATCTACGCTAGGAGAAGTTAGCCAGCTGTTGACGACTTAGTAAGAAAAACAACTCATTATCTTCCTGCCCTTTCTGTTCCATATTACTTGGGATCGGCACAAGACGTTTTCTTATTCCATTCCGTCTTACTAACCGTCACAGTATTACAATATTCCCTTGTAACTGTGCAACCGTCATGGTTTCACTAAATCTCCACGACACGGTTGGCGCAGTGGCTCAGCGATTGACTGCTGCGCAGCGTGTTGCGGGTTCGGATCCCACTCAAGGTAAACATTTGTGTGATGAGCACTTGTGTTTGCCTTGTCTGGTTGTTGTTCATCTATATACGTATCTATTTATATTTGTGTATGTATATCAGTTGCCTGACACGGCTGACACCCATAGTATAGGGTCTGCCCCGTTTGGAGACAGATGGCTGTGTGTGAAATGTCCGTAAACCGAACATTTTTATTATTTATTATCTTTTCTTTGGCCTTCCTCTCAATATAAACTACAAAACTGTAATAAAATAATAATTAAGTTTATTAAAATATTGTTCCTACCTACCTAATGTTTTTTTTTTTAGAATACATACTTAGATACTTTTAAAAACATGGGAAAGTGGGGTCTGTCCCAAGTCATGAATTCTATGGTACTTACCTAATTCTAGTTATTCTATTTAACTATAGTCTATTTTGTGTTGCAACCAACACAACGTTGTTTTATGGCTGGCTCTACGACATATCGCAGGTTCGATTCACGCTCTGACACCAATAGACTTACAGATTAGTTCTGATAGTTCTAATCTAAGTGATATGTGGTGAGAACCATACAGGGCTAGGGGAAGTCTTAAAAAATAAAATACGGCACTCTTTTTTTTTTTAGATGTCCTCTAGCCCTGTGTGTTTATAAAAATGTAAATATTAAAAGATTTATCACAGTTCCCTATTCGGACGCAAAAGTGGATTAGGCGTTAAATTATTGATCGTGATTGGATTCCACTTGTTTGGCCTTGGCTTTATTACGAAGCCTGATTGGATTTGAAATGAATGGTATTGTTAGCTTCCTAAACACATTACCACGACATATGTACCTGACACTATTTCAGTTGGTACCTATCTATACAATGTATTGCGTTTGCGACTACAGAACAATAATTGACTTGACCCGATTCTTATTCCTGTAGGTGGAGCCTTTCAAGATTGATTCTGAAAAGAATTGAGATGCGGATCAGAGTTAGATAGGTGATAGGTTAGATACCTACCTATATATATATATATCTCTTTAATCATCATATTTACAACATTTAAAAGAATTAATATGTACAAAGCTTAAAATAAATTAAAAAAAAAATATATATATATTATGTACAATGGACGGCTCACAGGGCATCAAAAAACTCGTCCGCATCGCTCACAATGGGACAAGTGCCCAGAAGGCTAGCAGCATTACCACGTTGAATGGCAATGCTAATTCTTTGGCCCAAGAAAAGGCCAGCCCTCTGGTCACGTGAAGAGTCGACCAGCCGCTTAGAAATGTCATTAAATATATCTCGACATCAGAGGCATTAGGTCGGATGTGTAAAACGCATGTTTTACACATCCGACCTAATGCCTCTGATGTCGAGATATATCTCTTTATATATAACTATTCTGTGCGTGTGTCACTGAACTCCACATAAACGGCTGGACCGATTTTGATGAAATTTTTCGTGTGTGCCCGTGGATTTGAGAATGGTTTAGATTCACAACTGGACCCAGTGGCGCTGCCGTCAAGTTGTAGGACGGCAGGAAAACGACTGCCTGGGCCCTCTAGTTCGATTTCGATATAAAACAGACTTCCTTTCCCACTTTATCTTTATAGTTGTGGAAATATGGTTTTTTATGGTACCACAAACCGCAAATTTTTCACATGATTAAATTAATTTATTGAATGACTATTATAAAAAAGTTGTTTATAAAAGTTAACATACCTTGCTGAACAATTTCGATTGTTCAAGGTAGAAATGATTTGATCAATTAGATGATTAAATTGTGTTAAACGCGCCATTCTAATACAAATGTAAGAAATAACTCGATAGGTTGGTTGGTACCTAGGTACCTATTCAAAATAAGAAAAGTGTAGGTAGGCACATCAATAGGCACGTACTCGTACCGTATGGTCCGTATGTGATGATTTGCTATGCTTTACGCCGTATATTTTTTTATGATTTTTCCTAACTATACCTACCTATACATTCGTACAAATAAATATTCGTATAATAAATTCTAATTCTACCGGATTTAGCTATTTATTGGAGTTAATGACTTCATGAGCTCGTCATAGTTTGTTAGTCACATAATACATCATACATGCCTTCACGTTATGTACGCCAACAGTTCCATTTATAAACAACGCATTATTTTCGCGCAACACAATTGGACGTCGTTTGTAAAAATAACAAAATACCTCAATGTATTAAGTATTGCGTTTATTTCTTTTAGAATAACTTGCGCAGATAGGTGGGAACCTACATTAATTAGTTCAGGTATTAGGTAGGTATATAACACAGATCAATATACTGTTATGTATTTGGGTTTTACTATTTGTACACTGAAATACTGCAAAATGTAATAAATAGGCTATAATGCACTATAAGCATCGACTGAACTATCAATACATCCTGTATTTAATTGCAGAGCTACAACACACAATATCAATATCATACACAAGTGATCACAAACCATGATCAAAAGCTAATCAAATATTGTATTATTAACAACATTCGTGTAAATGCTTCCAAATATATAAATAATAATCATTGTCTACTTAAAAATAACATTTACAGTAAATAAAATATAACGGCACTAACAGATTTACCCCTTCTCGATTTTCCAAGATATTCTCTTAAATAAATAACTTATATATAAATAGGTAAATGTGGAATATTAAACAACTTCTATATTGTTTTTCGTTTCAGAAGTTTGTTAAATTAATTTTTACAATTTAATAACTGATTCAGTAAAGTTATTAAAACTCAACATGGATTTGTAATGTAATATTTAGTAAACTATACCATGACAGTGGAGTCGTAAGTTCATAACTTTAACTCCAGTATTCACTTTCATTACTTTATTTTACAAAACATGAAACAGTAGAACAGATTCTTGTGGTTGTCATTTTTGTGCTCAGATTGCATACTGAATATTTACACATGTATTCCCAAGAAATATAAATATTTAAATACAAAATAAATAACAACTCGATATTAACAATTTCTGAAACACAACTGATAAATATCTGTACCTACAAGATAAAACAACTTGACTAGGCATATAGAATTTTTCTGAATATTTCGTAAGAAGTGTTTATGATACCCCAACTTAAGAATGCACGGGAGATGTTCAGTAAAGCTCCATGGTAGAAGTTGGTGAACTTTGAGCCTCGCTTGAGTAAAATATATTTAAATTCATATAGCATTGCCCTATGAGGTCCACCAAGTTCACATTGCATTGCAATTTTAATAACATTCAAAGGATAAAATAGAGTGCTGAGAAATGCACCAATTGAAGCTCCTGCTAAGAAGTTTTGTAAGGCTTGGTAATGTATCTTCTCCTGTACTGGTAGTCTTTCCCGCAGTTCATCACGAATTACGAAAAACAGTACATTACATGGGCCATTCCTAAATAATATTGGCATTAATCCTCTGTAGAACTCTTTAATACCATAGTGCTTGGCAACATAACTGGCTGCTTCTACAGTGTTCTTGAACTGTTTGTGAAACTTTGGATGTATGAGTAATGTTTGTATCCTCTCAAAAGGCATGAGTGCTGCTTCACAGGTGCCCGCAACCATCCCTGCAACTGTTTTTGAAACGTAAGGATTGATTTGTCTTTCTAACATTGGTTGTAGGCATTCATCATACACTCCAAACATTAGAGACATTGACAGTGATCTTTGCATCAACGGTGGCAGCATTCCACGGTAAAGAAAGGCTAGGCCTTCCTTTCGCAACTGGTGTAAGGCAAATGTTGTTTCAACTCCATGCATCATCTGAAACATTAATTGTAAATGTCATTACATCAATGTTGGTTTACAATGTTATACACATTAAACCTTCCTTCCTAACAATTTATTTCTATTTTTGAAACTCATTAAATTATAATTTACTCTACTAAGACATGATCAAAGTCTTTTAATTACTAAAATTTGAACTATGCAAACATGAATTTTGATAAGATACCCTTATCACTCTAATGATAAGACATGCCCCCAGAAGATTTGATAAAAATGATCATGTGTCTTCAAACTATATTTATGCATTGTTGAGCAGGCTGCATGTTTTTGACAGGTAGAAAACATAAATTAATTATAGCCAGCAAGCCAACTTTAGCATAGACAAAAAATAATAATAATATGATGTAATTTAAGAAACATGGTGCTGGGGTGGTTTTCCATGTCAGAGGGGAACAACCGGTGCCAATTTTATTCAAGAAGTTTGCCAGCTAATAAGATATCATGATAAACATTCTCCCATAGACTTTATTAACATTTAACACAAAAAGTCTTTCTTTATTATGATTTGTAATGTGATTGCAAAATTATTAACTGCATTAAAATAAGCAGGTAGGCATTATATTGGGTAAAGCAGTTTTGAAGTTACCTGTCTAAATATGATTTTATTCAGTGGATAGCTGATGAGTATGTTGCAGAATGCAGATCCTCCGCCACACACAAACTCCTTCCAGTGCTGGGGCATGCGGGGGCGCACTGCAGGCAGGGCAACGGTGCCATCCCCAAGACATGCACGCTCCAGGATATGCCCTTCAGACATTTCCTGCTCTTTGCCTTCATATGACATTATTTTTTTTCTTCCATTGTCTGAAAATAACTACTGTTTCTTCACTGGCATTTTCATTAATTATATACACTGTCTAATCATCATGTCCACCTTTAGACGCCCACTGCTGGGCATAGGTCTCCCACGAGGAGGGATTCAGCCGTAATCACCATGCTTGGCCGATGCATGTTGGCGCAGTAGGTGTTATGGTAGGTACTTAGAATGACGCTGCTGCCCATCCTCTGGTCAATATCCTTCTGTTGCCTTCTACGACACCCACGGGTAGAAATGGGGTGGTGCTATTCGCAGCCGGCACCAAACGGCAAAATGTCTAATATGAAAGCCATTATCAGTAATAATAGATGGATTCTAGTGATAAGATTATTTTATTGAGACTAAGAATAGTGCATCACACAACATCACTGCACATACTTCCAAGTGTATGAGAGAAAAATAAGTTAGGTAATTTAGTAACATAGTGATTTAATACCTTACCTTTCACGAACTACAATGAATAAATAAATTATATAAATTGTTACGTGTGAGATGAAGAGCTAATGGCTTCATCCTTTTTTCTTAGTGCACAACATCTAAAGTTGTTGTATATGAAAACACGTAGTATAGTATAGTGTTCATTAAGAGAAAGTATTTATTATTATTTTTTTATTTTTAATACAAAATGTTTTTACAATTAAAGATAAGTAATAAAAGCGACCTTCCCCCCAGCCATCTGCAACTTGACAGTCTTGTTGAGTTTTTGACACTGACAGACACTCTTTGACTGACAGTTCTACTTTTTTTTTCTGGCTTCGCACGGTTTGTGGATTTAGCCAATTTCAAGTGAGTTATTACAGGGTAGGGAATAATAAAAATAAATTACGTTGCTAAAATGTTGTCACCTTGTCGGCGACCAATGCAGTGACAATGACAAGTATTTGCTTTGCTATTAGAAAGATCCAGAAAACACTTGCAAATCAAACACAAATCGAGTCATGTCATTATCATTATTAAATACAGAGTTGATATGACAGAGGGGCATTAAATTACACTACGTATACTATACACGTATAGTATACGTAGTGTACGTAGTGTAATACTAAACACACGTGTTTAGTACACACTACGTAGGTACAGTACAGTACAGTATAAAAATTAAAAGCACCAAAAATGAGTTTTTTTTTTTCAAACAAACTATTATCATGAAGATATAGGTATAAATGGAGCCAACACTTAGGACAAAAGCTTGAAACCAACTGTGGGCTGATGCTCTCTTCTGAATGCATACATAAGATTAAGAAAACACATATCACTGTCTCGTTCTTATGTATGCATTCAGAAAGAGAGCATCAGCCCACAGTTGGCTTCACTTAGGTATTTAGAGTGTTGCCTCCACTTTTATTTATAAGCTTCTTGACTATTATAGCTTACGAATCGGAGTAAAACGCAACCACCCTTTGTAAATAAATTTAACTGACCTTAGATACCTAGGTAACAAAACGGCAACATCGCGCGCGCCGGAGCGCGGCGTGTATTATCTCGTGTCAAAGCGGGCGGCACACACTGACCTATTTCTATTTCTTTTACACGCGGGATGTTTTGCTATGATTGTCACTTTCGTAACGGAAGTGCAAGTGTGTGTTACATATTTATTGCTTCCTTGTTTTAATTGGCATATTTTTTGCGAAAATATTTGGTTGTACTTGTGATTTGTGTCACAGCGGCAACAACGCATCGTAGGTTGTACTCAGATTTATCGTTTTAAGGTGCATGACCTAAGCGAAAGATACATCGTGTTCAAACGGGGCAAAAAGTAAAAAAATCATTTGCGACTAAACTACTGCTCCTATTTAATTGATTTTTGGCACAAAGCTTGAAAATGGTACCTAGTTATAGGCAGTTCAAAGGAAAGCCCCTCTGTCGTATCAACTTTGTATAAAGCAGCATAATCTTAGGACTAAGCGTCTATTTTTTTATATTCAAATAATAACCAACCATAACACAAAGTGTACTATCCTTTTTTTTTGTTAAATACTATCTTTTTATTATCTGTGCTGTGTAATATCCGTCTGACGTCACAGAGTGCTTCATAATAATCTACATCGGAGCCGTCCAAGAAACTTATAGATAAAAGTGGAGGCAGCACTATAATCAGTATAATCTAAATAACTAAGTGATACCACCTGTGGGCAGATGCTCTCTTTCTGAATCTGAATGCATTTATAAGAACGAGACAGTGGTATGTGTTTTCTTTATCTTATGTATGCATTCAAAAAGAGAGTGTCTGCCCACGGTTGGTTTCACTTATTTGTTCAGAGTGTTGCCTCCACTTTTACCTATAAGCTTCTTGGCGCCGTCCCGCGCCGCCGTCACCAGTCACCTCACCTGTCAATTTAGCAGAATAACAGAGATGATAACAGAATAGAATGCAAAATACAAACATGAGCTTATTGTAGCGCCTGTTTTGGATTTTAATAAAACTGGTTGTATTTGCAAGTAATAACATATGAAAATCTAAAATTATAAAATGGCAGCAGTACTTAAAAAAAGAGCGTTGGCGGAGTACAACAAGTCCTTTCAAGTAAGTAACTAAAGCAATAAGTCAGCAGTACATAAGAGGTTATTTGAAATTATTCAATGAATGGCTTATTTCCAGGATGGTCCTCCAACGAAAAAGTTGCACCTCGTCAAAAAGCCCTTGATAGGCAGCTCGGCCGCTGCTTTCGTTGGCCTGTTAGAAAAATGCAAGTCTAGTGACGAGGCACTGCAACTACTACTGCGCATCTCAGATTGCCTTCAGTTCCAAGAATCTGATGTTGAAGAGGCCATAAAGAAGCTGTCTGAACATTTCCAGTCTGAAGAAGAAGCTGTGGTGCGAGTGAAAATACTGTGGTTGTTTTGTGACATTGGGCTTGAGTGTCCTGGAGCCAATCTGAGTAATCTGATAGATGAAACAACTCACTTGATTAAAAATGAAACTTCTCACAAGGTAGTAATTCCATACTTATTTATTTGAAGTTAAGTGAAAATCTTTGCAATATAAAAATAAACAAGCATAACCTAAACATTAACTTTAAGTTGCAAGTTTAAGCTTTATGCTCATAAAATATTATGAAGAATAGGTCAGTGGGTCGTCAAATATACTTAAAGGATTGTTTGTCCATTAACAGGTTATAGCACAAGGCATAGCAACCCTGCTGAAACTTGGTAATAAGCTAAATGATGATAAGATCCTGATGATGCGCCTGGTAGCCGTGGCAAAGGACAACCTGAAGGATACGAGTCATCAGGTGAAGTGCCGGTGCCTGCAGCTCATCAGTGAACTGTACCCCATTCACCCTGAGTCGGAGAGGACTACAGAGATGGCATCGGAAGCCGATGCCATTGTTAAACTGCTTGGGGATTATTCACATGCTGAGGTATGTCAATTTTAGTTACCATTCCTCAAGAGATAAAATTGGTATATATTGTAAAGTTGAAAAACAATCTAGTGATTTAATTACAAAGAGTTGGGTAGGTAGGTGGTATAAATTAAATATTGCATGTATACAGTTGTATTTGCATTTCAATCTCGTATACTAAAGTCAACATAAGCCAAATATTGATATGTAAGCTAATGTAACCTTAATGGGGGAGTTTGTGGCTAAGTAAAAGCAGTATGAATTGGTTGGTCATGGTTAAGATACACCATGGATGATCCGTACATGGGTGACCATCCATTTCATACCGAGACCCCTTTGAGCCATGGAAACCACCTAAAGCCGTTGGTGCTTGCTGTCATTTGACAGTTGACAGTTGTTATGAAAGTCTGACAACCAGTCTTAAGGTGCATATGGATTAGAGGCAGCCTCGCCCGAGGCACGCACGGCTCGCCCTGTTGCCTCAAGTGCGTACGCGCCTCAGCCCAAGGCGTGGCGCGGCGGCGCGAGCCATCAGTTGTCGGTTTTTTTATTATGACAGACGAAGAAGTAAATCAGCTGTAAAGACGATCCGGCGCTGCCTCGTGTTTTTTTAATTTTGTACCGAGGCAGCCCACACACGAGCCGTGCGTGGCGAGGCTGCGCACCCCGAGGCTGCCTCTAATCCGTACGCACCTTTACCAAGAGGTATTGTGACCCAGTAACTAGGTTGTGGATGTCTGATAGGCAGTCGCTCCATGTATAACACTGGTATTCTGTTGAATCCAACTTAGACTGGAAGCTGACTCAGATGATGAAGCCAATGTGTAACCTTCTAGGATGCCAGAGTGCGGTCTGGAGCATTTCAGTCTCTCCTCACTATGCATGAGAGAGGACAGACGCTGAGTGCAGGCCTATATGACTTGGTGTGCATTGCTCTTTCCGATGACTATGAGATCGTGAGGGAGGTGGCACTCAAGCTTGTATGGGTTTTAGGAAACAAATATCCTGAGAAGTAAGTATTTATTTTTAGAAATTAATTGAGAACATAATATTTTATTCAGAAACTACAGCTGACCCCACAGCAATGTTGGGTCAGCTAGTAGTCAGTATAAAAATTCACGACAAACGGGTAGGGGGTAGAGGGTGGGGTAACCGTTTTAACCTTCCCTAGAATTCCACAAACATTTCAAGACCAAAAAAAATTAAATTAAAAATTTAAAAAACCCCCAACGCAAAACATAAAAGCAATTATTTAAAAAGTAAAAAATAATGTCTTTTGTTGAGCCATCAAATGTTTGTTCGTTGAAATGGCGCTATAATGTCGCGGTGGGGTACCGCGTAAGTTAGTATTTTACCTATTTAGCTATTGCTGACTTAGCGGAACCCCGCCGCGACATTATAGCGCCATTTCAACGAACAAACATTTGATGGCTCAACAAAAGACATTATTTTTTACTTTTTAAATAATTGCTTTTATGTTTTGCGTTGGGGGCTTTTTAAATTTTTAATTTAATTTTTATTTGAAAGTTTTTAAATGTAATTTAGTATGGTTTTGAGAAGTTGTAGATACGTCTAAAGTTGTATTTCGTCACATGGATATTTTTTTATATTAAAGATATCACCCTGAGAATGCGTTTGGTATATAAAATTCGCCATTTTGTGGTGCCGGTCATCTTGGCCTTGAAATTTATCATAGTGTAAAGTATTCTACTAGTGAAGCCCTTTCATTTGATACCCATATTGATGGAGTTGTGAAAAAATATGTGATTAGCTATTTTGTAGCGGCGGCCATCTTGGACCGATTTTCATCAAACATAGCTAAGAACACTCCCGACTAATTCACCTTTCAAATAAAAAAAACAAAAACAAAATCGGTTCATCCGTTCGGGAGCTACGATGCCACAGACAGACACACATACACACACACACACACACACACACACAGACACGTCAAACTTATAACACCCCGTCGTTTTTACGTCGGGGGTTAAAAAAAATATAAAGTTTAAAAACTAAAACCCGACCACAACAAAAAGTGATCTAAAAAGTACAAAACAAGAAAATATTTCACACAGAAATCAAGACATAGGTACAAAATAGTCAAGGTAAGCCGTGGTTGCCTGACTGTATCCCATATGAGTGCGATGAACATGAATATAATGGCATGCAACCACGGCTTACCTTGACTATTTTGTACCTATGTCTTGATTTCTGTGTGAAATATTTTCTTGTTTTGTACTTTTTAGATCACTTTTTGTTGTGGTCGGGTTTTAGTTTTTAAACTTTATATTTTTATTTAAACCATTTTGGAGTCACAGCTAAGTATTATATATTTAATAGGTACTAGTGAACCCCTTTCCAATGATACTAAACACGGTATGCGTATCTTACTTTATTTGGTAATCTTTCCTTTTTTTACAATAATTTGTGACAAATCACCACTAAATATTATATAAATTTGAAATGTACTAGTGAACCCCTTTCCAATGATACCAAACACGGTATGCTTGTCTTCATTTTTTTTTTTAATATTGGTTTTTTTGTCCGCCAGAGGGCGCCACATTGGATTCGGTGATACGTCATATAGCCTATAACCAGCGGACGATCAAGACGCTTCTAACGATACCTCATTTGTTCAGTTCTGATAAGTAGTTTATGAGCTATGAGCGTACAGATGAACATACATACACACATACATACATACATACATACATACATAGCCTGTCAAACTCATAACCCTCCTTTGGCTTTGCCGTAGTCGGGTAATTAGCCAAATTGGTTCAGTCGTTTTCGAGTTTTAGAGAGACTAATGAACAGCAATTCAATTTTATTATATAGATAACTTTTATTGACAAATTAGTTATAAAAAACATTAGGAGAAAGCCAATGGCCATTTAACAAAATTAGCCACGTATTCGGCTAAGTTAAATGTTTATAAATAATAATAAATAAATAATAATTCATTTATTTTCAGGCTGCATAGGCCCATAATAGATGAATACCTTAATCTAAACATACATATTTTATAATTTGTAACTTTTGTTAGTAGAAAAGACTTATTAAGACTATTGTTAGTAGCACTTCACTTTGCACTAAATTGTCTTTGTGCTGTCCTGTGGCACTTGTTCGCGGAAGCGACGGAACACCACATCCTGCGGCCAAAAGTCTTGTTCCATGACGAGGGGCAGGCGAGGGGCAAGGGATTTATATGGCTAAGGGCGGGTTGTTTCAAACAGTTGGTTAACGTTACATGCGGACGGTTAAAAAGTTACTATGACGTGCGATGTTTAACGTACGTTAAATGTAACGGGTTGTTTCATGACATAAAAATCCGTCAGTTAAAGTTATTCAAAAAGAGATTCCATAATATTTTGATGTTTGAAGTAGCTGTTTGACAACACAAAATTACGATGACTGGTTGGTTATGGTAATATTAGGTCTTTACATATGAAATTGCCGCTCGCAAGGGCGTCGCCAAGGGGGGGCGGTAGGGGCAGCTGCAGCTGCCCCCCCCTAGAGATTCCAAAAGGTTCATGTGCCTTTGACTGTATTTAAAATTCATACTTTTTCTATCCACCAAATATCAATTTGCCCCCCCCTAGGCCATCAACTGGCGAGTCCTGGCGACGCCCTTGGCCGCTCGGTATCAAAAAATTAAAAATAACATTTTTAAAAGAAATTATATATTTAGTCAATCGAAGTATGTACCATTGTTATCGATACACTTTCGCCATTTTATCGGGAGCTCATTGATCCCTTTGGTAAAAAAATCCTGGGAGCGAGAATCGATGAACTGCTTGAAGGCTGTTTAAACTGCCTCATCAGAATTGATTTTTTTTCCTTGTAAAAAGTTGTCCAAATTTCGGAATAAATGGTAATCGTTTGGGGCAAGATCTGGAGAGTATGGTGGGTGACGCAGAGTTTCCAGTCGCAGCTCCTCTAACTTGGCGACCGTCTGATGTGCAGTATGTGGTCGAGCGTTATCCTGAAGGAGCAATGGGCTAGAGCAATTGACCAATCTCGGTTGTTTAATGGTGAGCTTTTCCATCATTGTTTGCAACTGTTGACAATACATGTCTGCAGTAATCGTTTGGCCTGATCTCATGAAGCTGTAGTGGATGACACCAGCACAGGACCACCAAACACTAACTAGAATCTTCTTTTTGGTCAGTTTTCGCTTGGGGCAAGGTTTTGCCGGTTTTCCAGGGTTAAGCCATTGTGATGATCGCTTGCGATTATCGTACACGATCCACTTCTCATCACAAGTGACAATACGATTTAAAATTCCCTGATTATTGTGACGATTGAGCAAGGAAGCGCAGCAACCGACGCGTGTTTGTTGGTGTGTTTCAGTCAATTCGTACGGTACCCACTTTTCGAGCTTTTTTACTTTTCCAATTTGACGCAAATGGATAGTGATTGTTTTGTCACTTACTCCAAAGGCTGCTGCTAATTCAGAAGTGGTTTGAGATGGATCCGCTTCAACTATCGCCTTTAATTCTTCATTATTCACTTGAGTATCCGGTCGTCCACGAGGCTCATTTTGTAAATCAAAATTTCCAGAACGGAAACGTTGAAACCAAAAACGCACCGTTCGTTCGTTAGCGGTGCTTGGCCCGTACACGTCGTTAATCCTTCGAGCCGTTTCTGCTGCACTGGTGCCACGGTAGAACTCATATTCGTAAATATCGCGAATTTTTAATTTCTCCATTGTTGTTGCAATAGCAATTTTCAAGCCCAAACAAATGACGATAAAACAAATGAAACACGAATTTTAAAACAATATTCTTTAGTCTTTATTTTGAAATAATTTTGAATTTGGAATTCCTAATCAAACACAAAATATTTGATTTCAAAGTTGCCAGTATTAAGTATCGGCAATTTCATATGTAAGGACCTAATAGTAACTTTTTGACGTATGATTTTGTGAAACAACCCGTTTTTTTGATTTGACGATAGTTAGCGCCATTTTTAACTATTACCGGTCAGTAATGGTTAGTTGAAGCAACCTGCCCTTAGGCTTCAAGCAGTTGGACCTATTCATGTTCTCAGATCTAATTTTGTTACTTGGTCCTGCCATCTGAGAAAAATAACATTATTTTTTTTTTTCTTAAAACATTCTTAAAATGTTTCAGCACAATAACTCTTTGTGACGACGAGACCACGATGCGTCTGGTAGACGATGCTTTCGTGCGCATATGCTCGGCGGTCAACGACCTGTGCATGCAGGTGCGGGCGCTCGCCTGCACGCTGCTCGGAACTACGCGCGGTGTGTCCGACCGCTTCTTGCTGCAAACCTTGGATAAGCAGCTCATGAGTAACATGAAGGTAAGTGATGCTATTTAAAACTATTGTAAATGATAAAACCTGGAAAAAAATTCAAACGTCGACAGTTAGCCTTTTGGTGAATGGTAGTGGTGAATGGTGGTGGTTTGGTGGGCCTTTGGTAGTTTTTGGTAAAAAAAAAATGTATTTGTGTATGTATATCAGCTGTCGGACACCCATAGTACAGGGTCTCCCTAGTTTGGGGTCAGATGGCCGTGTGTGAAAATGTCCCCACATATTATTATTATTATTACTATGAAAATGCAAGTCTCTAGAAACCAATAGACCTGCCAGAAGCTACCTGTTTTATTTTAATTATAAGAATGTTATATTTTGGATTCCTACTTCCTTGGTGTTTTTAGTTGTAAATTGAATGAGTTCATTTCACCTCTGTGTGACCTGTTATGATTCTATTATTTAATGTAAATCTATTATTTTGAAATAAAACAATGCCCTTGTCTGTCAAAATTAAAGTGAAATTTTATTTTGTCTTGCACTTGTGTTTGATTGTTGTTTATCTATATTAAGTATTGATTTCTATATTTGGGTATGTATATCAGCTTTGCAACACCAATAGATCAGGTTCTGCGTAGTTTGGGGGGGTCAGATATATTATTATTATTATTTCAATCTTCATGGTATTTTGAGCACATTATAACATGACTATATTATCCCAGAAAAAGCGCACAGCTCATGAGCGCGGCGCTGAACTGGTTCGCAGCGGCGCGTGGGCGTCGGGTCGGCGCTGGGCAGACGACGCCCCCGGGCAACTGTTGCACAGTGCCACGGTGCAACTGTTGCCGGGCGGAGCCGCCGGGGCCTTCGTGCACGGCCTGGAGGACGAGCTCATGGGTATGTCACAGGATAACATAATGGATATTTTGCACAACTTCTATGCATGCGGAGTTTACTTGTAAGTAATTATTGTTGTACTGTTGCATATATACATTTTTGCATGTAAATAAAAAAAATAAACTTTTATCAAAGTTTCCTGATTAGCAACTAGTGGGTAATCTCTTCATTATTAAGTCTAGAGTCGACGAAATAAGTAGCAGTGTTCTGCAATACTGATACCAAAGTAAAGTAGCTTCTATTCAAAAGATTTCGAGCGAACGAGACCACGCTATCTAATCTCTCATTTACACATTACGTTTCGTCTAATGATATTAATTTGAGTTTTTTACTCCCTCCCCTCTAGAGGTGCGCACGGCCGCCGTAGACGCGGTGTGCCAGCTGTCCATGGAGAATACAACATTCGCGACCACTTCACTAGACTTTCTAGTAGACATGTTCAACGATGAAATTGAGGATGTGCGCCTGCGCGCTATTGACAGTCTCACGCGTATCTCACATCATATCGTTCTTAGAGAAGATCAGCTGGAGACTATATTGGGAGCTTTAGAGGTTAGTATTACTTGGCAATTTATTAACTTGGTCTTGAATAAACTCAATCGGATCTGTGGAAGATGCTTTGAATTTTAGCTAAGAAACTCTCGATCAAGTCACTTTCACTGACAAAAAAAAATTAGCCATTTGGGAGTTATCGCGGAATAGAAAAAAACAAGTGGAAGCGCCCATGTAGCTATCCCACGTGTGTCACAATTATGCGGAAAATATGTAAAATAATAACAACCTTCATCATGATAAGTCTTAATTTTGTTTGAACAAGAAATGAGCTTTTCGTCTGAAAAAGAGATTCGTGGAGTCGTCGTCGTGAGTTGAATTTGTTGTTCATACAAAATTAAGACTTATTACAACTGACAAAGGTTGTTAATATTTAACATATTACATATTTTTCCAATCAGATGCACATGTTAAACGCCTCTATTTTAAAATGAGAGTAATTTTGAGCTGACGTGTCAGTGTTACTATGGTCAGCAAAACAGAAATTGAAAAAGCAAAACATTGTTCATTTTATGTAATTAAATTAAATTTCATTCCAAAACAACAATTTGTTACTAAGAAAACTTCAACTATATATTCTGATGACTGGTTATTGATTTGTTTTGTTGACTGTACTATAAAACTACTGAGGTAATATCGTTTTCAGGACTATTCAATGGACGTCAGAGAAGGCCTTCATAGGATGCTTGGGTCTTGTACAGTCGCGTCTAAGACCTGCCTCGAAATGTGCATAGACAAGATATTGGAGAATCTCAAGAGGTATCCACAAGTAAGTACAGTAATATATTCTGTTTTGGTTGACTTTCGATGGCAATAATAAGAATAATCAATTATTTATGCTAGATTTTGCACACATCATTGTTGTTAGTAACACTGAAATACTTTACTACACATTATAAATAAAAGTAGAGTTTGTATTTGTTAGTACCAATGTTCTCAATAGGGTATTACACCCGTTATGAAAAAGTGTCTCAATGAAATTCTGTAGTGCTAATATGCCACCAAAAAAAAACACAAAGTTTTTTTTTCAATCGATAAGTGCCATAAAAATGCATCTAAATTTTAAACTTTCAAATTTCGCGCGTAGTTTGACGAAAACGGCTCTTACTGGACGCCATATTGGTCAGCGTAAATGACGTCAGTTTGTTTAGTATCAAATGCACACATATTAAATATGATAATTGTATATAATTAAAAAATAATTAAAAGCATATTTTGTAATAGGTGTAATAATGAAAAAATTACGTTAGTTACGAAAATAATAAAAGCACAAAGCCTATATTACGCCAATCGGTTGACTGACAGTTGTCAATTTTTTGTTTACACAGCCGTATGGCGTAATAACATGGCCGCTACGATTTCATGGTGTTTTATAATAGATTAAAAATACTGAAAACTTTGAATTGAATTTAAAAATTGGTTTTGTTATTTATGAACTAAAACTTACATTTTCCGACTGCTTTATGCCTAAACTGTCTCAATAACATATTTATAGATTTTTTCTCGTATAGAGTAAAATACCCTATTGATTCTGTAAATTCTTTTGCTATTAGGGAACTACATTAGTGAGTGCTATAAGCTGTAATTTACTATAAAAAATAAGGGAACCATAACAAAAAGCTAAACCTAGAATAAACTAAATTTAGTTAAGAACATAATATATAAAAAAGATTTTTTTTGCATATTTACACCTCTTTACTTGTGTACGCGCATGAGCCTATACCAGTGGCGTGCGGTTCATACAGTCACATAGACATTGCCTACCCTACAACTCAGATAAATATTTATTATCTTGTTTTAATTTATTTTGATATCTCTAATATTTTATACACGAGTAATTACTCTCAATTAATAAAAAAATCTTAAATCAGCTCCATCTGTCGCGTAACGGTGGTAACACGAAGTCTCATCGATACGTTCGCGCCTTAGTCCGCGCATTTCGATCGCTTCGCGCTGCTCTAGCGCCGCTAGGATCCTACGGGAGAGACACAAAATATTTGTGCCTAGATTATTATATTTTGTTTGGATGTGTGCCTCGTGACAGGCTCGTAGCACGCGTGTGCATTTTCTATTCGTACATGACACACAATGTCACAACTCACGCACACAACGCGAACTGAAGACATTGTCTTTTTAACATTTTAGATTTTACTACACGAGTTTACACGACAGAATACGACAATTGTGTAGGTACAAAAATATACGTGAATTATTCTGAGTCGCCATTTTTTTTTGTTTTGGTTTGTTTCATGGTTTTGTGAATGCATTTTTATATTATTTCAACGTTGTTACTAGTGTGTAAAATGGAATAACTTCACTGTGAAAGTTTGTTGTGTAGTTATGTAGGTACAGACAATACTTAAAAAATGATTCCTTTTCAAAACTTTCTCTCGGCTTCGGTGAAAAAACACTGATCGAGGATAGCCGCTAGATTTCAATCAATACAAACAAACCATGCGATTAGGTCGTAAGAGGTTGGTACAGTTCTGTTTTATTACATCAATTAAAGTAGGTAGAAGATTCGCGAGATTTTGTTGTAGAACCGAACCCGAATAAAATGCCTACATTTTGTTTAGGTTTCGGTACTCAATATTATGATAGATAATCACCTCATCATCACATGAAAGGGAAAAGGGTAGGTGCTTGTAATACCTACTTCTAGTAAGTTGTGAACTTGAGATTATTTTATTGGTAAAAAAACACATTAGGTAAGTACCTACCTAATTGTTCCTTGTTTAGTAGATTGCAAAACGTTTTTCTTCTACGCATATTATTTTTAACCCTGTTTTGAGTTTCTATCATAAAATCGATTAAAAAAAATTGAACACATCTGTTTGTATGATGCTTTAGGAGGAGGTACATACCTACCTACTCTGTGACGCGGGCCTGACGCTTGAGTACCTATACAGCGGTTGTTCTGTTTACCTTTCCTACTATTTTCAAATAATATAATCGCCTGAAACGAGGCATTACATCGATACAGTCCTATTCATATTTTTTCTACGGCAGCAAAAAAACTAATTGATGTCTATAAATTCAGTCAATCTAGGAATCATTTGAGGTGGCAAATCACTTAGGTACAGTCATCAAATTATTATTATTATTATTATTGAAATGTTTATTCTCTATTAATTTTATTTTATTTTATTCAAAAACATCCATCGGTTTCTAAGTAAACTTTAACTATATCTGTCGACCCTGCATACCTATTTTTTTCTGCCTACCCTGTCTAAAAACTCTGTGCACGCCCCTGGCCTATACATATAATGTCGGTTGATGTAATGTTGAATAAAATAAATGTTAATGTCCACGATAATGTCTATTTAATAAAAAATAACTAAAGTTTTAAGGAATAATTAGAATAAAAATGTTAAATGTTGCGCGAGCTCGATATTAAACCGAACACTGACGTACTTGCGTACGTGACGGTGTTACATGTACTTAATTAACAGAATTTGCAGTATTTATAACTAGGCCACAGTACAATGTGCGGTTGCTGACCGTACAACTTGACTGCAAGTAAACATTATGGTACCAAAGCATATAAAACATTTCTGTATTATTGCCAGTTTACCATTTTCGTGTAAAATTCCTTGAGTCGTTGGACCATGATCAAGAGCTGACAGAAGGTTCACCTTTACCTTATAAAATATTTTACAAATTTACAATAGGACAAGCGCTCGACGTTCCGTTGCGTGCAGCGCTTGGGCAGCTCCCATGCGTCGCTAGTCCTACCGCTGACGACGCGCCTGCTCGCTGTGCATCCCTTCTTCGACATGCCTGAGCCGGACGTGGAAGACCCAGCCTGTATCCTTTGGTGTAACAATTATAAAAATCCGTCGCGATGGGTCAGTATGGAAAAATCTGAAACTATTAGAGGTTAGAGGTAGTGGCGAAAGGTCAGTTTCCATAAGAGGGAAACGTAAATTGCAAAAATTCAATTGGGTATACAGGGTGGCGATGACAATAGCACAAAAAAGGATCATGGCAGGATTTGGTAATTAGGTTTTTATTGAGCATTTAATATTAAATTATGGCGCCACAAGTTGCCGCTCTTTTCACAACTAAAAAAATCAGTAAATCAATATTTCAAATAGTGTTCTATTTTGGTTACATTTATATCCTCTTTAGGTTGTTTGATTTTTTTTTAATTTTGATGATTGGATTTATTTGACAGTTTGAAAATATTCTTATGAACTCGTATTACCAGTATTTTAATTTTTTGACGTATCGTCTATCTTCACCTTGCATAACTTTACTTTTCTAAATTTAATACCGTCTATCACTAAATTACAACAAAATCGAACACGGTGGTTTTATAATGCTTTTTAGATGGTGTATTTTAAATACCTGCAATTTGACTGTTAATATGATTTGGAAACTTTAGACAATAGATGCCTACTACTGTCAGCCAATTTTCAAGCTTATATAGGTTTTAGGCAACAAGTACCCTGTAAAGTAAGTATTTAGATTATAAAATAATTGTGAACGTAATATTTGACATATTTTGTTCAGTAATATCAATTTATTTTTTGCTAAAGGGCAGTTGTCCCCTAGAGTTTCCTATTCTCCATAAATCAACTTGCCCCCCCCCCCCCCCCCCCAGGCTATCAACTGGCGACGTTCTTGCTGCTTGCCACTGCTAGTGTGTTCTGAGGAACATTTTGTCGATTCTGGAGTTTGTAAAAAATTGTATTGAAAGATTTTTTATAAATTCATATAACTTTGAGCACACTATTATCCTTGACTACAACATCAGACGTGTGCGTATTAATACTGGTGCTGAATGCGGCGCAGCACTGCACCACCATGTTGCCGCTGTTCGAGGAACACACCATCAAACACTACACCTACCTCCGAGACACCATGCCGCACTTCGTACCCTATCTACCTATTGGTGAGTTTTGACGAGTGTGGCGTACTCCCACGTGTCAAAACCGTCCTCAGGACGTAATGAAAATGTAATGTGGTTTCCTTCACAGATATAGATAGACCTAGATAACGCAAGAGCAACTACTTCGCGTGCCTATTTTCGTGCCTAACTTACGATAAAAAATCGTAAGTAAAAAAATAAAGTAAACGTTTCCTTCCATCGGTAAGTCATTTTGTGATTAATATTATGCGTAATTCATTTAAAAAACAATTATTTTTAATCTAATACCCTCAGTAATACCTGGGAATACCAAATTTAGGAAAAACAAAACATTCGTATTACATTGTGACGTCCAAAAAATGGCACGCTTGGTTTTCGTACAGATCGTGATACTTGCGTTATCTAGGTCTATCTATGTCTGTGGTTTCCTTCCTTATAAAATGTGGAGCTAATGAGCCCACGCGCGCCACTCGTATGGGCCCTTGTACCTTTGCGCATGAAATATCCTTCCTACTATATATATTATATATAATATTATAAATGTGAAAGTTTGTGAAAATGTTTGGATGTTTGTTACTCAATCACGCGTAAACCGTTGAACAGATTTGCATGAAAATTAGCACATAGGTAGACCATTTCCTGGATTAACACATAGGATACTTTTTGTCTCGGTAATGGATAATAGTTCTTTTTACGCGGGTGAAACCGCAGGCAGCAGCTAGTAAATAAATAAATTAATTAATGAGTTAAAATGCATGGAACGGAACGTATGCTGAAGTACGAGTGAAAGGCGTATGATTGTGAGAGAGAGGGAAGAGCAATTTGAAAGATGGCGATAGAAAGAAAAACGACGTATGAGTAGGTACTCTGTTTCGATTGCTTTTTATCATCATCATCATCAGCCGGAAGACGTCCACTGTTGAACAAAGGCCTCCCCCATAGAACGACACAACGAGCGGCAACTTGCCGCTTGCATCCACCGGTTACCCGTAACCTTAAC
This sequence comes from Charanyca ferruginea, assembly GCA_947361185.1. Taxonomy (NCBI): domain Eukaryota; kingdom Metazoa; phylum Arthropoda; class Insecta; order Lepidoptera; family Noctuidae; genus Charanyca; species Charanyca ferruginea. Next base: position 19,786,718 of record OX376059.1, on the reverse strand, counting down.
GATGTCGTCAATTGCTTGTACATAAAAATCTTCTGTGCGTGTCTATGAAAGTGAACTCCTCCTAAACGGCTGGGCCGATTTTGATGAAATTTTGAGTATGTGTTCCAGTGGATTCGAGAATGGTTTAGATTCACAATCGGGCTTGGCAGGTGGTGCTATAGTCGGGTTGCAGGACAGCGCCTGCCAGGCCCGCTAGTATTTGAATAAAATTATACAGTTAACAATATGTATGTTAGTATCATTGCCATTTATTTTACACCCATTATCCCACAAAAGTATCGCCTTACTCCATATTATTGTCATTCACTAAAATAGACTGTTTGACGTTTACGTTCACGTTCTTCTATTGTGACTTTCTTGGTAAACGAAATCAAACACCCTAACTCACAATGATTATATGTCAGGTGACGCCCAACAATCGAGCGCGGAGAAGATCGAGTCTGCGATGGACGACAGCGCGGTGCGGCGTTTCTTTGACTCGGTGCTGCAACACATCGACAACACCACGCTGTCCACCAATGTGCGACTCAACATGCTCCACTCGGCAGAGGAACAACTTAATAAGTCAGTTTATTTATGTACTAAGGGATAACTAACAGCAGTGTAATATTAACATATAGGTTAGAACTTAAGAATAGAGGTAACAAATGCACTACCCATAACGTTATCCACATATTACCAAACAGATGTCCTACTTGTTAGGAACAATGATACAAAAATAAACAGAATAAAAGTAAACATTACTTTTAGGGTTCTAGTTTGTAACAACATGATTATTCTTCCAAATATTCTTTCACCGAATCAAGAAATTCCGTAACGAAAATAAACCCCCCCCCCCCACTCCGCCTATCATGTAGCTCGGCCGAGCATTCGCTTAACGTGTATGTGTATGGTATATATAATCATAATATAATATGTATTTGTAATTTAGTATACTTATATTAGTGAATATTGACTTTTGACATTTAACTTTGACTTTTGACTTTGACTTGGATTTCCCTAACTCCTGCGCTAGTGCATGTGTGTTACTCGAGCGTGGCAGAATAACATATGGGGGACAGCCTTGCGACTTGTGAAGTGCTCCCACCATACCTGAGCCTTTTATGTAGCGTCGAATGTCTAGGACAGCCGATCAGATTAGAAAAAAGCTTAGCTGTGCTTAGCTTGCTATACATATATATATACTGGGCGTTAGGGACAGCTTGGCAAAAACGAAAAATATAAATCAAAAATAATATTGTAAATATTTTCCAAGTGAAATATTTTCCCGGAAATGCTATGCAAAAGTTTTTCAATTTTCAATTTTAATTCGAGCGCGCAATGTAAAGCGCGTGCGTTCAAGAGTACCTAAACCTACTCTCGAGTGAGCACGACGTACCTAATCGTTAAAAATAAATAATGAAATACCTACCCAAGCTTTGACTTAACGAATAAATAAACCTGTCAAATAATAAACACATTTTTGGTAACACAGCTAGTACCTAGGTACCTACATGATAAACAATAATGATGTTAAACTAAAACTTACCTAAAATCTCTCGGGCCGTATAAGAAACGGCTCGAAGTGATTGCCTCCAAGCTGGATGGATTCCCTGGATGGCGATCGTTCGGATGCCTTTGTACGTAAATACGTAAGGCCAATGACGCATTCCCTCGCGCTTCTCCCAAACACATCAACATTTGGCCGTATTCTCGAGCACTAAACGGTTCATTTCTTCTACTCATTATAACCACCAGTTAAACACTCAAACAACACAACACAAACGTACGAAACAGTCACAAATCTTAAAAATAATACGTAAAACGCGAAAATACTGCGAACTTCAAACGCGAAACGAACTAACCAGCGGTCTCTTCACTATCGACTCCGGCGCCGGTCGGTCTGGAGCACTAGAGAAACCCACGCAGAAAAATGTAAGTCTCAGTCGATCATGTTTTATTTTATTTTGATAGTCATAAGACTATGACAATAAAATAATAGCTTAATCTTGGTTGTCGATGCAATGTTTGACTTCTACTATTATTGTTCCTCTTAACCAAACAAAATACTTCACTTTAAATAAAATAACACAGGACAAGTACTCAATCTGCAGGTTTCCTTGCAATTTTCAGAAGAAAAAAAATATTTATGTGGTAAAACAAGTATTTGATCGATTATTAAAAGGTTTTCACTTTACTAAAATGAAACGCATTTTATTCAAACCTGTGTAAATAAGTAATCTTACAATTTAACAATCAGGTACATTGTAAGGTATTTTATTTAAAAGATGCGTAATAAATCACATGTTGACAATAAATAAATGACTAGTTTTTCAAGTTTCGTTCGGTACAGCTCTAGCAGAGGACATCGCACCGATGCGGCGACGCCGGGCGGCGCGTGTTATTTGTGCCTAAACCTACATAGCTTAAATGTAGGTACCTAGAATTATTTTTGTTGTGTTTACATTGCCGAGTTAAGTTTTTTTTTTTTTTTCATTAGATTTATGTTTAGAGGCCTGGACTTGGTACTTACATATCAATATATCACGAATCAAGTGAAAAATCGGTCGAAAATTTTGAGAATTTTCCGGAGAAAAATTCCAACGATTTTCAATCACAAATCGTGGTCTGAAACTACAGTTTCAGTTTTTGCCAACCTGTCACTAACGCCGTGTATATATATATGCTTTGCTTTGCAATAGCTTTACCGCGGCAGTCCCCGAGTGCCACACGGTTTTTTTTAACTATTTCATTATTTATATGCGAAGACTTGTAATTTGCTGTCAGTCTTCCAAAGAAAAAAAAATAAATAACATCGTCTCGCACTAAGCTCATTTCAGACTGCACTATATTATAATAGCTTAAAGCATATAGTTCATAGCACAACCATATCGCTAAATTACTATGTTACACATACACTTTAACAATGAGTATCATTTGTAAACTAAGCTATAAAGTTAAACTTAGTGTTTAACTTTATATTGAAAAAATGCACTCAAAAGCACGAATTAATCCTAGGTTAATAATTTATGTATTCAAATATGACAAGTGTAAACCGGCTTCTTAGATTGTCAGGAATATAGTGATTATTATTTAATTATCTAAATCGTTTGTTCCTCAGATTAGCGGAGATGGAGCCCGCTGTATCAGGCGCGGCGCAGTTCACGTCGGTGTTTGCGCGCTGCGTGCTCGCGCTGAACTTAGCGCTGCACAGCACCAACGGGCCGCCCTCGCATGCGCTTGCGCATTTGACCACAGATTGTCTCAGGTTCGTTATAAATCTTTTTTTATTCAAGCGTTTCCCATTGAACCTTCTTGATAAAACAATGGATTCGGATTTAGTGTAATAGTAATAAAAGAAATAGCGGTGAGGGTGGTATCAATCACTTACAGGTGTAAGGTAGTACACAAATGTCCTTATTAGGATTTTTTGCCACAAAGCAAAATAATGATACTTTTAGACCCCCTACCTAAAAGAATCGACACAGCTCATTTTTTTTGTCTATCGTTACTTGCAATGAACAGGTCCACAGTATAAATATTAGTACTACCGTACAGTAGCAACTCGCCCCGCCTCTCTGCGAAACTGTTCTTCACCTACGCGCCTCACCACACACGTATTTGTCGTATTTGTACAGTCTATTATTTTGGTAGTAGTGTAGGTAATAAAATCTTCTCGTTAGTATGGAGTGTCGTAGGTAGGTAGATAGATAAAACATTTATTTGGTGCACAGAGATCTAACACAAACAAAAAATACAAATCAAATAAGGATTAGACAAAGTGAGGTGTGTCTCAAGGTTGCACCAAATGGGAGTCCAGCTCAGCATGTGTCAGGCAAATATACCTGACGCTGATATTCTGCTGAATCCCTACACACATCATCATCATCTACATATGGACGTCGAGCAGATGAGATATATTGATGTTGGAAGGTGTTGTGGCAAAGTTGTCATGACACCGTGTCTATAATCCGTGTTTTAATACTTGAGCAGACTTTAACGTTAGCTTTACTTTAATTTAAGTTTTTCTATGTAATTTAGTGTTAATTTATTACAAATACATAGAAGCACTTCCTAGCCTGAAACACAGGTTCAACCTACTTTAGGCAAATGAGTACCTATTTTCTATTTTAAACTCTAAGATATTCTAGATTTCTATTTTAAACAGGACGGGCCTGTTGGTCTAGTGGTCACTGACCCTGACTGCTAAGCCGGAGGTCGTGGGTTCGATTCCCACCCAGGACAAACTTTGTGTGATGAGCATGATTGTTTGTTCTGTGTCTGGGTGTTTATCTATAATATGTATGTATTTATAAATTATATAAGTATGTATATCAGTTGTCTGGTTACCATAACACAAGCTCTGCTTAGCTTGGGACCAGATGACCGTGTGTGAGTTGTCCCAAGATATTTATTATTATTTATTATATTTTTTTTTGTACGTGTCTTTTTATTAAATAAATAATAATTATTATTATTATATTTCCTTTTTCTAACCGTGGGTGTCGTAGAAAGCGACAAAGGGATATTGACCAGAAAATGGACAGCAGCGTCTTTCTGAATAAAATTACACCTACTGCAATCGCCAACATGCATCGGCCAAGCATGGCAATACGGCTAAACCCCCCTTGGGGGAGACTTATGCCCAGCAGTGGGCGTTTAAAGGTTGACATGATGATGATTATTATTATTATAGACTGCAGCACCAGTTTAGCGGTGTATCAGAACAAGAGAGTGCGTGCGTGTGGCAGCTAGCGTTACGTGTGAGTGCGGCGCGTCTGTGCGCAGCGGCTTTAGCGACCCCGGCGCTCGCCCCCACGCACGTGGCGCTGGGCGGGGCGGGGGCGGGCGCGGGGGCGGGGGCCGCCGCCGCGCTCTGTGCCGCCGCAGCGCTCACGCACCACGCCGAGCTGCTGGATCGACTGCTGGCGTCTGCAGGTGATGATCATTTAACAAGTTTTACTTTTAAGATTTCTATAGTTGGTGTTTATGAGTGTTATAAGGGACGTAGTATTTTCCGCAAACGATGTATAATCAAGTTGTGTATCTAAAAGATAGTTCTGTAAAAAGTTTTTTTAGATTTTTTTTTGTTCATCGGCACCGTCCCATCTGCTCATAGTCAGAAAGACTGATCGCAAGAAATAACCGGAAAAAAAAAAGTTTTTTTTTGGTGAAGATAGGTTGTTTTTTTTGCTTTTGAATTTCTTTCTGTTTGTCTGGTCACATTTACGAATTTTGTTAAGTACAGAGGCCAGCACATCAAGCTGCAACAATCTGTCAAATTTCTTTCATAGATTTTCAACTTTGTTACAAAATAATAAGGTTCATATTATATTGGAATTTTACAGTTTGGTTTCATGTGCTGGCGTCTGTACATACGAAAATGTTCAAATTCCATACAACCATTACCACTGCGCTTTTATCGATTGTTTTGTCGCTTTTCAGGAGTGGAACCAGACCCATTCACGATCGCCGTGTTTCGTCAGCTGTCGATGAACGCTGACCACAAGCCGGCCGCGCTCGCTCGCGCTATCATGCCACTGCTACAGTCCGCGCCGCTGCCGGTCATACCTAAACCTAATATCAAGGTATGTTTATAAAAAGGTTTTAATTACATGCAAGTTTAATATGTTTCTGTTTACAACTTCACTAATTTATATATATATATGTATACTAGATACTCGTCTAGTCTCTAATCGAATAAAATTTGAGCTGTAAGCTTTATCACAAAAAAAAACGTGACCCTCCTTCTGCCGCAGTTGGGCAACTGTCACATAATATAGGCATAAAGTCACTACAAAAAATATACGAGTGTGCTTTAGACCACACGACTGAAGTAAAATTTCTTTAGCTTCATCTATATATTATGTATCCGTTTGCAACTGGCTATGAAAAAAAGAGAGAAAGAAAATGTATGCTCGCACCACTCTCTTGCCCCTACAGTAATATACGAAACGTAACTCTCTCTCTTTCTATCTTCACTAACTTATATCTCTCTCTCTCTCTCTCAACTTCCGTTCGCCTCGCCTGATAACACTTTTCCTAACGCTCTCGTCACGCATTTACCAGCTTACTTCAAAAACTGAAGAAACTACAGAACACAAAAATATATGACTATCAATCTATCAATGTTTTGCATTTTATTCTCTAACAAACTTTCATAAAATATTGTCAGAAATATAACTTTCCAAAAAGTTTTAATTTCTTTTTAACTCTTTAACCGTCTACTTCGGATTAACCCGACAAATATTTTCATGTCCATTACGCCAGCGTCGTATATTTCCGACCAAATACCACAGCTCTTTAAGTCTGTTTTTTAATTTAATTACGCTGTATTCTATCAAGAAGATGTTTATATTAGGGAAATAGTTAATTCAGTAATCATTAAAATACTAGTCTCTTAATATTACTGCAATGTTCTGGCTACCTGATAAGAAGTCGGGCTGTTAAAAGGTTAATATTTTTCGTGTTTTAAGATTCGCATGTGTACGGCGACCATCATCGAGCCGCCCGCCGACAACGACACGGTGGTGCGCTTCAGCGCCGGCCTGGTGGCGGGCGTGGCGCTGGAGGCCGAGGTGCTGCGCGTGCGCGCGCCGGCGCAGCTGCGCGTGCGCGTGGCCTACCCCGACACGCGCGTGCACGCGCTCGTGCCGCCCAAGGACCATCTCAGGCCGCTCGACCACCTGAACACTAGTAAGTGAACTCTGACTATACCACACCGGACACTCCCTGCAAACGAAACGATTTGTACACTCTGTTATTTTGGTAGTAATGTAGGTACACTACTACCAAAATAACAAACTACGAAAAACTAAACACGTGCGTGTGTGCGCGGCGAGAACTAAAAGCAGTTTCGAGAGCACGTTCGACGCGGGAAGAAGTGAGGAACAGTGTTTCGGAGGGAGGCGGGGCGTGTCGCTAGGTACTACCGCACAGGTAGTACCTACTAATACTTATAACTTATACTGTGCTATTGCCAAAATAACAGACTGTACGGTCGAACAAGCTAATTGGTTTACAGGCAAAAATATTCATCTTTCTAATAAACTAATAATTTATTGATTTATTTTATTTTTTTATCTTTAGCACTTAGGTACCAGATACCTACGTGCTCGAGATAAGAAAATAGAATAAAATCAAATATTGTGAGTGTAATAGAAAGATCGGCCAAGCATGGCGATTATGGCTGAACCCCCCCTCCCCCCCCCTTTGAAGGAGACCTATGCCCAACAGTGGGCGTCTAAAGGTTGAAATGATGATGATGAATAGAAAGATGAATATTTTTGTCTGTAAGCCAATTAGCTTGTTCGACTGTACAAACACGTGCCGCGAAAACTAAAAAGCAGAACAGTTTCGAAAGCACGTTCGACGCGGGAAGTGGTGAGGAAGTGTTTCGGAGCAGTGGCGTGCGGTTCATACAGTCACATAGACATTGCCTACCCTACAACTCAGATAAATATTTATTATCTTGTTTTAATTTATTTTGATATCTCTAATATTTTATACATGAGTAATTACTCTCAATTAATAAAAAAATCTTAAATCAGCTCCATCTGTCGCGTAACGGTGGTAACACGAAGTCTCATCGATACGTTCGCGCCTTAGTCCGCGCATTTCGATCGCTTCGCGCTGCACTAGCGCCGCTAGGATCCTACGGGAGAGACACAAAATATTTGTGCCTAGATTATTATATTTTGTTTGGATGTGTGCCTCGTGACAGGCTCGTAGCACGCGTGTGCATTTTCTATTCGTACATGACACACAATGTCACAACTCACGCACACAACGCGAACTGAAGACATTGTCTTTTTAACATTTTAGATTTTACTACACGAGTTTACACGACGGAATACGACAATTGTGTAGGTACAAAAATATACGTGAATTATTCTGAGTCGCCATTTTTTTTGTTTTGGTTTGTTTCATGGTTTTGTGAATGCATTTTTATATTATTTCAACGTTGTTACTAGTGTGTAAAATGGAATAACTTCACTGTGAAAGTTTGTTGTGTAGTTATGTAGGTACAGACAATACTTAAAAAATGATTCCTTTTCAAAACTTTCTCTCGGCTTCGGTGAAAAAACACTGATCGAGGATAGCCGCTAGATTTCAATCAATACAAACAAACCATGCGATTAGGTCGTAAGAGGTTGGTACAGTTCTGTTTTATTACATCAATTAAAGTAGGTAGAAGATTCGCGAGATTTTGTTGTAGAACCGAACCCGAATAAAATGCCTACATTTTGTTTAGGTTTCGGTACTCAATATTATGATAGATAATCACCTCATCATCACATGAAAGGGAAAAGGGTAGGTGCTTGTAATACCTACTTCTAGTACCTAAGTTGTGAACTTGAGATTATTTTATTGGTAAAAAAACACATTAGGTAAGTACCTAATTGTTCCTTGTTTAGTAGATTGCAAAACGTTTTTCTTCTACGCATATTATTTTTAACCCTGTTTTGAGTTTCTATCATAAAATCGATTAAAAAAAATTGAACACATCTGTTCGTATGATGCTTTAGGAGGAGGTACATACGTCTACCTACTCTGTGACGCGGGCCTGACGCTTGAGTACCTATACAGCGGTTGTTCTGTTTACCTTTCCTACTATTTTCAAATAATATAATCGCCTGAAACGAGGCATTACATCGATACAGTCCTATTCATATTTTTTCTACGGCAGCAAAAAAACTAATTGATGTCTATAAATTCAGTCAATCTAGGAATCATTTGAGGTGGCAAATCACTTAGGTACAGTCATCAAAAGAGATAGGTATGCAGGTCATCGGAAAGACGGAAATGGTTGAAGTTGACTTAGAAACCGATGGATGTTTTCGAATGTTTAATTAAATCATTGAAATGTTTATTCTCTATTAATTTTATTTTATTCAAAAACATCCATCGGTTTCTCAGTAAACTTTAACTATATCTGTCGACCCTGCATACCTATTTTTTTCTGCCTACCCTGTCTAAAAACTCTGTGCACGCCCCTGTTTCGGAGGGAGGCGGTGCGTGTCGCTACTGTGCGGTGGTAATAATATTTATAATGTACCAATACATTGAACCCCTACGGTAATACGACAAACGATTTGCAGGGCAGTGTCGGATTATAGAGTACTAACACGGTTTTTTTCAAAAAAAGTATCTGACAAAGTACAGATCGGGTTGAGCACAATAGTGCATTGGTGGTGCGTACAAGTAGCAACCAGTTTGTTAGCTAGAGTCTTGGTCTAGACTCTAGCTAGGCGCTAGTTTGCTTCCCCTCCTTTACAATCAAGCCAGCTGTATCAAATCAGAGAATACAACATTATTTTTTGTTCAGGTACATAAATATTTGTATACCGCACTTGTATAAAAAACGAGATCAATGCGGTTACAAATAAAAAGCACGACTAGTGTTATTTATCAAATTAAATCTTTTTTTTTTGTCCACGCAGATGACGATGGCACCCAGAACGTACGTCTTCTAACCAAAGTGTTGATATCCCACGGCGTGTGGACGGAGCCATGCGGCGTGGACATCTCTGTGTGCCTCGCGGTGGAGGAGGGCGGAGGCCGGGAGCCTGCGCAACTCATCGAGTTGTGTCGCCCCGTACGAGTCACTGTCGCGCCCAAGCCTATCAAACGAGGCATTTAGACACGAACTAAGCCGCTGGACACACAGAAAATACGCAAGACGACGAAGACGGGGCGCGGACATATTTCTCTTCCGCGTCCCTTTCATACAAAATGTATTGAAGCGTCGCGACGCAACGCATATAGAGAAGATAGGGCGCGGACACTGTAAAAACATATAGAAAGGACGGGGTACAGACGGGGCACGGGCGCGAGCGGACTAGGAGCGGGCGAGAACGGGTGGTGGGGCGTGGGTGCCGGGAATCGCAACGCGCTGTGTGCCTGTGTCACACAACAACCTCGTCATCTCGTGGCGCCTAACGTCACGTTAGTGCCTCGTCTTTTCTATGTTTTAAAAAGTCGCGACGGCGCCCCGTCTGCGTCTTTCGTCTTTTCTGTGCGCTTTAGGGTTTGAAAAGTTTTCGTTTCGCAACTCGTCAGATTAATGAATATGAAAGAATTTTCTTGTTCGTTCTATTGACGACTACATAATAAGAATGAAAAGACGTGAGAAATCAGTTTTTTTTTAACTACAATTCCATTTGGCGGAAGAAAACTAGTGATAAAAGATGAAACAAGTACATTTCCTATAATAAGTATATTTTTATTATGTGACTGTAAAATATGTGCAGGATCACGAATATAATGTTATGGACTAGAAATAAGAACAAATAAAGTATTGATATATAAATTATAGTATTTTTATTTTATGTACAATTTTTACAACACAACACAGCTTACAATGTACCTCATATTTAAAATAGCAAACTAAGGAGTTTAAACTTATAAAACATCACAATTCTTTCCTTAACCCATTCGCTGCCAAAAACTGGATCAAACCAGTATTTCCGTACATTTACTCCGCAAATATGCGGAACTGGCAGCGAACCAGTTAAAAATATTTTAAGATAATTTATTTTATTGCATAGATATAAAAAAAGTTTAATTATATTTTAAGCAATTATTTTTGGCTGATAAGGGAGAAATTAAGTTACATATCCTCTACTTGAACAAGTCCTGCTGATGCTTTTTTTTCGTTATTTTTTACGAGGCAATGTTTTTAAAATATGTTACATAGGAAGCAGTCTTTATGATAGTATGGAAGCATCTATAGGTAATCTAATATTTGAGAATTATTAAATAAAGAATGCCTATCTGAAATTAGCCTGGATTTTGATTTATATATCTTACTCCTTGTCAATAGAGAGCAGTTCTGAGCGAGCTATACAGTTGTGTATTAGCTGCTTGATGCCGGGCATCCATGTGCCGACAGCACTCACATGGTCTACCATTAATGCTCTGTGTATGTCATCTGCTTTTCTAGGAGTGTCATCCCGGAGAGCTGAAACAAACAAATATTGATTTGAACTTTCATGTTTATTAGCCTTTTTGCACATTGCTGGACATAGACCTTTCATGTAGATAGTCCGATCAAATAATCTTGGTGGTGCTTGCAGTAAATAATTAATTTATATTTAAGTAGTTGAAGTACATTTTACCAACGAAAGAGTGGAGGTTATCCAGTTGATGCATAGTGTGTAAAAAGTGTTATCTGGTATAAGCTAAGCACTAATTTGTATTCTATTGAAAATAACTGAAAATTCTAATTCCAATGAGCCATTGTTTACATACACTATACTTGGATAATAATGTAGGTTACATAATAGAAAAGGAAAGTAATTGAACATTACATAAATTGTTACTGCTCAAAGCTCTAGTTGCTTACTGTGCATGATATATATGTATATTATGTGTATCTTAGCAATAACAGTATGATTCAATTGTTAAGATTAGTCACCTATCTGACAAACAGAGCAATTCAATATTAATCACACAAATCAAATGTTAGTAAAACTCATAAAGAAATCATTTATTTCAAATAAACCATTCACAGGCACTTGAATTTTCAGGGAGTAGACAGTTAAAATATTGAAGCTAGTTGTTTGTTCCAAACAGTAGGTTCCTGAGGAGAAGAACAAGCAAGAAACTCCAAAATCTTAAAAGAATAGGACTCAAACTCACCATATGCCAGGCTCTTCATTTGCATAAATATTCTGTTATCTAATTTCCCAGTAGACCACATTTCTTCCATCACTCCTATTCTTCTTCTTATGTCATTAGCTTTGGCACCAAGCTCTGTGCTGTGGTCTAAGAGCTGTAGAAGAATCTCCTTCACCTCCTTTAATGTATTCTCATTATCAACATCTATTTCTTGTGGTTCTGTACTTGATATATGAACAGGCGGCGCAGGAGGGAAGGCCGCAGGCATTGGTGGAATGTTTACAGGGGGCATAACAACAGGGCTAGACGTGGCGCTTGATAAGGGAAATGCTACTCTTTTATTCAAAATATTTCGCGGTTTATTTGGTGTACTCTGCGGATTGTAAGAAAGTTTCGGTGGGTCATTCCAACCAGGGTCGATTGGCGCTGAGAAATAGAAATATAATTTGTAAGTAATTAGCGCTACAAATAATATTAATAAAACCTTTATTTCAGACCATGTCCCTATATAGAGGATATTTTTTAGCTATCGTATTGTTTTGGTAATACGCACCTGTAACGCCTGTATTAGGAGTATAACCGCTGCTATTCATTTTTAAGTAACTATGAGCAACGATACTCTAATTTGGTCAAATTTTATCCTTACAATATGTTACCCTGGACAAAGATAGCAAAAAAAAATTGCACACTTTTAATTTTTAGTAAACTTAGCGAGATAGCGATTTTTTGACAATTGAATGAAAATGAATTGTCATTTGAGTGACAAGTGACATTACAGACAATGAAATAGGATGACAGAACAGCTGACAGCAGTGTTGGACTGAAGCACTCTGAGACGGATAGTACCTACACAGATAATAAAAAGATAGTATTTAACCAACAAAAAAGGATAGTACACTTTTTTAAATAAACCGTCTCTGACATATATTATAGCTACGTATGTGACGGGCTTAATTCTACGTTCGTCATCGTCACTGTTGTAGTTGTGTTGTAGACTGTCAGTGTCAAAGAATAAGTCAGTGCACTGTCAGTGTGTACTGTCTGCTGGCTCTGCCTTTGCTGCTTTCAATCAAATTACGGTGTGTGGATGTGAACTGAAGACTTTAGGCGAAATTATGGCTTTTTCAATAAATTCCCACCTATTCCACAGTGTTGTACCTATTTTATTGTTCATTCTTTTATCAGCACAAAACTCACAAGGTACAGTTTATTACCAATAATATTGTTTCATAGTCCTAACGTACAGCGGTCGTTCGTAAAAAATTACGTGGCCTTTTGTTATGGGAGGATACGAGATTTAGATTAAATACCGAGGTGTTATGAATTAAAACATGTTTAATTAGAAGTTTTAACGCAGTTAATATTTTTTTCAGGATCAAAAGCAGAGTTTGTGACATGCGGCTCTATTTTGAAGATGATAAACACGGACTTGAGATTACGACTTCATTCACACGATGTGAAGTATGGCTCAGGCTCCGGCCAGCAGTCCGTGACAGCAGTGGATGTGTCTGATGACTACAACAGCCACTGGTTGGTGCGGGCGCCCATGGCCGAGTCATGCAAACGCGGGTAAGCATTTCGAGGTCTCGATGAGGCAACACCGCCTTCTATCATTAGTTGAAGTTGAAAGTAATCACTCCAGCTCTATACAAACCTATTCTGTCTTTTACTTAAAAAAATACTAGGAACTTTATATAATGGTGTGTTTAATAACATATAAACCCACATACACAAACAACCATATTCAGTATAAGGCTCATTGTTCTTTCCACTGTAACAAGCTTTTTATTGTCTTTTCATCTCAATTTTAACGGAGCAAAGTGTTTTACTTCTCACAATTGCAATATTGCAGGGCTCCGATAAAATGCAACAGCAATATTCGCCTACAGCATGTATCATCTAAGAAGAACCTTCACTCTCACTACTTCTCATCCCCACTCTCGGGTAACCAGGAGGTTTCGTGTTATGGTGATGAGGATGGTGAAGGTGATAGTGGTGATCACTGGACAGTGGTGTGCAACAATGACTTCTGGAGGAGGGATACTCCTGTTAAATTTAGACATGTTGATACTGGGGCGTAAGTATTAACTATCTCACCTTAATTTTTTTGTAAATTTAATTGGATATAGTTGAAGTTAAAACCTATGATGTTTTTGAATGAAATAAAACAAAATAAGTAAGAGAGTAAACAGTTCATTACTAAATTAAATTTCATTCAAAAACATCCATCGGTTTCTAAGTAAACTTCATGTATTTTCCATGACCTGGTTATGTACCTATATAATATACATAATATATATCTCTTTTGGTGACTACCTATCTATATAATAATAATGAATCGGTTGTTTGTTAGTCTCGCTATAACTCGAGAAAGGCTGGATCGATTTGGCTAATTTTGGTCTTGAAATATTTGTGGAAGTCCAGGGAAGGTTTAGAAGGTAAGAAAATTGAAAAATCTATTGACAGGACCATGTCTGTCAGGTCAGATTTATTAATATTACCAAATATTTCTTGTTGAAATTTGTAGTGCTTTAATAGATATAGCAGGATTCTAAAGAACTCACCAAACTATTTAATGGTTATTATGCTAAAGTATCGCTAAAATTACTATCTTTACATAGTATAAAACAAAGTCTCTCCTGCTGTCTGTACACTAAGATCTTTTAACTATGTTATGGACTTTAATGGAGTTTTGAGCAATGGATAGAGATTCAAGAGGAAGTTGTATACATATAGTTTGATTTTCATTGCACCCGTGCGAAGCCAGGACTGGTCGCTAGTTTATTATAAATAGCCAGCAAAAATCTCGACTACTATGACATCCACTGCAATGCCGCAAACATGATATAATCGTTTTTGCTCATGTTTAAGATTTTTACTGGCTAATAAAGCAGGTTGCCGGTTTGCAAGAATAACGACGCAAACCAACATTATTTGAACATAAAACGATCATAAATCGTGATAGCATGAATAGTGAATTAATGAAAACCTGTGAACGTTGATTTTGCGCCAGTTAAATAGAGGCTATAAGCGTTGATGATTTTAGTTGCGTCGATATTCTCGTAAATCAGTGAGGTGTAAAATTTTTGAGGACCTGCTAAATAAATACATTTTATATTTTACAGGTTCCTTGCTGGCTCTGGGCGTACATTCGGGCGACCAATCAGCGGGCAGGGTGAGATTGTCGGCGTCAACTCGCAGTACGGAGCATACACTGACTGGCAAGCCAAAGAGGGACTCTTCATCCACCCCGGTGAACTACTACCACACCAGCACGCGATACATTCAGAATTATAATAATATTGTAACAATTATTTATTGTATAATAAATGTTTTGTAATTTTATTAGATTGAATATTCAGGGTTTGTTTTGTACATAATTAGGGTCAGTTTATACAGAGACGTGACGGCCACAACACTGGGTGGTGTTGCTGTGTGTGTAGGCTGTGAGCAGCAGTGTTATTCTGTTACTATCTCCCTCGGTGAACACCTAAGTGAAGTGCTGTCATCCGATTGTAGTGCTTTGTAAATCCCTAGCATCGAGATTGTAACAGAATAGACATAGGAATTGACCTTTTATGTAAGTTTGTCTATGTGACTGTACTTATTTGAAGTCAATACAATTTTATTTTGTTTGATATTTGCTGGTCAAAACTCATAAGAATAGTCTTTCACTTTTTCTTTCAACAAATAAACCCTCAGTGATAAAAAAAATATAATGTAGCTGTGACAGGCACAAAGACATTCTACTAAGTCATATAGGTAATCGTTTGTTGAATATCTCTTGCTATTATTGATTTTCCCCTTCTCATTTCCGAATAGTCATGACGGCAACAAAGTTCCTAAAGTCACAACATTGCACTTTAATTTCTAAGTTTTGACAAGACTATATTGTATGGGTCGGCACAATCCGTTGGGGATTCTCAATACAACCTTTGATAAGGTTGTATTAAAAATGCCGAACTCTTATATGTAAAGCGACCCTTATTTTAAAATAAGATCAAAACTAATTGCTGTCTACATTATGATTATTGATAAAATCTTAATTAAATTAATGTACAAAAATACAAGTTTTATTTTCCTAATAACTTTATTGTCAAATAGTTATGTTATTATATTACATAGAGTGAGGAAACAGACCTCTGAGAAACTTGTGTTACAAATCAGAAGTGCTTCAACACCATCGAATTTGTAATAATACTGACGCTTCACATCTTCAGCTTGTTAAGTTTTTTTGCGAAATTTGGAAATAAACGGTGTAGTGTTATCGTCGTCTCGATGGGGCAAGTAACTGTAAATCAACTAACTCGTTTATCCGATGTTACTGAAGCACAGAAACAAGTTATAAAAATATAATTATAAAACTAAATAAAAAAACTCCAAACGCAACCCGCTCGCACCGCAGCCCTCAGTCATGGTGCTTTCAATCATAACGTCAAGAGGTTCTACTAAAATTTAACTTATCTAATGCAATCACGAACGCGACAGGGTGTCCATCATAAGTTCGTCATGTTTTGAACTAGATCCCTAAGGTAACCGGACAGACGGGAATAGTGAGTTGAATACATATTCACTATTATAACAGCTACTTAGATATTACATACAAAATCTAAGATGGCAGACAGTGGACAGAATATTCTAAAATATTGTCAAAATTTTGAGCAGAAGAGCTCTAGTTGTGAAAGCAAAATAAATTAGCATAATGTTGACATGTCACCAACAATGCTTACAGTTTATCATATGTAAGAAAACTACCAAATAAATAATAATAGAGATAAAATCGGTGGCCGTAAAAGTAATTCTTTAGAAAAAAAAAACCTACTGAAATTGATTTTTGAGTCGAAATAAACTTTAACAAAATCATGTATGTTGCTAATAAACTAACAAATGAAACAATGGGCGTAGAATCACCTCTAGTGTACTAACCCTATACATAGAACTTTAATCTCACACGAGATTGTCTAATTAAGTATAGGCAATATTAAATTCATTTAATTAATTATTATGTACCAATTGGGCAGTAGAGTGGCGACTAGCAGAGCTTATTGGCTAGTACACTGTTCAGTTTCTCTAGTGCATATGTGAGGTTTGTGTACAGCTTCTTATCACAGCCATGTTCCTCGATTGTGCTGAAGCGGAATGTTCTGAAGTTCTTCTCAACGTCAATATATGTAACAGCCTGCATGAGTGGACACAAGATAATCTTTGTGTGATCTTGGAAGTTTATCTGTTGAAAAAAGAAAATTTTAGTAAAGCATTAAGTCATTACAAAAATATTCTTGTAAAGGTAGTTATTTATTTATTAATTTGTGTTATTACCTGTAGTGTGCCATTGGTTAGGTACATAATGACTGCTAGCGTGGTTCTGAACCACTGGTGCAGATGCGGCAGTCGAGACAGTCCATCACTCTCTCTCACTGGCACCGACGCACCTTTATAAACAAACGAAATGTACCATTGAAAAGAAGGTCGGATTGTATGTAATGAAATTTAATGAGTGTTCCACCTCGGTAAGCAAGAAGTGTCGCAGAATGAAGCAACCATGCTCTGCATTGAACTGAATGCTGTTAGACACAGATAACTTATACAGATGCAAACATGGAAAAAAGATATACAGTATAGATTCCAAATAAATTTTGCTGGATGATGAGAATAGTATGGGAAATAAAGTAAAGTTTTACCAGCTTTCATAAGGTGTTCAGTCATATATCTCCTGAAGTAAGTGAGAAGTTTCATTTTCTTATCGAGCTCTTGCGGGTATTCGCGCATCGTCATGTATTGCTCTTGGCCCTGCCGGTTGATATAGTGCACGTTCCTGTACGAAAAAGAAATCTGTTAATTTGCGCTTATAGACATTTTTCATGTACTTTTGAAAATTATCGTTAAATGTGTCATGGAACATACATTTCAAGTTTACAAAGCTATATGAAGAAATTGGCACAATTTTTTTTAATGTTGCCCCCCCACACTATATGTCGTGGGTGCACTCATAAACTCACGTACACTTCTGTGTGCATGAGTTTATAACTTTGTTAACGTATAGTTGTTCTGACCTGGAACCCGAACAGACCCGGAACAACTATCTGTAGTCCATACAAATATTTGTTCCGTGCGGGAATCGAACCCGCGACACGCAGCGCAGCAGTCGATCGCTCAACCACTGCGCCAATCGTGTCGTCAAATAAAACTGCCGACAAGTAATTGAAAGCGGTAATCCTATGCAACATAACTTGCCGTAAGTTTGTCACATTACCATTTTTCTTCGTTCTAGTTTTAAGCTTAAAATGAATATTACTAATAAGGTATTCAGCAGGAATACTCACAATCCATTAGCCAGCATGATAAGCTTGGTTGTATCATTAAACATAACGCCAACGCTCTCGTCGCACAGCTGGTAGCCGAAGCCGTACTTGTCGCTGTAGTCCACCCACTTGCCCACCCAGACCAAGGGCTGGGCCGCGGGGTCTCCCAGTTCGTCTGTCAGGCATTCTGGACGGCATTTCAGCTGTGGAAAGAACATTTTGCGGATTAAAATAAAGTGTGGGTGGTGATTTGATGATTCATTATTGCAGGTAGCTAGTATCCAAGTGTCATGTACTCGAGTGTTGCATAATTTCTTTGCTATTGTTGAGTTTTCGGAACAGACTGATAGGTATGATAAAGAAGATGATTGTCATAAACTACAGCAACGACAATAATTCAATTATGAATATTAATTTCCATCATGGGTTTTAAAGTTACCGGCACGTACGTAAGTTGGCAAGATATTTTGTAGTGGGCGAAGTTTGCGCATGTAAAAATGTATGAAATTGTGCGTGTGCGATCTTCCCCTACTACAAAATATCTTGCTAACTTACGTGCCGGTAACTGTATGACTGGCGAACTATGGGTGTCCTACAGATCTTTGTATTTCGAAAACTATCAGTACGTTGTCATGTCAGGATTAGTCCTATCGGTTTCAATAATCGCTTCAGCTGTATCCAGCTGGTCAAACTCACCTTGCTAACAAGCAGCGCGTTGAGCTGATCGCGCAGTGCGATAAGGTTCTGGCGGTGCGAGGTTGGCTCCACGGCGCGCGGCTCAGCAGCGATCACATCGCGTTTAACTGGTGAGTCCACTTGCATAGTGACGTGATCTAAAACTTGGAATGTTTTGTATGTGTTCTCTTCAATGGGCAAATTATTTAATTTGATGAATGATTCAATGATGATGATGAGAGCGGCTAAAATCCAGTAGTTGTCTGGCTGTGTCGCTCGATATAATGAAATATTTCGACTATTTTGTTTTGCAGTGCCCTTACAGGGTGCATGTTTGATACTAAAACCATTTTTCCAACCCCTGTACAACATGATTGCAATAAACTGATTTGATGTTTTGATTTTGATACGGCGATCTTATAGAAATATAAATGATATAGACACATCCATCAGGCTGATAGAGATGTATACCAGACAAACTTTGTATGTAACAAAAAAATTAAGTTTTTTTTGTAGAACTTGACCAAAACACACTTATCCGTAATTTAATACTTACCATTAGTGTTAACCTCGTTGAGTGGTCTGCGGTGTAACGAGACGCCCTCGAGCTGGTCGGTCCTGGGCGCGGTGGTCAGGCACGAGAGCGGCAGTGCGGCAGGCATGATACCGGCCGCAAAGAATTCGTGCTGCAGGAGTTTGTCCACGGACGGCCGCCGTGCGGGGTTCGACTGCAGTTGCAGCACTATCATGGATGCTGCAGGTTTGCGCAGCGATGATGGAATCCTGTACGAGGAGTTCTACATTTTTATGGAGTGTAAAAGTGAATTTATAGGGGACATTTTGCAAAGTGTGGAAAGTTTGAAAGTTTTGAGAGTGCGTTGGGTAATATTCTTTTCTATGTGATTTAAAATTATTTAAACATTTGAAATCTACAAAAGCTTATTAACACAACAGTGATAGATGAACAATGTCACAGTTTTAGACACAAACATTAATAAAGCAACAGTTTTAATTGCCTTAATCGCCAATTAGCAACAGTATGAGTGGATGGTTGTTACACGTAACATACGACGTAGCCGCAACACCATCACCGTATTATTGGTACTGTAACCTGTAGCGCTGGTTGACGGTATTATCGTTGACTAACGCGCTCGCGTACCGACTACCCAACGAGTGCCAGGGGCCCGTGCAACAAACGCTCATCGCTAGGTGCACTCCCGCGCTAGTTGACAACACAAAGTATTTCTTTATTATTTTACAAGAATTTTGTATGGCGGGCTTTTCGATAGCTAAATTGGCTGATAAAACTAATTTGTTTGCAAGTCTTTATCAGTACAGTTTGTTAGGTTCACACTAGTCATAGGGAAGTCTCTTAGAAAATTATTCACTTGAGAAGGAGCAATCTCCACTCTTACAACATTAGTAAATAACAACAATTAACTAAGCATTTATTACTTAGATACAGTAGAGGATAAATTGTATTTAAAGTCACTTAGTTAAACATTAATAAATTAATTATAATTTGATCATATTCAAACATATTGGAACTGGTTATTCCAAACCGCAATATTATGATAGCCGCGGCGCGGGCGTCTACCGTTACTTCTTGGTAACCTGTTTGAGTTGGCGCAAAAAGAGTAATAAGAAAACTGCTTTTAAGGCATGGGTTTTTACTCATATTGGTACTGCAGCTGATAATTAATTTTTATTTTAGATTTAAACGAAAGAATAAAATCAAAACAATTATAGGGTAAAAACATTGTAAGTGTGAAGAAAAGAAAGTAATGCACAAAATATAGCTAATTCACAGAGACTATTAATAATTGATAAAGAAACATCAATAAAATATTAGTATTTTTCCATTTGTGTCCCAACCGACCCTGCCTGTACAAAAAAAGAAATTCCTGTCAAATACTACAATAATACAGTTAAATTAATAATATAGCTAGACTGCATAAAATAGTAATGTCTTATGTACCTGTATTCACACTGCTTGATCCTCTTGTAGGTGTCCTTGAGCGTGGATGTCTCAAACGGCGGCTTGCCAACAAGCAGCGTATACATGATGCAGCCCAGGCTCCAGATGTCTACTTCGAAGGAATGTCCCTTTTTCGTCAATATCTCAGGGGCTATGTAGTTGGGTGTACCGCATAGTGTCTGTTTTCTCTCTCCTGTAATAACAATTATAAAGTTTGGTTTTAGCATTTATTAGAACATGTTCCTTCATAGTAACTACTTAGAAATTACATAAGCACATAAGTTTATGATGTGGCATAACAAGTATGTTCATGTATTCACTAAACCACATAATAAAAAACATAACAAACAAAACATAGATAAAAAAAACATAGGTAGTAATTTAAGTACAAGTCAATAAACCATGACACAATTGATGCCACTATCGACATTATGTAAATGAAGTGTCCCCACATACAAACCTTCATATTCAATTCTGGCAGCAAGTCCAAAGTCTCCAATCTTAACATGGAGGTCATCATCAAGGAATAGGTTGCCGAGCTTTAAATCCCTATGGATTATGCGCTTGCTGTGCAGGTACTGCACTCCCAGGAGTATCTGGTGCATGTAGAACCTTGTCTCTGGCTCGGTGATTGCTTTTCTTCTCTTGTGCAACTCCATCATTGACTGTAAGACAGGGTTTCATTATCTAATGATATGACCTTGTTACAATGTATCTACTTTTTCCTAATTCTTACTCACATAATGATTACATGAGCACATTCTTAGGTTATCTGAATTAACTGAAAATTTCTTATAAATGCTAAAGACAGGTCAGTGCTCACGTTCTTTCACTTGCTTGAAGAAATAAGAAACAAATGCCATATTTGCATTCGATGCCTTACCCGTCTCTTACACAACTCAAGTATAATGTAGATATTGAGGGAGTCTTCGAAAAAGCTGTGGAAGCCGACCACATGCTTGTGTTGTAGAGAGCGGTGGATGGAGATCTCTTGTGCCATCTTCTCTTTCTGGCTTGACTTCACCATCAGTTTCTTGGAAACTATTTTCCCTGCCCACACCTGGTTGGTGGAAAGGTCTTGGATTTCGTAGCATTTTGCAAAGCCACCCTAAAAAATGTGTAAATAAGATTAGCTATTGATAAGATAGTGAAACAGAAGTTTGATAATCTTAAGTGATGCAGTGAAATTAATGAATGAATATGACTTATATGTTGGATTTATTGGAATATTGTTACCATTTCATTAAAAATATATTACAGCTGATTGATAAAGATTTTAATTTATCAATAAAAAAATACCAACTTGGTGGACTTGGTTTCAAACATGAGGTGTTTGTAGGATGCCTTCAAAGCGCATTGCCTTGCATAAAACACAGCCAACCTTGTGTTGATGCCACAAGGCATATAATTATGAAACATCCGTATTGTATAACAAACTTAACAAGTTATCAGGGTGCACCTGTTGCTAGACTTGCATAGCATTTGAAATGTAACCGACAATTACGGTTTTTCAGAACATACATTCATTCATTTCAGAAAATAATAACGATCACGGTTTATATAAACAGATAGGGTAATGAATAATCAACGAAATATATTTTTAACGTTAACGGTTACATACGTATGTTAGGATTTATAAAACGTAACAGGTGCGTGCACCGTTGCAAGTTTGTCAGCTTTTGAGTATTCAAATAACTAACAATTGTTCACTGATACTGTTGTACTCCGAATTTGGACACACAAAACAAAAGCCAATGTTATTAGTTAAAGAAATAAAGGAAAACTTACCTTCCCAAAAAATCGTAACCTTTGATAGGTGCAGGTCGTTTGAGGATCATGTATAATTTCCGGAATTTCCTTCTTTTCGTCTTCTTTGATCGACGTCATTTTAAACTAGCTTAAAATATAAAATTACAAGTCAAATAAAGTTATGATTAACGATAAATTGTTGATGATTGTTGACAAATTCACAAAGGAGATTTCAAACGGCCATACGTTTGAACTTTGAAACAACTTTGAAGGCTATTTGAACGGTTTGAGTCTGAGACGTTCATCCAATCACAAAATAGCATTTTCTACCCAAGTTGCTACCATATTGCTACTACACTGTATAATTTCTACTAAAAATGTTATAATTTATTTCGTCGAGTAAATTAAAGAGAACTAATAGGTTTAAGAAAAATAAATACATAAAAAATACAAAAATGTTCATAAAATGAAAACTACTGGGCTAAATAATGTTAAATTTGTATGGGACAAAATGGCAACTATTCCGCATCAAACTAAAGAAGAATCACGTAAATCGGATCATAAATCTCAGAGTAATCGATGCACATATACATAAAAAAAAAACAACCGAATTGAGAACCTCCTCCTTTTTGAAATCGGTTAAAAATACTCCATTTCAAAATTGTATTCTATGGAAATGGCCATATTATTGATTATTATTTTAGATATGAAAATAAACCTCACTTCAACCGATTGAAACAAAGCAAATAAAAATAATAAAACTAAGTAATTAAAACTAGTAAAAAATAAATAATATAACGCCCTGTGAAGGGTTCCCAGGGCAAAAAAATAAATGTTTTAAAGGAATCTCTTTTAAAATAGAAGATACTGCAATTTTCGTTATGCAACACCGAACTGTTTCAATAAATATGTTTCTCTCCAAGAAGCTTACTCTCATTTTCTCTTAAAATGAATGACACATTTTTTTTTTTACATTTTACGGAGCGAGAAATATACTTCAGAAAATCCCGTTATTTCGTAACGCGTTACATTATAGCATTAAAGTATATCCCTAGAGGAAAGAGACTAATAATTACAGACCCGTTTCAGTTTCGCCGGTTTTTAGCAAAGTGTTTGAAAAAGTAATGCTTAATCAAATGCTCAGACCGTTATTATTCTAAGGCTCAGTCATTTTAACTGCTACAAAATTTTACACGATCAACAATATGGTTTCATGATCAGAGGACGTTGTACTACTGACGCCGGTGTCACCTTAATTAAACATAACTTTATGGCATGGGAAGATTCGCAAGATGCTATTGGCATTTTTGCGACCTCTCCAAAGCATTTGATTGCGTAAATCACGAAACTCTGCTCTTAAAGTCAGTAATGCTCAAGAGCATTACGGACTGGGTAAACTAGCTGTTAGCTTAGTAAAATCTTATTTGACTGATAGACTGCAGCAAGTTCAAGTTAACGGTGTAAATTCATTGGGCTTAAAAGTAAAAATGGGGGTACCGCAGGGCTCAATATTGGGTCCGTTCCTCTTTTTAGTTTATATAAACGATTTACCTTATTTACTAAAAAATCAATCACAAATGGTGTTATTTGCTGATGATACTTCATTGATTTTTAGAGTACGTACGTCTTCGTCGTACAGAACCATGACGAAGTAAATGATGCCATGCTTAAGGTTCATATGTGTTTACTGTTAATAATTTAGTATTAAATGAGAAGAAAACTAAATGCATAAGATTCGCTTTACCGAATTTTAAAAGTAGTGAATGTAACGTTGTATTGATTAAGGATTTACTTGAATTCGTCGAAAAGACCGTTTTCCTAGGGATTACGCTTAAATAAAATAAGTGACAGACATAGTGTTTATACTAGAAATAGGAACAAATTAGATCAGTCAAGTTTTAGATTGTCAAAAGTACATACTTCTTCTATGGGGTTCTGTGTAAAATTCTATAATATAAAATACCAGTTGATATTCTACAATTAAATGAAAGACAATTTAAAACATGTGTTACACGCACACTATGTAGACAAGTAATTATAAGTTAGAAGCATCAATGATAAAAATGCTTGGCTTAATGCTGGTCCTGCTCCACAGCCAGTTTAGGGCATTTCCTAATTGTATGAAGATGATGTTTTCTACTCGTTTTTTATTGGCATGATTAACGAGTATCGCTATTATTAATTTACTTATTTTTTCTTTTAATTAATTAATTTACTTTTAAATGTGAATACTATGGAGCTATTTATAAAGTAAATTATATTATGTACCCGGTTGGAACATGCATGTCCGAGGCGCTCACGGGGAGGCTCGGCTGTGGTATCAAACTTGGGTTTTGCACAACAAACCCAGGACAGGGTATATTTACGATAATATGTGTAAATTTCGCAATATATTCAAGAGCAAACTTAAATACTGTCAAGACAATGAACAGCAAATAAAAATGGACATAATAGCAAAGAACCATACAGATAAACAGTTTGGGTTTTTTTGGAAATCCACAAATCGCTTAAATCCAAGGTCGAGCCGCCCTGTGAGTGTTGCGGGTGTGCATGAACCGACTAGTATAGCCGATGCTTTTAGAAAACATTTTAAGGTCGATTCACCACGTAATCAGTCTCCGATGTTCGATGCTGGGGTCGTTTCGGGTGAGCTTCCTGTACACTTCACCGCAAAGGAAGTAGCATCGGTGCTATCGGGAATGAAAAGAGGTAAGTCACCCGGTCACGACGGTCTTAGCATCGAACATCTGAAAAACGCCGGCGTGCACCTGCCTCGAGTGTTGGCCATGTTTTTTAACCTTTGTGTTAGTCATTGTTATTTACCTGGTGCCCTTATATACACTACTGTAGTGCCTATTGTTAAAAATAGAACCGGAGATGCCTCTGACATTTCCAATTACAGGCCAATATCGTTGGCGACTATCACAGCCAAGGTGCTGGACAGTCTGCTTGACAAACAGTTATCGAAGCATATTATATTAAATGACAGACAGTTCGGCTTTAGACCAGGACTCTCTACAGAGACTGCTATTTTATGCCTCAAGCAGACTGTACAGTATTATACTGACAGAAAGACGCCTGTGTTTGCCTGTTTTCTGGATTTGTCAAGGGCATTCGATCTTGTAAATTATAAAACACTGTGGCACAAGCTGGAGGAAGAAATTACTTTGCCTAGTAACATCATAAAGTTGTTAAAATATTGGTATAGTAATCAACAAAACAGTGTGAAGTGGGAAGGGTCGTTCTCTGAGGCGTACAGTTTGGAGTGCGGGGTGAGGCAGGGGGGTTTGAGCTCACCTCGACTTTTTAATCTGTATATGAATCGGCTGATCGTTGAGCTCAGCAACACTAATATCGGTTGTCATATAGATGGAGTGTGTGTAAATAACATTAGTTATGCTAACGATATGGTGTTGCTGAGCCCATCGATCAGTGCCTTGAGGCGACTGGTTTCAATCTGTGAAACATACGCGGTAGCTCAAGGACTCAAGTATAATACCAAAAAGAGCGAAATAATGGTTTTTAAGGCAGGTGCTGTAGGTTACCCTACTATACCAGAGGTATCGCTCTGTGGAACACCCTTAAATAGGGTGACCAGTTTTAAATACTTGGGTCATTGGGTTACCGAAGACATGAAGGATAACATGGACATTGACAGGGAACGTAGATCGCTGTCGGTACGCTGCAACATGCTGGCCCGCAGGTTTGCGCGATGTACTGGGGCGGTCAAGATGACGCTGTTTAAATCATTTTGCTCGTCATTTTACACGTGCAGTCTGTGGACCAGTTACAGTTTGCGTGCATACAGCGATCTACGGGTCCAGTATAATAACGCACTCAGGATACTGTTGGGGCTGCCATGGCGATGTAGCGCTTCCAAGATGTTTGCTGAACGACGTATTGATGGTTTTGCGGCCATCATACGCAAAAGAAGCGCCTCCCTACTTGCTCGTCTCCGTGGCAGTGCCAATATTATCTTGAGCTTATTTGCAGATAGGTGGGAGTCTCCAATGCTTCGACATTGGATGAAACTCCACACCCAATGAAATGTGTATGTCTACTAACACTAGTTCTTAAGATCATTGTTACTAACACTATGGGCGTAGCCCGAAATAAATGCTATTATTATTATTATTATTATTATTATTTATTTATACTTCTTGCACAAAATTACAAAGGCGGACTTAATGCCTTAGGCAATCTATATGTATGTGTTTGACATAAATGAACATATGGCGGTTGAGAGCATTGTCATGCTCACTCAATATCTCGCTGATGGTGGCGCGTGTGATGGATTATGCGGCTCCCTTCAAAAGATGGTAGGTAGGTGGTTAGTAGAGCTGAATGGTGCTGATCCTCGCGTCATGAGTTTGAGTTTCATGTTCGTAAACGGGCGCTGTCAATTCTTAACTGCCACTGGCTTTTAGGTATCTTGTTTTTTTTTAATGCATCGTATTGGTCTTTACCTGCATTGTTTTCACATACAGAAGCAACGTGAATAATGTAATCAGTATTTTGTTTTGATTTAAAAGAGTGTCCGTGGAGTTTCTTGCTCGTTCTTCTCCGTAGAGACCTACCCTACGTTTTGGAACGAGCAACTAGTTTCATTTTTCTGACCAACTAACTGTCTCTTTGACAATTCAAAAGTGCCTGTAAATGGTTGAATTGAAATAAATGCTTTGACTTTGACTTTGAAGTCCAGCAGCCCAGTAGTGGGCGTCTAAAGGTTGACATCATGATGATGATGTAGGGAAGGTGAATTGGTCATTTGCAACTTACCCCTTAAAACCCCTATGCCTGATTATTGATAGGTCTATTCTATTCAGTGCTGTATTCAGCAGTGCTATTCTGCTGCTACAATCTCACTCGGTGAACACTTAAGTGAAGACTGAAGTGAGCTGTCATCCGTCCGTCTGCTTTGTCCTTAGCATCGGGACGAATGACCTCTCACTTCACCTAGGTGTTCACCGAGGGAGATTGTAACAGAATAGCACTGCTGTTCTAAGCTATTTATATCTCTTTCTCTCCAATAAACCAAGTTAAGTTGATATATTAAAATGTTCATACAATTCTAGTTGTCATTTCAGAACGTTATGAACAAAAACACGGCGAAGTTCAAGGAAAAAACAAAGGACATGTTTCATATTGGGCTCAGTCTATGTACACTACTTCAAAAAAAAGAGAAAAGTCCGTAGAATCCGGAAAAAATACAGATAATTTCAATGTATACTGTTGTGGTAGTAAATTGATATAATTATCAACAATGATATTATATTAAACAGATATGTTATGAGCGCCCAATTTTGAAGATTCAAAAACGTCCTAATTAGGACGTATTGCCTTTAGTCTGCGTCACGCATGGCGACGAATGGTACGCTTTGTTAAAGCAGCTAAAAAAATAAAAAAATGCTATTTTGTGTATTTAGAAAGTGTACCAATTATGATACCCAATTTAATAAAGCACAAGGGATCTCATACCACATGTAACTACGCAATATACATCGATTTGTTTATATATTTCAATTATTTTCCTAATATTCTTATATTTGGAGGTTAGAAAAAAGAAAGAAATGGAAGTACATTGTTTCACGTGAGTAAGACAAGGACGCGTTCACTCCGGACATAGAATAAAAGTACAGATGCGATATCGTAGGCAGTAAAGTCATTGTTTACCCACAGTTCTGTTTTTCTTTTTCCTAACCTTGTAATATTTAATCATTTTTTTTTATTCAATCATTTATATACCTAATTAGAAATTAAACAATATGACAACTGATATTTATTATCCTTTCTTCGTTAAGGTTATCCAATGAGATCTGGCTTCAAGAATGGATCGCATTTGTTCGTAAACAAAGAAATTAATTTTATTACAAAACAAACATTTTCTACTCTGTATATTATTTAATTATATATTCTATTATACATTTAGTCCTGTTTATTAGTTGTTATAGGTACAAACCGCGTGTATAAATGTACTCGCGGTTTGTACCTTCTGTTTCGTTAAATTTTGCTAGTCTGTGATGCCAAGACGCAGTGATTGGTGGCCAGGATAATGCCCGTTTACATTCACGCGCAATTGACAACACTAACTGTCTCTTTTTTTCTTGTTGGTTTTTTCAAGCCATCCCTTTTCAACATTTTTACTTGTAGTGAATTGTAAAATGAATGAAAAGTGTAAATGTGTGCAGCCGCTGCTGCGCGGAACACTTTTTTCGTTTGTTTTGTGAGTGTATAACATATCTGTTTATTAGAATATCATTGATTATCAATTATTTTTATGGATTTCCAACATGGCGTCACTGAGATTTAGCTACTCTATAAACCATAGATCGACCATTGATCATAGAAAGAGAACTGTCAGCTGTCAGTGTCACTTCTGTCACTTTCCTCTCGTTTTGTTTCTAGTTTCTGGCGTAGTTTATAACAACCTTCCTTTCGTTTTTTTTAATTTAACACCGTTTCTTTCCCATCTGTTTACCTGACTATCCACAAATCAACACATAAAATCAGAATTATAAATGTCAAACGTCATTAATCAATCAAAATGACAGCTTACCGCCATGATTGTTTTTTTGTTGTGTGTTGCAATTTCAAGTGCAATTTCTCGTGTTTTACCTGCTTACAAAGCTATTTTAAAGTAATTGGACAGTTGAGAACTGTTTAAAATGTGTTGCCCTATTATTAAGTACGGTGTACAAGGACTGGGCCCAGGCTCCATACATTTTGGAACAACTCCTTTTGTAACTTTTCATAAAAATACGAAATACACTATTAAAAATCTATAAATACACATCACATCCATTTATATACTACTAAAATGAAAAAAAAAATAACATGATTTTCATTTAGTTTTTTATTAAAAGAAAAAGAAAGGATATTGCTTTAATTAACAATATTGTTATATTACACATCTTACATACATACGAATATTTAAGTTTTATTTAAATTTTTATCATTCGTTCTTTACGGAAAATCGTTCACTACCCCAACACTATTAGTTTTAGTATGGTATCATTATTATTCTTTGAACTGTCAAGTTACTGAATAGAATTAACTGCCGCACTCAGAGACGTTACTTAATAATAATTAATCATTAACTTTAATCGACCAACATAAATTGGAACGCTGTCAGTCAAAAATATAATTGAGAAGCCAAGTTATGTTTGTCTTAAAAAGTTGATTCATTACTATTAAGTGACGTCTCTGAGTGCGGCACTAAAAGTCGAAGTATAGTCGATGCATTTCATTTTTAGTAAAACGTACCTAGTGATTATAAAATATACTCTTTGATTCTTAGTTGATAACTTATAATGCTTAGGCCGCATCTGCGTGTATCGTCACATTCGTCAGGATGCTTCGCGCCATGACACGATACACGCAGACGAGAAACTAATATTACGAACTTAAGTATTTAATGGTTTATCTAAAGACTTCAGAGTCAGACAAAATATAGATAAATAAATAAATGTACATAATCTGAGTTTTATCTGGAACTTAAATGGGTGCTAAGTACTTCATAATACCTAAGACTCTGCTTAGTTTTTTATTAATTAAGATTTCTCGGTACGTCTTTACCCATTCAATTGTACTATTAAAGAAATAGATTAGGTCATGGTGACATGGTTAATATTATCTATCATCTAGTTGCTTTTAAAGCAGTTGTTTGTCTAAACACAATAATTACATTAATTACTTTTTGTGTTTGCGAAGTTAGGTAGGTACTATTTAAATTAAGTAAGCACCTAGTTTATCTGACCATATCCGCTTTGGGTAGGGTTCCGAAGTAAATAATAGGTATTTATATCTAATCCGTCGTGTGGGCTCACTAACTTCCTGTTTGTAACTGTAAATAAGGGCTAGATTTAACTAATTCCCAAAGTAGCTAATTATTATAATCATATTCTGTTTCATTCACCATCACCAACGCTTGGTTTTAAAAATGTACCTATTGGTAAGTGGTGATCGCGACAGGTAACTTAGTTGCTAGTTCCTGCCCATTCTCAAGATAGAAAATCATCTATACCGACTAGTGGATGATCCAGCACGCGTAGCATGATCACGCTATGTCTACGGAAGAATAGACATACTGACAGCAAGAATAGACAAGTCAGTACAGTTTGTCTATTCTTCCTGTCAGCATGTCTATTCTTTCGTAGACATAGCGTAGTCATGCTACGCGTGCAGATATCATCGCGATGACCAAATGTAGGCAGTCAGGTGAGTCAGATAAAGGATAAAATAGTTATCTACCTAAAAGATCAGGTACCAACGACTAGGGAACATTTTATAACTTTTTGAAATGTATGGGAAATACAAGGTTTGAAAAGTTCATGAAATTTGTTCATAACACAAAACACCATTACAGATAGGTATATAGGTACTTACAATACGGTCAACGTAACTTGGCGCGTCTGAAGTTAGCTGTTTGGCTGCGCAATGGAACTTTTAGGAACGAAATTGTCTACTGCGCAGCTAATCGGCTAACTTCAGACGCGCCAAGTTACGTTGACCGTACTGTAGTTGATAATAATTTAGCGCCAGATCAGCAATACTTGATAATACGGTTGGCGCAGTGGACGCGCGGGGTGTCGTCGCGGGTTCGATTCCCGCACGGAACAAATATTTGTATGACCTAGAAATAGTTGTTCCGGGTCTGGCTGTTAGTTTATGCGAGTTTATAATATTACTAGCTTTTGCCCGCGACTTCGTCCGCGTGAATGTCGGTTATCGCGGATGCAGACGAAGTCGCGGATTAAAAAATAGTCTATGTCCTTCCCCAAGGTTCAAGCTATCTTCATGCCAAATTTAAAAAAAAAATTTTTTCAAATTTCATTAAAATCGGTTCATCCGTTTTATCTTTATCGTAAAAACGTAACAGTCAGAGTTACTTTCGCATTTATAATATTAGTAAGTATGGATATTTGTAAACACACCTACGATACACCTGTATAATTCCTAGTGCAACGTTAAGGCTAATACTTATACTGAGGTTAAGGCTTGTTCAACGTTATATAAAAAAAAAACTTTGAACATGTTGTAGGTAATATTTTTGAGCATGGGATATTTGATGCATACATTGTTCATGAGAAGTCATCAAAGCGGGATTTCATTTTATAAGGAAACGTTTCACTCTCGTAGGGTGGGAAATTGCTTTATCCTGTTGGAACATGGTTTTTACAGTAATCGGAATTTCACTTGCACAACTACCTGCACTTGGGAAGCCCGCTTTGCCTTATACGAGGAGGATGCACTTCGCTTATCAATTTTTTATACACGTAAAGTATAGCAGCGTTTTAGGGACGTAATATAGCGTGAACGCATACTTTTTACATAATGTTACAGTACTAGTGCGGTATTGGTTTGTTAATATAATATATCGGCAAACAGTATTGATTGTAATTGTACCTACATTTTTTGTAAATAAAGAAACTACGAAAATATGATAAATAAACATTATGATTGACGACACGGTTGGCGCAGTGGCTGAGCGATCGACTGCTGCGCAGCGTGTTGCGGGTTCGATTCCCGCCCAGGGTAAACATTTGTGTGATGAGCACTTGTGTTTGCCTTGTGTCTGGGTGTTGTTTATCTATATATGTATGTATTTACAAAAAAAAATGTATTTGTGTATGTATATCAGCTGTCTGACACCCATAGTACAGGGTCTCCCTAGTTTGGGGTCAGATGGCCGTGTGTGAAAATGTCCCCACATATTATTATTATTATTATTAAACATATTTCATCAAATTATTTATTTTTGTCAAAGAAACCACCACCCTTCACTTGGTTGACTGGTAGGGAATGCCTAAGGCATTAAGTCCGCCTTTGTACGTTTGTGCATGAAGTATAAATAAATAAATAAATAAATAAATAAGGCAAGTCCGCCTTTGTGCTTTTGTGCATGAAGTATAAATAAATAATTTATGTTCGGTGGTCAGACCTAATAAAGACGCTCACTGGCCTGCCAATAACCAAAGCTACGACTGCCGAGGACAGAAACACGTGGAAGAACGTAGTACATCGAGTGATCAACACTTCATACTAGAGACGACCTTCAGCAATGAAGATACCAACTAAGAAGAAAAAGAGATAAAAAAAAAATTTAGTCTTTATTTTTAAAATTGGGCTGTTCCCAATCAGCTTTATTTTAAAAGTGGTTAGTCAGTCAACTACGCCTAGCTACCCGCGCGCCGCAGCCTTAGGTACTTTGTGCCCCAGGTTCCGGTTCCGTCAGGATTCAAAATTTGAATTAATCTCCGCGTTATTTTTTGCAACTCTGTAAAAAATTTAACCATTTTTTGACAGCTGGAACTAGTGATTGCAACTACGTAACGTTTTGATTATTTACACGTATCGATTATCGATTTTTTGAAGTAAGCAAGAAACAGTCGTGATTATAGGCGAAGACTCGTCATCAGACGAAAGTTCCATGTCGGAAGACGACGAATAATTTACTAGTAAAATTAACTTTAAAATATTTATTTGGTCGTTTAATTTTCCATGTCCAAAACCCGCAGGATTGAATTATTTTCAAAATATGTACAGGTTTTTAGAATTACCTACATATAAAATTATTATTTTCGATTTATTCATTTGAAGCGAAAACATTCGATCCCATCACTTAATACGATAGAATGTAACTTATGTAACTATATTTAATGCACATAACAATTTTTATGTGTTCTTGTAAAAACTGATACGCTTAGTGTATGTAAGACGTCATAACTAGGTAAGATAATCCAATATGATAAGGCAGCTTATATTTATAACGCATTTTAAAGTTAACTTATAGGTACCTAATAGGAAATAGTTACGTTGTAAGGTGTCAAAAAATGTACAGAGGCCAGCACATCAAGTCTACAATCTGTCAAATTTCTTTGATAGATTTTTAACTTTATTACAAAAGCATAAGGTTCATATTTAATTGGGAAAATTTGACAGTTAGGTATGGCTTGATGTGCTGGCGTCTGTACTTACCCCAATGTACAGGATTATGGTGTTCTAATAAATCGGTCAAGCCGTTTCAGAGGAGTTGGAAAACAAACACTGCGACACAAGATTTTTATATCTAAGAAGAAGAAAATAAAGCTGAAGAGTTTGTTTGTCTGTTTGAACGCGCTAATCTCCGGAGCGACTGACCCGATTCTGAAAATTCTTTCGCCAATTGGAAGCAACGTTAATCTCACAGAGTGCTATATTTTAATAAAAAAAAAACACTCGTACGAAGTCGCGGCGAAACTCAAAAGTGCTAGTGAAATGTAAAAGTAAAGCATTTGAATTGAATTTGTGAAATTATGAACGTAAATAAATACAAGCGACATTATTCTAATTAAAAGCCACTATCTTACTTACATTTAATAAGAAGAAGGGACTGACAGTCATTCGCATCAGTGATTCATTAACTGTTTTATCTCGCGCTCACTTCCTGTCAGAACTACCATGGAAATATTCGCAAATCACTCGAAATTTAATAATTTTATTTAGGCCTTAGGGGTTTCCCTTCAATGTCTCGGTTGACGTTGGTATTAATCAGACAATATTTGCTGCGTAATTATATCGACCCAATACCCCGATGTCCTGAAGGACACTGATATTGACAACTTTAATACCTAGGTTGTGTCTCATGCGAATCACTGTATAAAAGCGTTTGTCTGCTGTAGTCAATGTCAAAGGCAAGCAACGCAGTGCTCGTGCCCGATATAGTACAATATTATCACAGCTCTTAAATAAAAAATTATTTTGCACGAATTATTACACCGGTGGACTGCCTTTAATTAAAAGAAAAAAAAACGTAGTTTTTCAAGAATGGAGCGTTTTAGTTACGTTTTGTTTATATCTGTTTTGTTTATGTTAAATATTGAAGAAAGTCTTCAACGTGCGTGGGTGACTACCGATGAATGTAAGTTTTTAAATAGTAGTTAGTTAATTAAATTAAATTTTATTAATATTCCCTATAAGTCTTCCTTGACTTGAACATTGGCGGGGGACTGATTATTGTTTGTTTTACCTTCGTATACTGAACATGATAAGAATGTTAATTTCGCGTAATTCGGGGGTAACGTCCTAATCATAATAACGTCCTAATCACACAATTATTGTGTTTCGTGTAGTTAATTTTAACTTCTTATGTGTTAAGAAGAACATGCATATGTATAGGTAGCTAATAATTGAATTAATAAGGTTCGCAGTGTAGAATTAATCCTAAGACTATAAGGTCGTTTACCTACGGACGTTTTACCAAAGTAGCCATAATTTTATTTTGAAGTAAATACCTAGTGTACCTAATGATTAAGCGAAGGTTCGCGAAATGCCACCAATTTGGAGTATTGTGTTAATTGGCCGTAATTATGAGGCATTATGATAGTGGGTGATGTGACTGCAATAATTTTGCTGTGTCCTGTGTTTTGTTTTCGACAGGGTAAGCAGTTATAGTGTACATTTATGTGTTTCTTTTTTCTTGTCACTCTCAATATCTATATTGTTGTTATTAAGATAGTTCACAGTCTAAGTTCTTTAGGTACAGTAAATAACAGCAATAGGCGCTAAAACTTGACATTTAAAAGCTTTCAATTTAAAGCAATATAAATAATGTACCTACATTATGTTACGTTACGACATACCTTATTCTAGGTACTCGCTTATGTAGGTACATTCATCAGCTAAAAAAAAACCAAACAAACCTTAATCTGAATCGAAAAAAAAGAAAAGGCTTTTAGTTACTGCAGTGCCGGAAATACTTAGGTTATACCTTACTCGATTTAAGTATGTACATATTCATAATTAAAATAAAAAATAAATATCATTTGATTCATTCATTCATATTTTTCATTTCATTATGATCGAGTATCGAGTAACCTTTTTTGGAGTAGATAGGTACTAACATAGAAATCTATATCTATATAATAAAAATGAATCGTTGTTCGTTAGTCTCGCTAAAACTCGAGAACGGCTGAACCGATTTGGCTAATTTTGGTCTTGAAATATTTGTGGAAATCCAGGGAAGGTTTATACGGTTAGAAAATTGAAAAATCGATTGACGGGACAACGTCTGTCCGGTCAGCTAGTATACTTATATTATGGTACTAACGTATCTAACAAAATTCTATGTACAAAGCGAGAAAAACCAGACAGTCTTAATTTGATCTGCAACTGAAAACATGATTCAAATCACAATACCGTTTTCATGGCTAATAAAAACTACCTATAAACAAAAAGTGTCTGGTAATAAGGCATATAATCCTTCAAAACGTAATGCCTATCTAGGTATTGTAAGACACTAATTTTATTCATGGCATGTCAGTGTCACGGTCTCATAATGCTATCTATAGTCGTTGATTGTGTGTGAGAACACATAAATATTAATATCTACTTACAAACAGACACCATAGAAGACAGATATTGTTATTTAATATTTGCATTTACACAGGATGTTCACATTTCGAATTTGCACAAAATCACGCTGATTATGTTTAAATCTAAACATCAAAATAGTAAAGCAAAATAATCTTCTAAAAATAAACTGGCATTTAACTATTTGCAAAATTGCATATTGGTTTGAATTGGCGAGAGTCGCCGTAACGGCAAGGCAAACTGTCTATTCTATTGGAAGACGAACTTGTACGAGCGCATCGCGTGCGTGCAGCTCGCTGGCTGTGCGTGCAGCAAGCTACTTCGCGGGAAACTGTCCTTATTCAATATGTCTTCACGGCATGGCATTACTTTGTCGAGGTCAGGAAAATGTCGAGCCGTCGTCTTGGAAACTGAGGTCGTTTTGATCCAAGGACGCATAAAAATAACGCTCGACCACGCAACATTGATGCAGAGTGGCACTGACTTTATCCTCGATGGCTACGTAACGAAATTTGGCTGTACAAGCGAGGTGGCAAGTATGTTGCCACCCCGCTTGTACAAACAGCGTGGACAGATGACCAATTTTTGTTTTGGACTGCACCCTAGTCCATGGAACTATTGTTTTAACTCAACGACTGCCCGCCAAAAATGTTGAAGGCCAAACCTCCACTGCTTATGAACCTATGCGGTATTAACGACACTCGAGAGGAACGATCATGTTAGTTCAAACATGGTAGCAAATTTTCAATTTTCTGGTCTCATCAATCTTGTACTTACCTCAGACCAATATTGATCTGATAGTTTTCGGTCAAATTCATTTTGGCCAATTTATTTGAAGCTATTATAATATAGGTAGTAATGACGTACTTCTGTACGCAAAATACGTCCTGAGACGTGAAGTTGCGGATACCAGCCCGTCACACTACTACTAATTACGTACTTTTGACACGTTGGTAAAAAAAAAATAGTACGAACCGGAATCCCCGCTGTTTCCAGTTAAGTAGGAATTTCGTTTGTGTTCGCTGTGGTTGAAAACAGGATTTAAATAAGAACAACATAATCTCCATTATTCCAGTTTTAACACACTAGCTTTTGCCCGCGACTTCGTCTTCGTGAATGTCGGTTATCGTGGATACAGAAGAAGCCACGGATTAAAAGGTATCCAATGTCCTTCCTCAGAGTTTATGCTATTTTCATAACAAAATTCATAAAAAATCGGTCAGTCGTTTCATCGTAAAAGCGTAATAGACAGAAT
The DNA here is from genome assembly GCA_947361185.1 of Charanyca ferruginea. Lineage (NCBI taxonomy): Eukaryota > Metazoa > Arthropoda > Insecta > Lepidoptera > Noctuidae > Charanyca > Charanyca ferruginea. The sequence continues at coordinate 19,749,808 of OX376059.1, read as the reverse complement.
CGAGTTACTTTCTCATTTACAATCTATACTTCTATACTAATATTAAAAAGCTGAAGAGTTTGTTTGTTTGGTTGAACGCGCTAATCTCAGGATCTACTGGTTCGAATTGAAGGAAGAAGGAAGGAGGAAGGCTATAGGCCCATGCGAAGCCGGGTCGGGTTGCTATATTAAATACTAGCTTCTGCCCGCGACTTCGTACGCGGATCCTGTTGCTAATGCCAGTCACAACGGGGTCGGCAAATTCGAAGATTGAAGACTGAAACATCTGATGTCGAATTCTAAGAGCCCGGGGACGGGAAAACAACGGGAAGCGCGAGACGATTCGAGACGTTCAAAAAGTACAATTTTGAATCATACCTCCGATGGCGGAATATGTGGCGTAGTCAATCATAGGAGTATACGTAAATGCGCTCAGTTCCTTATCAACCCAAGGAAGGTCGCCATGCCCTACGGCGATATCTTGAGACACATCCGATTCTTCAGATGACATCGACATCATGTTCAGAGAATGTCGAAGTTGATCAGAATTCAAACGTTCGTTGCACTCTTCTTCTGTCTCTTCATGCCGTACTCCAGCAATTCTTTCTATCTAACTTTCGAACTGATTATGAATATTTTGTTGTGTGCGTGTTCGAGACAATGTATGATAATCTCGATCAGCAGTTTGTCGCGCATCACGTTCATCACTCGTTTCACCTGTTAGTAGATGTGCGAATACGCTGAGAACTCAAGCGTGATTCTGTATCAGTAAACGTTTCCGATTCGTAAGACAATGCGTGACGTTCACGATCAGCGGTCAGTCGCGCATTACGTTCCGCACTTGTCTCTAGAGACTTAGAAGCAGATGCGTAGATACGCTGAGAACTCAAGCGCAATTCTCTATCCGTGAACGTCTCCGACTCGCGAGACAATGCGTGACGTTCACGATCAGCGGTCAGTCGCGCATCACGTTCCCCACTTGTCTCTAGAGACCTAGAAGTCGATGCGTAGATACTCTTGGAACTCAAGAGCAATTCCCTAGCCGTGAACGTCTCCGACTCGCGAGACAATGCATGCACGTTCACGATCAGCGGTCAGTCGCGCATCATATTCTTCACTGGTCTCTTGAGACCTGGATGTAGATAACGCTAATACGCTGAGAACGCAGGCGTGCTTCGCGATTTGAAGAGGTTTCCACGGAGCAAGTTGCAGCCTGATGTTCTCGAACAGCATCAAGTCTCTCCTGACGCTCTTCGGTAGATTCTTGGGAACTTATGATCCTCAATCTTTACTTAATACCTATACAACAACAAAAAAAACATTCAAATCCGTCCAGCAGTTCCGAAGATTAGCGTGTACAAACAAACAGACAAACAGACAGAATTTTTTTTTTGGATTCGTGCTCTATTACTGTTTCTAAACCCCCCTCAATTATTATTTTTTTAATATATTCAATGTACAGACTGGGTTTTTTTACTGTTTTATTATATGTATAGATGGAGTATGGATTAGTAATACATTAGGAATACTAGCGACCCGACCCGGCTTCGCATGGGCCTATAGTCTTCCTCGATAAATGGACTATCCAACACAAAAAGAATTTTTCGGTTCGAACCAGTAGATCCTGAGATTACCGCGTTCAACCAAACAAACAAACAAACTCTTCAGCTTTATAATATTAGTATAGATTGTTTCTGAGTACAGTGTTGGTTGGTACGTTGGTACCAAGATGGTTGGTAATTAATTTTGGTCAACTTCCTTTTGGTTGTTTTGTACGTTTGACGGTGTGTACAGTAAATACAACATTGAGGAACGACATTCTCATTGTTTTTAGTTCTGGCAGTAATAACAGTGGGAATTTCGTTTGAGTTTCTCTGTGGGGATAAAATGGCATCTAAATAAAAACAGCAAGTCTCCATTACCATTACAATGCCTCTATCTTTTTGACGACTATGACACGTTAACGAAATTCAAAATAAATAAATAAAATCTTTTACGCAGTGGAAAATCATATATGCCCAGAAGATCTGCTTGAGTTTATGAACATGCAGCACAACACCAGCACTAGTAACGAAGGCAACAAGCTCGACGATCCTGTGATATATGCTGAAGCCGTGGTATGATTTCTGCCTTTTTATTTTAAAGTAACAATATCAGATAAAATATACTTTGAGAAAACTACGATTCAGTTATCCAGATCCAGCAAAATCTAAATATTTTGATGCACTAGATTTCAATGTAGAATGTTTTATGACCCATTTTTAATTCGAACTACTTAGTTATTTACGTTTTAAGAATATCAAAACATATTAATTTTACACCGATATTGAATAAATTCATCAATATTATCGAACAAAAACCCTATGCAACCAATAGGCATGTTAAGTATTAATAATTATGTAATTTTATGATCCTTTGTTTAAACTGAAATCCAATCATTTAGGATACCACGACCAACCTTCCAGTGCCAGACATCGTGGACTGTTTCGGTCTCGGCTCAATTTCGCGGCAGGTCATGAGTATCTTCAACATGAAGCCCGACTCATCCAATACTGTTAACACGCACTTCTACTTCGTTTCACGCAGTATGACTACCAGGGTTCAGGTATTTATACAATGATTCTTCTTTAATTTATTTTTCATTTCCGTTAATTGAAAATGTACGACACTATTTTTGATCATGGATAGGTTTTGCCAGAAGCGTCAAAAGGTTCAAATCCATTAGTGCTTATGAAAATAAGGTCGTTAGCTCTACCTATACTAGCAACTTTCATTTTCATCCTAAAGGTGGGACAGGAACACACGCTATAAAATGAATTATTTGCAGGTTTTCCCTGGAACACAGTTCGGCCTCGAATGGGTTGACTTCAAGCCGAACAGGAAGACGGTGATGATCGTTCACGGTTTCATGAGTCATAGCAACGCATCCTGGGTCAATGACATGGCTCGGGCATTTTTGGCGTGGGTAAGTTAAGTTCCATCATTTCTATACTGGCAATAGTTGGCAATAGCACTCTGTACTGAAGATAGGCAGACCTTTAAATGGAAAACATTCTACATTCTTGCATTGTTATGTCGGTTAGGATAAACCTCCCTTCTTGTAAATATAGTTTTTCTTTTCAGGCGGATGTCAATGTCATTGTTGTAGATTGGAGTGGAGGTGGGAACACGTGGAAGTACTGGCGAGCGGTGGCGAATACTCGAAGAGTTGGCTCGGATATTGTTGGGTAAGGAACTCAATACGGCACCTACTTGTCAAACTAATAAAGCTTCTTATTGACATCCAGTGGGAGTGCGATGCTCTTGATCAGATGATGGCTCACTTACTCCGGTGCCCAAAGTGTCCCTACACCTGCACTTTAGAGGACCTTGAACACCACTGATGCCGCGATAAACAAGGCTATCATCTAGGTCAAAGTACTTTAATATATATTATGTGTACAGAAGTAAAGAAGAACAAAATAAGGCCCACGACCTAGGTTTTTATGACTTTCGTGACGTTTTCCAGATTCATGCGTCAGATGATTGCGGCGACCGGTGTTAGGACTAAAGACATGCATTTCGTCGGGCACAGCTTAGGAGCTCATATTGCGTCGTACGTGTCGTACCATCTGGGAAAAGTTGCACGAATAACAGGTAAGCACGTAGCCTGCAATGTGAGGTTTCAGTTGTATTCAATTTAACCAATTTTTCGAGTATCACAATATTCCGTTACACAGTATCACGTTCCTAGAAATAGCTTCATGTTAGTTAGAAATTCATTCTTTCATGTATTGGTTGTTACAGGTTTAGATCCCGCTCAGCCTTGCTTCAGGACGACTGACTCTACAGAGCGCTTGGATGCCACGGACGCAGATTTTGTGGACATCATCCACACTAATGGACGCTTGCTTTCAAGGCTCGGCTTCGGTTTTCCTGATCGTAACGGTAACGGCTTCTCTATTACAGTTTAAAAGACATTTTATATTCTTGGGGTCTTTTTTATTTACTGCTAGATTTCCCCTTTGGATCGCGTTACCGTGTGTTTGACTGATATTTTAATAATATTGTATGATTAATTGTATTGATTTTGAATTTAATTTTTATTTTAGTTCTCGCTTATTTATGTTTCAGGTCACGCTGATTTTTATCCAAATGGTGGCATGAAGCAGCCGGGCTGCCAAAACGAATCCAACTCCTTGTGGTCACAATTGTGGCCATTTTCAGGCAGTAAGTAGACCGAATTGATTTAACTGTAGTCTGTTCTGAACTTCTTTAGTTTAAACACGTATTCTAGCAGCTTAGAAGCATCAATTGTCACATTAATATTGCAATCGCTCGTAATAGTTGCTATTCATATTATAACCTAATTCGTTTTATTTTAGAACTACAGCAAGCTATATGCAGTCATGGACGAGCGTATCTGCTCTTCACTGAGTCTTTAATCACCAGTAATTGCTCCTTCAGGGGTCACAAATGGGACTTGACGTACGAAGGGTTAGTTTGCAAATGTTTTTTATGTCATTAACATTCCAAAATATAATTTATCTCCTCTTCTCTCCTATCTCTTTATGATCTTGATACCAGCATACATGGTAAATTGTTGCAGAGTAAACGCGAGTCTAGAAGCGGCTTGTGACAGAGTTGATTCTTGTTCGGAGATGGGCATTAAAGCTATCGGGTTGGACGGAGTGCGTCGCGCCCAGGGACCCTACTTCGTGCTGACCACGGACAAGGAACCTTATTGCCGTAAGTTTTGACTTATTTTACAATGATTTAAAAATCAATCCCTCCACAAAATGCACCGAAGGTACTGAACCGGGTGTTGTGGCTGAGACCTGCCCAATAGTGTATTTAGTGTTGGTTTTCACCATCGTCATTTAAGCGAATGACGATGGTGAAAACCGACACTACTAAAAACAATTTGTTATTTGTGCCTATGTTTATCCTGAACACACACACTCACGGAAATTAAATTGGCTTTAAAGTAAAGTAAGCTTGGTGGTTTTATAAGTCTTAAATCGCCAATCCGCCTTGAGGAAGCGTGGTGATCAAGGTTCGTGTCTTGTCTGTTTGAGAAGAAAGAAGCCTTTCTTTGCAGTAGTTCAATAATAAGTTGGTATTATTCATTTATTAATTCATCGTTATAAGATTTGTGTAACGAGGAGCTCTCTCCAGTAATGAGACATAAGGGTTACAAAATGATAAATCTGTTTACCTCAAAGTGGCAAGTTATTGTGGATTTTATCCTTCAGAATAATAATATATTATTCTCATTAAAAACAACATACTTACCTAAAGATACAAAAAGTGCTTTATAAATTGCAATAATTAAATGTGAGATATTTTTATTTAATTGTAAGTAGGTACTCATGTATTATCACTGTTTTAATCACCAAGGGCATGGAATGATTTCCGCTTCGTTAGCATCATGCCACGTACTCATCAATAACGTTTGTTGCTGCATTTTTACGAGTGGCGGAGTTTACAGTTTTTAGGGTTCCAAATCCAAGGAGCTCTTTGGCTCATCCGTCCGTCTGTCTGTCTGTCCCTATGACACAGGGCTATAGCTTTTGAACCGTAATAGGCAGGCACTGAACATTTTATGAGAGTACTATGTCCAGTTTAACAACAAACTATATAAATAAAATTAACTTAAAAAATTACCTGCAATTTTATCATACACACAAGAAACGTGTTTTTTTTTCCGGCGTATTTTATTGTTCGATGACACGGAACCCTTTTGTGCCAGTCCGAATTGCACTTGGTCGGTTTTTTCGATGCGTATTGCTCTCTATAACAAGAAATGGCTCCCTTTTATCGCTTGTTGTCACCTCTGCCCTTAGCTTCGATCTCGCCTGCTAGCGATGGATGGGGTCTATGATACAACGAGTGAATCTATGAATCCTGTTCACTCTTGCTTAGAAGTTATGGGTTATGGTAGCGGGGAATATAGAAGCTGACAGAGATTTCCACGTTATATGTATTTTAAGGAATTTCCTTTCTTAGGATCTCTAACCACCCGTATCTTGAACACTATACGCGATATCGGTGGGCTAATATTCTTTAATATTTTTAAATATATCTATCTATATTTCTAGCTGGCCCGACAGACGTTGTTCTGCCCCTATACGTTTAAACCTTCCCTGGACTTCCACAAATACTTCAAGACCAAAATTAGCCAAATCGGTCCAGCCGTTCTCGAGTTTTAGCGAGACTAACGAACAACGATTCATTTTTATCATATAGATTATATATTTTGTAATATTTAATAACGCAATATAATACTTATAAACTTTTATCATTCAAGCCACGGAATGGGAACGTCGTCACCCGCAACCCGAACTGCTGATAGACCTTCAACGTGGTTTCCGTATGGACAGGCTGTTGAAGAAACCCACATCTAACGCTCCTACAACGGACTCTACGTTTTACGCGGACCCTATGGGCAAAAGTCTCATTCTGGCCGCTGTCACCACCACTACGCAAAGTAGCTGGTTTCGTAGGTGGTTCGGATAGATATAAAATATTGTGTTCTTCCAACTGATACTAAACACTTTTTATGACAAGATAATAGTTACTGGGACTGACTGAAACCTAATTTTAAGTATTTTGAGTTAATTTTAAAGCCAAAGGTATTTTATTATTGTTGTAAACCTAAAAGGGGCGCCCAACTGAAGGGACTAAAAGATCTGATGAAGGTAGAACTTAACAGATCATTAGTTAGTGAAATTGTGGAATTGTAACTAGATCTCGACTGTTCAAAAAATAATTGAAGAAATCTCATAGCTTGCCCGTAGTCTATAGTTTACAATTTATCGTTAAATTGTACTGACAATCTAGTTTATATTTTGTGTTTACTTGCCTAAGTGATACAATTTTGAATTGCATTTGTATTTTATACCTATTGATACTCTGTTAGAAATATTGTGTACCTACCTAGTTTTATATTACATAAATTAAGATTTACGTATATTTATGCGTTGGTTTTACTAATTCCATCTAGCCAATTGTTGTTTGTTGTTATTTGTGTGCTTCGTCCTGTGCGGGCTAATAAATGCTTTTTCTTTCTTTCTTTCTTTCCAATTGAATTAATAAATTGTCAAATAAAAAACATTTAGATATGATTACTTACATGGTTAATTAAGTACCAATTTAATACTTTTAATTACTTACAAGTACAACAGCATAATTTATAAACAGGCCACATAATCGTTACCTATTAAAGCTTTTAAAGTTATTGCAGAGCTTTTTAATCACCCGCTTAGTGATCACGCGATAGTTGGTACAACTTATAGTAATAAATCACTAAGTTAGCAAGTTTAGTGTTTGTAAAGTTGGTGTAGTAAACTGTTAGGAGAAACGACTTGTCACGAAAATGCGGGGCGCTGAAGTTGGTCGACGTCTCAGAAAGAGATTTATATTTTTCGGACGAAACAGTGGCGTACATGGGCTGCATTATGTGTTTGAATCTAATAGAAGTCAGCTGGCCAGGTTTACCAAAATCCTTTAAATAATACCCTCTAGTTTCTATTCTAGGTTCACAAGATAATATTTCTTTAAATCATCAAATAATTTATGCTACGTTTAATTTAATGAGAACATAATTTTTAGGCGAAAAGAAGCTTTTAAGACTGTTTTATCATAGTCATATCATATTTACTAAATTTGCTTAACTATATTGCTACTATTAACCCTTAACCTTCGTATAATTATGTGACTATTACAGCAGTTTATGCAGATAGGATAGGTTTTGGAGCCTACACAATAAAATTTGTCTAAATTAAAATCATTTTCCACGAACGCATCTACTTAAATAGCACACATACTTACCACCAAAATTTTAATTATGAAATTGCAGAATTTGTATCATTATCGGGTTTTTGGGGCAACGTTTCAACAATAACTTTTTTGAATCCAGGCTATTTTGGCTGTCGACTCTGATAGCGTCTCTGGGTTGTTTGTATATGATGATGCAGCATGCAGGGCACCTCGGTGTGGAAGTGAACTTTACAACTGACACCCGTTACCTGAACTGGACCACAAAGTTTCCAGGAGTGACGGTGTGTGAAGAGCATGCGACCAAGTTTGCGTTACGGAGATTTATTGCACTGTACCGTAAGTATACAAATACCTATATACGTACACACGGTAAATAAATAGACGCAGTTGAAATTGTACCAGGTGTAAACAAAATTACGCACTCCAATTGGCCATGAAGAAATAGTTATTTGTTATACAAGAGTGCAAAGTTGCTTTTTAACCGCGTGTTCAATTTTGATGACCGAGCAAGCGAAGGATTCTAAAATTGAATCACGAGCGCAGCGAGTGATTCAAAATTAGAATCCTGAGCGTTAGCGAGGGAATCAAAAGAGCACGAGGTGAAAAATCTTTGCACTCGAGTGCAACACGTAACTTTTCATTCCACCTCAGCGAGGAAATGACTAAATGCAAAAAAAAAACGTTTACAATCACAAGATAGGTACACTTTTATTTCAGTTTAGGTATTAATTACTACATTATGACAGGTAAGTATTACAGAATAATCTTTAAATTATAACAAAATAATACTAAGGTATAATAAAGAAAATTTTAAAGTAACGTTGCTACAGTTATTTAAATTGAGTGTAATATTTTTGTTTGGTACTGTAATATTGGTGTTAGTCACTTGTGTACTGTTTTTCGGTAAACTATCTGTCATACTTAATAGTTGTACCGATTCATCGGATTCCCTTGGCGTGAATGTTGGAGAGAGAGGGAGATGGTTAGGTGTTTCATAACGGCTTATTTTTGATGTAGAAGGGCCAGTCCAAGGATCCGATTGAGGCTCTTTCAGTGTAATGGCTCCTACGATGCCTTCACATATTTTAGATTTATTTTGGATGGAATCCTCTATGTATCCCTCTACAACTGCATTGGACTTCCAGCCTCCGTGGCGCTTAAGGGACAGGAGATCAGCTCCGGAATCAGCCAAAAGTGTGGCTGAAGTTCGTCGGAAACAATGACCCGTGTACAACAGGGGTTCTGGAAGTTCAAGAAATGTTGCTATTTCTCGTGGGATACTGGCAATTTTATTAGTACCCATAGGCTGTCTAACACACTTTCCATTGCGATACTGTAGAAAAAATCGATTGATTGGAGTGTTAGGCGGGCGTAAGGCTTGATATTTCTCAACAATCGTTACGTATTCCTTGCGAATGACGAAGTTGCGGTCTCTTTTTGTCTTTGTATTAGGTAAATTAATTAATAGTAAGCCATCTGAATGTTTCTCAATGTTTTTGACATTAAGTTGTGTTAGTTCATTAGTTCGACATGCTCCGTTTATTCCAATAATAAGAACAACCTGTAACGTAAAGAGTATTGTAGTAGATAAATGAATAAAATTGATATGAACGCATAATTATGCCTATCAACATCTACTAAGTATACTATTTAATTGAGATTAATATACTTAAGTAGATACTGAATGTGCAACTGACTTACTTTTGCCGCCAAATATACGGAATCGGGTGCTTCGTTAAGAAACTTTTCAATATCAGATACTGTGAAAACCTTCGATTTTTTTGGTTGATGACCAGATGAGGCTCTTTTTAAAAATGCCACTAATTTAGGATAGGTATCGATATGTTTGTCTTTTTTCATCTTTATTGTTGCTTTTAGCATCGAATACGTACTCCATAGAGTGCTTGCTTTCTTGTTCTCGGATAATTCTATAAAATATGCCAGCAATACGTTTTCTGAGAAAGTTTTGGCTCCTTTTGCTAGTCGCCACGTGTTGAACATATCGTACTGTTTTAAATACTTCTCGCGTGATTGTTGAGGGAGAAAGCTCATTTGCGCATTATTAACAGTTTCAGTCAATTCTGTTGGCGTCAAGCAAACTTCCTCGTCGCTAGAATCACTCATTTTAGTTTTTTCACTTGTTTTCAAGTTTCTTGTTTTTAATAGGTGTAGCAATGACGTGAAAAAATGCCGCGTAAAGAACCGCGTACAAAGCAAATTGAAAAAAGAACACCAAGAAGGTTCCGAGTCTGAGTTTTTAACAAATTAAAAAAAAGTTGTATGATATATTTGGCACCATACAGGTAGCAGTAAATAGGTTTAATGTTTTTTTTAATTCACAAACTTAGTGCACACGATGTTCTAAATTCAATTTACTTTATCCTCTAGAGAATAAAAACGGCTTTTCCACTCAGATATTGAAGATTAAAAAACTCTTTCCGAGATGGTGGGATGGAAAGGAAATTGTTTAGCAGTAGCTTTAGAAGTTTGATAATATGAAATGAAAATGTTTATTTTGTCTCAAAACAGCAACATGGATTTTTAAATAAGACACCCCCAGTAAGTTATTGATAATACTTGTGTTGGTGCTGTCTCGCTCTTCCCTAATTATTAATAAAATATAGAAAAAATCGATCGATAGATAGGTAGTTTAGATAATATCGATAGAAAGCTCTAGTTAGACAGATGGTAGGTACCAGAAGTAAGTAATAATAATAATAATATTTATTCAAAAATTACAAGGCATAACAAGTACAATTTGCTTAAATGTAAATTATAATGCTAAGATTTCTGTGCCTGAACTAGGTAATCCTGTGTTTCAGGCGAGAAGAGCTAAAGTAATTTTATAAAATTAATAAATAATCACAAAATCAAACAAAAAGAAAAATGTACAGTAGACAAATAGCTGAGTAGCTCATCTAATGTAGTAACTAATAATTCTATATTAAATACAATATAAACTAAATGTTAGTAATATTTTACTTCATCACAATTAGTAAATTCTCTGTATCTTCATAGAACATACTTTGGAGAGCATCCTTGAGAATTAGTTTACAATGTGTGTAGTCCACGGAATAAGTAGATGTTTGCTATCGCGTTTAGTCTATTATAAAGGAGAGGACTGAGGAACAGGTAAAATTTGGATATAAACGCATGTGTTGGTTTCTGTGGACAGACTATATCTTTACGTCTTTTACTAGTATTTTGAGTGCTGTAGGGTAAAGCTCTGTGTTGTTTTAATACAATGCCCATTATAAATAGCTGTCGAACTGTTAGTACTTCACAATATTTGTATAGGAGGTTAGTAGGAAAAAGGAAAGGCCGGAAAGTAGAAACTTTGAGGATCGCCCTCTGAGTTCTCTCGATGGTTAGTAACCTGGTTTTACCCGCTCCACCCCAAGTGTAGTACCCCAAGTACGACTAACATGTGATTAGATCTCTGAAAAATACGTCTTTAGTACCTACCTACCAGTTGAAACGCAGGGACGCAAGGATCAATCGATACAAATTACTAAAAAGCTAAAGAAGTTTCTGAATCGAACTTGTAGTTCCGGAAATTACCGTGTTCATATATAAAACAAACACTTCCTTTAAAATAATACTAGCTTTTGCCCGTGACATCGTCCGCGTGAATATCACAGATGCAGACGAAGTGCGGATTTAAAAGTATGCACTTCCCCAGGGTTCAAGCTATCTTCAAACCAAACATCAAAATCAATTCAGCTGGTTCGTCTTGAAAGCGTAACAGAAAGAGTTACTTTCGCATTTATAATATTAGTATGGAAGTATGGATATGGATAGTATGGATTAGTAATATTGATAAGTAAGACTTTATCAATCAAGAGGTACCTATTGTGTTCAATTATGTATTTTCCTACTCCTCACTGATTGTGGTCAGTGCAAGCAATAGAAATCAAACCTTGGGAATCTTCGCATTTATTAGTACTCATTAGCAATCTTGACACAAATAAGTCATTATTTAGATTTTGCGGTTTCTGTGTTAGTTCGCATTGCTGCGGTTCTAATTAGGCAGTGCTCAAACAGGGCGAGCTGTTGATTCATAAGTAGGTAATTATTGCTCATTAAGATACCTAAATGAGATTACATATGCAAATTACTGCACGTATAATAGGTAAGTACCTACGTTTCGATTTAAATAGTGCTATTATGCATGTACTTATTCTAATGACTAGTACCTAATTAACTTCAACCGAAGCATTTTAAAATAGCAAACCAATACAATAATATCTACGTGGTTCATTAAAATGATTAAATTACTACTTTATTTTCCAACATGGCACTAGGGTTCAATGGCTTTAATATTTCGTGGTCATTTCACGTACGTACATAATGGTTGTGAGCTTGATTAATGAATTTCAAACTCGACTGGGGTATAGTTCGATTCAAAATTAATGGCGGCAATCCACTGTGAAGTGCGCTACAGGTTGCGCAGTGCCCCGCCCCCTCACTCCCGCTGACACTTGAAATTGTTACTGCGCAACCACTCGCCTCGTGTTCCGAACCGCCATTAGAATCAAAATATAACATGAAGTGTCCCGATACTATTCATATTGTAATCAACCTCGTTCATGTTACAGATTAAAAGGATCACTAGTTATTAATTATTTGACTTTGACTCTACCATTCCCACTCACTGAGCTACCATCTTTAAGTTCATTTTCAGACTTACAACACAGATTAAATAAAAACCTCACATTTTTAGGGTACCCAATGGATTTTAAAAAGGAACCTTATTACTGAGACACTGAGGTCCGTCCGTCTGTCACAGCCTAGTTCTGTATCCTTTGACTGTACTATTTTTTTAATCCTTTTACCGTATATTGGTACTATAGGTAGATACTTGAAATTTTCAGACTGTGTAATACCTACTATAGCCGTTATAAAAACAAAACGTAAAAATAAAAAATAAAGTTAAACGTTAAGAGCGGCCAACCCGTCATTTTTCCCATACAAACGCTCGTACATACCTACGTGATTATTAGGTATAGTGTTATAACAAAATGTTACTAAAGATTTTACGAACACACATAACACACGATGTTATCGGTTTTCATTCACTCGTTGGTTTTCGAACATTGCGTACTATGAAACAAAAAAAGTTTAAATCGTGCTCGCGTTGACTATATAGGTACGGACCGGGACGAATCCCCATACAAGAAAGTGTGGTATTAAATATATTTTATAGTTGTACGGAACCTTTGCGTGTGAGTCCAATTCACTTGACTTGACTTTATTGATTGACTATAAATACATTCTACAAAATTGATGCCATATTGATCATATTTTTGAAAACTTCAGCGGAACTACTAAATCCCCTGGACATCGATCATCGTCGATATCTCACGGACGTGCTGTTCGCACGCGGAGAGTGCAGCGGCACGAAGTGTGCGCCGTGTGGTACAACTGTTGCTTGTGACGTGCAATGGAGGAGCATCATCGAACATGTAAGCATTTCGGAGGAAGCCTGAATCTAACGGACCTTTTGAGTGCCTAAAGTGAGCTTTTTAACTTATTCTCTCGCGTTAACGCAAACTTTCACTTATGTCAATTTGTATGGCATAATCATTGCGGACCCACCATAACACTGGATTCACTGGTCGGTCATACCAGTGGTGGTATGGTGCGTCTAAACTACAACTTTTTTTTTGTTCCGTGGTGATAGATCCTCATGATGTCCTCCGACTTGGGGCGAAGAGGTCTTTCAGGCTCTTACTGACTAAAAACCACCCCGGTGTTCCATCTCACACCTACATCGGACGTCGCGGGAACTGAAGAAACTTCCGCCACCCCCGACCGGTGCCGGCCTGCCAGTGCAGGTTACTTCTCGGGTCAGGAGGGGGAATGATGTGTTAGACTCCCCCCCGGACGTCTAAGAGCTACTCGCCGCCACCTCGGGTCCTGATGTGTATGGGGGGCGATAGACGTCCCCGAGTCTGCCGCCCCTGGACCCGTTTAGGGGGGCTGAAAGAGGGCGTTGTTCGCCCTTCGGTGCGTATGCTGCGGGCCGGGTGGAAGGTTATGATCTCCTTCTCCCTTTCCGCAGCCTCCTTCTGCAACATGACAGTTTCGCAGAAGGAAACCACCGCGTCCCAGGACTCTGCGCTGTCGACCATCGAGACCTCAACTACACCTAACCTAACTCAAATGATTCACCAACAATAGAGGGGATCTGGCGCTATAATGGTCACAGTTCTAACCTAACTCAAACGATTTTTCCTCAATGGTTGAGTATCATACCAACCATATTACCAGTGGTATAGCCAGTGGTATAGTGGGACCGTACACAATAATTTGTGTACAGATTTTAATTTCAGTATGAATTATTGACGTTGTCGCGATTCAGTAGGCATTGAAGAACACACTAAGTACTACTTAGACCCCGCGTGAGTAATGATTCCAAGCAGTGCCATGTTTTTAAGCGATAAGTAATGCAAGTTGCGGTTAATATACTTATACGTATTATACAAACCATTAAAGGAAATTACGTTCTAATGAACTTGAGTTAAGGTCATGTTGTCTGAATGACTAACAATTTAACTAATCATTACTTACCATCCTAAGAAGGAGATTGGAATAATAATATATATACAAACTTAATAGGTAACTAAATAAGGCGATGTTAAACAAGACATATCATGAGTCATTGTAAAAGCAGGAAATTAAGTTTCCTTGAGAGTAAATTCATAGAAATTCTATCTGGGGATTCACATGATATTTTTAAATAGGTTCTCAAAAGAATTTTTCTTTTTCACAATTTGGTAAAGCATTATTTATTTGCTTCAAAGAACTGGCACAATTATTTATTTATCGCATATTTAAGCCATGATTTGTGTTTAACGGATATTTTTCATCTAATAGTATGATTTTTCTACAACACAAAATAAAACAATGACAATGAGCTACAAAGTTTAGAAGTTATTAATAAATTAACTCAACGACTGTCGGGCGAAGGTGTTGAAGGTCAAACCTCCGCTGCTTATGTCGGACTGTGTAGGTAACATAAGACATTCGAAAGGTTAACTTGAAACCATCACTAACCTTCAAATTCTCCAGGAAATGATTCATCGTTGTTCTACCAGGTACACAAAAGCTGTCCAGAAATGGTATCCGAGTGCAGTTACAACGACGTTGTATTTCCATGTTGCGATTACTTTCGTCTCGTGGACTCCGAGTACGGGTCTTGTTACTCCTTCAACACATTACAACGCAAGTGAGCAATCTAATCTATGTACATACAATGATAAGATCATCGTACAGCTGATACGGGTGCCTAATTACGAAATATTGTTTGTTATTCTTTCAGGGGAGAAAATAGTTTGTTCGTTGTGAACATGACTACTGGGCCTGGAGTTCTGATGTTTCGTTTGCTGTCCAGTGCTGACGTAATGGTTTAGCAAATTAGCGTGGAGACATAATTTTTTTGTTTTACTTTAACTTTTTCATGGAATTAATTTGAATCCGTACGGCCGTCATCGGTTGTCTAAAGAATCATGGCGAGATCCATACATTGATGTATGAAAAACAAAATATTTAGAAGGCTGAAAATATTTTCCAATGTGGAGAGAACATTACCAGGAGTAGATTGATATGCTTATTATATTTTTAAAACCCCGCATAATTAAAATATTTCGAAATGAAAATCACACTTTTTAGTTTAATTTCATTGTCCATTTTGTGTTTATAAAAAAAAGAAAATGACAAGTGACAATAACGAATCAATCAAATTGGCAGACAAGTTTTGTGACATTGTATCCCATAAAACGATGCAATTTCAGTGTAAGAACTGCGAAACAGTAGCTGTCAGTGTCACTGTTGCCGTCAACCGCCCTTTCATTCTGAAATAATGAGTTTTTCGTTAAACTATTTACTTTTAACATCCATTTTTATTGCGGGGTTTTAAAAATATTGTAAATGTCTGAAGGTACTCTTTAGGTACCCAAGATTATAAGAATTACAGTTTCAACTTCTCTAAAAATCTTTATTTTTTTTTGTAGAAATCCTGCCATGATCCTTTGGACAAATGGATAAAAACCAGGGTAATTTGCTGGTTTTATTACCTACTCTTAACTGTTGATTTAGTAATTAGGTAGCAATCTTGTTTAAAACTTAAAGAGTGTGGATTTCTTGCTTTAGTTCTGGATAATAAGAACCATTAAAAACATCAGAGGAACTTGGATCATGTTACAGGATTTTTTAAACCGACTTCAAAAAAAAAGGAGGTTCTCAGTGCGACCCGTATGTTTGTATGTATGTATGTTTGTCCGCGATTATCTCCCGTTTGGTTGAACCGATTTAGATGCGGTTTTCAGAAAAGTGTTTGTTACATTCTGGAGAAAGTTTTAATATACAACAAGCAGAAATTTATTCAGCGCTTTTTGAAAAAAAACAACAAAAACCGAGAAGACGTTTTCGTTTCTTTCATCTTTCCACCTTTGGAGGACTTTCAATCTCTGTTTTAACTGTGTTGCCGTTCGTTAATGGATTTGGATGATAAGGAGACACTAAAAAGTGTAAAATAAAAACTATTTTGAAGGCGGTTCTCTTTTTTCAAAATAGTTTTTTTCCACCGGTTTTTTCTCAACTTCTTTTCTTTCTAGGTATCTATCCACAGTCCAGAAGAGTTATCAACGAACAACTTGGACGGGAAGCTAAAGCACACTGTCCACACGTACAGTGAGAACCAAGTTCAGCTACTGTTCTCTGTGGTGGAGATCGTGAACGATGTGCAGCTGCAACGAGAGAGTATACATGACAGGGGGTGCCGCTACCTGCATGAAGTTCCTGAGAGTCCGTTTCATACTTATCCGGTACCATTTTCTTCTTTTCGAGCCGATGGTTTCTCTTTTCAACCGACTTCAAAAAGAAGGAGGTTCTCAATTCGTCTGTATGTTTTTTAATTTTTTTTTGTATATTTGTTACGCACGTTCTTGGGTACCTAAAGAGTATCTTCAGGCATTTAGAATATTTTTAAAACCCCGCATAAAAAAGTTAATAGTTTAACAAAAATCATTATTTCAGAGCGAAACGGTGACTGACAGTAACAGTGACACTGACAGCCGGTGCGGCGTTTTGCAGTTCATACACTGAAATTGCATCGTTTTATGGGAAATAATATCACAAATAATGATTATTTTTTTTCCACACACTTGACACATCACTTGTCTGCCAATTTTATAGATCCGTTAACGTCGCTTGTCACTTTCTTTTTTTTATAAACACAAAATGGGCATCGAGATGAAACGAAAAAAGTGTTATTTTCATTTCGTAATATTTTAATTATGCGGGGGTTTTAAAATATGGTAAGTATATCAATCTACTCCTGGTAATGTATTCTTCACAATGGAAAATATTTAAAGCCCTCTAAATTATTTATTTTTTTCATACAAACGAATGTTTGGATCTCGCCATGATTCTTTCTTTGACTGATTTTCAACTTTATTACAAAAAAGTAAGGTTCATATTTTTCCCAAAAAAAAACCCTAATCCCAATTTAAATTAGGAAAATTTGTCAATTGGGTATGGCTTGATGTGCTGGCACCTGTACTATATTATATTAATTGTCAGGTGTACTCTTGCGGGGCCTGTCAGTTAGCTCAGATCACTGAGGAGTTCTATCAACATTGTGGGTGCGTACACCCCGCGCGCGATCTTACATGTAAGTATATCAGCGCCTGTGAATTGATTACATTTTCATATTGCGAAGTATTGATAACGGCACGGCTTAGGCGCTGCAGCAACGATAGCTGAGTAAAGAGCTAATCCATCAAAAGCATTTATAAAAGAAAATACTAATTTTTTGTTAGATTCTAGATTACTCGACGGTAATTTTTAACCTTGGCGAGTTTTGGATAATTAACTGGACCAACATCATCCGCCTAGCGTTTTCCCAACTACATTGGTGTCGGCTTCAAGTCTTGCCTGTCTGACCTTCACAACCCAGTTACTGGGTAACACGATACCTCTTTGTAATACTGGTTGTCAGACTTTCTGGCTTCTGACTACCCATAACGACTGCCAAAGATCTACAAAGCTTAGTTTCCTCATCATTCGTCCATCCGTTTATCAATCATGAAATAATAATAATAATAGTGTACAAATAACTATCCTGTATACTCAGATTATGAAACAAAAGGCCGATAGACCGCGCGGAACATTGAGAGTGAAGCCAAAAAAGCAAATACAAATTCAAAAGCGAACTATCTGTCTTTGGTTTCATAATCTGTATACAAGAATATTTTGTTTCAGACGAGACGATTTTCTGCAATTACACTGGAATCAATTGTTGGAATGCCTATGAAGGTAGGTAGTACAGTCGAACAAGCTAATTGGTTTACAGGCAAAAATATTTATCTTACTAAGTATACTAACAATTAATTATGTTATTTATTTTATCTTTAGTAAGTACGTAGGTACCACGGATATCTACGTGCTCAAGATAAGAAAATGGAATAAAATAAAATATTGTGACTGTAGTAGAAAGATGAATATTTTTGCCTGTAAACCAATTAGCTTGTTTGACTGTACGAACATAAGTGACGTCAATATACTTACTGAATCAGTAAACATTATACTTACTTATTTAATTTGCAGCTCACAAAAATAAAGTAAGCGTGGATAAGAATAACAAAGAAAACTGTGTACCTTCATGCGTTGAGAGTGAACTTAAAACAATTCATTATAGAAAGTAAGCATAATATGTCATATTAGGTACTTACCGTTTACTTAGGCTAAATTCTAAATAATTATATTCTTAGTCATTCTCTGTATGATAGTATGATTTTCATTGTATAAAACTGGCTATAGATCCTTTTTCCTTATTTTATTTTTCCTTATGGTCTAGTAATTAATAAATGATTTATAATTCTGGCAGGGCCCAAAAGATTGCTTTTCATAATTATGTTTTTATTGTTACAGGAGATGGGTAAAGGGTCAATCGGGCGTGGGTACTCTCGTGGATGTTAGAATGGTCTCCTTGCCCACGCTACGGTACCAGAGGAACTTGCTAAGAGACAATTTGGATTTCGTTGGTAAGTTTCAACTCTATCTGTCTCTCTCTTATAACATTTTAGTGAAAGTTCACATTATGTGACTCAGAATACTCAACACTAATTACTGCATCAGCAGGCTGAATATTGAGCCAAACAATTAATCAGAAAGAACAAACACAACACACACATACACACTCACACATAAAATACACACATACACACACACATGCTATAATATCCGTGTTTGCCATCGACATTGCTAAGAAGAAGATTGCAGTTACAGTTATCCCATCCGGGCATCCCAACCATTGTTAACTTTCATGTTCATATGTTAGTATTAAAGTCTCTAATCTTCTTGTTATTTCAGTGGCTGTCGGAGGTATCGTTGGATTGTTTTTCAGTGCGTCCATTTTGAGCTTACTGGAAGTTTTGTATCTCATCCTTCGTCCAAATAACAATTAATAAAATAAATCTGTCAATTATAAAACCAGTGTTTTATTTCAACATCATTTTCGTTGCTAGAATGTTCAGGGCTTTATCGTTATAGCAACAACTAATGTTTTGTCGATAAACAAAGCGTTGTAAGCGATCACTTCTCATTCATTTATTAAAGTGAGTGAATAATAAGTGCTTTTTCAAAGAAAAAAATAGTAGCCATGGGTAATACTGAATAAAATAAAATCGACCAACTGCGAATGGACTACCTTTAATTTTTACTTGTCAGCGCGGTTGGACAGCAGAGGCTTAGTAATAGGGTCCCGCTGGGTAACTTTCGGGTTTGGAACCCTGAAAGGAAATCACAAGATCATTAACTAACCTATGTGACTCTAAAAGAGAAGAATACCCAACACTAACGATTAAAAGTTTAACAACTTTTTCCATTTCATCAGGTGGCGCTCTCTTAGTAGACATGATGAAGCGAGCCGCAATAGGTTATTCTTAGAACTTAGTGATTTTGTTTATATTATTTGGTTACATACTTAAAAGCTTAGCGTAATATGATATGTACCTAAAGGAGCACACGGGGTTCGACGCAGGGGTGAAGAGGGAGGTCCTGGACCTCACACTTTGTTTTGCGGCAACGCTACAAGGAGTTCCATTACACAAGTTTTGTCATCCGACCGTACAGTTTTAAATATAAAATCCTTTTCAACCAACTTCAAAAAAGGAGGAGGTTATCAATTCGTCTGTATTTTCTTTTATTTATTTTTTTATGTTTGTTACCTGATTTCTTTGGACTGGGTGAACCGATAATGATGATTCTATTTTTATTTGAAAGCTAGTGCTTCCCGTGTGGTCCCATTTTAATTTGGTCCAGTTCTGACAATGGCATCCATGAGGAAACCGTGTAAGTCTTAAATTTGCATGAACTATCTGCGCGATTTGTTACGCGATTTCTCCGGCATACGTAAACCGATTTTGAAAATTCTTCTTTTCTTTCGATTATGGATAGGGTATGCTTCAGGGGTGGTCCCATATAAATTTTATCAAAATTGATTCAGCACTTTTTGAAAAATCAACAAATACCCAAAAATTTTTATAGACGACGTTTTAGTTTTATCAATCTTTGTAGTAGTTAACTTTCAATCTCTTCTTAATAGATTTGGTACTAAAAGCGGAAAATAAAAAGCTTTTTACAAAAAAGACAACCGCCTTCAAAAACTAAAAAGTGAAAAATAACTTTAGCACAGAACACACATTGACTTTAGTTTCGGAAGTCGGTGGCAATACAAATAAACAAACAGAACAACGCCACTGAATTTCGAAACTAAAGTCAATGTGTGTTCTGTGCTAAAGTTATTTTTCACTTTTTAGTTTTTGAAGGCGGTTGTCTTTTTTGTAAAAAGCTTTTTCTTTCCAAAAGTCTCTGTTTGCATTATTTACCCTGACGACAACTTTATCAGTGGTCATTCGAGCCAGGGGTGTGATTCTGTAAGAACTCATTCTAAACTTCGAATCTGAATCCGCTGTGAGTTTCTTGATTGGCATTCTAAAAACTCGGTTGATCTACACTAGCGCCACCCTTGCGAGCGTGTCAGCGAGTTGGAACTAAATTGACAGGCAGATTTTGACAGATAAAGTATGAGATGACGTAAGAAGTGGCATTCTGAAATGCCGCCGCCTACACCTGTAACGAAAAAAGATGATGAACACGAAGTAAGAAGTTCTTGTGCCGCGAGTGTAGTGAAATCGGAACGAACCGGAAAACAAAATCTGCAAAGAACTTGTAACATCGTCCACCATCCAGCAAAATACTAAAAAACTACTTAGTCGACTCAGCACACCGAAAGAACTCCCTATTTTTACCGGAGACCCAAAAGAATGGCTTCATTTCGAGCAAGCTTACATAGAGTCAACTGAAGTCTGCAACTTTACGGATAAAGAAAACAATTAGAGATTACGAAAGTGTTTACGAGGCGCGGCTCAAGAGGCCGTATCCGGCCTACTTATCAGTGGTACTTCACCTGCGGACATAATTTCAATTTTAAGATTGCAATTCGGAAACTTTGACGTCATAAAAAAGTTGAACCACCTGATTATCATCGCGAACTAGTCCATCAAAGTGAAGAATTATGTGGCAGCTGTACGAGCTCTTGGCCGCCAGGAGTACCTAGAAGGCATGGAAGTAGCTAACATTATCCTATATAAACTACCTTGCTCGCTAAGTGGACGGACCATTGTTACCCGTTTCATCATTTCAGCCGAAAGACGTCCACTGCTGGACATAGGCCTCCCCAAGGGGGGGTTTAACCTTAATCGCTACGCTTGGCAGGCAGATTGGCGATCGCAGTATGGTTGTTACAAAGGCACAGAGAACGCTGCTGCCCATTCTCTGGTAAGTCCCTTAGTCGCCTCTTACGACACCCACGGGAAGATATGGGATGGTGCTATTCTTAACGTCCGACACCACACGGACGACCACACAGTTACCCGTTTATCACCGCCAAATCACCTAAACCTAGACTGGATATGCTGTCAGATTTTCTCACCGAAGGAGCAGTGAAAATATCTACCTGTAGTGCTACTTTATTGCAACCTAGAACGGACAGTTTCAAACGTGAACAATGTGATAAAGTGACCAGTATACAAACTATTTTAGTGCAAGACGGACCTAGTGAAGAAAAGTGTTGTTATTGTCGTAGTGGTACTCATAAGTTACCTGAGTGCAGAAAGTTTAAACGATCATTACGTAAGAACAGGTGGCTGCATGTAAAACGCTACGGTGTTTGTTACAAGTGTTTATTAGAGCATCATCGTAGGGAAACGTGCCCGGTCCTGCTCTGCCCTGCTCTGCTCCCGCTGTGACGTAAACAATTGTGGACAATCTCATCATCGTTTATTATATTTTGTGCCGCGTCTGGACAGCAGTGAATCTGTGCCAGTAGTACAAACTAAAACTTCACTCGAAACTGAAGTTCTACCAGAAACAATAACAAACATTAATGTCAGCTGTTCCGTAATATTGAAGATTGTACCTATAACCATTCATGGACCGAACGGAAAGGTTAGAACGACCGCCCTGCCTGACGACGGTTCAACTGTGTCGCTGATTAGCGCTCCGCTGGCGGCGCAGGTAGGGTTGCGTGGCCGCAAAGAATGTCTTCACATGCGTGGCGCGTGGAGCGATACCGAACTAGTCTCTGACGCGCAGCTAGCAACACTGAATTTGAGTGGGGTTGATAACAAGATGTTTACAATCGACGCACGAATTGTTGAAGAATTAAACTTGCCTCAAAGCTTGTCTACAGTTGATAATAAAAATTATACTCACCTAAATGACGTGAGCCAATACTTATGTAAAACGACACAACTTCAACCGCAAGTCTTAATTGGACAAGATAATTGTCAGCTCCTCATACCGTTGGAAATGAGGGTGAACCGATGAACCCTGTGCCACCCGGACCCCTCTGGGTTGGTGCCTGCATGGAAGGGTACCCAATGTCCACTCACCTGATTCTGCCGCACGTCATTCTTCATTGTTCGTCACTAGTGACATCATAGAACCAGATTGTATACTGCGAGAGATCCATGACGAGGTACTAAGATCGTTCTCAATCGAGTCCATGGGCGTATCAAGCAAGTCTAGACAAAATTCAGAAGATTTACGCGCTGTTGAAATCTTAGAAAAAAATTCTGAACTCATAAATGGTCAGTGGCAAGTTAGCTTACCTTGGCGAAACGAGAAAACTGTGAAGCCTGACTCGTACCCGACGGCTTTGTGTAGAGTAAAAGGAGTCAAACAAAAATTAAAACGAAACAATGAAGATGATACTCGATTCGATGTATCTTTCAAGCGGATATCTAGCTAAGCGGATACCGGAGAAACGGCACACAAAAGCCTACGAAGAGGAAATTGTTAAGAGGAATATGTCCATCTTTGATGTAGGTATATGGCATTCTACCACCGTACATAATTCATGGAAAAATTATATTACAAGAAACTTGGAAATTAAAAGTCAGCTGGGATGATAACAACCGATGCAGTGTTCGAAAAATGGTAAAAATGGATTTGTTTATTAAAATCATTACAAGATGTGAGCTTGCCGCGGTACAATCCAGCTGCTACTATTCGAATGAGCGAGACGACAAATGAAATACACACTTGAGACACACACTGTGACCTCAAGCGCTACGGCTACGAACATTGCTACGAGCGTAGCCGATACCGCGTCCGCTACGATTGCTACGTCTCAAATCAAATCAAATCAAATCATTTTTATTTGTGTAACATAAGTAGTAAATACTGTTCTTAAATTAAAGTTCATAGGGTCGCTATGTTATGCCAAGAGGCGTACAAATATGGTTACATGCGAAATAAGCAATAAAAATATTAATCATGCGCGAGGATAACACAAATTATTTAGGTCAAAATTAATAGCATGATGATCAGTTACTAAATGAGAGCAAAAATGATAATGTCACATAAGGAGTAATTTCTACAGTCAATAAATAATAAATAACTATACATTCAAATAGTCACATAGGCAAGTATGTCAAAACTATTAGCAAGATGATTAGTTACTAAATGAAAGCAAAAATGATAATGTCACAATAAGAAGTAATTTCTACAGTCCAAACATAATAAATAACTATAAATTCAATTAGTCACATAAATAGGTAAGTATGTCAAAATTAATAGCATGATGATTAATTAATAAATGAAAGCAAAAAAATGTTAATGTCACATTATGGAGTAATTTCTACAGTCAAAAAATAATAAATACCATAAATTCAATTAGTTACAGTATTCAAATAAACATGTTTCTCCAGTCAAATAAATAAATAAGTCTACATTAATTTATCATTCAGAAATTGATCAGTCGAATAATAACATTTTTCAATTAACATCAATTTTAATTTTTTTTTGAATTGGGTAACATTCAATTTTTTTATCCTATCTGGTAATTTATTATATATGCGAGGTGCCATGCCTAAGACACTCTTTCTCACTAAGGCAGTTTTACAGCGTTGATTGCTTAGAGAGTTTGCGTATTGGCTACGGATCGTAACATTTCGTAACGTTGACACTTTTTCGAACAACCTCATGTTTGTTTTGACGAAAACACTAATTTCAAAAATATATATTGAAGGTAAGGTAAGTATTTTTAACGATTTAAAGGATGGCACACAGCTACTATCAATTTTCAGACCACACATTGATCTTATGCATCTTTTTTGTGCCTTAAAAACGATATCTTTATCGGTGGAATTGCCCCAAAAAATAATGCCGTATCGTAAATTTGAGGCCACTAAGCCGTGGTATGCAACTAGTAGCGCATCCATATTTATTTTTCGAGCAATTTGGAAAAGTGCGTATGCCGACTTATTAATTTTCTTACTTAGCTCATCTATGTGGGCTTTCCAGTTAAGTTGGTTATCAAGGAATAAACCTAAGAATTTTGCTACTTTGTCACAGTTACTATGTCTTATATATACATTTGGTACTTCAGTTCTTTGGTGGAAGTGCATTATTTTGGTTTTCTTTAAGTTAATTACTAAATTATTTTTATTAAGCCAATTAATTATGTCCGATAGTGTACTGTTTATGTCATCTTGATAAGTATCGCGGTCAATACATTTTACTATGGCAGTACTGTCGTCTGCAAACATCACCATTTGATGTTGAATCGCCTTTGTTAGATCATTTATATAGACTAAGAAAAAAGGTGGCCCAAGGACGCTTCCCTGTGGGACACCAAACTTTACGTCGTCTACGTCGCACAGCTGTTGTGACGACGACTGAAAGAATATCACTCAAACAGGCTATAGACACCTACAGCACGCGTAGCATGACCACGCGAAGCATGACACGAAGAATAGACAAACTGACAGCAAGAATAGCCAAGTCAGTACATTTTGTCTATTCTTCCTGTCAGTATGTCTATTCTTCCGTAAACATTGCGTGGTCATGCTACGCGTGCTGATGCATGTATTTTGCGATTCGTCTAGTAAAGTATACTACGCCGTCGCGTACTGGAGGTGGACAGACGAAGAGGTGCTGAAAGATGAGGCCTCAAATCGTGGAATCAAATGGACCTTCATACCGCCCGCGAGTCCATACTGGGGTGGGGCGTGGGAAAGGCTCATTAGAAGCGTGAAGACCAGCCTGAAAGTGATTTTGAAGGAACGCACTCCCAGAGATACCGTATTAACTGCTTGGATACGTAGCCGGCGACGTCGCCATGGTATCCTAATGAGGCAGGGCTCTTACCCCTAATCACTTCTTACTTGGGACGTCGTCTAGCCTAACCTATCTCAAATCGGAAAATTTGATGATTCAGACCTTCATTTACGAAAACAATGGCGAATTTCTCAACAGCTAGCCAATATGTACTGGCGCAGATGGGTCAGGGAAGTACTGCCAGACTTGACCCTCCGTAAGAAATAGCAAGAGGAACATAAAAATTTACAAGTGGGCATAAAAACCCAAGCAGGACTTTTAACTAGATCGGTCACACGCGTCGCTAGGATACTGGAGTGGGGCATGCAATAGGTTATTCTTAGAACTTAGTGATTTTGTTTATATTATTTGGTTACATACTTAAAAGCTTAGCGTAATATGATATGTAAAGGAGCACGCGGGGTTCGACGCAGGGGTGAAGACCAGGACCCCCCCCTGGACTTCACATTTTGTTTTGTGGCAACGCTACAAGTAGTTCCATTACCGACATGATGAATGGCGCGCGCTTCTTAAGCTCAAATTTTTGTCATCCGAACGTACAGTTTTAAATATAAAATCCTTTTTGTTACAAAAGTCTCTTTCGCATTATTTAAACCGACCACAACATTATCATAGACCACGCGATAAAGACGAAGGTGGAGCCCTTTTTAAATAACAAAGGCAAAGGCCGGTACATACCCGTGTCGCATCTAGTGCTGGTAAGGAACAAGGAGAGATCCAGACATAAGTAATTGGTATACGAACTTACGCATTTTACAAATATTATAAGTTTAGTGGAAATTATGTTTTGTCTTACTCCACTGCTGTTCATTTCTGATCATTGCGGGATCCAAGACAGTTGATTCGTTTCTCCGGGACTCGTTGAGCTTCACTGTCTCGGCTTTTTTCTGGTGGTCGCCACTGTTGATTCTGGCGTTTAGAAGTTGCAGTGTTAGAGAAAAGTATGGCCGGGATATCCCAAAATAATAAATGTGTCATTATTTTGGGATTTCTCCGCCATACTTTTTAGGTGAGTGCCATGGTTTTGTTATTTACATAACTCGTTAGCACAATCAGGTTTGGCTTTCAAAGATGAGGTGATACATTGCGGCTTGTAGAGAAGAGAACACTATAGCTAGAATCAAAATATTATGACTTAACATCGACAATACATTTAATCGTTCCAAAAAAAAATACAGTAAAGACGAAGAAGCACAATAATACTCTCATAAAACTATTAATCCAGTCCATCGAGGAGCATGACTATAATGTCTATATAAATCACTCCATAAATTGATCCTTGGGGTATAATCCCACAATTAACACATTTGGCACTACTGATCATTAAGCTGAAAGGTTTACTGTGAATGTCCTACATCAACATTACTTACAGCATATTGTAAGCTATGTTTAATGTAAACAAATCCCGGTGACTTGAGATCAGCGGGCGTCAACGATTCGGGCGCGACCTGATCGCAAGGACAGACGTGTGATTAGAAATATTAGATGGAATTAGCTCATATGTGTGTAATTTAAGTTTAAAATTGATTAAATAGAGTAATAGCAACAATTGTCTTTCAATGCAAGACACGTAGTAGAGTGACTGTTAAAAAGATAGCGAGACCGAGGCTAAACGAATTTATAGTTCAGAAGAGGTGATAATATGGAAAGCCTCAGCTTTCCGCCACGTCCACACAGAAGAGTGAAATGTCGCCACATCGATTCTGGAGGGTGAAAAAGAGTATTTGCAGAAAGGTAATAGGTATATGTGCCTATTCAAGGTGAGTGAAATAAGTTTATACTATTTTATTGGTTTAATTTTGTCGATGTCTGGGCAATTGTCTGAGAAATGTGTTGTTAAAAAGGGACGATTGTGACAGTACATTAGTGTACTATTTCGGGGAATGATAGAATGAACGTAACTTAACCAATCAGAGTAATAAATAGGTAGAATAACTTCTAGAATAACACCCTATAGTACCTAATAATTATGTGATGATGGGAACCCGTTGCGCGATGACGATATTGTTTATATTCGACTGCCGCGCGAGGGCGAAACTGTTTATATTAGATAAGGTGTGCTCTTAACAAAGAAACGTAACATTCGAACGAATGAGTCCACAAAATTGTGTACGCACCAATCAACGCAACATAATTACGTGCGTGTTGTTTGAAAGAAAAAAAAAAAAGGAATGCAATGACTTGTTTGGAGGTATGTTAAACAAGGCAAAATCGTGTCATGTTCCAGTTTTTCCCACAATGCCGAAAGAGATGAGTGACGGTGAGAGGGCTGCAGCCGCTCCAGGGTTAGGAGCTCGTCTCGGCAGCTGCGGACACGACGCAGGGCCTGCACTGCGCATGTGGCGGCCGGCGGCGGACGAGCCGGCCAGCAAGGGCGCCAGCCGGCCAGCGCAGGCGCCAGCAAGCCAGCGCGGGCGCCAGCCGCGAGCCGCGGGCGCAGGCGCAGGTGCTAGCAGCGGAGGCGCGGGTCCCGGCAGGCGGCAGTGGAGGCGCGCGAGCGCGAGGCTGAGCGTCGTGACCACAACAGGGAGTCGTCGTCGCCATCGAGGACGCCGCTACGTGGGCGTAGTTCCTGACGGCGGCGACGTGAGTCAGAAATTAACAAGGACAATAGGTTTACGATAGATCAAGTTGTACAATTTACAATTAATTAAGTCGTTAGGTTTAGGTACTGTCGAATAATCTGTAATGTTATCTAATACTGTGCCGGAGTTCAACCCATCCAATTAAAAAGCAAACTAGTGAACTAACTGAAAACAAAGAAAAGTAGAAGAGTGCGCTTTGTTGTATGAGTGGTCAGAACAGGTCAAAACCACAAATTATTCATTATTTACCTAAATTGAGGGGAGTAGCAAACATTTGGTATGAGGGTTTAACAATGGTATAGTTCACATGGCAGGAATGTATGGCTAAATCAATTAGAATGTTTCCTTCAGTGCTAAATTATACACAACTCTTGCACGAAATGTTAGACCGAAAAGTGAATCTTGATGATAATTTGGAAACGTAATTCTATCACAAAATGAATGTATTTTAACCGGTGTGACATATCGGGTAAGCAAGCTATAGATTGTATTATAGACGGTTTAGAAAACCGCAGGTTGTGATTTAATTGATTTGATTGTGATCCGTGTTCTGATATTTAAAGTCTATTAAAGTAGAAGACGTAAAAGAAAAACGATTAATGAATTAATTAACTAAGTGCGGAAGGAATTCCCACAAAACAAAGTATTTACGATTAAATGTTTTAATTGCGATGAAATAGGTTACCCCAGTTTCAGTTGTAATAAACCATCGATAGCGTGTAGTATATGCAAAAGATTGGGACCACAGATTTCCTCGTGCACCAGAGTACAAAAGTCTAATAATAAGCTAAAACCTGTGGGAATTAATATAGTAGTTGATACACTGTTAAAATATACATATATCTGATAATTGATATATAATGAATGTAGTGGCAAACGGTATAAGTATTCAAAACTTGCTACGTATATTTCAGAAGCCAGTGTATATTAATGCGATTGAGTGATTTTGTAGAATTAAATTAAAGCTTGAATTGAACTCAATTTTTGTCAAAAAAAAAAAATGTTAAAGGATTCGGAAACGGTTTAATTGAACCCATAGGGTCTGCTATGATCAGCTACAGTTACAAGATGTGGAGGCAGCTACCGGGGTTGTAGTAGTAACAGACGAGCTGCTTAAGTATCTGATGTTATTAGGACAGACTTTCACGGAACAACATACTGTGGTTATCATAAAAACCGATCAAAAATTAATTAGTCATAAAGTACCGGTAGCAATTGGTAAATAGGTACCGTAAGTGGTGATAAAATAAATTTAATTGTAAGCGCAGATATATTCATAAATTTCATAGTCGCAGTGCCAGTGCAATGACTTGTGACGTTTTTGCTCGAGAATCATACAGACTTATTTTATCTATTAAGTCTATGAAGTATTACATATTGCCAGGGAACTATACGATCAATAATTAAAATAGAAGAATTTAAATTGTTAACTTAGGAAGTGTACTGGACTCTTTATCAAAAAGGCACTTATTTACAAGATAACTTTTAATGGACCAAAGGGTTCTGTTCCAAGAATTGTAGATCATGAAGATGAGGGAGATACGTCGTTTAAACGAATGAATATTTCTGATAAGGAGATAAAGATAAATTGAACTTGGAATCACTCTTGAATAAGTACAAAGATTGTTTTTCAATTAGTTTGACAGATTTAGGCCTTACAAACTTAACTAAAATAATTGAGTTAAAAGACAAAACATCCGTGTTAAACAGACCCTACAAGTTAGCCACATACAGAAAGGGAAAATGTAAAATATCATAAAAACAAATAATAATTCCAGCCTATAATAAATTGTCTCACTGATATATGATTGAGAAAATGATAGGTTGTGACATCATAAAGAAATCCTCCTAACCTTATGCTAGTCCGATATTATTAGTAAAAAAAAACTGCTTTAATTGCAACACCTAAAAAAAAATTAATAAAAAAAAAACAGCAAATAGGGATGGGCATTGGGCTGTAAAACAGCACAATTGATCTGAAGAATTTTAAATAATAGGGTACAAAAGAGACAGAAAATAAAGTATAGTCCCAAGGCTAGCTAGCACTCAAATTCACACAGATGCATGGAAGTATGGGATGGCAGGACCTTACTACAAGAATACGACACGGGTCGTTTACAAAAGGTTGCATGTTATATTCGGCAAACGACAGTAGAAGAGTAGAACTACCACTCGTACAATTAAGAGACATTAGCAGTTATTGCTTCATTACATAGATTTCGAGTTCATTTATTGGGTATAAAATTCAAAATTGTAACAGATTGTAACGCTTTGAGAACTACGTTAACAAAACGGGACATTGTGCCAAGGATCAGTAGAAGATGGTGGTTACAACTCCGTGGATATCAATGTAAAATCGATTATAGGCCTGGGTCTCGCATGAATTATGTAGATGCACTTAGTAGGAATGTAATAGAATCGGTAAATGAAACTAAAGCCATATTTGAAGTACTAACGATATGATCAGAGGACTGGCTGGCCACCGTTCAAAATGCAAATGATGAATTATTAAAAATTAAAAGAGTATTAAGTGATTCAGATACAAAAAGGTATACTCCAATTATAATTTGAAAAATGGACGACATTATAGGTTATTGAGTACACAAATGAAATGGGTTGTCCCAAAAGGCATCCGATGTCAATTATTGAGGAAGAATCATGTTGATATAGGCCATTTCGGAGTAGATAAAACTTTGGAAAGATTAAAACACTTAGGCCTATTAGTTTTAGGAATAAAACGAATAAGTTAGTAAAAAAAAAAAAATACGTTGGGTCATGTCTAGAATGCGCCTTTAACAAAATGCCGACGGAAAATTAAAAGGCTAGATGCATCCAATACCTAAAATAGATGAACTATTTCACACGGTTCACGTTGATCATCTGGGCACCTTTGAAAAGAGTAAATCTGAAAACAATTACATAATAGCTATCATGCCTATACGAAATACATTATTCGGGGTCAAACGACGATTAAGTTTTCAAGTGACTATGTCGGTTATTTTGGAACCTTGTGTAGACTAATAAGCGACAGAGGCAAGTCTTTTACCAATAAAGCGTTTCTAGATTTTAGCTGTTCCGAGAAGGAATGGGACAAATAACTAAACGATATTTAAATGTGTTAAATGCAACCATGAACAAAACCACGGGGAAAAGTCCTTTTGAGTTATTGTTTGGACAAAAGGTACGGGCAAAAAGTGACGCTTTGGTGAGTACATCGCTCGAAACCTACGGAAAATTAAAAAAAGAAAATAAAATGTTCCTAAAATATTTGACATAAGTAGGAAAAATGCTAAGGATTATGCATAACTTGTGAGAATTGTGTAGGAAATTGTTAGCGACGATGGTAAAATGTCAAAAACACTTGTGTCAAAATTACAAGGGCCATATAGGTCATAGGAAGGTAGGGATGGAGTGTAAGCTCATGATGGATATCTCTTAGAGGAGACCCCTTTGACTAAAAATAATAGTAATAATAATATGAGTCATGAAGGTTCTCTGTAGATGAAATATACCCATGGTTGGCTTGTACACAAAGTTGCGAGATGAGAATTAGGTATTAGAAACATGAACATACAATGAAATCAATTAATCATATATTTATTTTATTCATATGCATTGCTATTGGTCAATGTAGCGAGACGAATTGTTACCACAGGAGGCGGGATTGCCAATTATGAGTGTAACAATTCAAAAGGAGAATAGTGTTAAGTAGTTTGAGTTGTTACGACAGGAGGCGGGATTGCCAATTATGAGTGTAACAACTCAAAAGGAAAATAGTGTTAAGTAGTTTGAGTTGTTACCAAAGGAGGCGGGATTGCCAATTATGAGTGTAACAACTCAAAAGGAAAATAGTGTTAAGTAGTTTGAATTGTTACCACAGGAGGCGGGATTGCCAATTATGAGTGTAACAATTCAAAAGGAGAATAGTGTTAAGTAGTTTGAGTTGTTACCACAGGAGGCGGGATTGCCAATTATGAGTGTAACAACTCAAAAGGAAAATAGAGTTAAGTAGTTTGAGTTGTTACCAAAGGAGGCGGGATTGCCAATTATGAGTGTAACAACTCAAAAGGAAAATAGTGTTAAGTAGTTTGAATTGTTACCACAGGAGGCGGGATTGCCAATTATGAGTGTAACAATTCAAAAGGAAAATAGTGTTAAGTAGTTGTAAACAGACAATAATAATAAGTGGTTTGAAATGTTGTCAGAATTAACGTTATGAGATCGTAGGTAATAAAATGTTGATGAATTCTTACTTCGTGAATACCACCATATAAAACCAATTGTGGAACAATTTTGTATTAAGATGGCCGAACAGTTACCATATAAGTATTTTAATGTATAGCGTATTTTGAATTTTTACATTTGATTACTCGTTTTAATAATAACTTTATTTTAAAAAAAAGTTATAAATACTCTGATTGTGAAATAAACATAATAATAACAGTGTTTATTATAATTTTCTATGTGAATAAGTAGAAATGTTAACAGCCATACTTTAGGAAAATATTGTACTTTGATTGTGAAGGCAGCAATGGGACTTGCTGATTTCAGGAAAGGCCGAACTGTAAGCTATGTTTAATGTAAACAAATCCCGGTGACTTGAGATCAGCGGGCGTCAACGATTCGGGCGCGACCTGATCGCAAGGACAGACGTGTGATTAGAAATATTAGATGGAATTAGCTCATATGTGTGTAATTTAAGTTTAAAATTGATTAAATAGAGTAATAGCAACAATTGTCTTTCAATGCAAGACACGTAGTAGAGTGACTGTTAAAAAGATAGCGAGACCGAGGCTAAACGAATTTATAATATATTTGTTCTCTAATGGCGATAATAGCGAAATGATCAGACGTTAGAGCTCTGCCTCACCAAGACGCCATGGCGACGTCGCCGCGTAACCAAGCAGTTAATATTGAAATGTATGGTACAGTGGAACAACGTAATTAGTTTACACATTGCACGCACACGCGGTATGAAGAGTTACATACACAAACGTTAAATAAAACGAACGAGTTCTGCTTTTTATTAGTGTGCGTATGTCGCGTCACTAAGCAGTAACTATAATATCAATGTATGTATCGTCATCAGTAATCTGTGTAATTGAATAAGTTATAATATTTCGCACCCAATCATTGTAACAGGTTTGGCGCAATGGCTAACGTATCTGGTTAGTTATTAAGAAGTCTTAAGATCAAATCTCGGTTGCAATACATTCTTTTTGTTTTGTAAACATAATTTTCGTAAAACTTTCATTACCTAGTTGAATTGCTAACAATTCAATTCCGTTCACAGATGAGTAAAATAACGTTTGAGAAGTGCGCACGGAACTCTCAGCCAATTTATTTTGACCGTTTAGGATATAACTACCCACAATTTTTGTTTATTTTTTTATACTTCCACCTTAGTTTATAAAAAATGAGCATTCTTAGTTATCAGTCTACGAATATAAATTGCAATCCTAAGTATATAGATGAACACTCATATTTCTGTGCGTTCTTTGTTTCTGATCCAATTGTGCTTCAACTTCTTCCAACCATGCAACAAGACGCAATTCATTGTTTTGCATGAGCAAAACGTTTTCATTAGTGAAATTGCAAGGTGATTATTAATATCGGTGAGTAACAAAGCTACTCGTGACAATGTTTTCATTACGTTAGTAATATTCCAACTCAAATTCTTAACTTATCTCACCTTTGACCTATGACTAAATTAATGTAAAATAATATTTAAATATATCAGAATTTGAATCTGATAAAATTTACTTATGCCAGTCTGTTTTTGTCTAACATAAAACATTTAGTCGAAATAAAGAAAAACTTTTAAATTATGTAATTAAAATAGTCATGAAACACGTTTATTATTTATCTAATAAATAAATAACGGTATTAAGTTTTATTACAACGAGGCAATATAAGACAGTCAGTTAATTTATCTATGATTAATTATCCACCAATTCACCATTGTTTATCTGCATTATTTTAAATATTATTTTGTTTTTATTCATTAAGGAGAACCGTGCAGTTATGTGTCCATCGAAGTGCGTATTCTGAAGAAATAGACCATCATCGACGTGGGCCAAAACCGAAGGCGAATTCTTCGGCTCGTTACCACGACATCGTGGCAAGGCTGTTTACGGGACTAATCCGTTTTTATCCACCCGCATAACTGCATCAACACATAATGACATGTGTGCTTATAAACAGTGCGATATCACCTGCTGACCGGCATGAAGCTGGTTTAAGTTGCAGTAAGCCACCACGGAAGATTTTTCTGTCCAACGCTCACCGGCAAAAACAAATTCTATTCGCTAGGTCATATTATTATATTCATTTTAATTGGGAGAACAATGTGTTTATTTTAGTGATGAGAAATGTTTAAAGTCGTTTATAGATGGCGTTAAAATACTGTAAACGAAGCCGAATTACTATTAATATACTTAGGTTTAAAAGCTACTTCATGTTGCCGTGATTCTCTTATAAACACCTAAGTTATTATGTATAGTCCGTAGTTGACAGTTATTTGCAGTATATATTTTGAAGTGTAAGTGATGTTATTGTTATTCAGTTAGAAGTTAAATTAATTTCTTACTATCTAACATGTTGATTCACTTCACTTTCAATTCCACTTTGTTTAAATTTGTATACATTGAAAAAACAATTACGTCCATTCATATTCAATAAAAAGAAAACTTTGTCTTGTCTTATAAACTCTTAATGAAGTTGCCAATAGTGTTCTAATCATAAAAAAGTTAGGTATCAATAGCGATATAATAATATTTTTACAATAGTTTGCGTTATATAAATAATTGTATTGGTTACACGTAGTTTTTTATTTGCTAATATTATAACCCATGCCAAATTGAACCCTAAGCCAACTCTTGTAAGAAACATAATAGTCGAAACGAGCTGGCTCATTCACTAATGACCCAATAGCGATAAGGAACAATAGGATTCCGCATTCCATCTTTTATTAGTGATCGATGATTCCAACGCCTAGGTTATTTAATAAAATATTTTGATTTATTTTATTGGTTTTATTTAATTACCTTTTTATTTTTTTGTTTAAGTAATTTTATTTGACATAAAATATTAATGTTTTATAGGACAAAGGAAAAATAAAAATCCAAAACCATAACACCTGCCGGGGTTTGATCTTACGACACGAGGCTTATCTATGCCAAGTGCTTTCACCGACCGGCTACCTGGTCCTTATTTAAAAGGTTGAAATATTGGACTTCATTCAATTAAAATTGGTATACGTGGGTATATCATACGCACACAAACAGTTTAACTTCATAACCGACCAACCGACTAGTTCATTTACACACACAGTGACAATATCCCGTATGTGTGGCCTGTAAATCAATTACGTTGGCCGAGTGTACTTAACTCACTTGGCGACGGTTTGGCGACGTCGCCAAGTTGGAAGCGTGGCTACGAGCTACAGCTCCCTACGTGGCTTCTGGATACTCTGGCGGCCTGGCGACGTTGCCACTATAATGTACACGAATAAACTGAACCTCGCTCACTCAGTCGCCAGTCAGCCGCCATTTTGGACGCTCGATCGGAATATAGTAGTTGAAATTGTTGTAAATAATGAGTAATGTGATAAGTGTATTTGTGTAATATGTAATAATATAGGTATATTAATAATGATAAATAATAATAATAATAAAAATCAGGATATTTTCGTAAATCTCCATATAGTTTAAAAAAAATACAACTGTGGCTTAGTTCTATCTGATATAAAAGGATGAACCCATAGTTTTCTTTTTCCATTTTTCTGCGACGTAGATAACAAAGAAGTGC
The DNA here is from genome assembly GCA_947361185.1 of Charanyca ferruginea. Taxonomy (NCBI): domain Eukaryota; kingdom Metazoa; phylum Arthropoda; class Insecta; order Lepidoptera; family Noctuidae; genus Charanyca; species Charanyca ferruginea. The sequence goes on along the minus strand of OX376059.1, from coordinate 19,713,983 downwards.
GATTTCTTCTACGTCCATTCCTGATGACGTAAACAAAGCGACTGTCGACTTGTCGAGACGCCATGGCTACTCGACTTGGCGACGTTCGGATGCCAGAAGTAGCTAGGCCTGCGCCGCTGGCGACGTCGCCATGGTGTCCTAATGAGGCAGAGCTCTTATCGTTTACCTTTCAGCTGCCTCCGTTGCGAAGTATGGAGAATCCAAACGATGAGTTTGACGTAGAGAAGGACTGGCCTCTAATTATCGGGAACTCTGTTGGGATCTCAAGGTAGCGAGGAACAAATACTTAACCTCAGGAAATGATTTGTGTTTCTATCATAACTCTAGTATTGAGAAATTCTATCGTTTCAATGGGCCATGTAACTCCATAAATATCTTCCAAGACATGAGTGTTCTATTGATCAAGGTCGATCATACAATCCAAAGCCGTGTGGTGCCGGTCGCGAATGGCACCACTCAATTTCTACCCGTGGCTGTCGTAGAAGGTGACAGATATTGACCAGAAGATGGGCGGCAGCGTCCTTCTGAGTACCACAACACCTACTGCGATTGCCAACATGCATCGGCCAAGCATGGTGATTGCGGTTCAACCCCCCTTTGGTGGCGACCTATGCCCAGCAGTGGGTGTCAAAAGGTTGACATGATGATGAAAATCATACAAACTATTATGAGCATTGAAGATTCATCCTAATTCTAACGGATTCAGAATTATTTTATACTTTTTCATGCAGGAGCGAGGAGCCGTCGGAGAGACGATCCTCCATCTATGTCTGCTTAACGCATCATCGCTGTTGGCTAACCTGGCTAAAAGACTGTTGGTGGCGGTTTTATCCTTCCCTTCCCCTTCCCCTCGGACAGCCGTACGGTGCTAACGAGTTCTCAGTATCCGTAGCGATTTTTAATTGAATTTAAAAAAAAAAGTTTTATCAAATTTAAATCACCAATAAAAAATAGGAGTGCAAAAGTATCGAAGAGGTGACAATTACGAGAGTTTGCTAACGAGTAGACTTCCCTGCGCGTGAGCGCCTGCTGGTACTTCGTCTAGCTACCTGCTGCCCGGACTCCGCCCTGCAGAGACGTCTGACGTCTGACCACCCCCGCTGCTAACTGGTGACCCAATTACGCACGCGCTGAGGTGAATCCTCGTTAAGTAATTAGTGAAATCACACCCCCGTCGTGTGCGCAGTTCGAAACAATATATAAAAACAACATTAGTTGGCCGCATTTTAGATACCTATTTGCTGGACTAATTTGGTATGGAAAATATGGATGTCTCTGTCGGAACCGGATGTCAGCTTGGTGGGAAAAGATCTCACAACACCACCAAGCTACGTATTTCATCGTGCAGGGAAGAGATGCAGAGAAGATAAGGAGGACTCAGTAAACAGCTAGAAGATTTCAAGGAGGAAATGAGAAAGATGATGACCCTTTTCTCAGAAAGACATGGCAATGAGATACAGCATATAAATTCAACTTAAGAAATTCAACAGTCTAATATTAAAATAGAAAGCTCGATTGAGTACCTAACCGCGCAAAATCATGATCTTACGAAGAAAATCAACCAGCTAGAAAACAAAGCTATAGAAGACAAAAAGCTCATCACCATTTTGGAGAATAAGATTGAGGATTTACAAAAGGGAGGACGGAAAACGAATTTTGTTGTGAAGAACGTACCAAGAAAAAGTCATGAAACCAAAGAGGACCTCATAGAAATGATCATGTGTCTTTCACGAAACTTAACCTGCAATATAAATAAATATGACATACAAGACATCTACAGAGTGCGTGGCAAAAACAATGACCAACAAAACACTCCTATCGTTGTAGAAACAGGCTCTACTTTGTTGAGATCCGAGATTCTGAAGATGGGAAAGACATATAATTTAAAACACCAAGGTAAATTATGTTGTAAACACTTGGGTTTTAAAACGCAAGAAGACACTCTTATCTTTCTGTCAGAGCATTAGACTCCGAAAGGATCGCGTCTACACTTCCTTGCCCGAGATTTAATTAAATCAGGGGCCTACAAATTCTGCTGGACTGCTTATGGCAAGGTGTATATAAAAAAGGATGAACATGCATGGATGAACATACCTACATGGATGAACAGTCATTAATTGTGAAGAGCAGGTACATCAACTCTTAGCGAAAGCCTTACTGCTTATAATAATTTCTGTGCATACTTTTTATATAATTTACTGATACGTGTTTTGTTCCTTCCTCTCTCTAACCTGTTATTTTTCACATTTTTTGTAAGATTTCTCTCGTGTTTACTATGTACTTATATCACACTAAATCTGCATAACACATCCGCGGTTATACATACCTACATTCTCACGCACACTCATTTATACAACATACACACTCGCTACATTATACATACTATACACCATAACCACACATTTACTTACCTTAACCTAAAACCTACCATGATGTGCCCAATTATCAAAACAATTCATAAACTTCTGCTACTAACTCTAAATAACCTAAACAATTATCTTAAAGAAATGTCTATTCTACTCACTAAAACGTTAAATGAATGACGCACTATTAACTGTAACGGATATACATATATAATATCTAAATTGCCCGTACAGTCGAATGTGGGATCACAGAGCTTGGTAACTACAATTCATGTTAATAAAAACGACCTTACTATTATTTCCCAAAACATAAGAAGCATCTACCGTCATTTTGATGATTTTGTAATCAATTTACAACTTTTCCAGTAACAAATAGATATTATTATATTGACGGAATGCAGGTTAAGTGCTAACAAACCTATTCCGCAACTGAAAAATTATGAATCCTACTCTACTAAACGGCAGCTAAACCAGAATGATGGGGTAGTTGTGTATGTAAAACCATCTTTGAAACCAAAAGTTAAGGAAATAGAGATAACACAAGCCTCCTGCCTTCAACTGGACATTCTTAATAACATTGTGTTATGTACTTACCGCTCCCCTTCAAACACAAACACTGATAGTTTCGTTAACTCCCTTAGTACTTATCTAGATAAATTCGCAAGTCGGCGGCTTTGGTTTTGCTTGTTGTTTTGTATTGCCACCGACTTGCGAATTGAAAGTTATTTTATACTTTTTGAAGGCGGTTGTCTTTTTTGTTAAAAATTTTTTTTTCGCTTTTTAGTGCCTACTTCTTATCATACTAATTAATTACAAAACGGCGACACTAAAAAAATCTGTCATCCCTTAATTTTCAACACTTAGGGGTGGAATATTTGCTTGAAATGTTTATGGGACCAAATTTGAGGTATACACTATCAACTAAAAAAAGAATCATCGAAATCGGACTACACTGAAAAAAGTTATGCATGGTCAAACATAAAATTATATATATAAAAAATTGAAAAATGTTCATAAAATGAAAACTACTGGGCTAAATATTATTAAATTTGTATGGGACCAAATGGCAACAATTCCGCATCAAACTAAAGAAGAATCACCTAAATCGGATCATAAATCTCGGAGTAATCGATGTACATACATTAAAAAAAAACAACCGAATTGAGAACCTCCTCCTTTTTGAAGTCGGTTAAAAATCAGCTCTAAATTGACTTACTGTGAAGTGAATAAAGAATTGAAAGAGTGATTAACTTTATTAAAATAATAAATAACGTGATAACAAGTTGTATACTTTACAGATGACAGCCTTTTAATTTATATTTAAAAGAGAAATACAACTATCCGTAATATCCGAAAAATCCGGATAGTGATGCAAGTAAAATACGGATTTGAAAATCGGCGATTATCCGGATTATACGGATATCAGGATATCCGGATTGCAATCCCTAGTAACTAATGAATAAAACCGTGCTAGCTAGGAAATCAAGCGTTCAACATTGCCAGCGTTTGGCCTCACAAAACTTCCGAACTTTGGTGAGCCGTGAATGGGAATGAAGCGATTCTCATCGTTTGGCCTCGCATAATTTCAGAACTTTGGTGAACCGAGAACGGGAATCAAGCGCTGAACGTTCGATCAATTAGCGCAACAAAATGCAAAAACAAACGTTAAAAGTTTTAGCGATTAAATATCGTATATGCAGAAGTTCTTTAAAATACTACTAATTATATAGATACCTATATAATCTTATTACCTTAAAATTATTATTATTACACACCCACATTTTATAAACCCGTATTGTAACCCAGCGTTCCTTTATTATTCCTGTTTCCGTGACATTTTTTTACTATAGTTCCACCTATAATAGCTTTTTAGAGAAATGAATGTAATAATACATTGTTACATTCATTATTCAAAGCATTATTATAGGTGGAACTATAGTAAAAAAATGTCACGGAAACAGGAATAATAAAGGAACGCTGGGTAACAATCTTAAGTAATTCTCTTAAAGTAATGGAATAAATTTTAGTAGGTATTTTTCTCAAATGAACGCGGGTGAAACCGCGGGGCACAGCTAGTTGCACTTCTATTTAGTAAATGTTACTACCACAGGTTACTACACTGTATCGGATCTGACAAAACAAACAAAAAACAAACTCTTCAGTTTTATTATATTATTATAGATATAGAAATATACATCTAAGCGAAGCGATTTTAATACGGGTTTGAGGACCTGAAATAAATGTTTTTTTTTTTTTTTAAGCGACGTGGATGATAATCTTTCGAAGTGACGATATGACAGTTTTGGTTATTACCATTTAATTACCCTTTTTAGTAGGAACATTATAAGTATTCACAACTGCGTGAAAAGCTGATTAGCCAATCTGATAACGCGACTGATAATGTCCATCAAGCCCAAAATTAAATTGACAGTGATTTAGTACCTACACCCCAATCATTAATACTTTAGTCACTTTAGTAGAAGGTTGATATTAAAATTTTCACGTAACAAAATGCAGAGGTTTCTATAATATTATTACGATGTAAATTATGGCAAATCGTTACAGTTTTTTTCACCTGAGTATAGCTCTATCTGTCAATAGGTACTATGCAATCTTTCTTTTTCTGTAGGAGAGAGTGTACTCCACATAACAATAGTGAACGAAGACCCAGCAATGGTGAAGTTCCTGCTAGATGCCGGAGCAAACTACCATGAACGTTGTTATGGCAACTTCATGTGTCCTGAAGACCAGAAAGCTTCGCGGAATGACTCTTTTGACCATGAGTGGATTAATGTTCAGCCCTATGCTAATTATAACGGGTAAGAACTTAAAGTTATTTTAGGCAGGTAAAATAAATAAAAGATAGATAAAAGATGGGTCCTAACAAGACACCTAATTAATTTAGGTGTCTTATTTCAACACAAACTTCAAATTAATTGGGAAGTGAAGCAAGATGAAGTACGTATTACAGAAACATCTTAGACTATGTTCGATGAGAAACTGAAAGGTGTACAAAAAGAAACAAATCACAATAAATAATGGCTTAAACATAATGTTGGCTGAATATATTCGATAAAATGTTAATATTATAGGGACATAACAGTGTTTGTAACTTTATTTTTATTGTAAACAAATTATTCTATTGCTGTGCCTGTCCCTAATTATCCTAATTATAACCACCTAAGCATATATTTATATTTATGGAAAAGCAATAAAGATATTGTTACGAGCAAGGGTTCGGAATAATTAAATTAGACTCAAAACACAACTACAGTATCAGCCACTTCCAAGAATCACTTGTGTGTCGTTCACTTCGACCGCAGTAATCGCAGTATTCGCAACTTCGCATTAAAAAACCATTGAGTATTGAGTAGAGTGATAATAGTACATTATGGTACTAGTGTGTAATGTTGGTGATTACCGCTGAGGCGCCATTGAGAGCCGAGGACGGTAATCATCAATACACACGTGTATCATACGACGTTTTTCAACACACTTGTGAAGAAAATAATACTTAAAAATCATTTTTAACAGTGAAAACGAGTTGTGAAAAACATTCGCAATAGCGGGAAACAGTAATCAGTTTTCCTATGCACGCGCATCAAACAATTACGATTGGCCATAGACTAAAAGAATGAGGTTGAGGAATGAGGTTTCATTTTTTCTGTCTTATTGTGGATAGCGTTCTAGCCACGTACAAAATGGGGAATTCAAAATTTCTTTATTACAGAGAAAACAAAAGTTATATATGTGAGTGAAAGTTTTATTTATTACAAACGTACAAGTTGAAATCATCTAGGGTATTTAAATACGAAGTTGCATGAAATGAGCAAGCAATAGGTATATTAATTTATTTGTATATTAATATTTATTAATTTATTTGTAGCCCTGCTCAACAGGGCTTTAATATAACTGGAAACTGGCTTAAGGAAAATATACTTACCCTAAATGTTGACAAAATAAAATACATATGCTTCAGCATTAGGCAGACTATTGGACTTAATAACAAACACAACATAATTTATCATAATTGTAATTCCTATAGGACCTGTACGTGCTTACCATTGATACGTACAGACTGCCTCAAGTACCTATAAGGCGTCACAGTAGATTCTCGACTCAACTTCAAAGAACACATCAGGCTTCTTTGTGGCAGAGTACGAAAACTCATATATGTTTTTAAAAAATCTGCGTCATGTTGCTGACACTGACCTTCTAAAACGGGTATACTACGCCCTTTGCCGCTCACTGCTTACCTAATGTATAACTTCGAGGGGAGGCTCGTGCAAAACCACGATAAAATCGGTTGAAATCGCCCAGCGAGCCATTCTGAAGGTTAGCAATTTCAAACCAATCTACTTTCCTACTGAGACACTTTACCAGATATGCGAGGTTCTAACTGTCAGACAACTGTTCGTTCTCAACGTCATCTTACAACAAAATGTTAGCCTTAAGTTCGATCCACTATTGCTAAAAAAACGCCGTAAACATATGGTATGCACGAAACCAACCAATTTTAAAACAATATTTAGTGCTAGGTTTGTTGGCTTCATTGGGCCATATTTATACAACAAAGTTAACAAAACATTAAATATCTATCCGTTGACAGTGAGAAAATGCAAACAGACAGTACGCCAATATCTACAGAAGCTTACTTACGATGAAACTGAAAATCTTTTACGAATAGTACAGTAAGTGGTAAGTTGGTGTTCAAATAATAATATCACACATGCACACACTCCATTTATTCACACACACACACACACACACACACACACACACACACACACACACACACACACACACACACACACACACACACACACACACACACACACACACACACACACACACATAGGTACACACATACACGCCAACACACCGCACACTCACAATTAAACAAATTTTAAAAAGTTTAATGTCACTATCTATTTATTAAGCACTCACCCTCTTCAAACATACATTCTTGTACATAACATGAAGAGATGAAATCATCACTTCACATCATCCACAAGAAAGAGGATGTAATATTGTAATAAAGTTTATAATAAGTATAATAATAGCAAGTAATAAAGTAATAAGTTACTTCAGCAAGAAATAAAATAGATTTGAAGGCTTGTGCTTAACAAATTAGTTCGAGGGGCCAGGCGCTGATAACCGAAATACAGGCACTGCCTAGTTCGGTTACAGATGCTCACTTCTTTTGTCTGTTTAAATATTAAATGCCTAATTATTTGTAGCATAGATTTTAAGTTTTCTGGAATAAATAAATATTATTATTATTATTTCTCGGTATATTTAAAATATCTCACATCTATGTGTGGGTCGAAATTGGCACGGGCCGAAGCCAAGTACATTGTGTACTAAATTAGGTATTTAAAAATTTGCGGGTTAACCTGCATGTATTCAAAATAACTGCTTTTTGTAGCAGAAGGTAAGTAGTTGGGCTAATATTCAATGAGTTAAGGCTATTGTGTAGGGTTTTTGGGATGACTCCTGTGCTGGAAAGTATGATGGGGATAGTTTTGGTGTGTGTAACATTCCACTGCGTTTTAAGTTCTATTGACAAATCTGTGTATTTTGCAATTTTTTCCGTATGTGGTTATGGGTGTTGCAAATTGCTATGTCTATTATGTACACTAATTTCTTTTGTTTATCTAACATAGTAATGTCTGGTCTATTATTGTAAATTGTTTTATCTGTAATTATTGTCCTATCCCAGTACAATTTGAAATTATTGTTCACTAACACTGCTTGCGGTTTGTATTTATAGTAGGGGACTTTGTCTGTAATTAGTTTTGCTTGAATTGCTAATGATTGATGAACTATTGCAGCAACTTGATCATGGCGATGTTTATAATCGGTTTGGGCTATGGCTCTACATGCACCTGTAATGTGTTGGATGGTCTCGGATGCACCATGGCATCGTCTGCAGGAGTCATTGTAGTTGGTCTGCGAATTATGAATTTTTGGTAGTTGGCTGTGTCAATGACCTGATCCTGGATGTCAATCATAAATCCCTCGGTCTCAGGGAAGAGTTCGCCTCGCCGCAGCCACGCGTTCGATGCTTTTATATCGACATGAGGTTGCTGCAAGTCGACGCGATGTCTTCCGTGAAGTGATTTACGTTCCCATGCTGCAATCTTTTCTATTTTACTGGTGATACGTTCGTTGGTCTGTGGTTCAGTACTGTGTAAATTAAGTGGGGTGAGTTTTTTGTTTACTTGTGTAATTACTTTGTGAAGTGGTGACTGAAGGGCTTTCTCAATAAAAAACTTTCTCAAGCTGGTAATTTGCTTGTTGTGCAGATTTACTATATCTATAAGACCGCGTCCACCTTCGTCTCGCGGTAGCGTGAGCCTCTGGACACAAGATCGTGGATGATGTTTTCGGTTTTTAGTTAGGGTAGTATTTATACAGCGTTGCAGTTTAGTTAGATCAGTTTTGGACCAGTTCATAATTTCGAAAGAATAGGTGAGTATTGGTATAGCAAATGAATTTATGGATTTTATTAAATTACGCGACGTCAGTTGTGATTTTATTAGCATGTTTAGTCTGTGTTTATATTTGGAGATTATTTTATTTTTCGTGTGTTTTTGATCAATTTGGTGTGATTGTTCAAAACCTAAATATTTCTAGGTGTCATTTTGTGATAGGGGATCTATTGCTTGGCCAGATTCTAATACGTATGGGTTACTATCAACATGATTTCCTTTTCGTAGAGTAAATGTTTTGCACTTGTCAATACCAAAAGACATGTTTATATCATCAGAAAAGGTTTGAGTAAGCTCTGCGAGTGAGTGGAGTCCTGATATACTATTGCAATAGAGTTTAATATCGTCCATGAACATTAAATGGGTGAGTTTAAAATTATCCGATGTTTCATTATTTTTGATTGTAAGACCACTGTCAGAAGAATTTAGAAGATTAGATAAAGGTTTTAAAGCGAGGCAAAACAAGAGAGGGCTTAGAGCGTCGCCTTGGTAAATTCCACGCTTTATGGGTATGGGACCTGTTTCTATTGATTTTCCTACTTTAAGTTTGGTATTCCAATGTTTCATGGACTCTGTCAAAAAATTAATTATTGTGGGATGAATTTTGTAATGCTCTAGTATGTACAGTAGCCAACTATGTGGGACAGAATCAAAAGTTTCTTGATAATCTATGTACATGGTGCAAATATCATTTTTAAAGTTAGTATTATGTTTCATGGCTATGGCATCTATGGTTAATTGCTCTTTACACCCCTGACTATATTTACGGCACCCTTTTTGTTCCTCAGCTAAGATGTTGTTCTGGACGGTGTGTTTATATATAATTTTCGCAATGCAACCGGTTGTTAATTTGTAAATAGTTTGTAGGCAAGTTATGGGTCTGTATTTGGCTGGGTTCATATAATCGGTGTCTTTAGGAAGCATATAGGTCAGGCCTTGTGTAATAAATTCTGGGATATTTTGTGGATATTTAATGAAATCATTGATGTGATTGTAGATGGAGGGGTGTAGGCAAGTTAATTTCTTATAGTAATAGTTGTGAATGTGGTCTGTACCAGGAGCTTTCCAATTATGAGCTTTATTGATGACGTTAACGAAAACCTCTAATGGAATATTAGCAAATGACATATCAGTGACGTTTTCCAAATTGCGTTTATCATCCTGTATTCATGTCGCAGTATAATAATAATAATAATATGTGGGGACATTTTCACACACGGCCATCTGACCCCAAATTAGGGAGACCCTGTACTATGGATGTCAGACAGCTGATATACATACACAAATACATTTTTTTTTTGTAAATACATACATAAATAGTATGATTGTGTTCTGATGTATTCGACCAAATATTTGACCAGTATGTGTGTAGCTGTTCAGGGGAGGGATTGAGTCTGTCTGTCTGTTGTGTATTTTGTGTATTTGCTGTGTCTGTGGTTAAAGTTCTGTAAAATTGTCTTTCGTTGTTTATAAATTGTGTGTTCTGATCCTTTCGTTTAGTGCAATTAAAATATCTGCGGCGCCGACTTGTTACAGCGGAGAGCTTCTGTTTAAGACTATCCATGAATTGTTCATTTGTTATGTTAGGTTCTTCATAACTAGAATGTGTTCTGTGTTTGTGTTTTATTCTTTCAATATGTGTAATAAGTCTCGAGTGCCTATTTCCGTTGATGTATTGTGTCATTCTTGCTATGTCTCTGCGTATTACCTGTATTTTTATATCTAGCCGTTTTAGCCACTTTGGTCTTCGGTCTATGTTGCGCTGTTGTATAAATGTTAATGTAGATGTTTGTGTAGATATTTGCGTAGATTGCTCTTTGATTTTGGATCCATTGCAGATTGCTGCTGTGTAAGCAGCACAATAGACAAGTGTGTGGGTTTTCTGAAAGTCGTCATCATTTGATGTATTCTTAGGTATAATAACTGTGTGATTTAAGAAAGTGATTATGTGAGCAAATTTCTTCGATGTTTTTTGTTTGGGTATAAATGGCCTAGTTGTAGGGTCTGTTAATAAATATTTACTGTAGGTTTCTTCAAAGGTCTTTTCTATTTTGGTGTCTAGGGATTCGTCTACGAACAAAGCGCTTACGGTTTCTTCGTGTAATGTATCTGCTTGTGAGTATGTATTGTCAATTGTTTCTTGAAGGTCTGTTTGATTTAAGTGATTACTAGTGTAAGCTATTGGGGTGCGTTATTATTGCATTTTCTACTATGTCATCATGTTGGGTGTATTGTGTAGGCTGTATATTGAGGATGTCCCTAATTTCACGTTTAATTTCTTCTAACTTGTCGTCTGAGATAAGCCTATTATTTATTATAACTCTACGCTGGTCGGCGATGCGTTGTTCAGATACATGCGTGATACTCGGAAACTGTTGAGTTATGACCGTGTGCAGTTGTTTTTTGTATGCAGTTCTATTGGTTTCTAAGTGGGTTATTTTAAAATATTCTCTAATGATTGCCTCATTGATATCGTCAGTCCATCTTAAACGACAAGTTGTGTTTATTGGTTGTTGTGAATCAGATATCAAAGGTTGTGTACGTGCTATTGTGTTTTGTGTTTGACCGATATTTTGAAGAAGGATTCGGACCTCATTTTTTATGGACTCTAGTAAGGCATCAGGGAGCAACTTATTTCGTAAAATTGCTCGTTTCTGATCGCCTAATCGTTGTTTTGAAACTTGAATCTCGGGAAATTTTTGGGTGAATTCAGCATATAAAGGATCTAAATAACCGCGGATTTTGGTATCTAAATCTGTGACTTGAAGGTAGGTGCGCCAAATGAACTCATTCATCTCTCTTGTCCATCTCAATCGCGCGCGAACTTGGCCAATGGTGGGTTCAGGATTGTTGGCGACTGCCTCCTGAACAACAGCCACGGTTGCAGAGTTTATAGAAATAGGTGAAGAAATAGAAGAATGGTCTGTATGATAGTTCAAACATGAAAGAAGAGAAGAGGGGAAAGAAGGAAATAGAGATGTAGAAGAAGATGGTCTGCTGTAACTTTGTTCGGGTGACCCGGTAGGAGCCCGCTGACTCAACTCACTACCACCGATGGTTCGTATGCTGGAGCGCCCAGCATCGGCTCCAGGCGCGCCCCGGCGATCGCCCCCGGGCAGCGATCCTATACGTAATTTTCTCTTTGCTCTAGTCTCCATTTCGTCTATGGGTTACTATTGCCTCGTTAGCCGCCCAGTAATATTATATTTGCGTTGCCCGCCCCCCACGTGATCTGGTGTTCGATCGGGACGTGTGGTTAGGTTTCAGGGGGCTTATTATTATTATCTATTGAACACGATATTTTTTGTATCGAAACTTTTTTTAGATGAAAGCAACTCAACCAATAAAATAAAAATAAAAACCCCTATAACTCACTTGTGAATAATAGCAATGAAAAAGTCACGGTTTGATTACAGGTGTCATTATGTGCCTAATTGCGGTGAAATTAGAGCTATTTTATGAGCAAGTGTGTTGAAAAAATATGTTTACGTTTCAGCACAACTTAGAGAGTGTACTTGCTTAATATATTATTAAGTGAATACAAGATGTTAAGGGAATACAAGATTCATCGGCAAAATCAATATGCTTACAGAAGATACATATTATTATACCTACCTACCTACTGGGGCCCCCATAGTTTCGCGGCGCGCCTGGGATAGGAGGAGTGTTACAGTCTGATCTTAGCGCGCGGCGCCGACCCTGACGAACAGGATACTAATAGCAATACACAGTGCTGCACATGATCGTCATTTATGAGAAGATGGTTAGTTTCAACTGGCAGCCCTATACATACAGGGATAAATTGAAGATAATTATACAGATGTTGTAAAGTTAATAAGAAAGGCTTGTGCACCTTACCTTCACCTGGATTTCACAAATATAGCAAGATAGAGACAAGGATTGGAAGAAAAGGCAGGAAAAGAAGGCCATTCCAAATTGTCAAATTTCACCAATTTAATATGAACCTTATGCATTTCTAATATAATTGAAAAATCTATCAAAGAAATTTGATAGATTGTTGTAGCTTGTGCTGGAATCTGTACTAGCACACCCACGACACTTCATACAAATGAAACGATATAATTGCCTACACTACTACTACAATACCCACGGAACAGATAAATAGAGTTGGAATGGTAATGTGGGCGTGGCAAGCGCGCCACAATTATGATTCGACTCTCATATCTCGACCGATTCATTCGTACACCGCGTTTAGTGTGCTTCGGAGAACTTCGGAGAACCGATCTCAGCATTAAAATGCCTTCTTGTGCAATTATAACTTGCAAGACCAAAAGTCAGACTTCAAAAATAGAGCGAGGAGGTATATCTTTCCATCGGTAAGTGGAAAATATCATTTAATTACAATATTATTTGTAAAAAACATAAAAATGTAATGATGACTATGAAATTCCAAATATAGACAACATTATTGCATTATATTACAAAAAAACATACATTGCCCTATGTGTACTTGCTTAATCTTCGCAATGACCGAGTCCGCTTGCAATGTACTGCATGCATTGCGTCCTCTACACTTCAACGATGGAGATTACATGGTTTGCCGTGATTGGCCGGCCTTGTCTATCGATAGTGAGGTGACCATGTGTATTAAATAAAATCATCGATATAATTTTCGACTACATTTACCTTTGACAAAGATTATTTTTGAAATATCATACAACATTTAATTAATGATAGTATATTTTTAGTAAGACATATTGAAAACTTTGAATTGAATTTAAAAATTCAATACCTAAACTGTCTCAATAACATATTTATAGATGTTTTCTCGTATAGAGTAAAATACCCTATTATATATGCATTCAGTTTTTACAATGCAATAGATCTTCAGCAGCACCAAAAATAATTAGAAATGCTGAATTATGAACCGAACAGAACCGTATAGTGTGCGTTTTATAGGTAAGTATAAGACTTAAGTTTTGTCTCATTTAAGTAATTGAAAAATGTGGGGAGGTGTTTTATTGTAACATTTTAAATAGAAACCCATGAAAGATTTATCTACTTTGCTCGCCTGAAACTTCGTTGATTGGTTGGTGATTATTTGTATGTAATTAATAGACGTAAATTAAATGTTTTTTTTGTTTTTTATTCCATGTTTCGTTTTTCCACATACATTCATCAGATTCCAATAAAAAAAATACACAACGGTTATCGATAAAAAAAAATCGGCTTTATCAAGCACTAGCGTAAATGTCAAATTTTATTCCTTTTTTGCGTGTTTGAGTGTCCAGTGCCTACGGGAACTTGGGCTAGTGTGCAAACGAATAGCTGCTCTGAAATTTATGTGTGTGTGATTCGGTAGTGTGCAAAATATTTGTAGACATAGGATTGCGTGTGTGTAGAAATTAAAATAGTGGGAGTCAAACGGCGACACTGGTTTTAAAACAAAATTGAAGCGAGGGCCTTTCCAACTCTATTTATCTGTTCCGTGACAATACCAGACTACGAATACGTGCGTGTGTGTGCGTTAATACCGCTAGGGCTGCCATCTGAAACCGCGAGCGCGCGAGAGCGAGCGAGCGCGCGATACCGGCCTCAACACAAAAGTGTTTTTCTCTCACAAGTAGTTACTCAATTCTTTCAAGGTTTGAAATTCGAACTTCCAAATAGGTAGGTCGATTCTTTCAAGGATTGAAATGTAATCTTCGAAATAGGTAAGTACCTACCAAGAATGCATGTGACAAGAAGTAGTTATGTAAGAAAATAAAAAGGTTCTGTATATTTTAAAATTTAATTTCAAGTTTGTTTGAATTTCCTGATAAGTACTTTTCAAAAATGATTGCAACGAGAAGAAGTTGTTCAAGGAAATGAAACTATTAAGAACTAAAACGAACTTTTCTAGTTTCATGAATATAACAAATTTTCTACTATTACTTATACTGTGGTACTAGACTACCAAAGTACTTACGAGTACTTAGGAAGATTTACAATATTATTTACTTTTTAAGTAAGATTTTGTAGTAGGTAGTTAGAGGTTTAGATTACTTTTGATTGCTGTACATAGGTAGCGCACACGCGATGAGTTGCTTGATATTAAGTAACGTTTGGCAGCAGTTCGACATCGGATGGGTGACCAAAAAAAATATTATTTCGAGTTGCTCCGTGCTGTAGGTAATGGGGATCTTAATAAGCTGAGAAGAAAAAAGATATTACAATTACTTGTCAGCTGTTTTTTGCACTTTGGTTGAGTAAGATGTAGGTGTTGAAGTTTGTAAGGGTTGCAGTTTGTTTTTTTTCCCCCAGAATAATGGGAAATATTTTTTTTTCAGACGCCTTGAATGGCTGCGACCTGCGACTGAGGCGCAAATTTAATAATGCAAAAAAGAAACAAAGGAGATTGCACGTTTCGTTAGGAGTTTTGGGCCCCTAAAAAACTTCGCGTGTCGCGGTGGTGGCAATTTGGTTTTGTAGACCTAGATTACCATTTCATATGCTGAAATCGATTTTAAGATGTTCACCCTAGTTTAAGAAAAATCTTATTTTTTTAGTGCTGAAATTGCGGTTATAAAACTTGTTTTTTGTAAACATAGGATTTGATATTAAATAAAAACATAGTTTAACTATAAGTATTGATTCCTGAATTTAGAAAACGCTATATAACTTCTTTTCTTAGTGGCTAAGTTGGAAGTGAATGGAAAACCTATTATATCCTATCTCCGGTAATTTTAGTCGGCGGATTACTAAAATATCGATATTTTCAATCGATTACAATTATCTAACTGACATAGTCTATCGTCTAAGTTAAGTTTTAATGCCGCGAAACCGTCTAAAATTCACTAAAACAAATATTAATTATGTTTTCCTATGCTAGGGTAAAAGAAATGTTGAAAAAAAATACATAAACATGTAAAAATACGAGTTAGTTTTTGAGTAGTAAATAGTCTTCACACGTCACCAAAAATAAGGGGCCCATTGGCTGGCATTCTCCTTTAATAATTAATATTTTTCAGTCTCAAATTTATAAGGGTGTTTTTTTTATTAAATCTTGTAATCGAAAACATAACATGTACTTTTTTTGAACGCTTCCTATTTCATTTACGATTTTTTTTTAAATTAAATAAATAATATAATATTTACAATCACAAAACTAGAAAGAAAATAAAACACAAAACACAAACTAGGATGAAATTAAAACACTGTACGCGGGGCAGCCCTATCGCATGTTAAGGTACTGCGCGTCTGTAGGTAATTATTTCAAGGACAGGGCCGGGTCACAATAAGTACTGTTAGATATCTTTACCACAGTAAAGATATCTATACAGTATTCTACATTCATACAAACGGTCGGAACACTACACTTTTGAGTTAGTAGGGAAATTAGTATACCGACAGTCTCGAATGCGCCTCAGTGGCAAATATATTGTGTTGTTTTTGGTTGCTTGAATTCGTCAATAACGCACCCAGAGATAACATTTTTAACATTTTTTTAAATTACCTGGGAACTCCGAAAGACTATATGTTACTGAAACTTAATAGACTATAAAAAAAATGACTTCCAGACTATATAGCCTACTTACTAGACTATTAAAAAAATGATATACCTACTATAGTACGTAATTTGTTTCTTTTTAAAAGGTAAGTATTTCGCTTTTTCTACCGAGTAATGTAGTTAGGTACCTGGATTAATAAACAAATAAGTGGATAGGGTGAAAAAGCGACCTACCTACGCTCGCGTTAAAACGAACTGGTAAGTACCTACCTAGGTAGTTTCTTAGGCTAGGCTATCTATCTACCTACTTATGTACTAGCTAATTACATATATTATTGAATTAAACAAAATATCATTATAAAATTATTATGAGAGTAAATGATTGGTAGATACAGACGCCAGCACATCAGGCCATTTAAAATTGTCAAATTTCCCCAATTGAATATGAACCTTACGCTTTTGTATTAAATTGAAAATCTATCAAAGAGTTATATTAGTTATAGTATAGAAAGTTTGACAGATTGTTGCTCCAGCTTGTGCTGGACTCTGTATCTACCTATTTAATAAGATTTACATTATAATTTACTTTTTAAGTAAGATTTTGTAGTCGGTAGTGAGAGGTTTTGTCAGCTGTGTTTTGCATTTTGGTTAAGTAAGAAGTAGGTGGACGCGGCACCAATGCAGCGAGTCACGGAGGTGCGATACTTGGGTGTTTTCATGACTCCCGATCTATCATTCCGTGAGCATGTAACCAAGATCTGTAAGAAGGCGTATAGAAACTTGGGATTTGTTCTGAGACAGACACAAAGCTTCACAAACATCGCAGCAGTAAGGGTCCTGTATGACGCACTAGTCAGGAGTCATCTGGAACATAGTGCGGTCATATGGGCTCCACATGAAGCTAAGTACTCTGTAATGTTGGAGCGCGTTCAAAACAAATTCACCCGCCATTTATACCGGAAGTTATATGGAGTATATCCGTTTTACCCACTGATGTATCCCACTCTGTTTGTCCTGGGTATGGTTGGCTATAATCAACTGCATGTAAGACGGGAGTTTACGCTGGTGGTCTACTTGGTGAAGGTAATTCGTGGAGTGGACAGTAACCCGGGAGTATTGCAGCGTTTGAGTCTGTGTGTGCCGGACCGCTACGTGTGGAGGCGGCGTCGCCCGCCACTGCTACTGGTACCTACAGCCAGGACTAACTTGCTCGCCAAGGCACCCCTTACCAGAGCTTTCCGTGCCATAAACGACCTCCAAACTCAGATTGATGTGTTTACATGTAGTTGGAGTGAATTCGCAAGGGTATTGCTATTTATGTTATGCTACGGGCAAAATGATAAGTAATTATAATACAGATGTCAGTATGTAAATTATGTTAGAGATTAGTGTGGACTATGTATAACACTGTTATAAAGACTGTTACTATTGAATAATTACTTACACGATAAGTAATTATTTAATAGTAATAGTTATTATGTTATTTTGTATATGCATGGTGTAATGAGTTAATAATGTTGTTATTTTAATTGTTGTTATTGTAAGTAAATGTATAGTTTTATTAGTCTAAGGTCTTAACTGTCGCATTAGGGAAACCCCTGTAATGATAGTATAAGCTGTTATAAATAAATAAATAAATAAATAAGTGTTGAAGTTTGTAAGGATTGCAGAATAAAGGGAAATATTTTTTTTTGAGACGCCTTGAATAGCTGCGACTGATGCGCAAATATCTTTCAGTCTCAAAATAAGGGTGGTTTTTTTTATTAAACTTCTAATCAAAAACATAACATGCATTTTTATTGAACACTTCCCATTTCATTTATCTATTTCATTTTTTTTTATTAAATGAACATTTACAATCACAAAACTAAAAGGAAAATAAAACACTACAAATTTATAATCACAAAACTAGAACACACACTAGGAAGAAATTAAAACACTGTACGCGGGACAACCCTATCGCACGTTAAGGTACTGCGCGCATGTAGGTAATTATTTCAAGGACACGGCCGAGTCACAATACTGTTAGATATCTTTACTGTGTCTTTACCGTGCTTAAAGTGTTGCCGTAGTACCTATAAAATTAACTTTTGTATCGCAATAATTCCGTGATTCCGAGAATTGAAACATAAATATTATTGTATTTTCTTACTAGGATTATGATATATTATTATGATCTACACTAGTTTATTTATTTTGGTGCCTTTAAGTAGGTATGATAAAAGTGTACCTAGTTTATTTTATAAAAATAGCGTGGTTATTTATGTGTGTAGTAATAAAACTAGTTTACAAATCAAATATGTATTTGATTCCAGGATCGCATAACACATTATGCGATCCTGGAATCTTGGGATAATTTTCTTCAAATTAATGTATTTCTAAAAGTCATACCCATTATTTTGTGTACATCGATCGATTTTCGATCCGTAATTATCACTATCATATTTAGTTATTCTCTCATGGATATGATAGTAATGTTGTATATTGTTTTACTCGTCATTATCATCTGCCTATTATTTTCTCAACTATGTTGGGGTCAGTTTCCGGTCTAACCGGATGCAGCTGAATACCATTGTTTTACATGGAGCTGTAGCATGTAGCGGTATGGTATCAAAAGGGACCTCTCCATCCAAGGCCCGACCGGCGTAGCTTAACCGTGACCACAAAATATAAAGGGTACCGCTCCCGCTATCTTCAAGAAACTTACCAGACTCACTAGGGCTGCTACTGTATTGACTCTGTAGGTTTTATTTGTGAAAATATGAAATTTTATCGACACTGGTTGGAACTCTTTGCAATTTTTTATAACAAAATTTTCTTGTTCGTCGTGAAATGACAATGTCTCTCATTTATTCATTTAGACAACACGTGACAGTCGAGTCTGAAGTCTGCTTGAAACTGCTTGAGAATGCCTATAAACGTAATGTCAATGTGTGTGTGGTAAAAATGGCAGTTTGTTCCACAGAGTACATTAAGTATGGTTTGTTCTGAGCGGTCTCTCTGCTTGGGCGCGACGCAACCTTACGTACTTTGTGCCGTGACCAATCGATTCGAACGGCTTTAACTTAGCCACGAGCCATTTTTGTTTTACTCTTAAGTAATGGGATATTATTTCCAATCGGAATCATTTTATGCCAAGTCATTAATACATATATCTTGTTCCCTTAAATAATCATCACAGTGTTTCCAAAAAGACCACATAATTTTACAGTTTTAAGTTTATTGCCAAAATAAATGGTGGGACCTTTGACCTTTCATTTTCGAAAACCACAAAACACAATTATTTTGTTGTCACTTTTACTTTTTGGTGCTTTATTAGTTGAGGAAGGTTTTAAACTTACCTGTATTTATATAACGCCCTTACTGAATTAATTTAGCAGGACTGTCAAAGGGTCAAGTTTACTCATTGGATAGAGGTACAGACGCCGGAAAACGATCTTGTTTCTCGTAATCATTAAAACCTGCTCCAAGTTCGTCATCGGTTGCAAAATGCAGTGTTTCGAAATCTCCTTCATAATATTCTTGTTTTCTTTAATTTTAAACTTCAGTGGTTCACGAAAGCTGTTTTCTGTTATAGAGAATTGTATAATACCTCTGAACTGTTTGGAATTCGAACCTGGAGCTGTGGAGATTATCAACGGAAGCAAACCTGATAAACCGCAGTGAGCGCGCTTCAAGAGTAACTCCAAGGATAAACACAAAAGTAATATTTAATTATTTCTTTTTATTTGAAAAAGCTCTTTAGGCATATGAGAATTTAATTTGTCAAGTTAAAACAAAGCACATTTTCTTTGTGCCTTTTCAAAATATATATGGTAATTTGTCGAGACTAGGTATTAAATGTGTGCCATGTATTTTCAGGCCCAAGGGAATCCGGTAAGGAAGGTTGGTGGAAGGACGTTACTGAAGACTGTAGATTGATGAATTTTGAGACTTGGGAAGCAAAAGTAAAGTGCTCTCGATAACGCTTTACTAAATTTAATATTGCTTAATTTTGTAAACCAGCAAGAAAAGGAGTTATTTTTAGATTTTGTTAATTGCCTAGTATAAATTAGTTACGTATTTTTCTTACTAAGTACTTCTTCTTCTAATTTCTATTTAAATAATCACTTCGTTCTAATATTTTGTTTAGGGGTCATCCATAAAGTACGTCGGAAGTTACATACTCAATCATTCTGAGCCCATTCCTCCAAATTATTTTTTAACCGAGGTTCTTTGTGTTCATTCGATGTGTCACATCTTTTTTATCTAACCATCATCATCATCATCATCCAAACAAAGAATTTCTTCCCGAAACTTTGTTATGGGCAAAACTTCTTCTTGCCTCTTGTGTGATTGCTTGTGTTGGTTAGTGGCCTTGTATGATGCGAACTCTAGACCACAGATGCTACACGATCGGTTAAACAATTTAAGGATCTCGGAGATCCAAAGATAGCTAAGTAACAGTGGAGTAAATTAATGTGCGAGCTGCGCTTAGAGAAGCTCGGGCTTATCCAGCCTAGAGGTTAACTGTTAATGTCTCGTTTAACGTTGGTACTAATCAGACAATATTTTCTGAGTAAGAGAAGTGGAAGGAGAGTAGAGAGGCGTTTGCCCTGCAGTGGGAAAACACAGGCTGAATAATAATAATAATAAGTAATTATATCGAGCCAATACCCCGATGTCCTGAAGGACACTGAAGGGCAACTTTATATACCTAGGTGACTAATGCTTATCACTGTATAAAAGCGTTTGTCTGCTGTAGTCATTGTCAAAGGCAAGCAACGCAGTGCTTGTGCCTGGTTTAGTGCATTATTATTATATTTTGCACGACTAGTTTCACTAATACCGCCAGTATTAGTGAAACTCAACTGTTGCACTTTATAAAAAGAAAAAAAAAACGTAGTTTTTCAAGAATGGAGTGTTTTAGTTATTATGTTTTGTTGATAAGTGTTTTGCTTATGTTAAATATTCAAGTTCAAAGTTATCAACGGTTGAATACCGATGATTGTAAGTTATTAAATAGTACTTAATTAATTAAATTAAATCAATTATTAATATTTCTCCTAAGTGTTCCTTGACTTGAGCATTGGCGGGGAGACTGATTGTTATTTGTTATACCTTCCTCTATTGAACATGACAAGAATGTTAATTTACCGTCATTTGGAGGTAACGTCCTAAACCATGATTTTGTTTCGTGTAGTTAATTTTAACTAGAACATGCAGAGGTATATCTAGAGGTGTACCTAATAATTGAATTATTATTAAATTAGACTTCGCAGTGTAGAATTAATCCTAAGACTTTATGGTCGTCTACCTACGAAAGTTTTACAAAAGTAACCAACACAAAATTTTGTTTTGAAGTAATGGTGTAATGATAAAGCGAAGGTTCGCGAAATGCCACCAATTTAGAGTATTGTGTTAATTAGCCGAAATTATGATAATGCAAGATGTGACTGCAATAATTTTGCTGTGTCCTGTGTTTTGTTTTCGACAGGGTAAGCAGTTGCGATAACCAGGGGTATTCCTCGAAGCGCACCCATTTTGAAACGCACCCAACGACGCGCACCTAAAATATTCCTCGAAACGCTTCGAGGAATAACCCGATAACCACATTTATGTTTTTATTTTTTTTAGTTTGTCTCTCTCAATATCTACTTACGTATATTTATTAATTAATTAAATTATTATTGAGACAGCTTCCAGTCTAAGTTCTTGAGGTACAGTAAATAACGGCTGCACTACATAAATACGAAAAACTTTATTCCGAAAGTCAGAAATACGAATTTCAAAATACCGATTTTCATGATTCCGAATAGTTCAAAACTCCTAAAATAACAACTCCGATTTACCATTTATCCTATTTTTAACCGTCTTCAAAAAGGAGGAGGTTATCAATTCGAATGTTTTTTTTTTATGTATGTTCGAGCATAACTATGTCATATATAGACGGATTTGCTAAATTCTTCTTTTGTTCGAAAGGGCGAAATAGTCCCATATAAATTTTATCAAAATTGATACAGTCCTTTTTGAGAAAATCAACAAATTCCCAAATAAATTACTAAGACGACGTTTTAGTTTCTTCAATCTTTGGAGGACTTGCAATCTCTTTTAGGTGTGTCGCCGTTTCTTAATGGATTTGGATGTTAGGGCTACACTAAAAAGCGAAAAATAATAAGCTTTTAAAAAAAAAAAGAAAACCGCCTTCAAAACCTAAAAAAATATAAATAACTTTAGCACAGAACACACATACTTTACTTTCGGAAGTCGGTGGCAATACAAAACAATAAACACAAAGCCTCAACCGCGGCGGCGGGCGTTAAAACCACCTGCTCCTCAGCTCGCGGACCGCCTCGCCCCACGGCGCCTACGCGGATTTAAATTACACTCTAGGCGTAGGGCAGACAAGACTACGTAGAGTCGGTTTCGCAGCAATTCGTTTCTGTCATTAACTTTTGTAGCACAACATATTGAAATAAAAATACAAGAACCAAATATTACATAAAACATTTTCTGGGAAACGAAATTCTATGAAATTTCTGTCTGCGATACAAGGGACACCATTTTGAATATTATATGCGTAGCTGAATTGAATCAGAATCCTAATTATATCAGTTTATTCGAAGTATTGAAATTCGGAATTTCGTTTTTCTGACCGAGGGACCCATCGAGCGTTTCGAGCTCTTCGAACATATGAAAATCGGAAAACGAACAAATCGGATTTACGACATTCGGTAAAATAACTTTCGTGATTATAAATAATAGAGATTATAATTCTTAGGTATTATGAAATTCGGACTTTTAAAAATCGGAATATCGAAATTCGGAATAAAATATTTCGGAATATTTGGGTGTTCCCGTTAACAGCAGTCGGCGCTAAAATTAGACATTTAAAAGCTTCCACAAAAAAAAACTGACCTAGTACGAGTAACTCGCGCACAAAGGGTTCTGTACAATTATCTATTCAACATTAGACACTATAAAATATTATAACCTTTTTATTAATATCGAACAAAAAAAACGGCTTAAAATCACGCTTGTTGTATGGGCGCCCCCCTTAAGGGGCTATTTAACGACTTTTACCGATTTTAAACTGACAATCACGTCAAAATGTGTACTGTAAATGATTTGATAAAAATATATGTTAAACTAGAACATTCTCATAAGAGGAAACACAAGGGCCGTTTTTCCATACAAACTTAGTCCTCTGTTTCCTCCCTGGATAATGCCAGTAAATCAATTATTATTTTTTTAAATATCCATGGCTACTATTGGCATGTCCCTATGTTTTCCTTTTTCTCATAAATTTATTATTAAAAGAGATATGAATATTCAAAAACCTAAAAAATTGGCATGATTTTCCGCTGTGTTCAAACATTCAGAAAACAAATTTGACTTGATTATTTAAAAAATAGAAAACATAGGAACACGGCAAAAGCCTTTCTTTATTTTTTAATGAAAAAAGCAGTTAAATCGGTTAAGTTTTGGAGAAGAAATCAGGGGACTACGAATCATTGATTTTGTGTACTTTTAATAGGCGCTCTATCGCGCTCTGCGGTTCATGTTCGGGCATCGCGCGACAGCAATAGATTTTACAAATACCTAATGTTCAATTCTCTAGCCCGTAGTATTTCCTCTTAGTCATTTAATATGTGAATATTTTTTATTATATTGATATTAAATAGTTAACTCGTGAAGTTGTGTCTGACGCGGACAAAACATTGACAATCACACAAAATCTACCAGGTATAATTAAACGAAACTTACACCATCTTACATACAATTTTATTATCTATCTTTTGGTATACACCTTTTTTTAAGTTAAAGAATACTACTTTTATTTCATTATTTCGACAAAACTTTGAGAGTTTTGAACGCAGAGAATCGTATGCGCTTCGTCCAAAACTCTCAAAGCTTAGTCGAAAATGATTTTTTGCAGTTTTTTGCTACATATAAAAAAAAGGTTATAATATTTTATAGTGTCTAATGTTGTATAGATAATTGTACAGAACCCTTTGTGCGCGAGTTACTCGTACTAGGCTAGGGTTAGTAGCTTTTGGGTACGGAACCCTAAAAACGACTATGTAATGTAGTAAAGCCAAATATATTTAAAAAAGTCAATGAACCTATGTATGTCACGTTATAAAGTCTCTTAATCTATTCGGTTATGTGTACAATCATCAGCAAATGAAGATATTTAATGTATTTAGAAAGAAACCGGACAAGAGCGAGTCGGACTGGCTCACCGAGGCTTCCGTACAAATTTGTAGGTGCAGACGAAGTCTTTAAGGATTAAAAAGTACCCTATGTGCTTTTTTCATGCCTTTCATCAAAATCGGTTCAGCCGTTTCATCGTGGAAGCGTAACAGAGAGAGTTACTTTCTCATTTACAGTATTAGTATGGAAGTATGGATATGTAGAGGGTACCTACTTTGTACGGAACCCTCGGTGGGCGAGTCCGCCTCGCACTTGTCCGGTTTTTTTTAATACGTCATAAATCGTAAACCGCAATTTACCTTTCATTCAATCAACTCAAATATAAAACATCGATCAAAGTTACAACGAACTACTTACAAGAAATTTTAAATTATTTTACTTGCTGCTACGGAACCCTTCATGGGCGAGTCCGACTCGCACTTGGCCGCTTTTTTTGTCAGTAGATAGGTACAGTCGAACAAGCTATTTGGTTTACAGGCAAAAATATTCATCTTTCTACTACATTCACAATATTTAATTAATTTGCTTTATATTGAGCATGTAGGTAGTTACCAGGGATACCTACGTACTCGAGATAAAAAAATTAAATAAAATTAAGTATTGTGTGTGTAGTAAAAAGATGAATATTTTTGCCTGTATACCAAATAGCTTGTTCGACTGTACTAACATAGAAATATAGGTAGGTACCTATACGTACCTAGAATGTTTCTTAGAGTCGTTCGTACCTATAAATATAGGTACGAACGTCTCTAAGAAACATTCTAGGTACAAACTAAAAACATAACTCAAGTTAAAGTAAAGAAGATAATTAATTGCTGAGTCCAATATTGGTCGGTACGTTGGTACCTACTTGGTTGGTTTTGTAGTTAACTTTTGTCAATTTTCTTTTGGTAATTTCGTACGTTTGACAATGCAGGTACAATAAATACTAACAACAGGGAACGAAATTCTCATTGCTTCTAGTTCAGGCAGTGGAAACAGTGGGAAATTCGTTTGAGTTCGCTGTGGGGGCAAAATGGCATCTAAATAAAAACAATAAGTCTCCATTTCCATTAACAATTCTCTATCCTTTAGGCGACACGACACGATAATGATATTTAAAATAAATATATAAAAATCTTTTACGCAGGGGAAAATCATATAAGCCCAGAAGATCTACATGAGTTAATGAAGATGCAGCACAACACCAGCACTAGTAAAGAAGGCAACAAGCTCGACGATCCTGTGATATATGCTGAGGCCATGGTATGATGTTTCGCCTTTTATTTTAAAGCAACAATAACTAGCAAAACATTTTACTTTGAGAACATTACGATACAGTTATCCAGATATCCAGCTACAGTATCCAGCAAAATCTAAAATTTTGATGGACTTGATTTTTTATAGCATGATAGAAGACCCATTTTTAATTTGAACTAATTACCTATTTACGTTACATGAATATCAAAACAAAAGAATCTTACATCGATATTTAATTCCTATGCATAATACACTTCTGGACACATCTATTGGCCCACCTTGTATTTTCAGTTTCGTTTGGTCCTAGCTAAAATTTTATATTAGGTCGAGCAAAAAGTTTTTATGCAGTTTTGAACCTGGCACATTCACAATTTCATTCAATAGTCTTTTTTTGAATTTCGAACACAGAATTTAAAGAAACAAAAGACAATTTGGAGCCTGTTTGTTGATATCAAACAATCGAATACTAAGAAAACTTGGTTTTATTGGTTTACTTGGATTTAATTCTTGAAAAAGTGATTGATATCTTTG
Organism: Charanyca ferruginea; assembly: GCA_947361185.1. Taxonomy (NCBI): domain Eukaryota; kingdom Metazoa; phylum Arthropoda; class Insecta; order Lepidoptera; family Noctuidae; genus Charanyca; species Charanyca ferruginea. The sequence goes on along the minus strand of OX376059.1, from coordinate 19,687,710 downwards.
GTTTTGCAACAAACATTACTTATTCTTAACATTAAGGTGAGGTTCTATCAATAATCTATGGATACTTCACCTGAAGTCGCCGCCCAAGCTGTGGCACTTATTCAGGCCGGACACAGCCAAAGAAACGTGAGTGCTCAACTTAATTTAAGTCGATCTGCGGTCCGAAATGTTTATCGGAGGTACCTAGAGACTGGCGGCTTTGTTCGTCGCCAAGGAAGGCCACGATCTCGGGTCACAACTGAAAGGCAGGATCGATTCATCGTGACGACCAGCTTGAGAAATCGTCACCTTACCTCCATTGAGATACAAAACCAACTTCGCGACTTCCACGGAGTATCTGTGAGCGCTCGAACTGTTCGGAGAAGGTTAAAAGAACGCGATATGGTACCACACAAGCCAGCTAATGGGCCCAAACTAACGCGAGCCCACCGAACAGCGCGCCTTCATTTCGCACGCAGTCATTTAAATTGGACACAGCAAGATTGGAGCCGTGTACTCTTTTCTGATGAGTCTAAAATTGTGTTACATGGCAATGATGGAAGGAAGAAGGTCTACCGACGTAAGGGAGAGCGTTTCGCACAATGCTGCTTTGAAGAGAGGGTTGCTTATGGTGGTGGCTCATGGACTGTCTGGGGCGGTATATCCGCGAGCGGCAAAACTCAACTTGAGGTTGTTACAGGACCACGGCTGCCAACATTAAATGCTGAAAGGTACATTCGTGAGAGCTTAGAACCTCACGTGATACCATACACGGACTATGTGGGCCCAAATTTCCTTTTTATGTATGATAATGCAAGAGCCCATGCGGCCGGCATCGTCAGGGAGTACCTTCGGGATGTGAACATCACAGTTATGGACTGGCCAGCCAGAAGCCCAGACATGAACCCCATTGAGCACATGTGGGACGAGCTAAAAAGACGTGTTAGGGCTCGTCAGCCAGTTGCCCAGACGATGCAGGAGTTGTAAACTGCCATAGAAGAGGAATGGGAGATGATCCCTCAAAATTTCATAGAGCGGTTGATAAACTCTATGCCTAATCGTATGAGAGCTGTGGTAGATGCCCATGGAGGCAACACGCGTTATTAAATTAAACCTTTATTTGATAAAACATGTTTTTTATTCAAAAATCAATTGCCTTTAACAAGGCGCATATCCGACTTGTTAGGCGTAGCTCCATGTCGTATGGTATTCTGAATTCAAATTTAAAACAATACGATCGAAAAAGATGGTAAAATGTATCAGGTTTAAAACTGCATCAACAGTTTTTGTTCAATCTAGCAATCATATTTCGGTAGGTGCCATCGAAACCTAAACTCTAAGGTGGGCCAATAGATGTGTCCAGAAGTGTATATACATCTTACGTATAAGTATGTAATTTTAAGATTCTTTGTTTAACACGTTGACTGCCAACCTACGAGTATACTCGTAGTACAAGATCTGGGCCCCACTGCCAACTACGAGTATTCTCGTAGGTTGGCAGTCAACGTGTTAAACTAAAATCCAATCAAACAGGATCCCTGGACCAATTTTACGGCGCCAGACATCGTGAAATGTTTCGGCCTCGGCTCAATTTCACAGCAGGCCATAAAGATCTTCAACTTGAAGCCTGACTCATCCAACACTGTTAACACACACTTCTTCTTTGTTTCACGCAGAATAACTTACAGGGTTCAGGTATTGATTCAATGATTTTTCTTTTTAAGTTTTGCCAGAAACGTCAGTTCAAATCCATTGATGCTTTTGAAAATGAGGTCGTTAGCTATACCTATACTGGCAACTTTATTTTTTGTCGTAAAGGTAGGATAGGATCACACGCTGTACTTTAAGATGAATTGTTTGCAGGTTTTCCCAGGAAAACAGTTTGGCCTCGAATCGGTTGACTTCAAGCCGAACAGGAAGACGGTGATGATCGTTCACGGTTTCATGAGTCATAGCAACGCATCCTGGGTCAATGACATGGCTCGGGCATTTTTGGCGTGGGTATGTTAAGTTCCATCAATTCTATACTGGCAATAGCAATCTGTACTGAAGAAAGGTACACCTTTATATGGCAAACATTCTACATTCTTGCATTGTTATGTCGGTTAGGATAAACCTCTCTTTTTATAAATATAGTTTTTCTTTTCAGGCGGATGTCAATGTCATTGTTGTAGATTGGAGTGGAGGTGGGAACACGTGGAAGTACTGGCGAGCGGTGGCGAATACTCGAAGGGTTGGCTCGGATATTGTTGGGTAAGGAACTCAACATGGCACCTACTTGTCAAACTAATAATGCTTCTTATTGACACCCAGTGGGAGTGTGATGCTCCTGATCAGATGATGGCTCATGTACTTCGGTGTCCAAAGTGTCCCTACACTTGCACTTTAGAGGATATTAAACGCCACTGATGCCACCATAGACAAGACTATCTTCTGGGCTTGGTTAATCCTTATTAAGTACCATTGGTACTTTATAAGGATTAACTACCAACACTAACTACTTACACTTCAAATAGAAATGAAAAAGCACAAAATAAGGCCCAAGATCTAGGGTTTTATGACTTTCTTGACGTTTTCCAGATTTATGCAAAAGATGATTAATGTGACTGGTGTTAGAACTAAAGACATGCATTTCGTCGGGCACAGCTTAGGAGCTCATATTGCGGCGTACGTGTCGTACCATCTGGGAAAAGTTGCACGAATAACGGGTAAGCACGTCTCCTGCAATGTGAGATTTCAGTTGTATTCCATTTAGTACAATTTTTGAATGTCGCAGTGTTCCGTCAATTTATTACAATATCGGGGCGGTATTTCTTTTTCGTGTCTTTGAAAATAAAACCTAGCTATACCCTGTTCACAATAAGATTAGACATAAACACAAACCTTTTTTACAGTCCCTTCAACCGATTTTGACTTCTATTCCGTAGCCTTAAGGATGACATTAGAGGCAAAAAAGTGGTTACAATAACAACTGTTTACTGCAGTTGCCATTTGTCATGCTACCAACGCAATAGAAGTCAAAATCGGTTGAACGGACTGTAAAAAAGGTTTCAGTAAATGTCTAATCTTATTGTGAACAAGGTATAGATCGATTTATCGCCCCCGAAACCCCCTGCATACTAAATTTCATGAAAATCGTTGGAGCCGTTTCTGAGGTTCAGATTATATAGGTATATATGTTTCCCTTCCGTATGATCCTGCTAAATGTCAGGGTAGAAGGAATTACACAGTCGCTCCTACCGACGCAGTTAGATCCGCATTCGCTAAAAGGCAATATGCGAGGCAATCTTCTCGTTTGTACAACTATGTCAATAAAGAAATACGTATATACTCTCTGAAGTTAGATTGTAAAAAGCTTGTGACGGAATGGCTAAAGACTAAAACCTACGACAAAATTGCGACTTTAGTAGCTTCGAATCAATAGCCATTATAGTGAACACTACAGAAAAATTCACACACTGTACCACACAACTCTCACACCATACACACACTACCACTATCACACATCACACAAAAGTGCGCTGACCAGTGCCGTAAGCTTGTATAACTGCGCCCTCGATTTATTTTCTATGATACCCGTTTCTGTCAATAAAATGTATTATATCTATAAAAATAAAACTAACATCAAGAAACTACGTTTGAATTTTGAATTAGGAAGTTTAAATAAATTGCGTTTAAAAAACGTTAATTCGAAAATATTTATCAAAATTCACAATTACTAAAAGAAAACGAAATTCAATTCCTATGTTCTTTCAAATAGCAGCTCTGTATCAGGTTGTGGCCGTGGCAAACAAAAAAGATTGGGCCCATACTATCTTCGTACCTTCACATAAGAATGAGTCCACCAAGACGTGCAGTAATTCCGTCTAATTGCTCTTATTTCTCATGCAAAGTAAGATCTTACTGTATTAAATGAACGTCAGAAATTCTACTTGAGTAAAGGAATCACCCCCAAACAAGCCGGCTTTGTAAAGGGAAAAGGAATCCGAGAGCAAATTTTGACAGTTCGGCAGATTATAGAGAAAGCCCGAGAATTTAACACGCTCACTTTTATATGCTTTGTTGACTTTACCAAAGCATTCGACTCTGTAAAATGGCCAAAACTCTGGAATACACTGACGGTGATGGGTAAATCAGTCCACCTGTTTAGGAAATTATATAAAGATGGCTCGAGCAGATGAGATCCTATCGTACCACTTTCATCCCAGCTCCGGAGTTCGTCAGGGCTGTATTATTATCTCTCCCCTCCTTTTCAATGTGTACACAAGCTCATAATGAGGATCACTTGTAAAGACTGAACAGACGGCATTTCGATTGCCGGTTTAAAAATCTGTAATCTACGATTTGCAGACGATACAACTTTTTTTGCCACTAGCACTGGCCACATGGAAGAACTACTGTACAAGATGGAAAGCGTCAGCCACGAGTTTGGATTCAAGATTAATCGCAATAATACAAAACTTAATAACCGAAAAATAATATTTTGCATGTCATATTTGGTAGGACATAATGAACTGCGCATTTACTTAACATCGTCAAATGTATTTATATCTATTTATGTTTAGCAATAAACAATTGATTTGATCATTGTCGATCGCATGAATAATAATTCGCCAGAAATAACGCAAATCGCGAATTGTGATATGGTCCAATCATCATTTATATATATCTAGGAACCCTAATCACTAAGTTACACTAATGGTGGTTGCGTCGACAAAGTCAAGAGACGTATGGCGATGCTAGGTCTGCAATGGACACGCTGAAAAGAATATGAAGGAACCGCAACACAAAAATTTATCTGGTTCAAGAGTTTGTGTTTCCCATATTCCTTTACGCCGCTGAAACGTGGACCCAACGGTAAAAAAGCAAAGATAGAAGGAAGGAGCAGAAGGATAGACGCCCTAGAAATGTGGTGTTGGAGAAGATTGCTGGGCAAACGAAACTCCGTCCATGGTTTCATGGACGGAGTTTCGTACCAATGAGTCTATATTGCGGGAACTCGGAATTAAGCAACGTCTGTCCGCTGTTGTACAATCACGCATCCTCACTTTTATCGGCCACGTATGTCGTCGGGGAGATGTGTCCATCGAACGTTTTGTAGTTCAGGGGAAAATCGATGGTCACGAGGTAGATCGCCTTTAAGATGGACTGATCAGGTCAAGGCTGCACTGCAGTTGATGGCACCTTGCACGAATACACGAGGAAGGCAACTGTAAGGGAGGAATGGCGACGTGTCGTAAAGCGTGCCACCAACACCTGAAATGACGACCACGACCACTCTGTCAAGAGTGACACCGATGAACAAGAAGAATAAGGTTGTATTTAAAGTAAAAAAAAAAAATATTCCCGACAGTAACAGATATACATAGAAAAGCTAGTAAATGTGTAGTAAAATTTAATGTTATGACGTTTAGGAGCTTTTCTAACTTGGAGAGTTATGTTGATGGTTTTCATTATTATAGTCAGGGAAAGCATTTATTTCAATTAAACCATTTACAGGCACTTTTGAATTGTCAAAGCGTCAGTTAGTTAGTAAGAAAATTGAAGCTAGTTGCTCGTTCCAAAACGTAGGGTAGGTCTCTATGAAGAAGAAAAAAATGGTGGTGAAGAACAATCCAAAACATTTACTAAAAAAAAAAAAATGATAAAAACCATGGCGCACACCCGCGTGCGCCCACAGTGTAGTACAACAACTTTTACGACCTCATCGTCTTTGATATTAATAATATTATTTACTTGTAAGAAGAATACGCGAACGATTCGACTCCAGTCGTATGACTCTATAAATAACAAGCGGGCCTGGCAGACGTTGTCCTGCAACCCGACTGTAGCGCCACCTGCCGGGTCCAATTGTGAATCAAAACTATTCTCGAATCCACTGGAACACACACTAACAAATTCATTAAAATCTATCCAGCCGTTTAGGAGGAGTTCACTTTCATACACACGCACAGAAGATTTTTATATACAAGACTAGCGGCCCTGGCAGACGTTGTCTTGCCTTTAAAATAAAAAAGTCCTACAACTTGACTGCAGCGCCACCTACCGGGGCCAATTGTAAATCTAAACCTTTCTCGAATCCACTGGTACACACACATAAAAAATCATCAAAATCGGTCCAGCCGTTTACAATACTACGCGTGCGCGTGCGTGTTTACTTTCATACACACGCACAGAATATTTTTATATATAATATAGGTATTGTTTTTGATCCTGGTCTAGTCATTTCTGCGCCCCTCCAGGATCTGCGATTTTTGTAGTCACAAGTAGTTTTGACTGGTTAAGAGTTTTGACTGTGACATATATATATATATTATACAAGAATTGCTCGTTTAAAGGAATTAGATTCCCAGAAATAACTTCATATTAGTTACGAACTCATTCTTCCATGTATTTGTTGTTCCAGGTTTAGATCCCGCTCAGCCTTGCTTCAGGACAACCGACCCTAGAGAGCGCTTGGATGCCTCGGACGCAGATTTTGTGGACATCATCCACACTAACGGACGCATGCTTTCAAGGCTCGGCTTGGGTGTGCCTCATCGTAACGGTAACGTTTTCATTGCAGTTTGATATTTGAATTGTATGCAAAAATGACATCGTAAATTCTAGGGGTCTTTTTTATTTATTGCTAGATTTTCTCTTTGGAAGGCGGTAAGTATCGAGTTTTCGACTTACACATTTAAATAAAATTTATGATTATTTGTATTAATCTTGAATTTTGTTTTGATTTTAGTTTATGTTGTTTATGTTTCAGGCCATGCTGATTTTTATCCAAATGGTGGCATGAAGCAGCCGGGCTGCCAAAACGCGACATGGGACGACTCCTCGTGGTTACCATTGGTGCCATTTTCAGACAGTAAGTTGACCATTGATTTAACCCTGTAGTTTGTTCTGTACTTCTTTACTTACTAGCAGCTATGGAGCTGGGAGCTTTCGATTTTTTATGTTAGAAGCAGTATCGGCACAGTAGTAGGTACTGCAATCGCTCATAATAGCTAGTGTATGTATGACCTAATTCGTTTCATTTCAGGGGCAGCGCAAGCTATATGCAATCATGGACGAGCGTATCTGCTCTTCACTGAGTCCTTAATCACCAGCAATTGCTCCTTCAAGGGTCACGAATGGGACTTGACATACGAAGGGTTAGTTTGCAAATGTTTTTATGTCATCAACATTCCCAAATATAATTGATCTCCTCTTCTCCTCCTCTATCTCTTTAAGATACTATAGCATACATGGTTTGTTGTTGTAGAGTAAACGCGAGTCTAAAAGCTGATTCTTGTTCGGAGATGGGCATTAAAGCTATCGGGTTGGACGGAGTCCGTCGCGCCCAGGGACCCTACTTCGTACTGACCACGGATAAGGAACCTTATTGTCGTAAGTTTTGACTTATTTTACAATGATTTAAAATTCAATTCCTCCACAAAATGCACAAAAGGTACAGGACCGGGTGTAGTGGCTGAGACCAACGCCCATCAGTGGACGTCATTCGCTTGAATGAAGATGGTGAAAATCAACACTAAAAAAAATTTAAAATTTGTGCTTATGTTTATCTTGAATATCACTGAGGAAACCTGGCCCTAAATTGAAATTAGTTTGGCGTTTTTATTAGTCTAAAATCGCCAATCCGCCTTGTGCAGCCGTGATGATTATTGCTCGTGTCTTTCTGTGTGGGAAGGAAGAAGCCTTTCCCTGCGGTGGTTTAATAATAAGCTGGAATTATAAGATTTGTGTAAGTGTCTAAACACACTATGCCGAAGTTACGCGACCTAACTTCAACGGCTGATTTTACGTTCCGACGTATTCGGCTGATATGACACACCATAAGTGCCGAACTTACGCGGCAGAAATTCAGTTCCGCAACTTTGTGTGTGTATTCAGTGTCTCGAGCGCTGTCGTGGCGTCGTGTCGTGTTATCTACACAGTTGGACAGACAGACGCAAAACAAAGTGATCTTGTTATTAATGTGTGCTCTCAGAATAAGTTGCCGCTGAACTTACGCCCGACCGAAGTTAGGCTGTACGCTATGACGCGACGTAATTTCGGCATAGTGTGTCGTCAGTAATTCAAATAGCATTGCAGGCGTAATTGTGCTGAACTACCGTCGCGTAACTTCGGCATAGTGTGTTTAGACACTAACGAAGAGCTAGGCTCTCTGGTAGTAATGAGACTATAGGGTTACAGAATGATAAAAGTTGTTTACCTCAAAGTGGCAAATTATTATAGATTTTATTCTGCAGCATAACATTCTCAATTAAAAACAACATACACGTAAAGATAATAATGAGCGATAGGCACAAAAAGTGCTTTAAATATTGCAATAATTACCTACATGTGAGATATTTATATTTTTATCTCGTTTTGACGACACGATTGGTGCAGTGGCTGAGCGATTGACTGTGCAGCGTGTTGCGGGTTCGATTCCCGCCCAGGGTAAATATTTGTTTGATGAGCACTTGTGTCTGGGTGTTGTTTATCTATATATTTATGTATGAATTTAAATGTATTTGTATATACCATATCAGCTGTCTGACACCCATAGTATAGGCACAGATTAAATAGTACGTACAGGGTCTCCCTAGTTTGGGGTCAGATGGTCATGTGTGAAATGCCCCACATCAGCACCATTCAGCTCAACCATTTTGAAGGAAGCCGAATGATCCAACACACGCGCCACTATCAGCGAGATATTCGAGCAAGCATGACAATGCTCCCAACCGCCATGCTCATTTTTGTCAAACATATATAATAAAGAATCATGGCGAGATTCATACATTCATTTGTATGAAAAAAAAAAGTAATTTAGAGGATTTAAAATATTTTCTAATGTGAAGAATACATTACCAGGAGTAGATTGATATACTTAGCATATTTTTAAACCCCCGCATAATTAAAATATTACGAAATGAAAATAACACTTTTTCGTTTCACATCGATGCCTATTTTGTGTTTATAAAAAAATAAAGTGACAGGCGACGTTAACAGATCTATAAAATTGGCAGACAAGTGATGTGACAAGTGTGTGGATAAAAATAATAATTATTTGTGATATTATTTCCCACAAAACGATACAATTTCAGTGTAAGAACTGCGAAACGGCAACTGTCAGTATCACTGTTACTGTCAGTCACCGTTTCGTTCTAAAATAACGAGCTTTTCGTTAAACTATTAACTTTTTTTTGGGGGTTTTAAAAATATTGTAAATGCCTGAAGATACTCTTTAGGTACCCAAGAAGATAAGAATTTGAATTTCAACTTCTCTAAACATCTTATTTTTTTTTGTACAAATCCTGCCATAATTCTTTAGTAAATGGCTCCATGGTATTCACATTGATGATGCTGATAAATTTTACAAAACTAAGGTTTTCAATGTACTATATTATTTTGTCATATGAAGTGTAAATAAATAAAAATATCTATGTATAATAATAACGATGCTCGTTACTCATGTCAATAGCAAAAGGGGTAGGAAACATCATCTTCTTCCAATTTGGACATTCCCTAAACTGGCTGTGGAGCAGGACCAGCATTGAGTCAAGCATTTTTATCATTGATGTAATCTTAATTATAATAATATATGCTTGTCTACATAGTGTGCATTTAATACATGTTTTAAATTGTCTTTCATTCAATTGTAGAATATCATGTGGTATTTTATTATAGCATTTTACAAAGTACCCCATAAAAGAAGTATGTACTTTTGACAATCTGATGAATAAACATTATGTCTGTCACTTATTTTATTAAAAAGACGAAGATTTAATAATGTATCAGATTTAAAAACGCAATAAAATACTTATAAACTTTTATCATTCAAGCCACGGAATTGGAACGTCGTCACCCGCAACCCGAATTGCTGATAGACCTACAACGTGGTTTCCGTTTGGACAAGCCGTTGAAGAAATCCACATCTAAGGCAACAGCAGACTCTACGTTTTACGCGGACCCTATGGACACTGCTGTCAACACCACCGCGCTAAGCAGCTGGTTTCCGTGGATCGGATAAACATAGAAAATAATGTTTTTCTAATTGATACTATCAGAACACTTTTTATGATTGAATGAAACCTAATTTTAAGTTATTTTTACTATTATTATATTTAAAGCAAAGCCAAAGGTATATTATTGTAAACCTAAAAGGGACGCCCAACTGAAGGGACCAAAAGATCTGATGAATGTGGACACAGAAAACATAAGAGATATTGAAGAATTGTAACTAAATCTCGATTGTTTAATTTAATTGAAGAAATCTCATAGCTTGCCCGTAGTCTAGGTTTTACGATTGTGCTAATAATCTAGTTTATATTTTGAATTTACTTGCCTAAGTGATATATTTTTTAATTGCATTTGTATATCTTTCGATACTCTATTAGAAATATTGTTTACCCACTAATAAACGATTTACGTATATTTATGTGTGGTTTTACTAACTCCATCTATCTTGTTGAATTAATTATCAAATAAAAAGCATTTAGATATTATTACATGGTTATTTTAGTACCAATTTAATACTTTTAATTACTTACAAGTACAGCAGCATAATTTATAAACATGCCACATAATCGTTACCTATTAAAGCTTTTATTATTACTATTAGTTATTGCAGCGATTTTTAATCGTCCGCTTAGTGACTGATAACGCAATAGCTGGTACAACTTATAGTAATTAATCACTAAGTTAGCAAGGTTAGTGTTTGTAAAGTTGGTGTAGTAAACTGTTAGGAGGAACAACTTGTCACGAAAATGCGGGGCGACGTCTCAGAAAGACATTTATATTCTTCGGACAAAACAGTGGCGTACATGGGTTGCATTATGTGTTCGTGGCCAGGTATACCAAAATCCTTTAAAATAATCCCTGGAACTTCCATTCTAGATTCACAAAATAATGTTTGACATCAAAGTATTTATGCTACGATTCAGTAAATGAAAACATATTTTTTTGACGAAAAGGAGCTTTTAAGACTGTTTTAGCCATATGTCATATTTAGGTACTGTCATATTTGTCTTACTATATTGCTGCTATTAACCCTTAAACGCTCATGTGATTATTACACCAGTTTATGCAGATTGAATAGGTTTTATCCTAGTACTATTATAGTCCTATCCTACTATCCTATTACTATAATAATCCTATTCTTTTCTGATAATTCTATTCTTCTATCCTGTTATTATTATACCTAAACCAAAACTTTGTGAGGATGGATGGATGTTTGCTACTCTTTCACGCTTTGGTACCTGAAATATTACACACAGTCATATATATAGATGTTGATCTAGCTTACCACATAGGATATTTTTTATCCTGTTCTTGTATTCTCGTGGGATGATGTACCAAACTTTGTCGACAGACAAAGTCGCGGGCGGAAGCTAGTGAGATGATAATTTAATAGGGTAGATGACAACACCAATAAATTGACTTACTTTTTACTTTCAAAACGCAATTCCATCGTAGAGTATAGCCATTTATACATATGACGTCACTTGTAGGTTGTCATTTGCCAACTAAATCGACTAACTATGTATTGGTTTTAAAACAACTAAACAACGCCCCGTGGGGTATCCGGGCCAGTATAGCACCCACCCATATCATCCCGATGGTGTCGTTGAAGGCGACTAAAGCAATATCTAGAAGTCGGACAGCAGTGGCTTCTGTGTACTCAACCACTTCACTACGATCCCCAAGACGCCTGCCAAGCGTGGGGATTATGGCAATGCCCCCTTATGCGGGAGGCCTTTGTTCAATGTTCAACTGTGGACGTCTCCCGGCTGATGATGAAAACAACTAAAAATCTAATTTTACAGTAAATTAATCAGATTTTTAGGGCTATAATTGGTAAATTATGTCATTTACCTAATTGATAAGTAAAAAGTACTATATGTACTGACAATAGTACAATGATGTTGGATGCACCTACTTGTATTAAATTAATAGTAAATTCTCAGGTGTACTCACGGAACCTGTCAGTTAGCTCAGTAGGTCGATTCTGTAAAATTCAAACAACAACTCGCATCTCACATCGCTATTCACTCTCACTTCACATAAGGTTCAAAATGACCTTGACATATTTGACACTTTGAATCGGGGTCGAGTGCGAAGGGAGCGTCGAAGTGACGGGGAAATTACCTTACAGAATGCCACTTCTTACGTCATCGATTCAAATTAGAAACGACTGTCAGAGAATGCTTGCAGAATCTAGGTCATCTCATACTTTATCTGTCAAAATCTCCCTGTCAATTTAGTTCAACTCGCTGACACGCTCGCAAGGGTGGCGCTAGTGTAAATTCGAATTATCAACCGAGTTTTTAGAATGCCAATTAAGAAACTCACAGCGGATTCAGATTCGAAGTTTAGAATGAGGTCTTACCCCTGATCACTGAGGAGTTCTATCAACATTGTGGGTGCGTACACCCTGCGCGGGATCTTACAAGTAAGTACAGATTATTAACACAGCGGCAGCGCCTGGAAATTGATTACACACATGTATATTGCGAAGTGTTGATAACGGCACAGCTTAGGCGCTGAAGCAACAATAGCTGAGTTAAAAGTTTATCCATCAAAAGCATTTATAAAAGAAAAAGCCTATTGATTCGTTGTTAGATTGTAGATTACCTAAGTGCCTTCTGGTAAACCGGGTTATTGATTAACCGATGGTATTTTTTTACCCTGGAGGGTTTAGGATCAATAACTGAATCATAATCATCCGCCTAGCCTTTTCCCAAATACAATATTGGGGTCGTATTCCAGTCTTACCTACCAGAATACTAGTGTGCATGGAGCGGTAATTAGGTGTATCGTTACCTATGTGTACAAGGAACTAACAGTTGGACGTGCTTTCCGAGCCACGAAGGGGTATCGATATGAAATTGATGGTCACCCGTCCACGGACCGACCGCGACAAGCGTAACTAAATCATTGTCGATCGGCTTTTACTTAGCCACGAGCTTCTCCGTCATCATTCGCTCAGCCGTTTACCCGGCGTGAACTGACAAGTTGACAACATTTATGTCAACCTTTAGACGCCCACTGGTGCGCATAGGTCTGCCCCAAGGAGACGTTCAGCCGTAGTCGATATGCCTGGCTGATGCGTGTTGACGATCACAGTTAGGGTTGCCAACTCTTTGTCGGTCAAAAACAATAGTTCTTAAATTATTACCCGAAAAATACAGTAGATAACGAAAATATGAAAATAAAATATAGTAGGTTCCAAAATAGGTACCTACACCTACTATATTGTTTAAAAGAATATTTTTTGCAGTTAATAGAATTTATTAATATTTATTTTTATTTTTAAGGATTGCCTAATTGCCCAATAAGTAGCTACCTAGTACTATTGCAATTTAAATTACAAATTACAAATTACCATTAACTTTCTGCTTCTCTGTCTACAAGAAATTTTAAAACAAATATTATTGCCGCCTTTGTACCTTTGTGCATGAAGTGTAAATAAATAAATAAATAAATATTGCTTTCAGTTCGATGCCTTTCAAATATAGTAGTTTCGCCTGCTATATCTTTTTTTCAATAATATAGTAGTTGGACCTCTAATACAGTAGGATACTATATTATATAGTAGGGTTGGCAACCCTAATCACAGTAGGTGTAACGGTACTCAGAACGACGCTGCTGCCTATCTTTCGGGCAATATCCCTCTGTCGCCTTCTACGACACCCATAGGTAGTAATGGAGAACAATAGTCCTGCGAGTTTATTAGTGTAGGTATTACAAATAGGTATAACCCTGTAAGAATATTTTGTTAGAGACGAGAAGATATTCTGCAGTTACACTGGAATCAATTGCTGCATCAATCATGTTTGACATCGACACGCTTAGAAGAAGAGTGTAAGTAAAGTTATCCCATCCGGGCATCCTAACCATTGTTCACTTTCAACTGTTCAATTGGTATAATTAAATTCTCTTTTTATTCCAGCGGCTGTCGGAGGTATTGTTGAATTGTTTTTCAGCGCGTCCATTTTGAGCTTACTGGCAGTTTTCTATTTTATCCTTCGTCCAAATAACAATAGTAAAATCAATCTGTCGATTATAAAACCGCTGTTTTATTTTTGCCCTTAATAAAATCATTCTCCTTTTGGTTGCTAGAATGTTCGAGGCTTTATCGTTATAGCAACGACTATGTTTTGTCGATAAGCAAAGCGTTGTAAGCGATCACTTCTCATTAATTTATTGAAGTGAGTGAAAAGGGCGAAATAATAAAAAGTGCTTATTTATAGAAAAAACATTAGTAGCCATGGGTAATACTGAAAGTAATGTTACTAGTGGTGTTAAGAAGCAAGCGGGGACATCACAACAGAAGTTGTACAAACTGGTTGATATCAAAGGTAAGATAGACTGCCTTTCCATATAAACGGTCGATCTGTTATCAAAATGTGGACTAGGTAGGTACCTAAATGTTATCAATAGTTTATGATTCCGCGGTAAAAACTGGTTTAGGTATACTGTAATTCGATAACTACTACGCTAGCGCCACTGAGTACCAACATAAGTGAAGCGAACTATTATTACGTTACTATTTTAGCGAATACCAAATACTTTTCACTTTAGGTAAGTGAAATCGGAAATGAGATAGGATTCGAATTCGCGGGTGTTTTCTTACAGAATCGCACTGCAGCAGTGGGCCTGTAAAGGTTGACATGATGATGATGATAATAATAATAATAATATGTGGGGACATTTTCACACACGGCCATCTGACTCCAAACTAGGGAGACCCTGTACTATGGGTGTCAGACAGCTGATATACATATACACAAATACATTTTTTTTTTGTGATGATGAAATGTTATTCCAAAGACTTTACGATAAGACAAAAATTCGACCAACTACGTATTAAAGGGAATCCCCAATAATTTATACTTTGACTATATTTTATCATAAAAAAATAAGACCTAAATACGTTATGGACGTCGCGGGTAAAAGCTAGTATATTTTATTTTTATTATTGCGTCCATAGTAGTACATATATTATTATATTCAAGTGTCTACCAATAACTGCTCCAAAGATAGTCAGCGACGGACGGTTGGACAGCAGAGGCTTAGTACAATACGGTCAACGTAACTTGGCGCGTCTGAAGTTAGCTGTTTGGCTGCGCAATGGAACTTTTAGGAACGAAATTGTCTACTGCGCAGCTAATCGGCTAACTTCAGTCGCGCCAAAATACGTTGACCTTACTGTAATAGGGTCCCGCTGGGTATCTTACGGGTACAGAACCCTGAAAAGAGGTGACAGAATCATTTAGCTATGTGACTCTAAAAGAAAAAGATACATTAATGATTAAAAAGTTTGATGCTTTTCCATTTCATCAGGTGGCGGTCTTTTAGTAGACATGATGAAGCGTGCCCTGCAGAACAAGCAGTACGCGGAGATAGACCACGCGATAAAGACGAAGGTGGAGCCCTTTTTATATAATAAGGGCAAAGGCCGGTACATACCCGTGTCACATCTAGTGCTGCTAAGGAATAAGGAGAGATCCAGACATAAGTTGGTAATACAAACTTACGTATTTTACAAATATATTACATAGTATGTTTCGTGGAGATTATGTTTTTTCTTAACTCAGTTGATTCAGTTGATTTGTTTCTCCGGAACTTGTCGAGCTTCATTGCCCCGGCGTTTCCTGGTGGGCGCCACGGTTGATTCTGGCTCTGGCTTTCAGGGAGTTGCAGTGTAAGAGAAATGTGTGGCGTGGATGTCCCAAAATAATGAGGAGTGTTGGTTTTAGGAGTATTGGGTTTCAAAGATGAGGTGTGACATTGCAGCTTGTAGAGGAGAGGACACTAGCTAAACCCTAAAAATTGTGAAATTACTTCGATGATAACGTTAATCGTTCCAGAAAAAAAATTACAGTGAAAACGAACTAGTACAAAAATACTCTCATAACTATTAATCCAATCCATCGAGGAGCATGGCTTTAATGTCTGTATAAATCACTCCGGAAATTGTCCTTGGTGTATAATCCCGCAATTAACACATTTGGCAGGTGTATAGTGACCACAGCATCGATTACTACCGATTATTGAGCTGAATGGTTTGCTGTGAATGTCCTACATCAACATTACAGCATTTATTTGTTCTCTGATGGCAATAATAGTTGATCGATCAGAGTATGTATGTATGTATAATCTATGATGAATGATCAGAGTACGTTATCGTTTATCTTTCAGCTGCCTCCGTTGCGAAGTATGGAGAATCCAGACGATGAGTTTGACGTGGAGAAGGACTGGCCTCTGGTTACACAGGAGGAGTATGATGCAAAGCCGTCTAATTATCGGGAACTCTGTTGGGATCTCAAGGTAGCGAGGATTGTATACTTTAACTCAGAAAATGCTTTGTATTTCTAACATGATTCCATGTTTGAGAAATTCTCTCGCATCATTGGACCATACGGTAACTCCTAAAGTGTAGGATATATTCAAGGAGCAATCTATTAACGAAGGTCAATCAAACAATATTATTGAATTAGAATTTCGTTGCGGGATCCAAGACAGTTGACAACTATCTTGGATCCCGCAACGAAAAACGAGTCGTTGAACTGGTTGAGCTTCATTGCCTCGACCATAGAAATCTATGGCCTCTACGCTTATCTAGTGGTCGCCACTGTAGCTCCTGGGTTTGTCCCATTCAAAAAAAGGCACTGAAGATTCATCCTAATTCGAATGACGTGAGAATTAGCAATTACTTTATACTCTTTAAAACAGGAGCGAGGAGCCGTCGGAGAGACGATTCTCCATTTATGTCTGCTTAACGCATCATCGCTGTTGGCTAACCTGGCTAAAAGGCTGCTGCGGTTTTATCCTAAGCTCATCAACGACGTCTACATGGGTGACGAGTATTGTGGTAAGTGATGTGTGGTATTTCATGATCGATGAATCTTGTAATAGGTTATCTTCTTTTGTTATATTGCAGTACCTTCATATCTAGTATTTTTTGTTTATTTATTATTGACACAGTCCACAGCTCTTTGGAAATATATACAGCGTGTTACGGAAAGGACGGATTCTTTTGATAACAAACTACATCGCAACATTTTTTTAATACCTATAGGTACCTAATTATATATAGGTAATTATAAAGTTAAGAAACATTTATTAAAAAAAAACAAATGTTGTTAATGTAAACAAACTGGTCAAATTGTAATTCTTATGAGATCCAATTCAGATCAAAAGAGATATAATTCAATCAAATTGGATCTTAAAGTATCTTATTTTGTCACAATACCATAAGATTTCAAATAAATGTTCATGAGCGTCAGCGTCGAGAACAAAGAGAGTAATATAGAGAAACTCTTAATGACTTCTTTTAGATAAATAATAAATATTAATAAAAAATCTGTATTCCACAAGAGAAGTTCAAAAAATTTTAGACAAAAGTTATCTTTGAAAGAATATAGAAATCATTATATTTATAAAATACGAAAAATATTAAGTACCTACTAGTTAATGTCCGCGACTACGTCTGCGTGATTGTCGGTTAACAGCGGCTGCGGGGTTTTATTTTTTTTGCGCTGTTCACAATTTTTTTTAAATAAAAGTAGCCTTCGTTATAATAACAGCTATCTGCCAGTGAAAATCCCGTCAAAATTGGTGCAGCCGTTTCAGAGATTAGCTGGAATAAACAGACAGACAGGCAGTCAGACAAAAAAAAAATGTTTTTTTTTAATATAAGTACCGTATAAGTATACTTTCATATGCAGTAAAAAAGCTGTTATTTTGATATTACAAACAGACACTTCAATTTTATTTATTTGTATAGAAGATGTGCTATCAGGCAAGAAGTCACGTACGAAATCCATTTGTACTCAAACAGTACTTAAACGAGACATATTGTGCTCGTTTGTGCTAATAACGACTGGACCTTGATATTTCATGAGTTTTCTCCGATAAAAATAGTCTTTACTTATGATAAAATATTAGTTTATCCATACGCTGTTTACTTTCGTTCTATACACGACTAGCTTTAGCCCGTGACTTCTTCCACGTAAATTTTCTTACAGATCTCTAATATATTGATAAGCAAATAGTACCTGGGCGACCGAGCTGTGCTCGGTATTTTGTTTTCGTGTTTTAAAAAAATTTAACGTAGCTAGATCGATTATTGCCCCCGAAACCGCCTGCATACTAAATTTCATGAAAATTGTTGAATCCGTTTCCAAGATTCAGATTATATACATATATGGTGACCCGAAAGACGTTGTCCTGTCCCTATCTACCTACTTACCTGCCTATCTATCTACCCTACCTACCCTTCCTACCCTACATACCCTACACGCCTTACAAACCCTACCTACCCTACACACCCTACATACCGTACATACCCTACATACCCTACACACCTTACATACCCTACATACCCTACACACCTTACATACCCTACATACCCTACCTACCCTACATACCCTACATACCGTACATACCCTACACACCTTACATACCCTACATACCCTACCTACCCTACATACCGTACATACCCTACATACCCTACACACCTTACATACCCTACATACCCTACTCGCCTTACATACCCTACCTACCCTACACACCCTACATACCGTACATACTCTACATACCCTACACACCTTACATACCCTACACGCCTTACATACCCTACCTACCCTACATACCCTACATACCGTACATACCCTACATACCCTACACACCTTAGATACCCTACATACCCTACACACCCTACATACCCTACATACCCTACACGCCTTACATACCCTACCTACCCTACACGCCTTACATACCCTACCTACCCTACATACCTTACATACCGTACATACCCTACATACCCTACACGCCTTACATACCCTACCTACCCTACACACCTTACATACCTTACATACCCTACACACCTTACATACCCTACACGCTTTACATACCCTACCTACCCTACACGCCTTACATACCCTACCTACCCTACATACCGTACATACCCTACATACCGTACACGCCTTACATACCCTACCTACCCTACATACCTTACATACCGTACATACCCTACATACCGTACACGCCTTACATACCCTACCTACCCTACATACCTTACATACCGTACATACCCTACATACCCTACACACCTTACATACCCTACATACCCTACACACCTTACATACCCTACATACACTACACGCCTTACATACCCTACCTACCCTACACGCCTTACATACCCTACCTACCCTACATACCGTACATACCCTACATACCGTACACGCCTTACATACCCTACATACCCTACCTACACTAATTGCGCCAATCCTCCAAAAATTCAAGAAACTAATACGTCATCTATGTATTATTTTTTGGTAAAGAAATAAATACGTCATCTATGTATTTTTATTATATAATATTCTTCTTCTCCTTACAATAACAAACACAACAAAAAAAAACCGGACAACTGCGAGTAGGACTCGCTCACCGAGGGTTCCGTACAAATTTGTAGGTACATAATTATATACATATCCATACTTCCATACTTAATATTATAAATGAGAAAGTAACTCCTGTTACGCTTCCACGATGAAACGGCTCAACCGATTTTGATGAAATGACAATGCCAGATCCTGCCCCACCCATGTACAGAAAAGTAAATTAATGAAAATAATTGTAATGAATATAGAACTTTTCTATACTAAATTGTTTTTCTTTAGAACTTGCGGATTAAGAAATACCTACCCACAAAATACAAACTAATTTTACCTATAATACAATTTAACCTATAATAAATGTCATTATTGTTTTTAGATTTAAACGGAAACCGCAAGTTCTACAGTCACTAAGACTAATGTTTAGTTATCAGCAATAAATAAACAGTAAGATGGTATTACACATGACTTTTATTGAGTGGGGCAAAGTTCTATAGAGTTTCTGGCATTGTCCTTTGGTACGAAAATCGCTTGAACCCTGGGAAAGCACATAGGGTACTTTTTAGTCCGGGACTTCATCTGCATCCGCGATAACCGACATTCACACGGACCAAATCGCGGACAAAAGCTCATTATAAATAAAGAATATATTTATTCTGATTTAATTACAAATGTATAGTTTTCATCCTTTTCCCTATATTTATAGTATAAGACGATAATATTTGCCAAATTTCATAGTTCTAGGTCAACGGAAAGTAGGTACCCTATATTTTGATTCCCTTGAGAGTGTCGAAATGTACGTTTTCTGCGACATAAACGGCCGTATCTTTTTTTCACGTTAACTAAAAAGTTTAAATTTTCACAGCTTCAAGGGATCGTAGATCTTAGTAAGTATATAGATTAATTTCAACTCGATACCTGTACGCGTTCCCGAGATAAAGGGTCTTTACAGACAGACAGACGGACAACAAAGTGATCCTATATAAGGGTTCCGTGTTTTCCTGTTGAGGTACGGAACCCTAAAAAAGAATTAGCGAAATTGTTCCAGCCGTGCACGCGTGATGCCGTGACGAAGGGAAATAGGGATTCATTTTTATATACATATAGATATAATAAAGCTCGTTTAAAGGTATTAGATAGCTTATAGCACTCAGTTATAACGTAACTTCCAATTATTCATCATCAGCCGGAAGACGTCCACTGTTTGACAAAGGCATCCCAAGGGGTAGGGGGCTTTCCAAAGTCCCCACAATTGGCAGGCGTCTTGGGGATCACAGTGAGGTTGTTAAGTATACAGAAGCCGCTGCTGCCCGACTTCCGGATTTTCCCTTAGTCACCTTCTACGATACCCTTGAGATGAAATGGGTGGGTGCTATTCTGGCCCGGGCACCCCACGGACAGGTTCCTATTAGCGAAATCATTTTCAGAACCGGACTAGTAGTTTCGGAACTTAGGGCGTCCATACACACTGACAAAAACACGAACAAATTAACCGTTCATCTTTATAATGTTATGGTAAATAAAATAAATATAGATCTGAGCATATCTGCGCAACGATAACACTTGTGGTTATTTTCAAATCTAATTACCCTTTTTAGGAACACAACGGCGTAAAAAGCTGATTTTACCTCAATTTCGTTTAGCAAATCTGATAAAGCGTCTGATAATGTCCATCAAGCCCAAAATTAAACTGACAGTGATTTAGTACCTACATCCCGATCATTAATTACTTTAGTCACTTTAGTAGATGGTTGATATCAAAAATTTCACGTAACAAAATGCAGAGGTTTCTTTATTATTATTACGATGTAAATTATGGCAAATTGTTACAGTTCTTTTCACATGAGTATGGCACTGTGGTAGGCACTTATAAACATGCACATCTTTCTTTTTCTATAGGAGAGAGTGTACTCCACATAACAATAGTGAACGAAGACCCAACAATGGTGAAGTTCCTGCTAGATGCCGGAGCAAATTACCATGAGCGTTGTTATGGCAACTTTATGTGTCCTGAAGACCAGAAAGCTTCGCGGAATGACTCTTTTGACCATGAGTGGGTTAATGTTCAGCCAGATACTAACTATAACGGGTAAGAAGTAAGAACGTCACGAAGAACTAAGGTAACGAAAGATAGGTTCAAACAATACACCTATAAGTATAATTATAGGTGTTTTATTCCAACGCCAACTCCAAATTAAATGGGACAGGACTCGTTATCATCAATTATAACCACCTAAGCGTAATTATATTTATATTTATGGAAAAGCAATAAACATATTGTTACGAGTTGGGTTTTGGAATAAATAATTTATAGCAATTTACACCAAAACCACAAACACTTTATTTAAATAGTCACAAATACAGTAATCAGAAACTTCCATGAATCACTTGTGCGTCGTTCACTTCGACCGCAAAAGTCGCAGTGTTCGCATTAAAAAATCATTAAGTATTGAGTAGAGTGATAAAAATACATATGTTTATGTTTCAGCACCTCTTAGAAAGTGTAATTGCTTAATATATTATTACGTTTATACAGGAAGTTATACTTGAAGAGTCATCGGCGATATCAATATGGTTACAGATACGTATACTGGGGCGAATACCCCCTGAGTTTCGCGGCGTGCCTGGGGCAGGAGGAGTGTTACCGACTGATCTTAGCGCGCGGCGCCGACCCTGACAAACAGGACACTAATGGCAATACAGTGCTGCACATGCTCGTCATTTATGAGAAGATGGTTAGTTTAAACTTTAAACCCTAATAATTATCCTTTAGACGCAGGCAGCCCTATATAAACAGAGATAAAAAGATGGTTAAACAGATGTTGTAAAGTTAATAAGACATGCTTGTGCACCTTACCCTTAATTTTCACAAATAAGTACAAGATCAGTGCCAAGAATTAGAAGGAAAGGTAGTAAGAGAAAATCATTGTTTGTGTAGATTATAATAGTTAATTTGTAATTGTGGAAATTATGTATTTCATGTATATTTTCCTAGTTTAGATGTATGTATGTACAGTTTCAATAGAAACTTAACAACTTTAAAAAAAAACAAGAAACTTAAGCGCTTTCAACAATATACTTTACAACAGGAAACATTCGATATGGCATTCGAAGTGGGAGCCTCTCTAAACATCCGTAACGTGCTGAACCTTACTCCATTGACCCTGGCTGCGAAGTTGGCTCGCACGGACATGTTCTTTCACATCCTGAACATCGAGCGCGAGATCTACTGGCAAATAGGCGCTACCACTTGTGCTGCGTATCCGTTGGGACAGGTCGATACTATTGACACGGAGACAGGGTGCATTTGTAAAGATTCTGCCTTGAATTTGGTCGTGTTTGGCGTAAGTCTGGTCTTTTTTAATGTAAAATTTATTAGTTAGGCCTGTTTGGCCAACTCCGTTTATATCTATATGGTTATTGTCATTGACAGAACCATACGTATCGGAATAGAACAGAAATTGTTGATAAAATTATATAAAATACACCGATATGGACAGTGATGACATCAACTGGTTACCCCCATCCGAAACAATCTAGATCCGAAGAAATTATAATGCGTGAAGAGTAACCAGTTGATGACATTGTCTGTACCTACTAAGTACAGACGACAGCACATCAAGCAACTAAACACTAAAATGTCAAATTTTCTGAATTGAATATGAAGTGAACCTTATGCTTTTGTAATAAATTTGAAGAATTATCAAATAAATTTGACAGATTGTTGTAATTTTATGTGCTGGCCTCTGTGCATCCGGTGGAAGTGAAATAGACCATTGATGGATGTGATGAGTTTGAGATAAACATTTAACTAAAAAAACTCAACTAAACTTTTATAGGAGAAGGACGAACATTTGGGCCTCCTAGAAGGAATGTTGATCGACCTCCTGAAGACTAAATGGAACACTTTCGTGAAGTTCCGCTTCTACCGACAGTTCATACTGTTCTCGTGTTACTTCCTGATTTCCCTGGTATGTTTCACGCTAAGACCGGGCCCACCTGACAGGGCACTGAATGCCACTGCGCTGAACGCTACAGTTGGACCTGTTAATGATACAGATCTGGTTTTGGAAGTAGGTAAGTCATTGTCCAATATTCTTATCAGGTGTTGGATAATCGAATGCATATTAATTATCTAAAGTGTTGCCTTGGTAAGAAATGATCTTTTATATCGTAAAAATCCCGGGAATTTATTTTATTACTAGGGCTATATCCAGATTAGTTTATCTTGGTGCCTTCAATCATTAAGTAAGTACCTACCTACGATAAATATAGTTTTTCTTATAAAAATAGCGTAGTTATTTATATGTAGTGATACAACAGTTTAAAAATTAAATGTGCATTTGATTTGATATGCGATCCTGGAATCCTGGGATTGTTTTCTTTAAATCAATTTTATTTGTGGAAGTCATATCCATTTTTTCTAAGTGAAAAAATCAACTTCAGGTAAATATTCAACCGATTTTCCGATCCGTAACTATAACTACCATATTTAGGTCTTCATAAATAGATTTCATAGTAATGTTGCCCTATTGTTTTTACTCGTCATCATTATCTGCCTATCCGGCTTCATACCATTGTATTGTATTGAATACCATTGTTTTACATGGAGCTGTAGCATGTAGCGGTTTTGCATGGTATGCAATGGGACCTTTCCATCCAAGACCCGACCGCGACAAGCGTAGCCTATTCATGACCAGTCGATCTCTTTGCCACGAGCTATTCTTGTTTTTGCTCTTGTGAAATGGGATATTATTTCGAATCGGAATCATTTTATGCCAAGCCTTATCATATATACCTTGTTCCGTATTATATTCCATGTGTGACATAATCATCACTGTGTTTCCGAAAAGACCACATCATTTTACAAACTTTTAAGTTAATAAATGGTGGGACCTTTGACCTTTCATTTTCGAAAACCACAAAACACAATCATTTTGTTGTCACTTTCACATTTCGGTGCTTTATTAGTTGAGGAAGGTTTTAAGCTTAGCTGTATTTATATAATGCCCTTACTGAA
Source organism: Charanyca ferruginea (assembly GCA_947361185.1). Classification (NCBI taxonomy): domain Eukaryota; kingdom Metazoa; phylum Arthropoda; class Insecta; order Lepidoptera; family Noctuidae; genus Charanyca; species Charanyca ferruginea. The sequence continues at coordinate 19,663,332 of OX376059.1, read as the reverse complement.
TTAATTTAACAGGAACTGTCATAGGGTCAAGTTGACTCATTGGATAAAGGTACAGACGCCGGAAATCGATCTTGTTTCTCGTAATCATTAAAACCTGCTCTAAGTTTGTCATCGGTTGTAAAATGCAGTGTTTCGAAATCTCCTTCATAATATTCTTGTTTTTTTTCCTTATTAACTTCAGTGGTTCACGAAAGCTATTTTCTGTTATAGATAATTGTATAATACCTCTGAATGGTTCGGAATTCGATCCTGGAGCTGTGGAGATTATCAACGGAAGCAAACCTGATGGACCGCAGTGTGCGCGCTTTAAGAGTCACTCCAAAGATAAGGATAAAGACAAAAGTAATATTTTATTCTTTATTTTTACTAAAAAGGCTCTTTAGACTTATAAGAATTTAATTTGTCAAGTAAGAACAAAGCACACTTTTTTGCGATGCTTATCAATATGTTTATTGCAAAGTCTTAGTATTCAATGTGAGTCACGTATTTCCAGGGCCAAGGGAATCGGATATGGAAGGTTGGTGGGAGGACCTCACTGAAGACTGTAGATTGATGAATTTTGAGACTTGGCAAGCAAAAGTAAGTGCTCTCAATAACGCTTTACTGAATTTAATATCGCTTAATAATGTTAGCAAGAAAAGCGCTGAAAGAGTTATTTTTAGATGTTGTCTATTGTCTAGTCTAAATATATTACGTTTTATTTACTTCTTCTTCTAAGTCCTATTTAACTAGTAACTTCATTCCAATATTTAGTCAAGTATTTATAAGCTGTTTATCTTCGTTTTTTCTTCAGGTTAGAATATCAGCCGAGCTCCTGCTATGGGTGGGCGCATTAGCGTATGTGGGAGCAGCGCTTAGAGAAGCTCGGTTTTTGGGAATTAAAATGTTTATTGAAAACCTAAGCACAGTCCCTTCACGGTAAGAAATTACTTTATTTTGCAATTTAAGTCAAAAAGCTGTTTTATGCGTGTTGCGGGTTCGATTCCCGCCCGGGGTAAATATTTGTGTGATGAGCACTTGTGTTTGCCTTGTGTCTGGGTGTTGTTAATCTATGTATGTATGTATTTAAAATGTATTTGTGTATGTATATCAGCTGTCTGACACCCATAGTACAGGGTCTTCTTAGTTGGGGTCAGATGGCCGTGTGTCCCCACATATTATTATTTATTTTTATTAGAAAATACTTTTGCTCATGTACTTTTGTATGTTGCCAGAGTAATGTTCCTGTTGTCCTGTATTCTAATGTTGGTGCTGCCGACACTGCGGCTTTGGTGCGCCGACGAGGAGGAAGATCATCTCGCCGTTATCATCATGCTCACCACCGCGCCGTACTTCTTGTTCTTTTGCAGGTGTTATTTTGTACTTGATTATAAATTGCTTTATTTTTAATTGGTGTTCTTTGCTTGAGTTGTCTCTTTTTACAGGAAATGAATTGACTTGTAAGTAAAAAAAACATTCTTAAAGCGTTTTACATTGAACCGTTGGCTAGCAGAAGTAACTATGCTTGATAAAGTTGTACGCAAAAGTAAAAAACATAACCAATCTCTCAGATAGCCCAATGGCGGGGGCGGAAACTACCTATTTATACATTCTCGTGCTTTATCCACTTCCTTTAGCTCTGAGCATTTTATATATAAGTAAGTAGTTTAAATAAGTTTTAAACTACTTACTTATTTATTTAATTTCATACCATGAAGATGTGACACTGATATTGAATATTTAGCTAAAGATACATTCATCTTTGTTTTTTTTTTAACAACGACAGCATGGATGGATGTAATTATCATTTAAGAGTAACCTTATTACAATGTTTTACCTGTTGCTGATATGAACTAATCGTTACTAATTATTTTGGCAGAGGCTTCAAGACTGTTGGTCCATTCGTGGTGATGATTTACAGAATGGTGATGGGCGATTTGCTTCGATTCGTCTGTATTTATTTGGTGTTCGTCATGGGGTTCTCACAAGGTACGTGTTTTGGTTTCCTTATGTATCGTCCTCTGTGAAAAAACTTCAAGTGCAGTCGGAGGGATGGTAGATGGAGCAGACATGTTTTAGAGTGGAGATCTTGTTGGGCAAGCGTAGCGTGAGATGATTGTGGGGTGCCCAAGACCGGGTTGATTGCTGATCTCTGAGGGAGGCCTGCGTTCACCAGTGGACGGCAATAGGCTGATATGATGATGATGATGATCAAAGCCAGCAGCCAACTAATTATTAAAAACCTTTCGTCTAGCTAGATGTATCGACAAATTGCTAAAGATCGTAACCGTAGCATATCATCTTCGCGGACATGTTCTAACAGAAATTATGATACACCAAACGCCAAATTTATTAAAGATCACCGACGATTTTATTGTTTGTTTTCAGCATACTACATAATATTCCTATCCTTCGACAACCCTAACACCCCCGAGGGCGTGGATGACTCCGTATCGAACCCCATGCCGTCACCCATGGAGAGCATCATGGCTATGTTCCTCATGTCACTCACCTCGTTCTCAGACTACTACGGAGCCTTCGACCGCACTGACCATGAGATCGAGGCTAAGGTACGTCTGCGTCTATTTGGATACGGAAGCTAAGATGATCAGTCTTGTCTCTTTCGGCTTTCTTTCAATTCTTAACGTTTCATTGTACGGTTAAATATCTAAAGCACAAAAGCTTCTGCGCAATGCAGCATTAGGGCGCGGTCCCATTGGGAGCTATTAACTTAAATTGTAGCTAAGAGCTATAATGTAGTTCAAGAAAAGTTAAACTGCGATTAGTGTTACAAGGTTAGACAGAAATGGTAATATAATAGCCTACTAGATTTCGGGTCAAATTATTAACTATTAAAATTCAATCGTTAGAGTTTGCTAGTTCACCAGTCTATAACTTGCTAATGTGGCCGCATTAGCTCACTATCGTAGGTATAGTTTTTAGTTCATCATTGGCTAATATAGTTGATTAGCCAACTATCTAAAAGTTAATAGCTCTGTTTCTAATAGTTACTGTTTATAGCTGTCAAAGGGACTGCGCCCTAAACGGCCCTAAAATGATTTTCTATTAGGTTCTGATGTGGTAATTAGAGCATAGGTTCTCTCTTGATCTAGTCTAGAGACAAGATCAACTCAGAAAATAAAAAGCTTATCTTTTGTTAAAAACGATATAGGTGTAGTAATCATTTCATTTCAATCCATAACGATCTAGGTGAATAATAAATAAAAGAAAACTTTATATTATTCATAAGCTTTTAGAAGACAAAGGGATCGTTTGAACTACATACGTGTATCAGACATCTTGTACTATAAATAACTAAGTAGTCGAGAGGCATTTAGGCAGGCCATGAGTCTATAACGTTGAATTTTGTGTCGAAATGTGACACGCTCCAAACAGAAACTGTGATCATCCTTGATCCCTTTCCTTATATTCGGTAGTATACTTATATAAACGCAATATATGATTTTCACATATTTCATAATGTTTAAGAATAACACGGACCCTACATCATATTTGCATAGCCGTGCTACAAAACAGTAGTTTCGATATTCTGACAGAGCCCAAGTTGAATGTATTTTTCCATTAAAAATAAATATTTATTATTCCATAAATGATCATCAGTATTCAAGGCGGTGTTTCTTAATCGATATTAGTCTGTCATTTGTTTTCTGCCATCATATTCGGTCCTCTAGCGGTTAAACAAACAGAAAGTAAATTTTCGGAACTACTTGCTTACCTGCTTATTTAAATTGGATGTTTGTTTTAATAATGAGTCCTTGTGAGCAATGCCACAAATCATAGATCCTGCTGTACCTTAGAATGAGGTTTTCCTTTCGGTGAATCATCAGTAACTTAGGTGGTAGTGTATCTGCTTCCAACGCACAGGGTCGCGGGTTCGAATATCGCCTAGGGCAAACATTTGTGTGATGAGCACTTGTGTTTGCCTTGTGTCTGGTTGTTGTTTATCTATATACGTATCTATTTATATATTTGTGTATATATATCAGCTGTCGAACACCCATAGCACAGGGTCTGCCAGTTTGGGGTCAGATGGCCGTGTGTGTGATGTCGTCATATTTATTATAATTATTGTTAAACATATTGGACACCCATAAATCAAACCCAAACAAAATCAACTGCTAATCGCATCATCCGGTTCATTTAGTATTGAGGTTACACTAGTCACAGGTATTTGTCCCGTAACGTTATGTCAACCTTAGGTTACTTCGTAAATGTATAACTATGCGACGCCCGCGGCGACGCGCGACGCCCCATCGTGTTTGTCTAACACAGAGAGTGACGAGTTATGACACTGTGCTAATTTCAGATCTCACAGCAAGCTTATCTTTGACTCAGCGTTATTTAGTTAGCTTTAGAGATTTGTAAGAATATTAATGAGCCAAAGCGACTAGGCTATTTGTCACATTATTAGGTAATCTATTCACACAAAGATTCTTTAGGTAGCTAAGTCATTAGTGAATAATGATTTTAAATAAAATATTGGTAAGAAGATTAACTGCACATTACCGCGTGCCATTGATTAGATATTCGGAGCAATATCGAAAACAGCAGTGTGTAGTTAAGTTATTGGTACAATTTTAGTAGAACCTGTTTCGGCAATCTTCTTACAAATTCCATAATAACTAATCGGATATTAAGGCAATTAAGAGGTTTCAAATTACTTAAAACATATAATAATTTAAACAAACCAGTTAAAGTTAATGTTCGTAACTATTGCAACACTATTGCAGCTCCTCTTCGTGGTATACATGATCATAGTGGCTATACTGTTGGTGAACATGTTGATTGCCATGATGGGGAACACGTATCAGAAGATAGCGGAGACCAGGAATGAGTGGCAGCGTCAGTGGGCCAGGATAGTGCTGGTGGTGGAGCGAGGTGTTCCTCCGGCGCAGCGGCTCAAGAATCTGTTGACTTACAGTCAGCCGATGGCCAATGGGAAGAGAGCACTCGTGCTGAGAATTAACCAAAAGGTAATTAATGTTATTTGCCAGCCTATTGTGAAGTGTCAACGGTAACGCGGGCGAATATAAAAATTAATTAGAAGAAGTAGACTGGAGTACTATCACTGTACCTACTGTGAAATGTGGTAAACCTAGGTTCGTTATCTAAAGCTATCTAGATGCTAGGTTAATTAATATTTCACATTTGACGTAGATAAAATTGGTTGCTGCTTATGGTATTATTTCAGCACACTACAGTCAATGAATGCCGATTTTGCAGTAAACATTTGTCAGTAATGTTAGTTAGTATTATAATTAGGAATAATTACCTAATCTACCGTCTGTTAAATGTAAAATTTTTTGGCTTTAAAACTTATTTGATAAATTCTTTTGTATCAAGGTAATCAAAAAGTTATGCTACTTCACACCTTCGCTCTCATTTATTGTTTTAGATAGTGAATAACCTATTATCTAAAATTAATGAATTTTGTAACATTCGTTCTGGAATTTTCAGTAGTTCTTAAAATTGTACTACAGTAAACTATTTTGGAGCTGGAGGAAACCGATTAAAATCTGAATTAATTTGCACTGTATTAATTTTTATTTCTATATATAGATTTTAACTTCTATATATTTTTCCAAAGGATGAAGACAAGGAAGAGATGAAAGAAATTCTGGAAATGAAGCGCACACACGAACGTATAGTGGCGAAACGCAAACAACGCGAGGCGCAACTCGCGGCCGGCAAGGGACACATTTTACCACCATCGCCTCCTAGGGACTATCCCATAAGAAAGTAAACAGCGGAGATCATCCCAGAAAGAATGTAAACTAATAATGATTATGGAAATAAAAGGCTTACTACAGGCAGACTTTATAGACACCTAGTAGTAGCAGTAGTAAAATAACGGGCTGGTGTCCACGTCTCACACCGCGTATATCCAAAAGGAATGTTCTTTTTAATAGCAATATACTTGCGTTTGGCCGCAACTCATCTGATCTTAAGTGCTGATTCAGCCTAAGGTGGAACACGTTTGCCTAAGATGAACCGGTACACTCGTGCCTTGAAGATATCCAGATTATAATTATCGGAAAACCGAGGCGGGCAGTGAATTCTACAATAGAATAAAGTGTAGTCTCTTGAAAGGGACTGAAATGCATTGTGTGTATTTGTAAAAATTAAAATAAATGTTAAGATAACAACAGTTTTTTATTTTTATTTTCTATTTTAACTAAACTATATAACACTCTACTTACTTAGTGACGTTGGGTAACTAAAAATGAAAAATGTGTACATGCGGTTATGACCTGTAAAACGAAAATTCTGTGGCGGGAGAAAATAACATCTTATGGCGCTCCGTCACCAAAGAAAAGATGGATGGATTGTGTGAAGAATGATATGAATGAAAAGGGAGTCAGTGAAAGCATGACTGTTGACAGGACGGAATGGAAGAAGAAAACATGTTGCGCCGACCCCAAGTAACATGGGACAAGGGTAAGAAGATGAAGATGATGATGGCGGTTCATCACCGGGAGTATTCGCGTGCCAATGTAACAATCCAAGATTCGATTTTGAGTTCGAACCTCAATGTAACAAATATTACAGACAAATGCTCTCGGTACGCTACGGGAGCATATTATTATTGGTTTATTAGTATGGTTGTCATCATATAAATCTATTGTCATTCTGTTATTTTATAATCACTGTGAAATATTCAAAATTAATACAATTACTTCTCAAAATGGGAAACTTAAAACTAAAAGGAACCCTTATTGGTTCCTTTGGTATGTATTATAGGAAGAACCACCAAATCTAAACATAACCTCTAGCCAGATTCCTCCCACCATCAATGTTGTGTTTATAAAGACATTCGCAATCAGATCGGTAATGATCACAGAACAAAGATATACATGACAGCGTAATATGGCCAGAGGGCAAACAAGCCTAACAACCAAGTGATGTCCAAAACACAATGTGATTTGAAGGTACAAGAGTTTCAACTAAAACATGATTGAAAAGTGTATAATTTTGTTTAGGTCAGGTTGGGTCACTTGTAGGTATCAGAACCATTCATTACAAGAAGATGAAGTGTTAATCATTCAAATTACACGAGGCCTATTTCTAACACGCTTCTTTAATGAATCAATTACTTACATAATAATGATAAATTATTAATAATAATTGATTAAATGCCACCTGGCTTAAGGATTACGTTGATATTAAATGACTCTGTCAAGGCCTCGGGCAATTTTGTCACATAAGATGACAGTTTGGACAAGGCTTTTGGAATGTCGTGCGTGCTTTTCTGCAACTAGCTGTTCAAAAGTTGTTTAAATATGCGTAAGATTGCGTAAATTGATGTTTGTATTTAAATTAAATTGACCTTTGTTATCAGTTATCGATAAAGTGACATCCATTATTCGTAGAAAAACTGTTGAGCCGATTTCTAATGATAAGTCGTCTTGACACGGCTTTACTCATTGGAAATCTATTAGTAAATAAAAGAGATATTACAGCTTTTAGTAGATCTCTGTTTTCAACGGTTCAACCGTATAGCAAAATAAATATTACCTAGCTCTTAGCTCGTTAAGATTTTCGACAGGTCAGCCGGCAGTCCAGAAAATTCACCCACACGCTAATAATTATCATGTAGGTTGTAGTGAAAATTGTTAGTTAACTGTTAAATAGGTATCGTCAAAATTATGAACGATTTGTATTCTTATAAAAATGCTAATGATGCGGGGGCGGAGACAAATGTGCAGACAGAAAGGTTTACTTTTATCGAGAAAATAAAAAATGCTTTCGCGCGTTTTAAATGTCATCTTACCCACGATATTATCTAAGAAAAGATGTAACTACCTATTGTGGAGAGATGTACTGTACTGATGTACCAAATTGTTAGATAAAACAGAGGTGCGAAGTGACGGAGTTGGCCACTTTCCTCTCTTACAGCATTGTTTGAGTGCGGAACCTCTAAATGGGCTAGGCACCGCACGACCGCGACGCCGCGTTAGCCAAATATGATGCCACATTACCTTTATTTTGTTTACTTCCAATCCGTTATGAAATAAAGTTTAGTCAAATTATGGAAAATTCAGAAAAGAGTAAGTCGTCAGTTAAATATTTACCAATACCAAACATGTATGTTTATTGACGATAGAACATACCGTCACTCAATTATGTAACAAACCTATTCAAGACGACGTTTTCAGATATGTAGCTACATAACTGTAAACTATTTAAGTCAATATTACACAGCTAACAATGTGTTTTGTCATAAGCCGTTAACTTGAAATGAGAACTCTACTTTTAGAAAGGAATTAAATTAAGTATATTTTGAGTGAGAGTATACGATCTTGGCTTTCTTTCTAAGCTCGTATTTATTATTGGCAACTGCCAAGTTATATTTTTCCGTAATTGAAATTCCTGAAAAGTTCAGTTTTTAATTAAGAACAGTGTTGTAATACACGGTGAAAGGGTTTTGTTTTGGATTCGGCAGTGCTATTCTGTTACAATCTCCCTCGGTGAACACCTAGGTGAAGTGAGCTGTCATCCGATTGTAGTTTTTGTAAATCCCTAGCATCGGGACGGATGACAGCTCACTTCACCTGGGTGTTCACCGAGGGATATTGTAACAGAATAGCACTGCAGTACATGCTTTTAAGACACCCAGTTGTAACATTTTCTTTAATTTCCTGCTGTTCCAAACAAAAGCCAAACTGTACGGAAAATCAGATTTTTGGAAGTGTACCTATAGTGTGTTCACTTCAACTGCCTATTGTTATCAGTCCACTTGAAGCATTTCTGTCTATTTAACTAGCGGATTTACATGAATATATTATTATGCATGGTAGCGTCTAAATATACACTTCTATTCATATTAGTTACCTATGGTCAACAGTCAATAATGATCTACCGTTTGAAAAACCTTCAAGCTTCGACATTTTTACTTTGACACAAGTTGCATTATTTTACACAAGTGTGAGCTAACACCATGTTTGATTTCTTTCTTCACTTCGTCGGCTACTTACTGTTCATTGACAAACGTTAAGTAAAGAGCCGACGTCCGAAATGAAGGTCATTACTAGGCGTGTTTATCCGCGTAATTGGAAGATCTATGATAATTATTCCGACATTTATCAGATTGTGGCCCGGTTCATTGATAGATTCGATAAAACTTACTATTAGTTACACTATGCTTACTATAATTTTGAAAGTTGAGAGGAAAACTTGTTCATCCGGCGCATAAGTAGCTCTTAAGAGGTACTATGTGATTTTTCTGAAAAACGCCAGATTGTTTGAAAGTTTTTTAAACCGGTTTTTAACCGTAGTAATCTTATTTATCTTGAACGTCTAGCATTTCATTTATTTAGGTTTTTGGAACCCTGTATTCGATCTCAAAACCAGAATAGTTATAATTTGGTTTGTTCATGAGTAAAACAACATTAAATTAGACACAGCCAAATTACCTACTAACCTATACTCAAAAATATTGCTAATAATCTTGGGCACGATGTTCCACTGTGCACAGAGGTACGCGTCCTGCTGCGCGAAAGTTCTTCCCCGCGATCTTGCCTGCAGCTCCAGCCAGATCAGGGCTTTAAGCTCATTCTGTTACACCTGCCCTCGCGGCTGATCTGTAATACGGAAGTTCTAAACAAATTCTTAGAGAAAATATAATGTAATTGTAGTTTTACCAATACAGTTTCGTACATATGCGTTGACATCGCTTAATTGAATGGGGGAAACCGGAATCAGAATTGTTAAAATTAAAGCAGTGTAAAATGGCTCAGCTAACGCATTGTGCAACAATTGTGACAATAATTCAATGGCGATAGGTAACTAATTAGTGCTATTGTGGCGTTACTAATTGAGCTGCTGCCGCATCCATTTGCGACGCTAAACTATTGTACAGTTGGACTATTACGTATATTCGGTAATTAGGCATTTGTGTCTCAACAAGTCCTATTTATACACATCACTGGTAAAATCATTAATATTTACTATTCTATGCAAACTAAGTCTAAGGCAGACCTTTGACATAGGAATTAATTATCTGTGCCGTGAAGTTACAAGTTAAGAGAATTACGACTATTTACGACGTCTTCACTGTATGCATCAGTTTGGCGAGAGTCCAGTAGTAGTTAAACTGAGGGAAATGTATTTATGTAGTACCTACCACTTAATGAGGGTTTTAAATTATTATAAAGGCAACTAGTATTCAGATTAGATAAGTCGCCACCCGGTAATTGGTTACTTATCAAACGAATAAGCCAGCTTTTAAGTTATAGGTACAGTCGAACAAGCTAATTAGTTAACAGGCAAAAATATTTATCTTTTTACTACACTAACATTTTGTTAATATTTATTACGTAGGTACCAGGGATACCTACGTGCTTGAGATGAGAAAATGGAATAAAATTAAATATTGTGAGTGCAGTAGAAAGATGAATATTTTTGCCTGTAAACAAATTTACTGCCCGAGTATGGACATCCAACTGCAGGGCAAGCCCTCTTTTGATAAAGAAAAGGCACGCAGCATTAATCACCTCGCTAGCTCAAGGCGGATTACAAATTTACAAAGTCCAGGTTTCCTCACGACGATGACGATTCTTCACCGATGTCAGTGATTCCGACGTCCCTTTCATTAGGCATTGGGTGCGGCTACACGTGCCAGCATGTGCTAGGCCGCATGTGTATTAGTTTGTGAATTAATTTTCTTTTTAACCGACTTCAAAAAGGAGGAGGTTCTCAATTCGGTTGTTTTTTTTTTATGTATGTACATCGATTACTCCGAGATTTATGATCCGATTTAGGTGATTCTTCTTTAGTTTGATGCGGAATTGTTGCCATTTGGTCCCATAAAAATTTAACATTATTTAGCCTAGTAGTTTTCATTTTATGATCATTTTTTTTTATATATTTATTTGTATGTTTGACCATGCATAACTTTTTTCAGTGTAGTCCGATTTCGATGATTCTTTTTTTAATGGATAGCGAATAAAAAAAAAAAAAAATGGTCCCAATTTCAAGAAAATATTTCACCCTTAAGGGTTGAAAATTAAGGGATGACAGATTTTTTTAGTGTCGCCGTTTTTTTGTATGTTTCTTTTAGTGTTTTACTAATATAGTTTTAAGTTTTATACTAATATTATGGATTGTACTAAATCTGAAATTAATATATTATTATTACATCAAAAATATACTTAGAAAGTTTAGATTGGAAAACCACACTGGTACTTGCCCGAGTCCGATTGCGAACCCGTGCAAGAGTGACGAGTGTCTTACTCACTGGGCTATCACGACATACATACGGAACTACAAACCAAATCTTCTTCAACGTCTTCAATGAAATTGAGGAGAAACAATTAAGTAGACACTATATTTAAATGTAACTTCGTATCAGCTGTTAAAGGTAAAGATTTGCAACACATTTTTGGCCTATTACCTAACCTTATTACAGTTAGGCCTATTCATCACATTTGATTGCAGCATGTCCCATGAACTATGACGGAACAAGTGTTGAATGACTGCCTGATGAGCCATTGTCGGCGAATCGACAGATATCATGCTTAAAATAAAGTGATTATGAAAATAATTAACTGCTCGCTGACGGTAAGAAAATATTAGTCAAAGGTACCTCAATGTTGATTGAATATTGCTTACGAAATGTTAAGGGAAACTCAAGCACATATACTGCAGAACGATTTTGTCATAACAATGGATTTTAAACTGATGAATTTGAGTATCAGTCTCAACTCTTATTATTTCCAATTATAGAACGTCCCCGGACATAGCATAGTGGTTTCGCTATACTTACAAGAGTAAAACTTGCAATTGAAATGGGTATCCCCTTTTTGAAGGAATTTTGACTTATCAATAAACTGTAGTCAGTATTAAACCTTAATGAATTAACAATATAAGTAGTACGAAGTTACGATTAAAGTGTTATGAGTCATTTATTGTAAATTTATATTATAATTATAATAGATTTCAATTATAATATAGAAACTGGTAAGATGTGAGTGAAGTTGAGTCGTTTAGTCAGGTCGCAGCAAAACTTAATGTTATAAATATTACGGAATGAATTGCAGTTGCTCTAAAATATTTATAGATATTCTAATTAACTTTAATTATTAACAAAAATGATCCTAACATACCATTTTAGATTACTTACCTACAATTTATTTCAAGTTGTAGCTAATTAAATATGTATTATCGCAAGATTTGTGATTGCGATAACTTAACAGTAGCTACATGTGTCAATTGTTATCCCCAGAAATGATATCTGCAAACAAATGTACGCATTTGTGCAATATAAGGTGCGTTAATGACATATACTCATGCTCCTGCTTTGCTCATGTTGCTAACCAGTACCTAGTTGTTTATTTCGTAATTTAACTGCAGATTAAACAAAACAACATTATTAATTGCGATCTATAATTACAGACATCGATCAAACTTATAACGAATTAACGAATAATAAAATATTGAATTTACAACTTTCATCACACTTTTAATTTATGTTTTAATAGTCGTATATGTATTTAAAGTAGCTAAGTAAAGTAATTAATTATAAGTAAAGTAACCACAAAATCGCTAAGTAAATAAATGCGTGTATTTCAAAATCATAAACGGACAATAGATACTGTTTTATTTATATGTAAAGATCACAGACGCTCCCCAATTTACGGCGAAGTGGTGGCGAGTATAAAACCATAAGCGACTGACACGGATCATTACATTACACAGCCGCACGCGCCAGCAGCCATGAGGAGAGCGGTGAGTTGACACAACACACCTAGTGAAATTGTGTACCTACACTTTGCATATTTAACTTAATTCATTAATGAGGACACAGTGGATTTCTATTTAAATTAGTATTTGTTTTTCCAGTTACTGATACTGTCGGTGGTAGCGGCGATAGCGGGCGAGGCACCGTACCACCTGCCACGGCCGGTGGGGCACGCGCCTGTGTTCAACTACCCCCCCGCGCCCGCACCCCCGGCACCTGCACCTCAGTTCCCGCCACAACAGCAGTTCAGCCCTAACTTCGGCTACAATTACCCGGCGCCGCAACCCGCCCCGCAGTATATCCAGCCCGCGCCTCAGTATCACTCCCCTCCTCATCCACCACCGCCTGCTCACCATCACCATCACCACCACCACCCCGCGCCTGCACCGGTGTACATTCCATCCCCACCAGTTATCCAACCTTTCCCGTTGGCTCCTCAACCGTTACCTCGTCCCCAACCACTTCCACAACCTATTTATCAACAACCAAGTACGTCGTATGGCATTCCTCAGCCTCGTGCGCCAGTACAGCCTGCACCCGCGTTCCCCGTGTTTGCTCCTCAACCAGTGCCACAGCTGATACAATCACAACCCCAAGCTCAAGTGAACTTCCAACCCGCATACCAGCAACAACAACAACAATACTCACAACAAGGAGGATACAACTACCAGCAGCCTCAAGTTCAGTACCAACAGCCGCAGTTGCAATACCAGCAGCCCCAGGTGCAGTACCAGCAGCCCCAGGTGCAGTACCAGCAGCCCCAGGCGCAGTACCAGCCACAAGCCCAAGTTCAGCCACAGTTCCAGCAATCTGCAGCGCCCGTACTGTCCAGCTACCAGGCTGACTCTAATCAATACAACACCGCTCAGGAGCAAACACATAGAGACGCTCTGGACTCGCTCGTTGTCGGCCGTGTTCAGAATATCATAAAGGACGACGAGCACAGCGTCGCGCGTAATGCTGGCTATCAGTCTTTAGTGTCAGGAGTATCCCTAGGACAAGCGAAACCTAGTGTAGAGATTACCTCTTTTGTCCACACCTCACCTTTAGTTACAAGCTCCGCATCTAGTTCAGAAGCCTCGTCATCTTCGAACTCTGTGGCCTCTGCTCAAGTGTCGATTCCTTCCACGGACTACGGTGTGCCGTCTGCGCCAGCTTCAGTCAGCTCCCAATCAGCCGAGTCATCGTCCAGTTTCAATTTCTTGCCACAAAACAAGCCAGCTATATCTTACGGTCCACCAAACTGATTTAGGTAACTTTTAGATATTGTTATAATATAAAATGCTTTGTAAATAGAAAGAAGACTTTATAGACTTTTGTAAATAAAATATGAATTAAAATACGTTTTATAATGTTTATTGTTTGTTTTATTTTTGATTTGTAAACAAGGGCAATAGAAATATTTTAGGGATTGATAATCTGATATTATATATCATTACAACATTCATTGTTCAATACATCACCATAAATTATTTTAAAAAAGAGCGGATAGTGACCGCTGTCCCCGTCTTTGTCCTACAAAGTAATATAATAAGTTTGTAACAATTATGTAACACACATGCCGAGGGTTCGTAAGAGGTGATAAAAAAACTTACGAATTGTATAGAGTGGTCCGATGTTTGTGCGGCTTCATTGGTGACACAGGTCACAGAGCGAGTGAATTTACTTACTACTGCTACTTCCTTTACTATACTGAATTCACCAGTTTCTTCATTCATAGCAACAGTAGAGTAAGATTGTCGTTGTATAGGTATCGGACCAAACACTTGGCTAACCTCGTGACAATTATTCTAAAATATTCATTAGAAATTTAAATGATGTGTACTTATTTATTACTTTCTACGATAGTAAATAGGGATACGTAACGTAATTATGTCAACATGGCTAATAAGTCTTACCGGGCAGGAAGCGGGAGCTTTACAAGAACGTGATGGTTTTTCCGCCCTAATTTGTTTCTTGGGCACATCACTTTGCGCAGCAGTAATTGTATACACAGGGTAACAGATTTCAGGGTTTGTTATTGTGCTGGTTTGTACCTAAAAATATTTAAATCATGTAATAACTTCTATTTCGGAGATAAAAGGTCTATTTGTTAGCAAAATAACTACCATAAGAGGCAGGCAGAGCATCGGGTGCGACAGTGGCGGGCACGTTGGCGGCGGAATCGGCGCCTGGCAAATATTGCAAGAGCACACTCTGACATTGTGTATACTGCGCGGTGGTTGGGGTCTTGCAGGCTCATATTGAGTTTCTTCATGTACTGGAACTACTTTTTCTTGTGAAAATTGGCACGACTTCTCCACTGTTCGTGATTGCGATGGTACTTGCACTACTTCCGGTACTTTTTCCTGATTATTACTACACGGCGATCTAGACTGATTTGTTGGATCTTGTTGTTTTGACGGTCCTTGCTCTACTTCCAATACATTTTTCTTACAACCCGGTCTGTGCTGATTTGTTAAAATTTGTTCTTTTGGTGGTACTTGCTCTACTTCCATTTGTTTTTGCTGATGGCCTTTATAGCTCGGCGGTCTTGGCTTATTTGTTGAGTCTGGCTCCTTCGATTGTTCTTGCTTTTCTTCCGATCCATTTTTCTGAGTGCACTTGCAACACGGCTTGGTGTGATTCGTAGCAGTTTGTTTTTGCGATGGTATTTGCTGTATTTCTGGTTGTTTTTCCTTATTCAACTCAAAACATGATTTGGGCTGATTCGTTGAATCTCCTTCTTCCGTTGGTAGTTGCTCTGCTTCTGATACTTTTTCCTGATTGCACTTACAACGCGGCATGGGTTGATTTATTACATTTTGTTTTTTCGATGGTACTTTCTTTACATCCGGTACTTCATCTATAGGGCACTTGCAAATCGTACTGGGCTGATTTGTTAGATTTTGTGTTTTTGATGGTACTTTCTTTACATCTTGTACCTTTTCCTGAGGGCGCTTAGAAATCATTTTGGTCTGATTCGTTTGTTTTTTTGATGGTACCATTTGGTCTACCTTTTCCTGATGGCACACATAATAGGGTGATGGTGTTGGTTCTTGTGGTACTGTTTCACCATATTTGGGCACACTTTTCCCCACATCGCTGAGGCTGTGGGATCTCATGGAGCACTTTGCGTTGCATGGCATGTTTGACGACGTTACAGTGGCGTTTGATTTGCCTCCGGACGTTGGTGTACTGTATTAAAATTAAAAAAAGGATTTAAGTAAAAATTGTTAGTAAATCAAAAATAATATTTTACATAGGTAACAACAACATTTTTAAAAGCTCGTATACGTCATATATTCATTAAATAGGCACATTTACGAGCTTTTATAACTTGGAGAGTTATGTTGATAATTTGAATAATTATAATTCTGTTATTGTCTCGCGAATATTTTTTTTATTACGATACAACCTGTTACTGAGTTACAAATTGAAAAAAACGTAAGAAAATTTGAATTTCCCTGTCTGCCCTGGAGTATGATCTTTCAAATAAAAAAATCTTAATCGCTTAATAAATTACGGAATTCAGAAATTAGAAATATAAAAGTACCGAATTAAAAACCTTCTCCTTTTTTTTAAATCTGTTGAAAATATGGGCAAAGATGGTCAGATTTCAGGATGGTCAGGTTCAGATTACTGAACGACTGATGGAGGATATCACCGTCGAGGTCGACCACGGTGAAGGTAGTATGAGACCGCACACGGGAAGTTTGAAACGAAAAAGGCAAAGACCTCCCTTTTTCTTTCCAAGCTTTCCGTTCCTGTGCAGTCTCTGGCCAAGATTGACCTGCAAACGTAACAAGATCGTCATTACCTTCACCGCGAGGTCGACCTCATCGGCGGTATCCTCCTTAAGGCGTTCAGTGATCTGAACCTGACCATCTTGAAATCTGACCATAAAGATGAAAAAAGAGAGGCCTTCGTCCATTAGTGGGACACAAAATAAGTTCAAAAAGTAATAATATCTATTATAGTGCTGAAAATACTAACTTGGTGTAATTTTCAGATGCAGCTCGCGACAAGTCCTTTGGTTTTAGAAGAAATTCACAGCTTTTATTAGTACACCTGTAAACAATAGTTGTTGATTGATCAAGTTACACGTGTCAGTGGATTTAAAGGCATGTGAACGATACTCACTTCTCAGGCACATCCCCTGAATCATTGCCTGGACGTCTTCGTTTACTCCATGGACTAAAAATATAATTTTGATTAATATCTATACATGTTAGAAGGCACATTACTTATCTCTTTTGCCCCACACCAGTAATTTCGCCTGTATTGTGGATACATTTACAAACATATAAACTCACCTATCTATAACATACCCTGTGAGCCTGGAGATCTGCCATACAAATTCCGAACCCAGTATAGACTCTAGTTCTTATATATATATACTAGCTTATGCCCGCGACTTCGTTCGCGTCTGTTAAAGAATGTTTATTCAAAATTTGAAGTAGATTGAACCAAGGAATCACTTTGTCCCATACAAACTTTGCACCCGTTTTTCACCCCCTGAGGGGTAGAATTTCGGAAAATCCTTTCTTATCGAATGCCTACGTCATACAATGAACACACCCTCCAAGTTTCAGGTCTCTACGATCAGCGCTTAAGGTTATGCGTTGATCCGTCAGTCAGTCATTCAGAACAAAGCATTTTATATATATAGATAGATTGTTAAATGTAACTTGATGCTATGAATCATTAAAGCTGTACATTTAGAAAAAATATTTAATTATATTTAGAGAAATAAATTTAAATTTTGTTCCGTGTTGGAAGCGCGGTACGCAGCACAGCAGCCCATCGCTCAGCCACTGCGCCTACCGTGTCGTAAGAACATTGTGAAGTAACTTACTGAGCGCGAAAAGTGAGGAGCGAAGAGGAGATACATGCCATAGCCCAAGGTCAATCATGATTCGGTTATTTATCGGGTAATATGTTATTTCTTAACTGATTAATATGCAAATGCAAAATTAATTAACGATTTAAAGCATTCGAAGATATTATTAATGAAAAAATTTTTTCAACCTCTGATTTTGAATATCGAGCACATGATATTTATTGTGACTTTTGAGGTAACATTGAGAATGACAGAATACAAGTTTGTATAAATTTTCAGCTTCTTATCTTTCATTCCGAGGTTGACCCCCTTTGAGCTTACTATTTGAAAAAATATTATTGTTAAATATGTACGATGGTATCCAGTAGAACATTTGGATAAGCCTGGAGTCACCACTTACTATGGCTCTTTTAATGGGCTCAAGAGATAAGTCCTTCTAAACAAGGATTTGGGGGCGACGTAAAGGCCTGCTCACCTGTCCAGCATGACATTAGATACCGAGTAGACTGACTGGGGTTACACAAATCTCAACGCTTTTGACAAGAACAATTATATTTGACAACTTACCTTTTGATTCGTGCAAATTTTCTAGCCTTTTCTGGACTGAAATGTACAAGAAACATTAAATTCTAGTTAGTCAACAGAGTGGAAAATCAAAAATTACCCTCTGAATAATAATTTTCCTGATTAGAGAAAAGAAACTGGGAAAATGTGGATGTACTGTAATCAAAGTTTTTTCCCCGATATGTTATTCAGATACACTAATCATTAGGTACTTCAACCTGGTATCACCTACTGCTGGGCTCTAATAGGGTTCCTTTCCTTTCTGCCTTACTTCCTGGTTATGTGCTTATGTAATGTATGTTAAACCTATGAATAAATCCCTCTGAAGTTAGGACGGTTGGCGTTGCAGTAGTAATGTATGGGTATCATGCGACCAAGAGATGGTGATATTTTTTAGTGGTGCATCTAATAGTATAAAAACAACTGCAATTAAGACATGACTGATGACACTATCAAACAGTGACGTCAGGTCTATGTAACGTCATACTACTAACATACTGTTTGCGGATATTTAATTCCTTCCGAAAACTTTGAATGCGATTAGCTTCTTGATATTTCCATTAATTATTCGTGTTTTATCGAATTGACACATATTGACTACGCTTTCTTTGAAATAACATAATTTATCTGAACATTTTAATAATTGGAAGGTACTGCAAACTTGCTCTGGTTGTACTTTAGTGGTATATGCTATAGAATTCAATATACCATGGTGGGCATGGATGGCAATTGGTAATTGGAGGTTCCGGCTGCAGTCCACTCTCGACCAGATACTCGACGTATTTGCTGTCCAGCCAGTCGGCGAATCCGACTTTTTCCGGGCCAGCGGCATTTTTATTGGACAGACATCGCTCCTAGATGAAAACATTTGTGACATTTGAAAAATTAATTAACGTCGTGGAAAATACACGAAGAAAGAAAGAGTTATACGAAACCAACATTAGTTTAACGGAGATTTTAAATTCATGCCAACCTTTTCATTTTGTATTAAAAAGAAAGTGACAGCATCAATTTAATGTCTTGGTAAAACTAATGTTGGTTTTGTGCAATTCGCCGTTTGGTGTGTAAAATGGAGTGACAGAGATGAAGTGGAAACTAGAGACTAACTTTAAAAGGACGTAATTTAGCAATTTAGTGCACCTGCCTACATTTTTTATAATTGTATTTATTGTATTCAAAATGCACCTCTCATGGCAGAAGACGAATACTGATTTAGGGCCTCCGTCGAGTTGTTCCACTACGCTCCAGGAGTACGTTCCACTGCGCTAGTTTTTATTACCTACCTATTTTATTTAAAAAATGTAAGTACCAAGTAGAGTCAGCATATAAGGCAAACCACAACTTGTTTGTTGCAAAATGTGCTGCTGTGGCGCATTTGTATAATATTTTATGCTATTATTTTTTTTGCTATCTACTAAAAATTTCTCGGAGCGCGGTGGAACTAAAA
Organism: Charanyca ferruginea; assembly: GCA_947361185.1. Lineage (NCBI taxonomy): Eukaryota > Metazoa > Arthropoda > Insecta > Lepidoptera > Noctuidae > Charanyca > Charanyca ferruginea. The sequence continues at coordinate 19,643,760 of OX376059.1, read as the reverse complement.
TATTGATTAATTATATTTCTAAAAATTCTTGGAGCGCAGTGGAATTAATTTATGAACATTACAATTATAAGAACAATGGGATTTGGAGCGTAGTGGAACAACGAACAGCCCCTCCGTTCATGTCAAACAATCCCGATTTTTGTCGCAGAGAGTGGAACATATGAATTCCAATAAACCAACGCAGGTTTTACGTCGCTCCTACGAAACTTTGAAATAATCATCCGATCCGATAATCGGTCGTACAAAAATACTGAAGTTTGTGGAGGCCCGTAGTGTTGTTCAGTCAAGGTTGTAAAAAGTACTGTTTACCTGTGTGTACCATTTGAAAGCTTTTTTGAATGGATTATCTTTCTTGGGTTGATCGTTTCCCCGCCTCCTGTTTAGAGGCGGCTGCTGAAACATATGAGATTATACTTGAAACCACAGATCGCTAATCGAAGCAAAAACATCCGCAAGACCTGTGCTCGATGGGAGATAAATGGTTACCCACCCAGACCTGCCAGACCCAGACCCAGACTTTGCATGGGTATTGACTAAATAATAATTATAAGGGACTAAGCCAAAGTTAACAGGACAGGCAGAAAATTTCACAAAGCATGTCAACGTGCATGTGGAAACTCTGATATCTATGATGGAAACCCTTCTAGCATTCCGCACTGCTTGTTGTTGCAGTGATTCGAGATGCAGGGTCCTAGTATTAATTGACAGAATGGTAATAGTAAACTAACCCGACCCATGCAAAACTAAAGTCAGTGTAGCATTTAGGCATCTAAATACTGAAATCAACTATTGTAAATTCTCCCGCGCCTTAGAAGTAAGGGAGTTCTGAGTACTAGTAGGGTTTCCATATAAGCAACGTTCACAGCCTGAAAAGCGTGGTGCAGAAGGCTGTGTTGTTATTCTCAGGAGTCCAACATGACGCATGACACACACATACACACACATACACACACACACACACACACACACACACACACACGACATGACTAGATCATGATGATGATCTAGTGATGTGGAACATTACTAGATTGTCAATTTAATGTTGAGGATCCGGGTGTGGGCAATTTCACTTATCTATACTATAATATTATAAAGCTGAAGAGTTTGTTTGTTTGTTTGGTTGAACGCGCTAATCTCAGGGTCTACTGGTTCGAATTGAAAAATAGTTTTTTGTTCGATAGTCCAATAGGAAGGCTATAGGCCCATGCGAAGCTGGGTCGGGTCGCTAGTAACTGAATAAAAGTTTTCTCCCAACTGAATTTCGGTCACAGCGGCCAATCTCAATATTGAGACTAACCATTTTGTAGGAGATATTCTAGTGCACAAGTTTGGGTACAAATACAGACCCTATTCGCTCACTCTCAAAGTCCGATGGGATGGCAATGTCACTAAGGCTGCGTTGCCACCAGAAATGTGCGGGGATACGTGGCGAGGAATGTGTGTGAAAATGACTAATGATATCGCTTCATTGTCATAAGTTTCACACACATAACTCGCTTTACGTCCTCGCACATCTCTGGTGGAAACGCAACCTTAACTGGGGAGAGATTAAGCATAGGGTCAACAGCTGTACGTGCTATTTGAGGCACGGGAGAGTCACACAGCCAACTCCGGGGTGCTACTGACAAATTCCTAATTAAAAAATCCAATAACACTCTCTCACTTACAACTTCCGCGTAGTAAATATAAGGGTGCGCCATCGTTGCATAGAGCGGGACATGACGACTGCTCTCGAGGGCACCCCTCATAAGTTTCCCATAGACGTTACGATTATTCTCTAGCGAATAGGTGTATTGAGAACAATCACAACATTCACAATCACTTGAAGATGTTGAAGACATTGGAAAGTCTTATAAAACTCTATTGATTTCAAAATAGTTTACCTGTGATGTTGTGTGGTTATGCCAAAGAGTAACATGACTTGCCTTGGTAACTGTCACTTTGCTGTCATTCCATTATTTCATGTCTGAAAAGCACGAGGTTTTACTTGAAGAGTAATTTATTTATTGGTGGTTTTAGTCTAGAATTTTTTCAAATAATAATCGCGCTACTCTTTTCCAAATCACTGCAACTTGTGAAAGCCAGATTCATAGAATATATACATTTCGATGCCCAGAATCAACAGTGACGACCACTAGAAAAGCTCCGAGGCAATGGAGCTCGACGAGTCAAGGAGAAATATTACAACTGTATTGGATCTCGCAACGAAATTAATCAGAAAAGAACAGCGGAGGAGTAAGAAAAACAAAATCTCCAAAATCTTTTTCAAACCCTTTTCAAATATAAATAAATGGGAATAGAATATAATGTACTAGCTTTCATCAAAATCGGTTCAGCCGTTTCATTGTGAAAGCGTAACAGACAGTTACTTTCGCATTTAAAATGTTAAGTATGGATTATATTCTATTCCCATTTTAAGTGATAATCACATGCAGATTTTTTAAGTTTACCGCGTTCTTCATGCTCTATTTTCGACTGCCAAACTAGTTATATTGCTTGGTTTTGCTTGGTTTTGCCTATGTCGATTTAGTTTGGATGAAACGTCACAAAGGAGGCTGTTAGCGGCCCAAATGGTTGATTTCTATTGAATGTCCCGTGTCTTCCTGTTGCAACTTTATGTGAGATTTCCTTTTCAGAGCCTCACTGAATTAATTTCCTCACCAAATGTCAGATGATATAAAAATCAAACGAAAGAAACATGTTGATTCCCCATATCTTAATATTTTCCGCATGTATCACTTCAGTGTTTAGTTATAACAATAGAATGTTCACGTTGATCAGCAGTGAAAACATAAGTGGTGAGGAATTTTGGTATTATTACTCTATGCACTAGTAAAAAACCTCTTTGCGGCAGATGGACAAAGAGTGATCTTATAAAGGTATCATTTTGTCCTATTGAGATACGGAAGGTAAAGATTGAATGCCTTAAAATCGTTTTCTAGTCTGATATACAGCGCGTCCGACGACTTTGCCCACGGATTATTCCGTGACTTTGCCACATAGAGGAAAAGTACCATAAATACTGTAGATAGAACAAATTACTAAATAAAGACTTCATTTTTATTTAAAAAGCAATACGAACTGCATTCAAAGAATTTTAAATATGTAATCACTTGTTTGAATGAACTTGGAGAGTTATGTTAATGATTTTAATAATAATTCTGTAAGTGCATTGTTGTTATTCCCGCGAATTTTTTGAGTTGAGATACTTAGCTATGATTCCAGCTTGTCTGTTAAGCCGTTTGGTGATGATCAGCTTTTTTCTTGTTGATTAGGTCTGAACACGGATATCAATCGGATATCTAAGGCTTGTTTCACACGTACCACAACCACACCTGGACCGGTCAATGTGGTGACACTTGGTGGAGGCCTATGTCCAGCAGTGGACGTCTTTCGGCTGAAATGATGATTTTATTTTATTTTTATTTGGAAAACTTACAGCTAGGCATAAAAATAAGACAGAAATAGTGATAACGATAAGGTCAATAATTTTTTTTAACAGATAGTAAATACTTACATATTCATAGGTAAATAAGGTAGAAGACAGCTACTTTGTGTAAGTAAATAAGATCGAAAGAATAGGAAAAGTAAGATTATCAGAAAAACTATGCTATGTTTTCGAAAAAGAAACTACACAGAGATTTTTTAATTTTAATGGTGGTAGTATTAAAAATATGGAAGTCGACGTCTCGGCAGGCTGCATTGTATGTGTGACACGTTCTTATGAGGTACGAGAGTACGATGATGATGATTTTTATAAAAAAATGTGCCCGACTACGTGTTTTTGTTGTGGTTGTGGTGGAATAGACCCTAAGCAGACCCGGGTCTATGAGTTACGTTTGTGTCAGGGTTTGTATATTGATTGTTAACTAAGTTTATTTGTTCCAAAGAATCACAATGCGGGATGATCAATGACAACGTGACTGTTCAAGATGTGATCAAAATGAAGATAGCGCCGCCTATTTCTAATGGCGCACAGGTGTTCAGCTTCGTCACTGTTAGCATAGCTACTCCAAAGGCTAGAGGTTTGCGTGTTTCTGCAATAACATAACTTTTTTTTTGTGGGGATATCCTCATGGAAACCCTCCGCCTCTTCTCATACAGAGAAGGAGAATTGAGCGATTTTAAACTCTATAGATTGCAAGTCTAGGTTTCCTCACGATGTTTTCCTTCACCGCGATGTCAGTGAATTTTAGATAAATTAAGAAAAAAAAAATATAAATAATAACCTTTAAAAACTAAAAAGTTGAACTAGATTTATTAATATAAAACAATTAAATATAATATATACAAAGCTTAAAAATAAATATAAACATATAATATGTACAATGGAGGGCTCACAGGGCATCAAAAAACTCGTCCGCATCGCTCTCAATGGGACAAGTGCCCAAAAGGCTAGCAGCATTACCACGTTGAATGGCAATGCTAATTCTTTGGCCCAAGAAAAGGCCAGCCCTCTGGTCACGTGAAGAGTCGAACAGCCGCTTAGCAATGTCCCTAAAAACAAGGTGAGCACTCGGGCCCCATGGCCCTAATGTTTCGACCCCAAACGGCTCAAACATACCTATAACTTTCAAGAAGGTTGTTATATTTACGCCGTTTGAGGTGTTCCGCACCTGCAGCAGCCGCCCCAGCACAACACGACGTGCTAGGAAGATGGGATGGCGAAAGGGTGTCGACACAAGTTGCATCCCATACCAAAGGCCTAATAATTAATAATAAGGAGGCTCTCGTTAGGCAGCTGGATCAAGGGCTTGATACAGAAAGCGGTACTCCTAGACACGGCGCGTATAGTCAGGAGCTGGTTCCTCTCTCAGGAGCCCTGATCACCGGTAGCTTGGACCCTGTTCCCGATACCGGTGAGCTACAATTTTTTATATTTTAATTTTTTTTTACTAATATTTAAAAATATAATACAATATGTAAGTAAAATGAATAAATGAGAATAATAATAATAATTATTATTAATTAATTAAATTAAGAAAGTACGAGTACATAAATATGAAATTGAAAAAGTCACATTGATACGGACAGCGTAATCAACTGGTTGCCCCCTATCTGAAGAAATTTAAATGCGTGAGGGGTAACCACTTCATGACGCTGTCTGTACCTACTTTCTCGTGCCCCGTTACGAATCCACAACCTCGTGCATAAGAGGCGGCGCCTTAACCACTTAGCGACACATACAATTATATAGAACAAAAAAATTAGTTGCCGTAAAGTCGGTTTACGGACGATAGTTTTACGTGATAACGTTATAAAGAAACATAAAGGCTAACATATATAACATAAGCAAATAATGGCTTCCGTCGAGGTCGGCGGAGCTTATTGCTTGGGCCGATCGTGCCTCTCTATCGCTTGTTCCGCGCTCGCGCTTGCACGCTCAGGCTCAGACGAAACGTGACACTTTTTCGTGCGCGGTGTTCATCGATTTATATGACGTTATCACGTCAAAAAAAATTGAATCAGTGTCACATGAAAATTGTGAAATGCTTAATTATGTCAGGAAAACTCACAAGTAATAAGTAGCCGGACTTCCTTTTTGTAAAGTAGGTCTGTATAGTCACTTTATCTCTTTTCAGATCCATTGATCAGATTTGAAAAGATTTTTCATGAAGTTTTGTATGGACAGAAATCTGGTATGTGAATTTATTAAATTACTTGGGTCCGTGTTCGTCGACATTCAATGAACCGGTAACGTATTTAGGCAGTTGTCTGTTGCTTACATTTTTATCTAAAGAAAAACGTAGAACTATTTATATCGTTGGATCAAATGTTGGTGAACACAGGCCAAAGATCTAACTTACTCGAGTAGGTTAGATATAGGTACCTATAGATATTTCAACTACAAACTACATAACTACAGGATAGTGGATCACTCAAGTCGATACAAAAACATCGAAGGTTTTTTGTAGGCAAAAATAAACTGCAGTAAAAATGACGCAGTAGTGAAAATTCGAAAGAAAAAGTTTAACAGTTTAAAAAATTCGTCATAGTAATTATGTGAATGACACAACGTTACATAATACAATATGGAACCTGTTGGCGAAAGCTTTCTGCGACCCAGTGAAGGTAGCTATGTAACTTTAATATTCAGGGCACACTGACCGGTCTCGCCTGACAGCGATACTGGGATTAAAGAGCATTGTACGATAGTGCACACTAGGCCCGAACACGCTCTTGTGACGTCCTTTGATAAGGGTTTACTTTTCTATTCTATACTCCATTTCCCATAATATAATTGGGAAAAGGTTATTTTTAATGCACACTTTGTAAGAAAAAGTACAATAAACATGTTGACAGTTACGATAGAGGCCGAATTTATCATTTTCTATTTTTACAACACTTAATTGTAACCATTATAATAATTTATCGTATGAAATTATGTGGATTTGATTTGGTTGTACTATTTTGAGTCCAATTTAAAATTCGTGTCCATGATAAAAACCTAAAAAAAGCAGGGATGAACAATACCGGGAACGTTATTCGTTTCAGTATAATTTAAAAATGTTACATAGTCTTTAAAATCCTTTTATTTTGTTTATTTATATTTCATATTTTAGTACTATCATAGTTAGATATATTTATCAGATAATTATAAAAAAAATGTTTGAATTTATATTTGAAATAAAATGTTTTGTCCTGCCTACACGATCGTCTTTTTCCTAATGCTGTTATAAATGGAGTATACTAGGGTTTAATTCTGCCATAACGAATTCGTCACGTCAACATTTCTTCTTTGAAGTAATGGTAATGATTTAGGAGATTTAAAGTGTCATCCTACATACATTTCTTGCCTAAAATGATCATAAAGCAACGCGGAACACGCGGGGCGCATGCGGTCGGAGTTCCGCCGCGTTGCTCTATGAATTGGGAACCGATCACTTTTCCGAATTATTTTTGTCCGAATTTCACTTTACCGAAAACTATTGACCGACGCCGACGTCTTGTTTGCTATATGCTTTTGTAGCGGTAGCGCGACCTCTGCGCGCCGCCATCCTGAAAGCATACACATGCGTCCTTCCACCACGGAGCGCGAACGCAGACTAAAGCGCCCCTTAGAAGCGCGGGATATTTATGGTTTGACCCGCGGAGTGAATCGCGACCGCGATCGATCTAAATACTTCGGAATCCTGCGCTCTGATTGGTTGTACATATTTTAGCATTTAGGTATATCACTACGCATAGGTTTAAGTTTGTAATATAATAGGGCTCATTTTATTTTAATAAATCATTCCATTTTCTACACTCGCTCGGTGTTGTCATTTACCCATAAACTTTATACTAGAGGACACACGCCTCTAAATTGGTGACCCGACAATCCTGAATCAAGACGCCTACCTTCAGATACTTCTAATAGTGAAGAACCGTCGAGATCAAGTGAAACAGCATCATGTCAAGGGATAATGCCGAAGATTTCTGTGACGCCCAAGGAACCGTGACAGCGAAGAGCGACGTGGCTACGGTATCATTACCAGCACGAATACCACCTTTTTGGCGCCAAAACCCCCGTCTCTGGTTCGCACAATTTGAAGCCGCCATCGCTGCCAGTAAAATCGGAGAAGAACAGAGATTCAACCTCGTCGTCACACAGCTGGGCTACAACGATCTAGAACAAATTGGCGATATCATCCTCAATCCACCTAGTTCTGGCAAGTACACCGCACTCAAGAACAGGCTGATATCAACATACCAGGAATCAGACCATCGCCAGCTACAGAAATTACTCGGCGGCCTCGAACTCGGCGACCAGAAACCTAGCCAGCTACTCCGCAAGATGCGTGATTTGAGCGGGAAACTCCTAACAGATGAAGCACTCCAAGTCATGTGGCTCAACCAGCTGCCCACGCAAGTCCGCGCCGTGCTCTCGGTGAACACCGAATCCACGCTCGAGATACTAGCTGCAATGGCCGACAAAATGATGGAGCACTTCGAGCCAGCATCAGTCGCCGCAGTCTCCACCGCAACCACGTCAAGTCAACGCGAAAGCCAACAGAATGCTGCATCCATGACGAACCTACAAGTCGATTTGTTATCAAAACAAATCGAAAAATTATCACTCGAGATCGCTGACCTACGCACGAGTCAACAACAGCGCGCGACGTACCCCCGCCGCCCTCGCCCCCGTTCCCGCCACCAGTCCGCGTCGCGGCAACGCAGCGGTTCGCGCCAAAATTCCCGCGCGCCAAGCAAGCCGGGCGACGCTGATTGGCTGTGTTGGTATCACCACCGATTCGGAGAAGAAGCTCGCAGGTGTGAGTCCCCGTGTGCAACAAAGAAGCGGGAAAACTAGAACATACATCGACTGTGGCGGGAGTCGATGTTAATCAACGAAGCCACCGCCTATGCATCACCGACATTAACAACAGAGAGAAGTTTCTTGTCGACACCGGAGCCGACATATCTGTGTTAGCAGCAAGAAACAAACAATATTTGAAGCCGACAGAAAACACCTACAAATTATTCGCAGCGAACGGCACAGAAATATGTACCTACGGAGAGCGTACACTCGAGCTCAACTTAGGTTTACGTAGAAAATTCAGATGGACATTCGTCGTCGCTGACGTGAAGACATCGATACTGGGCGCAGATTTTCCAGTAAATCACAAATTACTAGTCGACTTACATCACCGAAGACTAATCGACCGCGTTACCGATCTCAGCGTTAACGCCGTCCAAGTACAGTCAACTGAAGAAACCGTCTACATAATCGACCGTAACCACGCCTATCATGACATCCTGAAGAAGTATCCAGATATTCTGCGACCCATGTCACTCAAGACTCCGGCTAAACACGACGTAACACACCGCATAGAAACAACAGGACAACCTATTTACTCGAGGCCACGCCCCCTTCCTCCGAACAAATACAACGCCGCAAAACTCGAATTCGAAAAGATGATGGAGATGGGTATCTGCAAACCTTCGAAGAGTCCATGGGCCAGTCCACTACACGTCGTCAAGAAAAAAGATGGTTCACTACGTGTATGCGGCGATTACCGAAGACTTAACGCCGTGACTGTACCCGACCGCTATCCAATTCCGAGAATTCAAGACTTTACGTACCAACTACACGGGAAAAAAGTCTTTTCAAAACTGGACATGAAGATGGCATATTTTTCTATACCAATCGATGAAAAAGACGCTGCAAAGACCGCCATTATAACACCATTCGGTCTCTTCGAGTTTAACTGCATGACGTTTGGCCTACGCAACTCAGGTCAAACGTTTCAACGTTTCATGCACGAAGTATTACGTGGACTCGATGACATAGTATTTTGTTTCGTCGACGATTTACTTGTTTACTCAACGAATGAAGAAGAACACCAGCGCCACCTACATCAAGTACTTGAACGATTGAACAACTATGGCGTCACACTCAACATCGATAAGTGTGAATTCGGCACGAACAAAATACAATTTCTCGGATACGAAGTCACGCAAGACGGAATCAAACCCACTGAAGATCGCATTCAAGCAATAATCACCTATCCGAAACCAACTACAATACAAGAACTCAGAAGATTTTTAGGCATGATCAACTTTTACCGCAGCTGCCTACCTCATCAAGCCGAACATCAAAACCTACTAAACAAGTACCTACACAATAGCAAAAAGAACGACAAATCACCAATCGCCTGGACGCCTGAAGCCGAACAAGCCTTCGAACAATGCCGCCAAAGCATACTCGAGGCGACCGTTCTGACGCATCCAATACAAAACGCTCCGCTTTGTTTACTTACCGACGCATCTGATACCAGTCTCGGCGCCGTACTTCAACAGAAGGTTGACAACGTGTGGAAACCACTCGCCTACTACTCCAAGACAATGAGCGAGACGCAGCGAAGATACAGTGTGTACGACCGCGAACTACTTGCGATGTACACAGCTGTTAAGAATTTACGTCGACTGATAGAGGGCAATGACCTCACGATCTGCACCGATCACAAACCTCTAACGTACGCGCTTACAAGAACGCCGAGCAGTACCGACACACCAAGAAGAGAGCGACAACTTCACTACATAAGTCAATTCTGCACAAACATCAAGTACATTCATGGCGATAAAAACGAAGCAGCTGACGCGTTATCACGGATATCAGAAGTCGAACTACTGAACTCAACTATCGACTACAACAAACTCGTTCAAGAATATGAAAACGATGCTGAGTTACAAGCTTGCCTGAACAACCCCAAACTCAACTTTACCCGACTGACTATGCCCGGAGTTCAACGACCTATACTATGCGAAACATCTACAGCGAACATTCGACCTTATTTACCATCAACTTATCGTCTTGCCGCCTTCAAAGCGCAACATGAATTAAGTCATCCCGGAGTTCGAACATCGAGAAAAATCATAGCAACGAAGTACTTCTGGCCTTCTATGAACCGGGACATAGCTACATGGGCAAGGGCCTGCATTGGGTGTCAGCGCGCTAAAGTTCATCGACACGTGAAAAGCCCACTCGGTGAATTCCAAGAATCTACTAGGTTCGCACATACTCATCTGGACCTCGTCGGACCACTGCCGCTATCTAATGACTATAGATACCTAGTCACGATGATCGACCGCTGCACCAAATGGCCCGAGGCGATACCTACGCGTGACATCACTTCTGAAACAGTAGCGAAAGCTGTGTACGACGGATGGATATCGCGATTCGGCTGCCCGCTACGTATTACTACGGACCAAGGACGACAGTTTGAGTCTGCACTGTTTACGTCGCTGATGAAGAAGTTTGGTGTCACTCGCATTCGGACCACTGCATTTCACCCGCAGGCGAATGGTCAAGTCGAGCGATGGCACCGAACACTAAAGTCCGCGTTGATGGCGCGATCGGCCTCAACACGCTGGAGTGAAGAATTACCCACAGTTCTCCTAGGACTTCGCACCGCACTTAATGAGAACACCTCCGTCAGCCCGGCCCAGATGACATACGGTACAACAATACGCATCCCGTCTGATTTCTTCGTGCCTACAACGCCGAATATCGAAGACGCCGAGTTTGTGCGCCAGCTGACTGAAACAATGTCGTCGTTGTCGCCTGTGAGAAGAACGCACTCAACGAACGCGAACACATTCGTGTACAAAGATCTCGCAACCTGTACACATGTGTTTCTGCGCAACGACACCGTGCGCAGACCGCTCACGCCACCCTACGACGGCCCGTTCGAAGTACTACACCGCAGCGAAGATGGAAAATTATTCACACTGCAACTACCGTTACGTACCGCCGTTGTGTCAGTCGACAGATTAAAACCAGCACATCTATACAACGAAGACAACAGTGACAACACACAGACTACAATAACGCCACTCTCGTCGCCGCCGTCGCCACCGCCGCCGGCACCGACAGCGCCAGCAACACCGCCACCGATCGCACCGACGTCGACTCAAGCTAATTCCAACTCATCAGCTGCACTTCATCCATCGAGCTCAACGCGCAACAACACCTACGTCACAAGATCCGGCCGCAGAGTGAAAAATAACGTACGCTTCGCTTGAGGGGGAGCTATGTAGCGGTAGCGCGACCTCTGCGCGCCGCCATCCTGAAAGCATACACATGCGTCCTTCCACCACGGAGCGCGAACGCAGACTAAAGCGCCCCTTAGAAGCGCGGGATATTTATGGTTTGACCCGCGGAGTGAATCGCGACCGCGATCGATCTAAATACTTCGGAATCCTGCGCTCTGATTGGTTGTACATATTTTAGCATTTAGGTATATCACTACGCATAGGTTTAAGTTTGTAATATAATAGGGCTCATTTTATTTTAATAAATCATTCCATTTTCTACACTCGCTCGGTGTTGTCATTTACCCATAAACTTTATACTAGAGGACACACGCCTCTAAATGACATATTTTTAGATCATCGAAGTATCGTGTGTCATAGCTATTATTTTACCGAACTATGTTTCTCCGATTTACAAAATAACTTTTTCCTATTGGCCGAAGCCTCTTTTGAACTATTTTCATTTGCCAAATGATTTATTTGCCATATTTTCACCCCGTCAAAACAAAATTTTACAGAATATTATTTAATCACAAATATAATAGCCGGTTACTTGGTAGTATTTTCAATATTAAATTAAAATAGTGTCATAAAAAGTCAATATGTTACAAAATTTAGTGACAGAAACGAATCGCTGCAAAACCGACTTCACGCAGTCTTGTCTAGGGCAGACAAGACTGCGTGAAGTCGGTCCCCTAGAGTGTAATTTAAAAACGCGTAGGCGCGGAGGGGTGACTCGCTCGGGTGGCAGCTTCGGCTTGCTGGCTGGCGGAGCCGCAGATGGTTTTAACGCTCACCACCGCCAGCCTCAGCCGCGGTGGTGTGCAGTGGCAGACGTGACTTCGAAGAAGTAAAAAAATACGAAACGAGAAAAGTTGAAAAGTTTTAGGTGAAATTAAATTCGGTGAAATATTTTTCGACCTTATGATAGGTTAACATGCATCCGTAAATATGCTTATTTAATGAAAATATGTCGTTTATGGATTACTTTAACTTGGAAAGTTATGATGATGATTTTAATTATTACAATTCTGCAAATGCATATTTTAGCGCGATTTTTTTTTTATTCAGTTCGGTTTCTAGTTGTAACTCACATATCTGCCATTTCTTTGTAGAACTACCTACAAACCGTCTCGATTTGTTCCAGCTAGAAGTTAGTACACAGGTGCAGTTGAAAGATGTTCAATATGGTGCAGATTGCTTGGCGCACTATCCTACAGGACAAATAATGCGGTGAGTTATGTGTCGGCCACAAGAAATTAAACACTTAGAATCTCTGAACCTTTGTGGTCTTTGCTAACCAACCTATCTCTAGAAAATAAAGCTCGGCAAGTCTTACTTCAACTAAGCGTTTACAATAAGCTGCTAAAGTACAAACTGCCAATAATAAACAGGCGTCAGCGGCAATCGTCGACGTCGGCTGCCATGCCAACTTCAAACGACGACAATGCGCCGCTAATCTTTGAAGTTGGCATGTCGTCGCCGACTAACGCTGACTCGTCGACGGCTGCCGCTGACGCGTGTCGACGGCTGCAGTTACCTCTGCCGTGGGCAACATGCCGATCGTGTGTAAGAGCCCTTACTGTGTCCCCTCGGCAGGCGACTGGTAGGTTTACCTACCTACTTGCGACTAAATATAAACATGGATGATGCAAAAGATGACCGAGGGGTCATCCCTCTTGTACCCCCTGGGAAAAAGGCTTAAGTTTATGTTATTCCGTGATCTTTAGAGCGGAAATGTTCCAAGACAAGAGCAGTGTCCACTTGCCGTTCTTGGAGTACATGCACCGAGGCCACTGCAAGCTGAAGGTCACCAACGACTACATGCAGACAGCTGTGGATGCCTTCGCCATTTTCATCTCCGGAGATCTCTCGGACGTAGAGCGGCTACCAGCGTCGTATGTACTGCAGTCTGTAAGCGGCTCTTTGTTGTTTATGTTTACTGTTTGTATGTATGACAATCTCATAATATGAACCTGGTGTTGGTTAAAATACTTAACAACTATATGAACTACTAGCTGACTCGCCAAACATTTTTTTGTCATTTAAATAAAAAAAAAATAGCCTATGAGCACAACAGCCTACTTATTCTCAGACCAACCCAATGTACACAAAATTTCATAAAAATCGGTCAAGTTGTATCGGCGGCGTTCGATAACACCAAGACATGAGATTTTTATATATTAGACTAGCGGGCCTGGCAGACGTTATCCTGCTCTTAAAATAAAAAAGCCCCACAACTCGACTGCAGCGCCACCTAACGGGTCCAATTGTAAATCTAAACGATTCTCGAATCCACTGGAACACACAAAAAAATTCATCAAAATCGGTCCTGCTGTTTAGAAAGCGTTCACTTTCATACGCACGCACAGAAGATTTTTATATATAAGATAGGTATTGTTTGTGATCCTGGTCTCACTCTTATATATAAAATAAGAGTAAATAGAAATAAAGAAAATATAATTACGCCGTCTTCGCCTATCGTCTATGTGCATCACGAACCGAGTAAACAAGAGTCATACTTATAATTATGATCTCTAGTCTATTAAACAAATGCAATTTAACCACATATCACAGATCTTACTCGTATATGATATTTATGTCTTATACATATATTACATATTATTATAGTAATTATGTCCAAAAAGTATAGAAAACATTGTTGAAAAAAACGTCTGCTATGTCAAAAGTAGGTAATCTAAAAAAAGCTTTGTTTTACAAAAAAGAACAAAAATTAGAAAGTACCTAAATAAAAAATAACTTAACTTCGGTCACTTCGGTTTAGGCACTGTGTGGCAATTTAACCACATAGGGAAAGATTTCCAAATATTCTGAATTATTATACGACTGTTCTTAAATGTTCTGGGGGTTCATGTATGTATGTAAGTTTCTTTCTTAACAATGCCTAAGCCGAAATAGATGTATTTGATATCATTAGATTTGGATCCTTACTTTAAAAATAATAGCAAAAAATATACTTGTAATACATTTTTGGTCTAAGGTATATAAAACCTTATTTTTAAAAATGGTATAATTTCATATCATTAGCACAGATCATATAATATCATTAGTAAACTATTCAGAAATGTTTAACAAAAATGATACCCAGAAATGTTATCATTTGCAGCGATAGCATTAAAAAACGCAATTCTAGTAGAGAAAACGGTAAAATTCGGAAAATAAAAATATCTTGGTTACCATAGCGGTTATTTTTACTATTCTGTTATTATAATGTTAATCCAAATCAGGTAGCAATCTACGTTTGACCCATTATTTACGAGACAACCTGTCTAAATACGACTCAGACTACAACGACTCAATAATATATTCAGAGTCGTATCTATTTCCTTTCATAGCTAATAGATGGCGTTAGCTGTAGTATATAACTGAATAATATCATCGCTATCACTATATCTTTACTATCAAAAATGAGGAACCTGTAAAAAAAATCATGCTGATAAAATCAGCTGATATCTATAATATGTCTTATATAGTAATTAGGTCCAAAAAATATAGGAAACGTCGTTAAAAAAACGCCTGCTACGTCAAAAGTAATCTAAAAAAAAACATTGTTTTATAAAAAGAACAAAAATTTGAAAGTACCTAAATAAAAAAATACTTTATCTTTGGTTTAGGCACTGTGTTGTTTAGTTTTGCTATCGACTTTAAAAATTGAAATTTGACAACGTTAAACATTAAAACCTTTCAAAAAACATCAATCAAATAGACTACTTAGCAAGGAACATATATTTACTCTAGGGAGCTACTAAGGGCGGGTTGCTTCAACTAACCATTACTGACCGGTAATAGTCAAAAATGGCGCTAACTATCGTCAAATCAAAAAAATGGGTTGTTTTACAAAATCATTCGTCAAAAAGTTACTATTACCATTACCGATCAGTCATCGTAATTTTGTGTTGTCAAACAGCTACTTCAAACGTCAAAATATTATGGAGTCTCTTTTTGAATAAGTTTAACTGACGGATTTTTATGTCATGAAACAACCCGTTACATTTAACGTAGGTACGTTAAACATCGCACGTAATAGTAACTTTTTAACCGTCCGTATGTAACGTTAACCGACTGTTGGAAACAACCCGCCCTTAGAGAGTAGAGTACCTACCGGTAGATAAGAGTAGAATATAGAATAGGACGAGAGTAGACCAGTAGTTTTTGAAAACTTTTCATCAAGTGGGGAGACCTGTACGAAAATGTTTGACAAAGCTGTCCCCCGATTGCTTTGTTTTTTTACGTAATTTTTCATAGTCATAGTAAATGTCAAAGTTTTCCAGGCAAGGACAATAGCCATGATGCGGGTAGCACGTGAAAAGCTTGCAGCGACGTGGGAAGTTATCAAAGGAGACACGTTGACCGAGGATGTGACTTTTGACACCTTGGAAAAGTTCCGGCCGCTGTTCAAGTACATCAACGGCAGGGAGATGGCCAGACTTAACCTATCTGACAGCAAGATTCTGTCGTTTATCGGCACACATCCCGATCTCAATAGGCATCAGGTTAGGTACTGATATTTGTTACATTCCACCACCAACCAACCAATTACCAACTACCTCTGTCTATCTCAGGTGAATTGCGGTCAAACGCAAGCCTATTTGATAATTAAAAAAACCCTCTAATAGACAATGCTTTTTGGTATTCAGTCTGCATTTTCAATTGGGTCACCAAGATACAGGCTGTGCGTGTGCCTAATTTGGGACCAGTTGCTACATCTGCAAAATTATCCTGTGTCAGTTTAAATGTCATTGGGTGTTATTATAATACCTAGGAACGTTGTGTATATTAAATATGTAAATAAAATTCGCTACCCCGACCAAAATCTGTTAGTAGTGCGTTTTTCTTCGTTATTCAGGGACTATTAAACTCATTCATAAAATAAAATAAATAAACTACATCTAAAAGCACATTATTAATGTTCGATATCCTATCATCACATTCCACATTCTTATTATTTTTTATGTGTCCTAAATAGTACACTTAAAGGTCTCCCTGTAAAAAAAAGACTTAATAACATGTATCTTTTGCTAAAGTTGACGTTCTATAATTTGAATATTACACTAATGGCTTAGACTAATGGATAGATTTAAAACTCTATATAATTCACGTTTTATTTTATTTCAAACGATCGCTTCTCTTTTTTATAAAAATAATTCCTAAAATTGTGCGAATTCTGATTCTGCGGCAAAGAAGGAACATAACGAATCATCATCATCATGTCAACCTTTATACGTCCACTGCTGGGTATATGTCTCCCCCAAGGGGGGGTTCAGCCGTAATCGCCATGCTTGGCCGAATGCATGTTGGCGATAGCAGTAGGTGTTATGGTACTCAGAAGGACGCTGCTGCCCATCCTCTGGTCAATATCCCTCTGTCGCCTTCTACGACACCCACGGGTAGAAATGGGGTGGTGCTATACGCGACCGGCACATGGAACGAATACTCAAGGTTATTTGGTCAGGGAAGCGCCTTAAGTAGATTTCATTAATTACAAATCAAAGTTGGACTGTTCCTCTGAAATTTATATTTAGCTAAATGTTATCCTCTCTTGTGAAAGCATGCCACCCTTTTTACTTTAGTTTTCCACCCAAGAGAAGTTGTGTCACCTATAGCTAACTGCAATGCTATTCTGTAAAAACCTTCCTCGATGAATTTAGGTAAAGTGAGCTAGAGGTAAGCTATCATCCCAACCAATGCTAAGGATTGACACACAAGAGGTAACATTTAGCTTATCAATATAATTATCATTTCAGAAGGTCGACAAATAACATTTATTTGATAGCTGCTTATAGATATCTGCCACGTTATCTCTACACCACCCTTGGTTGACTGGTAGAGAATGCCTAAGGCATAAGTCCGCATTTGTATGTACCTTTGTGAATGAAGTATAAATAAATAAATAAAAATAAAACTAAATATTGTTTTGTAGGTAGGTGTGGTGGCGAGTAAGTACATAGAGCTGAACCCTCACTGGACGGATGCTAAGTATTTGAATTTTATGAACAACTTACTCTGCGGAGTGCCAATGATCTTCATGAGGAGGATACCGGAGAACACGTATTTGCAGCTGACGCATCAGGTAAATACATGAAGATTGCTAGACGACAGCGCCTTATAGAAAACTATGATAAACGATCATAAAAAACACATATCGCCGTGTTCTGTATTGCAAGGTATGGTAACTCATAACGTGGTACAAACAAATATTTAGTGGGGCCGACTGCTGGGTGAACCGGACGTGCAGTCGCCGCCTGAAAGAATGTCTACAATAATTGCACCAGAATAATGTATTTATCTTTTGTGACCCAACATACTGTTTGACAATAATTCTAAATACGGTAAACATCTGTTTTAAAACTATGTAAACCTAGCTGATTCATAACTTTGTACATGCACCTTACAATAAGTAAACAAGTGATTGGAAAAATAGCGTGTTTAGTCATTAGAGAACAATACAATATTCTAGTACAATGGATATTGACTTGTTTACGTATACATCTTTTTGAGGGCGACCATACATTGAAGTATCGCCACTCGCTAAAATACTATGTACTAAAAATAAACAATGCTCCATAGCGAATTCTTCATCGTCTTCACCTAAGGACATACTGCAGAATATGACATCATCATCATCATAATTATCAACCTTTTGACGCCCACTGCTGGGCATAGGTCTCAATATGGCATACTGGAGGATATTTGTTTGAAAGTTAAATTAACTAAATGCTTATTCCCAGATATTCTACCACATACGAGCATGCGATCCATTGCAGCGCAGATTTTATTTAGCCATGATGATGAGAACCCAGGTTGGTTTAAATTCTTTAGTCAAACATGAGCCAAGACAGTCTCTGAACTATAATTTAATTAATGAGTGTTGGTAATTTTTACTGTATGGTGGGTGTAAGAAATTCATTTAGTTTTGTAGAAACATTCACCAGAAACTGACATGTTGCTGTGACCTTTTCACCAGGCGTTAGGCAAATCATACAGTTGGAGTGCACGCGAGGTCTCCCGGCTTGGTTTACTTCTAGCTGAGGTCAGTGGCTCTGACCTGAGTGCTATCAACCCTGAAGCTATGTCTGGCATAACGGCCCAAGTAAGACCTTATTGTTACTTCTTAAATACTATTAGCAACATGCTGCACTTTCGCGTAAGATAAAAAATGCGAACGAGACAATTTACCGGTATTACCTTTGTATGTTTGGGTCCAGGTCAACATTAAAGAGTCATTCTTTAAACTGTACCGCATATCAGTCAGTGAGAACAAGAGTGGCCTATTATTTCCAGACACAATTTAAAATCCTTTGTGTCTGGAAATGATAGCCCACTCTTACGCTCACCGCTTCATATATTCATAAACTGTGATCAAGAAGTCTTCTTTGCTTCTAGTAAACTTTTCGATAGAGAGTAATAAACACAGACATTGGCCAATCACTCAAATTACTAAAATACTTAAGATGTTTGTGAATGTTCCAAAAACTATTACAGGTGATGCTGGAAATGCCGATACACAGTTTAAAGTCGATCACAGAGATGCAGCTACGCTACCTAGAACCAAAACCGCTCAACATTCTGGCGCGGAAGCTAATTGCTTACCAAGCTCAGCAGCTCGCAGCTTCTAATTTTGCAGCCAGACTATTAAGATCTCAAGTAATTTTAATGACGTATATTTTATATATAATTATTTTAGAAATATGTAATATAAATAATAGTGTTTAGTTCAATTTGGCGAATATATTGGGTCTCCCTATGTTAGTATAACGAAACAATTTGGCAACCTAGCAATATAGAGGCTAAATTGCCAAGTTCTTTATTTTATCTATAGTTTTTAAGGCTTGCCTTTGGCTGCAACTCACCCGATCTTAAGTAATGATGTGGCCTAAGGTGGAGCAGGCTTGCCTAGGATAAACTGGTTCACTCCTGCCTTGAAGATACCCAGATTAATGTATCGGGGAATTGAGAGGTGGGCACTGAATTCCACAGTCTGGCAGTTCGCACAATAAATGTGGATGCAAAGCGCTTGGGTCGAGACCGTGGAACTTCAACCGTATAGCGGTGACGCTTCACCGTATCTCTGCTCGGCAGATTATGGAATGGAGATGGGGGAATCAGGTTGTGCACTTCGTAACAGTTTACCAAGATGTGGTGTGAAAATAACAGTATTCTTTAGACTCGCAAGAGAGGAGGAATTGCACAAGCGTGTGTGAAAACACAGGCGCACTCTCTGTCTCTCACTCATAGTCCATTATTATTATTATTATTAATTTCCGGGCTGCTACAGAGAAATTCTTAAAGTAAAAACTCAATAACACCGCAGGACCGCTCAGCAGAGACTACAAAGACACACTAAGCACGAAACCAACGAGCCAGACAAGGTTGAAAATGGTTTTAAGTTAAAAGGTTACCTGCAGTGCTATTCTGTTACATTCTCCCTCGGTGAACACCTAGGTAAAGTAAGCTGTCATCCGTCCGTCTGCTTTGTCAATCCCTATGCATCGAGGGAGATTGTAACAGAATAGCACTTCTGGTCGCCTAGGTATTTTGAAGTAAAGGATTTTAGGGTGATTTTGTACAATAATCAAAACAAAGAAAAAGAAATGGTACTTTGGTATGTTGTTTATATTGTCAAATTGGGTAATTATTTAACAAATTTAATGGCGGCAAATAGAAGGAGTAACGACCGTCGCGGTTACGCCGTGCCTGCAACTAAAAAAATATAAATTAAAAAATTAAAGCTGGTAAAAGAATAGGTTATGATGACGAGTTAAACACTTTTTACTTACTGCAAGACGGGCCCATTGTGTCTGCGTCTGCGCGTCAGTAACTTGTGGCTCACACTGCGGACACACTGTCTGTATTTGTATACCCAGTGATGGTAAGGAGCAGCATGGTGGCAGCGTGCAATCTTGTGGACGTACTGGTGCTGGTTTAAGACAGCATTTTGGGCACGTTGGTGGTGGTGGCGTGCAGTTTTGTGAACTTATTGGTGCACGTGATGATTTAACACAACGTATTAGTAATGTTGGTGGTGGTTTAGGACCACATGTTGGACATGTTGTTAGTGATGGCTTGCAATCTTGTAAACATACTGGTGTTGGTGGTGGTTTAAGACATGTTTGACATGTTGGTGGTAGTAGTGTGCAATCTTGTGGAAATACTGGCGTAGTTAGTGTTTTAGGACAACATGGTGGACAAGCTGGTGGTAGTGGCTTGCAATGTTGTGGACATCTTGGAGCAGGTGGGGGTTTATGACAACACTTTGGACATGGTATTGATTTTGGCGTGCTTTCTTGTGAACATACTAGTGTAGCTGTTGGTATAGGATAACATAGTGGAATCGTCTGTACTTGTGGACATGTCGGTTGGCATCCTTTTGACTGTACTTTAGGACATATCTGTAAGCTTGATTTTGTGCATACTGATTGTATTTTTTTACTTGTATCTGGCGGACAAAACTCTGAGCATACTTGCACTTCTTCATATTTGTATGTTTTTAGGCAGCTGGACAAATTATCCGTATACGTCATTACAGACAATGAAGAGACGCTCTGATTTTGTAAGCTGTACTTCGTGCCCGAGTCTTCTGTAATGCTCACTTTCCGTTTGGCCATCACACACTCGCTTTGTGGATCTTCAGTTCGGTATGATGTGTTTGTAGCAACACAGTTCCCCATTTCCCGCTTTTTTGATGTCACTCCTGATAACGTAACAGTAGTAATGGTATCTAAAGTCATTTGTGAAAATATACTGTCTATGGGAATAGCATCATAACATGGTTTTCTTGACTGTGACTGCTTTTGGTTGCATGGTCGACTTGGTGGATTGCAATTTGAACTGAAAATATAAAGAAAATGTATGGAATGTTAGACCTCTAGTGCGATTATTTAATGTTTTTACCTATATCCTGTTAGACCAAATATGTAGCAAACCTGTCGCCCAAAGTACGCACCCAGTCAGTCTGGAGATCTTTAACGTAGACAGGAGTGTTCAATGTTTTGCAAACTATAATAATTATATAACAAGCAACCGACACGTAAGCCATTCAGGCTGTATGGGTGAAATTATTCCGATTTATTTCATTTAAATAATATCTTTAGACATTCTTTTAAGAGATACCTTGTAAAATGAGAGGTAATTTATATACTACAAATCTATACCCTATGATCTTCCTACAGGAATGTAATGTTGTTAAATAATATATTTTACCTTTCTTTCGTATTATCTTCGTGCACTGAGTTTGCTAATAATACGAAATACTTTTCATCATTATCACAGGACGGTGGTGGATCACGCCGCGGCGGGTTGCTTGGCGTCCTACATCCAGCACACTGGACGATCATCACTTTTGGAGAACTTTCGAACCCGTAACCTTGGAAATGTTGGTCGTTTACTGGACACTGCAACGCTTTATCGTCAATCGATATCTGAGATTCTTTATCTGATCTCCTAATGTTTGTTAACGACCCCAACTTCGGACTATTCTTCAGACTAGAATGGACGGATGTCACAACATTCCTCACCTCAATATTCAGTTTAAGGTTGATAATATCACCTTTATTAAAGATTGATATGATATTATCGTCAGCATCTATGGTAGCGATTCTATAGTCTCGTTGACTACAGAGGCACACTTGCTGTTGTACTGCTTCTGTGTCAGTTTGGACTTCTTTATTAACAGATAACGGCATGCTCTTTTCGATATCCGGTTCTGTTTGTGTTTCTTTCGAGGAAGTAATAATGGCTTGAACTTCTTTTATTGAACTCAACTTAGAAGTCCTGGGCTCGCCATCTTGATTATTGAGTAAATGTGTAGATCTGTCAGTAATTTGTTTTTCATCGATAATATTCTTAGGGGAACCATTATCTGTTGCTAGACTTCCGGTTTTTGTTATTAATTTTGTGGAAGAATTATTTGGCACCGGCAAGACAGGTGAAGGGATGTGTTTATTTGGATATTTGGATAGTGTTCTTGTTTTTTCGCTGGGAGCAGAGACAGGAATAGAACTGGAATTGCCAGCCTTTTTGTTTGGGAGAATCTCTTTGTTGGTTTTCATAGGTTTTTTGTCTTCTGATTTACGAAGTGTGGAAGAAGTCGGAATAGGCTTTCTAAGCAATGACGAGTTTTGCCCGCTTGACAAACGTTTTTTTTCAATCGATGGTCTTCCCATAGATAAGCTAGTTCTTTGTGCCTGTTGTTGAACTCCTGCTGCTCCAGTTCCTCTGTCTTTTATATCAGCCTCATTTAATCTGGCTGCAGCTTCATTTAATATGGTACTAGTTGTTCCTAATTTTAATGGACCTTCGTTTTTGGCTCTAGAATTAATTCTGTCTCTAGGTGCTTTGGGCCCAGAAGCATCCGCTTTGGCACTAGGTCCAGAATAAGAGTTTCCCAATCCGGTATCATGATTATTCACTCTGCTTTCGTGACCTCTCAATCTAGCTACATGATCATCCCGTTTGTTTCTTTCTTCACCTTTCTGCTCGTTCACTCTACCGCCAAGTTCAAATTCTCTGGTAGGTTCACTCGTTCTGTCCTCATTCTCTGGGGTAATTTGATCGCTGGATCTGCGAATATGATCAATTTCACCTGTTTTCAATTCACTTGATCTACGTTTGTAATCAACTCCACCGGCTACTTGTTCGCTTAATCTGTATGCATTTTCAATTTTTCTAGGTCTTGGTTCACCTACTCCGGTACCAGTATGATTTTCCCTGCCAATTGGTTCATCACCATTTACGCTACATACAAAATCTTTTACTCCGTCGTCACCCTTTGTTTCAAGCTCACTTTCACCAATAAAACTTAATATGTCACTATGTTTCCGATATGTACTTAAATAACGGTATTTATTGCTTGTATCTCCTGTATCATTATTCAGTGTGTCTTTACTGTTGCTTAAACTTTTTTCGTTTTCAAAGAATTTCATCTCATCTGTTTCTTTTTTATTGACATAACGTTCAGGACCAGATTCTCTGACTTCATCTTGACACGACAAAGTTCCATTTATTCCATTGTCTGAATGTGGTCCATATTCCCTTGGCTTAACTCCGTTTTTACTCAATCTAGGTCCAGTTTCACATTCACATTTATCCGGACTACCTTGGAATAGAGCGGATGAATAATCATATTTATCTGAATTAGCTCCATATTCGCCGGGCCGAATGTTGCTTGACTTGGGTTCGTAATCATCCGGTTTAGCTGGTGCCTTTAAAAAAACAATTTTAATGTAGCACAGAAACATTGAATAGATGGTAAGTCAGTTGTTAAAATGTAATAGTCTTAAAATTAACAATCTACATTAGTACCTACTTTATTCAGAACTAGGCTAAGTACTGTAATTATAACTATTCCGTAGTAAAAAGAAGTTGACACAAACAAATTAAATTCATGTAATATTTCAGCATTCTCAACCTTCTCTCCCAGTCTTAAGCCAGGAGCGATTGATGTCCCGATACTTGAGGGAGGTCAATGTTCAGCAACGGACGTCTTTGGGACTAAAATAATGATGGTTCACTGCACATATGGATGTCATATACTTTTCTCTAAAATGTGTTTGCTGTATCCCTTGCACCTTCTGTTTCTAGTGGACAAACAACTCGAAACATAAGGTGTATTAAAATAACACGCACATAGTTCACGTAGTGTCCGCCTGCCAGTCCCAACTCTGGGTAATCAGTAGCACGTAAAGGGTCTGGAATATCTGCCCCTGAAATATGTATGGTTATTTTAAGGCAAGGCTCACGAACCAAGAGCAAATAAATTTTGTTTTACGAGTGGCGAATAAAGTGCCGGACCTTTTGTCAATGCACAGTATACCGTGCTATCCTCTAAAATACCACGTGATCCTTCAGCAACTCAAAGTATCCCTGAGTGTGGCATTTAAACGTGCCATGGTGTGCCATCCTTTTAATCAGCATTTAATACATAAGTAGAGTTGTAGAGTGCATTTCTAATTTTAGCATGGTGAGAAATAGGTATAATTTGATTGAGAGTACAGTTTTGCAATGTACACCAACGCAAGCACCATAAATTGAGGTCATGGAAAATGAATATGTATAAAAGCCAATCTTTTTAAGTTTACCAGCTGGTCTGTCAGTCAGTTGTTAATCAAAAATATGGTAGGCATTACTACTTTAGTGCTTAAGACAAACTAACCCTCATTTCATTGTATAACAAGTCTTGCTTCACTCACCTTCTGTTTCAGCGCATAAGCAACACGTTTGGAGATCACAACACCCTACAAAGTAAGTATTCAATTTTATTACTTAATTAGTATTCCCACAAATGCAACCATGAATTATATCAGATTCTCAAATAAAAAATATCACAAATTAAAATATTGCCTATCATTGTGCCGGTTCTGGTAGGTGATGGGTATGTCCCAAATGGGATTCAGTACCGTCGTCATGCAATATAGGTAGACAAGCATTAATTACGTATCACTCTAAATTTCAAATCGATGGTATAAGGTAGTAGTAGAAAGAAGCAGATAGCCACATCTGCCTATTTCAGTTCCAACAAAAAATCGTAATTTGCAGCTCAAAAATGTAGATTAAGTATATCGCTCGCCCCCTGTTACGGAATTATTGGACTATTGGAGAAGTGAACTTCTCTTGCCAAAACAGTACAGCAGTCCAATTCTGTAAGACATTACACGCGAATTCGAATCCTATCTCTTTCCGATTTCACTAATCTAAAGTCTAAAGTGAAAAGTATTTGGTATTCGCTAAAATAGTTATTTAAAAATAGTTCGCTTCACCTATGTTCTCACTTAGTGGCGCTAGTGTAGTTTTCATTGAGTTAAAGAGGGCCTAATGTGAGTTTTTATTCGAACTCGACGATCGCTTATGTCAATTTGTATGGAATAATTGTGTTTCCTATTGTTGCCACTAGACTGCGCTGTTCCAGTTTCAATACAAATTCGAGTTTACGTTATCGCGATCGAGTTTGAATAAAAACTCACACTAGACCCTCAGAACCTAATACAGTTTTCGGAATCAGCAGTGCTATTCTTTTACAATCTCCCTCGGTGAACACCTAGATGAAGAGAGCTGTCCGATGCTAGGGATTGACAAAGCAGACGGACGGATGACAGCTCACTTTACCTAGGTATTCACCGAGGGAGATTGTAACAGAATAGACATGAGAGCAGTGAAATGATTTCTTACAGAATAGCACTGCTATAAATAAATAAAAAATAAATAAACCTTTATTTCAGACTAATGTCCATAGTTGTCTTAGTATTTTGGTGTCGGTAGATATATTGAAAGTTATTTTTGAAAAATACTTACAGTCTTTATCGGGGCATAAGCAGCACGGCTCGCCGGGTACACATTCTACAAAGTAAAAAGATTTAAACTTTACTGTGAATTTACGTCAATTCTCAATTCACTCAACATCAAAAGAGATACTTGTAGATAGTGAGTAAAACTTTGTCTAGTCTGAGGCTCAGAAACATTGCCAGTACTTTATTGGTTCATAGAACTATAAACCGATAATAATCAAGTTTGTATAATGCAGATTTAAGTATTGGGTGGTCTTTATTATTTGATTCGCGGTTTTTTAAATGAAAAATCTATGTATTAAATAGTCAACGTAAGCTACTGTTTAGTTGTCTGAATTATTAATAATTCAAATAATCACAGCAATTGATTTGTTAATTTCTCAAATTCATTTTGAGTGGATTTTCGTGCGAGAAATCGAGCGTGGATTCTTGAAAATCTCTTTAAGTACCTATAAAACAAAGTAGCTCCCGCTGTCTGTACGCTTAAATCTTTTAAACTTCGCGACGGATTTTAATGCAGTTTTCAGCAATAGATAGTGATTTAAAAGGAACACCTGCCACTCGGAAGTGATTTGCAGGGGCCTGTATGGAAAGCGCTCAATAAACTGCGCACCCGGGTAGGCCGCTGCAAACATAACCTAGCGAAATGGGGGATAATAGATCCCACCGATACCCAGTTTGAGTGCGGTGATCCTGACCAGACAATGGCCCACTTACTACAACTCAGTGCCCCAAAGTGCCCCTACACCTGCACCTTAGAGGACATTAAAAACGCCACTAATGCAGCAAAAAATGTGGCTACCTACGTACTGGGCCCAAGTAGTCTAACAAAAAAAAGGAAAACCATCGATTCGAAAAGAAGAAGAAAGGAAGGTTTATACACATAGTTTGGTCTACATTACACCCGTGCGAAGTAGGGGCGGGTCACTAGTATATACATAAATGACTGTTTGTATGTTTGTCCTCTATGAGTTCCAAAACTATTCATCCGAATTCCGATTGTGATGGAACTTGGGTGGGTTGTTCTGCGTTTTTTTGGTCCAGGAACCTTGGCAAGGTAAGGTTCCTAAGGTTCCTGGCCCAAAGAAAACACCAGAAATGAATTCGCGGGCAGCAGCTAGTCTCTAAATTTAGAAGTTCTAGATTTACCATGAAACATCTGGAATTAATTTCACTGTTTTAAAATGAACGAAGAACTAAACTACGACAACTAAGCCGCAAAAGTACCGATTACTAAATATCACTAAAAATCATTATAATACCTGGAATTTTCTTTCTTGCTTGTCGCTTTTCCCAAGACCTTCAAATATTACATGATATTTTTGTTAATAATAAGAATATTTATTCAAAAATAAGGAAAAGATATAGGTAGGTAAAATAAATTCAGTCTTGCTTAAATGTAAATTACCTATATTCCTCAGTTTTACATGTCTGAACTAGGTAATCCTGTGTTTCAAGCGAAAAGAGCTAAAAAGGTCTAACAAAATCAATAAATAATCATATAAAAAAGGATTCAGTGTTTGTGAGTTTATGTTTGTTAAGGCACCCACAATACAAGAGAAATTCCTAGAGAGGCAACGTTATTGTATAAAAAAGTGTAATAAAATAAATAAATAAAAGCGACATAAACCCAAAATACTCCTATTTGTATAGGCACAAGTATACGGTAGTTAAGTACTAGGTACGCATGTTTGCACATGAAATCTTCTATCTTGCATCATGTGATCGTAGTATAAACATGGTGACGCTTACCTCGAAGCTTTTAAAAGATACTTCTCATAGCCAGCATCAATGAATGGATCTGGTAGTGCAACGGCCACATATGCTTGACCATCTTTGAGCTGCAGTGGCCCTTCCACCAGCTGGCCATCGGTAGTGTACAGATCTATTAGAGGACTCCTGCAAGTGACCATTAGGATGGAATACACAAATCCCCCTTAGACGATTCTCTGACCGTCTATAAATAAAGAGAATAAATAATGGTAAGTACTTACTGAAGTCCATAATGCGCCTGTCCCAATTGTTTTAGAGTGGAATCCCACAAGTTAAGCTCGTCAGCACTTATGAAATACTTTCTTGGCGGGGAGTATTGCTGTCCGTTAGAGAACAAAAATATCTCAATAGACTGCCAATCACCGTCCACATTCGGGACTTTAGCTTCCTCTGCATTCATGCTACGGTCTTTTCATGAATAATGTGATTTCATGACTCCCACAGCCACAGAAATGCGGGAATAAAACTACCACGATTTTTTGTGAACAAACTGACGATTTTGTGTACACTGATTTATCGTTTTCTGTATATAAATTAATTTATTAACACCATATAAAACATCTAGAGTTGTCTAGGTAATCATTTAATACAAAACGCTTTTAATAATTTGTTATGGCAAAATTTTAATTTATTTTTGAAAACACCGCGACATTATCGTATTTCTGATCTGACACTACAGATGAATTGTTGAGCTGAGTTGTCATCAAGGAACATTTTACTCTCTACGCAAGGTTGTCATGAACATAATCTACGCGAGAAGAATGACATGACATCTAATCTAATAGTATAAACAAAAAAATAAAGTTTGTTTGTTTGTCTGTTTGTAATGTCAAAATAACAGCTTTTTAGTAAATGCATATGAAAGTATGTACGGTACATAAATCAAAAACACAATTTACAAAAATTGTATCTGTCTGTCTGTCTGTTTGTTTCTTCTGGCTAATCTCTGAAACGGCCGGACCGATTTTGATGGAACTTTCACTAATGTTATAAGGAGTAACTTTTTTAAAAAATGGGGCTGCGCGCAATAATAACATAAAACCTAGCTGATAACTGACAATCACGTGGACGAAGTCACGGGCATAACTAGTCTTCTTATAAAAAATATGCGACGAAAGGCGATCATGACGCCACCTATTGAATGCCCATGGAACTACTTAGGGCGGGTTGCTTCCACTGTAATACTATACTAATTCCAAATATTATGTACTCATAATATCTGGATTACGTTTTTATATAATACGGCTTATGGGTTCATAGATTAATTGATTAGCATTTTTAACTGTTTTTGGAGCTGCTGAAGATGTAGATCTACATTATCTTTGCATTGTATAAACTCAATGTGTTAGTATTATGTAATTTTGCATAGCACATACATGTGAGCACTATATACTTTAAAGCTACCATTTACCAGGTATGTCTTTCACTGACTTGAATATGCCCTGGCGGTTGGGAGTACGTCATGCTTACTTGAATGTCTTGCTGATGGTGGCGCATGTGTCGGATCATTCGGTTCCCTTCAAAATGGTTGAGCTAAATGGTGCCGATCCGTGCGTCATGTTCGTGAACGGGCGCCGTCAGTTACGACTGGTCATCTCGTAGCTGCCTCGGTTATTTTAAATTGATTTTGAATTGTTTGTGATTGTCTCTAGACCTCTATTAACGAGCACAACTTGTTACATTTTTCTCACATTTGTGTCCCGTAAATTCAACATGAGTGATGTAACCTATAGTACTGTGATATTCTGTTGATATTAAAAGAGTGTTCATGGAGTTTCTTGCTCGTTCTTCTTCATAGAAAGTAGTAACTAGCCTCAACTTTCTGACTGACTGACTCCTTGACAATTCAAAAGTGCCTGTAAATGGTTTAATTGAAAATAAATCATTTGAGTTTGAGTTTTTACGGTTAAGAAAACACAACAGGTTAGCAAAAAAGAAATCTGCACAATGTTTTTACGCCATTTTGTTTTTGCCGATTTTTAATCAAGGTCTTTTGACAGCTTCTGTATTGAAAACAAAATATTGTGTCTGTTGACAACTCAGATCAACTTGATCTGAGGTTGACAAAATAATAAATAATAGTTTAAAAAAACTAAAAACACGATTTTTATATAAAACCAAACTAAAAAATAGAAAATAAATTTTAGTAAATTTAAATTAGGAAAAGTGTTAAAAATTTCAATAAATATAAATTAATATTAGTGTGAATAAAAAAAAATATTTTATTTTAAAAAAAGCGTGCATGTTGTCAATAGTTATAAATATTTTATTGACAGATATGAGTAGAGTGATTATCATTTTGATAATATCTTAAAAAGCACCCCACGCTTTTTTTAAAATAATTTTTTTTTTTTATTCACTCTATTATTAATTTATATTTATTGAAATTTTTAACACTTTTCTTAATTTAAATTTATTAAAATTTATTTTCTATTTTTTAGTTTGGTTTTCTATAAAAAGCGTGTTTTTAGATTTTTTAAACTATTATGTATTTTTTACTTTTTAGTTTGAAAAATGGAATAATTTTATCAAATTAGTGTATTGTCATCGGTCCTCGATAAATCTACAAAGTTTGAACGAAATCTGGCCGTTTAAAGTGGGTCGAAATCGCGCCCAAAGAAGTCGGTTACAAACAAACATACAAACATACAGGTGAAGCGTGTAAAAATCTTTAACGCTTTGCTAGGTAGTGGGTGCAAGACAATAATGATCAAATTACTTCTTCCCAAAGAGTATAATATAATAAGACAGGGACTTCTTCTTATGGAAATGTCCTAACGGTTTGTTGACACTTCTCGTAACTTCTGACTGGCTTCTACCTTGGCCAGAGACAGTACCCATTGACCATCCCACGTGGCAATGCCACCGAATGCCACACAGAGTAATATAATATACCTATACAGGAGGAATGCCACATGCGATGGTGAATACTGTTGGGCAGATTTCCAGTGGATGCGCAGGAATATTTTGATGCCATTTTATTTTCGTTTTTTTTAGTATCGTATCTTTTGTGTAAATCGATACTTTCTCCTTACTAATATTATAAATGTGAAAGTATCTCTGTCCGTTTTGTTTTCACGACAAAACTATTGAACCGATTTAGATGAATTTGGTATCCTGGCGAAGGACAAAGGCTATTTCGTCTCCGCGATATCGTCTGCATCCGCGATAATCGACATTCACGCGGACGAATCGCGGTCAAAGGCTAGTATTTTATATAAATAAAAATACTATTTTTTTTTATAAATAAATTGAGTATGCAAGTTATTAGTAACTGAGTACAACATATCTCTACAAAGTCACCAACCTTTCCCAACCTTACTCGCTTGATTTAGTTATAGTAACGTTCCACCAACCTCAGGGTCAACGGTCGGCGCACCCCGCAAGGGTGGTCACACCACTAACGTAATACTAGATAATTGCTTTACGTCTCCCTATGTGTTTAGTAGATAAACCTGCTTCGTCTTTACTTACAGTTAATAATAGGGAGGAACTTCACGGTTTGTCTTTGTGATCAAGATTCTATAAGAGGCTTTAGAACGTTTCTGATTGAATTACCGGAGATTTCCGGTAATTCAATCAGAAACGTTCTAAAGCCTCTTATAGAATCTTGATCACAAAGACAAACCGTGAAGTTCCTCCCTATTATTAACTGTAAGTAAAGACGAAGCAGGTTTATCTAGTAGGTTTAGGTTTAAATATCTGTCTGAAACCACAAAGTATGATTATACTTTGTGGTTTCAGACAGATATTTACCAAACAGTATGGGTCACCTAATCTATACTGAAATTAATGAAAAAAATGCCTTTGTTTACTCTTTTGCAATAATGCGAGGGCCATAGTGCTATCGCCCTTTCAAATAGCGATGCCTTCATTAAGTAAAGGGCAAATCGTGCGGGTGAGTCATACGACATCTAGGGTAACAGCCAACAGCACTACTGTTCTGTAAAAATCCTCTTTCGTAAATTTAGTTTAAAACTCTGGCTAAGTAAGGTCCGTGGATGGGTGACCGTTCATGTCATACCGAAACCCCTCCATGCTACGAAAACCACGTTAGGTCCCGGCTGTCATTCGTAGATCTTTGGCAGTCGTTATGGATGAGTCAGAAGCCAAAAAGTCGAACTACCAGTCTTACCAAGGAGTATCGTGTTACGCAGTTACTGGGTTGTGGAGGTCAGGTAGGCAGTCGCTCCATATAAAACACTGGTATTCAGCTGCATCCGGTTAGACTGGAAGCCGCCCCCTACATAATTGGGAAAAGGCTAGACAGATGATGATCGTAAAGAATCATGGCGATCTCGCCATGGATCTCCTTACATTCATTTGTATGAAAAAAATTGATAACTTAGACTTAGAGGGTTTAAAATATTTTCCAATGTGAAGAATACGGTGTCCCCTTGTTTCGCAGACAGAAATTTCATAGAATTTCGTTTCCCAGAAAATGTTTAACATAATATTTGGTTCTCGTATTTTTATTTCGACTATTATTGTTTCAAAGACTATTTACTTCAATGAAAAATATTTCACAGAAACACAATTCAATGAATTTTTAATCACATTTTTTTGTTTAACAAACTTATCAAAAAGTAGAATTCTTTTTTAACGAATATTGTTTGTTTGTTGTATTTTTCCATGGAATTTATTTCAACGAAAATGTATAGATATAAATAGACAAAAACAAAAATGTTATCTTAAAACATCAATATGTTGTGCTACCAAAGTTAATGACAGAAACGAATCGCTGCGAAACCGACTTCACGTAGTCCTGTCTGCCCTACAAATTACACTCTAGGGGAGTGTAATTTAAATCTGCGTAGGCGTGGAGGGGCGAGGCGGCCCGCGAGCTGAGGAGCAGGTGGTTTTAACGCCCGCCGCCGCGGCTGAGGCTGGCCGGCCTAGCCGGCCAGTAAGCCGAAGCTGCGGTGGTGAGCGTGAATACCATCTGCGACGATAAGCTCGCGTGGGACCGCCGGAGCCCCGCAACGCCGGAGCCGTGACAGAAACTATGCCTGCTGCATGTTGCATGCTCGCTTGCATGATGCATGCTTGCTTGCATGATGCATGCTTGCTTATATGCTGCATGCTTGCTTGCACGCTGCATGCTTGCTTGCACGCTGCATGCTTGCTTGCATGCTTCATGCATGCTTGTACGCTGCGTGCTTGCTTGCATGCTGCATGGTTGCTTGCACGCACGCGCAGTAAGTTTGGTTAGAACTGAGAGTCCCATTCTTGGGAATAAATTTTATATTAAATAAAAAATAAGGATAAAGAATATTTGATTTGTTATTCTATGATATGATAATTCTAACAATAAACTTTATGTGAAACAAAAATTAATGATTTGAAAATCTTAAAAGTAAGTATTCTGCGTATTGATTATTCTATGAAACGATATTGTTAGAAAAATTTTATTTGAAACGGAATTCTATAATTTATTAGCTATGAAACAACGTACAACCGAAGAATACATTACCAGGAGTAGATTGATATACTTACCATATTTTTATACCCCCGCATAATTAAAATATTACGAAATGAGAATAACACATGTTCGTTTCATCTCGATGCCCATTTTGTGTTTATAAAAAAAAAAGAAAGTTACAAGCGACGTTAGTGGATCTATCAAATTGGCAGATAAATGGTGTGACAAGTGTGTGGAAAAAAGAAACATTATTTGTGATATTATTTCCCATAAAACAATGCAATTTCGGTGTAAGAACTCATGCGAAATGGCGGCTGTTAGTGTCACTGTTACTGTCAGTCGCCGTTTCGTTCTGAAAGAATGAGTTTTTCGTTAAACTATTCCCTTTTATTGCGGGATTTTAAAAATATTGTAAATGCCTGAAGATACTCTTTTGGTACCCAAGAATATAAGAATTAGAATTTCAACTTCTCTAAACATCTTTATTTTTTTGTACAAATCCTGCCATGATTCTTTAGGTTACCTGCTATGTTATTCTGTAAGAACTCACTCCGGTTCTCCTTCTGATTCCCGGTGAAAACTGTTTTAGGTATTCTGTAACTTGATAAAAACTACGCTTAGTGCCACTGAGTGACAACATAGACGAAGCGAACTATTATTACGTTACTATTTAGCGAATACCAAATACTTTTCACTTCAGGCAAGTGAAATCGGAAATGAGATAGGATTCGAATTCGCGGGTGAATTCTTACAGAATTGCACTGCTGAACTTGAGGTGAGCATTCAATCCTTACTCGTAGCATCATCTCAAACTCACTTAATTGACCGGCAGGACTCAAGTCTTCAGGTCAAGTTATTTTATTAAGAAGTTCATGTTCAAATTACTTAAATATGAACGTTAATAACATTATTCTGCCATCATTTTTCTGTAAACAGTTGTTTTTCAGGGACTTGCATCATAGATAGATATGTAGATAAATAAAACATTTATTTAGTGCACACAACCTGGTAACCTACGGGAGATCGCCAGCGACGTCAAGGCGCTGCTGGCCTTTCTTGGGGAGCTCGGGTGGATCGAATGATTTACTTCCCATCTGTACGCAAAATACGCGCTGAGTCGTGGAGTTGCGGACACTAGCCCGTCATACTACTTAGTGCACACAAAAGCCATCACAATACAAAAAAAAAACAAATCAAATAAGGATCATCCTTCTGCCCTTTTCTGAATTTGAATTTATTAAGAACTAGCTTAAGCCCGCGACTTCGTTCGCGTGGAAGTCGTAAAAAATTAAGAACTACTTGAGTACTCAATAGCAATTATAAATTTCACTGACAGACAGTGTACAGCTTGGTCTAGAAGCACGAAACTTTTGTTGGAAAGATGTTTCAAAATTTCCGAGCTAAAGGAGACGAAAGTTTGTATAGAGATTTGTCTTTTATGCCAAAAGGAAATTCTGTCGTGCACACGGACTGAAAAAAGCTGACTCTTTCGCGATACATGCTGAAAAAAAAAGTGATCATATAATTGTTTCTTTTTTACATTTTAAGATAAAAACAGAGTCCGTACGTACATTGCACGATTTAAAAACGATTTTTTTCTTGGTCGTTCTTTCAAATATATTATACTGTACGCAAATATACTTTTATTTTATTACACATTTTAGTACACAACAAATGTTGAAACTCCAAACCCAAATATGTTTGAAAAGAAGAAAAAACATTAAGGAAGCTTAGCTATATATTTATAAAACCTCTCTGTAAACTATATTAATTTGTAGTTTTGCCGTTAGTCAAAATGTACAGAGAGTCAGGACTGGTGACGCGAGAGCAAGCGACGTACAGTTGACCGTGAGAAAAACAGCTGGTCCTGAGATCGAAAACCGCAGCCTTCAGTGTGACAAACACTGACCGACCTGAGACTTGTTTATAGTCATGCAAAAGCACACGCTCACAGGGAATTGCACACGCTTGAATTGGAAGGGGTAATTGTGGGGAATCATTGGTATACGTGGTATAAACACTCTCACCAACGCCACAACCTGTTACAATTTCAGCTTCAATGATATTTCTTTGCAGACAGACGACTTCGAGTCGGTTCCTGTTACACAAAATAATAGGTACACCGACCTTCAGCTGGAAGATGTGCGCTAGAAGTTCACTTGCCGTAAGCGAATTCTATTGTAAATTCTACGGCGCGTCTTTCCCTTCAATTTGAGAGAAACAAAATGCTTTTATTGATCGCTGCAGTTTGATCAATTTTGGGTGTTTTAATACTTATAATAGCCTGTTCACACACCCAAATTCTCTTGATGCGGGATTTGACTTATGTCGCCGTATAACACATGAATCAGTTCTTCAATTGTAAATACTACACTATCAAGAGTCTCTGTTAGATCCACCTGCCTTCTCTCCTCTGGTAGAGAGCTTTCACCAACTTTTAAATGAACATCGGAGAATTCTTGAACACGTGAATTGCCTCCAAGCTGAGTACGCATATTGATGGTCAAGCGCGATTTATAAACACGTGACCATAGAATTGATCGTTTCAACGATGCATTTACCTCGTCAGCCCTAGTTCCTCGCGTCACCACAGGCAGCGTCTGTCGGAAATCACGACTAAACAGAACTGTGACCCTACCCATCATGTCTTGGTTTCTGCGGATGTCTTGCAGGGTTCTACAGCTTCCACTGCGTTCTTATTAGTCATACATGTCTCTTGTCACTGTTTCGTGATATGTACCGCACAAACAGGTTTCGCTCTCACTGGCATTACTCTCTTAATCGATGGGAATTTTAAAGCAGTGTGGCAGCGCAATGTAACTTGCCTCCTGACCTCTGCAAGAATACCAGTGGTCATTAATGTTTTTTTCTGTTCAACCAAGAGCATTCATTGCTCTGCAATTACTCTGAGGTGAACATGCTGACGTGGTTATTTACGATAGTACTCATTGCACCTCGTATGGATCGTAATTGGTTTCGGCAGTGTATTTCCGATTTCCACGATTTTGATGTGCCAGTGATTGCGGGGCGGCCGGTAACCCAAACTTGACCACAGGAATGACGCCGATGTAAACGACCACGTTTTGAAGAGAAGTAAGAATTGTTTAGAATACGTTTCTCATTGTGTTCAATGTCGATGTGTGTGATGATGCCGATATTTCGCCCACAAAAGTACTGGGTTTGTAATTCCACAAAACAAACAAATGTCTTTGACGATTGGAAATTTTCGAAAATTTTTGAAAGTGTTTCTGTTCGCCACACTATTTTTATAATCGTTTAATTTAATGTATTAAAAAATATATGTAATTCTTCTGCAGTATAATGTTACAATTCTGTATAACTATATATTGTACTCTTTGGTAATAATATTTATTTTGAGTTGAGTTTTCAAACATGACATGTGTCAAAATAAAATGTATTTAAATCAAAAGCACTAAGGAGTATTGATATCAATTTCGATGCAAACCACCCTCAAAATAACTTTCTTCCCATTTTTAATTCCGATAGGTGTTGAATTTCAATAAAATACGAAACCCATCTTCCATCAATTCTGTTAAAGAATGTTTATGCGAAATTTGAAGTAGATTGGACCAAGGAATCACGTTGTCCCATACAAACTTTGCCCCCGTTTTTCACCCCCTTAGGGGTAGAATTTCGGAAAATCCTTTCTTAGTGGATGCTTCCGTCATACAAAGAACACACCCTCCAAGTTTCAGGTCTCTACGATCAGTGGTTTAGGCTGTGGGTTGATACATCAGTCAGTCACCTTTGCCTTTTATATATATAGATTTGTGCAAAGATCTCTTTGACATGGTTAAATGATTTTTCTACAATTCTATTTTTGCCATCATCACCTCGAGAGTTCACTTTCTTTCTAAGACATCTACATATTTAAAACTATATTATTATCTTTGGTCATTATTTAGAATATTCTTGAAACTGCCCCGGTTCTGTAGTGCGTCAGAGTTGTTTGCAAATAAACATATCTATGGGCGGCTTTCACGCAATCCGGCAGAAGAAATTAACGTCTCTGGCAACTAGAACCCGGGTTACTAGCAACAGCACTCTAAAAACAGTGGCTGAGTGTGTTTTCTCCTTTTCTGAGGCATTTTGTGGAGAAGATGACTGAGTAAGAAACTTGATCATCTTTTGTGCAAAATGCTTATCAAACTCAAAATGTTTTTTTTTTCATTGTATGTACAGTCGAACCACGTTTTTAGTTTACACATTGCACGCACACGCGGTATGAAGAGTTACATACACAAACGTTAAATTAAACGAACGAGTTTTGCTTTTTATTAGTGTGCGTATGTCGCGTCACTAAGCAGTAACTATAATATCAATGTATGTATCGTCATCAGTAATCTGTATAATTGAATAAGTTATAATATTTCGCAACCAATCATTGTAACAGGTTTGGCGCAATGGCTAACGTATCTGGTTAGTTATTAAGATGTCTTAAGATCAAATCTCGGTTGCAATACATTCTTTTTGTTAGTAAACATAATTTTCGTAAAACTTTCATTACCTAGTTGAATTGCTAACAATTCAATTCCGTTCACAGATGAGTAAAATAACGTTTGAGAAGTGCGCACGGAACTCTCAGTCAATTTATTTTGACCGTTTAGGAAATAACTACCCACAATTTTTGTTTATTTTTTTATACTTCCACCTTAGTTTATAAAAAATGAGCATTCTTCGTTGTCAGTCTACGAATATAAATTGCAATCCTAAGTATATAGATGAACACTCATATTTCTGTGCGTTCTTTGTTTGTGATGCAATTGTGCTTGAACTTCTTCCAACCATGCAACAAGACGCAATTCATTGTTTTGCATGAGCAAAACGTTTTCATTAGTGAAATTGCAAGGTGATTATTAATATCGGTGAGTAACTAAGATACTCGTGACAATGTTTTCATTACGTTAGTAATATTCCAACTCAAATTCTTAACTTATTTCACCTTTGACCTATGACTAAATTAATGTAAAATAATATTTAAATATATCAGAATTTGATTCTGATAAAATTTACTTATGCCAGTCTGTTTTTGTCTAACATAAAACATTTAGTCAAAATAATTAAAATCTTTTAAATTATGTAATTAAAATAGTCATGAAACACGTTTATTATTTATCTAGTAAATAAATAACGGTATTAAGTTTTATTACAATGAGGCAATATAAGACAGTCAGTTAATTTATTTATGATTAATTATCCACCAATTCACCATTGTTTATGCATGCATTATTTTAAATATTGAAAATTATTTTAAAAAAAGCTGACTCTTTCGCGATACATGCTGAAAAAAAAAGTGATCATATAATTGTTTCTTTTTTACATTTTAAGGTAAAAACAGAGTCCGTACGTACATTGCACGATTTAAAAACGATTTTTTTCTTGGTCGTTCTTTCAAATATACTTTACTGTACGCAAATATACTTTTATTTTATTACACATACGTACACAACAAATGTTGAAACTCCAAACCCAAATATGTTTGAAAAGAAGAAAAAACAGTACACGGAAGCCGCTGCTGCCCGACTTTTGGATTTTCCCTTAGTCGCCTTCGACGACACCCTCGGGATGAAATGGGGGGGGGGGGGGGGAGGAAGCTTAGCTATATATTTATAAAACCTCTCTGTAAACTATATTAATTTGTAGTTTTGCCGTTAGTCAAAATGTACAGAGAGTCAGGACTGGTGACGCGCGAGCAAGCGACGTACAGTTGACCGTGAGAAAAACAGCTGGTCCTGAGATCGACAACCGCAGCCTTCAGTGTGACAAACACCGACCGACCTGAGACTTGTTTATAGTCATGCAAAAGCACACGCTCACAGGGAATTGCACACGCTTGAATTGGAGGGGGTAATTGTGGGGAATCATTGGTATACGTGGTATAAACATTCTCACCAACGCCACAACCTGTTACAATTTCAGCTTCAATGATATTTCTTTGCAGACAGACGACTTCGAGTCGGTTCCTGTTACACAAAATAATAGGTACACCGGCCTTCAGCTGGAAGATGTGCGCTAGAAGTCCACTTGCCGTAAGCGAATTCTATTGTAAATTCTACGGCGCGTCTTTCCCTTCAATTTGAGAGAAACAAAATGCTTTTATTGATCGCTGCAGTTTGATCAATTTTGGGTGTTTTAATACTTATAATAGCCTGTTCACACACCCAAATTCTCTTGATGCGGGATTTGACTTATGTCGCCGTATAACACATGAATCAGTTCTTCAATTGTAAATACTACACTATCAAGAGTCTCTGTTAGATCCACCTGCCCTCTCTCCTCTGGTAGAGAGCTTTCACCAACTTTTAAATGAACATCGGAGAATTCTTGAACACGTGAATTGCCTCCAAGCTGAGTACGCATATTGATGGTCAAGCGCGACCATAGAATTGATCGTTTCAACGATGCATTTACCTCGTCAGCCCTAGTTCCTCGCGTCACCACAGGCAGCGTCTGTCGGAAATCACGACTAAACAGAACTGTGACCCTACCCATCATGTCTTGGTTTCTGCGGATGTCTTGCAGGGTTCTACAGCTTCCACTGCGTTCTTATTAGTCATACATGTCTCTTGTCACTGTTTCGTGATATGTACCGCACAAACAGGTTTCGCTCTCACTGGCATTACTCTCTTAATCGATGGGAATTTTAAAGCAGTGTGGCAGCGCAATGTAACTTGCCTCCTGACCTCTGCAAGAATACCAGTGGTAATTAATGTTTTTTTCTGTTCAACCAAGAGCATTCATTGCTCTACAATTACTCTGAGGTGAACATGCTGACGTGGTTATTTACGATAGTACTCATTGCACCTCGTATGGATCGTAATTGGTTTCGGCAGTGTATTTCCGATTTCCACGATTTTGATGTGCCAGTGATTGCGGGGCGGCCGGTAACCCAAACTTGACCACAGGAATGACGCCGATGTAAACGACCACGTTTTGAAGAGAAGTAAGAATTGTTTAGAATACGTTTCTCATTGTGTTCAATGTCGATGTGTGTGATGATGCCGATATTTCGCCCACAAAAGTACTGGGTTTGTAATTCCACAAAACAAACAAATGTCTTTGACGATTGGAAATTTTCGAAAATTTTTGAAAGTGTTTCTGTTCGCCACACTATTTTTATAATCGTTTAATTTAATGTATTAAAAAATATATGTAATTCTTCTGCAGTATAATGTTACAATTCTGTATAACTACTGGGTGGCGCAAAAGTACTGGCACTAAAGAAAATACTTTTTTTTTTTTTATATGACATTTTCTGTCCTTCTGTTGTTGAAAATTGTGTAGTGAACAAATGTAAAATACACTGAAAATAAACATGGACCGTTTTACTCCCCAAGAACGTGGAATAATTGTGTCAATGTTCTTACGGAATAATTCATCAGTGATAAGAACACAACGTGAATTTCGTCGACGATTTCCCCACCGTCCGGCACCGATTGGTCGCACAATTCGACGCTTTGCCACACGCCTTGAAGCAACTGGCTCAACATTGGATAGACCTAAGTCTGGGAGACCAAGAACAGGCCGTTCAGCTGAAAATATCGATGCTGTGCGCGAAGATGTGGAAGAGTGTCCAGAAACATCAACGAGGCGACGTGCCACGCAATTGGGCATTTCCAGACGGACCCTGCAGCGTATTTTGGTGAAAGACTTAAAGATGTTCCCGTATAAAACTCAAATGACTCATCAGCTGCTGCCTGCTGACCACCGAGCTCGTCTAGATTACTGCCAGCGCGTCATAAACCTCAACCTTGAAGAGGATGATTTTCCTTCAAAATTGGTTATGAGTGACGAAGCGCATTTCCATCTCTCAGGGCATGTCAATAAGCAGAATACTCGGTTCTGGGGCACTGATAATCCGCGCATTATTCAAGAAACACCTCTACACCCACTAAAAGTTACTGTATGGTGTGGCATCTGTGTTGACAGAGTGATCGGACCCTATTTTTTCGAAGACGCTGGAGGCAATGCGATTACTGTCACTGGAGAACGCTACAGAACCATGTTACGTGAGTTTTTGATACCCAGTTTGGACGAATTGGGGCTGGAGCACATCTGGTTTCAACAAGACGGCGCTACGGCACACACAGCGCGCGACACTATGGACTTAGTGAGGGACGCTTTTCCAGGCCGAGTTATCTCTCGTTTTGGCGATTTGCCTTGGCCTGCAAGATCACCCGATCTGACCAGTCCAGACTTCTTTCTTTGGGGTTTTTTGAAATCTCGGGTGTATGTGAACAAGCCACAGACTCTCGCAGCTCTAAAAGAAAACATTCGTCAATAAATAACGAACATATCGCAGGAAGTGTTACGGCAAGTTATGCAAAATGTCATAAATAGGGCTCAAATGTGTATCAACTCTGGAGGTCACCATTTAAAAGACATCATCTTTAAATCCTAATGGTACGAAATTTAATGGCACAAATATACATTTAAAAAAATCTAAATCTAGTTTTCTAATTTAGAAAAAATGTTATAGCTGAACCAAATAGGGTCTTTACTTTTGCGCCACCCAGTATATATTGTACTCTTTGGTAATAATATTTATTTTGAGTTGAGTTTTCAAACATGACATGTGTCAAAATAAAATGTATTTAAATCAAAAGCACTAAGGAGTATTGATATCAATTTCGATGCAAACCACCCTCAAAATAACTTTCTTCCCATTTTTAATTCCGATAGGTGTTGAATTTCAATAAAATACGAAACCCATCTTCCATCAATTCTGTTAAAGAATGTTTATGCGAAATTTGAAGTAGATTGGACCAAGGAATCACGTTGTCCCATACAAACTTTGCCCCCGTTTTTCACCCCCTTAGGGGTAGAATTTCGGAAAATCCTTTCTTAGTGGATGCTTCCGTCATACAAAGAACACACCCTCCAAGTTTCAGGTCTCTACGATCAGTGGTTTAGGCTGTGGGTTGATACATCAGTCAGTCACCTTTGCCTTTTATATATATAGATTTGTGCAAAGATCTCTTTGACATGG
Source organism: Charanyca ferruginea (assembly GCA_947361185.1). NCBI lineage: Eukaryota > Metazoa > Arthropoda > Insecta > Lepidoptera > Noctuidae > Charanyca > Charanyca ferruginea. Next base: position 19,601,738 of record OX376059.1, on the reverse strand, counting down.
TTAAATGATTTTTCTACAATTCTATTTTTGCCATCATCACCTCGAGAGTTCACTTTCTTTCTAAGACATCTACATATTTAAAACTATATTATTATCTTTGGTCATTATTTAGAATATTCTTGAAACTGCCCCGGTTCTGTAGTGCGTCAGAGTTGTTTGCAAATAAACATATCTATGGGCGGCTTTCACGCAATCCGGCAGAAGAAATTAACGTCTCTGGCAACTAGAACCCGGGTTACTAGCAACAGCACTCTAAAAACAGTGGCTGAGTGTGGTTTCTCCTTTTCTGAGGCATTTTGTGGAGAAGATGACTGAGTAAGAAACTTGATCATCTTTTGTGCAAAATGCTTATCAAACTCAAAATGCTTTTTTTTCATTGTATGTACAGTCGAACCACGTTTTTAGTTTACACATTGCACGCACACGCGGTATGAAGAGTTACATACACAAACGTTAAATTAAACGAACGAGTTTTGCTTTTTATTAGTGTGCGTATGTCGCGTCACTAAGCAGTAACTATAATATCAATGTATGTATCGTCATCAGTAATCTGTATAATTGAATAAGTTATAATATTTCGCAACCAATCATTGTAACAGGTTTGGCGCAATGGCTAACGTATCTGGTTAGTTATTAAGATGTCTTAAGATCAAATCTCGGTTGCAATACATTCTTTTTGTTAGTAAACATAATTTTCGTAAAACTTTCATTACCTAGTTGAATTGCTAACAATTCAATTCCGTTCACAGATGAGTAAAATAACGTTTGAGAAGTGCGCACGGAACTCTCAGTCAATTTATTTTGACCGTTTAGGAAATAACTACCCACAATTTTTGTTTATTTTTTTATACTTCCACCTTAGTTTATAAAAAATGAGCATTCTTCGTTGTCAGTCTACGAATATAAATTGCAATCCTAAGTATATAGATGAACACTCATATTTCTGTGCGTTCTTTGTTTGTGATGCAATTGTGCTTGAACTTCTTCCAACCATGCAACAAGACGCAATTCATTGTTTTGCATGAGCAAAACGTTTTCATTAGTGAAATTGCAAGGTGATTATTAATATCGGTGAGTAACTAAGATACTCGTGACAATGTTTTCATTACGTTAGTAATATTCCAACTCAAATTCTTAACTTATTTCACCTTTGACCTATGACTAAATTAATGTAAAATAATATTTAAATATATCAGAATTTGATTCTGATAAAATTTACTTATGCCAGTCTGTTTTTGTCTAACATAAAACATTTAGTCAAAATAATTAAAATCTTTTAAATTATGTAATTAAAATAGTCATGAAACACGTTTATTATTTATCTAGTAAATAAATAACGGTATTAAGTTTTATTACAATGAGGCAATATAAGACAGTCAGTTAATTTATTTATGATTAATTATCCACCAATTCACCATTGTTTATGCATGCATTATTTTAAATATTATTTTGTTTTTATTCATTAAGGAGAACCGTGCAGTTATGTGTCCATCGGAGTGCGTATTCTGAAGAAATAGACCATCATCGACGTGGGCCAAAACCGAAGGCGAATTCTTCGGCTCGTTACCACGACATCGTGGCAAGGCTGTTTACGGGACTAATCCGTTTTTATCCACCCGTATAACTGCATCAACACATAATGACATGTGTGCTTACAAACAGTGCGATATCACCTGCTGACCGGCATGAACCTGGTTTAAGTTTATTTATTTATTTATTTATTTATTTACATTCATTAACACACAAAGCAAGCAAGCAAGTTGCAGTAAGCCACCACGGAAGATTTTTCTGTCCAACGCTCACCGGCAAAAACAAATTCTATTCGCTAGGTCATATTATCATATATTCATTTTAATTGGGAGAACAATGTGTTTATTTTAGTGATGAGAAATGTTTAAAGTCGTTTATGGATGGCGTTAAAATACTGTAAACGAAGCCGAATTACTATTAATATACTTAGGTTTAAAAGCTACTTCATGTTGCCGTGAATCTCTTATAAACACCTAAGTTATTATGTATAGTCCGTAGTTGACAGTTATTTGCAGTATATATTTTGAAGTGTAAGTGATGTTATTGTTATTCAGTTAGAAGTTAAATTAATTTCTTACTATCTAACATGTTGATTCACTTCACTTTCAATTCCACTTTGTTTCAATTTGTATACATTGAAAAAACAATTACGTCCATTCATATTCAATAAAAAGAAAACTTTGTCTTGTCTTATAAACTCTTAATGAAGTTGCTAATAGTGTTCTAATCATAAAAAAGTTAGGTATCAATAGCGATATAATAATATTTTTACAATAGTTTGCGTTATATAAATAATTGTATTGGCTACACGTAGTTTTTTATTTGCTAATATTATAACCCATGCCAAATTGAACCCTAAGCCAACTCTTGTAAGAAACATAATAGTCGAAACGAGCTGGCTCATTCACTAATGACCCAATAGCGTTAGGGAACAATAGGATTCCGCATTCCATCTTTTATTAGTGATCGATGATTCCAACGCCTAGGTTATTTAATAAAATATTTTGATTTATTTTATTGGTTTTATTTAATTACCTTTTTATTTTTTTGTTTAAGTCATTTTATTTGACATAAAATATTAATGTTTTATGGGACAAAGGAAAAATAAAAACCTAAAACCATAACACCTGCCGGGGTTTGATCTTACGACACGAGGCTTATCTATGCCAAGTGCTTCCACCAACCGGCTACCTGGTCCTTATTTATAAGGTTGAAATATTGGACTTCATTCAATTAAAATTGGTATACGTGGGTATATCATACGCACACAAACAGTTTAACTTCATAACCGACCAACCGACTAGTTCATTTACACACACAGTGACAATATCCCGTATGTGTGGCCTGTAAATCAATTACGTTGGCCGAGTGTACAGTAACACTATTCTAACACTACGGATTTCTGTTACCTATCCGATTTTTGGAAATAAATAATTATAATAATTTTGTTTCAAGCAAAAGCTAGATATAATATTCTATTAAAAATATCTGTGTCTGCATTTAGTTGCGCCTGCGCGTGTCACTCTCGCGCTGCTCATTTGCATTCGGTTTCACTTTTCTCTCGCCATATTAGTTATGGCAGAGTCATCCGTAACATAACAATATTAGAGTACGTACCTTGTTTTTAGAAATCTGTTCGTTCTCCTCGGTGACATGCTACGAAGAAAAACAGAACCATATTCACTTATGTATGAAAATAATACTTTCTCAAACATTGAAGCAAGGTAGAAAATGCTATTATGCCATACATAAGTATGTACAGAGGCCAGCACATCAAGCTACCACAATCTGTCAAATTTCTTTGATACATTTTCAACTTTATACCAATAGCATAAGGTTCATAATCAATTGCTAAAATTTGACATTTTGGTATGGCTTGATGTGCTGGCGTCTGTACATGCTATGACCATGAGAGTTACTTTATTGTATCAAGGAACTTTTGATTGTAAGTCAAGCTATTGGGTAGGATAAGAGGCAGGATAACCCATTTTGTACCGTGAAAGCCATCAGTCGCGGCTGTTATTATTCTTAGATGTTTGACAGTTGTTACGAATACCTACAACGCGCTTGCTGTGCTGACATGAGTCAGTATAGCACCACAGTAAAGATAGATATCTTTACTGTGATAGCACGAAACGCCGCCTTGTTAAAAAAATCAAATAAAAATAGTAATACATATTCAAAAGTGAATACAATCACAAAATTGTAGGTATTCGCTTTTAATTTATATTTGCTTTTTTGGCTTCACTCGCAGTGTTCCGCACGGCCTATCTGCCTTTTGTTTAATAATGTGAGGGGATCTGTTATGTAATCTGTTAGAATCATCAAGTTAAATTATTATTGTACTCTATTTAATATCCCTATAGGGTACTTAATTACTTCTGTAACAGAAATAGTAAATTTATTCTCATTCTTATCTTCACTGGGTTGTGGTCATTATTGTGGTAGGATAGGCAGTCGGCATTCGGTCAGATTGGAAACTCACCCTTAAATAGTTGGGAAAAGACTAGACAGATGGTGATGATCTCTTAGGCAGCAGCATCAGATACAATCGAATATGAGTTAATTACCAACTATTTAAAACTAGAAGATCAATCAATAAAAACTATTGAGAAAGGATATTTCAAGTGAAAATGTGGATAGGTTGTGAAGCATTATATATACGTAGTTAAAATGAGCAGACCACGTTAAAGTCCCTTAAAACGGTGACGTCGTCATTTTGAAAGCCTACGTTACGGTAGCGCTGGGAGAGCGTATAGAAATGTTTTGTCTTCGTCAAATGGCCCTCGGCCCACATATTTCACCCACTCTGGCCCTTGCTGATACAATCGAGTGTTATTTTATGCCTCCTCGGCTCTATTCCTACGCTACCTTATTCGGTACTTATGTAATCTATTAAGAAATCGTTTCCTTTAAATCTTAACTTAATAAATGAAGGGCCTGTAAATGGTTTAATTGAAATAAATGCTTTGACTTTGGTAGGTATTTAAATCAAAAATAAAAAAAAAAATTTCAACATAACACAGCTGTCTTCAGTCGGTGTATTACCCATTGATCTGAACCCATCGAACTAAATAAATAATATAGGTATACAAAACGAATAATGTATTTTCAATTTGAATGTAATACGTTATTATGAAATATCCCTTTGGCTGCCAAAGGGATGGAGAAGAATGGCGCTGGACCTTCTTCTTCTTCTTCGTATTGCTGGCACGACAGTCTGGCGCTGGACCGAAACACATAGGAGGCCTATGTCAAAAGACAACCTGACCTGGTTGCTGATAACTAGTGGTAATCTTAGATTTTATTGATAATGAAATAGGTCTCAGTAAACTAGTTATAAGATAAAAAAGTGGAAAAAGAAATGTATTTAGCAGGTTAGAGATAAGTAAAGGCTATTTTTATTTTATTTATTTTTATATTATTACAATATATAAGTACATACAATAGTTTCAGAGCTATATAACCTTTCGAAAACTCCAGTCGTATTACGGAACCGGAATGTAGGTGAAGCAATCCGGAATTAATTTTCATTATCTAGTTCATCTTAAGAGCGTGAATATTTGCATTACTAATAGCATTTTAGCGTGTTTTTTAGCTATATTTAGCTGCCAAGAGCAACGATGTATAGCAAGTAAGTACTCGTTACACAAGCTTACATAATAAGAATAGTTATATTCAGTTAATCTTATTGAGAACCGTATCAAATGACTGTTGTACTTAGAACCGTGATGTTTCGGTAAATTCGTGTTTAAATCTGAAGCGTTTGTGGTTTGTGTATTGATTTGTAATTGAGCTCCTGATTAGTCTTATTTTAGGTTTCTGCAAAATGTGCACAATAGATGCCTTGCACAAAGCCAACATCAGTTTAATGGAGACTTTTAATTGATGCTGTAACTTTCTTTTCGATAAAAAATGTAAGGGATGACATGAATTTAAATGTTGGTTTCGTGCAACTCAACAATAGAGAGGTTTTATAAATTGGTTTCATGGTTTGGTGAATTTGTTTGTATTTTTGTAAGTTTGGAGGTAGAGCTGGCAAATGCCAGATCTGGACACACCTCAGGATGTTATCTCCTAAACTACTAATTCGATTACAAAAATTCGTTCATTGTCACGTCATACGATTATAAATACTTCTGAGCGGACAAAGCCGCGGGTAGAAGCTATATAGTTATTAATAATCTCTTGTGTTGAAATAAAATGTAGGTTTTAATATAATCATCATCTGCCTAGCCATTTCTTATGTTAGAGTCGGCTTCCAGTCTAACCGGATGCAACTGAATACCGCTGTTTTACATGTAGCGACTGCCTATCTGTCCTCCACAACTCAATGACTAGGTAATACGATACCCCTTCGAAATATCTACTGGTTGTCGGGTTTACGTACATTCTGAGCCACGGAGGAGTCTAGGTATGAAAAGGATGGTCACCCATCCACTGACTGACCGCGGCAAGCGTAGCTTAACTTTGACCGTCCGATTCGTATGGATTTTAGTTTAGTTTTGACTTAGCCACGAGCCTTTTTAGGTTTTATAAGGAAGCAAGTAGTAATATCCCCTTGAACGCAAGCAATAGTCAACTTTTACCACCTGTCTTACTGCCCCAATCAGAGATGTCACTTAATAATAATGTATTATTACTTTAATTGACCAACATAACTTGGCTTCTCAATCATACGTCATATTTTTAAAATTTATGTTGGTCTATTAAAGTTAATGATTCTTTATTATTAAGTGACGTCTCAGAGTGCGGCAGTTAGTCTCCATATAATGCACTTGACTTGTGTGAGGCCACTGCTAACGCTTGAACGTCAAAAAAATTCAGTCGTATGGAACACGAATTAAAGGTTACATTTCAATGCCATACTGTAAGTTGAGTTGAAGTAGAGTCGACTTCGTTGGGTTGGTGTAATGTGCTACGACCTAAATTCTGGTCATACTATTGAAATATAGGTACGGGGTACAGGATCAACGACACGACCAACATGAGTAGAAGAATTACTAATCAGTTCGTCTAGCGTGGTGATAACTGCATCCTGTAGGACTATCATTTACTGTTATAGAGACAGACATTCCAACGCCGTATGGTGCCGCAAATAGCACCACCCCATTTCTACCCGTGGGTGTCGTAGAAGGCGACAGAGGGATATTGACGTGAGAAAGGGCAGCAGCTTCCGTGTGATTACCATAACACCATGCATCATCGCCAGCATGCATCGGTCAAGCATGGCGATAACGGCTGAACCCCCCTTGGGGTAGACCTATGCCTGTGTGAAAAAAAGTCCATTGATATTAAGGTGCAAGGTCGCTTAAGGCGACGATATACGCCGGCGATCTTGAGCGACCAGAGAATCGTATGCGCTGAGTCCAAAACTCTAGTTTAGTCGAAAAAATTAAATAAAAGATAGTATTCTTTAACTTAAAAAAAATGCGTATACAAAAAGATAGATAGTAAAATTGTCTGTAGAATGTTGAATGAGAATGTTCTAGTTTAACATATATTTTTTTCAAATCATTTACACTACACGTTGTGACGTGTATGTCTATTCTGTTACAATCAATTCGACGACACGGTTGGCGCAGTTGCTGAGCGATCGACTGCTGCGCAGCGTGTTGCGGGTTCGATTCCCGCCCAGGGTAAATATTTGTGTGATGAGCACTTGTGTTTGCCTTGTGTCTGGGTGTAGTTTATCTATATATGTATGTATTTACAAAAAAAAAACGTATTTGTGTATGTATATCAGCTGTCTGACACCCATAGTACAGGGTCTCCCTAGTTTGGGGTCAGATGGCCGTGTGTGAAAATGTCCGCACATATTATTATTTTTATTATTAATCTCCCTCGGTGAGCACCTAGGTGAAGTGAGCTGTCATCAGTCCCGATGCTATTGATTAACAAAGTAGACGGACGGATGACAGCTCGCTTCACCTAGGTGTTCACCGAGGGAGATTGTAACAGAATAGACATAGTGATTGTCAGTTTAAAATCTGTTAAAGTCGCTTGTTAGCGCCTTAACAAAAAAATTGCTACCCTATACGTTACTGCGACGAACATATCAAAATGCAAACAAAAGCTTAGTTGAAGTATGAAAACTTCTAATTATCCAAGTTTAAGTAAATACGACTTTAGGGTGTTGTAAACGAAGGATGATACAAAATAAGCGAGGCTTCGTGCAATATTGTCTCTTTTATCTTCGTCCCGCGACTAATTATCAAGATATATCAAAGGATTTCAGCCGCCAAGAGAAAAACTTGACGTAGAGTCTTTAAGTATATTGTTTTTGTTGGATAAACCTTTTATATCTCAATTTGTATCCATCAGTCTGCCTAGATCTCTTATACAAAGTTTCAATCATGCTGGAAATCCTTAAATTTTGGCTGTAAGAGCAGTAGTACACAATTACAACACTTAAAAGTCACATTGTTTAAAGTCTGAAATAAAGTACCTTTATTAATTTCAATTTTGAACTTCAATAGGCTAAATACTCAGATAAAAAATACTGTAAATTATCTCTGTGGCTGAATTATGATCTTACTTTGATTTCGTAGTCATATTTTGTATTCTGTGCCACAGTTTTCTATAACATAAACAATTTTCTATTTATTGATACTTATCACAAAACGGCCGTGAAAGCTAGGCGAGCGAAAGCATTTACTGTGTCGATTAAAATATCAACCAATTCTATTTCCAAAAGTTCCAGCCGTTCACATTTCCAGAAACAATGATTTCATTGTTTATATTTATAAAACTAATAAAATTAGTTTCGTGTTGAATGTCTGATCGCATATCTTTCCGGCTGTTCTTAGGAAGACGCAGGCCGGGTGCAGTGCCGTTGCTTCGTAGAATGATAAAAAAAATAAAAAAGTAGGGAGTGTGTAAATAAATACAAGGCGCGTGCTATTTGTAGCAGCGACGCGCGTGCGCGACGCATCGCCCGTCGACGACGACACAGATTCGCTCATCACAGATAAGACATCACTGGAATTGTGACGCATATCGGTGTTGTTCTAAAAAAACTATGATTAATTAGAGCGTTCTATAGATTTGACCGAAATAGACACAATACATTCCTAGAGACCGTATAAAAAGCTTAATGCTGCAAAATCGCTTTTTAGATGCATGATGTCATTTAAAGGTCGCTTATTGGTCGTTCTACATAATTGCATAGGTATACGCAAGCCAATCGAATTGTGATAACGACTTAAATTTTGTGTTCATACGTCCTGTCTGTTTCATAATCTATGAAGACTTGTCGTATTGTCCTTGTCATCGCCCTGCAGCTGAACGCCCAAATGCATTCCCCCTGATTCCGCCCAATACAACAGAGCCCAAGGCCGGAATTTGTAGTTAGCTTACATACTCTATCATTGTGATGATAATTTCAGAACGAACGGAATAGTTACCCAAAGCCATCGTGGGAACGTTAAAAATTAAAGGTGTACTTTGGATGTTTAACTCCCTAAGTCCCTACCTAGCTCCGGTTTCAGGACAACTCTGTATTGTAAACTGAAAACATACCATAAGCATACCTAATAATTAGTGTCAGTGAATGACCAAGGAGGCCGTGAGACGGGAACGGGAACCAGGAGGCGGGGAGGCGAGCGGGCGGCGGCGGGCGCGGGCGGCACCGGCGTCGCGCCGCAGTCCGCGCGACGTCCCTCCGCCGGCTCGTTGTGTGCCGCCGCCGCACACCCGACGCACGCGATCGTCGCTTTTGTTTATTGTTAGACGCGCGCTATTACAGCTGTTCCCAGTGCTGCACCGCGACTTACCGCAGTGCTGATCTGTATAGTGATTTCGTTTTATAAGTGCACTTCTTGTGGTGTTTCTGTGAGCTGTGAGTGTAGATGGGGCTAACGGAGCGGCCCTAGAGCTGCCGGTGCGGTGCGTACCAACACCTCTGCCTAGCTCGCAGGCTGTGTCCGGCTCGGTCATGGCGGCCACGGCCCGCCGCGAGATAGACACGGGCGAGGAGGACATAGCCGCTATTGCTAAACAGATTTCAGACCATGCCGAAGCCATATATCAGACTTGGAAGGCGCGTGGCCTCGCGCCCACCGAAATATTATCGTGCAGGCCCACGCCTGGCCTCAAGTTGACAGAGAGTCTGAGGACTAAACCTAGGCCCGAACCTAAACCCGAAATAAAACAGAGACCTGATATTAGACAGGTTCATCGCCCGGACGCCGCTAGGGAACAAAGACCAGACGTCCGAAGAGAACAGAGACCCGACACACGTCGCGAAAGTTTTGAGCCCGAAGGAGAAACCATTGAGATTATGCTCCCGCCGGACCTGGTACCGGAGCGGAATGGTACAGCAGGCGCAGGCGCAGGCGCTAGGCGGGCCGACCCCGCTGCTATGCGGCTCGAGGTCGCCCGTGAGGAGGAACGCCTGCTGCGGGCGCTGCGTACTGGTGGCGTAGTGGCCGAGCGTACTGCCGAGCGACCTGACGTGGTTCCACCGATATCATTGGTTGACTACGCTAAGAGTAGATACCAGGACAGGCTGGAGACAGGAGCGAGGAAGCCAGCCGCCGGCGCCAGTGGCGAGCGCCGGGCGTCTTTGGGCTCCCATGTCACGGAGGCGCGCTCTAAGTTTGAGGCGCGAGCTCGGCGCGCGTCAAGCGCCGGCGCCGCCGGTGAGCCCGCCTCCGCAGCGGGAGTGACGCCCGTACGCCCTTTCCTAACGCGTGGCTCAGTCGCAGAACGAGTGCTTATGTTTGAACGATGTCCAAGTGAAGCTACACTTGAGCTAGCCAAAAGAAAATCTCCGGCAGCGACCACTTGGCGAGGACCACACGATGTCATCAATAGAGCACAGGTGAGTTAAGCCTCTAAGTCTAGATTATGGTAATTGTCATCGTTGTCAACTTGTTTTGATAAACATAATAAAACATCGAGAGAGTGTGAAGACCAGCCAAGCGAGAACTAAAACCAGGGGCACGAGTAAAGCCACTTACAGACATTATTTGTGCGCTGCTTGACGTTTGTTGTCGCGTCACAGAACTCACAGATGCAGCGGGCGCGCACTGTGAGCGCGAGGTTAGCTAGATATACGTGAGCAGGTTGGCCGGTGTTATTTGTGTAGATACCGCGATTATATTCGTGATTCAAGTACACAGTGACATCAGCTGCTCTGTTCCATGAAAACACTTGTAAAACTTATTATGTGTTGACGATGTATTGCTTAGTGCAAACATCTAAGCAAAATGTTTGACATGTTTTGCACAAAAACGTATGTGCTCAGAAGTGTGAATGAAGCAGGTAAAATATATAGCGAGGCACTCGAATGGGATTGTAAACGTTCGGCTTCGTCCATAATGAGCATCAACAGAAGGTCGCAAGCAAATACCGCTCATATCTGCCCACTTCTAATATTCATTTTTAGTTTTATTTGTACAGTTCTGCTTCATACATCTTCGCAGTTTCAGTAGTTTCTGTTTTATGTCGATAGATGACAAAACTGAGACTTTATAATTGGATGCCATGTGACGGTTGCACAGATAGCTCTACCGATTGATGTAATGACAAATCTCAAGAGCTTGTGGAATAGAATGAGTCCAATGAACCAGTCCAGTTCGATGTTATTCAATCATCAAGCGCAGTGTACGTTCTGATTTACTAGCTGTACATAAAGAGTGTGTACATTGTACGACTCGGTTCGTTGCATTTTTGTCAAATTGCCAATTTGTTCCTCGTTGAACAGGGTTCATGCACGACGCCGTATAACGTGCTCCATAGATAAGCTCAATTTTTAGAACATTTGTATATATATGTACCTCTTTGTCAAATGAAAACAGTGTCCAGTCATTTTCTGTGTAATTGAGATTCATCACAGTTGTTTATTATCCTTTAATTTATGTCATCGAGGCTAAACTTGTCGCTTTTCTAGGGAATTTATTATAACAGCAATTGAGTTGATGTCATTTTTGTAAAACTACTTTTAATTATACGACTCATATAGAACTTAATGCAGGCTGTCCTCTATTTCCATGTTTTTAACAATTAAATGGGTAAGTACAACGAGTAAATATTTTCCTTAATCAGAAATAATTTGCAAATATTGATGTAACTGGGAAATCCAGACGAAAGGACTGATCGAATAATTTAGTTATTCTCATAGATAGATATCCCAATAGAAGCAGGTCAATACAGAAATGCAACAAACAGTACGCCGAAACTTTATAATTCATGAGGTGGTGTCTAAACACGCGTTTGCGTATAACCGTTACATTTACGCACGTGGAATCATAAACAGCGACAAGCAGGATATGAATTCGAGGTATTCGTGTCATAGAGTATGGTACAGCACCCAGTACATAATGCAACTGTGTGCAGAAATTGAATTAAAACTTTCCTAAAACCATCTACAGCTAATGTCCATAACACACATGATTTGTATATTTCTAAACGGAAAGAGATTGTTCACCTCGTCATACTACTACGGCCACAGAAAAAATAGTGTTCCAAATTTAAATCCGTCGAAACGGCGGGAATGGCTTGGCTGACGCCCAGCAGCGTTAGCCGATTAGAGCCGACCGACATCCGAATGCATCCGAATGAATCTGATGCTGGGGCAGTAGGAATATAGATTCGTCAGAGTATAAATTGTTACAGCTCCATCGGATTCGACTTGCAAATGCTTGTCCATTGTATTTGGGTTATGAGAAATGCGTGGATAAAAAAACACAGGAAACCGAAACTGCAGTATCACCTACATTATAATCGGTCGGAAGTGGCCGACAAATAAATTGGGCGGAAGTGATTGTTCATAATCATAACAGTTGCGTTGCGTATGACATAGGTGTCGTGCGAGACTGTTTCGTGCAGTTGACGGTAATTGGGACGGTGTGTTATGCAACATGTTACGAGAATGAGAACTGTTCCAAATGTCATGAATCCAGAACAATTGCGTTTTATCTCACACGTGTTGTGTCGAGCACGTCAATAAATTGCCTCCAACTGACAGCTTCTTTGAAGACTACACTGAGAATAGAGGTCGATAAACTAGACTCGGTTGCTGAATTAAGTTTAAACTTCAAGAAGTAAAAAAAATTACTAACAGCTGTACTACACGGACATATTCGATACTATCTCTCCTCATTATCATTCATGTAAATAATTACCGCAACATTGTAGCTGTGCCAAGTCTGTACGTTACATCCATTTTAAGAAATCAATGCCTCTTTCATATGAAAGAATTGGTCCTTCCGCATACATTTCGTCTTTCTACCAGTTGCCAACTGTCTAGCGAATGGGTTATAAATAAACATAAAACGAGTAGGTCCCTATATAGTAGGTTTTCAGAAGAAACTTGTTTAAAGCGATAGTACAGTAATAAAAGTTGATTTGAAGTAGTTAGGCAAGGCAGCGAAGGACCCAAGGCCGATGGTCGCATGTTCTCACGCGATGTTGGGCTAGCGGAAACACTAATAGTGCGATATGTTCGGACAACTCTAGTTAGTGTCATTAACTTTCTTTATTTATTTATTACATTCTGAGTTCTGACATTGTATGCAGAGCCACAAATCGTATAGTCAGTATGAAGATAGATTGATAAATAATTAACGTTGTAAGTTACTATAATGCATGCTGTATATTGGCTGAATATGTGAATTACCTTTAAGACTTATCTATAAGATCAGTAAACCTACCGTATTTGATGCAATGAATAATTATGATTCTCATTAATGTTTAAGTTCTGATGAAGATATGGATAAAAGAAGGAATGAGTGGGTAAATAACAATGCTTGTTTGCTACGAGTTGACGGCTTCGGACTATTAGGTTCTATAAGGCCCAGGCTTCCCTAATTTTTTTTTTTGTCGGTAGTCCAAGCTTAGAGTAATCCATAGTATTTCGAAACGAACATAGTTAAAAAGCAACAAAACGATTTTAAAGTGAAAGTGTTTTTTTGTGTCGCGATAATAATCTTATAGCGGTTATTATGTAGTGATAATATTATGTTAATTAGTATTACGTATAATGTTACCGACATTACCATAAGTATTTAAATCGTTATCTCGGACGGTAACGTTGAAGGTAACGTTCTACTTACTACTAAGCTGTGTTATGTTATGAATCTCATGGTTTTGTAGGCTTAAAATTATATTACCTTAACCTGTACATTTTACAGCAGTTGCTTTTTCATGTTCGATATGTTTATCAATTAACTCGATTAAAGGCATAGATAATTTTCGGCTAATTTTTTAAGGGTTGGTTCCGTAGAAAATCTTATTCATAAATATTGTTCTATATGTGTATTTTGTTTTTTTAAATGGTGTTGTCTATTCTATCGTTCTTTAATTAGATTTGTCATAATACAATTATTATTATGCACGCAATTTTCAGTAGGAAGTTTAGGAACTTGTAACCGTCTTGTTCATTACTTAAAGTTAATTCGGGTTACAGAGATACGACCTTTAAAACTAACATAGCTGTTTTATCACTTGTGAAGTTCTCAGGGACCTTTCATTGCCGTGCCATGAAATCAAACTAAACTATGTAAGTGCACAAGTTTCACTATTCACGATTGTGTGGCGGATTTACAACTTGGCGTCGCGTAACGTTTTGTTAATGTTGTCTCTACACCGACACTTTTATGTAAACGAGTCTCACCTAGAAACTATTTTGTTTCAAATCAAAGATTTTTACAAACAATTTTTACTGTAACCACGTAACGTAACATAATAATGCGTCTCATTTAGAAGAGTGTCCTGCGGTGAATATTCATTATTTCTTTCTACATTCCTGATTTCCTACCATCAAACCAAATTCAACTCAATGTTACTTTATCATAGCAACAACAACATAACGTACACACATCAAAAAAAGTTTGTGATCACTAGCATAAGCAGATATATTTTTTTAAATTGAACTTTATCAAGAAAAATTCTTTGCTGTGTGTTTTCTTTAAATAAAAATACCCTGTTTGAAATTAAAAACTAAAACTATTTATTATTTTGTATAAAAAAAATTTGAGTAATTAATCATAATGTAATTGTAACAGAAAAAAGAAAAAGACTGTTTAACCAAACTTAAACAACAATTTATTAATAAAAGGTTTATATTCAATATAATATATCTCCTCCCCTGGCTCGAACAGATGCGAAGATCCTCCTGGGCATGCTGAGAATCAAGTTATTCAGCATTACTTGGGGTATCCTGTCCCATTCTTAAATAGCGGCTTCCCTGAGTTTTGGCAGTGTCTGGGGACGTGGCTGAAGGTTTCAAACAGCTCGCTTAAGAGCATCCCACACGTACTCTATTGGGTTTAAGTCAGGCGAGCCGGCAGGCCAGTCTAAACTTGTGATGTCGTATTCTCGGAAAGCAGCATTGACTCGTTGAGCTCGATGGGCGGGCGCATTATCATCGACCAGTACAAATTGGTGCCCATGGTTTACTCGGAATGGTCTGACAATTCCATCAATAGCAACTGCTCTAAACATGTCTGCAGTCATGAAGCCTCGATACGGGATCAAAAGCGTTCTAGCTCCAATCATAATACCACCCCAAAAGGACACCGATTTCCCGCCTTTCTGAAATGTTCCAGTGGCAGACCTTTGCCTTTCACGGTCTCCTGGTTTTCTCCAGACACGAACACGTCGGTTATCTGAATGAGTACTGATTCGCGATTCGTCAACGAAGAGACAGTTTTGCCAAATGTTTTCTTCTTCATTTTGCCGAAGCCTAGCTCACTGCAGTCTCCGTCGTTGACGTTGCCGGGAGTTCAAAGAAGTTCGCCAAGACCTCCGTTCTCGTAATCCAGTCTGGTGCAAGCAATTCCGAATGGTTTGAGTGCTAACTTCAAGCCCAGAGGCGGCCCGAACTTCTGCTTTTATTTTAGTAGCGTTGATTGTTGGGTCACGGGCTGCCAGCAATCTAATATAGCGCTTTTGGACAGCTGTCAAAACAATTAGGCGACCACTACGGGGTCGGTCAGCTAAATTACCCATCCCGTGGTACCTCTGCAATGTGGTCACGACACAGGATTGGGATATAAAAACTCTGCGTGCTATTTCTCTCGTGGTGTATTCTTCTTCCCTCAAATTTACTATTCTTGCTCGTAAAACTTCTGATAATCCTCTTGGCATTTTTTCAATCACAACTTTCCGCGATAATGTATTTTAAATCCGTTAAAATTGACTAAATTAGATTTCTAAATGAGCGTAAGCTAGGACTGAAAGCCTTTTTATATGGAAAAACAATTGAACTGTCTTATTGTTTTATATTCTAAATATATAATCTAAAAAGAAGAAGAAATTATACTATAATCTACCGTAACAATAAAAGATCAAAGTAATCGCAATCTTTTTTTGATGTGTGTATGTTACTTACTTATGAGATAAGCTAGTGATAATAATGCAAAACTAACGGATGCGATTGATTACCTATTACAGTTGCCAAATCACTAATTCAACTAGTCGGTCTCTTAACTGCAGCTAGTATTGCAATTTAATTCTATAATTGTGAAAAAAGTGATTAACGAAATGTTCCACACTATGAAGGTGTGATGAAACTAAAGACGTATCTTTACAAGCATACGTATCTATTCCTATCTACCTGGCAGAAATTATTAAATAAAATTTTAACTATCTCGAAAACCTCATGACCAATAGAGCTGAAATTTTAGTAGTTATAATATAATATAACAACTGACTCATAGATAAATCCTAACCTTAACCCAAGTATACATGATAATATAACAATTTAACAAACAAAACTCAACTAAGGGGAAAACACGCAGTAATGATATCATAAATATTATAATAACTGCACTATCGCATTAGGTAAACCCCTGTAAGGATAGATGTAAAATAGGAACTTAATAAATAATTTAACAATTGTGTTAGTAAATAAAACTTTAAACTATGTTAGTATCACTTAGTTGCACTAAGTCTTTGTGTGTTCCGGTGGCACTTGTCCGCTTGTTGTTTATAGGTACTTATTACTAATCCCACCAAAAACATTTTCATGTAAAATGTTGCCAAGACGCGAAATAAATGCCTTGCACTGTCAAAAAGTTATCAGATCTCTACCTATAATCTCTACTTTACTTGCTCTAACTTCACAAACTCTACTCCTTAATCAAAATATTTATGTGGCTAGGCCGTTTCGCTACCGTTACATGGGCGTAAGGTGAAAAATGTATTCACTGTTCATTACTTCTCTGTTAAACAATAGTTCTTGTAGGTACTTCATTACTTCTTTCAATATGCAATTGAAGCTTTACATATTTAATTAATATGTAAAATCATATGCCGAGAATTTTGTTTATCTGGCATAGACCAAACCCAAGTTATGAAGGTTCACAAAAACGACGAAACGCATCGATAAAAGGTAGGCAGTGCACTTGCTCTTCGCTTGACTCGTCTTGGCGAGGGCACTGCCGTACCCCCAGATAGCATCTGCAATATCAAAATGCTAACTTTTCCGCTATTTTTTAAAGAATCTGTGTTTATTGAGTTCGCAAGGACAAAAATTAAATACAATTAAGTTAGTTAACAAAGAAAAAAAAATTCAGTAGTATAATAATATTGTGATAGAGTTGAGTCACGCAATTCCGACTTATAATAACTGAAGCTTTAATAATTTATATAAGTCGTTACACTGTTGGGAGGTGGAATAATATAAATGAAAACAGTAAACAAATATTATTTTTAATGAATAATAATTAGACTGTATTTTAGTACTTAATAAGTGGGTACTAAATAGAAAATAGGCAAAAGCACTTGTGTTGAATGTAATAACGTCATTGCCAGCATGAATCTTCTATGATGATAATTTCAGCCTATTAGAGATAACATAGTGTTATCAGCTTATCAGTAACCTATATTTCGATACCATATATAACAAGTTACATTTAAGTTCTAGTAAAGTAATATGCGTCAATGACTGATATAGTCTGACAACAACATAATGGGCGCTCGGCGGTGTCTCTTGATGTTTTCACTTGTTTATGGACTCCAGTGTTCACTAAAAGTTCATGATTTTTCGACTTTTCGTGTTATAATTTTATTATGCATGCATTGAATGACGTATTAAGAATTATGTCATCGATGTATGCGTTATTGCATAGTACCTAATACATAAATTATCATCTGTATTTTGTTACACTTTTTCCTTATAAGTTTGAATAGAATCGTGTACTTACACATATACTACTACTAGGTACTATAAATAAGAAAGTATTAGATATTGTTCTAGTTAAGGCTGCTCTCTCGAAAAAAGCTTGAAAGAAGCATGCAGATGAAGCAACTTTTCGTCGGCATTTACAGAGAAAAAAATTGTTAGTAATCTACATGATATGATACGTAATTTGGTTTAGCCACGATTTTTCTATCGGTATCACATAATAAGAAAAAATAAATGTCCAATCACCACCAAATCATTGAGATGAAATCATTTTACTCCTTAATTTGTTATCAAAAGAGTATATAAAAATATCTACTGCTTTGCAATTGGGAAAATGATTTGGTTTTGTTACTTTTTACAAATATGCATTATTTTTATTACACTATATTAAAAATGCGTCCGATTAAAAACTGCGTTCATATCACCCCCGCACTCGTCCACAAATTCAGTGCGGGCCAAATGCTCAGGTTATTGACATGTATACAAGCCTTGACACATAGGATCATTTTATCCTATTTTAAATTCCCGTACGATATATCAACTCTGATACGGTCGAAGTCGCAGGTTTTAGCTAGTTACCTATATCTTTAGGACCGAACAGAATATCAAGTTCACATAATACCGTGCGATTAGACTGAAACTTTGTGATGTATAAAATCTGAAAACAAACTAGACGGTGGACAGTGTAAATTGGAAAGACAAATAGCAGTCATATGATATTGTTTGTTAAACATTTTCCTGTCTCGTTTTATACTTATGTTTATAAGTGGCAGAGGTAGACTGTTGGTATTCTAATTCATACATAGTCTAATTACGCACTGTACTAATAGTGTGTATAATAATATATATTGTGTATACACGTTATTACACGGTTCAACAAAATTTCTACTTGAAAGGCGCAGTAATGCATCTACTTTTTGCACGAATCTGTTGCATAATTAATAATTAAAATAGGTATATATTTCTTGATCGGACGTCAAGCCGTTGGTCCCGGCTGTCACTTGTAGACTTTTGGCAGTCGTTATGGGTAGTCAGCTAAGCCAGAAAGTCTGACAATCAATCTCACCAAGAGTATCGTGTTACCCAGTAACTGGGTTGTGGAGGTCCGATAGGCAGTCGCTCCATGTAAAACACTAGTATTCAGCTGCATCCGGTTAGACTGGAAGCCGACCTCAATATTGTTGGGAAAAGACTAAGCAGATGATGTTGATATTTCTTTATCGGATAACATTAGATCCAATGGGCTAGTATCTATATTCTAATCTTATGTTATAACTTACCTAAGCACAAACAGTGACATCAGAGCATACACGTAAAATAACCCCTTGCTGGCGATTGTAGGTCTTATAGGGCAATTAGATTAAATTTTGCTAATATGACGTTCAAAAGTGCCTTTTAATGGTCTAATTGAAATAAATGATTTGACTTTGACTTTATATAATTAAATTGTGATCAGCTATGTCCCGTCCATAGGCTATACAATAGTTACATGAAAATTAAATTAAATACATTATTACATAGACCACGAAAGAGATGGCGGAACAGTTGGACGGCTTCTTTAAGAATTGGCAAGTCAAGTCAAAGTCAAAGCATTTATTTCAATAAAACCATTTACAGGCACTTTTGAATTGTCAAGGATTCGTTCAGTTAATCAGAAAGTTGAGACTAGTTGCTCGTTCCAAAACGCAAAAAAAATTAAATCAAGTTTTTATAAATATTGGTTACACTATCCTTGTTGCTTTTATATGTGAAAACAATACAGATAAAGAACAATAAAAAACATAAAATAATAAAAGAATATGGCCTAAAAGACATAGCGAAAAGTCAAAACCGATGGAAGGGATGAAGGGAGGCCTTTGCTCAGCGGTGGCACAGTACTGGCTAAATATGATAATAATAATGTAAAAATAATTATTACAGTATTGTTACTTTATAAAGTATCAAATTGAGAAAAAAAAAAACAAAAGAATTTAGTTATACAACAGTTACTGGCTACTAAACGCACCTTGAGTGTATTAGAGCAGTGAATTTATCTGACAGGAAGTCTTTTATAGAGTAGTAGCACTTATTTGCTGACAGATCGTAAAGGTTCATGCAGACCTTTATAAAAAGGACGTTACGTCACTGACAAAAATACAAGAGCGTTAGTTTTAACCAATTATGGACGAAAGTAATCAATAAATTGGGCAGTAATCTTACAAAGCTACCGATCAAAACCAATATGGACGTAAGTGAAAGTCACATGCATCGTTCAATTTATTTTGACAACCCATAAATCGTGTCTAATCATTCATAATAAGATGGACAATCGTTCAGATTACTATTACATAATCAGCAAACATGTGTTAGTTTGTGATATTGATTAGATAGGTAGATGAAAGTTTTCATATAGAATCTGATCTCTCTTTCATGCTAATTGGATATTAAAAATTAGCTACTTATACTACCGCGTATGTCTTGACAGTATTTTAGAAGGAAAAATTGTTGGTCTACTTGTGCTTGTCGTAAAAAAAAAACTGAAGAATTTTAAAGAAAAAGAAATTGAATTAAAAAAGATGAATTATTATTTTGTCACGGTGGCCAATATCAAACTCATAGTGTATGTAACTGTCTTTACTCAAACCTCTGTCCTAGTAATGGTCACCTGTTTGTCTACGTGATGAATAAATAAACAGCTTACTTTTTGGTTCGACTCTGCGTCCTGCAGTGGCAATCAATCATGCATCGCAGCGTGCACTGTTTGATTGATTTGATGATATACGATCATCTATAGTTACACCTATGTTTTAATGTTCATATAACAATATGTAGCTATTATGTTTGCAACTGTTAATTGCACAGATATATTTACCTACCTAGATAATTTATAGACTATTACCTAGATAACGCAAGAGCAACTACTTCACGTGCCTAATTTCGTGCCTAACTTACGATAAAAAATCGTAAGTAATTAAAATAAAATAAACGTTTCCTTCCATCGGTAGGTCATTTTGTGAATAATATTATGCGTAATTAATTTAAAAAACAATTATCTTTAATCTAATACCCTCAGTACCTAATACCTGGTAATAAGGAAATAAGGAATAATAAGGAAAAACAAAACATTCGTATTACATTGTGACGTCCAGAAAATGGCACGCTTGGTTTTCATACAGATCGCGATACTTGCGTTATCTAGGTCTATCTATATCTGTGGTTAATTGTAACTCAACGACTGTCGGGCGAAAAATGTTGAATGTCGAATCTAAGCAGCTATGCACCTGTGCGGTGCAATCGACAATCGAGAGGAACAGGATTGGTTTTTTATAGTAAGTTATAAAACTTCTTTTACGGAGGAAGATTTTTAGAGTTGTATTCAAGGTTCTTAGAAAAACACTAATAACCGTGCAGGACTACATACAGTTTATGTTTCTAGACCTCCAGGGTTGACATCTCTCGTAGGTTGTTAATAAAAAAACAGTTGTTTTATAAATTTTGACGGTGTAGGTGTTGCACTTTTGTATGGAACAAGTAACTTTTATATAGTGTCGACTAGCTAGGGCATCACTACAGTCCATTAAAGTCAACGAAGATAATATCGTGCTATAGTGGACTTACAAAAAGCCATAATCTGTATACTAGCATTTCTTCTCTCAAAACAATACGATAATGATCTACTACAAGTAACTAAAATTCATCAATAACCTCCTTTTTTGGAAGTCGATTAAAAAGCTTCTAGCCAATAGCGTCACTAATCGGTCATCATAGGTGTTCCAGACGGACTTGTCAACAAGCTTTTGAATTATCTGACAGGTCCCTAAATTTTATAATAAAATGTAACCTATATAGTACACAGAGATAACGAAGCTTTCCGGTTTATAACCGCGTTCAAACAAAAAAAAAACAAGTTTTGTAATATTAGCAGATCCATTAATATCCCACAAAATGACATTGAACAGGATTTGGTTAAGTACTTGATTTCGAATTCGACAACATTCGTGTTTAGGAAGCGACTTCGTAACTTCCTTCCAATTCGAGACGCTACGGTGATTAAAATAGTGACGGTTTTATAATGCTTTCACTTTCACACGTCCGTGGGCTCTTGCATAAGTTACTTTATTAACAACTCGTCATACTTGGACTTGGATTATGGGATTCTGGTAATATTTAATGATACTTCCAATGACAATGTGGGCTAAACGTGTAGGTTGCATTGTTTGCGGTTATAATTTTGCAATGAGCATTGAAATGATTGTATAGTAAACATTTGTACTATTGTTTTTGGTTTCTATAAATGCAATATCATCTTTAGTGTGCCTACCTACACCACTGAAGATGTATATAGGCAGTCCTCTTTTCGGTATTTATGCAAACCTCTAGGGGATAATATAGCATTGCAAATGAGCGCCCGTGACTCTCTGTAGTATTCACAGCAGCAAGTGGCCATTCGGCGTTCTCTTTGCCCCGAAGCGAATCGTCTCTATTACTTATTGGACCTTTTACCTATTAATTTGCTGTAGCCTGTAGCGATACCTCAGCTACCAAGCGACCATATTAATCACCATTTACTTTAAATTACAGAAAAATAATATCTGTGGAAATCTGTCGCGTTCTAAAATCAAATTCTGCCGTTTCATAAGTTGCCAGTGGCAAATATTTTATAGGTCCTAAAAATTCCCGCCACATCTCCCATAAGCAAAGAGTTCCCAACATTATTTGCTAAGGCACAGGTAAGTAAGCGAATGCCTCCTTCAATCTCAATCGATCAATATTTTATTAGTGGCTACATTTTCTATCGTCTGTAAACATGTAGAACATGTTAATGTGTCGCTTGAGTACGACTTGACATGAATATGCATACTTGTGGACAGAATACTTACGATGTAAAAACATTTTTACTGCTGTGTTATTGCTACTGGGTCTGTTATTTGTACATCTTGTGTAATACCCACACAATTAAGAATATCTATCATTTGTATTTACAGTTCTCTACCCAGGGATTTGAAATTTAATTACCACCACAGAACACAAGAATTACTACAAATCTCCGTATAATTGCCCTTTAATTACTAGTTGATTCATTAAACATTAAACCTTGATGCGAATTTAAAAATAGGAAACTAAAAAATACTAGACACACCGTAAATAGTGTTTTTATTGTGTTAATTACTGTCTGCCTTCCAAAATAATTGAATTATCATTTCCGTAATCACCTTATTAGGTACATCGTAGATCCTGAATCTATGACTTTGAATCGAGTTTTCGTAAGGTTATGCTCTATCACCGGATCCGGCATTGGCATGTGATGGTACGTGCATACCTACACACAGTGGCTGATGTTGGACACATGTTTACCTACGTCAATAATAATAGATACCTTCTAATTAATTTGAAGAAAAAGAAAGAAAATGAAAATTAAATCGTTTTAACAGAAGTAACCGTTTACCGTCGGTTGAAACTCAATTTAGGTGTTCGAAGGTAAAACAATGCCATACAACATCTTCTCATTCGATTTCTGACACAAGCGTTCGCTTTACTTCCGAAAAGGAAATGCGGATCATCATTACCAAACACAAATTACAGCCGATTCATTACCAGCAAATTATTTTTAAGTAAACGGCGGCTCGCGCGACGTTATTACCTGGTTGGTAAAACACAATTTTACGGTATCATGTTTTTATCTTACTTTAGGAGCCTCTTTATTTGAACAAGTGATTTGATGTCATTAGGTAGGTGTTAATTGCGTTGCGTCGAATCGAAAAACTGAAGCGTGACGTAGTATTTACATACTTGTTTGTATGTCAAGCAAGTAGGTAGGAAGTTTGAGTTTCCCAAGGTCACAAAAATAAATCAACATATAATATTTTCTCGAAAAATATCGAATAAATTAACACTTTTATTGGGAGTAGTGCCACTCAAATGTCATGCCAGTTGTTTAATAAAAAAACATCAGTTTAAATAAAGACGTCATAAAAATATAAACGTGTGAAACATGTCATGAAAAATTTAATATTATTATGTTGGGCAAATATCTTGAGGACCACGAAGTTGAGGACTGAATATAATTTGTATTAATAATAGATCCGATCCGAGGTATATAACTATTGTCTATTAATATCAAAGAGTTGACGACACAGTTTTCGCAGTGGCTGACCGCTCGGCTGCTGCTTCGATTCCCGCAACGAACAATATTTGAATGGCAATATTTGTTTGTTTGTATGATTTCTCGGGTTGTTTGTTTTTTTTTTGTGAATGTAAGTTTATATACTTGTAAATGCACCCACGTTACAGGAGAAATACCTAGGTTACGATATAGGGTAACGATAAAAAAAAATAGGTATGCTTTAATCACTTAGAATATGTTTTCAATGAGGTCGACAAGGTCGGCACTTTGGCAGTACCTAAACACGCTGTTAAGTTTTCTTTAATAGCAACAGTTCGTGAAAGGTCAATTGAATACGCAAAGCGGCAAAAAGAGGTTTTGAAAAACCTCTATGTTCATTTAAAAAACATTAACACGAACTGAGAACATTAACAGAAACAGAGAGAGATAACAGAAATATTAGCATAATAAAACGTCAATACAGTGGAAATAAAGTAGAAGAATAAATCAGCAACTCACTGCAATCAAATAAGTGCACCATTCAATTACCGGTATTGCCATAACTCATAAAACATATTACTATTCAGAGTAATATTTAAACTCTTGCAACACTGGCAGCTTACCGCCATACATCGCGCGAACTAATATCCATAAATATGGAGTTAACACACGCCTATAATTTCCGCTGGGGTCCTAAACCCTTTCTAAATAGCTTTCTATAATCTAACCATTTAAATTTACAATTATGTTAGTATCTAGGAACGTTATATATTATTACTAGCTTTTGTCTGCGACTTTGTCCGCGTGAATGTCGGTTATAGTGGATGCAGACGAAGTCGCTGTTTAAAAAGTAGCATATGTCCTTTCCTAGGGCTGAAGTTATCTTCATTCCAAAATTGTATGGTGAAGGCATAACAGACAAAGTTACTTTCGCATTTATATTATTATTATGGAAGTATGGATTAGGAGTGTGAAGGCAGTTTACTTTTATCATTTTAGTACCAGTTTTGTAGTCGCTTGTCAATGTGCGGTTAGATGAAGGCGATAAAGCTTATTTGTATAAGCTTTATCGCCTTCATCTAACTTGTCTTTTGTCCTTGTCTGACTTGATACCTATCATCAGCTTCCGCCCTTAAACCATGTAACTTGAGGTTGGCACAACATGTCTTCTTCTTCCATTCCGTCCTGTCAACCATTATGATAACACTGACTCACTTCTCTTCCATATCGTTGTTCACACAATCCATTCATCTTTTGTTCGGCCTTCTTCTTTCTCTCCATCCATTCACATTTTTTTTATTCATAACTCTTTTGGTCACATGTGTTTCATCCCTCCTATTCACATAGGTACTTGAGTATTATAATTATCATCTGTGCTGTGCCCATACCAATCTGACTGTTTACCTGTCTGACTTGATTGTGTATCAAGACAGTGGGTATTCGTATTTATTTATTGACTAGCTTCTGCCCGCGACTTCGTACGCGGATCCTGTTGCTTATGCCAGCGACAACGGGGTCGGCAAAATCGTAGATCTGAAACGTCTGATGTCGAATTCTAAGAGCCCGGGGACGGGAAACCAACGGGATGCGCGAGACGATTCGAGACGTTCAAAAAGTACAATTTTGAATCATACCTCCGATGGCGGAATATGTGGCGTAGTCAATCTTAGGAGTATACGTAAATGCACTCCGGTCCTTATCAACCCAAGGAAGGTCGCCATGCCCTACGGCTATATCTGAGACACATCCGATTCTTCAGATGATATCGACATTCTGCTCAGAGAATGTCGAAGTCGATCAGAATTCAAACGTTCGCTGCGCTCTTCGTCTGTCTCTTCATGCCTTTCTCTCTCACTTTCTGACTGATTATGAATATTTTTTTGTGTGCGTGTTCGGGACAATGTATGATAATCTCGATCAGCAGTTAGTCGTGCATCACGTTCATCACTCGTTTCAAAAAACCTGTTAGTAGATGTGAATACGCTGAGAACTCAAGCGTGATTCTGTATCGGTAAACGTTTCCGATTCGCGAGACAATGCATGTCGCTCACGATCAGCGGACAGTCGCGCATCACGTTCCGCACTTGTCTCTAGAAACCTAGAAGTAGATGCGTAGATACGCTGAGAACTCAAGCGCAATTCTCTATCCGTGAACGTCTCCGACTCGCGAGACAGTGCGTGACATTCACGATCAGCGGTCAGTCGCGCATCACGTTCCCCACTTGTCTCTAGAGACCTAGAAGTCGATGCGTAGATACGCTTGGAACTTAAGCACAATTTACTATCCGTGAACGTCTCTGACTCGCGAGACAATGCGTGACATTCACGATCAGCGATCAGTCGCGCATCACGTTCCCCACTTGTCTCTAGAGACCTGGATGTATATGCGTAAATACGCTGAGAAAGAAGACGTGCTTCGCGATCTGAAGAGGTTTCCACGGAGCGATTTGCAGCCTGATGTTTTCGAACAGCATCAAGTCTCTCCTGACGCTCCTCGGTAGATTCTTGGGATCTTATGATCCTCAATCTTTTAGCTCCTTTGGAACATTGGGAAAGATTTGACTTCTTTCTAGGCATGGTTATAGTTTTATTGTGAAGAGATACCTGATCAATTAAAATCTAAGTGACTGCTCCCCTGCGTTACTGGGTAGGCTACCGTGTAAAGGAAATGAAACACTCAAATAACATAAGCAGGAAGTCATATTTATTCGATAAAATAAAATAAATAAATGGTAGTTTTGACCAGTAGAGTAAAACTTTCAATGATATACCAGCGTCATCAAAAATCAGTCCTAAACTGTTACCGCCTTCACCGCGTGGAGGTACTCCCAGCATATGTTATTTTATAATATACAGTGAAATTAGTGATAGCTTTACAGTAAAATTTGTGATAGCTTTGATTTCCACATCAGATTTTTCTGATCTTCGATTTTTATAAGTCAACAGGAAGCATTTCCTGTTGACTTATAAAAATCGAAGATCATCAGACCGAACAATTTTTGCTATGGTATCATTTTTGTATCACTTATAGTTTAGCTGGTCTGTTACGGTTCTGCATCAGGTGTTCAAGTTTCCAAGATAAATTACACCCTATATGTTGCCCAGACTTAATACCTATACAACAAAAAAAAAACATTCAAATCCGTCTAGCAGTTCTGAAGATTAGCGTGTACAAACAAACAGACAAACAGGCAGAATTTTTTTTTTTGGATTCGTGCTCTAATACTGTTTCTAAACCCCCCTCAATTTTTTTTTTTAATATATTCTATGTACCGACACAGTTTTTTTACTGTTTTATTATATGTATAATATAGATGTAACAATCGGTTTGATAATAATGATAACCAAAAGTCGTGAATATCACCCCACAATTAAATTATCAAGGAGGCAGGAGTTACAAGCAGTATCTTCTTTGCGCCTGCTTCCTCTGTCGTCTTGCTGTGGTTTGGGATAGTCGGAGGTGTTAAGAGTCCGCTACTAAATCATTAATTTACTTGAATATAGCCACAGCCTTATTTGCACATAACCTCATTTTTAAAGCCCGGTGGCGTCGAAAGCGCACTCATGCTGCAAACACTACTGGAAAGTAATTGGTGACGTGTGGAAACGGAAAAGCGTTTTAATATTTACTGCTAATTATGTTTGCTTGTTACGTTGATTTTATCCCTTAATCTCATATCCCGCAGTAGCTGAATGTTTAATGTTTTAGGTTCATTAACATAGAAATGGCTCCGTTGTGATATGCTGTCATACATGTCATTGACTTACACAAGCCGCGATGAAAATAGATAATAATATTCAAACTTATATGTATCTGTGAGGAGAAACATTTTTGTGTTTCTATTTTGTAGAATATATTGAGACATAAAAGCGATGGTTTTCGTTTGATTTTTCTTATTAATATTTTAATAACAATTTAATTTTATTCGGTTTATAAATTAATATCAATGCGCTATTATATTCCATTGTGTACAGAGCATTAATCCAATAATGGAGCCTCTGAATGTCACCATTCGGAAACCACTTACCATAACCAAACTACATTGAAAAAATAAGCAAGGCCGAGATAAACTGAAGGCACACAATACAAGCCATAGATCTAGAAGTCTACGGTAGTTAGTTCTGAATGACACACTATTATTATAAATGCGAAAGTAACTCTGTCTGTCGGTTTGCTACCTTGTCACGGCAAATCCACTGAACCTATCGTAATTAAATTTAACAAAGCAGTAGATTGGAATCTGATTAAGGACATAGGCTACTTTTTAATGGGTATAAATATAATGATCACCAAAAAATACTTTAGGATCTTAAGCTCCCTTACCAAAAAAATATACTAAATGGTACCAAATGTACTAAATGGTCACCAAATCTTAGTGTGCAAAATAGCCAAAATCTTTGTGACCCCCCCGGGAGCGGATCCGACATGGTTAGGTTAGGTTAGAACTGTGATCCCCTACTTCAATCCCCAAAGCCAGAATCAAATCGCTTTTTACAGTCAAACTCATACATTTCTACAATACTTTAGGAAACACCATTTTGGTGACCATTTACTATTTTTGGTTTTATTTTATTTACTATTATTGGTGATCATTTAGTAGATCTGGAGGTTCGTCTTAGCCCTTTTTAATCCGCAACATTGTCTGCGGTCTGCGATAACCGGCACTCGCGCGCACGAAGTTGCGGTCAAAAGCTAGTTCAAAAGTGGTTACAAAACTTTATGGCTTAAGTAAAAGATTAATAGTTTGTTAATAAAATGGGAAAGCACAATTTAATTAAACATTAATTAAGCATTTGTTTAGTAGAACGATTTAGAGAAAATATTTAAATTGTAAATTAACGAACGAACTGTTTCGCTGACATATCTGTGAGGATACTCGTTTTAGTAACTTGTTTTCTTAGTATTTGTTGATCTTGATCTTGATGTATAAAAAAAATAGAATCAAAGCGGGAATTATTTTAAATTTAAAGTAGATGTTTTTACGTGTTTGCAATGTTATTTAAATATCGCGACTGAGCGAAATTGATAGCTTCTGAGAGATCGAATTTACACTTTTAAGATATTGGCAACGGTGAACGAACTCGAAAAATTGTTCTTAAAGTCAAGAAAACATTTGACATTCGATACGTTTTATCGTTAAACAATGAACAAGAGTAACTAAATAAGTTCTGTGTGCAAACACGAAATAAGTATAGAGTGACAAATGACAAGCTGAGTTATATGTACACAAATAATATGCAAAAATGTTTCTTTTCACGGAAAACAGTCATGTTTTACTTTAAAATTATATTCGCAAACATTGCACATTTCATTGTTCAAGTTAATGGCTTATCTACATATTTTCGACCTCTCGCAATGAAATTGTAAAGAGTTTTTTGAGTGACGTCCCATCTTAGTGAATGAGGATTTTCATCAAACCATGTCTTTGTATCCCGCTGTGGCATGAGCAAGCCGAGCCGTAAAACATTATCTGTTGGAGTAGACGTGTTGCTGAGTGAAAATCGCGAATCGGCAAGCATAGACTAGAATGCCTTCTGGTTGGATAGATTGTTGGGTAGCGTGGCTGGTTGCAGCAGGACGAGATATTCCGATGATGAACGTATTTTTTTTAACTAAGACAAGCCCGTCACTCTATTCTAAAACCACTGTAACTCCTATAAGTCAGAATCAACAGTGGCGATCACCAGAAAAGCGCCAAAGCAATGAAGCTCGACGAGTCCCAGAGAAACGATTCAACTGTCTTGAATCCCGCAACGAAATTAATCAGAAAAGAACAGCGGAGGAGTAAGGAAAACATAATATCCACTTCCCTCCAAAGCAAGCAGGAGACAGAACAGAACTAGGCCAATAGGCACAAAACGTTTACAACTGGGAGAAGCCCAGTTGCCATGATGAACGTATCTGGATTTTATACGTGTGCGTTTGTGTCTTAATGCACAAAGATTTTTAAGGCGGACTAATAATGCGCGCAAAGCACACATCTATACTTATGAAAATGAAATGGTACCTAACGAAGCAATCTATACTCCGTTCACAATAAGACTAGACATTTACACAAACCTTTTTTACAGTCCCGTCAACCGATTTTGACTTCTATTCCGTAGGCTTAAGGATAACATTAGAAGCAAAAAAGTGGTTACAATAACAACTAGCCATTTGTCATGCCCCCAACGCAATATATGTCAAAATCGGTTGAACGGACTGTAAAAAAGGTTTGAGTAAATGTCTAATCTTATTGTGAACGGAGTATAGGTATGTTATAGCATCACGCAAATACTACTGCATAGATTCTGTTCAAATTTTGTATGAATATTCATTAACGCGCAATTTGCTATGGGCACAGCATAAGTATTAATACTATCGTACTATGGGGTTGTATATATAATATATATATAATATAATATAATATGTGGGGACATTCTCACACAGGGCCATCTGACCCCAAACTAGGGAGACCCTGTACTATGGGTGTCAGACAGCTGATATACATACACAAATATATTTTAAATGATGACAATGATGTACCGTGAGCGAAGCCACAGGCACAACTAGTCTACAATGACTAACATGATGTAGTTAGTTACGTAGTATCTGATAAATACAGCTGTCCAAACAATGGAGGAGACGAAGGTCTCTCGTATAATCGCACCGAGCTTCTTTATCAGCAAAAAGTGTCATAAGACGATTGCAGTCCAAATTGCTTTTGCAATCAACGATATTGAAAGTGCTCCAAAGATTGGATTTTTTATTTTACGTAATAAAAACCATTTAAGGGTTGAAATTTATATTTTTCTCTCAGGTAGGGTAGGTATTTAGAGTAGAGTTAAATTATCTCTACTCAACATACAATTTACTATAGGAATTATGCCACGTTTTGGAGACAAGGCATCATTGACTCTGTGGGTCTCGGCTGTTCCATAACCGATGTAATGATGACGATAATGTACCTACACTATTGGTAAGTAATCAATGACAGTGCTTACGGCCATTTAGATTCACAAAAAGTCGAAAATATCTACAATTTAGACAATTTCGATAAGATAGATAAAAAATATCGACGAAAAAAATCTAGGCTACTGCTCTTCGTCGTTTACATAAATTGTAGTGTGTATTACTATTTCATTGTTATCATTTTTTCTTCTACCACTTCCTCGAAACGTATTTTCGTTAAATTGAAACTTCCAGTTTATGTAACATTATAGCCTTAACCTTATTTTTATAGTTAGTTTAATAACTTTCTCGTCTAGACTTACAATAACATAGACCTTTTATTCTTTAATCCCTTGAGAAATTGGTCTGTTTTGATGAAGAATACTCCGTATGTATTTGTACGGCCATTTAATTTTCTTATCCATTAAGTAAAGAGGTTCTCTATGTAATTTAATATCTTTATTTGTGGCAATAAATTCAAAGCTCGGTATGGTAGAACATTTCATTTTTGAAGATAGTAAAGCTATTCTCGTTTGTAAGGTCGAAAGGTTATCAGTGTAATATAATAAATTCAGAAACATTGTGTATCCGTTTTATTTTATGTCTTTTTTTATTAGTTTGATTAAGTGTTTATCACTTTAAACAAGTAGTTTATTATGTTATTCTAACATTGACTTTCCAAACATGGTTATTTGATATATTAGATCGATTTTATAGGAATCCCTTAAGGCAGAATCTTTCAAGTAAATATTGCTTCGACGAAACCATTCCCAGCCAGTGCTACTAGTATGTTATCACAATTCCATTACAATCATATCGTATTTTAAAAACCGATCGCATATTAATTTATTGAAAGCCAAACACGACGCGTGACCACAATGGACATTCCTCTCTGCTACGCCCATTCATGCAACAAAATTATGAATACTCATGTGTATATATGGCTCTATAGTATTGCTAGCACACTAGGTGTGTATATTGTATGTACCTACGTCGCTTTCCATATAATGTAGATATGTAGAGCGTGTGAAACTGTGTCGGTAAAGAACAATGCAGGACGACGGGAAATGCCTCGCGTATGTAAGTTTTAATTGAGAGTTCATTGGTAGCTTGTTTAGGCTTGTTAGAGTAATGTAATGAAAGGGAAAACAGTGCCTATGTTTAATTTTGATGTTGCCTTCATAGTTTCTCTTTCAAAATAATTAGTTTACCTTCTTCTTCTAGTGCCTCTCCGAACTACGAAGGTTGGCAGTCAGCTCTGCATAATTTTCCTTTTCTTTCGCGAGGTGGAATAGTTCCGCGGCGCTCGAGATACCAGTCCACTCTTGTAGGTTCCTTAACCAAGATTTTAGTTTAGTTTAGTTAGTTAGTTTACCACCCATCATTATCTGTCTAAACTTTTCCCAACTAAGTATACTGGGGTTGGCTTCCTGTCTAACCGGATGCAGCTGAATATTGTTTTACATGAAGCGACTGCCTATCGGACCTCCACAACTCAGTTACTGGGTAACACGATACCCCTTGGTAAGACTGGAAGTCAGATTTTCTGGCATCTGACTACCCTTAACGACTGCCAAAGATCTACGAATGACAGCTGGGACCAACGGCTGTACGTGTTTTTCGAGGCACGGTGGAAACTCGGTAAAAAAATGGATGGTTAGGTACCCATCCACATACCGACAGCGACAAGCGTAGCTAAACCTTGGACCGATCGATCTCTTTCGTCTTTTACTTAGCCAAGAGCTCCTCTTTTTTACGCAACAAACAGACAATAAAAATGTATGTAGTAATGTCTTATAGGATTCTTCGGTCATGGCGTCGATTCAGCAAAGAATCATGGCGAGATCCCTAAATACATTTGTATGAAAAAAAAAAAAATTTAGAGGGTTGTAATATTTTCCAATGTGAAGAATGCATTACCAGGAGTAGATTGATATACTTAGTATATTTTAAAACTCCCGCATAATTAAAATGTTACGAAATGAAAATAACACTTTTTCGTTTCATCTCGATGCCCATTTTGTGTTTATACAACAAAGAAACTGACAAGCGACGTTTACGGATCTATAAAATTGGCAGACAAGTGATGTGACAAGTGTGTGGAAAAAGTAATCATTATTTGTGATATAATTTCCCATAAAACGATGCAATTTCAGTGTAAAAACTGCAAAACGGCGGCTGTCAGTGTCACTGTTACTGTTAGGCGCCGTTTCGTTCTGAAATAATGAGCTTTTCGTTAAACTATAAACTTTTTTATGCGGGGTTTTAAAAATATTGTAAATGCCTGAAGATACTCTTTAGAATTTCAACTTCTCTAAACATCTTAATTTTTTTTGTACAAATCCTGCCACGATTCTTTCTGCGAATGACTTTGATAACCTATTAGAAACGTTTTCCAGTTTTCCTAGCGTAGGTCTGTATCGCGATAAAAAATTTAAGGAAGTCACTCGAAGTACCTATTCTCAAGCTGTAATGACCGCTGTGTCATCACCAATCAAAGGAAACTCACTACAATCAACAATTACAAGCTCTTACTATTTTCCGCTCTATTGCAGCAAAATGCAAGTGCATAGCAATTAAAAGATATTTGCTATCAATATGTAATTACGGACACTTTCGCGTTGAACGCCGTTTCTTTTGTGTTGTTTATTCAGATGCAACAGCATGTATGGGGTGTCATTACGTATTTTATTTAAATAAGATAAGTGTGTCACAGTTAGTATGTTAAGTGCAGTGCTATTGTACAAAATATTAATGGTGAAGGTTAGGATTGTCATTTGTTTATCTTGTTCGTACAAAGGGAATATTGTCGATCTAGCTAGTTTGAGGTAGATACTGTTTGTTGGCTACGTCACTCGAAGTATACTCAAGCTATAATGACCGCTGTGTGATCCACCAACCAAAGGAAACTCACTACAATCAACCATTACAAGCCCTTACTATTTTCCGCTCTATTGCAGCTAATTCATTCGCTTTTTTTAAGCGTATTTAAATCTATACTTCTAGATACTAATATTATAAAGAGGAAATATTTGTTTGTTTCTTTGTTACGACTAACTCAAAAACTACTGGTCCGATTATAAAAAATATTTCATCATTAGAAAGCTACATTATCCCTGAGTAACCTATGCTACATTTTGAAAAAAATAGGGATCCTTGAGAAAATTTACGTGGACGAAGTCGCGGGCAGAGTGCTAGTAATATATATGAATAGAAAATAGATTGTCTTTGTATGTATATTGCGAACTATTTTCTTTAATTTTTTTGTGCATGCTACATAATCACCAGGTATATAACTATGAAGCTACGTAGCGAAAGTTTACAGTAGGTAGGTTCTTAATTTATTATTTCACTTTTACGTAAAATATTCTCAGAAGTTTATGCAGAAAGGTTATCAGATGAAGTTAATATTCTGCATAATATTTCTTCATTTTTATTATATTATGATCTCTTTTATCTTAATAAGTAAGAAATTACAAGAGCGCTCCGCAAAATTCGAAACAAGTATTAAGAGATTACACCACGTTTGTTTTAAGAAAAAGAGCAAAAATCTTTAAAAGCACAATAAACCCCGTTTGGTAGAGAACTAAAGAAGTTAATATATTTATTTGGCCAATAATGTAACCAGTTGCAATATTATCATGCGATCTTGAACCCACGCACCGCGAATGCGGCTCTAACCACGCAACAACCGAGTCAAGGTAGCCAAAAGATAAAAAAAGAAAATGTCTCAATGTTACGAAACTCCAGGATTTTATCTCAACAATCTTGTAAGCTCGTGGATATCTCTAGTTCAGATTGATTTGGTGCCGACAGCTCCGTGATCCGAACTTATTACTTAAGAAATAGATCGGCAACATTCGGTAACACGGCGCGGAGTTGCCAACTTTAAAATAAATTGCGTTTGAAAATGGAAACGAAGTTGCCTGTTATTTTATTGAGATGAGAAATGTAATAAATATTGATAGCCCCTACTAAGTACTTGCGTTCAATTTTCATGCGAAGTGGTTTTCAGGGACTTAGGACTAGAATGGCGCTTGAATCGATAAAGGATACAATGAAAATTCTACAAAACTCACCCAGCCCAGGGCTATAAAACTGTAACGATGAAATATGACTGAAACCAAGTAATTACTCAGCACATCCTAATTAAACTTTGCTATAACTGATTAAATATACCTGTTAACGCTATTTCCTTCATACGTATTCTTATCTACATGACCAAATAAGGAGGGGTTCTAAAAGCATAGCTTACTTACCATAGCGAATATCAAAGCGGTGAGAGTGGGCAGCGTAGATCGTAGCGTCAAATTGAGCGTGACGGTCACGTGACGTGGACGACACGATATCATGACGCCCAACCATGCATGGACTTGATTTTTTAATGCTTTGATAGTGACTTTAGGTGAAATTATGTGCCATGCGAAGTAGGTACCTAAATGTTGTTTCAAGGTGTGTGAGAAAATGTTGAAAGTAAAAGTTGAGAAGATTTAAAGTTATTTGGATGTGGGACTGTCCCATTGTGGGATGTTTTTATTATATATACGATCATCAACGTCAAATCCTTGAGAGCATTAAAGGTCAGACTTTGGCAACTTGTGATCTTTAATTCTCTAAAGGATTCGTTCCTTATAAATACCACAGATAATATAATAAGTACTTACTATAAATACCTTTCTGTCACCCTTTCAGTAGTCTTACCGGCAAAAGTCTAATGGGTGATCACTGTGATCAGATGACATAATTAGACGTACACGTACACGTTCACTTGACGTGGACGTTTCACGTTCATACTTTGTTAAAACTCTGTGTTCACGCATCCTTTTCAAGATTAAAAAACATGTTTTCAGGAAAAGAAGAGATTTTGTTTTTTGACTAGAGAAGAAACTGTCATTGAGAGTGATGCAATTACTTTTTTGTTTACAAGAAGATTTAATTTACTTGAGTAAATCCCCTTATATTGAAGGTACATAATTGCTCGATAATAACCTCCTCCTTTTAGAAGTCGGTTAAAATGTTTTCTTTTTTCTTTAAATTTATTTTGTCTTTGCATTATTAATTTTTGGCTAGCAACACAATACAAAACAGATGTAACATCGCCTTTGTCTCGCACGTAATCAAATGTTACTCAGACCATGAGCCCACGCTTACAGAGCACATAAGCATTCATTCATGCGATCTACATTATTTTCCTCTTACCGTACAATCGTCTTTATATGGAGCTGGCGTTTAGTTTACACCGCCATTTGTTTCTTCTAGGAAGTCTATGACATTCTATATTTGAATCATTGGAACTTTTTTAATAGCTCAGTGCAAGGTTTTCTTTTATGGTTCGTGGCATCTTGTTTTTTTAGTTTTAAATGAAGTATCAATGGAAGTTTCTTATAAATGACATCCTGGCTTTTGATTTGTTACTATTTGTTATTATGACTCAATGGAATCGCTCTTGAATGTTAAGGTGTGTCCAACATGATTTTGCTATTGTGTTCAAGAACCGTGAAAATAGGTACGACACCGGACAGCTAATTTAAGAAGAAGTATTTTAAACAATTTTAAATATTTTTTTAGGTTCAAAAGGCCGTTCCACAGTAAAATATGAGCAGACCGCAATTCATATTTTAGTGGCCTGATTCCAATGATGCGTCAGTAGCTAAAATACAACTACACGTCATGCGATGCGTTGTAATTAATAGCAGTATCATGTTATGTTAAATGTAAACATTTCGAATACTTAACCCGTCTAAAGTAGATATATCTAGGTATGTGAAATTAGTCTGAATTCGACCTTCCTTTGTTTACCTAGGCTCGAATATAATCAGTAACTTACGTAATGGCTTCTAGAAGGTGAAAGTTTACGCAATCATGATGTATGAAGGGTTTTGCGCACGTAAATCAATCAAGATAGTTCATTTTAAAGCAAATTGAAGTAGGTATATTGGTAGGATTTGGTATTTAATAAATTGCGCAAATGAGTTGAATTCAGGAACAAGTTGTTAACATGAGGAAGGTATATTGGTACCTACTTGTTTTTCATGATATATTTACCGTACCTATTTATAGTTATAACTATAACGTTATAACGTTATTATAAGAACATAATGCAGGACATAAATAACTTACTATACGTAGCCGATACGTCATGAATTAATTGGTCGCTAAACCCTTTTTTTGTTATAACAATAAAGTGTCAATATGAACATGGCAACAGAATAAATTATGCTCTCAAATATGAAGCTTGCAGAGAGGATTTTTCAATTGTCTTTATGTTTAACTAAAGAATAAAAATGGCGGATTGACATATCTTCTAAACAAAAGCTATTGAATAATTAGCCTTAATTCTTGATAAAAAAAAATAATATACAAATAAACTAGTCTTATTAAGTAGCTAATAGTTAGTTATTATTCTTTGGTAAAGTTTTGAACCTTACCTACACAGTTGAAATTGAATTCACACTACAACCAAATTAATTCACAGAATTTCAAAACCTGTTATCAATTCCGAGAACTGTGACGATACTCAAAATGGAAAACCCAGAAACCTTCCAAGGTCAAGTAGAAGGGAAGGCAACTCGATTGTCAAAGTTCCGAGGGTGACTCTACTGACATTCTCGTTCAGAAATTATTCAAAGGAAAGATATATACACGCTGAAATTTGAGTGGTTATTTTCCCGAAGCGAAATGATTTTGCCTTGGTAGTACAATCGATTAATAAAAAAATTAAAATAAATTATTAAAAAACAGGAGATTTAGAATTGTGGAAAGCTAGCGACCCCGAACCAATAGTGATACAGCGCGAACGGCTGACTGCGCGAGGTCCTGTGTTAACGAAACACAATACCTACTTATCTAAAAGTTATTCCAATATTCCCTTCACACTTTTACGGGTTTATGACCGTTATAAGAGGAGTTGATGAATATTTTTTTAATAATTTGAAACTACTATCGATTCATAAAGTGAAACTTAAAAAATAAAAATGTTTTATATTTTTCAAATTATTAACAAAATATGCATCTACTCCTCTTATCTCCTCTGAGGGCAAATCGTTCTGCCGTGAGAAAACAACCATTTAAACTTCAGCGTGTATAATATTCACTGTGAAGACTTGGTTATTCTCTAAACGCAGCTGTTGGCTGAACTGTCAGTGCTGTAAGAAGAGGCTTTGCTTTGTAAGTTTCAGGAATTACTGCTAGAAACCCTTTGTGTACTTAGTCGAATAAATTGTCCTTTGTATAATGTCGACATCATTAAACATGTAATTTTATTGAGACTGAATTCTGATACTCTATACTAAAAATATATAGACTTACCGAGTTACATTATTTTAGTGATACAAATTCGTACCATCTGGGCTTTTCTAATTCTGATTATGAATTCTAGATTGCAAGTAAGTACTTATTCAATGAGGTAGGTTGGTACCTACTATAACGACCGGGATTAGTAATATGAATATCTAATAATGATAGGTACACAATTGACCTTAGTTTACTTCTATATTGAATCTTTATTAATATTAAAATTATTAAATTTATATTTCGACTTGACAGCCCACACAACAGACGTTCTAGAAGTTCTTCTAAATTCTAAAAGAGTTTATCTCCAAATAAATAAAAATAATTTTAAATTTCTCGACACCAGCCAGCCTCTACAGTACATAGAACATTTTGTAAAAGTTCTAGAACAGCGTATTTCTTAATTACTGCACTTATACTTACCTAATAGTTACGCACCTCATAAGTTATCATCAATTTACACAGGTAGATACAAAGTTACGTTAATCGACAAACCATAAAAGCGAAGCTATGAATTTAAAACCATAAAGTCTTTGTAGTTAATTACACTTTTTTTATTGAAGCATTAACACAATTCTCTTTAAGCACATGTTAATGACTTAATAATATTGCTGTTTTACTACAAAACAATACAGATTTTCACAATAATGTACATGTGTGTGTTGTAATATGATGTTAATTACTTTGTTCTTATGCGTGAGGTTTATATGGCTTAATATGGTTAAAATAAATACTTGCCTTAAGCCTTAAAGAAACACGTATTCCCTACCTACGAGAACGAACAGTGAAATTTTAAAGTTTTTATAATGTAAATCTAGAGCCATAGATACTATTTTGCGAGAATTACTTATAGTTTCTGTAATTTAAAAAAAAGACAAACAGAATTTGTCTAACCTAAATAAGTTAGGCTTGTCAAAGCTTAACTAAAAATTGAATATCTTGTAAAATAATGTGACACTACAAAAGTGCAAAAAGTTCGAATTTTCTAGACGTGTTAGCACAAAATATAAAGGTTAAAGAAGGACCGCTCCCGCTATCCTCAAAAATAATTACCTAAACTTGCTAGACTCACTAGGGCTGCTACTGACAATATGGAATTTTATTGACATTAGTTGAAACTCTTTGCAGGAAAATTTTGTTATAACTTTGTTTATAACAACATTTTCCTATTTGTCGTGAAATGTCAATTACATCATTTTGATCATTCGTTTTGACAACACGTGTCGCTAGTCGAGACTGAAGTCTGCTTGAAGCTGCCTAAGAATGCCTGTAAACGTAAACGTAATGTCAATGTGTGCGTGCCAAAAATGGCGGTTTGTTCTGAGTGGTCTCTCTGCTCCGGCGCGTGGTTTTAGGCTACACATTACGTCCCCAGAATAACCTTCCCCGTTGAACGCACAGTTCAAAACACAAATGTTTGAAAACTATCTAGGAAGTAGGTACAGCAATAAACCAAGGCATTGATCGATGTTCTGTCTAAAGAATACCTAGCTGCCTACACGCCTCCCACGTTAAGCTACGTCGCATATCCTCACATGGGACAAAAGATCTGCAGCTAACACAGAAACCAGTTAGATCAACAATGTTCACCTGTTTTGACCTAAAGAGTTGCGAAATGAGTTTCAGGGCCAGTCAGGTTGGCTGAATAGAATGCACTACCTGTGCTCTATCCGCATAGAATGTTAAGTAGGTAGAAGTTGAGATTCGATTTTCAAATAAAGTGATGATCGTCGTACTTGTTCGATGAATGGAATGGAATGAAAGGATGAAGACGGGACAAATAGAAGATTTCTTTCATGGCATTTTTAAATAATGTTCAATGCTTCTAGATAGCGTTGTTAAAAACTGCCATATTGCCCTATAGCTTTTTAAAAAAAATAATTTCCGCATCATTTTAAACTAAATTCATTATTCGTGCATATTAATTAAGTACCTACCTATCTACACCCATGTCGTACTAAATATTAATGTAAAAAAAATGGAAAAGAAAGTAAAAGTTATGACATGACTAGTAGTTGGTATTCAATGAGTAATCTCTACGATCGATGTGAAAGCTGAAACCAATCTGCGTACGATTATTTTGGAAAATGCTTCGATTGAATGCACCTAACATCGGATATTTTCATCTGTTTTAACCCCTCTCTTGTCCTTTATAGATCTACTGAACATTAGTAAACTTAATGAACATTCCAACTTCCAAGCGGTAAAAGCCGAACTACTAACTGCGAAGGACTTAGCGTCAGTGCAGTTAGTTGTGCAAACGGCCTCGCACCCACGCCGAGCGCCGCCCCCGTCCTCTCGCTTGCATCATGAGCTGGATACCTGCAACCAGTCGAGCACTCGCTCGGAGCAAAGGTCAACTGTACCCAATTGGGGACAGGAATGAGGAAGTTGTGGGAAAATTGGCCTATTTTGTTGTGTAAGGTTTAAATGAGTTAAGTGTGGGGTCTGCGGGAATCTCTGATAACTAACTATAGTTCGACTGTCTCCACTTTTGCAATAATTTTCTGGTTTGTTTTAGGCGCTATTTTTAACCCCCGACGAAAAAGAGGGGTGTTATAAGTTTGACGTGTCTGTGTGTCTGTGTGTCTGTCTGTGGCACTGTAGCTCTTTAACGGGTGAACCGATTTGAATGCGGTTTTTTTTATTTGAAAGCAGATTCTCTAGCGATGGTTCTTAGACATGTTTCATCAAAATCGGTTCAGCAGTTTTAAAGTTATCAGCTCTTTTGTTAGCAGCGGTAGGGATCTTAGGGAATTACATTCTATTTTCACAACTCTCTCAATATATGGGTATCAAATGAAAGGCCTTGACTAGTAGAATAATGTATACTATATTGCAAGGGAATGAGGAATGAGTAACGAAATGAAAACTAAAAATTTGTAAATTATTTTTGTAAACTCTTATACAAAACCAAACTAAATTACGTTTAAAAAATTTAAAATAAAAATTAAATTAAAAATTTTAAAAAACCCCCAACGCAAAACATAAGAGCGATTATGTAAAAAGTCAAAAATAATACCTTTTGTTGAGCCATCAAATGTTTGTTCGTTGAAATGGCGCTATAATGTCGCGGCGGGGTACCGCTAAGTTTAAAGCAATAACTAAATAGCTAAAATAGCGAACTGATGGTAACTAGATTTGCAACAAGATTAACAACTAGGTTAACAACAAAAATTTGATAATATCGAAGCAAATTGGTCGGAAATGCTGGTAAATTAATAGACAGTGAATGAAATTAAGGGACTGACTTACTTAAGCGGTACCCCGCCGCGACATTATAGCGCCATTTCAACGAACAAACATTTGATGGCTCAACAAAAGGTATTATTTTTGACTTTTTACATAATCGCTTTTATGTTTTGCGTTGGGGGTTTTTTTAAATTTTTAATTTAATTTTTTAAACTTAAATAAAGTTTTACCGATGTCGCTTTTCTTAATTAAAGGCAAAATCGACCAATAATTCTAGATTGAATGACGATCCCAGTTTGAAAATGATAAATTTTAAACTGATTAGGCTGATTAGTATAAAATAAAGGCAAATGTAGTTTTAAATTCTTGATAGAGTTTTCATTACGTAATGTCTAGCACGGAACGCACAAGATGTCCTATTGATTTACAGTAAAATTTGTAACAACAAAGAATATCGTCTAGAATTTGGACAATCACTGAAAGAGAAAACCTACAAATGCGGATTATTTGTTGCTCATTAGTCGACCGTCTGGCTCGTTAGACTACTCAACTGTTAAGGTTTCAGTTACCCAACACAAAAGGCCTTTAAGTATCATCCAATTAATAATTATTTCTTAAGGAAATACAAATTATAACAAATGTCAGCCGCATAAAAGCACTAAATCCTTAGATAAGTGCGATGTCCAAAAAGATTAAAGTAAACGATTACATACTCTTTGGTGACAGATAATTAAACTTTTAAAACGAGTTTTAGAGCACTAACCAGCGAGATTTAAAAAGTGAAATTAACTTTATGAGCTGCTTTTCGGTTGAGTAAGCATGGCTACGAGTTCAGACAAGCATCGCACGACTTGACAGCTGATCGGGGTCGATCACTTCAAATGTCAAGGATCATGAAAGTGCAAATTGCTAATTCTGCGGGAACAAATGCGACAAAATCACCAACAATACTACTCTAATAGTTACTTTTAAACATTTGTACGTTTATATAGGAATTTAAATATTTTTCTAATTTTTCCAATACATCTGCTGCATTTCTTCACCACCCCTGGTTGACTGGCATTGAATGCCTAGGCATTTAGTCCGACTTTGTACCTAATTAATGTATGAGGTTTAAATAAATAAATAAACAATAATTACTGAAATGTTACAACTCTATTACCGAATTATTATAATCTTTCAGTACATATTTCATCTGACAAGACCTCGTCAAGGTAGACACTTGACGGACTTTATTTTGGCGCCAATTATGTCGTTGGTATTTATCACCTTTACCAAATAAATAATTTTAATGAAATAGGTCTGTTTTATTATTGCAGGAGTAAGTGCTAATGTAACTTTTGACTTTCAACTGGGTACTTATATCCAACTGGCTTCCAACTTTTAGTTCCTATTAGCTACAGAAAGTTAAGGGTTCATTTCCCTAATTAACCCTATACTTTACCAGGTGTACAAGCTGAAAATTATGTAAATAATATACTTACATAATTAACTTTTCCTTATATTTGGTTTTCGATCTGAGGAGGGCGAGACTATAAAAGACAAATTGAAGCGGATAAAAATGACGTTTCATTACCGCCATTGCGCTCCATTGTAGCAAGATAAAATGTTCTGTTTTTTTAACTTTGAACTGGGTGTAGAAGTCGCGGAATTATAAACACAAATCGGGTATAAATTTTAAAGTTTTTCCGCCGAGATTTGTTTCTACATTCAAAATGGTCCTTGTTTTAACTGGTACTTAAAATTATAATTACGTTAGTCCTCAAATAGTCATGTTTATAAGTAGTTGCACGGATGATTCACGTTGAGCTAAATAACTGCTGCATTCAGATACACACATAGCCCTCAACCATTCAACGAACATAATTATACCCTAATGAACTCTTTGTATCTGTATTTGATTACAAAGAAATCAAATAGTGTGCTTCGTCTAATATCTACTTGAACCACGTAGAATGTAGTTT
The DNA here is from genome assembly GCA_947361185.1 of Charanyca ferruginea. Classification (NCBI taxonomy): domain Eukaryota; kingdom Metazoa; phylum Arthropoda; class Insecta; order Lepidoptera; family Noctuidae; genus Charanyca; species Charanyca ferruginea. The sequence continues at coordinate 19,558,614 of OX376059.1, read as the reverse complement.
ATGTAGTAGTGAATTTTACCAAGGGAGTGGCATTCCATTTTTACTTTAATGTTCAGCAAATGCATCGTACAAAATATCTAGGTTATGTAGGTAGAGTACCTACACAAAATATTTAATAAGTACCTCGCTGTTATTTACACTCTGTGAATTGACCTTTGATTGCCGCTGAGATTGTTGGTTATGAAATAAGAAAAAAATAAAATGCAATATTATGTTCATACGATAAGTAAACTTGTAAAGTTGTAAAGAGGTTTTCTGTGTTAGTTTGTTTGCCACTGATGTTTTATTTTGATTGTAAATAAATTATTTAGCCATTCAATATCACACGAAAAGTAAATACGAGTAGCAACATTCGAATTTTAAACCTGCGGTGCTATTCTGTTTCAATCTCCTTCGGTGAACACCTAAGTGAAGTGAGCTGTCATCCGATTGTAGTGCTTTGTAAATCCCTAGCATCAGGACAGATTGAGCTCACTCCACCTAGGTGTTCACCGAGGGAGATTGTAACAGAATAGACATACTGCTTATATTTTTTTACTTACTGTGTAGAACGAATGGAATGACAGTTATGCTCAGCTCAGAGACATCAGGCATTCACAGAAGGTATTCACAGTTTTACAGACGTCAGTTTACGACTGCGGTACCGGTAACCGGTATCACATTTTATGTAGTGCGTGGCATGCCTAAGCCCGAATAATACTCGAGTGGTCTAGTTATAGCCAATGAACGGAACGACCGATAAATTGGTTGGAGAGTAAAAGGGCCGGTCAGCGGCGGCGTGCCCGATACGGGCACTAATGAAGATTTATACGGCTGAATGCAGCCGAAGGACGTAGGTAGGTAGAGTGGTAGACCGAAAAATAATGCTCGTCATATGTTTTTTTACTATCAAGTATTACTGTCAGGTCATCAAATTGAAGATTCTACTACTTCATGATGGAGTAATAATGAATACTAATCTTTTGACAATCTCAGAAGTCCGATTTGACGTTTCTATTTCCGAACTTTGAATGAACGTCTACGTCATCATCATCACCATCAGCCGAGAGACGTCCACTGTTGAACATAGGCCTCCCGCATAGAAAGCCACAACGAGCGGCTACCTGCGTAAGAAATTGAAAAATCAAATTGATAATCCTAATGAATTACCACCTCATTAAGTCCATCTTTGTACCTTTGTGCATGTAGTATTATAAATAAATAAATTACTTAATACTATGTTACCCATACACTATAAGAATGAGTATCACTCGTAAGCATTAAGTTTAACTTTATATTGAAAAAATGCACTCAAAACCACGAATTCATCGTTGATTAATATTCAAATTAATGTCAAATTCGATTTCTTAGATTATTAGGAATATAATTATTTTTTAAGTTGTAAATAGTTCAGTCCTTCTATGACCTATACAACGTTCGTATCCAAAGTATAAAACATAATAAGATAATAGTGGTATAAATGGGGCTAACAAAATAACCTTGACAACGTGAGAAACTAGAATTGAAACAACGTGTATTACCGTAATTTACTATAAAAATACTAACTATCTTTATATCTACAAGGCGACTGTTAGAAAAACCATTACCATTGTAAACGAATCTTATTGTATGGGTCATGTGGGCGAGGGAATAATTGGTCGCTTATCTGTCGGCTATTACACAGACAATGCACAGTAGGACAAACAATACAAAATGGCAAGGGGCGCAGTATGGACAGCCGCTCCTTAATGACGTTTTGCACAAACTTGCATTTTTATTGGCTTACCTACAATAGAACTGTGAGGGTTATTTAGTAAACATCTAGTGGTGGCACTTCACTTGACGTATTTGTGCAAATATTGACCATAATTGGATAATACAAAATCGACTTAATTTCAATAAATATTTCAATATAAATATTTTGATAACAAGGGTCTTAGGTTTGTTGCAACCTCAGATTTAAGTAGGTAATTGAAATTTTATTTGAAATATGATTTGAACAGCATTATTGAGATTAGGTTCACTTTAATGTATCGCTGCCATCTTACGCTGTGCTCAAAAGACCAAGACTGGCAGTATTGCCATCTTGAATGGCACTGATAATCCTACCAACTAGTACCACCATGCGTTATACAGTTCTAAATTGAAATTCGACTAATTTTTAATTATTTCCCTCTTGTGCAAAGGATACCTAAATTACTTCATTAATATAATATTTCGTTGTCAATTTGGTTTTAAAACTGGACAGAACTTTTCTTTATACATATTATATTCGCAACAGTTAAAACTACTTTGGCAACTATTTAAATTTATAGAAGACGTTTTTTATAGAAGACGTTGAAATTGTAACTTGGTTCTACAATGTCGCGTTCCATATTATTCAGTTTACACTTAAGCGGTAATGAAAAACACATAAGTTTAAACTTAAGCGGTAATGGCTAATATGACTTTAGTTGTTGACAAAATGGAAGTTTTTACTTTACCTACAGGCTTAGTTAGACATACCAACTCGTTCCACGTTTCATCGAGAATTCGCAGGATTTGAATATTTCTCCAGTGAGCACCTGTATTTATCCTCATTCATCCTGTTATTTAATTACGTTGGGTTATCACGAAACCAACATTAGTTTAATGGAGACTTTAAATTAATGTCATCCCCTACATTTTGTACTTAAAACAAAGTGACAGCATCATTTTAAAGTCTTCATTAACCAAATGTTGGTTATGTGCAACTCACCATTAATAATAATGCTAAAATAAGGGATTGCAGGAGGTGTTTAGAACAACATCTTTAAATTTTGCAAACATAGATCTAAAGGGATTTCTAGATACGATCTACGGTCAATAAGTACATTTTTTTAAATGGTATTTATTGACACTTCTAGCCATTTATCTGTCATTGCAGTTAGCTAAATGTTAGTGCCGTACTATTTGTGATTGGTACCTTCAAGCACACGTCGTTTCAGGGACGGAACATCATATGTTTCATGGTTTCTACTCAGTGACATTCATGATTCAACAGTTTATGGACACAAGCATACAATTTAAAATTCGAAGATTACTTGCTAACTTTTAAGAACGGTCTGTATAAACTATCCTAAATATCATAAATATCAGAGGTCGCGACACATATTCCTATAAATGTATATTTAGGCAACATTTTCATAATACGTCCCTAACGCCCCAGTGTGTTACAAAAATAAAGCTCTACCTTTCATTTGACATTTACATTATTCTATTGTGAACACTTATTGATCATTGAAAAGGTATTAGCGCAAAAATATAAGACGTCAGAGCACAAAAGGTTACGTAGGTACGAAATAACGCAGCTAATACTTGATTTAAAATCGATTAACAATATACAATATATACGCTCTTTACGCTGCGTTAAATGATTTAAAAGATTTATGTACTGGCATGCAAGAAGCTGGCGAAGGGAATCCCTCGAGAAATAAAGCTTTTAACACTCACAGATACCGAAGACAGTGGATAGAGATAGATCTTTTTTATATCGAGTTATTTCCCTCATCTCTTATTCTCAAGATAAATGATAGCACGTAAGGGTAGCAATAGAAAGACAATACTTTTGATAGAGGCATTATTTTTATAATAGTGAAATTAGATTAGTCGATTAATCTATACATTCCTACCTACATACAAACGTTATTTCAATGGTAATAATGTACAATGGTAGTATGTAAAAAGTTTCATTATTTCACGATAAAAACAAAGCAATGTAAAGTATTAGCCGTTTATTTTTAAAACATATAAATAAAACACAATTTTAACAATCCTAATAACTATAGTTATTTGACATATTAGTTTAGATAGCAATTTGGATCTTCTATATTTTTGATGATCCAATTTATCAATTGAAAAACGTAGATGTTTCTTTGACTGCTTGTAAGATAATTATTTAATTGCCATCTTTACTCAACACAAGAACTAAAGTTCTTACGTACAAACAAATGATAAATGATATAATTTTCACAACAAATAACACATAGCGAGACGTAGCACAACAGCTATGATTAGATCATAAAATGAACACTTAGTTTGCAAAGGCGTAACATATGAGGAAACTCCGACAGTAAATTCTCCTTGTATAGGTTTTGAGGTTACAATAATTCAGTATTGTTTACATACAAGCAAAAACAATTTATCTGAGGCTGTTTGCTTAAATGCTTGCCTTAATACAGACTATTGAGTAAACAGAGGGAGAACCACAGAGCTGCGGGCTTTTTGCCAATCCGCATAATCAACTACAATATATTACATTCTGCCAGAATATTATGTAAAAATCTCCCTTTTTGATTTTGGGTGATGTGATCTTGAGGTGAGTTGTCATGTCAAATCAATACTTAGGGATTGAGAATTCGCTCCAAGCTCCCTTAATCGAGGAAGGTGTTTACAGAATAGTACTCCTGATAAACGGTGACTCCAAATTTGATGAAAAATTACTTTTTCGCTCGTATTGACTTGACAGTGAGTGACTGCTGCATAAATAGCACAGGTCCCTACCTAGTTTAAGTGACAGTGATCACATTTACTGTAACTCTTAGTGAACCAATAAATGATTATTATCATTACTTAGGAGAATTGAATACTAAAACGATTAGTGAGTTAGCAGATTGGTAGCGTAGTTGCCGCTCAGGAGTTACTGGACGAAAGCTTTGTATCGTCAGTCGTGGACGCATTATAGATGCACCATGGTTGAAACCCAAGCACGCCATTGATTATACCAACAAGGGTTTTCTCGAAAACAATGATAAAAATTGTTTAATAATTTAAAATGTAATAGCATTGCTTGCATTGTAAGAAACATTGCTATTACTAAAGACACACCGCGTACGTATTATTGATGACTGTTGACACCGATATTTATTTACGTTCTTAGAATTTACTCAAGTACAATATATATATCTTTTCAGAGACATTGTTCTGATACAGCTGTCAGAGAAACTTTAAAATAAGCTAATTGCATAGCTGCTTGCTTTATAATAGGGTCCGAATCCGTGCTTTGTAATCTAAATGTACTTTTGCTTTTCCATTAAAGAAATTAATTTTAAAGTGCATTTTTAAGTACTCATTTTTTATTCGTCAAAATTCTTCACTTACTTTTTCCTAAACAAAACTCAACCAAAATTAAAGATAAGTTCCAAAACTGAGCTTATACTACACCTACTACCGTTTGTCGAGATTAATTGAACGTTGCCCTTTAATCCAGTCATTTATAGAAACAAAGAACAATCGTTTGACAATCCACGATGGAAACAAAGGACGGCTCCAATGTAGCGAGCCGAGGTGCTGCGTCTCTGCGAATACCACGTGAGATAAACGACTCGATCAATTTAAGTTTAAATTTAGAAGCATTGAGATTTATGACTCGAGTGCTTTGAAGTACGGTGAATATTATTAATCCCGGATTGGAGATAAAGATTCACTTTCGCATCTTCACTTATGTACGGAAAGTGAGAGTAGTAAACAACGATTGACGTATTGTTTTACCTGACGTAGGAAGAGTTGTAATTTTAGCAAGCTATGTGGGTGATATTCATAACGTTGCAAATTTATTTCCTGTGTTTGACGTTCCAGGTAGTCCATTAAATCAGCAGCATTTACTTAATTAACCTGTTTTGTCTTATTAAACTCCTTTTTGTCTTTGGTATATGACTTTATCTTTTTCGAGGTCAGTCTAATCAAGTTCTATATCTATACATTATTATATTCACTAATCAGTTTCAATAATTAATTTGCCTTTCAAACACAGTAATTATGACATTATGCTCAATTGTTTCAGGAGCGGACTTATATGGTCCGTATTTAGTGGTGCTATTATTGTGCAGACTCAAATGTCAGACCGTGATTTACGACGTATTTTAAGGCTATTATCAGATATCTAATCAATCAACAAATAGGGAAGCAGTGGAGGCTACAGATTGACATAATTACGATCAAACGAATGAATGTTAACCGGTTAGATAAACTTGTTTGTCCTAAACATAATAACATATTTTTGAACATTTAGAAGAAATTGATGAAACTAAGACCTGTTTAAAAAAAGACAATCTCGAAAAAAGTACCGTGATCGCTGTACCAAATGTATAATAATTGGCAAAGTGCAAGGCGGACTCGCGCACGAAGGGTTCTATACCAATAGCGATACAACATTAGTCACTAGATTAAAACGAGCGCCCAACCCGTCATATTTCCCATTCAAACGCTCGTAAGCGATTACGGCGTTATATCGAATTATTTTCCAAATATTTTTAACACACAGGTATCTTGTGGTTTAAATCTAGGTTTGTAAGAAGCCAAAAATAAACTATTTTGAGAAACAAATTCAGTTAACACGTTCGAAAATCAGCTTTTTTGCACAATTTTATCTGAATTTTGGCTGGTCATAATGCACTCATACATTGAAAAAGTAAAAAAACAGCTTCATAGAAACCTTTCACATGTAATGGAGATTCTAACTTACAAACATTTTTACCAAAAACTTGTAAGGCTTTTTCAAAAACACGTATGTCCTGGAACAAGTTTTGTGAAATTTCCGCGCGCCAATTTTCATGTGATGTTATCGCGTTCTCACTTACTCGTTTGTTTTCGAGCTTTGCGTTGGTTGAAACAAAAAATATTTCAATCACGCTCGCGTTGAAGTTTGTTCGATGGGGATGGGGGCTCTTAAATATTTATTTTATTCTTTTTTTAGTAGGTATTTGTTGTTATAGCGGCAACAGAAATACATCATCTGTAAAAAAAAATAACTGTCTTGCTATCACGGTTCATGAGAAGACCCTGGTGACAAACAGCCAGACGGACAGTGGAGTTTTAATAATAGGGTCCCGTTTTAACCCTTTGAGTACGGAACCAAATAAAACAACAACAATGTCTCCAGTCAATTCCATAGTGGCTCATAGTCATATCGCCCGCGCCGTGCAGTGGAGCGTGTCACGCACGCACGCTCAGGCGCAGTAAAACCGCGCCTGCGCCCGAGCAGAGCGGCGGAGCGCGACCGGCGCCGCCGAGCGCGCCTGTCAATATGATGTAATCACACAAGGTCGCCTACTACCACGTTATGCTTCGATACAGAAGAACCATGCAATGGGAGAAGACAAAGTCACGTGCGCGTGACCAAATAAAACAAATGAAGGGCACGCATCTTCCGGTCGGAAAGAAATTGGATATTTCCATATAAGTATTTATTTGTTCAATAGCGGGAACTTCAACCAAATAGTTTTATCATTGCTTTTGATTGTTTGGATATTGTGACAGGCTCTTTTGATCATGTCTGATAAATAAGCATACAATATGTAAAGGCGAAAGACTTTAACTTCACTAAGATCCTCAAGGTCTATATCTTCCCGTGGGTGTCCTAAGAGGCGACTAAGGGACTTACCAGAGAATGGGCAGCAGCGTTCGCTGTGCCTTTGTAAAAACCATACTGCGATCGCCAATCCGCCTGCCAAGCGTGGCGATTATGGCAAAACCCCCCTTGGGGAGGCCTATGTCCAGCAGTTGACGTCTTTCGGCTGAAATGATGATGATGATGATGATGATGAAGATCCTCAACATTTTCGTATGGAGGAATTGAGGCTGTTAAACTTGTACAATTTCAAAATTCTTCTGATATTCAGCATTAATCAATTTTCTTTTTATATCTGTCATCATCAAAGCTGTGTTGAAAATACATTTCTTTAACCGTATTCATTTACGTATTGTTCGGATTGGATCTTCTGCATCTCCACGTTTTGTGGTTTGCACTCTCGCACTGTCACTGGAACCGGTTCATTTGTATACGACCAAGTTTTTTCTACGACTTACCATTCAATCATGTTTCTTATCATATTATTTGAATCCGGATTCGTCTTAGATGCGATTTATTATATCAAGCTTGAAATGAAATGTAATCCTTTTAACTATGTATCTTACTAGGTAACTACAATTATTGGTACATACCATAATGTAGTGGTTTTTATACAAGGTTCATCGTATATACGTGAATACGATGTACCTTGTATAAAAACCACTATATTATGATATGTTATGTTACATTCTTGAAAATGCAATATTGTAAAAAAACAACCGCCTTGCGAAACCCCTTTCGAAAAAAAAAGAATTTTGAAAATCCGTCTGTATGACCGAGTTATGCCCGAACATACATAAAAAAAATACAAACATCCGAAGGTTATCAACCTCGTCCTTTTTGAAGTCGTTTAAAAAATGTAAAAGAGTTTGAATGAAGTTTCTTGCCTATTCTTCTCCATACGAAACTACCATTTGGAATGGGCTAGATTCAAATTTTCTATTAAGACGTTCAAATGTGCTTTTTAATGGTCTAAATAAATAATTTGACTTTGTCCTAATTTTTTATAATTTATTTAAGCAGATCTTCATGCTTGAATATTTTCACGATATTCGTGAAAATATTCAAGCATGAAGATCTATGACCCTGTTATTTTCTTTCTTTTCTCGCTCAAGGATCTTCGTTCATCTTGTTTTCTTTTTCGACACACTTTTCTGTATTATTATGTTCTGTGTGTTTCTAGTTATTTGCTTAAAAATCTTAGTCTAGAACATAGAAAGTAGTGGTAACCTTATTTGTTTAACTATGTAGCTAGCTAATGACGCTATTTAAATGCATTAGCGCAGGCTGAGCTGAACGAGTAGAAGTGAAACCTCATAGGTTCTAAGCTAACACAAAAGCGATGCATAATCTTTTAAATATAGAGTTGAAGCTAGTTCACTTTCATGCTTGACTAAGCGCTGTAAGACCTGAGTCAACGAAATACATATTACATTAAGAGCATGAATGTTTGATGTTATCTTTTAATATTATGTTTGTACTGGTATATTGTAGTTGTTAGTTATTTTGTGGTACTGTGTTACTTTATAAACGTATTCACAAGATTTATACTTAAGTACACATTACATTGTATGCCAAAGAAAATAAATCCAAACTAATAGTAACTCTGTCTGTCTGTTACGATTTCACGACGAAGTAGCTAAACCGATTTTGATGAAATTCGTTACAGATTGAGTGAGAATCCCAAGAAACGATATATTATTATGCTTCCGCACCTTTGTCTGCATCCTCGATTACCGACGTCCACACGACGACGAAGTCGCAGGCAAAGGATAGTTTTTTATAAACATTAAATTAAAAACACACTTAAAAATAATTTATTTTATTTATTACTTTCGTTCTTAAAACTATTACATCTTAACATTAACAAATAAATAGTTTAATAAATAAACACAGCGTCAACATTATTATTTCAGTAAACATTAATTTAGTGCGTTGGTATGGTTTTAGTGGGCCAGTTAGTGAGTGAAGTGATTGGGAGATCTTTAGCTGCCAAACCTCTATCAGTAATGTCTGACAATACAATTTGTAGGAGCGCCTTAGTTATTGGTATTCTTGAAGCTAATTGTGGTTTACTTAATGGTACTAAGGGCTCATCTGGGATAGCAGTAAGAGGAACTTCCTTATCAATCAGTGTGGGAAGATCGTCTGTATCGTCTGTCGGGTTGTCTGAGGATAGGGATTCGTTCAAGTCTTTATCTTTTGTCTTCTCAGTCATGCCCGATTTGTCTTCGTACATTTCGTCAATTTGTAACTCGTCTGTAGGGTTATCTAAGTTTGGATTGTCTGTAACATTATCGGTCGGGAGATCAGGAAGGGGTGACACCAGAAAATAAAGAGTTTTATCTAATTGTGAGCGTGATGCTACTGGAAGAGCTTTAGCTTCTGGTAATGAGAAACCTTTTGTGTTAATATCTGACAACACATTTTCCAAAAGTGTCTTAGTTATTAGTAATTTCGAAGATGAAAGTGTTTTATTTTTTGATAGCGGTCCGTTACTTGGTGAATCTATAGAAAGAGGAAGAATCCCAGTCATCGGTGATGTTAGGTTGTCATTAGAATTTGGTAGTATGTTGTTAATTGGGGATATTTCCTTAGGGATATCTAAGCTTGAAATTTTAGGAAGCGATTCCTCTAGTGGCAAAGTATTGTCAGATTGTCCAGAGCACTCTAAATTATTATTGTCAGTCGAATGGTCAGAAAATTCTATGTTGTTCGTTTTATCAACCAGTTGGGGAGGACTGTCTTTAGTGATATCAGAAAGAGGAGACTCTACATCACCGTCTATGTCTACCTCTACTACATCATTAGTCAGAATATTTGGTTTATCTTTTTGCATTTCATCCATCGACAGTGGCAAACCTGTAGGAAGATATGTGTTCGAAGTACCTTCGGTCTTTTCAGAAAATGATATATCATCAATTGGATGGTCGGTATGTTCTATATTGGAAAATATATTTTCTACCGGCTGTACAGGAATTTCTTTAGTCCCAGGAAGTAGAAATTTTGCATCTACATACGAGAGCGTCTTATCCAGTAGCGAAGGTGGTGTAACAGGTCGAGGTTTTGCTACAGGTGAAGACAAACTACCATTAGTAATGTCAGAAAGCACATTTTCTAATAGTGCCTTAGTTATCGGTAACTTCGACATTGAAGGTGTTTTATTAATTGGTAATGGCAAATCAGACGAAGTCTCATCAGTACAAGGTAACATGTTATCTACAGGTAATAAAAAATCGTCACAAGGTGAATCGGAAAGTATAGACTCTAAGAACACCTCGTCACTAAGTTTGCCTAGATTGTTTAAAGACAATGAAATTGCTCCAGGAATGGCAGCATTCACCGGAAGAGCTGACAAGTCATCTTCTAACACTTCATCTATTGGCAACGACAGTTGATTAGTTGGGTTAAGGTGATCTTCAGGAAGTGCAGTTGTAGTTTTAACTAATTTTACTGGCCCATCATGTATTGAAACTGTAGATTGTTGATTTGCTGTAGGTGCCTGATGCACCATTATTGGCAAATCATTAATAGATAGTGGAAGATCATCTCTAGAAACTTCATAAATATCCGGAACCAGTAAATCCATTTTTGATGGACCCACGTTATGTGTGAAACTATCGTTAGGAATATTCTTGGTACGGAAACTAACAGTTTCAGATAGCGGTGTGACTAGGTTGTCTATGAGATATGGTTTATTTTCAGTAGAATTCTCAGATACTGGTGTGGGTAAAACTGTCTCATCTAATGGTAGTGATGGACCGTCAGCTTCTAAAAGTATTTTTGAAATAAGCAATTTATCTACGTCCGAAGGAAGAGTGTACTCAGGGGTTCCATCAAAAGGGATAGGTGAAACCGTTTCAAGTACTTGTGGTCGTAAATTGTCAATACAATTGTCGGTCTCTGGAAGAGGTAGTAGCGTTTTATCTACTTCAGACAAAAGTAGATTACCAGGAGATGTCTGTAATGAGAGAGGAGGTTCTGAAATAGGCGAGAAAGTTGTATACATTGGTTGTAGTTGGGTAAGGGTAGGGGTCTCAGAAGGAAGCACCTTATCAATTAATTGTCTAATCTTATACAGCTCCGAAATTAGGGCGATATTGAGCGTCATGTTATCTGTAGTATTTGGGTAACTATTAAATATTGGAAAAGGTGCAGGCGCATTATCTACAGGTTGTAATGTACCATTCGTAGTGATTTCTGAAACCACTGTAGGAGGGAGTTTCGCTTCCAATATCACTGGTAATTTGTCAGAAACAGTCTCAGATATTGAAATGGGTGCAAGTGTTGTCTCCGTTGGTTCTGGTAGGTCAGTACAAGGAGCCTCAATAAGCGAAGTAGAAAGCAGGATTTTATCTATTGGTTTTGGTGGACTATCAGTAAGTTTTTTAAGTACTGGAGAGGATGAAATCGAGTTATCCATGGGCATGGGTAAGTTTAGAAGAGAATTAGGAAGGTCTGGCGTATTTGTTTTAAGTATTTCTAAACTATGAGTAGTAGTTCCAGGTAAATAGTTTCCATCCAATGTCACTGCTGGAACGTCATTCGGAATTTTAGACAATGATTCTTCTAAAACACTATCTGTAGATATATTTTTCTGTGAATATTCTGAAATTACGTTTTGTGTTGTAGTATCAAAATCTATACAAGAAACGTTGGAAATTCGCTGGTTTGATTTCACGGGTTTGATTTCACGCGCTGTTATTGGAAATTCATTGTTAATGATGTTATAATATGGACCATGGCTAAGTGATGCTAAATCACTGCCAGCCAAATCAAAGAGTGGATGTTCAAAATCTAGTATTGGCGGTAGGGTGTCAGTGTTAATGTAAGGTTCTGTAGATTCGTTTCTAAGAGAATTTTCCTCGCAAGTCGTAATAACAAAGGGTACATCGTCTTTCAATGATTTGTGTATTAGATTATTTGAGAATGATTTCTCTATCGTCGATGACGGACTGTTCTCATTATTGTAACACATTGAATTTGTTGGCAACGTCTCGTACATTGGCAAAGATGACCCACTGTCTGAAATCCCGTTTAGTAATTCACTAACAAGAGCGTTGGAAGAAGGGTTATCATTCTGAAGTGGCGCCATACAAGATAGACCATTGTATAGTTTATTATTTGGCACGGATTTGTCGAATGACAAAGGAACAGATTCATTGAAAGGCGGAGTTTGAAAGGAGAACCCGCTAAATTGAGTGGGCGGTATGAAGAAAATAATTGGTGTATCTGATGTCGACTCAAACACGTGTGATTGGAACTTACTAATAACGTTGTTGTTCATAGGGATAATAATTATAGATTTAGTACCTGGAACTACATTACCATTTGATAAGGGTTTCTGGTCTACGTTTGGGGAATTATTGAGTGCCTCGTATGTTATAGGTTCAGTGGATGGAAGTGGCATACTGACACTTATCGGGACTACATTTGTTGTAGTATTATCTATTGTTATCTCCTCTGAGTGAGAAGGCATGTTGTTTTGCAAAACACCAATTGGAGGTTCATCGGAAACTTCTAGTGATAATTCTTCAATCGGAGTGACAGTACAGCTGTCAGTACCGTCCATCGAAGTCGTTGGTATATTTTCTTTTTCTGGGACTTCAGTACATTCAGAAGTATTTATATATTTTTCTACTTCTGCGCTGAAGTTTTCGGGTGTTATTGGTGAAGTGGTATCATCATTTAATAGTATTTCTTGAATAAACTGTAATGTTTGTGCAATTACACTATTATTGACATCCTGTAATTCTTCTGTGTTATTTTTCTCTTCAAATGCTGGGAAAATATTTTGAGTGTTCTCCTCAATAACTTTATATGGGATTGGCATTAGATGATATGAATATTCTAAAACTGGACATGTATTTTCTGAACTTGGTATTATTTCGCTAGTTGATTTTAATGTCTTTTTTATTTCTGTTGAGTGGCTGGGAATATTTGATAAGAAACTAGCAGTAATAAAATCGTCAGAAACTTTCTCGCAAGTTGCAGTTTTCGTGAAGTTTAACCCTTTTTGACCTACGTTACTACGTTTGGAGTTTTCTGTAGAAGTATGCCTTTGTTCTTCTTTTAATTTGTCGTAAGATTGAAGAAATTTACTTGCCGTTGCTTTTGATAGCCTCATGAAAGGTTTGTTAATATTTTCATTAGGTTTCGGGTTAAATATTTGTTGTTCAAATCTATTGAATGGTTTTTCTTGGGTAAATGGCAAATAATTCCAATAGTTTGGCCCCCACGTCTCCATTGTATTAAGAGGGTATTGAACTTCTGGAAATGTTTCTGAATCGAGTAAACGTATAGAATCGGGGTTTGGCGTGAACTTTGTGGTCATGTCTCTTTGCAACTGGTTGCTTCCGCTGTTTATTTGACTGTTACTTAAAAGTTTACGTTTAATTTTCATTTCCTTTTTCAAATCGTTTATTGCTGAGCTTCCTAAATTACGAACATCTTTCTGCAGATTGTTAACATGATAATTATCGTTAAAATTCATTCCAATGCGAAAAGGATCTCTCGGAGAATTGTCCAGTGGATATTCATTTTCTGGAAAATTATATGTCTTGTACAAAGATTTGATTGGGAGAGAGTTCTGGTTAAATCTGGCATTTTGAGCTGTCTTTCCAAATGTTTGTTTTGGTGTCTTGTTTACTTGCGAGGGTGAATAAGATGTCGGGACAGGGTTGTTTTTGACGGGTTTCAAGTCGTTTACGTAACGTTTCAAAGAAGCCTTTCTTGGTGATCTTGGCATGCAATGTCTGCACGCTATCTGAAATTGATGTCGTTTTTGTAAGGGTATTTTTTTTATAATGAACCTATTTACTTAGAAACGGAAGTAGCTATCGAATAATATACATACATTAATAAACGCGGACAGTTGCTTAGATTCTAAATATGAACACTTTAAATTTTTTTATTTTACAATTTATTCTTTATAATTAAATCTTATAGTATTAGTATAACAGTCTCTGTAGTGTCATTATAGAATTACTCCCAAATTCGAACAGTATCGAAAAATTGACATTAAAAGCAATGAGCACACTTTAAAATTGAGTGCGCTCTGTACCGATCACTTAACGAAAGGTTTGAACAGAACTTTGCATAATAATAGCACTAGATACTTTATCTTTGCAAACTACTTTGTATAACAGTACGGTCGAATAAGCTATTTGGTTTACAGGCACAAATATTCATCTTTCTACTACACTGACATTAGATATCAAATATTGTTAGTCTAGTATATAAATAACAATAGGTAACCCTGGTACCTACGTGCTCAAGACAAATAAATCCCACCAAAAACATTTTCATGTAACATGTTGCCAAGACGAAAGCAAATGGCTCGCACTGTCAAAAAGTTATCAGATCTCTACGTATAATTTCTACTTTTCTAGCCTTACTTCACAAACTCTACACCTTAGTCAAAATATGTATGTGGCTAGGCCGTTTCGCTACAGTTACACAGGCGTTAGGTGAAAAATATATTGACTGTTCATTATTTTTCTGTTAAACTATAGTTCTTTTAGTAACTAAATCAATAAGATCTTTCTTATTCAGAAAAAAAAATTAAATCGAATCACGGTAAAATACATTAGGAATGTCAGATTTTTTATAAAAATAAATAAAGAAAAAACATTTCTCTTACCTGTATTACTGCGATTATCACTAAGGTTATAGTCACCTTTTCCCGAAGTCCCATTTCAATTAAATGTTTCGAATATTACGCGTTTTTTATTTATAATGCTTCAGTTTATTTATCTTTGTTAGTAATCGAAACGTGATTTATTCATGTTGCTCGTATAGACAAATTGTCTAACAGATAGTTTTGATATCTCACTTATATATCATATATTTTCGATTATCGTGGATTACCACATATTAACATGTATTCTTTTTGTGATTTGCTAATGTTCATTTTCTCTATTTTTCAGGTAAATTCAAAGAAAAATAAAAGAACCTAAATCGGTTGTTGTTGCTGGTGGTAAGTTTAAACTTTAAAAATAATAAACTGTTGAGCAACATTGAGCAATAATTTATTGTAATTTACTATTATCACAATCATAACAAAACAATTTTCCTGGATCTAACTTGATCTAGGATAACAATACCATACAACAGTAATTTGCTGTAATTATTAGATAAGTACTAAATAAAGTAATCCCTTCATCTGTACAAAAGCCTCCTGACGGTTGCCTTCAATTGTTTTACTATTGTATCTGCTAATTAGTCCGTTGAGCTGATAAATAACTTGACAGTGTTCCCATAATTATAATTTAACGGTTTTAAACAACATTGCAATAAATTAATCGCAAAATAATGATATGTCGTGTGTAACTAAAATCCAACACTATACTGAAAGAATTTGAATACGTTTCCGTCATAATATCAAACTAGAACAGTTTAACTTTCATCAGTACAAGATGTATAAGTTTCGTTGGCAACTGTCCCAATGCTGCAAAAATCACTTTCCATATCCTCAACAGAACCGGCATTTGTGATATATTCATTTAATAATAAAGTTAAGCTCGTTAAAGCCTCATTTGTATCTGAATCTTCAAATAATGGGTTCCTTATTCGATCACGATGTTCCTCTGTATGGCAGGAATTTCCATTCAATTCGGTAACGTGACGCTTCGTAACATTGTTATTAGGCATCGTGTCTGTACTTATTAATTTGAATTCGTCAGACCATTCACTTTCAAATGTATTCACTGCAGAATTGTTACCATTATTTGATTCGTCTTCGTGTGTGTCTATAGTTCTTATATTTTTCATAACTTCATCCAAATCATTAATAAATCCTACAACGTAATCCGAGTCGTTACATTCAGCAGATAGTTCTGTTGACGAGCAATGGGTGAACAGTCTGTCCATATCGTTATCAGAATCTGGAATCCGAACATTGGCAGAGTCATCCCTAAGATCTAACATCGTAATATCTTCGTGAAGCGTTTCGTTTGTGCTCTTATTATCAGAATTGATTTCATTTGCTTTTGTGACTGTAATCTCAATTACGCCTACTTTTTGCGATGTAGCTGGCACTTTTTCCTTACTTTTTTCCTTTTGGGTCCAAGAATAATCAATTGTAGACTTTGGTTTACTGTTTTCTTTAGCTACAAGATAATTAAATGTTGATTTCACGTCATTGGGAAAAGGGCTTGCGCTGATATAAAAAGGTTTTAATGAATCTGCTATACTTTCAGGATATTCTACTTCCGGGAAGTACTCTGCTGGGAAACTTTTTGATAGGATTGGATTTTCATAGTTTGTCGTACTTATAATTTTATATCTGGCCGGAATCACATGGTCTGTTGCTTGCGATTTCAAATTATTGAAATTACTCGTTGATGTAGTTTGCGTATGCCGCTTGGGGTTGTAGCAGTCTATGTTCTGAAATAATTAAAAACTGGTAGTATTTTGTGCAATCAATTAATAGGTATGAAGGAAGGTATACTTACTTTTAGCGTGATAATTAGAAGAAGATATCTGAAATTCATTGTGATGCGTCGTAGGTATAGAAAATATTTAATAAAGATAATTCTTTCGATTAAAATATATTTACTTAATGCACTAATTATCCCTTCATCCTTAATAAAATATTATAAAGAAATGGTTACTTTTGTACAGAGATTCTAAGTTTTATATTGTTTGCAAGTTCGTAATAAGTGTTGTGCAAAAATGGAATTACCTTAATACATACTTTTGGGACGTGTTATATCGTATAAAAATCCTGTCATATTGTTATCTTTGTGCTGCAATTTACTGTAACATCATAATATGGCAATAACATTATAATGATGATTACATAATTCGTTGATTATTCGAGTTAACAGAGTGTGTTGATTACCATTTGTTTTATTTTCCCTCACGTCGTATTTCGAAGCATACCTACACTCTGGATAAAAAATCAAACAACAGATATCAAATTCACTATGTAGGTTTTTATTTAGATATTATTTTCTCAATAACTTTCCGAAAACAAAATAGAACTGAAGGCATTCCGCCATAAATACATTCCAAAAACATGTAGGCTTTTCTTTTTCTTTAAATTCAAATAATTATTTGCATCTTTTGTCTATGTTATTCTTAGCAACGTCCACATCCACATCCGCATCCGCCCCCACATCCCCCGCACCCGCAGCCACCACCATATCCTCCGCAACCCCCACCAAAACCATTTCCATTCCTTCCTAACAGGGCGAGAATAAGGATCGGAAGAATAGTGTCCAAGTCATTGTTATCATTCTTCCCGTATATTTGTGGGTAATAGCCGCCATACCCAGGGTAGTACTGGCACTGAGCCCAGTGCATCTGTGAGAGAACAAGACAGGACATTGTTAATCATTAGTGACTGATTTATCATTACAATATGTTGACACTAGGCCAGGAGCTAAGATGTTGAGTGGAAGAAGCTAACACTAATCATATTTTGTGTGATCTGCTGTGAATCTAACACAAGCGTGTTATATTTAGCTGCAACAGTAAACGAGGATATTGTGTGTAGTTTTGAAGTGTACGCAGAATCGATTGGGTCGACTATTATTAACTGTGGCAATACATACCCAACGATTGAATCTATTTTAAATAATGCTTCTGTTTGAAATCAGATTCTTAAAAGTGTAGAGCAACATTCTGGTAAATCCTCAAAATAATTATGATTCTACCCCAACATTGTGGAATTATAATTTTTCTTTAGCATTATCGCAGTGTTTAAACTTTGCTGACACCCACAATGCCACATGTTCAGTAATAAGTAGGTTGCCTTTGATGTTCTATTTACGTCAGCTGGGCTTAGGATTCGGTGATTCTAAGGAAACGTAATTTTAGCTTGAGGTAAGTATAGAAAGTAAAGGTTACCTACGCGAAATTAAATAACATTTGACATGTGGTTTTTGACAAATCCGTCATTTGTAATATAACCCCCATGAGTGTCGTCGGGGCACATTATTTAAGGATGAAGTTAACATGGACGATTACAAATTTAATTATTAGCCTTGGAGATATTACTATTTTGGACCACAATGCTTGTTTCAAGCAATCAGTAAAAAAGTATATCAGTTGTTAAAATCTCCCTCGTTGAATTTAGATTGAGCTCGGAGCGACCCGAGATTTACTAGCAATACAGCAACATTACAGCATACTTAACCAAAATTCACAGAGAGAATATTTTACAGAATAGATCGTATAAAAATATATTTTATTATGATAAAAGATCACGTTATTAAAGAAGTTAAAATGTATTTTAAATTTTATAACATTTTATAGCCTCCTATTTCACAAAGAACCGTTCTGTAATTAATTTATTTTACTAAAAAGCCGGTTTTTTGAAGTATTAATTGAAAGGTTTATGATTTATAAAACATTTACACTGGGATTTTTTTCTGCTGTTGTTGCCTTTTTATCAATTATTTGAATTATAGTTTTTCTATAATATTCATAATTACCCCAAACTAAGGCTTTACTCATTTTAAAATAAATGATTATATAAAATGGTTAAATCAATAAATGATACTTACGTTCAGGACGAGCAGCAGAGCTGTGAAAGCAACAAACTTTACGGAAGCCATGTTGAATCTCCTCCCGTAAACAAATTCAACCTACTTTTATATAGTTTTCATAGTCCAATATCAATGTATAAATTAGGCAATTACAGTCTAGGATTTCGTAAATATAGGTATGTATGTCATGCCAAGCACGTAGGTTGCTGATTATAAATTATTTCACAATTTTAATTAATAAATAAGTAATTTTAATTATGAAAAATGTTGTTGAGCAATTCTTTAGAAAATACTAAAATTAATTTGTTCGGCCATTGTTTTTTTTTCTGATATTAAGACAATGTAACGACCTACACCGACCTTATACAAAAAATAATGGTCTCTCATCTTTTCTTCCTTTTTGCGGCCTGTAATTTCAATCTCAGATTTTATTAAATCGACCTGCGTCTAAGTTTGTTTTTGTCGTCAGGAATGCCTTTAGGATCCTTTAATAGGTGATAAAGATAAATTTATTTTTTTAAAGATATATGGCGTTTTAGTTTTATATTATTATTTTTCATTACCTAAACCTAATCCTTAGCTCCTTCCTTCTCTTTAAGAGTTAATTAATTAAGTAGATAGTTTCGAGGGTATGTCATTAACCTATTAGGAAGACATTTGTGAATTTCTACGGTAAGTACTTTTAAAATATGAAACAATCAGCTGTTTCACATATTTTGATCGTGTTATAAGTACAGTCGAACAATCTATTTGGTTTATAATTAAAAATATCCATCATTCTACTCTACTCAGAATATTTTTTTTTCTAATATGTAGGTATCCCTGTACCTACCAATGTGCTCAAGATAAAAAAATAAAATAAAATATTGTTAGTGTAGTAGAAAGATGAATATTTTTTCCTGTAAACCAAATAGATTGTTCGACCGTACTTATAGTGTATTTATCTGAGTTACAGCTTTTTTTTTCATATTTCGGAGTTGGTCTCACAGAAAAAGTTGTTCGAATGAGGAATTTCACCCCCTTAAAGATCACTGAATTAAAAGACGTATAACTTCACAGATGGTAATACTAGACAAATCTTCTCCACTTGTAAACACTGAAATACGTATAGCCGCATTATTTGTCATGGTTCCAAGTGTAGATTTTAATGTAAATATGACTGTACGATCGCGAGATTTTCGTCTTAGTGAATATTTTGCTGGATGGAGATAGTCTATTTATATCGACACGAATTTACTATGTTACAGCGATTATATAAGAAACGTTACACATTTGTTGAGCGTTGGTTTATTGAAACAAGCAGCCGGAGCGAGATAATCGTAACACATTTAAATTCTATAATAGAAGGTGGTGTCAATGATTTTACGAGGCTGTGCGGTGATTCTGAAATTCTATTGATTATTAGGGATCCGTACTTAAAGGGTGCCAAACCAAACTCTATTCCTAAGAC
This sequence comes from Charanyca ferruginea, assembly GCA_947361185.1. Taxonomy (NCBI): domain Eukaryota; kingdom Metazoa; phylum Arthropoda; class Insecta; order Lepidoptera; family Noctuidae; genus Charanyca; species Charanyca ferruginea. The sequence goes on along the minus strand of OX376059.1, from coordinate 19,538,324 downwards.
TCCACAGTCTGTCTGTCATCGGGTTCTTCTGTTATATAAGTAGGCTTGAACCGTAGTAGGTAGACGGTGAAAATTTACACAATGTGTATTGGGTTAAAATTAAGAGGGTGTTGCCATTCAAGAAACATGTATTTTTTGTTTATAGTTAGTATAAATTATTGTATGGAACCCTTTGTGTGCGAGTCTGACTCGCTTGTCTTGACTGGTTTAATTTTCTACAACTACAACTACTTGGTCAAGTACAGTCAGCAAAGGAGATAAGTATCCATGTCGTCGGGAATAGTTGAAGATTTCTTAGAAACCAATGGGGGCTTTCAAATGAAATTTTATTAAATCATTGAACTGTTTATTCTCTATTAATTGTATTTTATTTTATTCATAAACACCTATCGGTTTCTAAGTAAACTTCAACTGTTTCCGGCGACATGGATACTTATCTCCTTTGGTGACCGTACGTACCTTCTTCGTAAATTCTCACTAGCGTGAGTTTGCATTACTGATTGTTTAGCTTCCACTGCTAGACCTCGGGCCTTTTATTTCAGAGAGGTATTGCCACGAAACGGGATCAGAGACACCAATGTAAGGTTTTATTAGACCCTTATGATTGCTCTACAAGACAGTATAAAAGATTTGAGATGCCAGAGTCGAACCGTGATTATGCATAGAAGAATAGATAGTTAAGTGAATACCAGGATTCGGGCTAGCAATCGCATACCTTAAGCGATTGCTAGCCTAGTATCAGATCTTTGACAGTCGTTATAAGTTAGAAGCCAGAAAATCGGATAGCTAGTCTTACCAAGGGGTATCGTGCTACCCAGTTACTGGGGTGTAGTGATCAGAGAGGCAGTCACTGTATGTAAAACACTGGTATTCAGCTGTATCCGTTTAGACTGGAACCGGACCGTACATAGTTGGGATAAGGTTAGGCAGATGATGAGAATGGTACAAAAGATATAATTTATCTGTTTATTAAAACTTTATGCACTTCATGTTACAAACACACTGTATAAAGGAGGACGTTTTCTACCGTCTATCTTAGGGAAATGCAGATATAAAACATGGTAGTTGCAAAAAAGATAAAAGAAGATGAAGATTATCTTACTTATTTACGTTTAAGTGTGACGGATGTTTTGGATAAAATTATGTTTATTAGAATATTGTTATAACCCATTATTGCCTGACATTTTCCCTTGACCAATAACATCAGCCAATTCTAAGCGTCTGGCTGAATTACCTGCTTAACTACTATTCCTCTATCTATTCTCAAAATTTCAGTTATGCTAATATAATATAATATGTCTGGTAACTCATTTAACTATTGAAATCTGTAGAACTATAAAAAATTCCAAACGTTCTAAAGTAACCATCAGTAAGGCTGAAATCAGTGTGAAATATTCTAATAATACGCTCTGATAAAAATAACTACTTATGGGAAGTAAAGTTTAGTAATACACGTCTCGAATATTATTTCTTTATTGGTTATGATAACAAAATACACAATTTTATAAATCACTTAGATACAGCAGGCATTTATTAGAAACCTTAGGTCGACGATATGGTTAAGACACAGTAATGCTCGGCTTTGCAGTAATCTTATCAGTCTTCGGTAAGACAATCGTAATATGCACTGTAGGACTGAAATTGCGATTATTATTGCATTTATTACAATTGTTGCAGTTATTGTTATCGTTGCAATTATCATTACATCCGTTGCCACGACAGCAACCGCAGTTGCAGTCGTTGTCACGACAGCAACCGCATTTGCAGTCGTTGCCACGACAGCAACCGCAGTTGCTGGTGTTTCTACACGAACAACCACAGTTGCAGTTATTGTTACAATTACAATTATTATTATTGCCACAGCAGCAACCGTTGTTGTAATAACCGAAAGGAAGAAATTGAGGAACAACATTATTATTGTTATTCAAAGCTGATGACATTAATAATGTAAAAAGCTCCTCATTGTGGCAATCTCGAGAATCACCGTTATCATCGTCATTTATTATGATGATTGGTGGTTGATTGATCGCTGATTGAGGGCAGGCAGCTTCAGGTTGCCAGCAAGGTTGGTTGCAAGGAGCAATTATTGGTTGAGCAAAAGCATCGCAGTCGTATATACCGTACGGGTTGACGCACGCATCACCGTATAGGTTACAGTTCGGATTGCCACATGTTGCGCCGTACAGATTACAATTCGGGTTGCCACATGCGTTACAGTTCTGGTTGTCATATGGACTGCCGTACAGATTGCCATATAAGTTGGAATATGGGTTATACGGTGCGCAGGTTGAACTGCCACATCCGTTCTCGTATAAATCGCAGTTTAGATTACCACATGCGTTGCCGTTTAGATTGAGGTTCGGGTAGCCACCTAGTACGTTGTTGCAAGTGTTACAGTTAGAAATGCCACACGTAGCGCCGTATAGGTTACAATTTGGGTTGACAAATGTGTTACAGTTCGGGTTGTCACATGCACTGCCGTACGGATTGCCATATAAGTTGGCATATGGGTTGTACAGTGCGCAGGTTGAACCGCCACACCCGTCGTCGTATAAATCGCAGTTTAGATTACCACATGCGTTGCCGTTTAGATTGAGGTTCGGGTAGCCACCTAGTATGTTGTTGCAAGTGTTGCAGTTAGAAATGCCACATGTTGCGCCGTATAGGTTACAATTTGGGTTGCCAAATGTGTTGCAGTTTAGGTTGCCAAATGTGTTGCAGTTCGGGTTGTCACATGCATTGCCGTACAGATTGCTATATAAGTTGGCATATGGGTTATAGTTCAGGTTGCTGCATAGTTCACCCGCTCGGTTTCCAAACCGGTATGAATTGTAAAGATCTTGTGGGAACAATTGGCACAGTGCTAAGTGGAGCTGAAACATTAAAAAAAACAGCAAATAGTAATAATTACATCGTTTCTATTTCGACCGATGCTCCACTTGCTATATTTCATTTCAATAACTCTGATAATAAGAATAAGGAGAGTTTTATTGGAAATTGAAATGACCTAAGTAAAAACAGGTCATTGCAAAAAGGAATAATAAGGTCCCGAAGAACTATCGTAAACATTCTCTTTTATTATGACAGTTTCATTTACAAAGATAACAAGAGTTTTCCTGTTATACCGGTAGCTCCCATTTCATCTCACACTTTTCGCAATCAATTCTAAAAACTTAGCTATGTTTTCAATAAGAAATTGGTATGTCTTGAATATATATATATAACCTCTGCATCTTACCGTAGCAATGAGGATGACAATGTTTAAGCCAGCTCAGAGTCTGACGCGACTGTGTTTTTAACCGACTTCAATAAGGAGGAGGTTATATAGGAAGCAATGATCAGACCACTATTTATACTTAAATACTACTTAGTTTTCATTTACCTTAAACCTGAAAAGGAGTCCTTGTACTTATCTTTATGAACAATTTTAACTATATAACCAATTCTGCAATCGACAAAAGCAAATCAGTTCGACTCATTTTTTTGTTCATAGTAAAAGTGTTAATAAAACAATGAACTAAACCTGTGTGTTGTGTGTGTGTGTAACCTGTTTTCAGGTTGATGATATAAACAAAAAATAAGCTTGTAATATTTGAGACTGAGAGAACTGTGTTTTACTTAAAACATATGAATGCACTCAATGCATTCATATTTTTTAAATATAATACAGTTATTTTATTTACTAGGTACTAGCTTTGCCCGCGTGAATGTCGGTTATCGCAAATGCAAACAAACTCGCGAATTAAAAGTAGCCTGTGTCTTCCCCTAGGGTTTAAGCTATATTCATGCCAAAGTTCTTCAAAATCGGTTCAGCCGTTTTGTCGTGACAACGTAACAGACAGAGTTTCGCATTTTTAATATTAAGTGTAAAAGTGAATAATATTATTATGGAGTATGGAAATATGGATCCATATCCATACTTCCATACTCCTGTGTTTTTAGAAATCCATATTTCTAGAAATATTACATGAACTCACTGACCTGTATTATTAACAGCAATATATTGACAACTATTTTCTTTTGTCGAGTCATCTCGTCGTTCACACTATTCCATGTGTCGGTGGTCTCATAGGATTCCTTTTTATATTACGTTTTCGTAGTACTGTTATATGGGCCATACGATATTTCATAATAATTAATTAATTATTACTCAAAATAATTATGACGAGCAGGACGTGGTCGAGTTGCTCAATCCTCAATATCAAAATATATTTCAATTAGCTATGTCAAATTTTATATCTTACTTCGTTACACAATAGCGAATGTCCACTTTAGTCAGAAGTGTGTAGTGTGCTTGCTTACTTCGAAAATTATTATGAAATTCATACTTTCATTACTCTTTCTTCGAAGGATACATTTTTATCAAAGTAAAAATTGCTTAATTCCTTAAGTAACTAAAATTATACAATAACATTTTCTTTGATGGTGTATCTAAAATCCCTGTAGTGTGACTGTGATTAACCATATTATTATTCGGCATTAGTAAACAGTAGACACTACTGACTGTGCCATTTTTCAATAACGGTATCGTAACTGGTATTCAGATTTTCCGGAAGCCGATAGGAATTGAGTTGTATAGAGTCCTCACCGCTCCTTGCTAGACATAGACCAAACGCCTTCGTATATTTTTTTATCCTCGGTTAGTTTGCCGGAATCATGGAACCATCATAATCATCAACCGAAAGACGTCTAGGTACGGAATTCAAAGCGATTAATAATATCTGCAGACAATAGATCAATTAAGTTTTGAACCCCGGTTGCCGACTGACCATTAGGACCATATCAGATTTTTGGGAATACAATAAAACAATGCAAATATTGAAAACACCACTTTATTTTACAAAAAATGAAATTGAGTTAACAAGTACAGCCTGAATCTGTTCTGATATAAAGATTTATGTCTGTAGCACCCTGACTTGGTTGATAAGGTTCATCAATACCACCACCAGAGTTATCAGGGAATCCTCCAAAGCCAGGGAAGCTGTAAGGGTAGGGTCCGTTCATGGGGTAAGGGATGGGGTAGGGAATGTAGAAGTAACCACATCCACAGTTGTTGTTAGAGTATCCTCCGCAGTTTCCACATCCACAGAACCCACTGTTGTCGTATCCTCCTCCATAGCCGCCACCGCAGTTACCACCGCAGTTGCCTCCGCAGCCACATCCACCGTTGCATCCTCCGTTGTAACCTCCATTGTAGCCTCCGCAACCACAGTTGCAACCTCCTCCGCACCCACATCCTCCGTTATAGCCGCCGCCGCAACCTCCGTAGTTTCCAGACCCGCAGTTTCTTCTATTTCTCATCGCAAAAATGAGGAAATAGAGAAGGTGGTGCCAGTTGTCATCATCTCCATCATCGATGATGATCGGAGGCATAGGTTGAGGGTAGCTGGGTGCATAGTTCTGGTAGCCATTGAAGTTGTTGAAGCCGCTGAAACTGGGCACACTAGGAACTGACTCCTGGATGTAAGACTCGCATGGTGTGATAACGGGCTTGATCATGGCTGGCACAACAAGCTGAGAATTAGGCTGGACGGTGGTAGCTACTGACGAGCAGAAGGGCTGGTTGTAGTACTCGACGCGGGCTGTTTGGCATTGCACCTTGCACACCTGTACCAAAACAATAAGATTAGTATTAATTTCTTCAAGCTCTACAAGTAGAACTGGTTACCATTACTGCTTAATTTCAACTTTTGCTTTACTTATTTATTTTCCTAAAACCACTGGGATATTCACACAATTTTTTTCTCAAATTCATAAACAGTCTTTATGAGCTTACCTTCCAAATCAGCAGGAGAGCGGTGAACGCGAAAAGGTTCTTAAAACCCATTTTGAAGACTGACATATGAATAATGAGACATATCGTGTACTCTATATATAGTGTGTGTTTCTAAATCTAACTCGGTTAGTAAGTACATGATGTAATTTGATCCTTTACGCCCTTTGACACGTATTCAAATGATATATAACAGTGTATTAGTAATTACTGTTTCGCAGTAACATAAAATACAATTTCTAAATACACTTTCTTCATTGCTTGTAGACCTATATAATTTCATTTCAACTCAAAGTAAACAAGTTTTTTTGGGTTAGTTTTTAGGACATTTCTTGTTGAACATTTTAAGAATTCAAAATAGAAAAAAAACGGCTTTAAAATTATGTAAATATATATTTATTTAACAAAAAAAAAATAACAAAAATAAAATTTACTAAAATCATGAAAGGGTAGGTAATTATGGTGGTAAAACAATTCAACATTAAACTAACAATCAAATTGTTTTTTTGACTTTGACTTGTTCGTACATAAATTGATACTATTGTAGTAGCAAAAAGTGTTTTTGAAGTATAGTACATTTTTCTAACATATCTTATTTGGTAAACAAACACGAAAGTCACGAGGTTTTCCAACAATCACTTTTAAATAGATCAGAATTATCTTGAATTTTATAAAGTATGATAATATCAGAATTTTCTTTTTTATAACATTGAATTAACCACTAACATATTCACCATAAATGTTGACCAAATCAGGCGACTGTAGGAAAATAGTGGCCCTTTTTAGTTACACATAACAGAGTTGGTTATTGGAATGGGAATGGGGTACGGGATGGGGATGTTCTGGCAGCCGCAGTTGCCTCCGCATCCGCCCCCACAGCCGCCCCCACAGCCGCCCCCGCAGCCGCCACCGCAGCCGCCTCCAAATCCTCCGAAACCCCCATTGTCACATAGCAGGAGGAGCAAGATTGGAAGTATGCTCTTCATACCATCGTCGTTATTGCTCGACTTCACTATGATAGGGTACGGTGGTGGAGGGCCGTAACCGGGGAAGCCTTGTGCTCCACAGCCTGGCGGCGCATATTGGGCCTGGATCAGGAGTACCTGGACAGTTAAAAGAAAATGACGTATAAACAGGAGAAATGTACGTAAAAATAAAAAATAAGCAGTTTATACAGTCAACAGCATAAGATCAACATCAAAATCAGAAATTCAATACTAATGAACGGAGTTCGCGTCAGAACTGTGTGGCGTCGAAGTGATTCAAAAGTATGTGTGTGACAATCACATACTTTTGCTGTTGACTGTACGTCCTTATTTACTCATTCGTAACTCTGAGAACCATGATTCGCCACCTCTCAATAGACACTAATACTTATTGGAAAGTGATAAAACATGCCCTTTACGGTTTTAAGTTATTTGAAAAACAATAATTTAACCAGATAACAATAAAAAAATATTAATTTAGTCTTACGTTAGAGATTACAACAAGGCAAGCAAGCCACGCAAGGGAAGCCATTGTTAACGTTATATTTTGCGACAATAATCTACAACTCTTTTTATACCGCCATCTTTTCATAATATCACTGATTTTAGTAATATTCTTCGAACAATGCCTACTATTTGCTTATCAGTGGTTACCAAAATTACTTAACATCGATTACATTGTCACGTAAAGTTATGTAAATTGAGCAACATCGTTATGTTAACTCTATTTATAGATTTCTAATGATTTTGTATTGTTAATCACAACTTTTCTATTCGATCGAAATCGAAAATGTCTTTATAAAACTTGAAAAGTAAATAGTAAATAATACAACGTTTATTTTTCACTGTGTATTTAACAAATAAACGAAATGTATTTATTTGAAAACTCTACCAATACATAAACATTATAATAAAATTAAAAAAATACATTTTCTACCATTCAACGTATTGAAAAAACGTTTTTTGGATCAGAAATTTAGCACTGCGTGAGCAGAATGAACAAAAATGGTAGGATCTTCTCAATGGTGCTGTCATCATCCCTTATCACGATGGGTGGTGGTGGCGGCATGAATGGTGGTTGACCATTATAAGGTATCCCCACAGGACCGTTGTAACCACCGATGTAACCGCCTCTGTAACCTCCAGAGTAGCCCGGCCCTGGGTAGCCGTAGGGGTTCGCGTAAGCCAACTGTAAATGGAAATAGTTTTAGAAGTCGTACATAGTACCTATGCTAATAAAACTATGTAACCTAACCTCCTAACGTCAGACTCAGTCAGAGTCATAACGAAGAGTTCGGAATTTTAAAGCTAGGCATTGTACACTCCAGAGGAGAGAAAGATGACCCAACCTACTTCTATTCAGCTAAAATGTATCTTAAGAAGTTTTATAGGTGATTATGAAGATCTCTAAAACGCCTAACTAATTGTATCTTTTACAAAACAACAGCGCGAAAGCACTGCTACCACTGATAGGTAGGAGGTAATACAATCTTGTTATTGAATGTATGTTACTGGTCTCTAACAACGCTTTTGATAACCAGGGTTTGTAAACCGCAAAACTAACGGTAAATATCTTTTTAGAACTCAATCCTGTGACACTCAAGTTACCAAAATGAGAGGAACTTAGAATTCAACTGATCCTATGCATGCGACGACCGTGACTACATAAAAATAATGTTCATGTATACGCTCCGTCTGCCTCTAAAACAATGAGGACTCAGGTCAGAGGCCCAGGGGACACTTCGGTCACTGCGCTCGCTAAGCCGATCTAAGCCGATTCCGACTAATGTTATTAGATGATGCTTGTTACGACATGTTCAAAGCCTTACAGCGGTAAGGAGCTTGTGAATGACCTATTAAAAAGTTAGACTGCACCTTTACGTCTAATAGAATTGCAGATAGCCAGAATTAAACACAAGGAAAGACAGATCTAAAGTTTTCTGATCACAGCTACCTGAAAATCATGTCTTGCCTTGGAACCCAACTCATGTGCCTAAATTAAGAAAGCCAGGTAATTAGGTACCTATCTAAGCTATAGATTCTGTTACGATTTCCCTCGGTGAACACCTAGGTGAAGTGAGCTGTCATCCGATTGTAATTTTTTGTATAGCTCACTTCACCTAGGTGTTCACCGAGGGAGATTGTAACAGAATAGACATACTGGACTTATAATTAACATAAGTCTGAAATCGCCAATCCACCTTGAGCAAGCGTGGTGGTCAATGCTCGTGCCTTCTCTGTACGAGAAGAGGCTGGTGGGACAATTATAAGCTGGTATTATTATTATTTATAAAAGAAGGAAACAAGAAGTTAAACTTTAGACTCATTTTCTGAGATGAGGTCACGCTCGCTGGCTTGCAAAATATTTGAATTTGCATGATTTAGAATTCATTGAAGATAACCTCGATACATATACGTGTAGAATAATAATGATACAGTGTACATTGTCTTAAGAAACGCTTATTTCTGGTACCTAATGATTTCGGACCTGCAGATTTCCAACAGTTGAAAACAGAAACTTTTGAAAAAGGACATTTCCAATTACTGATTCCAACAATACTCGTTTATTAACGTATGGGTATAAATAGTACTTAAACTTGTACAACCCATATTTTTGTTATCGTGCTAATAGAAATGACATCATATAGTAGTAATATTTCATAGTTAGATAGTTTTTGCCTTGTCAACAAGGCACGTCATCGCGGTTCTTTCAAATCTTTGCGTGTTGAAATGCTCTACCTCAGTACCTCACAATAGATGTCCTCTAAGATGGTCTGAACTTGTTGTGTCATATTTATTTATACTCGTTAACTGAAGAACTGTTGTCAAAAGGACTAAAGTTTGTTGTTGTTTTTTTTAGACTGTCAGTTTAGTAGGTTGTTCTACGTATCATTTAAATTATTTAAAAATAAACTGACTCCTTAGATACAGTTTCATAGCAAAGATTCAAAAGAGTAATGATTTCAAATGAAGAAACAACAACCTTAAAAGTTCTGTGAGGAGTATATACTCTTAACAAAATCTCGAGTCGCAACCAGCCAGCCACCCCATTAAAACTTAACTCATTTCTATAAATTATCACCTACTCTATCCATAAAACAACATTATTACAACCAAACCGTCATAAACTATCCAAGTAAAATTAGTATAATAAAGTTAGAAACTCACATTAAAAGCCACGACGATTGTGAGAAGAATAATGAAACTTGTGGACGCCATTGTAGTGATTGCGAATGCAATGCAACTGCACTGAGATTTTATACAAAATGATTAAGACGAATATTTCTTTGTCTATTAAAAAGTCTTTGTTCAACTGGTGTTTGAACGGACGTCAGTGATAGCGGACAGGTGGCTGTGTGGGTGATAAGTTAATTCTTAGTCTTTTGAACAAGTGGCTGGAAGTTACAGTTTTAAATAGACAGGTAGTTCAATCTTATTGGCCATACATAGGTACTGCGCTAAAAAACTTAGAAGTCAAACCCTAGTTCCATTAATTTTCGAAAAGTTACATACCCGTACCCAAGCTGTAAAATTAGTTGAATAATGATAAGATGACATTACAAGTTCCATTGCAGATCTGCAGCTCTGGTTTTTCTTTACGTATTTTGTAGTTATAGGTAGAGAAGGTCTATGTAATTCAGTGAAATCTCAAAACATATCTATCTATATTTCTATTCCAGTACTTAGCCTCAGTGCTTACGCTAAATACAATCGAGGTCTTATCCAGTCACAGATCACAGAATTATTTTTGTGATTTGTGGATCCAACAAACAGGTTGTAGGATATCGCTGTTTTGGTTCACAGTTTGAACTTTGTAACCAAAACTAACCATAAGTGGTGCATCCAAACTGCTTAGGGCGGGTTGCTTCAACTATACTTTACTGACCAGTAATAGTAAAAAATGGCGCTAGCTATCGTCAAATCAAAACATTTTTTTGATTTGACGATAGTTAGCGCCATTTGTTGTTTCACAAAATCGTACGTCAAAAAGTTATTATTACCATAACCGACCAGTCAACGTAATTTTGTGTTGTCAAACAGCTACGTCAAACATCAAAATATTATGGAATCTTTTTTTGTAGGTAATAACTTTGACTGACGGATTTTTATGTCATGAAACAACCCGTTGAACATCTCACGTCATAGTAACTTTTAACCGTCCGTATGTAACGTTAACCGACTGTTTGATACAACCCGCCCTTAATTATTGAGTCCTAGTACTTCAAGAGCCGTTCAACAGAAATCAAACGATAGAAGCTACACCGATGTATGTGTAAATTGAATTGATTAGGTAAACGAAGGGAAACTAATGAAAGCCAATCGGAAGTTTAATCTTGTTTTATGATCAACAATCAACTATTATCATTATAACATCAATTATCAATTCAATACATCTTAAAGTTTTCAGATCTTCATGTCTTATTAATACTGTACCAATAAATACCTACTTAGTTTTAAATTTATTTTATAAAGTTTATTTAAAAATTATCACATAAAAAAATCCTAATTACAATCACCGTATTTTTTTTCTAATACTATTCAGGTTTGTCAAGATCAGCTAATAGTCAATCTTCTTCACTGTCATCTACGTATTCTGAATCATTTTCTTCTGATCCCTCTTCACTGTCAACGTCAACTACGTTCTTTTTAACTTTCTTATTTTCTTTGGTATTACTTTTACTCTTTGTTTCTTCAACTTTAGTTGCTTTCGTAGTAGTTTCTTCATTCCCTTGTCCATAATTCATAAGATTGGAATACCCGCCAAATATTGTAGGTTCAGGAATATTGTTGTTGCCGCATCCATTATTTGGACACCCGCAATTACGGCAACCACAACCGCTCTTCTCCTTTAGCAAATTGATTATCAATGGGATCAACGTTTTCAGATTCGATTTTGACTCCTTGTTTTGTATTGGGTAAGGAGGGTACATGTTATACTGTGGATCAGAGGGCTGAAGTTCTGAGAGTATTATATTCAGTATTGATGGCTCTTCTACGACTTGTGGTTGTTGATTCTGCAGATAAGATGTTAAAGGTTGTGCTTGAATTGTTACATACGGTGGTTGGCTAGCTATAGGAGTTACAATCGCCTGGGGCTGTTGTTGAAACATTGGTGAACCTTGAATGGTTATAGTTGGCCGGTTGTCTGTCCCACCACCTACTCGTAATTGAGTCTGTGCATAATTGACAGCAGGTTGGTTTTGCCCCGAAGATTGGGACTGGAGAGCTCGAACCAAAAATTGTTTTTGCACATCCGTTAATTGATTCTGTGAGGGATTAAAGTTTGCCATCTGTTGGTTTTGTTGAGGTTGGGCGTTATTACTTTGAGATGCAAAAAGGGATAATAACGAAGGATGGCCCTTTAGAGCCGCTAGTTCCGCAAGTGAATTAGATGAGAAGGGCGCGTTTTGTGTTTGTGACGTTGGCATATTTGGAATTGGTCCCATATTATTTTGCTGTTGACGAACTTGAGCATTTTGACTACAACCGTTATTCGGCTGTGTGGATCCACTTTGTGATTTAGAAGGATTGATAACTAATCCTGGAGACAACTCAGCCTTGAGACCTTGTTTGATGAACTGCAAATTGCCAAGTGACCCTGATCCACCTTGCGGCTGTAAATTTGCTTGGAGACTCAATGATGGCTGTAAATACCCCTGGAAATTCCCAGTGACAGGTTGTTGCAAATTGCCTTGCTGGAAATTAGACTGCTGAGGCAAATTTATGTTTAATCCTCCGTTTGGTGTCTGGTTCATATTATTTGGAGTGTTCGTCCGTTGTATCGCTTGTTGTTGAAACCCAATAGCGTTATTTACGCCTATATTTGGATTGTTGGGTAAACCTTGTTGTGCATAATTTCCCTGAAAATACAAGTTACAATATAATTATAATACACGATACATATGAAAACAGTAAATGATTTCAAGAAAAAGGACCAACACTTACCTGTAGATATAAAAGCAGAACGAACGTACAATAAAGTATGGCTGTCGCCATCTTGAAAAACTGTACAATATTCTTTTATTCCTTCTTATATACGATTAATTATATCTCTCATGGAGATGTGACGTAATCGCGACTCAATTATCTCAGTATCTTTTTATCTGTGCGTGAGATGTGTGTAGTTTGTATTATCTCGGCACGTTTCTTCAATGGAAATCAAACGAAATGTACGATGAAAGATAACGTTAAGATAATGTGCCTTTAATTTTGATGAGCTCAGATGCCTTTGTGGTGTAGCTATATGTTGTAATTATGATTCAGTCCACATAAGATCGTAGGTATTGATTTTGAAGGTAGAACAATAAGAAAGCGAATGTTTTAAACACGCCTCCTGACGTTGAATGACATCTTGACTAAGCAGCAGCAACGTTGGGCCTCTTAAAAGCTAAGAACTTACCACTTATGCTTGAGCCTAAAACAATAGTATTTGAACGTCAGGATACAACCTTAATGGAAGTTTGTAAGATGGCTTCTTAACCTTCACCGATATACTCAAAGATCATTAAAGTACCGAAAGTGTAAGATTAGATTTGAATTAATTTTCTTTTCAAGTTTTAATTTTGGAATAATTAGATAAACAGAATAATTTATTTCATCAAGATAAATGGAAGTGTCAGCCAGCAGAAAGTTAAGACCAGCTACTAGGCGCGCAGAAATAAGAGGCAGTAGAGCATTAATAGATAATTGAATGAGACATAAGTACCTAATTGATACAAGATAGCTCGTGTTCGATCTTACGCTTATTATGTATTTTGTTCTTTTTGCTACAGTGGACAGAACACTACTTTTTATTTTCTTTTTAATAACTACTTTTCTTTTTTCTTTGCGCACCTATAAATTCCCAATTGATTGATTCTCTCAATTGATCCCAATTAGTGGGCAGTTAGTAAAAAACTAGTGTTTTTGTTACATTTTCAATAATTAAATATGTGTTTGTTCAACATCTGTGTACTATATTATAAACTGTAGCTAAGCTGTAGCTATAAGAAAGGCCAATTAATTATTTAAATATTATTTACAAATCTGACTGTTGTCAAAGTATCTACACTCGCATCCTAGATGAACCTCTATTGTACGTACTTTTGATATTCTCCGCTCAGTACAATTTAATCAAAATCTGTCCTGCAGTTTTGATGGTAAACTCAAACACACAAATAAACAAAAATATTTTGTGACGATTTTATTTAAACTCAGTATATGTGTCATCACAATCACTGCTTATTTCATTACGATTTTTATAAAAAATCATTGTATGCTCAATTTCAATCAAGACCGGCGTTCGTATTTTTAAATTATGGCTTAGGCGGTAGGCCATTTATACCATAAGTGAGCTAAGAATTAATAGTACCTACTTTTATACATTTGTTAAATCTCAATCTCAGGAATCCATTTCAAATTAATTCCTATCGAGTGCAATCTATATACATTATAGGTATCTTTTTGAACATTTTTGTCGAAACAATTTCGCAGCCATTTCCCTAAAATCCAAAGATTACTAAGAATCAATGCGATGTTAATAATATGCCCTCTGTGGGGGATCGAGGGCACAACGATCAAATGGTTCAGGCTTCTTTTACACGCGTAATCATGTGAAAGCATTGTGAAAAATAACGAACATTTTTTTACTCTGTTCTCATTTTGGAACATTTTGTTGAGTTATAGGGAGTCGTTAATGTTGATTGCTGTTTGTTTTTCTGCTTTAACTGGTTAAATACATGCTGTATTTATTTGTTTGTGTAAGTGTGATTAGTTGAATGCTGCCCAGGGTGCATGCATTCATTAGGAACAATATTTGATAAAAATACAACACTGCGGTGGGGATTTTCGAATTATTATCATTCTGATCTTGTCCCGTGTTATTTGGGATCGATAAAATACGTTTTCTTCTACCATTCCGTTCTGTCAACCGTTAGGGCCCTTGTTAACGATACCGGGCCGGCGCCGGGCCGGTGCCGGCTGAGCTTATTCACGAGCACGCTAGCGCCGCTGCCGCTGCCGGTGTCGTTAACAAACCTCCATAGCGTCCCATACCTAACTGACAACCTGGACATAGACTTCGCGGAAAACAGTCTCGTTTCACTATGCAGGGAGGGCTGTCGCTTGTTAGGCGACATGCAGATTCAGGTATACGTAGAAAAGTCAACTACGGTATGATCTTGGCACAACCCTAAAAATTAACGAAAAAAGATTTTCGTTGTATTTGAGTACGATCTAGAATACAATTTGAATTTGTTTGTTAACAATTGATTATTCTTATTTAAAAACAATTGAAACTTCTCTATGGTTATGGTCAGATAAACTCCAAATAAAATTATGATTTATTTATGACTAGCTTCTGCCCGCGCCTTCGTACGCGGATCCTGTTGCTTACGCCAGCGACAACGGGGTCGGCAAAATCGAAGATCTGAAACGTCTGATGTCGAATTCTAAGAGCCCGGGGACGGGAAAACAACGGGATGCGTAAGATGATTCCAGACGTACAAAAAGTACAATTTTGAACCATACCTCCGATAGCGGAATATGAGGCGTAGTCAATGATAGGAGTATACGTAAATGAACTCCGTTCCTTACCAACCCAAGGAAGGTCGCCATGACCTACGGCTATATCTTGAGACATATCCGATTCTTCAGATGATATCGACATTCTGTTCAGAGAATGTCGAAGTCGATCAGAATTCAAACGTTCGTTGCGCTCTTCTTCTGTCTCTTCATGCCGTACTCCAGCAATTCTTTTTCTCTCACTTTCTAACTGATTATGAATATTTTGTTGTGTGCGTGTTCGGAACAATCTATACTATAATATTATAAAGCTGAAGTTTGTTTGTTTGTTTGGTTAACCGCGCTAATGTCAGGATCTACTGGTTCGAATTAAAAAAATATTTTTGTATGGATAGTCCATTTACCGAGGAAGGCTATAGGCCAATGCGAAGCTGGGTTGGGTCGCTAGTATATGATAATCTCGATCAGCAGTTAGTCGTGCATCACGTTCATCATTTGGTTCAAAAGACCTGTTAGTAGCTGTGCGAATACGCTGAGAACTCAAGCGTGATTCTGTATCGGTAAACGTTTCGGATTCGCGAGACAATGCATGTTGCTCACGATCAGCGGACAATCTTTTAGCTCCTTTGGAACATTGGGAAAGATTTGACCTCTTTCTAGGCATGGTTATAGTTTTATTGTAAAGAAGATACCTGATCAATTAAAATCTAAGTGACTGCTCCCGTGCGTTACCGGGTAGGCTACCGTGTCACAAAGATAAATGGAAAAGGAAATTAAACACCCAAATAACATAAGCCCGAAGGCATATTTATTCGATAAAATAAAAAAATAAATGGGAATTTTGGCCAGTAGAGTCTAATTTTCAATGATATACCATCGTCATCAAAAATCAGTCCTAAACTGTCACCGCTTTCACCGCGTGGAGGTTACTCCCAGCTTATGTTATTTTATAAGATACAGTGAAATTAGTGATAGCTTTGATTTTCACATCAGATGTTTCTGATCTTCGATTTTTATAAGTCAACAGGAAATGCCCATCAGACCGAACAACTTTTGCTAAGACGTCATTCCTATATGTGTCATGGTGTAGCTGGGCTCTTGGAGTTCTACATCAGGTGTTCCAGATCTTCAAATTTATTCTCTAAGCAGAAAATGCTCATCACGTGGAACAATTTTTGCTATGGTACCATTTTTGTATCTCTTATAGTTTAGCTGGTCTGTTGCGGTTCTGCATCAGGTGTTCAAGTTTCCAAGATAAATTATAGTCTATATATTGCCCAGACTTAATACCTATACAACAAAAGAAAAATCATTCAAATCCGCCTAGTAGTTCCGAAGATAAGCGTGTACAAACAAACAGACAAACAGACAGAATTTTTTTTTTTGGATTCGTGCTCTATTACTGTTCCTTAGCCCCCCTCAATATTTTTTTTTAAATATTTTCAATGTACAGACACAGTTTTGTTACTGTTTTATTATATGTATAGATTACACTGCGGTTTAAATGTGGTTTAAGAGATAGCCACTATAAATCATTTAGCCAATGAAGTTTTACGTAATAATTATATTCTATTATTGCGGAACTCCACCAAAACAAACGCTAATATCCTAAATTGTTTTTTTATCAGTCTAGTTCAAGCCTTGCATACTTAAAACAGGGTGTGTACAAACTAAGCACAGGCATATTAGGGGAAATTGCCTGTCAATAAAAATTGATGATACAGCGTTCTCGTCATATTTTATTAAACGTTTTTAACCCCCGACGTAAAAACGACGGGGTGTTATAAGTTTGACGTGTCTGTGTGTGTGTGTGTGTGTGTGTGTGTGTGTCTGTCTGTGGCATCGTAGCTCCCGAACGGATGAACCGATTTTGTTTTTGTTTTTTTTATTTGAAAGGTGAATTAGTCGGGAGTGTTCTTAGCTATGTTTGATGAAAATCGGTCCAAGATGGCCGCCGCTACAAAATAGCTAATCACATATTTTTTCACAACTCCATCAATATGGGTATCAAATGAAAGGGCTTCACTAGTAGAATACTTTACACTATAATAAATTTCAAGGCCAAGATGACCGGCACCACAAAATGGCGAATTATATAAATACCAAACGCATTCTCAGGATGATATCTTTAATATCAAAAAAGATCCATGTGACGAAATACAACTTTAGACGTATCTACAACTTCTCAAAACCAGACTAAATTACATTTAAAAACTTTCAAATAAAAATTAAATTAAAAATTTAAAAAACCCCCAACGCAAAACATAAAAGCAATTGTTTAAAAAGTAAAAAATAATATCTTTTGTTGAGCCATCAAATGTTCGTTCGTTGAAATGGCGCTATAATGTCGCGGCGGGGTACCGCTAAGTCAGCAATAGCTAAATAGGTAAAATAGCGAACTCATGGATTTGCAATGAGATTTGACTTACGCGTTACCCCGCCGCGACATTATAGCGCCATTTCAACGAACGAACATTTGATGGCTCAACAAAAGATATTATTTTTTACTTTTTAAACAATTGCTTTTATGTTTTGCGTTGGGGGTTTTTTAAATTTTTAATTTAATTTTTAGAGTGATGTCATACATTAACTTAATAAATAAATATTTCTTTATAAATATTCGCTTTCGCTTTCTGCTACTACAGCCGTTTGGCTGGCAACTTGATTGCTGCTTTCATTATTGTTCTTATTTGCTGAAGTAGCATCGGCATCCACGTTTGAGACATTTTCTGTAATGATATTGATTTCTTCTGATTCCAAGTCGCGGCCTCCATTGCTTACTTGATCATCGTATCTGGACATGATGATAGGATTGTTAGTTGGTATCGGTATCGGGTACGGGATGGGTATGTTGTTGCCTCCGCAGTTACAGCAGCCACAGCAGCCTCCTCCATTGCCTCTATTCCTGGTAGCTAGCAGTAGGACGGTAAGAAGGAGGCCGATGTCGTCGTCATCACGTTTATCTGAGTATGTTAATGGACCACTGCCATAAAATTGCTGAAGTCCTTGTGCTGATACTTCAGATTCCTATAAAATATAAACATGTATTGGTGTAAATTAATGACAGTGCAACCTAAGATAAATACAATTCTAGAAAGGTATATTGTTGAACAGTAAAGAAGAAAACTCGTAACCTATTCAAGTGATAGTCGTAGAACATGTCAATAAACTTTAGAGAAATGCTGTTTTCCTATTGGGAAAGTTAAAAAGGTTGCAGAACTCTTTGTGTTCGCTTGCCAACTTAGATTCCGTGTGTGGAAATTCATTTCTTCTTAAACATCAGGATACGTGGCACAAATGCTCTTTATATATTAAACCCTAATTTGAGATTCAAAATATTCCATTATAATAACTTTTATTTTTTACTTATCTATTTACATTTATAAATATTTCTATTAAAATAAAAACTGAACTGACTGTGAATGTGAAAAAGATATTAAACTCACCTTATAACTAAACAAAATAACTGAAAAAATGGCACTTAAATATATTATTAATTTCATATTTAATTATAATAATAAATAGTGACTCATTGATGCGTCTACACTGGCTACAGATAAGACTTTTAATATATTCACTCAATGAAAATATATCTTATATTTATAAAGATTACATCAATGAATTTGTGGTCTAGCTTATCTTATCAATAGATTATAAAATCGTGAACATAAACAGTCTATCTCACGTGTTACGGAAGATAGTATTGGCATTTTATCGCTCTTCTTCTTAAATTTATTTTTTTCTACCATTAATCGATCTCTTGATATTACAAATAAAGTTCACAAAATACGTTTGGCAATCCGTTTCATTATAATCAAATGCTTAATGCATTTTTGCATCAACGCATCAAACTACATTGGTCCATAAACTTTATTTGATTTTTTTATTAAGATCTCTAAATTTTGGAGTAAATCTTTGTGTAGGTATTTGTCTGATCTGGAAATTTCCCCAACTTTCCCATGAAAGGTGAAAATCCATTAATTTCTCAATTAAATATTACCAAAGGTTTGATTGAAAATTGGAATGGAACGTCTATTAATTCTTTACACTGTTCCAATATTTCCGGAAATCGAATGGAATCGAACTGGGATTTAATTAACTAAGTTCTATTACAGAATGTAGTGCCAGTATAATATGTAGTTGAAATTGTTTTGACAATTTCACCCAATTGTAAGTTTTAGTTAGGATACTGTTAAATTGAATTTATATGTTAACTGTTGAGTGTAAGATTGTGCTTTCTTGATATAATTTTCCTGCAATTTAAAGCGCTTTTCAACATCATTAACAAAATAAATGAATTGAATCTAGTTTCCTTCTTCAAAGGATTGCTTCGTATGGAGAAGAATGGGCTAGAAGCTCCATACCTTCTTTAAATACTTATTGCTTTTTTATATTTATTTTTAAAATCAGTTGTAAGTTTGTGACTCTTAAATTGTAATTGTTTGGTGACAGTGAAAAGAGAAGTGGGAGTCCTGTCACAACAGTCCATGATGATTACGAATAGTAGTCACTAAAGACGTATGAACGTTACATGATCTAGCTATAATCAATTAAATATTATTACGAAAAGGACCTCATAACAGAAAAGAGTTACATAAATAGAACCTTGCCACATCAAATGTCCGAGAGACAAACAGCTGGCATGACAAGCCAACTTTTTCTATTATATTTTGGAAAGAAAAAGAAAGGTTTTATCGTAATAGATTGCGGTACGCATTTTTCATGTGGGGCGATTTACCTACTATGGAATGTTACTGAGCACAGCATCCTTCGGGACGAATTCAGACGTGTGAGACCAAATATGCCAGTGTTATTATTGTAAGGAGGTCGTTATTCTTATTATTTTGTTTTGTAGCCTTTTAACGTATACTTCTCTGAGGCCCACTTGCGCCAGTGTAAAAACATAAGATACATCTTTTAACTCTTAATAACACGGGCCTATTAATTGTATGATATCTATACTAATATTATAAAGCTGGAGAGTTTGTTTGTTTGGTTGGTAGAACGTGCTAATCTCAGGATCTACTGGTTTGATTTGAAAAATTCTTTTTGTGTTGGATAGTCCATTTATCGAGGAAGGCTATAGGCCCATGCGAAGCCGGGTCGGGTCGCTAGTTTTATATTAAAACCTCATGTTACCCCTCGCTCTTCATGGTTACTCTGAGTTAAGTTTTGTTTCGTTTAAGTTTTTGGTCCAAGCGTGCCTAAATAATGCTTCCATAAAAATTTTGTACATAGGTACCGGCTTACTAATTACACTATTTATGTTTAAGTCCCACGTGGTAGAGGAAAACCTTTAACTGGGCCACAAATCCAGATTCCAGATGGCTGCTGAGAGAGTCTTAATGGAAATGCCCTGGGATAGGCCGCCCCCACTCTACTTACGCCACACTCGTCTGCAACCATGAAAAAAGGAACGAACAAATAGTAACATGTCTTCGTTTTTGCTTGATGGAAAAGTTCTTGCGTGCAAATGGTTTCTAACTGACAATAATTAGTGCTAACGGTATGCCTCGACTCGTCCATCCAGTGTAATTACAGTCGAAGTAAACTTACATAAAGATCTCCTTGCAAGTTATAACACGATAAAACAGACACAAATAAACGTGTCCATAATATTAAAGAGATCTAAGAATTAGAAGTCTTGGGTGTTGCCCAAAAAGGTGCTACATGAAGCTGATTTTTATCACACCAATGCGTCTCACCCAATTTAATTACTGACTTTTTTCATGTCTCAACAAAATGTTTTTTTAAGACAAATAACGTTAAGCCTTTATTATTTGAGTATCCATAACGCACTTGTGAAAAACTCCACCAAAAGGGAGCTAGCTAATTACCGTTTATTTTTAATGTCAGCCGACGACTGTCCACCTGATATTAAGTGGCAACTGCTGCTTTTTTAGGGTTCTGTAAAAAAAAACGGAACCCTTTTAGGATCACTCGTGCGTCTGTCTGTCCGTCCGTCTGTCACAGCCAATTTGCTCCGAATCTACTAGACCAAATCAGGTGAAACTTGGTAGGATAGTGTAATCCTATGACCCAAACACAGATGTGCAAAGTAAATTTTTTTTTTAAATGAGAGTGTTTTTCGGGGGACAAATTAATAAATAAAAAAAAAGTTTTACAAACCTTACTGTGTCATTTATCAAATGAAAGGGTTCGTTATGAGGATCTCAAATACATTTTTGTTAATATTCCCCCCCCCCCCCTGATTTCCGAAACTACTAAGCCTAATATTTTGGAAAAAAAAATACAAATTATAGTTCATTGATGTACTTGTAGATTACAGGAAAACCTATAGAATTCTATCAATTTGTATTGTATTGAACCCTCTCTACGCAAGTTCAACTCGCACTTGCGAGTTGCCAGTATAAATGCAATAAATGCTTTTTCTTTCTTTCTTTCTTTCATTTGGCCGGTTTTTTGGACAAGCCCGCCTCCCTATTTACAAACCACTGCAATTCCTGAAAACCAGAATCAACAGTGGCGACCACCCGAAAAGCGTCGAGACAACGTAGCTTAGTCCCGGAGAAACCTTACAATTGTCTTGGATCCCGCAACTAAATTAATCAGCAAATAACAGCGGAGTAAGAAATAAATATATTTTCCGCTTCAACTGGGGGAAGCCTAGTTTCCAAGCACCACGGATTACTATCAAAATGTGTACTGTAACATTTGATTGCGTTTATGAACACACGTAAATAAGTTTTAGTTACAACAAGGTCCGCAAAGCAAATAGCTCCGGATGTAACATGCACACTATCTAACATAATGTTGCGTTGAATAATCACAGTAAGATGTAGAACATTGACATTGACACAAAGACGAGGCAACAAGCATTTAATTCTTTTATCCATACTTCCGTACTTAATGCTTAATACTTATTACACTTATTTATACTTAATTTACTTAATCCATACTTTAATATTATAAATGCGAAAGTAACTCTGTCTGTTACGCTTTCACGATGAAACGGCTGAACCGATTTTAATGAAATTTGGTATGAAGATAGCTCGATCGAGGGCAAAAGCTAGTAGAAAATAATTTAAATTAAAGTTGCCATTTCCTGTGAGAAATTCACTGCTGCCTGAACCTAGATACCTGCAATACCAGGGGTGTGATTCTGTAAGACCTCATTCTTAACTTCGAATCTGAATCCGCTGTGAGTTTCTTGATTGGCATTCTAAAAACTCGGTTGATAATTCGAATTTACACTAGCCCCACCCTTGCGAGCCTGTCAGCGAGTTGAACTAAATTGACAGGGAGATTTTGACAGTTAAGTATGTGATGACGTAAGAAGTGGCATTCTGTAAGGTAATTTACCCGTCACTTTGACGCTCACTTCGCACTGGAACCCAATTCAAAGTGTGAAATATATCAAAGGTAATTTTGAACCTTATGCGAAGTGAGAGTGAATAGCGATGTGAGATGCGAGTTGTTGTTTGAATTTTACAAAATCGACCTGCAGAGGCCTTGAAGATGTGTTGCCATCCCATAAAATAAGTTGAAATGTCGCATGTACACACGGCTACACATCAAGCTATACATTTCTAGTATAAGCTGACCTTGCATTGTACGGAAATCCTATAAAATGCGAGATCAGCATTAACTGGAAATGTATAGCTTGATGTGTAGCCGTGTGTACCTGCCCATACACTCCAAACTGGAACTTAGCAACGGTGCTGTGCGGTAGAAATTGGTATGGTGGTTGTATTTAACTCCTTCACAAAAAACTGTACTACTACTAGAATTTCATTAACATGTTGGTACATTTTCAAAAGAAAAAATCCTAAAAAATATGAAGTTCACTAAAGACAAACCCTTGTCCGCTTTGTCCCTTGAGATCGTTCAATATTTCGTCACAGACAGTTTTATTCATCAAAGTCTAGTGGTCCCTTACGTACTTACATTACGTAAGTAATACATTATCAGCGTATTATGAGACTCAGGCTCCTTCGAATACAATTTTATAGCATCATTCATCACGATAATATACAGTTAGGTTAGGTGTAGGTCTAATAAATGTATACGCTACGATATTATATTAATCTATACATTCAGTATAAACTGACTTCGTATTGTAAAGGTTTTTCTGACTAAGTGATATTTGGATCGGTGTGCGTCCAATATAGGCTGTTGAGACTCCTTGAAAATAGTGAATATGCTAGCCAATAACTAAAAAAATAAATGAACAGAAATTTCCAAAGAAGACCAATAAGTACACTACAGTTTCGAGATAAATAGGTGATGTGATAACTTTGCTTAATAATTATAAGAACCTTCCTTCCAATTTCCAAGGAATTGTAAGTAATATTGTATTGGGATTATTCTCTAAAAGTATTGTAACAATATCTTGCGTCGGGTCGTCATCGTCTAATCTTCATAATAAACCAGTTGGAACTATTGGAATTTTGAAAAGAATCTCTATTGTTTTCAATTTTGTTGACTGTTCATCTGATACACGAAACACGACATCACCGTCATTGGCAACAACTGTGTTTAAGTCTAAAAGAATACCTCCATTAGACATATACGAATATTCTTTTACAAAGTGAACTGTAGTATTATTAGTAAATATATTTACACGTCATGATAGGGCAAGACATGCGGATACAAAATTATTAGTAACATTGTATGTACTGAGTTATAAGTATATAATAATAATAAACTTTTATTTCAGACGCTGTTTAATTAAGTATTTTTGATTTGATTTGTTTTATAATCTCCCAAAACATTTAATTTTTTTTTATTAAACTCTGCTTATTTTTTTTACGATCTTCAATTACTGGTTTAAATGGTTTATTCCAAAAATCCCCCCCGACAAGTCCCCACCAGTGGGGATCACCTTGTTTTTCCAGAAATCCCCACTAGTTACAAAAACTCAGCCTAGTGGGGATTTTAATGGATGGTATTCTCTTTTACTTTATTTTGTAACTCGTGATGATAAAAATAACCTTCTTATTATAACATCCCCTAGACAATATCTGTCTGCGTAAGCCTCTTCAAATCGGAAGTGCTCCACGTGTAACCAACTGGGTCGGAAGGACTTAAAACCGACATAAAACAACACGTGCTTAGTTTCCAAAGACGAGGAAATAAAAGGACACCGTAATGTCAGTAATGTAGAGTTATGTACAAGTTATACATATATTTTTTGTTAGTTGTTTAGATATTTATGTATAATAAAAAAAACATAATAATTTCATAGTATTTTATTAATCTATACTAATATAATATTGTAAAGCTATAGCTATATAGAAGAGTTTGTTTGGTTGAACGCGTTAATCTCAGGATCTATAGCCCATTCATCGAAGAAGGCTATAGGCCCATGCGAAGCTGGGTCGGGTCGCTAGTAATACATAATTATATAATTACTTTTAAGTTAATCATTGGGCAATGGTAAAAACAGATTATTCGCTTAAAAATACCGAAATAAGAGACAGCATTTCTGCCCCGCATTGAATTTCTCTGTTCACGTCAAGTGACTGATTTGATTATCCTCAATGAAAAATTCATAACGGATCAAATAATGTTGACCTAATTCCAAAACAGTGCCTATTTTTTAAAATTTTTACTGCTTCGTGGTATTCTAAAAAATCTAATCATATTTTTTTAATCGAAATAACTAAACCACTTTGTTGCTTTTTTCAATTTTATGCGTCATTTCCCTTTTCCTTTACCGGTCGGGGGCTTTACCGGTCCTTTACTTTTCCCTTTACCCCGAGACCGAGTAATGATGGGATTGCTGGTAGGAATCACTATGGGAAACGGAATCGGGGTGCTGGTACTGCATTGAGAGCAGGAGCAGCCACCACCACCACTATTGTTCCCACATCCACTATCAAAGAGCGTCAACATAAGTATTGGGAGGATACTCTTCCATTTAGATTTAGATTTTTCCATCACAATTATAGGCGGAACGGGAGAAAAAGGATAATCAAAAGACGAGAACGGGCTAGAAACAGGCGCAGGTTGTGATATAACAGCTATCATAGGCTCAGGAATCCACGGAGATGCCATATTTATTTGCAAAGAAACAGGTAACTGCTGACCACACCCACCATATCCTGAGTCACAAGATGGAATATTTAAAGTTGTGGCTTCGACTGGCAGTGAAGTTACAGTTGGTTTTTTCGTTTCAACTACCCGTGGATAAGGTTCTAGCAAAACGTTTGGAGTACAAATTTCTTGTATTACATTTGGCGATGAAAATATCTCTGGAAAGGGTGAGGCAGAGCAAATAAACGGTGACAACTGAGGCATTGAAGGAATTTGAACAGTCATTGGTGTCTGATAGATTTCTGCTACATTTGCGGTTGGGGCAAACCCTTCGACTTGATTAGTTTGTGCTACGGAAGGATAATTTTCTATTATGGTTAAAGATTCAATATCTGATGGGCAACTTAATGTTTCTGTTATTGGATCGACTATGGTCAATGTATTTGAGATTTCAGCTGGAGGTAAATATGTAGAATAAGTTGTAAAGGGATTATGTCTAGGGATACCACAATTCGATGTGGGTACGGTATTGATTGCTAGACCTTGCGGACAAGACGTAAACGAAAACACTTCATTGAATCGTTGAGTAGGGAATACCTTTTGTGGTACTTCTGGAAACACTCTATTAGGTGATGATAATGTGGATAAGGGATTAGCTAGCTGAGGAGACGATGCTGATGATGGGTAGTACTCCGTCAAGACTGGTCCCATTGGTAAACCGGCAACAAAAACAAGGCCATTCTGTGGAAAGACAAACACAATTTGTAATATTAAGAGTCTTGGAAACATTATCTTGAAAGTAAATACAGTTTGAATAATCTTAACGAACTTACGTTGAACGATAAAAATATAAGGACAAAGCAGAGTGTCCGTTCGCGCGGAGACATTTTGAAGAATTATTTTAAAAGGAATAAGTTTACTTAATATACCGTGTTTTCATCGTGATATTACATATGATAACATAGCCAAGTTATCTGTTACACAAAATTATTGCAGTTAATGTGGTTTCCATATTAACTATATTTTGTAACTCAGGAGTTACTGCAAACCTATGTAGATGTCCACAAGTGATTACAGTTATCAGAAAAGGCCGTATCGTTTTAATGGAAAACTACCTATAGTATTTTATTTTATCTTCAAAAATATTGTGGTAATGTCGTTCATTAACGTAATGTGGGAGAATGTCGTTCATTTATTTACGTCAATTAATCTTTTATCTCCCGCTTGTGAAGTCCTTACGGCCATTTTAAAATTGTGTGAAAATGTCTAGTCTGTAATGTTTTCGTAAGATAACTATTGCAAATCAGTGTTGTGTTTCGCGATACCTTGTATTTACTTAATCAAGTTTTTTTTGTTGCAGGTGAGCCGAAAGCACAGAGCGATTTTACACGTTGCTGGTACGTCTGTCTTGTTATCATCATAGTTAAAACTATTTCAAACGTTTTGTAGGTGTTCAAGCAATCATATGGACAATATAACACAGCAAATCTTTTCGAAATCTCTGTTTATTTGTTCATTTTAGGAGCACCACGTGTATAATAGGAGATTTATTGAGTGGCAACGCCCAATGTTTCCGAAAACAGCGACCTTCGGTAGACCTGACAATGAGGTTTTGCCAAAAACAGTTGTTTATTGCCAAAAAAACATTCTCCGTGGGTGGTTAACGAAATCTGTAAAGGGACATATCGCATAATCGTAAATTTCAATTCAATTTCCCCTTAAAATTGGTCATTTTGTCCAATTTACGTTCGTCCGAAGAAATCGTTCGCGGGACGTATCGAGTGACGAATGGTTCATTTTTACATACAATGAGTTTTTTATATAAATAAATCTTTTGCGGTCGACCTACGTCATTGTTTATAGTAGAATTTGTGCTGAAGAAATCGGAATGAAGAGGAGAGATTTATTCATCGTCTGGCTAGTGTTCCACCTCAGACTAAGCGCTAATCTTTGACTTATGTAATACAATGTTATACAATCTAGATTTTGTTATCAGTTGCGCGTGTTTCCCAGAAAACGTCTGGATTCGATAACATGCATTACAAATTATCTAGCATTAATAAAACAATATAATTTGAGAAAGGTCGATCTAAAATGAAATTACCATGCTTAACAAATTACCATTTAAAATTTTTTTTATAAATTTTTCCTAAACTAGCACGGTGTCAACCCACATTTTCTTTGATCATCATTGGGGTGTATTCTGTACGTCATCGTCTATTTGTAACGGAAATGTATATCCGGCAGTTGTAGTTTTTATAGTCCCTAGCGAGCGAGCCTTGTACGGCGAGGATATAGCTCGTTTGAAATATGGACTTTGTCGCAGACACTCGTGTCTGCTGCTTTTGATAGCTCTGTTACATGTTAGGAGGGCTAGACACTTGACGTCTTTATTTCTTGTTCCGTTGTAGCGCTTTGCCGTCGTTTGTTTTGCTGGGGGTTTTCGAATTTTGACTTTGGAATTTGACGCAATTTACGTTTTTCCTATTTGATAAATGCCCTTTAAGGCGCTACCCTGACCAAAACCTGAAGATAGTGCATATTTTTTCTTCATTGTATAAGGGCTATTAACTCTTTAATTAAGAGAAATAAATTATAAAGCAAATTATTAATGTTCGCTATCCTATCATCACATTCCACGTTACTATTTTATTTTTTATGGTTCCTAAATTCAATTTGAATTTCCATTTGCAATTATAAAAAAATACTAAAATAATTGATAATATGTATCTTTAGCAAAAGTTGACTTTCTTTAATTTGAGAATTACACTAATGGATAGATAATAATTTAAAATCTGTATAATTCACGTTTTATTTTATTTCAAAAGGTCGCTTCTCTTTTTTGGTAAAAATAATTCCAAAAATTGTGCGAATTCTGATTCTACGGCTGAAAAGGAACGAATGCTCAAGGTCGTTCCCCTGACCAAATGGTCAGGGAAGCGCCTTAACTTATACACATATTTATGTTGAAATGATGTAGCCAAATAGAGCAAATTTGGATGAATAAGTATACCGTACTTACCCAACATCAATCCAAACGCTGATTGATTGTTGAACAAATCTGATGTCAACATTTTCCTACCTTCTCCGATATTGCATCCAACACGCTAAAAAAGCTTCAGTTGTTCTCTAGTTGTTCTCTAAATTAGGTTGACAACCTAATTTAGATGCAAAAACTTCAGCTCCAAATTTAAAAGTCACCATCAGCGATACCCCTCGAACTTAACTCGTCAACTATCCGTAAATAACCATTTGTTAGAAAGGAAGTCGATGTAAGGAAGTTTGTTATTCGTAGAGATACGCAGTTGTTAACGACGTCCGTCGGTTATCGGTCGCGGCGTGATTGATGTCAGTTTTTGTTCTATATGTGGGTAGTTGGGTAGTTAGTGTAGAAATTATTGCCTTCATTCCGGTAATGAGGTGGTGTGTGGCTTGTGTGATGTGCGGCGATTATTATGTTAGAGAACAGAAATCGAAGTTACATAATTTTAGAAATCTAGGTACCTACATTTTTTTTCTTTACCATTTTGATAAAGACATTTCTTTGCGGTTTTTATATAAATTAGAGAACAACTGAAGCTTTTTTAATATGTCGGTCCAATTTATCCAATTATAGACATCACACTAGAGCACTACCTTTGTCACTTACTAAGTTATTAAACAAACCGAAGCTGTTAGATGTTTAATTATGCTGTTGATTCACTTCATCACTTTATATTTTAAATGAAAGTTGAGTCTGTGTCTCCGGAACTGCTGGTATGATTGTGTAAATTTTTTCGCTAATAAGGAGTTACGTCATCCTTGATTGCAATATATAAATCACGCAGACGAAGATGCTAGCAAAGTCTAATTATTCAATAGATAAGCGCGGTCACTATCAGACTGCAGACAAAAAGAAAAAGCGCAATGACGTAATGCTTGTGTATATAAAATACTAGCACTTTGCCCGCGACTTCGTCCACGTGAATTTTCTCACGGATCCCAAATTTTTTGATAATGCAATATAGCCTATAACATTCAGGGATAACGTAGCTTCCTATTGGTGAAAGCATTTTAGAAATCGGATGAGTGGTTGCGGAGATTACCCCCTACATACAAACTTTACCTCTAATATTAGTATACTTTGCCCGCGATTTCTAGCGCGTGACTTTTCTCAATGATCCCTATTTTTTTTCAATTGATAAATATTTTATTTGTTTATTTTATTTCAATTTACTTCAGGCGACATGGGCCCATAGAAAAAAAAATACCACATTTTACACAGTACAAAAAAATATCCTTAAAATTACACGTGTGGACTGCACGTGTCTACAGAGCCAGCACTTGGTCTCTTCGTAGGTTTCGGTCGAAATAATATGTTACTCAGGAATACTGTTGCATTCCAATGGTGTTTTTTTTTTAAATCGGACCAGTTTTTGAACTTATTCGTTACATAAGAAACATATAGGTAATATATTATTATCTTTCATCGTTATAATATTCGAGTAATATTACTTAGAGATGAAGCAATTTACTTAAAAATTGTTGAGCAATCAAAAACAAAAACTATCCGTTTTCCAATATGTAACATTATTCATTTCTAACGTATGTTAATACTAATACAGATATTTTTAAAGATGAAGGTCAAGCCGTAAGATCGTAGCATGTTAGAAAACGGACCGTAAGAAGTTAGTTTACCATTCATTTGTATCGAGATTTCTTAAAAACGTGTTTGCAAATCGTACATCCTCTCAAAAATATGTATAAAATTTACATTTATTTTTTCCACTGCCACAAACTCAATAGATTTTACTAAAACATAAAATGTTAAATGCTGGCACTTCACGTGGCGTACCTATAATTATGTACAAATATTCACCTTATTTGGATAATACAACAATTACCCTAGAAAAATTGATTTCGTATTATCCAAATAAGGCGAAAATTTGCACTAATACTCCACGTGAAGTGCCAGCATAAAATATAGTAGTTGGTGTGTTTGGCACTTGCTAACGCTTAAAGCATTTTTATGTAATTGAAACAAACGAGCTTCTTGCAAAGATCATAATAATAATAATACCAACCTATGTCTCACTGCAGGCCTCTTCCATACAGAATTAGGTACAGAAAAGGCATGAACATTGATCACCAGCACCACGTTTGCTCAAGGTGGATTGGTGATTTCAGATTTATATCAATATTAAATTCAGTTTTCCTCACGATGTTTTCCTTCACCAAAGTCAATGATGTCCAAGATATAGTAAGAACATTATAAGTCACATTTGTACTTGCCCGGTGTCGAATCCACAACCTCGTGCATGAGAGGCGGGAGCCTTGGCCTAGGCCTAGGCCATGTTGGTTTACGAACTGAGGCAAGCAAGTAAAATACACTATACTAAGGTAAATTGACCTGAGGAGGCCCGCAGAAGCACGGCACCAGTCGTAGGTTACGGAAGCGTCTCCAGCTCCCGCGAACCCCGACCTGGGTGTGATACGGAACACTGGGGTGGTTTTTAGTCATCTTAGTCTTACTGACTAAAAACCACCCCGGTCTGACAGACCCCTCCGCCCGCCCCAGGGCAGATGATATCCATGAGGATGTTCCACAACGGAAAAAATAAAAATGCCATGTTGGTTTACGAACTAAGGCATACACGTAAAATACAGTATAATAAAGGTAAGGTAAATTGGTAGCGGCAAAAGGTTGATGTAAATACTCCAGTGTTCCGCGACAAACGTTTGAAACTTGAGCTGAAATCTACACGAAAACTTTTGAAACTACAGCAAAAATAGCGGTTGTGTAAATAAAAGCTATTGGAAAGTTATTTAACTTTAATCCTGCTATTATCGTTAGTGATATATTCTAAAAAAGAAATCAGTAATCGATCGTGCACCAGAGGATTTGCAGCAGCGTCCTTCTGAGTACCATAACAATTACTGCGATCGCCAACATGCATCGGCCAAGCATGACGATTGTGGCTGAACCCCTCCTTAGGGGAGACCTATGCCCAGCAGTGGGCATCTAAAGGTTGACATAATGATGAGGATGAATCGACCGTGCGTAATCGTCATCAAACCAGCTAATCTACAACAAAAATAATAACATAAAACCTAGACTTCTGTTGCATTTCCCCGACACTTGCGCTTACGCAGCTCTAAATTATCATTTAAACAGAGAACAGCCGTGCCGCAAAAAAGTCGAGTGTCGCAATTTGGAACGAACGCATAAAGTGACCTTTGTAAAAGCCGCCGTTTATGCAGATTTGTCTTTTTTTCGCGACACGAGTGTCAGTAATTAGTGCGTGCTGATTGATGATGTAGTTACGTATGAAAGGGCTCTGTCTTTTTATAGCCGTTTTTGAGGTTACGTTGAGAGGTAATTGACATGAAAACTCGTGTGCTATTTAGCTTGGCAGTCAGTGCACCGTATGTTTTGAAGCATGATTGTTCAAATTACCGCGTTCACTAGAAAACCCTACTTAGCATGCTTTTAAGTTTATTACAAGAAAAGCGGTTGAGACAAATTTTATTAACATCAAACAACATTCTTCTTATTTATGTGTTGCAGGTTCCAATCCCGCCCGGGGTAAACATTTGTGTGATGAACACTTGTGTTTTTGTCTGGTTGTTGTTTATCACGTATGTATTTAAATGTATTTGTGTATGTATCAGCTGTCTGACACTCATAGTACAGGGTCTCCTAGTTTGGGGTCAGATGGCAGTGTCTGTAATGTCCCCTCATATTATTATTATTTTCTCTAATACCTTTAAACGAGCAATTCTTGTATATAATCTGAATCTCGGAAACGGAATCTTTAAAAAACACGTTTTCCAAAAGAAAAAATGTCGAGCAAAGCTCGGTCGCCCAAGGCCTGTAGACAAAATCCCTTTTCTGTCAACGTTAACGCCAACGGAAAACTCAAATTGTATGCAGTTGACATATTTGCATCACGTGACATCGCGTAAGCAAACGTCAACTCCATACAATTTCATTTCCCGTTAGCGTTAACGCTAACAGAAAAGGGATTTTGTCTACAGGCCCTGGTACTTATTATTTATTCTACGATGATCAGAAGTTATTTGATGAGACTAAAAGGTGTTTTATATTATATATGTAGGTATTATTATTATTATTAAAAACTCTCTCTCCATTCCTTCCTACATTCTCAATTAGCTGCCACGTCTTGCTAATCCTCAAGGTAGCCATCCAAATCATCCAAAGTCAAGTCATCCTGCCATCTTCTTCGGAGTATACCGCGGCCCTGTACCTATAGCTATTTTGGGGCGCCATTGAGTTCTAAGAGTCCATAGTGTATTATATTACATAAGTATTTCAAATAAATTTTCTTTTCTAAGTTAATTTAATGTATCATTTTAATTATTTTAGTCTTATTCATATTATTAAAAACATTAAAGTAAATTGAAAGGTGTTGTTTAAGTTACATAAGACTCTTTAAGCAATTTAAAGAACACCTTTCAATTAACAAATTTTGTATTTATTAATAGAAAATTTAAATGTTACATCTGTGTTCATTTCTCTTCACAGTAATTGTTTTACTTTCAAAGTTTCAATGCAATTATAAGCTTTCCCAAGACGTTGTAAGTTGTAAGTATACAATTTTGCTGTCGAAGCAACTTTTCTACATTGAATAGTGACTGATTAATGCTGTATAGAAACTACAAGTGTATGCAGTTGTCACACAGAGCTAGAAAATGGTGGATAAGTTGGGTGTGGATTGAAAGCGGGCTTGAGTTAAATCTCTTTGCTCAAGTATATTTGAACGTGGAATACGGACTTGAGAATAGGGAGTTGGATATTGGGTGAATAATGTGTAATGTTCTAAACATAGGTAATAGAGTTTTCACAATTTAATATCTTTGTTGTATTATTTAGGATTCTGTCCTCAAAAGGAGAAAGAAACCTTTATAAGAACACTTCGTTGTTCGTTTCTTTTTTTGAATAACGTTGCCCCACACTAGGAATGTCTTCTGTATCATAGTTTAAACATATAATCTTACTTTGACCACGCGAAGTGATTACTCGTTAACTGCAATAAATAATATTATTGTTTGACTGTAGGTAGGTACTTACGTAATAAGAGTTTTCACAATTTTATATCTTTGTGAAAGGTACAGCCTCTATTAAATATTATTCATAATTTCTTGATATAATTTCGAAATTGTTAAACTCATGAGGTAGGTAGTTACTCGCTAAACTGCAATTACTACATTGTTTGATTCGCGTGCAGCGCTGTCGTAAAATTAAAACTCTTAAGTACTTTTTTTATGTAGGTAGGTAGTTACTTGGTAACATCTATAACATCATGATTTGAAAATATTTTTATCTACTGTAAAATAACTTAGTACCTACAAGTTAACTTTTATAGCCGCTGTTGTGACAGGAACCTAAAAATTCAACCATTTATTTTATAGTCTGACAATCTTAGTGCTTACTGCTTGGATAGATTGAGATTTACAGCCCTAATGTGTGAACTTCGATTCAATGTACGCTGATTGATAACTACCTTTTCTATTGGACGTATTTGTAAGTACTGGAATGAAGCAATGGACGTTTCAGAGGGGTTGACGTGGGTAGAGTAAAGAGTCTTTGCTATGTTACGAAATCTGTATAAAACTGCAAATATTTTTTGCGTAACAATAGGAGTTTCCAAATTGGAGAAATCAACGAGGCAACTCTCGTTAATGTTTTACTTTTTGGTTTAGTTTGATTGTATTGTGTTCACGGTTACAAATTGTGATTGTCCTTGGAACTTAAACTGCGAAAAGTTGGGCAAGTTCTGGTTTTCTTGTTTTGTAGCTCGTTCGGGCCAAAAGTTTTGCGAATACCGCAGTCATAATAAAGAAACAAGTCATGCGTACAAATCTATCTTCTTTATCATTACCTATGTACCTACGTGGAATAAAACAATGACGCTCCCAATGTTTGTACTCTTACATCTTTTAAACTAAGCAACGGACATTAATTCAGTTTTCATAAATAATAGAGTGATTCAAGAGAAAGGTTTACACGTATGTCACAGTCAAAATTCTTAACCAGTCAAAACTCTTAACCAGTCAAAACTCTTAACCAGTCAAAACTCTTAACCAGTCAAAACTCTTAACCAGTCAAAACTACTTTTGAACGGTTTAAATTTATCCTTAATATTTAGAAACCCATTAGGTCGGTAAGTTTTTTTTTTTACCCTTTTAAAACTTTGGTTTTGTAGTGATTCTTTTAACTAAGGCGTTCCGTATTTTTGATTTTGTAACGCAAACGCGTTTTATCTTAAGCAGGGTTTTGACTGAACCCAGTCAAAAGTAGTTTTGACTGGTTAAGAGTTTTGACTGTAACACGTATAGTATGATCTAGATTACACCCGTGCGAAGCAGGGGCGGGTCGGGTAAATAAAAGCGAAAGGTTACTAAACACGAAACCACAAAAATTACTTGGTTTATGAAGCTAATATTTGGCAGTGCGCGTTCGCGGGCAAAACCTAGTTTGTCATCCTACATCGGTCCCTAGGGCATTTTCCAGACGTAAAATACAAAAATTAAACAGCGACATTTTATAACACTAATATCTGGTAATATCATCACCTGCCTAGCCTTTCCCCAAATATGCAGGAGTCGGTTTCCAGTCTAACCGGCTGCTGCTGAATACTAGTGTTTTACATGGAATGACTGCCTATCTAACCTCCACAACCCGGTCACTGGTAACACGAAACCCATTGGTGAGACTGGTTGTAAGACTTTCTGGCTTCTGACTACCCATAAAGACTGTCAAACATCTACGAATTACAGCCGGGACCAAAGACTTTACGTGCTTTCCGAGAAACGGAGGGGACTCTGTGTGAATTGGATGGTCACCCATCCACGGACCGACTGTGCCAAGCGTAGCTTAACGGTACGGTTTTTAATTAACCAATATACGCCGGCGACCTTGAGCGACCAGAAAATCGTATGCGCTTCGTCCAAAACTCTCAAAGTTTAGTCGAACAAATTAAATAAAAGATTGTATTCTTTAATTTAAAAAAAAGCGTATACTCTATGATAGATAATAAAATTGTCTGTAAGTTAGTAAAAACTTCGTTAAAATATACCTGCCTGGTAGATTTTGTGTGATTGTCAATTATTATGTCCACGTCAGACACAACTCCACGAGTTAATTAAACTATTGAATATGAACTTAATCAATAATATTCACATACTAAATGATTAAGAAAATGTTCTAGTTTAACATATATTTTTTTCAAATCATTTACACTACACATTTTAACGTGATTGTCAGTTTAAAATCTGTAAAAGTCACTTGTTAGCGCCTTAATACCTATCCTATTACAAAAATAAACAACATAAGTAATAACTGACATCTATTTAGAACAATGCATCACCAGTAAGATAAATTCCATCCGCTTTCATTAATTAACAGGGAAACACGGAAGCGTGATTACCATGAAGCGCATAATCTCGTCTAGTTGCCCAACGACTGATAAGCGGACGCGATAGGACGTTGGCCTGCGCGCGAGTGGAAACTCCGCGTACCTGC
Source organism: Charanyca ferruginea (assembly GCA_947361185.1). Lineage (NCBI taxonomy): Eukaryota > Metazoa > Arthropoda > Insecta > Lepidoptera > Noctuidae > Charanyca > Charanyca ferruginea. The sequence continues at coordinate 19,502,539 of OX376059.1, read as the reverse complement.
GCGCGCGACGCTATCGGACGAACGCGCCTTATCTCTTGTTGGGAAATGTTCATGAACAAGGACGTTTATTGTGTTGTATTATGTAGAATTAAAACACGTGATTCGGTGTTGTGTTGAAAATATGGTTTGTATCGTTTTTATTTGATATTTTTTGACATGTTAAATTTGTGTTTTCTTACCATAGTGGTAGGTAGGCTAAATCAATACTGATAGCCATCGCTACGAGCAAAAATGTTTATCTAATAGTAGGTAATCAATAATTATTAATTACCTTTTTAAATATCTTTTGTCGGCTCAGATAATGACGACGAAACTTTACCTATGTAGTGAGTATTCAGTAAGTAATCATTATGTTCATGAAACACTTTCAAAATAATGCGAAAGTTTCGAATTAGAACTCAATGTGCGTAACTACAAAAACAATGTCCCTACGACTCCCTACATTTTTTTATAGAACCGCTGATAAAACCCACGTCCAATTTGCTATCGTTCTGACCTTGCTGCCGTAAAAGCATCGGCTGTGAAATTTCATCAAAACTGGTCGCAAATTGATGAGTTTTAGACCCTGTAATCAGATGAGCGAATCGGTAGACCGACATAACAATATTATGATGGTGAAAAATGTGTTAACCTATCCTAATAAATTACCTAAGTACCTACCTCGTTAAACATTTTTGCAAACGGCAAAAGTCAAATACATTGTTTGCCTTCTTACAAGACTTGACTACTTATTTTAATTTATACAAATATTATAAACCTGAAGCGTTGGTTTGTTTGTTTGAATTTGTTAAAGACGAAAAAGAAAGCTCCATTTTAAAAAAAAATTGGCGTCCGTAAGTTAATTCTGGCGGACGCAGGAAAATGTTAGTCATTTAATAATATCTTTAATTGATTGATTGATTAATAATATCTAACCTTTGATTGATAGATTGATCGTCCGTGTGGTGTCGGACGTAAAGAATAGCCCATCCCATATCTTCCCGTGGGTGTCGTAAGAGGCGACTAAGGGACTCACCAGAGAATGGGCAGCAGCGTTCTCTGTGCCCTTGTAACAACCATACTGTGATCGCCAACCCGCCTGCCAAGCGTGGCGATTATGGCAAAACTCCCCCTTGGGGAGGCCTATGTCCAGCAGTGGACGTCTTTAGGCTAAAATGATGAATGATTAATTGATTAACAATTAAAACCTGGCGTTTTTTCTCGTCATTCTTTTGGTAGTCTTCCTGCCAGATTCTGTGTCCTTGGTACTTGGAACTTTTAGGATTTTTCAAGTCCTGATCATAGGTTACTTTTAGACAATCGTGTACCATCGTCTACCACATATGTAATTACTTAGGTACAGTCAGGTAGGTAGTCTTAAAATGATTCACTCAGCCAGTCCATACTGATGATAGATTAGATTCCTATTTAGCTACGTAAATTAATTTAACATTGACGTTCTGGATCCGAGCTCTATTTAGTAGATTGTAAATTGTTCTAACAGTACTGTAGCCTGTAGGATACTCAGAGATTCCAAATCCGTCTGCCAACTTGTCTAATTGACGAAGTCTGTTTTGTCTGCTATGATACAAGCTAACTAGCTAGGTAGATGCTCAGAGGGCTAATTCACGTAATTTTGTGACGCACCGATGAAGTTGTAGTGCAGTTGCAGTTAAGTTCAAGTTTGAGTGATAAACTGTATTCTTGTAATCATTGAACTGCGTGTAAGCTGCGCGTGAACTGCACGTCAACTGTACGACAACCAAACTTACCACATGAGCGAAAAAATATTACTCACTTAATAATTGAACAGAATCGATTACATTTCAATGAATATGAAGTTATTATAATGTTAAAATAATACCCCAGTACAGATTTTAATGCTATTTAACTGTAATTTTGAGACGTCAAACTAAATAGTAGAATACCGATCACGTTCCGAAGCACGCACCAAAGACGCGCAACCACAGAAATCTTATTAAGATTTCTGTGCGCGCAACAGTAGAATGCCGTTATTGCGCTCGCGTGACGCGAACTTGACGCGAGCGTGTCTGACAGCGGTAGAGAATACGAAAAGCGTTGTTTTGATCGAAGCTTAACTGCAACTGCTCTGTAACAGCACTTCTTTAGTGACGTGATATAGCCCACTGATCGAGTGTATTTCTTTCTTTCTTTCCGATGAATCGGAAAGGTTATCTCTATTATGTTTGGTTGTTATAGTAACCGATGAAAATTCTTAAATATTAGATACTCGCTGACACAAATTCAATTCCCGCCTCGGGAGCTCGAGTTACGATCTGCAAGGTCAACAGCTTTCAGGCTAGATATATGTTTATAATTGGTATCTTTAACTTCGATTGCATTAACATCCCACTCTGTGAGGTTGTAGTAACATCTCTCTTTATTTTTCCTTTTGGTTTGACCAACTTAAGGAATTTTTCTTGAATTTCTTCAATTTCACCACTGAATTTCACAATTTTAGCCCTGGCCGACGGGGCCAACTGGAATACACGGAAAATACCGTGTATTCCTGTTGTCCCCGTAATTTCGTTCCCGTCACGGGGACAACGACACGTCATAAAATTCATTATCGTTGTCCCCCTTACGTACATTACGGCAACGGATATAGTTAAGATTTCACGTTATCGCTCGGCAAGCCCGAAACTAAAATGAAATATATTATGTATGATTATGATGATAGATTTTAACATTTTAGGTTATGTATTTTTTAATTTTATATACCTTCACATGTAGGCATTTGTATTCCCTTGTCTGTCCAGCGACCGTATTACAACATCTATGGGCGAACCGCATTTCAACAGTTTATAAAAAGTATGTCAAATGATTGGTGGGGTCATCTACCCTATTATGATTAAAAAAAACTATTTAGTACCACATAGACCACCCAAACTCTGTAATTAGTTATTTAGCACATGTTGACAACAGAACAAAATCTTTTCGAACAGGTCTTTTTTATATTCGGGGCTGTCTTACTGAATTTTGCTACTAATTTTGTTTTCCAATTGCAGTAGCGTGTATTAATTCCTGTATCGTGCTGGAACAGGGTATCCATGACGACAGGTTTCCCATCAATTGCGTGACGGCACCACATTTTTGTAACCAACTCTTGTCACATGGTCACAACGCAATCAAACTTGGCGTCACTCTTCTTCACCACAAAGTTTAAGTAGATTTCAAAAAAACAATCGTTTTAAACGCTATTATAATTGAAATCACAGTAACAGTAGCTATTTACCAACAATGGTGTCACCTGTAGATTCCATTGAACTAAGCCGTACGTGGGTGAGAGAAAGGTCACGTGACTGTGGTGCGTAATAGCTTAAACAAAGCAATGCCATTTGTATGCATCGGCTAACTGACACTGGCCCAGGTGTGTGGTCGTCTCCTGGTTCGTGCTCGGGGAGTTTTTAATGAGTTTTACATAGACTTTGTTGCCGAGAAAAGAGTTTAGCCGCTTACTTGCGCTGTTCTTCAAAAAAAACTCATGCACATTTTATCATCACTATATTAATTCCGTTACGCTATGCCTGTTGTTAACAAACACCAAACACAATACAATAACAATCGTTTAGTGAATTAGCCCTCAGAACTCAAGGAAAAACTTCCTTCTGTTTTTAGCTGACCATAGAGATTAGCTCTCTTATGTCAGTCTACTCTCCGTAGTGGGAACCATAGATAATAAATACAGATAACTATGGTTCGCCACAAGAGGTTTGAGATACTTTCTGTACATACCTACCTTCGTCTTCGTCCATGAGCTTAAACAGCCATATCCTTATCACGTGTGTGAAGAGGTAGAATTGTTGCTATTATTTGTAATGGATTTCTTAAAGTAAACCTACTTGATACTTCAGCAAGAACAGTCTCTCTTTCGATAATAAGTATTGAAGAAACCGACGGAGCAAAACAGACAGCGCTGCCATCTTAAGAAAAAAACCGTACAAGTGCGAGTCGGACTCGCTCACCGAGGGGTTCCGTACAAATTTGTAGGTCCACTGTGTTTGTTACGCTTCCACGATGAAACGGCTGAACCGATATTGATGAAATTGGGTATGAAAATAGCTTGAACCTTAGGCAAGCAACATTGGGTATTTTTTAATCCGGGACTTCGTCTACATCTGATAACCGACGTTCACACGGACCAAATGATCATGATGATTATGTGATGATTTAATCACAAATGTATACTTTTCAGATTTTTCCCTGTATTAATAGTATAAGACGATATTACTTGCCAAATTTCATAGTTCTAGGGCAATGGAAAGTACCCTTTAAATTTTGATTCCTTTGAGAGTGTCGAAATGTACGTTTTTTGCGAAATAAACGGCCGTATCTATTTTTCACGATAACTTAGAAGTTTGATATTTTCACAGCTTCAAGGGACCGTGGACTATGATTTAAATGCACTTGATATCTTTACGCGTTCCCGAGATAAAAGGTCTTGACAGACAGACGGACAGACAGACAGACAGACAGACGGACAACAAAGTGATCATATGAGGGTCCCGTTTTTTCCTTTTGAGGTACGGAACCCTAAAAAAGGACTAGGACTAATCTTCCAATGTTAGTAGAGCAAAAATTATTTGCATAAGCTCTACGATAATAATAAAATGGAATAATATCAAAATGGGATTCGTAACATTGTAAACTGGTAGACCCTTTACATTATCTCGATTAGGTTCAACAAAAAGGGCTAGAATTTCCATTTTCCTTTTTTTTGTGTGCACGAATAAAGATTCCCATTTCAAATTACCTAGTATCTAAGTTATGTAAAAAGTTTTATGTGGGCTTTCCATTGAGCCCACAAAAAGGTTTGAACTATTCCGTTTGTATGATTTAATTTTATTTTGTTACAAATAATGCCCACATGTTTCTAAATTGAATAGAATTTTCGACATCACTATTTAAATGAATATCAAATAGGTAGGTAGACAAAATGATAATTACATAGCAAAAAAATAACCAGGAATAGCCTGTAGCTGCCTATGATTTCTGAAACTTAGTTCTTTGTAACCTAAAATAACCAGTGAAAATTAAATAGTATTTTGAGCCGATTAATAAAAAGTGTCTGACATATTTTCAGTTTCTAAGGGCTCTTTCAAATTATGCGTTTGGTGCCGGACTGCTGCGACGCCGAAGCATTGCGGATGTCGGACAGCACACGGACGGTTGTCTGTTTTCAAACAGTTGACACGTCGAAAGCGCCGTGCGACACCGGTACCGCGCACGCACGACGACAGGACGACAAACGTCACGTCATCTCGTGTCAGCTGTATGGAAAAAGACATCTGTCCTCTGCTCCGGGGTTGCAGCAGTCCGGTACCAATCGCATAAATTGAAAGGGCCCTAATACTCACGGAAGCGAATTTACATAATTATACCATCACACAAAGAAGTGCACCAAACTTACCTTTGATGTAGACAACACAATTTCTTACTAAAATTCAGAACTAATAACTTACTGTAATATACCTAACCCTATTCATTAGTTTACAAAGGGGAGGTTTCTGAATGAACTAAGTGGCCTACTGCTTGTATGAACCTAGCTTAACATTATATACACGACGACAGTTGCGAAAATGCTGAACAACATTGTTGCATGGAGTTGCCAGTGGCAAGAAAAAAGGAATGTCGCTTTGAACCTCGTCAAGGTAACCTCTGTGCAGATTCGGAACATTTCACTTTTTGTTTTTCTCATGGAAGGTAGAGGCACAAAATATAAAGGTTAAAGTGTCCGTTATAATGTGTTAAATAATGTTGGCGCTACAACCGCGACCGGGTAAACATTTTCTAACTCGGCATACTACAATCCGTCAACAACTGCTAAATTCATACCTTATCCTGTGCTTACGCTAGCGCCATTTTGGGGGGTGTTGGAACTGTTATTTACTGATTAAAGCTGGACACTATTTCAACTTTCTCCACATATGAGATAGTTCTCCTTACCTCCACAATATAAATATTAGTACTACCGTACAGTAGCGCTTACCTCTTCTCTCTTCCCGTTTACGTCTTCCCGCGTCGAACGTGCTCTCGAAACAGCTTTTCGTTCTCGCGGCGCATAGACACGCACACTCACGCACGTATTTGTACCTACAGTCTGTTATTTTGGTAGTAGTGTAGGTAATTAAATCGTTTCGTTCGTATGGTGCATCGTAGGTATGCCACCACCCTCCATAATTTTTCTATAGTTATTTATATTTTAGATCAAACGATAGTTATAATACTACGCTACTGATATTAAGTACCTAAAGCAGTTATATAAAAACCTATCAGTATACTGTATATACGTTTAGCTATAACCTTACTTACAATAACTTTGTGATTGACAGTTAACTAAGTACAACACTCGTACGTCAAATGTACCATTCCATCCCATTTCAGTGCAATGAGAGAGATAAAAACTTTACATGTAAAACAAAAACTCTACAAATTGAAAAGGTGAAACTTTTTATGAAGCACCAAGAACATAAACGTGTGATCTTTTATGGATGGGTTACCTTAAAGCTAGTTATTTCCGTAAAAAAGTTTATATCCGCAATTTTAACTCCTAAAGTTTCAGTCAAAAGTTTCCCGAGTGGCTTTTGCAGAGAAATGCAAAGCTATTTTCCTAGGGATTCCAATCGCTAGCCATTGGATAAGTACCCTTCAACGTTCAATATAAGGTTGAATTTTGTGTAGGGAAGGGTAATACTGCACTGGTGCAACGCCCTTGACCGGTGTGGAGAGCCCGGAGCGCGTTTACTACAGCCTTCAAATTAAATATTAAACTTTATTACGCGACGCAACACCACTAGAATGTTTGTGATTATAGTGTAATGAGAAAGGTGCAAACCTGCGTTTACTTTGAAATTTATTTTAATCATTTTCTGCGTTTAAAGTGACAGTTATATGGCATTCATCTCTCGAGAACTCGAGAACATGTTGCCATCTTTGAAAAGGTTATTCAACCATAGAGATTTTAACCAAAAAGATTTTTAAAATTAGAATTTCAATCTGCCCATTATATTCAAATGCGTTCCAGAGTGGTTTATGATAGTTTATGTTGGAATTATTTCTTTCTCGAGTGTACACGTAACGTTTTATGAGACTCGTTTTAATTAAACCGTTCAAGCTCCAATCTGGCCACTTTCGGTGACAAATTGGGTTATAAACCCTGTAAGTGTACGTGCGCCTTTCACAGGTGATTTTTTCCTGAAAAACCGCTACGTTATAAAGCCGAAATGTGTATCGGAGTGGCAGGTATTTCAGAGGTGTTTTTTATCGATAAAAATGTTTCACAATCGAAAGTTGATACAAAAAGCATGGATCATTAACTCGTTCAATGGGCTGCAGTTTTACGACAAGATTTCTGCAATTATTTGATGTCACAATCGTTATTTAACTATAAAAAAAAGATATCTATGCTTATGCAGTCGATTTTATAAAACTGTTTCATTTTCAGACGTTATCAGTCTAGACAGTATCGTAGTGACTAATTACAGTAAATTAAACATCTGTCCCGAGTGAAGTCGGAGGAGAAACTCTTGTTTTATGGTAAACAAAAACAAATTAAACGTCCAAGCTGACAGAAATGAAAGCGCTAAGTTTATCTCTCTTTTAATTTAGTTAGATAAATTCTTGTACCTAGCTGTTTGATAATTATTTTTTTTGAGAAATAAATACTAGAAGCTTTTAATGATAGCCACTCTGAAAACATTAAAATTAAATGGAGAATTTTATGAACTTTTACTTGATGGATTCTAGTTAATAATGTTAATTATGTTTTTATTACTTTGGCAGCCTTTATGTTACTTTGAACTCTAGATTCTCTTATTGGTATAATTTGAAAATACCCAAAAAGCCTTATTAATGAAAATACAATGCATAGACTTTAATTTATCGTCTTACATTTTCAAGACAATTTTACATCATTCAATTTCACCACGTTTTTTCGAGCAGCTGTTTCCAATAAGCGCCGTTTTCTTCACGGTCGTTTAAAAAAGCCGAGTGAGATAAAAGTCAGTGGAGCGTAGTGTTGCAATAAAATTTAGATCGGCCGCTATCCGGGTACCTACTGTCCGGTCACCGTCTCCCAGTTGTGGCCCGTATTGATTGGCTCCGGACCGGTCGATAGATACCCCACATTGTTAAGGAATTCTTATGGGAGCGAAAAGCTAATAGGCTAGTTATAAAATAGTTTATAAATTAGGTACATTATTGTCCAAAATTGCTGAATGATGATGAGATGAATGTGAATTTGTAGGTTCTTTAATGTTTAGACATTTCTAGGTCTTCAGGTCATAGATAAGCTGCGCTTGTCGTGGTCAGTCCGTGGATGGGTTTCATACCGAGTTTCGTCTGTGCCTTGGAAAGCACGAAAAGCCGTTGGTCCCGGCTGTAATTTTTCGATCTTTGACTGTCGCTATGGGTAGTCAGAATCCAGAAAGTCTGACAACCAAAGGGTATCATGTTACCCAGTCACTAGGCTGAGGAGGTCAGATAGGCAGTTGCTCCATGTAAAAAACTGGTATTCAGCTGCATCCGGAAGAGGCTAGGCAGATGATCTTTCAGTTCCTATACCGGGAAAAAATATCTGCGAAAAATGGTGCTGTTCGACATAATTAAAAGCGAAAAAATTTAAAGGACATTGAATTTTCACAATTTAGGGAAAATTATTCTGACGATACTATGAAGAATTACCCAGCAAATACTTACTTGTAATGCCGGCACTTCACATGGCGTATTTGTGCAAATATTCGCCTTACTTGGATAATACAAAATCGACTTTATTTCAATAAAAAAGGGTACATTTTGTATTATCCAAGTAAGGCGAATATTTGTACAAATACGCCATGTGAAGTGCCGGCATAACAAAACAAGATAGTTGTATATCCACAGCTATAGTAGGTACCAAAGGTCTATACCTACGCTGTTATTTATTCAAGAACAGCTGCTGCAAGCTAGTCTTTACCTCTTTTTCTCTGCAAATCAGCAACTCTCTGGCTTGTAAACTATTCAGTCTTCTAGGATTAAAGAACGTATCTTTGTTTTATTATCTCGGCTCTGCGCCAAACCTGAATGAACACAAAAATCATCCTTATTGAAACTAGTTCAACTATAAAAACATAGAAGACTATACAACAACCAACAGGCTTATTATATTATGTAAAAAAAAATGTTTTGCACTAATGCAAACTATTTATTTAACTTGTTTAGATTGTCTATACTTCTATACTAATATTTTTGTTTGTAACAGGTAATCTTTAAAAGTACAGGGGTGTGATTCTGTAAGACCTCATTCTAAACTTCGAATCTGAATCCGCTGTGAGTTTCTTGATTGACATTCTAAAAACTCGGTTGATAATTCGAATTTACACTACCGCCACCCTTGCGAGCGTGTCAGCGAGTTGAACTAAATTGACAGGGAGATTTTGACAGATAAAGTATGAGATGACGTAAGAAATGGCATTCTGTAAGGTAATTTCCCCGTCACTTCGACGCTCACTTCGCATTCTAACCCGATTCAAAGTGTCAAATATATCAAGGTCATTTTGAACCGCGAAGTGAGAGTCAATAGCGATGTGAGATGCGAGTTGTTGTTTGAATTTTATAGAATCGACCATCTGGTCGAATTCCAAAAAAACTTTCTCTGATAGAAAACAATAATATTGCCGGTAGTACTATTATTACTAATATTTATACTATGCTATTGCCGAGGGCTATGTTATGTGCTAGATAAAGTCTAGTATACCATTATTATAATGGTATTATAATGGCAGGTACACGTTTGCGATTTATCCGTTCACGTATTATTGATAGCGGCCCGGTTCGGTCGATAAGCGTGCGACATCTCGCCATCCGGGCGGGCGGCCCGCAGAATAGGCATGGAAAACGACCCGCCAACTACTACACTATTGTGTCTGGGAATCGTTTATAGGTACTCTAACGACTCTAAGTAGCTGTTTTAGATGAAAAAAAAACCGAAATTATAGTTTTTATCATTGCGTGTATTACATACTTTTAATTACATACGTACTTGGTCTATAATTGATTGGGTACTAACTTGCTATGAAATGAAGCACTTGAAAAGCAAGGGAACTATTAAGAAAATTGAAATAGGACTCATATTTATTCAGAAGAACAAAAACCTTTATTCTACATTTTCAAATCTTAAGTAGGTTTTAAGTAACTATCTAGCATATGTCAACGTTTTCTATTCTTTCTAACATTTAAAACACCATAGCCGTGTCCCTCTCCCGTATTTCCATACTTCTCACCACACCTATTTTTAACTCGAGCGCCAAATCCCATTATTGTCTAGAGTACGGGTTTGCAGACGGCTGCATTCAAGATGGCCGCCGATCAATGGTAACCATGGTAACGCGTCGCGCCCGCTCAGCTGGCTGCTGAAACACGCTGAAAACCAAAATACGACAGAGATACGCGTATACTATACGCGTTATGTATGAACGAGATGGGGCATCGAAGGGAAAATTATGGGGAACCTAGTGAAAAGGATACCATAAGGATAATTAAGTTTGTGAATTTTCTTAATAACAGGCGTGGTTTGGAGGTGTGAAAGAATCATAGCAGGATATACAAAAAAATAAAGATGAAAAAGATGAGAAAGATGTTAAGAGAAGTTGAAATTCTAACTCTTATACTCTTATGTACCTAAAGAGTCTCTTCAGGCATAATTTATAATATTCTTAAAGCCCCGCATTAAAAATAGATGTTAAAAGTGAATAGTTTAACGAAAAGCTCATTATTTGAGAACGAAACAACACTGATGGTAACAGTGACACTGACAGCCGTTTTATTGGAAATAATGTCAAAAATAATGATTAATCAATGTACCTACTTTTTCAACTCCGCCATTGTAAACAACGAAACACATCACTTGTCTGTCAATGTGATAGATCCTTTATTGTCACTTTCTTTTTTTAATAAATACAAAATGAGCAACGTGTTGAAACGAAAAACTGTTATTTTCATTTCAAAATATTTAAATTTTGCGGTGGTTTAAAAATATGGTAAGTATATCAATCTACCCCTGGTAATGTATTCTCCACATTGGAAAATATTTTAAACCCTCTAAATTATTTTTTTATCATACAAACGAATGTATGGATCTCGCCATGATTCTTTCGAAGTCAGGGAATTGAATAATATGATTTACGTCGGTCGGTAAAAACAACTTTTTGTTAGAACACAAAAATATTGACCAGCCTTAGAATGATACTCAACCTTTTTACATAAAACCTTCTTTTATCAGTCTAACAACCAAACATTAGATAAATGAGAGAACACGGCCGAGAAGACGCAAACCTTTTAAATAAATAAATGTTAAATATGTCAACATTTTTATGTCCTAACGTAGCCCGGGTAATGAGAGCACCAGACGGCAATATAACAGGCACGTGTGTATCTATTATGCATATTTTATTTATCTCTGTTGCTGTGTGTGTGTGTGTTTCGGAATTGATACGAGTACTTTGATCCTATGCCTGTCTGTACTCATCTGTAGGCCCGGTATCTACGGATTTTGATGCAGTTTTCAGAAAAATGTTTGTTACATTCTGGAGAAGGTTTTAGTATAGGTACAACAAACAGAAATTTATTCAGCGCTTTTTGAAGAAAACGACAAAAACCGAGAAGACGTTTTCGTTTTTTCCATCTTTCCATCTTTGGAGGACTTTTAATCTCTGTTTTAACTGTTGCCGTTCCTTAATGGATTTCGGTGATAAGGAGGCACTAAAAAGTGGAATATAAAAACTTTTTGAAAAACGAGAACCGCCTGCAAAAAAAAAAACAAAAAGTGATAAATAACATTAGTACAGAACACACATGACTTTAGTTTCGGAAGTCGGTGGCAATACAAAACAACAAACAGAACAAAGCCTCCGACTTCCGAAACTAAAGTTAAATTTATCACATTTTTTTTAAGGCGGGTTCTCTTTTTTCAAAAAAGTTTTTGATAATTTAATTTACTTTGCTTTTAACTTACATTGCGTCATGTTTTAGGGTTCCATACCCAAAGGGTAAAAACGGGATCCATTACTAAGACTCCACTGTCCGACGGTCTGACTGTCTGTCACCAGACTGTATCTCATGAACTGTTATAGCTAGACAGTAAAATTTGACAAAAGCCGGACAGATCAATCGGTCACAGGTTAAGCTACGCTTGCCGCGGTTGGTCTGTGGATGGGTGACCATCCATTTCATACCGAGTCCCCTCCGTGCCTCGGAAAGCACGTAAAGCCGTTGGTCCCGACTGTCATTCATAGATCTTTGGCAGTAGTTATGGGTAGTCACATGCCAGGAAGTCTGACAATCAGTCTTACCAATGGATATCGTGTTACCCAGTAACTGGGTTGTGGAGGTCCAATAGGCAGTCGTTCCATGTAAAACACTGGTAATCTGCTGCATCCGGTTAGACTGGAAGCCTACCCGAACATACATAATTGGCTAATACTACTAGGCTAATTAATGATTAATCATAGGAGAAGTTACGCGATTTATTATTATCTAATAGCCAGTAACTATCAGTTATGTTAGAATAGGAATCGAACGTTACCTATATCAATCTCAAAATCCTCGAGAGATTAAGTTTAGTTTAACTGAACCAATCCTATTAACACCAATGGCTTTCAGAACTAACTAGGTTCCTAAACTATGTGTATTTCGATATCCAAATTTGATGTTCACCTACTCGTCTACCGAAATTCCTTTGGGAAAGATGTAGCGATCCACGAGAAACGATACGAGATGGCATTAATTTGAAGAGGTAATAAATATCAAGTGACTCCGTACATTTAACAGGGATTGTTAAAAGTTAATTGGATGTGACGGTAACTTGTCTTTTAAAAGGTTCAGCGGATCTTCTCAAGTAAGCTTTGTACAATCTTATTGAAAAAACCTTTATGGCCATGGCATTCCATTCTTTAGATAAGTAGTTAGTCTTCTGTGGTATTCTAATTGTATATATTGTTAAGACGGAGCCTCTGAAAATAGTTAATTGTCTGTTTCAGCCCGAAATCTGACCCTGTGTCTTATATAATGAGGAAATAAATTACAACAGATGTATCTGTTCTCATTTATTTCTTAATTAATGTATTTGCTTAGAGCTGTGAGAGCTGAAACATGATACGGTGCGATGTAAACACATGATACTATTTTAATAAAAACAAAAAAAGATATCTTTATATTTAGGCCAATTTTTTTATTTTGATTCACAATGCGCCAAGTGTGAGTGGCCGTTAATTTGTTCACTTTTCTTTTCATATTCTCATAATTACATATTACAATTAAGTACTTACCTATGTAATTTGTGACACTCCAAGACGAGAGCAAGGTAAAATATTGTATCAGATACCTACACCTGATTTTTTACCTAATAGTATCAGTATCATCTAGTATCTATCCATAATTCACAACCCTATCGAGATACGATTGTCGTGCATACTTGAGAAGGCGTCGCGAATATTATCGTCGATAGTACCTAGGTACCCATTCATGACCTATTCCCACGCCTGTCTCGTTCGACTGTCGGCTCAATTAAAGCGTGCCCTGTTTAGTTATCTGTTGGAAATTGCACGTTAATTACTAAACTGTATAGGATAATTTGGGACCGAGAGACTGCTTTAAAATATGAACTTGGACTTGGAGCATGTTCATTTATGAACTAAGCTAGTTAAGTCTTTGAATTTTCTGTCCTCAGAATTCAAATTTGACCACGTCGGTCAGGTGGATTCAATTCGATTGGAAGCTACACTTATTTTGTTAGTAGATGAGTCAGTCAGTATTATAGATCTTTGCGATATGACAAGGAACCTTCACGTACTACAACTAACAGTTTTAAATTTTTCCTTAAAAATAATTTGAACGAAATTATTGACAGAAAACCAAATTGCGTAACCACGAATTATTTATTTACAAGAGCATGGCAAAAATAAATCCCCTTGCTTATTAAATCAGTGAACTAATATACTTACAGACTTCTTCATAACTTCATAATAATCCTTCAGACTTGGTAACAGAATATTTGTAACAAATTGGCGCACACATAAGTTCTTGAACCCGCGCGTGAAGACGCTAATCAGACTGTTTGTGGGGTGGTACTAACCAAATTACGCCGCGTAATTGGTAAAGTTTACCTCCACTAGATATATCTATTGTATATATACTACTACTGTTCTTTACGTATTATTTCTACCATGGTTTATCGATGGGAACTAAATTGTATAGTCTATTGTTATTTATTACTGAGCTAACTATGATAATATTTCCGTATATTAAGCAAGTATTAAAATAATGGAGAGCTAGTTACTCAGACGAACTAAGAATATCTTAGGTAACTTTAAAATAATCACGGTTGCCATTACGTATAATAATATAATTTTCATCCAAGTCTGATGAATTCTTGCTACGACAATTATACGCTACGAAAAAGATTTAGATACAGAATAGATGTACGATTAAGCCTCTAATACTTCTACAACATAATATGTTTTGTAGATTAAGATTAACGAAGATTACGTGTTCTTTATAAGGTCCATCACGTCATTCTCCTGCGTCTAGGGCACGCAATTACCCAGATAATATCCGGATAATACATTCTTATTACCTGGATAATTGCATGCCCTACCTGCGTTCCCAGAACATATTTTCTTACACACATATATAAGTAGGCTTATGTTTAAGATATGGCTGTACCTATATTCAAATATCTTTTTTACCATTTCCATGAATACTTTAACATTCAAAGATTACACATAATTGTGATGTAACAAGGCTTATGACCATAAACGCGTAATAATATAGGAGTTAATTATTTCAGTAATTCAGCTCACGAACGAGGCAAAGGCTAAATGTCATGCAGCCTGTGTGACGAATTACAAGTTAATTATGTGGCACGTGAACTTGTTAAAACAAAGACTGAATTGTACAAGAAACACGTTTTATTCCAATTACGTAATAAAATAACATTTCATTCACTGACATTTATTACAACCTACATTCAAATGAGAGAGTTTTTTTCAGCTAGCAAAATTGGGGACAAACAAGCCAGATATTTGGACGAAGACTTTTTAGCAGGAGACAATGATGGTCGTTCCGGAAAAAGAACTGCATTCGTATTGTGTCTGTTTGGGGCGGCCGCGTATAAACTAAGCTACCTACACTTGTAACATTTTTTTTTACTTTACCTGCAATAAAGGAAATCAATGAGTCTTGAGTGTCCACGCGCTTTTTAGGGTTCCGTAGCCAAATGGCAAAAAACCGTCCGTATGTCACAATCACTTTTTCCCGAAACTATAAGAACTATACTGTTGGTAAGTAGATGTAAACTGAGAACCACATTAAGATTTTCACACAAAAAAAAACAATAAGTTATGGGGGTTCCCCATACTTAGGACTGAAACACAAGTGGTACAATGTGCCCCGCCCCCCCCCCCCCCCTGTAACTTTTAAAATAAGAGAATGATAAAACTAAAAAATATATAAAATATGATGTATGTTACCATGTAAACTTCCACCGAAAATTGATTTGAACGAGATCTAGTAAGTACTTTTTTTTTAATACGTCATACGCCTTTCATTCAATCAACTCGAATATAAAAATAAAAAAACTTTTATATTATGTTACTTGCTGCTACGGAACCCTTCATGGGCGAGTCCGACTAGCACTTGTTTTTATCTATCTATGCTGTTCCACAAGACCAAGTACTTTCAGGAACTTTTTTCTTACGCCACCTCGAACCAACCTTCCTGGTACTTATGCGTCCGCGCGTACGCCCTTATTCAGCCTTTAAAATGGTTCTAATTTTTACACTAGGACACAGGCATTCCTCTCTATGAGAGATTAGACTACCACGTGTCCCAGTAGAGGTTGGTGTACCATGAATGTTGAATATTGGTTCTAGGACGTGACGATTTGGTCACGATGTTTATTTCTTCACCATTGTTAAAGTGGTGGTTGTGAAGTATATTGCACAAAGTACAGTAGGTTTGAGTTGGAGTCCAGGTCCACAAATTACAAGCAACAACTCTCAAGTCAGGGGGCCGATGTCCTTTACCATTTATTTTACATATTTAGATCGCTTTATAGAATTCAGGTGTAATCAAATCTTCTTAAAATATTTATGTATGTACAATGTATCTGTTATTTAGGTTTATGAGTAACAATGATTTCATAAGCTCGAGCTTGCCCCATTTTCTCTAGAATTTTATCGAATCGCGTCGGTGAAAAACACAACAGCGTCTAACATTGTTTAATGTAGGTAATTTCCAGTAAATACATAATGGGTTGATTGATGGAAGTGACGAGTGTCCCCGATACTCGCCCGCAAGGTTGCCGTGGCGTGGGCGCAATGGACTCGGCGCACACGCATTTTAGCGTAACAGGGTTGCGCGCTGGGTTCGCACATGTTTGTCCTGGTTTCATTCTCAGTATAAGTGACCTTTGCTGATGAAACATTTTCAAATGTCCTCTCTTCTGTCATAGGCAAAAAATACTTGGTATTTTTCTTGGTATCTACATGTAAAGTACATCATGCTGCGGTCATCATTCCAGCCTGATATTCTCGTCATCATCATCATACACAGTCACTTACTACTGAATAGAGACCTCTCTTTAAGCCCCTGTGCTAGTAATGTAGCCATCTCGCAATATTTACCAAAATGCAATCTGTTTCAAGATCTTTTGTAGGTACTTAGAAGAAATCCTCCTCCTAGAGATTATTTAACTATGTATTAAAATCGTATTTTCATTGCATGAAAAATATGTTTTGGAACTGGCAACCCTAAAAGAATAGCACGAATAAATTCATGTTTCTTCTGCCACCTTTTTATCGCGCAGATTATAAATACATCGTGTCGCCAAAATGTTACGTGCATCATAATGTCATTGTGTGTACACTGCACAAAGATATACATATACTATATTGTGTATACGCTGCATTCATTTGTAAGTATGATGTGATGACTGTTTTTATGAGTGTTGATGACTTCTACGAATGCTTCTTGCTGTCCATATTGATGGCCGTTAGCGGGACTATTAAAGTAGACTTACTGGTTAACCAAAGACTACTGGGATAAGTTTTGTCCCCCCGAAATACGTTTATGTGCTATTATATTAAATCGAACGCTGATATATGTGCTGATATTTAGAGAATTCACTTATTCCATACTTACTTGTTTTTTTTTTCATTTCTATTAGCTATTAGAACATTACACATTAGAAACATAAATAAACTATTTAAAGTTAGATATGGCTAAACCAACTAGTCTCTACAATACATTGACGTGATATTGTAATTAGGTAAGAAAGTGATGTTTCTCTCAAGTTATGTTAAGTATTGTTAGCAAAGGGCACTATTTTGCAAACACGTATTGTAAAATGTATTACTTCGGGTTGGCTCTGAGAGAAATACTGAGTGAACGCCTGCACACATAGACACTCCTTTACAAAAAAACGTAAACCCTTCTGGAAGGTAGTTTCTATTAACGGCGGACGAGACAACTATTGGAACATACCTATCTAGTAAGTATATCTAATATCGTCGTTTAAGTTCTAACTTCACGGATGTCAAAACGATACCTCTGACGAATGACGGAAACGTATTTTGCTCAAGATTTGACTTTCGCGGTGTTAGAACGTATGTGATGATATAGCACATCCCGCTATCTAGGTACGCATACTGCCCAGCAAACTAAGGCAAAATTGTTGCAAAGAAAAGACTTACTTGTTGGTGAGAAAAACCACTGTTTACGCAAAACATTGAGTTGTGGGAGTATTCAAAGTTTCATTATCATCATGATAACATGGCAGGTGAATAGTAAAAAAAAGTAACACAAATAGGTAAACTACATATATATACATAAATGTATAACAATTATAACATATACCTATAAATATTTTATATAAAAGAAAAGAGGTTTATGAGATGACTCAGGTAACTTAGGTACAAACTATCGCAAATTCCATTTAAATGCATACCGACTAGTGGCCGTCCTGATTTCGAAGAAGCACGTTCGAAAGAAGAATGGACTCGTTAAGAAAGAAAGAATGAACAAATTCAGAAGTATGAGAAGGAACAGTAAGAGAAGATTATTAGAAGACCGCAGATATACCGGAGATATTTCCCATTGGAGTAGGTACCTACATCTATTGTTACTTTTATGCTCGATTCCCTTTCACGCTTTTGGGTTATTTCTTACCCAATTACAATAACACGCGATAACAATACCATCAATGTTTATTCGTTTTTGCGAGTACTTTCATATTCTGAAAAAGGAGATACGTAATGTGGATACGATCTCAGGTGTGATACAAATCAATAAGTAGGTAGGTACCTATTATGTAGGTATCAATAAAATGAATATTGAAAAATGGTGCGAGTAAGCGTCAGTAATATTTGGGCACTGAAGACCCCCATGATTACATCTACCGAACTCTACATTTTCTTTAATAAAATGTTAAGATTTAAGGTTAGTTTAATGATTAAATGGAAACAAGTCATAATTATGGAAGAGTTACTTGCAGCAAGGACCTAAAGTAAGAAAGACGAACGAACGTCTAACCCGCAATAATCTTCAAATACGCAACAAAACTTTTTGCGAGACAGCGAATA
This sequence comes from Charanyca ferruginea, assembly GCA_947361185.1. NCBI lineage: Eukaryota > Metazoa > Arthropoda > Insecta > Lepidoptera > Noctuidae > Charanyca > Charanyca ferruginea. The sequence continues at coordinate 19,483,925 of OX376059.1, read as the reverse complement.
TTGTAAGAAATCCGAGCATTTAAACATGTCTCTGCACTTAGCTGAGGCCAATCACGTTACACTCGTTTTTAGGTTGTTTATTTTTATTTAGGACTAATCTATTTGTATTCGCATCAATAAACAACTACTAACAGTAGGTGCTAACTATTGCTACGTTTCCCTCGTCTGCCTCAGTTTTATAGTTTTAATTAAGTACTCCTTTGTCCAATGACCCACATTGGACTAACTCCGACGTCCATTGTTAGTTTACGAACAAATTGACCGACCTTTTTTACTTAAAGACAACGATGAATCGACGATCTGCAATGAATCATCATCATCATCATGATCATATCAACCTTTAGACGCCCACTGCTGGGCATCGGCCTCCCCCAAGGGGGGTTCAGCAATAATCGCCATGTATGGCCGATGCATTACGTTGGCGATCGCAGTAGGTGTTATGGTACTCAAAAGGACGCTGCTGCCCATCCTCTGGTCAATATCCCTCTGTCGCCTTCTACGACACCCACGGGTAGAAATGGGGCAATGAATTGAAAATAATCCAATAAATTATTGAATTCATTGCAGATATCTTTGCTCTCTTCACTAAAATATTATTGAAATTCAACTTTGTTCAGGCAAAGGTAACAGGAGATTAGAAACAGAAAAGAAGTATTCAAAGTACTTAAAGTCTGGCAGAAACAAATAAAAACAAATAAACATCGTCCACAATATTTATTTACTGATCCAAATGAACTGGCACGAAAGAAAACAGGGAACAGCTATAAACCTTTTTCTAAATAATTAAAATCTTACTTACATTCTTCTTGCAAATCGGCTTCCCCTCTATCGTAAGCCTAATTTGATTCACAAAGCCAAAAGCGCCGACAGATTGTTTAAGCAAATATTAGAATTTGAAGGCTTTTAGCTCAAGTCTAGGTGTAAAAGACTTAATGTTCGACAAATATTGTTACATAGCTTAAGACTAAGACGCCCACGACCTAAAATGGTTGGAATTTGATGTAACTAGAAATTATAACAACCAATAAATTATGAAGACATTTTAAATAAAATAATTGTAAACTCTTAACAACTTATATCAGAAAATAAAGTTGTAAATTATTGTGAAAATTTGATTGTCGTTTTAGTTCAATTCAAACATAGTTATTTATGAAATATCACCCACCGTTTTATTTGAAAACAGTTCTCAAAGTCGTATACGCTGTTTATTTATTAAACTGTCTGTGTTGTTTCGAACACGGATCGAGTTCCAAACTAAACTCACCTACAGAAAATATTAAACAATTTCAACATGCCCAATTTAGTACTCGCAGGTCATCCGTCAGATACTTTAGTGGTTTAATTTTAATCATGTATTTGATGTAAGTATATTATTTATTGTACAAAAGCAAGGTCTGGGGGCCAAGTCTGCTATTTTTATAATTTTGTCATTCCAACACGATCCCATTGTCATTTTGCTAAAAGTTCGTTGTCAGCTAAATTCATAATGGTCGATCATTGGTCGGTCGAATTAAAAGCAATGACTGCACAATGTCGTTCTTATGGTAGGTCACTAATCAAAGGAACTGTCAAAATTTTAGCAGATTACCGCCTAAGTCAGTCATTCATTTGTCATTTTGTACGAGATTACCATTCTATAACATTTCTTTCAATGGCGTGTCAGTGGTTGACCAATGGAGTCATAATGACGCCATTATATTAGTAGATTACTAAACTTGTCATAATCAACAATTATGAAATCAATGATAGACCATTCTGACACTATTGTATTATCAGACTTGAGGCCCTGGTTTCAGGACTCAGTAAGACTAAATCTCTTGTGTGTGGTCAGTTAACTGAAATCACAACAGCCAATCAAATCCCTAGACAATAAATTTCAGGAACCGGGAACTAAATAACAAACGTGTCAGAATTTGTGGTACCTACGTTTCCACATGATCATTTCATATTATGGTTTAAGGTACGATCAAAAAGGATTCATGTAGCAATAGCTTGTTCAAATTAGTACCTCCTCTTTCGTTTTCGGGGGTAAAACTTCTGGTGTTTGGGGATAAGACCGGCCAGTGTGGGATCTTACCTCACTATAACCACCACCATGTGGTCACCATCAGCAAATGGAGAGAGGTTCCGATTCTTCTTAAAAGACCGTGCCAAAACGCAATCAATTCCCTCCCTATGCAATGCCTATTAGGGCACATCCCTGAGAAGAAATGAGTACCTACAACGAAGTAAGTATAACAAGTACAACAACTACACCCCTACGCCTAGCGGAAAACAAAAGCGCTCTTAACCAAAGATACTATTCTATCCAAAGCGTCAACCAACTGTAAAATAAATAAAAATCCATTCCACAAAATGTCTTCACACACAGAAATTAAGGCTATAACTCTTATTTCAGTACCGCTACTACAAAAACAGTTTACATTACTCTGGGGGCACACCCGGCCATTTTATCATAACGAGGGCCACGCGTTCACTGGATATAAAAACGAATTGGGAGTCAGATTTGTGACAAAAATATCAAAACATTCAATACATGTGTGTCTGTTTATGAAAGTGAAAATGACGCTATCATATTCACTTGCGTACATATTATTGTTAACTTAACTGCGACGTTTCTTTTTAGGTTAATAATTTATTTGATAATGAAGTGAGATGATGATTATAGAGGACTTAGAGATGATGATTTAACAATGATTTAGCTTTAAGAAAAGCGTGGTTATGATAAAACCTAAATTGTTATTATTATATAATTGCGACCCGACCCGGCTTCGCATGGGCCTATAGCAAAGAGAATAGTCTTTGGCCTATAGCCTTCCTCCATAAATGGACTATTCAATACAAACATATTTTTTCAATTCGAACCAGTAATTAGATCCTGACATTAGCGCGTTCAACCAAACAAACAAACAAACTCTTCAGCTTTGTAATATTAATTAAGCCACTGGTTTAAGTCAAGTTTTAGACAGAACAATAGAAATTAATTAATATATTGAAATAGGACTCCAACATCGAGGGAGCACAAAATGATGCTTCTAGAAAAGTGTGCTCAATACTGGACTGCTATTTTTGGGGCTCTGGTCTTCAGAGCCCCAAAGAGCCCCAGAGAGAGATTATCTGGCAGTTCTCTGTCTGATAGTTCACGGAACAGCTGTTTATCAGACAGCCATCTCATTCAGCACTCACTTTTTCTATCACTGCTATTGTAGAACACTGACTCGTTAGTCTCGTTGCAAGCGCGATTACTGAGCTCTTGTGTGTTAGTGTTATTGGGTTTTTCTTTTAAGAATTTCTCACTAACAGCCCGGAATTTGGAAGTTGGTGGTGTAACACCCCCGTGCCTCGGAAAGCACGTTAAGCCGTTTGGTCCTGCACCTGATCTCTCCACGGTCGTGTCTGATTGCCGTCCCACCGGATTATGAGATTGAGGGAAGAGGGAGTGCACATGTGTTTGCGCACACACTTGTGCACTATAATATCTTCTGCGTACTTGGCTGATCTCCATTGGGATATACCGCCGTGACCGAAATTCGGTCGGACGATTTACATAACATTGTAGAACAACAGAAAAAATAATTGTATATTGACGTCATCCAGGATAGTGCCCGAAGGAAACGTGATCGAAACGTATAATCACGTTTTTATTAAACGTGGTTTAGGTAATACGTGTTCATTGTTGTGAGGTGAGAGTGACGTATGAGTGACACAGAATTAGCAGAATAATTACCTATATGATTTTTTTAAACTTTGTGGAACAATGGTGCCTTAGGCATTCTATACCAGTCCACCAAAGGTGATGAAGAGATAACATGGCAGGTGAAAATTATTGTACGAGCGTAGAACAACAACAGCAAAATAACTCTAAGTATAGATAAAGTGAACGTACACAAGTACCTAGAAAATAATTATAAGACCTACGTGTTCATAAATATGAACACGTAGGTCTTTTAATTATATTATTGACTGACAGCCAATGACGCTGATTCCCTTGTTCACAAACTAAACTATTAGACAATTGGCATCTCTTACTGAGGCAGCTGAAAAAAAGAACGGCGACAGTTACGAACGTCAACTTCAAATTATGATTTTTAATCAATATGTTCTGAAATTACAACTATGTATAATTGTATGAAAATAGTTAGTTAGTTTAGGTTAATTAGATCAACCTAAATTGACAACTCTTGCTAATATGTGTCTCTTTCTTGTTTTATTAAAGAGAAAGAGATACAAATAGCTTAAAATAAGTTTAGCTCGTGCACAACCGGATTAGCACTATGTATCACATTTTAAGTCAGTTTGTCGTTAGTTGATACTACTTTAGACCCTGGGAGGCCCTCAGCGTCTTTGTCAGACTATTACGTAAAGTATAGGGTTTTAGCCGTTAGTTGCATTTCAAAACCCCACCTCGATGGTGGTCCAGAAAAATAAATAATTTTCCAAAAGTAGTCTTCAGGCAAGCGTCCATAGCATCGGTAGTGGTATCGTTGGACGAGGATACCGACCATCATGGTCCAATATGTAAAGTAGCGCCACGGAACCCGATCCTTTTGTGACACTCTTTATTGATAAATTTGCATGCCCAAGTAGGAGAGATAACGTACCAAATATATTCTATGCGCGTAAGCTTTTCTAAATGCTAATGAGGTATAACAATTTACATTTTCAGAGGTTTACTTCCATGGTTATAAAACTGTTGTGTAGGTATTCCTGAGTCTGAAACGTCAAGGAGCGTACATTGGATACAATGGTACCAAACTTTATTGTTATACTTTTGGAAAAATTGGAACAGTAATACCGAGTGGTACTTACCTACCTACTTATTGTAAATCAACCTACAATGAGGACTTCTTTTGACCACGAAATTCTTTTGTGTTATTTTTTCTTCAGTCGCAAATTGGTCGGGACTACACAAATAAATTGCCTACTGTCCTCATAAAAAGTCATATCTTTATCAAAATAACACTGAGTAATATCACATTACATTTGTAGATTGTGAAATAATAAATAAATACATAAAGGTCCTATTGGCATGAAGATTGAAATCGACGACAGTCAATGAAAGCTTTTTAGTGACGTAGTAGCCTTTCAAAATGGCGTCCGAAAAAGGCAAGTTTACGAATGCTCCTGTCATAATTGAGGGCAGTTAAGTCACAAATCATCGAAATATACATTCGACAACCAAATACAGAAGAACATTAAATTTTATGCACTTTATGAAAAGTAATAAGTATGTAAAACTTGAATTAACACAAAGTTTTAACTGAAGCCTTCGAATTACGGTCGGTACAACGTCCATTACACTCTTACTTACTACTTTAATAAACGCCTTTATACTAGTGAAGCTATGGTCGCAATACACTTAACTTTGGTAAAGGTGAAGGCGGCGTTAAATTTCCGTCACAAAAGTCTAATAATGACGAAATTAAACTCAGTAATTGTCGTCTGAAGAAAGACCTAACACTAAACGTTTTTACGAGGACCCAAATTGTCTTTGTGTACGTCACACAATCCACAATTACTGCCCTGTTTTACGGGTCACACGGAGAGGTGAATTATTTTCAAGTTACCACGTCCTCTAAAGAATATGGGCCGTCTAATCACCACATTAGTTGAGTCTTTGAGGATTTTTTTTATATTATTGGTTGGAAAACGAGCTCTCAGCCTGCTTAATAAGTTTTAGTGAAAGTGATCCCCGCTGCCAATGGACTTCTGGAATGTTAGAGGTATCGCATCTATTTTACTATCTCAAAGACAAAGCTGTAAGTACTTATGTGCTTGTACAGACTGGTACCCATACCCTTGAAATCGGAACACAACTAGATATTTTTATTACCACTAAGGGCGGGTTGCTTCAACTAACCATTACTGACCGGTAATAGTCAAAAATGGCGCTAACTATCGCCACATCAAAAAAAATGGGTTGTTTCACAAAATCATACGTCAAAGTCAAAAAGTTACTATTACCATAACCGACCAGTCATCGTAATTTTGTGTTGTCAAACAGCTACTTCAAACATCAAAATATTATGGAATCTCTTTTTGAATAACTTTAACTGACGTATTTTTATGTCATGAAACAACCCCTTACAGTTTACCGTTAAGAGATTCCAAAATATTTTGATGTTTGACGTAGCTGTTTGACAACACAAAACTACGTTGACTGGTCGGTTATGGTAATAGTAACTTTTTGACTTTGACGTATGATTTTGTGAAACAACCCATTTTTTTTGATGTGGCGATAGTTAGCGCCATTTTTGACTATTACCGGTCAGTAATTGTTGTTCTCAGCAGACTGTTTGACGCAACTGCCCGTTTTCCTCACTTATCCGTCTCATCCTACCCTACAGGTGGAAAAGGGAGGGGTAGTCTTTGCAGCCACACGTTACAAAATATATTTTCAAGTTACCCGTAGGTACATACATATTAACGCTCGCCGAAGCCCGTGAAAGGCAATGTTTATCTTGCGTATGATTTATTAAATCACCTGAAAGCGATGAAATGGAGCTGAGATGCGGTTTTAAGCGGAATTCGTCTTTATATATTTTTGTGATGAGGAATTTTAAATTGTTTTTCTCAGTACTTATTTGAATTGGTAAGTAAAATTATAATTGTTTGTTACGTACGACGAGTTACTTAAGAATGGTATTAAATGATTACCAAACAACTGATATTTTTTCTGCAATAGGTCTTCCAAGTTGAAAGTCATCTTTACTAATATTATAAAGAGGTTGTTTGGTTTTAATATCTGGATATTTTTCGGTCAGTCTGATTGAAAACGAAAAAAACATAGAACAAATAGAAATGATTGTTTGTGTTAAACAAATGCTTATATGTTATATATTATATGCTTATATATTATACCAGCGAGTCAGCTACCTTCCCTGGCTTCACACGGTTGCAATTTAGATCAAACTGTACCTAAAAATCTTCCTCTTGTTTCACTCTATCTAGTTATTCCTGAAAACTTCATTAAAATCCGTTGCATAGTTTAAGGGCGTTACCAGACCAATCGATCGATCGTCGATCGACGGCATCGATCGATGGTAAAATGGATTAGTCGACGTTGATCGATAGTTTCTACCAGACCAATCGATTGATCGTCGATCGACGGCATCGATCGATGGTAGAATGGATTAGTCGACGTCGATCGAGCTACTTGATTATTATTAGTGATAGATTATAGCCGGAGTTAATCGATCAACGTCGAACGATGTCATCGACCGGCAATCGATCGATTAGTTAGTCGAACGGTATCCTTCGATCTGTCAATGCTACCACACCAATCGATCAACGTCGATCGATGTCGACCGATGGCATCGATCGATGATCGATCGATTGGTGTGGTAACACCTTAAAAGATCTAAGTTTACGCGCGGCTTTGTTTTAATACTAAGTACCTATGTAAAGTGTAAAGATATTCCTACAATAAAATATCACACACGACACGGTTGGCGCAGTGGCTGAGCGATCGACTGCTGCGCAGCGTGTTGCGGGTTCGATTCCCGCCCAGGGTAAACATTTGTGTGATGAGCACTTGTGTTTGCCTTGTGTCTGGGTGTTGTTTATCTATATGTATATATTTACAAAAAAAATGTATTTGTGTATGTATATCAGCTGTCTGACACCCATAGTACAGGGTCTCCCTAGTTTGGGGTCAGATGGCCGTGTGTGAAAATGTCCCCACATATTATTATTATTTTTTATTATTATTATCTATTTCCCGTGACCTCTAAACTAATCTAAGCCGCTAAACTAAACCCGTGAATGTAGTCACATCACGACCTAATTTCCAACACGACATGACCCCATTACGGAATATCAATAAAAGTTTTATAGGAAAAGTCTTCTATGCACGTGGTACGCACGTGTTTATGACTTGTGCCTTGGGCTCTATAAATCTCTGGTCAGTTGAATCTGTCAAATTTTTTGTTGGCTGTTGTGGCTGGTTGATTGATTTAGCTGTCACTCGCTAATCCAATCAATGACATGAAATTTGAAAACAGAATGTTTTGCTTTCAAGAATGTGGAGAGTTTACATTCCTTAGCTAGTACTTTTTGTTTGTTTGTTTGTTGCTTTTTCCATCATCAGACGATCTACTTTTTTTATTTTCCACTCAGTTATGAGACAACTGAGTTTTGTTGCCAATATCCCACGCGATTTTTGTTTACGAATCCAGTTAACAGTTTTGCATGCTATTATGAAACCTAGTACCTAATTTTACAAATAAAATAGAATAAAATTAAACGATGTCACAGTAGAAGACTGTATTGATACAGCACAACGTGTTGTGCTGGGGCGGCTACTGCAGGTACCAAAAACCTCAAACGACGCAAATATAGTACCCTTCTTGGAAGCTATATAGGTATTGGAGCCGTTTGGGGTGGAAACTCTAGAGCCATGGGGTCCGAGTGTCCATATTGTTTTTCGGGACCTTGCCAAGCGGCTGGTTGACTTTTCATCGAGCCCGAAGGCTCGATTCTTGGGTCAAAGAATCAGCATTGCCATGCAACGTGGCAAAGCTGCCAGCCTGTTGGGCACGTTGACAGCGATGTGGACGAGTTTTTTGATGCCCTTTGAGCTCCCTGCCTTTTTCTTGGAATTGTACATAATATTATTATTTTGATTTTTAAGATTTATATATATTTAGTATTATTGATCCTTAATACCAATTTCCTATTATGTTTAGCATGACTGATAGAATTTATTTGTTTTGTCGAACACAAATAAATACACAAAATAGTAGCTATTTCATCCTAAATGATATTAAAATATTTATCCACGTTCTGATTTTAATCAGAGACGCGACAACAGTCTGCCAACTTGAAAATAGTGTTATTATTTATTGAAGGTCTTTCCATCGACATCGTTTTCATTACCCTATAAACTAAACCTATAAAGAGTATCACATTTATAGACGTAGAGATAAGCCCAGATTCCAATTTCTTTTCTAATATAAGATATTTTGTGTCGTGTTTATAGAACTCTCTAATTCAATACATTGTTTATTGACTTTATTGGTATATATCTATTCAAAACGGACAATATCTTTGGTGTTTGCGAGACTTATAATCTTAATGATTGTATGTGAATCGGGTATAACCTAACTATGAGCATATGTGTATGAATAGAAGGAAAATACAGTAGCTTAATTATATTTCATTCGAATTAGAAAAACCTAAATGTTTTAACCACAGACTATAAACTCAACAAATGTTGTAAACTGCTAAAGGTGAACAGCATCAATCAGCCAGGCTTAACCACCACAGACAGGACACACCGATTAACAATCAATTAAGCATACCTTGTCGTCTAGCGCTATTTACAGTTTGTCTACAAAGTTTCCTCTAGTGGTGAGACGAGGACGCTTCACAAATATACATAGAAATGCATTTAACAATTTTTTTTTTTTGGAATAGCATCTCGCAGGTCAACCTAGGAGGTTGTCGGCTGCTTAACCGGACTTTCCTGTGGTGCCTTAAAAAATATCATTTTTACGGCCTCCAGCCAGGGCAAAATAACTTACAAACTAAGCGACTACACGCTAAGGGCACCCCCTGTGGGGTAAGGGCCTCGGCTTAGGGCGTCGCTGGGGGAGGACAGCAAAGGGACAGGCTGGATCGGATTCCCATCAGACAGAACTAGTCCGCAGATTTATATTCTATCTATCATTGAACCCAAACATCGCTCGGCTATTCCCGTTTCCCAATTTGGTGTGGAGCGAGTGCGCGGGTGCGAGCTGACATGCGCGTACGACTATTAATACCACGTGCTCGGGCGCGTCGAACCCCTCTCCCCTCCCGCCCTTCTCCTCGTCTATCCCGCTCTTTATAAATATAGACCGAGGGAATCCATTGCGAATTGTACGTACACGATGTTGGACATTATCGATGCTCCGAATGTTCCCAAGCGCGTGAGTCATACTGTAAAATTGTAAATAGAAGGCAAATCTGACCTCTCGAGTAAACGTAAGTAGGATTTATGGATTGAAAGAATCGTTTTTAAGTTATTCCTACCGGCTAATACAAGAAGTAAGTATAACAGCACTTCATGGGATGATAACAGTTTTGAATCCGATTAGTGAAGACTGAAGAGTTGGTTTTGAAATTGAATAACTGAAACTCAAACTCAAATCATTTATTTCAAATAAACCATTTACAGGCACTTTTGAATTGTCAAGTCAGTCAAAAAGTTGCAGCTAGTTGCTCGTAAAAGAACTAAGTACATAACTGAATATACTTTTCTTACTACTTCGCTGTTCTTTACTGATTTATTTCATTGCGGGATCCAAGACAGTTGCAATGTTTCTTTAGAACTCTCTAAACCACTTATTCTGGTTTGGAGATAGTGTGGCGGACTAACTGAAAACGAGCACTAAAAACGACGTCTAAGTTCTCTGCAGAACTCTTAAGATTTCTATAAACATCTCCGGATAATCCGAGATTCTCTCTAAACTGTAAACTCGGAAAATTACAGTGTCTACAAAGTTTACAAAAAGTTACAATAAACCTAGTTTTTGTAACAGATCCGCCATCAATTATGAGAATGAAATCAAAACAACAACAACCATAATGACAATAACGTTAGCACACGACTACAAGTACTACGACAACGTGACAACGATGCCACAGTAAAAATATGAGTACTACAGTAGCGACACGTCCCGCCTCCCTCCGAAACACTGGTTTTCACCTCTTCCAACGTTGAACGTGCTCTCGAAACTGCTTTTCTCACGCACACACACACACGTATTTCAGGCGGTGAGTGCAACAGTGGCCTATCATTTCCAGACACAAAGCAATTTAAATTGTGTCTGGAAATGATAGACCACTCTTGCGCTCACCGCCTGATTTGCAGTCTGTTATTTTGGTAGTAGTGTGGGTAATTAAATCGTTTAGTTTGTATAGAGTTTCGTTGGTGTGACGATGCCGTGACGTTATACTGATGTTATCCAGTTTAGAAAAGTTGATTTTATGAATTACGCTTTTCCCGATGAACAAGTCAATTTCCCGAATGATTTTTGGAATGTGTATTTTGAGATATTAAAAAATGTTTTTCCAACAAACGGTACTTTTATTTATTTCTCTGAATTTTCGTCTGTCCCTTTTTTCCGGAGCACCACACAAAGCAACATTTTTAAAAGAGTAAGGAAAGTACTCCAGAATTAATGGAGGCGAGTTATTTTTAGCCAATGTTTGTGGAAATAAAATTAAGGCGGTAATTAACCCTTTTTCCTCGGTACTCTACTGACTTATAAATATTTCTCCGTAGCTACATAATAAAGATTTATTTTCACGACTACCCACAAAAACTTTGCAGACTTTTGAGACTTTGCTATGCTTGTTAGGACTTGTTTCATTTGAAAGAGTTTATGCGATGTTAGTATTTATTTAAAACTAGCTTTTTCCTATAAATGTCGACTATAGCGGATGCGGACGAAGTTGCGGATAAAATAGTAGCCTTGTTCCTTCCCAAGGTTTAAGCTATATTCATGTCAAATTTTATCAAAATCGGTTCAGCCGTTTTGTCGTGAAAAGGTAACAGACAATACTTACGCATTTATAATATTGGTATGGATTGTAAGCGTAGTGAACACGACGTGTCATTGTGCGAATAGTCCAGGATTGTCAATAATAAATACAATATGATTTTCGCTTTTCAATTAATTAACATCCCATTGTAAAATTACTTGTGCCTACGGCTTCATCCACGTGGAAACAGGAGCATAATTCAATAAATTATTCACTAAACACGCCACACTCCTACATTAATGTAGTTGGTCAACCATTGCTTGTAAACAATCAGTAGGTTCGAATGCAAGTTATCTATGGATGTGTAACTTAGAAATTTTGTTTAAAACTACAAATCATGAAAGTATCTATAATTTAAATTAAACATTTTTTTCTTGGACAATTAAAGGCAAATATCATCAACCCTGTTTACCTAGTATTAGTATAAGTCTTACTTTGAGAATAAATATATTTTTCATAGTATCCATAATAACGAAGTTTTTCTCGGCCAATAAATTGCGTATTCTAACATCTATATATAATGCGAAAACCCTCATAACTTTAACAACTAATAGATATGACTGTTTCTGTGCACTATACTACATATTACCTAATTATTTTGTTGCAAGAGAAAGCTCGAATGATTTCCAAGAGACTTAACTAAACACGGGTTTTATGACGTCGATGTAACTTGCAGTAAAATAGACCCATAATAGTAAATTATAAGTAATTAGAATAATACGTTAACCAAATGGTAATAAAACAATCTTAACTAGCAATAAATAATTAAGAGGAAATTGTAACATAACGAAATAACATTAAAACATTCTGAACCTATTAGAACAGAGAGCTAGCGAATATTTAAACGAGGCTCTGGCGAATTGAATTAAAGATTCAAACAAGGATATAATAAAAAGTAATCAAGTAGTACTTAGGTAAATGAAAAAGGAAATGTGAGGATTTCAATTAGATGTTGAAGAAAGTTAAAGAATGACCTGTATGAATCTTTAGAATTTTCAGTAGTAAATATACCAGGCTCTCTGGTGATAGTTACTCAGACTCTGGAATTGGTAGATATATATACCTCTTTAAAAGCAGCAGGTTTCTATTACATGTCTAAAATTAGCTCCTGCCTTCGTCCGCGTAAAAGTCCATAAGACATAGATATAACTGTGCCAATCGGCAATAGTATTACATACTTTTCTATCAGTGAAATACTTTTTAATGGTGGCGTATTTGTCCAAATATTTTATTTGGATAATACAACAGTTACCCTATATTATTGAAATAAGGCGAATATTTGGACAAATACGCCATGTGAAGTGTCGGCATCATACTAGTACAGTAACACACAATGTACCTACGTGTTTGCAAACATTCCTTCTGTGGTATGATTAGTTGATCACCTATGTTTCAAATAAGTTATTACCCCATTATTACACTCAAAAATCGTTTGTGAGGTCATCAGTGTCTTCATCTAAAATAAACAGATTCCTAATCAGATTGAAAATCAATGATGGATCGACTACTTCATCAACATACCTTTTATAAATGAGCCCATTTATATATTGTCAAATCAATCGGATATTGGGTTTAATTGAATTGTTGTTTAGGCGGGAAACAGGTGTTAATGATTTATGATCTGTGGGACGATAATGTGATTTAAGATCGCTTCTCACGGTTCGTATTTCCGAATGCAACATTAGCGTCAACATTAACTTCTACAGCTTATTCTACCTCACTGTCATTTTAAATTGCCAATAGTTTTAACATGGGCTTAGTCAATATATTTCCAAGTATTTAATAAGTCATTCTTTTAAAAACTACTCCCTAAGGTAAACATGATATACCCAAAAAATTAAAAACATTTTTGATATTGGGCATAGTCCAGCTTTCCAATTTTATTCATGATCATAATGGCGCTTGGCGCTTGCGTCTGTTCCATAGAAATCTTATATCTATGGTCTGTTCTAATATCAGAAGCCCAAACAAATAAAAAAGGTGGCATTATTATCATGTTTTATGTAATGTTTTTCTATAATGACAAATTGTACGTTTAGAAAAACTTCCGCATTGTTTAGAATTTTTAATAGCAACGTGGGACTTTACAGTAGCTAAATCTAGCAGTGCCGTGTGAACTAGTCTTTATTCATTTTGGCACCGCCAACGCAAGCGACGTGGTCATTTGGTTTATTGTTAAGACATATTATAACATGTTCCGAGCATTCCGTTCATTATATCGGAAAACAATATCTGGGGATGTCGAGTTACCTTTTGCGGTTACTAGGAGCTCAGAAGATTAATGTGTTCGTTAAACAGAATTATTATGATGAGCTGCGGTTACAATATTTTGTGGGTAGCTTTACGATTTTAGTGGAGTGGTTTTTTGAATGGTGTTTAGGTTCTTTTGCACAGATTTTGATTAGAGGATTCTAGTTTTGGAATTATTAATTGAGAATTCGATTATTTTAGACACTATTTCAAATTACTAAACCGCATTTACGCAATTACGTAATCGATTTTTAGGTAATAAGATTTTAGCTTTCGAAAGTAAGCCAAGAACTATAAAATATGAAGGCGTCGGATCTTCCACCTACGTGATATTGATTGTGTAAATCTACAAAACAAAATACTTATGTAAAAATAGATTTATATAATTTTGTTAACTTAAATCTCCCTACAGCTGAATCTAAGAGGATTTGTGGGGCTTCAAAGATAGCCTGACCCGAATAATCCCCATGACATAGGAATATTTTGACTGTTTTCGTTATGTTGGTAAAGAAAATGATATACATAGATTATAGATAGGTTTTTTCAGGACCCATTAAGTAATGTTAATTGTAATCCGTGGTCTTAGGCAGCTGGACTTCCCCTAGTTGTAAACGTCCCTTTGTGCCAATTTGGCCTAGTTCTGTCCTGTCTCCCACTAAAAAATGCAAGTGGAAAATATGTACTTCTTACTCCCCCGCTGTTATTTTCTAATTAATTTTGTTGCGGGATCCAAGACAGTTGAAACGTTTCTCCGGGACTCGTCAGGCTTCATTGCTTTGGCGCTTTCTGGTGGTCGACATTCTATCTAGAATACTCACTACTTAGCAGTCAGCACACGCATGACATTGACTATAAGTAGTTTCAAATTAGTTATCTGTTTCACCATTCATCATTCCCTACGCGCGTTTCTACTACAGACAACAAAATCAAAATCAAATCATGTATTCCAATTAAAGCATTTACAGGCACTTTTGATTTATCAAGAAGTCAGTCAGACAGAAAACTGAAGCTAGTTACTCGTTCCAAACGATAGGTTTCTATATAGAAGAACGAGCAAGAAACTCCATGAACGTCACACAATGTATACGCGAGCTTTTTCAACGTTCGATAATCAAAAAATCTATGTAGCCAGTGTGGTTAGATAAAGTTGAAGTGATCTTAGAAACCGATGGATGATTTCAAATAAATGTTAAAAAAAAAAATAGTCAGTTTATTATCTACTTAAATTAAATTTTACACTGGTTAGTTATCTTTTTTATTAACTGTATCGGTTTCGTTTTTTCAGGCTGGTACCTACATTAAAACATGACAGACACACATCTACACGTGCTCATCATTAACCTAATCAACCAGTTCATCGACTTTACAAAATTAACAAAAATATCTAATAGTCAGGTACCTATGAAGTTTGGCATAGTAAAATAGCGCCTTTGCCAGGAATATCGCCGCTGAAAACTTTAACAATAGCAAGACGAAGGTCGCGCTGGATAATGCCAGTATTGCCAGTTACTTACAAGACAGAATAAACAAAATATTCGCAAAAAATATTCCTAAGGTCGTCCGTATAATGGATCTCATTATTATGATCCGTCGTTATAAGAAACGGGTCAAGTGCGAAGCTATTCAAGAAGTGAAGATTCTATTTTTATTTCTTTACTAAAGTAGTTTCCTGTTTACGTTTGTAGGTACTGCGGTTTTATCTAAAGGCCTTATATTTAGATAGTCGTTAGGAAGAGTGTCATGCACAAGAATACTGCTTTTGGTAAGTTCATTGTAAGAAATGCGTCCATGTAAGTATATAAATTACTAACTGACACGGTAATAAACGCTGTAAAACGCTATAAAAAAAATATAAATATACATATATTCTCTCAAACACTATGAATCGATATTTTTATAAATTAGATATACTTCGGTCGCGTTTCTCGTTCCACTTCTACAAAACAGACGTTTTTAAATAGGTTTTTGATTAGTAGTATACTACTTCGAAAATATAGTTTCGTTTTTACAGTTTCATACTCAAATGCAAACAGCACCCTACTACTAAGGCTCCACTATCTGTCCGTCCCTCTTCCATCTCTCTTAGATATCTTTTGAACCGTAATTGAAAGGCACTAGAAATTTTCACAGTGTGTTAGTTACCTAATATGACCCCTATAACTACAAATAATTAAAATGAAATAAAGATAATACCTAAAGGGGGTGTTTTTCCGCAAGATTTTCTTTTTAAGTACATATTTTTCGCTCGTTGTTAGCCGGTGCGCCACAGATCTAAGTCTGTTCGTAATTGCCAGGTTTCTTTGTATGAAGTTTGAATAAGAAACCCTAAACAAAAAGTTTTTGTTCTGAGAACATAATCGCTAAAGCGACCACAGAACGGAAAATTATGTAGCAATTACAGAAAATGTCGAGGGCGAAATTTACTTTTGTAAAACGTGAATTATTCCAACAAGAATGTCTCCTGGCAAAACACTCATTTTGCGTTATTCACTCCTTAGGGTTATTCTCTAGGATTTTGTGCGAACTAAAACACATTCGTTAGTGTCGTTGCGAAATTTTGCAGAATGAGTGTGGGTCGCCGAGAATTCATTTGAACGTTAATTACGATGTTGGACGGACAAAAAGCGACCGGAAAACTTATTTTTTGTGTTCTGAAGTAGCATGTGGGCGACAATGACTAGACGGCTCAATCACCGACGCCTTTTGTATGCCTTCCACATTGTTCACGCCTTTCTTTTCACTATTATGGATATACTTCGTGTAGTAGATGACCACACTGAGGTTTGACTTAGGTTTCCTTATTAAATACATACTAGGACTTTGCCCGCGACTTCGTCCGCGTGAATTTTCTCAAGGATCCCTCATTTTTTTAATTGATAAATATAGCCTATGTTACTCAGGGATTATGTAGCATTCTAATGGTGAAAGAATTTTTGAAATCGAACTTGTAGTTTTTGAGTTTATTCGTTACATACAAAAATACAAATCTTTCCTCTTTATAATATTATTACTAGCACTTTCCCCGCGACTTCGTCCGCGTGAATTTTCTCAAGGACCCCTAATTTTTTTAATAATGCTTTATATAGCTTATGTTACTCAGCGATAAAGTAGCTTTCGATTGGTGAAAGAGTTTTTGAAATCGGACCGGTAGTTTTCGAGTTTATTCGTTACATACAAAAAATACAAATCTTTACTCTTTATAATATTAGTATAGATTACTCTTCATAATATTAGTATAGATATAGAACGAAACGAAAATCGAACGTAGAATGATAATATGACTATAATAATGCCAAATGGGAGGCCTAATGTCCTGAAATACAGGGACTCGGCCTAGTTTAGGCACCAGTCTTACACAATGTGTTTGGAAAACTGTGTGAACTTCCAGTTTGTTTCTGTCATAATTAAGTAATATTGCACGTTGTGTAGCCTCGGCTGCAAATAGACGACCCCATCACTTATAATTTTATTGTTAAGGCCAGCGTTGTTCACTTGTTTACTCACAAAATCATACTGAGATCAACAAAATGTCATCACTTGAAACTGTAGGATCATTGATTGACTGGAAATTAACAATTGTGACTTGTAAGTAATTCTTTTATCAATAAATCTGTTTCGTCTGATTATTTTTGCTGTTTGGTTCTTATACCTGTTTAGTTAACTATACTACATTGTACGATAGGTAGATAAATGAGAGTTCTATATAAATGGTCTCCGTGCCAATGTGGTCAAATAGGCGCGCGGTCACATCGGAATGTCATTACAAGCCAATGGAGAGTTTGAATTAGTATCACTAACTAGCTGATGTTTCAGTGCTGTGCATGTTAAATGAACCAAATCAAATAAGCTATCTAACACAAATGGAAGTGCCGAGTCTATCACCATAGAGTCGTAGACCTACTTGCCTTGTGCAAGTTTTCAAGTTGATTTCTTTTTCTCACAGTTTCTCGATATTATGCCTACTACGAGTACAGATACGCGTCTGTTTTGCCAAGTTCGGTTGGATAGGTACTATAAGTACCTATATCTATAAAAATCTTCTTCAAATTTAGGGGAAGGGTGTCCTGTTATCCGCAGTATTGACAGCTCATCTCATGCCCACCTCATGCTCTTTTCTTTCTTTTTCTTTTTCAACCTGTATTTTCCCACTGCAGGGCAAAGGCCTCTCTACTCTCCTTCCACTTCTCTCTGTCAAGGGCTATTTCAGACCAGTCTTTGTCAAAAGAGTCTAGATCATCCCGCCGTATCCGCCTGGGCCTGCCGCGATGTCGCTTGCCATGTAAAGGGACCCATTCATTGGGTCACGCGTTTGGCCCAATGCTCGTCTGACATGCGGTAGATGTGTCCAGCCCAATTCCACTTCAGCGTGACAGCTTTCCTAATGGCATCAGCTATTTTTGTGATGGAACAGATGGTAGTATTCCTAACCTGGTCTTGAAGTTTTATGTCCAGAATACTCTGTTCCATAGCTCTCTCGCAAACCACGAGCGTGGGCCATGAATTTAAGTGAACTCATCTCATGCTCAATTCACTTAAATTCAACAAAGGAGATGTTTACATAATAAGACTGTAGAAATACATAATTTATTATTAAAAAATAGAACAAGATTTGTGTGAAGTTATCTGCCAAGTAATTTAATCGGCACTTATTCGAAAGTTAAAAAATTGGCCGTGAATAGACCGCAAGACATATTGTTTTATTTAAATAACCTCTACCACAAATAGGTACGAATAAGCTGGCTAAGCTCAAATCACAGATAGACGTGACAATCTCGTGTGTGTATGTGTGTTTTCACACACGAATATATTCGCAAAGGTTTATACCAGCTAAAGCATAAGCTACAAAGATGAAAGAAAGTTATTAAACAGTACACACAGTACTTTATGCCTCGTATACTTGGTAATATCAAGCATTTGCAAATATTACCACCGAGTCGCGAGTAAATGAAAACATAAAAGTACACACTTATGTACCCGGTATACCTATGTAAAACTGTATGGTATTATAAAGTCTGCGATATTAACTAAACGTTTTTATCATGAACGCTACGTGTGTTCATAAAATATACTTAATACAAGAAAATCTTTTTGAACGACTATATGAAATTGTCTGAAAAGAAAAATAATATAGTAGTGTTTTCTTTAGTCTTTGTGTCTAGAAATAACAGAAAAACATAATAATATTATCCAAATGAGTTGTAATAAAGACAACTACCTACACCGTCGGAATAAGGTCGGAATGTTTAAAAGTAACTTATTTTTTTTTTTACAAAAACTCTTTGTCCTAGACTTCATCCGCGCCAATGTCGTGGATTATCAAGACAAAGTCGCGGATTAAGAAGTAGCCTATGTCCTTATCCGGATCCCAAGCTATCCTTTTGTCGAATTTCACAACGATCGATTTAGTAGTTTTCCCGTGATGAAGAAAGACAAGGTTACTTTCGCATTTAGGAATATTAGCCTGGATTATTTTAACACACAAATCTTCGTTCATGAAAACATAACATCTATATTTTATTCATTCCATACTAAACCTAATTACAACAAAGTCTGCTACTAATCCCGCTAAACTAAAACCGAACCAGTTGATTCATCTAAATCAATTTATTTTCGTAGCATTACAAATAGAAAACTCACACTGTCGCTCATCCCGACGGATGTACTGCTAACGGAACGACAGTAGACATTTATCAGAATATTTCTATTTCATCGCTCGCTCAACAAGCAGACGGGAAAAATATCAACAACACACTACGCAATAAATCAAACGAATTGCGACCCACTCACCTCGCGATATGATATTCCTTTTCTATTACGTTTGCGCATAGAAGCAGTTTTGGAGATATCGTTTGTTAGAGATTTATACATGTAAAAAGTTTAGAAGATACGTTGTATTGTTTGTAGATACCTACACCCACAGAAAATTTTAAATAGAGTTTGTGTTTGATATCAGTCTGAAATTGAAGACTTGCCTATGGTAATCAGTAAAATAAATAAGTAATTTATGAAAGTCTGAGATGCCTTGGGAATAGCTTAGCCAGACAGTTTCAGACAACTTTTAACTCTACTGAAACTAAATAAACAAAATATGCGACAAACCTTTCAATTTTTGTTTTATAACAAATATTAATAGGTGTCCATTCTCTTCCACAGAGTTATGCCGCCTCAGCACCTCCAAAGCCTTCGTCAGCACCGCCACATACAACGCTACAGCGCAGTGTGCGCGGTGCAGCAAGCAGTGGTGCGCCTGCGCGGGTCATCCCTCGCTTCCACTTCCCCAAAGGCAGACCACCTCCAGGTCACCAGCAAGATCACGCGCTTCATAAAGTACAATCTGCCTTTGCCACCTTCCCCAATAGTCAGGTAAGTTGTTTGCGTAATCATGTCGTCTAGATAAACTTGAAACCAACGGATGAATTTAATGCTTGTTTGAAACTCGCAGATACAAAATATTGCCATTTTTATGGTTGATAACATTTTACAAGATAAATATACCCGATAATCAGACAATATTAGACGACACGGTTGGCGCAGTGGCTGAGCGATCGACTGCTGCGCAGCGTGTTGCGGGTTCGATTCCCGCCCAGGGTAAACATTTGTGTGATGAGCAACTGTGTTTGCCTTGTGTCTGGGTGTTGTTTATCCATATATGTATGTATTTACAAAAAAAAAATGTATTTGTGTATGTATATCAGCTGTCTGACACTCATAGTACAGGGTCTCCCTAGTTTGGGGTCAGATGGCCGTGTGTGAAAAATGTCCCCACATATTATTATTATATTATTATTAATATAATCTTCATTTGTGTTAGCAAAGCACAGGTCAAGTGCTAAATGGCTACCTAGGTAATTATTAAGAGTTACGGTCAAAATGTTGACATTTATTCATTCCATTTCGATTCTATGTAAGAAAATATGTAACCAGTTTGATTTTAACTTAGATATCCGTCATTTTCAAATTCATTAAATTAAAATCAAAGTGGTTACATATTTTCTAAATGATTAATTAACTACGCCTGCCTAATGACGAGCATTCTGTAAATCAAACTGTCAATAATGCCAAGTTAAGCCCCCTAACTGCTCAATTTGACACACAACTTTCGAAGATTAATTAATTAGCGACGACGTACGTATTCACGTCAATATTTAATTATGTCCTTTCAATAAAAAGAAATTCGCAAATCCGTAAAAGAACTCCGAGAAACCAATTTGGTTGTATCATGACAAAACGTTGAAGATTCTGTATCATTAAATTACTTTCTTGGCTTAAGAAGCCCTCGAAGTTTGTACCTAAAACTTTCAGAGAAACTTTTATACGTAAGCATTTTATGTCATATGTAGATATCTCATTCAATTTCTTCGTACATTTTGAGTTTGACCTATATGCTTACTGAATTGACTCATTAGTCTGGAAGTAGCGACTCAGCCTGCTAGATAGCAGTACTGAAGTGAAAATTTAATATTTTTCGTGTTTTTCTTTTCGAATTAACCTTAAACTTTTAGCAAACTTTTAACAATATAGCACATATACGAATTAAGTAGGTTTGTCTAAAACTATTTGTAATAGGTTCAAAATCAAAGTAGTTTTTGTCATTGAAACGAAACTTTTATCGTAAACGAAGACATGCGAACATTCTAGTTTCTCTATAGAAAGCAATACATGTAAATAAGTTACATGAGTGGACCGTTGTGAGAAATGTATCGTCCATATACGAAAGATTTATAACTTTGTTTGTCAAAGATATCCTAAATCGGTTGCTGTACCTACTAACCGAATGAGGGAAAATATTTACGGAAATATAAAATCTTTTTCAGATAATATCAATATGGGAATCTATACAATTTATTAACTTGTATAAAACCAATATACCTTTTCAATCAAATGTCTAGCTCTGCTGCTCTCTCTGAATGCATACAATTCATGTGAGTCCACCCCATTAATCGATTTTGTCTTTTTCGCCGCTGGAGTCTGCTACATCCTGTCTGATTGTTTGTATATACCTACACTATCTATACAGTGTTATCTGTAATACTGTATGAAATAGTGTAGGTATATACAAACAATCATGCCATAGGAATCACTTCTGAAACCCCTTAGCCAATTTTATAATAATGAGACCGACGAGACGTAAGTTCTCTCTATTAGTGTCTATTCGTAATCGATTCAGCCAAACGAGTCATACATCTATTTAAGAAAACAGTCCATAAATATCATTGGCACGATCGTGACATTTATGTAGGAGACGCCATGTCAATCAATTTCGATTTCGCAACACACTGACCTTTTGATCGGTTTAAACATAAAGATGTCTGAGTTTTATCGCATCATTATTCGAAATTAAGCCGTTAAGGGTAAAATCGGATTAAGTATACAAATGTTATCTGTACGCTCGATGAAGCGAGAATATCGATGAAACCTCAACGGGCTCGTAAAAAAACAATTTTCGTACCAAATATCCCCAAACTGAATCGATAAATCCAATCTAGTACAAATTCCATTTAAGCTTCGGATTTGCATTTGCTGAATTTACGATGTTAAAGCAAAATCTGATGTGAATTACATTACACGTCGAAATAATAATATGCGTGAACACAACTGTTTACTTCGTCAAATGTTGTATTTTTGAGTTTTTTGTTTGGCAATGTTTTATTGACAAATTATGACACCTTTGGGCGTATTTTGTCATTTTAACAAGTCATAAAGCATAGAAGTATACTTATAAAAGCACTAAACTTTAATGCTAGCTTTTTATGAACAAAATGATGTCATTTCTCGACAGTTTCATCAAAACTCTGAACTATAAAAAATAACTACCATCACATCAACCCTTGCTAAACGACCGCAAAAACTGCTCCCATATCGCATAGAAACAACGTAGAAAGGGACATATCGTTCAATAATACGAGGCCACCCGTGACAAATATATGTGACATTTATCATCGACGGACGTAGGATTCTTCGTATTTCAATAAATTCGAAGGAAAAAAAAACAATCTTAGTTGGGCGACTTCCAAATACGGTCATTTTACCGTCGAGCGCAGCACTAGCGGATAGTTTATGTAATTGGACGAAGAAGGCCGAAACCTGGTTAGCCACGTTATTAGATGGCCCTACCTCAACCGATTCTGTTCATAGATATCTGATATATGAC
Organism: Charanyca ferruginea; assembly: GCA_947361185.1. Classification (NCBI taxonomy): domain Eukaryota; kingdom Metazoa; phylum Arthropoda; class Insecta; order Lepidoptera; family Noctuidae; genus Charanyca; species Charanyca ferruginea. The sequence continues at coordinate 19,460,995 of OX376059.1, read as the reverse complement.
CCAGATTGTACACAATCAAGTTGTTTTCGAAAATATGAAGGCTGATATATAATTCTATGGTATATATAAATCTTTCTTTCATCGAAAATCAGTTAAGCAAGTGATCATAACTCTTAGATGTGTAAAAAGAGAAAATCTTGAATAAATTGCGAAAATAAGAGCCTAACACGTTTGAAACACAGTAGGTAAAGGCTGAATAGATATGGATGAAATAGATAAATCTTATCACTGGGTCCAGGTGCATCTACTTACATATTTATAACTCAATTTGCACAGTTTCAAAGCACAGCAAATAAAATATCTTATACCTAGGTACAGACATGAAATATCTAGAAACAGTTTTAATACTACGAAATGCAAATACGGCGAGAAATGCTTATCTGCTGAAGCTAAGTTTCCATAAAGGGTATCGGCACGACTATCTGCCGCAAAAGGCATGCCAATAGTCAAATGTTTAGATAACCTAATAAGTGGAGGTCCGGAGAAAGATCGGCGATGCGCAATGTCGGCTTGTTGAAAGAGCATTGAGATCTAATGGGAAGAGTAGAGAGGTTTTATGTAAATAGAATGTAATTGGGAGAAAGGTAACTGACATGGATTTTAAAAGTTAAGTTTCTGTACTTGACTTTTTTATTTAAGGGCTTATTTCACCGCTCGAAGGTTTAAAATATTTTATCAGCCAAAGTATTGTTGGGTGTTTCCATTAGGAATTCACTTCGCTACTCTACATTGAGATTGCATGGCCGCTGTGACCGAGAATTCAGTGAGAGATATTCTTTTTCCATTTGAGAAATCAACCAGCAAAGGCAGTGCAGTTGTAGATTTGTACTGCAGCAAAAACATGATGTACAGGATCAATACATTTAATTTTTATGAAATATTTTATAGCGACGATGACGTGACGACTATTAAATAAAATAAAACGTGACAGATATGAAAAATTATATCGGATTAACAAAATGAATGTTTTAAAATACAACATTCTTCGTATTTACGACACCTCACTGTAATATATTTGACGCAAATGATCTAGACACAGTCTATAACTTCTAACTGAGTTATTAGAACACGTTTCGAGTCCTAAAAATAAATTTAATTTCCCTCCCCAATCTTTAATTAGACTTTTCTGGAGTTATACGCCAAAATTGTATTCCTGGAATATTGTAAATCCTGAACAAATTGCTGCCTCAATTTTGACGTGAACCGAATAAAAGAGAACGGGCAAAAATAAATCTATAAACGATCACATTTAGATTATCTTCTGAGATTGTTTTTCTAGGAAAATAGTTTTGCCCGGATTGATCAGAATGGCAACGAAGATCAGACAATATTTTGTTGACACTATTTGCTATTGGTAAGGCCTACAAGAGTCGAATTTGAATTTGAAAATTGAAATTAGAATGATGTGCCCAAGATGTAGACACCAGCACGTCAAGCCATACCAAACTATTACATTTTCCCAATTGAATATAAACCATATCTTTTTGTAATAAAGTTGAAAATGTATCAAAGAAATTTGACAGATTGAGCTTGATGTGCTGGACTCGGTGTATGTACAGATTCTAAAATTATGCGTAGAAAAGATATTCACCGCAACGTAAAAAAAACAAAAACGTGCCCTCCGCGTCAAGCTACAAATAAATTACTTACTACTCTATGGATGTACCTTTCTAAAAATAATACAATTCAATTAAATTTAATTTAATTTATTCAATAACAACTTACATTGTGTCTGAAATCATTCATAATAAATAAATAAATAAATAAAAAATAAACATAACAACTTCCATTTAAACATACTTAATAACAGATTCACAATAATACAATAAATTAAATGTCTAATTAAATGTCAATAAATAAAACTCAGGCAATGTCTATAAAGCTAAAGTAACTACGATAATGTCAAGAATATGTCAAAACGGTGTAATGTGTAATTATGAAAAACGCATGGTAGGGTAGGTAATAAAACATATCGTCAATTGACTAGTAGAGACATTAATCCAATAAGAATAGAAGCTTTGCTTTAAACGAGGATGTATGAATCAAGCTTTTTAAGTCTACAGGTAACTTGTTAAATATCTGCACTGCTTGATACATGAAATATATACTTAGAGTAGTAATTCGTCTGACATGCAGCATGCCTGTCATGTAGTCGTGACCGTGGCGTTCTGGACACATTTTAGTTTGTCGTTTATAAATGAACGTGGCGGCTAATAGGATAAAATTGTTCAGTGTTAAATAATCAAATCGTCACAATTATCTCAAAAAAACAGTGAAAAAAAATGACGTGGTTTGTCGTGTGGTGCCGGCCGCGAATAGCACCACCCCATTTCTACCCGTGGGTGTCGTAGAAAGCGACAGAGAGTTATTGACCTGAGGATGGGCAGCAGCGTCCTTCTGAGTACTATAACATCTACTGCGATCGCCAACATGCATCGGCCAAGCATGGCGATTACGGCTGAACCCCCCTTGAGGGAGACCATGCCCAGCAGTGGGCGTCTTAAGGTTGATGAAGAGAATGACGTGGATCGAAATTGTGTATATTATAAGAGATGAATTATTTCTTTTGGTTAACAATGCCACGTCGATATTTTAAATATATCGCTGCGTTTGGTAGTAATGAATAAAATTCGGAATTTACCCGGCTGTCGTAATTACCCCCATGTACATAACATTGATCACTAATAAAAGGTATTAGATAGATATAATGCTGGATATTTTCTTCTGGCGTTACGCAACCGACGATGAGCAACGCATCTCCCGTCAAGTATGGGACCATATTTGAGGTACACACTATCAATTAAAAAAATAATCATCGAAATTGGACTAAACTAAAAAAAGTTATGCGTGGTCAAACATGAAAATAAATGTATAAAAAATAAAAAAAATATTCATAAAATGGGTCATAAATCTCAGAGTAATCGATGTACATACATAAAAAAAAACCAACCGAATTGAGAACCTCCTCCTTTTTGAAGTCGGTTAAAAATATACCCAATGCTTCTTGAAATGAAGTCGATTTTGTATTATCCAAATAAAGCAAGTTTTTGCACAAATACGCCTCGTGAAGAGCCAGCACTAGACAGAGCGTTCTATTTGATTCAAATACACGCAGCAATATAACCTCCAACCGTCCAGAAAGACGTCTAAATCTGTACAATGTGACAAAACAAAGTTCTTTATTAGTTTAGTTGTCGGCGTCAAAGTTGAAATTAAATTTTAATGGCGTTAAAGTTGACGTGTGTCCAAAACATCTGGACTTGAGCCAAATAAAGCTAGCGTTAATTACAAATTAGCGACGCGTTGACAGTCTGACACTGATATTACTACAATTATTATAATGTTCATTACCACCAGTACTAGTAGTAGTTATTTAGCTAGGACCAGTAATACTATTCTGTAAAACCCACGCTCTATGAAATTAGGTGAAATGAGAGTGGAGAGAGCTGTCAATCCTTTGTATGGGGGAGTAACAGCTAAACTCAAGCTCACTCCACCTGAACAACCGACAAGAATTTTTACAGAATATACAGGCAGCTGTCTTTCAGGACTTCTTGTTTTCTTTCTAGACAACTCTTTCGTCGTTTTGCACATTGCCCTGCTTACGTCGTTTCCCCAATGTTGGGGGTCGTGAGTTCGTGGCCTATCAGGGAACTAACTTTTCACGGACGATGTTACGCCATCTGCTCCGGCTTTCAGCAACGTGAACCGCTTCGGTTGCACATTCATAATATTCTTAATATGTGCCGTGTGGTGCCGACCGCGAATAGCACCACCCCATTTCTACCCGTGGGTGTCGTAGAAGGCGACAGAGTGATATTGACCAGAGGATGGGCAGCAGCGTCCTTTTGAGTACCATAACACCTACTGCGATCGCCAACATGCATCGGCCAAGCATGGCGAAAACGGCTGAACCCCCCCTTGGGGGAGACCTATGCCCAGCGGTGGGCGTCTAAAGGTTGACATGATGATGATGATGAAAATTCTTAAAAAAAATGTGCGAAATGACGAAAAAGTTTACAATATGGGTAGGTAGGTATGTAGCTAGATTCATTTGCCTGCTTAAACAAGGGACTGTGATCACCACTCATTTCAAATAGCACAATAATGTGCAGAACTTCATAAATAGTCACAGGTTAAAATGCCACATTTTTTAGAACAACCCCAATATCATGATTGGATCACCAAACTCTCATCCCGATTAATAACATCGACGATATTCGTCAAAAGATCGACCGTCGTAAATACGAGAATGAAGTTCGGAACTATAGTAATTTTATGGAAAATTAGATCCAAACCTCTTGGAGTGAAAATTGGATGTCGAAGTTATGACCCTTTCTGACGTCGCTATAACATCCGTCATATCTAGAGTAACTACTCGTGAAGGCTGTTCATCAAAGATAACAACCGATAAATATGCAGAAGTGTAGCCGCCACGGCCACAATGGCGATATACCTGACCACATCAGCCAATTATTGTCTCACTGATGGGCAAAGATCGGCGATTACAGACTTCTATTAATTACTAGCTGACTCGGCAAACGTTGTTTAGCTATATAAATGAAAAAAAATAACCCACGAGCTATTCTCAGTTTTCCCAAATAAAAAATCATACAAATCGGTCAAGCCGTTTCAAAAGAGTTCGATAACAAACAATATGACATGAGATTTTTATATATTAGAAGAGGATGTAAGTGATATCCAAGATAAATTTAGGAAGTAGATAGGCACCATAACCAATGGGAAATCACTGGCAATATACCTATGTACTGCTTTCAATGATTTTACGATACTCGTATACCGATTCAAGTGCTTACACTCATGTTGATTCCTCTAACAGATGTGCTTCATAAATTCACCGTCTTATTGGGACACGTGTTGTTACTAAAAAAGGATAGCCTTTTCATTTATTGATAGGAAAATGTCATGGACTAGTTTGTAGGAACTTAGGGAAACAACATTACAAAAATATTGGAAAGCGTGGAAAAGTTTAATATGAAATTAGAATAAAAAGTAACGGTTTCTCTAGAATTCTAAATTTTGAAAAATAAAATGTATGTACCTAAGTTTGTATCAGTTTGTGGTCCGTTTTCCAATTACGAAACTACCTTTAGGAACTAGATTCACTTTTTTTATGTCTTTTAAAATTGACTTTGACTCTAACGTTTAATAATTTAATCGCCAAAAAAAAACCTTAGCAATTAAGATATTTTGGTCCAAACCCCTAAACATGATTGTTCGTAACAAGTGACTTGTTCACAAAGTCATTAATTTGTCTCAATACCTCGAATTCCCGTCTCACAAAACGGCGGTACATCAGTGCTCGATGGACCATAACTCGTATAAAACCGCTCCCAACATTTTCTCTCAGTTGCAGTCAGCCGAGAACAGAACAACAGATTCGGTCACTCGGTGTAGCTACATCGACGTACATCGAGCTATCGGCCGAACGACGATGCTGCTAGTGCATTGGCAACTTGCCAGATCTGACCTAATATTATTCTTACATACACCCGCCGTACTCTAGCCATCATCAAATGAGGCTGTAATAAAGTAGAACTTGAAATTAGATTTTTGGTTGAAAATATTTCATATAATGGTTATTAGTTTAGTTTGAATTAGTTTTTGAACTTCATTGGTATAGTTGAAAGTTAATATTACAGTTAGTATAAAATTGATTACAATTTTGCTTGTACAGTAGCAAACTAATTGTAGAACAACCATTATTGTATAAAAATAACAACTCCGAGTCCGATGGCTGAATAAAGCACTCAAAAACCTTAATTAACTTGCCGAAACATGGTTGAATTGAAACCATCAATTACCGTCAACCTCTGCCATAGACTATTTATCTTTTTTCCATGTTCCATTTTACACAAGCTTCGTCCAATCGGCCCCGCAGTTTTCCGAAAAACCTTAAAAAATTCAGACAAATTAAAAAGTGAACATATTGAACCAGGGTAGTTCCAAGTTGGCTTTTGTTCTGAACGGCGTAGTTTTCAGTTCATAAAACGTAGTCTAGCGCCTATACTGGCACGAATAACCGACGATTTGCTTTACTAGTTTAGTTTCCTACCAATATTCATTGACTGTTCATAATGGCCGCTTTACACTAACTTGAAAACTGGGTTACAAACTGCTTTGTCTAAAGGGAATAGTATAAACTTCATGGTTGTTTATTTAAAGTTTCTTATAGATTCATTCGTAGTTTAAAATACATCTTGATTAATACTTCTAAGTGATTTTTTCTAAAAGTGATCTTGAATGTAAAAGTGAACCAAGGTTACCGACGTAGCCCGAAGAATTGCCAAACTTAAGTGGCAGTGGGCAGGGCACATTGCTTGCAGAACGGATGGCCGATGGGACCGAAAAGTTCTGGAGTGGCGACCGTAAACTGGAATACGTTGCGTTGGAAGGCCTCATACTAGGTGGACCGATGACCTGGTAAAAGTTACGGGAATCCGGACCGGTCAATATGGCGACACTTGGGGGAGGCCTATGTTCAGCAGTGGACGTCTTTCGGCTGAAATGATGATGATGATCTTGAATATGAACATCTTTTATTACCTAAACGATCAACTCGAAAATATCTAGAATAAAAGTGAGCTTTTTAAAGACCCTATGAATATGCTGATGGATCTGCATTTAAATAGTACCTACTATTCCTAATCACGAGATAACAAATCATTGGCTGGAAAGCCATGCTGCTTTGCTCCTTGCACATTCTATCGCGGAACTACTCGTAAATCTCCACTACCCTGAACTATTTCCTACTAATTAAAATACCATAAACATTTAACTCCTACTTTTATATAATATTTTTTTTATCGGTCATCAGTTCACAGCAATTCACTTTCACTAGATCAACTAAATGATTAAGTTTATTTCTGTACTATGAAAGAAACCATTTCATTGTGATCGTATCGGTAGTTAATTGAACAATCGCGCTATGAAAACTAATTACACTACTATGAAAAAGACCGAGATATGTCGTGACAACTTTCTTGTACTATAATTAGTAAATGATAGGCAGATCTAGATAATGAAAAGGAAGAAGTAAGATCAACATCCAGCAGTCCTAATCATGAGCTATGACGGTAAGCTGTCAATGCCTAAGAGGTGGAATTAGAACTCACCTCAAGGTCGCTTTATAGCTCAAATAACCGTCTTTTTGGTGTCAGGACTTCAGAAGATCTTGACAAAATTCGTCAGTTCGTTTTCCCCGCACATGTTACAGATTCCACTTTAGCAAAGAACAATAACCATCTGACATTATATTCAGCGTCTGGTCGCGTGACTCCTCCATAGGTAATGTCATTGACAATCTTTCTGTACGTGTGTATGAAAGTGAACTCCTCCTAAACGGCTGGATCGATTTTGCTGAATTTGTTTGTGTGTGTTCCAGTGGATTCGAGAATGGTTTAGATTCACAATTGGACCCGGTAGGTGGCGCTATAGTCGGGTTGCAGGACAACGTCTGCCAGGTCCGCTAGTCTTATATATAAAAATCTTCTGTGCGTGTGTATGAAAGTGAACTCCCCCTAAACGGCTGGACCGATTTTGCTGAGTTTGTTTGTGTGTGTTCCAATGGATTCGAGAATGGTTTAGATTCACAATTGGACCCGGCAGGTGGCGCTATAGTTGGGTCGCAGGACAACGTCTGCCAGGTCCGCTAGTACAGTATATAGTTAGCTTTTGACGAAAACGATCGGAACGCTAAGAATCAGGAGTCAACACGCTCTGCAATTTAATAAAGAATTAGCATCCTCACTTCAGTATCATTCGGTCTGTGTGCGAATCTTATCCAGGACTTGACCAGCTAATCCCTGTTAAAACCTGTTACTATATCGACTAAATCGCATAACTAAAGCAACTACAACTAAGCAAAGTTATCCCGATTTTTGAATAATTTAATTACCTTACTCTATTTTTTAAATCGCAGTATTTTCAAATATTTATTGAAACTTATTTTGGTAATGATTGAGATATCAGTTTTTATGTTAGTCCCGTTGGCGATGTCTGTGGGAGGCGTACGTTTCACAGTGATCGGCACCAGGCTGATATGGTGATGATGTGACGTAGGGGTTATGTGGAGGAAATAAAAGAAAACCCAACGTAACCGGTCAACATAAAAAATATATTATAGAAAAGGAGTGGGTAAGTTTATGGTCACTAATTCCCTTTCAACCTCCCCTGGGAGTTGCACTGTACTCTCCTGGCTCAGCTCTGGGCACGACGATCACAGCGGTGTGCCACGCTGGAGACGCCAGGTGTGGTGACGGTCGGCCGGTGGTGTTGCCAGACCCGAAGTGAGCTCGACGCGGCCACGCGGGATAAATAGGGACCCGGGGGCGCGGAGCTTGTTGTCCGGCGGTGTGGACGAGCGGTGGTGCGGCACCCAACGTTGGGATGCACTTGATGTCCGCGGATTAATAAAAATCCAGGTGTTCGGCCGGAACCTTGGACCCCAATATGGGGTTACGAATTCACTGAGTTTAATACTTTAGACTATTATTAGTCAATTTAAACTGGCTGGCAAATAAAATGGCGAAGAACATTTTATGGGTAACAGGTGTACCTCTGTCTATCTTTGCCGATGCCGGAATTCGAAAAAAGGGCTGTCATGTCCTTCGTCGTGGCTTAAATACGGTAATTGGCATAGATAACATTCCTCATTTCACACGTTCGGATACAACAATTAGGCGGACTTCACCAGTACTATAGCTAATAGTAACTTAGGACGACCCTAAATAATAATAATCTGTTGTTGTGATTTGACATTTATTTGTTATGGTGATGTTAATTGTTGACATTTGGTTGTGATTTTAATTGTTTTCAGGTGAAGTAACGATACAACGTTACAATGATGACCGGCATCAGTAAATATATCCTCTAGTCTTGCTGGAACATTTTTCCATAAATATAAGTTATCACCTAGCACAGCGTTAGCCTAAGCTCGAATCCTCTCACAAGTTGATAGGGTAACTCGGTGGCCTTAATGGCCGCTTCAGTACCCAAGTTGAGACCGTTTGCAAATCCAGCATCTATGTACGTAGGTATCTATTACAAATTGCTTTGCTAAAGTCGATTCATGTAAATTGAGCAAAAAAGGAGAGATATTTTTGAAATGACTCAATTTAAAGAACCTAGCATCAAAATAGGCGGGAAGCCGCTGAATGAATGCTACGCCAAAGCAAAAGCTTTCCTTAAGCTTACTTTAAGTAAATTATCTGAAGGAGGTTTTTAGGGTTCCGTACCCAAAGGGTAAAAACGGGACCCTTTTACAAAGACTCCACTGTCCGTCTGTCTGTCTGGCTGGCTGTCTGTCACCAGGTTGTATCTCATGAACCGTGATTAGGGTTGCCACCTTTTTTTGAAGCAAATAAAGTATATTTACTTTCTAGGGTTAATAAAATAAAGTACAGCATCTGCGAATAAAGTATTATTTTTATGGAGCATGGTTTTATGGATGCGGTCCATTCTACAAAAAAAAAAAAACATTTTTACAATAAAAAAAATTAGTGAGTCAACTCTGGTTTTGTTTGTAGTTTTGTATTGCCACCGACTTCCGAACTGAAAGTTATTTTTTTACTTTCGGAAGGCGTTGACTTTTTGTTTTCTAAACCTCTTCTTTTTTTGAAGTTAGTTAATAAAATCGTTAACTTAATTGTTTCTTTTGTTGAATAAAACTTTCGTAAAGTCCAAATAGGTAAATGAAAGTATTTTCACGTACTTTATTCCGCTCATAAAGTATAAAGTACGTCTACCCGAAATAACGTACAATACTTTATTATAAAGTACGGGTGGCAACTCTAACCGTGATAGCTAGACAGATGATGTACCTATTTCTGTTGCCACTATAACAACAAAAACTAAAAACAGAATAAAATAAATATTTAAGGAAGCTCCCATACAAGAAACGTGATCTTTTGCCATTTTTTGCTCGATTTCTAATGTTGTTTAGATACTTGGCCAGTTTTACATAATAGACCAGTAGGTCAATTCTGTAAAATTCGAACAACAAGTCGCATCTCACATCGCTATTCACTCTCACTTCGCATAAGGTTCAAAATGGCCTTGATATAATTGACACATTGAATCGGGTTCGAGTGCGAAGTGAGCGTCGAAGTGACGGGAAAATTACCTTACAGAATGCCACTTCTTACGTCATCTGTCATAAATCTACCTATCAATTTAGTTCAACTCGCTGACACGCTCGCAAGTGTGGTGCTAGTGTAAATTCGAATTATCAACCGAGTTTTTAGAATGCCAATCAAGAAACTCACAGCGGATTCAGATTCGAAGTTTAGAATGAGGTCTTACAGAATCACACCCCAGCTGATCGTACAATAATGCACCTCTGCCTTTACAATCTAAATCATGAGGGTAGCTCGTATTATAATCACCTTACGACACCACATTTAGTTTAACACACCCGGTCATAAAACAGTATCGGTTCACCATCCTTTAGCTTTCCACCGGTTTTATTACCGAGTGAGCCGTTCACCACTCATTTACACATTAAGTTCTAAGTAAACCAGTAACTAACCACACAATAAGTAAACGCAAACCGCCGTTTATACTCAGTAGCAGTACAAGTTATATATGTCGGAGATGGTTTTTAATCTAAATTAATATTGTGGGTAGTTAACTAAATTTGTTATGATTTGTTTCTCTTATTATCAATTTAAGTGATTTTAGTATCAATTATTGTCTATTAATTCGAAACATGATTTATTGAGTACTCACTGTATGCACACTGATTTGTGGTTACTTTATTTCGATAATTGTTATCGATGGTTTTATTCAAAACAATTGTTGACACGTTACTTTGAATGTAAAACGAATTACTTTATGAAATCACTATTGTTTATTCATGACAATTATTATTGTGTTATTTGATTACAGATCTTATTAGATTCAGCACATTTTAGTGTTTTGTATCAAGTAAACGCGTGACGCACTTCCGTGCGCATGGGCAGACTTGTATGGAGAGGTTGCAAGGTGGAGGGCATCGCCTTATAAAAGAGCGTGCACTCCGTAAGTAAGGCAGTCGATCCTCGGATTCGACTCAGTAAAGAGTTCCTGCTCCGACAATACTGTCGGTTTACCTGGTACAGCGCTGCTGTATATTCACATAGCTGTATAGGCTTGCTGCTAGCGAGCGATACACTTTGTATTTGGGTGGCTTATGCTACTGTACGAACTATGAACCTTAAGGGTTTGTTCGTTTATCATTGGGTGGCTTATGCTACTGTACGAACTATGAACCTTAAGGGTTTGTTCGTTTATCATTGGGTGGCTTAGGCTGCTGTACGAACTATGAACCTTAAGGGTTTGTTCGTTTATCATTGGGTGGCTTAGGCTGCTGTACGAACTGTAAACCTTAAGGGTTTGTTCGTTTATCATTGGGTGGCTTGGCCACTGTACGAACTGTGGGACCTTAATGGTCTGTTCGATTAACTGTATTGTTGCTGTACCTTTAACTTACTTTATTCCTGTTACTGATTACCATTTGTATTGTGTGTTTCTGTACTAATAGTGTGTAATTGTTTTTCCAGGTCTTGTTTATCCCTAATAGGATAATGGGAACGCCTATAGTCCTGACGATGTACTATACCGCTCGGCACTCCTCCTCGATCGCACCTGACGATCCTACATCAGAAGTGGGATAGCCTCTTAATGATTCCGCATGGCTTCCCTAATTATCGTATGTCTTTGCCACTCTTGTTATGACAGCTTCCTCTCTTGGGATTACCTAGCGCAGAGCTAAGGCTGTTTTAATGGCATTCATAAATCACCTACCCACATTAATTTCATTGTTTGATTTTACATACTTCAACAGTTACCGCTACCCTTATTAACCTACCTAAGTGTCAAACAAATTGCTGTTTGTACTATACTGGCCCATGCTTAAGAAAGTCTCATTTTCCTCTGACCTACACGATTCTTCTCAACCCTCTTAGGTTCAAACCAGGTACAATAGTATGTCACTTTAGTGACTACCGGAGAACAGCCAGGAGGTTCGAGTGAAGATACTGTGAGTCAGTTTTCGAGCAACTAATCATCCGTGATAAGTTGAAGTCCGTGATAAGATAAGTGTGATGTACCCGCCACTGATGTGATGTTCTACAACAATCTGGTGAGACGCTTCCATTTTGTTAAGACTCTGGGTTTGAATGTACCTACTTTCATTACTGATACATGTGTGGCAAACTTACTTGTATGGTCAATATAAAGTAAAGTTTCATGTAATACTGAATGCTTATTCAAATCATAGTATCATAATTATTATGCCATGAGAGATTAAATTATCTGAAAAGTACTGTGTACCCCCTGATTGTTGACATGTGTTGTGAGGTAAGGTAATGACATGTATTGTGAGGCAAGGTAATGACATGTATTGTGAGGTAAGGTAATGACATGTGTTGTGAGGTAAGGTAATGACATGTGTTGTGAGGTAAGGTAATGACATGTGTTGTGAGGTAAGGTAATGACATGTGTTGTGAGGTAAGGTAATGACATGTGTTGTGAGGTAAGGTAATGACATGTGTTGTGAGGTAAGGTAATTGCGTGTGTGGTAAGGTAATTACGTGTGTGGTAAGGTAATTACGTGTGTGGTAAGGCAATTACATGTGTGGTAAGGCAATTACATGTGTGGTAAGGCAATTACATGTGTGGTAAGGCAATTACATGTGTGGTAAGGCAATTACATGTGTGGTAATAAGGTAATTACATGTGTGGTAATAAGGTAATTACATGTGTGGTAATAAGGTAATTACATGTGTGGTAATAAGGTAATTACATGTGTGGTAATAAGGTAATTACATGTGTGGTAATAAGGTAATTACATGTGTGGTAATAAGGTAATTACATGTGTGGTAATAAGGTAATTACATGTGTGGTAATAAGGTAATTACATGTGTGGTAATAAGGTAATTACATGTGTGGTAATAAGGTAATTACATGTGTGGTAATAAGGTAATTACATGTGTGGTAAGATACTAAACTTGTTTTGTGTTATCAGGTCTGTAGTGTTTGTTTTAAATTGATCAGAATGACCGAACGTTAAGCTGTTTACTTGAGCTCTTTTCTGATTGTTTACAGATGATGTGATAAACTATTCACCCAAGGACGTGTGAAGATGCAGGGTGACCGTAACGGCGCGTGGCGTGATTTAGTAATGAAAATCAGTTAATTTTGAGGGTTATGGTTTATTGTTATTTTTTTAATCATTGGGAATATTCTCACATTTGCTGAAAAGTGTACTGGCAAACGTATTCTTGTACGGTTAATAATTGTGATGAACTATGGTTAACTGACCCTTGGACAATACAACAGTGCCTGTAGATGGTTTAATTGAAATGAATGCTGTGACTTTGATGGGATAATATGTACCGAACAAATTCTAAGTGAAGTAGAAATAGTTGGTTGCTAGGGTTTAGAGCTTTCATGTGATACTGGATCAATCAAAGTATGCTGAGAGATTTTTAATTTCATTTTTTGCAGTCAATATGACCGAAAAAAATAGTGCTATCATTACACGAGTTAATGTTATTGACCAATGCTGTATTTCTTTCATAATACAACTGTTTAATAGTTTAACAATTGTTTCAGCTGTTGACAGTGAGGAGATGAAAGTAAATTCTGTTCTGTAAAAGAGAACAAGCAACACTGGTTATAGGTAAAAGTGCTGGAAGTTTAAAGTTGCATACTTTATTATGGGATACTTTATTATGGGATACTTTATCATTGGATACTCTGATAATGGTTACTCTGTTAATGGTTACTCTGTTATTGGATACTTTGGTTGTAGATCCAAAATGATATTTGTTAATCTTTGAGTAAAAATGTACGAAAAGTCCCTGAATGTCCATCAGTAACTGTTAATGATGTCAATGTTGACGATGATGATGATGATGATTCATCTGCTGCTGACATACTATAGCTGAAATGAGATGTCTATGTTGACTATTGTTTGTATTTGAATGTTGATTTTGACGCTTATGCGGGTTGTCTATGTTGACACCTATGCGGGTTGTCTATTCGACTTCAAGTTACTTGTCGAATCCCATGGTGTGATTTCGGCTGATTTGTTGAGCTATGTATTGTCTGTAACAGTATGGTTATTTTGACTGGTTATGATGCAAATTTTGCTAATGATTTTACTTCAGGACTAATTCAGGATTTTTCTTCACAACATACCTTTTGCTAATTAAAGCTTTTTGTCAGAAAGGCCGATCGATATTTACCAAGAACTTTAAAACTACACGAGGACGTGTAGAATGTCAGTTCTGGCCGTGTCGGAGATGGTTTTTAATCTAAATTAATATTGTGGGTAGTTAACTAAATTTGTTATGATTTGTTTCTCTTATTATCAATTTAAGTGATTTTAGTATCAATTATTGTCTATTAATTCGAAACATGATTTATTGAGTACTCACTGTATGCACACTGATTTGTGGTTACTTTATTTCGATAATTGTTATCGATGGTTTTATTCAAAACAATTGTTGACACGTTACTTTGAATGTAAAACGAATTACTTTATGAAATCACTATTGTTTATTCATGACAATTATTATTGTGTTATTTGATTACAGATCTTATTAGATTCAGCACATTTTAGTGTTTTGTATCAAGTAAACGCGTGACGCACTTCCGTGCGCATGGGCAGACTTGTATGGAGAGGTTGCAAGGTGGAGGGCATCGCCTTATAAAAGAGCGTGCACTCCGTAAGTAAGGCAGTCGATCCTCGGATTCGACTCAGTAAAGAGTTCCTGCTCCGACAATACTGTCGGTTTACCTGGTACAGCGCTGCTGTATATTCACATAGCTGTATAGGCTTGCTGCTAGCGACCGATACACTTTGTATTTGGGTGGCTTATGCTACTGTACGAACTATGAACCTTAAGGGTTTGTTCGTTTATCATTGGGTGGCTTATGCTACTGTACGAACTATGAACCTTAAGGGTTTGTTCGTTTATCATTGGGTGGCTTAGGCTGCTGTACGAACTATGAACCTTAAGGGTTTGTTCGTTTATCATTGGGTGGCTTAGGCTGCTGTACGAACTGTAAACCTTAAGGGTTTGTTCGTTTATCATTGGGTGGCTTGGCCACTGTACGAACTGTGGGACCTTAATGGTCTGTTCGATTAACTGTATTGTTGCTGTACCTTTAACTTACTTTATTCCTGTTACTGATTACCATTTGTATTGTGTGTTTCTGTACTAATAGTGTGTAATTGTTTTTCCAGGTCTTGTTTATCCCTAATAGGATAATGGGAACGCCTATAGTCCTGACGATGTACTATACCGCTCGGCACTCCTCCTCGATCGCACCTGACGATCCTACATATATATAAGTACATAGGTAGCTATGTAAGTAGACGATTGCCTCATTGGTATAAGCGAGTGCTACTGTTGAGCTGATTCTCTTGGCGGGCATGTGTTATTGAGGTTTTCGATCAGGATTTTTTTAGGGTTCCCTAACCTCAAAAGGAAAAAACGGAACCCTTATAGGATCACTTTGTTGTTAGTCTGTCTGTCTGTCAAGACCCTTTATCTCGGGAACGCGTGGAGGTACCGAGTTCAAATTAATCCATATACTGAACTCTACGGTCCCTTGATGGTGTAAAAAAATCAACCCTCTATGTTAACGTGAAAAAAATATACGGCCGTTTATGTCGCAGAAAACGCATTTATAATATTATTAAGTAGATTAAAGTATGGATTAGTATTATATAGAAGTATAGATCTATATGTACCTACAAATATGTATGGAACCCTCGGTGGGCGAGTCCGACTCGCACTTGTCCGGTTTTTTTTATCTTTCTTTTAAATAAAACGTTGGCCCACACTATGTCTTTCTCCTGTGTCGTACGTGCGTTAACAAACATAATATAAACTCATATCTCACACACTCACTCACACTCACACAATCAGCCAGACCCGGATCTGCTATCTGTAGGCCGTACAAATATTTGTTCCGTGCGGGAATCGAACCCGCGACATACAGCGTAGCAGTCAATCGCTCAACCACTGCGCCAATCATGTCGTCAATTTATGCCGGAGTACTGAAAATAGGTTCGTTGTCTAATACATAGGTAGTGACAAAATGTGGGTATACTACAGGTCTCCTCCTAAACCTTTGGGAGCCAGAAGTGTGTTATGTTTTATCTAAGTAGTTGCGAGTCCAAAAGACGTAAACTTTGACATAAGTTTGACATGTTACGAGTGAAAGTTAAGGGGCTATTAAACGACTTTTACCGATTTTAAACTGACAATCACGACAAAATGTGCAGTGTAAATGAGTTGAAAAGAATATATGTTAAACTAGAACATTATCTTAATCACTTAGTAAGTGAATATTTTTAATCATATTCATATTATATAGTTTAATTAATACGTGAAGTTGTGTCTGACGCGGACAAAACATTGACAATCACACAAAATCTACCAGGTATAATTAAACGAAACTTACACCATCTTACAGACAATTTTATTATCTATCTTTTAGTATACGCCTTTTTTTAATTTTGAAAGAATACTACTTTTATTTAATTTTTTCGACTAAACTTTGAGAGTTTTGGACGCAAAACTGATGCAGAACGGACGCAGTCTGCGTCCAAAACTTTCAAAATTTTGTCGAAAAAATTAAATAAAAGTAGTATTCTTTCAAAATTAAAAAAAAGGCGTATACTAAAAGATAGATAATAAAATTGTCTGTAAGATAGTGTAAGTTTCGGATAATTATACCTGGTAGATTTTGTGTGATTGTCAATGTTTTGTCCGCGTCAGACACAACTTGACGAGTTAATTAAACTATTTAATATGAACTTAATCAAAAATATTCACTTTCTATATGATTAAGAGAATGTTCTAGTTTAACATATATTTTTTTCAAATCATTTACACTGCACATTTTGACGTGATTGTCAGTTTAAAATCTGTAAAAGTCGTTTAATAGCCCCTTATGGGATGAACTCTTTCAAATCGCGACCTCGTTCGCGTGAATGTTTTTTCGGCATGCATCTCACAAATTGTCACATTTATAATAATAGAAGTATTTATTTAATGTCTACTTCTACAGGTGTTACTTGATGCTAATTATGTTAATGAAATTAGTGTTTTATAATTTAATAGTACTTAGACATTGTATAGTTACCTATTTACCTACTTATGAATGAGTCGCTTCTAAGCAATTAGTTATTTAAATGACATCGTTTATGCAAATAACACATACACACCTGTATACAAGGACAACAGGGACATTGTGCGAATCTATCTTCTTATCTATGACCGCGCAAGTACATCCCACACACATGCTTATAATGTAACAGGAATCGCAGCAAGTAAAACTTCAATAAAGTGTGTCTCCGAACGACTGCGAAATTGTTCGTTCAATTAAACCAACTTCTTTCCATTTTAAACGGTTTTAGTCGCTTTTTACGCAGTCGGGTCTTTTAAATATTGTTTTCTTAATTTTGTAATTACCTAACACTTAAAAAAATCAAGCATCATTCACTGAGTACTACTACTAATATAGTTCAATGGCATCATTAGTTTACATTTCAAGCCTTATTCAAGTTAACCAAAAAAATCTGTCGGAAAAATGTCAACCTTACAATAATTAATCACAGGTGTGCCTACGATAAAATGCCCAAAAAAACAGCAGTAAGTCCGTATATAGGTACCTACAAAATATCAAAATCTTGACTTTTAACAATTTGTCAGTGTGCCTGCGTCGGAGGACGTGGGACTCTTCTCACGGATATTACGACACGTAACATAATGCAAATGACGTCCTCTAATACCCATTGTTCCGTATTTACGACGACGGGAAGTAATTACAAGTAGGTAATTGTGGTTTTTATTCAAGTAGGTATGTATTTCTATTTCTATACAAATTAACATGTTTGGTGCCTGACGCGCAACGAGATTTGGCACAAAACATAAATTACTTAATAATTAATATGGGGTATCATGTACATTACATCATGTTATATTTAGCGCCATTTCTTTTTCGTTTGTTTTGTCTATGGTTATTAACTTTTTATAAATTGTCAGCCATGTAGCAGCAACACTTGGCCATTTGTTAGATTGTGATCATTAGTTGCATAATGAGCTACATCTAAGCTACTCTAACCGTTCGAACGTCGCAATTTATTGGAATCCTATTTGGATAGTATATTTAGATATAGGATAGTAGTAGATAGATTAGTCGTGAATTAATTATTATCCAACACTCTAAAACGATTAAGATGGCCCTTTTCTTCAAACGCATTTTTTTTATTTATGAAGCTGTTCCAATTTCAAATCACGAATCATTCAACGCGTTTGAATGATCTTCAACGATGAATTAATTTAAGAACACATCATTTATTTCTAGAACGCATTCCTAAGAATTATGCCATTGTGGCCGTATTTGGTATCGGAAACGCCATCACGGGTGAGTCCATCAAAGGGTCGGTTGTTCGACAAGCCGAGCCCACTTGCTGGTCGTTACGCGACCTCTTTCCCTATTCAACACATTTGGGTCAATCGGAGCACGGTGCAGCTAAAGTATAATGCGATATTTATGTGTAACGTTACAGCTTGTGACCTTTTGTTAATGAATCGTAAATGCGCGATGTAAAGTATGAATGAATGAGCGTATTGTAGTAGGAGCATTCAAGGAGTTGTAGCGAACAATATTACTAACAATTTATAGAGCAATTTTGTAAAGTTAGAATTCAGAAGCCAGAAGCACTATTCTTTTATTATTTTTTGACTTGAGAGATTATTGCCTCATTATACCTACCAACTTATAATTATTTTAGGATCATAATATAAGCAAGCGATGCTTATTCAATTATGCGCATTATAATCTGATTATACCAATATCTGGTTGTGAAACCAAGAGTAAATTATAACATTGTTCAATGATGTGAGGATTGCGTGATACCGGTAAATATATTGTAAGTAGGCGGGTATCTATTGTGTAGCGATAGGATTCCTAATTTAAACTGGTTACCCAAGTTTAGCCAAGCGTTACCGTATTTAAAAAGATTGATTATGGTAATATACTAAAGGGTACCTATATGTATAAGACACCCACCCTAGACTGTGCCTAATAAGCCTGGTATTACGAGGGCGGGCATAAAAAAAAAAGTCGGCAAAAGTAGATCGTCTCGATCGTCAGTTTTCATTTGGCACTCAAATGTAGATAACGTTAGGATCATAAAAAAAGAAATGCCTAACTAAAACTATCTAAATGTCATTTTGAGACCATTTTTATTGAAATACCATTTTAAGTTGTTTCAAATTAGAGGCGCCACATTGCTGCCCGTTCCCGCTACCGCCACGCCAAACTAGCAATTTTTTTTGAACGACTGACAAGTTATTCTCAAATAATGTGTTGTGACCAAAGACTATAAAACGGTATAATACGGTATAATAAGGTATATAAAACGGTATAATAATAAATATAATATAAAACGGTATAATAAGGTTTTATTCTCTTTGGTTGTGACCCTGACAGAGCTACAGTATCGGTTGGGTTTGAAGTTCAAACTATTTATCCAATTTAACTAATTTCCATCTTTCTTATAAAAAACCGTGTCAGTCAGTGACTGTCAAGTCCCTATTGATCAAGAAGCAATTGATTATTTTAAGCAATAAACTACTTAAAACTAAATGAGGTTGAACGTGATTGAATCAGCCAGTCTCTTCTCTTCGTCTCTTGTACAGTAGGTACTATAAACGGTACGGTTGCATGCGTTCTGCATACAGGTTGAAACCTTTAACTATTTTGTTTATGTCTGAACACTCTGGAACCTACTAGAAATATAAGTGTAGTTTGTAATTGTTACTCTATCTGCAATATAGAGCAAAATTAAAGTATCCGTCTTTAATTCATAATGTTCCCCCGGTTCCCCGTACGTCACAGTACCTACGTGGTACCTACTGATATAAAAGAAGAAGCACCTTTAATGAGCTGACAAAATCCTAACAATATCTTCAGCAACTACTTCTAAAAACACTTGTCTCGCCTGCAATCTTTTTAAATTCTGGGTCACTTCCTGCTTGGAGGTAAGTGGCTATCATGGCCTCAAGCAAAACGGTACTCGTTGAAATTTATTACTGAAACCCTAAAATTATAGATGATTGGATAATAGTATTGTTTGCTGATAACAAACAATAGCAATAACAAGCAATAGTGCATAAATGCAGTGTACTACCTACATATGTTATTAAATTTTTCTGTTCCTATGTCTTCATAGGCTACTTATAATACTTACCTATATAATGTCCATGGAATTAGGTTTGTTCTGTATTTTATAAGTGGAGACTTGTTATTGGCTGTCTGTCTAATCTACTGTTTTTGTTCTGTTTGCTTTAGCTGTAAATCTTCCATGTTCTTTAAATGAATAAATAACTGACTGAAAGCAGCTGAACGCAACTACAAACATTGAAAATTTAATATCAAATCAGTAACGGATTTGCGGTAGCAGTCTTATTGATTCGATGCTACACATCATGACTTCAATTCTTCTGTTTTCGAAAAATCGGATGAGTAAATTGGGAGAATACCCCCTACATACAAACTTACAAACTAATAAACCAATTTTACCTCTTTATAATTTATATTACTAGCGACCCGACCCGGCTTCGCATGGGCCTATAGCCTTCCTCGATAAATGGACTTTTCAACACAAAAATATTTTTTCAATTCGAACCAGTAGATCCTGAGATTAACGCGTTCAACCATACAAACAAACTAACAAACATATAAACAAACAAACAAACTCTTCAGCTTTATAATATTAGAATAGATTAGATTAGATAGTTTAAGTATAGATATGACGGCTTAATACAATGGGAAAAATATAAACCAAAAAAAAAAGGAAAATGTCTACAGCACTTAATATGGAGTCCACAGTTCTCATAAAAGTGTAACAAAACCTCACTAAGAAATAGTGTAGTAAAATAACTTTACAACTTAATAACAGTAAAGCTGCTTCTTAATGTAGAGTTCGTAAACCTTTGTCATCATAGTCCTTGTATTAAAGGATTATGAGCTCCTGTCTGGCTTGACGTGATGCTCCTTATCTTACTTAGCTGTCAAACCACGATACAGATTGACACATGGGACACCAAACTGCGGAGACAAACATAACATAGCAATCTCGTCGTATGTTTATATTTGGGCCATTTTGAAACAGGAAGTAGTAGAATTAGAGACACGCTCGAGGATATAGAGTGAAAAGAAATGAAGTAATTAGAGGATATCTTAATAGATTTTAACTTTTAGCTTAGGCGTAATGTACACAAATGGCGGGCAAGGTGTAGACGCAGATGTTTATCCATAAATTCATGTCCGTTTTACTTTCGTGTTCAGCCCGTTAAATGTCCATCTCTGTCTGCATCGCGCCTTAGATGTCAAACTCTCATAACTATCAAATCAAAAAGAAAAATCAAATCAAAACATTTATTTCAGACTTTTGGTCCATATGGTGTTAGTTGTACATCGAAATGACTTAAAGTTTTGTTAGTAGCTTACACACAAGCCTACAATATATGCATCCTTATCCAATGCCTCCAAATAGGAGTATGGATGTACTCCGCAACTACACTCAGGTAGCTGCTGTTGGGACTGCCCCTCACCCTTCGCATCAGCGATGCTGCTCTCTTCCGTATAATGGCGTGAAACCCGTCCACTTGAGCTTCAGTAAACATCGCTGACGCACTGCAGTAGCGAGGCAGTCCCATCAGCAACCTGAAGGCATTGTTATATTGGACCCGCAGACACAAAGCGATGACATTGACAACTGTATTCATAATATCAATAGTACTTATATTTAAATGTGCTATACTCACGAAGTAAGTATATATACTTCGTGTCTATACTTCACATTAAATACCTCACTCGAACAAAACACTATCAACGTGTATACGACCCACAACTGAACTCGTCAAGTCGCCATAGCGTTGTTGTACCGCACTGCGCTACCCTATCTATGAACGAAGGCCGCAGAGCATCTCTTCATGATTTAAACTAAATTGCTCTTATTTAATATCAGCTGAAGCCCCAGTATCAACCGGGCTAAATAAACAGAATAACTTAATCCGTGCTATTTAGCTGAGCGGAAAATAGCTTGGCTGTTGAAAGTGAAAATTTTACTGCGGTTTATTAAAAAACAACTTTTCAGGTGGGATTAAAATTGAGCTTAAGGCTTTTACCTTTTTTACGAATGACTAGAATTTAATTGCCGAATTCTACCAAATGATAGCTCGTGTATAATGTAGGTAGGTACACTGATACAGAGGCGAGCACATCAAGCTTCAAAAATCTGACAACTTTTTTTTAATAGCTTTTCATCTTTATCACAAAAGTAAAATTTGTTTTTTTTCGGAAAATTTGTCAGTTACTATGGCTTGATGTGCTGGCGTCTGTACTTAGCTAGTTTTGTTCTGTCATTGGATGATTAACAATCCGCTAAGCCAATCTGAATTTAAGTAGTACCTATATCATATAACAGTAGTAGGTATGTTCTAGTATATCATATGTTTAAAAATACGGAACGATTATTTTTAATATCAATGGGAATCATATGTACTTTAGAAGTTGTTCTGTATAATTTTGTATAAACATAATCATTGCACCTACACCTGGCGTAAACGAACGTAGTCTACCTAACACCTCCCACCCGCTAAATTCGTTTGTTTCGAAGGAGTTTAAGGGTATCCGTATGTTCAGTAAATCGACATTTTTGCAGTCTACCGAGGTCTATTAATAATCTAATCGATTTAGATCTCATCACACCAGAACATACGTTAACACCGGTATTGTTCAACAAATCTTAGTAGTATTTCATCAAAGGAAAATTTTGAGCTTATATAATGAAATATTAATGTACTCAGTCGATGGAAGAATAAGAAAACATACAATTTCCACCAGTTTCTATTATTATCTTAATCTTGAACGCCCATCATAAATTAATCATGCGCCTCTAGCCGT
Organism: Charanyca ferruginea; assembly: GCA_947361185.1. Lineage (NCBI taxonomy): Eukaryota > Metazoa > Arthropoda > Insecta > Lepidoptera > Noctuidae > Charanyca > Charanyca ferruginea. The sequence goes on along the minus strand of OX376059.1, from coordinate 19,437,994 downwards.
AATTACAGAAGTCATCACGCATCACTAGTCTTGCCAAGTTTAGTATCGATACTGCTCAAACCTGTCAACGAAGCGTCACAATACATCGCTATGTTCAATGTCCATTGACGGCTACATACTATATTGTATATTACAGCCTCCTATACAACCGACAAGCTATATGAACACATTGTGAACTAGATTGAGTGACGTTTAATAGCGAGTGATGGTTGCGCTTCAGTGAAGCGTGGCGGTAACTAAATGCTGTACTTCAGTATGTACAAGATGATATAAGATTGTTATAGCTATTAATTGTTCATAGTCATGAGTATTATTGTATCATATTTTAAGAGCGTTATATGGAAAAATCTTCTTCGAGACAACATTCCCGAACTAACAACAAAAAGACTTAAAAATATATATTGTAGTTTCGATTTAAGGACGAATTTTCCTCACTGCATCGGTGCCCTAGTTGGGAAACATATTCGCATGCGTAATCCTGCTAATGTGGCTTGCTTTTTTTTTAATTACAAGGGTGTAATTTTCTGGCAAAGAAATATCATCACTTTCCTACTTTGCGGCCTGTAGGTGTGAAGGAAGACAATGTAGGATTTATTTAGTCAAAAGGTTTGTCAGCAGTGTAGTGTGTAGGTAGACACACTGCTAATATAAAAAATGACAGATTGCAAATCCGTCTACTAAAGCTAATCTTAATCCCAAAATCCCCTTTTATCGATATTATAGTGGCCATTTTGAAGTCCATATTAAGCAGTGCACATTTACGGACTTTCATGATGTGAATTATAAATCAACTTTGTAACAAAATATTTCGTTCAGTAAAACTAAAGCAAACTTTGTAATAAATAGTGTGGCACCTGGGGCACAATGAAACATGTTTAAAATTGTCCGGTAAGCTGCCCCAACCCTAATGAGTAAGTATCAGACTGGCCCGTAAACCCTAATCGATCCGGACAACTTTCACAAGAATAAAGATAAATTCACTAATTTTAATATAATATGGGTTAGATTATGCCTAAATTAATTGTCTTTTTTCAAAATATACGACCATCAAAACGCTTTAGGTTTTTTTTTATCTATTGATAGGCATGTGTTTGACCACTACACCTGATGGGAAGCGATGATGCGGTCTAAGGTGGAGCACGCCTTCCTAGAAGTAACCTATTCACTCTTGACTTAAAGACTCCCAGGTTGTAGCTATCAGGAAACACAGACTCAAGCAGGGAACTCCACTCCTTAGCAGAATGCACAATTAATGTATTCCCAAAACGTTTCCTGCGTGTGGGTGGGATGTCCACCATGTACCGGTGGCGCATCGCCGTACGTCTTGTGGTCCGATGATGGAAAGGGCTCGGCGGAATTAAATTATGCTATTCCGTCGCACACTCCCCAAAATGCAACCGATAGAAAACTGACAGGCCAGCCACTCGGCGTCGATGCTCAAGACTTTGGAGCTTTGACTCGACGAGCCTATCATTGCCAATGATCCTCTTGGCTCGTTTCTCAATTGACTCTAGGGCATCAAGCTGGTATCTGGCAGATCCGTCCCAAAGATGAGAGCATGTACTCCATACACGATCGAACTTGCGCTTGATAAAGTTTAAGCAGCTGTTCCGACGTGCAGTACCGTCTCACTTACACAGGTACGCGGCTTTTCAGTTTTAAGCCTCGCTGTCCCACCACACAAAAGCAAAATTATTTTATCATTTAAATTTTTCTAAGTAAAGCATCACAGAAATTAGATCAAAAGCTTAGTACATAAACTAGTTTGTAATAAGTTCAAAAGACATTTGATCCTAGCCCAAAAAAACATTCTCCTCTTTTATTATCCTTTTAAAGCTTTAAAATAAAAACTACTTTCAAGTTATAGCCTCTTTTTTACAGGTTCCATATTTGAATGGCGTGTTCTATTTTAGTTTATGTTCTTGATATCACTATTGGGTAATGGGTAGTAGGTACCCCTCCCTAGTAGGTAACCCACCCACGGGTTGTGTGATCAGATGTGATGTGCCCTAAAGATTTTATTACTTCGCAGAGTTACCCATTTTATCGTAGCACGTCGTATGTACAGAGCATAAGACTGGTACTGGTTCCCAGGGTTTATCAAAGCTTACAGTTTTATATTGACCATATAATATAATACACTGATGTTTAGGCATGGTAGAAAAACAATTGATTTAACAAAATTAAAACACTGAAATTAGCGCAAATTTGAAAAATCTCAGGTGAGGTTTTCGAGCAAGTTACTAACTTACTACTAAGACATTTTGGACCGAAAAGGAATCGAAGAATTGAACAGGATGACGACCCGACGCAGAGCTGGGCGAAGTGAGTCCGTTTATGTGTATACCTACATGTTTGAATCATTACTATAACTAGGTATAAGCTAAACCTATCTTTTTTTCATTATCTACTTAGTAGGAAGCTGTAGCTACCTACTTAGAAAATTATGGAAGGACTAGCTTTTGCCCGCGACTTCGTCCGCGTGGATGTCGGTTATAGTAGATGCAGACCAAGTCGCGGATTAAAAAGTAGCCTATGTCCTTCCCCGGGGTTCAAGCTATTTTCATACCAAAATTCATCAAAATCGGTTCAGCCGTTTCATCGTGAAAGCGTAACAGACAGAGTTACTTTCGCATTTGTAATATTATAAAGTATTGATTATTTAAGTGATGATCATGTAGGTACTATGTTCACATAATATCTATTTAAAATATCCATTTATATCATTATGTTATAAATTCTAAACTGATTAACGCACCATAACTAAAATTTACTATTTTGATAGTGCTCTCAAGTTAATTTTAATTGTAAAGTCGCCAAATCTGCTTAACATTAAGTGGGCTTAAACTTTGTAGCTTTTAATATGTTAATAATTATTCCAATTATCATATTTGTAAACAACTCGGAGGTCCTTTGAGAAATACATAGGTACTGCGTATCAGTTTCATTCAACTTATGCAGAGGCGACAATAACATACAGCCAAGTTCGTCCATGAATGGAATCCGCATTCTGCACATAAATTAAATCCTACTTCATATATTAGGTAGGTATTATCTATACTTTTGGTTGCATTTTGAATTCCATTATTTTTTCGACACGTTTTTTAACAAAGAATTGTCACAAAAGGTGTAAAGTCGTTAATGGGCCTATATTCCTAATTCAAATGACAAGTGAGCTCGGTGTGGGGTCACTGACCGGCAGTAAGTGGGTCAAGCCGACTTGACGTGACTATTTATAGCCGATGGACGGCTAGGTTTGACACCACGGCTTGAAGCCCCGCGGCCCGTGGCCTATGCCGTGTCGCCCTTCCTATGTGAATTTAGAATGAAAACTTGAGTAGTAGGTACTTACAGACGCCAGCACATCGAGCCACACCAAACTGTCTTTGTCCAATTGAATATGAACCTTATGCTTTTGTAATAAATTTGAAAATCTATCAAAAACAATTGACAGGTTCTTGTAGTTTGATGTGCTGGCCTCTATACATAGGAGTGTTAGTATTTTCGGCTCATGTTAGCTTTCATTACCTGGGTTAGACCTGCCTTGATCAAAGAGATTCTTCGGGTCGAATGTTCTAAACAAAGAGAATATTATTATAATTATAATTTATTAATAATTTTTGGTTCAAAATAACAAGTTATTCAGATAACTTTCCAAATATCGCAAATATCCCGGTATTCGCTTACACCATCTGATTAAAAGTTTTAATTTAAGCAGAAATCGACTCGACCTGGAATTCCTGGAATTACAAACAGACGGATAGACCTTGTGACAGTAAATTCTACTAATAAAGTCAGTCAGGCGTCTGACTGTCTGGTCAACCGTCTGACCGTTCCGCTGGAACCAGCACACGAATTTTTTTTTAACCTATCCTGTACCCTGACTGTTACCTCTCTTCTGTGAAGTAATAACTATATTTTGATTTTTCAAATAGGATTGAGGAAATGAGGTTTAATTCTACAAGATTATTATTTTTACATATCTTTACATAGTATAAAACATAGTCGCAGCAACGAATTTTGCATGCAATATTCAGCAATAGATAGCGTGATTCCAGAGGAAGGTTTTGGTGTACAATTTGTTGTGGTTTTCTTGTAAATTGGCTGAAATATGACGATAAAACCCTTGCAAAGCCGGAGCGAGTCTCTAAGTTAAATAATTATTAATTTACACTTACACTGTCATAATTATTTAAATTATAATAGGTAAGTAAGTAAATACTATAGTATCTATTTACATTTAATTATTTAATAAAATCGTATTCTTTCTATGTACTTAAGTGTATTGAAATCGAATAACTAAGGTCAAGTAGGTTCAGACAGCGATTATCCGAAATACTTTTGTTATGTGGGTGTAAGTATTGATCCTTTCTATTCATTCTGTTTATTCCCTCAGAATATTGGAGCGATCCCTCCACTCTTGTTATTGTACCCTTCACGTGGATTAGGGTTGAATCATTTTCCTACTTTCCTAATACATTTTGTATTATACATATTGACTTATATAATTCGGTAGGTACCTTTTTTGTAAAGGACAGGTATAAATAAAATTTATTTAATGAAAATGCTGCCGAGAAATATATATTTTCAAATGAATATCATGTACCTCACCTACGTAATTTTCATTTAATAGAATAATTATAATACAATTGTTCACACTCGTACATTCCCAAGTAGCAAAATTATCCTATAATCATTAACTAATAGGACAAAACGTCCTATAGGAATCCAGTAAACGTTTTGCCAAAGATCACTGATCCTAATACAGCATCTTATGAGGCGATTTGCGCTAGAAGCACTTTTGATCCTATAACGTAGTTTTTTAAACGTTTGCAGGATCACTTTATAATATTCTAACTAGACTTGTAGTCCTATAAAAGCGTTTGATAAAACGATTTAGCATAATGTCATTTTTCATCCTATAAACACATTTAATAAGATTGATTATTCTTTTTAACGTCTTGTTTCATATCTCTATAAGACATAAGTACTCCTATAAACGTCTTAGGTATAGCTGCTATAGGTAATATATTACAGGATTGATTGGTCTTAGTCATGACTTCTAATGGATTTTATGCTGCAAACTAGCACGCCCACCGATTTTTATAGGTAAAATTGTACTAATATGCGCCCTATATTTGTTCTTACTAGAATGCTTGAATCAAACAGAGACTGATCAACTTTGGGATGGTTCCGTACAACGAGAAATCGAAAAAGCCCTCGAAAATTGCGAAGAAAACTCATCTGAATGTTTTGATAATCACGAAGAATGTGGAACAGTGGGCGAATAAGATCACATTTAGTCTTAACTGAATTTTTAGTGATTATAAATAAAAGAAAATAATAAACATATTTTAGAGATGCTGTTCTATCTGTAATATTTTTGTAAAGGAACCCTAAAAATTAAATATGGTGAATGTGGTAGGTCCTGTAATAGTCTTACTTAGGCTAAACAGTCTTATAAAGCTCCTGAAGTACTCCATATTGTGGCGTGATGATGGCGGCTAAGTATTTTGTTTATTTTTATTGAAAATACAAATAATATATAAGTATAATTATAAAGAGGCATAAAAATATGTTGACTATCATCGATAACTTTATCAATAAGATTATTTTCGCATGATGAGTAAGCATTCATTAAACTACAGTCAAGAAACAAAAACTTGTATGCTAATAAATTATTATGTGGATTACTCGCAATTTTTTGTTTGAAGTATTCCCACTTAATACGTACTAACCAGAATAAAAAAACTTTTCTCATCACTGTTTTGTCAATTACACCGTTAGCAGCAAGTACCAGATTATTAGAGGACTTATAACACCAGTAGTTGCACGCGCAAGATCTTTGCAGGAGTAATCAAGCGTGCCCAGTGCGTTTACCGGATCTTTATAAAACCGAATTGCATTTTACCCGATAGTAACAAAACTACTATAGGGCGAAATACTCCTATTAACTGCGCCCAAATGCGGCACTATTAACGTTTAAAGGATTTTTATAGGACTAAAAAAAGTATGCTCCTAAGATATTTACAGGACTAAATTTTGCTACTTGGGTTGTTGCTATACAAGCGTAAGAAATGAATGAAAAAGCAATGAAGGCACATAGGATTCAGATGAAACAAGAAAACTTTTCTATTTATTTTGACTGTATAATATTAACCTTCACATTAGGTAAGAAGGTATACTCCTGGGCAACCTGAGGTTTGAGTGACTCTCTATGGCCAACTAATCAAACGCTACTTAATTTGAAGATCATGCGAACTGTCACAAGTCACTTTGACATAAAGTGATAGGAGACAGCACGAGACTTAACGGCATCTTAAACGCTCAGAGTAATATCTATGAAGCTAGGATGGGCCAGTTGACCGCGCTACCACAAAGTACGTAAGGCTGCGGCGCGCGACAGACTAATTTTACCATGGAATACACGTGCCACGAATGACCGATAACGTGAAAGTTTTTGGTTCATATTCCTTAAGAGCGCGTATTCGATTCGTGACGAAAACTTCATGTTTTCGCGTTTTTCTTTTAATTTTCGTTGTTTAATGTTGTGAGCAGATTATTTAAAGACAATTATCAGTTTGAGAAAGATTAAGTCTTGATTTAGACAGCTACAGAGTAAAAGTATAATTTTTAACGATGGTTTTTTAAAGCGAAGACAATCCTTTCATAGCGTTTTACGAAAATAGACGTCAGAGTTAACTTTCAGGACCAATACAACCATTACAGTATGCCAAAATATTATGTTTTATGCATTTTTTCAAAAGGATATACAGTCTTAAAGTGTACAACAGAGCCAAAATTACGAAAATATTACTATTATGTATTAAAAAACAATGTTGAAAAAGTACAAAATCGGTTCACTTTGACAATTTTTTTTCACCAGTATTTGAATAAAAATATAACTGATATATTTATTTTATGAAAATAAAAGTTGTGTTTAATATACAGAATATTTTTCAGTCTGTTATACGAACTCATTTATTTTAGACAATTATTTAAAAAAGCACTGGAAAACATCGCGCGCTGTCATTTGCCGATCAATTATAATGATTCGTGCTTATTTCGTGCGTATTTTTTTATCTAATGCACACAAACAGACCATTGTATTGTACTAGTGTGTGTCAATGCTGCTACGCCGTTCTAGCAATCGTTTAGATTTTGAGTTGCGCTAAATCGAATACGCGCCCTTAACTGCGGAAGTACGCATAACAATATACAGGCGCAGGCGGTTTCATTCCACCTTTCCACCTGTCATAACCATTGACACTCGGTGTAGGAAACGGAAACGCGAAAGATAACCGCAGTCCGCACTCTGCAGGTTTGAACGACGAATTTTTCGGACACTGCACGTTTTTGGACAACAATGGACCATTAGTAACACTTTTTTGTACATATCAGCTTCATCAACTAGTCCCATAGAGACCACTATGGGGGCAGATAAAGTGGTTGCCGTTTATGGAGATGAATAAATTCCTATAGTTAGTTAGATAAACTCATTCTCACGTCTTAGAGTGAAGCGTGAAGCGAGTGAAACGTCGCAGCGCAAGATTTGGACGCACTGCATGCCACACTTCTCCGTTGCGTTGTCTTGCGCTGTGCACGTGTTTTATCTCTGCCATTACAAAATTAACTACGTTGCCGCTCCGCATTACCTCTACCCGCTTCGTCTTGGCGACGACGTAATACATTCGACAAACGCAACACAACGCAACGGAGAAGTGTCGCGTGTTTTAAAAAGCGTCAACGCTCCAACGGAGCAGTGTGGCTTCGCTCTTACTTGGATGGATTTATAACTTATTAGATCTTTTCAAGGCTTAGGTTTTAGAATACAATTTCTTAAATTGAAAAGGTGTTTCATTAAAATCGACCCTTTTTATCACAAAATTAAACTTCATTTATACTTACACAAGCGTATACCTACATATATACCTACTTTTATCATCGTAATTTACGAAGTTAATGGATGGATTGTTACCTAACTTATTTAATTATTTATATACAAGTTAATAATTTTGATTTTACTTATTATTACAATAATTAAGAATATAGAAACTATATTTACACACTCAATAAAAACTCCTAAAAAAATATTTATTTATTTAAAACATGAGTCTACCATGCTGTAAAAGGTGTAAAAAGGGTCCATATGACATACAACTTTTATTGAACATTTAAAAGTTGAAAGACCTGCTTTACCATAACTATAAGAACTGTTGTAAAGAGGTATACCTCAATATTAAAATTCGTGTTGGTTTCCTTGTTTACAGGTCCCCCGGGACAGTTTCAAGCACATAGTTAAGGCATGCGAGTGTCCGCTCTACTGGAAGATGCCGCTGTTCCTCGCCACACAACAGAACCTACACGTGCCTGTCGACGGACACAAGTTTATAGACTTCTGGAGAGAGTAAGTTACAGTCAAACTTTTTAATGCCATGCTGAGATAGGAGCCTTTTGGCCTCATACAGGACCAATTTTCGTTTTCTTGTTTTTTTTTATTTTTTATTGTTATTTTTGTGTGTTTTTGTCCTGGGGGGCGAATAAATTCTTTTTCTTTCTTCCTTTCTTTTTAATATTTAAGAACTATTTTAGCATATCATTTAAATGTATAAAAATGACTTTTGAACCGGGAATCTACAAACAAATTATTCATTATTTTAGAATTACGAAAATAATATAGAGAAGAGCATAGGATCAAAAAAAATAAAAGCCAAATTTTATCATTTTCAACATAATATTGATTATTGAAAAACAAATCAGTTACCTACAATTTAAATGATCACAATTTTTTTTTTTTATTAAACTCGTTATTTGTATTATTTTTGCTTGCTCAAATGGATAAATATTCCAAATATTGTGTGAGCTCGGAATTTGGGACACCCCGATTCGGGCTCGGTTAGGGTAGACCGGGCCTCATGGGAATCAGTAAAAATCACAAAATTAAAAGTCGTGAAATAAAATATTTGTAACATCTATTTAGCGATAATATAAAATATTTAGTCAGAAATTAACTTTGAAGGCGTTTATATATTTTTATGGCATGGAATAAAAAGGAAAATAGCTTCATTTCTACAATACTTCATGAAACACAATTTGGTGAGCATTTATCCATTCTGGCAGGTATTTCGAATTTATTGGTAGTAAAACAAGTGCATTTCTGCTAGGCGTTTAAACACAAGCCAGAAAAAATAGGCGATTATTGATTAAACATTTCATAATATCATTATTTCCGAAACACAGGGTTAAGCATTAACTTTAAACTTGAAAATATACAAGCAAAGGTTCTTCAAGCTTACTTTGGTAACTTACCGCCTAATAAAACAACACGAAAACTCCGCCCGTCACCGTAATCTGAAACATTTTGAAAGAGCGATAAGTAACATCAAGGTTAAATACGTAATATAAGTTCAGCAATATCATAAAGAAAATTAATTTAATAAATCTCACAAATTCTTCAGCCTGAAAAACTTTACGGGCGGCTAACGACCCCGTCAGGCAATGTTACTTTTACTAGCATTAATTACGTTTCCCTTGGCAGAAAACAATGTTTTAAAATATAATTTAAAAGTAAAGAAAGTAAGTTTTCCTCTGGAAGTGATAGCTTAACTTTGTTAAGTAAGTAGTACTACAGATGCTAGATAATTTTCTTTCAGAATTTAAACTCAACTCAATAAAAATGTCTCTAATTGTTCTTCCTTCTTTCTTTACATCAGTATTATTAGTATTTATTGTGCATAACTACCGCTAAAAGAGGAATGCGTCCTGATATTTATATTAGGTTGGGGAAAAAGTTTCTTCGCGTTTTTTAAGAAAATTCTAAACATTTTTTAATATAGTTTATTTACATTTAACTAAAGTATGTAGGTACCATTTTGTTCGATAACTTTTTGCCATCTTGTAGATAGGGACATGATCCCATTGTTATAGAAATTTTGGGACTTCTGGATCAAAATACCGCGACAAGTGGTTTTGGCAGTCCTCTCGTGATGTTAACCTGCTGACACTGCCTAAAGAATTCTGAAGAGACCGAAACGGGGGGAAATCTGAAGGTGCAAGGTCAGGACTATACGGCGGATGTATTAACACCTCCCAGCCAAACTCTCTTAATTTTTGCTGAGAGGCTAAAGATGTGTGAGGTCTAGCGTTATCATGATGAAAAACCTCACCGCTTCTGTTGATTAATTCCGGCCGCTTTCTCTCAACTTCTTGCTTCAATCTCATCAGTTGTTCGCAGTAGAGTTTAGAATCGATGGTCCTGCCTGGTGGTAACAGCTCATAATGAATAATGCCCTTCCAATCTAACCACACACACAGCATCACCTTGTTGCGAGTTAACCCGGGTTTCGCCACAGTCTGTGAAGCCTGACCGGCCTTTGACCACGACCTTTTTCGCACGTTCTTGTCGTACGTGATCCACTTTTCATCACCAGTTATCAGCTTCTTCAAAAATGGTTCGGTTTCATTACGTCGTAATAAAGAATCACAAATGAGTACACAGTTCATCAGGTTTCTTTCAGTGAGCTCGAGAGGTACCCAAATATCGAGCTTTTATGTGTACCCAGTTTTTTTTAAATGCGCCAAAACTGTTTTGTGGTCAATTCCCAGTTCTTCAGCTACGTCGTAACTACAGATATGCCGATCTTGCTCCACTTTTTAAAAAATGGCATCCATTTTATCCGTAATAGGGCGACCAGAGCGACGTGCATCTTTGACATCAAAATTTCCGGATTGAAAACGCTTAAACCAAATTTGTGCTACTTTCACAGACACTGCACTAGGTCCATAAACATCGCAAATTTTTTCGCGGCTTGCGTTGCATTTTTACCTTCTTTGTAGTAAAATTTTAAAATGTATCGAATTTCTTCATTAGATTCATCTTGACAGCACGAAAAACAAATACAAATCACACATTTTCCAAATTTGAATTTGGAATTATGTTCTTTAAAATTTAAACTTTCAATGATACTAAAACCAGCCAGATACAAATAGTATAGCCAAAGAGATTTTATTACAAGTTCATACATACTATAATGCGAAAAGACTTTTTCCCCAACCTGTTATAACCTCCTGGAGGTCTCCAATTCTCGAGAAAATCGTCGTCAAACACGTCATCGCTTACCATCGTGAGAAAGGTAGTGACTTAGTCAAATAAGAAGCTGGAAATGCAAAAAAAGTAAAATATTTTATTTATTTATACAAGATGACTTCACGGCTGACGTATAAGAGTAACATAATTATACGAAACGTTACGCCAATGACGAAGTACACAAATAACGAAAAAATAAAAATTTGATTGGCAAAGAGGTCGTTATTAACGTTAGTCGTCCATAACTTAGGTGCAATCAATCAATCAAAGAAAACGAAACTGTCTTTTCGTTTTCTTTTTAACCGACTTCAAAAAAGAAGAAGGTTCTCAATTACACACGTTTATTTTTTATATTTGACCACGCATAACTAACGTAACATAGTCTGATTTCGATATTTTTTTTTTTGTAATGGATTTTATGCATCTGTAACTTCCGCGAATATTTTTTTTTACCATACACCTAGAGACTGGTCTGTAAATTGCAAAAAACATACTTGAATATTTCGCGGGCTACCCTGGCGCTGTCGCGCTGGTGAAGTCGAAAACAAGTCAACCCACAATCTATCAATAATTAAATTAATTTCGTCAAAATTATCCAGTTTGCCAAATGTGTTACTGTCTAAGATTAACAGTACAATGCACATCCAACAGTTATGATTAGAAGAAAATAAATTAGGTATATTTAAATATTACAGTTTTGGCGTTAGACATCAAAATCATTACTCATTTCGGAAAAGACCCGTGTTCGGGAATTGTGGCAGAACTTACCCTAATCAGACATAGGCCGTTTCCTGAAACTGTGTCGTAACGTAGATACATTTAAGGAGTATTGCCGTGTGCCGCTGCCCTAAATGCTCATTGACATACAACTCCAAGCGAGCATTGTTGATGGATGCACCCTTCTGGAACAGATAAAACTTGTGCTCAAGAGGGAGATGAATGTTCAAATGCAGGGTTTAATTAACAATAAATGGCCTTAATTTGTTACGAGTTCCAGTGCCTGTGACTAACTTCATGTGCAATGAATGAAAGACGAGTTTACAGTATTATGGGTTTTATAACACGTGTTATAATCCGTATGGTATCGGACGTAAAGAATAGCACCATCAAGTTTTGTTACGGAGCCCAATTTTTTTATTAATAAAATATAGCATATAGCTCTCAGGATTAGCATAGCATCCTATTAGAGAAAAAACGCAAATCGGACCAGTAATTTCAGAGATTATAGCAAGTTTAAACAAACAAACACTTCAGCTATGCAATATTAGAACGAATCGGATGAGAATATACATGGAATTTAAACTTTTGTTTGTGAAAACGCACGTAGGTGTCAGGTAAGAAACCGCGGTTTCTCTTACTCTAGAGCTAGACCATTAGCACGTACCGATGCTTTGCAGCACGATACCGCTTTGTATCCATATCTTATCCAGGATTCATCGAACGAACAGGAACTGGTGAAAAAAAAACCGTATCACCGTACAATATTTAGGTAACACTACTTACATACAAATAAAACTACGCAGCTTTGGTAGGCCTTCCACCAGATGAACCGACGACATCGTCAAGGACGCGGGTAACCGGTGGATGCAAGCGGCAGGTTGCTGCTCGTTGTGGTGTTCTATGGGGGAGGCCTTTGTTCAACAGTGGACGTCTTCCGGCTGATGATGATGACAAATAAAACGCATCCTTTGGCATTGAGGTTCTCATCATCATCATCATCTGCCTAGCCTTTTCCCAAGTATATTGGGGTCGGCTTCCAGTCTAACTGGATGCAGCTGAATACCAGTGTTTCACATGGAGCGGCAATCAGCGGCATTGAGGTTCTCTTTAATCCATATTAATATAATAAAGCTGAAGTGTTTGTTTGTTTGAACGCGCTAAGCTCCGGAACTACTGGTCCAAGCTACGTTATTACTGAGTGCTATAGACTATATTTTATTATAAAAAAATTTGGAATCCGTAAGAAAATCACGCGTACGAAGTCGTGGGGAAAGTGCAGATTTTAATTTAAAAACAATTGACCAAATGTCAGACTGTGCAGTAGTATATGGTCCCTTTTGGCACCTTAAAAATAACTTCTGTCTTCTCGTTTCCAGAATGACATCACAGTGCCACGACTTAGCGTCGCGTTTCGTATACATCCTGACGCGAGGGAAGAGTAACACTCTGGCGCCTGAAGACTTCGTGCCTCTTGTGCAGGACGTGGTCGACACACACCCCGGCCTGTCCTTCCTCAAGGAGGCCACCGAGTTCCACTCACGATACGTGCATACTGTAAGTAAATAATATAATAAATTTAAAAGCTCCAGAAACCTGAAAAGCTCTTTTAGACCCACAAGTACTACGAAGTACTTTTGGGTCTAAAAGAGCTTTTCAGAACTATGAGGTTAGACCTGATAAAGATGCTCCCACCTATGGATAAACAGAAATTAGCTGATAATCTTTTGATCGTTGATAAAAGCTATTTGTGTGAGAATCAGAATTCGCATTTTAGTTGAAAGTAGGGTTGCCAGATGGTATCCAAAAGGAGGACATGTCCTCCTTTTTCATATTTTGTCCTCCCGTCCTCCCTTACCTACTGTAAGTCTTTCTTTTTCTATATATATTTTGTGGCTATTGTTTTAATAATATGCATAATATAATACGTCGTATATATCAATTGTGTAACCTGATTTCATTTCTTAAATCGAAATCCAATGGTGATCCTGATGAAGTAGATTATGTTTGAAGTTGCACGAACAGTGGACAAGTGTACTTCAAAAGTGCTAAAACAATGAACGTTTCTCAGAACTGCTCAAGATCTGCGAGTTTTATTTTTGTATTAGCCGAAATCTACGCAACATTTCAGCTAAATCATTTAACTGTAAATGTCCTCCTTTTTTTACAGAAAACCCTTCTTTTTAGACCTAACTGCCCTCCTTTATCATATACATCTGGCAACCCTAGTTGAAAGGAACTTAAGTATTTTTTTTAAAACGTTGCGCCTGTCTAGGAACGTCTCCTGTATCGTGTGTGCGTTTACAAACATAAACTTACATATACAAACAGCCAAATCCGAAATAACTATCTGTAGGCCTACAAATATTTGTTCCGTACGGGAATCGGACCCACTACACGCTGCGCAACAGTCAATTGCGCAACCACTGCGCTAACCGTGTCGTCATGAAAATTCGCCTGTAGATTGTACTCAGCGTCTGTAGATTGTGTTTCCGACTCGGACATATTTTTATTTTTTACTTTTTATAAGTTAATATTGTTATACAATATGTGCGTCGCTTTTCGCGCGAATATAATGGTTTTTCTTTCTTTCTTCTTTTCTCAGTAAATTGCAATAGATTTATCTAGAGTATCTGTCGCGAAACCGGGATCAACTCAGCGAAGACAAACTGAATCATAAAATAGTTATACACACCTACCCGGAGTGGGTAGGTGTGTACTATTTTAGCAAATAACAGGAATGTCCAGGAACCTAGTGTCCCCTACTAGGTTCCTGGACATTCGTCTGCTTGTACATCAGATTGCTTTGAATTTATAACTCGGGTCAGTGACTCAGTGCCGACGAGTTTTCATTATGCAGTACTTTGTAATAATTCCCGATTGCTCCTGCTAACAGACGAAAAAAAAATGCCAACAACAGGAGCCTACTTTAAAATTTGTTTTTCTTAATTGTGCATAATATGTTACGGCTAAAACTCAAAGTGCGGCTACACCTAATTTTAATCGGCTAGAACTTGGTGTAGCCGGTAGCAGTAGCAGCTGCCCGGGGACTCTTATTTCTGTCTGCAGGGTTCAAAGGAACCTAACCAAACCGAAAATCGGGGTGCCCCTGACGTCGGTGTGCAGCTGCACCTAGTTCTAGCCGCTATGATGAAAGCTTAACCTAGTTCTAACCGAAGATAAGTAGGATACATCTAAGCTTAACCGCATGCGGCCGGCTGCACCTAGTAGTTGCAGGCTAATACTGGATGTAGCCGCACTTCGACTATTAGCCGTAACATACACACACTAGCAGTTTCTCCGGTGTGTTTACACATATATACACTTACATACACAAACCACCAGACCCGGAACCACTACCAGCAGGCCAAACATTTTTTTATTCCTTGTGGCAATCGTACCTGGGACACGCAACGCAGTAGCCAATCGCTCAGATACTGCGTGTTGTCGAAATTAAATTTAAATAAAAATATCTTTGAAACATTTTTGAGTTAGCCGCGTATTTTGTTCCACAAGTTGAGAATACCCGGAAACGACTAACGTATTGGAGTGGCCCACATCCGTAACTCGGCCCTTTGGGAAATTTCCCGCTGCATACTATAAAAGATACACACATTACGGGAAGCGGACCGCAGTATATTGTATTTATTTTATTCCTATTACCCCACTTTTACCTGAAAATATTTGTTTTACCGAGTTTTACCTCTGGGCACTTGGGCAGTTGTTTTATCGATCACTTTCGCTGGTTTTTGGCTGTTTGTTATTTATTACGCAGAGAGCAATTAGGCGCACGCGACTTTCTATTTTATTTTCTTTTCTAGATGTGACGATAGGAAATTTTCAACCCAAGAACATTTCAAATAGGTATACTTACAATATAGGTAGACAAGTAGCCTAACCATTCTTAACCATCGCATTCGCACTCGATATTATCGTAAAGACAATGAATAATGTTTAATGACAATTTCGTTATTTCCAGCTTAATTAGCATTTTTCCAAATTCTTCTGAGCTAACAGATCTATTTTTGTCTTATAAGTATGAGAGAACTAGCAAAGAGAAAAGATGAAGAAAAGCAAATTACTCTCACGACTATGAATCGAAAAAACACTTGTATGAAAGATCCTATTATTTCAAAACGCCGTTAAATGTAGTTTCTGGATGTTTTTGCATTGTTGGGCTGGATGTTGGACCTACCGTACCAAAGAGATTTGATAACACTGATATTAGATATATGAAAAAATAAAATAAACAATAATTATGTGTTCAATATTTCAGGTGATCGCTAGGATATTTTATTGCGTGAACCGAACTTGGTCCGGCAGAATATCGATCCCTGAACTGAGAAGATCGAACCTCCTCCAAGTGATACAGCTGTTGGAAGACGAAGAAGACATTAATCAAGTTACACAATATTTTAGGTAATCATTATTAAGCTACGAATTATCTGTGTAACAAGTTGTTCAAAGACACAACTTTTCATGAACTGTAAAATGTTTTGTTTGTTTGCATTAAAAAAAAACAGTCAATTGAATTCTCAAAGTAGTGACGTCACAGTCTGCTATTGTCATACAATATCTGTCATATTATCACTTTCTATAATCATCATCTTAGATGGTACCTATTCACCTAATATTGAACCCAACAAAACCACCAATTGTTGAAGCAAGTAGGTAGTTCTAGTAGCAAAAGACTAACTGGAGCTCTCATAACTTTCCGAGTTTCATTATTCTAACTTGTTTTCATTTACTTTTCAGTTATGAGCATTTCTACGTCATCTATTGTAAATTCTGGGAGCTGGACAGAGACCACGACCTCTTCATAGACAAGCATGATCTCGCGAGGCACAATGACCATGGTAAGCATAGACAATAACCTATATTTTATACTATATGCCATAGATATTTTCAGAGGATCGTTATTCGTTTTCCAACAATGTTTCCAGCCATTTGCATTGGCAGATGTTGAAAATGACTTCTAAGGTATTATTTCAAAAGGGTGAACCGTTAGTACTGCAATTTACGTTATAAAGGAAAAGTTCTTGCGGTACCTACAGAATATTACGTTTAATATTTATTTTGCAGCTGAAACGTTGACTACGACCAAAGGATTATAAACGCTGAACCATACTCGTATCAGTATTTCAGTAACATCATTGCAATTAAAAATCCGATCATAGTAGATATGCCTAGGTAGGTACCTACTCCACCAGGAAATGCAGCAACATGATTCCATCGGCTGATTTCCCTGATAAACGAAAACAGCCAAATTTGATATCCGGAATCATCTGAATACAATAACTTATCAACTTTTGTTTCGCAAAACAATATAACAAAAAACTTCCTGTCATGTTACAATGAAAGTTTTATTACTTCGAGAAAACTTTAGATGGAAATATGGTTTCTTTTGACTAAACAGAAAGTTAAATGCGTACGCTTCTGAACAAAATATGATGTGTCTAACTTCTTACGGTTCTATTTTTTGTTTCAAAGTAACTTTTATTTGCAGTATCTACGTTGGCAGTTATGGCTATGCTTAGATTCTAAGCAAAATGTAAGTGACTAGGTACGTGATTCTAAGCCTTAGAGTCACGTAGTCACTTATATTTAATAATCTGTGTTCTCTGACTAAATTCAAAAAGTCGGAGCTCCAATTTCGCGTCTTATTGAATGTTAAAATATTGTATTTTGGAAAAGAAGGCCATATTCTGCTAAATCAAATAAAAAATGTTATACAGCAATTGGACATTGAATGAACCCTAAAACTTACCTAGCCCCATATCCGCTTTTATGCATTGGTTTATTCCGAGACCAAAAAAAATAACTTTGTTCCATTATAATTTTAAACCTTTCTTTTTCTTTTTGTAACAATGAAAAAAAACATGAATGTCTTTTCGTCTATTGCAGCACTATCAAGCCGCATGATTGAGCGAGTTCTGTCAGGTTGCGTAACGCGCGGCAACCAAAACCGTCTCACGCCGGACGGAGAGCCTCGCATGTCCTACACGGAGTTCGTCTGGTTCCTATTGGCTGAGGAGGACAAGACGCATCCTACAGCCATCGAGTATTGGTTCAGGTAAGCTAGGTTGTAAAGTAAAAGTTGTAATAACCGAAACATAAAGACAAACTCTTACGTTGGCCTCTGGGTCATAAAACGTTGGGTTCTAGCTCATAAACAACGACCAAATTCCGGGTCGTATTTAACGCTTTTAGTCGTGACAATTTAACGTTGTTTCACTCAATAGCAATCCTTATGGTAGGTCCAACTTTACAAGCCGATCTTAGACATAGTCTTATGAGGTGGAATGGAAGCTTACTCCGTTTGCTTGGTAGCTGACATCGTCAAGATGTATCGACAGATGAAACTGTCTGTAAAAAAGATATACAACATTTACGATTAGTAACAGTTTCATTCGCAACTGCTTCAGCTTCATACCTGGCAGTAAGAGCACTTCACCAAGTAGCTCACGATGACGGCAACCAATTTCTTTTAACATCTAAAATAATATTAAAGGTCTCCGTCCAAGGAAATATTGGTTTTTATTCATTAAAGTTTTAGGCTCATAAGGCTTTGGGCTCAGAATTGGAGACCCGAACCCCCCCCGATTCGTCCGATTTGCCGAGCCAAAAAAAAATTTCCACTATGTCGCCAAGAGACACACTTTACTCAAAGGCAATTCGGCCATTTTCAACGTATGTAAACAGTTATAATAAAAGCTATATTATTTTATCCTCAGATGTATGGACGTGGACGGCGACGGCTATATCTCGATGTACGAGTTGGAGTACTTCTACGAAGAGCAGATGCAGAGGATGGAGGCCATCGGCATCGAGACTCTGCCCTTCAATGATTGCTTGTGTCAAGTAAGTTTTGATTACTTTTTAAAAACAAACCCTCACTCCCAGGTTCCTAGCAGCTAACAAACTTCTAGACTTCGATCTTATGATTAGGGTTGCCAACTTTTTTTGCAAGAAAAACAGTATATTCAGGTTGGAGAAAGAAAATCAACAGTATATCAATAAAATAAACAGTACTTTATTTTTTTTTAAGTTTTAAAAACATATTTCTCGGTGCTTCTCGCGCAACTTAGCAATTTAGTGTAATTTCTGAAGGCTTCATGAGGAGCTCATTTTTTGTTAAATTTATGAAAGATCTATTTCTGTAGGCCCGCTACTGTGCATTCATGACAGAAAAAAAAACTTTCTGTGGCGGGAACAGAAAGTAGTAACAATTTTGTATTTAAATTCTTCTGAAGTGTTTACTATCAATTAATGTTTCCACTTTTCGCCAGTACTCATTTGGATACATTTTTTGTCTTCTTCTGATACTCTTTCATAAATTTCTTTGAACTATTCTAGTTCTGAATATAAATCATCCATGCCAATACAATAGTAGGTCATTTAAATTTGCATTAGAGTCTAAGCAAATTTAAATGTCCTACAATTTTTTCGAAATGCGTTTTCGTTCTGAAACGAGGGAAGCCTGCACTGCATGCACTAAAAAACAGTTTTTTTTATTTTTTTTTTGTCAAACAGTAAAAAGTATAATATAGTGAAAAACAGTATAATACTGTTTTTAACAGTATAGTTGGCAACCCTACTTATGATCGAAAGTAACAATATGGTTTTCATATTACGTGAGGTGTCCGTGCCAGAATAGGACTCACCCATATCATCGCGAGGGTGTCGTAGAAGGTAACTAAAGGAAGATCCGGAAGTCCGGCAGCAGTGACTTCACTGTACTTAACAACCTTACTGCGATCCCCAAGATAACCGCCCTAAACATGGTCCCTAAACAACCCCCAACCAACTATGGAGCCAACAATAGGGGAGGCCCTTGTTCAACAGTGGACGTCATTCGGCTGTTGATGATGATTACCACAAAATGAGTAGTAGTAGGGTAGTTGTTCAATAGGCGAAATATCATGATGGTCTTGGAGTATTCCAAGTCCAAACTAAAATGTATATGTGTATTGAAATCAACCAGCAGTGAAAACTTGAATCCAGGCCATCTCGGCGACGCAACGCTTACATAAATATGAAACATTGGCGTATTTAGTGACCACGAAAGAGAAGTAGGCAACGAGAGAGGTGTGAAGGGCTAGCGTAGCGAAGTTGCTATATACAGAATTTAAATAGGAAA
This sequence comes from Charanyca ferruginea, assembly GCA_947361185.1. Classification (NCBI taxonomy): domain Eukaryota; kingdom Metazoa; phylum Arthropoda; class Insecta; order Lepidoptera; family Noctuidae; genus Charanyca; species Charanyca ferruginea. Next base: position 19,418,051 of record OX376059.1, on the reverse strand, counting down.
GCTCGTACAGGTTACCCAGGAATGTTATTTTTGTCACACATATATTATGCAAAATTTCATTATGGCCTAGTTTTTAAGGCGGTTCGACCGAGCACGGTCAAGTACCAATATGGCTTTTTAAATTGACATATGCAGGTACTTTCCAAGTTTATCTTGGACATCACTGCAAGAGCTTAAACCTGCTGAACCCTTACAGTATCGGATCGATGTATGAATTTACTGTGTTAGGCGTGGTTCTTGGAATTAAACACGGCGAAGAAATATAACACTTCTATATTAATAAAGAGCAGGTCGACCACTGACGGTGCTAGTTCAAAAAAGACTTTGAATAAGACTAACGCTTCTAAATACGGAAAGGGTCTTGAACCAGACCTTGAATCCAGAGTGTTTAGACGAATCATTTAGTCAATGGTTTCGACCAGCATGCCATAATCATGCAACCTTTACACCACCGACATCAATGAAGGAAAACATCGTGAGGAAACCTAGATTTTATTTATACGAAATACCGTTAGAAATTCAAATCCCTTTGCTATAGCAACTTTATCATATGATACTGAGAACCTAATGAACCGAGATATTATCGTCATCATCATATCAGCCTATTACCGTCTACTGCTGAACGTAGGCCTCCCCCAGATATCGTCAACCAACCCGGTCTTGAGCAGCCCGCATCCATTCGCTGCCAGCCACCTTTTTTAAATCGTCGGTCCATATCAGCCTATTACCGTCCACAGCTAGGCCTCCCCCAGATATCGTCAACCAACCCGGTCTTGAGCAGCCCGCATCCATTCGCTGCCAGCCACCTTTTTTAAATCGTCGGTCCATATCAGCCTATTACCGTCCACAGCTAGGCCTCCCCCAGATATCGTCAACCAACCCGGTCTTGAGCAGCCCGCATCCATTCGCTGCCAGCTACCTTTTTTAAATAGTCGGTCCATATCAGCCTATTACCGTCCACAGCTAGGCCTCCCCCAGATATCGTCAACCAACCCGGTCTTGAGCAGCCCGCATCCATTCGCTACCAGCCACCTTGTTTAAATCGTCGGTCCATCGTGCCGCAGGGCGTCCCACACTACCGAGAACCGAGATATAACAAAATCTTAATTTCCCCAGATGCTAGACATGGTCCACCCTGCTGAAGAAGGCAAGGTGACACTGTCAGACCTCAAACGCTGCAAGCTCACGCCGATCTTCTTCGACACTTTCTTCAACTTGGAGAAGTATCTCGACCATGAGCAGAGGGATCCTTTCGCCACGCAGCGGGATTCTGATTGTGAGGTAAGGATTCTGGATGTTCATTTAGAGGGCAAATTTTGAAAATGGGAAGTATTTTCGTCTTTTTTTCTGTACATTCACCCCGAATGGGAATAGTGTTTCTTTTTACTAGCTCCATCCATAACCTCTAGCACCTTCATTAATAATCGCGGTGTAAAGTTATACCTGAGAGTAAAGTCAGCTTGACCATACTTCTTTACTCCGCGTATTACTATGAGCCTAGATATTTGTGGACAGTGTTGAGTACCTATTCAGCGTAGCGATTCCTAGACTCCAATATTTTTGTATTTTATATTGTGATACCTTTATAAGAATTTGTCAACAAATATGAGAATTTACCATCTAGAAAACACGTTGTAACGTTTCTCCATATTATATTTTTGTAAACACTGCCATATTTTTGTATATCTTCCAGATGTCTGAATGGGACAGATTCGCAGCCGAAGAATATGAGCTGCTAGTCGCCGAGGAAGGAGGCAGCGACGCACAAGACCAAATGTAAGTCTCAGCGTCTACCACCATTCATCACCGCTATATTATATACTATATTATTATAAACACATGCAATAATAATGTTTGTTTCTTACCATAAACAGGCAGTTATATAGCATTATGAAAGAATCAGAGAAAAAGAAGTGTATGAATCGATTCTTAGAGTTGTGCAGAGCTAACGGATTGAACGGATTCAGAATATACAAATAAATAATTTGTCACTCGGTGGTAAAGTAGACTAGATTAGACATTTGTCTTGAGCCCGTCTTACGCACTAGAACAAATTAAAAACATCAAGCATTTTGGAAGCATTGGGCGGCACTTGATCACAGACTGTGTAGGACCCGCACTCCCCTCGTAACTTAACTGGGCCTGTAGACAAAAACCCCTTTCTGTTAGCGTTAACGCCAACAGAAAAATCTAATTGTATGGAGTTGACGTTTGCTTACCAGATGTCACATGATGCAAAGAATGTCAACTGCATACAATTTGATTTTTCCGTTGGCGTTAACGTTAACAGAAAAGGGATTTTGTCTACGGGCAGACTCCTTGTAACAATAATATATAGACATACTTAGATACTTTTGCGATATGTTCTGAATGCAAACGATAATATCACCTAGTCAAGTAATTAATTGAAGGGACCATTCCTACCTGTTACATCATCTTAACACACATCACAAAGATATTAGACTCATATAGTACCTACCTATTTTGATTTCTGTTATTATATTTATCTATGTATGTATGTATGTATTCTACAGAAAAATACAGGTTGAATTTTAAATCACTGCGTATCTTCCAGAGAGTGACAATACTTATGATTACAAACCACTTTTATTCTACGACCATCACTGAAAAATACATTTTAATAATCACCTTCTCCATACATTTTGATCGTGTTGTAATGCATCTGTGTAAAGAACCGGTGACTGTACCATAGTGAATGTTGTTTATATTCATAAGTATTTTCACCCCCTGAATGATGAGCAGTGATTTAAAATGATGTCTGTATGTATTTTCTTTTCGTTCATTATATATTGTAATTTCTTTCATCAGGGAGGAAGACAGATCTGGCTATGCTAGGGTAAGACTGTGTTGGTGATTTGCAGTGTATGTATTGTGATACTTTGTGCACCGGCCATGTTGGACCGTCCGCTGCGCCACACGACGTGCTTCACAGTGAGCTTGACGTTGTGCGGCAACACTTGTGCCCTCCATTTGCATTTTGCTCATTTACGATTTGTCGCTTTTAAGAATGAACATTTGCACTGAAATGTAATCACATTAAACCAAAGATATCGAAAAGAAACTTCTAAATCTCCTCTCCCAGAATTCATTGCTGTTGATTTTGCTTGAAAGTCTTTGTCTGCCTTACTGATGAAATACATCATTATTATTATTCCTGTAAATATGTACCCTCCCTCCCACTCCGTACACAACTGAACATTTTGAGCTTTTGTTTGTTAATAATACCGAGGCTCAGCAACGCATGGAGCAAAACTAACAAAGATGAACTTTTTCACTTGCATTCAGTACATATGATTTCGAATGACGGTCGCGTACGAGCCGCGTCGCATATGATAAAATGTCATTTAATATTTCAGCTCGTACGATGAGACAGACGAGGACTGTTTATCGCCAAACCTAGACGACATCACCAACACAGAAGTAATAGAAGACTCGAGCGTCGAGGAGTCCACGCTCAGCGAGTGCGGCCCGGGGGCCCGCGTGCGGCCCGGCCCCACCGGCCCCTCCGGCCCCGCCGCGCTGCCTGGCCCCGCGGGCCCCGGCGCCGGGTACGTCAACCTCAGCTCCATCTACTCCATCGGCGGCGAGCGCTGGGCCAACAACGCCAACCCACCCGCCAAAAACGGCCTCCCTGACAAAAAACTCCCGGAGAAGCCGGTCCCTCCCGAAAAGCCCGTCAGCCTCATGATGGTCAACGGTAAAATGGACAACAGATACGCGGGATTCGGCAACAACAGCTTCCTGTACTCGCAGTTACTCGGGTCAAACGGCGCGCGTGCTAAAGACCCGCCCTCCTACACCGCAGCCACCAGTGGTGCACTGTTCGACAAGTCCGGCGAACCCAAGAAGACTGTCACGTCGCCAGTTAAACCTAAGTCTCCTGTCACGAGTCCCGTCAACGGAGTCAACAAAATCTCAGATAACTACGAGCGAGCCGTCGCGGAACGTCTGAGCCCGCAGAGGGAGAGCTCTAGACTAAACCGCAGCAGTCTGTTCAGCAAAGTGAATACGGGAGTTGTCTCCAGCAAAGTTAAGAAGAAATCCGCTCGACAGGACGAGGAAGACGAGGACTATGCGCGTGACAGTGACGAATGTTCCATTTAGGGAACGTGAAGCCAGTGATGTTGCCATGTGCAATAATAATTAAACGGTCTTATTTCAGTGAACACCAAAGATTACACGATGAACGTGCAATTCGTGAAAACGTTAGATTACCTACCTTACCTGATTATATCAAATTAGAATAGATGTGTAATATTGTCTCAGTCGTTAATCGAAACAGAGAAATATTTTTTCAACGTATCCTAGTGGTTGATACGTGCCTTGTGTCAGTGTAGCGAGTTTAGACGATTCCGCGTTCGAACGCTGTTAGTCGATTAGTGGATTTAGAACAAAAAGTGCATTAACCTTGAATAAAATTAAACTGTTCATTGTACGGAAACTTGTGTTAGTATCGCATAGACTAGTTTCAGCATTTTTATAGCGTAGTATTTATGTATGTATTATTTTAATTTACGTCTCAAATTAACCATATCAAACAATTGTATTTTTGTTTGCACAGAAGTTTTTGTGATTTCATTTTGAATTATATTTATAATATTACATATTTTACTAAATTCTGGTCATGTGATCTATAATGTATTCGTCACCTAGGTACAGTTAATTACAAAATCATATCATTCCTCCATCCAGGTCGTAATAATTATTTGTAATAATCATAAAATTCAAATTGATATCAGAATCGCTGTCATTAGAAATCGAATCAGGCGTCCATATAGCTTTATTTATTTATTTATCATGACAAAAGTCAGTATAATAAAACACGCACAGATTAATTTAGAATAGTAGATAGAAATATTTTTGATAAGGAGTTGTCTCCTATCCATCATCTACCTTCTTTTTTCGAAGTATTTCGTATAACGTGGTGTGTTATGTGTAGTGAATGTTGTGTGCAACGAGATTGTATTGTTGTGGGCTCCATACAGGGAGAGCATTGACGCTAGTAGGTAAATTATTTAGAATTACAATAATTAAATAATTGAACTGTTGGTAACAGTTTGAGAGGCGTCGCTTTCCTCCATGTTGGAGTCATGTGTGGATTAAAGAATTGTTTTATTCGAACAAATTCGAAACTAAAATTAAATTTATCCATTAATGAATTGTATATTAATAATTTGAGTATTTGACAATGCCAGTTGAAGCGAGTGTATGGATGTTCGTAAAAAGGAGGAGTTTATATGGAGTTATCGACATAATAAAGAACGTAGTGAACATAGCGAAGGCAGCTGTACAAATAGTAAGCTTCTAGGTAAAGCTAGGTAGATTATGTTATGTCTAGTCTACAGGTGCTGGAACAAGCCAACTGACGGTCTACCACTTCGATGTAATAATTTGTTTACAAATCTTAAATTCAACAATTTTGTCACAGCCAAAGAATCGGTTGTTAGATTTTATAATCGCCTAAAGTACTGAGTTTTATTATTCATGGATTTTATAGTTCAGTTATTATTAATAATTATTAAATTTAATAAATTGTCGGTAGGATAAATTGCTAAGTTATATGAGAATTTCATTATATTATTCTAATGTTAGTTACGATTTTAAATCCAATTGTTTTCAAGTGTGTAGTTTCAAAAACTTTATGTGTGACCTTTATCATACATGTAAAAATTGTGCCTCATGTATGTATAACGTTTTATCACGAACGATACCGCACCATAGGATCACTGAATTCACCCGTACCTACCTATCCTATAGCTTCATTTAATGTTAACACTAGTCATTTCCATAAAATGTAAATCATTTCTATTTACAATCCTCAATTGAACTAATTTTACCAAGTATTAACCAAAACGATTGTTCACATTTTTAACAAATTTTATTAATATGTTGTGTACTGTTATATTAGAATAATTTTATTGAGGTATGTTTTAAATACCTAACAGTTTTGAGCTTAGCTGTTTTAAAGTTGGAATAATTTAGTTAATTAATTTAGATTAGGTCTGTACACTTAAGTTACCGGTTTTTTAAGGTAATTTTTTTCAGTAAGAGATTGACTGTCGTAATGTTCTTTATGTACCTAGTTGGTGTATAAGTTGAGTAGTCTTATAAATGTTTTAATCACGAATCAGGTAATCGTTTTTAAATGTTATGTTGTCATTGCTAAGACATGAATACTTAGTATCTGAAGACCTTCTCAGCCATGTTTCGCAGTTGTGCCATTTTGTTTTCATACAATATTATTACAAACAATTAATAATATCAGACTTGCAATACCTTAGTAATTAGACTTGTCCACTTGACTTGTTAACACATGCAACATATTCTTGTAAACAAATAATTTACCTCCTTTACTCATTATAACTAATAATAATTAATTGCATTTGAAAATTGTATCTAAACTTTGAACCTTTATAATGTGCGCATTTGGTAAGCGTGGAATGATAAACGTTCCTAAAAAGCCTAATAATTAATAAATAAATTGGTTCATCTTTTAATGAATGTACCTAGGTACAAAATTGTAATTTTATAAATACCTAAGTTAAGATTTCTTTCATTTTAAATAGGTAGGTACGATCATTTGTTTTTATATTTATTGGTACCGGTCTAAAATACTTTATTTTGCATATTGAATTCTTTTAGACGCAATTATTAGTCGTATCTCGTTTTTTCACTATTGTCAATATAATGCACAGTTGTAGACTGTCATTAACAAATTAGTTCAATAACTTAGTACCGCGAGATTAATCACAATCAATCATTGTTTAAATATAAGATTTTTTACAGACATTAGTGGTGACAAAGAAAAGGGTGTGTTAACATTTAATAAACGATGACAGACCTATTGTTAAGTCTCCTAATAAAGTACATAACTGTATTTAATATTGATTTTATTTTGAATTCCTTAAATATACCGAAAATAATTGGAGTGGTGTGTAAATGGAGTGAATGTGGGATTAGTGAAAATATAAGTTATGATGAATGAATATGAGTAAGTAGAATGAAGAATTTTAGGCCATGGGTCCCAAGTCTGCTATTTGTATAATTTCGTCATTCCAACACGATCCCATTGTCATTTTGCTAAAAGTTCGTAATCTGCTAAATTCATAATGGTCGTATGAATGGTCGATCATTGGTCGCACAATGACGCTGTAATGGGTGGTCACTGATCAAAGTAACTATCAAAATTTTAGCAGATTACCGCATAAGTCAGTCATTCAGTTGTCATTTTGTACGAGATTACCATTATACACTCGGCGTCACAAAAATCGCACCTTTTCGAAAATAAGTTTAAAACATGTCCCGCCAGTAACGAATACATTAAACCCAATTAATATTGGTATCAATTAAAAGTATGTTTAACGACCTTTAAATTAACAACAGTTAGAATTCCTAAACACAACAGATCTCATTAGCACGTAACGTTAAAAAAAATGTTGTCAAAATACGCATTACAACGGCCACTAATTGCACCTCCCTACAAGGGTATAAAACGGGCGACCCGGGTTAAATGTGGGTCATTCGCTATTCAACCTTTGAAGTGAACACACGTGAACAGCTACAGCAAGAAAAATACCCCAGAAGATGGATACCACTGCAGATGAAGCCGCTCAAGTCATTGCACTACTGCAATCAGGGATGCGGCAATGTGATGTTGCTCGGCAACTGAACTTGAGTCGTTTTGCCGTTCGACGAGTGTTCCAACGTTTCCAAGAGACTGGTGGCTATATCCGAAGACGTGGATCTGGAAGACAACGGTGCACATCCGAAAGAGACGATCGCTTTATTGTTTCGACGTCTTTACGTAATCGGTTCTCCAATGCTGTTGAGCTGCAACAACAACTGCGATCAGCTCGCAGAACTTCTGTAAGCGTCTCCACGATTAGAAGAAGAATGCGGGAGAAGAAAATTGCAGCTCATAGGGCTGCTACAGGGCCCAAATTGACTGCACAGCATAGGAGAGACCGGTTGCAATTTGCCCGTGACCATGTGGATTGGACAATAGACCAATGGAGGGCTGTGCTCTTCTCGGATGAGACGAGGGTGTGTCTTTTCTGCAACGACAGGCGTCGAAGAGTGTATAGGAGGCAAGGGGAACGATTCGCACAAGCCTGTATTCAAGAGACAGTGGAATACGGGGGTGGCTCGTGCATGTTCTGGGGCGGCATGTCAATCGACGGTAAAACGAACCTTGTGTGTGTTTCTCGGACTGGAAGTGCTCGCGGGCAAGGGTCGCTGACTGCTGCTCGGTACATAACAGAGATCTTAGAGGAGCAGGTTGTCCCTTATGCGGGTTTTGTTGGCAGTGGGTTCACGTTAATGCACGATAACGCCCGTTGTCACACCGCTTTAATTGTAAGAGACTACCTGCAAGAAGTTGGCATCCCTGTTATGCGCTGGCCGGCGCGAAGTCCAGACCTGAACCCTATTGAGCACCTTTGGGATGAACTGAAACGGCGAGTACGGGCACGAAATCCTGCCCCTACCACTCTCCAAGACCTTCAAGATGCCGTCGTTGCAGAATGGGACAACATTCCACAAGAGACTGTTGTCACATTAATAAGGTCCATGAGAGAACGCATGGAAGCAGTCATCAGGGCTAGGGGGGGTAACACTAGGTTTTAAGTTAGTTTTAAGGACTTTGTTGTAATTTTTGCTGATAAAATAAAATTTAACTTTTTAATCATTTGCATTAGCTTGCTTTTTTTTATTCCCTGGTAAACAAAAAACCAAATCCATTGATTTATTCTAAAATTTAAATAAATTGCCTTTCCAATTATACCTTATAGTCATATGTATACCATTGATTAATAGGGTTAAAATGACTTTGAAGGGAATTCTTAAAGAGGTGCGATTTTTGTGACGCCGAGTGTATATCATTTCTTTCAATGGCGTGTCAGTGGTTGACCATTGGAAAGTCATAGTGACGCCATTATATTAATAGATTACCAAACTTGTCAAAATCAACAATTATGAAATCAATGATAGACCATTCTGACACTATTGTTATAGCAGACTTGAGACCCAGTTTTGAAGTGTGGAAGTTTTCAATATTCAATACTCAATACTTTATTGCATTCCATAATGTGTACAAATAGTTGGTATGTTATAACATCGAATCAACTATGGACCCTGTCGGGCACAGCAAAGTTAATTTTGTAATAGGAGAGATGATGAAGGCGCTTTTTGTTAGGAAAAAAGACAAATATTAAATTCAAATAGTAACTATCATTAAAATAATATAATTCGCTTTTATGGTATTTAAATTTTATAATAAGTATTTATATATTTGGTTTTATAAGTTATATTTTTATATTATATATTGCACGGTATTCATTCGATATTATTAACACTATAAATTATAATAATAAACTAATTAATTATAATAAAATAAATATTTACAATTTTATTATTTAATTTGGTATTCAGTATTATTTAATTTATTTTATTGTTTAATTTTATTATTTAATTTAGTTTTGAGGAATGCTATTATTTTAATTGTGCACTGTTTAACACATTAGTTTTTGCGTGTTAATGGTTGGACCATCAACCCCGTGGTTGGCATTATTCTATAATTTATTATTATAAAACTTATCGCTAGAAGAAACCAATCCTGATGGATGGTACGACAATTCGCTGAAGCCAATCTTTAAAAAAAAGGCGATGTACTGGAATGCGGAAGAAAACTAATGTCACATAATGTGAAAAGGTTTCACACTATGTACACACAGAGAAAGCTATTGAAAGGCGGTTGAGAGAAGAGAGTGAAATAATATCATAAAATCTGTCTTACCTACAGTGGAGGCACCAGAATGGATAAGGTGAAGAATGAGTTTATTAGAGAATGTTCGAAAGTGGCACCAGTGACGCAAACGACAAGAGTTATGAGTGTTATGGATGGATGCAGAGTGAGAGGAAGGCCAAAGAAAAGATGGATAAATAGTATAAAGAATGATATGAAAGAAAAGGGATTCAGTGATAGCGTGACGGTTGACAGGCCAGAATGGAAGAAGAATAAGTGACTATTCTATTAAAAGAAAAACAGTAAACAGATACATTACAATTATGATATTAACATAGGTACCTATGGAAAACTGTGACAGCACTGTCAACAAAAGACCAAAAAAAGTGGGACATGGGATAAGGGCAAGAAGATGATGATTAAGTATTTTGATTTCCTGAAGACACAAAAAATTTAAACGTAATATTTCAGAAATCGACCGACAGTTAAGTGGGGATCTATCTATGCCCGGGAAATTTTTGTATTTAACTAATAATACCTAATTGGTTTATAATAACATAGGTTACAAGGAACCACCTTGTAACTTATGTTGACATCTTAACTACATAATTATTATTATTTTGTAAAAGGTATTATTAAAAACCGCGTATGGGTGTTGCACAACGTTGCTGGATGGAAGGATGGAAGTATGGTCTGTACATGTATGGTAAACAAAAGACTTGTAACATTGTAGTAACTTAATTAGATTATTGCATGGCATAAAAAAATACACCAAAATGTAATATAATAATAGGAGTGTCAAAATTCGTTTGGGGTCGTTGGCGGTTCCTGGTGGTACTGCGTGAAGAGGTTGGGGTTTATTTCACCCAAGCAAGCCCATCAATCTCTTGTCGGTCCTCAATACAGATTGAAACAGCACATTACACCAATGTTATCAACAAAAACCACGAGGTAATAACATAATCGTCTAAAATACTAATCGATTGTTCATGTCCCAATTTGTCCGTCACTATATATGACAATCCTCCATGTCAAAGTCAAACAGATGTCAAACTGTTTGTTTTATCTAAACATTTTGTCTGCACAAATGTCACTGTCTGGGGTGCTTTTACTGAACGTTCTTTTGAAAAGTGTAACTATATTTTACAGCGCGCCTCTAACAAAAATGCCCTTTTACGCAGTAGCGAAAGGTCGGACTACAGGAATATTTATGACGTGGCCCGATTGTGAAGCTCAAGTAAAAGGTTTTGCTGGTGCCAGGTATAAGAAATTTGACTCTGTTGTGAGTGCTCAAGATTTCATCAGTGCTGAAGGTGGACCAAGCACTAATTCCAAGTCTAAAAAATCCAATAACCAGTCAAAACACATCAGCAGCTCTTCGAATGGCCTCAAAAGAACTTTTTCCACTTCTAGTAATAATCAAGTAAAAAGTGTTCCAGTTCCAGAAAAACCCAAAAGAAAATCAAAAGCAGATGTTAGTGTCGGTTACGCGAAGGAGAAAAATTATTCCGATGGGGATTTTTCTGACGACTCCGACGACTTGAACGCAATACTATCAAAACAAATGGATGATGTAGAAAAAAGACTGAAAACATTTGAGAAGGGAGTAGACAAAATTATTAAAAAAGGAACTAAGAAAACTATTCTAATCGAGCCTCCACAGAATAAGAGACCTAAAACAAACAGTGGAGAGGAATTTGAAATGGATAGCGATGGTTATGTGCAAGTGTACACAGATGGGGCTTGCTCGGCAAATGGCAAGAGTGGAGCCCGAGCTGGTCTTGGAGTGTATTGGGGTGATGGCCACCCCCTTAACATCAGTGAGCCGGTGTCTGGGCGGGCTACTAATAATTGTGGGGAGATCCAGGCTGCCACTAGAGCTATAAAAGTTGCGCTTCAGAATGGAGTTGACAAACTGTCAATCAACACAGACTCAAAATTTGTTATTAACTCTGTAACCAAATGGATGCCTGGTAATTCTTAAACTTTGAATTTTGTTTATTAAATTCATTAGGTATCAATTTCAGAGCTCCAGATGAGATGTGAAATTGATGCAATGTTATGACTAAAATAAAAAAGCAGATTAGGTATCAGTTTTTAAGATATCTGTAGGATTGTATAGATTATATCAAAATAATCAAGAAATATTTAAATTGTTGGTTCTCATTATTTTTTAGGTTGGAAACGAAAAGGATGGAAGCTGGCATCTGGAGAACCAGTAAAGAATGAAAAAGACTTTAAAGATTTAGATAGTGTACAGCATAAGTTACAGATTAAATGGAATTATGTAGAAGCACACAGAGGAATACATGGCAATGAGATGGCTGATGAGCTGGCAAAGGCTGGAGCTGTGATGTATAATAAATGATAAAATGTAAATGAGCAGCTGATTAATCTATTGAAATAAAAATATAAAAGCACAACTTCTTTGTATAACATGAAATGACAGGTTTATTTTGTGCGGAATCTGAAGTTGTCAATCTTATATACTGCTCTTTAATGGCTGATTGCAATGAGGTGTTCCTATTCATTTTATAAAAATATTTAGGAACAGAGGAGAACAGTAATATAAGTAAAAAAAAATTACAAATATTTAAATACAGAATTAATCTCTGAATAATGTAATGAGAAAAATAAAAATCCTTCCTGTAAGTCTTTTCTTTGTCGTATGAAGCACTTAACAATGGTGCTAATTCTATTGTGCACAAGTTAAACTTATTTTATGGTATTTATATCTCTTTCTCTCCAATAAAACAAGAAAGAGACTAAGAACTGTCAATTTAAGTTTATCTGAAATGTTCATACAATAAAATTATAGTTGTCATGTCAGAACCTATTGATTAAAAAACTGCATAGTTCAAGAAAACACAAAATATGACATCTCTAAGTTCTTACCTGTCGCCGTCCTGCAGCTGCCTGGCACTAAGATTAAGATATTCCAATTGTTTAATTTTAGTTTAGTTTGTAAACAATGGAATCAGCACCAATGTTATTTTTTAGTCTAGGCAACATTAAGTACATATGTACAGAAGCCAGCACACCAAGTCATACCAAACTGTCAAAATTATCCAATTGAATATGAACCTTAATTATTTGTAATAAAGTTGAAAATCTATCAAAGAAATTTGACACATTGTTGTAGCTTGATGTGCTGGCCTCTGTACATACTATAGTAGGAATTCCTTCTGTATCGTGGGTGTGATAACAACCATATAAAGTCATTAAACAACCATCCAACAATTTATTTGACGACACGGTTGGCGCAGTGGCTGAGCGATTGTCTGCTGCGCTGCATGTTGTCGGTTCGTTTCCCGCACGGAGCAAATATTTGTATGACCTCCAGGTACTGGTTCCGGATCTGACTCTTTGTGTATGCGAATTTATGTTTGTAAACGCACCCTTAATACAGAAGAAATTCCGATTTATTCCCTTTATGTCGAGCCGAAAACCTTGTCTCGCTTCTATTACCCCTATGTCGAGCTTAGTTTTCTGTCCCGTTTCTATTCCCTTTATGTCGAGTTTAATAATATCATATTTTAGAAGTACAGTCACGTCCAATGAAATGTATACATGCACATAATTTAGAATCAATTTTTACACAAAAAAAGAATTTAAAAACAACTAATAACTTTAACCATACAGTACTATGTACAGTCAACAGCAAAAGTAGATAATCAAAATCAGAAATGCAATACTAATTTACTAACACTAATTTATATAATTTATTACTAGTTTATTTATTAAAAGTATGTGATTGTCACACACACATACTTTTGAATCACTTCAACGCCACATAGATCTGACGCGAACTCCGTTCATTAGTATTGAATTTCTGATTTTGATCATCTACTTTTGCTGTTGACTGTACTATTATATTTTTTATTAACCATCAAAGTATGTCATAATATCAGTGTATGTTTTTTAATATTCGAAATTATGTGCATGATGAAAAAGTATCTATCTTTTAAAAGTTCATTTATTATACGGACTAGATAATTGACTAACCGAAATTCAATGATTTTACAAAGATTTTGTGCCATTGACTTTTAATTTACATCCCTGACTGTACCTGTTCACCACACTCGACATAAAGGTAATAGAAAGCGTAAAATATCAATACTTTGGAGAACAGTAGACTTCCAGGCTCGACATAACGGGACTCGACATAAAGTGAATAAATCGAAATTCCTAGTGTGGGGCACGTTTTATTTTTTCAAGAAAAAGAACATATATTTCGCCATAGGCACGACTAGCTTACCCACACAAGTACACAACCTACCTAGTTACATTGATTATTTCATAAGTACACGAATTCGAAAGCTATAATATAAGTACTTAAATTAATATGATTCATAAAGCAAGGCATATTAGGTACGATATAATATTTTCTATATCTATAGTAATCTTTGAGTTACCACAGACGCAGCTATAATATTTATCTATAATACTTCACCAAAATATGTGGACAGATCTAACAAAGGCATTACAAGGCATATTATAGTATATTTCAAAAATGTGAAACAAACAACGACCGCAGACGTAATAAGGGCGAAAATATACGGCAATCTGTATAATGCCATCAAGCCGAAAACACATCTGCGACGATAAGCTCGCCTGGGACCGCCGGAGCCGTGACAGAAGTCAATCAAATCTACTTGACAGCCTTCTTCCCTGCTCTCGTCTTTTACACACATTACCGAATACAATACAATACATACAATACAATACCGAATGCACAGCCGGTACCCGGCTGTGCATTCGGTATTGTATAGAATACCTAGGCAAAGTATAAAATAAATAATATTTCGTACATTGCCTACCCGTTTTATGCATTCTATACATTGCCTAGGTATTGTATACAATACCGGATGATACACATTGCCGGTAACACATATACATAGCTAAGTAAAAATATCTATCTACTTATAATTATTTTCGTGAGTAAATTGAGGGTAGTGTTGAGTTACTAGAAATGTAATAATTACTTTGTAAACTGTATTCATTAATTCCAACAAAATTATTACATAGCACAGTAGGTAAGTACATACGGGTCGACAACAGAACCTCCTTTTTTAAAGTCTTAAAATTCGCACCATCTTTGGAATCGCATGCTTATGATTCTCTCTGTAAATACTTGTACTCTTTGCTTAATGCATATGACTTATAAGGTGTCATTGTGAAGGGCGGCAAGTGATATTTTTGCCTGGAGCGGCTACTAAGATCGGTTCCTGGTGAGAGTTTACAAACATATAACCTCCCATACACAAACCAACAGATCTGTATGTAATCTAATAACTACCTGTATGCTATGTTATTCAATATTTCATTAATTTGTTCCTTAAAATTCCCTATTAATTGACCCACTGACCCAAAACGGAGACTTATTTCAGACTATTTTCATGTTTTATACATTGAATATATTTTAAGTAGATACTCATGTCTATGTACACACACAATATGACAGTATTTCGACGGTGGAAATTTAAAATGTTAAGGGAAATTTCCACCATCGATTTTCCGCTCAGAATAAAACTTAAGTACATATATATATCGATGTGAAATATATTTATGTTAAGTACGGCTAAAACCCGAAGTGCGGCTACACCTAGTTTTATCCGGCTAGAGCTAGGTGTAGCCTGTAGCAGTTGGTTAAACTTAGGAAGGAGTAGCCTGCGAGCTCGGGACTTGTGGCACCTCGACTTGGTGGTCAGAAGATGGTCGCCGTCAGGTCGACAGAGCCCAGCAGCGCGGGGCTCCTATTTCTGTCTGCAGGGTTTAAAAGAACCAAACCGAACCTCGGGGTGCCCCTGAAGTCGACAGTCTTCTACTGGTTCAAAAGCACAAATACAGATAATGTAACCACCGGTGTGCCGCTGCACCTAGTTCTAGCCGCTATGATGAATAGGCTAAACCTAGTTCTAGCCGCTATGATGAATAGGCTAAACATAGTTCTCACCAAAGATAAGTAGGAACATTTAAGTTTAACCTGTGGTCGGCTGCACCTATTTAATAATACCCTACCCTTTGTGGACACTGGGCACCGGTGTAACGCTGACTTGTACAGTCAGCGACAAAAGTCGATCAACACTTCGGTATTTTCTCAGATGTTTCAAATTGAGCATAATACTTATTATGTATTAAAGGCAATAGGATAGATAGTCAATATAAAATTAATTTTTAGCTATGACCTGAAATACTCAAAAGTTAATTCCTTTAGGATCTTGGATGTACCTACCTAATCTGTGTCTATATTTATTAGATGACTAGCTGATGCCCGCGGCTTCGCCCGCTTGACAAATCATATAGGTACTAAAACCTTCCTCTTGAATCACTCTATTATTTAAAAAACCCGCATCATAATCCGTTGCGTAGTTTTAAAGATCTAAGCATACATAGGAACAGACAGACGAGACGGGAGACTTTGTTTTATATTATGTAGTTAGGTAGGTAGTGATTAGGGAAATGTAGTGTTTATTCGACTTGCTGCTGACCGTACAAATCCAAACTTGGGGAAAGTATACGGTACTGTTTGTATGCGGGCTGCATAACAAAATAATTTAAATGATAGCGATAGATTAATTAGTTTAAACTTTTAGTTTGTTGCAGTTTCATAATATATATTTTCTTCTACGAGTACCTACGCGGTAAGTGGCATTCCAATGCATCCTATTTCACTCACTCACACTACGGTATTTTGGTAACAGGGAGGGGAGAAAAAAAATATCCTTTTGCGATTGGTGCTGGTGCACAATTCATGATAACTAACTTGTTCCTGATTGGTTACTGTTACGTCAAGGTCACTTTATCCGTTACAAACCGCCGGACGCTCTCAAAATACTAGAAATTCGACTCCGACGACGACAACGAAGCGAACTTTAAAAACTTTTGCATTGATTGTTGTTTTGCGCCGGCCGGCAGTCGCGTCGTACTTAGTGAGACAGTTCGTCTTGTTTGATTTTACAGTACCTACCTAGTTGAAGAATATAAGCATAATACTTAGAACACAGGAGTGATCTATTCCGAAATACTTATTTCAAGATGATGATGAGCCACGGCGGTTATGTAAAAGTTTTCACTGATGGGGCCTGTTCATCTAACGGCATGAGTGGAGCTCAAGCTGGTTTCGGCGTATTCTGGGGTGATGATCATCCTCTGAACGTGAGTTCACCGGTAAAAGGAAGCCGACCAACGAACAATAGTGGCGAGATCCAGGCCGCCACGTGCGCTATAAAGCAAGCATACGAGAATAACATCGGCAAACTAGAGATCAACACAGACTCACGTTTCCTCATCGATTCTGTTACCAAATGGATGCCAGGTAACTAATTATATGCCTAAATTTAATAAAATTGTTAAAAATGTAGGTACCTACCTACCTACCCACTTAAAACATTTTTATCAGATCTTACAACTACCCACTTAAAATATTTGTGAAGAAATTCCCTCAATAGGTAGGTACCTACCTACTTAAGTTTAAGTACAAATAAAACCAATCATCTCGTCTGAACAAAATCTATATCAATATTATAAAGCTGAAGAGTTTGTTTGTTTGTTTGTTTGGTTGAACGCGCTAATCTCAGGATCTACTGATTCGAATTGAAAAATTATTTTTGTGTTGGATAGTCCATTTATCGAGGAAGGCTATAGGCCCATGCGAAGCCGGGCCGGCTTGCTAGTACTTAATACAATGTTTTTTTATTTCAGGTTGGATACAAAATGGCTGGAGGCTGGCATCAGGACAACCAGTGAAGAATCAGAGAGACTTCAAGGAGCTTAACAACGCCATGCGCTATGTTCAAGTAAGATGGCATTTTGTGCCAGGACATCAGGGAATATATGGTAACGAAATGGCTGACCAACTGGCCAGAGACGGGGCCCAAATGTATTATGGTTAAAAAAACATGTCAAACATGCTTATTATAGAAGCTAAGAGGGGTGTTGAATCTTCTTTTCATTATCATTTATTGTTGTTTTACGTTTCTTTTTACTATTACGTTTAGAACCTAGTTGCTTGAGGACTTCATCATTGATCTTGTGTTGTGATTTTTTTACCTACCAGGTAATTGTGTGCATTTTTTAATTTACTATTGATTAATCAATAACAAGTGGTTAGATAATAGGTGTAAGAATCTGGCTTTGTCTAAACCAATACATAGTTTTAGTGTAATATGTTAAAGAACCTGTTGTTTTGAAAATAAGTGCAGAAGTTGTTTTGGTTTTTTTACTTTGTTTATGATTACCTATGTAAGAATGTCTATCTATCTTGTAAATGACATGTTGTAAGGAAAAGTTTGTTAAAATAGACATATATTAAACTTTATTTTACTTAGGTTCCTGTGTTATTTTTAATAGGGTCAAACAACCACCTGACACACCAAAGAGTAGGTATACAGACACAGGACTGGCAAGTGGCAAGACCCAATCATTAAAGTGTCATGCCACTTGAAGTTTCTTTAAACAATATAGGTACCTACTTAGACATTTGCCTTTGCCCTGCAGTGGGACAGTCCAGGCTAAATATAATAATAATAATATAGTGTGTAGTATGAGTATGGTATGGTAGGTATTAAGTAGTATGAGTTATTTTTAAGCAAATGGCTTAAAAATAACTCAAATACTAATACACACTTGAAATTCTTAGAAGGACCCAGTTTAACATTAACAATGACGTTATCTTTGAGTAACTTCATTGGGTAACCTCATTACAGGAATTAAACAGATGAACACAGTGCATTGTTTGTCATTTTTTGTTTGTTGTCTGTTAGTAAATATGTACCTACCTAAACTTACACTATTTTTATGGGGTTAAAATTTAGCATAACTTTACTCTAGGTTAGGTATTAATAAGATGGCCAGCTGTGTATATTGAATATTTTAAATAAAATATTTGTAAGGCCATCACACACAACAGTACCTACATGCAAGTAGACCTTGACCTTAAGCCTTCACCCGACTATCGTATTCATTGAATTCAAAGAGGGCGATCAGTGTACGAGACGGTGCGAGAAAGAGATGGAGTTATATGCGGTAAGTCGCGTGTCCCTTGCCCTCTTACCCCTCGTTTACACCAAGGCATAATACATGTAGGTATTCTACAAGTTTAAGGCAAGTTGTGACGACAATAAAATTATTGGACTACCTTACTATATCATTCAGCATTCGACAATGCTGAAATAGTATTTTTTTTATTCTCCGTACCTATGCTTTAAGTAAATGGAGGACACAATTCTGTGTCAAATGTCCTTTGTTACCCTTACGCAAAATACGAACTGAGACGTCAAAGTGCGGATACTAGCCCGACTTTACTATTCCCTCACTATTCACACACTCGCACTTTCTCTAATTGTCACAAAATGATTCCAGTAAGACTAGTCCTTCTGCATCTGCACTGTCCTACGCTCCTAGGAGCGTTAAAGTCCACACATAGGTACCTGAAAGCGGTTTGCCTCAGTATTATATTTCCGATGAGTTAGCACTGAGTCACTGACAGTGAGAAGTGCATTCGTTTATGATATTTGATATTGGATTGTGTCGTGTGTTTGTTACGAGCCTTTCTGGAACATTGTTCAAACAAAACAAACATAGAATTATTAAGCGTCGGTACGTAACGTAGGTAGGTACGTTTTTTTTTTCAGAAAATGTTCCGACCTTTAACAAAAAGGGATACTGTACCTATTTCTGACAACGAATTCATTCATTATTGCATTTGGGATGGCTTTAACGACGCACCGTCTTTTGTTTCTATTTAAACAAAAAGCTGTAGGTAGTACAAAATATCGACATCTGTTTAATTATTACTATAGCAAAGTGTTGAAATTCCTTCTCGAAGAAAAAAAAATTAAATGGTCTTGGGCACTTGGGTACACGTGTAGCCAGAACAGTCAAATATAGTTCTACTACCTAACCTTTACCTAAACTTTGTCAAAAATATATTATTACCTACAGTAAAGAAATATAGCAATTCTGGTAAAAAATAACCTTGTGTAGGTTACCTATCTTATATATATAAATCTCCTGTCACGATGTTTGTCCGCGATGGACTCCTAAACTACTGAAGCGATTTGAATGAAATTTGTACACCGTGTGCAGTTTGATCCAACTTGAAAGATAGGGTAGGTGTAGGATAGGTGTAGGATAGGTGTAGGGTAGGTGTAGGGTAGGTGTAGGGTGGGTGTAGGGTAGGGGTAGGGTAGGTGTAGGTAAATAGGCAGGTAAGTAGGTAGATAAGGACAGGGCAACGTCTGTCGGGTCAGCTAGTATGATATAAGTTTCAGTATGTTTATTCATGGTAGTGCTTCTCGAATTACATTTCTTGGTAAATTTTGCACAGGTGTTGTTACCATTACAGGAAATAAAAAAATGAAATCCGTTTCATCATTTATTTATTGATTGAAACAGTTTTGTATGTACCATATGTACTAAAAGCTCTTAATAGTAACGTAACCTTACTATTTACAAACAGAGATTTACTGGACAATCAAAGTCTACTTCCATTCACAGAAAAGAGGTTTGAAGGTTTGGCTTTGAAGTCGTATTCAGTTGCATGTTTGCTTGCAAAAGACACAATCCGACTAGCAAAGCGATAAATGAATACTTATGCTATTTGCATCTTCAGTGTTGTCACAATAATGTGGCTACATCAAACAAGCATGTAGCTTACTATCTATTTAACATCGATCAATGAAAACTTAGTATAAATAATTGCGAGCTTGGATTGTCTAATGTTAGGTCAGAAACATAATTATATTACAAACACGATTAAATAAATGAAGACATCGCTTCGCTAACAAATTTGTTTGTGCTAATATTGGTACTGAATAAAACTAAAATGCACATTACAAGTGAACTTAATATTAACAGTCTTAAAATTATTGTAAACAATATGTTGTAGTCATATGCTGACAGAGTTGTGAGTTATTTAGTTAAGTAGTTAGTTAGCTACTTGAGTAACCAAATACATTGTTAATAAAAAACGAACTGGCGGGAAAAATATAGACAGAAATACTATATCTTAGAGGATGTGCTATTTACTAAAGTCTTGCTATTAATAAATAAAATATTGAAGGTGCGTACTGACATCGCGTGGCGCTCTAAAATGCCTTGCTGTATACTTATTTGACGACTCAAATAACTTGCGCTCATATATGTCTACAGTACGAGCATGATTGTTTGTCAGCTAAATGCGATGGCGAACATTTCATATAAAGCGTTACACGACTGGTTTTGTCGCTGCATTCCTCACATCATTTTTCTCAGCACTGGCCATAAGCGAAAAGTGCCTCGCTATATCTATTCGCGCCTTTGTAATTCACGACTATTGAAACACATCTTTACTTCTTCGTAAATTATGTAAAATTATAATAACACGAGTTATCAGTTTTTTCCATGTGCGAAGGAATACCACATTCCACATCGAATAGTATCGTTGCTATAATAATACAAAGTATCATAACAACTTATTATTCGAAACACATTATTATCATTGAACGATATTATTCCGATCATTAATTTACAATATTTACACAAACAAGGCGAAAGATTAAAAAGGATTGAAATGAAATGATTCAATCCTTCTCGAGCTTAAATAAAAGACTCAACTTATTATGTTTAATTTTATTTCAAAAAGCTTCACTCATATTGAGCGCGCTTTGCGAATAATTTCAAAGACTACAAGGCAACAATTACTGGTTGCAGTAGGTATTTTAAAATAAAAAATGTCGTTCCATCATACTTTACAATGCGTTATTGGCTTCTTTTTACTATTTTAGTGTTTGTCTATACAATTATATATTTTTTAAAACTCAAGAGACTAGCTCAAAAATATAAGAAAAAAATACGTATCCAAAACAATTAATCGACACCACATTTTCGCAAATCACATAATTATTTACAGTTTTAGTTTAAAATTTTATCAATTACTGAAACGGAAATTCTAGCCAAAGACTAATTTAAAACGGCAGCTGATCGCATACACTGATCATTTTTTTACCATATCTTTTCACGTTTAAATCAATGCCAAACGCGTAACACTAGCCTTTATAATATTATCAAGTAGTCACCTCTACAAGCTACTAATCGCAAAATAGTAAATTTCCATCCACTTTAATATTATAAGCTTTATTAAATTGATGACATTTTACACCATACAGCACAGATAAAATACTTGTATGCGCTTAGCATAAACCACTGAAGTTATCTGTGAACATATATATCATAACATATATATATCTGTGAACACAATACATACAGTGTGAGCAGCAGCTAACAGTTACCTTAGTATCAAAGTCATGCTCAACAACTACTACACGTAGCCACCGAACAGTGAATGATGGTACTTAATTAATTAGAACTATAGACATTGATTGTTTACATTCACATAATTATTAGTTTGTCAATAATTACCCACACTGCAATCTTCGTTGGCGTCCACAAGTCCTCATGTGGGATACGGAAATCACCAATTATTCGCATTTTTCAAGACAATTTTTTTATACATTATTACTAGCGGTCAGAAAGGTTACTACTTCCTTATGACTTGACGTAAAACGACAACATTACTGACTATTACTTTTCAAATTCATATTTACAATGAATTTTATTTTTACTTACTTGTTATTTAAAATAACTTTCTTTTTCGATATTTACAACGAACATTTTAATGAGCTGTATTATCTATTTGTACGTGACGCGCACCATCACAGAGTGATTTAAAATATGTTTGCATCTAAACGAACCTTTTGATCGCCACCATCAAAAATAAAAATTGCGAAATAATGTAAAATCATTACTACCGTGTTTATTTTAAAAATCATTAAGTTTTGTGGTTTGGCGTAGAAAGAAACTAATAGGTGTTTACGCCGTGGTGTTAAAAAGGTTGTATTTGTCCCTCGTTTACGGCACTACTTACTCCTTTGTTGTGTAAGCAGTGACCGTAGGACGGGGTCAGTAGTGTTGCCTCATGAGGTATAGTACTGGATGGTATGCGTCCTCCGGGCGGGCGTCACGACCGACGAGTTGTTCGGAGCGCCCACTATGAGGTACCCGCCTGAAGATGCCACCACCTTCTTATTAGCGTTCTCCTCCTTGTTCATTAACTGTTGGAAGATAATTACAATCGTCACGCAAAAGTAGTATACTGGCACCGATTCCCTTGTTCACAAACTAAACTAAAATTGGACTATTGGCATTTCTTACTGCACAGGCAGCTGAAGAAAAGGACGGCGACAGATGAGAACTAAGTTAGAGATGTCAAATTAGCTATTTCTTGAGCTTCGCAGTGTTTTTCATCAATGCGTTTTGACATGACCACTATATTTGTATACAGCACATTTTAGATCAACTTAAATTGACAGCTCTTATTAATATCTGTCTCTTTCTTGTTTTATATGAGAAAAAGAGATGTAAATAGCTTAAAATAAGTTTAGCTCGTGGATAACAGAATTGGCGTCATTGTCGTACATTCGTTAATATTTCGTTATAGAAGCCCATGTGTAAGTTGTAGTTTTTAAACTAAGTTAATCAAGCCACTTATAGCGTGGCTACATGTAGTAATGAATACATACTTGTTTGTTGATGATGATAGGTTGGATCTGCTGGCCGGTCTGAGATGGCTTATACGTGCCGACACATTTCATTGTTTGATTGCCGCTCGTGTCTTCTACCATGCTCACTGAAATTTATTACAATAGACTTGTTGAATACTATGAAAAGTAGCATCGGTTATTATAGTCATACACAGTTCTATTGTTACGTGAGAATACACCGTGGCATGAAAGTTGTCTTTCAAATGTACTCCATTAAATGGAACAACAACATAAAATACCTCTAGACACGATTAAAAATAATTATTAACTTTAATTAGAAAAATGTTTCTGACGGTATGAAGTATGAAGGAAGTATTAGAAATAAGTGGCTTTTAAGAATGGCTCATTTCCGCGCCGCCCTTGGAATTTGGACCGCAAGGCTCAGACCGCGCTCGTTACAGGATGATCTAAACTACGTTAAAATTACGCGTCATTGTTATTAAATTATATTTTCATATTTATATATTTTTGAAATGTTCATAAATATAATTATTTTATTTTTATTAATGATTAGTAAACATTGGATCACATGAAGTGAGCTCCCGTTGTATGACGATCAACCTTTTGACCGCCACAGTCATCCACGCCACGGTCACGACTACATGACAGACGAATTACTACTCTAACAAACTACGTATACAAACGTAATTCCATAGAGTAGTAATTCGTAGTTTGGCGCCCGAGGGCACAACTTGCATGTAATGCTTGAGCTTCAGCTTGACCTTTCATAGCTTGGGTTGAAGTCGCGTCAGCGCAGTTAAAACGTTCGAATAACGACTACGCAAAGGGTACCGTCAAACGGGGTAACTTTCAAAACAAGAGGTAACTTTGATAATTTCCTAAAATTCTAATATTTTACCAATAGCCGCGCAATTATTAAACACAGCCGGTTGTTTGATCTTATATTAAGAGTTCAAGTCGTTATGCCATGTTTTGTAAACGGTGTAGCACATTAAAGACAGTTAGAAGCGGAAAAAATTACGTTCAAAGTTAACCCTGAATATTGGTCAAAAATACGTTCTATGTTGGGGTGAGTTTAAAGCAGCAATAAAAATTGTGGGTGTTATGAAAGTAGCCCCCATTTTCAATATCAATAAAATGGACAGGTTATCATTTTTTTTCTCCTTAATTATTAATCTATTTCATGTAAACAAAGTTATTTGTGTTATCAATCAAAAAGTAGTCATAATTTTTTTTTGTCAGGTTTTTATTCTAATATTGTAAAAGATATGTAGGTTTTTATTTCAAAACTAATCAATCTCCCCCGTTCGACCGTACCCAAAATTAATGAAAATTTCAGTTTCATATTCAGTTACATTTCCAATAAATAAAAAAATATACCAACCAATAATAGAAGCCTTCTGTGCATTAGGGTCTTGGTTGAAGGCGCGCGAGGAGGCGAGCTTGCCGCCGACCGTCATGGTCGGCGCTGACGTGTTTTTCTGTAACACCAATACACCCCAGCTGTGTAATAAATATGTGCGCCTCTTGTAACACCGACCACACCGAATGCATGCTGACTAGATACTACTGAGATACAAAAAAGACTAAAGCTCTACTAAAATGGCGAGACTAGTTGGACACGGTAATATTATCTACAGTATTCTATCTCCGTAAAAACGCGGTCGAAACGAGAGTCATACCTACACGCCACACAACGTAACACTTGGTAAAAAAACAGTCGCGAATGCGCCTCAGTGACGAACGGACGGTATGGTGGTTTTGTAAGCAGTAAGCGTGCGCTTTGTGACAAATATTCATTGAAATAAGTACAAATACTTACTTAATATGGCAAAAAGCAATTATGGACTGTATTGCGCTGATTTGGTTGCTTGAATTCACGCACCATGCGATAATTTTTATACGAATTCGGATTTTTAACACTATTATATTTAACAATAAAGCTCTTCGTACGTCTCAGTTAAGTCGCAAATATTTTAGTCTCAAATTTGATCGTTTTCTTTTTTATAAAATCTTCAAACCAATCAATAAACACAACATGTGTTTTTATTGAACACTCCTACTTCATTCACAAAACTAGAAACTCAAGTAGGTTGATTAAATTAAAATACTGTAGGCCCTAACGCGTGTTTACGTACCGTGCGGCTGCAAGTAATTATTTCAAGTACAGGACCGAGTTAAAAATACTGTTAGATAACATCACCGTAAGTTGGACGTCTTTCTGTACGATTGGCGAGACGACGCACATAATCGAGAACGATGTAAGGCCTTTGCCCAGTAGTGAGACAATACATGCTAATGAACTACAGTAATATTATATAGAGGTAAAGTTTTTAAGTTTTAATGAAACAGGTTATCTCCGAAACTACTCATTCCGATTTTAAAAACTTTCACCAATAGGATAGGATTAGCTACGTTATTCCTGACTGCTATAATAAAGATTATAAAAACAGTGTTAAGTGTGGCGCAATTTAGGTGCCTGTTGAATTTAATAAGTTGAAGCAACATTCAAAGTTGCATTGTCTACAGTGTTCGCTGTTTCAATTTCGTTGTATGTCAATGCCAACAGGCAAGTAACTTGCATTGTGTGAATATAGTTTTTTGTTTGCCATTATCTGCAATAAGTATTATCTACTATGAGCAGGTGAGTGGAGAAGAGGTAGAGGTGTGAATATAGATAAATAATATTATCTACAGTGCATACAACAGCAGAATGGGAAGTGATTGAATATCCATGCAAGCCTATTTTTATTGTTTACGAGGAACCTGAAAAGGGGTTATTGCTCTCATTATTATGAGCAGCTTAAACTAAGGGACCAACCCCGAAATTGAGAAAAAGAAATCAGTAGACTCATACATTTTGTCGAGTGTTGCGAACATAAATGTATGTAATATAATAATCCCCCATCAATTGAGACTGCATTAATAGAAATGTTTTTCAAAACACTATACACTAGAGATTACGAGTAACTATATCAAAATTATATTAAACTCACTGGCATTATATCCGGATGAGGTTGTAGCCTATTCTCTGGTGAATTTGGCGGTTCTCCGATGCTATCGTTCTGAAAAGATACGCGAAAATGTAAGGTGCTGAAATGATAAGCTACTAATGCAGGTCAGTCGTAACGAATGCTAGGCCTGACTAAGCGCTGCCATTATTATTTCGACAGTAAGATAGGTGTTATTACCCTACATGCTTAAAATAATCATCATATCCAGCCTGACCATCAGTGCCACTACACCCAGCCTTATTTCCGTGACCATATTGGTAGGCTGGCCTGACGTCAGTGTAACACGACAGAGGGGACACATTTATTAAAATAGTCAGCAAACTTCTTGAACAATCAAGGTGCCTAATGAGCAGCCCTTCAGATTTATATGAAAACACGCTCCCGCACCACCTTCGGTTAGGGCACCTATACACATCAGCTGGTCGACACATTCGGTTTCTCAAAACAATCTTTGATAACGTTGAATTAAAGAAGCCGCCGTAATAAGTGCCAGAAAATAGCTTCTAAATTATAAATTTTAAAATTTCGCGCGTAGTTTGACGAAGGCCCTCGTAGTGGACGCCATATTCCTCTGCGGAAATGACGTCAGTTCGCTGTGTAACAAATACGCTGATATTATACATGATAACTGAATTTAATTGAAAAATAATTAATATAATATTTTGTAATAGGTGTAATAATTAAAAAATTACGTTGGTTACGAAAATAATAAAAGTACAAAACCTTTATACGCCAATCGGTTGACTGGCAGTTGTAATTTTTTTGTTTACACAGCCGTACGGCGTAATAACATGGCTGTTACTATTTCATGGTGTCATAAAACAGATTAAAATAAACTGTAAACTTTGAATTGAATTAAAAAAATATTTTGTTATTTTATGAACTAAAACTAATATTTTCCGACTGCTTATTGCCTAAACTAACTCAATATTATATTTATTTTTTTTTTTCTCGTAAAGACTTATATACCCTATTGAAACAGTATCATAGAAATGAATTGAAACATTGAATTGGTTTCGGGCGTGCTCAAGACGTTTGACTGGATTTTGATGGCGTGTTACCTGCGAGCGTTGCTGACAGGTAGAGAAGTGTTGCGACCAGTGCGCGCGCTGGCACGGCAGGTCGCAGTACGACGTGTTCCAGCAGCAGTAGAACTGAGCCTCCTGCCTGCAGTTTGCACACCTGCAACACAGACAATGGGGTACTTGACACCACCAATCGATTGACATACTTTTTATGAGCTGTCAAAACGAGATTCCTCCATAGATTTTGTATGACAATAGCCGCCTGTGACGTCACTTATTTACCAGCTCAATTGACTAACTATTAATTGATTTTAAAACAACTTAAATTCGAATTTTACAGTTAATTGAAAATTAATCGGGTTTTCGGGGCTAAAATAAAGTGTATTTTAAGATACGTTGTTTTTTGGAATTATTGGTTAATGGCGGCAACAACCCAATTCACAATCAAATTAGATGTACTTTAAAGGATAGACATAATCATCCTTTAGTCGCTGATTACCTAAAACGCAGTCTGCCAATTTCGCGTTATGCCTAGACCTAACGAGAGATCGGTATATTGATATTTAGACCCATTGCGTATTAGTTAATGAGCGAAGTAGGCGAATTGAGATTTTGGTTTAGTGCGTATTAGCTCAAGGGCGAGATAGTTATATTGAGCGTTAGCTTATGAGCGAGGCAGGCAAATTAAGACTTAGTTTCAGTGCGGGCCCATCATACCACAGGCCGTACGCCTGGTGGTATGGTGAGTCGTTTGGGTTAGGTTAGGTTAGGTTAGAACTGTGACCATCAAATTCCAGATTCTCTCTATTGTATTGAAGTTTGTATTGAACATTCGACTCTCGCGAATGTCTTATCGATAAATTCCTATAATGAGAAATAGGTTTATTGCGACATAGTCATATCGCTAAATGACCATAGTGAGAAATAGGTTTACTGCGACATAGTCATATCGCTAAATGGGCAATATGAGGAGTAGGGCCTATTGACATAGACAAAAACATACCTAGTCCCAACGCTTATTTTAAATGACATTTTGGCATAACGCGAAATTGGCAGACTGCGTTTTAGGTAATCAGCGAGTAAAGGATAATCATTACCTACAAAGCTGTGGTGCATAAGACGGGCACACATGTATATGATTGCAAAGTTTATTATCACATCTTGTGCATTTTACCACCCTGAACTTTTCCTATATAGGAAGTTATATCTGGGGCCTGCTTGGGTAATGGTCAAAAACATTGCAACAATATTACAATGCACCTAAAATATCCAGCACTTGGTCTATTTTTTTCTAAAAAAACCGTAAATTTATACTCTTATTAAGGTGATTTTTTTATTTTTTTAAAAGGTTGATTTCCTTAATACCATTGCTTAGACTTGGCGAGTTTGACGGCGGCTTCCAGTTCAACTTGCGCCACTCGCCTCGCCTCGCTCACAGCTCGTAACTTGTCCTTTTCGAACGCCGCGCGCATCTCTGCTATCGTCAGATCTGTAATATAATGTAATATTGATTTATTTCCACGTTTCTTAGCCGAATATTTACTGCGTGTCGGTTTCCCTCGTATTCGAAACATGTGTAAACATATTATTATCCTGTTTCAACACGAGATATCAATCTTATGACTATTTCCTTGACTTCAGATTTTTGGAATGTTTTCAAATTTGTTTTTTAACTTTCATTATGTTTTTAAATTGTAAAATGCCTTTATGATGTGAACTTTACAGATTTACACATCATACAGTTCACAAATGAGATTATTTTATTTTCATACAGGCTGTTTGTGGAAGATCTTTTCGGTGTTGGAAGAAGGCTGGTTCTTAACTAAATTTGAAAAATAATAATGATTTTGTGTACATACCGTGGTTATGTTTGACCTCCTTGAGCTCTTGCTGATGTCTCCATTGTTCTTGCTCCAGTTGGAGTCTGAGTGTCACCGTGTGCGACCACGGCTCGTCTAGCTTCTCGAGCGAATCTTCTAACAATGTGCGGAAGAAATCTGTCATCTAGAAGAATAATAAGTACATTAATATCTTGTAATTTTAGCACAAATAAATATTATAATTATTTCTCTCGTCTTTTCTATAAATTTCGAGTATAATTACATTATTTATTTGAACTGTGTACATTTTCGTGACAATACGCGCGTATTGATGAACCTTATTACTTTCAACATTTGCATGCCTAATTTTAAGGTAGATTGTACACGGGACAACGATGATGTGATTTTTTATAAAAGATATTATATTCTATTCTAAATACAAGGTTTAATTTATTGAATAATGGTGCCAATTCTGTTGTGTACGAGCTAAACTTATTTTAAGCTATTTAAGTATATCTCTTTCTCTCCAATAAAATAAGAAAGAGGCAGATATTAATGAGAGCTGTCAATTTAAATTGATCTAAAATGTTCATACAATTAAAGTTGTCATTTCAGAGCGCATTGATTAAAAACACGGCAAAGTTCAAGGAAAAAACTATTTTGACATCTCTAACTTAAGTTCTCATCTGTCGCCGTCCTTTTCTTCAGTTGCCTGATAGTAAAAGATGCTAGATGTTTGTGAATAAGGGAATCGGCACCAATATCTGTGGCCAACGGTTCCCCACTCTTGTGTAAAATACATGTCGTATCAAAGTTTTACCTTGACAGCGTTCTGGTTGAGCTTGGCGGTGACTGGGCCAGCAGTGGAAGGCGGTGGCATGCTGCCGATGGGCGTGCTGGCGTCCAGTGGGTTCAGGAGGAACTGTGTTGGACGCTGTTGTAGTCGCGGCGGCTAGTGATGAAAGAGATTTTAGTTATGAGGTACATGAATATTTACACTGGACAACATAGTTTTAAAAGCGCCCATGCCGTCCCCATACACGCTCGTCGTACGTAATTAAGGTGTTATAACAAATTATCCTCCAAATATTTTTAACACACGGGTATCTTGTGGCTAATATCTATGTTCTTATGTAACGAAAAAACCACTTTTTATGAAAAACAAATTCAGTAAATATGTCAAATCAGCTTTTGCACAATTTTATCTGAACTTTGGCCTTATACTTTGAAAAAGTAAAAAAAACAGCTTCATAAAAACCTTGCACAAGTAATGGAGATTCTAAATTACAAACATTTTTATCAAAAACTTGTAAGGGTTTTTCTAGAACACGTATTTCCTGAAACAAGTTTTGTGAATCTCCGCGCGCCAATTATCATGTGATGTTATCGCGTTCTCACTCACTCGTTTGTTTTCGAACATTGCTTTGGATGAAACAAAAAAAATTCAATCACGCTCGCGTTGAAGTTAAACAGATGGGGAAGGACGCTCTTAATATGAACACTTTTAATAAAACCAGATTTTGCCCGCGACTCGACTTGACCGCGTGAATGTCGGTCATCGCGGATGCAGACGAGATTGCGAATTAAAAAGTATTCTGTCCTTTCTTGAGGTTCAGGCTTAGTCTGTACCAAATTTCATCAAAATCGGTTCAGTAGTTTAGCAGTGAACGCGTAACAAACACACTTTCGCATTTATAACATTAGTGTAAATATATACATATAGAAAGCGACACTCCGCGACATTGTCGGAACTATGTTCTTAGCCCATTTCACACACTTCCTCCACTATTACGTGGGAAATAAAGTACTTGAACACTGATACCAAAGTCCAGGGTTATAGTGAAGCAGTTCAAAGTTCTACACACAAACATTCAAGATAATATTGCATGTTTGTTAGTGTCTCTCACTAATATGATAATAATGACGACACGGTTGGCGCAGTGGTTGAGCGGTCGACTGCTGCGCTGCGTGTCGCGGGTTCGATTCCCGCACGGAACAAATATTTGTATGGCCTACAGATAGTTGTTCCGGGTCTGGCTGTTTGTGTTTGTGAGTTTAAATGTTTGTAAACGCACCTACGACACAAGAAATTCCTACTATTGGGCAACGTTTCAAGAAAATATATTATAAAGATTTGTAAGTTTGTAACAAATAAACTCAAAAACTACTGGTCCGATTTCAAAAATTCTTTCACCATTAGAATGCTACATTATCCCCGAGTAACATAGGCTATATTTATCAATAAAAAATAAGGATCCTTGAGCAAATTCACGCGTAGTTGCGGGCAAAGTACTGGTAATTTGGCATAAAAAAATAAATGGCATAAACAATACCTCTCCAAGTGTATTTTCGGAAGTTGTCCTATTCAACACAGTGATAGGCGGTGCGGGGCCGCTAGAGGGGGCGGAGACGACCGGAAGCCCCGATACCACGGTGCCGACGATCGGCGTGCTGGGCGTCAGCGTCGCCAGTGGCGCCGACGTGTTGCCGCGCTCGGCTATACCATTCAATATTGGAGGAGAGGCTGCATTCTGTTCAAAACAAAACTTGCTTTTCACTTTCTAGTTGCCTTTTATTGACTAGGCCCTTTTTATTTTGTGAGGAAGAGCAAACTGCACACATCATCATTCATCATCATTTCAGCCTAAAGACGCCCACTGCTGGACATAGGCGTCCCCAAGGGGGGTTTTGCCATAGTCGCCACGCTTGGAGGCGGCTTGGCGATCGCAGTATAGTTGTTACAAAGGCACAGAGAACGCTGCTGCCCATTCTCTGGTGAGTCCCTTAGTCGCCTCTTACGACACCCACGGGAAGATATGGGATGGTGCTATTCTTTACGTCCGACACCACACAGACAACTGCACACACGTTGACTAAATTTCATTACAAATATATCAGTATTTTTGAGTGTTTTTTATACCTGTGAAATAAAATATAAGATTTTTATTTATTTTAACAGGAACTAGTGTTTAAAGCATCTTTTCAGGAAAGAAATGGCCGATATGGAAAACTTTAAACCGTCTCCGCAACCAGGTCGGCCGCAGCAAAGATAATATTCAGAAGTGGGGGTTCTCAGATGATGCCAATCTTCAGTGCCTGTGTGGCGTCTCACCGCAGACCATGGACCACCTTATATTGCCCTGTGGAAAGTGGAGCAAGATAAAATGTGGTCCATGTGACAGGTCCAGATGAGCACCTGCTCATGTGCGGACCTAATGACTGCGTAAATGACACAACACACACATACACACCCACACATTTACACGCAAACATACACACACATGATACACATCCGTGTTTGCCATCGACACGCTAAGAAGAAGAGTCAACAAATGCCTGTAGTAAGACACTTCTCTCTTCCATAACTTACATTTATTATTAAGTTCAAGTTATACAAGTAGGTAAACACTGAAGATGCGATCTACGTTAGTCCTTTTTTGAGAGCAGACTGCAGTGAGTAATTCCTTTAGCAATTTTTTTACATTTTAACTTACTTCGATGGCTCCGACGGACATGACCGGCTGGAAGCTGAACATCCACTGTCCGTTGACTGACGTCATGAGCGGCACGGTGTGCACGGTCGGCACGGTGGCCACGCTCGTATTGCTCGTGATCGTGGCGCTCGTCGATGGAGGGGAGCTCGACGACTGCATTAGAGGCGTTGTTACCGTGTTCACTAGATTGTTTACTGTAATATATTAGATAATTGTTAGTTGTTCACGTAAGTTTACATATAAGTGCGTCGATTGTTACAAAATAATGGAATAAAGCATAATCAGTAATACAATACGGTCAACGTAACTTGGCGCGTCTGAAGTTAGCTGTTTGGCTGCGCAATGGAACTTTTAAGAACGAAATTGTCTACTGCGCAGCTAATCGGCTAACTTCAGACGCGCCAAGTTACGTTGACCGTACCTAGGCGTCAATTATTCACAAGATATTGAAAAAGAAATAGAACAGAATTTGAGTAAAATTATCTGAAAGTAATGTCATAGAAAACATTTATTTTGCTAATTGTTTATAATATAAATATAAAAATATAATTGCTATGTTTTCACAATGATCATGCATTGTAATAATGGTTGTAAGTTTTGTAGTGTAGTGTAAGATTTCGATACATGACATTTTTTAAAAGAAATAAATAGATTAATAAATAAATATTTTTTTCCAAAGATAGGTAGCTAAAAACATTAACATCAAAGCGTTGTGTGAATAAGATGACATTTAAACAAAGAGGTCGCGAAATAATAAGTGTCTATAAAATTTTTGTGTTTCTCAATAATAATAAAAGACTCACCCGCCGAAGTAACAGGCGCTCTAAGCACAGATGGAACGACGTTTTGTGCTGGACGCGGCATTCGCACGGGCGCCTGTGTCATGGGCGGCTGTATCGGAATGTACACCATCGAGTTCTTACTGTTCAGCTCTGAACGACCTTCCTCCGGCTTCTTCGGCTGAGGGAACGTCTTCTTAGCTCTAGGACGAATCTCAGGCGCTTTTGTAGCCATTGCAGTCGCCGTCCCCGTGGCCGTTTTCCGAGCATTCAACGGTGTAACCACAACTTTATTTATCCTAACATCCCGCAAATTGAGCGTCGGAGTTGGCGGAACTTGCGGAATATTCTGCGGGTTAACCGGCCGCAATCTAAACGCGTTCATAAGATCCATCTTCTCCATGTGTCTATCAGCGTCGTCAAGATCGATAGGTTCAGCCTTAATTTCTACTTGTACTTCGTCGTTAGCCTGTCTCTCTGGTGACGTCATCCTCGCAAATGCGCGGACGCCGACGCGACCTACGACAGGTTCCGCGTCCTTGCGTAGTCTTTGAAGCTTAGAGACCGCATCTTGCATAGTTTTGACGTTCTCCGTACTAGTCGTACTAGTGGGTGTAAAGATACTGGATTCGGAAGTGGCTTCCTCGGTGATATCTATAGTGTTGGCGTTGGTCGTAGTCTTAGTTGTAGTCAAGCCGGTGATCTGCGCGGTAGTCGACAAGCTTCGCACACAGCTGATCGTTGGAAGGCCGGTACTATTGCTCGATCCAATTGATTTGCTACTTTCACGCGCTAAGACAGCTAATGTTGTATCATCGTCGAAGTGCAGCCTGTCTTTCACAGATTTTGGACTTAGTAACTCTGGCGTAGATTTAGGTGACATCTGCTTTTCCATTCTCGACTTGTCACCTCCTCCATCTTTATCTTTCTCTTTGGCTGAAGAGCTGCTTTCTCTTCTTTTATCTTTGGAACTCCCTTCAGCATTCTTCTGCGATTTTTTTTCGGTTTTGTCTGAAGATCTTGTGGAGCTGGTACTGTTAGTGGATCTGCTACTTCTAGAATTTCTTCGTTTCTGAGCCCTAGATCTGTCTTCTTTCGTAGTTTTATCGCTGGGTGTTTTTTCGACTTTTTCTTTAGAACTTGGAGTTTTTTCATTCTTTTCAGATTTTGAGTTTGAAGTTTTCTCATTTTTTTCCGATTTTGAGCCAGGTGTTTTTTCAGCTTTAGATGTTTCGACTTTGTCAGCTTTCGCAGAAGATGTTCTATCAATTTTCTCAGATCTTGTCGATTTAGATTTTTGCGGTGTCTTATCTTGTTCTTTATCTTTGTTAGGGGTAATAATTTTACCGGTGGTGTCTGTAGAAGAACTGTTTCTAGTTTTACGTTTTTCTTTTGTTACTAATGCTATTCTTATTGGAGTTACTCTTAGTTTGTCTTTCTCAACACTGCTTCTTAGATCAGTGTCTTTACCTTTGGGCGGAGTTTCATCTGTTTTAGCATGCGTGTCTTCATTTGTTTCTTCTTGAGCTTTGTCTGTAGTGGGTTTATCATCAACCTTGCTACTGGTCGGTACATTTTCGTTAGTTTTGTTATCGTCTGTTAATTCATCGAGTTTCCTCCGTTTCTCGCTGGT
Organism: Charanyca ferruginea; assembly: GCA_947361185.1. Lineage (NCBI taxonomy): Eukaryota > Metazoa > Arthropoda > Insecta > Lepidoptera > Noctuidae > Charanyca > Charanyca ferruginea. Next base: position 19,382,979 of record OX376059.1, on the reverse strand, counting down.
ACTACTGCAGCTGCTGCCACTAGATTCAATTATAGTTATGACTGCTTCCTCAAGTGCGGACCGGCGACGCTTTCTAGAAGCAGTTGTTGAATTCGATGTGTGAGAATCATCTTTTATTTTGATTTCTGCAGGTGCGTCGGTTTCCATTTCTCTGTAACAATAATGTTTTATATTCAAATTAAATATGTGATAATGAAAACCGGTTGATTGGAGGTAGTTCAACATACTTATCCGAAATTAAAACGCACTTGTCCAAAGTGGAAGAATCGTCGTCTTCTATTTTGGCAATTTCAGCACCGTCAGCCATTTTTCGCGCTGTTTTTGTCGTGTCTTCAGTGTCACTTGTATCACTGAAACGTAAAAGTAAATATTTACACGCGCCCATGACGAGTCATAACCTATAAAGTACATCACCTAGATTGAGCTACATTGCAACGATTTGTATTAAATTTAGGTCATCAGATCGAGGTCACCTAAGGGCAGATGAGGCTTTAAAAAAAAAGGGTGAATTCTATGGTGGCGCCATCTACAACGTGTAGTAAGCTAGCTGCCTACGTAGTATTTCATATTGACGTATAGGTGTCGCTACAATTTTATGTCAGAAATGCTTCAAAACAGGGTGATGCCAAATATAAAAAAAAAATGCCTTAAAAACTTATTCGAAAGTCGCTGATCCACTCATCCACCAGCAAGCCAAAAAGCAATTTAAGCTTCGCGGCTAATACGCGAGCCATACAATTGATCTTTGTTAGTTTAACGCTGAGTGCTAAAATACAAAGAACGCAAACAGCTGAGGTCGCGGTGTCCAGCTTCCTGGTGTATCAGTATCAGTGACGTTAGCAGTGAGGCAGATGATAGTGACTATAGGCAGGCCTGTTCAGGTATAAGCAGTATCTCTATCGCCTGCGATAATTGATTCATAAGCCATTAACTTATTTAGAGTGATTATTATTGTGGTAATTCATTGTGATGTGTTCTAGTTCTTATAAGCACTCGTAGTGTCTTAAAGTAAGTACTAACCTGAAGCATGTCTACGTACCTCTCTTTGTCAAGAAGAGCATACAGTCGCTGTAGTTCCTCTTCGTCACTATCCGAACTATCCGAGTGTAGAAGCAACCTGATATTACAATATTATCTTGTATTGTTTTGTTTTGGCACTATTATCATAAATATAGCCTAAATATGATTGTCATTTGAGTAAATAAAGCTTATATTTGAACAGGCCTAAGATTCCATACCGTTTAAGTGTTAAGTGATTTATTTTGTTAAGAAATAAACCGGTTATGGAGGTGCGTAATGTGTATAAAAGCTAAGAAATATTATTAATTTTTGTATTCGAGATAACATTGCGCTAGCGTTCAACCAAGAAAAATAATTTACGCATCCGATTACAACGTACGTGCGCGTTGTGTGCGCTTCGACAAAATAACACTCAAATGGATAATAATTTATTTGTGAACTTTTACATATGCCCCACTTAGTGACCTTGTGATCAGATTATCAGGTAATTATTATCTTGACGACGAGAGCTTATATCAAAGGAAGGCTAGTGCGATGTGTCCCTATAATCTAGACATAATCATGATGTATTTACGAACCCTTCATTGAAAGAAGTCTTGGAACTTTTGGAGTTTGACCTGCTCTTCTTGTTGGCGGCAGTTGGTGATGCCTTCTTTTTTACGAGAGATCCAACTTCACCTTCGAATGTTGGGATCTATAACAAATAAACACGTTAGATGACACACAGCTGATGATTATGAAGAAGACTTTGTGAAGAAGTTTGGGAAATATCTACTGCCACTATACCAAACAGCTGCTAAGTAACGTCGCTACGAGTTGCGGTCAGAAGGGTTAGGGGTGACACAAGCACATAAGACATTTAATTATGTGCTTTGTAGGTGTCCATAAACAACAGTGATTAATAATCATTATTTATTTATTTCAGCCTGGATTTTCCCACTGCAGGGCAAATGCCTCTCCACTCTCCTTCCAACTCTCTCTATTAAGGGCTATTTGGGGCCAGTCTTTTTCGAAAGAGTCTAGATCATCCCGCCATCTCCGCCTGGGCCTGCCGCGATGTCGCTTGCCATGTAGAGGAACCCATTGGGTTGTACGTTTGGCCCAATGATCGTCTGACATGCGGCAGATGTGTTCAGCCCAATTCCATTTCAGCATGACAGCTTGCCGGGTGACGTCAGTTATTTTTGTAATGGAACGGATGGTGGTATTCCTAACCCGGTCTTGCAGTTTTATACCCAGAATACTCCGTTCCATAGCTCTCCATTACAAGTTATATAAAATAGGCTTTAGGATTTACTTAATAAATGTTAAACCGGCAAGTTTTAAACTAAACAGTAAACATTTCAAACAGTTCACAGTATGTTGTGGAGTTAACACATTGAAAGGTCTTTTGTAAACTAATAAAGCCATTCTTGTCAACTGACCAACAGAGTGAACATAATAGGAGCAAGTTGCATTACTTATGAACAAATTATTTTACCCTTGGAAGTTATTATTGTGTGATTCATCAGCTATGGATATAAACTAAAGTGGGCGGTAGACGCAAACAAGCATGCATACATCTAGCTCGTCGGTCTTTTTTCACCTGTGTGTCATCGAAAGTAGGGGGTATATCTTTTAGGATGGTAAAAAAGGTGTATGTGAGTTTATACGTTTGTAAACGCATAATACAGGAAAACTTTCTAGTGTAGGGCAACTTTGTAAATAAAAAAACAATGCGAACTCTACTCGCTCGTACGTTTATCAATCACTTAATGTCGCACTTACCATCATTTTGAGTTGCTCATGCATTTTGCTAGGATCAAACAGTGTTTTGAAAGGCGGATAAACGAATCTGCCGTACTTTCTTGATATGTTTCGGATGTGTTGTTCTGCTTCCTGAAATATAATAATTACGTAATTATTTCATTTTGTTCTTATAACTATTTAAACGGTAGCCATTACTTTACAGGTAGTGACTCATTCAAATAAGAATCATGGTCAATTTGTGGTAAGAAAAATATGAGTCATCAGTGCAACTGAATGGTGACTGGTACTTGCAATATAATTTGTAACCATCATTCAGTCTCTTTTCATTCAGTTCAGATTCAGTCATCAAGTCTACAACACATCTGCGGATTTCAGGAGATTATGCGCATAAGCAATAAGTCTTTAGACAGTGATTTTTAAATGTATACTCAGTACGACCCAGGCAGATATTTTATGATATTGCTTATTTTGCTAATATTTTAATAACTATAGTCCCTACCATATAATCATAAAATAACATTGATGACATCTTCTTTACCTGCATACTATCGATAATATCCTGCCGTTTCGTTCTGAAGTTGTTCGGATCCTTCTCGCAGTACAGAAAGCAGTCCTTAGCGGGCACCCAGGCGCGGTCATGGGCTCCGAAGAAGCGCACATCTACAAGACCGTTGCCATTCACTGACATACCCTTCGCTGGCCAGTATGGGAAGCCTGGAAAGAGAGATTGTCGTTAGAGCTATGTAAGCCTTGGAAATTATAAAGTAAGAAAGAAAATAAGTTTATTTGTCATAGTCTAAATGGCACACAAAAAAAATTAATAATCCTAATAAAAAAAAAACATCTTGTGTGTCACAGTTGTGCCAAATAGGCACAGTTCAGTTAAAATGTTTGAAATGGGTTATGTACTAGGTGCACATTGGGTTATGTTCAAGAATATTATTATAATTTATTAGTGTTCAAACTTTGTATGTGTAGGTACCTACATTTTATAAAGTACTACCGACCCGCCCCAGCTTCGCACGGGTGCTATACTGATACTAATGTGATGTCACACAAAACAATATCAAACTATTCATATAAACCTTCATCTTGAATCACTCGTATTTATTGCTGAAAACTGCATTAAAATCCACTCATCATCTCAGCCGAAAGACGTCCACTGCTGGACATAGGCCTCCCCGAAGAAATGGGGGGTTTTGCCATAATCGCCACGCTTGGCAGGCGGGTTGGCGATCGCAGTATGGTTGTTACAAAGGCACGGAGAACGCTGCTGCCCATTCTCTGGTAAGTCCCTTAGTCGCCTCTTACGACACCCACGGAGAAGATATGGGATGATGCTATTCTTTACATCCGACATCATACGGACAAAATCCATTGCGTAGTTTAAAAGATCTACGCAACTTTGTTTTATCTTATGTAAAGATACATAGGTACAATGAACAATGATCCAATATATCATACGGCGAATTTGCTTCTGTAGCTATGCTATGGAATATTCTAGATGAATCAACCGTCAACGTATCATTATTTGTGACAAATGAGGCATTATCATGTTTCATCACAAGCACTTATTGAAACCTGAAAGTAGTACCTACAAACAAATGCTTTTATAATGAAATCGTCATACCTTTCAACTTTGCCCAGAACAGTATATGCGGCGTGGTACACACATCGGTAAACCAAGTGGGCCTACGCGCATGTGCGGCGGCGTAACACTCGGGACAGGCCTCGATCTCTCCCATCTCGGCGCGACACGAGCGCACCAGCGCCCGCGCAGCCGCCGTCAACTTCGACTGCACTGAAGAACCAACAGGATTTACTAAATGATTAAGACTTGTGTTAAAAAAATCAAATTCAATAAGATTATCGAAGTAAGAGGTGTTAGCAATTTAACATAATCGAAATTAGAAACAGCATAATAGGGTATTACACCCATTTTTGAAAAGTAACTCAATGAAATTCTGTAGTGCTAATATGCGACCAAAAAAAACACAAAATTTTTATTCAATCGATAAGTGCCTTAAAAATGCATCTAAATTTCGAATTTTCAAATTTCGCGCGTAGTTTGACGAAAACGCCTCTTACTGGACGCCATATTGCTCAGCGTAAATGACGTCAGTTCGTTTTGTATCAAATGAGCTCCTAAATATGATAATTGTATATCATTTAAAAATAATTAAAAGCATATTTTGTAATAGGTGTAATAATTCAAAAATTACGTTGGTTACGAAAATAATAAAAGTACTAAGACTATATTATGCCAATCGGTTGACTGACAGTTGGCATTTTTTTGTTTACACAGCCGTACTGCGTAATAACATGGCCGCTACTATTTCATGGTGTTTAGAACAGATTAAAAATACTGAAAACTTTGAATTGAATTTAAAAATTGGTTTTGTTATTTTATGAACTAAAACTTACACTTTTTCGACTGCTTTATGCCTAAACTGTCTCAATAACATATTTATAGATTTTTTCTCGTATAGAGTAAAATACCCTATTACTGAGTTTTCCAAAATCGTAATTATGAGAAACGGATATTATGATTACTAGTTACTAGGTAGGATAGAAAGAGTAGCCTATGTGATTCTCCATATCACACATTGGATTTTGTGTGATATGGAGAATCACCTAGGCTGATTATTCCCATAAACAGCAATACTTAATCAGATGAATAGTGTAAGCAGAGCAAGGAAAAAATACAAAATTAAGGTGTGCTGTAGAAAGTGGCTTAAAAATTACATTATAGTGACTTTAAATGATCCATTTTATATTTATCAATGCCATATCTCAACATTGGCCAATAATATGTGCAGATAACACAGAAATGGTCGACACTGTGAAGATAAGAATAAATCATGGCCATATACGAAACACTGAAGATAATGTCACATGTTTCAGATCCTCTCTTATTGACTGAGTGAGTTCCAATATTCAACATTGCCGACTAATACTAGCATCGTTACTCAAAATAGAAGACTAACATGTATTGAAGATAATACTGTTGTGCAGTATCCATTGCGAGTCGGCAAGGAAGGCCTCCGTGCTACCGTACAGCCCCTCGGTGATGTTTTCCTTCATAAGCGACAGGTCCATGGGATGCACCACGTACTTGTCGTAGTCAGGGAAAGACGCGCGGTCCACCGGTTGCATGAATGGTTCCACCTGGAAATATGAGAAATTAATTTATGTGATTGTTTTATTAGTTTTCATATAGAATATAAATATTATGTGCAGAATTTCTTGGACGATAAGTTTCTGTAATATCAAATCATTCCTTAGTATGTACTTATGCAGCATTATTAAATTTAAGATACAAGGATTCTTGTACATAATGTATCAACAGATTTTTATGTAACTACTTTCTGAGAACATAAAAATGTATTATATTCTATTATAGTGAATTGTTTGTCTTGGTATGAGCATGTGAAGAGAAGAGACGAAACGCATGTGACCAAAAGAGTTATGAATATTAATTTGGATGGATGGAGAGGGAGAGGAAGGCCAAAGAAAAGATGGATGGGTTGTGTGAAGAATGATATGAATGAAAAGAGATTCAGTGAAAGCATGACGTTGGACAGGACGGAATGGAAGAAGAAAACATGTTGCGCCGACCCCAAGTAACATGGGATAAGGGCAGGAAGAAGAAGAATGAAAGACTACGCGAGTTCATGGCCAATCGAACTACTAAGCATGGTGATTATGTGGTGTATTTTCTAACAAGCTTCAGTAACTTCTATTGTACACTAGCGACCCGACCCGGCTTCGCATGGGCCTATAGCCTTCCTCGATAAATGGACTATCCAACACAAAAAGAATTTTTCAATTCGAATCAGTAGATCCTGAGATTAGCGCGTTCAACCAAACAAACAAACAAACTCTTCAGCTTTATAATATTAAAAGAATAGATAAAGACAATGTGCTACGTGGTTTCGTAAGCTAAAACGGCGTAAAATTAAACACAAGTCTTTAGCAACAACATTACCAGATCAATTAAGCCATTGGTGCTTGACTCGGCCTGACTATGCAAAACATACATGGAAGCTAATTACAAAGTTATTCTTGACGACTCGAATACTATGGCTAAATCTGCAGTTTATGCAGACAAATTTCAATACATGGAACTAAAAAGTAGACTTAAAAAGTCTTTAGGTTTTTTATTCCAAATATTATTAGGTGCCATCACAAATCTGACTGTAAGTATAGTGCGTGCCACGAAAGATAAGACTTGACACAGACTTGATTTGACTCGAGCAGTACTCAATTTAAAGAAATTTACCTTTAAATCGAGTACTGCGCAAGTCAAATCAAGTCTGTGTATGTAAATTCATTATTTGTATGTGAAATAGCCCTCGACACAAAGTCGTCTTAGCACGGAATAACTTAGCGGTATTTTATTTAAATTTCTTTTTTTTATTGATTAGCATTGCCCTGAATACCAATCGTATATTTTTTCTGTTATTAATAGTGAACACGCATTTAGCAAAGAACAACTTAGCTTAGTTTATATAAATCTGACAAATTAGTTTTGTAAACGGAAACCTGACTGACTGAAACTGAGATTCTTCAAAATCTTTTTGCACAAAATGTAAATAAACATTGTAGGCACAAAGGCGGGCTTAATGCCTTAATGTTTTGCGTTTTTACGTGGAAATATTTTATTATAATAAGATTTGACGTAGGTAGGTACTTATGTAGTAACGGGCGCATGTTAGCTTGTTTCGCTTTGCACGTATGTTAATTCAATTAAAAACATTGTCTAAGGTAGGTGTGCCAGACAATTTATTTGGGAATACCTGCTGTTTCGATACGAAAAACAATGATTTATTTATTGCATAGGGCTTTGGGGAAAAAACTGAGCCTTCGATTGCGTATCAAATTTTGAGCACGAAAACGTATTTTTGTTTAATCATTGCTCATTCAGTGAGATGATAAACAATTTCTGCTATTACAAAAGCATGACAAAACGACGAATCAAGAAAAATGCAGCACACATTACAGCGACAATACGTTATGTACAACACTCGCACACGTTTATTATTAGCGGCGGTGGAGCGAGACAGCAATAGTGACGCCTCAGTATCGATTTGTTCTATTAGAGGGAGAGGGAATGCGTCGTTACGCGGGGTCCGCGCAGCTACGTAGATAAGTGGCAAGGTCATCTCACCGAGTCCCGCCTGCCAGCCCACTGCCGCCGCCGCGCACCGTTCGCGAAGCGCTTCATACATTTTAATATCTGTCCGGCTGTTGGTTCATGCGTTAACCCGGTGAAAGTACCGAACGGCGGAGTATGATGGCTTGTAGTTTATATTGAGACAGCTATACATGCGAATAAGTCTTTGTTATAGCAATTTATGCTAAAACAGAGACGTGACTATGTTAACATCGATTTTCTGTCTCTCAAAATAATGTATGTAGAATATTTACGTTTTGGAAGGAATAACTTTTTAATAACTATAATATTTTATTGTTATGTGCCGACATACAGAACTATGTTACATACCTATCTATAGTAAGCCTAGCATAAAAACTATACCAAAATTGATAAACAATGGCTATAGAACTAGAAAATTCATGTCGTATTCATCATGACCTTTCATTTAGGACACGCATAATGTATGTGACCAGTTATCAGAATTAAGATGAGATGCCTTTAATGGTCTAATTGAAATAAACGAATTGACTTTGAAAAAATACTAAGTAAAACCGTAGGTACTGAATAACAAAAAGGATAAATTACCCCATTGAGATCCATCATTCGTTCCAGCGCATGCTTCAGGAGATCACAGAGCATTCCTAGGGATATTTTCTTCATGGCTTGCGACCTGAAAATAAGTGCAAACAGTTGCAATCATCTAACATATAAATAATACAGTATAATCAATCTATTGTCATCGTCTTCCTGGCCTCATCATAAATTACTCGGGGTCGGCGAAATATGACTTTTCTTTAAATAATAAGACATGAATCAGCGAATGCTTTCAATCCTTTCAATTCTGCCTCCTTAATCCATTTAAACGCGCACGCGAACTATTGTATGACAAGGAATGTGTTCTTATATTTTGCAAAAATCTAAGACTCAATATGTTTCATATTAAGAATAAATATGAAACACTGCAAAAAATATGAAATGCTTTAAAAATTTAATGCTGGGCAATAACCTAGTTTAAATAAATGAGATTTTTGTGACAATTCAATTTAGTTATTCACAACCATTTTTGGACTGGTCTTGTTAACAGTTTGTAGTACCTATAATGTTTTAAATTACATTCTACGTGGTGATAATTACAAACTGCAAAATATACTCATTCTTTAGATACATTTTAAGATCAATAAAATAAGGTTATGATGTGAATCAATTATTATTAAATTTCTTCTTCTATATACAAGAAGCCCTGCCCTGCAGTGGGATACCAACCGGGTAATAGTATTTTAGATGGGAAACAATGCATAAACCCTATGTTTTGCCAAGTAAGCTGGTAAAAGAAAAAAACATGGGGACGAAAAACTGACTTTTGATCAACACACATTAGCTGAGCTGTATTGATTTTGAAAGAGAACCATGTTTAAATACATATAACAAAATTTTATAATCTTAAATAGGTAGTATGATTAGAGTGTGCAATATTTATTCACCTGGTCTCTGAACTCTCTGCTTGCAGCACAACCATGCATTCAGGACAGACCCAGTTCTTCTCCACGTTAATCTTGTTCCTCTCAGTGCCAGTTAGACATTTGTAGTGGAAAGACCGTGGGCAGACTGTACATAGCATTGACGGATGCAACTTCTCATTGGTTTCCTGCTCCACAACCCAGTGACACCGCCAGCAGTATGAATCTGACCGAAGTTTATTGCTCTTCTCTGTAACCTGATGATAAATTAGAATTATGCATTTGATGTTTTCTATGTTATGTTGTAGGTAGGTACTTAGTGAAATATAGTGGAAAGTGGAATTATACATGAAAAATTATTTATTAGATACTTTTGTTGTAGATGAAATGAAAAATATGTGACAGTATACAATACATTACAAATAATAATTTGCAATGTCTGCAAAAAATTCTTATATGAAAAATAATCCACACTGACCATTGTGTGTTAAATAGCTATTATTTTATTGACATTAGTTCCTGATATTAATTTATTGTGACATTCTAAAGCATAGGCAGCCATTTTGTTGTACATACATCATGTTCACATATCCCCTCCTTATTGGAAAACACTTACTGGCAATTTTATTATGAAATAATATTATGTGCAAAGAGTTTGCTTTACTTTAACTTATAATGAAATGTAAAACCACACAATAGTACAATAATATCATGTCATCAACCCATGCAATTTGTCTCAAAAACATTATAATATGTTTTGAAAATGGATCTTATGCCAAAGATCTAAAAGTACCTACTACAAAACTAAATTAAATTTACTTTTGAATGATGCTCAAAGCAAAACCACAATAAAGTCTTAAATATTTTGGATTCAAATCTATTAAAATTTTACTTACTGTAGGGTCAGATTTTTTAAGTTTTGGAGGAGTTCTTCTAACTGGTTCAAGCAGGTTAGGATTTTGTGTCTCCTCTTCTTCATCTTCAGAGTCCTTGTTACCTTTGCCAGTGACAGAGTTCAGGAACTGTTTTACCTTACTCACAAATTCAGGATTTTGTGACCTCATTGACCTTTTGAGGACAACCTTCTCAGATTTTTCACTACAGTTGCTCTTTTGGGACATATCACTATTTCGTCTGGTGTCATGTATCCTATTGGGCTCTAAATGAGAAGAATTTAAACTAGAACTAGATGTGTCTAAAGCAGTTCTAGATTTCCTTGTTTTGCTTGTCAGCTGAGTACATTCACTGATAATCTTGGATTCTTTTGCAGAGTTTATTAAAGATTTTAATTCTCTGCTTATGCTCTTGTGTTCTTTTTCTGACATGTCAGACAATTCAATTTGAGAGTCATTTGAAGTTTCAATTGTGATATCTATGGGAATGATGGTGGTTACAGCTTTAATGTTTGTGTCATCTTTTTTACCGGTATCATTGCATTGTACCTTGCCATTGACTTGAGTGTTGTCAATTAATGAAGACTCCTTTGATGGTGACAATCTAGCAGAGTCTAAAGACTGCAGATCTTTAACAGGAGACTTCTGATCAGGATTCTGTATGTCTTTCTTTGAAGTGTTTTGTATCTGGTTCGGTTTTTCCTCAGATTGGATTGGCCCAGGTTCCTTGATTGAGGAATCTGCAGCTTCTACTTGCTGTTTTTCAACAGAAGGTAGAATGTCATTCTGTTTCTCTGGTTCTGCTTCCAAAACTATCTGCTCCACCTCAGGCTTGCTTTGAGTATCTGGAACTTCAGTTTCTATATTCAAAAGCTTTGTTTGAGATTTTATTGGAGACTTCGCTGGAGACTTAGTTGGGGACTTAGCTGGGGACTTCACAGGAACTTTTACAACAGGTTTTACTGAAAACTTTACAGGGGATTTTGCTGGTGACTTGGGTGTTTGTATTTCATTCTCTTGCAATTTATCCTCTGGTGATATTAGATTCTTTGTATCTTCATTAATTAGCGACGGTTGCTCCTCAGTTTCTTCATCAGCAGATGGTTCATCATCGATTTTCTCTACAACTATTATCATCTCGACATTCCCGTCGGAGCCTGTGACTTCCTGTGTCTCAGGAACATCATCAGTGGTGGACGACACGTCGGTCTCCATGTGGGACTCCGTGCTCTCCTCCATCACCTGTGACAAAACAAGCACCTGGTATTTTTAGCTTGACCTTTTGTGATGTAAGAAAACGTGGGGTTTATAACTTGAACAGTAGTCCAGCATCTTATCCTAACAATAGACATCTAAATATTAGAGGAACCGGTCATTACCCAAGCTCAAACACCCTGCCAGCTACTTACATACCTACTTTCAATACAATCATACAAATATATAGGCTTACCACACGGTTTGTTATTTTTTGTGCACTTCACGATAACACCACACACTATTCACCGCACTTGAAAACGGTTATATTTTATTCATATGACTTGTGTTTCAATTAGTAATTGTTTTGTGATCAAAAAATATCTCCAACCAACGAAAAAATCCACACATCGCCATCGCACAGCAACGTTTGGTTTTTTTGGATTAACGACAGATGGAGCTACTACAGGCTACAGCCAACGCATGAAATTTCTTAGTAGACATCTCTTTCATACAGGTTTTCTATCTCTTTTGTTTGCATTATGAACCATATATTGCAACTCGCTTTATCACGCCGGTAACGGCTGTTTTCAATGTTGTATGAACTCTTCTACTATTTTTGAATAGGAATGAGGTGAATGAAATGAAGTAAAAAGTACAAGTTGTAAGTTTCAGTTTATTTTTATTATATTTCAATATTGTCACCGGGCAATATTCTGGAATTGAAAAATATCAATGTGCCTTGAATTTAGGCTTTTTACTACTTATCAGAATAATAATATATTTTCATTGCTGAACTTCAAAACACCTGATTGCCAACATAAAAAAACGTAAATTATAATAAGAATTTTCTGAAACGAACTTAACGTCAGATCTCAACTCTCAGTCAGATGATTATTTATTAGTTTACAATTATTTATTTACTGTGTGCTAGTTACTGAAAATGGAGTTTATAGAGCTAATACATATAAATAAATTGGATGGTGTTATTTTGAAGTATCCGCACCAGGAAAATGTGGATGGAACTGTATGTATTACAGGACATCATCTTATTTTGAGCTCCCGAAAAGAAGGCGTTCACGAACTATGGGTATGTTTAATTACTTTTCAATACTTTACTGTAGGGACTATATTAATATCTTTACTTCTTGTTCAATGTGTCCTTTGCTGGCCCATCCGTATGTATACTATCAGCTGATATAGTTACGTCTATGTACAAAATGACAACTGTGACTGTTTCCATTGCATGATGGCATGTGTGTGCGGACAGTTTTGTAATCCTATTTCGCTTTCTTGCCAAAGAAGATACTTGAGCTCCTCTGGTCTGATACTTAAAGACATTTCTCAAATACAAGTATCATAAATAATATTAATTGTTTGTCTGTTGAGAGTGAGACACCCATTAAGTGACATGTTTATGTCCCACTGATTGTGGCTACTGAAGTACGAACCCACTATCCTAACTAACCACTTATTCTTTAAAATACCAGTTCAAGGCTTACATTTTTTTTTGTCAATTAAATCATTTTTTTCTAAATAATAATTTTAGCTTCTCCACAAGAATATAGACAGCATAGAAAAGAAAGAGAACAAGCCTATTGCTGGTGTAACTCAGGGCGGCTCCCTGTTCCTGAAATGCAAAGACTTGAGGATATTTCAGCTAGATATTGCAGGCACAACAGAGTTGAACCAAATGGCCCAGACGCTTGAAAACTTGTCTGGCTTACAAGATCCTGGTCTGTTCTACCCATTTTTCTATAGACATATGCACCCTATTGTGGAGAATGGATATACTCTATACAGGTGATATATGTAAAATATTTTTTAAGATCTAAACAAGTAAAATGAATATTTTTAAGCTAAATTACAAACCTACTTATTTCTACTATAAATCCAACCTGTAAAGTTAACCCACTGACAACTTATTTATTGTTGAATGAAACCATACACAACAAGCATTTTTTCAATAGTGATAATTTAGATGGGATATCAGTCATCCTGCTGTGTATGCATTATAATGTTGTAAATACTAGCAATGAAAATAACATTATTTTGTAATAAGTAGATACTGCAAGCTTTATCTTAGTGTCTAAAGAAACTTTGAATATTGTCAATAAAATAATTGTTTCTGAAGTAATGTTGGTCCCGAGCAAAATCATGTTGCAATTATGGTAAGTTTAAAAGTGATTTTCTCAAAGGTACATGTCAACATTACAATAAATTAAATTAAATTACAGTATAGAGGGTGAATTTACAAAAGTACTAGCAACTGAAGAATGGCGTGTTTCCCGTGTCAATCAGAACTATGCGGTGTGCTCTAGTTATGGGAAGGCAGTAGTGGTACCCAAATGTGTTGATGATGAAACTCTCGCTGCTGCAGCTACGTTCAGGCAGGGAGGACGGTTCCCTGTACTGTCTTATAGACATAATAATGGAGTAAGTAATTCTTTCGATCTCATCATATTGTTGATCTAGTAGTCCCAACTGCAATTGCTAAGCTAAATAAAAGATTGCTAGGTTAATTACCCAGGTCTGGCAAAGTCGTAAATATTTTGATTGACAGGTAATGGGATATCATACTGGTTTACTAATGTTCAAAGAAGGGCCATCAAAATAGAATTAAATTGTGGGATTACATTACATATTATTACATTTTATTCAGGTTTAATTGAATAATAGGTACCATGTACTTATTTTCTTGTATTTGTACAGGCAGTTTTAATGCGCGCTGGGCAGCCCCTGTATGGTCCGAAGCACCGGCGGTGTAGGCCAGATGAGGCGATACTAAACGCAGTAGTTGCAGTTGGTACCAAAGGCATTATATACGACCTTAGAAGCTCCAACTCTATATCACAACAGCAAAACAAAGGTAACAAGATTTCTTACTTTTGCGAATATTGTTTAGCCAAAGAGGTCTTTTTGTCTAGTCTTACTCTTGCAGGGTAAGACTTTTGAGATTAAGATATTTTGTTTTCATTTTATCAAGGTAAATAATCTTTTAGCCTAAATGTGATCGAAACTTTAAATAGTATATCTGCACAATGAGAATGAGAAAAAAAACCAGACAAGTGCAAGTCGGACTCACCCACCGAGGGTTCCGTTCAAATTGCGAGATTTGAACGGAATTATTGTTATTATTGTTCACCCTTACAATTTTATAACCGCGCATATCTCGATAATTGATTTCGTACTTTAAATAAAGAGTATATTTTTTATGATTTAAGTACAAATAAATAGTTTTCAGACTTTTCTCTGTACTTGTGGTCTATGACGATATTACTTGCCAAATTTCGTAGTTCTTGGTCAACTGGAAGTACCCTATAAATTTTGATTCCCTTGAGTGTCGAAATGTACGTTTTTTGCGGCATAAACGGCCGTATCTTTTTTTCATGTTAACTTAAAAGTTTGATTTTTTCACAGCTTCAAGCGGCTGTAGAGTTGAGTATATGGTATTAATTTCAACTCGATACCTCCACGCGTTCCCTAATAAAGGGTCTTGACAGACAGACGGACGGACAGACAGACAGACAGACAGACAGACGGACAACAAAGTGATCCTATAAGGGTTCCGTTTTTTTCTTTTGAGGTAACGGAACCTTAAATAAAGTTTGAAAAAAAAAAAGAAACCGCCTTCAAAAACTAAAAAAGCAAGTAAAGTAATGTGTGTTCTGTGCTAAAGTTATTTATTTTTTTAGTTTTTGAAGGCGGTTTCCTTTTTTGTGTTTTTTTTTTATTATTTTTAGCTTTTTAGTATTGCCTTAACATCCAAATCCATTAAGAAACGGCAACACACTTAAAAGAGATTGTAAGTTCTCCAAAGATTGAAGAAACTAAAACTGCATCTAAGTATTTTTTTGGGGTTTTGTTGATTTTTTCAAAAACAGCTGGTAATCAATTTTGGTAAAATTTATATGGGACCATTTCGAAATAAACCCCTTTCGAACAAAAAAAGAGTTTTGCCAATCCGTCTATATAACATCCGAATTAATAACCTCCTCCTTTTTGAAGTCGGTTAAAAATAAACAATACTGAAATATTGTTTAAACCAGTACTTTAGCTATGGTAGGAGAATAGGGAGATCTTACCCTTGCAGTGAGAAAGGCTGATAATCACAACTCACAACACTGACTCATAATTTGGCTTTATTTTTTTGGTATGTTCCTTTCAGGTGGTGGAACTGAGAGTAATTCAAACTACTCCCAGTGGAAAATATACAACAGATCTATGGATGAAGTGGACAATCAACAACCACTCCTAGATAGCTATTCTAAACTAATAGATGGTAATGTATTTAAGCTCTTTAATAATAAAGGCTCTTTAATACACACGTATATATATATATTTTTTAAATATAATTTCATAAGGAATTGTATGAATACTTTGAAAAAAGCACATTTTAATTGAAAAGCAAAAAGGATTTAGGTAAAACGGGACAACCAATATGGCAATTTATGACTTTCTACACAAAGTAATGTTGAATATTTGACAGGAGAACCCCGGTTTGCGCTGTTTACTGTGATATGATGCAAGCTTTTGACTCATTCTACTTCAGAAACTAGAGACATAGTATAAATATTAAGTACTACCGTACAGTAGCGACACGCCCCGCCTCCCTCTGAAACACTGTTTCTCACCTCTTCCCGCGTCGAACGTCTCTCGAAACTGCTTTTAGTTCTCGCCGCGCGTAGACACGCACACACACCCACGCATTTGTACAGTATGTTATTTTGGTAGTAGTGTAGGTAATTAAATTAAATCGTTTCGTTTGTATGGACTGTCGTAGGTACACATACTTAATCTTATACAGTTGTACCTAACTAACAGAAAACAGTACACGTAAATGGCTAAAATAAATATTAAGACAAAGATAGAGGAAGTTTACGTGAATGGCTTACGAACGTCTATTTTCGGTGTTCCACAAGACAGCGTACTTGGATCGCTATTATTTATTATATTCAGTAATGACATGCCTACTCACCCCATGATCCTCTTTGCAGATGACAGCACAATGACTATAATAAGGATGGATAAGGATGTTTATGAATATGACATTAATGAATTTTTGACATCAATCATAATAATATCATGGCTAAATAGGAATAATCTTAAAATTAACCTAGAGAGACTACTTTTTTTTAAAGACTACTTTGATAAGGCTACTACATATAATGCATTTTAGTCATTGGTTATAGGGTGATAGTATCATAAAAGCTCTGTAAAATGACACAGTTTTAAATAAAGTCGGCAATACAAAATTTCAAGGGGTGATGATAGATGTAAAATTGAATTGGAAAGCACACATTGAATTCCTTAGTAAAATGCTGAGCTCGTTTGCGTATGTCTTGTTCAAACTGGCCCCTGAACTTAACCCATGTGCATGCTGCTACGCTTTGGCATCATATATTAAGGATCATTTCAGATTGAGCGTGATTTCTTTGAGCCTAAGATAGGAGTGTATAATGCTTCGAAAATAATCTATAATTATTACCTAGGGACTTAGTGCACTACGCGGTCACGACCATGGCCACACACACCAAACCAACCTAAGAAACCCAACCAGTACACTATAATGTTTATCATCTAACTAGATGACTGTACAGTGTACATATAGGATTGCTATCATTTAATAATTGCTTCCTAAATTAATCACGTTTAATGACAAGAGAAATAATATTCCAGCGTGCAATGACCGTGAGATATCGAGTGACAAGTGGATCTCGCGGCTAGAATCATGCGGGTGGCCCGAGAGTGTGCGCAACGCGTTACATACTGCCTGCATCGTAGCACAACATATACACCAGGTGACCTACTACTTGGCCATCTTTTTCATTCAAACTAACATACCTGCTTGTAAAATGTAGAATGGTTTGTCTGGCTGTCCTGCATTCACCGATCATTGTGAAATTCTTAATACAGTAGAACCTCGATTATCGGACACTGACTTAGTTCATCCGAATGCTCAATTATCTGAACGTTAGCGCAAATTTGTTGCTTCTGCCCATAAGTAGGTACATACATTAAAATTGCGCATTTCATCACGCTAGGATGAAATGCACAATTTTAATGTATGTATGTGCCTATTTCTTACATCGCGCGGATAAAAACGTGTTTTCTTTTCTAAAATAGTGTTGTTTTTGTTCGATCTCGTCCTAAAAAACCCACATTTCGATTGTCCGAACTTTTGGTTATATCTGAACTAGTCGCGGTCCCAATTAGTTCGGATGATCGAGGTTCTACTGTACTCCAATGACAATTGCAGAAACTGTAAAATTAGCAAAAACTTTACAAAGCATTTAAGTAGGTACTAGAGTGTACCCGCAGAAAATTATAATTATTTCAAGTGATTAATACTGTGGTTGTATCATATTGCAGAAAGCAGAGCCGGTGTTAGTCCACGGCACGCGCGGTGAAGATGCCACGTTACTAGTGTGCTCTCTAGTCCAGATCATACTCAACCCAGACTGCAGAACTATTAGAGGGTATGCCATCACATTCATGCTTTTTTTTGTTCTGTTGTGGAAAATACTCATTGTTGTCCTCTGCCCTGGGGCGGGCGAAGGGGTCTGACAAGCTCCTACTGACTAAAAACCACCCCGGTGTTCCATCTCACCCACGTCGGGGGTCGCGGAAACTGGAGTTACTTCCGCAACCCCCGACTGGTGCCGGCCCATTTCTGCGGGCCTTCTTAGGTCAGAGGGGAGAATGAGGTCTTGGACTCCCCCCCTGTATATGTAAGAAGGACGCGCATGGAACACTACTCTGGTCCTGATGATCACATTCATGCTACATTAACGTCACACATGAGTTTTACTGACGCTCTAGTTCACGCTTGTTGGACGCCGACATTGCATGATGTTAAATGCCTGTAAATTGTGATTGTGATAATGAAATATGAACTAGGACGGCCCCGGGGTAGGTGTTGTAGCGAAATTTGAGGAAAGCCTGTGCCCAGTAATGGCTGATTTGATTGATTCCTTAAACTGCTGCATTTTTTCCTTACTTATGTTTATACATATTTACTTTAAGAGCTCGTGGCTAAGTAAAAACCGTACGGATCGACCGGTCATGATGGTTAAGTTACGCTTGCCAAGGCCAGTCAGTGGATGGGTGACCATCAATTTCATACTGAGACCCCTGCATGCCTCGGAAAGCACGTCAAGCCGTCGGTCCCGGCTGTCATTCGTAGATTTTTGCTAAGCTATAAAATCTGACAACCAGTCTTACCAAGGCGTATTGTGTTACCCAGCAACTGGGTTCTGGAGGTCATCGCGTTAAAACACTGTTATTCAGCTGCATCCGGTTAGACTGGAAGCCGACCCCAACATAGTTGGGTAAAGGCTAGGCAGATGATGATGATACTTATTTAACCTTTTCACCGCCACGGACACAAAACGCGATGCCTCGTCCAGCGCCAAGCTATAAATGTATAACGAAATATATAGTAAAAACTAGTGGTGAGGGTATCGTCCTATCGATAAATGAGATTTATACGCGTTAGGTATAATTTTATTCATAAATTTACGAATATAAATAAAAACTGATTGAATATTTCTATACTTGCATTATTTCACAGTATTCTTAGTAAAAAATAACAACATAAATTGTAAGTATCAAAGAAATAAATTCATGATTCAATTAAAGCTATAAGAAATATGGTACATCTCTATTTGTTTCATGGCGTCATACGTTGACTTCATATCAAGTTCTTGGCGCTCAGGGCACGATAAATTCAATTCTGATTAAGGATGTCGCCTATGGTCTTTCTTTCTGTCACTTCTATTTTTGTGTTTTTTACTTAAATACGTCAACGTTTATTACCGTATCTAAGCGGAATTTTGTGTGTTAGTGTTTTTCTACGTGTTTTCTGGAAATGGAAAGTAGGTAGGTAATTATGTATTTAAACTATTTAAAAAGCTCTTATAGCAGTGGTGAGCTGTCCAACAGTGATCCATAAAAAAAGTTTAACATTCGAAGCTCACCTAAACAAAAAGAGTTATTTTATACAGCACCTAGTTATTTTATTTGTAAACGAAACATAAGAAGTTTTTAATATATAACTTTTAGAATACAGCAAAACTATACCCGCAAAAAAGAATGACCTTATTTTTTAGTTATTCCGAATCAAATTCCATACCTTGCAAACTTTTAAAAGCAGCATCCGAATCTAATTCTTTATTCATTTTGCATTTGTTTATTTATTCGGTCAATAATATTGTTGTCACAAGCAATACGACGAAAGAAAGATGCGTGCGCCTTCATCCGTTTAGTGCTGCACTATATCAAAATGACCTTGACACCCATACGCCTATGACGACACAGAACAACTTCTATAGAAGTTCGTGGCGCTCGGGGTACTAACTGTTTTGTAGAGATGGGAATATGATTATCGACAAGGGTTGGAAACAAAATTAACAACTATTTCAATCCGGATCAGCACCCATCTGAAGGTCGAAATTGGTCAATTTTCTTTTTGTTATAAAGTCGTTAACTAAATTCATGTTTTACTGACCTCAAATTGTTTTCGATCTTAGTATTTATAAAAGAATTCTACAGACGAAATGAAACGGAGATAAATTTCGAGTCACATCACTGGCCGACTTGATATCAAGTCCTTGGCGTGCAGGGCACATACTTTATTTTTGGTTTTTTTTTTTTGCTGATTTTAAGACAAATGAGGGATTCTTTTGTGTTTAAAAATACAAAAAACGGGGCTTTAGACAGTGCTTTATTAAATAAAAACAAAAAACAAAGTATTTAAATAAAGTTAATTGATTTTTAAGACTGCAAAAATGAAGAACTTCTAATGAAGTCGTGGCGCTGGTGGCACGAAAATCCGGAACTTCTATTGAAGTCCGTGGCGGTGAAAAGATTAAAGCTTGATACTCAAATGAATTTACTAATTGTGCTAAAATAAATATAATTACAAATTTCACCTACATTAAGTATGTACTTAGCTAATTTAGAAACTAAGTTACAGATACCGGCATGGATCTTGAGCGCTCGCCGGTAGAGTGGGGATGGCTTTTCACCACGCGTGACTGGCCAATCACTGTACGACAATATATATACCCCGCTACCGCGCCTCACTTCATACCACCAAAGGGACCCAATAAACTCACTTTTGCGCAGGTGAAGGTCAGCGCTCAAGATCCGTGTCGATAATTGTACTCAACATATAATTTGTCCATTGCCCAAACTACGCAACGGATTTTGATGCGGGTTTTTTTAATAGATAGACTGATTAAAGAGGAAGGTTTTAGTATATAATTTGTCAAGCGGTTCGCCCGCTTGACAAATTATATACCGCGAGCGAACCGCTTGACAAATAATATTATAATTATAAGCCGCGGGCATCAGCTAGTACTTAATAACTCTTTGACATTTCATTTTTATTATTAAGTCGTATCTAAATAAAAAACGGGCCAATGAAATATGTTTTGTTTGTTCCCCAGTTTCCAAGCATTAATCGAGCGCGAGTGGGTCCAGGCCGGCCACCCGTGGTACTCGCGGCAGCGCGTGGGTCCGTACGGGCCCTCCAGCCCCCGCGCCGCGCCCACATTCCTACTTCTACTGGATTGCATCCGACAGTTCCTAGAACAGTTTCCTTGTAGCTTCGAGTTCAGGCAGTCATTCCTTATCACGCTTTTTGAGCACTCTTATGCTAGTCAGTTTGGTGAGTTGTTTGAGATTTTATGGGTATTTAAGGCTCGATCAGATGAAATTGATAACTAACTGTATTGTTATCTGTGTATGCCCAACTTATTGTAGTTGCACACAACTGCAATATCGTAGATAAGTTGGGCTTCGTTCTGCTGAAACGAACCAATCCACAATCTCCGAATAATTCAAATATTACATTGAATTATTCGGTCATATATGTATTGCCAAATGTGTTACATTACTATCTATCAAAAACAGAGGAGAGAGCATTAAATATCCATAAACCTTACAAATATTTCGGAAAAACAGCAGATATTGAACGTGGGCTTTTATTTATTTTATCGGTTGCTTCCCACGCCCCAACTAACTAGAACCGACTAACTTATCTCTATGTTTGATTTCAAGTTATTTTATCTGTTCGCCTCTTATTACCCGGCAAATTTGACGAAAAGTGTGTGTATATGTCGCAGAGAAATGGTACAATTAGGTTTTAATCAAATCCCTAAGGGATTTGGTCAAATCACGGTAGATGTTGCAATAAAAACTCCGTTAGGACATTTCCCTGCAGAAAGTTAGTGATTTGATCAAATCCCTAGACTGATTCAGTGAAATAGTGAAATAACCAATTCAACCAGTCCCTAACTGTACTATTTCCCTGCGACATACACAACTCTGCCCACGGCGCGATGTTATATTGTTGTTACTAATCTCCTCCCTCTTTCTAGGCACATTCATGTGTGACAACGAACAAGAACGCGAGACTCGCAGCGTCCACTCACAGACCACCAGCCTCTGGTCGTGGCTCAACCAACCTGACGAGCTGCCCAAGTACATAAACCCGCTGTACGACCCCACCCCCAACGTTATATGGCCATCTGTCGCTCCCATGAGCTATGTCATATGGGAAGGTAGGTGGTTTCTGCTGTTGAGATATGAGTCACGTTGAATTTCATTTCATCTATTCAATAACAATTTACATTGTGTCTGAATGTTTCAGTCGATGCGTAGAAATTAAAAGTAAATCTATAGTAATTACTAATATTACTAATAGGGTATTACACCCATTTTTGAAAAGTGTCTCAATGAAATTCTGTAGTGCTAATATGCCACCAAAAAGAACACAAAATTTTTATTCAATCGATAAGTGCCTTAAAAACGCATCTAAATTTTAAATTTTCAAATTTCGCGCGTAGTTTGACGAAAACGCCTCTTACTGGACGCCATATTGCTCAGCGTAAATGACGTCAGTTCGTTTTGTATCAAATGAGCTCATATTAAATATGATAATTGTATATCATTTAAAAATAATTAAAAGCATATTTTGTAATAGGTGTAATAATGAAAAAATTACGTTTGTTACGAAAATAATAAAAGTACAAAGCCTATATTACGCCAATCGGTTAACTGACAGTTGACATTTTTTTGTTTACACAGCCATACGGCGTAATAACATGGCCGCTACTATTTCACGGTGTTTTGTAACAGATTAAAAATACTGAAAACTTTGAATTGAATTAAAAAAATTGTTTTGTTATTTTATGAACTAAAACTTACATTTTCCGACTGCTTTATGCCTAAACTGTCTCAATAACATATTTATAGATTTTTTCTCGTATAGAGTAAAAGTAAAATACCCTATTACTAATAATATTATAAAGTTGAAGAGTTTGTTTGTTTGGTTGATTGAACGCGCTAATCTCCGGATCTACTGATTCGAATTGAAAAAATCTTTTTGTGTTGGATAGTCCATTTATCGAGAAAGGCTATAGGCAAGCGAAGCCGGGTCGGGTCGCTAGTAGGTAGATAACCAAAAACACATCCAAATTACACATATGAATTCAAAATTTAAATACTTCCTCGCCACAAATATAAATTCAGAATCTCCTTGTAAATTTGACAGATTGTTGTAACCTGATGTGCTGGCCTCTGTACACTTTGCTTTTAGTCTTAGTTTATTAGCAGTTCCTGTCTATATCTATTTGTGAATGTTATGTATACCTATTATAAGTAATAGTTCTTCTGTAAGTTATTGTTTGTTGCTGTTATATGAATAAATACATATGTCACAGCACTGCCACATAGCAAGTTTGAATCAAATATATTGTACTCTTTGGTTTGAATTTAGATATCAGTTTTTTTGGGTTTCTGTTACTATTAACCCATAGACATTGAGGTTGTAATACCAAAAGTATACCACATATTATAAATTGAAGTCGCCCGCCGCGCTGAGTTTGTTTTTGTTCAGGCTTATCTCAAATACTACTGTACGAATTTTCATACGGGTTTCATTTTTGGAAAGAGGAATTATCTACATAGGAAGATGTACAGTGGATCCTCACTAATCCGACAAACGTTTTGCGGTGTCGGACTATCGAATTTGTCAAATAATAGTGCAGTACACTATAATTCGACAACTACGACCCTTTTAAAAAGAGTACCTTGCAATCCGACAAATTACAGATCGCGTCGAGCACAATACGGTGTACAAGTTGCATCTTGTTCAATCATGCATTACATTAGTGAAGATTTGCCAAAATAATGTTTGTGCGCCTACATTCAACAGTGGTTCGGCGTGTGATATAATCAAAATAAACATTATGAACAGGAATCCCGACCTAACTGAGCTTCCAATTTCAGAGCTCTACCTCCGCTGGTTAGTCGAACAACACACGGAAGAGCGCGAAGAACAGTACGGACTCATCCGCGCACGCGAACAACAGCTGCGTGCGCATGCGCAACAGATGCGACGAGAGCTGTTCGACATCGCGCACGTATACTACGGCCAGCGGGATGATAAGTAACCATAACCAACTAGTTATTTTAGTTAGTGTAGGATTAGATAGATCGTATTGATGAGTAGTTGTATTAGGCCTAAGAGGCATATTGTCAGTTGTGTCACAGATTGTATGATGGCACATTTACATTCATGGAATTCAGGCTGATGACTAATGCCGAGTATGTCAAATTTCATTTACAAGGAAGCTGTGCGTTTTAATCTTCAATCCGGTAAATGACAATGAAGCTCCATTAAAAAAAAATCAAAAGTCAAAATCAAAGAATCAAAAGCTTTTTATTATTTCAACAAGTTCTTACTTACAAACTGGTGATTGGAGCGTCCCTTTAAGCAATCCATTGGCACCCCGAAATCCTTAAGTCTGCATGTAGTAACGCAAAAAAGCATAAGGTGTCCCAATTCCGGTACCTATAGTTACTTGGGATACTCGTATGCAGGTTATTTACCAAGTGTAAATGTGCCATTAAAATTTTGACATGAACTTAAGACTTATGTCACGGTAGTTCGTGCTAGGCAGTTTGGAGGAAGTCTGTATAGACTGCTCTCGTATTCCGAATTTTGCTGAAAAGTTTGAATTATTAGCTCAAGCTGTTTAGAAAAGTTTATGTTTTGGGGAAAATGTTCTATAAACGCCTACATTAGATGGTCACAGGACCGTCACGTTGGCTAAACTAACCTAATATTATGAATGGGTACAATTGTTTGTGTGTTTGTAATGGTGGCACTTCACTTGGCGTATTTGCACATATAATTGCGTTACTTGATTAATACAAAATATACCCTTTAGTTATGGAAATTAAGTCGATTTTGTATTATCCAAATAATGCCAATATTTGCACAAATACGCCAAGTGAAATCTCTGGAAGCACTGGTCCGATTGCAGAAATTCTTTCACTGATAGAAAACTACACTATTGCCGAGTGCCATAGAGTACGTTTTTGCTGGACTTCCACACGAACGGGTTTGGGGGCTGAAGCTAGTATTTAAATGAAAAAACACGATACTAAAACGTGGGGTAAACACACCAGAAAGCGGAGCGCATACTGCAGTTTGGTAAATAAACCCCTTCCAATTTTCAAATATGAAATACACCTGTTATTTGAAAAGGCAATAAAGTTTCGACGAATGTTTACGTGTTATAGTGACACTTCACTTGGCGTATTTCTACAAATAATTGCTAATACAAAATATACCCTAGGGTTATTGAAATGAAGTCGATTTTGTATTATCCAAATAATGCCAATATTTGCACAAATACGCCAAGTGAAGTGCCACCATTATAAAGTATAATTTATAATTATGTATTTGTAAGACAAAATATAGTCGTGGGTAATATAATTTATTCCCTAAGCCAGTCGAACTTGGCTGTTATAAGGATCTCTTAACATTAAACCGCTATGGCCTAAAGTATTGAGACCAATTAAAACACCATTAAATATATGTACATGTAACGCCAAACTTTGGGAACATACATGTATGTAATTATTATTAGGATAAGAGTATGCTATTGCTTACGGCTAGCAAGGAAAGTACCCTTAGCATTTAGTGTACGTATAATACGCGTAGGCGTATAATACGCCGTCGTAACGCGACATCAGTTTCGATATAATGACTTCAACCAACGTCAGATTCGCAAGGCACCGAAAAGGTAGTAAGGTAGGTCTGTACTATAAATACGTACTTTTAATTCTAGGACTTGACTTGACGTATTAGTGCAAATATGCACGTTATTTCACGAATACAAAACCAGTTTTATTTTCATATCTGTAGGGTATAATTTATATTACCAAAGTCACATGAATATCTGAACAAATACGCCATGTGAAGTGAATATGATTTAAGAAATAACTGGAATACAAAATTCACCACCAAACTAAGTAAATACTTTAATTAAAGAAGTTTGATTTAATACTACTATTCGTGTGCACCGAGGTAGTTCAGAAACACGAGATGCCCAAGAGCATAACTTTAATCGCAGTACTGTAAATTAAAAAAAGTAGATCGCCCTAACTCTGAGTAAAAATCCCAAGGGAACCAGAAATGCTTACACATGAATCCGAGTTTCATAAAACAAAGTAATTAATTACCATAAAATAAAATAAATATTTTGTACTTACATGACACAGAATGAAATGAAAAGCAACCTTTTACAAATGTACTGAATTTATACGAGCTTTAAAGCTATTTGCAAATTGCTGCTTGAATTGTTTACAATTTTTACTACCAATACTGGATCTGAAATAAATGTCTTGCTGTCAATTGTACAATTTAAACATTATGTAGGATTAAATGACATCTAAACTTTAATAGGTATTGGCTAGGCCAGGCATTTTATAAATATTTGATTAGTAAGATCGGAGGTACTCAACCTGTAGACCGCCAGGCTTTTTTGGCGACATTATAATTGTTATTTCTGAAAGAAAATAATGATTGATTGTCGCCCGCGAATAAATGATGGTTGAGTGTGCGAATTATCTATGTCTATGGTAATAACAGTGTAACTACCAATAGTTCATCGCCCACACATTTAACAGAACCTGAGAAATGTCAAAATTACTGGTGTCCCCATAAGCACCGCCCACTTCTTCCTCCCTTCCCCCCGACCGACCTCTCGATGATTCCTCTGAACCACTGTAAATAGTTACACTGTGTTATTACGGTTTGAAATTAATAATCTACTTAATTTATGTATTTTTATAAACCAGTCTGAGCTTCATACTGTTCTAGGCCTAATGTTAATAATAAAAATGATAGTTATAAGGCACCGCTTTTACACCAATGACATAAATGCGTAAATTGTATGATAAAATAAGACTGTATTGTATCCTTTTCGGCTACCTAACTTATGAAGTCGCCTAATATAGCTGAAAATGTGAAATAATATCCTTTGAGATTATAACGATATAAGGTTGATTGTAAAAAAAAAAATATTTGTGGGCAACTTTTCTCTCAACCTATTTATTATACTTGCTTATATGTTATATGTTTCTACAAAAGGGCTCTCTCAAAGTTGCGGTCTTTTATAATATTTTCTAAAAGTGTCATAATTTACATTCCAACGGATATGTGCATTATTTGTAATATTTTATATGATTTTTTTTTACTTGGCAATACAATTCTGAATTATTGAAAATAATTATGGAATCAATAATCTTATGTAGCAGGGACATGTTTCTTTACTTATTTAGAAGGTGAACGTAAAGGCCTTAGGTATTCGTTTAGTATTAGCAAATGGCAATCTATGTAAACGTTTAGATCGTTCTTAACTTTAGTACGATCACAACTATGAGTTATTGCAGTAATTTTGATTTTAAAAATATATCAGGGTTTATATCATAACTACGAAACGTAGACATTAGGCTACAGTTCAGAAACGCCTCTATTTTATAATAATCTATATATGTATGTATTTAAAATGTATTTGTGTATGTGTAATCAGCTGTCTGACACCCATAGTACTGGGTCTCCCTAGTTTGGGGTCAGATGGCCGTGTGTGAAATGTCACCACATATTATTATTATTGTTGTAGAGAATGCTCTTTGTGCTAGCACACATAAAGTAATTATTTAAAAATCTGAAATTTTGGAATAAACCTACCCCTACTAACTTATACTTTCACAAGTTGGCGTAAATACTACTATATAATTTTACTGACATAATATAATATGTACTACTTAATAAATACTTTCTTGCCTACTGAATTTATTTCTACATTATAAATTATTATTTTCAAGAGTGTTAGGCTGTTATGGAATAACAATGACACTATTATACTAGTATTTATTTATTTTATTATATTAAGGTATTTACATGATTCATTTTATACCACATACGAGACACCCATCCTTATGTAAAACGCTAAAGATTGAATCTTATGTAAATGACAAAATTAATGCTAGCTTCGAATATTGTTAAAATGTGATAATGAATGTTATATAAATAGGTAATATATATATTTGCAAATAATAAATCTTACCATGTACCTAATGAAACTGCCACAATAAGACTTCAACGCGTAATGTGCTCAGTTAAGTACCTATTCGGTATCTTACACTGTAAAGTCTTTAATGACAAGCTAAACTATGTTTATTCTATTATGATAGATTAATATCGTTATGTTAAGGCGGATCCACCATATAATCATTTGCATTTATCCGTACGGATACGGTAATTGGATCGGGCAAATGATCATATGGTGGATCCGCCTTTAAAACCATATTTTTAAGCTGGCATAACATAGCCGCATAGCGACATAAAGCTATCCAGTATAAGTTGACCTCTCATTATAAAGCCTTTCCCTAAAATAAGAGGTCAGTTTTATACTGGAAACTTTTAGCTTGATATGTCATCGTTTTGAGGAATCAATTCACTGTCATAGTGATTATTGTATGTGCAATATCAATCATCATAAAATCAACAGAGTATAATGATAAAAAAAAAATGAATAACACAAGTGTAAACATTAGTGTCACAGAGTATTTATTGACAAGATATTATGAAAATAAAAACTGTTCTTGGCATTTGGGTAAAAAACAACTTTGAGCAGTAAAACATCACTAAATAATAATAATGAACAATATGCTATTTAAGTACTTTGAGCACATTAAGCGTTAAAGAAATAAATATTTGATTTAATTTATATTATTCTAAGTATACATACAATAACTATAAGTACGTACTTACATAAAAAATATTTAATGTCAATTTGAGATGATATGAATTTATTTGTTAGTCAATTAAATATTACACTGCAACTGAAGGCGTTTGAATACTGCTTCTACAATCCTTATCTTTTAGTTATAGAATTTCTGGAGGACTCGAGGCTTGTAAGGGCTAGTGGCCAAGTAACAACCGTAGGGATCAATCATGGTTAAGTTACGCTTGCTGCGCTCAGTTAGTGGATGGGTGACCATCCAATTTATAGTGTGACCCTTCTTACCTCGGAAAGCACGTAATGCCGTTAGTCCCGGCTGTCATTTGCAGATCTTTGACAGGCTTTAAGGGTAGTCAGCCAGAAAGACTGACCCCAGTCTTACCAGTCTTGTGGAGGTCTGATAGGCTGTCGCTCTATGTAAAACACTGGTATTCAGCTGCAACCGGTTTGGTTAGAAGCCGACCCCAGTATAGTTGGGAAAAAGCTTAGCAGATGATGAATAGAATTTTTGAATATCAGAATCGAATACTCTTACGGTCAATTACTTTTTGAGATTGCACTAACCAACTAAAACGAATTTCAAGACCGAAAAATAGACGCAAATATTATGTACCAAAATGTTATTCGCTAGTCACCTGTTCTGATTATCAACAGCTAATCGGATCACATGACGTAAATTTAATTTAGACACGTCATAGAATTTCCGTTCCCTAAACGGGTGTAAGTAATCCATGCTTTATGACAAAAAAATATCGGTTGTATCTGTTACAAATGACAATCCAATTATTTCTAGTAAAGTCCCATCCCATACTTAAGTATAACACAACATAGCACAATGCCACATTACAAAGAGTAGCAACAATTTCCAAGTAAGACATAATTATGCGCGCAAGGATGACTGCTGGACATTCAAATGATACGTTTTTATCTAGCATGCGCACGCGCATGCCACACACATACAAACCTACAGAGATTCTATCAACATTTTGAATAACAAAAATCAATGCGCTTTTTGCATTAATATTCCTTAAGGTATTAAATATTGATGTGTGCGAGTGTAGTGGTTCGTGGGTAGTTGTAAATATGTCGGACGTACCGACAATGGGAGATCGTCGATAAAGGGAAACGTGTGCTCTATAGGCGGCCGTTCATTTTGTTAGACACAGCTTTGATGTTCTGCCGATATTTGCTAGTCTAGTACTAAAAAGTACTTATTGAGAAATTATATATCGATGAAATATATGCAGTAGAGTGTATAAAAAGTTCCTACTTATAGTTTATTTTTAAATTGACTCCATTCTTTATTTGTTTTAAAAATACTTTTTACATAAGCACAAGCTAAAGAGTTTCCATTATATAAATGGATGGAACGCAATGTAATTTGTTCTGGGGCTGAGTTTTTCAACGAGTTTGTCAACAACTGTGGAGGTAGTGGGGGATAAAAAAACGTTATGAAAGGCTGTGCGGGGCCTCGCTGCCGGCTGCCGCTGTCGGCCGTAATGATGCGGTTGCTGTAATGGCGGGCCAGTCGTTCACCTCACTACTCGGTACTCACTCTGGGCTTACCTACTATCTCTTGTACTCGCAATGGGCGTTGGACTGTTCGAGTACAAAATCTTTTTTTTCTCTATTTTTTGGTTCTAGGTCTGAAAAAACCGATAGACACAGTTGAGAATATTGTGAATAATTTCGGGTTGTCACTAAAAAGGTCCTAATATACCTATGTACTAGAATTCAATGGCTACCAGAGCGGTAAGTGTTGAAGATTTCTGCGTTACGAATTTAAGGTGCAATCGTCGACATGCTAAATTGTATGCCGCACCTGCTCACAATTCACACCAAATCCTAGTATTTATGGGGCGAGGATTGTTTTGAGTAGTATTGGTTAGATCCGTTAGACCACATGTGGCAAAGATATTAGTACAGACAACAAGGCATACAGATTCACAGATCCGGATCTGTGAATCTGTATGCCTACAAGTAATGGTAAGGGCCGGCCCTTACCATTACTTGTCTGCTGACTAATTTCAGGCAGGCGTCCTTACATGTGGACCGCTATGTATTTCCCATTTTCTATTTTATTTCGCCATTGCTTTGAATTGGGGAAATAAGTTGTTAAACGCTGTAGGAAATTAGCTATCTAGTTAAAGCAGGAAACGAACGTGACTCAATATATTATTGATAGTCAGAACTTTATTATTATTTAAAATAAAATTGTGACTTCCAATGACTACTTATAGCATCGATCGTCTTATAATTATCTATAGGAGAGTAAATTTTATATATTTGTACACGACACAACATATTTATCTTCTTCTAAATACGGAAAGTAGATAAGCTTGTTTCTTGACACGTATCTATCCTAATTTGTATACTTATGAGCAGACTAGTTCTTTGGGGACCATGTTTGACCTTCATCTCACTCGGCAACAGAAGCAGTCCAAATCTTGATACGATTTCATCTGGAAAAAGAAAACTAGTTACACAAACGCATTTATGTTTCAAAATAACCTATTGTTTCTTGCATCTACGTAACAGGGAAACGATGCCCGTATGTCGATTGCAACCAATACGTTGGAAAGTAAAGCAAAGTAACGCTGATAAAGTAACACCATAAAATTTGTAACGATTTAAAACTAGTACCTGACTTCCCTTACTGGGAGTCGTCGAGACTTGTATGGAAGTTATAAAACGCGGTTCAAAGTTCGCAAGCGCTATCTAGCGCATCTACACGAGCGCGCATTGTTGCGGCCAACGCTTTCTCTGCGCCCGCGCCGAATGCGCACAATGCTCCAATATTATTGTTGAACGTAGGTACTGATGGGAATATGAACGTAAGTGTAGCGGTAAATACTCGTAAACATTATTAACGCACCTACAATAGACGATGTAATCATGCGCGTGAGTGCAAACGCACTATTGACATGGATAAGGACCATTTTACTGGAAAATTCGCTTGTGAATATCATGGGTACCTATGGTTTGTTTGGATGCAGTGTTCTCTTTCAATGAGTGAAATGGTTTGATGGGCATTAGTGACAAGGGAGAGCGGCATGATTAATTAATTACCCGCCTCATAAGGATGCGCCCTGTTTCCCACACGCTTTCTTACAATGGAAGCTTTTGTTGCTCGCCGTTAGTTTATTTTGATCTTATCTAGGTAGAGCCTACTGAAGTATTTAACTGTAGTAAGCCCTAGCACTGGTCCTATCGAGTGAAAGAGTTGGTGCTACCACATCGTGATAATGATTTTAACTGTCACGATGTTACCACAGACTAAATGAGGTCACTTTTATGAAATAGTCCTATTGAATCTAATCTAGAATATCTGCTTTATTATTGGTTACCATTTTGATAGGGTCCATCAAGTGCTCCTCGCGATAGACATTTTTGTCTGCCTTTTTTTGCTCTAAGATCTCGGCTACAGTTGCCAATTCATAACCCTTAGCTACTGAAGAACCAGCATGCATTCGATCGTTAATGAAAATTACAAATTTTAAAACGCCCTAAACTTATATTATGTGTAGTATGACGTATGCTGATGATAATGACAATAGATTTGATATCATAAATCACAAGCAACAGCACAGCAATAAGTTAACTTGATAGAAAGTGTGTATAGCGAGAATTGTAACAAGAACTGTACGTTAGGTGCATACGTACATTGTTTTCCTCGCAACAATATATTGTGAAATTGAAATAATAAATAACTCTATACCATTGTGTATAACAATACGGCGGATAATTACCCGAGCGTATGCAAACGTCGAATGAACTATTTTGTTAAACAGACTGTAAAAGCCTTTGTGCCCGCTTAATGTTCAAGAAGTCATTACGGTTTTGTTTTAAGTGAGACTCTTTGTTATTATAGTGCTAGGGCTCCGAACGGAAGAGTGAAAATTAACCACTCCGTGTTCATGCGATGCATCGTGTATGTTCTTTCCATCTTGCGCCAGATTTTATCTGATATAGACAACAACAATTTGAACTGACTGATTTCTTTTTAATACACACCTTTTTTATGTAGTTCTTCATTTACCGATGTGATGCGGTTTTACATCCAAATAGGAGTCAATTACACGCAAAGTCTAAGCGTAAAATGAGTCAGTATGTATTCAATCTGAAGTACCTAGTTGCACAACTTTTTCTAGAGCTACATATTATTGAACTTGGCTCAGATACATGGCTTACGTTTTAAATCACGTTCTTTATCAGTTGTGCTTTAATCGAGTTTTTCAAAGATTGAGTACCGGTACGATGGACGCAGCCCACCGATGACGCGGTTTGCCTTCCGGCTTTTGTGAGACTCGGGCGCCGGGGCCCCAGTTTTCCAATAAACAATATTATGTATTATACCGTTCCACTTCTAATGATAAATGTAAAGTGCGAAAACGTGTAGCACCTACGTCCTTAGTGTATTAGAGAAATAAATAATTTTACATGCTCCGGTGATCAGGTTGTGAGTTGTGACGATTTATAGATTGAATCTATTAGTAAGCTTCATAATTTATTTATTATCAAAAAAAACAATCTTCGTCATGTTTTTACTCATTAGGAATCAATTGATTTTGCATCATCACTCTTTTTTTTTGTAGGTAGAATTACCTTAGTGTAGTTTAAAGTTAACTTCGTATTTTTTGCATCCTCATGACTCCAACTAAGTGGTATTTACTTAATGTGTGAATTGTTGACATCACCATCATGATACCGTTTTAATGGCGTCAGAATATTTCTTTATAAAATAACTGTAACTTTTATGTAAAAGACTTCGTCCGCAGTAAACAATTTTGAAATTGGTTCCTACTTCGAAAATGTCTATAGAAGCTTCCGTCAGTAAGGAAGATTCCGTCTTAAGGCGGAATTTAGTAAATAATGGCAAGTAGAGGGCTCGGATACTTGAGCACCAGAGGCATGTAGTCTACTGTACCTTGAGATGCCTATATACATAGAGTAGGTACTATATCATTAAAAGGTTATATACTAGTCCCATATTTCACGTTAAATTGTCGTGGCTAAACAAAATAACAACCAATAAGGTAGGTAAGGTATAATTAAATATGATTCAAAAACCAAGGATAATAAGTTATTGTGTTTCAGTGCTTATTTATCTACGCTAATTATGTAGGTACCTACTGTATTATGTGGCTCAAATAAGTACATGACGAGCACTTCAGTTACTTTAAAAGTACAACATCTAATTCACATCAAGGCTTTTATCACAAAGCGGTACAGCCTAATTTTCAATAGCAAATAGATAGTACTGTTCAGCAATAGTGTAGGAGGGCAAAAAGTTGTTTGTGTAGTAGTCCGTAGGTACAACTTATGGCGTTAAGTACCTTATCTATGGTGGTCATGACGTCATCGTGTAATGGAGAACAATCTACCATGAATCTGTTAGTCATGGAGATTTTATTCTTTCAGCGGACGTACAAGTGTTTATGGAAATTAGTTCTCATTGTTTTTCTATTGTGCGGGGTTGAGTACTGGAGGTATTGTGGTTACACCACTGCCGTCTATAGTTAGAAAGATAGTTAGGCACTGAATCTGTGGAAATATTTACTTGTCTGAATATAGGAAATTAGGTAAAATAAGCTATATTATGCGAATATGCAGTCTAATAAAGATGTTTTAGAGAAGAGGTGCGGGGAAGATTCTGGAATTTAATGCCAAAGATAATTTGAAATATTCTATGCCATATTTAAAATTTTAATAAGTACATAAGTTTAATCTACTCTGACTGGGTTGAATAAAGGGTTGGATTATTCCCAACCCTATATTTGAATCATTGCCTTTCTAAATGTGAACGTTAATCATAAGTAACTAGTAGATACACCGTTCCCAAAAGATGGCGCCACCGTCTAGGGATTTTCCTTGTGTACACGTCCGGTGACCTATGGATAAAAATTGCCGAATGTTTCGGAAACTTACCAGGAAAGTTTCCAATGTTGCCGGCAACTTTGGAAACATTCCCGGCGGTTTTGGCAACGTTGGCAATATTGCCGGCAATTGTCATGGCTATCCGGTCCTTCAACAAATAATTTATACTATCGAAATATAAAACCACGAAAATATTTGTGAAAAATGTTAACATCATATGGAAATTATGGGAAATCATTTTTATTCTGACAAGTAGACGTAGATTTCGAGGGAAAATAGAAAAACAAACTGGACAAGTGCGAGTCGGACTCGCCCACCTAGGGTTCCGTTCAAATTCTGTGGGATGGTCACCCATACAATTATGACCGCGCATACCTCGATGATTTATTATGTACTATAAATAAAGACTATATATTTTTTTTTTTTTTTTTAGTTTTCAGTTTTCGCTTTACTTGTAGTACTATAAGCCGATATTACTTGCCAAATTGTATAGTTCTAGGTCAACGGCAAGTATAAATTAATATATAAATTAATACATAAATTTCGATTCCCTTGAGAGTGCCGAAATATACGTTTTTTGGGGCATAAACGGCCGTATCTTTTTTCACGTTAACTTAGAAGTTTGATTTTTTCACAGCTTCAAGGGACTGTAGACTTGAGTGTTATGGTTTTAATTTCAACTCGGTACCTCCACGCGTTCCTGAGATAAAGGGTCTTGATAAACAGACAGACGGGCATATAGACAGACGGAGAGAGGAACAAAGTGATCCTATAAGGGTTCCGCTTTTTCCTTTTGAGGTACGAAACCCTAAAAAAGAGTAGTATGTAGGATTTATTTAAGAACTAGGGTATGATTCAAATCTAAGTGGCCACATCATGGCAAAGATATTGTTTTCTGAAACACAGTGTTAAATAACCCCCCTTCTGGCACAGTCGGGTACTGACGACACGACACTGCAAGATATAAAAAACAAGAAAGAAGAAAAAAAGGTTCTCGTCACATCAATACAAGCAATAAAAAAAAATGACATTATTGACACGACTGAACTGATGATCAGGTACGTAGGTATACTAGAAACGGTAATTCCAGTCTAAGTATAAACATTATTCTTAATCATCTAGTAACGTACCTGCGTAGAAGCTTGCTGAGTGAGTGCTCGTAGAGTGGTCTTTTTTGTTATTTGGCCCTATGAATGGCCTTTGGTCATGGCCATAGAAATCTAAAAATCTTATATCTATGGTCATGGCTCTGAGGAAAGCGTTTTGGATTTACCTTCGTGGTGAAAGGATTAGTCAGCGAGACTCTGCGTTACCGGGTGCTAGCTGTTCAGGGTGCGCCGGTCGTTTGGAATCGCTTTATGATTTATGAATAACGTCGCTCGTAGAGACTCCTTTCAATACACCCCTGAGACACACCTCGGACACTTCATACAAAACTTGCAAAATAATTACCTATTACTACTACAAAACCAAATGACGTCTGTACACGTGCAAATGTGTGCGTGAATTTTAGTAGGGTTGCAAAATGGCGCGGAAAGTGCAGCGCTTTGCGTCGGGCGAACCGAACGACGACGGAACTACCCGAACGTTTCGAGCATTATTATGAAGTGATCTTGTCCGAGCGGTCAATTATTTATTTCTAATAAATAAAATAAATGATATTTGATTATGAATACTCGGATTTGTAATGACATAAAAGTAATATTATAATATTTATTATGTAAAGAGGTTTATTTATTCATCAATAATGGTAAATGAAGGTACCTAATTACAAAATATGGAATTCACGATCGCCCCGTACCATTACGCGGCAACGCAATGGGGCGACGCGACAAAGTTAGTGCGTAGGGTACTACTTTTCAATTCCAAGAATGAATAGAACGTGAAAGAAAGGGACATAAGTACATAACAAAGACAATAAAGAGAGAGAGCAATATTAATAGCTGGTAATGTTGGTATGTTATTATTACGGAAGTTTTAATTGTATTATTATAAAACGACGAAAACTTGGAAAATAAATGAATCATCGAGATTACAACTAATAAATAAAACTTAAAACAAAATAAATCGCAAAATTGTGTGTTTGTGTCAGCAGTACCTACAGCGCTGCAGTTCTTACGATTTTGAGCGCCCTGGCTAAAGAGTCGGCGGTTAGCCCCTGTAAGTGCGGGGTGAGGGTGCGGTATCTGATATAGCGCGGGGAAGGGAGTGTCCGTTCTGTACGTAGTACTATTAAGTATTCTGTGCCTGAGACAGAGAAGAGAGCGTGCTTTGTTCACTAATTTAATCATAAGCAAATTGTAGCTATGGAATAGACCGCAGTCTAGTTTGTAAAAACAGGGCCTGATTAACAGCTCCAGTCTCCATCTCAAGCTTACTACACACATATCCACGGAGGTTCTTTTTACAGAATAACATAGGTAAACGCAGCAGTACCTAACTAGTGTATTATATCCCGCCAGTTTCTTAATAACTATCTACATGTCACAGTCCACGTCTACTATTAACATGTCCAATGGGGAGCCAGATTTATAAATGATCGTAGTACGTTCATAATTCTAAACTGACGAACATATTTCACTAATGCTCGTATCATAAATATTAATAATACAATTAATATGATTTACAATAACGAAAATCCGGTTCGAGCTCACTCGGTGGCGCCTATTAGTTGCCAAGCAATAATTTGATCATTTAACTATAATAGTATAAAATGAATACATTTCCATATTTCTTCTCATTCTACGTCATTGAGATTGAAAATTAAGATATTCATTAACATTTACACCGGTAATGGTTTTGGAGTGCGGAAAACTGCTGGGGATGTAATGGATTGTGTGTCATGTTGATTTATATTTAAATGTTTTCTATATTATAATGTATTGTAAAGAACTGAGTGGTAACACATTATTTAAAAAAAAAAAAAAAAAAAATGGGTAAAATATATCTACGATTTTTAAAAATCAGCTTGTAAAATTTAGAATATTACGATCCTTAAATAATATATATTTATTAACGAAATTTTAAGTCCTCACAGTTCTTAGTCTGAGTTAGAAATCATAACGGTTGTGAGAATGCAATGATTGCATGTTGAATTTACTGAATCTTCACGTTAAAGCAATCGGTTTGACTGAATCTGGTCTTCCATTTTTGGATTTAAAATCCTACCACACTCGAGAGAATAGGAAATAAGAAGATCTAAGGCTAGGTAGAACGAAGTTTCACCCGTAAAATTTTCAAAACATCAACTTTTACGAATGTTTAATCCTGAAATCGTCCTTGACTAATCAGTAGGTACGTAGAGTACGGATAGATTTTTCTTTTGAAATAGCTTTGAAGACGTCCAACGAGATATTCGCTTATTATAATTTGTCGGTTATATTTTTTAGGTACCAGCCATTGATGATAGTACCTATACGTTACGTCCAAAACGTTATTGTATTCGTGCTTCCAAACAGGTTTCTAAAATTCCATGTTGAGAAGCCGTTTATTGATTTCTGGTTGCAGAATATCGTGATTATTTGATTCATTACATAGGCATGTGATGGCTAGCATTAGCAATGAGTAAATTAATACTCGTTTTAGCAATGATCTTTGTTGAATCGATTAAGTATAAAAATTGTTTTCGGATATTCTAGAATTATTTTTGGTTTCAAATGTAAGCATGATTATTATAAAGCTGACAGACTCTTACTAACATCGATAAGCTTTGTAGCTTTTGTGCATTTTTCAGGGTTGAAAAGATACAGCACGTTTTTAATCTTATAAATAATAGCTTAAGCTTGAAAATTTGTCTAATTTATGTACCATATTATTAGACAAAGGACAATGCCAGAAACTCTATAGAACTTTGCCCCACTCAATAAAACTCATGTGCAATATGTAGCATATTACTGTTTATTTATTGCTGATAACTAAACATTAGTCTTAGTGACTGTAGAACTTGCGGTTTCCGTTTAAATCTAAAAACAATAATGACATTGATTATAGGTTAAATTGTATTTTAGGTAAAATGAGTTTGTATTTTGTGGGTAGGTATTTTGTAATCCGCAAGTTCTAAAGAAAATCAATTTAGTATAGAAAGGTTCTATATTCATTACAATTATTTTCATTAATTTAATTTTTCTGTACATGTGTGACTTTTTCTGTACATGGGTGGGGCAGGATATGGCATTGCCATTTTACAACAAAAATAAACTAAACCCGTTCATATCAAACATTCTTCCCATTTGAATGTGTAATCCAAAATATATTAATAAATTAACCTTTAGAATACCTGGAACTAGAAGGACGAAACGAAACCGAACTAGGCAGATAAGGTTGCATTCGTAAATTGTACCATCATGTTGCTATGGTAGTAGAAGCCTGTTAAAAGAATGAGGACTAAAAATAGGCGGGTAGCAACAAACCTGATTTATGGTCTCGACCCACGGCGCTTGCGTTCATCCAAGTTGTTTTATAGCTTAACTGTCGGAGTTTACAGTGTAAGATCAATTGGCGGTGCAGTGATAGCCCGTTGATAGGGAACTTTATCTCGCGGTACAAGCTGCCGTCAATGGTAGGTCCAATTAGACATCATAGAAATCTCGTGATGATCACTGATCGCCATGAGCAACAATGGTATTTTGATGTCTATATGGCTTAGCTAAATACAGTTTCGTTAGGTGGCTTTTATTTCGAATTTTATCGTATAGTATACGTAGCTGTAGTTATTAGGTAGATAGAACAATAATATGAGTACTTTATCGTAATTCTTACAATGGGTAGCATATTTTGGTCCTTTACAAAAATGTACCTAAGGACCAAGCAACCGACGAATTCCACGGTTTAATATCGATAAATATCCTCCTTTTTCAATTCTCTTATGAATAAATAACAATTTAAAAGGTTTGTCAACAGGAGCACACTAATTGTCTTTATCATGTTACGAAAGAATTGTTTCAAAATGCACTTCGGTTGCCCCATTGAGTGCGGCCACCAACACAGCTTCTCATATTGCACTCGTGGACTAAATTCGTGGAAAATTCAACGTGATTATAGAATTACGTTGGGTGTCGAAAGATCTTTATTTTTTCACAAGTCCGGTCGAATAAAACGTATCGGCTTGGAATGGAGTATTTTTCTTTCTATTCTTCGGTAAAAAGCGAACAGCCAGCCGGTTGTTGTTACTCATTTTACGCATCAAATCACACGAACTGGACCACTTTGAATAGCATCAATCAAAACTCTGAGAAACTCTTTCCTCAAGACAGATGATGGTATAAAACATGTAATTTGTTTACACATTGAATCATGCACGTAGTTACTCAATTCTATTACCTACGCATGTAAGGTTTTTTCCTACACAGAGAAGGTAACTCAATATGAAGAGAAGATTCGAAAACGGTTAAGCGCTAACTCGATACATCTTAATCAATATCAATGCATTTTAAATACATACGTAGGTACCTATATAGATAAACAACAACCAGACACAAGGCAAACAGAAGTGCTCATCACACAAATGTTTACCCTGGGCGGGATTCGCTGGGCTATGCAGAAGGAACGGCCTAGTTTCAACAAATTAGTCTCTGATTTTGATAGGTTGTCTTTAGATAGCACAATGTTCACGATATTAGCTAAGTATATACATGTCATAACAATACAGTATTAAGAACAAGGTTCATTTGTATCAAAGCCGAAAAAGCTGTGTAATTTATACATTTTTCAGTTTTAAACTGACCATTAATAATTTTATATCCATCAAAAAGTGGTTCGCGTGATAGCAGAAAGCCGCTGGGCGGGCCAAGGAAATTTGAGCCCATCAGTCGCGTTCATTCGATTCATATTAACGCTCAAGTAATGTAACAAATAAAGGGGAGGTCGTTGTCCCATCCCGGGCGAGACGCGAACGCATCACAACCACGCCCGGTCCTCGCACAAAAGAAATAGTTAATATTAGAGCCCGCTCCTCCAGTGTCATTAGCAGCGGCACAAAGCTCCGCAGTCATTCCACGCTCTTACTATTTGTCAGAGGCAAAAAGTGCCTTGTCCACAATAATTACGGGACCGGCTTTTGAGAGCGCTCATAATTCGTCATGTTCTGGTCGGCCGCGTCGTTTCTGAACGCATCCATAATTTGACGTTTCCCGCCAGCAGTCACGACAGAGCGCGGGAAAATGTCACATAAAATATATCAAATTGAAATGAAGAAAAGATGCCTAACCTACCCTAAATGGTTGAAGGTTGACTGTGAACGGATCAAAACTCGTTATCAAGGACAAATACAATCAACTTTTGGCCGAAGGCAATAAATTGGGAGTCCATGACACCAGGCACGATCAATATTCAAACCATAAAATATAAATTAGGTAGGTAGTCTGTAGTAGTAAAACTTAAATGCCAAAAAAATAGAAGTCCTTGATCATACGAACGCCTGATTGTTGCCAATAACCCTAAAACTCGACCTTATTTTTATAAAATGTTTAATGAATAACTAGTTGATCGCAATAATCGCATCACTGGAGAACCCAAATGTTGGCCGGTATGTCAAATCGGTTAATATTAGGAAATGAACCGCAGAGGCAAGTTGAGTTCGCCGACCGCTACTGCCGACAATCAGGCGACACTTACAGATCAATTGATTGTTACATTTAACAATTGACGACAGAAAATGGACTTGTTTTTTGATGCAACACTTTCTTCTCTGCCGATCTGAAGCAGCACCAGCAGTGGCGTTCCTAGGGGTCAAAGTTAGGGCAAGCCCGATAGATTCAAGAATAAAAATACTAAAAGTTTTTTCAAAATTCATTGTTCCGTAAAAACGCAATTATTATTATGCTTATTATGATGCTATCAGTATCACCTTATAGCAAGCCTGGCTTTTTGGTTTTAATGGAAGGCACGCCACTGAGCACCAGATGTTGTGTTCGCAGGCACTAGAGACCTTTCCCTTATGCTTTCAGTTATATACAAGGGGTCATGATATTTTAAAACTAAGTAGCTATACACCGGACACTCGATGTATACACTTACTGTGCGATGTATTAGTATCTATACTGTCTTATTCTAAGCATACCTTTAAAATTACCCCTCTAAAAGATAAAAGAAAGACGCGTGCTTACTCATAATTATGTAGATTTACGCAGATACGCTAACGAGACTCAAACGCATAATTGACAAGGGCATCTTCTCTTTCTGTAGTTACCGATATCAATCAGCCAATATGTTAAAAACTTTCTTCTGCGCCGTTGAGATGATTGTTTTAGGCGTATGAGAAATTAAAGAAAAGCCCTGTGTGATGTTGGATGTTTCGATATTTTAGTATCGTATGACACTACCTAGTAAGTGCACGGTTATTTCAAGCTGATATCTAAGTATATCCGTCTCTAATAACAATGAGAACCTGACTATACCTACTACATAATAGGCACAGATCATCTTACGTCCACTAAGGTTAAATTATGATTCAATTTTAATGTTCTTAGATCTTACTATATCTACCAGTGTGGTCCTTCGATGACACTTCTGTGGCTTATTACTTTATTTCTAACAGAGCTAACACTATACAAATCTTGTTTCATAGAAGAAGCGTCCCGTAGAGTAGAGAGCCATATAAAGTTCACCTCTACCACAGTCATTAAAAGACGTCATTTCCGTTGAGCGTTTCAATGTTGGCATTTAGCTCATTCTGTCAAGAAACCCCAAGGAAATCCAATCATATCTTACAATTACCTACATGTAGACCGTGGTCATATTAACCTCGAGCTCGTGCATATTTTACGACAATAATCCATCTCGACAACAATTTGTCATTCGCCACAAATGGATGTTACTGACAACCTGTTACGAATAAACATCTATGTTTATGTGTTATTTACGTATACCTATAGGATAAACCGATACTAATTTGCCTTTGATTTTGGCCTGAACCATCAGACAAGCCTACTACTAACCTATGCTCCTTGAACGATTAAGATAATGATAATCTTCATAATTACTGCATTTAAAAGGAACAAAGCAGCTTTTTTAGTTTTGACTTACCTACCTACGGCAAGTTCTTGCACTGCAGCCACGAGTCTCTAACTCCTCATTAATCAACTGGCTTTTAAAACAATTATTTCCGTAGGTAATCAATTTCTAAAGTTCATTCATTTTAAAACCTCATATTTACTTTTTTTTAATTTTCAGTGTTAACCGTTTGAAAATTATTTTCTGTTTCGTTAATAAAAAGGTCTATTTTTGTCCAGAGCCTGACTCTGCTCAAAACTTTTTAGTAATGTCGCTTATAATCATTCATCATACAATGATTTGATTCTGCTTCAAGTTAAGGCTTCTATCCACACACTTGAAATGCCCGTTTTAATATATATCGCTATCAAAACATTAGCCAATGAAATAAGGTGTCGTTAATACCGCCGATAATACAATTAACTGTAAACGAATATATAAATCGTGTTGTGTGTGAAAAACTAGAACGATGGGGGTACTTTCGGTAATGAGTAAGTAAGGGGTGTTATCATTGCTGTTGTTGAGTGAGCCCGCACCAGTGACACGTGCCGCGACGATGCGGGCCGCAATCAAATTAATACAATGAAAGCTTTATTCTTTAGTCCTTCAATTAAAACG
Source organism: Charanyca ferruginea (assembly GCA_947361185.1). Lineage (NCBI taxonomy): Eukaryota > Metazoa > Arthropoda > Insecta > Lepidoptera > Noctuidae > Charanyca > Charanyca ferruginea. The sequence goes on along the minus strand of OX376059.1, from coordinate 19,339,916 downwards.
CTGAACAACCAATAAACTAACAACACAGTCTCACCAGCAATTTAAACTGTACCACGATTATTTTATTTCAGCCCAAAGCACCGTTCAGTGATGCTATCGACGCGATCCCTTAGAAAAGCTTTTGTAATTAAGAATGAGTCGTGGCCAGCGTGATACAAACTGGCACTTTCCAGTCTTATCTGTTGACTAATTCCATGGGAGAGGCACTTTGTTTTGGCCGATAGCTTCGACACGAGACAGACTTTGCGTTTTGTTGGGAATTTATTCTTCTTAGGTCTAAATTATACAACCTTCGTTTATGTCTTCTCTTTAACAGAAATGCATAATTCGCATTCATCTAACCAACTGCTTAGAATATGTCAAATACTCAATTCCCAGTTTCAGTTTGGGCAAATCATGTGACAAAATTAAATCTTATTTTAACAAGCTAAAGACAAACAAAATAAATAAATATAGATTCTTTTTAACACGTTTGTTTGATCTATGACTGTCTAACAGCTAGCTGACAAATATCGACACAATATTAACACCTGACGTCTAAACACCAAGCAAATTTAGATAATGTCAGTGTATCCATAGACCAGTCCGCGAACAAAATGTTAAATTATTTAATTGCTACTTTCAATAAGACGATAGAATTCTTTAAACACTGACGTGATTACGATTTATTTTTAGATCATGCAACACGATGATTTATTATACTTTATGTTTTATAAATTCTAATATTTTAATGTATTCGTAATTGCTGTGAAGTATTTTTTGGTCCTTTTGTCCTGTATGGCAGTAAATTTGGGTATTTTGTTTGTATGCTCGTAGGCTGCAACATTATTATTACACATATTATTTTGTAAACATTCTATGCTGCATGGCCTTATTCAAAATATTTTACAGAATATAATCTCGAAACTTGTTCTTCTGCCTCTGCGTCAGTGATCCTCCACAGATTGCATAAGTCCTATTGCAATAGCAAAACAGGAGGATCTGTACGACTGCCTATGAGTTTATCATCATTGAATTGTTACAATATTAGTTTGGTTGCATTGTTAGCGGGGAAGTCCACATGATCGTTTTTACATTATCCTTAACGTTCTCCTAGTAAGGCTGTCTTAAATCAACATTTATATAGGTAATAACTTGAATATACGCTTGTGGGCTGTAACTTGACTTTTTGATAAGTATTTATCTCTTAATGCGTCTTTTTTCTGTTTAATAAACCACATTAAAATTCAAATTCTTTCAGGTCTCCTTAATGATCTCCCAAATGATACTATAATGTCGCCGATGAAAAAAAATGTAGCTTACGCTTTATATTTATATTCTTGTTTTTTAATACAACTATGTAGGTATGTGTTGTTTTGTGTGACGTCCAATGCTGACGCATCAAATGTTAATGTACCTTGAAATTGAGTTCACCTCAAAATACTTAAAGTGTAGACACTTCTGGAGTAGATACTACTTACTAAAGATAAATTACAATAAGTAGTAATACTGTCTTGAAAATAGACTAGATATAGAGAGATAAAGATTGTCTGGGAAATAGACACGTGCTTGATCTTTCGTACTACAAAGTGAGAGCAATCAAGTAGCCTTTGTATGAACTGTAGAAACATAAGGACCGAGATTTTGTTATTAGGTTGTTACAAGGGCAGATTAAACCATAACATTGTGCAAGTATACTTTCTATTCGACCTCCAAAGGTCATAGATATTCAATAACGACTGAACCTAAGGCAGTACAAACCCTCGCGCCATAAAAGGACACGATTGTAAAGGTCGTAAAAAATGATTTATGTACTCCTTTGTACCTACGCACAGTAAAGATTTGTATGAACACAATGTACAAAGAACGTACCATGTTACTAAGAGCCTTGAATTTGTGAACGTTTGCTCTGATTTAGTTGCGTTAAATGGAGTTGTAAGAGATCGTTGGGGTCGAGGTAGACTGGCCGTGTCGCGGCGCGGGGTACAAGGTAAAATAGACGAAGACGAACGATGGTATCTGCACGTGGAGCGTGGTACTCGCAGGGCAGTCGGAACCGGTTCTGTAGTAACCAGCGTAGGGCACTAGCCGCTTTTACGCTCACTATAGGCCTGTGAACCGTTTATATCGAACAATATTTTGTTTATTGTTATGTTCGATCAATACGTGGTGGGATCCTATTTGGTCCTGAGTTCCCCAAACGTTTTATTTTCAGAAATTGATTAATTTTAAATACCTATTACATAAAATTTCCCAAGCCATCTTTATTTGAATGAAGGACACAATAATATATGTTTTTTCAAATCAAATCAAATTCATTTATTTGCGTAAATAAGGTACAGAATGTTCTTATAAAATAGTATGTTGATCTCTTATTCTGCCATTAATTTCAGCATGCAAATTTTACATAATTATTATTATCTATAGAAAAATTAATTGACTTGAATTGGGCATGCATTAAATAAATAAAGTATCAAATTGTATTAAATTCATTTTAAATTGATAACAATTCATTATTAATAATGTGACAATCATTATACTACAGTTCACGACTTACAACTTATAATCTAAGAACTCAAGTACACTATAAAAGCATTTATCGATTAACATTATTGTCAGAATACGCCTGAATTTAAAAAATGGGAGTGACGTTGAACAGCGTCCATGAGGTCAATGTTTATTTGTTCTATCATTTTGTATAGTGAATAGTGTGAATATCTCGTGTTCGTAATTTTCTAAATTCTAGTCTAAATAAAAAAAAACATATATACAGTTGAGCGTTATTTACTGTTTCCGCTTCCGCGTGTGTGGGTGTAGGTTTATGCAAAAATGGTAATATTTTATTTCGACGAATATAACTTTATTTGGACTTGTAGACCAGTTCTTTATGATATACATAAATTCATACCTAACTACTTAAACGAATTTAAACATTATTTCAGCGCTGGTTTTAAATGCTTGTCTACCGCTGAATGGTGTTTAAGTGTCATATACAGTAATTGCTAAAACAAGGTTGTCAATCAATAACTGCGGTTGAGGCGTCTATCGACATGACGAATGCACATCACTACGGGTTGCTCGTCCTCAAACAAAGGAACAGCTAGGTAGGAATCCGTCAAGTCACGCCGACGAACCCCGCTCTGTGACTGCTCGGCCAGCATAACAACCGAAAACTAATCGAAAACACCCGGAACTAATCATTTTCTAATTATAAAAAAATACGGATAACATCGAATTCCTGGCTTGGGGCGAGCAACCGAAACGACTCGAGGAAAATTATGAATCGCTAGTGAGACATGGGGACTCAAACACCATAACGACTGGAACAATGGATCCATTAGAGACAGGTGTCGAAACGGACACGATTGATATCCATAAATACATTAGAATTACGATCAAAAACCGTTATAGCCAGAGTGCTCGCACGCCACTTCATTCGTACGCAGCCTGACCACGCCACCCGGATCTTTCCCGCACTTTTTTCACGTGCTCATACAAGGGCGTCGCCAGGACTCGCCAGCTGATGGCCTAGGGGGGGGCAAATAGATATTTGGTGGATAGGAAAAGTATGAATTTTAAATACAGTCAAAGGCACATGAACCTTTTGGAATCTCTAGGGGGGGGCAGCTGCCCCTACCGCCCCCCCTTGGCGACGCCCTTGTGCTCATACCAGTCCAATCTGCCAAAACACGTAATTAAGTTGAAGATTGCCGTGATTTGTACTTGATACGTCTTATGTTCAATTTGGACCACATATTTATTCGTAAGTCAAATTGTAATCTAAATTGTAACCGACATTGAAGGCACGCGGGTCGAGCGATCCGAACATTTGAAATATTGTAGTCGATGGAGTTTAAAGCGTGAACAAGTCGATTAGATAGACTAGTGTAGTAGATGTTTAACTCGTTTTAGACGCGTGTGAATGTTATTCCTGCGAGCCGTGGGCTCGATTGTGTCTCAGGTATCGACCGCGCCCGTAGCCCGCAGTCCGCACCCCTCCACGCTTTTATTACTTTTTATTATTTATTTATGATGGGAAGAAATATTATTCTGTTTAACTAATGTTGATCATAAGTCCTGTCATCCAATCATGCACACTTCATATGACGCACTTACACATTCAACTTTACCAAACATTTCACATTCAATAATTCTGTTTTATTAAATGTCATCAGTTTTAAAACCTCCATTTAGCTTTAACATGCATGACTCACGTGTTTTGGGAAGTTATTCGAGTTTAGTTTTAATAAACGCAATTTATAATAACGCTAAGCCGTATTATTATACGACTTAACACTACACAATTTGTCAAAGCCGTAAATCGTGGTGCACATACCTTAATACTACTTAATAGTTGTGTTAAATCTGCACAAATGTAATTTTAGTGCGCGAGTTTTGAACCTGGGTATTATAAAAATATTAGTTAGGTGCATGTGTCTGACTGAACAAAAAAAAAGTACTAAAATACCGCTTTAAAATAACTCATTCCGCCAACAAAATTGCAAAAACCATTACAGAATGTAAAAACTATCCAGCAGTTCCCGACAAACTGGACGAGATTGCTTACAATTAGCATTAGAAATATTCACAGAAGTCGATTAATTACCATAAGAAATAATTTAAAAGAATCTTGCTTAACATTTTCTTGCGTTTCTTCTAGCTCGGTATCAATCTGCTCGGGCCCGGACGGACGCAAAATAGGGGTCTAGTCAACATACACATAGAGGCAGGTTTTTGCCACCGCGCTGCTAGCAACAATTTCCTGTCATCATTTCACATTATATTATAGAATATATCGTATCTTGCCGCATGTTATAATACGAGGAAATTTCTATGTTATTTTAATATTATCTACCTAGCTAGTGTGTTATAAAAATTGTAATTAATGGCGCTTGTCTGTGTTAGAATTTCAATATAATAACTAAACTAAGATTTTTAGTAGGCACTTACGAATTTACGTGATTAGTTGGCCAAAGTCGTACATAATATCTAAAGCTAAATTTTTGCAAAGACTTGATGGATAACTGTTGAAATGTCAACACATCCCCAATTGAATACTCCTCGTGGTACTTTCAATAATACAAGAAGAGCTACACTAATGCTGAGTGCCAAAGGCGTATTTTATGGTGTACTTAACTTACACACGGGCGAAGTCGCGGACAGAAACTAGTATTTATATTCAAAGAGGATCCAACATTATCAAGCAATGGAATATATAATGAGTACCGTTGCTATAAAAATCAAGCTACACATCTCGTCTCTTCATATTATTTCTTCTGACTTCCGAAGATAAGCCACGTGTGAGTAAGTACTATTAATTATCATCATCATCATCATCCTCATCAGCCGGAAGACGTCCACTGCTGAACAAAGGCCTCCCCCATAGAACGCCACAACGAGCGGAAACCTGCCGCTTGCATCCACCGGTTTTTTTTTAATTATTATCTTTGTGCGGCTGTGGTATCACTGCGACCATATCTGATCTATTGTGATCGCCGCTTGTGTTGGTTAGAGATCGCCACCAAACCCTGCAGCTGTGATGAACTGCAGGATCTGCTTTGGGGTGATGTCCATTAATTCATCCGGGTTCAACAGGTATTTGCCCAGATGATTGTTGCGCTTGTGCATTAGTGCTCTGCATTCCCCCAGAAGGTGCGTTTCATCAGCCTCATTACAGCGTCTGTAGGTTTGCGTATCACTTAACCCCAGGTGGAACATGTGCTTGTTTAAGCAGCAATGTCCTGTAGTGGCTCTAGCTACAATGCGCAGGTTGTTCCTATTGAGTGCTAGGACTTGGTTACTAAGCCTTCTGTCATAGGCTTTGATAAGTGCTTTCGAGTGTAACATGCCCGGAGACTCCTTCCATAACTTTATGGAAGTTGCGAGGCATGCTTTAGTCAGGGTGCTCTGAGCTAGGCTTTTCGGTATGCCACAGAAGGGCTCCCGACCCTGCTCCGTGATATGCGCCCCCGCCCTTGCAAGCTCATCGGCACGTTCATTACCAGTGATGCCTGCGTGCCCAGGCACCCATCTTAATACTACTCTATTCTTATTACCTAGAGAGTTTAGTTTGGCCATGCATTCCTCTACTAGTTTCGATGAGACTATATTCGAGTCCAACGCTAGTAGAGCGGCTTGGCTGTCTGAATTAATGTGTATGGTTAGGTTGACGTATTGCCTTTGCAGATTTATTTCCGCACATTCTAGGATGGCGTACACCTCTGCTTGGAAAATGGAGGCGTACTGCCCCTGGTTTACACTTTTGCTAAACCTCAGTCCGAGGTCTATTAAGCGCTGGCTGTTGTTGGGGCAAGTCTATGCTCAGAGACCCGGGGAAGTGTGCCACGGCCAGCAACATTAAGGTCTCCTTTTCATTGTTCGTAAAGGAGCCATCATCCTTTTCAACCGACTTCAAAAAAGGAGGAGGTAATCAATTCGTCTTTTCGAAAATCAATTTCATTCAATCAATTCTGAAAATCAAATTCGTTCGTTTTTTTTTTATGTTTGTTACCTGATTTCTTTGGACTGGGTGAACCGATTTTGATGATTCTTTTTTTATTTGAAAGCTAGTGCTTCCCGTTTGGTCCCATTTGGTCCAGTTCTGACAATGGCATCTATGAGAAAACCGTATAAGTCTTAAATTTGCATTCAGTATGTGCGCGATTTATTACGCGATTTCTCCGGCAAACGTAAACCGATTTTGAAATTTCTTTTTTTTTATGGATAGGGTATGCTTCAGGGGTGATCCCATATAAATTTTATCGAAATTGATTTAGCACTTTTTGAAAACAAACAAATAAGTACCCAAAAATTTTACATAGACTACGTTTTAGATTCATCAATCTTTGTAGTAGTTAACTTTTAATCTCTTCTTAATAGATTTGGATGAGAAGGAGGTACTAAAAAGCGGAAAATAAAAAGCTTTTTACAAAAAAGACAACCGCCTTCAAAAACTAAAAAGTGAAAAATAACTTTAGCACAGAACACACATTGACTTTAGTTTCGGAAGTCGGTGGCAATACAAAACAAAAAACAGAACAAAGTCACTTTTTAGTTTTTTAAGGCGGTTGTCTTTTTTGTAAAAAGCATTTTTAAGGAGCCCAATCTGATTAAACTTAGTTTTGGAGAGCAGTTTGTGAAGACTAGCTGTTTGTGGAAGGCTTTTTAGCTCCCCACAGAGCCTCTTCGCCACGATGCTCTCTTCGCCTTCCTAATCTCTATACTATATTCAGTTAATTCTTTCAAATAGACCTCCCATTCGCGAGTCTTTTTAGCCTTATTGAATAATTTCCTGGTTTTTACCCTAAACTTTTCAAGTCTAGGGCTCCACCAGGGTACTTCTCTAGTTGAGGTCTCGGTTTTAGCTGGGCAATTCTCCTCAAAGGCTTGATTCAGACCTATGGTTAGAATTTCCACAGCTATTTCTAGGCTCTCAATTGTTCTAATTGTTTTTGGAAAGGTGTCAAGATTTTGTCTGAGTTGTTCCTGAAACCCACCCAGTCAGTTGATCTTGTGTCCCTATAAGTTATGGGTTGGGCGTCCAGAGCGGCCCTAACCTCAAAAGCAATATGTCTGTGGTCCGACATTGAATTTTCACTGCTGACATGCCAGTCATTTATGTGTCTGGCCAGGTCCATCCACCGGTTACCCGCGACCTTAACGATGTCGTCGGTCCATCTGGTGGGAGGCCTACCAACGCTGCGTCTTCCGGTTCGTGGTCGCCATTCGAGAACCTTTCCTCCCCATCGGTTATCGGTTCTTCAAGCGATGTGGCCTGCCCATTGCCACTTTAACTTGCAAATTTTGAGAGCTATGTCGGTGACCTTAGTTCTTCGGAGTTTTATTCATAAAGAACTAATAATATGTCAATAAAAGATTTGAGTAGCGTCGATAATTATGACGTCACAGTTAACTAGCCCCTTCGATACGTGTTGGCTAAAAGGTGCATAAAGCCCACGTGACACGTCCAACGTAATAAATGCTTATGCAAAACCCGATAATCCCAGGGTAGAATCACGGCTCAGCGACTTTTCGATTCTTCGTTTGTTGATTGATAAGTTAAATTTCTCCATTGGGATGATTGCCGGACAAGTCACCCAATTTAGTTCTAAATTCAAAAAAAGCAACCAGATGTCTGTAGATATACCTAAGTATCTGATAGACCTATGTCTACCCTCAGTGTAAGCACACTTGCCTCGTGATCCTTCTGCCTATATCCTTTGTGGTTCCAATCACAAATAAGAAAGGTTACAATAATGTAGTGACGTGTTAATCGATCCCACACTAGGCACAGCGGTCGCTCAACAATGCACGCTCATAAGCGTGATATGTGTGAGAGAGATGTTAGCTGTGAAATTATGAGTTGCGCATGCGGTTAGTTCAGTATGACGCTAGGCCACTTATCTGTGTATTAGAATAGCTTTTGCAGACGACTTTGTCTATGTCGATGTTAGAGACGGAGCCAATTTAATTAACTGTTTATTTCTTCATAGGCAGTGTGGTTTACTTAGAAATGACAATTCCTAGTCTTGGTACCTAAATCCTTTTCAACAGACGGCCATGCCAACATGTGTATTGTATACAAACCAACTTAAAACGTGTATCTGTTATAAGCACTTACAATAATTGATACAGGGTAAAATAATAATAATACCTACTTGATAGCACTAATTAAAATTAAAATTTTAAATGGTCCTAGTTTTTGGTCCTTTGGTACTAGACACGTTAGAATGGAAGTATGTTGCATAATAGATTTATTTAATGATTGGGAAAGGATGGGTTACACAAGCCAGCAATCCATAAAACGTAGGAAAAGCCGAGCTAATTAGGAAGTCGTAAATATTTATCACAACCAGTTGCTCTCGCAGTTGCCACTGGATATTTATAATTCTAGACTCTCATTAAGTCAACTGTTTTAAAACTATTATTTCCGAATTTTTAAATCAAATTCCGTTTGTCCATCTACAGGTAAACTGAAACAATCGCGGGATTAGTTATTTAATGGAGCGTAATACCTTCCTCGAAATTTGGTTCGATTCGTAGATTGGTATGTCCAAACGGTCACGGCACGGGGCTGATTCGTCAAGCTCTTCGCATCGGCTGCTTCTAAAAACCAAAGTACTGGGCCTCTTCGAGCAGAGGGAGGGGAGAGGGCTGTGAGGGGGTCGGGAGGGGTATGAGTGATCGCAGCTCTATTACGTGCTGTTGGACGTAATATCGAGAGTACCGTCATAGTAAATCGGCCGTAACCTGTGTCCCGAGTGCCGCCTCGCTACGATGAATTTGAGTTTCTCACTTTCTGGTAAGATAGGTACATCCTTTAGATTTGAGAGGGTAAAAAATGTATAGAGGAAAAGCCGTAGACGTAGTCTAATTAATCAAAATTTTTAAAACAGGTGTTTTGATTGCAAAGAAACGTGTGATGTGAAGTAGTCACATAAGAATTTAAATGTATTTAACAAGAGCAGCTTGCCAATGGTAAAAACCCAAAGTGTTGTCTGAACAGTGCAGTTCAAGAAACTAAAAGGAATGTCATTCACGAGTCACGAGTTTATAAAAACCGTACAGTCTACTAAAATGTAATTTGCAGAATAAAAATTAAAAATTATTTTAATAACTTTTGTGGCCAATACAATCATTAATATTTTTTCAAATAGCAAATTATGTAACTGACAATAAATGCCAGTTTAAATCTGAACTAAGTTCATAGTAGCTAGCCGTCATAGTGAGTCATAGTGAGTAAGATCATTGAACCCTTGTGCCCGCCATCTTGAATCTGCGCCCGCACAGCCCTCCCGAGCCTTCTTGTATTCACCCCTGCTAAGAACGATAAAAGAGCAGATATTAAAAATTATTTTAAATATGATACGTAAAATTGTAATTTTACGTTAATTATGATACTGAGGACATATTAATATTGATGAGAAAGATATTAAACAGGCGATTGAAAAATGTTTTTCACTTTTCAATTTCCAATTTGGTATTATAGGAATGAGCGAAATACGAAAATACCTATCCGACTTCCTTTTGTTTGAATGTAGAACCACTCTGGAGATCTGTAGGTATCGATCATCATCTACCTACCTAACCTTCTGGCTAGGGTTGGGGTTGGCTTCCAATCTAACCGGACGCAGCTAAATACCAGTGTTTTACATGGAGCGACTGCCTGTCTGACCTCCACGACCCAGTTAGTGTAATTTATTATTCTTTTACAGCTGATTGTATGTTTTACATAATATACTTATAAGAGTACCAACACAGACAAAAAAGAAAGTATAATTTACTTTTCGATTCCAACTTTCTTCGCTTTCCGAAACCGCAACAACCTCCAGCGTCAATAATAATGGTTTTCGGGTGGTGAACACTAATGTGTTAACTATAATTTCTGCGGTTTTGTGTGCTTACAATAAAAAAAAACCGGGCAAGTGCGAGTCGGACTCGCTCACCGAGGGTTCCGTAGAAATTTGTAGGTACAGACGCCAGCACATACTAGTATTATAAATGAGAAAGTAACTCCGTCTGTTACGCTTCCACGATGAAACGGCTGAACCGATTTTGATGAAATTTGTTGTGAAAATAACTTGAACCCTGGGAAAGCACATAGGGTGGGACTTCGTCTGCATCCGCGATAACCGACATTCACACGGACTAAATCGCAGACAAAAGCTCGTTATAAATAAAAAATATATTTTTTTATGATTTAATTACAAATTAATGTATGTTTTCAGACTTTTCCCTGTATTTATAGTTTATGACGATATTACTTGCCAAATTTCATGGAAAGTACCTTATAAATTTTGATTCCCTTGAGAGTGTCGAAATGTTCATACATTTTTTTTGCGACATAAACGGCGGTATCTTTTATTCACACTAACTTAGAAGTTTGATTTTTTCACAGCTTCAAGGGACCGTGGACCTAAGTATATGGTTATTTCAACTCGATACCTCTACCCGTTCCCGAGATAAAGGGTCTTGACAGACAGAGACAGACGGACAACAAAGTGATCCTATAAGGGTTCCGTTTTTCCTTTTGAGGTACGGAACCCTAAAAAGAGAAATAAACTCGATATTGAATAAAGAAATAAAACTATAAATCGATTGATATCTAGAGTTCGTTCGTTTCCTTTAGTATAAAGTTTTAAAATTATGGTTTTTTAGGTCGACAGACTAACTTTGGAGTTTGAATTCGTTTAAACTTACAGGGGTGTTCATGGAGTTTCTTGCTCGTTCTTCTCTCTAAGAATCTAGCAACTAACTTCAACTTTTTAACTGACAGATTGACTCCTACACAGTTAAAAAATGGCTGTAAGTGGTTTATTTACTAGTACTCACTTACTTTTTAACCGACTTCAAAAAGGAGGAGGTTCTCAATTCGATTGGTAATTTTTTTTTATGAATGTACACCGATTACGCTGAGATTTATGATCCGATTTACGTGAGTTTCGTAATGAATTAGTATGATAGAAGTAGTAGGAACTAAAAAGCGTAAACAAAATAACTAAAAAGACAACCGCCTTCAAATAGTATAAAATAACTTTAAATCTCTTTACTCTGTCCACTGGTTTAATTGTTTTTTGACAGCTGCAATTAGTGAATGATATTTATGTTTTTTGGAAAAACTGATACGCATACCTTTATTATAATGTCTGTAAGAGGTCACAAATAAGATAATCCAACAAGATTAGGCAGTTCAAATATTTATTTTATAATACATTTTAAAGTTAACTTAAGGTAATCGGGAATAATTACAATATAAGGCAGCTGTCAATAAACCAATAACCCAATGGACAGGGTGTAGTTGTAGGTACTTATTATTGTATTTAATTTTTGGTTTATAACAGTAATAAAAGGTGGTTGGTTCGAGGTGGCTCTGGATAAAAGATCCTGGAAGGACTTGGGGGAGGCCTATGCCCAGCAGTGGGACAGCACAGGCTAAATAAAAAAAAAAAACAGTAATAAATTACCTTCTGAAAAATTGCCAAAGAATTCAAACTCAAACTTCGGACATTTTGCTGCATTACTGCATTTACTGCATTTTTATAGCTTTGTAAAGTGCCGCGATGATTGTAAAACAGAACAACTGAACAATTCAACATCTGAAGAGCTTTGTAGTCCGCATCATATAACAACAATTGTAAATTTTGCGGTTATAAGGAAACATTGTAATGCATTTTGTGAATTCAGAATGGAAATTGGTTTTCTGACAGTCGTTTGTCTTATAAATTACTTATTGTTTAATATTTTTATCGATAACCTTAGCTCACACCGCAGCCTTAGGTACCTACATGTTTTTCCAGTATTAATCACAAGCTAAAATTATATTTAAATATATCTGCTGGACTATATTATTAGAGGAGCGAGGCGAGGCGGGATTGCTGGAGCGAGCCTCTGGTAAAGTTTCAGGAAGCGCTCCATTGTAAACTTCGTAACTTTATTCATCATTAATAATTTTCTAAAAGTATTCTCCGTTTACCGATAAATTACAGCTCTATAGCCTAGGTGTTATCATGGTGGTATATCTGCCTCCGGCGCACAGGGTCGCGGTTCGAATCGCGCCCAGTGCAAACATTTGTGTGATGAGCACTTGTGTTTGCCTTGGGTCTGGTTGTTTTTATCTATATACGTATCTATTTGTGTAAGTATGATGTCTGACACTCATAGTACAGGTACAGGGTCTGCCTAATTAGGGGTGAGACGGCCGTGTGTGAAATGTCTCCATATATTATGATCAGTTGCGCACTGAAGATTTTGGTCACTATTCCTTGTAACTATGAACCAGACATTTTAACAATGTAGCTATGTTAAATTACAGCTATTTAGCGCATATTTCACTGCTTTACAGTTAAATAGCGTCCATTCGATATAATTGGTCGTTTAGTACATTAGGGCCTATCTATTGTACCTAAGAGAAAGGCTGGAGTTTAACGTATTATATCCGGGTAAGAACAAACTGCCTAACGTATATATAACTAATAGTGATGTATGTACCAGCTTGTTAAACATAGCTTACATGTGGTGGCAAGGAGTAATAAATAAATGGAGGGACAGCGGGTGGCTGCGAAAGAGTGTGCTTCTTGCATCCATTACAATTGTTCAAGATGTCGTTTTACCGACAGTTGCTTATCGGATATCATACCTACATATATTATGGCGTCTGACCCTAAAGTCAAATGTCATAATAATATACATAATCTCCAAGGGTTTATGTAAAAAATATCGCGACAACCGCACCTGCGAATAGTATTCTTTATTGCCTAATAAATGCCATAAGAACAGTAATATGCATAGATAATGAGCACTTCATTTAGTTACTTCCTCCATGTTGCACAGCCTTGCAAATACTTGCATGGAGTATATTATATAGCAATTAAATGTCGTGTATCATGTCATGTGGCGTAGACAGACACACCTGTCCAAAGTACCTTTACTAATGAAAACTTTCACTTAACTAGTATTAATAACTTTGTGTAATTATGTTACAATTTTACAAAGTAGGTATTTGTTCGTTTGTTTTTTCAGCACAAAACAATGGAAGGTTTAAAATTCCCCATTTCTCATTTCGGGTAAATTGTTCTTTTTCTTGACGTGGATAACTAATTGGCAGCACTCGGCAGTAGTTAATGTTGGATAAAAAAAGGAATTGAAAATGAAATAAAATCTTTCTATATCATTCAATGAAGTAGGGAGGTGAAGGAAGGCGGAACTTGAATGTATAACAAAACTGTTATTTTAAGCTTAATTAGGAAAAAATCAGGACGATACAGGTGATAAAACTGGGCACATAGAACAATAACAATTAGGTACCTACTCTGCTCCGTCTGTAGGCCTGTTTCAGTTGTAATATAATTAATTATCTTTGCGTAAACGATGCAAGCGTGCTGTGGTCGTTTCATTACTTTTTTAAGAATTGCTTCAGAGGAATTAATCCGATTAATAAACAAATCCTTCTCTTTCAACTATAAACTGTGTTCCCAGCTCCAGATTGTCAAAAGGTGTCCAAGCAGTTATTGTATTGTTACTTCGGCGACACCTCTAAAGAATGTTGGCAAATAAAATTCGCAGGGGTTGATTCCTCAATTTATAGGACAAGACAGCGGTCTTGGACACAAACTATTTAGGGGATTTTTTTATACTATGAATCATGACGTCTGCGAAAAACTCGTTATCTATGAAACAAGTATCCCCGCAGACCTAGCCTAGCCAGTGCTATGAACTATCAAAAATTAAACTAAAAGTATTTGAAACAACATGTTTATTGATAATGAAGTTGTCGCTTTAGCTACGTTCATGTCTTATAATCACTGCTGATCGTAAGATATAACTAAGAAACGTATACCGGCTAACTGCAGCGCAGCGCTGAATTATTGTCTCATATTCATTATTTTAGCCTTGAGCCACTAGATTTTATAATCACGGATACCTAACTAACAGTTTCTCAGATAATACCCATGTTTATGGTGAACTGCAACTGTATTTGCTGTTTGTATTAATCATTATCTGCGCACGATACAACTGCTACACTGTCTTTGCCGACATAAATGTGGTAGGTAAGCCACGAAGTAAATAAATGCTGGTGATAATGTCATAAAGTATGCAAATTTACTTTACATTTTAATTAACAGCTAGTATTGTAGGCCTGTCTGTATATTCGTGTTACTTAGGTACGGATTGATTTAAGATTTATCAGTTCAATATGCTTATATTCTTTACTTAGGTACGTGAAAACGTTAGAAAAACATCGTTAAAATTATTAGAATTCGAGCTTAGGATCCAAACGATTTAAAACGCTTCTAACGAACCAAAAATCCGCAGAATATAATAGCTATAAAATAATATAAAACTAAAAATACAGTGATATCTCGGCAGCTGGTGCTATTAGCCGCAGGAATTACGGCGAAGAATGAACACCAACGACGCTTCAAATTGCGCAATAACAATCTTTATTTTTTCTACCATGATGTTGATGACGTGTCGCGCGGTGAAGAGGGAGGCGTTCAGTGTAATCATAGCTTAGATCTGAAGTTTGTAGTCCGGACCACGAATTCTTAGGAAAGTGTCGGGCCGTGTAATGATATGGTCGGAAATGATTTATTTGTACTGACTACTCCTGAGCAGGCTGCTCAGTTGTATGGCATTACGTGACTGTTGGAATCCATTAACGAATCTGCCATATAACTAGAAACTGTAGCAGCTCAATCGACTGTTTTAAGTTATTCTTCGGCAGTTCGACGTATTTCAGGTCATCAATCATCCGCTAGATCACAGCATAACAATAAACAAAACTATAATTGTATGTTAGTAACAATAAAGTGCGACAGTAAGTGTGTAGTGTCAATAATGGTGCTGTTCCCATCGTCAGCCCGCGCTCACTGGTTCCCTGGAACAGCTAATGATCACACGTGTGGGAACACCGTCAACGCTTCCGCGTCTACCAACAACCTTTACCGCCACCTTGCCGCTTGATAAAAACCCTTATAAGAATAGTAATAAAGGTTCTAACAACAGCACGCTTGCGGTCGATCCTTATTTCAACGCACACGCAGATCGTGCCAGTTCACAAGAAAGGTTCAGCGAATATGTTAGAAATAATATTGACTTTCTATCTTTTTGTTGGATGGTTAATCAACTGTATTGCTTACTTGACTGACAAGACAGGACAGCACATGGAGTAAAGTGTAACTGTTTTTTTTTTCTGATAGAAATTCAGAATCCCTGTCGGATTCGGATTCTGATTCATTAAATTCTGAAATTTCGTTATGCGATTAAAATAAAATGACAACCAACCAATCATAATATAGATTTATGACGTATTGGGATTTTGACTTTCTGACTAACTGGAGTTGAATCACTTTAGGAATTTAACAGTGAATTCAGTCCGTCCTGGCCCCTTATTCACAATCATTCGATTCGATTCCGTACCGAATCGAAAGTCAAAAGTTATCGAAGATGTCCTTCAAACGCAATTCACAAATCCGAAACCGAATAATTTTGACAGTTCTTTGATACGAAGACTGAAGTCGGAAATGAGATTGTCGAATGCGGTTTCTTACCGACACGGAAACGTATCGAATGGTTGTGAATAAGGGGCTTGGACATCTTAGTTTTCTGCAAGGCCTGTATTAATAATAATAATAGTTTATTTGGAAAATAAATTACAAGTTTGACACAAATTATAGTAAGTACACATGATTTATTATCACTACGGGACATAAAAAAATTACTATAAAAGTAGTGTGTGAGAGATGGATACAGTACTGTCAATACAAAATTTGAGCCCTGACTCCTAAACTAGGAAGATCCTGTATCTTAGGAGTGTCTTCGCATAAATAGTGAACGAACAAATTATGAGCATACGAGCTGCAGTGCAATTCTGTCCCCCGCGAAATCGAATCTTATCTTATTTCTGATTCCACCTAAGTGAAGAAATCGTGTTGCGCCTACCCCAAGTAACATGGGATAAGGACAGTAATATGGTGATGAGATTGTGGGGAGAGAACCAACGTTGCAAAGAATCATGGCAGGATTTGTATAAAAAAATTTAAGATGTTTAGAGAAGTTGAAATTCTAATTCTTAATTAAGAGTATCTTCAGATATTTACAATATTTTTAAAACCCCGAAAAAAAAAAAAGGGAATAGTTTAACGAAAAGCTCATTATTTCCGAACGAAACGGCGACAGACAGTACTGAAATTGCATCGTTTTATGGGAAATAATATCACAAATAATGATATTTTCCACACACTTGTCACATCACTTGTCTGCCAATTTTAAAGACCCTTTAACGTCGCTTGTCACTTTCTTTTTTTATAAACACGAAATGGGCATCGAGACAAAACGAAAAAGAGTTATTTTCATTTCGTAATATTTTAATTATGCGGGGGTTTTAAAATATGCTAAGTATATCAGTCTACTCCTGGTAATGTATTCTTCACATTAGAAAATATTTTGAACCCTCGAAATTATTATTATTTTTTAAACAAATGAATGTACCTATGGATCTCGCCATGATTATTTATCGCTTTGCAATATACCTTAAGCAGATGTTTACCTTACATTTGGGGACTAGCACATAAGGCACCTATGATTTATCACCTATGTATGTATGTATGTCAGAATACAATACTTTCTTAGAAATAGATACAGTCAGGTGAAATTTTGCAATCCTCATTTCCTCAATCGACGTGTAGGTATGCCAGTCATAGGGCACTATTTGTCGTGCATAAACCATAGAGATAAACAGTATATACGCTTTGTACTTGCATATTTCAACCAGCAGATGGCTTTGCTGAAGTTATCTGGCTTTCAAAGTATATGACTCTAACGGTATTCAAAATATACCTTTGTAAAGATTTTAAAACAAATAGCAATATATAAAATGTACTAAGTACATGAAATTATCATTATGGGATGATATTCATATAAATTAAGAATACCTACTTACTACTTTTAATGCAATTAAGTAGGCACTAAATGGAAAAGAAACTTCTCAAAGCTTTGGTTTCCAATTATTTCAGTCAATTTTAAAAACGTAAGCGTGATGCTTATTACCTACCTACCATTTATTTATGAACATAGGCGAGAATAGGGTTTACGTCTAGCCAAGCTAATCAAAATACTTATACCACCAGACAGTTTGTCCGGTAGTAGGTAAATGAAACTTAAATAAACAGGCTCGCTTCGTTGATCACCACACTACAAATTACAAACACCATGGTGTTTTGATAATCTATGATAAGGAAAAATAAAAAAAAAAAACAAAAAGAGGTCACTCGTCATGTGGTCGTAAGCAACATTAACATTAGAAATTATTCTTAGTAAGAATTCTGCACAATATTTCGCAAGGGCACCAAAATTTTTGCTCACAATAAAATTCGCTTGCGCATATTTTTGACACGAGTCGTTTTTCTCGGAAACTGCTTATGAATCATTGATAGCTTGATGGCTTTATCAATGACAGCAGTTTGATATACCTATTGTTTAAATATGAATCTTGTCCGTATCCCAAAGCGAAATTTATGACGAAACAATATTAAAAGAAACAGCCACAAAGCAGAAATATTACTGCTTCACTGGAAAATTAAATAGGTTTACTTAATTAACATAAAATTAATGTTAACGTGTTCATAATATGCATTTCTCACGCTTTTTAACTTCGAGATAGGCAAAGTATCCAATATTGTTGAGTTAATGTTGATCGTATTAAGATTAGAGCGACACGTGATTTACTCTTATAACAAGCAAGATGTCCGACATTTTAAATGAATGTTTTTAGCTATTTACCACCGGTGCTTTTTGATATTTTGAGGTAAGTACACACCACAGATATGGATAGACCTAGATAACGCGAGTATCACGATCTGTATGAAAACCAAGCGTGCCATTTTTTGGACGTCACAATGTTAATACCCACGAATGTTTTGTTTTCCCTAAAGGTATTACCAGGTATTACTGAGGGTATTAGATTAAAAATAATTGTTTTTTAAATTAATTACGCATAATATTAATCACAAAATGACTTACCGATGGAAGGAAACGTTTAGGTACTTTATTTTTTTATTTACGATTTTTTATCGTAAGTTAGGCACGAAAATAGGCACGCGAAGTAGTTGCTCTTGCGTTATCTAGGTCTATGTATATCTGTGGTACACACTCTTTAAATCAAAGACATTTTCAAACTGTGTACCTGTATTTATTATGAAGTACAAATGCACAACAATAAACTTTTCGAATACATTTGAAGCTTTGTTTTCAATAAAGAGTGCAAAAATTTGCAAGAAGTTTCATGAAAAAATTTGTATAGCAGTGAGATCAGAGAAGTCACAGTACCTATGTAACTTTACAGTAGCAAAATACGACTTTTGATGTGCAACAAAGAAGCACTGCCCAACGGTAGCAATGGCAATTATTGCGTGTTCGCAATAATTTCATGAGCATGCGAATTCGTGAGAATTAGCATTATGCTAATTGATATAGCTATGCTATTTGCTATTATAACGATAATTGCCGAACGGGACGAGTCGAGTTTCGGCTAAAAAGCTAATGTAATGGCCAACGTTTTTAAATTGGTGATTGATGTTCGGTTTGATAGGTTCTTAGAGTACTGATTATAGTTAGCAATTTTATGTTTCCAGCAACACAAGAAAAATACAAATTATCGCAACTAGGTACCTACATTTCATTTGCTAAATGATCCTTAGCATGCTAATAATATATGCGAATGCTAATTATTCCATCACTCACGATACTTATTCTGAAATCCACAATCCACGTGTGCCATGCAGCTACGTAGGCAGTACCTACGTACCTATGTCTTAAAATATTACCTACCCACCACGTACTTATGTAATCAACTTAATGTCTTACTTATAATAAAATACATATTATTATAAGTATTCTTGTTGAATATTTAACTACACCACTAGCTGTCAATTGATTTTTCAATTTTCTCACCGGATACACCTTCCCTGGACTTCCACAAATATTTCAAGACCAAAATTAGAAAATTAAAAAAT
This sequence comes from Charanyca ferruginea, assembly GCA_947361185.1. Lineage (NCBI taxonomy): Eukaryota > Metazoa > Arthropoda > Insecta > Lepidoptera > Noctuidae > Charanyca > Charanyca ferruginea. Next base: position 19,320,426 of record OX376059.1, on the reverse strand, counting down.
CGATTCAGCCGTTCTCGAGTTTTAGCGAGACTAACGAACAACGATTCATTTTTATTATACCTATAGATTATTTTTTACATTATAGATTCTGGATTCAGCTACCCCTATGCGTGTCCGTGATGGTCTTAAAGTAGGATACATATTAGAGGATGGGCATCAGGATCTCTAGAATATCGTACGTCAACTTCCAATTTCCACATGGGTTAAGTACTGATATGTAACCTCACCACTACCTAATACCCACCCAAACCAACCATCCACCTAATATTTTTAAGGGGCCGCTGTAGCAAAATCTTTCTCATCCTTTTATGCTAATGTTAAGTTAAGACAAATCACCATGACTATAATATTTACTAGAATTTATTCATATTTGTACTAAAGTTAGAGCTTTGTGAACGATAACGAATTAGAGACTCGTAACGCGGCATAATCCCTAAATAGCCATAACGTGTGGGTCGTCGACCCGGCGGCCTTGCCCTTGACGAAGTACCTCCATGATCCGCGTCCATCGCTGACAGATGGCAGGATGGTGCTACGGTTAACCCAGTACACCATGGTAAGCGGCGAAACGTGGAACTATATTTAATTGTATAGATTTTTCCATTGTTGCGTTATTGTCTGTACAAGCAAGCGCCGCCATTGGGTCTCAGGATATACTGGGCGCTCTGTACTCATTTGTTACCCCGTGAAGCACTTTGTAATAGACAAATAACTATTGTGTTGGTTGTTTTTAATGTTTTATTATTTACTTTACATCATAATTGTATGGGCATTACTACATGAGCGTATAGTTACCAACATAGTTACTTGGAAAATCCGTTTCTCCTGGGTAAATACCAAGTACAGTACGGTCAACGTAATTTGGCGCGTCTGAAGTTAGCCGATTAGCTGCGCAGTAGACAATTTCGTTCCTAAAAGTTCCATTGCGCAGCCAAACAGCTAACTTCAGACGCGCCAAGTTACGTTGACCGTATTGTACCTAGTTAAGTTAGACGGAAATGTAAAGTTAATGATGTAGAATGTAGAATCGACATTATCGTGTCTGTTAATTTAGAAAAAAGAAATGCGGCTGTTTTTTTGTGACAATTCCGAACTCCTCCGTTATAATTTTGCAAAATTTCTGGCTCTCGGTTCAGTTAAAGCCACACAAGTAAAACGATCGAAGATGGTCGCCCTGCTGTCATTCGTAGATCTATGACAGTCGCTACGGGTAGTCAGAAGTTCGACTGTCTAGCCACCATGTCTTACCTGGTGACCTCAACTTATTGGGAAAATACTCTGCTGAGATGACTGTTCTTGGCTTATGGAGGGTTAGTTGGTTATTTTATGGTAGCATTAAGTCGATCTATCAATTTTCCTGCCCTTATCCCATCTGGTTACTTAGAGTCGGTGCAAACTTTTTCTTCAATTCCGTGTAGTCATAATATCACTGACCCCTCTTTCATACTATTGTTAACACAATCCATCAATCTTTTCTTTAGCTTTCCTCATCCTCGCCCTCCATTCACATTTATATTCATAACTCTTTTTTTTTATAAACTTTGCCCCCATTAAGATTTTCTCTTGTGTGGTGGGTGCATTTACTAACATCACAACTCACATACTCAAACAGGCAGACCTGGAACAACTATCTGTAGGCTATACAAATATTTGCTCCGTGCGGGAATCGAACCCGCGACACGTAGCGCAGCAGTCAACCGCTCAACCATTGCGCCAACCGTGTCATCTTTTGGTCACATGCATTTCATCCATCCTCTTTACATGTCCATACCAAGACAAACGATTCTCTTTAACTAAAAAGTTCCTTTATTATACTGATTTCTGACCTTATCCATTCTGGGCACACCACACATCCATATCAACATTCTCATCTGCGAATGCAATCTTTTTTATCTGTCTTCTTCACGGCCCAAGATTCTGATTTAGATTTTCCCTTTTAACTTTAAGGGCATCCGCGAGTTGCAAGTTGTCTTGTCACCTTTTCATCCATCCTGAGTTGATAAATTCCGATTTAAATTTTACCCTTTAACTTAAATCCGCGAGTGGCAAGTTGTTCTGTCACCATTTCATCCCTCCTGAGTTGATTCCGGTGGGTTACGTTCGTCATTCCCTTGGACAAGCGACCCGAGGTACCGAAAGTCGGAGCAGGTATGGACGTTCCGGCGAGAGATATTGGCACAAGACTAAAATGACCGCCGAAATCGCAAAACAAGTATTTACTCCGTTTTGGTTTTGCTTAATTTCAGACCAACACTCTCCAGTCTTTGCCACTACACCTCAAATCTCTCCTCTAGACCACTGACAACCAGCACAATCATAAGCGAATAGCAAACACCAAGGACCCTCTTCCTAGATGTCTGACGTCGAAGCGTCTGTTATTACCAGGAAGAGGTCAGGGGTGAGGGTCAACCCTTCGTGCAAGCTGATTCGACAGTCACGTCAAAATTGCTAGTAGTGCCCACTGCAGACCGGACTTGGGTACTGCCTCGACTGTGCATTGCTCGAATCAACTGCAGGTCAATAAAAACCATGTGGAAGTTTTCATGCGCACTTGTGTATCTTTCGACGGCTGGCGGATAGTGAAAATGGCATCCGTTGTACCCTGACCAGGCAAAAAACCGAATTGGTTTTGTTAAAAAAAATCTCTCAATTTCTCATAGAGTAAAAAAAAACATCTATACCAAAACCTCGGAAGGGCTCTAATTTTATAATAACTTTACTCTTTTAATTTTATTTATGATTCAACAGTTTTTGACAAGTTCACACACAAAACCTTGAACCAAACCAAAACGAAAACGGTTTCTTTCAAATCCTTATTATCGTACATCTCGTCGAAACGCAAGTTAAGCGCTCCGCTAGTTATTATATAGTCTAATCTGATCTCATTTTCATACGGCCGCCGTTCCATGTCCTGACATGAGCTACAAGCTTCCTTCCACGAACTCCGGGTTTTGACGCCACCATAATAAATATCAACGGGTTTATGGGCTTACGTGAGAAGTTGGAAATGCCCGACAAACGCAATATAATGCTAAAGTGATTTACTTATTTTTGTAATAAGTACTGTATAACAGTTATTACACCATTTAGTTTTCAACGAGCGATCGTAAATATGTTAGCTTTTCTTTGCTGCTTTTTTAACTTTGCACGAGTACTTAAAACCTTTAGGCTCTATTTCTGTTCTTTTTATTATTAAGTTCACCAAAAGCTGAACTAACGGAGATTTTGCCACCAACGAACTAACCGTAACGACTTTATTTTCATCAGACGTGCTCTTATAAATGCATAATAACCCTCTTTCACAAAAGCTTTCAAATCTTTAAATACTGAGCATTTATTTGTTATTGAGATAAAAATATACTTCATAAATACACTCTTGTTTGCACCGATTTAAAGGCACAACGTCTCTCACACACACTAACTATTAAAGCTCCCAGCACCCCTCAGATAGTCACGATCGAAATGTGTATAAAACAGGCTGGAGTAAACACCAGTCAGAGCTTGCCCGACCGCTTCTTGTTGCAAGATTACAGAGGCGACTAACTCCACTTAATGTTTTCTAGATATTGCATCCAATGACAGTTCGCATGCTAGAGAAATGATTGAAAATTCCCTTCCAAGAAGCGTGAAATGAGAGGAGGGTGGTGCGTCGGTCGGCGCCGGGCGGCCGCGCCGCCGTACTCGACCGCTTGCCCGCGCACATTCCTGCTGACCGCAGCCCTGTGTTTAGGAGTCACTGGCATCCACACCGCCTGCGCACCACGACTTTGGTTCGCACATCACCATACACACTTATAACTAATATATATCGAAGTAGTATCTTCAAAGATAGCAAAATCGAAGAGTTATTTTGAAGCCTCGTTTGAGGAGATAGTTGCAAAGCTGTTTAACACATTCTTATGCTAATAGGAAAATGATCACACATAAAGGTAAGTACATCTATTTAACAATAGTGCCAAATACGTTTAGTTTTGTTACCAAATAGAAGCATAACATTTCAATATAATATTAACTGCAATACTTGTTAGGTACGTACCTAGTTTATTACTGAGCTTGTAGGTAATACAGGAGTTAACAGGAGTCCTCTGCCGGATATGGGAAATCGATGACGTCCACGCGTGTATACAAAGGTGGATACCACGATTCCCGGATATCCACTTTAGGACTAATATATGTACTTACAGAGGCCAGCACATCAAACTACAACAACCTGTCAAATTTCGTTGATAGATTTTCAACTTTATTACAAAAGTTTAAGGTTAATATTCAATTATGTGCTGGCGTCTGTACCTCTTTGTTTCGCATTTTTAATGCAGTAATAATTACATTGTCATTGCCAAACTTCAATTTGTTTTTGCAGCCCTTTTCACGACCAACACCAATCTACTAAGTACATAATCTCGGGGAAAAAATCCACAAGACAGAATACAACGCATACACAAACTACAAAACGTTGACATCCATAACATTGTACTAGGAATAAATGCACAGGAAACGGGCTTGTGAGTGCCTGTGAGTCGGACACGCCATTACAATTAACTGTCCAAGACACCGATCACCATCGCCGCCGTAATTACCGTCACGCAAGTCGAAATCATTTCATGAAGAACCTTTCTAACCGACGCTTTTGAAGATCTGGCTCCCACGAACTGAATACACTAAATATGATGAGTAATATTGTTTAGTGCTCCACAATGAGAGATGGCAGTTCACACGGCATATCGCTACTGTTGGTTTTGATAAATTGGTATTTTTTGGGTTGCACAACTTAAATATTACTGCCATAATGAAGGACTAGAGAAGTGAAGGTCTGGAGACTGGTGATGACTATGCGAAAGGCAGAGAACAAGGGGTAAGACATTCTGTGGCTCGAGTTGTGTCTGCTGTGATTTGGAAAGTATCCTCAGATTTGACTAATCTGATTGGTCGAGATGGAGCGTTGTTACAGCCTTATCGTAAATTAATCCAACTGTACTATTCATAAACTTGTGTAGTGCCGACCTGTAATAAGAAGTAGTCAACTTAAACAACCAGTCTACCAACTGCCTGATAATCTCGCAATCGATAATCATCTTATTCTTGTACAAATATTCCAGATGCCTTTCAAACTTGTCCAGTCCATGGTTAAAACAAACATAGTGAGTAAATCAAAACATAAATAATTCAACTTCACGCGTGGATCCAATGCCCTAGGGACGACAGGTAGCGTCACTTGCACCGTTGTTCATGAGTTATCGCCGTAACGTGAATACCTACATCAAAGTCAAAGTCAAAGTCAAATCATTTATTTCAATTAGACCATTATAAGGCACTTTTGAACGTCAAATGAGAAAAAAAAAAATTGATTCTAGGTGCCCATTCCAAAAGGTAGTTTTGTATGGAGAAGAATGGGCAAGAAACTCCATACTTACTCTTTTAAAAACGATGTTAACAATATTTGCATTTACAGGAATTATATAATTATACGTGAATACGATGTACCTTGCATAAAAACACTAGGTATTTGAAAGTGTGTACAAAGTATCACAGATTAAGGAATGACAGACTAAGTTATATGTACATAGATACACAGTGTTCACATATTACATATTACAATTAATGTTGAAACAGTAGACGACCACTCCTTATATTTTAACAAACAATGAATCAGTATGTGAGCCTGAGCAGTGTATAAAAAAAGAGTCAAATATATATATGTACATATTTATACTAAGTATGAAATTAGGTATTTTAAATTAGCAATCGGTTCGATTTTGTCTAGACTGTCGATCGTCCTATGGAGCTAGACCAGCATGTTTCCAAGCATTCTTATCTTGAATATAGTCCTCTAGATTATAATAAGCTTTTTTACAGAGTGTACTTTTAATATATGATTTAAATTTTGTTTCACTTAGTTGTAATATATCACTAGGAATTTTGTTGTAGCACTTAACACAGTACCCCATAAAAGATGTATGGACTTTAGACAATCTAAAATATGGTTGAGCTATTTTGTCCTTGTTTCTAGTATTAAAGTCATGTCTATCACTTACTTTATTAAACATATGTAAGTTTTTCTTACATACATAATATTTTCATAAATAAATTGGCAAGGCACTGTCATTATATTAATATTTTTAAATAGTTCCCTAAGAGATTCGCGGCGACGTAGATTATAAATGGCTCTGACAGCTCTTTTTTGTAAAATAAAAACGGATTCAATGTCAGCAGCCCGACCCCACAGTAAAATACCATACGACATAATGCTGTGAAAGTAGCCAAAATAGACCAAACGCGCAGTTTCTACATCTGTTAACTGTCTTATCTTTCTAACAGCATAAGCCGCGGAGCTTAGTCGCCCCGCAATAGATGTTATATGAGGTCCCCATTGTAATTTCTCGTCTAGCGTGATTCCTAGGAAAACCGTTTGACTAGTAAATTCCAGTTTCTCTCCATTAAGTATGATGTCACATTTACTATTCCTAACATTTGGTAAAATGAATCGAATACATTTGGTTTTTTTTTCATTAAGTACCAAATTGTTTACCGTAAACCAATTTTGAACCTGAAGAATAGCGTCATTTACGTCGTCTAGATTTTGTGACCGTCTGTTTATTTTAAAAATCAATGATGTGTCATCGGCAAATAACACCATTTTTGGTTGATTTTGAAACAATTGGGGTAAATCATTTATATAAACTAAGAATAGAAATGGACCCAATATTGAACCTTGAGGAACGCCCATAGTGGTTTCAGACCCCAATGAGTTCACGCCGTTAACCTGTACTTTTACCCGTCTATCCCTCAGGTATGACCTTAGTAAATTAAGAGATGTTTTACTAACCCCGTAGTGCTCCAGTTTCAGCAAAAGTGTCTCATGGTCAACGCAATCGAACGCCTTTGAGAGGTCGCAAAAGATTCCAATGGCATCTTGTGATTCCTCCCAGGCGCTAAAAATGTTCTTTATTAGGGTGACACCGGCGTCAGTTGTACAACGCCCTTTGGTGAAACCATACTGTTGTTCATGAAAGATGGAATTTTTATTAAAGTGACGCAACATTTGATTGAGCATTAACTTTTCAAACACCTTGCTGAGAACTGGCAGAATCGACACAGGCCTATAATTGTTGGGGTCTTTACTATCACCGGATTTGAACAACGGTACTACTTTACTGTGTTTCATCAGATCCGGAAAGACTCCTTGGTCTACACTGGTGTTAAATATAAGAGCTAAATAGGGCGCAATCGTTTCTATAATAGATTTACAGACTTTTACAGACATTCCCCAGAGATCTTCTGTTGATTTAATTTTAAGATCTTTAAAGGCTCTTATAACAGCCTGGGGGTTTGTATGTTCAAACCTAAACTCCGAACGGCATGCCTTAACATTCTTCCTAAGTAAGGCAGCAGAGAGCGCGGGAGAGGAATTTAAAGCTTCAGTAGTTTTAATGGGAATATTTCCAAAAAATGCTTCAAATTCCTGAGCTACTTCTATATCTGAATTTATGGGGCCATGTGCAGTCTCTAGATTAAATTCAGTATTACGCTGTTTTTTCCTACCTGTTTCATTATTTATTATTTGCCAAGTAGTTTTTATTTTGTCATCAGCTAATTTTATTTTATTTCTAATATAAAGGGATTTGGCTATTTTGCAGACACTTTTAAAAAGTTTTGAATATTTCGCAACATACTGATGAAAGCTTGTATTCATTACATGTTGCTTTAGACCATAAAGTTCAAATAGTTTTTCCCTGCTTTTACGAATACCTGGAGTCGCCCAATCGCTAAATAAGAACTTTGTGCAAATACTTTTAGTCTTTAGTGGAAATGTATCATTAAATTGCGTGTTTATTAGTGAAAAAAACTCAGCGTAGAACTCATTTGGGTCATCTATATTATTAAAGCAATGAACACTTAGTTTACTTTCCAATGAACTATTAAATTTATCTAAGTTTTTACATGTAATTGGCCTAAACCTTATTTGAATTTTTTGTAAAGGAATGTAGGCGCATAACGTTATTGTCTGTCCACTATGATCTGATGGTAGCTTATTTATAATTTCTTTATGTAAATAATCACAATTACAAAATATATTATCAATACAAGTGGCAGAAGAAGCTGTCACTCTGGTTGGTTCCATAAAAACATTTGACAAATTAAATGACCTAAAAAGACTCAATAATCTGATACTACTGGAGTTGTTTTCTAACAAATTAATATTAAAGTCACCACATATGATGATTGATTTACTACTAGTACTAATTTTTTTCAACACATCTTCCATTACAGAATCAAATGTAGATAAATTCTGGTAACTGGGGGGTCTGTATACACATACTATAATATGCTTATCCAGCTCAACACAGGACAATTCAACAGTATGTTCTACTGATAATCCAACGATGTCTTTTCGTTCTTTACACTTAATAGAATTTTTAATTAATATTAATGACCCACCATGTATCATATGTTTTCGGCTAAAATGGCTAATTACACAATAATTTTCATAATTAATAGACATCACTTGATTATCTTTTAGCCAATGTTCTGTTAAACAAATAATATCATATTTGGTTATTTCTAAGAACATTTCTATTTCAAGTAATTTGGAAAAGCAACCTTGAATATTTTGATTAAATAATTTTAAAGTATGTTGCTTTCCTTTATTTGTTAGGTTGCCAGAAGTTACCTTTTTATTATTCAATAATAATAAATGATTATTTGAAGGTGTAACTTCTGTTGTCTCACAACTTAGTTTAAAGTGTTATCCGGAGTGACCTCCACAACTACATTTGAAGAGTTCATAGTCCCTGTTTGTGATCCAGCAGGAAGAGAATACCCTATCTGACTGGTTGTGGCATCTAAGGATGTTGGCATAGTAGGTGGACCCTCCTTCGTACTATATGAAGATTCACAAAAATGTATCCCTATGTTGTTACTGCAACTAGACAACATAAGTTTGTCACTTAACCTACAGTTTGTTATATTATTATTAGCTATAACATTGTTAATATTATATGCTATCAACATAGCAATTACATGTCTACATTCTCCAGACAGAGATAAAGTTCTCTGAGTTAACTTAAAACCACTAATAAAGTTATTAGTGTCAAAATATAATAATTTGTCACTATGACAACATGTCAACATATGAATAGTACTATTCAATATATAAATGTGATTGTTTTCTACTTCTGATAAAGTATCAGAGTAAGGAAAGGCACACAGCATGAGCTTTCCTATGTTTAACTTTAATAAGGTGTTCACACCATCCACTATGTCTTTTTTAGTAATACCAGTACTATTACCTAAAAGTAGAACCATTGTACAGTAATGGTCTATGTTTGTATTTACAATTCTCTTAATTATTTGTTTAAAACTAATGTTATGGTAACTATGATTGGTAAAACTATGACTAAGGTAATTGTGTAGTATTTTCCCAAAGCCTGAACCTAATTCATCACAAAATAAAATAGTTTTATTAGTTTCCTGTGTATTGACACAGGTGTTTGCTGGAAGAGCCAACACCGGTGAAACCATGTCAAGCTGAGGCTGAGGAGATGGTGGTTGGTTGGCACTACTGCAGGAAAGATTATTAGTCAAATTCTCGTACTTCTCAGCATTGTCCTTCACCAGGTCCAGTAGTTCCCCAGCCTCAAACAAGCGTTCACTTAGTTGATGTTGTGACGATTCATACTTTTCAAAAATATCCTTCAGCATGTGTTCTTTGTGTAATAAATCATTATAAAGGAGTTGAATATCCGTGTCATATTTTTTCCTACATTTATCTAGTTCAACAGTACAAATATTTAAGTCTTTTGATAGGGTCATTTTGATAGTCATCAACTTATCAGTGATCGAATCGATTAAAGGGTAAATTCCATCATCAAACTGCAAGAGATATCTACGCAATGAAAATGTGACGAAGTCGATAATATCCAATGAAGCCTAAACATTTCATGGTTTTTGTTTCAACAGTTCCGAAACTTTAAAATTAATACTTTCTGGCACAGAATCGTGTCTTATGTGCTCGTTTAGTTTTTCTAAGCGGCAGTGAAAATCGCATTAAAATACAACGTAGGTACCATAGATTTTGTTGCGGTTTTCACCATAATTTGCTCAAAAATCTCGTTAATTTGACGTTGTCACGTCAACATCAGTTTAAATCGTACCCTGGGCAAGTCCGTTAATTGTTTCGTAAATAAATACTTAAATAAGGTACTTAAATAGGCGGTTAGAAACAATTGAATCGATAGGCGGTTAGAATCAATCAGAAAATTAATCATTTGTAAATCAATAAGAAATAATTCTCCAGCGCATTGCTTAACTAAGTATTAGGACATGCTTTCCTGAAACGACTTAATGACTTTCAAGAGTTTCTTGCTATACCTAACAAACACTGTTGGCAATAAGTATTACTTAATCATCCTACAACAGAATATCTTAAGTTTAGGTAGGTACACTATCTACGTAGTAGGCACATGTTTGTTTACGTACCATAAGGAAAACACAAATCTTGCTCGCAAACAATTAAACAGTTTGTAATGACCATTGAGTTAGTCATAAATGCATGTTTGCACTTGCTTGGTTACATGGGCGAGTACAATATTAACCTCGTGTGTGATTTCTTAAACTTCAGTCCCTAACAGCAAAGTGTTGGATATAAAATAAAACTGCAATGCAACTTTGTTTTTTATCGACCATCATTACTTTAAACGTTACATCGTAAAAGCTCGCTTGTCTCCACAGAGTACGTAGCATGCAATCAAATAAAATAGTTTTATTCGGAATGTTCACACAGGAACAGTAGGCGCACTTTCAATAGTACCCCATCATTAACACTAGTTTCACAAAACATGACGCAGCCAGCCCGGTGGGCACCCCGCGTGACGCAGGGGCCGCTGGGAAGTCAATGAAACACCGCTTTGATAGCTAACATCGGCGACACGCACTGTGCGCAAATTGTTGCCTACCTACGGTTACGCAACGATAAAATTGTCGCTTGCATGCCACCACTGTGCAACGTGGCGAATAAAATAACCACTCCAACTCAACTGCCACCGTTTCCTGGGACTTGTCTGTCGCATTGTGAAAGATTCCAACGTTGCATTATTGGAAATGCGACAATAGCTTTTTGAAAGAGACAAAAATTATGACAGTTATTTTGATTCCTACTATTAATACAGACCATGTATGAATAGTAGGAATACAAATTATGTCGACTGACTCATCTAACCGCACTTGAGCTAAAGTTAAAGGGTGAAAATGTGTTTTATCGTAAATCAAATGCTGTTACAAAGTACAAACCGACGGGTTTATAAGCAGGATAAGCTTTATCTTCCCATTACTCGGCAGAACAAGCAGGTATTTGCATAAGCTATATCTTTTTAGTTTTCTTGGGTGGTGGACTCAAGAACTCTTTAGGTAGGTACTTACTTGAATATTGTAAAGATGTTAATGCATTTCGTGGTCTGTCCCTTGCTACGTCACAGCTCATGCACATCAAACGTTACTATTACCAATCCAAACGGCTTCGCAAATTGCCTGTAAATCATGCTTGTTACTGTAGTTAGGAACATGTATTTTCTGCATATTTGCCTACGTATAACGTGTTGCGTAATACTGAGAGATTGTCGTAGCCAACAACAGTCTACGAACCCTCCGTTCACCAATTAATCCGTCCAATTGAATATCTAGCGCAATACCTATGTCATAGGCAATGCACTACATTACACAGTCAGCTGCCTGTCGAACCGCCAATAAACGCTTGTTTGATTTACAATTATTGGTTTTGTCGTTAAATCACCGTAGCGGCCGATATTTACCATTGTTCTCAATGAAAATTTTTCACTGATGTAGTTATGTATGTAGCGAATGATAAACCAATTTGCATTGCAAAACTTACACGCATGGCACCTTCTATGCATCCAATAGATCGCCAAACTTTGATAACATTCCCATAACGTACAGTGTGACTATGATTGCACAGGTAGTATTTCCTTTGAATTATTAATGAAATCACGGATAGAACATTCCACACAGCATTGCAGTGCTCAGGGGACAGGTGTTGTACAACACAGTAACTTCAAGGTGCCAGTGAATGGTAGGTAGCTGCGTGAATGAACACGGCGGCACTAGGACTGGCTACGTAAGTAGGTATCGGAGCAGGCGGTCGCGATCATAAACAACGACCAAACGGACATTCTGTCCCAGTTAACGATACATTTAATACTAACTAGTGTCCTTCTTAATCATGGATATTGGCTCTAAGGCCGCGCGTAGGTACATAATCTGATGATCTATCTGATAGATCTAGTGATACCTAGATATGTACCTACAACGACGGCAAGTAATTTACTTGCGTTTAATTGTTTGTGATGTGTCGACATAAATTATTATAGCCATCAATAAAAATGGCATGCTCGTGCGCTCGCAGACTTTAATTGAATGCATGAAGAGAGCATGTCAATACTTAATATTCGAAATTATTTATGACTTGCTAAAACGGCTAATTCCTACACATCCAATAAAGACTGTGCGTCCGCACCTCACAGATCGTAAAGGTGCTCTGTTACACGATGCAACTCACGTTTTATGTCTTAGTCAATGGTACAAAGGTGTAAAATATAACCAACTGTCTCATTTAAAAGCAATAACGAACATATTCGTATGAAGATACACTATTTTATTTTTATGCGGCAAAATGTAGAAAACCACGTAGGTACCTATTGCAGCAATTTTGTCACGAATGTGCGTGAATGCGTAGACTTCAAAATTAAATAACAATAGGGTATTTTACTCTATACGAGAAAAAATCTATAAATATGTTCTTGAGACAGTTTAGGCATTAAGCAGTCAGAAAATGTAAGTTTTAGTTCATAAAATAAAAAAACCAATTTTTTAAATTCAATTCAAAGTTTTCAGAATTTTTAATCTGTTATAAAACACCGTGAAATAGTAGAGGCCATGTTATTACGCCGTACGGCTGTGTAAACAAAAAATTGACAACTGTCAGTCAACCGATTGGCGTAATATAGGCTTTGTACTTTTATTATTTTCGTAACCAACGTATTTTTTTCACTATTACACCTATTACAAAATATGCTTTTAATTATTTTTAAATAATATACAATAATCATATTTAGAGCTCATTTGATACAAAACGAACTGACGTCATTTACGCTGAGCAATATGGCGTCCAGTAAGAGACGTATTCGTCAACTACGCGCGAAATTTAAAAAAATAAAATTTAGATGCATTTTTATGGCAGTTATCGATTAAATAAAAATTTTGTGTTTTTTTTTGTGGCATATTACCACTACAGAATTTCAATTGAGACACTTTTCAAAAATGGGTGTTATACCCTATTATCCGTCGAAACCGATGGCATAATTTTAAACCTTTATGAATATTAAAATATGGATATATATAATCCGTTTATGACAGGTGTGTGTAATATCACATAACATCTATTTCCTATTAAGGGTTAGGCACTTACATTATTACTGTAACGCTTCAATGCGTACGCGCAATCGAATGCGATGTTTAAAATAAGGAGATACTTAAGTTTATTTCATTGCCCATATACACACAGCTACATGTGTAGTTACTGCTTAATGCAATCATCTCGTTAGCATTACTTTATGAAGCTGTACGGTATTCGATAGTTGGTAATATTTCCACAGTTATGAGCTCTTGAGCACCTTGTCAGAATAGCCACTTAGTTCTAAACTTCGTGTTCGCAAAGTTACATACTCACTATGGTCTCTGTAGTTCAAATATCGAGATCGACTAGGTAATGACTTTTTCTGTTTATGTCCATAGGTACCGGCTCATTGAGATTTGACTTTGATACTGCTAGTTCTCAAAATATTTTAGGGCTATGTAAGTAAATGATGAAGCCAATAAAGCCAAAAATCAAATGGTTTATTCATAAAATAAGCCATTTTCGGCTTTAGGGGCTGCCTTCCTCATCCGTCTGGTGGGCGGATTGCCTGCACTATACCTATTACAAGCACATTTTTATAGATCATCATTAGACGATTCTTAATTTATCATGTTCAAAAGCTGGACTTGCTTATCATCTTCAGGTTTTAACTTCAAACTCAAATGAATAAGTGGGTGAAAATTAATACTTATACCTAGTGCGTAAATCAAACAAACATTATTTAGGAATTTCCCTTTTATTAACAAAATAATTGATGTAATCTTACATAATTTTTATAATAAATGCAGAGAGACTTATAATTACTTACAGCTAATACAGTACTTATTGAAAATACTTATAATAGATTTTAAATCAGTAACAAACAAAACAATACTCATATCCCAAAATAAAATTTATGAAATCCCTAACGTTAAGTGTCATTATTACAAAGCAAAACGTTTCTTTGTAGTCTCGGAGTTTGTTTGACGAATTCATTAACGGACCTCAACAAATGATCCTCATCATTTAGAACGGTTCTGCATTAAATGCAACGTTATTGACCTTTGTCTAACTGCCAATTTAAATTATGTAAGAGGTACCTACTATGAAGTTTTGCCAAACTCGATTAGCATGCACCGAGACTTTGATTATTGCAAAAAAAATGAGAAAGCAGGCGTGCCTGTTGTAACTGGCGAATTGAACATAAAAGTGCAATAATGATTGTGGTGTCACAAGCTGACAGCAATCGTGACCGCGGCGGCGAGGTGGGCGCATCGAAGGCTGCGCCGGCGCACCGAGCTGACACCGCAATCGGCGCGCGCAGCCGAGCGCCCGCGTAATGACAGCTCCGCCGCCATTAGCTCTCATTACCCCACAGTCACGTACCGCAGGCAGAAATGGATTTGTCTTTGCAAAAATAATGATTGTAGATTGCAGACCGCCTTCAAAGAAAATTGGATTCGAATGCGCGTAAACAGGATCCAGAGTTAGGCGGTTCAGATCGCTGCCCTTGAGAAGCCGTGGACGTTGCACTCGCCTCTGCCCGTGTCGGGAGCACACTGTGCTCAACATTGACCACCGTGGAGTACATCTAGGTTGCTTGCTGTAAGTGTATCATTCTATTTTACATTATTTTGAGTTCCATAAACAACTATTACAAATGTTTTTATGCTTGGACGTAATTATTTGTTATACTTATAAAGTCGAATTGGCTAGAGAATGCTACGCATAGGGATGAGTGGAAGGCTATGATGGGGAGACTGGCCAGCAGTGGGACAATAGAGGTTGAGCAGAAAAACTTATAAAGTAGGCAGCATTACATAATTGAACTATGTACGAATTTGCATAAATGAAACGACACATTTGGCACTCATAGTATTTAATCAAAAACAAGTGACAAATCGATGCTGACTTGTCAGTAACACGATACGAAACCCAATTTTATGTTATGTTTTGATACACGATACTGACTTAGCCAATTTAAAATAAGATGGGAAATTAGCTCCACGTAGTACCATTCAAACGGAATGTTGTAACTTAACGACTGTATGATTCATGCTTCGGCTGCGTAAAATACAGCTGAGGTACAATAAGTATACGAACCTAATTACAGAACAAACACGTACGAAGTTACATTAGAACAAATTGATAAAACAGGGAGACTGGCAAGGATAGAATGTCACCTTACAAGCGGGTCCTTAACAACAAAGCTCTCAATAAATAGCAATCAGAGTTGATTATTGATTCAATAACGTTATGCATCGCCTGTCGCGGAGTCTATAAAATGTGTCCAACACTTCATAAACCAGATGAGCGAGCGCGGCCGGTGCGGCGCGTTGAAACAAAATCCAGTAGCAAGTAGAGGCATCGACCTCGAACATTTCACACATAAATCTTGTTCACAGTCCCCGTGAGCCGTGTTCGGTGTTCGCTAACAAATTACAGCGCGTTATCCGAGCGCGGCCGGCCGAGGGCCGTTATTACAACTAATTGGCGACAATCAAGCCGGCTACTGCTTTTGTGCCGCAGAATTTTCTCGTGGCATCACTTCGTTTTTCAGACAATTCAAATTCTAACTTTATTTATGTGTTGTTTTGTTCGGCTTGCCTATTATTCAATGTGGTTCCACAAATGGTATTGCTTATTCATATATCCTGAGAATCGTGAGTGTTTTCAAGTTTGCCTTGTATTTGCAAAAAGGGGATCATCAATATCTTTAACGCGTTTTCCGCTGTATGGATATGCGTCTTATCGGGTTACAGAATCTTCGTAAACAATCAAAATCTAATTTGAATTCCAGTTATTTAGTCACCCTCGTTATTGAATACCTATGCAAGGAGGAACTTGAATATTTTAACGGCTGTGGGAATGGGAGGGTGCATTTTCCCCCTCACCGTCTATTTCGAGCAGTGTGCAATGTATGCATACATAACTAAGCAGTTAACTCCAATTAGCATTTGTAATTCTTTCATTTTGAAGCTTGACTCATCGACTGTCATTTCAGAGACACAGGAAAAAAATCTCCATTTGTTAGCTAAGTAGTGCCGTCACTAGGCAACGGTGCAGCACTCGCGTGGCAGTAACTGTGCGAACACTATACGAGGTTATGCGTTTAAGTGTTAAACAAAGGAAACTTACGTTAGGTCGGGCGGTTCCCTCGACCCTCGCGGTTCGCATGGCCCAGCTAACGCGGAAGCGCAATGTTTACACGACAAAAAAATAACGTTCGTCGTGAGCACGCGCATACAATACACATAACTCCGACTTCATGGGAATAACGCAACGGCCTACACTCTTGTTTATCGCCGCGTATATTTTAGCATCTTCATGCGCTCCTGCCTGCGCTGGTTAAGTCCGGTTATGAGTTATAACCGAATGCAATAAACGATCTATTGAAGTTGTCGTCTCTTCGTATTCCATTTCCTATTTGCTTATAACATGTTCTGGAATAAACTGAAGTTGTAATATTTGCGCTAGTTACATATCGTTTGAGCATTCATGACGATTGTTCGTGTAGTGGGTAGGCGATAAATCTACATAGCATTTTGAGGATAATGTCGATATTGAAAGTCTAAATCAAAGGTCAACTGTATCCCAGACATGTTTACATTATATATTATATGATGTCACGAGTACTAGAATGTTGGAAAATGAGGTGATCCTCCTGAATTTGATCGATTTGATTGCTTTAACTTATAAATATGATTGATTGACGTGATATTACAGAAAGACCCGATCACGAACAATGCGTTACACAAGAAAAAACATAAGCGTATACTTCATTTCATTACATAGTTAATCTTGAAATTAAACGGCATCTAATTAATTTTGAAGATAATAAAACACGTTTGTAGAAAAACCGAGTAGCGGAAAAATTACAAGTAATAA
Source organism: Charanyca ferruginea (assembly GCA_947361185.1). NCBI lineage: Eukaryota > Metazoa > Arthropoda > Insecta > Lepidoptera > Noctuidae > Charanyca > Charanyca ferruginea. Next base: position 19,303,133 of record OX376059.1, on the reverse strand, counting down.
ACTTAATGCGATAATTTGTTATGAAAAATGTTAAAGCGTCGAGAGGCGAGCGTTCTACCTACGATCCCAATGTTCCGTACGTCTAATTCTCACTTTTAACAAAACGTTTACAAGCGGGGCCTTACATAATTATTTTTTTGTCGGGCCCGCGCTTTTATACCTTCTACCTGGGGCTTGGTACCTGCCCCACTAAACCCACTACCCGGAACACTATTAAGTAACTCTACGAGGCATAAAAACATGTAGAAATAACAGAGCCGACACTCTTGATGGACACAGTATAATTTAGTCTGAAAAGAATTTGTGAAATTGCTTTGTTAGGTTTGTGAGAAGGCGAGCGTTTCCTGAGAAAGCCGAACAATTTGTTCATTAGGGGGTAATAGCCAGGGGTTTGAATGATGGCTCGTTTTGAAAGTCGGTTTCTAGAACTGGCGGGAAAATTATTGTTATTACGTACATGGGTATTATTATTTATGTATAGCGATGTTATCATTAAGGATTTCACAATCATTCATGTGATATTTGGAAATGAATCAGATTTATAAAGCAAAAAGTTTTTTTTTTCTAATTCAGGAATGGTGTAGATGAAAACACAGGACTAATATAGACCAGAATAAAGGCTTTGAAAGCTGTGCTAGAAAGGTGGTTTCAGAACATTTTTTATAAGATATTGATAATCTTCATAAAGGTAGTTTGATCAGATTCCCGCCATCGCTATGTAGAAGTCAAATGTTGGTGCTTCTAAAGCAATTTTGAAGCGAGATTAATAATAAAAATCAGATACAAGCCAGAAAAATGATCTAAGCTGCCGTGCATTCAAACGGAAGTAATTAGGAAAAACCAGGCTGATATACATTATACTGCCAGGTAAATTTTCATTCGTTGGCAGTCTCAAGTGCGGCCCAAAACGCCTTACAGGATACGAAATGTAAATAAAAAGATAACAATCTAACAATCAACAAAACTGCAAACTAATCTCTTTGAGAATCATTTGCAAACGCTGTCGGAGTCGGATGTACCTCAATGTTGTGTAGGTACAGCGTCGGCGTGCGGGGCGAGGGGGGAAGGTTGTCGGCCCCGGCCCCGTGACGTCACCGCACTGACCACTCCGGGACCGCCACAATGGCCTTTCTCAGAAGGAGCAGATGCGCCTGCGCCGCTATCTACCGCCCCTCTCCCCGCACCCCTACACGCTCACCCCGGCCGCACGTGAGGTTTTCGAATAGACGCCGATAACCTTAGAGAATCTAATGAATGTACTTCGCATTCTTCAATCAACGCTCAAGAACATACAGTGACTTAACCACCAAAAAACTTCAATTCTTTACCTTTGAAATTGATGAAAAACAACTACAAAAACTTACATTGAACAACCAATAGCTAACCGGCGCGGAGTGTATCTAAATGACATTATTTGGGCGGTCGCGCGCAGGTAGAGGCGCGGAGGTAACCTCGGCGTTAGAGCGCGTACCTGCCGCTCAACGTATCATTACGCGCACGGTAATCATACCCTCCGTAATCACCGGCTCTGACGCTGTCCGCCGACGCTGGCTCCGACTACACCGTTGCCTCCCGTAGAACCTCGCAACTTCCATGGATGAGTGTGGATCTAGTCATGATGTACAGAAACATGCACTAAACCTCCACTCATCGAAAGAAATTGACCTTTCCGCCGCCGCTGATTCGTGGAACCGTCGAGCACGACGCACTGCACGCACTGATCGTTAGCGATGTCACGTTGTAGCACCGAACCGTTCACGAGCACGTTGCCGTGTTTTTTTTTTAAACAATCATGGTTTAGGCTGCGCGCGCTCCGCGATGGAGCGCGGCCCGCGCGCTCTGCCCGCTCACTATGAAATAAACGGTCGAGATTTGAAATCTGGAAAGCTAGACGCTGCGCGTGCGGCGGAGGGGGGAGGCGGGAGTCGCGGCGACCAATTGTGGCGCAGCGCGCGCGTACACTGACGTGGAGGGGCGAACCACCGCGCCGCCCGATATTATCTTTCTATAAGAACGTTATTTTCTTCTTTCCTACTCGCCAGTCCGTTCAACCGACAGCGGAAGTGAAATGAACGCGCGCGTAAACTGCACACTCGGTGGTAGTGCTTGCAGTTGCGCTACAATACTATCCACCTGACAACAGATTTTAAACTGCCGACGTTATGAATGAAAGTAAAAGATACTTTATGGCCGAAGCAGTCTCATGTCGTCGTTTGGTACATTAAAAGTCCGTCGTACAATAAGCTGATTTATTGCTCAGTATCGATAGACTTCACAACCCAATCTAAATGCCATTGAGATAACAAAGTGCATTAGTAACATGTTTGTGGCTGCAGCGGTAATTGTATAGTACTGTGACGGTCACAAACCGTGCAATTCCACTTTGACAATAATCGCACAGTTAAAATGAGCACATTATAATCAATGAACTATTTCTTGAATATCTCATGCATAAAATACAAAGGTATCATTTAAACACTGAGTGGAATTGAATTCAAAATGTATTATTAAATTTTAATTGAAACCGTAAATATAAACAGCATACATACAATTACAGATTAAACTATCAGATATTTCGGACATCAGGCGTACATTATGCCGCCCTTAAAATTACACTACGAGTAATTTAGACAATGGAATCTAGTTCTACAAATTCAGCTTGTATTTAGCGTCAATTTAGAATTTTAGATCTAATAATACGAGTAGTGCCTACAGGATTTGACTAACCGCCTTCGTGTAAGGCAACATTTTGTAGGTACGTAAATTAGATCTCAAAGCATTACTACCAGTTTTCACTAGCACTAGGCGACACCTAAATGTAATAGCTAAATAAAAGCGCAATGTTGAATTTTTAACTCTGGGCGCTAAACCGAGCGTTAAAAATTCAACAGTGCGATTGTATTATGCAGATAGGTTTTATTTTAGTGATGCGCTGCATACAAAATATTGCAATTGAGAGTTCTTTTTAAATAATTGTGTACGGGTTTATTCGTGTAAGTATCGTTTATTATAACATTGAGTATAAATTACAAAAAATGCAACATTATCCTTTTTTGCGACCTGAATTACATCCTCACTGAGAGTGGTGCTTGACCCATAAATTCTGGCCTGACTGTTCACAATTTCCTTGTAAATACACAGGGAGAGTTTTTTACACTTTAGGTCGAAATATGGTTCTAAAATATGAATACCTATCTAATTTATTATTATTATTTCACAAGTTTTCTGTGTTAAATTTTTCTCGTCTTATATTTTATCAAACAATGATCAGGATTAGAAGCATTCGATGCCGTGTGTAATATCTTACAGCTTCCACTAACACAAGAGAAGCAAACAGGATTATCTTACAAAGTTCAAGAGGTCACTGCACACAGTATTTACGGAGCTAAGATAGGATGAGGAGTTCTAAAATAAGACAGAGTTATTTTTGCAAACATAATTTATATACAGACTAGTTTCTTCCTGCGACTCCGCCCGCGTGAATATCGGTTATCGCGGATACAGACGAAGCGGTCATCCTATCTGTATACCAAATGTCATCCAAATCGGTTCAACTGTTTGTATGGATTATACGATCACATTTGAGCTTAATTCTGCCAACCCAAAACATCTCCATAATTAAAATAATGATGTCAAACTAATTCAATATGCCAGACGTGTTATATTACTATCTAGCAATAACAGTTCAATTTACATCCAAAACGTATGCTTAGAATAGAATTAGAGTTAATCAGCGTGAAATATCCCCAAAATTATGGCAGTTATCTCGAAAAATCGAGAAATATTCACGTTACAGCAGAACTTGCCCCATTTAGTACAGTGTGGATCTAACTTTTTAGACTAAATAAGTTCGTAAATCTTTGTCAGTCGTTATGGATAGTCAGAAGCCAGAATGGCTGACAACCAGACTGACCAAGGGGTATCGTGTCACCCAGTAACTGGGTTGTGGAGGTCAGATGTCAATGAGAAGTATGAGAACACGAAAGCAAAATAAAATAAAAAAAAAAATTGTACACAGACCTTCTTACGTGAGATTCGATGGAAATGTTAAATTTTTTTGATGTTTTCATACATGTCGGCGTAGGCACAAATGAACGTCAGGCAAGTTTTAAAAGAACCCTATATTTCAGATCATGTCATATTACCTGCCCCTACAATCAAAATGAGTGCAACAATGGAAGCCATTTATTAATGTTAGCATTTTGAATCGCGGCAATATTGGTCGTTGAAAAGTATAAGGGCGCAATCGATATGTAGGATACTCCTATTCTGTGTCAGTGTGTATATCAAAACGCCTTCTTTAAATTGGGTATCTAACGCGTTTTACATAGATGAGATAGTTTGACAATTACAAATATTCCAACTAATATGTATACCTACATCATTAGCAAATAAATTCTTTCTTTCTTTCTTACAAATGAAAAAAAATCTACCTTCAAAAACACAAAATTCGGCAACATTATTCAATTACAAAATATAAAAAATATCTTAAAATTATTTCCATCCATATTATTGTCCTTATGCAATTCTAATCAAGCATTTAAACACGCTCAGCATTGGTAATGATTTTTTGTTTCGGGATATCACCGGTCGTTTCAAAATGTAAGCTGATATACACATAATTGGCCATGTGCCATTCATTTTATAATACAATCGCATGATTCATGTTTTTAGATCTTGTTGTAGTTATATCCCAGGAGATGGCGACACATACGCCAGCACTTGCACATTACTTTTGGAAAGTAGAGGTAAGGAACACGATCTCTGTGTGTGTCTGTTAAAATGTGGCACATAAGGGTGGCGCTACAATCGAAACCGGCTAAAAATGTTTTATCTCTGCATAGTTCACACAGATATAGATAGACCTAGATAACGCAAGAGCAACTACTTCGCGTGCCTAACTTACGATAAAAATCGTAAGTAAAAAAATAAAGTAAACGTTTCCTTCCATCGGTAAGTCATTTTGTGATTAATATTATGCGTAATTAATTTAAAAAAACAATTATTTTTAATCTAATACCCTCAGTAATACCTGGTAATACCAAATTTAGGAAAAACAAAACATTCGTAACATTCGTATTACATTGTGACGTCCAAAAAATGGCACGCTTTTCATACAGATCGTGATACTTGCGTTATTTAGGTCTATCTATATCTGTGATACTTCAATTCCGTCTACAACTGCTACATTCACGGATCTATGGATACATATACCATACCCTGTGCCTACGCTAGCGCTATTTTGGCGGGTTTTGGAACTGTTATTTTCTGCATAAAGCTTTCATCTTTCCCCCTATATGAGATAGTGCTCCGTAGCTCTACACTCCATAACATTACCTTAGCAATATTTAGAAATAATCAATCAATTGACGTACTTTTTGTGAGCTGACAAAATACGCAATTCTAATGTATGGAAATGGTGATGTCACTTGTTTGTCAATTCAATTGACTATTTCTTGATTTTAAGGCAACTAAAAACCTTTTGACAGCCACGCCTAAAAAGCAAAAATGTGCCCTAGGCGCCAAGCTAAGTTACATTCTCTATGGAATTACGTATAGAGGTCTGTCATGTAGTCGTGATCGTGGCGTGCTGGTCACATTTTTTATATATATATTGATTGGCCGCAACTCACCTGATCTTAAGTGATGATGCGGCCTAAGGTGGAGCACGCTTGCCTAGGATAAACCGGCTCACTCGTGCCTTAAAGATACCCAGATTTTATGTATCGGGGAATAGAGGCGGGCAGTGAATTCCACAGTCTAGCAGTTCGCTCATGAAATGTGGAAGCAAAGCGCTTGGTTCGATACCGTGGGGGACTTCAACCGTATAGCGATGACGCTTCGCCGTATCCCTGCTCGTCCGGTGATGGAATAGGGTTGGGGGAATTAAGTTGTGCAATTCCAAAGTAAACTCTCCGAAATGTACCCGATAAAAGATCGATAGGCTAGCATGTTCAAGGCTTTGGAGCTGAGCCTTAACTAGGAAGTCGTTGTCTATGAGCCTCTAGGCAAGTCTTTCAATAACTTCCAACGCCTCCACCTGGTATTTGGCTGATCTATCCCAAAGGCATGAACAGTACTCCATGCACGATCGAACTTGTGCTTAGTATAGGTTTAGCATCTGTTCCGACGTGAAGTACTTTTGCGAGGATTCCTAGCTGCTTGGCAGCTAGTTAGGCATTTTGGTTTGTCATCTATACATACATGACTGTGGCAGTCAAATGGTTAACAAATAAATCGGATTTTTCAGAGCTAAAATAACTGTTTTTAGAGAAATTGTATCTTGAAATTATTCGTTAATAGTGTCCTACCTAATTAGGTGCATCATACGCCCAAAGCTGTAAGGATAATAACGCGATCGAAAAGGTAGTTCCTCTTTTATACGGCCTATTATTACATTTTATATGACACTACTTCAGACTTAAATATAACGCATTTTGCTCTAGACGGAATCTGTCACATACCGTGTGGCAGAGACGATGTTTTACAAAGCTAAACTTTAATCTCTTGAACGCCACAGTCGGATATAGCTTACAAAGGAAAATGTGCCCAACACGCCACAGTCTGATAAGGCCGACAAGAAAACGTTACACAGAACATCTTAAGTGCAAAATAAATACTTACAAAATTAAGTTTTTTGTACTCCAAGAGCGTCGCCAGCCATCGCCAGCTAATGGCCTTGGGGGCAAGCTATTATATGGACGATAGGAAAAGTATGAATTTTAAATAAAATCAAAGGCACATGAAGCTTTTGGAATTTCTAGGGGGGGGGGGGGGCAGCTGCAGTTTCCTGCCCTCCCTTGGCGACGCACTTGAACTACTCTAACCTTTTGACCCCCATAGTCATAGATGACAAACCAAAATGTGCCCAACACGGCACTGTCACCACTACATGACAGATTTATATACGTAATACGAAGCTTGGCGTCGACAGCACGGTTTTGCATTATTGACGTGGCGGTCCAAAAGGTTAATGATATTGTAAAAAGGCACAGATATATCCACTAGTATTTATTTCCCTTTTTTTATTTGCGATGAATTGTGGCTCTGGCGTTCAAAAGGTGTTTTTTTTTTATTTACAGTGCTGTAACTACAAGACTACAATACTTGTGATATGAAGACAGACCTGACAGACAGATCCAGAACTCCCTATGGGTTGTTATTCGCCATGATGATGGTACAGCCAAGATCCGTAAGCTGCATGAGCTCGGCGCCGCCGTCGAGCAACCGGTGGGAACAGACAGCCACCTTCTCGCTGATGTCACACTTCTGCTTGTTTGTGAGGTGGCCAGCCGTAACAACGGTAGCTGACAGCTGCTCCAGCAGTTGGGATGCGGAGTACGCCTCCATTAAGAAACTGGTGGATAGTTATTATGTTAGGATGGGAATTCTTCTCTTGTATCATTAAGTAGTATAAGCGAAGGTCAGGGTCACAGATATAGATAGACCTAGATAACGCAAGAGCAACTACTTCGCGTGCCTATTTTCGTACCTTAAAAAATCGTAAGTAAAAAAATTAAGTAAACGTTTCCTTCCATCGGGAAGTCATTTTGTGATTAATATTATGCGTAATTAATTTAAAAACAATTATTTTTAATCTAATACCCTCAATAATACCTGGGAATACCAAATTTAGGAAAAACAAAAACATTCGTATTACATTGTGACGTCCAAAAAATGGTACGTTTGGTTTTCATATAGATCGTGATACTAGCGTTATCTAGGTCTATCTATATCTGTGGTCAGGGTATTCTCATCAGTTAGCCAAGAAGGTATTGGTATAACGGGCTGGTGTTCGCAACTCTGCTTCTCAGCACATATTTAGCCAAGACCAAAATGTGACGGAAGGTATCTGCATTTTCGGCACGCATGGAGGCTTATTTTACAGGAATAAGTGTGACCGCCAACATTTGTTCTTTTCGCCTTTAATCAGAGGGCCAGAAAAGAAGCGGATGTACTTACCTTTTGTGGACGTCAGTCTTAAAATCATTATAGGTTCAAGTAAAAAAAAAAAAACGAAAAATCGTTAGATGTCAGTTAATGTGTAACTAAGTAACCAGCCAAACATTAACAGTTTGTCCTTGCTAGAGATTGTGAGAGAGAAATTATTTCGACACGGTGTCAATTTCGAAAAACAATAGAACATAATATATATTCGACCAGCATTAGCCCGACAGAACATACTTCGACAACTCACCTTTGAAAGACACTACTTCGACAGAACCCTTCTTCGTTATGCGCTTGTTCGGCGGACCTCTATTTCGATGAAATACATCTCATTCTGACAGTGTTCACAGACTGTTCTTAAAAAAAAACTGACCAAAAAAATCGAGAGACCTAACCATATCTGATTGGGCTTCATAGGCTGAAATGTTCAACTACAAAATAAAATTGTTTGAAAAATTAATGTTTTACTTACTTTTCCACAAACTTCTCTAATTCACTATAGTTCTTGACACTCAGGTATTCGTTGACAAGCTTCTCAGGAACAAGTCCAGTTACCTGTTCAGGAATTATAATAATAATAAAATTTATTTATTCAAGTAACAAGGACTCGTCGTGTTAGTAAACTTAAGAACTAGGTTAGCTTATTCTACTTAAATTTGAATTTAAACTTATTTCATTCCATGAGAGATAGCACTGCAGTGATTAATATATATGCAATCAAGCCTGATCCCAATAACTTTAAGGATATTATTGGAGCTCGCCCGCACTCTGCGCACCAGGGATGCACACCTCATTCGCATCGTAGCGTAAAAGCAATTTAAGTGTGCGTCCGCGAACATTCCCGATGCGCTACAGAAACGGGGCAACCCCACCAATACCCTGAAAGCGTTATTGCATTGGACACGGAGGGCATTGTACGACCGTTGGGTATATCTAGCCCACAGGCAGCACGTGTAAAATGTTGTATAAAAAGCTCTAAACAGAGTAATTTTTACTTTAAATGAGCAGCGTGCAAACCTGCGAGCTAGCATATTCGCCCTTACCGACAAAGCCCTCCGCTCTCGCTCAATATCGAGTCCGTCATTGAGGTCAGGGGTCAGTATATGACCAAGATATTTGAATTGAGTAACACAGGTGGTACATAACCTGGACTGCCCCCAGCCTCAAAGACCATGATCTCCGATTTATTGGAGTTGTATACCAAACCATGTGTTTTGGCATACTCCTCACACTTGGCGACCAACTTCCTAAGACCACAGATTGACGCGGTCAGAAGCACCATATCATCTGTATAACTAATATTATTTACAGAAATACCATCTATATAACACCCCACTCTGGTGCTGCTGAGCTCGCCAATTAGCTCGTTCACATAGAAGTTGAAAAGTGTGGGTAAGCTCAACCCCACATTCCAACCTGGCCTGACCAATATGGCCTGGAAAAAGTTCCCGCCCATCGTACATTATTGATCTGGTTGCCATACCAACATTTTAAGATGTTCACCAGCTCGGTGGGCAACTTATCCTTCTCCATCTTTCTCCACAGTACGTCATAAGTGACCAGATCAAAAGCCCTGGATAAGTCGAGGAAGCTAGCATAAACCGGCGTCCCACGCTGCGTATAGTATGTGACAGCATGCTTAAGACTCAACACTGCACTTTCTGTAGCTTTTAGAAGAACATCTATTTGAAGCTTGTTAAGAAAGCAATTAAAATGCTTACAGCTTGCTCTCATTTTTGCTATGGTATGAATACCTCTTTACATTCAAAGAAAAAGTTTGTACAGTATCTTGCTGTTAATATGATTCATAAAGGTAGAAAATAACTGCTTTGTAATGATCTTCAGGTTTCATTGATTAGTTGATAATGAGCTAACATGCACAACAAATGGTCTTAGAAATTGTTTGATGATTAACTCTGTGTGGCATGCAAAGTTCTACTCTATTTCTGAATGAACTAATAGCAATAGCTATTAGTTCATTTCCTATTAATAAATATATAACTGCTCAAGCATATTGCTGTTCTGCTCCTATAAAGCATTGACTCTGTCCCTCATTCTGATGTGGCAGTATTTTTTTTTAAGGGGGATGCGCCAGGGACCCGCGAAATTCAAATTATCTTAAGGTTTTTGCAAAATCATCAACATTACTCGTACTTAATTATGTAAATGCATATTTGTCATTCTTGCGAGTATTTTTTTATTACCATACAACTAGATACTGGGCTGAAAATTGCAAAAAACGTAAGAATATTTCAATTTTGCGGTCTAGTCCAGTGCTTTTACCTTAAAGGTTGATTTGTCATAATTATGGGCTTGTACACAAAACTGCAATGCGACGTCGCATCGCACACATCTGAGAAAGAGAGTGAGAGAGAGTAGCTCGTAGCCCGTCGTAACATATTTTTACTCAGCAGGCTTCTGCGATGTGATCGCAGTTTTGTGTACAAGTCCTATGCCCGACTAGTGTCTGTCTCCATACCTCCACTAGTCCTTCAGCAGTGATCTTGCCCAGCAGTCGCTGGCAGCACTGCATGGCAGTGAGCGCGCGGCGCAGGTCTCCTTCACATGTGTCCACTGCTTGGTGTAACACCTCACCCTCACCGACGTCTACGCCTTCCGCTTCACATATCTCACGCAGCCTGCATTTTTGTTTCAGTGATTTATTTAAACTAAATGCAATAAAAGGTACAAAGGCGGACTTAATGCCTTAGCAAGAACGTCGCCACTGGATGGCCTCAGGCAGGGGTCAGCAACCTGCGGCTCTTAGATTTTAAATACAGTCAAAGGCACATGATGCCCTGCCTGCCCCGCCTTGGCGACGCCCTTGTGCCTTAGGTATTCTCTACCGGTCAATAAGAAGTGCTTAAGATATCATGGTATCCTTATAAAGATACACTGGTTACTGCTCTTTGTAAAAGCTCAGCCTGTATACAGTTAGGCTACAAGCTGACCAAGAGAAAAAGCTGTAGATAAGTTATTTTATTGCACAACAGAAATAGGGAAGAGATGCTGGCTTAAGGGATGGTCCTATTAATATTTAATCATAGTGAGACTTTGAACTCTCCTTAAACATGTACTAGTAGTTAAGTAATTAAAATATTACCAAGTCCATTTCCGAAGCAAGGTGAATCAAAGAAAAAATCATGAGGATGTAATGGTCATATTCTTTTAGTATAGCAGCAGTACAGTTTGATTTAAACTTAATGGTGGCAGTAAAGTGCGCAGGCTCCTCACGCCCACTGACACGTGAAATTGTTACTCAACAGTTACTCAACTCATATTCAGAGTCACCATAAAGTTTGAATCATTTGAAGTAGTAGGTAGTGCATACTACATAGCTTCATTATTTTGGCAGGTTGAATTTTTAAAATCAATTTTAAGTAATAAATAAAAATAGTTAATATTCATACCTCTTCAAAACATTATCTCTGGCTAACGGCTTAAATCGGAATTTGGAACATCTGCTAGTGATGGGAGGTATAATCCTTGACACATAGTTGCAAATGAGGCAGAAGCGAGTAGTTCTAGTCTCTCGCTCCATTGTTCGCCTCAATGCTGCCTGGGCTGCATTCGTCATGGAGTCTGCTTCATCCAGGATCACCAGTTTGTAAGGGGGACATGGTCGGCCACTGGAAAGGAAACAAATAGTAATGATAAAGTTTAACTTCCTAAATGACTAAGTTTCACCATGAGTACAGACATGTACTCATGGTGAAACAGGAATGCAGTGTTATAGGCAATATAATCACTTTATTTAACTTTTATAATTTTTATTGTCTTGTTTTATCATAGTTGGTGTACCAATTAAAAAATGATATTAACTAAATTTAATTTGAAAAATATGGAAAAAGATTTGTTTTGATGTAAATATGTAATCAAGATTAGTATTTATCATCATCTGTCAGCTCTAGGTGGGTAATAACAACATAAACTTGAACTTACTCAGGTCTTGTACTGCTGACAGTGAGTTGAGCAAAAGACTTTACTTTATCTCTAATAACTTGAATGCCGCGCTCGTCCGAAGCGTTCAGTTCCAACACGCGATCCCGGGTAATATCGCCGAACAGCTGCCGGGCCGCGGCAAGAATAGCGCTAGTTTTGCCGGTACCGGGTGGCCCGTAAAACAACAAATGTGGTAGATCGCCACGCGACAAGCATTCCCTCAACACTTGTACAACTTCTCCCTGATCTACAATATCGTCTATAGTCTTAGGCCGGCTGGAAATTACATAAATATTATTATCGTTTTTACAAATTATCAAGGGATAACGGTTATGTACCATGTCACTGTGGTAGCACTTACTATTTCTCAACCCATGGTGCTGGAGGTTTTTTCTTGCCAGTAGATTTAACTCCAGAAGAAGAAGGTTTGTCCGATGCAGACAATTTACCACTTTTAAGAAAAGCTTGCATCTTTGGTTTTTATAATAATGTTGATTAAACTATTAAACACTTCAACTTCAAGCAAAAGCGCGATGCCGCGGTTATCGTTTCAAATGTCATGTCATTCATCCATCAATGTCATGTTAGTCAACAGAACTGTCATGTCAATTTCAATGTCTGCCTGTTCAAACAAGTATTTTAGCATCAACAAAAAGAGAGAAATAATAATTATAATGATTTTTTGACATATATACATGACAGTACCGTAAATAAAAACATCTATTCGGAAAAAAGATATAATATTGTTATCGAATAGAATAAGATAAAACTTTATATGCTCAGAATGAAGGTAGTTATAATAATAAACAGTTGACTTGTTACGTATAGGAATTCTTGTGCATTCTACATGACATGCAAATGATATGGAATAATTTATTATTTTCAAGAACATATTAACCAAGAAAATCATGTATTAAAATGATATTTAATATTTATATTTCCATGGCTCTTAACAAATGTTAAAAATGAAAAATTAAAGAATACGCTTTCAATTGAAATACCTGGAACGCAATTCATAGTGTCGCACTACTATATTCAATTACGGTTTTTTTTAGTCGATTATTCATGAATTCTTGTTGTAATATTACTTATTCCATACCTAGCCTAACTGTTATTTGTTTTTGTTGCACATGTTGTTATTATTCGATGTTTTATAAAGTAGACATGCGCAAAACAGTGCACTATAAAGTCATGTAATATGACATTACTTTTCGCACCGAGGAATATGACATTACACCATGACTCCGAACATGACGCGAAATGAAGCGCCACACGCCATCCAGCGCGCTTCATTTCGCGCCATGTCATTGTAATGAAATGCTCGCAATGTAGAATGCAATACATCATTACGTGAGATGATATAGCGCGTTATGCTATGAAGTGATATTGTGAATTTGTGATTTGACAATCGTCAAACGCAATGCGCCCTCGTACTACACTAATAAATAGTTGCTTTTGTTGTCATATATATAAAGTCGATTTTCCTTCACATTTAACTAAAATCTACGGAATAATTTAATCGAATGGGCATTCCAGGCTTAGGACTGGCAATAGACATGTATGGCAATAGGTATTGATTATTGACCAAGACAATGAATATTGACGTATTTAAAAATCACTTTTATACACAATGATTGCATTTTTTTATGTGTCTTAATATTTTGTGTGTGTGAGTGAGTAGCGAGTGTGTCAAGTGCGGCAAGAGTCATGATTTTAAACATTACGTACTAGGCAGTCCGCGGTATCAATAAAACATAAACCTTAAACTGTGAACAATACGGTTCCAATTCTAAATAATAGTTCACCTATTTCGTAGCCAGCTTACCGGCGCATGCTCCTTCTCGCTTGCACACACGGCGATCGAGTCTGCGAGACACCGCGCGACGCGCGTCATGTTTTAAGTGTCATGAGTCATGCTTAATTTGGTCGAGTCATGTGTAATGCTACAGTACGCGGTCGAAATATATGACGCGCAATGCAACAATCGCATTACTTACACATGTCTATTATAAAGTTTTATTCATGTTAGTTGATTTATTGCGGTGATGCGGAATGAAGTGAAAAGCGCGAAAATAATAATTTTACTCAAGGAACTTTATTTCAATTACAAACCAAAATGACAAGATCCAAGACAAAATCTAACACAGTTGCTTCTGTTGCTATTCCAAAACGTGTTGAAAAATCATGGCTTTTACTTCTAAAAGGTTTGAAACTTTTGTGACTTCATTACGTTAAGGTTAATGTGCTTATCAGTTACGATGATTGTGTTAAACGATACGTATTTGGTTTGACAATGTGAAATTGTGAATTATTTGGTTAAAATTACAGATTCTTTGCTGGCCAACAACAACTTCAGCATCATTACTTTACAACACCCAGCACATGGAGAACCCTCAAAATATTGTTTAGATGACAAAAACAACAAGATCTATGAAATCCGAACATTCGATGAACCATGTCGGTCCTGGTTTGTTGGAGAAACAGTTAAATCAGAAGGCAGTGTCCAAATGTTGACTCTCGTTAACCCCATATTTCTAGGTATGGTTGTGTACTTAGATTTACATACATTAAAATCTTATCAGACATGCTTTAGGAGATTCGTAAGAAATATGATTGCTTTTATTGATTTATTCCCAGTTGTTATAAACAAGTTTGTTTTTTATCAAATCAGTATCTACTTGAGATGTAACAATTATTAAACTAATAAAATTCAAGTATAATCTTTTTCAGTGTTACCAAAATTAAAAGAACAGTGTAGTAATAGAGCAATACCATTAGAAGACTTGCTGTCTGAGAAGGGATATGACAAGATCCTCGACTTTGTGCCTAATTTGGAAAATGTTGCTGACTTAAAGGTATGAGTCCATTTACGTATTATTTAAACACGGATGGGGGGTTGAGGTGGAGATGCTTTGCTATGCGGTTGATTTTAGAGCAAAATTTAAAAGATTCTGCAATAAACACATCTTGGCCCTAAAACCCTGCTACTCATGATTAACGAAACCTGAATATATTTTTAAAAAGTTACATTAGCGTTGGATGGGACATAAGAGCTTTGATTTTTTTTTAATATTACCTAAATTCTGCTTATTACACTTGTATAGCCCTATTAATTATAAGAAACTGACTTAATTACCTCGGCAACCAAACTATAAAAATATTAATCGAAATTTATTGTATATTTCCTTTCTAGGGTTCCCCCGATATGAAAGCATATAAATACAATGAGGAAAAGACTATGACATGGCTGGAGAACCGAGTACGTAAACTTGCAAAAGTGTTAAGAGAAAAAAATGTTCATGTTACATCTGGAGCAGTTTCTGCTACATTTGTGCCAAGCTTAACTAAAGATATGCATGAAGGTATGCAATGTTTTATTTATCTAAGTATGTTGTTGTGGAGGTAGTCACTTCTAATGTTGGAGTGAGAATAGATACTCAGAAGGTGAAGGTTAATCTTAAGCTACCTACGTTATAAGTTGATAGTTATCTTGATAGTTTGATAAAAGCTGGTTTAATGATCAAGTTGATCAAGCCCATAATGACATACATTCCATTCTACACCCCCTAGCAGTAAGCAAGCGTTGTCATATGGTCAGCAGAAGATATTGTACTTGCTTCAGATTTGAATATAAATAATTTGAAAAAAAGAAGTTACTAATTTGTGAAACATAGGTAATTTTACAATGACACATATGATAATTATTTATTTAAAAAAGTTACACTGTTGAAAATTAAAAGTAGTAAAAAGGAAAGTAGTGGTTAGTAAGGTTAAAGGTAGGCTTTTTTTTAAGTTAAAGAATACTACTTTTATTTAATTTTTTCGACTAAACATTGATAGTTTTGGACGCAGAACTGCCGCAAATCGGACGCAGTTTGCGTCCAAAACTCTCAAAATTTAATTATACCTGATAGATTTTGTGTGATTGTCAATGTTTTGTCCGCGTCAGACACAACTTCACGAGTTAATTAAACTATTTAATATGAACTTAATCAAAAATATTCACATTCTAAATGATTAAGAGAATGTTCTAGTTAACCATATATTTTTTTCAAATCATTTACACTGCACATTTTGACGTGATTGTCAGTTTAAAATCTGTAAAAGTCGTTTAATAGCCCCTTAAGTATAAGAAATAACTGTGGCAGGAGGCCCCACTTTTCTAAAACTAATACAATAGTATGTAGGAGTGTGCTTACAAGGACTTTTATAACTGTTACTAACTTATTAATTAATGGGAGTAAAATAAAACAGCTGATCAAACATAAACGATTAAGGGCGGGTTGCTTCAACTATACATTACTGACCGGTAATAATCAAAAATGGCGCTAACTATCATCAAATAAAAAAAAAATGGGATGTTTCACAAGATCGTACGTCAAAAAGTTACTATTACCATAACCGACCAGTCAACGTAATTTTGTGTTGTCAAACACAAAATCACAACAACACACTTCAAACATCAAAATATTATGGAATCTCTTTTTGAATAACTTTAACTGACGGATTTTTATGTTACGAAACAACCCGCTACATTTATCGTACGTTAAACATCTCACGTCATACTAACTTTTTAACCGTCCGTATGTAACGTTAACCGACTGTTTGAAACAACCCACCCTAACTTTACACATGTGCGTGTATGGGTGTGGTTGGGTGTGTGTTGTGTAAGTGTGTATAGAGTGTGTCAGTGTATGTTTGTGTGTTAAAATTGATTAATTTAATATTTCATCCTCTTTCAGAACGCTACTTGAAATATGCCTGTGGCATGCTGTCGGAGTATCTTCGCGATGACATGAGACTATCATTAGAAAACAGATTTAATTTCGAGCCAGACTCAATCGAGACCATCGGAAACAAACGAAAGTCGGAAGTCGAAAATAATGAATCTAAGAAAAAGATTAAATGTGAAACTTCAGATGATGAATCTAAAAATAATATACTTGTGCTCCCTGACAAAGACTACAACATAGTTAAAAAGGAAAAACCACTAACAGCAAAAGAAAAAGCCAGACAAAAAGCAGCAAGTGGGACCAAAACAATTTCATCATTTTTTACCAAGAAATAAGTATAATTTCTAAATAAACTGGCAATTGTCTAAATTACAAAACTGTAATTAATGTATTATATTATACTAGCTGACCCGACAGACGTTGTCCTGTCCCTATCTACCTACTTACCTGCCTATTTACCTACCCTACAGCTACCCCAGACCTACCCTACATCTACAAAAAAAAAGAAATAAATAAAAAAGTATCCTATGTCCGTCTCCTGGTTCTAAACTACCTCCCCACCAATTTTTAGCCAAATCGGTTTAGCCGTTTTTGAGTTATAAATACTGTAACACTAACACGACTTTCTTTATATAATTATAGACTAGCTGACCCGACAGACGTTGTCCTGTCTGTCCCTCTACCTACTTACCTGCGTATTTACCTACCCTACGCCTACCCTACACCTACAAAAAAAAAGTATTTTATGTCCGTCTTCTGGTTCTAAGCTACCTCTCCACCAGTTTTCAACCAAATCGGTTCAGCCGTTTTTGAGTTATAAATACTGTAACACTAACATGACGTTCTTTATATAATTATAGACTAGCTGACCCGACAGACGATGTCCTGTCTGTCCCTCTACCTACTTACCTGCGTATTTACCTACCCTACGCCTACCCTACACCTACAAAAAAAAAAGTATTTTATGTCCGTCTTCTGGTTCTAAGCTACCTCTCCACCAATTTTCATCCAAATCGGTTCAGCCGTTCTTGAGTTATAAATAGTGTGACACAAACACGACTTTCTTTTGTAAATATACTAGCTGACCCGACAGACGTTGTCCTGTCGCTATCTACCTACTTACCTGCCTATTTACTAACAAAAAAAAAAAAAAAAAAAAAGTATCTTATGTCCGTCTCCTGGTTCTAAATCTTAGGATTTACCAACTTCAGCCAACATGAGTTGGTAAATGTAAGGATTTTGCAGATAGAGTTTGGTACATGTTTAGTTTACCATGTCATTTTAGTGGTAAATGTTGCGCTCTTGGATTAATTAATAATAATAATAATAATATGTGGGGACATTTTCACACACGGCCATCTGACCCCAAACTAGGGAGACCCTGTACTATGGGTGTCAGTAGCAGAATTACTGTCAACGGCAAGGTAGACCGAGCCCCTCAGCGCGGGGTCCTATTTGTTTGCAGGGTTTAAAGAAACCTAACACGAGTGGGAAGCCAACCTAGCATGCCTAACGCGGCTTTAAACCTAGCATATCCGTGTCGTGGTGCCCCAAGATTTTCTTGGACTAAATACTCAGCTCATCCGAAGGCGAACCGTGGTAGTCATGACTATTTTTCGACATTTACCGGGTCTGAAGAAAAACCTAACATTTACCGAACGAAAAGTTCGAAATGGATAATGGTCACAGAACAGATGCATTAGACCAATGTTTGGACTAGATATATTATGAATAATAAGATCGATCGAGCTGCAGACAATATTTTATTAAATACAAGATTTTGACTGATTTCGCCCTGCAGTGGGAAAATACAGGTTGAAAAAAAAAAGATTTCGACTCTCCCGTCCTTATTTATCTATGAGGTAGCTGATTGGGTTTTCGTAAAGACCATCTGTTTCAGCGTCTATCAGATGTAGGTATGCGCAATCGTAGGGATAAGAATTTTAGAGCGTTAGAGCCAATACGGCATTTAATGCACCGAAAGTGTCATATGTCTGGCACCTGGCACCTATAATATTTAACAAAAAAGGTAGGTACCAAAACTAAAACAATAGGGTATTTTACTCTATACGAGAAAAAATCTATAAATATGTTATTGAGACAGTTTAGGCATACAGCAGTCGGAAAATGTAAGTTTTAGTTCATAAAATAACAAAACCAATTTTTAAATTCAATTCAAAGTTTTCAGTATTTTTAATCTGTTATAAAACACCTTGAACTAGTAGCGGCCATGTTATTACGTCGTACGGCTGTGTAAACAAAAAATTGCCAACTGTCAGTCAACTGATTGGCGTAATATAGGCTTTGTACTTTTATTATTTTTGTAACCAACGTATTTTTTTCATTAATACACTTATTACAAAATATGCTTTTAATTATTTTTAGATTATATACAATTATCATATTTAATATGAGCGCATTTGATACAAAACGAACTGACGTCATTTACGCTGTGCAATATGGCGTCCAGTAAGAGGCGTTTTCGTCAAATTAAGCGCGAAATTTGAAAATTTAAAATTTAGATGCATTTTTATGGCACATATCGATTGAATAAAATTTTTGTATTTTTTTTGGTGGCATATTAGCACTACAGAATTTCATTGAGACACTTTTCAAAAATGGGTGTAATACCCTATTAAACGGAAACTGCAAAGTTTTTGGTTGCTGCGCTGCTTGTCGCGGGTTCATTTCCCGTACGGAACAAATATTTGTACGGCCTACCTACAGGTAGTCGTTCCAGGTCGGGCTATTTGTGTATGTGAGTATATATGAGCGTTTCTATTTTTTTTTGCCATTACATATTTGTGGAATGTCCCATGATTTTAAAGATGAATAACTATGGTGTAAATGGTGTAATCTACAAATTATTGATACAAATTTGCTTACGAGCATAATTATTGTTATTAAAATTTACAGAAAATATTATACCAGGTCATAAATAAATACATAGTATTTAAATAAAAAATCAACTAAATATAAGCTGTCGAAAATTGCAATGTATGAAAATTCCTATGTCCCAGTCTACCACTCGCAATTTCAAACTCAATTATTTTGATAAAGTTCAAAGAAACTATACTGAGATTTTGATTTTAAATCATATTACATAGTAAAAAGGTTCACGTTGTATTTCCTTTTTGGTAAAATGGTTAAAATTTTACGGTCATAAATGAATTTTAAACTTGTCCCAGAAAAAGTTCCTAGAATGGATTTCAGTATTTGTTACCCATTTTTAAATGTGAAATATTAAAAAAACTTCCATTTAGCTATGTTTTTTTGAACTAGCATCACCGTAGATGCCATAATACATAAGATAAAAAAAACACATATCACTGTCTCGTTCTTATGTATGCATTCAGAAAGAGAGCATCAGCCCACAGTTGGTTTCAAGCTTTAGTTCTAAGTGTTGGCTCCATTTATACCTATATCTTCATGATGCGCACGTACTTATTTTAGAGTAAATCTCATTCCGGTTTTTGTTATTGCTGTTTAAAGGTAAATTGACAAAATTTACTACTCTTTCCAATGATATTCTAATAAACAGATATGTTATACACTCACAAAACAAACGAAAAAAGTGTTCCGCGCAGCAGTGGCTGCACACATTTACACTTTTCATTCATTTTACAATTCACTACAAGTCAAAATGTTGAAAAGGGATGGCTTGAAAAAACCAACAAGAAAAAAAGAGACCGTTAGTGTTGTCAATTGCGCGTGAATGTAAACGGACATTATCCTGGCCACCAATCACCGCGTCTTGGCATCACAGACTAGCAAATTTAACGAGACAGAAGGTACAAACCGCGAGTACATTTATACACGCGGTTTGTACCTATAACAACTAATAAACAGGACTAAACGTATAGTAGAATATATAATTATAATAATATATAGAGTAGAAAATATTTATTTTGCAATAAAATTAATTTCTTTGTTTACGAACAAATGCGATCCATTCTTGAAGCCAGATCTCATTGGATAACCTTAACGAAGAAAGGATAATAAATATCCTTTGTCATATTGTTTAATTTCTAATTAGGTATATAAACGATTGAATAAAACAAAATGATTAAATATTACAAGGTTAGAAAAAAGAAAAACAGAACTGTGGGTAAACAATGACTTTACTGCTTACGATATCGCATCTGTACTTTTATTCTATGTCCGGAGTGAACGCGTCCTTGTCTTACTCACGTGAAACAAATATAATCAAAACTTTAAATTGACTTTAAGTTAAAAGTAACAAAAAAAATATCCAAGTACCTAAATTGGAATTAGTTTTTCACTTTTCGTAGTATTTCTTGCGATGATTTTACTAAATTTATCATGAAGTTTATGAAACGTAAAATTTTTGCCACAGAATTTGCGACTTTCAAGTGTTTTTTAACAATTAAGGAGTAACAAAATGGGAACGTTTAGCCTACCTTCATTTAGTTTTTTATATTATTTTTACAAAAATCCTAAATCAAATAGAATTCCATGTAAAAAATACAAATATTCATGAATTAAACTATCTGATTACAAGACAAAAAACGCGATTTACTAATATTTTTATTTTTGGCGACTTTTTAAAAATATGGCAAAAAAAAAAATAGAAACGCTCATATTCGTATTAGCCCCTACGATGCAGGCGAAATTCCTATTATGGGCCAAAGTTTAATAATTCAATGGAAGTCATTGTTCCACATTCCACATCCCTTTTTGACTGCAAACTAAAATGCACAGCACCAACAAAAACAACTCTGAAATAGTCTGAACGGCTGTTATTTGGCTTTACAGAACGATTTAAGTAGGTACTCGATAAAATCTAAGCTCTATTGTAGGCGAGATGTACATACGTGTACATATTAAAATGATTGTGATACAAAATTTAATGTGATATAAATTATAATGTAAGAATAGTCAATATAAGAATAATTAATTATGAAATATTATTGATATTTTAATAAGATAATTTGAATTGTAAAATAACTGTACTTCTTTCCATTTAAATTGCAATGCCTAACATGCAACTAAGTTCTAAGAACAAACATATTATTAACATCCTACACTTAGTTCGCAATAAAGAAATTTGAATTTGTATTGTTCCGTAACAATATTTCATTATCGGTAATGAAAAAAATCTGGTTCTATCTTGTTTCTTACGCATTCTGTAAAAATCCTTGAATTGTAAAATAACTGTACTTCTTTCCATTTAAATTGCAATGCCTAACATGCAACTAAGTTCAAAGAACAAACATATTATTAACATCCTCATAATGTATACACTTAGTTCGCAATAAAGAAATTTGAATTTGTATTGTTCCGTAACAATATTTCATTATCGGTAATGAAAAAAATCTGGTTCTATCTTGTTTCTTACGCATTCTGTAAAAATCCACATTAAAAATAACCTTGCTTACAGTGTACAACTAGCTTATATGTTTTATATCAGCTAATGAATGCATCGTGTTCTGCTCACTCCACGAATCAATCATTGTAGAAAGTGGAATCAAAAAGGTTTTTTTTGGGAATGTGTACTACAACAGAATCATTGGTTGGTTTAAAAAAAAAAAATAAACGAATGTGAAATTGCTAACATGACAAGATTTTAGCGTTACATACTGAAATGACCCCTTAAGGCTATAATTATTTTACGGTAAAAGCACCAACCGGTTATTTCCGAAAAAATATTGCCAATTAAAAATGTTGGCAACACTGCTTTGGTCGCCATTAACAAACGTCCATCCGTTTC
Organism: Charanyca ferruginea; assembly: GCA_947361185.1. NCBI lineage: Eukaryota > Metazoa > Arthropoda > Insecta > Lepidoptera > Noctuidae > Charanyca > Charanyca ferruginea. The sequence continues at coordinate 19,280,780 of OX376059.1, read as the reverse complement.
GGACTTCAGAGGATTTTTATACAACACGGACATTTAGAAATAATTAAGTGAGTCTCGGACACTTCGGACTTTGTGTAGTGAAACTGATGTGATTTATTTTGATATTGTCGTGTCAAAAGACTTCTATAAGTGCTGTATAATCTCCAAATCGCGGCCAATGTCAGCAGGCGTGTCAGATCAGGTATTTCGCATTTACATTATCTCTGTTCAATAATTACGTGATAAAACATATTATTGTATAGCTAATATTTGTGTTTTGTTTCTTGTTTCATGATTGTGGCGATCGTAGCGGATGAAAGGGCAAGGGAACCAAGGTAAAGATGGTATCGTTATGACGTTGCAAGCAAAGTGTTTTCTCCGTAGGTGGAACAGCGTACCGGTCGGCTTCGCATTCGGTTCTCGTTATTGCGATGCTGCGATTAGCGTCGTAATCTTTTCAGCTTTCACTTTTATTATTTCTTGCGTGATTTTAGTTTTACATCTAGGATAATGTAAAATATTACCATGTTACTGTGTGAAATGTGGGATTATAACTGTAATATCTGAATGTTGTCAGATGTATGCTTGATATTAGGTGAAATAATTTAATGATTATGTTGTATACCTGCGAGGATGTAGGTGGGCCCACCCAATCAACCCACAGACATCTATCTAAAATAACTTGAAAATCTTTACCACCCACCCACACCATAATCAATGGCTGTGTCTGTACCACTCTTGTTTATGTGGGTGACTACAGAGCAGACATGTATTTCTTTATAGAACACAGTAAGTTGTTTTTAAATGCATTAGATTTTGTCTGATTTCTAATATTTTAAATGTTATAAGGCCCACAACAGATACAGCGATAGTGTTTATTTTAAGCAAACAAATAATACATGCTTTTATTTATTAACTTTTGCAATGTGCTATTATTGATTGTCTGTCTAGACAGGTGATATTAAAATGCTTGCACTTGCATGCAAATACTCCATAAAATGTGCTTAGATGTGTTTGTTGTGATAAAGTAATTATTAATGTGAACATTGTGTGGGTCAAGCTAGCAGATTGACATAGCTGGTTCCTACTGTAGCTGCACAATCAACAGGTAGGTTCCTTTATCAGCAGTCAATTGAACCATTGGCCTTGACTGTGAATGTGTATTTGAAATGTAATGGCAGTAATGTCATGTATTATAATCATGAAGTTTTATGTTTGTAGTTTTGGTAGTTTGTTTTTTTTAATGTAATAGCAGTCTGGTATATAAATCATGTGATTTTATGTTTCTAGTTTTAATTTCTTACACTGTTATACCGAGATCCCAGTACTGTATGACTGAAAGCATTTTAGCATGGCTGAAATTGTAAAGTTGAATAGAGGAATATGTTGTTAGAAGTATCTGTATAAGCTTTTATGCTGAGCCTTTTTTCTTATATCTGATTTAAAAGGTACCTTACTCACTTATATTCTAGTCTTGTTTTATATGTTTTACAGGACTGGTAAAATACTTGAATGTAAATGAGTAATGAATGACGTTTATGTGTTGACACTGGGATGTTGAACCTTATGTGATTACTACTGTTGTAAATTATATTCAAGAATATGATCACCAGTGTTTTCAAAGATTTGTGTTCTATTTAAGCAATCTGCTGTAGGTCGAATAGCAGGCGTCTAGGGACCCTAATTAGATAATCATCGTAAACCCCAACTACTGATGTTGAAACTGTAGGTATAGTATTTTACTCTCGAAGCAAGCTTGAAGGAAAACCCTTTTCTACCAATGAATAATGTTGATTGTGTTACTTTTTTTGCTTAATATTTACTAATAACAAGGTAAATGTTACATACTTAAATTCAAGGTAGGCTCGGTACGTTAGTATGATATCTTATATAATTACCATTTTATATATAAGAATGTATTCACAATAACAATGTATTCTTTGTTTATATTGTTTATGCCTACATAATAATATGTGCTTTAACAACAACATATGATGCAACCTTTTTTATGTTTTTTTTGTTATGACCAGTGTGATTATTCTCTGTTTCAATTAAAAAAGGACTAGTTGCACAAATAGTATAATGACATAATTAATGTTTACTATCTATATATAATAATATGAAAGCAAACGGTCACTGATCCAGTGACTAAACACGTAATCTTGAAAACTACTTGACCTATGAAGGTGAAATTTGGCATGTAGGTAGTTTATAGTTAGGAGACACTGGCTAAGAATTTGGCGGTAGGAACCTATTAAAGAGGTCTTTGACTTCAACGTGGGATGAAATGTGTTGAATACTAATTGTAGTCAATTGATGACTTTAATTGTAATGTATGGTCTTATTTTCTAACTCATTGCAACTCTGGTACAATTATGTTCCTGAATGCTACAAGTACAGTCACAAGCATAAATATGTATACAGATGGCAAAATTCAAAAGCAATTTTCTCGTGAAATAACTATTTCAACTTATAGGTAAAAAATATTTTATAGTAGTTTGGGATCAAAAATACCCTATTCGTAACCCCATAACATTTCAGTCAATCGTTTAGGAGAAAATCAGTTTAGAATGCGACCAACTGTTTATATGTTTTTGCTTGTGACGGTTAGGCAGTACTTTATTACTATTCATTGTTTTGTAGACATTGAAAACAAATTCAGCTAACTTGCCTTGCCATCTGGTTGAAATTGGAATTTGTATTATATGAAATTTATATTAATACTGTAGTGGAGACAGGGTAACGGTTTATTGAATTAGACGCTGGTTGCTGAGTTCATCGTTTAAACTTAAAGAATTGGAACTTGGAAGTCAAATATGCCATAAAACATATACTTTAACACTCACCAATAGTGTGGCTTACTATTAGTGAAATATGTTTTGTAATCCGAATAGGTAGTATCAGAGTTTACCTGTTACATCCAAACTTACAAACGTAACGTCTTAATAATATGTATTAGTATACTTAGGGCCCCTTTCCGTGCGGACGAAAATCCGCATGACAGGATTTTCCTCCGCACGCGGATCTGCTGGTCCGCATGCAGGCTGCTCGTATCCTATCATTTCATACATATTTTTCCTATCATGCGGGCAGCACGCGCGCGGAACTCGGATTGCCTGCGGGCAAGCAGCCCGCGTGCTAACGAGATGCGGGCGGCGTTCTTCTGTCTTCAGTGTTGTTTTTACTGTGACGCGGGTCGCACGCATGGTCTTAGTACACACGAGTTTTATAACTGGCGACACGCAGGACACTGCAACGGGAAACGAAATCTTTGTCCTATGTGTGGCCAGGAGCGTGCTATCACCGGCATGCGGACCAGATCCGCGCGCGGGCCAAAATACGCATGACAGGAAAAGGGCTCTTAGATTACAATTAGTTAGTTTAAGGAATTTTATTATTTTATACCTTTTTTAATTTATAATGAATAATAATATATGTAATTATGTATAGCATGTAAGCACTGTAAAATGAAACCTTAAGTATTTTTGCGGCTTCAAATCTAAATATTAATTTGACATTATACAAAATTCAACCTTTACTAAACACAAACAAAGGTCATAGCCGCATGCTTGCATTTATCAACATTTCTGGTGACTCATTCAAAACAAATCACTGGAGTGCTTCTATGTATACCATTTGTTATGGTCTTAGAACATTTAAATTATGAGAGCAGTAATTTTGCTTTGTGTTACATTCTTTATGTACCTGTACACTGCACTGCTAGTACAAAAACAAATAGCTTTGTAGAGAACACCTTAGTGTTGTGAGTTGCAAGCCTCAAAAGACAGAGGGAAATGAGATGAATGATCATGAACTACATGATGAATGATCAAAACAGAATAGAATGAGCTTAGGATTCCATTTTTAAGTTAAGCTACTTTCATTATGATTTATTGGTTCAAAGTAAGTAATGGTTCTTGATGACTCTCGCTCAGTGCTATTCTTATCCGATTGCAAATCCTTTCTAAATAGTGTAAATTAAAGTCATTTGTTTGTGTGTTCACAGAGTAATACTAAGCTACTTGATGGAATCGAATGCGGTTTTCACTATAATTTAGAAAATAACTTATGGATAGGCTATCAGATTAGAAGGTCATATTTCACCCTTTCCAAGCTGGGGCGTGTTGCTACTAGTAAATATTTAATGTTTGATATGACACGCCCGCCACTCACCATCAAATAGATTCAGTTTTTCTTTTAAGTGACATTCAAAAGTGCCTTGCAATGGTCTATTTGAAATACAAAATACTTTGATTTCAATTTGAAGATATTTATAGCTGAATGTTTATGATTACAGTGACAAATGCACCGAAAGAGCAACATTTAGAGAGCGGCGGCGACGAGTTGGCCGAGGTGTCATGGCGCCACCAGCAACAACCTTCCTATGCGCCACCCATCTCGTCCGCGGCCGATCCCTACAGCGTGGCAGGTAGGTACATATGTTTTCATACTCTTTGATCCTCCCCTCCATACGATAGTCCGGTACTTAGAGATATCAGTTCTGCAAAATGAAGTGTGCGTTTAATTGGAAATTTGTTGCACAAGCACCTGTAAATAATCTTTGTTTAATCTAGTCATGTTCCTTTGTTTGTACAGTTCCTTAAATCCTGTGACCTTGTTTTATGAATAACCAAGTCCTATTGTCAAAGGTCAAGTCCATAATTAATTAAACTTTGGCCTATGCAAGCTGCATTAAGCTCAACATTGTTGCTGTGCTCACAATATTTTGGTACTATCTGACTTGATAGTTTGTTTAAATTGTTAACCTCAGATTGAGTATCAGTTTGAGAAGTAAGCAGTTTGATCAATCATGTTTATGATAAAGCCAAAATGCGGGACGTCTTTTATCAAATTGTGCTAATAAGAGAGAGATGCTGAGGCTTATTGTCGTGAAATAAAAATTTAGATTACTTAAATCTTTTCAAATTATAAAAACATCTTTTGTATCTTGTTGCTTCTTTTAAGTTAATTATAACTAGAAAGTGGGAAATTTGTTTAGAGGCAAATATTTTTCCTTATTTCAGGTTATTACGGTACAACAGCACTTCCTTATCAAGCTTTTGGAGTCGGGGATGGGACATGGTCCACCAATGGAACAGACCCGATGACTTTCGGAGGATACAATCCTCACGATTCTTATGGAATGGATGGTAGCTAGTATTCATACAGTAACAAGAGAAAAGATGTCATTATTTTCATCAATTTCATACCAGCAAAAAACGACAATACCTCGATCAATATCTTGCTTCTATTAAACCGCATCCATCTTTTGTGTCAGACATTGTAATTACACCATCAAATTACCATTACCCTCACATTTTCCATAAAAGCTTATCAAGAACATGTTTTTAATCTTTCCAATCTCTAACACATGGACTCTGTTTTAATTCTGTATTGTTATAATTTCAGGTGTGTTTGGACCGTCAACAACACCTTTTTCGACAGCTGCATTCGGACAACCAGCTTCGACTTTTAATTATTTTCACGGTAATGGCGACTATTCAACGTGGGGACAACTCGGTCGCGCGAAGCAGTATGATGACTATTACAGAGCCGACGGGCTGTACGTGCCCGACGGCATCAAAGCCGTCGAGACGGGGGTGCAGTCACTCTCGCTCGGCGAACACAAATCAGAGAAGGATCGCCCTCCGGAACTCAAGGACGTGTCTGGTGGCTCTCAACCCAAAAAGATGACATGGGCTTCGATCGCGAGTCAGCCGGCTAAGCCCGCGCCGTCCTCGCAGGGAGGTGCCGTGAAGAAGAAGGGCCCCGGCATGCCTCCGCCTCCAATAATTCCCGGGAAGCATAATATGGACATGGGAACGTGGGACGCCGGTAAGAGTGCTCCAGTCGTGACCGCGCCGCCGCCGCCGCCGCTGCAGGCGCCACCGGTGCCTGGGCCCCTGCCCATGCCCGCGCAGGCGACAGCCGCGGCCCCCGCGCCCTCCGCCATGCAGCAGCGCGGGCCCCCGCCGCAGCACCAGCCGCCGCCCGCGTGGGCGCATGCGCCGCGCGCCCCGGCCCCGCACCCTGCGCCTCAGCCGCACGCGCCGCGCCCGCAGCTCGCCGCGCCCGCGGTGGCCGTGCCGCCTCCCCCACCCGCGCCCGTCGTGCCACACCCCGTGCTCGACGAACTCCGCGTCAAGAACGACTACAACCCTAAGGAGTTCGATCTGAATGCGCCTCTGGCTCGGTTCTTCGTCATCAAGTCGTATTCGGAAGATGACATCCACCGCAGCATTAAGTATGAAATATGGTGCAGTACCGAGCACGGTAACAAGCGGCTAGACGCTGCATTCCGCGAGCGCGAAAGGGAGGGTGGCGCCGTCTTCCTATTCTTTTCAGTGAACGGTAGCGGCCACTTCTGCGGAATGGCACGCATGACTAGTGCGGTAGATTACAACTCCAACTCTAATGTGTGGTCTCAGGACAAGTGGAAGGGACAGTTTCGTGTAAGGTGGATCTATGTTAAGGACGTTCCGAACGTGCAACTACGTCATATCAAATTAGAGAATAACGAGAATAAGCCGGTGACCAATTCTCGCGACACGCAGGAAGTGCCGCACGCTAAGGGGCTGCAAGTATTACGCATCATGCACTGTTATTGCCATTCAACATCAATTTTTGATGACTTCATTCACTACGAGAGGCGTCAAGAAGAAGAAGATTCGCGCAAGGTTCCTGTTCATCACCCTCAGGAGAATAGTCGTGAGGATCATGACAACGGTCGCGGTTACCGCAACAACTATCGTGATTACCGTGACAAGCGCGATGGACGTGATGGTCGGGAGGGTCGCGACGGGCGCGATGGGCGGGACGGCCGCGACCCTCGCGACGCTCGTGACGCCCGGGATGGCCGGGACGGACGCGACCCACGTGACCCACGCGACCCTCGCGACCAGAGGGACCACCGCGACACGCGGGACCCCCGGGACACTCGGGACCCACGAGATCACCGGGATTCGCGCAACTACCGCGACCCTCGCGACGCTCTCGATTTAGAAGATGAGGGACCTCGGGACTATAACGATCATAATGACCGCAATGATTCGGGCATGTACCGGGACGGTCCTTTGTCTAATATGTATCGCGACCGTGATTACAACAGGCCCCGCAAGGTTGGTTATGTGACTAAATAAAGCTTTTTTGAGCTGTCAAGACAAATAAACGACTTATCATTTAATTTTTGAAATATTTGTCAAAATAAGTTTGTGTAAAAAGTTAATAGAGTGTATTGTTTCAGGACCGGGATGGCTCGCGAGGTCGAGGACGTCCTCGCAATTGATTGATGTGCTTGTTCTGTGAAAACAATTTGAGGACTGGCTTCTCCCCATAGACAACTAGTAGTCAAACTAATTGGTACCGCATTACATAGACGTATGTATAGTGGACATACATAGACAGGATTGAAGAATTATGTCCTGCAACGACGTGACCGGCGGTTGTTGCGTTCCAACTTGAACAATTTTAATGTAACATAGATATTATTGATTGTTTTAAACAGTGCATCGCTAAAAAACTTTCAACAAATTAAAGTGCTAAATAATATTCGTACTGGAAGAACGTTTAATTAAACAAACGCCTAGTGAACAGAACATTAAGTAATTACCAGCAGTCGTCATGTACTAGTAATGCACTATGTGGCGACGAGTGGAATCGTGGACTTTATTTCAAATTTGTGGACTGAATCGATAAAATATAGTAATTTTTATAACTAGAAAATTCTGTGGTGAGAGGAGTTGATCCTACGGTTTAGGGACTGGTGAAGTTACAGAAACGTTGATACAAGTATCTACACATTGTGCGCTGACTGACGTGTTATGATACCTCGGCATCAAGTGTCTATGATATTCATTAAATATATGGAGAGCTGATATTATCAGTGGTGACTTATAACTTTTATATTGCAGAAATTGTAATCAAATAAGGTGTGGACCTTTTGTATACATTTTTTTACATCAATATAATGGACAGTTATGTATGAGTTCTCTCGTGGCATTGAGTTTAGTCTTCTCCATGCGCAGGCTGTTTTACTTATTTTCGATATGGCAATATTACATATTTGCTTACAATGTATATGTATTTGATATTGCAATATCATGGAGTAAAATGTATGTATCTATTTTAGTTGAGATGATTCTGATCACATAATTATTTCTAAGTTGTAGGTATGTATGAATTGTTCCTTGTTGAATTTTTTTAACATGTGTACATATATATTATAAAAGAACTCTTAAAATATTTTCTACTTTTAAGTGAAACTACAGTGTGACGAGAGAAATTGATGACAAACAAGAGGAGTATTCCAATATAACTTGTTCTGACCTTAATTACCTATATTTTTATTCATGTATCATTACTCCCCCACCTTGATTTTAAAGTGCCTTTTCGTTTACAATAAATAGTATGTTTGGAAACTGTTCTTAATTTGTGTAGATGTCTAGTAGAAGTGCCACAATGGTATTTTGTTAATACCTAAAACTAATTTCTAGTTATTTTTGGTAATGCATTCTAGATATGTCATTTGTTTTACATATTTTTTAGTTTGTTTTCTGTTTTATTAAGGAAACCGATTTCTTCCATAACATTGATGAATTGATTTTAAAATTATGTACCTTCTATATGAAATTCTCTTAGAAGTGATACTGGATTAAAGCCTGTCATTAAAAATGTTAATTATTTTTTGTCCAGCCATTCCTAAAATTATCGTTTGTGTGTCTATTAGATATTATTGTTAGATGTTTTAGTTATGTTACATAGCAAAAAAACATTGCAATTATTTGTATAAATATGTAATTATTATTGAATTTAAATCAAGAGACGAACATACGATATTTTTATTCCACTTTCTGAAAGCCTAACCAAGTTTCCATTGAGACTGGATATTGCGGGACTACGGGCGGCACAGGCTTTGCTTATTTTTGGTGATATTGAGAATGGGGATGGTGATTACGTCCCCAATATTTAGTGATCATTATGCAAGATTCTGATTTGAACACATATGGCAACCCTAACACCCCACTCATGAATAACAATAAATAAACCTCGGTGAAAGCGCCAGGGCGAACCGCGAAATTATAAAAATATTCTCACATTTTGCGATTTTCAGCCCAGTACCTACTAGTTGCATGGTAATATAAAAATATTCGCGGCAGTAACAAATAGTCAAATATGCATTTATAGAATTACTAGCTGACCTGACAGACGTCCTGTCAATTGATTTTAATTTTCTTACCGTATAAACCTTCCCTGGACTTCCACAAATATTTCAAGACTAAAATTCGGTCTAGCCGTTGTCCAGTTTTAGCGAAACTAACGAACAACGATTAATTTTTATTCTAAAGATAGTATGTACCTAATGAAAATCTAAATTAGAAAAGCTCGTAAATGCGAATTTAATGAAATTAAGACGATAAAAATATGATGATGAAATAAACAAGAATTTATCTTTCAAGAATGTGATCAATGTGATCCCTTCCTACCTCTCCTACCTTTTGATTGCCGAGGTCATGTATAGATGACCAACCAAAATGTCTCTAATTATTCTAAATTTTTTGTCAAATATCAGAATTTGGCGGTCACAGGTTTAAAAGGGTTTATAGGCGGTCGGTCTGGAGTCTCCCCAGCTTCTTCTCAAGATCTGTTTTCTCCCATACTTTGTCGCTAATTATTAGTCTGAATCAGTCGCCAAGTCACAGATTTAATCGGGTCTTAGTTTAGTATAATGAGTTCAATTAGTAAGGTATAGTCCAAGAGCTAGATCGAAGAGTCTAATTGGGAGAAAACAGATCTTCACTATATCTTTTGAACCAATGACCGACAAATTGATATTTAGCGACAAATTTCGACTAATTTGCGACAATTTTTTTGTGTCATCAAAATTAAAATCCCTGATGGTGGCCAAGCCAGTGTCAGTCACACGGTCAAAAGGTTAAAGAGACAATTTAAATGTTAATCCTCTCATAATCACGTTAAATTCTCAGTACGAGCAAATAATCTTATACTCTTATTGCTATGTAAAAACGGCAGGCGTCAAAATTTTCTTGATTTTCTCGTTAATTACTTGTCGCATTATGTTTACAGGTTATATTTTTATGAGGTACGTAGAAGGTACAAAGGCCAGCACATCAAGCCACAACAGTCAGTCAAACTAGGTATCTAAGTACTTTGATTGATTTTCAACTTTTTTTGTTTTAACCGTAATATTTTTAATAGAGCTTCTAAAAGCTTATACTTGATGATTCTGTATTATTTAATAACGCGTCGCGTTTAACGCGTCTATCAGTGGTCAAAACAAAAAAATATTTTCGCTCTACTGAGAGCGAAAAACGTACGTTACTTACGTGTTTGCGAAAAAAAATCTTTTGATTTCTTTATTAACGTATTTATAGCCCAATGGTAATTAGATTAAATCTCAGAGTTTTATTGAGAAAAATTGCAAAATCTTTCGTAAAACTAGGAGAACAATACCATAAATATAACTAAAATATATCTATACAGAGCAAATTCAACCCATATTCGCAGTTTAACTGGTTTTTTTTTAAGTATTTTGTTCTAATTGGAGTAATTTAGTTTTCACATACATTGTTTCTGTGTAAAACAGTTTCAGCTAAAGGTACACACGTATTTTTATTTAAGTAGTTATAACTGCAGCATTTAAAATCAGCGGCTGTTCATTTGAGCGGGTATTATATCATGGCATGATGGCAGTACTATCTTGTCGATGGCAAACACTGATTTGTATCACATGTGTGTGTGGTTGTGTATGTATGTGTGTGTTGTGTTTGTTATTGTTCTTGTCAGCTTCCTTGTTTAGCCCAGTATTACTATCATATTAAGTTAGTGGCAGTACCTATATCCATGTCTGGATACCCAGCAGGACCCTACGTTTAATCCGATTGAAAGTTAAATGTTAACGTGCGTAGTATTCAGTACCTTCCGAATCGTATACTTAAGTAAAAATATAGTACCTTAATTGTTACAGCGAAATCTTAAATTATATTCCAGCAGGACCCTCTGCTGCTTGCAGGTCTATAGACAAATCTTATGTGGTCCCGTTTAGCGGTGTATTAGTAGGTACCTTTATAATACCTTAGTTTAATTTTAAAATAATTATTATTTAATGAGAAAAATAATTTAATTAAGTACCTACCTGCAAAACTTTTATCAAGCCAGCAGGACCCTATTTTGTTTTGAGGCTTTCAGCCCAGACATTCATATTTCTTATAAGCATTTTATTAGTACTTTTCAAATAACCTTTCGTTTAATTCAATTTTAGCTGAAAATTTGTTTTAAGACTTTTAGTACTTTTTTAGCGAACGAATGTTTCGTTTGGTCGATGTGTTAGCTTTTTGAATGAATGAACACTGCACGCACAGTTGTAAACACCAATCCTGGCATCCTAAGGCTCTCCTAATCGCCTCTTAATCCTAATCTATCCATGACTGGCGATCAAAAGGTTAATGAAGGTAGGTACTTCAGCATGTCTCTATATGGTATTGATAAAGTTTACACCAGAAAAGTAAGTCAACTGGGAGGTAGTGTGGAGCCCCCAAGCGTAGCATTTAAGCCTGGCAGCCTACCTACCCTAAAATAGGAACCTATTTTCTAAAGCATGACAACGTAGATCTACAATGAGATACCCACATCATGATTGTTCAAGTAAGTAGTCATTTCTATTTACGGTTGGGGTTGTGAAACAGCACCTCTGCAAATCTGGGAATTCGTGCATCATCGTCGAGAGCAACATCGCTTATCACCAGATATCAATGATAGAAATAAATGTTTCTATTCCACTCGTCGACTCTCATTCGTCAACGTAAACAGTTTACATTTAAAGATTAGTTATTAATCGGACGATAGTTAGGTACTTAAAATCTGTCAAGCCTTTCCCCAACTATATTGGGGTCAGCTTCCAGTCTAACCGGACACAGCTGAATATCAACTGTGTTGGAATGACCTGACCTGATGAAATTCCCTGAATACCATAGATCGAATGCCTGCCTTTTTTTTTTTTTTATCTATTGATAGGCATACGTTTGACCACTATCTCACCTGATGGGAAGCGATGATGCGGTCTAAGATGGAGCACGCTTGCCTAGAAGTAACCTATTCACTCTTGCCTTAAAGACTCCCAGGTTGTAGCTATCAGGAAACACAGACTCAGGCAGAGAATTCCACTCCTTAGCAGTACGCACAATGAATGTATTCCCAAAACGTTTCGTGCGTGTGGGTGGGATGTCCACCGTGTGCCGGTGGCGCATCGCCGTACGTCTTGTGGTCCGATGATGGAACGGGCTCGGCGGAATTAAATTATGCAATTCCGTCGCACACTCCCCAAAATGCAACCGATAGAAAACCGACAGGCCAGCAACTCGGCGTCGATGCTCAAGACTTTGGAGCTTTGACTCGACGAGCCTATCATTACCAATGATCCTCTTGGCTCGTTTCTCAATTGACTCTAGGGCATCAAGCTGGTATCTGGCAGATCCGTCCCAAAGATGAGAGCAGTACTCCATACACGATCGAACTTGCGCTTGATAAAGTTTAAGCAGCTGTTCCGGCGTGAAGTACCGTCTCACCTTTGCTAGGATCCCCAGCTTTTTGGCAGCCACTTGAGCCTTTGCCTCTATGAAAGGGCCAAAATTGAGGGTTGATGTTAACGTAACACCAAGAAGCTCAAGTCGGTCGGTTATCGGCACGGTTACACCTCGGAAAGATGGAGCTGGGTGGAATTGGCTCCTTTTAGCGGAAAAGAGACACGCTTGGGTCTTAGCAGCATTGAACTTGACCAGATTGGCGTCGCCCCATTCAGAGACAGCCTGTAAGGACAAGTTCAAGCGCTCAACCATCGCCTCCCGGAGAGACCGGATCTGCGACCCACCACCTCGTGCGTCGGAAACGTATCTCTCAGCGACAGTGCTGTCGTCTGCATACCCAAAGGTACCTGGTTTTAGCAGATCATTAATATGCAGCAGGAACAATGTTGCTGAGAGCACCGATCCCTGAGGAACCCCGGCATTAATATCCAGCAGTCCGGACGAGCAGCCATCTATGACCACTCGAATAGACCGATCCCTCAGGAAATCTGCAATCCAATCACACAATCCAGCGGGCAGACCGAAGGAAGGAAGCTTATTAATAAGGCTATCGTGCCAGACCCTGTCGAAGGCCTTTGAGATGTCAAGGGAGACTGCTAGTGCCTCTCCATGCTTCTCGATGGCCTCACTCCAGATGTGAATGGCATACGCTAGTAGATCCCCAGTTGATCGATTTCGGCGGAAGCCGTATTGTCGGTCACTGAGGATATCATTCGCTTCTAGGTATGCCAGGAGCTTACGATTCAGCACCCGTTCCATACTCTTACAGAGTATGGACGTCACCGAAATGGGTCCATAATTCGACGGGTCAGCCCGACTACCCTTCTTGGGCACGGGCTGCACGTTAGCTTGCTTCCAAGCCATCGGCACTTTCCCAGTCTCAAACGACAGGCGATATAAGCGCGTCAAGATCGGAGACAACTCAGGCGCACAAGTCTTCAGTACAATTGCTGGAGTCCCGTCAGGGCCACTAACTAGCCTTGTTCACGTCTAGGTTACGCAGTACCCTAAGAACGTCCTTCTGATGAATGCTTATGTTCAACATACTCGACTCGCATCCAACAGAAGAAACAGGGGGCCTCGCGCCACCCGGATCCAGACGTGACGATTCCGCAAACATAGAGGCCTGTCTCCTGTCTCTTTCTGAACTCCACAACCCAGTTACTGGATAACACTGTTTGTTAGAATAAATAGTCTTTCCAAGGGGTACCGCCTGGCTTCTACCTATTACGAATGTCAAAGATTTACGAAAGACAGACGGGAGCTCGGGACCAATGGCTTTACGTGCTATCCGTGTCTCGGATTGAAATGGATTGTCACCCTATAAGGAACCGACCGCGGCAAGAGTAGTTTAATAATGACCGCTCGATTAGTACGGTTTTTACACTTAGCTACGAGTCCTTCACATAATCTACCTTCCAAAATGTTAAAATTAAAAGCCTGACATCTCCTACACACAGATTACCTATTTTATTGCATTATCTGCATCGAAAATAATGTTAATGGCAAAATGGTATGAAAAGACAAAAATACAGTAAGTAGGTACTTGCCTACACAAGCTATTGCCCGCGACGTCTTCCGCTTAAATATTTTTGAAAATACCTAAATAATTGCTACGAGGACGAGGAATGATTTCTGATGTCGGGAGACCAGTATGAACGTAACAATTTTCAGTTTTCTCGTAATATCTCACAGAGCTTTTTAAATGTCTAAATTCTAACCAGTATACACGATAGATTGGTCTTTCAGCTATCTTTTAACACAGATTAACTAATAGTTCCAAACTTTACTGTGCTTTTAACTCCAGTTAAAGTTAAATTTGTTACAACTATCCCCATTCCTAGGGTTGGTTGTAACAGCGTAAGAGGATGGTTGTAACATTGTAAATGAAAACAAAGTTACTGTCGTAATCAACATATTCATGTTAAAATTAGGTTTTCATTAGTATCACAATTATAAAACAAAAATTAACATATCTAAGAAATATAACATCATCATCTTCTAGTTTTCTTAACAATTGAAATCCTTGTCTATTTTTTTGTCTTTTTAGCTGCAAAATGGGTTTCTTAAGTTCTGAGTCATTATTGCTGGTTTTTTATCTTTCCTTCCCTTTTCATTGTCTTTCCTGGGTCTTGCATTTGATAAGGGCTGAACTTCGTAGACGAGACGTCCGCACACTAGCTGAAAACGCAGATGATGGGATGTGTAAGTTATCAGACGATGTCGATGTCTTCAAGAATATTTTTCTTATGCACATACTGATTTGTCTATACAAAGTTAGGTATATGACACAGCTGATAAGAATTTTCAGCGTCTCAAAATGGTACTTTACTTAGAAGTACTTCTGCAGGCAAATCCATTATTTATTCAGTAACTTTGAGGCATTCTGCTATAAGAAAATAAATTTGTAAAATATTAAAAAACATAATAACATATGCTTAGATATATATGAAGATCATAATCGGGATGAAAGTAACAAGTTGTTACTTTCATCCCTGTCTTTAAATTTTCCTGAACATGACAAATACTTGCCCTTAACTTAACTTTAAAAAACCGTTAGAAAGATACTGTTTGAATGCCGAAATAGAAAGACGAATAGTTATATTAAATGACTGACACTTGACACATGAGTTTAAACTTACCATAATAAAAACAAACACAGTTGAAGAAAATGGTCCAGACTTACTTTGGAGGTATTTTCGCATCACCGACTCGCTACGTCCACAACCTGACAGCACAGCGCCGTGAGTGCTACGTGAGGTGATGGGGAGTTCAAAATGGCACATATCGTGGAAGCAGTCATCAGTGCAGCTAATATAATTTGTTCAGAAACGCATTTGTTACGTTCGTCCCATGTTACTTTTATACCTGGTCTCCCTATGTTGAAGTATCACCCAAATAATGCCGACGGATAGATTTTGTCACATAGGTCTGGTCAGTTCATAAGTTAACATAATGACTGCCACGTCAAATAAGCAAAAACGTGCCCTCGGGGCCAAGATAGGAATTAAGTATACTTATGTCATGTAGTCGCTTGACCGTGGCGTGCAGGGTACATTTTGGTTTGTCTGTCATCTATTTACATGTTTACATGACCGTGGCGGTCAAAAGGTTAATACTTACCTACCTTGTAAGTATCAAAATGTAATAAAAATAGCCCTAGTAGACTACCTACCATGTGATTAAACAATTCCAACAAATAATATTATGGGTCGACGGTCGTTATGACTTCGACCTAAGATGTCATTGTGAAGGGCGGCAACTTAGAATAATTACGCAAACGGGCGGCAAGTATTACCTATGTATTATTTTTGCCTGGAGTGGCTAAATAGCTAGATCGGGCGGTCTGTTAAAAACAAAAAACCTCTTAACTTTTTAAAATTATTTTTGTTTAGTTTAGGTTTTAATTTCTTGGGTACCTACAATAATTAATTTTATAGTCAGTTCTGGCGACAGACACGCGAATGTGTGATAATGAATGAAACTGCAGTCCTAAGGTAGGTATGTAGGTACGTGCAGTAGGATCGGATTAAAAGTATCTTCATATAAATTTATTTACCTTGCTTATAGATTGTCCATTTTGAGAAGGCGACTGTTAAAATTACAAAATAATTGTACATTTTCGAGATTATTAGAATAAAAGGTCTTTACATAAAACCCGGTAACAGAATGAATATTTCACTTTCTTTTAATTTAATGTTTTTGAACTCTAAAAAAATTATGTCAAATGGTAAAGTGACAGTCAAAAGTTTCTAAACGAAAAGTGCGTTACAAACAATGCATAGTCTTAACTTTTGACATTTCTATTGTACTGTCTCTTACTTTCTCTTTGCACTTTTGTATTTATGTCCTACTTTTACATTCATGCTCATTAGTGTTCACAACATTTTCATATATGGAACACGCCAATTTGTGTTGAGTGGAGGAGTAAATTATTTTTTTCGTGAAAAAAATCTCGATTATTTTATTCAAAAACGATGGCAGCTATTGTAGATTTATAATAATGATTTAGTTGCGATCAATCGGTATTATAATATGGTCCGTGAGTCAGAGTGCTTTATAAACGTGCTGTACCCTGGGATTGTTTGTTTGTGTTCAGTGTTCAGTGCCTTCAATCGCGTCTCTGCTCCGTCAGTCGTCTTCGCGTAGTGTCAGTCGCAGTCGGTTGGCTCGGGCTCACTTTGCCTTGAGTATCGTTCTCGTCTCGCATTTTATTTTCGGCTTTGTTAATGGCATAACATAAATTACGAGAATATCAACAAAACAATGTTATCGAACCGTATCTCTGTCGGATAATCGCATAATGATAAGAACAATGTGAAATCAATGTTA
Source organism: Charanyca ferruginea (assembly GCA_947361185.1). Classification (NCBI taxonomy): domain Eukaryota; kingdom Metazoa; phylum Arthropoda; class Insecta; order Lepidoptera; family Noctuidae; genus Charanyca; species Charanyca ferruginea. Next base: position 19,263,870 of record OX376059.1, on the reverse strand, counting down.
CGATGAATTTATGTACTTTCGTATTAGAAAAAAGACAGAATCAGTGAGTGTTGGGTTGGAGATATTTTTGTAAAAATGAGACATGCATTCAGTCGAAATGCAAAAAAGTGTATCAGTGCAAGTAGATAGTGATTTCGCTTTGTTGCTGCCGAGCGGTGTCTACGAAATAAAAAAAATGGAGCCAAGATCCAAGTTACGAAAAGTGATACTCTTCTGTTTACTGCTATCATTGTTTGGTATGGTCGCCTTTGGATACTTCTGCCCTGATCAGGTGAGCCCACTAGATTCGAAAACATTAGCTTACAATATTGTAGTATTGACAGTAGTTGAGGTTTGTTTATTAAAAAAAAAACAAATATTATGAAAGTAAACATTTCATCTAGATATTATTAAACAGATCTAAGTTAATAATTTAGTTATCAACAATCATGCAAAATGTTTAGTTCTTAATTATAATAGAATTAGAAATTTTGTTTTGTCAGGCGCTAGATAATATATTGGAGAACAACATATCATCAACATATATGTTGTATCAACATATCATCTTGGTAACTATATAATTGAAACAATTCAATTTAATAAAAATAAAATAATGAGAATCTACCAATTAGTAAAAACTTCCCATCTATAACTGTGCATGTTAAGCTTCTGCCAAAACCCAATACTTAATTAATTATTTAAAAAAAGTGTAGGTATCGTTACATTGATAAAATTATAACAAAAGGACAACATTTCAATTTTATACTATTATATGCTACATACAATTTGATAACAACACAAGCAATATTATAAAAAAATGTATTCATACATTATTATTTTAAAACCACAGCAATTAATACCATGAGGAAATTATATTTTATATTAATAATCGGTTTGTTTTACTTTGATAGGTAATAATATTATTATCCTCAGCTGAGTCATCTACCTAGCCGAGGATATTATTATTATTTAAACAGGTATAATTTGTGTACAAAAATAAAATTTAAATATTAATAGTATGAATGCGTCATTCACTGAATAATATATTAATGAATTTGGCGCAGAATTTGTTATATAATCAGATTTTTATTATTTAAATAATGCTTTTGATATTGGGTCATGAACTTTCAATAAACATAACAAGTAGGTACCTATATTATTCCGTTTATTAATTTGTATGTACAGTCAGCAAAAGAGATTCACAGGAAGGTTTGCAGGTCATCGTAAATGGTTGAAGTTTATTTAGAAAACGATGGATGTTTTCATATCAAATTAAATAAAATCACTGAAATGTTTATTCTCTATTAAATTTATTTTATTTTATTCAAAAACATCCATCGGTTTCGTAGTAAACTTTAACTATATCTGACGACCCTGCATACCTATCTCTTTTGCTGACTGTACATTACAAATTACATTTTTAAATATTGGTAAGCAATTATAAAATGACTATACTTATACAAAGTAGATGTTGCGAAATGGCGAGACAGGGCGGGACAGAAAGAGATTGTGGGACGATTTTGGATGGCTTCCTTAAGAATTGGCAATTCAATGCGAAAAGTTGAGACCGATGGAAGAATGAAGGGAGGCCTTTGCTCTGCAGTGGGACAGTACGGACTAAATATAATGATTATACTAAATGACTTAACTTAAATAATAGTACTATTTAATTAAAATCAATTACATTATGTGCCACAGTATCTATTACATTACAATATTTATACTGTGCTATTATGTAGGTCTCTCTATGTTATTATTTTTGCCCGACAGCGCGACTAAAGGAGTGGTAATGTGTTTATTATTACAAGTTCTAAATTAAACAATATCTGAATGTCATTATTGAAATCAAAAAGTACATTTATTTATTTACATAAATGTTCACCCACAGCACATTTAACCACATACACAAAATACATTGTAGGGTTACATTCTAATATATAAGTAATAACTATAGGTGTGTACAAACCTCAATGTAAATAATATTTAAATTATTGAAATACGAACAATGTTTTTACACAAACTAAGTAACACTGATATGATGTGTTGTGGTTTCTGTGGATTTTATTTGCACCATTTGTACTGTTGGTCATATACCTACTTATTTATGTATCTGATCTACTTAAAATAAATCTATACTAATATTACAAAGCTGAAGAGTTTGTTTGTTTGGTTGGTTGAACGCGCTAATCTCAGGATCTACTGGTTGTAATTGAAAAAATCTTTTTGTGTTGGATAGTCCATTTATCGAGGAAGGCTATAGGCCCATGCGAAGCTGGGCCGGGTTGCTAGTCATACATAATAACACCAATTTTCATGTGGATGGATTTCACAATATCATTAAACACTCAGAAATAAAGTACCTACCTACCTATGTATTCATTTTAACATTTAAGTTATTTAAACTTGTTAAGTAGTTCAAGGGAAAAGTAATAATTATGAAACTACTTTTAATGTTGCGTGCGCTTTTGTTTACGTGAATGTCAGTCTTCGCGGATGTAGACAAAGTCGCGGTTTAAAAAGTAGGCATTAACCTTTTTTGTGATTCAAGTTTAGCCTGTACCAAATTTCATAAAAATTGGTTCAGCCGTTTCGTCATGATAATGTAACAGACAGACATAGTTACTTTAGCATTTATAAAATTAGTACAAGTATACAGTACAGCATAGTACTTAGTACAAGTTATAAGTAGTTGAAAGTATTGATGACACATTTGGCGCAGTGGCTGAGCGATCGACTGCTGCGCAGCGTGTTGCGGGTTCGATTCCCGCCCAGGGTAAATATTTGTGTGATGAGCACTTGTGTTTGCCTTGTGTCTGGCTGTTGTTTATCTATATATGTATGTATTTAAAATGTATTTGTGTATGTATATCAGCTGTCTGACACCCATAGTACAGGGTCTCCCTAGTTTGGGGTCAGATGGCTGTGTGTGAATTGTCCCCACATATTATTATTAGATATACCTAACTGTATAGATAGTGATTTTATGCAAAACAAACTGTACCAAAGTTTTCACAATGAGTTATTTTTAAACTGTCTATTTGTAATAATAGCTATCGCCTAACTGTCTGTCACCCAAACCTCTTATAATAAAACTTCTGTCTGCCTCTGCCTAGCCTTTTCCCAACTATATTGGGGTCGGCTATTCAGCTGCATCTGGTTAGAGTTTCCAGTCTAACCAGATGCAGCTGAATACGTACGGCCTTAACTTAGCCACGAGCTTAATCAATAATTAATTCAGATCTAATTACTAGCATTTATCTAATCACCTATCTAATTACCAAGAAAGCGTATTATTATTTTGTAATATCACCTTCACCAACTGATTAGATACTTTTATGTAGCATATTAGGTACCTACTTATGTAATACATAATATTCATGGCAGTTGACTTGTGTAACTTTGTAAAAAAATATTGATACTTGATTCACCATGCTGCAGCTGTACCTAAATTATCACGTAAAGTTATTTTTTCCCTAATTGTCTATTTTAAAAGTAAGAATGGCATACCTACTGAGGATTCAATTTTGATAAACTTCGTGTATTGTTTACCTTTTTATTAATAACTAGCATTTACCCCGCGTTTTCGGCCGCGTGATTTTTCTTACGGACACCTTTTTTTAAATAAAATATAGCATTCAATGATAACGTAGTTTCTAATTGGCGAAAGAATTTTCAGAATCGGCCCAGCAGTTCCGGAGATTTGCGTCGTATTACTAGCGTCGAGGTGCAATGTACATGTGTATGACTAGCAACCCGGCCCAGCTTCGCATGGGCCTATAGCCTTCCTCGATAAATGGACTATCCAACACAAAAAGATTTTTTCAATTACAACCAGTAGATCCTGAGATTAGCGCGTTCAACCAACCAAACAAACAAACTCTTCAGCTTTGTAATATTAGTATAGATTTATTTTAAGTAGATCAGATACATAAATAAGTAGGTATATGACCAACAGTACAAATGGTGCAAATAAAATCCACAGAAACCACAACACATCATATCAGTGTTACTTAGTTTGTGTAAAAACATTGTCTGTAGATCAAACTATACGTGTAAACCTTCCTCTTGAATTACTCTATCTATTGGCGAATACGCGTGTGTTTTCGATTCGTGACGAAAACTTCATGTTTTCGCGTTTTGCCCAGAGCAATATCGTAATGATGTGAGCAGATTATTTAAAGACAATTACGGTTTTAGAAAGATTAAGTCTTGATTTAGGGAACTACAGAGTAAAAGTATAATTCTTAATTATGGTTTTTTAAAGCGAAGACAATCCTTTCATAGCGTTTTACGAAAATAGACATCAGAGTTAACTTTCAGGACGAATACAACCATTACAGTATGCCGAAATATTGTTTTAGCAGGATGTACAGTCAAGTCTACTACAGAGCCAAAATTACGAAAATATTACAATTATGTATTAAAAAACAATGTCGAAAAAGTAGAAAATTGGTTCACTTTGATAATTTTTTTTTCACCAGTATTTGAATAAAAACATAACTGATATATTTATTTTATGAAAATAAAGGTTATGCTTAATATAAGTACAGAATATTTTTCAGTCCGTTATACGAACTCATTTATTTTAGACAGTTATTTTAAAAAACACTGTAATACATCGCGCGGTTTCGTTTGCCGATCAATTTAAATGATTCGTGCTTATTTCGTGCGTATTCTTTTTTCTGATGCACACAAACATACCATTGTATTGTACTAGTCTATGTCAATGCTGCTACGCCGTTCTAGCAATCGTTTAGATTTTGAGTTGCGCTAAATCGAAAATGCGCCGCAGTTTAAAAGATCTAAAGATGAATATTCATAGATTGTTAATCTAAAGCATTTTTTAAATGTAATTTTGATGATCGAATGTATCTTAGGTTAAAAGGTACAAGCTTGTAATATGTTTCTTACAAAGATCAAAACTACTTTTATGACTATATTAGAAATACACTGTACCTATGTACAAGTTTTAGTCCATACCTCAGCTCAATGCAACTCAAATCATTTATTTCAAATAAACCACTTACAGGCACTTTTGAATTGTTAAGGAGTCAGTCAGTCAGAAAGTTAAGGCTAGTTGCTCGTTTCAAACATTAGGTTTCTATAGAGAAGAACGAGCAAGAAACTCCATGAACTCTCTTTTAAAATCAAACTTAGGTTACATCACTCATGTTGAATTTACGGGACACAAATGTGAGAAAAATGTAACAAGTTGTGCACGTTAAAAGAGGTCTAGAGACAATCATAAACAATTCAAAATTAATTTAAAATAACCGAGGCATCTACGAGATGACCAGTCCCAACTGACGGCGCCCGTTCACAAACATGACGCATGGATCGGCACCACTTAGTTCAACCATTTTGAAGGGAACCGAAAGATCCGACACATGCGCCACCATCAGCTAGACATTAAAGTAAGCATGACATACTCCCAACCGCCAGGGTATATTCAAGTCAATGAAAGACATACCTCCTAAATGGTAGCTTTAAAGTGTATAGTGTTCACATGTATACACATGTAATGTAGGTACTTACTAATTCTGCTACTTACATAATTAAGAGAGTGGCGGCCATATTGCTCGGTTTTTTATGAGTAGTCAGGAATCAAGAAGGTCGGTCAGACGGGCCCGCTCGCAAAAAATCGGCAGCAGGACATGCTTCCTTCAGACAAGACTACATATTGGCATGAGGCTGTGATTCTGTGAACTGTAGCGATCAATCATTTTTAATAAAAATTGGTCCAACTCCAAACGTGCCAGTTGCCACGCCACGATCTGCATTTGACCGGTTTTCATGTAATAATAATTTCAAATCTCAGTGAAAACCAATTGGAACTGCTAATGAAGACTTTTGTTCCGTAAAACTGGTCCCTATTGTGGACAATCTCGCGAACACAGCTTAATAGACGTGTGGTGAACTCGTGGGCGGATGGGTGTCAGCAGATGGAAAACAGTTTGTAATTTAAATAACTGCAAATAGATTGCAATAATAGTCAATTTAAAATTAAGTATGTAGGTGTCATGGAGTTGTAATGTTTCTCTGGGACTCGCCGAGCTTCGTTGCCCCGACGCTTTTCTAGTGGTCGCCACTGTTGATTCTGGCTCTCAGCAGTTGCAGTGGTTTAGGAATAGGGTGGCGGGAAGCCTCATTAAAAAACAAAAGGTGTCAAGGACTCTCAGGTACCTAACCTCTATACCCTGTTCACAATAAGATTAGACATTTACTCAAACCTTTTTTACAGTCCGTTCAACCGATCTTGACTTCTATTGCGTTGGTACTTGGTAGCATGACAAATGGCAACTGCAGTAAATAGTTTTATTGTAACCACTTTTTTTGCCTCTAATGTCATTCTTAAGCCTACGGAATAGAAGTCAAAATCGGTTGAAGGGACTGTAAAAAAGGTTTGTATTTATGTCTAATCTTATTGTGAACAGGGTATAGAGGTTTTCAAGCCACGTTTACGATTGGTCTAAAAACCTTAGAAAAGGATTGTGATCGCTATTCATAAATCTCGCTCGATGAACTTTGGTGAAGTGAATAAGAGGTGAGCTAGCAATCATTACCATTAGGGGGAAAACAGCTCAATTCTAGTTCACTTCACCTAAATTCACAAAGGGTGATTTTTACGAAATAAACCAGTTGATTCTTTTTTTTTCGATTTTTTCGTGTCTAAAGCAACAACTGTGCCAACATAAACTTATACAATGGTTACTTTCCAATTGTTCAAACATATTAACATTGAGTTTTAACACATTCTTGACTCTGAGTGAAAAAGAAATGGATGATCGACCATTTTTTAGAGCAGTTTCATAGGCTGACACGACGCCCTAATCACGATCAAATCAAATAAATTGTATTAGTAAATGTAGGTTTCAATACAAAAGGATGTTAGAATAGGATGGCCACTTCGCTACGACAAACTTGTAGCAAGGAACCAAGTCAATCTTCCCGGCTATCAAGCGTGAGACAGTAGCCTTCGGTCCTTAAAATACCACTCTCCAGTTCCCGTTATGGTCATTCGTTTAACATTCGAATTGCAAAAGTCGAGACAAAGGATGAAATTGCATCTCTTTGCACGTGAGCTGCGTTTCGTACGTACTGTGTCCCTGCGGCCTCATATGGTGCAGCGAGTTGTCCGCCATGAATTGATAATGGACAGGATAACACCTGGACAGATACACCTACTTCACTGACGACAACGTATTCAGATTCTTATAAAGAACTTTATTCATGCTAATTTTAACCGTGCGTGAAAGACACAATGTGTATTTTAAAACGAGAGAGCTTAGTGCGCATCAAAAGCATTTTTCGTCCCCAGAATGTTGCGTGTTTTCGGTCTCACATGTGTGTGATTAAAAGCCTTCAAGAGGACGTCATATGAAACAAATCTGCTCAATTCATATTACCATTAGTCATAATAAGCAATGTTAATCACTAGTAAGTGCTTGGTACCTAGGATTTGTATAGTTATGTTGTAAGCGTTTAGGTGCACATTAGCACAATTAACACAATTAGATGGCGCCAGAAGGCAGTTGTTAAGAATTATCTAAGAGTTATACTATCTCGGTTAATCTAATGTTATCTCATAAAAAATATTTGTATTAATCGATCTAAACATTAGTTCGTGCAATAACTATGTATTTGGAAGCTTAGGCATTACATAATGCTCAATTCTATAATTTAGAACTGAAACATTTTTTTCTGCACTTAAATTGCTTTCACACGCGATCGCCGCATTAATTTTGTTGGTTATTATAACTGAAGCCTTGTTAAAACATGTTGATAAACCGTTACGTACTTGACCCATATCGAAAGTAGGTCTTACTTTCAGAGAAATTTTACTTGGAGCAAGAAATAACTTGAAGTAAGATAAATACTTGCAAGTACATATAGCCAAGTTAAGCCGTTCGTGGTAAACATTCAGGGCACATTGCGGTTTTTGTTAATTTGGTAACGTCAACACATACTTACTTATGTAATTCGAAACTTGATTAGGCAGAGGTCGAGTTTAATAAGCACGGTTATACCCTTCTTAGATCATGTACCAGTACACTTTCATGGGACTTTTATTACTTTACGGAGCAAGTTCGCCGTGTAAAGTTGGAGGAGTAAGAGAAGATAACAAAACACTGAAGGTAAATAACTGCGGAGCTCCCAGGGGCTGCAGTTGACGATAAACTTCATTTCATTTAAAAACGAAATTGCTATAATATAAGGCGCGAGAAGGCGTCGTCTGCGCCAGGCGCCGCCGTATCGTATTTCGTAACGTTATACTTTATTATAAACCGCCACAGTAAAGATATCTATTTACTGTGAAACCGCTGCCAATGCATCAATGATGAGTAATCCGCCGCGAAAACCTTTGATGAATACGAGACGTATTGAGAATAGTAATAATCGATATAGTGCCTCGATAAATACAATTGCTTTGAAACCATTTGCCTGACTAATACTAGTAAACTTATACATTTGTTTTGATTCTCAGTTGTAAACTGTACTTAAAATTTATTGTTTGCTGTCTCGGCGACATCTCAGTAATCGTAATAAGTGGAGTAGAATCGTTGGGGTGGTGGCAGTGCTGATTGTAACTGTATATTAATGGGCCAGGGCGCTCTACCCACTTCATTAGGCGAACAAACAAGCGGGGAGAGGAGAAACGCCCTTCATCTCATCGCCCTCCTAACCCCACCGACCTTTAACGCTAGTCTAAAAGATATTAAAACATTTTTCGTTCTGATTAGATTTTATTGTAACGGAAACCATGAAAATATGCAGAGAAATGAGAAATAAACTTGAGAAATTGGCTTTCTTAAGAGGGGTTAAAGAGCTCCTTTCATGATCGTACATGAGGCGACGAGGCCGCTTTAAGTCTGTTTCTTCAACTTAAGTTTGTCAAAGGACATTTTCGTGAAACAAGATCAGGCGGGTTGACTTTGATTATTACGTTGGTATCTAACTGAGGGATTAAATAAATAGAATTATACCAACATAGTGTAGATAATTCACCCATTACAGATCTGTTGAAATGCTCCGAAACATTTAACGCCATGTATGATTTCTATTATAACTAGAATTTCGTTGGTTTCCACCAAGCAGAGGTTGCCATGTTTTATTATAATGTCGTTGGACTTATAAGTAAATACCCAGTGTCTATGATAATAAACCCGTTTTTGAAAGAACAATGCGATTCTTTATAGAATATTGAATATAAATGACTGTTGTTGCCAAGTTAAGGTGTATCGTGTCGTGCAGAAGTTTTAAAGAAAACTGTTACCTGCCGCACAGAAAAGTGCAGGAAGAATTTTCTACTTCCGAAAATTATTGACCCACATTCTATATGATGGTCATAAAAGTCAGCTAAAGCGGGTTTTCAAGAGAATAACATTATGCGAAACATATTACTAATCACTGCTAGTGCCGTATCGATGGCGAAGTGTAGTGACTTATTTAATAAATGTGAAAAGTGTCCTATTCGGTATTTGTATTGATGTAATGTAATCTCATATAAAACGCACTTTTCATAGGAAACCTAATATTGCCGCCTCGCCCGGGCCGTAATGACACCTAAAAAAGGTAATTTACACTGCGTTTTCTTCGCGTTAAACGGATGACCTCTTTTGATATTCAGATTTCTCTCGCCTCAGAGCTGAGGTTAATTTGGAGTGAGCCAACTCATTACCTTTCTTTTTTAAAGGGCACTTGCGTAGCCTGCTATCACTGCTAACTGCATTCGATAAGGATAAATTTAAAGTGCTTAGTAGCTATTCATTTAATTATTTGTCAACAAAATGTTTTACACTCGAGGAATGAATTGATGAAATATATTTCATGCTGTAAAAACTTTTATGACAAATGTCTTATTTGTAGCCATTTCTAGCCATCCACAATTCATACTCAGACATATTCCTTTCTAAGTATGAATTGGCTAAAAGAATAGAGAAAAATAAATAATCTATGAATGGATCGTGTCATTGTGTGAATGATAATATGGCAAGAACGGAGATGAATTTGGAGTTCAAGACTGATGTATGGATGACAAAGAAATGCTACACAAGTCCCAAATAAATTGGAATATAGATAAACATACTCGTATATTGTACTGGCTGTATATTTGTCTTATTTTAACTGGCTTTTGCCCGCGACTTCGTAAGCGTGAATTTTCTTTTTGATTTATTTTAGGGTTCCGTATCTCAAAAGGAAAAAACGAAACCTTTATAGGATCACTTTGTTGTCCGTCTGTCTGTCTGTCGGTCAAGACCCTTTATCTCGGGAACGCGTGGAGGTATCGAGTTGAAATTCCCTTGATGCTGCAAAAAAAAATCAACCCTCTATGTTAACGTGAAAAAAAGATACGACCGTTTAAGTCGCTAAAAACGCATTTATAATATTAAGTAAATTAAAGTATGGATAGTAGGTATGGATTAGTATAAAAGTATGGATATGTACCTACAAATATATACGGAACCCTCGGTGGGCGAGTCCGACTCGCCTATAGCACTTTCAGGCCGGAAGAATTTTCAGACCGTTAGTTTCGGAGAGCGCGTTCAAATAATTAAACAAATTTTTCAGCTTTAAAATATCAGTGTTAGTAAGTATGTATTTAATGCTTTAAGTAAATGTAAAATAATAAGTCAAGCCTATTAATGTAGTACGAAGATACCTAATGATGTGGCGTCCAACTAAATCAACTATTAATAACTAGCTTTTGCCCGCGACTTCGTCCGCGTGAATGTCGGTTATCGCGGATGCAGACGTAGTTGGGGATTTAAAAGTAGACTATGTCGTTCCCCAGGGTTGAAGCTATCTTTATACCAAATTTCATCATAATCGGTTCAGCCGTTTCGGCGTGAAAACGTAACAGAGTTACTTTCGTATAAAATCTTAATATGGAAGTATGGATAATATTAATAGTAGGGAAGTAGGGATTAAATACTAACCACGTGTAGCGAGAACCACCCGTTGTGGACATATCGAATGAAGAATTGAAAATGCGGCAAAATCCACAGGATAAAGTACAGACCTAAAAGAAGCTTATTGACCCGTTATTTATAAAAAATATCCACATAATACTTTAGTAATATTTCTCATATATATCCCGCAATGTGTGTTTAGGCTTCATCCACGTTACATGAACCCATCTGCCCTCAATATCTTCTTGATTTTGATACCGTAAGGGTCAGATTAAATGAACTTTCAAGGGTTTCTCATCAACCTTTGTGACAAATATGAATCACAAAGCGATATTCCTCGAATAAAACAAGTTTTAAACATTTTCAATATGTTAATTTTCTCGAGTTTACGATCCATTTTTCGATGCAAATTTAATAGTTTCGTAGGTAAATTATAATAACACAAACTGATATGGTAGGTATAATGATCTATTATAACGGCAGAAACACATTAGTAGCTGAACAATAGAAGCAGATGTTTTTGTTAGAAAATATAATTATAATAAAATGTTTTTTTCGGATTTAAAGAATTCCGTACCTACAGGGTTCAAAGTATACACTTATTTATATTACGCCATACGCCAGATTAGTTAAATTTAATAAACGGCACGTATATACAATACGGTGACGAGTCTGAAGTTAGCCGATTAGCTGCGCAGTAGACAATTTCGTTCCTAAAAGTTCCATTGCGCAGCCAAACAGCTAACTTCAGGACTGCCAAGATACGTTGACCGTACTGTATTAGTCCGTAAAATACCCCAGTAAAGTTGGTACGGTACATAGAACGTGGTACGCTATAATTATTACCTGATCCGCCTGGTCTGGTGATAAAAGTTTCATTTATTATAATGTATATAGATTCTGTTTAATAAAATACTTAACGCTATTGCACATCGAAAAATTTCAATTACTTGGTACGGTTAGCATAGAAATTTGCCGCGCGACAATTTTTCGCGATACCCTGTCATTCATGGTACCATGCAAAGTTTCATTAACCTTTTGACCGTCATGTATAGATGACAAACCAAAATGTGCCCAAGCACGCCACGGTCGCACTACATGACAGACGTAATTCCAGGGCCTCAAGTCTGCTATTACAATAGTGTCAGAATGGTCTATCATTGATTTCATACTTGTTGATTTTGACAGGTTTGGTAATCTACTAATATAATGGCGTCATTATGAAAATCAATGATAGACCATTCTGACACTATTGTAATAGCAGACTTGAGGCCCAGAGAGTATGAAACATAGCTTGACCGCGAGGGCACGATTTTGCTTTTTTGATGTGGCGGTAAAAAGGTTAAATGTATTATGTGTTAGGATCGGTTTACTAAACTACTACACCACAAAATATAAAGGGTACAGAAGGACCGCTTCCGCCATCTTCAAAAATAATTACCTAAACTTGCCAGACTCACTAGGGCTGCTAGCTGCTACTGTATTGACTCTGTAGGTTTTATTTGTGACACTATGAAATTTTATTGACTCTGGTTGGAACTCTTTGCATTTTTTTATAACAATTTTTTTCTGTTCGTCATGAAATGTTAATGTCTCTCATTTATTCATTTAGACAAAACGTGACAGTCGAGGCTGATGTCTGCTTGAAACTGCTTGAGAATGAGATTGCCTATGATAAACGTAACGTCAATGTGTGTGTGAGTAAAATGACGGTTTGTTGTGAGTGGTCTCTCTGCTCGGGCACGCCGCAGCCATAAGTACTTTGTGACTACACACTATTGCACATCCAACAACACTGTTAATAAATCTGTGCGTAGATAGGTACTTAACCAAAATACATTTCAATCAAATATTATGAGCCTCAAACAACACTTTCGTTTCGCGTCATTGCGTATTGACAAACGTTACACGCCTGCTTATTATTGTATATATCTAGGTACATTATAAGCAATGAGCGTTTCTGACAAAGCTTTTTTCGACAATACGTTTGTCCCATTAAAAATAATAATAATAACGTTTATTAGTCAAAAGTAGGTAATACAATTGCGACGTAACTGGTGAGCCATTAACTAAGCATCGCTTGGATCTTGTGACTCAGAAAATGAAATATTATTGTTGATTTATTTAATTTCTTCATCATTGCTGTAGTGGTCGCAAAGTGCGAATGCTGTATCCATGTGTTAGATCCTCAGGCCTGGCAAAGTGTTATTGAGCTTTCAAGAATTTCTCAGCAGCAGCAGGAACTTGCTTATGTGCCCGGTTATTGACAATAGGCTCCCATCCCATTATAAAATGTGGTTTGTTTGTACTAACACCTCTGCCCATCCCTTTCGACAATACATATATTATGTGATGTTATATATTTTCTTTTATCTTATCCTTAGGTGTGCGCACTGTCACCGAGGGAGCGAGTTTCCGAATCCTTGGCTCTCTCGTACGCCGAAGCTCCTGGGCGGCCACTCCCTGACGTCATCGCTCAGCCGGGTCTCTCCTACGACGAAGTTCTCCACGACGACTTCCGATTCGACCTGAACGCCCATGACGTCATGGTCTTCTTGCACATACAGAAAACTGGCGGTACCTCTTTTGGAAAACATTTGGTCATGGATTTAGATTTAAAGGTTCGTGTTTATTAAATGTTATTTATATTAAGTAACAAGTCGACAGCTCACTAATTGTATGATTTGTAACTGGTGACTGTCGTCTATATTATGCTGCAAATATTCGCCTTATTTGGATAATACAAAATCGACTCTATTTCAATAAAGATAGAGTATAATTTGTATTATCTAAATAAGGCGAATATTTGCACAAATACGCCAAGTGAAGTGGCAGCACCTGGGCGACCGAACTTTGATCGGTTTTTTTTATTTTCGGGTTTTTTAAAAATGAAACCTAGCTAGATCGATTTATCGCCCCCGAAACCCCCTGCATACTAAATTTCATGAAAATAGTTGGAGCCGTTTCTGAGATTCAGATTATATAATATATACAAGAATTGCTCGTTTAAAGGTAGGTATTCGATAGATTAACAGAATGTATCCTAGATGCGTAACCACTCCAGCACAAAGCTGGAATGACTCATGTACTCAGTACTTGTTGTTACATAACGGCCATGTCCTTCAAATCGATACACATCAGCAACGCTGATTTGGGAAAGGAGTAGGTATCGTAATAGTACTTCCTTGAACGAACTCCAAATGCAATTACTTACTAAAATGTAATGTCGCCAATAGAAAATCTACCCACATCTCGTCAATACCACACCTGTTTCTCCTGTTCTACCCGTAGGTGTCTAGACATGCGACTTTGTGGGTGAGCTGGAATGCCCGTGGGCGATTTAAGGTTCGATTCAGCTAGACGTACTTAATTGCAATTGAATGCATTTAATTTCCTCGCCTACACATCAAAGTTGCGATCGCGATTGTTGAGTGACAGACGTGACAATCGGCTACAGAGTATAGCGAAAAGGAACAGATTTTTAACCGACTTAAAAAAAAGGAGGTTATCAGTTCGACCCGTATGTTTGTATGTATGTATGTATGTTTGGCCGCGATTATCTCTCGTTTGGCTGAACCGATTTTGTTGCGGTTTTCAGAAAAGTGTTTGTTACATTCTGGAGAAGGTTTTAGTATACAACAAACCGAAATGTATTCAGCGCTTTTTGAAAAAAAACAACAAAAACCGAGAAGACGTTTTCGTTTCTTCCATCTTTCCATTTTTGGAGAACTTTCAATCTCTGTTTTAACTGTGTTGCCGTTCCTTAATGGATTTGGGTGATAATGAGGCACCGAAAAGAGGGAAATAAAAACTCTTTTGAAAAAAGAGATCCGCCTTCAAAAAATACAAAGTGATAAATAACTTTAGCACAGAACACATGACTTTAGTTTCGGATGTCGGTGGCTTTGTTTTGTTCGTTGGTTTGTATTGCCACCGACTTCCGAAACTAAAGTCATGTGTGTTGTTTTTTTGTACTCTAATATCCTATTATAGACAAGTCTCGACTAGATAATCAGAAACGTGTAAACTTGGAGTCTCTTTAACGTGAAATATTGGACTGCAATCACCTTTAGCAATCTGGAATCTGAAAATTTGAATGAAAAATCTCTGGAGCACGTGACAGACATATGAAACGACGGTGTTACACCTGGAGTGGGCTATTAAAGCGCGCGAGGTACGGTGACACGACAGAATTGGTGGAAATGGGGAATACGTTAAAAGAAAATGCACCGTCACTCTCACGACCTGACTTCCTGACACTTTGTACCGTTTGTACGTTTACTACTTACAAATGTTACGAATTAAATTACACGTTTGGTAGTACCAAGGCATCTAAAATCCTCGGGTTCATAAAAGCGGTTATGTCAAACGTTGGCATACAGACGTAAATGATAATGGTACTGTAATTAGAAGCGTTGCGGCTGACTCTTCAAACATTTAAGCTCTTTGTGGATGAGCTTTCAGACTTAATTAAAAACGAATTTTCAGTATCGATGCTGGGCAGAGTGCGCGCACTATAATCCGAAAAGAGTAATTGGATTTTTATATTTTCCCCGCCGACGGTTAATGTTAGTTACGAAAATTGATGGCACAGCGTCTGACGTGATAAAAATTAAGCTTTTCTCGATGAAATCTGAGCGCTCTTTACAACTGGAACTTTTATAGCCTAGTACTCGGATCTTTTTATTTTATTCATTTTTGCAGATTGGATTGTACACGCTGAATTAGGTTTAATCATCAATAATCTGTTTGGATTTGTGTGGATGTTGTATTTTTTATACGAATCCCAAGTTACCCATATTAAAAAGCAATATCGAGATCCTCCGCATCGTATCTCATTGATATTCCCCCTTAATAAAGCCGATTTGAATGTAAATTGACACAAGTAGCTACTTCCACGATAGCCTTCGTCTATAAAGTGTATCATTTCTGCTCATGTGAGATAGATTTCTATTCATGGCGGAAACCGAGCAATTCGCGTTGGCGTGTGTTAAGAATCAGAAACAGGATTTATTTATAATAGTCAAGTGGTAGATTAAATATTATCTCTAAGCATTGCCAGTATTTTTGTTTTGAAGGATTTCAGTTTTTACACGCTTTTTATTAGCTTCACCTGTATGTTTGTATGTTTGTTTGTAACCGACTTCTTTGGGCGCGATTTTGACCCACTTTAAACGGCCAGATTTCGTTCAAACTTTGTAGATTTATCGAGGACCGATGACAATACACTAATTTGATAAAATTATTCCATTTTTCAAACTAAAAAGTAAAAAATAAATAATAGTTGAAAAAAACTAAAAACATGCTTTTTATAGAAAACCAAACTAAAAAATGGAAAATAAATTTTAATAAATTTAAATTAAGAAAAGTGTTAAAAATTTCAATAAATATAAATTAATAATAGTGTGAATAAAAAAGTAATTATTTTATTTAAAAAAAAGCGTGGGGTGCTTTTTAAGATATTATCAAAATGATAATCACTCTACTCATATCTGTCAATAAAATATTTATAACTATTGACACCATGCACCCCACGCTTTTTTTAAAATAAAATATTTTTTTTTATTCACACTATTATTAATTTATATTTATTGAAATTTTTAACACTTTTCTTAATTTAAATTTATTAAAATTTATTTTCTATTTTTTAGTTTGGTTTTCTATAAAAAGCGTGTTTTTAGTTTTTTTAAACTATTATTTATTACCTAGGTAGTTACATAATAATTCAATCGGACCGCTTCAAATCTGTCTTAACTTTTATCTGGATTATTTTATTCACATAATAGTTATCTTAATTTACGTGTTCTGCCACTATGCAAAGATAATTACATTTCCGGGAATCGACCACCGAAATTGAATATAATCATTATTTTGTTAATTGAATAAAAACAGGCTATATTATAACGTATCGGGGCAAAGGGTCAAAGATAAAATAAAAAGATGCTCTATACGAGTCCGCCTGGGCACGTACGCAAACTCTGATCACTTTCAATGGAGCGCTTTTCATTCGCTCTCTTCAAGCGAACAATTGGAGAAGTCTGCTGTACACGTTATTAATGTATTTAATACGTTTTATTAATTCTATAAAGGCACATCCATTGTTAAGATGAATATTGAATCCCGTCGCTGTGCCGACGGATATCGTATCTTTATCTTCGAATAGCTAATGTATTTATATGACAGACGTAGGCACTATTTATATATCAGTTCAGTCTAGAAAATATATTTGAAGATCTAGACTATCTGTTGTGTAATGTGGTAAACAACATTGACTTATTATTTTGTACCTTATTCCTTTTTATATAGGTAAATCCTTTTAGCTCGTCCATATGTTGGAAAGGGTATGTTTGTGAAAGTTCGTTTTCTACGTTTTTCAAAGTCATTGTGCGGTTGTGAACGTGTAGATATGTAGTTTGTTCATATGTTCGCTGGGAGCGAGGCGGCTCAGACGAGGGCGCGTGTTTTCAACCGCACTGTAAATATTTTAACACTCCGGTTGTTTCGGCCCTCCTCTGCCTACTGTATTGGGATGTGGTTTCGAACCATGCTCAAATGTAAAACGTTTTATTGGATACGGCATTCAAAGTTTTCATATGAGTTTTTTCCGCAAAATTTCGAGCTGCTGGATGAATTTTAAAAATATCTCAACCACAGCTTTTACAACATCGGGATAGCGTTGCACAATCTCGCAATCTTTTGACAGAAATATTAATGGGTATCTAAATTGGAGTCATGCAAAATATTCAGACATGTTTATTTTTCTATTGCCTTGTGTTGCTTTTTATAGTCGCACATTTATATGCAAATAACAGAATAACAATACATAAAAATGAGTTTCGATGATTGGTTCCTCATTGCGTCCTGTATTTATAGTTTCGTGACAACACAACAAAGGATGAATATTCCGGTGCTTACGAGCCCAACTTTAATTCTATGTGCATAGCATACGTATTATGTGTTTCTAGCTACCTCCTAACTGCTTTGTTTCTACGCATTACAATGTACCACTACATGCTCCGGGGCCATTGTTAATTCTATAGCATTTGTTCCGCTTTGAATAATTTTGAACACAGAAGTACTGAGGTAAGCTTTATAAAAATTGCATGTAAACAGCAAACGTCTTTTGTTTTAGTTTTATTGAATAGTCCATAAAATATTTGTCATTAAAGGACATTTAAACATTGCAAAAAGAGTACCTTTACCTTCCTATTACAGTAGATTTTAAATTAAGAGAACACCAGGGCATTGAACAAAGAACCTAGTCAAACTAATGAAATTTCGAGATACCAAAGAGAATTAAGTCTGATGTCTTGGAATTTCGAACACCAGAGTTTGGAACGATAAAAAGTTTGTATTAGAAACACAAAGACAATATCAAGAATATCAACATTGATTAAATCTAAGCAAATTAAGTTATCTATCCAAAGTTACGTTCGATGCTCAGCGCATGAAAACAAATAAAAATGATTAATCCGGCCGTTTGGAACGAGAAGCGATTGTACGAGCTCTTTGTCCGACAGTCGTATACTTCTTGTAGATAGTAAATGCTGTCAGTATTCACTATTGATACCGTTTCAGATATTTCTATGCTCTTTTGGAACGAGATAGCCAATCAATTTTGCCTTTGTTCCTATTTTTGTTTTGATGTGGAGGTGTTCCGATTAAAATGCTAGTTATCTAGATCACTCGTTCGTTCTTATCCTTTGTTTTTGTACACGTAAGCTTTTAGCATTCTTTCTTTATATCTAATCAATAGTAAATTCGACTCGTTTCCTTAACCTAATACCCTTGTGCTAAATTTTGTTCTTTAATAGCTTCGAGGCTCCTGATTGAGAAACAAATTAAGTTTTGAGCGTCCATGTTTAATGAATTTGATTAGCTACTTTTCACTCTTCATTCTCTAAACTGATTACTGCGAGTTAAATGTTCCCATCTTTGATTATATTCATGTGAGCAGCTGTATTCAAATTATAATTTTAAACACCTTAACTGTAAAACTTGTTGAAACCATAGAGTCACAAGGTGCGTTTGTTCTCAAAACTAATCACCATCTAGCTTTCCTCGAAGCTAATGTTACCTTGTTTTAGTACCATCATTGTATTATTAGCAAGCGTTCGTAGAGTTTCAACATATTATATGTTAGTAAATAATGGTCAGTGTTCCCCACTGGCTGTGTTACGTCGTGTATTTACTCTTACACAGTCCTCGTGTAATTTGGTATTTGAGTGTATGTCGTGCCACTTGCTCTACGGACATCCGGCCCTCTCGCTTCCGTCCGTCTAATTTACTCTACGAATTCACTATTCAGCTTCATTACACGTGTAGTGTCCGAAATGTACGGAGTCTATACTTTGCCGTCGTGCTGATTTGTTCTGTGGAAGTTCTTACAATTTTATGTAGGACGCGTGATTGTTATCATTGGCCTTGTCCACCCACTGTTGTTGTAGAGTATTGTTACGTTATGATTAGTTTGGATGTTCTTAAGATTATGTTTATCTATAACACGTGGTGTCAAGTCATGAGAGATTATGATGAGTGACCCTCTTAAATGTCTCCTGATGACCTCATTTAAGCTTTTCTTGTATAACGTAAGTAAATTCCAATGTCTTATCAACAGCACTTTGTTTTGTATTTAAATCTTATGTTTAATAACTTTGGTATTGGTTAAGTACTCAATACCACGCACACCGATAATAATTTGATGTTTACCATCTCATGCCCTCCTCGTCGAGATTTAGTTTTCCCGTTATCAGTTCACTTCGTATAAAAAGTGGGAAATCATGTTTTTCTTTAATTCCCGGAATCAGCGACAAACAACTTGTGTTTACCTTGGAAAAACGTTCATGTAGCGATCCTACGTATCATATAGGTACCTACACAAAATGGAAAAAACATGTGAATTCGATAAAAATGTTCAGATTAAGTTACAAAGCTTCGGGGTGTGGTTTTCATCGGATTCTCCCAGATTTTCGTAAAGTCTCGTGTCGGGTGTTGGGACTCGATTGTCCGCTTCGTGCGTCCGCTCGGCACGCGCTGGCACGGCAGCGATACCGATTTCACTGGTAATTTCCGCACACAACCGATCCCCCTTCAAAGAACTCACGCTCAATGGAGGAAATGAAAATCCCTCTCGTTTAAATTGTACGCGAGGGAACGATTTAACTTTTGTGTTTAAATGTACTTAAGTAATAATTTATTGGTATATCTGCAGTATAGGAATGTGTACCTATGGCGCGAGCGTATGATTTACTCTTTTGGGTTTCATAAAGTCATTGTTATATTCAGCTAAAATTGAGATGAATGAGCAGAATGAAAAAATCATAATAATTTATATTCAGACCTTGAATACTTAATTGACTTCTTTGAATAAAACATTTTTTTTTTATAATTTTTCATTTACACGTACAATAAATAATTGATCCAATTTTTTTGCAGAGGCCATGCAACTGTCAACGAGCGCGGAAACGGTGCCATTGCTTTCGGCCGCACAGCAACGAAATATGGCTGTTTTCGAGATACTCCACCGGTTGGAAGTAAGTACCTGACAGAAAAAACCGTTCCATCGCTGTCATGGTAAAATTCAAAATATTTAAAGCACTCCATTCATTTTTTGTTGGTCGAATAGCTCGTTCAGTGGCTCCAAGCTGTGTAAACCGCAACACGTGTCTCATTAGGATTCTGTTGGGCTCCCACTGGCGACAAAGAGTTAGAAGTCATATTGTAGCGCGATAAATTCATGTCGTGGTAATTATTTCGAGCTCGAAATTTGAATATGAATTATTATTGTGCCGGGCGCGAACAACAGAGACATTCGATTACATCAGCGGCGCCGGCGACGACGTGTCCTTGGGCCCATCGTTGGCCTTTCCTGTTTTGGGCATGCAAATGTGCCGAATGTACATAAATAATAGGCACTTGATACAGTGGACCATGCAAATCACTTCTCCCGACTATTGTCCACCGCCCTTGGGGATTATACGAGTGGTCGAACGTGGATAGCATAGCTGATTGAAAACGAATTTCGATTTGATTACCGCTCACAGTATACAGGAGTCGTAAACGTTCATACGTGGACCCAACTTGTATGTAAGTAGGTAAATATGTAACGCAGACAATGTTTGTGGCGAAGGTACTAGGTGGTTGGAGATAGTCATAGAAATAAATGGTATGGGATAATGGATACAATCTATTTGTCGGGGCCGCCTCGACGGAGCATTATCATGGAAACGACTTTATTTGTGAAATCTACCAAGACACATAGAGCCAAAAATGCCTTTCTTACTATACTGAGCGAGATAGAAGTAAATAAAAATGTTCGTTGAGAAATTCTTTTTCATAATATCGCCATGTTAGGGATCATTATCGTTTATTCAAAATCTTGGAAGGTTAGGTACCTACATTATTATTTGCATGGGTATCACGATAGAAGAAAAAAGAAAAAGTGAATATTACTGTTTGATCTTATTTTATTTTTTGTAGCAATAGGCTACAAACCTCGCTGATACGTTGTTGACAAGCGACATTTACTGCGAAACTCTTGGTAAGAAAGCGCCAAAAATACGGTGAAGTTAATCAGATGTTGTAAGTTGAATGGACATCGTTTCTAAGACGTATAATGGTTCGAGAACGCCGCTACGTGTCACGTTGCGAGTGAACTACGAGCGCAACGTGCATAGTTCGCGTGCTGCAGCGTTCTGACTGATACACGATTACACGAATAAGTTTCCACTCCGTAAGCAATACAGTACTTTAAAGGCTAAATCGTCATGTCACATTAATCGAAACGTTGCCGACACCTGATCACGAAACGCGCTATTTGTGAAACAATTGTTATATTGTGAGACGTTGATTATATCAATTTTGTCGCGTCCCAAACTGTTGACGTCTCATTGCTATGCCGGTTAACAGGCAGTAAATTAACTGTCCATCACGTGGTGAGCTCACTAAATAGAGTTACCGGTGGTAGCCACGGTGGTCCACTCAACACGAGGCACGCGTACACGATCATAAACTCAATAGTTAGCCATTTTATTGTTAAATAACTGGAAAAATTCAAGGAACAAATTAATTGTAATAAACGTTCGAGTTCACACCCACTGATTCGCTCTGCGACACACAGATGTATTTCATTTTAATTTATTGAAGCAGTTCTATACAATATATTTTTAAAAGCAATCTGGATCTTGTCAAACTAGCTATTTGTCTGGTCTTTGTCCCGCTCCCTACGTTGCGGTTTAAGTGATTATGTGTAGGCAGGTAGCTTAATATTTTTGTTTTTCCTCGGTTTCGTAATAAAAAGTATCTTTATTTTCGTTGAGAATGTTTGTCTAATCTGAAGGGGAGCGCAAAATAAATTTCGTTTGATCAATTTGCAACGAAAATAATCTTATTTCTCATACCCTCCCCATATCGACCGAACTTTGGGTGGGCGTTATCGCCCGAACAGAATTTTTATTGGACCCAAAAATATTATCTATACGGCGTACTTAATTTACTGAAGGGTAGTAAAAGATGCTGTAGTTGACACTATACAGACTACTTTGAAATTATAACTAAGTATTATTTATTATCTACCTGAGTAAGTACCTAGGTATACGTATTCTCACGCGAGATATAAATTAAAATATTTGTTGAAAATAAATTTCAAATCATTTACGAACAAGCAATTTCAATTTAAATCTTTAGACAACTTGGAAGAGATAAATTGTATGTTGTACATGTTTTCTTTTGATTACGTATTGGGTGCGTCATGTTCTTCTACGAAACGTTTTGACAGGAGTCACAAAGGGTCATTTAAATTTACACGCAAGATGGATAATGTGTTGGTCTTGGATTAGTCTAGGGGCCACGTAACGATCTATTCAAATACTCGACAACATTCAATATTTTATTCATTAGACACGGGACGGCATTCGACGCTTTCTGACATTGAAAGAAATATGTCGCATTCAACGTCAAAAAGTCATCGTTTGGTAATTGATTTTATGCATTCAATAAGCCGACGAAGAATGCCCACTGTCCAAGGTGACTTCAAATTATAAGACAAGGTATCTTAAACATAATGCGTTTCTAAGTCGTTAAGAATCTTCTCACGGGGTGATAGGTAGCTCTGCTATCTCTGGTGACTTGTAAGCTATTAATTTGGTTGTCGTCGACAGCACCGTTGGACCTCCCAAGTAGTGTCGTACGGCGGTCGCGGCAGGTCGCACTCTTCCCTTATTTGACAAGTTGTTACCGTTCAGAGATTAGGCTCATTGTACTCTACTGTCTCCCCCAGTCCCCACTAATGCGCTCAACATTACGGTTTGGGTAAACAAGCTCCCTTAAATGGCGGGGCGCTGTTAACCGGTGATTCAAGTAAGATATATTTTTACTTAATATGGGATTAATGTCAGATAAGATCTGGGTCTAATATGATTGAAGGCCATCTTGTACTACCGACCTGATTGTTACACACGGTGTACTTCATAATATTTATCATAATCTGGTGTGGGCTTTTATTTATGCGCCAGTAGCTGCTCTAGAACGTTTGATTCTTTGTGACAGTGTCATTTAAACAGGTTCAGAAGTATTGTGCTCACACAAAGGAGATCGGTGATACCACGTTTTTATTGTATCGTCGACAGATAAAGGTGTCACATAACTCAGCCTACAATGCAAACTATTTGGAGTGAAATCATTTCAGAGAACTTTCATTAGCCGGTTATTCGAACATGTGGTTTTGAAACATAGCTCAGTGAACTGCTATCATAGCTGTCATCTAATCAAACACAACAGTAGCCTGCAGTTACGCGGAACACATTCCATTAATAGTACCGTCAATATTAAAGTGGTATTACAATTGCTGTTTCGAATAGCTGACCGTTTTAGCGGGTTGTACTCTTACTTAGTTTATTATGGAGTAGTCAATAAATTGAGCACACATATTTCGCCTTAGATTGAATTCACTTCCTAAATGCTTGAAGCGTGCGATGAAGAATTGTTGATGTCTTAGGACCGCCGGCTTCGGGTCAAAAGGCGCATTTTGGAGTGGCGCGGCGTGGCGTCTGTCGCTGTGGTATATTTACCGCTCCATTTGCTTACTTCTCTTTGGTGTTATATCTAGTCCTCAATCAGTCACTACACATGATAGCCGGTGCGCGGTTATCGCTCCATCGTAAATTAAGTCAAATTATCTGTCTCCAGCAGTCTCCACTCGCAAACACTGTCGGCTTCAGCTTGTGTATCAGAAGCTGCTGCTTTGTATAATAGTTGCATTTACGATCTGAAATGTTAGTTCTTGTAGATTCTAGTTCTACCTTTAATAAGTAAATTTAAGTACGATGTGCAATTAATCATATTAAGCAGTGTTAAATAAAATAATTACTGGTTTAGTTTCTCTATTCTAAAATTCTTTTTTTACATAGTAAAAGATCGCTGTACTTTTAATACTACCGTAGCGTAATTGGACAGTCGTTCATACCAGATCTTTTGGAATATGAACGTTAAAATAAAACTCGCGTTAACAAGCGCATTCGTCATGAATAGGTCCCATTCAAAATAATAAATGAAATGTCATTCTGAAAGGCTTTCATAATGACACGAAATTATGAAGCCATTACAAGTCTGCACGTATGAAAGAGCTTAATTCTGAAATCAACGTAACTGTCGACAATTTCAGACCCATCTGTTAATTTGTCTAGACATTTTGCGTACGTGACATAAGTGCCTAGATGTGATTACAAGAATTTCTGTTATTCCAATTCGATATTGATTTCGCCTTGAGTTTATTTAAGTCAATTCTAGACTCTATTAAATCTGTGGAGAGCTTGTATCGCTTCATTGAAGACGAATGAAAAATAATTTCCGGGTGCTATTAGAAACGGTTCGTAGGGAAAACAACAATTTGTTTGTTCAGCCGTCAGATATTGTTCGATGGGGTTTATCGGGAGAAGTTTTTACAGCTTTGGGAATAAACTTTTGTGTATCATCATAGAATGTTTACATTGAAGCAAACAGTAAATGTTTGACATTGCTTCCTGAATAAACATAACCCATGAAGGATCCTTTCTGTTATAAACCTTCTGAATAAACACTTGGAATATATGAGGAGGGCATTAATATTAGAGCAACGTTTTATCGATGTAATAAACCACATCTAGGTTATGTTTTCATAATTAAAGTGGTAATGTTTGCATATTTGGGCCATCTGTCATTCCATTAACCTTTTTGCAGTACTTATTGGTCTATGTGCCTACATAGGAATACTAATATTCTACTAGTGTTTACATTTAAGGTAAGTGTTGTTTTAGACTCGAATGTTTACAGTTTAAGGTATATTACTTGATATTTCTTCAGTCCCAAGGTGCCCCTTTAAGTTCTTCATCAATATTCACGAAGACATAGTTTTAAGTAAATATTAAATTTTTTGCTTCCTTCTGTTTAAATAGAAAAGCCTGAGCTACTTTCAAAGCTACGCACGTTTCAAGAATTAACTGTGTGAGAAATGGATTACCATGACAAACTGGGAACCTGCCACGAGCACGTTGTTCGTTTTTATATCGAACTCGTAACGGTAAAGCAGACTCGGTTCTTAATGAGTGATTCGCTTTACCCCTGGGTCACATTGAGGACTTTGGTGATTTTCGTAAAATCTCAGAAAGTGTGTGGCTTATAAATTATATTCGGCGGAAATCACATAGGTGACTCGACTTTTTGTCAAAGGGCAGCTGTCACCTTTGGTATTATACTACGCTACAAAATCGTATTTAAATTAAGCTTTATGTGACGTTTCAGAGCAATGTATATACATTTTTCTTCATCATGTATTTTTTTTAAATTGCATGCAGTATTTTGTGTCGTTCCCGTAGTAGATTTGGCACTTTTTTTGCGGTTTTCTGGTTAATTTCTTTAAACAGCCATGTTCTTGAAACTTTCGTCTATTAAAATCATTATCTCTTGCTTTATTCTTTCAACACTTCTTACTATCGGGACATGCCCTCTATTTCGACACATCGAACAGTCGGATCGCCTATTATATGCACACTGTCCATATGAAGGGCTGTCTTCTTTGAATTGTAATAATTTTGTAGCAACTTGTCAAAGTTTTTGCATTGTAAATAGATTCAGATCTCGTAAGTATATAGTTTCTTGTAACGCGATATGGTAAGTGCGTCACGTTCCTGTTTGTTGCAAACCGCTTCTTCTGCACTCCGACTCTAAAATACGACATACACATATTACAGGAGTAAATGTATTTGTACATGACTGCCATCGGTGAAGCAAAACATCGTGAGGAAACCTGAACTTAAGGGGCTATTAAACGACTTTTACAGATTTTAAACTGACAATCACGTCAAAATGTGCAGTGTAAATGATTTGAAAAAAATATATGTTAAACTAGAACATCCTCTTAATCATTTAGTAAGTGAATATTTTTAATTATATTCATATTATATAGTTTAAATAACACGTGAAGTTGTGTCTGACGCGGACAAAACATTGACAATCACACAAAATCTACCAGGTATAATTAAACGAAACTTACACCATCTTACAGACAATTTTATTATCTATCTTTTAGTATACGCCTTTTTTTTAATTTTGAAAGAATACTACTTTTATTTAATTTTTTCGACTAAATTTTGAGAGTTTTGGACGCAGACTGCGTCCGTTCTGCATCAGTTTAGCGTCCAAAACTCTCAAAGTTTAGTCGAAAAAATTTAATAAAACTAGTATTGTTTCAAAATTAAAAAAAAAGGCGTATACTAAAAGATAGATAATAAAATTGTCTGTAAGATAGTGTAAGTTTCGTTTAATTATACCTGGTAGATTTTGTGTGATTGTCAATGTTTTGTCCGCGTCAGACACAACTTCACGAGTTAATTAAACTATTTAATATGAACTTAATCAAAAATATTCACTTTTTATATGATTAAGAGAATGTTCTAGTTTAACATATATTTTTTTCAAATCATTTGCACTGCACATTTAGACGTGATTGTCAGTTTAAAATCTGTAAAAGTCGTTTAATAGCCCCTTAATATGAGACTGACATCGCCAATCCGCCTTGAGCGCACGTGGTGATCAATGGTCATACCTTTTCTGTATGCGAAGCGGCCTTTGCCCCACAGAGGTCCCTTACTCCTTCGCTGTTATTTTCTGATTAATTTCGTTGCGGGGTCCAAGACAGTTGTAATGTTTCTCCGGGACTCGTCGAGCTTCGTTGCCTCGACGCTTTTTTAGTGGTCGCCACTGTTGGTTGCCAAATTGGGAATAGTGTAGCAGGCTATGCAGGCAGTGGAACAATAAGGTTTTTTTATGCGGCGGTCAACGGCTCGCGAAGCCGCGCGGCTCCGCGAGCTGCCGCTCGACTCATACAAATCTCTAAACGATACTATGCTTTGATGTTCAAAGATAACGTTAAAAATAGTTTGTCAGCAAAACTGCCGGCCGCTGCGCTGCCGACCGCAGCCATCCCGCTGTGACTTGACCCTAAAAGGTTGGCATTATTACTATCTATTATTAAATGTATTTGAAAACCACCACTTTTCTGTCCACCAACTAAATTGACAACGTAGGTATCAATATAAGCATGTATTAACCTTTTGATCGCTAGACATTTTTATGCTGACACTAAATTTTACCATTGTCTTACTACGTGACATTTAAAAATATATTTACTGGCGCCCGGCGCAAAATTATTAGGTAGGTACGACTTTTTGTTATTAACTGACCATTGTTTCAGAAAACTTTGCTAGAAATATTTTAAAATATAATTTAGAGAATTTACATTTAGAAAGAAACACAATAAAAGTTTAATGTTTTCTTTTCAGTGGCTTTTGTGATTAGTGAAAAATGAACCACTGGATATTTAAAAGTAGGAATGAAATAATTAAGAAGAATAAAGGTTAATTTATTAATGAAAAATTCTTTGTTATTTCAACTTCAAAAGAAAAGTTTTTGTTAAAAACTAAAGTTAACTACTTGCGTCCTATGAACCTACTTTATAATAAATAGAAGGAATGAACTGTCTACTAAATTGTATATTTAATTAATAGTTTATTGAAGCTACAAGCGCCACTTTATCTGCGTGTGAAAAGTTCTGCTTTGAGCTAGATAAGCTTCAGAGTAAGCGGACATAAAAAACTGAAGTGTCTAGTTATGACAAACAATCTGCTACGCATGTGAGGAATAAAAACAAAACATCAAAAATATCACGCAAATATAAACGCGCAACATCATAATCAACGAACGCGTCGCGAATCGAATTGATATTTTTATCACGGACACAGCTCAACACTGCCATCTCGTACCATAACTTGAAAATATCTGACAGCACAATAAAACGTCACATACATCACGCACGCGCAGTAGGAGACACATCAAGATATCTTTATTACTTACTTTGATAAACAGAACTAGAACTATCACATGAATTAATCGGTCGTTCACCTTTGTTATACATACTGATGTTCAGTGTCAGACCTCTACGCACATTAGACCCACGTTTTACATTACATAATGTGAAGCCGTTAAATCGTTGATTACATTCGGCTCGAATTGCGGAAAAGTCCCATCCCATCGCGACACTCGTAATGATGTCGGTTCTGATTACAAGTCTGATTACTCGGCAAAACGAAGAGGAGTGTAAAATGAAAAATATAGCTGAAAACACGCAGATTTCTACAAAAATATACGTTAGACGCATGGATGCATCGTCAATATGAAGTCGGCTTGGCGTCCACACGCGTGTATTCGCTGAAATGGAAAGATTTAAAAAGGGCGACGACGCTACAAGGGTGTTTTGTAAGCATGGCGATGTGCAACACGCATTGCACGTGAATCCTACAATATATAAACTGATATTAATATTATAAAGCAGAAGAGTTTCTTTGTTTGTTAACGGACCAGTAGGTCCGATTTTGGAGATTCTTACGCTAATAGGAAGATACGTTATCTCTGAGTACTGTATGGCGTACTTTTATATATTAATAAGTATAAGTAGGTATATTAATGTGTATATTAATTAAGACGCGAGCAAAAGCTAGTTATATGTTTTCGAAAACAAAAACAACCATACAACTACTTATTATTACCTTGTGTGGCAGTGAACCAATAAATTGATTGTGCCCTCAACTAATTAACTCCACTTCACTATCTTACACTTCTAACGTTCCTCTATTTATAACATTAATTACAAATTAAATATTTAACCATAATGTGTGCATATGTCAATCAAGACACGACAAAATCTAGGCGTCGTATCGTAATTGTTAATCAACAAGTCGGATAGTAATTGTGAATTAATTAATGTGTTTGCGCCGCCAGTCTGCCCAATGGCCGTAGCGGAACAAATTCACTGAATCACTTCCTGTTAACAAACTACCAATACTAACTTGGTTATAGGCATTTCCTTTATCGCTTAACAATTCTAAACACATTTTAAAAACTTTTGTCATTGTATACTACTGTTTATTACTTATTGTTCAAATAGCTTACAATCTTTCCGTATAGTTTTAATGAAAATCATGTTATTCTCAGAGTTCTTGAGAAATTGTGCTGCATTTACTAAATTGGATGTTATGTTTAGTATACATTATCGTATCATTCATCGATATAGCTAGACCTAGAAGCACAATCCAACTCTGTGATATAGCGAAAATTTTATGGCAATTAACTTTGGCATGCGGTTTCTGTACTAAAGTCATCAAGTAATTTTCACGGTCTTGTAGTCGTTACATTCGTCCCCAACGCATTATAACAACCCGTAAATATCCTCTTTTAACGTGGGTTTTCCCAATAGACCGCTACAAGGAACAATCCTGGAAGGATATTGTTATATTACCACGCGTCCCCGTTACGACTCCCATGGGATGTGATGGGGTAATCTATTTTAGAGAACTGGAGACCATGCAGCCTCTGCCATACCAAATCTATTCAGTAGCTGGAAGATGGAAATACAACAGAATTTAATTGCAGGTTTCAGATAAATATCTTTGAGAAAATGGTTCATAGATGTATGGCAGTAGACGACACTGTCGAGCCCAATATTGGGAAAAAGGCAGGAGAATTATGGCGATTAAATGTTATTATAATCGATTCCTAAAATTGGCAGAAACCGCGAATGAAAGGAAGATATAATATCGTCATTCATAAAATACCCATAAAGATTTAATCTGTAACTATTGAAAAGCGATTTATTACGGCAATAATAACTATATGCTCCCAACTGAATTAGAACGGAGGATTCTAAACTTATCTCAGCGTGCAATTACTTTGGGGATTATCTGCTATTAATTTTCTCATAGACCATGTGGTTTTAGTCTGTCGTAATAATAAATTATTACTTTAAAGCTTGGTGGGTGCCATGTGGCTTGTGATTCGGTCCCTCCGAGCTCTAACGAGGGTGTGACAGTCGCAAACTTAATTTACCATCTAATCTATTAACACGATCTTATCTCCTTTAACCTAAATCGAAAATTTATGTTGTTTTCCTAGTCCAAACAACAGTAGTTAGTGTTTGTTGAATGATTCATAAATTGCAGTAAAGTGTTATCTTTCGAATATTGCTGGCGTCCTTTTCTCGCTCATTTTAAGATCAACTGTGCTGAGCTAAGCAATGAAAATCTCCTTTGGTGAATTTAAGTGCTTGCTTGATTTCCTTGAGGTGAGTTATCCATCCCTAACAGTAATTGGGGTGACAGCTCACCTCAAGCTCACCCAAATTGCACTACTGTACCTATATTTCGTGAATCTGAACGTGAATACTGCAAATCATGTTGTGTTTTACGCTTGTCGATATCAAAGCCTGTTTCGTCTAGACAAATCTCAGTTGAAACAACAGTAAGTGTAATCAAGCGAGAGTTAAAACTTGCCGCTAACGAATTTAATGAGTAGGTTTTTGGTTACCACGTTGGCTGTATTATTATCGCCTTTCCAATTAGGCACAAAACTTGAACTGAAAAAATAAAATAATGTATGTAATATGATATCGCGAAGCGCCACGATACATGTTTGATATCGCGTGGGAAACGGCGTTTAAACAAATAAATTATTCATAATAAATCGTAATTTTGTGTGTAAATTGAGATACAACTGGAATTTTACATATTTTTCTGATAATATATATTTCGTGTCTGATTTCGGAACTGCATTTAGGTCAATAGGAAATGGTTTGAAATCCTTATCGATGTTGTCGTCTATTTCCGAAATATTACATAAAAGTTGTCTTATCTATAGTGTGCTTTATCAAAAATGTCAATGACGGTTCACTTGTTAGTTCAGTGATTGAATTCGGCACGCATTGCTTCACGCCGCGCGCCGCACCACACTGCTGCCACGCCAGTCCGTTGCCATTGACGTGAACAACTATAAATTAACGACAATTGCACTAATTGTGCAGCTAATGGCTGTGCTCACTGACGCATTGTCTAGCTTCGCTATCCGAACGTTAATTACCACGCTATCCGGAAATATTTGACGCGTGAGAATGGTATTTACGCTGCCTTTAGGCTTTAACTGCCCCTTGTTCGATATAAACCGACTAATATTTCCCCAATATTTTCTTTATTGGGTTACGTGATAGGATTACTTGTACGTGTAGCTACAGAAGTTTCTTCAGAACCGATACGAAACGTACCGTACAAATCAAATCAATGTTATATGGAAGTCATACACACACCCCTCCCGGGTGGAAATAACTGATGTTTATATTTGTTGGGATCGGGAGTCGCAAAGCGCATGTGGCCGACACTGAAATTGCTTTCAGTATAGCTCGCGTGAGCTGCGCCGCCAATCTGCGGCCGATATAAATCTACAAGCCTGCCGAGTTTCGAATAAATTGCAAACTATAAGGATCCGTGCAATTTGCCCTCCCGCTAGTACGGCCGTCTATCGGGAGACTAACCACGCGATTTCGACGATTTGTCATGTCAACCTCACCGTTTTTGTTTTACATTCATCTCCTCCGGCAATTCCGTATCAGTTAATTTGTTTGCCGATAAATTGCGAAACGTTTCATTGTGTATATCTCTTGTATTACACGAACGTTTCCGTCGATTCACAATAACTTGGAAATTGAAAATTAAATAGATTGATTTTGTAATTTTTTAATTACAACCAAAGAAAACTTTTAATGTATATTTTCGCATAAATAAAGTTACTCGTTAATTCAACGCTTTTACTGACCATTTTATTATGCTGAAAGCACAATGTAGATAGCGTTCGAGAGCCTACAATGTAACTTGAACTTTGTGAAATGTAATTTCGAACGTGTGGGTAGAGTGGACGATAATGTGATTCATGAAAATAGGCAATTTCACTTTTATGGTGACATTAAAGTCTTCTTTCACTTTACTGCACAATGGATACGACATTATATGCAGAAATAAGGTCTATTATTGCTAGTATGACAGCTAAATGTTGAAAGGCAAATTACAGAGGTTGACAGACAAAGTTTAAAGTCAACCCACCAAGCCAGTTTTAAATGTGCCGAACATTTTAAAAACTGGCTTGGTGGAATTGAAACCGATTGAAATAAACTTGAAATCATCCCCAACATGCCTCAAAAATATGACGATAATTCCATTTATTGACAAATAAAATTTTTAATACAACGTTCTGTTTTAATATAACACTTTAACAGCTCATAAACATTCCGCCTGGAGATCATTGAAACGTCCAATTATGTTCTTTATTGTTTTAATTTCTGTTAATGTATTCGTCACTTGAACAAAGCGTGTCCATCGAGACAGCATTCCTGTCGAGTTGTAAAGAAATTGAATTAGTTCTACTTGGAACTATTCTGCTGAAGAAAACCGGAACATTCAGTTTAGCGAAGAAAGTTTAGTAAAAGAGCGCTCGGTTGTTGTGTAAAACATTTGACGATCTTTATCGTACATATAAATAGTGCACTGAATAATATTCTTTGAAATTATGAACCTTGTTGCACTTTGCACAAGTTTCCATAGAAACTAGGAGTGGACGCTGTCCTACAGTATCGTCGTTCCAGAGCGCACGGACGGGACGTCGTTAGTATTGAAGCACTGAATTCACAATTTCGGTTGTTAGTGCACTTTCTATTGTAAAGGATAGCTGAGAACAAAGTCGTTTCTCCCAGAGGAAGTTAGCCGCCACTTCGAAACTTGTAAACACTTAAATTACAGACTCTCTTACTTCTATATTATTTGTCGCTATCAGTTACAATTAGAAGACACTGAATTATGTGAATTCCATTGAGCAAAGTCAGTCTTTCTGGTCACTCACAAGTCACAAAGTGGGCATTTTAATTTAGTTAGTGGTTTATTTCTGTACCATGAGTGATTTACGATAACATGACATAAATTTATGGTCATATTATACCACAGAAATAGATTTATTGGAACAATCACAATTAAGACAACTGTATTGTTAGCTGCTTCCATTCCTCGGTCAGTCTGTACTCCTGTGGTAGTATTAGAGCGGTTGTTATTCTTGGCTTCGTGAATGTTTGTCGGGGACGTGTTTGCGGTTAATTAATTTGCTCACTTCCCTACACCGACGTCTGTACCGGATCTGCCATCTGTCCATTTCAATATAACGCTCGAGTGAGTCAAGCGAGTGCCTAATCAATCGGTTTCGCTGTTGATTTCCAATAAACCTATTTCTCATGTCGTGATTGAACTATAATCGAAAACCTTTTTTAAACCGTATCATTCTGGAAACATTAATGGCGTCGTTTACGATCTGATTTCATTGGTATTGTCTATCTTTATGTGTCCATAGGGGCCGAAGGATCGTATAAGTCAATGGAATCGTTTCGTTCGAATGGTTGTTCTATCTACGAAAGTTTTATATGAGGGATGTGTTAAGAGACACCGGGTGGTAGTGATCTAATTGTTTTGGTTCGGGAGTCGGGCCCGGCGGCACATGCTGCCGACAAGCGGCTCTAACAAATGGGCTGTATGCGGATAGTGAATATGAAGTCGTTAGCGAAATGGTGGTCCAAATTTGTGTAGTCAGAGATTCAGTCTACGAAATATGTAGCATTGAAATCATGTATCAATTTGGGTAGGTGTCGGTTTTTTACGGTTTCCAAGTGACTTTACTCAGGAGAATGGTAATGTCAGCGTAACTTTAGCCGACATGTATGTTTTTATTGCTCGTTTGAAATCGTAATAATATTTTATTTCGGATATATTACATAGTTAAAGTACGGCCCTGTGGAGCTTTCCTATCGACGTAGACATGTTTGTTTTCTAGGGCAATAGTTTGTCGGATTGTGTTTAATTTAAGAGCATACGCGCAGGCCTACCGTAGAGTGACAGCTGTGCATTTTCCTGCCGCCGCGCGTCATTAATGCACGCACTTTAGCTTCCGTTCTACATTTTGGTTTAGCTTAGAATTATTTATAGCAACCTTAGTAGGACTTCGTAAACCCTACGTAGGTATAGCCATTCAGTTGACTGTACGGTCACGATGATTAAAATGTCACCTCGTTTATGCTGACCGCAAACGTCCAGAAAATCCCACAAGACATAAGTTATGTTCATAAAAAATTCACCGTGAAGCGGTCGTCTGACAAATAGGGGGACACCCGCAGGGTCCCCGGAGAGGTGGCCAGTAACGAGCTACCCTGGCAGCCTGGCCGCCACACAGACTAATGTCCCCACTTTGCACGTATCATTAATGTTACCTCCCTGACCACTCGTATCTTGGGGTGCACATATTGCATCTTTTGATGCGTCAGCGTTTCTTCCTAGAAGGGAAATTGCCCGCAAATTAATTCATCAATTTAAAAGCTTCCAACTTAACTGTACCAAACTTACAGAACCCATTTAAGATTTCATTAATTTAGGATTTAATAAAAGTTAGTTAACGAATTAAATCCTAAATGAATTCGTTACATAACTTTTGAACTAACCAAGAGATTTAGAATTTTCTGCTTCAAAGTACATTTTTTCACTGGACCCAAGTATTTTTAACAATTTCGTGGACTTAAAATACATAATTTGGGCGTAATGTTTCCGGCTGCTCTAAACGGAAAATGTCTTTGTTTGCTCGCGGATGCTTATTTCGACAGGTCCGGAAAATTCGTTCCGGCATGAAAGCGCTGGACCGTACTTAAGTGGGCCAGCTATTGTACAGGTTGCCAGTACTACTGCTACAATATATAAAACGTTTTTTGTTTTATTACAGTTATGTATCAACATCGCCAACACGCGTTTATTTAATGGTCCGCCTAATTCGGCGGCCCGCTGTGGTTCTTAGGAAAATATACTTGGTCTGAGAGTTCGGCTTACCATACATGTTTATTTACGCAGCACGAGTTAGCCATACAACATAAAACAAAGTGTAAAAGACGTGTAAAACTTCGTGTTTGATGTCGAAGTAATGATAAAAGGTAAAATAAAAATCAAAGAAATTCAGCGAATTGAAAAATCTCTTGTATCGATATAATATTTCGGGCGTGAATATTGTGCATGGATTGTGGGAGGGTGTCTTTGTCGTATCGGCTGGCATCAACAAATATAGCCCGGGGTCAGGTGCCACTCGGGGGGCATTCAGGGCCTCTCCGTTCAAGATACCACTTTATCGATTGAAACATTCCACTTGATTAATTTAAACTGAACGCGGAAAGAGATAATGTCGATAGCGTGAACCGAATTAGTGTTCAATTTCAAGTCTAGTCGCCTTGTCCGGATTCTAAACACGTTTATCAAAGACTGAATGTGTTAGAAGGTAGATAAATTTAATCAATCTGTTAGTTTGAGCAGGAAGGATATTAATCGAATCTGTGCCAACTGCCAACATAAGTACTCATCAGCCTTGCTTGATGTTTCATAGTATTCATTTGGCATTTTTGTATTTGTTTTGGTTCAGATTACTAATATAGCATATTGTTATGGCCGTCAAGTAGTTGTACCGGATCCCTTTTAGTAATATATGTATATGTCAATGACCGGATCTGGTTGTTTGTGTATTAGCGTTATATGTTCGTAAACGCATCCACAGGAGAAATTCCTAGTGTGGGGCAACGATTTACTCAAAAGTTAAAACATAGCATAACCTGAGTGCACATGACACAGTTTCTGTAATAAGAAATAGCTGTATGCATAACCGATTAAAACTAGCTAACATATTGATCGAGACATAATTCATTCTAGGCACATGACCGACATTATGACAGGCTCGCCCTTCTAACAAGTCTGGCAACATGATAAAAATGCAAATACAACCAAAACATACGTCATACATGCAAATATACAGCACACTAGTGATAAGAGGTAATCAATCAACACTTGATTAATTAGTTTCTTATCAGTAAATGATTACTGTACAGGGTAGCTTACGCTGAATGAAATTATTGGTATGTTCATTGTGTTCCATTTCATTCCGATGATAATGTTCTTCTAGTAAAGACGCATTACAGTAGGCAAAGTTGTAAATGTATTGATATTTCATCATTGAAATGAATTGTCAATGCAATTGGGTGTGAATGTAAGTTCATCGATGAATAAATGCATGATTTAACATATGTAATGTGCGATTAGGTGCGTATGGAAATAGCGTGTCGGTTTGGTACCTAGTTATCGCTTCGGGCATCGATCTGCGTGTTATATGGTGTATGTTAAAATACTGTTGTAGGCTTGTATTGTGACGGTGATCAATCACTCGTGGCATACAAATTTACCCGGACCGTACGTTCGGAAACATTTCGGAAACAGGATGCAAGGCAATTCACTTTATTGCTTTATACATAACCATTTCTTCCTTTATAGATTCCTATTACATTTAAAGTTATCAGGTATCTTGATGCCTTTATATGGGAAGACAATGCTTGAATTGGAGGTGAAGGTACCGCATGGGAAAGCACTGACATCGGTTATTTAAAACTGTCTAAATTCGAGAATATCACACTCTGTGCGAGCAAAAACAATGCAGAAAAGTTATACGCTATAGAGTCCCATGATTCAATCAATATTATATTCTTTGCCAACCGGTTTAATTGTACGAGGTACTAAACTTAATGAATGAGAAGATACTAATGTGCACTTAAATCAGCCCATACAGCTGGAACCTGTTAATCAACACTTTAAAATGAAAAGGGCAGTTATATAAACCTTAACTAAATGAAACACATAAAATTCAATTAACGAGTGCAGCACAAACACCAAGTTCAAGGGAACTTCAATGTTTTCCATAAACATGTCGTGTTTACATGCAATAAAAGCAATCACAGTAATCACATTCGAACTCACGGTTTCGTTACATTTCCCATTAACATTGATAAACGTGAAATAATGACGGGTCAGACCGGTCCCTAGTTAAAAATTAAGTTCTTCTGTGTACCAGATGCGATCGCGCCAAGCATCTGGGACCGGCGCGCGCGCAACTACGCAACTACATTGCTTTCCCACGGCTTATTGAAAAACCAGATATACCTAAGATATGGTCGTGCTTTACTATTAACTATTATAAGTAATCAGTGAGAGAGGAAGTATCATGATTGTACGCCCACTGAACGATGTGCCTCCAATAAACTATACTTCAGTAAACAGAAACTAATTGGTCCAGTCGGGCCGCTCCGGTCGCGGAGCCGATGACATCCGATTACACAATCGGATGTTTAAGGACAGATTTATATGAGATTGTATCATATTTCAATTAGATAGGTTACTAATTGGATTAAATGCATTTGGTGAGATGTGTCAACCACAGTTTCGATGGGAAAGAATGTAGATGCTAATCGGAATATCAATATAAATGCATATGAAACAAATTCATAATACACTGTCTGTTGCGTATTAAATAATTATGAATCTTGTGTTGTTAATATATTCATGATATTGAAATTTATGTCTCCGGCTAGTTCCTCGGGTGCAGTGATTATAGGAGCTTGTTAGCTGTCGTAAAATCATATGCATCGATGATATTTATGCTTTCCGTTGAACTTAACGACATTTTTATAATAACTTAATTACGTTAGGTTCTTGAGGCTCTTAAAGTCATGACGTACTTTATTACCTTTGCATTGTGCGGTGGAAAACATTATTTTCTATCCAGAATAATAATATTTAATCCTTGACTTTTGACTTTAACGTATTGTCGCTCAATACAATCGTAATTATACTTTACCCATAATACTATATTTGCATATTTGGATGTACAAGTTGTTTGAATATAATATATTGATATGGCCGGCCACCTACTGGTTATTGGTGACAGACTGCGTGTATTGTGTGGGACAGCAGCAAGCTTTCGTTTCCACATTAGAGGTACGAGTCACGTCTTAAGGTACATCCAGACGTCACGCGTGCCGTTTCCGGCGAGCACCGGCCGTACCTCCTCGCCGTAATGACATGTGTGCTGGCAGCACGGCCGAGGGCGGAGCGAATGCTAAGCCCACATCGATCCATGCAAATTTAATAGATTTACCTATATATTCTACGTGTAGGCATAACCTAAATTAATCTGACGGCTCACCGCGAGATGTTACGTAACGTACGTACATTTTGCCATCTGTTGAACCTTTTACTTGCCCAACAGTATCGAATTCAAAAGTTTTCTTCTGGTTCCAAGCCTATTTTTTGGGCACATCACATTTTTTTTCTTTTCCACTGCTGGGCAAAAGGGTCCCCCAATTCCTACAGGAATATTTGTCCTGCGCCGCCTCGAAGCAGCCATCTTGGTACGCGTCCAGGTCATCTCGCCACCACTTTCTGGGCCTTCTTCGGCGAAGTCTTCCATCTTCAGGCACCCATTCCGTGGAGACTTTCGCCCAGTGGTCACTGAATGCGGCATGACAATAAAAATGCAATAAAATGTATCGTCTTCCTGTGATCTTTTTTTGGACTATCGTGCTTAGGTTCTACAGCCAGTCCCTGCCTTTTCTTGGACGCCACATGTGGTATTATTCGCCTTTTGGCCAACATTTCAATGGCTTACTGAGGTCTATTCAAAGGCCCGACTTTTCGGATACTCCGAGAGTTCACTTTCCGATATAGTCTTGCCAAGTACTGCTCAGTACCAAGCCAAGTACTCTACAACTATCGTCACATGTCCACCAAGACTATAGAAACCTTTCATCAATCCGGGGCGATCGGAAGTATTCGGAACTTCCGAACGTTTATAGTTCCGACGATTAACAGTTTCGTGAGGCTTTTGAACGCTGACGGGATGAGTTGGTTAACTGAAAATGGTTGAGTGAACAGCAATATGGTAACTATGCGTCGAATGAGTTGAGGTATACATACCTACCTACATTACAAAGTTGGAAAATCCGGAGAAGTTATACCACAACCGTATCTATTTTCGCCGCTAAACAGTATTGCTGTGTTTCGGTTTGAAGCTCTGATTAACAAAACACTCTCCTAAGATTTAAAATATGTGGGTGCTGAGATAATTACATACACGTAACACAGTTCAGCTTTATCTGTGGGATAAGAAATTAGCAACACATCTGAAAACCCTCTTTCCATTGAATTGATTTAAAAAAAAAAACATGACCACTATCCGAATGAACACTAATAGAAGCCTATAAAAATAATTCCCTGAAGGGAATAGAAACTTTGTGAATACTTATGTGTGTCAATGGACGAGTTGTTGGTGCTATTAGAACAACTATAGATTGGGTCGGCGCGTGACGGACAGACAAAGAGATTCCGGAGACGATCGTTTGAGTCGCAATAATGAACCACGCCCGCGGCGAGCCCACCCTATTGTCGGCACACGCAGGGTTACATCTCCCCTTTTTGTTGTTAACCTCTCAATCGAACCTATTTATAACCACACTGAAAAACATTAAAATGTTCAACACATTTCTACATTTTCGACCCTAACTTTTTCTCTGTGGTCCAAAATACAAAAGGGTTTCTTGATCGTGACATCCTTATTTCGCTGTTTAATAAGATTTTTTTTTTACTGTAAACAGTGTTCTTGATGTTCCTGATGCTTGCTCAACAAGCAGAAAATTAAAAAATTACAAACAACCCCAAGGGATTCTGTTTCGATAAATAATTTTCTGTTCCTACAAGATTAACTTCAGAAGTTAAACAAAGTTAATGGGAGTAAACACTATGAATAAATTAATGTAGACTTATGGAACAAATAGCTTTAATCAATGGAGCTATTAAGTTAATTAATGGCTTAAGGTGGCTTAGGTAAGACAATTAGTATAATTTCGCCAGTTTATCTAGTATGCGAGGCAGCGCTGGCTAGGCGTGTGGTTTCTGGGAACGCATTGCGAATGCAGTACAGTACCTAGTGTTCTCTTTATGTTCGGCACCGCCCGCTGTCGCACGCCCGGTTTCATGCGATCAAAATTCAACCCGCACATGCAACACGACTCTACATTTTTTTCCCATCTCCTTCATTCGACAAGTTAACACGTCGATTGGAGGATGTCGAAAAAACTTATACGATATTCTCGGTAGCGGCGACTACGCGCTTCGACTGCATATAAACGCTTACTTAGCACATTTCACAAATTATCGACTACATGTTACATCTTTGACATGTCTAACACATAATTATCGTCCTCTACATTGCACGGTGTACGCAATTAGTAGGCAATGATTACATTGTTTATGACAAGTAATAAAAATTAAGCGGCATAATAATGTTTTACTGGAAGCGTGTCGCGTGAGCGCCCGTCATCACAATAAATACATTTCATTTTACTATCGCTCATATTTGTAGGTACCTTATATGGCATACATTAACGTGTAAATGAAATCATTACATGGTACGAGACTTTTGTTGTTAAATCACTAAAATCACCATTGTGTTGAAGACAACAGCTGTCACGCAAAGCTATTGAGTTAGTTACTACATGCACACGTTGATAATTTATAATAATAGTTACAGTGCTCTGTAATTCGCTGCAAATATGTCTCTATTCGGAAAATTACTGTGCCGTGAATACGAAATTTAAATGTAATTTTAGAGCAACTTTGACAGTAATTTTAGAGTGTTCAATTTTGAATCAATGGCACCTACAGCGCCTTTCCTTAAGGTTTTGATGGTATTAATTAACAGTCTGTCGGGAAGGTTTAACGTACGAGCATCAAAGCGAGCTCTTGCACACTAGATTGTAATTGAGTCGTGAAAATTAACGTAACGAGTCAACCACAGCTGAAACTTCGTTTCAATGATACATGACGTATTGTCTATGAAAGATTTAATCGCCATGCCTAATGATCGGTTAATAGCGTGCTGTTTGAATGCTGTCAGCTTTATATAGCGCACGATGAAATATGCGTTTCGTTTTAGTCGCACCATGCATAACTGAGTGCGACTAGTCTAAGGCTAAACCAACAATTTATTACTTAAAGCAAATAGGATATTTGGTTTAACAACTTACAGTTATTGCTTTGAAAGTAAAGTTTATAATTATGCATCCCTCGGTGAACATTTGGTTATTGTAACTGTTGAATAATATTATATTTCTAAACTTATGATGCGACGTAGCGCTATATTAAAACTGAATGACGCGTCTGCGTGCTCAAAATGTAATTATACCAATGCCATGCCAAAGTGAAGGCTGAATTTTGACCGGGGTAGCTTAGAATGAAATCCATCATTTGACCGAACTCTGGTGACGAGACGAAGCGTGGTCCAGAAATACTTTGTGAACGCTCGCGTGGTTATTTTTGTCGTCCTCCATCGACAGGTATGCGTTATGCGTAACGTACGTAACTCTCCACACAATAGATTTTGGCTAGTTTAAAAGCGCCAGGCATGTTTACAAAGCTCGTTAACGCAACCCCGCGGCCGCAGACATGTTTGAACACACAGCACTAAACACTAATTCGCCACGCACTACAGTTAGCTATTTTTGTGCGTCGTAAATTTTATAGCAGTTATCGGCTCTGAAGTAACTGTTTAGCTGATGTAAATTTTATGTACGCACACTTTTCCTGTAATTTTTACGACATTGTGGTCAAATTACACATCGGATGGTACAATAAAATTTAATTGTTTCAGTGGAGTCGTGGATTCGCAGCCGGTGGTAACTGGTATTATTTTATTTTCGTCACGTCGCAATCCTATTTGATGGTTGTTTGTCGGGCTGTATTCAACAAAGGAGTTGGCACGGTCCTGTCGGCCGACTTGTCGGGATTATCCGGATAATGCCGCAACGTTTCCGACTGATGCCTCTTATCGGCGCTCGAAGAAAGCCGCGCCTCTGTGTAAATAATATCCCTTCAGTAATATTGTACTATCGACCTTGAATGTAGCAACAGTTACGGACGTTTTCCTGCTCGTTCTTTTTCATTGTTCTCTATATCATTCATGTTTTTTATCAGTTCATTGTTATGACCAAGTGTTAACTGTGATAATTATCTTTGCCGTCCAATTATTCACTTGTGAGTTGTGTGTGACGCACCTAACTTACTCGTTTAGCATTTCAAAATCGCAAATGGCGCATAAGTATATCGACAGATTGCTACTTCATCGCTTACTTAGCCATAACTCAGATGACTGTACAAATTGCTCGAACAGTAATATTACAACACCTAATATATTTCATGCCTAGATGAACATGGAAATAAGTTATGGACTACTCGTGTGTAGCACCCTTAATATATCACTAGTTAATTTAGTACAGTCACGTGCAAAATAACGTCTTTCTGTAATGTTCCAATGTGAAATTATGAGAAATTCCAGTCCCAAGAATTTAGCATCGCTGTTATAAAATAATTCACGAGACTTTTTCTTAGATTAGTTTTGGCTTTTCTTTTTCTTTCACAATTCTGTCCACGTACAAAACCCACTCGTAACATAAACTACCCTCTTTCTTATATATCAAAAGACGCAATTAGCGACTTACACTGAGTAATCCCCTAGATGTGAGGATTACCGCATTGAAGGTTTTCATTAGAGGGAGCGACGACGGACGGCTCGAAATAAAAAGAGATGTAATTTCCTTCTCATGTCGAAACCGCGTTAATACGACTGAGGGTCGACGAAATCCTTTCTGGCCATCAAATTAGTATTTACTTCTACGACACTACTACGGATTCTCGATTAAGGGCGGGTTGTTTCAAACAGTCGGTTAACGTTACATACGGACGGTTAAAAAGTTACCATTACGTGCGATGTTTAACGTACGTTAAATGTAACGGGTTGTTTCATGACATAAAAATCCGTCAGTTAAAGTTATTCAAAAAGAGATTCCATAATATTTTGATGTTTGAAGTCTTCTTTGAAGTAGTTGTTTGACAACACAAAATTACGATGACTGGTCGGTTATGGTAGGTAATAGTACTTTTTAACGTATGATTTTGTGAAACAACCCATTTTTTTAATTTGACGATAGTTAGCGCCATTTTTGACTATTACCGGTCAGTAATGGTTAGTTGAAGCAACCCGCCCTAAGTATTGCTAGTCTCGGTTGACTGTTGAGTATTGAGTTAAGTATGTCATTAGTACCATTTTAATGTGTGCGAGTGTACGTTCCTACTATTCAAAAGGTCTTTTAATAAAAACATGAATGGTGGAAAACATTCGCGAGTAAACAAATAAGGGTAAATAAATCAATCATCGCGTCGTGGAACTTGAGTTTATTTTGTAACATTGGACCACTACGAGTATTTTCGGTAGTGGTTCGTTTTGCTACTGGGATCCACTTGTAGGGATTAGCAGATTATGTTTGCCTTAAATACAAAGCCGGTAACTACCTTTGCGTCAGAGGTAGAATTGACGTGTCTTTGTTGTTATTTTTAATTGTGTATAATCATATTGACATGGCTGAAGGAAAACATCGTGAGGGACCCTGGGCTTGTAAATTAATATAATTCTGAAATCGCCAATCCACCT
Organism: Charanyca ferruginea; assembly: GCA_947361185.1. Lineage (NCBI taxonomy): Eukaryota > Metazoa > Arthropoda > Insecta > Lepidoptera > Noctuidae > Charanyca > Charanyca ferruginea. Next base: position 19,220,200 of record OX376059.1, on the reverse strand, counting down.
TAAGCAAGTGTGGTGATCAATGTTTCTGCCTTATCTGTATTGTTTTATTGACCAACTTAAAAAAAATAGGAGGTTCTCAGTTCTGACCCGTATGTTTGTATGTATGTATGTATGTTTGCCCGCGATATTATCTCCCGTTTGGCTGAACCGAAATTGATGCGCTTTTCAGAAAAGTGTTTGTTACATTCTGGAGAAGGTTTTAGTATACAACACACAGAAATTTATTCAGCGCTTTTTGAAAAAAAAATAACGAAAACCAAGAAGACGTTTTCGTTTCGTCCATCTTTCCATCTTTGGAGGACTTCCTTAATGGATTTGGGTGATAAGGAGGCACTAAAACGTGGAAAATAAAAAGCTTTTTGAAAAAAGAGAACTGCCTTAAAAAATAACTAAAAAGTGACAAATAACTTTAGCACAGAACACACATGACTTTAGTTTCGGAAGTCGGTGGCAATACAAATCAACAAACCGAACAAAGTCACCGACTTTTTTTTAGATATTTTTTTTAGTTATATATTTACTTTGGGTTTTTTTCTTTGGACCGTCATCTCTCGGATTCAGATCGGATGTAGTGCGCAAGAGCTTTAAAGGTCACTTTTCAAAGGTTAATATGCAATCGAAAGCTTTCAATAGAACCATTCATGTGACAATATCCCCCTACCTAGCAGGTTTGCCGATCGCATCTATAAGGCACGACTTTGACCAGCAGAGGACAATAGAGCTGATAGAATATTATAATAAAAATCTAGCAAATTATAATGTAGTATAACAATCCATTCAGCCGTCGCCTGTTCCACACAATAGATCGTTACAGCCGCCGAGCGACACTTCCGTATGTATATAACACACTTTTAATATAAGATCCTCCATTATTCTTTTTCTGAATGTTTGCCTAGCGCAGCTGTCGACACCACCGACTTGAGAGTTTTCTTCGACAAGGAAACTCGCTTTGTTTCCTAAACATTGACAAACTACTTAATCCAGTTGAATATATATTCCCATTATGTTTAAACAAGTTCCTTGTTTTGATAATATAATAGTTGGTATCCTTTTCAGAACTGTATACAAAGCAAAAACATTTTATTTTCCTAACAACTGTGCTCAGATGAGAGCGGTTTCACTGGCTCGGTCTGTATACGAAAGAAGAAAATTGAAAACAAAAGTTTGTTGGTTTCGCAATTCAACACGCGTGGAAAAATGGTATAACTGGCAATATAGCTTTTGTTGGGAGTAGACCGCGCCGCGCTTTTTACTAGCTTTGTCTTTCGTAGGAAGCAAATCTCATTAGTCTTTGTCGCGTCTGAAAGCCGACTTGCGTTTTGGTACTTACATTTTCAACCAAATTATGAAATGACCGCGACACTAATTATTTTAGGATTTTAACGAATATTAATTGATAGATGTGCATGTGCATCCTGTATTCTGTGTTGTAGTCGTAATGTGTCGTGGCATTTAGTTATAATAGATTTGAAGAGCGTTGCATTAAAGAAAGTACCTATTTCACACTCTCCTTTCAAAATTACTCATTTGGTTTTTCTACATTGGTTTTGTGTGGTTTGGTGTTAATCATTCGAATCCGGAGACGTCCTGTCGCACAGCGTGAAAGATTGTTATTTTTGTATTCTTAACACTTCTTTTACTACACTGTCCCAAAATATCAAATGAAAAATAACTGTCTATCTAATGTTTTGTTTAAATTATGCATACCTGACACTAGACTAAATAGCCTGTTGACGTCGTACTGAATGCCAGTCTTCAGTGTGAATATTTAAAAGAAGACACTGCGACCGCGATGCGCTTGCTGAACCTTTTTAAATACTAATGATTTACTGCAAGCTTTCTTTAGAAGCTCGGGCTGTCGTTGGTTGTATCGATCGATCAGTACTACGCTACCACCATGTTTTTTGTTCAATAATGACCGACTGAATTACGATGATGGGATGCTCATAAAAAGCATTGTTTAGTCTGCCCGCAGCATCACGATATTGGTAGGTAATTATTAGAAACGAGATACGTTCCTAAAGCAACATTTTTGTGTCCGGAATTTAGATCGGCAACGAGATAATGTGTAACGGCTGTAATATATTAGGAAGGTTGGCAGTATTGTTGTAAAGTGTTAGCTAATTCGACACGTGGCGTCGGGGGCGAGTAGGTACCGAGTGGTGTGTTGTTGGCATTCAGTCGGTGAATGAACCGCTGTGTGAGCTCGTTCGCCTCGTACATGTTCACAGGGAAGTGGCGTATTGCCAATCCGCGCTCGAATATCCTACGGGAGCCGTTATCGTCACACTTTGCCTGTACTACTAGCTAATGGACAATAACATTTGTCAACGTGTCGCTGCGATGCGCTCAGCAAACGCTGATAGCGCGCGTCATATTTGTACGTAAGAGTACGGAGCTTTTGCTACGCTAAGCAATTTCGTCTTACTAAGATAAGAGAGAAATACATTTTCTGAAATGATTGTTTATTTTTCTTTTATAATAAAAATAAAGTGATCGCTTTTCATAATAAATGTGTTAACTCATATAACTTTATTACGTTAACCGAGAAAACTTAGTTTACATTCACCGCGGTACAAATAAAAATAAAAGGCATATTTTCATTGAACTATATTACTAGTACCTCAGTGCATACTTTACAATTTTCCTACCGATGAAGATTAATATATTAATGGTTATTTATTTTTATTTCAAAATATCCATGATAATGACCGTAAAAATAGTAGTCCTAATGTTAAACGTAGAAATATGGCTTTATGCCAGAATGAAGAAAAACATTTGTAAGGCAGACATGTGTAAACATTAGTGGCTTGACACCATCATAATTATTTCTTACTTACGTGTTTGCATAAATTGTCACATTGCAATGAACATATTCATGAAAAGCCAATTTGCACCTTTAATTTATGAATATATAATTATAATTACCTACTTCTAGATGTTGGTGCCATTACTGCAACGGATATGGAAGGCTAAATTGACAATTAATTACTAGGTAATTTACAACGAATTACCGCATAAAGGGCCGTGAAATTAGAATGACAGTAAAATAAACCGCGTGTAATAAACAGAGTTGTATCGACAAGGTGTAGTGTGGCCGCTTGCCAGCCACGACTCTGTATCTTGATTAAACGCACGTTTGCTATAAACCCTCGCTTTGCCGCCAAGCTGTCTGAAGGTAAACCTCTTCCTTCTATGGATAACTACGGTAAACACATGCAAATCGAATTTTTATCCTTGTTGTTTCATTAAACTGGTTCAGATTACTGCTCAGATAAACAACATTTACGTGGTGTTACATGCAATGTTTCAGCTCCATCAGTATCATGATTTATATGCACGTGGAGATCGTTTGATTTCAATTACACGTAAACGCGGCGAGCCTTATGCCGATATTTTTGGCAATATTATCAAGCGAAACGCCAGCGTTCGGCGTGCCAACATCGCTGCGGTATTGTTGTTAATCAAAGTAATATATGCTCCGATGCATAACAGGTTAATCTGTTCAATAGAATATGAACGCTACGGGATTATGAATTAGTATTCAAGGTTTGGTTTGCAAGGTTAACAAGATTGGAGCGTGAGAAATTATTGGAAAGCTAGAGATTCAATTCCGACGCCGCTATCGGCTATCGGGAGCAGTGAGCGTGGTCGTCGCCGACCTATCTGTGACTTCATGCTTCGCTTCACGCAGCTCTTCATCGAACATTGTGTTCTGTCTCCCTCACGATTTATATTCAGCTAGCGTGAAATATTTGCGTCCATTTTACTTTCCATCGTCGCTCTCAGCTTATTTTAAAATCGACCTTTTGATCTCCACTTTGCTGGGATGATGTACTGTGACTCGACCTTTTAAGGTAACTGAAGAGATGAAGTTGTTACTGAACTATGTTTCATCTCCACAAAAAAACCTTGAGCGTTTTCAGACTTGTAAGAATCGCGTTTTAAGTTTTAACAGAGTACCTACCTATTCCTCATAATTTTATATTATTTCCTTCTATTTAAACTAATTAGTTGCTACTGAATGTTATTAAATGCAGTTAGGAAATAGGTATAAAAAGATGAATGAAGAAGAACTCACCAGCATCGTTCTAATTAATTAATTTGAAAATAGCCTTAATAATAGCAAAAAGACGTCAATAGACGTCGATGGAAGTTTATTTTTATAAATTGTGATTTTAAGTTTCCTGGTTTGTTCTCAGATGTGGTCTACACGCTGACTTTACGGAACTGACTGCGTGTGTGGGCGGTGAACTGGACAGGCATGAGGGCTCAGCTGTGCATCGACGGTACTTCTACATCACGTTGTTACGAGAACCAGTGTCCAGGTGAGGTTTCTTGTTTCCAAAATCTCCAGAAGTTTCTGAAAGAAACCAAAAGGCCTAAGGCATTGAGTCCGCCGTTGTACCTTTGTGCATTAAGTATAAATAAATTAATAAATGAAAAATGATCTACTGGCGATGCGGGATTAGGTTTGAATGAGACCGAAAGTTTTCCATATCGATGGCATGTCGTTGGTTTCACAATGCAAAGTTCATTGTTCAGTTGGGGTCACGTTTTGCATCGTCTAAGTATTAGCAAAAAAGTTGATATTGTAACAAAAATTGCATGCCCAATGAAAAAGTATCGCATTGCTACTTCCAGAACAGCATAAAGAATTTTAAGGCGTATTTATTTCATTTTATTTATGTAAGGATAACAAACAGTAGCACAATAAGAAATAAGTAGTCTTAATATCTAAATATTACATTTTAACAATCATGCTACCCACTACGTTCTTCACAGATTACAAGTAAAAGTAATTCAAAACCAGCTAGCAAAGCAACACTTACAATTGATATCTATACATCAGTCATTGTCCCAAAACTTATATAATGGATTTTAAAAGAAAAAAAAGAAAAAGTATTTTTGTGTGCGTACATTATTAAAAAATTACGTTATTATAATTTTGTATTTGCTGATCCTTTAGGGCTGCTTGGATTTGCACAATAATATTGTGTACCTGAGTTAAAGACTCATTTTTAACCGTCCTATAGATATTTGTTATCTAGCAAATAGTGCGCAGTGCGCTTGATCCTATTCTCATAATTACATTACAGTTGAACGCGTAGCTTTAAATTGGATCGGTTCACGGTGCCAGCTTAAACCTGCGAATAATGTTCCACATACCCGGTTTAGCTTACTTAATTACACTATACTTGCTTATGTGCAGCCTTTAATAGCTACTGTAGGGTGTAATTACGTTTGATGCAATACCGTAAATTTTGCGTTTACGATCCCTGTTATTCTGTTCTTGACTTAAATATTTGGGTTTTTAAATTAAATATATGTACAAGGAGTCAGAGAATATTTTATGACATAAATATATAATAAAGTGACATTTTCACTTGTGGGCGACACAAAAATGATTACAATTCGTGTGCGAAATTTTTTGCGTTTGTTGACCCTGTTTACCTCATCGGGTCTGAACTGAACTGACAAAAATGTTTGTAAGTAATAGGGCTTCAAATATGCACCCTATGCTCGTATGTTGTTGTTTGCAACGTAGAATTGGCAATCCCACTGAGTCATGTTGGAAAATAGTCTTCCTAAAGACATTTTTGTTCTCAAAAAAGGAATGGGAACACCCCAATTTTCTAAAATAAAAGGAGCAATTTTATTGATCGAAAGCCCATACGTAATGAAGATCTATAGGCAAGTTAAAAGGAAGTGACACAGCCCATTAGATGCTTGTTCCCCATGGGTCGCAATTTAGCAAGCTTGATAATAAGCTGTGTTCGAAAGCTGTCACCGACCCTCGTCAATATTTTCGTTCCGAAAGCGCTCCATTGGGCAATATTTTTATTCCTTACACGTAAAAAAATAAATGATATTTTTACTATACCACGTTAAACTAGTTGGGGTAATAGAGTAAATAGTGGGGTAATAGTGGCGTAGTTCGGTAAATTGATTTTGTCCTTTTTGTTATCTATGTTCTACCACAGTGTAACTAAATAGTACCTTATGGGGATTTCACGCTGCGAGGGCTGACTGCTTGTAGTTAGGCTGTGTGCGTTTCTAAGTTTCTATAACATCAATTACACTGTAGGCGGGTTTTAATATGTTAAGTTTTAGGCGTACATAATAGCTTATGCTAGATCATTTTCGACGTTTTTGAATAATTAATTTTAAAAATGGAGCAATAATGATAATAGAGCTATTATCTATTCAACTAATTATTGAAGTAGGTACTCTTCTTCCATAATTCGCTTGCCTCGTCTTATAAGTATGACCATTGTTTACTACAAAAGCTCTACAAAGGTTTCTTGTTTCGAAAAGCCTAGTGGCAGGACAAGATCGGTCACTGGTGAATGAGGAAAATTATGCCTGGGCTTCCTAATTTTTGATTTTTGCTTATAACATTTGGAAATTCGGGTTCATGTTTTGTGATGAGTGTAGATAGGTACCCAATTGATGAGCAGTTTTAAAATGATGTTGTTTTGTGCAGGTATTTGTCGGAATACAGACATGTGAAACGCGGTGCCACGTGGAAGGGCTCCCGGCACTGGTGTCAGGGAAGAACTGCTACAGGTAAATAATGTTCATAAGTACTAGTAATATGATGTTGAAGAGTTTGTTTGCTTTTGTTTGTAACGCGCTGATCTCCTTAACTGCTTGTCCGATTCTGAAAATTCTTTCTTTAACCTATTGACCGCCACAGTCATGTATTAATGACAAACCAAAATGTGCTCAGACGAATAATTACTACTAGGTACTTACTTATTACGTTTTGAAACTTACTTCCATACAGTAGTAATTCGTAGCTTGACGCCGAGGACACGTTTTTAGGGTTCCGTACCCAAAGGGTAAAAACGGGACCTTAATACTAAGATTTTGCTGTCTGTCCGTCCGTCTGTCTGTCACCAGGCTTTATCTCAAGAACCGCGATAGCTATAGACAGTTGAATTTTCACAAATTATGTATTTTTGTTGCCGCTATAACAACAAATAATAAAAACAAAATAAAATAAATATTTAAGGGGCCCATACAACAAACGCGATTTTTTTTGCCCTTTTTTGCTCGATGTCTAATGTTGTACACACAGCTCCAGAGAAATCTCACCCCGAGCAGCTGAGAAATCTCAGCCGGAGGGTGAGATTTCTCTGGACCTGTGTGTACATAGATAATGGTACGGAACCCTTCGTGCGCGAGTCCGACTCGCACTTGGCCAGTTTTTGTATTTTTTGACCTGGCGGTCAATAGGTTAGTAGAAAGCTACGTTATCTGTGAATGCTGTGGACTATATTTTATTACCAAAAATATTAAGGATCCGTTTGAAAATTCACGTGGACGAAATCGCGTGCAATAGATAGTTTATTTTTAAAGTTAATAATGTGTAGTGTATGCTATAATAAGACAAGTAGAATCGAGGGATTCCACCTTCAGAGTGCCAAAGGTGGTCATCATGTGGTTTTGATCGGTAAAAGTCTAATATCTGGCCTTCCCCTTCCTGGGAAGGCCAGAGATCAGACTTTTACCGGTCAGACTTGCTCACACATTGTTGATAACAATAAAAAGCATCTTTGAATCATAATAATGTCAGAAATGATTGAGACACAAAGACCGTAATAAATTAATGTGTTTCGAATTGAAAAATTATTGATTTCCATACAAATTATACACATTACAAATGTCCTTTATTATTTTATTGCCGTTAAGAGAACTACAAAGAAAGGTCATTCCAATAAGAGAGGATGAATGTACGAAGTTCAGTCGCTTAATTGACTTCTGTCGTGGCACCCACGTCTTAGAGATGAGTAAGTTACCATGAGTAACACGCATAAGGCGTTACCTTTATTAGTATAGCTATACTAATATTTTACGCCCTTTAAGGCGCGTCCCTGTGCAAAATGCAGCGCTAGCCGTTTTTTGTTCTGGTTTTCGGACCTAAATACTCTATATCCAAAAGAAATATCAACAAATAAAAAATAGATTAAATTTCTACATAATCTTGACTCCAAAATGGTAAATCTGATTTTTGTTTATGAAGTATAGTATCTAACTAATCTTCTCAACGAAACCACAGAAATGAGATATAATTATTGAGAACATGCATCTCCACGGCAAGTAACCATTAATTCGATTTTTTACTAACACTAATGGATAGACAATTTATTAATGAACATTTTGGTAGATTTTTTTTTTAATCCCAAAATTTGATTTTATATAGATTTAATTCTAAAATCTGAGCGTATTCGCTACTGTATCTCTTGCGCGACGAAGAGGGAACGAATGCTCAAGGTTTTTTGCTCAGGGTACCGAAGTTCCAAGGTTAAATTGGTTTTCTCACTATTTGTTGTACCGAATATTGAAATAAATCGTGAATACGGTCTACAAATAATAATTGATTAATTACTACCTGTCGCCCAAATAGCTGAATCCATTTTTTTAATGCCGTTTATCATTCAAGGTCGATTTTATCGCATAATGCCCCAAATTACCCTTTCAAAATAATAAATAGTCAAAAATATTAATGTAAGCACTGAATAATTTAAATTAATTAATTATTCATTCTGCACTAGTTCTACGTTTATTAATTAACATCTTATACTTAATCATTCGTCAAGTCACACAACGCTTATTGCACGTTCCCTGCGCCATGTGTAATATTGTACTTTATATAGTTGCCTATAAATTACACTAGTTTATGGTCAGCTATGTCCTGTATTAAATTAAAGGTATTATTACATAGATCATGTTCCTATCGTTAGACCGTTTATAATCTATTTTATCGTTACTTCCATCTGTCAAAGTACAGGCAATTACCGTCCAGAGGCATTATGATAAAATTGAACTTAATGTCAGAATTACCATTAAGGCCTTCGTTTTCAATATAGTGCCGGTTGATTAGTTCTGGGGCTGATGGAATGGTTTTTGCTGTAGACACACAACATCAATATTTACGTTGATACATCTCCAATTCAGCCCCCAATTCGTATTCCAGTTCCGAAAAGGTTGAACCAACTCGAAAACACTTTAATAACCAATCTCAAAAAGGAGGAAGTTCTCAATACGAGCTTGTGTATTTTTCTCCACGGATGATTTTCGTTTCCGCGTTTGTATAAAATGGTTTATATTTATAAATATACACGTATATTTTTCTATAAATATTGCCTTTATTAGTGAGATCCATATGGCACCATACGTGCTATCCTTTTGATCTCCAAGGCTCGTTTGAACACGTTTATTGAAAAATCTCTGCGTAAACATTTTCTTACTTTTGCTTTTGGCTACCGTGTTACATAGGGGATCATTTTTAATTACCTTCTCCGTATCTTCACACTCTGGCGACTCTCAAACGGAATTTAAAGCTGTGTCAACACTGATACGTTCGGGGTTGCCAGTATTCAGTTATAATGTATTAAGTTTAGGAGGGTGTACGTTCGGGGCCAATTGGAAGCAAAGATCAGAAAGGTTGACCCCCCAGTAATGCGGGATTAGTGGTCAAGGAGACCGAGGGTAAAGTTACAGAGTGCCTCATGTTTTAAAATGTTCAAGAGTAGAACCTCGATAACTCTTCCCACGGACTGAAAAGGACGAATGAAATAAATGGAAAAGGAAATAAGCTATTTGAAAATCTTTTCATTCACGTCTTTTATATTTATTAAACATTTCTGAAGCGATGCTTTATATAGTTTTATTCACACCCACATAGAAATCTACGATATTTTACGTTATAATATTCTTGACGAAACTAAATTGTATGGAGAATAATATATAGTTCGATTTCATGACATTTCAAGACGAACTCGTTATAACTAGGTTTACTACGGACGATAAAAAGAAGTCTTATCACCTTATATTATTTTATAGTTGTGTATTTTCATAATGTTTGATAACGTGATGCAAATCTGCAATTAATTTTATTATACTCGTAATGTCATTTGCTAGATAAGAAGAAGAGTTTTTTACAACTTAATATTGAAAATCATACTATTTTGTTCTTTATTTGAATCAAAAGGTGCCAGCAACGTTTCTCGGTTTTTCGATTTAATTCATTCAATAAAACCGGGCAGAAGTCGTGTATTATTGAAGGGCCTAGTGTGAGTTTTTTGAACTTTTATTTGTACTAAAACATTATGTATTCTGTGCTGTAACTGAAATAGCGCCGTCTAGTAACAAAATTGGGAACACAATAATTATTTCATACAAATTAAGTAAGTTGACGCTAAATCGATCGAGTAGGTAGAGGACTAACGCAAGGCTGTTTAAAGATTGATGTGTTAGGATCTGAAACTTGACCGTCATAGCAATATAAATCGAGCAAGGCTCAATAAAGATCGATGTCCTAGAATCTAAATCATCTAACTAAGCTGTGGGCTGTGGGGCTTGTAGCGTTTGTTTATTTCAGCATTGGAGAAGAATTACGATTATATTTCTAGTTTATATCTATGTAGTAATAACGTGCTGTGAATGGACACAGAGAAAGCAAACATGCGTGACTACAATCGATTCTCGTTAGAATTAAATCATCAGCTCTAAACATTAACATTAATTAAAAGTGATAAACAATAAAAATATTATGTTGTTGCGTGAGGGAATCCACTGCCGGTTCGCCATTTTGTTTCCCTTTTTGTTTAACAAGGAATATTGTTTAAACGCCATCTTTGATAAACCATATTGATATTTAGTTCGTGAAACCTTTCATAAAAATGTTTACCTTAGGTTTCTTCGAACATTTGTTGATGTCGATAACTTTTTAACTAAGTTTTTATGTCTGGAGTTTTTATAGGATACTATATTTTTGATGCCTGTTGTTCTTCAAGCCTTTATCTTTGAAAGTTTTTTTATTTGGTATTTTCGAAATATTGTACAACCTAGCTAAGCTTTTCACTAATGCATAAGTCGGATTAATTCTACTTCAGAAAAACATTCTTTAAGAAAGACTCAATTTTTAATTAAACAGTCAGACGGTTATCATAATATTCATACTGCGATGCCCGTCTATGAATAGATCACCTCACCTTTACTAAGAGAGACATTAATTAGTAACCACAATGTAATTAGAAATGAAGTGCTAATGTCCGACAGGCGCCAGACCAGCAGCCAATCAGATATAAGCATAACGCTTGGCCAATAGCAGACATTGGTTTTTCCAAGTCAGTGCCTGATAGGTAATTGGCTATGGTCAGTAGGTACTGTATCATTCCACTGCTAAGTAAAAGGTACCCCAATGAACTGAATAGCAATGTCTGTGCCGACCGAAATATCTAAGGTATTTTAGAGTTATGAGGAACAGAGTGGAAAGTTTGTCATCCTCCATAGAAAAGGGAGGATCCTCTGACCAAACGGGTGTTGTGTCTGGTGGGCTACTGCCTAACGGTTGTGGTCGGGATTTTGTATATATGCTAATGTCTCAGAGAACTCTTCTTGCGCGGTCGAGGAAACGTCTGTTGTCGTACGTATCATGTGCAATAGATGTCGCCACAGTATTTCCAAAAATAACTTCAATTATGTATTTGTCAACAGGCGCGGAGGTGCCAGCATGTTATTCTGGCGACTCTTGGCGCGGCGTAACCCTCGAAGAGTTCATGACCTGCCCATGGAATCTGGCAAACAACCGGCAAACTCGCATGTTAGCTGACCTGGCGCTGGTTGGCTGCTACAACGGAACCCTCAAACATCGAACTGCTGAGACAGACAGGGTACTCCTAGCGTCTGCTAAGAGGAACCTTGCTGCTATGGCGTACTTCGGGCTTACGGAGTATCAAAAGGTTAGTAGCTCCGTCATTGTTTTACGAGCTTATATCTCAAACACTTGGTTAGTGGTGATGCAACAGTAGTAGCTGGTAGCAGTACCGAATTGAAGGTTGAAGATTTCCGGGAATTATCCGCCACCTATACTTGAAGTTAAGTAAAATAAATTATAGCTACTGACTGCTGAAAATTATAATTCTATTTTTTAGGGATAAAACCCATCAGAACTTTCATGAGTGGTTTTTTTGTTCCTGGGTGAAAAATCCTGGACGAAAGGGTCTGTCAGACTCCTACTAACTAAAAACCATCCCGGTGTTCCATCTCACACCTACTTCGGGGGTCGTGGGAACTAGAGATATTTCCGCAAACCCCGACTGGAGATAGACTATGTCCTATTAACAACTTTACGTAATGTGTTTCCGTTAGATATTAATTTTTAAATTATGTCGTATTCTGACTTGGGCGTAAAATAATGTAAAGCATAGTAAAACAGGTACCATCACCAAATCGTACTGAACTAATTTGGAGACTGCACGAAGTTGAACTTAATACGATCACATTTACTGCCAATACGGCTGTTCAAATGATACCTAATTGCTAAATTTTGTGCTGCTCTGTTCCGTAACGAGATATCGGCGTATCGATAATCACAATCTATAAATCCTAAAGGATTTGTTCAATGTCTGCTTTACACTTCTGAAAGCGTTCAAGGTTTAGTTACTCTGTAACTAAAACGTCCCAAGGATTAGATTTGAAAACATTTATATAAAAGCCTAAATGTATTTGTACATTTAGTGGCTGTCAATGTTGTATTAGTATTTTACCTGTAGGATAATTCTATTAAAACATGGCCATGGCCATATCTCTCATAGTTATGAAAGCCCATTAATATAGGTAAGTATTATAATTATTTTTATTATAAATAACATTGATTAAATGTTAATTATTTTAGCAAAATAAACATAATCTTAAAATACGCTAGAAACTTCGACAATCTACATTTACAATCTACCAACTGAATTTTATGTTGACTGTGTATATACCCATCTTACCTTTGAATTTAGTACCTCTTCTACTTAGCTGATGTAGGGTTAAAATTGCAATTTGGTATTCCTTGAGCCTCCCCCCTCATCTTACGAGAGATCGCACTTAACTCATTGATTATTTAACTTACCTTTACACAGTTCTCTCAGTAGTTCTAAGCGTCTATCTATACATCCGACTATACCTACTCATGCTTAGATCAATAATTAAGTTAGGTAAGTACTCGAAGATTAGATAGGTTTCAGGAACATATTATGTAATATAGTTTCCGACTTTTGACGTGATAACTTCTTATAAATCGATGAAAAAGTGTCACGTTCCGCCTGAGCCTGAGCGTGCAAGCGAGAGCGCGGAACAAGCGATAGAGAGGCACGATCGGCCCAAGCAATAAGTTCCGCCTACGTCGGAAGCCATTATTTGCTGATGTTATATATGTTAGCCATTATGTTTCTTTACGACGTTTTCACGTAAAACTATCGTCCGTAAACCGACTTTACAGACAACGATTTTTTTTTTTTATATCTCCTGTACTGATGTCTGGGGAGGTTGTTTAAATCAAGTTTTTACAAAATTCTGGTTACAGTATTCTTGTTGCTTCTGTATGTGAAAACAATAAAGATAATAAATATCTCTGCAGAGCATTTATTTCAATGAAACCATTAACAGATACTTTTGAACTATCAAGGAGACGACGGTCAGTTAGTCAGAAAATTAAAAATAGTTGCTCGTTGTTCCAAAACGTAGGAAAGTCTCAATAGAGAAGAACGAGGAAGAAACTCCATGGACACTCTTTTAAATCAAGTTTTTAGACAATACTGGTAACATTATTCTTGTTGCTTCTTTATGTGAAAACAGATAATCTAGCAAAACAAAACATAAAGAAAATAATCAAGATAAAAGCCATAACAGTTAAGATTTGACCAATCTCTACTGACAGCGCCCATTCATGACGCGTGAATTTCATTCCGAGACCCGTCCGTGCCTCAGACTCCCGGCTCCCGGCCTCCCGGTAGTATGGACATCTTTGACACTCAGCTCCAAAGTTGGACAACCAGTCTTACCAAGGGGTATGGTGTTACCATAGAAATATCTATGGGTGTTCCTCAGTAACTGGGTTGTGGAGATCAGACAGGCAGTCGCTCCATGTAAGGGTGTTACCAAACCAATCGATCGATTGTCGATCGACGATCGATCGATGGTAGAATGGATTAGTCGACGTTGATCGACAGATTCTACCAGACCAAACGATCGATGGTAGAATGGATTAGTCGACGTTGATCGACAGATTCTACCAGACCAATCGATCGATGGTAGAATGGATTAGTCGACGTTGATCGACAGATTCTACCAGACCAATCGATCGATGGTAGAATGGATTAGTCGACGTTGATCGACAGATTCTACCAGACCAATCGATCGATGGTAGAATGGATTAGTCGACGTTGATCGACAGATTCTACCAGACCAATCGATCGATGGTAGAATGGATTAGTCGACGTTGATCGACAGATTCTACCAGACCAATCGATCGATGGTAGAATGGATTAGTCGACGTTGATCGACAGATTCTACCAGACCAATCGATCGATGGTAGAATGGATTAGTCGACGTTGATCGACAGATTCTACCAGATGAATCGATCGATGGTAGAATGGATTAGTCGACGTTGATCGACAGATTCTACCAGACCAATCGATCGATGGTAGAATGGATTAGTCGACGTTGATCGACAGATTCTACCAGACCAATCGATCGATGGTAGAATGGATTAGTCGACGTTGATCGACAGATTCTACCAGACCAATCGATCGATGGTAGAATGGATTAGTCGACGTTGATCGACAGATTCTACCAGACCAATCGATCGATGGTAGAATGGATTAGTCGACGTCGATCGAGTTGCTTGATTTTTATTAGTGATGGATTATAGCCGGAGTTAATCGATCGACGTCGACCGATCCCATCGACCGGCAATCGATCGATTAGTTAGTGGAACGGTATCCGTCGATCAGCCAAAGCTACCACACCAATCGATCAACGTCGATCGATGTCGACCGATGGCATCGATCGATGATCGATCGATTTGTATAGTAAACACCCTTAAGCTCTGGTATTTAGCTACATCCGATTAGAGTAGAAGCCGACTGAATATATATAGTTGAGAAAAGGCTAGGCAGTTTGTTTGCTGGTTTATCTTCTGTACTCACACTTCAAATGATAAAAATATCGACCATAGTGCAACAATAACGTAATTTATCGGTCGGTACAAAACGTAGGTCTTCGATATATCGTTCTACAAAAAGTCTTATCATCCAAGGCCACCCAATATTGTAAAATACATCCTTTCTCTTAACCCAATCGCTAAAAGTAATCCACACGAATTTATGCCGAACACTCATCACCCTGCGACAAAAAATACCATCTCCGATACAAAATCTATAATTCCTTCCTGAATATAAATGAGTATTAATCCTTTTTTACGGTTATTCTATTCTGGTATAATGGTAATTTTGTCTTTATTCTCTTTAATCTTGCGTCGGGCGAGTAGTCACATCTTCTCTTCCTTATGGCTACGCTATAGTCGTGTACGGCGACGCGGCGTAATGCTCCATGCTTCACTGAACTATATGTGTATGTAAAATGTTAATGTTTCTTACGCTAATGTATCTATGTGCCATCCAGAGTGCACTATATGGATTTTGCCTGAAAAGTATAGGTTAGGATTTTTTTTTCTTTTCTTTGCATCAACGTCTGTAGTTCTTGAAGGAGTAGATAGAGTCTTAGTCAACCGAATAGATTTAATGCTGTTAACATCATCAATCAAGACGCGAACAGTTGGACATATCCTAAGCGTCGCCACATCAACCTTAGCGCTGTAATGCTTTTCTTTATTCGTAACATTTTCTACCCTAATACGTTTAAAGACTCATTAGTACCACTGCATCTATTCTTGCATACAAAATTCCCACTTAAATTTCTCTGTATTCTTTTTCCACAAACTACGAAAGTCAGTTCCACTAAAGTAAAAATGCAGCGTCTGCATGCACAAATCCCACGTGTTATGCCACTGGTATTACTTATTGTATGTCCAGCGACCCCGCAGAGATAAGCTTGCCCATTATTTGCACTTGAATCATTGTCGTATCTGCAACGCCATTTGTCGCCAGCATAGCCCCCGGCCACAGACCGCACTGTTCTTTGTCTCAATGAATATTCATTGCTCATCTATAAACAGTATGGTTTAACTGGACCTTTTTTGTAAAGTTACCAACCTTTTTCTTTTAACCATGGGTTGTAACTCGTAAAAGTCATCATCTTGTCGTATTTAAGGAGTAGCATTCTTGTATGCGGTTGTAACAACATTATGGCCTTATTTTAGACGTTTGCATGCTGAAAATAGTACGAAAAAGACAAAGTGTAGACATCAAAAGCATTAATGTGTGCTGTTTGTCATTGATGTCTACAATAAACTTTTTTTTATTGTAAAACTTGCTGCAACAAGACAGACAACAACACAGCATCACCCGCTTTTCTAATCATGATGATGATGAAAGTAAGAAATACCGACTTAATCAGTCGGTATTTCTTACTTTCATTCCTTCTACCACTTAGGTATTTTCAGTAGAAGACCTAGCTGACTGAACCTGTACGAGTATGATAAAAATTTATGGACACCGTAAGTGAATTTGTTACCGCGGGGTATTCATAGACGAACACAACTAAAACTCAATTTAAACTCCACTTACCTTCCTTATAAAGGTTATAAGTCTATAAATATGTTCGTCGATATTCATGAAACTGAAATGGGTTATTAACTGACATTTTGTAGCATGAAACCCCAACAGGTTTGCACTGAAGGTGAGAACGGACTTGTGTACCGTCCCCTGAGGCGTGACTATGGTTTATGTTAGCAAGGAGTTATGTTAAACGCTGGGTTTCTGGGAAACTAGGATGCACCGGTAGTAAACGTACATAATGTAACTAAGAAGTGACAGCGCTACTAAGTACCTGTACGTGAATGAAGCGTTTAAACACGTCCTTTAAATTATTGCAGCGAAGATATTTTTTATGTTATACGATTTATAACTTCACTAGCACTTTGCCCGCGACTTCGTCCGCGTGCATTTTGTATAGAATCCCTAATTATTAAATTACTCAGGGATAATGTAGCTTTCTAATTTTGAAAGAATTTTTAAAAGCGGTCGTGTAGTTTTTAATTTAACTCGTATCAAACAAACAAACAAATATTTCTTCTTTATAATATTATTACTTTAGATTAAGTTGCACGTACATAAATGTCTCTGTCATTAATTTTTTATATTATTTTTGATTTCATAATAGGAACTCTATGATGTTAGTGTAGATAAAAGGCACAGTATAAATATTAGTACTAGTGTACAGTAGTGACACGCTCCGCCTCCTTCCGAAACTGTTCCTCACCTCTTCCCACGTCGAACGACTGCTACTGGGAACTGCTTTTAGTTCGAGCGGCGCGTAGACACACACACACGCACGTATTTGTACAGTCTGTTATTTGGTAGTAGTGTAGGCAATTATATAGTTTCGTTTCTATGGAGTGTCCTGGGTGTGTAAAAGGTCATCATTTGACTGGTTTGCTTATTACCGCATATTCTATGCATTCCTTAACCGTTTTGGTGACTATTTATTTATTTAATTATGATAAACCTTCTATTCAGTCCAATTTCATAACATATTTTTTGGGTAATTTCGGTGATGGAGAATGGAACTATACAACAATACACAAAAGCATGTCTGTGTATTGTTCATGTAAGATGGAAAAATAATAAATAATATAGGCAATTATAAATAGATGTACGGTATGCATTTTTAAATCATATCAAATTAGCCATTATGCATTGTTATGAAGGCAACATTAATAGAAGTTAATGGTTGCTAGCTAATCAATCTTAAACTGTTGTGTCTTAAAAGTTAAACTGAAACCCGTCACGTGCCGTAAGGAAATGCGTTCACCGTGAAACAATTAAACACGATGTTATGATGAAGGTTATGAGAATTACTTACTTACCTTTAAAATAATTTTTCAATTTAAAACCTTATTGCGAGGGCTGGGTCGAGGCAGCGCAAGAAAAAAATAACTGGAAAGACTCGGGGGAGGCCTTTGCCCAGCAGTGGGACACAACAGGCTAAAAAAAAAACCTTAAGACTATTAGGGTTATAGCTTAGCTGTCATTTCTTAACTTGTAATACTTTGTTCACACTCCAATATACTAAGTGGTGTTTATGCAAGGTACAGAAGAAGGTGAAGAGGCCAGCACATCAAGCTACAACAATTTGTCAAATGACAATGCCAGATCCTGCCCCACCCATGTACAGAAAAAGTAACCCTTGTACGGAAAAGTAAATTAATGAAAATAATTGTGATGAATAAAGAACCTTTCTAAACTAAATTGTTTTTCTTTAGAACTTGCGGTTTACGAAATACCTACCCACAAAATACAAACTCATTTTACCTAAAATACAATTTAACCTATAATCAATGTCATTATTGTTTTTACATTTAAACGGAAACCGCAAGTTCTACAGTCACTAAGGCTAAATGTTTAGTTATCAGCAATAAATAAACAGTAAGATGCTACATATTGCACATGACTTTTATTGAGTGGGGCAACGTTCTATAGAGTTTCTGGCATTGTCCTTTCTTTGATAGGTTTTCAACTTTATTACAAAATGGTAAGGTTCATATTCAATTGGGAAAATTTGACATTTTGGTATGGCTTGATGTGCTGGCGTCTGTAAATCGTATGAATGATTATTATTTAATTGTATCTATAATTCCTTTATTTTGACAAAATATTGTAACAGTAATATTAAAAGAGTAATTATAGAGTTTCTTGCTCGTTCTTCTCCTTAGGTTACGTTACGGAACAATTTTTTGGAAATGAAAAGAATTCAAATACCTAAATCAAAAATAGATTCAAATCTATTACAAGATGTTACGTTAAGTTGCACGAAACCAACATTAGTTTAATGACTTTCAATTAATGCCATCCCTTACATTTTATATCAAAAAGAAAGTGACAGCATCAATTTAAAATGTCCATTAAACTAATGTTGGTTTCGTGCAACCCACCGTTAGACGAGAATATTTATGAGCATGGATGGATGTATGTTTGTTACTCATTTACGCTTAAACGGCTCAACGGAATTAGCGCATTCGGCACAAATATATTGATCTAGGTAACACACAGTATAATTTAATCCAGTTTTTGTGTACCCGTTGGATAATTTTAGAATTTGGCTTAATTTCGAAGTCTACGCAGATGAAGTTGAGTCTTAAATGAAACAATTTTACAAAAATTACTTTTTGCTAATAAACAACAAAATCCAGAGTCAGTGCAAACAAATCTTAACGTGGAAAAAAAATCTTCACTAATGTGGCTATGTATTGTCGTCTGGACAGAATGACTACATAAAGATTCAACCTAATGTCCAAGAAGAAATTTTCCTAATCCTAAAATTGAAACAACTAAGTAGATAAAAGCTCTTCATAAAGTACGTAGCTTTTTATGACTATTGAAGTGTGTAAAGGAAAGGGTTAAATTAAGATTAGAGTACGGGGTGACAAGAGTGTAGTCAGATATGAAGTGTTAATAGATTCAGTAGGTACTTGTCATGGGGTAGATTTACTGCCAATGAGTTTGCTCCGAACATTTACTTTAAAGGGTTTTCGTAATATTCAGTTGTTTCATTCTAGCTGCTTTGTTTTATTTAGAAATCTTGAAATAGTTGTAATTTCGTAGAAGTGTTGGGGTAGTTATGCAAATAACGCAAAACTGTTAAGATAAACACAAACAGAATAGCCTGTTTAGCTGCGTTTTTAACTTAAATATATCGTAGTATGGTAACGCGACGGATCTTGAGAAAGATTTTAGAATCTTTACTACTTAGGTAGCTTGAATTTTAAATGTCTACCTTGTACCTATATGGAGTTAAGATTGAATTCCAATGCAATAAACTAGTTACGCATAATTAGATATGCATGACTAAGTTATGAACACGTCATATGCACAAGAATGTTAAAATTAACATTGCAATTATTTTTACAAGGACTAACAAACATATTTCTGGGTCATCATCTTAAACTAGTTAATTTAAAGAAACAGAAGGAAAACTTCTCTATTTGAAACAACAACACATTCTGTTGAAGAATCACAGAGTTATGCATACATAGACAGAGGATTTGACATACAAATGTTTGTACAAATGATCCAAGCGTGCCGCCAATATTATCTATTTAATAATTTTATTCTACGTTTATGTTTGCTCTCGAAAAGAGCTTCAAATATTATCACCCCTTGGAACGCTGCATATGAGGCTGACTGAGAAGAGAAAAGTTGCTCAATTTTTATCCAAAGTCTCTTTGTATTTTCGAATTTAATAAAACCGTTAATTATTACAAAATAAACAGGGCTCATGGCACTGTTTGTTTAAGAAAAGCTACCCATTTACATTTCCCTACAGGAACATTTCGAAACAGGCGACAAAGAAATAGTAATTTTACTTGTGTTCCAAAAATCATACTGCTAACAATTTTTTGCTTTTACATCAGATTGAACAACCCATGCTTTAGTGGTCTGATGAGATTAATTGTGTTTCCTGACTGACGCTAAGGGGTGGGTTATAATTTTTGTTTAATCAGCAAAGGGGTGCGTCAAATATCCCACACCCTTAATCTGTAAAATAGTCAGAGTAATAGAGTCAGTAAGTCAGTGTAATTACAGTCATTTTCAGTTTTAAAATTCAGCAAAATCCATTGTTACATAATTAATTTAATTGCTTACTTAATTAATTAATAGCCGTGTGGTGCCACCCCATTTCTACCCGTGGGTGTCCTAGAAGACGACAGAGGGATATTGACAAGTGGATGGGCAGCAGCGTCTTTCTTAGTACCATAACACTTACAGCGATCGCCAACATGCATCGGTCAAGCATGGCGATTACGGCTGAACCCCCCCTTGGGGGAGACTTAAGCACAGCGTGTAAAGGTTGACATGATGATGATGATGATATAATTAATTTGTTCGATCGACATCTAAGTAGATACGCAATGTTTACAGTGACAGGGCTTATTGGGCAGAATGTGTGATTGTGGTTAGTTGTACTTAACATTCAAACACTAACAATTTATTCTTTCCTGCTCAGATATCTCAGTACGTGTTCGAGGAGACGTTCAACTTGCTGTTCGCGGTGCCGTTCACGCAACACAACGCGACGGTGTCGGGCGCTACGCTCGCAGCACTGTCACCCGCTCAAATCGCACACATCAAGCGACTCAACTCACTCGACTTAGAGCTCTACGAGTTTGCCAAGAACCTCATGTTCAAAAGGTATGTTTACTGTTTACATTCATTAGCAAAGGTTGCATACAAAGTTTGTAAAGGACAAAACAAATAATGTGTCTCAATTTACTTTTGTCAACTCTACGACTTCGTGATTCTATCGTCGTTTCTACGGTCATGTTAAAGTAAATGGTCCAGTCTCTCTCTATTCTATTTCTCTTGTCCTGAGTACCAACCATTTCTTTGAGATTTCCAATCGCGGATCCAGTTTAACATAAAATCCAAATTTTCATGGCACCAATCTCGGCTCAGCAATCGCAATCGCAATCCAATTTCAAAGAGGATAGCGCCATAACACTAAGCTTGCCCTCCTAGTATATTTGTATTGCATGGATAGCAGAAAATACCGTTATTTGTTAACGTTTTTAGTAGTTCAACACCCAGCGATGGAATAAAATGAAATTCCTTATAAACCCTGCTCTCTCCGCGTCTCAGCGAATGCGTGACCGATTTTTTTACATTTACACAAACCAAATGTTATCAAGTAAAGATCGGCTGTTTTACGTCTCGCACGGCTCACTAATAATGTGGTTTAACGACGTGAAAGGTTTTAGGGTTCCATATCAGGGGTGATAACAAACCCTTTTGTTAGGGATGCCTACGCGTACATCTGTTCGCACGTAGTTAAAGTACAATTAGTTTCAACTCACGTCAGTTTATGTATTCGTACACAAGCAATAAAAGGGTGTTTAAAATTTAAATACTAAACATTATTCTACAAGTCCAATTTGGGCGTCAAATTCAGGCTTGGCCAGATTTAGTTCGCATACGATACATATTTATGGCCCGACCTCGATATGTCGCCGTGACCCCGAGGATATAAGTTGAGAAACGTCGCTTTAGATTGGGTTTCTAATCTAAAGGGATATCAACTGTGCCCTTTATACCGCACGTTTGCGGTACCCACGCTTGATTCGATAGAATTTCTTTTATTTCTTCACTATGCGCCGTTACTACGGACGGAGCAAAAGTTGGATAACTGTGTCAAAGTAATTTTGTGTCGGAATTTTAGCCGTGCTAGGTTTGCGTATGTTTGTACAATTTAAGGAATTCAGGGTAGGTTTGTTTGTGTTGTTAATTGAGCTGTGTAATGCTTTGTGATTCCCGGAGCAATGATATTTGCTCATAGAATAATACGTTGCCGAGGCGCGCGGAACGCTGTACGTGTTCCATAGTATCAACACCTGCGCCATACAACGGTCTGACCTAATTACTTGTTACAGATTCGAAGCGTTAAAGAAACGAGATACGGATTTCGAGTATCGGTGGCGCCACTTGGGGGAGGTGGCGCGCAGTGGCGTCACCGAGTTCGACTGGGACAGCAACTTAGAGGACGCCACCACCGAGAAACCTAAAGGCAAGTAACCTGCCTCGGGTGCAGCCCCCCAGTGACGTCACCATCCTAGTGCATACACTAGTCATAGATAACCACACAAATTGAATAAAGAATTTATTTTTTATTCATCGGTCTCCCGAGACCATGTAAATACTATTAGAACGCGATAAGTACATTTCTCAGAGCGATAGTGCGGGACGAAATCGATTACGATCGCGCTGTACAAATGAGTTTATTTAATTTTATTAATCGTCGTGCATTTAAAAATATATTCTAAAAAATCTAGATTTGTTTTCATATTTTTTATTTACTTTGGCAACTTTTTATTTTGTTTTTAATTTGTAAAGTGCGCTCTAAATCCATCCCATAAAGTTAAAACTACCTATACATAATAATATACAATATATTATATAAATATATCTGTAGTGAGTATGTAATGTTGTTCTATAATGTTGAATGAATGTTGACGTTTGATAGATACAGGGTAATGCATCTAGGTTGAACCCATCGAAGTGTAGCCTTTAGTGTAATCGTTACTAGTAATATCCAGTGAAATGCATCAGAAATTCAACTCCGAAGGAATTAATGGCAAGATTGAAAATTATACTTCAGAAGCTATCAAAACTGGTTCAGAAATGCATGAAAACTAAAATGAATTGATATTATTCCTTCGTAGTAGAACTTCTAAACGGGTTCCAAGGTAAGCGGTTATAGTCGGACGTGGACGATGACGTACGAATTTATTTCCCAACCAGCTTTCCTCATTTATAAAGAGTACAGGATGCGGTCAATTGCGATTGTTTGTGATTGAATCGAAACGGGTGATTGATCGTGCGACGTTGTGGGAGATTTGTGAATGGGAGTGACCCCGATCGTTCTTGCGAACATGCTGCTTATTGTGATTACTTATCAATTGAATTTTATCCTGTTCCTAAAAATAGAAAATAACAACGCGTTTTACCTACCAATAGTAGTTTACGTACCTGCCGTAATGTATATGATCTCTTAGTACCCACTATTGATGAAAGTTGCACAAGTTTGCTAAAATCGGAGGAAAAAGGGAATCCCATCAAACAGCTTCATAACTTGCTATCTGCTTACCTCGGAGTCCCAACCTTAGTATCAAACTATAATAATAATCGAATGAAATTGCTCAGGATACCTCAAAAGTGTGGAATAATTTATACGAATAGTTATTTTCTGCTACAATTGCGTCGCTATTACTCACTGATGGAACAATATTGTAATGGGTATTCCTATTCATCGTCAATATGAATGGTTCGCGAGCGGGATTCGATAACAACGTGCGGTAATATTTAATTTTGCTGTTCGGTATTCGATATCGTTAGTGTAACCTCAGCGGTCCCGACGCCCGGTGAGAGAACAAAGGGAATACTCCTAATAATACGTAATGTACAGTCGAGTTCAAAAGACAAAGGTATGAATGCTATGGCACCGCAAATATGAAATACATTTGCCAGTCTTGATGGTATCTCAAGTGCACTCAATTTTGTAGTGCTTCTATATTTGGTGGAGCTACTGTATGTACCTAGAGTACTGCCTACCTAATGAAATATAACACATATTTTGTATTTAAGTAAGCTATAATTGGGTCTATGTTTTTCTATTCATTTTTTTTCTATATGAATTGGTAAACAATAAAATTCTCATTAAAAATTGACCAAAGAACAAAAATGAGTGCTATGTATGTTTGTTCTCATATGAGTTAAGTTTGACGTTAAGTTTAATTTTAGGATAGTCCCTAATTTGGAAATAGTTTAATTAAAAACACCTAAAATAATATCGATAAAAAGTAAACTATGTGTAATAATTATATCCAACTGCAAATATAATTGAAATACTTTTGTTTTTTAATTATACTAAGGCCTTATTATTAGGGACTATTTACTCATTAAGTGCATCAAAAGTACTCTGTAACTATGCAGCTGTAAATAAAACAATTGTGTTCTCTGTGTTGTTTATTATTAGTTAGATTTAGGTGTAAGTATATTAAACTTTTTTGTATACAGCTATACGTAAAAGTACGGCATCTTTTTATTTTATTTTTATATTTATTCTAGTTTCTTTTTATTTTATATCTAAATAGAAAAAGTCTGATTGTCGAGTTTGTAAGCTATATATTTTGTATCTCAGTTATTTCAGGTTTCGTGGTGAGTTATATTTTTTTTGTAATAATAAACTGTAGACGTCTTCTATACCCGATACCTCCTGCTCTATGGGTTTGACTTATATATTTTATTTATTTAACTATAGTAAATCGTTGTGAACATAGTTGGCTATGTATACTGTGTTTGAGAATGGTCGTGTTAACCAAAACAGGAAAAAAATTTAAGCACTAACACGTTCCATGTTCAATTCTCAGTTGGCAACAGAAAAAGCTTTCTTTTATTTTACACGAAGGCAATGTACCTAATGTATTGAAATCGAAATATACCATTCAAACTGCAATAGGGAAAGTAAACTACAACAAACAAGTCTATATCGACTGTTTGCATTTATTCTTAGTGCGAGTGCATTTCGTATTCCATCCACTGCATGCTACTTTGAACTGTATACCAGTGTTACAAAGTTTGAAGTTAAGACAGCACTTTCTACTCTGTAAAGTATAAGGGAATAGTGTATCAAAGTGAATTTTGTTTTTAAACTATTTGAAACGGTCGGTACGAAGTCACGACAGACTTTAAAAACATTTTTCGACAAACATTTGTTGTAACTTGTTATTTTCACAAAAGTTTTTTACAGACATATTTTCTTTTTTATATTCCATATTTGCTGCATTTAAAATAACTAGAGCTTTTGTTTTTAACCAAGTGCTGTTTATGATCAAGTTATTATATTCTGTTTTATAAACATTTTTGAACTTATGTGAACAAAAAAACTATTCAACAATTA
The DNA here is from genome assembly GCA_947361185.1 of Charanyca ferruginea. Taxonomy (NCBI): domain Eukaryota; kingdom Metazoa; phylum Arthropoda; class Insecta; order Lepidoptera; family Noctuidae; genus Charanyca; species Charanyca ferruginea. The sequence continues at coordinate 19,194,790 of OX376059.1, read as the reverse complement.
AAATGTAACTGGGTTTAGAAAGAAAATTGTATAAAACGTTATATCCAGTTAAAATGATACCAATGTTACGAATGGTGCGGATTGTATGTAGTCGTGTATATAATTTGTTATATGAATATATTTTGAAGTCGAGTTTCCAATTAAGTGCAGGAGTGTGTGGATGCTCCAACACGAGCGATTGATACGTCGTCTCTTGACAATAACGTTTATAGGTCACTCCAATTTAGTCCTTTATGCTGAATTGTATGCAAGCCAGTGTGTATGGAGCTGTTTCTTTGTACGTAGATAAAAAGACATTTTACAAATTACTTTTTTTAGCTGTACATCCATTGACATAATTATGATCTGTTCAAATATTGTTCAGATTTATGTCAACAATTATACCGTGAACAATATTTTGACATACCACGTTGTCGATGACTGTACAGTTTTATTTATCTCATTTATTTGAGAGCTATCTCAGAATCGATGTTACTCTCATAATTAGTTTATCGAACTAGTAGTAAGAATTGATAAATGTATGTATATTTTTCTGTGTGTAAAATAACGCTAAGCCCTGTGATATAAAAAAAAAAGATTGCACCCAATGTTTTGCAGTAATATCCCTTTTTTAAATTCATGGAAAGCATTTTATATTGGAAGTTGCCTTGTTATTTTTTATGCTTGACGAGTGTACATAGTAAATTCATAATAAGTATAATTGGTCTAAGTGACGTGGATAACTTATAAACGATGGGTGCATAAGCCATAAGATAAGTTAGCCATATAGAGCACGTAAACTTATTGTGGTGACATGATAATAAACTAGATACCTTATAGTTATGTATGTACCTATAGCACACCACCGGTACAGTTCGCGTTGTCTAGTACCAAAATTTAGCGTTTAGTTGTTTTTTTAAGTTCCCGACTGAACCAAAATATAGTACTTTATATTGTGTTAACGATCACCGAGTAATAAAAACAAGCGAAACTAGTCTTTGGTTTTATTTCAAGCACATACGTCAACTTAACGACTGTTGCGCCAACAGATTTATAGGCGTGTCTAATGCAGCTCAACAGTGGAATATACGAAAACTACATCAGTCATATCAGATAAGCTCTTAATTAACTAAATAACGCGCGGAAAAAAATGTTGATGAAATAGTTGGAGCCGCTAAAGTCCAATTAAGACGAGGTCTTGCGTACAAAAACTTGTATCTGGAGTGAGCTTTATTTTTCTAATGTCCGTATAAGGGGAGAGCGGTATGTGTGTAGCCGGCGTAGTCGGAGCAGCGACGTGCAGGAAGCTCGAATGGTCGAATTTGCATTTATGTCATTAGGCTGCATCCGTCGGACGGCGTCGGCGACCAGGAGCGGAGCGACCGACCCACAGGCGACCGATACACCCCACTGGGGAATAATGTTGTTGGTTTGTTATGTCTACATGTCCACACAATCACTCTACTATTTCCATAGACAAACGAGCATTAAATCCTTGATTATTTCTCAAAATCTTGCATCAATAATGTCTATGAATTCGATACTGACGATGACAGTAATGGCTTTATAAAAAAGTTTAAAAAAAAAAAGGAAACCGCCTTCAAAAACTAAAAAGTTATAAATAACTAGCACAGAACACACATTACTTTCGGAAGTCGGTGGCGGTGGCTTTGTGTTTGTTTGTTGTTTTGTATTGCCACCGACTTCCGTAAGTAAAGTAATGTGTGTTCTGTGCTAAAGTTATTTATAACTTTTTAGTGTTTGAAGGAGGTTTCCTTTTTTTGAAAAAGCATTTTATATTTAGCTTTTTAGCATTGCCTTAACATTCAAATCTATTAAGAAACGGCGACACACTTAAAAGAGATTGTAAGTCCTCCAAAGATTGAGAAACTAAAACGTCATCTAAGTATTTTTTTGGGATTTAGTTGATTTTTTCAAAAAGGGCTGGATCAATTTTGGTAAAATTTATATGGGACCATTTCGGAGTAAACACGAATTTATCGAACAAAAAATTTGCGAATCCGTCTATATATGACAGAGTTATGCCCGAACATACATAAAAACAAAATAGAAACATCCGAATTGATAACCTCCTCCTTTTTGAAGTTGGTTAAAAACCAATTTAATCTTCCCTCATAATATCGAAAATTATAAAACATTTTAACTAGACCACCCAATAAAATGATATTGGAGAACCCGCATCATAACTGATCACTGAATAAAGAATTATTGGCGAATATGGGTCAGGCGGGTGCTCGACCAAACGTGTGTGAGCACTGTGAGCTACCTACGATCAATTTAAATAATGCAGGCATGTGTGGAGTGTTTGAGTTACTTTTTATTATTAAAATATTCGCGAGTTCCAGAGCCCTCGTCACACCTGTGGTCTCTGAAGGGTAGACAGGCATTACTAGGGATGTAGGGTAGCCGAACCTTGACTAGTCGAGCCCTATGTGATAAATTAAAATGGTGGGAAGTACAGTTTATCTTGGCCCGACTTTGAGTCTGAATTTTTTCCAAGATTAGTACCTAGTAGATAAAGTGACAATCGGGGAACGCTGTTAGTTACAAGTCAAGTCTCCTTTGTACTTTTCTCCACCTGAACGTGACGGTAAAAAACAAAAAGCACACCAACCCACTCATCTTCAATTCCATTCTTGCTCACTGGGTCATTTTGTAAGCCGATATATATGTCGCATGAACTGGAAGATCCTGTGGACGTAGCACTAAAATACACTATTCAAAACGTACCTATAAGAGTCAATCTTTAATACGATAGGCCGATTAGGAGAAGGAAGAAAAGAAGGTCATTCCTCCTCAGCATACTTCTGGAATGGCGAGTTCTAGTTAACCGACTTCAAAAAAGGAGGAGGTTCTCAATTCGACTGTATTTTTTAATAATAATAATAATAAAACCATTTATTTTCAGGTAACAAATACCCATAGAAAAATACCTTAACTTAAGTATACACATAACAATATAACAATTGTGTTAGTAAATAAAACTTAAAACTATGTTAGTATCACTTAATTGCTCCAAGTCTAATGTTTGTTACCTCAGAACTTTCGACTGTGTGAACCGATTTTGATGATTCTTTTTTTATTTGAAATGGCATCCATGAGAAAACCATATAAGTCTTAAAATTGCATTAAGTATGTGCGTGATTTGTTACGCGATTTCTCCGGCAAATGAACACCGATTTTGAAAATTCTTTTTTTTATTAATAGGGTATGCTTCAGGGGTGGTCCCATATAAATTGTATCAATAGTTTCTTCAATCTTCGGAGTAGTTAGTTTCAATCTCTGTTTTAACTGTGTTGCCGTTTCTTGAGGGACTTGGATGAGAAGGAGGTACTAAAAAGCGGAAAGTAAAAAGCTTTTGCAAAAAAGGGAACTAAAGTCGTGTGTTCTGTGCTAAAGTTATTTTTCACTTTTTAGTTTTTGAAGGTGGTTGTCTTTTTCATTATTATTTTTAATTTTATTTTATGTCGTTGGATGGCGAACAAGCCTACTGCCCTCTGACGTTTATTGGCATGCCTACAACATCTACAAATTACTACAGGCTCCGCAGATGCGTCACCACTCAGAAACAACGTTGAAATGTCTCTTGTGCCTGTGCCTATACCATGCAGCACCCAAACTCTTTCAACCCCAGCAATGCTGCTTAGCGGTAGAAATAGGTATGGCCGTGGTACTTCCTCCTCTGACGAACACTTTCACAAAGAGTTCTATATGTGTAAGACGACACTGGCGCAGTGGCTGAGCGATTGACTGTGGCGCAACGTGTTGCGGTTTGGAAGCCCAGGGTAAACATTTGTGTGATAAGCACTTGTGTTTGCTTTGTGTCTGGTTGTTGTTTATCTATATACGTATATATTTTAATGTATTTGTGTATGTATATCACCTGTCTGACACCCATAGGATAGGGTATGCTTAGGTTATGGTCAGATGGCCGTGTGTGAAATGACCCATTATAATTTTATTATTTTGTGAAGTAGGTACTCATTTGAGTGCTCCTAACATAAAAACCAAATTTTCCGTTAAAAGATAAAGCCAAGAATGTACGCATAAACCATTTCATTGTAAGTAAAAGTTTCAACAGACAAATGGGCTCTTGTGATATCAATGGCTTGTAATATCAAATTCGATGCGACTCCATACGTCAGATAAGATCGCGAGACGCATAATAAAACTATCGCGTTTCCAGTAAGTGGTGTTTGGTGGCTCTTACGGTGCATTAAGATGCAACCGGGGACGTTTCCCGACAGGCTCCGGTTACATCGACGTGTTTCTTAGGAAACAATTTGGAATGCTTCTCGGAAACCTAGAAATAGCACCCGAATTTGTAATTCAGATTTATTTTTAATGGGTTCCATGAAAATCTTTGTCGTTTTTAATTTGTTTGTTCTTGGTCCGATTATGTATCTATACTGATATTATAAAGAAGTATTTGTTTGTTAGTTTGTAAGATTGTAGGTCAACATAAACGTAGGAAATCATTCACGCGGACGAAGTCGCGGGCAAAGTGATAGTAGGTTATATTTTTGACTAGCAACCCGACCCGGCTTCGCATGGGCCTATAGCCTTCCTCGATAAATGGATTATCCAACACAAAAATAATTTTTCAATTCGAACCAGTAGATCCTGAGATTAGCGCGTTCAACCAAACAAACAAACAAACTCTTCAGCTTTATAATATTAGTATAAATTTGAAATAAAGTGATTAGCAATTTTTATACCTATGGCCAAGACATCGTCTGCGTCATTTATAAATCTTTGTCAACTTTTGTTTACACTAATGCCATCTTATCTGTCTTACCCGTGATATAAAATATCAGAGGTAGAAGATGTATATTTTCAGAGCTTTTTAAATCCTTTAGAAACGGTTGAGTAACCAAACATGCTGTAGAAGCAGCACCTAACAAAGCTGAAAGTTTAGACACAACACAATACGAGTTTGTTTAAAACCATTGTTTTGAGTGAATTGAACGAAATGCATTAAGATAAAGAGGGTTTTATTTCTGTGCGAATGAGCGATGTTGTTTCTACGGAGACAATTTACTGTTTAAGCGAAGTTCCACAAAGGAGGAAAGCGTCTAAAAAGCTTTCTGAACAAGTAGGAGTCCGCCTTCGCACTCTTTGGCTTCACGTTGTGTTTCTTGTGATCGGCCATTGTGTCCTTATCTTGCCACCAGTTATCTGCTGGGGGTTTAGGCACCAATTTATAGTTATTATACGGGCGGGCCTAAGGGCACCGGTTATTACGGTCCGCCTTTGTTTAGCCTGATAAAGGGCTGCTAAAGGTATTGAATGGTAAGCAGGTCGACTCATGAATCGAACGTATTGACATTAATAGAGCCCGGCGTTTTATCATGTTTGTGGGTGCGAAACTATAAATTAGTTTGGTATGTAGGTATTTGTTTGTTCTGATATCATAATAAATATCTTTGTTGTTCTAACGCTGTTCTTGGTGAAAAGTTTATTTAGGTATTTCAAACAAAAGAGATTTAGGGTAAACTGAGGCGTAAGTACCTACAACCCGGCACCCGGTGATCCGGCTGGCCTTTGTCCAACAGTGGACATCTTCCGGCTCATGATCATGATGAGACATAACTGGCCGGTTTCAGTTATTGTGCACTTAAGGTAGGTAATGATGAAAAATAAGAGATGCAAGTAACATCTCTTAGATATTTACTAAATAACAGCTAGTAAGTAAATTGAAATAAAAGCATCAGATCTCCAGGTAATTTTATGTCAATATTGATGTGAAGTGATTTGAATTTTATACAAGAACCCATAGGTAGGTAGGAACCTATAGTTATTTCTAGTTTTTCTATTCTTCAAATCTATACTTATAATATAATAAGCTGAAGAGTTTGTTTGTTTGTTGGTTTGGTTGAACGCGCTAATCTCAGGATCTACTAGTTTGAATTGAAAAAATCTTTTTGTGTTGGATAGTCCATTTATCGAGGAAGGCTATAGGCCCATGTGAAGCCGGGTCGGGTCGCTGGTTATACATAATAGTAGATGTGATAGAAGATAAAACGTCTCTTAATCCCTTTATAACAATAAGTATACCTAGTACCTACCTGCCTATTTCCCCATTTGTCCTTTGTCGACACTACGAGAAGAAACGCAGATGGGTTTCTTACCTGTTTGGCTTAGAAACGTCTAATTTATTTTAGTTTCACATCGCTCGTAAACATACGAAAGTGTTGAATGTCGAACTACAACAGCACCATAATACCTGGACCGAGAGGTAGGTAGATACCTACATAATGGTAACTGGTAACAAGTGACTGGTTAAACCACATATTGTAGGAATTAAGGATCATTTAGTTCTACTAGGACACACATGAGAATCGACTGACGATACTTGGCCAAAATTGGCCAAGTATCAAAAGTACACAAACAGCGCGAAAAATAAATCAGCTGTTCCATACATTTTGGTCGAGTACCTATTGTACAGTCAACAGCAAAAGTAGATGATCAAAATCAGAAATTCAATACTAATGAACGGAGTACGCGTCAGAACTGTGTGGCGTCGAAGTGATTCAAAAGTATGTGTGTGACAATCAGACACTTTTAATAAATAAACTAGTATTAAATTTTAGAAATTAATGTTAGTAAATTAGTATTGAATTTTTGATTTTGATCATCTACTTTTGCTGTTGACTGTACTTCTGTATGGATCAGCTGATTTATTTTTCGCGCTGTTTGTGTTGGCCCCATAATGAAAGTTGTTCAGGTTCGTGGTCTGAGTCATTCCTTTAAAATTTGCTCCTGAATTCAATTTCAGCCTGTATAAACTTACCTAAGTAGTATAAGTCTGTGGGATAAAATTGATGACAGAGTTTCAGTGAAAAAAGAACTCATGTTTTATTTATTTATTATACATTTAGGTACTTACGTATGCTAAAATTCGCCCTTAAATCTTAGAACTTAAAACAAAATTCAACAACTAAACGCTATCAGAAATCAGTTACGCCCATACCTACTAGATAGTGAATGAATCTATGAGATCGAGATAAGTTTATTTATATCTCTTGGACAGCACATATATTTCGCTACAACTTTGCCTCACCCACGCTATCAAGTATCAACGGCCTTAAGTACTAGGGCAACAAGCTTTCGCAGAGGTGTCCTTATCGTAAACGCATTCAAAACCTCTTGGAACGGCATGGCAGGGGCAGCACTATCGGCTACCGTACCGTAAATAAAATTAGCCTTTCAATAATTTATGAGTGGTGACGCGACGGTCAGAGTCTCATTAAACCGACAAGAGGTGAGGCGAACAAAGGGATATTGTTTGAGGAAGGGCCATTGGTGGGTAATAAAACAGTGCTCGTAAGTACTTAGTGATGCTTACGGCTATGCGATGGCGCGTGAAAGTGCCGTCTTAGTTTTGTAAGTTGTAGCCTCAGATTATCAAACAAAAAGGCAGATAGACCGCGCGGAACACTGAGAGTGAAGCCAAAAAAGCAAATACCAATTCAAAAGCGAATACTTACCTACAATTTCGTGATTGTATTCGCTTTTGAATTTTTGTTTGTCGTATTTTTTAACAATGCTTCGCTTCGTGCTGTACTGACTCGTACAATGCGAAGCGAATTGTAGGTATTCGTTTTTGAATTTGTATTTGCTTTTATGGCTTCACTCTCAGTGTTCCGCACGATCTGCCTTTTGTTTCATAATCTGAGCTTGTAGCAATCATTTTGTTGTTGATATTTAGGTTTGCGTTTTAGAGTTCAGTTACCGTACTTTTCTTATTAACATTGTGTTCATGATACAAAAACTGCACTCCTTGGAGGAATGAGACTGGTTCGACACTGAATAAAAACGTTTAAAAAAAAAGAAAACCGCAATAAAAACTAAAAAGTGATTAATAATTTTAGCACAGGACACACATGACTTTAGTTTTGAAAGTCGGTGGTGGTGGCTTTGTTCTGTTTGTTGTTTTGTATTGTCAGTGTTCAGTGCTAAAGTTGTTAATCACTTTTAGATTTTGGAGTTATGACCGAACATAGGCACCGGTCTAAAAAAAAAATTATATTAATATCCGAATTGATAACCTCCTTCTTTTTGAAGTCGGTTAAAAATGAGTAATAATTGTAGTCATTTAAGCGTTCCGTCTTCTTTATTGTTTTAATTTTTTTTTATATTTGCCCAGTGTTATTTACTTTTAGTAGGAGGTATGTGTTCCTTTCCCTGTTCAATAACTTGAATAGGCAATTCAAAAGGTGAATACAATGGGCATAATTTGCCCATAAAGTATCGGCGTTATGTTTCAAAGGGCGATTACATATCTGTTTGAAACTCGCAAGTACGTGTGTGTATGTAGTATGTGGCTATGTATAACATAAGAAAATGATGAATGAAAACCGATAACATCTTTTCTATGTAAATGTTATTACAGAAATATTTGAGCATGAACGTTCGTGTTGATATATTTTTTCCCATCAGATACATAATTCATGCTGTAACTAGGTATGTACCTACATATGTACGCAATACCTAGGTACTGAGTAAGCACCCTTTTGCGTACTGAATTATTTATGGGTCTATCTTGAGTTCTAGTTTACCTTAATTTGCTCTTCCTTACTTACACACCAGGTAAATCTACCTTCTACCGTTTATTATTTGAAAAAGTCTGTTGTTTCATGAAATAATGCAGTAGGGAAGTACAGTCACGAGCAAAAACATGTAAACAGTTGGTTTCATTCTAGACTAATTTTCTTCTAAACTATCGATTAAAATGTTATGGGGTTAGGGTATTTTTGATCCCAAACTACTATTAAATAGGTTTTATCTATAAGTTCAAATAGTTATTTCACGAGAAAATTGCTTTTAAATTTTGCAAACTGTATTCATACATATTTATGCTCGTGACTGTACAAGATCATTGAATTGCATGAAACGATGCTATAACGCTATTTTAAATTTTGTTACTTAGTAAAAGTTGTTCCCATTGATACGTATTTTTGAAGGAAAACAAAATGCTACACTACGCAACATTCACGCACACTCAGCACTTGCGCTCCACGCGTCACTCTACGCTATACTACTCAGCCTGAGCAAAATATGAGCATTCTCAAAATATGAAACTTACTGCATTATACAGAATGGGGACCACATATATGCAATAGACGAAATCGGTCTAGTAATTAGGTCAAAAAGTAGAGTTTTAATTTTGAACAAATTTAAACAGTCATTGATCTAGTCACTAGTGATCCAATCCTACAGAGGGATTGGATCACTAGGTCAATGACTGAATGAACTTAAATCCTCATAACACTGAAAAGCGACGTCGCCACGGAGTGCAAAACTACAAATACAAACTATCACGACGCTGTTATGTACCTATTTTAGTTATTTGCCTAAATGTAAAATTCGCTCCGGGGTCAAGGTACGTTGTCTTTATACAGAGTGTTTATTTTGACTGAATTTATTATGATATTTATTTTGTTTGAAAATGTAACTTTTTAAATTTCGGTTTTTAATTTAATATTTAGTTTTACTATCCTTCTGTTGACTAGTATTACTTGAGGTTTCATTTATTGCATAGAAGTGAGTTCCATATTGTATACTAGGTAATTTATAACGTCTGTCAAGGCGTAGCAAAAGCTACTGAACATCTGGGAAGTGTACGCTAGTAAGCATGGTCTCAAATACAATGTTAAAAAAGCGGCCAAGTGCGAGTCGGACTCGCCCATGAAGGGTTCCGTACCAGCAAGTAACATAATATAAAAGTTATTTTTTTATTTTTATATTTGATTCGATTGAATGAAAGGTAAATTGCGGTTTACGATTTATGACGTATTAAATAAAAACTACTTACTATATCTCGTTCAAACCAATTTTCGGTGGAAGTTTACATTATAATCTTTTTAGATTTATCATTATCTTATTTTCGAAATTACGGGGGGGGGGGGGGGGGGACATTTTACCACTTTGGAAGTGTCTCTCGCGCAAACTATTCAGTTTAGGAAAAAAAATGATATTAGAAACCTCAATATCATTTTTGAAGACCTATCCATGCTTCCATAGATACCCCACACGAATATGTATGAAGGAAAGTTTCAGTTCTAGTTCTTATAGTTTCTGAAAAAAGTGGCTGTGACATACAGACGGACAGACAGACAGACAGACATGACGAATCCATAAGGGTTCCGTTTTTTGCCATTTTGCTACGGAACCCTAGAAGCGGAATTGATGGTATTTAGAAACAGTCCATTACCTGCCTGATATATCAAACTAAAAGTTGTTAAGAGGTTTAAATATCTTGGTCATATCGTAACGGATAAACTGCGGGACGATGAGGATTTAGAAAGACAGAGGAGAATGTTGGCAGCGAAAAGTAACATGCTTGCTCGGCGATTCGCTGAATGTACAAATCAAGTTAAAGTTACTCTGTTTAATGCACACTGTCAGTCGTTTTACGCTGGCCACCTTTGGTACAAGCACACACAACGCGCTTACAACACCCTACGTGTGCAATATAACAACGCATTCAGGTGTATATGAATTGGGCTACCGTGGAGGTGTAGTGCGTCCGGCATGTTTGCGGAGAGCAGAGTAGATGATTTCCATGCTGTTGCAAAAGCGAGGGCCTCCTTTATGAGCCGTGTAGGTACATGATTCTGACAATGGAATATTGAGAGACATATTATGAAGCTAAGTATTTCTTTCTATATGGCTGTCAATATTCCTGCTCACAATATTTTTTTTATTATGTATGTTTTTTTAATTAATATTTTTAACAATAATGTAATTTAATTTTAATTTACAAACGGTTCATATTTTAAACCTTGTTGTTATTTGTGTGTTTCGTCCTGTGCGGGCTAATAAATGCTTTTTCTTTCTTTCTTTCTTTCAATTTAATTTTTATTCATTTTCAATATTTTTGTTTATCTCAATTTTAAGTGTATTTCAATTTTATGTCATTTATCGTATGGGTGTCTCGACTGAAATAAATAAATTTTATTTATTTGTAAGTTATAATTATGCGAATACAAATAAAGACACGACCGTATACAATACTTAAAAAATTGAAAAATCAATACAGCATTTTGCTGTCGTTATACTTTTATCCTAATGATATCAACAGTTCTTAAAAAAAATGAGTCACGGTCGACGGAGCCCCGCTTTGAGGGGCTCCTGTTTCTGGCTGGTTTAAAAAAACCCCATCCCTTTCTAACCTGACCTGTCTGAGTCGGGGTACCCCAATGTTTTCGGAAACCTAGCATTTTGTCTCGGAAGTTTGTTATTTTTTTCGGAAAGTTTGTTTATTATTTGAAAGTACTTACAGATTATTTTTCGTAGAATTGTAATTTGAATAAGCTCATGGTTTGTTTGTTATCATTAATTGTCAATTTTTCGGTAATTCATTTTAACACAGCTTATATAGTTAATTAGTTAGTATTACAAGGGAATTATTAGTTAATCTGTGGTATTACAGTCAACCACAGATTGTTGGAAGTTAATTTGCTTTTCAGAAGCTTTATTATTTCTCATATTATATTGTGAAGTTCCCTACAACAATAAAGCAAAAGGTAATTTGTGAGTTTGGACATCGAAACGACTCGCATCTAAATTTGGTCTATAAATGATTGTCTCCCTGCGTCCCCAGCTCCCATACGTAATCGCGAGCCGGTAGTGAATCGGCGCTCAATTCAACAGAACACCGACATTTTCATGGGAAGCTGACAGCTGAGAACAGATCACTACCTCTCCGGACGTGAGGCCTAAGTGTTATTATCAATTGTTACTGTATTGTATCATGCCATATCCATATCCATACTACATAATATACTAACTATAGCCTCAGATTATGAAACAAAAGGCAGATAGACCGCGCGGAACACAGAGAGTGAAGCCACTAAAGCAAATACAAATTAAAAAACGAATCTGGTGATTGTATTCGCTTTTGAATTTGTATTTGTATTTTTTTTAACGATGTGCCGTTTCGTGCTAATTCTGACTCGTGTCAGTACAGCACGAAGAGCGTTGTAGGTATTCGCTTTTGAATTTGTATTTGCTTTTTTGGCTTCACTCTCAGTGTTCTGCGCGGTCTATCTGCATTTTGTTTTATAATCTGGGACTATAGCATAAGATTATAAATGCGAAAGTGAGTAAGTATGTATGTTTGTTTGTAACGCTTTCACGGCTAAACTACTGCATCGATTTTGATAAAATTTGGTACAGGCTAAGCTTGAATCCCAAGAAAAGATGTAGGCTAGTTTTTAACCTGCAAGTTAGTCTGTATCCGCCATAACTTCACGCGGACGAAGTCGCGGGCCTAGCTAGCTAGTAACGTAATAATTTACGAGATACCTGATATTCTTGGGAAATGGGAAATGGTTTTGTTCTTTCTCTGCAATATTCTACCGTATGTGGATATTTTGAAGGCTACGTCCATGACTTGAGGACGGTCAATTTATATACTGTACTTTTGTTGGTAGGAGTCTTAAATGTAGCTCGGCCTTCCGCGAAAGGAAGGTATTCCTGACCAAAATTATCACATGAGAAAATGTACCTACACTCTGTCCACTGGTTTAATCGTTTTTTGACAGCTGCAACTAGCGAACAATATTTATGTTTTTTGTAAAAACTGATACGCATACCTGTATTATAATGTCTGTAAGAGGTCATAAAAAAGATAATCCAGCAAGATTAGGCAGTTTATATATTTATTTTATAACACATTTTAAAGTTAACTTAAGGTAATCGGGTATAATTACATTATATGGCAGCTGTCAAAAAACCAATAGCCCAATGGACAGGGTATAATTCTGATTCAGTTGGTTTCGATCACGGAACAGATAAATAGAGTTTATTTGTTCCGTGGTTTCGATGTATCTAAATCACGCCAAAAACGTCTAACTGTAATTTTATTTTCACTATTAACAAATACTTACTTAAATGAAATTAGAATCTTGCATTCTTATGAGCTTAATAAAAATGCATAAGAAAATATGAGTAAGTAGATAGTTAAATGAGAAGAAAGAAATTGTGGAGCAGGCGGTTTATTTTCACTAGAAATTTTCTTCCCTGACAACCTTTGTGTAATTTCATGGAATAACTACTCGCTGCATTTTATAAAGAATTGTTAGAATATACTTGACAAAGCAATAATTTGTTCAGCTCTAAGAAAATTATGATTGATAGATTTAAACTAATGGTTACCTACCAACTCTAAAGTCCACGCGATCGAAATATGGCGTAATTATCATTAAACTGGAAGTTGCTTTTTAACCGACTTCAAAAAGGAGTAGGTTCTCAATTCGATTGTTTTTTTTGAAATGTAGTATGTACACCGATGACGCTGAGATTTACGATCCGATTTACGTGATTCTTCTTTAGTTTGATGCGGAATAGTTGCTATTTGGTCCCATAAAAATTTAACATAGTTTGGCCCAGTAGTTTTCATTTTAGGATTTTTTTTTTAATTTTTAATTTTTTTTTTGTTTGACCGCGCATTTCACCGATTTCTATGATTATTTCTTTTCCGTATTTGGTCCCGTATAAATTTTAAGAAAATATTCCACCCATAAGGGTAGTAAATTAAGGCATGACTGAATTTTTTTGGTGTATTTCGTAATTAATTTGTATAATAAGAAGTAGGCACTGAAAAGTGAAAACTTTTTAACAAAAAAGACAACCGCCTTCAAAAAGTAAAAAATAACTTTCAATTCGCAAGTCGGTGGCAATACAAAACCACAAGCAAAACCAAAGCCGCCGCCGACATTTACATAAAAATAACATTATCACAAAAATTACATATTTCTGACCGGCATTGAAACAGCGACATGCCTGCCACAGCAATGCCGGACATAAGGGCAGTCCAGCCTGTTGGCGATCATTGACAGGATAGCATTGGAGCTGGCTCGCACCCGGCGCACCAGGGACGCACACTGCTTACGCAAAGAAGCGTGAAAACAATCAGTGCGCAGTGCGCTAACAAGCGACTTTTGCAGATTTTAAACTGACAATCGCGTCAAAATGTGTAGTGTAAATTATTTGAAAAAAATATATGTTAAACGAGAACATTCTCTTAATCATTTAGTATGTGAATATTTTTTATTAAGTTCATATTAAATAGTATAATTAAATCGTGAAGTTGTGTCTGACGCGGACAAAACATTGATAATCAGCACACAAAATCTACCAGGAATATTTAAACGAAACTTTTACTATCTTACAGATAATTTTATTATCTATCTTTTATTTTATTTTTTCGACGAAACTTTGAAAGTTTTGAACGCAGCGCATACGATTCTCTGGTCGCTAGAGGTCGCCGGCGTAAATGGCGCCCGCCTCTAATGCATGAGGTTGTGGGTTTGAAACAAGGCAAGTACCATTGTCACTTTTTCAATTCATATGTACTTTCTAAATTTATCTTCGACATCATTGACATCGGTGAAGGAAAACTTCGTGAGGAAACCTGGGCTTATCTATACTAATATTATAAAGCTGAAGAGTTTGTTTGTTTGTTTGGTTGAACGCGCTAATCTCAGGATCTACTGGTTCGAATTGAAAAATTCTTTTTGTGTCCATTTATCGAGGAAGGCTATAGACCCATGCGAAGCCGGGACGGGTCGCTAGTAATTGATATGACTCGATATCGTCAATCCGCCTTGAGCGCACGTGGTGATCAATGCTCATGCCTTCTCTGTATGAGAAGAGGCCTGTGCCCTGCAGTGGAACAAATATAGGCTGGTATTGGTATTGTATTATTACTTGTACAGTTAGCCTTTCATTTGGGATTTCCTTGTTCTCCTACAGATAGTAGCTGACCCGACAGACATTGTCAATATTTCAAGACCAAAATTACCCAAATCGGTCTAGCTGTACTCGAGTTTTAGCGAGACTAGCGAACAACGATTCATTTTTATTATATAGATTCTGAACAAAAACCTAATTTTGTGTAACTTTTCATAAGTAAGTAGGTACTGAAAACTTAATACATACAAAATTCTTAATTTCTTATACATATACCTAGTCTTGCCATAAATATTGTCACGAAGAAAAAAAGTTTTTTTTTATTGCAAATAATATTTATTACTTTTACAGTGTGTTAGTTTCATACATAAATATAAAACAATTTAAAATATAAAAAGCTTATTCGAAGTGGTCTCCATTGGCTGCAATACAGTCCTTTAAACGTTGAGGCCAGTTATCAATAGAAGCACGCACTCTTTCCATGGGAAAATTCTACACTGCCAATCGTATGGATTGTTTTAGGAACTCCAAATTATCATGGCGTTTAGAGCAAGCCGTACTCTCTAAAACTGACCATAAATCATAATCCAGCGGATTAAGATCGGGACTAGACGACGGCCAGTCTTCAGCTCTGATGAAGTCCGCAACGTTCACTTCCAACCAAGACTGCGTGGACCGAGCTTTATGACCAGGCGCCGAGTCTTGTTGGAAGGACCATACCTACTTGGTTATTGAACATGGTGTTGTTAAGGGGCTTAACTACCTTCTCAAGAATGGTATCTTGATACACTTGTGCCGATGTTTTGATACCTTTTTCACAAAACTATGGCTCAGTCACTCCTTCATAGTTAACACCCCACCAAACCATCACTGAAGTCAGATAATGCCCACGTTGCACTCTGTCGACTGATTGGGAAGCTTCCTTAGAGCTTTGAGCATAAATATGGTCATTTTGTTTGTTAAAATGTTACTCAATTGTAAAGATTTTCTCATCCTTAAACAAAATTTTTCTGTGACCTCCCTTTCCGTACCGCTTCAGTATAGTTGTTTCGATTTTACCACCCTAATCTTTTTTAAATTATCAGTTAAAAAATTACCAGTGCGTCTCTTATAGGCTGCAAGTCCTAAGTCCATCTTTTAAAATACGCGACATGGTTCTGGGTGCTATCTTCATCTCCCGAGACAAAAACTTTTGCTTTCGGACAGGATTTCTTCGATTTCTTTCCCTTACTGCTTTGACCACCTTTTTCGTACGAACACTACGTGGACCGCCAGATCTTTTTCTGTCACAAATAGAGGAGGTCTCATTGTACCTATTAATAGTCCGGTACACAAACATTTGACTAGAGATTTGTATGGAGAGTTTTAAAAATTGCATTTGGCTCCATACCAACTTTGTGTAATGCAATCACAGCGATTCGGTTCTCTTTCTCACCCCACTCCATTTTAATATCGCAAAATATTGTACAATGTATTGGCGCCAAAATTAGAAAACGCAATGAACAATCGTATAAAAATGACAGATTCCAAATTCAAATGTAATATCTTTCTTATTTTTAATTGTAACAGTATATAAGGCCAGACTAAGTACATCAAATATTTTGATATGTTATACATTTTGGATTTTTGTGAACTTGTGAAAAACAATTTTTATTCTTTCTTTCTTCTTTCTACGTTACAAGCGTTCAAGCGTTTTAGATAAAGGGCCGTGGCTTTAACAATAAAATAATAGTTGATAACAAAAGACAATTTTAAAATAACAAAGGCAGGTTTATTTCATAATACATGTCATTAAATTCTTTGCGATACCGTCTGGCGGTCGGCGCGCGGCGCGACAGTCGCGAGCAGCTGATAGTTTTCCCAGCAACCCTTTGCTTGGTATATGGCTGCGCAAACTTAGTCTTGCCACTCGCCAGTCTCGAGGGGTGGCTGTTATATAAGTTTCTGCTTTTATAAATTTGTAGGCTTGTATTTTAGTATACATCATCCATTTGAAGTTGACTTGTGGCTCCTGGTTTCAAGGTTCTGCGTATATATATTACCTACTCCCACTCGCTACCTTCACATATTAATAACGTTACATAGAGGAGAGACAAATTTGAAGTCTTAGGTGCGTGTATAAGCAAAAAAATATTTTGAACTTTAAACTAAATAAATAAGTACTATATTTTAGACATTGGTCGGTAGGTACCTATGTCTAAAATAACCTTTGGTACATGTTTCTAAAACCAAGAACCTTCAGGTACTTAGTTCGCTTCCAATAGTAAGCAAGATAAAAGTGCTAGTTTTCAACAAAATATTTGCAAAGATTAGATAAAGTAGTGAAATCTTTTTTCCGCTCAGCCCATTTATTGTAACATAATTATGCAGATTACAAATCAAAATGGACATCAAAAACCGGCACCACCAAATTACGGAAAAGGAGACCTTAAACCAAAATCATAGTCTCATTTCTTTCAAACATCAAGCCGTAACTCCAACGCAATACGAATGAGAATTTTAAACAGAGGTAAGTAGAGTCATTAGCTTCTGAGATGGCGAAGTGGCTCAGAGACGTGACGTCAGAGGCAGGCAGAGTACCCCTCACGTGGCGATTAGGGGAAAAGTTAGGGGCGTAAGTGCAGCCTGCCCTGCGTAGCGCACTTGGAGCTGACGGAAATGCAGTCACGCGGGATGGGTTGTTTTTTTTCAAAATAGATGGTTTAATGTAGCTAGGTTTGTAACAAATTACTATCAGAAAGAGATATAATCATAAAGATGAAAATAAGTAGTAAATCACCAAAAGTCGATTGAAAAGGTGTACAAAACCTATTAGTACTTAATTGAATGTCTGTTGCGGGGTAACCATGAAAGAAAACTCCTGATTTAAAAGTTAATTCCTTATTCATGAACTTCCTCCATTTTAAAATCGGTTAAAATATCTTCTTTAGTTAATTTTTTAATTTATTAAAAATATTTTCACTGATAAATACGCTTTACGGGCCTTTTATTAAAAAAAAAAATATTTTTATTTATATTTAAACATATAATAAAATGAAAATTAATATTTAGAAATAAATTAAAGAGTTTAAAATTTAATTAAAAAAAAAAAAAAAAATTAAAAATTTGATTTGCAATTTTTGCAATTTTTTTATTAAATCGCACTTTTTCACGATTTTTATTTTTTTAAATTTTTAATTTAATCTTTTATCGTCTTTTCTGAATAGAACAGAGTTTATCTAAGACGAATATGAACTAAACAAATAAGGTTGAATATGGTATTAACCAGCTAGTCCTCTACAGTACATACCTACATGATTAAAAGAAGAAACCACATACAAACATAAATCACTGTAGTTAAATGCATAACCAGATCCAGATTGAGATAAATTCGAAGCCAATCGATCCAGCTCTTCATTACCTATCTAGTAATTTCAACGGATGCAGTATTGCTCTTTCATTACGAAAGCTATCATACAACCCACGGGCATAAACAAACGAAGGAAGCCAGTGATTTCAATTACGATGTGAAATGAAACAGTAAGCATCGCCGGAGGGCATTATTAGAACTGTTCCCTGGATCGACTAGCCGTTGATACTATCTGTGATTCATAATTAGGTACATTCTTTGACGGGAGTACATTATGACAGCCCACCCACGGAGGAATGCAGGATGAAGCTTCGAAGTGTAATTAAAAATTCTTCAACTTTATAAAGACGTGAAAAATATATTTTTGAATTTCAGTAAGAGATAATGGTAAACTATTAAATGTTCCTTAGAGGACATCCGTACGTGAATTGATTAATGTTTCTTTCGCTGAGCTTTCGAAGTATTTTGATCGTTATCGGTGATCCCTAACGAAGATGTTGTAATTACCATATCTTTACATAGCTTTTTGACTAGTTATGATGAGTATATCGGTATCTACGTATCTAAAACATTTATGTACTTATGAAAATTACATTGACTTCTAATTAATTTAATAAACTATAGCTTCTGTCTTTGAGTTCGTCGAGTATTAATAAAAATATTTTAGGAAATAGCCTTTGACACTGGAATAGTGTAACTTTTTATTAATGTTTTTTTTATATTGCCTGCTGTATCCAAACTCACAAACTTTATCTCTTTATAATATCAGTATAGATAAAATTATGATACATTTTTGTATAAGTAAGTACTTACTAGCTAAAACGAAATTAAACGTAATTAAGAATTTTAATAACACATAATTATAATTCGTACTTGAAACACATGAATTTCCTATTTATTGGGCATCAAACTAGAGACCGATACCAGCCGTCACGTTGTATGCAATATTCTAAAGAAAAGAATGAAAAATATTATTTCTACACGCAACTTACAATGTCACACCTCCCTGGTCCAAGTAGTACATAGTTAGAATCCTTTAGAACAATTGAGTAACTGTACAAAAAAAGGTCAGTACCTAAATCGATTCCCTAAAGGGTAGGAACATGGGCTGAGCATGGTTACTTTAAATAATCTGGAGGCGAAAGAGCAGTCGGTTTAACACTGCGGTAGGAGACAGTCGTGATAGGTTAAGTTAGGAGTCTGGTGTGATTTCGGAGAAGCTATGTCCATGTAGGTGTTAGAACGCGGAAAAAGGCGGTCGTGGCGAGGAGCGAGTTTGGTAATCAGGGCAATAGAGCCAGAATAAGTGAATTGTCCGTGTCCGTTGTCCGTGTGGTGTCGGACGCAAAGAATCACCATCCCATATCTTCCCGTGGGTGTCGTAAGAGGCGACTAAGGGACTCACCAGAGAATGGGCAGCAGCGTTCTCTGTGTCTTTGTAACAACCATACTGCGATCGCCAACCCGCCTGCCAATCGTGGCGATTGTGGCAAAACTCCCCCTTGGGGAGGCCTATGTCCAGCAGTGGACGTCTTTCGGCTGAAATGATGATGATGAACTGAATAGTAATCTAATTCATTCTAGACGCTAGGTATATGGTAAGCGTCAACTTCATTAAAATTTAATAGAAAGGCATTAAGTCCGCCTTTGTACATAGTTTTTTAGATTTTGTGCATAAAGTTCAATAAATAAATACTACAATAGTTACGGTCTTCTAAATAATCATAAGGTATGGGGTCGCAGAGAATCGATTAATAATAATTTATTCTAGTTTTGGCGAAACTACTAGGTATTTTGTGTTAGAGTATTGTTTAATATTATTGTAATTTTCTCGTATATCATGTGTCCATTTCCTCGTTCTGCCTCGTTTACGACATAGTCTGTTGTAAAAGGGTTAGGTAATTACATTAGTACGCAAATATGATAACTAACGGAGTCTTGTTTTCTACTTTGGATCATTTATGTGTTTATAACTGTGAAATCCCATACTACGTCTTTGTGTACTAAAATCTCCTCCTTGCCCCTAGCTTTTAGAGTCGGGACAAGGCAGTATAGTTTCAGCGGAATTCATTTCATACACTCTGCGTTATTTACCAATCTGGGACGAGTTTACATGGCCGTGCGGATAGCGGGGCACGATCTCTTCCCCTCCGGGGCAAGCCGTCAATAACACTAATATTTACATTTAGGAAAAACTAAAATTTCATTAGCGTATAATAGGGTACCTTCGGACCTTCACACTAGCTTACCTACATGTTGCGGCTTTTTCAGGTATCAGCTACACTACAAGGTACTTTAGCTACTTACGTTCAAGTGTGACGGTTGCTATTTATACAGGGTGTCCAGTAAATAGCACGACATACTGCAGGGGGTGATAGCTTGGGTCAATACCTGCCAAAACAACACAATATATGATCAGCAAAATCTAACGGATTTTTGTTCACTACTGTAGGTTAAAGTAAAACGATAAGAAAATTGTTCTGTGAAAATTTGAACACAAAATTGTATTTCTTGAAAACATTTTTGTTTTTGATAGAAAAAAAGACTTATCAATGAGTAAAGTAACTATTCACGAATGAGATGCACAAAAAAAAACTAGAAAAGGAATTTTTCATTACGAGATGCTTAAAAATCGGTTTCAAGGTAGAGATTTTTCGATATTTCGGAAAATTTTGTAAAACTGTAAATCCGTAAGATTTTGCTGAACATTATATTGCGTTGTTTTGGCAGGTATTGACCCAAGCTACCACCCCCATGTCGTGCTATTTACTGGACACCCTGTATAAACATAACTACCGGGCACGGCAGACGTTGGCCTGCGCTTAAAATGAAAATGTCCCACAACTCGACTGCAGCGCCACCTACCGGGTCCAATAGTGTATCTAAACCGTTTTCGAATCCACTGGAACACACATAAACATTTTCATCAAAATCAGTCCAGCCGTTTAGGAGGAGTTCAGTCACATACACACGCACATAAGACTAATATATATAAAGATATGTTTATTGCCAGTCTAGATCCCATGGCGTTCAATCTAAATCTATTTCGTATACTCTCCCATCCATTGTTTCACTATGTCCGGATAAGCACATAATCCGGAACAGCTCACTAATCCTATTTACAGATCTAATAAAAAAAAAGCATGCTGTCAGATATTACACGGATCGGAGCACGCCAGTTTACGCCTGTTTTCTCGACCTGTCCAGAGCCTTTGACCTGGTTTCGTACAAAGTGCTGTGGAAAAAATTGAACGATAGGCAAGTTGTGCCGGAAGTTGTTAAAATCTTTCAGTTCTGGTACGGAAACCAGGTCAATAATGTTAAGTGGTCTGGAGCTCTGTCGGAGTCGTACAGGTTGGAGTGCGGGGTGAGGCAGGGAGGATTGAGCTCACCCACGCTCTTCAATCTGTATATCGATGGACTTGTTGCCGAGCTCAGCAGCCGCCATGTTGGGTGTCATGTGGATGATGTTTGTTTTAACAACATCAGCTACGCTGATGATGTGGTGCTGCTGAGCGCGTCAATAGGGGGACTCAGAGAGCTAATGAGCATTTGTGAAACATACGCTAATACGCATGGCCTAAAATATAACGTAAAAAAGAGCGAGCTTATGATTTTCAATGCGGGTTCTAAGTGTCCGGCGGAGGTTCCACCAGTAAGGCTATGTGGGGTGCCTTTGGAGCGGGTTCATAGTTTTAAGTATCTTGGCCATATTGTAACGTCTGACCTGAAGGACGACGCTGATATTGAGCGAGAAAGGAGGGCGCTGTCGGTGAGGGCGAATATGATTGCCCGCAGGTTTGCTCGTAGCTCCAAGGATGTTAAGATCACCTTGTTTCGAGCCTACTGCACATCTTTCTATACGAGTAGTCAGTGGGTGTCGTATTTACAGAAATCCTACAGCGCTCTCCGCGTTCAATATAATAACGCGCTGAGGGCGCTGCTGCGGCTGCCTCGCTTCTGCAGCGCTTCGGGGATGTTCGCGAACGCTCGCATTGACTGTTTTTATGCCAGCATGCGCAAGAGAGCGACCTCGACAGCGAGTAGAGTGCGGTGCAGCGGCAACAGTCTTCTCACCGTTGTTGCCAATAGGTTGGATGGGCCTTTCATGCAGCACTGGCAGGCCATACATGCACCCGTATATCGGGCTTGGGGCAGGTAAAAATGTAAAATATAGCAGTTTGACATCTGACCAATTTTATTTTAATTTTTAATGACATGTTAACTACTGAACTTTTAATTAATTGCAATTTTATATTCATTTATTATCGATTTGAATTATGTATGAAATATAGTAGATACTACTCTGACATTATATTTACCGATTTTATAATTTTCTATCAATTCTAATATTAATTAAAATTATGTAAATTTAATAAATCGCAATGTTATTTTGTGTTTATATATGTCCAAAAATTTTAAAAAATTTTAGAATTTAAAATAGTTAATAATTTTTATGTATGGGAAAAAAAATATGGATTGGAAGTATGTCTGAAACAAATGATTAAATAAATAAATAAAAAAATAAATAATATTGGTTACATTGAGGCGTTTACTTAGAAATAACGCCTATATTAGGTACAGGCGTTACCTATGTATAATCGTATTGATTATAAAATTACACTGTTTTTACCTACTAACTATTGAATCAAATTAACGTAATAAACGAACTCATTAACATTAGATTAACAAGCAAAAAAGCTACAATGTTTGAAATATTTCAAACCCACATTTTCTGTATAATTCAACATTTTGTAGAACTAGCAGCTATAAAATGCAACTAACGATGCATTAAAATGCTCAGCCTTTTATGAGCAGTCGTTATCACAGAATCTACAAACATTATAGTATTTAACATCTAAAGAAAGTAACGGTGGGTATTTATTACCGATCAATGACACCATTCTCATTGGCGACAAAAACAATAAAAAATATTTTGTAAAAGATTAGATGGGAGCTCTTAAATGAGCGCCTCAGAGATAAAGCTCATTTCAGACTACGCTATAATATAATAGCTTAAAGCATAACAACAATATCGCTCGCCATACCATTATTTAGAACACGTATAATATATAGTATTACAAAGTGTGAACGTGTTCTAAATAAATGTTGTGCTATGAACAATATGTTACAAACTATTATATTATAGCGTAGTCTGAAATGAGCTTAACTGCGGCCGTCGCCACACTAGCTGCCGTCGCGGCGTCGTCGTCTGAAACATCCGCGCCATCGCTAGGAACATCGGTAATTTCAGTGACTTTTCGCATCCTAATCTGTCACAATCTGACAAAAATTACCTACATTTTACTGACAAGATTCTAACATTGATTGATTTGGATCGTTATTAATTTATCATGTCAATCTTTAGACGCCCGCTACCGGGCATAATGTCTCCCCCAAGGGTCACGCTTGGCCGTAATCGCCATGCTTGGTCGATGCATGTTGGGGATCGCAGTAGGTGATATGGTACTCAGAAGGACGCTGCTGCTCATCCTCTGGTCAATATCTTTCTGTCGTTTTCTATGACACCCACGGGTAGAAATAGGGTGGTGTTACTCGTGGTCGGCACCACACGGTTTAAATGAGTAGAACTTAAATGTATTCACCTCTACCACCGCGGCGCTTCAACGGCTGCACTTAGCTCTGTGCCGCTTGTAAGGCCGTCTGTAAGAGCCCTACAACAAAATAAAGATAACGTGTAGAAGGTAGCGCCCATATTTATTTATTTTTATTAGAATCTTCATACGATATGGACAATAAATTTTAAGCAGGTGTTTATGAGATAGTGCGGCTCCTAAACGGAAATAAAAGTGGAAAGTTCAGCAGTTGGTACTAATAAACGAGTTGTAGATACGGTGGACAAGAGTGCAGTGTCCGTACCGTTCCATATTTTATGGGAATAAATATTTTATCTATCGAATGTTCGAGGGATTTGTAATTTTATGTATTACTTTCAATTAAAGTTGAATTAACATTGCCGTATGTAAAGTTATTTCGGCCGATTCCACTAGACATTTCTGTTTGTTTTTGACGATCAAAAGGTTACGTTTTAACAAAATTAAGCCCTTATTTGTACCGTAATAATTAACCCACGTTCCTCATTACCCTTTACATAAACCTCTGTAAGTAGATTACATACTATCACAAGGAGATTAGCGCCTTCAGAATCTATTTTAATTAAGACTGTGCGATACGCTCTTAGGGGACGTTAAAAATCAATATTGTTACGTAACGCCTTCACATGCAACGAACGTTAATGTTTCCATAAAGCATTGTTTTATTGCCAGCTTTACTATCGAGATAATTATTCGGATTTATCGTCTCGATAGTTGGAAGTAGGAAGTGGCGACTGAAATTACATCAAAATCGAAGTCAAAGTCAAAGCATTTATTTCAATTAAACCATTTATAGGCACTTTTAATTTGTTAAAGAGTCAGTTAGTCAGAAAAATGAAGCTAGTTGCTCGTTCCAAAACGTAGCGTAGATCTCTATGAAGAAGAACGAGTAAGAAACTCCACGGACACTCTTTTCAATCGTCAGCGGAAAACTGGTAACGCGTCATTTCATTGACTCGATGTGGAGTGACAGTTAATATTGTCCGTCCGTGTCTCGACAACATGAATGACGGATGTTCCATTTTCAAAGTTACGTTACGGACGAGTCACCGGCCCTAAGGTGTGATTGGATAGTAAATTGGGATTACGAACCAATATACGTCAAATATCTCTTATTGAAGTGAAACTTCTATATAGACGGGGGGCTCAGATTATCAAACAAAAGGCAATAGACCGTGTGGAACACTGTGAGTGAAGCCACAAAAGCAAATACAAATTCAATAACGAATACCTACAATCTCGTGATTGTATTCGCTTTTGATTTTTTATTTGTATTGGAATTTGTTTATTTTAACAATGTTTGTTGAATTGTAGGTATTCGTTTTTGAATTTGTATTTGCTTTGGTGGCTTCACTCTCAGTGTTCCGCACAGTCTATCTGCCTTTTGTTTCATAATCTGGGACTATAGGGGGGTATTAGGATTTTTCTGTCACGAAAAAGCGTTCAGCCGCGTGGAGGGGGTTAGGGTTGCCAACTCTTTGCCGATCAAAAATAGTAGTTCTCAAATGTTTACCCATAAAAATATAGTAGATAACGAAAAGATGAAAAAAAATAGTAGGTTCCAAAAATTAGGTAGGTACTTTATTTTTTTTAAAGAATATTTTGTAAATTATTGAACGCATCTGTCAACTTGACATTCCAGAATTGTTAAAAATTTACGTTTTATTTTACGCTTACACATTTTGAAACGAATATTATTCCTAAGAGTTTGATGGCTTTAAAATATAGTAGTTTCGCCTACTATATCTTTTTTTTTTAAATATAGTAGTCGGGCCTCTAATATAGTAGGATACTATATTTTATAGTAGGGTTGGCAACCCTAGAGGGGATAGACGATATATCGCGTAGTAAGTTTAAGTTTCACTTCTACCATGATGTGTCCCAGGTCCCAGCATATTTATCCATTTTATTTTAAGTAGGTAATTTATAACGTTGATTAACATTAAATCTATTTGAATAATAAGGTACAGACGCCAGCACATCATGCTATACCAAACTATCAAAATTTCCCAATTGATTATAAACCTTATGCTTTGTAATAAAGTAAAAAATGCTCAAGAAAATCTTGACAGCTTGTTGTAGCTTGATGTGCCAGCTGGCCTTTGTACATTGAATAATTATTGTTGCATAGTAATGTAACATATTGGGGTCCGATAGGCAGTCGCTCTATCTATGTAAAGCACTGGTATTCAGCTGCAAAGCCCTACCCTGACCAAATAACCTTGAGCATTCGTTCCCTCTTCGGCGCGCTAGAGATACAGTAGCGAATACGCTCAGATTGTAGAATAAAATCTTTACAAAATCAAGTTTTGGGATTTTGAAAAAAAAAAATCGAAATAATGGTTACTTGACGAGGAGATGCATGTTTTCAACAATTATTTTCATTGTGAGGAGATTAATTAAATATTATAGTTCGTTCTTGATTTTTTTTAAACATTATAGTAAAAAAAAACAAGATCTGCCATTTTAGAGTCAAGATTATGTAGAAATTTAAGGTATTTTTTATTTTGGATATAGAGTATTTAGGTCCGAAAAAGTTCACAAAAAATTGATTCAGCACTTAAATTCAAATATTCAATTAAATCCCAAAAAATCTACATAGACGACGTTTAATAGTTTCTTCAATGTTTTAACTGTGTTGCCGGTTCTTAATGAATTTAGATAATAAGAAGGAACTTAAAAGTCATCAATAAAAAGCTTTTTTTATAAAAAAGACAACCGCCTTCAAAATCTAAAAAGTGATAATAACTTTAGCACAGTACACACATGACTTTAGATTTGGAAGTCGGTGGCAATTAAAGACAACAAACAGAACAAAGTCATTTTTGAAGTCGGTTGTAAAAAAACGGCTAGCGCTGCGTTTTGCACATAGACGCGCCTGGCAACATAGGAAAAGGCTAGGCAGATGATGAGTAGGTCATGTAATATATTTGGCATATTGACTTAGTTTGGAGTTAGTTATAAATTAAATTATTATGAGATTGTAGCTTGGCTCGTTTTGGCATAACTAAACCCAGTTTTACTTTAAGATAACGGTATCAATAAACATATTGCTTAGTAAATGGGTCAGCTGTTTTGGTAAAAGGATTTTACTTACTTATAAGCAGACCGTCCCGCTTTGTTATAATAAGGCTTAGATATTATTATTATTTACTTACTAAGGGTAGAAAGTAAGTATCTCCCGCCGCATAAAAGGATTATTGGGGTTAGTTAATTAATAATATATTTACCTACTGTTATGTTTTCTCCTAAGCTAAATGTATGTACATAGACACATTCATTATACTTAACATTTACAAATAACCTATCGTTTTAACTTATAACGCTAAGCATAATACCTAAACGTTCGTTTAGGTATTATTTTACGATAAATACAAACTAAAGTAATCTATTTGGCATTAAAAATAAAAACACTAAAATACAATTAATTCAACAAGTAACGTTTTTGGCTGCTTTTTGTCTTCTTTCTAAATGAAGTTAGTACATATAGATAGATGAAAACTTTTTTGGAAAAAGAGAACCGCCTTTAAAAAAAAACTAAAAAGTGATAAATAACTTTAGCTCAGAACACACATTACTTTAGTTTCGGAAGTCGGTGGCTTTGTTCTGTTTGTTATTTTCTATTTTCACCGATTTCCGAAACTAAAGTCATGTGTGTTCTGTGCTAAAGTTTTATCACTTTGTAGTTCTTTTTAGAAGGCGGTTCTCTTTTTTTCAAAAAAGTTTTTATTTTCTACTTTGTAGTGCCTCATTATCACCCAAATCCATTAAGGAACGGCAACACATTTAAAACAGAGATTGAAAGTCGTCCAAAGATGGAAAGATGGAAGAAACGAAAACGTCTTCTTGGTTTTTGTTGTTTTTTGCAAAAAACACTGAATAAATTTCTGTTTATTGTATATTAAAACCTTCTCCAGAATATAGCACACACTTTTCTGAAAACCGCATTAAAATCGGTTCAGCTAAACGGGAGATAATCGCGGACAAACATACATAAATACAAACATACGGGTCGAACTGAGAACTTCCTTTTTTTTTCAGTGTCGGTTAAAAAGCACTCTTATTTAAGACACCGTAAATTTCGCAAATTGTCGCATAATCTGCGACAAGCGACATGTTTCGTCACATGCTCCACTAGCTACCTATCTCCCACATTATTTCCCACGTTTATCAAGAACGATTCAAGGAATGAGCTGAAATTACAAGATTAGCGGATATCCCACCGTCGAACACGTACCTGCTGGAAAGTATTCATACAATAGGAATGCGTTTGAACTCGGAACAGTATGAAGGACTAGCTTTTACTCGCGGTTTGGTCCGCGTGGAACTCGGAATTTCCAAACTTTGCTTATGTCATTCCTCAGAGTTCAAACTAAAGTTATACCATTTTTTTTAAGTTATACCAGATTCAATCGGTTCAGCGGTTTACAGGTAAAATCGTGACAAACAGACACAGACACAAGTATATTTTTGTGTTTCTATGAATTCTGGCAATATAAAATTCCGGTTAGAACCTAACAATAGGATCTCGTGAAGGATGTCATCGAGACCAAGACGTATACATAGTGCTTTGTAAATTGTAGGTAGGTGCCTATTTTCCTGAGGACCACCAGTATAATTTTATTTATTTTGCGAATAGAGTTATTAAGCTTTTGTACTGTTTATATTCTGATATTCGTGACCATATCTGATTGGTATGGCGTGTTTCTGTTTTATGCGGAGTGATTGCCATCTGACCTCCGTACGTAACGTTAGGGCGAAACGCAGGTGAATTGACCCTTAGGGGTACAACTGTGGACTGTTATTGAGCTTATGAAAGTATAAATGGTTTAACTGAAGCCTTGTATTTTAATAGATTTTCTGTGTAGCAGTAATAACTGCTATTGGATTTTCTAAACTTTAATTAAATTAAATTAAGTTGATATGAGCCACTTCGGGTCGATAAGATTAAAAAAAAAACCGGACAAGTGCGAGTCGGACTCGCCCACCGAGGGTTCCGTTCAAATTCCGTGGTTTGGTCTAGGGATGTTACGAAGGTGGTTTTATCGGAACCGAAGTCGAAGTCGGAGTTTTTAAATTTGGTTTGTCGGAGTCGGAGGCGGAGTCGAAGGCAGAAGAGAGATGTTTAAAGAAAGGCCTAATAATAAAAGCTTTTTTACAAAAAAGAAAACCGCTTTCAAAAACTGTCCTTGTTCTGTTTGTTGTTTTGTATTGCCACCGATTGCTGAGGCTAAAGTCACGTGTGTTCTGTGCTAGACTTATTTTTCAAGGGACTGTAGACTTGAGTATATGTTTTTAATTTCAACTCGATACCTCCACGCGTTTCTGAGATAAAGGGCCTTGTCTTGACGGACAGACACAGACAGACAGACGGACAACAAAGTGATCCTATAAGGGTTCCGTTTTTATAATTACGGAAAACACATAATTGCGGAAGCCTAATCATGGAACAGTGTGGACTGAAAATATTTTTTTTCACAAAAAAGATAACCGCCTTCAAAAAGTAAAAAATAAAGTCGGCGGTTTTGGTTTTGCGTATTGTTTTGTATTGCCACCGACTTGGGAATTAAAAGTTATTTTTTACTTTTTGAAGGCGGTGGTCTTTTTTGTGAAAAAATGTTTTTTTCGCTTTTTAGTGCCTTCTTCTCATCATAGAAATTAATTACGACATGGTGACACCAAAAAAAATATGTCATCCCTTAATTTTCAACCCTTAGGGGTGGAATATTTTCTTGAAATTTATATGGGACCAAATTTGAGATAAACACTATCAATTAAAAAAAGAATCCTCGAAATCAGACTACACTGAAAAAAGTTATACGTGGTCAAACATAAAAATAAATATGAAAAAATTAAAAAAAAATCTTCATAAAATAAAAACTACTGGGCCAAACAATGTTAAATTTTTATGCAACCAAATGGCAACTATTCCGCATCAAACTAAAGAAGAATCACGTAAATTTGGATCATACATTTCAGAGTAATCGATGTACATACATAAAAAAAAAAACAACCGAATTGAGAACCTCCTCCTTTTTGAAGTCGGTTAAAAAGAAATGTTTAGACAAGGAGTGTCTATGGTTTTCTTAACTAAACATATTGGTGGTAAAGAGAGTTATAGCAATTACTTATGCTGCGGCTGCTGAGCCGCATTGTTCCGGCAGACATAAGTAATTATAATATTGTGCCAATGCGGAGCGAAAATTGAATTTTTGTTGTTATATTTTATGATTTCTTTTATTTTATTTGCATTTGATTTTATTATATTTTTTTTTTTCTTTTTATTATTATTATTATTTTTTTATTGTTTCTGTAACTTGCCTTAAAACAATTTTTTTTTAAGTATACAAACTTAAAAAGGTTATTATGATCTACCAGTGGGTCATGGTTAGGGCTAAGTTCAAAAAGCTCTGTCTTAACCGTCATTGGTTAAAACTACTGGTTTCTTAGTCAATACTCAATAGGCATGTAACTACCATCGTTTAGTTTTTATAGCTTAGCATCGCCGAAGACCTTTTGATCTCGAAGTGTCTGCACAGATGAAGCCCAACAATCGTTTTCGAAAGGTGGGAAACTATTGGTCAGCTATACACAAGCCATTTTCAGACCTTATGAATTAAATAAATAATAAATAAATAAATTTGTCATTTATTCTCTCTTCACAAAGCTGACTTAAAGTTAATGTGCACAAAAACGTTTTAGCTGAATTCCACCTTTGTGAGAGACTGAAATTGAGCATAAGAACAATATTTGAGTACGACCACATATTGGTTGGTCATTGAAACTTTGTAAAACATTGTGCTAACACATGGGCATTAACATTTTGTTAATGCCTATTTAACCTTGATCTTTCTGATCCTTAATATTTATCACGGATTCATCTTTTTATTTCTATTTGAGTATAATATTGTGAGCAGTCATTATTTTAATATCGGTTTTAAGCAGGGTTCTTTGATGACCCAGCCGGGAAGCTCCTAGATATTATGAGGGGATAAAAAGATGAACATTAGAAAACGTGCACAAACTATTTTAAATAGGTGATATACGTATTGCAAATAGTTTGTGTATGCTCTATTGCTTAATCATAAGAATCGATCTTATAAAAAACTTATAATAAACTACTTATTCACTTTGGTTATTTTTTCCAGGCGGGCTCAGAAAAGGAATTGGTTTGGGTACCAGCCCATAGTTCCTAATTGGTGTATGGACAAACATTTGTCGAGGGTTCAATGCATCTTACGTCGCTTAAAATTCTGGTCAAGCCTCAAATGAAATGGCCATGACGATACATGCCATGACCATAATAAGAACAGTTAAAAAACATGCGATGCCAAAGAGATATCGTATCAAGATATTTTAAAAATTCCCAAAAAGAAATCAATTTATTCTGACCTTGTAGGTACAATTAAACTTAACAATAAAAATTCCCACAATAACAAAACAAACTATGCACGAATAGAATGAAATATGAACTTAATATAAGTCCACATGTTAATAGCGAACAGGAAGCGAGGCATAACGATCACAATATTGTGACTTAGCAACGCGGACACCGCTTAACAAACATTATAATTAATCGTCATCTCAAAACATGTCACAGATACGGCACTGAGTTATTTCGACGGTTGAACACCGCGTGAATGAATGAACAGATCGAGGACGGATGGAGCATAAAGCTCACTAAAATCAGTTAACAATACGCTGACAACCCCTCATAAAGCAAGTGTTGACAATGGACAGCGCAAAGTGATGCGTCCGGGCAGATCCCCACTCGTTGGCACGCCGCGCACGGGACACTCATTTGCACTCCATCACATTTGCATTTTTGCATCGTGGGAGCGAAGAGCGATGCATGCGCATATTTGGCAGGGAATACAAACACGGTGTTACCTGTGACGCGGAATGTGAAATTACTGGCTGTCTACATGCATTTTGTGCTCCTACTGAACTTTTTAGACAACTGTCGTAATGGAAAAAGAATTGCCACTTCAGTGTAGGCTTTACTGCGTGCTTCTTCAGCGATAGCCTTAACTGCTTGTGGATTTAATGTTGCAGCCCATTTTAAGTAAAGGAACTTGTCAAAGACGGAAACTTTTATTTTGAATTACAAATTGTTAGTTTCAACGATTCCTCCTATCTACAAACATTCTTAATTGTGTCCAATAAGGGAAGGAATCCTGATTGTTCATTACATGACATCCTGCAAACAAGACACGCGGACCTCGAAGTTTTAAATACTCCCGGTAAGATAAGAGTCATTAAGTGCCCTAACTGTTAGAATTAACGATTGAGGAGTTATTATCAGTTGTGACGAAGAATAATAATAGTAAACTGCTGATAACGAACTTATAATTGCTGTTTAGGGCTTTGTAGGAGCTATTAAAGCACCCATTAGATTGTATAAAGCTGTAATTGATGTTCTTCCTTTATAGAAGACATTTCGACGTCTTCATAATCAGTTTTATAGTTATCTACAACTACTATTGCGTGTGTTTATTTAGTGTTCGATAGATAAAAAGCAAACACTTTTACAGGTTTCAACATACGTTATTGTCGGGGACAGAACAAAAGCAATTTGTTTCCTACGATAAAGTTTTGTTTTATCATCGACGAATTAATTGAATCGACGATGCTTTTACGAAATGTCAAGCGTAAACTCCTAATGCGTTGTACACGATATGTGTCCCCAAAAAGTCGAGTGGACGTCGATTTACGATGCCGTTAAAAAATTATATTGTTTTTAGATGAACGTGAAAAGGTGCTTCATGTTGATATAAGAGCAATAATGTTGTAACAGTATTAAATAATGACGCCATTTTCTTTCAGAGACATGGAAAGCTTTTAGGGTTGATTAAAATTCATTGCAATACTGGGACAGGATAAAGGAAATTAGAAAAAAAGGACACCCTTTGTCCTCTCAATAATTTGTTCACATGTGACATAATAAATACATACCTATTTTTATAGAGTTCCGTACCCGAAACCAAACTGGACTCCAATAAGCTTCCACTATCCGTCCGTCTGTCTACGTTCACAGTGTGAACTAGAGGTACCTACAGCTGCGTTAACAACAAATAATAAAAATAAAATAAAGTTAAAATTGAAAGAGCGTCCCCGTAGAAGAGACATGAATATTTCAGCGTTTTTTTACTCCAATGGAGATTTTCACAGAATGGTTCGGTTGATCGACAAAGTGATAATCTGTGTGTGTCGTAAATTCAAAATGGCAGGTGCAAGTGTATACGTCAAAGTCAAAGTCAAAGTTGGCTTACTTATACATATTTGCAAATACAACTTGACCGTTTTACCTATTCTAAATCAGGTTGCCTATTTTTTTCGGAAAATAGTGTGATGATAATTTATCTCAAATCGGAATAAAAAACGGATTGATTCTACAACAAAAATACTGAATTTTAATTTTCGAACAAAGTACTGTTCTTTTTATTATCTTTTTTTTTCTATTTTAGTGGCAGGACATGATCGTAATCGGGAGTGCTTAGTAAGGATTTTGGCGAGGCATTTTCTTGCGACCTATTAGCTTGAAGCGTCTTTATCCCGTAAAGGGATCCTGTGGCCAGCCCGTAGGCGGTAACCCACATCACCCGCAGGGAGCACAGTCCCACACCTTTCTTTGCTACTGATTTATTAAGGCGTGTAATCTCACCATAGTTTATTGGCTCTTTTTAGACGCATCCTAACGCAAGCGCGGTTGGCATTTTCAAGGGTTTCTTGTAGTCTCTCCTTGACCAGCCGATCAAGTACATACACAAAGTTTTTTGTTAAATGTTGGTACAATTACTGAATCACTTCTCAGAAATGCAAGAAAATTCGGAACTCGTCAGAGTAAAATCATTTATTTCAATTAGATCAGTAAAAGGCACTTTTGAACGTATTGATAAGAAAAAAGAATTTGATCTAGTAGTCCCTTCCAAAATGTAATTTCGTATATGGAGAAGAATGGGCAAGAAACTCCATTCGTAATATTTGTTTGTGTTCATCAATTAAAAATATATATCTATCTCATTTTTCATCAATGTGTGTGGAGGTCCATAGGTTAAACCTCCTTTGGAAAAATCGAAGGTGGTCTGAAAAAGATTGCGTGATGACAGAGCTCCTATAAATAAATAATTCTAAAGATAATGTCTGTGAAATATGCAAGCACTTTATCTTATTAGCGTCAGTTTGCTGCAAGTTATTTGCCTTGTCCCTCAAAGCCTCTTAGGCTTGCAATACACAAGTTACTAATAGATACTAGTACCTAACGAGATTAAATGCACTCGTCTTACAAAGTGCGAGGCTTCCCTCTTAAGACATCATATACCTATGTAGGTAGGGCTCAACGTAGAATAGCAATGTAGAAAGTAAAGTGTGTTCGCTAATTAGATAACAAGCATTAACGGAACTTTCCCGACCCCGCGCTCCATACAAACGTATTTAGATATTGTTCAAATAATTAAAACTTAATCAAATCTTATATATAAAAATCTTCTGTGCGTGTGTATGAAAATGAACTCCTCCTAAACGGCTGGACCGATTTTGATGTTTTTTTTTTGTGCGTTCCAGTGGATTCGAGAATGGTTTAGATTTACATTTGGATCCGGTAGGTAGCGCTGTAGTCGGGCTCTAGTTAAATAAATAAATAAATAATTAATAATTATTTTCCGGGCAGGACAACGTCTGCCCGGCCCGCTAGTTTAGTATATAAGATAAAGGCACTATTAATATATAGACTTGTGTTTCGTCAGTTTCAAACTTCAACAACACGTTCTAGAAGATTTCAACGATAGGGCGCTACTGGGAAGATACCACCAATAATTCCAAAACAGGGGTGTGATTCTGCAAGACCTCATTCTAAACTTCGAATCAAAATCCGCTGTGAGTTTCTTGATTGGCATTCTATAAACTCGGTTGATAATTCGAATTTACACTAGCCTTGCGAGCGTTTCAGCGAGTTTAACTAAATTGACAGGGAGATTTTGAGAGACAGATAAAGTATGAGATGACGTAAGAAGTGGCATTCTTTAATTTCCCCGTCACTTCGACGCTCACTTCGCACTCGAACCCGATTCAAAGTATCAAATATATCAAGGTCATTTTGAACCTTATGCGAGTGAGAGTGAATAGCGAAGTGAGATGCGAGTTGTTGTTTGAATTTTACAGAATCGACCTACAGAACTTCTCTTTTAAAACACTTGTTCAGCACTGAAAACTCGATTCATTTTCAATTTACTGTAGAATTAGATATTTAGTTGCTTTGAAATCAATAGGTGAATAGTTAGTCAATTGAGTTGGCAATTGACCACCTACAAGTGACGTCATAAGTATTACCATAAAAATCTATGGGAAATCTCATTTTGACAGCTCATAAAAGGTATCTCAATTGCTTGGTGGTGTCATCTACCTCATCCAAAACTCGTATAATAATATACCACAGGTAACGATTTAACCGTGTGATACCGGTCGCGAATAGCACCACCCCATTTCTACCCGTGGGTGTCGTAGAAGGCGACAAAGGGATATTGACCAGAGGATGGGCAGCGGCGTCCTTCTGAGTACCATAATACCTACTGCGATTAACTTAAACATTATAATTAACGTGTTGTCTATATTCACGGAAATTTGAAAGTTGTAGGTGCTTGGTTCATTATGATTTCTCAAATATTTCGTATGCATTCGCCTTCTAGAAACAAACAAGGAATTTTAACTGCCCATGTACTAAAATCTCTAAATACACAATTCATTTAGCAAGTTAAAAATTAAATGAAAAAGTTTTTTTTTAAAACATTTTTTACAAAAAAGACAGGCGCCTTCAAAAAGTAAAAAATAACTATCAATTCGCAAGTCGGCGGCTTTGGTTTTGCTTGTTGTTTTGTATTGCCACCGACTTGCGAATTGAAAGTTATTTTTTACTTTTTGTAGTCTTTTTTGTAAAACAATTTTTTTCGATTTTTATTGCCTACTTCTCAACATAGAAATTAATTACGAAACGGCGACACCAAAAAAAAAACTGTCATCCCTTAGTTTTCAACCCTTAGGGGTGGAATATTTTCTTGAAATTTATATGGGACCAAATTTGAGGTACACACTATCAATTAAAAAAAGAATCATCGAAATCGGACTACACTGAAAAAAGTTATGCGTGGTCAAACATAAAAATAAATATACAAAAAATAAAAAAAAAATCATAAAATGAAAACTACTGGGCCAAACAAACTTAAATTTGTATGGGACCAAATGGCAACTTTTCTGCATCAAACTAAAGAAGAATCACGTAAATCGGATCATAAATTTTAGAGTAATTGATGTACATACATTAAAAAAACCAACCGAATTGAGAACCTCCTCCTTTTTGAAGTCGGTTAAAAATAAAACAATATTGCTAGTTGTCAAAGTCACGACGTGGTACGAATTGAATGAAGTTTTCAAGGTG
Organism: Charanyca ferruginea; assembly: GCA_947361185.1. Lineage (NCBI taxonomy): Eukaryota > Metazoa > Arthropoda > Insecta > Lepidoptera > Noctuidae > Charanyca > Charanyca ferruginea. The sequence goes on along the minus strand of OX376059.1, from coordinate 19,158,696 downwards.
ACGTCAACAACACCGCAAAGAAAATAACGCTGTTTTAACATTATTCCTAATAAGCTAATTAAGAGAGGTCGTGGTACGAAAAGTCAAAGTAAGATTATAATAATACCGTTAAAAGAGCTGGTGGTAGGCCCCCAGGATATTGTGAGTGTATCCCAATGAAATAGTATGTTCTAAATGGTACCATAGTCTTTGGTTATACTTATGCTTAAAAATGCCTAATTTTATATCATTGCAAACGTTCTTCTTCACGTTATTAAGTGGAAAACAAGCAGGCGTCCTACCTCATCAGGTGACAATGGTCACCGCCGCTTATGCACAGCTGCAATATGTACCAGAGGGGGTATTCCTCGAAGCGCACCAATTTTGAAACGCACCCAATGAATCGCACCTAAATATTCCTCGAAACGCACCTGACTGGTGCGTTTCGAAAAATGGTCAAGGTGTGGATAGAGTAGCTAACGGAAAATATCAAATAATATAAAATAACAAATAATGCACGATTTTTAACTCTTAAAAAAACGTGCAGTTCTAGGAATACCCCGTACCAGAGCATCTAAATTGCGTAAGTATCCTAAAAAAAGATGAAATACACTTTTCTGCCCAAAATACAATACAATTTATACATATGATTTGACAAGTGAATTGTAAAAACGCATGTTTTTGGGTATACATTGATTAATATTGCGAAGGCGAAGTGAACCAAATAGTGAAGAAATTTTATTTTTAATGTAGATATGGGGGTTATTGTACTCATCATTACGAAGTTAAAGTCAAAGTAAAAAAACATTTGTATGCGGTTATATAAAATAGAATGCAGAGACACTTTGCCACAGATTGGCATGGAAATATTAGAGTAATATGTAATAGTTATGTATGTAATGTACCTAGTAGGAATAGATCAGCTCGGTCTGATCCTTTTGTTTGCGATTTCAGAGTTAGTCCCACAGTAAAGGTTGTTCACAATGTTTTCAGGTTTGTAGATATCAACATAGACTAACGTTGTACAACACTAACTTCATTATCATGAGAACGATTGATCACATGCATTTATGTATGGGGGACCAATTATTTATGTGTAAGCAAATCTCTTTGTGTGTAAGCAATGTTTTATGTATCTGGGTAATGCGCATTTCATCTTTAGAGCAAAATTAAAGAGATGCGTTGACGTATTTTTTAGGGTTCCGTAGCCAAATGGCAAAAAATGGATGTATGGATGGAATGGATTCGTCATGTCTGTCTGTCTGTCCGTCCATATGTCACAGGCACTTTTTTCTGAAACTATAAGAACTATACTGTTGAAACTTGGTAAGTAGATGTATTCTGTGAACCGCATTATGATTTTCACACAAAAAAAAAACAATACATTTTGGGGGTTCCCCATACTTAGAACTGAAACTCAATTTTTTTTTTCATAAAATCCATTCGTCTGTTTCATATCTATGAATAGGTCTTCAAATATGATATTGAGGTTTCTAATATATTTTTTTCTAAACTGAATAGTTTGTCCCCTGTAACTTCTAAAATAAGAGAATGATAAAACTAAAAATAATACATGATGTACATTACCGTGTAAAGTTCCACCGAAAAATGGTTTGAACGAGATCTAGTAAGTAGTTTTTTATTAAAACGTCATAAATCGTAAACCGCAATTTACCTTTCATTCAATCAAGTCAAATATAAAAAAAAAACCATTTATATTATGTTACTTGCTGCTACGGAAGTCCGACTCGCACTTGGCCGCTTTTTTTTTTAAACTCTCTGATCACGCTCTCACCCAGTGGAATGCGATAGACGAGATCGACTATTCAACGCCTCCGTTGATGGGTTACAGGCATATCTAATTCTAATATTTATCCAGATCGGCCTAGTTGTTGGTCGAAAAATACGCCCCAACCGTGTTAATGCCATCCGCAAGGGCGGTTACCCAGCGATGACCTCGAGATGGGTTGACGAGAGCCCCGCCAATGATGGCTACCCAGCCGTCTAGGTTCTGGGGAGACGAAATACGGCTCGGCGACCACACCAACCGACCCCCCCCCCCTATCAGAATATCAGCGCTGTGACGTTTTTTTAATGTTACAGCACCATGCTGAGATAGGAGCATTTTGGCCTCATACAGTACCAATTTTCGTTTTCTTGTGTCCAGGCAACGATAGCACCGCATAGCCCTGGGTTTCAGCAATTTTACCCTCGCTGCAATGTGTGGTGGGGCGGGCAATCTAGTAGTTCCCCCCCCCCTATCAGAATATCAGCGCTGTGACGTTTTTTTAATGTTACAGCACCATGCTGCACCATGCTTGCACCACCATCCTTTTGGCCTCATACAGGACCAATTTTCGTTTTCTTGTTTATTTTACTTTTTTATGTTATTTTTGTATGTGTTTATGTCCTGGGGGGCGAATAAATTATTTTTCTTTCTTTCTTTCTTTCAAATACTTATATTAAGGAAAGAATAGAAGAGAATGCCTGAGGCATTTGCAAGCTTTTGAACATTTGTGCATGAAGTATAAATAAATAAATAAACAAGCCCGCTACACTACTCTCAACTACTGCAACTCCTGAAAGCTGAAACAGAAGCGACTACCCGAAAAGGAGCCGAGGCAATGAATCTCTACAATCCCGGAGAAACTATTCAACTGTCTTGGATCACGCAACGAAATTAATGCCAAAATAGTAGCGGAGGAAGAAGATATACCTTCATTTTCTCACGTTCCTTCATGTCAAACAGGAGACAGAACAGAGGGTTACCTATCATAAGGTCGAAAAATATTTGACCGAATTTCATTTCACCTAAAACTTTTCAACTTTTCTCGTTTCGTATTTTTTTACTTCATCGAAGTCACGTCTGCCACTGTATCAGTTGACCTATTATCAATTCGCCTTTTTTCGTTGCTCCGACGTTTCATTTGGTCGAAAAACTTTTTACCGAAGTTACACTTAGCCGAAATAACATTTGTTCGAACATTCATTATACCACTGTTTTAATTACCATATTTCACCAAACGCCTAGAAGTAAATATGTCTAATATTGAGTCAATGATAACCGGTACTCCACCAAAAAAATATTATTTACAGTGGCGTTATAGAGAGCTAATTTCAGATTAGTTTCCTACTATTTTGTTTCAATTATTATTTAAATGTAATTGCACTTTATAAAACAGGTGGTCCCAGTAAGAAGCTTGCAAACAAAGATTCTTGCTTCAAGCATGCAGCATACAAGCAGGCATGCAGCATGCAAACAGGCAAGCAGCATGCAAACAAGCATGCAGCATGCAATCAAGCATGAAACATGCAAGCAGGCATGCAACATGCACAAGCATTGTTTCTGTCACGGCTCCGGCGCTGCGGGGTCTGGGCGGCCCCACGCGAGCTTATCGTCGCAGATGGTTTTATCGCTCACCACCGCAGCACAGCCTCAGCCACGGCGGCGAGCTTTCAAACCGCCTGCTCCTCAGCTCGCGAGCCGCCCCACCCCTCCGCGCCTACGCGTTCTTAAATTACACTCTAGGAGTAGGGCAGACAAGACTGCGTGAAGTCGGTTTTGCAGCGATTCGTTTCTGTTACTATTTTAATTTCATGTTGAAAATGCTACCAAGTAACCGGATATATATTTGTGATCAAATAATATTCCGTAAAATGACGTTTTGACGTGGTGAAAATATGGCAAATAAATCATTTAGCAAATGAAAATAGTTCAAAAGAGACCGATAGGATTCGGCCAATAGGAAAAAGTTATTTTGTAAATCGGAGAAACATAGTTCGGTAAAATAATACCTATGACACATGATACTTCGATGATCTAAAAATATGTCAAATAATGCATATAGCAAAAAAGACGTCGGTCAATAGTTTTCGGTAAAATGAAATTCGGACAAAAATAATTCGGAAAAGTGATCGGTTCCCAGAACAGAGCTATGCCAAAAGGCACAAAGGGACGTTCGAAATTGGGTAAAGCTCAGCACCATGGATTAAAATAAACATTATAATTAATGGGTCTTATAAAAACTTTTTACAAAAAGAAAGAGAACCGCCTTCAAAAACTAAAAAGTGATAAATAACTTTAGCACATGACTTTAGTTTCGGAAGTCGGTGGCTTTTCTCTTTTTTGTAAAAAGTTTTTATAAGACCGATTAATTAAAGTTATTTAAGTATCACTTTTTAGTTTTTGAAGGCGGTTCTCTTTTACGTAAAATGTTTTTATTTTCCACTTTTTAGTGCCTCCTTATCACCCAAATCCATTAAGAAACGGCAACACAGTTAAAACAGAGATTGAAAGTCCTCCAAAGAAGAAACGAAAACGTCTTCTATGTATATTATCTTATTTTTTGGTTATTGTTGATTTTTCAAAAAGCGCTGAATAAATTTCTATTTGTTGTATACTAAAACCTTCTCAAGAATGTAACAAACACTTTTCTGAAAATTGCATCACAATTGGTTCAGCCAAACGGGAGATAATCGCGGACAAACATACAAACATACTTAGGTACATTTGATTCCAGAAATCTATAGCAAGACAAAAAAAATGGGTATTTATAGTGGCTGAGAATCGATATTGCATAATATATTGTCAATGATTTCACACTTATCAAATTTTTCTTATCTGATTTTGATTAGAAATAGCGTTCTAGATATGAGCACAATTACTGAAATCAACATCAATAATGATTGTAGATACACTTTGAGAATAATGATTGATTTTATTTATATTTAAACAATAAATCAAATAGATTATCAATAAGATTTACTAAGATTCGGTAATTTTCCATATAAATTCTGGATAATTATACCGAAATGTTGTTTATCTATCAGCTATATCTAAAGTAGGTACTGAACGCTGAAAACTCTTATGCATTAATATAGCAATGAATATTATAGGGTAGTTACAATTTGTTGTCCTATGCAGTAATATTATAAAGGCAAAAGTAAGTTTGTTTGTTTATTACGCTTTCACGGTTTAACTACTGAACCGATTTTGATAAAAATTGGTACAAAGCTTGAACGTAAAGAAAGGGTGACGGCTACTTTTGAAACCGCCACTTCGTCTGCATTCGTAATAACCGTCATTCACGCGGATAAAGTCACGGGCAAAAACTAGTCTTCTCTAAACGGAGTAGCAATATGCCAACCAGTTTTGATTGATTTATTGATAAAATATATTTTAACAATTAATAAATTGAAATTGCGTTTGCGAATTGAAAAATTCTATTCCGGGCTAGAATAGCACCCCCCCCCCCCATTTCATCCCGAGGGTGTCGTCGAAGGCGACTAAGGGAAAATCCGGAAGTCGGGCAGCAGCGGCTTTCGTGTGCTTAACAACTTCACTGCGATCCCCAAGACGCCTACCAAGCGTGGGGATTATGGCACCCCCCCCCCCCCCTTATGGGGGAGGCCTTTGTTCAACAGTGAACGTCTTCAGGCTGATGATAAAATTGAAATAGAGTGCAAAATTACGTAACAGCGTGCAAAAAAGAATATGCCGCATATGTATTAAAGCTTGCATGCAATTTGTAACTCTACTAACATTGTCTTTGAGTGTATTATCAATTAAGTAAATTAAAACTGCTCGAGAATATTGCTGCAGTATTTGCACTGCCCCATAAAGTACTGCCATATTTGATCGTATACCGGTAGTTACGATCCCAAGTTCCTTATTCAAATTCAATCAGCCAGGCAGTAGACAACACTGAAAACCTTTTAGTGGTGGTCTTGAGGCTTTGCCTAAAGCTCACTGCAAACTTCACGACAAATCGGATAGTGTTACTAAATTGTTGAGTTGGAAACTTGGCAGTTGAGTGACCGATATCGCGATGCCGTAGTACTTAGATACGTTGGGAATAGTTACGATAAATAGGGAAGGAAGTATTGCAAAACGTTTTTTAGTATGCACCTGCCATGTTATTTCTTTACCAGGTGGTAAAGAGATAACATGGTGGTGGATGACTGATAGAGAATGCCTAAAGCATTAAGGCCGCATTTATACCTACGTGTGTGCATGAAGTATTTTTTTTAAGGATACTCCATTTACAATAGCTTTAGAAAGAATTTAAAAAAGTTTATTAACAAAAGTACAATAAAAATGGTACCTAAACTTTATCAGACTATAATTTATCAAAGTTATGTTATAACAATTTTAATTAAAATATTTGAAATAAAATGTTTTGCATTCCTGCTTCTACGAGCCTCATTTTTCTAATACTATTATAAATGGAGTATATGGTATTAATAGATAAGTGATAGCTTTTTGAAGAAGAACGCTGATTTTATTTTGAAAAAATCATCGATTTGCATTGCCACTAAACCTGACCTGACTGATCTTGACAATCACCGACCTACCTACTACCGTTTACGACAGACCCATTGAGACCAGATAATTCTTGTGTTTTTAAGAACGTTTGTTTCTATCTAATCTCATTCTCAATTTGTCAAAAATTACTCTAATTTGTCGCTGAAATGAAATTGCTACTAGATTTTGAACGTTTTTAATTAGGTATATACGGGAATTAAGCCTTCAGGTTGTACAGAAAAAGCTTAAGTAGACAGCCTAAGGCATAAAGTCCGTCTATATGCACTTAGTTTTTATTTGTGCTTATGGTTTTAATAAAAGAAAAACATACGTCCTGAATACTTTCAGTAACAGTCGACCGTTTTAATTATAAAATTAGTCTCTCTTCCTTAAACCTGAAGGAAGTAACGGCTCTCATGATTTAATAGGAGAATTATGCAAAGCGGACGGAACCGCGAGCAAGGCTATTTAATTTGATACGAGTTTATGCATCTCATTAGGCACCTACAAACGGTTGCTTTATCCTGTGCTCATGAATGAACGGTCGTTACGTATTCCATGAATGTGTACTTAATGGCCGTGGCCCGAACATAAATTGGCCCAAGCTGGCGTTCGATTTTTGTGATACCCTTGTCATTGTTATATTTAACTAGCGACTCGTCCTGGCTTTGGATCGAACTTGGAGCACAGATAGACTATGTCCATTTTTTATTTGTTCCTGGTTGAAAAATCTTCTTGGATGTCCTCCGCTCTGGGGCGGGCGAAGGGGTCTATCAGACTCTTACTGCTTTAAAACCACCCCGGTCAGATGACCAGGGTGGTTTTAAAGCCACCGCGACCCCCGAATTACGTGTGAGGTAGATACCTCACACGTAATTCGGGGGTCGCGGGAACTGGAGATAGATCCGCAACCTACGACTGAATCTCTCAGCCACTGCGCCCCACTGCGCCGACCGTGGTGTCTAAATTATCCTTGTCGTCTAGATCAGAGGTTCCTAAACTTTCAAGGCAACGAAACACTCAAGAAAGCTGTATTATCTTATGTAACCCAAAATTATTCTGGAACAGCAAATGAATATAGATTTAAAGCCACTGCAATAAAAAATAAGAACAAATAGCTTTATTAGAAACTAGCGACCCGACCCGGCTTCGCATGGGCCTATAGCCTTCCTCGATAAATGGACTATCCAACACAAAAATAATTTTTCAATTCGAACCAGTAGATCCTGAGATTAGCGTTCAACCAAACAAACAAACAAACTCTTCAGCTTTATAATATTAATAAAGTATAGAAGTATAGATATGTTCTAAGTTTTCCATTCTTTACAATTACTTTGAATGTAAAGTTTGAAACTGTTTAATGTTTTATTAATAATCATGTGATTCGATGATAAACTTAATTTCGTGGAACCTTGGTGACTTTCCAACGGAACCCACATGTTCCACGGGACTCACTTTAGGAATCGGTGGTCTGGATTATCCCAAAGATGGTTTTATTCTCTTTGAATTATCCCCTACATACAAACAAATTTTACCTATACAAAATATTTGTGTAAATTGTACTTTTACCAAGACTTAGACCCAACGCCACCGGTTCTTCGCTCCTTAAATTATATTCTTGGTGTGTTCTCAGGATTTCCCATGTCAGTCCGCATGCAACACCAGTCATGGGAAATCCCGACATGAAAATTAATTATAATTATGCAGGTAGGTGCCACCATCAGTTTTTAGGGTTCCGTACCTCAAAAGGAAAAATTGAACCTTTATAGGATCACTTTGTTGTCCGTCTGTCTGTCTGTCAGTCAAGACTCTTTATCTCGAGAACGCGTAGAGGTATCGAGTTGAAATTAAAACCATATACTTAGGCCCACGGTCCCTTGAAGCTGTGAAAGAACGTTAACTTAGAAATCAAACTTCTAAGTTAACGTGAAAAAAAGATACGGCCGTTTATATCGTAATAACGTACATTTCGACACTCTCAAGGGAATCAAAATTTATAGGGTACTTTCCGTTGACCTAGAACTATGAAATTTGGCAAATAATTTCGTCTTATACTATAAATATAGGAAAAAGTCAGAAAACTATACATTTGTAATTAAAACATAAAAAATATGTTCTTTATTTAAAACGAGTTTTTGTCCGCGATTTGGTCCGTGTTAGCTATCGCAGATGCAGACGAAGTCCCGGATTAAAAAGCACTTTATGTGCTTTCCCAGGGTTTAAGCTATTTTCATACAAAATTTCATCAAAATCGGTTCAGCCGTTTCATCGTGGAAACGTAACAGAAAGTTACTTTCACATTTATAATATTAAGTATGGAAGTATGGATATGTAGGTACCTACAAATTTGTACGGAACCCTCGGTGAGCGAGTCAGACTCGCACTTGTCCGGTATTTTTTATTACGCGGGTAGTTGATCGCTGATTTAATTACTTGAACGTAAGTAGTCGTTGCGTGTCGTCGACGTCGGACTACGGTCGGTCGACTATTAGTCGGCGCATAGGCTTTAATTACTTATAAAAAGTCTTTTTTTTAGGGTTCAGTACCCTAAGGGTAAAAACGGGACCCTATTACTAAGTTTCCACTGTCCGTCTGTCTGTCTGGCTGTCTGTCACCAGGCTGTATCTCATGAACCATGATAGATAGACAGTTGAAATTTTCTCAGATGATGTATTTTAGTTGCCGCTATAACAGCAAACACTAAAAACAGAATAAAATAAATATTTAAGGGGGACTCCCATACCACAAACGTGTTTATTTGCCGTTTTTTTACTCGATGTCTAATGTTGTATAGATAACTAGCGGGCCTGGCAGACGTTGTCCTGCCCTTTAAATAAAAAAATCCTACAACTCGACTGCAGCGAGACCTACCGGGTCCAATTGTGAATCTAAACCATTCTCAAATTTACTGGAACACACACAAATTTTTTTATCAAACTTCGGCCGTTTAGGAGGAGTTCGCTTTCATACACACGCACAGAAGATTTTTATATATAAGATGGTACGGAACCACAAGTGCAAGTGGCCACTCGCACTTGGCCAGTTTTTTTTGTATTCTCACCCCTATGGGATTTAAAGTTAATACAGATGTGAATAATGTTATTTTAGTTACTTATATGTTTTGGGATTGCTTTTCAAAATTACAAAAATAAAACAGTGTCACGGTAACAAAATAAAAAAAAATGTCGTGAAGCGGCAGATAAATAAAAGAAGAGGTTAAGGTATGTACCTATATTTAATATAAATTGGGATATAAAAGATGATAGATTAATGAAGATGAGTAGTGTAGGAAGGTGAAGGTAGGTGTAGGTAGTAGTACCTAATGGGTGTAGACGGGATGATGATGGAAGATTCAGGAAGATGACAGCAGGTGCAAACAGGCCAATCAGGAAGGTGAAGGCATGGGGGCGTGAAGACGTGGATCGTGGGTCGACCGCGTGCCGAGAAGCCTACATTACACGGTTTTCCACACAACATTTCTGTAGGTATCATAGTTCAACCCTTTTCAATAAAGGCGCGATCAGATATAGCGTATCGTAAAATACCTTTTATAACATATTTGTTCGTAAAGTGTCTCTTATTACACCAATTTCAATATCGTAATGTATGTCATTACGTACTAGTGCGTTATTGTAATGTAAAACGCACGAGTTTCGTAAAACGTACAGTTTATCAAGATGCTCCGTCTAAAATGAACGGTACTTTTTTAAATCTTAGCAAAGAGTTTTTATGTCAGAAAAGTGGTCAACATTTTATGAATAAAATTAACTTTGGGAGATAAAATACAAAAAAAAAAACATTTAATTCTTTAATTTAATTAATTTGGACAATAAATTACAACCATTTATCTCTAACAAAAACTTAAAAATATTAATTTACTTTATTAGTAATACTGGCTGTTTTAGGCCTTTGCCTTAAAAAAAAGCGCTGATGCGCGCGCATCGCTAATTTGTGAACAAGTAAAAATAATTACGTGCGCTTTTTCTTTTCGCTGTATTGTTTTTATTTGAATTATTTCCTCGCAAATATGTTATAAAACGTCGTATGACATACGTGCGCTTTGATAATTACAGCCTCTGCTTTCTTGTAGCAATATCGCCTCGGCTGTAATTTTCAACCTACCGCACTAATATCATAATGTACTATTTCAGGCTCCAGGTCAGCTGCTTCTGATGCTTGTTTGTATATAGACATAATTTACGGCCAAATGGATGCCTTGGTACTTTGAAAACTTCATAGTGTATTATGTACATAACTGATAATATTAAAATGAAATAAGTCCGTGTAAAAATACTTAAGCACCATCAAAAATCAGGGGAAAAGTCAAGACCCAAAAACATTGTTATACTTCAACAGTTGTCAAGCTTTTTTTCCTTCTATCATTTTGATTTTGAAATTGGCATTGAAAGTTTTACTCTATGAGTAATAGTCGCCAGAATTCATATTAGTGTTTTACGAAAAGGTTGTCAAGGGATTTAAACTTCATAGTGTTAAGAAATGTGTTGAATGTAAGAAATATGTTAGTAATATAAACATCACAAAATATAGATTGTTCTAGATGTTCAGGATTTGCTATTCGACTCTTCTTTAGCATCAGCACGAACTATAATGAGAATAATGATAATATTGTTCCCACCGACTATCGGATCCCATCGGAACCGGTCTCAATTTAGATTACAAATACGCAAGAGATATTATAGTGTACAAGCTCAGATTACGAAACAAAAGGCAGATAGAGCGCAGAACACCCGGAGAGTGATGCCAAAAAAGCAAATACAAATTCAAAACCGAATACCTACTTAATGCGCTTCGTGCTGTACTGACACGAGTCGGTATGGCACGAAATGCCGCATCGTTAAAAACAGCAAAGAAAAAGAAAAATACAAATTCAAAATCGAATACAATCAAAAGTACTCACTTTTGAATTTGTATTTGCTTTTTTGGCTTCACCCTCAGTGTTTGGTGCGGTCTATCTGCCTTTTGTTTCATAATCTGAGTGTACAGGTGTAACCCACACAGGTATAGAGACCAGCACATCAAGTTTTATCATTAATCAAAATTCTCGCCCAATTTCATACATGAGTGAAGATCCTACCGACCCACAACTATTAACCCCTGGTCATTTTTTAGTTGGAGCGCAATTGGTAGCCATTCCAGATGAAGATCTATCAGACATTCATCTAACCGGAGGTCAGAGGTGAAAGATAACACAGAAAATGGTGAATGACTATTGGAAAGAATGGTCAGAAGAATATTTGGTTGGTCTAACTAAACCAACGATACAAGTGGTGAAACGAAAAGCCAGACATTGGGATAAACGACTTAAGTAATCGTTATTAAAGATCACAATCTACCGCCAACAAAGTGGTTGTTAGGTAGAGTCGTCCAGAAGCACCCGCGCCAAGATAGAATCACGAGAGTGCGTCCAATAATTAAAGTATCTATTTTGCGCATGACAGTTAATGCAGCAATGTCAGTTTATCATATTAGTTGTGTTTTATTCTTATCGCCTAGTCATAACGTTGAGCGAATATTTGAGCGAATGTTATTGTTCTACTTTTGAAAATGTATAAAGTTAATTTAATCTTGTTTAGCTTCTTTAATGTTGTTTTTAAAACTATTAAAAAGACAAGTCCTTTGGTGGGCGGAACGTCTAATCGTAACCTACCTCAGATAATATAATATGATATTTAAATTATTTAGTTCACCATAGCTCCCTAAATTACGTTGCCTTATTAAAAACGAGCTATGGTTTCGTTACAGCCAAAAGTATAAGTAGACAATATTTTCTTTTATCGAACTAGGAATTGATTAGTGTCGTGGGCTCTCTTTTAAAAATCGGCTGTTGGTCTTGGTTCAACAAAGTTGAACTGTCACGCTTGACCCTCTCGAAGAGGCTTGTCACTCTAACCCTCTTGAGGCTTGTTACTTTAACCCTCTCGGAGAGGCTTGTTAGTGTTACTCTTTGACCATCTCAGAGGGCTCTGCCCCCGCCCCTAAAGATTCCAAAAGCTTCATGGGCATTTAACTGTATTTAAAATTCATACTTTTCCTATCCTCCATATAGCAACGTGACGCCCCCTCCCCCCCCCCCCCCCCTTAGGCCATCAGCCGACGACGCTCTTGCTCCGGGCTCATCATCATCATCGGGTCAAACTTTAGACGCCCAATGCCGGGAATAGGGCTCCCCCAAGGGGGGTAAAGCCGTAATCACCATGCTTGACCGATGCATGTTGGCGATCGCGGTAGGTGTTATGGTACTCAGAAGGACGCTGTTGCCCATCTTCTGGTCAATATCCCTCTGTCGCCTTCTACGACACCCACGGGTAGATATGGGGTGGTGCTCCGGGCGGCTTCTGAGAAATTTCTAATGGGAAAACGAGCCAACTCACTCAATTAATATTCTTGTATTGTGAAAATAGTAGAGATGGTCATTTCAAGTGCTGAATTCAGAATGAATGGTCTCCCTTGACGATTTGATTAATGTGTTCATATTAAATTAATTCAAATTCTTTATTGCGAACTAAGTGTATACATTATGAAGATGTTTATAATATTGTTGTTTTGGGGACTGAGTCGCCCTCGTCCGTGGGAGTACACCCTTATCCCGAATCCCCACATGTGGTCCCTGGGTGGTGCAAACCAGGCGACAACATACTGGTGGTAGGCTTCGGCCGTGGCTAGTGACCACCCACTGGATAAAGCCGCCGCGCCAAACGGCCTTGCCGTTTTTCGGTGCGATGTCCAGTGACGCCGTCTGAGTAGGGTGGGTCGGAATAGCTGTTTCACTAGCTGTTAGACCGTATTTGACACGCATAACTGTAGCTGCATCGGGTACCTAGTCCTGGAGGGTAGCGGGATCCGAGGCACGGAGTACCGCTGGCCGACCGCAGTTAGGTAGGGAGCCCGATCGGAGCTAGCCACTCTCGGGAGGCTGCCCCGCCAACTCGCGAAAAATCCCGGGATGCGCCATCGTGCCGGTTGGCGACCGGACGATAGGGCCCAATGGACATCCCCGGGGGGGCTCGGGCGTCCCCGCAGTCTCCAGATTAGTTACCCACTAATTTCGTTGCGTTGTGTGTGTCTGCTGGTCAGCAGCGTGAAGCCTCATTCTACTTCCACCCTACTCACCGTAATTCATTCCATAATGCCCAAAAGAAGCAAGAGACATAAGGTAGTACAGCGGTTGCACTCCTTGTCACTGAAAGTGCACCTCACCAATATTAGAGGGTTGCACTCAAATATCGTGCCGGTCCACTTCCATCTTGAGACCGAAAAGCCAGCTCTTTTGTTTCTAACGGAGACGCAAATCAGATGTCCAACTGATACGGCGTACCTATCGTACCCAGGGTACTCCCTGGAACACAATTTTAAGGCTCGGGCCGGAGTGTGCTTGTACGCCCGGGACGACATCTGTTTTCGCCGTCTCCGTAACCTTGAAGACCGAAGGTTTTCTGTACTTTGGGTTCTGGTGGATACTGGTATGGAGAAAATTCTCTATGCCTGTGTCTACCGTTTGCACAGCGGAGACCAGGAGACGACCAGACTCACAGATTATCTCAGTGAGGCGGCCGATGCGGCTCAGCAAAAGTACCCTACTGCCCAATTAGTGTTACTGGGGGATTTCAATGCCCACCACAAGGAGTGGTTGTTCCCAAACCGGGACACTGACCATGCTGGGAGAGAGATGCGAAAGCTTGCCTTAGCGTTAAATCTCACCCAACTGGTCCAAGGGGCTACTAGGGTTCCTGATGTTGAGACGCACACAGCCTATTGCTTGGACCTTCTGCTCACTACTGATCCAGACCTCTAGGTTTTTACGACGATTAGGAATCTGTAAGAAAATGAAGGTGGACGAAATCGCGGGTAAATGCTAGTATTATATAATTATAATACTAACATACATAAGTTTTTGTAATGAATGAAAAGTGTAGCCTGGCTTCATAAATGATTATCTTATCAATAGTATTGATATAGTGTTACCAATAAGTTTATCAGATGTTGATCCCGTTATCTAATTAGATAACTGGACCAACAAAATAGGTACAAAAGTACAAAATTACTATTTTGTCCTATTTTGTACTTTAGTCCGTTCAATGTCGTTTTCTGATGAGATTCTTTCACCATAATTAATAAGTGTGTTCTTGTTCCAGCGCATGTTTGAAATACTAAATTAATGTAATTGGACCTTAGGTACATAGTACTTTAAGTATTCTGTGCCTTAGGTGAACTAATACAAACTGAGGCATACAAAGTACTAAGTAGTCGGTCATATTTTGATCTAAATAACCTGATTTCGTAATGATACGTGCCTACCTAATTCAAATTCTCGTACCTACGGCATTCTATAAAATTTCATTATCAACATACCTATCAGCTTTTGAACGAAGGCCTCCCCCAGAGATCGCCAACCAACCCTATTTTGGGCAGCACGCATACATTTGTGAATAAGTAACATTAGCATCATTAGGTATACATAATTATGCAAGTCTCTCTCTTAACCTTCCAAAACTACAGCTTTTATGGTCACGCGAGGTTCACAGTAGATAAAATTATCGATTAAGTAAAATTATTAACGATAATTATGCTTTACGAATTTACCATTCACATTTAAATGTTCATTGATAAAGTAGGTACTTCACTTACACTTCATATCACTACATGATAATATATTATCTAACAAAAAACTCTGCAACGTCTGTTTGTCAGTTCGTGATAAATTCAAAAACTACTGAACGGATTTTCATGCGGTTTTCACCAATAGACAGACTGACAGAGTAATTATAAGAATGTTAAAACTGTGATTAAAATTTAAGGAATGTTTAATTGTATGGTTTTATGCCTAAATATGTCACAGTCAAAACTCCCCAGTCAAAACTATTTTTGACTGTTTGAAATCAGTCAATACTACTTTTGACCGTTTTAAATTTATCCTTAATAGGTACTTAGAAACCTATTAGGTTGGTAGGTTTTCTTTTTGGCCTTTTTAAGACTTTTGTTTTGTTGTGATAGGTTGTGATTCTTATAAATAGGGCGTTCCGTATTTTTGTTTTTGTAACGCAAACGCGTTTTATCTTATTGCGGGTTTTGACTGAAGCCAGTCAAAACTAGTTTTGACTGTAACATGTACATTTATAAATAAATAATAAGAGTCAATTTTAGAACTATTCAAATAAACGAAATAAAATCTTTAAGAAATAGACGGGTTATGAAGGACCAAAGCAAGCAGTTTAAAAAAAAATCTAGGATATTTATGTGGTCTAGAAAGATTTGTATTGGAAAGATTTTTTATTTATTGCACCGTGCTCATCCATAATATTTATTCATTACATAAAGTGGCGCCATAATGTGGGTTCATTGCACAAAGTTTTAAAAATGAATCTAGTTACCATGAGCCTTCATGCTGGCTGCAAACAGTCACAGCAACAACGAAGATGCTTTAATCATTTTGAAAATCGAATTCGAAACGAACCGAAAAAAAAATTGTTTGAAAAATTGTCTACGTGCTGTCACTATTAAATATCCGGCGCTCGATTTTCATCTTCCCGCCGAATTTCGTCACCAATTGAAAGCTTTTTTTGATGATGACGTGTTATTCTGCATCCGCTCCAAGTGTACTGTTTTGTATTGTTTTTGTGTTTGTTTGTGCGCTTGTGAATTTGTTTATTTCGTGTTTCGTCATCATCGCGTCCATCAAGCTGCTGTACAGTTGGAAGTCTTCGAAGTGAGTTGGTAAGTGATTTGTTTTACTAAATGTTGGCGCCAACTCGGTATATCATGCTTTCTACCGCTAACCACACCAAATGTTGGTTTAAGGGTTAGTTTGTCATGTTTGATTAATTTAAATGAAATTACATATCTGATATTTTTAAAGAAACCCTGTTGTGTAAGACTAAGGGTGTTACCAGATCAATCGATCGATCGTTGATCGACGGCATCGATCGAAGTCGATCGAGCTATTTGATTATAATTAGTGATGGATTATAGCCGGAGTTAATCGATCAACGTCGACCGATGCCATCGACCGGCAATCGATCGATTAGTTAGTCGAACGGTATCCGTCCATCAGCCAAAGCTACCACACCAATCGATCAACGTCGATCGATGTCGACCGATGGCATCGATCGATGATCGATCGATTGGTGTAGTAACACCCTTAGCAATTACTACTTTATTACCTTTAAGAACAAAAGATAAAACAATAAACAAGCAAATCGGATAGGTTCACGGATATCGGATAGGTTCACGTATATCGGATAGGTTATTTATGCGCACGTTCTTACCTACTTAAAGACTGACATAAAACGTGTATTGACAAGTTAGTGATTTCTGGTTAATAATAAGTATTTATAACCTACTTAAGTTCAGGAACCGACTCATAGGTAGATAAGTAAAGACCATAGTACCTATGGATCGATTGGTTATGGGGTTAAGCTACGCCGCGGTGTACTTGGATGGGTGACCATCCATTTCACACCGAGACCACACCTACGACACTCCATATAAACGAAACGATATAATTACCTACACTACTACCAAAATATCAGACTGTATAAATATGTGCGTGTGTGTGCGTGTCTTTTTTTTTTTTTTTTTTTTCTGATTGGCATCTTGCAGGTCAACCTAGGAGGTTGTCGGCGGCTTAACCGGACTTTCCTGTGGTGCCTTAAAAATGATTATTTTTAGGGCCTCCAGCCAGGGCAAAATAGCTTACAAACTAAGCGACTACACGCTAAGGGCACCCCCTGTGGGGTACGAGCCTCGGCTTAGGGCGTCGCTGGGAGAGGACAGCAAAGGGACAGACTGGATCGGATTTCCATTATTTAGGGACGAATTTAAAACTACAGGCTCAGCGGCGCGGGCTGGCACGAGCAAGGGTCGGGGAGGGGAGGTGCGTGTCTACGCGCCGCTCGAACTAAAAACAGTTTCGAGAGCACGTTCAACGCGAGAAGAGGTGGGGAACAGTGTTTCGGAGGGGGGTGGAGCGTGTGGCTATTGTACGGTAGTACTAATACTTATACTGTACCTGCCGAGACTGCTGTTCCGTACCTCGGAAAACACCTAAAGCTGTTGGTCTCGGCTGTCATTCGTAGATCTTTGACAGTCGTTATGGTTAGTCAGATGCTAGAAAGTCTGACAACCAGTCTTACCACGGGGTATATTGTTGTTACACTTAGTGATTGAGTTCTGGAGGACAAACAGGGAGTTGCTCCTTGTAAAACACTGGTATTTAGCTGCATCAGGTTAGATTGGAAGCTGGACTGTAAGTGGAAACAACATATTTTTTTACTCCACCGTTACTGTTCTTTTCTGATTAATTTCGTAGCGGGATCCAAGACAGTTGTAATGTTTCTCCGGGAGTCGTCGAGGTTCACTGCCTCAGCGCGTTTCTGGTGATCGCAACTGTTGATTCTGGCTTTTAGGAGTTACAATGGTTTGGGAACACACCGGGCTGGTCTTATTAAAAACTAAAAAATAGACTGGACGCCGACCCCAACGTTGTTGGAAAAAGTAGTAGGCAAAAGTACTAGGAGTAAGTAGGCAGTCGCCTACCTACTTAAGTTCAATAGTGCTTGAAGTGAGTTATCCAAATCTGCGCCTAGGGTATCAGTGGGATGGCAGCTTATCTCAAGCTCCCTACTTTCTCGCAACATTTCACAATGCGACACATTCCGCAACATTCAACACCTGATTTCACCGAGGGACTTCTTTATAAATTGCACCGGCTGGTTTTCTCACGATTGTTTAAAATTGCTCGAAAATAAATACCTATGCTTCATTTAGTTTCATATAGACTTACTACCAATCATAACAATGTCAAAGTTTGAAGTAACTTCATCCACTGTTGGAATCGGTTTTGACTTAAATCTGACTTAAGACGTGAACTTTAATTAAACTTTAGTTGACGTGTCTCTACATTGTCCTAACTACTTATAGAGTAACCAATGTTACTATCATTTCAAATCTTGATAGAAAATTGATTGTATTATGAACTAGCTGTTGCCTACGATTTTACAATTTCAAAGTACACCCTCAGACTAATTCTGAGAGCACACCTTGATTTTTTAAAGTGTTCATTAATGTATATGTATAGTATAATTTTATTTGGAATAAAACATTTATCGTATTTGACAACTTGATATTATTTCTTATGCCTACTATTAACAACCTTTTAATAAAATTGAATAAGACATGTAGATATAGTGAAAATTAATTAAATATTTTGCGACGTCCTTTTGTACTGCGTGGTGGTGTAGAATCCTGGTAGTATCTTTGGTAGATGTCATCCCAGAAGCGAGCGCGTTCTTCCAAGACAACCCCACGTAGTTCCACCTTCTCATCCAGTACCAAATGTGGTGATCTATCCGCGCTTACTGCCGGCCATGCAGGCAGCGACGACCCTTCAGGCACTGGTATCCTGAAAGGTTAAATATAATTTAGAACTTAAGATATGTGAGCTACAAAGAGTGACCACAAATAATTTTAAAAGGAATCAAGTGACATACATAGTGATAAACTTTTATCAGCGTTTGGAATGATCCTAGATAATTATGCTCGGCAGCCACGTACTAAATACTAAACACTAAAACCATAATGCTTACCCAGTTTTCATAAAGTTGTACCAAATTTCACGTACTGTCGCTCTCATCTTCTGATATTCGGGAGTCGCGAGACTCTCATCTGTATCATCCATATTATCCAACCAAGCCAGTGATTGAGCAATGTGATCAGCACCTCGTACATCAGTGTGTGGCACGACGGGAATGTTCTCGTCCACAAATGAATATTCATACAAATATACTTCATTATGGCCAGCTTCAGCGTGTAGTTTTACAGCCCAAAGCATAGGATATGTAACTAAGACATCCGTAAAGAAGTAGACGAAATTCAGAATGTTGTCTTTGCCCACAGGGTTGTCACCAAAGTAAAATGTCTTGACCAAATTAGCTACTGCTTCTCGTTCTTCATCAGATTCAAACTTTAGGTCAGCTGGTAAGAAATCAGAAAACTTTTCATTCATCATTTGTTTCCATAGGTCAAAGAATCCAATGCGTAACAGACCTTCCATATTAGTGAAACCGTACAACATAGGTATTTTTTTGTAGTCGCCTTTCTTTAGTATACTTAGAGGAGATTCAGTCAGGAATGCTCCATCTGCTGTATCTCGCTCCACACACGGCGAAAACATGAAAGTGGAATCGGTCCTGTAATCAAAAGTGTCTGAAGTTAACAACTCCATTGATGCTGTCTTATAAAACTGTTCTAAAGCGTGTATATCGTCTACGTTAGTGAAGTTCTGATCTCTGGCGAACGTTTTGGCAATCTCTAGAGGATCCCTCTGGACTACAAATGCGGCAAGGTTTCCAGCGCTTTCAGGTATGACTCGGTGAAATAAGTTTTCGGCGGTCTTCGAGAGCATTATAAGATCCACTGATGCGGAACCTGCACTGCTACCAGCTAGAGTAACATCATCAGGATTACCGCCGAAGCTGGCAATGTTTTCTTGTACCCAGCGCAGCAGCGCCACCTGGTCCTTCATGCCAGCATTACCTGGTGCGTCCTCAGTGCCGAGACAAAGGAACCCGTGAATGCTGAGACGGTAGTTAAACGTGACCATAATGAAATCTTTTCTTTCATTTATTAACTTTGTTCCTTTATACAAATTTCCAAAGCCCGTTACATAAGCTCCTCCGTGAACATACACGAGAACTGAAAGGTTTTTCTCAGTGGTGTCGGGCACAAATACATTAGCAATTAGACAGTCTTCTTTTACCTGTATAGAGTCAAGCCCAATCAAAAAATTTTCATTCTGTGGGCATACGATACTCTTGTCATCGCTTGCATTAAATGGTTCTGACCATGTTGGCGGTGGAAGAGGTGCCTGGAAAGCAAAAGTAATAGTTAGATGTTTTGTAATCGTGAATAACTTGCTCTGTTAAGGCATTGTCTATATTCTAAGCGTCTCTATCTAATATTAGATTAGGTTCACATAAAAAAACCGCCCAAATAGGGTGAGAATTGTCTATCGAATATAGATTCGTTGTAGTTTCCACAAGGCGATTATCCCTTTGGTGGCTCTGATCCCCGATCCGTTAAAGTATAAGCAACAAACCCACAAACGCGGTATAGTCGATAATCAAAATAATATAAACAATGATGATGATAATGAACGATGATAGTTCATCTATACTAATATTATAAAGCTGAAGAGTTTGTTAGTTTGTTTGTTTGTTTGGTTGAACGCGCTAATCTCAGGATCTACTGGTACGAATTGTAAAATTCTTTTTGTGTTGGATAGTCTATTTATCGAGGAAGGCTATAGGCCCATGCGAAGCCGGGTCGGGTCGCTAGTAAATAATAAGAATTCAAAAGCACCTTGAATTTTTTTACGCCTGCTGGCGCTGTGGCGTAGGGTATGTTGTAGAAGGCGTATAGTTCCCCACTAGGGTGTTTGCGCCCGCGTACCGACCCTTGCGCAAGTTTCACTTCCAGCCATTCGTTGTCTGCAAGAACAACCGTTACGCACAAAAGAACTACACACGTCCACCACTCCATCGCTACGGCTATGAACTACTCCACAAATTTAATCTTGTACAATATCATACATGACACCGTAGCATTTATTGAGCAGAATGTGTTTCAGATAAAAGTTAATTAATAACGATAATTAATTGATTATTCATCGTGCACATTTATATAATTCATAGATTGTCATCAGTAGAGATTTCTTTATATAGATACCTAAATATGTATTTCAAATGCATGACTAGTTAAAAAAATCGCCAATTGCGAGTCGGAGTCGCATACGAATAGTTTCTTACCACCATAGATATAATATGTATATTATATATTTCTATGCTTACCACCGTATAATATTTAACACTATCGACATACAAAAAATAAAAGAACAAACTTAACATTGTAGTTGAAATAGTAAATTGTATGACAAAGGAGCAAAACAATATTTATATGGCGAGGGGGCTATTTTGAATCCAGAGATTCTAAAATGGAATTCTGAACGTAGCGAGGGATTCAAAGTACATCGCCTGAGGGAAAAATATTTTTACTCTCGAGTCATATACTCTACTTTTCATCTCTATGAGAAAATAAATAAGATACACTTTTAAGTAATTATCTAATAAATAAGTTTAATTTTAAAAAAATGATATGAATGTAAAAAGGTCAATTACAAATATATATATATTTGATACACTGGCGCAATTTTGAAAATTTATTGTCACTGTTTTATTTGTGATTGACTTCTGGACACATCTATTGGCCCACCTTAGAGTTTAGGTTTCGATGGCCCCTACCGAAATATGATTGCTAGATTGAACAAAAACTGTTGATGCAGTTTTAAACCTGATACATTTTACCATCTTTTTCGATCGTATTGTTTTAAATTTGAATTCAGAATACCATACGACATGGAGCTTTTCCTAACAAGTCGGATATGCGCCTTGTTAAAGGCAATTGATTTTTGAATAAAAAACATGTTTTATCAAATAATGGTTTAATTTAATAACGCGTGTTGCCTCCATGGGCATCTACCACAGCTCTCATACGATTAGGCATAGAGTTTATCAACCGCTCTATGAAATTTTGAGGGATCATCTCCCATTCCTCTTCTATGGCAGTTTTCAACTCCTGCATCGTCTGGGCAACTGGCTGACGAGCCCTAACACGTCTTTTTAGCTCGTCCCACATGTGCTCAATGGGGTTCATGTCTGGGCTTCTGGCTGGCCAGTCCATAACTGTGATGTTCACATCCCGAAGATATTCCCTGACGATGCCGGCCGCATGGGCTCTTGCATTATCATGCATAAAAAGTAAATTTGGGCCCACATAGTCCGCGTTTGGTATCACGTGAGGTTCTAAGCACTCACGAATGTACCTTTCAGCATTTAATGTTGGCAGCCGTGGTCCTGTAACAACCTCAAGTTGAGTTTTGCCGCTTGCGGATATACCGCCCCAGACAGTCCATGAGCCACCGCCATAAGCAACCCTCTCTTCAAAGCAGCATTGTGCGAAACGCTCTCCCTTACGTCGGTAGACCTTCTTCCTTCCATCATTGCCATGTAACACAATTTTAGACTCATCAGAAAAGAGTACACGGCTCCAATCTTGCTGTGTCCAATTTAAATGAGTGCGAAATGAAGGCGCGCTGTTCGGTGGGCTCGCGTTAGTTTGGGCCCATTAGCTGGCTTGTGTGGTACCATATCGCGTTCTTTTGACCTTCTCCGAACAGTTCGAGCGCTCACAGATACTCCGTGGAAGTCGCGAAGTTGGTTTTGTATCTCAATGGAGGTAAGGTGACGATTTCTCAAGCTGGTCGTCACGATGAATCGATCCTGCCTTTCAGTTGTGACCCGAGATCGTGGCCTTCCTTGGCGACGAACAAAGCCGCCATTCTCTAGGTACCTCCGATAAACATTTCGGACCGCAGATCGACTTAAATTAAGTTGAGCACTCACGTTTCTTTGGCTGTGTCCGGCCTGAATAAGTGCCACAGCTTGGGCGGCGACTTCAGGTGAAGTATCCATAGATTATTGATAGAACCTCACCTTAATGTTAAGAATAAGTAATGTTTGTTGCAAAACCAAAGATATCAATCACTTTTTCAAGAATTAAATCCAAGTAAACCAAGTTTTCTTAGTATTCGATTGTTTGATATCAACAAACAGGCTCCAAATTGTCTTTTGTTTCTTTAAATTCTGTGTTCGAAATTCAAAAAAAGACTATTGAATGAAATTGTGAATGTGCCAGGTTCAAAACTGCATAAAAACTTTTTGCCTAATATAAAATTTTAGCTAGGACCAAAGGAAACTGAAAATACAAGGTGGGCCAATAGATGTGTCCAGAAGTGTAGTTGTGGATTTATTTGTATCTGGCTGGTGCTCAGGAAAAGGCACTGATTCCTTTGATGTAAAAGGGCGTGGCGACAATGGTATGGGCGAATTATCTGCAGCTCTTAATTTAATATTTTCTACAATGCGGGTGCTGATTTTTTCCTTATTTTCGATGGAATCTGCGATGTAACCCTGTGCTACAGAACTGGATTTCCACCCTCCGTGCCGCTTCAAAACAGTAAGGTCCGTTCCAGAATCTGCCAAAAGTGTACAGCTTACTAGCAGGCAATATCAAGTATGCAGCGATTTCTAGGCGCATTGAAGATATTTTATTTTTTCCTATAACCTGTTTAAAGCACGTTCTAGTTTGATACCTAATGAAAAATCTATTAGATTTTATATCAGAAGGACGCAGGCTCTGGTATTTTACAATTCGCTGGTACTCTCCACGAATGATGAACGATCGATCAATATTTTTGTTTTTGTGTCAGTTAATTTTACAAAAAGTAAGTGATTTGAGTGATTTTCGATATCCTCGACCGTTATTTTTATAAGTTCTTTACCACGACAAGCTCCATGTATCCCGAATATTAAAGCCATCAGTAACAAAACGGAAAGGGAATCAGACGAGTAGGTACAGTACGTACCTAGTAGGTATATTTTAAAGAAGATCATGTAAGGTTTAATTAATATATCTTTGTTTGATTTTACATATTTGTAAAATTCAATGCAGCTATAATCATAGTTGAAAACGGTCATCAGTTCGCTTTTTTTTAAATCCTGAGTAGGTACCTACGTTCGTTGCGCACATCAGTCGAATTTAATACCATCTGCGAAAAAATCCTCTCTACAAAGCAGTTGGAACTAGGGATACTATAGACAAACGTATATCGTTTGTCTTTACTATCCCTTATTATCCCAACCGACAGCGCGTGACGTTTTACAGTACTTTTTAAAATAATAGTCTATAAAAATAAACGAGTTCGTATAACGGACTGAAAAATATTCTGTATATTAAACATAACCTTTATTTTCATAAAATAAATATATAAGTTAAGTTTGATTCAAATACTGGAGAAAAAAATTGACAAAGTGAACTGATTTTGTACTTTTTCAGCATTGTTTTTTAATACATAATAGTAATATTTTCGTAATGTTGGCTCTGTAGTAGACTTTAAGACTGTATATCCTCTTGGAAAAACGCATAAAACATAATATTTTGGCATACTGTAACAGTTGTATTCGTCCTGAAAGTTAACTCTGACGTCTATTTTCGTAAAACGCTTTGAAAGGATTGTCTTCGCTTTAAAAAAACATAATTAAAAATTATAGTTTTACTCTGTAGTTCCCTAAATCAGGACTTAATCTGTCTAAAACAGTAATTGTTTTTAAATAATCTGCTCACATCATTACGATATTGCTCTGGGCAAAACGCGAAAACATGAAGTTTTCGTCACGAATCGAATACACGCTCTTAGTGTAATTTGTGGTTATGTTTTAGAGTTTCCATTTTAGCGGAATTTTGATGATTAGGTTGACGAATCAAAAATAAATTTTAGTGAAAAAGATAGGTAAGCTACACAGTTTTTATTTTTATCTATTAGGTCACCTGGTTCCAGACAGTTGCACGTTGTTTCTAACTTTTTAAGGTTTTTTGATCTTGTTGACTTCATTAAAAGTCGTCCACAGACTTCAAGTGTATTGAAATAGTAGGTACTTGCAGCATTCGGTCTAAAGGATGGTAGCAAGGTAGAGTTGTGAAATGTGCGTCGATTTGTTTGCTACCATGTATTCAATACATAATTTCATTCTACGATTTTTAATAAGGAAGTATATTATAAATATAACGGAAATAAATCAAATATATTTTTCGGCGCCGTTCAGTTTTCGTTTCAGTTAATCAGATAGTACCTAACTCTCTGATTTACTGCGTGGTGGTACAGAATCCAGGTAGTATTTCTGATAGATGTCTTCCCAGAAGCGAGTGCGTTCTTCCAAGGGCACCCCACCTAGTTCTACTTTCTCATCCAGCATCATGTGTGGCGACCTGCCCGCGTCTGCTGCTGGCCACACAGGCAACGACGAATTGGCAGTCACTGGCTTCCTGTAAGGTTAAAACGAACTTAGAAATAACTAACTTACTAGCAAGGTGTTGTTAGTGGCAACATCTTAAATTATATTGAGGTCAGCTGAACTGCTTCAGTCCATCGCTAAGTTTGTGTAAAAGAGGTCTGTAAATACGCCTGAATGAAATGTGTTTGTAATCATTGTTTGTTGCTGGTCTTGTACTTTTCGCATGCTTAATGGTAAAATGTGGCTGAACTGTATAATTGTATCTGACATGATGTACCTGTACCCATATTTGCGTAATAAATTATCTTATCTTAGATCGCTGAAACTAATTGAAACTATGTACCTATACATAAACAACATTCACGCTTGCTTAAAAGATGAAAAAGGAAAAAATACTATTATTCCATCTGCATTCTTATTTTTGGCATTATTCATACTTGTGAACATAAAAATATGATCAAATCTTGATGACTTAAGCCAAAAGATTAACTAACGTTGATATTTTTAATTAAACGACTTAAAAAAGAGGAGGTTCGGAACAGGTTCAGTCGAACAAGCTAATTGGTTTACAGGCAAAAATATTAATCTCTCTACTATACTCACAATACTTTTTTTTTTTTTTTTTTTAACTCGAGCACGTAGGTACTTACGTAGTAAAGATAAAGAAAAAAAAAATTGTTAGTGTAGTAGAAAGATTAATATTTTTGCCTGTAAACCAATTACCTTGTTCGACTTGTTGTGCGTCATGAATCACATGAATATGCGTAGGTACATGTACCAAATATGAACCGGGTTATTTTATTTTATTTCCGTAATGATACAAGGAAGCCCTAAAAATTTCGTTATCGCCGTCCGTCAGTCCATCTGAGCATCTGTCTGTACAATCTTGTTTTTAACCAATTACAACCAGCTACTTTACTGTGGATCAACGCAAGCTTATGTAGGCAATTGGTAGAATAAGTAGGTACGTGGAGGTTTCGTCTCAAGTTGCCGTACTGCAGCGTTGGACATAATTTTAAGGGCACTTTCTATTGATTATTTAAAGGTAAGTAATTTCTTTCATGGGAATTTCTTATTGTTTTCTGGATTGTTGATACCGAAAAATCAAATTCCAAGATGGCGAGTCTTACAATTGGTGCCTATACGCCATGGGTGTCATTTTGATAGTTTTCGGGGGTGATAAATACCTACCAAAACGAATTAAAGTTATGGCAATAATAGTAGGCTTACAAAAAAAAACGCTCAAAGGTTATTAGTTACTAACCCAGTTCTCACAAAGTTGTGCCAAATTTCACGTACTGACGCTCTCATTTTCTGAAATTCGGGTGTCGCGACACTCTCATCTGTACCATCTAAATTATCCAACCAAGCCATTGTCTGAGCGCAATGATCAGCACCGCGCACGTCAGTGTGAGGCACCACGGGAACATTTTCGTCCACAAATGAATATTCATACAAATATACTTGATTATTGCCAGCTTCAGCGTGCAACTTTACAGCCCAAAGCATGGGAAATGTAAACATGACATCTGTAAAGAAGTCAACGTATTTCAAAATGTTGGTATTGTCAACAGGATTGTCACCGAAATAAAATGTCTTGACAGAATGAGCTACATCTTCTCGTTGTTTATCAGATTCAAACTTTAAGTCAGCCGGTAAGAAATCAGAAAATTTTTCATTCATCATATGCTTCCAAATTTCAAACAATGAAACGCGCAATAGACCTTCCATGTTAGTGAAACCATACAACATAGGTAACTTTTTGTAATTGCCTTTCTTTAGTATACTTAGAGGAGATTCTGTCAGGAATGCTTCGGATCCCGTATCACGCTCCACACAAGGTGAAAACATGAAAATGGAATCAGTCCTTCTATCAAACATATCTGAAGTCAATAATTCCATTGATGCTGTCTTATAAAACTGTTCCAAAGCGTCTATATCGTCTACGTTAGCGAAGTTCTGATCTCTGGCGAACGTTTTAGCAATCTCTAAGGGATCCCTCTGAACTGTAAATGCGGCAAGATTTCCACCGCTTTCAGGTATGACTCGGTGAAACAAGTTTTCGGCTGTCTTCGAGAGCATTATAAGATCCACTGATGCGGAACCTGCACTGCTACCGACAAGAGTGACATCATCAGGGTTACCGCCAAAGCTAGCGATGTTCTGTTGAACCCAGCGTAGCAACGCTACCTGATCCTTCATGCCAGCATTGCCTGGCACGTCCTCAGTGCCGAGACAAAGGAACCCGTGAATACTGAGACGGTAGTTAAATGTGATCATAATGAAATCTTTCGTTTCATTCATTAACTGTGTTGCTTTGTATAAGTTTCCACTACCCGTTACAAAAGCTCCCCCGTGAACATACACGAGAACTGAAAGGTTTTTCTCAGTCGTGTCGGGCACAAGTACATTAGCAATTAGACAATCTTCTTTCACCTCTATAGAGTCAAGTCCAATCAAAAATAATTTATTCTGTGGGCATACGACACTTTTTTCATCGCTTGCATAAAATGGTTCCGACCACGTTGGCGGTGGAAGGGGTGCCTGGAAAGCAAAAGTTATGATTAGCTGTTTTGTAATCGTGATTTAATAACTTGCTATGTTAAGGCTTTGTCCTATTATCCTACATTTATAAGCGTTTCTTAATGTTAATAGGTTGGGTTCACAACAATTTTTCAATGACAATTTTCCACCCCGGAACAAAAAAAAAAGTTCACAAAAATTTTAGCCCAAGTAGCTAGAATTGTCAATCGAATATGGATTCGTCACTTTGTGGGCAAAGGACTATTTGTCCTTTGCCCACAAAGTGACGATCCCTTTAGTGACCCTAAGTTCCGATCTCAAAGAATGAGGAACGAAACCACATAGGTACGTTGTAGCTATGTGGTACGTAGTCCTATAGGGAGACAACGAAAATTATAATGATGATGATAATGAACAATGATAGTTCATAAATAATAAGTAATAAAATGCACCTTGAATTTGTTTACACCTTCTGGCGCTGTGGCGTAGGGTATGTTGTAGAAGGCGTATAGTTCTCCACTAGGATACTTCCGCCCGCGCACTGGCCCTTGCGCAAGTGTCACTTCCAGCCATTCGTCGTCAGCAAGAACAACCGTCACGCACAAAAGAAACACACACGTCCACCACACCATCGCTCTGGCTATGAACTACTTCACAATTGAATCTTATACAAAATAATGTATTGAATCGTGGCATAATATTGATCAGGTTGTATCTTGATATGAAAATAATTATAATTGACGATAATGAATTGATTGATAATATTGTTTATTTGCACCTTCAAGTTTACAACAAAAAAACGAAGTACAATTTTACAATAAAATTGGTCGAAAGGTAGTTAAATACTTGTAATTAAGTGTTGAAGCTGACATCTAAGCTAAGATAACTTAATATCTTGTATACTGTGTGTCAAGAAAGTACCGGGAATTATTTAATAAAAAACAAAATAAGTATTAAATATCTAAAGAATCATGGCAGGATTTGTACAAAAAAAATTAAGATGTTTAGAGAAGTTGAAATTCTAATTCTTATATTCTTGGGTACCTAAAGAGTATCTTCAGGCATATACAATATTTAAAAAAAAAAAAGTGAATAGTTTAACGAAAAGCTCAATTTCAAATTTCAGAACGAAATGGCAACTGACGGTAATAGTGACACTGACAACCGTCGTTTCTCAGTTCTTACACTGAAATTGCATCGTTTTATGGGAAATAATATTACAAATAATGATATTTTTTTTCCATTCACTTGTCTGCAAATTTTATAGATCTGTTAACGTCGCTTGTCATTTTCTTTTTTTTAACCCCCGACGAAAAAACGACGGGGTGTTATAAGTTTGACGTGTCTGTGTGTGTGTGTCTGCCTGTGGCATCGTAGCTCCCGAACGGATGAACCGATTTTAATTTTGTTTTTTTTTATAAACACAAAATGGGCATTGAGATGATACGAAAAAGTGGTACTTTCATTTCGTAATATTTTAATTATGCGGGGGTTTACAAATATGCTAAGTATATCAATCTACCTGGTCATGTATTCTTCACATTGGAAAATATTTTAAACCCTCTAAATTATTATTATTTTATTCATACAAATGAATGTATGGATCTCGCCATGATTCTTTATTGTATCGCCTTTAAAGTAGGTCCCTTCCGTAATAATACACTAACGCCAACGTATAACCCAATAATCAAAACAGTTTTAGACGCATTTTTTGGAATCGACTTCAGTACTTTGCGCGAATTTTCTTTTACGTCATCTTTTTTCAGTTAGAAGGCACCATTCCGATTCTTTTTGACTGGTTTGCATGTCAAACTCGTAAACTTATGTCTCGTCACCAGTAACAATGCATTTTATGAATTTGCTCGCAACCTTTACGCGATTCTGATTTTGCAGATGATTCAAATCTTTCGGTAGGTACTAGTCGAGCGGCAACGAATTTCATGCCAAAACAATCATTTAAAACCGTATGAATTTATTCTTGAGACACAGAAATTTCAGCAGCTATCTCTCGCAGACTCTAGAACGACGATTTTCTGTCACCATTTCCTTTAATATAGCGATGTTAATTCAGGAAAGACGTTGATGGCCGACCAGAACGAGTCAAATCTTACACCACATCTCGACCACATTTAAATGCATTATACCACTAATACGCACGTGTTTCTGATAAAGTCGGTTTACTGAAAGCCTTATGTAACATTTTCAGTGCTTCTGCACACGAATTTCTGACCGAATTATTTATTCGATATTTTTAACAATAGTAAAAATCGCAAAACATAGTTGACATGAACTGACAAAATGGCGCATTGTGAACAAACAGAATGACCAGTGACTATCGAACTCCGAATGAGTAAAGAGGACAGTTGTGCCAACTTAGCGTCAAATAATTTAGCTTTTTACCCGAGTGCGCGACGCAAAGGAGTGGTAATGAGTCTATGTATGTATGTTTGTTCCTTTGTGGCGCTCTAGAGACCAAACGCGTGAGTCGATTTTGATAGTTCTTACGTTAATTGATTCGTCTTAATCTTGCGAGTGTCACTAAAGACATGATAGTAATCAAAATTCAATATGGCGACAACCAGACGCCATATTGTGAAAAAGAAAACAATGAAAGTCGCCGAACTATACAATGTGGAGTGTCATTAAATAGATAATTAAAATCATCTTAAAGTTTCCTTTACTATTTTTCGTTCCGAATGTCCATTTAGGAACTATAACGATTTAAAGTTTGTTAGCAAACAAACTATAATAAAGCTGTGATAAAGTAATTGTATAATCGCGTAAAAAATAGTCTTACCAGCGTCAAAAAAAAACTTAAATTCGAATTACAAGCCCAAAAGATTTTACTGCTTTGAATGAAAACTTTACTGTTACCTAAAACGTTACTTCATACAGTGACATATTACTTAATTAGAGTCAAATAAATATTAAAATAAATTGATTAATAATCAGTAGTTTAGATCACCGCAAGCTATTTAATAATCTCCATGACATTAACTTCCTCAATCAGTGACGCAGCTACGTGAACTGGTGCGAAAAAATAATCTGGTGCCCTATCTAAACTGGTTAGGTTTTGTTTAACCAAGTAAAGACATAAATACATATACTCCTATGGGTCCTTTGTTACCCGAAATAAATGATATTATTATTATTATTATTATTAAATACATATACTAAAGGTGCAAAGCTACTTAATCATCAGCTCTTTATCGGTCAGTGCAGGGCAGCAAAGCAAAGCTTATTGCTACATGTAACGTAGTAAATATTACTGAAAAAAAACAGTAACGAAGCGAATTACAATCTTTATATATAAAAATGAATCGCTAAATGTGTTGGTAAGCGCATAACTTGCGAACCGCTTGACCAAATTGGATAATTCTTTTTTTATAATATTCCTTGAAGTACGAAGATGGTTCTTACGGAGAGAAAAAAAAAAAAAATAATTTGTAGGGTAGGTGTAGGGTAGGAGTAGGGTAGGCGTAGGGTAGGCGTAGGGTAGGCGTAGGGTAGGCGTAGGGTAGGCGTAGGGTAGGCGTAGGGTAGGCGTAGGGTAGGCGTAGGGTAGGCGTAGGGTAGGCGTAGGGTAGGCGTAGGGTAGGCGTAGGGTAGGCGTAGGGTAGGTGTAGGGTAGGTGTAGGGTAGGTGTAGGGTAGGTGTAGGGTAGGTGTAGGGTAGGTGTAGGGTAGGTGTAGGGTAGGTGTAGGGTAGGTGTAGGGTAGGTATAGGGTAGGTGTAGGGTAGGTGTAGGGTAGGTGTAGGGTAGGTGTAGGGTAGGTGTAGGGTAGGTGTAGGGTAGGTGTAGGGTAGGTGTAGGGTAGGTGTAGGGTAGGTGTAGGGTAGGTGTAGGGTAGGTGTAGGGTAGGTGTAGGGTAGGTGTAGGGTAGGTGTAGGGTAGGTGTAGGGTAGGTGTAGGGTAGGTGTAGGGTAGGTGTAGGGTAGGTGTAGGGTAGGTGTAGGGTAGGTGTAGGGTAGGTGTAGGGTAGGTAAATAGGCAGGTAAGTAGGTAGATAAGGACAGGACAACGTCTGTCGGGTCAGCTAGTTATTAATATAGACAATACAACAAAGTAGATAAATATTTAAAAGTTTTATAAGTCATTATTATAAGTCAAACTTTAATATTTACCTATTTATCAAAGAAGAATACACAATACCATTTCTAGGACGTCAATGTCAAAAACAAAAACTGGCCAAGTGCGTGGCGGCCCACGCGCAATATAGGGTTCCGTAGTTGATATTCTTACCCACGCAGTTCTTGTTTTGTCCCTATATTTAACATTTTTCAATAAATTATGGCGTCATAGCAGGCGTCACTGATACGATTATCGCTTTTGACGTCAAACATTTTTTGAGCGTAATATGTAGAATTGACCTACCCCCATTACAAATAGCGTAATCATGTACAAATATAGCCTATGACGTTTACGTTGGTAAGGTAAGGTTTAGGTTGGCTGTAAGAAACATTTGAGCGAAAAGTCTATTCAATAGTTTTTGCGTGAAGCTGGTTCATAGAAAAAGACATAGGAACGGGCAAAAATTCTTAAAAAATAATTTCCGCTTTACGATCGTCACCACAGTTTCTTTTGACGTGAATAGGACTTTAAATTTGCTTACATTGTGGGAAGCAATTTAGAAAACTGATGATAACAAAATAGGGGGATACAGTTTGGTGTTGTAGATACATAATATCTATCATCTACAACGAAAGTTTAGGTTCACCACTCGATAGTATAATATTTAAAAAAGTGAAACTATAAGGGAAACTTTATACTTAGGACTTTTCAGTTCATTGAATAAGGATTTCAAACTAAACAAAATTGCACGTACGAGTAGACATAATAGGTATTTCGGAATAGATATTATTTCCTGCAGAAATATTGAAAATATGAGCAACCAAATCAACATCAAGCTAATACGCAATAATTAAAAAAAAACGCAGTTTTAATTTATTGCCATTTAGAAATATTCTAGCATTAAAAAAAAAAACAAAAAAAATTGTTTGTCGCTGGGATTGAACTCAGGACCAGCAACTTACAAGGCGGCTGCCGCAATGTTACGCAAAGTTTATCGCTGACAGTAAGTAAGTCTAAAATAGCTGTTCTAGTTTGTCATGATCCACTGCTTAGCTCCTTAAAGGTATAGCGTGATGGTTATTGTTTTAAATGTTAAATCTGCAGCTACTTACAATATATTTTGATTACTATAAAGTTTTAAGAGTAGCAAGCATGCTACGCGCGCTTATGAGCGCAGCTGCAGCGATTTATTACATTCTACAAGTTTCTCGACTATTACTCGTAAACTTGTAAAGCCTACTTAGCTGTGATAGTTTTCCTATGAATTTCATTATAAATGCTACTACAGTGAATTTTTTCACAAATCACGATACAACCATCGATCTGATAGGAGTGGCGCAAATATTTCCCAAAGGGATTCCTTAATTGAAAAATTGTGTTTCCAAACCCTATATATTTTTGTAAGACCTTTTTAACGACACCCCACTCCATATGGTAGACTAGAAAAAAAATACTCATCTCCACTTCACGTTTAGAGGAGGTACCCTAAAAAAATATATTTTTAAATATTTTATTCCGGCACTTTGTCGGCGTAACTAATGTCCATGCCAATTTACAGCTTCCTATTTCTAATAGTCTTTGAGCTACACTGCGGACGGACGGACGGACATAGCGAAACTATAAGGGTTCCTTGTTGACTTCGGAACCCTAAAAATAGATAGAAGTATTCCATCGCCTCGTAGGAAACCATAACATGTAAGATGGATAAGAGAATATCATGACTGACGGCCTTAAAGGCGTTGGAGAAATTAATTAAAACCAACACAACAAACTTAGTGCCCATTGCTTCCATATTGTCACCAGTCACTTTATGGATAGCGGTGGTTGTGCTATGCCCTGGCCTGAACCCAGACTAGAATGAGGTTACAAGGCTATTTCGATGGGCATACCCCGAAAGCTTGTGCACATTGGCAGTACTTTAGTCAGGAAAGGGAGAAGAAAAGAAATCGTTTGAAAATAGTTAGAACGCAACTCCAGGAATTGTAATTGTTATTCCGGGTTCCAGATATCAGCAGAAGAATAAGAAATGTTTTCGAGAATATGGCGGCATTTGGCGTTACGGATCTTCTGATTAAACCGATTTCTTGCAACTTTGAAGAGATTCCTATTAACTTCACTGTGATCCTTTTTTTTACTTTCGAACAGTCCGATTTCCTGCGCCTCATCGCCATACAAAACCTTGTCGTCATCCAAGGAGCAGGTGGACGCCTAAGCTTAATCTTTTTTACAGGAGCGTGCCCGTCGTAAAGAGCAAGGACCGTTTGATTGAAGATACCCAGCATGTCGTCTACGGTAATTGTGTGTCTCCAATCGAGTTCCGATACATCCTGAAGAAGCTTCTCCAGATCCATACGCGCAATAATATAGAAACATACTAGACAGAGCTTAGGTTTAGGGTGTAAGAGTACAGTGTTATGGTATACCACGCAGTTCTTTACTAATATTACGGAACAGTAAGCTAGCATTTATAAATGAGTGACAAAACAGTTGATTGGTTAAAGTGGCTAAACACAAGAACCTACACAACACAAAAGAAAGAAGTTACTATATTTGTTTTGAAAGTAGATTTTTTAAATTTACTTTTTTTAAATGATTAAAATTTAATTTCCGGTACTTTCTTGACAGAGTGTATATAAGTATCAGCGCCCACCCTCTTAATCATCAGCAATGATCAGAGTATCATTATTATTTTAAATGAATTAAAAATGAGCAAGGAACATTAACAAGTTATTAAAAATGTACTTAAGTATTATAGATATTCACATGTTATTTGAATGTTAATCTTTTTCTTAACATAGCGTATTGCAAAAAGAAAGGTTAATATACAGAAGGCAATTTAACCATTTCTTTTCATTTTTTTACTATAGTGTCAACTATAGTGACTACTGTAATATTTTAACTACATAATTTCAGGAATTATTTATTTTCTGAAATTGATTTTGAATGTAAATAAATTCATATTAATAGCACAGTTATATTCCACAAAAAATAGCTTTAATTTGATTCATCAATGACCTGAATATTCCTGCTGGCAGAAAAGATATTCGACAAAAACAGTAAATCTTTTCTCCTGTAAAATTTGGATTTTTCGATTTCCGGCTTATTGCTTGGGAGCATTGGACTACTATGGGTAGACTATTACCAGTGTAGTTGCCAATTTTAACTTTTTGTTTTCTGATCTGATATAGCTTGTTGACCTAGTCAACAAGCTATATCAGATTAGAAAACAAAAAGTGGGAATAGAAACCGTGTCAAAGGCTTTCGCAAGATCGATGATTGTTTATTTTTAGATAAAAATGCCGAAATTTCAGAGCAGGAAAAAAATATCGAAAGGATATTCAGAGGCAGATCTGAAAAAAGCTTTATAAGCTACTTAAGTTTAACATTCCACGGCACACTCAACTCTCTTAAGACAGCGGTGCTAATGATTATACTAAATGTGTAGTGCCATTTACTATGCTCAATTGCCTCAATTGTTTGAAAATCTTTAATTTTTTTTACCCGTAAAAAACGCCAGTGTAATGTAAAGAATAATCTGTACATAATCGGTGATAGGTTCCCATACTTGCCATTACCGACTCATATAGATTGGTAATAAGCGATGCATATAAAAATATGAAAATATATCACCGACTCACAAAAAATTGTTTATATGTATTTATTTGAATTTTCTAACTATAACAGAGATTGTAACTAAGTAATTGATTTAGCAGATAATATTAATGAATGCACACATTGTGATATAAAGGAAGGTAATTAAATAATGTTCTGCGGCGCACATTGCTAGCAGAACAGATAACCGGACTATCAATCTACTACAATTGAGAACTTGATGAGTTCTTAATAAATATTCATTTAATTTTACAAACACAGATAAACGGTATAACACAAACGCGTAATTTCGTAATTGCATATCGAACTACAATATAAAACAAAATTAAAGAGACAAACAAGACCAATTTTATTGACACTTCACCAATAATTGTATTTTATAGTTTTATGTTCACATAGGTAGGTACCCTATGAATTCCAAACAGAAAACTATTCCATTATTATTTTTTTAGCCAGAAAGTACACTACATACAACGTAGATAAATCAAATATATTTTTCGGCGCCGTACTACCAGCACCATTGCCTGGTGGTACGGAATCCCGGTAGTATTTCTGATAGATGTCTTCCCAGAAGCGAGTGCGTTCTCCCAAGAGCACCCCACCTAGTTCTACTTTCTCATCCAGCACCATGTGTGGCGACCTGCCGGCGCCTGCTGCCGGCCACACAGGCAGACTTGAATCGGCAGTCACTGGATTCCTGTACGTTAAAAACGAATTTAGAACTAAACCAAATTAGCTAGTAAAGGATGCTCACCAATAATTTGATGCATTAAAAAGAATCGTAAAGTAAATTTCTAGTTGGGGTTCGCAATGAATGTATAGCAATTACGTTTAATTACAAAACGATATAAGTTTCATGCTTACCCAGTTTTCATAAAGTTGTACCAAATTTCTCGTACTGACGCTCTCATTTTCTGGAATTCGGGAGTCGCAAGACTCTCGTCTGTACCATCCATATTATCCAGCCAAGCCAGTGACTGAGCGCTGTGATCAGCACCGCGTACATCAGTGTGAGGCACCAAGGGATCATTTTCGTCCACAAACGAATATTCATACAAATATACTTGATTATTGCCAGCTTCAGCGTGCAACTTTACAGCCCAAAGCATAGGAAAAGTAAACATGACATCTGTAAAGAAGTCTACGTATTTCAAAATGTTGCTATTGCCAACAGGATTGTTTTCAAAATAAAATGTCTTGACCGAATTCGCTACTTCTTCTCGTTCTTCATCAGATTCAAACTTTAGGTCAGCCGGTAGGAAATCAGAAAATTTTTCATTCATCATTTGTTTCCAAATTTCAAACAATGGAACGCGCAACAGACCTTCCATGTTAGTGAAACCATACAACACAGGTAACTTTTTGTAGTCACCTTTCTTTAGTATACTTAGAGGAGATTCAGTCAGGAATGCTCCATCTTCTGTATCACGCTCCACACACGGTGAAAACATGAATGTAGAATCAGTCCTGGTTTCAAACATGTTATCATCTGAAGTTAAAAAATCCATTGATGCTGTTTTATAAAACTGTTCCAAAGCATCTATATCGTCTACTTCAGCGAAGTTCTGGCTTCTGGCGTACGATTTGGCAATCTCTAGAGGATCCCTCTGGACTGTTAATGCGGCAAGATTTCCAGCGCTTTCAGGTATGACTCGGTGAAACAAGTTTTCAGCGGTCTTCGAGAGCATTATAAGGTCCACTGATGCGGAACCTGCACTGCTACCAGCAAGAGTGACATCACCAGGGTTACCGCCGAAGCTAGCGATGTTCTTTTGAACCCAGCGTAGCAGTGCCACCTGGTCTTTCATGCCAGCATTACCTGGAGCGTCCTCGGTACCCAGACAAAGGAATCCGTGAATACCAAGACGGTAATTAAATGTGACCATAATGAAATCTTTCGTTTCATTCATTAACTGTGTTCCTTTATATAAGTTTCCAAAGCCCGTTATAAAAGCTCCCCCGTGAACATACACGAGAACTGAAAGATTTTTCTCAGTGGTGTCGGGCACAAATACATTAGCAATTAGACAATCTTCTTTCACCTCCACAGAGTCTAGCATAACCCCAATCATAAAATTGTTCTGTGGGCATACGACACTCTTTTCACCGGTGGCAATAAACGGTTCCGACCATGTTGGCGGTGGGAGAGGTGCCTGATGGTAACCAAAATGTAATGATTAGATTTATTTATAATCGTGAATAAGTTCCACTGTTAAGGTATTATCGTATGTACATAAGCGCTCTTTAACGTCAGAGTAGCTTTCTAACAGTCTTCGCCTACAATTATAATTGTGTATGTGACTGCGGACGGTGGGGAGTGGCAGTCCTTTATCCAAGAATCCACCATGTCTTTGATGACAAGGTCAGCTCTGACTGTCTCCGTCTCTGATATGTAAGAGAATAAGTAAGCTAAGCTTGCAAAAATAATAATCAATATGTAATGATGGTGAAGATCAATTATGATGGTTCATGGACAACAAATATTAATAAGCACCTTGAACTTATTTACTCCTACTGGCGTTGTGGCGTAGGGTATGTTGTAGAACGCGTATACATCCCGGCTGGGGTGTTTGCGCCCGTGCACCGGCCCTTGAGCAGTTAACACTTCCAGCCATTTGTCGTCAGCAATAACAGCCGTCACGTACAAAAGAACCACACACATCCACCACTCCATGGCTACGAATAGGTATAGACTACTTCTGGAAATATTTTACTCAATAAATAGGTATCTTTATCTATAAGTGCATATTTAGATAGGATTTAACATTGTGTGTGAGTCATAACTAAAACTTTATCTACCAATCGCATTGATTTAAAAAAGGAATGATGTCGATGATTAATTTGTATCTTTATAATTCAGTAGGTAAGTACATAATCAGAGATTGAGAGTGAGTAATAATTATTCTTATTGTTTGATATTGTTTTGTCTGTCGAGGCCTATTGCGACCCGTGTTGAGTAGTTTCCACGGATTGAGTGAATTTATTATATTGAGTTTACGACTTTATTTTTAATTGATAGAATTCTTATAGGTTTTCCTGTAATCTATAAGCAATGAACCATATATTTTGTATGTTTTGCAAAATTTTAGGCTCAGTAGTTTTGGAGATCAGGGGGGAATAGTCAATTTTCATATTCTTTCATGAATAAAATCAAATCTATTTAATTAAAAATAATAATATGTATGACACAGTAAGGTTTGCAAAACTTTTTTATTAATTTCCTAGTTCGGCCACATAAAAATGAACCTTATTAAAA
Source organism: Charanyca ferruginea (assembly GCA_947361185.1). Taxonomy (NCBI): domain Eukaryota; kingdom Metazoa; phylum Arthropoda; class Insecta; order Lepidoptera; family Noctuidae; genus Charanyca; species Charanyca ferruginea. The sequence continues at coordinate 19,120,027 of OX376059.1, read as the reverse complement.
AAAAAATATTTACTTTGCACATCTGTGTTTGTGTCATAAGATTACATCATCCTACCAAATTTCACCTGATTTGGTCCATCAGATTCGGAGCAAATTGGCTGTGACAGACCAACGGACAGACACACATACCTACGCACGAGTGATCCTATAAGGGTTTATTTTTGTACGTAGCCCTAAAAAATCACATCTTTACAATTTCTGGGGTTCATTTGTAATTACTGTTGCAAAAACCTAAGAATACTTTATTTTTCAACACCAAAATACCTACTTATAATTTTTCGTCGAATTTCCACTTGATTGCGATTCTGAACCCCACAGCCTGTTGGCCTAGCCAGGCATGCACTTGTCTGTTACAAGCCAGGCCATATGATCGTGGCATTGCATGTGGAGATAGATGTTTCCTGAAAAAAAAAAAGATTATTTGATTCATTGATGATTCACCATTTTATTATGTATATTTCATAGATTGTCATCAGTTGAGATAATAAGTACATAACAGGTTAATGGGGTTAAAGTATAAAATTGCCGATGTATACCTACTGCAAAATTAAAACTCGTTTTTTTTCCAAGATATAACATTATTTATTTAATCAAAATTAAATTGCTGCCATCTAATCGGAAGTTTATTTATGCCTTTGCAATAGAACTCTGGGGATCTAAATTCAACAAACTGTGTAAAAGCATTTTGTATTGCCTCCTGGGAATTTTTTTGACACGTAGAAAATTGTCCAAATCACGAAAAAAATGGTAGTCAGTTTAAGCAAGGTCTGGCAAGTCCAGTGTGAGGTCTTGCATTATCATGGAGCAATAATGGTGAAGATCGATTCACGAGTCGGGGCTGTTTCGAAGTTCGGCACAGTAAACATCTGCAATCAGACCTGAGAAAGCTATAGTGAATAACACCATGAAGAGACCACCAATCATTTACTTAAACTTATTATTGGTAAGCTTTGCTTTAGGCAAAGTTCTCTTTGGCTTTAGGGCACAGTTGCCGCGTTTGACCTGGGGTCAACCATTGCATTTTACGCTTACGGTTATCGTAAAGAATCTACTTTTTGTCACATGTCACAATTCGACTCAATATTCTTTTATTTCTGTACCGATTCAACAAGAAAACGTAAGGTTCAACACGCGTTTCTTTCTGAAGATCAATCAAGTCATGAGGCACCAATTTTTTATATATATTTTTTTATCTTATTGATTTGATGCAAATGAGTTAATATTGTTGGTAAAACCATGCTGCTAATTCTTGCGTAGTTTGACTCAGACTCAGATCGACTTCCACCATGTCCTTCAATTCAGCGTTATTCACCCGTGTTTATCCACGTGGTTTGTTTTTCAAGACAAAGTTTCTATTACGATAGCGTTTAAACCAAAAACGCACCGTGCGTTCATTATCAGTCACCTTTCCAAACGTATTATCAGTATATTACGAGCCGTTTCTGCCGCATTAGTTCCGCGTCGGTACTCGTATTAAAAATTACTCGGATTTCCTAAGTATCCATGTTTTCCGTCTAAGCTGAATAAAAAAAAACCGGACAAGTGCGAGTCGGACTCGCCCACCGAGGGCTCCGTACAAATGACAATGCCAGATCCTGCCCCACCCATGTACAGAAAAGTAAATTAATGAAAAGAATTGTAATGAATATAGAACCGTTCTCTACTAAATTGTTTTTCTTTAGAACTTGCGGATTACGAAATACCGACCCACAAAATACAAACTCATTTTACCTAAAATACAATTTAACCTTTAATCAATGTCATTATTGTTTTTAGATTTAAACGGAAACCGCAAGTTCTAAAGTCACTAAGACTAATGTTTAGTTATCAGCAATAAATAAACAGTAAGATGCTTCATATTGCACATGACTTTTATTGAGTGGGGCAAAGTTCTATAGAGTTTCTGGCATTGTCCTTTGTAGGTACATATTCATACTAATCCATACTTTAATCCGTACAATACGGTCAACGTAACTTGGCGCGTCTGAAGTTAGCTGTTTGGCTGCGCAATGGAACTTTTAGGAACGAAATTGTCTACTGCGCAGCTAATCGGCTAACTTCAGACGCGCCAAGTTACGTTGACCGTACTGTACTTAATATTATAAGCGCGAAAGTAACTCTGTCTGTTACGCTTTCACGATGAAACGGCTGAACCGATTTTTATGGAATTTGGTATGAAAATAGCTTGAACCCTGGGGAAGAACATATAGTACGAGATCCGGCTGCAAATTAGTGCACTCATCGAGTGTTTGCTAAAATCTAAATTTTTACGCATATTTATGATTAGGAGAATATATATCTACCAGGTTGCCTATCAAATAATATTTTTAATTAAATTATTGTTGATTGATTTTTCGAAAAAAAATCGTTTACTTGTTTTTTAAATAAAATATCGCCCACTTTACGGCAATATACCTAGGACTCTGAAAAATCACGGTTGCCATTGCGTACTTGGCCGCACTTCTTCGCAGCCAGGTGTAAACAGGGGTTTTGATACATTTATACGTTTATAACGTACCTACATTTATTATTTATATATGAAATTAACGCTATTTTTTTCTCTGTTTAGTATGATATACGGTTGCTTAATTAAATCAGGCCGCAAATAAGGATTGCTGGCTGTTAAAAATGGTAAATATTTAAGGTAGAGTGAAAGAGAGCTAGCGTGTAGCGATAAAGTCTACAAATTCACAAGGAAGTTTTAAGAAATTTGTGTAAATCACGTTTATGAAAAAAAAATCCAAAGGGTTTGTAAAATTGAACGCTTGCAGATTCTACTTGTAAGTTCCAAAATCTAAAAGATATGCCGTTATATTTTTATCCCGTCGTTTTTTGTATGTTATAAACCGATTTAAAAAAAGGCGGTTAGTAATTTATGTATGTGTGTTTGTATGTATGTATGTTGGTCCACACATTTTTCAGAAACTATTATTCGCATTTTATGACCATTCTTTTTTATTGGCTTACATTTACTTTAACAAAGGTCACAATGCAATTTTTTTAAATTGAATATTGAGAATATTCACTTAAACGCATGGTTGAATGTCCAAGGAGAACCCCATGTGAAATAGGTAGTTCTCCAACCATTTTTAAATTGTTCATAAATATGCCCGACTATTTTCTTAAACTCTATTGTCTTGCCAATTAGCATGGGAATAATAAAACTTTCTGTCAGAACTGCACACAACCAATAGGGTATTACACCCATTTTTGAAAAGTGTCTCAATGAAATTCTGTAGTGCTAATATGCCACCAAAAAAAAACACAAAATTTTTATTCAATCGATAAGTGCCATAAAAATGCATCTAAATTTTAAATTTTTAAATTTCGCGCGTATTTCGACGAAAACGCTTCTTACTGGACGCCATATTGCTCAGCGTAAATGACGTCAGTTCGTTTAGTATCAAATGAGCTCATTTTAAATATGATAATTGTATATCATTTAAAAATAATTAAAAGCATATTTTGTAATAGGTGTAATAATGAAAAAAATACGTTGGTTACGAAAATAATAAAAGTACAAAGCCTTTATTACGCCAATCGGTTGACTGACAGTTGTCAATTTTTTGTTTACACAGCCGTACGGCGTAATAACATGGCCGCTACTATTTCACGGTGTTTTATAACAGATTAAAAATACTGAAAACCTAAAATTGAATTTAAAAATTTGTTTTGTTATTTTATGAACTAAAACTTACATTTTCCGACTGCTTTATGCCTAAACTGTCTCAATAACATATTTATAGATTTATTCTCGTATAGAGTAAAATACCCTATTCCGTGTCGATCTTCAAAATAATACTTCTTTATATTGGTGCGCGGCATCCATTTCTATCAAGGTACAATCTAGACAGTCACAAATACGTAACACTAGTTAAACAGTGCATCTGTTGCCGGCAATATTTAGGTGTTCCTGACTAGATATTTATGGTATACTAAGTTCATACGCATATTCAGAATGTTTTGACCAGATTTGGTTTTTAGTTTTAGATACATGTATTAAAAACAGAAAAAGCACATTATATTTATTAAAAATTATTTATAAATATATTAAAGGAGCTATTTCATTATATGCCGACGATACTAGTCTTTTTTACTTTGGCAGTAATATAGAAGGATTTGTTAAAGAAGCACAAAGTGATCTTGATAGACTGGCCATCTGGTTTCAATGCAATCTGCTCACAATAAATGCTAGTAAAACCAAATACATGATATTTTGTGCTAAAAATAAAAAAACTTCATACACATGATGAATTATATATAAATGGTCAACCCTTATTAAAAACAAATGATGAGAAATATTTAGGTCTTACTCTGGATGATAAACTTTCAATGAAACCTCACATTGAGAAAAAAAAGATATTATCACTGACTGGTGCACTTAAAGGAATTGTCCGATGTCTTCCTTTACGCGTCAGGTATATTATTTATAACTCGATGGTTAAACCACATCTCGATTATTCTTATTCAATTATGATTATTTAGCATCCACTCAAAAGGTTTTAAAAGAAACTAAGCTAATGAACATTGATCAAATTTATAAATATAATACCTGCATACTTGTACGTAAAATAATTAATAGAGACAGACATACACTATTAACATTTACAAAAAGAATGCAAATTCAAAAACGCATGACGAGGCAGGCAAACAATATAATTTTAAGAGCACCAAGGACAAACTACGGTAGAAAGACTATCGTATATGAGGGGGCTGAACTCTATAACTCTTTACCTAAAGTTATTAAGGAATCCAAATCACTTTCAACTTTTAAAAGGCTATTAAAGCACCACCTGTGTAATGCATAAATTGTAAGTTTTCACCAATTTTTATACCTTAATTTTAGTTTATTACCAAGCGAAACCGCTTATCTTAATTATTATGTTTTTCCTCATAGAAGTGAATTATTGTATTCTTTTTGAGCGAAATAAATTTCTTAAACCGTAAACCGTAAAAATTATGTATAAAAAATAAGGTCAATAAGGTCATTCAGTTCTAAAAAACTTCGTTTTAAAGCTCTCCTCTTATGTGTACACTTTGGAGAATGGTGTATCAGGGACCAGCAATAGTCAGACTTCATATTTATATTCCGAAAATCACTGATAATGTTCTTCAATGACGTGACGTTAAATTGGGTGTCATTTGGGGGCCGACAAATATACCAGCTTTAAGCTTTTCTATAGTGAGCTAAAGAAGTTGTTAACAAATGTAAGAGCAGCAGTGTAATGTAACCCGTAAGTAGACGGTCAGCCGTCTACTTACGGCTTTAACGAACTGTTTCATGATCCCCAGTTTTATGTGTAATGGAGGCAGGATAAGTTTTTCAAGAGCTACTGTGACTCTTTGACAATAATTTGCTTCCCAGGTGTCATAATATTCCGACGGCTCCGTGGCGTAGGTGGTAGCTGGTAGTGCATCTGCCTCCGACGCACAGGTTCGTCACCACCACCACACACAACCACTTTGTTGACCAAGGGTTCAGATACCTATATTTTTAGGCACTGAAGCGTCGGGTGCATGTTGCACTGGGCGCTGAACACAAGTACTTGGGTACTGCCATTTAGCTAGATAGATTACACTTGGATAGATTACAAAACACATAAACAAGGTAAATATTTTGGACGAACTCTGATATAACTTTTGTATAAGGCTCTCTCGGAACGCAAGTACTTGGGTACTGCCATTTAGCTAGATAGATTACACTTGGATAGATTACAAAACCCATAAACAAGGTAAACATTCGGGACGAACTCTGATATAACTTTTGTATAAGGCTCTCTCGGAACGCAAGTACTTGGGTACTGCCATTTAGCTAGATAGATTACACTTGGATAGATTACAAAACACATAAACAAGGTAAATATTTTGGACGAACTCTGATATAACTTTTGTATAAGAACTCACGATGCGGTTTTCATCCGCGTCCGGCCGCGGTTGCGGGCCCGCAGCTTCTGTAGAATGCAGATATATATATAAAAAACAAAAGCACATTTCACGACGCGGTTTACGCCCGCGGTGTGCGCGGTGTATTTGGCTCCCGTTGCGGGCGCGGGCGCAGGCGATAACCGCATCGTGAGTTCTTAGCCCAAGAGAGAAACACATATTCACGACAAGAGAAAACATACAGTCTAAATACACATTACGCCATAAAAATAGGTTAAACTTACCAAGCTCTAAGCTAAAAATGCACTCAACAAGTACACTAGCCATGTCAATTAAAATATATAATAAAATACCCGATATGAATTAAAGATCAACAAAAAACTAATACATTTATAAATAAATTAAAAGATTTTCTATATCTAAATGTTATTATAATATCAATGAATATTTAAATCATACATTTTAAATTAGGTACTTACATGTATTTAAATAATAAAACAATTACTTAATTAATAATTAGTTGATAATAAAATAATAATTAATAATGACATAACAATTTATAATTAAATAATAATTATTATTAAAATAATGTTATTATTAAACATTATACATATTAATAATTAAAAAATAATAATTAATAACAAAATAACAATTAATAATAAAATAATTGCCTAATCAATTAATAATACCATAATAATCAATAATAAAACAATTACCTAATTAATTATTAATCTAATAATTGGATAATTAATAATAAAATAATATCATAGTTACATATTTAATAAGCAGATACAATCAACATAATAGTCAAACAAAAGCCCTCTTCCTCTCTCCTACTTTTATTTTTGCTGCCCGACAGGGTCTTCAATGTTCAATTTTATACCTACCACTAGCTGACCCGACAGACGTTGTCCTGTCCCGATCTACCTACTTACCTGCCTATTTACCTACACCTACCCTACACCTACCCTACCCTACCCTACACCTACCCTACACCTACCCTACACCTACCCTACACCTACCCTACACCTACCCTACACCCACCCTACACCTACCCTACACCTACCCTACACCTACCCTACACCTACCCTACACCTACCCTACACCTACCCTACACCTACCCTACACCTACCCTACACCTACCCTACACCTACCCTACACCTACCCTACACCTACCCTACACCTACCCTACACCTACCCTACACCTACCCTACACCTACCCTACACCTACCCTACCCTAACCCTTAACATTTGGATGGGGGATGAAAAAGGGGTGAAAAAAGGGGATGAAAAATAGAAGTTGGCCTATTCTCAGACCTACCCAATATGCACAAAAAATTTCATCAGAATCGGTCAAGCCGTTTCGGAGGAGTACGAAGTCGAAAACTGTGACACGAGAATTTTATATATTAGATCTAAGTTCACATGTGGATGCAATAAATGTATTGGGTATAGAGTATTCTCCACATGTGTAGTAATCTAAAGTCATGTGTGTACTGTGCTAAAGTTATTTATCACTTTTTAGATCTTGAAGGCGGTTGTCTTTTTTGTAAAAAAAAGCTTTTTATTTATCACTTTTAAGTACCTTCTTATCATCCAAATCCAAAAAAACGGCAACACAGTTAAAACACGGGTACTCTAAAAATTTAAGAAACTAAAACGTCGTCTATGCAGATTTTTTTGGGATTTTGTTGATTTTTCAAAAAGTGCTGAATCAATTTCGATAAAATTTATATGGAACCACCCAAGAATCATACCCTATCTATGGGAAATAGAATTTTTGAAAATGCAAACCTAACCTAAAGTAAGTCATTTAAGGCGACGTTATACGACTTTTACAGATTTTAAACTGACAATCACGTCAAAATGTGCAGTGTAAATGATTTGAAAAAAATATATGTTAAACTAGAACATTCTCTTAATCACTTAGTAAGTGAATATTTTTAATTATATTCATATTATATAGTTTAATTAATACGTGAAGTTGTGTCTGACGCGGACAAAACATTGACAATTACACAAAATCTACCAGATATTATTAAACGAAACTTACACCATCTTACAGACAATTTTATTATCTATCTTTTAGTATACGCTTTTTTTTAATTTTGAAAGAATACTACTTTTATTTAATTTTTTCGACTAAACTTTGAGAGTTTTAGACGCAAAACTGATGCAGAACGGACGCAGTTTGCGTCCAAAACTTTCAAAATTTAGTCGAAAAAATTAAATAAAAGTAGTATTCTTTCAAAATTAAAAAAAAGGCGTATACTAAAAGATATATAATAAAATTGTCTGTAAGATAGTGTAAGTTTCGGATAATTATGTTTTGTCCGCGTCAGACACAACTTCACGAGTTAATTAAACTATTTAATATGAACTTAATCAAAAATATTCACTTTCTATATGATTAAGAGAATGTTCTAGTTTAACATATTTTTTTTTCAAATCATTTACACTGCACATTTTGACGTGATTGTCAGTTTAAAATCTGTAAAAGTCGTATGTCGTCGCCTTAAGACCTGAGGTCTAGCAGGGCATTAATACTAGTTATACTGAATTTCATCATGACCCACTGGTCATTCTTCTTCGTATCGCTGGCACGACAGTCTTTTAAATTTGTTTGGCCCAAAATTCAGCCACTTCCACGGCGTCGTCGGTGGCAGCGCATAATTCACTGGTCATTAATGTGATTTGAATTTGGAACATAAAGTAGAAATCGCATGCGAACATTTACGATAGGTAGTAGTAGGGGAGCCGTAGTGGGGATTTTTGGATTTACTCGAGCGCGGCAGAATAACATATGGGGGGCAGCCTTGCGACTTGTGAAGTGCTCCCACCATATTAGCGCAACTCAAAATCTAAACGATTGCTAAAACGGCGTAGCAGCATTGACACACACTAGTACAATACAATGGTCTGTTTGTGTGCATCAGAAAAAAAAACGCACGAAATAAGCACGAATCATTGAAATTGATCGACAAACGACAGCGCGCGATGTTTTACAGTGCTTTTTAAAATAATTGTCTAAAATAAATGAGCTCGTATAAAGTACTGAAAAATATTATGTATATTAAGCATAACATTTACTTTCATAAAATAAATATATGAGTTATGTTTTTATTATTATACTGGTGAAAAAAAATTGTCAAAGTGAACCGATTTTCTACTTTTTCAACATTGTTTTTTAATACATAATAGTAATATTTTCGTAATTTTGGCTCTGTAGCTGTCTTTATGACTGTACATACTGTTGGAAAAACGCATAAAACAAAAGAAAGTTTACTCTGATGTCTATTTTCGTAAAACGATGTGAAAGAATTGTCTTCGCTTTAAAAAACCATAATTAAAAATTATACTTTTACTCTGTAGCGGTCTAAACCAAGACTTAATTTTTCTAAAACTGTAAATTGTCTTTAAATAATCTGCTCACATAATTACGATATTGCTCTGGGCAAAACGCAAAAACATGAAGTTTTCGTCACGAGTCGAATACGCGCTCTTAAAGTTAGGACAACAAAAAGCAATAAAAAGCAAACGTTTTATGATGATATGATTGTTTAGGTAATCTAATCCTAGCAACATTGTTGTCTCTTTTCAATAGCAGTTAGCATGCTACTACACATTACGTTTTCAAAATGTTTCTTGTCCTCTGAATCATCTTGCACTGAACTTAACTTAGATGAACAACTAGGTGCATAATTAGCGGATGTAAAAGAAGAATAAGATGATATAGAACTACTATCAACCGGGTTAACAGCGAACAATTTACTTTTTAAAACAGAAAGTTTTATTGGTGACGTTCCGATATTGTGTGATGAAAGAGGAACCTAATGGTGACAATCCTTCATCTTTCTTTTCAGTAGGTATATTTACATTGACACTTTTACTTCGGTTTAATATTGACTTGCACAGCTTTGTCAGTCTGTACTTTAGCTTCTATATAAGAAATGCAGGGCTCTGTTTGATGATCAGCACATACTTCAATACGGAAAGTGCTGGGTCCTGCTTGATTAATCCATACTTCCATACTAATATCCTAACTAATATTATAAATGCGAAAGTAACTCTGTCTGTCTGTCTGTCTGTCTTTTCTTCACGCCTAAACTACTGAACCGATTTGTGTGAAACTTGGTACAGGGTAAGTGTGAACCCCAACAAAGGACATAGGCTACTTTTTATTCGACTTCGACTTCGACTTCGTCTGCGTCCGCGATAACCGACATATACGCGGACGAAGTCGCGGGCAAAAGCTAGTTATATAAATAATAAAATGCGAAATTAACTCTGTCTGTTACGCTTTCACGTTGAAACGGCTGAACCGATTTTGATGAAATTTTGTATAAGTATGTATAAATAGCTTGATATATATAATAAGACACATTATATTCAATATACTAAATTAACTGTATCTTCCTTAACCTGAAATAAATCATCAATCATCAAAATATCGTAAAACGGCAATAGGAATAAGCAAGCTTTTTAGAGATTATTTCAATGATTTTCGTACTTTCGCATCCCGTGGATTACGAAAAAATACTTTATCGGTTGTACATAATATACTGTTCCCACGTGATGTACTCGCAACTTTGCGAGGACTCCCAACTTTTTGGAAGCTACTTGGGCCTTTGATTCGATGTACGACCCAAAGTTGAGATTTGACGTCAGAGTGACGCCAAGAAGTTCAAGATGGTCAGTGATCCGGACGGATACATGTCGAAAAGTAGAAACCAGATTTAAAGGCCTCTTCATGGGAGAGAAGACACGCCCGCATCTTGACTGTACTAAACTTGACCAGACTTGACAGACTGACAGACGACTTTAGCAACACCCCAATCGGAGATTACCTTGAGGGACAAACGCTCGACCATGGACTCTGTGTAAGTCTGGATTTCAGCCGCACTGATACGTGCGCTGGCTATGTAACTTTTTACAACCGTACTGTCATCTGCGTACCCAAAGGTAGGTTTCAACAGATCGTTGATATGCAGCAAACAAATGGTTGTAGGGAGTAAGTACCGAGCCCGAGGAACTCCAGCATTTATAGCCATTTGATCAGACGAGCAGCCATCAACGACTCACAAAAAAAAACATCCTTAATAGGTACTAGACTTTTCAGGCAGAATAATAACTTTTTGTAAGTTCATTAAAAAATACTTAATAAGATTATAATTAGCATTCATTTCACCATCTATTTTATATTTCCGTTTAGCCGCAAAGTCGGCGAGGATTCAATTTACCTCCTCCCGCACACAGTCCTTCGTCTCTTACTAGGTGCATTATGGTCGGAAGGTAATTTGAATAGTTCACCAATTTCCTAGTAAGGCACACTGACTATTTTAAAACCTAGTAAGTCCAGCTACTTACTGTGTTTTAAAATGGTCAAAGTTATTTACTAGGTTTTCATAATGGTAAACAAGAAAATCAAGTGTACTTACTAGGCATTAAGTTGCGTGTATTTCTGGTGTTTAGTGAGATAATGCGATTTATGTCTTTACATCATGTAGGCTCTTTAATTTAAAGTCAATTTTAGTTAAAAAACAGGATTTGATAAAAATGTCCCTTACTGGGTTTTAGAATGGCCGTGTAGTTTAAACTGCTTTTGATCTTACGGCCCTTAGTGCATAATCTACTATTATTCATCGATTGAATCACATCAAAAAAGTTTTGATAAACGGGGCACTGGTCCTGGACCATTGCATGTTGTGTCTAGTTTGTTCAGTTGTTTGAGCTGTGGCGAGACAGTGCTTACCTTTTCTTTTCTTTTTTTTTTACTTTGGGAAATCCTCATGGACTGTCCCCCGTCTGGGGAAGACGGGGGGGGGGGGGGGCTGTACTCTTACCGACTAAAACCACCACAATGTTCCTCGACTGACCTATAGGCGGGGCCGGGATTCGCTCGCGCATGCACCATGCCCCGCCAATGATGTAGGCGGGTCGCGTCGACCGAGACAGTGATAACCTATTCCATTCGTTCCATCTGGTGAATCTTTTAATCTACAATTGAATTTATATTATATCAGTTCCTATTTAGTAGATTCAGAATCTGAAGAGTTCTTGACAAACATTAATTTAGATAGAAAAGTACAATATTAAGGAACATATATTTATTAAATATTTTTTTACACGTCATTCATTGTATTTTTTATTTATAGATATACCTGCCACGTATTCTCTACATAATTTTATTCTAAGATCATTCTTTTTATAAAAAAGTATATAACATATAACGTACACAGGTTAAATATATTCTTCGGCACCGTACTACCTGCGCCACTACGTGGTGGTACGGAATCCCGGTAGTATTTCTCATAGATGTTTTCCCAGAAGCGAGTACGTTCTCCCAAGAGCACCCCACCTAGTTCCATTTTTTCATCCAGTGCCATATATGGCGACCTATCTGCGGTGGCTGCCGGCCACGTAGGCAGCTGCGAACCGACCGGCACTGGCATCCTGTAAAGTTAAAACGAACTTAGAATTTAACCGTACTAGCTACTTAAGGACGCTCACCTATCACATGTACTCTCTGTAAACAATGAGGATAACTCAAGTTTAGAATCGTACTTAAGGTATGGCAGTAACGTATAAATACAAAACGCTAAAAGCTTAATGATTACCCTGTTTTCATGAAGTTGTGCCAAATTTCACGTACTGTCGCTCTCATCTTCTGATATTCAGGAGTCGCGAGACTGTCATTTCTTCCACCCAAGTCGTCTAACCAAGCAAACGACTGAGCGCAGTGATCAGCACCGCGCACGTCAGTGTGAGGCACCACGGGAACATTTTCGTCCACAAATGAATATTCATACAAATATACTTGATTATTGCCAGCTTCAGCGTGCAGCTTTACAGCCCAAAGCATAGGAAAAGTAAAAACGACATCCGAAATAAAGTCAACGTAATTCAAAATATTGTCATTGCTAACAGGATTTTCATCAAAATAAAATGACCTGACCGAATTGGCTACCTCTTCTCGTTCTTTGTCAGATTCAAACTTTAGGTCAGCCGGTAAGAAATCAGAAAACTTTTCATTCATCATTGATTTCCAAACTTCAAAGAATCCAATGCGCAACAGACCTTCCATGTTGGCGAAACCGTATAATACTGGTAACTTTCTGTAGTCTCCTTTCTTTAGTATACTCAGAGGAGATTCAGTCAAGAATGCTCCGTCTTCTGTTTCGCGCTCGATACACGGTGAAGAAAAGAAAGTAAAATCAGTGTTATTGTCCAATATATCTGAAATCAACAATTCCATTGATGCGGTCTTATAAAACTGTTCCAAAGCGTCTATATCGTCTACATTATCGAAATTCCGACTCCTGGCATACGTTTTGGCAAACTCTAGAGGATCCCTGTGGACTGCGAATGCGGCAAGATTTCCACCGCTTTCAGGAATGACTCGATGAAACAAGTTTTCGGCTGTCTTCGAGAGCATTATAAGGTCCACTGACGCGGAACCTGCACTGCTACCGGCAAGAGTGACATCACCAGGGTTACCGCCAAAGCTAGCGATGTTCTTTTGAACCCAGCGCAGCAGCGCCACCTGGTCCTTCAAGCCAGCATTGCCTGGTGCGTTCTCAGTACCCAGACAAAGGAATCCGTGAATACCAAGACGGTAGTTAAACGTAACCATAATAAAGTCTTTTGTTTTCATAAACTGTGTTCCTTGATATAAGTTTCCGAAACCTGATACAAAACCACCCCCGTGAACATACACGAAAACTGAGAGGTTTTTCTCAGTGGTGTCGGGCACAAATACATTAGCAGTTAGACAGTCTTCTTTCACCTCTAGAGCATCTGGCATTAAGTCAGTCATTTCATTTTTCTGTGGACATATGACACTCCTGCCACCTGTTGCAATAAACGGTTCCGACCATGTTGGCGGTGGAAGCGGTGCCTGGAAAGTAAAAGTAATGATTAGACTCATTTGTGATCGTGGAAAAATGGTTCCACATAAGCACTTCTTAACGTCCGATTTGGTTCTCAACAATCTTTGCTCATTGTGAGAATTGTCTATGTGACTGCGAGTGATGGCAAGAGGCGACAAAGGCCTTTCATATCAAAAGATAAGCAAGATAATCAGGCAACCTCGGTATAGCCGATTATTAAAATAATAATTGATGGCGATGATGAATCATGATGGCACCTAAACAATTACGATTATTTTAGCACCTTGAATTTGTGTATGCCTACTGGCGCTGTGGCGTATGGTATATTGTAGAAGGCGTATAGTTCTCCGCTCGGATGCTTGCGCCCGCGCACTAACCCTTGCTCAAGTGTCACTTCTAGCCATTCGTCTTCAGCAACAACAGCCGTCACGCACAAAAGAACCACACACGTCCACCACTCCATCGCTATGAATATAGACTACTTCTGGAAATGTTTTACATAAATAGGTATCTTTATCTCTAAGTGAGTATTCATAGATAGGACAAGACTTAGGATTATGAGTGAGTCATAATAAAAAAATATGTACCACATACGTATTGTTTCGGAAAGGATTATTGACTGTTTGAATTTTATTTTTGGAGGTAGGAGGAACAGGGTGAAAAGTTCCTCATCCTCCGTAGAAAAGGGAGGATCCTCCGACCGGACGGGTGTGTCTGGTGGGCTACTGTCCGACTGTTGTAGTAGGGATTTTGAATATATGCTAATGCCGCGGAGAACTTGAATTGGCGATATAGGAATAGTCTGTTAGTAGTACATAGCTAACGTAGCATGTGCGATAGATGTCACTACATATATATATAGCGCTTTTCAGTAGTCGTTACGAAACAATTCGACACTGTTGTGTCGACACCGACTTAGTCTAGAAACATTTTTTGGTCGGTGAGTCGACTCAGTTCCGTCGCTACTACTAAAAATGGGGAACAGTCGACACAGTAACATTTGGTTTTAAAGTAACGTTGCCGTGTGGTAACACAAACAACCAGTTTGCAACCACTTCTCAGAAATCAATCATTCGTTTGTTCATTCGTTCGTTCGCTGTTTGTTCTGCGACGTGAAACTAGTTTCAAAATGAAAACACAAATAATTAGAAAACATTCTAGCAGCCATTACTGTTTTGTCAACGTAAGTTTTTATTTATATATTAATTGCTTTCTATTGTTCAGATGTAAGTGGGAAAAGAATTTCATTGTGTAATTTGTTCAAATAGTTTGAAATTTATCAATGCGCCATCATAAAATTGTAATTTAACCATATTAGTACAAATGTAAACAATCGATTTTACTTTACATTCTTACAGTCTTTACATTCTCAGAGCTTGGAAGCTTTTGCTATAATAGATTTAATACTAACTATATACAATAGAACCAAATAATATTGGTAAATAATTTAAAAAAATATTTTTATTAAAATAAATTATTCTAGTTCCAACTGGTCAGTAAGTTACTAGATTGTGTCGACATATGTCGACGTAAACCAGAAGTAATGACAAAGATACCGAATTAACAAAATGGTTTATTGTTTCCAGCGATTCTCAAACGTTCCGACCCGGAGGCCACATAAAATATCATAATGTTTTATATAGTACTAACTAAAGAGGGCACGTCGCATCTTATATCGGTTGTGCCTAGTACATGGATCAACAAAGACTCTATCCTGTTTTGGCCAAGGTCGAGAAAAAACAGCGACCTTGAACTGAAATGAAATGAAATAATGAAAATAGGTGTGTGTGCCTTCGGAGAACTGGAGAATATTAAAATGTGTCATAAAAGTAAAAGGTATAGCTACTTTTGCTGAAGGATTAAACTACTTACTTACTTACTTTTGCTACATTTTATATGGAAAGAAATAAATGGTCGCTCAAAAAAATGACATTCGTTTTTTATATTCCTTCCAACGATTTTTGGTTCTCTAGTCAAATGTTGTGAATTTAATTTCTACGATATTATAATCAGTAGTTAAAAACCATCTATCTTTAATGTCAACTGTGTAGTCGGCTGTCAGCTGTGTGTGTGTGTAGTCAGCTGGTAATTCTCAGTGAGAATTACCAGCTGTAAAAATGATTGCAAATTACTCTTTAATTTTTACAGTAGTAAATTCTCTGTGAGAATTACCAGCTGTAAAATGAGAGAGATTTTTTCTGTAATTTTTACAGTAGTAAATACTTTTTCACCCATATCCAACAAACTTTCGTATTTAACTGCAATAATTTGATCACTTGTCGAAACAGTTTGAGAAACGATACCTTATGATGACCTTTATATTCACATTTTAGCAATATATTGTTCAGTAACAATGATATAACATTACGACACCTAGTGTAAAGATACATTTTAAGTTATTATTCTAGTAACATGGTGACCACACCGCTACTACGCATTTTTACTCGATTGTACGCATGTTACAAACTGAACACTCAGTGTTTCAAAATAAGTCGACACTAATGATTACATAACGTGTGAACACAAAGACCACATATAGTTACTGAAATGATGTCCGGTAAAATTGTGTGCGAACTATTACCACACATAGAGATCAACCCCCACACAGTCGCCATGTTTCGTAGCAGTTACGAAACTGCAACAACTTGTTACTGCTTTGAAGATTCTGTGACCGAAAAGTGCTGTATGGCATATGCTTATATTACTAATTGAGATTGTTTACTCATTTTAAAATCTGTAACAGGCTGTTCCTATAACCTTATTTAGTTTCGTTGAAGCTTAATAGTTCGTTTTTACATATAGACAGACATGTTGTACGGGATAGTGTATATATAGTACTCAGATACTCTTTTTCAGTGGGCCATCTTTCACCAGATGCTTCACAGGTTCGATTTTTTAAGCGTCTCGCTGAAGACACCCGTTATTTTGCTAATAGTTGGTGCTATCTATGATCGGGGACGGGCGGCTCTTTGACTCTTCTTTTGTTAGCTGTAGCTGCGCAGATTTAATTCTACGTATCAACACCAAATCTAAGATCTATGCTAGTTTGCTACCATTTCTCATCAATCATTAATTCATTCATTCTCATTTGCCATTAGGACCTGAAGTTACCTAGTTGTTTTGTTGAAGTATACAGATAGACAGACAGTCAGTTACAGGTTTATCCCCGCTGTTAGAATATTGTTTCAACTTTGCTTCTAATCTCATATTAGTGCTCTGCCGCAGTCGAAATGCTTTCAAAGTGGTTTGTCTCGTATGTAGGTTATTATTTTTTTGTGAGCTACTAGTATGCAAGATAGTAAAAATATACTAGTACTAGGTACTACATTTAATATGTAAATACTTATAATATACATCACACCCTCTTGTCATCAGACGTAGGCCGACGTCACGATGCCTTGGGGCACGGAAGTGGTTGGAGGTTTAAAATTAATTGCGGCGGCAGCTCTCTACCCACTATTATAATTCGCTTGAAAAGGAAAACGGGGAACATATTGATCTATCAGTCTGGTTGCTAAATAGTTATACGCTTACGGGGGCTTGCACACGTAAAGCGACATAGCGTTCCGATAATTTAAATACCAATCAGCATAGTAGTCAATGTGGTGAGGAGCAATATGGTCCCCCGTAGGTTCGCTTGCTGGACGTCAGACGTCAAAGTGAGTTTTTTTACGGCATTCTGTCAGTCCATCTGCTCGAGCGACCTGTGGGTGTCATATACGGCCTTCAACATCCTCCGTATATAATACAAGAATACTTTCAGGATGCTGTAGCATTTGCAGTAGTTCTTGCAGCTCGCACGGATGACTTTTACGCCATATTGTTGTCTCGCGGAACACTTGTAACAGCATCCTGAAAATTATTGTTGGTAGACCGTACTGCCCCATTCAAGTAGCTATAACACTAACCTAGCATATAAGCCTAATCTGCTACTAATTTACTAACAACTTATGGACTAATTGGGTTGGAACTTGGAAATAAAGATATTTGATATTTATTTTGATTGCTTTAACGCCTGTACAAAATGTGTGCGCAGTTTCGCAGTTTTAATAAAGAATATTATCGAAGTATCTAGCTATCTTCTCACGGTCGAAACTTGCGTATTAATATGCTAATCAAAGTTGATATCGATGTCGATTATTGCGATATTAGGTACTTAGCAATAGAACGGCAATTAATGCTTTTTTTTTTGAGCCTAAGTCGTTTATCGGTACCTATCAGTTGGTACCATCACAATACTAAATGTGATCTGTGTTCCAGAATGTGATCTGTTTGCCGATGAATGAAGTAGAATTATGCGTGTATGTCTGATGGTTTGTGAGAAAAAGTATACTAGAGTGACCTCTATTTTATGTTAGTATATTATTATGTTAGAAATATTTTTGTATACACCTGTTTCAATGTCTATGTCAATTTATATAATTGGTGTTACCGTTTTAATTAACAATAAACAATAATACCTACAATTAATCGTGTGTTGAATATGCTGTGTGGTGCCGGCCGAAAATAGCACCACCCCATTTCTACCCGTGGGTGTCGTAAAAGGCGACTGAGAGATATTGACCACAGGATGAACCGCAGCATACTTTTGAGTACCATAAAACGTATTGCGATTGCCAACATGCATCGGCCAAACATGGCGATTACAGCTTACAGCTTACAGCCCCCTTGGGGGAGACCAATGCCCAGCTGTGGGCGTCTAAAGGTTGACATGATGTATGGAAGTGTCACGAGATAGTCCTGTATGTCTGAACCCGGAATATTCTCTCCGAGGATGAGAGAGGCTGTATTTTTTAAGATAACTTATAAGATACTAGCGGGCCTGGCAGACGTTGTCCAGCAACCCGACTATAGCGCCACCTGCCGGGTCCAATTGTGAATCTAAACCATTCTTGAATCCACTGGAACACACACAAACAAATAAAGCAAAACCGATCCAGCCGTTTAGGAGGAGTTCACTTTCATACACACGCACAGAAGATTTTTATATATAAGATAATATCGGGTTATGTATAAAACTAAGTATTGTAGAAGTCAAATTTTAGTTCTATTGATTTCTACAATAGAACTAATAGGTGACACCTAGATTACCTCATCAGTTAACACCATGTCTGCTGTTTATTTATGTAGAAGTCATTATATTGTGAGCATGACTTCGCCAGTAAAATAACAGAAGTTTCGATTTTCTTAAATTGATATGCAAGCAGCTATACAAGAATGCAAGTGAAGCATCCCAACAGCTACTGAGGCGATACTACTAATTCGGCGTATTGAGACTAAAATTCAAAGTAGAGATAACGGATAACCGATTGACTGATTATAGTTTTTTAACTATTGGTAGGCATGCGTTTGACCACCACCATATATAGGTACCTATAACCAATAAATTATAAGCGAATTGTTTCCAGAACCCAGTTTGACCCAATTTCCGCATTGCCGGGAATGACAGCTAGGGAAGTTAGTGACAGTGATAGAGCCCTGTAGTAGTAGATCTATTTTTTCTTTTTACTCCATTTAAACATGATAATAGATAGTAAATTCAATAACAAACATTAATTTAGATAGAAAAGTACAATATTAAGGAACATATATTTATTAAATATTTGTTTACACGTCATTCATTGTATTTTTTATATATTGATACCTGCCACGTATTCTCTACATAATTTTATTCTAAGATCATTCCTTTTATAAAAAAGTATATAACATATAACGTACACAGGTTAAATATATTTTTCGGCACCGTACTACCTGCGCCACTACGTGGTGGTACGGAATCCCGGTAGTATTTCTCATAGATGTGTTCCCAGAAGCGAGTACGTTCTTCCAAGAGCACCCCACCTAGTTCCACTTTCTCATCCAACACCATGTATGGCGACCTATCTGCGGTAGCTGCCGGCCACGTAGGCAACTGCGAACCGACCGGCACTGGCATCCTGTAAAATTAAAACGAACTTAGAACTTAACCTTACTAGCTACTTAAGGACGCTCACCTATCACATGGACTCTCTGTGAACAGTGAGGTTAACTCAAGTTTAGAATAGTACTTAAGGTATGGCAGTAACGTATAAATACAAAACACTAAAAGTTTAATGATTACCCCGTTTTCATAAAGTTGTGCCAAATTTCACGTACTGTCGCTCTCATTGTTTGATATTCTGGAGTAGCGAGACTCTCATTTCTTCCGTCCAAGTTGTCTAACCAAGCATACGACTGAGCGCAGTGATCAGCACCGCGCACGTCAGTGTGAGGCACCACGAGAATGTTTTCGTCCACAAATGAATATTCATACAAATATACTTGATTATTTCCAGCTTCAACTTGCAGCTTTACAGCCCAAAGCATAGGGAAAGTAAATATGACATCCGAAAAAAAGTCGACGTATTTTAGAATGTTGTCATTGCTAACAGGATTGTTCCCAAAATAAAATGTCTTGACTAAATTGGCCACCTCTTCTCGTTCTTCATCAGATTCAAAAATTAGGTCAGCCGGTAAGAAATCAGAAAATTTTTCATTCATCATTTGTTTCCAAGTTTCAAATAATCCAATGCGCAATAGACCTTCCATGTTAGCGAAACCATACAACACAGGTAACTTCCTGTAGTCGCCTTTCTTTAGTATACTCAGAGGAGATTCGGTCAAGAATGCTCCGTCTTCTCCTTCGCGCTCGATACACGGTGGAAAAAAGGAAGTAGAATCAGTCAAAGTATCAACTATATCTGAAATTAACAATTCCATTGATGCTGTCTTAAAAAACTGTTCCAAAGCGTCTATATCGTCTACGTTATTGAAATTCCGACTCCTGGCATACGCTTTGGCAATCTCTAGAGGATCCCTCTGGACTGCAAATGCGGCAAGATTTCCACCGCTTTCAGGTATGACTCGGTGAAACAAGTTTTCGGATGTCTTCGAGAGCATTATAAGGTCCACTGCCGCGGAACCTGCACTGCTACCGGCAAGAGTGACATCATTAGGGTTACCGCCAAAGCTAGCGATGTTTCGTTGAACCCATCGCAGGAGCGCCAACTGGTCCTTCAAGCCAGCATTGCCTGGTGCGTCCTCTGTACCCAGACAAAGGAATCCGTGAATTCCAAGACGATAATTAAACGAGACCATAATAAAATCTTTAGTTTTCATAAACTGCGTTCCTTGATATAAGTTTCCGAAACCTGCTGTAAAACCTCCCCCGTGAACGTACACGAAAACTGAGAGGTTTTTCTCAGCGGTGTCGGGCACAAATACATTTGCTGTTAGACAATCTTCTTTCATCTCTAGAGCGTCTGGTATTAAGTCAGTCATAAAATTTTTCTGTGGACATATGACACTCTTGTCACCTGTTGCAATAAAAGGTTCCGACCATGTCGGCGGTGGAAGTGGTGCCTGGAAAGCAAAGTAATGATTAGACTAATTTGTGATCGTGAACAAAAAGCACTTCTCAAAGCTTCCGATCAGGTTCTCAAAATCCTTCGTTCATTGTGAGAATTGTCTATGCGACTGTGAACGGTGGTAAGAGGTGGTGAGAGGTGACAAGGCCAGTTATTTACGGCGGACTTAATGCCTCTACCAGCCAACCAAGGGTAGTGAAGAGATAACGTGGCAGGTGCATATCAAATAAAAGGAATAATTAAAAAGATATAAATTACACATACATAATTATATATCTCGTATATCATATGCCTGTACAAATTTAGCTCTACTATATAAACCTCCTACAACACATATTCATTTATAAAATAAATATATATTTAGAGATATATATATAAGAAAAGAGGTTTTTGGGACAACGCTGCTTATTTGTGCTGAAAATAAATTCGCAATTACCGCTTAAATGCATTCTGTCAGGTGGATCGCGAGCAGCCTCGTGCCTCGGTATACCCGATGATTAAAATAATAATGGATAGCGATGATATATGAATCATAATCAAACAATTACGATTAATTTAAGCACCTTGAATTTGTATTCGCCTACTGGCGCTGTGGCGTATGGTATGTTGTAGAAGGCGTATAATTCTCCGCTCGGATGCTTGCGCCCGCGCACTCTCCCTTGCTCAAGTGTCACTTCTAGCCATTCGTCATCAGCAACAACAGCCGTCACGCACAAAAGAACCACACACGTCCACCACTCCATCGCTACGAATATAGACTACTTCTAGAAATGTTTTACATAAATAGGTATCATAATCTCTAAGTGAATATTCATAGATAGGATTTAGGATTGTGAGTGAGTCAACAAAAAAATATCTATCACATACCTACGTGTTGTTTAGGAAAGGATTATTGACTGTATCTATTTTTATTCATAGATTGTTAGATTATGATTATGATTGAAGATTTATGTGCTTATTTTAAAATCTGTGAAGCTGTTCCTATAACCTTATTTGGCTAGTTTTTACGAGACATGTTTTGCAGGATATTGCTTAAACCTAACATTCCTTATTCTCAGAGACTTTTTTTCAGTGGGTCATCTTTTACCAGATGCTTCACTGGTTCGATTTTTAAAGAGTCTGACTGAAGACATAGGTACAGTCATTGATCATAGCGTTGCGTATCGTTGTGATCGGGGACCGGCGCTGGCGGCCCTTCGACTGTTCTTTTTGTATTGTTAGCTGTTGCGGTGCAGATTATTTAATAATGTTTTTTTTATTCTACGTATCAACACTAAATCTAAGATCTATGCTAGTTTGCTTCCATTTCTCATCCTACGTGCTTCTAGGACCTGAAGTTACCTAGTTGTTTTGTTAAAGTAGGTATACAAATAGACTGACAGTCGTCACAGGGTTGCCTTCGCTGTTGTTAACACATTGTTTCAAGTTTGCTTACAATCTCATAATGGTGCGCTGCCTCTGTTGAGATGCTGCCAAAGTGGTTTGTCTCGTTTGTAGGTACCTAATGTATTTTTTTGCTAGCTACTAGTATGTAACTGTAAAACAGTAAAATATACTTATAATGCACGTAATCCTCGCGTCAATAGACGCCGGGCGGCGGCGCACACAGGGCAAAACAGCACATTTACGACGACAATAATATTTTTTTGTAAATAAATGATCTACACCTGATTATTTTCAAGTTTTTGTTTTCGTGTCAGGAAATTAAATTATTTAAAATGTGTGTAATACCTACAAATTTCTTTTTATAAAATATTTTAATGGTTTTTTTTTAATAAAAGCTACAAAAGTATAAAATTATTTAACAATAAATATTAATCAGAATCGATTTAATCATCATCATTAGTACATTCTAAAAATATTAATTAGTATTTAGTAACATTTGACTTCATAGAGTCACTTCAACTACCTGAAAACAATGGCAAATGTTAGCAAAAGTTGGCAACAAATGGAACCAAAGATAGTTCGAAATAATAGGCAAAACCAATGGCTTATCTCTGATTACTTAAAATGAGCGGAACTCGATGGAACTTTTATTATAAGGTTACAACACTATCAGATATGCAAAATAGAAATACCTAGAATACTTCTTAAAATATTTTGAATTGTTTTATATCTGAATAGATAACTTTATCTCTGATTATTATCTTATTTCAAAGTACTTACTGCTTAGTAAAATGTCAATAATTAAAATGTGGATTAAAGTTCGAATCTGAATCCGCTGTGAGTTTCTTGATTGACATTCTAAAAACTCGGTTGATAATTCGAATTTACACTAGCGCCACCCTTGTGAGCGTGTCAGCGAGTTGAACTAAATTGACAGGGAGATTTTGACAAATAAAGTATGAGATGACGTAAGAAGTGGCATTCTGTAAGGTAATTTCCCCGTCACTTCGACGCTCACTTCGCACTCGAACCCGATCAAAGTGTCAAATATATCAGGGTCATTTTGAACCTTATGCGAAGTGAGAGTGAATAGCGATGTGAGATGCGAGTTGTTGTTTTAATTTTACAGAATCGACCTACTATTCGTGTATTATGGCGGTATTTATTTATTGTTTCGTATAAGGGGAATAATAAACAACATTTTACAAAAAAAATTGTTTGTGTTTATTGAGTTCAATGTTTTGATTTTTAGCTCCGTAAATAGGCTCTTATGCTCTGTGTGCGGCGTCACCATGCTTTGGGGCACGGAAGTGGATGGAGATTGGAGATGCGGCGGCAGCGCTCTGCGTACTTTTATTTTTTGCCTGAAAGGGAAAGCAAGAAATCTGTCCATCTATCATCTCTTCTAGTTGTCATATAATTATACGCTTACGAGGGCATGCACACGTTTTGGTGCGTTAAATAATTTAAATATCAATCAGCTTATCGATAGGCTGAGCAGCACATACGTCGGCTGTCATATAAATAGACAGTACGTACGTACTGTCTATGGTAGGTATATGATAGCCAAAAATAACATAAGTTGCGCGGGCGACATGGACTGAGCACATTGATCAACGTACTGAGAAAATTACTGTCGATCTGCGAGATGTCGAGGTGCACCGTATTAAATAATTACATTAAAAAAAATCCGTACAACTGCGAGTCGGACTCGCCCACCGAGGGTTCCGTACATATCCATACTTCACTAATCCATACCTACTATCCATACTTTAATCTACTTAATATTATAAATGCGTTTTTTGCAACATAAACGGCCGTATCTTTTTTCACGTTTACATAGAGGGTTGATTTTTCTACAGCATCAAGGGACCGTAGACTTGAGTATATGGTTTTAATTTCAACTCGATACCCCCACGCGTTCCCGAGATAAAGGGTCTTGACAGACAGACAGACGGACATCAAAGTGATCCTATAAGGGTTCCGCTTTTTCCTTTTGAGGAAAAACCAACATTACGTGTGAAATAGGATATATTTAATTATAGTTAATAAGGTTTTAATATGTGTTAGTTTGTTATTGTTTAAGATTATTTTGTGTATTATAACTATGGGCCACAGTTGCCTGATAATAAAGTTATTATTATTATTATTATTATATCACCACAAAATACGCAACCTTAGGTACTTTGTGATATCACTGTCATGTACCTCCGGTAGGTATATATCTCAAAGGCATAATAGTACTTAATGTGGTTGAAAGATAAGCACTTAGGTCACAGGACATTGAGCAATATGGTCGCCCGTAGGTTCGCTCGATGCACGCTAGACGTCAAACTCAAAGTGAGTTTTTTGTCAGCCTATCTATTCGACCGGCCTGTAGGTGACATAGACGGGCCAAACCTATACGACATCCTCCGCATGCAATACAAGAACATTTTCAGGATGCTTCTGCATTTGCAGTTGTTGTTGCAGCTCGCACGGATGGCTTTTACGCCACCATGAATAAGAAAGCGGGTTCCTTATTGTTGTCTCGCGGAACACTTGTAACAGCATCCTGAAAATTATTGTTGGTAGACCGGACTGCCCCATAAAAGTAGCTACGAGGATAACACTAACCTAGCTTAGAACCCCAATCTGCTACTAACAACTTATGGACTAATTGGGTTTTAAATAAAGATATTTCATATTTATTTTGATTGCTTTAACGCCTGGAAAAAATGTGTGCGCAGTTTCGCAGTTTCAATAAAGAATATTATCGAAGTATCTATAGCTATCATCTCACGGTCGCAACTTGCGTATCAATATGCTAATCAAAGTTGATATCCATGTTGATTATTGCGATATTAGGTACTTAGAAATAGTAGAACGGCAATTAATACTTTTTTTTTTGCGCCTAATTCGTTTATCAGTACCTATCAGTTGGTACCATCACAATACTAAATGTGATCTGTGTTCCAGAATGTGATCTGTTTGCCGATGAATGGAGTAAAATTATGAGATAGTACCTATCTGAAATATTTTTGTAAACCATAGGTACCTGTTTGAATCACTATGTGATTGTAGAACGGCAATTAAGTAATACTTTTTTTAAAATAATGTATAAAACTCAGAAACAGAGTTGTATAAAGTTAAAGTTGAAGTGTGTAAATTGGAACGTCGTAAAAAAGCGTAGTTGAGGTGCGTTCTGTTATGAATAATTAAATCCACCAACAAAATGCAACCTAGGCAAAACCCCCAACACTGACACGTTAATGCCGACTCAATAAAAAGGCAAATACATGTCATTTAGGCAGTCAGTCGCAAATCCGAATACCTAGAGTAAATTATTATTCATACTGTGGTTCCTTGAATGTAACTTTTAAACTTTTCTTTAATTAAAAGTATATAGCAGTACAAAGTGTTTATTTTAAAAAGGACCCACGGACCCCCATCCTAACAAACTGGTGTCAGAAGTGAGATCCCAGGAAAAATCGTTGAGTACTGGGATCTATAGGTGTAGGCGTCGCGAATTCGTTTCCACTCGTCTGCACCATTGTATTTGTTGGTTCCGTGGTCAAGAAGTCCTTTTAGGAAGGGTCGACGATAAGCCTTAGGCTCTTCAAAAGCCTAAGCCCGCGCTTCTGCATCCTACGTGGTCGACGGTCAGCCTCCGCTGTTGAGCGCGAGCCCGCATCACCCCAGCACGCGTAGCATGACCACCGCTATGTCTACGGAAGAATAGACATACTGACAGGAAGAATAGACAAAATGCCGGTTGTAGAAAGATTTCTTTCGTTGCGAGTATGGCGATGAAGAGAAGAAATGTTTCTACTCTACAGTAGACAAAAGTCTACAATGCCGAGCATGACGACCATTTTTTTCTCTACTTTTGACATTTGGGTGTAGAAACATTTCTTCCAACAAGTGTCAAATAGTCTACATCACAATTGACCTAGACAAGTTTATTTCTATGTAGACAAGGATCTATATTGATTTTAAAACTCTATTTAATATTTTTTACCATCCAAATTTGTTGTTATTGAACAATCACCTTCATTTAATGGCCAATCTTGATAAGTACCTACGTGATATTGGCAAAATTGTGGCGACTCTTCCACAAAAGCCGACTTGAAGTTGATTTTGAAAACATGTTGGAGGACTACCGTCAGCATCTTCTCAGTTTTTTTGCAAAGAAGAATGCATTAAACCGGGGCTCTCGTTCTTCCCGAAAACGAGGTTTTGGAAAATTATGAAGTTAGTAAAGAGATTGCAGAATCTGTGCCGGGAGCTGAGCAAGGATCTGTCTCCTAGAAAATCTCAGGAACTGTTAAAGTAAGTTCAATCTATTTGAAGATTAGGAACCCACGCCTTCCAACTGCTTCTAATACAAATAGGTCAGAAATATTACCTAGGTACCGTGGATCCAACCATGTCTAATCATTTGCTAGTTCTTTGATTGCTGAAGTGAGTAGCCGTTTAGTATAGGATAGATTTCTTACTGTACATATGTACTTACCAAATAAAAAAAAAAGTATATTGCACATAATAGGGTTGTAGTTACTTATTTTTGAAACTGGACTTCCAAACTAAGTACTATACTAAACTTGTACTATGGAAGTCAAGGCGCTCTCTTATATTTAGAACAAGAATATAATAAAAGGCAAAGGAAGCATGCAAGGCCAGAGTGCTTGGCAAACAAGTAAACAAGTAGAAAATATTTATATAAGAGACTATTTATACTAGGTATATTGTATTTAATTTATTGGTCCGAAACCGGACAGATTAATAATTTGAAGTAATAAAAAGTCAATAGGTGTATAGTTTTATTTATTAATATAATTATTGTATGTACAACTAGGTAATTCATTTTTGGGCCTCATATATGTTTCACCATTCGGGAACTATGTTATCTGTAATAACAAAACACAAAATTAATTATTTATTATTGATTTTCAGGAGGTTAGGGCTAAACTTTGGAACCGGCTCATGACTTGAATGCTTATCATGGTAGGTACACCCAGAAGCACAGAGGCACAGAGGTAGCCCTTTACGGAGGCACATAGGTAGAGGTTCTACAAGTCGCAACTCATGGAAGAACTGACATTACTCGTATAAGAAATTTATTTAATGTAAATAAAAATTGTATCTTTGTAAATGGCTTTGTCTTATTTTCCTTTCAGTTAGTTTGTTTTAAATAAACTTATTGTCACAGATTAACTAATAGTTCCTTTGGAAATTGTAGTCCACCAACAACATCTCAATCTGTGGGTTGGTACTTCGCATGCTGCAAATAAATAAATAAATCAGTTTTACTAAGTGAATGAGGTAAGAACACTGACGATAAGTAATAAAGAAAAAAAAAAGCATGACCAAGGTACCTATCATATCATAGCAAGGAGATAAAAGTGAAGAATTTGCCTTTGTAAATCAAGAATTTTTATCAGACGATGCGACAATCTTCTTTTAATCCTCAAATGCGATTTTCAACTAATCGACGACTACATTCTCAATTAATCACACACAATACACCAATGCACAATGCTAATTATTTAGTAATTTCATTCACTTAGGTACTTATATTTACTCGTACTTACTTTTTTTGCCGCTGTCCCAAGTCTGTTTATTTTCCAAAATCGAAACATTTGGTCAATTAAATTTTTAATATTGTTTTTTGACACAGATCTATACGTACAATATTTTAAATATTTTGATAAATAGTTTCTCTATTATTTTGCAAATCCGAATTGATCCGACAGCCGTCACCCGTCACAATAAAAAAAACGTTTTGTTGTTGCTTTGAATAACATTACAATGTGGGTATGAGTAGTGTACATAATATTTATTTGTTACCTTTATTCTTAAGTTCTAACCTATGTGTACTTTTAATATACTGTTTGTTGTCTCTAAGTAAATAAATAATCGTTCAAAAGGTGATAAATCGTAACGATTGACACATTTTTGTCGACAACGAAACGCAATTTTATCGTAAAAATTTTAACGTCTAGCTACAACACAGCACCCCGCCGTTGCTATGGAAAGAAAAGATATGTCTTACTCTACGTAGAAACGCGAGTCTACCGATCGGCTCATGCTCGGTTATGTAGAGATGTCAAGTAGAATAGAAAGAACTATGTCTATTCTACGTAGAGTAGAGATAGAATTGTCATGCTACGCCTGCAGAACACCACCTGCTACCTCGTGGTCGACGGTCAGCCTCCACTTTCGAGTGTGAGCCCGCATCACAATATCATTCAAGGGCCCTCCATCGAGTTCTCACCGAAGATCTGCGACTGCTCATCATCCACCCAAACCACATTCAGCCACGTTGTCTAAGCACATTGCCGCGTGTAAGTAGAACGCAACGTGACGACGCACGACGACGCAATTCTGTAATACGACTCCCTGAGTCGCCAGGTGATTGCCGTGTGTCACTGCACTACGTGTGACGTCATCTCTTCAAAATGTTCGCGTGTGCTGCTGCCACGTCGCTGCTATTGTGAGTTTTCTTATTTATTCCAGTGAAAGTGTTCCCAAATCAATTTAAGTATAGTGATTTTTCCCAAATTTACAAATATTTCAAGATTTTTCATATTGGTATACGACGTCACTTATACTCTAGGTTCTACTAAGGTTCTTAAAATTTCATTTTTCCTATTTACAACTTTTACAATTTATTTTACAATTTTATTTACAATTTTTGTGCATGTCTTGTATCTGATGTTCTGTATTGTTTTAATGCGATAAGTAACATTTCATTTTATTGCCTCTTAAAAAAGAGAGATCCGAAGAAATTGCATCTTCATCTAATTACTCAGATAGTTCCTCCGAGGACAATCCAGCACCAAAACACAAAGTTAAAATAGCTGACAAAATTACCATTTCTGTCCTCACAAAGTTCATCAAACCTTTTAATGGAGACCGCAATTTGTTGCCCGCGTTTTTAACTCAAACTCAAACTCAAACTCAAATCATTTATTTCAAATAAACCATTTACAGGCACTTTTGAATTGTCAAGGAGTCAGTCAGTCAAAAAGTTGCAGCTAGTTGCTCGTTCCAAACAGTAGGTTTCTATGGAGAAGAACGAGCAAGAAACTCCATGAACACTCTTTTAAAATCAATAGAATATTACAAATTTAGGTTACATCATTCATGTTGAATCTAGGGGTACAATGTGAGAACAATGTAACAAGTTGTGCACGTTAAAAGAGGTCTAGTGACAATAAAATTAGACAATTCAAAATAAATTTAAAATAACCGAGGTAGCTAAGAGATGACCAGTCTCAACTGACGGCGCCCGTTCACGAACATGACGCACGGATCGGCACCACTTAGCTCAACCATTTTGAAGGGAACCAAATGATCCAACACATGCGCCACCATCAGCAAGACATTCAAGTGAGCATGACAAACTCTCAACCGCCAGGGCATATTCAAGTCAACGAAAGACATATCTCGTAAATGGTAGCTTTAAAGTACATAGTGCTCACATGTATGTGCTATGCAATATTATATAATACTAATAGTTTGAATTTATACAATGTAAAGATAATGTAGTTTTAGATCTTCAGCAGCTCCAAAAATAGTCACCAATGCTAATCAATAAATCTATGAACCCTTATGGCTGCCTCATACCTCTTGACGACTCAGTACAGTGCGGACGTGTGTTATAATTTCTAAATTGCTTTTTTGTGATTGGTTTATTGGCCATAATATCGATTCTCGCTTGCTCGTGCAGTGTTTGTATGGAATAATCCCGCCCAGTGGGCGTCTCAAGAAAAGGACAAATATACTTAAAGAAGCTTCCGCTGTCTGGACTCCACCCGGAATCGAGCCTGCGCCGCTTGGATTCGCGGTCGAACACCCTACCACCGCGCCACAAAGGTTAGTCATCTAGTGACAAATTACACGACCGCACCAAGCGCGCCCCACCACTACTAAGACGCTCCGCTGCGTCACGACCTTGAACTGGTCCTTTCACTGCGCCTGCACAAAATTTAAGAGACATTTTTTTGGCGCCTACACTGGAACACTTGGCAATTGTGCTCTCACGAAACCCGAATCCGATTCGAATCCTCATATTGGCTAGGCGTTTCCTATAATCAGCTGATATGTTTGGGACAAAGCGTACTCCTCCAAAATCGGCTCAGCCGCTTGAACAATCGGTTTCTGAGCCGGATCTGGCAGCCGCTCTTCCAGACAAGCAGATAAATGTTACGACCAGGAAACGTAAACAGCCTGAGTGTGATCACGCTGCAATTATGTCTAGTATCAAAGCGGATCTAAGGAGTACTCTAGATGAATGGAAAGTAGGCTTTGATGCTACTCTGGCTAATATTAATGATAACATCAAATCAATAAGAAATGATCTGGAATCATATGTAAAAGACATAAAAAAGGAAATGGACCATCTGCGATCTGAAAACTCTGTTATTAATACACGTATTACAAAATTAACTGAAGAGGTCGCTGGAACCGTGAAATCTGCTGAATACATATCAAGTCAATTTGATGACCAGCTGAAAAGGATTATTAAACTTGAAAACCGACCAAATGACACAAATGGAATAAAAGCGTTGGAAGCAAAACTGGATAATTTGGAGCAGCAAGCAAGGCAGTGTAATGTGGAAATCTCGAATATACCGGAAAAACGTGGTGAGAATTTAATAGCATTAGTTGAGAACATCGGTAAAAACATCGATTGTACTGTATCACGAGGCGAGATCACTGCCGTTCACAGAGTCCCTCACGCGATGACTTCCGATAGACCCAAGAATATAATTGCGAAATTCACAACACGAATACTGAGAGACAACTTTGTAAGCGCATTCCGCCTGAAGAAAGGTCTTACCACCTCTGCATTGGGTGTCTCAGGTGCACCCCAGAACATTTATGTTAACGAGCATCTTACACTACAAAGAAAACAACTGCTGCGGGAGACTCGTGAAGCTGCGAAGAAAAGTAACTTCAATTTTGTATGGGTGAAGCATTCCACTATCCTAGCTAAACAGTCTGAAGCCTCTCCTACGATAGCCATAAGATCAACTGATGACCTCAGTAAGTTAAAAATGCCCAAACAAAACTAAATTAGAAAAGGTCTATATTTATTGATTCTTATTATACAACGATGGCTCAATCACAAAGTGATTATAGTGTATATTACCAGAATATTAGGGGCATCCGAACAAAACTTAACACTCTTTTTATGAACATTCTTTGTAATTGTTATGATATAATTGTACTTACTGAAACATGGCTCATCCCTACTATACATAATAACGAATTTATCGACAATCGCTACGTAGTTTTTCGTTGCGATCGTAACAGAGAAGCCACAAACAAATCTGATGGGGGTGGCGTATTGATTGCTGTTCTCCGTGAATATAATCCTTCTTTTATCCAGTTGCCGCGACAAGGTAACCTGGAAGGTCGCATTGAACACATTGTTATCTCTATCCCTTGTAATAATAATTCGACTCAGACCGTAATTAGTGCGGTATATATACCCAATAATACACCATACTCTGTATATGACCTACATTTTGAAACCTTAAGCAATGTCATCAACTCGACAAACTATGATAATATACTAATTTTAGGAGATTATAACATACCTACGGCTCAATGGTCATTACTAGACATTACACAAAATTCCTTAACTCATACTGGTACTACTCCTATCTGCAACCGCTTACGAGATTTCATGACCGTACATGACATTAAACAATATAACAATTTGATCAACATAAATGGTCGTATACTCGATCTGCTTATTTCCAGTGCCAACTGCCGTGTACTCAACCCCATTCAACTCCTGCTACAGGCGGATAATCATCATCCTCCGTTTTTGGCTTTAGTCCCCTTAAACATAAGTTTTGCCCACATGCAGCCTCAAGTAACACCAAAATATAACTACTTTAAGGCGGACTATACTCACGTGAATGAGGATATCGACAAAATAAATTGGGACGCTGTTCTAGATAATTGCTCAGCTGAAATATCAGTTGATATCTTCTATGATATGATATATGGCATCATAAAGAAGCATGTACCTCTGTCAAAGGCTAAAAACCCTAACTTCCCTGTCTGGTTCTCAAAATCTTTAATACATATTTTCAAATATAAAAAGAAAGCTTGGATTAAATGGAAAAAATATTCTAACAAATCTGATTATGAATTATTCTCCCTTTATAGAGCCCGTTTTGCTACCGAATGTCTTGCGTGCTATCGCAAGTACATACAGATAGTCGAAGATAGTATTCCAAAAAATGTAAAATACTTCTGGTCATACTTTGCCAATCGCAAAGGAAAGTCCGGCATCCCATCTCGTATGCATTATAAAAACATTACCACCAGTGACCCCCGCACAATCTGTAATTTATTTTCATCATTTTTTAAATCTGTGTACGAACCCTCTAGTCTTTCGGACAATTGGAGCCCAAGTCTTGGTGATAGTAATACCAACAACAATCTTCTAAGCAGCTTGCACTTCAACCAGGATTCTATATTTAAACAATTGATGGTACTTGATTTAACCAAAGGACCTGGACCTGATGGTATTCCTCCATACTTTCTAAAATGTGCTGCTAAGAGTATTTGTAAACCATTAGATATTTTATTTAACAGATGTCTAGATAGTGGCATATTCCCTACAGTTTGGAAAAACGCAAATATAATCCCTGTATTTAAGAACGGTTCTAAACAAAATATTGAAAATTATCGGCCAATTTCTATTTTAAATACCCTTGCTAAACTCTTTGAAAAAATGGTACACCAAGCTCTCTATCCTTTTGTCCAAAACAATATAATATCTCAGCAGCATGGTTTCGTTAGAGCGAAATCTACTGTTACCAATCTATTTATTTTTACCAACTATGTCTTTGAAAATATGGATAAACAAAAGCAAACAGACGCTGTGTATACGGACTTCCAGAAAGCCTTTGACAGAGTCGATCACGAAATTCTGTTAAATAAAATTGCATTTAACGGAATACGAGGAAATTTGCTACGCTGGTTTTGGTCGTATATTTCTAATCGAAACCAAACTGTGGTGTGTAACGGATATACCTCAGATACATTTCTTGCTACTTCTGGAGTCCCGCAGGGGTCAATTTTAGGTCCCCTTTTGTTTATAATACATATTAACGACATAGCCAACTGTTTCCTTCACAGTGAATTTCTGTTGTACGCTGATGACCTAAAGGTATTTAAAACTATAACTAATACTAACGACTGCTCTCTACTTCAAGAAGACTTAAACAGAGTATCTACATATTGTGTAAAAAACAAACTTAAATTAAGCATTCCAAAATGTAAATTCATGAACTTTACTAAAAACAAAAACATAATCCAGTTTAATTATTCTCTTTGCAATGAGTTATTAATAAGGGAAACATGTATTTGTGACCTCGGCGTTCTTTTAGATAACAAATTACATCTGAATCTACACATAGATAAAATAACGACCAAAGCGCAGCAAATGCACTGTCTTGTCATGAGAGCCTCATCTGATTTTAAACGCCCTGCTACATTTCTTCATCTTTTCAACTTTTTAGTCCGTCCTCAGGTTGAATATGCCAGCGTGATATGGGATCCACACTATATTAAATACATTAAGGCCGTCGAAAAAGTTCAACGTAAATACCTAAAAGGAATGCAATTCAAATGCCGCTTGCAACGTTCCTCTTATGTTGAATCACTCAAAAAGTTTAAGTTGCTTTCCTTACAATCAAGACGTCACCTCCTACAAGTCATGTTCCTTTATGGACTCATTCACCATACTATTAACTGCCCCGAACTGGTATCTATTTTACATAGTGCCAAGAACTGTAATAAGGCGGGAGTCACGTGCGTATCCTCTTTTTGCCACCAATATCTGTCGTACGAATGCAGGTCAGCGGGCGCCTCTGCACAGAATTGTCAAAACTTATAACAAGTACTTTACAAAAGTTGATATATTTGCCTCAACTCGTTCTGGTTTTTCAAGGGAGTCGAGATCCATTTTGCAAATTAATGAGCCAACTTCAACTAACAATTGTTAAGTGTAGCTGTTACGAATTTATGTATTATTTTGTTGATAAGTTAATATAAGTTTACATAATATTTAACGAACTTTAGAATACAATAATTACGTGTCACTGTAAATCATTCTGTAATACGTGAAAACGCAGTTGACTATACATTAATATATTGGTTAAGCTTATATAATTAGGTTAAGATGAAATGTATAGTTGTTTGTTTTCCAAATAAATAAATAAATAAATAAATAAATGGCTGTGGAGCTAGACCAGCATCCAGCCAAGCATTTTTATCAGTGATGTAATCATCCAATTTGTAATATGCTCGGCTGCATAGTGTGCGTTTAATATAGGACTTAAATTTTGTCTCATTAAGTTGAACAATGTGGGGAGGTATTTTATTGTAACACTTTAGACAGAACCCCATGAAAGACGAATCTACTTTAGCCAGCCTGAATCCTGGTTGAACTAGTTGGTCCTTATTTCTAGTACTATAGTTATGTCTGTCACTTCTTTTACCAAAAAGATGCAGATTTTTTCTTGCGTACATAATGTTTTCATATATGTATTGACAAGGTACCGTCATTATGTTAATTTCCTTAAACAGTTCCCTTAGAGAATCGCGCATACGTAGATTGTAAATGGCTCTGATTGCTCTTTTCTGCAGAATAAAAATAGACTCTATGTTTGCAGCTCGCCCCCAAAGTAAAATACCGTAAGACATAATACTATGAAAATAACTAAAATAGACCAGTCTCGCGGTATCCACATCAGTAAAGTGACGAATCTTTCTGACAGCATATGCCGCCGAACTTAGCCGTCCTGCGAGAGATGTTAAATGAGGACCCCATTGTAGCCTTGAGTCGAGCGTGATTCCCAGAAAAACTGTTTCATCAACGAATTCTAGTTTTTCTTTATTCAATACTATATCGCAATTACTACTTTTGACATTTGGTAAAGCAAATCTGATGCATTTAGTTTTTTTTCCATTTAATACTAAGTTATTAGCTGTGAACCAAATTTGGACCTGAAGTAAGGCGTTATTTACATTGTCGAGATTATTAGCCCGTCTATTTATCTTAAAAATTAAAGAAGTGTCATCGGCAAATAACACCATTTGTGGTTGGTTTTTAAATAACAAACTGCGAAAATGCAATTTCCTTAGCAACAACAGAACGTTTTGTGTAAATACATCATCTCGCAGTTGGAAGGCAAAGCTCAGTTAGCTTGTTGTTTAAAAAAATTCAATAGTTGGCCTGATATTAAACAATTTCTTAAAGTCACCTTTGGAGACAAGAAACACTCCACTCACTTATTAGTTGATTTACAAAATTGCAAGCAATTGCCTTCCGAAGACGTGATGCAATTTTCTATACGCATTGAATCATGTTTAACACGACTACAAGCTGACATCCATTACAGCTGCGAAAATGATAAAGAACTTCCAGGTCGAATAGCCGCAATGGAGGATTTGGCTCTCAATACGTTCTTGTTAGGGTTGAACTTCAATTTTTCCCACATTGTGCGGTGTAGGAACCCTAGGACGTTATCAGAAGCAATTACACATGCAATTGAAGAAGAAAAAATATTTAATCTTTCTACACTCTCAACTCGTTATAATAAACAATGCAAAATATGTAATAAGAGCGGTCATGTCGCTTCAGAGTGTTTTATAAACAAAAATAAGAATTCGTCTCCTAATTATCATCATGTAAACTCATCAAATTATAATGAACAAAATAATTTTGCCAATAATAATCAAAATAAATCGAATTCAAATTTTTATCCAAATAAACTATGTGCATATTGCAAAAAACGAGGTCATTTGAAAGGCGAATGTCGCAAACTGCAAGCTAAAAATAATAACAATTCGCAGACCGACCGAAGTAATATTACACTATCGAGTGCATCTGCACCAAGTTCAAGTAACATGTCAAACGATAATAGCTCTAATGTGCATCATGTTACCATTCATAATGACGATGATAGTTTAAACTAAATAGGGTTTCGGTTACGTGTCTGCCGGAACCTCGTGAAAATAATTTAAATGACACGAAAACCTCTAACTTTTTTAAATCCCGTGTTCCCAAATTTTCCCAAACACGGATGGCACATCCAAAGTTTTCCCCCTGTGTTCCTAAATTATTTCCAACACAGGTTAGTCCAATCAAAGAGTCTTTGTGTCCTTCAAACTGTGTTCCTAAATTATTTCCAACACAGGTTAGTGCAAACAAAGAGACTACGAGTCCTTCAAACTGTGTTCTTAAATTATTTCCAACACAGGTTAGTGCAATTAAAGAGACTAAGTGTCCTTCAAACTGTGTTCCTAAATTTTCTCTAACACAGGTTAATGCACATGCTTCTGAGTTTTCAAACAAGAAGTTAAATTCAAATTTAAATTTTAAAGACAGTCACTCATCTCGTGAAAAATCGAGCCTTTTTTCTAGGGGTTGTTCAAGTGAGAAAACGTATACTATTAATCATATCAACAATAAAGTTTCTCTACCTGACGTTTATTTAAAAACGAATTGTAATAACAAGTCCTTGTGCTTTTTGATTGACACTGGTTCTATAATTTCAATGGTTAAATATTCCAGTTTATATAATAAACCAATGCTTAACCCTGAAATTATAAAATTTAAAGGTTTAAGTGACAACGATTCATATTGTGAATCTCTCGGGTCTACTAAACTCAATTTTGAATATTATGTGTCACCAAAAAGGAAAATATTATTCTTCTATATTTCACGCGATCGACGATACAATCAATTTAAACTACGATGGTATTATTGGTAGTGATTTTATCCAACATTTTAAAATAGATGTTGAATATTCAACCAATACCTTTCATTTAGAGGGTTACGAAATACCTATCAGCTGTAATAAGCCATCATATGTCATAACGTCGAAGTCAGAAACAATCATCGAGTGTCCAGTTTCCAAGTCGTCCGAGATCCCTGACGACGCTAGAAAATATGAGAAACTATTAACACTTGTCAACAAAACGAACATCATATTTACAATGTTGCGTACAGCACGCAGTACGTGATTAGTCGGGTAAAAGAAAACAGTTTAAAAACGTTTAAGTGTTTGAGACCCTGCGGCGGCGACGACTAGCATAACGGGAGTTGTAGGTCCTATCATGCGCACGGCGGGAAACGAACTAACTCGCTGACCCGCTCGGTGCCGTGGGTAGCGCGTGGGCAATGTGCGTTCAACATCTTACGGCCAAGCGAATTTGAACCCACATTACGCGGTGTTGTAGCCTGACGACGCGATGTCAGCATCGCGGATGTACTTATGAAAATATATTATTTCGCTGTTGCGGGGCCTCAAAACTCATTTATTTAAAAAATACACGATACGATAAATGTAATCAAATTAACAAACTTCTCCCATACGTAACATTCTCCCCCTCAGTGTCGACACGACACTCAAAACGGTAAACTAAATTACAAATATACATAAATCTAAATATAAATCTAGAATATTGCTAGCCTAGCTGCAGGACGTTTAAGTATGCCATTTTTTGTTTTAACGTCGACAACCCTTACACGTCCGTCAGCACCGGGGTACACGGATTGTACGATGCCTTTAGGCCAGCAGTTACGGGGGGAGTTAGGATCCACTATAATTACCATATCCCCGATCTTTAATTGAGCGCCCTCTTCTCTCCATTTTCGGCGTGGCACTAGATCGGGAAGCACCTCCTTTACCCATCTGGCCCAAAAATGGTCAGCCAAGCGTTGAGAAATACGCCATTGTTTACGCAGACATAAATCTTTGTCCGTAAATACTCCTGCGCTAGGTAAATTAGACGACGAACCAATGAGGAAGTGATTTGGCGTTAATGTCTCGTCGTCACGAGGGTCCACGGAAACATGACCGAGGGGGCGACTGTTGATCATATTCTCCACTTCAGCTATTAACGTAATGAGAGTTTCTTCGTGCGGAGCTCTCTCCTTTAGGATCACCCTGAGGGCGGTCTTGACACTGCGCACGAGACGCTCCCACGCTCCTCCCATGTGCGGGCTAGCCGGCGAAATAAAACTCCAACAAACTCCATTGTTCAGAGCTTCGTTCGTAACAGTACTTTTGTCTATGGCGTCGTAGGCTTTCTTCAGTTCAACTTCTGCCCCGCGCATGTTGGTTCCGTTGTCAGAATAGATCTTCTTTGGCCAGCCTCTACGCGCAGCCATTCTGCGTAAAGCCATTATCAACGAATCTGCTGTTAGAGACGGTACGACTTCAATATGCACGGCACGTACTGTCAAGCACGTGAATAAGACACCATATCGTTTTGGTCTTGATCTTCCAACTGTGACCTCTATTGGTCCAAATAAATCGACTCCGGTAACAGTAAAGGGTCTTTGGTGATGTGTCAGTCTACCTTCGGGCAGGTCACCCATTCGTGGCGGCTTTGGGTTAGCTTTCCTGATGCGACACATCAAGCACTGTGTCGCAATTGTACGAACTGTAGGTCGTAAACGTAACAACCAATATTTTTGACGCAGTTCATTGACCACCAATTCGTTGCATCCGTGGCCTGCGCGAATGTGATAATGCTTGACAATGAGTCTAGCCACGTGGTCATGTCCATCCAAGATCACAGGTGATTTTGTGTCCATCGCTACATCCTTAGCTGCTCCAATTCTTCCACCAACACGTAGTAGTCCAGTATCATCCAATATGGGTGTCAAAGCGCGTAGTCTACTATCGCGTTTAATTTCTTTATTTTGTTTCAACAGCAAAATATCGCTGAAGAAAGCTGTAGCTTGTGAGTGCTGAAGCAATAATGTTTCAGCTCGTTTCATCAACTCGTCGGTAAGTCCATTTATTTTTATCTTCTTACATTTATCTATGAACAACAAGACAGTTCCAGCAGTTCGAAGCAATCGCAACCAACTGGAGAAGCGCGTCGGCTCCGGTACAGGTAAGTTGTTTACACTATTATTTTCATTAATTATATTTATTTTTTCTAATATTTCTTCATTAATTTTTATTTTATTTTGAGGTTCCTGAGGCCAGCAAGAGCGTGATTGATGTAAAAACGACGGACCGGTAAACCACGATGAATTGCTGTTAAGTTCGTAGTCGGTACTTTTAGTACCTAAATCTGCCACGTTGACGTCAGTCGGCACATAGTGCCACTCGTCAGCCTTACTTAGTTCGTCAATTTCCCCTAGACGATTAGCGATGAAAACTTTATATGTTCTACAATTATTTCTGATCCAGTGTAAAACAGTTGTGGAATCCGTCCAATAATAAACTGAATTTGGTTTTATGCGATGTTCTTTTTTAATATTATTTGCTAATTTACATCCTAATAAAGCACCCTGTAGTTCCAGGCGCGGTATAGAAACCGATTTCGTAGGTGTAACTTTAGATTTACTAGCAATAAATGCTACAATAATATTTCCACTGCTCATTTCTTTGCGCCAGTACGCAACGGTCGCGTAGGCGCTCGGCGACGCATCGCAAAATACGTGTAGTTCTAAGTTTTCGTTACTCTCGCTGTTATTACTATCGCAATAATACCAACGAGGTATCCTAATATTATTTATCTTTTTAGCTTGAATTATCCAACACTTAAATAAATTATTTAACTCGTCATTTAATTGCTCATCCCATTTTATATTTGTTTTCCAAGTTTCGCGCATTATTATTTTTCCTTTAATTGTAAATGGCATCAGATAACCATGAATATCAAAAATAGACATAACAATACATAACAGTTCGCGTTTAGTTGGTTTTCTTTTTAAGTTGAGAACATCATGTGGTATACGCTTCAAGGTCAAATCGAATCCTAACTCGTCGCTAGCGGGATACCATAATAAACCCAGTGTCCTTTCCGATGGATCTTTATCGAGGGCGCAACAAACACTGTCACTCAAGACTTCTTTGGGTAGGCTTTCTACAACTTCCGGGACGTTGCTAGCCCAGTTCCGTATTTCGAATCCACCCTGCTGGTGAACAATGGAGACTTCTTTAATCATCTGTTTCGTAAGGTCGACTTCGGGTAAACTATCGATATAGTCGTCCATATAATGTTGCTTGCATATAGCGTCGACAGCCGTCGGATAGGTATCCTGATAACGTAATGCGTTTTTATTTTTAATATGTTGCGCGATAAAAGGCGAGCAGTTCGTGCCAAATATTAATGACGTCATTGCATATTTATTAACGTCCCCAGTGGCCTTATCTCTAAATAAAAACCTAAGTGAATGTTGATCCTTTTCTTTAATTTTAATTCGAAGGAACATATCTTTGATATCTGCAATAATTCCTATTTTATTTTCTCTAAACCTAAACATAATTCCAAATAAAGACTGCAAAAGGTCCGGGCCTGTCAATAAAAAATCATTAAGGGAACATCCCTGTGTTTTCGCAGCCGCGTCGAACACCAAACGTAACTTTTTCTTATTGGGGTTATCGACCCCGAAGTGCGGTAGGTACCAAACGTGGTCGCTAGACTCCCCCTCGTTTAGCCTCCTGGCATAATTATTAGAAAATAAATGCTGGATACGTTCTTGATAACGTGACGCGTAAGTGTTGTCGGCTGACATTTTTCTCTCGACAGATTTTAAACGATTATAGGCATTTTGATATGAATCAGGCATAATAAAGTTATCATATTTCCAAGGCAATTCTACAAACCATTGATTATCAACTAATTCACATGTGTTATTTAGTATGGTGATAGCACGTAACTCGTCCGCATTCTGTCGCGGTTGTGCTGATATACCTATTGACTCTAACGCGAATGATTTTCTTACAATCTCGTTCAACTTAGAATCACAACAATGTTGCGCGCTGTCATCAATAGGAATACCATCAGCTGCCACGTTCATAACATTTATATTGTTTACAACACCGTGTATACACCAGCCAAGCGGTGTCTTTGTAATATAAGGGTCATTTTTCCTATTACCTTTTAAACACATTAAAGGAGCAATAAGGTCGTAATTATCTTGTCCGATTAATAGTTTAGGTTGTGTGTCACATTTACACAAGTCGTAGTTTATATAATCCGAATAATTGGTAAAGTCCACACACGATAAGCTTTGAGTAGGCAAATTAAGTTCGTTCATTTTTCGGGCACTCAAATTAAAACGATCGCCTGTGTTATTAGAAATGTCAAAACTTACATTTTCCGTTTGGCACACGAGCTCACCGGAGTCCCATGCACCGCGGGCGCGCATGGTGACGGTCTTACCGTGGAGTCCCGCCTGATCAGCGAGGTCAGCAGCTATCAGCGTCACAGTGGCGCCGTCGTCGAGCAACGCATGTGTGTGTATATTGTCTTTAGGTCCATGAACGGTAACCGGCACAATTTTTAACAACACTTTAGGCACTGGTACACTAACACTAGTGGACGCACTGGTGTGGGCGTGGGCGACGGTATCCTCGCGGTGCGGCTCGTCGGGCGTTGAAACGTGCACGCGGGCTGCGTCAGCCACCGGGCGCGCAGTCTCAGGCCGCGCGGTCGCTGTCAGTGCAGCCGGTGGCGCGGCTGCGGGTGCCGCAGTCGCGGTTGGTTTCGTCCAGTGTAGGAGATGATGATGTGGATGTCCACACTCGCTGCAGTCGGGAGCGCTGCACGCGCTGGGTACATTATGCCGTGCGCTCAAGCACTTGTAGCACAGATGTCTAGAACGTACAAACTGCCAGCGATCTCGCCTCATAGCGCGTTTGAACTTGCCGCACTTGTCTAAGGTGTGCGTCGGAGAGGCACGACAAAACATACATTTATTCTCTGATGTCGTAGTACACGCTAACACTGAATGAGTTTTTATATTATGATCGTATTTCTTTCTTATGTCATTCTGACTGTGTATAAAACTCACACCTGAGGTTGCGACGATTGTTGCTTCTCTGTATAAAAACTCCGATAATATTTCCAGTTTAGGTATAGAACTATCCTGTCTCTCGTAGGTATACTCGGCCCATTTATTGATAAGAGCGGGCGGTAACTTTGAAAGTATTATTGACGTCGTTTCCGGACTTTGTAGGTATTCCGGCAACTTAATAGCTTTAACAGCTGTGACGTAGTTTTTGACTTTTATCGAGAAATTCACGATCTCCGTGTGGTATGCAGTCGGAAGTGGGTGAATTTTCTTGAGTTGAGTGAATATTTTATTGATTATACACTCGGGTCTACCAAATCGTAATTCTAAGGTGTCAATTATAGCTTGCGGTGTTGTGTTGCCGATGAGGAGCGATGACACGGCTTCTTTTGCGTCACCACGTAGACATTTTCGTAACCGCCAGATGTTTTCTGCATCGCTATAACTGCACAGGTGT
This sequence comes from Charanyca ferruginea, assembly GCA_947361185.1. Classification (NCBI taxonomy): domain Eukaryota; kingdom Metazoa; phylum Arthropoda; class Insecta; order Lepidoptera; family Noctuidae; genus Charanyca; species Charanyca ferruginea. The sequence goes on along the minus strand of OX376059.1, from coordinate 19,077,187 downwards.
GACGATTCTTTATATGACTCCTTGAACTGCAGCCACTGCATAGGGTCACCGTCGAATACCGGTAAATCTTTTGATGTTGCTAGGCGCGCAAGGAGTTCTCTGTTGTTATCACGAACGTTACTTCTGGTAAGTACTTGTTGCAGCGCCTCCGTCAGCTGGTTGATGCCGTCGTTACGTTGAGGCGGACGCTCACTGACGAAGTGCTGTTGCGGTATCGAATAAAGTGGGCAGACATTTTCTTCGTACTCACTTTTAGCGATGGACTCGACGCCATCTTGTTTGTCGAACCATGAATCGACTTTTCTCGAACTTTCCGAGGCCGAGCCGCGGTCTTCTTCTTGCAAGTCTGCAATGTCGACTTCTAGTTTCTTCGAAACCAAGTCTTTCTTTATTTGCGCACTTCTTTCCGCTAAATCGAGATCTATTTGCGCTTGATGTTGAGCCGCTTCATATTCAAGCCTTTTACGGGCCGCCGCTGACGAACACGAGGTTTTATCACTTTTCACTGATTTTAACTGTTCACTTTTATTGGTAGCCAGCTGCTCCGTGGCACGTTTGCTACGTGTTGTAACACCCTTAGGGGGTGTGCGAAGCAGCGACATCCCTGCACTACAGGTTTTAGTTACGACTAACACGTGGCCGAGATCCTAGATCCGGCTCGAAGGACCAGCTTAATGTTGCGTACAGCACGCAGTACGTGATTAGTCGGGTAAAAGAAAACAGTTTAAAAACGTTTAAGTGTTTGAGACCCTGCGGCGGCGACGACTAGCATAACGGGAGTTGTAGGTCCTATCATGCGCACGGCGGGAAACGAACTAACTCGCTGACCCGCTCGGTGCCGTGGGTAGCGCGTGGGCAATGTGCGTTCAACATCTTACGGCCAAGCGAATTTGAACCCACATTACGCGGTGTTGTAGCCTGACGACGCGATGTCAGCATCGCGGATGTACTTATGAAAATATATTATTTCGCTGTTGCGGGGCCTCAAAACTCATTTATTTAAAAAATACACGATACGATAAATGTAATCAAATTAACAAACTTCTCCCATACGTAACATACAACTTAATGAAAGATAATATTCATGTTGTTCGCTTTACTTTTAATAATTTTAATATTTCAATTCAAAAATTAAATAATAACGAAATTAGGCTTAACAATCAAATTGAAAAACTTAATTATATATTAACGGCTAATTCTAAGACGAACACTAACTTAATTAATTTAGAAAAACTTAATTCTATGTTTAATATTATTGAAGGATCATTATTGTGTATTTTCAATATTCTAGATACGATCTTGAATTCGATCTTATTCGCTAAGACAAATATTTTACACCCATACGTCATAACTCCTATGAAATTGTATAATGAGTTATCAAACAACGTTCAATTAAAAAGAACTTCCGAGTTTCCAGTTTCACTAACGTTGCAAAATATTCATACTATAATTTACTGGTCGGAACTGATTGTGTACTATTACAATAATAAACTAATGTTTATCATACAAATAACTTTAATAAATAATGTAATGTTCAACCTATACAAGAATTTGCCACTTCCTACTCCACGCGATGTTATGAATTATTTAACTGAAGTTCTAATTCAATTCCAAATTGTATATAGCAGTAACGGATGACAGATTAAACTATGTACTGTTAGCTAGCATTAGTGAATGTAAACATGTCAATAGTGACTACATATATTAAGATAAGTCCATTGCCTTCAATTTTGTTTTGTTTGTTTTGTGTGTTTTTGTTTCTTTTTGTTGTGTTTGTTTTTGTGTTCATGTGAATCTAAACTATCAACAGAAGTTACCCTGTCGCTTCCTAAGAGCTGCGATTCTAATGTTATTTATGGTAACATAAACGTTTGGCAAAAGTTAAAATAATGATAACAGATTCATCATGTACAATCCAAACCTAACAAACTAACAATGAACTGTAATAATAACATAAGTGATTATACTTTACAACGAACAGTAATTTTGTCTATAAAAAATAATTGTGTAGCATACTTTCAAACTCTACAATTTTATACTTCAAATAAGTAAAAATCTACTGTACCGATCAAATAACTTTAAACTTTGATTTAATTTTAGACGATTGTTGTCAGTATGATTTTAATAACGAAAGATTCATTATTCATTCATTATTTCATAATAAAGTGATTGTAGTACTTTATAATTTGTTTCTAAGAAATTAATAAATTCTACCATGTAGCTACTTAATCAATTTATTTGTATTTTTTTTTGGGTTTTATAATATGTCATTGGGTTTTACTATTACAATAATAATAATGTATACTAATATAATAATACATTTAACATAATTAATTTTAATATACTGCCTCAAATGAACAAAACTATTCTTATTTAGGTAAAATATGAATGTAAACTGGGTTTTATTTTTAGAAATTGTAATTAATAATATTATTTTTCAAAATCTTTTTATCCTTCGCTTTATTAAATAAAAAAATAAAGCTTAGTCTAAGGGGGGAGATGTTATGAATAATTAAATCCACCAACAAAATGCAAGCTAGGCAAAACCCGCAACACTGTCACGTTAATGCCGACTCAATAAAAAGGCAAATACATGTCATTTAGGCAGTCAGTCGCAAATCCGAATACCTAGAGTAAATGATTATTCATACTGTGGTTCCTTGAATGTAACTTTTAAACTTTTCTTTAATTAAAAGTATATAGCAGTACAAAGTGTTTATTTTAAAAAGGACCCACGGAGCCCCATCCTAACAGTTCGAAACATGCTAACCTTTGACGTAGAATAAGCAAAAAGAAATATTTAAAATCTTTTATTCCTGCGTTTCATTGTGGTAAGCGTAATTAATACACAATAAAATTAACTGAATTTTAAGATTTATTTCATTTCTATACATAGTCAGGTCAAAAATGAACATTCTTCTTTCAATAGTTACCTAACATATTTGTAAGTATATTATGTTACACGTAGTGCTAATGACATAAAAAAATAACAAAAAGGACAACCGCCTTCGAAAAGTAAAAATTACTTTCAATTCGCAAGTCAGTGGCTTTGGTTTTGCTTGTTGTTTTGTATTGCCACCGACTTGCGAATTGACATTCGCTTGGAAACGGTTTTTGTAAAATGTATAGAAACGTAGTCGAGTAATAAATAAAAAAACAAATATGTTTATTGCCCAATTGAAGACAATCGCAAAATATCTACATACCTATATTTATTAAATACGGCGAATTAATTCCCATTGATCGGCAATTTTGTAATCTAATATGATGAACTAACTGCTAACAAATTCTATTCTTTTATTATCTTTTTAGTGATATAGAATAGAATAAATATGACTAATAAATTAAAAATATTCTTCTGTGCCACACTGCTTGCACCGTTGCGTGGCGGAACGGCATCCCGGAAATACTTGTCGTAGATGCCATCCCAGAAGCGAGCGCGTTCTTCCAAGAGCGACCCACCAAGTTTGAGCTGCTCATCGAGCACCATATAGGGTGACCTGTCCTGGCCAGCTGCCGGCCACGTAGGCAGAGAAGAACCTGCAGGCACAGGCTCTCTGAAAAATTAAACGAACTTAGAAAACATACTATTATTAGTTAGGTAGCTAGAGTAGATACCAAGAATTTGATGCTGATAAAGCACCATCTCATTTCTACCCGTGGGGTCGTAGAAGACAACATAGGGATATTGAGCAGAGAATGCACGGCAGCGTTCTTCTGAGTACCATAACACCTATTGCGATCGCCAACATGCATCGGCCAACATGGCAATTACGGCTGAACCTTGGGGAAAGTTTATGCCGAGCAGTGGGCTTCTAAAGGTTGACATGATGATGATGATGATATTCTTATTGTACTTAATTTAACCAGCAAATTGAAATGCTTACCCAAACTTTATAAAGTTGTGCCAAACTTCACGTACTATTTTCCTCATCTTCTGAAATTCGGGAGTCTCGAGACTTTCATCTGAATCTATACCACCCAACCAAGCCGCTGACTGAGCGCAGTGATCAGCCCCTCGTACGTTAGTGTGAGGTACCACGGCAACGTTCTCATCCACAAAGGAATATTCGTACAAGTACACATGATTGTTGCCAGCCTTGGCGTATAACTTTGCAGCCCTTAGCATTGGATATGTAATTAAGACATCCGAAAAAAAGTCAACGTATTTCAGAATGTTGTCATTGCCAACAGGATTGTTGCCAAAATAAAATGTCTTAACTAATGTGGCTACCTCTTCTCGTTCTTCATCAGATTCAAACATTAAGTCAGCCGGTAAGAAATCAGAAAATTTTTCATTCATCATTGTTTTCCAAGTTTCATATAATCCAATGCGCAATAAACCTTCCATGTTAGCGAAACCATACAATATAGGTAACTTTCTGTAGTCGCCTTTCTCCAGAATACTTAGAGGAGATTCTATCAGAAATGCTCCATCTTCTGTATCACGCTCCACACACGGTGAAAACATAAAAGTAGAATCAGTCCTGTTATCAAACATATTATTATCTGAAGTTAACAAGTCCATTGACGCTGTCTTATAAAACTTTTCCAAAGCATCTATATCGTCTACGTTAGCGAAGTTCTGACCTCTGGCGAACGTTTTGGCAATCTCTAAGGGATCCCTCTGAACTGTAAATGCGGCTAGGCTACCACCGCTTTCTGGTATGACTCGGTGGAACAACCCTTCTGCCGACTTAGAGAGCATTATAAGATCCACTGATGCGGAACCCGCACTGGGACCTGCAAGAGTGACATCATCAGGGTTACCACCAAAGCTAGCGATGTTCTGTTGAACCCAGCGCAGCAACGCTACTTGGTCCTTCATGCCAGCATTGCCTGGTACGTCCTCGGTACCCAGACATAGAAACCCGTGAATGGCGAGACGGTAGTTAAACGTGACCATAATGAAATCTTTCGTTTCATTCATGAACTTTGTTCCTTGATATAAGTTACTAAAGCCCGTGATAAAACCTCCGCCGTGAACATACACGAAAACGGATAGGTTTTTTTCAGCGGTGTTGGGCACAAATACATTAGCAATTAGGCAATCTTCTTTCATCTCTACGTTATCTGGCCTAAAGTCACCCATAAAATTGCTCTGTGGACAGAGAATAGTCTTGTCACCAGATGCAATAAACGGGTCCGACCATGTTTGCGGTGGGAGAGGTGCCTGGAAAGAAAATTTTATGATTCGATTTATTTGTAATCGTAAATAAAAAGTTTTTTCAAAAAAAAGAAAACCGCCTTCAAAAACTAAAAAGTGATAAATAACCTTACTTTACTGTGGCTTTGTGTTTGTTGTTTTCTATTGCCACCGACTTCCGAAAGTAAAGTAAGTGTGTTCTGTGCTAAAGTTTTTGAAGGCGGTTTTCTTTTTTTTGAAAAAACTTTTTATTTTTCGCTTTTTAGTATTGTTGTAACATCCAAATCCATTAAAAAACAGCGACACATTTGCAAGAGATTGTAAGTCCTCCAAAGATTGAAGAAACTAAAACGTCATCTAAATATTATATTTGGGATTTTGTTGATTTTCTCAAAAAGGGCTGGATATGGGACCATTTCGGAAGAAATCCCTTTCGAACAAAAAAAAATTTTGCAAATCCGTCTATATATGGCAGAGTTATGCCCGAACATACATAAAAAAAAAAAAAAATACAATCATTCGAATTGATAACCTCCTCCTTTTTGAAGTCGGTTAAAAAATCGTTGTTCATAAGCCTGTCTTAACGTCAGGTTAGGTTCTGAATAATCTTCACCAATAGTTAGAATGTCTATGTGATTGCGGACGGTGGGTTAAGGGTAGTCCTTTACCCACCTGTTGCATTCTTAGGGATTGTGATGCTAAGTGGCAAGAGGCGAGAAGACCAGTCATATCGAAGGATATGCAACAAAAATAAAGTTAATCCGATAGCCTCGGTAAAACCGATGATCAAAATAATGATGATGAATAATGTTGGCTCCTAAATGATTACGATTAATTTTAGCACCTTGAATTTATATTCTCCCTCGGGCGCTGTTGCGTAAGGTATGTTGTAGAAGGCGTATAGCTCCCCACTGGGATGCTTACGACCTCGCACCGGCCCTTGAGCAAGTGTCACTTCTAGCCATTCGTCATCAGCAACAACAGCCGTCACGCACAAAAGAAACACACACGTCCACCACTCCATCGCTACAAATATAGACTACTTCTGGAAATGTTTGACTTAATAAATAGGTATCTTTATCTTTAAGTGTGTAATCATTATAATTTAGGATTGTGATTTTTTGAGTGACTCATAATTAAAGTTTTATCTGCCATTTGTATTATTTTCAAAAAGGATAATTAAAGATTGTTGATTGTTGATTCACCAAATGTACTTAACATTAAATAATAGATGATGATTAATTGTACCTAAGTACATATTTTTAAATCCGTGACGTAAAACATCGACCATTCAACTAATTTGAGCGTTCAAATAATTGGTGCGTTAAAGTTGACTGTGTACCACGTATATCGGTGTACACAAGTTTTCTTCGCACGGGCGCTTTTTTAATGAGAAAGATTTTTATCATTTCGCTCGATTGGATTTTTAACTCTCGATGTTGAAAGCGTCTATCGGAAGTTATGGTCCACGGAAAGTGTTTGGACATAACTGATTGGGGCACAATATGTTTGATTTTTAATAGTACCCTAAAACATAATTCCTTATTTAAAAACCAGGCTTTAACAGCCGTTAGGTACAGAGGATAGCACATCAAGCTAAACCTGTGAAATGTCTTTGATAGATTTTCGAATTTATTACAAAAGAGGTACAAATATACAATATTTACAAGTACAATTAAAAAAAGAAAAACCTATAACTATTAAACCAAAAATAAACTAATATAATAAGGCATCAAAAAATTCCTCCACATCGCCGTCATCTGGGAATGTGCCCAAGAGACTGACTGCATTGCCCCGTTGGATGGCAATGCTTAACCTCTGCCCAAAGTAAAAACCAGCTCTTGGATCACGAGAAGTGTCAACTAACCTTTTGGAAATTTCCTTAAAAAGGAGATGAGCACTCGGACCCCACGACCCGAGGGTTTCAACCCCAAACGGCTCGAAAATAAAGTTATCACCAAGGTGACTATACTTTCGCCGTTTGAGGTTTTCTGCAACCGCAGCAGCAGCACCAGCACAGCACGCTGAGCTAGGAAGATGGGATGGCGCAAGAATATCGACGCACGTAGCGTCCCACACTAAAGGCCTACCCAACTTCCAAGGAAATAATGACATGCCGTCCGGTCTCTTGCCATCGTCGCGTGCCAAGCCGTTGGGCTCCAAAACTGCTGGAACGCCGACGGCGACGAGAGCACGACGAATGATGTTGTTGGGGATAGCTTGTCGGTGTATGAGAATAAAACTCAGATGACGATGTGAAAAATTGGATTTATTTTGGTCTAGTTATATTGACTTGTAGTGCCTTGTACATAGTGGTGTTGGAGACATACAACGTAATTGGAATCGACCAATCAGGGCTCGCCGCGCGTGATGCATAGTATTTGTTCCAACTTCCATACTATGCCTTGCCGGTCGGTGTGTCGGTGCGGCGGCGCGCCGTCGTATATAGTTTCTCACCGGACTGCGCGCGCGCTCAGTCACTAGCTTGATCCCGCGCTGACATGTTGTTTCTCATCGGCCGATCGGCCACTGCGGTCGCCGCGCCGTCGCAGGTGGCGTACGACACGTCCGCGGTCCTCAGTGTTCGGCCGCGCGCCGTCGCGGTCGGACGTGTTGATGCGACTATGTATGAGGTCACTACAATGTCATTTATATTCGCGTGCCGCGCTATGCGACCTGCACTCCGGTTGCACGATAGGCCGTGGTGTCCGAGGCCGTTGACAGCTTCCCCAAAGCGACAGCGATGAGGAGAACAACAAGATGCTCCTAAACGTAAGGAAGCAGCGAGGCGAAAAGTAGTGTCGTCAAACATAGTACCTACGTTTGACGACGGAAGTGCCAGAAGCCAAAGACCCGACTCCCATTTACCCACAGCCAGCAGACGCGCTCGCTCAGCAGAATTAGAAGAATTGGAAAGTAAATTATTCTGTACTAACCTGCAGAGCGGCTCATCCCACCGCCTCTGAGAAGATGGATTGTCGGGTAAATCAGTGCTCGGGCAAGCAAGTTTCCAGGCGTCCATGGCCTCGGCGAAGCACGGCACATCAAAATCAACCAGTGTAGGAGCTAAAACATTCCTGATTAATTTTTCAGTGCCGTGGACCGAGGATATAAATGCAGGCAAACTGATACTTAAAATTTTACGGACGCCGAGGCCCCCCATACGAATAGGTAGAGTAGCTTGGGCCCAAACACGGTCGTCCATTGCCAAATTTAAAACAGATGTTAAAGTATGACGGATAATTTGGTCCATTTTTTCTAAATGGTGATTGTGTTTCCACAAATGGGAAGCGCGTAGGAAATAATTTAATTTAGGGCCGAAACAACAGAACCGAATAATGGTGATGGCCGAATGCACGTTAATTTGGAGTAATCTTTCCGAGATGTCATTAAAATTTTGTATTTTTTCCTCAATAAATTTGGGAAAGGAATTCTCGAAGATGGGAGTCCCAAGGAGACGAAGAGTGCTTTTATCTATAATTTTAATGTCTGGGGCTATTGCGTTAAATTTGGAAAGTGTCGATTGTCTGTCAGTATTGTCCGATAAGTATAATTCACACCTCGAAAGGTTGAGTTGTAAGCCTATGGAATGTATTTCCTTTTTTATGAAACTCAAATCTTTTAAAACACCGTCTACATCATCAAAAGAGGTTCATATTCAATTGGGGTTTAATTTAATAGTATGGCTTGATGTGCTGGCGTCTGGTATCCGAACCTGAAAAAAAATCTGCATTCAATACTCATATCTTTATATAACAGGAACTATGTACATGGAACCCATATTTCCAAAATTTCAGCCTTGCTAAAATGAAGAGGCGTAGATCTGGCCGGTTTGGCATTTACACTTAGTGGGACCTATTCCACTTTCGTCAAAATAAGTTCTAACTTTAGTTCAAGTTTAAACCTTCTGTCTGGTTAGTGTATTTTGAACTGTATTTCAACTTTTTTAAAGTTCCTAATGCTGAATTGACAACGTACTCGGTTTTAAACTCGAACTCGTTTTGTAGTAACACGATTTGGTGTTTACTAACTCTGAAGTCGACAGTATTTTTGCTCCACGGGGCATTGTGCGCGGCGCGGGCGCATGGCCGCTGTTAGCGTCATTGCAGGTTATTAAACGCTAATTTACAGCTGCTGGTGAGTGCTACAGTCTCTCGTAAACTTCAAGTGCCATGTTATTGCACGAGTTAGTTGTGCAAGTTACAGAAGGTTCAAATAAGATATACCTATAAGAAGTAATTTAAAAGCATGTCGTTCTAACAATCCATATCCATAGTTTAATATTATTAATGCGAAAGTAACTCTGTCTGTTACGCTTTCACGATGAAACGGCTGAACCGATTTTGATGAAATTTGGTATACAGATAGCTTGAAACTTGGGGAAGGACATAGGCTTTTGAATCCGCGACTTTGCCTGCATCTGCGATAACCGACATTTGCGCGGCCGAAGTCGCGGGCAAAAGCTAGTTATAAAAAAAAAAAAAAAAACATTTATTGCATAGCTACATAGGCCCATAAAATACATAGTTACATAATTTAAAACTTGTGTTATTAGATAAGACTTAAGAGTATGTTAATAGTACTTCACTTTGTACTAAATTGTCTTTGTGCTGTCCTGTGGCACTTGCAAAGTCTTCTTCCATGTCGAGGGCCAGATAACAATTCGGTACTCGCACCCCGACTTGAAGTTGACGTTGCGGCGCGACTCCAGTAACTGCACCCTCGGCGTGTACCTTGTCTTTTAGTGCACGTACGCTTTGGTGGTGTAGTGCAGGCAGGAGATATACCTACACCCGTGTGTTCGGCTTAGCGGCACGGAGACTCACATCGGGCTCCGTTTTCGCTTTGCCGCAGCGGTTCTAGTTCTTTCGGGATCGGCGCTTCCTCCTTTGCACCGACACAAAACATAACCATTATCAGCCCTATTCGGCGCCTTTTTCGGATTATTGGATTATTGATTATTGGGGGATTATTGATCGTAGATTAGAACTTACATATCACTTACATATTATTATCCTAGACACAGAACTCGTTTGCAAGTCGTATTCTAAAAACCTTTCGTGTCGGTAAGGCTTTTGATAACTTTATGATGATGTTGAATGCAGTCGAGTTCTTCGACGAAAAAACTAAAGAATACGGATTTTTGTTGTTAGCTTGAACAGACTTGAACTCAGATAATTTCATCAAAAAATCTATTTAAATTATTTCTACGTGTCTCCGGGACCTAAAGTTAATTGTCTGGGTAGAGAATACGATATTTTTGCTAGAAATAGATCTTCTGCCTGAATCTGTGTACTGAGCTAATAATTCTGGTAGTTCCGGGTATTCAGCTCGCAACGTGCTCGTTCATCCTGACAACAAACGGACTCTAACGCCATGCTTCACTGATACCTCTATATATAGTTATAAGACATTCAACATTCCTAGGTAGAGATGGTTAAATTAAAAATTACACTTCAATGTTCTTTAGTTTCAGTGTTCTAAAACTTGAAAACTTTAGTTTGAAAACTTTACTTTAGGTTTACCAAGAGTATGTCGGACTGTGAATGCTGAAATTCTCTAGTAACCGTTACTTTCAGTTAGCAGGTCTAAAAAACAAAAAAACAAACAGAAATATTTCGTATCATCTGTGTCATTTGTAGGTCTGGGTCTAATGATTATGTCATTAGGTATCCCTATAACTATCTTTGTAGCATCCTGTATTCAGCAATTGCCTGTGTGATCCCTGCAAATGAGGGTAATTTCGTGTCATATCGTTGAATTAATATTAAACGCGCAGTTGTTCACTGGAGTTAGTCGTTATTTTCTTACTTTTCGTTTTACTATTCATGTTAGTGCTTCGCGTGGTTAGGAGGCTCAAAAGTAAACACGTGCTTTGAGTAGACGGCAAGGCCAATGCCTTGCTACCATGCTCCTCTGTTAGATATTACTTAACGCTCAACTCACCTGCTTATAGTTTGGCAACTGATTGCTGATGACAACCAGAAAACAAAAATGTTGGTGCTTAAATATTGTACTTAGCTTATTATGTATGTGTACAGCCATTGTAAATAGGAAGCCATATAACACCGTAGAGTTAATCTAACTTTATGGAACATCGCCTGTTAAACATCTGTAGGTATGTCTATTCTGTTACAATCTGCCTCGGTGAACACCTAGGTGAAGTGAGCTGTCATCTGTCCCGATGTTAGGGATTGACAAAAGAGACGGACGGCTGACAGCTTTCTTCACCTAGGTGTTCACCGGGGGAGATTGTAACAGAATAGTACTACTGTTCCTTTTAACCCGACTACCTCAGGGCAGTAATATTTATTTTTGACAAGTTGTGTAAAAAGAACGTGACATACCTACAGAATACACGAATAAAATGAAAAATAACAAAAATTTACGTAAGTTTTCATTGATTTAATTGATTATCATAGTATTATCTGTTTGCGTTGATCTTTAGACTTTATAGATGATAGGATACCAATTAGTAGGTATTTTTCTATATTATAGCCACAAGAGTTTCCAGCGTTCAGTCCTTTAAATTTTTGTAAGTAGATAAGCAACACATCCGCTTGATTTTCCATAATTTATATGAAAAATTCCCAATCTATGTAAATTTTATTGCTTATCTATTAAAATTGTTCAGTTTATATAATCAATCAACACACGACAAAGTGTAATCGATCGACAATCATATTGTTGTTGATTTCAGTAGTTGCGCTCATATCTAGAACGCTATTTCTAATCTAAATCAGTTTTATATTTATTCATAATTTGATAAATGTGATATATCGATTCATAACCACTGTTGGTAATGTTGGATGATGGTAAAGATGTTTTTACCGCGCCGGATACTAAATGTTACAAAGACAAAAATCAATGGGCAACATAGCCCTAGTGTCAAAATGTACAAATTGCCTAGTGCCAAAATGTAATTTTGCCCAAATGCCGCTATGGTAGAATACATTAAAGCTGTTATGTTCAATTGTAAAAATTGCCTAGTGCCAAAATGTAATTTTGCCCAAATGTCACTATGATAGAATACACAGCTGATGAACCGTTTTGGGTACCGGGAACTGCTTTATAGCATCATGTACAATTGGTATAAGGTAATATATGTATGTAATCTACATTTTTTTCTTTTATAACTCAAGTTTCCCGCTCGAAGTATTTTTTGTATGACATATTGGACTGTGGTAGAAACTCTATGGAGCCGGTACAATAGGCTATAGCGGAGAGCTCATGTGTTACAAACGTACGAGTGAAAGTAGAATAAAATTATCAAACTAAAAAGGATTTGCGAAGCATTAGCTTTGGCTTTAAAGGTGGCTGGCAGCGGATGGATGCGGGTTGCCCAAGACCGGGTTGGTTGGCGATCTCTGGGGGAGGCCTACGTTCAGCAGTGGACGGCAATAGGCTGATATATTATAGCTTTAAATGTTGTTACTCTAATTTTCCTAGTGTTTGAAGTTTGCCATCGGCTTCAGAATCTAAAGTTATTTTTAGTACCTATTAGTCATGACGAGTATTATTTAATATTAAATAATGTATTTATGAATCAGCTAGGCGGCTCTCCCACGAGATAACGGACATGTTATAATATGTTTATATTAACTTTAATGATATTAAATTGTGTTCATGATAAACGATCGATACTTCCTGTCTGGCCCACGGCATTTTTAACCCCCGACGAAAAAGAGGGGTGTTATAAGTTTGACGTGTCTGCGTGTCTGTGTGTCTGTGTGTCTGTGTGTCTGTGTGTCTGTGTGTCTGTCTGTGGCACTGTAGCTCTTTAACGGGTGAACCGATTTGAATGCGGTTTTTTTTATTTGAAAGTAGATTCTCTAGCGATGGTTCTTAGACATGTTTCATCAAAATCGGTTCAGCAGTTTTAAAGTTATCAGCTCTTTTTAACCCCCGACGAAAAAGAGGGGTGTTATAAGTTTTGTTTGCTGCGGTAGGGATCTTAGACGCATACCGGATGTTTACTTTGCTTTCAAACATATTATTATAGGTGACCACACTGACCACCCATTGAAACACCCATGTTTGCTATAAAACTATGCAAGATTATATACAAAACCAAACTAAATTACATTTAAAAAATTAAAAATAAAAATTAAATTAAAAATTTAAAAAAACCCCCAACGTAAAACATGTAAGCGATTATGTAAAAAGTAAAAAATAATACTTTTGTTGAGCCATCAAATGTTTGTTCGTTGAAATGGCGCTATAATGTCGCGGCGGGGTACCGCTAAGTTCAAAGCAATAACTAAATAGCTAAAATAGCGAACTGATGGTAACTAGATTTGCAACAAGATTAACAACTAGATTAGCAACAAAATTTGATAATATCGAAGCAAATTGGGCGGATATGCTGGTAAATTAATATACAGTGAATGAAATTAAGGGACTGACTTACTTAAGCGGTACCCCGCCGCGACATTATAGCGCCATTTCAACGAACAAACATTTGATGGCTCAACAAAAGTATTATTTTTTACTTTTTACATAATCGCTTACATGTTTTACGTTGGGGGTTTTTTTAAATTTTTAATTTAATTTTTTATTTTTAGAGTGGGCACTCTAGTTACCAAATTGTATCATGCTCCCGAACCTATACCTGGAATTTTGATATTTTCGAATAATGAAGATTTAAATATTGATGTTCTCGAAATCTATGTGGTATCGAGTAATTTTAGAAAATAGCAATAATATTTAAGTATGTTTTGCTACCCAGTGAAAGGAGTTCTTCAAGGAGATGTTAACTTATTACAGTCAGAGTTCCTGTTATTAGATAATGACAATGTGTAGGATAGGAACATTTGCTAAGCGATTCGTAACAATGATGATTGACAGCTAGATCTGTTACACAATCAATCTCTATTGGGTGATTCGATTAATATCAATGTTTCCTGTGTCATTCAATTATTTATTGAACTGTATGTGGGTATCAAATGCCTTGCACTCAATTGCCAGTCTTTAACAATAAATTGACTAATTTGTTTTTTTTGTCTCTCATTACACTGCGATCTGTCACATATTTATTTATTTGCATACCATAATGTGTGTAAAGATGTTACATAAGGCTTAAAGCTAAAGTACAGTTATGGACCCTGTTAGGGCACAGCAACATACATAGTAGTAACTTATTAAGATTAAACAAAGGTTAGAACAATTCTTATAAATTTATGTTAACTTATAAATTACGTACGTTAATAATTTATAATTAAAGTTAGTAAGATCGGTTATACATTAGTATTGGTTTGTAATTGGCATGCTCGGTATGCGACCTGTGTCGCATCCTACTTCACTTCACTGTTGCGATTTAAGTGTGTCTTGGGGCATCTTCCGTTTCAGTCTGCGGATTATAGTGTTGTCTTCCATCAAGACATTGGCCAGGCTGTTCGGATGGTCTTTTATTATTTTCTTGTACTTGTTTGTATAGAAGAGTATATTTCTGTTTGACTGTGGTTATGTGCAAGTCGTGATGAAGTTCTTCATTTGTGACGAACCACCGCACCGGTTACCGTCCTCAAGATTTTGTTTTGAAATTTTGCATGATTTCGATGTTGGAATGGGAGGCTGTCCCCCAGAGCTGTATTCCATAAGTCCAGATCAGCTTAAGGATCGTTTTGTAGAGTAGAAGCTTGGTATTGTACTTAGCGACAATTATGACCGGCGATTCATTAACCAATACAGCTTACGTAGGTGTTACCCTAATTGTTTTTTTTTGTGAAAATATGTTTTTGTCAGGTGAGTCGCTTATCAAGGCGTAATCCTAAATACCTGACATGTTCTGATTGTGGTACTTCTGAGTTATTGAGTTTGACGAGTGGACAATTGCATCTTCTTAGAGTAAATGTAACATTTACAGATTTGGTTTCGTTAGCCTTGATTCTCCATTTGATGGCTTGATTGATTTAATTGGCAAAATACTTAAATCATTGAAATGTATTAATCAAAAGTCAGGTCTTCCATTTATTAATGAAAACTTAGGCCTTCCAAGACCGTTAATACCTATGTAGCTTTTGCCCGAAAACTTCGTCCGCGTGAATGTCGGTTATCACGGATCACGCATGTCCTTCCCCAGGGTTCAAGCTATATTCATACTAAATTTCATCAGAATCGGTACAGCCGTTTCATCGTGAAAGTGTAACAGACAGAGTTACTTTCGCATTTATAATATTAAAGTATGGATATATGGATTGGTATGGATTTGTACCATACCTAATTACCTATTTCATAGAAAGTACCAAATTGATACTCAGCTGTATTTACAGCTCAGTATCAATTTGATACATTACCAAATGGTAAGACTGATGAAAAAAGTTGGGGATAGGCAAATGTATAATGAACAAAATGGATGACGATGTTCAGAGTGAAAATTAAAAGACTGACGAATAATTTGCAAAGAGTTCTTTTATCCTTCACGAACCCCAGGACATCCATTAAAATTAAAAGTCCATTCGCAGTTAATAATCGATCAATCTGTCATACTACAAGTTTGCCCATTGAGAAGTTGTCAGACCCCTTTAAGTCACTCCGCTTGAACTTTGACACTGGCTGACAAAAGCAGCTTGTCCCCTACCCCTGACATACCTACTTGTACAATTTCCATAAAACATTGTTTTATCACGTTCCCCAGCTGCTCGTATTTTTTATGATCACGATTTTGTAATGAAAATATATATTTATTTTGGGAAGTAACTGTACCTAGTGAGTTGTTCTTGTTAAGCTCATTTCAGACTACGCTATAATATAATAGCTTATAGTATATAGGTCATAGCACAACAATATCGCTCACCATACATTTCGTATACCTAGCAAGTCAATAATATATAGTAAAGCAAAGTGTGAACGTGTTCTAAATAAATGTATGGTGAGCGATATTGTTGTGCTATGAACTACTTATATGCTATAAGCTATTATATTATAGCGAAGTCTGAAATGAGCTTTATTTACTTATATTTTGACACCTGATATTCAGCCAAAAGTATCTCGAAGGCCTTGAAATATACCAAATATAATACGCTTTATATGCATATATTCGGTATAGCAGGCGAGGAGCTCCGTAACTAAGTAAAAGCCGTACAAATCGGTCAAAGGTTAAGCTACGCGGCGGTTGCCGCGGTGGGTTTGAGGATGGGTGACCATGCATTTTCATACCGAGTTCCCTCCGTGCCTTGGAAGTTGGAAAGCACGTAAAGCCGTTGGTCCTGGTTGTCATTCGTAGATGTTTGGCAGTCGTTAGGGGTAGTCAGACGCCAGAAAGTCTGACAACCAGTCTTACCAAGGGGTATCGTGTTAACCGGGTTGTGGAGGGCCGATAGGCAGTCGCTCCATGTAAAACACTGGTATTCAGATTCATCCGGTTCGAGTGGAAGTCGACCCCAACATAGTTGGGAAAAGGCTAGGTAGGTAATGTTGATGCATATTAGGCAAAGATTTTATTCTCTTTGATATTAGGTAAGTATCTTCTTATATATAAAAATGAATCGAGGGTAAGTGTAGGGTAGGTGTAGGGTAGGTGTAGGGTAGGTGTAGGGTAGGTGTAGGGTAGGTGTAGGGTAGGTGTAGGGTAGGTGTAGGGTAGGTGTAGGGTAGGTGTAGGGTAGGTGTAGGGTAGGTGTAGGGTAGGTGTAGGGTAGGTGTAGGGTAGGTGTAGGGTAGGTGTAGGGTAGGTGTAGGGTAGGTGTAGGGTAGGTGTAGGGTAGGTGTAGGGTAGGTGTAGGGTAGGTGTAGGGTAGGTGTAGGGTAGGTGTAGGGTAGGTGTAGGGTAGGTGTAGGGTAGGTGTAGGGTAGGTGTAGGGTAGGTGTAGGGTAGGTGTAGGGTAGGTGTAGGGTAGGTGTAGGGTAGGTGTAGGGTAGGTGTAGGGTAGGTGTAGGGTAGGTGTAGGGTAGGTGTAGGGTAGGTGTAGGGTAGGTGTAGGGTAGGTGTAGGGTAGGTGTAGGGTAGGTGTAGGGTAGGTGTAGGGTAGGTGTAGGGTAGGTGTAGGGTAGGTGTAGGGTAGGTGTAGGGTAGGTGTAGGGTAGGTGTAGGGTAGGTGTAGGGTAGGTGTAGGGTAGGTGTAGGGTAGGTGTAGGGTAGGTGTAGGGTAGGTGTAGGGTAGGTGTAGGGTAGGTGTAGGGTAGGTGTAGGGTAGGTGTAGGGTAGGGTAGGTGTAGGGTAGGTGTAGGGTAGGTGTACGGTAGGTGTACGGTAGGTGTAGGGTAGGTGTAGGGTAGGTAAATAGGCAGGTAAGTAGGTAGATAAGCACAGGACAACGTCTGTCGGGTCAGCTAGTAATTTTATAAAATCGAATTTAAGTTTTTTGTTTGTTTCACATTAAGGCGACGATATACGCCGGCGACCTTGAGGGACCAGAGAATTGTATGCGTTGCGTCCAAAACTCTCAAAGTTTAGTCGAAAAAATGTAATAAAAGATAGTATCGTTGCCCGCGTGGCCCTCAAAGAATTTTTTTCCCTGTTGTACATTAGTTAACTCTTTTCCGTGGACTAATTTTGGATTTATATTATTATGGTCGGTCTTAATAAGAATTCTTATTAGCCAGTAGATTTTTATGACGTTATTTCCGTGGCACCATGTTTCGACCATAAATAACACAAGCTACTGCAGCACAATAAGTAGTTCTAACTTTTAAATCCCTTGAACCAATATGAGAAAATTTACGACACAATAAACGTGTCGGGGACCAAAACTACTCAGCTAATGGGGGTACATAACGCTACTCTGGTCACGTAGCACCCGGGCTCACGTGGCCACGCGGCGCTCAGCAAATTGTTGTGAATCCTAAGATAACATCACAGAATTCACAAAAACGGTCGACTCGACCCGAGGACGTTCGCGTCCGCTTCACACTTTCATCTACACGAGTTATAAATCAGCCCCCACCCTTCACCCCTCGACTGATACACGCACACTGCTGTTTACCCCTCACCCAAAAGCTTCGAAGTTAATTATGCCAAAGCCTTCGAGAGTTAATTAAGTTACAGACTTATCTTGGCTGTTAGCCCATTGTTTCGACTTTGCTTCCAATCTCATATTGGTGCGCTGGTAAGATGCTCCTAAAGTTGCTTGTCGCGTTTGTAATCGATTTATGTTGTGAGTCCCTAACATGAAACGAGTGTAAATAGTAGTAATAATAAAAATAATAATAATAATAATAATATGTGGGGACATTTTCACACACGGCCATCTGACCCCAAACTAGGGAGACCCTGTACTATGGGTGTCAGACAGCTGATATACATACACAAATACATTTTTTTTTTGTAAATACATACATATATAGATAAACAACACCCAGACACAAGGCCAACACAAGTGCTCATCACACAAATGTTTACCCTGGGCGGGAATCGAACCCGCAACACGCTGCGCAGCAGTCGATCGCTCAGCCACTGCGCCAACCGTGTCGTCAACAGTACATCGTTGAGTCCTCAGATGCCGTCAGGATGCCCTAAAGTACGGAACTGGCTGGAGATGTAAACTTATCCGTGGTGGCGGCTCCGATCTGCATGCTTTTATTTTTTGCCTTAAAAAACTGGGTCGTCAGGTTGTCTAATTAAATGCTTGAGTGGGCTTGTATACAGGATACGAAATCGACATAGTCTGATTTTCGATTGCTTCAGCGCCTTAACCAAGTTTATGCGCAGTGATACGCACACTCAATAAAAATATCTTGAAATATATTATCTGCAAGTATCTATCTCACCGTCATCACTCGACGGCACGTATTTCAATGTGCTGACCAAACTCAGTGTCGGAGGGAAGGTTTTGTAATTTATGGCCCAAATATTGTAGGTTAATTTGTTGTAATGTATTTGGGTAAGGTGACTATGGGACATGCATACGTTGTGCGTAAATGTTCCTAAAATAAACGCCGAATAAAAAAATTAAAAAAATGTGCTGGGGAACGTCGATATCAACGTTGACAACATGATCGTAGCAATATGTTTTAGATGTTACTGAAAACGTAGTAGAGTAAAGCTCTTTGTAAAATACCTAATCCGGGGAAGTAGGTAGGTATTATATTACCACAATACTTATGTTGCCGCAAAGCGCCGTTGCTGTGTGCCGGTTTAAGGCGCTTCCGTGACCAAATAACTTTGAGCATTCGTTTCCTCTTTGCCGCAGAATCAGAAATCGCACAAATTTTGGAATTATTTTTATAAGAAAATAAAATGTGAATTATATATCGTTTTTTAAATTATAATCCTCAATAATTACATTTTGTTGATACTTTATTAACATAAAACAATTAAATATAATACATATGTCCGAACAGTCAGGATTTAGTCCGTTAGATTCAGTCATCATGTGGGCAGAATATGGGTTTCGTGCAATGAAAATACACTGGGTATAGGATACAGTACACGGCGTTAATTAAAACCACAATTAATTTAAAATAAACTCAGACACTATAATTAATTAACATAGACATAGGTTCACTTAGACATAGACATAGGCACTTCACTTCAACAACGAATCGTAAGTACAGTTTCGGAACGTATTAGCTCCGTTGCGATCAGACACTGGATTCCAAATGTCCTGCTCGCTGTGGGCTGAAAACATCACGACTCTGTAGCAGCGCGCCAAAGTAGTCGTAGATCACGTGGTCTCGATAATGGCGGCTTGCGATTCGTTCGTTTCACGTTCATACTATTGACCGGATACGACATATACAAAGCTTAAAAATAAATATAAACATATAATATGTACAATGGAGGGCTCACAGGGCATCAAAAAACTCGTCCGCATCGCTCTCAATGGGACAAGTGCCCAAAAGTCTAGCAGCATTACCACGTTGAATGGCAATGCTAATTCTTTGGCCCAAGAAAAGGCTAGCCCTCTGGTCACGTGAGGAGTCGACCAGCCGCTTAACAATGTCCCTAAAAACAAGGTGAGCACACGGGCCCCATGGCCTTAATGTTTCGACCCCAAACGGCTCAAACATATAACTTTCAAGAAGATTGTTATATTTACGCCGTTTGAGGTTTTCCGCACCTGCAGCAGCCGCCCCAGCACAACACGACGACGTGCTAGGAAGATGGGATGGCGCAAGGGTGTCGACACAAGTTGCATCCCATACCAAAGGCCTACCCAACTTCCACGGCATTATGATCATTCCATCTGGTCTCTTTCCATCGTCACGTGCCAAGCCATTAGGTTCTAACACAGCTGGCACGCCGGCGGAGGCAAGAGCACGACGGATGATGTCATTAATGCTGGCGTGCCGTGCTATCCGGCCTGCGCTCTTAAAGCTGGAAAGGCCATGGTGACCGAGGCAGTCGACATCTGCACCGCATTGACATCGATGCGGAGCCCCGCAAGGAGCGCCCAGACGTAGGCATGTAGCGAGCCGGAATGTAGAGTCACCAAGCATAGTACCTATGTTAGGTGACGGCAATGCCTGAGGCCCGACTCCCACTCACCCACAGTCAGCAAGCGGGCACGCTCAGCAGAATTGGTGAGTTTATTCCGGTAGAGTCGCAAAGAAAAATTTCACATTTGGAGGGATTCAGGTCTAGGTCAATAGATTGAAATTGCTGTTTTCCTAGAGTTCCGTCGTCCAAATACCATACGTTAAATTTGGAATTTAGTTTTTGTATTATAGGTGTTGGGGCTTCAGCGAACGTCAATGAAACTCCCGTATTTAGGTAGTGGTTGTATAATTCGATTTAAATATACTTTTCACAATGATAAGATGCGGAGCGTACAATTTTGATGGTGGTAAAATGTAGACTAAAAAATAATTAATTTGTGACGGTACATTTAAAAAATCCTTTGGCGCCTGGCCGTTTTATATTAGCAAACACGACACAACACTGAACAACTTTAGATTAACACAGGCGTAAACATCCTCCCCCCGTTGAAACTCCAGAGTTTCAACCCGTAAGTAGTTCCTCTTCGGTTGGTAAAGGGCAGATGCGAACCAGGGGACGCCGTATAGTTCCTCTCTTCGTGTTTATGTCGGCTACTCTTGAAATCCCATCTGGTCCTGGGAATAGCCGTACAATGCGTCCAAGCCTCCAACATAGGGGTGGGACGCCATCTTCTTTCAATAGGACCATGTCCCCAATTTTGACTGCGTCGGCGTTGGTCTTCCATTTACGGCGAAGCTGCAATTCGGCGATATACTCGCGTTGCCAGCGCTGCTAAAAATTTTGATATATTTGCTGCAGTCTGGCATAGCGCTGCAAGTTGGTTGAGGGACAGTCCTCCAAAGCTGGTTCAGGCAGTGCGGTAAGAGCCCGACCAATGAGAAAGTGCCCAGGGGTAAGGCAATGGAAATCGTCAGGAGAGGCGGATAAGGGACAGAGAGGTCTACTATTTAAAACCGCTTCTACCTGAGCGAAAAGAGTTTGGAGTTCTTCAAAACTTAAATGGGAATTACCCATTACTCGCCTAATAAGAATTTTTGCTGATCGGATACCGGCCTCAAAAATACCGCCAAAATGAGGAGCGTAAGCGGGTGAAAAGTAAAACTGAATGCCTTCCGAACATGCAAAATCAGATAGCTCGTTTTGATGAATCTTAAAAAAGTCATTAAGCTCTTTAGCTCCTGCGACAAAGTTGCGTCCGTTGTCGCAGAATACCTCCGCTGGCCTGCCTCTTCGTGACACAAACCTTCTAAATGTCATAACGAAAGCGTCCCTTGATAGATCACTCACGGCTTCGAGGTGAGAAATTTTATAACGAAGGCATATGAAAAAGCAAAGATAGCACTTGACCAACGAAGCACCACGTCCCTTTCTGTTTACAATAAGGAATGGTCCAGCGAAATCAATTCCCACTGTGTGAAAGGGGAAATTTGGCATGACTCGTTGTGAGGGCAAATGTCCCATTATTGGTGCAATAGTCTTGCCCTGCAAGCGTCTGCACCTGGAGCAGTTATGAAAAATGCGTCTAGCCAAATTTCTACCGTTAATCGGCCAAACGTATTCCCTAACAACAGCCAACAATAATTGTGGTCCAGCATGTAGTCCGCGTTTATGTTCGTACTCGAAGATCAACTTGGTAAAATGATGCGAAGCATGCAGGAGAACAGGGTTGTTGTGTTTTTTATTAAAATTATAATCAGATGAACCTAGTCGGCCACCAACGCGAATAACCTTGTCGTCACTTAAAAATGGAGTCAATGATAAAATATTTGATTTAGAACTTAAAGCCTTGTTGTTAATTAGTAAATTATATTCACAGAAGAAGGATTCTTGCTGTGCGAGACGACACAAATAAAGAAAGGAATTATTTAATTCATCAACGGTAAGAGTTCCGAAAAGTTTATCTTTGCCAGGTTTTAAATTATTAATCAATCTTAGCATATAAGCGAAAGATCGTTTTATTTTAGTTAAACTGGAAAAGTTTTTATAATTAATTAGAGGTTCGCTCTGAGTAATGACATGATTTATAGTACAATTAGGTTTAGTTTCCGGTAAGTCATTAGTATTCAATTTATTAGGTTTTAAGATAGGCCAATTACTTTCAGGCTCCGTGAGGAATGCAGGCCCTGACCACCATAGATTGGTACTGCCAAGCTTATTTGGACTAATTCCTCTTGATATGAGGTCTGCAGGATTGGCAGATGTGGGCACGTAGCGCCACGAGGAGGCATCTGTTAGCTCACAGATCTCCGAAATCCTATTGGCAACGAATGTTTTTAAATTTATAAAACTGGTGTGGAGCCAGGCTAGCACTACTGACGAATCACACCAATGTACTTGATGCTGAACTTCATATCGCAGTGACTTCCTGCCAACTTTGCATAACCTTGCTGCTAGTAAGGCAGCGCACAATTCTAGACGAGGGATAGTCGTACCTTTAATCGGAGCTACTTTGGATTTAGAACAAAGTAGATTGACTGTGACCTCGTTCGCAGCATTTACCGAACGTAAATAAATGCAAGTACCATATGCATGTTGGGATGAGTCACTAAAAGAATGTAATTCTAGCGATGTGGGTTCATTGCAGAGCACACGCCGTGGTACTTCTAGAGCTAACAGACATGGTAAATAGTGGATAAAATGGTTGCAGTCTCTTTGAACTTCATGTGGGACTGGAGAGTCCCAAGTTAAATTAAGCAGCCATAGTTGCTGTAATAAAATTTTCATTTTTATTACACATGGACTAATAAGTCCTAAAGGGTCAAAGATTTTAAAAAGAGATGATAGAAAAGATCTTTTGGTTAAATTATTGTTACAAGAAGATGGACATTTGATGGGGAAATGTAACTGGTCGGTTGATGGGTTCCATCCCATGCCTAGTGTACTAGTAGACTCACTTACTAAAAGATTATCATCAGACTGCGTATGTGAATCAAACAATGATGGTAAATTTGTCTTAAACTTACGACGATTAAAGCAACCTTTCTTTAATTCTTCAGTTACAGATTGGTAAATGCAACGGAGGGTATCCTCACTGTCAGAACCGGTGATGAGATCGTCGACGAAGAAATCATGTTGAATTATATCCTTAACCATAGGATCAGAAGATTCTTCACCAATCTGCCATAGACACCGAGTGCTTAAGTAGCTGGAACTTGCCATTCCGTAAGTCACAGTACCTAGCTGAAGCGTTTTGATGGGCAAAGACTCATCCTCTCTCCATAAAATAAGTTGAAGATTGCGATCCTCCTCACGGACACGGACTTGACGGTACATCTTCTCGACGTCACCAGTGAGGAGAAACTTATGGTGTCGAGCTCTTATTAAAATAGAAAAAAGCGAGTCCTGCATATTAGGCCCGACCATGAGGATATCATTGACAGACTGACCTGATGAAGTAGGAGCCGAGCCGTCGAATACGACTCTAATTTTTGTGGACTCACTGCTGTCTTTGAAGACAGCGTGATGGCAGAGGAAATAAGATGTAGAAGGTATAGGTACAGCGGACTCAGAAAGGTGACCTAAGTCTGCGTACTCACGCATAAATTTGACGTATTGGGATTTCACATGAGGTTGCTTGCGAAATCGCCTTTCTAAATTAAACAAGCGTTTTTTAGCTAGTGAATATGATTCACCAAGACAATCGGGTGTATCCTTTAAGGGTAGACTAACTGAGAATCTACCAGTTTCTAAACGAAGGGTATGCGATAAAAAATGTGTTTCGCATGCCTTCTCGCTATGACTTATCATAATCGATTTAGTTTGGGGAACATTTTCTAAGTCCCAGAATTTTGATAATTCTTGATGTATTTTGTCAACAGACGACACATATGAAACAACTGAATGATTTGAATCTATATTATTGACAATTTTATTTATCTTATTGTTTGTGGATAAAATAAAATACAAAGGACCTGAAACCAGCCAACCGATATTAGAACTTCTCAATACAGGTAAATTGAGACCGAGAGAGACTTGATCGCGGCCAATAATGTCCCAGAAAATGTCGGCACCGATGACAACATCGACAGGTGCTGGTTGGTGGAAGTGAGGGTCTGCTAAAAAGTAATCACTCGAAATATTAAGTTTTTTAAGGTCAACGGGTATTCGAGGTATGTTACCGGTCAACACTGGCAACACTAGAAAAGAAGAAGTGATGGTGAAATGCTTCATCAAAGATTTCAACTGAATCACGCAGGTTTCTGTAGCCTGTGTGGTGGTTTTGTTGCCAATGCTAATTATATTGACATGCAAAGTGGTGGTCGGCTCTAAAAGCAATTTTGTTTTAAGAGATTGAGTAATAAACGATGACTGACTACCGCAATCCAAAAGAGCACGAACCTTATGTGTTTTTTTGGTAGTAGGGTTAGCTACCTCAATATATGCAGTTGACAGCAAAACTTGGTGATTGTTTTGATTAGAAAAATTTACGATAGTGTCGTCAGTGACGTCGGGTGAAATGGTGACAACACTGGAAATATTTTTATTACTAGATTGTTTGTGCAAGAGCCTATTGTGCCTTGCATTGCACATGCGACACGGATGGATGCGACAATTGCGTGCAGAATGACCAGACCTTAAGCAGTTGTGACAAAGTTTCAATCTGCTTACTTCACTGATACGGTCATCCACACTCATAGTCAAAAAGGTGGGACAATCATAAAGGCGATGATTACCGTTACAAACGTCGCATGATATATCGGAAATATTACTGTCTTCACTATTTGTGATGTATGACTGATGTGATTTTATTTTATTGTTAGAATCTATAGGCCTTGAAGTGGTTTGAATCTTAGGTTTAATGTGGGGGTGGCTACTATTTATCGACTCAAGTACATCAGCGCGATCAATAAGAAACTTGAAAAACTGTTGCAAGTTAGGTATGTTAGTATCTAAAGTGCCCCGGTATTCTTCCCACTTGGCTTTGGTATGGCTATCAAGTTTGGGGCTCATTATATGAATGAGTAAAATATCCCAGTCACGTGAACTTTGACCGAGACTAGTTAAAGCACGTAAGTTTTTATTAACTTGATCCACAAGGAATCGTAACGATTTATCAGACTCGCTTGTGATTGGTTTTATATATAATAATGAATTTATATGATGAGTTATTAATTGTCGTGTATTGTCATATCTGTCACATAATAATTTCCAAGCACACGCATAATTAGCGCTGGATACCTCTAAATTTGCAATAATACGCGCTGCATCGCCGGTCAGGTACGAAATAAGATAATGGAATTTGTGAATGGGCGCGATGCGGTCATTATTGTGTACTATAGATAAGAATGTGTCACGAAACTCAAGCCAACGAAAGCAAGACCCGTCGAACTTAGTAACTTGAATTTGAGGTAATTTAAAACCTATATCAAAATGATCGTGATTACATGGACCTGTAGTTATCTGACTTGAATTTAAATCCTTGTAATTACTTTCATCATGACGGTTCGAGTTATGTTTTTGTGTAATACTTTGAGCAATTGCAATATTGGATATAAATAGTTGTTCGATAGTATCACGTTCATCAATCTCATTGGGTAAATTATCAGAACTTAATACTTCTATCTGATTTTGCAAGTCATCAAAACGGCTATAGATGGATTCAAATTTGTTGAGTTTTAATGTTAACTCTGCTAACTCAATCTGAGTAAGCATTTCCTTAGAGGTAACATTTGATAAAAAGTTTCTAAATTTAGTTATTTGACTGTCATGATTTTGTGTTCTGGAATTTTATTTATTTCGATTGGCAACACAAGCAACCGCCATGTTGTTTTAATAACGGCATGGTGGGAAAAATGAGAGACGAGCCACACACTTGGGGATCGTGAAATCAGTTCAAAAACAGCGGTCGACCAAGTAAGACCCCCGACTAATAGGCTAAAAGATTAAAGTTTGTACTAATTCTATTTAGAAGATATACTGCTTGTATTATCGAGCTTGTAACATTTATGTGTCCATTTGATATTAGTAAAGTAATTTATCAGTATAAAAGTGGTTTTATTATATATCAGAAGTGACACGTCCAAAAGTACGCGCCCACCTTCGCTAAGACTTATTAAAAGGTATGTACTCGCTAAATAATATTTAACTTAACTGGCAGAGCTTGTGTAGTTATTTTTCATTTCCTATTATTAATTTTAAAAGTTGACAATGGCATCTTATTCAACATTGGGTCCGATGAGACTTGATCAGGGTACTCCCTGATAGTGTTGTCGAGTCTTAAGAGTGCATTATACTTTCGGCTTAAATGCGTGGGCGAGGCTACCCTTCGTCAGTATTTCTGTTGAAGTATAGTGCGCTTAAATAGTGGAGTAATATGCTAGTATTATTTTTGAGGTTGGAATGATTTTTATGCTTGGTTAAGTCGTTTCTTAAACGTTACCAGTTCAAAAGGATGCATTATGCTTTTGTCATGAGTACATGGGCGAGGCTACTCTTCGTCAGTAATTTTGCTAAGGTATAGTGCATCTACGTGCTGGTAATTTTGATACAATATTTCATGAATTTCACACAAAGAGGTGCGCTGTGCTTCGGCTGTGATACTTGAGCGAGGCTACTCTTCGCTAGTATTTTGGGCCGAGGTATAGTGAACTTATAAGTGTCATTATCTTTCAAAAATGCATGCATTGTGGTCCCGTCAAATACTTGGTTGAGGCTACTCTTCAGCAGTGTTTGACTGGGGTTATGGTGTTGCGTTGATTGGTTGTTTGAAGAGAGACTAAGCATGAGCGTCCTGTGGTAACAATACATTGGAGTTATATAGATAAACAAGCCCTGCTAGTTTTTAAATAGACACTTGATTTTGGAGGCTATTGCCACTTGATTTTGGAGGCTATTGCCACTTGATTTTGGAGGCTATTGCCACCTGATTTTGGAGGCTATTGCCACGTGATTTTGGAGGCTATTGCCACGTGATTTTGGAGGCTATTGCCACGTGATTTTGGAGGCTATTGCCACGTGATTTTGGAGGCTATTGCCACGTGATTTTGGAGGCTATTGCCACGTGATTTTGGAGGCTATTGCCACGTGATTTTGGAGGCTATTGCCACATGATTTTGGAGGCTATTGCCACGTGATTTTGGAGGCTATTGCCACGCGATTTTGGAGGCTATTGCCACGTGATTTTGGAGGCTATTGCCACGTGATTTTGGAGGCTATTGCCACGTGATTATGAAGGCTATTGCCACGTGATTTTGAAGGCTATTGCCACGTGATTTTGGAGGCTATTGCCACGATTAAAGAGATTATGTATTTGATTCTTATATTACCATGTATTTGATTCCTTAAAATGCGTCATGTGAATCCTGGTTTAATAATTTGTAAACACTTACAGCTACTACAAGAACATTCTCCCTACACACACATCTAAAACCATCACACATAGACACACGCACACACACACACATACACATACACATATAAGACATTTCTAGACAAATGATCTTGATAATGTGAATAGAATGTGACTGGATGATATGGAACCTTTCAGCTACCATGAGTGATGCAGAGTCAGTTGATGAATCGCATACTCCTTCTCGTAGGCGTAGTAAACGCAGAGAGAAACGAAGACGATCGTCATCATCATCCACGTCCGCGTCGTCTACATCTGAAGAAAGGATTCGACGACGGTCTCGAAAACACTCGAAAGGGTTGACCACAGAGGACGTTTTGAACATCCTGACTTCCTGGAAGGCTGAACCAAGTAAGAGTACCAATTCCTTGCAAAGTAGTCAACTGTATAATGTGATACCTGAATTTGACCCGGCCAATAGGTCGCAAAGTATTGAGGCTTGGATACGGAAAGTTAATGAATGTTCACAAATTTACAGCTGGGATCAGAAGCAAACCATTCACTTCTCCCTCCAAAAACTGGTTGGACTAGCGAAGAGATGGTTTGAGTCTCTTCCTACGGTCGTATTTTCATGGAACGAGTGGCAAGCTAAATTAAAACGGGCATTTCCTAGTGAGGAAAATTATGGTAGACTGCTGGAAGAAATGCTGGCTCGTACCACTCGTGTCGATGAAGGTTTAAGAGAGTATTTTTATGATAAGTTAAATCTGTTAAACCGATGTGAAATAAAGGGGAAGAAAGCTGTTGATTGCGTTATACACGGAATCACTGATAGATCAGTTAGGAGTGGTGCACAGGCACTTAACTGCGAGGAACCTGAGGACTTGCTTAACTTTCTTTGTGCTCAACGTATTACGTACTTTTCAAACAGAGACCGGAATAGGCAGAGACCAAATTCTAGTGCTGTAACTAACAATTCTGGGACTAACGACGGTTCTATAGTCTGCTTTAATTGTCGTAACAAAGGTCATCCTTATCACAAGTGTTCAAAACCTGTAATAAAATGTAAGAAATGTAACAGAATAGGTCATGATAATGAAAACTGTAAACTGCGGCCCGTTACTGATAATTACGTCCCCAGATCCAAAGTTGATGATACTCGGAGTACCGTGGAGAAAAACACATTAAAGATCGTCGCGTTTAATGATCAAATAAGCCTTAAACCTGTCGATACCTCTAATTCTAAAACGTTAAATTCAATCACAGCATCCAATGATAAGTTTTTCAAAACCGTCTTAGTAAACAGTCGACCGTTTATAGCTTACATAGATTTTGGGAGTGAATGCAGCTTGCTTCGAGAGAGCCTTGCATTAGAACTTCAGCTAGGACAAGATTCTGGCAGTGTTCCAGTAATTAGAGGATTTGGCAATTCTTGTATTTCACCTTTGTATAAGTCAAGAGTAAACTTGAAACTTGATGATATTGAGACCCAATTAGACGTTTTAGTAGTCGGTGACGAGTTCATGACAAACAGTCTATTAATAGGACAAAACTTCACGGAATTACCTTTTATTACAGTCTTAAAAGACTGTCACCAATTAGTATTTTACAGAACACCAGAAGAAAATCTCTTCCCATCTGAAATCACAGTCAAAATGTATACCTCAAAGCCCATGACGATTGTAAATACTAGTATGATACCCATCACAGTAGGGGATGCTTCTTTTTCCGGTGACGTCTTCGTCGAAGGTTATAACTCATTGGAACCTGGTAGAGAATTTCGTTTGTTGCAAGGGACTTATGGCATCTCAAATGGCACTGGAGAAATAGCCATAGCTAACTTGTCACGAACACCTCTTTTATTTAAATCTGAAACATTAATTGCGCGATCGTCACCAGTAACTGAGGCCAGGAACTGTAGGGTTAATCGTATTTCAGAAAAGTCTACTCTCTCTTTAGAACCATTAGATAGGACGCATATTCAAGTCGGTGAGGATCTAATAAGTAGCGACAAGAATAGGTTGTATACGTTATTACAAAAGTATCGCGACTGCTTTGCCACCAATATGAAAGAAGTAGGTTGCGTTGAAAGATTTTGAAATGAAAATAAACCTTACGGATAATAGACCTGTTGTTTACAGGCCGTATAGGTTATCATTTTCAGAACGATTGCAGGTGCGTGAAATTGTTGATGAACTATTAGATACCGACATCATACAAGAATCAAGTTCAGATTACGCAAGCCCGATACTAATGGTCCGTAAGAAATCGGGTGAGCAAAGACTTTGTGTAGATTTTAGAGCCCTTAATAACAAAACCATTAAGGACAGGTTTCCTCTTCCGCTTATTGAAGACCAGTTAATTAATTTAAGCGGCAATCAGTTTTTTACTACTTTAGATCTTGCATCTGGGTATTACCAGATTCCTATGTCTCGCGAGAGTGGCATCTTACTGGCTTCATAACTCCTGACGGCCACTATGAATTTAAGAGAATGCCTTTTGGATTGGCCAACGCCCCCGCTGTGTTCCAGCGCATGATTAATAAAATTCTTGGTAATAAACGATTTGATTATGCACTTGCGTATTTAGACGATTTACTTATTCCTTCTGTAACTATAGAACAAGGGTTTGAGCGCTTAGAAGAAATTTTAAAATTACTTCGTGAATTCGGACTTACATTAAAATTAACGAAATGCCGGTTTTTCGATATTACGATCAGCTATTTAGGTTACGAAATCTCTGCAAAGGGAGTAAAACCCGGGGAAGCAAAAGTTTTGGCTGTCAAAGAATTCCCTTGCCCCAGTAACATTCACGAAGTCCGTCAATTTTTGGGACTAACGGGGTATTTCCGTAAGTTTATAAAAGGATATGGTGAGATAGCGCAACCACTGACCAACTTACTTAAGAAAAATGTCGCATGGCATTGGGGCAGTGATCAAAAAACTGCGTTCAGTTCCTTAAAGGAAAGCCTTTTAACCAGACAAGTTTTAGCATTGTACGATCCGCAATTAGAAACAGAGTTACATACGGATGCCAGCGCCCTAGGCATCGGGGGAATCTTGATGCAATGGCAAGCATCACCCCGCGTTCTAAAACCTGTCGCTTATTTTAGTAGACAGACCACGGTGGACGAAAAACATTTCCATTCTTACGAATTAGAGACTTTGGCCGTTGTCTGTTCGCTAAAGAAATTTAGGGTGTACTTATTAGGAGTCCCTTTTAAGGTATTTACTGATTGCGCGGCACTTAGGACAACATTGACAAAGAGAGATCTCATTCCGCGGATAGCCAGGTGGTGGTTGCAAATAAGCGAATATAACTTTGAAATTGAATACCGCCCGGGCGTTAATATGGCGCATGTAGACGCCTTAAGCAGAAACACTTGTCTTAACGCGGAAGGAGATGTTGGGTCTGTTAGTGTTCTTAATATTGAATCGGGTAATTGGCTCTTAACTCTACAAATGGGTGACCCCGAAACG
The DNA here is from genome assembly GCA_947361185.1 of Charanyca ferruginea. Classification (NCBI taxonomy): domain Eukaryota; kingdom Metazoa; phylum Arthropoda; class Insecta; order Lepidoptera; family Noctuidae; genus Charanyca; species Charanyca ferruginea. The sequence goes on along the minus strand of OX376059.1, from coordinate 19,045,895 downwards.
TCTCGAATTATAAAAGTTCTTAAACCTGAAGCTGACCATGAGTTGAAGGAAGATATAAGACAAAAATATACAGTCAAAAATAATGCACTCTATCGTAAAGTTGATGACCGTTTATGTCTTGTAGTTCCGCGAAGTGCTCGTTGGCAAGTTTGTAGAGCTAACCACGATGACATCGGGCACTTAGGCTATGCAAAAACGTTAGAAAGAATAAAGAGTCAATTTTGGTTCGCAAAATTACGACGATATGTTAAGAAATATGTAGGTTCCTGCATAGAATGTGCTTATAGTAAGGATAGTGCGACTAAAAAGAAGCAGGGTCTACTTTTTCCAATAGAAAAAATTAGTATACCATTTCACACAATTCATATCGATCACTTAGGACCGTTTGTAAGAAGCAGAAATGGCAACTCTTACATACTTACGATTGTAGATGGGTTCACCAAGTATGTATTCGTCAGAGCAGTGAAAGATACGAAAACAAAGAGTACAATTAAAATCTTGGAGAATATTTTCAATGATTTTGGTACACCGGCTAGAATCATTTCGGATCGTGGCACTTCGTTCACATCAACAGCTTTCGAATCCTTCTGCAGTGACCTTGGTATAAAACATGTACTTAATGCAGTTGCTTGTCCCAGAGCAAATGGGCAAGCTGAAAGGTTTAATCAAACTATTTTAAATTCACTATCTGCTCAAAATTTAAATAAAAATGAGTGCGACTGGGATAAGTGTCTAGGCAAAGTTCAGTGGGGTATTAACAATACTGTTAATGCAACCACCCAAAAAACTGCAACAGAGGCTTTGTTCGGATTAAAAATGCGCGATAGTTTATCAAATAAGTTTAATGTTCCACAACTGTCGCAAAACGAAGATTTGTTGTCATTACGCGAGAATATTAGCGCATCTATTAAGAAAAGTCAAGAGGAACAAAAGCGTAAACATGACCTTGGTCGTACTTCTGCCCCTACGTATCAAGTTGGCGACTTAGTTAAACTAACCCGGACCAATTATAATAATGACGGTAAAAGTAACTACAGGTCTGAGTTGAAATGGTTGCCCATTCGCCAGAGAAGAAGTTTGCGTGCACTGACAACGCTTTTCTCCCTACTCAACTCTCTCTCCCCCCCTTCTTATCTAATGTCCCACTTTCAATATCTATGTTCTTCACACGCTAGAAATCTGCGATCTTCTAACAACCTTCTCTTACTTTGCCCTTCTCATACTTCTGATTTTGTTCATTCTTCCTTTCATATCCAGGTCATTCTTCTCTGGAATGCGCTTCCTCTCGATATCAGAACGGCCACCAGCCAGTATGCATTTAAGCGGAAATTGCGAACTTATTTTCAGCACAAATAAGCAGTCATCTCATAATACTTTGTTCCTTTATTTATATTTATATATATAATATATATATTTATTATATGTTTATATATATTTTATATAGGTATGTTATATACCAAACATTAAATTATGTATGTATAGTTTATATATTCGTAAGTTTATATCTTTTTAACTTTTTTAATATATTTTTTTTTTCATATGCACCTGCCATGTTATCTCTTCACCACCCTTGGTTGACTGGTAGAGAATGCCTAAGGCATTAAGTCCGCCTTTGTACCTTTGTGCATGAAGTATAAATAAATAAATAAATAAATAAAAGTACAAAGCTTCTGTCAAAGTTTATAGGCCCCTATAAAATTGTAGAAGTATTGGGTAACGATAGATATAAGATAAGTGATGTACCTGGTTTTAAAAGAAAAAGGAATAATAATTATGAAAGTGTTGTATCTACAGATAGAATTAGACCCTGGATACATCTCAAGGCACTTGAGCTTGATGACAATGTGGATATTAGTTCAGATGAAGAAACTAGTAGCTAAGTATTTTCTAACAGTGTATGTATTTGTATTTGAAATGTTATGATTTTAAAATATAGTAATTATAATAATAGGTACTTGCTTACAAAACGATTTCGAATGTCATGATTTTCCTTAGCTTGACAATAGCAATCTATATATAATGTTCACGATATTTTACAGCTTCAAAGTCACAAACATTTATTCTGAGTAGCCCTGGTTCTTGTTCTAATTAAAATAATTATTTCTTAATTTTAATTCTGAACTAAAAACTCAATTCTTGATTCTTTTATTTTATTTTAATTCTGTACTTTCATAATGAATGATTTGATTTTGATTTTGAACTGATTGAACGGGTTCAGGTGGGAGTTGTGCTCCGGGAGTAGCACGTTGTCGGATGGCCGAATGTCATGATTTTGTGTTCTGGAATTTTATTTATTTCGATTGGCAACACAAGCAACCGCCATGTTGTTTTAATAACGGCATGGTGGGAAAAATGAGAGACGAGCCACACACTTGGGGATCGTGAAATCAGTTCAAAAACAGCGGTCGACCAAGTAAGACCCCCGACTAATAGGCTAAAAGATTAAAGTTTATACTAATTCTATTTAGAAGATATACTGCTTGTATTATCGAGCTTGTAACATTTATGTGTCCATTTGATATTAGTAAAGTAATTTATCAGTATAAAAGTGGTTTTATTATAGACCTTTTATGGAACTACGTTTCACTAAAAGATCCTGTAATTCTTGAGGATTGTTTGTGCTAGATTCACCTCCATAATCTTTACCCATTGTGGACTTAAAATCTTGCCAATATTAAATGATTAATTGGATTGAATAAAGTAATTGATTCCAAGTAGGTTTGATTATGGAAATATACAGACACAAACTAGGTTATAATAATGAAAAATAACTAAAAACTTAGCTCACGCTCCTCGCCTAACGTCACCTGAGGCCGGCCGAACGGCGCAGCTGTGGGTAGGGCTCCGCTCCGGTCACGGTGACACGGCAGGCGGCCCGAAGACACGGTCGACGCAGAGATCGGCCTGGAATGTTCGGCGATGTGGGTGAAATATATGCTTTGATATTTTAAGAAGATTGTAGATAGATTTACTAAGAGTATTACGGTTTTTTAAACGATCTGTGGGTATGGGTATAGAATAAGAAAAGGTAAGAGTGTGGAGGTAACAGGAAATTCAAGGAAAATGGGCACTTAGCTGCATTGGCCGATGCTGCGGTACGATGCTGATTGCTGATCGCTATCCGGCGGTGGCTGCAATGGCTGGTGCACCTCCAGGAACCCCAGGTATGATTTGGTTTTGATATAAGGTGACTGCGGCGCAATCGCAATGGTTACACCGGCAGCGCGTGGTCGTAATTTCCGAGATTCTGGTTCTCGTCTACGGTCGCCAGATGTTGGGGCTTCAGCGAACTTCAATGAAACTCCCGTATTTAGGTAGTGGTTGTATAATTCGATTTAAATATACTTTTCACAATGATAAGATGCGGAGCGTACAATTTTGATGGTGGTAAAATGTAGACTAAAAAATAATTAATTTGTGACGGTACATGTAAAAAATCCTTTGGCGCCTGGCCGTTTTATATTAGCAAACACGACACAACACTGAACAACTTTAGATTAACACAGGCAAACTGAAAATAACAGGCCCAAGATGAATACAATGTCAACTTTAGCAAAAGATACATTATAGGTAATCAATTATTTTAATATTTGTTTTACTTTTTTTACAGGGACATTTAAGCGTATTTAGGACACATAAAATTAAATTAAAACGTGGAATGTGATGACAGGATATCGAAAATTTATATTGTGCTTTTTGCTGTAGTTTGTTTCTCTTAATTAACGAGTTAATAGCCCCTGAATAACGATGAAAAACGCGCTATCGCAAGGTCTTGGTTAGGGTAGCGCCTTAAGAACTCACGATGCGGTTTTCACCCGCGTCCGCTGCGGTTGCGGGCCCGCAGCTTTTCTAGAATGCAGATATATATGTGTCGCATCCGGTCAATAGTACAGACTTGAAACGAATCGCAAGTGTGCCATTAGCGACAACACGTGATTTACCACCACCATTTTGGCGCGCTTCTACAGAGTCGTGATGTTTACAGCCCACAGCGAGCAGGACATTCAGAGTTCAGTCTCTGATCGCATCGGAGCTAAGACATCCCGGAACTGTACTCGATTCGTTGTTTAAGTGTTGCTATGTCTATTTAGTGTTGCTATGTCAATTATAAATTGGAGTCAGTGTTTATTTAAATTGAGTTGAGAAATTGTGGTTTTAATAAACGCAGTGTCTTGTACCCTATACCCAGTGTGTTTGCATTGCACGAAACCCATATTCTGCCCACATGATAACTGAATCTAATGGACTAAATCCTGACGATCCGACATCAGAGGTGGGATCAAATCGTGCTAATGGAATCACACGCGGGGACACTTATTTTGACCGTAAATAAGGCGTTAAGGGGTTCCGCAAACGCCAAATAATGAAATCAATTCACGCGATTAAAGAACCTAGTTCAGAATAAATAAGCTATCTTTACCTGAATATAATCCCGAGGTTCGAGATAGTGATGTTAGAGTTTGGTACAATACCCTTAATTTTGTGTATGAAAAAAAAAAATCTAGCAGTTGGTTAATTATTACAATAAGTAAAGTACTTAAGGGGTCAGCTGCTTCTTGGTTAGCTTAGAATCTTTTTCTGGAATAACCTGAAAATTAATGCTTGAATAAAAGCTACCACGATACTTCCGCTAACTCTCAATCTCAGTTTTCAGGAAATAGTGAATCGCAACGGCGTTTTTAAGAAAGCATGATGCCGATGACCTGTTTCTTCTGTGCCAAGCCGGGGCACTTGGCAACACACTGTGCAAAGAAGGAGGCTGATTCCGTTAACAGTAAAGTTGAAAAGCGAGTGGATATCTGTACCATCAAGCCAGCTACTGATCTATTATCAGCCCAATCTGGTGAGTCGTATTATTTTTATTTTGTTTCTGGTGCCGAATGCTTTCTGGTTAAGCAATCTGTCAGTCGTAACTTCATAGGTAAACGTACCTACATTTGCCGGTTCGTGTACAGGGTATAAGTTTTGCTAATGTAAACCAATTTTTAATTCATGTGTTACCCGGTTATTGTTTGAAATATAATGTGACGATTGGCTGTTTTATTTTAAAACTTAGTTTTACAATTAACGTGTCTATTTCGTGTAGTAAGGGCAAGCCCATTTAATTTTTTGATATGGTGCGTAACTAGGCTATTAAATCTTCTAACTTTGAATAATACTGAACCGGAAATAAGCTTTAACAAGATAAGAGAGCAAGCGGCAACGAATATGAAAGTGAGTGTTTCAAATTTGATTTTGATTCCGGTGCTGAATGTTGTTTAATGAAGGAGAGTATTTCTTGCATTTAGAAGTCGAAGAGTAAATGATGTGGTGTCATTAGTTGGTATACGCAATAATATTGTTAATAGTACTTTGCTATTGTTGTCAGGTAGCAATTAATGATTTTGCGACGAAATATTATTTCATGCTTTGTTTGCTGAATACCTACGTAACGTACTTGGTGATATTTTATTAGGTCGATAGATCGTGGGTACCTAACGATTTTCAAGTTAGTATGACCGCAACTGAGTTTACTTTGTCAAAGGATAAGATTGTAAATGTTGGCAATTCGAGTTGTTACCAGTTACATAAAAATGATTTTAATTGCATTGTTATTTCATAAGACAGAAAATCACGATAATTTATGAAACCTTGTTGACCTATTACAACAATATTCGAACTTTTCATAACTAGTTTTCCTACTAGTCGCGTGACTACTTGTGAGTTAGAAATTTGGCTTAGAAGTGAGTATGTAGATGTTCTCCGGACTCCAACTGAATGGTAAATAATGAGCTATAGGGTTGATGAATTATTACAGGCAGGCGTCATACGACCTAGCTGTTCTGGTTTTGCTAGTACCATGCTTTTAGTCAATAAACAAGACTGGTCACATCGTATGTGCATAGACTGTGAGGAGTTGAATAGTAATACAGTTCCGGATCGTTTCCCAATGCCGTTATTTTCCGATTTAATTTCGTTACTTCTGGTTCATCTGGATCTGGTTCTAAGTTCATCTCGTGTGAAGGGCGAAATAGAAAGGATGATGAGTGTGCTTAAAGTCAATTCCAAAGTCAAAGTCAATTCCAAAGTCAAAGTCAATGCCAAAGTCAAAGTCAAGCACCCATTAATGTTACTATAGAATCTGATTTATATGAGACTGGTATTGTAGGAGCTATGAGCTCAGCACAATCACAGGGATGATTGTAGCGAATAACTGTTATCATAGGGATGATAGCTGGTTATGGTCACAGGGATGACTATGAGTGTATGCGGGTCACAGGGATGACTGCAATAGTCACAGGGATGACTATGAGTGTATGCAGGTCACAGGGATGACTGCAATAGTCACAGGGATGACTATGAGTGTATGCAGGTCACAGGGATGACTATGAGTGTGTGCAGGTCACAGGGATGACTGCAATAGTCACAGGGATGACTATGAGTGTATGCAGGTAACAGGGATGACTGCAATAGTCACAGGGATGACTATAGAAATGAAAGATGGCTACAGGGATAGCCTAACAGTGCCTACATACCTTAGTTTGGAGTTTTGATTAACTTGTTTGATGGATGCTTGTACTTTAACAGGCCGTGTTTGTAACCAATTTTTTTTCTTTTTTGATTATCATTTTCAAACTTTTGAAGTGTTACATGGCGCATTACATGGTAAATACGCCCATGACCGTATTCGAAAGAAGTCCGAAGGCCAAGTACCAATTGAGATTGTAGACGAAATAGATGACGAGTTGGCATCACTTTAAATGGTGTAAACGGGTTCTAGGTTCAATGGGTCGGAGACTTCACCAGAGGATTGTAGCGTCGTTTGTGTGTACGCAGTAGGCGATAGCTCTGAGTGGTATAGTCGGGTCTTGCCTAGAAGCAAAGACCGTAGAGTCAAGGGTTGACTCGGTATTCCTTTGGGGAATAGTGTGTGTGTTGTTGACCATGAATGAGATACCTGAGGTTTTGTTTACTTTGATTAATTGAATTTGGAATCGTTGTACAAGTGGTCTCGGTAATCTCAAAACTAGATAGTTCAAGTTCGTGGAAGAGTCTAGTTTTTAGTTTCTAATTCGAGTGTTATTTTCAAACTGCTTGTCAAAACAGACTTTAAAAGGTCAAAGTCCTTTTTAAATATCTCATCAGTTATAAGTCAGGATTGGACGAGCAGATACTGTGGCGAGATTTTGTATTTTCCAGACTTACAACACACGAGGTAGTCGGTGAAAGCATGACGTTGGACAGGACGGAATGGAAGAAGAAAACATGTTGCGCCGATCCTAAGTAACATGGGATAAGGGCAGGAAGAAGAAGAAGAACAACACACGAGGACGTGTGCATCGCAGGATGGCCGTGTCGCATCCGGTCAATAGTACAGACTTGAAACGAATCGCAAGTGTGCCATTAGCGACAACACGTGATTTACCACCACCATTTTGGCGCGCTTCTACAGAGTCGTGATGTTTACAGACCACAGCGAGCAGGACATTCAGAGTTCAGTCTCTGATCGCATCGGAGCTAAGACATCCCGGAACTGTACTCGATTCGTTGTTTAAGTGTTGCTATGTCTATTTAGTGTTGCTATGTCAATTATAAATTGGAGTCAGTGTTTATTTAAATTGAGTTGAGAAATTGTGGTTTTAATAAACGCAGTGTATTGTACCCTATACCCAGTGTGTTTGCATTGCACGAAACCCATATTCTGCCCACATGATAACTGAATCTAATGGACTAAATCCTGACGATCTGACATATGTAAAAAATCAAAGCACATTTCACGACGCGGTTTACGCCCGCGGTGTGCGCGGTTGTTTGCGGCTCCCGCTGCGGGCGCGGGCGCGGGCGAAAACCGCATCGTGAGTTCTTAGCCTTAAGGGGCTATTAAACGACTTTTACAGATTTTAAATTGACAATCACGTCAAAATATGCAGTGTAAATGATTTGAAAAAAATATATGTATGTTAAACTAGAACATTCTCTTAATCACTTAGTAAGTGAATATTTTTAATTATATTCATATTATATAGTTTAATTAATACGTGAAGTTGTGTCTGACGCGGACAAAACATTGACAATCACACAAAATCTACCAGGTATAATTATCCGAAACTTACACTATCTTACAGACAATTTTATTATCTATCTTTTAGTATACGCCTTTATTTTAATTTTGAAAGAATACTACTTTTATTTAATTTTTTCGACTAAACTTTGACAGTTTTGGACGCAAAACTGATGCAGAACGGACGCAGTCTGCGTCCAAAACTTTCAAAATTTAGCTCACAGAACACGCTTACTTTACTTCTGGAAGTCGGTGGCAATACAAAACAACATCAAAACCACCGCCACCGCCACCTTTTTAGTTTTTGAAGGTGGTTTTCTTGTTTTGAAAAACTTTTTATTTTTCGCTTTTTAGTATTGCCTTAACATCCAAATTCATTAAGAAACGGCGACAAGTCTTCCAAAGATTTAAGAAACTAAAACGTCATTTAATTATTTTTTTGGGATTTTGTTGATTTTCTCAAAAAGGGGTGGATCAATTTTAAAATGTATATGGGGCCATTTCGGCATAAATCTCTTTCGAACAAAAAAAGAATTTTGCAAATCCGTCTACATATGACAGAGTTATGCCCGAACATACATAAAAAAAATATAAACATCCGAATTGATAACCTTCTCTTTTTTGAAGTCGGTTAAAATAAAATATTTTAGGAACCGGAAATCAAATACCTACGTTTATTAGCACCCGGACCGTTCATCTTTATTTATCAATTAACTTTTATCTATCAATTAAGCTGGTAGTTGAATTCACCACAATACCTACAGTCGTGTGTCAAAGTGTCACGAGTGCGTCTGAACCCGCTTTAACATTGTCTTAGAGGAATAATAATCGCTCCGCTAAATTAACGTCATGGCGTAGAGTGCTGTCTGTTCGGACTTCGTCCATATTTCGGAACATATTCTGTAAATTCTCAGTTTGGTGTAAATATTAATATGTAATACGTTATTCAATGAGCAACTGGATACTAGAGGATGCAGCGTAGGTATTCTCCCTATAAGGGGGCCTATTGATATGATGCAGTTGTTACGAATCAGCTTGACGCGGGATTTACAAGATCCAACATTAATGTGAGGCTTGGGAAAGGCCATATGTGCAGAAATGCCTGTAGTTCTACCACTGAGATGATCTGAGATCGGATGGCTTAGAAAATTGGTTATATCAAACTACTTATATTCAAAACATGATTAATTTATGTAGTGAGTCAATGTGATAAAAAAATCTTTTTGTGACTGTATTAAAGAACAATTAGTTTTCCAGCATACTAGATAGAGAGAGAAAATCATAAACCAATCTCTCGAAATTCCTTGCGAAAAAGTCATCACATATCCTCATACTCATCTCAACATTTAGCCGCCCTCTGGTGGTCTCCCCTAAGGGAGGGTTCAGCCGTAACCGCCATGCTTGGCTGATGCATGTTGGCCATCACAGTAAGTGTTATGGTACTCAGAAGGACGCTGCTGCCCTTCTTCTGGTCAATATCCCTCAGGCGTCTCCTACTACACACACGGGTAGAAATGGGGTGGTGCTATTCGCGGCCGTCACCACACGGCTTCATCTACATCACAAATATTTTAATTAAAACGACGTCATTCTAGTTGATCACTGAAGTTAGCTACGAAATCAGTGGTTTGAATCAGTGGACTTTGAGCTGTCATATGAGATACGCAATAGCCCTGTTGATCATTCAATGAAATTGAAGTACTGCACTCTTTTCAATCAAATTTCACACACTCACACACCTATTTACTCAGACCACCACCTTGCACTATCATAGACCTCATTAAGCTGCAACATCAGCTACCTACTCATAAAATACTCACATGAAATCTTAATCGTATTAATTTATGTTAAGAGCGCCCTTCCCCATCGAACGAACTTCAACGCGAGCGTGATTGAATTTTTTTTTTTTGTTTCAACCATCGCAAAGCTCGAAAACAAACGAGTGAGTGAGAACGCGATAACATCACAGGAAAATAGGCGCGCGGAAATTTCACAAAAGTTGTTCCAGGACATAAGTGTTTTTGAAAAAGCCTTACAGGTTTTTGGTAATATTGTTTGTAATTTAGAATCACCATTATATGTGCAAGGTTTGTATAAAGCTGTTTTTTTACTTTTTCAATGTATGAGTGCATTATGAACGGCCAAAGTTCAGATAAAATTGTGCAAAAAAGCGGATTTTCGGACGTGTTTACTGAATTAGTTTCTCAAAAAAGTTTATTTTTGGCTTCATACAAACCTAGATTTTAACTACAAGATACCTAGGTGTTAAAAATATTTAGGAAATAATTTGTTATAACGCTGTAATCGCGTACGAGCGTTTGTATAGGAAATATGACGGGATGGGCGCTCTTAATTTAACTTTTGTTTTGGTAGATACTTACAATTTCACTCATATAAAAAAAAAGACAACTTAATTCAATGTTTGGCAAAACACTGTCTCCTAGTTTAAGAGATAGGGTTTATAATATTGGTTATATAATTATGTAGATTTTCTTGTTACCAAACATTTTTTGATGTGTGTACAAACTGATAAAATCATATTAGTTGCTTATATTAGCAACCTTTATGTTTAATCTGTGTCTATGTATTACTTTTTGGATAAATAAACAACTATTATAATTATTATTATTAAAACATCTCCAAATTATTACTTCAGATTATATTTCTCTTAACAAAATTATAATGATACGGGGCGTGCAACAGAACAACAGATTTATCTTTTTACTTCGTATTATTTTTGTCGAGTCATCCTCTGCTAGGATAAGATAAATCCAATAAATCCATTATTATTAAAGCAAACAGATATAAATAAATATTGATCACTGTAATCTTTAACTAATAATGAGAAAGGAAGGAGGATTAAACATTTTCAAGAAGGGTGGTAGGTCATCACAATTCATAAAGTATGGGGGGGAGTCCAACACCTCACTCCCCCCTGACCTGAGGAGGTCCGCATAAGCGGGTCGGCACCAGTCGAGGGTTGTGGAAGTATCTTCAGTTCCCTCCGACTCCGACGTAGGTGTGAGATGGAACATTGGGTTGGTTTTTTGTCATTAAGAGTCTAATAGACCCCCCACGAGGATTTTCCACCCCGGAACATAAAAAAAGTTGAGTTATATGTTAAACAAGATTTTCTCTATAATTGACCAAACAAGTTGAATTAAATGAATTTAACAAATTGCTTTAATGTTCTGTGTTTGGTTATTACGAGTACAATTGAATGCTCCAGTCTGTACTCATCTTTACGGCAAATTACGTAATCATATTACTTAAGAATTATAAAATATAATACCTAGATAGGTACCGCGGTGCGGTATTATAGTTAGACTAAATTACAATAGATTGAGTTAAATAATTAAAAAAAAATAACATCTATTGTCACCCTAGTCTATGCATATAACAAGGATGCTACGGACGTGTGTAGTTTTTTATTTTTGTGTTACGGTTGGTTTAAGTTATGAAGAATGGATGGAAGTCGAAACTTTTTATGGGCCGGTGCGCGGGCGCTTGCAAAACAGCCAAGATGTATATGCTTTCTACAATATACCCTACGCCACAGTGCCTAGGGGCGTTAACAAGTTTAGGGTGAGTTGATTAATTTTTATTGTGTTTGTGTAATAAATAATTGTTGCTATGCTATTCCGAAGATGCAGGCAGTTCAATATTTAAAATGATTTTGCTTTGTAGATACCTGAACTGTATTTCAATTTCATACTAAGTTATTACACACACGTAAACACTAGTCCATGTCCTTGTTCTCTGTTATTTGTAAATGTTTGTGTTTATGTTGTTGATGTGCCTTAAGAATAAATAAATAAATAAATTACACACAAAACAAAAACACAAAAATTTTTTTTTTTTTGAAATAGGAACTAACGGATACTTTTAATTTTATAAAAATAAACATTCTAAGTAACTTTTTAATAACCTTTTGAACCACCTAGGCATTATTGATGGCTCTACGATTAATGGTAGTGAGTTTGACGTCAGGATATTCCTTCGCATTTAAATTGCCTCGTATAAAAACGAGATCGATTCATCCGCTTAGGCGAATGCTAGCCCAAATTATGATCGAGTTGACTCTGATAACCAGGAACTCGCTAAACACGCAGTCTCTTTAAATCGGGATGAAGTTCAAAGCAAAACTCATCGCAAAACAGAATATAGCTGGCCACTTAGTGTCTGTGAATAACAAATGTGCGTTGACCCACAATAAACAACACCACAAAACAAAACAACAAACAAAGAACTACATTTATACACAAATAAATATTATGAAGGCAAAAAACTTACAACTACGAGTAAATGGATTGAAATACTTAACTAATTATGAGGGCACTGAGTCCCACTTACAACACGCATTCTAATTCTGGCATTCACACGAACAGCCACTCATAAAGACTCATACACTCCACACTCACTCACACACATACATCACACATACCTACACTCTTTAAAATCAAGGTTTCTGGTAGGGACTTCGTTATATGTCCTTGATTTTGATTTATTCTGGCCACGGAAAACATACGGAGACCACGCCTTCCATCTACATAGTAAGATCACCTGGCCTGATCCCCTTCCTTTTAATAGAGGAGTGGAATACCGACCCGTAACGACCCGTTTTCCGATATCCACGCAAACGAAGCCGCTGGTACAGTTAGTTTAAAATAATATGTGAATATTTTACCTCCTGAAACCACATGTCACATTAACTTAGCATTTCATTCAACATTCTGTCACACGCCATCCGTGATATGCAAACTGCGTCAACAGTCCAGTCGTTCTTCTCATAGTTGTCATTCCTTGTAGTAAACAAAGCTTCATTAGAAAGTTACTACGATTTGTTTGCAGTTGCCTCTAGCTTCTTTTTCAAACTTTTGTTCTCTAATCACAAACAAGTTCAAATATTGCTTTGGTCTTCAGGCCCCTTTGCCGCCGCAAAAATGGTACAAACCATATGGAACCAAAGAAATGGAGATCGTATGTCCACAAAACGTGAAAGTACTCAAAGAGTTCCTGCCAGTAGATCTAATAGTGCAAGAAGATTGTTTGATTGCAAATGTATTTGTACCCAAAAATCCTAAAGAAAACCTTTCAGTACTTGTGTATGTTCATGGAGGAGCCTTTACAATAGGTTATGGTAATTTAGTTAGAGCAACACAGATAATGAAGAAAAAAGATTTCATCATGGTCACTTTTAACTACCGTCTTGGAATTCATGGGTTTCTTTGCCTCGGCACTGAGGACATACCAGGCAATGCTGGCATGAAGGACCAGGTGGCGCTTCTGCGTTGGGTGCAACAGAACATCGGTAGCTTTGGCGGTAATCCTAACGAAGTCACTATTGCAGGTAGCAGTACAGGTTCCGCATCAGTGGACTTATTAATGCTCTCAAAATCAGCCAAAGGATTGTTCCACCGAGTTATACCTGAAAGTGGTGGCAGCCTTGCCGCTTTTGCAGTTCAGAGGAATCCTTTAAAAAATGCGATGGATCATGCCAGGACTCTGAATTTTACCGAAGTAGACGATATTTATCAATTAGAAGAGTTCTACAAGACCGCACCATTGAATATGTTGTTTTTAGATTTATATTTCGATAGAACTGATTCTACTTTCTTGTTTTCACCGTGTGTAGAACGTGATACAGGAGACGAAGCATTCCTGACAGAATCTCCTTTGAGTATTCTTAGGTATGGTAAATATGATAAATTACCTATGTTGTATGGTTTTACCAGCATGGAAGGACTGATGCGTATTGATTACTTTGATATTTGGAAGGGTAAGATGAATGAGAAGTTTTCTGATTTCTTGCCAGCTGATTTAAAGTTTTCATCAGAAATAGAAAGAGAAAAAGTAGCCAAGAAGATCAAAAGATTTTATTTTGAGGACAAGGAAATTGGCGAAGAAAACATTTTGGAATACATCGACTTCTTTTCAGATATAATGATTACGTATCCTATGCTACGGGCTGCTCAGTTATACATGGAGGCTGGAAATGATCAAGTTTATTTATATGAATATGGCCTTTTAAGCAAAGACTCTAAGTTTAAGGCGCGAGGTTCGGACCACTGCGCTCAGTCGATGGCTTGGTTGGATAACGTGAATGGTGAAAATGATAGTTTTGTTAGTCTAGACTATCAGAATATGAGAAAGACAGTGAGAGAAATATGGCACAACTTTATTAAGACTGGGTAAGTTATAGTATACTAAGCCGTCAGGGACTATTTCCCTTCCCTTCGCTATTTGTTTATTGATGAACTAACGTGAATGCCCATGTCAGCAGTGATATTCTGGTGTACTGTAAGTAGGTATAGCAATATGTCTATTCTGTTACAAACTCCCTCGGTGAACACCTAGGTAAAGTGAGCTGTCATCCGATCCCGATGCCAGGAATTTACAAAGCACTACAATCGGATGACAGAATAGCACTGCTGATGACTCACATCATTCAACTAAAAGACTACCAATTAACATGACAAATTAACAATCATGATTCATACGTACTTATTAAAAATTACATGTACGGTTACTAACGGAGATAAAGTTACAAGGGTCGTAGGAAATAGTTGAAGTTTACTTAGAACCTGATGGATGTTATTAAATATTGAAAAAAATAATGACAATATTCCGCGCTAACCAGCGGCAATAATAATAATATTAATAGCCTTTACTCAACAATCTTACATAATACATATTTTTCAGTTTCGCGAAGATTGCGTTGCTTCCCAGCATAGGCCTCCTCTAAAACATTTCACAGACTGCGAACATGTGCCTTTCTTCTCCACGTAATGCCTGCTACTCTTCTGATGTCGTCCTCCCATCTACGACGTTGTCGCCCTTTCTTTCTTTTGTATTGTCTGGGACACAAGTTGGTTACGTCCTTGGCCCATTTATCTTTTTTATTCCTCATCATGTGACCTGTCGAGTGTCCACCTCCATTTCGGTTTTTTAATACAATACGTCACACCTTGTAACTCCAGTTTGCTTACGAATTGTTTCTAGTTATATTTTGTTTCTTAGGTTGCTGTTGAGCATGCTTCTTTCTATATTATGTTGGCAGGTCTCCAATTTGCTTATGTTATGCTCTGTCAAACTCTATGTTTGGCATCCGTATGTCATAATCGGTAATATACACGTATCGAATACACGAATCGAATATTTTTTCAATTGTTTTTACAACGGCTAGGGAACTATAATAAAAATAGTCCTAAACGTGCTCCACTTCTCTATTCTACGTCGGTCAATCGTGAGGCACTCAATCGGTTTGCTAAACATGATCTTTACCATAGATAGCCTGATACTGCAGCCAGGCTAATCTTCTCATGCGGGCACTCCTCAACGATTACAGCCTGATTAGTAGCAGAAACACGAATCTGATGTGCATAGAAGAAAACGCTACACAAATCTAACGAGTCCAAACACAATTGGGACACGTTAGATTTGTCTTGCCTTCATTAGCACATAATAATACCGTTTTACTAATATTGAACAGGGAACCCGTGCCTGAAGGAGCATCGTCGCTACCTGAGTGGCCGCCAGCTGGTGTGGACAATTCACCACACATGAAAATTGGAGAAAAGTTATTACTAGGTGGAGTGCTCTTGGAAGTACGCACTCGCTTCTGGGATAGTATCTACGAGAAATACTACTGGGATCCAGTACCACCACCACAAACGCCAGACCAATTCCGAAAGGATATAAAGCAGGAGGGATACACAGTACCAGTTTTCTAAATCTGTCATGACCACATCCTTTACCAGAGGATGATTATAAATATTAACTTGCACGTATTACTGTATATTACTGTTAAGTATTAACTCAAATACTGTACTGTGCTGTTGAATGTCCATTTTGAGTAACGAAAAAATACTATTAATTCCAATAAAAAGTCTAATTTTTAACCGACTTAGAAAAGGAGGAGGTTCTCAATTCGACTATGCTTTTTTTTGTATGTTTGTTACGCAGTTTCTCCGGCAATTATAGATTTAAACATTGCTTTAATGAAGAGGGTATGACTCAGGGGTGCGTCAATATAAACTTTACCTGAATTAATTCAGCGCAAAACCAAAAAACTATACATCCTTATCTTTCAAAATCTTTACTCAACGGAAAACATAACCCCAGATCAATCTTCATTTGTTCATTGGACTGAGTGATTGGCTGTTACGCTGCGTGTCACAGGTTTGATTCCCACACACGAACAGACATTTGTGTGGCCTAGAGGTTGTGTAAGTTAGTTTAAGTGTTTATAAACGTAACATCGATACAGGAGAATTTCCTAGTGTAGGGCTCTTTAAATTAAAAAAAAAGATTTTTTCCCTCAACTTTAATAAACGTTTTTCTGAAATAATAACCATAGATTGTTCTCACAATTTGGAGTACCTGAATACTTATACTGAAGGTTAAACTGGCCATAAATAAATAATACATATTTTTAGAGCGGTTTCCGACCATCAGTAAGAAAGTAGGGGAGTAGGGGTTGACTGGTAGAGAATGCATTAAGTCCGCCTTTGTACCTTTGTGCATGAAGTGTAAATAAATAAATAATGTTCGAAGGACCTGACAGGGCCATGCCTTAATAACACAGTACGGTATCGCTATCGTGTGTTTTGCTCATGATTTTCTGGACGATGAAAATACTCTGCAGGATTACCAAGTCGACTGGGGACAGCCAAAGTCACAGTATAAATATTAGTACTAGCGTACAGTAGCGACACGCCCTAACTCCCTCCGAAATACTGTTCCTCACCTCTTCCCGCGTCGAACGACGTGCTTTCGAAACTGCTTTTAGTTCTCGCGGCGCGTAGACACGCACACGCACGTTTTTGTACAGTATGTTATTTTGGTAGTAGTGTAGGTAATTAAATCGTTTAGTTTGTATGGAGTGTCGTAGGTGTGGCCAAGTGCTGAAGTGTCTTCTGAAAACGCAACTACGACCGTAAGATAATTGAGCCGGGGTTACAAATGAATGTTCCAGCTTGTACTCGCCTTTAGCGATAGAAACATCATGTAAGATTAAGATAATATTATAAAATAACATAGGTATTTAGATTACATCACAATTGAATGTATTAATAGTCTTGTAAAACAACCAATTGTTTCTTTGAGACATATATTAGTCAATATCTCAAACAATGAAGTTACGGACGTGTGTAGTAATTTTTTTCGTGACAACTGTTTTAGCTTCTCAAGAATGGCTGGAAATTAAAACTGAGCAAGGGATGGTGCGCGGGCGCAAGCACCCAAGCGAGGATTTATACACCTTCTACAACATACCCTATGCCACAGCTCCTACGGGTGTTAACAAGTTCAAGGTGCTTTAATTAATTCCTATTGATGTACACATAAGTACATTCTATATAATTATTACGTCTACGGTGCCAAGGATGCAGGCAATATTTTTTCATGCCTTCATCTGCTGCCAAGCTGCGCAGACATGACATAATGCGTGTTTATAGTGTAAATAGTAGTTTCATCGTGTCATATATTGTATCACCACATACGGCTGCTTCCTTTGCATAAGATCTGTAGATCAATCTGTTGGCTTGATTGGTTACCGGCAGAGTTCGTTCAATACATAAGTTTCTGATTTTTTTTCTCATTTTAAACGTGGAAACATAGTTTTGATGACCAATATAAGTGGTTAAATTAAGACACGAAACGCGTCTTTATCTTTTTTGCTATTTAAATTAATTATGGGACAACTAACTGTTGCCCGTATCCTACAAACTAGTACATGTACCTACCTATTCAAAGAGTGCCTTATGTATAACACCTAAGACGCTATACATAAGACACTCTCTAAGTTTACCGTCTTCTGTAACAAACAAGTTCAAATATTATTTTTCTCCTCCAGGCACCTCTCCCGCCTCCAATATGGAAGGAACCATTAGAAAGCATTGAGATGAATTTCATATGTCCACAAAACTTGAAAGTAATTAAAGCTTTTCTACCAGGAAAGCCAATAATGCACGAAAATTGTCTTATAGCAAATGTATTTGTGCCCAAATCATTTGATACAGAGCTTTCAGTTCTTGTGTATGTTCACGGAGGAGGCTTTTCAATCGGTTATGGTAATAGAAATAAAGGATTACAATTAATGAAGAAAAAAGATTTCATCATGGTCACGTTTAACTACCGTCTTGGCGTTCATGGATTTCTTTGTCTCGGCACTGAGGACATACCAGGCAATGCTGGCATGAAAGACCAGGTGGCACTGCTGCACTGGGTTCAAAGGAACATCGCTAACTTCGGCGGCAACCCTGATGATGTTACTCTTGCAGGTAGCAGCTCGGGTTCTGCATCAGTAGATTTAATAATGCTCTCGAAATTAGCCGAAGGATTATTCCACCGAGTTATACCTGAAAGTGCAGGAAACCTAGCTGCATTTGCAATTCAGAGGGATCCTATACAGATCGCCAAATTATATGCCACTCAGCTGAATTTCACGAATGTCAACGATATTTATGCATTAGAGGACTTCTACAAGAAAGCACCAATGAAATTGTTAACTTCGGATCCATTTTTCAATCGAACGGATTCTACTTTTTTATTTTCACCGTGTGTGGAGAGTGATTCAAGAGATGGAGCATTTCTGACGAAATCACCTCTAAGTATACTACAGGCAGGCGACTACAGAAAGGTACCAATGTTGTATGGTTTTACGAGCATGGAAGGAATGTTGCGATATTCATACTTTAATATTTGGAAGCGTCGGATGATGCGGAAATTTTCAGATTTCTTGCCAGCTGATTTGCAGTTTCAATCAGCAGGAGAAAGAGAAGAAGTAGCCAAGAAGATTAGAAAAAAGTATTTTGGGAACAAGGTAATTGACAGGGGCAGCGTTTTGGCATTCGTCGAATTCTTTTCGCATGTTATAGTAACTTTTCCTATGCTGCGTGCTGTTCAGCTGCATGTGGCGGCTGGCAACGATAAAATTTATTTGTATGAATACAACTTTTTTGGCAAAGACATCGTACCGCCTAATGGCATAGAAGGTGTGGACCACTGCGCTCAGTCAAAGGCTTGGCTGGATGACATAGAAGGTGAAAATGTTAACTTTGATAATCAAGACTACCAGAGAATGAGGAAAAGAGTACGAGAAATATGGCACAATTTTATTAAGACTGGGTAAGTAGTTACTAACTAAGCTCAGCTCAGTCAGCGACAAAAAAGTATTTATTTCCGTGCTCTTCCTTCCGTAAATTGTTTATTTATTGCATTTTATAAGAACTAACAAGAATATATATGCTTCCGTGTACTCAACAACTTCACTACGATTCCCAAGACGCCGACGGCCAAGCATGGGGATTATGGCAAATCTGCCCCTCCCCCCCTTATGGGGGAGGCCATTGTTCTACGGTAGACGTCTTCCGGCTGATGATGATGATGATGAACAAGAATGACAATATTATTAGGTTTCTTTCTACTCGCAGCATTCAATTATAAGATAAAATATGAACTTCTCTGTTACGGCATAGATATCAATGTGGGCATTGAAATCTAAAATGTGGGCCTTAGTATATTTTATAATTATAAATATTTTTATTTTATACACATTCATTACTGAATGCTCATTATTTTAATATACAGGAACCCCGTGCCTGAATATTCTTCGCTGCCTGAGTGGCCCACTGTTGGCATGAACTGCACACCGCATATGTCGCTTGGAAAAGACCTAGAACTACGTGGAGCTTTATTGAAAGAAAGCACTCGGTTTTGGGGTAACCTGTACCAGTCATACTACCGCGATGCTATACCACCGCCAGCGCTGTCTGCCAGCCTAGGTTCAAGTGGACATTTACGAAATAAAAGCCAACCGTTGTACACACAGAGATTCGCAGGATTACTCCCATATGCTAATTACCCGACTACGGCAAAGCCAAAAGTTAAGATATATTAAGGTGTATGAATGTACGCATCAGGTATCGTTGCAAGCGTCATGATGGTCCACTGGTTATAGGCTACATGAGACACGTAATTAAAATAGTAGCAGTTCTTGTAGTTGTAATGTTGGGGTTCCTAGTGGGTGTTATTAAGGAAACGACCACATCAGTTAAGTACTATTTAATGAATGCCCTCGTAATCAATGTAAAATAATGCATATAAGGTATAGTGCAAACTCAGCATACATACGGTTATAAAGGAGCGTACTTACTAAACTAAAGGAGCATACATATTATTGTTACACTTCACCTCCCGGGGACATGGAAAAAAAAAGAATGGTTCTAACTTTTTTTTTTTTTTGTCTTACGTAATTATTAGTTACTAGATATTTACTTGAAGTATCATCTTTTAAAATAAGAGTGTTTAATAGCCAAATTTACTTATTACAAATAAAATGGTACATACACTCCTTATCATTATACATTGCAATGTTATCTAAAATTAAATCTTACATTCAATTCTATTGACAAAAAGGCCTAGTCCTATTCTTATGTACTAATTCTATTTTATTATTTTTTAATATTTTTACGTTACTACCTAAATCTTCTATAACTGTGTAGGGACCTTTATATATGGCATCCAATTTACTGCCTGCTTCATTTTTTATTAAAACCAAATCATCTTTCTCATATTTTGCAGAATTGACAGACATATCATATATTTCTTTCCGTTTATGTTTATTAATTAACAACTTTTTCTTTACGTCTTCATGAGCTAATTGTAACCTGTATTTTAATTGTAAGGGATAACTATCTATATTATACAATGGTTCCACGGTATTGCTTATGCTATCGGGTATTTGACAAAGTTTTCCAAAAACTAGTTCATAAGGCGTGTAATTTGTTTCTGAATGGACTGTGTTGTTAAAACTAAAACACCAAAATGGTAGCCAATAGCTCCATGTTTCTGTATGATTGTCACACTGGATCCTTAAAAATGCACCCAAAGTTTTGTGAGCATTTTCAAGAGCTCCAATCGACTGATGGTGATAAGCTGTAGAAGATAATTTTTCAATATTAAGTATTTTACAAACCTGTTCCATGGTTGCAGAAATAAATTCTGTTCCACGATCCGTAGCTATTGTCACCGGAATACCAAATCTTAATATGAACTGCCTAACAAATGCATCTGCAATGGACACTGTTTCTTTGTTTTGCAAAGGAATTGCTTGTACGAATTTTGTTAGCTCGCATTGCATAGTCAATATATAACAATTACCATTTTCGTCTCTATCTAAGGGGCCCACTACATCTAAGTATATCTTTTCAAAAGCCGAGGAAGCTGTTGTGGTTATTTCCATCGGTTCTTTTATGTTACGAAAATATTTATTTTTTTGACATTTTACACACTTTTTAACAAATTCCCGGACATCTTTGTCGATACTTGGCCAATAGTATCGACTTTTGATTGTATTTATCATTCTGCGCACTCCAGCATGACCACTGGATGGCAGTAAATGAAAGTCATTCATAATAAGTGTCTTTTCGTTGTTGTCATCTATTCTTTTTACACCTCGTAATATGCATATTCGCGGTCCGGACCAATTAGTAAGTGTTGTAATTTCATCACAAACACTTTTGATAAATTCTATATTATTATTATTTTTAATTATACACACTTCATTGATACGTATCTTCTCACAAAAATTGCTTAATTTCTGCACAAATTCGGCTCGCGAGAAATGCGCCTTGAAATCAAGATTAATGTATAATGTCTTTTTACCCGCTATAAATGTAAAACATTCTAATTCTTCAGTTATCATGTCGTTATCTCTAAATCGCTTTAATTTGTTGCCTTCAATCAAACTCATTTCTACTGAATCACACGGTTTTCTTAATATATCCACAACTCTTGGTTGATCAGGCCAATTGTTAATGGATTTATTAAGATCCTTCTTTTCATCGTCATTCTTATTCTTACTTTGCTCATTCATCTTTTTCTTTTGCGCTCTGGTCATTACAGCCATTACTTGCTCATTCATACTTTTAAGTTCATCAGACGTTATACAAACTCTCGATAAAGCATCTGCCACAACATTGTCTCTTCCTTTCACATAGACTATTTTGAATTTATATTCTTCTAAAGTTAATCGAAATTTAAGTAATCTACTTGATGGATCTTTCATACCAAAAAGATATATTAATGGTTTGTGATCTGTCATTATGGTGAATTTATTTCCATACAAGTATGGTCTGAAATACTTAACTGACCACACTATTGACAAAAGTTCTTTTTGAATAGTTGGATAGTTTCTTTCTGCTTTGTTCAAGGGTCTGCTGGCATATGCAACTGGTCTAAGATCTTTATTACATAATACAGAACCAATAGCAGTACCCGAAGCGTCTGTTTGTAAGATAAATTCATGATTTTCGGAGAAATCGGGATACTGTAAAATCGGTGACGATATTAAAGCATTTCTTAAAAATTCAAAAGCGTGTTGACATTCATCAGACCAAATGAATGGTTCGTTTTTCCTACTTAACCTATTCAAAGGAATGGCTATATCCGAAAAATGTCTTATGAATTTCCGATAATAGTTGCAGAATGCTACAAAACGTTTTACTTCATCTGCGTTTTTGGGAGTGGGATATTTTCTTAATACTTTTGTTTTTTCTGGATCTGGTAAAACACCTTTTTCTGTAACCAAATGCCCTAAATAAAGAATTTCTTTCTTTAAAAATTCACATTTCTGTGGATTTAGTTTTAAATTTACTTTTCTCAATCTCTCCATGACAGTTATTAAATTTTTGTTATGGGAAGACAGATTTCTTCCAAATACAATGAGATCATCCTGATATACTAGACATTTATCGTAAGTTAAACCAGACATCGCTACAGACATCATACGACTAAAGGCATTAGGACTGATCTTTAAACCCATTGGTAAACGTTTCATGCAATATTGTCCAGTATTTGTAGTGAAAGCTGTTAATTTACGACTAGTCGGCTCTAAAGTTACCTGGTAGTAACCTTGGTGAAGGTCAAGATGAGTAAAATAAATGGCTCCAGTAAGCGTATCTAAAATTTCATTAATATTTGGTAGAGGAAATTTGTCGTCACAAATAACCTCGTTCAATTTTCTGTAATCTACAACTAAACGCCATTTTTTCTCATTACCTTTGCTACTTTTCTTAGGTACTAATAAAATTGGACTGGACCACTCACTATTTGACTCTTCGATTATATCATTTTCTAACATATTATCAACTTGCTTGGTTATTTCTGGTTTTAGTGATTGTGGTAACCTGTACGGCTTGACGTAAACTGGAGTAGAGTTTTCTTTTAAGACTATAGATTGCTCATAAATATTGGTTGTGGTTAACTTATCTCCCTCTAAATGAAAAATGTCAGAATATTTTGCACAAATTGCTTCTATTGATTGTTTTTCTTCTCCGTCTAAATAATTTAAATTTAATTCAGATAGCAAAGTTTTAACCCTAGTAACGTCAATATTGATCTTATTAAATTGACAAATATTATAATCGTCCAAACTTTTCAAATCTGGTGTGAACGATGGCAAGCTTACTTCCTTGTCACTAACATTAAGTATTTTAACAGGTATTCTGTTATTACTAACTGTTGTTATTGCGTTTGCTATAAAGACATCCTTCGCTAACTCTTTACTACATACTACAACTTCTCCTTTTGCATTCTCATTCACAATAATATAATGAATTGATTCGGAGCGTGCCGGAATAATCATAGGATTTTTCATCCTATCATGTTTATCAACAAAATGTAGATAATGTTGTTTATTACTGTTAAAAAGTGTAATATTATTTGAACCTAAATCTATATTTGCACTATATTTTTCTAAAAAGTCTAAGCCTATGATTCCGTCTGCTTTTAGTGGTAGCGTATTAAAAACAAGAAAATTATGCTGAAACGTGGCATTGTCGTTTTTTAATATTAAATTTACAGAACCTTGAGAGCGTCGCTGACCACCTATTCCATTTATTATAGTGTTATCTCTATTAACAACGATATCTTTTGGTAATACATCTTTTTTAATAATTGACAATGTTGCACCCGTATCAATAAGCCAATAGTATTTAATATTTTTAATATAAAAAGTAACATATTTTGCATCTCCTTGTAATGATAATATTAAATGCTTAGGATCGAAAAAACTGATTCGATGTATCAGCATTGTCATTTTTATCGCATTGGCGAGCGTCAGCTACTTTCTCTACTGGAAATGTGTTTTGACCACGTCCACGGTTCCTAACATATCTAGAACCTCTATTTCCTCGCTGATTATAGTATGAAGGCCGATAATTTGCTCTAGAATTTCCTCTAGAACCCTGTCCTTGATTGTAGTGGTTATTAAATTGTTGCCCACGATGGTAATTGTTACCCTATTGACTACGGTAAATACCTCTTTGACCTTGAGAACGTCTAATATTGTGTGACGAGTGGCGTCCATTTTTAGATGCATACAAAATGTTACCTGGTGGGTGGAAAGACGTGCACTCCTCGTCCTTCGCTGCTTGTATGGCATCTTTCAAGCTGCTGAAGCCTCGTGCCGAGATGATGGTGCTCATTTTCGCGCTACACAGACCATCTGAAAAACGTTTTATGGCAAAAGTTTCATTGATTGGTTTCAAAATCGATAATATTTCCTCTTTTCCATCTGCCTGGGTAATTGTCAGCTCTGTTAATAACTTTTCTACCTCCGTACCATAATCCTCAATGGATCTCGAGCCTTGTTGAATATTCTGAAGCTGCGTCTGTATAGCCATAAATGATTTTTTGGGCAAAAGATATTTCCTCAAGTCAATTATTAATTCTTGGATAGTTTTGTATGAGCTTGAAATGCGTAATTTTGCATTTTCATTTAACCGACTTTTCAAAACAAAAGTAATTAATAATACTTTACCTGGGCTGTCCAGCATGTCAGCATACATCTCCACTGAGTCTATTAAGCGCTTCGTGGTGGCTTCTACACCGTCCATTACTGGAATCAAACTACACGCCACCTTTATATCAAAATCCATTTTGCCTATATTTGAGTCTACTGTAACGGGAAAAGTACACAATTTCTCTATTTCCTCGTACTTTTGTTTTATTTTTTGATAAAGATCTATCGCCGATTTCAAATTAATATCTATACTTTTTTCAATAAGCAAATATATTTTACAACAATTTTCGTATGCGCTTTTTGCTTGATCTAACTTAGTTGAAATAACATTACCCTTATATCTAGTTTGTCCCTTTTTTACTAAATAATTGCGTATTTCTACTAAAAAGGCATAATTTTGTTCCAAAATATCAACCATAATACTCTTAATCTAATAATAGAATTGCACACATGAAACACATTCTACGTAAATGCGAAGAAAAAAGTCCGACGTTGCATTTTGTTTCCGTTCGGTGTCTTATTGCTGAGTGTCCGCGCACGGTTTTAGCACCTTTAGAATTATAGCGTTATGAAATATAGCTAGCTCACTCACTGATATTTACTTTTTTTTTTCCACTTTCGCTATTCATTCACTTCTAATTACTGGTTCTCGTTACCTTCTGAGCGCCCTCTGATGGATGATCTAATTCTCTGCATGGTACTCATCCCAATTTCCTGCTGGATCCATGTGCGGTGGCAGCTCCTGTACATCCGCAGGCCCACATAAACTGCTACGAGTCCAATAATGGCCAGAACAATATAGGTCACAATGCTAAGCCGCTCCACGTGGCCTCCGATTTCTTTCAACGTGGCGTCGTTGTTGCCTCCAGCCGCGTTTTGGCTGAGGAAAACCTCTTCTTTTTCCACAGTTGACCGACACATTATAATTTACTATTTAAGTAGTTTTTTTTTTTTTTAACTTTAGTATAACTAACAATCCCCTTGGCAGAATCCTGGCAGGGTCGCCATGTAATGTTGGGGTTCCTAGTGGGTGTTATTAAGGAAACGACCACATCAGTTAAGTACTATTTAATGAATGCCCTCGTAATCAATGTAAAATAATGCATATAAGGTATAGTGCAAACTCAGCATACATACGGTTATAAAGGAGCGTACTTACTAAACTAAAGGAGCATACATATTATTGTTACACTTCATAGTTACTATAAACCGGTTTCATAACAGGGGTTATTAAAACACAAGTAAGTATTCCACGAATGTCCGCGTATATTATCAACATTCGAGAAGTTAATACCTAGCAGCTTCATACACTACTTTATCAAATCAAAACTCATTCCCCCTCCTTTCCTCGTTTCCTCAATGTTGGGGATCGTGCGTGACCCATCAGGGAGCCAACTTTCCATGGACGATGTTGCGCCATCTTGCGTGAATCGCTTCGGCAATATTTATGGTGCGTGTAGTGCAGATCTGGACAGTCCAGCGCATTGGACTCCTTCCTCTAGTCGCTTGCCTAACTCATTAATCTCATTACTTAACTCATTAATCTCATTACTTATACTTAAATTAGAAAATATTAGGTCTTTACATATGAAATTGCCGATCGGTATCAAAAAATTAAAACTACTTTTTTTTTAAGAAATTATATATTTAGTCAATCTAAGTATGCACCATTGTTATCGATACACTTCCGCCATTTTATCGGGAGCTCATTGATCCCTTTGGTAAAAAAATCCTGGGAGCGAGAATCGATGAACTGCTTGAAGGCTGTTTTAACTGCCTCATCATAATTGAATTTTTTTCCTTGTAAAAAGTTGTCCAAATTTCGGAATAAATGGTAATCGTTTGGGGCAAGATCTGGAGAGTATGGTGGGTGACGCAGAGTTCCAGTCGCAGCTCCTGTAACTTGGGGACCGTCTGATGTGCAGTATGTGGTCAAGCGTTATCCTAAAGGAGCAATGGGCTAGAGCAATTGACCAGTCTCGGTTGTTTAATGGTGAGCTTTTCCATCATTGTTTACAACTGTTGACAATACATGTCTGCAGTAATCGTTTGGCCTGATCTCAAGAAGCTGTAGTGGATGACACCAGCACAGGACCACCAAACACTAACTAGAATCTTCTTTTTGGTCAGTTTTCGCTTGAGGCAAGTTTTTGCCGGTTCTCCAGGGTTAAGCCATTGTGATGATCGCTTGCGATTATCGTACACGATCCACTTCTCATCACAAGTGACAATACGATTTAAAATTCCCTCATTATTGTGACGATTGAGCAAGGAAGCGCAGCAACCGACGCGTGTTTGTTGGTGTGCTTCAGTCAATTCGTACGGTACCCACTTTTCGAGCTTTTTTACTTTTCCAATTTGACGCAAATGGATAATGATTGTTTTGTCACTTACTCCAAAGGCTGCTGCTAATTCAGAAGTGGTTAGAGATGGATCCGCTTCAACTATCGCCTTTAATTCTTCATTATTCATTTGAATATCCGGTCGTCCACGAGGCTCATTTTGTAAATCAAAATTTCCAGAACGGATACGTTGAAACCAGAAACGCACCGTTCGTTCGTTAGCGGTGCTTGGCCCGTACACGTCGTTAATCCTTCGAGCCGTTTCTGCTGCACTGGTGCCACGGTGGAACTCATATTCGTAAATATCGCGAATTTTTAATTTCTCCATTGTTGTTGCTATAGCAATTTTCAAGCCCAAACAAATGACGTGAAAACAAATGAAACACGAATTAAAAACAATATTTTTTAGTCTTTATTTTGAAATAATTTTGAATTTGGAATTCCTAATCAAACACAAAATATTTGATTTCAAAGTTGCCAGTATTAAGTATCGGCAATTTCATATGTAAGGACCTAATACTATAAAGTAACCATGTCATCGTAAAATAATGTCGCTCATCCGTTGACATGTATCTATGGAATTCGTGGAGTTGCCATCATAGAGCAACTCGGAATATCAACCCCACGCGCTCCGGGCCTTTATATAATAGGGTATTACACCCATTTTTGAAAAGTGTCTCAATGAAATTCTGTAGTGCTAATATGCCACCAAAAAATTTTTTATTCAATCGATAAGTGCCATAAAAATGCATCTAAATTTTAAATTTTCAAATTTCGCGCGTGGTTTGACGAAAACGCCTCTTACTGGACGCCATATTGCTCAGCGAAAATGACGTCAGTTCGTTTTGTATCAAATGACCTCATATTAAATATGATAATTGTATATCATTTAAAAATAATTAAAAGCATATTTTGTAATTGGTGTAACAATGAAAAAATTACGTTGGTTACGAAAATAATAAAAGTACAAAGCCTATAATACGCCAATCGGTTGACTGACAGTTGACAATTTTTTGTTTACACAGCCGTACGGCGTAATAACATGGCCGCTACTATTTCACGGTGTTTTATAACAGATTAAAAATACTGAAAACTTTAAATTGAATTTAAAAAATTGTTTTGTTAATTTATGAACAAAAACTTACATTTTCCGACTGCTTTATGCCTAAACTGTCTCAATAACATATTTATAGATTTTTTCTCGTATAGAGTAAAATACCCTATTATATTGTACTCTTTGCTCCGGACGCGTGCGGCCGGTGTTCCGCGTTGCTTTATGAGTTACCATACTTATTACCTACTGATTACAGATACCTACTTTTGCTACTATTATTCACATTTTGACACATTTTGGACTTGGACACTGTGCAGAAAAATCTGTATTAATGATAGTATTTTACCTTAATATATATAAATTGTTAATGACTGTTTTTCAACTATGATATCTACAATTATTACAATTTCTGACGACACGGTTGGCGCAGTGGTTGAGCGATCGACTGCTGCGCTGCGTGTCGCGGTTTCGATTCCCGCACGGAACTAATATTTGTATGGCCTACAGATAGTTGTTCCGGGTCTGGCTGTTTGTGTATGTGAGTTTATATGTTTGTAAACGCACCCACGACAAAAAAAAAATTGTTGTAGAATTTAATAATTTTGTTTCAAGGGTAATTAAAACGTTTAAATTAATATCTCTTTAAATAGCAAAAAAGTAAGGTCTAGCTCGTATTTTTATATCTGTGGTCCAGCTGGTATTCGTTCAAACACTCCACGATCACCTCAACCTTCGTGGTGTGCTGTAGCCGGGACACATAGAGCTGCGTCGTTGGTGTTGCCGGATGCAGCATACTGGAGCCTGCCACGCGGTCTTGCACTGGTTCCGACTAGGAGGCTTTTACTTCTCCTTCTTCTATAGGTTATTAATACTAAGTATTAACATACATTTTAACTATAATAATCAATATCAATGCAGTAACAATAGCTATGTAATCAGCAAGCTTGCTGGTCGTTCCTTATTTATTAATAATGATTTAATAAACTTATTATTAATAATAATATCTGCCTATTATTGCCCCACTTCATGGCAAAGACTTCTTCTTATGCACAGAAGGCATGAGCATTGACCACACTTGCTCAAGGTGGATTGGCGATTTCAGACTTAATAATAATTAAGATGGAGCATCTTATTTAAGTTCTCCCAAATTTCCCCAAGTTATATTATAACTAGCACTTTTCCCACGACTTCGTTGGCGAAGTCCCTATTTTTTTACGACGATGAGGAACCTAGCTAACTGGATCACGTAGCTTTCAATTTTCAAAATCGGACCAGGAGTTCCGGAGAATAGCACGTTTAAAAAATCTGAATCAGCTTTATTATATTAACTACTAGCTTTTGCCCGCGACTTCGTCCGCGTGGATGTCGGTTATCGCGGATAAAAAGTAGCCTATGTCCTTCCCCAGGGTTCAAGCTATCTTCAAACCAAATTTCATTAAAACCGGTTCAGCCGTTTCATCGTGAAAGCGTAACAGACAGAGTTACTTTCGCATTTTTATAATATTAGTATGGATTGGTAAATATTAGTAAATTAGTAATTAGTATGGATTAGTATGGATTATTTAGCTATCAAGCTATACAAGAAATAAAATAGGAAACAAGAATGTGAGAAACTGACATAAACGCTCCGTGTGTGGGGGTGTAGGGATCAATGAGAGGGCGTGAAAGTGTGTATGCGTGGTGGTGTGAAAATGTGCGTATGTGGCGGTGTGTATATGTGTGATATTATGATAGTAAAGGCCTGAGCACCCTGTCGGACGGCAGGGGATAGCATTGAGGAGGATTTTTCTATCCGTCAGCGTACACTGACAAGAAAAAATCTCGACGATGCTGCCAGTGGTCAACAGCTTACCGGCGCATCCGCCAGTATGTCGCGGCTTCCACAGAGTAGCCATCGCTCGCCAGGATTTGATTATTCCGCTAGCGAGTACGCAGTTGAAAAGTTGCTTTTGTGAGCAAGAGTGTGCTCTACCTGGCTCAGCGTAGCGCGGCCTGGCAGCATCTAGCGCCTGCCGGCTCATATCGTCGCCTCCCACGGCGGTATCCTCCAGCGTGTTCTTCGATGCTCCAGAGAAAACTGCGTTGCGATGCTCCGAGGTCGATCACCAAATATTGAAATATAATACCTTATTTCGATTGGATAAGTGTTCAATTCAATTAGTCTGCCGTCCTGTCCGCCAGTCTGTGCAGGTCATAAATGGGAGTTTTTTGGAGATACTTATAATATTGATGTGAAAGGTTTATGTAGTTTGAGGAAAAATGCTCATAGTTGATTGTTTCAGGTTAACCTACGACTGGTCTTGGATTTGGAAAATGATGTATCTTCCATTAACCGTGCTATATCATATCAACCTTTTATCATAATTTTAAGAGATTATGTTGAATGTCTCATTGATTATACCACATTTTTTAATTCGTCGTAAGTCTTGGATTTAAGCCATTTAGTCAAAGTAGTTTTGCACTCATGTTATGTTAGACAATAGTGTAGTGTCATCTTCGTAACAAAATATGCATAAGATCAGACTATTACGAGGCATGCCTTTTAAGTTTTGTCGTTTGAAGAAAAAAACAGAACTAGAACCTTCTAGTACTTTTTATTGTTTATCAAAGTATTCACCACGTAGCTTAATACACTTTTCCATTCGCTCAAACCAGTTATTATAACATTTATTCCACTCTAAAGTGGGGGTGTTCAAAACGGCTGACTTTTGAACTTTTGAAGATTTTCGATGTTCGGTGATGACTTGTGGTAAACAAACTGTGTTATACCACTCTGCGTTAACCGTTCTACGATTTTCAAAAGCAATAGTGGCAACATGGCCGGTTTTTCCAACGAACGTGGCCACCATCTTCTTTGAAGTGCTTCGAGACGAACAACTTTAGTCGGTTTTGGCTCGTCTTGAAAGACCCAGATTGTAGATTGTCGTTTGGAATCAGGATCGTAGGCATAGATCCAAGATTCGTCACCACTGATGATGTCGTAGACGTGATTTGACTCTCCTAGGTTGAACCTTTGCAGAATTTTCTTACACCATCTGACGCGGGCCGCCTTGTGATCGTCGGAAAGCAGATGCGGTATCCAACGGTAAACTAGCTTTCTCACACCAAGCGCTTCATGCAAGATCTTCTGAATGGTTGTCCCTGAGATGCCTAATAGAGCCTCTATCTCTCGATACGTCACATGACGATCTTCGAGAATTAGTTGTCTCACAGCAATGATGTTATCTTCAGTGAAGGCGGATTTTGGGCGTTCTTCGCGAGATTTGTCACTAACACTAGTATGTCCACGCTGGAATTCTTAATACCAGCGGTCGATAGTTCGCAGACATGGGGCTTCATCACTGAACATAGATGTTAGCTCTTCAAAACACTGAAGCCGTGTGACGCCTCTTCTAAAATTGTACAAAATTATTGCACGAACATTTCCCTTATAAAGATTCATTTTCGTACGTTACCTGACAGATTCCAATCGACGCTGTGACTAAACAATAGCATTAATCCTAATACTTTCAACTGTTTTGAGATTCAAAATTTAAACACATTCGAATATAGAACAGTTCCAAATTCAAAACTGCCGGGAAATTGAAGTTCTGTCGTTTCCATATTTCCGAGGCATGCCTCGTAATACCTATAGATTAGGAACAGTGTCGATCACAGACGCTGTGTATTTTTTTAACTTTTTGCTAGCGCTCACTTAAATAATCTGAGCAGTAGAGCTATTCTGTTACCTATGTGAAGTGAGCTGTCATCTGTCCCGATGCTAGGGATTGACAAAGCTGACGGATGACAACTCACTTCACCTAGGTGTTCACCGAGGGAGATTGTAACAGAATAGACATACAGGTTCCCATTTGTGTTTTTAATGGTGTAACCTGTTGTTTGGGGCGCTTTAAGTTTTTAGTAGCCTTCCACAAAGAATAGTTTGTGTCACTAGTATGTGTCAGTTTTGCGAGATGTGATTGCACATTCTCATTTTAGACATACAGGGTAAGGAGTGTACCTCTTATTCAATTTTATTCTAACTTGTCAAGCAGAGTGGGAACAGATAGTGTGTCGAATGCCTTATTAAGGAAGATCGTCAAGCATTTTGCTCTGCCGTTCACATGTCTGGTAACGATGGAGGCAAACTTCAATACTGAGTCTTCGGTAGACACCAGACATTCTTTGCCTGAACCCGAACTGCGAGGAGAACAGTAGGTTATTTTTATTAAGCTAAGATAAGAGTGAATTGATTAATCTTTCTAACAATTTAAATATGATTGCAGCACAGGTATAACAAAAAATAATGCAATAAACAAGTATTACTATTTATGTAGCTACACACAGTTACAAGTCATTCATAACAGCTAAATTGGCATCGACATTAACCGTTAATACTGTTTGATTTAAAAAAATGCCAAGCATTGAATTATAGGAGAAATCATTTATTTTTATTTTGAGGAATAAATAAAATAAAAAAGCGGTCAAGTGCGAGTCGGACTCGCCCTTGAAGGGTTCCGTAGCAGCAAGTAACATAATATAAAAGTTCTTGTAGTTCGTTGTAACTTCGATCGATGTTTTACATTTGAGTTGATTGGATGAAAGGTAAATTGCGGTTTACGATTTCTTTTATTAAAAAAAAAACTACTTACTCGATCTCGTACAAACCAATTTTCGGTGGAGATTTACATGGTAATGTACATTATATATTTTTTTTTAGTTTTACCATTCTCTTATTTTAGAAGTAACAGTGGTGGAGGGGGGGCATACATTTTACCACTTTGGAAGTGTCTTTCACGCAAACTATTCAGTTTAGAAAAAAAAATTATTAGAAACCTCAATATCATTTTTGAAGACCTATCCATAGATATCCCCCCCCCCACACGTATGGGTTTGATGAAAAACAATTTTTGAGTTTCAGTTCTAACTAAGTATGGGGAGCTCCCAAAATTTATTGTGTAAAAATCTTAATGCGGTTCACAGAATACATTTATTTACCAAGTTTCAACAGTATAGTTTTTATAGTTTCAGAAATAAGAGCCACTTATTTCCATACTGACTGACAGACAGATAGACATGACGAATCTATAAGGGTTCCGTAGCCAAAAAGCAGCTTTTTATAATTCAACGCGTGATTTGGGTGGCGGTAATGGTGGTGGTATGGCATCCCGGTAGTATCTCTGGTAGATGTCATCCCAAAAGAGAGTGCGGTCTTCTAAAAGCACCCCACGTAGTTCCACATTCTCTTTCAGTACCATATGTGGTGACCTGTCTGCACCTGCTGCCGGCCATTCGGGCAGCGACGACCCCTCTGGCACGGGCTTCCTGGAATTATAATAGTGAATTCTTGAAATTAAACTATCACTTATGTAAGTAGGACCATAAATAAAAAAGGGCTCAAAAGAAAGGGAAATCAATGGCAATACAAAAAGCAAAAAGGTCACTGACTTCCGAAACTAAAGTTGAATTGTGTTCTGTGCTAAAGTTATTTATCACTTTTTAGTTTTTTAATGCGGTTGTCTTTATTGTAAAGAATAGTTTTTATTTTTTTAAAGGTATTTTCTAATAGATTTTTTTTTTGTATTTTACGTATCTAGTCGGGAATATGTCCAGTTATTTAGTTATTTAGATATTTGTTAAAAAATATTTACCCAGTTTTGATAAAATTGTGCCAAATTTCACGGATAGTTTTCTTCATATTCAGATATTCCCGAGACATGTTACTTTCATTTAAGGTGGCTATCAAGTTACCATCCATCACGGCTAACGATTGAGCGCCGTGGTTAGCACCCCGTACATTAGTGTGCAGTACCACTGGAGTGTCGTCATCAACAAAAGCGTAATCATACAAATAAACATTATTGTTGCCAGCTTCCGCTTGCAACTTTGTAGCCCAAAGCATGGGATGAGTAAACATAATATCTGAAAAGAAATTTACGTAACCCAAAATATTGTCATTGCCGACCGGTTTGTCCTCAAAATAAAATTTCTTAATCCTCTCGGCAACTTCTTCTCTTTCTTCATCAGATTCAAACTGTAGGTCAGCCGGTAAGAAGTCAGAAAAGTTTTCATTCATTTTATGCTTCCAATTTTCGAAATGATCAATACGCATCAGTCCTTCCATATTAGCGAAACCATACAACATAGGTACCTTTAAGTAGTTGCCTTTTTTTAGTATATTCAGAGGAGATTCTGTCAGGAATGCTCCGTCTCCTGTATCACGCTCCACACACGGTGAAAACAAGAACGTTGAATCAGTTCTTTCCAAATATGCTTCTGATTTCAGTTCCACTGGAGCTGTCTTGTAAAACTGTTCCAAAGCATACACATCGTCTACATTTGTGAAGTTCTGACTTCTAGCATATGTTTTGGCGATCTCTATAGGATCCCTCTGAACTGTAAATGAGGCTAGGTTTCCACCGCTTTCAGCTATAACACGGTGGAATAATCCTTCGGCTGACTTAGAAAGTATTAATAGGTCCACTGCTGCAGAACCTGCACTGCCGCCTGCAAGAGTGATATCGCCAGGGTTACCACCGAAGCTGGCAATGTTCTCTTGTACCCAACGCAGCAGCGCCACCTGGTCCTTCATACCAGCATTGCCTGGTGCATCTTTGGTGCCAAGACAAAGGAACCCATGAATGCCAAGACGGTAGTTAAAGGTTACCATGATGAAATCTTTTTTCTCTAACAGGTTCAGCGCTGACATCATACTACCAAAGCCTAATATAAAACCTCCTCCATGGACATATACCAGGACTGAAAGATTTTTCTCTTCAGTGTCGGGCACATACACATTTGCAATAAGACAATCTTCTTTTATCTCTTGATCACCCGGTATTAAGTCAATCATGTATGTAATTTGTGGACACACGATATTCTTGCCAACAGCATGAAACGGTTCAGACCATTTTGGCGGTGGGAGAGGAGCCTAGAAGAAAAGTACTAATTATTAGTGGTTTAGTTAAATCTTACTGAAATTACTTTGATAGTAATGTTTAGCTAACATTTAATTTTATTGTAGACTAGCTTCTGCCCGCGACTTCGTACGCGGATCCTGTTGCTTATGCCAGCGACAACAGGGTAAGCAAAATCGAAGATCTGAAACGTCTGACGTCGAATTCGGTTCAATTTTGGCCAGTAGAGTCAAATTTTCAATGATATACCATCGTCATCAAAAATCAGTCCTGAACTGTTACCGCCTTCACCGCGTTGAGGTACTTCCACCTTATTATAATATACAGTGAAATTAGTGATAGCTTTACAGTGAAATTTTAAAAATTACAGCTTTGATTTCCACATCAGATGTTTTTGATCTTCGATTTTTGTAAGTCAACAGGAAATGCTCATCAGACCGAACAACTTTTGCTAAGACGTCATTAATATATGTGTTATGGTGTAGCTGGGCTCTTGGAGTTCCACATCAGGTGTTCCAGATCTTCAAATTTATTCTCTCAGCAGAAAATGCTCATCACGTGGAACAATTTTTGCTACGGTACCATTTTTGTATCGCTTATAGTTTAGCTGGTCTGTTGCGGTTCTGCATCAGGTGTTCAAGTTTCCAAGATAAATTATAGCCTATATGTTGCCTAGACTTAATACCTATACAACAAAAGAAAAATCACACC
Source organism: Charanyca ferruginea (assembly GCA_947361185.1). Lineage (NCBI taxonomy): Eukaryota > Metazoa > Arthropoda > Insecta > Lepidoptera > Noctuidae > Charanyca > Charanyca ferruginea. The sequence continues at coordinate 19,010,044 of OX376059.1, read as the reverse complement.
TATAGTACAGGGTCTCCCTAGTTTGGGGTCAGATGGCCGTGTGTGAAAATGTCCCCACATATTATTATTATATTTTATATACTTTATGTATCTCGGCACCCAGAGGTCCCGGGCCTTTGTAAGGCGTACGAGGAGCCGAAGCCAACTCTCAGAGGCCCCTTAGGTAGCTTTATATGAAATAAGACATCAACCGACGATTATCCCTGTATGCACTATGCAAGTGCACCCAAGGACAACCCCCGGTTGGTGCAGGACTATTACAGGACATGGAAACTAACAGTACTGGACTATGGGTATGGGTTGCTAAATATAAAAGTATGGGTTGGTTGGTTGGTTACCTGGAACTATGAAGTGACTATGGCCCCTGCCGAATCAATGTTTGTATACATGAATAAAATAGCAGGGGGTGACTTGCACACTCACTAAATGGGCCCCCTGAAACAGTCGCTAGCACGAAGTGACGTAGCGACAAGGGGGCAACATATCTTGAGGTGCTAGAGGAGTGGAGAGGTATTCCACGGCTATCAGGACAATCCCGGAAGTACGGTCAAGATCCCTACCAGCGTCTTACTGGAATACTTCCTTACCCCGAGCACGAATGCTCTCGCGAGTTTCCACTCTAACCGGCCAATTAAGGCAAGATAGAGGTGGGAGCTCCGTTCCTCATCTCTGGCTTGCCCTTATTGAAAGGCAAGCCAGAGATGAGGAACAAGACTTCTCCCGGGAGATCAGGTCCGTGGGGTCGCTACTGCCCAACAGCTCGCCACAAGCTGCCCTGCGGGTTTATTATTATTATTATTATTCAAATCCGCCCAGTAGTTCCGAAGATTAGCGTGTACAAACAAACAGACAAACAGACAGAATTTTTTTTTTTGGATTCGTGCTCTATTACTGTTCCTAAACCCCCCTAAATTATTTTTTTTTTAATATATTCAATGTACAGACACAGTTTTGTTACTGTTTTATTATATGTATATAGATAGACTAGCTGACCCGACAGACGTTGTCCTGTCAATTGATTTTTCAATTTTCTAAGCGTATAAACCTTCCCTGGACTTCCACAAATATTTCAATACCAAAATTAGCCAAATTGGTCCAGCCGTTCTCGAGTTTTAGTGAGACTAACGAACAACGATTCATTTTTATTATATAGAAGATAGAAGATTGCACTTGTGCAATTAGACATGTGTAGTATTCCATTTACAAAAAAAAAATAAAAAAATCATGAACCTGCTTGCTTGAGCCTGCATGCTTACTCTGCAACTGAGCAGGAGTGAGAGAGAGAGGAGAGGAGGCAGAAAAAATGCTGAAGCATGCGTCTCTTTTCACACACGATAAATTACAAAATTGAAAGATCCAAGGGGCATGCACTAAGGAAGCGAAATAATTTTCTTATTTGCACATTACTATGTTAGGTTAGTTACCTTAAATTTATTTTCGCCCACAGGTGTTGTGGCGTAGGGTATATTGTAGAAAACGTATATATTTCCGCTGGGGTGCTTGCGCCCGCGTATCGGTCCTTGTGTAGTTTTCACTTCTCGCCATTGGTCCTCAGCGTAAACAGTAATTGATAAACACGACAGAAGCAAACACACCAATTTCATCGCCTATATTTTTAACTGACTGTCACACGCAAACTGTCAATGCGCAAGCACACGACCACAAAATACTTTTACTCCAACAACAACGTGACGTTACGGACCCATATACTGTCATTATTATCTAATCTACTGACTGCTATATTTATGTCGCAGGCATATTGAATTCATCATTATATAAACGGCGTCGTCCGTCTGCCAATGCTTACTATGAAGTGATATGTCGAACGCAAACTGTAAAATGCCTCGGTATTATGTAATAGTTCATGAAACTATCCTTGCATGCAGAGTTCCAGTGCGCAGCTCCATCATCAGATCAATTGGAAAGTACCATATACACATTAACATTTACAGTAACATTTGCAAATCTTCAAATTAATATTATAATAACAATTATATTGAGGTTTAAATCGACATGTATCCAAGATGTTTTTTACGTATGTACATCATTTATAAGTCAAATCAAATCAAATCAAATCAAATCAGTTTATTGCAAACATGTTGTACAGGGGTTGGAAAAATGGTTTTAGTATCAAACATGCACCCTGTAAGGGCACTGCAAAACAAATTAAATAAACAAATTAATTACTTTACATTTCAAAATATTTTCATAATCTCACAATCATTCACATAATCAAATCAAAATAAAATTAATATTATTGAAGAATTCCAGATATTATGTCAAATGAAAATAACATTAATTAATGAAAATAAATTAAATTATATACACCTACATTTGTTTTCAAGTAATGGTGACTGTACTTAATAAAAAATTGGTGTATATAATTATGCATGACCTTCAATAAAACTCTTGCAAAGTGTAGTAATCAATACATTTTCATCATTATAATTATAATTATCATGTCAGATTTAACAAAATTATTATTATTATTATTGAAGAATTAGAATATTATGTCCAATCAAAATAAAAATTAAAAAAATAATTAATTAAAATCAATTAAATTAATGAATTAATGAATTAATGAAAATAAATTAAATTAAATTAAATATAGACCTACATTTGTCTTCAAGTAATGGCGAACTGTTTGTTTATGTATTTCCTTCAAAAAATTCTTGCAAAGTGTAGTAGCACTTCTGGTTCAAATAACCGAACAATTACATTAAGTTACAGATGAAGCTAATAATAATCTTTAATTTAATTATTTACCTACAATAATGTAGGTCTGGCAACTCTTGAATCTTATCTGGTACTTTGCTTGCGCGACTTAGGAATTTAGGATTTAGGTATATGTTGTCCGAATACTGTTCGAATGTGGCGGCATAGATGACGTCACATACACATTTTTTATTGAATTGCCTTGAATTTGTGTGCATACACACTCGTAGGTCTGCATGCTCATGATACGGATCAGTATCAACCCAAAGGCAGTAAAAAGTAGTCAGTGTCACACAAATGTTCATTGTTTATGTTAACATTGTTATTTCTGCATTCAATAAATATTATTATTATTATTATTATTATTGAACTTGCTGCATACACATTTTGATGTTTAGTATTTTTTTATTATTATGTACCAAGTCAAATAATTTACTTTTTTTCTATTTAAAAAAAAAAACATAGGCTCTCCTTTTATGGTGGCCAACAAGAAATAGTACATTATGCACCAAGGGGATAAAGTAGTGTGTCTTATGAAACGGGCGCCGTATTGAATCCCGAGCAAAACGAAGGATTTTAGCGTTAACTCTCGAGGAGCGAGGGAGTTTAGAGTGAACTACCGAACAAAACGAGGGAGTTTAGAGTTAACTCCCGAGCAAAACGAGGGAGTTAAGACAAGAATCCTGAGTGCAGCGTGGGATTCAAGGTACCTTGGCACCTTTATCCCCGAGGAGCATACTCTACTTTTCACACCATCTACAATACAACAAAAAGCACTATTACTAGAATCAAATTATTTTAATTTGTGCTCTATTTTTCTTTTATTTATATTCTACTCGTGGTGGTTATACACACTTTAGTTTCATATTTCCTTTAAATTTTATCGCTTAAACTATTTTAACTTAATCACAATTTTTACAAGGCTACTGAGTTTGTATTGATATGATATCAATTTGCATCTGATATGATAAATTATTTTGTATTATCTTATCTATTGAACAACAATTACAAACATTTTGTTGCCAATATGCATGACACAGTAATTAATTCAATATCAATTCTACCTTGGATGACAAAAGGCTATGTCACCCAGATTAGCCGAAACCGCTTAAACCTACAGTACCTACCTACTAAACTACAAAACAAATGTTATCACATTTAAAAAAGGATTGCGCCATAATATGGTTTTCTTAGTCAATATCCTGTTTATGTCATCCACATATTTCTTGAAATAAGTACCTAAGTACCATTTTTTTCGCTATTTCGTAATTGAGTTTAATTTAAAGTAAAAAAAAATGGTTGCATTAAATAGTACCTCATGAAATATTGCTTGTGCATTTATTTAAGTCAGCCTATCAGGTATACTTACGTTGAAAACGTAAGTATACCGAATACCATTATTACAGTATGTGTAGGTAATAGCTCAAGTGTTAGAATAAATGATATCACTGACAGTGTCACTGAATTATTGAAAATGAATTGTCAGAAAATAATATTGTGCGCTTTTCCTTACTTTGAGCACCTATCAAATAGGACAAATAATAACATACATATGCTTAATAATCATATGCATTTATTAGCTAGTCATTATAATGACAAGCTTATGTTTTTTGACACCAACACTTTTGTTGAAAAATTGAAATCGACTAGGGATACAGTGTATCTGCCTATTAGGTTTAGACGTCAGATAGCATGGCTATTAGCATTTAATATTAACTCAGACATAATTAATATGTCGAAGTGTTCCGTAATTAGCTCCACAATAGTTAGTAATAATACTAATATTAAGGTGGTAAGCCCAAATTGTTTAAACTAGTTAGCAAGACAACAGAAGGTACCAGTATCAATTTAATGCAACTTATCAATAACAAGGTATCTTCTAGCAATCAATCAGCAAGTTTAAAAAAAGGGGCTAAGCAACATTCTTTGAAATTATTCCATCAAAATATTCAAGGATTTTCTTCCAAGCAATTGGAAATTGAATTGTTTTTAGAGAAAACAATGTTCGACATTATTTGTATGACTGAACATTGGTTGAAATCATATGAAATGTTAATTAATTATGAAAATTATACTGTGAGCAGTTGTTTCAATCGGAAATCGATGCTGCGTGGTGGTTCACTAATTATATTAAAAAGTAATATTAAATCTAAGTCTCGCAATGACATAGTTGAACTCTCGGTTGAACATATTATTGAACTGTCCTGTGTTGAGCTAGATAGGCATGTCATAGTGTGCGTTTACAGACCCCCGAATTATCAAACATATTCTATATTTGAGTCTATAATGGAGGATGTTCTAACTAAACTTGCAACTGGTAATAAATCAATAATAATTTGTGGAGACTTTAATATTAATATTTTAGAAAATAACGCAAATAGCAGTAGATTATTAAGCCTCTTTAAATCGTTTAATTTGTCAAATGTGTTCTTAGAACCAACACGAATAACTGCAACCACTGCTACTTGTATTGATAATGTTTTTTGTAGCTGCGACTATTTAGATAAAGCTATTGTAAATTATCTCCCTTCAGATCACAGCGGTCAAACCATTGCTTTTGAGTCCAACACACCCTTGCAAAAAATACAGATACAGTCAAGACCAATAACATCTAGTAATTTAGATAAATTTAATAAGACTTTAATTAGTAAGTTACCCGTTCAGGAACTTAATATGAATAATGGTAATATTTTGTATAAAGATTTTTTTTCAGTTGTGCAAACAGAGTTTGATAATATTTTTAAGAAAAAAACGAAAACTATTTGCCCTAAGTTTTTATTTAGTGACTGGGCAAGTAAAGGTATCAGGAAAAGTAGAGAAAGGCTTTTTGAGTTGTATGGCCTTAAGCCTTATATTAACACCGAATCATTTAATAAGTATGTTTCGACTTATTCTAAAACTTTTAAAATTGCTTGTAAAGCAGCTAAAGCCTTATACATTAGCAACAAAGTTAAATCAGCTGATGATAAAATTAAGACTGTTTGGAAAATAATTAATAATGAAACAAACAGGAACAAAAAACATAATACTGATTACACTCTGGAGACTTCCCGTGGTCTCTTAAGTACTAATAAAGAAGTTGCTCAGGAATTTGCAACATTCTTTACCGATATTCCTATTAAAACTACTGAAACTTTAGATTCTTCGCCCTCACTTGCTTTAAACTTACTAAGTTCGAATGTTTCAGCATGTCCCACGGAATTTAAATTTAAACATATAAACCCTGCAATCGTTATTAAAGCTTTTAAACAACTCAAGATCAAGGGTACTGAAGATTTATGGGGGATGTCTACTAATGTTTGTAAATAAATGATTGAGACAGTGGCGCCCTATTTAGCTTTCATTTTTAATTTGTGTGTAGACCAAGGGGTTTTCCCGGATCTAATGAAGTTCAGCAAAGTTATACCACTTTTTAAATCCGGCGACTGCAAAGACTCTAATAATTACAGACCCGTTTCAGTTTTGCCGGTTTTTAGCAAAGTGTTTGAAAAAGTAATGCTTGATCAAATGCTCAGTCATTTTAACTGTCACAAAATTTTACATGATCAACAGTATGGTTTCACCAAAGGACGTTGCACTACTGACGCCGGTGTCACCTTAATCAAGCATATATTTAAGGCTTGGGAGGATTCTCAAGATGCTATTGGTATCTTTTGCGACCTCTTCAAAGCATTTGATTGCGTGAATCACGAAACACTACTCTTAAAGCTTGAGCATTACGGACTGGGTAAACTAGCGCTTAGCTTATTAAATCATATTTGACTGATAGACTGCAACAAGTTCAAGTAAACGGTGTAAATTCATCGGGCTTAAAAGTAAAAATGGGGGTACCGCAGGGCTCAATATTGGGTCCGTTCCTCTTTTTAGTTTTCAAACTCAAACTCAAACTCAAACTCAAAATCATTTATTTCAATTAAACCATTTACAGGTACTTTTGAATTGTCAGAGTCAGTCAGTCAGAAAGTTGAAGCTAGTTGCTCGTTCCAAACAGTAGGTTTCTATGGAGAAGAACGAGCAAGAAACTCCATGAACACTCTTTTAAAATCAGTTAAATTTTACAAATTTAGGTTACATCATTCATGTTGAATCAAAGGGTACAATGTGAGAACAATGTAACACGTCTTGCATGTTAAAAGAGGTCTAGAGAAAAATATAGTTATAATAACAATTCAAAGCAAAATTTAAAATAACCGAGGCAGCTAAGAGATGACCAGTCCCAACCGACGGCGTCCGTTCACGAACATGACGCATGGATCGGCACCATTTAGCTCAACCATTTTGAAGGGAACCGAATGATCCAACACATGCGCCACCGGCAGCGAGACATTCAAGTGAGCATGACTCTCCCAACCGCCAGGGCATATTCAAGTCAATGAGAGGTATACCTCGTAAATGGTAGCTTTAAAGAACATAGTGCTCACATGTATGTGCTACGAAAAATTATATAATACTAACACATTGAGTTTATACAATGCAAAGATAATATAGATCTACATCTTCAGCAGCTCCAAAAATTGTTACAAATGCTAATCAATTAATCTATGAACCCTTATGGCTGTGGAGCTAGACCAGCATCCAGCCAAGCATTTTTATCAGTGATGTAATCACTCAACTTATAATATGCTCGGTTGCATAGCGTGCGTTTAATACAAGACTTAAATTTTGTCTCATTTAGTTGAACAATGTGGGGAGGTATTTTATTGTAACACTTTAAACAGTACCCCATGAAAGACGAATCTACTTTAGCCAGTCTGAAACCTGGTTGAACTAGTTGGTCCCTATTTCTAGTATTATAATTATGTCTGTCACCTCTTTTATCAAAAAGATGCAGATTTTTTCTAGCGTACATGATGTTTTCATAGATGTATTGACAAGGCACCGTCATTATGTTAATTTCCTTAAACAGTTCCCTTAGAGAATCGCGCATACGCAGATTGTAAATGGCTCTGATGGCTCTTTTCTGCAGAATAAAAATAGAATCGATGTCTGCAGCTCTTCCCCACAATAAAATACCGTAAGACATAATACTATGAAAGTAACTAAAATAGACCAGTCTCGCGGTATCCACATCAGTAAATTGCCGAATCTTTCTGACAGCATATGCTGCCGAACTTAGCCGTCCTGCGAGAGATGTTAAATGAGGACCCCATTGTAGCCTTGAGTCGAGCGTCAATCCCAGAAAAACGGTTTTATCGACGAATTCCAGTTTCTCTTTATTCAATACTATGTCACACTCACTATTTTTGACATTTGGCAAAGCAAATCTGATGCACTTAGTTTTATTTCCATTTAATACTAAATTGTTAGCCGTGAACCACTTTTGTACCTCCAGTAAGGCGTTATTTACGATGTCAAGATTTTGAGCCCGTCTATTTATTTTAAAAATTAATGACGTGTCATCGGCAAATAACACCATTTGTGGCTGGTTTTTGAATAACCGGGGAAGATCATTAATATAAACTAAAAAGAGGAAAGGACCTAAAATTGAGCCTTGTGGAACTCCCATTTGTACTTTTAAACCATGTGAATTCACCCCGTTTATTTGAACTTGCTGCTGTCTATCATTTAAATAAGATTTCACTAAACTAAGCGCAAGTTTACCTAGTCCGTAATGCTCAAGTTTCAGAATTAATGTCTCGTGATTTACGCAATCAAATGCCTTGGAGAGGTCACAAAAGATTCCTATGGCATCTTGTGCCTCTTCCCACGCAGTAAATATGTGTTTTAATAAAGTGACACCGGCGTCAGTCGTACAACGCCCTTTGGTGAAACCATACTGTTGATCGTGTAATATGCCATTTGTGTTAAAATGAGCAAGCATCTGATTAAGCATAATCTTTTCAAAAACCTTGCTGAAAGCCGGCAACACGGACACGGGTCTATAATTGTTAGTATCTTTACTATCCCCGGATTTGAAAAGAGGTATGACCTTACTAAATTTCATTAAATCTGGGAAAACACCTTGGTCTACGCACATATTAAATATTAAAGCCAAATAAGGTGCTATTGTTTCTATTATAGATGTACAAACTTTAATAGACATACCCCACAGATCTTCAGTAAATTTTATTTTGATTTGCCGAAAAGCTTTTAAAACGGTCATGGGGTCAATATGTTTAAATTGAAATTCTACCGGGCAGCCTGGAACGTTCGCTTTTAATAACGCAATTGAATCGTCAGGTGAGGAATTCAAAGCTTCCGTGGTTTTGATTGGTATGCTAGTAAAGAAATTTACAAATTCACGAGCTACTTCTATGTTAGAGCTTACGGGACCATGTGATGTCTCCAATGTATATTCCGCGTTACGAACTTTTTTCTTGCTAGTTTCGTTATTTATAACTTTCCAAACTGTCTTTATTTTATCGTCTGCCGATTTGATCTTGTTACTAATGTATAGCGCTTTCGCTACCTTGCAAGTATTTCTAAAAGTTTTAGAATAAGTAGCAACATACTTGTTGAAAGTTTCCGTGTTAATGTAAGGCTTAAGGCCATACAGCTCAAACAGTCTTTCTCTACTTTTTCTAATACCCTTAGTTGCCCAGTCACTAAATATAAACTTAGGGCTAATATATTTCGCCTTTTTTTCAAAATTTTTATTGAATTCAGTTTCGACCACAGAAAATAAATCATTATACAATTTATTTGCATCGTTGTTATAGTGGTCCAGAGTATTTAACTTATTATTTAGAGTTTTATTAAATTTATTTAATTTACCAGTTGTTATAGGTCTAAATTGTATTTGTACTTTTGTCGTAGGCATTTTGAACATAAATGTTACCGTTTGACCGCTATGATCCGATGGTAAATAATTAACAATAGCTTTATCTACATAGTCGCAATCGCAGAAAATGTTATCGATGCAGGTAGCAGTAGTTGGAGTTACCCTAGTAGGCTCCATGAAAACATTCGACAAATTAAATGATTTAAAAAGGCTTAATAATCGACTACTATTCAAATTATTTTCTAAAACATTAATATTAAAATCACCACAAATAATTGCGGGTTTGCTACACGTTGCAAGTTTCGCTAATACATCTTCCATTACAGACTCAAATAAAGAATAGTTTTGGTAGCTTGGGGGTCTGTACACGCACACTATGATATGCTCATCCAGCTCGACACAGGAAAGTTCGATGCAATGTTCAACCGATAGGCCAACTATGTCATTTCTTTCTTTATATTTTAAACAATCTTTTAATAAGATCAATGAGCCTCCACGCGACATAGCTTTGCGATTAAAACAACTGCCCACACTATAGTTTTCATAGTTAATTAGCATTTGGTAATCCTTTAACCAATGTTCAGTAAAACAAACAATGTCAAACATGGTTTTTTCTAAAAACATTTCAATTTCTAATAATTTGGATGAAATACCTTGAATATTTTGATGAAATAATTTCAAGGTATTCTGCTGTTTCTGCAACTTAACTTTTTGAGAGCAAGAAGGTACCTTATTGTTTGTAGGTTTAACTATATTGTTATTGGTACCTTCTGTTGTCTTACAAACTAGTTTAAATTATTATTCGGAGTTTGACCACGGACTTCAATGATATCAGGTAGTGAGTTCCTACCACTTGTGCAACTCGCATCATTCGCATCGTTTATATAAACGATTTACCTTATTTGCTGAAAAATCAACCACAAATGGTGTTATTTGCTGATGATACTTCCTTGATATTTAGAGTTAATAGACGGGCACAGCACCATGACGACGTAAATGACGCTATGCTTAAGGTTCATAATTGGTTTACTGTAAATAATTTAGTATTAAATGAGAAGAAAACTAAATGCATAAGATTCGCTTTACCGAATGTTAAAAGTAGTGAATGTAACGTTGTATTGAATAAGGATATACTTGAATTCGTCGAAAAGACTGTTTTCCTAGGGATTACGCTTGACTCAAAACCGAATGGGGTCCTCACTTAACATCTCTTGCAGGGCGGTTGAGTTCGGCCGCTTACGCTGTCAGAAAAATCCGGCATTTGACAGACGTGGATACGGCTAGGCTAGTATATTTTAGTTATTTTCATAGCATCATGTCCTACGGTATCTTGCTTTGGGGGCGGGCTGCAGATATTAATTCTATTTTTATTCTGCAAAAGCGGGCTGTCAGAGCCATCTATAATCTCAGCAGTCGCGAGCCTCTAAGAGAATTGTTTAAACAGAGTAACATCTTGACGGTACCTTGTCAATACATATATGAAAACATTATGCATGTTCGAAAAAACCTTCATCTTTTTAATAAAATAAGTGACAGACATAGTGTTTATACTAGAAATAGGAACAAATTAGATCAGCCAAGATTCAGATTGTCAAAAGTTCATACTTCTTTTATGGGGTACTGTGTAAAATTTTATAATAAAATACCTCTTGATATTCTACAACTAAATGAAAGACAATTTAAAACATGTATTAAACGCACACTGTGTAGACAAGCATATTATAAATTAGAAGACTACATCAATGATAAAAATGCTTGGCTAAATGCTGGTCCTGCTCCACAGGCAGTTTAGGGAATTTCCTAATTGGAGGAATGTTGTTTCCTACCCCTTTTTTTTTTTTATTGACATGAGTAACGAGCATCGTTATTATTATACACAAATATATATTTTAATTACTTTTTCGACATTTTAGAAACATTGGAAACCTTAGTTTTGTATAATTTAGCAGCATTATTTCAATTTTGTAAATGTGAGTACCATGGAGCCATATTTTAAGTAAATTATTATGTGTTTGACTTAAATGAGCATGGCGGTTGAGAGAATTGTCATGCTCACTCAAATGTCTCGCTGGTGGTGGCGCGTGTGTTGGGTCATTCGGCTCCCTCTAAAATGGTTGAGCTGAATGGTGCTGATTCACGCGTCATGTTCGTGAACGGGCGCTGTCAGTAGAGATTGGTCAACTCTTAACTGCCATGGTTTTTATCTTGATTATTTTTTATATTTTGTATTTCTAGATTACCTTCATTGTTTTCATATATAGAAGCAACAAGAATAATGTAAGCAGTATTTTGTAAAAACCTGAGTTTAAAAGAGTGTCCGTGGAGTTTCTTGCTCGTTCTTCTCCATAGAGACCTACCTACGTTTTGGAACGAGCAACTAGCTTCAACTTTCTGTCTAACTGACCGACTCCTTGACAATTCAAAAGTGCCTGTAAATGGTTTAATTGAAATAAATGCTTTGACTTTGACTTTATTCTATTTCCTCATACAGGTCATAGTCTACCTGTAGGGTAAAAACCGGATAAGTGCCACACTTTTTGAAATTGCTTCATATCTCTCAGTACAAAAACTAAAATATTTTGTTTACTTTGGGTAGGCTACGGTGGTTCTTTGTGAAAGTAAAAAACATATTATATTTGATATTTCCAAAGTATTGGCAATTTTTACGGACCTCTAATTTTTGGGACAGCAACGTAATTCATATGGACCCAAACATGGGATAGTTGCCTAGTCCATATTAATAACGTTTAGGATAGATGCCCCGCCGAGAAAGAGGACATTTATCCCGCAAAAGTTTGATCGCACTTTGCCTTCCCATGCAATGGCACAAAGATATGCAACACGGTCAGCAAAGTGGTAGTGGTAAAGTCTCTCGATAGATAAATAAAATAACATGTGATTCATCCACGAAACGAGAGAAATTACAATTGAGACAACTATACCCCTAAGGCAACTATCCTGGTTTTACCCTACCTATGCCAATATTAAGGCGTGATTAATTTATCGATCATTCAAACTGACAGACTTTTATAATTTTGTAGTATTAACATCATCTGCCTAGCCTTTTCCCAACTACATTGGGGTCGGCTTCCAGTCTAACCAGATGCAGCTGAATACCAGTGTTTTACATGGAGCGACTGCCTATCGGACCTCTACAATCCAGTTATTGGGTAACACGATACCCCTTGGTAAGACTGGTTGTCAGACTTTCTGGCTTCTGACACCATAACGACTGCCAAAGATCTACAAATGATAAAGTCAAAGTCAAATCATTTATTTCAATTTTATTAGACCATTATAAATCACTTTTGAACGTCAACTGAGAGGTAGTTTTGTATGGAGAAGAATGGGCAAGAAACTCCATACTTACTCTTTTGAAAATTATGTTACCAATATTTAAATTTACACGAATTATATAATATACGTGAGTACGATGTACCTTAAGTATCACAGATTAAGGAATTACAGCTAAGTTATATACATCGACACGTGTTCACATATTTACAAATGTTGAAACAGTTGACGACCACTCCTTATATTTTAAAAAACAATGAATCAGTGTGTGAGCCAAAGCAGTGTTTAAGTATAAAGAAGAATCAAATATATATTTGATTCTTATCTTATGTTTCTATATATAAACATTTATACTAAGTATTAAATTAGCAATCGGATCGATTTTGTCTAGACTGTCGACTGTCCTATGGACCAGCTACCAACATGTTTCCAAGCATTCTTATCTTGGATATAGTCCTCTAAATTATAATAGGCTTGCTTACAGAGTGTACTTTTAATGTATCATGTTTTAAATTTTGTTTCACTTAGTTGTAGTATATCACTAGGAATTTTGGTTAGGCTATTTTGTCTTTGTTTCTAGTATTAAAGTCATGTCTATCACTTACTTTATCTATACTATATACTATTATACTATATATACTATAATATTATAAAGCTGAAGAGTTTGTTTGTTTGGTTGAACGCGTTAATCTCAGGATCTACTGGTTCGAATTGGAAAATTCTTTTTGTGTTGTATAGTCCATTTATCGAGGAAGGCTTTAAGCCCATGCGAAGCCGGGTCGGGTCGCAAGTTAAACATATGTAGTATTTTTCTCACATACATAATATTTTCATAAATAAATTGACAAGGCACTGTCATTACATTAATATTTTTAAATAGTTCCCTAAGATATTCGCGGCGACGTAGATTATAAATGGCTCTGACAGCTCTTTTTTGTAAAATAAAAACGGATTCAATGTCCGCAGCCCGACCCACAGTAAAATACTATACGACATAATGCTGTGAAAGTAGCTAAAATAGACCAAGCGCGCAGTTTCTACATCTGTCTACTGTCTTATCTTTCTAACAGCATAAGCCGCGGAGCTTAGTCGCCCCGCAATAGACGTTTTATGAGGTCCCCATTGTAATTTCTGCGATTCCTAGGAAAACCGTTTGACTAGTAAATTCTAGTTTCTCTTCATTTAGTATAGTGTCACATTTGCTATTCCTAACATTTGGTAAAATGAATCGAATACATTTGGTTTTTTTTTCATTAAGTACCGTAAACCAATTTTGAACCTGAAGAATAGCGTCATTTACGTCGTCTAGATTTTGTGACCGTCTGTCTATTTTAAAAATCAATGAGGTGTCATCGGCAAATAACACCGTCTTTGGTTGATTTTGAAGAAATTGAGGTAAATCATTAATATAAACTAAGAATAGAAATGGACCCAATATTGAGCCTTGAGGAACGCCCATACTCATTTCAGACCCCAATGAGTTCACGCCGTTAACCTGCACTTTTACCCGTCTATCCCTCAGGTATGACCTTAGTAAATCAAGAGCTGTTTTTCTAATCCCGTAGTGCTCCAGTTTCAGCAATAGTGTCTCATGGTCAACGTAATCGAACGCCTTTGAGAGGTCGCAAAAGATTCCAATGGCATTTTGTGATTCCTCCCAGGCGTTAAAAATGTTCTTTATTAGGGTGACACCGGCGTCAGTTGTACAACGCCCTTTGGTGAAACCGTACTGTTGTTCATGAAAGATAGAATTTTTATTAAAGTGACGCAACATTTGATTGAGCATTAACTTTTCAAACACCTTGCGGAGAACTGGCAGAATCGACACAAGTCTATAATTGTTGGGATCTTTGTGTTTTATTAGATCCGGAAAGACTCCTGTCTACGCTGGTGTTAAATATGAGAGCTAAATAGGGTGAAATCGTTTCGATAATAGATCTACAGACTTTTACAGACATTCCTCAAAGATCTTCTGTTGATTTAATTTCAAGATCTTTAAAGGCTCTTATAACAGCCTGGGGGTTTGTATGTTCAAACCTAAACTCCGAAGAGCATGCCTTAACATTCTTCCTAAGTAAGGCAGCAGAGAGCGCGGGAGAGGAATTTAGAGCTTCAGTAGTTTTAAGGGGAATATTGCCAAAAAATGTTTCAAACTCCTGAGCTACTTCAATATCTGAATTTATGGGGCCATTTGCAGTTTCTAAATTAAATTCATTATTACGCTGTTTTTTTCTACCTGTTTCGTTATTTATTACTAGCCAAGTAGTTTTTAATTTGTCATCAGCTAATTTTATTTTATTTCTAATATAAAGAGGGTTTGACTATTCTGCTGACACTTTTAAAAAGTTTTAAATATGTCGCAACATACTGATGAAAGCTTGTATTAATTACATGTTGCTTTAGGCCAGTTCAAATAGATTTTCCCTGCTTTTACGAATACCTGGAGTCGCCCAATCGCTAAATAAGAACTTTGTGCAAATACTTTTAGTCTTTATTGGAAATGTGTCATTAAAGTGAGTGTTTAATAGCGAAAAAAACTCGGCGTAGAACTCATTTGGGTCACCTATATTATTAAAGCACGGAGCACTCAGTTTACTTTCCAATTAATTATTAAATTTCTCTAAGCTTTTACATGTTATTGGGCTAAGCCTTATTTGAATTTTTTGCAAAGGTATGTAGGCGCAAAACGTTATTGTTTGTCCACTATGATATAATTATAATTTCAGCGGCAGCTTATTTATAATTTCTTTATGTAAATAATCACAATTAAGCAAGTAGCAGAAGAAGCTGTCACTTTGGTTGGTTCCATAAAAACATTTGACAAATTAAATGACCGAAAAAGACTCAATAATCTGATGCTATTGGAGTTGTTTTCTAACAAATTAATATTAAAGTCATAGCCGGGACAAACGGCTTTACGTGCTTTCCGAGGCAACTCGCTATGTAAGGGATGGGTCACCCATCCACATCCTACAAAATTGTATTGTAATTTTGTAGTATTAACAAAAAGTAGGGTCTCCCTTGTTTGATCGAATAAAAATTGTCAAATTATCACTTCCCAAACAGTCTTCTGCATTATTTTATTTGCCCAAAGCTTTAGTGTGGGACACAACGTACATCGATATCTTCCGCCATCCAGTTGCGTCATCTTCCTAGTTCAGCGTGCTGTGCTGGTGCTGTTGCTGCGGGTAAAGTTAACCTCAAACAGCAAAAGTATAGTATCCATGGTGAAAACTTTATTTTCGAGCCGTTTGGGGTTGAAACCCTCAGGTCGTGGTCGCCCTAGGGTCGAATACTCAACTATTTAAGGAAATTTCCAATAGATAGGTTGACACTTCTGTTGATCCAAGAGCTGATTTTTATCTCGGTCAGAGGTTAAGCATTGCCATCCAACGTGGCAATACCGCCAGTCTCGTAGGCACATTCCTGGATGACGGTGATGTGGAGGAGTTTTTTGATGCCTTTTAGGTCTTTTTTTTTATTATTCGTGTAAAGTTTAAGTTAAAGTCTTAGTTAAATTAAGATTAAGTAAAATTATATTGCAATACATTTGACAGGTGCCTATGGACATGGTGGTGTAGTGTATAACTTTGATAACCTATCTTATGATTGAACTAGTGAAAAAGGTCTTTGGTGAATTTAACTGAAGGGAGCTTGATGACAGCTCACATCAAGCTCACTTCACATTGCATTGCATTTAATTCCACTACAGGATCCTTTACGATTTTGAAAGAAATAACTACCTACCTACATTATAAAACAAATATAAATCATTGGGTGCTAATAAACAGGCCACGAAGGAGATGGCGGGACGAACTGGACGGATTCCTCCAAAACTGGTGGGAGGAAACCCAGAATTGGGAAAGATGGAAGGCATGGAGGGAGGCCTTTGCCCAGGAGTGGGACAGAACAGGCTAACAAAAAAAAACAGACTTCTTTCTAATAGCATTATTCGCCTCTTAAAATCTACATTGCCTTCAAAATTACTAAGTCAGCCACAATTAACGAGCGTCTGAATGATAGGTACTATCTTAGCCACACTAGTTATATTCTATGTAAGCCACTCTAAGTACCTACATCTCAGCATGGTGGTTATTTTTTAGCATCTAAGTTTGTAGCATGCATTCAAACAGTAAACTTCAAAAATATTAATAATATGACATAAAAAAAAACAATTTATTTGTAAGCTAACCTCAAAACACTATAAAGTTTCTTTAAAGGCCGAGTCGCTCTCTGGCTGCCCACCCTTTTTTTTTTTTTTTGGTACGGGTTGGAAAATCCTCATGGATGTCCTCCGCCCTGGGGCGGAGGGGTCTGTCAGACTCTTACTGACTAAAAACCACCCCGGTGTTCCATCTCACACCTACGTCGAGGGTTCCGCAACTCCCGGCCCCACGTCTTAGAGGGGCGCGCGTGGAACACAACGCGCCGCCACCTCGGGTCCTGGTGTATGTGGGGGGCGACAGACGTCCCCGAGTCTGCGCCCCTGGACCCATTTAGGGGGGCCGGAAGAGGGCGTTGTCCGCTCTCCGCCGACGCCCGGTGCGCCTGCTGCGGGCCGGGTGGGAGGTAGAGATCTCCCTCTCTCTCTTTCCGCAGCCTCGTTCTGCGACATGACACTTGCACAGAAGGACACCACCGCGTCCCAGGACTCTGCACTGCCGACCATCGACTCGACCGCGGCTGACAGCGACAGGTCACTGCCTACTTCTGAGACGAGGTCACGGCGCGGCCCCTCCCAAGCGGCACATTCCGCCAGCGTATGCCGCGCCGTGTCCTCCCGGCAGTCGACGCAGTGGTGACACCGGGCGTACGGCTCCCCTGGCTGCCCACCCGCTCTAACCTAATCTGTCCTAGTCGGGGTGCCCCAAGTCCCGAGCTAGCTATCGCTCGTTCTTGCATCCTATGTTTCCTAAAATATATATAGTAACCCACTTACAACGTTAGTCGCTGAGTTATCAATCCAGAAGTTAATGTATTTATCGGTAGCTCTGAGTAATATTAATTTACGAAACGCAGATTTTTGGTTATTCTGTTGGAATAGCAAAGATAATGAATTACTTAATATAATAGAAGCTGTCCTATTAACTCGTTGCCTACATACAAAAAAGACGTTAGGTTACAGGTGCACAAAAAACTATTGTTGCTGCACTTATTATTTCCCGAAATAATTGTGAGTGTTAAATAAGGAAATAAATATTTGTTTTTTATTTAAGAAATAAATCGAACGATTCACATTAAATCTAAAATAAAACATTATTATCTTATTTCTATCAACAAAACACGGGATAATAATGAAACAGTAGGAACTGGTTTTATAAATCGACGCGTAATTTAGGTGGCGGTTTTGATGGCGGAACCGAATCCCGGTAGTATCTCTGGTAGATGTCATCCCAAAAGCGAGTGCGTTCATCTAAGAGCACCCCACGTAGTTCCAGCTTCTCATCCAGTACCATGTGTGGTGACCTGTCTGCGCCTGCTGGCGGCCACGCAGGCAGCGATGACCCTTCAGGTACGGGTTTCCTGAAAGGAACCACATTATGGAAAACATTCGAATCAAAAGACTACTTTAATAATACTGTTCCAACTGAAGTGACTACAAAAATAGTAAACTTGATAAACTTCCGTTAACTCAGAGTTGAACTAAACTAGCCATAAAAAAACAGAAGTAGATGTGTTTTGTGCTCGTTGGACACCACAAAATAGCTTTGAAAAAGACAAACAACTCACAACACTCAACGGTGCCGAAACTTACATAATAATAATTATATTGTTTCTTGCGCATCGATTTTTTTTTGTTCTGTGAAACCCGAGAAACTTATAATAATAATATGGAAGTATTGAAGGACAAAGTTCCAACTTCTTTTTTACGTATATTTGTACGAAATCAAATTTTAAATCTTTTAACTGAACCAAACTTGTTAAAGTAAATAAAGTATTTTGTAAGCCTGGTACAAGTAGGACTTAGGCCCACTAGGTACTAGGCTAGGGTATCACGGTTAACTCAGAAGTAAATGTTACTTTGGAGTTAAATTCTAATTATGTCTTGCACCATTAAGAGTTAGGGGTTAACCATGAGTTAAAATTTTAACCCACTGATGTGCGAGGGTTAAAGTCAACTAACTCTGGGCTGGTATTGCCAGTATTGAGATATCTTAGGTTAGGTACGCTTTGGTTGTGTCTTGTGTTTGTTGCATTCAGTGATATCTGTTT
This sequence comes from Charanyca ferruginea, assembly GCA_947361185.1. NCBI lineage: Eukaryota > Metazoa > Arthropoda > Insecta > Lepidoptera > Noctuidae > Charanyca > Charanyca ferruginea. Next base: position 18,991,101 of record OX376059.1, on the reverse strand, counting down.
CTTTTTTGTCCTGAACAATGATAAATGATTGGTTGTTGTCTGATGATGATGAAGAGATCATCGAATACATTAGTTCCGACTTTTATAATAGAAGAATAATTGCAGATCGGAACAGTGCTGAACCTATACCAAGCACAAGTTCGATCGTGCATGGAGTACTGTTCGCACCTTTGGGATGGATCTGCCAAGTACCAGCTGGAGGCGTTGGAAGTTATTGAAAGACGTGCCAAGAGGCTCATAGACAACGACTTCCTGGTTAAGGCTAAGCTCCAAAGCCTTGAACACCGCCGCGCCGTTGCCAGCCTATCGGTCTTTTATCGGGTACATTTCGGAGAGTGTGCTTTGGAATTGCACAACTTAATTCCCCCATCCCCATTCCATCACCGGACGAGCAGGGATACGGCGAAGCGTTACCGCTATACGGTTGAAGTTCCACGGTCTCAAACCAAGCGCTTTTCTTCCACATTTGTTGTGCGAACTGCCAGACTGTGGAATTCACTGCCCGCCTCTCTATTCCCCGATACATATAATCTGGGTATCTTCAAGGCACGAGTGAACCGGTTTATTCTAGGCAAGCGTGCTCCACCTTAGGCCGCATCATCACTTAAGATCAGGTGAGTTGCGGTCAAACGCAAGTCTATTACAAAAAAATTTTTACTCACAAAGAGACAAAGATTTTCAAAGAAGATTTCGTCTACAAAAATAAACTGTTCTCTATTTATTAGATAAAATTGAAAATAGATTGCAATAGGTATACAAATGCGAATAAAAAGTAAGTTTTGTTTTCTATTATATGTTTATATTTTTCTACTGTATCGCACAGTATCAAATTGTCGCTATTTGTGAAATTTGGACCACCTTCTATTTTTTTCAGTATCAACTCAAATCACAAAAAACAGCAGTCAATATAATGCACAGAACACTAATAACCTAGCGGATGTAATTATATAAAACAAAGAACCACGTGTTATTTCTAATCTGACATAAAGGAATAGACTTATTCAAAGTACTGTGGAGCGAGAGAGAACAGTATACTTAATTCATGCAGCCTTTGATCTGCCGTATTTTGCCGAATGAATGAACATGACAAATGAACATCATTTTTGCTGGTGCAATATAAATTGTGAGTTAAAAATTTAAAATTTAACACTGTGTTAGTAAGCCTCGTGTTATTTATTTAACTCGAAGTTTTGGCGCAAGTGGGCCTAAACACCCCGACGACTCTTGTTCTATTGCATGCACTGGTAAGTGCAACATTTTGCGTGCGCTACATTACGCGTATTTAAAACTGTTTATTATACCACACCAAAAATAAAAGTACTGTTTTCCAGCAATAACATTTGCTCAATTATACTTAGTTTGATGGCCAGCTTACGTAGATAGCGGCTATGTGAAGAATTTACACCTCGTGTAAAAAATAATTTTGTAAGATTTATTTTTGGAACACCAGATATTTATCCATTTTAAGATCAAAAGTAAAGCTTAAAATAATATATTCTTCCACGGTAAACTTCAAACACTCACCCAGTCTTAAGGAAGTTATGCCAAATTTCACGAACAACATTCTTCATTTTTAGGTGTTTAGGGGACGCAAAACTTTCATCGGCGTGTGACATATTATTACCATCCATCACAGCCGCCGATTGAGCGCAGTGGTTAGCACCCCGCACGTTAGTGTGTGGAACCACAGAATCTTCATCATCCACAAAGCTGTATTCATACAAATAGATTTGATTGTTGCCAGCCTCCGCATGCAACTTAGTAGCCCAAAGCATGGGATAAGTAAACATAACATCCGAAAAGTAATCCACGTATGCCAAAATGTTATTATCATCGATAGGATCATCACCAAAATAAAACTTCCTAATTTTATCAGCTACTTCTTCTCTTTCTTCCAAAGACGCAAACTTTAAGTCAGCTGGCAAGAAATCAGAAAATTTTTCATTTATCTTGGGCTTCCAATATTCATAGAGCATTACTCGTAATAGTCCTTCCATGTTAGCGAAGCCATATAACACAGGTAACTTTTTGTAGTCGCCTTTCCTTAATATACTTAGAGGAGATTCTGTCAAGAATGCTCCGTCTCCTGTATCACGCTCCACACACGGTGAAAACATGAAAGTAGAATCAGTTCTATCGAAAAATGGATCTGAAGTCAACAGTTTCAATGGAGCTGTCTTGTAGAACTCTTCCAATGCGTAAAAATCGTCTACGTTAGTGAAGTTAAGTTCTCTGGCATACTTTTTGGCAATCTCTACAGGATCCCTTTGAACTGTAAATGCGGCCAGGTTTCCACCACTTTCTGGTACGACTCGGTGGAACAGCCCTTCGGCTGACTTAGAAAGCATTACTAGGTCAACTGATGCAGAACCTGCACTGCCGCCTACAAGGGTGACATCATCAGGGTTGCCGCCAAAGCTGGCGATGTTCTTTTGAACCCAATGCAGCAGCGTCACCTGGTCCTTCATGCCAGCATTGCCCGGTACATCCTCTGTACCGAGACAAAGGAAACCGTGGACGCCCAAGCGGTAGTTGAACGTGACCATAATGAAATCTTTTGTCTTCATCATAAACTGTGTTGATTTAACCATATCACCATAGCCCATTGAAAAAGCTCCTCCGTGAACATATACAAGGACCGAGAGATTTTTCTTATTGGTGTTTGGTACGAATACATTAGCAATCAGACAATTTTCTAGTTGAACTTTTGTTTTCGGCATGAGATCTAAGTATGGAAACGTAGGTTGCGGACATATTACTTCCTTGTTGGTAGCGTCAAATGGTTCCAACCATACCGGCGGCGGAAGAGGTGCCTGAAAAGAAAAATAAAAATAAAACCAGCGTCGTGATTGATTTAAGATTAATGCTTTCAAGGATTTCTTTAAATATCGAAACCTCTCAAGGATATGTGTGCGATGTAGAAAACCAATGTGAAGAAATGTAATCCTTCCTCGATTGAATAATCATATTTGAATCAACTGGAAACTTCAAGTTAACTTTAAAAAATGGTTCGCGTTTAAAATATTGATGCGTCTTTGAAGTCATAGACACAAAAAATAGTTTTAGAATTGTGATTCGAAACTGTAGCTTCTCCGCGGTCACCGTTCCGTAGCGGTCGTCAGCAATTTGGCTTGGTTGATTTTAAGCCGAGCTCTTTGGCTAGTAACTTGTAACTAGCCTAGTGCTGTAGGTGCTGCAGTAAGTGTGTGAATTGAATCTATAAAAAATATAATCTATCTATAAAAACCAAAGAGGAAGATTTGTATTTTTGTTTGTTTGTAACGAATAAACGGAAAAACTACTGGTCTGATTTCAAAAATTCTTTCACCATGAGAATACTACATTATCTTTGAGTAACATAGGCTATATTAAAATTAATTAATTAAAACAAAAACCTTAAGAAAATTCACACGTACGAAGTCGCGGACAAAGTGTTAGTATAATATAAATTTGCAATACCTTAAATTTATTTACGCCAGTAGGAGCTGTAGCGTAAGGTATGTTGTAGAATTCGTATAGATCAGCGCTGGGATGCTTGCGCCCGCGCACCGGCCCTTGCGTAGTTTTTACTTCTCGCCATTCGTCATCAGCCAAAACAGCCGTCACGCACAAAAGCACTACACACGTCCGCCACTCCATCGCTACGTTTGCGAACTAATTCATAATGATGATAATATTTTCATGTTAGACACCGAGCGGCTTTTATCTCTCCAAGCAACGATAGGTGAGACCTGATACTAAATTTGATATTTTATAATGCGTATAAGTTCATAAATATCATTTGCCGCTGAGTAATATTGCAGTGTTTCACTATAGAAGGTTCAAGATGTCGGTTATCCCAACTTAATGGCGACGATGCGCAAAGTTTGTTTAAATTTATGGCTCACGTTTTGTGAAAGTACAATTGTTTAGGATACGATGGGACTGACATGCGCTATGCGTAAAAGCCACTATAAAAAAAAAAGATGTCTGTGACAGGAACATGAGATTATTCAACTCTGCCTCTAATTTAGCTTGTCATGTTATTGTTGGAGTCTATGGGCGACAAAACAATTTAATAACAATTTACGTCCTGCTCTGTTTATCAATCTATTAACTGCAGAAAAGAGAATGCTATCACGCGACTTTAACCACAGTCGCGTGATAGCATTCTCTTTATATATAATATATATATATATATAACTAGCTTTTGCCCGCGGCTTCGCTCGCGTAGAATTTGGTCTGCCGCCACATTAAGTTACGCGACATTTTTTTTGAATACTTTTTTTTTATGTACCTTCACATCGTACATCCCAGATTTCTAATTTCAAAATTAGTTTCCACACAATCTTTGAACTCCTATACCTAATATTTAGAAGGAATCCCTTGAGGGTAGAATTATCTGAATTCCTTTCTAAGTGCTCATTACTTTAAGCTATAATAGAACTCTGCAAGTTTCAAAATGCTAAGTCTAGTGGTTTCTTCATCAATCTTTACCTGTATGGTGTGTTTATGCAAAGTAGCCCTATGTCCTTCCCCGGGTTTGAGATTATCCTATCCAGCACAAAGGGATTACTTAACACTGACTAACAAACAGGTCGGACCAATGTTATTTTTATTAAATCACTACATAGTATAAAACAAAGTTGCTTTCTTTGTCCCTATGTCCCTATGTATGCTTACATTTTTAAAACTACGCAACGGATTTTGATGCGGTTTCTTTATTAGATTTTGTAATAAGTAAAGAATTATGTGGTATGTAATTGGAATAGGTGAACATCTGTGTTAATTTATCTGTTTTTACTGCAATATGCTCCTGTATACTATGTTATTTGTTTTTTTTGGTTCAGCGGAAATATGTAGGTTTTGGGATTTAGATACACGTGAGCAAGCTACGTATAGCTGCCCATGGGAAAAACAGGGCGTGCCTAAATGTATCCCCGCTACCTTCAAAGTTTGCCCTTGCGATTTATTAATAGTCATAGAAAATGCAACTTTAAGTGGGAACTGTAAACGTTTGAAATTGAAGGGTAAGTTATTGGGTATTATTGGGATGCGTGGAATAAGAACATTTTCACCTATAAAAACTATATATATCAAAATATAATAATAATAATATTTACATAATAATAATAATAATATATATATTTATTGTTTAATTGTCCTTTAAACAATAAAGGACAATTCTTATGCGACTGAATTAAAAATAAAAAGTAATTAATCGCTATCTAGGATAAAGAGACGAAGAATAAATGACATGACAATAAAAATGCCTACAGAACACAACCATCAATGAAGTCTGCTCGCCGCCGGCCGCCGTTAGGCGCTCCGTTCAAGTCAATCTTAACGTGATAACTTTTAAACTATTCGGCCAAATTACTTAGTGTGAAAGACAAAGTTTATCTACATTAAATACTTAATGCGAGAAATGTATTCATTTTGATAAGAGTTTGATAATTATATACTAATATGTGCGTTGTAAAATAGTACCCAATAAAATTAAATTTATGGTTCACAATTTTGGTCGTACTGGCTTGCACATAAAATGTAGATGTATGCTGTCGCGGACTTTTATTTAGACCTACTTAAGACAAACAATCCTGAGGTACATCATCTTTATGTAACTCCATTGGTTAAGGCAGCGCACGCCAAGATAGATCTCAGATGGAAGATTTTTTTCCGACTTAATTGACACGTATCGTTATATTATGACCAAAATTACATAAAATCATTATAAATTGTAGCCTATGTGTTATTCTGATGAATAACCTACATTACTGCAAAGTTTCATTCAAATCGGTCCAGTAGTTTTTTCGTGAAAGGGTAACAAACATACACACACACATACATCCATCCTCACAAACTTTCGCATTTATAATATGTATTAGTAGGATTATTATACATTTATTTGTATTAAATGTCATCATATCCCAATTTTGCCGACATCATGCCAATTCAGAGTGATTATGCAATATTCCCCGGTAAGAATAATCGGTTTTTGATAAGTTAGTCGACCGCACCTATATTATAAATAAAATAGCCAAACGAGCGAGCTGGTTGCGGAAGTATGTAGGTATTACGTCAGTTGTTGTTAGTCCGAGAACACAGAACTCAATGGATGCTATGATTGTTTTAGATGCTAGCCGTCTATTATAACAAATTGACTTTGACTACACTACATGATCTAAGGTCGCCTGATTAGCTTCAATGTCAGAAGATGACCGACATATTATAAATTCTGTTGTAATCACTGAGTTATTATTACTACGTACACGTACAGAGAAGACGTCACTCATCACTACTGTGTTCCGTTCAAGTGCCGTCAGCGGGCTGCACTTCACTTAGTTGCTTCCTAGCTCTTGAGCGCCTAAGTCTTGTTGGTTTTAAAACGAAAAAACGTGATAACTCATTAAATATGCCATTGTGTGTGTTACGATATTGCACTAATAATTCAAGAAAGACGGCCAAGTGCAAAGGAATAACTTTCCGTCGGTGAGTAACTAGATCATTATTTTAAAACTTAATTCGAGCAAAATATTTAGCGGACGCCATGTTGCGTCATTTGTCATAGACTAAAAGTTAAAGACGTGACATTGTGTGTGTACTAAGTGAATGTAGAATTAGCTGACATTTCTTTTTATAGAGGAAAATAGTCATTTTACACATATTTAAAAAGAACAGATTGTGTCTATCTAACGAAAAAAGATAAAACATGAAAAATGAAAAACATTATTGAATTTAATTAGAGATAATTTGTTACATTTTGTTTATTCAAGGTCAAAAAATGGATACAGTTTCTCTAATGGGACAACCCCGCCACACTATTCCCTAACCACTGTAACTCCTGTAAGCCAGAATCAACAGTGGCGACCACCAGAAAAGCGCCAGAGCAATGAAGCTCGACGAGTACCAGAGAAACGATTCAACTGTCTTGGATCCCGCAACGAAATTAATCAGAAAAGAACAGCGGAGGAGTAAGAAAAACATATTTTCCACTTTCCTCCAAATCAAGCAGGAGACAGAACAGAACTAGGCCAATAGGCACAAAGGGACGTTTACAACTGGGAGAAACCCAGTTGCTAAGCACCACGGATTATAATTGACATAATTAATGGGCCCTAAAAAGTGAGCTGTTACATTAAATTTGATTCCAATAATAGGTATGGCAAAATCGCTTGAACGCACGGATTAGTTCCAGTTTCCACAAGGTCCGCATAATAAACTGCTCCGGATGTAGCCTGAACACTATCCAACCAGATGTAGAACATTGACACAAAGGCGAAGCAACAAGCTTGAAAGAAAATAATTTACTTTTAAAGTTGCCATGACCTGTTAGAAATTGGGCAACACAGTGGTCCACCTCCAGCCATGTCCTGACCAGCCGCTCACGAACGGATGGAAAGAACTGATGAAGGTGACGGCCCTTGCTAGAATCATTCCACCTACACTGCCACTCGGATAAAAGTTCCTCCCAGACGTCAGTCTGTGGTTTAAATAATCTAGAGATCTTAGCGCGGTCACGTTGAGTTAAAAAGTTTGCGTCCATGGTCTCTCGCGCGGAATAGTACATTGCAGCACGTCGTTGCACCTTAAGATCGACTGGAAGCATGCCTGCTAGAACCGGAAGGGCTTCAGTACTAACGGTCCTATATGCTTTACATAAAAATATTAAAGCCAAACGTTGACTTTGAAGCAATTTACGTCGTACCGCCCCTATAGTGGCCCTATCAGCCCAAACAGGTGCTCCGTAGCACATACATTCCAAATAGGTAGCCCCATAAATAGTTTTTAAAGTTAAAAATGTCAGTCCCCAAGTGGCTTTAGATATACTCGTCAAGGCATAAAAGTTCTTTTTAGCTTTTTCACCAACTGTTTTTATGTGGTCAATAAATGAAAAGTTTTTCTCTAAGACCAGACCAAGGTAGCACACTGATTGTTTCCTTTTAACGGGAACGTTATTAAATTTAATATTAGGCCATGATTTAAGATTACCATTTAAAATAAGTTGATAGGTTTTGTGAGGTGCAAAGGTTAGACGGTTTCGGTAGCCCCACTGAGATATTAAGCGAAGGCATGTGTCAGCCAAATTCTCAAGCTCAGCCCGGGTACTTGCCTGAATAAGCAGAAGGCCATCGTCCGCGTAACCGGTTAATGAACAACCGCAAGGAAGTGGAATCGCAAGCAAATCATGAAAACCTACATTCCATAAATATGGACTGATAACTGAACCTTGAGGACATCCCATGGTTAGAGCCTTCGAGATAGAATGATGTCCAAGTTTGAGCTTCGCGGAGCCGTTTAAAAAGTACGAGTAAACAAGAGTATAGATGTTTCTGTAACAACCACGGGTTTTCATCTTAAGTAGTAGCATAGGCCACCATGCGTTATCAAAAGCCCCTGAGATATCGAGAAAGATCCCAATGACGTATTTATGTTCGGACGAATTAACAATTATCCTAACAGATAGTGCCGCGTCGACGGTAGATTTCCCTTTGGTGAAACCGAAATGACTATTATGAAATTTTGGTCCATCCGGTAGCAAACGTGGAACGATAAGGCGCTCCAGGAGTTTTCCCAAAGATGGTAGTAGTGTTATGGGCCGGTACGACTTCGGGGTCATCCGGGGGCTTGTCGCCACTCTTTGGGATAATTCGTATAAAGCCACGTCGCCATATACGAGGAAAAATACCTTCCGCAATGCACCGGTTATAAACAGTTAAGATCGCGTCACCCGCTGTTTTACACGCTTCTATAATCATTCTATTAGATATTTTATCTTCACCTGATTATTTGTAGACTGGTAGTCTCTTGACAACGTTTATGAACTCGTCAGTGGATGGTAGATCTGACGCTGGTGATTCAGGTGGCACCGAAGCCCACGCTCTGATCTGTTGGTGGTATTCGTTGTCGTTCATAGGTGAATCATCGGGTATCAGAGTATTAAGTAGAACTTCCGTTGTTTCTTCGATACCGGTGGTATGTTTATTATTTACTTTAATGTTTTGGACATACGCAAGGTCGACTGATCTATTAGCCTTAAACTCGTGATATAAAGGAGACCACGGACCTTCTTTATCTAGTTCTCTTTATGGATACAGTTTGTCAAGTTTTAACCACCCTAAACCAGTTAATATAAGTAGGTACTGTAGAGACTAGGCTACACTTTGTAACGTACTCGTTACAGTACCGGATCTAGGCTACGTTAAATGAAAGGTATTAATGACTTTCAGAAGACTATATCAATATCATTAGCGAGAGGTAAGATTTACATGACCCAGCCTTAACGGCTCCTGGTCTGACAGACTTGTCTTGTCATAGTATAAAAACTATCTTCTACGATTTGGATTCATTCCAGAAGCTAGCTGAGTGTTCCGTCATAGAGTATAATATCTAATGGCTATTATCTCAGAAACACATCAGATCTCCACAGTACATACATACATGCCATATGGAAATTTATGATGAAATTGTATGTTCCACAGAGTAAAACCAGTATAGGTATCTCAAATAAATATCATAATTATTAAAATAATCTGTCTAGTAAACTCTTTCAATTTATCTTACTATTTTCCCGTAGGTACCCAATTAAATAGGCAGAATATAAACAAAGTGTCGCTTCTATGACGGTGACATCGCATCTTTGACTCATTACCCTGCCCCCGTTCGCCCCGCACTGCTGGTGCACAGAAGTTTGTTCGCGGCGTCTATTCTATACGTAGTAATATTAGTTCAATGGTTGTAATAGGAAACTGTTTAAGGAATTGCGCTTGAGCATAGTTGGTTCATCATCATCATCATCATCTGTAGATGGAAGATGTCGAATGTTGAACAAAGGCCTCCCCATACAACACCACGATAATAGTTGGTTACCTGGAACTAATTCGGCATGATTGTCGTAATTCTATCTGTATCATAATACCTCCTTTTTTTTATGTAGCTTGTTTTTTTTGCACTTTAATGGCATACATTTTTATATTTGTGAGGCAATGACAATGTGAGTATGCCACTAATTGCCCCGTCTTTCAAGTGACTTTATCGATACAAGTCAGACAGCCAGACATGGCGAGGTGCGATAGGTGAATACCTAAGTAAATAGGAAATACGATACATTATATTCGCACTTAAAAAACAAATCGTCAGTTGGTATCTTAATAGGTATTGTTTTTATTTAGGTACTTCCAAGAAATTTACAAAATCTGGTAGTTAATATTCGTAAAAAAAGTGTTAACTGGCTTCTTATGACATACAAATATTAAGCGCTGAGGTCAACCGAATATTTTATAAAGTTGTTTTATAGCTCAACACGTGATCTGGGTGGCGGTTTTGGTGGTGGTACTGCATCCCGGTAGTATCTCTGGTAGATGTCATCCCAAAAGCGAGTACGTTCTTCTAAGAGAACCCCACGTAGTTCTAGCTTTTCATCCAACACCATGTGTGGTGATCTGTCCGCGCCTGCTGCTGGCCACGTAGGCAGCGACGACCCTTGAGGCACGGGTTTCCTGAAAGAAACAACAACATAGGAAATATTATATCCAAAAGACAACCTTAGTAATACCTCTTCAACTAAAGTGACTACCGACAGAGTCTAAAAAACCCTGACAACACTTACAGAAGTTCTTCTCTTTGGGAGCCAAATAGGGAAATTGATTATTTCTATCTTCATTTTTATTAAAACACCAGATACTTACCCAGTCTTAAGAAAGTTATGCCAAATTTCACGAACAACGTTCTTCATTTTCAGGTACCTAGGGGATACAAAACTATCATCGACGTGTGTGATATTTTTACCATCCATCAAAGCCATCGACTGAGCGCAATGGTTAGCACCTCGTACGTTTGTGTATGGAATCACAGGATCTTCATCATCCACAAAGCTGTATTCATACAAATAGATTTCATTGTTGCCAGCCTCCGCGTGCAGCTTCGTAGCCCACAGCATGGGATAAGTAAATAAGACGTCCGAAAAGAAATCCACGTATGCCAAGATGTTATTGTCACTGATAGGCTCCTCACCAAAATAAAACTTCTTAATCTTATTAGCTACTTCTTCTTTTTCTTCTACAGACTCAAATTTTAAGTCAGGCGGCAAGAAATCAGAAAAATTTTCATTCATTTTTGACTTCCAACTATCATAGAACATTAAACGAAGTATTCCTTCCATTTGAGCGAATCCATACAATACAGGTAACTTCTTGTAGTTACCTTTTTTTAGTATACTCAGAGGAGATTCTGTAAGAAATGCCCCGTCTCCGGTATCTCGCTCCACACACGGTGAAAACAAGAAAGTAGAATCAGTTCTATAAAAAAGTGGATCTGACATCAACAGGTTCAAAGGAGCTGTCTTGTAGAACTCTTCTAATGCGTAAATATCGTCTACGTTAGTAAAGTTTAGTTCTCTGGCATACTTTTTGGCAATCTCTACAGGATCCCTTTGAACCGTAAATGCGGCAAGGTTTCCACCACTTTCTGGTACGACTCGGTGGAACAACCCTTCGGCCGACTTAGAAAGCATTATTAGGTCCACTGACGCAGAACCTGCACTGCCGCCTGCAAGGGTGACATCATCAGGGTTGCCGCCGAAGCTGGCAATGTTCCTTTGAACCCAACGCAGCAGCGTCACCTGGTCCTTCATGCCAGCATTACCCGGTGCACCCTCTGTGCCGAGGCAAAGGAAACCATGAATGCCCAAGCGGTAATTAAACGTGACCATAATGAAATCTTTTGTGTTTAACAAGTACTGTGTTGCTCTTATTAATTCACCATAACCTATTATAAAAGCTCCTCCGTGAACATATACGAGGACCGAGAGGTTTTTCTTATTGGTGTTTGGCACAAAGACATTAGCAATCAGACAATTTTCTAATTGCACTGCGGTTTTTGGCAAGTAGTCTACGTATGGAAACTTAGTTTGCGGACATATCACTTCCTTGTTGGTAGCGTCAAATGGTTCCAACCAAACTGGCGGCGGAAGAGGTGCCTGAAAAGAAAGTTAAGCATTAAAGTAGTATCTTAGCAGAACTGGGGGGAGGGGTGGGTGGTTTGGTTCTTGGAAAATTAAATAGGTTGAAAAAGATTTTGTTCGAACGAGTTTTTGCCTGATAAACTAACATTACCCTGACCATTGTCATTATTATTTTATCTTTAATTATGATTCAAGTAACAAACTTTGACTTGTATGACATATTTTAATTGTTCTTATATTGACTATAAGTAATATTAAATTTATATTTGACTTATTTGACTATGATTATGTTTAGTTATGTAAGAAACCAATTTTGACAAGACCATTAATGATAGTCGTTAAGTAATGCATGTAGGTATTGAGTAAATAGCATTGTGATGATTTAGATTTTCTTAACCATAGTTATATCAGTCACTCATATCTTGCATTTATGTGTATATTCATGTAAATAAATATCTTGTATCTTAAAATATTACAACTTGACTTGTAAGCGGAGCACAAAAGGGATAGGAGAGAATCTAATTATTTTTGAAAAAGTCAAGGTTTTAGGTAGAGTAGATTTTGTAAATATCCTCGTTATTTGGTCGGCTTAGGAGATAATGCATGATAAAAAAAATACTGAGATATGTACACGATATGTATTATGACTAAATATATCTTTTAATTAATAATACCTTAAATTTATCTACACCAGTAGGCGCTGTAGCATATGGTATATTGTAGAAGGCGTATAGATCCCCGCTAGGATGCTTGCGCCCGCGCACCGGCCCTTGCGCAGTTTTCACTTCACGCCATTCGTCGTCAGCCAAAACAGCCGTCACACACAAAAGTACTACACACGCCCGCCACTTCATCGCTACGTCCGCAAACTAAAGAAGCACGATGTTCGAGGCGGCTATTATCTCTTAAAGTGACGAAAGGTGATATCTGATATTGAATTTAATATAACAGATTTAAAAATAGCTTTAATTTGTGCTGCTGAGTAATGGTGACAGTACAGGGCCGTGAGACATTTTAACTCTGCCTTTAGGTTGGGGCTGGGGACTATGGACGATGTAACAATTTACTATCAATGTATTGTTTTTTTGACGACACAGTTGGCGCAGTGGCTGAGCGTTCGACTTCTGCGCAGCGTGTTGCGGGTTCAATTCCCGCCCAGGGTAAATATTTGTGTGATGAGCACTTGTGTTTGCCTGGTGTCTGGGTGTTGTTTATAGTAGGGGAGCCGTAGTGGGGATTTTTGAATTTACTCGAGCGCGGCAGAATAACATATGGGGGGAAGCCTTGCGACTTGTGAAGTTAAGCAGCGGTTAAGCTCCGGTTAAGCAGCGGACAACCTCCTTGGTTGACTTGCGAGATGTCATTTCTAAAAAAGAAAGATAAAGATGAAGAAAAGATAAGATAACGACCAAGTCGAACCGAACTTCCAATATGAAGGCGATTCCACTGACGATGATGATTGAAAAATTTGTTTAATTTCTTTTTCTCAGTACACTATTTTATTTTCTAAATACAGGTTTTCTATCCATTTGGATAAAATTTTAAAACCCAATGTAACTTAGCAGCATACTGTTTCTCCTAATTATATTTTCGCATAACATTAATTACGCATAACAGCTTACGCATATTTTTTTAGGAATTGTTTCTCTAATCATAATAATGATTTAAGCATAACATTCTACAGCATAAACTTATTAACGCATAGGTAATGATTTTAAAACATATTTTTACCATGCATGCAGCAAGCATGCAAACATGTAAACAAGCATATGCCATGTATGCAGCTGAAAGCATGTAAGCAACCATGCAGCAACCATGCAGCAAGCATGCAGCAAGCATGAAGCATGTAATTCAATGTAAAAATAAATTGTTACATTCAAAAAAGAATGAATATTCTTTTTCTAACCGTCAAATTAAGGAAATTCCTCCACATAATTGTCAGATTATGGGTCAGTACGACAAGGACATCAAGATGAAGCGTCTGTATAAAAATCTGATGCGCGCGAGTATTTCGAGGTCTCGTTTTTTTTTGCATTTTCAAAAATCGTCATGACCTTTGGGCTCGTCCAAATCGTCGGTCTTTTGAATAGGAGCTACTTGAGGCTTCACTTAACATTCCTTCTCAATATCTGACGCGCTCGACAATTTTTTTTTTCCTACTTTCTACCCCTTCGTACGGCCACCCCCACCATGCAAACCGGCAACATTTTTCCATTACCAGAAACACGTGGGGCGTATACACTATTAATATCTGACGCGCTCGAGTATGTCCATGTGACGGTTTTTTTTAACATTTTTGAAAACCTGTACACTCTTTCCCCACCAGTGAAAGTGCATACATCTCATAACCTTTTTTTCTTTTTAGCATTTAACCTTCACAATCCAATAGATCTCCACGACGCTCGAGTAAATCCCGATTTAGCATCTTGGGCTCCCCTACTATTACGAGTATCTATATATGTATGTATTTAAAATGTATTTGTGTATGTATATCAGCTGTCTGACACCCATATAATAGTACAGGGTCTCCCTAGTTTGGGATCAGATGGCCGTGTGTGAAATGTCCCCACATATTATTATTATTATTATCAACTACTATGAAGTACGAAGGCCAGCACAACCAGCTACAACAATCTGTCAAACTTTGTTAGATTTTAAACTTTATTGTAAAAGAATAAGGTTAATTTAAAAACTAAGGAAAATTTTACAGTTTGGTATGGCCTGATGTGCTGACGTCTGTACCAAGTTTACTAGGTACAAGATTTAACACTAAAATGCGAAATAATCACGTTTGTTGTGTGGGGACCCCTTTTATTTTTAATTTAGTTTTATTTGTTGTTATTGCCCGCCTTGAGGAAGTCCGGTGATCCAAATATGCTCGTGCCTTCTCTGCATTCGAAAAGGCCTTTACCCTTTAGTGGAACATTAATAGACTGGTATTATTATTATTAACTAGCTGACCCGACAGACGTTCTCCTATCCATATCTACCCTACCAAACTACCTACCCTACCTACCCTACTTATCCTGCCTTACTTACCTGCCTACCTACCCTACCCAACCAACCTACCTACCCCTACATACCTATCTATCCTACCTAACAAAAATTTTATTTATCTGATATTATACAAACCTTCTCCTGACAATAACGAACACAAGAAAAAAAAATATTATCCAATTTGGTTCAGCCGTTCGGAAGTTATGCGCTTACAAACATTTCGGCGATTCATTTTTATATAATTATAAAATGTATTGTTGCAGCGTTCATAGAAATGCAGAGTGTGTGAATAATTTAAAATGTCTACCTATTCAAAAGATACAGTCCTGAGAGAGACAGCCCTGTGACAGACGGACAGACAGCGGAGTCTTAGTAATATGAGAGGAGAGAAGAGGTTCCGCACCCAAACCCCCCTTTGGGGGGTGGGATACACCCTCTCGATCTTCGAATCCGAGAGGCAGTCTCGTTATATGAGGCCAAGAAGGTGGTGTCCCATCCTGCGCTGGGAAACCGGAAGATCGAGCGCGTGGTATTGGCGCTAGAGGCACCACATCCGGCTGAGCAGAAGAACATTGAACTGCGACGTCTGGTAGACGAGGAGCAATACAATTCCCACCGCGATTACGCGGTGCGATTCTTCACAGACGGCAGCAAGAGGGTAAACTCGGAGCCGCGCTATCCGTATGTAAAGACGAGGCCGAGACGAAGATCCGTAAACTTGTTCTGCCGTCTTATAGTACCGTCTACCAGGCTGAGCTCCTTGCCCTCTGCGAAGCCACGAAAGAAGTCCTGCGAAGACCTGAGACGGCGTTCGCCATCTACAGTGACTCCTCTCACTCCTCCAAACAGTCGTGAACCCCGAAGCCTTCCACCCACTCGCAGTCGAAACTAGAAACGCCATCCGCCACAGTAACTGCCAGAACTCTTGTTCTGGCAGTTACTGTGACGGATGGCGTATCCTTGTTCTGGATCAAAGCACATGCGGGGCTGGAGGGTAACGAGAAAACCGACTCACTCGCAAAGGAGGCTGCCCTGAGATCAAAGCGCACACCCGACTACGACAGATGTCCGGTTTCATTCGTCAAGCGAGCGATCCGATTGGAGACGCTGGGTGAATGGAACCGGAGATACTGTACTGGAGAAACGGCGGCCACCACCAAGATGTATTTTCCATGCGCGATCGCGGCGTACAGGACGGTGCGGAAACTACGGATGACGATGGAGCTGACCCAAGCCCTAACGGGACACGGTGGGATCTCCGAATACTTGACTCGCTTCAAGTGCAAGGAGAACCCAGCGTGTATCTGTGACCCCGACAGTCAGGAGACGATCCTCCATCTCCTGACGGAATGCCCTGTATATGGCTCCCACAGGCACGAGTTTGAATTAAAAGTGGGAACCAAATTAAGTACACAAAATTTTTGTATAATAATAGCGCAAAATAAGACGAAAGATAAATTTATAGAGTACTTATTTAGAAAAAAATGTTAAAATCTTTACTAATATTATAGAGCTGAAGAGTTTGTTTGTTTGTTTGTTTGGTTGAACGCGCTAATCTCAGGATCTACGGGTTCGAATTGAAAAAATCTTTTTGTGTTGGATAGTCCATTTATCGAGGAAGGCTATAGGCCCATGCGAAGCCGGGCCGGGTCGCTAGTAGTCAATAAAAGTAATAAGTAATTAGTAAAATGTAAAAAAGTTCATAATAGGCCTCATTAAATCCCTGCAAAAATAATAGCAGGGGCTCACGCTTAGGCAGGAGTGTGGTTTTAGCCGGTAAGAGTCCGGTACTGCCAAGACTGTTTCAATTATGGGACAGTCTGGGCGTCCATGAGGATTTCGCACTCCTGTCTCAAAAAAAAACCCCTTTGGGTGCGGAATCCTAAAAAGCAGACTAGACTTTGATAGCTTTTCGTAATGAAACATTTATTTGAATAACATCATATTTATGTAGGATAGGGTTCAACATTAAATAAGTATAACTCCTTGAATTATTATCTTATTAATATAATATCCTAAGTAAAATATATCCTAAATTTATTTTTCCGTCGTTATACCTACTCAGAGTGATGATGCATAATTTGCAGGAGCCATAAACATCAGCTACGGCCAATGTCTGAAACTCTCAAGTCACAGCTTGATAAAAAGAAACGTTTGTTTTTCTAAATGTTTTTATAGGATAGGCATTATATCTGCCAAACATCTAACTTGTTTGTTTGCGATTAACTATAATTTATACCTACAGTGTTATTTGGGAAACGTACATGGACTTTGTCATACAAGACAGAGTACCTGTGTCACAGTATAAGTATTAGTACTTCCGCACAGCAGCGATGCGCTCCACTTCCCTCTGAAACACTGTTCCTCACCTCTTCTCGCGTGAAACGTGCTCTCGGAACTGCTTTTAGTTCGAGCGGCACGTAGACACGCACATATTTGTACAGTCTATTATTTTGGTAGTAGTGTAGGCAATAATATCGTTTCGTTTATGGAGTGTCGTGGGTGTGCCTGTGCAGTGGACACCATAGTTGTTCAAAGTGTTTGTTGTCTATTATGGTAATTTGTCTTTGACGTAGGCACACCTAGTCACTCCATACAAACGGAACAATTTAATTACCTACACTGCAACCAAAATAACAGACCGTACAAATATGTGCGTGTGTGCGCGTGTCTACGCGCCGCTAGTCTCAGCCTTGAACTAAAAGCAGTTTCGAGAGCAGGTTCGAGGCGGGTAGAGGTGAGGAACAGTGTTTCGAAGGGAGACGGGGTCTGTCGCTACTGTACGGTAGTACTAATATTTATACTGTGACGTTAGTACGTGCGATCATGCACATCTCTACGACAAGGTCGACTGATTACCTTCAATGTCACAGGATGACCGATATTTGTAAATTCAAATATCCTAATTAACTGTGCAGGAAATCATACTTGAGTATAATTTACTGAATACTAGCTTCAAGTTCAGGAATGACGGTCACTGTGTCATTACCTACCAGTCGTTTGTGATTACATTGATGCCCACTTAAATTTTGGTAGCTCAGCGTAGCTTGTTACTCTTATCATACTTTGTTATTGTGCATCAATGGCATTGTGAGTATACCGATAATTTAAACCGTCTTCCAGCTGATGTTATTAACCAAAATGTGTATAATAGTTATACAGCCAGACATATTTGGAGAGGTGTGATAGATAAATAAATAAATATGCACCAAAGGTACGTTATATTCTAAATTCAAAATTAATTTATTTAGTTGAATCCAAGAAATTAACCAAAATCTGGATACTAATATTTGTACATTCATAAAAAACTAATAACAAACTTCTTTGACACCAAAACACTATTGCAAGCTATCAGTTTATAATGCTATTTTATAGCTCAAGGCGTGCTTTTGGTGGCGGTGTTGGTGGTGACACGGCGTCCCGGTAGTATCTCTGGTAGATGTCTTCCCAGAAGCGTGTACGTTTCTCTAAGAGCACCCCACGTAGTTCCAGCTTCTTATCGAGCACCATGTATGGTGATCTGTCTGCACCTGCTGCCGGCCACGCAGGCAGTGACGACCCTTCAGGCACTGGTTTTCTGAAAGGGACAACATATAAAAAATTTACTTCCAAGCAATGAGCCATTCTGTCACATGTACAGTCGCAGACTACCGACAGTATCGACTTTAAACTGCCTTGAGTACGGATTAAATCCAGACAGAACACTCCGAAACTAAAATGGTTCTTAGTTTAGTAGCAAAACAAACCACGTAGATCGTTTTATGGATTATTGGAGCCGATTAGTATAGGCTCCGCTTTATGAGAGGTAGTTAGTGGTAGATTTAAACTTTCAAAGTCAGATATATTTGTCTTTTTGAAATTTATTTGAAACCCGCTGCTCTTAAACGGTGAAGGAAAAATAAGAAAACTCTCATGTCCTAGAATATGAATCTCTAAGACATAATATGACATTCACGAAATCCGCGCTACATATAGTATTACGGTCTACTTTCTCCTACAGAGAACCAGCATTAATAATGTTATTTAAAAGTAATTTTTAGTACACCTACCCAGTTTTGATAAAGTTGTGCCATATTTCACGTATTATTTTCTTCATGGTCTTGAACTCTGGGGTAACAGCAGACTCATCATGGTAAGTCATGTTTTTACCATCCATAACAGCCGCCGTCTGAGCGCAGTGAGTAGCGCCTCGTATGTTAGTGTGTGGCACTACTGGTACATCCTCGTCCACAAAGGAATATTCATATAAATAGATTTGATTGTTGCCAGCCTCCACTTGCAACTTCGTAGCCCAGAGCATAGGATAAGTAAATATGACATCTGAAAAGAAATCTACGTATCCTAAAATGTTGTCTTCGGCGACCGGCTTGTCTCCAAAATAAAACTCCTTGATTTTATTGGCTACTGCTTCTCTTTCTTCTTCAGACTCGAACTGTAAGTCGGCCGGTAAGAAATCAGAAAACTTTTCATTCATCTTTTGCTTCCAAAATTTAAAGAAGTCAAGCCGCATCATTCCTTCCATTTGGCCGAAACCGTACAACACAGGTAACTTTTTGTAATTGCCTTTCTTAAGTATATTCAGAGGAGTTTCTTTCAGGAATGCTTCGTCTCCTGAATCACGCTCCACACACGGTGAAAACATGAAAGTAGAATCAGTTCTATCGAAAAATGGATCTGAAGTTAACAAATCTATAGAAGTTGTTTTATAAAACTCTTCTAATGCATAAATATCGTCTACATCAGAAAAGTTAAGTTTCCTGGCATAAGTTTTAGCAATCTCCACAGGATCCCTCTGAATAGTAAACGCGGCAATGTTTGCCCCACTTTCTGGTATGACTCGGTGAAATAACCCTTCGGCTGACTTTGAGAGCATTAAGAGATCTACAGATGCAGAACCTGCACTGTACCCTGCAAGGGTGACATCATCAGGGTTACCACCGAAACTGGCAATGTTCTTCTGTACCCAGCGCAGCAGTGCCACCTGGTCCTTCATGCCAGCATTTCCCGGCGCATCCTCTGTGCCAAGACAAAGGAACCCATGCACGCCTAAGCGGTAGTTGAAAGTAACTATTATAATATCTTTGGTATTCATTAGCTGTGTATATTTAAACATTTCTCCATAACCAAGTACAAAAGCACCTCCATGAACATACACTACGACTGATAGGTTTTTATTCTTCGTGTTTGGCACATACACATTTGCAATTAGACAATTTTCTAATTTTTTTAGTGATTTTGGCCATGTATCTAAGTCTGGAAACGAAGGTTGCGGACATGTAACTTCTTTATCGACAGCGTCATATGGTTCCAACCAAACAGGCGCAGGAAGAGGTGCCTGAAACAAAAAATCTTTAATAAAATCCATAATTTTGGTAGCGTGAAGGTTTTAAGCGCCTTGTTGCAAAAAAAGTCAGGTCTTGACTACGGACATTATCGTACCCGATTCTAATACGGACGCTGGGTTTGACGTGGTAGAGGTGTAATAATAGTTGACCATGCAGACATTATACCTGTCCCGAGTAACAAGGAGAATGCTCGGTGCTATCAATCCCTAATATAATATGTGCCCGGATGATGACAATGAAACTAAAATACCTCGACTGCATGACCAGTGACCAAATGTTACTAGGTACAGTCATTTTGGTTGTTGTTTATCTATATACGTATGTATTTAAATGTATTTGTGTTTGTATATCAGCTGTCTGACACCCATAGTTCGGGGTCTCCCTTTTTTGTGTGTGTGTGAGATGGCCGTGTGTGAAATATCCCCACATATTATTAGGTATTTTTTTTATTATCATAGGTACTTTTTGTTACTATCCAGATTATCTACTTATTTCATTGTGTTATAATGCGGATATGTTCCAAGCTACGTCAATCGAGAGAGATTAATATCAAATCACTAATTTATTACTCGTTTATATTCTTCAGGTAATTATAATAAGATGATCTAAATAAATAATTGCAGATTATCGTGGTCTGTACAAAATTTAAAAAAAAACCGTTGCCCCACCCTAGGAAATTTTATCTGTATCGTGGGTGCGTTTACAAACATAATAAACTCACACACACAAATAGCCAGACCCGGAACAACTATCTGTAGGTCATACCAAGACCAAAATGAAGGTATTATAGGCTGTTGGTTCAAGAAATTAAACACTGATGATACAGAAAAATTACTTGCACCCCCGGTAGGTATAGCCACTTTATTACATCCCCATCCGTCCCATTTCAATATATTCCCTCACACGCATACCCACATATACACACACAACACCCATACAAAACACCTACAAACACACCCATATTAACACAATTACCTAATAACCTCACTAACATTCCTGCAATCAATCAAAAGGCTTTTTGTAATTAGGTACTTCAAATAACTCACGGCATTAGTTACTTTACGAGTACATAATTTTAAATTATGCAAAGGGTGGAGACCTGGGGTGTGATTCTGTAAGACCTCATTCTAAACTTCGAATCTGAACCCGCTGTGAGTTTCTTGATTGGCATTCTAAAAATTCGGTTGATAATTCGAATTTACGCTAGCGCCACCCTTGCGAGCGTGTCAGCGAATTGAACTAAATTGACAGGGAGATTTTGATAGATAAAGTATGAGATGACGTAAGAAGTGGCATTCTGTAAGGTAATTTCCCCGTCACTTCGACGTTCACTTCGCACTCGAACCCGATTCAAAGAGTCGAATATATCAAGGTCATTTTGAACCTTATGCGAAGTGAGAGTGAATAGCGATGTGAGATGCGAGTTGTTGTTTGAATTTTACAGAATCGACCTACTGGTGTCCTAAAATACACCCTTCATGTCTAATTTGCACTCCAACAGTATTATTATATAATTATTGTGTATTGATGCCTTTCTAAATGTATCTAAATACTGTGGTGGAAAAATTAACTACTAGTTTTTTTATTATTATCAAATAGGCTTGCGTTTGACCGCAATTCACCTGATCTTAAGTGATGATGCGGCCTAAGTTGGAACACGCTTGCCTAGGATGAACCGGTCCACTCGTGCCTTGAAGATACCCAGATTAAACCTATCAGGGAACAGAGAGGCGGGCAGCGAATTCCACAGTTCAGTTCCTCAGTTTTGTACAAAGATTTGTTCCGTGCGGGAATCGAACCCACGACATGCAGCGCACAGGCATTCGCTCAACCACTGCACCCAGTGTCCTCAAAAGAAATTAATTTATTAAAATTTTTACTTGATGACTATGGGCCCGGTTGACATTCGCAGATCTTTGGCAGTCATTATAGGTAGGTAGTCGGAAGCTAGAAAGTCTGACAACCAGATTTACCAAGGGGTATGGTACCCATAACTGGGTTATTAGGGTCAGACAGGCAATCGCTCCATGTAAAACACTGGTATTCAGCTGCATCCGGTTAAACTGGAAGCTGACACCAACATACTTGGGAACCGGCTAGGTCTAAGCAGATGATATTTAATTTATATTTATTCATTTAATGTACTATAAAATAAATATATTAATATAGTTGTACTAGAGACAAATTGTAAAATCGCGAAAAAAATCTGCTTCTTCATAAGTTTTATTAAATAAATCGACAAAATAATATAAAACAGCTGATGTTATGTCATGATTTCATGGTCCGCGGTAATAACGAATAAAAGCTGTTAATAATGATGAGTACAATGATTCCATATGTTTGTCTATGAAACCACATAAGACCCATTCAAAATAAATAATAAGGAGTCTTCTGAATCTTGTCATTAATAAAATTATCAAAGTACCTTGTAATAATATATGTGGGGACATTACATACCTTATATTTATCTAGTCCCACAGGCGCTGTGGCGTAGGGTATATTGTAGAAGACGTATAGATCCTCGCTAGGGTGCTTGCGCCCGCGCACCGGCCCTTGCGCAGTTTTCACTTCCCGCCATTCCTCATTAGCCAAACCAGCCGTCACGCACAAAAGTACTACACACGACCGCCACTTCATCGCTATGTTTGCAAACTGATTCACAAATTGGATAATAGGCAATATAAGCGGCCTATTATCTTCCAAATATCGATAGGCAAGAACCTAAGCGGTGGTACCTATCTTTTAAAACTGTTCTATCAAGCATGACAATGCATATTTATATTTAAATTTAATCTACCTACTCGTATAGTATATTTTTTTTAACTAATATTAACTAGCGTTGTTGTGATTGTGTCAAATGAAATAAATTATCACTTTTCTTATTCGTCATGTTCGATCGATTTCTGCAGTATCTATTGTGTCTATCTGCCATGCTCTCTAGAATGTGATATGTAGATTGATGGCCGTGATTCATAGCCTAGTCTGCAACCAATTAAGTATAGTCGCATAGAGTCGTTTTTACCCGATTACGGCATAGCCAAAAGGAGGGTCACAATCTAATAACAAGAATATACTTCAGTTTAAAACTATTGTTTGATGCTTTGTATTTTACAAAATGATAACGCTTAAATGCACCCTTAAGCCTTGATTTGTAATAGATGTTTTTGTCGTCGTCGGGTTTTAGTTTTTATTAAACAGTTTTTTTCTGTAGGTAGATATTTATTCAAAAGTTGTTATATAACATCCAGAATGGTATTTTTTTCTCAATGTATGTAATAAAAACGTTACGAAATCACTCTTTATTTTGTTTTTAATTGTAATACTTCTAAAGCGTGATAATAATAAATCAGTAAAAACTTTTTTTACAATTCAACGTGTTTTTTAGGTGGCGGTGTTGGTGGCGGTACAGCATCTCGGTAGTATCTCTGGTAGATGTCATCCCAAAAACGAGTGCGTTCTTTTAAGAGCACCCCACGAAGTTCCAGGTTCTCATCCAGCACCATATGTGGTGACCTGTCCGCGCCTGCTGCCGGCCACGGAGGCAGCGGCGATCCTTCAGGCACAGGCTTTCTGAAAAGTACAACATTTAAAAACTTTCGAGGCTGTATTCATAATGGAAATCAGGCATCAGGCAATAGCTGTTCTCGCAAAGCGCCACTACCTTTTTAGCGTTTTGCATCTATGTTAAAAACAACAGTCGAATAGTGTTTGATTGTACACTAAATGCTCACCCAGTTTTAATAAAGTTGTGCCAAATCTCGCGGACTATTTTCTTCATGTTTTTGAGCTCCATGGTTGCAAGAGACTCGTCGTGGTGTGTCATATTTTTTATATCCATTACAGCAAACGTTTGCGCGCAGTGGTTAGCTCCTCGTTTGTCAGTGTGTGGTACCACGGGAACGTCTTCGTCTACAAAAGAGTATTCATACAAAAAGACTTGTTTGTTGCCAGCCTCCACGTGCAACTTCGTAGCCCAGAGCATGGAATAGGCAAATATGACATCCGAAAAGAAATCTACGTATCCTAAGATGTTTTCTTCGCTGACCGGCTTGTCACCGAAATAAAACTTCTTTATCTTACTAGCGACTTCTTCTCTTTCTTCTTCAGATTCAAACTTCAAGTCAGCTGGCAAGAAATCAGAAAACTTTTCATTCATCTTGTGCTTCCATAAATCAAAAAAGTCAATCCGTATAAGCCCTTCCATGTTAGCGAATCCATACAACACAGGTAACTTTTTATAGTTCCCTTTCTTCAGAATACTCAGAGGAGATTCTGTCAGGAATGTGCCGTCTCCTGTATCACGCTCCACACAAGGGGAAAACATGAAGGTAGAATCAGTTCTAATCATAAATTGGTCTCCACTCAACAGTTCCAACGGGACTGTCTTGTAAAAATGTTCTAAAGCGTAAATATCGTCTACATTAGTGAAGTTCTGACTTATGGCATACGTTTTAGCAATCTCTATAGGATCCCTTTGAACTGTAAATGCGGCAAGGTTACCACCGCTTTCTGGTATGACTCGGTGGAATAATCCTTCGGCTGACTTCGAGAGCATTATAAGATCCACTGAGGCAGAGCCTGCACTATAACCTGCAATGGTGACATCATTAGGGTTACCGCCGAAGCTGGCAATGTTCTTTTGTACCCAACGCAGCAGTGCTACCTGGTCCTTCATACCAGCATTGCCTGGTATGTCCTCAGTGCCGAGACAAAGGAATCCATGAACGCCCAAGCGGTAGTTGAACGTAACGATAATTAGATCTTTTTTCTTCATTAGTTGTGTCGCTTGTAGCGTTTCGCCATAGCCCATTACAAAACCTCCTCCGTGAACATACACTAGAACCGATAGGTTTGTCTCACTTGTATTTGGTACGTGCACATTAGCAATTAGGCAATTTTCCCGCCTAACTTGTTTATTTAGCCAGTTATCAAAAGTTGGAAACTTGTCTTGGGGACAGATCACGTGCTTGTCGATAGCGTCGTAAGGTTTCATCCATACAGGAGGTGGAAGAGGTGCCTGTGGAAAAAAAAGAATTAAAGCTTTGGTGTGCATGTGGGTGTCCCGGAAGTTTTCAATATTTTTTCGAATCGAGTAGGAGATGGCGCTTAGCGCTAGGTCCTGTTACAATCCGACTGCGCTGGCTAAATGGCAGTAATGATAAATAAAAATGAGGCAGTATTTCTGTGTGAAACAATATTTTGACAGTTCGCTTTTATGCGAGTATGTTTTACCTTACTTTGTGGTAAGTTTAGTTTAGAAATTATCTAAAATCATATTTTTTTTCTGTCACTAATGAACATAATAATTTAAATGGAATGATGTAGAATTAGGGTTTTATTGAAGATGTTCTTTAAACTAATATTGTTAACATATTATACTAAATTAATTGTTTAGTTAAACAATTAATTTAGTATGGATGCGTTCTGTTTCATATCTTCTTATTAATAATAAGTCTCCTGCCTCCATACATACCAATAGTCCGCTGTTGCCTTTGAATAACACACCAAAAAACCCTGTTTAATATTATCTTTATTATTTCTTTAATATTAATTTAGATTATATATATTAATTATAATAAAAAATATTTGAGGAAAAAACAATTTTGTATGAATACCTTGTATTTGTCTAGACCCACTGGTGCAGTAGCGTAGGGTATGTTGTAGAAGACGTATAGATCCTCGCTAGGGTGTTTGCGCCCGCGCACTGGCCCTTGAGCGATTTTAATTTCTCGCCATTTGTCTTCCGTCAAAACAGCCGTCACGCACAAAAGTACCATACACGCCCGCCACTCCATTGTTAATAACTTCTGATTGATTTACGAAAACAATGATAGGCACCATTTTAAGCAGCCTATTATCTCTCCCAGGTGAGGTAGGTAGCAACTTTCTGATATTAAAATTGTGTTATCAAACATGAAAATACATAATATTATTATTATTTAGACAATCTCATCAGTTCAGTGGTCGCAAGCACTACTGCTGACTCTGACGCATGTGATAAACGCGAGCTAATACCTACCTAGTTGTAACGCTCAAACAAATCTTTGAGTGTACTTGAAGTCATAAATAAATATGGACACAGTACGGCGATATCACATTCATTTCTCGGTTACACCAATTTTACAGTACTGGAGAAATGATTTCAATAGTGTACTCCTACTAAAAATATTAAAACAATATCTATTACAATATTGTTACCCACCAGAATGTCTGGAGTGTAAAATTGATACGAAAGTCATTTGAGTCACATGATACTGTGTTTTGATACAATATTATTAACGCAAAAAAAAAACACGAAATCTCAGTACCTATAATTTATTGTGATATGAGCATTTGTGTATTAGACTCACTATTAGATATGGCACATCAACCATAAATAAGACCACCCATTTTTCACGCTGTACACAAGGGTCACAGTAGATGACTTTGGAAAAAAAAAGCGATAATAACTAATTTATTGTGACTGCAGAACACCGTTTTATAATTCAACGTGTGGTCTAGGTGGTGGTATTGGTGGTGGAACAGCATCGCGGTAGTATCTCTGGTAGATGTTATCCCAGAAGAGAGTGCGTTCTTCCAAGAGCACTCCACGTAGTTCCGGCTTCTCATTCAGAACCATATGAGGTGACCTGTTCGTGCCTGTTGGTGGCCATGCAGGCAACGACGACCCTTCAGGTACAGGTTTCCTAAATAGTACCAAATTAATTTATTAACTTTTGAATCAATAAACATTCCGCTACACTAAGTAAGTTGACTACCGAAGGTGTTAAATGTGGGAGTCGTCATCGTACGGCAGAAATGACACAGTTCTAGAGACAGATACTTAAATAGAATAAGTGATATATAGTACTCCAAATACATACCCAGTTTTAATAAAGTTGTGCCAAATTTCACGGACTATCTTCTTCATGTTCTTCAACTCTGGGGACGAAAGTGACTCGTCGTGGTGTGTCAAATTTTTGACATCTACCACAGCATACGTTTGCGCGCAGTGGGGAGCACCTCGTATGTTAGTGTGTGGTACTACAGGAACATCGTCGTCAACAAAAGAATATTCATACAAATATATTTGATTGTTGCCAGCTTCCCCTTGCAACTTCGTAGCCCATAGCATGGAATAAGTAAATAGAACATCTGAAAAGAAATTCACATATCCTAAAATGTTATCATAGCCAACCGGCTTATCCCCAAAGTAAAACTTCTTAATCTTATAGGCAACTGCTGTTTTTGCTTCTTCGGATTCAAACTTTAAGTCAGCTGGTAAGAAATCAGAAAACTTTTCATTCATTCTGTGCTTCCAAACTTCAAAGAAATCAATACGTATCAGTCCTTCCATGTTAGCGAATCCATATAATACAGGTAACTTTTTGTAGTTGCCTTTCTTTAGTATACTCAGAGGAGATTCTGTCAAGAATGCTCCGTCTCCTGTATCACGTTCAACACACGGCGAAAATACGAAAGTAGCATCAGTTCTATCAAAAAATGGATCTGATGTCAACAATTCCATTGGAGCCGTCTTGTAGAACTCTTCTAATGCATAAATATCGTCTACGTTAGTGAAATTGAGATTCCTGGCAAAGGTTTTAGCAACCTCTACAGGATCTCTCTGAACTGTAAATGCGGCAAGATTTCCGCCGCTTTCAGGTATGACTCGATGAAATAAACCTTCAGCTGCTTTTGATAGCATTAAGAGATCCACTGATGCAGAACCTGCACTGTAACCTACAATGGTAACATCATCAGGGTTACCGCCGAAGCTGGCGATGTTTTCTTGTACCCAACGTAGCAGCGCCACCTGGTCTTTCATGCCGGCATTGCCTGGTGCGTCCTCAGTGCCGAGACAAAGGAATCCGTGAACGCCTACGCGGTAGTTAAATGTAACTACTATTATATCTTTTGTCTTCATTAACTGTGTCGCTTTAAATATGTCCCCATAGCCCATGACAAATCCTCCTCCGTGAACATACACTAGCACAGAAAGTCTTTTCTTATTAGTGTTTGGTACATATATGTTAGCAATTAGACAATTTTCTTGTGGCACCAAGTTTTGTTGCATGATATCAATTGGACTCGTTGCTTGTGGACATATAATATGCTTGTCGGTAGCATCATATGGTTCCATCCAGACTGGAGGCGGAAGAGGTGCCTGAAAAACGAAATTCTGAATAAAAACTATTGTCGTAATGTAATAAATTAACTAGTTATGACTTTGTATTACGTTATCGATAATAAATAAAATAAATAGATAAATCTAAAATTTTAAAACATTTTCAATCAAATGTTTATTTTGTTGGATGTGAACATTTTTGTCACAGATTGATTTTCACTATCATACGTAACGTTTTCTAACTTTAAAAATAATAATATGATTTTAAGCAGATACTTTAATAGTACGCTATGATAACTATTACCAGTGAGGTAACTTTGTTATTACGGTACGAAAGGTGCTCACGCGTATCATACGACGTTTTACAACACACAGTGCGCAGTGGCTGCATGAGCGATCGACAGTGGAGTGTTGCGGGTTCGATTCCCGCCCAGGGTAAACATTTGTGTGATGAGCACTTGTGTTTGCCTTGTGTCTGGGTGTTGTTTATCTATATATGTATGTATTAAAAAAAATGTATTTGTGTATGTATATCAGCTGTCTGACACCCATAGTACAGGGTCTCCCTAGTTTGGGATCAGATGGCCGTGTGTGAAATGTCCCCACATATTATTATAATTATTTAAAAAAAAATAGCATTTATTACAGTATTTTAGAAAAGAAAATGAAAAATGATGAGCCGATTATTTAATTCAAACTTCCAACCCTGACGGTTGCTCGCTCCCGTTGGTTGACTGACTGCCGCGAAACAGCCTGATATTAAAAGTAAAAACTGAACATTATTATATATATTTATTTATATATTTATTTTACAGTATCAAAAATATTCTTTTTCTTCCCTCCTTATACCACATAAGTAGGTACGTTGAGTATACGAACCTTAAATTTGTTCACACCTACAGGTGCTGTGGCGTAGGGTATGTTGTAAAAAGTGTATAGATCCTTGCTAGGGTACTTGCGCCCACGTACCGGCCCTTGCAAAGTTTTTACTTCCCTCCATTCACCTTCAGCCAAAACAGCTGTCACACACAAAAGTATTACACACGTTCGCCACTGCATCGTAACTTTTAATAAATCTTAATAATATTTGTCTGTCACTTTATAAACAGTCCATTATATCAGACTCATTACGGATATTAAAGTCATAATAAGCATGATTACGCATATTTAGACAATCTATAGATAGATAACTTTGCTTTATTTATTTATTTTATTCGGAAGACGAAACAGTCACACAAATATTTAAATAAATTCGATCGAATAAAAAAAAACCAGTAAAAGGAGTGAGACTCAGGACGTGAGGGTTCCGTTTCAAAGCATTGCCGGCTGTCCCCGTGGCTTCGCTCAAATAACACGCCCTATGAATTTCCAATTTTAGATCCCATACATGATTCTACATCACTGTCAAAATGCAAATGTTATTAATTTTGTAATCGCAAAAACGAATACTTGCAATTTTAATTCAATTTAAATCCAAATTAACGATTTTCAGATAACTTCCTTTACTTGTGTTTAAAGACCTTTATTCTTGATTGTAGGTCAACGGGAAGTCCTATAGACTATAGGTTTGATTTATTTGCAATTGTCAACATGTAGGTCATATTTATTTATCACACACACACACACATTTGATATTAATTAGTTTGCACTTGATATTATGTCCACCTGCAGTACCTGAGAACATGCAATACCCTATCTACCAGACTGACGGACAACGAATTGATCCTATAAAAGTTCTTTTTCTTTTTATAAAACCCTGAAAAGAGATTATATATCAGCTATAGGTTTATACTCGTATGCCTGTATGTAGTTAACGACGACGTTTTGTCAAATAATATGTTTTTTAATTTTGTACACTCTTACTTACTTACTGTCGGAAATTATATTGTTCGCTATACTTTACTGCGACAGCACCTTCCAGCTCACCTCTTGTTGTTCTGCAAGAATCCAAAGGTGATGAAACTGCTATGTTATATGTTTGTTAAATTCTCCATCTTGTGTTATCTCCAGTTATCTCTCTTATACGAAAGATGTACTCTTATGCGAATGCGTCCTTTCGTCATACCATTGTGTTTTGTAAGGCTTTCGTGCCTGCATGCATGCAGGCTATCAAGCTGACGTTATTTATACGGATTTCAGCAAAGCGTTTGACAAAGTTTCGCACCAAATTTTAATGACTAAGTTGCGCGCCTACGGTATCTCTGGATCTTTATTGGATTGGCTAGGTTCGTATTTAACGGATAGATTTTTCTTTGTTGTCGTGAATGGTTATCAGTCATCTCTACAAAGCGTTACTTCCGGTGTTCCACAGGGATCGCACTTAGGCCCAATTTTATTTATTTACTTTATTAACGATATTCCACGGTGTTTTCTGCACTCGGATTTTTTTATTAGTATTATTATTTTAGTACGCTGACGATTTAAAGTTTTTGAGAATTATAAAGTCTGAAAATGATCCATTGCAACTACAGGGTAACCTTGATCGTCTCGTTCAATGGTGCAACAGTAATAAAATGGAACTAAATTCCAAAAAATGTTACCATGTGACATTCACAAGAAGGAACATCTCGATACGCAGTAGTTACGCAGTAGTCGAAATTAAACAAGTTGAAACAATAAAGGACCTCGGTGTAATGTTTGACAAGAAGTTAACCTTCGCCTTGAACTTAACCTCACCTCGATAGTATAATAAAAAGAACTTCGAAAATGTTAGGGTTCGTCCTGAGAAATTGTAAAATATTTCGTCACAATAGAACCAAAATACTGCTGTATAACAGTCTCATTCGTAGTATCCTGGAATATAATAGTGTAATTTGGCGTCCTCACTACGCAACACATTCATTCACACCTCGCATTTTCCAATGGTATCGCCAAAAAAATATATTCTTACAATAAAAGACTTAGCATTTTAACATGACCTCACTGGACAGACGTAGACACCTAATAGAAGCAATGTTTGCCTACAAGGTCTTTAAGCATAAAATAGAAAGCCCCAGCTTACTTGCCCTTTTCAATTCTCGTGTGCCTTCTAGAATCCCGCGTAGTGCCATCACACCTTTATGTACGCCTTTTAGAAGAACAGTTTTGGGAGCCAATTCGCCTATTGCAAGAATGTGCAAGGCGGTAAATGGCTACAGTGATATTATCGACCTTCACTTTGACTCTCTTGCTAAACAGAAAGCCATTCTTAATCATTTACCAAGCAACCCCTGATCATAATAATTATATCATTGTGTAAATTTTTGTTAATGTTTATTAACTTTATCACATTCTTATTTATGCTTTTATTTATCAATTTATTAACTTACCAATTTATCAGTTTACTAATTTATCAATTCACCAATTTATTAATGTTATTTTATTGGATTTTAATTATTTATTGTTTTATTTTAATTATTAATTATTTAATTTTAATTTACTTATTAACTATTTGAATTTAATTTATGAATGTTATGTAATTTTAATTTTATGTCGATCTTTAGTCATAGTTCATCAATTTTATCAAACTATATCAATTTTATCGATTTGATTCATCAATACCCTGTTCACAAAAAGATTAAACATTTACTCAAACCTTTTTTACAGTCCGT
Source organism: Charanyca ferruginea (assembly GCA_947361185.1). Taxonomy (NCBI): domain Eukaryota; kingdom Metazoa; phylum Arthropoda; class Insecta; order Lepidoptera; family Noctuidae; genus Charanyca; species Charanyca ferruginea. The sequence continues at coordinate 18,959,121 of OX376059.1, read as the reverse complement.
TTAACCGATTTTGACTTCTATTGCGTTGGTAGCATGACAAATGGCAACTGCAGTAAACAGTTGTATTGTAACCACTTTTTTGCCTCTAATGTTATTCTTAAGCCTACGGAATAGAAGTCAAAATCGGTTGAAGGGACTGTAAAAAAGGTTTGTGTTTATGTCTTATCTTATTGTGAACAGGGTATACATAATATAATTCTTTAATTTATCTATTTACCAATGTTGTCATAGTTAAAAATTAATCAAATTTTCTTTTACATTTACTGTTTTCATAAACAAATTTAATAGAATATTGGCGCTTATTAGTTAGTAAGTTAGCTTATTTTAAGAATTTATTTGTGCATGTGGTGTTTACCTATAAGTAATTGTTGCGCTGTAATTTAGTTTATTGAATGTATTATGTCTCTGTAATCAGTGTAAACAGTTGTTGGTAAACCTAATACAATAAATAAATAAAATAAATAAAAGCCTTACGGTACCAGATCGTAAATTATGCCTGTCTAGTATGGTGAGTGACAAGTCGGAGGAATTTATAAATTAAAGAGGGAAACCGAATGAAATTACTATATTTTAAAGAGCACTAGTGTCTGCACTCCGTGAGTACCAGGCCGAAAAACCCTCGATATAAAAATAAACAAAACCAATTCTTATTTTAAAATACTTTCTAGAACAAATTCATAGTGTTTAGACAAAACATTTAGTCAAATGCTTTCGATTAGCTTACAATATGTATGCAACCTGCACAGTACCACAGCATAGTAATAGTGCTGACAGTACCTAGTCAGGCGTGAGTCAGGTAATCCATAAGTTCAGGAACGATACAACTGCGATTGCGCATTTAAAGAAAAGACATGACTTGACCATCTTTCTTGACAATTTAATTATATATTTTCCCGAAAATATGTGGCTGCAAAACATTGCCACATTCAGCCCGACCTTACTAAATAAGTAAAAATACTACTTAGTGATAAGTAAAAAACCAAACTAATGCCTATTCGTTTGGTTTGTTCGAATTTTCTATAAGAAAATTGCAAGCAACATTCATGTATAAGTTACTGGTAATTTATGGGTCCCGTTGATGACATTTCGACAAATTAATCAAGATTACTATCTTTTTTCGCTTTCCATATTTTTTATACCTACACTATATTTATGTAGTTAGCGCTAAAATTATCACAAACAATTTATTTTGCAGTAAACATAAATAACCCCGATTTTTTAATCTCCATGAACACCTTATATGACTTTTACTAATGAATATCCTTCGATGTCAGAATGATGATTACTACTTCTGATAATTTAATTATGGAATTTATACTTTTTTTAAGGTTATTTAGAGGCAATCTCTGGAAGTGCAGATAACAAAAAATCTTTCATTGATAGAAAGTTACACTATTGCTAAGTAGTTTGAGGTATGCTGGACTAATATTATAATACTTGTTAGAAAGAAACAAAATATCTACAATAAGATAAGATATTAAAAACAAACAATATTTAATCACTCATACTGTCACACAAATTAACCCAATATAATAATATCAATACACAATGTACAACGGATACAATATGTAGTGACAATACATTAGCAGATGTTGATTTTATAATTCAACACGAGATCTAGGCGGCGGTTGTGGTGGTGGTACTGCGTCCCGGTAGTATCTCTGGTAGATGTCATCCCAGAAGCGAGTGCGCTTTTCTAAGAGCACCCCACGTAGTTCCAGCTTCTTATCCAGCACCATATGCGGTGACCTGTCCGCGCCAGCTGCTGGCCATGTTGGGAGCGACGACCCTTCAGGCACTGGCTTCCTAAATAGTAATAAAGTGATTTATTAGGTAAAATGAGCTTCTGAATCAATAAACAATCCGCTATTACTATTAACTTGAGAGATAACTGAAGGTGTAAACTTTAATTACGTAGGACGTAACGGCGGCGATTAAACCAAGAGAGTAGACGCTAGACTAATGCAATTTTATGTGGAGGAAAATATAATGTTCTAAGTTACACCAAATACATACCCAGTTTTAATAAAGTTGTACCAAATCTCACGGAGTATTTTCTTCATGTTTCGCATCTCCAGGGTCACAAGTGACTCATCTGTATGGGATATATTTTGGCCATCCATTACAGCCATTGTTTGGGCGCAATGATTAGCACCTTTTATGTTAGTGTGTGGTACTACGGGAACCTCTTCGTCCACAAAAGAGTATTCATACAAATAGATTTGATTGTTGCCAGCCTCCACGTGCAACTTTGTAGCCGAGAGCATGGGATAGGCAAATATGATATCCGAAAAGAAATCTACATATCCTAAAATGTTATCTTCGCCGACCGGCTTGTCACCAAAATAAAACGTTTTAATCTTATTAGCTACTGCTTCTCTTTCTTCTTCAGAATCAAACTTCAAGTCGGCTGGCAAGAAATCAGAAAACTTTTCATTCATCTTGTGCTTCCAAGAATCAAAGACGTCAATCCGCAGTAGGCCTTCCATGTTAGCGAAACCATATAACACAGGTAACTTTTTGTAGTTGCCTTTCTTTAGAATGCTCAGAGGAGACTCTGTCAAAAATGCTCCGTCTCCTGTATCACGTTCCACACACGGCGAAAACAAGAAAGTGGAATCAGGTCTATTGAAAAATGGATCTGAAGTCAACAGTTCTAATGGAGCTGTCTTGTAGAACTCTTCTAATGCATAAATATCGTCTACGCTAGAAAAATTTAGTTTTCTAGCAAAAGTTTTGGCCACCTCTACAGGATCTCTTTGAACTGTAAATGCGGCAAGGTTTCCACCACTTTCAGGTATGACTCGGTGGAACAATCCTGCAGTTGATTTTGATAGCATTAAGAGATCCACTGATGCAGAGCCTGCACTGTAACCTGCAAGGGTGACATCATCAGGGTTGCCGCCGAAGCTGGCGATGTTCTTTTGTACCCAACGTAGCAGCGCTACCTGGTCCTTCATGCCAGCATTGCCCGGTGCGTCCTTTGTGCCGAGACAAAGGAACCCGTGAACGGTCACGCGGTAGTTAAATGTAACGATGATAATGTCTTTGTTCTTCATTAGCTGTGTCGCTTTTGTCAATTCACCAAAGCCCATGACAAACGCTCCTCCATGAACGTATACTACAACCGAAAGGTTTTTCTTATTGGTGTTTGGAACATATAGGTTAGCAATTAGACAATTTTCTTGTCTCACCAAGGTAGGCAGGGTATCAATTGGAATCGGTGGTTGTGGACATATTATATTCTTATCGATAGCGTCATATGGTTCCATCCATACTGGAGGCGGTAGAGGTGCCTGAAAAAGGAATTCGGAATGTAAATCATGGTCGTAGTCGCCCATATCAATATTTTGAGTACCGTTACTGTCTTTATCTTTATTATGGTAATTTTTTCAAACTTATTGACACCAAGGTGACGGTAAAGAATGTGAGGAAACTAGAACCTGGCAATTTAAAATGTAGTATTAATCTTAAAATTTTAGTAAATTACTACTTACACGGAATATAAATTTAACCTTTTGTAAATGAACAAAAATCTATGCCCTTTAGATGAGCTCTTTAATCATTGAATAAATCTATACTAATACTATAAATAGGTAAAATTTGTTTGTAGATAAGTTTGTATGTAGGGGGTGATGTCCGAAACTACTCATTCGATTTTGTTATCCCTGAATGCTATCCGCTATATTGCATTATCAAAAAAATAGAGATCCTTAAGAAAACTCACGCGGATGTAGTCGCAGGCAATCAGTGGGCCAAGTCTGCTATTTGTATAATTACGTCATTCCAACACGATCCCATTGTCATTTTGCTAAAAGTTCGTAATCTGCTAAATTCATAATGGTCGATCATTGGTCGCACAATGACGTTGTAATGGTAGGTCACTGATCAAAGTAATTGTCAAATTTTTTGCAGAATACCGCCTAAGTCAGTCATTCAATTGTCATTTTGTACGAGATTACCATTCTATATCATTTCTTTCAATGGCGTGTCAGTGGTTGACCATTGGAAAGTAGTGACGCCATTATATTAGTAGATTACCAAAGTTGTCAAAATCAACAATTATTATGAAATTAATGATAGACCATTCTGACACTATTGTCATAGCAGACTTGAGGCCTTGGTCTTCTGATACATAGGTGGCCCTATGTACCAGGAGACCAGAATTATTAGTTAGTATGTTTGTAAGTCTGTAAAAATTCGCACGCAAAGTGCTAGTTATTAGATAATAATAATAGTGATTAAACTATGATCTTCTTCTTATGATGCTAGGGATGTGATTCTGTAAGACCTCTTTCTAAACTTCGAATCTGAATCCGCTGTGAGTTTCATTGGCATTCTAAAAACTCGGTTGATCATTCGAATTTACACTAGCGCTACCCTTGTGAGCGTGTCAGCGAGTTGAACTAAATTGATAGAGAGATTTTGACAGATAAAGTATGAGATGACGTAAGAAGTGGCATTCTGTAAGGTAATTTCCCCGTCACTTCAACGCTCACTTCGCAATTGAACCCGATTCAAAGTGTCAAATATATCAAGGTAATTTTGAACCATAAGCGAAATAAGAGTGAATAGCGATGTGAGATGCGAGTTGTTGTTTGAATTTTACAGAATCAACCTACAGAACCTATATCAATTGCGGTAGTTGTGCTAGTTTAAGATCTCCAGCTTTCATTCTATAGTCATCATCATTCAGTCAACAGACGAGTAGTTTTTCTACTTGTTCGTGTTTTCGTTTCGTCGTGCTTTTGTATGGAATAATAATTGTGTTTACATTTATAAACTAGACGACGCTATTTCTGTTTCCTACAAGTAGTAGTAAGGGTATACGCAATGGAATATGTAGAAAGCCTAGTAATAGGCACTCAAGGTCATCGGTTTTAGTTTAAATAATTACTAGCTTTAGCCCGCGACTTCGTCCGCGTGTATGTCGGTTATCGCTGATGCAAACGAAGTCGCTGATTAAAAAGCGGCCAAGTGCGAGTCGGACTCGCCCATGAAGGGTTCCGTAGCAGCAAGTAAGGTAAATTGCGGTTTACGATTTATGACGTATTAAAAAAACTACTTACTAGATCTCGTTCAAACCAATTTTCGATGGAAGTTTACATGGTAATGAACATCATATATTTTTTTTAGTTTTATCATTCTCTTATTTTACCAGTTACAGGGGAGGGACACACATTTTACCACTTTGGAAGTGTCTATCGCGCAAAGTATTCAGTTTAGAAACCTCAATATCATTTTTAAAGACCTATCCATAGATACCCCACACGTATGGGTTTGATGAAAAAAAAATTTTGAGTTTCTGTTCTAATTATGGGGAACCCCCAACATTAATTGTTTTATTTTTCCATTTTTGTGTGAAAATCTTAATGCGGTTCACAGAATACATCTACAGTATAGTTTCGGAAAAAAGTGGCTGTAGCATACGGACGGACAGACAGACAGACACATGACGAATCCATAAGGGTTCCGTTTTTTGCCATTTGGCTACGGAACCCTAAAAAGTAGCCTATGTCCTTCCCCGGGGCTCAAATCAAATCAAATAGTATAGAAGTATGGATTAGTATGGATTTAATTAATTACTGGTCCCCCAAGCTCCATACGGTGAAAAACCAACAATATTTAATTTGTACCAATGCAACAAGCTGGTATCCTCTCTTGACTTCATTTGTTTTAGATGTGTCATTACACATCTAAAACAAATGAAGTCAAGAGAGGTGCTCAAATCAAATCAAATAGTATAGAAGTATGGATTTAATTAATTACTGGTCCCCCAAGCTCCATACGGTGAAAAACCAACAATATTTAATTTGTACCAATGCAACAAGCTGGTATCCTCTCTTGACTTCATTTGTTTTAGATGTGTCATTACACATCTAAAACAAATGAAGTCAAGAGAGGATACCAGCAACATTGCAATATCATCATCCTCATTAGGATGATGAAATTGCAATGTTGCCATTTTATGACTTCCAGTCATGGTGGTTGACAGCTTCGATGACTGCTGTGTAATTTACACTACACAGAAGAACTTACATCTGATTATCTTAATCCTAATCAGAGTCGGACGATCATTGAACAGCCCACAGGCCCCTGTGTGCTGTTCAATGATCGTCCTGCTAATTTTAGATTCTATTACGGGTAATCAACACTTCCTCACGATGCAATAGTTCTAATCTTTTTCCGTGTGTCAAAGGTGTATTAAATTAACTTATGACGTGCTATACTTAGAAAATATTATGGTTCTTATTTGTCGGTGCATAAGGCTGGTACTCAAAATAAAACTTTTATTATATAAAATCTTTTTAAGTCATATTTTGGATCGGCAACATAAGAACATGAACAATTAAAATGAAGTCGTAAATATTATTAATTATATTTTATTATTATTTTCATTTATTCATTGTATATACATATTATTATCAATTTATTTTCATACAATGTACAATATTTACACGAAAAAATAAAAAAGGAAAACCTATAACTATTAAACAAAAAAAAAAGCTAAGACAATAAGGCATCAAAAAATTCCCCCACATCGTCGTCAACTGGGAATGTGCCCAAGAGACTGGCGGCATTGCCACGTTGGATGGCAATGCTTAACCTCTGTCCGAGGTAAAAACCAGCCCTTGGATCACGGGAAATGTCAACAAACCTTTTGGAAATTTCTTTAAAAAGTGGATGAGCACTCGGACCCCACATATTATATTATATTTTTAAATATTGATAAAATAAATAAAAACATTTAAAAATATAAAAAATAGTAGCCCACCGGTATCGGGAACAGGATCCAAGCTACCGGTGGTTAGGGCTCCTGAGAGAGGAATCTCCTAACAATACGCGTCGTGTCCAGGAGTACCGCTTTCTGTATCAAACCCTTGATCCAGCCGCCCAACGAGAGCCTCCTCAGATGTTGGTAGAGGCTCTTGGAAATTATTTCATTGGCCGTAACGTCTATCGGCACAAAGACTGCTGTATTCACATCCCAGAGGTCGACAAACTCGCGAGCCAAGTCGACGACACAGTTGGCGCAGTGGCTGAGCGATCGACTGCTGCGCGCGTGTTGCGGGTTCGATTCCCGCCCAGGGTAAATATTTGTGTGATGAGCACTTGTGTTTGCCTTGTGTCTGGGTGTTGTTTATCTATATATGTATGTATTTAAAATATATTTGTGTATGTATATCAGCTGTCTGACACCCATAATACAGGGTCTCCCTAGTTTGGGGTCAGATGGCCGTGTGTGAAATGTCCCCCCCACATATTATTATATTATTATTATTAAGTCAAGATGCCTAATTTGTTTATCTTTCTCAGTTTTCACGAGGTTCTCGTCATGCGGAACCGCTATATTAACAATCATTGCGCGACGCTCTAATCGATCTATCACCACTACGTCAGTCTTATTGGTAACAATAGTCCTGTCAGTGATAATAGATGGATCCCAATACAACGTGATGTTGCCATTTTCAAGAACTGGGTCGGGCACATACCTGTAGTACGGTACTTCCGACTCCACAAACCTGTATTTAAGAGCAAGTTGCTGGTGGATAATCTTAGCTACAAGGTTGTGTCTATGCAAGTAGTCTCCATTAGCCAGACGAGAGCACCCAGAGATAATTTGTCTGATTGATTCTCCCGGTCGGTGGCATGCCCGACAAATGTCAACCGTGCCGCCGTCCTTCACAATATAGTATCTGGTAGTTGTTCGTCATCATAACTTCGTTCATTATGGCACAGACAAAATCTTCGGTTTTCTCGAAGAGGTCACCGAAACGGGTGTGTAATATATGGCATAATAACAGATAGTATTATATCACTTGAAATAACGTTCACATGACATAATTTTTAGATGCTATAAAAACAAATAACCTAATTTCATGTGATCTAATGTTATATTTCATATAAACTTCTTTTGCTCTAATAACATTTAGTATAAAATTCATTTCATATAATTTTCAATTTGTATATTGCTCTTTTTATATAACATTCAGTTGACGTAATTTTCATTTGACCTAATAATGATATTAACTAAATTTCAGTCAAAATTCTGTAATGAATAAGTAAAGATCAGGAAGCATATTGTTATAACCGGTTGTACGTTGTTTCATAGCTAATAGTTTTATAGAATTTCGTTTTACATTCATTTTTAGCATGCAGCGTGCAAGGAAGCATGCAGCGTTCAAGCAAGCATGCAGCATGCAAGCAAGCATGCATCATGCAAGCAAGCATGCATCATGCAAGCGAGCATGCAACATGCAGCAGGCATGTTTTCTGTCACGGCTCCGGCGTTGCGGGGCTCCGGCGGACCCACGCGATCTTATCGTCACAGATGGTATTCTCGCGGGCGTTTGAACCACCTGCTCCTCAGCTCGCCCGTTTAATTTACCCTCTAGGTGTAGGGCAGACAAGACTACGTGGAGTCGGTTTCGCAGCGATTCGTTTCTGTCATTAACTTTTGTAGCACAACATATTGACTCTGACGGCCGCTGCCGCGGCACGCTTGCTCCGCTCGCTCGCCTTCGCTCGTTAATAGTCACTATTCTAACCTAACCTAACCCAAATTATTCAATAACTAAATTATGCTAAACGTTACTTATAGATTTCGAATATTATAGTAACTGAATATTATACTATACGAACATTAGTTCAAATGTGCATTATAGAAAATGTTCACTATACCATATAAAATTAGGTAAAATGAAATTATATCAATAATTCATAATATCATTCCATCGTTATATTAAAAAAAGTATGTTAAATGAAATTAGATTATATAATATGATCTTTAGAGTTTTTGTTATTATTTCAAACGTTACACACCCCACCGAAACGCAGCCAGGATACGGACGCCAAGAAGTCTACATCAGTCCTATGTAGAGCCCGGTAGAAGCGCCCGTGATGCTCGTTACTCTGCCATACCTCCCTGCGGTCATTAGTATCTAGTACTATAGGTTAAGTTATCAGCCTGTTGTCGACTACTGCTGAACGTAGGCCTCCCCCAGAGATCGCCAACCAACTTACAACCTACATTACCTATGAACTACATAATGTTTACAATATTGGAAAGAAACGTTGTTTATAAGAGGTTTTATCTATCATTTAATTGTTAAGATAATCTATAGCTATTTACTTATAAATATATAAAAATAAATCCCTGTTTCGCTTGGTCACGGCATCACGCGTGAACGGCTAGACCATTTTTGCTAATTACTTTTTTGTTGTGTTTGTTATTGGATTAAGGAGAAGAAGAAAAAAGTTGAGCAGAACATTAAAAAAATCAACAAAAACCAAAAAAAAAATACGTAGATGACGTATTAATTTCTTCATCAAAAATTATACATAGACGTCATCTATGTATAATTTTTGATGAATAAATATTAGTTTCTTGATTTTTTGGAGGATTGGCGCAAGGGTATTTAGGGTAGGTAGATAGGCAGGTAAATAGGTAGACAGGGACAAGACAACATCTGTCGGGTCAGCTAGTAATACCTATAATATATCGTCATCATGGGTAATACGTGAGCGTAGGTAATGGCTACCAGCGACGTTTTATACTTTTCTGTTTTATTCTGATAATATTTTTGGGAGAAAAGCAAATCAAAGGTATAGACAATGATAGGTTGATATCGATTAACTAGTTTTAGAGAAATAATAATAATTTGGTATGATTACCTTAAATTTATCTACACCCACAGGTGCTGTGGCGTAGGGTATGTTAAAGAAAGTGTATATATCCTCGCTAGGGTGCTTGCGCCCGCGCACCGGTCCTTGCGCCGTTCTCACTTCCCGCCACTCGTCGTCAGCCAAAACAGCCGTCACACACAAAAGTACCACACACGTCCGCCACTCCATCGCTATGTTTGAGAACTGATTCACAACTGGTTGATAGGTATAGAACAACCGTTCCCATTATCTCTCCCTGCTCCGATTAGTATAAGTATAAGTATACTTTCCGGATTTTTACGATTGTCGGTCGAGCAATACGCAATGCAGGAAAACACTATATACTCTGCCTGTATCTGCCTTGATTGAATGCTTGTAGTTTTGTAAATGTGTCTTGCGGTGTAGTTTTACCAACTCAGTTTCCTTGCCAAACAAAACATTACAGCCCTATTGAAAACCGGAATAAAAAATATTTTTTTACAAAGGTGTATTGGTATTTTACAATTTTAACGCTCCTTTAGCCTGTAATCATGTTTTTTTGCATAATCATTTGGTTAAGAAAACCATCTGTGATCTTGCCACAGACGCTCATGAAGAAATCGAAATCGAATCGAAGTCGAATAGATTTTTTCTTCTTTGGTCTTTATGCTAGACAGCCGTGTTTTTTTTTATATATTGTTATAGGCTTGCGTTTGACCGCAACTCACCTGATCATAAGTGATGATGCGGCCTAAGGTGGAGCACGCCTGCCTAGAATAAACCGGTTCACTCGTATTTACACGAATCGTTATTAATAACGAAACGATTTCTGACACTAATCGTCTTGACCGATATATATGTGAACTGACTGTGTTGATATTGAATACAGATTCATTACAGATGTAGTGCGCAAACGCGTATCGCGTATCGTATTTTTCTGGTTATAAAAAAAGGATATATCAAAACTAATATAGGTAGGGTAGGGTGGTCTAAGTATACGCAATTTTCAAAAAAAGTTCATAAAATGAAAAGTAACAAATCAACGTATTTGTTATAATTAAAAAATATTAACATTCCGAGTAATTAAGCCAAAAAGACGAATCGGATATCGCGTAGTTTTGCACGCGTGTGTAAAATTGCGCGTTGAGATCGATAAGATTGCGCAAATGCACTATTTGCACAAATCGCAAATGAAAACCCCGGCGGAGCTTATGTAATGCCAACTCTCCTCATGCCACCACTCCCGACAAGAACTGCATTCAATCCAGTCTTCTTGTGTTGGCTCCTTGTATTTTTCTTTAAATTCTCCACCAACCCTGGCGTTTCACTTTGGTTTCTCAGATCATTTTTGGCATTAGTAAGTACTTGTTTATTATTTTTTCTGTCCGTTTTCCTTTTTCTAAGGTGTTTTTTAAATTTATTCAGCCACTAATCGCCTCAATTTTTATGTTTTCCGGTAATGATCCTTTTTGTGTGCATTGCTTCGCTCAACCTTACACGCACTGACGCACTGAAGGAGCGCAATCTTACACATTTCGATGGTAGCCTAAAAACTACAGTTACTGCCATCTGTCAGAAATCAGTAGAATTATCTCTTACAAGCCGACAAATTGATCTATACTTTGTACAAACTTTATAAAAAATTACAAATATTTCAATAACTTTTATAGTAAAGGTGTGTCCAAACACGGCGCGGCAAACGTGCGCGGCACGCCGCGCGCTTCTTGCCGCGCTATGATTGGACGACAGGCGCGCGCGGACGTCGCGAACTAGCTGCCGCGCGCGAACGGTGTTACCGTTCGTTCGTCGGTGATTGTGTGTGGACGTATTTTAACCCTAGATAGCTAACCTCCGTCGAATCGACGGGTACCTAGCGCCAAGAAATAACGCTGTCACTTTTTAAACACTTGTCTGAACGACTTGGCTCTTTTAGCCAACTTAGTCGCCGGTGAGGTCGTTGCAGTGGCGCATGCATCAATCAGGTAAGTATCACAGTTTTTGAGGTACGTAACCTTTGCCCGTCGTTTCGACGGATGGTTAGCTTTACCGTTAGTTTTTAATTTGACTGCATTTATATTTTTCGCGTGAGTCGTGTTTCTTTTTAGATTGTAACCATGTCTTTACTGAATGAAGATAGCATATTAAACCTGCTAAACCAAGAGCTTAGTGACGATGTTGTTGATGATAGTTCTGGTGTACATTTAATTTTTTGAAAAATAAGATAAAAAAGAGTAAAAAAAAAACTTTAAACTTAAGTATCTGCTGCATTTTCCAAGGAATTCCAATATTATTTTAGGAGTACGTAGGGACTTGTAAAAGAAGTTTACCAAACCTGAAGTCGGTTACTAACTCCAAACCAGGGCTTCGTAATGACGTGTGCGCAGTCTTATCGACCGCACAATCTTACACCAACCTACCCTACTCAATTTGATTCATATTGTCAGTCATTGAGGTCACACTGACACAATATTATTGAGTAGTAGTAGAGTGACGATGCATACTTATTTGCTGTACATTTAAACATCAACACTTCGGTCGATGTTAATGAACCGATCAGTCTCAAACTCTTAACTCACTTACTGATATAACCAGTTTTTTGTAAGTACATGCAAGTCCCAAGGTCATCTGATGAGCTCCAATTGTGGACATAAGCCGACCTTTGTAAGTGCTCCATGGTAGGTAGCTACATGTTTACAGGAAACCACACATAATTTTTCGCATGAATGCTGCGCGGAACTACTTCATTATTGTAAAAGTAACAAAATTTGTAGTTTGTGTTGATGTCCAATTACCTATAATCTCGTTCTCTAAACTGTTTAATATCTAAACTATTATCTTTTTTACGAGCTTCACTTGTATTGCATCCGATCTTCCTAGCAACTCACAATTTAGAGTTAGCGTGTATAGGTACGCATATTTGATATATTAGCGTCGGATATATATAGCATCGTTACTAGTATATTCGACGCACTAACGCATCATCGGGTAACCTATGTATATAGTATCTTATGTCCGCGACTCCGTCTGCGTGAATTTTAGCCCAAAATATTGCCTAGGTATAGCACTAATGGATTTACCAAAATTACCAATTTTTTTCAAATCGGACCATGTTGTCCAATAATTAGCTGGTACTTACAATAAAACAAACAAACATACAAACTCTGCAGCTTTATAATATTAGAATAGAAGAATAGAATTGACTGTTCCAACGTATGATGCGCATCTACCTTCAGATATGCGTCCCCTTAGAATTTGATCTTACAACAACAGGACCAGAACCCCTTTTGAATTCACTTTCTACGGTGATGGTGGTGGCGGTACAGGCTCCAGGTAATATTTGTCGTAGATATTGCTCCAGAAACTCGCTCGATCCATCAATAGAGCGTCACGTAGTTCCGCCGTCTGCCCTAAAGACATGTACGAGGACTTGTTGACACTCAAAGCTGGCCACGAAGGAAGAGAAGAATCTTCTGGCACAGGTTTTCTGAAATTTTTGAAAAGATATGCTTTTAAGAATCGTCCGGGAATTCTATATTGCAAATGTGAGACAATAATAATAGGATGTTCTTCATCCCATTTGCTTAAGGATTCTTCTTGATTTTTATTAGGAAACATTAACCAAAAACTGACTACAAACACGTAAAAAATATAATAATTATGATTTTGTGGTATGACTCACCCAGTTGTTATGAAATTGTGCCACATTTCTCTTATGATCTTCTTCATATTCATAAGTTCGCGAGAAGCGTATTGTTCATCTGAATTTACCAGCGAGACTCCATCTAGGACAGCCAGCGTTTGTGTACAATGATCAGCCCCCCTTGTTTTTGTATGTGGAACGAACGGTGTATCGTTATCCACAAAAGAGTACTCATATAAATATATTTGGTTGTTTCCACGATCCAAGTTCAGATTTATCGATCTCAATGCGGGACAGGCAATTAAGATGTCTGTAAAATAGTCAACGTATCCTAATACAGTACCAGGGCCTACTGGCTTTCCATGAAAATAAAATTCCTTGATCTTCTTAGAGACTTCTTCTTTTTCTTGATTGCTAGCAAATATCAAGTCAGCAGGCAAGAAATCTGAAAATCTATCATTCATTTCTTTGCTCCAAATATCAAAGTTTGGTATACGAAATAATCCTTCCATATTAGCAAAGCCGTTCAACATTGGCAACTTTTGATAATTACCCTTCTTTAATATATTGATTGGAGAATCTTCCAAAAATATTTCACCTGAGGTATTACGCTCAACACACGGTACAAACACAAAAGTCGAATCTTTTCTTCCAAAAACCGTATTCAGTGTTAATATGTTGTATGAGGCAGACTTATAAAACTTTTCCAAAGCATTAATATCATCTATATTAGTGAAATTTAACGTTTTAGCATGCATTTTAGCATTTGCTAGCGGATCTAATTGGACTGCAAATTCTGCGAGGCTAGAGGCACTTTCTATAATAACTTTGTGAATAAGACCTGTAGTGGACTTGGAGAGAATTAAGAGGTCTGCAGCAGCGGCTCCTGCGCTGGATCCCACGATTGTGACATCGCGAGGGTTTCCTCCGTAACTAGCAATATTCTTGTTTACCCAACGTAACATCGCAACCATGTCCTTCATGCCTGCATTACCCGGAACGTCTTTTGTTCCTAAACAAAGGAATCCGTGGATACCAAGGCGATAGTTAAAATTCACAACAACCAGCTTTTTCGTCTTCATCAAATTTTTTGCTGTATTAGCATCACCAAAACCAATTTGGAAGGCTCCTCCATGAATATAAACCATAACTGACAAGTTATTCTCTTCGGAATCGGGTACATACACGTTTGCAATCAGACAGTCCTCTTGCATAGCGCTGGTGTTTAATTGCAGCGCTTCAAAGAATGCTTGTGGACATGTCACACCTTTATCGATTGCGTCTAATGGTTCGGTCCAGTTTGGTGGCGGCAGAGGAGCCTGCAATAAAAATAAACTTAAGTTCTAAGTCACACCATAACGATAAAATAACTTTGTTTTCTACTGCGGATAAGAGGATTGTTGAAAATAGTGACGCTTGAACCATTAAATACCTTGAATTTATTTTCACCAGTGGGTGCGGTGGCGTACGGTATGTTGTAGAAGACGTATATCCCCTCAGGGTCCTTACGTCCGCGCACTGGACCTTGACTCGTCTGCACGAGTTTCCATTCCTTTTCATTTTGGCTGCTTATTGTCGCAGCACACAACACTATCAAAGCGTACCACAACATTTAAAAATAATAGTTTAACACTGACAACTCTTTATACGCAACTTAACAAAGCTTGGCATCATTGCTTTATATATAAATCATATTCCGAGAATGTAAATGAGCATTTATAATAACAGGTCTGTTTTAACACTTTCGCTGCGCAGCGTTACAGATATGATTGCTTTTGAACCAATATCAAGATAAAGAAAAATAACGATAGGCGATTATATTGTTTATGCTGTTTTTTTTTTAGAAAACCGAATTTCGTTTTATGACTATCCTCTTTGATTATGTGTATGTTTATAATGTGATTATGTACCCAAGTTCCAAGTATAAAGTTAATGGCCAGTTTTGTTTTTCTGATAAAATGCACAGAATTGTTCATTGAAAACAGGTTACTATTTGGTCGAAAAATCAAAACCGAGCAAGGTACCTATTTCGTATACAGACATCTAGATTTTACTAGTTGGAAAGGCGGATAGCACAGGTATTTATACTGTGGCACAGGCTTGATGCGTTAGAGAACCGCGTGTCGTAGCATAACTTAGGAGAAGCCATTATCACGTGGATTACGATTGGATTGGATTAATTGATGGATTGATTGCCTCACAAAAACAAAAACACCAACGGTTAAATTTATCTAACACTTTATCTCGTTTATAAGACATGATCCCCGGCAGTGACAGTGTTAATTCTAAACGACTCAAAATTATTCTCCATTATTTATTTTTCTATGTTTAAGTTGTTGACCCAACGATGGCAGCGTTTTTTTTAGTTAGACAGGGTTAAATTATGTGGTAAATATAACAAAAACACGTGTGTGTTGTAACAATTCTACTGCTTTATGAAATAAAAGGCTAAGTAGACTTGTACGTTAAAATTTAATAGCACTCGCAAGAATGTGATGGGTATAAAAACAGAGATATAAAAACACTAACCTAGACGCACTAAGTTGTGGCAGAGATTTCCAGGCTCCATAGCCTGGCCGGGAAACAGGATCAGCCGAAGATAAGACTGCCACGGTCGGCTCCTAGCTTTGGGACGGAAGTCCCCGGGGAATCTTAGCAGTAAGACCCGCCCTGGGAGCAGCAGGCACGCGACAGCTCGATGGCACGACTCAGGACTGTTACCGACTTTTGGTTGTGGACCGGCAGACTTTAAGTAAATCAGCGTGTTACTTAAGCGACAGCGAGATCTAGACTGACTCATTTGACAGGTTTCTTTCCTGTCGGCTCTTCCGAAATTCATATTATTTTCCAAGTATGAATTTTATTTCTGGAACGCCCGTATCGTCATATAGCGGTGTATAATAGTACCGGCCAGACTCAATTATTGTAGTCTGCCAGTAATTTTTATTCGATTAGTGCGTATAGGATATTTAAGAACACCAGATACATTAGCGGGTGTCCAGCTGTTTAGTATAAAATATAGCAATACACACACATATTTGACTACAAAATATCAGTTTGAAGGTTTTAAGTTACATAAGCCGAAAACTAATTAAAAGAATTACTGACAATTGTCAAGGTTGACAACTGTCATTGACAAACATGTCACAACAAAACATTATTTATTTTCCAGATTTATAAAACGAAACTATAATATATTTAATTAACAGACACACAGTCTTTATGCTCGATGGAAAATAGGTGAGTACTTTTAGTTTAGATGTTAAATAATAAAAGATTCCATGAATCACATAATAACAAGTATTATAAAATGTAAACAGCAATTGTGATATAATTATGATTGCATGCTTATGAAAAGTAAATATAGCATGTGTAAACATAATGCTATAGTGTATGCGAAGGTACATTAAGTACCTACATAATATTGCACAATTTTTTAAAGGTCTATATGAGAATTCCTTTTCTTTCGACTTATTTTACAGTGATGCTTTAAAGGACTTAGATCTATAAAAAGTATTTTTTTTTATTATCCGCATTTATTCATTTTTTTACATATTATAATATATTTTTAAATATCAGTAAAAAAAAATAAAAACATTTTCACTTTTTATTATTATTATTATGCGTCATTATTATTATAAAAAATAAATATATACATACACGAAAATATAAAAAAGGAAAACCTATAACTTTTAAACTAAAAAAAAACTAAGACAATAGGCATCAAAAAATTCCCCCACATCGTCGTCAACTGGGAATGTGCCCTTGTTTCGCAGACAGAAATTTCAACATTTTCTGGGAATTTCGTTTCCCAGAAAATGTTTCATATAATATTTGGTTCTCGTATTTTTATTTCGACTATTATTGTTTCAAAGACTATTTACTTCATCGAAAAATATTTCACAGAAACACAATTCAATGAAGTTTTAATCACATTTTTTTTGTTTAACAAACTTATCAAATAGTAGAATTATTTTGTAACGAAATTCCATTGAAAAATACAACAAACAGTATTTTTCCATGGAATTTATTTCAACGAAAATGTATATAAATAGACAATAACAAAAATGTTGTCTTAAAAGTCAATATGTTGTGCTACCAAAGTTAATGACAGAAGCGAATAGCTGCGAAACCGACTCCACGTAGTCTTGTCTGCCCTACAACTTGAGTGTAATTTAAAAGTGGAGGGGCAAGGCGGCCCGCGTGCTGAGGAGCAGGTGGTTTTAACGCCCGCCGCCGCGGCTAAAGCCGGCCAGTAAGCCGAAGCTGCGGTGGTGAGCGTGAATACCATCTGCGACGATAAGCTCGCGTGGGACCGCCGGAGCCCCGCAACGCCGGAGCCGTGACAGAAACTATGCCTGCTGCATGTTGCATGCTCGCTTGCATGACGCATGCTTGCTTGCACTCTGCATGCTTGCTTGCACGCTTCATGCTTGCTTTCACGCTGCATGTTTGCTTGCACGCTGCAGGCTTGCTTGCATGCTGCATACTTGCTTGCACGCTGCATGCTTGCTTGCATGCTGCATGGTTGCTTGCACGCACGCGCAGTAGGTTTGGTTAGAACTGAGACTTCCATTCTTGGGAATAAGTTTTATATTAAATAAAAAATACAAAGGATAAAGAATATTTGATTTGTTATTCTATGATATGATTATTCTAATAATAAACTTTATGTGAAACCAAAATCAATGATTTAAAAATCTTGAAAGTAAGCGTATTGATTATTTTATGAAAATAAATTATGGGAAAAATTGTATGTGAATCGAAATTCTATAAAACTATTAGCTATGAACAATGATATTATATTAAACAGATATGTTATGAGCGCCCAATTTTGAAGATTCAAAAACGTCCTAATTGGGACGTATTGCCTTTAGTCTGCGTCACGCATGGCGACGAATGGTACGCTTTGTTAAAGCAACTAAAAAAATAAAAAAATGCTATTTTGTGTATTTAGAAAGTGTGCCAATTATGATACCCAATTTAATAAAGCACAAGGGATCTCATACCACATGTAACTACGCAATATACATCGATTTGTTTATATATTTCAATTATTTTCCTAATATTCTTATATTTGGAGGTTAGAAAAAAGAAAGAAATGGAAGTACATTGTTTCACGTGAGTAAGACAAGGACGCGTTCACTCCGGACATAGAATAAAAGTACAGATGCGATATCGTAGGCAGTAAAGTCATTGTTTACCCACAGTTCTGTTTTTCTTTTTTCTAACCTTGTAATATTTAATCATTTTGTTTTATTCAATCATTTATATACCTAATTAGAAATTAAACAATATGACAACAGATATTTATTATCCTTTCTTCGTTAAGGTTATCCAATGAGATCTGGCTTCAAGAATGGATCGCATTTGTTCGTAAACAAATAAATTAATTTTATATTTTCTACTCTCTATATTATTATAATTATATATTCTATTATACATTTAGTCCTGTTTATTAGTTGTGATAGGTACAAACCGCGTGTATAAATGTACTCGCGGTTTGTACCTTCTGTCTCGTTAAATTTTGCTAGTCTGTGATGCCAAGACGCGGTGATTGGTGGCCAGGATAATGTCCGTTTACATTCACGCGCAATTGACAACACTAACTGTCTCTTTTTTTCTTGTTGGTTTTTTCAAGCCATCCCTTTTCAACATTTTGACTTGTAGTGAATTGTAAAATGAATGAAAAGTGTAAATGTGTGCAGCCGCTGCGGCGCGGAACACTTTTTTCGTTTGTTTTGTGAGTGTATAACATATCTGTTTATTAGAATATCATTGGCTATGAAACAACGTACAACCCATTGACACGTTGGTATAGTCCGAACTTTCTAAATAAGTAAAAAATCAATCTAGTACCTACCTATACGAGTACATTTCGTTTGTTTTAATTTTCTACTCATGTATAAGTGACTGGTAATTTGTGCGCCGCGTTAATGACGTTTTGACGAATTAACGAAGATGGTGGTTGACAAGTAGGTAAGTGCTTTAGGTTGCACGGGCATGCTGGTCGAAACCATTAGACCAAATGTTTCGTCTTTATTCACTGGATTTGTTCTAGAAAGCATTTCAAATCTAGGAAGGTATTGTTTAGTCTGGAGCCGCTAGAGGCCGACGTGCTCTTTAGTTAATACAAAAGTATCCTCTCGCTTTGCCCTCTTTAATTCAAAAGTATCTCCAACCTCTAGTACACTATAACACACTACAACACGAGAATATAGGTACCGTAAGAGCTGACCACGTTCTGAAGTCTTACAGTATGTACTGTTTATGTAATTGGTGCTAAAATTATCAAAAACAATTCTGCAGTGAATATAATGCTGGTTGCAGTACAAGAGCTAAGCTAAGTTAGTAACACAGTTTTTCATACTTGTGTGCAGACTGAAAATTATGTAAACAAGTATGAAAAACTGTAACAGCTATGCGAGCTAAGCTAAACTAACTTTGCTTAGCTCTTGGTTTGCAACCGGCATAAATAACCACAGATTTCTTAGTCTATATAAACACTTTTTTATGACTTCTAGTACAAAATATAAAGGTTACAGAAGGACCGCGTCCGCTATCTTCAAAAAGAATTACCTGAACTTGCCTGACTCACTAGGACTGCTACTGTATTGACTCTGTAGGTTTTATTTGTGACAATCATCATCATCAAGTCAACCTTGGACGCTGGGCATAGGTCTCCCCAAGGGGGGTTCAACCGTAATCGCCATGCTTGGCCGATGCATGTTGGCGATCGCAGTAGGTGTTATGGTACTCAGAAGGATGCTGCTGCCCATCCTCTGGTCAATATCCCTTTGTCGCCTTCTACGACACCAACGGGTAGAAATAGGGTGGTGATATTCTCGACCGGCACCACACGGCAGTTTTTCATTTGTGACAATATGAAATTTTATTGACACTGGTTGGAACGCGACGTTTTTTTTATAACAAAATTTTCCTGTTCATCATGATATGTCAATGTTTCTCATTTATTCATTTAGACAACACGTGACAGTCGATACTGAAGTCTACGTCTCTGTGTGCGTAAATAATGATTATATAAGCAATTATGTATATAATTATACATAAATTAATATTATTATACATATATTAATCATTTATTATTATTATTACGCATTTGGGCTTTGATTATATAAGCACTTGTCAGCCAATAGTTGGCTGACACTTTTTGACACGTTTGCGTGCACTTGACGCTCCATCTAGACATTATATATAATCAAAGGGTTCTGTATAGATCTCTGGAAGTGCAGATAATAAAAAATATTTCATTGATAGTTCCTACTATTGCTGAATGCCATTGGCTATGGTTTATGGTATGCTGGACATCCACACGGGCAAAGCGCGAGTAGAACCTAGTAATATAATACTTGTAAGAAAGGAAAAAAATATCAACAATAAGTTAGTAAAAAATTATGTATATTTTAATCACATATACTGTCACCCAATATAATAATACGAGTACCAATACACAATTAAACCACGAGTACATCGATATATATGTACTACGCACTATATTTCTATGAACGAGTACAATATGTAGTGACAATACATTAGCAGATGCTGATTTTACAATTCAACACGAGATCTAGGCGGCGGTTTTGGTGGCGGTACTGCGTCCCGGTAGTATATCTGGTAGATGTTATCCCAGAAGCGAGTGCGCTTTTCTAAGAGCACCCCACGTAGTTCCAGCTTCTTATCCAGCACCATATGCGGTGACCTGTCCGCGCCAGCTGCTGGCCATGCAGGGAGCGACGACCCTTCAGGCACTGGCTTCCTGAATAGTAACAAATTGAGTAATTAGGTAAAATGAGCATCTCAATCAATGAACATTCTGCTATTTAACAACTAATTCGAGTGACTACTGGAGGTATATTTTTTTAATTAACAGGCCGATTAAACCTAGACAGTAAACGTAAGGACTGATGCAGTTCTAGGTGGAGGAAAGTGTAATGTTCTAAGGTGCACTAAATACATACCCAGTTTCAATAAAGTTGTGCCAAATCTCACGGAGTATTTTCTTCATGTTTTGCATCTC
Source organism: Charanyca ferruginea (assembly GCA_947361185.1). Lineage (NCBI taxonomy): Eukaryota > Metazoa > Arthropoda > Insecta > Lepidoptera > Noctuidae > Charanyca > Charanyca ferruginea. The sequence goes on along the minus strand of OX376059.1, from coordinate 18,937,798 downwards.
CGGGGTCGCAAGAGACTCATCTGAATGGGTTATATTTTTACCATCCATTACAGCCATGGTTTGTGCGCAATGATTAGCACCTTTTATGTTAGTGTGTGGTACTACGGGAACGTCTTCGTCCACAAAAGAGTATTCATACAAATAGATTTGATTGTTTCCAGCCTCCACGTGCAACTTTGTAGCCCAGAGCATCGGATAAGTAAATATGACATCCGAAAAGAAATCTACGTATCCTAAAATGTTATCTTCACCGACCGGCTTGTCACCAAAATAAAACTTTTTAATCTTATTAGCTACTGCTTCTCTTTCTTCTTCAGATACAAACTTCAAATCAGCTGGCAAGAAATCAGAAAACTTTTCATTCATCTTGTGCTTCCAAAAATCAAAGAAGTCAATCCGCAATAGCCCTTCCATATTAGCAAAACCATATAACACAGGTAACTTTTTGTAGTTGCCTTTCTTTAGTATACTCAGAGGAGATTCTGTCAGGAATGCGCCGTCTCCTGTATCCCGCTCCACACACGGTGAAAACATGAAAGTAGAATCAGGTCTATCGAAAAATGGGTCTGAAGTCAATAGTTCCAATGGAGCTGTTTTGTAGAAATCTTCTAATGCATAAATATCGTCTACGTTACTAAAATTAAGTTTCCTGGCATAGGTTTTGGCAATCTCTACAGGATCCCTTTGAATTGTAAACGCAGCAAGGTTTCCACCACTTTCAGGTATGACTCGGTGGAACAATCCTTCAGTTGATTTTGATAGCATTAAGAGATCTACTGATGCAGACCCTGCACTGTAACCTGCAATAGTGACATCATCAGGGTTACCGCCGAAGCTGGCAATGTTCTTTTGTACCCAAAGCAGCAGCGCCACCTGGTCCTTCATGCCAGCATTGCCCGGTGCGTCCTCTGTGCCGAGGCAAAGAAACCCGTGAACGGTCACGCGGTAGTTAAATGTTACGATGATAATGTCTTTGTTCTTCATTAGCTGTGTCGCTTTTGTCATTTCGCCAAAACCCATGACAAACGCTCCTCCATGAACGTATACTACAACCGAAAGGTTTTTCTTATTGGTGTTTGGTACATATAAGTTAGCAATTAGACAATTTTCTTGTGTTACCAAGGCTTGCGACATTATAGCAATTGGAATCGTTGGTTGTGGACATATTATATGCTTATCGATAGCATCATATGGTTCCAACCATACCGGAGGCGGCAGAGGTGCCTGAAATAGAAAATCGGATTGAAAATCATCGTCGTAGTCGCTCATAGGTTTACGAACCCGCTTTCTAAGCTGGCTATAAATATTTCGAGTACCGATATCGTTTATATCTTTATCATGGTAACTGGTGTTCAGACTTATTGACACCACTGACATAAGGTAAAGGTAAAGAATGTAAGGGAACTATTAACCTGGCAATTTAAAATGTAGATTATTTATCTTAAAGATGTAGTAAATTGTTACGAAATATAAATATGAACCTTTTGTAAATGAACAGAGCTTTAATATGCCCTTTAGATGAACACTTACATCATTGAATGAATTATCTTCTATCTTCTATAATAAAAATGAATTGCTGTTAGTTAGTCTCGCTAAAACTCAAGACCGGCTGGACCGATTTGGTTAATTTTGGTCTTGCAATATTTGTGGAAGTCCAGTAAAGGTTTAAACGGTAAGAAAATTTAGAAAAAAGGAATAAAGGGGCGGTAGTTGTGCTAGTTTAAGATCTATAGCTTTCATATTAAACTCCTCATCATTCAGCCGACAGAAGAATCCTAGTGTGACTTTTTCTACTTGTTCAATCGTCGTTAAAGTACTATTTGTATGGAATAATAATTGTGTTTACAATTATAGTCACTAAATGACGCTATTTTAGTAGTTAGGGTAAACGCGATCGAATAGGTAGAGAAACTGATACTAGGCACTCGGGTCATCGGTTTAGTTTATATAATTATTTATTACTTGTCCTCTAAGCCCCAAACATTGAAACATCAACAATAATTAATTTGTACCAATGCAGCAAGCTGGTTTCCTCGGGTTCTCTTATCTTCATTTGTTTCGGATCAGATAATGATGATGATAATTCAATCTAGCCCATTTTATGACTTTTAGTCATGGCAGTTGACCGCTTCGATGACTGGTCTTCATTCTACACTATACAAAAGAACTTACATCTGCTTATCTTCATTTTAATCAGAGCCAGGACGATCATTAATAGCCCACAAAGGTCTCCTGCTAATTTTAGATTTTATTACTGGTAATCAAGACATTTTCCACACGATACTTCAAACTTCAAATCTTTTTCCATGTGTCAAAGGTGTATTAAATTAACTTATAACGTGGTGTACCTAAAAGGTATTATAGGTGATATTTATTGGTACAGCAGGTAGGCGCTGGTTGGCTGATTGACTGCTGCGCTGTGTGTTGCGGGTTCGATTCCCGAACGGATTTGCATGGCCTCCAGATAATTGTTTCGGGTCTGGCTGTTTGTGTATGTGAGTTTATATGTTTGTAAACGCACCCACAACATAGAAGAAGTTCAAGTGCTGGGGAACGTTTTTATTAGAAAAACAAAAACATATTTAATAAAATCTTCATAAGTCATATTAATTTTAGATTCGCATCTTAGGAATATCAAGAAATAAATTAAAATCATACATAAAATGAATTACATAATATTTACGATATTCGAAAGAAACGTTGTGTTTATAAGACGTTTTATATATACCTATACGTTATCAATAAACATGTTGTAAGTGTAATTATTTATCTCCATTTTTTCGCAAGCGTAGGTAATGACTATCAACGACTATTTATTATATTTGTACTGTTTTTTTTAATCTACTTAATAATAATTTATTGAGAAAAACAAAACAAAGGTATAAGACAATGATAGATTGATATTTTCCTCCGTTGCCGAAATACGGTGTTACCACTAGTTTAACGGAAATAATAATTATTTTGTATGATTACCTTAAATTTATCTACACCCACAGGTGCTGTGGCGTAGGGTATGTTAAAAAAAGTGTATATATCCTTGCTAGGATGCTTGCGCCCGCGCACCGGCCCTTGCGCAGTTTTCACTTCTCGCCATTCGTCGTCAGCCAAAACAGCCGTCACACACAAAAGTACCACACACGTCCGCCACTCCATCGCTTCGATTGAGAACTGATTCACAACTCACAACTGGTTAATAAGTACGGAGCAGCCGTCCCCATTATCTCTCCCAGCTACGATAAGTATAAACTTTCCGGATTTTTACGATTGTCGAGCAATACGCATTGCCGGTAAACGCTACTACACTACTGCCTGTATCAATACTTGCCACCCAGCAACGGCCCTTCAGATACAGACTTCCTAAATAGTACCAAATTAATTTATTAACTTCTGCCACAAATGGTGTTATTTGCTGTTGATACTTCATTGATTTTAGTGTGTACACTACTTCATTGATGTGAGTAATAGACGTGCACAGCACCTTGAAGACGTAAATGACTGCAAGGCTTAAGGTTCACAATTGGTAAGCAAATTTAGTATTAAAAAAAATGTTATTAAGTATTTATTATCTAAAATTTTTTTTCGCTTTTTAATGCCTAATTCTTATCATACAAATTAATTACGAAACGATGACACCAAAAACAAAATCAGTCATCGCCTATTTTTCTACCTTTAGGGGTGGAATATTTTCTTGTTTATAAGGGACCAAATTTGAGATATAGGTACACTATCAATAGGGTATTACACCCATTTTTGAAAAGTGTCTCAATGAAATTCTGTAGTGCTAATATGCCACCAAAAAATACACAAAATTTGTATTCAATCGATAAGTGCCATAAAAATGCATCAAAATTTTAAATTTTCAAATTTCGCTCGTAGTTTGACGAAAACGCGTCTTACTGGACGCCATATTGCTCAGCGTAAATGACGTCAGTTCGTTTTGTATCAACTATGCTCATATTAAATATGATAATTGTATATCATTTAAAAATAATTAAAAGCATATTTTGTAATAATTAAAAAATTACGTTGGTTACGAAAATAATAAAAGTACAAAGCCTATATTACGCCAATCGGTTGACTGACAGTTGACAATTTTTTGTTTACACAGCCGTACGGCATAATAACATGGCCGCTACTATTTCACGGTGTTTTATAACAAAAAATACTGAAAACTTTGAATTGAATGTAAAAATTTGTTTTGTTATTTTATGAACTAAAACTTACATTTTCCGACTGCTTTATGCCTAAACTGTCTCAATAACATATTTATAGTTTTTTTTTTCGTATAGAGTAAAATACCCTATTAAAAAGAATCATCGAAATCGGACTACACTGCAAAAAGTTATGCGTGGTCAAACATAAAAAAATAAATAAAAAATTAAAAAAATGTTCATAAAATAAAAACTACTAAGCCAAACAATGTAAAATTTTTATGGGACCAAATTGCAACTATTTCGTATCAGACTAAAGAAGAATCACGTAAATCAGATCATAAATCTCGGAGTAATCGGTGTACATACATAAAAAAAACCTACCGAATTGAGAACCTCCTTCTTTTTGAAGTCGGTTAATAAGAAGACAACTATTTGTTTAAGATTTGCTTTACCGAATTAATTAATATTACCGAATGTTAATATTAATATCGCTTATTGTCGAATAAGGACATACTTGAATTTATCAAAAATACTGTTTTTCTAGGGATTACGCTTGATTCAAAGCTGCAGTAGGGTCCTCTTCAGGGCAGTTAAGGCAGGGCACTTACGCTGTCAGAAAAATCCGGCATTTGACAGACGTGGATACCGCTACGCTAATATTTTTCAGTTTTTTTCATAGCATCTCATCTCTTACAGTTTTTTTTTTTGCTTTGAGGACGGGATGCAGATATGGATTCTATATTTCTTCTGCAAAAGCGGGCTGTCAGAGCAATCTATAATCTCCGCAGACGCTAATCTCTAAGAGAATTATTTAAACAGATTTGTGTCATGTTTACATACTATATTAGTCAGTATATATTATATATATATATATGAAAACATTATGCTTGTTCGAAAAAATCTTCATCATCACTACATATCAAATAAAAACAAAGTCCGCCGCCATGTCTGTCTCTCCCTATGTATGCTTAGATCTTTAAAAGTACGCAACGGTTTTTTTTAATAGATAGATTGATTCAAGAGGAAGGTTTTAGTATATAATTTGTCACGCGGGCGAAGCCGCATCAGCATCAGCTATTCTTTTTAATAAAATAAGTATGGTATCTATACTAATATTATAAAGCTGAAGAGTTGGTTTGTTTGTTGAACGCGCTAATCTCAGGATCTACTGGTTCGAATTGAAAAAATCTTTTTGTGTTGGATAGTCCATTTATCGAGGAAGGAAGCGACCCGACCCGGCATCGCATCGCATGGGCCTATCCCATGCGATGCGATGCCGGGTCGGGTCGCTAGTGATATAATAAAACACTACTTAATATTCTATAACTAAATGAAAGACAATCTTAAACATGCATTAAACGCACACAATGTAAACAAGCATATTATAAGTTAAAAAACAATCAATCACAAAAACAATAGCAAAAATGTTTCGTTCAATGCTGATAAAATAAATAAATAAAATAAAAAATAAAATAGCCTTTTATTTCTTGCATACCTATACAAAATAATTAATACGAAAAACATGCATACGTAATTGTTTTGTAAATTCATATTTTAACAATTTACTTCAGTTTTGTTTTTTCCTAGCATTTAGCTCCATTTGAAATAAATATAAATTCTAATACATAATTATTATTGTTTTTTTTTTAGTATGAAGAAGTTATTTATTTAAAGTGAATGTTGTTAACGTATTATGAATAAAAGAAAATTACGATTATATTTTGATTGAAAAAAAATATGATTAAAATAATTAATTGCCAAGAACCCCTCTCGGTAGAAGGTAAAGGCCTCCTCCAGAGATGACCAGCGGTCTCTGTCTTTTGCTGTTCGCATCTAGCCAGTACCTGCGATCTGTACAATGTCAGCCCAGCGTGCTTCCTCTTTTTCTTTGGCCTGATGGGCCCGGCCATGTCATCACTCTTGTAGTCCAGCGGTCGTCGTTGAGTCTAGCTATATGCCCAGCCCATCGCCATTTCAGCTTATGCGAATAAGTAGTTGAGAGCGTCTATACCTGTCAAAAGAAATCTGTTTTTCCAGGTAAATATAGCTGTTTACATAAGTTAGAGGTGTGTTTTCAACGTAAATGGTGGTTTCGGTGTGGTTTGTCATTATGTTTGTTTTATTTAGGTTTATTTCTAAACCTGCCTTTCTGCTTTCTTCGTAGAGCGAGTTTATCATTAACTGTATCCTGTTTTGCATTTTCCGATAGCAAGACTATGTCGTCCGTAAATCTCATAATATATATTAATATACGTCAGACGTAAGGCAAATTACGATCAGCAATAATATATATTTTTACTACGTCACCAAAATATGTGGACAGATATAGCAAGGCAATATAAATTCCAAAAATGTGAAACAAACAACGATCGCAGACGTAATAAGGGCGAAAATATATTATTATAATTGGTTAATATACTTGCCGTTTATGTTTAATCCGAGTTTGCTCCAGTCTAGTTTGAGAATGATTGACTCTAGCACCGCTATGAAGATGGTGGGAGATAGAGGATCCCCTTGTATGACTCCTCGCTTTATATGTATAGGTGGTCCCATGGATTCCAATTTTATTCTGCTCGTAGAGTTGTCATAAAGGCATTTCAAGACTCTAATGTAATTCATCTCTACTTGCTGAGAGTACAAAGCTTCCCAAATCGCTGAGTGGAATATGGTATCGAAAGCTTTTTGGTAATCAATGAACACTATGTATAACGGTTTTTGGAATTCATGATATTTCTCAATCTGCATTTCTAGTGAGTGAATGTGGTCCACAGTAGAAAAGCCTTTTCTAAAACCTGCCTGCTCAATTGGTTGATGTTTTTCAATGGATTTTCTTATCCTTTTTTCCATAAGAGATGAGAATAGTTTGTATATTAAGGGCAATAGGTAATGGTCTATAGTTGCTAATGTTATTTGGGTCGCCTTTTTTGTAGAGCAAGATTATGTCTGACTCCGACCATTGTCTGGGAGTGTTTGGTGAATTTAGAATAGAATAGAATAGAATTTATTTATCCATCTTAGATACAGTACACCAGTAGTAAACATTAAAACGTAGTTATAACTAAAGTACTTATATAGTTTTTAATGTACACTCACTAAGTTTATAAGGTACACTTGCACAAATACACAATAAAATCAAAACTTAGATAACGATTATTAAGTATAACAAAATAACAATGCAACTATGTAAATAAACTTGCTTATTAACATAAACGAATGATAAATGTCCATTTACGGTTTACATAAATAAAGTTCTTTACCTTCCGCGATAGTTAAAAGCCCGTCACATACGTAGCTATAATATATACTATAGCTAGCCACCACACCACACACGGTAGCTATAATTTAATAATATATTTTCGCCCTTATTACGTCTGCGATCGTTGTTTGTTTCACATTTTTGGAATTTATATTGCCTTGCTATATCTGTCCACATATTTTGGTGACGTAGTAAAAATATATATTATAGCTACGTCTGAAATATATCGTAATATGCCTTGCTATGAATCAAGCCCGTCACAGACGTAGCTATAATATATATTATTATACGTCAGACGTAGCTATAATATATATTAATATACGTCAGACGTAGCTATAATATATATTAATATACGTCAGACGTAAGGCAAATTACGATCAGCAATAATATATATTTTTACTACGTCACCGTCACGTACTATGTGACGGGCTTTATGTTAATATATATTATAGCTACGTCTGTGACGGGCCAAAACTGTGTTACGGCAAGGTAAGATTCTCGTTCGATGATTGTGGAAAGTCAAAGTCAAAAGTCAAAAATTTATTTGTGAAACATAGGTATAAAAAGGTCACACATATAAAATAGTACGCTATGTTTTGTCATAAGACATACAAATATTTAAATATGCAAAATAAATATAGGCACTACAAAATTTTGCGTTAATAAACATCACAATATTCATAAAAATTACAAATGTCAAAATTTTAATAGCATTAATAATTACAAATTTTCGTTTAAAAACTCGTCTATTGTATAGTAGCATTTGTCAAGAAGTAGTTTGTGCAGTGCTGTTTTAAATTTAGACAATGGCATTATCTTTATGGAATTAGGGATTTTATTAAATATTCTAGGAGCAATTCCGAAAAAGCTTTTATACATCAAGGCTGTCTTGCATTTTAAACTAAATATTTTTTTGTAGAAATCCGTTGCTATTCTTAATATTTCTGACCTATTGTATGTTGTGTTACTTGACCCTTGAAGTCCTTCGATCCAAGTTTTGTGTGATGTTCTTTGTACGCTCTCTTGACGCTGCCCGTTACATTGAGTTAGTATGCTGATAATGAATTATAATAAAGGTTCCTCGATCTTCGCTTGCAGGACGGAATAAAAATTCACCGTCTATGTATTTAAACATATTTTTACGCTTCTTTCCTCATTATATCATTGTATAAACGTTCGAAATTTGCCAAAGTACTAAAGTCACCGACATCGCTCTCAGAATATGCAAGTTGAAGTGGCAATGGGCAGGCCACATCACTCGAAGTACCGATAACCGATGGGGAACAAAGATTCTCAAGTGGCGTTTCGCTTTTCTCCAGTCGCCTTGGACGAAATTAGAAGGACCATCCTATCCATTAAATCTAAGGCGGTGGGCCATGACAACATCAGCTGTTATATGGTCAACTTGCTCCTCGGCCTTCTTCTTCTACCAATTATCCACATTATCAACTTTTCCCTTGATTCCGGACAATTCCAACCCTTCCCAGTGGCGTATGGCTTATGTACGTCCACTTCCTCAAGTGTCTAGTCCCTCACTCCCTAACCATTTTCGACCAATTTCCATTCTTCCTTTCCTGTCTAAAGTGCTTGAGGCCTATGTGCACAAATAGCTTTTAGGGTTTGTCCACCGGAACAGCCTTGTAAGCTCATTCCAGTCTGGATTCAAGGCCTGGACACAGCACTACCTCCACTCTCCTTAAAGTGACTGGTGACATTAGAGAAGCAATGGGTGATACGAAGGTTACTGTGTTGGTTTTAATTGATTTCTCCAATGCTTTTAATGTCGTCAATCATGACATTCTCATATCCATCCTCTCACATATTATTTTGGTTTCCTCCGAGGCGCTGGAATGGTTCCCTTTTTATCTTCGGGGACGTCAACAGTCGGTCCGCGTTGACCAGAGCTCGTCAAGTTGGCTTGACCTGGATGCTAGTGTTCCACAAGGCGGTATTCTTTCTCCATTGCTATTCTCTAACTTCATTAATTGTATTACTCACTGTCTTCGGTGTTTTTATCATCTTTATGCCGATGATCTTTAATTATATACAGCTGCGCGGGTTGATGGTTTATCGGACGCTATAGAAGATGTAAACCGAGGCTTGGATGCTATAAAAGATTGGTCTGATAGATTTGGCGTGGCCGTAAACCCCTCAAAATATCAGGCCATTATAATCGGAAGTTCACGTATCATGGGTAGAGTGGCGGTTGGCTCTCTTCCTCCGGTTATTTTCAATGGTACCGTCATCCCCATTAGCAATAGCGTAAAAGATCTCGGTTTGCATCTTGATTCGACGCTTGGTTGACAAAGTCAGGTTTTTAGTGTCTGTCAAAGAGCTAACGGAACTTTGCGATCTTTGTATCGTCTGAGAAACTTTCTCCGTGCGAAGACGAAGACTATGCTTGTGCAGACTTTAATCTTCCCTAAAATCGACTATGGTGACGTGTGCTACTTTGACTTGAATGCGGTTTTGTTGGAGAAGCTGGATAGGGTCCTGAATAACTGCATCAGGTATATCTTCAACTTGAGGAAATATGATTAGGGATGTAACGATACATGAATTTGCCGATACGATACCGATACCGATTATCGAGGAATATAATCGGCGATACCGATACCGATACCGATATCGATGGCTTAGTAGTAAATACACCCAGTAAATAAAGAATGATGTACTTTATATGCATAAAACTTACTTATGTTACATAGAATAAATAGACACTCCATTCTGTAAAGTGTGGCAAAAATGGAAATTAAAAATAATGAAAAAAAAAGGTAAAATATCATATCAACATTTATTTGGGTAACATTTATCAAGGAATCAAATCAAAAGTAAATCAATATTAATAATCAAAGTTCACTTTAGGAAGATTTTTGTTAAAGCTGCGCCGAGCAAAATAATTCAAAACAGTCGTCACTGTTAAAGTGATATAATCAATACTTTTACCATAATTGCCATAAAAAATATGTAATAAATACCACAGTGAATGTGTTAACCGATTATCGTTGGCAAAAAATAAGAATAAGTACTGTTTAATTTCATAAACAAAAATACGTAAAGTTGTACAAAAATCTTTAAAAAAATCTCGTATTTAGTTGAGTTTTGTTAGTAAACTGTATTTTTTTTTCACAAACTTGAATTCATATTAATCTTTAACAATCATACTACAATTTGTAGTTTTTACATTTTCGAAATGTCGCTTAGTTATTTTATTATTAATAATTTTTGTTTTAATTGACGCGCTGTTTTGAATCATACATACATACGTTGCGTATGATTCAAAACAGCGCGAAAAATTAATAATAAACAAAATTATTAATTAACAAAACTCAACTAAATACGAGATTTTTTTAAAGATTTTTGTACAAATGTACGTATTTTTGTTTATTAAATTAAACAGTATTCTTATTTTTTGCCAACGATAATCGGTTAAAACATTCACTGTGGTATTCATTACATATTTTTTATGGCAATTATGGTAAAAGTATTGATTATATCACTTTAACAGTGACGACTGTTTTGAATTATTTTGCTCGGCGCAGCCTTAAGGAAACAAAGTTTATTCAAATTACTAGCAGATAATCTGTTGCGCAAATCATTTTGTATGAGGCCTGCAGTTGAAAAAAGACGTTCTGAGGCAACTGAGCTCATTGGGTAAGATAAATATTTTTGTGCAAGCATTTTCAATTTTGGGTATTTATCTTTTAAATCGGCGATGCCGATATATCGGCCGATATATCGGTATCGGTATCGGTATCGTTACATCGCTAAATATGATCATGTGTCAAGCTATAGGTCCAAGTTAAAATGGTTGCCCATTCGCCAAAGAAGAAGTTTGCGTGCCTTGACAACTTTGTTCTCCCTGCTCAACTCTCTCTCTCCTCCTTCTTATTTAATATCCCACTTTCAATATCTATGTTCTTCTCACACAAGGAATTTGCGGTCTTCTAACAATCTTCTAACAATCGGTCTTCTAACAATCTCTGATTTCGTTCATTCTTCCTTTCATATTCAGGCCATTCTTCTCTGGAATGCACTTCCTCTCGATATCAGGATGGGCACCCGTCGGTATGCATTTAAGCGGAAATTGCGAGTTTATATATATATATATACATATGACATATATATATATATGTATATATATATATATATATGTATGTATGTATATGTTTATATAGGTATATGATAATATATAGTTATGTATGTGAGTTTGCATCTTTTTAACTTTTAAATTATTACTTTTTTGTTATGCACCCGCCATATTATCTCTTCATCACCCTTGGTTGACTAGTAGAGAATGCCTAAGGCATTAAGTCCGCCTTTCTACCTTTGTGCATTAAGTATAAATAAATAAATAAACACGCAAAGCGGCGATTACCAAAAGTCATGACGGAACGTCTAATAATAACATATGTGGCAGCATTTATCAATATCCTTTAGGCATACAGTAATAAGATTGTTTTACTTAAACATTATTTTGTTTGTTTACATTCTCAAAACCACCGACCGCGGCGAAGGCGCTGTAAAGTCTTTCAGCGTCGAAAGCATTTGACAACATACTTTAGGCGTAGTTGTAATAAGATCTGTTTTACTTTTATCTTAGTCCATTTGTCGACACGTTTACGAAGGACACCGAATCTTTTTTATTAACATAATACGTTTTATACCGATTAGATCCACGAATAAAGAAATCTTTAGCCGCGAATATAGGGATTAGGTAGCAAATTTTTAATTCGCGAATAGTGAAAACGCGATTAAAGGAAGCGTGAATAACGCGGCGTCTCACGTAGGCGGTTCAAAGCGAACGCGATCGCGAAACGATCCGATGCGGTGACAGACGAATTCAATGCGAATCAATGCTAAGCGGTGGCACTGTTCTACGTGTGCGCGAACCGCCCGCCGCACGGTGTGTTGAAAATCGGCTCTCGTAGACTGTAGCAGGTCTACTATGTTTTAAGAAATAAAAGCTAAGTAGACTTGTACATAAAATTGAATAGCTCTCAAAAATTTAATGGATATAAAAAAACGGATATAGAAAACACTAACCTAAACGCACTATGTTAGCGCAGCGCCGTCTAGCAGTCTAGCCGGCAAACAGGATCGGACCGAAGACAGACTGCCGCGGTCAACTACTAGCTCTGGGACGGAGGTCCCCAGGCGGTCCTATTAGTAGGACCACACTGGGAGCAGTAGGCAGGCGACACCTCGATGGCTCGACTTAGGCCTGATACCGACTCTCGGTTGTGGACTGGTCGACTTTTACGTTATCAAGTTTACGAAACCAATATATATAGACTGACTCATCATTTGTCAGATTGCCTTCAAGTCGACTATTCCGAAGAAACTCATATTATTTTCTAAATATGATTTCTCTTCTTGAACTCCATTAACGTCATATAGAGGGGTATTTTAGAACCGGCCAGGTGTAAGTGTAGTCTGCCAGTTACATTTTTATATTATTAGTGCGTAAAGGATTTTTAAGAACACCAGATACATTAGCAAGTATACAGCACTTTAGTAGAAAATACAGTAACACACACTTATCAAACAACAACAGATATCAGTAAGGAGAATTTAAGTTACATATGCTAAAAACCAATTAAAAAGAGTAACTGACAATTGTCAATCTTGGCAACTGTCATTAGAAATCGTAACACATCAAATATTATTTTTCAGGTCTTTCTAAAGAAACTATACATATTTATAAATATTTAATAAGAAGACACACAGTCTTTATCAAGCTATGGAGATCAAAAGTAATCATAATTACAAGATTCCACGAATCCTATAAAAAACAAGTATTATAGAAACAGTAATTGAGAAGAATGATTGGATGCATAAAAAAAGTAAGTATAGCATATACTATAAGACATAGGGATTTCAATTTACAAGTGCCGGATATTGCTTCTATTAGTTACTACTACTTATATACAAAAATGACACCCGAGTTAATTCTACACAAAACCGAAGGAATTATAATTTTTTTACGAAAAATTTGTATGGAGCTAGTATGAATAATCGAATTATCTCTTAAACGGCAAGGATATTCGTAATATCTTTACAGGTGGTTATAGTACTAATTATTTATGATTTTTTGACATACTCCACATAATGGTTCTCTATGCCGTTTTTTTTTTAATCATCAAAATAATTTTATTTATTTTTACATATGAAACGGTTCCTTTTAGTGTTTAAGTTGAGGAACACAGAGTTTTAGCAAGACGTAACATAAAATAGCATCATTCCCTATATCCCAGAAGGAGTAGACAGAGGTTTATAGTACACCCACATTAAACAACTATGTTGGAGCTAGATATTTATCAACACAAAATGAGTTTTAAAACGTTAACAACACGTAACATAAAATTGTATCACCCCTATATCCCAGACAGAGTAGGCAGAGGTTTATAGTACACCCACACTTAAACAAGTATGTTGGAGCTAGATATTTATCAACACAAAATTAGTTTTAATATGCATACAACCAATATAGTTACCAATAAGAAATTGTTTAGTCTTCAACAAAACACTCATATTCGATCATAGTCGATCGGAAAATTGGGCAGTGAACATCGAATTCTGTGAATGGGTGTGGTTTCGTAGAACAACCAAAAAAACATAAAATAACTAGCACATCTATTAAGATTTACTACCAAAACGTAAGAGGTTTGCGTACAAAATTGGAAGAGTTCTATGCAGGTGTGTCATCTTCAGAAGCAGATTGGTTCGCCATTACTGAAACAGGTTGCAACAAATATATACATGACGCAGAATTAGTGCCACCTGGATTTACAATATTGTGTTTCGATCGCGCGGACGGACGAAAGCAGGGCGGCGCGTGTCTCGTGGCCACACCGCGTTTAGAACAGCGGCGAGTGTCCGGCCCCAGTGACGTCAACATTGATGATGGTTTTGATTGATTCGAACTGGTTTGTGCTACCGATTATTTACAAAGTAGACTTTAATTTTTTTGTGTGTTATTTACATTCCGCTAAACAGTTGTGAGAATGAGTATATGATATTGTTTTGGGTAATAGAACAGCTGGTTAGTAAATATAGTGATATAGTCGTAATAGGTGACTTCAATATGCATTCCTATTCGATAAACGTATGTAATTATTTTGAATATTTTTTTTCATATTGTGGATTTACTCAGGACAACACGTGTACGACAACGACAACAATTGTAATGATCGATGTTTAGATTTAGTGTTAAGTACGCTTTCGAAGGGAGAGAGTGTGATTGTGCCCGGAGCGGGGGCGCTCCTCGTGCCTGTGGATACGTACAGACAGCGTCATGCAAACCCACAATTATTTGTGGTGATTTTAATATTAATGTTTTAGAAAATAATTTGAATAGTAGTCGATTATTAAGCCTTTTTAAATCATTTAATTTGTCGAATGTTTTCATGGAGCCTACTAGGGTAACTCCAACTACTGCTACCTGCATCGATAACATTTTCTGCGATTGCGACTATGTAGATAAAGCTATTGTTAATTATTTACCATCGGATCATAGCGGTCAAACGGTAACATTTATGTTCAAAATGCCTACGACAAAAGTACAAATACAATTTAGACCTATAACAACTGGTAAATTAAATAAATTTAATAAAACTCTAAATAATAAGTTAAATACTCTGGACCACTATAACAACGATGCAAATAAATTGTATAATGATTTATTTTCTGTGGTCGAAACTGAATTCAATAAAAATTTTGAAAAAAAGGCGAAATATATTAGCCCTAAGTTTATATTTAGTGACTGGGCAACTAAGGGTATTAGAAAAAGTAGAGAAAGACTGTTTGAGCTGTATGGCCTTAAGCCTTACATTAACACGGAAACTTTCAACAAGTATGTTGCTACTTATTCTAAAACTTTTAGAAATACTTGCAAGGTAGCGAAAGCGCTATACATTAGTAACAAGATCAAATCGGCAGACGATAAAATAAAGACAGTTTGGAAAGTTATAAATAACGAAACTAGCAAGAAAAAAGTTCGTAACGCGGAATATACATTGGAGACATCACATGGTCCCGTAAGCTCTAACATAGAAGTAGCTCGTGAATTTGTAAATTTCTTTACTAGCATACCAATCAAAACCACGGAAGCTTTGAATTCCTCACCTGACGATTCAATTGCGTTATTAAAAGCGAACGTTCCAGGCTGCCCGGTAGAATTTCAATTTAAACATATTGACCCCATGACCGTTTTAAAAGCTTTTCGGCAAATCAAAATAAAATTTACTGAAGATCTGTGGGGTATGTCTATTAAAGTTTGTACATCTATAATAGAAACAATAGCACCTTATTTGGCTTTAATATTTAATATGTGCGTAGACCAAGGTGTTTTCCCAGATTTAATGAAATTTAGTAAGGTCATACCTCTTTTCAAATCCGGGGATAGTAAAGATACTAACAATTATAGACCCGTGTCCGTGTTGCCGGCCTTCAGCAAGGTTTTTGAAAAGATTATGCTTAATCAGATGCTTGCTCATTTTAACACAAATGGCATATTACACGATCAACAGTATGGTTTCACCAAAGGGCGTTGTACGACTGACGCCGGTGTCACTTTATTAAAACACATATTTACTGCGTGGGAAGAGGCAC
This sequence comes from Charanyca ferruginea, assembly GCA_947361185.1. Taxonomy (NCBI): domain Eukaryota; kingdom Metazoa; phylum Arthropoda; class Insecta; order Lepidoptera; family Noctuidae; genus Charanyca; species Charanyca ferruginea. The sequence goes on along the minus strand of OX376059.1, from coordinate 18,921,775 downwards.
AAGATGCCATAGGAATCTTTTGTGACCTCTCCAAGGCATTTGATTGCGTAAATCACGAGACATTAATTCTGAAACTTGAGCATTACGGACTAGGTAAACTTGCGCTTAGTTTAATGAAATCTTATTTAAATGATAGACAGCAGCAAGTTCAAATAAACGGGGTGAATTCACATGGTTTAAAAGTACAAATGGGAGTTCCACAAGGCTCAATTTTAGGTCCTTTCCTCTTTTTAGTTTATATTAATGATCTTCCCCGGTTATTCAAAAACCAACCACAAATGGTGTTATTTGCCGATGACACGTCATTAATTTTTAAAATAAATAGACGGGCTCAAAATCTTGACATCGTAAATAACGCCTTACTGGAGGTTCAAAAGTGGTTCACGGCTAACAATTTAGTATTAAATGGAAATAAAACTAAGTGCATCAGATTTGCTTTGCCAAATGTCAAAAATAGTGAGTGTGACATAGTATTGAATAAAGAGAAACTGGAATTCGTCGATAAAACCGTTTTTCTGGGATTGACGCTCGACTCAAGGCTACAATGGGGTCCTCATTTAACATCTCTCGCAGGACGGCTAAGTTCGGCAGCATATGCTGTCAGAAAGATCCGGCAATTTACTGATGTGGATACCGCGAGACTGGTCTATTTTAGTTACTTTCATAGTATTATGTCTTACGGTATTTTATTGTGGGGAAGAGCTGCAGACATCGATTCTATTTTTATTCTGCAGAAAAGAGCCATCAGAGCCATTTACAATCTGCGTATGCGCGATTCTCTAAGGGAACTGTTTAAGGAAATTAACATAATGACGGTGCCTTGTCAATACATCTATGAAAACATCATGTACGCTAGAAAAAATCTGCATCTTTTTGATAAAAGAGGTGACAGACATAATTATAATACTAGAAATAGGGACCAACTAGTTCAACCAGGTTTCAGACTGGCTAAAGTAGATTCGTCTTTCATGGGGTACTGTTTAAAGTGTTACAATAAAATACCTCCCCACATTGTTCAACTAAATGAGACAAAATTTAAGTCTTGTATTAAACGCACGCTATGCAACCGAGCATATTATAAGTTGAGTGATTACATCACTGATAAAAATGCTTGGCTGGATGCTGGTCTAGCTCCACAGCCATAAGGGTTCATAGATTAATTGATTAGCATTTGTAACAATTTTTGGAGCTGCTGAAGATGTAGATCTATATTATCTTTGCATTGTATAAACTCAATGTGTTAGTATTATATAATTTTTCGTAGCACATACATGTGAGCACTATGTTCTTTAAAGCTACCATTTACGAGGTATACCTCTCATTGACTTGAATATGCCCTGGCGGTTGGGAGAGTCATGCTCACTTGAATGTCTCGCTGCCGGTGGCGCATGTGTTGGATCATTCGGTTCCCTTCAAAATGGTTGAGCTAAATGGTGCCGATCCATGCGTCATGTTCGTGAACGGACGCCGTCGGTTGGGACTGGTCATTTCTTAGCTGCCTCGGTTATTTTAAATTTTGGTTTGAATTGTTATTATAATATTTTTCTCTAGACCTCTTTTAACATGCAAGACGTGTTACATTGTTCTCACATTGTACCCTTAGATTCAACATGAATGATGTAACCTAAATTTGTAAAATTTAACTGATTTTAAAAGAGTGTTCATGGAGTTTCTTGCTCGTTCTTCTCCATAGAAACCTACTGTTTGGAACGAGCAACTAGCTTCAACTTTCTGACTGACTGACTCTGACAATTCAAAAGTACCTGTAAATGGTTTAATTGAAATAAATGATTTTGAGTTTGAGTTGAGTCATCAACTGCTTACCCCCCACGCATTGAAATTTCTTCGGAAAGGGGGTTAGCAGTTGATGACGCTGTCTGTACCATCCGCCGCTCGACGTGTTGGTCGAACGGCGGGCACGCAGGGACGCGGGCTCATTCGGGTTTGAGTCAAGTACTGTACCCACAGGTTGGAATTTCAATAAAGTGGATTTTTTTACATTGTACTCATCAATAGCGGCAATAGATTGGACTGATAAAAGTATATACGAACTAGATTTAGAAATGAGCTTAAATTATTTCTATGAAACAATTAATGCGAAAATAGATGACTGTGTTCCCAGAAAACAGCGAATTCGTGTAAGCTCGAAGTATATTTACCCCGAGTTTTACACCGCTGAAATAATTCGCAACATACGTATTAAGGCTATTCATCACAAACGGTACAAAGCAAGTAAGAACCAGGCGTTTGCTCTGGGTAGGGCTAAAGTAAAAGAGTTGATCAAATTAGCACATGAACAACATAGCAACAGAGTTCAAAATCAACTACAAAAAGATCCGAAATAATTTTAGAACTATGTAAAGTCCAAAATGGGTAGTCGAAATCCACAAAGAATTTTGGAAAACGGGAAGGTCTTGTCTGGTGAACAATGTGTGAAAGAGTTTGCTCAGTACTTTCACTCGGTTTATAGCACGAGACAACCCGAGTTGAATGTTGCTGTGGCGATAGAAGGGGCGGGTGGTGAGAATGGAGGAGCGCGAATCCATCTGCAAGAATTACAGTTGAAGGATGTGCGAAGTGCGCTTGAACAACTAAATCCGAAGAGATCCGCAGGACCGGACGGTATTCCGCCTTACATATTCAGAGACTGTAGATCTGTGTTGGCTGAACCGTTGCTCCATATATTTAATAAGTGTCTGAAGGGAGCCGTGTTTCCAGAGAGATGGAAAACTACTCGTGTCGTGCCAGTACCTAAAGGAGGTAAAAGCAACGACAATGTTAGTGGGTACAGACCTATTACAGTACTGTCATCGCCGGCTATAGTGTTGGAGTGCGTTGTTCATAGCAGCATTTTTATGCAAGTGAGAACGCAACTTTCAGATGCACAGCACGGGTTTCAACCAATGAGAAGCACCACCAGTAACTTACTGTGTTACATGGCTCATGTGCTGCCGATAGGGTATTACACCCATTTTTGAAAAGTGTCTGTTTGAAATTCTGTGGTGCTAATATGCCACCAAAAAAAACACAAAATTTGTATTCAATCGATAAGTGCCATAAAAATGCATCTAAATTTTAAATTTTCAAATTTCGTGCGTAGTTTTACGAAAACGCCTCTTACTAGACGCCATATTGCTCAGCGTAAATGACGTCAGATCGTTTAGTATCAAATGAGCTCATATTAAATATGATAATTAAAAAAAAATTAAAAATAATTAAAAGTATATTTTGTAATAGGTGTAATAATGAAAAAATTACGTTGGTTACGAAAATAATAAAAGTACAAAGCCTATATTACGCCAATCGGTTGACTGACAGTTGACAATTTTTTTGTTTACACAGCCGTATGGCGTAATAACATGGCCGCTACTATTTCACGGTGTTTTATAACAGATTAAAAATACTGAAAACTTTGAGTTGAATTTAAAAATTTGTTTTGTAATTTTATGAACTAAAACTTACATTTTCCGACTGCTTTATGCCTAAACTGTCTCAATAACATATTCATAGATTTATTCTCGTATAGAGTAAAATACCCTATTGTAGACAGTGGGGGGCAAGCCGACGCTGCTTATTTTGACTTCAAAAAAGCATTCGACCTAGTCGATAATGACGTGTTGCTCAAGAAATTAGCAGCTGTTGGTTTCACTCCGCACCTACTTCGTTTCTTTGCCAGTCACATGAGGGATAGGCAACAATACGTAGAGTATGAGGGACATAAGTCGGAGCCATACTTTACGTGGTCTGGGGTAAGCCAAGGGACTAATCTCGGACCTCTGCAATTTATAATTGTGGTAAACGATTTGCCCAAAGTCGTTAAAGATGCAAATTGTTTGCTATTTGCAGACGATCTGAAGTTATCTCTGGCACTGAGGGCTGCTGACGACTGTGAACGCTTGCAGAAGGCCATAGATAGCGTAGTTGCTTGAAGCAAGGAAAACTTTCTACAATTCAACGCGCAAAATTGCGTCTCACTTAGACCAATTGTACAGTCAACAGCAAAAGTAGATGATCAAAATAAGAAATTCAATTCTAATTTACTAACACTAATTTATATAATTTATTACTAGTTTATGTATTAAAAGTGTGCGATTGTCACACACATACTTTTGAATCACTTCGACGCCATACAGTTCTGACGCGAACTCCGTACATTAGTATTGAATTTCTGATTTTGATCATCTACTTTTGCTGTTGACTGTACACGATTACAACATTGATGGGATGCCGATGACCAGGGTCACAGAGGTTAGGTACTTAGGAGTTAGTCTTAACACGGGGCTAACGTTTCGTGATCATATAGTCAAGTGCCGTAAAAAGGCCTATAGAAATGTAGGGTTTATGTTACGTACTGGTCGTGGTTTCACAAATATTACGGCGTAAACCACTTTATATAACACTTTGGTGAGAAGCCAATTACAATGTAGGTAATGCAGTCATCTGGGCCCCACATGAGACTAAATATAGTCTAATAATCGCACGTTATTTATTTAATATTTCAATTACTGTCTGCACTCACAGTTAACACCAACACGTGCAGAGAGTTAACAATTACAATTATATACTATCATTATGATATCAAAAACAGAATAATAAAAAAAATATTAAATATCACTTTGAATTAAAAAAAAAAAAAAAAAAAAAATATGAAGCACATTAGAATAAAAAAATAAACAAAAAAATAAAACATTAGAATTGAAATTACACAATAAATAGCAACTAATTTAAACAGTTATTTAACAATAATAAGTACCGTTTTACGCGTGTTGCTAAATATCTAGCTAAACGTAGTTGTCTTAGTGGTGTCATAAACCTCTGCCTACTCCTTCTGGGATATAGAAATGATGCTATTTTATGTTACGTGTTGTTAAAACTCTATGTTTCTCAAATTAAACACTAAAAGGAACCGTTTCGTAAGTAAAAACAGACAACGAAGTGATCTTAAGTTCTTTTTGAGGTATATGATTATAAAACCCTGAAACGAGACCATATATCAGCTATAGGTGTATAATTATGCCTATGTATAAACCTATTTGTACTTAACGACGACATTTTGTCAAATAATAACATTTTTATTCACTTTTTACTCACTTACTTACTAACTGTCGGAAATTATATTGTTCGATAAACTTTACCGCGACAGTACCTTCCGGCTCCCCTCCTGTTGTTCTGCAGAAGTCCAAAGGGGATGAAACTGATTATGTTTGTTAAACTGTCCATCTTGTATTACCTATCTCTCAAAAACGAAATACTTATACGAAAGCGTCCTTTCCTAAACATTTCATGTTTCTTACCATTGTGTACAGCTACATACAGTCAGTCAGCGTAGAGTCTTGTCAATTTAATTCTATGGTAGTCCTATACAGGCTATTTTTCCAGAAATATGTAGATGAATTCGCGAGCAGAAACTAATATTAGGTATAATACTTATGAGAAGGGAAAAAATATCAACAATAAGATATAGTAATAAAAAAAACAATATTTAATCACTTACACTGTCACACAAATTAACCCAATATAATAGTACTAATACACAAATGCACAACGAGTACAATACGTAATGACAATACATTTGCAGGTGGTGATTTTATAATTCAACACGAGATCTAGGCGGCGGATTTGGTGGTGGTACTGAGTCCCGGTAGTATCTCTGGTAGATGTCATCCCAGAAGCGAGTGCGCTTTTCTAAGAGTACCCCACGTAGTTCCAGCTTCTTATCCAGCACCATATGTGGCGATCTGTCCGCGCCAGCTGCTGGCCATGTAGGGAGCGATGACCCTTCAGGCACTGGCTTCCTGAATAGTAACAAATTGAGTTATTAGAAAAAATTGTCTTCTAAATCAATAAACAACCCGCTATAACAACTAGAGGGATAACTGAAAATATTAACATTAATGAAGCAGGACGTTGAGACGTCGATTAAATCTAGACTGTACCTAATCGCTAAACTGATGCAATTGTATGGGGAGGAAAATATAATGTTCTAAGGTACACCAAATACATACCCAGTTTTAACAAAGTTGCGCCAAATCTCACGGACTATTTTCTTCATGTTTTTGAACTCCGGGGTCGCGAGAGACTCATCTGCAACTGTTAAATTTTTACCATCCATTACAGCCAACGTTTGAGTGCAATGATTTGCACCTTTTATGTCAGTGTGTGGTACCACGGGAACGTCTTCGTCCACGAAAGAGTATTCATACAAATAGATTTGATTGTTGCCAGCCTCCACGTGCAACTTCGTAGCCCAGAGCATCGGATAAGTAAATATGACATCTGAAAAGAAATCTACGTATCGTAAAATATTATCTTCGCCGACAGGCTTGTCACCGAAATAAAACTTTTTAATTTTATTAGCTACTGCTTTTCTTTCTTCTTCGGATTCAAACTTCAAGTCACCTGGCATGAAATCAGAAAACTTTTCATTCATCTTGTGCTTCCAAAAATCGAAGAAGTCAATCCGAAACAGACCTTCCATGTTAGCGAAACCATACAACACAGGTAACTTTTTGTAGTTGCCATTCTTTAGTATACTCAGAGGAGATTCTGTCAGGAATGCTCCGTCTCCTGTATCACGCTCCACACATGGTGAAAACATGAAAGTAGAATCGGTTCTATAGAAAAATGGATCTGAAGTCAATAGTTCCAATGGAGCCGTCTTGTAGATCTCTTCTAAAGCATAAATATCGTCTACGTTGGTGAAATTAAGTTTCCTAGCGAAGGTTTTAGCGATTTCTACAGGATCCCTTTGAACTGTAAACGCAGCAAGGTTTCCGCCACTTTCAGGTATGACTCGCTGGAATAATCCTTCAGTTGATTTTGATAGCATTAAGAGATCTACTGATGCAGACCCTGCATTGTAACCTGCAATGGTGACATCATCAGGGTTACCGCCGAAGCTGGCGATGTTTTGTTGTACCCAGCGCAGCAGCGCCACCTGGTCCTTCATGCCAGCATTTCCCGGTGCGTCCTCTGTACCGAGACAAAGAAACCCGTGAACGGCCACGCGGTAGTTAAATGTTACGATTATTATATCTCTGTTCTTCATTAGCCGTGTTGCTCTTAACATTTCGCCAAAGCCCATGACAAAAGCTCCTCCATGAACGTACACTACAACCGATAGGTTTTTCTTATTGGTGTTTGGTACATATAGGTTAGCAATTAGACAATTTTCTTGTCTCACGAAAGTTTCTGGCAGGCCAGCACACGGACTCGATGGTTGTGGACATATTACATGCTTATCGATAGCGTTATATGGTTCCAACCATACCGGAGGCGGCAGGGGTGCCTGAAAAAGAAATTCGGGATGAAAATCATCCTCGTAGGTTTACAAACCCACTTTTTAATCTGGCTATCAAAGTTTTGAGTACCGATATCGTCTTTATCTTTATCATGGTAACTTTATTCAGACTTATTGACACTACTGACAAAGCTGAAGATAAGAATGAGAGGAAACTAAAACCTTGCAATTTAAAATGTAGTAATAAGCTTAAAGATTTAGTAAATTACTACAGAATATAAATACGGACCTTTTGTAAATGAACAACATTCCCTTTAGATGAACACTTACATCTTTGAATGAATTATCAGATATTTTGATTAAACTATCTTCTTCTTATAATCAGCAGTTGATTATCACTTGCGGTAGTTGTGCTAATTTAGAATCTATAGCTTTCATCCTTTAGTCATCATCATTCAACCGACAGATGAGTCCTAGTGCGACTTTTTCTACTCGTTCAATCATGTTTTCGTTAAAGTACTGTTTGTATGGAATAATATTGTGTATAATATAGTATTGTGTACAATCATAGTCACCAGACGACTCGTACTAACTAGCCAGTACTAGACACTCGGGTCATCAGTTTAGTTTATATAATTATTTATTACTTGTCCTCTAAGCACCAAACATTAAAACATCAATAATAATTAATTACTAATGCAGCAAGCTGGTTTCCTCAGATGATCTTATCTTCAATTGTTTTGGATTTGATGATGATGATGATAATGCAATCTAGCCTATTCTATGACTTCTAGTCATGGTGGTTGAGAGCTTCAATGACTGGTGTATAACCTAGACTACACAGAAGAACTCACATCTGCTTATCTTAATTCTAATCAGAGGTAAGACGATCATTGAATAGCCCACAGGGGCCTCCTGCTAATTTTAGATTCTGTATCAGGTTATTAATATTTCCTCACGATGCTATAGTACGTGCATACTGAAAATAAAACTTTAAAAAATCTTTTTATTTCATAATTTGGATCCGCAACTTAAGAACATGAAGAAATAAAATAAAGTCGTAAATATTATGAATTACATAATGTTTACAATTTTGGAAAAAAACATTACGTTTATAGTAAGGGATTTTATTTCTCATTTAATTGTTAAGATAATAATAATATACGTTATCATGGGTATACGCGAGCGTAGGTAATGGCTATCAGCGACCGTGTATACTTTTCTTTTTTTTTTTATTCTTATATTCATTCAGGGAAAAAGCAAATCAAAGGTATAGGACAATGCTTAATTGATATATTCCCGTTGTCAAAATTCGGTGTTACCTCTGGTTTTAGGGAAATAATTATTATTTCTTCTTCGGCTTCTTGATTTATTACGGCTTCTTGACGTCGTTCTTCTTCGTATTTCATCAGCTTCTTTGTATCATCTTGTATGTGTCCTAGCTTGCCGCATGCGTGACATTTGATTGGCTAATGCAGCGATGAGCTCTTACTGCAACTTATGAGGCGTTGTCTGTTGTCACCTCCGTAGTAAATGCGAAACGTTGTAAGCGAGTATTAATCTGTGCCAAGTGAGCAATAATAGTTGACACCGTAATCTGTTCAACGCTCACACCCTTGCAAGGGTTCAACAAAAAGTCATAAGACGACTAGCATAAGTAGCATACCCGACATAAGTTTCATTCTTCTTTGGTTTGTGATTGTTCCGGTTAGTGAGGGTAGATGCAGAATTTTCGAAACACATAAATCTGGTCATGAAAAATTCTTCAAACTGGTCCCATGTCATACCTGGATAGGTTATCTGCATCAGCTATGTAGATACGGAGCCCTTCAACGCCTTGCTTATTGTGAAAATAAGCCGGCTTCTTTCTACTGCACTCTCGACGATACACAAGTTGCAACATCAACTTGCTATTAGCCAGTGAATAGCTTTTTAGAGTTTGTATTAACGCGTACACTTGTTTAGTTTGTATTTCAAAAAGTAACCGACACTGATTGTTATTGTCATTGTTCCCACGTGTGAATTCAATAGTACGATTTCATCCCAGTTCTGATGTCAGATCAGTCAGGATTTAGTCCGTTAGATTCAGTCATCAAAACACATTGGGTATAGGGTACAATACACGGCATTTATTAAAACACAATTTGGAACTAAATCAATTTAAAAATAAACTCAGACACTATAATTAACATAGACATAGTTCACTTCACTTCAACAACGAATCGTAAGTACAGTTTCGGGACGTATTAGCTCCGTTGCGATCAGACACTGGATTCTGAATGTCTTCCTCGCTGTGGGCTGAAAACATCACGACTCTGTAGAAGCGCGTCAAAATGGTGGTGGTTGATCACGTGTTCTCGATAATGGCGGCTTGCGATTCGTCGTTTCACGTTCACACTATTGACTGGATACGACATTTATATATATTAAGTCGACGCTCGAATGAATGCCGAAAGTTTACTTGAAGATATTAAGAGACGGACATAATAATTATTCTACCCAAGATAATAGTTCGCATCGGTCAAAACCGGTTATGGAATGATTTTCTACACAAAGAGACATAACTTTGATTGATTGGCCATCTAAAAACCCTGACTTAAACCTGATAGATTTGTGGGGTCAAATGGTGCTTAATTGGGACTCAAGTAAAGTCATAACGAGACATAATTTAGATGAAGAGGTTATGAGAACTTGGGAATTAATACGATTACCTAAGTGATTTCTTTTTAAAATGGTAAATGGAATGAGATCAAAATTAGAAGAAGTTATAGAAAGTAAAAGTTACCGTCTACGTTATTAGTATAGGTTTGACCCCACAAGATACAGTTAAGTTTTTTTATAGTTAATAGATTTTTTGTAAACAGTTTTGAAAAATCTCGAGAGATGTAAATTGTTGTTCCGTTTGTCTCAAACGTGGGTAGCATGTTGGTTCTCTTGTGAAATCATCAAAACTAAATTATCAGTTTTATTAGTAAATAAATGTTTGTTAATCTAAATTGTGACTTAAATATGTAATAATAATAATATGTTGGGACATTTCACACGCGGAATAAGTTTATTTAAATATATGTCGGAGACGGTTTATTAATCACAATAGTGGGTGTTAACTAAATTTGATACGATTTGTGTTTCTTATTGTTAATTTATGTGATTTTATTATCAAATATTGTCTATTAATCCGAAACATGATTTATTGTGTGTACACACTGATTTGTGGTTACTTTATTTCGATAATTGTTATCGATGGTTTTATTCAAAACAATTGTTGACACGTTACTTTGAATGTAAAACGAATTACTTTATGAAATCACTATTGTTTATTAATGACAATTATTATTGTGTTATTTGATTATAGATCTTATTAGATTTAGCACATTTTAGTGTTTTGTATCAAGTCAACGCGTGACGCACTTCCGTGCACCATGGACAGACTTGTATGGAGAGGAGGTTGCAAGGTGGGGGGCATCGTCTTATAAAAGAGCGTGCACTCCGTAAGTATGGCAGTCGATCCTCGGATTCGGCTCAGTAAAGAGTTTCTGCTCCCGACAATACTGTCGGTTTTCCTGGTACAGCGCTGCTGTGTATTCACATAGCAGTATAGGCTTGCTGGTAGCGAGCGATACTCTTTGTATTTGGGTGGCTTATGCTACTGTACGAACTGTAAACCTTAAGGGTTTGTTCGTTTATCATTGGGTGGCTTAGGCTGCTGTACGAACTGAAAGCCTTAAGGGTTTGTTCGTTTATCATTGGGTGGCTTGGCCACTGTACGAACTGTGGGACCTTAATGGTCTGTTCGATTAACTGTATTGTTGCTGTACCTTTGACTTACTTTATTCTTGTTACTGATTACCATTTGTATTGTGTTTTCTTTACTAATAGTGTGTAATTGTTTTTACAGGTCTTGTTTATCCCTAATGGGATAATGGGAACGCCTATTATATAGTCCTGACGATGTACTATACCGCTCGACACTCCTCCTCGATCGCACCTGACGATCCGACATATATATTTTTTTAGTTATTTCATTTTCATATTAGAATAATAAAGAATACTACGTATATAAGTCAATCCCCTTTATTCTGAAAGACCACCTTTAAGCACCTACATCCACTGTAAACCCGCAACACTTCTATGCTGATATTGGAAAGCGAATGACAGTTTTGTATCAATAACTTAAACAATTATTGTAAAGTAGCTATAATATAAATTGATATAATTCATAGCTAAAATATCGTAATGTGCCTTATTACGATATTTTTTCTAAAGTAATCTTCGAGTGACCACAGGACCCAGCTAAAAAAAAACAACGACCGCAGACTTACTAAGGGTAAAATATATTAGTTTAATATAACTACCGTGTGCTATAATGCTATAATATAATATATATAGCATAGTATATTAATCTATATTATAGCTACGTATGTGACGGGCTTATTGATGCCACAAAGATGGCGCGCACGCAAACCGTTGTGAGTTTTTAGAAAGAACAATGCCCACTTCCCATACATTTAAAAACCTGATAACAAAAGTGTATGTATAGTAATAAAGTATAGTAAGACGACTAAGTAGACTACCTGTAAGTTTAGAAAATAATGCCGGATAGTCACTTTTACGATTTAAACGCCACGAAATCAAAAAAATACAAATATTGCTTTTTAGGTTACGTTTTGCCGTTACCAAAAAAGTAGTAAAGAAATAAATGTGCTAGAACTAATTATTAACGCTTGGAAGTTTGTTTTTGGTTTACAATAGGAATACTTACCTACCTATCTATAGTCTAAAACAACTTTTTTTATTGCGTATTCCTTGAAATTAGCTGCCACTAAGTCACTGCTTAGGCTCTCAATAATGCCACTATAAATAGAGTGTCGAGCATTAACTGCCGTTTCAACAACAACAATAACGTTCTAGCATTCATATAGAATCTTGGAAACCCCTATCCAACATAATTACATCATTTTCTTGACAATAAAATCTAAAAGATGAGTTTTCGTAATATAAACATGTCAAATGTCAAAAAAATCCGTTTCAGTCGTGCGAATTCAATATAGCATACTGCATGATTAATTTATTTAATTATTATGTTATTTGTAATGAATATGTATAATAAAGATGTATGTAATAAAAAATAACATAATAATAAATACTTACTGATGAAATAAAACGTAAAATAATGAATAAAACTCAGAAACAAAGTTGAATAAAGTTAAAGTTGCAATGTGTAAAATGGAACGTCGTAAAAAGAGTAGTTGAGGTGCGTTCGAAACATGGTAATACGTTTACCTTTGACGTAGAATAAGCATAAATAAACTTAAAAATCATTTTTTCCTGCGTTTCTTTTAACATTGTGATAACCGTAATTAATATGGAATAAAATTAGCTAAATTTTAAGATTTATTACATTTCTATACATAGTCAGGTCAAAAATGAACATTCTTCTTTGTAAAGAAATATTTTGTTTGTGGAACACATTTAGAATTTTAAAAATATTAATAGGTAGGATGCGTTGAATATTACCTAGCGGTCGCTTGCATGAGCGTCCGCGTCAGTATTTTGTTTCTAGTTAGAATATCTTAACAGTTTTATGGATTTCACAGAGATGGCGCGCTCGTTAACATAGTAGTATATCATCCTATAGTAGATGTCGCTTTGGGGGCATGAGGTTTCTCTGCAGCCGCGTGTACGTGTTATGTCAAAGGTGTATTAAAATTAACTTATAACGTGCTGTACCTACAAGATATTATTGGTCTTATTTGTTGGTACAGAAGGCTGGTACTCAACATAAAACTTTAAAAAAATCTTTTTATTTCATATTTTGGCAACATGAAGAAATAAAATAAAGTTGTAAATATTATGAGTTACATAATGTTTACAATTTTGGAAAGAAACATTACGTTTATAATAAGGGATTTTATTTAACATTTAATTGTTAAGTTAATAATTTATACGTTATCATGGGTATACGCGAGCGTAGGTAATGGCTATCAGCGACCGTATATACTTTTCTGTTTTTTTTTATTCTTATATTAATTTAGGGAAAAAGCAAATCAAAGGTACGACAATGATTAATTGATATATTCCCGTTGTCAAAAGTCGGTGTTACCTCTGGTTTTAGGGAAATAATTATTATTGTATGATTACCTTAAATTTATCTGCACCCACAGGTGCTGTAGCGTAGGGTATGTTAAAGAAAGTGTATATATCCTCGCTAGGATGCTTGCGCCCGCGCACCGGCCCTTGCGCAGTTTTCACTTCCCGCCATTCGTCGTCAGCCAAAACAGCCGTCACACACAAAAGTATCACACACGTCCGCCACTCCATCGCTACGTTTGAGAACTGATTCACAACAGGTCTCTCCCAGCGATGATGAGTCAATCTGGATTTTTACGATTGTCAAACAATACGCAATACAAGTAAACATAACTCTACCTGTAACTATACTTCATTTAATGCTTGTAGTTTTTGTAAATGTGTCTTTTGGTATACTATTCTTGTCAAACAACAAAATATAATATTTAAAACATGAAATAAGTAGTGTAAGTATCTGAATAAAATCTTATTATTCTACACAGTCTAAGGTCAAAGAAATGAATAGGTACAAAGGTGTTTTCCTGATGTTTTTATTTATCTTACAATTTTAACGCTCGTCTAGCCTGTAATCATATTTTTTTGCATAATCTAATGGTTAAGAAAACCATCCGTGATCTAAGCACATTCTCGCTTGATCTTAAGAATATTAAATGGCTGTACAGACGCTCATGAAGGAATCCTCATTTACTGCAGATCGCGATTTATGTCGAATCGGTTTTTTGTTCTTTGCCCTTTATACCAGTATTAACACGAATCGTTATAACGAAACGATTTATAAATCACGAACATTTGTCATTGACTCACTAATCGGCTTGACTGATATGTATGTGAACCACGAAGTAAATATAACAGATGTGAACTGATTGTGTTTATATTGAATTTAGATTATTTACGGATGCAGTGCATCAACGAGTATATTATAAGGTTTCTGTAAAATGGTATCTCAAAACTAATACCTAGGTACAATAGGTAGGTACTCAATTTGATTCACATTTTGTCAGTAATTGAGACCACTCTGACACAATATTATTTTACCATCCATGCAATAGAGTGACGATGCATATTTATTGAACGTTTAAACATCAACACTTCGGTTGATGTTACTCAAAATCTTAACTCACAGACCACATAACCAGTTTATTGTAAGTACATGCAAGTCCCAAGGTCGTCTGATGAGCTCCAATCGTGGACATAAGCCGACCTTTGTAAGTGTGTTTCATAGTAGGTAGGTAGCTACTTGTGTTTAGGAAACTACCACACATAAATTCGCACACGATTTTCCGCATGGATGCTGCACGGAACTACTTCATTATTGTACAAATAACATAGTTTATTTGTAGTTTGTGTTGATGTCCAATAACCTATTATCTCATTCTCTCATCTCTTATTATCTTTTTTACGAGCTGCACTTATATTAGATCTATAAAATTTCACAATTTAGGATTCAGGTGGACGCTGATGGATTATAATCGGACATATCATCGTATAGTATCTTCGACACGATGCACTAACACATCATTGGTTATGACGTATTAAAGTTGGATGTTTTATTATCTAATAGCTTTTGTCCGTGACTATGTCTACGTGAATTTTTAATTATTTTTTTCATAATGAAATACAGCACTCAAGGATAATGTATTGCTTTCTATTAGTCAAAGATTTTTTTAATCGGACCAGGAGTTCCAAAGATTAGCAAATTCTAACATAAAAACAAACAAACATACAAACTCTACAGCTAAATTATATTAGAATAGAAGAATAGAATTGACTATTCCAACGTGTAGGCACTGCGAATCTTCCGTCGGATGTACGTCCCCTTAGAATTTGATTTAACAACAAATACTTTTATCAAGACCAAAAGCTCTTTTGGATTCACTTTCTAAGATATCGATGATGGTGGTGGCGGTACAGGCTCCAGGTAATATTTGTCGTAGATATTGCTCCAGAAACTCGCTCGGTCCATCAATAGAGCGTCACGTAGTTCCACCGTCTGCCCTAAAGACATGTACGAGAACTTGTTGACACTCAAAGCTGGCCACGAAAGAAGAGAAGAATCTTCTGGCACAGGTTTTCTGAAATTTTTGAAAAGCTATGATTTTAAGAATCGTCCTGGAATTCAATGATGCAAATGTGAGACAATAATATAGGATGTTCTTCATTCCATTTGCTTAATATAGTTACGTCACAATAAGTGTTTTTTCATTAAAAAAAAATATATATAAATGCCACCGCTATAAAAGCTCTTTTATTTATACTTTGGAATTAATTCTTATCAAAATAAATTTAAGTCAGCTTTAATACCATTATATGACTTTTTGAATTATTCAATTTGGACATTCCATTCCATTTCATTAGATATCACAAGCTAAAAATGTAAGTCATTTGAAAAAAAAGCTCATTCAACTTTTAAACTTCCGCTATCCGTAAATCTTGAGCAACAATCAATATGTTCTATCCGCAAAAATGGGCCTCTTGGTAAACTATTGCAAGACGCCTCATTGATTATGTTTATGTGGGATGAATGCACCATGAGCCATAGATCACATATAGAGGCCGTGGACAGAACCTTAAAAGATCTTAGAAACTCCTCTGCTCACATGGGCGGGATTACTTTTGTATTTGCTGGAGATTTCCGACAGACTCTTCCTGTCATTAACAGAGGTACGCGAGCAGATATCATCAAAGCATGCTTAAAATCGTCGCTCTTATGGAGTTCGATTGAAAATATAAAATTACGGACGAATATATTATGAGAGCTCATCTTCATGGAATCACCGATGGTGATTTTCCACAGCAACTGCTTAAACTTGGGGAAGGAATTTTTTCCCACTCCAAATTAAAGCAGTAATTGTAACATCCAACAGGCCAAATAGTCCATAGTTTAGAAATTTTAATAGATGCAGTATACCCTGACATCGAGAGTTTGCACGAAAAGGACTTTCATTGGTTGTGTTCTAGGGCAATAGGGTCACCCAGGAATGATAGTGTCAACGAAATAAACAATCTAATTATTCAAAAAGTTCCCGGACAAACAAAAAAATACAAATCGATAGACCCCGTGACCAATATCGAAGACGCAGTCCATTATCCCCAGGAGTTTTTAAATTCATTAAACCCTTCTGAACTGGCACCACATGAATTGACTTTAAAAATTGGAATTCCAAAAATGCTTTTGAGGAATTTAAGCCCTCCAAGCATGTGCGACGGGACGAGGTTGCTTATTAAGGAATTGAAGGACAATTTAATTGTAGCAACAATTATCACCGGCCCAGCAGCTGGTCAACTAGCTCACCAAGGATTCCGATGATCCCAAGTGATCTGCCAATCCCACTTAAACGGCTGCAATTTCCGGTGAAAACATCTTTCGCCCTAACTATCAACAAGTCCCAAGACCAAACTTTCGAATTAGTAGGGATTGACCTACGAAAATAATGTTTTACTTATGGCCAACTGTATGTTGGTCTATCGCGGGTCGGAGGTCCTGAAAATCAATTTATTTTGCTGCCATAAAATAAATTAACATCAAATATCGTTTACAGGGAAGCTCTAACTCAATACATTGATTTTCAGGAGCAGAGAAAGTAAAGTATATAGTAAAGGCCTTTTTACAAAAAAAAATATAATTTCATATTCGAATTTTCTTCATTTTACTTTTTTTAATGACCCCACGTAAAAACGAGAAAGTATGTATGGGAGAGTGTGTGTGTAAAAAATGATAACTTTTGAAATGTTTGTTTAATACCCGAGCGAAGCCGGGGCGGACTGCTTATTGTATATACGTTCGAAATTCGCCAAAGAACTAAAGTCACCGACATCGCTCTCAGAATATGCAAGTTGAGGTGGCAATGGCGAGGAAATGCGAGTGGCGACCACGAACCTGAAGACGCAGCGTTGGTAGGCTTCCCAACTAGATGGACCGACGACATTGTCAAGGTCGCGGGTAACCGGTGGATGCAAGTGGCAGGTTGCCGCTCGTTGTGGCGTTCTATGGGGGAGGCCTGTTTTCAACAGTGGACGTCTTTCAGCTGCTGATGATGATGATATTAGTTCAGTCTACGAACCTTAATGTATGCTGGTCACCATAAAATCAATCCATTTTAGTATTATCAGACTCATTAAAGTCATAATAAGCATGATTACGCATATTTAGACAGTCTATAGATAAATAACTTTGATTTACAATAAAAGCTCCTTATTCGCGGGGGATGCATTCCGTTAATATGCTGCAAATACAGAAACCGTGAATATGTGGTAATTTATATGGGATTATAGGGGATACGTTCCAAGGTGGCAAAATAAAAACCAAAAATTAAAAGAAAAAAAAAACAATTTAACTAATTGAAGTTTTTGATTAAATGTCTACATAATTTCTCTTTATCATTTTCATTTTTTTTTTTTTTTTTTTTTTTTTTTTTTCTCGACATCAGAGCCATTTGGTCTGATATCCATTTTTGCAATTTTACAGGAGAGCAAAAATAAACATTTAAAATATTTTTTTGTTTTGTAATTTTGAAGATTTGGGAGTACAAGGCCGTCACAATTTATGCTTGGTTATTTGAGAATAGACGTTGCCGGTTTTTATGCCGGTTTTCCTAATAAATCCGGAAGGAACCTTATTTTTATATCTGAGGGTAGGTACATCAGACCCATTTTTTAAGGACGATCTACAGTGAAAAAGTTCCATATAAATTAAATACCATATGCCTCTAAGAATCTTATGTAAATGGATCTATTATGTTGAAATCAGACCGTATGGCTCGTAATATTCACTATTTAGGTTCATAAATATACTGGATGATGTTTACATCCGACCATTTGTATAACAAAAAAAATAACGCGCATAAAAATAATACATTATTTATGTTAACATCAGACTTTATGGTTCGGGGCAGTGATCTTTTTAATTACGAATTTTGTTACGTATGTCTAAATCGGACTTTACATTCTCTAAAAAAAAAAATGATAAATAGGACTTATCTAATGATAATACTATTTGACTCGTATATACCTGAAAATACTTTTAATATCGTCGAATATAAAGCCTTAATTCGCCTCAGATCAGACTCTTTGGCTCTAAGTTTATTTGATTGGTATAAAGTCTATTGTTAAATAGGTCCTATTAGCCTCTTAAATCTAATAATTCCACTGGAGTAGGTAGGGGATATAAATGAAATTATTATTTTACTATATCAGTTTGACTGATGATCGGAATCAATCAATCAATCTCAATCAGTTTTTCTAATAAAAGAGAGCTCTCAAGCAACAAAAAATCAAAGAGAAAAAGACTAAATTGTACAACTAGTTAGCTGTAAAAAAAGAATAACTACATAATAAGTACCTGCTATTCTAGTGTTGACACAACAGGTTTGAGATCACAACTGCACCAAATAACAAAAACCAAAACATTTAAAAAATATTCTTACAACGATTTAAAATAATAATAATATCGAAACAAATCTCACTCTTCATTATTCTCTGGAAAATCACATGCTTCTTCTTGGTGTGGTAGGTTTTTATAAATATAATAATAGTCATGGAACTGTTCAGGTATCCAAACAGCTAATGTTTGCAGATCATAGATAGCTGCTCGTCCGGACTGCTGGATATTAATGCCGGGATTCTTCAGGGGTCGGTGCTCTCGGCGACATTGTTCCTGCTGCATAATAATGATCTGCTAAAACCCGGTACCTTTGGGTATGCAGACGACAGCACTGTCGCTGAGAGATACGTGTCCGACGCACGAGCTGGTGGGTCGCAGATCCAGTCTCTCCGGGAAGCAATGGTTGAGCGCTTGAACTTGGCCTGGCTTGGCGGTCTCTGAATGGGGCGATGCCAATCTGGTCAAGTTCAATGCTGAGAGTTCAAGACCCAATCGTGTCTCTTTACCGCTAAAAGGAGCCAATTCCACCCAGCTCCATCTTTACGAGGTGTAACCGTGCCGATAACTGACCGACTTGAGCTTCTTGGTGTTACGTTAACATGTACCCTTAATTTTGGCCCTTTCATAGAGGCAAAGGCTCAAGTGGCTGCCAAAAAGTTGGGCATCCTAGCAAAGGTGAGACTTTACGCCGGAACAGCTGCTTAAACTTTATCAAGCGCAAGTTCGATCGTGTATGGAGTACTGCTCTCATCTTTGGGACGGATCTGCCAGATACCAGCTTGATGCCCTAGAGACAATTGAGAAACGAGCCAAGAGGATCATTGGCAATGATAGGCTCGTCGAGTCAAAGCTCCAAAGTCTTGAGCATTGACGACGAGTTACTGGCCTGCCGGTTTTCTGTCGGTTGCATTTTGGGGAGCGTGCGATAGAATTGCATAATTTAATTCCGCCGAGCCCGTTTCATCATCGGACCACAAGACGTACGGCGATGCGCCACCGGTACATGGTGGACATCCCACGCACACGCACAAAACGTTTTGGGAACACATTCATTGTGCGTACTGCTAAGGAGTGGAATTCCCTGCCTGAGTCTGTGTTTCCTGATAGTTACAACCTGGGAGTCTTTGAGTCAAGAGTGAATAGGTTACTTCTAGGCAAGCGTGCTCCATCTTAGACCGCATCATCGTTTCCCATCAGGTGAGATAGTGGTCAAACGTATGCCTACCAATTGATAAAAAAAAAACAACATACAGTCGAATTGAGAACCTCCTTCTTTTTTGAAGTCGGTTGAAAAACGTTTCTCTTTATCCCTTTTTTGCTCGTATCCAATATCGGAATCCGAAGGAGATAGACTGGGAATATAACCATTATCTCCTACACTGTCTTCGCTATCAAAATCACCGAGTCTTGCTGGTGACAATGAGCCTAAAAAAAAGCGGATACGTACCGAATTTTTTTGTTGAATTATTAAAAGTAAGAACAAAATTTGTAGTTATAGTTACATTTATAAAGTATATTAAACTAGTTTAATGTCACTTATCGCGGTTGCTTACGAAGTCGAAGTCAAATAAAGTCTATGTCCTTTCATGGGGTTCAAGCTTCTTCCATACCTACTTTTAATAGTAATTATAGTATTTTCTTACCTTGGACAGCGTCATCTCTGTTTTTCAATTTATGGAATATTTTTCGGGTGCGATTATTCATTGTTCACACATAAAATAATTGTCTAAAAACCTATCGAAACGAGGGATCCTACAAGTCGCCGCAGCATTTTACCAATGCGAAAACAATCCCGACGCAGACGAACAGCGCGCGGAAGGAGAGGTGACGTCGCATGTTTATGATTTTTCTCTGTCCCACGCAGTCATAATTATAGTGCTATCTCTTTTTCAGTGAATCTTGTCACTTATGCTCCGAGCCATAAAGACTGTTGTTAGTTAATGACTTTATGAACTTGAATAATATTCGGATATTACAAAGCTACAAGGTATGTTGTTAATACGAGACCTACAAATTACATTTATTTTTTGACTTATCTTTACATGATACTGCAAAAATAATATTCTGGTAATTTTACTCACGACCATAGAATTTCAAATGAAGATCAGACTCATTGGTTCTAATGTATGGTGGATATCCGACTATTTTTACGTAAACGAAAATGTTATTAAAGGGAGATACAAATATGTTGCCTAAACAAAAAGAAAGAGAAAAAAATAATAATAAATTTTCAGTTAAAATACGATTTTTGCAAAAATGGGACATCCGACCTTATGGTTCTGATGTCGAGATATGCATACTAAATCAAAAAAAAAAGATCATTATTATCGTCAGGCTTTGGCAAGGGTCTAAAGAACTTTGTAGTTTTTTCTTGAATGGCCGTTTTTGGCTCTTCAATTTCGATAATGAATGAAAAAAGGAGACAATAAAACACGCAAAGCGGGGCGTTTACTTAAAGTCATGACGGAACGTCTAATAATAATATATGTAGCAGCATTTAACAATATACTTTAGGCATAGAGTAATAAGATTGTTTTACTTAAACATTATTCTGTTTCTTTACATTCTGAAAAACACCGACCGCGGTGAAGGCGGCTCATGTCAAGGGAAAACGAATACAGCGTCGAAAGCATTTGACAACATACTTTAGGCGTAGTTGTAATAAGATCTGTTTTACTTTTATATTAGTCCATTTGTCGACGCGTTTACAAAGGGTACCGAATCTTTTTTATTATCAGATTTTTTTTGGTGTCACCGTATCGTTATTAATTTCTATGATGAGAAGTAGGCACTAAAAAGCTTTTTTAACAAAAAAGACAACCGCCTTCAAAAAGTAAAAAATAACTTTCAATTTGCTAGTCGGTGGCAATACAAAACAACAAGCAAAACCAAAGCCGCCGACTTGCGAATTGAAAGTTATTTTTTACTTTTTGAAGGCGGTTATCTTTTTTGTTAAAAAAATTGGTAACCTGTTGTTAATACTCTGTGTTCCTCAAATTCCACACGCCTTTTATACTTTTTGTCAAATAATAACATTTTTATTCACTTTTTATACACTTACTTATTATCTGTCGAAAATTTTATTGTTCGATAAACTTTACCGCGACAGTACCTTCCGGGTCACCTCTTGTTGCTCTGCAAGAGTCCACAGGTGATAAAACTGATTATGTTTGTTAAACTCTCCATCTTGTATTATCTCTCAAAGACGAAATACTTATATGAAAGCGTCCTATCCTAAACCTTTCATGTTTCTTACCATTGTGTACATACAATCAGGCGTAAGAAAGCAGAGTCTTGTCAATTTAATTCTATGGTAGTCCTAAACAGGCTATATTTTTACAGAAATATGTAGATGAATTCGCGAGCAGAAACTAATATTATAATACTTATGAGAAGGGAAAAAATATCAACAATAAGATAAGGTAATAAAAAAACAATATTTAATCACTTACACTGTCACACAAATTAACCGTACGTACGTACAATACGTAATGACAATACATTAGCAGCTGGTGATTTTATAATTCAACACGAGATCTAGGCGGCGGTTTTGGTGGTGGTACTGCGTCCCGGTAGTATCTCTGGTAAATGTCATCCCAGAAGCGAGTGCGCTTTTCTAAGAGTACCCCACGTAATTCCAGCTTCTTATCCAGCACCATATGTGGTGACCTGTCCGCGCCAGCTGCTGGCCATGTTGGGAGCGATGAACCTTCAGGGACTGGCTTCCTGAATAGTAACAAATTGATTTATTAGAAAAACATATAATCTATATCAATAAACAACCCGCTATAACAACTAGAGGGATAACTGAAAATATTAACATTAATGAAGCAGGACGTTGAGGCGTCGATTAAACCTAGACAACTGTACCTAAACGCTAAACTGTTGCAATTTTATGTGGAGAAAAATATAATGTTCTAAGGTCATTGAACTATATTATTAGTGTCTAAGGTACAGTACACCAAATACATACCCAGTTTTAACAAAGTTACGCCAAATCTCACGGACTACTGTTTTCATGTTTTTGAACTCCGGGGTCGCAAGAGACTCATCTGCAACTGTGAAATTTTTACCATCCATTACAGCCACCGATTGAGCGCAATGATTTGCACCTTTTATGTTAGTGTGTGGTACCACGGGAACGTCTTCGTCCACGAAAGAGTATTCATACAAATAGATTTGATTGTTGCCAGCCTCCACGTGCAACTTCGTAGCCCAGAGCATCGGATAAGTAAATATGACATCTGAAAAGAAATCTACGTATCCTAAAATATTATCTTCGCCGACAGGCTTGTCACCGAAATAAAACTTTTTGATTTTATTAGCTACTGTTTCTCTTTCTTCTTCAGATTCAAACTTCAAGTCGGCTGGCATGAAATCAGAGAACTTTTCATTCATCTTGTGCTTCCAAAAATCGAAGAAGTCAATCCGCAACAGACCTTCCATGTTAGCAAAACCATACAACACAGGTAACTTTTTGTAGTTGCCATTCTTTAGTATACTCAGAGGAGATTCTGTCAGGAATGCTCCGTCTCCTGTATCACGCTCCACACATGGTGAAAACATGAAAGTAGAATCGGTTCTATCGAAAAATGGATCTGAAGTCAATAGTTCCAATGGAGCCGTCTTGTAGAACTCTTCTAATGCATAAATATCGTCTACGTTACTGAAATTAAGTTTCCTGGCGAAGGTTTTGGCGATTTCTACAGGATCTCTTTGAACTGTAAACGCAGCAAGGTTTCCGCCACTCTCAGGTATGACTCTCTGGAACAATCCTTCAGTTGATTTTGATAGCATTAAGAGATCTACTGATGCAGAGCCTGCACTGTAACCTACAATGGTGACATCATCAGGGTTACCGCCGAAGCTGGCGATGTTTTGTTGTACCCAGCGCAGCAGCGCCACCTGGTCCTTCATGCCAGCATTGCCCGGTGCGTCCTCTGTACCGAGACAAAGAAACCCGTGAACGGCCACGCGGTAGTTAAATGTTACGATTATTATATCTCTGTTCTTCATTAGCTGTGTTGCTTTTAACATTTCGCCAAAGCCCATGACAAAAGCTCCTCCATGAACGTACACTACAACCGATAGGTTTTTCTTATTGGTGTTTGGTACATATAGGTTAGCAATTAGACAATTTTCTTGTCTCACGAAAGTTTCTGGCAGGACAGCAATCGGAATCGATGGTTGTGGACATATTACATGCTTATCGATAGCGTCATATGGTTGCAACCATACCGGAGGCGGCAGGGGTGCCTGAAAAAGAAATTCGGGATGAAAATCATCGTCGTAGGTTTACAAACCCACTTTTTAATCTGGCTATCAAAGTTTTGAGTACCGATATCGTCTTTATCTTTATCATGGTAACTTTATTCAGACTTATTGACACTACTGACAAAGCTGAAGATAAGAATGAGAGGAAACTAAAACCTTGCAATTTAAAATGTAGTAATAACCTTAAAGATTTAGTAAATTACTACAGAATATAAATACGGACCTTTTGTAAATGAACAAAACTCCCTTTAGATGAACACTTACATCATTGAATGAATTGTTAGATATATTGATTAAACTATCTTCTTCATATAATCAGCAGTTGATTATCACTTGCAGTAGTTGTACTAATTAAGGATCTATAGATTTCATCCTTTAGTCATCCTCATTCAACCGACAAATGTCGAAAAAGTCGCACTAGGACTTAGTGCGACTTTTTCTACTCGTTCAATCATGTTTTCGTTAAAGTACTGTTTGTATGGAATAATATTGTGTATAATATAGTATTGTGTACAATCATAGTCACTAGACGACGCGTTAGGGTAAACGCGATCGAATTGGTAGAGAAGCTAGCTAGTACTAAACACTCGGGTCATCGGTTTAGTTTATATAATTATTTATTACTTGTCCTCTAAGCACCAAACATTAAAACATCAATAACAATATAATAATTAGTTGAAAGGGAATCGTTTGTCTTGGTATGGGCATGTGAAGAGAAGAGACGTAACTCATGTGACCAAAAGAGCTATGAATATTAGTTTGGATGGATGGAGAGGGAGAGGAAGGCCAAAGAAAAGATGGGTGGATTGTGTGAAGAATGATATGAATGAAAAGGGAGTCAGTGCGAAAGCATGACGTTGGACAGGACGGAATGGAAGAAGAAAACATGTTGCGCCGACCCCAAGTAACATGGGATAAGGGCAGGAAAAAGAAGAAGAATAATTAATTACTAATGCAGCAAGCTGGATTCCTCAGATGATCTTATCTTCAATTGTTTTGGATCTGATGATGATGATGATAATACAATCTAGCCTATACTCTGACTTCTAGCCATGGTGGTTGAGAGCTTCAATGACTGATGTATAATCTACACTATACTGAAGATCTCACATCTGCTTATCTTAATTCTAATCAGACTTAAGATGATCATTAAATAGCCCACAGGGGCCTCCTGCTAATTTTAGATTCTATTACAGGTAATCAACACTTCCTCACGTTGCGATGGTGCGTGCGTGTGTCAAAGGTGCATTAAATTATCTTAGGTATAACGTGCTGTACCTACAAAATATTATACAGTCTTACTACCATCGATATATATATTACTACAGTCTTATTTGTCGGTACAGAAGGCTAGTACTCAAAATAAAACTTTAAAAATATTTTTAAGTCATATTTTGGATCCGCAACTTAAGAACATGAAAAAATAAAATTAAGTCGTAAATATTATGAATTACATAATGTTTACAATTTTGGAAAGAAACATTATGTTTATAAGAGGTTTTATCCATCATTTAATTGTTAAGATAATAATTTATACGTTATCATGGGTATACGCGAGCTAGGTAATGGCTATCAGCGACCGTATATAGGTACTTATCTGTTTATTTTTTTTTCTTTTATTAATTTAGGGAAAAAGCAAATCAAAGGTATAGGACAATGATTAATTGATATATTCCCGTTGTCAAAATTCGGTGTTACCTCTAGTTTTAGGGAAATAATTATTGTTTTGTATGATTACCTTAAATTTATCTACACCCACAGGTGCTGTAGCGTAGGGTATGTTAAAGAAAGTGTATATATCCTCGCTAGGATGCTTGCGCCCGCGCACCGGCCCTTGGGCAGTTTTCACTTCCCGCCATTCGTCGTCAGCCAAAACAGCCGTCACACATAAAAGTATCACACACGTCCGCCACTCCATCGTTACGTTTGAGAACTGATTCACAACTGGTTGATAGGTACAGAGCAGCCGTCCCCATTATCTCTCCCGCCGACGATGAATCAATTTGGATTTTTACGATTGTCGAGCAATACGCAATACAGGTAAACACGACTCTGCCTGTATCTATACTTCATTTAATGCTTGTAGTTTTTATAAATGTGTCTTTTGGTATATTATACTAGCCAAACAACAAAATAAATACATGAGTAGTCCTACCTCTACTTACAGCACTTGAAAATCTGAATAAAATCTTATTATTCTACATAGTCTACGGTCAAAGTAATAAATAGGTACAAAGGTGTTTTCCTGATGATTTAATTTATCTTACAATTATAACGCTCGTCTAGCCTGTAATCATGATCTTTTGCATAATCTAATGGTTAAGAAAAACATCCGTGATCTAAGCACCTTCGCGCTTGATCTTAAGAATATTAAATGGCTGCACAGACGCTCATGAAGGAATCCTCATTTACTGCAGATCGCGATTTAAGTCGAATCGGTTTTTTCTTCTTTGTCCTTTATACCAGTATTTACACGAATCGTTATAACGAAACGATTTATAAATCACTAACATTTGTCATTGACTCACTAATCGTCTTGACTGATATGTATGTGAACCACGAAGTAAATATAACAGATGTGAACTGATTGTGTTTATATTGAATTTAGATTATTTACGGATGCAGTGCGTAAACGAGTATACGAGTACAAGGTTTCTGTTTAAAAAAAAATGGTATCTCAAAACTAATACCTATAGGTACTCAATTATTTTGTTAGTAATTGAGGTCACTCTGACACAATATTATTTTGCCATCGTAGAGTGACGATGCATATTTGTTGTACGTTTAAACATCAACACTACGGTCGATGTTACCGAACCGATCACTCTCAAAATTTTAACTCACAGACTGATATAACCAGTTTATTGTAAGTGCATGCAAGTCCCAGGGTCGTCTGAGTGTTTCATAGTAGGTAGGTAGCTACTTGTGTTCAGGAAAGCACCACACATAAATTCGCACACGATTTTCCGCATGGATGCTGCACGGAACTACTTCATTATTGTTCAAATAACAAAATTTGTAGTTTGTGGTGATGTCCAATGACCTATTATCTCATTGGATGTTTTATTGTCTAATAGCTTTTGCCAGTGACTTTGTCTACGTGAATTTTCAATTTTTTTTTTATAATAAAATATAGCACTCAAGGATAATGTAGCTTTCTATTAGCCAAAGATTTTTTAAAATCAGACCAGTAGTTCCAAAGATTAGTGAGTTCTAACAAAACAAGAAATAAATATACAAATTCTTCAGCTTTATTATATTAGAATAGAAGAATAGAATTGACTGTTCCAACGTGTAGGTAGGTACTGCACATCTTCCGTCAGATGTACGTCCCCTTAGAATTTGATCTAACAACAAATACTTTTTATCAAGATCAAAAGCCTATTTAGATTCACTTTCTAAGATATCGATGATGGTGGTGGCGGTACAGGCTCCAGGTAATATTTATCATAAATACTGCTCCAGAAAGTTGCTCGGTCCATCAATAGACCGTCACGTAGTTCCACCGTCTGCCCTAAAGACATGTACGAGGATTTGTTGACACTCAGAGCTGGCCACGAAGGAAGAGACGAAATTTCTGGCACAGGCTTTCTGAAATTTTTAAATAGAATTCATTTTAGTTATCGTGAGTACGGGAATAATATACCACTACAAATGTGATATACTGTACACAATAATAATAAGATGTTCTTCATCCCCTTTGCGTAAGAATCCATCACACTGACTACGAACACGTAAAAAATATAATAATTATGATTTTATGGTATGACTTACCCAGTTGTTATGAAATTGTGCCACATTTCTCTTATGATCTTCTTCATTTTCATAAGTTCGCGAGAAGCGTTTTGTTCATCTGGATTTAATATCGAGACTCCATCCAGGACAGCCAGCGTTTGTGCGCAATGGTCAGCTCCCCTTATTTTTGTATGTGGCACGATCGGTGTATCGTCATCCACAAAAGAGTACTCATATAAATATATTTGATTGTTTCCACCATCCAAGTTCAGATTTATCGATCTCAATGCGGGAAAGGTAAATAAGATGTCTGTAAAATAGTCAATGTATCCTAATACAGTATCAGGGCCTACTGGCTTTCCATGAAAATAAAATTCCTTGATCTTCTTAGAGACTTCTTCTTTTTCTTGATTGCTAGTAAAAATCAAGTCCGCAGGCAAGAAATCTGAAAATTTATCATTCATTTCTATGCTCCAAATATCAAAGTTTGGTATACGAAACAATCCTTCCATATTAGCAAAGCCATTTAACATTGGCAACTTGTGATAACTACCCTTCTTTAATATGTTGATTGGAGAATCTTCCAAAAATATTTCATCTGAGGCCTCG
This sequence comes from Charanyca ferruginea, assembly GCA_947361185.1. Taxonomy (NCBI): domain Eukaryota; kingdom Metazoa; phylum Arthropoda; class Insecta; order Lepidoptera; family Noctuidae; genus Charanyca; species Charanyca ferruginea. Next base: position 18,893,447 of record OX376059.1, on the reverse strand, counting down.
GTATTACGCTCAATACACGGTACAAACACAAAAGTCGAATCTTTTCTTGCAAAAAACGCATCCAGCGTTAATGTGTTGTATGAGGCAGATTTATAAAAAAATTCTAAAGCGTTAATATCATTTAAATTGGTAAAATTTAACGTTTTAGCATGCATTTTAGCATTTGCTAGCGGATCCAATTGGACTGCAAATTCTGCTAGACTAGAGGCACTTTCTATGATAACTTTGTGAAAAAGTCCTTTAGTAGACTTGGAAAGAATTAAGAGGTCTGCAGCAGCGGCTCCTGCGCTGGATCCCACGATTGTGACATCGCGGGGGTTTCCTCCGAAACTAGCAATATTTTTGTTAACCCAACGTAACATCGCCACCATGTCTTTCATGCCTGCGTTACCCGGGACGTCTTTTGTTCCTAAACAAAGGAATCCGTGGATACCAAGGCGATAGTTAAAATTCACAACAATCAGCCTTTTACTCTTCATCAGATTTTTTGGTGTGAGAGCATTACCAAAACCAATTTGGAAAGCTCCTCCATGAATGTAAACCATAACTGACAGATCTTTCTCTTCGGAATCAGGTACGTACACGTTTGCAATCAGACAGTTCTCTTGCATAGCGCTGGTGTTTAATTGCAGCGCTTCAAAAACTGCTTGTGGACATGTCACACCTTTATCGATCGCGTCTAATGGTTCGGTCCAGTTTGGTGGCGGCAGAGGAGCCTGAAATAAAAATAAACTTAAGTTCTAAGTCACACCATAACGATAAGATAACTTTGTTTTCTACTGCGGATAAGAGAATTGTTGAAAATAGTGACGCTTGAACCATTAAATACCTTGAATTTATTTTCACCAGTGGGTGCGGTGGCGTACGGTATGTTGTAGAAGACGTACATCCCCTCAGGGTCCTTACGTCCACGCACTGGACCTTGAGCAGTCTTTACGAGTTTCCATTCCTCTTCATTTTGGGTGCTTACGGTCACAGCACACAACACTAGAAAAGCGTACCACAACATTTTTAAATAGTAGTTTAACACTGACAACTCTTTATACACAACTTAACAAAGCTTGGCATCATTGCCTTATATATAAATCATATTCCGAGAATGTAAATGAGCATTTATAATAACAGGTCTGTTTTAACCCTTTCGCTGCGCAGCGTTACAGATTTGATTCATTTTGAACCAATAACAAGATGGACTAAAATAATGAAAGGCAATTATATTATTTTTGCTGTTTTTTAGGGTTTCGTACCACAAAAGGAAAGAAACGGAACCCTTATAGGATCACTTTGTTGTCCGTCTGTCTGTCTGTCTGTCTGTCAAGACCCTTTATATCGGGAACGCGTGGAGGTATCTAGTTGAAATTAAAACCATTTACTCTAATCTACGGTCCCTTGAAGCTGTTAAAAAACCAACCTACCACACTACCCATTAGTTTTGGTGGCCTCGACGTCCGCAAAATCTCCAGTGTGAGTTTACCGGCTTTCTTGTCCTCCGTCCACAGCACCGAAAAGTCAACCAAAAAAATGTTATCCCCATCACTGGTTGACTTTGAAGTGCCGTGCTTGACTGATGCGATGAACGCCTGGAAAGTGGCTTGCTCGGATACAGATCGGCCCGTAAACCCATCTTCCCAGAGACAATGGGATAAGCCGCTCTGCAGGTTGGTATGGAATAATCTAATTAATACGTTCACCAATTCTGCTGAGCGTGCCCCCTACTGGCTGTGGGTGAATGGAAGTCGGGCCTCTGGCTTCAGGCACTTCCGTCACACAACCTCGGCACTATGCTGTGTGATAATACCTTCCGACTCGCTACATGCCTGCGTCTGGGCGCTCCATGCGGGGCTCCACAACATTGTCAGTGTGGTGAAGCTGTCGACTGCCTCGGACATCATGGCCTATCCTGCAGTAGGAGCGCAGGCGAATGGCACGGCACGCCAGCATCAATGACATCCTCCGTCGCGCTCTTACCACCGCCGGGATGCCTGTTATTTTAGAACCCAATGGTTTGGCACGCGACGATGGGAAGAAACAAGATGGGATGACCATAATGCCTTGGAAGTTGGGTATGCCTTTGGTGTGGGACGCAACAAGTGTCGACACCCTTGCGCCATCTCATCTTCCTAGCACAATGTGTTGTGCTGGGGCGGCTGCTGCATGTACCGAAAACCTCAAACGGCGCAAATATAATAGTTTTCTTGGAAGCTATATATTTGAGCTGTTTGGGGTGGAAACTCTAGGGCCATGGAGTCCGAGTGCCCATATTGTTTTTCATGACATCGCCAAGCGGCTGGTCGACTGTTCACAAGACCCGAAGACTGGTCTATTCTTGGGTGAAAATATCATCATTGCCATATATGTGTCCCGTTGACAGCGATGTGGACGAGTTTTTTGATGCCCTTTGAGTTCCCCTGCCTTTTTCTTGGAATTTTACATAATATTATTATTTAGATTTTAAAGATTTGTTAAAAAGATAGATAAGAAAATTAAACCTTCTATGTTAACGTGAAAAAAAGATACGGCCGTTTATACCGCAAAAAACGTATATTTCGACACTATCAAGGGAATCAAAATTTATAGGGTACTTCCCGTTGACCTAGAACTATGGCCCAGTCTATGTACACTCTTCTATGTCAAAACTCACTCGTCTATGTCAAAAAAAAAGAGAAAAATCCGTATGAGTGTGTCCTTTGAGTTGATTGAATGAAAGGTAAATTGCGGTTTACGATTTATGACGTTTTAAAAAAAAACTACTAACTAGATCTCGTTCAAACCAATTTTCGGTGGAAGTTTACATGGTAATGTACATCATATATTTTTTTTACTTTTATCATTCTCTTACTTTGGAAGTTACAGGGGGGAGGCACATACTTTACCACTTTGGAAGTGTCTCTCACTCAAACTACTTATTCAGTTTAGAAAAAAAATGATATTAGAAACCTCAATATCATTTTTGAAGACCTATCCATAGATACCCCACACGAATGGGTTTGAAGAAAAACAAAATTTTGAGTTTCAGTTCTAAGTATGGGGAACCCCCAAAATTTATTGTTTTTTTTATCTACAATTTTTGTGTGAAAATCTTAATGCGGCTCACAGAATACATCTACTTAACAAGTTTCAACAGTATAGTTATTATAGTTTCGGAAAAAAGTGGCTGTGACGTACGGACGGACAGACAGACAGACAGACAGACAGACATGACGAATCTATAAGGGGTCCGTTTTTTTCCATTTGGCTACGGAACCCTAAAAACACTAAGGTCGAATTTACCCAACACTTAATCTCGTATAGATCAAACATGATCCCCGGCAGTGACAGTGTTAGTTCTAAACTACTAAAAATTATTCGCAATTACTATTTTTTCGTATGTTGTTGACCCAACGATAGCTTCGTTTTTTAAGTTAGACAGGTTTAAATTATGAGGTAGTTATAACAAAAACACGTGTGATTATGCTCAGACCTTTTTTATTGGTCTGAGGTGTTATGTATTGTGTAATATTGTTGTCACCGAAGGTACAACATTAAGTACTAAAAATAATATTGCGCAATTTTTGAAGTTCTCTCGGCGGGGAACCGATCACTTTTCCGAATTATTTTTGTCCGAATTTCACTTTACCGAAAACTAATGACCGACGTCTTTTTGGCTATATGCATTATTTGACATATTTTTAGATCATCGAAGCATCATGTGCCATAGGTATTATTTTACCGAACTATGTTTCTCCGATTTACAAAATAACTTTTTCCTATTGACTGAAGTCTCTTTTGAACTATTTTCATTTGCCAAATGATTTATTTGCCATATTTTCAACAACATTTTACGGAATATTATTTGATCACAAATATATAGCCGGTTACTTGGTAGCATTTTCAACATTAAATTAAAATAGTGCCATAAAAAGTCAATATGTTACAAAATTTTGTGACAGAAACGAATCGCTGCAAAACCGACTTCACGCAGTCTTGTCTGCCCTACACCTAGAGTGTAATTTAAGAACGCGTAGGCGCGAAGGGGTGGGGCGGGCGACGATAAGCTCTCGTGGGGCCGCCCAGACCCCGCAGCGCCGGAGCCGTGACAGAAACAGTGCTTGTGCATGTTGCATGCCTGCTTGCATGTTTCATGCTTGTTTGCACGCTGCATGCTTGCTTGCATGCTGTATGCTTGTTTGCATGCTGCATGCCTGCTTACATGCTGCATGCCTGCTTGCATGATGCATGCCTGCTTGCATGCCTGCTTGCATGCTGCATGCTTGAAGCAAGAATCTTTGTTTGCAAGCTTCTTACTGGGACCACCTGTTTTATTAAGTGCCATTACATTTAAATAATTTATGAAACAAAATAGTAGGAAACTAATCTGAAATTAGCTCTCTATAACGCCAGTGTAATAAATACATTAGTTTTGAAAGCTCTTTCAAATCTAGATTTAATTTCACTCAAATTGTCTTTAATTTTCAAAAGTTTTTGATTTTTCGTTTCTTTAACGACGTATTTTTTTTTTGCTGGTGGAGTACCTGTTGTCATTGACTCAATATCAGACTTATTTACTTCTAGGCGTTTGGTGAAATATGGTAATTAAAACAGTGGTATAACGAATGTTCGAACAAATGTTATTTCGGTTAAGTGTAACTTCGGTAAAACGTTTTTCGACCAAATGTAACGTCGGCGCAACGAAAAAAAGCGAATTGATAATAGATCAACTGATACAGTGGCAGACGTGACTTCGATGAAGTAAAAAAATACGAAACGAGAAAAGTTGAAAAGTTTTAGGTGAAATGAAATTCGGTCAAATATTTTTCGACCTTATGATAGGTAACCCTCTCGGCGAATTCCTTATCCTTCAACTTATTTTACAGTGTTACTAAGAACTTGTTTAGATCTATAAAATAAGTAATAATTTAATTAATTATACATACTTACTCTAATTCCTTGATGCAGTTTTTCCAATAACATTGATTTAGCATTGAAACAGGTTTAGCAGTTAATTAAATGTGTACGTTTTTATACGAGTTATGAGTCAGATACCTACTTTGATTATTCATTATCAACATCCTTAGTATTTTTGTAGGTAATTATATTGCTCACGTTATCCAACAAAAACTTCAATTTATTCAAAAAGATTAAGAAAGAAAAGAAGAAAGAGTTTGTTACATACCTAGTTCATATTCTTGAAAACTTTCACCTGAAATAATGCAAATAAATTCAAACTCAGCCTGTTTATTCCTTCCATTTTTTTAATAACAATAATAATATTCAATTATTTATTAGGTTTAAGAACAGGTTTATTTCTTATAAAGAATTACACATAATTCACTTACTGAGAAACACTAAAACTACAATGCAGACAGGGTAGACTCGCTGACTCTCAGCAACACTCAGTGTACCTGTCAGAAGGAGTCCAACCTTGTGGCCCTTCAGCCTGAGGCAACGGAGGACCCGTCCCAGGCTGTAGGTGCTCAAGGCTCTATCCTCAACCATAACATTGATATTGTTGAAGAAGTGCCACATACAATCTCTAGTACTTGTTCCTCTGGTAGCAGTCATGCAAGTCTTTCAGTAATGTTTTCAGATAGTATAGGAAGAGGTATAGGGAAATTAATTAATAATAACCTTAGATATAACACCCTAAACCATTGTACACCTGGGTTGTCCTACAAACATATAATGTCAACAATACCAAAGTTCGAATATAATCCTTCCACCAATATTTGTGTATTTATAGGTAATAGTTTAACGGTCAAAAAGGAGGATATTACTGACAGTGTTACCGAGATTCTAAATATTAATTGTAATAAAATAATTTTGTGTGCTTTCCCATATTTTAAACATTTAACATCTAGACAGAACAATTATATACACATGTTAAATAATCATGTGCATTTTTTAGTAAGTCACTATAGTGATAAGCTTTTGTTTTTTGACACCAACAGTTTTGTTGAGAAATTAAAATCGACTAGGGATACCGTGTATCTGCCCATTAGGTTTAGACGTCAAATAGCGCGGCTATTAGCTCATAGTTTTAACTCAGACATAAGTAGTATGTCGAAGTCAGGTGTTATTAACTCTTCAACATTTAGTAATAGTACTAATAATAAGGTGAATAATTGTAGCTCTGCTATAAATAATTTTACAAAGTGTACGAAGGAGGATCCATGTGTCACTATGGACCAGCCATCTATTGATGGGAGTTTCACAAGTGGTAGGAACACACTACCTGTTATTGAAGTCCGTGGTCAAACTCCGGATACTCATTTAAACTAGTCTGTAAGACAATAGAAGGTACCAGTAACAATATAGCTATTTCTACAAACAATAAAGTACCTTCTTGCTCTCAAAAAGTTAAGTTGCAAAAACAGCAGAATACCTTAAAATTATTTCATCAAAATATTCAAGGTATTTCTTCCAAATTATTAGAAATTGAACTGTTTTTAGAAAAAACCATGTTTGACATTGTTTGTTTTACTGAACATTGGTTAAAAGATTACCAGATGCTAATTAATTATGAAAACTATAGTGTAGGCAGTTGTTTTAATCGTAACGCTATGTCCCGTGGAGGGTCATTAATCTTAGTAAAAAATTGTTTGAAATATAAACAACGGAATGACATTGTTAGCCTATCGGTTGAACATTGCATTGAACTATCCTGTGTCGAGCTGGATAAGCATATTATAGTGTGCGTGTACAGACCCCCAATTTTCCTAAACTATTCTTTATTTGAGTCGGTAATGGAAGATGTCCTAGCGAAACTTGCAACTTGTAGCAAATCTGCAATTATTTGTGGTGATTTTAATATTAATATCTTAGAAGATAATTTGAATAGTTGTCGATTATTAAACCTATTTAAATCATTTAATTTGTCGAACGTTTTTATGGAACCTACTAGAGTAACTCCAACGACTGCTACCTGTATCGATAATATTTTTTGTGATTGTGATTATTTAGATAAAGCCATTGTTAATTATCTGCCATCGGATCATAGCGGTCAAACGGTAACTTATGTGTTTAAAATGCCTTTAACAAAAGTGCAAATAAAATGTAGACCAATAACAACTGGTAAATTAAATAGATTCAATGTTACCTTAAATGATAAGTTAAGTACTCTAGACCATAATAATAACGATGCAAATAAATTGTATGATGATTTCTTTTTTGTAGTGCAGTCTGAATTCGATAATAATTTTGAAAAAAAGACAAAACATATTAGCCCTAAGTTTGTGTTTAGTGACTGGGCAACTAGAGGTATTAGAAAAAGTAGGGAAAGACTGTTTGAGCTTTATGGCCTTAAGCCTTATGTTAACACGGATACTTTCAACAAGTATGTTGCTACTTATTCTAAAACTTTTAGAAATATTTGCAGGGTAGCGAAGGCCCTATACATTAGCAACAAAATCAAATCGGCAGACGATAAAATAAAGACAGTTTGGAAAGTTATTAATAACGAGACTGGCAGGAAAAAAGTTCGTAACACTGAGTATACATTAGAGACACCACGTGGTCCCCTAAGCTCTAACATAGAAGTAGCGCGTATAATTTGTGAATTTCTTTACCAACATACCAATTAAAACCACGGAAGCTTTAAATTCTTCACCTGGCATTTCAATTGCCTTTTTAAAAGCGAACGTACCAGGCTGCCCGGTAGAATTTCAATTTAAACATATTAACCCCGTGACAGTTTTAAAAGCTTTTCGGCAAATTAAGATAAAATTTACTGAGGATCTGTGGGGTATGTCTATTAAAGTTTGTACGTCTATAATTGAGACAATAGCGCCTTATTTGGCTTTAATATTTAATATGTGCGTAGACCAAGGAGTTTTCCCGGATCTAATGAAGTTTAGTAAGGTTATACCTCTTTTCAAATCCGGTGACAGTAAAGACACAAATAATTATAGACCCGTGTCCGTGCTGCCGGCTTTCAGCAAGGTTTTTGAAAGGATTATGCTTAATCAGATGCTTAATCATTTTAACACTAATGGCATTTTACACGATCAACAGTATGGTTTCACCAAAGGACGTTGTACGACTGACGCTGGTGTCACTTTATTAAAACACATATTTACAGCGTGGGAAGAGGCGCAAGATGCCATAGGAATTTTTTGTGACCTCTCCAAGGCATTTGATTGCGTAAATCATGACACACTGCTTTTGAAACTTGAGCATTACGGACTAGGTAGACTTGCGCTTAGTTTAGTAAAATCTTATTTGATTAATAGGCAGCAGCAAGTCCAAATAAATGGGGTGAATTCACATGGTTTAAAGGTAGAAATGGGGGTTCCACAAGGTTCAATTTTGGGTCCTTTCCTCTTTTTAGTGTATATTAATGATCTTCTTCATCTGTTGAAAAATCAACCACAAATGGTGTTATTTGCTGATGACACTTCTTTAATATTTAAGATAGACAGACGAGCTCAGAACCTAGACCACGTAAATAGCGCCTTACTGCAAGTCCAAAATTGGTTCACGGCGAATAATTTAGTATTAAATGAAAAAAAAACGAAGTGCATCAGATTTTCTTTACCAAATGTCAAAAGTAATGACTGTGACATAGTATTGAATAATGAGAAGCTGGAATTCGTTGATAAAACTGTTTTCCTGGGGATCACGCTCGACTCAAGGCTACAATGGGGTCCTCATTTAACATCTCTCGCTGGACGGCTAAGCTCGGCAGCATATGCTGTCAGAAAAATCCGTCAATTTACTGATGTGGATACCGCGAGACTGGTCTACTTTAGTTATTTTCATAGTATAATGTCTTACGGTATTTTACTGTGGGGACGAGCTGCAGACATCGAGTCTATTTTTATTCTGCAGAAAAGAGCCATCAGAGCCATTTACAATCTCCGTATGCGCGATTCTCTAAGGGAACTGTTTAAGGAAATTAACATAATGACGGTACCTTGTCAATACATCTATGAAAACATAATGTACGCTAGAAAAAATCTGCATCTTTTTAGTAAAAGGGGTGAAAGACATAATTATAACACTAGAAATAGGGACCAACTAGTTCAACCGAGTTTCAGACTGGCTAAAGTAGATACTTCTTTCATGGGGTACTGTTTAAAATGTTACAATAAAATACCTCCCCACATTGTTCAACTAAATGAGACAAAATTTAAGTCTTATATAAAACGCACACTATGCAGCCGAGCATATTATTCATTGGGGGAATACATCACTGATAAAAATGCTTGGCTGGATGCTGGTCTAGCTCCACAGCCATAAGGGTTCATAGATTCATTGATTAGCATTTTTAATTATTTTTGGAGCTGCTGAAGATATAGATCTACATTATCTTTGCATTGTATAAACTCAATGTGTTAGTATTATAATTATACATTTTTCATAGCACATACATGTGAGCACTATGTTATTTAAAGCTACCATTTACGAGGTATGTCTTTCATTGACTTGAATGTGCCCTGGCGGTTGGGAGTATGTCATGCTCACTGGAATGTCTCGCTGACGGTGGCGCGCGTGTTGGATCATTCGGTTCCCTTCAAAATGGTTGAGTCGAATGATGCCGATCCGTGCGTCATGTTCGTGAACGGGCGCCGTTAGTTGGGACTGGTCATCTCTTAGCTGCCTCGGTTATTCTAATTTTATTTTGAATTGTTTATTATGATTATATTTTTATCTAAACCTCTTTTAACGTACACGACTTGTTACATTGTTCTCACATTGTACCCTAGATTCAATATGAATGATGTAACCGAAATTTGTAACATATTATTGATTTTAAAAGAGTGTTGTTCATGGAGTTTCTTGCTCGTTCTTCTCCATAGAAACCTACTGTTTGGAACGAGCAACTAGCTTCAACTTTCTGACTGACTGACTCTGACAATTCAAAAGTACCTGTAAATGGTGTATTTGAAATAAATGATTTTGAGTTTGAGTTTGAGTTTGAGTTTGACTAAATAATTAGAACGCACAGAGGTACGTATATAAAAATTACAAAACAAAATAGTAGAGAAAAAATGTGGGTAAACAGATAAGTTTTAACCAAGCCCTACATGGATGTATAAAGATTTTTACTAGATGTGGCATTGGTAGCATAGTTTGTTTTTAGCGAGTTTTTGTTTATGTTAGGGTTTTATTATTTTAAGACTACTTTATTTATATTTTATTATTCTATTAATGTACTTTGGGGACATACATGGTTTATAAAACATTTTGAATATTTGACTTTTTTTGTTTTTATTTAATTTCAGCTATTTCTAATGTATATTTTTAATTTACAGGTATATGCTTAATCTATGTATTGTGTTTTATTTATATGTTATATAAATATATATTATGGATATAAATGTTATTTAATATATATTAATTTGCAGCATAAAGCATTATTTCTTTTTTTTTGTTTTTGTATTTATTCACTTATTTGTATGTATTAATTGTGTGAGTTTTTAGTAGCTTTTTGAACCGAGCATTACTTTGTTCTTCTTTTATTACTGGTGGTAATTTATTATAAATTGTAACACCTACATACTCCAAATTTCTTCTTCCATAGTTAGTTCTAGGAGGGCGGGTCACTAAGTAACTAGCACGTCTTAAGTTAATCTTTCGTGTTTGTTGTTTCGTTACAAACTTCATATTGGAATGGATTTCCTTATTTAATATTTTACGTATTAGAATACATGTGTAGTATATGTACGTTTGTTTTATATTCATTATTTTTGTTTCCTCGTATATCTTTTAAGTGGGTGTTCGAAATGTATAGTTGAATAAAAATTTAATTAATCTATTCTGAATTCGTTGAATTGGATCTATATTAGTCATTGCTGCAGTACCCCAGATTTCAATGAGGTAGTCGATATGAGGTTTAACTAGAGAATTATAGATAACATATCGTACTTTTCGAGGGAGACAATTTGTTATATTGCGTAGTGCCCCTGTGAGTGAATTTAGTTTCAGTTTAATTTTTTCTAGGTGTGGCTTCCAAGTTAGGTTACTATCTAAGTTAAGTCCGAGATATTTTTCTTTAGGTTTTCGTTGAAGTAGCTGGCCGTTTATTTTAAGTTCGATATTATCATTTATTTTTTTATTTTTTGCTGCAAATATTACATAATTGGTTTTTGTAATATCAATAGTTAACAGATTTGACTGAAACCACTCATTTAACAGATTAAGATCATTTTGGGCGTCGCCTATTATAGCTTCCACTGAGTGTCCAAAGTAAAAGAGACTTGTATCGTCTGCATAAAGAGAGATGTCGCCTTTGAGACCCAAATCGCTGATGCTATTAATATATATAAGGAACATGAGGGGGCCCAATATTGATCCCTGGGGGACGCCAAAATTCAGGATACAGGGATTGCTTTCATATTTACCTATTTTTACTACTTGTTTTCGGTTTTCCAAATATGATTTAAAAATTTTAAGTGCTTTACCCGTAACACCGCTGAGTCCTAGTTTTTGTAATAGTTTGTGACTGATGGTGTCAAAGGCTTTTTTAAGATCGATAAATATACCTAAGACAACTTGTTTTTGATCAATTTTATTTTTAATTTTGGTTACGAGATCAATTGTAGCTGCGAGAGTATTTGATTGAGGTCTAAATCCATACTGTTTACGGTAAAAGAAGCCTTTTGAATTAAGGAATGACTCTAGTCGGTTATAAAGAATCTTCTCAAAAACTTTAGAAATCACCGGGAGAACTGATATAGGGCGGTAATTGCACGGGTCAACTTTACTTCCGGACTTATGAATTGGTGCAACTTTTGCAACTTTTAAATCGTTGGGAAAAATACCTCGTGCCATGTGATGGTTAATGCAGTTTGTTAGTCCCGTAGCAATAATATCTTTTACGCATTTGATTGATTTTGTACTAATACCATCAATGCCAGATGCAGTATTACAGTCCAAATTTTGTATTATGGTAATAACTTCCTTCGTACTTGCTGGTTCCAGAAACTGTAATTCCGTTTTATCAGTTAGTCTACACTCTAAAATTTGACTTTCTTTTGATTTTTCAGTAATCATATTTGCTAGGGTTGAGCCAATAGTCGAAAAGTATGAGTTAAAACTTGGCTTGGCTTTTATATGTTCATACTCTGCTTTTAATTCCGTGTCTGTTGTATTTGTTTTAAATTTTTGCCATAGTATGTTCTTGTTATTTATCTCTTCTAATAATTTTTTTTTAATCCAGTCTTGCCGCGGAGGATTCAAAAGTTTAAATTTTGAAATTCTGCACTTATTTAAACAAGATTGTAATTTGTCTGCCAGTTTATCATACTCTGTGTCTCCGTGATTCTTAGGATATTCATCCAGGCATCGATAAAGTTTATTGAAGTCTACTGCGTTGTATTTCTGTTTTATGATAGGTGGTGGTTGGTATTGCTTTATCTCTAAAAGTATTTGCTTATGGTCAGACATTGAAGATTCCATAGTAACAAAATTAAAATTATTTTCACTTAGGTTACTAGAAACATGGTCTAACATTGTCTTGGTTGAAGTTGTTTCGCGGGTACAGTGTTTTGGACTTATTTTGTTCAGGATTTTGTAGTTGTTGTCTTTTAAAGTGTTCTTATATTTGCGTGTCACTAAATCCGGATTGAGTAAGTCCAAGTTGTAATCGCCAAAGACTATTGTTCGTTTCAATTTGTGTAATTGTTGTGAATATATCTCGAGAAAGTGGTCCATATTCATTTTATTAGGTTTATAGATAGCACCGATATTTAGAGAGATTTTTTTCACATATACCCAGAGATAAAGAGTATCATCCACGCATTGTTCTTCGACAAGGTGATGTTTGAGATTATTGTGCACAAATATTGATACTCCACCTCCCCTTTTATTTTGTCTGTAATTATAGTAATGGGTATAGGAAGGTATTTGGAGCATTTTTGCCTCATCTTCACTCTTAATCCAAGTTTCCGAAAGTATAATTATATGTACAATTACTTGTAGGGAAGCGATGATACATCTAAGCTCATCGAATTTTCCCGGTTTGACAATACTGCGAGTGTTGGCATAAAAACATTTCAGAGATTTTTTTGTAAAAGTAACATCTGAGTAATTGTTGGTTATTTGGTAAGTTATTTTCTCTCTGAACGACGTTAGTTTTTTGGAGTTTCCTTTGTTGTAGATACAGCTGGCGTTTCTTTAGATGTGACTATTTTGGGTATGCTCTTGATATACTTGATGTTAAGACCACTTTCTCCATTTGAGGTGCGTTGCTGAAGCTCTTCTTTTAAATTTTGTAGGTATTTCCGTTGATACGGAGTTTGATCCGAAAATATTTTGATGCGATCCTCGTCAATCTTATTCCTATTATGTAGTATGTTTTTTGCGGTGTCTTCAGACGAGAAACATACTTTTATTGGACGACTTTTCTCTGAATTATATTTTCCAAGACGAAATATTCCAGTAGGTTGAGGGCAGCCATTATTTATTAGCCCAGTTATTTTCAGTATTTCTGCCTTGTCGTAATCTTGCCGACTGGCTACAGTATCATTCTGGGATTCAGGAATTCCAACAACTATAATGTTTTTGGCTCGAAAATTTCGTTCTTCGATTTTGGTGAAGATTTCATTTTGTGCGGTGATTGTTTGGATAGACGAGGAAGGTTGCGTATTTTTTAAGTTATTAATATCAGCTTCAAGAACCTCCACTTTCTTTTCTGTAGTTTCGGCAGCAACAGATAATTTTGAGAGCTGGTCTTTTAATTTTTTGTTTTCTAAGATAATATTTTGCATAGTACAGCTAATATTACCAACCTCAGTTTTCATCGCAGCAACATCTAGAGAGATCTTATTTATACTTTCAGTTTGTTCGTTTTTGGAGGGTTTAATAATTGCATCATTTCAGAAATCTGTTTTTTATTTCAGCAATATCAGACTTAGCCGTTTTATTATCGTCGGGCAATTTTCGTTTATTACGAAGAGTGATCTATGGTGTAGTTTCTTTATGCGATTCAGACAAATTCGGATGAGATCCGCTGCGTCCCGCACACATGCCACCTCCAGGCGGTGAGCGTGGTGTGCTCATTGTAGATCTATGTACGAAATTACTCACGTGGGTTGTGTGTGCGCCGCCGTCAGGTGCGTACAGTGTGGAAATACAGCGGTAAATATTCCGTCCTTGCTCGGGGCGGTCGGGGCCTATTCCACAGGGTGGGACATGTACCCACCGTGTGGGATAGACTTGGACCGCCGGGCACTTCTTCTCATGCAACCGAGCGGGATGGCGGGTTGCGGATAGCCTAGCACCGGATATGGGACCGACCCCCGGACTGACGAGGTCGATCACACCTCCGGTGTGCCTAGTGTGGCCCCGGACAAGAGAAGTTCCCGAACGCCAAATCCCAGGCCTAGGGTAACCCAATCCCCCTTTCCTGTGATCCTATATCCAATTGAGGGGTTGAGTTGGTGGAGGTGTCGGCTGGTGAGTGGCTCTGGGTGGGTGGTGGTCGTTTGAGGGCAGCGGATGGTTGAGCGAATTTGCAGTCGGGGCTCGCAGTCTCTTGGTATAATCATGCCCTGGGATTGTGAGCTTCGCCTGCTAGGTTCGCTTGACCCGTTTTGTTCGTTTGCTGCTTCTCGGACGCCCATCGCTCGCTCGGAGGTTATCTCTCAGGTTGGCGCCTTTGCCCACTCAACCTTTCAATTAACCCAATCCCCTCCTTCCCTTTCCCCATTTTTCCCTTCGGTCCATGAGGAGGGGTAACCTCACTTCCAAAAAAGCCCACCACAAAACCCAACATGTCGCAGAAAAAGGAAAATTTTCCCCAGGTGGGTCCCGGCAATGCCGGGGAATCCCACACCGATTCTTCGGTCTGCCCCTTTCGTAATCTGGGGGGGGGGGCAATTCTGCTATTAAATGCCGCGCCTTCCGCGCGGCAGGCTGCTTTAGCGCCCACTATACTGGCTGCGTCTCACGCGCCTCCTGGCACAACTACGGCTGCGATTACCGCGCCTACCGACACACTAACGGCTGCGACTCCCGCGCCTACTACCCTGAAGCATACTGCACCTTCCACGACGGCCTGGCAACAGAGCATCGTCAGGAATAGTATCACCAACAACCCTGACAACGACACTGACAATGCACGACTCTCTAGCCTCGAAGGCGAACTCCGCGCGCTGGCATTACAGCGCGAGAAGATCGAAGCGATGCTTAGGGACATCAACACAGAACACGGGACGGGAAAGGAAGCTGGATCTGGTGGCTCTGACTTCACCTCTGTGGACGAAGTACGCTTGCTCAAAGGAAAGCGCGGAAAAATCCGGAGCAGAGAGAAGAATCTCAGCAACCGTTTGCGCAAAATCCGCGAAGGCAATAGCCAGCGCGATGCAAAAACGGTTGACTGTAAGGGAGTACGCGACCAGCCGCAAGTACGCGAAGGGGACACCCAGCGCGAAAAGCGACCGGACGCGGAAACACATGGGCAGGGACCAGTACGCGAAGGGGAAACCCAGCGCGAAACGTGACTGTCCATGCCGGGGCCATGCGGGGACAGTAACCGGAACCGTACTGACACAACAACACCAACACACAAAAAAACGAGGCAAGCGATCTGGATTTTTGCACAAGGCGCCCGCGGCACAGCACATCACGTCGTGCCCCTCAGAACCGCAACCCGGACCAAGTGGCCAGGGAGCGGCAAAGAGGGAACGACCGGATGACACGGCTTCACCGAGCACGCTCCAGGGAGATGCCAAGCGTGTAAAGGTCCAGACCGCTCAAGGGGGACAAAGAACCTACGCACGGGCCACTCAGGACATTCCTGCGCGGCTCGCCGTAGCGATTTGTCTCTCGCCTCCAACCCGAGACATGAACACGGACGAGGTTGAGCACATAAAGCTCAGCCTCGAATACCTCGTCATGGACGCTGACCCCTCAAAACCACTCCCGGCCTTCCGAGGCTATCCACGGATAGCGGACGGCACCGTCCAGATGTGGTGCGAGGACGAAAACGCCCTGACCTGGCTAACCCAGAACGTGCCCAAGATAAGACTGCCCAACACGGACGCCACTCTGACAGTCATGAAGCAGTCCGAGGTGCCGACCCGTGTCCGCGCTGCGCTCTTCGTACCTAGGTACAACGGAGACATAGCGCGGCTCCAGAGTGTGCTGAGCCGTCAGAACACGTGGTACAACATCGGGAGATGGACGCTCTACAGGGCGACATCGGTCGGTGGTGATAACCATGGGACCTACCTGACCCTGGGTATCCCACCGGACGAGGTCGAAAAGGTCTTAGGGCGGGAGCGACGTGTATCGTACCTACTTGGTTCAATATACGTCCGCTTCTACCCCAACACCCAACCCTCAACCCAGACTGCGACCCCAAGCACGGCACCGACAGAAGAGACACCGACGAAGCACGAGGTGACAATGGAGGAACTGGAGGACGAGATGGCCAGAGCGGCAATGGCCGACACGAAGGCAGTGAGTGCGCCACCCACATCACCTGGGTGGACGGAGCAACTGCTCGCCTCGTCGCCCGGCGACGGCCGGCATGGGTTGGAGGACGGGGGGGAACTCTCCGATGGATCGGACTCCTCCTAACTTCACCCCATTGCCGTTGTCGACCACGTCCAGTTCCTTCCACGTCATACAAACAAACCTCCAGCATAGCCAGACTGCCACGGCTTGCTTGCGCAGGGCGCTGGAGGTACAGCCCCGAACCATCGCACTGATCCAAGAGCCGTGGATCAGAAACAACAGAATATGCGGTCTCGGTAATATCGGAGGTAAGCTAATTCTTGACACACAGAGCACAGACAAACCACGAACCTGTGCCTATATACCCAAAGATGTACCTACCACAACACTCACGCAATTCTGTTCCAGAGATCTAACAGCCGTCAGGCTCAACACTAATAACGAAGCACCCGACATAGTCTTAGCGTCGGTATACATGCCAGGCGAACACGAAGACTGCCCACCTAAAGAGATGACCGACCTGGTGAAGCACTGCGAAGATGCCAACCTGAGCCTGGTCATTTGCACGGACTCAAACGCTCATCACCCACTTTGGGGCTGCAATAAAGCCAACTCCAGGGGCGAGGTATTATGCACGTATCTTTTCTCAACTAACCTTAATATTATAAACCATGGCTCAGAACCCACTTGGGTCACAGCCCGCGGACAAACAATTATTGACTTAACCCTTGCCTCAGAAAGTGCGGCAAATCTTATCTCAAACTGGCATGTATCCAACGAACCCTCCTGTTCTGATCACAGAAGGATTCGTTTCTCACTATTAGCCAACACAAAAAAACCCGAACCAAGGCGCAACCCGCGCCGAACCAATGTACCTGGCTACAAACGACTCCTGGCCTCCTTACTAGCCAGGGACCAAACACCTTTAGGCATAAAGAATTCCAAACAACTTGAGGACACCGTAACAAAGCTCTCAGAATATATTATTGAAGCCTACCACACCTGCTGCAAACTAAAAGATCCGTACGCCAAGGGTAAGGGAAACTCTTGGTGGAATGCGGAACTAGGCAAGCTCAGGCTAGCGGTACGCAAACAATTTAACAAAGCCAAAAATTCCAGACTACCCGAGGACTGGGAGCTATACAAAGAAACCCAATACACATTCAAAAAACAAATCAGAGCTGCCAGCAGAGCAGCCTGGAGGAAATTCTGCGAGAATATTGAATCACACAGCGAGGCCGCGCGTGTGAGAAAAATCCTAGCCACCGACCATAATCGCACCCTCGGGTCGCTGAAAAACCCAGATAACACATACACGAAAACAGGACTTGAAACAAGTAAAGTTCTACTAGAAACTCACTTCCCGGACTGCAGCCTCTCCGAGGACAGGACATGGGCAAGTGAGCCAACACATACGCCAAACAACCAGGACTGGTATAGAGCCAGTACCATAGTAACAGAAGACCGAATAAGGTGGGCAATTAAAACCTTCAAACCCTATAAATCGGCAGGCCTAGACGAAATCTTCCCAGCTCTACTGCAATGGGGAGTTGATCTCCTTACATCGCGGCTGGTCTTAATCTATCGTGCCTGCCTAGCACACAACTACGTACCACTTGCATGGCGAGAGGTGAAGGTTATCTTCATCCCTAAACCAGGCAAAAAGGACTACACACAACCCAAAGCGTACAGGCCAATAAGCCTGACATCATTCCTACTGAAAACCCTTGAGAGACTCTGTGACCGACACATCCGGGACGGACCTCTTCGAAGGCTGCCACTACACAAGCAACAACACGCCTACTCCACAGGGAAATCAACGGAATCAGCACTGCACAGTGTGATCTCCAAGATCGAATGTGCGGTAGACCACAAATGTTCCTCATTAGCGGCTTTTATTGACATAGAAGGCGCTTTTGACAAAACCATATTCCATAGCATCAACGCAGCTCTCGAGGAACACGGTGTGGACTCGACCCTGCGAGGATGGATCACCAACATGCTCAGACTGAGGGCCGTACAAGTCACGGTGAATGATACCACAAGAGCCATTGTGGCGAAGGGATGCCCGCAAGGAGGCGTGCTCTCACCACTCTTATGGAATCTCGTAGTAGATAGCCCCATAAGGCGCCTAAATGACAGGGGATATTTCACAGTGGGCTACGCTGATGATATAACCATTATAATAAACGGCACACATGAAAACACACTATGCAACCTTATGCGCCAAGCCTTGAAGATAATAGAGGACTGGTGCAAGGAGTATAAATTAGCAGTGAACCCTACTAAAACTGAACTTGTCCTTTTCACAAAGAAAAGGAAGTTGGCAACCCTACAGTTACCACACTTCTTTGGCACCACGTTAAGCCTATCGACTGAATCCAAATACCTGGGCATATATTTGGACAAACAGCTGACCTGGGCAAAACACACTGACTACATCACCACGAAAGCCAGCATAGCCCTATGGCAATGCAAAAGACTGCTCGGCAGGAATTGGGGCATAAGCCCCAAAATTACCTACTGGCTATACACCACAGTCATCCGACCAATTGTCACATACGGTTCTCTAGTTTGGTGGCCCAGGACCAATCTGAGCACAGCCCAGAAGGAGCTCGAGAAGCTACAAAGATTAGCCTGCGTAGCGATCACCGGCAGTATGAGAACGTCACCCACTGCCGCGCTACAGGCGATGCTGGGACTGCCACCCTTAAATCTCGTCGTGAGAGAGGAAGCGACCCTAGCGGCTTTCAGGCTCGATATATCCGGCACCCTAAGCAAAGACTCCCGAATCAAACATACACGAATAAAAGAGGAAGCAATTAAACGACAGCCCATGATGGCATCACCCAACGACAGAACCCTGAAAATACACTGTTTCCAGAAACACTACAACATAGAGCTCACAGCGGAGCTGTGTGACTACTCAGGCCCAAATGAGCTAAGAATCTATACCGATGGATCAAAAACCAATCTCGGCACCGGAGTCGGGGTCTTCTCTGAAGACCTAAACATTAAAATATCTAGGCCCTTAGGAATGCTAAGCACTGTCTACCAGGCAGAATGCGTAGGCATCATCCAGGCAGCACACGCCATTGAGGCCAGGGAAGTCACGGATACGCATATCCGTATACTCTCCGATAGTGCCTCAGTCCTTCAATCCTTAGAGAAAAACCAGATCACGTCGAGACTAATACTAGAATGTCATAATGCACTGGAACGCATTACAGTACCAAACCGCAATACAGTGACACTACAATGGATTAAGGGACACAGTGGTTCACTAGGTAACGATGCGGCCGACGAACTCGCCAGAAGGGGTTCCAGCACAAAAGCCTTCGGACCCGAACCCATTGTGGCCATTCCGTTCAATCAGTTAAGAAGTTGGTTAAGAGATTACACACAAACACAAGCGGAGAAATGGTGGACCTCGACACCAGGGTGCAGGCAGTCCAAGGAGGCTATGCCATCCCTGGATACGAAGCTGACCAGGCGCCTTCTGCACCTGGACAGAGAAAGCCTGCGACTGGTGGCGGGGACCATCACCGGACACTGCTCATTGAATAAGCACTTTCACACACTAGGTATCACTGATAGTCCTCTGTGCAGGGCCTGCATGGAGGCGGAGGAAACGGTGGCGCATGTACTCCTTGAGTGCACTGGCGTCACCCAGATCCGCAGGGAGACCCTTGGAACGCCAAACTACCTTGCGGACGCACTGAGAAGACTGGGAAGATTGATCTGCTTCTGGAGGGAGGTGGGCTGGTTGGAGTAATCGGCCGCTATGGCTCACGTACAATGGTCCATTTTAAGGACTAAGTGCGGAAACCAAACCCCCCTAACATAGAGAACATAGAGAGATTCCGTCCTTGTTACTCGAGGGGGTGAAGAGCGGTTACCGGATCGATGCCGCGTTCTCAACTCGAAGCTCAAAACAGTTACGGTGTATGTCACTCGCGCTCTCTATTCGAGTAACATAACTCATAGAGTCATAGTGTTGTAACAATTTGACTTAAATATCTCATGTTAGTAAACTAAATTACATACAAATAAAGAAATTAACCTAATAAAACCATGGCACAACTTTATTATATACCGCATTTCAAGTAAATAGGTAGATAAGTAGCTATTTTTAGTAGAGCTTTTCCTAGAAGATGTGTTCCTAAACATTTTTAAATTGACCTTCAAAAAACTTATGCAATATTGTGCTGATGGATCTAACAACACTGAAAACTAACAACAGATATTTTTATTAAGGCGACGATATACGCCGGCGACCTTGAGGGCAGCGCAGACCCGTTCTCGAAACGAGCGGGCAGATCGAGCGGCAATAAAACGGCGTAGTGTTGTGTTCGTGGTTATGTCGTCGAGATATTTGTTTTTATTCGCGAACGAAATGTTTGAACAATGGTGGCAACATCTTTTTGATTCAAATGTATATCCTAACGCTAAAAATAAATTGCACAACACAGCAATGCAGACGCGCGGGCGATCACCGCTTGACTGGAGTGCACCGCTCGTTGCCCGACCTCGCGCCGCTGCCGCGCCTCTTATTTCGAGGGCCAGTCCATTTGATTTTACGCATTAAATCCTGCCGCCACCGCGCCGCCGCCGCCGCCGCCCCGCTGCCCACAAGATTCGTGGCAGAGGCCTTAAACTCTAAAAGTTTAGTCGAAAAAATTAAATAAAAGATAGTATTTTTTAACTTAAAAAAGGCGTATACTAAAAGATAGATAATAAAATTGTCTGTAAGATAGTAAAAGTTTCCTTTAAATATTCCTGATAGATTTTGTGTGGTTATCAATGTTTTGTCCGCGTCAAACACAACTTCACGATTTAATTAAACTATTTAATATGAACTTAATCAAAAATGTTCACATACTAAATGATTAAGAGAATGTTCTAGTTTAATATATATTTTTTTCAAATCATTTACACTACACATTTTGACGTGATTGTCAGTTTAAAATCTGCAAAACTCGCTTGTTAGCGCCTTAAGTATAGAAATTGGGTGACACCAGCATGGTTGTGAGCTGTTATTGACTATGCTGGGAGAGATATCCACAATCAGAGCAGGTCATCATGAGTCTGCATCAACAGTGATGATTTAAATGTAAAAAAAAAACTCATTATGACATGACTATTTATAATCTGGTTCGATTATAATTATGTAGGTATCTATTTTGAATGTGGTATTATAGATGTTGCCTAGGCTGGGAGTGATGTGATATCCTCAATTATAGCGGGTCATCGTGACTGTGTATCACATCAGTCATGAGGACTTGCTAATTAAAATATTTTAAAAACTCATTATGACATAAGCACTTATTATCTGGTTTGATATAACTTATTTACATTTATTGTGAAGGAGCTCACGATAATCTGACCTTTATTATTTAATCTAAGTAAAATAAACCTTGCATAAAACTTTCATAAATTTAATTTTACTTGTATGTTTTTATTACGTCTTACTCGTAATATACCTACCTATAAAATGAGGGTATTCACATTTTTGCCTGTCTTAAATCTAGGTTCTGAAGAATGTACAAAAATCGAATCAATACCTTCTTTGTTTGCATAGGTAGGTACTTACCTTCTTTAGGTACTTGCCACAAAGTACCGTACTGAACGTTCATCCCTTCACCAAATTAGTGGCAACATACAGGTTGTCCAGTAAATAGCACGACATACTGCCGCAATATATGTTCAGCAAAGTCTTACGGATTTACAGTTTTACAAAATTTTCCGAAATATCGAAAAATCTCTACCTTGAAACAGATTTTTAAGCATCTCGTAATGAAAAATTCCTTTTCTAGTATTTTTTTGTGCATCTTATTCGTGAATAGTTACTTTACTCATTGATAAGTCTTTTTTTCTATCAAGAACAAAAATGTTTTCAAGAAATACAATTTTTTGTTCAAATTTTCATAGAACAATTTTCTTATCGTTTTACTTTAACCTACAGTGGTGAACAAAAATCCGTAAGATTTTGCTGAACATAATATATTGTGTTGTTTTGGCAGGTATTGACCCCAGCTATCACCCCCTGCAGTATGTCGTGCTATTTACTGGACACCCTGTACAAAACGTATCTACAATAATTTCCATAAGGATTTATTCTTAATTTACTAATTTATCATAATTATCCTTTCATACGAGTATGATGCTTTTAACTAGTCATACTAATGTGCTTAATTTTCCCTTAAAATGATATTTATTTTCCACTATTACCAAGGGGTGTCGTGCTACCTAGTAACCGGGTTTTGGAGGTCTGCTAGGCAGTCGCTCCAATGTAAAACATATTCAGCTGCATCTGGTTAGACTGGAAGCTGACTCTGTCGCGACGTGTAGCTCGCGAAATAAACAGGTAACAGAGTCAAATTAATATTGTTAGGGCGAAACGTGTAACAAGGTCATCATACATGACAACATGTGGTAATCTGCTGGCAACACAGAATCCATAGAGCGATCATTAGAGTAGCATCTTATAATATGGCGTCTTGCCGCTTATTTTGAGCCAGTTAAACTACACCAAAGTAAAGTAACTAATTGAATAAGTGCGAAGTAAAGTGATTGGTGTTTCGATGCAGGCGTCCGGGATAGAGGCGACTCATCTCAGAGAAATATAAGCTAAGTGGTAGCACTAAGATAATAGTGTAGAGATTTCCCGTCTAAATACCTAAACTCTAAAACCCTAAATTATAATGGTTTCTGCTGTTCTTAAAGCTGGATAAATTGGGAGGTTTTCGCGTTGTAGGTCGTGGGTCGTTCGATGCTGCAATGCGAAGACCTCATATGAATCGAGACTGGGCGAAGGCCGTGATCAGTCTGTTAGAGGAGATCTTCGGTGCTGTAATACGACAGTCTCCCTAACCCAAATGGCGTACTGTCGTGTCTGGGTGTGTGTACTGAGTGGGTACAAAGTACATGCAACAGAGCGATATTACGATTAACGTGTGCACACAGGGCAAGAGGTTAATTGGCGGACTTGGCCGCGGTTGACTCTTAAACTAAAGTACCCAACAACTGAAGACTTAGTCTCCCTAACACTAATGGCGTACAGTCGTATCAGGTTGTGTGTACTGAATGGGTATAAAGTACATGCGACTGAGCGATATTACGATTAACGTTGTGCACACAGAGCAAGAGGTTAATTAGCGGACTTGGCCGCGGTTGACTCTTAAACTAAAGTACCCAACAACTGCAGACTTGGCTGCAGTTAGCTATTAATATATATGTATTTACACACCTAAGACACCAGAAACGTTTAAGTGTGTATAACACACAATGTGTAGAATGGTGGGAATCAATTTACTTTTAACTACAGATGGCGAGCTGAATTGCGGTGCGAGCTAGTAAGAACTAAAACCGATTAACGCGAAGCAGACCTCCCAAAGCATAGAAGATTCCTCTCGGATCAAACCTCAGGTACATATATCAAGTTTTCCCAATACACCAAACAATCGACGCCGTCGCGGCGCCCCGCCGCGTCGCTGAGTCGCGTCATCCGTACGGGTCGGACGAGCGATCCTGGCCAGATCGCACGTCCACGTCTGGCGGATGGCGTGATGGCGCGGTAGGCGTTGCGGCGGCCGCGACAGACTCTATCATAGTTGGGAAAAAGGCTACCCAGATACAACCTTTGTCATTGAAATATTATTAAGTCGCAGGCTCAGATTATGAAACAAAAGGCAGATAAACCGTGCGGAACACTGAGAGTGAAGCCAAAAAAGCAAATACAAATTCAAAAGCGAATATACACAATCTCGTGACTGTTTTCGCTTTTGAATTTGTATCAGCACAGCACGAAGCGCGATACAGATATTCGCTTTTGAATTTGTATTTGCTTTTTTGGCTTCACTCTCAATGTTTCGCGCGCTCTATCTGCCTTTTGTTTCATAATCTGAGGTCGCATATAATTATTTATGGACGATCGACTGAATTTTATTTTTAGCTAACTATGTTTATTTGCGAATCCGTTAAGTATTTATTGCTGAAATTTGAATTACTAAAGGGTGACAGATCACTACGGGCTCCCGGACTGTTATCGTATACACAATTGACCACACACTCCGCTATCAGTTCTATATCTTGAATATCGTTTTATCAGAATAGCTATACAATTAAGATTATATCTAAACATAATCACGCTTAATAATAATCTTATAACCAGTAAGCAGATAACATTTTGTTGTAGCATAATAATATTATGTTGTAACCTCAGATTATGAAACTAAAGTCTGATAGACCGCGTGGATCCGCGCGGTATACCTAACTATCGCGCCAAGCGCCACATCGTTAAAAATAACAAATACAAATATAAATTCAAAACCGAATACAATCACGGGATTGTAGGTATACGCTTTTAAATTTGTATTTGCTTTGGTGGCTTCACTCTTAGTGTTTCATAATCTGAGCTGTAACATAATTTATATTACCTATTAGTTGTCATTTCAGATCGTATTGATTAAAAACACTGCGAAGTTCAAGGGAAAAACTAATTTGACATCTCTAACTAAGTCCTTGTCTGTCGCCGTCCTTTTCTTCAGCTGCCTGGTAGTAAGAGATGCCAAATGCCTAATCTTAATTTAGTTTGTGAACAAGGGAATCGGCACCTTTGTAATCTTTATTCCTACCTAATTTACTATCCTACATCCTACAGGTTACATTCTACTTTCCTGTTGAAGCCTTCAACCACACTAAACAAACACAGGTAGAAACGGGAACGGTTAGTACACGCAAGTCCCTTAAGGGCGCGTATTCGATTTAGCACAACTCAAAATCTAAACGATTGCTAGAACGGCGTAGCAGCATTGACATACACTAGTACAATACAATGGCCTGTTCGTGTGCATCAGAAAAAAAAAATACGCTCGAAATAAGCACGAATCATTGAAATTGATCGGCAAACGACAGCGCGCGATGTTTTACAGTGCTTTTTGAAATAATTGTCTATAATAAATGAGTTCGTATAACGGACTGAAAAATATTCTGTATATTAGGCATAATCTTTATTTTCATGAAATAAATATATCAGTTATGTTTTTATTCAAATACTGGTGAAAAAAAAATTACAAAGTGAATTGATTTTGTACTTTTTCAACATTGTTTTTAATGCATAATAGTAATATTTTCGTAATTTTGGCTATGATTAGTAGACTTTAAGACTGTATATCCTGTTGGAAAAACGCATAAAACATAACATTTTGGCATACTGTAATGGTTGTATTCGCCCTGAAAGTTAACTCTGACGTCTATTTTCGTAAAACGCTATGAAAGGATTGTCTTCGCTTTAAAAAATCATAATTAAAAATAATACTTTTACTCTGTAGTTCCCGAAATCAAGACTTAATCTTTCTAATACTGTAATTGCCAATAAATAATCTGCTCACATCATTACGATATTGCTTTAATACTTCGTCACGAATCGAATACACGCTCTTAAGAGGACGAGAAGTCGAAGAACGAGAAGAGAAGAGGAGGACAGACGGGGTGAGTCTAACACCTCACTCCTCTCTGACTACTCATCTGAAATATTGACGTGTAAAACACAAAAATAAGCTGGGTCGTTAAGTTACTAAGCCAATGTGATTCATGTAAGATGGCATGGGTTGTATGATGTAAAAAAATTTTTTACAAAAAAGACAACCGCCTTCAAAAAGTAAAAAATAACTTTCAATTCGCAAGTCGGCGGCTTTGGTTTTGCTTGTTGTTTTGTATTGCCACCGACTTGCGAATTGAAAGTTATTTTTACTTTTTGAAGGCGGTTGTCTTTTTTGTAAAAAATTGTTTTTTTTCGCTTTTTAATGCCTACTTCTCATCATAGAAATTAATTACGAAACGGCGACACCAAAAAAAATCTGTCATCCCTTAAATTTCAACCTTTAGAGGTGGAATATTTTCTTGAAATTTTTATGGGACCAAATTTGAGGTATACACTATCAATTAAAAAAAGAATAATCGAAATCTGACAACACTGAAAAAAGTTATGCGTGGTCAAACATAAAAATAAATATATAAAAAAAAAATAAAAAAATGTTCATAAAATGAAAACTACTGGGTCAAACAATTTTAAATTTTTATGGGACCAAATGGCAACTATTTCGCATCAAACTAAAGAAGAATCACGTAAATCGGATCATAAATCTCAGAGTAATCGATGTACATACATAAAAATAAACCAACCGAATTGAGAACCTCCTCCTTTTTGAAGTCGGTTAAAAAGGAGTAAAATAAATTGGAGGTAATTCCAATGTCCAGTTTGAAACCGGACAAGTACCAATGTGAGTTTTTCAGTTCATATGTACGTTCTAAAATCTTGGACATCATTGACATCGGTGAAGGAAAACATCGTGAGGAAGCATGGACCTATAATTGAAATAAGTCTGCAATCGCCAATCTACCTTGAGCGCACGTGGTAATCAATGCTCGTGCCTGCTCTGGTTGAGAAGAAGCCTTTGCCCTGCAGTGGGATAAAATATAGGCTGGTATTATTATTTATTATAATATAATTCCAATGTCCTAAGCGTCTCGGTTGTTTGTGTCGTGACGAAATCTATTAAATGTGACTAAGTACTGCATGTGCGTCTGTGTCATTTCAGAATGGCACAAAAAAATATTATTTTTGCCTCAATAAAAAGACTTATTAGAAGTTTGTTCATTCCTAAATATTAAAATTTAAGTACCTACTTAGTCATTTAAAAAACTTTATCAGACCTGAAAATAGTAGTTCTTTCTACCTAGTTGTTTTTAATTTCCTCTAATGAACAATCATCTGACCTACCTCAATTTGCATTTGGATTTGTACCACTCCCAAGTTGTGCCTCAGCATCAGCACTCAACTCTCCTTCCATGTTCCGTATCTAGATCCTCTGTCAATTTCATCAAATCGTGACTTCCATTTCAAAAAACTATTATTTTATTTTCATCAAATAAAAAACAACAAACTAACATGTACAGTCACAAGCAAAAACATGTAAACAGTTGGTCTCATTCTAAACTGAATTCCTCCTAAAGTATTGATTGAAATGTTATGGGGTTACGAAAAGGGTTTTATTGATCACAACTATTATAAAATAGGGTTTATTTATAAGTTGAAATAGCTATTTCACGAGAAAATTGCTTTTGAATTTTGCAATCTGCATACATATTTATGCTTGTGACTGTATGTGTTTAATTGTAATTATTTAATTTTTTTTCAGAACAGCGAACTGTGTACACTGTAGTACACGACCATGGCATGTATCCAGCATTATAACAGATCACGAAAATAAGCAGTATTGTTACTACTCGTATTTTCAACCATTATAGGTGAAAATAGTGTAGCGCAGTTAGGTCAATGCATTTACTTTTTGGTCATATTTGTAAACATCCGAAGCCAGCGACCTAGCCAGCTAACCTACCCTTTTTAATAAAGACTTTGCTCTCTTCTTGTTTTTCTTGTGGATGCTGTGGCGGTGGCACTAAAGGAGCATATCTAGGAAAACGAGCGTTATTCTGGAACGACATCTACTAGAGATACAATAAGGTACTATATTAGTGCTTGTTTTCCTAGATATGCTCCTCCCAGCTCCACTGCTTCTCCCAGAGACATAGACGGGCTCCCATCTGCGCCTGCTGCCGGTCAAGTGGGCGAAGACAATCCTTTAGGTACGGGTTTACTGAAACATTTAATTTAAATACCAAATACGAGGATACTAATAACCTCCATCATTAACGTCAACTTAACACCTACTCTGTTAAGGCGGTACCCTGAGCAAATAACCTTGAGCATTCGTTCCCTCTGCGCCGCGCAAGAGATACAGTAGCGAATACGCTCAGATTTTAGAATTAAATCTTTATAAAATCACATTTTGGGATTTTGAAAAATAAAATTCTACCTAAATGTTCTTTAAAAAATTGCCTATCTATTAGTGTTAGTAAAAAAATGAATTAATGGTTACTTGCCGAGAAGATGCATATTTTCAATATTTTTTTCTCATTTCTGTGGTTTCGTTGTAAGGAGATTACTTAAATACTATACTTCATAAACAAAAATCAGTTTAATTAACTCGTGGAGTTTTTCGACTAAACTTGGAGAGTTTTGGACGCAGAGAATCGCATGCGCTGCGTCCAAAACTTTCCAAGTTTAGTCGAAAAAAATAAATAACAGTAGTATTCTTTAACTTTAAAAAAAAAGGCGTATACAAAAAGATAGATAATAAAATTGTCTGTAAGATGGTGTACGTTTAATTATACTTGGTAGATTTTGTGTGATTGTCAATGTTTTGTCCGCGTCAGACACAACTTCACGAGTTAAATAAAGTATTTAATATGAATATAATACAAAATATTCACATACTAAATGATTAAGAGAATGTTCTAGTTTAACATATATTTTTTTCAAATCATTTACACTGCACATTTTGACGTGACTGTCAGTTTAAAATCTGTAAAAGTCGTTAAATAGCCCCTTAAAATCCGGAAACTATACTAACACTTAGGTAGCTGGGAGAGAAAATGGGAACGGTTGTTCCATACCTATCAACCAGTTGTGTTGTGACCAAAGAGAATAGTGACTCAGTTCTCAAACATAGCGTTGGAGTGGCGGACGTGTGTGGTACTTTTGTGTGTGACGGCTGTTTTGGCTGACGACGAATGGCGGGAAGTGAAAACTGCGCAAGGGCCGATGCGCGGGCGCAAGCACCCTAGCGAGGATATATTATACACTTTCTATAATATACCCTACGCTACAGCACCTGTGGGTGTAGATAAATTTAAGGTAATTATACAAAATTATTATTATTTATCTAAAACTAGTTTTAAAGAAATAATAATAATTTAAAATTCGGATTATGATTTGTCAAAATTCGGTGGTACCTCTAGAGGTAACACCGAATTTAGACAACGGTGAAAAATATCAATTTATCATTGTCCTATACCTATGATTTGCTTTTCTCCCTAAATTAATATAAGAATATAAAAAAACAGAAAAGTATATACGGTCGTTGATAGCCATTAGGTATACTACGCTCGGTAACCCATGATGGCCTATACTTACTTAAATATATTATTATTTTAACAATTAAATGATAGACATAAACCTCTTATAAACATTACGTTTCTTTCCAGAATTGTAAACATTAAATCCATACTAATATTGTAAATGCGAAAGTAACTCTGTCTGTTACGCTTTCACGATGAAATGGCTAAACCGTTTTGATGAAATTTGGTATGAAAATAGCTTGAACTTTGGGGAAGGACATTGGCTACTTTTTAATCCACAACTTCGCCTGCATCCGCTATAACCGACATTCACGCGGACCAAGTCGCGGACAAAAGCTATTAGTTCACAATATTTACGACTTCATTTTGTGTGGATCCAAAATATGACATAATAAGATTTTATAAAACTTGTATTTTGAGTACCAGCCTCTATACCAACAAATAAGACCCATAATATTTTGTGGGTACAGCACGTTATAGTTAATTTAATACACTTTTGACACAGGGAAAAAGATTTGAACTACCGCATCGTGAGGAAGTGTTGATTACCCGTAATAGAATCTAAAATAAGCAGGAGGCCCCTGTGGGCTGTTTCAATGATCGTCCTGACTCTGATTAGAATTAAGATAAGCAGATGTAAGTTCTTCTGTGTAGTGAAGATTATACAGCAGTCATCGAAGGTGTCACCCACCATGACTGGAGGTCTTAAAATGTGCTACATTGCATTATCATCATCCCCATTAGACCCAAAACAAAATGAAGTTGAGAATCTGAGGATACCAGCTTGCTGTATTGGTACAAATTAATTATTTTTGGTTTTTCACCGTTTGGGGCTTAGATGAAAAGTAAGGGTTGGCTGGCTAATCACATAGACATTATAATTTTAAGCGTTCTCACTTATTTTCTTTTTGTTGCAAAGATCGAGCACCAATACCAGCTACAAATGTAACATTCTAAGTTAAAAAAAAACCTATATAATTAAAACACATAACACGTACCTACCTAAAACTTATCAGTTCCGCGAGGCACGCTGGCATATGGTATATTGAAGATGGCGTACAGTCCACCGTCAAGATCCTTGCGCCCTTGGAGTTCTCCCTGCGCTGTGCGCACCTGTCGCCACAGACTATAATCACAGTTACTCAATTCTACCACTAATAAAACAGCTAACACCCACAACATTACTGAAATAATCAAAGGACACTGCCAAAAACTCTATAGAACTTTGCCCCACTCAATAAAAGTCGTGTACAAGCTTGCAATATGTAGAATCTTACTGCTTATTTATTGCTGATAACTAAACATAGTCTTAATGACTGCAGAACTTGCCGTTTCTGTTTAAATCAAAAACTGTATTTGAATTCCTTTTAGCATTGATTTGTAATCCGCAAGTAATAATATTAATAACAATGTTGTTTATTTGCCAACAAAAAAAAGTCTTTACATTTCCTTATTCTTATTGTTAATGTATACTAACAATTAAGTTCACAAAAAAGCAAATAAAAAACACAAATGAAGCATTTTGCTAATAAACTCCACACTAGGTCGAGCCTGTCTCGTGGAAACCAAGGCCAAGAACGCAGGCAAGTTCTAAAAAAAACAATATATTATAATAAGTTTCTTTAATCATTACAATTTTTTTACATGAATGCGTTCAGTGCTGCACCGATCGGTGGACCAACCGTACGGATGTCTGAACATAAACAAATATTAATACGTGTGTGAGTGTATGACTCCGATCATTTTGTTGGTCAGGAGAGCACTAAATGATACAAAATGACAGTCGGTTAATACGTATCGAGGACGGAACGTACGCACTGACAGTCGGTGGAACACTCTAACCGGCCTAAACATTTGAACCTTCATTATGAGATGACCACTTACATCTTGTTCGATTAACTTTTACCTATTTATTCTACACGATAATCTGTCACCCTGAACTTTTATTATTTCGTTTTTATTTATTTTTATTATGAAATATAAATACCTCTTGTATTATGGTCACAAAAAGTAAAAACTGTAAACATTTTTGAAATATTATTTTTTCAGTGTCTTTCAGTCTGGCTTACACAAATGTGTATATATGCTTCATGCTGATATAACCTAACTGCTATGGCTTGTATCTTGATTATTTTTATATTTTGTATTGCTAGATTACCTTCATTGTTTTCACATAAAGAAGCAACGATACAAGTATAATGTAAGCAGTATTTTGTAAAAACTTGTTTTTAAAAGAGTGTCCGTGGAGTTTATTGCTCGTTGTTCTCCATAGAGACCTACCCTACGTTTTGGAACGGTCAACTAGCTTCAACTTTCTGACTAACTGACCGACACCTTGACAATTCAAAATTGCCTGGTTTAATTGAAATAAATGCTTTGACATTGACTTTGACTTGCAATCTATACGTTCACCACCATGTCTGTCATAGCCTGACAGGACTTAAAGACCTAAAGCAATTTATTGATAGGAAGACGCAAATTATATATGTTATTGTTGACGCTAATATAAGTTTGGACAAATAATAATTCATTGATAAACATAATTGAGCCAATAGGTACCTACCAAACACAACAACTTTATCAACTTGCTGCTGTTTTATCGAATTCGTGGCTTACTGAAAACGTACAGTAGATATAATATATTGCGTGAACTGAAGAAGTTATCTTTAGTATAATTTGTGCGCTTAGATCATGGAATTCGTACTTTGAGTTCCAGTAGTATAGAGAAATTAAAGTAAATATACCTAAATGAAGTTTTTTATCCAAAACGAAGGAAAATAGTTAACAATGTGGCAATTAATTTTCGTACTATGGGTAGTAGCGTTGAGTAACTGTGATGAAAGTGAGTGGTGGCAAGTGCACATCCACCAAGGAGATGTGCGCGGACGCATGGACCCTGACGGTGGACTGTACGCTTTCTACAATATACCGTACGCCACAGCGCCCACAGGAACTGACAGGTTTAAGGTACTTAATTGCTTTGTGTCGTGACTTACCAAACATTCAAATCTGTACTACTTAGTTGCAAGAGCTAGTTCTTTGAAGAGATATTTCAAAATTACACTGCGTTATTTTTGTTTCCAGGCGCCCCTTCCACCACCGGTGTGGTTCGAACCACTAGACGCAGTTGACAAAGACATCATATGTACACAGACTAGATTACCATACATAGATCCTGAGTCTAAAACCATGCAAGAAGACTGTCTCGTCGCAAATATTTATGTCCCCGACACTAAAGATAAAAACCTTCCCGTTTTAATATACGTTCATGGTGGAGCGTTTGAAATCGGATATGGAAACATGCTAACAACTAAGCATTTAGTAAAGACTAAGAAAATAATTGTAGTCAACTTCAATTACCGACTCGGAGCGCACGGGTTTCTGTGTCTGGGCACGAAGGACGTTCCTGGCAACGCCGGGCTAAAGGACCAGGTGGCACTACTCCGTTGGGTAAAGAAGAACATCGCTAATTTCGGAGGCAACCCTGATGACATCACCATTGCAGGTTATAGTGCTGGCGCAGTGAGTGCGGATTTGTTGATGCTCTCTAAGTCCACGGAAGGACTATTTAATAAAGTTATTCTGGAAAGTGGACCTGGTGTAGCTTCTATTGCAGTTCAGACAGATCCCCTTGAAAACGCTAAAACTTTCGCAAAAATGTTAAACTTTACTGAAGTTGATGATTTTTACGCTTTAGAAGAGTTTTACAAAAACACTCCATTAAAAACACTCCTAAAAAGCACTTTTCTTGAAAGAAAAGATGCCTCCGTGCTGTTTTCGGCATGTGTTGAACGAAAAGATGACGTTGGAACTTTTCTTATTGATTCACCGATCAATATAATAAAAAATGATCAATATAAAAAAGTTCCTATTTTAATTGGTACCAGCAATATGGAAGGATCATTACAAATACCTAATATTGAAAAATTTAAAGATGCTATGAATGAGAAGTTTTCCGATTTCTTACCAGCTGATTTACAATTCGAAAGCGAAGAAGAGAAAGAAAATGTAGCTCAAAAAGTGAAAGAATTTTATTTCGGGGATCAGCCAGTAGGAGAAAATACAATCCTGTCTTATGTTGATTACTTTGGAGATATTACATTTAATTATCCCACACTGAGATCTGTTAAGCTTCATGTAGAAGCTGGACACGACCAAATATATTTGTACGAATATTCTTACGTGGATGAAAGTACGCCGGTCATACCTTTTACGGAGGTACGTCGCGCTGAACATTGTGCTCAGACAATGGCAATTTCCGACAGCGTTAGGCCTCTGCCAGCCGATAAAAGTAGCTTGTCAGAAGAGTACAAACTTATAAAAACAACGATTAGAGAAATGTGGTCGAACTTTGTCATTCTAGGGTGAGTTACTTTCTTTACTGAAATTTCAAATAGAGATAGAACTAATTTTAAGATACAGAAAGAATAAGGAGACATTTTTTTCTTACCATTCTAAATACTTACTAAAAAGCATTACTTACAAACATCCCTTAATAATAACATCCCTTGAGATACACATTCAACCATCTATTTAGAGAAATTTACTGTTTAGTCTGTTAATTTTATTGTTTGAATTTGCCTACACATTTATTAATGGTGATGATGTTTTATCATTAAACGAAATGTGAGTATTGTTACACATCATAGACTGAGAAAACGGATTAATTCACTGTGAATGCAGCCGGGCTCATCTGTCTAGTTTCCATGGCCACCTTATTCAAGGTGGACCACAGGATGACACACGTTGTGTCACACACCACCCGTCGTGTTCCTGCGTTGATGTTCTATGACGATGATGTTTTTCTCATTTTAGAAAGCCTGTCCCTGAGGGATCGTCCCTGCCCGCCTGGCCAACAGCAGGCAAAGATGGGAGTCCATACATGTCTTTGGGAAAACAAGTGAAGCTGAGCGGAGTATACCTAGGGGACCGAGGACGATTCTGGGAAGATATTTATCAGAAATACTATCGGGAGCCAGTAGCACCACCACAACAGACACCAGAAAATCACAGTGAACTGTGATCATCAGCACCAAAAATATTTAACCATTATTTGTAACATAATTAAAACGTTGGAGAGAAAATGGTTTTGAAACTGACAAATTAGATTGAAGGAAAAGGTGTTTGGAAATGGTTTTTTTTAATGTTGCTTACACTAGGTATTTCTCCTGTGTCTTAAGTGCGCTTACAATACGGTCAACGTAACTTGGCGCGTCTGAAGTTAGCTGTTTGGCTGCGCAATGGAACTTTTAGGAACGAAATTGTTTACTGCGCATCTAATCGGCTAACTTCAGACGCGCCAAGTTACGTTGACCGTACTGTACAAGCATATAAACTTACACACACAAACAACCAAACCCGGAGCAACTACCTGTAGGCCATTGTTCATCGTTGATCGATTGGTGTGGTAGCTTTGGCTGATCGACGAATACCGTACGACTAACCAATCGATCGATTGCCGGTCGATGGCATTGGTCGACGTAGATCGATTAACCCCGGCTATAATCCATCAGTTTCATTCGAAATGTATTTACAAGAGAACGCGTTGGCCAATTCGATGTTGCTTGTACTATTATTACGGAGACGCAAACGCAGAAGACACATAATCACAACGGCCATTTAGACAGCGCGCGGGGCGCGGGTGGGCAGCAGGTGATAATGGGGAGCAGACGGCGCGCGGCGCGGTTAATCAGGCAGCTCGATCGACGTCGACTAATCCATTCTACCATCGATCGATGCCATCAATCGACGATCGATCGATGCCATCAATCGACGATCGATCGATTGGACTGGTAGAAACTATCGATCGACAGATACCGTCGATTGACGGTCGATCGATTGGTCTGGTAACACCCATACAAATATTTGTTCTGTGCGGGAATCGAACCTGCGACGTGCAGCGCAGGGATAAATCGCTGAGCCACTGCGCCAACCGAGTCGTCAGTTTTTTTTTTTTTTTTACGTGGGGCAATGTGTACTGTCCCCCGTCTGGGGAAGACGGGAGGGTGTGCCGGACTCCTACCGGCTAAAACCACCACGGTGTTCCTCGACTGACCTATGGGCGGGGGTACGGGATTCGCTCGCGCATGCACCGCGCCCTCGCCAGGCTGTGATCCGCTTACATGGCGGATCCCGTCGACCTCGGCGGTCTGAACGCCGCCGAATCCTCTAGTGTGGCGCGCGCGGAACACGGCGCGCCGCCTACATGGGCCTGCATCTGGTCGGGTGGTGGACTGCCCCTAAGTCGACCATCCGCAGGCCGGCAAATCATGGAGGCCGCAGGTCATTAAGCGCCCTCCGGCGCCCAGTGCGTCTTCTCCTGGAGGAAAGCGAGGCAGTATTTTTTTCAAAAATCAAAGTGACTCCTTATATCATCAGCTATCGGCCAGTAAAAGTCCCATCAAAATTGATCCAGCCGTTTCAGAGATGAGCCGGAACAAACAAACAGGCAGATAGACCGACAGACAAACAAACATTTTATAAATTGTGTTTTAGATATAAGCATTTACTAAAAAGCTATTATTTAGACATTATAAACAGACACTTATATTTTATTTATTTGTTTAGAATAGATTAGATAGAATAGATTAGTTGGATTTTGATTAGATAGAAGATTAGAAGATGTAAATATGTATAAATATATGTATGTATAAAAGTACGTCTACGTTACTCCTTATAACATCAGCTATCTGCCAGTGAAAGTTCCATCAAAATCGGTCCAGCCGTTTCAGAGATTAGCCCGAACAAACCGACAGACAGACAGACAATTTTTTTATAAATTGTGTTTTTGATATAAGTACCGTACATACTTTCATATACATTTACTAAATAGCTGTTATTTTGACATTACAAACAGACACTTCAATTTTATTTATTTGTGTTTAGACGATTGCTGCGTTAAACGCAAACATGGTTAATTTAGTACATAAGTGAGTGTGATTCATGTAATGTATGAAGTAAATAAGATTGAGTTAAATCTAATGTCAAAAGCTTTGCTTCTATGCGTATCGTAACATCACCTATCAAATGTAACAAAGTAAACAACAGGCGGTTGTCGTCTGTTGTTTTAGAATAGTACAAAAAATATAATTTACCCCAAATAAAAAAAAAAAAGCTGTTTAAAAAAAAATTACCTAAAAAAAATAAAACTAACACGAATTAAAAAGAAAAAAGAGAAACTTGAGGCATTGATATTGTGTAGTACACCTGTAACGGACAGCGTACATCAACATTAACAAAATAAACATTTTCATTTCATAAAAGCTTGTAATAAGACTTTTAGGAGTCGATTGCTAATGTTCATTCCTAAATACTTTAATTGAAATGGAAGTACTTAATCATTTTAAAATCTTCATAACTTGTCCTGAAACTAGTAATACCTTGTACCTGTTGTTTGTGTTTTTGTGGTTTTTCTTTGTATCATTGATCAATCGACTGACCTACCTCAGTTTACTTCAGGCTACAAACTTCTCCCAAGTGTGCCTCAGCACTCAACCACAGTTTATTAGTACTACCGTACAGTAGCCACACGCCCCTCGTCCCTCCGAAACACTGTTCCTCACCTCTTCCCGCGTCGAAGGTGCTCT
Organism: Charanyca ferruginea; assembly: GCA_947361185.1. NCBI lineage: Eukaryota > Metazoa > Arthropoda > Insecta > Lepidoptera > Noctuidae > Charanyca > Charanyca ferruginea. Next base: position 18,856,497 of record OX376059.1, on the reverse strand, counting down.
CGAAACTGCTTTTAGTTCTCGCGGCGCGTAGACACGCACACACGCACCTACGAGTATTTGTACAGTCTGTTGTTTTGGTAGTAATGTAGATAAATAAATCGTTTTGTATGTATGGTGTGTCTTAGGTGTGACTCAACCCTCTACTTTCTGTATCAAGTTTACCTCTGTCAATTTCATCAGATCGTGGTTTCCATTTCCAAGATACGTTTACTTCGAAAACTATACTTTTATTTTCATCAAATAAAAAGCAACAAACTGATATGTAAGTACCATTTTATTTTATTTTTTTATTTTGTATCATAACGGCGTACTATTGGAGCATCATAGTTTTGACAAGTCCATGTACGAACAAAACCGCAGGATGTGTCATATATATTATGACGCAGCACTATTGCTAGCTTAGATACGTAGTTTTTTATACCAGGTTTAACCCTTGCTCTCTCTGACACTACAACTCCACGTGATTTTCTAGTGGAGGCTGTGGCGGCGGCACTGGTGCCCTGTAGTATCTCTCGTAGATGTCGTCCCAGAAACGCGCTCGTTTTCCCAGATATGCTCCTCCTAGCTCCACTGCTTGTCCCAGAGACATAAACGGACTCCCGTCTGCTCCTGCCGCCGGCCAAGCGGGCAGAGATGATCGTTCTGGTACGGGTTTACTGAAACATTTAATTTAAAAATCAAACACGACGTTAATAAATGTCTCTACCATCTAAGTAAGCTATCACTCTTTTAACTCGGTCTTTTAGTCTACAAGTACATTTAAATCATAGTGTCCTTTTAAAACAATGAGCTTCAGTATGTTCATAAATTCGCTATTATTTAATAATTTTCATCGATTACCAATCATATTTCCAAACGCTATGTGTTAATAATAGCAAGCTCAGCAGTGCAATTCTGTAAGAATTCGCTCGCGAATTCGAATCCTATCTCATTTCCGATTTCACTTACTAGAAGTGAAAAGTATTTGGTTTTCGATTAAATAGTAACGAAATAATAGTTCGCTTCAGCTATGCCAGCACTTAGTAGCGCTAGTGTAGTTTTCATCGAGTTACAGACTACCTAAAACAGTTTTCACCGCGGAAGTGAAAGCGTCTGAAGTGAGTTCTTACAGAATAACATAGCTGCAACGGCTCTCGCAAGGGAGTTTAGCAATGACACACAAAATAACTGCTTTTAAAATAATATTTAGTCTTAACTTCGTTGAGTTGTACTTTATAAGTTGTAAGCAACTTACCCGTGTACTGCGAAGTTATACCACATTTCTCTTAATGTAGATTTAATTCGAAGGAATTCTTCCGATAAGGCACTCTCATCGTTGGTCACGAAAATAACACCGTCGAGCACTGCGACCGTCTGCGCACAATGTGCTGCTCCGCGCACGTTCGTGTATGGCACAACAGGAGTACTGTCCTCCACAAAAGAATATTCATACAAATATATTTGGTCGTGCCCAGATTCTACGTGTAGCTTAACGGATCTAAAAGTTGGATATCCAAACATAACATCGCCGAAGTATTCAACATACGCCAGCACTGTTTCTTCCCCTACTGGTTGATCGCCGAAATAAAATTCTTTCACTTTTTTGCCTATTTCTTCCCGTTCTTCATTATTTTGAAATTGTAAATCAGCTGGTAGGAAATCTGAAAACTTGTCGTTCATTGCGCCCTTCCATGTTCCTAAATTTGCTACCTGCATTAATCCTTCCATGTTGCTGGTGCCAATTAAAACAGGTAATTTTTTGTATTTACTGTTTTTTATTATGTTAACTGGCGAGTCATTGAGAATAATTTCTTCGCCTGTTTTGCGTTCCACACACGGCGCAAATAGCAAAGAAGAATCGATTCTACTAGCAAACGTACTTAGTAGTATTGATTTCAGGGGACTGTTTGTATAAAACTCTTCTAATGCGTTAAAGTCATCTACGTTTGTAAAGTTTAACATTTTAGCATAGGTTCTAGCGTTTTCAAGTGGATCAATCTGGACTGAAATCGCACCTACATTCGCTCCACTTTCTGGAATAACTTTGTTAAATAGTCCTTCCGCGGTCTTCGACAACATCAACAAATGTACGGAAATGGATCCAGCACTACCACCAGTAATTGTGACGTCATTAGGGTTACCTCCGAAGTTAGCGATATTCTTCTTTACCCAGCGGAGTAGTGCCACCTGGTCCTTTAGTCCGGCGTTGCCAGGAGCGTCTTTCGAGCCCAGGCATAGGAACCCATGTACTCCGAGTCGGTAATTGAAATTGACTACAATTACCTTTTTGGTCTTAACTAAATATTTAGGTTGTACTATCTCTCCAAATCCAATTTCAAATCCTCCACCATGAATATTTACTATCACTGGAAGGTCTTTATCTTTAGTATCGGGAACATAGATGTTCGCTATGAGGCAGTCTTCTTGCATTGTTTTAGATGAGACATCCATGTATGGTGTAGGACTTTGCATGCATATGACGCCCTTGTCAACAGCTTCTAGTGGTTGTAACCACGCTGGTGGTGGCAGAGGCGCCTGGAAATTAAAATTAAGTAGCATTAGCGTAATTTTAAATTTTCATATCGAAAATCGAACGCTGATACCAGTTAGAGATAATATAAGTAAAAATTTTATAAACAGGTACCTACTTTAAACTTGTCTTTTCCGAGAGGCGCGCTGGCGTATGGTATATTGAAGAAGGTGTACAGTCCACCGGCTGGGTCTTTGCGCCCACGTACATCGCCCTGCGCGGTGCGCACTTGTCGCCACTCACTGTCATCACAGTAACTCAATGATACCACTGATAAAACCGTTAATGTCCACAACATTGCAAGATTAATCTAGTTTACATATACAATAAATAATAATGTATTTTCCGTGCAAGCGATCCACTATTTCCTGGTCTCGCTTAACTACTGATTCGATGTTGTTCTATCGATGACGATGACAGCTCCTCCCCCTTCACCTCTGTCGTTCCGCACTCGAATATAGCAAGGCCGCCGTAATCACCGCACTACGTAACGCTTTTAGGGTTCATCAATAATTACACGATGAAAAATACGTCGTAAGATTATGGATCAAAAAAAGAAAAACAGCAAAGAAAAGAGTTCATAAAATAATTAAAAGATCTAAAGATTAGTATCATTTGAATATTCGAGAGTACGTATATCTTATTTAAAATGTGTATTTTACGCCTAGGTACAAGCCGAGTATGTAAAGTTACTCCGGTCGGGCGGCCGCGCCGGTTTCAGCTGGCAAAATACACTTTAGTGGTACTTTTAGTATGGCAGTCCGACTGCTACATGGCCGGTTTTATTTACATCGTATTCCTACATGATGTAGGATAACCGAAAGCTACCCGCACCACAACTATCTATAAAAAAAAACAAAAGACAAAGCAAAGACGTTATTATTTTCTAATTTTACATGATCGCACTCACTAACCAAACGACTAAATAATATTATTTAGTCATATGCTCTAAAGGGCAACTTTTTCTTTTACTAAATGTTCATGATGTCAAAGCTATTTATCTTATATACAGGGTGTCTTTGTTTTTTTGTGTTTGTGCATCTTATTCGTGAATAGTTACTTTACTCATTGATAAGTCTTTTTTTCTATCAAAAACAAAAATGTTTTCAAGAAATACAATTTTTTGTTCAAATTTTCACAAGACTTATCATTTTACTTTAACCTACAGTGGTGAACAAAAATCCGTAAGATTTTGCTGAACATATATTGCGTTGTTTTGGCAGGTATTGACCCAAGCTATCACCCCCTGTAGTATGTCGTGCTATTTACTGGACACCCTGTATAAAAATCTTCTGTGCGTGTGTATGAAAGTGAACTCCTCCGAAACGGCTGGTTCGATTTTGATGAATTTGTTAGTGTGTGTTCCAGTGGATTCGAGAATGGTTTAAATTCACAATTGGACCCGGTAGGTGGCACTGCAGTCGAGTTGTAGGACTTTTTTGTTGCAGGACAACGTCTGCCAGACCCGCTAGTATTTTTGTAAATTTTTATTTTATTTATTTTGTTTCCATGTTACATCTATCTTGGCAGGTTAATTAATGATACGTTGTACTTCAAAATATTAAAGTTTATTAAAAGCTTTTTACATCGTACACCATTTTTTTGACTTTAACCTACTTTAACCAACCTGTTACATATCCGAGCTTTAAATATAATGAATGAAGAACAATACTTTTGCAATACCTACATTGTGTTCATTTGTAATACCAATCTGCTGATTTTTCTGATTTCAATTACAATTTTCAGATCAAAACATTTTATTAAAACAGAACCTACTCAGCAATAATGCAATAAAGTAGCTCTCTATCAGTTAAATATTTTTTGTAATCGGAACAAAACTTTCGAGATAACAATATCTGCACACTTGCTCGCCAAGTGGCTTTTATTGCACCATGCCTCTGAAAGGAACAATAGTAGGCTAGTATCATTGCCTAGTGCTATTACTTTTATTTATATCCGGACCGGTGCGGTAATGGATCTTTTTAATCTCGTCAACGAGTATAGATTATTATAATGCCTAAATATTTTGTAAATAAATGAACTAGGTTATTTATAAAAATATAATAAATAAACATTATACAAGTTATTTATATTTGTCAATAAAAAATCAGGAATTTGTGTTCCATTTCAAAAATATTTGTGTAGTTTGTATTCTAAAACCAGACTGGTTGACGGCTCCGTCAATCAACTACGAGGTTTAGCGACCTCCGGGTTCGAAGTTTGAATTAAGAAATCCGCGCGCTATTTATCACCAATCATCAGTCTCTAAAATGTTGTGTTCTATGGGGGAGGCCTTTGTTCAACAGTGAACGTCTTCTGGCTGATGATGATGATGAATGTTTAAAAAAATCTCGCCTCCGGCTCGGACTACAATCTAAGCTCGACCGTAATGAGAAACTTATCAGACCACAATGTACTATTCTGCACCTAGATAAGTAGAAATCTGTTTTATATAAATCATTTCGCGATACTTATCAAAATCCATGAGCATGTAAGTACCTAAAAATCGATATGAGATAAAACTGTGGCTTTCAAAAAAATATCTCTCAAATATATTTTTGTTATCTTTCCTATCTCATATCTTTAATTCCCGCAATGCTATCACAATGTACATTTTAGTGATAATCCCTATTGAGGTAACACTATGTTCGGTAAACTAACAAAAAAAAGATAAATAACTATTTTTATTTTTTGTATAAAATAATAGATGTAGGTACTAGACCAGATACAATTTTAGCACTGATTTTATACACGAATTGCAAGAAACAAACAATATTTTATTTACTTAAAATAATTTTAAGACTAGGAATTAAAATGTTATGTAAATGATAGCATTGATCAAATAACTACCTACTCAACATCCACTCACTACACATAGTTAATTCGACGTGATAAAAACGGATAAAGGACATTTAAAGTCATTAGTGGTGCAAGATCAATAATATTATCTACTTTAAACTGAATGCTTAAAATTTAAATATAATGATAGTGAAACAATCACAAACATAACATTTGATATCAGTAATGAGACGGCGCCGTCAGGTTCTTCAGAAGTTGTAGAAGCAGCAGTAGTCGTACTAGAAGTAGTCAGTTCAGAAGTAGTCCAACCCGAAGTAGTTGAATCAGGAACAGTCAAACTAGTAATCGAGTCAGAATTAGAGGGCATCAGAGGACCTCGGTAGTGCTTCTTATAGATTGTGTCCCAGACAGCTGCTCTGCCCTTCAGAATGTCGTCCTTTAAATCGATGTCTTTTCCCAACGACATATGAGGAGATCTTTCAGCGGTAGCAGGTTGCCACGTCAGCAGCGTTTCGTCACTAGGCGACGGAGAACTTAAACAAAAAATTATAATGATTACCTAATACGTACCCTAAATAAACCATCGCAACCAGTGATAAAATAGGTACGTAACTTCGAAACGTACCATAAAACCGGGTGAATAGGGACGAAGGGGTGAACTGGGACGAAAGTTTAAAGGGAATTTTTACATTGAAATATTATAGTTTGTTAACAAAAATGACTCTAACGAATGACACAACAATATATTTTCTAGTGTCCTTGTTGGCAACAAGTTATATTATTTCAACGTTAAAATCCTCTTTAAAGTTTCGTCCCGATTCACCCCTGCATTTTTCCTATTCCCTATACCTTGTAATATGGTACGTTTAAAAAAATTTAATGCCCTCTCCATGCCTCGAGGAGCACGTAAAGCTGCTGCTCCCGGCTGTCATTTGTAGATCGTTGACAGTCGTTATGGGCAGTCAAAAGCCAGAAAGTCTGACAACCAGTCTTTACAAGGGGTATCGTGTAACCCTTTAGGTAACTGGGTTGCACAGGTCAGGCATGCAGTCGCTCCATGTATAGCATGGTATTCAGCTGCATCCTTCAGCTGTTAGATTGGAAGCTGACCCCAACACAGTTGGGAAATGTGTAGGCCGATGATGATGTTTTACAAACAGAAGATAAGAAAACATACACCGCATTAGAAAAAAGAATTAAAAAAACCCTCTTACCCAGTCGAAATAAAACGGTGCCAATACTCTCTCAGGGTTTGCTTCATACTTTTGTATGCTTCCGTTTTCTCAGCAATATCTTCATCCATGACTGCTATAAATTGGTGACAATGATCGGATGGGTTATTGTAACCAATTTCCTCTCTTATTTCGTTGTTTGGGCTTTTGAGTGTATCTTTATCCACAAATGAGTATTCAAATAGATATATTGTGTCTTGGTGGGCTTCTATCCGGGTTGTAAGAGATCTCAACATAGGGTAACCAAATAAAATATCGGTAAAATATGTTATATATGTCTGAATATTACCTTGGCTGACAGGTTCATCTTCGAAGTATAACTGTTTGACCTTCTGTGCAACATCTTCTTTATCTTCTTTGCTATCAAAATGCAATTCAGCTGGTAAAAAATCCGAGAATTTCTCGTTCATCTGGGCCTTCCAAAGTTCGAAGGAAGGGAGTCTTATTTCACCACCCATCTTAGTAAATCCATACATCAAAGGTATCTTGGTATAGTGACCTTGTTTTAAAACACTAAAGGGAGCTTTAGGAACAACTCTTTCTTGACCGATATCAGTCTCCACACACGGACCGAATAGAATAGCACCATCCTGATTATTTGTTATGGCTCTAGGACGTGAAGTTAGTTCTTGAAATGTTGTTGTTTTATAGAATTCTTCCAATTTGTTTAAATCATCAACCTCATTAAAACCAAGTAGCTGTGCATAATACTTAGCATTTTCAATTGGATTAATTTGAACACCGACAGCGCCAGTGCCAACACCGCTCTCCATTATAGCTTTTTTAAACAGTCCTTTGGTATTATTAGACACAGTTAGAAAATCTATTGAACTGGACCCGGCCATGCAGCCGGCTAGTGTTACATCTTCAGGGTTACCTCCAAATTTCGCAATGTTAGTGTTTACCCAACGTAGTAAAGCTACCTGATCTTTTAGTCCAGCATTCCCTGGAGCACCTTCAGTACCAAGACATAGAAAGCCATGCACACCTAGTCTGTAGTTAAATGTTACTACAATCACTTTCTTGGTCCTTGCTAATTCTCTAAATTGTTCTTGTAATCCGAAACCATACTGGTACTCTCCACTGTGAACGACAACTAGGACAGGGATTTTGGCCTCTGTACTCTGTGCTGTATCTGGAACGAACACGTTGGCTACCAGACAATCTTCTTGCATGGTCATAGAGACAATGGGCTGCGGACATATGATACCTCTGTCGAAGGCATCAAATGGTGACAGAAATACCGGTGGAGGAAGGGGAGCCTAGATAAAAATTAAAAATAGTACATTAAAAATTGTTCAGAAAAAAGCAGCATCCAAATCAGAGTTAAAAACATCATTCTTAAGAGCTGAAAAAATTTAATTCAAACATTAGTAAAAACTACTAATTGAAGATACCACAAAATATTAAAATCTGTATTTTTATATTCAACACACGAAACTTAGATCATACAGGTGGACACCAGCATAGAAAAAAAGTAAAAAAAAACATATTTACCTTAAATCTATCAGTTCCTGTAGGTGCAGTGGCATACGGAATATTATAGAACACGTAGAGCCCGCCCCCAGGGTCCATTTGCCCGCGCACTGGACCCTGAACTATTTTCACTTCCCACCAATCATCATAGCACTGCACCAGGATCGCAGAAGTACACAATATGACAACCACACAATTCCGCATCTCGACTGAACATCAAAGTATTATGAATGCCATGTTTATGTATATATACCATGCATCCATTACACGTATCTCTAATCATGAAAGATAAAGCCGAAAAGTATGGATCGATGGTGTTGTTTTGGGTATCCTTCGCTACCAGTGTGGGCGTTATAACAATGTTCTCCCGATCAAATTTTACAATGTGAACTAGCCAAGTAGGTAATATAGTATATGCTATACTTACACTTGTCATTCATAATTTATCATCTTTCACTTCCCAGGGGATCCTAAAAGATCCGCCTGGGACCTCTGCTCCCGATCTTGGAGCTGACTACGCGCCTGTCCTGACCTCGTCTTCCTGCCTGCCTGACCACACTTGCCGACAGCACCTGCTGTCGTCTTCCGAGCATCCTCCTTCACTGAAGCCTTCCTGCACACCTTCCTTCATACCATCTATAAATCTTACCTTCTTTAGTGTGTTTTAGGTTGGTCTTTTTTATATTAATTTGTATTTTTTATCTCATTCATTTTTTACTTATTAAATTTTATATGTGCAAGTCTGCTTATCCTTTTATTTTACTAGGATTAAGTAGATTTGTTACAGTACACAAGAGATAATATTATAGCGCACAATTAGTGTATGCGAAAACACAGACTTTCCGAATCACGGGGGTGACACACCACCAACTTTCAAACTCCGAGCTGCTAATGGAAAAACCCAATGACACTGCGTGACAAGGGAATCAAACCTATGGACCCAACGCTTAGTAGTCGCGCTTGCTACCATGAGACCAACAGAGCAATATGATAAAAGCTAACATGAAAGCTTTACGATTATTTAGTAAAGAGATGATAGTATTAGTATTATTTATTTATTAGCATTAGTCCACTCGCCACATCGTACATTCGTATCTATATATTTTTTTTTTTTATGTTTTTTTAGTTTTGCTTTTCTCTCTTTGAGATACATTTTAAATACAGCAGGCAATGCCCATACAAAATGGACCTAATTTAAATAACTATAGGGTAAATTTTGTATTATTCAAATAAGGCGAATATTTGGATAAATACGCCATGTGAAGTGCCGGCAAGATCAATATCAAATGTGTGCCAAATTTCAGTTAATTCAGTTTAGGTGTTTAAGCGTGAAGGAATAACAAACAAACAAACATCCATTCTTCCATCCTCAAATCTTCCATCCTCAAAAAAAAAAGACGTCAAATCATTCGCAAGCGGTGTGCGTCCCAGGTGCTCAGAGTGCGGGGCAGCGCGAACGCTGTCCTGGCGACACCTGGCGATGATCGCGAACAGGCTGGATTGCCCATACATCCGGCAATGCTGTAGTAGACAGATTGTTACTTGGTAAGCGTTTTTGTATGAGTCCTGTTACTCGAAGTAAACTTTTTTATTTATATAAACTAGAAAGGCGCTTTAGAACGTAATTTAAGAAAAATTAAATCTAGTTACCCCATCCAAAAAGTAGCTTCTTATGGAGAAGAATGGCAAAGAAAAAGAAATTAACAATATTTTGATAATTACAGGAATTATATTATAATTGTAAGTTAATACCATCATAAAAAAAACACTATACCTATTGGACTATGCACGAAGTATTACAAGTTGAGAGATAATAGTTATGTTATGTTCATAGGATACATAGTGGTTTCATTTACAAATATTGAAAGCGTAGAAGACCTTTTCTTATATCTCAACAAAAAATTAAATAGTGTGTACATAAAAAAATACCTAAGTATTAATTTAAGTAAGTACCTATATTTAATTACCAATCAGTTTGATTGTGCCTAGACTGTGGATTGTCCTAATAGTCCGTAGGTATATAATTAGCAGTAGGAAGGATAGTAAGATTGGATGGTACACACCTAAACCAGATTGGTATATCAGCTAAAGTAAAGTTTGCGCATCTTGAATCGTGATACAGGTACTTCAAGGAAAAGTTTATATAAGTACAAATACGAAATTATAATTTCGGTATAACTCTTGGTGTAAGGATCAGTGGAAATCGGTGGCTATACCAGTAGGTATACAAGTAGGATCTAACGTAATATGGCAATCATGACATTATCCACATCCCGTTAATCATTTTATATTTTTATAAAATACTAGCGGGCCCGGCAGACGTTGTCCTGCCCTGAAGATAAAATAAAAAACCGACTACAGCGCCACCTACCGGGTCCAATTGTGAATCTAAACCATTCTCAAATCCACTGGACCACACGCAAAAAATTTCATCAAAATCAGTACACCCGTTTATAATCGATTAACTTCGACACCGCCATTAAAGTTGGCACATCAGGGAACTTTTTCGTGGAGAAGGTTTTTATTTTATGTGTATAATATCATCTTATATTTCCGTAACACATCCTCGACTATTCACCACAGGGGTGGGCAAAGGAGTCTGTTGGCATAGGCACAGGCTATTCTTCAAACGGTATGCATTTTCAGATCTATCCACGCAGACTATAACAAACATTGAGATATAATATGATTCAATTAAATATGTTTATTTATATATCACAGTAATCAATACTGCTTAGGTCCTGTTACACCACCTTACTATGCATAAGTTCCGATTAACTACTTGACCGATAATTTCAAACAAATACTATTTCTTTAAAAAATATTTGCGAATAATGTATATTCAAATGTGGTGAAACAGGGTATTGGTATGATTCAGAAAAATATGGTAAAATCTCACGATATAAATGCAAAATGATGTTTATGATAAGTATCGATTATTCAACATCTATCTATAGCACAAAAAAAAATAGGTACACCACTATGAACTTACGATCAATGATGTTTAATTTTTATAAGATAACGCAGCACAGCTCTTATCGTAGAAAATTTGTTGTTACAAAGATAAATCAAAAGATGATGATAGTATAGCCATGAACAAAATATTTGAGATCATGAATGTGATAGCACCGGCAGATCTAGTTTGAGCAGTAGTCGCAGCAGAAGTAGAGGGCACCACAGGACCCCCGTAGTATTCCTCGTAGATAGTATCCCAGAAAGCCGCTCTGTCCTCCAGAATGGTATCTTTCAGCTCTATGACTGGACCTAACGACATGTGAGGAGACCTTTCCGTATTTGCAGGTGGCCATTGTGGCACAGAGTCACTTGACGTTGGGGAGCTAGAATAAAAAAGAGATGATAATAATATAAAACAGCAACCGTGTAAAATAACATATTATGTAAATAATTGTAAACTACCTTACCCAGTAAAAATAAAATTGAGCGTATACTGTCTTAAGATTTGTACCATTCGCTTGTACTCTTCAGTGGTATTTGAAAGATCTTGATCAGCAACTGCTATAGTTTGAAAGCAGTGTTGGGCTCCACGGACATCAGTATGCGGAAAACTTTGCGTATCATCATCCACAAATGAGTATTCGAATAGATAGATCGTGTCACCAAGAGCCTCTACACGTGTTGATAGAGATCTCAGCATTGGATATGCAAATAAAACGTCAGTAAAATACAGTATATATGCTACAATATTCTCCTCACTCACAGGGTCATTACCAAAGTAAAACTGTTTGACCTTTTGTGCAACCTCCTCTCTAATATCTTCGTTTTCAAAATGCAATTCAGCTGATAGAAAATCTGAAAATTTATCATTCATCCTGTCTTTCCAGGTGTCGAAATGGGGGAGCCTCATTGCGCCTTCCTTATTAGTGAATCCATATAGCAAAGGCACCTTTGTATAATTACCTTGTTTCATAACATTCAAGGGACTATCCATAATGACTCTTTCTTGGCCGATATCTTTTTCCACGCATGGAGCAAACTGAATCATCACATCCTCATTATTTACAATTGCGTCAAGACGTGAGGTCAATAGTTGAAATGAAGCGGTTTTGTAAAATTCTTCTAATTTATCCAAATCATCGACGTCATTAAAATTCAATACCTTAGCAAATTTTTTTGCATTTTCAATTGGATCAATTTGTATACCGGTACCACCAGTACTGACACCACTCTCCATTATAGCCTTACTGAACAGACCTTTTGTAGCCCTAGATAAAGTCAGGGCATCTACCGAACCAGACCCAGCACTGCAGGCTACTAGTGTCACATCTTCAGGATTACCTCCAAAGCTGCCAATGTTTTTGTTAACCCAACGAAGAAACGTTACCTGATCTTTTAGACCAGCATTTCCAGGAGCACCTTCAGTGCCAAGACAAAGAAAACCATGCACACCTAGTCTGTAGTTAAATGACACTACTATTAATTTCTTTGTACTTTGTATTAAACTTTTGTAGTTATCAGATAGTCCATGGCCGGCCTGAAACGCTCCGCCGTGGACGACAACTAAGACAGGTAGATTGGTCTCTGCTGTATCAGGGACGAACACGTTTGCTACCAGACAGTCTTCTTGCACTGTTGATGCTATGGAGCTCTGGGGACAGCGAATATCTCTATTCACAGCATCAAACGTTGACATCCATACAGGTGGAGGAAGGGGAGCCTAAAAAGAAACAATAAACTTACTAAAATTCATACCAATCAATAGCAATGAAAACAAGTAAGTAAATAATTTAGCATTAAACTTTATCCACAAAAGGCGATAAAATACTAAATACTAAAATTAAATACAAACAAGACTTCAAGTTGACACATTTATGGGTTAAATTTTATAAATCTATCAAAAAGTAATATCAAATTTTACAAAATAATACTGTTTTCAAAAGTCGTAGTCACACGTCATATATTCTAAAAGCCCACAAAATAATATTAATATTACCCGGAAAAGCCATCACACAGTATTAAAGAATTGGAAAAATGCTATTTTACCCCTTTTAATTAAATAATTTTCAACATATTTACCTTAAATCTGTCGATCCCTGTAGGCGCAGTGGCATATGGAATATTATAGAACGAATAGAGCCCGCCTTCAGGGTCCATGCGCCCGCGCACAGGACCCTGAGATATATTCACGAGACGCCAATCCTCTTGACATTGCGCTAATATCACTAAAGAACAAAATATCAAAACTACACACTTCCCCATCTTGACCTAGGGACCTAATGAATTGGTTTTTATACAATGCATTGAATACCTACTTATACTATTCATTAATTAATCTTTTAAAGATAACAATGTCCTTTTATTACGCGGTAGGTAATTAAGATAAAAAAACAAAAATAACTTGCGTTTTAGAGATAAGTGACCAAAAAACACTTTCTTTTTAATTTCAGTGTAGGACAAATAAATAGCTCAACAAAGTGATCTTCTGACCGACATAGTGATCGAGGTACGATTTAAACATTATGGCGCCTCTGAAGTCTGAACACGAGTCGAGTGGCTACGCAGTAACCATTTCACATGTCAGCGGGGGTAAGGGGCAGGGTACTGCGCAGTCAGTAGCTCACTTCACAGCCTACATTAAATTTGAATCGAATTGTACCACCATAACTAACGAGCCAGCCCTTTAAGGCCAATAACCTTGAGCATTTGGCCCGTACTGAATTTGTGGACGAGTGCGGGGGTGATGTAGACGCAGTCTTTAATCGGACGCATTTTTAATTTATTGTAATAAAAATAATACATATATTATTTGTAAAAAGTAACAAAACCAAATCAAATAGATCTTATTACCTGTACTGTACCTATGTTTACAAATAAATAATTTGAATTTGAATTTGAATCATTTTCCTTTGTTTTTCTTTTGAAATTAAGGAGTAAAATGGTTTCATCTCAATGATTTGGAGTTGATTTGACATTTTTTTTTTCTTATTATGTGATACCGATAGAAAAATTGTGCTAAACCATATTACGTATATCATGTAGGTTGCTAACAATTTTTTTCAGATGTAATTTCTCTGTAAATGCCTACGAAAAGTTGCTTCGTCTGCATGCTTCTTTCAAGGTTTGTTCGAGAGAGCAGCCTTAACAAACAACGCAGAAATTAACATAAAGTTTTCGTTCGCTGATAAAGATCGTAGTAACGCACCTGACACCACTCAACCCAGTTAATAATGATATTAACCACGACACCCCTTGCTTAGACTGTTTGTCAACCTTTTCGGCTTTAGACTACCGGTAACGACTATCATCAATGGTCTTCGAATTACCGCAGAAACCAAAGGCGGCGGCGTAACTTTCTTTCTGAAGCACGATCTGTATAGATGCTCATCCGGCTCACGCAACTTTCTTTAGCCAAGCGCCACTGATAAGCATCTCCTATAATTTCTATACAGAACACAAAAAATGTTATAATATTGATTACAACTACGGATCGGATAAATGAATGCTTACTTTTCGCTAGAAAAGTATGAACACGACGAAAAAAAATTAAGGAAGAAACAATTCTGGTATTCCGGGATGGTATAGCAAATCAAATGCTTATTTACTTTTATTTAACTTTTTTTTACTAGTTATTCATAAGTACGTGTTTTGACCTATTTTAATAACAGACCCTATATCTTTACAGTACTATATAAAATAGGCACCAAGAATAATAAAGTAATATGTATAGCCCTAGTACTTACTTAATCTATCTATACTAATATTATAAAGAGGTAAAATTTGTTTGTAAGTTTGTATGTTAGTAAGTTTGTATGTAGGGGGTAATCTCCGAAACTACTCATCCGATTTCAAAAATTCTTTCACCAATCGTCGTTACCCCTGAATGCAATAGGCTATATTGCATTATCAAAAAAATAGATATCCTTGGGAAAATTCACGCGGCAGCAGTCGCGGGCATTCCGGTCTCCAGGTACATAGGGCCACCTATGTACCAGGAGACCAGAAAATAAGAGATACAATTTGTTAGTTTGTAAAAATACACGCGGACAATGTCGCGGGCAAAGTGCTAGTAGGTAAATTATAAAACCATAGTATTTTGAAAAAAATATTATTTGTATTATTAAAATATAGAATACGGAAAGACTATATTACTCAGAATCGCGGAACTTTTTTGATACAAAAGTCAATTGCACCCTAAGCCGAATATTCAATCCCCGCGTATAACTAAGTACTTACTTGGGACTAATTTATTTAATTTTCTTTGTTTAATTTTATCTTACAAAATTGTGTCTCGCCAAACTTGGCACTTTGATGGTGTTCGATATTATTCACAATTATTCACAATGAAATAAATTAAAGTAGGTAGGTATACGATACTATCTTAGAATTAACATCAATTAATTCTTTTGATTTAATTGATAAGCTACACGTTTCATATAGCAGTCTGTCTAAACGTCCATATATTTATTAAGTACTTGTGGGTACATTGTTGTAAAGCTAATAGCAATATTAGCAATCTGTTGCTCCTTTTATTTGTAAAATTATTCAACCATTTATTATACTTCTCAAGTGAGTAGGTGCCTTTTATAGACTAGCGACCCGCCCCGGCTTGGCACGGGTGCAATGTAGATCAAACTATACGTATAAACCCTCCTCTTGAATTACTCTATCTATTGACTAAAACCGCATTAAAATCTGCTGCATAGTTTAAAAGATCTAAGCGTACACACAGCGGGAGCGACTTTGTTTTATACGAAATGGCGGTTTGTTCTGAGTGGTCTCTTAGCTCGGGCGCGCCGTAGCCTTACGTACTTAGTGGCAATGTGATTTTTTCATTGTACTTTTTAAGTTTATCTTGGACATCATTGGCATCGGTGAAGGAAAACTGAGGTGAGGAAACCTGGACTTATAATTGAAATAAGATCTGAAGTCGCCAGTCCGCCTTTAGCAAGCGTGGTGATCAATGCTCGTGCCTTTTCAACCGAGTTCAAAAAAGAAGGAGGTTCTCAATAGGGTATTTTACTCTATACGAGAAAAAATCTATAAATATGTTATTGAGACAGTTTAGGCATTAAGCAGTCGGAAAATGTAAGTTTTAGTTCATAAAATAACAAAACAATTTTTTTAATTCAATTCAAAGTTTTCAGTATTTTTAATCTGTTATAAAACACCGTGAAATAGTAGCGGCCATGTTATTACGCCGTACGGCTGTGTAAACAAAAAAATGACAACTGTCAGTCAACCGATTGGCGTAATATATAGGCTTTGTACTTTTATTATTTTCGTAACCAACGTAATTTTTTCATTATTACACGTATTACAAAATATGCTTTTAATTATTTTTAAATTATATACAATTATCATATTTAATATGAGCTCATTTGATACAAAACGAACTGACGTCATTTACGCTGGGCAATATGGCGTCCAGTAAGAGGCATTTTCGTCAAACTAGGCGCGAAATTTGAAAATTGAAAATTTAGATGCATTTTTATGGCACTTATCGATTGAATAAAAATGTTGTGTTTTTTTTTGTGGCATATTAGCACTACAGAATTTCATTGAGACACTTTTCAAAAACGGGCAAACCTAAGATAGAAACACCCTTGTACGATACGACTACACACAGAAAGCAGAGCTCATAGAAATCTCTATTCCTAGACAGCACGTTTCGCCGAAAAATTTGTTGATAGAAAACTGCATTGCCCGTAGATATCTCGGTCCATAGGAAGCACTGTTGACAGAGATCCCAGTTCATAAATAGCACTTCTTGCCGTAAACTTTGTTCATAGAAACCACTGTTTCCAGATACCTTGGTTCGCAGAAAGCGCCTCGGGAGAATAAACTATTAATATGCATATATTACTAAACGCTTTTCTGCTCTTTTCTTTTGTTTTTTTATTGTATATTTGTTAGGCGATTTCTCCGGCAAATGTGAATCGATTTTGAAAATTCTTTTTTTATTGGATAGGGTATGCCTCAGAGGTGGTCCCACATAAATTTTATCGAAATTTATTCAGTACTCTTTGCTCTCTCAAATCAACAAAATCCCAAAAAAATCTACATAGACGACGTTTTAGTTTCTTCAAACTTTGGTGTACCTCTGTTTTAATTGTGTTGCCGGTTCTTAATGGATTTGGATGATAAGAAGGTACAAAAAGTGATGAATAAATAGCTTTTTTACAAAAAAGACAACCGCCTTCAAAATCTTAAATAACTTTAGCACAGAACACACATGACTTTAGATTTGAAAGTCGGTGGCAATTAAAGCCAACAAACAGAACAAAGCCACCGACTTTCAAGTCTAAAGTCATGTGTGTTCTGTGCTAAAGTTATTTATCAGTTTTTAGATTTTGAAGGCGGTTGTCTTTTTTTGTAAAAAAGCTTTTTATTATATGAGAAGAGAGAGGCTTTCGCCTTGCAGTGGGACAATAATAAACTGATGTTTTTACTGTTGTTGTATGCTTAATATTTCAGCACCCATTCCCCCAATATTTTGTATGGCAATATGCTGATGTGACGTCACTTATTTGCCAAGTCAATTGACTTACTTACTATTTCAAAACAACAAAAAATCTAAGTTAATTAAAAACGAATCATGTTTTCAGGGTCAAAATAAAATGTTTATTCTAGAGAACTTTTGCCTTGGAATCATTATTTAATCCAAATATACAATATTTACACGTACAATTAAAAAAAGAAAAACCTATAACTATTAAACCAAAAATAAACTAATATAATAACGCATCAAAAAATTCATCCACATCGCCGTCATCTGGGAATGTGCCCAAGAGACTGACTGCATTGCCCCGTTGGATGGCAATGCTTAACCTCTGCCCAAAGTAAAAACCAGCTCTTGGATCACGAGAAGTGTCAACTAACAATCAACTAATCCATACATATATTCACATCCACACTATCCATACTAATATTTTATATGCGAAAGTAACTCTGTCTGTTACGTTTTCACGACGAAACGGCTGAACCGATTTTTATTAAAGAAGATAGCTTGAACCCTGGGGAAGGACATAGGCTATACTTTTTAATCCGCGACTTCGTCTGCATCCGCGATAACCGACATCCATGTGGACGAAATCACGGGCCAAAGCTAGTAATCCATACTTTAATCCATACTTTATTTATTATTAATTCTAACTTTTATAATTTATAATTTGTATGTGATAATGTTGTAATGAATTATTATTATTATTTATTGTCTATGGAACCAGTTTTCTGAAATAAATGAATTATTATTATTATTATTATTAATATTATAAATGCGAAAGTAACTCAGTCTGTTACACTTTTACGATGAAACGGCTGAACTGATTTTTATTAAATTTGGCATGAAGATAGCTTGAACCCTGGGGAAGGACATAGGCTACTTTTGAATTCGCAACTTCGCCTGCATTCGCGATAACCGACATCCACGCAGACGAAGTCGCGGGCAAAAGGTGTATTAATCCTATAAAGCAACAGAATATGTGGCAACTTTACTATAAGCCTAAATAGACCGCGCGCAACACTGAGACTGAAGCCAAAAAAGCAAATATAAATTCAAAAGCGAATACCTACCAACACGTGATTGTATTCGCTTTTGAATTTGTATTTATATTTTTATTTGTTTTTTTTTTAACGATACGTTTCATGCTATAGCGTTTCATGCTATACTGACCCGTGTCAGTACAGCACGTAGCGCGTTATAGGTATTCGCTTTTGAATTTGTATATGCTTTTTTGGCTTCACTATCAGTGTTCCGCGCGGACTATCTGCCTTTTGTTTCATAATCTGAACCTACATTTAATCATTTTATATCTAGCGTGTCACGTCGACAAGGTATTTCTGCCATTGTAAAATAGAAGTCATATATTTTAAAAGCGCCAGCATCTTCCTTGCTGTAGTGATGTCTCGACACTGCAGTTTTTAGCACAAAATTTCAGATTTATGGCGAGAAATGGTATGGAAAGCGAACGCTAAAGCACTCCTGATGGCACTCCGCCCGGTGTGAAATTTTGCAATAAACTTAACGTAAAAATTCCCCCGAAGTCTATTCAGTGATAAAATCTTGAAAGGCTTTAAGTACATGAATTGTGCAATGATCTGAAAAATTACTTTCAAATACTTCCAGATCTTAAATTCGGCTTCCAAAAGCTCGTTGTTTCGAACTACTTTTAGAGTGGATTGAACAATATTCTTTTGGTAGGTAGCAAAAACTACAATATATATACGGGTAGTAGGTAGTACTCTGTTTTTATTGTAACTATATTGCAAGCGGAAGTACAACTGAACGGTTTTCCACGTCTAAAATGAAAACAAAAAAAAAATCTAAATAATGTTTTTATCTGACGGTGCGGTGGTATATTTTAAACATTTTTTAAACGTTTATTACTTTAGGCGTGTTTATGATTCCAACAACAGGCGAGAAATCCAACCAACATTTAACTACAACACAATTCATTAAGGTTACCACAAGTATGATATCAACGTTGACACTGCAATTCCGCGTAACTAACATTTTTAAATACCGCGAATGTACACTTTCAGTAATTTGACTTATGGTCGAAATTTGCGGTATTTCACAATTTTAGTTACTCGGAATTGCAGTATCAGCGACGATATCTAACCTCACTAGATACCTACATAACCAATCTCATTTTGGGACATCGGTAAGCGGTTCTTCGTCTACATAATATTATTATTATTTTATATTATAAGTTTTGTATCAAATATATTTTATCATTAAACGAAACGTGAATGTACACATTAAACGGATTAACTCACTGTATTGCCGGGTTCGTTCGACTAGTTGGGAAAGATGGCCGTATGCCATCGATACTAGTCGGACGAACCCGGCAGCACAGTGAGTTAATCCGTTTTTCTCTATCTATAAAATATATTTCTCATTTCAAACAGTTCAAACTTAAATCTACTTTAAGATTTACCGTGGATTTGTGCTAAGTTAGTGGATCGTAAACCTTTCTGTATGGCTTACTGCATGCGTAGCTATTCATTAAACATCCCTTTCAACTTGAAACTCAAACTTAATTGTGTACACAAAGCTAACCCGTGTTCAGATGGTACGGTTTATTGCCAAATCAGGGGGAGGTTACTACTAGCAATGCTACCATGCATTTCCGACATGAGTGGGAAGCGAGAAGGAAATGTGAATCTGCTAAAACCTGGTTTCTCAAACGACGTCTGAATGAATCAACAACCAATGACAACTGTAAAGACGATGACCAAAAATTCTACGGTAGTTTAGCTATTTACAAGTGCTTTACAATTTGTTACACCAATTTTTCTATAAAAAACTGGGGGTAAATTTTATTTTAATAAGAAATAAGAATATTATGAGAAACAAATGAGAACCACTTATTACATTAAATATGTGTTAAGACGGCGAAATACTATTTTATAATTGTTCGATTTAATTAAAAAAAAATGAGTTCGCTTTCGAATGGCGTGCGGCCACTTAAATAATGAGTTTCGATAGTAATTGTACAGGATAGCGCTAAACTCAGCGCAGTTTTTAGAAACAATGATAACAAAATATTCAGGTCTTATAAAGAGTTGAACCTATCAAAATAAAGACTAGCAAATACTGAACGAAGCTCAAAGAGATTTGACAAAGTTTCCTTAACAACTTGCGGTAGGCAAGTTTACAGCTAAGTGGTAGGAGCCCCAATACTTCTGCGGGGCGAGGCGAGTTCGTTTACCGGTAAACCTCTTCGAGCGTAGAACTTAGTGTTTGGATCCGAAAAGCGTCTCGGGGATTACTCGAACAGACAAACTTAGATCAGATCCTGTAATATACGGGCCAACTTGTCTCTCTCTGACTGAAAATATATTTGTTCTAGTCTTGCAGACTAATTCCGTAACATACAACTGTTATACGTTGCTTGCAATGCTTGTCCTCTAACCAAGGTATAAATTGCTTTTTTACAAAAATTTATAAATAACTTTAGCACAGTACACACATGACTTTAGATTTGGAAGTCGGTGAGTTTGTTTTGTTTGTTGTCGACTTCAAAATCTAAAGTCATGTGTGTTCTGTGCTAGTTATTTATCAGTTTTCAGATTTTGAAGGCGGTTGTCTTTTTATTTATCACTTTTTAGTACCTTCTTATCATCCGAATCCGTTACGGCAGCAACACAGCTAAAACATCTCGTCAATGTAGATTTTTTAAAGATTTTGTTGATTTTTCAAAAAGTGCTGAATTAATTTCAATAAAATTTATATGGGACCACCCCTGAGGCATACCCTATTCATAAGAAAAAGAATTTTCAAAATTGATTCACATTTGCCGGAGAAATCGCGTAACAAATATCCAAAAAAAAACAACAACATACCTACAGTCGAATTGAGAGCCTTCTTCTTTTTTGAAGACGCTTGAATATCCAGCTCTTGGATCACGAAAAGTGTTAAAGAACCTTTTGGACAAGTCCTTAAGAGCGTGTATTCGATTCGTGACGAAAACTTCATGTTTTTGCGTTATGCCCAGAGCAATATCATAATGATGTGAGCAGATTATTTAAAGACAATTACAGTTTTCGAAAAGATTAAGTCTTGATTTAGGGAACTACAGAGTAAAAGTATAATTTTTAATTATGGTTTTTTAAAGCGAAGACAATCCTTTCATATCGTTTTACGAAAATAGACGTCAGAGTTAACTTTCAGGACAAATACAACCATTACAATATGCCAAAATATTATGTTTTATGCGTTTTTCCAACCAGATATACAGTCTTAATGTGTACTACAGAGCCAAAATTACGAAAATATTACTATTATGTATTAAAAAACAATGTTGAAAAAGTAGAAAATCGGTTCACTTTGACAATTTTTTTAACTAGTATTTGAATAAAAACATAACTGATATATTTATTTTATGAAACAAAATGTTATGCTTAATATACAGAATATTTTCAGTCCGTTACACGAACTCATTTATTTTAGACAATTATTTTAAAAAGCACTGTAAAACATCGCGCGCTGTCGTTTGCCGATCAATTTCAATGATTCGTGCTTATTTCGTGCATATTTTTTTTTCTGATGCACTCAAACAGACCATTGTATTGTTCTAGTGTGTGTCAATGCTGATACGCCATTCTAGCAATCGTTTAGATTTTGAGTTGCGCTAAATCGAATACACGCCCTTAATAAGGAAATTATGATCGTTTACTCGTTTAATCGTTTATTGAATACAACGTCACATTTACAATATATATCTTACAATATAAAATAGATCACGATTGCATAATTGCCTGAACTAGGTTAAACCTGTGCTTCAGGCTAGAAAAAATTATGGACATCATAAGTAGTTAACAAAGCATCATCTGCCAAGTCTTTTCCAAACTGTATTGGGGTCGGCTTCCAGTCTAACCGAATGCAGCTGAATATCATGTTTTACATGGACTGCCTGTTTGACCTCCACAACTCAGTTACTGGGTAACACGTCACTCTTTGGTAAGACTGGTTGGTTCGGCATAAAGCGGATGGTCACCCATCCAAGGACCGACCGCAGTAAGCGTAGCTTAACCATTATCGATCGATCCATTTCACTTAGCCACGAAGTAGTTAGTTAACAAAGAATGCAAAATAATATTAAATTTAAAATAAAATAAAAAACGTTTTTTGCAATTTGTAAATGAATTAATGAAAATATGACGTTTACGAGCTTTTCTTATTTGGACAGTTTATGTTCATAATTTTAATTGTTATAATTCTGATACTGCATATTTGTTACTTGCGCAAATATTTGAATTTTTTTTTTACATAAGTACAACCTGATACTGAGCTGCAAATTGCATATTATATCAACGGATTTCCGAAAAATATTTCCATCCCCTATTTTACCTGCTTAGTTAGAGGTGAAATATCCAAAAAACACTAAAACATCTACGTTTATGTTTAACCATAGTAAATAACAATTGTCAAGTGTCTAACCTTACAATATCGGATTTCCCATATAAATTTGTATCCCCTATTTTACCAACTTATAAGTGGAATTTCCAAAAAGCTGAAACTACGTGTTTCAGCTTTTTTATTCTTTATTTATTCAATTTCCGATACAAATATTACCAACAATTCTCATTTCAATCAAATCCGTTAAAATAAATACATTTCCACACGAGTTGCCTATATCCTGTTATCCAAAAAGCGTAAGTAGATATTCGTAGAGTTCATTATACGACCACGATTCGCCCCGCAGCGCTCTCTGGATGTGACCGTCGTTTTTCCAATTTTCCGCGTGTCCGGTGCATTCATCACTAGTTTCATTGCTGGTCCAATATAAGGGATTGACGTTATAAACGACCTTTGAAACAATGCGCGTTGTTTTCAACACAGAAAAGTGCTTTTCCTGTCACTATCCGTTTAGTTTTACAATAACAAAATATTTCGTTCGTTTCGAGTTCTTTCTTGCGTGTAAGCTGGCAATTTATTTAGCATCAATAACAATCGATTAATGATTTAATTCTTTGGAGTTACCATTGAGAGTTACACAGATTAGAAGGTATAAAGTATCATATCAACCCATATGAATGAATGAATGTAGGTACCTGTTCACTGAATTCCAACAATTTTCGTAGGTATGGTAGGTAAAGATACCAATTCATTCATTGGATTTTTAAATCATAATTATTGAGCACCTTGCGCGCCGAGACCTATATCAATAATCTAAGTTGAAAAGAATAGAAAATCAAGATGAAATAAACTCTTGAATGTGCCCTGAAATGTGAGGCTCATAAACAACGACTCCCTGGTTAGGGCTAAGCTCCAGAGCCTTGAACATCGCCGCACCGTTGCTAGCCTTTCGGTCTTTTCTTTCGGGTACATTTCGGAGAGTGTGCTTTGGAATTGCACAATTTAATTCCCCCATCCCCGTTCCATCATCGGACGAGCAGAGATACGGCGAAGCGTCACCGCTATATGGTTGAAGTTCCACGGTCTCGAACCAAGCGCTTTGACTCCACATTTATTGTGAGAACTGCCAGACATAGGCACGAGTGAACCGGTTCATCTTAGGCAAGCGTGTCCCAACTTAGGCCGCATTATCACTTACGATCAGGTGAATTGCGGTCAAACACAAGCCTATTTAATAGTAAAAAAAAAAAAAAGTATTATTACGTACGTACAGACAGCGTCATTAACTGCTAACCCCCCGTTGAAATTTCTTCGCATAGGGGGTAAGCAGTTGAGGACGCTATCTGTAGGTACGTATTATGTATTATTTTGTGTCTGTTTAGATGATATGAAAATGTAGCAGTGTTAATCGACTTTTGTAGCTGACCTACCAGGTTTATTTTTAATTTATATGCTTATGCTTGCTTATTTTGTTGCTTTGTAAATAAATATCAGTGGATACCTACCTAGATACCCCATTACTTGAAGCCATGTTTTGGATGTAACTTAGATACACGATGTAAATAGCAAATATTTTACATATTTTTAAGTACCGGTCAACTGCTGTAACATTGCCTACGTGCTCAACATTGCCTACATTCTTAAAAGTTAAATTATTGCCGCTGAGAAATGTTTTTGCTGTGTATGGTATTACTAAAAGCAAGTCGACTATATAGGTCATTTCGCCTGTTCGCGTCCATTTAGTGCAGTTGGCAAGTTTGACGGCGATAATAAAAATGTCCTAGCACTAATTTCTATGAAAAAATGATGTAATGTGTTCACTAAATTAGTCTTTTTTAAGATTAACTTTCAGTTTAGTTCGAAACATTTTGCGTTTTTTAAATAGATAAACTTCAGAATTAGGCGTTTTACCCACTTTGCGTCCACAAAATCCAATTTGCGTCCACCCGTGGACCATTTAGCGTCCACCAGCTTAGAAAAGGAATATAGGGGTGATATTTTTAAGAATTTGTAAAGAAAGATTGTATTATAACAATTTCTTTATTTAAGAATATAAATATTAAAAATCAACATTATTATCATTAAAAAATCACTAAAAAAAATAAAAATAATTCTTCTCAACATTGATTGAGCTGCTATCGATATGCTATTCCTAATAACAGTTAATCATTTTTATAATAATACTAGCTGACCCGACAGACGTTGTCCTGTCCCTATGTACCTACTTACCTGCCTATTTACCTACCCTACACCTACTCTACACCTACCCTACACCTACCATACACCTACCCTACAAAAGTTTTTTGTTTTTTTTTTCTCCGTAAGAACCATCCTCGTACTTGAAGGAATATTATAATAATAAAATTATCGAAATTGGTCCAGCCGTTCACGCGTGATGCCGTGACCAAGGGAAATAGGGATTCATTTTTATATATATAGATGCTATTCCTATATGCTAATAGCATAAATTGTCTACTGTGTATGTTCTCTTTTCCTTCTTCTTTCTTGTCTCCGAAGAACTCCAAACACAAACTCAAATCATTTATTTCAGATAAACCATTTACAGGCGCTATTGAATTGTCAAGAACTTAGCTTAAATAAAAAAAAAAAATAAGAATGAATTAAATTACTCATTTCATTTAAAAATATAATTATAAACACGTAGTCTTAATAAAAAATGTACAATAATAATGAACAGCACATTTTTAATTACTTTTACAAGCAAGTCAATTGTATTTAACGAAAATACCTAGTGGACGCAATTTGGTTTATTATTATTCCCTGTAGGTATAGTTTGCGTCCATTGCGGACGCAAAGTGGAAGTTTTGTAAATTCGATGTAGTAATTCGCGTCCACCTTATTTTAACCGTTAAATATAAAAAAAATAAGCAAATTCATAATTAATATTATTCCTTTTTTCATTATTAAAGTCTAGAAACAGCTATGTATCCTAAAATTCACATAAAACAATAAAAAAAATACCATCGAACGCGCCGCTGCACACTATTTTTTTTCTAAATATCCCGCGCTACTCGCGCCCTTGTTGAACAGCCGAGATTAATTATTTTTTCTAAACGGGATTGGTTTGGCGCACGGACCTTTTGTCCATGCGTGCGTGCCTCATAAACATTGAGGTATTAGCGGTAATTAAATTATGGTTGATTGGTGTGTTAGTTTACTTATTTTCGAGGATTTTTAAAGGAAGATCCGTAAAATGGACGCGAATTGGGCAATGGACGCGAACAGGCGAACTTACCCTACCTATATAGCAAAAAAACATTTCCCAGCGGCAATAATTCAACTTTTTAGAATGTAGGCAATGTAACAGCAGTTGACGGTACCTACGTAGATTAGGAATTAATGTAGTTGTAGTACTTTACATTACAACATTTATGTAGTTCAATAAATGTTGTAATGTAAAGTAAACCTATAAAAAAACTATAAGGGAAAGTGAAATGAATAAAGCAATATAATATCACAGTCTATAAATCATACAGTCGTCCGACGAAGACGTCTAGACAGGGCAATCGTGCGGGGCGTGAGGGGCGAGACGGGGGAAGGGCGCTCCCGAACTGCATACGCTACCGTGTTAGTAGTTCGGTTCAGTGTGTCAGTTTCTTTTTGTTTTAATTAATGTAAAATATTTTTTTTTATTATCTTGGATTTACAGTGATGATTTACCGAATTTGTTAAATTATACTAATACTAAAGGTGCATAACAAATTTTAAATAAATCCGTCAACAGGAAGGGGGTCAAATTTATATTACTTGATTTGATCCAAACAAATAAATAAACAAACAAGGCAAGCTAAATAAAACTGTTTAAAAAATATATATTTTTGATAATGGTTGGTGTTAATAATTAATGTTGATCTAAAATAAATTAAAAAATATTGTTTACTTGAGACAACCCTAGCTGTTGCGACAATGTCTACACGTTGTCGGCATTTACAAGAAGATCAAAGGCGTCGTCCTACTGTATGTTTTTATACTGTGATAATATTTCAACTACGCTAACTAACGCTAAACAATGTAAAACGCTATTTGTTTCATGTCTACCATCCGTGCTAGATTTAATGAAAAACAATTTATAAATATTATGATAATACACTTTCAAAATGTTACTAAGTAGGTAGTTCTCGTCACGAAAATACGTATTGTTTCAGCACCTACTTCATACACGGTACAGTTATTAACATAAATGCTAATAAAACGAATGCACGCTGTCGATACTCACGATGAAAAAGTAAGCGTAAAGCAGTCTCTATTTTAGTTTTTCGTTTAAATGCTTGTGTCAGCTGTACGCGCTTGTACGTTGGAACAAAAGCTGAGCATATTCAGCGCGAAGCGCTTCGGCGAGCCAGCGTAAAAAGCGCACCATTTCTCATATACCTACCACCATCTGTCCGATATTGCAAATTCGGTGTCCGCTAGACTGACTTTTTATCGCTTTTAGAGAACTGGGCCGACAATGCGCCACATACAAAACGTAAAGTAATTAAACTCGATGTTTTGAAGATAGCAAGGGCGTCGCCAAGGGGGGAGCAGGAAGGGAGAGTTGCCCTCCAAGAGATTAAAAAAAACTGGCCGGGTGTGAGTCGAATTCGCGTACGAAGGGTTCCGTATACCATTATCATAGAACATTAGACACTAAATTAAATCTTTTTTTAATATCGTGCAAAAAAAACTGCAAAGTATCATGTTTGTTGTATGGGAGCTCCCTTTAAATATTTATTTTATTTTGTTTTTAGTATAAAAAAATAAAATACATCATCTGTAAAAATTTCAACTGTCTAGGTATCACGGTTCATGAGATACAGCCTGGTGACATAAAGCCAGACAGACGGATAGTGGAGTCTAAGTAATAGGAACCCCCCCCCCCCCCCCCTCTCCCGGGCCATCGGCTGGCAAGGCCCTTGGTAGATAGGATAAGGGTCCATAATGATACTTGATACGGAACTCGTACTTTATTTTTGGTTTCATACAAACCTAAAATTAAACCTGTGTGTTAAAAATATTTGGAAAATAATTTGTTATAACGCCGTAATCACGTAGGACAAGCGTTTAGAAATATGACGGGATGGGCGTTCTTAAGATCTGGGCCTCAAGTCTGCTATTACAATAGTGTCAGAATGGTCAATCATTGATTTCATAATTGTTGATTTTGACAAGTTTGGTAATCTACTAATAGTTATAATGGCGTCATTATGACTTTCCGTTAGTCAACCACTGACACGCCATTGAAAGAAATGATATAAACTATATTATTATTATTATTATATAGAACGGTAATCTCGTACAAAAAGAGATATGAATGACTGACTTAGGCCGTAATCTGCTAAAATTTTTACAGTTCCTTTGATCAGTGACCTACCATTAGAACGTCATTGTGCTGTCATTGCTTTTAATTCGACCGACCAATGATCGACCATTATGAATTTAGCAGATTACGAACTTTTAGCAAAATGACAATGGGATCGTGTTGGAATGACGAAATTATAAAAATAGCAGACTTGGCCCCCAGGTAAGTTGCGGCCAAACGCAAGTATATTAGAAAATAAAAAAACAAGTAGGTGCCTAGCTAAGCTACACATTCGGATCCAGTAGGACAGTAGGTTTCAGAATAAGTAGGTAGATGAATAGCTCAATATTAAGAGTAGATATATATTGCCTAATCCATTATGAGATGTAAGTAATTAACGATGCCTATCCATCTTCCTTCACACTCGGGTAAAGCCAACTCCAAATAGAATTGATTACTTGTTACTCAATCATGCTTAGTATTAGCAAATTACCGCCTTACTGGGGCGCAAAATTCACCAATATAGGTAGGCGCATAGATTAGACGATTTGGGGCATTTTTTTTAAAGTAAACTAGCAAAAAAATAAATATGACATTTTAACATATAAGGAGGGGGTTGTGGTTTATATAACCCCCTCCTTACATTTTAAACTGTCATATTTATTATTCTGGTATGTTACCTATTCAAAATGTTATATAAGAACTAACTATACAGGGTAATTGAAAAAATACCCAAAACCACTTAATCCTCACTTCGTGTCATCACCCTGAACAACATTTGTTCTACGACTTTAAAAAATTCGAAACATTTTTTTTTTCAAAAAAAATATCAACAAACTTTAAATTTTGCATAATATTTTTTTCTGACACGGTCGACGTAAGGCCTGCAATCAGCTGTGCCTGTAAATTAGCCTACCTACTATATCTACATCACATTCGCTATCATACAGGTGCGCGCGCGCGTAGTATACGTACATTTTACAGACTTCAAATAAATTGTTTTTGGCTACGTTATTTAGTTGAGGTCAAAGTCATAGAACAAATGTTATTCAGGGTGATGATACGAAGTCCAGATTAAGAGGTTTTGGGTATTTTTTCAATTTCCCTGTATATCATTGCTTCGGTCACAGTTACAAAGACATTAAGTATGTTAATATTTGAAGAGTTATCTGACGACTGAAAAATCGGCCATTAGCAGACTAAATATAAGGTTAGCGTAATAACGCACCCACACCTCTTGGGCACAACTGGAAATTTGGTAGACATCAATAGTGCCATTAATAGAAGTATTTTATCTAGATTCCAGGCTGCTGCTAAGAAATTCTTGTATGAAAAATTCTGTTACACTGAACGACCAAGGAATGGAATTCAGACACTCGCTTTACAAGCCTTTACTTAGTTTCAATTGTCTTGGTGTTTGTGTATTTGTAATTAAATCTTATAATTTACTCGGTGTTAGACTAAGCTAAAATGACTAAGCTAAAGTTAGTAATGATAAAAATAATTTATTGATTAAACAAGGTTTTTTGTTTTTGTTCAATAAATTGGTACCTAGATGAAGTGCTTAGAAAGTATTACATAATAATATCAAAACATAGAACATTTGTTTCGTTTCGTGGTTTCGGCTTTTTGGTAGCCGTTACGAAACAATTTGTCACTAACGTGTCGACACCGACTTAGTCTAGAAACATTTATCGGTCGGTGAGTCGACTTAGTTCCGTCGCTACTACCTACTAATAAAAATGGGGAACAGTCGACACAGTAAAATTTGGTATTAAAGTTACGTTGCTGTGTGGTAACATTGTTCTTAGTTTGCTTTGCAACCACTTCCCAGAAATCATTCGTTTGTTCATTCGTTCGTAACTTCGTACGCTGTTTGTTCTGCGACGTGAAACTAGTTTCAAAATGAAAACACAATTAATAAGCAAAAATTCTAGCAGCCATTACTGTTTTGTCAACGTAAGTTTTTATTTCTATAATAATTGCTTTTTATTGTTCAAATATAAATGGGAAAAGAATTTCATTGTGTAATTTGTTCAAATAGTTTGATATCAATGTGCCACCATAAAATTGTAATTTAACCATATTAGTACAAATGTAAACAATCGTTTTTACTAACAAATCTTTACATACTCAAATGGAAGCTTTTGCTATAATAGATTTAATATTAACTATATACAATAGAACCAAAAATGAACCATAATATTGGTAAATAATTTAAAAAATATATATTTTTATTTACTTAAATTAATTATTCTATTCACAACTGGTCAGGAAGTTACTAGATTGTGTCGACATATGTCGACGTAACCCAGAAGTAGTCACAAAAATACCGAATTAACAAAATGGTTTATTGTTTCCAGTTATTCTCAAAGGTTCGGACCCGGAGGCCATATAAAATATCAAAATGTTTTATATAGCACTAACTAAAGAGGGCACGTCCTACCTTGTATCGGTTGTGCCTAGTATATGGATCAACAAAGACTCTATCCTGTTTTGGCCAAGGTCGAGAAAAAACAGCGACCTTGAACCGAAAAAAATTCAAACAATCAAAATGTCGAAAGATATTACTCAGTCTAAGGATTACCTATTAAGAAGGAAGGGACGAAGGACAGATATGCATTTGAGGTATGGTAAATCGTAGATAGGTGGTTGTATAGGCATAGATTGAAATAATAAAACCACTGAAACTTAGGTTGCGGAACAGAACAAATTATATCTTTATAGTGCTTGGTAGTTGTAGTAAACGGGGTCTGTAAGTATTCGAACATAATGGTTTTAGAATAAAGTGTTTACATAGGTTATATTAATTAAGGACGTTACAGTTTAGATAAAGTTCTGTGCTTGGATACAGCTGGGTCGAAACGTTGTGATGTTTAGCATAGCTCTGTGAGACACTTCCAACAGTTTGAGAGCAGTTTGGCTGCGCCGCCTCAGCAGCTAATACAATATCTATTGATGGATTACCATCATGATGGATTACCATAATATACGAGTGCATTGCGTATAACAGATTATTTAGCGACATGACCAAGAGGATTTAGAAAAAAACTTGAATGAAGAGAAAAAAACTTGAATGAAGAGAAAAAAACTTGAATGAAGAGAAAAAGAAGATCCGCAGCTTGCTCATTCGCGCATTCTTTCCCATAGAGACCAACCTACGTTTTGGAACAGGCAAGTAGCTTCAGACTAACTGATAGACTTTTTGACAATTCAATAGAGCCTGTAAATAAACTTAAATAATTGCTTTGCCTTTGAAATCTGGGGGCCCAGTAGTGCCCCCGCCGAACATCGCCTGACCGCCGTAGCATCCTTTTCTCGAAGTGACTCAAGGTACTTTTGACCCCCCTGTAACTTTGTTGTGCATAAATCAAGAAGTTTTATTTTTGAGATCAAGAGTACATACTATAACTGGCTATATTGCCAATATACCTAATAATACCTTTGCCAGGTCGCAAAGTCATTATAATTATTTTATAAATAAAGGTGACTAATATTGAGACGGTAACTATAAATGGTGATAGGTAATTGATTAGATAACAATTTATAACAAAGTTGTTGATTAGGTGCTTCCATAGACACTAACTAATATAACTGACTTGGTTTTACATAAGATCTCACAACTTTTTGTAGTGAAAGAAGTGCGTTGCGAGCCTTGTAATTTTCTTTTTTAACATTATGTGTTTTTGATTGGATTAACATTGAGCATAAATCAAGGTTAAGTGGTAAGGGTTAGGGGGGGGGGGGGTAGGTAAGGTTTATTAAATAACAAACTACTTACCTACCTAAAATAATAAAGCAAGAAGAAAAGTTTAATTTATTTACAAAAAGGATTTTAATAAATCTGATAAACAGTTGAGAATTAATAAATTAATTTATTATTATTTAAAATAAATCATGTGTAGTTCCTAGGTTCATTTCATATTTTTCTAAAACAGAGTTTCCTCTCTCTTACCAATAGTGTAGGAGGGTAGGGGCTGTGCCCGACAAGGTCCATAATGATCCTAATTAAACACCTACCACCAAAGCATATTTGTACTTATGAAAAACCATAAAGATTTGGAATATTAATAAATAACTTGTGATTACGCGTTGGCGACAATCCAACTGCTGAATTGAGAAACGCGAGCATTGACACCAGGGTAGAAAGAATCGGCGCATTCGTAGCCCCAGGATGTTACACCAACTATTATGTTTCCGGAGTGCACGAGGGGACCACCAGAGTCTCCCTGGCAAGCATCCTTCCCACCGACGTCCAAGATTCCAGCGCACAGCATGGCGTTGGTAATGTCAGGCCAATGCCCGTAACCGGGCTGAGTCTTCAGGTAAGCATAACGCTCGGCACACAACTCCTGGTTGATGAGGTTGACGTCAACGTGCATGAGCTGCTCGGGAGATGGGCCATTAGGCTGGAGAGCAAATAAAATAATAAATTACAGAAGTAAAGTAGTCTAATCCTGGAAATTGGTTACTAGGTACATACTATAACTGGCTATATGTCGCTGTTACGAAATCGTAATGGCTATTTAGGATAAAGAGAGAGTAGAAGCTACGGTAGTACGTTTCTAAACGTAATACCATAGAGTAGTCATTCGTCTGTCATGATTGTCATGTAGTCGTGACCGTGGCGTGATGGGCACATTAAGGTGTCATTTATACATGACTGCAACGGTCGAAAGGTTAAAGAAGGTAGGTAAGTCTACCTCATCATCACCTGCCTAGCCTTTTCCCAACTATATTGGGGTCGGCTTCCAGTCTAACCGGATACAGCTGAATACCAGTGTTTTACATGGGGCGACTGCCTATCGGACCTCCACAACCCAGTTACTGGGTAACACGATACCCCTTGGTAAGACTGGTTGTCAGACTTTCTAGCTTCTGACTACCCATAACGACTGCCAAAGATCTACAAATAACAGCCGGAACCAACGGCTTTACGTGCTTTCCGAGGCACGGAGGGAACTCGGTATGAAAGGGATGGTCACCCATCTACAGACCGGCTGCGGCTAGCATAGCCTACCTTTATATACCTTTGACCGATCGATCTGTACGGCTTTAACTTAGCCACAAGCTCCTCCGAGGTACTTATAAATTATAACCTTGCAATAATGTTAATTTTAATAATGATAATGAATATTTACCGTGAGTGTGCCCCATCCAATATGTGTGACACTGGTACCATCAGCTAGGTGGTAGTTAGCACCTGCTATATTTGCTGGCTGGACTCTGTTGGAATACACGGCCGCATTGTTAAGGCGGACGACAGCCACGTCGTTGTTAATGGTTGCGTGAACATACTGAGGATGCAGGATCAGCTGACTAACGGCGTGGACAGAGCCACCACTGTATGTCATTGAGCTGCCGAGAACGACTCGCCATTGCGAGCTTTGATCGCCGCTAAAACAGTCATAAGAATATTGAAATATAGATACCGGAACTTAATACCTACAATTCTAGTGCTTAAAGATGTTATAACATGTAAATAGACGAAATAAAAATTTGGAGCCTTCAATTTCTCCGCAACTTGAAAAAGGCTACGATGAGCCTGGCATAGTCTTTTAAGATTAAATGAGTCTAAAAAAAAGAAAGACAAAAATAAAAAAGATTTGAATGATGGGGCGAATAGATTTTTTATCCGTTATAGTAAATACAATTCCCATTGTTGTATGTTTTACTTACTAGAAACAGTGTGCAGCAGAGAGCACGGATCTTGGGGTGAGCAGAGATCCTCCACAAGACTGGTACCACAAGACGTTCCACATGTACTGCATATTGGACATGTACGGATAAGTGTCGATGCTAGTAACAGAACCACCGACTATGCGGTTTATGCTCTTGGGTCCGGCTGTGAAAGTATTGTGATTAAATCATTAAATGTTAATTAAATCATGATAAAATCAAATAATGGTACATATTTCAAATTATAACTTACCAAGAGCGGAGCCCAGTAGCGCCAAGAGGATAACGATACGCATGGTTCGTGTTCTAGAAATCCAGAGTACCTACTGCACTAAATTATCGAAATCTACGTATTTTATACTCCATTGTTTTATTATTTTTATCAAGTCTTGTTAGGCCATATACGAAGATAATGATAATTTGATCAGAAAACCCCACAATATACAAAAGTGGGTAAGTATAGTCTTAGATCCTACCGAAACAGAGACCTATTCTAAATCCGATGGGAATTTATCTACCTCTCGTTTAGAATATTAATTTCACTTTTCTATTTATCAGGATCTCAAAATAAGAAAATCTTGAGATGCATACAACTAGGCGGCATTTGGCAAGCTGGACTAACTATGTTTTTAGGGACCGGAAGAGACCACAATGACATAGGGGGCCGAAGCATCCACGCTGTGTACAAAGTCAAGGTCATTTTTAAATAAAGGTCAAAGAAGCGCGCCATATT
The DNA here is from genome assembly GCA_947361185.1 of Charanyca ferruginea. Classification (NCBI taxonomy): domain Eukaryota; kingdom Metazoa; phylum Arthropoda; class Insecta; order Lepidoptera; family Noctuidae; genus Charanyca; species Charanyca ferruginea. Next base: position 18,821,946 of record OX376059.1, on the reverse strand, counting down.
AAAATTATCCTTGTAAGACCGAGTCCGTAACTCAAAAATGCGACATAGGCCTACGGTCCAAGATCACGGAATACGGCTGAAATGGAGGTGGGCAGGGCACTTAGCCAGACGTGGCCATGACAGGTGGAACGGAGCCTTTACCGAATGGTTGCCGGGAGATGGAAGATGGAGTTGGCAGTCCAACACTCTGATGGGAGAATTGCACAGACCAGGGAACCATGGCACAAAAGAAAGGAGACCGCAGTGGGTGGGACAAGACCACCAGAGATGATAATGATTAAAATCTGAAGGAAACAAACCCAGCAGCATTGAATTCATATATTAAAGCAGAATCAAATCTTGTTAGGCACATCATTTTTGTGCACATCTTCCACATATACTCGAATTTTAGGTAGGTTTTGTACCTACCTACCTGTACTGACAATATATCAGTGTCGGTTTAGCCATACTCATTCTTCGCTTTATTTTTGATCTCGTGAATAAACTGATTTACTATGTGGGACGAACACTCGAGAAGAGACCGATTTAAGGTAAAGGCAATAATACAAAAAATACAAATTAGGAGATTTTATATTTATAGGATCTACTTACATTAGCTTATAACTAGGTATTACCTACCTATTACGTATGTACAATCACTGAAATAACTAAGTACGTAAGTAGCTAAGTAGAAGTTGTAGTTATTGTGGGTACTCAAGCACATTTACGGCTACTCAGAACCAAAGTTACTTACAATAGTAAATCTATGTTTTGTCCGGGTTAAGATAGTTAAAAGTCTTTTTAAATTATTATGATACATAAACAAACATTCATGTCGTTAACTGGCGTTGGCAACAATCCAGTTGCTGTAATGAGAAACACGAGCACTGACACCTGGATAGAAAGGATGAGCACATTCGAAGCCCCAGGAAGTTACACCGACGATGATGTTGCCGAAGTGCGCGAGGGGACCACCGGAATCTCCTTGGCAAGCGTCCTTTCCACCCTGGTCCAAAATACCGCTGCACACCATGCCACTGTTGACATCAGGCCAGTTCGCGAAGTTTGGCAAAGTCTTCAGGTAAGCATAACGCTCAGCACACAGCTGTTGGTTGATGACGTTCACGTGAACGTGCATGAGCTGCTCAGAAGATGGGCCATGGACCTGAAATTAACAGTTTTTTTTTTAAATAGACTTGTTTTAATTTATGGACATATTATATAGAGTCCGTGTAGTGTCGGACGTAAAGAATAGCACCATCCCTTATCTTCCCGTGGGTGTCGTAAAAGGCGACTAAGGGACTTATCAGAGAATGGGCAGCAGCGTTCTCTGTGCCTTTGTAACAACCATACTGCGATCGCCAATCCGCCTGCCAAGCGTGGTGATTATGGCAAAACACCCCCCTTGGGGAGGCCTATATCCAGCAGTGGACGTCTTTGGACTGAAATGATGATGATGATGATGATATATAGAGGTATGAAGTACAGAATTAGTTCCTCATGCTCCGTAGAAAAGGGAGGATCCTCCGACCAGGACGGGTGTTGTCTGGTGGGTTACTGCCGTTGTAGTCGGGATTTTTTATTTGCTAGTGTCACAGAGAACTCTGAGAGACGTCGGTTGTAGTACGTGTAGTATCATGTGCGATAGATGTCGCCACAGATCTCAATCTAGTTGTATACCTAGGCTATGTCATTAGATGTTGATGAATGCTAGGTAGAAATTGAATAGGCAAGTACCTGGAGAAAACCCCATCCAACGTGCGTGACAGGGGCGCCGTCAGCAAGATTGTAGTTGGCACCAGCGATGCTAGCGAGTTGGACTCTGTTGGAGAACACGGCCGGATTGTTGAGGCGTACGATTGCGACATCGTTGTTCAGGATAGAGTGGATGTACTGCGGGTGCATGATAATCCGGCTGACAGTGTGAACGGAGCCACCGCTATGTGCAAACGAACTGCCAAGTACAACACGCCAGTATGGGACTCGGTCTCCACTGCAAACAACAAACAAGATTATATATAAATGTAAATTAAAGACTAACAATTTTTTAATTTAATGTTTTATCTAGGAGATGATTAATGTACCTATGTAGGTTACCTACTAAATTATGTAAGTATATCTATATACATATCATTGACTGTTTTGTTTGATAATATTGTTTTACTTACTAGAAACAGTGCGCAGCAGAGAGCACTGCTGTAGAAGTGATCAGAGATCCACCACATTCCTGATTCCACCAGACGTTCCAATAGGATCCCTGCATGTTGGACATGTACGGGTAGGTCTCGACATTGGTAGCGGAGCCACCGACAATGCGGTTCGGGCTGCCAGGGATAGCTATAAAAATATACAATGATTTTAACTTATAAATAAAGTACAGATCTTTTTCAATTGGGTTTTTGACACCGAGGATACACCGAATGGAAGCAGATAACGTCGTCTACGCCGTCGTCCTCTACGGAACGCAAAGCTCATAGGACAAGCAATAAAAAATAGGTACTGACTATTAGATGGGTGGGTAACTTACCAAGGGCGGAACCCAGAAGTGCTAAGACGATGATGGCACGCATGGTTCAGTTCAAGTCCAAATTACCTGAATGTTATGCAGACTGTGCTAGATAGACAACAGCTTCGCATTTTATACCAACAACTCCTATCACAATATGTACGACGATAATCACAATTTTGTGTTAAGAAAACCCCATGTTATCAGTTTGTATTTTCCGATATTTATATTTAAGTAGGATTATTCCAATTTAACAATAATCTATTATATAATTACCATCGGCGTCGCCCGCGTTTTCTATGGTGATTTTTATGATTTCTTGGTTGTTCCCGTCTCCCAAATTATTATCAGTTTGTATTTTCCGATAAAATTATAGTATTTATGTGCAATATAATATACCTAATAACATGTTCTCATGTAGGAAAATTAATTGTAAAATTATTATGGGAAATATCTAAGTATACCCCCTAATATCCAAGTATCCCGCTCCCGCTCCCGCTGTATGTATGTACCTACATACATACAGCGGGAGCGGGAGCGGGATACGCTTAGATCTTTTAAAATACGCAACGGATTTACCAATAGATAGAGTAATTCAAGAGTGATCTAGATTGTACTCGTGCAAAGCCGGGGTGGGTCGCTAGATTACGTATAAAAACTAAAATGGGATGCACCGACGAAGTTCATAAAACATCATCTCCGTACCTAACGGGGATACGTCAGGGTAGGCCGCGAAATTTAAGTTTTCTCACGCTTTTTGCAATTTGCACCTCAGTATCAGGTTGTATGGTAAAAAAAAAATTTGACGCGTGACTAACAAATATGCATTTACAGAACTATATTAAGTAGGTACTTAATTAACTTAACTTAATCAATACGAGTACTTAATTAAAATTATCGACATAACTTTCCAAGTTAACATAATTTGTAAGCGTCATATTTTCATTAAATACGCAAATAAAGGATTGTGTTAACTTGGAGAGCTATGTTGATAATTTTAATTGTTATAATTGTCTAAACAATAGTAGCCTAGTTGTTTCGCGCTGCACAGTGCGTCACAGGGAAACGCATCGAGACGCCTCGAGGCGCAGCGCGACGCTGCGCGATCTGTTCAAGGGGGCCAAGTCTGCTATTTTTATAATTTCGTTATTCTAACACGATCCCATTGTCATTTTGCTAAAAGTTCGTAATCTGCTAAATTCATAATGGTCGATCATTGGTCGGTCAAATTATAATCAATGACTACACAATGACGTTCTAATGGTAGGTTCTGATCAAAGGAACTGTCAAAATAGCAGATTACCGCCTAAGTCAGTCATTCATTTGTCATTTTGCACGAGATTACTATTCTATATCATTTCTTTCAATGGCGTGTCAGTGGTTGACCAATGGAAAGTCATAATGACGCCATTATGTTAGTAGATTACCAAACTTGTCAAAATCAACAATTATGAAATCAATGATAGACTATTCTGGCACTATTGTAATAGCAGACTTGAGGCCCAGTTCTCTTACTGAAATGTGTTGTGTTGGTGCTGTGTAGTAAATAAAGTTCTATTATTGTATCGCTATCGCGTCGCGTTGCGACTCGGTGTGAGCAGAGCCTAACTGATATTTTTATATCTTTATCGTGCACCTACTTGATATATCTAATAATTGAAGATAATTAATCATAATTATTCGTTTAGGGAACCCCACGTCTTGGGTAGGTATTTCCATAATTTCACATAAGTAAGCAGGTATATCTATGTTTATCAGTTTTTAATGATTAATGCCTGGTAATAATTGTCCTTAGTAGGTACGACGATAGACCTTATTGAAATATCAACAACGCGTAATTTGTTTTCGTAAAAAATATAATATAATGTTGGTACTTTGACCTTCAAGATAAGTAAAACCCAGGTTCGATCAGGTATAGTCCAGACAAAAAATAGTAATAATTTCGCTATGATTGATGATGGGAAGAACAATTAATTTTCGGTTTCGTAGTGTCTTTTTAACCGACTAAAATAAAAAGAACGAGGTTCCATTTAAAAAATATATATACCTATTTATGTTTGACCACGTATCTTTTTGTCCGCGTGTGTCGTTCTTGTTTCAGTGTTGTCCGATTTTGATTATTATTATTTTTTATGGATAACACATGCCCTAATGTTGTGTTGTTGGTGGTAAATAGTGGTGATGAAACAATTCCACCTCTAAGAGCTCTTACTCAACTATTCTGTTACTTAAGAGCGGTCGCCGGTCGTAGACACCGGACCACTGGACCACCGGACACCGTCGCCGACCGCCTACAACTGCGTTCAAAAGTGCCTTTGATGGTCTAATTGAAATAAATGATTTGACTTTGACTGCTCGCGACCAGCACAGATGAAGGGTGCCGTAATTGAGCGCCGGCGACCGCTGCTGATCGGTGTCGGCGACAGCAGCTGTCGCGGCAAATGTATGGTGAGCGATAAGGTTGTGCTATGAATTATTATGCTTTAAGCTATTATATTATAGCGTAGTCTGAAATGAGCTTCAGGGTGGAAAATTAAGAGATGACTTACCTAATTTATTTGGTATTACGATAATTAAGAGCACTAAAAAGAGAAAAATAAAAAATCTTTTCAGTCGGTGGCAATACAAAACTACAAATAGAATCATTGCCCGCGACTTGCGAAATCAATGTTATTTTTTACTTAGTAGTTTTCAAAGGCAGTTGTCTTAATTAGAAAAGAGTTTTTTTATGCTCGTTATGCTTAATGCACGTGAGATTTAAGCAAACATACAAGGGTTCACTAATAGGTATTAGTACTTCAAGAAACGCACTTACTTAGCTAGTCTTCTAGTAAAAGATAAATAAATATAATCATTTAAAAACAAGCTAGCAAGTTATATGTACATGTACTTGTAAGTGTGAAGTTTTATAATAAAAAGCTATTTTACAAAAAAAGAAGACAACTGCCTTCAAAATCTAAAAAGTGATAAATAACTTTAACACAGTAGGTACCTACACATAACACACATGACTTTAGATTTGGAAGTCGGTGGCTTTGTTCTGTTTGTTGTCTTTAATTGCCACTAACTTCCAAATCTAAAGTTATGTTTGTACTGTGTTAAAGTTATTTATAACGTTTTGAAGGCGGTGGTCTTTTTTTTGTAAAAAAGCTTTTTATTTATCACTTTTTAGTATCTTCTTATCATCCAAATCCATTAAGAACCGGCAACACAGTAAAAATAGTGGTTCTCCAAAGATTGAAGAAACTATTAAAACGTCGTCTACCTATGTAGATTATTTTGGGACTTAACTGATATTTCAAAAAGTGCAGAATTTTTTCGATAAAATTTATATGGGACCACCCCTGAGGCATACCCTATTCATAAGAAAAAGAATTTTCAAAATCAATTCACATTTGCCGGAGAAATCGCGTAACAAATATACAAAAAAAAAACTACATACAGTCGAATTGAGAACCTCCTTCTTTTTTGAAGTCGGTTGAAAAGGGTGTTAGATTTGACACACCTAGGTGAAGTGAGCTGTCATCCGTTCGTCTGCTTTATCAATCCCTAGCATCGGGACGGATGACAGCTCACTTCACATAGGTGTTCACCGAGGGAGATAGTAACAGAATAGACATACAGGTAAGAAAAAGAGGGTGTAGACCGTGTAACAAGCGTTTATTTAAAATCGTGACACTGTGATAAGATTATATTTTTTTACGTTTATTAGGTATTTTTTTATGGAAAAACCTCATGCTTTACACGTAGGTAGATACCTACAGTAAAATGATATCGCCCCATAAGGTATACCGTACGTTCGCCTTATTTCACATGTTACGTTTATTATCCCGTAACAATGCATGACCCTTGCTCGCTAGTAAAATTTCCCGGCATTATCGCGATATCCCATGTCATTGTTTACTTTAAATCGACTTCCCAACAATAGCTGAGCAATGTTGATCGTGGAAGTGGGTTTTCTGCATGAAATATGAACAGTATTGTTAGGTAAAGGTCGTTCTCGTAATGTGTCCTCGTAATAAAAGCACTTTTGCGACGCTAAAAAAATTCTTTGTCTTAGCTCGTAATAGGTAACTAGGAACTCGGTAAAAGTCAACGTGTCTGAAGCTGCGAAAGCGACGTACGACAATGACGTATTTCATTGTCGTATGATGCTCCTATGTCGCGTTAGTGGTTTTAAACCTTTCCAATACTTTAGCAAATGCACATTACTTGTAATACGGATATCTATGGACATAGAATCTATGGGTTGTACAAATCTAAATAAATAAATGTATTGGTTATCTACTCGATGAGTAGGTACCTAGTATGGGAGTTAATCTACTTAGTCAGTGTAGTCAGTTTAGGCGCTCCGCAGACGAAGGAACTTTGTAGCCTCCGAGCTGAGGCCACAGGCAACTCGATTTTCATTATTTATAAAGTAAAGTAAAAGTAAAATAGTTTATTGACAGTATAAAAGAACAAACCTTACAACAAATCCCAACAATCCTGTGATTTGTGTCTAATTGTACAAAAAAAGAATATAGTTAAGTATGTCGTTATAAATACCTGTGGACGGTATGCGGTTGTTTGAGCTTAATTCACACTGACCTCCGTACTAGTGAAAACTGTAATCACGGCAGGTCAGTCTTCCTCGTTCACAAACACTCACACACATTCACACAATTATAAATAATTTGCATTAAACTACTAAATAAAACACTGATTTGACTATAAGAATACAGATACTTAGTGGGTATTTTTTGAACTTTTGATGATTTGATGACAATTCATGCGAGGGTAATTATAAAATAATAAAAGTATATGCAAAAATTTCAGATAAAAATAAAAAAAAAGTTTGGATCTTATAAGTTATGTTTAAACTTGCAACAAACTAAAAATAATAATTAGAAATATAAGTTGTGTCATTAAAGACTCGTAACAATAAAAACAACAAGAAGTAAATTGTCTACATAAAGAAAAAAAAATTGGTCTATTTGTGTAAAAAAAATGTAGGTTAGTGAATACGTGTGAGATGTGTTTGCATGGATTGAGTATGTGTATGTATATTTATAAATCTATTTATGAAATGGAATTAATAGCTTTTCTGTGTTATTATAGTTCATTTCGATAAGATATTTATTAAGAATTTTCTTGCAACCAGATGGAGTCGAATCGCGCAAATTGATAGACTTTGATAGCTGGTTATATAAATGTGGCCCCAGATGGTCAAAAAATGTATCTGAAAAGACAGTCTTACGTTTAGGTATGGAGTACACCAGATCTTTCTACGCCTAAGTAAAATAGCATTGTTTATAAAGATTTGCCTTACTGTGAGCAAGGATAAATTTTTATATAACAGATGCGTTGGATATCTAAATTTCCTGAAGCTCATTACTTTTAAAATTGATCGCTGAGCTCTTTCTAGATTTAGCATAGTGGTTTTTGATGCCCCTCCCCAAACCGTGATACAATATGCAAATACTGATTGGCATAAAGAAAAATAAATAGTTCTAAGTAGTTCGAGATCACAAATATTACGAAGATTTTTAAATACATGGATCATTTTCCTAACTCGAGTTATTACGGTACCGATATGTTCCCCCCAGTTAAGATTTTGGTCTAATATCAATCCCAAATATTTAATAGAGGATTCTTTTGCGAGACTATAACAGGAACATGCTACAGCACTTTTGCAAGTATGTAACTTTATTTGCAAGTTATTTGGTGGTAGCATGTTATTCCTAATGCTGAAGGCTAGATATTTAGTTTTCTGTGCATTCAATGTAAGAAGGTTGTGATCGAGCCAAGACATCACCAAAGCAAATCCTTGGTTAGCCCAGCTGAACACTTCCGTCCACGTGCGCCCATGAAACAAAAGTACCGTGTCGTCAGCAAAGGAGATTATTTTTCCTTGTTTCAGATTGAGACTACACAAGTCGTTAATATACACAAGGAATAATGTAGGGCCCAAAATGCTGCCCTGTGGCACGCCGAATTGGACATTTTCCTGTTGACTGGTGTAGCTATCAATTTTGATACATTGAGTTCTGTTCGACATGTAATCTTTTATAAGGTCCAATGCAATACCGCGGATACCAAGGTGTTCAAGCTTATTGAGGAGTATGTGAACAGAAACTGTGTCGAACGCCTTTGCCAAGTCCAGGAAAATACCTACGGTTTTATCTCCTCTCGCATCGACGGTAAAAGATATAAGCTTGTGTATGGCTTGAGCAGTTGATTTTTTCTCTCTAAACCCAAACTGGTTTTCTGAGAGAAGATGATTGGATTCAAAGAATTTTTTAAGTCTAGTGTTTATAATCCGTTCAATCACTTTAGAGAGAGATGGCAGTAATGAGATTGGTCTATAATTCGAGACACAGTCTCTGTCCCCAGATTTGTGAATGGGAAGAATGACTGCCTGTTTCAGAGCATTGGGAAAGACGCCTTTGGCGAAACTCAAATTACAGATGCTAGCAATAGGTATGGCGAGAGTGTCGACAGCCAGTTTGAGTAAAACGGAGGGAATTTCATCCCACCCACTGGAAAGAGAAGATTTTAAATTCAATATGGTACTTTTAACTTCTCTTTCATCCGTAGGTAAGAGGACGAATGACTTCAGTGAAGAACAATTTGAATTTGATATTCTAGCTAGCTCAATTTCATTCTTTTGTGTTCTTATTTGAATACTTTGAGCCAGTTGGCTACCCACGTTTGCAAAATAGTAATTTATGTAGTTTCTTGAGGGTTTCTTTTAGTTAAAAGAAGGTCGTCATATTTATTAGGGTTAGTATTGTAGTGACATATATCTTTGATAATGGACCATTGTTTATTTAAATTATTTTTGTGGAGATTTATTTGCGATCTAATCTATATACATATATTATAATAAAACATTTAAAAAACTGTGTCTGTACATTGAATATATTCAAAAAAAAATAATTGAGGGGGGTTTAGAAACAGTAATAGAGCAAGAATCCAAAAAAAAAAATTCTGTATTTATCTCTGTGTAATATTTTTTTTTATTGTACCTATAGGTATTCAGTCTGGGCAACATACATAACATAATTTATCTTGGAAACTTGAACACCTGATGCAGAACCGCAACAGACCAGCTAAACTATAAGAGATACAAAAGTGGTACCATAGCAAAAATTGTTCCACGTGGTGAGCATTTTCTGCTTAGAGAATAAATTTGAAGATCTGGAACACCAGATGTTGAACTCCAAGAGCCCAGCTACACCATAACACATACAGGAATGACGTCTTAGCAAACGTTGTTCGGTCTGATGGGCATTTCCTGTTGACTAACATCTGATGTGGAAATCAAAGCTATCACTAATTTCACTGTATATTATTATAAGGCGGTAACAGTTTAGGACTGATTTTTGATGACGTTGGTATATCATTGAAAATTTGACTCTAGGGGAGACCAGGTATAAAAGTAACACGGGATGAACGTAACAAATGCGTTTCTGAACAAATTATATTAGCTGCACTGATGACTGCTTCCACGATATGTGCCATTTTGAATCCCCCATCACCTCACGTAGCACTCACGGCGCTGTGCTGTCAGGTTGTGGACGTAGCGAGTCGGTGCCGCGAAAATACCTCCAATGTAAGTCAGGACAAACGGTCCAGACTAACTTTGGAGGTATTTTCTTCAACTGTGTTTGTTTTTATTATGGTAAGTTTAAACTCATGTGTCAAGTGTCAGTCATGTTATAGGTACCTATAACTATTCGTCTTTCTATTTCGGCATTCAAAACGGTATCTTTCTAACATTTTTTTTAAGTTAAAGGCAAGTATTTGTCAAATATGGGAAAATTTAAAGATGGGGATGAAAGTAACGACGTGTTACTTTCATCCCGATTATGATCTTTATATATCTAAGCATATGTTATTGTGTTTTTTAATATTTTACAGATTTATTTTGAATGCCTAATGCAGAATGCCTAATATACATAAACGAACGACCAGTAAATGTATAGTTACTGAAGAAATAATGGATTTACTACCTGGAAGAAGTACTTCTCAGAAAAGTACCATTTCGAGACATGTTCCTAGATATGTTAAATTCTCTTCATAATTGTGACACTAATGTAAAACCTGATTTTGATATGAATATGTTGATTATGACAGTAACTTTGTTTTCATTTACAATGTTATAACCATCCCCTTACGCTGTTACAACCAACCCTAGGGGTGGGGATAGTTGTAACAAGTTTCACTATGTTTATTTTGTAGTTTTTCTCAAAATCTGTAATAGGTACTTGTTGCAATTAAACTGGTGTTAAATGATAGCTGAAAGATCAATCTATCGTGTCTACTGGTAAGCATTTTAATATTTAAAAAGCTCAGTGAGATATGACAAGGAAACTGAAAATTGTTAAACTCGTTCATCCCTGGGGCAAAATAAATGGGAGTTTTGGCCAGTAGGGGAGCCTACTGGCCAAAACTCCCATTTATTTTTTTGTTTTATCGAATAAATATGCCTTGGGGCTTATGTTATTTGAGTGTTTAATTTGCTTTTCCACTAATCTTCGTGACACGGTAGCCTACCCGGTAACGCAGGGGAGGTGTCACTTAGATTTTAATTGATCAGGTATCTTTACAATAAAGCTATAACCATGGCTAGAAAGAGGTCAAATCGTTCCCAATGTTCCAAAGGAGCTAAAAGATTGAGGATCATAAGGTCCCAAGAATCTACCGAAGAGCGTCAGGAGAGACTTGATGCTGTTCGAGAACATCAGGCTGCAACTCGCTCCGTGGAAACCTCTTCAGATCACGAAGCACGCCTGCGTTCTTAGCGTATTTACGCATCTATATCCAGGTCTCTAGAGACCAGTGAAGAATATGATGCACGACTAACCGCTGATCGTGAATGTCATGCATTGTCTCGCGAGTCGGAGACGTTCATGGATAGAGAATTGCGTTTGAGTTCTAAGCGTATCTACGCATCGACTGTATGATTTTAAGAAATTGCGCACATACAGCAGTTTTTGTATCTTAGGCGATTTACTCGCACTGCCGGGGTAGTAATTGACGATCCACAACATGGCTTGTCAAAGACAATATAATAGACATATATGCGGAATACAACCCAATGTGTATTTTGATACCACTGACAGCTTAGTCTTTGTCGGCCAGTAGGTACCAGACACGGTGCGGCATACGCTGGTAGCGTGCCGCTTCGGAGGAGCCGCGTCGTGCCGTCTTTTAAGAAGAGTCCTGGGACGTGGTGGTTTCTTTCTCCGAAACGGATCATCTCTCAGGAGGCTGCGTCGGCGGAGGACTGTCTACATCCGGAGGAGTCCATCTCTTTTCTCCCCCCCCCCCCCCCCCGAGAGGAGGGCAAGTCGAGCGATGCGGTGGTCTCGAACGCTCCAGCGACCCCCGACGCGCGACGTAGGAGTGTCATGGAACACCGGGGTGGTTTTTAGTCGAGTCTGACTAATCCGTTCGCCTGTCCCAGAGCGGAGAACAATTTTACACTCCGGAGCAAAAAATATGGTCGGCTAGTAGGTAGGTAAAAAAAAACATAACATGTTGGCTTTCATATTTATTCTTGCTTTCTTATCACAATGTTATAATAAATAAACATACACACTTGTCTTTTTCTTATAATTTGTATATTATACATACATCATAATACAATTATGTAGCTATTACATTATAGATTAGAAAATACCTATTAAATTAGGCTGCACACAGTGATTGATAAACCATAATCCATCCATTGGGTGTCTTACAAACTCTACACATCAACAAAAAGATATGTTGAATACAGTAGGTATCTATTCTCATTAGGTAGGACATAGTTCCATATTTTGCCCTAAGCAAGGATGTATTGGGTGCGTTTGGTGCTGGATTGTTGCAGCCCTGGAGTGGCGTAGGTATCGTACTGAATACGGACGAGACGGTCGTTCCTTTTGTCATACAAAAGATCGCAGCTCTGACGCCGCAGCAGTCCGGCAGCAATCGGTGAAATTAAAAGAGCTTATCGGCTGACTGACCAGTGAAGAGGACACGAGCGGAGCGGCGTTTTAGCCAATGCAATTGCATAAAATGTGATCCACTTTGCTTCAGTGGACAGTTAATCTTTATTTTTGCCATTTTTGAATTTGTTAAAACTATTTGTTGTAACTGTAGCAAACTGTACCACAATTTGCAAATAAATAAATTATTATGTTATGTTAATATACGTTAAAATTTACACTTAAAACCCGGTCCCCTGCCCCAAAAATGTAACGAAACATGGTAGCGTGTTTTTGTTTGGCCAAACAGGATACCAGTTTGCAAGAACAACAAGTTAGGTCGCAAGAGGGACAAAATAAATATTTAATTTGTTTTACCCGCCAGTTGACAAATAATTACAATAAATATCAATAATCGCAGACATGATATGAATAAATAGCTCGCAGTTCATTCAATCAATCAATCTTCAATCAAAAAAGTTTATTGCGTCCTTCTTACAGTTACTTGCATTTTTATTTTTTACACATCAACTCCTGTAAAATTAACGTTTGGATTATTTATCCCAAAACTATGTCCGTGACACTAGCATAATATGAAGAAATATGTACTTAAGAAAGGATATTCCCTTTTGCAATGAATCTATTCATCTAAATAATCACCAAATATTATTTTTGAGCGATATCAATATTTATTAAGGTCTATTTTTGAATGACTGCCTCTATAGTGGACAGCAGTTTTATTGTCTCGTTAAAAAAATTTTTGTTAAAAGCCGCTTGTTAAGACAAACTTAAGTACAGAGGCCAGCACATCAAGCTACAACAATCTGTCAAATTTCTTTGCTAGATTTTCAACTTTATTACAAAATGAGAAGGTTCATATTTAATAGGGTATTTTACCAAAAAAATCAGTCAGTTAGACTATCGAAAAATATTGCATACGTATTTTTTGTTTTATCAAATAAATAAAAACTGACGAAGATAAAACGCATCAAAGATCATGAGTGGGGGTTTGTGACGTCACTTCGCCAGTAAAATTGTACTGACATAGTGATGTCACACTAGTTTTCGACGCACTGTATCGTCTTCAATTATTGTTTACGTGAAAAAAGAAAAAACACGTGTCCAATATTTTTTGGAAATCTATCTGACGGACTAATTAGATTTTTTTGGTAAAATACCCTATTGGGAAAATTTTACAGTTTAGTATGACTTGATGTGCTGGCGTCTGTACGATCGTAAAGGTACATTTAGTAATTAGTGAGGTGCACTTGTTATGGCTGGACTCACATCTTACGGGAGGATCCTTCGACCAGAAGTCGGGCTATTATATTGTTGTAACTGTACTTGCGTGATGTAGGATTTCCGTGACGTCAGATGTCCTGTGTAGTTCGTATGTGGCGTTATGTATCTACACATGAAATATATTCAGCAATCAGCAATCCCTTATACTACAATATATTCAGCTGCGAAAGGTTTCTTCGCAGCTGTAGATTATACGAAATCGTATACAATGTAGCGTTTATAAGTCCAGTACATACAGCGATCTTTTCGAATACTTTACCACCACGAGACAAGAAGCGACATCTGTTAAGTATATTTTATTACTATCCAGTAATCAATAGTTACCATTACAAAATAATACAACACAAACACTGTACGAAAGCGTAAAAATTACACATCGAGTGTTAGAAAGAGAACACACCTCTGTCACATGGGAAGGTGTGACAGAGATGAGGCTCTATAAACCAAAGTTTTTTTCTAAACTTCGATGTGCTACATTTACGGTAACTGTAACTAATAACTTTTATAAGGAGATCATAATATTGCCTCAGATCATGGTATACTCATTTCATGTGGAATGTGTCAAACATTTGTATGGCAACCCTCAAAATGTTGCCATTGAAAAAAACCGTCTATGATTTTTTTGTATTTTTCAAGTCATGGAGAACAGAAATTGTTTTTAAGTTTGATGATTCACACTAGACTAGTTTATGCATTGTTAACAACATAAGAAAGAATGAAGATTTAGTCATAACAATCAATTTCTAATGTGTTTTCAATTCAATAGAATTTTACAATGCAGTCTATGTACAGTACGCAAAAGAGATAAGTATCCATGTCGTCGGGAATAGTTGAAGATTTCTTAGAAACCAATGGGGGCTTTCAAATGAAATTCTATTAAATCATTGAACTGTTTATTCTCTATAAATTGTATTTTATTTTATTCATAAAAACCTATCGGTTTCTAAGTAAACTACAACTGTTTCCGGCGACATGGATACTTATCTCCTTTGGTGACCGTACATCATAAAAACATAATATTCGAAAACACGATTGTGCACGATATACTGTTTGAGGGGATGTCGTTAACAGTTAAAATAATAATAATATGTGGGGACATTTCACATTACATTTCAAAATAGTACTTACATACATCTATGCGCATTACATAGACCACAAAAGCAAATCTACTTAGGCTACATATTATATGGAGTTTACTTCGATCACAATGTAATACTATACAGTGATATAAGTCATGATATAGAAATTCGTAATTACACTGTTAAGACTCGCAAACTAATAAGCGGGCATTTTCACTAAATCTTTTTTTAAATCCACCTCTTCTACGATAAATAATCTTAATGACGCATGCCGCAACTTTTTTAATTTGAATCTTTTCTTCATTTCACTCTGCTCTGCGTTAGTGGAAACGCACCCTAACTGCCGAGACTCACCATTATAAACTAGGTATGTAATTGTTTTCCCAACTATGTTGAGATAGGTCAGCAGCAGTCAGCACGCTAATTAGATGGATAGAGTATCTAATCAGTTAAAACGATCTTGATTGATTTTCCTGATTTCTGATTTCAAATCTCATTCATTCACTTCCGAGAAAGAAGTGTTCGCATTATTCACTAGAGGTTGACTCCCCAAGCAAGCAATTTTATCTTAAAATTTATTTGTGCCCATCTTAAGCTTAATTTAAAAGCCCCATTTAATTAAATTAACATTTTTTTGCTTGAATAATGGATACGGCAAAACATCGCACAATTAAGCCTGCAAGTCTTAACAGACGCCAAGATATAAGATTCAATATTTAAAAATATAGTTTCATTCACACTAGACAGTCTCAGATATAAGTCTTAAGCAATATTCACGTTAGCACTCTGTCCATTCTGCCCATAAATCAAGGTCCATATGTACAGCCGATTGTTCCAAGTCTTCTGTTAAAGGAGGGACTGTTCCACCATAATCTTCTCAAATCCTTGCGGAGGAGGATAGAGGAAATTTTCAAAGATAACATCCAAAATGGCGCCGTCATCCACTGCAAGTAAAATTTAATTACGGGTTATAATCGTGAAACTTTAATTAGGCAAATGTGGTTATTTTATAGGTCTTCGGTAAACGAATACAAACAATTTTTGTGTATGTTTTAACATTGCCAGGCTGTTTCACTGGTCAAGCGGGAGAGAGAAGCCGCATCCTCTCACCCCTCCCGCAATCTACGACCTTAATGAGAGGTGGACTAGGTGCGTGCGTCGTCGTCCGAACAGATAGGCCC
Organism: Charanyca ferruginea; assembly: GCA_947361185.1. NCBI lineage: Eukaryota > Metazoa > Arthropoda > Insecta > Lepidoptera > Noctuidae > Charanyca > Charanyca ferruginea. The sequence goes on along the minus strand of OX376059.1, from coordinate 18,805,943 downwards.
GAGTTGGCGGCGCGGTGTTCCACACGCGCCACTCGAGAGAGGGTGCGGTCGTTATGGGAATGGCCGCACTGGGAGATGGGGCCCGCTGAAGTACAGCGGGTCATGGCCTGTCAGGGGAGCGGTAAATGCTTATGCGAAACCCTTTATGCACCCCCGGCCATAGGCAGAGGTGGAACACCGCGGTGGTTTTAGCCGATAAGAGTCCGGCATGCCCCTCCGTTAACCCCACGATGAAAGAAGTCCATGAGGATTTCCACCGCGCAAAAATAAAAAGGCTGCACAAGTGGAAGTGCCACGCACCCGTCGAGCGTGTGGCACAATTATGTGGTAATTCGTGTGGTATTAATGCGACGTGATGTTTCACACGTAAGGAAAAAAAATACAACCATGCCTTATTGTGCAATTTTTTCATTCAAAAATGATATTATTTGGGGGTGGAGTTGCTCGCGTCCGTAGGATTTACCATCTTTCCTGACCCACCCTACACGTGTCCCCCGGGTGGTGCTAAACGAGCAACAACGCCGAGTATCGAGCGGTGGTCAACTAACTCGAATACTCGACCAATCAAAGGCAGGAAATGGCCTCTGAATTTCGGAACACCTACGAGGCTTGGCTTAATTGTCTGGCCTCCGAGGAAGAAAACCTCTACCAAAGAAAAATAAAAAAATAACCCCAATCCTAAGGTGGGCAACGTGCCGAGAGGATGTATGACTGATGGGAAATCAGTCTCTAACGCCAACCTCAGTGGAACGGGCAACCACTGTTGTATTTGCCTTCTCCTGGGAATAGGCGTCACCCCAGGTAGCGACTTTTAAATCGTCCTCACTCGTGGGAACAAAATGAACAATTTAAATACCTCTGAAAATATGCTAAAATTAGATAAGAATAACTCAAAAACGATGACTCAACAACTCTTCCACAAAGGAATGTTTATGAATCGGCCAAGATCAAGTTCCTTTAGCGGAACAACTAATCAAGACAAAGTGACCATTGATCTATCAGATGAAACAGATAGAGAACCCGAAGAACAACAGTACATAGAAGTACACTATGGCAAAAGGCAAAGATCCAGTCCAGACGCAATAATGCGTAGCCAAAAACAAACAAAATTGAGTTACTGGCTAGCAGCACCAGCAGTACCAACATCCAACAGCTTCACAGGGCTCGACGATATAGAGCAAGCAGATAAACCGGAAATACAAGCACCAAAATCTATAAGACCCCCACCACTGTTTATTGACGGCGTTAAAAATATCCAACCTTTACAAACATTATTAGAAGAAGTTGCAAAAGGAGAGTATGAAATTAAAGTACTAAGAAGCGACAGAGTTAAAATACAATCGAAAACAGCAGAATCATACTCCACTATTTACAAAGAACTGAAAGCTAAAGACACCGAATTCTTCAGTTACCAGCCTAAACAAGATCGCAGCTTTAGAGTGGTGCTCAAAAATTTACACGCATCGACAGATAAAGAATAAATAAAAATAGCTATTGAGGAGCTTGGCCATAAAGTAACAAATGTCTGGAACATCCAAAACTCAAGAACAAAACAGGCGTTACCAATGTGGAACATCGAACTAGAAACCCGTGAAAATAATAAAGACATATATAGCGTAAAATCTCTATTACACTGTCGCATATTGTTTGAAGCACCCAGACCTAAGCGAGTAATTCCTCAATGCACTAATTGCCAAGATTATAATCACACACAAAAGTTCTGCCATAGAAAGCCCAGATGTGTCAAATGTGCAGGTTCGCATCACACTTCACATTGCCCACGGAAAGAAAGATCAAACCAGGTTAAATGCGTCCTCTGCGAGGGAAACCACCCAGCTAACTACAAAGGCTGTACAGTCTACAAGGAGCTGTTGAAAGTCCGGTATCCTCCCCCAATCACCCAACACAAAAGGAGACTTACGAGTGTTGAACAAGCACCTACAAATAAAACAACGAATAACGGAAAATCGTATGCATCAGTCACAAAAGAACTCCCCAAACAACCTACGACGCAAACCGTTAACGCTGAAGATGACAACCAAAAAACCAAGGAATTCAAAGCCATTACAGAGACACTTGTTGCCCTGATGAACCAAATGCTAACTATGACCCAAACGTTAACCGATCTAATCTCAAAAATGTCATCACATTCACATCACTAAAATTAGGTGTATGGAATGCTAATGGCTTGTCAAATCACTCGGAAGAGTTAAAAATATTCCTTAAAATTCACCACATAGATGTTTTACTAATCTCAGAAACTCACTTCACAACCAAAAGCTACTTCAGGATACCTGGATACAATATGTACCACACTAACCACCCTGACAACAAAGCACATGGAGGATCTGCTGTACTCATCAGGTCTAACATCAAGCATCATGTTCTACAAGACTACTGTAAAAACTACATTCAAGCAACAAACGTCGTAATAACGGACTGGATCAGTGACATTACAGTATCGGCTCTCTACTGTCCGCCGAGATTTACTATCAAGGAAACGGAGTTTAATGACTTTTTTCAATCCCTTGGACACAGATTTATTGCGGGGGGTGACTATAATGCCAAGCACACGTTTTGGGGTTCTAGGCTTGTTCTACCCAGAGGACGAGAACTCTTTAAATGCATCCAAACAAGAAATATGAACGTGATATCGTCTGGTCAACCCACTTACTGGCCAGCAGACAAAAGAAAAATCCCGGATGTTATCGATTTTTGTGTCAGCAAAGGAATCGTGAATAACAATATATCGTGTCGGAGTTGCTGGGATCTGTCCTCAGACCACTCTCCAATCATAGTAGAACTACACACTACCGCCCAAGAATGCGCCAAAAAATGCGTTCTGCATAACAAAAAAACTAACTGGCCCTTATTTCGAGAGCTCATCGACAAAGCATTCCAGGAACCAGTTAGTCTAAAAACTGAAGACGAAATAACAGAAGCTGTTCTGTACTTCAACAACAGTGTGCAGGATGCAGCCTGGTCGTCAACCCCACCACTACCACATAGAAGCACGGACAACTACGTAGCGAGACATATATTAGATAAAATAATCCAAAAAAGGAGAATGAGAAAGCATTGGCAGCAAAGCAGAGACCCTGGTGTGAAAAAGCAACTAAATCACATCAACAGACAGCTGAAACACATTTTAGACCAGGATCGTAATGACGGATTTCATAATTATCTGACTGGCCTGGATGCTACTGCTTCCTCAGATTATTCATTATGGAAAGCCACCAGAAGACTGAAACGGCCTGTTAGTGTTTCTCCTCCAATAAGAAAATCTGATGGTTCCTGGGCACGGACGGACCAAGAGAAAGCCGAAACCTTCTCAGAACATCTCTCAAAAGTCTTTATTCCTCATTCATATGAAGGCTCTCCAGTAGATGCCGCAGAAATAACTGACTATTTGAATACTCCTAAAAATACGGAGGAAATGCCCTTAAAATTTACAAAGACAGAAGTTGCCCGAATCATAAAAAAATCGGACCCAAAAAAGTCACCAGGATACGACCTTATTACAAACCGTATATTACAAGAACTACCAGAATCTGGCATAACTTTTCTGACGTCATTATTTAACGCCATGACAAGACTGCAGTTCTTTCCCCTGGAGTGGAAGGTTGCGCAAATTATAATGCTCCTGAAACCAGACAAACAACCAGAAGAAGCAAAATCATATAGACCCATAAGCCTGCTACCCATCCCATCCAAAATATTTGAATCTCTACTGCTGCAACGAATTCTACCTATACTTAAAGAAAAAGGACTAATTCCTGACCATCAGTTTGGGTTCCGCAATAAACATGCCACTGTCGACCAAGTGCACAGACTAGCAAATAAGATCATGGAATCACTGGAGGCAAAGTCTTACTGTACCAGTGTATTTTTGGACATATCTCAAGCGTTTGACCGCGTTTGGCATCCAGGTCTGCTGTTTAAATTAAAAAACGCCCTACCAGATCACCTGTATGGAATACTGAAATCATTTCTACAACAGCGCCACTTCATAGTACAAAGTGGGGAAGCACTGTCTGATCTTTGTCCCATACAGGCAGGAGTGCCACAGGGTAGCGTACTGGGTCCCATACTCTACTTACTGTTCACTGCAGACTTGCCGACATCTGAAACACTAACTACTGGGACCTTTGCTGACGATACCGCCATACTAGCTGCACATAGCGACCCAATAATCGCCTCACAAATACTCCAAGAAGGACTAAATGGCATATCAGACTGGCTTAAAAAGTGGCGGATAAAAGCCAACGAAACCAAATCAGTCAATGTTACGTTTACTTTAAGAAGAGGATCCTGTCCTCCAGTCACACTAAACAACATTGAAGTCCCACAAGCAGATCATGTGAGATATCTTGGATTGCATTTAGACAAAAGACTTACCTGGCAGAAACATATTTTCACTAAGAGGAAGCAACTTGGTATCCAAACAAGAAAACTTTACTGGCTCATAGGGCGAAAGTCTCAGCTATCTCTCGAAAACAAATTACTCTTGTACAAGGCAATACTGAAGCCAATCTGGACGTACGGGATCCAATTATGGGGCACCGCATCGCACTCAAACATAGAAATCATACAGAGGTTTCAAAATAAAGCTCTGCGTATGATAACCAACGCGCCCTGGTTTGTACCCAACGAACTGCTACACCGTGACCTACGAATGCCCACTGTGAAGCAGGAAATCGTACGCCATACCAAGTCCTATAAAGAACGAATCCAACAACACCCAAATACCCTGGCTCGGTCACTAATGGAGAATCACAACAAAGCGCGACGATTAAAGCGCAAAATACCGCAAGACCTAATCCAATCACAGTAAATATAACTACTGTTTAAACAATGAGGATGTGACACAGGTCACATACTGAGTGAGCCAGCGATAGCACCAACCAACATACTTCTGAATGTCCCACGAAGGAGACAGATTGCAGTAAATATAGAACACAAAAAAAAAAAAAAAAAAAAAAAAAAAAAAAAAAAAAAAAAAAAATGATAGCAGGTCAAAGAGTGTTTCTTGCAGAGGTATATTGTATCACCAATAAGCATAAAACTTCAATATATTTCAATATAATCGTTTTTTTTTTGACAATACCATATTTTTACTTTGATGTGAACTAAAAACTACCTTATGTCTATTCATCAAAGTCAAAATTAACTTGCTCGCTGTCTTGACTATAATCGTATTTCCGTGGCATAAACTCTAGAAATTTGGACGCTACTCGTTTAGGGATGGGACACATTAACGCAAATAGTTTGTATCGATAAAACCATAAAATGTATATTTTTGAAGTACTTACCTAACTTTTTTGTTAATAAATAAAAGTAAGAGTTTAAAAGAATGAGTTTTAAATTATGGTTGAATGATAGTTAATAGTAGTAGTAGCAGAATAATCATTATATCAGCCGAAGGAGGTTCAAAGTCAAATATAGTGAAATCCTTATACCTATATTCTGGCAAATAGTCATTTATTTGCGACTAGACGTAGGCCTATAAATCTTCTTTAAGTATATAGTATATTCCATAAGTTTCAAAACTCACCGTAAAGCGCAGGATACACGGTCCCCCTAATATTACTAACAGGAATCTCCATATTCTTGCCATTCAAAAAGAAGTTCAAGTCTACATGGTCATAAGCCACCCCTATGGTGTCGCCCTCTACCGGCATTATGGCCGCCGTGTTTGCGTCTTTGTCACTTTCTGGCTTCTCATTTTCAGTGTGGGTTGGTGAATCCGTTGATACGAGTAGATCGGCCGTGGGCGATTCTCTAGGCGCCTGCGCAAGATGATATAGTTCGATATTGGAATGACGCACTGTACTGTCGCTGTTGAGACACCATGACTCTTTGTCCATACCACCTGTAATTAATTTAGGAAGAATGATAAATATTTATAATTCTTGATCATAAACAAAATTAGTTTGTAGTAGAGAAGAGTAGACTGGAATAAACTCTACCCAAAATATTAGCTAATAAAAAAGAAAAGCACCTTAATTACAGCACTTGATGTAACCAATTACAAAAGCAACCTAAATATTAATTTTGGCAACAGAAAAACAAAGTCTGCATAGTAATATATTGAAGGACACATTGCACCAACGGATGACCAAACTGGGACTCGGAAAGTCTGCACTGAATACCAAGTTACTGAATGAATAAGAATATTATGAGACATTTAAAATAAAACAAACTTATTCAACCTTTACTTCGTTGAAAGAATAGTTTTCTGTAGAAAATTTTGCAACATGCAATTTTGCTGTTTTAATTTATTTGTAAATTCCTAAACAAAGTGGAATTACATGTTACTTTTTGCATAAACTACATTTGTATGTAAGTAAACAGTCTATAGAATTGTTTGAATATATTCACTCTCTTTATCATAGTGAAGGTGTGAAATTAGTAAGTGCCAACATTACGGAAGAATAATTACGTAAAGAAGTTACTTGATAATATTATTTTTAGTGTTACTACATGATTCACAACTTGTGCATAATTCATTTTAAAGAACTAGCCACTAAACACACTACTACTAGTATTTACCGTGAACTCTGTTCAGATCTGTCTCCCTGGTAGCCACTCCTACAGCCCACACTCCACCCTGCTGCAACTTTACTTCAAAGTATGATTTGTTTTGCACTAGCGGTGCATTCCCCAGCGCACAGCCTGACCCACAAACTCGTTGCCCACCTTTTATTATCACCATTTCATGGCCTACAATTTAAGAATAAATTAGACATTTCAATAATATATTCATTATTAATTTTGTTTGTAAGTTTTCTGGAGGAGCCATTATGCCTCTTTGTGGTTATAGCTGATAATTGGCAAAATCTACTACAGTGTGCCAATTAAGTCTGTGTTGATAATCTCTTGAAGCTTAATATCACATAGGTATTATGTGATATTAAACTGTGCTTCAGTAAAAGTATGTCCTACTGCAATAGTACTTTTCTGGCAAGTAGGTTATGATATTGAAGGACTTTAATAATTAATTTTCCTGGACAACTATATTTATTAAACATAACTATTTGTCCCTAACTCAACATAAAATTAATTTATGTTTATCACTACACATTAAAAAACAAGGTCCCCTGCCGAGTCTGTCTGTCTGTTTGTGGTAAACACAATATCTACTGAATTAATTTTAATGTGGTTTTCATCATTAGACAAGAGTGATCCATGAGGAAGGTTTAGGTGTATCATTTGTTAAGGCTTCGTGTAAATTGGTTGAAATATGACTATAAAACCCATGCTTTATCATGGTGGGTCTCTATCAATAATACAATCTTAATTTTTATAGTTCTTTTATCTCATTATATCAACATTGTAGCTTAGACATAAATTGATTATAGCCTACTTATTTTTATAGATGGAAAACTTAGCCTTGAGATAAATAAGTGCAAAAAGAGTACCTAGTTAGATACATGTTTCAAGGAGTTACAAAACCCAATGTTTGTGATAAATTATGAAATAAAATGGTATGTGTATTCATGGCTTACTTAATATAGCGAAAGGGTAAGATCTGATATTCAATTGAATCAATTACGATACATAGTAGAATTACAGGTTCCTAGTTCGGCTGCAGATGCTAAAACTTTTTGTTGTACTTCTGTTTTTATCATAGCACTAAACTGTAACAAAATCTAAGTACTGTTTTTATGAAATAAAGATTATTATTATTATTATTATTATTATTAATCTATTGAGTTTAAACAATCAGCTATAGATTTTTTTTCAGCATAATAGCGCTATATGGTTATCGAGACCAACGAACAACCCACGCAAAATCGATGCGCGTACCAATGTCGGTACTGCAAATGTCTGTACTTTCTAGCTAATCTAGCCAAGTACAGTAACTTTATTACAATCTCTATTTAGTAAACATTTTTGTGTGTTCTTCTGTTCAACAGGATGTAATTATATTCAAGTATACAAACCCATGTGTAAAGTATCCAATTGAACTGGATTTTCCTTAATTCGTATCGGTACACTAGGTGTGAGCGTGAAGCCATTCATACAACTTTTCAGACAGCAAAACATGTTTATCTTATTCACTAAAACCTTTTACAATAATCAATAGATACACGATTTTATTAGATTAAATTATTTTTCATTTTTGTTGTACTATTTGCGTCATTTTCTTTAGACACTTAACTGACATTGACAGTTGTCTAGGTAGGTGTAGTTACAGATGACTCGTTTCCACGAAACAATATTTTGTGTAATAGGTATCAGGCAATTTTTTAAAAGACGGTTTATTCTCACCTCTATGTTCAAGTTGAGCCAACGCCTAGTCGAAAGCAAACTTTATACTAGAAGATTTAATGCAAAGACTGAATGGCAAATCTATGGTGGGTGAGACGATACATTACTTTACCCTACGGTACGCTCGCCTTTTCCCCACGGGGAAAATCGTTGAAATGAATTTATTGTTGGACCCCTGATTTTGTATTAGAAAAAGTGTGTACTAACATTCAGCTACAGTAGGTACGCAACTGCCTATCTGACCAGATCTTCACAGCCCAATTGATGGCTAACACGATACCCCTTGGTAAGACCGGTTGTCAGATTTTCTAGCTTCTGACTACCCAAGGGCGTTGCCAGCCGGTGGCCCAGGGGGGGGGGGCAAGTAGAAATACGGAGGCCTAACCCTTTTCCCGCGACTTCGTCTGCGTAGATTTCGTAGGTACTTCCCACAAACGCAACACCCCGCTAGGCCACTAAGCCCCCTTTGAGGGGTAAGTACAAAAAAATATTAACGCCAATTTATTTGTTTACCTATGTTGGCATGTTTGCCTAGTTTCAAATTGATTAGTTTAAAAAATAGAGTTTTTCGTACAACTTCCCTTTGGTGTTTGAATTTGGCGCAAATGCCCACATAGATAAAAAATAAAATGTGACGTTATTATTATTTTACCTTCCTTTCAAAAGGGGCCAATCGGGGTTTTGAGTTTTTAGAAGAAGTAGGGGGTTGGATCTACTATCTGGAAGCAGGGGGTTGGGGGTAAAAAGTGTTGAAGTTGGTAGGGTTTGGGTCCCGATTAACGCTACCACTCTCATTAACCGGATTGCGTAATTTTCGAGTAATTAATAAAATAAGTTACTATCCTCAAATCACATCATCACTACATATTATTAAACAAAGTCCCCTGCCGCGTCTGTCTGTCCCTATGTATGCTTAGATCTTTAAAACTACGCAACGGATTTTGATGCGGGTTTTTTTAAATAGACAGAGTGTGTTGTGTGTGTTGTTAATAGGTTTTAATATATAATTTGTAAAGTTTTTGTATACATTGGCTAAAATATAGTGTTATTTGTTGGAGGTATCCGAAAAAAAATAAACTGTCTGTGTTTCCATGAAAACGGTGCCTAAACCCTTTGAGATATAACAAAATGATTAATGGTGGAATTGTGTATGTTATATAGGTCTTTAGAAAAGTCCGCGATGGCATATGTCTATCTCTTCTTTTTTCCATAAATACTTCTTTCTACTATATATCCATTTTAAGACTTTAAAAAAATGGGCAATTATACAGCGGTAATTTGAAAGCTATTTACAAAAATATGGTATTTATCTTTCTCATTTTAAATAAGTTAGAGCATTTAAGCATTTCAAGCACATTCTTTTACTCTTTTACACCATATAATTTAAACGAATCTTAGGAGTAATATAAAAATTACGGACGCGAGAATAAAATTCAAGCGCCTCGCAGGTTCCCATGGGTCGCGGGTTGCGGGAACGAGATCAAAATTACATGATTACTTTTGGTCGCGATAATCGACGGTGATAATCGCGGGCGAAGCCGCGAGCATCAGCTAGCTAACACATAAAAAGCGAAAACGGAACGTTCAAAAGGGCGATTGACAACCAAATCTGTCAAAATATATTGTTTGTGGTCACAGACTAGAAAAAAAAGAAGGATTCCGCGCCACGCATATCGAAAGTGAAGCACCCTAAGTAAGCCAGACCGTTTGTGCAAATATGCCTCACGCACACATTTACATCATAGTCACGGACTGAAAAAAAAGGATTCCGCGCCGACAGTACTGACTACCGACAGTACCTACCGATCTATGTGTGCGTCTCGGTCCTTCTTTAGGTGCTTCACTCTTTCTCTCACACTTTTGATATGCGTGGCGTGGAGTCCTTCTTTTTTTTTCTAGTCCATGTTTGTGGTGTAAAATATCGTGCAAAATTGATAAAAGGGAACGTAAAAAAAAAAGACATAATTGGTGTCTTGTGTCACTCTTTGGACAGAAAAATTTAGGTCATAGGTCGACATCAGGGGCACCCCGAGATTCGGTTGGTTAGCCCGTAGACAGGAATAGGAGCCCCGCAGAGCAGGGCGCCGTCGATCTGACGTCGACCGTCTTTGTGCCAATTTTCGTAACCGTTGCAGTCAGTCGACGCCTTTTAGCCAACCCTTGCTTCCAGATACTATTTTTACCGAAGTAGGTACGAAATCTGCGCAGACAAAGTCGCGGGAAAGTGCTAGTTAAAAATAACGGATTTCCCATACAAAAATTCATCCCTATTTTACTGGAATTTCGAAAAAAGGTGAAATAAGATTTTTTTTATTTTCAATCAAAAACCTCTGTATCAGGTTTCATGTATCGAACTACAAAAATTACCGAGTTTCATACAAATTTCATTTTCAATTGTAGGGGTGGAATCCCGAAATCCCTTCTTAGTGCTCACCTATAATGATAAAATGTGTGCAAACACATTCCCAGTTCCAGTAGTTTCGGCAGTGCGCTGATACATCAGTCAGTTTCTTCCTTTTATATTTTTTTAAATTGTAGTCAGGAGCTCTTAATCAAAAACCGCCTACTCTTTTTTGATGTCTATTAAAAAAAAAACTTGGACGTCTAGGGGGGGGCAGCTGCCCCTACCTGCCCCCCCCCCCCCTGGCGACGCCCTTGTGACTACCTATAAATGACTGTCAAAGATCACTTGACAGTCGTTATAGGTCTCTACTAATCGGGCTTTACTTGCTTTCCGAGGCATGGAGGAATCTTCTCGGTCACTCTCGTTATGAAATTGATGGTCACCCATCCGTGAGACGACGGCGACAAGCGTAGCTTAACCATCATGACCTGTCGATCTGTACGGCTTTTACTTAGACACGAGATCCTCTTAAGGTGACATGACATGATGGGTGAAAAAGATCGTCGAGCTCGTCACGTGCTCATCTGGCCTGATCACGGACATCGCTGCTAGTGAGCCAAAAATGACAGACGTCCTTCCACTTTTTATAGTAATATTGCGTTAGTTCTTATTATAGCCACCGGAACAGATGAGCCTGACATCCTCGTATTTACGTCTATTATTACTTACGGAATGCGAGTAGGTATTGAAGTAGGCAGTGAAAGTTATAATCATCGGTAGGTCAATTAGACATTTCATAAAAAAAATAGGCACGATTCAAACCGTAGTAGGTACTTTAATACACAAACCTACTTATCTTTATCTTTACCTGAGGCAAAAGTGACTGACTGATGTATCAACGCACAGGTCAAACCCATATGGCTTCAAAATTGAAATTTCGTACACGTATTCCTCATATGACGAAGGCATCCACTAAGGAAGGATTTTTCAAAATTCAACCCCCAAGGGGGTGAAATAGGGGATGAAAGTTTGTATAAAACTTCTTATATTCCTTGGATATATTTCCATTACCTACCTACCTAGGTAGGTAATGCCTACCTGCCTACCCAGGCGCGGATCTAGCCCTAAAAAAGGTTGTGATCACCAAACATTTTTGAGCTGAAACTTTTACTGTTTTTTTAATTAAAATAAAATAAATATAAAATAATAATACTTATACATTGTTTTGTGGTGTCGCACGTAAAGAATAGCACCATCCCATATCTTCCCGTGGGTGTCGTAAGAGGCGACTAAGGGACTTACCAGTGAATGCGCAGCAGCATTCTCTGTGCCTTTGTGACAACCATACTGCGATCGCCAACCCGCCTGCCAAGCCTGGCGATTCCCCCCTCCCTTGGGGAGGCCTATGTCCAGCAGTGGACGTCTTTCGGCTGAAATGATGATATTGATGATACATTTTACACTAATAAATTTAACTTAAGTATGTGTTTACTTCCTCCCACCAGTTTTGGAGGAATCCGTCCAGTTCATCCCGCGATCTCCTTCGTGGCCTGCCGCGACGCCAGCAAAGAGTCGGGAAAGATGGAAGGCATGGAGGGAGGCCTTTGCCCAGGAGTGGGACAGAACAGGCTAACAAAAAAAAAAATGTGTTTACTTAATTCAAGCTGTCGGGCGAAAAATGTTGAGGGTGAAACCTCCGCTGGTTATGAACCTATGCATCATCTAGACTCGAGAGGTATAACATATTCAAGCTAACGTTTCTTTTTCGTGAAAATTAGGGTTGTGGATCCGCGCTTGGCCTACCTAACAAGGTAGATTTGTAGCGTTTATGCTACACTTGTACCTTTACGAACTATTGTAGGACTACGCTACGTTAAATGAAAGGTACGAATAACTTGTAGAAGATTATAATAATAAGATTAACGAGAGGTAAGATTTACACGACCTTCGCTCTTAGTCGAGCCGTCGGTCTCACTGACATAACATGTCATAGTATGAAAGCTATATTCTACATAATTCAAATAATATATTCTAAAGCATCCAGTAGGTTCTAACCATAGATTAAATAGTTATGGCTTCATTACATAAAGCCTCGTTGGCGGGCAAGTCTCTACATCAGCTACGCCCCCTTCATGAATAAAAGGGACTAGTAGCTTTTATTCATGTACTGAACATTCTGGACACCAACACTAGTCTACTACTCAACAAAATAATTGACTAACTAACCTAACAACTACCTAAACCTATAGTAAGTCCCTACTCTAAAGAGGGAAATTGCAATGAGGACGTCTCTGTAGAGATGGTTTAATCCATGACGCATGGGGTAATCAACTAAAAGAATTAACGAACAACAAATACGCTCATGCCATCATGTCCAAACCCCACTCTACCAAAACCCTCTCGAAAAGGTTAGAGTGCATCCCGCTAAACAAAATGATATGGTCAAATCCATATCTTCCATTCTTGGTGACCTATATTTCTTCCTATACGAGGTTTACAATTAAATGAGAAAAGACTAAACTCGAAACAAACTTTGTTCACTTAATAAACCATGCGTGTCATCGACAGCTTACGCAGAGATTATACTCTGTTAGCGTAATTGGCTACGTCAGTGAACGAGGCCTGTAGGAGTCCTACGCTAACTACATCAAACAATCTACTAAGTAAAAAAAAAGAATAAGATACACGTTTTTGTACTTCAAGAAATGTGGGCACCATTCACCCATCAGTCTTCAGCTCGTAGTAAATATGAAAATACAAAAAAACACGCATTATTATCATGTCGAAATATTTCTAATCACATACATAACAAAACACCTAGCATCAACTGTCCATCATGACAGACCTAAATAACCATGGCAACTATGCTGTATAACAACCAATAATTATTAATAAAATGACAAATAATACACAACCTAGAATTATTATAAACAAGAAGTTTCAATTCAATCATATCCGTAAAAACTATTATGATACAAAACTGTTTAGAGCTAGGCATGAAGATTAAAATAAAATCATCTTTCAAAAATTGACAATAATAAAATTTACCTAAAGGAGAGTTCATACTATCGAATATTTTCTTCAACAAAGCTAGTCGTAATAAAATATTTTTAACCGACTTCGACGGAAAGAGGTTCTCAGTTCGACCTATAAAATTATTAATATATTTTATTTTTATTTCACTATTCTTTGAACCTAATAAGGATTTCAATTTACTCCGTTTTATATATTTATTTATTACAGCGGGTTGCGGAACCATATTATATAACTTCACATCACGCGTGACCTTACTATTCGCTTTATCAAAACTTTGGCTGTCCGAACCACCATTATACACAATATCTCGCGAGGACTCGACAACAATATTCTCTGGTAACACAATTTGGTTAACCGGAGCACCATCATAATCCATTCGCGACAACTCGACGAAAACATTTTCTTCCACCTCAACGAATGCCTCAACATTCGTCTTGCAATCTACCATCACCAAGTTCTCTCCCTGAACGTCAGTGACAACACTATCCTGTACCTGCTGGTACAAAACATTAACTACTTCTTCTTCTTTCGGCACCTCGACATCAGGTTGCTCTGAAAGATTTCTACTTAATAAAATAATCGGACCGGACTGACCCAATTCATCCTTCTCTTCCTCGTGTTCTAGAGGGGACGAGACCGACTCCTGTGCCTCATTTTCATCTAGGCTGCTCTCTGGACAGCTAGACACAGCAACCACATCTTTTTCAACACTGCCTGCTTGGCAGCCATCTTTTTCATTTCTATGGGAAAATGAACCATTAATATCCACAGACTTAACTTCTTTCGCCGATTCCACTACTGGAATTACGGCTTGCTGCTGTAAGAGTTGCCGCTTCCTTCTAGCGGGCCAATCATTTGCGAATTCTTCCCTTAACTTATCGCAAGTCTCCTCGAAAGACATGCCATCCTTGAAGAAAAGTCGGTAGTAGGCGTTTGCAGTACTCTTCACAAAATAACCCAGAAGTACTGGATAACCGGCTTCCTCCCATTCCTTGCGCTGTGCAACCACTTTAAACTGTTCGAGGAAATCATCGAACTCCAAACCCTGAATACCATAATAATAGGGCATATCTTCCCCAGGGAAATAATCACGATCATGGCGATACATCGTGGTTTATAATAACACTTAATAAATTGATACAGATACTTCTCTGTTCTTCTTTTAGGCGATGCAAGAAAAATCGCTCGTCTGCAGTGCACTTTATAATATAGACCGATTATACGTACAATTCTTCGCTGCTATACCAGCGTAATCATCATCATCAATCTGGCCCTCTTAATAGGCCTTCCAGCTACTTCTGCTGGAATATTAAACGCTCTGGGGGCGAGCACTCGCTTTTCGCATCTGAAAAAAATCTTTTACCCGGCGCCTGTCGCCAATTTGTAGCGTTTATGCTACACTTGTACCTTTACGAACTATTGTAGGACTACGCTACGTTAAATGAAAGGTACGAATAACTTGTAGAAGATTATAATAATAAGATTAACGAGAGGTAAGATTTACACGACCTTCGCTCTTAGTCGAGCCGTCGGTCTCACTGACATAACATGTCATAGTATGAAAGCTATATTCTACATAATTCAAATAATATATTCTAAAGCATCCAGTAGGTTCTAACCATAGATTAAATAGTTATGGCTTCATTACATAAAGCCTCGTTGGCGGGCAAGTCTCTACATCAGCTACGCCCCCTTCATGAATAAAAGGGACTAGTAGCTTTTATTCATGTACTGAACATTCTGGACACCAACACTAGTCTACTACTCAACAAAATAATTGACTAACTAACCTAACAACTACCTAAACCTATAGTAAGTCCCTACTCTAAAGAGGGAAATTGCAATGAGGACGTCTCTGTAGAGATGGTTTAATCCATGACGCATGGGGTAATCAACTAAAAGAATTAACGAACAACAAATACGCTCATGCCATCATGTCCAAACCCCACTCTACCAAAACCCTCTCGAAAAGGTTAGAGTGCATCCCGCTAAACAAAATGATATGGTCAAATCCATATCTTCCATTCTTGGTGACCTATATTTCTTCCTATACGAGGTTTACAATTAAATGAGAAAAGACTAAACTCGAAACAAACTTTGTTCACTTAATAAACCATGCGTGTCATCGACAGCTTACGCAGAGATTATACTCTGTTAGCGTAATTGGCTACGTCAGTGAACGAGGCCTGTAGGAGTCCTACGCTAACTACATCAAACAATCTACTAAGTAAAAAAAAAGAATAAGATACACGTTTTTGTACTTCAAGAAATGTGGGCACCATTCACCCATCAGTCTTCAGCTCGTAGTAAATATGAAAATACAAAAAAACACGCATTATTATCATGTCGAAATATTTCTAATCACATACATAACAAAACACCTAGCATCAACTGTCCATCATGACAGACCTAAATAACCATGGCAACTATGCTGTATAACAACCAATAATTATTAATAAAATGACAAATAATACACAACCTAGAATTATTATAAACAAGAAGTTTCAATTCAATCATATCCGTAAAAACTATTATGATACAAAACTGTTTAGAGCTAGGCATGAAGATTAAAATAAAATCATCTTTCAAAAATTGACAATAATAAAATTTACCTAAAGGAGAGTTCATACTATCGAATATTTTCTTCAACAAAGCTAGTCGTAATAAAATATTTTTAACCGACTTCGACGGAAAGAGGTTCTCAGTTCGACCTATAAAATTATTAATATATTTTATTTTTATTTCACTATTCTTTGAACCTAATAAGGATTTCAATTTACTCCGTTTTATATATTTATTTATTACAGCGGGTTGCGGAACCATATTATATAACTTCACATCACGCGTGACCTTACTATTCGCTTTATCAAAACTTTGGCTGTCCGAACCACCATTATACACAATATCTCGCGAGGACTCGACAACAATATTCTCTGGTAACACAATTTGGTTAACCGGAGCACCATCATAATCCATTCGCGACAACTCGACGAAAACATTTTCTTCCACCTCAACGAATGCCTCAACATTCGTCTTGCAATCTACCATCACCAAGTTCTCTCCCTGAACGTCAGTGACAACACTATCCTGTACCTGCTGGTACAAAACATTAACTACTTCTTCTTCTTTCGGCACCTCGACATCAGGTTGCTCTGAAAGATTTCTACTTAATAAAATAATCGGACCGGACTGACCCAATTCATCCTTCTCTTCCTCGTGTTCTAGAGGGGACGAGACCGACTCCTGTGCCTCATTTTCATCTAGGCTGCTCTCTGGACAGCTAGACACAGCAACCACATCTTTTTCAACACTGCCTGCTTGGCAGCCATCTTTTTCATTTCTATGGGAAAATGAACCATTAATATCCACAGACTTAACTTCTTTCGCCGATTCCACTACTGGAATTACGGCTTGCTGCTGTAAGAGTTGCCGCTTCCTTCTAGCGGGCCAATCATTTGCGAATTCTTCCCTTAACTTATCGCAAGTCTCCTCGAAAGACATGCCATCCTTGAAGAAAAGTCGGTAGTAGGCGTTTGCAGTACTCTTCACAAAATAACCCAGAAGTACTGGATAACCGGCTTCCTCCCATTCCTTGCGCTGTGCAACCACTTTAAACTGTTCGAGGAAATCATCGAACTCCAAACCCTGAATACCATAATAATAGGGCATATCTTCCCCAGGGAAATAATCACGATCATGGCGATACATCGTGGTTTATAATAACACTTAATAAATTGATACAGATACTTCTCTGTTCTTCTTTTAGGCGATGCAAGAAAAATCGCTCGTCTGCAGTGCACTTTATAATATAGACCGATTATACGTACAATTCTTCGCTGCTATACCAGCGTAATCATCATCATCAATCTGGCCCTCTTAATAGGCCTTCCAGCTACTTCTGCTGGAATATTAAACGCTCTGGGGGCGAGCACTCGCTTTTCGCATCTGAAAAAAATCTTTTACCCGGCGCCTGTCGCCAATTTGTAGCGTTTATGCTACACTTGTACCTTTACGAACTATTGTAGGACTACGCTACGTTAAATGAAAGGTACGAATAACTTGTAGAAGATTATAATAATAAGATTAACGAGAGGTAAGATTTACACGACCTTCGCTCTTAGTCGAGCCGTCGGTCTCACTGACATAACATGTCATAGTATGAAAGCTATATTCTACATAATTCAAATAATATATTCTAAAGCATCCAGTAGGTTCTAACCATAGATTAAATAGTTATGGCTTCATTACATAAAGCCTCGTTGGCGGGCAAGTCTCTACAGTAGGTAGGTATAGGTAGGGTAGGGTAGGTAGGTAGATTGGTAGGGTAGGGTAGGTAGGTAAGTTGGTAGGTAGGTAGGTAGATAGGGGCAGGACAACGTCTGTAGGGTCAGCTAGTAACTAATATAATTACGTTAAGAAATTATAAATCACACTCATGAGTCAATCAGTCACGCGTTCTCGCAATCTAGGCCAAAAGACAATCAGAGATGAGTATTTTTCTCCCAATTAGATGCAAATATTGACTCGCGCTAATAGTTCAAACAAGTTATGTTTGTATTGTAATGTTAACACAAATATTGATCGATATAATTATAATATTAGGCAAGATCATTACCTTGAAATTGGGATCGGATTTTGATTAAATAATGCTCGCAATACCTACTTTAATAATCTAATGTAGATTTAATCAAAAGAAGTTAAAACCAGAAGAAGATTTGTATGGATAATGCGGCCGGCACTTACTGGTAAGGGAAGAATTAGTACCAACCTAGGTTTCATTTCATTACCTATTCAACAATAAATTGGCTCTAACGAAAATAGATCTTTCCTATACCTTACCTCTGCTTAGGTACTCTCTTGCCTATGAATATGTTCATATGGAAGAATTTGTGAAAGTTTGTCCTCAGGGCACATTAGTGGCGTGTTTTGCACCTGAGCCTACCTCAAGAAAACTGGAAATTACAGGATGATGTCATACCATGACGGAGCTAACTGATATCGGTGCCGGTTCGCCTTAAGTGGCACGTGCAGACATCATGTCGCTAAAGTTTTGAAAGGTTTTAAAAGCAAAATACACTACTTCCAAACCACTGCAACTGTAAGCCAGAATCAACAGTGGCGACCACTAGAAAACGCAATGAAGCTCGACGAGTCCCAGAGAAACGATTCAACTGTCTTGGATCCCGCAACGAAATTAATCAGAAAAGAAAAGCGGAAGAGTAAGAAAAACATATTTTCCACTTCCCTCCAAATCAAGAACTAGGCCAATAGGCACAAAGGGACGTTTACAACTGGGAGAAGCCTAGTTGCTAATCACCACGGATTATAAATGACATAATTAATGGGTCCTAAAAAGTGAGCTGTTACATTAAATTTGATTCCAATAATAGGTATGGCAAAATCGCTTGAACGCACGGAAATTAGTTCTAGTTTCTACAAGGTCCGCATAATAAACTGCTCCGGTTGTAGTACTATTCAACATAATATTGCGTTCTTTCTGCCAAAGAATACACTCCCATACGATATGATGTGCAGATTGTTCGTATTCACAGTCAGGTGTAGAACATTGACCCAAAGGCGAAGCAACAAGCTTGAAAAAAATAATTTACTTTTAAAGTTGCCATGACCTGTTAGAAATTGGGCAACACAGTGGTCCACCTCCAGCCATGTCCTGGCCAGCCGCTCACGAACGGATGGAAAGAACTGATGAAGGTGCCAGCCCTTGCTGGAATCATCCCACCTACACTGCCACTCGGATAAAAGTTCCTCCCAGACGTCAGTCTGCGGTTCAAATAATCTAGAGATCTTAGCGCGGTCACGTTGAGTTAAAAAGTTTGCGTCCATGGTCTCTTGCGCGGAATAGTACATTGTAGCACGTCGTTGCACCTCAAGATCGACTGGAAGCACGCCTGCTAGAACCGGAAGGACTGCTAGGACACCCCGGATAACGGGGACAACGGTACGGAAATTTTATGGTGTTCTGTTGTCCCCGTGACAGAGATTACGAGCTTACGGGGACACCGGGAATACCCCCTTTTAGCTACGTCTTTCGCTCATCACTGAAACTTCTTTTTACAGATTTTCGCCTGTGTTGTTTGTCGCACCTTTAACATCCAACAAAATATACCATCTTCCTTGATAATGCTTTTTGATTATTTTTATATCCTAGTGAAATCTCTCGCCTTGCTCACTAAAATCCCAGACATTTTCTAGGATCTAGTTCAAGTATGAGTGCAGAAAATGAAGGCTGACAAGACAAACCATACATACTAGTATTTAATTACAAATATCATTTATGCAATAATCGAAGCCATAAGAATTATTGTGTTATTCAATCAAATCAAATCATAATTTATTTCTCTGCAAACATGGGTAGGTAGGTACATGTGAGTAGATGTTCTTTTATAATAAGGGTTCTATCTAGTAGATTTAACTTTAACCTCTCCCAGACATTATAGTAGGTACCTAATTAGGTACCTACTTACAAGAATTACTTCGACATCAAGGTACCTATTCTAGGATCAGTTAGGGTTTTTTAATATTCTCATTACTGCTTTGCCACGCCCGTCGCCTTTTGCCTTAACACGACCTTAGGTGAACCTGCCCGGTTATTGGCATTGGGCGCACGATCATATCCATAGCTGAGCGAACCTTGGCAGTAGGCCAGGAAGGTGATAGAAATGATTCCATGCATTACGTAACACAAGTTTACACAAGGCAGTTTGTTTGCAGGATAGAGCCGAGTGACCAAAAAGCGAATTCTCGTATTTACCGTCAAGTTAAAAAAAAACCGGACAAGTGCGAGTCGGACTCGCTGACCGTACCATATCCATACTAACTCTGTCTGTTACGCTTCCACGATGAAACGGCTGAACCGATTTTGATGAAATTTGGTATAAAAATAGCTTGAACCCTGGGAAAGCACATAGGATACTTTTTAATCCGGGACTTCGTCTGCATCCGCGATAACCGACATTCACACGGACCAAATCGCGGGAAAAAGCTCGTTATAAATAAAGAATATATTTTTTATGATTTAATGACAAATGTACAGTTTTCAGACTTTTCCCTGTATTTATAGTATAAGACGATATTACTTGCCAAATTTCATAGAGATAGGTCAACGGAAAGTACCCTATACATTTTGATTCCCTTGAGAGTGTCGAAATGTATCTACATTTTTTGTGACATAAACAGCCGTATCTTTTTTTACGTTAACTTAGAAGTTTGATTTTTTTCACAGCTTCAAGGGACCGTGGACCTAAGTACCTATATGGTTTTAATTTCAACTCGATACCTTTACGCGTTCGCGAGATAAAGGGTCTTGACAGACAGACGGACAGACAGACAGACAGACGGACAACAAAGTGATCCTATAAGGGTCCACAGCCATAAGGGTTCATAGATTAATTGATTAGCAGCTGCTGAAGATATGGATCTACATTATCTTTGCATTGTATAAACTCAATGTGTTAGTATTATATAATTTTTCATAGCACATACACATGTGAGCACTATGTTATTTAAAGCTACCATTTACGAGGTATGTCTTTCATTGACTTGAATGTGCCCTGGCGGTTGCGAGTATGTCATGCTCACTGGAATGTCTCGCTGACCGTGGCGCGCGTGTTGGATCATTCGGTTCCCTTCAAAATGGTTGAGCCAAATGTTGCCGATCCGTGCGTCATGTTCGTGAACGGGCGCCGTTCGCTGGGACTGGTCATCTCTTAGCTGCCTCGGTTATTCTAAATTTATTTTGAATTGTTTATTATGATTATATTTTTATCTAAACCTCTTTTAACGTACACGACTTGTTACATTGTTCTCACATTGTACCCTAAATTCAATATGAATGATGTAACCGAAATTTGTAACATATTATTGATTTTAAAAGAGTGTTGTTCATGGAGTTTCTTGCTCGTTCTTCTCCATAGAAACCTACTGTTTGGAACGAGCAAGTAGCTTCAACTTTCTGACTGACTGACTGACAATTCAAAAGTACCTGTAAATGGTTTATTTGAAATAAATGATTTTGAGTTTGAGTTGAGTTTGGGTCCCGTTTATTCCTTTTGAGGTACGGAACCTTAAAGATGATTTAATAGATAGGTAATTAACATTCCATATGACGTAGGTAGTAGGTATGTAGCTTTCGAGTAACAAACGGCAACATGTTCTGGGTATTTCAACATTGTGTAATGTTTGCACACTTTTCCCTGATTACCTACCTTGCTGAAATAGATTTTAAATTTCAAAAGATTACCATGTTTAAAGATAGGTAGGTACTTACCTAATGGTGAAGGAGATATTTATGCTCGAATGCTCCTATTTCTTTAGAACAAATAAGTATAGATCTAAGTACTTAGAAAAGAAAACTCGAAACTTCACTTTTTTTTCTTGTTATAGGTACAACAAAATCATGAAACCCAAATATTATAAAGAACTAGATACATAAAGCCGAGTGGTGCCGGCCGCGAATAGCATGTCCGCAAGGATTGAGGAGCCACTTTTCGTATCTTAATGAAATTAATATATTTATATTATTTTTCCCCACATATTATTATTATTATTTATTTATTTAGTATTAAGTTTAAAAACTTTGTAGGAACGATCCTCGATTTTGTAGTTTAATACTTCAAAGTTGTATGAAGATAAAGGTAGCTCCTTAGTCTAAACATCTGAATTGAGGAACCACCTGAAGGCTGACACGGCAAATCAATTATGAATATTTTTTTATTTTTTTGTATCATTTAGTAGTGATTGTTTAGAGTGCCTTATTTTATTTTATTTTATCATTTGATAGGCATACGTTTAAACCCTATTAAACTTCTGAGTCCAGTACTGTTGATATTCAAGAATAAACAATACTTTTAATGTGGCTCCTCAATCTATACATAAATAAGAGCGTGAATTCCCATGAAAGTACCTAATTGGTCAATCTACATCCTACTCCAAAAATATTTAGTATTAACTGAGTGAATTTAGTAAATAAACGCATTTTATTTGGCTCCTCAATCCTGACGTTACCTGAGATCACAACGGAATCAAAAACCAGAGACACTAATGTAAATACATATGAACAGATCACCATTGCATCAGCATCTGCAAAACAAATTACTTTTGAATATTCCTTAAGGGTGCCCGTGGGGTGTCCGGGCTAGAATAGCACCCCCTCCATGTCATCCCGAGGGTGTCGTCGAAGGCGACTAAGGGAAAATCCGGAAGTCGGGCAGCAGCGGCTTCCGTGTGCTTGACAACTTCACTGCGATCCCCAAGACGCCTGCCAAGCGTGGGGATTATGGCAATCCCCCCCCCCCACCCCTTATGGGAAAGGCCTTTTTGTTGAGCAGTGGACGTCTTCAGGCTGATGATGAGATTCCTTAAGGGTGACCATGTTATGTGAATGAAACCAGGATAACTACTTTTTAAATTTCATTTTTAGCAAACCGACTAAGTAGGTAGGTATATTGAAATACAGAGATATACTGAGATTCTTCCTATGTTTTAGGTAGGTATCAAGAAGTCAAATTCGACATAACTTAAAGAATGAAATAATATTGATTGATCGGTGCTTTTACGAATTTCACAGTGTGAATCATAATCGTCGTAACAAAACATCTCTTCCTTCGTTTTGAAAATTTATTTGAATTGAGAGTACGACATTAATTTGAAGTTAGCTCACATTACTTTACTTTCGGAAGTCGGTGGCGGTGGCTTTGTTGTTTGTTGTTTTGTATTGCCACTGACTTCCGAAAGTAAAGTAATGTGTGTTCTGTGCTAAAGTTATTTATCACTTTTTAGTTTTTGAAGGCGGTTTTCCTTTAAAAAAAAAACTTTTAATTTTTCGCTTTTTAGTATTGCCTTTAACATCCAAATCCATTAAAAAACGGCGACACACTTAAAACCGAGATTGTAAGTCCTCCAAAGATTGAAGAAACTAAAACGTCATCTAAGTATTTTTTGGGATTTCGTTGATTTTCTCAAAAAGGGCTGGATCAATTTTGGAAAAAAATATCTGGGACCATTTCGGAATAAACCCCTTTCGAACAAAAAATAATTTTGCAAATCCGTATATATATGACAGAGTTATGCCCATCATCATCTGCCTAGCCTTTTCCCAAGTATATTGGGGTCGGCTTCCAGTCTAACCGGATGCAGAATACCAGTGTTTTACATGGAGCGACTGCCTATCGGACCTCCACCACCCAGTTACTGGATAACACGATATCCACGCTTCTGACTACCCATAACGACTGCCAAAGATCTACAAATGACAGCCGAGACCAACGGCTTTACGTGCTCTCCGAGGCACAGAGAGAACTCGGTATGAAAGGGATGGTCACCCATCCACAGAGCGACCGCGGTTAGCGTAGCTTAACCTTCAACCAGTCGATCTGTACGGCTTTAACTTAGCCACGAGCTCCTCACCTTTGCGCACCTTGAGCAAACAGCATTACCTCTACAACCCATTGCTGAGTCGGCGGGTGTTCATCAGTCTAGGTCGCAATGAAAGCTACTTAGCTAGTAGGTACCTAATCGAAGAGATTATTGCTCAACAGATGCAACAGAAAACGCAATTATCTATACATAAGTATAGACCAGTTCTATATTTTTAATAAACTTCATATTTATTTTTACCACCGCTGGGGGTCAGCGGCAGCGGTCGTCAAATATAACTGTAGGTCCTGTATATTTAAACTTAGTATACCTATTTAATAAAAAAACTTATTTAATAAATAATAACATAAAATAAAAACCTAGTTGTGACTAAGTTAAACGTAAAACTTGTCTGTTCTGTTGAGTTTAGTTTACACATCATTATGCGCGAATTCCTTAACAAGTTCTACAGTGCACTTAAGCCATAAAAAAGAACAAGTTCTGATTATAATATAAAAACCATCAATATTTGTTTAATTCCTATTTCCATATCAGAACCGGTTCTGAGAAATTGATCCTGTTAGATAAAAGTTATGGAGCAATACTGTCAAGCGTCAAAATCCGTAATAGATACCAAAAACGATTTTTGAGAACACTTTTTAAAACTAAGTAGATTAATGTGGAGCTCATTTGTGAAGAAGTTTGTCTAAGGAAATAATACAAGGTTCCTAAGTACGTAGTTCTGCGATCATGATGGGTGTTAAGGTGGTATTTCAAGCACCCAAAATACTTAACAAATTACAAAAAGTAAAACAGTCAATGGGGATGGAGCCTACGACCAGTGGCTTGCAAAGCATTCGTCAAATCGTTATGCTATTTACTTCGACGATTTAAGGATCAAAATAGCCGTTCTTGTTTGACATAACTTACTGTTTACCTTCTTGAAGGTATAGCGTGATGATAATTATTTCCAAAGGTAAATCTGCAGCTATCTACAATATTCCATAATTTTGTGCCGTCTTTTTAGAATGCTGTGTTTAACTGTAGAAGAATAAGAACATAATGCGACATTGCTCATCCCCCAAAGCAAATAGCGTGAAAATATATATACCGTAGCATATGACGCGAATGCTAAGGAATATTTTTGCAAAATTTGAAGAGATTCTATGCAGTCGTTTTTGAGCCAATCGGGCACATACAAAATACGAAAATCAGACAAAAGTATAGTATAATATCTTCTCGTACGGACTCTCTTCTCTCTTCTCCTACCTGGCTAGACTTGAGCATTATTTAAAACTATTGGTATACTTTTTTTTACTATACTTTTGTCTGTCACCTTCAAGAAGCTGAGCAGTAAGTTATGCCAAACAAGAACGGCTATTTTGATCCTTAGATCGTCGAAGTAAATAGCATAACGATTTGACGAATGCTTTGCAAGCCACTGGTCGTAGGCTCCATCCCCAATTGTGTGCGTGTAAACAGTCAATGAGTGCACGCGTTATCACTGTTATAGTCCGACGGGATTTCCATGCATTTCTCGGTATCAGTCTGGGAGCTCAGAAGCATTTTTTAAGCCAAACCATCAACCCTATTCCCAATCCACTGCTACTCCTGAAAGCCAGGTTTAACAGTGGCAACGCCGAGGCAATGAAGCTCGGCCCCAACTATCTTTGACCTCGCAACGAAATTTATCAGGAAAGAACAGCGAAGGAGTAAGAAGAAATACTTTTTCCACTTCCCTCCATATTTATCAAGCAGGAGGTAGATAAAAATAAGGCCAATGGGCACAAAGGGACATTTACAACTAGGAGGAGTCCAATTGCCAAGCACTACAGATTACAATATTATCATTAATCAATGGGTCCTAAAATGTGAGCTGTTACATATTTGATTTCAATTGTAGGTAGGTACGGCAAAACCGGTTGAACGCACAGAAATTATTTCTCATTTTTGCAAGGTCCGCATAGTAGGTAAACCGCTCCGGATCTAACCTGTACCACAGTATAAGTATTAGTACTATCCCTGTACACTATCCTCCTCTTCCTACTCTGTAATGTTTAAGGTTTGAAGTTAGTGCTGTGGTACCCCCGTGCCCGGAAAGCAGTAAAGCCGTTGGTCCTACGCCCCCCAGCAAGGGCGTCGCCAGCCGATGGCCTAGGGGGGGGCAAGTTGATATATGGAGGATGGGAATAGCATTGAATTTTAAATACAGTCAAAAGCACATGAACCTACGGCGGCGCTTGTACTAAGGACCCCTTCACACTAGCGTTTGTCCAGCGTAGGCGTTCCATGATCGTATGCGCAGCTCAGACGCCGTGGCATCGGCGTTTCCTCTGTAGATATTTGAACGCTGCGCTAGCGCGGCGCAGACGTCGCCGGTATTATAGTGTACCGAAACGACAACGAAATTGTGTGAGGTCTGGGTGCGTCGCGTTGTGCCAGCGTTTCTACGCTGTGCTGCGTATACGTACATCCAACGCGTAGGCGTTCGATGAACATATGCGCAGCGGTATCGAACGTATACGTAATGTGAAAGGGCTCTAAGAACGGTACAAAGTCCAATGAGTAAAGCTCCACAAGCTCTTGACTGTACAATTCAATGGCGTAGCTACGTGACCAGGCACCGGTGCAAAAAAAAAGTTGGGGCCCTATCTAAACTGATTACGTGTCAATTTTTCAAGTAAAATCATAAATACACATATAAAAAAAGGAAAGGAGGTTTATAAGATGTTTCGGCTTATTTGTGCTGCAATATATAAACATCTTCCGCTTAAATGCATAAGAGGGCCTCCAGTCAGTGGAGGCCGTTCTGAACGGACGTTCTGACGAATGAACAAAATCAATAGTATGAGAAGGGCAAATCAAGATAAGATTGTTAGAAGACCGTAGATTCCTAGAGTGTGAAGAACATAGATATTGAAAATGGGACATTAGATAAGAAGGAGGGGAGAGACAGTGAAGCAGGGAGGAAAGCGTTGTTATGTTTGTTGTCACGTTGTCAGTTCCGACGCATCCTGAAATAGCTTCCCCACATCAATGCGTGCAAAACAACGCGTATACAGACCTTTACGAACCGGTTAGGTTTTGTTTTAGAACATACGAGAGGAATTAAGGTGCAGAATACTGACCATGAGGGAACACAAGAGAGAGATGGGTCGTTAGTACTAAGTCGAGCCACGTGTCATCCCCTGAGATATTAAAATGAGTAAGTAGGTTGTAGAGGAAGAACATCGAGACTAATATACTCTATTATGTGTAGGAGTTTACGGGAACAAGGGGCATATTGACGCAATATGTATGTTCTGACAAATAGACAACACCAAGTAGGGTTTTACCATATTTGATATGGATCGCCAGAAAGTGATACAATTACTCAGCGGAGGCACAACTGTAACGTGAAGGAGAAGAAGCAAAGATTTTGAAAGGGAAATCTCTACGAAGACAACAACAATAACATCATCTCCTCCCTTTCCAATTGTATAATTACGGATAAGAACGAAACCGGGAAGAGGGTAGGTTGTAGAGAGAAGATGAGGTTTGAGCCAACTCACAGAAATCAAAACGGTGTGCGTGAACGTAGACATCAGAAAAGGTCTCTAAAAGGTCAAGTGACTTGTCACACTTTGAGCATTGATGTGGCAGATATTAAACATAAAAAATCCTTTCTGTTGACTAAAGCTCCGATGAACATAGTCACCTAGGGTGTCAACTTCAATTAAATAAAACTTGCATCAGCGGAAGAGTTAAAGGAAGCATTGGCAAAGTAAAGGTGTCATTATCAGATGACATAAAATAATAATTTACTTAAATAAAAAGAAAAGAAGGGAACCGATCAGTTTTCCGAAATGTTTTTTTCCGAATTTCATTTTACCGAAAACTATTGACCGATGTCTTTTTTGCTATATGCATTATTTGACATATTTTTATATCATCGAAGTATCATGTGTCATAAGTATTATTTTACCGAACTATTTTTCGTCGATTTACAAATTAACTTTTTGCTATTGGCCGAAGCCTCTTTTGAACTTTTTTCATTTGCCAAATGATTTATTTGCCATATTTTCACCACACCGAAACAACATTTTACAGAATACTAGCGGGCCCGGCAGCCGTTGTCCTGCCTGAAAATAAAAACAAGTCCTAGAACTACAACGCCACCTATCGGGTCCAATTGTGAATCTAAACCATTCATAAATCCACTGGAACACACACAAAACATTTCATCAAAATCGGTCCAGCCGTTTAGGAGGAGTTCACTTTCATACACACGCACAGAAGATTTTTATATGTAAGATTACCTGGTAGCATTATCAATATAAAATAAAATAGTGTCATAAAAAATAAATAGGCTACAAAATTTTAGTGACAGAAACGAATCGCTGCAAAACCGACTTCACGCAGTCTTGTCTGCCCTACACCTAGAGTGTAATTTAAGCCCGCGTAGGCGCGGAGGGGTGGGGCGGCCCGCGAGCTGAGGAGCAGGCGGTTTGAAGGCTCGCCGCCGCGGCTGAGGCGCAAGCCGAAGCTGCGGTGGTGAGCATTAAGAGCGTAGGCGGGCTGCATTTTTCCATACAAATGTATTCCCCTATTCTCTTCCTGGATAATGCCTCTAGAGTAATCGTTTTTATTTATAAAAATGTAGGTCTATTGAAGGCATGCCCCTGTCATTTTTTTTTTTCAAAAAATTTATTACAAAAATAAATATGACCTACCAAAAACCTAAAAAAATACCCCGTTTTTACCTACGTAATCAGACGACTACCAAAGAAAATTGAAAAGTTTTTAAAATAAAAACAAGTAATAGGGGCATAGATCTATTCTTCCTTTAAATTTTGATACCAAATATAATTTAATTGGGTTAGGTTTCGAGGAGAAATCAGGAGAATACGAAACGTCGATCGATCAAGGTTTTTTGTAGGTAAAATCGTTCTGAGCTGCAGTTGTCTCTATCGCACTTTACGGGGGGAGACGAGAGGTGAGGGAGGGTAAGACTAATACATACACAATTAGGGAAGTGACTAGTGTCGAAATTTTTATCGAAATTATAGAGATGTCAGTCGATATCGACGTTTATCCTATACTGATTTACTGAACAGTGAAATTTGATGCTCATTTTGTTTTTTTTTAAGAGACAACGATGTAACAATTCAATGACATTTTTAGGGTTTATAATTAACTAATAATTGCAATGAACTTTAGCGAAATGTCTTACGAAAATACAAACCGTAAGCATTAGGTATAATACGTAACTAAAGTTTGCACTATAATGCTTGGTGTGATAATTCTGCTTTTGACTTGACAGAAATATTTACAGGGGAGTTTATAAAATAATTACTGCTCTTATCAAGTAAATCTATATATATTAAAGGAAGTCGGCAATCGTGTTAATTACACCGATTTTTATATTTTTGCGTTTTTGGATTAGCCCGTAGCCGTCGTCCGAAATAGGATAATAAGTTTTTTTTACTTAATTATTTTTAGTAGGTAGGTAGGGTAGTAGTCAGTTGTCGGGAGCGAAGCCGTGGGCAAAAGCTAGTTCTTAATATTTATGCAGAAGACGCAGAAAAGGTGCTTGTGGGTATTTTAAATAATACAAAAGTTTTATAATAATATTATGTAGGTACATTTATTTTGTCGTCATTTCCATCCTTTCTCTTACAGGTAAATTTCTGGGTATCCGACCGTCAATTATTTCAGGGAGAAGGCATTCGTGGAAAAAAAATTCTAATTTTGGTTCCATATTTTGCCAAAACTCGTCGTCTTTTTCAATTTTCTCATATAATAAACCTTTGGGGCTCCACAAAACAAAGTAACAAAATCTTCGGCATGTGATGTGCAATTGGCCTTGTACTTGATAGTAGAAATTGTGATTCCTTTTTAATTTTAACTTGTCGTTGTGGAGTATGCAGGAGTCGATCGATTTTTTTTTTATTCCTTCTGTTGGAGTCATCTCAGCAATTTTATACGGGCATTTTATTTCAATAATTGAATCCTCATTTATTAGTCCATCGGGACTTGCGGCCAAAAAGCTTTTATTGCTATCGATGAACAACCCACACTTGACTACGGACAGTCCTGTTTCTTTTGAAAAATCAATTGCTGCTTCATCTTCTTTCTCTTTTCCGTAGTTTGTAGCAGGAGTGCCTTTGAATTGCGAGTATAACAAAGATCTTAATAAACCTGCAACTGATGTTTTTTTGCGCAGTTTACATATTTTGCCAAAATTTGACGCCGTGATACGCTTGCGCCTTTCTATTGTCCACAATTCATTGTCACTCTGGCCAATCGTGCTACGTTCAAGTTCTTCAGCACTGTTTTTTGATATTTCTAGCCCAGAAATAAATGTTTTTTTCTTTTCTTCAAATATTTCTGATGGCATATCAGGCTCTAATTCTAGTCGACCGTAATTTTCGTCAGGTCCAGTAACTTTTCGTTTTTTACATGACCTATCGTCGACGAACGAAAGTTTTCTCTTTCGGCATTGTTCATTGTATACTTTTGATCGCCTTTGTCTTTCAATGAACTTCTTTGTGTATTTGCCAGGACTGCAACCCTGGATTTTTTTTGACAGGTGTGAATGTATAGCGGTGTCGCTGTTCCATGATAGAGCCGCACCAAAGCATCGTGCTTGGTAGGAACCTCTGGCCGTGTAATTGACTCGTTTACCTCCAATAAATTTTGCAATTACATTATTAAATTGTTCTACTGTATTGTTTGTTATGTCGAGTATCAGACTTTCTGCATTTGATGCTAAACTCAATGTGTAATGCTGGATGTCAGTCCATAATCCGCTAGTCTGAAGATCAGCAACAAAATTTGTGTCCTTTTTATATTTTTCGGGATTACAAAAGTAAGCGCTGCAATTACTGTGGTCTCCAAAGACATGGTTGGGTGCATTTTTTATATCCTTTTTTAGATTTTTTAAATTTTCATTAGGATTTATATCTTCTGATTTCCTATGATTTACTGCTCCAACTATAGCTTTTCTCAAACGCAAAACATTTTCTTCCACCTTTTTTCGAAGCTGCACTGCTACAAAGCCTTTGTGATTGTTTGTTTTTTTCCCCAAAGCTTTCAATTTGTTGCAGAAATTTCGCAGTAAATGATTTTTACATTCAATTTTTGAAATAATGAAATCAGGACCGTAGGGTTTGTTTAAGATTAATTTTTTCATTATGCTAGAATCACCATCTCCAACGAGTTTGTTATATTTGACTCCATGCATATCTATGCTTTTTGCAAAACCTTCTGCAATTATGTCTGCTTCCATAGCATTAGCGGAGTCATTCCAATTTTTAAAACATCTGTGTTCAGCTACATCTACATTCAGCTTTTGACTTCTCGCACATATACAACAGTATGAGTTGCGTACGCCCAAGAACAATACCTTTTTAGTACGCAGTCCAACAATGCATCCAGCACCAGACGCAGAGCTAAATCCACTTTTGTAGGATCTTTTTGCCCAAGAGCCATCTGCAACTACTGTTATTAAAGGCCAGCCATCTTTGTCTACTTCGCCATATAAAATGGCAAGCCTTTTTTCTTCTTGCCCAGCGGCGATCATCTCGTCGATGGCACATTCTTCAATGATTGGTATCAAAGATTGTTCAATAGTCGTATATGTTGATTTATTCATATTTGGCATATTTAGCACGCTGCAAATTTCGTTTAATTGTGCATATCCATTCCCTGAACAGAGAATTCCTTCTACAATCGCCTTATTTGCATTTAATTTCACATTTGGGTCTTCACTGTGCACTGTTTCAATTATTTTGCACATTTTACATTCAAAAAAATATTTGCTTGTAAAACCATGTCGTTGCTCTTTAAGGAAATTTAAATCGGCAAATGTGCAGCCTAAATGTTGGTGCTTAATGTTTGAAATTGCAGAAAACAAATATTTTATATCTACGACTCTGCGTCCTGATAACTTGTCGTTTATAATTTTCTCCTTATGGTCACCATCATCGTCATCACAAACTAAATGCAAGTCATCGAGTGTAGTGGTCGACGATGAGGAGCTTGCGTTTTCTTCTAACAAATCTCGACTGTCTCTGAAAGTTGTATTCAATGATGTTGAAGAATTTTCTTTATCTTCATCGCTGTAAATACAAAAAAAAACATCATTTTTTGGTTTAGTGGTAATATAATTTTGGGTATGATTATATCTTTACAAATATGCCGCGGCCATTTTTCATTACAACACAATGAGAAAACATCTAAGAAACTATTTGTAGTGTAGAACTTATTGAAAAGTGACAATGCCCACAGCACGCCGTTTCAAACCATAACATTATCGGCGCGTTTTTGAAATTGGAACATCACAACGCGCAAATTCAAAAACCACTCCTGCAATGGATTTGATTTTAATCTGTCCGTACACATTCAGCTGTTCACTTCGCTGTTCTTTTTTCGAAAATATTGACCACATTTCCATGCATGTTTGAGAAAACCATTTTTTTTCACTGAAGCCTTTTTTCCATTTAAGCTCCATAACGCAACAACACTCATTGTTTTGAAAATAGTTATTTACACTGTATTTAACATAAAAAAAGTGAAAGCCCTATCACCGAATATGGCAACCCCAGTCTGAAGGTAGGTAACGTGCTTGCGCGCACGGCACCGCGCAGCGCCGACAAGGACTAGGTATTCGGGGTAGAATCACGCCATGCCATTCCAAATTGACTACCTCACTCCCCTTTGACCATAATAGATATAAAAATTAAATTACTTAGGTGGTACTGCACACGGTGCAAAATGAATCTTCCGTTTTATACGTAAATGATGTCTTTTTCTCTTAGCACTCAAGAATAGACGAGTTTTATTCCCTTTTCTTCCACCCATTATTAAAGAAAAAAGGTTTACCTGAAACAAAAATTATTACGTTATGATTATACGAGTAATATTATAAGTATTAGTAAATTTACATTTTATCAAACAAAATTTAATTATTTAACAAAACACTGCTCAAGTAGGTAGTGTTTTGTTACATTATTGAAATATTTTTTCGATTTGAAGGGGGTAAACAGATGAATGATAAAATTTATTTACATATAAAATAATACTCACGATTTTTCTCCAGTCGTAAACAAAATATACCTAGGTACTTATTCAAATCCGATACACAAGCCGAGTCAAAACAGTGAAGCAAAGAATCAAGTCCGTAAACAATAGCAAAGGTCTAATAGGTAAGTACTAAATAACACAATAATAAGCGAGTATAAATAGCACGATCATACGAAACACTGCGCACGCCGATATCTTCAATCCGACTGAGACAGAGGCGAACGTAACGTAGGTAGGTAGTTTGGTTGGCGCGAGCGGGCGGGAGATGCGCGCTACTTAGCTACGCACACAAATACAGACTTCACTCACACATTGATACCGCCCGGTTGCTAGAACGCAGCGCGACGGCAATAGTTTCTTCAAATACCTATTTTTCAAATCCCGCGCAGCCCGTCTACGCTCTGCGACGATAAGCTCGCGTGGGGCCGCTCAGACCCCGCAGCGCCGGAGCAAGCAGATAGCAGAATGAAGCAGATATGAAATAGTGTGCACAAACTTTCTAGGTGTTTGATGAAATGAAAATATGTAATTAAAACAGTGGCATACCTAATGAATGTTTGGAATCATAATACTTCGAACAAATGTTATTCGGCTAAGTCTAACTTCGGTAAAAAGTTTATCGACCAAATGAAACGTCGGAATAACGAAAACAATCGAATTGATAATAGGCCAACTGATACAATGGCAGACGTGACTTCGTTGAAGTAAAAAAAAACAAAACGATAATAGTTGAAAAGTTTTAGGTGAAATGAAATTCGGTCAAATATTTTTCGACCTTATGATAGGTAACCAGAAAAGAAATATCACGCAAATTAATTTATATTACAATACATAATTCATAAATCGATCGCATAAAAGCTGATTGGTTAAAGTGGCGAGACACAAGAACCTACACAACAAAAAGAATTTGTATTTATATTCTTAAGGTGAAAGAATGTTTTGCTAGGTCAGTTCGGGGTTTGCTGGCCAGGAGCTGGGGGCCCCCTGAGCGGGCTACGCAAAGAGTGTGGGCTACGCCACTGTGTACAGTAAATAAAAATTGTGAAGAAAATTTTTATATTTGTCACATAAAAATAATTTTGCGATAAAATATGGGATAATAGAATAATGGGATAAAAATAATTTTGAAGCAAATAAATATTAATTAGGTGCAAGATTTTAATATTGAAGAATTAAAGCGAGATCTTTGTTTTTGATCAATTTAACTTTTTTTTTTTTTTTTTTTTGAGTGTCTAGGGGGGGGCAGCTGCCCCTACCTGCCCCCCCCCCTGGCGACGCCCTTGCCCCCAGTCAGATATACCTAGATACCCAATCATACAGTCCAGTAAACTGTAACTAAACAACAATTTGAATTCTGTTGATAAATGCAGTTGATCAGATGTAAAAATGCTGCAGGCTAATTATAAAAATTGTTTAATGAATCCAAAATCTGTTATTAAATTGGCTGTATTTCACTCATATTGACAGTTGTTATCAGTCAATTAATCAGAGTTCAATCATCAACTTGTTTCATATTATGCCTGTAACAGGGCCAAACATACTTACTTTCTTTTTGACACGCGTGCCGACCACCACGTAAATGTCAAGTTATAGGTAACATTATGAGCCTGCAGTGTTGATGTAGTTCCTACGTTTGTATGTGTAAAGTACGCTATGTGTGGTCACAGATCACCGTGCTGTTATTTCGCGACAGTGTTCGGACGACAAAAATCTATTGCCAACGACGCAACTTAGTCTCAAAATTATATTTCGTGTGGTTACCGCATGTTACCTCCATCCTGTATAAAATTAAAATCCTTTCTGACGAATTCAGATGAGACGTTTTGTATTTAAAATACCTGATAATATAAAAAATATGCCCCTATCAAAATTTAAGAAAGCTCTCGCCTCGCTACTCATTGAAAAATGTTTTTATAGTGTTCAAGATTTTATAAAATAAATGATAACCTTTATTATTGTTTTAGTCTATTTTTAGTTTTGTTATATTGATTGTTTTATTAAGTTTTAAAGGATTACTAGTTTAGTTAGTTTAGTTTAGTATTACTTTTTTTTATATAAGTATATATTTTATCCTATATTTGTACGCCTTCACGGCAAAGCATAGCGCCAATTATATTAACCTAACAGCTTTGTAATACCTATGTTTTACAAATAAATAAACTGATTCTGATTCTGATAGTATCCTCATCCAGGAATTCCACCAATTTCATCCCTTACAGATTCTACGTTGTGGATGTCGAACAGGTAGGCAATCGCTTCATGGAAAAAACTGGTGTTCAACTGCATCCGGTTAGACTGGAAGTCAACCCTAACGTAATTGGGAAAAGGCTAGGCAGATGGTGATAATCTTGCGCCACTATGCCCGTCTTTGCCCTAGGGAAGTGCTTCGTGGTGTATCAGGTACATAGGTCTGGATTCGGCAAGGTTGCTTTGGTTTCATTGGTACGCAATGACAATTTGTTGAGTTTATTTAAAAAATTAAGCTGGCAGTAAATTGATCCTAAATATTAGGTATACCTATCCCCCCCCCCTCACCCTTGACCTTGGTTGGTTTCACCCTTGGTTGACTGGTAGAGAATGCCTAAGGCATTAGGTCCGCCTTTGTACCTTTGTGCATGAAGTAAAATTAAGAAATGTATAAATAAATAAAAACACTTAAGTATTTACCTTCCGGCTACAATCCAAAAAAATAATTCGTTTCGTTCTTCAAAAAGATTTAAATATCAAGATAAACTTAACAATATTCTAATAACTGGGAAAAGGGTCATCTAAATATGAGATTTTCGTTTATAATACTTAATAATAATAATATGTGAGGACATTTCACACATGGCCATCTGACCCCAAACTAGGGAGACCTGTCAGACAGCTAATATACATTCACAAATACATTTATAATATTTATTTTTAATTTAAGTAAGATAGAATTATAAAAACGGTTTTTTATTAGAATACTGAAAGTACCATACCTAAATTACCAAAAAACATGAAGTTGCCTTGAAGTACTTACTGCTAAAACTAATCTATTGGTTATAGGTCAACTTGCAAGTCAAACTGAGCAGGGCCTCAAGTCTGCTATTACAATAGTGTCGGAATGGTCTATCATTGATTTCATACTTGTTGATTTTGACAAGTTTGGTAGTCTACTAATATAATGGCGTCATTATGAAAATCAATGATAGACCATTCTGACACTATTGTAATAGCAGACTTGAGGCCCTGTACTAAAATACTATTTTTTGTTAAATAAACCAAAGCATTGCGAAACGAACCAAGCAAGTTTCTCGAAAACTATCGATATTTTTTTTAGACATTGCATTTGACAAAACACAGTGCTTGTTGCAGAACCGAAGAATTCAGTCATGTGAGCCAGGTTTGCTGCCAGCCAGACATTGCTGACACCACCCTGAGGTAAGGGTGCGCGTGCGTCAGCAGATCACCGACTTCCTCCATATAAAACGACCGCACGGCGCAAACGCATCAGTTTGTGACGGCCACCTCAGACACACACTACACACGGTGAGTGAAATTTTCTTTTCCCGTTATTCGGTTTTCCCCACTTAGTGCTTTGCCGAAATATGTTAAGAGCTTAAAAACGAATTATGATTCGGAAAAACAAGTGAAAAATTAAGTGCTAAATAAATACGAAGTATCTCCCTAATTTAAAGACGGAATCTGTGACTTATCTAAACAATACCTAAATAGTTTGAAAATAAAATAACATGGATGTGAATTAATGAAGATTAGTTAACATGCCATAATATTATCATAATTTGTGTTGCAACTAGTTACAAGCTTCACACAAATCAACGCAATAAAGCTATAATCGAGTAGGAATCAATTAATTTATTGGACTTTTGTAATGATAGGCCTAAACGGCCTCGGGAAGTGTCGAGTGGAATGAACTTCTTTTTGTCCCGGGCAAGGTCGCTTTCTAATATAGGACCGGTCTATAATCCCGGAATCTTGCGCAATCATCCCGGGTTTTGTTTGTAAACAACTCCTCGTCTTATTTATTTGCTATGATTCTATGTATGCCTGTATGTACTGTGTATGGTGCTTAAATGACTAGATTTTTCTATTTTGAGTACATTATTAGGCAAGCAGCATTTTTAATTACTTTTAGTGTACGTGCTTATGTCTACACTCAAGTTAATGTTACGTCTATGTTCCTCTGTAAAAGTTAAAAAGAAAATTTTTAAAGACATAAACGTGACCAAGGTGCAAATTGGTCACAAATAATTACAGTTTTGTAATTTACACGAACCTCGAAACATTTTCTGAGATAGTTTACAGGGACGGACTCATAATTGACATCTTTTTTTTTAAGAAAAGCGATAAATTTTTGAAAAAATTTAAAAGTTCTTCCATCGGATTTCTTTTTAACGCCGTTCGTATCCGTTTTTTTTTAAAAGCTAGTCTTTTGAAAATGAAATGCAGAGCAAAGGATTAATTAAAAAAAACATCAAGGGCAGCTTCAATCAATCATATCAATCAATCATACTTACCTTATATTTTTCTAAAGCTGGAGCTTTTAATTTTTTCATAAAAATACCCAACAGCCTATCTTAACTTTGTCAGACGAGGTACACCAAAAAAACATTATCTTTCAGAATTCCAAACGATAAAATCGTAGTTACGGGGACTTAAATAAGGGATGATCATAAAAGTTGACTGGACAGGTGCGTACCTACTCTGTCCTAGCAAACATTTGTCTAACCTTATCAGTCTTACAGGCATAATTATCTCGCTGCAAGATAAAGCTCGAGGGAATTTTGTCTCGTCACGCAAGTGTAATGTGATATGGCCCAAAGCGCATGCCAGATGGATTATGTGATGTGAATAAAGACATTTAGATACTCTAAATCTAAATAAATCAATCTAAATCTAGAATATAATCCTAGATTTTTACGCGCGTAAGTCGTATCGACACGAACTGAATGAGAAATTAGTTAATGACATGATAATTATGACTCTCAGCATGGTAATAGAGTTTACTACCTTTACCCTGAAGATATGGTATATTGCTAGTTAATGAAGCTCCCCATTAAATTTAAAATATTGTTAATGTTTTTATAGAAATTTGCCCGCCGTATTGTAGATTTATTTTATGAAAGTTCCGGGTGTTTCTTTATTTATTTTTGTTTTACTAATATCTTTACTTACATAAATGCGAGGGTCCGTGACCTTTTGGTGCTTTACTCGGAATTATGTTATTTATTTTATTATTCTAGGTAGCTTACTGTAGATTTAACAATAAAAAAACTAGTTTCTCGACAAAAAACTCGTCTATGCACAGTTAGGACCAAGTAAGGACAGCATTTTTGTACCTAATCTATGACAACGAACGGCTTTTGTTTTTTTTTTCTCTCTCAACTAGCTTGTTCATCACAAAATAATATATGTAGATATGTAAGTAGTTATCTAACATTTTAAACAAGGGGTCAAACTTGGTGTGTCAGACATGAGTATGTATGTATGTAGTTATACCGAATTATAGCAAGTCGCGTTTACATGTAACACTAGGATAGGACTATGTGTAACTGGTATTATGTGTAAACATTTTTTAGATATTAATAGCTGGCTGGCTTGGCCAGAAGTGCGACAGCATAGGCTATGAAAAAAAATGCAGGGTAGGGTAATTTGAAAATTACTGTAAAATACATTTTTAAATCGAGTTTTCAGAGCTAAATTCAAGATTTTATATCCTCGGTTTTTATCCTAGATTTTTTGGAGAAGTTCTGTCTTGGATTTATTGTTTATGATGTCATCTACCCAATTATGTTAGAATTTAGCACATGTGATTAGGAATCTACGTAACAACTTCCCTGGGTTCCGTAGGTTCCCAATCACCACACCACTCAACTTTAACATCTAACTTCTTAGTGAAATGAAAATTATCTTTTTAACCCTGACGAAAACAGAGAGCTGTTATAAATTTAACGCTTGTAGGTACCTATCTGTGTACAGAACGCCAGCACATCAAGCTATGCCAAACAGTCAAATATTCACAATTGAACATGAACCTTATGCTTTTGTAATAAAGTTAAAAAACTATGTATCAAAAAAGAAATTAAAGATAGGGGTAGCTTGACTTCTTGTACATTCATGTATGTGGCAATGAACGTAGCTCCCAAACGGCTGAAACGATTTTTATTTACTTAGTTGTTTTTCGTTTGAAATGAGACTTGTTGATCGAGAGTCTTCTTCAAAAAAATCTGTTCAGCTGTTTCAACATTATCAGCTATTTTGTAGTTGATGAAACGGCGTGAGCATCTTGCACAGCTCTACATTTTTTTTTTACTTTTTAGTTGTTTTGTTAGTATCTTCAGTTTTTTAAAGTTTTAATTTGATTGTTGCAGAAAATGAAACAGTTGGTGTTGTTAACCCTATTCGCGGCGGTTTCGCACGCGCAGTTTCAAAACGGCCGCATCCTGGAGCCTCCGGTACCCTCGCTATGTGTGCAGAGAACCATCCATGAGAGATATGCAGACAGTAAGTACCTATTGTGCAACTATTCCTTCAGGCTTTAGCTAAGCGCATAGATATCTACGTTCTCTACTGCACAACAGATAAAGCACCAATGTTTCAAATGTACCTGTTTTAAATGGAATATGGAAAATATTAAGGCTCTTTTTTGCAAGTACGAGCAGATCATCAAAATCTGGCATATAATAGATACCTACTTATAATAGATTTTCATATTTATGGATCATCATAAGTAATATGATTAACATTTCAAGAATAGGTAGGGGTGGAATATTCAGTCAAAGGACTGAGATTCAGTTACGTAACACGCGCACGACAACTTACGCTTCGAATTTCCAAAATTTGTGCATTTTGGCGAACAGACCGATCACCGAAGCATAAGTTTACGCTCCACCTCGTCTGAATCTCAGGCTAAGGTAATGGCACGTAGTGTTTGAAGTATCTAAATAAAAACCGAAGTAACTAAATAAAAACGGCACTTTTCAAATTTTCAAGCATCATAAAATATCAAGTCGTTCTCGTTCATTACAGAAAGAATATCAATTATTATCACCTTATTTGGCAAGATTTTTTTAAGCCTATTTTTGTCAGCTTGCACTTGTCAGAAGGTGTATTCTAGGTACCTCTGGCAGAGAAGAGTACCTAGGTATATGTTTAATGAGTAATGAGCTATATATAATTAACGAACAAAAAGATTCCGGAAATTGTTTTAATGAAGGACGGTTTTTCGTGATTATTTATTAAAATTCCTATATGATTATGTCGTCTTCACCATAAAAGTAATGAAAAACGTCAATATAAATGTTCTTCGTAAGTACATAATTATCTGCTTCGTAGCAAGTAGGTACCTACCTACGGAGTACGGTGACCCGTTTTTTTCCAGTAAGTACAGACAATGTGCAGTTTGTTTAATCCCCAGTCACTGCACTTGGTCACTGATTGGTAACGTACCTGATAGCTTCCTGAAATTGGCTGAATTACATACTTACTCAAAGATAGAACTATCATCTCATACCTTTTTGAGCATGCTTAAATCCTCCATTTTGCTATCAATTCTACCATCTGCTCAGTAGTTTCAATAGTATCTAGGT
The DNA here is from genome assembly GCA_947361185.1 of Charanyca ferruginea. Taxonomy (NCBI): domain Eukaryota; kingdom Metazoa; phylum Arthropoda; class Insecta; order Lepidoptera; family Noctuidae; genus Charanyca; species Charanyca ferruginea. The sequence goes on along the minus strand of OX376059.1, from coordinate 18,765,269 downwards.
ATCTATATGCATTTGACAGACGTAAGTATTCCAATTTGGTTAAAAACGGAGTTAAATTCAAGGGCGTTCGCATTTTTAACTTAGACATTTAATTACCATTGAACCTTGAACTCACAGGTTTGCCTAGGTATATAGGTACTTCGACCTAGATAATTATATAAAACTAGCTGACCCGACAGACGTTGTCCTGTCCCGATCGACCTAATAGGGGATGAAAAAGGGGTGAAAAAAAGAGATGAAAAATAGATGTTGGCCTATTCTCAGACCTACCCAATATGCACAAAAAATTTCATCAGAATCGGTCAAGCCGTTTCGGAGCAGTACGGGAACGAAAACTGTGACACGAGAATTTTATATATTAGATAAATACCTATCAAATACGATATCAACATAAAACCTGTAAGAGCACTTTCAACTTAGACGTTTGCGGTGTCGTTTGTTTCATACATAGCGCGCGGTGCGGCAAGGCAACAGTGCGACGTCGATACCACGAACGCTCAACAAGACTGTTGCCGCCATAGATATAAGAAAGATCTCTATGGTTGCCGCACTGCAGCGGTCCGACACGAAACGTCTAAATTGAACGTGCCCTAAATATTGGGCCTTTGGCAGAAGACATGCCGCGTCAACTCTCCAAATATTTGTATATTTGTGATACCTTTATATTTATAAATTGAGATAAATAAAGGATAATTTAATGACAATTATTTTATACAGGTTTCAAAAATAATTTAACAAAAACCTCGCTGTATCTGTCTGTGACGAATGAGCCAAGATAATCATTAGAAAGCTGTGACTACTATCATAGGACCTCATCAAAAAGGTACAAGTTGTTCTCTTATCTAAGCGAGATAAGGGCCATAAGGGTAAACCGGTCTGCCATGCGCCATGCTACCAGGCCAGACGCCCGCGCAGTGGTAAATACATGAAATTCTTATGATATCAGTAAACAGTCGAACTTCCGCATGCAAATGTATATGTCACAAGTTTTCAACTAGTTTTGTATGAATGCAGTTGTGGTTTTTGGAATTTATAAAACGATTTGCATATTTTTTTTTTTTCAAATGTTTTTGAGTTCTTGAATAGATCATGCCGTTCTGAATGCGGATCTGGGAAGGTACGTTTGAGTCTTCGAGTTGTTATAGTGTGCGTAGGTAGGTGATACCTATTCAAAATGTTGTTTAACTTGTCTTTATATCCTGAGATCTTTGAAGAAGTGTTTTAAAACCTAACATCAGAAGCTCTATCATCCGAACGCTGACTAAGTTTATCCGAACGTTGGCGCGAATTTGCTGCTCGCGGCCGCCGCGCCCGCCGGTGCGCATTAGAACGCGTTTTTTTATTCGAAAAAACCCACATTTCGATTATCCGAACTAGTCTCGGTCCCAATTAGTTCGGATAATCGAGATTCTACTGTACTTACTTACTTTTACACAGTAGAAAAAGTCATCGACGCACAATTTATTAATATGGATTTATTAATATGGACTAGGGACATGATCCTAGAAACAGGTTGAAAATGTTCTCGCCTAATGTTGAAAAAAAATTGTTATTCCATACATTTATAGGTACTGTTATACATAACAGCCACAGTAAAGATATCTATTTCTTTTAACAAGCTACGAAAAGTACATCGCGCCGTGTGGTCTAGAATAGAAGACACGTGCCTTTTTACATTACGTTTTTAAATTCTTTGCAATCTGCTGTGTAAGACAAAATAAATAAGTCGACTCCCAAAATAAAGCTCCTAAGCACGGTCTTCACGAACTATAAAGAATAAGTAGTGAAATTGATTAGCTGAAAGACGCTGCCCATCATTTTTTATTAGTCTGAGGTGCAATACGGTAGTTTCTAATCTTAAGCATGTTATTACCTAATCCATCTTTCAAAACCAACCTAGTTGCAAGTGCATCTTCAAATCTAAACTCTAAAGAAACAATACATATCTTTCTCTATGTTTCATATCGAAAGCAAAGATTTTCTATCCGCTTAGTTCTCACGAGATTGTTTAAGTTATAGTAAAATCGCAAAGTACCTATTCTGTATCGTTACGTGCGGAAGAGATCATCAACAAAATGTATCCAATCGAATGCGATGTTCGTGCAACTGCCTGTGCAGGGTTTATGCTTTCCATAGTCTTCCGGACATTTTATCTCTCTTTCATCAAATTGCTTGAACGTAGTTTGATTGATTGGAAGTTTTTCCGTCAGTCTTGGTATGCAATTATTCATAAATCATCAATTTTTGGAAATCATTTTGGCACAATAGCTACATTAAGAGTACCAACGTCTAATTAAAAGGTCGTCAAGATAATTATATATTTTATGTAATGAAGGTTTTTCATGCCCTTCGACTCATGCTGCATGCATCAGTCTTTATAATTTGTGGACTTTAGGATCCAATACTTTACTAATCTGATTACCGACGTTTTAAATTAATCCTAGCTACACAGTCAGTCAGCCAGACAGTCAGCTGGGCAGTCTGGCTAACACGGATACCATATAGGGATAGGTATATTGCAGTAATCGCATAACGGTCTATAACTTATTAGAAACGGCCAGAAGTTTATAAAGAGCGTTACATAATTTATGACACTGTTATCTGTAAAGCAACCTGTTATGTACTTCGAAAGTAAGTTCAGGGGTTAGATAGATTGTACCTATAACCCTTCATGGTGCATTTAATGTAGGTGGAAACTGGGTGACTTCGTATTCAATCCGGAATCTTTTCCGCGGGTTTCGCGATATTGAGTGTAGCCATACTTATACCTAAACCGATTTCCGAATCTAAAAAACTTTTATTGCTTTGATGATTTAGCTTCATTTTCCAGAGCTTTAATAGGATGGTTGGTTCGAGAAGATAATGGGTATGGTCCAGGAACCAGCAAAATATGAATTATTTTTTTCTTTTCAGACAAAGGCTACTTCTTCTCATGGAGAGACCCTGCGCTTCGTGGTGTGGAGGAAGACTGGCTGAGTGCCAGAAACTACTGCCGCCAGCGCTGTATGGACCTCGTGTCTTTGGAGACCAGCGATGAGAATGAGTGGGTTAAAGCACGCATCGTGCAGGACAAGGTATAAGACATTACTTAATTTAGTCTTAAGCCTTAAATAAAAGAAAAACTGAGAAGCTTTGTTCAGTATAACTGGAAACAGCAGTCATACGTAGTGTCACCTATGTAATTAGGTACTTAAAGCCTATCGACTGGATTCATTACGAACCTACCTAAGTGGGCAGTTAAAACATTACAAAATTGGCGAAAACTGTGTTTGTTGTTTGAAACTCTCAGGACTTTAGAGAAACATTCGTTAATGAGCTTATATCAACTTACTGTCATCATCATCTGGGAATTTTTCCCAACTATGTTGAAATCGGCTTCCAATCGTCTAGATTGGAAGCCGATTTCAGATGCAGCTGAATACCGGTGTTTTACATGGAGCGACCGCCTGTCTGACCTCAACAACCCAGTTACTGGGTAACACGATACCTCTTAGTAAGACCGGTTGTCAGACTTTCTGACTTCTGACTACCCATACTTAACGACTTTTATCAACTCTACACTATCGAAAAAACGTTACTTAATTTAATGTAGATACATCTGTGATTAGAAGAAGTCTTAAACAGTTATGTAAGACGGCAGTAAAACACAATCAAGTTTCCATTTCCTTTATAGTTACGAAGTTCATTAACAACTCTGATGCAATAAGAACTTTTGAACAAAAACCACGCGGAACAACGTTTTAAATGAAAGGAAAATGTTTCTAAATTAAAGATCGATTCTGGAATATATAAACTATGCAACAAAAGGTACCTTCAAAGGCGAACTTAATGCCTTAGGTATTTTCTATCAGTCAACCAAAGGTAGTGAAGAGATATCATGGCAGGTGATACTATACCTAATGCAAGCGTTAAAAAGCAAACTTAGGTAGGTACTACTTCAGTAAAAAATTTACACAAGCACAAAATTATTAAAATACGTACCTAGGTGTATACATAATATAGAATAACATAATAACATAAAATAGACAATTCTTGTAAATATTCGTGTTTGGATGGGACCGCCCGCGGGTGAAGCCAAAGGTATGAACTTCACGATGGTTGCCAAAGAGTGCAGCAAATGCGTGTCCCGAGTTCAAAACATAAGGAAAACGATCGTGACCGTGACGCGAAAACATATCACTTTTTCAAAGCTAAATAGAAAGTGTGGTATTCGTATTCAACACGGAATCTTAAAAGAATTCATTAGGTATTGTTACCTCTTTTCGTAATGCTTTAGTCTTCGTGCCCAAACTTATATCTGTTGCGTGAAGGAGTTATTTAACTAATGGGCTGTGTAGCTTCGACTTTTTACGTTACTTTACCATAACTTGTAGTACCTACCAAAGTACCTACTTACTTCTTGGTTAGAAAAATAAGTACTTAATTGTTTCAGGAACGCAACAATGGAGTCGTCGATTTTTCCTAAAAGAGTTTCACTATTGCTACGGAATGTGTTTCGCACTGCGTGGGAAACATGTTTTGTTGTATTATTGTTTTCTCGGGAGCAACAATACCGACACTCGGGAATAATTATTGCTTGTTTTTAAACGTAGAAATCTGCTATTACAACGTTTATAGACGGAAGAGACTTGTTGGGCTTGAACTATGACCAACCGGTGAAACTAGTACCTAATGGTACAACCTTATCTAGCGTAGGTAGCTCCTACTTAGATACCTACTTACATAGGTACAGCCAACTAAGCCCGTAACTTTCTGTTGCCATTGTTCACCGACACTGCAGTGCAGAATGTCAATTTGTTCCGCACAGATATTAATGCCAAATTATACGATTGTTCTGTTGCCAAACTGGCCATTGCTCCGTTGACACCGTATTGTTATGGCAATGAAGTAGCATGGTCATCATGTTCTTACAATCGTAATTAATCTAACACAAAGTGCACAACAATCGTCGATAATTGTGACAAATTGTCGTATTCACTGTCGTATCTCCACGGTATTGTTAAGAATCATCAAATTGTTTCGCTTTATTCGCTTATCTAATAGACTTCTTTTTTTAATGGGCATTTGCCATTGTTATTTTTTCTTCGTTGGTATAAGTACCTCAGATAGAATCAAGTAGGTAGCAAGGCAGACGAACAGGTAATTGTTCGTCTTATGTGTTCATATTCAAATACTCAAGAGGTTTTGTGTCAAGGTACTTACATCTTAGTCATCAAACTTAGGTACCTACGTAATTTAAGAGAATTACAATTCTTATGACAATGTATTTCCCATAGCAAAAATACATCTGGACATCGGGTCGCATCTGCGACTTCAAAGGATGCAACCGTCCTGACTTGCTTCCCAACGAGATCAACGGCTGGTTCTGGACCGCTGAGCTGCAGAAGTTAGCTCCCACTACGAACCGTCAGCAGAACGACTGGTCCGAGGGCGGTGGCATCGGCAAACCTCAACCCGACAACAGGGTAAGTAACCTAATACTCATGCACTCAATTCCTCGTCTAGAAAATTGTTACTAAATTAAGGAATCGTTCGCGGTAAACAATGGGTGCGTAAGAAAGCATGACATTACGAAATCGGTCATACTTATGACGCAACACAAGGAGCCAATTCCGCGAACAGTTGAGTAACGTTTGTCATACGCGCCCGTCGAACCCGTTAATGCATCCACACAGCGGATATAACGCAACGAAAACGAAAGCGACACGTGAATATTTATGGGCCTGCGAAATATTCGCCGAAGGGCGTACCCGCATGTCGCGGCCACTTTCTACAAACAGCGACCGCAAGCTGTACAACAAAAGCTCATCGTTATTCGGTGCGCGTCGTCGCGTTGTTTGCGCGTCACTTTCCCCGCGTGTCGCGCGTACCCGCTGCCTGCGCTTGCGCTCAACGCTGCGGAACAAACAATACGTAACCCTCTGCGGTCGCACGCGCATCCTCCGCATCCGTTGTTTGGCGTTCAAGGCCTTGCGCATTATGCGGTTATTGTACGCAACAGACCGATTGATGTAATGGCTTTCATCATAAACAAAACTTTACCATTTACGATTCATGCTTAATCTTGTTCTTCCCAGGCAGTTAGCGGGACCTTCGGGATTTCATTTAGTTATGTTGCAAATCGTGCAGTTACTGCGAGTCAGGGTCGGACCCTACTTATTGTCAAATAGTTGTCTTACTTATCTTACTTTCTATAGTAGTTACGCGTAAGACCGTTATCTTTAAACTGTCGATATGTGGGTAAACGAACTTCTACCTCCCCTTAGGACACTTCTTCCGGGTATCAATAGTCAGAGCTATAGTTTATCTTCGAGTGACTGTCGAACGTGTTTACCTACAACTAAACGACACTACCTGACTATGTTTATTACTATTAACAGGAGCTGCTGCAAGGCGGCGCTGCGGAGCACTGTGTGGCCATCTTAAACAACTTCTACAACGATGGGGTTCACTGGCACGACGTGGCCTGCCACCACCGCAAGCCCTTCGTCTGCGAGGAAAACGATCCCCTCCTGAAATACGTGCGATACACCAACCCTAACCTCAGAGTTTGAACCGATACCCTCACGCAGACACAGGATTAAAATTAGACATAAAAAAAGTATTTTGTAAGCAGTAAGCATGGACTACTCGGACTCTAACGAAATATTTAAATTTTATCGAAACACTTCACCAACTTAATGTTTATGCTTACATTTAAAATCATGAGGTAGTAACCATACAGCCAAATATTATCGTAAAAGCTACAAAAATGGTTAAAAACACGATTTAAAACTTTCGATATCCAAAATGAACGATCCGGTTCTAGCTTTAAATACCTCATTACATAAATATTTATTGCAGTATTGTACATTACTTTAGTCATGTAACTAATGCAGTCGACGTTTAAAATAAATGTCTGTCAATAAAGACTGTTTTAATTTTTTATCACTTGTTTCATTATTTTCTCCTATATATGCCGTTAACCCAGAAATATTTAGTAGATTCCAAAACAAATGCTATTGCATCAATTAAAATCGCCTGAATGGAAGCGCCCTCTTATTTAAAATAAGTATTATATAATATATATACATCTAGCTACTAGCTGACCCAGCAAACGTGGTTTTGCCATATTAAAAAAAGCCTACGATCTGTTCAGACCAGCTTGGCAGAACGGCTGTTAAACCGATTTTTTTTTTTTTTTTTGTGCACATTTCTACTTACACAAAAAATGTCATAAAAATCGGTCAAGTCGTTTTAGAGGAGTTCGATAACAAACACTGACACGATTTTTTTATATATTATAATTATCCATTCATACTTCCATACTTAATATTATTTAAAATGTAAAAGTAACTCTGTCTGTTACGCTTTCACGATAAAACGGCTGAACCGATTTTGATTAAATTTGGCATAAAGATAGGTTACACCCCGGGGAAGGACATAGGCTACTTTTTATCCGTGACTTCGTCTGCAGCCACGATCACCGACATTCACGCGGACAAAGTCGCGGGCAAATTTAAAGCTAGTAATAATATTATAAAGAGGTAAAATTTATTTGCAAGTACATATGTATGTAGGGTTCCTACATACATACTTGCAAACAAATTTTCTCCAAAACTACTTGTCCGATTTCTAAAATTCTTTCACCAATAGGAAGTTACGTTACGCATTAATTAAAATTAGGGATCCTTGAGAAAATTCCCGCGGGCGAAGTTGCGGGCAAAGTGCATTGATGTTGAATACAGTATATTCTGCACTCATATAAATAAGACAATTAGACAAGCCTCATGGTCGTGATCGCCACATTAAATTTTATTACTGACTGCTGAATACAGTGACGCCCTAGGGCGGTGCGGTCGCACCGGGGGCCGTCATAAAGGGGCGCCGAAATCAACAGAAAAGGAGCCGACTAGTCGTAGACTCGTATTTCGTATATCACTGGCAAGTGCTCGGTAACTGATGGGGAAAATGTGATATCTGAGAGTCTGAATCCATTATCAAAAGAATGTTATTAATTATCAGAGCCATTTAAAGTTTCTCGACTTATATTAAACAAAAAAAGAGAACCGCCTTCAAAATCACTTTTTAGGTTTTTATGAAGGCGGTTCTCTTTTTTCAAAAAAGTTTTTTTTTTCACATTTCAGAGCCTCATTATCACCCAAATTAATTAAGGAACGGCACCACAGTTAAAACAGAGATTGAAAGTTCTCCAAAGTTGGAAAGATGGAAGAAACGAAAACGTCTTCTCGGTTTTTGTTGTATACTTAAACCTTCTCCAGAATGTAACAAACACTTTTCTGAAAACCGCATCAAAATCGGTTCAGCCAAACGGGAGATAATCGCGGCCAAACATACATACATACAAACATACGGGTCGAACTGATGATGATCCTTTTTTATTGAAGTCGGTTAAAAAAGACTGGCAGGGTTGTTTCCCGAATGTGTGGACAGCGTTTCGGATCTTGCTGACTGTAGCTGTAAGTGTGGCTAAAGCAGAAATAAGTTTCAGTAAATTAAAACTTATAAAAACGTACTTACGTTCTACTGTGTCAAGAAAGATTAAGGAGTTTTGTTCATAGAAAATGCTATTGCTAAAAAGTTAAATTATTTCGACTTATATAAAACAATTTGCGAGGTACTACGAGCCGCCACTTGGCTCCTGAAGTGTGGGGACGTCCCCGGGTCCGTCGCGCCTGGACCCATTTAGGTGTTCGTTGCCCGCCCTTCGCCAACGCCCGGTGCACCAGCTGCAGGCCGGGTGAGAGGATGTCATTTCTCTCTCCGTTTCCGCATGGTGGCCGATGATCAGCATAATAGCACTGAGAGCTGGGCAGCATAGTGACATTGTACAATATCGTGCGATACCCCCTGCTGACACTGTCGGCCGTCGGTCGCTGCGGCTTTCGCAGAATAGCGATGCTACCAGCCGTCAGGTCAGTCGCCCATCGGTACCCCATACAGGGCCATCGATGCCAGGATCCTCACGTATAGCCGCCTCCAGGCAGTACTTTCTGATTAGGAAGCAGCGTTGATAGCGCCCCAGCCGCGCCCAACAACTTAGGCGCCAGACGCCGAAGTGGGGGTCGAAACCCACCGGTTGTCGAGCACCTATTCCAAGTACTTGATGGTAGACTCGCCAACGATTCGAGCCCCCTCGACCACAATGTGTGATCCGAGCGGCGATGCACGTTGGGAGCTATGAAAAACCACGGCTTCCGACTTGTTGAGGGCCATCTACGGGCTTGGGCGCCGTATACGGTTCACCACCAGTGATACCGTAACCATCACCAGCAACGCTGCTTCCCTGTACGAGCTCCCCTGAGCCGTGACCAACGTGTCGTCTATGTAGCACGTCATCTCTACGCCCGATTGGAGCTCGTATCTCAGCACCCAGTCGTACTCGATGTTTCATATTAATGGGCCCACGATCGAGCTGCCAACATCACCCCTACCCAGGACACCGTACTAGCTCTTGTCCATAGGCGAATACTAGGAAAGGATATTTGGAATCTTAACCCCTAAATGGATGATAGGGAAACTTGTACTAAAAATCTTTTTAAATGAAAATAGGCACCAACGCCAACTATTTCCTAGGGCCAACCTAAGCAAATAATAAAGGAGGTTTCTTTTAACTACCCCTGGAAGGCGGCCTAGGAGTGTTGCGTTTGTATGGGAAGTACGAAATCTACGGGGAAGATGTTGCGGGCGAAGTGCTGGTCAAGGTCATGGATAAGAAACTCAAACATTTAGAGGGTATAAAATATTTTCTAATGTGAAGAATACATTATCAGGAGTAAGTATATTTTTAAACCCCGGCATAATTAAAATATTTCGAAATGAAAATAACACTTTTTCGTTTCATCTCGTTGACCATTTTGTGTTTATAAAAAAAAGAAAGTGACAAGTGACAATAACGGATCTATTAAATTGGCAGACCCACGGAATAATAAAAACAAGTGGAAGTGCCACGCAGCCATCGAACGTGTGGCACAATATTATGTGGAAATGATCAACACTGGTTCAGTCGCGATCCCTTTATGGGTATATATGTTCTGTGGTCGCGATCAACTACTTGCTGCGACGTGACATATCGCACAATATCGCACGTAAGGAAAAAAAATACAACCATGCCTTATTGTGCAATTTTTACATGCAAATATGATAGCAGGTCAAAGAATGTTTCTTGCAGAGGTATATCGTATCACCAAAAAGTATAAAACTTTCATATATTTCAATATAATCGATTTTTATTGACAATACCATATTTTTGCTTTGATGCGAACTAAAAACTACCTTATGTCCATTCACTAAAGTCTAAATTAGCTTGCTCGCTGTCTTGACTGTAATCGTTTTACGTGGCATAAATTCTAGAAACTTCGACGCTACTCGTTTAGGGATGGGACACATTAATGCAAATAGTTCGTGTCGACAAAACAATAACACAATAACAATAACATGTTTTTAAAGTACCTAACTGTTTTTTTAATAAATAAAGGTACGAGTTTTTAAAGAATGAGTTTTAAAAACCTTATACCTATATTCTGGCAAATAGTCATTCATTCGCGGTTAGACGTAGGCCTATAAATATTCTATATACATGTATATAGTTTATTTTCATGTACAAAAATTGAGATGTCAATTATGTTTTTAAAAGACTGTCACATATTTAAAAAAGATATTGTCATGTCTAAAATAATGCGTCATTTCATTGGGATGTCAATCAATTTCCTACATACAATCATATTACGGACTCAATGAAAGGTATTGCAGAAAAATATCTCAAAACATCATTCATTAGTTAATCATCATTTTTGATCCATTACGTACATTAAAAAGATTAATATATTTCTTACATTGTACAAATTATCGATAACTTGACCACATCTCTCATTGAATAGCAAAATAGTTAACAGTTGCATGCGAAAATGACATCTATTCATAGTAACAATAGATGTCATGTTAAGTAATTTGGTAACAGCGCTCTCTAGCGTCGAATAGCTGAACTCGTTGGACATTGCTCGAACTGGATTGTTAGATGGAAAAAATCTCTTTAGTGATTTTGTCATGTAAAATAATAGCAACGTTCGTCAGTTGTGATACGATTTAATTTCGAACAACAATAAAATAAGCTTTTCGCCAAAGTTGCGTTCATAATTTGTAGCCAATTATATCATCGTTTTCTGTGTATTGCAAGTACATTTTAATTTGCAAATGTGTGAGTTTGGCGACACTGGATCCAGTATTAAGTAAGACTAAGGGCACTTCCTCTTGTTTTTATTATTCCGTGGGCAGACCAGTGATGTGACAAGTGTGTGGAAAAAATAATCATTATTTGTGACATTATTTCCCATAAAACGATGCTATTTCAGTTTAAGAACTGCGAAACGGCAGCTGTCAGTGTCACTGTTACTGTGAGCCGCATTTTCGTTCTGATAGCTTTTCGTTAAACTATTCACTTTTAACATCCATTTTTTTGCGGGGATTTAAAAATATTGTAAATGCCTGAGGATACTCTTTAGGTAGCCAATTTGGGTACCTAAAGAGTCTAATTCTAATTAGATTCTAATTCTTACACTTTTGGGTAACCCAAAAGTATAAGAATTAGAATTTCAACTTCTCTGAACATCTTTATTTTTTTTTTTGTATAAATCCTTAGATGTATCCAGAAATGTTTGCGCGGCGCAACTGCGCGGCATATCCGAGACACGCTGCGTGCGCTATTTATTTATTCCGCGTTCAGACCACAATTAAAACGGCCGGTATCCCACAATGCTATATAGGAGCCATATATTTAAATTAGGCGAATAGCTGCTTCGTTGTCCATATTGCTCGTTAAATTAAATTAAAATACGTCCACACATAATCACCGACGAACGAACAGTAACACCGTTCGCGCGCGGCAGCTAATTCGCGAAGTCCGCGCGCTAGTCGTCCAATCATAGCGCGGCAAGATACGCGCGCCGCGGCGTGCCGTGCACGTTTGCCGCGCTGTGTTTGAACTTTAGACACACATTTAGATCTCGCATTACCTAAAAATTTTGCCAGAACCGCCACTGGCTAAATATTCTGAGCACAAAAGTGATTCGAGCTCTTTTTGGTCCTACACATCCTACATCCTACTTGGGATCCACTAACGATCCAGTGTCTTCGTGAAGTATTTATAACTCTTAAAATTGATATTACTAGTGTAGGATCTTTTCTTATTATTGGTATTTGTGTGATCTAAAACTATACAAAAAAATAATTAAAAGAATGCTTTGACTTTCACAAAACAATTATGTTTAGGTGCATGATAAAAAAAAAATTCTTTGGTTCTTTACAATTTAAGAAAGAAAAGGCATGGTATTATTAATTATTTTATGATTGTGGTATTAATTACAGCACTCGAATTATATAAACATGTTAAATGAGACAACATAAATGCATTTATTTCAGCGCTGCACTTACAAATCAAATTTAACCTTATATTGCAATATAGTTAAACATAACATATTTAAGTTCAGTTTGGTTATTAAATCATAATTTAGTGGCATTCTTACATTACATTATCATAAGGCTGGCTGGAGACATTGAACTTGTATCTGAATGTCTTGGGCGATGGTTTGTTGGTCATTATAAACCAGAGGCAAATGTTGCAGAAATAGATAAGGGCCAGGAGCATTGTAACATGCATTAAACGACACAGACGGAGGAAGCTTAACTTTAGACCAAAACTGGAAATAATGCAAAAAGGATTAATGTTACATTGTGGACGCTAAACACATATTAAGCAGGTTACTGACTTTTCTAGGTGACATTTTAAATACAACATAATCAAAGGTTTTATTAAGAATGCTGAACCTAATACGGCAACCCACTTAAGTGTATAGAGTCCCGGACTCTTTGAAATCATTAATCTTTTGACTGCCACAATAAAAAATCAAAAACGTGTCCTCTGCATCAAACTACGAATTACTACCTACTCTATGAAATTATGATTCTATACGGTATTCCACAGAGTAGTAATTAATCTGCCATGTCTGTCATGTAGTTGTGACCATGGTATGCTGAACACATTTTGGTTTGTCATCTATACATATATGACTGGTGGTCAAAAGATTAATTGAGATAAAGTAAGTTTATAATATTCCTATACAGCTTTAGAATCCAATAGGTAATGTACATATTAAAATACTACCTAAAAAGTATTGTATTACTACCAAAGTAATTCTAATCAATCAACAAGCTTTTAATATTACATATTACTATTGTATTACTTACTCTCTACTAGCAAAGTCTTCCATATTACTGTCGAAAGACTCACTGGATATCTGATTATCTGGTAGTATCAAGAAATCCTTATCAAACTGCTCCTGGAGGCAGCAAATTCTTTCCATAATAAATAGCAGAAGTATCGCCCAGAAATATTCAAATTCAAACACCATGTCGGTCATTTTTTGCCTTCTACCATTATGATATGATAACCAAACTTGGTTTTGATAGGGGGGTCAGTGTATACAGGACTCGTGACTGTAGATATTGGCAAGGCGAATGCCGCATCCTGAAAAGGACCCACCATTGAGCCACGTATCTGCCAGCCAAGGTCCCCGCCTTGTCGCGCTTTGTCTTCACTATACGCTGCCGCTACATCCGGGAATTTTTGACCGGCTTTCAATTTTTCCAATGCTTCCAAACATTTTGACTGTTTCTCACATAAAATATGACGTACTTTGACAGCAGAACCGCCTTTTTTCTCTTTTGCTGCAGATTCTAAATTTAAAATAAAGAGAGTATGTAGGTTAGTCAAATTTTTGGGGTTATCTCTACTAGATATTTTCATGGACACAACAGAAAAATGTAAACAATGTTCCAACCTTTCGCATCGCCAGATTTACCAGCACCGGATTTTGCACCTCCACCTGCTTTACCCTTTTCAGGTTGCTTTTTAGGTGGCATGTTGGTTGCAGTAGGTAATGTGTGGACTATGACTTTATGTGATTATTTTTCGAATAAAAATGTAAACAGTATCAGCTGTTTATGTATTGTTAAGTGAGGTTATGATTAATGTTGCCAGAAAACATCAAATATATATTTTTTTCTCTTGCATTTTGATTTTTTGTTGTTTTATCCAGTATATCATAATACATAGTACTAGTTTCTTTAGAAAATTAAACCACATGACAAGAATATTTCTACGTATCGCATATCTTGAACAGATATCTAGGTATTTTAGTGTTCCTGTGCCAACAAACAATATAAAAAAACCGTAATCTTCCGATTAAAATTGAATGTTGTAAAAATCGACTAAATTGTTTGTGTATTATTTTTTTGTCTGTTCTTTCTACCTAATATTTCATTCTTTTCTTTCATTCACGACACCGATCCACGAAAAATTATTCTCATTCATTCAAGAAATGGTTTTGTTTAGCTCAGAGTATTAATTTGTTTTCTTTTCTACATGTGAATTTATAAAAACGTTACGTTGAGTTAATTGGTTCTTTTATTGACTATAATCATGTGTAATATTGTGTAGTTTTTAGATCAATGGTAAATGTAATCGGTTTGATACGAAAAATATGAGATTGCCTTCGTGTACATCATTGTATATTTATTAGTGGTGTTGCGAAACGGATACAATTGACCCGTTAACCATGGGGATTATGTACGAAAAGCGTCCTCTGAAGAGGCCACGGTTGGGTCCTCCGGATGTGTACCCTCAGGAGCCCCGTCAGAAGGAGGATGAGCTAACATCCACGAATGTAAAACATGGTTTTTCCACAACACCACAGTCCAGCGATGAATTTGGTACCGCAAGGAATTTCAATTATTCAGCATCCAAGGTAAGAAAAACTTAATATAGAATAATCTATTTTTCTTCTTAATCATTTATCACTATGCAATATGTTTCCTTTTGCATATAGGTCAACTGGCCTTGTATCTATTATTCATTTTATAAACAACCTGAATAAGCCCTGTATTAACATTAATGTTTTAGTTAACTCACAAAACACCTCTGCTCCTGGTATCAGTATTTATATAATAACTGAACAAACCATTAGCATCTTCTGGGAGCTGTTTGAAGACGTCAATATCACAATTATTTGATTTATTCTTTGCAGATAGGACAATTCTTTTCCAGTATACTTTCTAAAAAAGAAGAGTTGAATACTCTGCCTGATTGTGGAAGGAAACGGCAGCAAGTGAATCCTAAGGACAACTTTTGGCCTGCTACTGCCCGCACTAAGGCACAAATTGAAGCTTGGTTTAAGGATTTAGCAGGTAATCACTATTTTACTAGTTGTTTTATACAAGTATAGGAACTACGTGGGACACCTTATTTACCTACCAGTTTCCTTGTAAGAAATTAAAAAAACTATGACAATGATGTGTTGATAATATTCTCCGATAAGAAATTATTAAGGATTGAATTGAAATGAATACATTGTGTTTGAAATATGATTCATTTTGGCAAAAACAGTGATAAGTGTAACATTGTATAAGTCTACATAGAATTATGCACAGTGCAACACTAATTATTTTAAATTATTCTACTGTACACTTTTTATTAACGTTTCACAGATATTTAATTGAAACTTAATGGCCATAGGTCATTGCCGACTTATTTTTATTGTTATAGATACTTTGCTTATTGTATGTGAACAACAATAATTATTTAACCAAATAATTATTATCAGCACTACAATTCTATTTGAACACTACTTTATAATTCATAGGAAGCAAGCCACTGTCTCAACTAGCCAAGAAAGCCCCAAACTTTAATAAAAAGGAAGAGATATTTATAACACTGACAGAGTACCAAGTGTCTATGCCGAGAGCTGCCTGGTTCATAAAACTTAGCTCTGCCTATACTGTTGCTGTGTCTGAGGCTAAGATCAAGAAGAGGCAGCTGCCTGATCCTACCACAGGTAAGTGCAATTCAATCATGTTTAGCTGCAGCATCCTTATGAGGCAACAGTGTAATACTATAAAATAGTAATGTGCTGTTAAATCAGCAGTTCCTGAACTTTTAAGACAATGGAACATTCAACAAAACCCTTTTTTTATGGAACCCTGCAACAAATGATTATAAATAAAAGATACTGCATTTTGAAATATGTATGAACAAAGTCTTTATTCGTAATATTTTTCAAGTGATACAGTTCCATTCACTTGAACTTCCATTAATGTGAAGTTTGGTGTTATATTGCACTATACCCAAATAATATGACTGTGGAGTCATTAAACAGCCTAAAACTAAAACAATTAAACATTTTGATGAATATAATTTCCTTCAACTTTTCCATGGAACTTTAGGAATTGCTGTATTAAATAGTAAGGGGGTCTGAATATTGTCATGACAACAGAAAGCCACCCTGTTCAAAATGTAATTGTAGCCAGTCATTTTCTGTAATCACAACCCAGTGGGAAAAGAAACAATAGGTGGTCCTTCCAGTGAAATATTGAGGAAGGTTAACTGACATTTTAAGATTAATTGATATTTTTGTAGATGTTGGTTACCTGAGACTTCATTTTTTTATTATTTACCTTCTTTCTTCCAGAATGGACTACAACACTGATCAAGTTCCTCAAAGATCAGATACCGAAATTGGCTGAACACTACCAGAGTGCAGTTCCTGGCAATGTGTCTGATAAAACACCTCCATCACAATCAGGCCAAGGTACTCCTAGCCACAATTCATCTGGCAACCCACCTGGGAGCTCCACACCCAACTCTACTGTGCCAAACTCTATGCACTCTCCAGGGAATTCAAGTAGTAAGTATTGGCAAGGCAAATATAGTATGTTGGCAATATGTGCCACACAAAAATGTGAAAGGTATGATTTCCAATGTTGAAAAGTGGGGTCAGAGCCTTTTAGACTAGGGATGCCCAATCTGAATCGATTCATGGTCACACGATCTACCGATTTTTTAAATCGATTTCACGGCATGTGATCTTCGCCCAGATCGAATTGTATGCCTATAAGATCGCGTAATAAAAAATAGTATCTACTAAAACCTAAACGTCAACCGAAACGTACCGTACAAAGTACAACAAAGTAAGATTACTTAGCTGTATTTGTTTTAGTTTCTGAGCATTTGAGGGATTTGATGCCACGTCCGTGGTACACTTTGCATTAGATATACTATATTATTGTGAAATAAACAATTTTGCATGCATACTGTAAAAAATAATGGAACGCCTATTATTTTTTTTTAAATTACCATACGATCTTTCGAGATCGATTCAATACAATACGATTAAAATCGTGAATCGATTCACGAGGTAACGATCCAAAAGATCGATTCAAAGCAAAAAATCGGGCATCCCTATTTTAGACCTATAACGCACTATCGCACGGCTTGCCGCCGTATTGTTGCGGCTAACCGTATCGTCTCGGTTCTATTGCGGTCCGCAGCATGTCGTCGTCAATTACCAGCATTTCTTTCCCATTATATTGCTGGGTCTATATGCGACAGCAAATACAAATTCAGAACATTAGATGTATATTTTGATATCATGCAGTTTCATATAAAAATTGAAATGTGGCTAGCCGCAACGGCACGCCGCATTGTGGCCAGCCGCAAGTGCGTTTTAGGTCTTAGTCTCTGGACTTTGTTTGTGCTTCACTCTGTCCTTACTTTCACTGTTTGCTCTGACGTACATGGACATTGAGCCCAGAAGGCCTTGCCTGCTGACACAAATAACTGATGAAATATTAGATGTACCTACTACATACCTCTGCCTTAGTGATGGCCCCTTGGAGAATGCGCTCAAGAAGTACCATAACATGTCTTTTCTATCCAGCTCTCGGCTCCCAAACCCCGGGTTCAAGCGAAAGCACAGACTGGCGACAAGCTCTAAAGCTCTGGAACTACTGTTGCCGCCTCGCAAAGTACCTACTGGACGAAGGTCTGCTGGACAGGCATGACTTTCTCACCTGGATCATTGAACTGCTGGATAAGAGGGCTCCTGATGATGGACTGTTGAGGTAACTTGGGAAACTTTCGGGTGATATTAGGCCTTAATTAAGGTGTAATAAAAGTGATTTTGTAAGATTTACTATTATTAGTCCACCCACATACTAACTTTGTTTGTGGGTATATTTTGTGTTTGTCTGCCTCGTAAGTGCACAGTTACTTTTAAAAGAGTAGTCGCCTAGATAGTTTTTGTACATCCTTTTTCGACGTACGCCAGTTATTGCAAATTAAACCTTATACTTCATCTTTACGTATACCCTGTTCACAATAAGATTAGACATAAACACAAACCTTTTTTACAGTCCCTTCAACCGATTTTGACTTCTATTCCGTAGGCTTAAGGATGACATTAGAGGCAAAAAAAGTGGTTACAATACAACTGTTTACTGCAGTTGCCATTTGTCATGCTACCAACGCAATAGAAGTCATAATCGGTTGAACGGACTGTAAAAAGGTTTGAGTAAATGTCTAATCTTATTGTGAACAGGGTATAGTATAAAACAAAGTCGCTCTCCCGCTGTCTGCACGCTTAGATCTTTTGAACTTCACGACGGATTTTAATGTGGTTTTTATCAATAGATAGAGTGATACAAGAGGAATGTTTATGCATATAGTTTGATCTACATTGCACCCGTGCGAAGCCGGTAGTTAAAATAAGGTTTAAATTGCATTGACTAAACAAACAAATAATTTTAACTTTCCACAGGTTATTCCTCCCGTTAGCATTACAGCATATGTGTGAGTTTATCTGCTGTGAGAGCCTGTCCAGAAGGCTCGCGACATCTTGCGCTAAGAAGGCAGCAGCTATCTGCTCGGTACTCTCAGATACTACGCTCAGGACCCTCAACCAACCTGCCGTGTTCACCAAGATTATTGATAGGAATGCAGGTAATAAATCAAATATAATATTTTGGATATTTTCAGCTTCAGCATAAAACTTAGGAGTATTGATTGACAAATAATTATTTTTATCAGCATATAATAAGCTTAATTATTTACCTGACCAGAGGCTAATCAATTCATTAATTTTGTGTGCTAATAATAGACACATAGATCCCACACTTAGATGACACAGATTATAAAAAATAATAAGTGTTTCATTATTCAGTATTTGTCAGTGGTCCACACTAGATCTAGACCAAACAGCTGAAAGGCATGGAATGAGGCGTCTGCTCAGATAGTAGTGTCTTTATGACTACATCGGTACCTATTTTTACAAACCTAATTTAATACTTCTATTATTATTTCAATTCAGAACCAAATAACGCCCCAATGTCGCCAGCACCGGATACAAACGCAGACGTCAAGCCAAACATATCCCAAATCAAACGGGAGCCTACTCCCGTGGAAAGCCAGGGTACTCCCAACCCTAACCACTCCTTAGGCACACCAAACCCGACCCATTCTTTGGGAACCCCGAATCCCAATCATTCGCTTGGCACCCCGAATCCCCCACAACCGATGGACGTTCAAGTGAAAGAGGAAAGGGCCTCGCCAGCGAGAGATACTAAGGCAACTCTGACCACTGTGATTGCTGCAGCCATGAATCCAGTACAAGTTGGGTTTGGAGAGATTCTCAACTGTTCCTATCATAGAGATGTTATCATACAGCTGGCTACGGTTCTACAGGTAAGAATTTTATTTTGGCGCTTACTAATAGTCTTTTAAAATTTAAACTCTTAAGTCCTGCACATTAGTTCCTGCAATACAGTCACAAGAAAATACGTTTATTTGCGCTTAAAATGACTCATGGTTGTGGTAGCCCGGTATGGCGCCCGACTCTGATGTATGAGGCTGTGGGTTCGAATCCGGGCAAGTACCAATGAGACTCTATTAATTCCTTTCCTTTCTAGACCTTGCCAGGGCCTGCATTGCAACATTTGAGCAAATGTGGCAATCAATGCTCTTGTCTTCTCTGTATAAGAAGTTGTAATTTATGACTAATTAAAATAAAACAATACACATCTTTATTTTAACCGACTTAAAAAAAAGTAGGTTCTTCTGATCAAGATGTTATTCTTAACAGATCATTTCCATCGAGTGTCCAACGGCTATGGTGTGGTCAGGCTGCGGGTCGTCTTTGCAAGGATCGCCGCTAGACCTGCTTCCATTACCGCCGTCCGCTCTGCCTATGCCTCACATGGACACAGCCATAACAGAGGAGCACAGGAAATTGGTAAGTAGCAATATTTAGGAGTAGTTCATAGGAACAAGGTTTAACAGTAATCATAATTAATTTGTGTAGAGCCTTTTTGTCATTTATAAAAAGATTCTACACACTTTATTTATAACGGGTGTTTATCTACTTCAGGTAACAAAAAACATAATTAGTATGATCAATAATATAAGGTGTTAGAACATCAATGCAGCAGCAATTCTTTTTCTCAATGTTGCTGAGCAAAATAATTGCTAGGATAAAACTTTTATGTTTTTTTCTCCAATTATTATTAAAAATAAAATAAATATTACAAAAAGGCACCCTCCTTTTATGACTGTTGAGATGACCAGAGCCGTTTAAATGCTGTGACTCCTTTGGTTTACTTTCTTCCTCTCCAATTTGGTGTAGTGTCAACGTAAAAGTTTCATGCACCCATCTGCACAATGTTTAGCGTCCATTACATTGCGGGCTACCGTAAACAAGGACGTTCAAACCATACAAAAGTTTTATCCCAGTCATTCTTTTGCCCAATGCTACTTACTTTGATGTTCGGAATGTGTAGATGGCTTTGTGGTGTGTTTTTTATACTGTATATTTTGGTGGCAGGTGTATGAGGCTGAACAAGAAATCTCTGCTAGAAGCAAAAAGGCTGAAAGTAAATGGTGCACGGATAAGTGGCAGACCAGCTCTCAAGGTATATTATATTTATAAGACAATTAGTCTTATGAACGGTTTTTTTTAAACCGGCAAAATAAAAATGTGTTGCTCTGAAAATCAAAGTTTTATTTCAATATTTACACTATTAAAAAACACAAATTACAATATTCTAACAAGTTTTAACTTACCTGAAAATCAAAGTAACGACATTTAAAGTTTATTATAAGTTTTGTCGATTCCCTTTTAAAAAGTGCAAATTAAAATAATAAATGTTTTCATTATTTGTTATATTTTATGACAGCCATCCTTTAGACCGTTAACGCCATGAATAAGGTTGAGTGAGATACAAACCAAGAAGGGTGCGCTTAAATTTAAAAATAAACAGGGATCTTATCCCTTTACATCTCCCCATCTAGGTCAGAAAATTTCCTCAGAAATTTTCACTACATGGCTTCTAATTCTATCTAAGATCCTCTCACCTTCCTTTTTTGTATAGAAACTGGAATGAGTTTGGTAATGTGGCAAAAGAAAGGTGTGAGGATCCTAGATAGAATTAGAAGCCATGTAGTGAAAATTAGTTGCGGAAAGGAGATGGTGTCATAATTCACCCAAAAATCTAATTGCGATCGATATGGTCAAACTGTGTGTACAATAATTCCCTAGAACTATCTAAATAAGTGTAAATTTTGTCAAGTTGCAACATCCTAATCCGTGGGATATCGGAGCTATGAGCTGTACCTATGCAAAAAAAAACATTTAGTTAAATTCATTCATAAGTAGTTTATTTTTATTTTATTAAGTATATCGATATTAGAGTACGTGTATTAATGTAATAACGTTAATAGCATCTATGGCGTCGTTGGTACATAATACAATCGACAGCATGACTATTTTGACACCATAGCTGTGAAAATCCCAAGCATACTTTGACAGCCTATGGATCCAATATCCTACGGAATTGGATATTCTAACTTTGGTATGTTTATTTAGATAGTTCTAGGGAATTATTGTGCACATAGTTTGGCCGTATCGATTATGTTTCGATTTTGGGTTCTTGGTCCATGCCATACATTTTGGACCATGTCCTTTGCTAGTGTTGTGATGTTTATATTTATCAAATAAATTGAAATATTTGGGAAAATGTACGTACTATTGTTTAACTCCATTGTTTTTCCAGCGCGAGTACTAGCAGTGCTAGAGGCTCTAGATAGGCACTGCTTCGATCGCGTGGATCCTAACAATAATCTGGACACGCTGTATAAAGAAGTGTTCGCGAATTGCCCACCGCCTTCGAAGGACAACAGTGATACCAAAGACCCGGTCAGTGATGCATACATAGGACCTTATTGTCTAGTCACTATGCTTCATTTCTCATTGAAACTGTTTTTTGATCTTTTCGATATTCATGCTATACTAAATTGAACATTTTCCCTAGTCATAAAAATTAAAATGTTGGTTGGTTTAAATGGTAATGTTGTAAGAAACCTGAACTAAAGCTTGTAAAAGTGAAAGAAAATGGTACCAATTCTGTTGTGCACGAGCTAAACTTATTTTAGGCTATTTATATCCCTTTCTCTCCAATAAAAAATGAAAGAGATAGATATTAATAAAAACTACCAAATTAAGTTGATCTTAAATGTTCATACGATTATGGTTGTATATTTATCAATAACACGACGAAGTTCAAGGAAAAACTGAATTTGACATCTATAACTTAGTTCTTATTGTCGCCGTCCTTTTCTTCAGCTGCCTGGCAGTACGAGATGCCAATTGTCTAATTTTAGTTTAGTTTGTGAACAAGGGAATAATAATATCATAAAAAACCAATGGTCGCCACATTAATTTCGTCATAGAGACGCTCTCTGTAAGGACAGCCGTCATTGCGACTATTATGTGACCAGGCTTCATCTTGCCTTAAGAGAGCCCATGCCGTCATATTTCCCATACAAACGTCGTACGTAATTACGGCGTTATAACAAATTTTCCTCGAAATATTTTTAACACGGGTATCTTGTGGTTAATATCCAGGTTCCTATATAACGAAAAAACAACTTTTTTGAAAAAACAAATTCAGTAAACACGTCCGAAAATCAGCTTTTTTGCACAATTTTATCTGAAACTAGCGACCCGACCCAGTTTCGCGTGGGCCTATAGCCTTCCTCGATAAATGGACTATGCAACACAAAAAGATTTTTTCAATTCTAACCAGTAGATCCTGAGATTAGCGCGTTCAACCAAAAAACAAACAAACAAACTCTTCAGCTTCATAATATTAGTTTAGATTTGGCCGTTCATAATGCACTCATACATTGTAATAGTAAAAAAAAACAGCTTTATAGAAACTTTGCACATGTAATGGAGATTCTAAATTACAAACATTTTTACTAAAAACTTGTAAGGTTTTTCCAAAAACACGTATTTCCTGGAAACAAGGTTTTGTGAAATCTCCGCGCGCCAATTTTCCTGCTATGTTATCGTGTTCTCACTCACTCGTTTGTTTTCGAGCTTTGCGTTGGTTGAAACAAAACATTTCAATCACGCTCGCGTTGAAGTTCGGCCTATAAGGTAGGGCGCTTTTAATGGTCTCCTAGCCTAAGCAAAATATTCTATGTCCAGGAATGGGCGTGTCCGTACTCAGTAGTCCGCGTGATATGTGAGTGGGCAGTATGCGGCGCGCGGTGGGGGGAGCACCGTGCCCAGGCAGCCGCCGCACTGCTGGACCGGCGGCAGCACCACACCACTCACCACCACCACGACCACCACGCTACAGGTAAACTTACTCCACACCACAGATATAGATAGACCTAGATAACGCAAGAGCTACTACTTCGCGTGCCTAGTTTATGTACACAAATCGTAAGTAAAAAAATAAAGTAAATGTTTCCTTCCATCGGTAAGACATTTTGTGATTAATATTATGCGTAATTAATTTAAAAAACTATTATTTTTAATCTAATACCCTCAGTAATACCTGGTAATTCCAAATTTGAGTAAAACAAAACATTCGTATTACATTGTGACGTCATAATAGGTAGTCAAAAAAATGCCACGCTTGGTTTTCATACAGATCGTGATACTTGCGTTATCTAGGGTCTATCTATATCTGTGCTCCACACGGATATGCCTACAGGTACAGGCGCTACAATGGCGAGATTCTGGTGCTTATGTCTTAACAAGACCGGTTATGCTGATGGTAACCACCAAAGTGGTTTTTATAATTTTTTTTTTTAACATATAATAATAACTAATTTTTAAATTTGCATGTCATCATTATTATTTTTTTAGGAGCTTGTGGCTAAGTAAAAGCCGTACAGATCGATCGGTCAAAGGTTAAGCTACGCTTGCCGCGGTCGGTCTGTGGATGGGTGATCATTCATTTCATACCGAGTTTCCTTCGTGCCTCGGAAAGCACGTAAAGCCGTTGATCCCGGCTGTCATTTGTAGATCCTTGGCAGTCGTTAAGGGTAGGCAGAAGCCAAAAAGTCTGTCAACCAGTCTTACCTAGGGGTATCGTGTTACCCATTAAATGGGTCGTGGAGGTCAGACAGGCAGTCGCTCCATGTAAAACACTGGTATTCAGCTGCATCCGGTTAGACTGGAAACCGACCAAAAGGCTAGGCAGATGATGAGATGACGTCATCATTAATTTTGTTATCTTTTATTATTATTTTTAACCGACTTAAAAAAGGAGGAGCTTATCAATTCGAATGTTTATATTTTATGTATGTTCGGGCATAACTCTGTCATACATAGACGGATTTGTAAAATTCTATTTTTTCAAAAGGGGTTTATTCCGAAATCGTCCCATATAAATTTTACCAAAATTGATCCAGCCTTTTTGAGAAAATCAACAAAATCCCAAAAAAATACTTTTTAGTTTCTTCTATCTTTGGAGGACTTACAATCTCTTTTAAGTGTGTCGCCGTTTCTTAATGGATTTGAATGTTAAGGCAATACTAAAAAGCGTAAAATAAAAAGTTTTTTCAAAAAACAGAAAACCGCTTTCAAAGACTAAAAACTGATAAATAACTTTTTATTGTATGCACATGATCTGTGTCAAATAAACATTTTTTCTTTCTTTCATTAAAAAAGCATAGAGCACTGTGTACCCAAGATCTTTGTATGTTTTTAACAAATGATATTTTTTCTACAGAGAGTCTTACACAATACCCCGGTATTATTATCAAGTTACCCCGATAAGTTCTGGCTACTGCTCAAACAAAAACCTCTTGCTCAAAGCTATGACATGATTTTGATATAAATAGTTTTACTACGATTTTATTCCCACGTCATTTTTTAAATGCCTTGTTCGAAAAGTGATAATTTGTTTACAGGATCAGATGACAAAGAATCCGTGAGCTCTGGCACGGGCCTTTACAACGGACCGCCTGTATTCCAGAACCTTCTGCTACGCTTCCTTGACACCGATGCCCCAGTCCTAGGTAAGTTACTATTTACATCAAATTCGCATCTTAATTGACCTTACATTATGGGATGTAACTCCAAAAAGATTTTACGAGTTCATATTTAAATTACTTCTCATTTTAAACCAATCAAAATGTGTTATAATTATGTCTGTTTTGAAGTACTTTTTAATATTGGCCTCCGCGCAAAATGAAACCATAAAATATTGCATAAGTCAGAGAATAAGCGTTAACCATAGCCATTGAAAAAAAAACCTTTACATTTAATATTGCCAAATTAAATCCTTGGCCACTTAAGTTTGGCAATTCTTCGTGCTACGTCGGTAACCTTGGTTCTCTTGCGGATGTCCTCATTTCTGATTTTATCACGCAAGGAAACTCCGAGCATAGCCCTCTCCATTGCCCTTTGGGTGACTTTAAGCCTTCTGATGAGGCCCATTATGCGCGACTACGTTTCGGTCCCGTATGTAATCACTGGCAACACACACTGGTCATAGACTTTCGCCTTGAGACACTGCGGTAAGTTGGACGAGAAGATACCACGCAACTTCCCGAACTTTGGCCAGCCGAGTCGGATTCGACAATTGACCTCTTTCTCGTAGTTAGACATACCTAACTGGACCGTTTGTCCCATGTAGACATAATCGACGTCTACAATTTCGAGTCTCTGATCTTGATAGGAGTGGGTGTTACATGGGCATTCAACATGGCCTTGGTTTTGTCCATGTTCATTTTAAGACCCACTCTTTCGGAAGCTCTACTGAGGTCATCAAGCATTGTACTGAGGTCCTCCATGGTCTCAGTCATGACCACTATATCGTCGGCAAACCGAAGGTGAGATATGTACTCGCCATTGACGTTGATGCCTAGCCCTCTCCAGTCCAGAAACTTGAAGACATCCTCCAATGCAGCGGTGAACAGTTTCGGAGATATGACGTCTCCCTGTCTCACACCTCGCTGCAGATGGATAGTTTCCGAGGTCTGGTCCTGAAGTCAAACTGACATGGTGGGGTTTTTGTGCAAACACTTCAACACCTCGATATACCGATAGTCGATTTGGCACCGTTCTACTGCAGAACAGCCCAAGTCTCGATCAAATCGAAAACTTTCGATTACTTGCCAAACTTAAGTGACTGCCACTTAAGTTTGGCACGAATCGTCTCGCTCGTAGGGCAGGGCACATCGGTCGCAGAACGGATGGCCGATGGGGCCGAAAAGTTCTGGAGTGGCGACCGCGAACCGGAAGACGTTGCGTTAGAAGGCCTCCCACTAGGTGGACCGATGACCTGGTAAAGGTTGCAGGGATCCGCTGGATGCGAGTCGCACGAGACCGGTCAATGTGGCAACACTTGGGGGAAGCCTATGTCCAGCAGTGGACGTCTTTCGGCTGAAATGGTGATGGTGGTGGGGATAAATCCTTGGAAAATGTCAGTTAACTCCTGTCATAAGAGAAAGATCTCTTACCTCCTATCAATAATCATCATCCTTATCAGCTGAAAGACATCCACTCTTGAACATAGGCCTCCCCCATAGAACGCCTCCTATCAATATGTTGTAATTAATTAATACACCAATTTCAAGATTCAGGTATTCAATAAATTGGAGGGAAAGAACTTTGTAGCTGTGTTGCCAGCTCTTACCGCAGATTATATATCTTACATTTCCAACAGACTAACCAACACTTAATTTGTTATATCCATAAGATGAATATTCCTTCTCTTGCAGACGAGAGCCCCAACTCACCGCCCGGAAACAGACAGCAGTTCGCCAACTTGGTGCACTTGTTCGGCGAACTGATACGACGCGACGTGTTTTCACACGACGCTTACATGTGCACTCTTATTTCTAGAGGTACGTTTATACGACGTAAACTAACCTACAAGCGGGATTTACGTAAACACGTTATGACGTCATCTTAAGGATCGTTTTGTTTGTCATAAGTACAATTTTAAAATAAGTTTAGTCTAGACGTTACCTCTATTATTGTACCTTTAAACCCAAATTAGGTAGTAGTCATTACCACCAATAGGGTATTTTACTCTATACGAGAAAAAAACTATAAATATGTTATTGAGACAGTTTAGGCATAAAGCAGTCGGAAAATGTAATTTTTAGTTCATCAAATAACAAAACAAAATTTTAAATTCAATTCAAAGTTTACAGGATTTGTAATCTGTTATAAAACACCGTTAATTAGTAGCGGCCATGTTATTACGCCGTACGGCTGTGTAAACAAAAAATTGTCAACTGTCAGTCAACCGACTGGCGTAATATAGGCATTGTACTTTTATTATTTTCATAACCAACGTAATTTTTCATCATTACACCTATTACAAATTATACTTTTAATTATTGTTAAATGATATACAATTATCATATTTAATATGAGCTCATTTGATACAAAACGAATTGACGTCATTTACGCTGAGCAGTATGGCGTCCAGTAAGAAGCATTTTCGTCAAACTACGCGCGAAATTTGAAAATTTAATATTTAGATACATTTTTATGGCATATTAGCACTACAGAATTTTATTGAGACACTTTTCAAAAATGGGTGTAATTCCCTATTTCTCAAAAAAAAACAATTGAATATAACCATGAAACAGCAAAAATAAAATCCTGGGCAAGTATGCTCCACCTTAAGCCGCATCATTACTTAAGATCAGTTGAGTTGCGACCAAACGCAAGCCTTTTAGTTTTACTAACCTTTTTTTTTAAAAAACATGCTTATTCACTTTGTCGTTTAATTCAAATACAGGTGATTTAATATCTCCAACGGAGCCGACGTCGACGGGCGGTAACAGCGCGCACACGGTAGCGCCCCCTGCGAACAGCACCGGTACTAACCACAACATGGACGACGACATCTTTGCCGGCATTGATCTCAAGCCGAAGTTGGAGGTTAGCATTTGAATGTTACTAAAATGATTCAACTAGTTTTCCAGTCCCCTATTTTGTACGGTCCTAAAGTTACGAAACAAAAGAACAATTTCATTAAAACTAAATAAAACAAATAATTTATTTACTTACATCAGAAAAAAATCAAATAAAATAAAACAAATCCTTAATAAAATTTATTTTTCTTTTGTTTTTATGTAAACTTTTATTTTTAGTTTTATTGCAACCTGATGTGTGAATGTTATGTGTATCTATAATTGATAGTATAAGTAATACATTTCTTTAAGTTCTATTAAGTAAGCCAGTTAGATGTTTATACTGTTGGTGTACTTTACTGAATAAGTAAATGAATAAACGTACCATTCCCAATTTAAAAAAATATATGGTAGAGTTTATACGATTCAGGAGCACGTGTCAATGACGTAAAAGTCATGACGCGCTCTCTTCATTTGCAACGACTAAACTTGTTTGCAGATTATAACCTATTTTCAAAAATCGTAACCTTTCCATAGGAGAACGTCCGAATGGATTTAGACGACTCAAAGATTGATGATGACCTTGACAAGTTGCTCCAGCACATAAAAGAAGATCAACAAAATTCTATGGACGCGCCTGATAGCCCGAAGGACCCTGGAGAACCTTCGCATAGGTGAGAGAACATATAATAAATCCTATAGATAACATACATAAAAGAAGATCAACAAAATTCTATGGACGCGCCTGATAGCCCGAAGGACCCTGGAGAACCTTCGCATAGGTGAGAGAACATATAATAAATCCTATAGATAACATAACTGATTCTAATGCTAGGCAAAGAACTCTTCTAATACAGATAGGGCATGAGAATTGATCACCACGCTGATTTGACGACTGGAATAGAAGCAATCTAATAGGGTATTACACCCATTTTTGAAAAGTGTCTCAATGAAATTCTGTGTTGCTAATATGCCACCAAAAAAAACACAACATTTTTATTCAATCGATAAGTGCCATTAAAAGGCATCAAAATTTTCAATTTTCAAATTTCGCGCGTAGTTTGACGAAAACGCCTCTTACTGGACGCCATATTGCTCAGCGTAAATGACGTCAGTTCGTTTTGTATCAAATGAGCTCATATTAAATATGATAATTGTATATCATTTAAAAATAATTAAAAGCATATTTTGTTATAGGTGTAATCACGGAATAATAAAAACAAGAGGAAGTGCCCTTAGTCTTACTTAATACTGGATCCAGTGTCGCCAAACTCACACATTTGCAAATTAAAATGTACTTGCAATACACAGAAAACGATGATATAATTGGCTACAAATTATGAACGCAACTTTGGCGAAAAGCTTATTTTATTGTTGTTCGAAATTAAATCGTATCACAACTGACGAACGTTGCTATTATTTTACATGACAAAATCACTAAAGAGATTTTTTCCATCTAACAATCCAGTTCGAGCAATGTCCAACGAGTTCAGCTATTCGACGCTAGAGAGCGCTGTTACCAAATTACTTAACATGACATCTATTGTAACTATGAATAGATGTCATTTTCGCATGCAACTGTTAATTATTTTGCTATTCAATGAGAGATGTGGTCAAGTTATCGATAATTTGTACAATGTAATAAATATATTAATCTTTTTAATGTACGTAATGGATCAAAAATGATGATTAACTAATGATGTATTGACATATTTTTCTGCGATATCTTTCATTGAGTCCGTAATATGATTGTATGTAGGAAATTGATTGACATCCCAATGAAATGACGCATTATTTTAGGCATGACAATATCTTTTCTAAATATGTGACAGTCTTTTAAAAACATAATTGACA
This sequence comes from Charanyca ferruginea, assembly GCA_947361185.1. Lineage (NCBI taxonomy): Eukaryota > Metazoa > Arthropoda > Insecta > Lepidoptera > Noctuidae > Charanyca > Charanyca ferruginea. The sequence continues at coordinate 18,735,361 of OX376059.1, read as the reverse complement.
TCTCAATTCTTGTATATGAAAATAAACTATATACATGTATATAGAATATTTATAGGCCTACGTCTAACCGCGAATGAATGACTATTTGCCAGAATATAGGTATAAGGTTTTTAAAACTCATTCTTTCAAACTCGTACTTTTATTTATTAAAAAAAAAAAATTCAGTGTGTACTTATGTACGCGCGTGAGAAGTTATACTTCTTCGAGTCACAAAATAGCAACGAAGGCAGTAAGTAGTTCAGCATGTACGTCAGAGATGGCGTTGTTTACAATTACTCCCGTGAGAATTTGGTGTGACGCTGTGCGCGCGCATCGTAAAATTTCACTCTCATCATTTTTTCATAACGCGCCTAAAGAAGTATAACTTCAATAACTTCAATAAAGTTAGGTACTTTAAAAACATGTTATTGTTATTGTGTAATTGTTTTGTCGACACGAACTATTTGCATTAATGTGTCCCATCCCTAAACGAGTAGCGTCGAAGTTTCTAGAATTTATGCCACGTAAAACGATTACAGTCAAGACAGCGAGCAAGCTAATTTAGACTTTAGTGAATGGACATAAGGTAGTTTTTAGTTCGCATCAAAGCAAAAATAAGGTATTGTCAATAAAAATCGATTATATTGAAATATATGAAAGTTTTATACTTTTTGGTGATAAGATATACCTCTGCAAGAAACATTCTTTGACCTGCTATCATTTTTGCATGTAAAAATTGCACAATAAGGCATGGTTGTATTTTTTTTCCTTACGTGCGATATTGTGCGATATGTCACGTCGCAGCAAGTAGTTGATCGCGACTGAACCAATGTTGATCATTTCCACATAATTGTGCCACACGTTCGATGGCTGCGTGGCACTTCCACTTGTTTTTATTATTCCGTGGGTGTAATAATGAAAAAATTACGTTGGTTACGAAAATAATAAAAGTACAAAGCCTATATTACGCCAATCGGTTGACTGACAGTTGACATTTTTTTGTTTACACAGCCGTATGGCGTAATAACATGGCCGCTACTATTTCATGGTGTTTTATAACAGATTAAAAATACTGAAAACTTTGAATTGAATTTAAAAATTTGTTTTGTTATTTTATGAACTAAAACTTACATTTTCCGACTGCTTTATGCCTAAACTGTCTCAATAACATACATATAGATTTTTTCTCGTATAGAGTAAAATACCCTATTACATATCATGTCTTGTCTTTTTACTATCATTCAGCAAAATATTGTGTTAATTAGCTTATCTTTTTCAGCGTGAACTCGCCAATGATGGGCCCGAGTGGCATGAGTATTCCGGGCATGCCGTCCATGGGCATGGGGCCAATGTCTGTACCAGGTACGTAAACTAATTAAAAAATACACTATATTTGAAATAAATACATTTTGTTTAGAGTTTTAAAAGGCTCTTCGCATTGTCAAAAGTATACACAGCATAAGACGACGCTAACACAGCGCATGTATTTACGTAGCGTTTACGCGTCGTGAATACATTTACGCAGTGTCTACGTGGCAACAACGCGATGTCAACACTACATTTTTCATTCTATATGTCTGTTGTATTGCTCCTTTTCGTTCAGGCATCCGCACAACAAGCTCTGGTCCTTCGAGCGGCTGCGGCGGTGTAACTTCCGGCTCACTATCAAGACATTACCACTACACGCTGCACTTCCCTCTACCCCCCACGGAGCCTGAACACACCCCGCATGACGCCAACCAGCGACATATACTGCTGTACGGCGTTGGAAGAGCCAGGGATGACGCTAAACACGCTGTGAAGAAGATGACTAAAGGTATGACATAACAAAACTTGTACTAAATCGTGGACTTTTGGACTAAGGGTGGGGCCAGACGTTAGGTGTAGTCCACTATGTTACACCCAGTTTCTATGACTTAAAATCTGGGGCAAACTGTTGTACAGGTAGCGGCACGTAAGTCTAGCGCTGACCGTTTATGCGCAGAAGTCGAAAATAAGGTATCTCGGGGGAGTGAAGGGGACGCGCGCGGGCGTGCGTAAGCGCTTATTGCCTCTCCAGTCGTACTCTGTCCCGCGCACCGATACGACACCCCGCTCACTTCTGGTGTATAGTCGCGTTCTAAATTGTATTGTTATTACCGTTGTTGTTTTCTGGGGTTACCTACTTGAAATCGAATGACGATAAATCGAATATTACTTGCTCGAAAACGTTAACTCGACAAATTATGAGCGCCTTCCTTCGTACATTTTAATTTAACCGGAAAAAAATATTAAATAAGGTTAGTTTTAACCATAATGTACCTAAACAGTTTAGGCACGTAGTATTTGTATCGAGTAGCTATTAATATGGTGTTTTCTTGTATTTCTACCTCCCCATATTAGTGATGAGACTAGTTTCAAAGAACTAGCTTAGACATAAAAGAAGAACAAACAAAACACGTTCTTTATTAGAAAGGATTATTGTAATCAATTAGTAAAGATAACAATTGCGTGCGCGACAGTACCTATGCGCAGCTATCCCCTCCACGTTTCGTTCACCGCTAGACTTACGTGCCGCTAGCTGTATGGCTCCATAGCGAGGTTTGAAAGTCTGCGACAGATATTTTTCTCATGGAAAATTGACCTTAGCCGCCGTAATGATGTTGTATTTGTGTGTCCAATTAAAACATCGAATCAAACGCGCAATAAATTGCTTGTCATATTTACTGCAACGTAGTTTCATTATTATCAGCCGAAAAATGTCCACTGTTGAACTAAGGCCTCGCCCCATAGTAACGCCACAATGCATTTTACACAGCCCCTTTATACATTGACTGCCGGGCCAAAAATGTTTAAGTTTAGCGTAGCACGTTGTCCGCCACGACGTTCAACAAGTTAAATCATGTTTAAAATGTTGATCCGCAATGTTTTTGTTAATCATATTATTTTTATTTCAGAAATTTGTAAATTATTTTCCAAGAAATTCTCAATCGACGTAGCTGAAGGTGGAAAGATAAAGAAGCATTCTCGTAATGAATTCAACTTTGAAGCTGTAACCCAAAAATTTCAGGTATAATCATCAATATTACATAACCATCTAAGTGAGAACAAAATATTGAGTTAAAAATGAATAGTTTAAAAAACACTAGACACGCTTTTATAAATGCACGTAAAAACCAAAAATAAATTATGGATCGTTCAAGTTGTCTCTATTTCTGGGCTGAAGTGTAAACTATGTGCTTTTAATTATATTTGATTGTAACAATCAAATATTATAATTAAAAGCGTGGGGCGCTGGAACAGGAAAGACTTTTTGTATAACTTGCTGAGAAATCAAGTTAAGCGATGTTACGGGAAGCAGGTTACAGAGATCGGCGCTCTAACTGGAGTTGCAGCACGACTAGTAGGTGGCTATACATTAAACAGTCTGTTCAAAGTACCAGTATGTCGAACTCAGACAAAACATGCGCCATCAGCGAGGAGACACGACATTCACCGATATTTTGAACGCCGATTCTTTCCAGCAATTAGTACATAAGGGTAATGCGTCAACAGTGGTATAATGTAGAGTTCTTGTTCATGGACGAGATATCTTTGGTTCCGTTTGGTAAGCCTTTGGCGGCATAAACGTTATGCTCTTGTGCGACCACATGCAGCTTCCGCCAGGAAGTTAGTATTAGTATTTGTTTACAAGAAAGTCTTTCCTGTTCCAGCGCCCCACGCTTTTACAATCAAATATTATAATTAAAAGCACATAGTTTACACTTCAGCCCAGAAATAGAGACGACTTGAACGATCCATCGTGGTCAAAGTTTATTACAAGACCTTTCTAACAACTCCAAACACGGCTATGATACGATATTCCATCATGGAATGCCAGTGCCTATCTTCCGGCTTCATCATCAGACCTTGAAACCTAATCATGGTCAAAGTTCATTACAAGACCTTACTGACAAGTCCAAACACGGCCATGATACGATATTCCATCATGGAATGCCAGTTCCTATCTTCCGGCTTCATCATCAGACCTTGAAACCTAATCATGGTCAAAGTTCATTACAAGACTTTTCTAAAAGTTCAAACACAGCTATGATACGATGTTCCATCATGAAGTTCCAGTTCATATCTTCCGGCTCCATCATCAGATCAGTTCGACAGTACCATATTGTTGTATTGTCATCAAATCTAAATACTGCTTCCAATTTTCATGGCGCTACGATCCTTGAAAGATGGTTAAAATGATGGTTACCTTAGATTCCATTACATAGTTCGTTACATAACAGGTCGACCTAATAAAAGCGTGTTAAAAAAGGCCTTTCTTACCCCATGCAAGACTATTTTAGTTTAATCTTCATTAACATTATAATGCGTAGGGACATCAAATACGGTACTTAATTTTGTTGTGTATCTTTAGCTGTTTGTTTTTGTGATTTTTATTTTATTATTTTAATAATATTTAACTTGATTTTATGACATGTCTTAATTTAAATAATGAAATAATTAACTCTAGCCTTTGTTTTTATGATTTAATAATAATTTTGCCTATCTATTTATTGTGGTTCTATATTCTAACTTTTAAAAATTACCATTAATTTTTATGTAAAAATGAAATGGATGTAATGAATTATTATTTATTGTAATATGGAACAAGTTTTCTGAAATAAATAAATAATTATTATTAGCTAAGTCTTATGTAAAACTTTTTATTGCAGGCAATGTCCATGTACGAACAAGGCGCAGTATCGTGGGCAGTCGGCAGTGCGGTCTGCGAAGCCTTAGCGGCGTACGCGGCCGGAGCCACCACGTACCTGCCGCAAGCCGAGCACGTCGCCTTCGCACTGGACCTCATGGAGATCGCGCTCAACGTGCATGGACTTATTGAGACTTGCATACAGGTATGGACAAAGAAAGTCAACATTGGATAATGATAAAGGATTTTCTTAACGCGTATCGCGGCTTACTTCATAATAAACCAATCTTCCCCGACCCTCCTATGAGAATCGTTCGCCATTTATTAATTATTTTTAACGGTTAAAACCATAGATATCCGAGAGATATGTCTTCATTCTATATTAGTTCAAAAAAATCGGTCGCCTGTTTTGGTCAATAGGGTATTACACCCATTTTTGAAAAGTGTCTCAACGAAATTCTGTAGTGCTAATATGCCACCAAAAAAAACACAAAATTTTTATTCAATCGATAAGTGCCATAAAAATGCATCTAAATTTTAAATTTTCAAATTTCGCACGTAATTCCACGAAAACGCCTCTTACTGGACGCCATATTGCTCAGCGTAAATGACGTCAGTTCGTTTTGTATCAAATGAGCTCATATTAAATATGATAATTGTATATCATTTAAAAATAATTAAAAGCATATTTTGTAATAGGTGTAATAATGAAAAGATTTCGTTGGTTACGAAAATAATAAAAGTACAAAGCCTATATTACGCCAATCGGTTGACTGACAGTTGACAATTTTTTGTTTACACAGCCGTACGGCGTAATAATATGGCCGCTACTACTTCACGGTGTTTTATAACAGATTAAAAATGCTGAAAACTTTGAATTGAATTTAAAATTTTTTTTTGTTATTTTATGAACGAAAACTTACATTTTCCGATTGCTTTATGCGTGAACTGTCCCAATAACATATTTATAGGTTTTTCCTCGTATCGAGTAAAATACCCTATTTTGAACTCACTCAAAAGCAAAAGAAATAGATACGACACACATGATACTTTTTCGCACACACACAATAAAATATGCGTAACACATCTGTGCTATCTTTTGACACACACGCAACAGTAGTCTGAAATAGGGAACAGCAGTTGGTATAAATATGTCATTGATAAAAATATCGATGAAAACCGACTGTAAAAAAGAGAAGTGTATTTTGGGCGTATTTTGTAATGTTTATTATAATATCACTATACCTATAGATACGCTAAGAAAGGCTAACCAAAATTGGTTTTTGGTACTTTGTCAAAAAATGTAAAAGTACAGGGAATTCTAATTTGGATTAAAGTAATCTTTTACTTTTCAACCGACTTCAAAAAAAGAAGGAGGTTCTCAATGCGACACGCATTTTGGAACGAAGTTCAGTTCAGTATATTACTATTATTTTTAAATATATATATATATATTTGTTTTTTATTACATATTTTTTTATAATTATTTTATTTTTTGTACAGACATGTACGTAATTACCGGCGTCTCCCGACCGCAAAACTTTTTTTTTCTTTTTATGTTTGACCACGCATAATTTTTTTCAATGTAGTCCGATTTCGATGATTTTTCTCTTTTTTAATTGATAGCGTATACCTCAAAGTTGGTCCTATATCAATTTCATGAAAATATTTCACCCCTACTTAACATCTAACATTTTAAGTAGGCAGCATATGTCAACGTTGCACACCACTAATGCATCGCTTACTTTTGGCCAGTTTGACCAAGCGCAGGCGACATCTGCCAGGTCCTATGCCATATCCCTCGATATCCGTGGTTAAAACCAATTACAATAATTAGAAATACAATACTTAAAATCAGTGGCGTGCCATCCATTAAAGCCCATAAGCCAGGCTTGCAATCAATAATGCGAGACAATAAAAAAAACACAGAAAGCACAAAAATACTCTAAGTAAATATCTATTGAATCATTATCTCATCTGTCGGGCTTATAAGAGAGAAAAAAAAACATAAAGATACATTTCATAAGTAATAAATGTGAGCCATCATCACTTTGTGCCCCATCGGTCATCGGCTCTACGGGCAATGTGCCGACACAAGTAGAGGTCTTTGGGGGAGACCATGTCTAACAGTGGGCGTCTAAAGATTGATATGATGATTAATCACTTCCATAAATTTCTCTCACAGTAGGTACTTCTGACAGTAAAATCTTCGTCCATTCATCCCCAATGTTTTATTATAATCCAAGAGATCATTATATAATTAAATAATAAATAATAAAACCAAAATTATAATTATATCGATATCAGATTTGACCACTAACACTTAAAAAAATCACAGCATATTTTAAAAAAAATCTTTAAATGTTAACAGATACTGAAGGAGTTGTCGGAGGTGGAGAGTGCGCTGATCTCTCGCGGCGCGCCCAGCAGTGGGCTGGCCGCGCCGCGCGCCTACACGTCTGCGCTGGCACTGTATACCGTCGGCGCGCTAAGGAAATACCACTCCTCCTTACTGTGTAAGTTATATACCATGACATTGGCATCTCTCACTACCAGGCATCAAAAGAAAAGGACGGCGACAGATAAGAACTAAGTTAGAGATGTCAAATTAGTTTTTTTTCCTTGAACTTCGCCGTGTTCATCGCCGTGTTCAGAATCAATACGTTCTGAAATGACAACTATAATATTATGAAAATGAAAAAACGTTTATTTGGAACAAATCAGAATTACACAATCTTTACAATAGAAACGATGATAGCTACAAAAGTAAAAACTGTGGCGCAGCTATCAACGCCCAACAACTGGACAGAATATGCATTTGGTTCCAGACTAATTAATGAAACTTAATAAAGATAGATATACTAACAAATAAAACTAAAAAATCCAAGTTAAGTGTATTAAGAGGTGTTAAGGTGTGTGTGAGTGTGTGTGTATGTGTGTGTATGTAAGGTTATGTCTGTATAATGTGTATGTGGTTGTGTTTGTATGTGTGAGTTGTTGTACGTTAAGTTACCACAAGTCGTTCAATTGCATCATAGGACATGGATTTTAACCATTCTGTTAGATTCTTTCTTAATACATTTCCAGTCAAAGGGTAAATTTTTAATGTGCTATTTATTTTATTATAAAGTTTGGGGCCGATGTGGTCGAAGTGGCGTCTTACCACTGCTAGTCTGCTGATCTCAGTATTGCAGATTCTATCAGAGCGTCGCTTCTTAGCAAGGTACTGTGGATCGAAATGTAAGAGCTTGTGTTTCTTAAGAACAGTCTGAAGTATGAACAGCTGTCTTACTGTGAGGACCTTACAGTGTAGATATAGTTCAGATGTAGGGAATCTAATTGGTTTCTTCGCTAGTACTTTTAGTACTGCTCTCTGGGCCCTCTCTAACCTCAACATGGTTGTCTTGTGGGTTCCCCCCCACGTTGTTATGCAGTAACTGATAATTGATTGAGCGAGTGCAAAGTAAATCATTATCAGGCACGAAAAATCAGCAGCCGCTCTAAGCTTCTTAAATAAATAAATCAACCTTCTAACCCGCACCACAATAGAGACAACTTGTTTTTTCCACGTTAGGAGATTGTCTACTATAACTCCAAGATATTTTACACTGTTAGACCGTTCTATCAGTGTACAGTTACACAAAATGGCATTATCCGCTGGATTAGCGCACACGTGAGTCCTGATCTCAAATGATGTTGGTGGTTGACTACGAATTCCTGGGGAAAACGGGATGAACTTGGTCTTAGAGATGTTGAGCGTGAGGAGGTTTGAAGTTAACCATTTCATAACCAACCCTATTGCCTCTTCCGCCATTTTACTAGTCTCGGGCCAGTCTTTACCATGGATTATAAGAGCTGTGTCATCCGCATATGTTATTATTTTTGTGTTTGGAAGAGATAGCTGGCACAGTTCATTGACATAGATGAGGAAGAGGGTCGGTCCTAGAACGCTTCCCTGGGGCACGCCAAAAGTCACGTTTTCCGCTCCACTTATGAAGGTTTCTAGTTTAAGAACTTGTTTCCGCCCCGTCAAGTAACTGCGGAAGATATCAAGGGCATTGCCACGTATGCCAATTTGCTCCAACTTATCAAGCAGTTTGGGGACAGAAACTGTATCGAACGCCTTCGATAAGTCTAGGAAAACACCGACAGATTTTTGCTTCTTATTAAAATGTTCGACTACTGTTTTTGACAGTTCCAAGGTAGCGTCCTCTGTGGATTTTCCAGCTCTGAAACCGAATTGATTGTTGGCCAGGATATTAAATTTCGCAAGGAATTTCACAAGTCTCGCGTTAATAGCCTTTTCGAAGATTTTTGAAAGAGTAGTAAGGACGGATATAGGCCTGTAATTGGAAAGAAGTTCCTTATCACCCATTTTGTGTATGGGATGGACTATAGCAGTCTTGAAGGCATCCGGAAAAGTACCTGAAGATAAGCACAAGTTAAATATATGCACTAGGAGCGGAATAATAGTATTTCTAGATGCCTTAATTACTGTGGTTGGGATACCGTCATATCCAACAGCACATTTATCCTTAAGATTAAGTATAATGCTTTCAATTTCGGCATCATCCACATCATATAGAACCATTGATTCCAGAGTGGCCGGTGGCTTAGAAGACTTCTCTATTTCTGGTTTTGGGATAGTGTCTGTGTGGTTGGTTTGAGATGAAGGTTGAGGAAATTTAGACGCAAGATTACTGCCCACACTTGCAAAGTAGTGATTTATAATATTAACAGACTGGAGAGGATCGTCACCACACTTTAATAGCTCGGAAGAAGATGTTTTGCCCTTATCCAGGTAAGATATTTTCTTGATAAGGTTCCAGGTAGCCTTTGGACTTTTCCTGGCCTTCTGAAATTCTGACCTTTCATAATCACGCTTAAGTTTTTTTAGTAGATTATTGCAGTGATTTCTATAGCGATAATAAATAAGTTTATGAGTTTTAATTTCTGGGTGTTTCTTGAATGTTTTATACAGCTTATCTCTATGGCGGATACATCTCAGAAGGCCAGGCGTAATCCAAGGCTTGATGATGCGCCTTCTACTAGGAATGACTAAAGAATGCGTGTGTAAGTTAACGGAAGAAGATAAGTGAGATACGAGAGTTTCAGTAGCAAAGTTTGGATCATTTGACTGTAGGATTTGTGAAAAATCAGTTTTTTCGATATCAAATAAAATTTTTGTGATGTCTATTTTTGTGATTAGATGTCTAGGAGCATTCGTTGTCATAGTAGGATAACAGAATAAAATAACCGGTGCATGGTCTGTTATATTGCAGTCAAGGACCAAGGTAGTAGCAGGTTGTGTTGATTTTAGCAAAATATGGTCTAGACAATTCGCTAGCCTGGTAGGAAAAGAATGTGCGGGAAGCATTGCGTGTGATGCGGAAATATTTAAATATTCGTCAGAGTTTGGATCCACGCTAGTCGGTGCGATATTAATGTTAATATCTCCGATAAGAGCGATAGTCTTAAATTCTGCTAACTGGTGTAATAAAGTATCAAGACTGCTGAAAAATGGTGTGAGATCTTTAAAAGAGGGAGAACGATATACAGCAATAAGTGCCACCTTATCAGAGAATTTGATAAGTAAGCAATTCGCGTCATTGAACGTGGGAGTTTCGAAAGTGCACTGCAAATCATTTCTAACATAAGCGACAACACCATCATTCTGATTTTTGAAAAAAGAAACCTGACTTTTATAACCTGTTAAGGGGGGAATATTCGGACATTTACTGAGCCAACATTCTGATAGCAAAAAAACATCCAAGGTAAAACTCAATCTACTTAATAATATCAATAGGCTATCGAAGTTACAGCTGATGCTCCGAATATTGACATGCAAAATTTTAAGGTTACCATCCCGATTTTTTAAATAATTACTACTGCTCTCCTGTGAGCAAACGAAACAGTCAGAAACAGTAATTTTCTCGATCTCTGTATTAATTATGTCTAAGTCATCCATTTTTAGTTGATTTGACAGAAAGGATAACAATTTTTTGGATCAGGACAAGGGTTGTATTCGAGCGGTGCCTTGATTTAGCCTTATTTTGCACACGCGTAATGGTATGATATTTAGCTACGATAGCAAGTACTTGTCTGTAATAAGAAAAATCAAACGTACGTGTTTTGTGGTTTAAGTAACAAAGTGTAATGTGTTGTGTAAGGTTGTATTTTTGTGTTCAAGGTAATGTAAAGGTGCATGAGTGGTTTGTTAGTACTATGTAAAGCGTAAGTAATATTAAACAATTTAAACAAAAGTAAATGAGCATGTGAAACAGTAACCAAGTAGATACAAAAATTGGTATATAATATAAATCGATTAGGTAAAGCTGTTTACGATTTAGTCATGCAGATTTTAACATTGCAGAAAGGTCAGCCTCACTATTAATTTCGAAGTGCTTGCTACCCTCTTTTTCACGCACGTAGATCTTGCCATTTTTAATCCAACAGAATTTGTAATCGTTAGACTGAGCCGCTTCTCGAGCTAAGAAGTATAGTCTCTTTTTCCGAGATATCAAATTTTCAGAGACGAAGATTGGTTTGGCAGGGCCACTAATTTTCAAATGGTCCGTAGTTAACTTGAAACTGTCCCTGTTGTGTTTCCGGAACTTTTCCAAAAAGGCATCTTTGCGTAGGACCGTCGTGAAATCAACTATGATGGTTTTCTTAGCCGGGTCTTTTGTTTGTATACGGAATATATCTTTAATTTCATGAGATTGAACTTGCACGTTTATTAGATTGCCTGTATCTATCACAGTTTTCAACAAGGAAGTCTTTGTTTCTGATTTAACGACTGGAACGTTGCGAATCTCTAAGCAGGTTGCTCTCGAGCTTTGCTCAAAGTGTTCAAGTTTTGCTTCCAATTTATGAGTGTAGGACAGTATTTCCTTTCGTTCGGATTCCAAAATCTCTACTCGTGAGGTAAGTTCGTTGAATTTGGCGGCCATGTGGTCAACCGTGTCGCGTATCTGGTCAACCATAGAACATAATTTTCCATATTTCTCCTCTTGCTGCTGCTTGAGCTCGCGAAACATTTCTTTTATTTCCGACATAAAAGTAGATAGTCTATTTTCCTCATCTTCATCTAAGCGTTTGCGCTTAACATTACAGAAGGTTATTGCGGGAGATACGTTATTGTTCGGCGAGTCCATATTTAAATTTAGGCTTGGTTCAGAAGAGCTATGAGGTGTGTGGATACTACCAGGTTGCGGAGTGCTAAAACGTGGCTTCATCGGCATTTGTGCTTTTGGAGCTGGGGGCGGTGGCGACCGTTGCAGGGGCATATCAAGTTTGCGTATGGTATCTCTTTAAAGTACCAGGCGCCCAACGTTGCTGGGAGGTAATAACGCGCTGAGCTTCTAGTTGGCAGCGCACGGCTCAAGTTAGAATGGTGGCTATCGACAGATTGGTACAAAATGGCTTTCCGTCCAGTATAACTAGACCTAGATTATTGTATGAACATTCTTTCTTGTTATATTGGAGAGAAAGAGATATAAATAACCTAAAAACAAGTTTAACTCGTGCACAACCGAATTGGCACCAATATCTATTCTAACCATACGAATTTTAATTATTGAGTGAGAGTGATCCCATAGGAAGGTTTCTCATGAATCACTCTTTCTATTGGTGAAAACCGCGTTAAAATCCGTTGCATAGTTTAAAAGATTTAAACGCACTAAGGGAAAGACGGCGGGAAGCGACTTTGTTATACTATGTAGTGATAGCCGGTAAATAACTTGGGCACGCGAGAAAAACGAGAACCTCCTCCTTTTTTTAAGTCAGTTGAAAATACATGTTAATGACATTACCTTCTGAAAAATCACGTGATCTCACGCTCATGTATTGTCAAATAGCTATTATTCTTTTCTGACTTTCAGTGTGTAGTGTGTGCAGAAAGGATGATTTTTGTCTAGACCATCAGACGCCTGAACATTCCCTTTGTCCCTCCAGTATGCGTCGAACAAACATCAGCAGTGTTCGAGCAACTGTGTCGACTCGTCAAGTGCGTGGTGAACCCTGGTGACTGCGGCTCTGCGGAACGCTGCGTGCTCGCACAACTACACGACCTCTACAAGGCGGCCGCGCATCTCTGCCACGCACCACACGCCGACACCTTCGCTAATGCATACCCTAAGATCAAGTTAGTTAAGACTGCGCCGAGCAAAATAATTCAAAACAGTCGTCACTGTTAAAGTAGTATAATCAATACCTTTACCATAATTACCATAAAAAATATGTAATGAATACCACAATGAATGTGTTAACAGATTATGGTTGGCAAAACAATAAGAATACTGTTTAACTAATAAACAAAAAATTGAAAAATTAATAATAAAATAACTAAGCGACATTTCGAAAATGTAAAAACTACAAATTGTAGTATGAATGTTAAAGATTAATATGAATTCAAGTTTGTGAAAAAAAAATACAGTTTACTATCAAAAGTCAACTAAAAATACGAGATTTTTTTAAAGATTTTTGTACAACTTTACGTATTTTTGTTTATTAAATTAAACAGTATTCTTATTTTTTTGCCCACCATAATCTGTTAACACATTCATTGTGGTATTCATTACATATTTTTTATGGTTATTTTGGTAAAAGTATTGATTATATCACTTTAACAGTGACAACTGTTTTGACTTATTTTGCTCGGCACAGTCTTAATCCTTCGATCATATTGTGACCTTTCGTCGTTGAGCGTGCAATTCCGCGTAACAAAAATTTTTAAATACCGCAAAAGTACACTTTTGCTGATTTAACATTAGGTCGAAATTTGCGATATTTAAAAATGTTAGTTTCGCGGAATTGCACGCCCAACGACGCTTTATTTCAATGGTATTGTGTACTGTTTTGGTACAATTTTTAAAATCATTCGCCAGAGAACTAAACTCACCGACATTGCGCGTCAAATTAGCATGCTGAAGTGGAAGTAGGCCAGCCACGTCTGCAGACGGACAGACGGTAGATGGAGCAGACACGCTCTAGAGTGGAGACCGCGTTTGGGCAAGCGTAGTGTGGGACGCCCTGCGGCACGATGGACCGACGATTTGAAGAAGGTGGCTGGCAGCGGATGGATGCGGGCTGCTCAAGACCGGGTTGGTTGGCGATCTCTGGGGGAGGCCTAAGTTCAGCAGTGGACAGCAATAGGCTGATATGATTATTTTAAAAATCAAGTGCTAAGTTTTTAGACAAAATTATTAAAAGAAACGTTTTTTACAGACAAGCCCTGTATTCTCCACTGCAACCGACACCATCAAACTATCCATACAATCCTCAGTTTTTGAGTGAATTCTTCACAAATCCACGTAAAGGTAAATAGTTTACAATACAATACACACATTAGCATACAAATAAGTATTGAAATGCAAACATGCTATTACGCTAATGATGAGAAATGAGAATTTTTATGTTATAAATTGTATTTCTTGAATTTTAAGTTTTTAAGATGTTGCTGTGACCAAATATGGTCCATTGCTGTGCTTTAGTTTTAAGCCTTATGAAACATGTTTTTATACATTATGAAATGCAAATAAATGAATATGAATATGACAATAATTTATTGTAACACAACGCGTCCATTAAACTAGTTATTACTACATTGTAGGTAAAATAGAAATAGCGTGGGCGCGTCAAGTGGCCGAGTCGCCGGCGAATAGATACAGCTTCGTTTGTTCGGCAATGCTCGCCGTATGTCGGGAGGTAGATAATGACCGGTAAGAAAAACGAATATATATTTTTTTTATTAATATCAAGCAGCAAGTTATAAATACAATCCTTCTTTCTGTTACCATTATAAATGCGAAAGTTTGCGAGGGTGGATGTTAGTATGCTATTATTTTACGTTTAAACAGATTTAAAGCCCGACCACTGCGTTCCTGAGGTAGCTGCTTGGTGCGGGGGGACATGACGCGAGCGCTCACTGATACGTCAACTTGTGACAACTGTCACACCTCCCGTACCACGCAGCTACCTCAGGAACGGTCTCAGTTAAGCGGTCGGACTTTAGTAGACAGAAACCGCAAGGTCTACAGTCGCTAGGGCTAATGTTTAGTTATCAGCAATAAATAAGCAGTAAGGTGTTACATATTGCATGCTTGTACATGACTTTTATTGAGTGTGGCAAAGTTCTATAGAGTTTCTGGCATTCTCCTTTGGCTCACAGAGTTATTGATCTAACACAGGGTTAATTATTTCTCGTTTTTTTGTGCCTATGGAATAATTTAGGACTCTATAGGACTACGCCGAAGTCTACGCAGACGAAGTCGAGGGCAAAAGCTAGTCATAAATAAAATCATTGGGTAAAAGCGACCTAATTTAACATTGACAATAGGGCCGTCCGTGTGTACTCGGTGAGACAGGGACGTATTACACTGTGAAGTCCCCGTCACGAGAAGCTATACATTTTGTAAACACACATTCAGCGGCTAGCAACCTTTGGATCAAATTAAAGAAAACCATTTTGTAATGATTTTTATTTTTATATTGGGATATAATTATGTTAATACACATCTAGCAACCTTTGGATCAAATTAAAGAAAACCATTTTGTAATGATTTTTATTTTTATATTGGGATATAATTATGTTAATACACATCTAATTACTGTCGTCAGATGATTCCGAGTATTGTTTCAGAATCGGTTACATGGAATGAATGACATGGCTGTTTACCGTGTTATCCATCTTTCCACCAAATGTTTACTTTCTATGAGTCAGACGCGTTCCGGTATCACAAAACATCAGACGACAGCGGTTTATATCGCTAAAATATAACTCGACCAAGTGAAATTGCTCGTTAGTTTCGCATTACACGTATGCAACTTTGAGTTGATTGAATTGAGCATTATTTTTTGTTGATTAAATTGTCGCTACGTAACTTAGTAGAAGTTCTTTATTTACAAAATGTATAGCTTCTCGTGGCGAGGACTTTAGATGAATGCTAGTATGCTCTAACTCGTGGGGTGTCCAGCCAGATTAGCACCCACTCATATCATCCCGAGGGTCTCGTTGAAGGCGACTAAGGGATCATCCAGAAGTCCAGCAGCAGCGGTTTCTGTATACTTAACCTTTTGACCGCCACGTCAAAAATGCAAAAACGTGCTCTTGGCACAAATCTATACTATGCTATAAGTAGTAATTCGTGTGTCATGTCTGTCATGTAGTCGTGATCGTGGCGTGTTGGGCACGTTTTTGTTTGTCGTCTATACATGACTGTGGCGGTCAAAAGGTTAAGGCTAAGTGCGCACTACGAATTTTAATCGCAATACTAATATTTTAGAGTTCGCGCACTGCGAGAACAATTCGTTTATTAACAATTATTTCAATCGGTTTCATTTCGCATTTATAAAATCGCAACAAATTAATTTCGTAGTGCGCGCTTAGCCTTAAAACCACACTGCGATAACCAGATAACCAAGACGCATGCCAGGCTTGGAGATTATAGGAACTTTGCCCAGCTCGGTGGAGAACTTTGTCCAACAGTGGACGTCTTTCGGCTGATGACCATGATGATGATGATGAATGCTATAACCCAGGGTTTCTTACAGATGCTCTCTTTCTGAATGCATACATAAGATAAAGAAAATACATATCACTGTCTCGTTCTTATGTATGCATTCAGAAAGAAGGCGTCTGCCCACAGTGGGTTCCACTTAGGTGTTCAGAGTGTTGCCTCCACTTTTATCTATAAGCTTCTTGCGTGGACCCCTTGTTTACACCAAGATACAGGTATAAAACATGGCCAATGCTTGTCTTGACACAACTTTTCTTAAACTTGTAGAATACATGTTTTGTTTTATCTTTTGTTCAGACCGGATTAAAAATAAGTATTTGCACAACAAGTATAATACAAGTTTTGTCTAAAACAAGTTTTATACTTGTATTTGAGTTTGAACGACACTACAGACATTGGTGCCGATTCTCTTGTTCACAAACTTGGGGGAACCAGTATCAGCAACTTATGCGAATACTGTACCTTTTATATAGAAAGAATAGTATTGTGAATGTGTATTCTGTACCAATAAACAACTTTTTTTTTAACTAAACTAAAATTTGTCAGTTGGCATCTCTCATTATCAGGCAGCTAAAGAAAAGGACGGCGACAGATAAGAACTAAGTTAGAGATGTCAAATTAGTTTTTTCCTTGAACTTCACCGTGTTTTTAATCAATACATTCTAAAATGACAACTATAATTATATGAACATTTTAAATTAACTAAAATTGACAGCTCCTATTAATATCTGTCTCTTTATTGTTCTATTCGAGAGAAAGATTTATATATCTTTCTCTCGAATAGAACAAGAAAGAGACAGGTATTAGATATAGCCTAAAATAAGTTTAGCTCGTGAACAACAGAATTATAATACATAGGTATAAGGTATAATACATGTATTCTACAAGTTTTATGCAATGTCTGTAATATCGTTCACACTCAAATACAATTATAAAACTTGTTTTAGATAAAAATTGTATTATACTTGTTGTGCGAATACTTATGTTGAATCCGGTCTGAACAAAAGATAAAACAAAACATGTATTCTACAAGTTTAAGACAAGTTGTGTCAAGACAAGTATAATAAACTTGTATCTTGGCGTGAACGAGGGGTAAGAAACCTTGCTATAGCGACGACTCTCGCAGGGTGAACGAGTTGGGCGTGGTGTGCGCGGAGATGACGGCGTGGTGCAGCGGGCTGGCGGCCGAGTGGCTGGGCGCGCTGGTGGCGCTCTGTGGCGCGCAGCACTACCCCGCCTGCGCCCCGCACGCCGCCCCACCCCCGCTGTACCCCGACCTACTGCTGCACCGCGACCTACACGACGCCGCCGCGCACGACGCGCTTGCCGTCTTCACCTGCATCCTTGTCGGTGAGACAGCGTCGAACTACTGCCGGATGTACATCTAGGTTTAAACCACAGATATAGATAGACCTATACTCCATTTATAATCTTCTTCTCTGTCGTTTCGCTCTTGGCAGAGCGGTCGTGGTCACGTCGAGGCGTCCACTCCGGTGGTAGAGGTAGACACAGCTGTCCGCACGATCTCCCGCCATCTCTCCCTGTTATCACACTGCCTGGCGCATTCAGATACGCGGTTTCCTACTGCGGCTTTCACTTGGTCAGTCCATCGCATTGGTGATCTGCCGCGCGATCTGACTCCCTCCACTTTCCCCTGTACGACCAACCGCTCTATGGAGTCGTTATCCCGTCTAGAGACATGCCCGAAGTATTTATAATAGCATTAGAAAGAAAGAGGCTCATAGAAGCAGGATAGCAAAACATTTTATTTCAAAATTAAGTTTAAACAATTTTAATTAAACTTATTTTGACATATTTTTGATAAATAGATCTAAGATAGTACTAAATATGAACGTATAAACAGACGTACAGAATAAAAATCTCTTAAAGATTAGGTAACATTTTAAATTGGGCAGAATTACAGTGAAACTAATAACGTTCCACGTATTGTTCATCCCTGCTTCTGTTAGGTTTTTAGCATTGACACTGTAACTTTAAATTGGAATTAATTATTCAACTAAATGAAAGCCACATAATTTTAGAAGATAAATTATTAAAATGGTTACAAATACGGGCGACAGCTACTGTAAAAATAGATTATAATAAATTCGGTGTCTATCGTAACTTTAACACGTTTTTTGTACTTTTGTTACAAAGTGTGCATTAAAAAGAACCTTTTTTAACTTCTGTCTAATGCTATTGTAAATGCAGTATAGATAACGCAAGTATCGCGATCTGTATGAAAACCAAGCGTGCCTTTTTTTGGACGTCACAATGTAATACGAATGTTTTGTTTTACTCAAATTTGGTATTACCAGGTATTACTGAGGGTATTAGATTTAAAATAATTGTTTTTTAAATTAATTACGCATAATATTTAACACAAAATGACTTACCGATGGAAGGAAACGTTTACTTTATTTTTTTTTACTTACGATTTTTTATTGTAAATTAGGCATGAAAATAGGCATGCGAATTAGTTTTTTTTTTTTTTTATTGTTTATTAATTATGAAATAAAAAACAAGTTAATAACAGAAACATCACAAAAACCCCAAAAGGTTTGTCCGGATGTTAAAACACTTTTGAGCAATCATAGTAATAACAAATATCAATATTTAATTATAAGTAAACAGTTTCTAATTCTAATTATAAGGTAGTTAGTAAATAATCACTAAGATATGCAGTACAAAAAAAACAACAACGGCGCGGGTAAGGCAGCCCGTCGATGCTAATTACTTACACATTAAATGAAATTTAAACAGGATGATTCATTTTCAAAGGGAACTAAAATATTTATTGTATTTAATTTTAAAATTATCATTTGTTATTTCTGATTGGACTATTGTTGGAACATCATTAATTAGAGTAGGTATTAAATATGCGTTCGTTCGTTTCCCGTAATAGTTTTTATATCTCGGTACTACCAGTTTTGAGTGAGATGCCATTCTGGTTGCTATGCTATGTTCAAATTTAATTTGCAACTCTTTGTTGGGGAACTGTTCTATTAATAACCACTTACGTATTTTAATGTGTATTGGCAGAATTTTACAATACTTAAAAAACCCTGTTACGCCATCACCATCATAAAGTTTTTTCTTAATTTTATCTGGTATTATTATTTTTAATAAACGAAGTTGTAGATTAAATATTTTGTCTAGATAGGTTTTAAATGTTGCTTTGCGTTATCTAGGGCTATCTATATCTGTGGTTTAAACATACAATACGGTCGACGTATCTTTGCGGTCCTGAAGTTAGCCGATTAGCTGCGCAGTAGACAATTTCGTTCCTAAAAGTTTCATTGCGCAGCCAAACAGCTAACTTCAGGACAGCCAAGATACGTGCACCGTACTGTACTTCATTCTAAAAAAAAAAACGGACTAGTGCGAATCGGACTCGCCCACCGAGGGTTACGTTCAAATTCCGTGATTTGTTCACCCACACAGTTATGACCGCACATACCTCGATGATTGATTACTTACGTACTTAAAATAAAGACTGTATTTTTTTATGATTTAATTACAAATGTTTAGTTTTCAGACTTTTCTCTGTACTTGTAATATAAGACGATATTACTTGCCTAATTTCATAGTTCTAGGTCAACGGGAAGTACCCTTAATTTGATTCCCTTGGGAGTCTCGAAGTATTTACGTTTTTTGCGGCATAAACGGCTGTATCTTTTTTTCACGTTAACTTAGAAGTTTGATTTTTGTACAGCTTCAAGAGACTAGACTTGAGTATGTGGTTTTAATTTTAACTCAATACCTCCACGCGTTCCCGGTATAAAGGGTAAGGGTAACAAAGTAATCCTGTAAGGGTTCCGTTTCTCCTTTTGAGGTACAAAACCTAAAAAGACACGAAGTCAATTACTTGGCACTTTTAAGTATTTTTAAATTATATACAATTATCATATTTAATATGAGCTCATTTGATACAAAACGAACTGACGTCATTTACGCTAAGCAATATGGCGTCCAGTAAGAGGCGTTTTCGTCAAACTACGCGCGAAATTTGAAAATTTAAAATTTAGATTCGTTTTTATGGCACTTATCGATTGAATAAAAATTTTGTGTTTTTTTTTGGTGGCACATTAGCACTACAGAATTTCATTGAGACACTTGAAAAATGGGTGTAATACCCTATGGAAAATATTTTATTCCAGCACGCCACTGCTTTTCTCTTGAAGACTTTGTGCGTCACGCAGCGTTACCATCCCTGTTGAAGGCGTGCGGCGGTGGTGGAAGCTCGGGCAACGCTCCCAACGCGCCTTCACCCGACACCGGGGCCAGGCTGACCTGTCACTTGTTACTCAGGCTCTTTAAAACTGTGGACACGCCACAGCCGGGTAAGCGAATATGTGTTCTTGTTATGCCGGCACTTCACATGGCGTATTTGTACAAATATTCGCCTTACTTGAATAATACAAAGTGTACCCTATAATTATTGAAATAAAGTCTATTTTGTATTATCCAAGTAAGGCGAATATTTGCACAAATACGCCATGTGAAGTGGTAGCATTACACAAATGTGTATGAAAATATTCATGGAAACTTTTCAGAATTTAGCATATTTTTTCTAAAACTGTTCTGTTTTTTAGTAAGTCCTAGGAAAACTTTGAATTGTCATCTCAGTTAGTGTATATCCAACGTGGGCGTTGACGTTTTGCGTTTACGCCGCGTATTTGCAAACTCTGCAGTAGCATCGTTTAGAAATTACGTCACGAACACCTAAGGTACACTAACGTAAAAAGTCCTATCCAGCTTTTTTGTAACATTTTTTTATACAACATATGTCATTAGACATACAGTGTACTTAGCAAGAGGAAGTTTAGAAAAACAGACTTGAATGAAGTCCTCAATAAATTAAAAAGTTCAATAATTGGAGTATTCATCTGTACTAATATTATAAAGCTAAAGAGTTTGTTTTTGTTTGGTTGAACGCGTTAATCTCAAGATCTACTGGTTCGAATTGAAAAAATCTTTTTGTGTTAGATAGTCCATTTATCGAGGAAGGCTATAGGCCCACGCGAAGCCGGGTCGGGTTGCTAGTTAATTATAATAATGAATACCCCAATTATTGAACTGATTGAACTTGATTGTTGATGTTTGTATTGTAATTATTTTCAATTGTTAATATTATCATCTAATTAAATGTTTTATAATATAATATTATAAATGTAATATATAAATAACCCGCCTTCTTCAACTCCGCAGGTCTATACTCAGTATCAACATCTCCCGGGCCGGGCGGCGCGGCGGCCGGCGTTCGATTGTCGTGCGACCGGCACTTGTTAGCGGCTGCGCACAAGAACATCGGCGTTGGGCCCGTGCTTGCCACGCTGAAGGCTATACTCAGTATGTGCATACACATTATTTTTCACTATTGAAGACCACGAAGGAGATGGCGGGACGAACTGGACGGATGCCTCCAAAACTGGTGTGATGAGGCCCAGGATCGGAAAAGATGGAAGGCATAGAAGGAGGCTTTTGCCCAGGAGTGGAACAGAATAGACTAACAAAAATAAAGGAAAGTATTTTTATGATGATTTTTTCAGAAGTCTGCTGCATTGTCTTCGTTCGACAGAGCAGTTTTTATTTCTCAGAATTGCTTAGAAGCCGTCTTCGCTTGATTTCAATCGTTATCATTGTTACCAACTTAAGTATGAGACAAAACTTAGTGATAAGGAAAATTTATTTATAAAGTGCTCCTCCTCTCTCCTACTTATTGAAAATGTTGCCTTCGTTCGACTGAGCAGTTTTTATTTCTTAGACTAATATGGGCAACTAGAATATTTTTTTTCTCATTTGATGTTCAAAAGTACTTTATAATGGTCTAATTGAAATAAATGATTTGACTTTGACTTTGAATAACTTACTTATAGGCCGTCTTCGCTTGATTTCAATCGTAATCATTGTTACCGACTTAAGTATGAGACAAATACTAACACAGTTTTAAAACAACATAGATAATGGTTAAGACGTGTAAGGATAGTTTTAAGGAATTTAAATAAATAAATAAATAATTAAATTGAAATATTTAGGATTAAGAAAAATTATTAAAGTGCTCTTCCTCTTTCTACTTCTTAAAAAAATTGCTGTGCGCTTGTATGTATACACTATGGATAGCAATAAAGATTGATATCCATAATAAAATGATAGAAGGTTTAATATTTGAAAAAAAAAGTAGGTAGTAGGATTTTTTCTCGATAACCCTATTCTTCTTCCACCAACAAGCCTGAACAATACATACGGGAATTAAATGACAAGTGGGCACAGAAGAATCTAATACATTTATCCCTAGTGGTGGGTGATTCAACGGCGCGCGACGGTGGTAAAGCAGGCGGCAAGAAATCGTGTGAACTGTCTCATATACTGGGCACCAGTGACACTGTACCTACCGACGCGCAACTTGACCTGATGTCGTAAGTACACGCCTAAACACTATTTTAAAAACTTTCAATATATGTATGATCCATGCCTTGTATGTGTCCTATTTAGTAAACGAACTCGGTTCATCATTGCTATGCAATTATACGAACAAGATCAGTTGTTTTAAAACGCGTTATTGCTTGGCAGCTGCAATGAATGCCCAAATGCATCTCGGAATTAAGTAGTTAGAGGTTTTAGTTGTCTATCAGTAGAACATTTTGTACGACTGGTTAATTCAAAGAGTATTGTTTGTTTACTATATATGATACCTATCTGGCGTAGTAGTTACCACTGACATCTCGACATGATCCTTGAAAAGTATACTTTTTTTAAATAAACAAAAATGGTTTTACTTTTTATTTATTAGTGGGAATTTATTTTCAATTTCCGAATTACTTGTATTTGTTGCAATTTGAGATGACATACATATTTCAGAACCATTCTTCTTAGTTTGGATAAGTTTTACACCGTTATTAACGTTGATAACATCAAGGATCGTGCCAATTAAGAATCATAATATAATTTATTGACTCGCGATGTTTTTTTTTTATCCTTAGGATGGTAGATTCAGAGATGAGTGGGGGCCATAGAACTCCTAGGTTTGTTTTTTTGATATTGAGTTACACGGTTGCACATCCTACGACCACGGACTTGGCTTCACTGTGTACTGTTGTACATATACTCGTATCATTCTGACATGATGTTTATCATTGGCGTAGCTAGGCAAAAACTAACAAGGCAAGGTAAAATAAAATTACATGCACCAACAATACCTCTTCTATCTACCCTTGTCATAGGTCATGTTTCTTGGGGTACACTAACGTTTTTCTCTTCCATTACCACACAACCTATTCATCTTTACATTGGTCTCTTTCTCTCTTTCATTCATTAGTGTAAAGAAAACAAAAAATCAAATGACAGTTTACACAATTTTGTTTTTATTTTTAAAACTGGAACACAAACATTTTTTAGCCCTTCGCAATGTATGCATTATTCAGTACATTATACACAGATATCATGCCTGAAAACAGTACATCGCGTTTAGGACTTTTCACTCGACAATATTTTCGGCTATGTTCACCAACAGCAAGTGATACCAAAAAACCGATCAAGCACTGCAACAAAACATGTAACTGCAAAACATTTATGATCTCATTTTTAACTCATGCAACACCTTTGTATACCATGTTCTATGCAAATAAATAAATAAATAATAATAATAACAGTTCGGCCGGAATCGTCATGAAAAATCCAGCCGTTAGCTACACGCACCCCGCGAGCCGTCAACTTTTTAAATCTTGTCATTAAGAAAAGTATTTTGAACAAGTATTTTGCCGACAAATAAAAATGGGCTATAGTTGTCAAGAAAACGTTACACGGAACACGGAAAATAAATGTACTAAATTAAGTTGTCAGTTTCTTTTTCCATTATTTAAAACTACATTCATGAAATATTGTAAAAAGGCATAAATATATATCCGTTATTTCTCTATTTTTATTTGTAGGTGGGTTAACGTGGATGGTACGCTTGTGCGTATCTTCTGGTATTCAAACGGTTGAAACCCTAACTGCGTAAAAAATGTCGTGTGCAAAGGTCTTAACGCGTGTTGAGATTTCATGTACATCCCAGACTTCTCTGTCCTTCATTATGACGTAGCTACGCCAATGTTCACTCGCTTCGCTTCTCTTCATATTGTTTGCTCCTGCCCATCATGCTCTCTGTGCAAGGGACGTCTCGATGTGTAGTTGCTTCATCTCCTTGTCTGTGAATAGAGGACACCCTATGGTTGTAACGTTGCCCTTACTAATCCAACTCTTTACTCAGAAATATTGTTGTTATTTAGGGCTAAACTTTAAACCTGATTTCTAAATCCATCATTGATTTAAATTCACAAGATTTATTACATGTTAAATTTTACTAAAATATAACCCTATCTGAGTTCAAGTTTTTTAAATAAACATATTTTATTTAAACAACTAAGATCATAATGGTGAGTTGATTCTTATCGTATTACTAGCTGACCTGGCAAATGTTGCTTTACCATATAAATTGAAAAAAAAATAGCTTACGATCTATTCTCAGACCTACCAATAAACACAAAAATAAAAATCGGTTAAGCGTTTCGGAGGAGATCGATAACAAACACGAGATTTGTATATATTAGATGAAATGTTAGCTGTCATTATTCCCATGCGAGAGTGAGATAGATCTATATATTACTAAAATCTCCTTTTCGCAAAATATAACGTAAATGTTACCATTTGAGTGAATTTGAATGTTGGGTATGCAATATATAATATAATACAAATATAATACCCATATATAAATGATGACACCTTAAAATACTGCTTCAGGTTGTTAAAGTCTTCTATGATTCAGTGGCTGTTGTTTAACCTTAGACATAATAATCATGTTACTACAAACCTACATAAAAACTGACAATATTTCTAAGTAAAGAGTTAATGTCCCACTCCACCGGTCGTGTCGTCCGCAACTCCGCAGGTTCACGTTATGTGTTAACAATCGATTGTGTTTCACTCCCTTCATGTCTACAGGTCTTCACAGCGACTCTTTTACTAATTCCTCATCTGTTATCTTAGTATTTAGTCTGTAGTAAACAATCTAGCTAATAGCCTCCCTACACATACCGACTTTGAATTTATCGGCCATCTTTCATGGGGTGAAAATACTTGTAAACATAATCAACTTTCAGCTGCTGATTGATACTATAATGACAACAAAGAAAAGGGCCAAAAAAATACAGTTAACCGTTGCGACGGCGCATCGCAAAAATTGGCAAAGTTACTTGAAAGTGTTTCTTTTTTATTTTTAATCAAGTGTTTGCGTTGCATCATCGCACCGCTATTGTGTGTGTCGGCACAAAATGTGAGGAGGAGATGTTTGTTTATCGCTATCACACGGTTGGTTACAAAGTAAAAATTGTCCACAATTATTAGTAACTAGCTTTTGCCCGCGACTTCGCCCGCGTAAAAAGAACGATTTTCCCAAGGAAACACATTATCGGGATAAAAAGTATCCTATGTGTTAATCCAGGAAATGGTCTACCTGCGTGCTAATTTTCATGCAAATCTGTTCAACGGTTTACGCGTGATTGAGTAACAAACATCCAAATATCTTCACAAACTTTCACATTTATAATATTATATATAACTAGCTGACCCGACAGACGTTGTCCTGTCCCGATCGACCTACTGGGGGATGAAAAATAGATGTTCGCCTATTCTCAGACCTACCCAATATGCACAAAAAATTTCATCAGAATCGGTCAAGCCGTTTCGGAGCAGTACGGGAACGAAAACTGTGACACGAGAATTTTATATATTAGAAGATATATATTAGTAGGATAAGTACAGGTTTCCTCACGATGTTTTTCCTTCACCGATGCCAATGATGTCCAAGATAAAATTAGAAAGTAGGTACATATTAATTGAAAAAGACACAATGCCCGGTTTCGAACCAAAGAGTAAGATCAAAACTAAAGAATAGCACAAAAATGACATCTAACCTCAAAAATTCAAATAGCTTTGTACTGCATATGTAATGACAAGAAAATAACAATAAATATAGAAAAATCCCAAACAGCTAAAACTATAGTCAATTGGATTGGATATTGACGTGACCGTCGGTAAGACAGTGCAACGGTATTACAGTACTCAGGATTGGAACTTCATTACTGAATCGGTAGATGGCGTTGAAGAAGCTAGATTTTGAGATTTTTTGACAAACAATTTTTTAATTTTTCGTAAAAAATAAAAAAAAAAATCTCAATAAAAAGTATCCTATGTTACTTCTAATACCTCCAAGAATATGTGTACCAAGTTTCATGATGAGCGGTTGAGTAGTTTTCGCGTGAAAGCGTAACAAACAAACTTACATTCACATTTATATATTAGTAGGGATTTCACGACCTGAAAGATTGCCAATAAATTCATAGTCAACCTGTACAATTGAGGTGTGTCCACGCCAAGCTTATACTGTCAACGGACATTATACCTAAGCATAATTTTCCTTACATAAGTTACTGGAATAATGTATGGAAAACAATGCGTCCTTCATTACCGGCAGACATACAGTTTGGTCAGTACACGTCCTTAATTTAAATACGTCCTAAAAATTGCCTTTAAATTGGGTGTCAAGCTTGTTCATGTGAATAAACTAAACAGCACAACACATAAATAACTAATGGGTTAACTTTGGCATACGTGGGTTACGTGTCTGTTAAGGCTAGGCTACATATCACCACCGCGTCAAACCGCAGCACATCGCTTAAAAACCCTCTTTTTTGCGAGGGTTCATACATAATTTACGAAGGTCATGTTGGAGAATTATGGCAATGCGTTGCGTTGCGGCGCGGTCCTGCTAAATGTGTCCTAGCCTTTGCGTACGGGTCACAGTATCTTCGTCAATGGAGAGCCGGTAATGGTTGCAGGGGTAGCGGTGGTGTCGGCTCCACTCTGCTGGACTCTTCGCAATCACTATCTTCGTTGGCTCGTCGGGTTCTCGCTGATATTTGCTCTGAGGAATGGGTACTGCAGAAGTGTCTGCAGAATCCTGATGAGTTGTATCAACCGGATATGCTGTTAGATCCTATGCTGACACCGAGGCAGGCTCAAAGGTAAATTAAATGGAATTTTATGTAATTCATAAAATAATTTGTTGTTTAATTTGCATATATATTTAATTGTAAATAGAACAGTAAATATGTATGTGAAAGGTTTTATTTATAAAGTCTAGCTAAAAACCTATAATAATGTCAATATAATGGAATAACGCGCACTTTTGTATTGTTGAAGTCATATTCTTGCACAGATTACTCCATATGATCTGCTATCCTGAATCGGCGAGCCACACTCATCCGGATCTCGACCAGAAGACTATGATCACACGACTTTTGGAGGTAAATAATTAAATTATAAAGTGCTTACGGTAAAAGAAGAAATGATCATTATCATTCTCCCCTCATTTATTTGGAATCAGTTTTATATACGAAAAACCTAGAAGCAGAGTTACATGATAACAAATATCACAATCAAAAGTGCCGTGTGTACAGTTACCGGCACGGCAGCTGGCAAGATATTTTGTAGTGGGGGAAGTTCGCGCATGTAAAAATGTATGAAATTGTGCGTGCGCGATCTTCGCCCACTACAACATCTCTTGCAAACTTACGTGCCGGTAATTATATGGTTCAAATTATAGAAATAACAGTTTTAAAACAATTTTAAACAACTTCGACCTTTTTGTATAAAGTCCATTTTTGAACGTTTTAAACTGAATTAAATGGCTATAGTTGTAGTAGTAGACTATTACAATACGCTCGTTGCATTCAATGTTAAACATTGTAATTTAAACCGAATGTCATTAAGCATGAAAGTCACAAGAATTCGGATACCACCAAAGATATAAAAACGCGATTCCCCCATAGATTTTGTATGGCAATTTATACTTATGACGTCACTTGTAGAGGTAGCCATAGCCATGAGCCAACTCACCTAACATTACATTTTTTTTTCAAAGGAACTAATCTAAAATTACATTTGATTGAAAATTCAATGGGTGGTCTGGGTTAAAGGGTCAGTAGAGTAGTAACTGAAGTTCTGTTTTAAAATTATTTTAATAATGGTGTCATCTTCCCAATTGCAATGTGCATAAAAAATTCAATTATTTCCAGAATCTAGAACAATGGTCCCTCCGTATGTCATGGCTGGACTTGCAGCTGATGTTCAAACAGTTCCCGAGTGGCTCGTCAGAACTGAGCGCGTGGCTTGACACCGTCGCGCGCGCCGTCATCAATGTGTTCCAACAGCCTGCGCCACCGCCGCCTGACAAGGACAGGTACTATAAATTTAATTATTTATTTAGGTAACCAATACATAAAATTTGTTGCAGAATAGTGTATAACACTATTGGTATAGGTTTCCCTGTATCGTATCGAACATACGAACGGACTACTAAGACATTTAAAGTTTTAATTAATGATGTTATATGAAAAATCTATGCATAGACAAAATTTTTGTTATAGGTATATTTAGTTAATTATAGAGCCTTCGTTTTATGATTTTTCTTATTTGCGCTTTGAATGTTAATAAATAGATATTCTTTCGTAGTGCAAACAGAATGGTCCAAATGGCGGTCTTATCGATAAAAGCAATGTATTTACAGCTTTTTAAATAAATCAAATATTTTTGTAGTAGGAAGAATTCTCTGTATTCTCCTCTGTGAGCTCATTCAGGTGAATTACCACTATACATATTAGGCCTGATTGCCCGTTCCTGGAGTACTGGACCCGTATGTACAACTGCAGGTCTAGTGCAGAGGAAGCATGCATACTTATAGGTTCCTGAATTAGTTTATTTTTTTGTTTTAGTTTTAATGGTAACCCATTTCGGCAGCTGAAATATTACTATTATTATTTATTTAATTCGAACACAAATTATTCATATTGTATTGTTAGTAACACTTAATAAACCATGTTATATTTATAAAATAGTGGTATATTAGTACATTATGGTACAAGTGTGTAATGTTGGTGATTACCGCTGAGGCGCCATTGAGACCCGAGCCGTTAGGTGAGGATCTTAAGAGAGCCGAGGACGGTTATCATCAATACACACGTGTATCATACGACGTTTTTCAACACACTTGTGAAGAAAATAATGCTAAAAAAATATTTTCAACAGTGAAAACCAATTTGTGAAAAAAATTTCGCAATGGCGGGAAAAATTAAACAGTTTTCCTATGCGCGCGCATCAAATAATGGCGATCGGCCATAGACTAAAAGAATGAGGTATCTTTTTTTTTTGTCTTTTCGCGGATAGCGTTCTAGCCACGTACAAAATGGGTAACTCAAAGTTTTCTTTATTACAGAGAAAACAAAAGCTATATTTGAAAGTTTTATTTATTAAAAACGTACAAGTTGAAATTATCTATTTAAATACGAAGTTTCATGAAATGAGCAAGCAATAGGTTCATTCATTTATTTGTACTATTGAACACGATCTTTTTTGTATTGAAACTTTTTTAAGATCAAAGCAACTCAACCAATAAAATAAAAAAAAACCCTATAACTCACTTGTGAATAATAGCAACGAAAAAGTCACAGTTTGATTACAGGTGTCATTATGTGCCAAATTGCGGTGAAATTAGAGCCATTTTATAAGCAAGTGTGTTGAAAAAAATATTTCAACTTTGTCTCTGGTAAGACAATGCACTCTGATGTCTCTGATATTACAGATATCCAGAGACCATTTTGATGAGCCGTCTACTTGTTCGCCACATAATAATATTAAAAAAAAACTTGAATTACGATGGTTTCCACCAGGACGGGAACAGACCGAGGCGTCGTTAGCACGAGCAAGTGGTCGGAGTCCGTGTGGCTGGTCGCGCCGCTTGTAGCCAAGCTACCCGCCGCTGTACAAGGAAGAGTGCTCAAACAGGCGGGACAGGTCAGTATCATTACAATAGTACTTTATGTTATACTACCTTCTGCCCGCGACTTTGTCCGCGTGAATGTTGGTTAACGCGGATGCAGACGAAGTTGCGTATTAAAAAGTAGCCTATGTCCTTCCCAGGGATAGCTTCATACCAAATTTCATCAAAATCGGTTCAGCCATTTCCTCGTGAAAGCGTAAAAGATAGACTTACTTTCGCATTTATAATATTACTAGCGTTTGCCGTCGGTTATCGCGAATGCAGTCGCGGATGAAAAAGTAGCCTATGTCCTTCCACAGGGTTCAAGCTATTTCTTTAAAATCGGTTCAGCCGTTTCATCGTGAAAGCGTAACAGACAAGTTACTTTCGCATCTATAATAATTTACAGGCACTTTTGAATTGTCAAGCAGTCTGTTATAAAGTCTGTTATAAAACCAATAAGCCAATGGACAGGCCATTGGCTTATTGGTTTTTTGACAGCTGCCTTATAATGTAATTATTCCCGATTACCTTAAGTTTTTTTTTTTTTTTTTTTATTACCTTAAGTTAACTTTAAAATGTGTTATAAAATAAATATATAAACTGTCTAATCTGGTTGGATTATCTTATTTATGACCTCTTACAGACATTATAATACAGGTATGCGTATCAGGTTTTACAAAAAACATAAATATTGTTCACTAGTTGCAGCTGTCAAAAAACTATTAAACTAGTGGACAGAGTGTAGTTATATAGAAAGTTGAAGCTAGTTGATCGTTCCAAAATGTAGGGTAGGTCTGTATGGTGAAGAACGAGCAAGAAATTCCACGGACACTCATTTAAATCAAGTTTTCACACAATGCTGGTTACATTATTCTTGTTGCTTCTATATGTGAAAACAATGAAGAAAAAGAGGAATACAAAATTTTAAAAAATGAACCAAGATAAAAACAGTTCAGAGTTGACCAATCTCTACTGACAGTGTCCGTTCACAAACAACTTCCATAATAAATTCTCTAAAATATCGTAAAAACCGTATTGAAATCGATTGTGTAGTCACTGTTTTTATACTATACTATATTTTTTCTTACGTGTCTATATTTGCAAATATACAAAATCGAATACGTAGAAGAATCAGTACATGTTTCGATTTTTTTAAGCTAATATATTTTTTTCAATCTATTAAGGCTGCGTTTCGACCATAGATGTACGGGGATGTTTAGCGAGGGATGTGTGCGAAACTAACCAATTACAACGCTAGCTTAGTACAAATGAAGCGATGTCATTGGTAATTATCACACATATCCCACGCTACGCATCTTCACAATCTCTGGTGGAAACGCAGCCTAATGGTGTAGATTAACGAGTTTCAGGGAACGCCCGCTGTTATTTAACTTACTGTATATTTATTTTACTAAGGGCCAATTTCACGAAACTTTTCATAATCATCGAATCAGTTACAGTATCAGTTACAGTCAGTTACAACTAACATCGATGTTAATTGTATTTATGTTCCACCAACAAAAACTAACATAACATCAAGAAATCTGGCGTTAAATGAAAGAGTCATGTGTCTTTCACTCTTTTATCGGTCAGTAATCAAACCAACCAAAATAAAAAGTCGCAAAGTCACAGGTCTATGTTCATTGACAATGTATCACTTTATCTAGCCGTATCGTACAGACTCGTGATAAATAATACAACTAAATAAAAATATCAGTTGTGTAGTCAAGTATGAGTGTGTTCTTGCAACATTTCATTTTGTCGGTATATAATTATGTCAAAATTAAGATGTGTCCAAACACAGCGCGCAAAAAAACGCTGCTACGTGCGGTTTTTTCCCAAGACACAAATCTACCGTGCGTCTAGATAGGACAAACCCAGAAATGTTTGCGCGGCAATAATACGCTGCATATCCGAGATACGACGCGCTCAAATCGCGTTGAAACCACAATGAAAGCGGCCGCGTGTGTAGCTCTACTATTATTCTATAATTGCGTAGAAGAATGAACAGAAGAAAGCCTATTAAAAAAAAAACAATATTGGGTGCGACCACTTTATCAACAGAGGATGCAGATTTTGAAAGCGATTAATTACCGCGCATGATTGAAACGCTGTGTTTGGACACACCTTTAGTAATTTTCTAATTTTGTTTGTTATCGTTTTGTGTAAGAATAATAATGTCTTATTGTGGGAAAAACAAGGGGAATTTTCTGATGTGTAGGGCATCTACAACCTTCTGTAAATTGTTCTAAATTTCCTAAACATTTTGATTTCGAAAATAAAGTTTCATTTTGACAATTTTGACTAACCACCATAACAGCAATTAAATATAACGTCTGATTAAGACATCTAAACATGGATTTGCGCTTGGTGAAACACTCGCTACTTTTAACGCCCGGTTAATATTTTAACGGCCGTTTAAACTAACAAACATCGGTTGGTGAAACTAGGTCTAAATATAAATAATAAAAATAATAATAATATGTGGGGACATTTTCACACACGGCCATCTGACCCCAAACTAGGGAGACCCTGTACTATGGGTGTCAGACAGCTGATATACATACACAAATACATTT
Organism: Charanyca ferruginea; assembly: GCA_947361185.1. Lineage (NCBI taxonomy): Eukaryota > Metazoa > Arthropoda > Insecta > Lepidoptera > Noctuidae > Charanyca > Charanyca ferruginea. The sequence goes on along the minus strand of OX376059.1, from coordinate 18,702,757 downwards.
TTTTTTTTGTAAATATATACATATATAGATAAACAACACCCAGACACAAGGCAAACACAAGTGCTCATCACACAAATGTTTACCCTGGGCGGGAATCGAACCCGCAACACACTGCGCAGCAGTCGATCGCTCAGCTACTACGCCAATCGTGTCGTCAATATGTATGTGAAGTAAATTTTCTTTTTATTTCATTTTAGATTTTAGAAAGCGGTTGGGGTGCTGGCTGCAGTGGCAACTGCTCCAGTAGCGGTGGCGGGGGCGGTAGCTCGCACAGAGATTGCAAGAGTCATCAAAGTCCTAGTTATAAAGGGTGTGTATTACATGGCGGTTAACAATTAAAGAAAAAAGAAAGTAACAAAATGAAATGGGGTATACATACAAGCCGTGTGGTGCCGGTCGCGAGTAGCACCACCCCATTTCTACCTGTGGGTGTTGTAGAAGGCGACAGAGGGATATTGACCAGAGGATGAGGAGCAGCGTCCTTTTGAGTACCATAACACCATCTACTGCAATCACCAACATGCATTTGCCAAGCATGGCAATTACATCTGAACCCCTCCTTGGGGAAGACCTATGCCCGGCAGTGGGTTACTTAATGTTGACATGATGATTTTTTTTTTTTTTTTTGACTTGTTCCAAAAGGTCCCGAAACTTTACTGTCGCTAACACTGCTTCGGTCGAGTTTCATAATACTAAATACCGCGTCAGGACGCCCCTTACCGCGATACAATCGTGATAGCGACACTGCTTTGCCATTTTTTTTTTTTGTATTGTTTTGAGATATTGAATACATTGGTAGAAGGGCGTCAGCGACTTTTATTGCAGCGTTATCTGGCGGCTACCTTAGTGTTAAATATGTACAGTGCTACGGAACCCTACGTGTGCATGTCCGAATTCCACTTGACCGCCTTTTTATATATCACTGTCAAGGTTGGTTTTTATTATAACTGTTGTATCCTCTCCACCAGTTCGTCTGGCGGCGGCAGTGGAGGCAAGCGCGGCGTCAGCAGTGGCGGCTGCGGGGGCGGATGTGGGTGTGGCGGAGCCAACTCCGTACGCCTCGCCAACGAGCCGCTACTGTCCCTAGTACTCACCTGTCTGCGGCATCAGGACGATCAGAAGGTATTGTCACAGTATAAATGTTAGAACTTTATAGGTATGAGGAACAGAGTGTAAAGTTCCTCATCCTCGTAGAAAAGGGAGGATCCTCCGACCAGACGGGTGGCTTCTGCCCGACGGTTGTAGTCGGGATTTGGTTTATATGCTAATGTCGCGGAGAACTCTGCTTGCGCGATCTAGGAAATGTTGGTTGTAGTACGTATCATGTGCGATAGATGTCTTTTTTATATTCAAATAGGCTTGCGTTTGACCGCAATTCACCTGATCTTAAGTGATGATGCGGTGTAAGTTGGAACACGCTTGTCTAGGATAAATCGGTTCACTCGTGCCTCGAAGATACCCAGGTTATACTTATCAGGGAACATAGAGGCGGGCAGTAAATCAAGAAGCTCAAGATGGTCAGTGATCGGAACGAATACATGTCGGAAAGTAGGGGCAAGATGGAAAGACCTCCTCTTCTTGGCAGAGAAAAGACACGCCTGGGTCTTAGTTGCATTGAACCTGACCAGATTGGCATCGCCCCAATCGGAGACTACCATAAGGGACAAGTCCTCACGCCTATCACGTCGAACGTGCTCTCGAAACTGACACGCACACACACGCATATATTTGTACATTCTGTTTTTGTGGTAGTAGTGTAGGTAATTAAATCATTTCGTTTGTATGGAGTGTCGTAGGTGTATTGTAGTAACATTGACGCTCGTCTCTAAAGGTGGGTATCCATTGTATTAGCGCACCATCTGTGCTCCGCGCATCTGCTTTGCTATAAATGTGTTTTGATGAAAATTACAACCACACCTAAGCAATTATTATTTTAATACTATGGAGTGTAGAGATAAGGAGCACTATCTCATATGGGGGAAGTTGAAAAAGTGTCTTGCTTTATGTAGCAAGTAACAGTTCCAAAATCCGCCTAAATGCCGCTAGCGTAAGCAAGGTATGAATAAATGAAATATGATCCGTGAATGTAGCAGTTGTTGACGTATTGAAATATAGATAGATTTTTTTTACCCGGTCGCGATTACAGCGTCTCCCTTCAGCCAGAAGACGTCCAATGTTGAACAAATGCCTCTCACATAAGAGGGTTGCCATTGCCACCCTTATCTCAGCAAGCACATTATAACGGAGACTTTTTCATACACGGAAATAGTGCTCCTTACCTACCAACCTACCCTTCATATTTCATATTTATTGATTAGAGTGACAGAACAGTAACCTCACATTTTTTCTAACAGGAGAGCCTTTTAAGTTCAGTCCACGCACAACTCCAACACTACCTGACACACTCGCGCGAGCACGACCGCGCCGCGTGTGCAGACAGCTGGCAGGATGACGCGGCCCCCGACGCGTTGCTCCTGCGCTTCTCATTGGCCGGCGGCATGTTTGACGCCATCCGTCGCTCCTACCAGCTGACTGCTGATTGGGCCGTTCTACTCACGCAACTCGTCGCGCATCAGCTGATTGACGCGTACAATAACAGGTAGCTGTATTTACGTCACATCTGTACACACATACATTACTAATACTATACCCCAGGGGTGGCCAACGATTAAACCCAAGATCAACTGTTTACTGACCAGTTATCACACACAAATCATTAATTTAGTTAGATCATTAAAAGGCACTTTTGAACGTCATATAAAAATTAGAATCTAGTAACTCCTTTCGAAAGGTAGTTTCGTATGGAGAAGAATGGGCAAGAAACTCCATACTTAGTCTTTTAAAATTATTGTTTACAATATCTTACATTTACAGGAATTATTATAATTATACGTGAATACGAAGCACCTTGCATAGAAACTAGTATATAATATTATAATATTAGAGTAAACACAAAGTATACTTAGTGTTCACTTATTTAAAAATATTCAAACTAAACGATATACTGAAACTGAGTTAGTGTGTGAACAAGAATAATCTATAAGTCCAAAAAATTATAAAAAAATATGAAGTATTCAATTAAGTAGATTAAGAGCGCGTATTCGATTCGTGACGAAAACTTCATGTTTTTGCGTTTTGCCCAGAGCAATATCGTAATTATGTGACCAGATTATTTAAAGACAATTTACAGTTTTAGAAAGATTAAGTCTTGATTTAGACAGCTACAGAGTAAAAGTATAATTTTTAATTATGTTTTTTTAAAGCGAAGACAATTCTTTCATATCGTTTTACGAAAATAGACGTCAGAGTTAACATTCAAGACCAATACAACCATTGCAATATGCCAAAATATTTTGTTTTATGCGTTATTCCAACAGTATATACAGTTATAAAGACAGCTACAGAGCGAAAATTACGAAAATATTACTATTATGTATTAAAAAACAATGTTGAAAAAGTAGAAAATCGGTTTACTTTGTCAATTTTTTTTCACCAGTATTTGAATAAAAACATAACTGATATATTTATTTTATGAAAGTAAAAGTTATGCTTAATAAACAGAATATTTTTCAGTCCGTTATACGAGCTCATTTATTTTAGACAATTATTTTAAAAAGCACTGTAAAACATCGCGCGCTTTGGTTTGCCGATCAATTTCAATGATTCGTGCTTATTTCGTGCATATTTTTTTTTCTGATGTACACAAACAGCCCATTGTGTTGTACTAGTGTGTGTCAATGTTGCTACGCCGTTCTAGCAATCGTTTAGATTTTGAGTTGCGCTAAATCGAATACGCGCCCTTAAATCAGCAATCACTTTTATATAGTTTAGTCTGCATCTGCTATCGACTGCACTAATACTTGCGAATTGACCAGCTGGCCACCCCTTTTCTACGCCATTCGCACATCACGCCATCTCATAGTCCAAAACGGATGATCCACTACCAAGTTGCGATACAATTCCCGGCTCTCCGATTTTTCAAAGTCGACGGTCCATCTAGTTTGAGAATTCATCTGATCTACCATCAGTCCTTTGATAGACACACCAGACTGGCAATGTCTGTAGACTGTCATTTCAGCTTACTAACTGCAGCTATGTTCACTTATTCTTTTTTCTTATGAATGGAAGTACATATTCTTAGTGTACTTAAAGTATTAATTCAAGAGTAAATATCTTCAATCACGTGCATCCTGCAGACCGCAAACTCACAAATCTTAACAAAAAAAAAATCGAATGTCCCTTACATAGTAAATGAATAATTTGGAGTGATTATTGGTTGTGATGCCCCAGTGCTTAAGGGTTTGCCCTTGTGCACCAATATGCCTTTTTCAATTCATAATTATGTACTTTCCCATTTTACCTTTGACATCACTGACATCGACGAATGAAAACTTGAGAAAACCTGGACTTATAAATTAATATAAGTCTATAATCACCACTCCGCCTTGAGCAGGCGTGGTGATCGATGCTCGTACGTTCTCTGTATGCGAAGAGTCTTTTGCCCTGAAGAGCGGTAATGATAAGCTCGTGTTATCATTGTCTCCCTCACTGAAAAAATTGTGGCCAAATTACAAGCGCCTTGCACCACCACTATGCTCTAGGACAGGGTTTCTTAAAGTGGGGTCCAGGGACTCCTTAAGGGTCCGTAGCATGTGTGTCAGGGATCCGCAGTAGGTCAGTTAACTCGGCCAAGCTAAGAACTCGAAATAAGGCTTGCTTTATTCTTTGACAGAGGAATTTTTAAAATTGTGAAAGTGGTACGTGGCTAAAAAAAAGTCTAAAAAACCTTGCTCTCTTTCGGTCGTCTACGGAATAGAAAAAACAAGTAGAAGTACCAACTCAACTATCCCGCGCGTGTCACAATAGGGTATTTTACTCTAAACGAGAAAAAATCTATGAACATGTTATTGAGACAGTTTAGGCATAAAGCAGTCGGAAAATGTAAGTTTTAGTTCATAAAATAACAAAACAAATTTTTTAATTCTATTCAAAGCTTTCAGTATTTTTAATCTGTTCTAAAACACCACACCACATAAGGCTGTGTAAACAAAAAATTGACAAAAAGTTGTTATTGTCGTAACCAACGTAATTTTTTCATTATTACACTTACTACAAAATATGCTTTTAATGATTTTTAAATGATACACAATTATCATATTTAATATGAGCTCATTTGATACAAAACGAACTGACGTCATTTACGCTGAGCAATATGGCGTCCAGTAGTAAGAGGCGTTTTCATCAAACTACGCGCGAAATTTGAAAATTTAAAATTTAGATGTATTTTTATGGCACATATCGATTGAATAAAAATGTTGTGTTTTTTTTGGTGGCATATTAGCACTACAGAATTTCATTGAGACACTTTTCAAAAATGGGTGTAATACCCTATTGTGCGAAAAATATGGAAAATAATAACAACCTTCGTCAGTCGTAATTAGTTTTAACTTTGTATGAACAACAAATAAGCTTTTCGTCTAAATTGATTTTTCTACGTTCAGCAGTGGACGACAACAGCACAGTATAAGTATTAGTATCACAGTAGCGACACGCTCCGCCCTCCTCCGAAACACTGTTACTCACCTCTTCTCGCGTGGAACGTGCTCTCAGAATTGCTTTTAGTTCGAGCGGCGCGTAGACACGCAAACACACGCACGTATTTGTACAGTCTGTTATTTTGGTAGTAGTGTAGGCAATTATATGGTTTTGTTTATATGGAGTGTCATGGGTGTGGCAATAGGCTGATATGATGATAACAGACGAAGTTTATTATTATTTAACATATTTTTCCGCATTGTAACACACGCGGTATTAGCTGCATGGCCACTCCACTTGTATTTTCTGCTCCATGTGGTCATCCATCAGAACATCTACATCAACATAAATGGCCTGACGGACAGTGTCTTACAATAAATTAATATAGTTTGTGTCGCAGCAACCTCTTCTCCACTCTCATCGACATGCTCGCCACTCTGATCCACTCAACCCTCGCGGACGGCGGTGATGACAACAACCGGAAACATTACCAGAATCTCATGAAGAAACTGAAGAAGGAGATTGGAGAAAGGCATGGCCCATCGGTGCAGTGTGTGAGACAACTGCTTCCGTTGTCCAAGAACACGATTATTGAAGTGAGTATTTTGTCTGTTATGCATTGTCTCACTTTTTGTTTTACTGCTGAAATTAAACTTGAAATGCATTGTGAAAAAACCAAGATTCAAAAAAGTCTCCAAAAAATTAGCGCACAATATGAGAATATGCGCTCATTTCAGTTACTTTGAAGCGTTTAAAAAAGGACTTCACGCAGAGGACATTAGGTTGAATTTGTTTTAAATTATTAATGTTGTTTCATTTCACGATATTATTATTGTGGTATTTGTAAGAAACTGTATCTAGGTTTTTTGTATATAAATGATGAAATGTTTAGAAGAATGCTCAAGATAAGTATCCACCTAAGTATCCACCTAATTACCTAAGTATAAGTATCTACCCATACATTTGATTCCGAGTACTGGCGACGACTAAGCGGTAGCCAGAACACGTAAAGAGGGCCTTAGAATTAGCGTAAACCTAGAGTGAATTGATAATGAACTCAAACGTAACTAAAATAGAGCGGTAATTTACGTGCAAGTTATAAATCGATACGGCATTTATAACGTGCACACTTTCTATCGTCGCTGACCCATAAAGCAATGCATTTTACGTCTAATTTTCAACATTCATTGTTACTTTTCATTTTTTAAATAATCATATATTTACATCTGTTTTATAATTAATGTGTGTGCTATTTCTTCATCAAACTAATCCGTACATTGAACATGTGTACGACCAAAAGGTTGAATGTGATGTAACAATAAAATTGTATACCACCTGATGTACAGTCACCAAAAGAGACAAGTAACCTGCAGGGTCGTCAGATATACTTAAAGCTTACTTAGAAACCGATGGGTGGTTTTTGAATAAAATTAATAGAGAATAAACAGTTGAATGATTTAATTAAGTTTCATTCGACAACATCCATCGGTTTTTAAGTAAACTTTAACTATTTTCGACGACCTGGGCCTATATAAAAACAAAGACACGCGTTTCTTCCATTTATCATCATCATCTGCCCAGCCATTTTCAGCTATGTTGAGGTCGGCTTCTAGTCTAACCGGATGCAGCTGAATACCAGTGTTTTTCATGGAGCAAACTACGTATCTGACCCCCACAACCCAGTAACTGGGACATAATTAAATATTTAGCGTTAACGCCAACGGAAAAATTAAATTGTAAGGAGCTGAAATTTGCATCACGTGACATCTGCTACAATTTGATTTTGCCGTTGGCGTTAACGCTAACAGAAAAGGGATTTTGTCTACAGGCCTTGGATACTTATCTCTTTCGGTGACTGTACAAGTGTACATCCTTACAAATAGAGTCATCATTCATTAATTCCATACTCATTAGTGTTATTAGTATGCTGTAAATATCAATGTTCTGCAGGTCATCGCCTGCGAACCCATCGGATGCCTCGTAGACCAAAAAGGAAACAAAATCACTGGATTTGATAGTGACAAAAAACAGGTAATTCATCATTACTTTAAATAAAACGTAATTCAACTTTATCGTCGACGTCATAATTTTAATTTAACTTTATATTTATTTATATTATATTATATTTATTTATATTGTGTTTATTTATTCACTGGTTTCTAAGGCTACGAGCGCACTCGGCGGTCAGTGAAATCTAGCTATTTGCGCATTAGCCGCTTGTCGCTAAATGCGCCCGGTATTTAAAGTTATGAGCAAATATCTAGATCTCACTGGCCGCTGCGACCTGGCCGCCGAGTGCGCTTGTGGTCTAAGTAAATTTAAATTTATTAAAACTATAGCACTCTACAACATTTTATCCATTTTTTTTTTAATTACCCTATGCTGTTCCACTACTGGCAAAGGGGCAAAGGCCTCCCCCAAGTCCTTCCAGGAACTTTTACCCAGCGCCACCTCGAACCAGCCTCGTGGTACGCGTCCAGGTCATCTCGCCCTCTCTTTCTGGGCCGTCCTCTGCGACGCCGCCCATCTTATCTTATCTCATCCAAGAATTTACTTCCTTTGCCTATTGTATATATTTTAAGACAATCGTTTTAAGGAGTAAACTCCAGTCACGCTTAGCTGACACCACAGATATAGATAGACCTAGATAACAATTGTTTTCTTTTTTTCTTTCTTTCTTTCTACTGTATAGTATGCGTACAATATATTTACTTCGATGCCATTGTCACCAGGGCCTCCGGCTCACAGACAAGCAGCGCGTGTCGAGTTGGGAGCTAGTGGAGGGTGGGCGTAACCCCGCGCCGCTGTCGTGGGCGTGGTTCGCCGCTACCAAGATCGAGAGGAAACCACTTACTTATGAGAACGCTCACAGGTAAATAAACAATAATAATAATTATGTACAATGGAGGGCTCACAGGGCATCAAAAAACTCGTCCGCATCGCTCACAATGGGACAAGTGCCCAGAAGGCTAGCAGCATTACCACGTTGAATGGCAATGCTAATTCTTTGGCCCAAGAAAAGGCCAGCCCTCTGGTCACGTGAAGAGTCGACCAGCCGCTTAGAAATGTCTCTAAAAACAAGGTGAGCACTCGGACCCCATGGCCCTAGTAAATTAAAAAAAATATATATATTTTTTAATTGACTTTGAAGCTTTGTACATACAGTAAAAAATAAATATTTAAATTATAAAAAAAAAAATCAGCCTGTATTGTGCCACTGCAGGGCAGAAGCCTCCCTTTCTCATTTCCTACCCTCTCTGTCTAGAGCTAGTGTAGACCGATCCCTCCAAGCGGCAAACTCATCCCGCTATCTTCGCCTGGGTCTACCACGATGTTGCTGGACGTTTTCCGGGACCCACATTCTGTTTTTTTTTAGCCCATGGTCCATTCGACATGCGGAAGATGTAGCCGGCCCACTTAAGCTTGGTTGCTTTTATAATAATGTTTTTTCGAAAACAACGTAAGATACGTTTACATAAAAGCGCTGCTTCCTGAACTAGGTTGCTAGCCTGTATCTCAGGAGACAGTTCCCTTCCAGTTTACATTTTTACAAAAAGTTACAGAGTTCTGAGATTGTTTAAACTAAACAAAAGAAAAGTAAGTAAATGATAAGTTATATTTCAATTTAAATAAAAGGAAAAATACTCGATAACAATACGGTCTAGACGCAAAGTACGTAAGGCTGCGGCGCGCCCGAGCAGAGAGACCACTCAGAACAAACCGCCATTTTTCGCACGCACACATTGACATTACGTTTAATTTAATTCAATCTCAAGCAGTTTCAAGCAGACTTCAGTCTCGACTGTCAAGTGTTGTCTGAATGAATAAATGAGAGACATTGACATTTCATGACCAACAGGAAAATTTTGTTATAAAATTGCAAAGAGTTCCAACCAGTGTCAATAAAATTTCATATTGTCACAAATAAAACCTACAGAGTCAAAACAGTAGCAGCCCTAGTGAGTTTGGCAAGTTTAGGTAATTATTTTTGAAGATGGCGGGAACGGTCCTTCTGTAACCTCGAGGTTACAGAAGGACCGCTCCCGTGTGTATTTTGTGGTCCAGACACCACCAAATAATCGACATACTTAAATGAGCTATCAAAACGCGACCACCATAGATTTTGTATCATCATCATCAGCCGGAAGACATCCACTATTGAACGAAGGCTTCCTCTAAAGAGGGGGAGTTTGCCATAATCCCCACGCTTGCAGGCGTGTTGGGAATAGCAGTGAACCTGTTAAGTAGACGGAAGCCGCTGCTGCCCGACTTCCTCGGGATGAAATGGGTGGGAGTTATTCTAGCCCGACGGAAAGATTTTGTCTGGCATTAGCAAACTGTGACGTTACTTGTTTGCCAACTGAATTGACTTACTATTAATTGATTTCGAAGCAACAAAAAAACTAACTCTACAGTTAATTGAAAATCAATCGCGTTTACAGGGCCTGTACTTAGAATTATTGGTTTATTTTGTCTACACCCCTATTCCTATCTATTTATGCGTACAGGTAGCTAATTTATACCGTAATGGTAACTGTCTAAAGCTTAAAATCGAAACTACTTGGACGCTTACGCTTTGTTACCTGAATTAAATGATTATTATTAAGTCCACGTCCTACTATTTTAATATTTACAATCTTACAATACGTCGTAAATTCGCTTATTAACCGGGCGTGTATAATTTTTGACTAAATGCAGCGGCGGCCACTTGCCATCATTCCACGTAAAATTCCAGGGTAAGCAAATATTATAGATGCGTCATTAGGTTTGTGTTGTTGCAGACTACTGAAATATCACACGCACAGTCTCGTAAAGCCGCTGAGCTACTATCTAGAGCCGCTGCCGCTCCCACCCGAGGACCTTGAAACTAACGACATTAAACAGGTACGAATACCATTTATTTGATTACTTTGCCGATCCTTAATCACTATTCCTCCGTATCCTCTAGACACACGGAATATAAAACAAAAACAAGTGAAAGTGCCGACTTAGCTACCCCACGTGTGTCACAAGTATGCGGAAGAATATGTAAAATAATAACAACCTTCGTTATTTGTAATAAGTCTTAATTTTGTATGAAAAACAAATTTAACTTATAGACTGAGAAAAACGAATTAACTCTCTGTGTTGCCGTGTTCGTCCGACTAGTTTCGGTAGCATACGGCCACCTTTTTCAAGGAGTTCCACAGGATGACAACGGGCGAGGGTAGAGGTGGTGGAGGTGGCGGAAGAGTGTCTTGCTTGAATCACGTTCACATTGAGCTGACCACATCATCACTTTTGAGCTTCACCTCTGGTCTGCTCTATCGGGTTTCACCATATGTAATAGTGGTTTCCATGATGGAGACAAGGACCAACCACCGTCTCTATTGAAATTTGGGTATTGGCTTATTTTAATAGCCTCACGTATATTCCGCGGAACAAAGAACTTCTCTCTCGCTACTACGGAGGCTTTGTCGATCCGTATAAAGTGAGAGCCCACGCTCCATCACATGCTCGATCAGTGACTGCTGAAGCATTGCTATCTCCGGTCTTGACGCTTCTTATATGTTCTTTGATGCGGGTGTCGATGTGTCTCTGCGTTTCACCCACGTAGCTTTTGCCGCATTCACGGTATTGCTTATACCCCGGGTCCCTTACAATAACTCCCTGTCCTTCGGAGAGCGTAGCCATTGTCTGACTTGTGTTAAATGACGGTAGACTGCCTTGATACGAGGTATCTTTTAAGTTTTGTCATTTGAAGAAATAAAAACCACTAGAGCCATATAATATTTTTAATTGTTTTTCAAAGTATTCAGCAAGTAAATTAAAGCACTTTTTCATTCGCTCAAACCAGTTACTAAAACATTTATTCCACATCAAAGTGGAAGTGTTCAATATGGCTGACTTGAAAACATCGACTGTTTCTTCACCGGACTGGAAACTTTGATCACGAACATTTTCTTAATTTTTGGAAATGTAAAGAAATCGTTAAGGCTCAGGTCAAGACTGCATGGAGGGTGGTCAAGAACTTGTATTTTTCCTGCTTCAAATACTCAATCGTTAGACGAGCATTGTGTGAGCTTGCGTTGTCATGGTGTAGGATGGTGCGTCGCTTTGGGTTAGATTTCCGTAGTTCGGCGATGACTTGTGGTAAACAGACTGTGGTATACCACTCTGCATTAGCCGTTCTACGATCTTTAAGTGCCATCGTCGCAACATGACCGGATTTCGCAACTAACGTGGCCAGCATCTTCTTTGAACTGCTTCGCGAACGAACGACTTTAGTTAGCATTGGCTACGCTACTCAATTTTAAGAAGCCGTTAAGTCTCGTACGGTCTCTATCACTTCATGCCAAAGTGACTGTCGAGACTTAACGACATCTTAAGTAGCGTTTTAATATTTGTCCATGAGGCAGTTATCATGTTATTATGACAATCATAAAGCAAAAGTTGTAATTTAATCATATTACTCAGGACACTGGGAGTCTGGATTCCAGCCCGACCGGCGCCGGTAAGACGAGGTCACGTAACGCTCCATGCAAGAATATCAAGAAATCGAAACCGACCACACCGGTAACTTATTTATTTATTGAACTAACATTATCGGATTATCTAACGTTTCTGTGTATACTATGTAAAATGTAAAACGTATTTGAATATACACAAGATCGTCGCCAGTTGATGGCCGTGGGGGGGGGGGGGAGGACAAGTTGATATTATGGAAGATGGAAGTCCAATGTGTAAAGCTCCACGAGGTCTTGACTGTACAATAAATATAACGAACGAAACATTATTTAATTAAGTTGATTATTTATTTTAATTATTTATTTTTTATCTCTAGGGGAGTTGTCCCTCCCTACCTTACTTGGCGACGCACTTGAATGTAGAAAGCGTGTAAAAGTAAATTATTTAAATAAATGTAGTCAGTGCAATATTACTTACTTATTACTGAAAAATTATATATTTGTACACCAATTCCATTGGTAGGACATAGAGCTCTGACTAAAATGTATACATAAGACCTTTTGTAACACCTGTGTTTAAAAATAAATATTGATTGATTGATTGCAATATGGAAGGGATGTCTAACATTGTCCACATGTACAGACGAATGGCGTGCCGACGCCGGGCGCGGTGGGTGCGGGCGGCATGACGCCGCAGCCGGCGCAGCAACCGCAGTTCATGCAGCAGCAGCAGCAGTGGTTCCCTCAGCCCGGACAGAACTACTACAACCCGCCTGGTGAGTGCACGCTAACATATGTCTCAGAGCTTAGAATCTGTTTTTCAATACAAAAATGTTTATTAATAAAAAAAAAGAATAAGAAACTTGTTGAAATGAGAAACTGGTTCGCAATGCATCAGTTTTTGAAGTTATACTTCTTTAGGCGCGTTATGAAAAAATGATGAGAGTGAAATTTTACGATGCGCGCGCACAGCGTCACACAAAATTCTCACGGGAGTAATTGTAAACAACGCCATCTCTGACGTACATGCTGAACTACTTACTGCCTTCGTTGCTATTTTGTGACTCGAAGAAGTATAACTTCTCACGCGCGTACATAAGTACACACTGATTTTTTTTTGCTTTTGTGCTGTGGTGTATACGCTGCCGCTATTGTAACGCGCCATACCCGCGTCGCTTAAAACTTCACTGTTGAATTTTAAAACTACCTTCAACTGATTTGTTTTGTCATTAAGTCGCATAATTGGAAATAACAAGTTTTGTAAAATTATATAAGTATAGTAGTATTATTTAAATGTAAGCCACGCTTACAGATAGTGCATACCACGAAGACGCACCCACTATATCTCCTAACCGTTTATAGTATATGTGTGCAAGCTTCCGTCAATGTTTGAGTGTTATCGGTGCACACTAATTACCTATGAGTGCACGCGCACACTACAATGAATAGACTAATCAGGACAGAGCGACACGAAAATCCGAAAATCCCTTGGTAGGGCGCGTCTTCGTGGATTGCACTATCTATAATGGCCCGATTATCTAAATATTTTATTCATGTTTTCTCTGTAAGTGAATTTGTAATAGGGTATTTTACTCTATACGAGAAAAAATCTATAAATATGTTATTGAGACAGTTTAGGCATTACGTAGTCGGAAAATGTAAGTTTTAGTTCATAAAATAACAAAACAAATTTTTAAATTCAATTCAAAGTTTTCAGTATTTTTAATCTGTCATAAAACACCGTGAAATAGTAGCGGCCATGTTATTACGCCATACAGCTGTGTAAACAAAAAATTGTCAACTGGCAGTCAACCGATTGGCGTAATATAGGCTTTGTACTTTTATTATTTTCGTAACCAACGTAATTTTTTCATTATTACACCTATTACAAAATATGCTTTTAATTATTTTTAAATGATATACAATTATCATATTTAATATGAGCTCATTTGATACAAAACGAACTGACGTCATTTACGCTGAGCAATATGGCGTTCAGTAAGAGGCGTTTTCGTCAAACAACGCGCGAAATTTGAAAATTGAAAATTTAGATGCATTTTTATGGCACTTATTGATTTAATAAAAATGTTGTTTTTTTTTGGTGGCATATTAGCACTACAGAATTTCATTGAGACACCTCAAAAATGGGTGTAATACCCTATTCTTTTGAGATATAATAAATATCTTACTCGTAATACTCTATTGTGAAGCGAGGTGGGTGTGTGTTTGTCTTGATTTCGCTAACCAGACGACGGTGTTTTTTTAAACGATGAAAGCTTTGTTTACCTGTGGCACCCACACGCTACCCTTGGGAAATTAAGTTTATATGCATAAATAGGGTATTTTGTATTTACCAAACACGCCAAGATCGAAACGTATTGTGTAACATGTTTGTGCGTATGCGCAGCCGGTGTTAGTCCGCGCAGCGTGGCCGCGGCGCCGCCCTCCAACAACCAGTCGAAGCAGGCGCTCAGCAACATGCTGCGACAACGAGTGCCCTTCAACCAGATGACGCAGATGCAGGTCAATGTATGTACTACTACTTTTGTAAGAATCATGTTAAAATAAAAATACTATTTAGTCAATAGTTAGTTAGTTAGTTTGACGACACGGTTGGCGCAGTGGCTGAGCGATCGACTGCTGCGCAGCGTGTTGCGGGTTCGATTCCCGCCCAGGGTAAACATTTGTGTGATGAGCACGTGTGAGAGCAACACAAGTGCTCAGAGAGCTATGAGGTGTTGTTTATCTATATATGTATGTATTTACAAAAAAAAAATGTATTTGTGTATGTATATCAGCTGTCTGACACCCATAGTACAGGGTCTCCCTAGTTTGGGGTCAGATGGCCGTGTGTGAAAATGTCCCCACATATTAAAAAAAAAGGTTTCTTTTTACAGTATGGTGCTAGTTAGCTGCAGTCTGTGCTCTTAACAGCTGATATTCGTTTAATTTTTGAAATCTTTTTATTATTATTCTCATTTATTCATTTTATTTACATATTTTCATTATATTTTTAAATATTATTAAAAAAATAAATAAAAACATTTAAAAATATAAAAAATTGTAGCCCACCGGTATCGGGAACAGGGTCCAAGCTACCGGTGGTCAGGGCTCCTGAGAGAGGAATCTCCTGACTATACGAGCCGTGTCCAGGAGTGCCGCTTATTATTATTATTAATATTTTTTTACAAAACACACATTCACGTACATTTAAACAACAAAACAAAACGTGAATTTAAAAAACATAACCCTTTCCTTGCAGTCGGGGTAAAAAGGCCCACAAAAACATTTTATTGTTTTTTTTTTTACTTTTTAGTGCCTTTTTTGTGATACGGGATTTAAAACTATTTCCATTAAAATTATTGCCATTCGGATAGATCTCCACCAGCAACAACGTAGTAAGACAAGCTGTCGGTAGTTAGGGATCCAGGATTATTAACTTATTGTAAGTGAAAAACTTGTATACAACATTCTTTTGGGTGCGGACCTGGCCCCTTATTCACAATCATTCGATACGTTTCCGTGTCAGTAAGGAACCATATTCGTCATTCTCATTTCCGACTTCTAGTCTTCGTATTGAATTTGAACTGTCAAAATAGGGTATTTTACTCTATACGAGAAAAAATCTATAAATATGTTATTGAGACAGTTTAGACATAAAGCAGTCGGAAAATGTAAGTTTTAGTTCATAAAATAACAAAACAATTTTTTAAATTCAATTTAAAGTTTTCAGTATTTTTAATCTGTTGTAAAACATCGTGAAATAGTAGCGGCCATGTTATTACGCCATACGGCTGTGTAAACAAAAAATTGACAACTGTCAGTCAACTGATTGGCGTAATATAGGCTTTGTACTTTTATTATTTTCGTAACCAACGTAATTTTTTCGTTATTACACCTATTACAAAATATGCTTTTAATTATTTTTAAATGATATACAATTATCATATTTAATATGAGCTCATTTGATACAAAACGAACTGACGTCATTTACGCTGAGCAATATGGCGTCCAGTAAGAGGCGTTTTCGTCAAACTACGCGCGAAATTTGAAAATTTAAAATTTTGATGCATTTTTATGGCACTTATCGATTGAATAAAAATTTTGTGTTTTTTTTGGTGGCATATTAGCACTACAGAATTTCATTGAGACACTTTTCAAAAATTGGTGTAATACCCTATTATTCGGTTTCGGATTTGTGAATTGCGTTTGAAGGACATCTTCGATATCTTTTGACTTTTGATTCGGTACAGAATCGAATCGAATGATTGTGAATAAAGGACCTGGTGATCTGTCTGTAATACAGGGCCCATAGTATAATAACGAAGTAGATATATTATTATACCGTGACAGGGCCCAACCTACCACAGACAATTAGCTCTTCACAAAAAATGATAGTGGACTGGACAGAACTTTTTAGTGACAAATAGCGTCACCATGTTTAATTTAAGGAAATGAATGCCTAAGTGAATTATGTAAGGACAAAAAAAAGTTTTTATTATTTATCTATACTAATATTATAAAGCTGAAGAGTTTGTTTGTTTGTTTGGTTGAACGCGCTAATTTCAGGATCCACTGGTTCGAATTGAAAAATTGTTTTTGTGTTGTATAGTCCATTTATCGAGGAAGGCTATAGGCCCATGCGAAGCCGGGTCGGGTCGCTAGTTATTAATAAAAACTAACTAGCTGTAACTCGATCCACAGCAGAGCGGTGGCTACCCGGGCGCGCCGCACACTCGCGCGCCCTTCCCGCGCCAGACCATGCGGCAGATGCAGCCCAACCAGATGCAAGCTATGCAGTCCGCGTAAGTTGCTCACCTTTTACTATACACCAAGAGCACCTAGGAGGGTTGTTGCAAGTTGAAATATGGAGGATAGGAAAAAAATATGAATTTTAAATACAGTCAAAGGCACATTATAGTTTTGGAATCTCTAGGGGGGACAACTGCCCCTGCCTAGCCCCCCCCCCCCCCCCTAGACGTCGCCCTTGGTCCCGGTGGAAATGATATCATGACCGCAAGTCCATACATTTTGACCATGTATGTGTTGCATTTTTCTTTGGGACAGTTGATTTTTCGAATCCACCAGAAAGACGTCCACTGTTGAACAAAAGCCTCCCCCATAAGGGTTTGCCATAATCCCCACGCTTAGCAGGCGTCTTGGGGATCACAGTGAAGTTGTTGAATACACTGAAGCCGCTGCTGCCCGACTTCCAGATTTTCCTTTAGTCTCCTTCTACGATACCCTCGGGATGAAATGGGAGGGTGCTATTCTAGCCCGGCCACCCCACGGAAAACAACCCAGTTTTTTTTTCAATAACTGACGAAAAACAACCCCTGCTTTCGTGTTACGATATCCATTCCACCGTGAAAACTGGCTGACTTACAAAAATCTATAAATTTTTGGAAATCTTATCAAAAAGAAATAACAAATACATTCCCATTAACAGACAAATGAATCCTATGGGTAGTATGGGCGGCATGGGTCCAATGGGCCAAATGGGCGGAGTTCAGATGCCCGGGCAGATGGGTGGCGGTCAGATGGCGGCCGGACAAATGGGTGCGGGGCAGATGGGCGCCGGGCAGATGGCCGGCGGTCAGATGGGTGGCATGGGCGGGCAGATGTTCGGCGGGCAGTATGGTGGCATGCAACAAGGGTATGGCTATGGCCAGCAGATGATGCAGGGCGGACAACAGCAAATGATGAACCAGGTATTGTTGATTTTTCTTTTTTGTTACGAAACAGATACAAGTACGTATATATGTCATCGCATCCCTACTAACACGCCGAGAGTGCAGTTACTGGAGTCGCGCCGCAACGTCAACTTCAAGGCGTTCGTGGTGCGAGTACCCAATTGTTATCTGCCCCTCGTAGATTCATAGAAGATTTTTGGCCGCAAGATGTGGTGTTCCGTCGATTCCGCGGACAAGTGCTACAGGACAGCACAAAGACAATTTAGTACAAAGTGAAGTGCTACTAACATACTCTTAAGTCACATCTACTAACACAATTAGTTTTAAATGACAAAATATGTATGTTTAGGTTAAGGTATCTATAGGCCTATGCAGCCTGAAATAAATGAATTATTATTTTTAATAATCAAAATATCTGCCTCCATCTTTCAGGGAATGGCTCAGAGTGTCAACCAAATGGGCCAGCAAGTAAACCCTATGAGCCAAGGCGTCAACTCCATCGGCCAAAACGTAGGTCAAATGAGCCAGGGCGTCGGTCAGCCGTCACAGATGCCGCAGTCAATGGGGCAGATGAGCCAAGGCATGGGTCAGATGGGCCAGCCTATGGGACAGATGGGCCAGATGGGGCAAGGTGGTGGTATGTCTGCAATGAACAGCCAAGCCACATCTATGGGACCGCAGGGTGGTAACTCCATGGGGGGATTCCCTGGACAACAGACATTCCAACAGGTATTGTCTTGTATACATGCTTTAGCTTTGACGTCATTAATTTGTTACTGTGTACAGAGGCCAGCACAACAAGCTAAAACAATCTGTCAAATTTCTCTGATAGATTTTCAACTTTATTCCAAAGTTTTGAAGCTTCATATTCAATTGGGAAAATTTGACAGTTTGGTATGACTTGATGTGCTGGCATTGTTGTCTGTACATTGTTGAAGAGCCAAATAAATAGAGCGACCTTCCAAGAAAGGATGCCTTCCCTGGAAGAATGCCAATGATTGCAATTTGCGCTCATTTTGATAATTGTAATTTTTTTTGTGATGGATTGTATTTTGTTTTCTGTAGAATATGATGGGTAGTCGCGCAAGCCAAGAAGCATATCTGGCGCAGCAGAGACAAAACGCCGCTCGTCCACCTTACATGCAGGTTAGTACAGAATTATGATGATGTTAGGTAGTTCGCCGTTTGGCATGCCAAATGAAATACTGCTTTTTTTGTTAAGGTTTGAGGTTTAAAGTTCAAATAATGTTATCGGCCGTCAGCAACTCGAGCCAGAATCCACAGATTTTTTTTTTTACTATTAAATAGGCTTGCGTTTGACCGCAATTCACCTGATCGTAAGTGATAATGCGGCCTAAGTTGGAACACGCTTGCCTAAGATGAACCGGTTCACTCGTGCGTTGAAGATACCCAGATATGCGGATGAAACTTCGTCTTCGTCCGAGTGATTTTTCTCAAGGATTCCTAATTTTCAATTGATAAATATAACCTACTAGCTGACCCGACAGACGTTGTCCTGTCCCGTTCTACCTACTTACCTGCCTATTTACTACACCTACCCTACACCTACCCTACACCTACCCTACACCTACCCTACACCTACCCTACACCTACCCTACACCTACCCTACACCTACCCTACACCTACCCTACACCTACCCTACACCTACCCTACACCTACCCTACACCTACCCTACACCTACCCTACACCTACCCTACACCTACCCTACACCTACCCTACACCTACCCTACACCTACCCTACACCTACCCTACACCTACCCTACACCTACCCTACACCTACCCTACACCTACCCTACACCTACCCTACACCTACCCTACACCTACCCTACACCTACCCTACACCTACCCTACACCTACCCTACACCTACCCTACACCTACCCTACACCTACCCTACACCTACCCTACACCTACCCTACACCTACCCTACACCTACCCTACACCTACCCTACACCTACCCTACACCTACCCTACACCTACCCTACACCTACCCTACACCTACCCTACACCTACCCTACACCTACCCTACACCTACCCTACACCTACCCTACACCTACCCTACACCTACCCTACACCTACCCTACACCTACCCTACACCTACCCTACACCTACCCTACACCTACCCTACACCTACCCTACACCTACCCTACACCTACCCTACACCTACCCTACACCTACCCTACACCTACCCTACACCTACCCTACACCTACCCTACACCTACCCTACACCTACCCTACACCTACCCTACACCTACCCTACACCTACCCTACACCTACCCTACACCTACCCTACACCTACCCTACACCTACCCTACACCTACCCTACACCTACCCTACACCTACCCTACACCTACCCTACACCTACCCTACACCTACCCTACACCTACCCTACACCTACCCTACACCTACCCTACACCTACCCTACACCTACCCTACACCTACCCTACACCTACCCTACACCTACCCTACACCTACCCTACACCTACCCTACACCTACCCTACACCTACCCTACACCTACCCTACACCTACCCTACACCTACCCTACACCTACCCTACACCTACCCTACACCTACCCTACACCTACCCTACACCTACCCTACACCTACCCTACACCTACCCTACACCTACCCTACACCTACCCTACACCTACCACTACCTAAGTGCAAAATTGACTCTTTGACGTTAGGAACATACCTACATTGTTTAAACAACAGTGACTGCTTGTAATTATGAACTTTATACAATAGCAATAAAGCTCGTTTTAGTTAGAAAACGTTTGTATGGGAAAAAGAAAAGGGCTCTTTTTAGGGTTTTTCCGGCAATTATTCGAATTTTTCTCGCCGTAAAAACCATATTTGAACTTCAACGAACATTTTAAAAAAAGAATTGGCCAAATTGGTCCAGGCGTTGTTGAGTTATGCGCTTACCAACACATTTTGCGATTCATTTTTATATTATAGATGTTACTCAGAGATAATGTAGCATTCGATTGGTGAAAGAATTTTTGAAATAGGACCAGATTTTGAGTTAATTCGTAACAAACATACAAATCTTTCCTCTTTATAATATTACTAGCTTTTGCCCGCGATTTCGTCCGCGTGAATGTCGGTTATCACGGAAGCAGGCGAAGTTGGGGATGAAAAAGTAGCCTATATCCTTTTCCAG
Organism: Charanyca ferruginea; assembly: GCA_947361185.1. Lineage (NCBI taxonomy): Eukaryota > Metazoa > Arthropoda > Insecta > Lepidoptera > Noctuidae > Charanyca > Charanyca ferruginea. The sequence continues at coordinate 18,681,898 of OX376059.1, read as the reverse complement.
GCCTTAAGCTATCTTTATACCATATTTCATCAAAATCAGTTCAGCCGTTTCATCGTGAAAGCGTAACAGACAGAGTTACTTTCGCATTTACAATATTAGGATGCAAGGGTGGATTATAGATTATTATTATTGATTTTAAAAAACTCCTTCAGAAAATCTTTTTCTTTCGTACAGCAAGCACCAAACGTGACGATGGGCGGCATGGGCGGCCCAGCGCCGCCGTACCCTCGCGGCATGCAAAACCAGCAGAGTTCGCAGTACCAACAACAGATGAACCAGCAACGAATGCGGCAGCAGATGCTCGCCATGCAACAACAACAACAGCAACAGCAGGGACCGCTTGTACAGCATCTGCAGAGGCAACAGTATCAGCCGCCATATTAGTATTAAACAATATCCAAATATCACCTGTAGGACAAATATGCAAAGTACTCCAACACTTTGCCTGCATCTAATTTATTTACAAAACCTTGTTGTGTTGAGGAGTTACATTCGGTTGGCTTACTACTGAAATTTGAGTTCTAAAGCGAAAATGATGCGAATAAAAATCGCTTAACGTTAGTTAGTCGAACGGATACCCAGCGCAAACGCGACGTTTACGCTGAGTAGATGCGAGTAGTTTCGGGACAATGGTCACGCTAACGTCGCGTTTCGACGAACGTCTACGCTATATGAGCATGGTGTCTAAATAGGATGACTTTTGAATCCAAGACAACCGCTTCAAATGTGCTGTATTCCGTGTCTAAATGATGGACCAATAACAAAAGAGCTACGTATCATATCGTGTTTACATTTACTGAGTTTAATATACGCAATGTTCCTAATATGTACAACAATTATTCCTAAAATGGGTTCTGTGGAAATGTCACCAAGGTTCCACGAAGACACATTCATCATTGGATCGTTTAAATGAATGAATAAAATAGTGATTAATTACTCACATTCAAAGTGAGTAAAGAATGGAACCAATATTTCTAATGGCTTTTGTTCTTATTTCAAATTGCAGTGCCTTTAATTTATAATCATTTGATGTGGGGTCCTATAAATAAAAAGGCTTTATTGAGTCTCCCGTTGCCTTGTTCCTATGTCACTTGAAGTTTGTATTTCTCTTATCTTTTAATCCGAAAAGTTTTTACTAACATCTCTTTTCTATACTTCTCTTCGATATTCAAAACCAAACTCTTTGAAGAAAACTCAGCTCAATGCAGACACGTCTTACATCCGTAATAACACCACTATAAAATGTGATATGCCGTCCATACAGAATACACATAAACCGCTACTTATTTAAATAAATTCTACAGAGATAGAGTCGAAAATTGCGTGCGATATAATAAATGCCGCGAGGAATTATATCTTGCCTGCAATTTTCAACTCTATTTGTGAACAGTATTTTGGTTCATTACCAAACAAATAAACTGCTCGAACATATTACTGCTCTGCGACATAACTACCGTCAATCAGATTGCATTAAATATGATTTGACAACAATAAGTCTATTCTGTTACAATCCCCCTCGGTGAACACCTGGGTGAAGTGAGCTGGCATCTGTCCCGATGCTAGGGATTTACAAAGCACTACAATCGGATGACAGCTCACTTCACCTAGGTGTTCACCGAGGGAGATTGTAACAGAATAGCACTGCTGATTTGAAAGCGTAAAGTAAAACTATAATATCTACTTCGATAATGCTAGAACTACATCATAGTTTCCTCGGCGTACAGCGATGTGCGTGAATTAAGGCTATACCGAAACAATTTTTAATAAAGACTATAAAAGTGTTGTCTAAAATATATATTTTTACAAAATCAGTGTGAAATTACATTGTGTGAATTCTGTGATGTAGTTCCTAGCCAATAAATGTGCGTATTTTCATAGACGAACACATCAGTGTGATAACGAAATCAATATTTTATCAACACAGTTACTTTGGATTGTACTGCCTGTTTTTAGAATGTAATTAGATCCACGCATTATGATAGTCGAAATGTAGGAAAATTACAATTGTATTTATTTTTATTAATAGACAGATCTTATTTTGTAAGTTTATTATTTATTTGTGCCTGTTGTCATTGATGTTAATTTAGCAGTTCTAGACCTGAGATTCGCGAAAGAAAAATTGCACATTATTTTTAGTTTTTTAGAAACATGTTGCTGGCAACACAGTATACAGTGTTGGTGCAACACGCTGCCCAATTTTTGTTCATAAAAACTAGGCTTTAATCACGGATCGCCTTTTAAACTATTCTCTTGTGATCATAAGTGTTTTTCAGTAAAGCAACAAAATAATTATATAAATGTGCAATTAGATTGAACTCACAAACCACTATAGTTTTAAGCTTATTGTAAATAGTTTGTCGTTTATTATAAGAGGAATTTAGAAGATTGTTATTGTTTTATTTATTGAATTTCTTTCCCTGATATAAATTATTATGTACGTAAGTATAGTCAGCAACAAAGTAAAAGTTATTTTATTTTTTATTATTGAATCTTCCGTTCGAATTCGCCACGATTCTCTCTTGCGTATTACGCGCGACCGTTGCGCCCAGAAGAAGCGTAGCATTCATTTCCCTGGATACGCGCTCTCGCTCATGACTCGCTCTGGAGTTCGCGCGTTAGTTAACTGGGCGCAACAAGGCGTCACTACTATGACTACTATCCAAAGAGTACAGTAACTATAGGGGTACTATCTCGGCTCGAGAGTCTGGCGTAGTGCACGCGATTTACGCGCGTATTTTGAATTCGCGCGATGTATTGGTGCCTAGTATCTCACTAACGCGCGAAACGTTTCGCAGCGAATTCGCCCTTTCTGGATCAGCTCTTATTGTTCTATGATAAACCACGTACAATACCTGAGCTGGTTTACCTAGAAAATTACAAACCCAAATTCGGTTAATGCTAGTAACATAGATGAAATGAATATAATCTAATAGCTAGTAATTCACCTGCTGCGCAAAACGAGGCGTCATTTTGCGTTTTCTCTGTGGTTTATGCTATATATTAAAATGTACAGTGTACTCTGTGGGTTAATGTTATCCTGTCAGTTCTGTCACGAAATTAATAAATTTTAGGTTATGTTATGATTTTATTGCGCTGTAAATTTTACAAATATTTTGATAAAATGCTTAATTATATAAAAATATCTAGACATAGGGCCATATTATCTTTCATAAATGGGCACAATTGTGGGTGTATTCATAGAAAAATACACAATGTAGGACTAAATGATATACCGAAGATAACAACAACCGATATTCGAAAATTATTACGACAAAAAGGTTTGGCTGTACAAGACGGGTTCACAGCACTAACCACCAAGTGTTCCATATGCTCTGGAGACCAGAAATGTTCAGAAAGTAAAGTGTATGTGAACAAAACGACAGGTTAGTAATCTTGTAAACATAACCTCGAAATATAGGTACCTGACGGCGAAAGAAGAGGAATTTAAGTGAAGTCTCACTATCTTAAAGTTAGGTGTGAGGTGGAAATGACCTGAACGTTCGCCATCACTAGAATATTTTGGGATATTATTATGGGTTATGGGTTTTCTGAGGATATTACCATGTTTGGAAAACAGGTTTCTTTTTACAGTATGGTGCTAGTTAGCTGCAGTCTGTGCTCTTAACAGCTGATATTCGTTTAATTTTTGAAATCTTTTTGATTTCTGTTATCTTTTTTTACTGCATGTTATCATATCAATTGACCTCTCTGTGTATGTTTGTAAGCAAAAAATATGACATCACTTTTTTTATTTTAGGATACTTTCTCTGTCCTAAATGTAATGTACATGGCGATTGGAATATATTAGAGAGAATAGTGAAAAAAGCTAAAGTTGAAGCAACCATTAAAGACTTTGTTGAAAAATGCCAAAAGCAATCGGAAGAATTTCAGATAAATTGGCAGGAAATAGTAAAGGAGACAACATCTCTTACACAATTGAATGAAACACAACTGTTAGATCTATTTAGATTATTTGAATTCCCTGTAAGTATATTATCTACAAATCAAGTAATAAGTAACACAAAGTTATTAGGTATCTAGTGTGCTATATTAATAATCTCTTTTTTAGTAGATACTGAGTAAAGATTGTTGCATATGTAGTTAAGGATAGACAAGGAAGCACGCTCTTCTAATAGTATCTGTGGTCCTTTGGCATCTGTGGTTAATCGAATATACGCTGGGAACGAAAAAAAAAAAAAAAAAAAAAAAAAAATATATGAATATATGAAATATATGAACACAATCTATGTACTACTAACCTACTTCTATTCCTAATCTGTAACAATAAAATTCAAATGTATAGCACACTCAAATAATTACGCAAAAGAGTAGTATACCCATCATAGATATAAGAAATCTTTCCTTATTACAGTTTCATCATGAAGCCAACAAAATATTATCAGACGTAAGAGTCTCACCAGACCAAACAGTATTATACTTCCCTTTAAAAAATTCACTAGAAAAAGTTGTAGGTTATCGTAAAGTAGAAGCAGGGAGAGAGGATGAGGTTGAAACGCACGGGCTGCATGCAGCAGGCCTGTACTCATGCAGAGTATCAAAGGTTAGCCGTAGTGATCAAGCTGTACTCGTGCCAACCATACAAGATGTATTACATTTAGCTGCACAAAAAATTCCTGGTAAATATTATTTAGCAATGTTTGCTTTCCAAATTTTGTGCTGGCACTTCATTTTGTATATTTGTCAAAATATGTGCATTATTATGGTAATCAAAAATATGATATGTTGTTATGTAATCGTTTTGATAAATGCACCAAATGAAGTGGCTTGGGGATGTGTAATAGATATTGTAGGTATACAAAATAGGTAGGTATTTTGCATTATAAATTGACAAAAAAGTGGGTTCATGATGCAATGCAATTATAGTGCAGGGGGTATCAAAAAATCTGGTAACTATTATTTTTAGATACTCAACAATTTATTTAAAAGCTAAATAAACACACGAGACTGACTGTCAAACTTTGTCACAGATTTTTGTAAGCAAGTAACAAAATATGTTCCTGTTTTAGGAACACTAATCTGGCTAAGCAACTGTAGCCTACCGCCCATTGTACTGCCCACTCTTGAAGCTTATCAAAAACTATGTTTGTGGGGCGATTGGGAAAACATGCGCTCCGTAGCAGAGAAACTAGGAGAAGAAAGATGTCGTTTTGTCAGGTATATCTTCAACAAGGGCAAGGTGTCATGACATTCCTTATATTCTGCCAAAAGAAACTGTTTAGAGTGGTAAAGAAATGTTTTAAGCACTAAATGGCACCTACAACCACGATGTAATAGAAATCGGCTTGGAGTAACGGCGGCGTACCTTAATTTGCAGAGTGGCCTCCCACCACCTCCACATTGCGGCGAATATTCCCGATCGGTAACACCCCGTCGTCAACACTGTTGACGATCGGGAAAAAAAAAGTTTCGATCGTTCACAGTGTTAACGAACGGGACTATTTTTCGATTATTCCAATTATTCCCGTTCAGTAACTCCCCTGTCGTTCACACTGTTGACAATCGGGAAAAAAAAGTTTCTTTCGTTCACTGTGTTGACAATCGGACAAACCGACCGGCCGGTCGGGAAACTTTTTTTTTTCCCGATCAGCAACAGTGTGAACGACAGGGGTGTTATTGAACGGGAATAATTGAAATAATCGAAAAACGGTCCCGTTCGTCAACACTGTGAACGATCGGAACTTTTTATTCCCGATCGTCAACAGTGTTGACGACGGGGTGTTACCGATCGGGAATATTCGATGCCTACTCTATGGAATTACGTACGTTGGTAGGCTACTCTGTGGAATTACGTTTCTATACCTAAATTCCATAGAATAGTAATTCGTCTGTCATGTAGTCGTGACCGTGGCGTGCTGGGCGCATTTTGGTTTGTCATCTATACATGACTGGCGGTCAAAAGGTAAAATGCCGCTTCGATTGTGGAACAACGACATTATCTATTCTACAGACCTACAGATGGCCTAGTGAGCGCTTCAGAGGCTGCGGGGGCTAACCTGTCCCTAAAGACCCTGGTATCCGAGGCGAAGCCCGCCGCACATCGTTCCATCACCACCTTCGCAGCCCTACGAGACGACGTCTACTATGAAGTTACCAATGTCGACAGAGTACGTTAGATTTCATAACACAATTAATAAATTCATCCCATTCATTCATTCAAAAATAAATCATTATTTGATATAAAAAGGCTATAGATAGACTAAGTATAAATAAATAAGTGATAATAGGGTATTTTACTCTATACAAGAAAAAATCTATAAATATGTTATTGAGACAGTTTAGGCATAAAGCAGTCGAAAAATGTTAGTTTTAGTTCATAAAATAACAAAACAATTTTTTAAATTCAATTCAAAGTTTTCAGTATTTATAATCTGTTATAAAACACCGAGAAATAGTAGCGGCCATGTTATTACGCCATACGGCTGTGTAAACAAAAAATTGTCAACTGTCAGTCAACCGATAGGAGTAATATAGGCTTTGTAGTTTTATTATTTTCGTAACCAACGTAATTTTTTCATTATTACACCTATTACAAAATATGCTTTTAATTCTTTTTAAATGATATACAATTGTCATATTTAATATGAGCTCATTTGATACTAAACGAACTGACGTCATTTACGCTGAGCAATATGGCGTCCAGTAAAAGGTGTTTTCGTCAAACTACGCGCGAAATTAGAAAATTAAAAATTTAGATGCATTTTTATGGCACTTATCGATTGAATAACATTTTTGTGTTTTTTTTGGTGGTATATTAGCACTACAGAATTTCATTGAAACACTTTTCAAAAATGGGTATAATACCCTATTATATTAACTTAGACTGTTTTAAAACGACTGATAGGAAATTTAGTCATCATCATCTGCCTAGCCTTTTATTTTTTAGTAATAAGGAAATTTACCAAAAAAGAATAGATGATAAGAAAAAAACAGGGTCTATAATAGTTTCCATTTAATAATACTTAGGTACGGTCAGCAACGAAAGTCGATTAACACTTTAGATTTTTTAATCATAATTCTTGAGCAGAAGGAAATACGGTCAGGATAGAAAATCAAGATAAAATAAACTCTTGACTATGACCTGAAATACTGTACAGTATTACTTACAATATACTGTACAGTATTTGTGTTTGTGTCTTTTTAGAGGATATTAAAATGACGTGTTAAACTACTTTTGTTGCTGACCGTACCACCTGTTTATGCAGCAGGTACACTGTGGCTTGCAATAAAGATTGGAGATTTAATAAAAAAAAAAACTTTTTATCAGGTTCGTGGTATAAAATGGCGTCGTTTTCCCGGGTTAACACGTCTGCTGGGCGGTCACCGGCGCGGCGAGTTGACCGTGCTTACAGGACCCACCGGATGTGGAAAGACCACGCTATGTGCAGAAATATCCTTGGACTTAGCTCAGCAAGGGGTGACTATAATTTATCGGCATATTTTTATTTTAGTTTGTCTCTTGTTTTAATGCCAATTAGTTGTTTTGTCATAATTGTGAATGTTCAAGGAATAGGAAGTCGGGCAGCAGTGATTTCCGTGTAATTAACAACTTCACTGCGATCCCACAGACGCCTGCCAAGCGTGGATATTATGCCAAAGGGGAAAGGGCCTCTTTGGCGGAGGCTTTTGTTCAACAGTGGACGTCTTCCGGCTGATGAGGATGATGAAGGCCACCATTGAAACCACGCACTCCTTCGAAGAGTGACATTGACTTATTGTTTCAACTTTTTATCATAAATCAGTTATTTAACCTCCCACAAGGTGACCGCTGATCTATGGGAAGCACATCAACCAAATCTCGCCCCTTATTCTATATACTAGAAAAATCATTTCATTATATGTCTGATACCAGGTGAATACCTTATGGGGTAGTTTCGAGATCCGCAACTCTCGCTTAGCGCGGACGATGCTGCAACAATTCGCCGGAGTGCCTCTAGAACAGAACCTGCAGGACTTCAACAAGTATGCAGATGACTTCCAGAAACTACCTATCTATTACCTGGCTTTTCATGGCCAACAACCCATCAAAGTTGTAATGGAGGTAACGAATTTTGTTTGCCCGCCTTTCCCCATGAGACTAACTCCTAAATTGAAATCTATACTGCATGTACTAACGTTTTTGAGAGCATTTTACACAATTGGAGTGTTCACTCCGTGATTCCGCTTATCCGCCTAAATATTTGGAAAAAGCAGATTTGCAAAAAAGCACAACCCCAAAATGTTCTTCCCTTTACCACTTCAATGTCTAAGCTGGGAAGAAACCACTAACTCTCCAACATGTCTCTCTTTAAAATAACTTGATTACCCTGAATATAGGCAGTAGAGCACGCGCGTTACATGCACGACATCTCCCATGTTGTGGTAGACAATGTGCAGTTCATGCTCGGTCTGGGAGAAGATCGTGACGGCGACCGCTATCATCGACAAGATGGCGTCATCGCCGCCTTCCGGACCTTCGCGACCGCGCGCCATTGCCACGTCACGCTCGTCATGCATCCCAGGAAGGTAAACATCATTGAACTTGAGACGACCAAGCGTAGGAGTTTTCATAGAATAAGACGCCAGCTTCTACTACTTTTTTTACCACGAAATCATGTGGATAAATGTATATGTTACGACTAAAGCGCGAAGTGTGGATACACCTAGTTTTAACCGGCTAGAACTAGGTATAGCCGGTAGCAGTTAGTTAAACTTAGGTATATCCTACTTACCTTCAGTTAGAACTAGGTTTAGCCTTCATCATAGTGGCTAGAACTATACCCTGTTCACAATAACATTAGACATTTACTCAAACCTTTTTTACAGTCCGTTCAACTGATTTTGACTTATATTGCGTTGGTAGCATGACAAATGGCAACTGCAGTAAACAGTTGTTATTGTAACCACTTTTTTGCCTCTAATGTCATCCTTAAGCCTACGGAATAGGAGCCCCGCGGACTCCGTCGACCTGACGTCGCCCGGCTTCTTCTGCTCAATGGTTTGGTGCCCCAAGTCCCGAGCTCCCAGGCTACACCTAAGTTTAACCAACTGCTACCGGCTACACCTAGTTCTAGCTGGTTAAAACTAAGTGTAGCCGCACTTCGAGTTTTAGCCGTAACTTTTACACCCAAGCCCGAATATTCAGTTTGTTGTGTCATTTTCAGGAACGTGAATCAGAGGACTTATCAACGAGCTCTATTTTTGGCAGCGCGAAAGCTTCACAGGAAGCAGATAACGTTCTCATAATACAGGTAAAATTCATGTACCTACCTAAACTAGCGATATGAATCAACCTTATCGTGATAGAATGAACAGTAACAACCGTTATTGTTTTGCAAAACAAACCATGCAAGCAAGCTCTCGTAATTGGTGTTATCATAAATGCCATTGTGAGTGCAAATAAGTACCTATTTGATAATGTATGATTACAGGACAAACGTCTAACAGCAGTTCGCGGCAAAAAATACTTGCAAGTTGCCAAAAATCGTTACAGCGGCGAATTAGGCATCGTTCCTCTTGACTTCGATAAAGACGCGCTCAGCTATCAAGCCAAGAAAAAAAGTAAAAATAAACAAGACGAGCCCGATAAGCTGTTGAACCGATGCTTTAAAGAATATTCAGTAGACGACCCTAATTATATTGATGACTTCGAAGATAAGAAACCACGCGGAAATTTCTCAAAAAGATCACAAAATACCCGTCATAAAGATCCACCTAGTAGTTATTTAAGTGATGTTTTGAATTTAAATAGATAGTATTTAAGTGTAACATTCATTCCTTTACAATATGTAAATAAAATATTTATTTAATGAACTACCTACGTCTAAATCTTTTACAATCGATTGTACGAATTATATTAGTCGATGAAACGATCACATTCACGGATTCCGGGACATAACTACCCTTCCGGTAGTCGAATCGTCTATAGTGCCAGCTTGTCAAATACCCTATTACGTTGCCGATCATGGCCGATTGTGTAGAGGAGGCCTACACAATCAGCCATGATCGGCAACGTAATAGGGTATTTTACTCTATACGAGAAAAAATCTATAAATATGTTATTGAGACAGTTTAGGCATAAAGCAGTCGGAAAATGTAAGTTTTAGTTCATAAAATGACAAAACAATTTTTTAAATTCATTTCAAAGTTTTCAGTATTTTTAATCTGTTGTAGAACACCATGAAATAGTAGCGGCCATGTTATTACGCCGTACAGCTGTGTAAACAAATAAATGTCAACTGTCATTCAACCGATTGGCGTAATATAGGCTTTGTACTTTTATTCTTTTTGTAACCAACGTATTTTTTTCACTATTACACCTATTACAAAATATGCTTTTAATTATTTTTAAATGATATATAATTATCATATTTAATATGAGCTCATTTGATACAAAACGAACTGATGTCATTTACGCTGAGCAGTAAGAGGCGTTTTCGTCAAATTACGCGCGAAATTTGAAAATTTAAAATTCTAATGCATTTATATGGCACTTATCGATTAAATAAAAATTGTGTTTTTTTTTTGGTGGCATATTAGCACTACAGAATTTCATTGAGACACTTTTCAAAAATGGGTGTAATACCCTATTGTCACGATCATCGTGCATGCATCCACACAAATACAATCGTCCGTGATCATTTATTGAGCGGCAAGCGTTCAAGATGGACGTGGAGGTTATAGCTGCAGCTACCAATAATTTGATTTCCGTATACAATCATTTTATGAATATAGTTGAAAGAATAGTTACGAAAAAAAAATAAAAAGAAAAGATGGTGGTGTTTGAGCATTGATCGTAATAGGGAATAATAATTATATATTAAAAATTATATTAAAAGGAAGCCGTCAGTCAGATTCTCCTTTTAAATAGGAGATAGATGTGATCATTCTTAAAATACCCTATGGACCTAGGCTGATAGAAGGTATTACTGACATCATAATCTACATTTGTTTGAAATAAAATGAAAAAAAAATGATTATTTGCTTTTGTCCATACACATTTGTCTAGTTATGCGAACATAATTATGGATTCACAGTTCGAAGAATGCCTGGAGAAAATAAATCTTAGTTTTAAATCTGCCTAGTCTAAAAATATTTTTTTCCCCTTATATAGAATATACATTCTAATAACATTCATAATTATCATAAAATATACATTATAAAAAATATACAGTATAATAATACATACAAAAAAAAAACGCGCGCGACATCCGCACAGTTCGCTGTCCTCCGGTGAAGAATGTCTATGATCGGCGATCGTGTGGGCACGCGCTCCCAACTACAAGCGATTCCCTTTGATGTGTGTCCAAAAAACCGACAAGTCGCCGATCGCCGCAATCACGACGACGATTACGGGCCATGATGGGCGACTACAGGCGAGTACCCCGTCCACACGATCGGGCTCGCGTGTAATCGCCCATCATGGCCGATTGTGAAGAGGCGCCATAATAAAGCTTTCATGTATGACAAACCAAAATGTGCCCAGCACGCCACGGTCACAACCAAGAAGCTTATAGATAAAAGTGGAGGCAACACTACCTAAATACCTAAAGTGAAACCAACTGTGGGCAGACGCTCTCCTTCTGAATGCATACATAAGAACGAGAAAGTGATATGTGTTTTCTTTATTTTATGTATGCATTCAGAAAGAGAGCGTCTGCCCACAGTTGGTTTTACTTAGGTGTGCAGAGTGTTGCCTCCAGTTTTACCTATAAGCTTCTTGGTCACAACTACATGACAGACCTTATACGTAATTCCATAGAGTAGTATTTCGTAGCTTGGCGCCGAGGGCTCGATTTTGCTTTTTTGACGTGGCGGTCAAAACGTTAAACTTGATATTTATGTCGAATTCATATAATTACAAGGGTTGTGCGTTGTTTCATAGCTAATAGTTTTATAGAATTTCGTTTCACATATTTTTTTTCTAATAATTTCGTTTCATAGAATAATCAATACGCAGAATACTTACTTTCAAGATTATTAAATCATTGATTTTTGTTTTACATAAAGTTTATTGTTAGAATAATCATATCATAGAATAACAAATCAAATATTCTTTATCCTTATATTTTTTATTTAATATTAATCTTATTACCAAGAATGGGAGTCTCAGTTCTCACCAAACATACTGCGTGTGCGTGCAAGTAAGCATGCAGCGTGCAAGCAAGTATGCAACATGCAAGCAAGCATGCAACGTGCAAGCAAGCATGCAACGTGCAAGCAAGCATGCAGCGTACAAGCAAGCATGCAGCGTGCAAGCAAGCATGCATCATGCAAGTAAACATGCAACATGCAGCAGGCATAGTTTCTGTCACGGCTCCGGCGTTGCGGGGCTCCGGCGGTCCCACGCGAGCTTATCGTCGCAGATGGTATTCACGCTCACCACCGCAGCTTCGGCTTACTGGCCGGCTAGGCCGGCCAGCCTCAGCTGGGGCGGCGGGCGTTAAAACCACCTGGTCCTCAGCTCGCGGGCCGCCTCGCCCCTGCACGCCTACGCAGATTTAAATTACACTCTAGGAGTGGGGCAGACAAGACTACGTGGAGTCGGTTTCGCAGCGATTCGTTTCTGTCATAACTTTGGTAGCACAACATATTGACTTTTTTAAGACAACATTTTTGTTTTGTCTATTTATACCTATCTATACATTTTCGTTGAAATAAATTCCATGGAAAAATACAACAAACAAAAATTAATTCTACTTTTTGATACGTTTGTTAAACAAAAAAATGTGATTAAATATTCATTGAATTGTGTTTCTGTGAAATATTTTTCATTGAAGTAAATAGTCTTTGAAACAGTAATAGTAGAAATAAAAATACGAGAAGCAAATATTATGTGAAACATTTTCTGGGAAACGAAATTCTATGAAATTTCAGTCTGCGAAACAAGGGGACACCAATTATAAGGTATAATAAATTATGCCTTATCAAAATTAATGATTTCCGCAAGTACCAATAAAAAAAAACATTGTTTTGGATAGACCTACAATAGAGGTGAAAAAGACCGATCCAGCTACTTATGGTCACATCACACCGAGATGAGACGTGGCGCGAAATTTTTAAGAAAACAACACTATTATCGAACTTATTTACAAGATATACGAAGACTTCAACAGGCCCGAAAGCGTGTTGAAGTTGGGTCGTCGCATTTCGGTGAACTTTAACGTGCATAGGTAATTTTCTAAATTAATTAGGTACATTATAGGGTTGGTATAGGTATACCAACCCTGTATTGTACAGACGCCAGTACATCAAGCCATACCTAACTGTAAAATTTTCCCAATTAAATATGAACCTTAGGCTTATGTAATAAAGTTGAAAATCTATCAATTGTAGTAGCTTGATGTGCTGGCCTCTGTACCTAATGAATTTAGAAAATTTACATGAGGGTAGGCAAACAAAAAGGGTTGTTGTGCATTGTCACTCGTGGCCAATTGGATGGAAAATAAAAAGGGAATTTGAATGCATTGCAATAAATATAGCTAGTGTTACTTTACTGACCTACTTCTAGCGTTATCAATCATAGCACTACTGTTGTGTTGCAGCAATACAATTTATTCCACCGTGAAAGGAGCGAGGATATTTGATTATTGCGAGTATTGAAAATTGAAATGATACAAAATATACATGTTCATGTATTTATTTAATGAGCTGTGCGCTACTGTCTATCATGTCATCACCAAAGATATGATAACAATTAATTATTATGATAACTTTATTACAAAGAAAAACATAGTTCTTTGTTATAGGACGGCAGTGACGTTAATAAGTCAATCAAGCCGTCTGAGAATATAATAACATGGAATAACACATCAATAATACATTCATTATTAAGATAGACAAAGCATAGTTACCAAGGAATTACTTAGGTAAAAATTAGAGATATTTTATATTTGTCATCTATTACATTTTCATTATTCTCCAGGATTCAATTCAATAGCAACTATAATTTAATACCAAGAATATCCTTTTAATTATTAGCAGCATAACAGTTAAATTCATAAGAAACTATCCCAACATCAGCTACCGAAGTAAGATAACATTAATTGCTTATTGCAAAAAGACTATCATAAAAAATAATTATATTCATCATATTATATGCATTGTATTGATACAATGTTATAATTAACATAATAGCAATGCCTAATTCTAGCTTTATTTCACACCAACATCTTATTTCTTTAGCTTTGCTTATACATTTACATTATGTCTAAGTAAATGTTTTAAATTATAATAGATAACAAGTAAAATATTACCAGCTGGGCTATTTGCCCCTGCTAAGGTGCAAGATATCTGTTCTAGTTACACTTCAATTGAATTGAAATAAAGAGTGTAAGTACATAAGTTCAGTAAAATGTGTTTCTGACTTACTACTAAGGTTCCAAAGACTACCAAATGAATCTTTACTTTCAATGGAGTGATTTCACAAAATCCCTGTTATCCTTATTTCCCTGCGGTGTATATTACACCCACATGATCATACTGATATTAATTGTACATAGGTACCTTTACTAAATCTCCTTTTTATATACAGCTCAAACTGATGACATTTTAATTTATAAAAAATATTTAATCTACAATGATGCAACTTATAAATACAAAATAGGTTCATCTAGTTAGTATATTATATCATATCACATTTCATTAAACATTAGTTTTAGATTTTTAAGCCAAAACTTTTAAATTAAACAAGGTGTTTTTAGAGTATTCATAATTTTCTGTATGATACTTATTTAATTTATATAACATTCTTAAATATTTTATATAGTTAAAGGTATATCTTAAAATTATATTTGGTTATAATATAGGCATATGTACTTGTGTAGTACTTAAAAAAATATTTGTAATGAGAAGTTGCTACATTCAATATTGTATTTGTACATTTTTAGTCAAAAAGTTTAATCATATTAGGGAATTAATAATCCTGTTTGGCTGATCAACATAATAGGTAGTATTTAATGAGTTTTTAATGGCCAAATAATCAAATGCAAGTTTTGTACAAAACAGAATACAGAATGTGCAGTCTATTTGATAAGGTGAGAGTGTACAGCTTGAATTAATGATGCCTCATTTGTACGATTTTGCCTTCTTTTGCATTTGGGACAAGGTACATTGGCATTAAGACATTTAGCATGAAACACACTTGAGCACTCATCACAGCGATAGGTTGTGCTCGTCTCAAAAGGGTACAGTATTTTAGGATCACGACACACTTCACAAATAAAACCCTTTTGACTGCATAGCCAACATTCTAAAACATGAGTCTTAGCAAAGCTTACCACTTTCTCCAGCTGCAATGCTAAGGAGCCATTAGGAATCAGAGCTAAGTCTGATATTGTATACAAGTGAAGATGTTCATACAAGTACTCTCTTGGCCATACACGTTTCTGTAACTCCTCAATGACTGGTTCTCTACATGTAAATATGTAAGCTCTCAGGAAATTCAGTTGTATCCTAAGTTCTTGTAAATGTGCCATATCTGAAACACCACTGTAAATCTTTGAGTTAAGTTTTTTCATGTCGATCCAAGGGTGATGTTGAAATTCCAACAAAAAGAGAGCAGACTTTTTGGAGACTGGGTATCTTTTAAAATCCCAGTTGTGTATGACTCGAGCTGGGATGATAAACACATTGGGGTCCATGCAGTTACAACAGTAGTACTCTCCGGTGTAAGCACATACTTTTGCTTTAGAGATGGTGCTCCCCAGTAAATCCTGGCATCCCTTACACTGATAGTTTTGATGATCAAGTCCCTGTTCCCTTGACAATGTTCCCAACTGTAATATCATCTTCTGTAATTCTTGGACTGTAAAAGATGTTGACATAGTAGTGGGAACTACTTCAAAATCTAAACCCTGTAACATTGGGTCCTCTGGGGTTACTGTTTCTGCTTTCAAATCACAAATGTCAGTATCATCTGAATTCAGTTTTAGCTCTTTATGAATATCCTTCATAATATCTCTTAAATTAGGAGTGGTAGTATATGTTTCCCCAAAGTTATTTGAATTGTCAACTAAAGATGACAAACTCTTTAGTTCAGGTGTTTTTATCATGCTGCTACCATGAGATGAATTAGAATTGATAGAGGCATTCATGTCATCATTGTTGTCAGTGGACCATCCCTTACCACACAAGGAGTTCCCTGTGACCATGACATCAGTAGGAGCAACAAAGTCCTCTGAATTAACAGAGGAAGGTGACATGGAAGCAACACCCTTAAGTTCCTGACTGGTAGATGGCTGGTCTATTTCTATTGCACTCAATTTATTTTTCACGGCATTAGTTTCATTTTTCGATTCTGCCTTGTGTTTTGGAGAGTTTTTCTCTTCCTTTACCTCTGGTTCAATGTTTTGACTGGTAATATCTTTTATATCTTTTGAAAGAATGAAATCCAAAGCCTCATCTTCATTCAAAGCCAGCATCCGACCCAGTCCAGTGATGTTTGAGGTATGTGTGGGTGTAGATGCTAATTTTGGTTTCTCTTCATCGTCAGTAATAGTGCTAGCTACATCCAAAGCAGCACTGATTGGCGCTTGTCTTATCTTAGGCACCCATATGCCAGCAAGCATCAGGACTTGCTCAGGCCAGTAGTTTAACAAACTTGAATTAATGGGTAAATTAAACTGAATACATGTTTCTATGCCCTCAACGAGTTTTTGAGCCACCTCTAAAATTTCAGAATCACAAACAAATGCTGTTCTGTTGTAGAAAGGTTTCACAGCAGATATGTTCTTGAGAAGGGTAGACATGTATGAAGACAATAGGCACTCATTCAAAGCAATACGAAGCCATGCTCGACATTGACCTATTTCTGTATTGATCTGTGGAAGTGATGATATTTGGTCAATGTTTTGTCGATGTGATAGCACAAGAATGAGGGGCCAAAAGTTTGGCTGTGGTTGCTGGTCAGACTCCCCAGTTAGCGCATTCTTGGCCTTTCTTAAGAATGTGTCTTTTAAGCCATGAAGAAATACTGCTTCAAGAGCCATACACAAAGTGTTTGTGGAGTCTGTCGAACCTAATATGCTGTGAAAGTTTTCTTCAAATTGATTGCTGTATTGGATATCTTTTACACATTCAGACAAATTTTTTATAAGTGCTTCTTTTAACATAGAATCCCTACTTCGGACTGTAAATCCTGAAGCGACGTTCTTGAAAAAAGACATGATGTTTAACGATGTATCATCAATGTGATATGGTCTTGATATTCAAACAAAACTAAATTATCTTGTTCCGTTTAAAATTACTGCAATTTATTATGAATAAATCAAGACAAAAATAAATAGAAAATCGTAAACGTCATTTCAGTTGTCACTTTAACTATCACTGACTCGCTGTAATGTAAACACAAGTCTTGTTACTTCTTTCCTTTTTCAGCTATTGTAAACACGTAAATAAACACTATATTTTCTTTTATCACTGCACACAATCATCACAACACAATCTGCTGTTACTTCTTGCCGTTTTTGCCTTTATTTTTGCTATGTTTGTTACCTACGTAGATACGAACAATATTGCCAACTCCTAAAAATATTCTAAGCCATATCTTAATATCTTCGCTTAGAAAATGCCAAAAATATGCTAGTCGAGGAGTCATTGAAGTAATTTTTTTGATCTCGTGTTTATGTAAAATATCTGATATTAAATTCTTCAATTTGACATCTTTATTAGTTGACTTAAACTGGCTATCTGGGTGGGTAAATGACTGTTCAAATATCGATGAAGTAGTGCGCGGGGCGGGCAGCGTGGTGGAAACTAAAACAGAACTCGCGTTAGTAAAGCTTTTTTTTGCACTTAAAACACAATTGTTGACTTAACATAAAATGATAAAAAAGGGTTAAGATTGTGATATATTAATTAAGTATGCTAAATTCATTTTTATTTTGCTAAATCATTTTAAAAATGCTAAACCTAGCCATAAATATGATAACTTGGCAGCACTGGTATGAAACGTTATCAGTTATCAAGAAGCTTATAGATAAAAGTGGAGGCAACACTCTAAATACCTAAGTGAAGCCAACTGTGGGCAGATGCTCTTTCTGAATGCATACATAAAATAAAGAAAACACATATCACTGTCTCATTCTTATGTATGCATTCAGAAAGAGAGCATCAGCCCACAGTTGGTTTCAAGATTTTGTTCTAAGTGTTGGCTCCATTTATACCTATATCTTCATGTCAGTTATTCATATTCGTTCGGGAATGCGTGATACTGCTGTCAGAGAGAACCGATGTTCGAGTTTTTTTACCGACCACTATTGACAACGTCTTTTTTGCTTTATTGCATTATTTGACATATTATTATGTTTAGATCATCGAAGTGTGCCATAAGTATTATTTTACCGAACTATATTTCGCTGATTTACAAAATAACTTTTTGCTATTGGCCGAAGCCTTTTACATTTGCCACATTTTCACCACACCGAAACAACATTTTATGGAAAATTATTTGGTCACAAATATAATAATAATAATAATAATATGTGGGGACATTTTTCACACACGGCCATCTGACCCCAAACTAGGGAGACCCTGTACTATGGGTGTCAGACAGCTGATATACATACACAAATACATTTTTTTCCTAGTGTGGGGCAACGTTTAAAAAAAAAGACCATATACAACAGGAAAAATTTTTTACCTGCGCGCATAATATTTATTTTGGTCATTCAGTCTCAACAATAGAAATGGCCTACTTATCTTTATTTAATATAAAAAAAACGTATGCTTTTTTTCTTGAATTGAATTTTGATCTCGAAGTCCGTGCGCCTAAACCATAAAGCAACGCGGAACACCGGCCGCACGCGAAAGTTGAAAATGCGGCAGTGGTACTTTAAAAACGCGGATTTTCAACCGAAAAAGCGGGATTTCTTGTTTTAATTAAGTTTTAATTTACATAGTAATTCATTATCTTATTGATGTTTTTAATTGTTTATTCATACAAAGACAAGGGAATTTACAAATTAAAGAGTAAAACAATATGTCAGTAATCAAGTTTTAATAAATTATGTTTTGAAACGAAGTTCCATCGCGGCTTCGACTTACCTACCTACGAGTAAAGCCACATTACTGAATACCTATTATACGTAGTAGACATGAAGATATTTATCTATATCTTCATATTAGGAGAGCACAATTTTTTCTTTATTGAGATCCAACCAAACCCGTATAGCTATGTCTGATGTAGTATAGCTTTACCTATTTTTATTTATTTCTTATTCTGCTATGAAAAGTTAAAGGGTTGTTCTAGCAGATTCGAAAAAAGTGGAACCGCGTAGATTAAAAGCGGAAGGCGGATCCATTGTCAAAAAGGCGGTGTAAAAAACGAAAAAGCGGTACATCTGGCAACACTGGTATTAACACTTCGACTGTCAGTGTCAGTACACTACATCATGAAGTTATAGGTATAAATGGAGCCAACACTTAGAACAAAAACTTGAAACCAACTGTGGGCTGATGCTCTCTTTCTGAATGCATACATAAGAACGAGACAGTGATATGTGTTTTCTTTATCTTATGTACGCATTCAGAAAGAGAGCGTCTGCCCACAGTTGGCTTCACTTAGGTATTTAGAGTTTTGCCTCCAATTTTATCTATAAGCTTCTTGCACTACACAGACGTTTTCACAATCGGCTGTCAGCTGTCACGTCACTGTCATGTTATAGTTATACCCTTGTTATCGTTTCGCTTTCGTCAATCATCCAAGAAGCTTATAGATAAAAGTGGAGGCAACACTCTAAATACCTAAGTGAAGCCAACTGTGGGCAGACGCTCTCTTTCTGAATGCATACATAAGATAAAGAAAACACATATCATTGTCTCGTTCTTATGTATGCATTCAGAAAGAGAGCATCAGCCCACAGTTGGTTTCAAGCTTTTGTTCTAAGTGTTGGCTCCATTTATACCTATATCTTCATGCAATCATCGGGGTCCGTATTTCATTGAGGTAGATTTACTCTGAAAGAAGTAATTGTGTGTTTTTATATAAATTGAAGCGGTTTATTTAATTTCAGTTTGTATTTTTTTTTTAATTTTCGTTTCAAAAACTCAGTAACGTGCAAGTGTAATATCCCAAGCGCTGCAACTGAATTTAGATTTAGTTCAAAAAGTATTAAAAAAGGCATGTTTTATCTCTTAAATCTTTTATTACTTTCATATTTTTCATGTAATATTTATACTTCCGCTGAAAAATACCCAAGATCAGAAAAAAATGGCCAAGGTATGTACTGATTGTAGAGTATTTCTAGAAGTTTATCTTTTCAACCATTGTTTACATAATAACTAGGAAGCCAGGAAGGTTCTTATTCGAATTGTTTATTTCCAGAATTACTTCTCTGTCGTAAATGCGGCGCTGACGTGGCTGACTCCTATTACTTGTTCAGTAAACCAAGCCCAGGGGCTCGCAAAACTGAAAAACAAAATATATTTGGACAACAGAATGTAACTGTGCAAACTTTAGTGAACCCATATGGCATCAATTTCGAAGTGGTCACTGCAGAGAAAGCGAGATGTGATAATATAGGACTTGTAAGTTTATACCTGCTGTTGTGCAACAATTGATGTATATCAAAAACAATAATAAAATATTTTTAACATACCATTAATTTTAGAACCAGGGTGCAGACTCATGGTTTCCTGGATACAGCTGGCGGATTTGCACATGTAAACACTGTGGTCAACATTTAGGGTGGACTTTCGAGAAGACAGATGGTAATGCACCTAGCGATAACATTAAAACTTTTCATGGACTGATCTTGAAAAACATACTTGGTGAAAATTGTAAGTAAATATGTTTTAGAAAATTCATTGTTGATCCTGTTTGATTGGGAATACTTATTATTGTTTTCTTTTTCAGTTACTGACTCCCTTATAATGATGCCGAACATGTATAAAATGTAATTGGTATTTAGTATGGTCAAATTCATTATATTGTTGAACATTCAATAAATGTGTGCTACCCTGTAAGTATTGTAAATGACTGTTATCTGTATACATTTAAGGATTTTCAATGTGTCAGAAGTTGATAAACATTGTAAGGCTAAATATAATATAAAAAAACGTATTTATGAATTAATTCTTTTATTTTAATCTCTTACTTCTCTATGTAACAAAAATACTTCAGTAAAAGTAACAATTAAGTCAAATATAAATGAAAAACTTAAATTAGTTTTCTTACATGTCATAAAAGAATATGAAAATGTACCAATGACATCGAAACAATTTTATAACTATTTATCATAATGACAAAGATCTTATAAACCACTTTCTAATTCAGACTGCCAGTAAGCCAGCATTGGGATTCAGCAATGTATGGGTAAACTGAAAGAAATCTGCCAGGAAGTGTGAGAGCTTACATAGTCGAACTTATCCATACACTACAATATCGCCGCCGCATCAAGACCCTGAGCGTAAGAAGAAAATGATGTGTTATATTTACACTTAATCAATTCTACAAGTACCTGTATATGGTGCTGACAAGACCCAAAAGAGGGTTATATACTTATTTCAAAGATGTTTTCTGCCAAAACAGTTTGTGGCAATGGAAAAACGTAATATGTTAATCTTGAACATACATATTTCTGAAACTTTTATTTTCTACACATTTTTTTTTTATTCTCTATACAGAAATCTTAAAATGACCATTCAGCAAGAATATCTATATTACTCAGTATTATGCTGTCTAAATAATTGTTATTATAAATCTAGACATTATTTGAATTGAAGAGAACTT
This sequence comes from Charanyca ferruginea, assembly GCA_947361185.1. Taxonomy (NCBI): domain Eukaryota; kingdom Metazoa; phylum Arthropoda; class Insecta; order Lepidoptera; family Noctuidae; genus Charanyca; species Charanyca ferruginea. Next base: position 18,660,171 of record OX376059.1, on the reverse strand, counting down.
GTTTATTTTTTGCGATACTACAACCGATTTTTGAGTAAATCTATTAACACAATGTTAATTTCGAGCATTTTCATCGCGCTGGTCTTTCTTTTCTCTGCAGCCTGACAGTGACCTCGCATCAGCTGTTATCTAAGTCTTAACAGTAAATTTCTAACAAAAATAGCGTAAAATAGTTCCCAATTTTAAGTGATTAATGACAATTTTTTTTTTGTTGACTGCATCATTCACATAGTAATCATTGGTACAGGAATTTCAAAAGGGCAAAATTTAATAGCAAATATCTTTCTTTGGACTAAGAATATGTGATTATAATTCGTGCAAAATTCGTGCATTGTTTTTAAATTATACCAAATCGTCTTAGTATATTTTACACTATTTTTGTTATATCTGTACAAGTATCCTAGCCTAGTAATAATGACAGACTCAAGACTTCTGAAACCATAGTGATTGCATTGACTGAACTCACCCCTGGAAACTGACATGTGATTTATTGGTATTAACACTTCAAAATTATTAATAATAATACCAGCCTATTTATATGAAGAAGCCATAAGCGTTGATCACCACACTTGCTCAAGGTGAATTGGTGATTCCAGACTTGTATAGGACCAGGTTTCCTATGTTTTCCATCACTAACATCAGTGATGTCCAAGATAAATTTAAAAATTACATATGAATTGAAAAAGTCACATTGGTACTGGCCCAGATTCAAACCTTCAGCCTCTTGCATGAGAGGCGGATGCCTTAACCACTGGGCCCTCAAAGCTATTATATGTTGTACGACTTTAAGCAAGTGTCTGACTTGCAATCCACAAGAAAGCAAATCTTAAAAAGCTAATTATATCAAATAATAGTTTTGGTCAAGTTACATTATGTTTCACACTATAGGCACACACTATAGAACAGCAGTGCAAGTGAGCTGTCATCTGTTTGTCTGCTTTGTCAATCCCTAGTATTAGACTGATGACAGCTCAATTCACCTAGGTGTTCACCAAAGGAGATTGTAACAGAATAGCACTGCTGTATGTCTATTCTGTTATAATGTCCATTGGTATACACCTAGGTGAAGTGAGCTGTCATCTATCCCGATGCTAGGGATTTAGAAATCACTACAATCGGATAACAGCTCACTTCACCTAGGTGTTCACCGAGGGAGATTGTAACAGAATAGTCATACAACCAATGTTAACAAATAAGCATTATAAAATTAAATTGTTAATAAGTAATTCTGTAATAGGAATAATACACAAAAGGCGTAAAAGAGATACGTACAGAAGGTCGGGTTTTTCTACAATGAGCGAAAAACGCGCGCGCACACAGACATTTTTTTTTTATACAGCGCATCGCGTGCAAGCGCACTCTCGCAACTGCCATTCGATCGATCGATCGAGATCTCTGTACGTTCGCGTCTATTGTCCGTAACTGTTTGCAAGCGGCGTATATTGAACGCGCCTTTTAGGAATGCGCTACGCTAATTTATTAATGCCGGCACTTCACATGGCGTATTTGTACAAATATTCGCCTTACTTGGATAATACAAAGTGTACTCTATGGTTATTGAAATAAAGTCTATTTTGCATTATCCCAGTAAGGCGAATATTTGCACAAATACGCCATGTGAAGTGGTAGCATAAAATAATAAAGATATACCTACTTAAAAATAATAATAACAGCAGTGGGACAATAATGGGCTAATATTGTTAAGTAGGTATATCTCTATTATTTTAATAATTTAGTGAATCTCAAAAGGCGTGTCACGACGGCGCGTTTAAAATACGCCGTGTGCAAAGGCCCTTAGTCTACTTCCGCTGGTTAAGCCGGCCGCCTGTACAGATACCGGCACGGATCTTGAGCGCTCGGCGGTAAAGTGGGGATCGCTTTGCGCATCGCATCGCGCGACGGGCCAATCACTACGAAAATATGTATGCCCCGCTACCGCCCCTCACTTCATACCACCAAAGGGACCCAGAAACTCACTTCTGCGCAGGTGAAGGTCAGCGCTCAAGATCCGTGCCGATAATTGTACTTTCCTATTTATTTTGTGTTAAAGGCCTGTTAACGTCCTGATTAACCTCTCATAACGCAGATCTACGAGACACAATAGCTTTTTAATTGTGTCTGTAATAACGCCATACGAGGGGTTAAATTTATGTAACCAAATTGGTTATATCTTAAAACTAACATGATAATTAAAACCTGAATGAATTGTTTGAAATCATTCTTACGCAGCCAGCTATAGATCACTCAATGGTTTTCACTCACGTTTCAACTTGCTGTCACTATCTTCCAAAGTTTTTATTAGCTTACACAGTTTTTAGTTCAATCTGTACTTAATGATAACAAATCACAATTTATTGAATAAATTTCCTAATTTAAGATGCAAATCTTAGATGTAATGGCTGTCCAGTAGCTGCAGGGGTTGGTGAAAAATTGATACCAGGGGGAGCCTCCCGGTTTGCATTGTTGTTAACATATGTTTTCCCTTGAATAGCAGCTATCTCTTTTTGCAGTTTAGTATTTAGGACTTGTTTATTAACAAATTTTCGGCCAACCCCGCGATTACCGCCGCGACCACGGCCCCTCGAGCGGTTAGATGCTCTACTAGTATTAGACCGGTTTGATCTGTTTGAGTGATTAGATCTATTGGAGCCCATGGATTTAACACTGCCAGGGCCTCTCCGTGTGTTGTAGCCAAACTGACTATTCAACTGTGCAAGACTGTATTGGTTTAAATAGCCTGTGCTACCAACACTGTTACGACGCCTTTTAGCAAAATCGTTGGCGACGCTGACAGTCAATTGAGAAGGTGAATTACTGAAAGAATTATTCCTGGAGCGTGTGAAAGTTTGAGATTTTATGATATTGTTGCGAAGGAGCATATTTTGACGTCGCTCTTTTAAAATCTGGTCTGATCTCAAACCTACTGCACTATATCTATTGCCAGTACTCAAACCTCGACCCCGTTTAGATATTCCCCTCTTGGCTACGGCAAGAGGTCGGCGGATGTTGTTCATTCCTCTTCGTGTTGTAACACCAAGTCTACTATGAACACTGCTTTGAAGATTAGAGTTTGAATTTGCACGTTGAAATCTGCCACGCATGCCGCCTCCTGGATATAGAAAAAACATTGGTTTTAGTATTATGGCCCCACTGCACATTTTATGAATTTAGTAACAGATTTCTCTGACAAAAATTGTTTGGTAAACACTCATTTATCCATTCAAAACTTATAATTTTGCAAGTCAGAATCATGTTTAAAGGCTTTTACACTATACAATTTAGTAAACCACCAATTTACGATTACACCTGCCGATTTCCTAAATAGATTATCTACAAATTGTATAGTGTAATAAGACTTTTAGGCCAAACTGCTGAAGTTGCTTCATACAGGGCAAAGTACTTTCATATCCCACAGATAACCTACGGGAGCCAGCAATGTCAAGGCGCTGCTGGCCTTTCTCGAGGAACTGGGGTGGATTGATTGATATACTTCAAAATCGTAAAATACGCGCAGAGACGTGGAGTTGCGAATATCAGCCCGTAATACTATACTATCGAATTGAGAACCTCCTTTTTTTTTATGTCTGTTAAAAGGTGGAACTGTCATATCGCAGTAAGTTCAGCCAGAATCGTCTTTAAGCATACATTTAATTGAATATTGGAAGTCATTAAAAAGGCAGAACTATCATATCTCAGAAAGTTTACAGTTAACCTTTCGAATGTCTTATGTTACACAGTTCGACATAAGCAGCAGCTTAAGCATAAGCAGCATAAGCAGCAGCCTTCAACACTTTCACCTGACATTCGTTGAGTTAGTAATCATTAGGGTTCTGTACCCAAAAAGTAAAAACCGGACCCTATTACTAAGACTCCACTGTCCGTCTGTCAGCAGGCTGTAGCTTATGAACCATGATAGCTAGACAGTTAAAATTTTCACAGACATGATGTATTTCTGTTGCCGCTATAACAACAAATGTACTAAAAACAGAATAAAGAGAAGTAGATATTTAAGGAGGGGCTCCCATAAAACACGTGATTTTTTGCCGCTTTTTTGCTTAATATCTAATGTTGTATAGATAAAATGGTATGAAACTGTTTGTGTGAGAGTCCGACTCGCACTTGACCAGTTTTTTTTCTCTTAATTTCTCTAATCACAATAATGTTTATGTATAACATTCTTAAGTATAAATTGATTTATGCACAATAATACCAACAGTTCTTTTAAAATGAGGGCCTGCATGCGTAGCATGACCATGCAATGTCTACGGAAGAATAGACATACTGACAGGAAGAATAGACAACTGTCAGTATGTCTATTCTACCGTAGACATAGGGTGGTCATGCTACACGTGCTGGATGGTTTAAGAAAAATGTCCAAGTCAGAGTGCCCAAAGTTACGAGCTTGCTCTTGCACAAATTCAAGTGACTATGTTGACTGAACCTTGGCCATTTGATGATTTTCTTTCGCAATTTGTAAAGATAATAATATATAACAATATATTTATATATTGGGTACGGTATTAAGTGAATTAAAATTATGACATTCTACTATCTTCAAAGTATGCTATGTGAAAAATAAAATGTTAGGGCTCTAAATAAACATTATTTAAACAAAATTATGCAGAACTAGCAACCCGGCCCGGCTTCGCATGGGCCTATAGCCTTCCTCGATAAATGGACTATCCAACACAAAAATAATTTTTCAATTCGAACCAGTAGATCCTGAGATTAGCGCGTTCAACCAAACAAACAAACTCTTCAGCTTTATAATATTAGTATAGATTTTAACTTTGCCAAAGGTTTATTATACCAAATAAAATTCTGCCATTGTAAATTTAGACATAATTATAAACACCTAGCCAAACAATAATTACATGAAATAATTTTTATGCATATTACATGATGCTACTATTCAAAGTGCCATGCAAAATTAAGTACTGATGGAAAGTACAATCTTCTTAAATGGTGATAGACTAACTATAGTGTATGACATTCAGTTAACAGAATATTACCTCTATTATAACGACCACCTCTTACTAGATGGGGCATAACTAGCTGATCTTCCAATCCCGCTCTTCCTTTTGGTGTCAAGCCTCTCAGTTGAGAGCGAGATCTTGAGGCAGACCTAGCTCGAGAGTTCGAAAGACGCTGTCTGGATCGAGAGCGGTTGCGTGACTGGGAGCGGTTGCGTGACTGGGAGCGGTTGCGTGGCTGGGAGCGGTTGCGCGACTGGGAGCGGGCTCGTGACTGGGACCTGCCGCCTTGCCCTGCGCTGGGCCCTCGTGAACGTGAACGACCACGTCGTGCTCCAGATGGCGTGTTTGAGCCTGATTGCGAGCGCGTGCCAATGCCTCCACGCCCACGACCTCTGCCACCTCTGCCCCTACCACCGCCACGGCCGCGGACATTTCCACCACCGCCACGGCCGCGGACATTTCCGCCACCTCTTCCACGAGATCTACTTGATCTGTTTTGTTTTATAATATCATCTGAAATGTAAATACCTAATTAATACGCTATAGAAAAAAAAATGTTGACAAAAAGATGGAGTTGGCGGGTTTCATTCGTAAAGGAATTTATGATTATTATAAAATGATTTTATTATTATTTCAAAACAAAGTAAGTTGTCTAAAATGGCAAACTAATAAATAATAGCATCCAAATGAACAGAAATCTTACTAATATCCAAAAATAGACTTGTAATTCAGTATGTTCGAATATTACGTGGTTATTTACTTACCTAGCGACATATTAACAGAATCCGCCATAGTTAAACTTTTATATTATACCTAAGTTCCTTGTTTTATGTATGCAAATACGCTAAATCAATCAAGAAATTAAGCAAATATCTACGTAGGTTAGCATGAAAAATTAAATGAAGGAAGACAAGACTCCAATCCTGAATCCAATCAAAAGTAAAAAAAATGCAATGCAAAACCGGCACAGAAAAGTAATAAAAAAAACATTACAAAAAAATGCCATTGTTTATGGTTTTGAGTCCGCGTTCAGTTATTGCGTTTGAACTATAATTATATTTTTATTTTTATAAGAATACAAGCAAAAGGAAATAAATCTGACAGAGGAAAAGAAGAAGGTGACAATAAAATAATGATTAATATTATAAACATTGGTCCGTTGCGAGATTACATACGAAACCAAATGCGTATTTTACCAATGTGTAAATACGTCGTGCTCGTGTCGCAAAAGCCCTTGTTTCGAGTTCGAATTACAGAACATTGGTTCGAATCACAGATATAGATAGACCTAGATAACGCAAAAGCAACTACTTCGCGTGCCTATTTTCGTGCCTAACTTACGATAAAAAATCGTAAGTAAAAAAATAAAGTAAACGTTTCCTTCCATCGGTAAGTCATTTTGTGATTAATACTATGCGTAATGAATTTAAAAAAAACAATTATTTTTAATCTAATACCCTCTGTAATACCTGGGGATACCAAATTTAGGAAAAACGAAACATTCGTATTACATTGTGACGTCCAAAAATTGGCACGCTTGCGTTATCTTGGTCTATCTATATCTGTGATTCGAATACACTCATCTTAGAATAAAAAGACATCCGGAACGGCACGGCGCTCGTGTGGACGGCGACAAGCTTCACCTCTCCATGCTTACGCAAGGAGAAGGCAAGGGTTTATTGTACATACTTGTGAATGTTTGCCAAGGTTTGGCAACATGTAAACGTGGCATTATAAGCACAAGTCAAGTCGTCAGCGTTGCCAGAATGTTACTTTTGTAACATTTTACGTTAATTTTGACCCTCTCATGTTACCTCCATGTTACACGACTCAAAATGTTACTTTTACGTTACTTTCCCGACATGTTAAAAAAAACAAATGTTATATTTTCTAGCAACAAAAAAAGACAGCAATTGAAAGACATTGTTAAATTGGTTGGTAAATCTTTCCTGGGACATTATTGCATATCTATTTTTTTCAGATTCACCATTTTTAACTATTCGATCAACAATTAATACGATTCCTTCGAATATTCTTTATATTAACAGGGCAAGTTTTTTTTATGTTTTGTGTGTGTTGTTAGACAATCGGCATCTTTTACTGCCAGGCAGCTGAAAAAGGGACAGCGACGGATAAGAACGAAGTAAGAGACAAATTGTTTTTTCTTGACCTTGACGCTGTATTTATTTTTTAATCAATACGTTCTGACATGATAACTATTTGTATGAATATTTTAGATCAACTTAAATTGACAGTTCTTATTAATAAGTATAAGTCTCTTTCTTGTTTATTGGACGGAAAGAGATATTTTAAGTCGGTGGCTTTGGTTCTGATTGTTGTATTGTTTTGCCACCGACTTTCGAAATTAAAGTTAACTATTTAAAGGTTTGTCTTTTTTCGTTTTTTTTTTTGCTTTATTGTGTCTACTTCTTATGATCCACATAATAAAACGGTAACACCAAAATAATTAAGTGATCCCTTAATTTTCCACCCTTATAGGTGGAATATTTTCATGAAACTTGAATACTGTGTGCTACAACTACCTTCCAGTTGCGAAAAAATAACCTGCGTAACCCTTTCGAGTGTACAGGTGTGATGTTATGTTGTGTGATGGCGTTCATGGCGTAAACAATGCATATTTGTGCGATACCTATAGCAGTTATCACGGCTGATTTGCAGTCATTTTTTGAAGAGATCCGTGGTCTGTCTCTGAAGCTCAACATCAGATCTAAGTATATGAAATTTAAACCGCTTTCGAACAAAAAAATATTTTGAAGATCCGTCTATAAATGACGGAGCTATGCCCGAACAAACATAAAAAACATCTGAATTGATAACCTCCTTCTTTTTGAAGTCGGTTAAAAATAGGTTTGGCTCGTGCACAACAAAATTGGCACCAATGTTACTTTTCTCATGAAAATGTTACTTTTTGAGCTGTCTCAGGTTACTTTCGACTATCGGTCACTGGCAACACTGCAAGTCGTGCACATTATCTTCATTTCTTCAATGTGCACATTGCACTGATTGCACCAATTAAGTACCTATACTGTTAGATAGATTAATTTATTTGCCTGAAATAAGGTATTTTAGCCGACGCCTGTCGGTTAAATCAATAAAATAAATGCCAATAATACTAGCGAGAGTAGAATACGGAATGTCGACGCTCAAAATATCGATGAATGCTACTACGATGCTACAAAATATGGTATTTTAGCCGACGCCTGTCGGTTAAATCAATAAAATAAATGCCAATAATACTAGCGAGAGTAGAATACGGAATGTCGACGCTCAAAATATCGATGAATGCTACTACGATGCTACAAAATTGAGACGCACGTTACCGCGATAGCTCTTCACTGCGATACTATTGACTTCGATACCGGTACACGTTATCGCGAAGATTAACGAGATTTATACGGAGCCGCGGGCAAAAGCGGGTGCGTCTCATACCATATAAAGTTATTTGGTATATTTTCAGTTCAATAACGTTCACAAGATATAATAAACGTGAGATATCCCAACTGTTGGTATAATTTCTTTACCTATAACATTTTATATACCGTCAAACGGGGTGACTTTCAAAACAAGAGGTAACTTTGATAATTACCTGAAATTCTAATATTTTACAAATTTTTACCCATAAAATTAAATGCAGCCGATTATTTTATCTTATATTAGGAATTCAAGTAGATGCGCCAAGTTTTGTAAACTAAGTGGAAAAAATTAAGTTAACCCTGAATATTAGTCGAACCATTCAAATACCATTTATACGGCAACTTAGTCAGATCGGTGTTTTATTATTGAGACTAAGACAAAAACACTTCAAAAAATTTGAACTTATGTGGTTTATTAACAAAATGAAAGTAGGTGGAAATAAATAACATTATATATTTTCACGTCGTATTAATTTGTACATTATGTATTTTTTCTTACATGTAAATTATTCTTCTAAAAAAGGCAATAACGCACGTAAAATACCAATTGAGTTATAAACGAGTAGCAATGCCGTTATACTGCCAAGAAATACTGTTTCTCTTGACATATTCTAGTATTAAATATACTTATTATTTTAGAACAAGTAAATTAGTTTTATTTAAATTACAACAAGTATTTAGCACCAAAAGGAGAGCATAGTTTAATTTATAAGTTACTATCTATAATTTATTTAGGTACTATTATGCGAGTTTAAGATAATGAACAAATTGAAATACGTTCAAATTAATCACAACGTACAACGTACGAAACCATTATTTTTAAAGGAATGGTACTTATCTGTCCCCAAACCCATGCAATAATATATTAATGTAAATAAAAATGGAACTGCAGCCGCAAAAATATACCGTAGCTTAGCTTAAACTTTTCTAGGGCATGCTGGGGCCGTCGGGAACAGTAGCTCCCACTAGTTCAACCCGCGCAATATTCGCCTTCAAGAATTATCACAATAGTAACTTGTTTGGCAGTACAACGGCAAGTTAATTGTTTGACAAAATTTATTCATACATAATCATAAAATTAATTGTAACTTCCTGTGCGAATATTCGATACAGTTTTTTTAAATTATGTTTTATAATTGACTAATTATATAATATGTACAGACTAAAGATTATTACGATATTTTAAAATATGAGCTGAGTTTGTAAAGTGAATCACAGTTTAAGTAAATGGTGTTTAACCTGAAGGCCGTTACTGTAGGCGTAATATACACTAAGGCCATAATTTGACGTAAGTAATATTTAGAATCGTTAATACAATAACAGGTTTATGAGTAATTAAATGACAAGTTTTTGATATCGGTAATATCAAACTTAAGTACAAGTTTACAGTGCTAAAATTGGTTAGATAACAATTTGTCAAGAAGCAGTGCAGATTTTTTGAGAAAATATTTACAGTTACTTTGTAACAATATACAAAAAAATGCTCTTAAAACATGAAATTGTTACGATGTGCTCCGTTTAACATCGGGACAGCATTATCAGAGAAAGAGAATTGATACATCGTCTGTTTTTTGCTAACCCGTTGGAATGTTAAGCTTGCGAGCCGTCCTGTTACTACCTTGCGGACCATGCCAAGCATCTTGGCCGCACTGTTCTCTTAGCAACGAATTATTTCAAACGTTATAGCTAAATTCTGGGCCGTTTAGGTTACTATCGCCACGTTAAGAAGAAGTAGGCAGTACACATTGCGTTTATGTATTTCATATTTTTCAGTCTGTTGCGTTCATTTAAACGCATGCGTATTCTAACTAAACCCCATTCCTACACTAAGAAAAATAACACCCGTAATCTCAAGTCGAAAATTCATCGACGGTCTGTGAATCTTTATTCTTTGCACGCATGCATGTTGCCAGGGGCGAATGGAAACGAACGATGTAGAGAGTCTCAGATGTCATACGGAACACATTCAGCATTTAAATGTAATTGTGCGAAAATATATGTATTTTTCAACAAGTATCATACGAAACGATTTAACAAATATAAAAATACGCTACAACGTAACGTAAGGTTTAAGTTTAGATAGGACACCGATCATAAAAACAATAAAAAATTTCATGTCAATGTTTAGAGTTTTACAATATTATCGTGCTACAGGAATGAGAGTACGTTCGACGTCGACGTAAGAGTCGCACAACACTTGGCACCTTTTGAGTATTTACGCATTAACGCTACCATATCATAATATACTTAAACGTACCGGCTTTCTTCCAGAAATAGACTACTATCTAGAGGAGGCACACACTTCAGGTCGACGAAAAGGATCTCGAAAAATATAGAAATAAATACAACCTTATTCTAAAAAATATACAGTCCAGCCGCGCGTCTCCGTCGAACTCGGAACAACGACGCGAGCAGTACGAGTCTAGTCGCAACCGCGCAGTGGAAGCGCTCGCTACAGTCTAATATCGTTGGAGGCGGCGGCCAGCAGCGACGTGCGGCGCCACGCGGCGTCGGCCTCCGCCCCCGCCCCGCCCTCCGCGCCCTCCTGCGCGCCGTACCGGTGCAGGCTCAGGAACTTAAGGTTGGCCACGATCGAAGAGTTGATCGGCCTCGTCGGGATGTTCACTGTCGTCGCCGAGCGCTCGATCCGTTTCGTCCGGCCCTCCGATGGTGCCAGTTCCAGCGACTGTCCCCGCCCGTTCAGTCTGGACTGACCGAAGCGGGGCGTCAGCCGTCCTATGAGATTTTCCTCCTTGCGCGTAGATCGCGGCGCCGTCTGCGCCTCCTCTGGCGGTTTCGACTTTTTCCTCCGAAAGAACAGGCGCTCGGTGAACGGGCGCGACGACGTCGTGCCCGCGTCGTGGACGTTCGACGTCGAGCTGGACGTTTTTAGCGGTCTCGTCGAGGTCGTCTGGCTTTTGGTCGGATTGGATTTTCGTTGAGCGCAAACCCGAGAAAAGGGTCCGTCTCCTGGAGAAGGCGTGAGAGGCGTGAGAGGCGTGAGGGGCGTGAGACTCGCGTCGTGGGTGGGCGGCTCATCCTCGCACACCTTGAGCACGTCGTAGGCGTCGCGCTGCAGCTCGTCTAGGAGGCTGTCGTCGGTGGAGATGGTGTCGGGCGGTAGGCTGACGGCGGAGGCGCTGCGGGGCGGCGCGTCCAGGTCGGCGGGGCGGGGGGGAGGCCGCGCGCGCGCCGCGTGTCCGCGCGGGGGCACGGCGGGGGGGCTCTCGTCGCGCGCGTGGCTCATGAAGTCCGTCATCAGCTCGTACTCCTTGCAGCGGTAAGCCACGTCGTGTTCCGACGGCGACGTCTCGGGGCGGGGCCGGCGCTCGGGCGGGCGCGGCTCCACGTGCACGTACTCGCAGAGCGGCGCGGGCTGCGCGGGATGTGCGGGATGCGCCCGCGCAGGCGACAGTCTGGCGGGCTTGGGCGGGCGCGCCGGTCGCTCGGCCGACGCGTCGCTGTCCTCGGAGGGCTCGTGCTTGATGCACGACATGGTGAGGTACCCGCTGCCGGTGGACTTAGTAGACTTGCCGGAGGAGCGCTCGTCGGCGTGACGCGCTAACTTCAGGGATTCGGTGCTGGAGCCGATGTCGAGGGAGTTCTGTAGGGGTAGGGTCTTGCCGTCCAGGTCGACAGTGGGCGAGGCGTCGCTACGCCAGGGCCTCCACAGGAAGGGCGGGCCGTCGACCCCGGCCGCGGCCCCGGCCAGGTGCAGGTAGTTATCGTCGCCGATGGGCGCCTGCTTGCTGCCGTACTTCGTCTCTCGCGCGAGGGACCGTCGGTATATGCAATGTCGGTGTTCGAGGTTGAACATGGTTTTCTGCAGTTCACCCAACGTCGCCGCTTCCGCTTCACGCTCTTCTACGCTCGTAACCTCTGTGAACATAAATAAATAAAATATATTGCTTTGAAGATACCTGCAAATTTTATAGGAATCCTATTTCAATGTTATTATCATCTGCCTAGCTTTTTCCCAACTAAATTGGGATCGGCTTTAAGTCTAAGCGTGCAGTCGCTGCAGGTCGCGCGCGGGGTCAGGTCGTGTGTGGTTACCTTGCGGGCGGTGCAGCCTGTCGTCGAGCCGCAGCGCGTGGCTGACGAGCAGCGCGTGCAGTCGCTGCAGGTCGCGCGCGGGGTCCAGACGCAGCGCCAGCGCCGCCCCCCCGCGCCGCACCTCCCGCGCGCCCGACTCCGTGAGCTGGTACACGCCGTCCGGCCCGCCACAGCCTTCCGCCGCAGCCTCCGTGCGACCGCAACTAAGGAAAATAATGATCATATTTATTTATTTAGTAATAAATTCATAAGCCAAAGCGATAGGTGGTCGACGTCTATCGACTGACGATTGGCGATATGGCAGCAGCGTTTTTTTTTTATTTTTCTGGCACACGGAATTGATTTCTCGAGTTCTCGAGGCATTGAATTTTTTTTCCCATCTCGACTAAAGACAAATTTCAGAAAACCAAATAAATAATACATTTGGATCAAACTGAATGTTTAAAAAATGTACTGGATATGACGGGTTTTTTAAATCTTCCCTCGTCTATTTAACATTCACAAAGATTTTCATAGCTGACCAGGCAAATGTTGTTTTGCCATATTAAAAAAAATACCTACGACTTATTCTCAGATCTTACCAAATATACACAAACAAATTCATAATAATCGGTCAAGCCTTTTTGGAGGAGTTCGATAACAAACACACGAGATTTTTATGTATTAGCCGCTGGACACACTAGAAAAGACGTAAGACGAGGACGGGGCGCGGACATTCCGCGTCCCTTCCATACAAAATGTATAGAAAAGTCGCGACGCAACACATATAGAAAAGACAGGCCGCGGACACGACGCTTACTCGTCTGCGCCCTATTGTAAAAACATATAGAACGGGGAACGGGCGCGAGCGGACGAGGGACGGGCAAGAACGGGGGGTGCGGGCGGGGTGGGGCGCGGGTGCCGGGAATCGATCTCTCGTGGCGCCCAGCGTCACGAAATTCGATCCAGCCTGTCCCTTTGCTTTTCTCTCCCAGCGACGCCCTAAGCCGAGGCTCGTACCCCACAAGGGGTGCCCTTAGCGTGTAGTCGCTTAGTTTGTAAGTTATTTTGCCCTGGCTGGAGGCCCTAAAAATAATATTTTTTAAGGCACCACAGGAAAGTCCGGTTAAGCAGCCGACAAACTCCTAGGCCGACTTGCGAGATGCAATTCCGAAAAAAAAAAAAAAAAAAAAAGCCTAGCGTCACGTCCGTGCCTTGTCTTTTCTATATGTTCTAAACGTCGCGACGGCGCCCCGTCTGCGCCCTGTCTGCGCCCCGTCCTCGTCTTTTCTGTGTCCAGCGCTATAGATAGCGGTGTGTAGTCTCACCAGGTCCACTCGGAGTCTGCGTAGTACCCGCGGTGCGGCGGCGTGGCGGGCGAGTGGCGGCACAGCGCGCTCAGCAGCCGCATCCACTCCGCGCGCTCCACGCAGTTGGAGGCTTGCACGAACAGCACGCGGTCGCGGTGAACTGCAAAACACATGGCCCATATTATATTACTAAAATATTTAGTGTTCTTGAACAATTTTTGATACATACCTTTGTTGTATATGGGGTATACAAAGACATCACGTATACGCGTTAACTACGCATACTGCCCATCAAATTATACTAAAAAAGGTTCAGGTAATTAAATAAAGGCAAACAATCTTGATGTCTTTTTATTGGTTTCTGCATGTTATAAATCTCAAACATGTATGTATTGCTTGTATATTAATAAATGCAAAACAAATTTAGTGTCATATGTTTGCTAGAAATATCATAATTTTAACAAGCAAAAAGACATCAGATTGTTTACTTACCTTTATTTAACTACCAAAATCAATGGAGTTTAAGTGACATTGTGCAAAAATTGTTACCGGGAGACTACTTTCATTTTAGGTGTGAAAAATTACTGTTTATGAAAAAAAAATGAAAATGAAAAAAGTGTTTATTCACATAAATAATTTGTTACACGCTATATTTACCTCTGCCAAACTGCAAAGCAGTTTGTTGGCAGACGTAGCTCCGTTTTTAAACATATTATTATTCTATAATGACACTTTTTATGGTATCGCGCAATGCAACGCATGCAGACCATTGCGTTTACGGGTGTATGTAACAGGAGTTGTGGGAGGTATTGATAATTAAGTAACAATATTCAAAACTTGTTTTCGTAAAAAACGTTGTAAATGATGCAAAGTTGGCTAGATAACAATTTTAACTGACATGCCATAAACTGAATGTAATAATAATTAATACTTATTTATTCGGTAATATTTATTATCTAATATTTTATGTCTTGTAAGAATCTTATCTCAGTGCCTAATATTTGTGCGCCCTACGTGGCAAAATGTGATGAGACAATTTACATTTAGAGCATGTAATTGTAATATACCAAATTCGGACAAATAAATTAATTAGAATTTTCAATTTTAACTTAGACTTTCAATATCTTCATAACCAGAAGGTTACCAAGTATGGTCTTGGTGTACGGCTTCGTTTAGTATCTGTAGTTTAGTTGTGTTTAGCGCTTATGTGAAGTTGTTGAAGTCGCTTGTGTGTGTGAGTGCTTTTTAAGCATTTTCTTAAACTAGAATTTTTGTGATTTGTTTTATTTTTTATTTTATTCGCATTTTATTTTTATTGTAATTCTGTGACCTTTTTAATTGATACGACTTTTGACATTGTATTTCGATTTACTGTGGCAGTATTGTGAAGTTTGTTTTTTATTTTATGTTATAAATCCGCTAAAGCGTAGAAAAGAGATAGTAAATAAGTGAGTCATTCGCAGGGCCGAGTACCAACATGACCGCCGCAAAGTGTTAGAAAGTGATAGTAAAAAAAATATTTTATTTTGACCTTTTAATTTATCCGTGTATGGTGTTGTAGTATACCAAAATGAGCGGAATTTCAAAACGTAATATGGGTCTTGCCTGAATTAAAAGATTTTTTTTAATTGCTTATTTTTGACTAGCTCTTCAAACTCAAACTCAAACTCAAATCATTTATTTCAAATAAACCATTTACAGGCACTTTTGAATTGTCAAGGAGTCAGTCAGTCAAAAAGTTGCAGCTAGTTGCTCGTTCCAAACAGTAGGTTTCTATG
This sequence comes from Charanyca ferruginea, assembly GCA_947361185.1. NCBI lineage: Eukaryota > Metazoa > Arthropoda > Insecta > Lepidoptera > Noctuidae > Charanyca > Charanyca ferruginea. The sequence goes on along the minus strand of OX376059.1, from coordinate 18,644,638 downwards.
GAGAAGAACGAGCAAGAAACTCCATGAACACTCTTTTAAAATCAATAGAATATTACAAATTTAGGTTACATCATTCATGTTGAATCTAGAGGTACAATGTGAGAACGATGTAACAAATTGTGCACGTTAAAAGAGGTCCTAGTGGCAATGAAATTAGACAATTCAAAATAAATTTAAAATAACCGAGGCAGCTAAGAGATGACCAGTCTCAACTGACGGCGCCCGTTCACGAACATGACGCACGGATCGGCACCATTTAGTTCAACCATTTTGAAGGGAACCAAATGATCCAACACATGCGCCACCATCAGCGAGACATTCAAGTGAGCATGACAAACACTCAACCGCCAGGGCATATTCAAGTCAACGAAAGACATCTCGTAAATGGTGGCTTTAAAGTACATAGTGCTCACATGTATGTGCTATGCAAAATTATATAATACTAATAGTTTGAGTTTATACAATGCAAAGATAATGTAGTTCTACATCTTCAGCAGCTCCAAAAAAATTGTCACCAATGCTAATCAATAAATCTATGAACCCTTATGGCTGTGGAGCTAGACCAGCATCCAGCCAAGCATTTTTATCAGTGATGTAATCATCCAATTTATAATATGCTCGGCTGCGTAGTGTGCGTTTAATATAGGACTTAAATTTTGTCTCATTAAGTTGAACAATGTGGGGAGGTATTTTATTGTAACACTTTAGACAGAACCCCATGAAAGAAGAATCTACTTTAGCCAGCCTGAAACCTGGTTGAACTAGTTGGTCCCTGTTTCTAGTACTATAGTTATGTCTGTCACTTCTTTTACCAAAAAGATGCAGATTTTTTCTAGCGTACATAATGTTTTCATAAATGTATTGACAAGGTACCGTCATTATGTTAATTTCCTTAAACAGTTCCCTTAGAGAATCGCGCATACGTAGATTGTAAATGGCTCTGATTGCTCTTTTCTGCAGAATAAAGATAGACTCGATGTCTGCAGTTCGCCCCCAAAGTAAAATACCGTAAGACATAATACTATGAAAGTAACTAAAATAGACCAGTCTCGCGGTATCCACATCAGTAAATTGCCGGATCTTTCTGACAGCATATGCTGCCGAACTTAGTCGTCCTGCGAGAGATGTTAAATGAGGACCCCATTGTAGCCTTGAGTCGAGCGTGATTCCCAGGAAAACAGTTTCATCAACGAATTCCAGTTTCTCTTTATTCAATACTATATCGCAATCACTACTTTTGACATTAGGTAAAGCAAATCTGATGCATTTCGTTTTTTTTCCATTTAATACTAAGTTATTGGCTGTGAACCAATTTTCGACCTGAAGTAAGGCGTTATTTACATTGTCGAGATTATTAGCCCGTCTATTTATCTTAAAAATTAAAGAGGTGTCATCGGCAAATAACACCATTTGTGGTTGGTTTTTGAATAAACGGGGAAGATCATTAATATAAACTAAAAAGAGGAAAGGACCTAATATTGACCCTTGTGGGACTCCCATTTCTACTTTTAAACCATATGAATTCACCCCATTTATTTGAACTTGCTGCTGTCTGTCATACAGATAAGATTTTATTAAACTAAGCGCAAGTTTACCCAGTCCGTAATGCTCAAGTTTCAAAAGTAACGTGTCGTGATTTACGCAATCAAATGCCTTGGAGAGGTCACAAAAAATTCCTATGGCATCTTGCGCCTCTTCCCACGCGGTAAATATATGTTTTAATAAAGTGACGCCGGCGTCAGTCGTACAACGTCCTTTGGTGAAACCATACTGATGCTCGTGTAAAATGCCATTTGTGTTAAAATGAACAAGCATCTGATTTAGCATTATCTTTTCAAATACCTTGCTGAAAACCGGCAACACGGACACGGGTCTATAATTATTGGTATCTTTACTGTCCCCGGATTTGAAAAGTGGTATGACCTTACTAACTTTCATTAGATCTGGGAAAACTCCCTGGTCTACGCACATATTAAATATTATAGCCAAATAAGGCGCTATTGTTTCAATTATAGATGTGCAAACTTTAATAGACATGCCCCACAAATCTTCAGTTAATTTTATTTTGATTTGCCGAAATGCTTTTAAGACTGTTACGGGGTTTATATGTTTAAATTGAAATTCTACCGGGCAGCCTGGAACGTTCGCTTTTAATAACGCAATTGAGACGTCAGGTGAGGAATTTAAAGCTTCCGTGGTTTTAGCTGGTATGCTAGTAAAGAAATTAACAAATTCATGAGCTACTTCTAGGTTAGAGCTTATGGGACCATGTGATGTCTCCAATGTATATTCAGTGTTACGAACTTTTTTCTTGTTAGTCTCGTTATTTATAACTTTCCAAACTGTCTTTATTTTATCGTCTGCCGATTTAATCTTATTGCTAATGTATAGGGCTTTAGCTACCTTGCAAGTATTTCTAAAAGTTTTAGAATAAGTAGTAACATACTTGTTGAAAGTATCTGTATTAATATAAGCCTTAAGGTCATACAGCTCAAACAATCTTTCCCTACTTTTTCTAATCCCCCTAGTTGCCCATATGCCCATTGTCTTGTCTGATAACCCCGGGGAAATTATTAAGTACATGGTAATATGTTGTGGTGGTGAGCTTACCTATCTGGAAGATGTTGTTGGCCCCGAGCTGGGCCCCGGGCGCGGGCGCGTCCACCGCGGCCACGGCCAGCACGCCCGACAGCTGCAGGCGGTGCGTGTGGGCCCGCGCCGGGCTGCGGGACCACGACAGCTCGCCACTGTGGACCGACACATTCTATATACTGCGGCTCCTTGTCTCATTTATTGATATCCCTTATATTTCGTTCTTATCTATTGTTTTGTGTTGTGCACTTATTTATTTATTTGTTAGTACAGTTACCGGTACGGAAGTTGGCAAGAGATTTTGTAGTGGGGGAAGATCGCGCACGCATAATTTCATACATTTTAACATGCGCGAACTTCCCCAATAGGGAACATTACGCGAAACTCGGCGCAGAGGGCGCCACTAGCACATTCCGTAAATCATAACCTCGTATTCTTGTTAAATTATGTTATTAATTGTAATAACTAGGTATTTTGTGAAAATATATCAAAGTTTTAATTAATCTTAGTTACCTAACTGTACTTTAACCATTTCATGGCGTCCTACGACCATTTGAAAGTGGATTCTAGGTTATGCTCAGAATAAAATAATATTTGGTTGTCTTACATGATAAATGTGAACGTTATTCTGTAAATGCGACTAACTGACCTGAATACTTAACCTGAACATATTTTAGAGTTATTTTTAGCTGCTTCCCAAAGTATTCGAACATTATCTTCTTTTGGAAATGAACAATACGAAATACACAGCACTGATACATTATTGTATAATATAACACAGTTCCCAATTTTGAACTCAAAGTCAGAATTTCACGCTTTGAACGACTCGTCGATAAACTGTTTACGGACTATGCTAGTGCTGCACTCTGGTGCCAGAACATTGCAGTAATATCCCCTATTACAAAATATCTTGCCAACTTACGTCCGGTAATTATAATGTTAGTATTGTACTTAAATAAGGTTAGTATTGTTGGGTATGTGTAAGGGCCGCCTTTTGTGGTGAAAGCCTCCTCCAAACCATTCCAGGTGGCTCCATAATTTGCCCGTCTGGGCTATAAGTTTCCGACTATTTGGACAAAGTCGTCACTCCATCTTTTAAAAGGTCTACCCCTCCTTTTTTTGTACATTGGGTACCAATTTATAATAGGGTATTTTACTCTATACGAGAATAAATCTATGAATATGTTATTGAGACAGTTTAGGCATAAAGCAGTCGGAAAATGTAAGTTTTAGTTAATAAAATAACAAAACCAATTTTTAAATTCAATTCAAAGTTTTCAGTATTTTTAATCTGTTATAAAACACCGTGAAATAGTAGCGGCCATGTTATTACGCCGTACGGCTGTGTAAACAAAAAATTGTCAACTGTCAGTCAACCGATTGGCGTATTATAGGCTTTGTACTTTTATTATTTTCGTAACCAACGAAATTTTTTCATTATTACACCTATTACAAAATATACTTTTAATTATTTTTAAATGATAAACAATTATCATATTTAATATGAGCTCATTTGATACTAAACAAATTGACGTCATTTACGCTGAGCAATAAGGCGTGTAGTAAGAGGCGTTTTCGTCAAACTACACGCGAAATTTTAAAATTTTAAATTTAGATGCATTTTTATGGCACTTATAGATTGAATAAAAATTTTGTGTTTTTTTTTGGTGGCATATTAGCACCACAAAATTTCATTGAGACACTTTTCAAAAATGGGTGTAATACCCTATTGTTTGTTTCCATATTTCGTTCATAGCTCTCTGAGTAAGACCTGCCTAATTCCATTTTAGTGTTAGGGCCTGTTTGCCTTGTCTCATTATATGATGCAAATTAATTTAACGTTAATTTAAAGTAATAAATACAGCTACATCTATAAGTTAAGGGTATACTTTAGTAAGATTCATGTATGTCATTGAAATTAAATCAAATGCCATTTGCGTGGTCATTACAAGATAATTCTCAAGAATGCTTTTCAAAGTATGTCCTACGGAGATACAGAGAATTAACTAATTGTGATAAAGTAAACAAATAGTTCACTTACATTTAGTATTTCTTTAAATTAGAAATATTACTTAGTATATATATTATATTACTTATTAGTTATGCTACTCAACTGTTTGTGTTTACTCAACTTTCTTTTGATTTAATTTTGTGATTATTTATTAATTTTATAACATTATTTTAGCTTTTCTCGCCTGGAACATAAGATTACTTAGTTCAGGCACGGAAGTCTTAGAAATATACCTAACATTTTAGCAAATGGTACATATTATTCCTTGTAAGTTTTCGATAAAATATTGTTATTGCTTACTAGTCAAAAGAAAAAGCAATTTTACCCCGGTTTCACATGATCTTAAACATTTAAATAGTGCGCTATGCATTGCCAATAATGACATACAACTATTATTATTTTCTTGCATTATAATAGATATACAATTATAATTAGCTGAGGTAGTACTAAGTGTTTTAATCATTACCATTAATTCCACAACTATTAAATATTCTATTAATTATTACAATAATAATGATCTCACTTTATCGATCCATATAGACCTTTTTTATATTCAAATATTTTTATGTAGATTTTACCTGGTGAGTCTGAAATGTCTTCGCTTGGCATTTAAAGCATTAGCGGCGCGAGTCCAGCGCCTTCGCGGCGACCCCGCGCCTGACCGAGCTGCCTCCGACCGCTTGATCATCGTTCTGAAATACGACGATTTCTATAAGTCTCCGTTACCTCCTTGCCTTACAAATTTCGCTTAGGACGCAGTCCCATTGACAGCTATTAACTATTAGATAGTTGGCTAATAAACTATTAGCCAACATGCGGGCATTCATTGATGAGCTACAAACAAGAAGATAGTAACCTAATGCGGTCACATTTTCGCAACATATTAACTAGCCTGGAACCATTGACACTACGACACTAGTCGCAGTAGATGAGTTGGATTTTTAGTAGTTTTCTAGAGCATAACTTAGGTATGCAGAATATTGAGTGTTTAAACATATTTGAAAGTGTGTATAATATTTTCGGATTTAAAACATTATTATTTGGTTTAATCAGTTAATGTGCCCGATAACTAGTAAACTATTATATTGGTTATCTAACGTTGTATATTAAATTGAAGTTTAGCTCTCCTTGAACTACACAATAGCTCCAAGTTACTAGTTAATGGTGCCGATTCCCTTGTTCACAAACTAAATTAAAATTAGGCATTTGGCATCTCTTACTACCAGGCAGCTGAAGAAAAGGACGGCGACAGACAAGGACTAAGTTAGAGATGTCAAATTAGTTTTTCCCTTGAACTTCGCAGTGTTTTTAATCAATACGTTCTGAAATTATAACTATAATTGTATGAACATTTTAGATCAACTTAAATTGACAGCTCTTATTAATATATGTCTCTTTCTTAATTTATTGGAGAGAAAGAGATATAAATAGCTTAAAATTAATTTAGTTCGCGCACAACAGAATTGGCACCAATAGCTCTCAATGGGACCGCACTGTTAGGCTGAACACAAAGAAAGCTTACTACACATCAAGCGACTAAACTCTTATTGTAGTTACTTCTATACATAGTGGACATCAAACTAGCTGAAAATGTCCTATTTGAACCTCAACAAACGCAACATTACAGTGGCTGACAAGTATGGTCTACCATACAAATGGTTTACCAATTTGGAAAACAAGTCGCGGTAAATTTTTCATTTATGTTTACAAAAGTATTAATAACTGTGGTAAGGCATTTTAATGGTCGACTACATATACACTAATATAATATCTACATACCCCAATCTAATCCAAGGATGCACAAAAAGTTCAATACAATGTTAAATCTTTGTTTTAGATGGTGCTGATTCTCTTGGCGTTTGGCGACAACAGAGTCGGCACTATTGGCAATAGAATAATAATAAATAATAATACCAGTTTATTATTGTCCCACTGCAGGGCAAAGGTCTCTTCCCGTAGAGAGATTGATGATTCCAGACTAATATTAATCCATAAGTCCAGTAGGCTTAGCCAAATTGACAATCTACAATCGCTAACGCTAATAGAAAATGAATCAAATGTACGGGAATGACGTCATCTCAACGATAAGTAACGTGATTGAAATAAAAAAAATTGATTACGAGGCGTTAATAATTGTAGAAAGAGATACGATACGAAAAGTTTGTAACATGACTAAGTCCACAGGTTTCCTTACGATGTTTTTCTTCAACGAAATCAGTGATACCAAAAATAAACATAGAAAGTACATAATTATGAATTGAAAAGTCACATGGGTACTTGCTTGGTATTTTACATCATGCATGAGAATGCTATAATATATAATAGCCATAATATAGAGCGTAAAAAGAACTCGAAAAGACTCGTGGCTAAGTAAAAGCCGTACGTATCGATCGGGCATGGTTAAGCAACGCTTGCCGCGGCCGTGCCGTGGATGGGTGACCATCCATTTCATATCGACACCCCTCCGTGCCTCGGAAACACAGCCGTTGGTCCCGGCTGTCATTCCTAGATCTTTGACACTCGTTATGGGTATTCAGTAGCCAGAAAGTCTGACAACCACTTTTACTGTGGGCACAAAGTACGTAAGGTAATCTTTATATTTTGTGCTGTGGGGTATCGTATTACCCAGTACCTGGTATTTGGAGGTCAGATAGGCAGACACTCCATGTAAAACTCTGATATTCAGTTGCTTCCGGTTAAAATGGAAGACGCAACATATTTGGGAAAAGGCTAGGCAGATGATGATGAATATAGAGCATAAAAACTTACCCTTCTTTTAGCAGCACAGGCGTTTCTTGAATGTTGTTGTTTTGTGTGTCCGTACTCGTGGAGATTATTTCAAGGAACTGCTTTATTGCTTGCACCTGTAATGTAGAAGCAGTTTTTTTTTTTTTTTTTTTTCTTTATTTTAAGGGCTTTGTCGCCGAGCGATAATGTCGCCCTGTAACATCAACATAGAACATACTAACTACAGCCAAAATTATCTTTTTAAAACAAAAATGCCAGTTTGTACAGGATTCTGGCTTGATCCGATAAAGGACAAGCCAGGATGGCATTACACTCTCCAATATCATAGTTATAAGTGGATACGAGAGTGGTAAATCTTAGAGCTCCATTCCGGACATACTCCATCAACACGTGTTGTACATCTTTGACTACTCCACATTCCTCACAATTGGGTGACGTGACCTTTTTCATCAGGAAACTAAACTTTCTTGATGGAATGTGACCGGAACGAAGTCTTAATGCCATAACTAGATCTCTCCGACTTAACACACTTTGATCAATCCAATTATACACTGGGAGCTGTGGTTGGATAGTCTTGTACCAAATTCCCTTTTCTGTTGACCTCTGGTTAAAGTATTCACTCCACACCTCTGAACACCGCTGTTTGTTGAAGCAGTTGAAGTATACACATATTTTACTAGCTATGCTCCGATACGCATTGCAGTAGCTGTTTATGTTAACAATAAATTGCTCAAACATCTAATATTATATGAGTGGTGTTATTGAGTCTATTAACAACACAGACAGTGCTGTCAAAAATACGTCGAATTGAGAACCTCCTCCTTCTCTTTTTTTCGGTAGAAAATGAAAGTAACGCAATAAATATTTAATATGGAGCAAGACGCCTTATTAAATATTTACGATAATCTGTATTAAATCTATACTAAAATTATAAATTCGAAAGTGAGTTTGTTTGTTAAGCTCACACGGCGAATTTGATGAAATTTTGGTACATACAAAGCTTGAACCATAAGAAAATATGAAGGGTACTTTTTAATCTGCGACTGTCTGCATCCACGATAACTGAGATTAACGCAGATGACGTCGCGGGCAAAAGCTAGTATTTAAATATTTATTTACGCATTCTTTATGACCGCGCCTCTGCTTCGAACGTTTGCGTCTCCCTCGGTTGGCAATATTAGTAATAATAATATGTGGGGACATTTCACACACTGCCATTTGACCCCAAACTAGGAAGACCCTGTACTATGAGTGTCAGACAGCTGATATACATACATAAATACATTTTTTAAATACATACACATATAGATAAACGACATCCAGACACAAGGCAAACACAAGTGGTCATCACAAATATTTACCCTGGGCGGGAATCGAACCCGCAACACGCTGCGCAGCAGTCAATCGCTTAGCCACTGCGCTAACGGAGTCCCCTATTAATAATTAAAGTTTACGTTACAAACGTGTTACATACATGTCTTGGCGTGCAGAAGCTACGGTACAGTTCGGCCATGTACTCCTCCTTGCACACTTGCTGCGCTGACCGGCTGCTGACGAGGTTGCCGAGCGACTGGATGGTCTTAGAGATCAGGGTCAACGTCCGGTTTGTTTGTGGGTCCTGGAACCAACGTTACAGATTGTACTAGCCGACCAAGATACTGCGAATTGACCACGAACCGCATGCGGTTCACTAGACTGCGAATTATGTTCTGTACGTACATATGGATTTTTATACAAATAATACTGGACGGGTCGAGTTAAGGCTTCTGATGGATTTTGGGCATAAAAGAAAAAACAATAATCTGATTTTATTCGAAAGCAACACAGAGCACAGTATAACCACAATAGATTTGATGATAGACAGCTGTCATTATATCAAAACTTCTACAAAGCCAGTATAGTGGATTATGTTTACAGAGAATATAATTAATACAATAGCATCAGCAGCGATGCAGTGCGAAGCTGCGCGACGACATTTAGAATTTTACCACCAACATTATATTTCGGTACAGCAATAAAAGGATAACGGATATGGAAACCCGTGGGGTGTGCGATTGTACCGTGGTGTATCCGGGCTAGAATAGCACCCACCCATTTTATTCCGAGGGTGTCGAAGAAGGCTACTAAGGGTAAGGGCTGTACACAGAAGCTGCTGCTACCTGACTTACGGAAGTCGGGTAGCAGCAGCTTCCGTGTACAGTCGAACAAGCTAATTGGTTTACAGGCAAAAATATTCATCTTTATACTGCACTCACAATATTTAATTTCATTCCATTTTCTCATCTCGAGCACGTAGGTATCTCTGGTACCTATGTAATAAATATAAAAAAGTAAAATAAATAAATAAAATGTTAGTATAGTAAAAAGATGAATATTTATGCCTGTAAACCAATTAGCTTGTTCGACTGTACTTAACAACCTCACTGCTGATCCGCCAGACGCCTGCTAAGCGTGGGGATTATGTCAACCCCCCTTTTGGGAGGCGTTTGTTCAACAGCGGACATCTTGCGGCTGATGATGATAATGATGATGGATGTGGAAACAGGTTTTTTGGGAAAAATTCTGCTAGCCTAAATAAAAACAGTCGATATAAAAATACTTACAATTTGCTCAGTAGTGAGATCAAAAAGCCTGGGCCCGAGTATGGCAGGCGCGAAGAACCTCAGGAAGATGAAGCCAGACACGACTGAGTATCGCACCTCGGCGTTGCGGGGGAAGTGTCGCGCCGCGCACTGTCGCAACGCGTCGAACAGGCGGCACATCGCGGCAGGGCATGTCGCGTACGATGACGTTATCGCTGCGAATACCTGGTAACACAACAATAATTGTTTTTAAGAACGCTATTATAGTAACATTATCTACCTATCGACCTAAATCACACCTACGACACTCCATACAAACGAAACAATTTATTTGCCCACACTACTACCAAAATAACAAGACTGTACAAATATGTTCGTGTGAGTGCGTGTAGCGCCACGAGAACTAAAAGCAGTTTCGAGAGCACGTTCGACGCGAGAAGAGGTGAGGACCAGTATTTCGGAGGAAGGCGGGGCGTGTCGCTACTGTACGGTAGTACTTATTTATACTGTGCATAAATATACCACCACCAATCGGGTATTAATAATAATAAGAGAGCTATTTAGGAGACTTAGAGAGTCTTCGTCCAGCAGTGGAGTACGCAATATACTGAACTGGATATACGAATATAGGGGCTAAACATTTTTTTAAACGTTAAGTAGGAAGTTTTTGTAACACATTGATAACGTCGCGAGTTACGCGTACTTAAATACTATACTTTAAATGCAAATGATTATTAACTAAGAAACTTGTGTATAACTGTTCATTTTTGCAAATAAATAAATAGGTTCACTTCTAGTTTCAATTTCCATTATTTTTGTAAGTGAAAGTATAATTACCGAGACGTATTTAAGCAATTCCACTAAGAATGTTCATGTAAATAAGCAGTGTTTTAGACCCTAATGGCCAAATACGACAAGCGACTTTTGCAGGTTTTTACTGACAATCACGTCAAAATGTGTAGTGCAAAAGATTTGAAAAAAATATATGTTAAACTAGAAAATTCTCTTAATCATTTAGTATGTGAGTATTTTTGATTAAGTTCATATTAAATAGTTTAATTAAATCGTGAAGTTGTGTCTGACGAGGACAAAACATTGATAATCACACAAAATCTACCAGGAATATTTAAACGAAACTTTTACTATCTTACAGACAATTTTATTATCTATCTTTTAGTATACGTCTTTTTTTTAGTAATTGAATACTATCTTTTATTTATTTTTTTCGACTAAGCTTTGAGTTTTGGACGCAGCGCATACGATTCTCTGGTAGCTCAAGGTCGCCAGCGTATATCGTCGCCTTAACTTTAAGATGCCGTTAAGTCTCATGCTGTCTCTATCACTTTTATGTCAAAGTGACTGTGACTACGAGACTTAACAGCATCTTACAACTGAGTAGCGTTTGAGATTAGGCCATAAAATACAAAATTTCGATGATAACTAACCCGTTCTACGTAGTCTTTTAAGTTGGCGAGGTTGGCAGTAACGGCAGCCGTGGGCTTGACCCTAGCGGGGTCGATCTCGCAAGGTCGTCGCTCGGCCAACACTGCCGCCAACGTTGGCCGCAACACTGACCGCAGGTACGACGCACCGCTCAGTCGCATCGCTTCGTCCATCATCTTTGAGACGAGAGTGTTGCCCCTAAATATTGTTGTTGCATCACTGGAACAGAATAAAGTAAATAAATGACTGCTGCTGCGGCTGAATCTCAATTTGGATTCTTTGTAATGGAATTAATGGTGTCTCCATTATGTTTTACCATCTTTTGCCCGCGACTTCGTTCGCGTGAAACTGATTATCGCGGATGCAGACAAAGTCACGGATTAAAAAGTAGCCCATGTCTTTTCCCAGGGTTTAAGCTATCTTCATACCAAATTTCATAAAAATCTGTTCAGCACCTTTGCATTTATAGTAATTATTAGTATGGAGTGTGGATTATAACAAACAGACAAGATAACAATTGATAACGTAAGATGACAACAAAAATAAAAAATAACCATATTACAAAACTTATTAGGGAAATCCATACTAATTTATAAATGCGAAAGTAACTCTATCTGTTACGTTATCACGACAAAACGACTGTACCGATTTTGATGAAATTTGGCATGAAGATAGCTTAAACCCTGTCGAAGGACATAGGCTACTTTTTAATCCGCAACTTTGTCTGCATCCGCGATAACCGACATTCACGCGGACGAAGTCGCGGGCAAAAGTCAGTAAAAAATAAAGAAAATGTATGGCCGGTAGCAGGTTTTAAATCAGCTGAGATAATAAGAGATAAGAGTGAAGATGACGAACAGGCTTACTCATGCACCGGACGCTGTTTACAATCAATTATTATGATTAGGACTGGGCAAACTGATTGCAATTTAACATTATAATTCACGTGTGCCCTCAATCGGTATATTAATTATGCATTTAGACCCAATTTATTTGTATCATAGTTATTCTGGAATCCATTATTCATGACCCTTTATGCAATTAATATTTTACACGACTGACATAATACGTCTAGTTTCTTAGGCTGGCCAGCCTATATTAAAAAAATAATCACCATCGGCCGTTTACCACATACACAAATCAGCGTAAGTGCAATGAGGTCCTAAATAATCTTAACTCTTGTGTCAAATATTCTATTTGGGAGATGAACAAGAAATACAACCACGGAAAGACATAAAACTAAAACACTGGTGAAATGTAGATGAACTACATCTCAGCCTAACGTTCGAAGAACATATGCATGAACGGATGTTTGTTACTCATTCACCCATTTAGATATGGGATATAAATAATAAGTGTAGCAACAAAAGTTTTACCTGTAACCTGTGACCTTGTAACCTTAAATCTTTTTTTGTATGTAGGCAACGAGTTAATAGGACAGCTTCTATTATATTAATTCATCATGTTTACTATTCCAACAGAATATCAAAAAAAGCTTTTTACAAAAAAGACAACCGCCTTCAAAAAGTGAAAAATAACTTTAGCACAGAACACACATTGACTTTAGTTTCGAAATTCAGTGGCTTTGTTCTGTTTGTTGTTTTGTATTGCCACCGACTTCCGAAACTAAAGTCAATGTGTGTTCTGTGCTAAAGTTATTTTTCACTTTTTGAAGGCGGTTGTCTTTTTTGTAAAAAGCTTTTTATTTTCCGCTTTTTAGTACCTCCTTCTCATTCAAATCTATTAAGAAGAGATTGAAAGTTAACTACTACAAAGATTGATGAAACTAAAACGTCGTCTATGTAACATTTTTGGGTATTTGTTGATTTTTCAAAAAGTCCTGAATCAATTTCGATAAAATTTATGTGGGTCCACCCCAGAAGCATACCCTATTTATAAAAAATAGAATTTTCAAAATCGGTTTACGTTTGCCTGAGAAATCGCGTAACAAATCGCGCACATACTTAATGCAAATTTAAGACTTATACGGTTTTCTCATGGATGCCATGGTCAGAACTGGACCAAATTAAAATGGGACCACACGGGAAGCACTAGCTTCCAAATAAAAAAAGAATCATTAAAATCGGTTCACCCAGTCCCGAGAAATCAAGTAACAAACATAAAAAAAAAAAAAAAAAAAAATACAGACGAATTGATAACCTCCTCCTTTTTTGAAGTCGGTTGAAAAACTAGCGTCAATTTACGAACGTAAATTAATATGACAAGGCTACCGATAAATAGATTTACTTATGCATTGATAACTCAGTCACTAATCTTGTAAGTGGGCTTACTTTATACATATATTTTAGAGAACTTAGGATGCAAGAGCCAGCGTAGCCAGCTCCGGTTTTGGGGCACCCCAACTCGGATAGGATAGATTAGTTTAGGTGCTAAAAAATAACCATCATGCTGAGTTGTATTTAGAGTGGCTTACAAAGAAGATAACTAGTGGCTAAGATAGTATCATTCAGACGCTCGTTAATTGTAGCTGACTTAATAATTTAGAAGGCAATATAGATTTTTAGACGCAAATAATGCTATTAAAAAGAAGTTTGTTTAATTACCACCCTTTAGATATTGATGCAGCTTAACAAATAGGATTTTTTTTTTGTATTCCCGTGGGGTAATTTAGAACTTTGAAACTTAATTTTGAGATTTACGCAGACCTGGGCAGTAGCTAGTATATTATAAAGACAGATACTCACGTAAGTGCTGAAATCTCAGCATCTGCCAGCTCCTTGACGATGGGCACAATGAGATCATGATGAGTAAATAGCCTTACGAGGGGTTGCGCCGCGTCTGTCTTACTTGACACTATCTCCCCCAGTATGTACACTGCCGATGCTGTAATGGGCTGAAAACACGAACAATTAATTATTATTAGCTTGAGGTCCGTCACTTCTACTTCTGTCTCCCCTCGACTCAATGTTACTTCTACTCCTAATATTTAACCTATTGAACGCCATTGACAACTTAAGTTGCAAAACGGTTGCGTGGCTGAGACGCTACCGGCAACTAAAGTTGTAAATTGTTTGTTATTTTTAAAACAATATATTTGTTTTGTATGAGACTGATACTAACTGTTAATGGCATACTGACTGTTAATGAATTTTCCAAGGCTTGGCATCTGGGCTGAAGACACGTAAAAAAATAAATTTGAAAAAATAAAAACCCGACTGCGTAATAAGTGAACTTTAAATAAGTAAAAATTGAAAAAAAATAAACAAGTTCGGTAGTCTAGAATTATGTTTAGTAATGTTGAATAACTACACTATACTATACTTGAAATAATAAAAACCGCGCCAATAGCGATTTGATCAGTTGGGGCCCATTCAAATCTAGACCGGCTCAAATCTTCCCTATAATGGGTCCCAACTGATCAAATCGCTATTGGCGCGGTTTTTATTACAAAATAAACCCTTGAATTTGATAGCCATATCATAGCTTTAGAAAAATAACTTTTTTTTTTACTTCAAACACTTGGACTAATGAGACGAATGTAACGATATTACGATACCCTAATGAAATAAATCCGTTCAATAGTTTGGAAGATATCAGGTAATAAAGAATATTTTAAATACAAAGCCCGGCGCGAAAAACAAAACATAAGTCGGGGTAAAAAGACGCTGGTGTGCAAAAGAAAAATCTCAAAGAATGAACATACCTTCTGATGAACACTCTTTAGGAACAATTCCTCGAGTGATCGATAGTGTTGTAATGGGAAGACGTGGTCCACTGTGTACTGCAGCAGTAGCCGCAGCGAGCCCAGTGTGGCGCCGCCCGCGGCCGACAGCCGCGTGCCGGGCGGCGTCGCGCCCCGGGATAGCGCTCCGCCCGCGCGGGAGGTGAGAAAGAACCTGGTCACAACGTACATTACCATAAACATGTGTATAATAACTTGACAGACATTTAAATGCATTACTTTCTCTTCCGTGGAAGGCGTACTTGTGCTGTATACCCAATAGACGGCCGCCCCAGAAAGAGAGGAAAGCAATTTTAAATTGCAGAATAAAGCTTCGTTTCTTACCAGGCACGTAAAGGCGTCGGCGAAGGTTGTCGCAGTTGTAACCGCACCTCGCCGAGAAAGATCGGCGTCGCAGCTTCATGCCATACCGATACTCTCGCTTCGCAGGCCACCCCTGCCTAAAATATTAAATTATACAATTAATATCGAGTACATCAACATTGATTGAAAAAGACACTTGAAAACAGATTTCCTTACCGTTTGTGAGCCATCTTTATCCTTCGGGTCAGCGTCCATAACGAGATCAAAGCAAAATATTTCATCAAATTGTGGATTAACAGTCTTCTTTTTAGGTTTCGTACGTTTTTCAACTCTTCGCCCGTTCGAATACAACAACGTGACGAGAGCAAACGGGTCGCACTGTCCGTTCTTAGTGGTTAGCTCAGAGCACTCCAGCACTCGGAGGCGCAGGGTGTCGTGGCCTACTCTTGCTGCGCAGTGCCTCTCGGGATCTGACCAGTAGTCAGCGGCGGTGGGGGTGGGGGAGGCGTCTGACTCAGGCATCGCATGCATGGGGGGCTTCGTCCGCGCCGCCCACTGCGCCCGATCTTTCAAACTCTCCGAACGCGACAACGACAGAGCAGGCTCCGTCGCAACCGCACTCAGTAGCTTCTTGCTAGTGGAACTCGAGCAAGAGCCAAACCTCATACTTTCCTTACAATACTCAGACAATCTTACTAGGTTATTTCCTTTCGTTTTTGTCGAGCAGTTGTCTGCTGCAGTGGGGTCAGGGTCAGGAGGCTTCGGTTCCATTCGTAACCTCTTTCTGGAGTCTTCGAGAGTGAGTTCGATGTATGCCTTTCCCTGGACCTCTGAGTCTGCGTCGACCGGTCGCAACGCAAACCAGTGGTCTTTATTGTTGTAATGGTGCAGATCTTCTCGTTTGATGGCCACTTTACCGAGCACTTTGTCTTGTTTGAGATGCTTGTCACGATCAAACACGTATATGGAAAGATATCGAAAGCGACGAGGCACCTCGAATTGGAACTCCTCACCGAAGAATGGACTGAAATTAAAAAGAAAAAAATATTTTAATCGCAGGTACAGGTGGTATTTGTGTTAAGAGAATGTATCCAAGCAACTATTTGTTGAATATTACATCCGACAATCGTTATCAAGTTAGTGGAAAACTTGATAATTGATTGCGCGATAATATATAGCCGGGTTGCAGCCTAGTTCTAGACGCGTGGGGTACTTGTCTTACACGAGTGTCAGGTTTGCCACCCACCAGGTACATGAATAATTTTCTGTACTTATTTCTACCAGATATTTGTTATGGTAGTGGTATGCCATATTTTAAATAGTCGGTGAAATTCAACTGATACTATACTACTACTACTGATACTGATAATTTTAGCATTAATTTAATAAATTAGTAGGAATAGGTGCGGTGCAAAATCATCCTGTGGGAATAGGTAAAGTTTAATTTGTCAATTTGCAGCATCGAATAATACTAAAATGTTCAGACAAAACAATAAATTGACTTAATAAACTGAGGAGCCTGGCGGCTCCAAGAAAACGGTTTTAAAATTTTATGATGTTTAATTTTATTTAAATGGAAAACAGTCAATTGCTGTACATTACTCATCGCATTGGGACCCTTAAATGAAACGAAACACAAACAGCTCAATTACATATTTGAGAAACTTTATCCTAATGTTATAAATTGGCACTACACTTGTCTTTTTCTTGTTGTAAGTTTCCAAACAATAGGTATCCAAAGTATGAAACAGTTGTAACAACTGAATGAAATTAAAATATTTGGAACAGCAATCCCAGAAAAATGTGTATTAAAAGTAGTGGGCAAAATGTAAGTACTTATACAATTGTCTAGTCTAATATGTAAACAACGCAGATTTCATGATGTAAGACTAAGTTGCACAGTGACGTATGCGTGGGATTGTCTTATTCAAAGGAGAAAGTTTGACATTCCCGATTAATTCTCATCTCACAGCCTAATAATAAACCACACATTTGAAAGTGGATGCTTTATGAGAAAGGAATTATTATTGTACCTAATTATTACAAAAATGCGAACAGAAAAGTAGCGGAATATGGGACCTAGTGAAACTTTTCTCTACATTAATTAATAAAGAGAAAAGTTTCACTAGGAAATTATATACCTAATATGTTTTATTTTTTATAAAAAACGATTAGTTGCTGAACGATATCATCATTAGCACTGAGAGTCTCTGTTTTGGCCAATCTCAACATTTCTTGGCCAGATACAGGGCCAAGTCACGACATAATTTAACTACCACAGTAAAAAAAATAAAACAAAAATGACCCACTAGCGTTTTAAAAATTTAAATAGTTCTGGCAACCCTAATGGATAAATAATAGGTAGACAACTATACTTTCCGACTGAACATTACGTGTAGCTATTTGTAAAACACGATAATAACTCAATAAAGGGGTTTATTGACTCGTTTGGAGTGTACGTAGGTATAAGAAGCTCGCAGTATCGAGTCGGTGGCAGGCTCGCAGGCGCATCCGGCGCCGCCGCAGTATTTATAAACCGGAGGCGGAACCGCACCAGCTGAGTGGGGGCGGCCCCAAACTCACTTGCTATTCTATTGCACATACTTCACGCCTCTAATTTTAATACGTTGAATTCATTAAGTGTGACCACTCATTCAATATTATTAAGTGTACTGAGTCAATGAACATGAGCTATCGACATGGTCATACTATATTTATTACACCTCGTGGTGTACCTTAATCTTGGTAAAATATAGGACATAGCTAACAGTGCTTTGATATCATTTTTTATTATTAAGTAACATCTCACCTCGAGAGAGCTATGGAACGGAGTATTCTGGTCCTCGACATAAAATTGCAAGACCAGGTGACGAATACTACCATGCGTTCCATCACAAAAATGGCTGATGTCATTAGGAAAGCTGTCACGCTGAAGTGGAATTGGGCTGGACACATCTGCCGCATGTCTGACGATGATTGGGCCAAATGCGTGACCCAGTGGGTTAATTTACATGGCAACCGAAATCGCGGCAGGCCCAGGCGGAGATGACGGGATGATCTAGACTCTTTTGACAAAGACTGGTATCAAATAGCCCTTGACAGAGAGAAGTGGAAGGAGAGTAGAGAGGCCTTTGCTCTACAGTGGGAAAATACAGGCTGAAAAAAGAAAATCTCACCGTAGCATGTAATTTAATTCATGTATTCAATATGCACGGAGCGTTTAGTAGGTCGACTTACGATGACGCATTTTTGAATGAACTCCGGAACACCTTTATTCGTATAAGTACGTGCTACCGGGTCGAGAGCACAAAATAGCACATGTTAGAAACCAGAGCAATGCACTTAAGACAGCCGCTACTCCGGCCGGGGACTGCTCAGGCGCAGGCGATGATCATTTTACGTGCCACGGAGTTCCGGGACCAATTTATCACTTAAAAGCTTCCGTTTAATGTTGTAGAGCTACTGACGCGATTTTTACGAGTCTCCGACGAAATCTTCCTTGTCATTCTTTGGTAGCCGATCTTGGCATGTATTTAGTTGTTCTTTGTATTATTTTTGATTCATATACTGAACAATATAACACAATTACTATAGTTTTTTGGAGGTTAATGGTCTACCTAATGCCGTAATTAATAGAGAATCGTTATCCCAAGGAGAACACAGTCACAAGGCATACACAAACACAAGCAACTTATATGTAGGTACTTAGGTATATTATCTGTACATAGTTAGCGAGGCACAGATAGTTTGGACAGAGGCACATAGTAAGTGCAGTGATAAGGTATCGCGAGACAAAGAACCCATTAAATTAACTCGACGAGTGACGTGACATTTCCTTCGATATCCGCCAGTCCACTGTGGCCTCACCTCTTAGGTCACAAAATCATTATCGCTTCCGTTCATTAACAAGCAAAACAGACTATCATTACAGATAAACAATGAAACGTATGGATGTTTTCTACTTCATCGGAGGTGTAATCATAACGGAAACTACAGATTTTAACTGCTTTATTACTTTTAGGAGTTCCCTGTTCGATTTAAAACTAAATATGGAGCGGTATTCGGCAACAAAGAGAGCCGTCAAAAATTATCAACAGGATAAATAAATTTAAAGCACAAACTGCAAACCTATATATACAGATAAAACTTTCAATAAATTAATTTATTGTTCGTGAATTTCCAGTTATGTAAAGAATGTTGTGGCTTGCGTGGGCCGTTCCCACAAGTAATCAGGGGAAGCGTAACAGACGGCAGTAATTAAAATCATTGCTGCGTTGCGGCTGCTTTTTATTAATTCTAAAAACTTAAATGGCAAAGGGGGTGAAGCGGAAGGGACGTTCCGCGTCGGCGCACACGCACCGGAAGCGCGTCCGGGACGTGGCGCGCCACAGTGCCGCCCTCCCTTACAGCACAATAGCGCCTCCCCCGAATTATACGCACTCTATCAAAAGCCGCACCGCAACCATGAATTAATTGTGACTAATGTTTAATTGATGACAAATCATTCAACACGCGAGGCGAGGCGGAGCAGGTGGCTTTCAATAGAATGTTTTTATACACGGTCAGAATGTTTTGTGATATAAAATGACTAAAATGCACTTGCATACAGCCGTCTTTGTTTATATTTTAACGTTGCTTATATTACAATCCGATTATTTTTTCTTTAAAGATATCAAATTTTAATGTTTGTGTACTTACAATACTTAGTATATCATAATATGCTTAATGTGATATCTAACGAAACAGAAAATTGATGGAAAAATTATAATTTACAAATTCGTACAATATAGGCCGACACTTAGATTATTTTATTGCTCAGTGACACATGCTCGTGAAAGCGCCGGAAGTAATACATATCATATGCAAGAGATTAGGAGTGTGCGCCTGCACACTTTCGTGACGACACATTAATGTTTCGAAGAAAGTTACACATCACAAATTCGTTCCTAGTGCCTTAGAATAATTTCTCTAAACTGTTTAGAACTTGTGATCACCGGAATTTTGAGTGATTTTGAGCGTAATAATATGTACTTAAAACAGACACACTGAAACCCACACATTCTATGTAAAAAAAATATATATATATATTCTGTAATTCCAGGTACCAACGTAGAAACAAATATTTGTACGCCCGCGTAGTACAGCGTACAATATGCATTAATTACTTCAATTAAACGTATCTACCACTTAAAATTCTTCATTCATGAAGTAGAGAAACCTTGACCTATTAAATTGTTTGCTCTCCCTAAATGTTGGTAAACGGTTCCCACACGATAACGGGCGGAAGCGACACCGGACACCGGACAATGGATCCGTTATTATTATGTCAATTCTGGAGCGAATATAACGTCCCTGTTTTGTAGAATTCGGGAAGGGCCAACAGGAAACTTTGAAATAGCAACGTCTAAATCAAGGGCACAAATATGTGAAACTAGATCGGTAAATGATAACAATAAGTCAGTATGGCACCTAGTAAAAAAACGATTCTAGTTAAGACCGTGTATTCGATTCGTGACGAACACTTCATGTTTTCACGTTTTTCCCAGAGTAATATCGTAATGATGTGAGCAGATTATTAGAAGAAAATTACGGCATTAGAAAGAGAACTAGATCTTGATTTAGAGAACTACAGAGTATAAATATTATTTTTAATAATAACCGCCATATTTGCGTTGAAACAGACTGTGCGTTACTATTTAAATAGAAAAACTAATATTTATGCCTGTTTTCTTGATTTGAGCCGTGCATTTGATTCAGTCAATTATAAAATATTATGGGATAAAATGAATAACGCAGGTATATCAAGTGAAATAATTAATGTTATTAAATATTGGTAAGGGGGACAAAAAAATGTTGTAAAGTGGGGCAATAGTTTGTCTAATGAGTACACTCTCACTACCGGAGTAAGACAAGGTGGACTAACATCTCCTACACTATTCAATTTATATGTTAACGACTTGATAGAGGAGCTAAGCAGGGCCGGTGTCGGCTATTCTATCGATAATGTCACTGTCAACAACTTAAGTTACGCCGACGATATGGTGCTGCTTAGCCCCTCTGTCAAGGCGCTGCAAAAATTATTGAACATTTGTGAAATGTACGCAGAAAAGCATGGTCTCCAGTACAATGTCAAAGAAACGGAAATCATGGTTTTCAGATATGATAATAGTCCATTATCTATACCTGATTTATTGTTGTGTAACACCAAATTAAAGGTTGTTAAAAGCTTTAAATATTTGGGTCATATCCTAACAGAGAAGTTGAAAGATAATGAGGATCTGGAAAGACAAAGGAGAATGATAGCTGCGAAAAGCAATATGCTTGCACGGAGATTTGCTAAATGTACCGATCAAGTAAAAACTACTTTGTTTAACGCGTACTGCCGGTCGCTATACACATGCCAACTTTGGTATAACTACACGCAGCGCGCATACAACGCGTTGCGTGTACAATACAACAACGCATTTCGATGCATGCTCCGACTTCCATGGAGGTGTAGTGCGTCAGGTATGTTCGCGGAGAACAGAGTAGACGACTTCTATGCAGTTTTAAGAAAAGCGAGGGCCTCCTTCATGAGCCGTGTGCATGAATCTGACAATGGAATATTGAGAGCCATAAATGATGCTAATCTTTTCTTTGTATATGGCTGTCAATATTCCAGCTAGCCAATATAAAATAATAATTATAATTATATAACTTGTTCCTAATTTTGTATTGTAGAATCTATGGGTGTATGCCTGCAAATAAATAAATAAAATAAATAAAAATAAATAATGTTTTTTTAAAGCGAAGACAACCGCTTCATAGCGTTTTACGAAAATAGACGTCAGACTAACCTTTCAGGACAAATACAACCATTACTGTATCCCAAAATATTATGTTTTATGCGTTTTTCCAACAGGCTAAACAGTCTCAATGGACATTACAGGGCCAAAAGTACTAAATATTACTATTAGATATTAAAAAACAATGTTAATAAAGTACAAAATTGGTTCACTTTGACAATTTTCCTTCACCAGTATTTGAATAAAAACGTAACTGATATATTTATTTTATGAAAATAAAGGTTATGCCTAATAAACAGAATATTTTTTAGTCCGATAAACGAACTCATTAATTTTAGACAATTATTTAAAAAAAAACACTACAAAACCTCGCGCGCAATCGTTTGTCGATCAATTTCAATGATTCGTGCTCATACTTCCGCGCTCACGCACGAAAACAGACCATTATATTGTACTAGTGTGAGTCAATGCTGCTACGATGTTCTAGCAATCATATAGCAGTTGTAATTTTGAGTTGCGATAAATCGAATACGCGCCCTTAAGGCGCTTCCCTGACCAAATAACCTTGACCATACATTTCCTCTGCCGCAGAATCGAAATCCATCATGACTTACGCCTGTGCTGTATTCACACACGCAAAACCATACCGTATCCATAGGATGCAGGCGCTCCAAAACCGTTTCTTGCGAAGAATCACGGGAGCCCCTTTTTACCTTCGCAACGAGAACCTCCATCTCGATTTAAAAATACCCACCATCCAGCAGTTCATGAAACGCTCCGCCAAGCGCTTCTTCGAAACTGCTGAGAAGCACTCTAACCCTTTGATCGTATCGGCCGCCCGGTACACTCCCTCCCGTATTAGTAAGATTCGACGACCGAGACATACTCTGACCGACCCTGACGATGCTATTACTCTCCTCCAGGAGAGAAATAAGGCCACCAGTACAGTAAACAAACAGACACAGACCGCCGTCATTCCGTCCTCGCCGCCGAGGCCCGTCGCGACGACCCCGTACGTCCCCTCCCCGACCCTTGCTCGTGCCAGCCCGCGCAGCTGAGCCTGTAGTTTTAAATTCGTCCCTAAATAATGGAAATCCGATCCAGCCTGTCCCTTTGCTGTCCTCTCCCAGCGACGCCTTAAGCCGAGGCTCGTACCCCACAGGGGGTGCCCTTAGCGTGTAGTAAGTAATTTTGCCCTGGCTGGAGGCCCTAAAAATAATATTTTTAAGGCACCACAGGAAAGTCCGGTTAAGCAGCCGACAACCTCCTAGGTTGACCTGCGAGATGCCAATCCGAAAAAAAAAAGCAGAATCGAAATTTGCACAATTTTAGGGCTTTTATACTTAGTTACAAAAAAATACGATCTTTTGAAATAAAATAAAACGTGAATTATAAAGATTTTTAAGTTACCTATCTATTAGTGTAATCATCAAAAATTAATAGCACGTCAACTTTAGCAAAAGATACATGTTTTCAATTATTTTAGTATTTTTTTTACAGGGAGATTTAGGTGTTTAAAGGCACAAAATACGTAAGGCTGCGTCGCGACCCTTTATATTTTGTGATATAGGGTACATAAAAAAAATAAGAACGTGGAATGTGATGATAGGATATTGAATATTAATAATATGCTTTTAAATATAGTTTGTTTCTCTTAATTAATGAGTTGATAGTCCCTGAATAACGAAGAAAAACGCACTTTTGGTCGGGGTAGCGCTATCTATCAACAATACAACTATCTACTCCTACTCTTTCGTCATCAATGTGTCAGCCGCTATAAACTTTACAGCGCCTCATACACGAGCACAGCCCGTGTCTTGTTACTAGGGGCTAATCTAACTATATTAGATGAGAACTGCTACCAGATCCAGAAGTTTTTTGTTACACGATAAAGAAGCTCGACCGGTAAGACTAAGATTCGATTAAAATGATAACTATCCGCGCAAGAGCCAGCTGCTATAATTTCGTACAACTAATTACAACTTCCAATTAAATTTTTGATCTATCTATTCCAACTGCAACTCCCTCTCCTAAGCCAGGATCAGTGGCGACCAGCAGACCTGAGACAAGCGCGACGAGTCTCAGAATAATTACTCAACTGTCTTGTTCTGTCTGTATTTACTCACTTGAGAGTTCTCTCCATGGTGGATGTGCGAAATATCTCCTCTTGGTCGAGTGACAGCACGCAGTAGATGTCGCGGTGGCACGCCGCCCCATGGCTGCGACCTGGCAAGTTTTTTGCTTCACCTGAAACAAGATGTACAAATAAAAAGAAAGCAGGAAATGATGTCTGTTTCCGAGTTTTCTTAGTTTTTCTCTGTCATGTCATATTTTTGTCGTCATATATGTGTTTGACATAAATGAACATAGCGGTTGAGAGCATTAACATGCTCACTCAAATATCTCGCTGATGGTGGCGCGTGTGTTGGATCATGCGGCTCCCTTCAAAATAGTTGAGCTGAATGGTGCTGATCCACGCGTCATGTTCGTGAACGGGCGCTGTCAGTAAAGATTGGTCAACTCTTAACTGCCATGGCTTTTATCTTTTTATCTTGATTCTTTTTTTTAATGCATTGTAGTGGTCTTTACCTGCATTGTTTTTACATATAGAAGCAATGTGAATAATTTAATCAGTATTTTGTAAAAACTTGATTAAAAAAAGAGAGTCCGTGGAGTTTCTTGCTCGTTCTTCTCCATAGAGATCTACCGTACGTTTTGGAACGAGCAACTAGCTTCAGTTTTCTGGCTAACTAACTGAATCTTTGACAATTCAAAAGTGCCTGTAAATGGTTTAATTTAAATAAATGCTTTGACTTTATAGCCTACTGTGTCCTACTGTTAGGCAAGGGCCTCCTCTCGAGTCTTTCCAGGTATTGTTTTCTTGCGCCGCCTCGAACTAGCCCTCCCAGTACGCGTCTAGGTCTCGTCAGGTCGCCGCTCGGTCTCTCCTCATCATCAGGCACCCATTGCGTGGAGACCTTTGCCCAGCGGTCACTGTGCATGCGACTGACGTGACCCGCCCAATAGCATTTGAGCCGGGCAGCCTTTTTGGTCACGTCTATGATCCCTGCTTTGGAGCGCAGCGTGGTGTTTCGTATTTTGTCTGTTCTTTTTAAACCCAAAATGCTGCGCTCCATTGGTCTCTGGCACACTCAAAGGAGGGACTTTTGCAACTTGGTGAGCGACCAGGTCTGAGCGCCGTAGGTTAGGATGGGTAGGATACACATAAAATATAATTAAATACATTATAAAGCAAAATTCATTCTTTTGCATTTCATTGAGTCTAGTCGTTGCTTCCTATGTATAAACCTTAACCTTTTAGTTCCAAATAGGTTTAAAAGAAACTCTATAGAACTTTGTCCCACTCAATAAAAGCATGCAAGCATAATATGTAGCATCTTACTGTTTATTTATTGCTGATAACTAAACATTAGCCTTAGTGACTGTAGAGCTTGCGGTTTCCGTTTAAATCTAAAAACAATAATGACATTGATTATAGGTTAAATTGTATTTTAGGTAAAATGAGTTTGTATTTTGTGGGTAGGTATTTCGTAATCCGCAAGTTCTAAAGAAAGACAATTTAGTATAGAAAGGTTCTATATTCATTACAATTATTTTCATTAATTTACTTTTTCTGTACATGTGTTACTTTTTCTGTACATGGGTGGGGCAGGATCTGGCGTTGTCATTTCTTCACCAGTAAGTACATTGACTAATAACCACCCACAATTACCATTGCCATCTTCATGCAAACGTTCTTATCTTGATTTGTTATACATGATGAGTGTTGATATTAAAGTTGACTAATTAGTAATTACAGTGAGTTCCCATAGTTTGCATCTTATTGCTTATTTTATAGAGCTTGCGAAGCAAGACCTTGAGTTGAGTGGTTGTAATTTCAATGGACGTAAAAGCGGCTTTCTAGTTTTTTAAGATGTTCTGCAATGAGATGGCGTATTGCATAACGTACCCGAACCAAGTATTTTCCCAACTAACAAAGACGACGAATTCTATACGTTTTCATTGCGCGCTCCTGAGTTCCTGATTCTATCTAATTAGCAGTAATAGTAGTTAGTACTGCCGATTGCAAAAGGTTCATATTATTATTATACAATTTCAATGGATAAGGTTTCCAATAATTGGTAGCTGATAAGAAGTAAACACCACCTGAGTCGACGTTTCCTTTAACCTTTTTACGAATAACTTATTGACCAAATGTTAAACCGAGAGTCATAAGCTATGTAAAGGGAGACACGTAAAAAGTGAAATAAAATGTAAATAATTTAAAAAAAGGGAAGGATTATTTTGTTCACGCAACTTACTGAACTGGTCGACGTTATTCAATTTTTGCTTGAGCATAAGGTAAAGCGCTCGTTAGTCATTACTTTTTTTGGATAAAGCCTGAAATAATGATAAACTAAAGGTGGCGAGCCCATTTGCGGTTGCGCAACGTGTTGCGACCTCGTCAGTTATCGCTAAATACGGAGACACAAGGTGAGGCGCGACCATCGGCCCATAAGTAACTAAGTAGGTACTGCCCTGACGCTTACCTGCAAACCAAGCCGGTTCGTTATTTTTATGTTCTTTTTAACTCTAAATTCTCAATGCTCTTCTTATCAGCAATGATGTCCTAATTAATATTTAGTTGAAGTTTATTGATCATTTCTACTTCTTCTAGGGACGACTTAATATGGACTACTAAGAAGAATTTCCACAGTTAAGACAGATGAATGGACCATGACAATAGGAAGTATTGATTTTAGTTACATTACATACATTCTTGAATTTTATAAAATTCCTTTCATACATGCGCTGCACGATTGCATACTAGATGACAAGAAAGATATTCTCACTGTTTTCTTTAGCCGGTTAGACAATACAATTAGAGTGCCATGAATGGCCCGTTTGTAAGAGAAACATGACGTGATGACGAAATGTTATTCAAAGTAGCTACTAATATATAGGTACACAGATCACAGATGTAATAGATCTGGGAGGCGAGCGAGGGATGAATTGGGCTGGCAACACTGCCCCAGTGACATGTCAAAATTTTAATCCGTATTTAAAAATTAGTTTTAATTATTAATTAAGTATTTAATAAGGTGTAATAATACATGTATAAGTAAATAAGTGCATAGTAATCCAGGATTATTGTTTTTCCTGCAAAGTAACAAAGTAAACCCTGTTTTGGTTATTCACCGTTACCGGTAACCTATAACGGAACAGCTGATGTCAACCTGCAGATTCAAACGGGGAGTATTGTTTATTTTTATTTTATTTTATTTTATCGTCGCCTGATATTGACACTCAAGAGTCTCATATTTTCTATCACGCTCTTTTTGAGGCCTAGCATCATTTTTTCTGGTAGATTTCGTACTTTGCAATAGGTCCTTGTCACTTTGTTCTCATACAAAAGACAAAACTTAAGTTCGAAATAGTGTTAATCTTATAGTATATGAGAATCCATAACAATAATAACGTGTATTTCTCTTTATGTGCATTGTAGTCTTGATTTAAATCTGCAACTTCAAGATTAGGACCCTACCCACATACAGGGAAAAATAAAATCATTATAAGACAATTTTGAATTAATTTAGCTTTGCAATTAATTAATGTGATTACAGCCTACCTCATTTCTTCTCCTCAAGCACTAGATTTTCCATCTGTTCTTTCATTTCTACCATTCCTATTTTGTTTATTCAATTAGTTCTCACCGTTTCTTCAATTCTAATTTCAGTACTAATCCTGAAACCATGCCTGTGATGACCCGTAAGGCTACTGCTCAGGATTTGGAGCTCAAATTGAGAACGGCCCTACAAGAACTAAAGGCCTCGAACATCCAATGTCAACAATTATTACTGGAGAGAGAGGAATCCGAAGAGGAAGTTAAGAAAATTGTTGACAAAAACACCAAATTAAAGCGGGAGCTGGTAGACCTTCATCAGCAATTCCTGGATGTTGTTGATGAACGGGATAAACTACGGGTGGTCACAAATGGTTTCAACAGCTGTAGCAACCTATACGAGGAGGCCTTATGTAAAGTTAGGGATTTAGAGGAGGAATTAATTCATGCAAATGTACGGTATTCAAAATTACAGAAGGATAAAGAATGTACTCAGGTTATGGAAACTAATCATTTATATAATGAATTGTTGAAAAGTAACTGTAACACAAATTCGTTAATAACAATTGACCTTACTGAAGATTCTATAATGAAACACAATAATAGTAATTATAAAATGAGTCACAATAAAATAAAAAAATATTTCAAATTGAATAAAATTATTAATAAATGTAATAAATATAAGAAACAACAGAAACACTATTCCAGTAATATAAAACTAAGGAGAGAACGTGTGTTTCTAATAAACAAATTAGATAATTTCCAAATAAAGTTAGAAGACAGTGCTAACATTTATCGGGTTGACACTCAACGGCTTCAGTCAGAAATTCAGGTACTTGAAGAGTCACTACATGCGCTTTATACAAAGTATGTGCATTCTCAAAAGCAAATAAAAGAACATATCCTTGCCACAAATGAGTTAGTAGATATGTGTAACTCCAATGCAGACAGAGTAGACCCACTGCCTCTCAGCACCTCTCCAGATACCTTCCAAATGGAACCAAGCTGTGAGGTTGTTCAACCTGATGCTACAGAAGTCCTGTCCCAATCTGAAAGAGCTAGGGAGTGTATGCTAAAAAAAAATGTAACAACAGATATTGTACAGGGTTCACCTTCTGTTGTACAGTCACAGTCAGACAACAGTTTTCTCAGTTGCAATAATGTTTCTAATAAAGATTGTTATTGTCCTATTTTGTTTTCAGATAGTTTAGGGAGAGGGTTAGGTAGATTATTAAATAACAACCTGAGTCATTCTGTATTGAATTATTGCACGCCTGGGCATTCATATAAAGAAATAATATCTTCAGTTACTAGACAGGAATATGATCCTAATACAATTATTACTATATGTGTAGGTAATAGCTCAAAGGTTAAAATTGATGATATAACTGACAGTGTCACTGAACTATTGAACATTAATTGTCAAAAAATAATATTATGCGCTTTTCCGTACTTTGAGCACCTATCAAATAGGACAAATAATAACATACATAAGCTTAATAATCATATGCATTTATTAACTAGTCACTATAGTAACAAGCTTATGTTCTTTGACACCAACAGTTTCGTTGAAAAATTGAAATCGACTAGAGATACAGCGTATCTGCCCATTAGGTTTAGACGTCAGATAGCATGGCTATTAGCTTTTAATATTAACTCAGACATAATTAGTATGTCGAAGTGTTCTATAACTAGCACCATGGTTAGTAATAATACTAATGTTAAGGTGGTAAGCTCAAGTAGTTTAAACTAGTAAGTAAGACAACAGAAGGTACCAGTATCAATATAGTTCAACTTAGTAATAACAAGGTATCTTCTAGCAATCATGCAGAGAATTTAAAAAAAAGGGCTAAGCAACATTCCTTGAAATTATTTCATCAAAATATTCAAGGTTTTTCTTCCAAGCAATTAGAAATTGAATTGTTTTTAGAAAAGACAATGTTTGACATTATTTGTTTTACTGAACATTGGTTGAAACCTTATGAAATGTTAATTAATTATGAAAATTTTACTGTGGGCAGTTGTTTTAATCGGAAATCTATGCTGCGTGGTGGTTCACTAATTATAATAAAAAATAATATTAAATTTAAGTCTCGCAGAGACATTGTTGCACTATCAGTTGAACATATTATTGAACTGTCCTGTGTTGAGCTAGATAAGCATGTCATAGTGTGCGTTTACAGACCCCCGAATCATCATAACTACTCTTTATTTGAGTCTATAATGGAGGATGTTTTGACTAAGCTTGTAACGGGTAATAAATCAATAATAATTTGCGGAGACTTTAATATTAATATTTTAGAAAATAATTCAAGTAGCAGTAGATTTATAAGTCTCTTTAAATCCTTCAATTTGTCAAATGTGTTTTTAGAACCAACACGAATAACTACGACCACTGCTACTTGTATCGATAATGTTTTTTGTAGCTGCGACTACTTAGATAAAGCTATTGTAAATTATCTTCCCTCTGATCACAGCGGTCAAACCGTTGCTTTTGAGTCCAACACACCCTTGCAAAAAATACAGATTCAGTCAAGACCAATAACATCTGGTAATTTAGATAAATTTAAAAAGACTTTAATAAGTAAGTTACCCGTTCAGGACCTTAGTATGAATAATGGTAATATTTTATATAAAGAATTCTTCTCAGTTGTGCAAACTGAGTTTCAGAATATTTTTAAGAAAAAAACTAAAACAATTTGCCCTAAGTTTTTATTCAGTGACTGGGCAACTAAAGGCATCAGGAAAAGTAGGGAAAGACTTTTTGAGCTGTATGGCCTTAAGCCTTATATTAACACTGACACTTTTAATAAGTATGTTACTATTTATTCTAAAACTTTTAAAAATGCTTGTAAGGCAGCTAAAGCGTTATACATTAGCAACAAAGTAAAATCGGCTGATGATAAAATTAAGACTGTTTGGAAAATTATTAATAATGAAACAAATAGGAACAAAAGACATAATACTGACTACACTCTGGAGACTTCCAGTGGTCTCATAAGTACTAATATAGAAGTTGCGCAGGAATTTGCAACATTCTTTACCAATGTTCCTATTAAAACTACTGAAACTTTAGATTCCTCGCCGTCACTTGCTTTTAATTTATTAAGTTCGAATGTTCCAGCCTGCCCCACGGAATTTAAATTTAAACATATAAACCCTGCAATCGTTATAAAGACTTTTAAACAACTCAAGATCAAGGCTACTGAAGATTTATGGGGGATGTCTACTAATGTTTGTAAATCGGTTATTGAGACAGTGGCACCCTATTTAGCTTTCATTTTTAATATGTGTGTAGACCAAGGGGTTTTCCCGGATTTAATGAAGTACAGCAAGATTATACCACTTTTTAAATCCGGCGATTGCAAGGACACGAATAATTATAGACCCGTTTCAGTTTTGCCGGTTTTCAGCAAAGTGTTTGAAAAAGTAATGCTTAACCAAATGCTCAGTCATTTTAATTGTAACAACATCTTACATGACCAACAGTATGGTTTCACCAGAGGGCGTTGTACTACTGACGCCGGTGTCACCTTAATTAAGCATATCTTTAAAGCATGGGAGGATTCGCAAGATGCTATTGGCATTTTTTGCGACCTCTCCAAAGCATTTGATTGTGTAAATCACGAAACACTGCTCTTAAAGCTTGAGCATTACGGACTGGGTAAACAAGCGCTTAGCTTAGTAAAATCATATTTAAGTGATAGACTGCAGCAAGTTCAAATAAATGGTGTTAATTCATCAGGCTTAAAAGTAAAAATGGGGGTACCGCAGGGCTCCATATTGGGTCCGTTCCTCTTTTTAGTTTATATAAACGATTTACCTCATTTACTGAAAAATCAACCACAAATGGTGTTATTTGCTGATGATACTTCATTGATTTTTAGAGTAAATAGACGGGCACAGCACCTTGACGACGTAAATGACGCCATGCTTAAGATTCATAATTGGTTTACTGTAAATAATTTAGTATTAAATGAGAAGAAAACTAAATGCATAAGATTCGCTTTGCCGAATGTTAAGAGTAATGAATGTAACGTTGTATTGAATAAGGACATACTTGAATTCGTCGAAAGGACTGTTTTCCTAGGGATTACGCTTGATTCCAAGCTACAGTGGGGTCCTCACTTAACATCTCTTGCAGGGCGGTTAAGTTCAGCCGCTTACGCTGTCAGAAAGATCCGGCATTTGACAGACGTGGATACCGCTAGGCTAGTATATTTTAGCTATTTTCATAGTATCATGTCTTACGGTATTTTGCTATGGGGACGGGCTGCAGATATGGATTCTATTTTTATACTGCAAAAGCGGGCTGTCAGAGCAATCTATAATCTCCGCAAACGCGAATCTCTAAGAGAATTGTTTAAACAGATTAACATCATGACGGTACCTTGTCAATATACACTTGGGAGCAAATAAATCGAGCCACTACCTTTTTTCACGTAAAATGGTAAATATTTTTGGTAATATGGAACGTATCAATTCGAACTATATATCGCCTAAAAGTTTAGTTAATAACCTTTACAATGAGGGTAAATTATTGAATAATAACCTTATTGAATGATAAATTATTGGCTCTGCAAGAAAAATGGTAATTTTGATAGAACATTTAGTAGGGCTAAAACAGTCCATAAAAACAATAAAAAACAAAATTATTGCAAAAAAAATATTCTTAATAACTGGTATTACCCCCCCGGGCCCTGATACATTCTTGTAGCCTATTAGTCATCGATCTGATCAGCGTTACGATGACATATTGTGGTATGTTCTCCCACTCTTCAAGCACAGCGACTTTAAGCTCGGGAATGGATGAAACAGCGGGAACCCTGGCTCGGACTCTCCGTTTTAGCTCGTCCCATAGGTGTTCGATCGGGTTCAAATCGGGACTTCGTGCTGGCCATACCATTTGTTGAATCCCGATCGCAGACAAGTATTCCGTAACGATCTGTGCGGTATGAGGTCTCGCATTGTCATGCATAAACAAGAAATTTTCTCCGACAAAACCAGCATACGGCATTACGTGGTTTTCAAGAATGTCAGTTATGTATAGGTCAGCTGTTAATCCACGTCTACCACTGCCATCGTTGGCGGGGTCGACAAAGAAAAGTTCCGTTTTTCCGTCTAGAGAAATTCCTCCCCACACCATACAAGAACCACCACCAAAACTCACCGTTTCTCGAATGCAACATTGGGCAAATCTTTCACCAGGACGTCTATACACTCGGTTTCTCCCGTCATTGCTAAAAAGACAGATTCTTGACTCGTCAGAAAACAAAACTGACCTCCAGTCTTCTAACGTCCAATTAATGTGTTCTCGAGCAAACTCCAAGCGAGATCGGCGATGAGCTACAGTCAATTTTGGGCCAGTTGCTGGTTTGTGTGATGTTAAATTTCGTTCTTTTAGTCTTCGTCTCACTGTCCACCTACTGATTGCGACTCCTCGAACGTCACGTAACGCTTGCTGTAGCTGAACAGCATTAAGTCCACGGTCGCGCAACGAATTGGTTGCAATAAAGCGGTCGTCACGTTCTGTTGTTGCCCGTGGTCGGCCAGGTCGCCGAACAAAAGCACCAGTCTCCAGATACCTGCGGTATACCCGCTGTACCTTTGAACGACTCAAATGAAGTCTGCGTGCCACTTCACGTTGTCCGTGTCCAACCTCAAGTAAAGCTACAACTTGGGCAGCTTCCGTCGGTGTAGTATCCATTTTATCAGGTTATTTTGATTACACAGACACAGATAAAGACAACAATAACAAGTAATATGGGTATGATTAACAAAAACCTCAAATTTAATCTTTTCTTAACAGAGTACAATAAAAATGTCATAAGCAAATTAAATGCGATAATTTTATTCTACCCTTTAAACTTTAATAAAAATGAAATTTTGACAACTAACTACCCTCATTGTAAAGGTTATTAAATACCCTTTTAGGCGATATATGTTTCGAATCGATGCGTTCCTTAATACCAAAAATAATTACCATAATGCGTGAAAAAGGAAGTGGCTCGATTTATTTGCTCCCAAGTGTATATATGAAAACATTATGCATGTTCGAAAAAATCTTCATCTTTTTAATATAATAGGTGACAGACATAATGTTTATACTAGAAATAGGAACAAATTAGATCAGCCAAGCTTCAGATTGTCAAAAGTACATACTTCTTTTATGGGGTACTGTGTAAAATGCTATAATAAAATACCACTTGATATTCTACAATTGAATGAAAAACAATTTAAAACATGTATTAAGCGCACACTATGTAGACAAGCATATTATAAGTTAGAAGATTACATCAATGATAAAGATGCTTGGCTAAATGCTGGTCCTGCTCCACAGCCAGTTTAGGGAATTTCCAAATTGGAAGAAAAGGATGTTTCCTACCCCTTTTTCTATTGACATGAGTAACGAGTATCGTTATTATTATATATAGATATTTTTAAATTATTAACTTTTCACACTTCATATGATAAAATAATATACATTGGAAACCTTAGTTTTGTATAATTTAGCAGCATTATTTCAATTTTGTAAATGTGAATACCATGGAGCCATGTATATTAATACCTTTATGTTTGACAAAAATTAACATGACGGTTGGGAGTATTGTCATGCTCGCTCAAATGTCTCGCTGATGGTGGCGCGTGTGTTGGATCATTCGGCTCCCTTCAAAATGGTTGAGCTAAATGGTGCTGATTCACGCGTCATGTTCGTGAACGGGCGCTGTCAGTGGAGATTGGTCAGCTCTTATCTGCCATGAATTAGATGCCACTTTATCTTGCTTCTTTTTTGTGTTTTGTATTGTTAGATTACCTTCATCGTTTTCACATATAGAAGCAACAAGAATGAAACCAAACTTTGTAAAAACTTGATTTAAAAGAGTGTCCGTGGAGTTTCTTGCTCGTTCTTCTCCATAGAGACCTACCTACGTTTTGGAACGAGCAACTAGCTTCAACTCTCTGACTAACTGACCGACTCCTTGACAATTCAAAAGTGCCTGTAAATGGTTTAATTGAAATAAATGCTTTGACTTTTTGACTTTTGATCGCGCTATTTTGTAACATGAACAAATGTCTAAAGATCGGTTTTGGTTCAGCTCTGACTGTAGTTCAGCTTTGGTTCGGTTGAACGAAATTTCGGTATCGCGTTAAAGTTTAAGTGGTGACCAAAGGAGAACTGAAACTGAACCATTGTCATAATCAAAACATTGGATGTGTATCCTAGTATGGACATTGTAAACTAGTATCGTAAGCATAATCGACCGTCGACTCAGCGTTTTGACAGCACTTGTGTTTGAGTTATGTTACTTTGGTTGGAGTGCTGACAAAAAAATGTCGAGATATGGACAAGTTTGGTAATCTACTAATATAATGGCGTCATTATGACTTTCCAATGGTCAACCACTGACACGCCATTGAAAGAAATGATATTGAATGGTAATCTCGTACAGTCGTACAAAATGACAACTGAATGACTGACTAATCTATTAAAATTTTGACAGTTCCTTTGATCAGTGACCTAACATTAGAACGTCATTGTGCAGTCATTGCTTTTAATTCGACCGACCAATGATCGACCATTATGAATTTAGCAGATTACGAACTTTTAGCAAAATGACAATGGGATCGTGTTGGAATGACGAAATTATAAAAATAGCAGACTTGGCCCCCTGATAGATACTAGAAACTGGGAGAATTATAATGACAAGACGTAGGTAGGTAGGTAGGTACTTTGTGTTTATTTGGACAAAACCTCGAATCTGAGTCCCATTAGTGGATGTCGATTTACAAAATTGCGAAATGGAAAGTGGCGATGGGCGGGTTTACATTTTACTTGGCAGTCCTTTCTTGGTAGTTTAACTAGCTTTTGTGTTTTACGTTTCGCTGCCCGAAATTTCAATTCCAAACGGGGCAAAGTCAGATTGGAACCGTGCTTTTGCATTGCCGGATTCGTCAAATCACGCAGGCGATAATAAAACTCCAAACCACGCGATTAAAATCTAGACCGGTTTAAACCTTCCCAGTAATGGGACTGTTCATATCGCTATTGGCATGGTTTTTAGTTTAATGGTATAGTTATTATTAGTTATTCCGCGTTACTAAACATAATTCTAGACGACAGGACTTGTTTAAGTATTTCTTTTCAGTTTTTATTTACAGTTCACTTTTAACGCATTCGGGTTTTTTTATATTTCCATTTTTTTTATTGGCACTAGCCAATTTTATCAAACCAAAAACAAAGTCAGGGCTGGGAGATGAATGTGACTGTGTGCCTCGGCACAATGGCTGAGTAGGAAAGACGATTGGCTTCAAAGTGGGTGGTCAATTAGTCATGAGTCCATTAACCTTCCCCTTGGACACATAACTGCTGTTATTTTTTCCATGTTTATAAAGCAAAACATTACGTCAGAATTGAAGCAATTTCCGCAGAGATGACACGGTTAAAGGGATTCAAATGATTAATGATCAAGCGTAATAGTCGTGACGAATTAAATGGTACTTCTATCTCGGTGCGCCTACTCATCTACATCATTCTTAAGCTTATTATAATTTTATTTATTGTTCAAGTTTAATTTACTATTAAATCATTACAATACGTTGACTCTGTGAACATTTGACTCGCATTCTATAGTTCTTCTTACAAAGATGACGCAATGTTTGCCAATGATAATAATAGAGAATTAAATTAAAAAAACAAACAATTTCCTGGTTCGAGGAAATAACCAATAGGTGTAATGGCCGTGACCGATACTGATACTGTTTAAGAGTGATAGGCGTTGCACTTATTATTTAACACTCGTTAAAAGATAAGAATACTGATAATCATTGTTTGTATAGGTATACATAGATACGCCACTCAAGTTTTTATAGTACCTAAGTACTTTCATGTTTTTTTGTTCTTAAACAAATTGGTCAATTAAAACGATGCACGTAAAATAGTAATTGTGGTAAATTGAGCTACGCTGCCATAGTTAGGACTGTTAAACAAAGGAAAGACCTTCCTGCGACTCTCACAAATTCGTAATTGTAGTGCTAGAGAAACTCACAACAAACTGTACATAATTGCTGATGCAAAAACAACCGTCATCATCATCAACATGACAGTAACACACGCCACTAAACTGGATCGTGGGAGAGAAACGGGATCCTTTGAATAGCGCCATCAGCGACTGAGGAAACGAATACGCACCAGCTATTTAGCCACAGCCACAATGGCGATCATTAAGATGTTTCCACACGCTCGTATGCGTATTGCAATTGTTTCGAAACCGAGAGTATATTTTACCTCAGCGCATGGGAACCATTTGAGTAACAAAGTGATCGATTTCGTTTTAAGCATTACCGGAAAATAACAAGGTCACATTGTAGATATTTTTCGCTCTTCTGCTGGTGAACAATGTCCGGATCAAGCTGTTAGCATCAACGTCAACGTTCTCTAGCTAGAGACTGATGTCGAATAGGATCGTTTATTAAAACGAACATAAATATATAAGTATTTAAATAAAACAAAAGGAATTGTTGCTTTTTGGTGGTGAATGTGACGATTTCGCAGCTCACACTTAATTTTGTAGGTTTCCCAGGAAAAAGCTGCAGCTCATGTACCTAGGTACCTACAATTATGTAATTCTGCGTACGCAGGTCGACAGCCCCGTTGTTTTTATACCTAATGTTGTAGAGTTTTTATTAGATGAAGTGTTTTCTCAGAATGTTAATTTTGTTTGATGATTGGTTTAACTTCTACTACATAGTGGCAGCTGTTGTAGGTTTAATTCCAATAACCATGATTATGTCTAAAAAATGTACGAATCAACTTGAAGTTGATTCGCACATTTTTAAACCAACTCGAATAGGTAGGTACCTACTTAAGCACGTGGGAGGAAACCTACGTTCGTAGTATAATATCCAGAGGCCCAAGACGTTCACCCACGCTACATAGGACACAATCGCTATTCGCTGCTATGCAGGTGGGTTGCGAAGTAGAACGCACTTTTTCGCAAAACGTAATCCGATTCAAGCTACAAACTTCGCAACAGTGAATTTACTTCACATGGTCAACATAATTTGGAGTTGTTTGAGAAAATACGTTTTTCTTTTATGTTGGTTAAAAGTGAAAGACGATATCTACATTGTAGGTACTCGACCAGAGTGTGCATATGTATAAATACTGCTATTACAAAGGTACTTTCTCATAAGACTAGGTAGGTATATATATGTGTGTGAAGTTGCGCCCAACCTTCTGTAGTACGCACGTCTTCTGTTTGTTCCTACTGGTTGGTATATTGTTATCATTAATTACTTAAGTACCCAAATACCTACTAGTAGTATGAACATTACGCGATTACTAAGCAGCGCCACGTTGGTGCATTCTAATGTTACTTAGGTATACCTATATCTAGCTTGTCAGTATGTGCACCAGTGCTAGAGATTACTCACTTCCACCGAACGACACTTAAAATGGCGACTGATAATTATTAATGAATAGATATTTTAAAAGAGCAATGAACTGATAAGCCTGGTTGCCTAAAGTCTGAAGTGTTTTTTTTATTGAACACTGTTTAAGTAAGTACTTAGGTACCTAGGTAGGTACTTCCCCTCCATATCCTCCATTTATGTAATGCTCGAAGTATTGTTTACCAAAATTCAGTGACAATGTTGTAATTTTTACTTGTGAATAAATAATATTATTTTTATACCAGTATCCTTTTCGATGTAAGCTGCGACCAGCTACAGGTTGAATTTAATATTATGTACCTACCTATCTACTTAAATATTTTAAATCCTAGTTGAGACTTGGATTTGAACTACCAAATATGATAACTGATAACTAAAAATTCTATAAAATGACGTTCTGTAAAAGCCTAATCCCGTATTCATATTGAACAAAAATAGAAACAATTTTTAATAAAATCTCGTATAATTTCAATATTTATAATCATACTAAAATTACAGGAATGAAGCCATTACCATTAACTATCTTGAATAAGCAATTTTGTCATCAATCATAATTCATAAAATATGAATATGATGCACATAAATGTGTTTCATTGAATGAAAATATGATATTGGCAAGTGGCGCGGCGTTTCACATGTGGTACTTCATAGAGACGGCGATAACGGTGACGATAAACGAGCGCGTTTTTCATTAACGGATCGACGAGTTTCCATGAATGGGTGCGTTGAATGGAAAACGCTTGGTTTGCCCCATTCACAGCGAGGCGGGCGTCGCTACCGCCGCCGCCCGCCCCTCACTAGCGCGTTGTTGATGCCGAGGCCCGAGATAACCATTTACACACGGCTTCACATCAAGCTATACATTTCCAGTTAATGCTGATCTCGCATTGTATAGGATTTCCTTACAATGCGAGGTCAGCTTATACTAGAAATGTAAAGCTTGATGTGTAGCCGTGTGTACGATGTACAAGGCGCGACACTCGACGCCCGCCAAGCCGCCATCGCGTCGCGCCGCGACCGAATTCTCACTTTGATTCTAGTAAGAATCCTGCAAACTATTATTTACACAACTTTGGCACGATGGCGACGCGACGGTACGAATACGAGGTGGAAACTGTTCTTCACTCATACCACAGATATTACACTATAGCTTGAACTATGGCATAATATAATAAATATGCTATATGGAGACTGGAATTAACGTATCACACTACCATAGTATGTTCGACACGACGATTCAACCTAGATTTGCGTTGTATGATCATAGTGACCTGCTGTATATGCTGTAGATCTAAAATCTTTAAACGAGCAATGCTGTATATTATTATAATCTGAATCTCGGAAACGGCTCCAACTAAATCGATCTAGCTAGGTTTCATACTTGCTCGGTCGCCCAGATATTATAATTAAAATAAAAACAATGGTACCACAATTCTTAAACGCAATAACAGTTCTTTAAGTCTTAGTTTTCTAGAGCAAAAATAAAATATGTAGTAAGTAAATAATTCACTAAGTAATTTGGTACCTATTGGTAAATTATAATTAAACTATTCTTAAATTCAACAATTATACCGATTTATGAGCTAACTGTGAAGTAAAGGGCAGTTATTAATAACATAATCACTATCAGTCAAATATATTTAGGTGTATCATCAACCAGCCAGTGCTTATCATGTTTGTTACAAACAAATTGTATTATTTAACGCCTTATGTTATACAAGTAGGTATCCACACCATATCGCCACTTGTAAATAAACATAACTCCGAAGAATTGCTACTCGTCCGTCAGGCAGGCGACAGGCAGCACAGTGAAATACACACTGCTAATCAGAAACCTCTGTTTACCCAAGAAATAAGACACAATACGTTTGTACTTAGGTACGTGCGTGACTCACATTCACATGTTAATGTAGAGTTGTTTATGTTATACACAGTAAAGACGACCGCACTGAGACTTGAGACAAAGTTCTGAGAGTGAAAACGATTCTTAATGTCGACAGGCCTCGAAAAGTGCAGGTAATCGATTCCTGAGTCATAGTCATACCACGCATAAAATAAATAATAGGATTCAATTAGCAGGTGCCCTTTCGGGCTCGGCTAAGTGATGGTATGAACAAAGGTGATTGATGGTTTCATGTTGTATGAGTAGATAAGGCGCAGGTTAATCGGAAGTTGCCATAAGTATGGCATAGTTTAGGGTTGTCACATTATTTTTTGTTCTGGACTACAAAAGACGAGAGCGCCTGTGAAGACCGAGACGAGACGTCGTCGTCCACGGCCGTAAACAAGGCAATCTACTAAGTATAAAACTAATTAAGACATTCTATAATTGTAATGGTTTTCAAGATCCATAGAAAGTAAGGCTAACAAGCAAAAAAAAACAGCAACATCAAATTGTCTTACACTTTTAAGTAATCCATATGATTTTGTATCTTTAAAGTTGATACATTTTACCCCATAAGGATTACTTAAAAGTGTAAGAAAATTGAAACAATTGAGATTTGTTTAACTAATTTTGTCTGCCTTGTAGACAGGGACCCTGTAAATCTATTAAAACACAATTTTTGAAAGTAAGCTGGACTCTTTTGTTTGCTCTATGCTTCTGGATCAATTCAACATGCATATACCTGATAAACCTAGACATTTAGTTATATTGAAAGTGGGGCTTAGTATAATTTTGACAAACCATATAATTACTATGTTTAAGACAAAGTTCTATCCATTAAATACACAAATTGCCATATTATCAAAAAAGCGAAAAAAAGATAAACTTTCTATCTGTTAGTACATCCCAAAAATTCAATTAAGTATATTTCTGAGTATTTAAGCAAATAATGATGAATAAAGTAAAGGATTTACTTTTGTAATTATTATGTTTAGTAAATAAGGAGTAAGCCAAGAAATAATATTATTATAACAAAGCAACATGGAGGCGAAAGCGTCTGCGGGTCGCGCCCCGGAAGGCATACTGCACCCTTATCGTGGCAGACACACTTCGTGTTATCGTAGATTTATGCGCCCGAGCCGCCACCGAGCGCCGGCACAAATCAATCATAACATACATTTCTGTACCTACATATGGAAATGCATTACTTAGCTCACGTCATCCAATTGTGCAATGTACATAAGGCACATACTTAGTACCACAAAATCAAAATTGCAATATTCACAATTGTAATATTTGTAATGCTCACGGTCATTTACTTTACGATTAAAATTTGTCTATTGGCTCAAGAGGTTTTATCCATACTCATTATTAGTGATTATTTATTTATTTATACTTTATGCACAAAGGTAT
The DNA here is from genome assembly GCA_947361185.1 of Charanyca ferruginea. NCBI lineage: Eukaryota > Metazoa > Arthropoda > Insecta > Lepidoptera > Noctuidae > Charanyca > Charanyca ferruginea. The sequence continues at coordinate 18,603,098 of OX376059.1, read as the reverse complement.
CAAAGGCGGACTTAATGGCTTAGGCATTCTCTAAAAAACCACCATTCATGTCAGATCACAGGCTTTTGCATGTATGATGGCGAAACTGTTATTTGTGTTTGTCAATTAAGTAATTTAATATTTGATCATGACAAGAGACAAAAAAATAATAAGCCGATTATGCAATCGAAAATTTAAAAAAAAGAAATAGGATTTCTTGGTGTTAGATGGTTTAGTTTTCCTGGTATTATTTTGAATAAAGAAGATTAATGCATACCTATTAAATCAAAGCAAATTATTATTTTTTATCTCAAGGGCTTTACCTATCTCGCAAAGTATTATTATACAATTAACATCACATTTATTTCACTAACAAATTAACTAACGGACTGACACTCTTGTTTTTTTATTTCAGCCACTGACATAGACTATGAAATAGGTAATGTGTAATTAATGAATACTGAAAACATTTACATTAGATGCTTAAATAATTAAAATGCATGATCTATAAACAAAATCATATTCAATACATAACTTTTGATTTTCAAGCCATAAATACAGATTATGATGCAGAAGTAGATTTCCTTAGGTAGGTAACTATACAATTTTTTTCATAAATCATAGATGAGAAGAAAATCTGATTACCTAATGTAAAATAAAATTAGTCAATCTTAGGAAATATTTTTCAACAATAGAATGACAGTGTAATCAAAATTTTAAAAGAAAAAGCAGTACCTAAACTAAAACTTAATTTAAATTATGGATGAGTAGGTACTTAATATTAGGAATAAGTATGTGTGTAATAGAAACACTCTCATTGCACAAAGTAGTAAAGCAATCTCCCTATTATTAAAATCTTGATTACAATACATTATTAAAAAGTGCAAGTTCTTTAGCTAAAGAAAGCAAACAGGTGGGGATTTACAGTATCAAGTTCGATGAGAGTACACAGTAATATCTAATCTAATATGATCTAGGCACGAGATTCATTGAATTTACGGCAATTCATCAAATTCATTCATAAGTTTGTGTGAACTGTCAAAACAGCACAGGACGAAAACAAAGAACTAGACTTCTGAATAAATGTGAAACAGATCTTAACCGTCCCATTATGTGTACTTGAAACTATCTCTTATTTTACTCTTAAGGTGATATCCATTCACATCTGGTTCAGAAAATAAGAGTTCTTGGTACCTACCACCTGTTCACCACAATGACAACAATATTTTTCTTACAACACGGCAGGTGCTAAATAAAAAATATTTATTTATAAAATGATTTTATAACACTTATTAGACGTAAACAGTAAAGAAAGTTGGCAAAACAATACGTACCGATCTTTATTTTCAATCTTTCTTCAACTCGCACTTTACGCATATCGTCCGCCATGTTAAATCCATAACTGTTTATCTCTTTCATCCGCTGTTATCTCTTTCGGAACGAGCCCGTTCGGCCGGCTTGTCCCGCCACTTCCGGAGTGTCGTAATGGTCTACTTGAGCCTGTTTTCAAATTAACTGGGTAATTGAAATCCATACACAAAGTTCACTCTAAGAATCCACATTTTCGTCGATGTTTAGAATAAACATTTATTACACACAATAAACCGAATGAATTAACGCTTGCATTGCGCATGTGCTCAATACCATGCACTGAGCACTCTTCTATCAATGAATGAACGCACTTAGTCCAACTTCATAGTCCTTTACTTATTTCCAATTTATTAATTTAGTTTTAAACACATATCTCACATTTTGAATCATTGCTTTATAACAACACAACATGATCATGAAAATGTTTTGAAAACTTCATTACTCAATGAATAAAAACTATGAATGGGCAATTACGTCACGTCAAGACGTTCAACGTTGCGCCTGCGCGGCCACGGTGAATTCGTTCCAACTTCGCTTTGAACACCATCCATCCATCGCCTCGTTCGCTACTCTCGTTCCTAATTTCGAGATGGAGTGAGAAAGAGATAGAATTATATCTACATTTCGTCTGTTTATTTTTTTATAAAATGGCAACATTTACACTCAAGTGGTCTCGAACCTATCGATTTTTCGGTATTTCTTCCGATATGGGAACGTGTCTACCGAAACGTAAACAATTTCTTATGATTTTTGAATCTAAGTTAGGACTACGAGCAAGCGCGCTACGATTAGATACCGACGACGTACTTAGTATGGTAAATGGGACAACAATAATACTAAGCCAAAATGTAAATTATGGCTAGTATTTTACTAGAGCCTGTCTTGTAGCAACCAATGTGTCAGGTTGAAATTGTCCATTGGAAACTAGGGTTGCAACGATATATCACGTAACCGATAATATCGACCCCGAAATATCGATATTTATATCGATATGTTAAAATCATTGATATCGATAATATCGATATCGCAAAACCGAAAATATCGATAACGAAAAACCGAAAAATATATATTTGTTAAAAACGGTATCCCCTTGTTTCGCAGATAGAAATTTCATAGAATTTCGTTTCCCAGAAAATGTTTCATATAATATTTGGTTCTCGTATTTTTATTTCGACTATTATTGTTTCAAAGACTATTTACTTCAATGAATATTTTTCACAAAAACACGATTCAATGAATTTTTATATTAAATAAAAAATATAAGCATAAAGAATATTTTGATTTGTTATTCTATGATATGATTATTCTAACAATAAACTGAATGTGAAACAAAAATCAATGATTTAAAAATCTTGCTTATTCTGCGTATTGATTATTCTATGAAACGAAATTATTAGAAAAATTTTATGTGAAACGAAATTCTATAAAACTATTAGCTACGAAACAACGTACAACCGTTAAAAACATTGAAATTTTTATTTAAGCATATTTTAGTTCTGTTTATTTTACCTGCTATTACTATCTAAATCTAATCAAATATAAATAACTATTGCAACAACTGCAAATTAAATTTAACAATCAACGTTATTAATTTATTTTATTACAAAGATAAATTAAAAAAGTTTGCACACAGCGAAGATGCTATTCAACAAAATATGGGCGTATATTTTGTAAGATATTTGATGTTAGGTGTTAGAAAACACAAAACAGTGTCGCAGGAGACCCGCCTTAAGTAAACATATTTGACATGAAAAATATTTATGTGATTATTATCTTCGCTGTGTGCTTGCTATTACTTTTTTCATCTATCTTTGTAACAAAATAAATAACTTTGTAAATTGCTTTTGATTACCCAAATTTTTACAGAGCTATAAAAATAGTGAAAATATCGATAATATCGATAATTATCGCGTTGGTATGGCCGATATATCGAATATCGATATTTATCTGCCTTCGATATAAATATCGATATTTATATCGATATTTCAAAAGACTTTGCATCCCTATTGGAAACTCAATTTTTCACACACACTAGCCTCCTTATAATTTGTTTTATACACACTATAATATTGAGTTGTCCCATTCACGGAGCTATTGTTTTTAGGTACTGCGCAATCTAGTTGGAGCGTGCGGAAACCTATCAATAATCTATGCTCCCTAATAATTAACAAAGTAATTTTTTGTTATAAAAAAAACCTACCGATTTTGGGTACGAATATACCGGTTTTTGTGGGCAGTTCTACCGATTTCAGTTTTTGACGTTCGAGACAGTGGTCGTGAATGCAGTGGCACTCAAGCTCAAATCTTCAATGATTACGAAAGCCAGTTTTCCATTCATCCTCAAAAATGAAATTGCAGTCAGCATTTTTAAATGTAAGGTCGATTTGGCAGTGTTTTGTTTATTTATTTTTTGTCCATTTCTCAGAGGTAAATCAGCAGTAGCAGTTTTGGTAGCGGTGACATCTCGCATCTCGCGTTAAATTTAGTTCCACAGAATTAGTCTTTCCTAAGAAAAATAAATGGTTTACTTTATTGTTAATTTGTAGTTTTATTATTTATCTATTGTGATGGTAAATATTGGACAAAATGGTAAAGTACTTACTATTTCCATGATCGCGTCAAAGCTACTTCTGTCAGCCAGCGTTGCTATCAAACATGAAGATATAGGTATAAATGGAGCCAACACTTAGAACAAATGCTTGAAACCAACTGTGGGCTGATGCTCTCTTTCTGAATGCATACATAAGAACGAGACAATTATATGTGTTTTCTTTATCTTATGTACGCATTCAGAAAGAGAGCGTATGCCCACAGTTGGCTTCACTTATGTATTTAGAGTGTTGCCTCCACTTTTATCTATAAGCTTCTTGCTATCAAATCTAACCAGTGTCACTGCTGTGTGTGTCAGTGTCAGGTGTTAGTCAGTGTCAGTCATCATCACTGTCAGTCAGTCAGTGACAACCTTTTACCTATAAGCTTCTTGATGACAACAACATCAACAAGGTTACAAGAATACAATAATACAAGATACAAGAAAAAGAAAATAACTACTACACTACTAAAACAAGAACAATAGCGTCGTAAGAAAGGACGAAACGCTACAATTTTCATATTATTTTTATAATTTCCTATTTTTTGTATAAAATTCTCTGAATGATCTCCAGCATTTGATGGTTTGGTTTGATTATCATAGCAATAGCAACCTATGGCAAAAAGGTGATGTGTAAAGCCGTGAAGTGAAGAGTTGAAATTGAAGTACATTTTCATGTGAAAATATTTAATGATTTCTACTATTTCTAATATTATAAGATTGAAAAAATAGTAGTCCGAGTAACCGTTTTTGTAAGGTGTGTTATAAATACATACATTGCATAAAAATGAATGATGATTATACACATGTAGATAGCAATGTATTTTATGTTACTGAAAATATTATGGGTCCTTGTGATCAGAGTGCTGAATATGAACAATTGCTCAATGATTATAATTCTGTCTATAAAGAAAATTGTAGTTGCAATGGTATTTGTTCCCAAGCTACATGTACATGCCTTAAGAAATCTTGTGGTGATAACTACCTAGCCTATCATAAAGATGGTCATTTGAGGTACAAACTTAAACCTAAATCAGAATTATATCCAATTTTAGAGTGCAATGATAGTTGTCCTTGTTCAATTGAGTGTGGAAATAGAGTTGTGCAGAGAGGGCCTGTGGAAGGCCTAGAGATCAGGCATTGTGACAAAGGTTTTGGTCTTTTTGCATCTTGTTCAATTCCTTCTGGGACATTTGTATGTGAATATGCAGGAGAAATTATAACTTCAAAACAGGCTTCTATAAGAACTCAAAAGAATATGGCCCAGGCCAAAAGTAATTACATATTTTATCTAAGAGAACAGTCTGCCAGCCAGCATACAGTTTATATTATTGATCCAAGTGTCTTTGGTAATATTGGGAGATATATAAATCATAGTTGTGAACCTAATTGCCAAATTTTTCCTGTCAGATGTGGATGTCCTATACCAAAATTGGCAGTATTTGCCAGTGAAGATATTTTACCTAATGAAGAGGTGACATTTCATTATGGTTCAAATGATACCAGTAATTTTGTAACTGTGACTGATCGTACTAAATGTTTGTGTAAAACAAAAGTTTGCTGTGGTTTCATGCCTTTTCATCAGTATTAACTTTTGTCATATTTTGTACTTGATTTTTTTTTAACTTTCTCTTGTCTTCTGTTCGTATGAAAGATGCCCTTCGTTTTATTCAGGTTGTCATAAATTGTATAAAAGTATTAGGGACCCGTTTTGTTTATTTTTTAGCTACTTAATCTGTAAAATGTCTTGTATTTTAAATGAGAATAGCTACTGAGGTGACATCATCCAGCCGTGCCACTTATAGAAAAAGAAATATTAATACAACTCATGCATAATCTATTTAAGTAAAATAGTTAATTGTTATTGAATGTTTGCAAAACACAAAAACTAAACTATCTATATGTTACACAATGTTCTAAATTTAATTTACTTTGGGGATGAAAATAACTTTTTCATCCCCAAAGTCTCCCCATCTCGGAAAGGGTATTTTTGCTCTTCAATATCTGAGTGCAAAGCAGTGTTTATCCACTACAGGATAAAGTAAATTGAATTTAGGCCATTGTGTGCACTAAGTTTGTGAATTCAAAATATCAATAAACCTATTTACTTCTACCTCCATGGTGCCGAATTAATCACACAACCTTTTTTAATTTGTTAAAAAGTCCAAACTCCGGACCTTCTTGGTGTACTTTTTTTTAATTTCCTTTGCTCGCGCCATTTTCTTTTCATGTCATACTGTTAAAATAAAACCTTTGGTTAAAAACAAGAAACTTGAAAACAAGTGGTTTTAGCGACGAGGAAGTTTATTTGACGCCAACAGAATTGACTGAAACTGTTAGTAATGCGCAAATCAGCTTTCGCCCTCAACAAACACGCGAGAAGTATTAACAGTACGATATGTTTAACACGTGGCGACTAGCTAAAGGACCCAAAACTTTCTCAGAAAACGTTTTGCTGGCATATTTTATTGAATTTTCTGATACCAAGAAATCAAGCACTCTATGGAGTAGGTACAATGCTAAAAACAACAATAAAGATGATTAAAGACAAGCATATCGACACCTATCCTAAATTAGTGGCATTTTTAAAAAGAGTCTCATCTGGTCATCAACCAGAAATATCGAAGATATTCACAGCATCTGAATGAAAAGTTTCCGAAGCAACTGATTTCGTATATTTGGCGGCAAAAGTAAGTCAGTTGCACATTCAGTATCTACTTAAGTACCTACCTATAGTAAAAGATTAAGTATACTAATCAACTACTTAACATAATCTAATACGTACTTAGTAGATGTTGATAGGCCTAATTATGTATGCATATCAATTTTATTAATTTATCTACTACTTACGATAGGTACTCTTTACGTTAGGTACAGGTTGTTCTTGTTATTGGTATTAACGGAGCATGTACCTACTAACGAACTAACACAACTTAATGTCAAAAACATTGAGAAACATTCAGATGACGTACTTTTATTTAATTTACTTACAAAGACAAAAAGAGACCGCAACTTCGTCATTAGTACATTAGCAAGGAATACGTAACGAAATATCAAGCCGGGCGTAAGGCTTGATATTTCTGCATAACACTCAGATAAATCAATTTTTTCAATAATATCGCAACGGAAAGTGTGTAAAAGTGCGTACGGATTAGAGGCAGCGTCGCCTGAGGCACGCACGGCTCGCCCTGTTGCCTCAAGTGCGTACGCGCCTCAGCCCTGAGGCGTGCCTTCATTCACGAGCCGTGCGTGGCGAGGCTGCGCACCCCGAGGCTGCCTCTAATCCGTACGCACCTTTAGACAGCCTATGGGTGCTAATAAATTTAGCAGTATCCCACGAGAAATAGCAACATTTCTTGAACTTCCAGAACCCCTGTTGTCACACGGGTCATTGTTTCCGATGAACTTCAGCCACACTTTTGACCGATTCAGGAGCTGATCTCCTCTTCTCTCTCTCTCTTTCTTTCTTTCTTTCTTTCCTCAGTCACATCCTTGGACTGGCTTCATCAAGAAGTCGGTTAAAAATGAGCCGTTACGAAACACCTAACCATGGCCCTCTCTCGCCAACATTTACGCCAAGGGAATCCGATGAATCGGTACAACTACTTACTAAGTACCTATGACAGATAGTTTACCGAAAAACAGTACACAAGTCACTAACACCAACATTACAGTACTTAACAAAAATATTACACTCAACTTCAGTACCTAACTGTAGCAACGTTACTTTCAATTTTTCTTAATTATACCTAGGTATTATTTGTTATAAATTAAATATTATTCTGTAATACTTACCTACCTATTATCATAATATAGTAGTTAATACCTAGTACCTAACAAAAATATTACACTCAACTTGAGTAACTGTAGCAACGTTAGGTACTTTAAATTTTTCTTAATTATACCTAATTATTATTTGTTATAATTTAAATATTATTCTGTAATACTTACCTATCATAATGTAGTAGTTAATACCTAAACTGAAATAAAAGTATCTTGTAAATGTTTTTTTTTGCTTTTCGTCAAAAGGTCCCGTTCGTACACACTGTGAATGATCAAAACTTTTTTTTTCCCGATCGTCAACAGTGTTGCCGAGGTGTTACCGATCGGGAATATTCGTTTCCTCGCTGAGGTGGGATGAAAAGTTACGTGTTTCACTCGAGTGCAAAGATTAAATTTGGTTTTTTCACAGCTTCAAGGGACTGTAGACTTGAGTACCTAAATGGTTTTAATTTCAACTCGATATCTCCACGCGTTCCCGAGATAAAGTCGCTCGTCTGTCTGTCTGTCTTGGCAGACAGACAGACAGACGGACAACAAAGTGATCCTTGGAAAGGGTTCCGTTTTTCCTTTTGACGTACGGAACCCTAAAAATTAGCCCAATCGGTCCAGCCGTTCTCGAGTTTTAGCGAGACGAGCGAACAGCAATTATTTTTCTTTTATATGTATGGATTCTGCAAGTAGTTAGGTATATTATATTAACTTCTATGGCGCTTGCCACGACAACGTGTCACAAAATATTTGTTTGCCGCCATAGCTACAAGTTTTCGAAAACGGGAGTCGCAAGGAATCGGTTAAATTGTCAATTAGCTAGAGAGTTAGATAGTTAGTTGCAGCTAGTTGCTCGTTCCACAACTTAGTGTGGTCTCCATAGAGAAACAAGAACAAGGACACTTTTTTAAATCAAGTTTTTACAAAATTCTGGTCACATTATTCTCGTGGCTTCTCTCTATGTGTGAAAAGAGGTGTTCCCAGAGGGCCACGATTCTAAATTGTTCTTCTTTTCCTACCGGGGCCATGAAAACATCATAATAATGTCTTAAATGTTCCAAATGAAATCCCAACGGGTCCACAAGATTTATCCAAAGTACAGTCAGTAAAATCATTTTTTTTGTAAGAAAGAAGAATAGAGCTCACCAAACAAAGTAGTAGGTAGGTAATAAGTTACGTGAGCTAGGAAGCGTTTAATTTGTATGAAGTACCAGGCTGTCATACCCACGGAACAAATAAATAGAGTTTAAACCCACTCTATTTATCTGTTCCGTGGTTTTAACTCAGTAAGAACTTACCAACAAAGCATTAAACAAGAACCTAGAAAGAAAGCATTTCGTACCTACCATGAAGTCAAGAACACAAACCTTTTGAGGTTTTTGTGATGTTTCTGTTGATTTTGTTTATTAAACAAAAATCAAAAAGGTACCAGGCTGTCATAATTCAGCAGGAGCTTGTTGAAACAGAAAGCATTTCGTTCATAATAATATTAACATTAACCTTATTATTTCTACAAAAGAAGAAAATGATCACGTGAACATATTATTTTTGGCTTATTTGCCATTGAATGATGTTGAATACTGGCACTTCACATGGCGTATTTGTACATTCAAATATTCGCCTCATTTAAATAATACAAAATTTACCGGTTATTGCAATAAAGTCCACACGGCATAATTTAAGATGGTTGGTTGGCCATTATGCAAGTAGCGTCGGGAAATTAAAAAATACGCGTTTTCATTCGCGTTTTGCTGATTTTTCGCTTTCCAACCGGCTTGATTGCGGCTGAAAAGTGCTCTTCTGAGTTCTGTTGCAAAGACATGTTTATTGGACCGACTCTAATATCGTACTTAGTTGGTTACGTATCGGTTTATCCAATTTAAAACGTTTGTCGTCAATAGAGTTGCCACAATCAGGGAATTGACTGACACCAATTCGTGGCGCCACGTTCCCACGGAACACAAGTACACAACCCAGCTGACTTGCTGTCCCGTGGCGTAAACCCACAAGAAGTTGCTGAATGTGGCCTGTGGTGGCATGGGGCCGAGTTCTTGTTAGTACCCGAGTCTGATTGGCCTATTACACAGTCACAAACTAATACATTAACGATTTAAGTACCTGAAGTTAAGGCACATCCCACTGCTGATGTAAGTACAGACACATCTTTTCAATTAAATAAATACACTTTTATTTAAAAAGTCTACAACAACACATTTTGTTACGAGGCATGCCTTATATGTTTTGTCGTTTCAATATATACCGGCAATTTTGGATTAGGAACTGTTTTATATTCAATTTTTTTTGAATTTGGAATGTTAAAACAATTGAAAGTACAGTACAGTCAACGTAACTTGGCGCGTCTGAAGTTAGCCGATTAGCTGGGCAGTAGACAATTTCGTTCCTAAAAGTTCCATTGCGCAGCCAAACAGCTAACTTCAGACGCGCCAAGTTACGTTGACCGTATTTTACTACGATTAATGATGCTATAGTTTAGTCACAGCGACGATTTGAATCTGTCAGGTCACGAACGAAAATAAACCTTGCTAAGGAAAATGTTCGTGCAATAATTTTCTACAACTTTCGAAGAGGCCTAACACAGTTTAAGTGTTTCGAAGAGCTAACATCTGTGTTCCATGATTACACCCCGTGTCTGCAGGCTGTCGAACGCTGGTATTTATAATTCCAGCGTGGATAGGTATACTTGTCTTAGTGACAAATCTCGTGAAGAACGTCCAAAATCCGATTTCATTGAAGATAAAATCGTTGCTGTGAGACAACTATTTCACTAATATCGTCATGTGTCGTATAGAAGGATAGAGGCATTATTAGGCATCTCAGGAACAACCATTTAAAATATCTTCCATGGGGCGCTTGGTGTGAGAAAGCTAGTAGACCGTTGGATCCCGCATTTGCTTTCCGACGATCATAAATCGGCCCGCGTCAGACGGTGTAAGAAAACTCTTCAAAGGTTTAACCGAGGAGAGTAAAATCACGTCTACGACATTATCAGTAGTGACTAATCTTGACCCGTCTACAATCCTGATTCCAAATAACAATCTACAATCTGGGTCTTCCAAGGTGGGTCAAAACCAACTAAAGTCGTTCGTTCTCGAAGCACCTCAAAAAAGATAGCGGGCAAGTTCGTTGCGAGAACCGGTTATGTTGCGAGGATTGCACTTGAAGATCGTAGAACGGTTAATATAGAGTGGTATACCACAATTTCTTTACCACAAATCATCACCGAACTACGAAAATGTTACCCAAAGCCACGCATCATCCAAAAGCATGATAACGTAAGTTCACGCAGTGCTCATTGAACGATTGGTTATTTGAAGCAGGAAAACGTAAAAATCCTTGACTTATCCTCCATACAGTTCAGACCTGAGCCCTAATAATTCCTATACATTTCTTAAAATTAAGAATAGTCTTCGTGGTCAAAGTTTCCATTCCGGTGAAGAAGCAGTCGATACTTTCAAGTCAGCCATATTAAACACCCCCACTTTGGAGTGGGGAATACTCTAAAAACCAATAAAAAATACTGTAAGGTTCTAGTTGGTTTTCTTCCTTTAAACGACAAAACTTAAAAGGCATACCTCGTACTTAAACAGGTTTATTAATAATTACAGAAGTCCTAGTAATAAATCGGCTGCACTAAGCTAAATTCAAGTATCTCAATTTTTTTCGTTTTTTTTTTACACCGTTGGATTCTTATCACTTCGGCGCATATTTCTACATCAAGCAAACCTCATATTTCCTTTTAATTTTAGAGCTATCGTCAAAGGAAGTATTCAAGTATCTTAAAGCAGACAAAAAAACTAAGCTAAAATGAAGTATCTCGCTATGACAAACTTAAAAACAAGCATCACAAACGCAACATACTTACTTGATTTATGATTTGGGTTGGCAACATGCTTGTCTTTAGTTTTGTATCACTATACAAATCAATCACGAATAATATAAATTACTGTAAACTTTAAAATCACATCTATGATTTTTACGTAATTTTTTCAAGCCAAGCTAACTCCCAAAATCATTGTGTAAGTCCGTGGTATCCAGTAGTAAACGGTTTTTTATTAACCGAATGACTTCCTGCCACTCTTCGGATAAAACAGTTTTCAGGTCTTCTATCGACGTCGGAGCTGGACATCTTCCTCGTGCCTGCCTTTTCAGGTAGTCAATCATATATTCAATCGGATTGAAGTCAGGACTGAGGGCTGGCCAGTCTTGTGTGGGAATCCCGACTTCTTATAGGTATTGTCTAGTCACTGCAGCGGGGGCAGCAGACATTATCCTACGTTTATTAGCGAAGATTTCCATCAGAACATGGTTTTTTTTTGCGCGGTGGAAATCCTTTTGGACTTCCTCCATCGTGGGGGTGACGGAGGGGTATGCCGGACTCTTACCGGCTAAAACCACCGCGGTGTTCCACCTCTGCCTATGGCCGGGGGTGCGGGTTTCGCATAAGCATTCACCGCTCCCCCGACAGGCCTTGACCCGCTGAACCTCAGCGGGTCCCACCTCCCAGTGCGGCCATTCCTATTAGGGCCGCACCCACTCTAAAAGTGGCGCGCGTGAAACACTGCGCCGCCAACTCGGGCCTATCTGGTTGGACGACGGACGCTCCAAGTCCGCCGCCCGCAGGCCACCTCTTATGGAGATCGCAGATCGTGTTGCGCCCTCCTCGGGCGCCCGGTGCATCTCCTGCGAGAGGGGGGACATGACATCCTCGCAAAAGGAGCCAACCACGTCCCATGTGCTCTCGCTCTCGACCATCGATTGAACGACGGCCAGAAGCGAGAGATCGCTCCCGCCTATTGCCACAACGAGGCCACTGCGCAGCCCTGCCCAGGCCTGCCCAGGCTGGACACTCCTCCAACGTGTGCTGCGCCAAATCCTCCGGGCAAGCAGCACAGAGGTGACACACCGGTGTCTGCTCCCGACCTATACCACACAGGTACTTCCCAAAGCAGCCGTGCCCAGAAAGTGCCTGCGTCAGCCGGAAGCTGAGGGCGCCATGCCGCCTCTCGATCCACGCCTCCATGACGAGTCTTACCGCCGCTATAACGGCGTGCCCCATCAGAACATGGCCTAGCAGAATGTCGTTGATGTATCCTTTCTGCGGTTAGCCCGCCTCCCCGACCTCCACCAGGTACGAAGATCAGCTCCGTTTTTGCTTCAATATAAATCCCCGCCCACAAAGTACAAGACCTACCCCCGTAAGCCACTGTTTCCGCAAAACAGTATTGTGCGACATCGCTCCCCCTTTCTTCTATAGTCTCTCCGTCCACAATGCAGGCACATCCTGGTTTCGTCCGGAAACAGGACTTGGCTTCATTGCTCCATATCCCTAAGTATCGCGAGCAAACTGAATCAGGGCTTATGGGTGGGCTGGAGACAATTTGGGTCCCGTGGCTGGCTTTTTGGGGGTCAAGTTCACTTTTTTGAGTCTTCGCCTCACTGTTCACTCGCTAACAGCCCTCCTTCGAACTTGTCTGAGCTGCTGCCAGACGTCCATGCCCGTCAGGTGTTGATTTCGGAGAGCAGAGGTGACATTAAATCGGTCATCTCTCACTGTAGTATATCGCTGTCGTGTAGATCTTGGTTCCCGGACTAAATTTCTAGTCTCCCTGAAACTCTTGTATACCTTCTAGCAAAAGACTGGCTCAGATGAAGTTGTCCAGTACCGTACTTTCTGCATCCATCGCCTTCCTACAGTCCTAACCAATATCGCCAGTCCTTGTGAGGTTCTATCTAACCTGCCGTTTAAGTTTGTTGTAGTTAAAAGTTACCCAAGTTAAATTCAAGTAAGTCGTAAGTTACTTGTTTTTAGTTTTTTCCAGCGCCTTAAACAAAACCAAGTAAGTTAGTTGCTTGTTTTATGCTTAGTAAAACTAACTGGAAACTTATTGTAAAACTAAGCTAAAACAAATTTCCACTTGCATTAATTAAATGGGGGGGTTTGGGATGCGAAAAACGCTGAATTATATTAAGAACCTTTATTATCTATAATATATCAAATAATTACATCGTTCTGACAATTAACATAGGAGATAATCCAATGTAAAACAAAAAATATTTTTTTCGCGCCCCTGTAAAATTTACCATAATCGACATAGTTGAATTTAGCTTAATGCAGCCGAAATATACAACAGGCTCACTGACTGTTTTTGAGCTTAATTCTCAACACATTAGTTTATATACCGTATCCCAGATATAATGATTCCCCAAGGAATTTGATTTACTAGTCAAAGGAAAATCACCTAATAAATTCTAAATCTCACATTGCCGGACTTAAGTACGAGTATTTCTTACATGATGGGATAATTAGAGTAGGTGGACGAAAACAGGCTTCGGAATGTAGTTTTGATATGAAACATCCCATGCTACTAAGCCACAAACACCATTTCACCCATCTTTTATTCCCACAGGAACACCGCTGAACACCGGCTTTTGCACAGGAAATTTAGCTCGGCGAACAGCGCGTAATTGTAACGTTTGTAGGCGTTTTAAAGGTAAAACGATGCAAAATATCATGGGAAACCTACCTGCCGAAAGACTTATAGTTCCTCATTTTCGCACTCTGGGGACTGATTTTGCTGGCCCATTTATGATTACGGATCGCAAAATAACAAAGTGGTATCTGTGTATTTTTTATATGATTTAGGTATAGGTAAGTGCATTGATTTGGAAGCAGTAAGCGAACTCTCAAAGAACACTTATTTGAAGTTTAGGCCTACTAAATCAAATTGTTTACGGTCAACTGGATCCCAGTTGATAATAAATAAACGTTATCTTCAATTTAGTATTTTTAATATAATTAATAAATTACAAACGTCATTCTAATCAAAAGAACATCCATTGACAAAGTATATTTGAATTGTTCCTATATTGTTCTCTTCCTTTTTATTCGTCAGTCGCGCGATGCTCCAAGGCGGTCCATGTTAAGTCACGCACCTTCCTGCGCCGACATTTATACCACTCATGGTTAGCCAAATGTATGTTATTAACACAAATATTTTGCGACAATGGTGGAACCTTTGTTCTCGCTTCCAAGGAGCTCAAAGAATCTATTGACAGTAATGCCAATTCCATCGCTGATTTTGCAGCTAGCGAAGGCGTCGAATTTAGTTTTTCACCTGCATGCACTCCGGTGCAAGCCGGTGTGAAATCTGCTAAGTTTCATTTGGCTAGGATATTAGGGACTGCTCACCTTACCTTCCAGGAATTGTCTACTATGTTAGCTCAAATATAGACTATCCTCAATAGCCGCGACCTATATGTCCCTTCCCTTAAGCTTCTTACCCACTGATTTTTATCCCTTGACACCGAGCTACTTTTTAATTGGTAAACCGCTCCAGTCACTGCCATCTCCGTGCCTCTAATGTCAATCGTCTTGACAGGTTTAAGAGCTTTGAGAAGATACCACAACAGTTCTGGCAGTGCTGGAGCCATGAATACATCGCTGAGCTTCAGACGAGGACAAAATGGCGCACTAAATCCGCGGAGAGCCTACAAATAGTGTATACCAACTTCCTTCAGTAGGACTTAGGACTAGGACTGTGTGTTGAATTCGAATGTTTTTTTTTTGTTTTTTGTATATTTCTTACGTGATTTCTCCGGTAAGTGAAAACTCTTTTTAATAGATAGGGTATGCCTAAGGGGTGGTCCCATATAAATTTTATCAAAATTAATTCAGCACTTTTTGAAAAAATCAACAAAAACAAAAAAATATAAGAACGTGAAATGTGACGATAGGATATTGAACGTTATTAATATGCTTTTAGATGTAGTTTGTTTCTCTTAATTAATGAGTTAATAGCCCCCGAATAACGAAGAACAACGCACTTTTGGTCGGGGTGATGATCAATGATTGTGTCTTCTCTGTATGAGAAGAGGTTACATTTATTTTCTATAACACACGTGACACGTAACACATGTCACGTACTTTACCCTGAAGTCTGACTTTGTGCCTAAACTAAGCTTTGTGCACGTTTGATGACAATAGGCTTGCGAATATTGCGATACTACCTACACAATGTCATGTGGTGAATTACTCATTTATCATACCTACCATAGTTAAGTCAGGTTTCAATCTTTGACCTCCGTATCTAAAGAAAGTGTGATAACATTAAATCGACATCCCAATTAGGTAAGTATGTACATTATCATAGTGACCTCTTACGCCACACTTGATAAAAACAATGATTTCTAATAATTTAACGCTATCTGGGATTACCACATTAACATTCAAGGAGTTAAGAGCGTGTATTCGATTCGAAAAAACTTCATGTTTTCGCGTTTTGCCCAGAGTAATATCGTAATGATGTGAGCAGATTATTTAAAGACAATTACAGTTTTAGAAAGATAAAGTCTTGTTTTAGGGAACTACAGAGTAAAAGTATAATATTTTATTATGGTTTTTTGAAGCGAAGACAATCCTTTCATAGCGTTTTACGAAAATAGACGTCAGAGTTAACTTTCACCACGAATACAACCATTACTACAATATGCCAAAATGCGTTTTTCCAACAGGATATACAGTCTTAAAGTCTACTACAGAGCCAAAATTACGAAAATATTACCATTATGTATTAAAAAATAATGTTGGAAAAGTACAAAATCGGTTCACTTTGACAATTTTTTTTCACCAGTATTTGAATAAAAACATAACTGATATATTTATTTTATGTAAAAAAAGGTTATGTTTAATAAATAGAATATTTTTCAGTCCGTTATACGAACTCATTTATTTTAGACACTTAATTTAAAAAGCACTGTATAACATCGCGCGCTATTGCTTGCCGATCAATTTAAATGAATCGTGCTTATTTCGTGCGTATTTTTTTTTCTGATCCACACAAACATACCATTGTATTGTACTAGTGTATGTCAATGCTGCTAGGCCGTTCCAGCAATCGTTTAAATTTTAAGTTGCCGCCCTTAAAAAGGAAAATACATATTTGTGATACAAACAAGTCGACGTACATTTACTGTTCTTTTGACCTCATTGGTCTGTAAAAATTATTCTCTTTCACTTCACACGAACAACATGTCTATTCTGTTATAACTCTACACAAGACCACGATTGATTCGCACAAAAAGTTAAAAGTTCAGTAGCAAATGATTCACCGGGGTGTGCATTGTAGTCCCCTAACATAAACACTGACTCCACATTGTGACTGTCAATTATGGCTGTCATTTCACTGAGACACTCTGTGAATTCCACTAAGTTTTCATTGGACTCTGTAGGCATGTATACAGAAAATATCAAAAAGGAACGATCACTTAGCTCGATTTTTATTGCACTTCACTACGGTTACTGTAGGAAACGTAACCTTTCTCCACAGTAAGGTAACTCCGCCCTTGGGCCTACCACGTAAGAACTCAGACGCGGTATCCACTGCAGAGGTACCCGTGCAGCCGAAACCATCATATTCTATCGCGGCCAGGTACCAGAGGTCGTGAGGCAGAAGCCACCTCTCCTGCAGCGCCACAACATCAGCCGAGCGACATAGCTTTCGCACGCATTCCACTGATCTTATCACGTTCTTGCAGTTAAAACTTATTAAGTTGATGTTATTCATAAATTAGAACGGCCAATATTCTCGCTAGGGACACGGACATTTTCCTTATCACGTCTGATGATGTTTATAAAACGACGGTAGGCCACCCCCTTTGGCCAGAAGTCATCATTCAAGAAAGTTATCAATGAGTGTTTAGGTACGAATATTTTGTATGATTCTTTAACTCGCCTGTCGCTTTAGAGATGGTAATAATAACGGGGATCACACTGAAAGTTTTTAGAATAGGCCAGTAAGAAAAGCATCCGATTCAAAATGTATTTAAATTTCGAATTAGGAACTCTGGTTGGGAATCGGTAGTGTGTTAGAACCTAATGGCTTGGCACGTGACGATGGTAAGAGATCAGGTGGAATGACTATAATGCCGTGGAAGTTGGGTAGACCTTTGGTGTGGGATGCAACTTGTGTCGACACCTTTGCGCTATCTAATCTTCCTAGCACGTCGTGTTGTGCTGGGGCGGCTGCTGCAGGTGCCGAAAATCTCAAATGGCGTAAATATATTAACAACCTTCTTGGAAGTTATATGTTTGAGCCGTTTGGGGTTGAAACACTAGGGCCATGGGGTCCGAGTGGTTACCTTGTTTTTAGAGACATTTCTAAGCGGCTGGTCGACTCTTCACGTGACCAGAGGGCTGGCCTTTTCTTGGGCCAAAGAATTAGCATTGCCATTCAACGTGGTAATGCTGCTAGCCTTTTGGGTACTTGTCCCATTGTGAGCGATGCGGACGAGTTTTTTAATGCCCTGTGAGCCCTCCATTGTATGTACCTACATAATACATATATTTTTAAATTTATTTTTAAGCTTTTTTATATTTAATTATTTTAAATGTTGTTAACAAATGAATAAATTAAGTACGAAGGTAATGAATTCATATTTGTTGCATTTGTTTTTACAATTTGTCGGCTATTTAAAAAGGTTGTGACGTGCATCGAAATGTATTTGAGTAAAGAAAATTTTTGCTTAATGATTTATTACGACTTTCGTTGCAGTGCTACTCAACAACAATGTTACGGTAGACTTCGAATAGCATTTCATGACGAAACCCCAACCCGTGTTATTGTTTACAACAACTGGTTTAATAAGTTAAAACTCGGCCGAAACAAACTCACTGATAATTCGCGAGAAGGACGTCCTTCTACGGCGACTACTGAAAATAACGAGAACACGGTATAAGTATTGCGCTGTGCGGCTAATGATAGAAACCACGGGACAGATAATAATAATAATAATAATAACCCCCCGTCGTATCTCTACGTTGACGTCGTGGTGGGGCTTGTGCGCCTCAATGAGCGCTAGGGCTATGCCGGTAGATACACTCATACCGGACAGGTCTAGGGTGAGAGGTCAGACCAAGAGGGGTACAAATTTGCTGCTGGTCCACTCCCAGCCCAGAAGCATTTTCCATCTCCGAATTCCCTTACCCTAATCCCCATTTCCTTAATTCCCTTCTTTATCTAACCTAATCCCAGCCCTCAATCCCAACCTAAGCTTCTAGTCCACTCCCAGGCTAGAAGCTTTCCCGTTTCCCAATTCCTCGTAATTCATAACAAATATGCGATGCGTCTAAGAAACAGAATAATACCCCAGGCGGGTACCGGAGCCAACCGCGATGGAGAATCCCGTCTCGGGCCTTCCAGCCCGGGCTGCCCTACGTATTCTGGGGAGGGCACCGTATCGCACGAACCTGTCCAGTCTCGAACTGTTACAGTCCAACATAGCAAATCGTCGTCATTTTCTTCACCAACATAATCACTATTTTCATCAATCCCTTCATCACCACCTTCTTATCTGGATAAAAGTTCACCCAATTCATCACCTTCATCATCATTACAATCCGCCATGGATGTTGTGCATGAAGCTACCTTAGCTAAAGTCACTGCACCCGTCCAAGGTGGAAGGCGCATACGTAAGACGTGGACAAAAGACATGAATATTTTCATCATGCGCGTTTATTTCATCATCAGTGAATTAGAATCAAACACAAAAATGTACCTTACACCTTTACATGCACGGTTTATAGCAGAGTTCCCTGAAATGAAAGTAGGAAAACAAAGAGTAGGAGACCAACGCCGTGCTATAACTCATCGTGGCTTTCTAACACATCAAGAGATTGAGGATATAAAAGAGGAAGTAAGAGCTCTACTCCAAAATCAACCACCATCACACATAAACACAACCACAGACCACCCGCAAAGTCGGAGAATGAGATGGTCAGACAAGCTTAACGAAGCCATAATGAGAAGTTATTACCGACTAACAAATCTAGAAACTGACTTAACCACATATAGGCCCCTATTACACCAAGACATTATTTCTAAATACCCTGAAACTGCCCACCTTACTATACAAAGAATAGCAGACCAACGTAGATCTATTGTTAATAATCGCCTTCTATCCACTGAGCAACTGAATAAAATTCAAGAAGAGGTTCGAAATGAACAAGATCCTGGTATTACACACACTCCCGAAGACATAACCCAACATGCAGAAGAGAACCCAACATTCAATATTACAGACCCGATACAGACAATTACAAATGAGCTTAACTCAGAGCCGGAACAGGCAATAAATGATCTATCTCCAAGCCTTCCCACAGAATTACACCTACAATTAAAAGAAATGTTCGTGGAAACTTTTAGTAAATTTAAAGACACACATCCAACAAGCCGACCATACATACCCAAACTGAAACCCTCCAAAAAACTAGCATCTATTATAAGTCACCTCAACTCTAGTATACTTTCAGACACATTAACCTCTGACACAGACTTTGACACATTACAAACAACTATCTACAGTGCGGCCTATACTTCAGCCAAATTTAGTGGCGCTAGGATAACAGAAAGAAACAGGATAAATAACACTCCACAAAGTGAGCCCTGGTGGCAAAGACGCCTGCAAGTAAGGATTAATGATCTCAGAGCAAATATTGGAAGACTGACTGAATATACAAGAGGCGTTCGATCACAAGCCTTACAAAAACACATAGTTAAAATAAAACAACAATACAAAATTCACACTCAACACGAAACCCAAAATACTGACACCTCTCACTATCTAGACACCCTGAAACAAAAATTGAACACCTTGTCATGTCGATTAAGAAGATACAAAGAGACAACACTTAGGAAAACACAGAACAAACAATTTTACAACAATGAAAAACTATTTTACAGAAAGCTTACACAACAACATATTACCTCATCAGGAAACAACAGCACTTTACCTACCCCTGAATCTTTACATACATTTTGGTCTAATATCTGGTCAAACCCTATTGATCACGAGCAGAATCAATGGATTGAGGAAGATAGAGAGAGACTGAAGGATATGCCGGAAATGGAATTCGAGCAAATCCATTTAGATCTTCTGAGAGCCGTAATATCGCGAACACACAACTGGAAAGCTGCTGGGTCTGATAACATACACAATTTCTGGTATAAGAAATTCACATGCACTCACACACTATTACTCAAACACATTAACGCCTTCATACACTCACCTGATACAATGCCACTCTACATCACACAGGGTATAACATACATGCTACCGAAAGATCCATCAGACTCAGCGAACCCTGCTAAATATCGTCCAATTACCTGCCTGAAGGAATATCTATAAAATCATCACATCATGTTTAAGTGAATCCATATACAAACACACTCATGAACATCACATCTTGGCAGAGGAACAAAAAGGTTGCCGGAAACATAGCCAAGGATGTAAAGAACAACTCACGATCGACGCCGTAGCTTCTAAACAAGCAATCAGTCAAAAACGCAATATTCATACCATGTACATAGATTACAAAAAAGCATTTGACTCTGTACCACATTCTTGGTTAATATATATTTTAAAACATTACAAAATTCATCCTGCTATCACGTATTTCCTGGAAAAGATAATGCTAAATTGGAACACTAAACTTAAAATATGCAATTGTACTGAAAGTTCCGAAACCGATTTCATTCCGATAAAAAGAGTTATATTCCAAGGTGATGCATTGAGTCCCCTCTGGTTTTGCCTTGCACTTAATTCACTGTCCAACATGCTTAACAAAAATAACATAGGATTCAAAATTAAACACGACGCACAACAGACAAGCCTCACTCATCTCATGTATATGGATGATATCAAACTCTTTGGAAGCACACTGAATGAAATACACACACTTGCCGATATCACTCAGACATTCTCAAACGATATTCGCATGGAGTTTGGAATAGACAAATGTAAAATCCAATCTGTTAACAAAGGTATAATAGAACCTGCCTCATATGAATTAGCAAATCATGATGTTATAGACGCCGTAGACCCAGTTGAAGGATACAAATACCTAGGATACCACCAGTCACAGGAAATTCACCACAAAGATACAAAAAAGACCCTACAACAAAAATTCAAAAACAGACTACATAAAATACTGCACACACATCTTTACGCACGAAACGTTATCAAAGCTATTAACACGTATGCTATCCCCATACTTACCTACTCATTTGGAATTATTCGCTGGACACAAACTGACCTACAGAACCTACAAAGAATAATTAATACTACCATGACTAAGCACAGGAAACATCACCCAAGAGCTTGCATTCAAAGATTGACCCTACCTAAGAAAGAGGGCGGTAGAGGACTCATTGACATAACAAACCTACACAACAAACAAATCATATTACTCAGATCATTCTTTCACACTTATTCGCAACAATCAATACTACACAAAGCCATATCTCAAGCAGACACATTCACACCACTCTCTCTTGCGGATCACACCAAACAGATGAAGATAAACACCATACAACAAAAAATAGATACATGGACTCAAAAATCACTTCATGGACGTCATCGCCTAAACTTGACCGACCCAAATGTTGACAAGATAGCGTCAAACGCATGGCTAAAGCGAGGCGAGCTGTTTCCTGAAACAGAAGGATTTATGCTAGCGATTCAAGATCAGGTTATACATACAAAAAACTACAGGAAATACATCATCCGCGACAGTAATCTAAGTAGTGACCATTGCCGTCACTGTCATAAACAACCTGAAACAATACAACACATCACAGGCGCATGCTCATCTATAACGCAAACAGATTACAAACACAGGCACGACCAAGTAGCAGCAATCATACACCAGACACTCGCACATAAACACAATCTCATTACAGAAAAAATATCATACTATAAATACCAACCCCAAATTATACTAGATTCACCTGAATACAAATTGTACTGGGACAGAACTATACTGACTGACAAGACTATACATCACAACCGACCTGACATCACCCTGCACGATAAGCAAAATAAAATTGTATACCTGATAGATGTAGCTATACCTAACACACACAATTTAACATCCACACACACAAACAAACTCTCAAAGTACGCAGACTTGACTATAGAATTGAAAACTCAATGGAGAGCTCACACGGTCAAGACCATCCCTATCATAATATCCAGCACCGGCGTCATCCCCAAAACACTTCATACAAGCCTTAAAACACTAGACATTCATCCACTCACATACATACTCCTACAGAAAGCAGTCATACTGAACACATGCAGAATCGTCAGAAAGTTTCTGTCTATAGACTAAACTGCCTAACGCCGCCCGTCTTAGTTGTTTGGCCAAAAGCCCGCAATTTGGACGTAGTTCCCCAGAAATGGGAGATTTAAATCTGATCATCTTAAAATAATAATAATAATCTTTATTTAAGCAAAACATACACAGTCTTACCACAAAAAAGTTAGACACGCTTTAGACACGTGTTTAGCAATTGTTTAGCAAAAGTGATACCACAAAACCATGATTAGCTAATGTTTAGGGTTAGACATGTGTTAAAATTTAAACAACGACAATCCCTTGTTTAGCACGCGTTTAACCATCGCCTTATTGCTTTCTCTCAGTAAGTCAGTACGTAAATTGCAATGGATATCTTCGATTATGCTGATTTTAATGATTTGGACGACATTCAATTTATGGATAACTATCGTGATCAAGTGTACCGAGTGCGAGTGAATCCCTTCAAACATTACAACGAATATAACTTCAGAAAACGGTACAGATTCAGTAAAGCTTTCGAAAAAAAAAAATGTTAACCTAATAAAAGATGATATTCCACATGATTCTCGTGGTAGGTGCTTAGATCCTCAAATTCAAGTTGCCTGTGCCTTACGGAACTGGGCCCGCCATCAGGTTCACGATGTTTTTTATCCATTTTTTGGTCAGTGGGATTCATAATATATAAACTTGTTGGCGTCTCGGTTAAAATGTTTTAGAACGGTTTTTCACTCAAATAATTCTCAACCACTGTCACAAGCAAGAACTGTCATTGAAAAGTACGTTCCGTTCCGTTGTTAATGTTACAAAAAACTTTGAACATTTATTTCTGTATGGTTATCAATGGCGGACATATTAATTTGATTTAATAGTACTTATTTTACATTTTACAACTAAGTTATTCTGTAAAAACCATTGAAACAAAAAAAAATCGATAGGAAAGAGATAGTCTCAACAAATGAAATCAGCTTAAAACGAAACTTGTCTTAGGGTTGCCAAATTAAAACAAGGGTACGTCAATTTAGGCACTGTTTTGCTAAATAAATGTTAAACATGTATTTGTGGTAAGAAATTTTAAACACTTGTTTAAGCAGTGTTTATCTCTTAGACACTGTTTAACTAAACAGGTGTTTAAACGTTGTTTTATTTATTTTTTGTGGTAAGAGTGACAGAGTTTGAAAGACAGTTTGATATTGTTTTGAACATATTTTTATAGTTTATGTTGCAAATTCTGTGCAAGAATAATACTCTACTTCTTAAGCTAGGTAAACCTGTATTTTAAGAGGTAGTTCACGGTCTTTAATACAATGATCAACAAAAACTTATCTCAAGTGGACTGTGTCATTCTACTGTATGGTATACAAAGAGTAAAATTGTGTGTATAAGTGTGTTGAGTGTGTGGGTGGTGTGTGTGTGAGTGTGTGGGGTGTGTGTGTGTGAGTGTGTAGGTGTGTGAGTGTAGATGTGTGTGTGTTGGTAGGATAGGTGTAAACGTGTGGGTGTGTGGGTGTATTAGACAAGATAGGTAAGTAAAGACTCCGTATAAGAGTAATCTTTAAGGAGCAGCCACTCTGTTACTTTAGATTTTAGTGCGTGTGAGTTTAAGTTTATAATATTGAGGTGTTTATTATTGTTTTTATAAATATGGGTACTTAGTATATAATATTGATGTTTAGCGAAGAAAGTCTTGTGTTGAATACTAGATGGAAGGTATGTGCGTTTATTTGTAATAAGAGGTGGAAGCTCTGCGTGCTTTTTAAGGGTGGATCTAAGTACATAAAGCTGACGAACCGTAAGTACTTCACAGTCAGAGAACAGTTCAGCTGTTGGATACCTATAAGGTTTATTTGTCATGACTTTCAGTATAGCTCTCTGTGCTCTCTCCACTCTCAAAAAGCTAGTTTTAGTGGCACCTCCCCATGCGACTATGCAATAGCCAATCACTGATTGACATAGTGCGTGGTACACCATCTTAAGAACTTTTAGGTTGGCGGATACTCTGGGAGACTTAAATATATGTATAAGACGTAATGTTCTGTTGGTGACGGCGTTAATTTGTTGGTCCCATCTCAGTCCGTCGTCTATCTGAACTCCGAGGTATTTGACACATTCGGATCTTGCAAGCGGAGGACAGTTGCAGTGAGTGGGCGGGTTTAAGCACGTATGAGCAGTTATATTAAAAGAAGGAGATGGTTTAGCGTTACGTCGTATTGCAAAAGGAATATAAGTCGTTTTTTGTAGGTTTAATGTAAGAAGGTTCGAGTTTAGCCACATCATAACTTTAGCCATGACCACCTCTGCATTTGTTTTCACAATGTCCCAAGTGATTCCGTCTACAAGTATTGCAGTGTCGTCTGCGTAAGCATAAATTCTACCGTTCGGGAGACTCATTCTGCAGAGGTCATTTACGTAGATCTGAAATAGTGTCGGGGAAAGGATCCCCCCCTGGGGAACACCGTAGGACACGCAAAACTCATCGCTTGTGTAAGTATTAATTTTAATACACAGCTTACGATTTTTTAGGTAATCTTTAAAAACTTCTAGAGGCATTCCACGCACACCGATACTTTCCAGCTTCGTGATGAGTTTGGGAACAGAGACTGTGTCAAAAGCCTTCGAAAGGTCCAGGAATATACCTAGACATTTCGATTTATTATCTAGGTTTAAGGCAAGTTGTTGTGTGAAATCCATTACTGCATCTTCTGTAGATAGACTTGTCCGAAATCCGTATTGGTTATTAGCAATGAGTTGATTTTTATCAAGATAAGATAAACTCTATTTATCTGTTCCGTGATAGAAACTGATAGAACGGTGACAGAAGGTGATATAAACAGATTCGCTTTAGGCGTTGGCTCGATAGGTACTAGACATGAGTCTAGTATCTATTAATAAATTTACGTGAACATTTAGGTGTCAGAAAGCTTTGAACTATGTAGATGCCTTAGATGGATACCTTATAATTTGACGGAAGATCAAAAACGTCGTCGTTTGGATTGGTGCCACTCAATGCTTGAACATTATGATGGAGGTGACTCGAATGCTGTATATGATATAGTCACAGGTGATGATAGCTGGATATATTGTTACGAAACCGAAACCAAAAGTCAATCTGCGCAAAGGATGTCTCCATTCGAAAGACTATTTGTTACTGCAGATCGGTATGTCAGTCATTGTTTACCGCAGTTCTCATAAAAAAAGTTAGATAGCAGCATCCAAGAAGCAGGACAGCAGGAGGGGGAGGGGGGGTGAGGGTAGGAGGGGAGCAGGATCCTCGTCCACCACGACAACGGTCCAGCTCATTCCACCAGACGGACTATCGAATATTTGTCTATCGAAGGTGAGTCATCGTTCTTACAGTACCGACGTCGCAATTTGTGATTTATATTTATTTCCAAAAATAAAAGATAAACTTGACTTGAGGTATTCGTTTTATGAACCCTGAAGATGACTGTTTGAAAAAGGCGTGGAAGTCAATTAATGGTTGTGGCAAACAAGTCAATGGTTTAATCGCATGCGACGGTGCTTAGAAGGGAACGGAGAATACTTCTAATAGCAATAAAAATATTAACAGGCCCCGACATAATTCTGTTTTTTATTTTCTAAAAACTTTCAGTGTGACTCTCACGTTCACGCACAGATGCTCCTAACGTTCGAATCAGAAGGAACGTTCAACTAGTCTGGCCTAGTCTACCACCTCTCGGCTTATACATTTAGGTGGTATAGTATTAGGTGGTACATATGCGTGGTACCGTACTTGATTTCATCCCTCCAAGGCCAAAAACAGACATCTATGGCCATCTGCAAAACCTGAGGCATTGCAAGTGGGTTGCAGAGGAAGCTGAAATGTTGTATGTGTCTACTCTTCAAACGGGATGGATATATTGTAATCTTATGATGATATATACCTACTATTAGCGCCGTCTGAGACCCTCCAAGATCCGCTGCGGAGCCCAAAACCACAACGGCGGTGGAGGACACCGTAGCGTACGAGCGCCGAATGATCTACATGCCGAGAGTGCAGTAGGTCGATTCTGTAAAATTCAAACAACAACTCGCATCTCACGTCTCTATTCACTCTCACTTCGAATAGGGTTCAAAATGACCTTGATATATTTGATTCTTTGAATCGGGTACGAGGGCGAAGTGAGCGTCGAAGTGACAGGAAAATTACCTTACAGAACGCCACTTGTTACGCTCAAAACTCTTTAGCTGTCAAAATCTCCCTGTCAATTTCAACTCGCTGACACGCTCGCAAGGGTGGCGCTAGGTAGTGTAAGTTCGAATTATCAACCGGGTTTTTAAGTTTTTTGAGTTTTTTAATTTTGGCCTACTAGTTTTCTAATCCTAGTTTTCTAATACTGCCGTCGGTCGCCGCTGTTGACGTACTGCGATGTGAAAATTATATTCATGAATGTGAAAATGATATTCATGAAACTAGAAAAAATCGTTTTAGTTCTTAATAGTTTCATTACCTTGAACAACTTCTTCTCGTTACAATCATTTTTGAAAGGTACAATATCAGGAAATTCAAACAAACTTGGAATTAAATTTTATAATATACAGAACCTTTTCATTTTCTTACATAACTACTTCTTGTCACGTGCATTCTTGGTAGGTACTTACCTATTTCGAAGATTACATTTCAAACCTTGAAAGAATCGACCTAGGTACCTATTTGGAAGTTCGAATTTCAAACCTTGAAAGAATTGAGTAACTACTTGTGAGAGAAAAACACTTGTGTTGAGGCCGGTATCGCGCGCTCGCTCGCTCTCGCGCGCTCTCGGTGGCAGATGGCAGCCCTAGCCGTATTAACGCACACACACGCACGTATTCGTACAGTCTGGTATTCTAGTATTAGTGTAGGCAATTATATCGTTTCATTTGTATGCAGTGTCGTGGGTGTGCCAATACATTGTACAATATTTTGCGATATTAAAATAGAGTGGGGTGAGAAAGAGAACCGAATTGCTGTGATTGCATTACACAAAGTTGGTATGGAGCCAAATGCAATTTTTAAAACTCTCCATACGCTTGGTATTAGTCAAATGTTTGTGTACCGGGCTATTAATAGGTACAATGAGACCTCCTCTGTTTGTGACAGAAAAAGATCTGGCCGTCCACGTAGTGTTCGTACGAAAAAGGTGGTCAAAGCAGTAAGGGAAAGAATTCGAAGAAATTCTGTCCGAAAGCAACAGATTTTATCTCGGAAGTTGAAGATAACACCCAGAACCATGTCGCGTACTTTAAAAGATGACTTGGGACTTGCAGCCTATAAGAGACGCACTGGTAATTTTTTAACTGATAATTTAAAAAAGAATAGGGTAGTAAAATCGAACCAACTACTGAAGCGGTACGCAAAGGGAGGTCACAGAAAAATTTAGTTTACGGATGAGAAAATCTTTACAATTGAGCAACATTTTAACAAACAAAATTACCGTATTTATGCTCAAAGCTCTAAGGAAGTTTCCCAATTAGTCGACAGAGTGCAACGTGGGCATTATCCGACTTCAGTGATGGTTTGGTCCCCACCAAGTGTTAGCTATGAAGGAGTGACTGAGCCATATTTTTGTGAAAAAGGTATCAAAACATCGGCACAAGTGTATCAAGATACCATTCTTGAGAAGGTAGTTAAGCCCCTTAACAACACCATGTTCAATAACCAAGTATGGTCCTTCCAACAAGACTCGGCGCCGGGTCATAAAGCTCGGTCCACGCAGTCTTGGTTGGAAGTGAACGTTTCGGACTTCATCAGAGCTGAACACTGGCCGTCGTCTAGTCCCGATCTTAATCCGTTGGATTATGATTTATGAGTACGGCTTGCTCTAACTTGCTCTAAAACCATGATAATTTGGAGTCCCTAAAACAATCCATACGATTGGCAGTGAAGAATTTTCTCATGAAAAGAGTGCGTGCTTCTATTGATAACTGGCCTCAACGTTTAAAGGACTGTATTGCAGCCAATGGAGACCACTTCGAATAAGCTTTTTATATTTTAAATTGTTTTATATTTATGTATTAAACTAACACACTGCAAAAGTAATAAATATTACGTGCAATAACAAAAAAATTTTTCTTTGTGACAATATTTATGGCAAGACTAGGTAATTATGTATGTTAGCGGAGCCTATACCTAAGGTATATATGCTATGGGTCTTTGTATACCTAGATGACAGCGATGTAGAGGACTTTTTTGATGCCATATTGTGTTAGTTTTTAGTTTAATACTTTTGGTTTTCTTTTTTATTATTCTTGTAAATATTGTAGGTACATACTTAAAAACAATAAAAATAACCTCAATTAAATTATACGTTATATTTTTATTATTATTGTTTCCTAGGCGAGCTCTTTCAAATCAATACTAAAGTGTGAATTAACGATAAACATTGTGTCTGAAAAAAAATTGTACTAAAAATCGCATAAAAATTAATAGTGGCCCGCTCGCGGTTTGGTGGACCAAGTTGTTTACGTAAACGCACGAACAGGTTTTTGTTTTTGCTCAGGCGATTTCTTATCATAAGTAATTATTTTTTTATTTACATAGATCGATTCTGTGTATCATCTTCTTTTCCTCATGCTGGATACGCCCAAAACATTTAAAGATACAGAGAAGTAATAAATAAACATTATTTTTATTGGATTTCTTATTAAATAGATTTATATTTAGAATAGATTACTCGTCGGTCTATGGTCGTAAGGGCAACAGCAGCTGAGCAGCTGATACGGTCCTAAGTTCGATGCCAACGTCGCGGCGGCTAAAGTATTATTAGGTTTTTTCATAATTCAATTAGGAATTATAAATAATAATATAAATCTGCAGTGCAATTCTGTAAGAATTCACTCGCGAATTCGAATCCTATCTTATTTCCGATTTCACTTACTAGAAGTGAAAAGTATTTGGTTTTCGATTAAATAGTAACGAAATAATAGTTCGCTTCACCTATGCCAGCACTTAGTAGCGCTAGCATAGTTTTTATCGAGTTACAGACTACCTAAAACAGTTTTCACCGCGGAATCAGAAGTGAGATCTGAAGTGAGTTCTTACAGAATAACATAGCTGGACTTGTGACCGGTCAATGCTATTACGGATTCAGACAAAAAATAAATAAAAATAAAAAAAATGTTCAATAAATGAAAACTACTGGGCCAAACTATGTTAATTTTTTATAGGACCAAATAGCAACTATTCCGCGTCAAACTAAAAAAGAATCACGTAAATCTGATCATAAATCTCAGCGTAATCGGTGTACACACATAAAAAAATACCAATCGAATTGAGAACCTCCTCCTTTTTGAAGTCAGTTAAAAAAAGACAACCGCCTTCAAAAAGTTAACTTTAAATTCGCAAGTCGGTGGTTTTGGTTTTGTTTGTTGTTTTGTATTGCCACCAACTTGCGAATTTAAAGTATTAATTTTTGAAGACGGTTGTCTTTTTTTTTTAAAAGTTTTGGTTTTTCGCTTTTCAGTGCCTACTTCTTATCATACAAATTAATTACGAAACGGTGAGATCAAAATCATTAAAAAAATATATGTACGTGTCGAATTGAGAACCTTCTTCTTTTTTTGAAGTTGGTTGAAAATTAGTTCTTTCAGGGAATATAAGAGTAGCAAAGTAGCCGCCTGCTTGTTTGACTCCCAATGAAGGGGGATCCACAATCACAAAGAGGGGGGGGGGGGGGGACACATAAAATTGTGAATTGGTGATTTTGACGTTATGTCTAAACTTATAAAAAACCTCCGACTGCACTCCAGGGGTATTCAGCTCGCCGCTGTTTTGCACTTGAGACTCAGCGTTTTGTTTTATCCGTGAGATAATCAGCGCCCGAAAATTTGTAGGAATTAATTTACACACATTACACATGCCAATAACGACAGTGATGAAGTCAAACGCTTTCTACAAATCCATTGTACGCATTGTAAAAACATGAAAATATCTTTATAAACTTTACAGTTCTCGTTCAAATTCTAATGTAGCCTGGTTTGCTAATCCACTACATCAGATTGCCTTAATCGCTTCTAAAATGACGTTCACTGTTCGCAGGAAGTGATGCGGTTGACTATTCTCAGTCAAGGCCAGGCAGGAATTATAAATGGTTAACTGTGTTTTCCATTGCAGTTATTGTATCTTGATTGAAGTTCAGTTTCTCAAGAAAACCATTTAACTATAGTGTTTGTTTATTTTTGCTAATATGGGTTAAAAAAAACTGAAATCCGGAATCGAAATTGAGGCAAAATAGTTTGAGAATAGTTGGCCGCTTGACCCGAAGATCCACGAATACGTCGTCGCGGGAAGCCCGAGCCTCGGCCGTCAACACAGATATGTGCACAATATATGTGTACTTAAGCCGTTCGCGAGTGGCGTCCTATCGAGTATCGCGACGGACGACGACGAACACGCACGCTCCCCACACGCGCTCCAGTGACGATATATCCATTGCTGAGGGTGAACGTGGAACGTGCCAGAGCTTGAGGGACAATTGGTGCAATCATCTCGTTGAGCGTAAACAAACGAGTAAGTATGGTCTGCCTTTATGTAACAACGTAGCGGCTGAGTAGTTGCCGGTGTTTGAAAATACTTGTTGTTTTGGTGCTGTTTGTGACTTTATGTAGGTAAACGATTGATCCGCGATTAACAGTTTTATAACTGTCCAAACGGAGACCGGTCAACAACATGGACGCGTAATGTGGTATAATCCTTTCGGGTTTACACACATAGTTGTAGTAGTTGCTAGCACAATTTATTCGTATTTGTATTTTCTATCAATCCATTAATTAGGTACCATCAGTACCTACCTACTAGGGTAGGTAGGTACTTTAACTGAGGTGGATTATTATAGAATTACTGATTTACCCGATCTGACAAATCTCTACCTGTTGCACAACTTTTATTTTGATTGAATCTGCATTTCGGGCAAAAAAACGCCGAACCATGGATTTTATTTTAGAAACTTTAGGAAGTTTGAGGATAGGTCCTCACTTGATTTCGGAAAACAGGTATTTCTTTACCTAACTAGTACTTATTTACGTACGTATACGTACTTACATTAAGAGTATTAAGACCATAAATAATATATAGGTAGGTGTTAGTTCCACACATTTACAGGTATCTACCTACTTAGGTACCTATATGAAGTATTCGATATGTATCTGTTTGTGTTAAGTAGTTACTGGATTGGTATAAGTTCTTAACTCGTTTCTGATGGAGGCAGTGGATGTCAAACATTGCTTTTTTTACTACTTTCTTTAAGTGCATAAAACATTTTATATAGCATTGTAAGGTGTAACGTTGCAATCAACTTTATAAGTTGAATTAGTTACTGGTTGTAAAAGATATCCTTAAAATTGTTATTGTCATGGTGTTGAAAGTTTGGTAACTTCAAGCTTACCAAGATCGTCTACTCGGCGTTGTTGATGCCACCGGCTTTGGACTGGTTTTGCTGTTGTTGTGTTCATGTTCCTTAGCAACTTAGTTATGTCACGAGTTGTTGTGAAGATGATATCTTATTCTTGGCGTTGTTATTATGGCAAAGCAAACCTATTGTATCGAACTATCGAACATCGAGGAATCTAGATGTGCTTTGGCCAGAATTCATCATCATTTATGTCAGTCACTTGCATTATGCATAAAGTCATTACAGTAGTTGCGCATTATTAAGTCTTTGGTCACGGATATCACGTCTTTGGTCAATTGTAAGACATCGACCAAACGATTATTAGCAATAAGTAGAAACAGGAAATCTGATTCATATGCAAAAACGTTGACGAAGAAACATCTGATCTATAGAATTTAAGTCATTTGCTATTCATTTACAATTTTTTTTTGCAAATTGATTGCATGGCAAATAGATTGCCTCCAAATCCAAAACCTAATATTTTTTACTTAGGTACCTACCTACTTACTTTGTTAAAATATTTTTTGTGTTTCGTGATAAAATAACAACTCGAGATGGATGCAAGGTCGAGGTCTCTAGGTGACGCTTTGTCATGTGATGTAATCATGTACCGCTACAAATTTATACCTAGGTAGGTATCTCGTGTCGAAAATAAGTGAATGCATATAAATTACCGTAACGTCTGTTCATTAATTTCTATCTACGTTTCTACTGACTGCAACAACACAAGATGCTATTTATAGTTTCTACCAATTTGATTCTAGAAACTCTTAAATGTTTCTTCGTATATTATAGTTTTGACACATAACGGTATATAGGTTCTTGTTTTAATTTTTTAACAAGAAGGTCAAAAATAATGGTCTTAATCCCTATTACTAATTTTATTTCCTCTATTATTTAGAGGAAAAAGAAAATAAAATTAGTAATGGGGACCTGGTGTCCTAAAATACAGGCTTCGGCTTTATTATATTAAATTTAGCCCGTACTGTCCCACTGCAAGGCAAAGGCCTGCCTCCAATTCTTAGCGCTTTGTCTTGCCGTCCAAGTCGCATCGCCATCTCTTTCGTGGTCTACTGAGGTCAATTTTGGATTTACTGGCCCATAGGTAGTTCGGCACACGGCAGATATGTCCAGCCCAGTCCCATTTAAGCTGGGCAGCCTTTTGAGCCAGGTCAACAATCTGTGTTTCGGAATACACTACGGTGTTTCGAACGTGGTTGCATGCCACAAGCATGCATACCAAGTATGTTGGCTACATAGCACGTCTTTGGCAAACCTTGAATTTGGACTTTTGGATGTTAGTCAAAGACCAAGTCTGTGCTCCATAGGTCAAGATGGGGAGAAGACATGTCCATTAGCTTGCGCTTCAGTGACATTGGGCTCACCTTTGAATTGTTTGGTATTGTTCCTTCATGGAAAAGTAGCTCTTCTAGACATTTTTTGTTCGCCGTACAATTTCAGGCTTCGGCTTAGTTCACAAATTCAATATTTTTACGGAAACGTATGTTATGTTATATCTCAAAAAATCCTTCATGTTGAAAAATCATTTATGGTCCAAGTTGGTCCTTTTTATTTTATAATTAATACTTCTACTAAATTTTCATTTAGTTTTTACTTGTAAGAGATTTTCGTAATTTTCACATCAACAAAATGATTTTCTACAGTCTAAGCTCACGCCTCACCTTCACACGGTTCCCGCCTCTAGATCGCCTACGAACCTGTTCCATACATATGACCACTTATTTATCAACAGATTATAATAGCGTTAGTAACTATGTGCTATTAGTAGCTGCAACCGAAACCAGTCGATCTGCGAACTGGTTGCCTTGTTTGGGACCTATAAAGTTTTGATTAGATTATTGTCAAGTCCGTTATTATTATTTGCTTCATCGCTAAATTGAAAATTGATTTTTATAGTGGTCAACCTGTTGGATATTCTAATATTGATTTGTATTTTAGGTATTTCGTTTCTGCTCAACATGGTGTTGGAATACCGTTACGGTTAACGACTGTGCCTAATCCTAATGTGACTTGACTATTTATTGATGTAAGGAGTGTATTGTAGCTAGCTCTGTGCATGTAACACACCGCAATAATAATTGAAAAGAAACCAAAAATGTAAATTAGGTACGTTATAAATAACTCTTTAATTTAGTTTCTATCAGGATTTCTAGTCCACCATTTGAATTTGTGTCATTTTGTTGATTTTCTATCTTTTACTGGTCTCCCACAGTTTATCATGGCTCTGCATTATTAGCAACTTAAGTTAGCCTTAGCTCTGATGGAAAATCTTCAACTTCTATGCTTATTGTTGTGACTGTCTTGAACTTTTGACCTTTCCTTGAGCGATAGTCTTGCAAGATTAAATAAGACTAAGCTTTTTTTAATTCGTTTTTTGTATAATATCCAATGAGCGGTCACGTTATATGTACATCATTTAGGACTTATGGAACCCAATACTTATCGTTTCACAGTTTTTGTGCGATTCTTAGTTTTTATGATAGCAGGAAAACAATACATTTCGATTCTTGGAACCTGACGGTGTAAATATTGATGCTCGCGATTTACTATGTTTCTAGCGGGGTTTGGGGAAACCCAATTTACGTCACCATATTATAATCAGTTAGTACTGTTTATAGTAATGTTTGATCTTATGTTGACAACAGCTTGCAGCTGACAATACTTTAGTGTCCGTTTATATTTGTACCTATCCCAGTGGAATTTTGTATGGAATTCTGTATTATTTGTTTGACCTTCTTCACACACGACTGGTTTTATCTATAGGTAGGTAGGCAGTTCGTGTTCGTATGACACTGTACTGACTGGACACAACAATCTTTATCTATCATACACAAATAAAATGGTTTGTATTTCGAAGAACTGTTGTTTTACATGTTATTACGATGAAAGGGGACTATTTGTATTACTTATACCTAGGTACCTATTAAAAATTTTGAATGCAAAACAATAGTTTGATTTTTCCACTGTGCTGATTAGATGTCGTAAAAGTTTGAAAACAAACTTAATTTTCAAAACATTTTTATCTTCATTACATATCTACCTACTCATACATAATAGCTAATTTATTCAAAAATAAAGTGTTTTTGTTTGTTTAAATTCACTGGAAGGCAATTAGAGTAACTTATCTATTTAATTAATAATTATTGTAATCCCTACTTCAACTTTCATCCTACTGCGATATTATCGCAAAAAATTGTAAGGATCAATGTTTGTTGTACACTTTCACGCTTTAACGGCTGAAATATGGGCTGAAGGCTGAAATTTAGAACACAATATTACCTACTTATGTATAAAAATTCAATATTCAGCTTGCCCTTTGGCATAGGCCTCTCCTACTTTTTCCTTCTACCTGTTTGCCACAAAATCCTATTTGTGGATTTTCTTGTCCTTGTTGCTCCAGTATTATTTTTATTTCGTCCTACTATCTCATTTATTGACGCCCTTTCTTTAGTGTCCCATGTTGGAGTTTCCACACTGTAGGTACCTACCTACATGGTGACACTTTTGACTTTTATTCCGCCTATTTCTTATCATGTGACCTGTCCAGTTCCATTTGAGCTTTAATACTGTGTAGGTACCTATGTGATCTTCAATTTTGGTCTCTTTTGGTATGTTTGTTCGTCTGATTTTGTGCCGTAACTTGATGTTTGCTTCTCTTCATTATATTTTGACAGATTCAAGTGTTTGTTAGTGAGGGCCCATGTTTGTGATCCTTATGACGACGTGGCAATCTCTGTTTTATAATCTGAGGTGGCAATATACATAGGAATTTAAAACTTTTGTCTTGTCTTTCATTGGTGTTTAAGGATTCGTCATTACTTTTTGAGAGACCAAAATCTTTTCCAAGCTCTGCTAGTTTTAGTGTCTATTCCCGTTTGCATTTCGTTTTCTGTGAGATAATTTGCCGTAAATATGTATATTATTGGTCATCATATTCTATTTGGTAAGAATTTAATAAGGTATTAATTTAGGTTTAGGTTAGGGTTTAGGTTTTAATGAGGTATTTTTACATGATTTGTCATCAATTTCGATTTATCTATCGTTTGGGTTGCTTTGGTGTGTTAATGCATGTTAATAATAATGTAAATGAATTAAGCCACTTTTGTAATACGGATCAGAAATAAAGGCTATTTGATTTAATTTCGATATTGATCTAGCTTAATAAACAGTTTAAATAAGTAACTAGAATATTTTTCAACTCGATTTATGTTTCCATGGGATATTTCACCAACTTTGACGCGGACGAAGTCGCGGGGAAATCCACAATCAACGAGTTTCTGAAAAGTAAAATATGAAAATATTTTTAAGTAGGTAGGACGTGGGAAGGGTAAATTGGGACTTATCATTGTAAAAGTAGTCGAGGGCGAAATAAGGTTGAAATTATTGTCTTTTTTACCACCTACCTAATAAAAAAGTTCTAGATTAATTTTACAATAGGGTATTTTACTCTATATGAGAAAAAATCTATAAATGTATTACATTTTTGAGATAGTTTAGGCAAAAAGCAGTCGGAAAATGTAAGTTTTAGTTTATAAAATAACAAAATATGTATTTTTTAATTCAATTCAAAGTTTTCAGTTTTTTTTAATCTGTTTTATAACACCATGAAATAGTAGCCGCCATGTTATTACGCCGTACGGCTGTGTAAACAAAATATTGACAACTGTCAGTCAACCGATTGGCGTCTAAAAGCTATGTACTTTTATTGTTTTCGTAATTAACGTATTTTTTTTTAATTATTACACCTATTTCAAAATATTATTTAAATTATTTTTAAATTATAAACAATTATCATAAATAATATCAGCGCATTTGTTACAAGGCGAACTGACGTCATTTTCGCAGAGCGATATGGCGTCTAGTACGAGGCGTTTTCGTCAAAGTCCGCGAGGAAAATTTAAAATTTTGATGCATTTTTATTGCATATAAAGATTGAATAAAAATTTTGTGATTTTTTTAATTAAATTGATACACTTTTTAAAAATGGGTGTAATACCCTATTATCTAAGGAATAAAAGTAGCACTGTTTGCACAGTGCAGTTGTTGTGTTTTGTTATTGCTTATTGGCTTATTTTTTTACTGCTTCATTAGGTATAATTACCGGCACGTAAGTTGGCAAGCGAACTTTCCCCACTGCAAAATCTTTTGCCAATTTAGGTTTAAACCTCTGCCGTGCAGCCGTTGGCAACATGCCGCTCATGTGTAAGAGCCCTTACGTACCGGTAACTATAGGTACAAAAAAACCTACTTTAGAGGTAGCGCGCATTGCGGTGCGGCGAGTTGCGGCTGCGGTTTTAAAACCGGTACTGCGAAATTCTGAAACGATTTGGCGCGCGCATTGCGGCTGAACAGTCGCAAGTTTTGCCATTCGTATCTCAGCTTTCGTAGCGGAAGGTCGACCAGCATGGACTACGAAACCAGGCTTCGGATTTGCATTTATTTAATATTAACAGCAAGAAATGGTAGAGTGTACTTTTGGAATACTCACCAATAAATGGAGAATTTTGCACCGTGCTCTAGATGTTAAAACGACTACTTGTGATAAAATCATCAAAACTTGTTGTATTTTACACAATTACGTACGAAAACACGATGGAGTCAGACCTAGAGATGAATTGTATGGGACTGAGTTACTTAGCTTCCGTCGAAACCCCGTCAGGTCAACCATGAACAGCCTTCAGAATAGAGATTATTTTGCAAATTATTTTACTTCAATTAGAGGTTCTGTCCCATGGCAATATGATAAAATATAACTGTTTGGCGTAACAATCGTTGGTAATAAACTACTGTAATAAACTCTGCTTTCTGTAGATATGTACCTAATAGGTAATAATATTAAGAAATAAAAAAAAATCTTACCAATTTTTTGTTTTTCTCCAATTGACAACTCACTCCAATTTTCTATAATCTTCCCATAGACCTGGTCCCACATGTTTGTTTTAATAATTCTGTCTGCGTATCCTTTATGAGTTTTGTCCCACAGTACGGGCCGACTTTGTACTTCAATGATTAGGGCATCAACATTGACATCGGCGACCGCTTTGGCCGCCGCATCGTCGGACGAAGCGCTCGGCGACAACATTCTTTCGCCGTGGCTCGATCACTACTGACTGCTGCGGACTGCTGCGTGCTACGATTTTTCTGCCGCAGTGCGCGGGGTTGCATACAAATTGATTGGACGCAAAAAAACCGTGCGGCGCCGCACCGCAAGAAATCTGTAGCAAGTCACAGATTTTTTAGCCGCATGCGGTTGAACAGCCGCAGTGCGCGTACCTCCACTGTAGTTCATACATCACAGATTTTTGCGGGAGCAAACCGCACCGGTTGCTGCCGCAATGCGCGCTAGGCCTTAGACTGAGAGGACGTAATGACTACAAACGTTTTGAATATTTGATCTGATAATGATAATATTTTTGTGCAGGAAAGCATCATGAGCCGCTTACTAGCGGTATTAGGATGCCTATGCGCAGTGGCTGCGCTGGCGCATTCGGCTGCGGTGCCCACCCAGGACACCATGGTCGTCGCCAAATCTGATGATACCGTAAGTTTTTCTGAACCTTTTTTAATTCAAAATACTTGTATGATGGTTTGATGCACATAAGTTTATATTCTTTTGTTTGATGGCCTGATTTCCATACCTCTATTATTGTTTGATTGATTTTTCGTATAAAGGTAGGTACAGAATATGATAGTCCTAAGTAGTTAAAAGAAAGTCAACCGTCCTGCTGACACACCTTGTATACTTACCTATGTAGGTGTTACCTAATGTAAGTCTTGACTGAATATACATAATGATTTACTCTGAATTTTGGTGCACAAGAATTTCGAAGATAAAACCCTCCAATCAGATCGCTTCCTTTTATAGCTAAGTTGAAACCGTAGCGATTTCGTTGGCCGGTTCCTCGCGATCCCTCACGTATCGTCGTACATCACTCCATATCCTGATGATGATGATGATGCTTATTTCCACCGTAACAAACCGACGCAAACTGAACAAGCTTATTTTTAAAGTGATTTTGATTATTTACGACACAGGGGTCGCCGGGGTCGGCAGCCTTATTAACACAGAAAAGCCAATAGTTGTAATTCACAAAAGTTTCCAGTTTTTAAAAAGCCACTAAAAGATTTTTTTATTCAATATTATGATATTTGCATATATATGATTGTGAAAACCGTTAAATTCATAATCTATCTCGCGAGACGAAATCAAATCCGAATGTGATTTCATACAGTATGATTTGTAGAATTGTAGCAGACAATGAGAAGTAAAGTAGCAGGTGCAGTAAAAAAAATTGGGTTCTTATGATCGATTTTTGCTTGCGACTAAAGAACCGCAACTTGACATAGGTTGCCGACCCCTGATTTACGATATTCTTTTTTGTAATTAAAAACCTCAGACCAATAAAAAAGTTTTTATTGGTCTGAGTTAAAAACGCTGTCGTTACGTGACATCATTTTCGTCGAATAACATCTTTGGTATGATAGTATCCTTCTAATTTATGTTTTGTATCGTACAGATCGCTACTTCTACACTTACACCGCCTGTAGCAGAAGTTACAACAGAAGAGCCGAGTCCACCAATAAAACTGACAGAAATGGATGTAGTGTCCGATGTGTCTCTCCGGTATGCGCATACGACTGTGGTAGCCAAAGTGCGCAACCCGGCCAAGCGCGCGCAGGAAGCTAACTTCAGGGTACTGTTGCCGGAGACTGCTTTCATCAGCGGATTTATAATGTAAGCTATTTTTTTTTTCATTCGAATATGAGTGGAAAAAAACGAGAAGGTGATCTTCACCGTATCTTCACCGTAGGTGTAAGAGCGCAGGCGTAACGCTGGGACAGCTTCTCAACGACTGCATAAATAACTTTTATTCGAATGTATGACCGCCTTGTGGCCTAACTTAGAATTATAAAACTTCATGTTTTCATTAAACTAGGATTATTCTAACTTTGAGAGTTATGTCGATGATTAATTATTATAATTGGTACTGTCGCGTCTACGTTGTATATTACCGTGCAGCTGGATATACTGAGTCGAACATTCCAAAAAACGTAAGGATATTTCAATTTCACGGACTACCCTAGCGCTTTAGTGTTTGATTAAAAAGTCCGGGGCTAATCACAATATCTAACGAGCACACCTTTTACGTATAAAAAAATCCTTTGTGTTTTCCGATCCAGCCTGTCCCTTTGCTGCCCTCCTCCAGCGATGTCGTACGCTCCGCACTGGGGGTGTAGTCGTTTATACGTTTTTCTGCCCTGGCTAGAAGCCTTAAATTCACTTTTAAGGCAACACACGAAAGTCCGGTTAAGCAGTCGACAACGGTTTCGGTAAGGCATTCGCAGGTCAACCGGGTGACCTGCGAGATGCCTTACCGAAAAAAAAAATCCTTTGCCTTGCTAGACACATGCGAGACATAGGTAGGTAGAAACGGTAATTATGAGTTTGAAAAACGACTGTGCAGTTGGCTGGCATAATATCACTATCACTACGTATCTACTATACTAATTAAAGTACTAATTAATTCTTGAAATTCTATCGCTACTAAGAAGCTAAGTACGTTATAGCGAGTGTTATAGTGTATATTTTAATATAAAAAAATAGGGATCTAAAAACACGCGGACATAGTCGCGGGCAAAAGCTAGCTCATGACCTGGGAGACAGTCGTGCGTGTCTTGAGCCGAAGCCGAACTATAAAACAGCCTAATGCACTTAACATATTTAGCGAAAATGAAAAAAATATCAGCCTTTGGGCCCTAGGGTATTTTAGGAACAGTCACATGTGTGTCGATACCTCTTTTACAAAACGTAGTTCTGTAAGCATGATTCTATCCATATCATAATGCCTAATAACTCATTCATTACTTACCCATTGCAGGACGCTCGATGGAAAATCCTATAAGGCATACGTAAAGGAAAAGGAGGAGGCCAAGCAAATATATCAAGACGCTGTCAACCAGGGAATTGGTGCTGCTCATATTGCTGCTAAGTAAGTACTATAAACTTTGTGATTTTTTTTCTTACACGTCATTTGGGTAATATTTGCATGAGTCACAAATATTATATAAACTTAGAATAAGTGATTCGTGCTAAAATTCATGATAGTCTTGATCCCTGTCACTGTCTGAACACATATAAATTACTACAACATCAAAAGCTGCGCTGAATCTATTTTTAACCGAGTTCAAAAAGGAGGAGGTTATCAATTCGAATGTTTATATACTTATATATATTTTTTTTTATGTGTGTTCGGGCATAACTCTGTCATATATAAGTAGACGGATTTGCAAAATTCTTTTTTTGTTCGAAAGAGGTTTATTCCGAAATGGTCCCATATAAATTTTACCAAAATTGATACAGCCCTTTTTGAGTA
Source organism: Charanyca ferruginea (assembly GCA_947361185.1). Lineage (NCBI taxonomy): Eukaryota > Metazoa > Arthropoda > Insecta > Lepidoptera > Noctuidae > Charanyca > Charanyca ferruginea. The sequence goes on along the minus strand of OX376059.1, from coordinate 18,561,452 downwards.
AATCAACAAATTCCCAAAAAAAAAATACTTAGACGACGTTTTAGTTTCTTCAATCTTTGGAGGACTTACAATCTCTTTTAAGTGTGTCGCCGTTTTTTAATGGATTTGGATGTTAAGGCAACACTAAAAAGCGAAAAAAAAAAGTTAAAAAAAAAGAAGACGCCTTCAAAAACTAAAAATTGATAAATAACTTTAGCACAGAACACACATTACTTTACTTTCGGAAGTCGGTGGCAATACATAACAGCAAACACAAAACCACCGCCACCGACTTCCGAAAGTAAAGTAATGTGTGTTCTGTGCTAAAGTTATTTATCAATTTTTAGTTTTTGAGGCGGTTTTCTTTTTTTTTGAAAAAACTTTTTGAACGCCATATTTGTAGATCAAATAAGACAAGTTATAAAAAAATTGCTTTGCACGGTGCACACATAAAAGTATCTACATAGAAAACAACTGTAAATAGTTTGCCGAAAATGAGTTCGAGATTTTCACGGTTATACAAGTCACAAATTGAAAGTGGTGTACCTACTGTCCATTGTGTTGCATGTAAATGTAGCCATATAGCCGGGCCGTTATACGTGCCAATGTTTAAGGAGCCATTGTTTTATGTTTAGAAACTATAGTTTTTGTCCACACAGCAACACTCGTGTGGAAGAGCCGTGTCCGTACGTCCGTCTCATTACTTCCACCTTAAACCGACTATATTGAAGTTCTTAAAACAAAAATAGACTTTATAAATTTGTAAATTTTGCAATAGGAACTTTACCTTAGGATTTTGTACCGACAAAATCCAAAATAAAAAAAATTGGCTTGAAGGTTTGACCTCGTTTTGTTAATGTAGGTATTTGAGTATATCTTTGGAGAACTCATTTATTCAACTAATATTCAAAAAAGACGTACGAAATTTTACTACTCGAATCCTCTTTTGCTTCAACATATTGTCTAGCTTATATCTTTTTTTTTTTAAGAGACTTTCCTATGATTTGGATCGAGTAGCTTTCTGTCGGGACTGAACTAACTCTTCGACAATTCAAAATTGCTTGTAAATGGTTTAGTTGAAATAAATTCTCCGATATCCGGCTACAAGTGTTCTTTACCTTCTAGAGCGCGCGACTCAAACCACTTCACAGTATCTGTGAACGTGGAAGCTTCGTCCAACGCCGTGTTCAACCTGACCTACGAAGAGTTGCTAGTGCGACGCAACGGCGTGTACAACCACGCCATCAACTTGCACCCGGGCGCGCTAGTGCCCAAGCTGACGGTCACTGTAAACATCAAGGAAACTGAGAAACTTGTGGAGCTCAGGGTACCTGAGATCAGGACTGGCAACGAAATTGATGCCACTAAGGATGATGCTCGTGAGTTTGGACTTACGTATTATTAAGAGATTTTTAGAAGACGTGTGCGTGCCGGACGCGAGTAGCACCACCCCATTTCTACCCGTGGGTGTCGTAGACGGCGACAGAGGGATATTAATTAGAGGATAGACAGCAACGTCCTTCTGATAACGTTACATCTACTGCGACCGCCAACATGCATCGGCTAAGCATGCTGATTCCCAGCAGTGGGCGTATAAAGGATGACATGATGATGAAGAGAATAATTAAATGAGTGATAAAAACGATTGTAAAACAACAGATAGATAGGAAATAGTTTAAATATTAAGCAAAAACAAAAAGTTAAAGCGCTCTTCCTCTCCTCCTACTTAGATAAAATATTGTTGTGACTGACAATTAGGTTCATTTATATTTTTTCTATTTATTAATACTTACCACATTTAAGAGATCTGAGATTTAGTTTTCGTCAACATAAAAACATATCGCTGTGAAATCGTATTCAGCAGCTTTTGTCCATACCAAGTTCCCAACTGCTTTAGAATACCTTTTGCCTCATTCTTACTCATAGTGGTAAAAACGTTACTATAATATTACTTATGTCTTTAAAATTCATGAGTAAAGTATAATTTGCAGAGAACTCGAAGGTAGCAATCGTAAGAGCTCACGATGACCGCGAGGCGACCATCACGTTCACACCCGACCTGCAGGAGCAAGAGAGACTCATCCAAATATACGCAGTAAGTACAGCTTGGAGATAATATGCCCTAGACACAGAGCCCTGCAAATTATACTAGCGGGCTAACAGTACTTGAAGATGCTTTATCTTCAGATCCGTCGGATATAACAAATGTTTGTACCGTCTGGAACTGTGATGGCCTCTAGATCGATCCAATAAAATCATTCTTCAGATTCATCTCTCCGTGTGTCTTTTATTGAATTTAATAATTACTGTATTTGGACCTTTGAAACACAGATTAAAACTAAATACATTAAATTTACAGCAAAAGTCGAAGGAATCAGCCGCCGCCACCCACAGCTACTCATCGTGGTCTTCATACTCCGAACCCGAGGAACCAACCCCTGAGGGAGTGCTTGGTCAGTTCGTGGTACAGTACGATGTGGCGCGTCCTAAAGACGGCGAAATTCTGGTAAGTCCACCATTATTTTGTAGAATAATTTATTTTGATGGACATAATATGTCAGCCCTTCCTAAGAACTTTGAAGTTAAGACCATTTGGCCATCGTACTATACCATACCGTATCAAATGCTTATTCGATATTCAGCAGAAACATACCTTCGTGGCGGAGAGCATGACACCTTAATGCAGAGTCAAAACTATCGGCACAGGTCATATATTACTAACGTCTATCGGTTTGAAATACTCACCATAATTTCATTACATTCCCATTTTGAATGGTACTAAATTTCTACGACATTATGGGACCGTCGACCGTCGGAAAAATATCAACTGAGTTTTATTGTTGTTTTGTAGGTAAACGACGGCTACTTCGTGCATTTCTTCGCGCCTACCGAGCTTCCACCTTTAAACAAGTTCGTGGTCTTTGTCCTGGACACGTCCGGCTCCATGATGGACCGCAAGATCATTCAGCTGCGGGAAGCCATGCAGACCATCCTCGGAGAACTGAACGAGGGTGACTACTTCAGTATTGTGGAGTTCGCGTCCGTTGTTACGGTATGTAGCTAGAGTTTTTGGTGGAATATCAGCCAACTTTTTTCTGGTGGTGGTAGTGCATGTGGTTAATCAATAAATGAAAACTTGCAAACTCATGAAAATGAACAACTAAGCCAAGAGGGCTTTAAAATGGATGGAGATACGTGACTTAACTTTTAGTCAAGAATCCACGCTTGTGCCTAAGTGAAAGTGAGTTTGTTTGTTAGTTACGCTTTCACGGCTAAACTACTGAACCGATTTTAATGAAATTTGATATAAACTAAGCTTGAACCCCAAGAAAGGGCATGGGCTACTTTTTAATCCGCAACTTTGTCTGCATCCACAATAATCGGCATTCCCACGGATGAAGTCACGGGCAAAAGCTAGAAGGCTCTACTAAAGTGTCATGTATTGTAGGTGCACGATCTGAAAGAGGCAGACGGCGAGCCACCCAAGAGTAGCTACTCATACTCGTTCTACGACTACCACGACAAGGGAGCGACGCTGGTGCCGCCCTCGAAAGCTACCAAAGAAAACATCGCCAAGGCCAAACTTATCGTTAGCTGGCTGAAAGCTTCTGGAGGTACCGTTTAGAACCTCCATTTTGATTGATTTATAAATTACAACTAAAATAACCCTGGTATTCAAAATTTCTCGCAAAAATAGCAAATTATCGAATTTCACGAATCGAATTTGAATTAAGGTCTGAATAAAAAAAACTTACGTAGGTACTCAGAATGATTAATATGTACTTTCTAAGTTTATCTTGGACATAACATGTCATCGGTGAAGGAAAATATCGTGACGAAACCTTGACAGTCAGAAATCGCCAATCCGCCTTAAGCAAGCTTGGTGATCGATGCTTGTTTCTTCTCTGTATAGAGGCTCTAGAGGCGCTATAGAGGCCTTTGCGCTTTGAAGTGGGATACGGGATATAAGGTAAACTTTTATTCGCCCCATAAACTGTTCAGCACGAAACAACCAAACCGTTACTGACATGCTAAATCAAATCAAATCAAATCAAGTTTATTGTCAACATGTTGTACAGGGGTTGGCATAATGTTTTTGGTCTCGAACATGCACCCTGTAAGGGCACTACAATACAAATTAATTAATTACATTTCAATGCATTTACATAATTCGCATGTCAGATTAAAAAAATATATTATTATTGTTAAACAATTAGAATATAATGTCAAATCAAAATAAAAGAAAATAAATTAGTGAAAATAAATATTTTTATGAGTACGACTAACATTTGTTTTCAATGTTATAATGGTGAACTATTTACTTTTGTTTTTTCTTCAGAAAACTCTTGCAATATGTAGTAGCATTTCTGGTGCAAATAAGTGAACAATTTTGTGTTAAAAATAGTGTTTCTTTTAATTTCGTTTAAGAATTTTGGATTTTTATAATAAATCTTGATACACATTACATACGGGCCTGAATGGAAAATGGATAGTTTTGAAACCGATAATGCTATATCATTTTGGTATCGCAAGTTTAGTGGCTGGGTATAATGATCTTTATTTAATTAAGGGTTATTCCTACGATTGGCTATTCCTACGATTGCAGGTACAAACATCGGCAAAGCTATAGACGTGGCGGTGGACCTGATCAATAAGGGCGTCGACTGGACTGGCACTAGCCCGGCTTCCGGCGATAGCCCTACTGTCACTGAGGCGCCTGACGCCACCACTCAGCCTGCTGTCACGACTGAAGTTGCTGCAAAGAAAGGTAACCCATCTATTTTCATTTTTTCTAAACTTGTACTGAAACTCTAACGTTTATTAAACCTAGAGTTTTATTGTGCACGATGGGTAAGAAAGACAAAACTGATTCTCAATTGAACTCTATTTTGCATTTTAAAATAATTTTCCATCATAGAACAGTGAATAGATTTTTTTTTAAATTACCGGTTTTAGACAACTTAACATTTTTTGAAACTTTGAACAAACCTGCTTTTATTTGTAGAACCCAAAAACCTTGAGCCAATCATCATCTTCCTGACTGACGGCGACCCGACCGTCGGCGAGACTGATCCCAAGCGCATCATCACCCACGTGCAAGAAAAGAACTCTGGACCGAACAAGGCCACTATCTTCTCACTTGCTTTTGGTAAGTTTCAATCTATTTTAGGGGTTCATGCATGTAAAACATCGAACTTTAGAAAGTGACACACAGGTATGAGCAACAGAGATGACGCTCTATGTACTCAATCTGTTTTGAAATTCAATGTCTTAATTTTTATGACTGGACATTGTATGCGAGCCATTCCCATAATTGTTGCTGTTAATGAAGTTTACATAGGTACAGAATAAATTCTTTTTTTTTGTAACTGCTGAAATAGATCGGTGGTAAACAACCTAGATGGTGGTTTTAACATATTAAGTTAATAATATGTTTATACCTTGCTCTCTTGTAGGCGAGGACGCAGACCGCAAGTTCTTGCGCAAGTTGTCCCTACGTAACGGCGGATTCATGCGACATATTTACGAGGCGGCGGATGCTGCGCTGCAACTGCGCGACTTCTACCGACAGATCTCATCACCGCTGCTTGCAGACCTCAAGTTCACATACCCGGCTGGACAGGTACTTATTTATTTATTTCTAAAACGTTTAATCTATTTTTTGCCATACACTCAAAACTTTCAGGGTTTATCTGTTGTATTTTGTTGATAAGTTAAACAACTTAACCAAACACTATATTGGTATAAAATCCGGCAGACCTCTTGAACAATCATGACGCCTACTGCTCAGATCCCCCAGAATAGCAAATTATTCTCCAAATATTTTTAACACACGGGTATCTTGTGGTGTAAATCTAGGTTTGATTAGATTAGATACTGATTTTTGTTTACGAAGTATAGTATTCAAGAGCGCGTCATATTTCCCATACAAACGCTCGTACGCGATTACGGCGTTATAACAAATTATTTCCTAAATATTTTTAACACCCAGGTATCTTGTGATTAAAATCTAGGTTTGTATGAAGCCAAAAATAAACTTATTTGAGAAACAAATTCAGTAAACACGTCCGAAAATCAGCTTTTTTGCACAATTTTATCTGAACTTTGGCCGTTCATAATGCACTCATACATTGAAAAAGTAAAAAAACAGCTTCATACAAACCTTACACATGTAATGGTGATTCTAAATTACAAACATAATTACCAAAAACCTGTAAGGTTTTTTCAAAAACACGTATGTCCTGGAACAAGTTTTGTGAAATTTCCGCGCGCCAATTTTCCTGTGATGTTATCGCGTTCTCACTCATTCGTTTGTTTTCGAGCTTTGCGTTGGATGAAACAAAAAAAAATTCAATTACGCTCGCGTTGAAGTTCGTTCGATGGGGAAGGGCGCTCTTAGCTAATCTCCTCACAACGAAACCACAGAAATGAGAAATAATTATTGAAAACATGCATCTCCTCGGCAAGTAACCACTAATTCGATTTTTTACTAACACTAATGGTTAGGCAATTTATTAATAAACATTTTGGTAGGTTTTTTTTTTCAAAATCCCAAAATATGATTTTATAAGTATTAGCAGTATTAGTATTTTTTTTAAACGTTGCCCCACACTAGGTATTAATACTCCTGTGTCGTGGGTGGGTTTACAAACATATAAACTCACATACACAAACAGCCACAAACAGCCAATTCTAAAATCTGAGCGTATTCGCTACTGTATCTCTTGCGCGGCGAAGAGGGAACGAATGCTCAAGGTTATTTGCTCAGGGTACCGCCTTAAGTTAATGCTCTGTGGTCGGTTGGCAGGTGCGGACGGACTCGCTGACGCAGCACTCGTTCCGCACGTACTACGCGGGCTCGGAGCTGGTGGTGGCGGGGCAGGTGCTGGCCGACGTGCCCCAGCTCGAGCCCACCGTGCTCGCCTTCTGCGGAGTGGGCGACGGCGGATACGGCAGGGTGGGCATACTTCTCTCTATTCTCTTCTTACTTTTATGTCTTTAAAACTAATATACTTACTTCGTGCTTTAAAGTATTTATTGTTAATCTCAAGCATTTATTTTTCTAATTGTTGTGCTTGTTGATCCTTAAACTATAAAACTATTACATTTCTAACCATGTGAACCTGTAATTAGCTTAACGTAGCTGTTGGTATTCCATTTTTTTTAACAATTTACATACTAAATCATAAACTTACCAAATTAAAATGAATTACAGAAACGCTACGAGATTATCCCGAAGGTTCCCATAGAGAAGAAGAAGGTGGGCTACTTGCCCCTAGAGCGACTGTGGTCGTACCTCACGATCAAGCAGCTGCTGGACGAACGCGATGCCTCTGACGGCAGCGACAACGAGGACAAGGAGAAGACTCCCGAGAAGAAAGCTCTCGCACTTGCACTGAAGGTATGGGAAACAAATAATTCAGGACTTATCCACAGTAAGATCAAATACATCATCAAGGCAAAATCACAAAATCATACGCATTGAAATTTGACAAAGATAGGTAAGGACCTTGTATAAGATATTCGCTTTAACGCGGCGTCATTCGCGACTTCGTCTGCGCCCCCAATAACCGACATTCACGCAGGCGACCTCGGAGGCCAAAGCTAGTGTAATATATTTATTTTGCGGAGGATTGTTGGTGGAGACACTGTGAGGACATAACCTTATAAGTACATACATCTGAATGACCTGCATCTTCATCTGCCTGGCCCTTTTTCAACAGTGTTGGAAATGGGATCGTAAAGACGATAACTTGATTTGGTTATCGTTGAGTGCCTAGTGGAATAAAAACGGCACCAATGGTCAAGTCAGATAATTTAATTTTCTTTCTTACAAAGTATGCACGCCATTTTTCTATTGCAGCTTAACCGGAAGAGAGTGTCACCACTTAATCTATCATAGACTACATATCCATCGACTACAATATTCTAATAGATCGGTTTCCAGTCTAACCGGAGGCAACGTACCTACACAAACATTTTACATGTAGCGACTTTATCTTAAAAAAGCCAATAATTATGTTTGTTATTTAATTATATTAAGTACATAGACGACTCTCTCGATAGGTCTGCATACATGTGCCCTAAGTGATCATAACTATATGTTTAGTCTCACAAAACTTCGCCCGTTTGACTGTGAGAGAATAATGATCAATTGAATAAAATAATATTTATTACTATAAATTTTTTAAAGTAGGTACCTATGAACAATATTTACAAGAATGATAAAAAAAAGTAATTAACATAATATAAAATACAAACATTTTCAGTACGAATTCGTAACACCGCTGACATCCCTGGTGGTTGTGAAACCGAACGCGACGAAAGCTGTCGACGCTGAATCTGTGGACAAACAAGGTGGTTACCCAGGTGATTTTTTTAATGTCGTTTATGCCTACCCGCTCAGATTATAAAACAAAAGGAATATAGACCGCGCGAAACATGACAGTGAAGCCAAAAAAGCACAAACAAATTCAAAAGCGAATACCTACAACGCGTTTGCGTGCTGTACTGACACGAGTCAGTGTAGCACGAAACGCACATCGGTAATAAAAAACCGGACAAGTGCGAGTTGAACTCGCTTACCGAGGGTTCCGTACAAATTTGCCTACTACATATAATATCCATACTAATATTATAAATTAGAAGTAACTCTGTCTGTTACGCTTCCACAATAAAACGGCTCAACCGATTTTGATGAAATTTGGTATGAAAATAGCTTGAACCCTGGGAAAGTTTAATCCGGGACTTCGTCTGCATCCGCGATAAGCGACATTCATACGGAACAAATCGCGAACTAAAGCTCGTTATAAATAAATGATATATTTTTTATGATTTAATTACAAATGTATAGTTTTCAGACTTTCCCCTATATATATATCATAAGACGATATTACTTGCCAAATTTCATAATTCTAGGTCAACGGAAAGTAAAAGGGTCTTGATAGACAGTCGGACAGACAGACAGACAGACGGACAACAAAGTGATCCTATAAGGGTTCCGTTTTTTTCTTTTGAGGTACGGAACCCTAAAAACCAATACAAATACAAATTCAAAAGCGAATACAATCACGAGCCTGTAGGTATTTGCTTTTGAATTTTTATTTGCTTATTTGGCTTTACTCTCAGTATTCCGCGCGGTCTATCTGTCTTTTGTTTCATAATCTGAGCCTGTGCCGAAAAAGGTATGAAAGGCAGAGACTATCTAATATACCTAAGTAATGTCTAGAAATTCAACTAACATTAACTTTATTTTTCAGCTGGTCCCGGTGGATTATACAGCGGTGTTCGTAAGTATTCATATAGAGTTTATTTTATAAAAGTTCTACTTGTTCTTCATTTCATTTAGTAAGTTCCACAGCAGTGTTACGACGCGTTAGAATTACATTTGGGAAATAGTAGGGGAGCCGAAGAGGCTAAATCGGGATTTACTCGAGCGTTGTGGAGATCTAATGGATTGTGAAGGTTAGATGCTAAAAAGAAAAAAAGGTTATGAGATGTATGCTTTCACTACTGAGGGAAGCGTGTTTTCAAAAAGCGGCCAAGTTCGAGTCGGACTCGCCCATGAAGGGTTCCGTAGCAGCAAGAATCATAATAAATATAAAATTTCTTGAAGTTCGTTGTAACATTGATCGATGTTTTAATGATAGTGTATTTTTTTAAATTGCGTTTTACGATTTATGACGTATTAAAAAAAGGTGGAGGTTTACATGATAATGTACAGAGGCCAGCACATCAAGCTACAACAATCTGTCAAATTTCTTTTTTAGATTTGCTGCTTTATTACAAGTGAATAAGGTTCATATTCGATTGGGAAAATCTGACAGTTTGGTATGGCTTGATGTGCTGGTGTCTGTACATCATATTTTTATTTTAGTTTTATCATTCTCTTATTTTAGAAGTTACAGCGGGGACACACACATTTTACCACTTTGGAAGTGTCTCGCGCGCTAACTATTCAGTTCAGAAAAAAATGATATTAGAAACCTTGGCTACGGAACCCTAAAAATTAAAAAAAAACCGTCACATGGAAATACTCGAGCGCGTCAGATATTAATAGTGTATGCGCCCCACGTGTTTTTGGTAACGGAAAAATGTTAAACTGCCGGTTTGCATGGTGGACGTGGCCGTACAAAGGGGTAGAAAGTGAGAAAAAAATTACTTTTGCCGAGCGCGTCAGATATTGAGAAGGGATGTTAAGTGAAGCCTCATGTAGCTCCTATCAGACTCACGATTTGGACGCGCCCAATGGTCATGGTCGATTTTTGGAAATGCAAAAAAATATCGAGACTTCGAAATACTCGAGTGCGTCAGATTTTTATGCAGACACTTCATCTTGATGTCCTTGCCGTACTGACCCATAATCTGACAATTATGTGGAGGAATTTTCTTAATCTGACGGTTAGATAAATTAATATTCATATCTTTTAGTTAATTTTTGAATGTAATAATTATTTTTTACATTCAATTGCATACTGCATGCTTGCTACATGCTTGCTTGCATGCTTGCAGCTGCATACATGGCATATGCTTGTTTACGTGTTTGCATGCTCGCTGCATGCATGGTAAAAATATGTTTTGATATCATTATGCGTAAATAAATGTATGCTGTAGAATGTTATGCTTAATCATTATAACGATTAGAGAAACTATGCTTAGAAAAATGATGCGTAAGCTGTTATGCGAAAAAATAATTAGGAGAAACCGTATGCTAAGTTATATTAGGTTTTAAAATTATATCCAAATGTATAGAAAAGCCTAAAATTCTATCCTGTATTTCGAAAATAAAATAGTGTACTGAGAAAAAAAAACGAAACAAATTTTCCCATCATCATCGTCAGTGGAATCATCTTCATATTGGAAGTTTAGTTCGACTTGATCGTTATCTTATCTACTTTTCATCTTCATCTTTCTTTTTTAGAAATGACATCTCGCAAGTCAACCTAGGAGGTTGTTTGCTGCTTAACCAGACTTTCCTGTGGTACCTTAAAATGAATTTAAGACCTCCGGCCAGGGCAAAAAAACTTACATACACCTCACTTTATTGATGATTTTGGCTACTTCGGCTTGTGCAAATCAGCAAATTATGTTATTTCCGTGAACCGTGACTAATTTCTTTCAAAATAAAAATAAAAATAATCGCGCTCGAGAATGTCCAGGTGACGTTTTTCTTTTCCAACTTTGTGACTCTCCTATTTAATTTTTGTCAAACTCAAATTGTCAGATTAATGAAATGCTTTTCTGCATGTAATTAAGTTACCTTGCCTTAATCTGACGCGCTCGAGTTTTTCCAATGATCGATTTTTTTACTAATCTGATCGGCTGTCCTAGACATTCGACACTACATAAAAGGCTCAGGTATGGTGGGAGCACTTCACAAGGGGCAAGGCTGCCCCCATGTTATTCTGCCGCGCTCGAGTAAATCCCAAAATCCCCACTGGGGCTCCCCTACTAAAATATACTACTCACCTCTGCCCGACCTAATCACTATAGATATTTGGGGTATATAGGCGTGATGTTATAAAATCATTGACACAACGAAACAGATTTTAAAAGAGACTTAAAAATGGATTAAATTGAAAAAAGATTTTTAAGACTTAAAAATCTTTGTTGTGCGTAGCTCTATCGGTGAACCTAGCAAGTCGTCCAATGGCAAGCCACGCAGCATTCGGCGGCGGCGGCGGCGGCGCGTACGCATACCCCGGTCTTGCCGGTCCACCGGGCGCTGGCTTTGCCAGTAAGTATTCAAGCTATACGCATGTATTACGCATGTACGGTCGAACAATCTATTTGGTTTACAGGCAAAATATCAGTATTTCTACTACTCTCACAATTTTTCTACGCACTCGTCTGCTTGTGTGCTCATTTGTTTGTAGTAGGCTCGAAACACGCACACATACACACACGCATTTCGTTACGTGGCGACTTCAACGCGTTAGGGAACTTCGTTTCAAAAATAAAATAAAATATTGTTAGTGTAGTAGAAAGATGAATATTTTTGCCTGTAAACCAAATAGCTCATTCGACTGTACCTCATCACGCTTTGGCAAGTTTCATTTTCGGGTTAAAAATGCTACATCATTTGATTTCATTTGGTACGGTTAGCAACGAAACTCTATTAACACTAACCACGGGTTTTAAATCGCCTAATAAAAAAACGGATGTTGTTAGCGATAAGGAAAATACTTTTAAAAACTGAAAAGCAGTGTGTCTGATAATATTGAGGTAAATAAGGTAGATATTATTATGAAACAGTGGTAACCCTCTTTCGTTGCTGACCGTATCTCTCTATTCCTCTCTCTTCACATCACACAACCAACCATGCAACCAACTCATTCATCTTACACTTCTTTGACAATACTACCTTCCTTTAAGTAGCTCGGTTTACCTAGTGATCTCTAAACATTTTTATACTAACAACAAACTTTTCCTTAACTTTCTTTGTTAAATTTTCTTTAATGTCCTAAAACATATCTCATAGTACGTATCTGTAAGCTCGTGACAATCCAATCTATCTCTAAAGGGCTTGAGGTGGTACCTATACTCGAACGATTTAAATACGATCGAAACGAGTATTTTAATCAAAGTTCTGTCATGCATCAGGCCAGGATAGCTTGTCGCTGTCTCAAGACTTCTTGGCGGAAGCGGAGGTTGAGGATTATGCTTTAGAAGGTGAGACATCCATCATCTGTGTCCATTTAATAAGAGAATGAATAATTATGATATTTAAATATTATCGGAGCAAGAGGTGCCCTCCAAATATTCGTCGCTGTTTTTATTAGACATGTTTTAAAATTATTTTCGGTATTATTCGGATCAGTAAATACGACCACAACCATAAAGGTATAAAGTATATTTCAGATCGGATCAATTTTATAACATATAGCGACTTCCTCCGTGTGAATGTCGGTTATCGCTGATGCAGATAAAGTCGCGGATTAAAAAGTAACTTATGTCCTTCCCCAGGGTTCAAGCTATTTTCATACTAAATTTCATTAAAATCGGTTCAGCCGTTTCACCGTGAAAGTGTAACAGACATGTGCGATGTGTGTGTGTTACATTCGCATTTATAACATTAGTATGGAAGTATGGATTAAGTTGCATTAGGTATAAGCATAGAAATCTATGGGTATAAGCCATGATTGCAAATTAACAGCGTAGATAAGTAGGTAGGTACTTCTACTTCGAGAGGCTTACAGAATTGCAGAAACGAAGTGATAATGTGAAGACAAACATCGCGTGGACAAACATAGTGTAGATTGCCGGCAGTCCAAAATATTTTTGTATCGTGTTATTCATCCAAAATAATTGTATTCGTTGTTGTTAGGTAGTAGTGACCACTCTCTCTCCCAAACCAGAGATATGCGTTGTAAAGTTAGCAGCATGCTCTGTTCTTCGCATGTACTTGATGACATTATCATTGGGTAACCGAGTGATTCAAGTATGCATCCTATTTCGTGCCATGGCATGATAAACTAGTACGGCATCATATGGTATGGCGAGGGCCCGGCGTGCGCTACCATACCGTCTATCCTATTGTATTAGCGCTTTTAAGGTTTTTGTTCATTCGGTCCACAAATGTATGGCTTAGCTTTAACATGACCATGACCTTCCCATGCATGCAGGACGTTACATTAAAATTGATCAATACACATAGGTAGATACTATAAAAGCCCTCAAACAGACTTAAACTCCATACTAATTACTAAATACTTACCTACACTTTACGATACAATTTCTTATTTCTCAATAAATGAAATAGACACAACTTAGGTAAATTGATTTCTCACAATATGTTCCACCTGCGTATATGGTTTATTGACAGTCGAAATCGGCTGCCGCGAAATTTAACAACTTTAATGAATGTGTGCTAGGTTCTTCAAGCGCTGGTAGCAGGCCACATATCGCCTATAGAAGACCCGCCAGCGGTTACTCTACTTCTTATAAGTCTCACTACTCTCATAAGAGTGGTCAAGCTTTGAATAAACTCATGAGTTACCCTACTCCTTCGTACTCCGCTTTGGATTCGGATGTAACGGCTGCCAACCAGAGGCCATTCCGTGGTAAGTTTTTAACACCTACAATCAACCACAAATCGATGGTAACAGTTTGACAGTGTCTTTATTTCGTAGCCGTAAAGGTGGTTTTCGTAGTTCAAGTGTTACTACTGACCTGCAGTAAATCGTACAAGTTCTTACAATTATTCCTTTGTTGCCATTCCCTATTAAAAAAGCGTTCAAGTGTAGATGGGTTTAGTGTTAGGTTCCAAAGCTAGCTGTTTTTGCTATGAGAGATCCAATCGGAGGATCTTGAATTAAAATTAACATTAATTCTTATTATTGTAACACAAATTTAGAATAACACAAATGAAAATTACCTTGCTTGGTCCTTTGAAGTTGTGTCCAAACGTGCCAAAGTGGTTTTATAATGGTTTCTCGCGAGTAGTTGAGTTGTTCGAGTCCAAACAAGCATAACTTGAACGGTATTACTCGTAGGAATAAGTTACTAAAAATAATTTCAATGAGTGTGAGTTCATTTTAATAAGTGAACTGTCGGTTAAGCAGACACAGTAGATAAACAATAGGGTATTTTCTCTATATGAGAAAAAATCTATAAATATATTATTGAGATAGTTTAGGCAAAAAGCAGTCGGAAAATATTAGTTTTAGTTCAAAAATTAACAAAATAAATAATAAAATTCAATTCAAGGTTTACAGTTTTTTTTAATCTGTCCTATAACACCATCAAATAGTAGCCACCATATTATTATGCCGTACGGCTGTGTAAACAAAAAAGTGTCAACTGTCAGCCAACCAATTGGCGCGTATAGGCTTTGTATTTTTATTATTTTCGTAACCAACGCGTTTTTTTATTTATTACACCTATTACAAAATATTATTATAATTCATTATGTTTAAATTATGTACAATAATCAAACAAAATATAAGCGCATTTGACTACGCACCAAACTGACGTAATTTCCACAGAGCAATATTGCGTCCACTACGAGGCGTTTTAGTCAAACTACGCGCAAAATTTAAAAATGTAAAATTTTGATGCCTTTTTATGGCACATAACGTTTGAATAAAAATGTTTAGTTATTTTTGGGGCATATTGGCACTACAGAATTTAATTGAGACACTTTTCAAAAATGTGTGTAATACCCTATTGGGTACGATACCACCAATTAATTCACATACTTTTTATGAGCTGTGAAAACGAGAGAGAGAGAGAATATGCCATGGCGTGAGATTCCTCCATAGATTGTGTATGATAATAGCGGCCTGTGATGTCACTTATTGACCAACTCAATTGACTAACTATTAATTGATTTCGAAGCAACTTAAAATCGAATTTTACAATTAATTGGTGTTGGATAGTCCATTTATCGAGGAAGGCTATAGGCCCATACGAAGCCGGGTCGGTCGCTAGTAAGAATAATATGTGGGGACATTACACACACGGCCATCTGACCCCAAACTAGGGAGACCGTGTACTATGGGTGTCAGATAGCTGATAGGTTTAGGCATACACAAATACATTTAAATACATACATACACAAGGCAAACACAAGTGCTCATCACACAAATATTTACCCTGGGCGGGAATCAAACCCGCAACACGCTGCGCAGCAGTCGATCCCTCAGCCATTGCGCCAACCGTATCGTCGAATGGTTAATAGTGTCACCAACCAAATTGCAACGAGTCTTAAGTGGATCATTAGACAGGGAAATGGTGCATATGTATGACTTAGCTTTACCCTGACTATTATCATCCCATGTATGTAGGAAATTTCATCAGAATTGCTAAAAACAACACCTACGTTTTTTTATGACATGAATTCCACCTGAAATGCATGGTGGGAGTTCGGCTCCCACGAAAATTAACAACTATATTGAATATATACTAGGTTCTTCAAGCTCTGGTAGCTGGTCACCCGGTCCCTCTTCTTCTTACTCTATGTCTGCCTACTCGCCTATGAGCCGTCTAAGTATGGGTTACCGTGATGCTGCTCCGACGTATCCCGCTTTCGGTTCTGGTGGTGAGTGTTTAACAAGTTTAGTACCTACAATCAACCACAATTCGATAGTAACAGTTGGACAGTACGTTTATTTCGTAGTCATAAGCGAGTTTCTTCGAGTTTCTCGCGAGCGAGAGAGTTCATTTGTTCGAGTCGAAATAAGCATAACTTGAACGACTATGACTCGTAAATTATTATGTCGCAGTTAAATTTTAAAAGTAAATTAACTCCCGAAATTGAGTTCATTCTTCTCTGAATAATGAACTATAACTTAGAAACATACATGGACATAGTTTACGAGTAATAATAGTCGTTCATGTTGAATTGAAAGACTATTATTACCTACTCGCAAACTATATTATTTTAGTTAGTAGAATCAGTTTAAAAAAATAATTACTGTGAGTTAGAGTTAATTTTAACAAGCGAACAGACATACAGTCAATTTAATAGATACAACTTAACTATATTGTTTTTTTTATAATATGAATTACACCTGAAATGTATAGCCTATATATTGTCAGTCGAGTTCGGTTTTCCGCGAAAATTAACAACTTTAATGAATATGTACTAGGTTCTTCAAGCGCTGCCCACCTTTGGTCATTCTTCTTCTTACTCTAGGTATGTCGGCCTACTCTCCTATGAGCGGCCAAACTATACCTATGGGTTACCCTAATGCTGCTCCGATCCGATTTATCCCGCTTTCGGTTCCGGTCAGACTTTATTCAATAGTGGCATGTTTTTAACAAGTTATCTACAATCAACCACAATTCGAACTATCGAATTGTGGTTGATTGTTGTCTTGTTCCGGGAAATACTGTGTTTTTGAAAAGGCCTTACAAGTTTTTGGTAATAATGTTTGTAATTTAAAGTCTCCATTACATGTGCAAGGTTTCTGTGGTGCTGTTTTTTTAGTTTTGTCAATGTATGAGCATTATGAACCGTCAAAGTTCGCATAAAAATTGTGTAAAAAAGCTGATTTTCGGAGATGTTTACTGAATTTGTTTCTCGAAAAAGTGGTTTTTTCGTTACATAGGAACTTAGATATTAACCACAAGATACCCGTGTGTTATAAATATTTGGAGGAACTGTTACTAAACAGTTGGACAGTAGGTAGGTCCGTATATTTTGTAGCGGTTAGCGCGTTTCTTCGAGTTGCTTTCGAGCAGTTCATTTGTTCAAGTCGAAATAAGCATTAACTTGAACGCCTATTACTCGCAACACAAACGATATTTAGTTACTAGAGACAGGTTTTTAAATAATTTCAGTGAGTAAGAGTTAATTTTAACTAGTGAACTATACGTTAAGCAGACACAATAGTTACACAATTGCAACTGCATTAGCGGCTTAAGGGTTCCATTCGGTCCACATCGGATATCTATGGGTCCACATGTAAGGCTTAGCTTTATCGTGACTGACCTCCCCATGCATGCAGAACATTTCATATGAATTGCTAAAATACATATTCTACTATTTACGGCCTCAAACTCTATATTTGGTACAGAGTGCTTTTATTCAATACCTTACCCAATTTCTTATTTATCAATAAATTAAATAGATACAACATATACTGTTTTGTTTTTATAAAATGAATTCCACCTGAAATGCATGGCCTAATGTCAGTGGAGTTCGTCTCCCACGAAAAATAACAACTTTATTGAATATATGATAGGTTCTTCAGGCGCTGGTAGCTGGCCACAAATCGCCTACAGCAGGCCCGCCTATGGTCATTCTTCTTCTTACTCTATGTCTGCCTACTCTCCTATGAGCGGCCAAGTTATACCTATGGCTTATCCTGTTGCTGGTCCGAAGTATCCCGGTTTCGATTCCGGTCGGGTTGTATTCGATAGTGGTAAGTTTTTAACAAGTTAAGTATATTCAACCACAATTCGCATTCGCAGGCAGTCCGCCTTTGTAGGTACCTTTGTGCATGAAGTATATATAAATAAATATAAATAATTCAATAGTAACAGTCGGACAGTAAGCAGGTACTTTTATTTCGTAGCCGTAAGCGCGTTTCTTTGAGTTTCTCGGGAGCAGTTCATTTGTTCGAGACGAAATAAGCATAACTTAAATTATTATGTCGCAGTTAAATTTTAAAAGTAAATTAAGTTCCGAAATTGAGTTCATTCTTCTCTGAATAATGAACTATCACTACACATACGGACATGGTGAAATTATAAGAGTTCTTTTCTTGTTTTGCGACGGAACCATTACCATTTACGGATGTATTCGAAATAGGATCATTCCTAATACAACGAATATGTGCAACTTAATGATTCATTGAACAATAAAAAAAGGTTGGTCCGCGAAATTGATCCGATATTTTATGTGACTGTATTTATTGACACGAATAAAATTATTTCAATTTAAACATCTAATAATAATATGTAAGTAGTCTTTGTGAAATAAGTAATAGGCGCACATGTTGGATCATTCGGTTCCCTTCAACATGGTTGAACTAAATGGTGCCGATCCGTGCGTCCCAAACGGCGCGGCGGTCGGGAATGCAGGGTCACCTCTTAGCTGCCGCGGTTATTTTAATTATTTATTATATATTTTATATTTCTCTAGCCCCTTTTTTAACATTGTTCTCATTCACACATTGTACCCCTAGATTCAACATGAATGGTGTAACCAAAGTAAAATATTATTAATAATAACGACAGACGTTGTCCTGTCAATTGATTTTTCAAATTTTCTGACCCTTTAAACCTTCCCTGGACTTCCACAAATAATTTAAAACCAAAATTAGGCAAATTGGTCCAGCCGTTCTCGAGTTTTAGCGAGACTAACGAACAATCATTTTTATTATTTAGAAGAAGATTTTAAAAGAGTGTTCATGGAGTTTCTTGGTCGTACTTCTCCATAGAAACCTACTGTTTGGAACGAGCTTCAACTTTCTGACTGAATGACAAGTCAAAAGTTTATTTCAAAAAATGGTTTTGAGTTTGATTTTGCACAATATCTTGCGACGATTATTGCAGTTTACAATTTAATGCATAATCATAACATCACGCCTAAATTCCCCAAAGAGAACATGAAATAGGCCTGGGTGCAATCTCCAAGACGGCCAAAGTATTAATGGGCTTTTCCATTAAGAATTTACCAGTAGCAGCTCAGAGATTGAATTTGTGGGATGGTTTGGGTTTAATAAGCTGGCCACTGAGCCTACTGGCCAAAAAATCCACTGTAACATGGGTATTGCAGACCACTTTTTTAACCTATACCTTTTTTTATATTTACCTTAGCGACATATTCAAATTATACCTAGATGATGACACACTTTTTTTTTGTTTCCATAGACTCATTCATCTTGACGACACCGTTGATACCCTTCACGCAGGCCACGCAGCTCCCCGAAACGTCCTCTTTGCCACCGACCACGTCGCGCCCCAGCCTGGCCGAGCTGCACCTGCATGGCTTCACCTGGCTCGAGCCCCTGCTGGATGCCAGTGCCAGCGCCATCGTGCTGCCCACTAATGACACATCCGTCACTTTGAAACTTACCAAAGACTCTGTGGTATGTATACCATAAAACATACAGCTTTTATATGGGTCAAATGAGCTCTAAGGATATCAATTAATCCCATTTATTTTTCTTTCACATCTAGGCACCGAAAGATGCAAGCGGTGACGTGGAGTGCGCCAGCGCAGTAGATGGCGGCGCAGGCTTGTGTGTGTACCTTTCGAGGTGCGAAGCTGCGCGGGACATCACTGTGGACATCTACAGAACGACATTCTGCAGCGTCAGTGAAGGGTACGTTACATTCAGTTTATCTGTATCTAATGAATCTTATGTAGTACTTACCCATAGTGCACGTGCTCATCGCTCCAACAAACGAAAGGCTGATGAGGCCAAAAGTTATGATTTGGTGACGCTTAGCAGAAGACGCAACGTGAGTTGCCCCCTCCCTCGGTCTCATCGTCGACTGACGACCTGTTTGCTGGTCGTTGGAATCCCATATGGTGGCACTTTACTTGGCGTATTTGTAAAAATAATTGCATTACTTGGTTAATACAAAATATACCCTATGGTAATTGAAATTAAGTCGATTTTGATTATCCAAATAAGGCGAATATTACCACAAATGCCTACGCCAAGTGAAGTGCCAGCATTATAATAGAGATGTGGGAAGCATAATAGTGTTTTTAAAAACTTTGAAATAATGGTACAAAAGCCGGTGGCTGATGATAGATTATTATGTTAAAGATTCCTGTGCTTTTGTATATACATACATTTATATCTTATATACATTTTCAATATAGTTATATAGCTGTCATGTAACCAATGTACTTTTTACTTTCAGATATGCGGGAGTCTGCTGCGCACAGAAGAAAATCGACTTAACAAATTAATATGTACGATGTTAAATAGATAATAGAAATAGAATTAAACCATGGCAATAGTGAGTGTTGTTTTGAGAATTTGTGATACAGACATGAAGAGCATAAAAGGAAAAACTGTATTAGTATCGTATATTTACGTATATGAATCGGACCGAAATGTAGGTAGTATAGGTAACAACTGGATGTTAAGAAGCAAAATAAAGAGAAGGTATGTTGTAACATTGAAAGTGTGCTTTCTGGTAGATATTTCAATGACAAACATACATAAAGCTTATTTTTGACTAGGAATAGTTACGTACTATGTAATTAAATGAAGTTGTTTTTATCAAGTTTTGAGCAAAAAAGGTAATTAAAAGTAAGGTGCTAGATGATTTCAATAGTGCCATTATTAGAATTAAACATGACCTACTGTTGTGAGATGTACCTAGTTTTCGTTTTTATACAATTGAATCTTAAATAAAGATAAGATTATTTTTCATTGGAAAGTTTTATTATTTTGTATATTCTCCTATTCCACCACCAGAGAACCTTCCTATATTCCATACAGAACCGGGTGTATGACACCCGCTTGCTTCAAACAGACAAAATTGTTTAAAAAAGAGTACATGCGGCCCACGCTATTTATGCTTTTTCATATCTTATGCTTTTTTTGTGAAGCTCTCCTACTATTACATAAAGCTAAAACTTATTTTGCAAATAGAATATCTTATCTCCCGTCAATTTGTTTACATCAATTAAATATTTTTTACATCAAAATAATTATTGTAATGCAAACAAACCAAATGTTTAACAAAACTAGTACTCAAAATAATTCGGAAATATGCATCAATACTTTATCGTATTTTTTCCTCTAATGCGCCGCAAAAAACTTGTCCAATGGACGAAAATACTCTTTGCATATCAATCAAATATACAGGATGTTTGGTAGATCGATGCAAAGCCGTAACACGGAGCTAGTATAGACTATTTACAACAAGTTGAACCGAACTTTTGTTAACCGAAGTGTGACCAATTATTTTTTAGCAAAATTTTAATGATTTTTGATGACAAAATCCAAAATATTGCAGTTAGTTACAAATAATGGCCAATTTGAAAGATATGTCATTTATTTTTTATTTTATTAGGTTAACATAATGCGTAAACAATCTAATAAAACATAATTGGGGGATCTGTGTGATAAGACAATTTTTTTACAGACATTTAAAGTCAAAGACATTTTTAAAGATTTCAGAAATCTGTTTTTAGATTTTTTTTTTTTTTATGCTTTGTTAGTAAGAATGAAATTCTTAATAATTAATTACGATCTAGCCTAAAAGACTAATAAGCAATTTAACTCTAACTTAATATGTTACGTGATAGATTATAATATAACTAAAAATAGTGTCCATTAAGACTTTTATACAAGTCTGTAGCACTTTCTTAGAGTCTGATATAATTTATAGAAACACTATGTTCATGTGTTCGATGTATAGCACAATATTGTTACTATTCATTCACTTTGTACACTACACTAATTCAAAAGGTTTAGTTCTTTTTAGCCTACGCACTAAGTCTGTATTGTCTAGCAGCTGAATTGCCTCAACATTCACGTGTCGGTGAAGTCTGTGTTCGTGGGCGTCAGCAAATTTTTGAATAATAGTTGTGACGGATTCCATTTTAAGGTCACGGTGAAGGTCGTCATTTCTTATGTACCAGGGTGCATTGACAGCATCCCTCAGTACTTTATTCTGGAATTGTTGGATTATTTTCACGTTGGTTTTTTTAGTACAGCCCCAAAGTTGGATACCATACGTCCAAATTGGCATCAGAATATGTTTATAGAGGGTTATTTTATTATGTACTGATAGACAGGATTTCCTTCCGAGCAACCAATACATGTTTTTATAACGTATATCGAGTTCCTGTCTTTTCTTTTTGACATGAGCTTTCCAACGCAACTTCGCGTCGAGAGTTATGCCAAGGTATTTAGCTGTATTAGCATAAGGCACCTGCATGCCATTTATATAAATTGGATGATAGTCCAAGTGTTTGTTTGTGAAATCAATGTGAATTGATTTTGACTCATTCAGTTTGATCTTCCATTTTTGTGTCCAGTCATAAACTTTGTTCACAGCTAGTTGAACTTTTTCTACTGCTTCTCTGTGGCTTGATCCGGTGGCCATAATTGCAGTATCATCTGCAAAGGTCGCAATGGTGTTGTTTTCTATTTCTGGGATGTCACATGTGTATAACAAGTACAAAATTGGTCCTAGCACACTTCCTTGAGGTACACCAGCTTTTATAGCTTTTAGCTCTGAATATGCGTCCTCCTGCCGTATTCTAAACATTCTATTTGTTATATACGACTCTAGGATATCTGCAAATTCTGGTAGCATGCGTCTGAGCTTGAATATTAGACCGTCATGCCAAACTTTGTCAAAAGCTTGCGCGACATCTAAAAACACGGTGGCGCAGACTTCCTTATTTTCAAGCGTTTTTTCAATTACGTTAGTTATTCTATGTACCTGGTCTATTGTTGAGTGTTTTTCCCTGAAGCCAAATTGATGATTTGGAATAAGGTTTTTATCTTCTATAATTGGTTTTAACCGTTTCAATAACAGTTTTTCAAATAGTTTTGATAACACGGGCAACAGAGAAATAGGTCTATACGATGATGCTTCTTGGGGTGGTTTCCCAGGCTTCGCAATCATAATGACTTCAGCAACCTTCCATGACTCAGGTACATGTTTTAATATAAATGCAGCATTGATAAGCTTGGTCAGCTTTACTATGGCTTTGCGCGGGAGGTGTTTTAGAACTTCACCTGTAATGAGGTCATAACCCGGAGACTTTTTCGAGCTTATGTTATTTTGAATTTCTCTCATTACTTCTTTCGGAGTCACAAGATTAATTCTTTGATTTTGTGATAAATGTCTACTCTCAGGTATTTTTATTGAGCTTTCATTGGGTTGAAAAGTTTCTTCTAAATGTTGAGCAAACCTTACCGCTTTTTGGTCATTACTTATGGCCCATTTTCCGTCACTATTTCTGATGGGCGGTATTTGTAAAATCGGCCTTTTTAGATTTCTTGTCGCTTTCCAGAGGGAGTAATTTGTTGATTTGTCATTGGTGAGCTGCAGGAGGTTGGTATTCAGAGATTCATCTTCAAATTGTTGAATTTTCCTCTTTAATCGTTTAGTTAAGTTATTTAGTAAAGTTTTATCTCGCGGGCACCTTGTTTGTTGCCATTGCTTCCTTTGTTTTCTTTTCTCAGATAGTAAATCCACAATTTCTCTGGGATAGATAAATCCCTTATATTTACGTTTTAATTGCGGTGTGTTGTTCCACGCACATTGTTGGATATTAACAATAAATTTGTTTACTTCTGAGTCAAGCTGATCTTGCTTTTTTATCTGAGTTTTAAGGTCGATAATATTATCTAGATCAAGGGCAAAACTTTCCCAATCTGTGAACTTATTTACCAGGGTTAAGTGGCTTTCTTTGAGTAGGATTTTTTGACTAAGCGTTAGTATAATCGAGGAGTGGTCCGAGTTCATATGAAAACCTTCCTCCATACTGACGTAATTGGTAGATACATTTTTGCATATGAAAAAATCAATAAGATCCGGTATTTTCTGGTGGTCAGTAGGCCAATACGTTGGTTTACCCGTGCTCATAACTTCGGAATGTGTATCTTTAACTGCACTTAAGAGCTGCCTTCCCTTAGTTGTAGTAAGTCTTGATCCCCAATGCGTATGCTTAGCATTAAAATCGCCGCCTAGGATAAATCTCTGGCCTAATAATTCAAAGAGATGTAAATATCGCTCTTTTCTTATCATGTGCCGTGGGGGACAGTATACGGCTGCAATGGATACGTGACAAAATTTGGTTTTAACAGATACTGCCACGGCTTGAATGTCTTGTTCTTCATATTTACACTGAACGTAGTGACTTATGTTGTCTTTGATTATAACTGCGCTACCTCCTCTGGCAGAGTTGTCAGGGTGGAGCGAATTGTATACCATGTATCCTCTAAATTTGACAAAAGATTGCTTGGTGAAGTGCGTTTCGGAAACCAAACACACGTCTATATTTTCTGTATCTAGGACCGCCTGCAACTCATTTTGATGTTTGAGGAGCCCATTAGAGTTCCACGCCATTATTTTAAGGGTGTTATTCATTTTTGATTATTTTAAACAGCTGTTTTAGTGCTGGATTCTAGTTTCTCTAATCTCTTGTCAAATGAGGTGATACACTTTAAGATCTGATTAATCTTATCCTCTAGATTCGAAGGCTGTGATCTTTGTTTTACAGCTTCCGCATAGGAACCGGTGTTGGTTAAATGTATGAGTTTTGCAGTTGACTGGGCACTTGCTTTCTGTGTCTGTGGATTTCGTAAGGGAAGAGACTGTTGGGTAGTTGGTACCACAAGTTTCTTTTTAATAATTTTATTTTTCATAATTTGTATCTGCTTAGCTACTTCACATCCTCTATAGTTGGCAGGGTGAGGTAGACCACAGTGTACACATTTTGGCTTCTCTTGTGGAGATTTGGTACAGTCGGCAGTAAGATGCTTGCCAGTGCATTTTACACACCTTGGCTCTTTTCTGCAGTATTTATGAGTATGTCCATATGCCTGGCATCTCTTGCATTGAGGAATGAGTTTGGGATTTTTAAGTGGGTGTATTTCTATTTTACACCCCAAAATGAACTTTATGCCATAGATCTTGTTGACATCTTCGTCATTACTAAATGATAAAACGAACATGTTGAGTGGTTCTTTACGCTTCCAGCTCAACTTGTAGTCTACTTTTTCTATTTTCAGTCCTTGTGTTGCTAGATCGTCTTTGATTCGGTCAGGTTGGCAAGAAGAATGTAACTTCTTCACAACAACTCTAATTGGTCTAGCTTGCTTGTTTTCGTACGAATGCCAATGGTAGTCTTTTTCCGTGAAAAGCCTGGCAATTTCTCTATATGAGTCTTCTGTTTTGGCGTTAACCTTCACACAATCCCCATTCATCATTTTTGCGGTAAATGATTCAGCTGATATTGATTCTGTTAGCGAGTCATAAAACGTTTGATAGTTCTTAACTCCGTCTATTATGATTGGCGGTGGTGGCGGCACTTTTTTGACGGAAGTCGCTTTCTCATTATTTTGTTGATAATCTGGTTGGGCGCTTGTTCCGGGTTGTTGTTTTGGAGAGAGGGAGGTGTTAAGCTTCCTCTTCTTCCTGCTCTTGGCCCTAATCCACTCAGTCTCTTTAGCGAGTTCATCCTCGTCTGTGCAATACTCAACGTCACTTTTAGTACGCTGGGCAACTATTATTTTCTCGCTTTCGTTTTTGTTCAAGGGTTCATTAGTTTGTTTTTTTTCCTTCAAGCAACTTAATTCTTCTTGAAGGGCTTGTACTTGTTCCTGCAAGCTATTAATGTGACCATTCAGATTACGTACCATAACTTGCAGGTTTTCTCTATCTGTTTTCTCCTGGATATAACAGTCATACAACCGCTTTTCCAGGTCGGTTTTTATCTTAATAGACTGCGTAGCCATTATTTTGTTGTAAGGCGAGTTTAGCACCTAAACAATAAATTATTATAAACACTTCATGATTTCCGCACTTGTAACTAGGTCATGACAATGACCCCGATAGATCGACGTAGGTACACCGCGACGACGCACGGCGGTGTTGTGCTGCGTCTGCAGAATACTCTTAACTAGAGCACGCACGCGCGATTGTACGTCTGTTCACTATTGTAGTTAAACAACAACTGAGAACTGTTTTTAGATGGCATGAAAAATAAATCAGGGATGGTGCTTTTTTTGTTCAAACATTTTTAAAAACATGTCTGGTTATCTTTCTTTCGAAGTATCAACTACGCGAATAGCTCACCAATTATGGAAATTAGGACCTACAAACCAAATTGAGGGAGAAAAGTACATTTGTTAGGCGAATTATTTAAAAGAAAATTATAATTAAAATCATTTATTATTCGTGTTCAAGATGTTTGCCGCAGTCTGTAACAACAACACGGGCCCGTTTTCACACTTCTGTTAGTTTCATCGTTTCAAACGCTGAATTAATTCTCTCAATCAATTCTTCTTTCCTGTTTATTTCCACATTTGTATAAACTAGTTCCTTGGCCCAACCTCACTCGTAAAAGTCAAGCGGAGTCAGGTCGGGTGACCGGGCGCGCCAAGGGATCGGCCCATCTCTGCCGATCCAACTGTTAAGGAAGCAATTATTTGAGTGCTCCCATACCTTTAATGTCCAATGCGCTCAACAACCATCTTGTTGAAAGATGACTTCTCGGTCTCTCTAGCGAATATCGGGGCCTCGAATTAAGATGACTTGTCGGTCTCTAGTGAATATCGGCGCCCGGATTCCTACAAGCTCTGGAAGATCATTTTGTATGGAATCCCAAATAATTGTTGCCATCCAAATTATCCGGGAAGAAATGGGGCCCAATCAGTGAAATAAGTATCTAGTATAATTATTTCA
Source organism: Charanyca ferruginea (assembly GCA_947361185.1). NCBI lineage: Eukaryota > Metazoa > Arthropoda > Insecta > Lepidoptera > Noctuidae > Charanyca > Charanyca ferruginea. The sequence goes on along the minus strand of OX376059.1, from coordinate 18,534,626 downwards.
CTTTTTTAAATTTATTTGAATGAATTTCAAACGAGGAATATGCGGACATTGTTTTTATGTATGGCAGAGCAGACGGCAATGGATCGTTAGCACGACGAATGTACCAAGAATGTTATCCTAATCGTAGAGTACCGAATGTGAGGGTAAAAAAATAATAATTCGCCTAACAAATTTACTTTTCTTCCTCTATTTGGTTTATAGGTCCTAATTTCCATAATTGGTGAGCTATCCACGTAGTTGATACCTCGAAAGAAAGAACAATAACCAGACATGTTTTTAAAAATGTTTGAACAAAAAAAGCAACATCCCTGATTTTTTTTCAAGCCATCTAAAACAGATATCTGAAATCTTTAAAAATGTCTGTTAAAAAATTGTCGTATCACACAGCTCCTCTAATTATGATTGATTAGATTGTTTACGCATTATGTTAACCAAATAACATAAAAAAATTACATATCTTTCAAATTGGCCATTATTTGCAAATAACTGCAATATTTTGGGTTTTGTCATCAAAAATCATTAAAATTTTGCTAAAAAAACTAGTCACATTTCGGCTAAGACAAGTTCGGTTCAAATGGTTGTAAATAGTCTATACTAGCTCTGCTTTACGGCTTTGCATCGATCTACCAAACATCCTGTATATACTGTTTGAGCAGCAAATTAACCAGGGCGTACAATCGTAATTCTTATACTTATAACAAAATATCCATTTTTGCAACATGTTTTATATTAGGCATCTCTAGAGTTGTGCAACATAAATGTCTAAAATTTTAGAGAACACGCTCAGCAAATTGAATGATCATTAAAGCCAAGTACAGGTATTTTCTCTCAGGGGCGTTTGTGGGAGTATTTCAATGATTCGACGCACGACTAACAGTAAATTTGAATGTTAGGACACAGTAACACTTTGAGAATCACAAACAATACAAAACAGTACACACATCACAAATTATTATAGGCCCGCATATCGTGGCAAAAGGTACGAACCGGTCGGCGATTAGTTGTCCACTGTCATTGGCGGGGGCGCAGGGGTGTTATGTCAACTCGATTTGTCCGCGCCTAAGGGGACGTCAGAGCACAAGTTGTACGTTTATATAAGGCCGTGTTACATCCTCCCTCTGTGACCTAGACGATGCGCCCACGCGTCTGGGTCAGTCAAGAAACCTCTTAGGTCTTCCGCGCTTACGCTTTTCGTTGACCGGGGCTGGTGGAACGCGCCTACGAATGAGGTCAACTGAGAGACGTGGCAGAGGCGTAGCGTGGACTAATATAGACGTGGGCGAAGTCGCATCAGCGAGGCCCCTTTTCTTTCGTTTCCAAGATCTACGCAATAGATCTATTGTACCGAAAATGCTACGACACGACACACCTACTCATGATAGTGCAAAAATATAAATGCGCGGTGGAAGAATATTGAAAAACATATAGATTTGAAAAAAGGCCGTATTCCTCGAAGCGCTCTAATTTTAAAACGTACCAAATGAAGCAGACCTCAAGTATTCCTCAAAGCGCACCAGTCAGGTACGCTTAGAAAATTCCATTAAAAAATATTATAATCTTATTCCTCGAAACACACCAAATGGTCAAGGTGTGATTAGAGATAGGTACTTATTAGCTAACGGAAAATATTGATATCAAATAATGCACGTTATTTTTTAAGAGTTGGTAAAAATTATATACTTCGTGGGCTTAGATGAATTACGTAGAGCTTGCAATATCCGTTCATTTTTACTATCCGGATAATACGGATTTTAATATTTAACTATCCGGATCATCCGGATAATGCGGATAATACAGATATTTTTGTTTTTATTATAAATAAAACCTAATAAACTTTAGAAACACGTTAAAATCGGTTTCTCAAGCAAAATGACAAAGAAATAATAAACTATACCAATATTTCAAGTAACAATCACATAAGAAAACTAGTTCACTTTAAAAAATCATTAAATTTGTATCTATTCTTGTCATACTAAAACAATTCTAATTGACGGATCTTATATTTATCACAAATCACAACACCCCAATCAAATCAACCTAAGTATTTAAAACATAATAAATAAAAATATCACTTTCCCTGGCAAATCAGCTCAATAAATAATACAACTATAATAAAACGAAAATGAACAATATATCTCAAAATAATCAAATATAATATTAACGTAATTCTTAAATCGTTCGTTTTTTTTAAATTCTGGTAGGTATTAAGATCAAAAAGCTTAAATTATCTAATGAATCTTCTTTCATGGTTCAGTTCTTAAATGCTTACATAAATATCCTGTAGCATGAAACACACTTTCTGCGTCTACGCTGGTCGGTGGTATTGATAGAAGTAGCTAGTAAACCCCATCTAAATTCTGCATCTCTAACTATTCTCATCAAATAGTGCCATCTCTACTCGAATTGTGGTGTCTAAATAATTTGTTGAAGAAGTCGCTGCGCAGAAGATGGCTGCCTTATAAACCGGATGATTTCTTCTCGTATTTGTGTTTTAATTGATACACAATATACACTATATAGCCTCTTCTTAAATTGTCACATCGTCAACAGTATCGAAAATTTTCATAATTTTGATATAACTTTGGAAAAAGAAGAAATAACCCCAAACTAAACGTCGATGAATCTAGTTATATCTATTGAATAGACGTTGATCTAGCCACCAAAGACCAAAATAAATTTATTCCTCAGGTAAGGCCTTTAATAACCCGATATAGCCTATCTGACGATTGAAAAATGCCATATTTTGCTATCTGAGTACTATCTAACTATTTATCCGAGGATTGAAAAATCAGCTCTAAATTGACTACTGTGATTTGTGAAGTGAATAAATAATTGAAAGAGTGATTAACTATATTGAAATAATAAATAACGTAACAACAGTTATATTCTTTACAGATGACAGCTTTTTATTTAATATTTAAAAGAGAAATACAACTATCCGTAATATTCGAAAAATCGGGATAGTGATCCAAGTCAAATCCTGATTTGAAAATCGGCGGATATCCGGATAATACGGATATCCGGATATCCGGATTGCAAGCCCTAATTACGCGTACTTTTACCATTAGTGAGCTAAGTAGTATCACACCTCGGACACTTCATACAAAACTTGCAAAATAATTACCTATTACTACTACAAATCCAAATGACGTCTGTACACGTGCAAATGTGTGTGTGAATTTTAGTAGGGTTGAATCAGTTGGATGTCGTGGCGTACAAAATGGCGCGAAAAGTGCAGCGCTTTGCGTCGGGTGAACCGAACGACGACGGAACTACCCGAACGTTTCGAGCATTATTATGAAGTGATCTTGTCCGAGCGTTCAATTATTTATTTCCTAAAGAAATAAAATAAATGATATTTGGTTTTGAATACTCGGATTTGTAATGACATAAAAGTAATATTATAATATTTATTATGTAAAGAGGTTTATTTATTCATCAATAATGGTAAATTAAGGTAGGTACCTACCTAATTACAAAATATGGAATTCACGATCGCCACGTACCATTACGCGGCAACGCAATTTTTTTTTTTCATTTATTTCGGAACCAGTCCATGTCCATACATGTTAAGTTCAAAAGTATTAAAAATAAAAATTAAGAATTAATTAAAATATTACAATAATAATAATTACAATGGGGCGACGCGACAAGGTTAGTGCGTAGGGTACTACTTTTCAATTCCAAGAATGAATAGAACGTGAAAGAAAGGGACATAAGTACATAACTAAGACAATAAAGAGAGAGAGCAATATTAATAGCTGGTAATGTTGGTATGTTATTATTACGGAAGTTTTAATTGTATTATTATAAAACGACGAAAACTTGGAAAATAAATGAATCATCGAGATTAAAACTAATAAATAAAACTTAAAACAAAATAAATCGCAAAATTGTGTGTTTGTGTCAGCAGTACCTACAGCGCTGCAGTTCTTACGATTTTGAGCGCCTTGGCTAAAGAGTCGGCGGTTAGCCTCTCCAAGTGCGGGGTGAGGGTGCGGTATCTGATATAGCGCGGGGTGTCCCTTCTGTATGTAGTACTATTAAGTATTCTATGGTAGTATGGCATAAGCCACTACTTTCAATTCATTCCTGTTTTCCTGATAGTTTTAGGTAAGATAGGACAGTTTTTTAGGACTTCTATCGATTGTAATGAATAACGAATATTTTATATAGGAATATAAAATATTCGTTATTTAATGGTACGCAAATGCAACGCATGCAATGGTACGCATGTCGGTGATAATGTCGGCTGGTGCACGCATCTCCCGTCCGAACGTAAGGTACGCTGGTGAGTATCCGATGCTACTTGTCACCGCCGAGTTCATCGCGAAACGAATCGTGGGCAAGTGGGAGCCCCGGTGTTGTGATCTTACCCAACCAAGATAGCGAGTTACAGTTTAAGATCACGGTTATTCCTTTCTACGGGGTTCGCTTGCGGGTGGTAAACAGGTGATAGCGACTGAGTAATCCCAAACGAATGGCAAACCTGTTGCATGACTTCGCTAATGAACTTTACTCCATTATCACTCAATATCCGTCTGGGCACTCCATATCTCAGGAAAACCTTGAGATCAGAATCCTGGAACAGTCTGCGCTGGTGACGTTCTGAAGGGCGAATAATTATACTCATCGAGAGCAAGTGTCTTCCAACATAAGAATCCATTTATTCTTATCAGTGGTCTCCGGCAACGGGCCGAAAAGGTCCAGGCGACGATTTCAAAGCGGCGATTAGTCGCAGGTGTCTGTAGCAATCCGGCTGTTTTTCTGTTATCGGCCTTGTACCTCTGACATTCTACACACTTCTTCATGTATTATCCAATAATAGATTGCCGCATCCCAGGCCAGTAGTATTTTGACTTCATGCGATCTAGTGTGCACTCTACTCCGCAGTGTCCATCTGTCGGTGCGTCATGATACTCCGCCAAGACCTTGTCGCGCTCGTGCTCAGGAACAACGAGACATTCCGTCTCTATTTCACACTCGTCTGGTCCGTATCTGTATAGTATGCGATCGGATATGATAAATCACCGGTCGGACCAACTCCTCTACGATCTTGCGTACCTCGTGGTCCTTGAGTTGGTTCTCGCGAATATCCTTGGTCCTTCTGGATGGAAAATCGACTTCAGCGTAGCGAACATCACAGTTGGTGGATGCGATAGAGTATCGGCGACAACGTTAGACCTGCCAGGTGTATAATAATAATAATATGCGTATACTCTATGCGCAGGTTATATGCCTGAAGAGTAAGGGGCCCATCTCGCTAAGCGTCCGCTTGGTGACTTTAAAGTCACGAGCCATCGTAGAGGTTGGCGGTCGCTCTTTATTACAACCTCTGGTCCTTCGAAATTTAGTGACAGCCCATACAACCGCTAATGCTTTTCTTTCCGTCGTGTTATAGTTCCACTCCGCACTATTCAACAAACGGCTTGCGTATTCGACTGCTTTTTCCTCGGGACCCTCCCCCTGCATCAGCACTGCTCCGAGGCAATACCCGCTGCTGTCAGTCCTCAGCGTAAACGGATTTGATTCGTCGGCCTAGCGTAAGACCAGGGCGGAAACCACCTTGTCTTTTATGCAATCGAAAGCGTCTTGTTGCTTCGAGGTCCACATCCACTTACTGTCCTTTTTGAGAAGATTCGTCAAAGGTCTGGCGATGTCGGTGTAGTTGGGAATGAAACGTCGGAACCAGCTTGACGTTTGCAAAAAGGTCTTTAAATGTTTCGTGTTCTCGGTAGGGGGCATGTTGGCGATGGCCCCTGTCTTATCAGGATCTGCCTTCACTCCACCTGGTGCAATCACGTGGCCTAAAAACTTCACGGACTCGCGAGAAAAACAATTCTTTTCACGGTTCACTCGTAAGTTGAACATCTTAAGTCTGTCGAAGACAGCATTCAGGTTTTCCAGATGCTTCGGGAATGACTCCGATAGGATAATGACGTTATCTAAGTACGTGAGCATGCAAACATCTGCTAGTTCTTTCCCAGATCGGAATCGGTTTATAAGGCGCTGGAAACTGACTCCAGAGTTCCTTAGACCCATAGGCGTCCTTTTAAATCAAAAGTAACCGAGTGCCTACCAAAGCTGTCTTGTCACTTTCGTCCGGTTCCAAAGAAATTTGGAACCGGACGTCATAAAACTGGTGTTCTTAGCTGCGTGGAGAATTTCTTCTATGCGGGGAAGCGGGTAGCGATCAGGCTCTGTTACTGAGTTAAATTTCCTGTAATTCACGCAAAACCGATTCACATTCTTCAATCACGTCAGCGTCCAGTAGCTTCTGCAACTCCTGTTCCAACATCTCTCTCTTAGGACATCCGGTAAGGTGGTGAAGCGATGGGTTTCTGATGTGGGTCAATCTTCAAAGGATGTGTGGCATATTCCGTAGGGGGTACGACACGGTTGGCGCAGTGGTTGAGCGATCGACTGCTGCGCAGCGTGTTGCGGGTTCGATTCCCGCCCAGGGTAAACATTTGTGTGATGAGCACTTGTGTTTGCCTTGTGTCTGGGTGTTGTTTATCTATATATGTATGTATTTACAAAAAAAAAAAAGTATTTGTGTATGTATATCAGCTGTCTGACACCCATAGTACAGGGTCTCCCTAGTTTGGGGTCAGATGGCCGTGTGTGAAAATGTCCCCACATATCATATTATTATTATTATTAATTCGCGAAGCGGTCGGACCTCTCCATCAGGAAGGCATTCAGTTGGACTCTCTGATCAGTCGGTTAGTTTAGTGTCTTCATCATCCCTCAGCGCGAGGTTTGATGCTTCTGCCTTCATCAGCTCCATCTGACCTCCGGTAGATAGGTGACAACTGGTGGCAAACCGATACTAACACCGTGGGTCGTCGTTGAAACACCAGCTGCTCTGTGGTAAGTCCAACAGTATACTAGCCTTCATAATAAAATCCCAACGGTTATTCAAAAACCAACCACAAATGGTGTTATTTCCGATTCATTAATTTTTAAAATAAATAGACGGGCTCAAAATCTTGACAACGTAAATAACGCCTTACTTCAGGTACAAAAGTGGTCCATCGATGCTTTATTGGTGCGATGTAACGTTTGTGCGAAAAACCCTACAGCGATGCTCGTTAGTTCGGTAATTTAATTTTTTTAATTAATAATCTTATTTTTGCATTATAGACGTTAAAGATTTATTATATTACATTCATTTTGTTTAAAATAAAATGTAAATCCTAGTTTATTATTTAGGTACATCAAAATACATTATAATTATAATTTAATATATTAGCATAATCCTAATCTACCTTTACCTAAGTAAATTAAATTAATTATAATTATATAATACAAAAAATGACAAAAATTAATGACACTTCAAAAACTCATTTAAATGTTTTACTTTAATAAAAATCGTACAACAGAATTACAAAAAAAAAGCTTTTTTACAAAAAAGACAACCGCCTTCTAAAACCAAAAAATGAAAAATAACTTTAAAACAGAACACACATGATTTTAGTTTCGGAAGTCGGTGGCAATACAAAACAATAATAGAACAGCCAAGCCACCGACTTCCGAAACTAAAATCATGTGTGTTCTGTTTTAAAGTTATTTTTCACTTTTTGGTTTTTGAAGGCGGTTGTCTTTTTCAACCGACTTCAAAAAGAAAGAGGTTCTCAATTCGTCTGTATGTTTTTTATTTTTACTTTTATTATTTTTTTGTATATTTGTTACGCGATTTCTCCGGCAAATGTAAAGCGATTTTGAAAATTATTCTTTTGATGGATAGGGTATGCCTCCATAGAATTTATATGGGACCACCCATATAAATTTTATCGAAATTGATTCAGCACTTTATGGAAATATCGCTAAAAATCAAAAAGTGAAAAATAACTTTAAAACAGAACACACATGACTTTAGTTATAGGACGTCGGTGGCAATACAAAACAATAAATAGAACAGCCAAGCCACCGACTTTCGAAACCATAGTCATGTGTGTTCTGTTTTAAAGTAATTTTTCACGTTTTGGTTTTTGAAGGAGGTTGTCTTTTTTGTAAAAAGCTTTTTCTTTGCAACATGTTTTCTATTAGGCATTTTAATCCATCAAAAAAATAATTTTCAAAATCGCTTTACATTTGCCGGAGAAATCGCGTAACAAATATACAAAAAAATAACCTCCTTCTTTTTGAAGTCGGTTGAAAAGATATAAATTTGATCATATTCAGCATAGAAGAAGAAATAAACAAAACACTAATCGTAAACAAAAATTTTTTTTTTATAACTAACTAAGTATCCTATTACTAAGAATTAGGTACACTTTTTTAATAAAATGAATGTGTAAATTATTAACGTGTTGTGTGTGTGTGTGCGTTGTGTTTTTATAACACAAAAATAAGATTATTAATTAAATGTCACGGACAACAGTAGGCGTTTGTGTCGAACTAATAAATTACCAAACTAATGAGCATCCTGTAGGGTTTTTCGCACAAACGTTACATCGCACCAATAAAGCATCGATGGAATAAAACATCGTACAACTGAATGATCGACACACCGTGTTCGATAATACAAATCGAATCATCAACTTTCGAAACCACGTAGGGAACCCTCGGACTAGCGTCCCACTGGCAATGAACGTGATACTATGTCAAACAAACCTGTACGCGTACAGTCCACTGACTCCCACTGACTCTGTTCCTACTAATTCTAGCCAAAATCTAACCGATGGTCTTCTTGGTAGTACTGAAGTATGTCCCACAGTCTACGATATTTCTCAAAATAAAAAGACATCGTTACCCTATATTGAAATAAAAACGTCTCATTCCAAAGAACCATTAAAACTCTGGTTGGTACAGGTGAACTACCTGCATAACTATATGCATGGTAAAAGATACATGTTTATCAAAAATTCCAAATCTTTATTCAGATAAAGTAAAGTTTATGGGTATTTATAAATGTTATTGGTTCTTGCGCCGAAACAAAGGGTAGATTTTTGCTATCAGTTATTTATAATACCGATAACGATTAATGTTTTTATGTATGTTTTCCTCAATCGACTGAATGTATTTAGAGAAGCATTCACTACAATTATCCTTAAAGTAGGCTCTCTGCTGCGAAAATTTATCGTAGTCTGCAATGTTGCCGTACTTCTTCCATTTAACCTATGCCTTTTGCTTTTTATTGAGTGTCCTAATTAATGCCTTAGAAAACCAGAACGGGTAACCAACGGTCCTGGATGCGGATAATGGAGTGTGTTGTTTAATGATATGGGTTCCAAAGTGCTTAGTGCCTCTTCGGAACCCAAAGGGGAAAGAAGGTCCGTCCAGTCAGTATCTTGAATTTTGCGGTTAATGTGCTCATAATCAGACTTGTAAAAGTTGTATTTCTGTAGTGGTCGCTTTTTCATAGGTTGGACATCTACATTCAGACTAACGACACAGATAAAAGGTGGGTGATACCTGTCGATTGGAAGCAGAGGAAACAACGCAGTCGTTACCTTACATGAGTGGTTAGATATGAGTAGGTCAAGGATTTTACCATTGGTATTTGCCACTGCGATATATTGTAAAGCATCAAGTAATGACATTAAATGGTTTAAGTGGCTACAAGTTATGGAAGCACTAGTGCCCATCGCGCTGCCTACAAGAGGTCCAGCTGGGCCCAGTGTGTTCCAAGTTATTTCTAAGAGATTATAGTTCCCTAATATGTAGAAACAATCAACATTAGGATCACTCAGAACCTGTTGCAGGACTTCGAAATGTTGCTCATATACAGAGGTAGCCATTCTAGGTGGTATATAAGCGGCACTGAAGACATGATGCTTGGAAGGTAATGTACTTGGCACTTCTATGAGGATGTGTTCAATAAGATTGCAACATTGTGAATTAGTAAGAATAACAGAAACATCAAGTTCAGACGATTTAAGTGTCCGCAGAAATGCTACCAATACCCCGCTACTGTCCTGTTTTTCAGTGGGAACACGGTCCCGATCACACCTGTACACAACATAGCGCTGATAAATATACTCATTATTGCTAATTTCCGGAATTAACCAAGTTTCTGTGAGTACGATGATGTCGTGGTTACCATTCAAAATATTCATGTAAAGTGTGCAATTTTGTACGGATGCCTCTACAGTTTTGGTAATATATTGATAGATGCTTGTTACTCATCACGAGATAATATGTGCACTAACATAAAAATTACCAGCGATATACATTTTTGCAACAGGTATTTGTACTTATACAGCTCACTACTGAATATAACAGAGAAGTAATAAAAAACATGATTATCAATCAAAAAAATTAAAATGTCACAACAACACAGGCATACAACAACACTGAGCTCTGACGATCCAGCAATACACGCATTTAAGATATAAAATATATGAAACAAAGGGGAAATATGCAGGTATAAGCACACATTGTAGTTATAGTTTATTGGGGTTGGAAGGAACCACTGTCGTTATTGGTGATTGGCGGACTGCTTTTAATCTAACGAATATCGTCTGCTGTATATACCGCAAAAGCAGTGTCGCCGTCCCGCTCGCGCACGAGGATAGTAGCGTTTCGAACCCAGACGTACTTAAATTGTTGCAATGTGGCGACGTCTTTAACCTTCCGAAATAATTGTTTCTTCTTGAGTGTCAGATGCTCGTTCATGTAAATAGTCGCCGGTGCACATGTGAGACCCAGTTGGTCAGACTTTATATTTTTGACCTTGCGGAAAGCAGCGGTAAGTTGTCACGCATGATATGCGATGATAATTTTACAATTACTTTTTTCGGCCTGTTTGTTTGCTGGTGAGCATGTGGAACTCTGTGGATCGAGGTGATATCTAACTTTGATATTGAACTTTGTTGACTCACAATAGGCTAACATACATAACTATACCCACGACGCAACGCGCTGACGTTGCGATGTGACTCCAACAGCTCACTCGTACGCCGCGATATATACAACATAACAGACAGAGTCTAAATAATTGTACAATAAAATAATAATAAAAGTACAAATTTTACTATAAGAAAACATAAAAGAGAAAAAAAAGTATTAATAAAAGTAACAAATAAAAAGTAAATAACAACGGGTAATATAAAATGAACACAAAAAAAAACTCATCTTTTGTCCATCATCTCACAAAATCTCAAACATTCACGACACACATCTATCCATTTCGCGGCAAACAAATCACACTCCGGCGTTGATGCCAGAAGCGCATTTAGCATTGCCAGCGCACGAACCAGGGGCGAGTTAAAATGCGAGACTGTTTGTGCTGACGGAACAGCTAAAAAATTGTTCTTTCTTAACCTAAGCTGGTGTTTAGGTACAAGAGGCACAAATAGCCTCACAAGCTGAGCTACAAGTTCCGGGCAATCAGACTCACCGCGCAGGACACGGCAGGCGAACAACAGTAGAAAGTAATTCCGCCTGACTTCAAGAGAGTTGAATTTTAGCATACCAAGCAAAAATTTTGTGGGATACAAAAATGGATAATAGTAATACAGTTTCTTAAAAAAATCTAAGAAATGTTTTTTGAACCTTTTCAAGCAGTAAGGCGTAGGAACTCTCATAGGGGTTCCAAATAATTGAAGCCGATTCTAGTTTACTTCTGACTAGAGCCATGTAAACTAATTTAATGGCTATGGGGTTGGTGAATTCTCGCATATTCCGAATGGCAAAACCTAGACTCCGGTATGAATCAGTGGCGAGAGACCGCATATGTTCATGGCAGGTTAGACGTGGATCGAAAATAACTCCAAGATCTTTGATGGAATTACCACGTGCAATCGGTTCCGCACCTAGGAAGTATTGCACATGGCGAGGATTGTGAGCACGACTTAAGGACATAACACTGCATTTAGCAGTGTTAAAAAGGAGTTTGTTGTCAATGCTCCATTGGAGCACTGAGTTAATGTCCTCTTGAAGAGTGTGAGTGTCGGCTACCTCCTCTATTCCATATATCAGTTTGAGATCATCAGCGTAAAGTAAGCACCTGGAATGTTCAGGAACCTTTTCAAGATCATTCACCATAATTCCGAAAAGTAAAGGTCCCACAATGGTCCCTTGACTAACGCCCGAACGGATGTGATACGGTTCCGAAACAAAGCAACCGTGTCGAATATATTGTTTACGATCCCGCAAGTAATTTGCAAAAAAATTTAGTAACTTCGGTGATAAGCCGATATTACTAAGCTTAGCAAGTAACACATCATTATCTACACGGTCAAAGGCTTTCTTTAAGTTAAAATAAACAATATCCACCTGCATACCTTTGTCCAAGTGCTGCGAAATTAGATCAACAAGTGTTAGAAGGTTCGTAGTAACAGAACGATTCGATCGGAAAGCATGCTGGGAGTCACAAAGAAATGGTTGGATTTGGTGACTGATTAACTTGTGTAATATAGATTCAAACAATTTGGGAAGTGATGAAAGGATAGCTATGGGTCGATAGTTTTCTACATGAGAAGTTTCCTTAGATTTAGATATGGGTCGGACTCGCGAAACCTTCCATCGCTGTAGATGACTGACCCGTGGAGAGTGCTAAATTAAAAATATGAAATATAGGAGATTTTATGGATTCTTTACATCCCTTTATGATGTATGCAGGAATGTTATCTGGGCCTACAGCAGAATTTGGTTTTCATTTATTAATAGCTGTTTCTGTATCTTGCATGTCTATTGTATCAATATGTACAAAGTTAGAGTGATTGATCTGAAAGCTATTGTTTTGATTTTCATAATTGAGTAAAGGAACGTCTGGTAAGAACACGCTTGAAAAGAAGTTAGAGAAAGCTTGGGCCGTGTCACTGTTTATATCCAAACATAGATTTATGACCACATTTTTAAGTTTAGTTTTTATTCGTAATATTTTATATAAGATCTTTTTTGTTTGTTCGTCACAGAGAAGAGAAATTATAATAGTGACTTTGATCCAAAACGCCAAATGGCAAATATTATAAAAAAAATTGTAAAACCATATCGTTTAATAAAGTGAACTTCTGTTTTCACTAATAATTTTATTTATGTTCCGCCACGAACATAAATTTGGTTCCGATACCTAAAAGTTGTTTTTCCTGCAAGTAAATAGAAACGTGTGGAGGAGAATTTCCTGCGGTTTTGGCGGAGGGCCTGGATGATTGCTGACATTTCAGTATAATACATCAGGGCTTCATCTGCTGGCTTGCGGGGCCTTCATACATCAAGTGGGAAATCATAAAATAATTAGAATCATAACCAAAAATTGGTTATCCAGGTATTTTATTCATTTTGTACCTACTGAAAAGAAAGAGTCAGCAACATAATATTCGTTGCGGGCTTGGTTGCGGGACGTCGTGATTTCTCAACGCGTCGTGACGTCTGCGGTGATATGCGGTTGCGGAAACTCGTCGTGACGTCTGCGGTGATTTTGCTAATAATTCATCAATAGCTACCTACGCCATTTTGTATTGCTGTTTCTTTTGATAAATGTTTTTGCCCGGTGATTTGAATAAGCTACATTTATAAGTTAGTTATATAATTACGAAGTGTATTTGTTATTGCATTATTGCAAACAATCGGTACAATGGCCGATTTACAAGAGCTTCTAGCCCAAAGGGGCTACGTCAAAGTATTACTCGATTGTTTAAATTTTCACAAAATGACCTATCCGATTTACAAGAAGAGTTGCTTAAAGAAAAGTGTAAGAAATTAGTAGAAACGTTTAGGGAACATGAAGCTCCAAATAAAAAAATATTGTACCGGTGTCCTAACGATAAAGAAGATTACAGTGAAGTAGAAGATAAATATTTCACTGCCGTTACTGCTTTCAACACAGCAACTGCTTCAAAAACTATAAAAAAAGATGATAATCCACCTAAAGGTGAATTCAAAAGATTACCTGCTATAAATTTATCGACTTTTGATGGCAAAAATGTAGTGGATTATCCGCCGTTCATTAATATGTTTAAATCAGTTGTTGATACTGACAGTAGGCTAAGTTCATGTGAAAAGCTGCATTATTTGCGCTCATGCTTGGCTGGGGAAGCTCTAGATATAATACAAAATTTAATTTTGAATAGTGAAAATTATACGGTTGCATTAGAGCTGTTAAATAACAGATATAACAATAAATTACTAATAGTCAACCATCACGTTAATAACATTCTAGAGTTACCTGCAGTCACGAAATGCACTGCTCAAGGTCTTAGGTCTCTAGTTTCAGTCATTAACTTAAATATTGCAGCGCTAAGGAATCTTAAGGAGCCGGTGGAGCACTGGGACACCTTACTTGTTAATATACTGTCAAAAAAGATAGATAACTACACGAACAGAGGGTTCCATCAAGAACGGCTCAGTAAGGAAATACCTAAGTTGTCTGAGTTTATAGATTTTCTGGAACGGAGGGCTGTCGCAATGGAAAATACTGCTGATGATAAGTCGTCCCATTCCCATAAGCCAAGTAAGGTAATGAGCGGTATAAGCACATCTAAGCGACCATTGTGTAAGTATTGTCAGCAAACACATAAACTTTATGAGTGTACAAAATTTAAATTAGCTTCCGAGAGGGAAAGATTCTCTTTTGTTAAAGACAACAATCTTTGTCAGATATGTCTTAATTACCACAACGGAAAATGCTTACTAAAAATAAACTGTGTGATTTGCGGACAAAGGCATAATACGCTTTTGCACAATGAATTCCAAAGTAATGCATCTAGTAATACAGCATTGCTGGATAATCCAAAAGACACTGGAGTTGACAGAGTGGCCTTATCGAACGCTACAGCGTATACAGACGTCTTATTGCCTACTGCTATGGTGCGCTTAGTAAAAAATGATGGCACATTTATCACCGCTAGGGCTCTACTTGACTCCGGGAGTCAAGTATCATTTGTCACTGAGAGCTTGGCTGACAACATTAATTGCGAATTTAGTAAGACTGACCAGCTCATAATAGGTGTGTGCCAAGGAGGTGAAAGAAATGTATCACGCAGGGCTAATTTCACTGTTTATTCTGTCATAAATAATAACAGTGTAGCAGTTTCATGCTGTGTTGTAAAAAGTATTGCATGTCCATTACCACAGCAGTCGTTTGACATTTCACAATTTGCTTTCCCTTCTTATGTGGAACTGGCTGACAAAAACTTCAACAAAACTGGTGAGCTGTCTTTGCTATTGGGGTGTGACATATTTTTTCAGGTGCTACGACGTGAGTCCGTGCTAGTAACTCCATCAGGACCGTACCTGACAAATACAAGTTTGGGATATGTTGTCGCGGGCACTTTGCCTATTAACTCAGGAGGGACAAGTCCTTCTAATCTTTGTTTGTTAACTAACCCAGATAACTATTCCAAGGTATGTAACACATGCCTTACTAAAGAAAGTCAGCTTGAACAAACTATTTTAAAATCTTGGGAATGTGAATCTATCTCCAAGAGTTTCAAGGAAGATACTTCTGAACATGAACAAGCTGAGTGTATATTTCAGGATTCTGTTAAATTAGAAAATAATAGGTTCAGTGTTGCTTTACCTTTGAAAATTGATTTTCATAATACAGGGTTAGGACATTCATTTCCCATGACTTTGAGTAGATTGCATAATTTAGAGAAAAGAGTTGCAAAAGATGTTAACTTGTTTCAACAATATAAAAAGTTTATTTCTGATTATATTCAGCAAGGTCATGCAAAATACTAGGATACTAAAAACCAGAACCTAGATATAAGTAAATTACACTTTTTGCCTCATCATCCGGATATTAATCCTAACAGTAAAACGACACCAGTACGGGCTGTGTTTGATGGAAGCGCAAAAACAAAAAATGGTTTAACATTAAATGATATTCTATTGAATGGACCCGTTGTTCAAATTGATTTGTTTGACATATTCACGTTGTTGAGAACATACAAGTATGTGTTGCTTTGTGACATTAAAGCTATGTATAGAAAAATATTTCTCGATGAAAAGAACTGCGTTTTACAAAATATTCTATGGCGAGAATCCTTGGACAGTCCTATTCAATGGATTCAATTACAAACTGTAACATATGGCTTAAAAGTTTAACCTTCCTTGCCACTCGCTGCTTGATTGAACTAGCGCATAGATTTAAAGATCAGTATCCTTTAGCTGCGTTTTGTTTGCCTAATTCTAGTTATGTCGATGATATACAATTAGGCAGTGATGATCTCTATGAGCTAAACCAGACCAAAAATGAGCTTTGCAAATTATTAAACATGGATAGTTTCTTATTACATAAATGGTGTTTAAATGATATTAATCTACTAAAAGACATTCCTTATAATTTACATCAATTAGATCATAAGGATTTTGATAAATACTGTTCATATGTTAAAACATTAGGGTTAATTTATAATGTGAACACTGATAGTTTGGAAATACAATGTCTTGTAAAAGAGTTAGAACTTAAATATACTAAGAGGCAAATGCTAAGTTTTATAAGTAAATTGGTTAACCTCTGTCTTGTGGGATCTATATTGGTCCTAGCAAAGCTTCTAATGCAAAAAGTGTGGTTTCATAATATAAGGTGGGATCAGTTTTTGCTCCCAAATATTAATAAAACATTGGTTGATTTTGCCAAAGATTTGATAAATACGAGTATGCTATGTATTGCTGTTCCTAAGAATATTAAAGGTATAGTATGTAATAGCTTTGAACTAGTAGGATTTTCTGATGCCTCTAACATCGCCTATGGTTGTTGCTTATATTTAATAGGGATATGTGTGTATATTAATAACTACGCATTTATCAGGATAAATGCGTAATTATTAATTTATTTTGTTCTATGTCACGCATTCATCCTAAAATCAAAGCGCTGACAATACCTCGACTTGAGCTTGAAGGCGCATCTTTGATAGCTTTATTGTCGAGCAAAGTTAATATTAAATTGTTTCTAAAATATAATGTTTATACATATTTGTATTCAGACTCTAATATAGTACTAGCGTGGCTCAAGAAAGTGCCTGTAAAATTAAACATGTATATTGCTAATAGAGTTAAAAAAAAAGGGCTTCAGTTAACTTCCTCGTTTGTATTTCTTCGGTTCTATGTCAACACTGCAGATAACCCAGCAGACTGTCTGTCCCGAGGTGTAAGGCCATACGGTTAATTTATTGTGGTGGCATGGACCCAAGTATATGGGGAATGCTGAATTCGTTCATGGCTTTTATTTAATTCGAATGCCTATGGAAGAATTCCCGAAACAGAAATATGTGTTAAAGGCAACACGTTAATTATTTTAGTTAAATACTCAGATGTGTTAAGATTTGTAAATATTTTTATTGTTTTTGTCATTGTAAAAAGGTGGCATACATATTATTTAGTTCTTTTACAAAATAGGCTACAAATGGAAAAGTCTCCAACCAAACCTGAAACCAGGTGGCATGGTAATTTTAAAATATTATACAATACCTGGTAAAGATGGATGTGTTCGGGATTTAGAAGTTAGAACTGTTAAGGGATCTGTCATCCGAACTAGCGTTTTAAAAGTATATCCTTTTCCTATCATTGATTAGAATGATTAATTAATTTTAGGTTTGTTATATTTTCTGGTTTATTGTTGTTCACGGCCAGAGGCGCCCCCATCCAAACATAGATTTATGACCACATTTTTAAGTTTAGTTTTTATTCGTAATATTTTATATAAGATCTTTTTTGTTTGTTCGTCACAGAGAGGAGAAATTATAATAGTGACTTTGATCCAAAACGCCAAATGGCAAATATTATAAAAAAAATTGTAAAACCATATCGTTTAATAAAGTGAACTTCTCTTTTCACTAATAATTTTATTTATGTTCCGCCACGAACAGTCACTGCCTACGTGTTCTATCCCTTTATGCTTTATTCTGGGTTCAAAGCCACCTCTGACTTTGAGACTATTTATATGCTGCCAGAAGACTCGGGGGTCATGTCTAAGTTTAATTTGAATGTGCTTAATGTATTCATCATAGGCAAGAGATATCTTCTTCTTAATAGTAGTCCTAAGGCAAGAGAATTGATTGTACATATCAGCATTGATTTTTCAAATGATGATTTCAATTGGCGGTGCAGATCAGCCTTCAATTTAATGTCATTGATTAGTTCAGCAGTGAACCAAACTGGATAGCACCTACATGGCTTTTTGAATCTGTGTTTTTTGGGTACACATTCATCAAATATATTATACAAGATGCTATAGAAATATTCTTGAGCAGTGTCGACATCGCAAGCAAGAAACACCTTTTGCCAGGATGCTTCAGAAATAAGTTGACACATGGCTTCGAAATTACCTTTAGAAAAATTCCAGTCTCTGTGCATCAAGGTTACTAGGATCCACTTTTTCAGAGCTAAGTCGGCACATTGCATCAGTGAGCGTTAAGCATACCTCTAGAGGCCGATGATAGGCATCTCGTCGCTGGACTAGACCTCCTCCATCAATCTCTACCACGTCCTCTCCTCCGCCATCGTAGTTGTTTTGGGCTCCACGGAAGCCGTGCCGCAGCTGATCTTGGAGGTTCTCAGACGGCGCTAATAGTAGGTAGGTAGTTGTATACCATCATAAGATTACAATATATCCATCCCGTTTGAAGAGTAGACACAAAGGACATTTCAGCTTCCTCTAAAACCCGCTTGTAATGTGTGCGGGACAGTGAAAATACATAGTGTTATAGTGTAATAGTGTTACATAGGCAATAGACACTGATAGGAATGTACATAAACAGTGCTGACTATGCGGGACAGTAAAAATACAGTTTATAGGTGAATTATTTAGTCTATAGTGTTATAGTGGTACATAGGTAATGATAGGAATGTATATAAACATTAACAACGCTCAATTAATAGTTTAGAGTTTATAGTTCGATAGTTTTTTAACATTTTGTGTTGTGTACATAGTAGACTTAACGTTAGAGTATATAAGTTTATTATGTAATGTTTAGTGATAGTTTTATATTTTTCTTTTGTAAATCTCGGTACATAGAATAGGATTACATATAGTTTTACATATGTTTATATAGAAATAATTAGAGAAAAACGCAAATATTGTCACGCGGTCCTCGTTACGGTCAAGTTTCGCGATACTATAGATAATTTGTATTAATAATTCCCGCTAATTTGTTTTAATTTGATTGGATTTTAGTCTTTCCCGCGTTTTTTGAAATATTGTAATTAAATTTGATTGGTGAATTACCTGTAAAAAATATGTATAAATTCAGGAGCATTTCGGTTCAATATAATGCCCTGGCTGGAGGCCCTAAAAGTCACTTTTAAGGCACCACAGGATTGTCCGGTTAAGCAGTAACCAACCCTCAGGTTGAACTGCGAGATGCTATTCAGGAAAAAAAAAAAAAAAGTTCAATATAACATTCGACAGCAAGCTATCTAGAGGGAAACTCTCCTCCTAATAAATCGAAGAAAGAAGCTCATCAGTGTTTTACTCCTCACCAACCCAGCAGTATAGTGTACATAGCTGTACATAATGCCTCTGGTTTTGCAAATTGCCATAGATTTTTGCAGATGTCGGTATTTACAAGGTGCTAGGTCGGGACTGTAAGAAGGATGACTCACGAACTCCACTCTACTACACTCCTTCGATAGACAAGTATTCGATAGTCCGACTGGTGGAATGAGCTGGAGCGTTGCCTTGCAATCAATGCATCACTAGTAACGGTACCACGTAAACTATTCAAATGTGAGAGACTGGAACAGAATCAATATTCGGGATGGGTTCAGGCATTTGTTGTTGACATTTCCTGTTGCATAAAGTCGTAAAGCGGTTAACACTTGCTAACGAATCATGAGTGGAATTAGCAATCCACGTCTGTTACCACCAATATTTTCAAACAACAAGCAAGGGTAACAAAAAGTTCACCACAATATCTCTAGAAAAACGAAATCAAATTTTAAATTAATTGATTTTCTGCATCTCATATACCATATATCATACAAATAGATAAAAAACTCTTCAAAATATATAAAAGAATCGAATAAAATACGCCGTAAGTTCTACGATTCCTTCCTCAAGGTAGATCGCGACGTACCTTATATTTGACAGTTGGTTCCTCAACTCAAACTCACCTCGACTGAGGAAACTGTATGAGATGAGGAGTAAAATGACAACTATGAATATCAAACCACGTAAGTGAGGTTGAGTCGAGTCGAGGAAATCATGAGTTTTTGACTTAGAATATGGGTATGTGCGTCGCCTCACAAATAATTTTATTAAGTTTTTCTCGAATTTGGATCTATTTGCACAGTCTGTTGGAAAATTTAGAAACATATTGTTTGACACAATTCAGAATTTATGCAAATAATATATTCATGTGTATGTAAGACTCTTCTTCTTTGTTTAGGTGATTACATCTCAGTGCGTTTTGTCAGTGGCGGTCCTTTATAGGTGGTGCGAGATCTAAAAATGGCGCCACCCCGTCCCCCAAACATAAAACTGATTTTTTCAATGCAGTGGCTTATCCATGCCTAGCACTTCGCCCGCATCTTTGTACGCGTAGATTTCGTACTTTCCCTAGAAACACAACATTATTAGACCGCCTTCCAGGGGTACCCACTGCTGAGCGTGGAGTCCAGGGTAGGGATGAAAATTGACGAATTATGTTTCCGAAACTTACCAGGAAAGATTCCAATATTGCCGGCAATATTGGGCAATATTGCCGGAAAGTTGCCAAAGTTGCCAGATTACAAAGGGTTTTTCAAATGGCGTTTTCATTGTTTTTGCACTCATGAGGTTTTAAGTAATGGTGTAATTATACGTATTAGTAGTGGGCCTGTATAATTCATTGTTCATTATAATTCATTTATCCTTGCAAATGTTTGAAGATAAAGTTTAACTATGACACTGGTAACTTCATGATAACTAACCCCATACTTTTTTAAGAATTTCACTTAAATTTTTTATAAAAAGATAAAGAGGGCATGAATACAAAATGAAATAAATATAAATCATACAACTGTGTAATGTCATTTTGTAACGTAAAGTACCTTCATGTGTTTGTAATAAGATCGAGTATAATCTATTTCCTGAAGTCCGATAGGGACTTCAGGAAATAGATTAATTGTACGTATTCATGTAAACCTGGTGAGAACATATGATAACACTGTGCCTGCCTGATGATGGAGTTGGAAGGTGGTCATAGGATCTGCGCTCTGGTAAACGTAAACTTACCGAGATTGGTACGTGAGTTTTAGATGTGGCGTGTCTGCTGTCTGCCAGTGAATTTCACTTGTTGAGTATGTTATAATTTAAAAACCAAGTGATACACCAGCATCTAATGAAACTTAAAAGGACATGGTCAACAATGGCCTAAGAGTCAACACGTATGAAATATTTTCAATAATTACTAGTTTTTTTTTACATTTTACATTTCAATTATGACAATTAAGTGCTGTCACAATTTACCATTTTTATGACTGAATCTAGCATTTTTCTAGTGATTTAGCATATTCTTAAGCCACTTATTGCATTAATTAGGTGTATGTTCAATTGCGTTATTAACGCAATTTATGAATGGACGACACGGTTGGCGCTGTGGTTGAGCGATTGACTGCTGCGCAGCGTGTTGCGGATTCAAATCTCGCCCAACGTAAACATTTGTGTACACGTATCTATTTATGTATTTGTGTATGTTTATCAACTGTCTGAGAGTACAGGGTCTGCCTAGTTTGGGGTCAGTTGGCCATGTGTGAAATGTCACCACATATTATTATTATTATTTAAATAAATTAGTTCCAGAGTAATGCCCGACGCACTGCTTTCTTATCTATGGGCCGGTGTCGTTGGGAAGGGAATTCCTATTGTTTTAATTTGTTTTTATAGGTAGCATTTTTCGTAAAATGTATCATATTTTTAGCATTTTCTAATCGCAGATTTTGCATAATATATTTTCTGGAGTTGGCACACTACTGATCGTGTTTCTTTTGTCCTAATTATTACCTCAAAATCCCAATGTGTTTTGGACTTTTTATGTTCTCAGAAGTGTCTGTGATTTTCATTTAATTTCAATCGAATATGTGCATTATTTGGAACACAGAAAATAAATTCACGTCCCTGTTGGTTCTTAGGCAAACCATATGTATGTCAAAGTCAAAATCAAAGTCAAATCATTTATTTCAATTAGACCATTAAAGGGCACTTTTGAACGTCATATTGTAGTTGCCCATTCCAAATGGTAGTTTCGTATGGAGAAGAATGGGCAAGAAACTCCATATATACTGTTGGGAAATGGATTGAAACGGATGAATATAATTTATAGATTTAATTATAGGACAGACGAGTGAAAACAAATCTAATATATAAAATTCTCGTGTCACAGTTTTCGTTCCCGTACTCCTCCGAAACGGCTTGACCGATTCTGATGAAATTTTGTGTACATATTGGGTAGGTCTGAGAATCGGCCAACATCTATTTTTCATCCCCCTTTTTCCCCCCCTTTTCATCCCCCATCCAAATGTTCGGTTGATCGGGACAGGACAACGTCTGTCGGGTCAGCTAGTTACATATAAAAATTGACACGCGCACTCGTTCCTTGCTGTCATCCGAATATCGCGGGGTTCGCATTGTGCGGGGTTCTCATCGTATGAGCCCTGCGTGCGCAGCTTATATTCCCCGCGACCCTTCCGCGGCCTCTGCTGCGCAATGCGCGTGTACATCTTCCCAGCCTTGAAAGACCTAGCTTTCAAAAGGTTCCTCAGGTTCTTCTTCACCTGGCAGCCGGACGATGTAGTGGATGGCTCTACGGATGGTTCCTTTGTATGTATAGATGTCTACCACACGGCAAGTGTTGTCTGCGCCCATGTGTAAACGTGTAATGCGGCCAAGTCTCCAGCGTTGCGGAGGCAGATTCTGGTCCTTTAATAAAACCATATCCCCAATTTTAGGACATATGGATCCCGTTTTCCATTTGGACCGCTGCTGGAGTTCCGCTATGAACTCTTTAGACCATCTCTTCCAGAACTCGAGGCGTAATTTGCAGATGAGATGGTACCTCGGTCTGGAGTCTTCTGCTGCAAAAGAGGGCACCGACGTCAGTGGTCGTCCGATCAGGAAGTGCCCGGGGGTCAAAGAGTTTAGATCCGAGGGATCAGAAGACAAAGGGGAGAGAGGACGAGAATTAAGTATTGCCTCTATTTGCGTAAAAAGAGTTGACAACTCCTTAAAAGTAAGGGACACATTGGCTGCTACTCTCTTAAGATGATATTTGGCTGCTTTTACGCCTGCCTCTCAGAGCCCACCAAAATGCGGTGAATAGACCGGACTAAATTTAAATAAAATGCCTTTGTTAGCAGTATAATCAATGACTAAGTCACGACTGGAGCGCAGCACCCTACCTAGTTCATTGTTTGCCCCCACGAAGTTAGTGCCATTGTCACACCAAATTTCATATGGTTTACCTCTGCGTGACACGAATCTTCGCAAACATAAAATAAATGCTGATGTAGTAAGATCAGTCACCAGCTCTAAGTGAACCGCTCTGGTACTTAAGCAAACAAATAGACAGAGGTAACATTTACTTATTCGATTACCTCTTCCCTTTTTAGTAGAAATTTGAAACGGTCCTGCAAAGTCAGTACCTGTCGAGTGAAAAGGGAAAGTAGGCCTCATCCTAGCCGATGGTAAGTTGCCCATTATAGGCTGTATAGTCTTACCACGGAATCTAGTGCATACAATGCATTGTTTATTGACTTTGCGAGCCAAGGCCCTCCCACCTACAGGCAAGTACATCTCTTACAGAAGATAATAACAATTGCGGACCTGCATGAAATAAACGTTGGTGTTCATTTTGCATTAATAAAAGGGTAAGTCTATGTTTACAATCTAGTATAATTGGATGTTTCTTGTAAAAATCAAAACTTGAATTGTCAAGTCGACCTCCTACTCTTAATAAACCTTCAGAGTCAAGAAACGGATTTAAATTAAATATTTTGGATTTTTTAGGTATTCCTAAACCTATAATTAGAGATTTCAACTCTATATCAAATGACTCATGTTAACATATTTGAAAGAGAATTGTATGCGATTTATTTATTTCGCTAGTTTGAAGTGAATCATATAATTTGGTTTCATTCTTACAATTATGCACAAACTGCAATACATATGTAAATACGCGAATCAAGTGATTAAACTTGGAATAATTATTGAAATTAATAAAGTTTTGACTATCTTCGTGAGTTATCTTTGTTTGCACATGAACCTTCAGTTCACGTAATTCCACCGACTTATGAGGTTGCTGTGGCCAAGCAGGTGATCCCTCCTTTAAGAAGGAGGGTCCTTCCCACCACAAAGGTTCAACCTGCAGACGCTGAGGATCTACACCTCTGGAAGCAAGATCTGCAGGGTTGAGGTGAGTGGGAACATGCCTCCACACAAAGCCCTGTGTCAACTCATTAATTTCAATTACGCGATAGGCTACAAATGCCTTTAACAGGTTTGGTTGTGCATTAACCCAGCCCAGTACCACTGTTGAGTTGGTCCATATCACCTTTTGTGTTATCTGATGACATCGAATGGACTGGATTGCCTTTGTGGACAACCGAGCACCAAGTAGTGCGCCACACAATTCAAGACGAGGTATGGTCATGGCCTTCAGAGGTGCAACCCTCGCTTTCGCACAGAACAATTTAACATTTACAATATTTTCATTGTTAATTGATTGCAGATAGACACAGGCTCCGTATGCTTCCTGGGAAGCATCTACGAAACAATGTAATTCAACTGATATCGGAAAATCACATACTACATATCTAGGCAAACTAATTTTAGAAAGATTATTAATATTTTCTGCTATCTTTACCCACTTTTTTTCGATATGGAGTGGCACAGGATCATCCCAGCCTAACTTTTCATTCCATAATTGCTGTAAAATCATTTTAGCTTTAAATATGCATGCACATAGTAGCCCTAATGGGTCAAATATTTTACATGTTAATGATATAATAGTACGTTTAGTAAGTCTTCTACTCATATCTATATCAACCGTAAAATGTAACGTGTCCGGTGAAGGAGACCAATTTAGTCCTAAAACTGTGGAAAATTTACTCAGATCAAGAGTTATAGAGGTTGTGTCTTTATGTAGCACCTGGGGGCAGTTTGTGCGAATTTTATGAAGAGGGAAACAAGCTGAAGATAAAATTCTAGTGACCTCATCAAATATTTCTTTAATTTCTTTCTCTGACTGACATCCAGTAGTTAAATCATCCATATAAATATCATGTTCTAAAATATTAGAAATTATTGGATTAGTACACTCGCGAGCTAACTGAAGGAGGCATCTCGTGCTCAAGAAAGGTGCAGATGCTGTCCCATAGGTGACAGTGTTTAGCTGCAAGACCTTTATCGGCTGAGAATTATCATCCCTCCACAAAATGAGTTGCAAATGTCGCTGTGATGGATCTATCTCCATTTGCCTATACATTTTTTGTATATCCCCAGTTAATACATATTTATAAGTTCTAAACCTTAACAAAATAGATAACAAATCATCTTGTACCACTGGACCTATATACTGAATGTCATTTAACGATTTCCCTGAAGTTGTTTTGGCAGAGGCATCAAAAACAACTCGTAATTTAGTGGTTTCACTTTGTTCTCTCAATACCGCATGATGAGGTAAGTAATATCCAAATAAAGGACGCTTAGTCTCATGTAAATGACCTAAGTTTATATATTCCTTAATAAATGCAGTGTAACTTTGTTTGAGCTGATTATTATTATTTAGTTTTTTCTCCAAGTTAAAAAAACGTTTTTTCGCTAAGAAATAAGAATCGCCTAGTGCCTGTTCAGGAATCTCCTTGAATGGCATTTTAACAGAAAATCGACCATCGGAAAGACGCTTCACGTTTTCTAAAAAATGTCGTTCACATAATTTGTCTTGGGGTGAACTGTTTTCGATACAATTAATTTCTTCAACTTCACAAAACCTTTTAAGGTCGTCATGAATTTCCTTCGTGAAATTACAAGTCAAGTGACTAAGGCTACATTCTCCTAAACGGCCACTGACTAACCACCCAAATTGTGAATTTTGTAGGATAGGTTTACCTACTCCCAGTGAAATACGCCTTGTCCCTACAAAGTTCCAAAAAACATCCGCCCCTACTAAAATATCAATATTAGAGGGATAATGAAACTTTGGGTCAGCAAGTACGATATTTTTGGGTAAATTAAGTTCCTGAATATTTACAGGTGCGCTCGGTAACGTTCCTGTAATCTGCGAAACAATTAGACAATTTATTTCCATATTGAAAGAATTTAATCGCGACTTTATATTCACATTGCAGCGCTCGGATATATTACAAGAAACGTTATTAATACCTGAAATCCGTAAAGGTTCAGTTATTTTAATCGACAGTAGTCCTAACTTGCTTTTCAGGTATTCAGTCACAAAAGAAGATTGACTGCCTGTGTCTAATAGAGCCCGCACAAGGTACAGTACGGTCAACGTAACTTGGCGCGTTTGAAGTTAGCCGATTAGCTGCGCAGTAGACAATTTCGTTCCTAAAAGTTCCATTGCGCAGCCAAACAGCTAACTCAGACGCGCCAAGTTACGTTGACCGTATTGTAAGTCTGTTGTGTATATCCATTTACTACTTCTACCATAGCGGTACACAACAGAACCTGGCTGACGGAGACAGCAGACAATGATACTGGTAGTGGTTGAGTTGATGTTGAAGGTGTAGCGATAGTTGGGTCTCTGTCAATACTATTATTGTTTTGAGGTTTATCTACATGTAATAAACTGTTATGTTTCTTTTTACAAAACTCACATAAAATTTTCAAACGACAACGAAATGAATTATGACCCTCACGCAGACAGTTCGCGCACAACTTTAATCTAGATGCTTCTTTAAGTCTGTCTTGTACATTCATATTTTTAAATCTAGTACATTGATGAACGCGATGACCCTGCTCACTACACAATAAACATGAATATTCACACAAGTCTCCAACCGAAGCGACAAGGAAATTAGATCTATCAAGTTGTTTGTTTTTCCAACTATTGGTTGAATGATTTCTATTAAAATTTCCCTTATCGTTTTTATTTTGTTAAGACGTAACTGATGTAGTTTCCAAAATATCCGCACGACTACATATAAAATTAAAAAAGTCATTTAGCGTTGGCAAGTCAGGTAAAATATTCCTATGTTCTTCCCACTTTACGCTCGTTCTGATATCCAACTTTCCAGTAATTATAAATATTATTAAGGTGTCCCACTGATCAGACGGTTGCCCTAGACTGTTGAGCGCTCTTAAATTTTTTGAAACAATGTCTATTATGGTACGTAATTCTTTGAATGACTCCTTACTTAGAGTTTCAATGCTGCATAACGCTCTAAGATGATTGTTAATGAGTATTTTCTTATTATTGTATCGATTACACAGTAGCTCCCATGCTACCATGTAGTTATCAGAGGTAAATTCCAACGACTTGATCACTTCAATGGCACCACCCTCCAGTGAGGATCTCAGATAGTGAAATTTATTGATGCTTGGTATTGAGTGATTGCAATGAATTAAAGACAGGAAAGTGTCTCTAAATTCTAGCCATTTTAAATCATAACCATTAAATGTGGGCAATTTTATAGTATGTGATGGGCAAGACGAATTAGTTGAAAAAATTGGTGACGCATGTAGTAACAAAGGTTCTCCCTTTGTTACTACATGCGTCACCAATTTTTTCCTTTTCAGAACCTTGCCTTTCTATCATATACTCAATGATCGACATAATGGAAATAAACTTAGTTTCAATAGAATCTCGTAACGTGATTTGTTCATCCGTGGCGGATTCATCACAGCTGTTTTCAATTGATGTTTAGACGGCATCAAACTGTCTAAACAAGTCTTGACAATTGTCCAAACGTCTACCTAACTCCTTTATATTTATGCTACTTAGAGCACTAATGTCTAGCTTTTGCATTTCCTGCACATAATTGTCTAATTTTGTTATACGCCCTCGAATATTACCGCGTTTCCTAATTAATCCACTTAATTCACTTTGGCCCTCATCCTTATCCATGATCGGCATCTTTAAATCACAATAA
The DNA here is from genome assembly GCA_947361185.1 of Charanyca ferruginea. Lineage (NCBI taxonomy): Eukaryota > Metazoa > Arthropoda > Insecta > Lepidoptera > Noctuidae > Charanyca > Charanyca ferruginea. The sequence continues at coordinate 18,506,648 of OX376059.1, read as the reverse complement.
CCGAGAAACAAACAATTAAATAGATAGCAAAATGTGCATCAAACCATACAGTCGCAGGTCGCAGCTCGCAGCCACGCGGAGCCCCGGTAGCCACGCGTTGACGTATGTGGACAACAGCCGGGAAGCAGCGCGCAGTAGCAGCCGACGATTTCCTGAAATTGTTCAGCAAATCTATTTGAAGCGCGGATGCAGTGCCAGGCTTTAAGCTGTGCAATTACTGCACGAGACACGGAATTGAGGATTTAAGTACAGGAATGTAAGAAACTAAAGTCGAAAAGGTAGATATTTAGGCATAAACAGCGAATGCAGTAGCACGATTATAGACATGCATGACATGAATAGTCGCTTATTAGACTCACAATATATGATGAGTTACTATAATAGGTTAAAGTTATAGGTATTACCTACAGAATCGAAATAACCACAATGCGATTATGTTAGCAGTTAGCTGCCCTTTACACTATAGGAATCAGCACACCCTAAACACACAAATAAAAACAGAAATCGGGAACGGAAATATAATAGGAACGAGCTTACTTCCCTCGGATAGATCACCTGACGCGATGCCCGCTATATCCAGGTAGGTCTTCAATATAGGTCAAGTAGCCTCCTTGTGCTTACTTCCCTTGGATAGATCACCAGACACGATGGCCGCTATATCCAGGTAGGTCTTCAATATAGGATCAAGTAGCCTCCTTGTGTTCTAGATTTCCACAGTTGCATGTGGCCGCGATGATCGGAGAGCAGCGGCGTTTGCACGAGGCCGGTACGAGCGAACAATCGAGAACACGTCAACGAGCCGCAGCTTTTCTTCGAACCAATTCGCAGTAGGTATCGTAGTCACGGTCGCCAAATGTTGGGAAATGGATTGAAACGGATGAATATAATTTATAGATTTAATTATAGGACAGACGAGTGAAAACAAATTATGCTTTTTGTTTTTCAGGAGAAAGAAGATAACATCGTTGTTTAATCGGAGCGGTGTCACCAGTATCAACATGGTGACTAATGAGATGAGTGCGGCCAAGAATTCCTCTACTTTCGAATCGCTTTAAATCGTTTAATCATGTCATCTGCAATAGTTTTTTGCTCTAAAGAGAGATGATTATAAGGGAGTACTTGTTTGGTAGTTTCAGTAACCACTGAACATTTAGTAAATGGCTTAAAAGCCGAAGAAAGTATATGTGGAACAAGGTTAAACTTTTTCCAAAAATCTACTCCTAAGATAATTGAAGGAGATATATTTGGAAATATAAAAGCTTGGATTAGATGAGTTTCATTATTGTAACTAATCGGAATGTCAATCGAGCCAAGAGATTGACTTTTATGACTACTGGCAGTAGTAATCGTTATTGGAGAAGACTTGGATAACTTGAAGCCTAATTTTAAGATTTCTAGATGAGAGTTATTACCAAGTATTGTAATAGAGCTACCACTATCTAGTAAACTAGAAAATATTTCACCATTGATTGAGATATCAATAAAAGGACGAGTAAAATCTTTTTCATTATCATAAAGAGAAGTTATTTTATAATAATGAAAGATTTTTTTTATTGTTTGTAACCAATCATGCCAGTCTGATTGATTAAAGTTTTTGTTATCCAAGTTGTTATTTAGTTTTTTGAGTCTTTAGTTTAATCATTTAATTTAATTATGTTCATGCATTTCACACGCTTCATTTTATTAAAAGAAAAAAGAAAAAATATTTATTTGTACAAAAATATGCATTAAGCTCTAAATTACAGGTTCCCTGGTCCCCACACTAGGATTCCCTGTGTCGTGGTGACCAGTCTCTTCCTAGTAAAGTTTATATAATAATTTATTTTATGTTATATTTAGGGCTAAACTACATACCAATGTAAGATGTATGGTAGTACAAAAAATTAAATTAAAAATTTAAAAAACCCCCAACGCAAAACGTAAAAGCAATTATTTAAAAAGTAAAAAATAATATCTTTTGTTGAGCCATCAAATGTTTGTTCGTTGAAATGGCGCTATAATGTCGCGGCGGGGTACCGCGTAAGTCAAATCTCATTGCAAATCCATGAGTTCGCTATTGTACCTATTTAGCTATTGCTGACTTAGCGGTACCCCGCCGCGACATTATAGCGCCATTTCAACGAACAAACATTTGATGGCTCAACAAAAGATATTATTTTTTACTTTTTAAATAATTGCTTTTACGTTTTGCGTTGGGGGTTTTTTAAATTTTTAATTTAATTTTTATTTGAAAGTTTTTAAATGTAATTTAGTCTGGTTTTGAGAAGTTGTAGATACGTCTAAAGTTGTATTTCGTCACATGGATCTTTTTTGATATTAAAGATATCACCCTGAGAATGCGTTTGGTATATATAATTTGCCATTTTATGGTGCCGGTCATCTTGGCTTTAAAATTTATCATAGTGTAAAGTATTCTACTAGTGAAACCCTTTCATTTGATACCCATATTGATGGAGTTGTGAAAAAATATGTGATTAGCTATTTTGTAGCGGCGGCCATCTTGGACCGATTTTCATCAAACATAGCTAAGAACACTCCCGACTAATTCACCTTTCAAATAAAAAAAACAAAAACAAAATCGGTTCATCCGATCGGGAGCTACGATGCCACAGACAGACACACACACACACACACACACAGACACGTCAAACTTATAACACCCCGTCGTTTTTACGTCGGGGGTTAAAAATAAATAAATTAACAAAAAGTAAACAGTGATAACACTACAAAATAAAAAAATAATAATGAAATAATGTAAAGAGAAATAACAATAATGTAGAAAAATTAGTATGCGTGGCGTAAGTGTAGGTGTGATGAGGGTGAGTATGATGTTGTGAGTGTGGTGTGGTGTGTGGTGTAGTGTGTTGTGTGTGATGTGGTGTGTGGTGTGGTGTGTGGTGTGGTGTGGTGTGGTGATTGTGGTGTGAGGTGTGGTGTGAGATGTGGTGTGGTGATTTAGGTGCGTGAATGAAAAATAATGGAGTGTGTAGTGCATATGTGTGCGTAATTATGAGTGGAGGCGTGCTAGATTTAATGTATTTTACTATTGTATACATATCACTATAACCTATGATTGTATGTATAGACATTCTTCAGTCTGAGCATAATTTTTAGCATGCAACCATTTGAAAATAGCAACTTTGCAGCTACTATAGGTTGAAGTAATTATACTTTTGTTGCTAGCGTAAAATTTTGAGTACAGATACGGTCCAAGAAATGCAAAAGATCTACGTGCAAAGTTCGAGTGCACTCGTGGTCGATCCCACTTTAGTGTTCTGGATGAATGGCGTGCCAGCTCATTTGCATGTCTATGGTATTGCAGCAGTACAGAGGCAATGAACAACTGCCTAACACGGAGGAGGCCACATTCTGTGTACAACGTCTCAGTAGAGTATCGCCAAGGTTTTTTATAGGCGATTTTTAGAATAGCTCTTTGAGCTCTTTCCAACCTAAGCAGATTAGTTTTGTTAGCTGCACCCCAAACCGATACGCAATAGCCTAATATAGACTGACATAAGGTAAGGTACACAATACGGATCAGTTTTAGGTCAGCAATAGATTTTAATTTTTTAAATATGTGTGAGAGTTTTCTTGTACGTTTCAAAAGCGCGCCAATTTGAGTCTTCCATTTTAGGTGCTCATCAATTCATACCCCTAGGTATTTGATGCACGAGACCTGCTGAATTGGTGAACAGTGGCAGTTTTCATTATCTACATTGCCACATATATGGAGTTTTATTTCCAGTGCGTGATCTGGCGCAGACCGTGCGGTTATGCTAAAGCAAACTGTTTTAGTCTTATCGACGTTCAAGGTTAGCAGATTGTTTTGCAGCCAGATTGCCACCTTTTGAAGTCCTTCCTGGGCCACACAAACGACGTCACTCCAGGTTTTTGCATCAAAAACTATTGCAGTATCATCCGCAAATGTAAAGATGCTAGCATTGCGAAGTTGTAGGGCGCATAGGTCATTTATGTAGATCAGGAATAACGTGGGCCCCAAGACACTGCCTTGCGGCACGCCGTAACCTACCGCTGCAAGATCACTAACATGCTCACCTATGCGAACGCGTTGCTTCCGTTCCTCGAGATAAGATCGGAACCAATCAAGAGCCAGGCCTCTGATCCCATAAGCCTCTAATTTCTTAAGCAGTATTGGCCGGAAAACAGTGTCGAACGCTTTTGCCAGGTCCAGGAAAACGCCGATGCATCTCTGTCCCTTGTCTATTTTGCTAATGACTGAATCAACAAGATGCGTAACTGCATCCTCAGTGGACCTGCCAGTGCGAAAACCGAACTGATTCCCGGCCAAAAGACCATTTTGTTCGAGATATTTGAGTAATCTCATATTTATAACCTTCTCAATTACTTTTGATATAGCACTCAGGAGTGAAATAGACCTATAGTTAGCTGGTAGGTCTGAAGCGCCAGCTTTGAATATGGGAATTACACTAACAATTTTCAAATCTCTAGGTACAGTGGAACAACGTAATTAGTTTACACATTGCACGCACACGCGGTATGAAGAGTTACATACACAAACGTTAAATAAAACGAACGAGTTCTGCTTTTTATTAGTGTGCGTATGTCGCGTCACTAAGCAGTAACTATAATATCAATGTATGTATCGTCATCAGTAATCTGTGTAATTGAATAAGTTATAATATTTCGCACCCAATTATTGTAACAGGTTTGGCGCAATGGCTAACGTATCTGGTTAGTTATTATGAAGTCTTAAGATCAAATCTCGGTTGCAATACATTCTTTTTGTTTTGTAAACATAATTTTCGTAAAACTTTCATTACCTAGTTGAATTGCTAACAATTCAATTCCGTTCACAGATGAGTAAAATAACGTTTGAGAAGTGCGCACGGAACTCTCAGCCAATTTATTTTGACCGTTTAGGATATAACTACCCACAATTTTTGTTTATTTTTTTATACTTCCACCTTAGTTTATAAAAAATGAGCATTCTTAGTTGTCAGTCTACGAATATAAATTGCAATCCTAAGTATATAGATGAACACACATATTTCTGTGCGTTCTTTGTTTCTGATCCAATTGTGCTTCAACTTCTTCCAACCATGCAACAAGACGCAATTCATTGTTTTGCATGAGCAAAACGTTTTCATTAGTGAAATTGCAAGGTGATTATTAATATCGGTGAGTAACAAAGCTACTCGTGACAATGTTTTCATTACGTTAGTAATATTCCAACTCAAATTCTTAACTTATCTCACCTTTGACCTATGACTAAATTAATGTAAAATAATATTTAAATATATCAGAATTTGATTCTGATAAAATTTACTTATGCCAGTCTGTTTTTGTCTAACATAAAACATTTAGTCGAAATAAAGAAAAGCTTTTAAATTATGTAATTAAAATAGTCATGAAACACGTTTATTATTTATCTAATAAATAAATAACGGTATTAAGTTTTATTACAACGAGGCAATATAAGACAGTCAGTTAATTTATCTATCATTAATTATCCACCAATTCACCATTGTTTATCTGCATTATTTTAAATATTATTTTGTTTTTATTCATTAAGGAGAACCGTGCAGTTATGTGTCCATCGAAGTGCGTATTCTGAAGAAATAGACCATCATCGACGTGGGCCAAAACCGAAGGCGAATTCTTCGGCTCGTTACCACGACATCGTGGCAAGGCTGTTTACGGGACTAATCCGTTTTTATCCACCCGCATAACTGCATCAACACATAATGACATGTGTGCTTATAAACAGTGCGATATCACCTGCTGACCGGCATGAAGCTGGTTTAAGTTGCAGTAAGCCACCACGGAAGATTTTTCTGTCCAACGCTCACCGGCAAAAACAAATTCTATTCGCTAGGTCATATTATTACTTATATTCATTTTAATTGGGAGAACAATGTGTTTATTTTAGTGATGAGAAATGTTTAAAGTCGTTTATGGATGGCGTTAAAATACTGTAAACGAAGCCGAATTACTATTAATATAGTTAGGTTTAAAAGCTACTTCATGTTGCCGTGATTCTCTTATAAACACCTAAGTTATTATGTATAGTCCGTAGTTGACAGTAATTTGCAGTATATATTTTGAAGTGTAAGTGATGTTATTGTTATTCAGTTAGAAGTTAAATTAATTTCTTACTATCTAACATGTTGATTCACTTCACTTTCAATTCCACTTTGTTTAAATTTGTATACATTGAAAAAACAATTACGTCCATTCATATTCAATAAAAAGAAAACTTTGTCTTGTCTTATAAACTCTTAATGAAGTTGCCAATAGTGTTCTAATCATAAAAAAGTTAGGTATCAATAGCGATATAATAATATTTTTACAATAGTTTGCGTTATATAAATAATTGTATTGGTTACACGTAGTTTTTTATTTGCTAATATTAAAACCCATGCCAAATTGAACCCTAAGCCAACTCTTGTAAGAAACATAATAGTCGAAACGAGCTGGCTCATTCACTAATGACCCAATAGCGATAAGGAACAATAGAATTCCGCATTCCATCTTTTATTTATTAGTGATCGATGATTCCAACGCCTAGGTTATTTAATAAAATATTTTGATTTATTTTATTGGTTTTATTTAATTACCTTTTTATTTTTTTGTTTAAGTAATTTTATTTGACACAAAATATTAATGTTTTATAGGACAAAGGAAAAATAAAAACCCAAAACCATAACACCTGTCGGGGTTTGATCTTACGACACGAGGCTTATCTATGCCAAGTGCTTTCACCGACCGGCTACCTGGTCCTTATTTAAAAGGTTGAAATATTGGACTTCATTCAATTAAAATTGGTATACGTGGGTATATCATACGCACACAAACAGTTTAACTTCATAACCGACCAACCGACTAGTTCATTTACACACACAGTGACAATATCCCGTATGTGTGGCCTGTAAATCAATTACGTTGGTCGAGTGTACCATGCCTGATGAAATACTGAGATTACACAAATACGTAATGGGGCTTGCTATAACGTGTCTGGTATGTTTTAATAAGTCATTGCTTATGTTATCGTGTCCAGCAGATGAACTTGATTTTAGTGTACTAATTAGTTTAGTAATTTCTATTTCGTCGGTTGGTGTCAGAAATAGAGAATCTGCCAGATTGTTTACCGTTGGCTTTCTGAAGTTGTTTGCTAGTTCAACCTCAGTTAGCTCTAACTTATCCAGGACCGTATTTGCTAGCTGAACTCCAATAGAGCTAAAGTACTTATTAACCACATTCAGCGAGTCTTTCGTGTTTGGTTTTATTTTAAGTAATTCTTCACTTTTGTGGGCAACTTTTTTAATATTACAAATGGTTTTAATTGATTCCCATGTCTTTTTGATGTTATTTTGGTTATCAGTTATTAGTTTCTGCTCGTATTGGTCTTTCTGATACTGCAATATATTGATACAACAATTTCTATAAAGTGTCTTTTCCTGTAAATTGTGGTCATTATGATTTTTCTTAGCAACAGCGTGTAGAGCATCTCGACGTCTAATGCACCTTAGAAGCCCAGGTGTTATCCATTTCTTTACAATGACATCCGAACATCGTAGCTTACGTGTATACTTATTTTGGTTAAGGAGAACATTAAATTTTTTGGTGAAAAGTTCAGTGGCTTCATTGATGTCAGTCGTGTTATACAAGTCGGACCAATCAGTATCCTTGAGGTCCTGGGTTAGCTTCTCGTAGTCAATTTTCGTGTAGTGATTGTTATTACTTTTTTCCTTTGGTAGGGGTGACCCAATGGTGCATAGTATTGTGCTGTGGTCTGTTATGTCAGAATGGCAAACTACAGTTGTAGAGGATAGCTTTGATTTGATCATACAATGGTCCAAGCTATTCGTGCCATGTGTCGGGAAGGTGTGACTGGGAATATAACCATAGTGAGAAATTAGGCTAAGATACTCATCGACACGAGAATCTGAAGATTTTTCTTTTATATCAATGTTAATGTCACCAACCAATGCACAGTGTTGGCTCTTGCAGTTGCTCAGGACGTTTTCCAAGGATGTCAAAAAGTTACCAATATTATAAATTGATGGTGACCGATAAATCACTATAATAGAATATGCTTGACCAAAATCTACCTGCAAACAGTTGGCATCAGTAAAAGGGGGCTCCGTTATATGGATATGTAGATCTGATTTTGAGAACACCACAATGCCATCGTTCTTGTTCAGATATTTCTTAGAATAATTGCAGTTGTAATGTTCTAGATTGATGGCATTGAAAGAGTCATCAAGCCAACATTCTGTCAGTACGATTAGATCGGGTTTGAATTTTAAGCGATGCAGAAATATGAGTAACGGATCGAAGTTCTTATTTATGCTACGTATGTTTTGTGACAAGATTACAAGTTTGTTATGTGAAATATCGAGATGTTCTTTACATAGTTCGGGGGAGTCGAGTTCAAGACAAGTTGAGAGGCGTGTGTTATCAATATCATCAATAAATAAGGTGTTATCCAACATTGCAAATTGCCTGAAATAATACTAGTATTTTAATACGGATACAATCAAAACTATAAGAAGTTGGCCCAGTCGAACGTAGGGGTATCATATTAATTACAATTAACATCACCTGACGCGGTCGCAGTGACTTAGCGATCCTTAACTCAGTTGTCATACCTTTTTTGAATTGTTTTATTACATTTTGGTGTGTATCATAACTTAAGTCGTAGATAACCAGGCTAACAAATATTTTAGTTTCAAACTGCACGCGTGAGGTGATGTAATAAATTGGAACATGAAGTAATGAATGTGTTATCATTATTCTTTAGAAATAAATAAGTCTTTAGTTTTATATTTATTTTTGCAGTTAGGGCAATCAGTGGATTTAACATCTTTCAAACCACATTTAAAACAAAGTAATGTACGCGGTTGTGAGCAATTAGCTAATTTATGACCATTAGCCACCGTCAACTATTGAGGTTGATGGATCTTTTCTTATATCTATGGCTTTACTATGAAAGCCATAGGTGTATCGTTACGAGCGGCTAATAACTCGTCTTAAATAAGCCTATATTAATATTATTTAAGGGCTATCCCCTTGATCTTTTTCCCCATATCTATGGCTTCACTCTGAAAGCCATAGGTATCTTCAAGAGCGGATAATAACTCTTCTGAAAAAAGCCTATATTATAATCGATCAAGGCCTATTCATTGATATAAATCTTTATCTTATTAATGGATTTAAACGCGAGCGGATTACAACTCCAAAAATAAGCCCTATTGTTAATGAATCTTTAGGTTTGCGTGATGATCATCGAATGTGAATCTCATTTGACTTTAATTTCGTAAGATGTCGGTGTGCGTTCGAATGAGGTATGAAAGTTTCTGAATGCTGAAATATCTAACCTTCTCAAAATTTTTGTTCTAGGCCTAAAATTTTTCTCGGGTCGTTGGGGATAATATAGTATTTCGGTTTAATCCGATAACTACTATTTACTTTTTATAAGCATGAAATCATTCATCGCACGTTATGTTTACATTTTATAATATTTGTTTTTGTAGATTCTTGGAATCTTATGAATAGAATGTGTATTATGTACTTTACGTACTTTACTGTACGTTTTTTTTATGCTGTTCCTGTCGGCATCCATTGCATTATATTCCTGTATAATTGGATCAAATTAATATTTACGAACCTGAAAAATAAATAATGTTTTGCTTTGACATGTTTGTCAATGACAGTCGTCAAACGTGACAACCGTCAACATTTCTTCTAATAAGTTTTCGGCTACTAACGTAAATCCTCTATGCTGTTGATCTTGTAAGCTTGTTTGTCTGTGTTATATATTAAACGGCTGAACACCCGCTGTATTATCGCGTGTTTCTTTAGATCTAATTCGCACTAATATTATATAAAAATTATTGGCAATCGACAATTATTGAGTCTGGCCGGTGCTATAGAAAAGCGATTTGACCGTTCTAGAAAGAGGATTCATAATTGGGTTTTTTACGAATTTCGGAAGAGCGGTCAGAAAACAAAACCTGTCAAAGAGTCAGTCTAGATCTCGCTGTCGCTTGGGTAACACGCTGATTACCCTTACGCTTACGCTGCTGAAGTCTACGAGTCCACTTACTACAAGTCTACCAGTCTGCAACCGAGAGTCGGTTAAGCGGGTTAAGCCGAGCTGTCGCGTGCCTGTGCTCCCAGGGCGGGTCCTCCTACTGAGACCGCCTGGGTGACCTCCGTCCCCGAGCTGATCGCGCCAGTCTTCTCTTCGGCCGATCCTGTTGCCGGCCAGGCTGGGGATCATAATCCTTCTGGAAAACTCTGCCTAATCCCAGTGCGTTTCAGGTCAGTTCTTATTTTAATATATCCTTGTTTTTGATACTCATCACATTCTATCTTTCGTGTGAGAGCTAATAAATTCAATTCGTACAGTTCTACATAGCCTTCGATAACTATAGTGCGCAGCTTATATTCCCCGCGACCCTTCCGCGGCCTCTGCTGCGCAATGCGCGTGTACACATACTCTTTTAAAAAGAATATTGTTTACAATTTGCATTTACAAGAATTATAATATATTCTGTTACGTGATACGATGTACCTTATATAAAAATCATATAATAAAGTATGTACAAAGCATTACAAGTTAAGAAATGACTGCTAAATGATGTAGAGACACATAGTGTTCACATTATTACAATTAATAATACAGTAGACGACCACTCCTAATCCAACAAACAATGAATAGTGTGTGAGCCAGAGTAATCTATTAAGTACACTAAAGAATACAATTATAATTATATAATACAAGTACAAATACATATTTAAATATATCAAGTATAGTTTTAATTAGCAATCAGTATGATTTTGTCTAGACTGTAGATTGTCCTATGGAGCCGGACCAGCAAGTTCCCAAGCATTCTTATCTTGGATATATAATCCTCTAACTTATAATATGCTTGATTACAAAGTCTACCTTTAATGTATCTTTTAAATTTTATTTCATTTAGTTTTAATATATCACAAGGTATATTATTATAACATTTAACAGAGTACCCCATAAAAGATGTGTGTACTTTAGATAATCTAAAAAATGGTTGAGCTATTTTATCTTTATTTCTAGTATTGAAATTATGTCGACCACTTATGGACGCCGAGCAATGTGTTGTATTTAATTTTGATTATCGTGATACCACTGTTTTACTGCCATGACTCTCCATGACAATATGTCATATTTTATGCATGGTGTCATAGCCTCACTTCTCTCTCAACTTACACAGAGCCTTCACCATGCCGAATGCAAAGTCATAGCACTCGTGCACATATCCTACATTTTGTGCCTTCGCATCTGGTGTCTCTGAATGAAAAATCACGGGTGGATGGATTTGGATCGAAAGGCTACAAAGATTTTGCTGCTGATGTTTATGATGTTTTTTATGCTTAATATGCATGAGTACCTACCTACTTGACTTTTTTATTCACATTACCTTTTTTATACACCCCTGTGCCTCGAAAAGCACGAAAACCGTTGGTCCTGCGCCTGATCTCTCTCCGGTCGTGTCGGATCGTCGTCCCACCGGACTATGAGAGTGAGGGAAGAGGGAGTGCATCTGTGTTTGCGCACACACTTGTGCACTATAATATCTTCTGCGTACTTTGCTGATCTCCATTGAGATGGGCCGCCGTGACCGAAATCCGGTCGGAAGATTAGATTACCTTACCTTAAAATAAACCTCCTTTATTATTTGCTTAGGTTGGCCCTAGTAAATACATAGTTGGCGTAGGTTGTGCCTATTTTCAATGTATTTAATCCAAGAAAAAAGATTTTACATACAACTCCCCCTTTTCATCCCCTAAGAGATCATAATTTCCAAATGTCCTTTCTTAGTGCCCGCCTATATCATAAAACTTTAAAAGGAAGCTTTGTGCAAAATTTCACGTTTCTAGTCCAGTAGTTTCGATTTTCCATGCAACATTATTTTACCCTTTAGGATAGGTTCAAAAACGCGCGTACACTCATAAATGACATGTATGTTAACGACATTTACCGCCATCTAGCGGCCGAGCGACACAACGGAGCGACACCACGGCACGACACAACTGTGTGCACGCATTCACATAGCATAGCGGATGACAGCGACCTGACCCACAAGTTCCAGAGAGACCGGAGAGATGGCGCTGCAAAAACCTATATAAACGCTTGCAATTAAACAAGCGACGGGACTATAATTTAGCTTCGTGTCGTTGCATTATACTTTAACAGACTCCTGTTTAAATTCATAACGGTTTTTTCCTAAAAACCAATTGTCACGTTACTGACTTTAAAAATAACGTATTTCCCATTTAAACTTTCATCCCCTATTTATTCTCCTCAGACGTGAAAAATTTACAAAATACAGAATTTTTTAATGCATATTTCAATGTTTAACTGAATACTAGTTTTCGACCGACTTCAGAAAAGGGAGGTTATCAATTCGTCTGTATTTTTTTTTTATGTTTGTTACCTCGGAACTTTCGACTGGGTGAACTGATTTTGATGATTTTTCTTTTATTTGAAAGCTGGTGCTTCCCGTGTGGTCCTATTTTAATTTTTTTTTATCCGGCAAATGTAAACCGATTTTGAAAATTCTTTTTTATGGATAGGTATGTCTGAGGGGTGGTTCCATAAAAATTTTATCGGAATTGATTCAGCACTTTTTGGAATATCAACAAATACCCAAATTTTTCATAGACGACGTTTTAGTTTCTTCAATCTTTAGAATGGTTAACTTTCAATCTCTGTTTTAACTGTTGCCGTTTCTTAATAGATTTGGATGAGAAGGAGGTACTAAAAAGCGGAAAATAAAATGCTTTTTACAAAAAAGAAAACCGCGTTCAAAAAGTAAAAAGTGAAAAATTACTTTAGCACAGAACATACATTGACTTCAGTTTCGAAAGTCGGTGGCTTTGTTCTGTTTGTTGTTTATGTGTTGCCACCGACTTCCGAAACTAAAGTTCTGTGCTAAAGTAATTTTTTTCATGTTTTCAATATTAAAAATGACTGATTTCCCCTATAAATTTTCATCCCTTATAATTATCACCTCATCATCATCATCATCATTTCAGCCGAAAGACGTCCACTGCTGGACATAGGCCTCCCCCAAAATGGGGGTTTTGCCATAATCGCCACGCTTGGCAGGCGGGTAGGCGATCAGCAGTATGGTTGTTACAAAGGCACAGAGAACGCTGCTGCCCATTCCCTGGTGAGTCCCTTAGTCGCCTCTTACGACACCCACGGGATGATATAGGATGGTGCTATTCTTTACGTCCGACGCCACACGGACAAATTATCACCTTAGGGGTAGAATTTCCAAAGTAGCTGAAACAAGTATTTTATTATATTTAAGGCGCAGTGCATAGTCAAAATAGGTTTCACAAAAATCAGTTTTTTAGCAAACTGTGTACATTTTAGAGCAGCAAAAAAAATATATGTTAATCTTAATCATTTATATAATCTTAATTTATAAGTGGACCATTGTTTTCAAAACACGTTTTCGGTAAATTTTCTCGACAGAAAAAAATCATGAAATAACCATGAAAATTGAAATTCTAGCAATTGTAACTGTATTACTTATAAACAGACTAATAACCCCGGGATCAAATCCCATACTAAATGTATACTTTTTGTAATTTTTTGATTTGAAATTTCTTATTACATTATTTTTAACCCCCGACGTAAAAACGACGGGGTGTTATAAGTTTGACGTGTCTGTGTGTGTGTGTGTGTGTGTGCGATTTTGTTTCTGTTTTTTTTTATTTGAAAGGTGAATTAGTCGGGAGTGTTCTTAGCTATGTTTGGTGAAAATCGGTCCAAGATGGCCGCCGCTACAAAATAGCTAATCACATATTTTTTCACAGCTCCATCAATATGGGTATCAAATAAAAGGGCTTCACTAGTAGAATACTTTACACTATGATAAATTTCAAAGCCAAGATGATTGGCACCACAAAATGGCGAAAATTACATTAATGTTTTTACGGCTCCCTGAATATGGATATCAAATGAAAGTGCTTGACTAGTAGAATAATGCATACTTACTGTATTGAAAGGGAATGAGGAATATTAATTAACTAACGAAATGAAAACTAAAAACTTGAAAATTAATTTTATAAACTCTAAGGGCCAAAGCACCGGTTCCCTGCTGCTTAAACAGCCGGCTGTTTAAACATAGGGTAGACTGGGTACGATTGTGCCAGAGTACGGTTGTGCCAATTGGACGTAGTTACGCAAAAAGTATCCAATCCACACTTTTTCCAAAATTGAATTATATATACCAACCGCATTCTCAGGGTGATATCTTTAATATAAAAAAAGATCCATGTGACGAAATACAACTTTAGACGTATCTACAACTTCTCAAAACCAGACTAAATTACATTTAAAAACTTTCAAATAAAAATTAAATTAAAAATTTAAAAAACCCCCAACGCAAAACATAAAAGCAATTAGTTAAAAAGTAAAAAATAATATCTTTTGTTGAGCCATCAAATGTTTGTTCGTTGAAATGGCGATATAATGTCGCGGCGGGGTACCGCGTAAGTCAAATCTCATTGCAAATCCATGAGTTCGCTATTTTACCATAGCTATTGCTGACTTAGCGGTACCCCGCCCCGACATTATAGCGCCATTTCAACGAACAAACATTTGATGGCTCAACAAAAGATATTATTTTTTTTTGTTTTGTTTTTATTATTTTGTTTAAAATATATTATCGATGATGATACTTCTTGAGGATTTACTTATTTTTGAATTGTATTGTTTTTCATTATAGTAAAAAGAAACGGTTGGCGAGCAATCCTTCAGCAAATGAATCACCGGAGAATACTTTTCATGAGTAAGTATATAGGTACATGGTGATACAGAATATTGTAGTACAAAGTAATATGAAAGGAGGTCATTATATTGAGCTCATCAATATGAACAAGTTTTACTATGGCTCCAACGCTCCAACCCTGAAATCGTAAAACAAAATCTGCCAGTCCCCGCCGGTAGTGTATTGGCTGGCGCCACAGTAAAAGTTGTTCATAATGATGACTGCAATTATGTCTTTCAGTATTTCTACACGCTTCTGGGTTAAAATTTAGTATACGGTAGCACGAGTTGGGGGTGTGAGGGTGGGGGGAGGTATGGGGTGGGTCCCCGACTCCCCAGATACCACTCCCATGAAAAGAAAACGCACTTTTTTGTTACCTAACCTCAAAACACTAAAAGGCGTCTGCAACGGTTACGAAAATTGGCACAAAGACGGTCGTTTCTGTCAGCAGTGTTTAAAGGAACCTAACTAACCAAACCTCAGGGTGCCCCTGACGTCGACCTATAACCTAAGTTTTTTCTTTCCAAAGAGTTTAACACAAGACAGTGACAAGACCGGAGTGAACCGGTTCATCTTAGGCAAGCGTGTTCCAACTTAGGCCGCATTATCACTTACGATCAGGTGAATTGCGGTCAAACGCAAGCCTATTTAATAGTAAAAAAAAAAAAAAAAAAAAAATGTCATTTCTTTTTTTACGTTTCGTTTTATCGATTTTGCACGATATTTTACACCACAAACAACATATGTACAGATTTGGTGGTCAATCGCCAATTTGAAAGTTCCATTTTCGTTTTGTAGGTGTTATGATGTGATTTGAGGTAAGTAAGTTATTTTATGAATTTCTCGAAAACTTCGCAATTTCTTTTAATGAGAATGGTAGCGTTATAATCGGAGACCCAACCCCTACCAACTTCAATACTTTTTACCCAACCCTTTTTGTTCTTTTTTTCAGAGAAACCAGCGTAAACCAGTCGTACCATGTCGAAACCGTTTCTTAAGAAGAAGCATACCTACCTAACTTTTGATGAAATGTAGTAAAATAAAATAAAAATGTATAATTGATCGGGATCTCCAATATATTATTTTTGAAATAAATAGTTTTAAAATTATTTAAGAAAAAACGTAAAAAATTACGCCCCTATCTCTGAAACTACTAAACCTAATTTTGTATAAAAAAATCAGAATACAGTTCGTTACTTACAGATTTATACTAAAAAACCGAAGGCTATGACCGTCGTAATTATGGGATAAATCGGTACTGTCTCCATCGAGCGAGTCTTCGGTATGAGCGCTCTACCATCCGCGTGATATCGTGGGAGCCCTGGTTGAGGAAGCGGTGTCCTGGGGTGGGGTGATGTTATCAGCTCGATCGTGGGCCCACTCCTATGGAACATCAAGTACGACTGGGTGCTGAGGAGCGGGCTCCAATCGGGCTTAGCTTTATGACGTGCTACGTGGGTGACATGTTAATCACAGTCCAGGGGAGCTCGTACAAGAAAGCAACGTTGCTGGAGATGGCTGCAATATTACCGCTGGTGAACCGCATACGGCGCCTAGGCCTGTAGATGACCCTCAAAAAATCAGAAGCCGTGGTTTTTCATAGCTCCCAACATGCAACGCCACTCGGATCACACATTGTGGTCGAGGGCGCTCGAATCGTTGTCGAGTCTACCATAAAGTACCTGGAGTAGGTGCTTGACAGCCGCTGGGTTTCGGCCCCCACTTCGGCCGCTGGCGCCTAAGTTATTAGGCGCGGCTGGGGCGCTATCAATACTGCTTCCTAATCTAGGGGCCCCGTCTGGAAGCGGCTATACGTGAGAATCCTGCCATCGATGGCCCTGTATGGGGTACCGATCTGCCGCAGCGACTGATGGCCGACAGATTCAGCAGAGGGTATCGCACGATATCCTACGATGCGGCTTGTGCACTGGTCTGATCATCGGCCACCATGCGGAAAGGGAGAGGGAAATCACAGCCTCTCACTTGGCCTGCAGCTGGTGTACCGGACGTTGGCGAAGGGGGACGTACCCACACTTCAAGATCCAAGTGTGGCGGCTCATAGTACCTCACAATTGGTTTTATTTAAGTCGAAATAATAAACAAAACTCCATAATCTTTCCAGACACAGTAGAACATAAGTAAGTTTTTATAAGTTTTAATTTACTGAAACTTCTTTGTGCTTTAGCGAAACTTACAGCTACAGTCAGCAAGATTCGAAACACTGTTCACACATTCGGGAAAAAATCCAGCCAGTCGAGTTCGGTCGTGGTATCGGTCGCGGGCAGACGTGTGTCGCTGCACTGAGCGTTCTCATTTTGTGATTGGCTACCGGACCTAAAATCAATTCCCACCATCCCACTGGGCGGTCCTAGACAGAGATAGCATCTTTCCGTCAGTTCTGTCTAAACAAAACCAGAAGGGCAATTCTCGGATTTGCTGGGATTCGAACCGGCTCCCCGCTGCGGCACAAGCCGCGCCTCCAACCGCCGGACCACGCAAGCCGAGTGACGTACACCGCAAAACAAAGAGCTGCTACGAGCGTACGCTACGAAGCTTCGACGTCACCGCTACGACTTGACCGCGCAACAGAGATATCGGCTACGTGCGGCTACGAGACGTATCGCCTACGCTACGTACACAGCGTTGCGCGCCCTGCTTACATTATTTTACGATTGTTAATTGCAAGTAAGTCTCAAGAACATTACAACAGAAATTTATTTATTCTATACCTACCTATATTAATCTGAGACACAAGTTGAGATTAATATGGCGCTCCAACGAACACCCCCCAAAACCTCTACCGCATCTAATATAGGACACACCCAGTCAGAATCAGACTTGAATTTGCTACAGCTTAGTGACACTTCCTTTGTAAATATAAACCGAAACAAGCGCCCGCGCCATACCCAATCGCCTGGAGGAGAAGGCCACGATCTCAAGCTAGAAATAGTGGAGCTGTTAAAAGATTGGAAATCAGAACTGGATTCTAAATTCAATGACATGTGTGCCAAACAAAACTCGCTTATCGCGAAACTCTCCACCGAACTTTCAGAACTAAAAACACATACCTCTGAAATTAAGGAATCGAACGAAGGAATAATAACCTCAATGGGCTTCATTAACAAGCAGTACGAGGAAATAAAGTCTGGCCTGGACAGTTTGCAGAAAGAAAGATTGGAACAACGAAAGTGTTTGGAGAAACTAGAAAGGAAAATTCAAGATCTACAATTTAAATCTCGATCATCTAGCATTGAAGTAAGAAATGTCCCCCCGAAAGATAAAGAGAACACCGAAGACCTCACAGATACGGTCAGTAAAATTGGTCAGGCTGTCGGTATACCAATTTCGACCACGGATCTTAGAGATATATATCGTTTACCAGGCAAAGATGGCTCGACTCGCCCGATTGTTGTCGAATTTCAGACCGTCCAAATGAAGTCGAATACTCTGTCCGCAATTCGCGAATTTAATATCAAAAAGAAATCCGTCGAAGACAAGCTCAACACAGAATTGATAAACATCCCCGGCAAGCGACAACCAGTATTTGTAGCCGACTATCTACCTGTGAGCTCCAAGAAACTATTTCACGCAGCCAGAGAATTTGCCAAGCTAAACAAATTTAAATACTGCTGGACTTCAAATGGTAATATCTTGCTCCGTAAAGAACAAGGAGATAAACAAATAGTAATTTCGTCGGAACAATGTCTCTTAGATTTGAAGAAAAACTTGTGACTAACTCACCATACGTCATTACCTTTTCTATTCTGTTATTTTCTCTTTTTAACTACCGTGTTATTACCCATAACTGTAATTTATACTATTACTTTAGAAAACAATTGTAAGGCTGTATGTAAAATGTTTTATCATATGTTTAAAAAACGGACCAAACCAATGACACCAACGAACACACAACCAAATCACACTCACGCACCCACATACTATACAACCCCAACACACAACACACCACTACATCCACGCACCGCATTAACGCGCTGTATGGCATTTCCTGATATCTATTTTATAATCAATGGCCAACATAAATAATATTAACACAGAACTAGACTCACTCGAACTTACAAACTCTTATGTTTGTCGACCAGAGGACTGCGTATTTTTCCTTCCTCATGCGAACCATGCTATCAAACTATTCCACATTAATATCCGTAGCATTAAGAAAAACTTTGACCAACTCCGAGTATTATTAACAATGACTGACGTAAAATTTGACGTCATCGTTCTGACCGAGTGTTGGCTTCGCGGAGTGGGAAACTTGCCCACTTTAGAGGGATACAGTGCTTACTCTACGAGCTCCGCACTTAATCAGAATGATGGCGTCGTTATCTACGCTAACATAAACCTGTCATGTAAAATACGCGAACCAAAATTTATGGATGCAAGCTGTTTGATTTGCCAAATAAACAATAATGTTGCTGTTGTGGCTGTATATCGTTCACCTTCTCTTAAAACCAGAGAAAATTTCAATAACTTTGTAAATAACCTGCACGATGTCTACAACAGTCTATCTTCCAATACAGTTTTGGTCGGCGACATAAACATCGACATTTGTTCTAACAGTTCAGACCCGCTACGTGATGAATACTTGACCTTCAATGCGACCCACGGACTTTTCCCAACACATACCCACCCTACAAGAAATACAACTTGCCTAGATCATTTTCTCACAAAACCTAACCTCTTTGCCACAACTCTTGTACTAGAGTCCTATGTAACGGATCATATGCCAATTGTCTTACAAATAGATATAACTACCCCTTCTAGTAAACCAGTAACAAATAAAACTATTATGGACTACAACAAAATAAAAGCAGATGTAGAAAACGCCGACTTTACAAATGTGTTAACGTCAAATGATGCAAACTTAGCAACCAGCACTCTTATATCCACAGTCTCAAACATCATACAAAATAACACAAAAACCAATATAGTAACTAGAAAATGCAGAATCCTAAAGCCATGGATATCACCAGGTTTACTCCGTTGCATAAGGCATCGAGATAGACTACATAGCAAAGCTAAAAAAGCACCAGATAACATGACCGCTAAACTAATTTACACGCGCTATAGAAATTACTGCAACCGGCTCCTACGGAAACTGAAAACAGCCTATGAAAAAAATCTGATCGACAAAGCAGGTAAAGACCCAAAAGCCCTCTGGACAGCAATAAAAAACATAACAAACACTCAAAAATCTAAGGTTAGTCCCACTGAACTCCTTCAATTAAATAGCGACCCCAAGATGTCAGTAAATCATGTCTGCAATTTCTTCACAAGTATTGGACAAAATTTGGCCGACAAGGTACTCGTCTCTTCAGCGCTTCAAAACCGCAATTCGGTAACACCTAATGCTAGTAATCTGGCCTCTCTTAATAAACCTGTAAACTCAATCGGTTTTATGGAAGTAGACGAGTCTGACATCGAATCCATAATATTGCAACTTCGCACCGATTGCGCCACAGGCTGGGATGGCATCTCATCAAAAATAATAAAACAATGTCGTCACATTTTAACACCCTTAATTACCCATATATGCAACCTCGCAATAAACACAGGCGTGTTTCCAGAAATGCTCAAAAAAGCAATAGTACACCCAATTTACAAGAGTGGGGACAGGGACTGTGTCAACAACTATCGTCCTATAGCGGTTCTACCCAGCATCTCGAAAATTCTAGAGAAAATACTAAACCGGGTACTCAAAAATTTTTTAGAGAAATATAAAATCCTAGCCGATAACCAATATGGTTTTCGCTCAGGTTACTCTACTGAAGATGTCGTACTGGACTTGACTACTGCAATTGTGAAAAACTTGGATAGTAAAAATAGATGCTTATGTATATTTCTAGATCTCTCCAAAGCATTTGACACAGTCTCTGTCCCCATCCTTCTGGCTAAATTGGAGAGGATAGGCGTACGAGGAAAAGCTTATAACATTTTTAAAGATTACCTAGCTAATAGGAAACAACAAGTCAGAATAGAAAATATCGATAGTGAGGAGGCTACAGTGTCTTACGGTGTCCCGCAAGGGGGAATATTAAGTGCGACACTTTTTCAGATCTACATAAATGATCTCTGCCAAATCTCCCTTCGAAACACTAGCATCTTTACGTATGCGGATGATACGGCAATTCTTGTCTGGGGACCAGACTGGAATACTGTTAAAGAAAGAGCTGAGTATTCTTTGTCAAAAATCATCAACTGGCTTACAGACAACTTGCTGACGTTAAACCTCTCCAAAACATATTATGTTGCCTTCTCGATCAGAAAAACTAACTCCCCACCACAAAACTTCTCTATAACAGCCCATAGTTGCCTCTCCCAAAACACATGCACATGCCAACAAATCGATCGAGCTGAACATGTGAAGTACCTAGGAGTATACATCGACAGTGGACTGAGGTGGGACAAGCAGATAGACACAGTCACCTCCAGAGTGAGGAGACTAATACACACATTTAAGTTATTAAGAGACTGTGTTCCACTAGAAACACTAAAACTTATCTGCTTAGCCCTATGTCAGTCCATCATCCAGTATTGCATTCCAGCTTGGGGTGGCGCCGGTAAGACGCTTCTTCTACGTCTGGAAAGAGCACAAAGGGCTGTGCTCAAAACAATGACTAAAAAGCCTTATAGATACTCCACCAAAAAGCTATATGCAGACTGCAAAATGTTAACAGTTCGGCAGCTCTTTGTGCTCAAGTCCACCATGAGAAGACATCGAAGTGTCCCGCGCCCCGATCTAGGCAGACGTAGCAAGATGCCTGTATGCCCACGCATTCCCTGTAAGACATCCTTTGCCAGCAGACAATTTAATACCTTAAGCATAAAAATATACCACGATATACACAAGAAACTCAATATAGCAGGACTAAATCGCCTAAAACTTAAAACTACTCTTACAGACTGGCTTCTAAATATGGATTATGATAAAACTGAAGAACTTCTGACATACATCGCGTAACCCACACACACAAACTTCACCATCTACATTCCACAAATACGAGAACATACAAAATAACACACACACACATTTACACAAACACCCATACATACACACACTCACCTATACACATACCCACTCAACAACATATGGTCCACTTAAGCAATAACTTTACTTTATAATCATATACCCCTTGTATACAGCGACAACGTTCACTTGCACGTACAAAAATTGTAATTTATAGTCACTACACGACATACACGACTGAACACTGCCACCCAAGATACAAGCATTCGCTTAGTTTGGGAGACAGTACCAGTACCCAAAGCACAATACATTTATTTGTGTCTAATTATAAGTCACCTTGTGAACTGTATATTTGCGACAATAAAGATTATTATTATTATTATTATTATTATTATAGTCTTTTTGTTTAATGAGTCTTAAAAAGGTGAAATGGCTCTGATGATTTATAACATTCTTTTAATAATAGGTTCAGACTCTCAGATGTCACATTTTCCCCATTCATTAATTTTGCGATCGTGGGTGACAATCGAGTCTACGACTAGTCGGCGCCTTTTCTGATGATTTCGGCGCCCCTGTATGACGGTGCCCAGTGCGACCGCACCGCTCGCACCGCTCGCACCGCAACTGCGTTTTGTACTCGTTTGTCATGATCTAAGTCGGGTAAAGGTGTTGACGAGCAGTTAAAGATTTCTTCAGCAGAGTCAGGAGAGATAGAAAGATTATGTTCCAAAATATATGAGACTGGTTCTAATGTTAATTTAATTGGACTAAGAGTGACCTCGGTTTCGGACGTGTTCAAAACAGAGATATTTTTTTGAGAGTTAACCGAATAGATTGATTTATTTGCCCAATAATAGTTAAAGTATTTGACTTTTAAAATACCTACATCTATTTACACGAAAAAATAAAAAGAGAGTAGGTACAGAGATATTGATTTTATTATTTGATTTAACGCGAGTGAGACAATTTGAAAATAGAAGTCTCGGATAGTCTTTTATCCTTGTAGTTAAACTTAAACCTTCTGTTAACTCGGAATTTGTAACTGAACACTCAATTATCATTTCGGTACAAGCTGAAATTACATAGTTCAATTTAAAACAAACAGGTGGATTTCCTGGTACTTATAATCGGGACGTCTTGTAGCAAACAGAAGCGCAATAATTTGCGAGAAAGTTTGTACCTATTATTCCGTCGTAATCAAAGTTTACTTTATCAACAACATGGAAATGGAAAGGTTAAGGATTTCCGGATCTACGTTTCCAACCGCAAAGACAAACCGGGTATACCGGCAAAAGTCCAATACAAAAACGATGTCTCCAACGATCCTCAATCCATTTGCAACGTTCTCTGACTTCTTTTCTTCCGTGTATGAACCTGCCTCGTCTGCACTTTCTCAATGGGAGCTACCTTCTGAAACAGTGTTTAATGATACTGTTATTTCTGACCTATATGACGTTCAAAAGTGCCTTTAATGGTCTAATTGAAATAAATGATTTGACTTTGACTTTGAAATCTCTCGATCCTTCCAAAGGACCTGGGCCTGATGGGCTATCTCCGTTTTTCCTAAAAAATACTGCTACCTTCATCTGTAGACCCTTAGCCAATCTATAATAAATGTATCTCAATAAGGTGTCATGCCAACGGTATGGAAGCAGGCTAATATCACACCTGTACACAAGAGTGGATCTAAACGTAATGTTGAGCAGTACCGACCTATTTCTATTTTATCTGCCTTGTCGAAGCTTTTTGAAAGACTGGTACATAACGAAGTGTACCCTATTCTACATAACACTATTATACAGCAACAACACGGTTTTGTGAAAAAGCGATCTACGACAACTAATTTATTGCTATTTTCTAGTGATCTATTTGACAACATCGACAATCGTATACAGGTTGATGCAGTGTACACGGACTTTCCAAAGGCTTTTGACAAGGTAGATCATGAACTGTTGCTGAACCGAATAGCCTTCAATGGTATTCGGGGTAACTTGTTGCGATGGTTTATTTCGTATATTAGTAACCGTTGTCAACGGGTTGTTATTAACGGATACCACTCTCATGCTACTCGGGTTACATCTGGAGTCCCACAAGGCTCTATTCTCGGCCTTCTTTTATTCATTATCTTTATAAATAATACATTCTAAATTTTTGCTGTATGCTGATGATCTTAAAGTATATAGACCTATACGTAACATTCAGGATTGTCATCGACTCCAAGAGGATTTGGATCGGCTGACGGACTATTGTTGTGCCAGTAAACTCCAGTTGAGCATTCCCAAGTGTAATTACCTAAATTTTACTAAAAATAAAAACATCATTAAGCTTTTCATATTCATTATGTAATATCTTATTGAATAAAGTAAATTCGATTCGTGATCTTGGCATATTGCTTGATTCAAAACTCTGCTTGGATTTGCATATCGAACAGATAGTGAACAAGGCGTATAAGATGTACGGATTTATAATGAGATCCACTCATGACTTTAAGTGGACCTCTTCGTACCTATGCCTGTACAAAACTCTAGTCCGTTCCCAGCTCGAATATGCCGTATCCATATGGAACCCGTACTATGGCAAATACATTGACATGATAGAAAACGTTCAACGTAGATTTCTTCGTGCAATGCAAGATGTCACAAAACTTATCTACCGTACAACCAGTTGCTAAGTGAATACAAGCTTTTGACGCTTAGCTCTAGACGTAAGCAATTGAATGGCCAACTTCAAGATGTCCCTAAGTCCTTTTTCTTAGGTTATAGAAATGGCGCCAGTAAAGTCTCAATTTGACTTTGAAACGACACCGAAATACTATTTATCGCGAATATTGGTAAAAAAATGTAACTTTTATATCTCTTTAATATGAACGATGTAGGATTTAAATTCAATGAGAAATAATAGAGTAAATCGATATAAATGGTTTAGCCTAAGTCCCTTAGACCATGGACTTAGGGATTTTTAAGCTGGACTTAGGGACTTTTGACTGGACTTAGGGATTTTAATAGATAATATATTGGACTTAGGGGGCATTTTACCAAAAAAAAAAAAATATACAAAATATTGTTTTAATCGAAAATAAAATTATTATTAAATTGACACTATTACCTTTCCACTGTTCTCCTCACAAACTAAAATTATTAATTAAAAAACTAAAACGACTGTACTATTAATTTCTACAGTAAGTTGTTGTTGTAAGTTTAACAGTTGCAAATTTATATTCGTTCGTAACGAAAACACAAGTAAAACTTATTAAAAACACTAAAAAGTTAGTTTGTTAAGCAAATTATTTAGAAAAATGATCTTTTCTGACAACTTAGTGACATTACAGTAAAAAGTCATGGACTAAGGGACTTTTGAAACTTAGGGATTTTTTGAACTGGAATCACTGGACTTAGGCTATTATGTGAACAGAAAAAAACACACTTAAGGACCACTGGACAAATGTCTTAAATAGATAAAACCATAGATAATGACCAGCTTAACCAGCTGTGTTAATAGTGCATAAAATCCCTAAGTGGACTTAGGGACATCTTGAACTTGGCCATTCAATTAGAAGCAATGACATTGTTTAATATTGTTAATGGTAATTTTGATTGCATACAGTTAAATAATGTATTGTGCTATGCAATCCCCAGAACTGTCCATAGACGGCAGGTACGTGCAGGCAAACTCTTTGCAAGTAGGTACCTGTCGATCTAACAGTGGTCTACGTTCACCAATTCGGCGAATGGCAGCAACCTATAATTTATTTATTTATTTTTAGGTTAAGCAACAATTGTTTACACATAAACATTTCTAACTTAATGACTATGGTAACATTTACAAGTGCAACAATTAATTAAAGGTTAACACCACATGCACAAAAAAAAAACGGCATAAAGTAACATATTTGCCGTACCTTTTTTAAAAATAAGATGTTATTATACATACAAAAAGAAATAAACAACCAAAAATAAGAATAAAGAAGTATTCGAACACATTGACATATTTACATGCTCTTTGCTTAAGTTTCGTAGCCTTTTGTATGAGACACTTGAGCTATTAGACTAATTGTTCTTTCTTTTTTTGTTATTTCTTTTTTCATGTGTACCTAAGTTTTCTACTTTTCCTTTCTATTTTCTTTAATTGTTTTTATAATATGTATGTCATGCATGAACAGTTCACCTCCTAGTGACTTTATAGATTTTTTATGCATGGTAATCTGTGAACAGCGCTGTGGGCTACATTATTACCTAAGTTACTTGTGTTTTTCATTTTGTAATGTTGCATAATGTAGCTGTTTGTTGTTCCTATTGAATAAAATAAAAATACCTAAGGTATATATGTGATAGGTATGGGTCTTTGTATAGATGACAGCAAATCTAAAGGAATTTTTGGATGCCTTATTGTCTTAGTTTTTTAGTTTAATACTTTAGGTTTTCTTCTTTATTATTCTTGTAAATATTGTACATACTTACTTAAAACAATAAAAATAACCTGAATTTAATGATATATTATATATTTATTATTATTCTTTCCTGGGCGAGCTCCTACAGATCAATACTAAAGTGTGATATAACGATGAAACTTATGTCTGAAAAAAAATTTTACTAAAAATCGCTTAGCAATCTGCATAACATGGAATAGTGGCCCCGCCCTCGGTTTAGTGGGGCAACTTCGCACTACCGCTATCTAGATCCGTTGCTAGAGCCGAATCCCCAGTATCTCCTGACTGCCGACCCTGAATATGATGTGATTGCTGATGAATGGAAGAAAATGGAATGCGTGCTTGTCTGGTGTTCTGTGAGAGACAATATGCGAGGGTGTCCACTGTTACATGCTAATTTATAGTTTGCGATGTACTTAATTTATTCAACCATTTACTCAAATAATTACTAATTTTATTCACTAATTGTATATCTTTAAATTTAATTTTTGTATTGTATGTTATTTGAATGCTTATTTTATTTTATTTTTTATAATTCTATGTTAATTAATGTAATTGGACCTGTGCCGTTTTAATTAACTATAAATAAATAAATAAACTTGTTTACGTAAACGCACAAATAGCTTTTTGTTTTTGCTCAGGCGATTTCTTATCATAAGTAATATTTTTTTTATTTACATAGTTCGATTCTGTTTAAATAGGTATGATCTTCTTTTCCTCAAGCTCAAGCAAAACATAAAAATATGTCTAAAAACAGTTTACTGTTCTCGTTCAAATTCTAATGTGGCCTGGATTGCTAATCCACTACATCAGATTGCCTTAATCGCTTCTAAAATGAGATCCACTGTTCGCAGGAAGTGATGCGGTTGACTATTCTCAGTCAAGGCCAGCCAGGAATTATAAATGGTCAACTGTGTTTTCCATTGCAGTTATTGTATCTTCCTTTTGGTTTTAATGTATTGTATTATATTGTATTATTTAAACTGTAATGTTTCGGCTCAACTTTTGGATCCAAATTTTTCGTCCAAGAGATGTACCTCTTCTAGGGGTATATCCCATCTGGTAGAAAGTAAGTTAGGGGAAGGTGACATAAGTGGGGCAGCTAGAATTCTTTTTAGTAGTGATGTGGTGGCACCGTGTTCTCCGGAAATACTCTCAGCTCTGGAGAGTAAACACCCTGCCCCAGCAGATGGCCTTTCTTTTCCTGACCCTCCTGATTCGCTTAACCACTCCCTCACCATCACAGGTCGAGAGTTGATCACAGCCGTTTGCTCCTTTCGTAGCGGCTCCGCCGGCGGCCTCGACGGCTTGACTCCTCAACACCTTAAGGATCTTCTTTGTTCAGGCGCCGGGGTAGCTGGTGAGTTACTCTTGAAGGAGCTTACGGCTCTGATAAACCTCATGCTCTCCGGCAAGGTGAACGATTCCGTCATCGACGTCTTGTACGGGGCCAATTTATGTGCCTTGCGCAAGAGGGACGGCGGAATTCGTCCCATTGCCGTAGGAACTACATACCGTCGTATGGCATCCAAGATTTGTTGTAAATTCTATGGTGAGGTTGTTTCGGAAAAATTTCAGCCCCTTCAGCTAGGTTACGGCTCTAAAGGGGGCTGTGAGGCTGCCGTACACGCTTTGTCGACCTATCTAAATTCTGGCAAAGGTGAGGTCATCTTGAAGGTTGACATTAAGAATGCCTTTAACTCAGTTAATAGGGACACCTTGCTGGCTGAAACCAAAAAAGAAATACCCAAAATTTATAGTTTCCTTTGGCAATGTTACAGACACCCTTCTAAATTAATGTATCGTGATAACCTTTTAGAATCTGCTGTTGGCTGTCAACAAGGTGACCCTCTCGGGCCAGTGATTTTCAGTCTAGCCATTCTTCCAATTATTCGAAAGCTAAATTCCAAATTTAACGTTTGGTACCTCGATGATGGGACCTTGGGAGGTGATGTAGACAATGTGTTAGGTTTAGAATTGACTTTGTAGCTATGCAACTTACGCGAGTCACATATCCACATACCTAGCTATATGTATATCTAATGTCGTCTTTAAAACCATTTAATATTATAGTAATAAGTTAGTCGCCAATATACTTGCGTTTAAACAACACGTATTTAATTTATCCGAATCCCGTACAAGCAATAGTGAACCTTAATACAATCAACATATGGTCGAAATCGAGCCGAATCCATTCAGTACGGACACCTGCGAAGAGAACAAAAGGCTTACATTCCACAGCAGCGATAAGAGACCTTTTTTTTTGTGCTCATCGGATACCGAGAATTAGCAAGTTGTTTACTACGAAAACTATTAACGTAATAATCACGACTTTATACATCGGGTATCAGCTGCATTCAAGTTATATTACGTGAAAAATGACTACGACGACTGAGGAACAACATAAACTTCTCTCCGTGTTAGAAGATACTGCAAACCTATTACGGAAAACACAAATTAACCTAAGAAAATGTCCTAAAGCACGCTTAACAAGAGGATATATCGAAGCACGTATGAGAAGCATCGAAGATTATTGGGATACGTTCAAATGTGCGCATAAAGACTTAGTTAAAATAACGCCCAAGGAACAGAAAGGAACTTTGTCTTATTTTTTGAATGAAGAGTTTTTTATTTATGAAGATTTGTTTAACGTGCTTCAAGGTGACTTAAAGGCATTGTTATTTCGTTATCTGAACCATCTGTAATGGAATCAAAATCCGCAAATAGTAGTTTCGGCTGCACAAGTCCACAAAATAACCTCGTGCACCTACCGAGGATCGAGATACCGAAGTTTTCCGGTAATTATGAATCATGGCAAACTTTTGAAGATTTGTTTACTTCGTTGGTGCACAATAACACTTCGCTCCGCGATGTACAAAAGCTTCATTATTTGAAGACTAGTGTTACTCAAGAAGCCGAATCACTATTGAAGCATATACAGGTTACCGATAAAAATTATGAAAAAGCATGGGATATTCTGAAAAAGAGATACGGCAATAAACGCTTACTTTTAAATCATTCTCTGAAAAGGTTATTCAACCAAAAGAAGATGACTTCTCAATCAGCTTCTCAGTTAAAGGGGTTGTTAGACACAACTACAGAGTGCCTAAACAACTTAAATAATTTAAATATTGACACAGGCTCCTGGGATCCATTCCTTATATATCTTCTAGTGCAGAAGATGGACTCAGAGACGCACAAGAATTGGGAAGAACATGCATATAAAGAAGAATCTGAAAACTTACCTACCTGGAGTGATTTCAAGAAGTTCGTAGAATCGAAGTTCCGTACCCTGGAATTAACAAATCAGAATAGTTCATCTAAGGATAATAAAACAATAAAGGAGCGTTCATGCCATGTCACCACACCAGTTACGGAGAAAGTTTGTGTGATGTGTAAAGAAAGTCACAGTTTAAGTCATTGCAAGGAATTCTGCAAGAAGGAACCTATTGAAAGAAGAGAGTTTGTGAAGGACAAACAGTTATATTTTAACTGCTTAGTACCAGGACACTCGGCATTTAAGTGTAAAGTGCCAGTATCTTGTCGTGTTTGTCACAGGCGCCATCATTCCCTTTTACATGAAACGAAGATCAAGCAGCCTGGAGAATCATCAGTCACACCTCCAGCTGTAACACATGTAGAAGAAGAGCAAGCATTACAAGTCAATACAATGATAGCGTCGCATTACAGTACTAAGAAGAGCGTAGCAGCACTTTTAGCAACGGCAGTAGTGGAAGCAACAGGCGAGCAAGGTAACACCATTTTACTGCGGGCGCTAATCGATCAAGGTTCCGAGGCAGCTTTTATTAGCGAGAAGGCGACTCAATTGTTGAAGCTCAAACGACAACCTGTTAAAGCAAGCATTATGGGCGTGGGATCCCAGAAGACCGAAATAAAACATGTGGTTCAGCTACAAATACGCTCACGATTGGACCGAAACTATTGTTTACCGATCAAGGCATACGTAATGTCCAAGCAACTGACCGCAAAGATACCCACCAAAACAATCAATAAACAAGATTGGGCCCACATTCAAGACATCAACCTGGCTGATCCAACATATTTTAAGCCAGGGTCTATAGATCTACTCTTGGGTGTGAAAGAATATGCTGAAATTCTGCAAAACAACCTAATCAAAGGTCCACCAGGCTCACCAAGTGCTCAGGAAACCAGCCTGGGATGGATTCTTTTTGGAGAAGTTAATACAACACATCAAAATCAGTATGTTGTCATGCATCATTTAGTTGACATAGAAGACATGTTGAAATCAATTTGGGAAATTGACGTAGACACTAAAAGACACTTAACTAAGGAAGAACAACTGTGTGAAGAAATATACGAAAAAACAACTGCTAGAAACGAAGAAGGAAGATACATTGTTAAATTACCATTTAATACATACAGTCCACAATCACCAGATGGTAATACAAAATCGATAGCAACACATAGATTTACACAATTAGAAAAGAAGTTCAGGAAATCGCCAGACCTGCAAAAGGAATATAGTAAAGTTATAAACGATTATATAGAAGAAGGATACATTGAGAAGGTACCTGAAAAAGAAAAGGATAAAAGAGCTGTCTACTTACCTCACCACGCTGTTGTCAGATCTGACAAAGAGTCCACGCGAACACGCGTTGTATTTGATGCGTCATGCAGAGGATCAAACAACGTTTCGTTAAACGATGAATTACTTGTGGGTCCTCAGCTGCAAGAAGAATTGAGAAACATTTTGATGAGATGGCGCATGAAACAAGTCTGTTTTATGGCAGATATAAGACAGATGTTTCTCCAAGTATTAGTGAGTCAAGAAGACACAGAATTTCAACGTATCCTGTGGAGGCAACAGGAATCTGATAACCTGGAAGAATATCGATTGCTTAGAGTCACCTTTGGTACAGCGTCTGCACCATATTTGGCCGTTAAAACGCTGCAACAGGTAGCCAAAGACGAAACTAAGAATAATACTCTTGTTGCACAAACTATAAACGAGGATTTTTACGTGGATGACGTTTTATCTGGCACAGATACAGTAGCTGAAGCTATAACACTTTCTAAAGAATTATCAGACACGCTAGAAAGAGGCGGTTTTCAACTTACGAAATGGGCATCCAACAGTATCGATTTTATGAAGTATATAGAAGATGACAAAAGATCTTCAAAAGCACATATTGATTTAAACCTCGATGGAACTCTTAAAGCATTAGGAATTGAATGGAATTTAAAAACAGACCAGTTTCAATACAATCTCAGATTTACACCCATGGCCAAGTCCATAACAAAGCGAAACATATTGTCTGATATACAAAGAGTGTTTGATCCCCTTGGTTGGATAGCACCGAGTACTGTTATGGCTAAAATATTAATACAAAAGCTTTGGCTTGAAAGAGTTAACTGGGATGAACAAGTTAGTAGCACATTAGAACAAGAATGGAGAGAAATAAGATCAGACCTCGTTAACATAACTGAAATACAAATAGAGAGATGGCTTGGTACGATGACTGTTAACAACAACAAAATACAAATTCACGGATTCAGCGATGCTTCAATGCGTGCATATGCAGCAGCAGTCTACATAAGAATCGAAACTCTAGAAAACAAGTTTGAAACAAAACTGATAGCTGCTAGAACCAGAGTAGCACCATTGAAGACCATTTCGCTACCTCGTCTAGAACTTTGTGGTGCCCTACTTCTTTCAAAATTAATGAAGCAGGTTGGACAATCAATGAGGATACCGACAACACGAATGTACGCATGGACTGACTCTTCAATTGTTATCGCATGGCTTAGTGGTGAACCTAACAGGTGGAAACCCTTCGTTGCAAACCGTGTAGTCGAAATTGTTGAAAACATTAATAACAAACACTGGTTCCATGTTCAGTCACATGAAAATCCCGCTGATTTGGCATCTAGAGGAATGTTGATATCCGACTTGAAGAAATGTAACTTATGGTGGCACGGACCGGGCTGGCTATCTGAAACAAAAATAAATATTAAACATGAAATAACAGAAACAGACTTGGAAATGAAGAAAACTAAAATTAATACTCACCTGAACGCAGAGCGGATTGAAGAACCTGAAACAACTTTTGATAATTTTGAAACATTAACAGATTTAATAAAAGCGATTACTTACTGTAGAAGATTTTTAAACTATAAGAAGAATATAAACAGTGAAAATCTGAATTTAACAACGCAAGAATTAGAAGATACTTTACAGATCTGTATTAAAAGGGCTCAAGAGAAAGAATTTCAAGAAGAGATAGATAGAATAAAAATAGGAAAACAAGTTAAGAAAAATATACTCAGGGTGGGCGGTCGCTTAAGACATGCTAACTTACCTGAAGATAAGAAGAATCCTGTGATCCTGGGAAATAGAAACGCACTGGTACAGTTAGTCATTGCTGATGCGCATGACAAAACGCTTCATGGAGGAGTGCAGTTGATGCTATGTCACTTACGCTATAAATACTGGGTTATAAGAGCTAAATCACTGGTGAAGAAACATATTCACAAATGCATGAAGTGCGCTCGAATGAATGCTATAACAAAAGGACAAATAATGGGAGACTTACCAGTGGAAAGAGTAACACCGACGAGACCGTTTCTGCACAGCGGTGTAGATTTCGCAGGACCGTTTCAAACACTGGTATCTAAAGGAAGAGGCAACAAAACCAAAAAGACATATGTGGCTATTTTCATATGCATGTCCACTAAAGCAATCCACATAGAACTAGTTGGAGACCTCACTTCAGAGGCATTTATAGCAGCTTTTAGACGTTTTGTTGCCAGAAGAGGTAAATGTGGCCACCTGTGGTGTGATAATGGTAAAAACTTCGTGGGTGCAAACAGAGAACTTCATGATTTGTGGAATGAAGCACAGATGACGGGAGACGTTACATCCACGCTAGCAACAGATGGCACACAGTTTCACTTTATCCCACCATATAGTCCAAACTTTGGAGGACTATGGGAAGCAGGCGTGAAGTCTATCAAGTACCACCTGAAACGTATCATTGCAACTCACCTGACGTTCGAGGAAATGGCTACAGTATTATGCCAGATAGAAGCCTGTCTGAATTCACGCCCGTTGTGCCCAATAGATAACACCGACCCAGAAAACTTGGATCCATTAACTCCTGGCCATTTTTTAATAGGAGAACCACCGATTGTGGTACCCTCACCTGATCTGCAAGCTGTGAAGGTTCATAATTTGTCACGCTGGCAACATACACAGAAGATTCTTCATGACTTTTGGCGACGCTGGCAAGATGAATATTTGACCAGGCTTCAGCAGCGTCCTAAATGGATGAAAAAAGCGAAGGAATTTGCAATAGGGGATATTGTGTTGATTAAGACTGAAAATCAACCACCCAGCAAATGGTCTTTAGGAAGAATCACTGATAAACACCCAGGCATGGATGGTAACACGAGGGTGTATAGTGTGAGAAGTGGAGGTTCCATAAATAAGAGAACTATCAGAAAGTTATGTGCATTGCCAGTTGATTCTACTTAGCTAATTTTGATTTATTGAGATATTGTGAATTATTTTAGTTGCTATTGTTAGAATTTCATTAACTTTATTAATTTACGGTCGTAATATTTGTGTTTTAGACTGACTATTTGGAGTTAGGTACATTGTTTAGAGGATAATTTGTTAGAACTTTATTGTGATTGTAAAAGAACTTAAAAGTCCTTTGGTGGGCGGTATGTTAGGTTTAGAATTGACTTTGTAGCTATGCAACTTACGCGAGTCACATATCCACATACCTAGCTATATGTATATCTAATGTCGTCTTTAAAACCATTTAATATTATAGTAATAAGTTAGTCGCCAATATACTTGCGTTTAAACAACACGTATTTAATTTATCCGAATCCCGTACAAGCAATAGTGAACCTTAATACAATCAACACAATGTTTTAAAAGATTTGGTTTTCTTAAAAAATGAACTGCATTTAATTGGCTTAGAACTCAATCTTTCGAAATCTGAATTATACTTATCGGACAATACTGACAGACAATCGACACTTTCTAAATTTAACGCAATAGCCCCAGATATCAAAATTATAGATAAAAGTACTCTTCGTCTCCTTGGGTCTCCTATCTTCGAGAATTCCTTTCCCATTTTTATTGAGGAAAAAATACAAAATTTCAATGACATTTCGGAAAGACTGCTTCAAATTAACATGCATTCGGCCATCACCATAATTCGTTACTGTTGTTTCGGCCCCAAATTAAATTACTTCCTTCGGGCTACCCATTTGTGGAAACACATTCACCTTTTATATAAAATGGACCAAATTATCCGTCGTACTTTAACCTCAATTTTAAATTTAGCTATGGACGACCGTGTTTGGGCCCAAGCTACTCTACCTGTTAGAATGGGGGGCCTCGGCGTCCGCAAAATTTCAAGTATTAGTTTGCCTGCCTTTATATCCTCGGTCCACGCCACTGAGAAATTAATCAGGAATATTCTAGCTCCAACACTGGTTGATTTTGATGTGCCGTGCTTCGCCGAGGCCATAGATGCTTGGAAACTTGCTTGCCCGAACACTGATCCACCCGACAACCCGTGTGCTCAGAGACGGTGGGATGAGCCGCTCTGCAGGTTAGTACAGAATAATTTACTTACCACTTCTGTTACTACTGCTGAGCGAGCGCGTCTACTGGCTGTGGGCAAATGGGAATCGGGTCTTTGGCTTCTGGCACTTCCGTCGTCGAATGTAGGTACTATGTTTGACGACACTACTTTTCGTCTCGCTGCTTCGCTACGTTTAGGAGCTTCCAGCTGTTCTCCTCATCGCTGTCGCTGTGGGGAAGCTGTCAACAGCCTTGGACACCATGGCCTGTCGTGCAGCCGGAGTGCGGGTCGCATAGCGCGGCACGCTAATATTAATGACATTATTCGACGTGCTCTTGTCGCCGTCGGCGTTCCGGCTGTCTTAGAACCCAATGGCTTGGCACGCGACGATGGCAAGAGACCGGACGGCATGTCTCTATTTCCTTGGAAGTTGGGTAGGCCTTTAGTGTGGGACGCTACGTGCGTCGATACTCTTGCGCCATCCCATCTTCCTAGTTCAGCATCCCGTGCTGGTGCTGCTGCTGCGGCTGCAGAAGACCTCAAACGGCGAAAGTATAGTAACCTTGGTTCGAACGTTATTTTCGAGCCGTTTGGGGTTGAAACCCTCGGGTCATGGGGTCCGAGTGCACATCTTCTTTTTAAGGAAATATCCAAAAGGTTGGTTGACACTTCCCGTGACTCAAGAGCTGGTTTTTACCTTGGTCAGAGATTAAGCATTGCCATCCAACGTGGCAATGCTGCCAGTCTCTTGGGTACATTTCCAGTTGACGGCGATGTGGACGAATTTTATGATGCTTTATTGTGTTAGGTTTTTGTTTTTTGTTTTTAGTTTAATACTTTAGGTTTTCTATTTTATTATTCTTGTAAATATAGTATGCTAGAAAAGTTAAAATAAATTCATTGTATGAAGTTCAATTTCTCAAGAAAACCATTTAGCTTTAGAATTGTTTATTTTTGCTGATATGCGTTAAAAAACCTGAAATCTGGAATCGAAATTGAGGTAAAATAGTTTGAGTATAGTTGTCCGTTTGACCCACAGATATAGATAGGTTTGACCCGAAGATCTACAAATACGTCGTCTCGGGAAGCCCGAGCCTCGGCCGTCAACATAGATAAGTGCACAATATGTGTACTTAAGCCGTTCGCGAGTGGCGTCCTATTACTATCCAGTTTCGCGGCGGACGACGACGTACACGCGCTCCAGTGACGAAATATCCATTGCTGAGGGTGAACGTGGAACGTGCCAAAACTTGAGGGACAATTGGTGCAATCATCTCGTTTAGCGTAAACAAAAGAGTAAGTATGGTCTGCTTTTGAGTAACAACGTAGCGGCTGAGTAGTTGCCGGTGTTAAAAAATACTTGTTGTTTTGGTACTGATTGTGATTTTAAGTAGGTAAACGATTGATCCGCGATTAACAATTTTACAACTGTCCAAACGGAGACCGGTTCATAACATGGACGCATAAAGGTCAGCGCAAACCAAACTGCAAAATGCTCTCGCATGGTCGAGCAAAATTTTAAATGCTCGACCATGCAGGCGGCAGGGCTCGCCCCTCCGT
This sequence comes from Charanyca ferruginea, assembly GCA_947361185.1. Taxonomy (NCBI): domain Eukaryota; kingdom Metazoa; phylum Arthropoda; class Insecta; order Lepidoptera; family Noctuidae; genus Charanyca; species Charanyca ferruginea. Next base: position 18,470,282 of record OX376059.1, on the reverse strand, counting down.
GAGCAAGCTCCGTTGAAAATGCTCAGGGTTGCCAGGTGAGCGTGCATAACCAGTTTGATGCTATAATCCGACGTTGGCAGACGTGTTCAATATGGTTGATTGGGATTTAATAATTATCGCCTTTTGCCAGAGGAAGAGGAACATGAAGAATATGTATAAACAAATTAAGTATACCATTTTTAAATAATATGAACATTGAATATAAAAGTATTTCGTCTGAAGGTGCTCTCTCACTTGGAGCCTTCGCCTGTCATGTAACATTTGAGATTCGATTTTGAAAATTACATTACAGTACTACCGGGATGATCCGATAGCCATCAATAATTATATAATTATTGATTATTTTTTCAATTATTTTATTAAAAAATACTATCTATTATTGTTAAATACACTGTTTATGAATTTTAATAAATTAGACGTCATTAAATGAGAAGTACAGTATGGGTAGTAGAAACGTGGCTTGAAAGATGTTACCTTAGGCGAATATTATATATTGTGTACCATTAAGAAATGTTATTTTTTATGATTATGAATATTATATTTTCCCGCTGCGGCAACACAGGCCTATTCAAACCTGAGCGATATTCGCTGCCGCTGTGGGTAGAGGTACATACCGCGCGGGTTTCGCTCAAGTATTTAGTATTAAGTACCGCGGCTAGAGCGACCTGAGCGATATTCGCTGCCGCTGTGGGTAGAGGTACATACCGCGCGGGTTTCGCTCAGGTATTTAGTATCAAGTACCGCGGCTAGAGCGACCTGAGCGAAACTCGACTACCGCGCGTTCTACCCACGAGGATAGCGAAATCCGTTTTGGTGTGAACAGTAATATTACCGCATACCCACTGAGTTTTTTCTGCCGCAGACGGTAGCGAATACCGCTTAGGTCTGAACAATAATATTACCGCATACCCACTGAGTTTTTTCTGCCGCAGACGGTAGCGAATACCGGTTAGGTCTGAACAGTAATATTACCGCATACCCACTGGGTTTTCTCTGCCGCAGACGGTAGCGAATACCGCTTAGGTCTGAATAGGCCTTAAAATCTGAGCGCGGGCGGCGCGCGGCAGCGCGGCGGCTGCCTTAGCGCGCTCGTGCATGTAAAACGCATGCTCGAACATGCAAAGTGCAAGCGCGAGCATGGTCGAGCATCAAGTTTGGACGAGTGTTTAATTTTGCACTGTAAAGTCATTTTCTCAGTGGTCTCAAAAAACGCTCTGTTCTGCTCTCGGTGTGCGCTGAGCCTAATGTGATATCATTTGTTCGGGTTTATACACACAGTTGCTAGCACAATTTATTCATATTTGTATTTTCTATCAATCCATTAACTAAGTACCATCAGTAACTACCTACCTACCTTAGCCTAGTACTTTAACTGAGGTAGATTATCATAGAATTACCAATTTACCAAATCTGACGAATCTCTTCCTGTTGCACAACTTTTAATGTGATTGAATCTGCATTTTGGGCATAAAAAACGCCGAACCATGGATTTTATTTTAGAAACTTCCTATCCTCAATTGATTTCGAAAAACGGGTATTTCTTTAATTAAGTAGTACTTATAATACATTAAGAGTACCTATTAAGAGAATATAATATGTAGGTGTTGGTTCCACAAAGTCAAAGTCAAAGCATTTATTTCAATTAAAAAATTTGCAGGCACTTTTGAATTGTCAAGGTGTTAGTCACAAAGTTGAAACTAGTTGCTCGTTCCAAAACGTAGGATAGGTCTCTATGGAGAAGAACGAGCAAGAAACTCCACGAACACTCTTTTAAGAACAAGTTTTTACAAAATACTGCTTACATTGTTCTTGTTGCCTCTATATGTGAAAACAATGAAGGCAATCTAGCAATACAAAATATAAAAAATAATCAAGATAAAAACCATGGCAGCTACGAGTTGATCAATCTCTACTGACAGCGCCCGATCACGAACATGGCGCGTGAATCAGCACCATTCAGCTTAACCATGTTGAAGGGAGCTGAATGATCCAACACACGCGCCACCATCAGTGAGACATTTGAGTGAGCATGACAATTCTCTCAACTGCCATGCTCATATATGTCAAACACATAATAATTTACATAATATATGGCTCCATGGTACTCACATTTACAAAATTGAAATAATTCTGCTAAATTATACAAAACTAAGGTTTTCAATGTCTCTAAAATGTCGAAAAAGTAATTAAAATATATTTGTGTATATTAGTAACGATACCGTTACTCATGTCAATAAAAAAAAGGGGTAGGAAACAACATTCCTCCAATTAGGAAGTTCCCTAAACTGCCTGTGGAGCAGGACCAAGCATTTTTATCTTCTAATTTATAATATGCTTGTCTACATAGTGTGCGTTTAATACATGTTTTAAATTGCCTTTCATTTAGTTGTAGAATATCAAGAGGTAGGTACTTATTTTATTATAAAATTTTACACAGTATAAAAGAAGTATGTACTTTTGACAATCTGAAACTTGTCTGATTTAATTTGTTGCTATGTCTAGTAAGTATAAACACTATGTCTGTCACTTATTTTATTAAAAAGATGAAGGTTTTTTCGAACATGCATAATGTTTTTATATATTGACAAGGTACCGACATGATGTTAATTTGTTTAAACATTTCTCTTAGAGATTCACGTCTGCTGAGGTTATAGATTTGCAGAATAAAGATAGAATCTGTATCTGCAGCCCGTCCCCAAAGTCAAATACCGTAAGACATGATGCTATGAAAATAACTAAAATATACTAGCCTAGCGGTATCAACGTCTGCCAAATGACGGATTTTTCTGACAGCGTAAGCGGCTGAACCTAACCGCCCTGCAAGAGATGTTAAGTGAGGACACCACTGCAGCTTTGAGTCAAGCGTAACCCCTAGGAAAACAGTCTTGACGACGAATTCAAGTATGTCCTTATTCAATACAACGTTACATTAACTACTTTTGACATTCTGTAAAGCGAATCTTATGCATTTAGTTTTCTTCTCATTTAATACTAAATTATTTACAGTAAATCAATTATAACCCTTACGCATGGCGTCATTTACGTCGTCAAGGTGCTGTGCCCGTCTATTCACTTTAAAAATCAAAGAAGTATCATCAGCAAATAACACCATTTGTGGTTGATTTTTCAGCAAATAAGGTAAATCGTTTATATATCCAAAAATAGGAACGGACCCAATATTGAGCCCTGCGGTACCCCCATTTTCACTTTTAAGCCCGATGAATTTACACCGTTTATTTGAACTTGCTACAGTCTATCAGTTAAATATGATTTTATTAAGCTAAGCGCTGGTTTTCCCAGTCCGTAATGCTCAAGCTTTAAGAGCAGAAGAGCACACATTTCCAGGTACCTACCTAATATAACTAGGTAGGTACCTATAAAATAACCTAATATGTGAGGTATTCGATATGTATCTGTTTGTGTTATGTATTGGATTGGTGTAAGTTCTTAACTCGTTTCTGATGGAGCCAGTGGAACATTGTTTTTTTTTTACTACTTTCTTTAAGTGCATAAAACATTTTAGTATCGCATTGAAAAGTGTAACGTTGAATTGGTAGGTAACTGGTTTTAAAACATACCCTTAAAATTGTTATAGTCATGTGTTTAAGTTTGGTAACTTCAAGCCTACCAAGATCGTCTACTCGGTGTTGTTGATCGGCTTTGGACTGGTTTTGCTGGGTCGAGACATACTCGAGGTCTCAAACACAACGAGGGGAAGTGTAAGATATTCCATCTGTCATTTATTGTCTGTTATTTATGTCACAATTGTTTTGAAGTGGATATCTTTTCTTGGCGTTGTTATTATGGCAAAGCAAAATTCTTCTTCAACCGCTATTGTACGTATCGAACTATCGACATCGGGGAATCTAGTTGTTGTGCTTTAACCAGAATTCATCACCATTTGTTTCAGTCAATTGCACTATAGTAGTCTTTGGTCATTTGTAAGACTACCAAACGATTATTAGCAATAGAAACAGGAAAGATTCATATGCAAATTGCAATAAGGTTGACGAAGAAACATCTATAGAATTTAAGTCATTGCTATTCATATTGATTGCATGGCATATTGATTGCCTCTAAATCCAAAACCTAGTATTTTTTTACATATGTAGGTACCTACTTAGTTAAAATATTTTTTGTGTTTCGAGATAAAATAACAACTCGAGATGGATGCCAGGTCTATTCATTAATTTCTATCTACGTTTCTATTGACTGCAACAACACAAGTTGGTATTTATAGTTTTTACCTATTTGATTCTAGAAACTCTTAAAATGTTTCTTCGTAAGTAGGTATAAAAAATTTTTGACACATAACGGTAGGTTCTTGTTTTAATTTTGCAATAGGTAGGCATTATCATATTAACAAGATCAATAATAATGATCCTAATAATAGTAAAAATGACAATAGATATTGCAATAATAGAGGAAAAAAAAGAAATAAAGAATGGGGACCTGGGGGTCTAAAATGGCCACTTTGGGTGAAACATCTGTAATATGAATCATTTGACAGATCCTAGCAGAACATAAGCAGCTTCTGCTAAAAGTCGTGAAATGATCGTTTTTTTTTAATGATATAAATGATAATAATTTACATAGAAAACCTTTATAGGTTATTAAAAAAATTATGTTACCAAACAAACAATATTATTTATGCTTCTGTGCAATAATCCAAGATGGGCGAAATTATTTTATGGACGACGACTTTCTTTACTTTTCGATGTATAAATATTTCATATTAGATTTGACAGTTTTGATGAAAATTCGTAAAATGGTCCGGAGAATTGGTTAAATGTCAATTATATGAAATAGAAGTTACTCGGGAAGCAACATCTTTAGTTCCTTTTCGCATTTTATTGATTGATATTGATTGTTGTGAGTTATTCCGCGTGAAAATTGTAGTCAATTGACTAAATCATTGTAGTGACGTACAGTAACGGCAGACTTGGGTTTGTACGAGATTTTTTTGGGACACGCTAATCTGGAGGAAGCTCTTTCCTACAGACAAATCACGGCTAGAGTGAGAAACATGGAATTATGCTACGAAATGATGGAATTATGGGTCGAGATTTCGTTGCACTCTATTAAAAATATAAATCTTTATATTTGAAATTTTTTGTGTATATTTGGTAGCCCTGAAAATAGGTCGAAGGCTATTTTATTTTATTTATATGATAAAACAAAGTTTGCCGGGTCAGCTAGTATATTGTTTGTGTGTTGACGTGTTTTTTTTTAGTACATAGTGTTAGGAAAGCACTTCCAGTACAATTTTATCAAGTCTTCCCTTCCAGATTTATTTAAGATCTGTGTATGTCGTTGCTAGGTTACTGTTGTTTCTATACGTCATTTTGGCAGATGATACAACACAACGAACGGTCTTTCATGAATCATTAAAAAAACGACCATTTTACGACTTTAAGCAGAAGCTGCTACGATCTGTCAAATGCTTTATATTACAGATGTTTCACCAAAAGTGGTATTTTTAAACCATGTGTTAGCGCGCTAAAACCTTTTGATGTACCGCCATCCGCGCGATAACGCACACGCAGCCCGAATGTTCGTAACGATAGCCGATAAATGGGCGGTCACATCAGCGTGTATCGTGTCATGGCGCGAAGTAATTAATAATAAAACATAAATATAAATCATCTATTGTAGCCATTTTGTGATTTATGAAATGAAACATATTATGATCATATTATGAAACACCTATTGTGGCCTTTTTAGACCCCCAGTTCTTCGAAAGACAAACCATTTTATTTGTGTATGATAGATAAAGATTGTGGTGTCCAGCAGTACCTACCTACAGTGTCATACGAACACGAACTACTTACCTACCTACCTATAGATAAAAGCAGTCGTGTGTGAAGGTCAAGCAAATAATACAGAATTCTATACAAAATTCCACTGGGATAGGTACAAATATAAACGAACAATAAAGTATAGTCAGCTGCAAGCTGTTGTCAACATAAGATCAAAAATGTTTAAGGAAAACAAATATTACTAGAAACAGTATTAACTGATTATATAGTGACGTCTTTAGCTCTACTTTAAGAAACGTATTGCCAAACATAGTTTCGACTCACATCAGGTTTAAAGTAAACTTAAATATTATTGGACACCCTAATGAAACAAGTCCTGAGGTCCAAGTCCATGGTCTATTCCGGATTTTGAATAGGATTGTAGCACCTAGTTTGGTTAAGTCCTGAGGTCCTAGCCTATAGTCTCTTCCGAAGTTGAACTAGGATTTCAGCACGTAGTGTGGTTAAGTCCTGAGGTGCTAGTTCATAGTCTCTTCCAGACTTTGACTAGGTTTGTAGCACCTAGTTTGGTTAAGTCCTGTGGTCCTAGTTCATTGTGTCTTCCGAATTTGAACTAGGATTTCAGAACCTAGTTTGGTTAAGTATTTTGGTCCTAGTCAATCGTCTCTTCCGAATTTGGACTAGGAATGTGGCACCTTGTTTGGTTAAGTCCTGAGGTCCTTGTCCATAATCTTTACCGAATTTGAACTAGGATTTCAGCACCTATTAGGGTGTCCAATAATATTTAATTTTACTTTAAACCTGATGTGACGCAAAACTTTGTTTAGTAATACATTTCTTAAAGTAGAGCTACTTGGGAATAAAAAGTCCCATCAGTTCTACCGTGGAACTGCGCAAGAACTAGTAGAACTAGTGGGAATAAAAAGTCCCATTAGTTCTACTATTTTGTAACACCTAACATCGTAGGACTACTGGGAAAAAAAGTCCCACTAGTTCTACCGTAGAACTGTTTAGTAGAACTAGTGGGAACAATCCGAAAATTTAACTAAGGTTCGAGTCACTAATTAAACATTTTAAAGAATTTATATTTTTTTCGATCCTACAATTCCTTAAGACCCAAACTTCAATAACAACAACTGGTCTTTAACTCAAACTCAAACTCAAACTCAAACTCAAATCATTTATTTCAAATAAACCATTTACAGGCACTTTTGAATTGTCAAGGAGTCAGTCAGTCAAAAAGTTGCAGCTAGTTGCTCGTTCCAAACAGTAGGTTTCTATGGAGAAGAACGAGCAAGAAACTCCATGAACACTCTTTTAAAATCAATAGAATATTACAAATTTAGGTTACATCATTCATGTTGAATCTAGAGGTACAATGTGAGAACAATGTAACAAGTTGTGCACGTTAAAAGAGGTCCTAGTGGCAATGAAATTAGACAATTCAAAATAAATTTAAAATAACCGAGGCAGCTAAGAGATGACCAGTCTCAACTGACGGCGCCCGTTCACGAACATGACGCACGGATCGGCACCATTTAGTTCAACCATTTTGAAGGGAACCAAATGATCCAACACATGCGCCACCATCAGCGAGACATTCAAGTGAGCATGACAAACACTCAACCGCCAGGGCATATTCAAGTCAACGAAAGACATCTCGTAAATGGTGGCTTTAAAGTACATAGTGCTCACATGTATGTGCTATGCAAAATTATATAATACTAATAGTTTGAGTTTATACAATGCAAAGATAATGTAGTTCTACATCTTCAGCAGCTCCAAAAAATAGTCACCAATGCTAATCAATAAATCTATGAACCCTTATGGCTGTGGAGCTAGACCAGCATCCAGCCAAGCATTTTTATCAGTGATGTAATCATCCAATTTATAATATGCTCGGCTGCATAGTGTGCGTTTAATATAGGACTTAAATTTTGTCTCATTAAGTTGAACAATGTGGGGAGGTATTTTATTGTAACACTTTAGACAGAACCCCATGAAAGACGAATCTACTTTAGCCAGCCTGAAACCTGGTTGAACTAGTTGGTCCCTGTTTCTAGTACTATAGTTATGTCTATCACTTCTTTTACCAAAAAGATGCAGATTTTTTCTAGCGTACATAATGTTTTCATAAATGTATTGACAAGGTACCGTCATTATGTTAATTTCCTTAAACAGTTCCCTTAGAGAATCGCGCATACGTAGATTGTAAATGGCTCTGATTGCTCTTTTCTGCAGAATAAAGATAGACTCGATGTCTGCAGCTCGCCCCCAAAGTAAAATACCGTAAGACATAATACTATGAAAGTAACTAAAATAGACCAGTCTCGCGGTATCCACATCAGTAAATTGCCGGATCTTTCTGACAGCATATGCTGCCGAACTTAGTCGTCCTGCGAGAGATGTTAAATGAGGACCCCATTGTAGCCTTGAGTCGAGCGTGATTCCCAGGAAAACAGTTTCATCAACGAATTCCAGTTTCTCTTTATTCAATACTATATCGCAATCACTACTTTTGACATTAGGTAAAGCAAATCTGATGCATTTCGTTTTTTTTCCATTTAATACTAAGTTATTGGCTGTGAACCAATTTTCGACCTGAAGTAAGGCGTTATTTACATTGTCGAGATTATTAGCTCGTCTATTTATCTTAAAAATTAAAGAGGTGTCATCGGCAAATAACACCATTTGTGGTTGGTTTTTGAATAAACGGGGAAGATCATTAATATAAACTAAAAAGAGGAAAGGACCTAATATTGACCCTTGTGGGACTCCCATTTCTACTTTTAAACCATATGAATTCACTCCATTTATTTGAACTTGCTGCTGTCTGTCATACAGATAAGATTTTATTAAACTAAGCGCAAGTTTACCCAGTCCGTAATGCTCAAGTTTCAAAAGTAACGTGTCGTGATTTACGCAATCAAATGCCTTGGAGAGGTCACAAAATTTCCTATGGCATCTTGCGCCTCTTCCCACGCGGTAAATATATGTTTTAATAAAGTGACGCCGGCGTCAGTCGTACAACGTCCTTTGGTGAAACCATACTGATGCTCGTGTAAAATGCCATTTGTGTTAAAATGAACAAGCATCTGATTTAGCATTATCTTTTCAAATACCTTGCTGAAAACCGGCAACACGGACACGGGTCTATAATTATTGGTATCTTTACTGTCCCCGGATTTGAAAAGTGGTATGACCTTTCTAAATTTCATTAGATCTGGGAAAACTCCCTGGTCTACGCACATATTAAATATTATAGCCAAATAAGGCGCTATTGTTCCAATTATAGATGTGCAAACTTTAATAGACATGCCCCACAAATCTTCAGTTAATTTTATTTTGATTTGCCGAAATGCTTTTAAGACTGTTACGGGGTTTATATGTTTAAATTGAAATTCTACCGGGCAGCCTGGAACGTTCGCTTTTAATAACGCAATTGAGACGTCAGGTGAGGAATTTAAAGCTTCCGTGGTTTTAGCTGGTATGCTAGTAAAGAAATTAACAAATTCATGAGCTACTTCTAGGTTAGAGCTTATGGGACCATGTGATGTCTCCAATGTATATTCAGTGTTACGAACTTTTTTCTTGTTAGTCTCGTTATTTATAACTTTCCAAACTGTCTTTATTTTATCGTCTGCCGATTTAATCTTATTGCTATTGTATAGGGCTTTAGCTACCTTGCAAGTATTTCTAAAAGTTTTAGAATAAGTAGTAACATACTTGTTGAAAGTATCTGTATTAATATAAGCCTTAAGGTCATACAGCTCAAACAATCTTTCCCTACTTTTTCTAATCCCCCTAGTTGCCCAGTCACTAAATATAAACTTAGGGCTAATATGTTTTACCTTTTTTTCGAAAGTATTATTAAATTCAGTCTCCACCACAGAAAAGAAATCATCATATAATTTATTTGCATTGTTATTATTATGGTCCAGAGCACTTAACTTATTATTTAGGGAACTATTGAATCTATTTAATTTACCAGTTGTAAATGGTCTAAATTGTATTTGCACTTTTGTCATAGACATTTTAAACATAAAAGTTACCATTTGTCCGCTATGATCCGATGGCAGATAATTAACAATAGCATTATCCAAATAGTCACAATCGCAAAAAATATTATCGATGCAGGTAGCAGTAGTTGAAGTTACTCTAGTAGGTTCCATAAATACATTTGACAAATTGAATGACTTAAAAAGGCTTAATAATTGACTACTATTCAAATTATTTTCTAAAATATTAATATTAAAATCACCACAAATAATTATGGATTTGCTACACGGTGCGAGTTTCGCTAGGACATCTTCCATTACCGACTCAAATAAGGAATAGTTTTGGTAACTTGGGGGTCTGTACACGCACACTATAATATGCTTATCCAGCTCGACACAGGATAGTTCAATGCAATGTTCAACCGATAGGCCAACAATGTCATTCCTTTGTTTATATTTTAAACAATTTTTTATTAAGATTAATGAGCCTCCACGTGACTTAGCTTTACGATTAAAACTAGTGAGTCCTACCCGTCATGACTTAGGGAGTCGAAACGTGGACACTCATCGTGGACCTGGTCCACAAATTCAAAGTTGCTCAGCGTGCTATGGAGAGTGCGATGCTCAGGGTTTCTCTGGTGGATAGAAAAACATTGCGCGTCCAATCAGCACGCTAAAGTGGAAGTGCCCAGCCATGTCTACAGACAGACGAACAGACAGCAGATGGAGTAGACACGCTTTAGAGTGGAGATCGCGTCTGGGCACGATGGGCCAAGATTTGAAGAAGGTGGCTGGCAGCGGATGGATTTAGGCTGCCCAAAACCGAGTTGGTTGGTGATCTCTGTGGGAGGTTTACGTTTAGCAGTAGATGGCAAAAAGCTGATATTAAAGAATCTATATGCCAAATATGCAAGAATAAGTGAGAGGCTGACTACAGGGTAAGACTTGGCTGACTTGTGGAGAAATGAGGCTGACTACTGGTGAAAAGTGCCATAATTTGTTTAGTGACGATTTTTTATGTAGCGACATCACTATCGCACAAGATTCGTACTACAACCGACGTCTACTAGATCGCGCAAGCGGAGTTATCCGTGACATTACGATATATACGAAATCCCGACAACAACCGTCTGGCAGTAGCCCACCAGACTCAACACCCGTCTGGTCGGAGGATCCTCTCTTTTCTACGGAGGATGAGGAACTTTGCACTCTGATCCTAATGAAATTTACGAAATATTTTAACAAATATCTTTCGTAAATTTCATAAACAACCTTTCTGAAAATAATTATTGTTTTTATTCATAGTGTTTAATATTTAAAATACAGTTGAATCAAATTTTAGTTCTCACTAAAAGGCTGACTACTGGGTGTTTTACCCTATCTCAGTTTTTGACGCCCTTGCTTTCTTTTCCCATGTCGGAGTTTCCACACGGTTCACGGTGACACTTTTGACTTTTTAACCCCCGACGAAAAAGAGGGGTGTTATAAGTTTGACGTGTCTGTGTGTCTGTGTGTCTGTGTGTCTGTATGTCTGTCTGTGGCACTGTAGCTCTTTAACGGGTGAACCGATTTGAATGCGGTTTTTTTTATTTGAAAGTAGATTATCTAGCGATGGTTCTTAGACATGTTTCATCAAAATCGGTTTAGCAGTTTTAAAGTTATCAGCTCTTTTGTTTGCTGCGGTAGGGATCTTAGACGCATACCGGATGTTTACTTTGCTTTCAAACATATTATTATAGGTGACCACACTGAAAACACAAAACCAAACTAAATTACATTTAAAAAATTTAAAATAAAAATTAAATTAAAAATTTAAAAAAAACCCCAACGCAAAACATAAAAGCGATTATGTAAAAAGTAAAAAATAATCCTTTTGTTGAGCCATCAAATGTTTGTTCGTTGAAATGGCGCTATAATGTCGCGGCGGGGTACCGCTAAGTTTAAAGCAATAACTAAATATCTAAAATAGCGAACTGATGGTAACTAGATTTGCAACAAGATTAACCACTAGATTAGCAACAAAAATTTGATAATATCGAAGCAAATTGGTCGGAAATGCTGGTAAATTAATAGACAGTGAATGAAATTGAGGGACTGACTTACTTAAGCGGTACCCCGCCGCGACATTATAGCGCCATTTCAACGAACAAACATTTGATGGCTCAACAAAAGGATTATTTTTTACTTTTTACATAATCGCTTTTATGTTTTGCGTTGGGGGTTTTTTTTAATTTTTAATTTAATTTTTTATTCCGCCTATTTCTTATCATGTGGCCTGCCCAGTTCCATTTGAGCTTTATTACTGTGTAGGTATGTGATCTTTAAATATGTTCGTTGGTCTGATTTTGTCCCTTATAACCTGATGTTTAGAATACTTCTCTACATTTTATTTTGTTGCTGACACTTCACTAGGCGTATTTGTGCAAGTAATCGCCGTATTGGGTGATACAAAATATGTATCACCCAATACAAAATATACCCTAGGTAGGTACCTACCTATAGTTTTTATCGAAATGAAGTCGATTTTGTATTATCCAAATAAGACAAACATTTGCACAAATACCGTAACTAGAATCATTTTCAACTCGATTTGTGTTCTCACGGGACATTTCACCAACTTTGACGCGGACCAACGACATAGTTAATCCGTGCCAACGAGTTCCTGAAAAAATACTTTTAGAATTTTTGGGACTTACAGACGAGGGCGAAATAAGGATGAAATTATTCTCTTTTTAGGGTTCCGTACCTCAAAAGGAAAAACGGAACCCTTATAGGATCACTTTGTTGTCCGTCAGTCTGTCTGTCTGTCCGTCTGTCTGTCAAGGTCCTTTATCTGAGGAACGCGTAGAGGTATCAAGTTGAAATTAAAACCATATACTTAGGTCTACGGTCCCTTGAAGCTGTGAAAAAATAAAACTTCTTAGTTATCGTGAAAAAGGATACGGCCGTTGTATGTCGCAATAAACGTACGATTCGACACTCTCACTGATAAAATTTATCTAATATATAAAATTCTCGTGTCACAGTTTTCGTTCCCGTACTCCTCCGAAACGGCTTGACCGATTCTGATGAAATTTTTTGTGCATATTGGGTAGGTCTGAGAATAGGCCAACATCTATTTTTCATCCCCTTTTTTCACCCCTTTTTCATCCCCCATCCAAATGTTAAGGGTTAGTGTAGGGTAGGTGTAGGGTAGGTGTAGGGTAGGGGTAGGGTAGGTGTAGGGTAGGTGTAGGGTAGGTGTAGGGTAGGTGTAGGGTAGGTGTAGGGTAGGTGTAGGGTAGGTGTAGGGTAGGTGTAGGGTAGGTGTAGGGTAGGTGTAGGGTAGGTGTAGGGTAGGTGTAGGGTAGGTGTAGGGTAGGTGTAGGGTAGGTGTAGGGTAGGTGTAGGGTAGGTGTAGGGTAGGTGTAGGGTAGGTGTAGGGTAGGTGTAGGGTAGGTGTAGGGTAGGTGTAGGGTAGGTGTAGGGTAGGTGTAGGGTAGGTGTAGGGTAGGTGTAGGGTAGGTGTAGGGTAGGTGTAGGGTAGGTGTAGGGTAGGTGTAGGGTAGGTGTAGGGTAGGTGTAGGGTAGGTGTAGGGTAGGTGTAGGGTAGGTGTAGGGTAGGTGTAGGGTAGGTGTAGGGTAGGTGTAGGGTAGGTGTAGGGTAGGTGTAGGGTAGGTGTAGGGTAGGTGTAGGGTAGGTGTAGGGTAGGTGTAGGGTAGGTGTAGGGTAGGTGTAGGGTAGGTGTAGGGTAGGTGTAGGGTAGGTGTAGGGTAGGTGTAGGGTAGGTGTAGGGTAGGTGTAGGGTAGGTGTAGGGTAGGTGTAGGGTAGGTGTAGGGTAGGTGTAGGGTAGGTGTAGGGTAGGTGTAGGGTAGGTGTAGGGTAGGTGTAGGGTAGGTGTAGGGTAGGTGTAGGGTAGGTGTAGGGTAGGTGTAGGGTAGGTGTAGGGTAGGTGTAGGGTAGGTGTAGGGTAGGTGTAGGGTAGGTGTAGGGTAGGTGTAGGGTAGGTGTAGGGTAGGTGTAGGGTAGGTGTAGGGTAGGTGTAGGGTAGGTGTAGGGTAGGTGTAGGGTAGGTGTAGGGTAGGTGTAGGGTAGGTGTAGGGTAGGTGTAGGGTAGGTGTAGGGTAGGTGTAGGGTAGGTGTAGGGTAGGTGTAGGGTAGGTGTAGGGTAGGTGTAGGGTAGGTGTAGGGTAGGTGTAGGGTAGGTGTAGGGTAGGTGTAGGGTAGGTGTAGGGTAGGTGTAGGGTAGGTGTAGGGTAGGTGTAGGGTAGGTGTAGGGTAGGTGTAGGGTAGGTGTAGGGTAGGTGTAGGGTAGGTGTAGGGTAGGTGTAGGGTAGGTGTAGGGTAGGTGTAGGGTAGGTGTAGGGTAGGTGTAGGGTAGGTGTAGGGTAGGTGTAGGGTAGGTGTAGGGTAGGTGTAGGGTAGGTGTAGGGTAGGTGTAGGGTAGGTGTAGGGTAGGTGTAGGGTAGGTGTAGGGTAGGTGTAGGGTAGGTGTAGGGTAGGTGTAGGGTAGGTGTAGGGTAGGTGTAGGGTAGGTGTAGGGTAGGTGTAGGGTAGGTGTAGGGTAGGTGTAGGGTAGGTGTAGGGTAGGTGTAGGGTAGGTGTAGGGTAGGTGTAGGGTAGGTGTAGGGTAGGTGTAGGGTAGGTGTAGGGTAGGTGTAGGGTAGGTGTAGGGTAGGTGTAGGGTAGGTGTAGGGTAGGTGTAGGGTAGGTGTAGGGTAGGTGTAGGGTAGGTGTAGGGTAGGTGTAGGGTAGGTGTAGGGTAGGTGTAGGGTAGGTGTAGGGTAGGTGTAGGGTAGGTGTAGGGTAGGTGTAGGGTAGGTGTAGGGTAGGTGTAGGGTAGGTGTAGGGTAGGTGTAGGGTAGGTGTAGGGTAGGTGTAGGGTAGGTGTAGGGTAGGTGTAGGGTAGGTGTAGGGTAGGTGTAGGGTAGGTGTAGGGTAGGTGTAGGGTAGGTGTAGGGTAGGTGTAGGGTAGGTGTAGGGTAGGTGTAGGGTAGGTGTAGGGTAGGTGTAGGGTAGGTGTAGGGTAGGTGTAGGGTAGGTGTAGGGTAGGTGTAGGGTAGGTGTAGGGTAGGTGTAGGGTAGGTGTAGGGTAGGTGTAGGGTAGGTGTAGGGTAGGTGTAGGGTAGGTGTAGGGTAGGTGTAGGGTAGGTGTAGGGTAGGTGTAGGGTAGGTGTAGGGTAGGTGTAGGGTAGGTGTAGGGTAGGTGTAGGGTAGGTGTAGGGTAGGTGTAGGGTAGGTGTAGGGTAGGTGTAGGGTAGGTGTAGGGTAGGTGTAGGGTAGGTGTAGGGTAGGTGTAGGGTAGGTGTAGGGTAGGTGTAGGGTAGGTGTAGGGTAGGTGTAGGGTAGGTGTAGGGTAGGTGTAGGGTAGGTGTAGGGTAGGTGTAGGGTAGGTGTAGGGTAGGTGTAGGGTAGGTGTAGGGTAGGTGTAGGGTAGGTGTAGGGTAGGTGTAGGGTAGGTGTAGGGTAGGTGTAGGGTAGGTGTAGGGTAGGTGTAGGGTAGGTGTAGGGTAGGTGTAGGGTAGGTGTAGGGTAGGTGTAGGGTAGGTGTAGGGTAGGTGTAGGGTAGGTGTAGGGTAGGTGTAGGGTAGGTGTAGGGTAGGTGTAGGGTAGGTGTAGGGTAGGTGTAGGGTAGGTGTAGGGTAGGTGTAGGGTAGGTGTAGGGTAGGTGTAGGGTAGGTGTAGGGTAGGTGTAGGGTAGGTGTAGGGTAGGTGTAGGGTAGGTGTAGGGTAGGTGTAGGGTAGGTGTAGGGTAGGTGTAGGGTAGGTGTAGGGTAGGTGTAGGGTAGGTGTAGGGTAGGTGTAGGGTAGGTGTAGGGTAGGTGTAGGGTAGGTGTAGGGTAGGTGTAGGGTAGGTGTAGGGTAGGTGTAGGGTAGGTGTAGGGTAGGTGTAGGGTAGGTGTAGGGTAGGTGTAGGGTAGGTGTAGGGTAGGTGTAGGGTAGGTGTAGGGTAGGTGTAGGGTAGGTGTAGGGTAGGTGTAGGGTAGGTGTAGGGTAGGTGTAGGGTAGGTGTAGGGTAGGTGTAGGGTAGGTGTAGGGTAGGTGTAGGGTAGGTGTAGGGTAGGTGTAGGGTAGGTGTAGGGTAGGTGTAGGGTAGGTGTAGGGTAGGTGTAGGGTAGGTGTAGGGTAGGTGTAGGGTAGGTGTAGGGTAGGTGTAGGGTAGGTGTAGGGTAGGTGTAGGGTAGGTGTAGGGTAGGTGTAGGGTAGGTGTAGGGTAGGTGTAGGGTAGGTGTAGGGTAGGTGTAGGGTAGGTGTAGGGTAGGTGTAGGGTAGGTGTAGGGTAGGTGTAGGGTAGGTGTAGGGTAGGTGTAGGGTAGGTGTAGGGTAGGTGTAGGGTAGGTGTAGGGTAGGTGTAGGGTAGGTGTAGGGTAGGTGTAGGGTAGGTGTAGGGTAGGTGTAGGGTAGGTATACTGTAGGTTATGATGGAATATGTACACAAGTAGTAAAATATGGCAAAGAAATTATAGCACCACCACTAACGCACATTATTAATTTATGCATAACAAATGGGGTGTTTCCTAATAGTCTTAAAAAAGTAATTATTAAGCCCAAATTTAAAAAAGATGATAAATCAGATGTTAAAAATTATAGACCTATTGCCAAAATTCCTATTTTCTCAAAAATTATCGAGAAAGTAATTTATAATTCTATTTATAATTATTTTGAGAAATACAAGTTATTTTGCAACGAACAAAAAGGATTTCGTAAAAATATTAATATTAATATGGCACTGTTCAACCTCCTTTCTCATAATATTATGACATCTGTCGATGAAAGAGCTCCGGTATGTGCTATATATACCGATATGACGAAAGCGTTTGACTATGTGAGTCATAAGATTTTGCTAAAAAAACTGTATGGTTATGGAATCCGAGGAAATATTTTGAAACTTATAGAGTCATATCTAGTTAATAGATCCCAGTGCACAGAAATATCACAACTCTGTCCAAATAGTAATGTATTAACCATTTACACATCTCAACCAAGAGTTATAAAATACGGAGTACCTCAAGGTAGCGTGCTAGGGCCGCTACTCTTTTTAATATATATCAATGATCTCCCAAAATTCATATCTCAAAATATGGTTCTTTTTGCCGATGACAGTACAGCTGTTGTAAAGTGTACTAATCCTGTCTGTTACGAGAATGATATTAATGACTGTCTCAGTAAAATAATTAACTGGCTTAATAGCAATAACCTAAAAATTAATTTAAACAAAACAAAAGTAATGCATTTTCATCAAATATGTGAAAAACCTCTAGTTCACGTTACATTTGAAAAGTACGAAATAGATGACACAAACAAGGCTAAATTTTTAGGTATAACGATTGATAGTAAGCTAACATGGAAACCCCATATCGAAGAAGTTTGTCTGAAATTAAATAAATATGCATATGCGTTATTTCAGCTGTCAAAAAAAGTTAATGCACAAACTTTTAATAGCGTATCATGGATTAGTTGCATCAGTACTGAGGTTTGGTATTATTTTTTGGGGACAATCTACTGAAAGAGAGACTGTTTTCAAAGCGCAAACACGATGTATTCGATCCATGTGTGGCTTAAAAACTACCGAAACTTGTGTACCCCATTTTAAATCTTTAAAATTGTTTACTATGCCAGCTATGTACATCTACGAGACTGCTTTATTTGTTAAAACTAATCTACACCTATTTAAAAAAATATCTGAAGTAAAAAAGACTCCTATGCGTTCACAATATGTAAATCAATTGTGCGACATAAAATGCAGAACCGCTTTGATGAAAAAGAGTTTTTTTGGAATGGCGTCAAAAATTTATAATAAAATACCTGATAGTATAAAAAATATATCCCGTATCAAAATTTAAGAAAGCTCTCGCCTCGCTACTGATTGAAAAATGTTATTATAGTGTTCAAGATTTTATAAATGATAACTTTTAATATTGTTTTAGTATATTTTTAGTTTTGTTATTTTATTAAGTTTTAAAGTATTACTAGTTTAGTTAGTTTAGTTTAGTATTAGTTTTTTTTATCCTACAATTAGTTTTTTTATCATACAATTTTATCCTACATTTGTACGCCTTCACGGCAAAGCATAGCGCCAATTATATTAACCTAACAGCTTTGTAATATCTATGTTTTACAAATAAAAAGACTGATTCTGATTCTGATTCTGAAACGAGCTTTTGTCCGCGATTTGGTCCGTGTGAATGTCTGTTATCGCGGGTACAGATGAAGTTCAGCTATTTTCATACCAAATTTCATCAAAATCGGTTCTGCCGTTTCATCGTGGAAGCGTAACAGATAGAGTTATTTTACCTACTTTGTACGGAACCCTTGATGAGCGAGTCCGACTCGCACTTGTCCGGTTTTAACCTACAGCTGCGTAGCGGTATAATAGAATAGATGAATGTATAAATATGTGTGGGTAAATATGTAAGTACTTAGTAATACCTACGTATCTACCAAAGACTATAAAACCCTACCTGTGGGCTAATTCACGTAACTAAAGAAGTACTGTTGCAGTGCAGTAGCAGTTAAGTTTCGATCAAAACAACGCTTATCATATTCTCTACCGCTGTCAGACACGCTCGCGTCATGCGAGCGCAATAACGGCATTCTACTGTTGCGCGTCTTTGGTGCGTGCTTCGGAACCCAACATGATCGGTATTCTACTATTCATTGACGTAAGAAAAAACACTAAAATCTGTACTGGGGTATTATGTTGATATTATAATAACGTCATATTCATTGAAATTTAATCGGTTCAATTCGATTATTTAGTGAGTAATATTTTTTCTCTTATGTGGCTACACCGTAGGTAAGTTTCGTAGAGTTTGGTTGTCGTGCAGTTGACGTGCAGTTCACGCGTAACTTACGCACAGTTCAAACATTACAAGAATACCGTTTATCACTCAAACTTGAACTTAACTGCACTACAACTTCAACGGCGCGTCATAAAATTACGTGAATTAACCTTCTGGTAAATAAATGAATTTTATCGAAAATTCAAGATTAATTTTAAAATTATCAAAATAATAATAATAGCACTGTTTTGTAACTTTAACTTATATTTTTACTGCTTCATTAGGTACAAAAAAAACTTACTGTAGACCTTACTGTAACTTTTTAAATATTTTATCTGATGATGATAACATTTTTGTGCAGGAAAGCATCATGAGCCGCTTACTGGCGGTATTAGGGTGCCTGTGCGCAGTGGCTGCGCTGGCGCATTCGGCTGCGGTGACCACCCAGGACACCATGGTCGTCGCCAAATCGGATGATACCGTAAGTTTTTCTGAACCTTTTTTAATTCAAAGTACTTGTATGATGGTTTGATGCACATAAGTTTGTATTAGTTTGATGGCCTGATTTTCATACCTCTATCTATTGTACGAGTATACAATGTGTGTCAGGACGGTTGACTTTCTTTTAAACCACGTAAGGACAATCATGTTCTGTATCTACCTGTAGGTCGATTCTGTAAAATTCAAACAACAACTCGCATCCCACATCGCTATTCACTCTCACTTCGCATAAGGTTCAAAATGACCTTGATATATTTGACACTTTGAATCGGGTTCGAGTGCGAAGTAACGGGGAAATTACCTCGCAGAATGCCACTTCTTACGTCATCTCATACTTTATCTGTCAAAATCTCCCTGCCAATTTAGTTCAACTCAAATTCCAATTATCAACCGAGTTTTTGGAATGCCAATCACGAAACTCACAGTGGATTCAGATTCGAAGTTTAGAATGAGTTCTTACAGAATCACACCCCAGTATACAAAAAATCAATTGGATTTGATTCAATTGGATTTTATTGATTTTTTGTATGTACAGGTAGGTACAGCTATTTATCTGTTCCGTGGTACAGAACATGATAGTCCTTACGTGGTTAAAAAGAAAGTCTACCGTCCTGAAACACCTATGTAGGTAATGATTCACTATGAATTCTGGTTCAAAATAATTTTGAAGATGAAGCCCTTCAATCCGATTGATAGCTAAGTTGAAACCGTAGCGATTTCGCTAGCTCCGGATCCTCACGATCCCTCACGCTGTCACGCATCGTCGAACATTAATTGATATCCGAGGAAGCTGCGCGTCACCACCATGATGCTAATTTCCACCGTAACAAAACGACGCACAATAAGATTACAGTGATTTTGATTATTTACGACACAGGGGTCGGCAACCTTTTGAAACAGAAGAGCCAATAGTTGTAATTCACAAAAAAAAAAACAGTTTTAAAGATCCAGTTTTATTTATTAAATAATTATTATAATATTTGCATTAAGTCACCGTATGATTGTGAAAACCATTATTTCATAATGTATTTCGCGAGACGAAATCAAATCCGAATGTGATTTCATACAGTATGATTTGTAGCAGACAATGTGAAGAAAAGTAGCAGGTGTAGTAAATTACATTAGGTTCATACGATCGATTAACTTGACATAAGTTGCCGACCCATGATTTACGATAGTATTTTTTTTATAATTAAAATCGCTGTCGTTACGTGACATCATTTTCGTCAAATAACAGCCTTGGTATCCATCTAATGTAGGTTTTGTATCGTACAGATCGCTACTTCTACATTTACACCGCCTGTAGCAGAAGTTACAACAGAAGAGCCGAGTCCTCCAATAAAACTGACAGAAATGGATGTAGTGTCCGATGTGTCTATCCGGTATGCGCATACGACTGTGGTAGCTAAAGTGCGCAACCCGGCCAAGCGTGCGCAGGAAGCTAACTTCAGGGTACTGCTGCCGGAGACTGCCTTCATCAGCGGATTTGTAATGTAAGCTATTTTTTTAAATTTGAATATGAGTGGAAAAAACTTGAAGGTGATCTTCACCGTATCTTCACCGTAGGTGTTAGAGCGCAGGCGTAACGCTGGGACAGCTTCTCAACGACTGCTTAAATAACTTTTAGTCGAAGGCATGAATGACCGCCTGCCTTGTGAATTTGTGACCTAACTTACATGTTACAATAATTATAAAACTTAATGTTTTCATTCAATAGGATTATTCTAACTTGAAGAGATATGTTGATGATTTTAATTAAGTATTAAATTATAATTGTCTAAATATATTCGTTACTGTCGCGTCTACGTTTTATATTACCGAATTATTGACCTGACCAAAAATTGCAAAAAACGTAAGAATTAGGATTTCGCGGGGTACCCTAGCGGTGTTTGGCTGAAAAAGTGTTTCGGGGCCAATCACAACATCTAACGAGCACACCAAGTAGTCGCTTAGTTTATAAGCTTTTTCTGCCCTGGCGGGAGGCCTTACAATTCAGTTTACGGCACCACAGGTAAGTCCGGTTAAGCAGCCGACAACCTCCTAGGTTGACCTGCAAGATGCCTAACCGAAAAAAAAAGTCCTTTGCATTGCTAGACACTTGCGAGTTGCGAGCTTTATGTAGGAACGTCAATTATGAGTTTGAAAGACGACTGCAGTTAGATGGAGTAACAAACATGACTATATCACTACACGTCTCTACTGTATCTACGCATGTTAAATAATAATAATAATAATAATAATAATATTAATAATAGCTGATCGAGTGCTATCGGCTATTTTTAACAAGCTTTTATTAGGTCGACCTGTATGTATGTAACTATGTAATGGAATCTAAGGTAACTAATTTAACCATCTTCCAAAGATGGTAGCATCATGAAAATTGGCAGCTATATGTAGTTCTGATGACAATACAATAATATGGTATTGTCGAACTGATCTGAAGATATGAACGGGAACTTCATGATGAAACATCATATCATAGCTGTGTTTGGACTTGTTAGAAAGGTTTTGTAATGAACTTTGACCACGATTAAGTTTCAAGCTCTGATGATTAAGCCGGAAGACAGGAACTGGCATTCCATGATGGAATATCGTATCATAGCCGTGTTTGGACTTGTTAGAAAGGTTATAGTATTGTGCTAACACAATGATAACACAATACCACATTTACTTTCATAAGCATGCAATCATTCATCGCATTTGATGTTTACATTTTATAATATTTGTTTTTATAGATTCTTGGAATCTTATAAATAGAATATATATTATGTACTTACAGTTTTATATGCTGGTCTTGTCTGGTTACATTACATTATATTCCTGTATAATAGATCTTTTTATATCTGAAAAATAAATAATGTTTTGCTTTGACATGTTTGTCAATGACAGTCGTCAAACTTGACGACCGTCCATATTTCTTCTAAAAAGTATACGGCTTACGTAAAACCTCCATGTTGTTGATTTTGTAAGCATGTATGGTTGTATTTTATATTAAACGGCTGAACACCCGCTGATGTATCGCGTGTTCCTTTAGATCCTATTCGCACTAATAAATAAAAACCACTGGTAGTCTGCAATAATTGAGTCTGGCCGGTACTCTCTCTACTTACTGCAAGACTACCGGTCCACAACCGAGAGTCGGTTAAGTCGAGCGGTCGAGCTGTCGCGTTGCCTGCTGCTCCCAGGGCGGGTCCTTCTACTGACCGCCTGGGGACCTCCGTCCCCGAGCTAGGAGCTGATGGCGCCAGTCTTCTCTTCAGCGCCCCACGCTTTTACAATCAAATATTATAATTAAAAGCACATAGTTTACACTTCAGCTCAGAAATAGAGACAACTTGAACGATCCATAATTTATTTTAAATTTTTACGTGCATTTATAAAAACGTGTTTTTCTAGTGTTTTTAAACTATTTTACTTTATTATTATTTAAAAAAATAGGGATAAAAAAAATAATCACTCGGCCAAAATCGCTGGCAAAAGCTAGCTCATGAGCTAAAAGACAGTTGTGCGTGTCTTGTGCCGAAGCCAACCAAAAAAACGAATTGTTCCCACTAGTTCTACTAAACAGTTCTACGGTAGAACTAGTGGGACTTTTTTTTCCCAGTAGTCCTACGATGTTAGGTGTTACAAAATAGTAGAACTAATGGGACTTTTTATTCCCACTAGTTCTACTAGTTCTTTCACAGTTCTACGGTAGAACTAATGGGACTTTTGGCTACCACTAGTACTACTTTTTGATTTATTTCCAAATAGCAGTAGCTCTACTTTAAGAAATGTATTGCCAAACATACACTCGGCGTCACAAAAATCGCACCTCTTTAAGAATTCCCTTCAAAGTCATTTTAACCCTATTAATCAATGGTATACATATGACTATAAGGTATAATTGGAAAGGCAATTTATTTAAATTTCAGAATAAATCAATGGATTTGGTTTTTTGTTTACCAGGGAATAAAAAAAAGCAAGCTAATGCAAATGATTAAAAAGTTAAATTTTATTTTATCAGCAAAAATTACAACAAAGTCCTTAAAACTAACTTAAAACCTAGTGTTACCCCCCCTAGCCCTGATGACTGCTTCCATGCGTTCTCTCATGGACCTTATTAATGTGACAACAGTCTCTTGTGGAATGTTGTCCCATTCTGCAACGACGGCATCTTGAAGGTCTTGGAGAGTGGTAGGGGCAGGATTTCGTGCCCGTACTCGCCGTTTCAGTTCATCCCAAAGGTGCTCAATAGGGTTCAGGTCTGGACTTCGCGCCGGCCAGCGCATAACAGGGATGCCAACTTCTTGCAGGTAGTCTCTTACAATTAAAGCGGTGTGACAACGGGCGTTATCGTGCATTAACGTGAACCCACTGCCAACAAAACCCGCATAAGGGACAACCTGCTCCTCTAAGATCTCTGTTGTGTACCGAGCAGCAGTCAGCGACACTTGCCCGCGAGCACTTCCAGTCCGAGAAACACACACAAGGTTCGTTTTACCGTCGATTGACATGCCGCCCCAGAACATGCACGAGCCACCCCCGTATTCCACTGTCTCTTGAATACAGGCTTGTGCGAATCGTTCCCCTTGCCTCCTATACACTCTTCGACGCCTGTCGTTGCAGAAAAGACACACCCTCGTCTCATCCGAGAAGAGCACAGCCCTCCATTGGTCTATTGTCCAATCCACATGGTCACGGGCAAATTGCAACCGGTCTCTCCTATGCTGTGCAGTCAATTTGGGCCCTGTAGCAGCCCTATGAGCTGCAATTTTCTTCTCCCGCATTCTTCCTCTAATCGTGGAGACGCTTACAGAAGTTCTGCGAGCTGATCGCAGTTGTTGTTGCAGCTCAACAGCATTGGAGAACCGATTACGTAAAGACGTCGAAACAATGAAGCGATCGTCTCTTTCGGATGTGCACCGTTGTCTTCCAGATCCACGTCTTCGGATATAGCCACCAGTCTCTTGGAAACGTTGGAACACTCGTCGAACGGCAAAACGACTCAAGTTCAGTTGCCGAGCAACATCACATTGCCGCATCCCTGATTGCAGTAGTGCAATGACTTGAGCGGCTTCATCTGCAGTGGTATCCATCTTCTGGGGTATTTTTTTGCTGTAGCTGTTCACGTGTGTTCACTTCAAAGGTTGAATAGCGAATGACCCACATTTTTTTTTTTTTTTTTTTCTGTATGGCATCTCGCAGTTCAACCTGAGGGTTGGTTACTGCTTAACCGGACAATCGTGTGGTGCCTTAAAAGTGACTTTTAGGGCCTCCAGCCAGGGCAAAAACTTATAAACTAAGTGACTACGCTAAGGGCACCCCCTGCGGGGTACGAGCCTCGGCTTAGGTCGCCACTGAGAGAGGGCAGCAAAGGGACAGGCTGGATCGGGTCTCCATTAATTAGGGGCTATTTTAAAGCTAAGGGCTCAGCGACGCGGGCTGGCGCTAGCAAGGGTCGGGGGGGGGGGCTTTACGGGGTCGTCGCGAGGGACCTCGGCGGCGAGGTCGGAATGACGGTATTTTGTGTCTGTGTTTGACTAATGTGCTAGTGGCCCTATTTCTTTCCTGAAGGATGGTAATAGCGTCATCTGGATCGGACAGGGTATGACGTGGACGTCGGGTCCTGCTAATACGGGAAGGGGTATATCGGGCGGCCGCTACGACGAGCGGGTTGCGGTGTTTCTCCGCTTGATCGAAGAAGCGCTTGCAAGCGCGCTTCATGAACTGACGGATGGTCGGGAGTTTGAGATCGAGATGAAGGTTCTCGTTGCGAACATAGAACGGGGCGCCCGTTATTTTTCGCAAGAAACGGTTTTGCAGGGTTTGCATTCTGTGAAGACGGTATGCCTTTACGTGTGCGAATACAGCACAGGCGTAGGTCATGATGGGACGAATGCACGCGGTGTAGGTACGCAATTTGCACTTGAGTGACAATTTGCTACGTGCATTCAACATACAGTGAAGTCTACCTTGAGCGAAAGCGGCGCGCGAACGCGCCTGCTTTATGTGCTCCGCGAAGGTTAGGTGGCGGTCGAGAATGACTCCTAGGTATTTGGCTTGCTTTTCCCAAGGGATAGGCTCGCCGAACATGGAAATCGGACTGGACCCACATTTAACCCGGGTCGCCCGTTTTATACCCTTGTAGGGAGGTGCAATTAGTGGCCGTTGTAATGCGTATTTTGACAACATTTTTTTTAACGTTACGTGCTAATGAGATCTGTTGTGTTTAGGAATTCTAACTGTTGTTAATTTAAAGGTCGTTAAACATACTTTTAATTGATACCAATATTAATTGGGTTTAATGTATTCGTTACTGGCGGGACATGTTTTAAACTTATTTTCGAAAAGGTGCGATTTTTGTGACGCCGAGTGTAGTTTTGCCTCACAAAGTAAACTTAAATATTATTGGACACCCTAATGAAACAAGTCCTGAGGTCCAAGTCCATGGTCTATTCCGGACTTTGACTAGGATTGTAGTACCTAGTTTGGTTAAGTCCTGAGGTCCTAGCCTATAGTCTCTTCCGAAATTGAACTAGGATTTCAGCACGTAGTGTGGTTAAGTCCTGAGGTCCTAGTCCATAGTCTCTTCCAGACTTTGACTAGGATTGTAGCACCTAGTTTGGTTAAGTCCTGAGGTCCCTAGCCTATAGTCTCTTCCGAAATTGAACTAGGATTTCAGCACGTAGTGTGGTTAAGTCCTGAGGTCCTAGTCCATAGTCTCTTCCAGACTTTGACTAGGATTGTAGCACCTAGTTTGGTTAAGTCCTAAGGTCCTAGTCTATAGTCTCTTCCGAAATTGAACTAGGATTTCAGCACGTAGTGTGGTTAAGTCCTGAGGTCCTACCTAGTCCATAGTCTCTTCCGGACTTTGACTAGGTTTGTAGCACCTAGTTTGGTTAAGTCCTGTGGTCCAAGTTCATTGTCTCTTCCGAATTTGAACTAGGATTTCAGAACCTAGTTTGGTTAAGTCTTTTGGTCCTAGTCAATCGTCTCTTCCGAATTTGGACTAGGAATGTGGCACCTTGTTTCGTTAAGTTCTGAGGTCCTTGTCCATAATCTCTACCGAATTTGAACTAGGATTTCAGCACCTATTAGGGTGTCCAATAATATTTAATTTTACTTTAAACCTGATGTGACGCAAAACTTTGTTTTTTGGTAATACATTTCTTAAAGAGCTACTTGGGAGTAAAAGTTTCACTAGTTCTGCTATTTGAGAATAAATCAAAAACTAGTACTAGTGGTAACTAAAAGTCCTATTAGTTCTACCGTAGAGCTGTGAAAGAACTAGTAGAACTAGTGGGAATAAAAAGTCCCATTAGTTCTACCGTAGAACTGTGAAAGAACTAGTAAAACTAGTGGGATAAAAAGTCCTATTAGTTCTACCGTAGAACTGTGAAAGAACTAGTAGAACTAGTTGGAATAAAAAGTCCCATTAGTTCTACCGTGGAACTGCGCAAGAACTAGTAGAACTAGTGGGAATAAAAAGTCCCATTAGTTCTACTATTTTGTAACACCTAACATCGTAGGACTACTGGGACAAAAAAAGTCCCACTAGTTCTACCGTAGAACTGTTTAGTAGAACTAGTGGGAACAATCCAAAAAAACAACCTAAATACACAAATTTTAATATATTTAAGGAAAATGGGCTGCCAGCCTTTGGGCCCCAGAGTATTTTAGAAACAGTACCTAGAAGAGCGCAAACAAGAGTGGTGCGTAAACAGTTGCTCTTTGCTGTGTCTTCATGTCGTACAAATGCTGGCGCCCCAGCTTTACTAATAATTATAATACATACTTTACTGGTATAGACTTGTTCTGTTTGCCATACAATAAATATAGAGGATCTATTCTTGAGGCAATCAAGCATTTAGATGCTCTGTCTCCTTTCTGATCAGAAAGGCGCGCTTTTTTTAAATTCTAATGTTATTAAATTTAAATTTCCTATTTTAAACCGTAAAATTGTATAACTAGTAGGTATCCTGTGAATAACGCAGTAGATTACATGATTGTTAGTTTTAAGTTTCACTGTTTGTATAACATTATTATGTAATTGTTAGTTGTTCCAAATAAATAAATAAATAAAATGAAATGGGGGTTCCACAAGGTTCAATTTTGGGTCCTTTCCTCTTTTTAGTGTATATTAATGATCTTCTTCATCTGTTGAAAAATCAACCACAAATGGTGTTATTTGCTGATGACACTTCTTTAATATTTAAGATAGACAGACGAGCCCAGAACCTAGACCACGTAAATAGCGCCTTACTGCAAGTCCAAAATTGGTTCACGGCGAATAATTTAGTATTGAATGAAAAAAAAACGAAGTGCATCAGATTTTCTTTACCAAATGTCAAAAGTAATGACTGTGACATAGTATTGAATAATGAGAAGCTGGAATTCGTTGACAAAACTGTTTTCCTGGGGATCACGCTCGACTCAAGGCTACAATGGGGTCCTCTTTTAACATCTCTCCCTGGACGGCTAAGCTCGGCAGCATATGCTGTCAGAAAAATCCGGCAATTTACTGATGTGGATACCGCGAGACTGGTCTACTTTAGTTATTTTCATAGTATAATGTCTTACGGTATTTTACTGTGGGGACGAGCTGCAGACATCGAGTCTATTTTTATTCTGCAGAAAAGAGCCATCAGAGCCATTTACAATCTCCGTATGCGCGATTCTCTAAGGGAACTGTTTAAGGAAATTAACATAATGACGGTACCTTGTCAATACATCTATGAAAACATAATGTACGCTAGAAACAATCTGCATCTTTTTAGTAAAAGGGGTGAAAGACATAATTATAACACTAGAAATAGGGACCAACTAGTTCAACCGAGTTTCAGACTGGCTAAAGTAGATACTTCTTTCATGGGGTACTGTTTAAAATGTTACAATAAAATACCTCCCCACATTGTTCAACTAAATGAGACAAAATTTAAGTCTTATATAAAACGCACACTATGCAGCCGAGCATATTATTCATTGGGTGAATACATCACTGATAAAAATGCTTGGCTGGATGCTGGTCTAGCTCCACAGCCATAAGGGTTCATAGATTCATTGATTAGCATTTTTAATTATTTTTGGAGTTGCTGAAGATATAGATCTACATTATCTTTGCATTGTATAAACTCAATGTGTTAGTATTATATAAATTTTTCATAGCACATACATGTGAGCACTATGTTATTTAAAGCTACCATTTACGAGGTATGTCTTTCATTGACTTGAATGTGCCCTGGCGGTTGGGAGTATGTCATGCTCACTGGAATGTCTCGCTGACGGTGGCGCGCGTGTTGGATCATTCGGTTCCCTTCAAAATGGTTGAGTCGAATGATGCCGATCCGTGCGTCATGTTCGTGAACGGGCGCCGTTAGTTGGGACTGGTCATCTCTTAGCTGCCTCGGTTATTCTAATTTTATTTTGAATTGTTCATTATGATTATATTTTTATCTAAACCTCTTTTAACGTACACGACTTGTTACATTGTTCTCACATTGTACCCTAGATTCAATATGAATGATGTAACCGAAATTTGTAACATATTATTGATTTTAAAAGAGTGTTGTTCATGGAGTTTCTTGCTCGTTCCTCTCCATAGAAACCTACTGTTTGGAACGAGCAACTAGCTTCAACTTTCTGACTGACTGACTCTGACAATTCAAAAGTACCTGTAAATGGTTTATTTGAAACAAATGATTTTGAGTTTGAGTTTGAAAAAATAAATAAAAAATAAAAAATAAATAAATAGATAGATAAATAAATAAATAAACACATGTGTGTCGATACGTCGTTTACAACGCGTAGTTCTATAAGCATGGTTCTATCCATATCATAAGACACTCGTTACCTACCCATTGCAGGACGCTCGATGGAAAATCCTATAAGGCATACGTCAAGGACAAGCAGGAGGCCAAGCAAATATATCAAGACGCTGTCAACCAGGGAATTGGTGCTGCTCATATCGCTACCAAGTAAGTACTCAACTTTGTGATATTTTTTTAGTTTTTTTACTACTTTACCTTCGTCGGTATAACTATATAAATGTCAAAATAAAAAAAAAACTGGCTCGAAAGTTAGAAGTTGTTTTGTTTAAAGGCGGTAAAGAGTTTGATGATCATCTTTGGAGAACACACTTTCTTTGGCTCAACTAATCTTCAAAATAGACATTCGGACTATTCGAATCCTCTTTTGCTTCAACATTTTGTCCAGTACCAGGACCTACCCCTGCGTTATAAACATGATCACTTAAAATGTCTCGCTGATATTGGCGCATGCGTTGGATCACTCGGTTTCTTTGAAAATGGTTGAGCTAAATGGTGCTGATCCGCGAGTCATGTTCGTGAACGGACAAGACTGTCAATTAAGATTGGTGAGGTCGTAACTGCCAGTGGCTGAAATACTTATGTGTAGTTTTTTTAAGAGACTTACCTGTGTTTTGGATCGTTTACCTTTCTGACGAAACTGATCAAACAACGGACTCCTTGCCAATTCAAAATTGCTTGTAATTAGCTTAATTGAAATAAATGCTTCGATATCTGGCTACAAGTGTCCTTTACCTTCCAGAGCGCGCGACTCAAACCACTTCACAGTATCCGTGAACGTGGAAGCTTCGTCCAACGCCGTGTTCAACCTGACGTATGAAGAGCTCCTGGTGCGTCGCAACGGCGTGTACAACCACGCCATCAACTTGCACCCGGGCGCGCTAGTGCCCAAGCTGACGGTCACTGTAAACATCAAGGAGACTGAGAAACTTGTGGAGCTCAGGGTACCTGAGATCAGGACTGGCAACGAAATTGATGCCACTAAGGATGATGCTCGTGAGTTTGCCTTACATTACGAGTACATTATTCAGAGAATTTTATAAGCCGTGTGCGTGCCGGCCGCGAATAGCACCACCCCATTTCTACCCGTGGGTGGGTGTCGTAGAAGGTGACAGAGGGATATTAATCAGAGGATAGACAGCAACGTCCATCTGATAGCATAACATCTACTGTGATCGCCAACATGCATCGGCTAAGCATGCTGATTCCCAGCAGTGGGCGTCTAAAGGTTGACATGATGATAAAGAGAATAATTAAATAAGTGATAAAAACGATTGCAAAACAACAGATAGATTGGAAATAATTTAAATATCAAGCAAAAAGAAAATCTGTTAAAGCACTCTTCCTGTACTTATTTAAAATATTGTTGTGCCCGTCAAGGTCCGTGTATATTTTTATTTTTTTTTCTATTTATTAATACTTACCACCTATATTATGTTTGTATTATGGATTACAAATAGAGATCTGAGATTTAATTTTTCTCCGAAACGACAACAATAACACACACACATATCTATTGAATGTTGCAGAAAACATGTCTGTAGCAACACAAAAACATATCGCTGTGAAATCGTATTCTGCAGCTTTAGTCTATACCAACTGCTTTAGAATACCTTTTTCCTCATTCTTACTAATAGTGTTAAAAATGCTACTACTACTTAGGTCTTCTAAATTCATGAGTAAAGTATAATTTGCAGAGAACTCGAAGGTAGCAATCGTAAGAGCTCGCGATGACCGCGAGGCGATCATCACGTTCACACCCGACCTGCAGGAGCAAGAGAGACTCATCCAAATATATGCAGTAAGTACACCTTGGTGATATGTCCTAAACATACGGTCTAGCACATATTTCCACTCCATCTTTGGTCCAATTCTTCGGGCTTACAGTAGGTGCTTGAAGATGCCGTAAGTTAGTCTCATTAATTTAAACAAAATGTTAAATGTCAACTTTATCTTCAGATCCGTCTGATTTACCAATTTTTTCTACCGTTTAGAACTGTAATGGCCTCTATATATCGATCCAATAAAATCATTAATCAGATTCTTGAGAATTTAACAAAAACTTTAGTTTTTCATTACGCGTGTTACCTATTTGGACCTTCGAAACACAGACTAAAACTACTCAAATGCATAAAATTTACAGCAAAAGTCGAAGGAATCAGCCGCCGCCGCCACCCACCGCTACTCACCGTGGTCTTCATACTCCGAGCCCGAGGGAGTGCTTGGTCAGTTCGTGGTACAGTACGATGTGGCGCGCCCTAAAGACGGTGAAATTCTGGTGAGTCCACCATTATTTTGTAGAATAATTTATTTTGATGGACATGTCAGCCCTTCCTTAGAGCTTTGAAGTTGAGACCATTAAGATTTTCTTCTTTTATTCATTCTCTATTCAGCATCATTTATTAGGATTTCTTCAAAGATTATAAAGCAAACATTTTATTGTGTTTCTCTGCAAGGGAGTCGTGTAGCGAGTACACTCTAGAACAGACTCTGACACCCATAGAGCGGGTTCTCATTAGGTCCGGCAGTTTTATCGGACCAACAAACGTGTCGGATGCATATTGTCAAATGTATTTCAAAAGCGCCGTTCACATTAGGGCGACCCGATAAAACTAACGGAGACGATACAATAACAACTCTATAACCACTGTCTCACAATAAAGATCTTTGACTTTGAGTTTGACTTTGACGACACATTTACCGGACATTCAGCCACGATTTCTGTCGGATAGGACATAATATTGGCGTACCTACTGGCAAGTATAGCGCAGTTCACATTTGTCGGCGCGTAGCGCTTGGCTCTTGCGCGAGCAGTTTTGTTGACGTGTATGCACCCAATATTTCCTTTTTCTTTTCTTCTGCCTTCTATTCAAGTAACACAAAAACCACATTACAATCAAAAGCCTACTCACAACTGCTTTGTGACGACCCGAACAGTGGTAAAACATCGGTAACGACGGTGGTATTCACATTAGGTCGGGTCGGTAGCTTCTAGTGTGAACCAGCTCACAGCTTTGAGGCAAAGAACATAACCCTTTATTGGAGAGTCAAGACTACCGGTTTAAACTAGGCCCCATATTTTCATTAAAGGTTCCCATTTTAAACGGGACTAAATTTCCCCGACATTGTGTGATCGTCGACCGTCGGAAAAATATCAACTGAGTTTTATTGTTATTTTATAGGTAAACGACGGCTACTTCGTGCATTTCTTCGCGCCTACCGAGCTTCCACCTTTAAACAAGTTCGTGGTCTTTGTCCTGGACACGTCCTGGTCCATGGGGGGCCGCAAGATCATCCAGCTGCGGGAAGCCATGCAGACCATCCTCGGAGAACTGAACGAGGGTGACTACTTCAGTATTGTGGAGTTTGAGACCGTTGTCACGGTAAGTACTTAGCTAGAGTTTTTGGTGGAATATCAACCAACTTTTTTTCTGGTGGTGGTAGTTCATGCAGTTCTTTAATTCCGCATATCGCGAAGTAGTACTAGTTATTATCATTACAACGCAATAAAAATCAAAACTTATAAACTCATCAAAATAAACAATGAAGCCAGCAGAGCAATGGACAGAGATACGTTTACGGTTTAACTTTTAGTCAAAAATCCAATCTACCCAGGCGATAGTGGTGTTTGTTTGTTACGCTTTCACGGCAAAATCACTGAACCGATTTTGATGAAATTTGATACAAAGTAAGCTTGAACCCCAAGAAAGGGCATGGGCTACTTTTTAATCCGCAACTTTGTCTGCATCCACAATAACCGACATTCCCGCGGATGAAGTCACGGGCAAAAGCTAGAAGGCTCTACTAAAGTGTCATGTATTGTAGGTGCACGATCTCAAAGAGGCAGACAGTGACTCATACTCGTTCCACGACACCCACGACAAGGGAGCGACGCTGGTGCCGCCCTCGAAAGCTACCAAAGAAAACATCGCCAAGGCCAAACTTATCGTTAGCAGGCTGACAGCTTCTGGAGGTAAGTCTAGAACCTCCATTTTGAATGGTTTATAAATTAGAACTAAAATAACCCTGGTACTTATTCAAAATGTCTCGTACAAAAATACCAGATTAACGAATTTTACGAATATAATTTAGATCTGAATAAAAAAACTAACATACTCAGAATGATTAATATGTACTTTCTAAGTTTATCTTGGACCACGAACTAAGAAAAAAAGAAGAACTCCGCGCCACGCATATCGAAAGTGAAGCACCCTAAGTAAGCCGGCCCGTTGCTTGGTACAAACATGCCTTACGCACACATTGATATCATAGTGAAGTACCGTACCAGTCTATGTGTGCGTGACTATGATGTAAGTGTGCACGTGAGGCATGTTTGTAGTACAAGCGGTCCGGCTTACTTAGGGTGCTTCACTTTCGATATGCGTGACGCCGAGCCCTTCTGTTTTTTCTAGTCTGTGTCTTGGACATAACATGTCATCGGTGAAGGAAAACATCGTGACGAAACTTTGACTTATAATAATAATATACCTAAGTCAGAAATCGCCAATTGTGCCTTCTCTGTATGGAAAGAGGCCTTGTGCTCTGAAGTGGGATACTACATTTATTTTTTAACACATGGCACGTATCTTAGCCTGAAGTCTGACTTTGTGCACGTTTGATGACAAAAGGCTTGTCATGTCTACTATGCCATGTAGTGAATTATTTAAACGTTTAACGTAGGTAGTACCTTACCCTACCGTACTTAAGTCAGTTTGGTTTTAATCTTTGACTTTCGTATCTAACGAAAGCGATATAGCATTAAATAAACATCCCAATTAGGTAGGTAGGTACATTATCATAGTGACCTTTTACGCCACACTTGATAACGACAATGATTTCTAATAAATTAACGCTATTTGGGATTCCCACATTAATATTTGAGGAATAAGATAAAGAGACAAAGCGGGAAATACTTTAGAGATCAAACAAGTCCAGTCCAGACTACACGCTAAGGGCACCCCTGTGGGGTACGAGCCTCGGCTTAGGGCGTCGCTGGGGGAGGACAGCAAAGGGACTGGCTGGATCGGATTACTATTATTTAGGGACGAATTTAAAGTTACAGGCTCGGCTCCTGCGCGCAGAGCCTTAAATAGGTCGGCGGGGTGCTGGGTCGAGGTAGTGCGGAGTGTGGGACCGCTACCACCGCTACCACTGCGCGGCCGTCACATAACAAAATATTTAATAATTTCAGTCATAATAAACGTCCTCAGCTAACATCAGCTAAAGAGTAATATGTTAGGCAGCTCAATACAGCAGTCACTTTTCTGTGGGTTGAGTTTTTAGGTACTGTTCGTCTGTCTGGGGAAAATGGAGGGTTAGGTAATGTTGGACTCCTACCGACTAAAATCGCACCCAACTAGCGTTGTTTGGAAATTTTGACTCCTAGGTACTATTGAAGCTCATACACCCAATGCCCCAAATCCTGTTAGCCGTTTTCTATTTCATGAAGTAAACTTTTATCCGCGTCATAAACTGTTCAGCACGAGACAACCAAGCCGTACTGACATAATATGCTATTCCTACGATTGCAGTTACAAACATCGGCAAAGCTATAGACGTGGCGGTGGACCTGATCAATAAGGGCGTCGACTGGACTGGCACTAGCCCGGCTTCCGGCGATAGCCCTACTGTCACTGAGGCGTCTGTGGCCACCACTCAACCTGCTGTCACGACTGAAGTTGCTGCCAAGAAAGGTAACCCATCTATTTTATTTTTTTCTAAACTTGTACTGAAACCCTAACAGTAATTAAACCTAGAATTTTATTGTGCACGATGGGCAGGAAAGACAAAACTGATTCTCAATTGAACTCTATTTTGCATTTTAAAATAATTTTCCATCATAGAACAGTGAATAGAAATTCCTTTAAATTACCAACTTAAATATATGAAAAACCAGAAAAACCAGATTTTGTTTGTAGAACCCAAAAACCTTGAGCCAATCATCATCTTCCTGACTGACGGCGAGCCGACCGAAGGCGATACTGACCCCAAGCGCATCATCACCCACGTGCAAGAAAAGAACTCTGGACCGAACAAAGCCACTATCTTCTCACTTGCTTTTGGTAAGGTTTAATCTATTTCATATAAAACATCGAGCTTTAGAAAGAGATACACAGGTATGAGTGACAGAGATTTATTTATTTATTTATTTATTTATTTTATAGTTAATTAACACGGTACAGTACCACTTACATTAATTAACATAGAAACACTCCATTTAAAAAGACTATACAATGCAAACAAATAGGGTCTTAAACAGTTATTCGCTACTAATCAACATGGAACAGTGGACACTCTGGCATACTGTTTCTCACAGAACATCAGACATACGCGTTTAACTTTACTCCAATCGTCCGCAAACACATCACATTCAGGGTTGGCCGTCAGGAGGGCATTGAGCATCTTTAAGGTACGACACACAGGCGATTGAGCTCTGGCAACCGTTCTGCAAGGCAGTTGTGCGAACAGATTATGTCGGCGACTTTGGCGGTGACCGATGTATTTGTCGGGTACAAATAGTCGACAGAAAAGGTCATGAAGCTCAGGGCAGTCAATACGACCGTGAAGGATCCCACAGGCTACCGTGAGCTGATCAAGGCCTCTTCTTACCTCCAACGAGTTGAGACCCAAAGTCCCTAGGATATAGTTGGTGGGGTACATGTAAGGATAGAAGTTGTAGGTTCTTTTAAAAAGATACCTTAAAAACGTTTTCTGCACTTTCTCGAGCATAAGTGTTTGAGCCGCAGTGTACGGATGCCAGACACAACTACTAGTCTCCAGCTTACTGCGAACTAGAGAGGTGTACAGTAACTTAATTACATGCGGGTTGTGAAAATCATGAGCATTACGCAAAACAAATCCTAAGCGCCTGAAAGATTCTTTCGCAAGGGTGGAGATGTGATCTCTGAAAGTCAGACCACGGTCGAAGGTCACTCCCAGATCCTTAACTTTGGCGACTCTAGCAATTTTTTCGCCACCTAAGGTGTAGTCAAAATGGATTGGTCGTAATCTTCGACCGAATGTCATGACGTAGCACTTGTTTGTGTTAAAAAACAGCTTATTTAGGATGCTCCACTCGTAGATAGCGTCGATATCCCTTTGCAGGAGTTTGCAATCCTCGTCAGTTCTGATTTGAGCAACTAGCTTTAGGTCGTCGGCATATAGCACGCATTTAGCAAACTTAACTTTACTGACAAGGTCATTGATCATAATGAGGAATAAAAGCGGCCCCAAAACGGATCCCTGACTCACGCCCGAGCGAGTGTTATAGGGTTTAGACTCGAAGATGCCATGTCTGAC
This sequence comes from Charanyca ferruginea, assembly GCA_947361185.1. Lineage (NCBI taxonomy): Eukaryota > Metazoa > Arthropoda > Insecta > Lepidoptera > Noctuidae > Charanyca > Charanyca ferruginea. The sequence goes on along the minus strand of OX376059.1, from coordinate 18,434,155 downwards.
GAATTGTTTGCGATCCCGTAGGTAGTCGGAGAAAAAGTTAAGATAACTGTACGAGAATCCCATGGCCCCTAACTTTGAAAGGAGTATATCGTTATCGACTTTGTCGAACGCTTTCCGAAAGTCAAAATATAGGGCATCGACTTGGCTACCGACGTCCAAACCGCAAGATACATAGTCAGTGTGTATCAGTAGGTTTGTGTTTACGGAACGACCTGGGCGAAAACCGTGCTGGGCATCGGAAAGTAGCACATTAATCTTCTCGTAGATAAGTGAGTGGAGTATGTGCTCAAAAGTCTTGGCTACGGTGGGCAGGATAGCGATGGGTCTGTGTTCCTCTACAGCTTTTTTGTCACTGGTTTTAGGGATCGGGATAACACGTGAGATTTTCCACTGGTCAGGATATACACCGGTCTGGAGGGCCAAGTTAAAGATATGACAGAGAGGGCCCGCCAAGATATCACGACAGCCCTTAATTATAAAGGCAGGAACATTATCAGGGCCGATCGAGCTACAGGGCTTCAGTCTGGCTATGCCCTTATTTACATCCTGAGGGGTTAGGATAGGAAGAGGTATATTCCCGCTCTCATAACTCACATTTAGGTTCGATGGGTCCAACTCTGGTGTGTCGGACAGAAACACACTAGCAAAGTAGCGAGCGAATGCTTCGGCCGCTCTAACAGCAGAACTAGTCTCCCCATTGTGCACAACTATGGGTTCGAAACCACCCTTTGATTTGAGGCTAGAAACATGTTGCCAGAACTGACGCGGGTTCACCCGCAAATTATTTTCGGCATGGTTGCAGAACAATCTGTAAGCTTCCTGGGTTCTTACTTTTAGATCCGATCGCAATGCACTAAACTCTGCATATATTAAATCACATCGCGTAATTTTCCACTTATGATGGAGCTTATTTTTATGCTTGGTGTCTTTTATAAGATCAGTGGAAAACCAGATCGGATATCGTCTATTACCAGTGTTCATTCTCTTCTTTTTTGGAATAGATGAGTCAAATAAATTATACAGTATTTTGTAAAACTTACCCGTAGCGGAGCGTGCATCGTTGCAATGAAGAACTTCCAGCCAAGGAGCAGAGCAAATTAGGTCCCTTAGAAGTCTGTAGTCTCCTTTGGCAAAGTTCCAATCCCTGCTTTGATCAATATTGCAGGGGTCTAATGTTTCACTAACCTTAAGCGCTACGGTTGTTACCACGATATATAACGGAGGGTGATACAAATCTATTGGAACCAGCTCCGTTCCTTCGACATGCTCGCAGGTTATTCCGGTACCTACCCGGGCCAACACCACATCTAACTTACTCCCACGCATATTCATCACTTCATTCACGTCTGCCAGATCACAAAAGCTTAAGAAATAACAATAATAATTATTAATATTTACAGATGCACTTTTTAAATTAAGGTCACCTAAAATCAATATAGTTCCATTTAAATTGGACACGATGCTCTCCACCTTGCAAAACCAAGTCATATAATCGCTGTCGGTCGCAGTTGGCTTCATGTAGACAACACAAACTGATATATTAAGCCCAGAAATCGTAACGGCCGCCCATAAGTCTTCACCACAGTCCGTCTCAAGCTCATGACGCCTCTTCACGGCTGCACCAGGACGCGCAGCAAGTAACACCCCACCGCCCGGGGTCATTCGGTCCCTGCGTAGAATTTGCCAATCTCCGCTTGATACCTCTGATTCCTCTACAGAGTCGTCGAAGTTTGTTTCTGTTACGGCTATCAAGTCATGTTCAGAAAGCAGCAAGCTTGATCTCCAAGTAGGCAGCTTGGTTTTGAGACCACGCACATTCTGGTACAGCAAACAAAGTTGAACATTGCGTTTGGTAGAAGCGGTAGCTACCAGGACATCAGGCAGTTGGCTGGGACTCATCGCTACGACCACGAAAGTTGCGACGCCAAGGTTTCACGCATATATCTTCAGCCCAGTTTTGAGTTGCCACAACTTGTTCGGCCAATTTTGAGGGCACCCCCAACTTGAAAGATGCATATTTGCCACGGGATTTCAGAGCTTCTACCGTGCAAATATCAGTACCGCAGACAGTAATTAAGTGCTCGCGTACCTGGGACTCAGTAGTGCCCTGCTTTACATAAAAGAGATGCAGGTATCTCCACCTTTCTGATGCCTCTAAGCTGGTGGCACCAGGCGCCGCCGTACCCCGCAAAACATTGCCCAGCGAACGACGGGAGCGCCTGTGACGAACTTCCGTCCAACCTTCCTCAACTGGTCCATCTCTGACCGTATCACCCATTGCAACATCCGTAACAGGAACGGGAACCGGCATAGATACACGAGGTTTGGGAACTCGGCGGGTAGATGATGATGTAGTCACGCCACGCCAGGCAACGCCTGAGGAGTGTATGTCTGACACGTTCACCTCGCAAGTACTTTGATCGTCCATGCTTCTTCCCTCCGACACTACCTTAGCGGGATTGATTGCTGCCCCGCTATCGTTCTGAAGAACAATAGGTAGCTGAACAGTTGCCGGACACGACTGGAGCTGCGGGCCTTGAAAACTCTCAAGTCGTTTCTCCAGGTCCCTTCCCCTTGTTTGGAGATGGTCACAGTTAGCGTGGGACACGCTGACTTCTGGTTCATAGGTGGTTTGGAGTATGATAGCACAATGGTTTTTAATTTCGGATACTTCCTGAACCAGGCCGGAGAGTATCGCGTCATGCTCGGCCCTCCATGCAGACAGTCTAAGGTCATACTCGCTCTTCCACGCTGCTATCAGTTCCATGAGTTCACTCTTCAACTCACAGCAGGAACAAGGAGTAGGCAAGACCGGGTTATTAGGTGAGTCATCGATACGCTGCCGCTTGGCCCTAACGGTGACATTCGTATTGGAGTCATCGCAGCTGACAGCTGAAGCAATATCAGGAACAGATTGTGACTGACCTGGTCTGGGGGTCTTTGGAGATTTGGGTGGAGTACGTTGCATGTTAGGCATATATAATTACTAAATCTTCCCAAATGTACTTCCTTACAAAAACAGTATGCTCAGAAACTGGTTATTATAGTTTCGGTATCTGGAACGTAATTCTCCGTTAGGTGTTGGTAGCACTGATGGTAGCACCGCGGGTACGTTGCGCGACAAACGCACGCCGTTAACACTCTTACGAAGCACTAATTAACCGCGAGTATCCGTTGCACACGCGTTTGAGACACAATGATAAGCACTTTAACACCTTTTCTTTTATTCACTTTATATGCTTCTTGCGACTATGAAAGGCTAAACGTTATATGGTTGCGTTAGCTCTGACGTTAGTTTAGATTATAGACACTTGACTTTCCAATAAAAGACCATTAAAGCAGTAAGAAAATTAAATAAAAACAACTGGAGCAAATTTAGTGACTAGCGCATTCGCAGCGCGTTCCGTTGAACCCCGTTGAAGAGATAACGCTCTTTAACCTTTCGAGTGTCTGAAACGTGGATCCACGCGAGACACAATAACTTTTTAATTGTGTTTCTAATTAAGACATACGAAGGGTTAAACTCGAACTGTTTATTTATTAAGTTTAAATATATTGATTTTTTATACCTTGCTCTCTTGCAGGCGAAGACGCAGACCGCAAGTTCTTGCGCAAGTTGTCCCTACGTAACGGCGGATTCATGCGACACATTTACGAGGCGGCGGATGCTGCGCTGCAACTGCGCGACTTCTACCGACAGATCTCGTCACCGCTGCTTGCAGACCTCAAGTTCACATACCCGGCTGGACAGGTACTTTGATTATTTATTTCTAGAACGTTTAATCAAGTTTTTACCATACACTCAAATCTCAGGGCTTATCTCTAGTAATTTGTTCATAAGTTAGACAACTTGACCAAACACTATATTGGTATAAAACCCGGCAGACATCTTGAACAATCATGGCGTCTGCTCCCCCCTTCACGTATGGATTACTTAGGTTGTTTGCAAGCTATTATACAACTTAGTAAGAGGTTCTGTGAGACAAATACTTTAACCGATCTTTCCTGGGTTGCATTGTGACATAAAATAGGCCATTGCACATAGTAAACTTAATTGAAAACCTATTTTGAAGGTTCCGTACCTCAAAGGGAAAAAACGGAACCCTTATAGGATCACTTTGGTGTCCGTCTGTCTGTCTGCCCAGACCTTTTATGTCGGGAACGCGTGGAGGTATCGAGTTAAAATTAAAATCATATACTCAAGTCTATAGTCCCTTGAAGCTGTGAAGAAATAAAACTTCTAAGTTAACGTGAAAAAAGATACGGCCATTTGTGCCGCAAAAAAACGTATATTTCGACACTCCAAGGGAATCAACATTTATAGGGTACTTCCCGTTGACCTAGAACTATGAAATTTGGTACCTACCTACTACAAGTACAAGGAAAAGTCTGGAAAACTATCCATTTTTAATTAAATCATAAAACATACTCGTATAGTCTTTATTTAAAGTACCTACGTAATCAATCATCGAGGTATGCGCGGTCATAATTGTATGGGTGACCAAATCACGGAATATGAACGGAACCCTCGGTGGGCGAGTCCGTCTCGCACTTGTTCGGTTGTTTTTATTTAGTAACCTCCTTGAGAACTTAGTTTCCACCATCGACTAGATAATAGTTAGACATTAGTCTAGTTGCTAATCGATGGTGTGAACTTTAAACTACTTATGCAATAGAATATCGGTCTATTCTGATTAATCGACCATGGATGGATTGATATCGAATATATTTTGAGGTAATCACTATATTGACTACTGGACTTCGATCGACCATTGTTTGGTTGCACCGTTCATTGCTTTTTTTTCAAGAGGAATTTCGCTAAAGCATACCAAATTCTGGATCTGTTTTTTAGGGTTCCGTAGCCAAATACCAAAAAATGGAACCCTTATAGATTCATCATGTCTGTCTGTCTGTCCGTCCGTATGTCACAGCCACTTTTTTCCGAGAATAAAAGAACTTTAGCGTTGAAACTTGGTAAGTAGATTTATTCTTTTTTTTTACATCAAACCCATACGTGTGGGGTATCTATGGATAGGTCTTCAAAAATGATATTGAGGTTTCTAACTAAAATAAGAGAATGATAAAAGTAAAAAAACCTATATGATGTACATTACCATGTAAACATCTACCGAAAATTGGTTTGAACGAGATCAAGTAAATAGTTTTTTTTAATAAATCCTATTAATATCGTATTATAATTTAATAATTTACCTATAAAACATTGATCAAAGTTACAACGAACTACAAGAATTTTTATCTTATGTTACTTGCTGCTTCGGAACCGTTCGTGGCCGAGTCCGACTCGCACTTGGCGGCTTTTTTACTTATAAATATCATAGGATGGCACTATAGCCTAAGGCCAACCTGATGTTAAGCGGTCACCGCTGCTCATGGAAATTATCAGGGACTTCTTGCGCTTGCGCTTCCATCCCAGAAACAAAGTTGAAATGTATCATGTGCCCCCGTGCTCGTGTGCTCGGTTTATGACTCAGTTAATGTAGGTACCTAGCGTACCCGTTACTTATAGCTCTTTTGTCTCAAATCAAATCAAATCAAAATATTTATTTGTTAAAATATGGTACACAATAGATTTTTCATTTAGATAGTTCCAGCATATCCTGCCATACATGGCGTGCAAATGTCAATCCGCTACAATTTTTATTTTATGTCAATGTTGTACTAAATTATAAAATGTCCTAAAAATGTTGTTAAATAGTAGAAGTGGTAAATCTTGGAGCGTGTTTGGCAAATGATTATATAAGGTGCTATAAAAATATCCGCCACGGCTGCAATGGGAGACAGTATTGTGTTTTTAGATTACAATAGTAAAGATAAATTATTGATCATTTGTCATATTTTTTTTCATACAAAAAATTGTACGTTTAAATTTGAATTGATTTATTCGCATAAAACCATCACGTAGACTTGCTGTTGCCGCACCGCATCGAATAGGTACAATTCAATCGTTTCGCAAAACGCCGGCGCCGTTCATACACTGTTGCCATTTTTATCATTACGCCCCCACCCTGACCCGCACTACCCCGTTTGTCGCACGCGCCAGCCGACCGCCCGCTCGCCAGTCGCCCGGTCGTCCCCGCCCGCTCGGAAGTTAGTTTTAATTAGCGGTTAGCGACGGGATAATCGCTCGCGCTTCCTTTAAAAATGCCTCCCAGACGACGGTATTCCAATCAAGCATATCTTGAAATGGTGTTGTGCTACCGCGAGTGTAACTCCATAACTGCGCATGCAGTAAACTTATACCAGCAGAGGTTTGGTGTGCGAGTGAGTCATCATACATTATTAGAAGTGTGGAAGAACTAAAAAGGCGCATCAAACGCGCATTTAGGCAAGTAAAAAGTGAAACGGACACATTAAAAAAAGTGAAGAGACATGTACGTAAGCGTGCCTACATTTGTGTGCAACGCGAAGGTGAAGGCAACGCCAAGTTACTGTAATTTATGGTTATTTGATACCTAAGTATTAATCTAAGCACTTACTGTTTAAAAATAATAAGAAAAAAATTGCGATTCTTACACTAACTTGTCAGTCCAAAGCCTGTTTTAAGTGTGATGGGAAGTTTATCATCTTATTTACCTACGTCAGTTTTTTGGAAGAATGCGGTAGCTGGTAAGTAATTGAACTTTTAAAACACTTTTTTCCCTGCGTATTATTGTGTACCTAGTAGGTTAGATAGTGACGAACTAATCAGCTGATTTCAGTTTTCATTCACAGAACAGATAGAAAGAGATAGCAGTTGTTTTCATTGACGAAGCGACACATCGCGCGTAATTTGTGAAACGCGTTATGCAGAGTAGAGTCAATGTTTATTAAACTACTTTATTTTCTCAAATTAAATTAACTATTCTGCACCTATAGCACCTTATATATATACAATAATAGCCATGTAGTATATATTCTTCTTAAAAAGCTTCAATTTTATTGTTGGCAACCTCAGTTTATCTTTACTGTACTCCTGTACTCCTGTTTTTCAAATAAGCTATAATTTTTTTTACAAAGTTTTTTTAACAATTTTTTTTCTTATTTTTTTTTTCTCCTACTACCAATCTACATAACTCTACACCACACATCTAACTTCACTCACCTCCTCACACACATTTCACGACTCTCACGCAAATACAATTTACATTACACTAAGTTTGTTGGTTTCAGTTTTTGGAATTATTTAACTAGGTATCGTTAGTACTGTACCAGAATTTTGCATGCATTTATCTACTTTTGAAAACATCATTGTATTGGATGCCCCCCATTACACAGGATTTTCCTAGCATGGGGGACATTAATCTATCTGCTTGACCTTTGTTTTTATAAGTGCTATGTCTGTGTTTACATTACTCTTGTATGTACTATATGATGACAAATAAAAAACGTATTATTATTATTATGAATGTACTTAAGTTTATGCTCTGTGGTCGTTTGGCAGGTGCGGACGGACTCGCTGACGCAGCACTCGTTCCGCACGTACTACGCGGGCTCGGAGCTGGTGGTGGCGGGGCAGGTGCTGGCCGACGTGCCCCAGCTCGAGCCCACCGTGCTCGCCTTCTGCGGAGTGGGCGACGGCGGATACGGCAGGGTGGGCATACTTCTCTCTATTCTCTTCTTACTTTTATGTCTTTAAAACTAATATACTTACTTCGTGCTTTAAAGTATTCATTGTTAATCGCAAGCATTTATTTTTCTAATTTTCTGATTGTTGTGCTTGTTGATCCTTAAGATCTCTATAAAACTATTAAATTTCTAACCATGTGAATCTTTATGTAGCTTAATGTAGCTGTTGGTTTTCCATTTTTTTTAAATTTACATACTAAATCATAAACTAACCAAAATAAAATGAATTACAGAAACGCTACGAGATTGTCCCGAAGGTTCCCATAGAGAAGAAGAAGACGGGCTACTTGCCCCTAGAGCGACTGTGGTCGTACCTCACGATCAAGCAGCTGCTGGACGAACGCGATGCCTCTGACGGCAGCGACAACGAGGACAAGGAGAAGACTCCCGAGAAGAAAGCTCTCGCACTTGCACTGAGGGTATCGGAAACAAATGATTATCCTTAGTAAGATCAAATACGTCATCACGGCAAAAACACAAAACCAAACGCAATGAAATTTGACAAGGGTACGTTAGGACCTGTATAAAGATTATAGGCTTTAATTCGCGACTTCGTCTGGGCCCCCAAAAACATTCATGCAGACAAGATCGCGGGCCAACGCTAGTGTAATATATTTATTTTGAGGAGCATCGTTGGTGGAGACACCACAACCAGAGGGCATAACCTTATTCATACATCTGAATGGCCTGCATCATCATCTGCCCAGGCAGATGATGATGCAGGCCATTCAGATGTATCCCGACATTGTTGGAAAAGGGCCAGCCCTTTTCCAACAATGTCGGGATCAGCCAACCGGATCTTACTGGGTGCACCGGTATCTACACCAACATTTTACATGATGCGACTGTCTATCCGTTCTCCGCTCAAAAACTCAGTCACTTTTTACACTCTTAAAAAAAGCCAATATGTTTGTTATTTAATTATTATAATATTAAATACATCGCTATTCGTTCGCTGAAAAAGAACTAAAAGTCTTAAAACTATTCAGCTAAAATACAAACTTTTTGAATTAAACGTAAGGTTATTTGAAAATTACTAATAAAATGCTTATAAGAAATATCACTGTCTGGACTGAAAGCCTTAAAACAAAATAGGGTCCTGCTGGTTTGATAAAAGTTTTACAGGTGCATTCCTCATTAAATAATTATTATTTTAAAATTAAACTAAGGTATTTTTAAGGTACTAATACACCGCTAAACGGGACCATATAAGATTTGTCTATAGACCTTCAAACAGCGGAGGGTCCTGCTGGAATATAATTTAAGATTTCGCTGTAACATTTAAGGTACTATATTTTTACTTATACGATTCGGAAGGTACTGAATCCTATGCACGTTAATATTTAATTTCGATCGGATTAAACGTTGGGTCCTGCTGGGTATACAGACATTCTAGTCCCACAAAACTGGATCCGTTTGTCTGTGAGAGTATTATCAGTTAAATAAATAATACAAATATTTTCAGTACGAATTCGTAACACCGCTGACATCCTTGGTGGTTGTGAAACCGAACGCGACGAAAGCTGTCGACGCTGAATCTGTAGACAAACAAGGTGATTACAATGGTGATTTTTTTAATGTAATTTATGCCTACCCGCATGGAAAAAGTATGAAAGGCAGAGACCATTTAATATAGCTAAAGTAATGTCTAGTAATTCAACTAACATTACCTTTATTTTTCAGCCGGTTCCGGTGCGTTTTCCAGCGGTATTCGTAAGTATTCGCATCATCATCATCATCATTTCAGCCGAAAGACGTCCACTGCTGGACATAGGCCTTCCTCAAGAAATGGGGGACGCATAAGTCGTATATATTTTTTATTTTATTAAAGTTCTATTTATTCCTTATTTAATTTAGTCAGTTCCACAGCAGTGTTACGACCTGATATAATTACATTTTTTACATGGCAAATGTACTACTCACCTGACCTACCCTAGATAACACTATAGTAGTAATATATATATAAATATAGTCCTGCTTATCGATTTCGATAACGGCGACCCTTCATAAAAAAATATTTCCTTGCGTGTGCCCTAATATGACTCGCCAGACCGAATTTCGCATCGAAGAGGTCGTCTTGGCGCTCTACTATCAATAAAAATGTAAAAATATTTGAGCAAAAGCGTCTTGACACTTTGAACGAGAAGCGCCAAATACGTAAAGAGCAGGACTCGAACAATCTATTTGATTTACGGGCAAAAATATTTGTCTTTAGATTCTACTCCACTCACAATTTTTTTTTTTATTATTTTTTTTTTCTTGGGCACGCAGGTATCCCTGGTACCAACCTACGTGCTCAAGATAAAAATAAAAACTTAAAATAAAATATTGTTATTGTAGTAGAAAGATGAATACTTTTGCCTGTAAACCAAATAGCTCGTTCGACCTCATCACGCTTTGCATGTTTTATTATTTGGTACGGTTAGCAACGAAACTCTTTTTAAATCGTCTAAATAAAATACGGATATTGTTATAGATAGATAAGAAAAATACTTTTGACTGTTACGTAAGTTGAATAATAATATTGTGATAATTTAGATAGTATTATGAAACAGTGTTACCTAACCTTCTTTCGTTGCTGACCGTATCTCTGTATTCCTCTCTCTTCACACCACACAAACAAACATGCACCAACCCAACTGAATCTTACTACTCACTTCAGACTTCAACTACATACTTTCACAATTCTATCTTCCTTTAAGTAGCTCGGTAACTCAGCATTTTGATACTAACAATAAACTTTTCCTTAACTTTCTTTGTTAAGTTTTCTTTAATGTCCTAAAACATATCTCCTACTATGTATCTGTAAGCTCGTGACAATCTATCTCTAAAGGGCTTAAGGTGGTATACTCGAACGACTGAAATACGATCGAAACGAGTATTTTAATCAAATGTATCAGGCCAGGATAGCTTGTCGCTGTCACAAGACTTCTTGGCGGAAGCGGAAGTAGAGGATTATGCTTTAGAAGGTGAGACATCCATCATCTGCGTCCATTTAATAAGAAAATTAATAATAATATGATATTTATTTAATTTTAATATTATCATAGCAAAAGGTGCCCTACAAATATTCGTCTCTGTTTTTATAAGACTTGTTTAAAATATATTTACGGTATTCGCATCAGTAAATACGGCCACAACAAGGTGTATACCTTGTATACCTTAAGATCGGATCAATTTTGTAACATATTAATTTGCATTATAAATCATGTATGCAAGTCAACAGCGTAAATCGATACTTTTTACTTCGAGGCTCAGAATTGAAGAAAAAAAGTGATAATGTGAGGACAAACATCGCGTAGGTATGTCTTAGTGTAGATTGCCGGCAGACACATGTCAAAAATATTCTGGTATCGTAGTAATTAACCAATAAACTTCCATTCGTTGTTACATGGTAGTGACCACTCTTTCTCCCCAAACCAGGTATGTGTTGTAAAGATAGCAGCATGCTCCGTTCTTCGCATGTACAGTCGAACAAGCTATTTGGTATACAGGCAAAAATATTCATCTTTCTACTACAATAACAATATTTAATTTATTTGCTTTATATTGAGCATGTAGGTAGCTACCAGAGATTAGGTATCTCTGGTAGCTACCTACTTAAAAAAAATATTTGTCTTTAGATTCTACTCCACTCACAATTTTTTTTTTATTATTTTTTTTTTCTTGGGCACGCAGTTATCCCTGGTACCAACCTACGTACTCGAGTTAAAAAAATGAAATAAAATAAAATATTGTGTGTGTAGTAGAAAGATGAATATTTTTGCCTGTACACCAAATAGCTTGTTACCAATTAGCATTGGGTAACCGAGTGATTCAAGTACCTATGCATCCTACGTATTTCTTGCCATAGTATGACAAACTAGTACCAATGGTACGGCGAGGGCGCCGCGTGCGCTACCGTCTATCCTATTGTATTAGCGGCTTGAAGGTTTTTGTTCATTTACTTCACAAATGTATGGCTTAGCTTCATTATAACCATGACCTCCCCATGCATGCAGGATGTTACATTCAAATTGATCAATACACAATACATAGGTAGATACTATAAAAGCCCTCAAACACACTCTTTGCGGCACAGATTTTTAGGTTAAGAGTAAAACTAATATTTTTGTGTATTCTGTATTACTTAGGCTTACTTTTAAGTAGATTTTGCGGTTTTACGTATTATAGTGTTTCGGTTCAACTCGAAAACTATATTTACTTTTCATAAGCATGAAATCATTCATCGCACGTTATGTCTACATCTTATAATATTTGTTTTATGGATTCTTGGAATCTTATAAGTAATATATAATGTACTCACAGTTTTATGTGCTGGTTTTGTCTGTGTTATAATTGTATTTCTCGTAAATTATCAGAATTGTTACATTTGGCGCCTAATCGTGAAATCAAAGCTGAGCTAGCTTTGATTTCATTTTCTTCAAAATTCTAATCTTACTAGTTTATTAGTACTCTCTATTTCGACATCTTAATTTGGCTTAGATTCTTATGTGTGTAAAATACTCTTCAAAATTCTAATCTTACTAATTCTTTAGTACTCTTTATTTCGACATTTTAATTTGGCTTAGATTATTTTGTGTGTGTGTAAAATACTAATATTTTCTCCTCAGCCCGCTTCGTCGTACTGAACATACTTACATACTGTACAAAAACTTACACTACATCCCCACACACAATCCTCTTGCCTCTGGCAATTGGCACCCATTCTGCGCTTGTGAGTTTTAAATCACTCGTTGGTTACTTACAAGTTGGGGTTTGGTTTACTGTACGCGGCTATTAGGAGAATACCCTATAGTCGTTTTCACCTATACTTTTACTCTATACTTTACCACATTACGCTGCACCCCACACACGTGCACACCACAGCGCTTACCCTATGGTAACCGCACTCAGTCTTCGCTTGGGTGTGTTTTTAAAACTACGTAGTGGTCACTACTGAGTTGGGGACTGAGACACTTTCACGATAGCTACAGAACAATATTCTGTAGTTGTTTGTACATACCTACACGATGATAAACTATACAGATGCTAACAACAATAAATAAAATAACAAATACTGTCTTTCATTTACTTTACTTTATAAATGTTTTATTTTATTGAATAGGCTCAATGTCGTGGGCTCGATTTTTAAATATTTTATTTCACTCTCGGCTTAAACCTCTCGGTGAGGTGTATTACGTTTAATCCTTCCGGAGGTCGGTCACTTTTAATTACTCGTTTTACTCTTACGCGCGTATCACTATTTGAACCTCTCGGAGAGGTGTATTACTTGCTTGACTCTCTTTTGAAGAGGCTTAGTCATTCATGTACCCTCCCAGAGGGTTGTCGCTTCTTATCCTCTTGAATCTTATTTACCTTCATTTACCTCTCAGAGGGTTGTCGCTCTCTCACCCTCTTGAATATTATTTACCCTCATTTACCTCTCAGAGGGTTGTCACTCTCTCACCCTCTTGAACCTTATTTACCCTCATTTACCTCTCAGAGGGTTGTCGCTCTCTTATCCTCTTGAATCTTATTTATCCTCATTTACCTCTCAGAGGGTTGTCACTCCCTCACCTTCTTGAATCTTGTTTACCCTCGTCTGACCTCTTAAGGCTAGTTACTCTGACCCTCTTAAGGCTAGTCACTCTGACCCTCCTGAGGCCACTCTGACCCTTTAGAGGCTAGTCACTCTAATCTATATGAGGCTAGTCGCCTTTGACCTTTTTGAGGCTAGTTACTCTGAGCCTCTCGGAGTTTTTCCACTCTTGATAACTCTGTCCCTCTCTCAGCTTTTGCTTCTTACTACTTAAATCTTATTTTCCACTCTTTATAACTTAGTTACTTTCTCAGTTTTTGCTTCTTGCTTTTTAAATATTCTTTTCCCTTACTTATATTTTTCAAGTGTCACTTCATGTCACTCTCTGGAACCCTATGACTATTTTTATTTTCTTTTCTTTTGACTTTTATATTGTCATATATTACCTTTTTTTTTATAAATGGTTTTATTCATTACTCATGTCTATCGCTTCCTTCTTCTTACTATAGAGTTTTTAATCTTGACCTAATAAAACCTCTATAGATAATTATTTTCTTCATTCATCGGTTCTGAAACCAATAAGATTATTTTAATCTCTTTTTTTTAAAGAGCTTAAGAAGTACTGTTGGGTACAACGTTACCTAACCTTCTTATTTACTAACTCCTTGTTAGTTTTTGACTAATTAGCACCATCAACGTCTGCATGTTGATGGATTTCTGACTAATTAGCCATCGTCAACTATTGAGGTTGATGGATCTTCTATTATATCTATGGCTGTACTCTTAAAGCCATAGGTGTATCTTTACGAGCGGCTAATAACTCGCCTTAAATAAGCCTGTATTAATATTATTTAAGGGCTATCCCCTTGATCTTTTTCCCCATATCTATGGCTTCACTCTGAAAGCCATAGGTATCTTCACGAGCGGTTAATAACTCGTCTTAAATATGCCCTTATTGTAATCGATCAAGGCCTATCCCTTGATGTAAATCTTTATCTTATTAATGGATTTAATCGCGAGCGGATTACAACTCCAAAAATAAGCCCTACTGTTCATGAATCTTTAGGTTTGCGTGATGATCATTGAATGTGAATCTCATTTGACCTTAATTTCGTAAGATGTCGGTGTGTTTGAATGAGGTATGAAAGTTTGCGAATGCTGAAATATCTAACCTTCTCAAAATTTTGGTTCTAGGCCAAAAATTTTTCTCGGGGGTTGATGGGGGGTCAGATATGGGGTGGTTACTGTGGGTGACCACTGTGAAGAAAACAGCTAAATATACTTAGTAACATTTTTTTATTATTATAAAATAAAATCTAGTAACAAAATGCGTACGTATGTACGCATTTTGTTACTAGATGATAGAACGTGAGTATTGCAAAGTATTCTAAACACAAATTATTGTTTGTGGTGGTCCTCAAAACAAGATTTGCCCTCTCGGTAGCATAAGGGAACTTTGCATATTTTGCAGCCCCAAATTGTTCGCACGGGCTTTTTTTCGTGCTGCATCTACTGCAACGCCTGGAAGTTCCTCTAACTGGCTGATGATTTGCGACAGCTAGGCGAACAGATTTAGGAACTTCAGGTTTGTGTTTTTTTATGGAGACCAATCTTAGACTCATATATAGCTATATTCTTTGTAGGGTAGTAGTTTTTTATAAATGAGTCTCTAATTTTATTAATAAATGGCCGAATTTTATACAGCTTGTCATAGCTAGGATCTGTTCTTCCTGGCATCAAATTGTTGTCATTCAAATGAAGGTTTCCTAGAATCCAAGAAAATCTCGTCAAAGGCATGAACGAAGATATGTATTCGTCTCGTAAGTCGGTTGAAGAAGACCAGTAATCTCGATAACTTGGACTCTTTTTTTATTCCCATGACTAAATTGAGACCAATAAATACTTCCATTTCTTCTTCTGTGACAGGATTATAAGATCCTCCTTTTTGTTGAACATATAAGTTAGTCTGAAAGGTGATAAGTTGAACGAGTTCTTTTGTCCAGAATAATTGAAAAATGCTAAGTGGAGATAGTTCTTTATGAGCAGCCAGAGATAACAAGTCAGTAGTAGGTATGTGATGTGAGGAGGGGTATCATCGTCAGGAGGTATAATGGAGTACGATTTTTTCCATTTTGGAACCTGGTGATGGTTGATCGTCCTGGTTGTGGAGCTGCTGCTGATGATGATGATGAAGGTAACGGCTGAGAAGAAGATAATCTGGCTAGAGGCGTGTCATCTTCTGATACAAATTCAGAGTTAGATTGATTAGTACCTTCGAAGTCTTCACCGAGTAAAATTTCTTGAGTCGTCGTACTTGGACCTTCGACGATGAGCTCATCTTCGATATCCGTACCATCGCCACCCGCATAACTGTCATCATCAGAAGGTATATCGACATATCCCGATAAAACATTCTCGATTTCCTGGGTAGATAAAGCCGTTCTTTTCATTATCTGCAAAAATAAAACCAATTTGAAATAAAACTAAGTTATAGAAAAAATTATACCTTTACAGTACGGTGGTCACCGCTGCTAACCACTACAAATAAGGTGTAATTTTCAAAAACCTCTTATGTTTATTTGTGATATTTATACTTATTATACAAGATTATTCATATTTCAACAATTTGAGCATAAAAATAAATCGTATTTGTAAATATTAACTTACCAATGAAATAAAACACTAGCAGAACAACGAAATTCAAAGAACAATGGCAGCCACCCATACATTGTTTTAGTTGAGATTAAATTCCTACGTCTTTAAATGAAAAATATCTTATTTAATTCAGCATCACCTTCTGAATTAGTTTGTGCAAGATTTTTTGTTCAAGAAGGCCGAGAATAATAGATATTCAGTCATGAACTTTTGTAGGTTATGTCTATGGTAACTTTTATATTCCAAATTGAGGAAGTAAAAAGGCAATATTGCACTAGTATTTTCTTTACCTAGTTAATTCAGAATGAAATGTCTTGTAAAAATATTGTTTAAGGTTGGTAATCCCAGTGGTTATAAATACTCTTTGGCCTTACCTTATGTATACAATAGGTATCTACTACATGTATACATCGATCATATCGTTTTTACTCTGTGCACAGATCTGTCTATGACTTTGTGTCAATTACCAAGCAATTATTTTTAGATTTGGGTTACTAGTCTTTTTGATAGTTATTAATCGAAACTAATTGATTTATTTTTATACATACCTGCAAGATACCTACACTTGGAAATAAACTGTATTAATTTACTTACTCCGTTTAATTGTAATAACAAACTAAAACTGATTACAATACCTTAAATGCTTTAAGTACTTACTGTCACTTGGCAGAATAAATATAAAATGGCAACACTAAACGTTAATGAAAAGTCAAATAAGTTTTCATTTAACATAATTTTTTTATCCGGCCCTAACTGGTTAATGTGATACTTTGAAAAATCGTAGAAAAATAATGTAAATTCTTTCGTATGTAAGTCACTTTTAGACGCTCAAATTTAAGTCAACTACGTTTTCGCCATTGTTCTTTCACCAGTTTTCGTTTGATAGTTTAGTTCTCCTTTTGGCTGTCAGAGTATGACAATTAGCACTTTTCAAATGTCACATGCTCGTGTCGTTGATATTAATACGAACATTAACCAATAGATGTCGCTATATCATAAAACACGCGAATAAATATGTGGTTAATTCTACTGACCACTGTGAAGAAAAGAGCTCCATACTAATTACAAAATACTTAGGTACTACCTACGCCTTACGATACAATTTCTCATTTCTCAATAAATGAAATAGACACAACATAAAACAGATTTCATAAAATGTGTTCCATCTGTGTATCATAGCATAGTGACAGTCGAAATCGGCTGCCGTGAAATTTAACAACTTTAATGAATGTGTGCTAGGTTCTTCAAGCGCTGGTAGCACGTTACGTATCGCCCATAGAAGGCCCACCCTCGGTTTGCTTACTCCTGATTTGTTTGAAGACATGGCGGCAAGTTACAGTGAAGCGAAATCGTACTACGCTTTGGATTCGGATGTAACGGCTGCCAACCAGAGGTCATTCCATAGTGGTAAGTTTTTAACCCCTACTATCAACCACAAATCGATGGTAACAGTTTGACAGTGCCTTTATTTCGTAGCCGTAAAGGCGGTTTTCGTAGTTCAAGTGTTACTACTGACCTGCGGTAAATCATACAAATTCTTACAATTATTTCACTGTGGCCATTCGCTATTAAAAAAGCTTTCAAGTGTAGACGGGTTTAGTTTTAGGTTCCAAAGGTAGCTGTTTTTACTATGAGCGATCCAATCGATTCAACGAGGATCTTGAATTGGACTTAACATTCATTTCTATTATTGTAACTCAAAATAAGAACAACACAAATGAAAATTACATTGCTTGGTCATTTGAAGTTGTGTCCAAACGTGCCAAAGGTTTTTTTTTTATAGTGTTATAGGCTTGCGTTTGACCGCAACTCACCTGATCTTAAGTGATGATGCGGCCTAAGGTGGAGCACGCTTGCCTAGAATAAACCGGTTCACTCGTGCCTTGAAGATACCCAGATTATATGTATCGGGGAATAGAGAGGCGGGCAGTGAATTCCACAGTCTGGCAGTTCGCACAATAAATGTGGAAGTAAACCGCTTGGTTCGAGACCGTGGAACTTCAACCGTATAGCGGTGACGCTTCGCCGTATCCCTGCTCCGGTGATGGAATGGGGATGGTTGTTTTAAAATGGTTTCTCGCGTAACTTGCACTAAGCATAACTTGAACGACTATTATTACTCGCAAACTATATTATTTCAGTTAGTAGAATCAGTATAAATAATTACAGTGAGTGATGTTTAATTTTAACAAGTGAACAGACTTACAGTCAATTTAATAGATACAACTTATATTGTTTTTTTTATATGAATTACACCTGAAATGCAGTGTGCGTTACCATTGCTCCGCCAATTAAGTTATCCAAACGTAACGTAGGTAACGGAACGTAACGTGGAGGATTGCGAGGCCATGGAGATCTCAGCAACTACTTAGGTTAGAGATCTAATTCTTTTTGTCAATTGAACACTGAATTTGTCAAAAATTTACGAAAAAAGAATTGTAAGTTCTAGATCAATATTTTACGAAATATTCACCTTAGAAATTATGGCCGAGCAATCCCTTACTTGTTGTTTCTATATTGTTGATTATTTCTTTAAATCTAAGAGTTCATACAGTAAAACTGTTACAAGAAGTAAGGTCTTAATTTGTCGAAACTAACCAAGGCCATAAATATTAGTGCAAGTTTTACACAAAAATAAAACTCGATGCACAGCATCCGTGAGAGAGGGCGCTGTATACTTCCCTTTTATTGTTTGCCAATCACAGCGGGTAGCGGGTTTTAAGTTGACCGCGTTTTGACAAATTCAGTGACAAAAAGATTTAAATCTCTAACCTAAGTACTTAGTGTAACGTATGTAGCATTGAGTTACTATGGGTACGTTGATATTTTGATAATGTGTGTATTGAAGGTAGTGTGTTTGTTCGTACTCCTTGGCTTGTGATTAAAACTTGTGCCTGTACGTTACTACGTGTTTATTTATTCCCGTATCGTGAGTGCTCTCCAGTGCTTCCCACCCAAGGATGTTCAGTGGCGACGAGGATTAACAAAAAAAAAACAAAACTAAACTGTGTGTTAAGCTAATAAGTCGTGCTATTTGTGATTTTGCTAATAATGGCACTCGCCATTATTTGCAAAATCACAAATAGCACGACTTATTAGCTTATTTTATTGACTAAAAAGTATTGTATATTAATATCGAACTCTGCAATCCTACCGAGTGGTAGGATTGCAGAGTTCGATATTAATATACAATACTTTTTAGTCAATAAAATACCGAGTGAGTTACAAGTGCCAACGTTAATACGTGCCGTGATGGGTGGATCAAAGGCGCTCACTTCGTTCTCGGCTCGACTTATTACGGGGCCAACGTTCATTAGAAAACAGGGTACGGGAGATACAGGGTCGTCAAGCAGAGTGCGGGGGCCTTAAGCCAAGAAAGCTGTGCGAAGGTGATACGGTTTGGGCGAGACAGTACGGTGCGTCAGATAAGTGGGTGAAAGGAACTGTGAGAGAGATAGAAGGTACTCGTAGGTATGTGGTGGATAGCGGTGATGGTCGAATTCTCAATAGGCATATTGACCAAATCAGGCGCCGTTGTCGCCTGTCAGATGTGCCTAGTCAAGGAAATGAGGAAAACAAAGAACCAGGCGGCTGAAGTGAGACTGTTGTGCCACAACAAGCTGTCGGATCGGTAGAGGCATCAGAGTCGGAACGGCTGATTGAAGATCAGTCCGGCAAAAGTAGTAGTCCTCAAGTTAATATTGTGCCTCCCATACCTCCGCCCATTGACCCCCCTAATTGTGATGCTAAGCCGATGGCGACACCACCAGTGAGGCGCTCCGAACGAACACGTAGGCCGGTCGTCCGATTTGAAATAGATTGATTTATGTCTGTAACTGTTCGGTCTAGTACCTATGCATAAATTGGTATATGTATGTGGCCTCTACTTATAAGTTTAACAATGTTATATCTCAGTTAATATTGTAAGATTAAGAAGGGAGGTGTAACGTATGTAGCACTGACTTACTGTGGGTACGTTGATATTGTGATAATGTGTGCATTGAAGGTAGTACGTTTGTTCGTACTCCTTGGCTTGTGATTAAAACTTGTGCCTGTACGTTACTACGTGTTTATTTATTCCCGTATCCTGAGTGCTCTCCAGTGCTTCCCACCCAAGGATTGTTCACTTAGTTGCTGAGATCTCTATGCAATCCTCCACGTTGCGTTCGCGCGGCCAACTTAAAACCCTCGTAATTTCTTTTGCTACTTTTACAAATTTTTGCTTTGTTCCCTTCGATTCTGACAAATTGTGTCATTTTTTTGACGAGGTTTTTTTTTGTTTGGATAGCTTGGCGGAGCAATCGTAACGCACACGAAATGCATGGCCTATATAATGTCAGTCGAGTTCGGCTTTCCGCGAAAATTAACAACTTTAATGAATTTAAACTAGGTTCTTCAAGCGCTGATAGCCGGCTGCCCACCTTTGGTCCCTCTTCTTCTTACTCTATGTCTGCCTACTCTCCTATGAGCGGTCAAAATACCTATGGGTTACCTATGGACCCTTATGCTGCTTCGACGTATCCCGCTTACGGTTTTGGTCCGACTTCATTCAATAGTGGTAAGTGTTTAACAGTACAGTCAGTCAACTAAAATTCGCATTCGCAGGAATTAAGTCCGCCTTTGTGCACCTTTGTGCATGAAGTATAAATAAATAAATATAAATAATTCGATAGTACCAGTTGGACAGTACGTGAAAATTAACAACTTTAATGAATATTACCTACTAGGTTCTTCAAGCGCTGATAGCCGGCTGCCCACCTTTGGTCCCTCTTCTTCTTACTCTATGTCTGCCTACTCTCCTATGAGCGGTCAAAATACCTATGGGTTACCTATGGACAATTATGCTGCTCCAACGTATCCCGCTTACGGTTTTGGTCCGACTTCATTCAATAGTGGTAAGTGTTTAACAGTACAGTCAGTCAACTAAAATTCGCATTCGCAGGTATTAAGTCCGCCTTTGTGCACCTTTGTGCATGAAGTATTAATAAATAAATATAAATAATTCGAAAGTACCAGTTGGACAGTACGTGAAAATTAACAACTTTAATGAATATCACCTACTAGGTTCTTCAAGCGCTGATAGTCTGCTGCCCACCTTTGGTCCTTCTTACTCTATGTCTGCCTACTCTCCTATGAGCGGTCAAACTATACCTATGGGTTACCCTAATGCTGCTCCGACGTATCCCGCTTACGGTTCTGGTCCGACTTCATTCAATAGTGGTAAGTGTCTAACAGTACACCTTTGTGCATGAAGTATAAATAAATAAATATAAATAATTCGATAGTAACAGTCGGACAGTACGTTTATTTTGCAGTCGTAAGCCCGTTTCTTCGAGTTTCTCGCGAGCAATTAATTTGTTCGAGTCGAAATAAACATAACTTAAATTATTAAGTCGCAGTAAAATTTTTATAAAAGACAATTAGGTATGTTCTGAAATTGAGTTCATTCTTCTCTGAATAATGAGCTATCACTTAGAAACATATGGACATGGTGAAATTATAAGAGTTCTTTTCTTGTTTTGCGACAGAACCATTACCATTTACGGATGTATTCGAAATAGCATCATTCTTATTACAACGAATTTGTGCAACTTAACCTATTGAACACCACTGATCACTTAAGTTGCAAAAAGTTGTCTAAATTTTGCTATTTTTAAAACAATGTTTTTGTTTTGTATGAGACTAATGTTGCCTGTTAATGAATATTACTAGACTTGGCATCGTGGGTCAAGTAAAACGGTGCTGGCGTGCAAAAGGTTAATGATTCATTGAACAATAAAAAAAGGTTGGTCAGCGAAATTGATCCGATGTTTTATGTGACTGTATTTATTGACACGAATATAATGATTTGAATTTAAACATCCAATAATAATATGTCAGTAGTCTTTGTATAATAAGTAATATGCACATGTAATGGGCGCACATGCTAGATCATTCGGTTCCCTTCAACACGGTTGAACTAAATGGTACAGACAGCGTCATCAACTGCTAACCCCCAACGCATACAAATTACTTCGGATAGGGGGTAAGCAGTTGATGACGCTGTCTGTACAGAGCCAGTGCGTCCCAAACGGCGCGGCGGCGGTTGGGAGTCCAGGTCACCTCTTAGCTGCCGCGGTTATTTTAAATTTTATTTTGAATTATTTATTATATTTTTCTCTAGTCCCTTTTTTAACATGTACAACTTGTTACATTGTTCTCATTCACACATTGTACCCCTAGATTCAACATGAATGATGTAACCAAAGTAAAATATTATTAACAATAACGACAGACGTCGTCCTGTCAATTGATTTTTCAAGTTTTCTGACCGTTTAAACCTTTCCTGGACTTTCACATGTAATTTAAAACCAAAATTAGGCAAATCGGTCCAGCCGTTCTCGAGTTTTAGCGAGACTACAACGATTAATTTTTATTATTTAGAAGAACATTTTAAAAGAGTGTTCATGGAGTTTCTTTGTCGTCCTTCTCCATAGAAATCTACTGTTTGGAACGAGCAACTAGCTTCAACTTTCTGACTGACTGACAATTGAAAAGTTTATTTGAAATAAATGGTTTTGAGTTTGATTTTGCACAATGTCTTGCGACGATTATTGCAGTTTACAATTTAATGCATAATCATAACATCACGCCTAAATTCCCCAAACGGAGCATGAAATAGACCTGGGTACAATCTCCAAGACGGGCAAAGTATTACTGGGCTTTTCCATTAAGAATTTGCCAGTAGCTGCTCAGAGATTGAATTTGTGTCCGGTTGGGATGGCCACTGAGCCTATTGACCAAAAAATCCTCTGTAACATGGGTATTACAGACGATTTTTTTAACATATTAATTTACCTTTGACACATTATTATTTTTGTTCCTTAGACTCATTCATCACTACACCGTTACCCCCCCGAGTGCCACTCACGCTAGCCACGCAGCTCCCCGAAACATCCACGTTAGAACCGACCACGTCGCGCCCCAGCCTGGCCGTACTGCACCTGCATGGCTTCACCTGGCTCGAGCCCCTGCTGGATGCCAGTGCCAGCGCCATGGTGCTGCCCACTAATGACACTTCCGTCACTTTGAAACTTACCAAAGACTCTGTGGTATGTATACCATAAAACAGACAGAGAGAACAGCTTTTAAATGGGTCAAATGAGCTCTAAAGGTATCAATTCATCCCATTTATTTTTCATTTATATCTAGGCGCCGAAAGATGCAAGCGGTGACGCGGAGTGCGCCAGCGCAGTAGATGGCGGCGCAGGCTTGTGTGTGTACCTTTCGCGGTGCGAAGCTGCGCGGGACATCACTGTGGACATCTACAGAACGACATTCTGCAGCGTCAGTGAAGGGTACGTTACATTCAGTATATCTGTATCTTAACAATCAATCCTATGTAGTACTACACATAGTGCACGTGCTCATCGCTACCACAAACGAAAGGCTGATGAGGGTAAAAGTTATGATTTGGTGACGCTTACCAGAAGACGCAAGGTGGCTTGCCCCCTCCCTCGGTCTCATCGACGACTGATTACCTGTTTTGCTGGTCGTTGGAATCCCTTATGGTGGCGTATTTGTAAAAATAATTGCATTACTTGGTTAACACAAAATATGAAAATTGAAATTAAGTCGATTTTGATTATCCAAACAAGGTTCGCCTTATATTAGCACAAATACCTACGCCAGCATTAGAGATGTGTGAATTATAATATTATGTGTGAAGTATATGTGTGAAGTATAAATTATGAGATTTTTTATAATCTTTGAAATAATGGTACAAAAGCCGGTGCCTGCTGATAGAATATTACCTATGTTAAAGATTCCTGTGCTTTTGTATATACATAGGTCACACTTAGATCTTATAAACATTTTCTATATATACTACTCAAAACAAAATAAGGGCCACAAGGTATTTTGTCTGTACCAGGAAAATAATAAAACCAATATATATTTTTTGTCTCCATAACGAAAACTAATGTTGTTTTAACCATGTAGACCAATAAATTTATTCAAATAATAATGATTAAAAAGTTTATTTGCTTTTGAAAGAAAAAACACATTTTAGGTTAAAAATAAAAACAACGTAAAGTTACTGAAAATAATAATAAATAATAATAATAATAATCTTTATTACGATACACACAAGATTCAATATACATAAGAGCAAGTGTACAAGGTAACATAGAATCTACATAAATCTACACAGATCATGTAACCCTGTCTCCTAAACTAGGTAATCCTGTATCTTAGGAGACAGTGTTAGGCCATACAGGGCGGTTAGTCATGTAGGAACAGCTGCAGCCAGAGTGCTTAGCGCGAGTGTGGTTAAGTCATACATTTGTGTGTGTGCTGGAGTGTAAATGTGTTTGAGTGTAAGTGAATGAGTGGTGAGTATGGGAGTGTGTGTGTACCCCTAAGGGTGCGAGTGAGTGTGGTGTGTATACAGGGATAAGGGTTGGTAGAGATGAATGAGTGATAATGTATTGAATGTGAATTGGGTAGTGAAACTTTTATTTGGGATTATTCTATGAATGTAAGTAAAGACTCCGTGAATAAGTAGTCTCTTTGCAGTAGCCATTCAGTCAGTTTGATTTTCAGGTCATGGGAGTTTAGATCCATTATTTTTATGTTCTTATTTATTTTATTGTACAGATAGGAACCAAGAATGTAAAATTGATGACGAGCGAAAGAGGTTCTGTGCTGGGTACTGGGTAAGATTTGAATGCGTTTGTTACGGTTCAGAGGTGGGAGGTACTTATGTATTCTTAGTACTGCCCTGAACACAAAGAGCTGCCGTACTGTTAGCACTTTACAATCGGCATAGAGGTCAGATGTTGGATATCTAAAAGGTTTCTTTGTCATTACTTTTAGTATTGCTCTTTGTGCTCTTTCTATTCGTAAAAAATAGGTTTTAGATGCTCCACCCCAAGCGGTTATGCAGTATCCGAGTATAGATTGGCAGAGGGAGTAATAGATCAACTTCAGCGTGGCCCTGTCGGCAGAATCTCTGAGGGACTTGAAGATGTGGATTAGACGCGTAGTTCTTGAGGTAAGAGTATCAATTTGCCTGTCCCACCTTAGACCGCAATCGATCTGTACACCCAGATATTTGACAGCGTATGAACGGCTTATCGTGGGACAGGTACAAGATACTGTGGGGTTAGGACAGGAGTGAGCTTTGAGGGTGAAATCTGAGCCTGGAGTACTACCACGTCTTAATCCAAAAGGAATGTAAGTGGTTTTATTTAGGTTTAGGGTAAGTAGGTTGGAGTTTAGCCATATCATTATTTTAGACATTGCAGCTTCTGCATTTGCCTTTACCATATCCCAGGTTGAACCGCGGACTAGAATTGCAGTATCATCTGCGTAGGCGTAAATATTACAATTTGGAAGGTTCATCTTACACAGATCATTGACGTAAATTTGGAATAGGGTTGGGCCCAGTATGCTTCCCTGGGGAACGCCGTAGGATGTGATTTCCTCATCACTCAGGTAAGTATCTATCTTGACGCGCTGTTTACGGTTTGTAAGGTAGCTCCGAAAGATATCCAAGGCAATACCCCGCACACCTATTACTTCCAATTTTGAAATGAGGTTGGGGACAGAAACTGTATCAAATGCCTTTGAAAGGTCCAGAAAGATTCCGAGGCATTTAGTTTTACTGTCCAAGTTAGCAGCAACTGATTTCGTTAGTTCCAGTACAGCATCTTCTGTTGACAGCCTTGGCCTGAAGCCATATTGGTTGTCGGCGATAATATGGTATTTATCAAGGAAACGCCTTAGTTGGTTGTTTAGAATTCTTTCTAGGACCTTAGAAAGAGCTGGCAGTACCGAAATAGGCCTGTAGTTGGTGACGCAGTTTCTGTCCCCGCCCTTGTATATCGGGTGAATAATAGCTTTTTTAAAAGCATCAGGGAATACGCCTGTTTTGAGGCATAGGTTACAGAGGAAAGTTATGGGTGGTACCAAAACGTGTCGGGAACGTTTCAGTAGCATAGGCGACAGACCATCCCAACCCACGGCACTCTTGTCGCGAAGCTGGAGAATGAGGGACTCGACTTCAGATTCAGAAACATCTAGAATAACCAAGGAATTAACCTGCGAGGCTTGTGGGCTATTACGGTATGGGTGGGAATGATGTGTAATGGTCGTGTTAGCATGATGCTGTGACGTGATTTTGTCAGCTAGGTCGCTTCCTATGGAAGTAAAGAAATTACACACCTCATTAATTGAAGACAAGTAATCACTTTTCAATTCCAACAACTCAGAGGGGCTTGTCTGCGGTTTATGCCTGTTTGTGATAGTGTTAATTGTTTGCCACAATTTACGGGGACAGGTTTTGGCTTCTTTTAATTCATTTGTTTCATAAGCAGTTTTTAGCTTCCTAAGTAAATCGTTGCAGAAGTTACGGTATCGAGTGTAGGTAGTTTTTAGGATTATGTTACCTGGGGAGCTATTGACTTTTATATGCATTCTATCCCGATTTTGTATGCATTTTAGGAGTCCTGGAGTGACCCAAGGTTTTATAACATTTTTTTTCCTAGGGACATTTATTTGAATTGAATGTTTAGAGACGACCGAAGTAACAGTGTCTATGAATATGGCTGTTGTGATGTTGACATCGTCTGTGTTGTACATTCTGGAAAAGTCTACATTTTCGAGATCTGCAATTATGGCTGGATAATTTAAGCGAGTGACTTTGTGGGGTGATTTAAGAGGTGGGTTGTAGTTAGCAATATTCAAGAGAGTAGGTTTATGGTCTGTGATATGCGATTCTAGGATGAGAGAGGTAGATGGTAGGTGAGACTTAAGGAAGATGTGGTCTAAACATCGTTCTAAGCGAGTTGGGATGAGATGGGTGGGCAAAAGTCCGTGAGAGGCATTTAGTGATAGATAATCGAGCGTTCTGTCATTCCTGTTGGTTGTACTTAGGTCCAAATTCATGTCACCCATAAGAGCGATGTTAGAGTAGCGAGAGATGCTATTGTATAGACTGTCCAGGTTAGATAAAAAGGAGTTAAAGTTACTCTTAGAGCTAAGGGATGGTGAACGATACACTGCAACTACTGCTAATTCGTTGTTGCCTATTTCACATACCAGGCAATTGCCTCCTTCAAATTTTGGTTCCCGCACAGTACTTTGCAACCCTAATCTGGTGTATATAATAATGCCGTCATTTTGATTACAGTTAAAGATGGTAGAGTGAGCCTGAAACCCATCCAAAATAGGTAAACAGGTAACCTTACTAAGCCAACATTCGGTGAAAATCACAACGTCATAAGGGATTTTTGTTTGATTAATTAGAAGTTGGATATGGTCAAAGTTTTTACTGACACTGCGGATATTTACATGAAGTAGGTTAAAATTGCCAGGAGTTGATGGGATAATGTACCGTGGACAGTCCTCAGGTAGGCAGTTGAAGGAGGTACCTATACACGAAGATGCATCAATTTCTTGTATAATGTCATTAATATTCGCCATTTTTATTTACGTATAAACAACAAGACAGACTATTAAAGAAAAGGCTTGCAAATGGGGAGACAAGAACAGAGTAGGAGCCTTTATAGATACATAGAACTTTAAGTATACAATGAGGGAAAAGTGTTACGATGTATGTTGAGAGGAGTTTATGTTTGTTGTTGGGTGAAGTAGTGTGGATGTGTACAATATGTGATAAGGTTGGGATTATTGTGTTCAGGAAATACCGAAGAAGTATCAATATGTAATGTGCAGGAGGGTACAATGGATTATATAGTCATTTCGATTCGAGGTTTTGAAGAGAGCGGTCAGAACCAACGAGAATATGCTTGTCCCCTTCGTGCTTCCTCAGGAAAATATTGCCATTGGAGACCCAACAGAATTTGTAGGCATGTTTTGATGCAAATTCCCGGGCTTGATGGTAAAGTTTTCTTGCACTTAAAGGCAGCTGCTCGGCGATATAAATAGGTTGCGGTTTGCCAGGCATTCCGACGTGAGAGGTGTTAAGTTTCTGGTCTTTAGGCCTGCTCTTGTTGAATGATCGCACTGCCGAGACTACAGTTTGCTTGGTGCCTACGGTCACAAATTCGGCAATAATAGGACGCGGGGAGTTGGTATTAGGGGGTTTTCCAGGTAGGCGGTAAACGTCTCGAATATTGGAGTCATTGATGGGGTTTCCCAAAGCCTCGCAAATTTTGATCACTGTCCTAGAAAGACTGGCAGAGGTTTCAGAGTCAGCAATAGGCACATTACGGATTTCCACTCCAGATGAGCGTGATTTGAGTTGTTGATCGATAATCTTTTTTTCTAGATGGTCTATGTGACTTTGCTGTACATCCCGTGTTTTTTTTAGTTCTTCTATCTCCTTCTTCATGTCTTCAAACTTCGAGTTGAGAAATTTCACTGATTCAATAATCTCTTCATTTGATTTCTGAATTTTGGCGTTTGTTGCCTGAATGGCCGCGTTTTGGGACTTTATTTCTGCAACGTCGGCTATAAGTTTGGTCATTAATGCAGTCTGTTCCGCTAATGATTTAGAGACGCAGATATCTTGAGGAGCAAGGCAGCTTGAACTGCCTTGCGGAGACTCAGCATTGCGCGGACGTTTGCTACGGGAGGTGTTTACAAAGCCACTCATCGAGACAGCGGAGTTAATGTCAGGCTCTGATTGCGTTTGATTGTGGCTGAGACTTACTGTCGGAGTATTGGGCGGGGTGCGCGGAATGCTCGCCATTATGAGCAATATGTAGAATTGGTCCAACGGTCAATATTGATTTATAAATAAATCAAGGGGTGGCGCCACCAGTCACTTCACTAGCAATGCACTAGGTCGCACTATATTCGTCGCTGGAACGCGCGCATCTACTTGGTCGTCGGAAAGTTGGTAGCTCTGACAGCGCAGCGAATATTGCGCGTACGCAGGACTATAGCCGTTATAACAGTCGCACAATCACCAAGATTCCGTGCACTCGCGGGTTAGTCAATATGATACGGCACTTTTAGAATGCTTTTTCGATGTTTATTATTGAATGTGTGTCTCACTCCGTGAGACCGAAACCAGTTTTTAGAGGATTTACACACCACTAAACTTGTGTTTATCATAAAAAATATAAGTATTCACAGCCGATAATTAATTTTACGGGGTGATTTGAGTAAGGACACGACTTAACGATCGCGGAGCGCGTTCCGAATCTCAAAAACAAAAGAAAATACTCCATGCTCATCTTTTAGTAACGGGTATGCCCCCCTCGTTTAGCTACGCACTCCTGAAGCCTGGAGTGCATGCTCTCAATCAAATGCCTGACATTTTCCATTGGAATCTCTTCCCAGGTCCTTTTCACAGCGTTTATGAGTTGCTGTTGGTTGTGAATTTCCTGATCACCGTCTCTAACTCTTCGTTTCAACTGATCCCACATGTGCTCTATTGGATTTAAGTCCGGAGTTCCGGACTGTTCGCCGGCCACGGCAAAACTTGAATTTGAGAGACTTCCAGTACAAACAGAGTCGCTTGAGCCGTGTGTGCACAAGCATTGTCTTGCATCAAGATGAATCCAGGACCCGCTCGCTGTGCAAATGTGATCACATGTGGTCTGACAACTTCCTCAATATACCGCTGAGCAGTAACAGTACCCTCATTTAAATAGCGAGCTCAGTTTTGCCGTGTAAGCTTATCCCGCCCCAAATCATTACATTTGGACCACCAAAACGATCGACTTCACGGATGCAGGCTTCTGAAAATCTCTCGCCGCGTCTTCTCCATACTCTAATACGCCGATCGTCGTTAAAAAATTTAACTTTGCATTCGTCTGTGAAAAGCACCATGCCCCATTGGTTTATGTCCCAGTCCAAATGTTGAAGGGAAAATCTTAAACGATTTGCACTTTCTGGATAATGGAACACGGACAACTCGCCATCTTGATGCCTGCTGGTTTTCATGCAATCGATTACGAATAGTTTGGTCACTGACACGAGTACCCGTTGTCAGCCGTAAACGATTTTGCAGCTTGCGGGCCGTCGTTGTGCGATCTCGGCGCGCACTTAATCGAATGTAACGATCCTCTTGAGCTGTTGTAATGCGAACTCTGCCCGAACCAGGTCTTCTTCTAACACTGCCGGTCTCTTGGAAACGATTCCATAGATTTTGAATAGCTCTTCGAGAAAATCCCAATTGCAAACCCACAGATCGCTGCGAATGACCTTCTTCAATCGTCGTAACGGCTCTGGTTGCTGTCAGCGAGTCCATATGACGCCTGCGTGCTTGTGGCATATTGCAAAAGATGTTTCTGACTCGAGATATCAATGAACTCTGATAATTTCTAATAAACCAAGAAGCTAAGGAAAGCAAAACGTCAAAGAAAATGGAATCAAAATTTTCAAAAAGGATTTTAAATCAAACTTTATTTAAAATTGTTGCCAGCATTAGATGAATACTACAATATTAAAAAGTTTAGGTATCAATGTCGAGTTTGTATACTCAATATGTTACTACTTTCAATATGTAAATGTTTAATAAATTACACCAAAATGAAAAAATACCTCGTGGCCCTTATTTTGTTTTGAGTAGTATAGTTATGCAACTGTCATGTAATGTAACCAATGTACTTTTCACTTTCAGATATGCGGGAGTCTGCTGCGCACAGAAGAAAATCGACTTAACAAATTAATATGTACGATGTTAAATAGATAATAGAAATATAATTAAACCATGACAATAGGGAGTGTTGTTTTGAGAATTTGAGATACAGACATGAAGAGCATAAAAGGAAATGTACTGTTTGTTATCGTATATTTATGTATATGAATCGGACCGAAATGTAATATCAACTGGATGTTAAGAAGCAAAATAAAGAGTATGTTGTAAGTGTTGTAACTTCAGACCAATAAATTTTATTGGTCTGAGGTTGTAACATTGAAAGTGTGCTTTCTGGTAGATTCATTCATTCATTTCAATGACAAACAAACATACTTAATGCTTATTTTAAACTAGGAGTAGTTATGTACTATGTAATTAAATGAAGTGGTTTTTATTAAGTTTTGAGGAAAAAAGGTAATCAAAAGTAAACTTAAGGTGCTAGATAATTTCAATAGTGCCATTATTAGGATTAAACAAGACCTACAGCTGTTGTGAGATACCTACTTAGTTTTCGTTTTTATACAATTGAATCTTAAATAAAGATGATTATTTTTCATTAGAAAGTTTTATTATTTTATAGGTAGGTATATCCTCCTATTCCACCCCCAGGAACCTTCCTACATATATTCCCTAAGAGCCAGCGGGTGTACAAAACGGCAACGGCAATACCTAGTTTAAAAAATAGTACAGTCACGAGCATAAATATGTACACAGATTGCAAAATTCAAAAGCAAGTTTCTTGTGAAATAACTATTTCAACTTATAGATAAAACCTATTCTATAGTAGTTTGGGTTTAAAAAATACCCTATTCGTAACCTCATAACATTTCAATCAATAGTTCAGGAGAAAATCAGTTTAGAATGAGACGCAACTGTTGACATGTTTTTGCTCGTGACTGTACTGTATGCAGAGGCGTAACAAGGGTGGGGCAAGTAGGGCACGTGCCCCGGGCGCATTTCGAAGGGGGGCGCAGAAATAGCCATAGTGTCCGGAACGCAACCTATGAGGAATTACAATTTGCTTACGATTTAGCTTCACATTAGCACTCCATGGTATGTGAGGAGGCTCACTTTGTATTGTCCTGTACCATATCCCATTATCGCGAGAAACAATGTCAAAAAAATATTTTTCGAAAAAAAGAGAACTGCCTTAAAAAAAAAACTAAAAAGTGATAAATAACTTTAGCACAGAACACAGAAGACTTTAGTTTCGGAAGTCGGTGGCTTTGTTCTGTTTGTTGTTTTGTATTGCCACCGACTTCCGAAACTAAAGTCATGTGTGTACCGTGCTAAAGTTATAAATTATCACTTTCTAGTTTTTTTTTTTAAGGCGGTTCTTCTTTCAAAAAAGATTTTATTTTCCACTTTTTAGTGCCTCCTTGTCACCCAAATCCACTAAGTAACGGCAACACATTTAAAACAGAGATAGAAAGTTCTCCAAAGATGGAACGATGGAAGAAACGAAAACGTTTTCTCGGTTTTTGTTGATTTTTTCAAAAAGCGCTGAATAAATTTCTGTTTGTTGACTAAAACCTTCTCCAGAATGTAACAAACACTTTTATGAAAACCGCATCCAAATCAGTTCAGCCAAACGGGAGATAATCGCGGACAAACATACATACAAACATTCGGGTCGAACTGAGAACCTCCTTTTTATTAAGTCGGTTAAATACTCCTTCCACTGAGATGCAATTATTTTTTTGTATTTGATTAGAACTTCTGAGTATTCTGGTTTTAGATGTTACAACTCTGTGTTACGGCTGCGACGGTTAAAAAATAAATGAAAAGAATTTAGAGATTTCTATAGTTGCGATGTTAACGGAGGACAGTTATACGAAGAAATATTGGATGTTCAAATGCTAATATCTACAAGAAAAAACGTGAACCTGAAGAAATCAGAAGAACTACTTGAATAGGGTATTTTACTCTATACGACAAAAATTCTATAAATATGTTATTGAAACAGTTTAGGCATAAAGAAGACGGAAAATGTAAGTTTTAGTTCATAAAATAACAAAACAAATTTTTAAATTCAATTCAAAGTTTTCAGTATTTTTAATCTGTTATAAAACACCGTGAAATACTACCGCCATGTTATTACACCGTACGGCTGTGTAAACAAAAAATTGTCAACTGTCAGTCAACCGATTGGCGTAATATAGGCTTTGTACTTTTATTATTTTCGTAACCAACGTAATTTTTTCATTATTACACACTTTACAAAATATGCTTTTAGTTATTTTTAAATGATATACAATTATCATATTTAATAATGAGCTCATTTGATACAAAAAATTTAAATGCATTTTTATGGCACTTATCGATTGAATAAAAATTTTGTTTTTTTTTGGTGGCATTGTGGCATATTAGCACTTCAGAATTTCACTGAGACACTTTTCAAAAATGGGTGTAATACCCTATTAAATTGGGGTTGGATCTAGAACACGGAAACACGAGTTGGGGGATAAAAATTGATGAAGTTGGTAGGGATTGGGTCCCAATTATAACAATACTATTTTCATTAAAGGGAACCGAGTAGTTTTCGAGAAAGTAATAAAATAAGTTACTAACCTCAAATCACATTATACCACGTAAAAAGCGAAAACGGAACGTTAAAATGGGCGATTGACAACCAAATCTGTCAAAATATAATTTTTATGGTGTAAAATATCGTGAAAAACTGATAAAATGGAACGTAAAAAAAAAGAAATGACATTTGTGTGTGTCAAACTTTTTGGACAGAAGAAAAAACTTAGGTAAGTATAGGTCGACATCAGGGGCACCCCGAGGTTCGGTTAGTTAGGTTCCTTTAAACCCTGCAAACAGAAATAGGGCTTCGTCGACCTGATGGCGGCCGTCTTTGTGCCAATTTATGTACCCGTTGCCGACAGTCGACGCCTTTTAGGCAACTTTACCTAGTGTCCATTTTTTTTTTCCATTGATGGAAGTGATACCAGGGGTCGGGAGGTCTCCCCCTACCCCCTCCCACCATCCCCTACTCCCAATTCATGTTTCCGTATAATAGATTTTAAGCTTAAATTGTGAAGCGGGGATGAAATCGTATTCCAAATTTGCGCATTTCTATTCAAATTCTGCTTGTTTACATTTGCAGTATCCATCGCAAGTTGTGAGCGATCTTTTAGTACGGTAGTACTAATACTTATACTGTGCTTTTAGAAAGATCAAGAAAGATTAAGCGACCTAGATTTGCTCAGTGTAGAGCGAGAAGAGACAGATAAAACAAATTTCGAAAACATCATCTATATGTTTGCGTTCAAGAAGACCAGGAAGGTGCAGTTGTAAATGCAGTTGTCCTATTTACGGATTTACATTATAAAAAAGATAATAAATCTCTGTTCTGTATGTAATATGATTAATGATTACTGTAGGTTTAAATAAATACATAGGGGCGCAACTAATGATGCGTGCCCTAGGCGCCACTATCGGTTGGTACGCCCCTGACTGTATGCGGCCCACGCTTTTTATTTTACCTACTTATACATACTTACTTGAACTGTTGGCATTCCGAAGACATTGAAAACTAATCATGATCAACGTACATCGCAAGGCATTGTAACAAGCAAAAACACGACAAGAATACATTGCTCCTCCGTTTGTATAGAGTTCCAGCACCTACTGGCAAGTTTTAGCGCTCCTTCAGACCTTGAAAATCGATCATGGATAAAGTGCATCTCAAGACCCCAAACACGACTCAGACACGTTGTATCGTTACGGAATTCAACTTCCAAATGAGGACCTACGGATGACACGTATTTACTATTCTAGGTTTGTAAACCAGGGTCATGCTGCTTCGATTCGAAGTAGGGAACGGCGCGCGGCCTGGTACGGGCCGGAAATACCTACGTTTCTTTTCGGTATGTCATCTCGCAAGTGAATCTAGGAGGTTATTGGCTGCTTAGCCGGACTTTTCTGTGGTGCCTTAAAACTGAATTGAAGGCCTCGCAGCCAGGGAAAAATAACTTATAAACAAGCTAAGGGCACCCTCGGCTTAGGGCGTCGCTAGGAGAAGGCAGCAAAGGGACAGACTGACTCGGATCTCTAACTCGTCACCGCTGGCTGCCCGCTATTTATAAGTTTGAGTTTCTAGATAATTATATATACTTATAAGCATATACAAGTATGGTCTAGAATGTTGCAACACGACACTTTAAAACCATTTAGAAAAATGGGTCCAAAATGTTCCACAATATTTGTAGTTCTGCTACTCGATAATAGAGCGCTATCGTGGGGTTTTCAGTGCACCGAGCTACGTGACAATACTACTAAAAAAGTTCCTTAATAAAAAAGCGGCCAAGTGCGAGTCGGACTCGCCCATGAAGGGTTCCGTAGCAGCAAGTAGGTAACATTTTTATATTTGAGTTGATTCAATGAAAGGTAAATTGCTGTTTACGATTTATGACATATTAAAAAAAAAACTACTAACTAGATCTCGTTCAAACCAATTTTCGGTGGAAGTTTACATGGTAATGATGTACAGTCAGCAAAAGAAATAGGTATGCAGGTCATCGGAAATGGTTGTAGTTTACTTAGAAACCGATGGATGTTTTCGAATGAAAGGAGTTGTTTCAAAATGTATGGAGCCTGGGCCCAGACCTTGTACACCGTACTTACCTACAGGGAAACACATTTTAAATAGTTCTCAACTGTCCAATTACTTAAAAATGGCTTTTTGAGCAGGTAAATCACAAGACATTGTACTTGAAATTGCAACACACAACAAAAAAAAAGTCATGGCGGTAAGCTGTCATTTTGATTGATTAATGACGTTTAACATTTATAATTCTGATTTCATATGTCGATTTGTGGACAACCAGGTAAATAGATGGGAAAGAAACGGTGTTGAATTCAAAAAAACGAATGGAAGGTTGTTAAAAAGAACTCCAAAAACTAAAAACAAAACTAGACGAAAGCAGAGACCATACGGACGAAAGTGACACTGTTGTAACACTGACAGCTGACGGTTCTCTTTCTATGATCATTGGTCGATAGAGTTTATAGAGTAGCTAAATCTGAGTGACGCCATGTTGAAAATCCATAAAATAATCAATTTACTACCACAACAGTATACATTGAAATGAATGTATTTTTCCCGGATTCTACTCAGTGGCGTGCGGTTCATACAGGCAAATAGTAATTGCCTACCTTACAAAATACTTTCTACTATCGAAATAAAATACTACTACTATTTTATTTCGATAACAAATATTTTATGCACGAGTAATTACCATCATTATACCAAAAACGAAAAATAGAAAATCTTAAATCAGCTCCACCCATCGAGTAACGGTGGAATCATGAAGTCTCATTGATACCTTCGCGCATTTCGACCATAATCGCACCTGCTAACGGAAAGGCACAAAGTCAAAGTCTCTGGATGATTATATGTGTGCGTCGTGACAGACACGTATTTACGTGACTACAATGGTGTGATTTTTCTATAAATACTTGGCACACATTAAGACAAATAACGCACACAAACGTCAAAAGTAGACATTGCCTTTTTTAACTTTTACTTACACTTTCGACAATTGGGTTGTTGACACCATTAACCAATAATTCCAAAATACAACATAATATCTTTTATTACACTTTATTTTAGCCCGGAAAACCCGATTAATTTTCAATTCACTGTAAAATTCGATTTTAAGTTGGTTTGAAATCATTGAATAGTTAGTCAATTGAATTGGTAAAAAAGTGACGTCACAGGCCGCGTCATAAAAAAATCTATGGAGGAATCTCGTTTTGATTGGTGGTCAATTGATTGGTGGTTTCAAATAGCCAATTGCGGGGTCTTAAAACCGAAGTTGGCTACACAAGGATCTGCGACTATTTTAAAAAGTAGCATCTTTTGGATATATTAGCGCTAAATGAAGCACTATTAGTTTGTATAGTATTATTTTTTTTATTTTTACGTGAGTTATGAGCGGCCATTGTTGTTATGGTTTGTGTGGTTTTGTGATATAATTTTATTCTGGTATCTATATTTACGATTTTAACGTTGATAATAGGTGAAAGACGGGTGGTAATAGGTGTGTGTGTACAGAAAATTTTAAATGATGCGTATTCAAAACTCTTTTAGTGATAAAAAATAAAAAGCTTTTTACAAAAAAGACAACCGCCTTATCAAAAAGTAAAAAATAACTTTAGCACAGAACACACATTGAGTTTAGTTTCGAAATTCAGTGGCTTTGTTTTGTTTGTTGTTTTGTATTGCCACCGACTTCCGAAACTAAAGTCAATGTGTGTTCTGCTTTTTTGTAAAAAGCTTTTTATTTTCCGCTTTTTAGTACCTCCTTCTCATCCAAATCTATTAAGAAGAGATTGAAAGTTAACTACTACAAAGATTGATGAAACTAAAACGTCGTCTATGTAAATTTTTTGGGTATTTGTTGATTTTTCAAAAAGTGCTGAATCAATTTCGATAAAATTTATATGGGACCACCCCTGAAGCATACCCTATCCATAAAAAAAAGAATTTTCAAAATCGGTTTATGTTTGCCGGAGAAATCGCGTAACAAATCGCGCACATACTTAATGCAAATTTAAGACTTATACGGTTTTCTCATGGATGCCATTGTCAGAACTGGACCAAATAAAAATGGGACCACACGGGAAGCACTTCTTTCAAATAAAAAAAGAATCATCAAAATCGGTTCACCCAGTCCCAAGAAATCAGGTAACAAACATAAAAAAAAAAAATACAGACGAATTGATAACCTCCTCCTTTCTTGAAGTCGGTTGAAAATAGCGACGAATCAAAACAAACAAACAGTAGGCAGGTGTTTTTGTTTGGTAAGTAAGCTTTTAAAAATTTCTGCCTTCCCTGTCTCAAAACCCTGTGCACGCCCCTGATTCTACTGATTTTTCTCTTTTTTTTGAAGTGGTGTACATAGACTGGGCCCAATATGATACATGTCCTTTAATTAAATAATTGAAATGTTATTCTCTATTAATTTTATTTTATTTTATTCAAAAGCACCCATCGGTTTCTTAGTAAACTTTAAGTATATCGGACGACCCTGCATAGGTGCCTATCTCCTTTGCTGACTGTACATCATACTATATATTTTTTAGTTTTATCATTCTCTTATTTTTGGAAGTGTCTCTCGCGCAAACTATTCAGTTTAGAAAAAAATAACTTTAGAAACCTCAATATCATTTTTGAAGACCGTTTCAGTTCTAAGTATGGGGAACCCCCAAAATTTTTTGTTCTTTTTCTTTTTTTGTGTAAAAATTTTAATGCGGTTCACAGACATACATACATACATCTACTTACCAAGTTCAACAGTATAGTTCTTATAGTTTCGGAAAAAAGTGGCTGTGACATACGGACGGACAGACAGACAGACATGACGAATCCATAAGGGTTCCGTTTTTGCTATTTGACTACGGAACCCTAAAAACACGATTAAACACGAATAGTAAAAACAGAAAAATAATATTATTTTCAAACGACACTTTTCGAATAGAAGGTATTCGAAAAGTGACGTTTTTATTTTACCACACACACATTGACATTACGTTTAGGCATTCTCAAGCAGTTTCAAGCAGACTTCAGACTCGACTGTCACGTGGTGTTGTGTAAATGAATAAATGAGAGACATTGACATTTCACGACGATCAAGAAAAGTTATAAAAAATTGCAAAGAGTTCCAACCAGTGTCAATAAAATTTCATATTGTCACAAATAAAACCTACCGAGTCAATACAGTAGCAGCCCTAGTGAGTCTGGCAAATATAGGTATAGTGCGTGCCACGAAAGATGAGACTTGACACAGACTTGATTTGACTTGCGCAGTACTCAATTTAGAGGTCTTTTACCACAGATATAGATCTGTGTCTCTTACCTTTAAATTGAGTACTGCGCAAGTCAAATCAAGTCTGTGTCAAGTCTCATCTTTCGTGGCACGCACTGTAATTATTTTTGAAGATGACGGGAGCGGTCCTTCTGTACCCTCTATATTTTGTGGATCTACGGGGAGGGGAGGCGCGGTAACTAAAAAAAAAAAAAAGCGCGCGATTTACTTCCCTGTTCTTGCAATCTGTACAGGGTATGTACACTATACTGCTGGGTTGGCGAGGAGTAAAACACTGATGAGCTTCTTTCTTCGATTTATTTGGAGGAGAGTTTCCCTCTAGATAGCTTGCTTGTCGAATGTTATTATTGAGCCTTTTTTTTTTTTTTTTTTTTTCTCGGATTTGCATCTCGCAGGTCAACCTAGGAGGTTGTCGGCTGCTTAACCGGACTTTCCTGTGGTGCCTTAAAAATTATTATTTTTAGGGCCTCCAGCCAGGGCAAAATAGCTTACAAACTAAGTGACTACACGCTAAGGGCGGGTGCCCGCCTGTGGGGTACGAGCCTCGGCTTAGGGCGTCGCTGGGAGAGGACAGCAAAGGGACAGGCTGGATCGGATTTCCATTATTTAGGGACGAATTTAAAACTACAGGCTCAGCGGCGCGGGCTGGCACGAGCAAGTGTCGGGGAGGGGACGTACGGGGTCGTCGCGGCGGGCCTCGGCGGCGAGGACGGATTGACGGCGGTCTGTGTCTGTGTTTCTTAACTGTACTGGTGGCCTTATTGCTCTCCTGGAGGAGAGTAATAGCATCGTCAGGGTCGGTCAGAGTATGTCTCGGTCGTCGAGTCTTACTAATACGGGAGGGAGTGTACCGGGCGGCCGATACTATTAACGGGTTAGAGTGCTTCTCAGCAGTGTCGAAGAAGCGCTTGGCGGAGCGTTTCATGAACTGCTGGATGGTGGGTATTTTTAGATCGAGATGGAGGTTCTCGTTGCGAAGGTAAAAAGGGGCTCCTGTGATTCTTCGCAAGAAACGGTTTTGGAGGGTCTGCATCCTATGGAGACGGTAAAGTTTCGCGTCTGCGAATACAGCACAGGCGTACGTCATGATGGTACGAATGCACGCCGTGTAAATGCGCAATTTGCACTTGAGTGACAATTTGCTGCGTGCATTCAACATGAAGTAGAGCCTACCCAGAGCGAAAGCGGCGCGCGAACGCACCGTCTTTATGTGCTCTCCGAAAGTAAGATGGTGGTCCAGAATCACACCTAGGTATTTGGCTTGCTTCTCCCAAGGGATAGGCTTACCGAACATGGTTATCGGACTGGGCAGAAAGGGGGACGAACGCGGTTTGGAAAAGAGTACTGCCTGACTCTTGATGGGGTTTACCTCGATTCTCCATTTCCGGAAATAAGCGCCTAAGGCTTTTGCCGCGGATTGGAGGGTACGAGCTATGCAGTCTGGGTTGCGACCCGAGTAATAGATGGCCGTGTCGTTAGCGAATAGAGCCAACTGGGCCTTTTTATCTTTGGGGATGTCGCTGGTGAACAGCGTGAAAATGAGGGGGGATACTACGGAGCCCTGAGGGACGCCAGCGCGTATCGGGTGGGGTGAAGATGGGTGAAGAGAACGCACCTTCGATGCGATAGCGAAAGGTGCGATTCGACAAAAAGTCACGCAAGATGAGCACGAGACGATCTGGCACTCCGAGTTGGTAAAGCTTGTATAGTAAGCCGTTGTGCCAGACTTTGTCGAATGCTTTCGCTATGTCAAAGAAGAGCGCACCCGTCATCAAGCCACGCCGAAAACCAGCGCTTATGTGCTCGACGATGCGGTGGACTTGTTGGACGCAGCTGTGTTCAATTCGAAAGCCAAACTGCTCGTCGGGAATGTGACTCTTTGCTTCGGCAAATTCTTTGAGCCGCTTATAAATAAGCCTCTCGTAGATTTTGCCTAGAACATTGAGTAGACTAATGGGACGGTAACTGGTGGGATCAGACTTGGGTTTGCCTGGTTTCGGAATGCCGATAACGGTGGCCTCTTTCCATGCCTTGTAACAGTTCTGATAGTTTAAGAGAAATAAAAGGCTATGCAGAATTGTACGTATTGAATTTAATAGCTCTCACACGAAAGTTAAAATGTGATGAGTATCAAAAACAATTGTAAGTATAAAAGTTAACACTGACCTAAACGCACTAAGGTAAGGCAGTATCCAGGAGGATTATGATCCCCAGCCTGGCCGGCGTACAGGATCAGCCGAAGAGAAGTCTGACGCGATCAGCTCGGGGACGGAGGCCCCCCCAGGCGGTCAGTAGGACCAGCCCTGGGCAGCAAGAGGCTCGTGACAGCTCGACTTATCCTAGTAAACCGACTCTCGGTTGCAGACTGGTAGACTTCAGTAAGTAGACTCCAGCAACGTAAGCGTATGAACAATCAGCGTGTTCAATAAACGGCTCCAAGAACTAGACTGCAGCAACGTAAGCGTATGAACAATCAGCGTGTTCAACTAACGGCTCCAAGAACTAGACTCCAGCAACGTATGCGTATGAGCAATCCGCGTGTTTATCCAACGGCTCCGAAATCCAGACTGACCCATTTGACAGGTTCCTTTTCTGACCGCTCTTCCAAAATTCATAAAAAATCCAATTATGAATCTTCTTTCTAGAACGGTCAAATCGTTTTTTATATAGCAACGGCCAGACTCAATAATTGTCGAATGCCATTTATTTTTATTTAATAATAGTGCGAATTAGATCTAAAGGAACACACGATAATACAGCGGGTGTTCAGCCGTTTACTATCTAACACAGACAAACAAGCTTACAAGATATACAACATAGAGGTTTTACGTAAGTAGCCGAAAACTTATTTTAGAAGAAATGTTTGCGGTCGTCAATTTGACGACTGTCACTGACAGACATGTCAAAGCAAAACATTATTTATTTTTCAGGTTTGAAAATATTAATTTGATCCAATTATACCGGAATAAATTACAAAGGATTGCGACAGGAACAGCATAAAAAAGCGTAAGTGTTTGTAAATATTAAACAATGAATGATAATTATGAAATGAAGATGATACAGGAATACAATTACAACACAGACAAAACCAGCACATATAACTGTGGGTACATTATATATTACTTATAAGATTCCAAGAATCCATACAACAAATATTATAAAATGTAGACATATCGTGCGATGAATGATTTCATGCCTATGAAAAGTAAATATAGTTTTTCGAGTTGAACCGAAACACTATATTATCCCCAACGACCCGAGAAAATTTTTTGGCCTAGAACAAAAATTTTGAGAAGGTTAGATATTTCAGCATTCACAAACTTTCATACCTCATACAAACACACCGACATCTTACGAAATTAAGGTCAAATGAGATTCACATTCAATGATCATCACGCAAACCTAAAGATTCATTAACAATAGGGCTTATTTTTGGAGTTGTAATCCGCTCGCGTTTAAAACCCATTATTAAGATAAAGATTTATATCAAGGGCTAGGCCTTGATCGATTATAATAAGGGCTTATAGAAGACGAGTTATTAACCGCTCGTGAAGATACCTATGGCTTTCAGAGTGAAGCCATAGATATGGGGAAAAAGATCAAGGGGATAGCCCTTAAATAATATTAATACAGGCTTATTTAAGGCGAGTTATTAGCCGCTCGTAAAGATACACCTATGGCTTTAAGAGTACAGCCATAGATATAATAGAAGATCCATCAACCTCAATAGTTGACGGTGGCTAATTAGTCAGAAATCCATCAACATGCAGACGTTGATGGTGCTAATTAGTCATAAACTAACAAAGAGTTAGTAAATAAGAAGGTTAGGTAACGTTGTACCCAACAGTACTTCTTAAGCTCTTTAAAAAAAAGGAGATTAAAATAATCTTATTGGTTTCAGAACCGATGAATGAAGAAAATAAATACCTATAGAGGTTTTATTAGGTCAAGATTAAAAACTCTATAGTAAGAAGAAGGAAGCGATAGACATGAGTAATGAATAAAACCATTTATAAGAAAAGGTAATATATGACAATATAAAAGTCAAAAGAAAAGAAAATAAAAATAGTCATAGAATTCCAGAGAGTGTCATGAAGTGACACTTGAAAAATATAAGTGAGGAAAAATAATATTTAAGAAGCAAGAAGCAAAAACTGAGAGAGTAAAAGAGTTATAAAGAGTGAAAAAACTCCGGAAGGCTCAGAGTAACTAGCCTCCAAAAGTTCAAAGGCGACTCGCCTCAAAAAGGTTAGAGTGACTAGCCTCTGAAGGGTCAGAGTGGCCTTAGGAGGGTCAAGGTGACTAGCCTTAAGAGGGTCAGAGTAACTAGCCTTAAGAGGTCAGGCGAGGTTAAATAAGATTCAGAAAATAAGAGAGCGACAACCCTCTGAGAGGTAAATGAGGGTAAATAAGATTCAAGAGGATAAGGGAGTAACAACCCTCTGAGAGGTAAATGAGGTTAAATAAGATTCAAGAGGATAAGAGGGCGACAACCCTCTGGGAGGGTACATGAATGACTAAGCCCTTTCGAGAGAGGGTCAAGCATGACTAGCCTCTACGAGAGAGGGCCGAGCATGACTAGCCTCTTCAAAAGAGGGCCATACTTGACTAGCCTCTTCAAGAGAGGGTCAATGTGACTAGCCTCCTCAAGAGAGTCAAGCAAGTAATACACCTCACCTAGAGGTTCAAAGAGTAATACGCGCGTAAGAGTAAAACGAGTAATAAATAGTGACCGACCTCCGGTAGGATTAAACGTAATACACCTCACCGAGAGGGTTTAAGCCGAGAGTGAAATAAAATATTTTAAAATCGAGCCCACGACATTGAGCCTATTCAATAAAATAAAACATTTATAAAGTAAAGTAAATGAAAGACAGTATTTGTTATTTTATTTATTGTTGTTAGCATCTGTATAGTTTATCATCGTGTAGGTATGTACAAACAACTACAGAATATTGTTCTGCAGCTATCGTAAAGTGTCTCAGTCCCCAACTCAGTAGTGACCACTACGTGGTTTTAAAAACACACCCAAGCGAAGACTGAGTGCGGTTACCATAGGGTAAACGCTGTGGTGTGCACGTGTGTGGGGTGCAGCGTAATGTGGTAAAGTATAGAGTAAAAGTATAGGTGAGAACGACTATAGGGTACTCTCCTAATAGCCGTGTACAGTAATCCAGACCCCAACTTGTAAGTAACCAACGAGTGATTTAAAACTCACAAGCGCAGAATGGGTGCTAATTGCCAGAAGCAAGAGGATTGTGTGTGGGGATGTAGTGTAAGTTTTTGTACAGTGTGTAAGTATGTTCAGTACGACGAAGCGGGCTGAGGAGAAAATATTAGTATTTTACACACACACACACAAACAAAAGAATCTAAGCCAAATTAAAATGTCGAAATAAAGAGTACTACTAGACTAGTAAGATTAGAATTTTGAAGAAAATGAGAGAGCTAGCTTTGATTTCACGATTGGGCGCCAAATGTAACAGTTCTGATAGTTTAAGAGAAATAAAAGGCTATGCAGAATTGTACGTATTGAATTTAATAGCTCTCACACGAAAGTTAAAATGTGATGAGTATCAAAAACAATTGTAAGTATAAAAGTTAACACTGACCTAAACGCACTAAGGTAAGGCAGTATCCAGGAGGATTATGATCCCCAGCCTGGCCGGCGTACAGGATCAGCCGAAGAGAAGTCTGACGCGATCAGCTCGGGGACGGAGGCCCCCCCAGGCGGTCAGTAGGACCAGCCCTGGGCAGCAAGAGGCTCGTGACAGCTCGACTTATCCTAGTAAACCGACTCTCGGTTGCAGACTGGTAGACTTCAGTAAGTAGACTCCAGCAACGTAAGCGTATGAACAATCAGCGTGTTCAATAAACGGCTCCAAGAACTAGACTGCAGCAACGTAAGCGTATGAACAATCAGCGTGTTCAACTAACGGCTCCAAGAACTAGACTCCAGCAACGTATGCGTATGAGCAATCCGCGTGTTTATCCAACGGCTCCGAAATCCAGACTGACCCATTTGACAGGTTCCTTTTCTGGCCGCTCTTCCAAAATTCATAAAAAATCCAATTATGAATCTTCTTTCTAGAACGGTCAAATCGTTTTTTATATAGCAACGGCCAGACTCAATAATTGTCGAATGCCATTTATTTTTATTTAATAATAGTGCGAATTAGATCTAAAGGAACACACGATAATACAGCGGGTGTTCAGCCGTTTACTATCTAACACAGACAAACAAGCTTACAAGATATACAACATAGAGGTTTTACGTAAGTAGCCGAAAACTTATTTTAGAAGAAATGTTTGCGGTCGTCAATTTGACGACTGTCACTGACAGACATGTCAAAGCAAAACATTATTTATTTTTCAGGTTTGAAAATATTAATTTGATCCAATTATACCGGAATAAATTACAAAGGATTGCGACAGGAACAGCATAAAAAAGCGTAAGTGTTTGTAAATATTAAACAATGAATGATAATTATGAAATGAAGATGATACAGGAATACAATTACAACACAGACAAAACCAGCACATATAACTGTGGGTACATTATATATTACTTATAAGATTCCAAGAATCCATACAACAAATATTATAAAATG
Organism: Charanyca ferruginea; assembly: GCA_947361185.1. Classification (NCBI taxonomy): domain Eukaryota; kingdom Metazoa; phylum Arthropoda; class Insecta; order Lepidoptera; family Noctuidae; genus Charanyca; species Charanyca ferruginea. Next base: position 18,389,308 of record OX376059.1, on the reverse strand, counting down.
TAGACATATCGTGCGATGAATGATTTCATGCCTATGAAAAGTAAATATAGTTTTTCGAGTTGAACCGAAACACGAGTTGAACCGAAACACTATAGCCTGAGGAAAAATGTTGTTGCTTAGAGCGCCATTGAAGATGGCGGTCATTAGCATTATGAGATGGGCGGGGAGGAGTTTGAACACCTTATTGGTGATACCGTCAGAGCCGGGGGCTTTCCGGGGTTTGAGCCTCTTGATAATATCGTGCACTTCGTCGGGAGTGACAGTAGGCAGAGGATAATCAGGGTCTTCAACGGGTGGGAGAGAGGCTCTACGGTCGACTTCGGCGTCGACCTCAGAAAAGTGAGCTTCGTCTACTGGTTGAGAGCTGGGGGTGCATTGAGACTCTAGGCTGTCGGCTAGACATTCAGCCTTTTCATCGTTGTCGAAGGCGACGCTACTGTCGGAACGAATAAGAGGGGCCATGGAGGCCTCGTTAGAAGAACGGAGCTTCCTCTGGAGTTCCCAGAAGGCTAGGTGGGTGGGCTCGAGTTCGCTAAGTGTCTTGTCCCAGCGGCTGGAGCGCAGCTCCTCGATGCGTTTCTTTACAGCACGCTGTAAAGAGCGCATGTGAGCCTTGTTCGCATCGCAGGGGAAGGCACTGTACGCACGGACAGCCGCGTTCTTCTCGGTCAACAGATCGCGCACATCGTCAGGCAGTTTCCAGCGATGATCGCTCATCGTCGGAACCTCCCTTGAACAATCGTTCAAGACGGATTGTACATGATTTGAGAACGAGTCGATCGCGCCCGTCGTGTCTGCGACTGTCACCAAGTGGTCGGGGATAGCGTCCCCGATTGGGTTGGAGGGGACTGGCTAGGGTCAGAGGGACCTGAACGGGGAGCTAGTTCTAATATCACTGGACGATGGTCGGAATTAAGCTCGTGTAGCGTCTCTATAGATTGCAAACGGAGGTTCACATTCTTGAGCAGCGCTATATCGAGGATGTCGGGAAGATGGTTGGGATCGTAGGGGAAATGAGTGGGAGTCATCGGGGCGATGACGTCGAAGTCCAGTTGGGAACAGAGGTTACCTCTGGAAGAGGTCCTGTTACTATTCCAGGAGGGTTGTTTGGCATTGAGATCGCCCGCCAGTAAGACGGAGTCACCCAGGCCAAGAAGAGCAGAAAGGTCATCCTTGAGGATAGAATCATCCTCCGATGGTGATGGAGGGACGTATGCTGATATAATAGTTAACGGCTGATGACCGGTCATGCCGAGCCGACAGAGACCTCGAGGCGAGCGAGGCGAGCGAGGGGAGGAGGGTCCATAGGAATGCAGTACAGAGCCTTTCTATAGTATATTAGGGTACCGCCCTTGTGACAACGAGACCTATCATTGCGAACTATACGGTAGTTGGCAATATTCGGGTCACGATGATGGGGCTTAAGAAAGGTCTCCTGTATGAGGAGGATATCAAGTTGATGGTCGCGGAGGAAATTGGCGATCTCATCACGTTGGTTAATAATGCCATTGGCGTTAAAGAATCCTAACTTAAGGGATCGGGGTTTGGTAGTACACGGCCTTTCCTTATCCATTGGATTAGTTAGGGTAAAGTTTATCTAGGGCTTGCGTAATCTCCGGATGCGCTTTGAACACCTTAAGGATGGAAAGGATGTCGCTAATATTAGCTTTGCACGCGAGTATATCCCTAGCCATAGCTTCAGCAGCGGGGTTGCGGTAAATTTGGTAGGCGAGGTTGATGAGTTCGCCTATCCTCTCGGTAGGGAGAGATGCAGGTACGCGGGAGGCTGAGGGCGCGATTGACACGGCGGGGGCGGCCTTAGAAGGGGCGGGGGCGGCCTTAGGAGCGGTGGCGGCGGCCTTAGGAGCGGCGGGGGCGACCTTAGGTAGGGGGGGCGTGGTCGCGGAGGCTAGGTTCGGCGCGGGGACTGGCGAATCCATCAGCGCTGGCATGGGCATAGATTGTGAGGGCCTCAATGCAGGGAACGCTCTCTGATGATTCAGTGAGTTCCATGGGTAGGGCCTCTGAGGGCTGAGACGCTCGGGTATCTCTGAGGAGGGAATCTTAACAGAAGGGCTTTGCCTTTGTTGACGAGCGTTCGCACGCTTGATCAATTTGGGAGAAGAGGATTTTGGGGCTTTGGGGCAGCCGCGGTAATTGGCAGGGTGACCTGATTGGCCGCATAGCACACAGCTGGGAGGTTCTGTGCACAGATTGCGGTCTTTCGGACGGGGACAGTCAGCAGTTGCGTGCTCACCCAGACACTTGACGCATCTAGGGGTCGCGTAGTAATTGCGTTGGGTGTGACCGTAAAGTTGGCAGCGGTGACACTGTCCAACCATATCGGATTTATAAGGCCTCTCGATCGAGATGCCCGACAAGTGAGATACCGACTTTACTTTAAAGATCGGATGGTGGCCGTCGGTGTGATCGCACACGACAAGAACCGAGTCGTATGCAATCGCACCCCTAGCTTTGTGCAGACGATGCACAGCGGATACTGGGACATTTTGCGACTGAAGGTCGGCGAGAATCTCTTCCGTTGAGATTTCTTTGGGGACGCGTCGGATTACCGCACTGATGGGTTTGTCTTCGGGCAGGGAATAAGTGTGGAACGAAATGTTCCTCACTTTTAACAAGGAGGTAAGTTCCCTGTGGTCGTTCACCGTGGGAACTTGGACTTTGATACCCTGTTGGGTCGAGCGCGCGTTTGTGTATTTGATCTTACGATCATTACACAATTTGGACACGTCGGTCCACTTCGCCTCGTCCTGGATGAGCAAAGGAGGCGGGGCGGGTAGTTTCTTTTTTGAAACCGAAGGATTGGGGCCAGCAGTGGACAAGGGACTAGTGGGACGGCTGCCCTCTGGACGAGAGGTAGCTGAGACGGAGGGGGCTGAAACCGAGGGGGTGGGGGAGGGGGGGGGGGGGCGCGGCTTCGGCTTTCTTGGCCTTGGTGGCCTGAGAGGGACTCTTACCCTTCTTTCTCTTGCCTCCCGGACCGACAACTTGGTAGTCGTCGTCCGAGGACGCGGAGGCAGAGTGGGCTTCCTCAGAGTCGGAGTGAGATGGCTCAGAGACAGGAACAGAAGTATCCATTGTTTCTGAGAAACATGGCGACGCAGAGCGTAGCTGCGTGGGAACAATGGTCGCGGGAACAATGGTCGCAGGAACAATAGGTTCGGAAACAATGGGTTCGGAAACAATAGTTGTTTCCGCGTACGGGTTTGTTGTCTTAATAGACAATAGGGACGGGATTTGCGGTGGCATAGAGGATGCCGCCACAGGTGTGCCTTCGTCGGCGTTATCAGGGGATAGGGGGCTATCGAATACGTCACTGAAGTCAGCGACGCTTGCTTCGGCTGATTAACGGGACGCGGACGCGGAGTTCTCTAGCCATATCGCTAAATCGGCTTGGAACAGGGCGCTTTTAAATAAACGGGCCTTGACGTACGCTAATATTTCAGCGTCCGACATGGTCGGAGGGAAAGCTAAGTTGGGGAGGGAATTTTGAGAGATTTAACTCTCAGGGAAGCCTAAATTAAACCTAACACCTAACTCTAACTCCCCGGGTGGAGTGGCCCGGGGATGTGTAACCCTCCCTGTCGGGTGTGGACAGGGAGGTGAGTACCTATTGGTGAGCCCTAAGCTTGTAAACCCGTCGCCAGTCTTATTGTGCGTACGGGGCCCTAGCCAGTCTAGTGCGAAGGGTGTAGACACGCCCAACCGACACTAGGTGTGTTGCTGTGAAAGGAAACCAGAGACTAGGTTCGACTAGGAGACCCCCCAAGGCCGAAACACTAGCTCCCGACTCCAATTGACTGCCTCGCCCTGAAGGGGTTTGGCGGGTGTCATTGGGGCAACACCTACTCGGCTTCGTTGGCACCGTAAGGTATCCACCACGAAACTGTGGTTTTGCCCTGAAGGGGCCTAGTGAAGCTACACGACTGACTCTGTTTAAAGGAATATGAATTTCAGCCGTCGCCTTGAAAAAGGCAACTTTTGAACAGTTGGTTGCAGTCGGCTGACTACAGGAATCGTTGCGGCTGGCGCAGCGAGAGCAGGTGACGAGCGTAGCGGCAGAGCGTGGAGCGAAGAGGCGACACGTCCGTGCGCGGCGAGCGTCGAGCGAAGAGAGTCTCTGATTATTGAACCGAAATGTTCCTGAATTTATACATAATTTTTACAAGTAATTCACCAATCAAATTCAATTACAGTATTTCAAAAAACGCGGGAAAAACTAAAATTCAATCAAATTAAAACAAATTAGCGGGAATTATTCATACAAATTATCTAAGTATCGCGAAACTTGACCGTAACGAGGACCGCGTGACAATAACACGTATATTTTTTGATATGTTGTTAGGTACATATGAGCAGGATATGTCTGCCACAAATGTATTATTTATAAATTTATTTATCCTAATTTAGAGAATTTATTTATAATCGTTACTGATTTGATTATAATAATAATAATAATAATAATTTTTATTTGGTACTTAATGTGAGAACAAATATATCTTCTGGCTCCCAAACTAGGTTTATAGCCTGTGACTTGGGAGTCAGTGATTCCAAAAACTAAAAATATACCTAATAATAGACTTATTAACTAATTACAATTAACAAACAATTTACATTAGGATAAGTATAATAGAAGAGAAATGTGTGTGCGCGCGTGAGTGTGTGTGTGTGTGTGTGTGTGTGTGTGTGTGTGTGTGTGTATGTATGTGTGCGTGTGTATGTGTGAGTGAGTGTGTGTGTGAGTGAGTATGTGCGTGAATGTGTGTGTGATGTGAGGACATGAGGCGTATATAATGTGTCTGAAGTTGCTTAGGATTGGGTGAGAAGCAATTCTTCTGTTTCATCGTATGATTGATCCATCAGCCACATTTTCACCGTATTTTTACATTGATGGTAATTCAATTTATGCACCTGGAGAAATTTATTAATTTTATTATATAAACTATAACTGAGGTAGTTGAATTGACGTTTTGCGAAGGTGGTCTTATGTCTTACTGGTGGGATAACAATATCTGCACGACGTTTGGTACTTATTTGAAGTGGGAGTCGATGTCTTCTTAGTACACACTGTAACACATATAGTCCTCTCACTGACAATACTTTGCTTTCTCTATAAAGTTCCATTGTTGAGTATCTGAAGGACTTGCAAAACATAACTTTGAGAACAGCCCTCTGGGTCCTTTCTAGTTTTAGAAAGTGTGATTTGCAAGCGCCGCCCCATGCTGGCAAACAATATAAGAGAAGAGATTGGCAAAGTGAAAAATACACCAACTTTAGTGTATCTGTGTCTGCTGAAAGGCGAAGTTTTTTGAAAATACATATGAGTTTTCGCGTTCGGGCTATCAGGTTATCAATGTGGCTATACCAATTGAGATGTTTGTCAATCAGCACTCCTAGGTATTTTATGTTTGATGTGATTGTTAAAGGAGGACACATACAAGATGAATGCATTGGGAGCCCATGACTGGTGTGGGCTTGAATAGTAAGTGATGTGCTTGGCTGAGATTGGTTTCTTAAAGAGAACGAGATTAATTTAGTTTTTTCTGCATTTAGGGTCAATAGGTTTTTGGTTAACCAATCCATAACAGCGTCTAGTGCTGTCTGAGCATATTTTTCTGCTTCACTCCAATCTTTACCGTGAATAAGTAGAGCTGTATCATCAGCGTAGGTAAACACCGAGCAGTTAGTTAGTGAAAGCGAACACAGGTCGTTTATATAGATGAGGAATAGAGTTGGGCCCAGAATGCTTCCTTGTGGAACGCCAAATTCAATTTTTGCCTTGTCACTTATTACCTCACCTATTTTAACATGCTGGTGTCGATTTTCAAGATAACTTGAAAACATATCCAGTGCAATACCACGTATCCCCATGCGTTCCAGTTTTGATAAGAGTATGGGCGCAGAGACAGTGTCGAACGCTTTCGATATATCTAGAAATATACCAAGACATCTCTGTTTGCTATCCATAAGTTTTGTCGCCTTTTCAGAGAACGCAATAACCGCATCTTCTGTAGCGATTCCAGCTCTGAAGCCATATTGGTTTTCAGATAAAAGGTTATTTGCTTGGAGGTAAGAAAGCAGACGGTTGTTCAATATTTTCTCTAAAATTTTTGAGATAGTAGGTAGAATAGAAATGGGTCTATAGTTGCCGACACTGTCTCTGTCCCCTCCCTTGTGAATAGGGTGAACTAAAGCCGTTTTGAAAGCATCTGGGAAAACACCTGTGGATATTGCGAGATTGCAGATGTGCGTGATATAGGGGACTAACACTTGGCGTGTTAGTTTCAAGATGTTTCCAGAAATGCCGTCAACTCCTGCAGTAGAACCGGATTTTAGACTGCTTATGATTCTCTCAACTTCGCAATTGTCAGCCTCCAAAATACAAATAGAGTTACAAGTACTTTCCAGACAAGAGTAAGGTGATACATTTAAATTTCGGTGTTGTATTTTTGTGGCCAAGTTTTTTCCCAGGCCCACAAAGTAGCTGTTGACTCTATTTGCTGATTTGATTTCATCAGTATCAAGATGTAGGAGTTCATTTGGTGGCGATGGTGCAGATTTGGTATATGTTATAGTTTTTATTAGATCCCAGGTCGCTTTAGAATTGTTTTTTCTTTTCATAAATTCTGTCTTCTCATAAAGTATCTTCATTTTTCGCAACAATGAATTGCAGAAGTTACGATATCTAGAATACGTTACTTTTAATATGGCATTTTCTGTTTGTGTTCTTAAAGCTAAGTGCATTTTATCCCTGTTTCGGATGCAGCGAAGTAAACCGGGTGTGATCCATGGCTTGATGTTTTTATTCTTCCTTTGGACTTTGGAAAACCTAGTGTGTTTTTCGATTATATGACTCAGTAAGGACGTCAAGGTATCGGCTGCCACATTTGCATCATTAGCGAGAAGGATTGAAGAAAAATCAGTGCTTTCAATATCTTTTTGAATGCTTGAAATGTCGACAATTTTTGTGGTGTGTGAATGTTTGAGCTTTGGTTCGTTTAAGTTGATGCTCAAAAATACAGGTAGGTGGTCGGTAATAGGTGAGTCTATCACTATGGTTGTGCCTGGCTGCTTAGTTTTAAGGAGGACGTGGTCTAAACAGTTATTTACTCTTGTAGGATATAAGTGTGCTGGTAATAGTCCATGAGAGGCCGCAAATGTGAGGTATTCATGTGAGTGTCTGTCTTTATTGTTGGGTTTAATATCGATATTGATATCACCAACCAACGCAACATGGTGGAATTTAGTTAAGGGCAATAACATCTTATCCAAACTGTTTAGGAAGTTATCAATATAATTATGTGAGGGGGATCTATACAGGGCCACAATAGCAACCTTATTGTCGACTTTGCAAAGCAGGCAGTTTGAGTCTACTATTTCAGGTTCTATAACAGTGCAATGTAATGAAGACTTTGTATACATAACAATCCCATCATTTTGGTTTTTTGTGTTTTTTGTCGAGTGAACATTATAGCCATTTAGAGTCGGAATTATGGCAGTTCTTAGCCAGCACTCTGTCAAGACTACTATATCACAGTCTATTTTAATAAGACTTAAGAAAGCTAAAAAGTTGTCAAAATTTTTGTTGAGACTGCGTATGTTGAGATGTAATATTGTTAAGTGCCTTTGTGTACACTGTACTTGTATTTTACTTGAGCATTCACCCACCGGAATTTTGTACGATTTTGATACTTGATAGGCATCCAATTCTAGTTCAAGTGCATTCATGACGTGGTTAGCCATTAAAAAAGTATAATGAAGTTGCAAAGTAACGGGACGCACGTATTAAAGCTCGTTGGTTATGTTGTAGCAGCTGCTTTAGATAGCTTCTTAATAAAAAGGCGGGTGATGTGGATGTCATTGTCAAATTATTAATGAGTGTGGTAAGGATGCAAATATCGATGTTTGAGGTAGTGTCTAGTGTTAGGGATGCAGATGTGTGTTTGATTGTAAGATTAAGTGAGTGCGTGTGATGTAGTTTATGTGTGTACTGGTAGTAATTACAGAAAGAGACAACATAATAAGTAACGGGAAAATAAAACATGCTAATTAAATAATTAATACAAAAAGGGTAGCTTAATTCTAAGAAATATATATAAAGTGACAAGCTCAGTGAGATGATCTGTTGTCTTATAGACCAAAACAATACATTCATAATTAGCAGTCATTGGTTCACTTGTGCTAGGTCCTGTGGTGCCTGCTGGTCCACTTGTGCCAGGTCCCGCAGTGTCTGCGCGGATTTAACAAGGATGCGCTTGGCTCCCTCTTCCTTCCGCAAGAGAATACTTCCATTGGCAGTCCAGCAGAACTTAAATTTATTAAGCTTTGCAAATTAAATTTGCGATTTTCTCTAATTATTGCTATATAAACAATGTAAAACTTTAAGTAATCCTATTCTATGTACCGAGATTTACAAGAGTAAAATATAAAACTATCAACAAATATTACATAATAAACTTATATACTCTAACGTTAAGTCTACCTACTATGTACACAATACAAAATGCTAAAAAACTATCAAACTATAAACTCTAAACTATTAATTGAGCGTTGTTAATGTTTATATACATTCCTATCATTACCTGACGACACGGTTGGCGCAGTGGCTGAGCGATCGACTGCTGCGCAGCGTGTTGCGGGTTCGATTCCCGCCCAGGGTAAACATTTGTGTGATGAGCACTTGTGTTTGGCTTGTGTCTGGGTGTTGTTTATCTATATATGTATGTATTTACAAAAAAAAAATGTATTTGTGTATGTATATCAGCTGTCTGACAGCCATAGTACAGGGTCTTCCTAGTTTGGGGTCATATGGCCGTGTGTGAAAATGTCCCCACATATATATTATATTATTACCTATGTACCACTATAACACTATCTTCTAATATATAAAATTCTCGTGTCACAGTTTTCGTTCCCGTACTCCTCCGAAACGGCTTGACCGATTCTGATGAAATTTTGTGTGCATATTGGGTAGGTCTGAGAATAGGCCAACATCTATTTTTCATCCCCTTTTTTCACCCCTTTTTCATCCCCCAAGATCGGGACAGGACAACGTCTGTCGGGTCAGCTAGTAGACTATAAAATTCACTTATAAACTGTATTTTTTACTGTCCCGCACAGTTAACAATGTTTATGTACATTCCTATCAGTGTCTATTGCCTATGTAACACTATTACACTATAACACTATGTATTTTCACTGTCCCTCACATAATCAGTACGGAGGTTAATGTATTTTGCAAAAAAAAAATTGTAATTGACCTTTTTACATTCAAGTCATTTTTACGGTACATACCTCAAAAGGAAAAAACTAAACCCTTATAGGATCACTTTGTTGTCCGTCTGTTTGTCCATCTGTCTGTCAAGACCCTTTATCTCGGAAACGCGTGGAGGCATCAAGTTTAAATTAAAACCATATACTCAAGTCTACGATCCCTTGAAGCTGTAAAAATCAACCTTAGTTGAATAGGTAATATATTAATATATCTTGATGTAAATAATAAACTAGGAATTACACTTTTTTTTAATAAAATGAATGTACAAAACCTTAACGTCTATAATGCAAAATAAGATAAAGATAAGATTAATCAAATATCACATTTACTGTGGCATGGTAGCCGATGATCATGCCAGTGCACAAGCCGCCTCGTAGGATATCGTGCGGTAGCCCCTGCTGACTCTGTCGGCCATCGGTCGCTACGGCTTTCGCAGAACAGGCGGGGCCTCCAAATTAGGAAGCATCGTTGATAACGCCCCAGCCGCGCCCAACAACTTAAGCGTCAGCCGCCGAAGGCCAAAACCCACCGGCTGTCGAGCACCTATTCCAGGTACTTCATGATAAACTCGACGACGATTCGAGCCCTCTCGACCACAATGTGTGATCCGAGCGGCGTTGCACGTTGAGAGCCATGAAAAACCACGGCTTCTGACTGGTTGAAGGCCAAACTCCTCAACCAGTCAGAAGAGGGCTCTCACCCTCGATTTCGCATGGATAGTAGAGCGTTCATACCGAAAACCGTACTTGCTTTTGTCCGGTCCCTCTGCGTACAAGTAGCTGACGAGGCAGTTCGCTCGTCTAATAGCAATATGGGTTGGTTCGCGGACAGCGAGTCTGCAGGGTGCCCCAATTTCCTGAGCAGAATCTGGCAACCAGATTTCCACAAAGTGGGAAACGCCGCGCTCAAGATACGTTGTGTGGAAACCTTAAAAGTAGTGTCTCCTCCAGTATCGTACCTACTGGTGGTTAACCGCCATGCAACGAGCAACTGCGTGATCTCGGCGGCCTACCAATACACCTAGCGCCTGCACATTAAAACTAAATTAATTTAATAAGTTACAAGAGAACAAGACTAAGTACTTTTTGGTTAAAAATAACAAAATACTTGTTTCAGCTTTTTTGGAAATTCTGCCCCTGATGTGGTAAAAAGTTTATATTTTGCGTTTATTTTTCTGTTTAAAGTTTCCGTCACTGTTAATTAATGTTGGAAACATGAAAATTGGTATTTGAGTTTGCGGTGAGAAATTAAAAAAATGTGTATCAGTTTATTTGCCAACTTCATTTCGCTATTTTTAAAGTTATAAAGATGACAATTGATATTAGCTTTGTGGTTAAACATAATTATGAACAAACATATTCCGATGTTATTTTTTCAATGTTTTTTTTTTATTCAAAAGAAATAAATAGTTCCTTTTTAACAAATCTACACTAATATTATAAAGAGGAAAGATTTGATTGTTTTTTTGCTTGTTTGCATTGAATAGGCTCCGAAACTACTAGACCGATTTGAAAAACTCTTTCACTGTTGGGAAGCTACACTATCTCCGGTGAACATAGGCTATATTCAATTTTCAAAAAAGTTAGGGATCCATACTAAAACTCCAATAATATAACCCAAGGTGTGAAAAAATAACCAAAAAACTTTCTTACATCGCGTGCGCTGCGAAAACTATTGATTATAGAACAAAATAATATACTACGTCTTTGCAGAACATTTAATTATCTACAAAAAATATCGCGACAGCACATGCCTAACTATTATAGTTATGTCACAACAAGTGCTTTTTCATTAAAAAAAAATATATATAAATGCCACCACTATAAAAGCTCTTTTATTTATACTTTGGAAATAATCCTTATCAAAATAAATGACTTCATATTTAAGTCTGCTTCAATACCATTATATGACTTTTTGAACTATTCAATTTGGACATTCCATTCGAAAGATATCACAAGTTTAAAAAATGTAAGTTATTTGAAAAAAACTGCTCATTCAACTTTTAAACTTCCGCTATCCGTAAATCTGAGCAACAATCAATGTTCTATACGCAAAAATGGGCCTCTTGGTAAACTATTGCAAGACGCCTTATTGATTATGTGGAATGAATGCACCATGAGCCATAGAGCACGTATAGAGGCCGTGGACAGAACCTTAAAAGTTCTTAGAAATTCCTCTGCTCTCACGGGCGGGATTACTTTTGTATTTTCTGGAGATTTCCGACAGACTCTTCCTGTTATTAACAGAGGTACGCGAGCAGATATCATCAAAGCATGCTTAAAATCATCGCCCTTATGGACTTCGATTGAAAATATAAAATTACGGACGAATATGAGAGCTCATCTTCATGGAATCACCGATGGTGATTTTCCACAGCAACTGCTTAAACTTAGGGAAGGAATTTTTATTGTAGCATCCTTCTGGATGAGTCTCTAGGCCAAATAGTCCATAGTTTCATCGAAAGTTCATCGAAATACTTAAGAAAAACACCGGGTTGGATCTAGTATACGGTAGCATGAGTTGGGGGGTAAAAAGTATTGCAGTTAGAAGGGTCCTCAATTATAACATTAGCAGTCTCATTAATGCATGCAAGAGCGAACGTAGCGACCTCGGAACTGGGGGCACCTCGACTCGGTTTTTTTTGTAACCTGTCGGCGACGAGATCCACGATCAACAATAATGTATGTAATATAGGGCGCTAATTAGATTTAAATGTTTGATATTTTTCTTATAAGGTTCTAATTAGTATATAAGGGTGTATTTACGTAATATTTTAGCGATTCATTCTAATAAGACTGGTTATTTGATAGTTGTAAAGTAAAAGTTTGATCTCAAGTAACTTTGTCCAAATAATTACGTAACTTGAAAAAGTGATTTTTTGTTTGTGTACATAGCGATTTGATTTTAGTCTTAAAAGTTAGATCTTGATTTAAAAATGTATATACAAAAGGTTTCATAAGGATAGAACTTACCAATTTAAAGTTATAGCAAAAAATGTAAAGTGAAAATTGCGAATCACACATTTTTACGAGTTTTTGTTCTAGGATTTTTTTATTAAGTTATTAAATAGTTAAGATTTGTGTTTTATTTTATTAATTAGGTTCATAATTAGTTAATAAGATAAAAATTGTAAGGATTTATTGGAATAAATAAATAAAATAAGGGGTCCAAAGTTTTCGGCTAAGGGAAAATTGACGAGCAAAACAGGCCCAAATTACGCGGACCTCTGTCCGGTAAGGCAGGCCGGTATATAAGGCGAACCATTTTTCGGTTCGAGTCAGTCGCAGCTCAGCCGTTGAAGAGGCAACATCAAGAAAAGGGAAGCAAGCCGAAAACTGCGGACAAGAAAGGTTCAAGAAGAATATCTGCGTTTTATTTGCCTGCGCCGCCTCTTCAACTCCCCGTCTCTCCCGTGGTCCTTGTGGGTGGTGCCCACGAACACATACGCATTCAGGGGTGCGTGGTGACGTACGTCACCAGCAAACAGTTCGTCAAAAAACGTACGTCAAACAAACGTTTGGGAGATTGTCCCAGGGTGCCTGCGGGTACTGACCATACCCCAGCCGCCCGAAACAGTTGGTCCTTCGAGATCCGGATCCCTGCGAGAAGAGTACAGAAGAGTTCAGAAGAATCAGAAGACTGCGTTCAAGATGCCGGTAACCAGGTCGCAGAAGGATGCCCCCTCACGCCCCGGGTCCCGTCCCTCTGAAAAGGACGCGACAGAAGGAACGTCGGGGTCAGAAGGGGTCACGTCTGCGTCGGCGTCATCGGGAACTGCAACTACAACCGATACGAACACTTCTTCAGGCACCGCGACGACGGAAGGTACTACAGAAACAGAGACCACGACTGCGACTGAAACCACGGCGGCTTCTGATAAGAAGAAGGAAGATGCCGCAAGAAAGAAGATGGCCAAGAAGACCCCAGAAGATGTTCCGGAAAAGGGTGATTATGGCTCCGCCACGACCCTGAAGCCGAAGGGGGTCGGTCGTCGTGCCAGGTCCACGAAGACCACGAGTTCCTCGGCCAGAAGACGCGAGCTGGCAGCCAGAGAAGAGGTTGCACGCTTGGAGCTGAAGCAAGCACAAGCTGAGGCGAAGCTGGCCCGTGTCAGATTAGAGCTGGCGCAATGTGAAGATGAGGACTCCGTGGATGAAGACCAGGAAGATAGAACAGCACAGGTGCAGAACTGGATCGAGACATCCGTGCTGGATGATGGGAACAAAGAACAGCCAGAGCTACGAGATCAGCGCCCACCAGAAGAGCCACAGAAGGTGAAGCCAGAAGAGAACTCTTCAGCGGGAAGGGCTACGATCGAGATTCAAGCGTTGGCGACGGCGTTGAAAGAAGCCTTCACCACGAAAGGAGGACCAGCAGCGCAACCGAAGTACATCCACGAGTTACCCTACTTCGACGGCAACAGCAGCGAATGGCTGGCCTTCAAGGTGGTCTACGAAGATACCGCACCGATGTTCAACGAAGTTCAAAACATGGCTCGACTAAGAAGAGCACTGAAGGGCAACGCAAGAGAAGCTATCAAGAGCCTGCTGTACTCTGAAGCATCCCCGTTGGAAGTCATGCAAGCCCTCAGAAGAAGATATGGAAGACCTGATGCGCTGGTGCTGGCAGAATTGGATAAGGTAAAGGCGTTATCGAAGATCTCTGAAAATCCCAGGGATATATGCGTCTTCGCGAGCCAGATCAACAACAGCGTAGCAGCAATAAAAGGATTGAAGAAACCGCAGTACCTGCATTCGCCTGAGATGGTGAAGCAAATCATAGAGAAGATGCCTACGATTCTCAAGTTCCGATGGTACGACTTCACTGCAGCATCAGAAGAAGGCGAGTTCTCCGACCTGACGATGGTATCCAGGTTCCTGAACATAGAAGCAGACAAGTGTGGAGCCTTCGCGACTTCAGAAGAGAAGAGTGGATTCAAAAGGACTCAACGACAGGCGACGCATTCAACGAAAGAAAGGGAAAAGGACTCAAGACAACCAGAGAAGACTTGCCCCGTGTGTGAGGGCGAACACTTCATCATCGAATGTCAGAAGTTCCAGAAGGCGTCAGTGCAAGATCGTTGGGCAATGGTAAAGAAGAGTCGCGTTTGCTTCAAATGTCTTCAAGGGAAACACAGGAAGGAGAGCTGCAGAAAACCACCGTGCAAGGAATGCAAAAGGTGGCATCATCATCTGCTGCACGTCAAGTCAGAAGAAAGGACCTCGGGAGAAAAGAAGACGGAGACACAAGAGGTGGCAAACGTCATGGCATCGGTAAACGCGGTGAATAACGCAAGGGCATACCTGAAGATCGTTCCAGTTGAAGTCTTCGGGTCAAAAGGATCAAAGAAGATATTGGCCTTAATGGATGAAGGGTCAACAGTGTCACTTCTGGATCAGAAGGTGGCAGAAGAAGTCGGCGCTCAAGGAAATAAGGAAGAACTAGTCATCGAAACAGTGGGGGGCAGGCTCATAAGGAAGACGGACTCTCAGATGCTGGACCTGACGGTGAAGGGGGTTCATCGGGGAAGCAAGAAGACCCTGAAGAGAGTTCGAACCATCGACGAGTTGAAGCTTGCGCCACAGTTCCTAGAAAAGAAAAGGATCGAAGAATGTCGACACTTGAAGAAGATCGCCGACTCGATATACTATGAAGGGGAGTCACCACAGCTGCTCATCGGGCAAGATAATTGGGAGCTGATCGTGACTCGAGAAGTAAGAAGAGGGAAACCAGGAGAACCAGTTGCTTCAAGAACAGGACTTGGATGGGTACTCCACGGGTCAGACACCGGAGGCGCAAGAGTGGTACACTTCCTCAACACGTGTCTACATGTCAGCACACCAGAAGAAGAAATGCATCAAGCCATCAAGGATCACTTTGCGATCGAGGCGCTGGGTGTGCAACCACGAAGACCTACTACGGACTCTGAAGGAAGAGCACTCGCCATCCTAGAGAAGACTTGCAGAAGACTTGAAGATGGTCGATTCGAAGCTGGACTTCTGTGGAAGAACGAAGAAGAACAGATGCCAGAAAGCTACACGTCTGCCAGGAACCGGTTGATCAACATCGAGAAGAAGATCGACAAAGACCCTCAGTTGAAGGCAGAGTACAGCAAGCAGATTCAGCATCTAATCGACAGCAAGTACGCAGAAGAAGCACCTGAAGGACAAGAAGACTCCAAGAAGAAATGGTTCCTCCCTCACTTCTCCGTGGTACATCCATTGAAAAAGAAGATAAGGATTGTCTTCGACGCTGCAGCGAAATCAAAAGGAAGAAGCCTCAATGACGCATTACTACCAGGACCAGATCTACTACAGTCACTCTTCGGGGTATTATTAAGATTTCGACAGGGACCGTTAGCAGTGGCAGCCGACATAAAAGAAATGTTCCTGCAAGTCCGCATTCGACATGAAGATAGAGATAGCTTGAGGTTCCTGTGGCGCGGGGATCGACGCGACGTGTCGCCGAAGGAGTACAAGATGACATCGGTCATCTTCGGCGCGACATCATCTCCGAGCACAGCGATCTACGTCAAGAACCGGAACGCAGCGGACTACAGGGACCAGTATCCAGAGGCAGTAAGGGCGATCGAGCTGAACCACTATATGGACGACTACCTGCACAGCTTCCATTCAGAAGAGAACTTCAGAAGAGTGACAGCTCAAGTAGACTACATACACAAGAAGGCGGGCTTCGAACTAAGAGGATGGGCATCAAATCAACCCGAGTTGCTGCAAGACGTGAAGACTGAAACGACCGAGAAGACAGAAGTAAACTTGGGCGAGAAGGACGAGAAGACACTGGGACTACGCTGGTTCACAGAAAGGGACTCCATCGGCTTCAGGGCAAACCTCAGAAACACGCCAGAAGAAATAGCTCAGGGGTTCAAAGTGCCTACGAAGAGGGAAGTCACCAGCGCCGTGATGTCAACTTTCGACCCACTAGGATTAGCATCACCGGTTCTCGTCCAGGGCAAGAATCTGCTTCAGAACATATGGCGGAGCGGCGTCGAAGTGGATGACGAGTTAGAAGAAAGGGAGTACGAGGCATGGAAGACTTACCTGGAGAAGATGAAGCTACTTCAAGACCTGCAGGTTCCTAGATGCCTGGCGCCACATCGCACCGAGGGGGAGCTGCACACGTTTACGGATGCAAGCGAGACAGCGTATGCAGCGACGGTTTATTGGAGGACAGAAGATGAAGATGGAACTTACCACGTCAGCTTAGTGGCGGCGAAAGTAAGAGTCACTCCACTGAAGCCGGTGTCGATCCCGAGACTCGAACTGCAGGCGGCCCTCCTTGGAAGCAGACTGGCACATTCGGTGGAAGAAGAAATGGACCTTAAGGTGAAGAAGAAGACTTATTGGACGGACTCCAGCATCGTACTTTCCTGGATCAAGACGGACCCGAGAACATTCAAGACGTTCGTGGCTCATCGCTTGGCGGAGATAGAAGATCTCACCAAACCACAAGACTGGCGGTGGGTGCCTACGGCGCAGAACCCTGCAGATGACGCAACGCGCGACGTACCGGAACACTTCAGCTGCAATCACCGATGGTACACCGGACCGGAGTTTCTAAGAAGAGAAGAAGTTCATTGGCCAGCGGCAAGAACCTTCAAGAAAGAAACCACCGGAGAAGAAAAAGCAGCGGACGTCGTGGCGACAGCAAGCACTACTCACCCATCACCAGATCCTGAGAGGTTTTCGTCATGGAAGAGACTTTGGCGAGCCACAGCGAGAGTACTGCAGTTTATACAACTCTGCAGAAGAAAAGAGAAGGTCAACGTCAGTAAAGAAGATCCCACCTGGAAGATAACGAAAGGAAAGAAGGCGAAGATTATCGAGAAGCGACTTCGACCGTCAGACATACCAGCAAGGAACTACATCCCGTTGGGCGCAGAACTACTAGAGCAAGCTGAAACCCTATTGCTACAAAGAAGTCAAGATAGAAGCTTCAAGGAAGACATGAGGTGTCTGCAGCAAGGGAAGCAATTAGAGGGCAGCAGCAAGTTGAAGAAGCTCGACGTAGTACTGGAAGAAGGACTCCTACGACTGAAAGGAAGAATCGACGCGATACAGGGTGTCACCAGAGACTACAAACGACCCATCGTGCTCGACAGCAAGGACAAGACAACACGACTCATCATAGAAGAATTCCACTGCCGCTTCAATCACGGGAATCATGCAACAGTAATGAACGAAGTAAGGCAACGCTTCTGGATACTGGGACTGAGGTCAGCAATAAAGGCGGTTCAACATCAATGTCAATGGTGCAAGATAAGAAAAGGAAGACCGCAAGAACTACCGACGGGCAACTTACCTGCTGAGCGTTTGATGCACGGAAACCCTCCATTTACGTGCACCGGCGTAGACTACTTCGGCCCGATGACAATCACCGTAGCAAGACGTCACGAGAAAAGATGGGGTGCGCTGTTCACATGCTTAACAACTAGAGCTGTGCACATTGAGATAACTCCATCACTCTCCACCGACAGTATGATAATGGCGCTACGACGATTCGCCGCGAGAAGAGGAATGCCGAAGACCATCTACACCGACAACGGGACCAACTTCGTCGGCGCCAACAAAGAACTGAAAGAGGCGCTAGAAACAATGAAACAAGAAGACCTCACCTCAGAAGCAGAGAAGATCGGCGTGCAGTGGAAATTCATCCCTCCTGGTGCACCAAACATGGGCGGTGCATGGGAGCGTCTGGTGCGATCAATAAAAACCGCACTAGGCGCCACACTCAACGAGAAGCATCCACGTGAGGAGGTACTTCACACCCTCCTACTAGAGGCCGAACACATAGTCAACTCCCGGCCTCTCACCCACATCTCCGAGAACCCTGAAGAAGAAGCACTCACGCCCAACCACTTCCTCATTGGGCGATCATGCGGCGCAGCGAGAATCGGCAGCTTCGAGGACAACGAGCTCGTGGGCAAACACACCTGGAAGGCCACGCAGCGACTTGCCGATCACTTCTGGCAACGTTGGCTGCGCGAATACCTGCCCACTCTACTGCCGAGGAAGACGAAGGGAAGACCCAACGCCGCAGACCTGCAAGTCGGAGACATCGTGTTGATCGTCGACCACAGCCTACCGAGATGCACCTGGCCACGCGGCAGAATTCAGCGGGTGTATCCTGGACCGGACGGGCGGACAAGGATCGTCGACGTCGAGACGCGAGGAGGTGTGCTGCGAAGACCCAGTTCGAGAGTGGTGCTGTTGGTGCCGGGAGTATCGCCGAGCCAGAGGGATGGTGCGACGCACGAGGGGGAGACTGTCGGCGACGAGATCCACGATCAACAATAATGTATGTAATATAGGGCGCTAATTAGATTTAAATGTTTGATATTTTTCTTATAAGGTTCTAATTAGTATATAAGGGTGTATTTACGTAATATTTTAGCGATTCATTCTAATAAGACTGGTTATTTGATAGTTGTAAAGTAAAAGTTTGATCTCAAGTAACTTTGTCCAAATAATTACGTAACTTGAAAAAGTGATTTTTTGTTTGTGTACATAGCGATTTGATTTTAGTCTTAAAAGTTAGATCTTGATTTAAAAATGTATATACAAAAGGTTTCATAAGGATAGAACTTACCAATTTAAAGTTATAGCAAAAAATGTAAAGTGAAAATTGCGAATCACACATTTTTACGAGTTTTTGTTCTAGGATTTTTTTATTAAGTTATTAAATAGTTAAGATTTGTGTTTTATTTTATTAATTAGGTTCATAATTAGTTAATAAGATAAAAATTGTAAGGATTTATTGGAATAAATAAATAAAATAAGGGGTCCAAAGTTTTCGGCTAAGGGAAAATTGACGAGCAAAACAGGCCCAAATTACGCGGACCTCTGTCCGGTAAGGCAGGCCGGTATATAAGGCGAACCATTTTTCGGTTCGAGTCAGTCGCAGCTCAGCCGTTGAAGAGGCAACATCAAGAAAAGGGAAGCAAGCCGAAAACTGCGGACAAGAAAGGTTCAAGAAGAATATCTGCGTTTTATTTGCCTGCGCCGCCTCTTCAACTCCCCGTCTCTCCCGTGGTCCTTGTGGGTGGTGCCCACGAACACATACGCATTCAGGGGTGCGTGGTGACGTACGTCACCAGCAAACAGTTCGTCAAAAAACGTACGTCAAACAAACGTTTGGGAGATTGTCCCAGGGTGCCTGCGGGTACTGACCATACCCCAGCCGCCCGAAACATAACCCTTGAGCCCCGCGAAGCGGGGCTCCCCTCCTACGGTTTTTAGTCAACTTTAGTGTTTTGAGGTTAGTTTACAAAAAATGCATTTTCTTTCCATAGGAGTGGTACTGGGGGGTCGGTGGACCTCCCCCCCCCCCCCACTCCCCAACACCACCCATCCCTTAATTCATGCTACCGTATACTAAATTTTAACCAAAACTCCTTCCGTAAGAGAATCCACTCGTTTTTCTGTCCTCCACTTCATAAACTTTTCGTAAGTATTTAAATAAATGCTTTGTGACCTTGACGGCAACAGACTGAAAATTATTTATTTTCCTTTCTCTTCTATTTGTAAATTAGGGTCTCCATTCTCAATAGATGATGACATTTTCACTATTGTAAAATTAATTACGGTCACTACCAATTCAATTTGCAATTAGAGAAAAATTATAAAGAATTCGCGCCAATGTCTTTTTATTGTTTCTTCTGTAGCCGCAACACAACACATTGCATCATGCATTCTACCAGAGTTCGACGATTTTAGTTCCATTTTCAAAATTAAAATGAGGTTCTTTTTTTATGAAACAGTAATAAGTCGGGTCTTTATTCATGATTATTCTACTTATGATGTAGAGTCTGTTGTGTATTTGGGAATTGTTGAGAAACTCTTCAAATAAACACAACTCTAACAATAATTAGGTTTATTACTTAAATAATCAAATTATATTTTCAACACGACACGAAGAGAAAAAGTAAAAAGCTTTTTACAAAATAGACAACCTTCAAAAACGAAAAAGTGAAAAATAACTTTAGCACAGAACACACATTGACTTTAGTTTCGAAATTCAGTGGCTTTGTTCTGTTTGTTGTTTTGTATTGCCACCGACTTCCGAAACTAAAGTGAATGTGTGTTCTGTGCTAAAGTTATTTTAAAATAGAAGAGATTGAAAGTTAACTACAACAAAGATTGATGAAACTAAAACGTCGTCTATGTGAAATTTTTGGGTATTTGTTGATTTTTCAAAAAGTGCTGAATCAATTTCGATAAAATTTATATGGGACCACCCCTGAAGCATACCCTATCCATAAAAAAAGAATTTTCAAAATCGGTTTACGTTTGCCGGAGAAATCGCGTAACAAATCGCGCACATACTTAATGCAAATTTAAGACTTATACGGTATTCTCATGGATGCCATTGTCAGAACTGGACCAAATAAAAATGGGACCACACGGGAAGCACTTCTTTCAAATAAAAAAAGAATCATCAAAATCGGTTCACCCAGTCCAAAGAAATCAGGTAACAAAAAAATAAAAAAAATACAGACGAATTGATAACCTCCTCCTTTTTTGAAGTCGGTTGAAAAGTCAGTCGATGTTCTGTTGTTCCTTGTTCTGCCAGACCATAGAGAAACATAATAAGTAGGCAGAGCAGCCGAACTGTATGATCGCCAGTCTTTAAAGTCTTTAGTCATTAGTATTTAGTCATTAGTAGTCATTGTAGGCCTATGCCTACAATGACTAAAGACTTTTTCGTTTTTGTAGGCTCATTGTCATATTTGACACACAAAAATAAAAATAAACAAAAACCTTTTCCCCTATAGTATGAAATGCTATTTTATCCCCGCTCTGGTATGCTACAATGACGGCCTTTTTGAGCAAGAGAAGTGAAAGCATTCTTTATGTCAACCTTCAAGATGACCTCTCCTTTGCCAGAATTTAGGTAGGTCGACAAAGCGTGAACAGCAGTCTCACAGCCCCTTTTTTTTCCGAAACAACCTCACCATAGAATTTACAACAAATTTTGGCTGCCATAAGACGGTATGTAGTTCTTGTTATTTGAATATTTCTTATGGGGATGAAATATGCTTTGCATGGAAAATCGAAACGACTGGAACCAAAAATATTAAATTTTGCACATAGTTTCCTTTTATGATATTATAGACGAATAGTAGAAAAGAATATCTCAACCACTAAAAGAATGAAAGGGGAATTTTAGTACATCTTCCCCTTTCATCCCTTTAGGGGTTGAGACTGAAGAAATATTTTTCTTGGGTTAATCAAATTAAAAATAGGCACCAAATAGTAATGGAGGTTTTTTTAACTGCACCTGGAAGGCGGCCTAGGAGTGTTGCGTTTGTAGGGGAAAGTACGAAATCTACGCAGACGACGTTGCGGGCGAAGTGGTGGGCGAAGTGGAAGCAACGCCATTTATAGATCCCGCACCACCTAAAATTTTGCTAGGACCGCCACTGGTTCAAGCTATTTTCATACCAAACATAAAAATCGGTTCAGTCGCTTCATCGTGAAAGCGTAACAGACAGAGTTACTTTCGCATTATTTTATAATATGAATATAAGTAGGTACGGATTAAAATATGGATAGTAGGTATGGATTCGTACGGAAGTATGGATGTACCTACAAAGTACGGAACTCTCGGTGGGCGAGTCCCACTCGTACTTGTCCGGCTTTTTTTTTAATTAAGTTATTCATTAATTACTTAAAAGTGTCTCCTATTTATTTTCTCCTAGAAGGAGATGAAAAGAAGAGTAATATGACTCGAGAGCAATAGTTATTTGTTATACAAGAGTGCAAAGTTGCTTTTTAACCGCGTGTTCAATTTTGATGACCGAGCAAGCGAAGGATTCTAAAATTGAATCACGAGCGCAGCGAGTGATTCAAAATTAGAATCCTGAGCGTTAGCGAGGGAATCAAAAGAGCACGAGGTGAAAAATCTTTGCACTCGAGTGCAACACGTAACTTTTCATTCCACCTCAGCGAGGAAATGACTAAATGCAAAAAAAAACGTTGGTTTACAAAGTCTGAGTTTTTAACAAATTAAAAAAAAGTTGTATGATATATTCGGCACCATAGAGGTAGCAGTAAATAGGTTTAATGTTTTTTTTTAATTCACAAACTTAGTGCACACGATGTTCTAAATTCAATTTACTTTATCCTCTAGAGAATAAAAACGGCTTTTCCACTCAGATATTGAAGATAAATTTACTTTATCCTCTAGAGAATAAAAACGGCTTTTCCACTCAGATATTGAAGATTAAAAATACTCTTTCCGAGATGGTGGGATGAAAAAATATTTTTCCCTCAAGCGATGGTACTTTGAGTAGGGTATTACACCCATTTTTGAAAAGTGTCTCAATGAAATTCTGTAGTGCTAATATGCCACCAAAAAAAATACAATATTTTTATTCAATCGATAAGTGCCGTAAAAATGCATCAAAATTTTAAATTTTCAAATTTCGCGCGTAGTTCGACGAAAACGCCTCTTACTGGGCGCCATATTGCTCAGCGTAAATGACGTCAGTTCGTTTTGTATCAAATGAGCTCATATTAAATATGATAATTGTATATCATTTAAAAATAATTAAAAGCATATTTTGTAAATAGGTGTAATAATGAAAAAATTACGTTAGTTACGAAAATAATAAAAGTACAAAGCCAATATTGCGCCTATCGGTTGACTGACAGTTGACATTTTTTTGTTTACACAGCCGTACGGCGTAATAACATGGCCGCTACTATTTCGCGGTGTTTTGTAACAGATTAAAAATACTGAAAACTTTAAATTTAATTTAAAAATTTGTTTTGTTATTTTATGAACTAAAACTTACATTTTCCGACTGCTTTATGCCTAAACTGTCTCAATAACATATTTATAGATTTTTTCGCGAATAGAGTAAAATACCCTATTCTTCGCTTCGCTCTGGATTAAAAAAAAGCGACCTCGCCGTAAAAATATTATTTTGCTCTCTTGTCACACAATCTACTACTTTATTTTTTTCTATTGAAAGAAAAAGAAAGGAAATTACATTTATTAACAATTTTAAATTGTTCTTATATTCTACATCTTACATACTGTTAGGATGGGGCTCCGTGGGTCCTTTTAAAATAAACACTTTGTACTGCTAAATACTTTTAATCAAAGAAAAGTTTGAAAGTTACATTCAAGGAACTACAGTATGTTAAATAATTTACTCAAAGTATTCGGATTTGCGACTGACTGCCTAAATGACATGTATTTGCCTTTTTATTGAGTCGGCATTAACGTGACAGTGTTGGGGGTTTTGCCTAGGTTGAATTTTGTTGGTGGATTTAATTATTCATAACAATACTGAACGGTAAGGTTCGTGCTGCTCGATATTTCGGGTGCTAAATGATAAGTCTGAGCTAAGATTCAGAGTACGTTTATTCCGACACTTTACGCTAATTAATGCTAATGATGATAATGAGTGTTATAAGTATGCCGGTCGATCGCGCACTGACTCGCGTAGCTCACGCTTTCCGCTGGTGCGGGCGCGCGACCTACTTGAGTCAAAACTGCTGATGATGATGTGTTCGATGAGTATCGAACATGTTCCCGAGGGGAAGATATGGGAAAGATGAGATGAGATGGTTACACAATTAAGAGGGTTAGTAACACATAGGTGAACCAGTATTGGTTTATGCTAAATGAAGGTTAATACAATGCTGAATGTTCTTATCCTAAGTGATAGCTAATCCCTATCTAGATCTACCGTATCTACCGTAACGACCGATTGTCTTTTACTGATAGGTGACGTTGATTTGTCTCTTTTGTACCGTAAACTGGACCACCGTTTGGTCCCACAAACACTGGGCCCTTGCTCGGGCACGGGTGATTTACGCGCACTAGCACTAACACTCACACTGCTGGTAGGCGCCGCCCGCGGCGCGGCAGGCTCGCTCGGAGCCTGCGGGTCACGCGCGGGCGCGGGTGAGGCTTGCTTGCCTCGCCACCACAGGAACACCAGGTACGCTACGACGGCGACGACTGCTGCTAGCAATACGTATGATATGGCGTAGTGATGTATATCATGCGTAGTTAATGTTCCTTCTTCTAAAGCTGCTTTCTTCATAGCGGCTATCTGATTGCCGAGACGTGTTAGTGTGCTGTTGATCTGTGCATCCTCTGTTGTTGTTTCGAGAAGCGGTAGCGTAATATTGACCAAATGATGGTGCTGTATTGGAGCTATATTCGCTAATAATAGGTCAGGTTTTAAAGTCAGCTTGTTTTCCTGCTGATATGAATAAAGTGTTATGTCACGGCCCTTAGCTATGCATTCTTTATCGAGTTGAATGAGCCCGGCCTTGCTGACACGGCGCATTCGGGTTTCATTGTCACATATGATTGTAAATGAATAGGTATCGCATGCGAAATACAAATAAGACGATAGGTCGTGTAATTGTAACCACATATTCTTGCAGGTTTCTTTCTTAGGCTGGCAGATACCTATTTGTTCGGTTTGACAGAACTTTTCTTCTGGACCCAGTCGCTTGATTGGACCTCGTAGCTGACAGATATAACTTTCATCCTGATAGGTGCAGGTTTGAAGATCGTCGTTCGTGACTTCGATATAGGAGTCCCTCATCAGATTAGTTGCTATGTAATCTGTGAGGGGAATAATGCTGATCATGTCCTTTCCCACCTGTAGAGGAACAGGTATCAAGCGGTACAGTTGGAAACTGTCTCTGCTAATGAGTGGCACGGTGATCTCAAACATGAAGTACTCTTTACTCATTCTCGCCTTGATCTTTAGGTGCTTGTAGATTTCATATAAATCGGACT
Organism: Charanyca ferruginea; assembly: GCA_947361185.1. Classification (NCBI taxonomy): domain Eukaryota; kingdom Metazoa; phylum Arthropoda; class Insecta; order Lepidoptera; family Noctuidae; genus Charanyca; species Charanyca ferruginea. The sequence continues at coordinate 18,364,221 of OX376059.1, read as the reverse complement.
GGATGTTGTTGATAGGTAAAGTAAGTTCTTTCGATATTTGACCGGAAATGATTTGAAGTTCGTTGCTGAGCTGCTCTGGAGTAAGTAGATGCATGCTAATTTTACTATGATAAATATCCGCTAAGGTGTCGATTAAAGTATCTTGGACACGCTTTAAGTTGTGTATCATGTTTGTCGTAGCCATGGCTGCGAGAGTGAATTCTTGTAACATTGATGTACTTTTACCTTGCAATTGTATCTGCTTATTCGCTTGATCTAAGAGGTTATACTGTGGAGGAGGCTTATACTGTGTATCAATAGTCTTCTCACTTCGTTTCAGAATATTATACTCAGCTTCTACCACTGACGTTTGGTTTTTCCAAAGCTGTAATAGGTGCTTTTCGTTGCTATTTATAATTTCAATATCACGTTGGTATTTATCAGCGAAACTTTGGTCGAGTACTCCAAATAATGTATTGGCTATGGAGCCGACCGCGTTGACAAGGCCGCGTCGAGTTCTTGACCGAGTGCCGAAATGCTGATTTAGCAGCAGCTGATTGTGATATTGGAGCTCGTTATAATCGTGCTGCACTTGTAATAAAATCATGTTACAATGGCTAGGCTCTTTGATTTGTTCACATGTCTGCTTTAGATATTTAATGAAGGTGTCCCCGGCTTTATCACCTTGCCAATAAGGTTGCATGTTGTAGTAGGACACAATTTTCCATTGATCCCGTATTAGATTTAATTTACCTATTGGGTCGTAGTATAAGGATTGATTACCGCTAAATTGGGTAATGTGGTTCGATGCTTTGCTGCTGCTCAAAATGCTGATAAAAAATAATAGTGATAAAACGATGTTGACGAAACTACGATGCTTTCTCGTACTTGCTTGTGTTTCATCCTTTGTGATCTTGAGTTTGGCTTTTTTACTCTGCTCTTCAGCTTCCTTTTCTTCGTCCTCTTGCTCGATTGGTAAGACGGACAATTTGATAATAGGTCGCTTTATTAAACCGTTCTTCGTCTTTAATGTCAATACCCTTACAAACCCGTCCTTCCCTTGGTGTACCTCGATGACTCTCCCCACTGGCCATTTTCCAGAAGGAAAATTATCATCGTGGATGGTCACCATATTGCCGATCTTAATGTTGCTTTTTGGCTTTAGCCACTTGCTACGAACCGATAATTGGCTAAGATATTCAGTTTTCCACCTCCTCCAAAGGTCTTGGAAAATATTGTTCATTAAATGCCATCTAGTCCTAGCGTCACTGGCTGTTTCAATAACGGTTAGACCTGCTCTACCGGTTAGGAAGTGCGCGGGTGTTAAGAAATCTAAATCGTCTGTCTTCAGATATCGGACATAGTGGTCTAGAGTTGAGACCCGCTTCTATTTGCGCTAAAATGGTGCTATATTCTTCAAACGTCAATGCTTGGTCCGCTACAACTCGTTTGAGGTGTTGCTTAAGACTTCGTATTGATCGTTCCCATAATCCTCCCGCACTAGGCCAGGCAGGGCAATTCCAGTGCCATTCTATATCCATTTCCGCTATCTCATTATAAAATGAGTCACCGAAAACTTGTTTTAGCTGCTCGTACTCCTCCTGCATTACTTTGTTAGCTCCCGCAAAGTTAGTGCCGTTGTCCGAGTACACATGTTTCGGGGCTCCTCGTCGTGCTGACATTCTCCTCAATGCTGCGATAAAGGAAATGCTGGTCAAGTCCGACACCAATTCTATGTGCACGGCTTTCGTAACCATGCAGACGAACAAAGCCACGTATCCTTTCGTTGTTTTTATTCCACGCCCTTTATTTGCCTTCACAGATATGAAGCCCGTGTAGTCTACACCTGTGTGATAAAACGCTGGAGCTGGGTTGGTGCGGAAATCAGGTAGATCTCCCATAATCTGCTGTAGCTTCCTGGGTTCCTGTTTCCTACAAGTAACACATCTATGAAGTTGCGTTTTGACGGCTCGATTTCCTTTAATTATCCAATACTTTTGTCTAAGAAAGGACATAGTAAGCCGAGCTCCTCCGTGAAATGTGAGCTCATGGGCTTGCGCGATGAGAAGCTCAGTCAGTCGACTGTTGTATGGAATGATGATTGGATGATTCATTTCTATGCTTATGTTGGCCTGCCTGAGTCTTCCCTTTGCTCTAAGGATCCCGTCCTGATCTAAGTGTGGATTAAGGTTGAGTAGCTTGCTATCAGATTTTACTTCCTGGTTTTGCAATAAGCGTTCAATGTCTGTTTCAAATTCAGCTCGCTGTACGTTTTTTATTATTATTAGTTTTGCTGATCTAAGTTCGTGTAAAGTGAGATGCTTTGTTTTCTGTTTACTAACGACAGGTGTCAATGCCCGCCGTACCCAGGCTAAAATGCGTGTTGTTTTTGTAAACGAGCTGTAGCGATAATAGATCGGCGACTATGCTGCTATCTATGATAGGATTCTGAACTATGTTTACGTGCCTTTTTATCTCTTCGTCAGTAGTATACTTCGTATGACCCGTAGGTTTGAAGTGCGATGAAGATAAGAAGGTCGGTCCTTGCCACCACAATTCGTGTTCTAGCAATTGTGAGGTCGTCAGGCCTCTACTAGCTGCATCCGCTGGGTTTTTTTTGGTGTTTACATAATGCCAAGTGTTTGGTGGCATAATGCTGGCAATTTTCTTCACCCTGTTCGCTACGAAAGGCTTCCAGCGCTCCGGGGATCCTTGAATCCAGCTAAGGGAAACCTTAGAATCGCTCCAGCCGTATATCTCCACGGCCAAGCTGTTGATGCTTTTGACAATTTTTGACATGAGTTTCGTAAGTAGTTCGGCCGCACATAATTCTAACCTAGGTAGCGATACAGCCTTGCTAGAGGGCACTAACCGCGTTTTTGCTGCTACTAGCACTACTGATGTAGAGTTATTTGATACGATTCGTGCGTATACTACACAGGCGAAGGCTTGAATTGATGCGTCACAAAACCCATGTAATTCTATGACGTCATGCTCTTTGCTTTGTAACCACCGAGGAATGTGGCACCGATTTAATAGATTTAAATCTCTCTTCAAATTGATCCATTCTTCTTTGGTTTTAATAGAAACTTCGTCGCTCCACTGGACCTCAGAATCTTGCCATACTTGCTGGAATAAAATTTTCATCTTTGTGGTTAGGGGCGCTAACCATCCCAAAGGGTCGAAAATCTTAGAGATTTCGGATAAAAGCATTTTTTTGGTCAGTTTTGCTGTTTGTGTGCTGTTTGAATCGTATTTGAAGATGAATTCGTCCTCGGTTGAGTTCCATTGTAGCCCCAAAGTTTTTGATGAGCTTCAGTTTTAAATGTAAAGACTGCTGGCTGTTTGTCAGCAGTTTGCTCAACTATTTCAAGCAATCTTTTATCGTTTGAGGACCACTTTCTTAGTGAAAATCCGCCGCTTTTTAGGCATGCGTTTACTTCCATAATCCTCCGCTTTCCTTCTTTGATGCTATGCGCTCCCGATACCCAATCATCCATATAGAGCTCTTCCTGGACGCATTTAGCTGCTCTGGGATATTTTTGATGCTCATCTGACGCTAATTTTCGCAGAGTCATCATTGTCAGGAATGGTGCTGCTTTAGTTCCATACGTTATGGTTGTTAATTTATAATTTCTTATAGGCTGATCCGGACTTTGTCGCCATACGATTTGTTGTAGGCTTTGGTCCTGCTCATCGACTAAAATCATACGGAAGCATTTTTCAATATCAGCTGTGAATGCGAAACGATATTGCCTCCACTTCAGGATAAGCTCTAACAGGTCTAACTGGAGGTTTGGACTCCTGTACATTAGATCGTTAAGGCTGTGGCCTGAAGTAGTTTTAGACGATGCGTTGAATACTACGCGCAACTTTGTTGTGCTAGATTCTGCTCTCAACATTCTATTTCCGTCTTCTGTTTGCTGTTAGAAGTCGCTAACTTCATGTGTTGCAGCTGCTCATATTCGCGGATAAATTGCTTGTATTGCTTCGCTAGGTCTTCATTCTTGCTAAACTTACGTTCTACATTTTTGAATTGTGCTATCGCTATCTCTTTCGAAGATCCTAGCTTCTCTTCTAATTCTGGTTTCATGGGCAACCTAACTACATAACGACCGTTTTCTAGACGTTTCGTCGTTGTTTCATAAAAATCTAGGCATTCCTGATCTTCTACGGACATAGAATTCTGTACTTGAATGTCTTCAATTGTCCAGAATTGTTGAATGTCTTCAACGTTATGCAAGATCACGTTGCATTGGAATGAGGTGCTTGTATTGCCACCGCACAGCAACCATCCTAAATGAGTTTGCTGTGCTAGCGGTTCGGAGGACGTTTGTCCGCGAATTAATCCTTCTAACAGAATGTTGGCGTAGATTTCTGCTCCTAGGTTCTGGATCTGGTGAGGTGGTGCATCTTCTGATCCACCGGACAACTGATGTTATAATCTGGATCTGCTAAACGTTTCGTTTGGCAGATTTTTTATTAAGTTGTTCACTATGACAACATCAGTAGAAAACTTAAAATCGGTGTAAGTCGATTGACAAGCGATCGTTAGTTTTCCTTTGCAGTTGTTTTCACGTTCGCCTACTCCAAAAATAACCCCTTTACAAGATTTTCGCTTTAATCCTATCTGCTGTGCTGGTTTCTCGCTGATCACGGAAACTTGTGAGCCCTGATCGATCAGTGCTCGCATGACGTGCTGGGTCCTGCCGGCTGCTGTGACTTTCACCAGCGCTGTGGCTAGCAAAATCTCCGATGTTTCTTGCTGAGAAGCGTAGATGCTTTTGTTGTTTTCGCATTTTTGTTTCGCAATCTCGGTCAAGCTGTTAGACTTTGATTGTGTTGCGAAATAGTCATGCAAAGTCGTATGATGTTCGTCATTGCACTTATGACATCTTTTTGTCGAGTAGCATTTTGCGCCATTATGATCGTAGACACAATTTATGCAATAATTTAATTGGCTAATTATTTTAATTTTCTGCTCATTTGGTAATTCTGTAAATTTTTTGCAGCTTATTAAATTGTGTTTTGCCACTGAACAATGAGGGCATTTATTTACTGACTCAGACACATGCATTGATTTCGCCATTTCCATGTTCTTGCTATTTTTAGATTCATTGCTCAATTTAAAATTATTTATGCGATTAAAATTGGATGAACCATTGGATGATTGAGATGAAACTGCTTTAGGTGTCCCATCTTGACGTCGCCGAGATGACTCTAGGGCAGTGAACTTGTTCTCTAAGTAGTCCAAAAAGTCCCGAAGTACCGGAAGCTCTCGCGAATTCTTCAACGACTCTATATACTCGGAATAAGACTCACTGTCCAATTTTTGTGCTAGTATATATACAAGAAGAGGATCCCATGTCGTAATATGTACGCCTAGATTTTTTATGGCGTGAAGACTCTCTAAGGTGACATCATGAAGTCGTTTGATAGCTGTGTACGACTGCTGCGGTATATTGGCAAGATTGTAAAAGGAATTTACGTGGGACATAAATATCTGCTTTTTGTTGTTAAACCTGTGAGTTAAAATTTCCCAACAGGTGTTATAGTTGTCCGCGCTAATCGGGAGATGCTGGATCAAGCGCTCGGCTTCTCCTTTTACCTTACTCTTCAGGAACTGCATCTTTTGTGCCTTTGATAGAGAAGGATTGTTGTGGATTGCTTCATCGAAAAGATCTTTGAAGGATACCCACTGCTGATAGTTACCTGAGAACACAGGAATTTTTTTCACAGGAAATCTTCGGTGTGGACTTGTCACGGTACGATGTTGCCCACATCTTAGAGCTGATAGCCTTTCTCAAGCCGTTATACGTACGTTCATGTTTAATGTAGCTTAATTCGTACGCCTCGTCGTCTTCCAACTCCATCATAGTTCCCAATGGCTGTTGTCTACGGCTGTCCATCGAGTTTGTAATAATCGCAAGGCGTCTTTAAACTCCCATTTATCGGACAAGGATTCGACATCTATGCTTTCTACGGTTCTTGCGAATGCTTTGAAATTGATATGTTGCTTGCGCATCATATCATCTAGTTTGCTATAAATACCTTTAGACACCTCGGCACGAGCGCGCGCCGGGCTGGCGGATGCTGAGGATGGCTCGTTGTCTTGGTGCTGTAAGGATTTGCCCCCGGAAGGACCCGCTGTTGCTGCTACTTGCTGATTAGAAGGGTTGTCTTCTAGATCAGAGAATCCTGGCGGCTTTGCTTGGTGACATAACGCGTCATAATATTCGGATATGGCGTCTTTTGCTGCTTTATAGGACTCCATTGTTCTGGTCGAACTCCGAATTTACGAAGTACTTATGACCTCTCTTTTCAAACGGCACAAGTTTTTCGTTGTTTAGCTGATACTCTCTCCAATACGACTCTAAAAGATCTAGTCTCTTCTTACAGAAGTCGATGGTCTTACGCTGTCTGCTATCCTTATTGAAATTAATAAGGACCTTGGCAATGCTCTCTGCTAATTCAGTTTGTTGGAAGTATAAAGTCTCCATTGTGCTGCTGTTAGACTTAAGTGAGACAGAAGATACGGAACGCTCTTACTTGAAAGCCGCTAGTCCCACGGCTTTTGCTGCTATGCTGCTGGCTCGCTGTTGTTGCTGCGCGGGTAGCTCCCCACGGTGGTTGTGAATCCCTATGAACTCACGCCTAATCTAGTTCACGGCAACCCACAGGTTGCTGGTACGGTACAAGCACTTCGCGTTACGATTTATCGCGGTCGCGGAGTCCTTGACGGTTTCGAAGGACCAATATGAACGGTAAGGTTCGTGCTGCTCGATATTTCGGGTGCTAAATGATAAGTCTGAGCTAAGATTCCGAGTACGTTTATTCCGACACTTTACGCTAATTAATGCTAATGATGATAATGAGTGTTACAAGTATGCCGGTCGATCGCGCACTGACTCGCGTAGCTCACGCTTTCCGCTGGTGCGGGCGCGCGACCTACTTGAGTCAAAACTGCTGATGATGATGTGTTCGATGAGTATCGAACAAATACGAACATTTTAAGTTTTATTAAACTTTTTTATCATTCATTCTATACGCCAAATCGTACATTATCCCAACACTAATAGTTTTAGTATGTTAATATACTTGGCTTTGTCCTCGAGATTAGCATAGAGATTACATGTAGTAGACATACGGTGTCGCCATCTGCACTGTGTTTGAGACTTTTTTTATTTTTTTTTTATCTTCCCGCTTTTGCCTGACAACCCCAGCGAACTCCATTACACATTCAGTGCTTCGCCATAACGCACACTTTCCATTAAATTTTGGGTCGTGCATCGGTTCGATCAAACCATGTACGTTCTAGACCAGTGGAAGAGAATTATAAAACTATTGCCAATAAATTCAAAAAGCTAGAGCGTAAAAACATGCGTGCACGACATGAATCAGCAGGGAAGCGGTCATCATCATCATCGTCAGAAGTACTACGAGCAGTCGCTGGGACTGTTACTTTACTATTATACCTACTACTTATCCTGAAACAAGTCATATCATGACGAGTGCAATGCGGGCATTTTTTGGGAATGTCACTTTGCGATTATTTATAATTATAGTACTGCGAGCAGTCGGTGGGACTGTTACTTTACTATTATACTACTTATCCTGAAACAAGTCATATCATGACGAGTGCAATGCGGGCTTTTTTTGGGAATGTCACTGCGATTATTATAATTATAGTACTGCGAGCAGTCGGTGGGACTGTTACTTTACTATTATACTATTTATCCTGAAACAAGTCATATCATGACGAGTGCAATGCGGGCATTTTTTGGGAATGTCTCTTTGCAATTATTATATAGTACTTAGGTACTGCGAGCAGTCTGTGGGACTGTTACTTTACTATTGTAATACTTATCCTGAAACAAGTCATATCATGACGAGTGCAATGCGGGCATTTTTTGGGAATGTCACTTTGCAATTATTATATAGTACTTAGGTACTGCGAGCAGTCTATGGGACTGTTACTTTACTATTAAACTACTTAGGTACCTTAAACGAAAACAGGGTATTGAGGTCCGCTTATGGGGCTGTCACTTTACCTAAATAAATACCCAAAGATGGTTTAATGTCCATTTCAGACATGCTTTTAACAGCGGCACGCGTCAATGCGCAGCCATCGACAAGTACCGCTGACCTCAGCCGTCAACCAGTGCTGTAGAGCCACTGCCGGTGCCTACGCCGCCGCTACATGTTGTGTTGAGTTGAGGCGTCACCAGCAGCATTGGAACTAGATGTCGAACTGCTGGAAATTCTAGAGGAGGACCCCTTTCAGACTAAGGCGTACGGTAAGAACATCCTGATCTTGCAATACGCCTGCAGCAAATATTTACTACAGGCTTATCTAAGGAAGAGCGCATGGACTTGTACAAAAACACTTGCCTCCAGCAAATTGCTCTTTACTTGAACCCCGCGTTCTCAATGCTGAGGTTAAGGCTGCAATCTCAGAGACTGTCTACAAAAGAGACAAAGGCATCGAACTCAAACTACTTATGGACGCTACCAATCTGTTGTGTGACATCAGATTCCGTCTCACGCAGGAATTTGGTGCTGTTATGAGTTAAAAGTTCAGCTGCAAGGAACAAAAATAGACAAATTCCTTTTCAGAGAAGGTCTGTTGTAAGCATTAAGGGCAGAAAATGCTATCACAAAGTTAGGAGCTGACCTAAAATTCATCCAGTATCCACCGAGCAAAAACCCGGTGAAGAATAAAAATAAACCACACCAGAGAAATTTTAAGCCTTTTCCCAATTATGCTGGAGTCGGCTACCAGTCTAACCGGATGCAGCTGAAAACCAGTGTTTTACATGGAGCAACAGCCTATCGGACCCCCAGAACCCAGTAACACGATACCCCTTGATAAGACTAGTTGTCAGATTCTTCTGACTTCTGACTACTCTTAACGACTGCTAAAGATCTACAAATGACAGCCGGGACCCACGGCTTAACGTGCTTTCCGAGGGAACTCGGTGTAAAGTGGATGGTCACCCATCCAATGACTGACTGCGGCAAGCGTAGCTTAACCTTTGACCGTTCGATCTGTACGGCTTTTACTTAGCCACGAGCTCCTGCGCTGGGCAATTCTTGTCCCCTATATTTTTCGTTCCCAAATTGAACGACAAATCTAGGTGTTTAATAAATAAGGCACTAAATAAGTAAAGTAATTGAAACATCACATGTCAAACTTAAAGATTTACGTACGGTGATAAAGCTGATTTCTAAGGATTGCTTTATGAGTACAATTGATCTAAAAGACGCATATTTTTTATCAGAATTCATCATAATTTTAAAAAGTACCTGCGCTTTCAATTTGGAAATAGGCTGTAGGTATGGATTTAATAATGTCAACTATGACAAATTTATGAGTACCTACCTATACGTATTGCACAGTCTATCATGCCCAGACCTCAAATGGTGGGCACAAGCTATGAAAAGTTCATACAATAAAATATAAACAAGTACCTACCTAACTTTCGTTTAGATAGGTACCTATTTATAGTGATTCCTCAACTAAGGGATGGGGAGCAGCCTGTGGGGATCAACGTGCGAGCGGGATGTGGACATGTAGTAAAAAGTGCTTAGAAATTATTTAGAAATCTTAACTGCCTTTTTTAGGACTTAAGACATTTGCCTAGTCGTACAACGACTGCCAAATACCATTACGGATTGGTAATACCACCGCCATTTCATACATCGCGAGGAACGTAAATTTAATTAATAGTATTTGCGTCATATACAACTTCGACAGGTAATCATATCGCAGATGGAGAATCGCGACGTGTCCATCCGGACATAGAGTGGGAGTTGTCACATACCTACCACATTTCAACAGGTCGTACGAAATTATGGTGTTCCACAAACAGACCTATTTGCCACTAGAATAAAAAAATAAAAAATAATAATAAAAATGCTCGAAATACGCGTCCTGGGATAGAGACCCTGATGCGTATGTTATAGATGCATTCACTATCTCATGGTCTGATATTATTTTTTACAGTTTCTCTCCAATATCTATCATATATAGATAAAGGCATTAAAAAAATTGTAAGTGATAAGGCTAAGGGTATTATGTTAGTACCGATGTGGCCCACGCAGCCGTGGTACCCATTATTTAACAGTACAAACCTACACTCATAACTAAACCTGAACCACAGAATACTTAATAGTACTGCCTGAACTGAATACTTTAATCAAGTAAGAACGTGGTTCTTATTCTAGCAATCACAAAATTACCCTGGTTGCCAGAATATTATCAGGATGTCTTACCTGAAAAGAAATATGCCACGAGATTCTATAGGTACCTCTTAGGATAGCCTCATTTTAAGACAACTCACTGAAGCAATATGGTTCAATTTCAGTCAAATAGAGTACATGATATTGATTTAAATGTAACATTGATTCCAATTTTTATATTTTTTTAACAAATTGTATAATTCAGGTGCTTAAAATAAGACATTAAATACTTGTAGATCAGCTCTAACCCTGATTCTTGGTCAAGAATTAGGTAAAGATGACTGTATTAAACGCTTGTTCAAAGAAATTTTCAGATTCCGTCCTCCACTACCTAAGTACCTACAACATTACTTGGGTGGGACACATCTAAGTAGGTATAGTCCCTAACTTTTTAGCTAATTGGTCTCCAAATGAGACAAAAGAGAAAAGAGAAAAGAAAAGAGAAAAGAGAAAAGAAAAGATAAAAGAGAAAAGATTAAATAATAAATAACTTTAGGTACTTGTTCTGGCTACCGCTCATAGAGTGCAGACCAATGATATTGACAGTTATCTTTCGTAAAATATATTTTTTTAATTTGATTTTAGAATTGAATGTTATTTGCATGTCCATGCGACTGTAGAATAATGAAGGACTTTATTATGTAAAACAGAACATCTACGTACTAATTACCATTACCCATGTTTGCAAATTAATTTGATTTTTTATGGCAATTTAGATATAAGACATCACTTGTTGGTAGTCATTTGCCACCTATTGATATAGATATTGAATATTACTATGATATAAGAATTAGGTACCAATCGCTTTGTGATTGAATCTATTCAAAACCAGTTAGTTTTGCTTTTCCCACAGAATAACCAACAAACAGTTGACTTGACCGAAATATAAATCAGCGCTACCTAGCGGCCGATGGGTGGACTACGTAAGATGCAACTAGCGCCATCTGTTGAGTTGAAAAAGATGCTACGCTTACAATTTTCGTCAGTTGCAACAATTTTTGTTGTACTCGGGTTGTTTTGTCTGTGGTTACAGATCATGCTCTCTATATCCAGCGGCATGTACTGGGATGGAGGTGCAGACGTTTTCAAAAGTTAACATAAAACTCAGATTAATTTAAAGTATAGAAGTAGGTATTTAATAACAAAAATCGAATTAAACCGTCTCGTCTTGGATCGTCACAATCACTACTACTGTTGCCTTTTTTCCGGAAGCGGCCAGAAATATGCCCGCCTTACATTGCAATCTTATATTTCACTAGCAAAACTTTTAAGATAAAGTGATGATCTCTTTTTAAATTTAATGATTCTTTTGCTAGAAGCATTTTGTTAAATACTGATTGATATACCTACCTTTATTAATAAGCAGAAAATAAAGAAGTTTTGTCTTTTTGTATTGAAGGAAATATACAAATACGATCCTCTGTTTTTTCAAAACTGTGTTTAACTATTGTTGATATTTTCTTGAACTCTCAACATCTACATGTAATCTCTATGCTAATCTCGAGAGTCGAGGACAAAGGCCTTAGCATCCCACCCTCCCTTCTCCCCAGTGTATTCAACATATTATTTAAATATCAACCGTATGTACGAACTAGATCATGCTCTGAAGTAAATGAAGTTAGCTGGGGTTGTCAGGCAAAAGCGGGAAGACAAAAAAAAAAATTGGTTGTCTGTAAAGTCGGTTTACCAGCTGACGATAGTTGAACGTGACAACGCGAAAGAATCATTACCTTTATCGCTGTAATTATCGTTGCTATAAACAATTGACACCACATTCACTTTTCACTTGGAACGTTCAGAGCGAGGTAACGCCGCATGACGTCATGTAACGCCGTAACGCCGCATGACGTCATGTTTTTTCGTTCGTGCAGCCGGTTATCGAATTATAAGACGTTGTCACGTCAAAAACTCAAACACAGTGCAGATGGCGACACCGTATGTCTACTACATGATTGTAATCTCTATGCTAATCTCTTCGGACAAAGCCTTCGTATAATTATGATCGAACTTCACTTAAGGTAAGTTCGTTTAATCATTAAATATTGGTTATGAATATTGAAGCTGTAGGTAGATTCTATCTCTTCATGAGTATGGTATTGGTAATTTGGTATCCATTTAACTGTAAAGTTACTGAATAGAATTAAAAATCCAAGTATAGTCGATTTATTACAAAAATCGACTAAATTTACGGCATTCACGTCCTATCTCTGATATTGACGTTTCTATCTAAATCTATACATTACATCTTCGTTTGAGTTGACATATTTTTATCAATATTATTGGTCAAAGTCGTCATTTTGCAGATTTTCTTCAGGGATTTTTTATACTGTAGAAAATAACTGTACAGGTATGGTAAATTTGGGTGACGCGCTTATGATAAATACGGTGACGGACGGAGCTATGAATTTGTTACGTCAAATTGTAAGTTCCGACTTCAGCATTCTAAACTGATAGATAGATTATTTCTTATCCGATACAAAGGTTCATTGTTTGCTGTCAAAATTAATCTCTGTTTCGTACCACAGGGTATTTTCAAGCCTCAACAAAATATTCAACCACCTGGTCCAGTTATAGTAAGGATGCCACTATGGCAACTAGCGCAGGAGGCGGGGCCCTTTGTGCGCCTCGCTGGGTTGAGCGGGGCGGCTGCTGTAGTGCTCGGTGCAATGGGCGCTCATCGCAATTTTCCTGAGCCCGATACAAAAGAAGATTTGAGAAAAATATTTGACACAGCCAACCGTTTCCATTTCTTACACACTCTTGCACTTGTCACAGTTCCTCTTTGTCGAAGGCCATTTATTGTAAGTTGAAATAATTTATTTCTGTATTATAATTGTTCTGTTCTGTTCTGTCTGTGTCATGATTAGATTAGCATAATGTTATAAGAAATTGTTATCGTAAAAAAAAACCAGTTCATTCTTATTTTAGATTCTAATTGAAAAGTTTTATAAAATCATTAGTTTTTACCAAATTATTGGGTTCTAGACTCAAGGACAATTTTTGAGTCATTTCAGTTTTTGTCACTGCCCACCTTTTTAAGCACATTTTACAAACCCTCAAATGTGAGAAAAATGTAACAAGCGGGGCATGTTAAAAGAGGTCTATTGAACAATAGACCTCTTTTTGTGTCACATTTGTGTCCCATAAACTCAACATGAGTGATTTAACTAAATTTGTAATATTTTTTTGATTTTTAAATCGTGTTCATGGAGTTTTTTTTTCTTGTTCTCTATAGAAACCTACTGTTTGGAACAAGCAACTAGCCTTAACTTTCTGACTTACTGACTCCTTGACAATTCAAAAGTGCCTGTAAATGGTTTATTTGAAATATATGATTTGAGATTGACAAATTAATGACTATCTGTAATTTTTTCAGGCTGGTGCATTCTTTATGGTTGGGATGAGTCTGTTTTGTGGTACATGCTACTACCACGCCTTCACTGGTGACCGCTGCTTCCGCAGACTAACTCCTATTGGTGGCTCCTGTCTTATCCTTGGTTGGGTTGCAATGGTGCTGTAAACATGTGACTATTTCCTAGAGTTTTTGTTGATAGATGGTCAAGTGTATATTTTTAGTTTAGGGTTATGTTTTAGATTATTGCAATTACGTTTATTTTATTATTAACTGTTATAAACTAGTATTTAGAATTATGTCTAATTCCAGTGTTGAGTTTGACCCACTATATGCACAAGACAGTCTGAAATATGCTGTTGTTATTTCTAGTTAATATTATAATTGGTGCCAACCATCAATAAACAATTTTATTCATACTATAACATGTCTTGTGTAATTAGATCTAGGATAGAAATAAAATATATGGGTTCAATGAAAAGTAACATAATCAACTTTTATTAGTGTTTATGAATTAATCATAATTATTTTTGTGGACAGTTTGGTGGCAGTGTAAAGTAAATATAAAGGTTATTATTGTTCAAAGTCCATGTTGTGTTTTATTTACATTGCAATGTGTTGCAGCAATATATTTAATTGTATAATAAAAAAATGGTATATAATTTTAATATCTTCAACAGGTGGAGAGTGAAGGTTGGCAGAATTCATTTCTAGCATTCTTATCACTATGGCCCTTATGAAATTAAAACTAAAAAGGTGAAAAATGAAACTCAGTGTTGATCAATATTGTTTACATGGTTTTATTGAAATTGTTACATATTAAATTTTGCACTTTTTCTTTACTCATTTATGATACTTAAAACATACACCGTTTGGTAATAAATGCTATTATAATTCATAGGACTCTCAAACAAGTTTTAGTGGTCCTTCAAATAGCTTAAATGTAAATGTGCCAATCTAATCAGAAATCAACTGCAGGTGGTATTCGAGGAATAACTCGCGAAGTGAAAGTGAATGGGCACTCTATTATTATTATGTAGGTTCAGCAAACTTGGCAGCATGGATGGTCAGTCCCGTGGCTAGCGGCGCAACACAGATTCGTGCAGTCGCGTCTTCAAACAGTGAAGCCAACAAAATCCATCCATGTTACATATTTACCATAAGCTTTATATTGAGAGTCAGCAGATCTCTGGAGTTCAGAGAAAGTAATATACAAAGTTATCACATTAAATTAACACAAAATATAATATAAACATATTTCTGTAATCTAAAAAGAATCCAAAGAAAAACAAAACTATAGAACGCACAGCACTTTAAGTGTCTGTCACATTAAGGTTAATAAAATCACTTTGATTGCACATAAACAGCAGTCGTCCGGAGCGTGCGCACCGTCAATATAACACAAGTATTATAGGTTTCACTAACCGCATTCACACGTGTATAGAAACAACTCTGAGGGGTCGATACGTAATCACAGTAGTGGGGAGAGGCGACACGTGGGGCGTTCACGACAAGTGGAACGAGTGCTGGCCCTCAGAGGCGGCGAGGCGCAGCTTGGCGCGCATGACGTCCACGCTGGTGTAGTCCGGCAGCTTCAGATAGTTCACGCACGTCATCACGGACGGCAGGTACTCGTCCGGGTCCAGTGAAGACTCCAGCGACTTGCGCACCACCGTCAGCGGCGGGTTCAGCGCCTTGAAACCTATAGCAAAACAACCATTACAAGTTGACAAATGTTAATGAGCCATGACGTTTTACCAATGGCAAGGATAGACTGGATTTGGTTCCTGCAGCAATAATCTTAAAATATTACAGTCACATATTTACCTCCTGTAGGTAGCCTCGGGCTTCCAGTCACGAACTGCAAGAACAAACGCTGCTCCTCGCGGTTATATGAGGCTAATATGTCGATTAGCATGCGAATGGCGCGCGATTCCGCGTTGTAGCCGTGGTCGGGTCGGATGCACTCCGTCAGCATGCGAGGTTCCCAGCGTTGATCACGACCACCTATAAAGACAATAGCTTTAATAATATTGTTGTTGTTGGTTATAATAAAGGAGCGCGAGTCATGCGACGTTTGTGTCTTTTGCATCAGGTTCAAATTACACTTGGTTAGTTAAACCACACTAGTGAAATGCAAGGCTTTCTACACCTATTGTAAATAACTGTAACAAAAATGCGTAACTTAAAAAAAAGAAAATTACATGGGTAAAATTAGTATAAAAGACAAAAGGAGTAAAAGCATCAACATAATGATAAATATCTCACCAGACGGACTGCCACAGAATACTTGTTCCAATTCTTCAGGATAAAATATCTTGAGGTTGGCCAGTGGGAACACTGACTCAAAGCCTTCTCGGAATGCTTCCATTTGCTTGGTAACACCTGTTGGAAAACAGAATAGGGTATTTTACTCTATACGAGAAAAAATCTATAAATATATTATTGAGACAGTTTAGGCATAAAGCCGTCGGAAAATGTAAGTTTTAGTTCATACAATAACAAAACAAATTTTTCAATTCAATTCAAAGTTTTCAGTATTTTTAATCTGTTATAAAACACCGTGAAATAGTAGCGGCCATGTTATTACGCCATACGGCTGTGTAAACAAAAAATTGTCAACTTTCAGTCAACCGATTGGCGTATTAAAGGCTTTGTACTTTTATTATTTTCGTAACCAACGTAATTTTTTCATTATTACACCTATTATAAAATATGCTTTTAATTACTTTTAAATTTAATGATATACAATTATCATATTTAATATGAGCTCATTTGATACAAAACGAACTGACGTCATTTACGCTGAGCAATATGGCGTCCAGTAAGAGGCGTTTTCGCCAAACTACGCGCGAAATTTGAAAATTTAAAATTTAGATGCATTTTTATGGCACTTATCGATCGAATAAAAATTTTGTATTTTTTTTGGTGACATATTAACACTACAGTATTTCATTGAGACACTTTTCAAAAATGGGTGTAATACCCTATTCAGTTATGTCATTTATATTAATTATGGTGCACTTTATTCTGGCATGTTATCAAATATTTGTTCGCCACCCAACTGCCAACCAAGGGTTTTAAATATTCTACAAAGATATGACGTGATATAAACCAACTTGCACTGGGTTCGTGAGGTGGATAACGGCTCACTCTCATACAGAAGTCTCGAGTGAACATTATAGACAGATAGCGTGCGATTGATGATAATAATGCCTAGCTGTGGACTACGATAAGTAGATGATCATGTGAATGTTACCTTCATAAAGCAGCCAGTGGGTTACGAGATCAATGTAGTTGTGCAGGTTGTGAGCGGTGACGGGCAAGTCGCGCCCGCCGCGCCGCAGCTCCGTGCAACCGTCGCCCGGCAGAATGAAGTCTAAACCTAGCTCCTCGATGGGACATCCATCCAGCTCCAAAGCGCTTATCTGTAAAGATGAAATAGAATATATAGAAAATATTTTGCCTTGTTCATTTAGATAAATGTAGCACTGTAACACACCTACGACACTCCATTCAAACGAAATGATTTAATTACCTACACTACTACCAAAATAACAGACTGTACAAATACGTGCGTGTGAGCGTGTCTCCGCGACGCTCGAACTAAAAGCAGTTTCTAGAGCACGCTCGACGCGGTAAGAGGTAAGGAATAGTGTTACGGTTACGGTAGTACTAATAGCTATACTGTGACTGTAGTATGTATATGACGTACCAGTTGCGTCTTCTGTTCGGGCGAGTGCCGTGTGTCGGCCGCGAGCAGCCTGGCTCGCTCGGCCACGCGGCGCAGGCGACACAGCGAGCGCCACAGCTCAGGCGCCACGTGCCGCACGTCGCTCAGACACAGCCACTTCTCCTCGCTCACCAGCCAGCGGTACATTGAGACTGATAGCGGGATGTCCACCTGCGATAAACCATCACTTTAGTGTACAGAAAATATCACACTGGTGTTAGTCTTTTTCATCTTTTTGAATCGATGGAGCCACATTAATCGCAGCATTAGTGGTGTTGGTGAAAATCACTGTCTGCCGATGGAATGACTTAGCTGGTTCTTAAACGGTTGAAAATAATGGTACAGAATTTGCGATAAGAGACATTCTACTAGGCATTGAAAGCCGTCAGGCGAAATATGTAGAATTAAAGAAAGTATTTACCATTCTGGAGTCCATAACAGCTTTAGCCATGAATTTTCCTAGGAAGCGGAACTTGGCCTTGACTCGTGAAACGTGCGAGGCGCGCGCGTTGCGGCCCACCGCTTGCGGGAACAGGCCGCACGGCCACGTCACGTACGTGGCGTCGGGCGCCGGCGACGGGATGGAAGTTTCTTTCTCCAGCTCCGATGGCTCGGGGGAGCGTTCCTCGTCGAGATTGAGAGCATCGCGGACCGAGGAGGCGAGACGCGCGGCCGCGTCCGACGAGCGATCGGTGACAACCGGCGGCTGACTCTTGACGATCTCGCCGCCGAAGGACGTGGGCTTTTGCTTGAAGTTTTCGCTGCCGTGCCACAGGTCGAGATCGGCACGCTGCAGCTCCTGCGACACGAGCGCGTAGAACTCGAGCGTGGGCCCGAGCCCGGTGCCGACCTCGTTCTCGTACTGTATCTCGAGCAGCGCCTTGGAGTGCGCGAACTCGTGCATCACGTGCTCCGCCTGGCGCAGCACGTTATGTCGCTGCACGGTGCGCTTGCGCCGGTCCAGGCGCGGCGCCACGCGCTCGTCCGGCCCGCCCGCCGCGCCCCCCGCGCCGCGCTCCCCGCCCGCCTCCAGCAGGCGCTGCAGCGCGCGGTCGCGGTCGAACGACACCACGTAGAACAGCAGGTGACGGCACTCGAAAGGCAGCACGAACGGACTAGAATAACACGTATTGTGAAATCGAAACGCCTAAAAACACAACACAATACTTCATTTTAGAATCCGCCAAAAATTTAAGAAGACTTACCATGCGTAAGCTATCTTTTTTAGCCACGGTGGGAGATTTCCGGTCATTATGACTAGTGGATCTTGAAGTTGGCGATTGGCTTTGGCGGCGAGCTACAAGAAATATCAATGATTAGTGAAGTGAAAACACCTACGAGTCAAATGGCCAACTTAAGAGCGCCCATTCTGTCATATTTCTTATACAAACGCTCGTACGCGATTACGGCGTTATAACAAATTATTCTCCAAATATTTTTAACACAAAATAACCTAGATTTTGTGTTAAAAATATTTGGAGAATAATGTATGAAGCCAAAAATAAACTTTTTTGAGAAACAAATTCAGTAACCACGTCTGAAAATCTGCTTTTTTGCACAGTTTTATCTGAAGTTCGCCTGCGACCTAAGCGCCGTACGCGATCAGCACGCGGGCAGCGCGCTAGTTACTAAATAAAACGGAACTGTAAGTGCGAGAGTTGAGTGCGCGCAGATAGCGCGCCGCGCGCACGCCTTTATACGAGCCTTGCATGAGTTGCGCTAAAGAGGCGCACCAAACCATTGCCGTAACTGCACGCGCGCAGCTTGCGGGCAGCTCGCAAAAGGCTCGCGAGCTGCACATTTGCGGCACATTCGCCAGATGTGGACGCATCCTTAAATGTGCTCCTTGCTTGTGTACCTTATGTATCTTAGTCTGTAAGTGCGTAGTAACTAATTTGCAGTGGTTATTTAAAGTATTACCTAAGAATATTTGTACGCCAAAGACGGCAAGGCAAAGCGTTCAATCATTTTATTTTTAAGTATACTTAATCCCCAATATTCTACAAATAAAAATATTTGTATTTTTCTGACCTATACTCCATTTACTATTATTAGACTTTAAAACAAACCTTTATTACAGTCTTTCAACCGATTTTGACTTCTATTCCGTAGGCTTAAGGCTGACATTAGAGGCAAAAAAGTGGTAACAATAACAACTGTTTACTGCAGCTGCCATTTGTCATGCCACCAACGCATTTTAAGTCAAAATCGGTTGAACGGGCTGTAAAAAAGGTTTGTGTATATGTCTAATCTTATTGTAAATGGAGTATAGACCAACAAAGTACAGTACGGTCAACGTATCTTGGCGCGTCTGAATAAAATACGCGTATAGAGTAAAATACCCTATTGGCTAACCAATAGGGTATTTTACTCTATACGAGAAAATATCTATAAATATGTTATTGAGACAGTTTAGGTATAAAGCAGTCGGAAAATGTAAGTTTTAGTTCATAAAATAACAAAACAAATTTTTAAATTCAATTCAAAGTTTTCAGTATTTTTAAAAAATCAAAAAAAAATCAAATCAAATTTATTCGTAAAATCGTAAATGTAGGTTTCAATACATTAGCATTTAAGGTCTTATAATAAGATGGTAAGTTCGCTACATTTTGCTCGAGAGCATACAAATAATAACAAATAGCAGCCAGTAGCGGCCATGTTATTACGCCGTACGGCTGTGTAAACAAAAAATTGACAACTGTCAGTTAACCGATTGGCGTATTATAGGCTTTGTACTTTTATTATTTTCGTAACCAACGTAATTTTTTCATTATCCTCTGTCATGTTTAGCGAAACGCAATTGATCGATTTGCAAAACTCGGCCATGCTTTTGGAAACGCGCGTGCCATTTTTTTTTTTTCTGTTAATCGGCTCTAAACTCTATTCTAAGGGCATTAGAGTCCTACCAAACGTGTTAAAACTATTGAGAATTAGATTATCTATCGTTTAGACGCAAGTTTGCAACATCACGGAACCAATTTTTATTTTCAATCGACATCCAAAGTTTGACGAAGCCATTTTGTATTATTTTGTAATTTGCTGTGGTCGTGTTGATTTGTGCTCGAAAGCAAAATGCCTTAAAGTATTGTAATTTATTGGTTTTTACTAATGTGATGGTTCTAAATTAATCTAGAAAACCTGTTCTGTGATAAATCAACGTTTTATTTACTGATACTATAAGTGAAATGTGCTAAAATCGAAATAGTCGAACGCGTGTTTGTTGTCGTTGTGTTTTTACGTATTACAAAGTGGTAATTTAACTTAATTACATGAAATCGCGGGAAACTATGTGTGACATGATAAAGTTTAGACATAATTCTAACCACAAAACGTAAAAAGTTCCATAATATCTTGAAGATGTGCTGGATTACATGAATTTTGGCGCCAAGTGAGTACTTTGTAACGATTTTTTTTGTTTTTTTTTGTTTTGGTCTCGCTAGTTTCCAGCTAGACACGGTTCACTTTCAGGGTTGCGGCTTTTTTTCACGTTTGGTATTCGTTTGATTGTGATGCACAATATGCGTATATTTGTAGTGTTGGTTTATGTCTTGGTTGTGATTTTTTTATTTATATTATTAAAAAAAAAACATACCAAATTTCATCAAAATCGGTTTAGCCGTTGCGTCGTGAAAACGTAACAGACAGACATAGTTACTTTCGCATTTATAATATTAGTATGGATAAGGAAAAAAAATTAATTTGGGATTATTTAAAATATATACATATATGTATTATAATTTTTTTATTATTGTTTTATTTTTTTTTACTTTACTTTTTTTCATAATATACATATTTTTTTAATCTTATTAAATAATGACTTATTTACAAATATTTTTTTTACGTATTTACGAATATTAAAAAATAAAAATAATGTGATTTAGGAAATAAAGGTAATTATTTCTAACCCTTTGTAAAAAAAAATAATAATTAATAAGATTTAAAAAAAAATAACGGGATAAATTACATATTTTAAATATTAATATTTTTTTTTTTTTTTTAATTTTTTTATGTTTATTATGTATTATATACGTTATTTTATTAAAATATTTATTTTACATTTTTTATTTGAAGTTTTATTCGAACCCGATATTTTGTTTTAAATATCGGGTTAATTAAAATTACTTGGTCAGATGCAACCCTAGCTTCTACAGCCGCCATCTTGCGAGACTTGGGGTTCATTCAAGGTCGTTGCGTGTAGTTGCGTGTGTTTTTAGACAGAAAGTCGTTGTAAGTATTTGTTGTTATTTTATTAAAAATGTAATTAACTGTGGTAGTTTTATACCATAAATATAAACTATAGGATTTGATCTATTCGTCACATGAATGAAACAGGTTAGTTGAGAGCATAGTGTCATCGTAATTTTAGTTTGAAGTCGCTATGCTTTTGTTTTATAAAAAATCTTCCTTTGTGTTTTCTGTCCATTATCTAAGCAGTTTATAGACTTATGGGAAACTTTTTATATTACTATTAGAGCTAATGAAGTGACCTTTCTAAACATAGCTATATTTTTGTTCTAGGTTGTGTAGTTTTTGTGTAAATCGGCTATGATTGTCCGTCTAGTTTTATTGGTGAATGCGGTGGTGTTCCGCGTGGTGCGTGTAGATTCGATTATTATTTTTATGTAGATTATCTACCCAATTATTACTGTTTCTTATTAAATAGTACAAATAACTATTCTAGTATTTAAAAATGATGGAAACTATATACTTAGAGCCGTATTTTTTTCACAATTCAACGTTATTTGACTGAAACCGGCAAAATATGCTCGACCTTGACTTTAGTCTCGTATAAAATATTCTACACATAATTTCAGTCAAAACAAAATACGTTATTTTGTTCTTTATCTAATTGTCAACACAGAACAGTAAACACGCTTACGCTAGGCCACTTAGTTCGGTTTTAAACAAAGTTTTAATGAGGGCGGCCGCGCTGAGCGTTAAGGGTCAAATTTCAATGGTAGGGTTCAACGTTTTTTGGGCGGCAAAAGCTTCAGAGCGGTTATTACACTTATTACAAAATATGCTTGTAATTACTTTTTAATTATATACAATTATCATATTTAATATGAGCGCATTTGATACAAAACGAACTGACGTCATTTACGCTGTGCAATATGGCGTCCAGTAAGAGGCGTTCTCGTCAAACTAGGCGCGAAATTTGAAAATTTAAAATTTAGATGCATTTTTATGGCACTTATCGATTGAATAAAAATTTTGTGTTTTTTTTTTGGTGGCATATTAGCACTACAGAATGTCATTGAGACACTTTTTAAAAATGGGTGTAATACCCTATTAGCTGCGCAGTAGACAACTTCGTTCCTAAAAGTTCCATTGCGCAGCCAAACAGCTAACTTCAGACGCGCCAAGATACGTTGACCGTATTGTATCAGATGGGGACACACGTAGGGTACCTTAGCATTGATAAAGTCCTGGTTGGGCACGAGCGGGCGCAGGTCGGGCAGGCAGGCGGCGCGGTACAGCGAGTGCCAGTGGCGGCACAGCGCGTGCAGCGCGCGCAGCAGGCTCAGCGCGGGCAGCGCCGCGTCGCGCAGCTCGCCGCCGCCCAGCGCCGCCGCGCGCACCATGCCCACCAGCGGCGACGCGCGCGCCGGCACCAGGCCCTCTGCACAAGGTAACAACGCATATCAAGAAGCTTTTATATGACAGTGGAGGGTTGCCTCTACTTTTATATAGGGTGACTGGTAATTAGTGTACGATACTTAATACGTTAACTGCCGGCTCAAAAACGTTAAAGGTAAAACCTCCACTAGCGTCGGACACACGGCGTCCGCCATGGCGCTCAAAGTGTTAAACACGTGATTGTGTTCATGATATCAAACAACTTTCCCGAAGAAAAAATGTTTTTTGTACTGGTTCACTTTTATCACAATAAGGTGCAGCGCAGACGACAGACTATTCGTGACGCACTTTTTAGTCTGTGAAAATAGAACCTATGCAATTATATGCAGTATAGCACACGACGCGCAAAAAGTACGGCGCACAAAAAATTCTCTATTTCTTCTTCTTTTTCTGTACTTCATGTACAAAATAATACTT
The DNA here is from genome assembly GCA_947361185.1 of Charanyca ferruginea. Lineage (NCBI taxonomy): Eukaryota > Metazoa > Arthropoda > Insecta > Lepidoptera > Noctuidae > Charanyca > Charanyca ferruginea. The sequence goes on along the minus strand of OX376059.1, from coordinate 18,340,858 downwards.
CGCGATCTCTGCACGATTTCCATAGCGTATAGCGTCTAGCTCTGCCGACAGAATGATCGAAGATGTGCGTCGGAGTCTGTGAAAAATCCGCGACCGACTTTTTGCGCGCCATGCAGACTTTTTGTGTGCCGCAGACTCGATCGCACAAAAAGTGTGCCGTCTGCGCTGCACCTAATGGCGGCACCACACTTCGTTATGCGTTATTTGCTATGCGGCTACACTGTATTCGCCAAATATTTGTTATGTGAGCGTACAACAAACACGCCATCCACACTTCGTGCTTGTGTGCCAAACATATGTGGTGCGTTTGGCTTTTGAAAAAACAAAATTAATGTGTTGACTGTGGCTGCTACTTTTACAGATTAGAGTATATGTCCGACACGACCACCGTAAGCGAGCGAACACGAGTGAATAAGTGAACTAAGTGTGGGCAGTCGACACGCATATTCGGCTTATTCGTGTCCTTTGAAGTGTGTCTAATGGCGGCACCACACTTCGCTATGCGCTATGCGTTATGCGCCTTATTCGCCCGCATACGACGAAGTGTGGAGGGTTTATTCGTCTATATTTGCTTTATTCGCCCGCATAACGCATAAGCGCGAATAGCAAATACGCCTATCCGTCCACCTGTCGGTTTTTTGACACTCTTCAAAGGACACGAATAAGCGCAGCCACAGTCAACACGTCCATTTTGTTTTATCGAAAGCCGAACACACCACATATGTTTGGCACACCGACACGAAGTGTGGATGGCGTGTTTGTTGTACGCTCACATAACAAATATTTGGCGAATACAGTGTAGCCGCATAGCAAATAACGCATAACGAAGTGTGGTGCCGCCTTAAAAACCGACAGGTGGACGGATAGGCGTATTTGCTATTCGCGCTTATGCGTTATGCGGGCGAATAAAGCAAATATAGACGAATAAACCCTCCACACTTCGTCGTATGCGGGCGAATAAGGCGCATAACGCATAGCGAATAGCGAAGTGTGGTGCCGCCATAACACAACAACCGTATGAAATTCACGCGCGCGCACGCCTGTGACCTAAAGTGAACTAGTACAAAAAACATTTTATCTTCGGGAAAGTTATTTGTTATCATGAACACAATCATGTGTTTATGTATCGTACACTAATTACCAGTCACCCTATATAGAAGCTTCTTGATATGTAAAAAGAAGTTGAAAGAGAGCGTCTGCCCACAGTTAGTGTCACTTAGGTATTTAGAGTGTTGACTCTAAATACCTATACCCTGTTCACAATAAGATTAGACATTTACAAAAACCTTTTTTACAGTCCGTTCAACCGATTTTGACTCATATTGCGTTGGTAGCATGACAAATGGCAACTGTAGTAAACAGTTGTTATTGTAACCACTTTTTTGCCTCTAATGTCATCCTTAACCCTACGGAATAGAAGTCAAAATCGGTTGAAGGACTGTAAAAAAAAAGGTTTGTGTTTATGTCCAATCTTATTGTGAACAGGGTATAAGTGAAACCAACTGTGGGCAGACGCTCTCTTTCTGAATGCATACATAAGAACGAAACAGTGATATGTGTTTTCTTTATCGTATGTATGCATTCAGAAAGAGAGCGGCGAAGCTTCTTGAGACATATTTACTAAGGGTGTTACTACACCAATCGATCGATCGTCGATCGATGCCATCAATCGACATCGATCGACGTTGATCGATTGGTGTGGTAGCTTTGGCTGATCGACGGATGCCGTTCCAGTAACTAATCGATCGATTGCCGGTCGATGGCATCGGTGGACGTTAATCGATTAACCCCAGCTATAATCCATCAGTAATAATAATCAATCAGCTCGATCGACGTCGACTAATTAATTCTACCAGCGATCGATGCCGTCGATCGACGACCGATCGATTGGTCTGGTAACACCCTAACGGCAACTTGCTTTCTAAACAAACACAATCAGGCTTAGTTGGTAGAGAATCGGTAAGGCATTAAGACCGCCTTTGTGCATTAAGTCGTCACACAGTCCGTAGTTCTGATCTGCGACCAACATTTTTCTCGCGTCTTCGTCTGCGTGAATTTTCTCAAGAATCCCTAATTTTTGATAATGCAATACCGCCTATAACACTCAGGGATAACGTTGCTTCCCATTGGTCAATCAATTTTTGAAATCGAATGAGTACTTTCCGAAATTACCCCCTACATACAAACTTACAAACAAATTTTACCTTTTTTTTTATTATTCATCAACGGTGAGTTATTTATTGTTTTTAAGTATGTACAATATTTACAAAAATAATAAAAAAGAAAACTCAAAATATTAAACTAAAAAAACTAACACAATAAGGCATCATAAAATTTACCTATAATTTTATGATAATTTTACCTCTTTATAATATTAGTACTAATAAATCGAGTAAAGCAAATATAAATGAGAACTACAGTTCCATCTTCACTACTATTTTAAAGTTTTGTAGGTTTGGATGTAGCAGATAACCTCCAAAACTACTCATCCGATTTCAATCAATCATCTTTCACCAATAGGAAGTTACGTTATCCCTGTATGCTAGACTATTTTTTTATGTTAAAATAGGGATCCGTATTATTATTCCAGTAAGAGCCAGACCTCCATCACGCCGCGACATTCGCTTGTAGCGCTATAACTTGATAGAATATAACATGATAAACTACAGCACAAACGTACCATTCCACAAGAGATCAGGTTTACGTCGGGAGGACAGTTTGGTAGGCTGCCCCTTGCCTTTCCGTGAGGTGGTCGTGTCCGGGCGAGGTTGTTCGCCGGGTTCCACCGCGCGGTAGTAAATCGTGTGCGTCTGCACCCAAATACCGGCGTTCGCTGTAACATACAATCATGCACTTTATTAACCATTTCATAAGGATTAAGAAAGACATTAATTCATTTGTTTTGAATTGAACTTCTTTTTGTAACATTTGATGGCTGCCATAATACAGACTGATATTTTCTTTTGCAAACCAAGTAGAACATGATTATTATCTACACTTTTTATGAGCTTTTTTTTTAACCTTTTCAACACCAGAGTATAAACGCACGCGTTTGGCCTCCATGCCAAACCACAAATCACCACAAATACCAAAAAATAAAAATAGGGAAATAACAGTGGCGCTGAGAAGGTTACAGAACTTATTTTTCGCCACAATAGAACTCTCGATGACTTTTATTACTCTATTTATCAAAAATTCAGATTTTGCCCAAATCACAAGACGTCTAAATATATTTCAAGAAACATTAATTGGCAAGAGTTAGGCAATAAATTATTGTCACCCATAGCCGTGACGGTCTATTTCTAAAGCCCGATGTGTCATATTTTCGTCCGGGTACCTACCTATTGTTAGAGTGGTCGTAGTGTACACAACTTACCGAGCGGTGTTTCAGTGTCAGTATCAGCATCAGTCTGCTCGCCGAACTGTCGTACGGCTTGGTACACAGTCATGTTGTACGGCAACACTGTGTCGCCGATCAGGAACTCCAGTTTGTGGTCAGAACTGGAATTTAATAGCACTTTGTTATGGACAGGCTTCAGGTGAAAACGCTAGGGTAGCCCGCGAAATTCAAATGTTTTTTGCAATTTTCAGCCCAGTAATGTATTGGTAACTATTCGCGGGAGTGACAAATACGCATTTTCAGAATTATAATAATTTATTTATTTATTTATTTATTTATTTAAGGTTCACCAACAGTTGTTGCAGATATTATGCAGATAGGAATATAAAAGTAATCGTGTCTTAAATCTAACTGCACAACCAATTACAGGCAAACACCACATGCAAAAAGCTCTTTGAAATTATAAAATTAATTTTAGAGACTTAAAGTACTTAAATTCTAGATAATTATTTTAAATACAATACCTACTATACTAATTATATCTGACAAACGTCGAAATTGAATCTGCGTGGACGTCAACCAGATCGCTGCGTTAAATCATAAACATAACCCTCCAAGTTAGAAAAGCTCGTCAATGTGCCTATTTATAAAAATATGACTACTCTAACAAAAATATTTAAAACAATACAACCTGATACTGAACTACAAATTGCAAAAAACGTATGAAAATTATTGAAATTCAATAATTTGGCATGGCAATAATTTGCCATGTACAAAGCATCTTAGTTATCAGAAATGATGTTCCTAGAATCCCTGTAGTAGCATTATAGGCACATTGACGGCCGAATGGATGACAGATATGCTCAAAAACTTTTGTCGAGAGGCGACTATGTACCAGAAAGCACAGCCACCCCGCAGCTTAAAAAGGTAGCTAATTTTGGAAGCTCGGGACCGGTGCTTGTAAAAATCCTTGGCTAGAGGGTGTTTAAAGCTTTAAGGAGGCCCAAGCCGTGTGGTGCCGGAATAGCGCCACCCCATTTCTACCCAAGGGTCTCGTAGAAGTCGACAGAGGGATATTGACCAGAGGATAGGCTGCAGCGTCCTTCTGAGTACCATAACACCTACTGCAATCGTCAACATGCATCACCATGCTTGTGAAGACCTTTGCCCAGCAGCGGTCTAAATGTTAACATGATGATGATGAGAGGCCTTTATTAGACATGTTTATTGTTGACACAGATATAGATAGACCTAGATAACGCAAGTATCATGATCTGTATGAAAATCAACCAAAACCATTTTTTGGACGTCACAATGTAATACGAATGTTTTGTTTTTCCTTATTTACTTATTACCAGGTATTACTGAGGGTATTAGATTAAAGATAATTGTTTTTTAAATTAATTACGCATTATCACAAAGTGACTTACCGATGGAAGGAAACGTTTACTTTATTTCTTAACTTACGATTTTTTATCGTAAATTAGGCACGAAAATAGGCACGCGAAGTAGTTGCTCTTGCGTTATCTTTAGTTCGTTCGCGTTAAGAATGCAGTAAATCATCAGTGCAAAATGCCTTCAACTGTCATTGTGAACTTGACTTTGTAATTTGAAAGATTTGATTGGTTAGGGGTGTCATTGTGAACTTGACTTTGTAATTTGAAAAGATTTGATTGGTTAGGGGCGGAGCTAGGCAGACGGACAATGATGATTTCACTGCATTCTTAACGCGAACGAACTATAGGTCTATCTATATCTGTGATTGTTGAAGTTAAACAGTGTTATAACGTACTCAGTGGGGTGGTGTGGCGGCGTGGCGAGTGAGTCGTCTACGTCGTCGTCGGACGCGGCGTCGTCATCAGAGTGCGGCCCGCCGCCCGACTCCGAGCGCGCGCGACCGCTGGCGTAGCCGCGCTGGGCTAGGTACCTGCAAGTAACGTACATTTAACATTATGTATAACACTTTGTAGCTTAGAATGGTGACGATTCCCTTTTTCACAAACTAAGTGGCAGCTGGAGAGATCAGGCCCCTTATTCACAACCATTCGATACGTTTTCGTGTCGGTAAGGAACCGTATTCGACAATCTCATTTCCGACTTCAGTCTTCGTATCGAATTTGAACTGTCAAAATTATTTAGCTTCGGATTTGGGAATTGCGTTTGAAGGACATCTTCCATATCTTTTGACTTTCGATTCGGTACGGAATCGAATCGAATGATTGTGATTAAGGGGCCAGAAATAAGTTAGAGATGTCAAATTATTGTTTTCCTTAAACTTTGCCGTGTATTTAATCAATACGTTCTGAAATAACCACATTAAATCAACTTCAATTGACAAGATGTAATTAATATATGTCTCTTTCTTGTTTTATTGGAGAGAAAGAGATATAACGAGGAGAGAGGTTAAAGTTTAACTCATGCACAACAGAATTGGCACTAATGTTAGACTTTTACGAACGTTGAATTTATCTCGCAGTTCTCTCAATGAATGCACATTAAAAATACCATAAAAAAAGTATAAATTAGTGATTATTTAGAACTCCATATTGGTAACTCCAAATTTTAAAACTGGTTATGTCGTCGTTTCATAACATACCTTTCAATGGCTTGAACTAAAGCTAGCGGATCAATCCGCACTACGCCGCCCTTCCATTGCTTCAGATTAGAGCAACTTGGGTGACGTTTGAGATCACACTGTAACAAAGATACATTATTATATTAGCATGAAGAAGACCGTGTAGTCAGTCGCCCACGTTGTGAGTGATGTAAGAGCTCGATTTGAAGAGTCCTTACGGTACCTGGGACGATGTATATTTATAACGAGTTAAGAGAAGGTTGGAGGGAGATACTTCAATTAAAGAGGGACTATGATGTAATCACTCTAAGAATAGTACGTCAGCCTCTGATGGATGTAGGCTTAACAATCCCTTGTCATATAAAGACTAAAACACGAAAAGGTTCTCGAACGAAACTGTCAAATTCTCACTACACTTCAAACTAGTGAGAACAAACGAATGGTTTCGCACAGCATACCATATAATAATAATATGTGGGGACATTTCACACACGGTCATCTGACCCCAATACGACCCTGTACTATGGGTGTCTGACAGCTGATATACATACAAAAACACAATTTTAATACATACGTATAAACAACAACCAGACACAAGGCAAACAAAAGAGCTTATAACACAAATGTTTACCCTGTGCGGGATTCGATCCCGCAACACGGATATGCATGCAACGTTTACAGTGTAATGTAATCTGCCGACTGAATGTCGGTCACGGCGGCTTATCTCAATGGAGATCAGCCACGTACGCAGTAGTTATTATAGTGCTCTAGTGTGCGCGTAAACACAGGTGCACTCCCTCTTCTCTCAATCTCATAGCCCAGTGGGATGACAATCCGACACGACCGGAGAGAGATCAGGCGTAGGATCAACGGCTTTACGTGTTATCTGAGGCACGGGGGTGTTACACCGCCAACTGCCAAACTCCGGGCTGTTACTGAGAAATAGGGTATTTTACTCTATACGAGAAAAAATCTATAAATATGTTATTGAGACAGTTTAGGCATAAAGAAGTCGGAAAATGTAAGTTTCAGTTCATAAAATAACAAAACAAATTTTTGAATTCAATTCAAAGTTTTCAATATTTTTAATCTGTTATAAAACACCGTGAAATAGTAGCGGCCATGTTATTACGCCATACGGCTGTGTAAACAAAAAATTGTCAACTCTCAGTCAACCGATTTTCGTAATATAGGCTTTGTACTTTTATTATTTTCGTAACCAACGTAATTTTTTCATTATTACACCTATTACAAAATATGCTTTTAATTATTTTTAAATAATATACAATAATCATATTTAATATGAGCTCATTTGATACAAAACGAACTGACGTAATTTACGCTGAGCAATATGGCGTCCAGTAAGAGGCGTTTTCGTCAAACTACGCGCGAAATTTGAAAATTTAAAATTTAGATGCATTTTTATGGCACTTATCGATTGAATGAAAATTTTGTGTTTTTTTTGGTGGCATACTAGCACTACAGAATTTCATTGAGACACTTTTCAAAAATGGGTGTAATACCCTATTCTTAATAGAAAAACCCAATAACACTTTGCCCGACCTGGGAATCGAACCCAGGACCCCACGTTGACCACGCGCTTGCGTCCACGACACCAACGAGGCAACGTTTACAGTAGACTGACCATGAGCTGGTGCGTGTTGAAGAACTTGAGCGCGGAGGTGGCGGGGCGCGCGGGCAGGTCGTGCACGCGCACCGGGAACTGCTCCAGGTGCGACACGCAGGCGTTCACCTTGCTCACCAGCGCCGCCAGCGCCGCGCCGCCGCCCGCGCTGGGGCCCGCGCCCAGCGCGCCCAATGCGCCCACCGCCGAGCTCCACTCCGCACTGAACATAACACTATATTCAATCTCTGTCCAACAACACCACAGATACCACAGGATCGCAGTGACGCTAAGCGCGGGTTGTTTCAAACAGTCGGTTAACGTTACATACAGATACCGGCACGGATCTTGAGTGCTCGGCGGTAAAGTGGGGATCGCTTTTCGCATCGCCTCGCGCGACGGGCCAATCACTGTACAATATGTATGCCCCTCTACCGCCCCTCACTTCATACCACCAAAGGGACCCAAAAACTCACTTCTGAGCAGGTGAAGGTCAGCGCTCAAGATCCGTGCCGATAATTGTACGGACGGTTAAAAAGTTTCTATGACGTGAGATGTTTAACGTACGTTAAATGTAACGGGTTGTTTCATGACATAAAAATCCGTCAGTTAAAGTTATTCAAAAAGAGATTCCATAATATTTTGATGTTTGAAGTAGCTGTTTGACAGTATAAAATTACAATGACTGGTCCGGTTATGATAATAGTAACTTTTTGATGTATGATTTCGTGAAGCAACCCATTTTTTTGATTTGACGATAGTTAGCGCCATTTTTGACTATTACCGGTCAGTAATGGTTAGTTGAAACAACCCGCCCTATGTCAGAAGTGAAGTGGAGTTACTAATGTAGGCATAAGTTACTATACTAACACATGTCCATTGGGTTATTAGTTTTTTGACAGCTGCCTTATAACGTAACTATTCCCGATTACCTAAAATGCGTTATAAAATAAATATATAAAACTATAAGATTATCTTATTTATGACCTCTTACAGACGTCATAATACAGAATGCTAGTTTTTACAAAAAAAAAAAAAACATAATTATTGTTCACTAGTTCCAGCTGTTAAAAAACGATTAAACCAGTGGACAGTGTGTAATATAGTTATAATAATAAACCGCACTGAACTTTACACTATTTTAAATCTCTGCCCAACATTACCATAACCCGTTTCATCTACAGGAGATGTATTTATAACTTATTTACTCTCGGTACTTTGTCCGAGACTTTATCCGAGAGATCCCTATTTATTTGATAATTCATTATAGCCTATAGCACTCAGGGATAACGTAGCTTCCTATTGGTGAAATAATTTTTGGAATCGGATGAGTAGTTTCAGAGATTACACCCTACATACAAACTTACATACTAACAAACAAAGGACCACGGCAGGATTTGTACAAAAAAAAATAAAGATGTTTAGAGAAGTTGATTCTATCTTCTATATATTTACATATCTTCAGGCATTTACAATATTTTAGAAACACTGCAATAAAAATGGATGTTAATACGAAAAGCTCACTATTTCAGAACGAAACGGCGACTGACAGTAACAGTGACAGACGCCGTTTCACAGTTCTTACACTGAAATTGCATCGTTTCATATATATACCCATTCTTCTCCATATCTTTTGGAAGGGGAAACTAGATTCAATTTTTCTTTTATGACGTTCAAAAGTGCCTTTTAATGGTTTATTAGAAATAATAAATGATTTGACATTGAATGTTCTTTTTACACCCGGCAATTTATTGAAAACAGCCTGTGTTTAAGTATTTTAGTATACTTACTCAACCGTGAGAGGCATATCAGCAAAGACGTGCAGGAACAGTCTCAGCCGGTCCTCCGCGGCGGCCACGTAGTCGTCGCGGCCTTCGCCATCGCCCTCTCGCACTTCGCTCTCTTCGCCCTCCGGCTCCACGCCTGTGAGGAACTGTAGCAAAGCACCTAGCACGCCCGAGTGGTTCACCTGGTGAAATTAATGTGAGTGAGTTTACCGATAGTAAATTGGAATAAAGAGATGAAGACAATTATGATGATTTGATTGAGTTACAAGATGAGTTTTTGTATATTTTTTTTATTTTGCTACTTTTTTTTTGTTTTCTTGTAAATATGAGTTCCTTTATTTTTTTCCTGTGCAATTACTAGGACGTCTATGTGTACTGTGTAATAATAATAAATAAATAATAATAATTCTTGGGAATCACACCCAATAAACACGCACAAGGCACGCGCAGGCGACGTGACCTACCTACACGTCATCGTCAGTCAGCGGAGGTGCGGCGTGGTAAGCCGGCCCAGCTGCGGCCACTTGTTTTCGGACGCTTTTGCTTCGCGACGGAAGACACTCAAACGTTCATTAAATTTATGGAGACGGGATAGTTACAATGTCATAAAGAATATTGGTCATTTTGGACTAGGAAAAAACATGAAATGTTCCCGAGATGAGACTTTCACTAATGGATAGTGTATTGTTAATGTAATTATTGGATATCATCAGTTAATTTTTAAAAGCCGGGGAAATATAGAAAATCTTCTTTTTTTAAATACTACTTTATTTATCAGAACGCAGCATAAAATATCTAACTTTGAACGCATTCGTTTTCACTGACGTAACTAGAGAAGTCCATACTTTTTGAAAAGCCTAAGTCGATTTTATTTTTTAATCGAAATTATATCCAAGGCAATCGTCAACTGTAAAAACTTAAGTTGATTATTATACTAAGCTTAGCTACTAACAGATTTTGATGTTATTTCGTGGTAAATAGTAATAATAAAACCACGAGTTAAATAAAAAGCTAATGATTTTACATCTAAAAATCGAGACTGTCCTAAATCGATTGATTACGTACCTCCCTATTTTTGACAAGTAAACAAAAAAATTACAGTTTTTTCTGTGCAGACCGTGTTGTGTTGACTTGGCATTCTTTTATTTTACTTGGAATTGCATCTCGTTTTGGATCTGATATTGGAAGTGGCAAAATGTCTTCACGCAAGTGTGTTAACTGCGGATTATGTGTAAATCGCATTGCGCGTCACATTGTCCAAGAGCAAACCACAAGAGTGATTTCTTTTATTGCTGAAAGAATTTCTCCTCGTATCGTAAGTTTTTTGTTATTTTGTTTTTGAGTTTGACTTGAGCACAACAGATTTCAGTCTAAAATTACTTACCATAATTTTATTTCAGTATACAATCAGTGTATACAATGTGGTATTTAAAACTCGTTAACTTACTATAAAAACTACCTTTACATATTGATTTCATTTCAATATGAATCCTACTTATCGAAGTTTTGGTGTTATAACAATGAATGGAATTGTTATTTGGAATGGGTTCATAAGCAATTATTTTATTTCACAGATTACGGAACATGATAACATCTGCCAGGCCTGTTTAGATGTTATAATGACGAGGGTTAATCAAATTATCCATGGAGAAATATCAAGGAATGACAACCAGGTTCCTGAAAGTAGTCATACTCAAGTAGTGGGTCACTCCAAAGTATGCCTTATGTGTGGACGTTCAATCCTTCGAAGAAAGGCTGACCAAATATTACGCAGCAATCCCTCAGGACTGCATCAAATGATTGCTACCATCATAATGAATTCAATTGAATCACAAGAAGTAAGTCAGACACTTATTACTAATATTTCAGCCATATTATTTGTCTGTAGGTATTTGTTGTAATAATCATCTCAGAGGAGGAACTATGGCTCCTGAGATACAAGTATTTATTTAATTAATTTAGGATTACAACTTGTTCATTTATATTTCTATTGTCCACCGTTTGTACAATTATACCCATTGTTATTTGCTCATGTAATGTTACTGTGTGTAAAATGTATGTGCAAATAAATAACTATTATTATTATTATTTTGTATACTAACCAACCAACTGTTAATAATTTATCTTGGTTATTTAAGCTTATTTGGTTTTATGTTAATGTTGACAACTCAAAATTCTTTTTTTTTATTTTAGCTTACTACAAGAGACAGAGTTTGTCATTCATGCTGGATGAAAGCAAGAAGGACTGCTCTGCGTATGCAGGTAGACCAATCAGAGAGGGAATCAGTAGTGTTACCTCCAGCAAGTGTGGTATACGAAGAGTCTGAGGTAGAGCATAATATTGTGACACCTGAACAACAATCTTCAGCAATTGAGCAGTCGGAAATAACTGACTACGAAGATATACGAGAACTCAATCCCAGTGTATCGTCATCTTCATCCGAATGGGTTCCTGATGTGCCATCAGTGGTTACGCAAAATGTTCCTGCACAAGGTGTAACTATCAGACTTCAAAACTACAGACGAGCTCCCAATACTGCTGCACGGTGTATATTTCAAAATTGTACCAATCGGGAGCTACATCGGATTTCTGACGATTTGCGCATAAAAATAATAGTTGACCATCATTTTTACTTGCCTGTACATGCCAGGGTCTGTACTGACCATTTATTGAGCAATATCTGGAACACTTTGTACAATTCAGAAAATAGTAATGCAATGTTCACTGTGGAACAAGTAGAACATATGTTATCTTTTATTAATTTCAAACAGTACCAACATTAATGATTTTAATGATCCTTTAAAAATAGATGATCATCTGTTTCAATACTGGCTTGGATTGACCAAAGAAAAATTCAGGAATTTACTGAATACATACATTCGGGGAGTAATAATTGGTTTAGTAGCATATTTAAAACCATAGTTTGGTATCTTAGATGGGCCAGACATGAACAAAATGTAGCTGCTCCTGCTGCATTCCTTGATGAAATATTTATAAGAGAATTATATTAAAAGAAATGTATAATTTAATGTGTGTTTTTATTTGTCGTTTTGCAAGTAGAGAGAATTATGTAAGTAGAGCTGTTTTTGAGAAATCAAATAAAATGCTGATGTAAGATACCCAGTTACATAGGAATAAAAATAACCCAACTCTATCACATATTATGTAGAACATAGACTCGTAGAGTGAGTGGCAGACGAGTTAGTTTGCCTGCACGCGACTAAGGTAAAGGTTGTTGCTTGTTAGTTTGAATTACTTATGCTTTGCTTGCTTATTTCAAATCACGTTCAAATAAATAAATAGGTATTGCATCATAAGTGACAGACCATGAATAGTTCCGATATTGGCCACGCGTAGACTTTCTAGCGTACACATTTTTTATCTTAGAGAAGAAAACCTAAATGCTACAGATTAATTATATATAAACATAACCTTAAAAAACATATTTCATAATTACTCGATTCTCCTACCTTTTAAAAATATACTAAAGGCCGTACTTAGCTATGATTAAATAGGCGAATGAAACGACATATGTTTTATCAAGTTACGTTTTGTTTGATTTTACTAGTCCAAGCATGTTAGCCGAGTAGCCATTGTTCTTTAACGGGCATTACACCAAGTCCATTTATAATACAGACCACTTTTATTTATCCCCAACAAGCAAATCGAACATAATCTATGTAATAAAAAAGAATCGTTGTTCTGTTAGTCTCGCTAAAACTCGAGGACGGCTGGACCGATTTGGCTGATTTTGGTCTTGAAATATTTGTGGAAGTCCAGGGAAGGTTTAACCGGTAAGAAAATGGCTAGTGATAAATAAATAATTAATAATAGTCCGCATCTACTTACACTCTCACTACAAATATTTACTAACAATACTAACACAATACCAAACCATACTAGTTATTTTTTTTTCCTCGTTTTGTTTTTTTATTTAATTTAACTTTTGTTTATTCTTTTTAAACTCAAAATTTAAACGTATTACATGTTGAGCAACAGACTCTTAAAGTTGTTAAAATATCACATAAGTAAATCTTATTTGTTTAGCACTTTTTTAAATACCGAAATGTACCTAGCTAGCCAGGTAGAGGGTGGAGACCTGGTGACCTGAACCACAGGCCCTTAAAGCCTAGCTTAGGCACCAGTCTCCCACGGTAAACTAAACTATATCTATAACTAGAAATTGTAACAATGTCTGCAACGTGTAGAGAGAAATAAATACTTATTATTATAGTAGGTAGTAGCGAGTGAGTGTACTATCGTGGACACACCCGCCTGACCACCACTAAGTTCATTTTTGCTTGCACTCAAAAGATGGAAGCGCTCTCTAGCCCGCCCCGTTGACTTCGCAGGCGCCAAGGGATTTTTTTTTAACTGAGTAGGCGGAAAAGTCCGCTATAGTACCTCGAAGGGCGACACGTCGTGGTGCAGCAGCGTGTCGCGCAGCGTGTGCAGCGCGGCGCGGCGGTGGTGCAGGTGCGGCAGCGCGGCCGCCAGCGCGGCCAGCTGCTCCAGCGCCGCGCCGCAGCCGCCCAGCGCGCCCCACTCGCGAACCACGCGCGCCGCCGTCCACTGAATCCACTCGCGCACCTTCTCTCTAAGGACACCCAGACTGACACGTTAAGACACGGACGATGCACTATTTCACCAGAGACACGCTTTCATACTAGTGTTTTTGATGGATTTAGAAGTAAACAAGAATTGTTTTAACGTGACATAACGGTCAATGACTTCACATAATCAAATTTTCTTCATTTCAAAAACGGAAACAATGACCTTTAACGTTCTAAATTGATATTTATCGTATTCATCAACATATTTTACAAATTTAAAAACGATAGTTTATCGACATTTAGGAAAGGGCAATTACCGCTTTTTTCATACTAAAACACCGCTATAGCATTCAAACTAACAAAAAGTTTACTTGCCTTTTCCCAGAAGTAGGATGCAAGAGAAACTAAAGCCAGTCACATACATAGCTATAATATATATTTTATAGCTAGCCATAACACCACACACGGTAGCTATAATATAATAATATATTTTCGCCCTTATTACGTCTGCGATCGTTGTTTGTTTCACATTTTTGAAATCTATATTAATATGCCTTGCTATATCTGTCCACATATTTTGGTGACGTAGTAAAAATATATATTATAGCAGATCGTAATATGCCTTAATTATAGCTACATCTGACGTATATTAATATATATTATAGCTACGCTTGACGTATATTAATATATATTATAGCTACGCTTGACGTATATTAATATATATTATAGTTACGTCTGTAACGGGCTTTAACAATGTCCACATGTGGATACTGTAAGATCTAAATTGCTTGCCTACAATTCGTCGACGTGTAAGAGAAAGCTGACGTTATACTGACTTGTTCTGCACGGTAAGATTGGCTGAGGTGTGAGGCGAGGCGAGCAGGCCGGTGTCCTTGTGTGCGTGCGGCGAGCGGCCCCAGCGCGAGGGGTTCAGCGACGACAGGAACGACGACGTCTTGGACGCACCGCCCACCCGCGTGGCGGACCGGGCACCTACTGATACACCCGAGCCTGCAAGAAACGGGTAACGTTACCTCAATGAAATTATAGCCAACGTCTGTAGCTTTGCCAAAATATTAGGAATATTACTTCCAAACTTTTCCGCTAGAGGCGCCACCGAAATATAACGTAAACAAAGTTCTATTCTTTTTATATTTTGTTGTGCATTTTTAATAATAATATATTACAACAAAACACTCACACCGCAACTTCTGAATTTCACCGCGCCTATAGTGTTTACCATAGAGTATGAGTGTTTACATTATAGTTCGGCAGCGCCCTCTGAGATAAGATTTGCGTAAGCAACCCTATTATGCGCAAGCGTTGCCCTTCCATCCATCTAACACGCATGCTAAAGTAGTCGCCAGATAAAGCTGCAATAAAAATCATTGTTCCGACTTGTACTAAAAACCCCAGAAAATTAAACGATAAAGATCGCTTATCATACAAAACTCGCTAATACTGCTTCGGTCGAGTTTCTTAATACCAAATACCGCGTCAAGGACGCCCCTTATCATGATGCGATCGTGATAGCGACAATGTTTTACATTTTTTTTGTATGGTTTCGAGCTATTAGAATACTTTAGTAGAAGGGCGTCAACAACTTGTATTGCAGATTTATGTGGCGCCTACTTTAGTTCCTACAACATCTTGCGCGTATTGACAGATCGATGGGATTCTCCGATGTTTGAGCGTTGGATACGACTACATACAGTCAAGCGAACATGTGTATGTTGTACTAACAAGTATTTTTATGCTACTAACAACATTATGACCTATAGCCATGAAGTAAATGTAACAGACTATAACGCATATATTCAAGCAAAATAAAATTACAAATAGTATAAAAATAAAATAAAATCTGATGCACCAGCAAGCTTAACCACGGTTTTGATGTCTCACCTGTAAAGTTCGCTGCGAATTCGAATAAAACTGTAGTAATTGTTTCTTTATGTAGTAAGTTTTACGTTTAGAAGCGTATCCACAATACAGGAGAAATTCGTGGGGCAAGGTTTGTTTAACCTTTTGACCACCACAGTCATGTATAAATGACAAACCAAAATGTGCCTAGCATGTCATGGTTACGACTACATTACAAGCATGACAGACGAATTACTACTCTATGGTATTACGTAAACCTACTTCCAAAGAGTAGTAATTCGTAGCATGGCGCCGAGGCACAAAGTACGTAAGGCTGCGTCGCGCCCCAGCAGAGAGACCACTCAGAACAAACCGCCATTTTTACCACGCACACATTGACATTACGTTTATAGGCATTCTCAAGCAGTTTCAAGCAGACTTCCGACTCGACTGTCACGTGTTGTCTAAATGAATAAATGAGAGACATTGACATTTCACGACAAACAAGAAATTTTTGTTATAAAAAATTGCAAAGAGTTCCAACCAGTGTCAATAATGTCACAAATAAAACCTTTAGAGTCAAAACCGTAGCAGCCCTAGTGAGTCTGGCAAGTTTAGGTGATTATTTTTGAAGATGGCGGGAGCGGTCCTTCTGTACCCTCTCTGTGGCCGAGGGCACGTTTTTGTTCGTTTGACGTGGTGGTTAATAATAATAGGTTAAAAAAAACCGCTTAAGGCTCGTCCGTTGATCAAGCGCCTAAAATTGATATTGATGGTGTCCTTACTGTGCGGCTGCGCATGTGGCTGCGCATGCGCGGCGTGTGCGGCGTGCGCCGGGTGCGCGAGGTGCGCGTGCGGGGGCGGCGCGTGCGCAGGCGCGGGCTCGTCGCGGCGCCGCGCGTGGCGCGTGCCAGCTCCTCCTGAGCGCTTCACCGCACGTTTGCGTTTTAACATTTCTGCCAGTTGTAGCGGACTGCCAGACCTGCAAATGTATTATGTTATTATTGTTACCCGGTATATTACAGACCGTATGTCCGTATGGTGTCGGACGTAAAGAATAGCCCCATCCTATATCTTCCCGTGGGTGTCGTAAGAGGCGACTAAGGGACTCCCCAGAGGATGGGCAGCAGCGTTCTCTCTGCCTTTGTAACAACCATACTGCGATCGCCAACCCGCCTGCCAAGCGTGGCAATTATGGCAACACCCCCCATTTCTTGGGGGAGGCCTATGTCCAGCAGTGGACGTCTTTCGGCTGAAATGATGATGATGATGATAATTTCAGACGCATAATGTTCTATACCCTGTTCACAATAAGATTAGACATTTACAAAAACCTTTTTTACAGTCCGTTCAACCGATTTTGACTCATATTGCGTTGGTATCATGACAAATGGCAACTGCAGTAAACAGCTGTTATTGTAACCACTTTTTTGCCTCTAATGTCATCCTTAACCCTACGGAATAGAAGTCAAAATCGGTTGAAGGGACTGTAAAAATGGTTTGTGTTTATGTCTAATCTTATTGTGAACAGGGTATAGATTTCTTATTATTCTTAGATTAAAATGCAACACTATGATTTATTTTAAAATACTCATGTTTTAATTTTAACTAAATATGTTTTATTTTTTATAACAAGTGTGTGGTATATGCTTCCGCGAGATACGCTATTTATTGCATATAATTACGAGTGACAGGATGAGAATGACAGTCCATAGCATCAGGTATAAGATATAAAGTAGTAGTTTTTATAATTATTGCTACACGCTTACCTATGCACTGAAGTAGCAGACATCTGTGCGTGTGTAGACGCGGAAGCTTGTCCGGGCTCAGAGCCGCTTCCATCACTGCCGGTAGCTAATAAAACGAAAATATTATTTATTTAAAAATATATATTTCTTTATTAATTGACTTTTTATTTTCCCCCAAAAGACAGCTTGGCTTTACTTCTCATAGTTTCAGATAATTATAATACTGATGTCCATAACATAATTCAGTTGATAGGGATAACTTACGCAAAGTACTCGCAACGAATGATCCCGATGCGGAAAACGCAAGAGACAGGTTGTTCTGATGTTCCAGTGACGTAGCTGATGTGGAGGCGGGCGGAGACGACCCACCGCTAGAGCGGACGCTGCCACTGCCTGGCGACTGCAAACCATACAAAGATATTCCGTCAGTATCATTTCTTTATTCAATATAGTACATTTATAAACAGTATTGGCACACAGTACCACCTAAAGTAATGTATATGTTACGGATAAAACTCGAGTGCGGCTACACCTAGTAATAACCGGCTGGAACTACGTGTCGCCGGTAGCAGTTGGTTAAACGTAGGTGTATCCTGCTAGCTCGGGACTTGGGAACCAAACCATTGAGCAGAAAAAGACGGTCGATATCAGGTCGACAGCGCCCCGCTGCGGGCCTCCTATTTCTGTCTGCAGAGTTTAAAGGAACCTAACCAAACTGAACCTCGTGGTTCCCCTGTGCCGGCTGCCACATGTGGCGCTGCTAGTTTTAGCCGCACTTCAGCTATTAGCCGTAACATATACCATAATATTTATAAGTAGATACATAAAACTGGAGCTGATAATAAAGTAAAAGCAAGTTAACATCTAAACAAGAAGATTTAATACAAATTAGTGAAGAGCATAATAATATTATGTCGGTAGCAATAAGAACACCTCGTATAGACACAATATAATGTCAGCGAAGAAACAAGGTTGTCTTAAGAATAAGATAACTTAAAAAAAAAAAAAAAAAAAATGCCGGTGTGCTTTAGACCACACGACTGAAGTAAAACTTCTTTAGCTCCATCTGTATGTATGTATGTATCCGTTTGCAACTGGCTACGAGAGAAAGAGAGAAAGAAAATGTATGCTCGCACCTCTCTCTCTTGCCCCTACAGTAATATACGAAACGTATCTCTCTTTTTATCTTCACTAACTTATATCTCCCTCTCAACTTCCGTTCGCCTCACCCGATCACACTTTTCCTAACGCTCTCGTCACGCATTCACCAGCTTACTCCCCAAGTCAAGCGTGCGTAAAGAAGTTTTATTTAAAAAACAAAAAAAACGCTATCATCACATGACTTACCTTGAGCGGATGATGCCTGGGCGGCTGCGCGGGCGGCACTCTCTCCGCCAGCTGCGCCACCTGGTGGAGCACACCCTCGCGCCGGAACTGCACGCCCATCTCATCCGGCAGCCGCTGCATCAGGATCTCGGCAAGCTGCAGAGATCCTACCACGATGCGCAGGTCGCTAGACGCCATCATGCCGGCGATGTGAGATGATATCACCTGTACGTAATAAATAACGTGTGAAACTGCGTCAGTTCGAAATCGTAACTGCTAATTCCTTTTTTTTTGTAAATTAGTGCCTATTTCACTAGCTATGGATAGGCATTATTCAATATATTCAAAAATGGAACAAACATCTGACATGTTGGGGTCGGGCCGGTCGGCTTCCAATCTAATCAGATGCAGCTGAATACCAGTATTACCAGTGTTTTAATGAAAATATATTTATTTATTTTTCTTCGTTAACTTTAGGTAAGTAGAAAATAGCTTATAAGTGGAAGCTTTCAAATGGCAAATGACAGCGTCCATTATACATTGTTTTATATAGATGTTAGTCTGAAAGCTTTCTGAATAGTAAATAAATAAATTTACATGGACCGACCGTTACTCGGTAACACACACGATACTCCTTGGTAAGACCTGGTTGTCTTACTATGTAGTTTCTGACTACCCATAACGACTGTCAAAGGTCTATGAATGACAGCCGGACTATCGGCTTTATGTGCTTTCCAAGACACGGAGAAGTCTCGGTAAGAAATGGATAGTCATCCATCTACAGACCGACTATGGAAGGGTACCTTGACTATGATAGGTTGTTTCTATTACTTAGCCATGGAACGGAATTGATAGTAATTCAGTACCTGGTAGTTTATTGGGAACCTAACAGGTGATGAAACACGAAACCAGTAACAATATAAATAAGTATTGATTCATACCTGCATCTTTAACACTTGTCTTAGCAACGGCGCGTCGGCGTAGAAGACAGCACGCAGTATGGCCTTGAGTGCTTGAGAGCGTACGGCGGGCCCGGCCGAGCTCCAGTACACCTCGTGCAGCACGGCCAGCAGCGCGCGGGCCAGCCCGGGGTGCGAGCGGACCATGGCGATGCGGGGGTCTGACGGAAACACCAGATGTTAACATACGATACAAGTTACAATAGTGAGTCACTCTTTGAAAGAAAAAGAAAACAAAATATCTAAAAAATAATTTTTTGTAAGTTTCTTTGAAATAAATAAATTGTCAATAAATTTGGAAAATAATATATGATGTTACAGTTAGCTATTATCATACAAAATCTATGAGGTAGTCTCATTTAGATAGCTCTTGATAGGTGGTGTCTACTACTGGTGTCCATAATACATTTTATATTAGCACAGACACAGACATTCAATCTGTCTCGAAAAATGCATAGCATTGCACTTCATTTAATGTTGTTTAATTGAAATGGATTGCTTCGCGGAGAAAATGTTTAGAGACCTGTTAGGACCGTGTGACCCACCGAAAGGATAATATTTTTTTATTGCACTTTGTACACATAGAGACGAATACAACAGACTCGAGTCCTCCAATTCGTACGCGCCTAAATAAACATCATGTGTCTGTACTGACCGGGAGCGGGCGCGTGTGAGGACGCGGGCTGGTCGGAGGGCGCGGGCGCGGGCGCGACGCGCTGCACGGGGCGCGCGGTCCCCGTGTGGTCGTTGAGCTGCTGCATGGCGGTCAGGTCCACGGTGTAGGAGCGGCCTAACGTCGTCAGGCACACCTCTTCCTCTCCGGCTGACGCGCCGGCTTCGAGTGCGCGACTCTCGGCCCAGGAATACGAACGCCATACGCCTGTGTAATTAAAATACAAATCAATTTATGCATTTTATACGAAATTGATACCATGAAAACCTGATGGTATCAATTCGATATTATATAATATGGAGCCGTGTGGTGCCAGCCGCGAATAGCAAGCATTACGCCATTTCCACCCGTGGGTGCCGTAGAAGGCGACAGCGGGATATTGACCAGAGGATGTGCAACAGCGTCCTTCTGAATACCATAACACCTACTGCGATCGCCAACATGCATCGTCCAAGCATGATGATTACGGCTAAACCCCCCCTTGGTGGAGACCTATGCCCAGCAGTGGGCGTCTAAAGGTTGACATGACGATGATTACAAGAAGACAGAAATTTAAAAATCAGGACGTCTTCACACTTGGTCTTTATGTAAGTTATTCAGACACCTAACTAGTTTTGACGCAATACGAGTTACGTTTGACTTATTTATTTACCTCAGCATTCTATACATTATAATACTTAGTACATTATTACCTCGATCGTCTCGCCACTGCCAGTGCGCAGTGCGTTCTGTAGAGGCGGACCAGGGTCTGTCGAGATGCGAGTCAACTGCGAAGATGCCGTCGGTCGGCAGACGCGGCATCAGCTCGCCGATCAGGCACGTGATCTCATACAACTCTTGTGGGAGACGAGGTATTAACTCCACTTGCTGTAAAAGATTGTTGCGTTAGGAAATAGTTCAGTTGCGGTTCAAAAATGTGTGTCAGATTCCGCATTTATTTTTTCTTTTAATTGTAACATTTGAAAAGCTTTTGTTGAAAAGAATTAATTATTGACAAGCATAGCTATTTGCCAAATACTTCTTGTTTTTATTATTTTGATTTTACTATACAATACAGTCTGCGAGGCGTAAGTCGAGTTGTGTATTTGTGTGAGTATACATAGTGTAGGTGTGACGTCGGCCTAGACCGCGACGCGTCCCTTGCTTGTCTTAAGCCGGTTTAAACTGCTTTTACTCTTGTTTTTAGGGTTCCGTACCTCAAAAGGAAGAAACGGAACTGTAAATTTCGACACTCTCAAGGGAATCAAAATTTATAGGGTACTTGCCGTTGACCTAGAACTATGAAATTTGGCAAGTAATATCGTCATATCGTTTCCCTGTATTTATAGTAAATACTGGAAAAAGTCTAAAAACTGTACAATTGTAATTAAATTTTTTGAGCTTTTGTCCGCGATTAGGTCCGTGTGAATGTCGGTTATCGCGGATGCAGACGAAGTAACGGATTAAAAAGTACCCTATGTGTTTTCTCAGGGTTCAAGCTATTTTCATGCCAAATTTCATCAAAATTGATTCAGTCGTTTCATCGTGGAAGCGTAACAGACAGAGTTACTTTCTCATTTATAATATTAGTATGGAAGTATGGATATTTGTATGATATTTTTATTATGTGCCTACAAATTTGTACGGAACCGTCGGTGAGCGAACTGGGACTCGCACTTGTCCGTTTTTTTTTTCTTGATCACTCACACAAATACAAAGCTCAGCTTATGCCTCGCGGACTGTCCTCTTTTGGACATACGACATTTTAGTCATCTGTGAAGTCGTGTGTAAGTAGTTCCATACCTCCTGGTGCAGACTGGAGCCGGTGAGCAGGCACAGCAGTGTGTCGGCGATGGAGCGCTGGTGCAGCGCCAGAGCCAGCTGCGGGCAGGCCGCGCACATGACCCACAGCAGGCGCAGCACCGTGATGAACGTGGCGCCCGAGATCAGCGGGGGCTGGACCACCAGCTGCGGAACATATGCTCGTTAAACAAACTGACAATATATCAATAATACATACCTATATGGTATACAAGGTAAGGACCACAGATATAGATAGACCCTAGATAACGCAAGTATCACGATCTGTATGAAAACCAAGCGTGCCATTTTTTGACTACCTATTATGACGTCACAATGTTTTGTTTTTCTTAAATTTGGTATTACCAGGTATTACTGAGGGTATTAGATTAAAAATAATTGTTTTTTAAATTAATTACGCATAATATTAATCACAAAATGACTTACCGATGGAAGGAAACGTTTACTTTATTTTTTTACTTACGATTTTTGTACGTAAGCTAGGCACAAAACTAGGCACGCGAAGTAGTTGCTCTTGCGTTATCTAGGTCTATCTATATCTGTGGTAAGGACTATCATGTTCTTTACATGTTCAAGTACAAAACATGATAGTCCTTACGTGGTTTAAAAGACACACCTCCTCTTGACACACCTTGTATAGCCGCCGTGAGCAGAGTCGTGTGGTGCCGCGAATAGTACCACCACATTTCTACCCTTGGGTGTCGTAAAAGGCGACAGAGGCATATTGACTAGAGGACGGCCAGCAGCGTCCTTCTGAGTAGCATAACACCTACTGCGCCAACATGCACTGACCAAGCATGGCGATTACGGCTGACCCCCCTTAGGGGCGCCATGCCCAGCAGTGGGCGTCTAAAGGTTGACATGATGATAATGATGATGATATAGTATATTATTCTCTAAAGGAAAACACAAAAGTACAACCACATTTTTGTAATTTATGTTAATACGCGTATGTTTGGCTTCTTCTACACATTGTTTTCTCTGATTAGTTAAGATTTTCATGAATGACGTTTTAGGTTGTGCCAACTTCCTAGCTATTTACTTCAGGACACACCACATCGCCCTAGCATACCTTCAGTGTTCCAGTATCAATAGCATGGTTTCAATATTGCTTTTAGAAGTATTCTAAGAAAATATAGCACAAATACACAAAACAATAAATACTGACCAATTGTTGCAGATTTGTAAGTAATTCCGGTGTAGCGATCTCCTGAAGACGCGCCGGGTCGTGTTGGAAACTGTCCACTAGGCGCGAAAACGCTAAACACACGCACTCCACGGATTTCTTGTCTTGTTGGGTAAGTCTGAAGTAAGGAATGGACATTATTTTAAATAAAATTTCGTTTAGCAACAAAATAGTTTTACTTATTATTGGAACTATAGCGACTTAAAAAAAAGAAAGAAAAAACATGTAAAATATGACTAAATGACTGATTCATTCATTCATTCATTTGTGACTCGTGACTTAGCCATGTAATAAACACATCAACCAGGACAAAACCAGCCAAGTGGGCTACTTGGCTCACTTAGTTAGTTAGCTAAGTCAATGAAATGTCAACAAAATTTTAGGTGATAAGAGAATGAAATGTGTTGGTTACCTATTAGCCAGTAGTTGAAGTGAGTCCCTCACTAGATGGAACTCGTCCGGGGTGAGGTTCTGGCAGCAGTTGGCCGTGATGGACAGGGCGGCGCGCTGCGCGTTAATGGAGAAGAAGTCCAAGTATGTCAGGCACGCTGATACGCCGCGCTGGAATGTCATGAAGTTTTTGATGACGTTAGATTGGTTTAAGATTTGCAAAAATGTTTCAAAGTGGAATGTTCCTTGTTTGAATAAAGATTGATGGAGATAGTGTTATCAACATTTGCAACTTGTAACTCACGAGTTGTTACTTTTCCTCCGAGACCTAAGTCGCTATAGCTTGAGGAGTCAATCCTTTCTATTGTTATGCATAATGGACCAAAAGATGGGACCCTATATTACATGTTATTTAGGGCAGTTTGCTGCAACTATACTTTACTGATAGTCAAAAATGGCGCTAACTACCGTCAAACCAAAAAATGACTTGTTTCACAAAATGGTGGCTACCATTTTGTGAAACAAGTCATTTTTTGGTTACATTTTTGTTAACATACTGTTACATGTTAACATACATTAAAAAGTTACTATTACCATAACCAATGCTTCATCCACCAGTCAACGTAATTTTGTGTTGTCTAACAGCAAGGTCAACCATCAAATTTTTATGGACTTTCTTTTTGAATTACTTTGACTGACGGATTATTATGTCATGAAACAACCTGATACATTTAACGAACGTTAAACATGTCAATTTTTTTTCCGTCCGTATGTAACGTTAACCAACTGTTTGAGACAACCCACCCTTTAATGTAATGCCTGAAAGATACTATGTTCATATGTATCAACATGTAAGTGCTTACCGCTTGCAGTATAGCTTTGGAGTGTCGGCGCGAGAGCATGTCGAGCGCGGTGAGGCTCTGCTCGGCCACGTCCATGCACGTGATGGCCTGCAGCTTGTCCAGGAAGGCGGGCACGGCCAGCGCCACGGCGCCACTGCTGCGCGGTAACGCTTCCAGCATGTATGTGAGCGCACGACATGCGTGGTTCATCTGGGTGAGAAGGTTATCCTTTTATTAACTTGCCCGCGACTTTGCCCACTTGGAATTCAAATAAATATAACATAAAACATCCTATGATACTCGGTAATAGTATAGCTATTCTATTAGTGAAACAATTTGAACAAATAAATAAATCATAAATTATGAACCGGACCTTGTTGAAGACAATTATGTCTACATCTATTTATTTGGTGAAAGAAAAAATCTGGAATATGTCTTAACTCAAAGGATATTTATTTTGCACTGACTACAATTTCGATAGTTAAATGAGTGGTCTGTAAGGTGCCGTATGTCTGTGTGTGTAAAATCCTAAGGGTTATATCCTTCCAAAATTAGTAAAATATACATAGCTATTAATTATATATAATAATGATCCCTTCCCTTGATGATTTCTTCTGCTGACTAAATGTACACTTTTGTAAACGTTATTTTAATATATGAATTATTATTATTATACATCTAATGTAATATAAAGTTGTACTAACCATATCAAAGTTATGCTCAGCCGCGAGAAGGTTGACGAGTGCGGGCACGACCTGACGCACGGGGAAGCCGGCGAGCGTATCCTCGTTGCCCATGACCAGCAGCTGACACATCTCGATGACGGCCTGCAGCTGCTGCCCTTCGTCGCCGGTCGCTTGCAGACCGGCCAGCAGTTGGGCGGCTTTTGAAGCGGCTGAAGACGAGACATTATTATCGACGTTGATTAACAAGTCTCATCAACATTCTTTATCTTGTACATATTATTCTAATACGGTGCTTTTTTATGCATGATATTGCATATTGATATCGCAAAACATTTATTTTCAATATTTTTTCTTGTATAGGTATGACATTCCAAAGTGCCTAATGATCGAATTGAAATAAATTGACTTTGAACACGTCTTTATTATGACAATTTAGATTCTTTAGCAAAGTATAGAAACTGAATTGCCTTACTATTTTTATTACAACATAGTAAATATTTATTACGATCCCATACATAAAAAAATAGGAGCCCTGAAACAGCGGCCCATGGCCGCGTTAAGAGCGTGTATTCGATTCGTTATGAAAATAAAGGTTATACTCATTATACAATTTTTTTCAGTTTCTCGTATGAACTCATTTATTTTAGACAATTATTTTTTTAAATAAAGATAAGGTAAAGATATATTTATTGCATAACTGTGTACATTAAGTTCTTATTAATATAATAGACATTACATTATTAGTTTCAACAGTCTACCCAAGTCGGATATGCAATAGTATTTTTATAAATTAGGAAGCTAATGAATATTATTTATGATCAAAAAATTCATGCAGATTATATTAGACATTTTCAATTAACATTTTTTTCAATTTATTTTTAAATTCCATTTAATTGTTTAATTGCTTGCGGTAACTGATTGTACACATGAATAGCAGTAACATAGGTACTCTTATAATACATCTTATTATTAATAACTGGTAAATTAATGTCATATTTATACTGCTTCCGAATGTTACTTTTTGAATTTGATTTTAAATTAAAATATTGCATATTGTTTTTAACAAATAAACATAATTCGAGAATATAAATACCAGTCAGTGTCAGGAAACCCTACGATCTAAAGACATCTCTTAATGATTCAGTTCTGTACATGTTATATATTGTCTTGAGACATTTTTTCTGGAGAATGAATGTGGATTGTACGTTTGTCGAGTTACCCCAGTATATAATACCATAAATTAACAGTGGGTAAAAGCACTGGTAAACATCGCGCGCTGTCGTTTGGCGATCAATTTCAGTGATTCGTGCTTATTTCGTGCGTTTTTTTGTTCTGATGCGCATAAATAGACCATTGTATTGTAATAGTGTGTGAATGCTGCGCCGTTCTAGCAATCGTTTAAATTTTGAGTTGCGCGAAATCGAATACGCGCCCTTAACCCGCGAACAAGATATAATATATACAGCGAGATAGCTTGGAATCTTTTTCTTAGAAATTGGCAAGAATAGCACAGAATCATGACTGATGGAAATCATCAATGTAAATTTTCTTATTATTATTAAATACTAACCCTTAGTTCATAAGTTTTTTATTAATCAGTGGACCTTTGTTGTCAATTTAAATAAATAAATTATTATTATTTTAATGGGAGGTCTTTGCCTGGCTTTAATATTAAACCCAAACGATTAACCCGGGTCTTACCAGAGTTTGCAGTGACGGTCCTATGCAGCAGATGCTGCATACGCGGGCCCAGCGCGCCGAGCAGGTGCGGCGGCAGGCCCCGGGCCTCCAGCAGCGCCTGCAGGCGGCCCACCTCGCCCTCCTCGGACGACGACTCCTCCGCGCCCGCGCCTCCCGACCCGCTGCCCCCTACGCCGCTCCCGCCGCCGCCCGCGCATTCTTCTGACGATGACGATGCTGTACAATAGAATAGAATAAATGTCAGTTAGCTCAGAATATATTATTTTTATTTATTTATTTTTATTATTTTCAGCCTGTATTGTCCCACTGCAGGGCAAAGGCCTCCCTTTCTTATTTCCAACCCTCTCTGTCCAGAGCTAGTGTGGATCAATCCCTCCTGTAAGCGTCCACCATCTTCGTTTAGGTCTACCTCGATGTCGCTGGACGTTTTCCGAGACCCACAGTGTAGTTGCTTTTTATTGTTGTTGCTCAGATGTAACATAAGATTTTTATGTATAGGTTACATAAAAATCTTATGTTACAAGTTACAATATGTATAACAATCCTTGTACATTCTGCCCTAACA
The DNA here is from genome assembly GCA_947361185.1 of Charanyca ferruginea. NCBI lineage: Eukaryota > Metazoa > Arthropoda > Insecta > Lepidoptera > Noctuidae > Charanyca > Charanyca ferruginea. The sequence continues at coordinate 18,313,242 of OX376059.1, read as the reverse complement.
TGGCATACAAATGTAATGTAGTACTACATTCAGAATAATTCGATACGTAATTCTATAAAATGTTTTAAAATTCTCCTAAAGGTTATAGATTACAAGAACCATAAGATAATAAATATTTAATTTAATGAGCTAGTATCTATAATAGATTTAGGTTTTTGGTAGCAATTTTCTTGTATGACCTCGTTTTTAAACCAGCTCCACAAACAGGAAATAACTCACTATCGCAAGCATAGGACTACATCTCATTGTAAGACGATTTTCAGCCAACGGAGTGACACTTACCTTTGCCCTTGGGCTTAGCATCGCTGGCTGCGTTGTCAGGCATTGAAGCGGACGCTGAAGCCGGCGGTGTAGACGATGTGGATGCCACGGCACCCTACGAGCATACATACACACGTTCAATGTCTTGCCTTGATTGATTATGTTGGGAAATCATGAGTTTTCATAACATATTGAGTCTCGTTCCTTGTAAGAAGGACACTGTGTGTGGCTTTACAAAAAGACAATTTAAAAACATTTTCTCATAATCTTAATCTTAATACGTCTTAGGTATTGTTTTTCCAAATAAGATGCGTGAACAAAAACACATTACATAAAAAGGTGGATTTATAGACGTGTTCGTAGCAATACTTACCGTTGTTAGAGGCTGGGGGTGAGACCGGCTGGACGCACCTCCAGTACTGGCACAAGAACCCAGGCTGCTTTTACCTGAGATAACAACAAAAATAATATATTTATGTAGAAGTAGATGATGTATCATTGTCACGCGTAGTCCCATGGTCTCTATGCAGTCAGTATTCATAAAATGTTATCCAGCCATAGGATAATCGAACTAATGCCTTTAAAAAAGACTACCACTTTCGCACTTTTCGCCCGTGTACGCCCGTGTACGCCCTATGTTACTCAGGGAAAAAGTAGCTTTCTAATGGTGAAGGAATTTTTAAAATCGGACGAGTAGTTTTTGAGTTAAATCGTAACAAACAAATCTTTCTTCTTTATAACATTAGTTTAGACTCATTTTGATATAGGTAAAGGTATATTTTACACTTTCACTATGCATCACCGGAAGCAAATATGAATAGGATGTTTTGTTGTTGCGCGTACAATTGGCTTATGAAAACCTATACCCTGTTCACAATAAGATTAGACATTTAAACAAACCTTTTTTACAGTCCGTTCAACCGATTTTGACTTATATTGCGTTGGTAGCATGACAAATGGCAACTGCAGTAAACAATTGTTATTGTAACCACTTTTTTGCCTCTAATGTCATCCTTAAACCTACGGAATAGAAGTCAAAATCGGTTGAAGGGACTGTAAAAAAGGTTTGTGTTTATATCTAATCTTATTGTGAACAGGGTATAGTCATATCATACAATGCAAATGGCGACGTCAAAAATGACGCGTCAACGACGTAATAAACAAGTGATAAAGGCACATTAACTCAACAAGTAACGAGTTTAAAGTCCAGAGGTGGTCAACGTATCTGTGTAGGCAAACATAGTTATTTCTACCTTCAGAAATGCTAGATCAAAGTCAGCACAGCGCATTATATACAGCCATTACAATCAATGATTGAGTATTGAGTATTATGGCAATGGTTTATCGTCTTCGACGCGACGGCCGAAAATTGTTGGAACGATCATTTCAGATGGGTATATCTATCCCCCCCGCCCTCCCCGAAACACACACACACACCAAACTCGTATATTCACTGCTAGACATTCAATCACAAATATTCACTTTCAATTCACTTTAATGTCACGGTTTTACTCCGTAAAAAAGGAGCTGTAAAATCTGGACTCCTCAGGTCTGTAACTAGTTTAGAAACACGGAAATATGACATTAACTTTGACTTGATTCTACAAACTTATATTTCTTTAATCTATAATAATAACATAATATTTATTTCGCTTTTCACAAAGGTTCGTGTATGTTATACACAAATAAGTACAAATACAAATAAATTAATTAAAATGCGTGAAGCAAGATCCTTTGTGAGAGACAGAAGTCCATACTAGGATACCCTGTGTGACGGATCACCAGGCTCTCACCTCGAAATTGAGTTGGCTAATTACTGTCTCTAAATAAATTTTATACATCGTGATACTGATAAAATGTATTGTTATGCTATGTATTGTTTTTATCACTACATCATCATCTGCCTAGTCTTTTCCCAACTATGTTGAGGTCTACTTCTAGTCTAATCGGATGCAGCTGAATACCAGTGTTTTATATGACCGCCTATCTGACCTCCACAACTCAGTTGCTGGTGACACGATACCCCTTGGTACGACTGGTTGTCAGACTTTCTGGCTTCAGACTACAGTTCCTCATTCGTGTACACAATGTATTTTGTTTTTATCACTACACCACTACATATTTATCAAACCAAGTTCCCCGTCGCGTCTGTCTGTACGCCATAAACTCAAAAACTACTGGACGGCTTTTCATGCTGTTTTCACCAATAGACAGTGATTCATGAGGAAGGTGTAAGTATATGATTTGTTAACGTTTTGTGTAAATTGGTTGAAATATGACGATAATACCCGTGCGGAACTTAACATTATTTCGTGATTTGCACGCATTTGGTCAGACCTATTGGATTCTGTTTATTAAAGGTGACAGGTACCTCGTTTGTCTCGACGCGTGGATGCTGGCTGCGGCTGCGGCATGTCGCGAGCTCTCGCTCGCCGCCCGCCTGCCGCGCTGCTGCCTGCGCCCTCGCTGCCCGAAACCTGATAACACAACACTGTTCTCAACACCATTCTAAAATCCATCTGCACTTCATCTTTATAGGTTTACAGCAGTTCACTGCTGGACATTGGCCTCTCCAATAGCATGCTCATTTAACACAATTGTCGCGTTTTCTCAGTCAGCTCCACCAGCCACCCTCGTAGGTCAAACTAACGTGAGGGCGTTATGCTACCATAACAAAGAAATAACAGTTTATTTATAAGAACATAGTTACAATAAGGTGTTACAATTGTCATGGTCACATAATGTATACATATAATCTGCCCTTAGCCATGATTGCCAGAGGCTGCCCCCAAGGAGGGGCGTTATTCCCTCTCCTGTGGAACCTGGTAATCAACATTCTAATCAAGAAACTCAATGCCGAACGTTACTACGCTATAGGCTACGCAGACGACCTCGCCATCCTTGTGTCAGGGAAGGTGACCGGGACCATCTGCAACCTCACACAGCGGGCGCCACGCATCGTGGAGCGATGGAGCGGGGAATCTGATTTATCCGTCAATCCCATTATAACCGAACTAGTCATGTTTACCCACAAACGTGCACTAGGACCCTACCGCCTACCCAAACTATTCAATACCGAGCTCCAGCTGGCCAACGAAGTTGACGATGACCTCGGGGTCATCTTAAAGTAAGTTAAACTGGAGTAACCACCTAGACAACAAAATAAACAGGGCCTGCATCACCTTTTGGCAATGTATGAAAATGATAGGTAAGAAGTGGGGCCTATCCCCTAAGGTAATACTATGGCTGTATAGCGCGGTAATCCGCCCCATGATTGCTTATGGGTCGGTAGTATGATAGCCGAGGACACATTATCATTATCACAGCCGCCAACAAACTCCAGCGTATGCAAAGACTAGCCTGCATGGCGACCACGGGCTGCATGAGGACCACTCCGACGCCAGCACTGGAGGCAAACGCCATCAGAGACTGAATGAAGTGGGTATTTACGATACAACCATTCAATGGATGAAATGACAGCGGTTCGCGCGGTAACGATGCTGCGGACGAGCTCGCTAGAAGGGGATCGAGTATGAGCGCGGTGGGTCCGGAACCCATAGTGCCTCTCCCCTTCGGTCACCTACACACCATGGTAAGAAAACGTACCAAGGATCTACACCAAAGACTGTGGACCGAACATGGCGAGTGCAGGCAGGCCAGGGAGGCTCTTCCTGCGATTGAGGGCCGCTTCACGAGGCAAGCCCTCCGACTGTCCAAACAACAGCTACGTGCGGTCACAGCCGCCATAACTGGCCATGGGTCTTTCAATAAAAATCTTTTTGTCATAGGAGTCACAGATAGGGAATGCAATCTCGTCTCGCCGAGATCCCGATCTCGCGAGATCCCGGCCATATTTTACGAGATTGTATCTCGTCAAATTTTGTACGAGATCTCGCGAGATAACGAGATCGACAAATGCAGCGTGACGAAGTGTATTTCATAGCGCGGCTGCCCTCAACTGTGGTTCCCACAAGTGTTGAGGCAGAACGAGCTTTTTCAGCAGCAGGGTATTTGGCATGCAAAATCAGAAGTCGTCTGTCAGATGATACTCTCGACATGATGTGTTTTTTGAGAAGCCATTTTCAGACAAACTAACTTGCCTTTCCGTACCTTGATAACTTCATCTGACTTCTACTTTAAACTTCTTTTATTTGATTAATACGATCTCACAACATTTATTTAAGAACTTGTGAAGTTAAGTTTTTGTTTTGTTGTATTTATTTACCATAAGTAATGTTCCTATTACTCTTAATTATTGAAAGTAAAGTAATAATTTACAAAAGACTAAATATAGATAATTATTGTTTTGTTACCAATATTGTAAGAATTTGAACTGATTAGCTACAGTAGGTATAATAATTATAGACATAAACAAATGTTATTAGAGTTAGAGACAAAATAATAAGTACTCTGTTGATTTTTAAAATAAAACTTACATTATTTTTATAACTAAGCAACGCAGTTTCTATTTAATTACATATCATGTCAATTACTAGTTCTTAAAACAAGCATTTGCATATGTTTTAATTGTGATTCTCCCAATCTCGCGAGATCCCGTAATTTGCGAGATCTCGCGAGACTGGGTTTTGAGTCTCGCGAGATCTCGCTAGGCGGAAATCTCGTACGAGATTGCATTCCCTAGTCACAGACAGCCCGCTGTGCAGAGCCTGCATGGGGGCAGACGAGACATCAGCCCATGTGCTTCTTAACTGCCCTGAGGTCGCTTCATACAGGGCAAAGTACTTCGGTAACCTTACCTGGGTTACCGAAGTACTTACCTACGGGAGATCGCCAGTGACGTTAAGGCGCTGCTGGCCTTTCTTGGGGAGCTCGGGTGAATCGAATTATTTACTTCCCACCTGTACGCAAAATACGCGCTTAGACGTGGAGTTGCGGACACCGGCCCGTCATACTACTACTATTACATAATCTGCCCTTACCCAATCTATTTGGGTGTGTAACGTTTGAAACAATAACAAAAGTTCTAAAGATCACATGACCTAATTTCATTTAACATACTTTTTTTTTATATAACGTTGAAATGATATAATAAATTATAGATATAATTTCATTTTACCTAATTTTATATGGTATAATGAACATTTTCTATATTGCACATTTGAATTAATATTTAATTAGTATAATATTTAGTTACTATAATATTAAAAATCTATATATATAACGTTTAATATAATTTAGAAACCTCTACTTTGTTTTGTATATGTTTGCAATAACTGATTAGACTTCGATCGACTGTCATTTTCATTAGCCGTGCTGGTGGCGGAAAAAATAAATACGCATTACCGTCAGATATCTACTGTTATTGAATCAGTTGGGGTAGGTTAAGTTAGAACAGTGACCATTGACGCGCGAAGGCGAGCGAGCGTAGCGAGCGTGCCGCGGTAGCGGCCGCCGAGCGCCAAATCCCCACTAGTGTTGGTGAATCATTTGGGTTAAATGAGGTTATAACAGTATGATATTTCCTGATATTTACATATTCATTAAAAAAAATTGGCTGAAAATGAGTAAATATGAAAATTAGGTCAACTGAAAGTTACATAAAAAGAGCATTATAGAAATTGAAAATTATATGAAATAAACGTTATACTAAATGTTATTAGAGCAAAAGGAGTTTATATTAAATATAACATTAGATCACATGAAATTAGGTTATTTGTTTTTATAGTGTACGAAAATTATATCATGTGAACTTTATTTCAAGTGATATTATATTGTCTGTTATTATGCCATATATTACACACCCAATCTATTGAGGGTCAGCATACCATGTCTTCATATTTCAGATCTTTTAGCCCTCCCCTACCACTCATCCCTTGTTTCTTTGCTTGCTTTAAAATAGCTTTTTTTTAATAGTAAGGCACTTAATTTGCGAAATGATGCAAGTATTATTCGTCTACCCTACCTTAACAGCGTTCTGCAAAGCCAGTGAGTTGGAAGTAGGTACTTTCTTATCTAAGAAGCGTAACCTTAGCATTTATATTTTAAACTTATCACAATTCATAATTAGTATTCAAATGTGAATGTAAGTTAGCTTACAATCATTCTGACAAATGCAAGTGACTAAAAATAGGTTAGCTTTTGTTGCAGGAAAACCATGTCAATTTATACTAAAAATTTCAATAAACCAATTTCATTCTAATTAGACTATGAGGAAACATTTTAAACATGGAAACAAAAATAAAATACAGTTAACCAGTAGTATTATATTATCAACCGAATATACAACAATATACTAAGTTCAATTTAATTTATTTACATTATTACTAACGTTTGCGTGGGTAATGATCAATGAGCAAGGTTGCCCTCTTTATAAAGCAGTAAGAAACATTGATCGTTATAATGTAGATATAAGTACCTGTCTTTTAGAAGCTGCGTCTTGTCGCTGACGCTGCGAAGTGCTAGCTCCCCTCGTCAAGCAAGCACCCAGGGTCGCCCCCGTCGCAGCTGCGATGCTCTGCACACAACACAACGCTCACTTACACGATCACAACACGTCACACGTAACAAACAAGCAATGCACATAATTATCATTTATTCATAATGTAATCATGAATAGGTATATTTTATTTTCGCGAAGATATCGGCTCTGACGTACGTACGTCAAGACCAAGCGATCGCACGACTAACACTGATAATGATATTCGATACAATGTATTTATTACTATTGAGATTGGTTGAATGCTATGTTTCCGGTTAAAACAGTCTTGGCATTTTTGGTAATTAATAACAATACGCATACTTACAATCATTAAGGACAACATAATTAAGTACATTAACACTGCATTATTCTCGTTTTAAGAATCGATTCATTAGCTAAATTATATAGTAAGAATAAAGAAGTTTACCCTTCGCGCGTTAGTTTGACGCAAATAAGGAAGATCTCTCGGAACTATTAATAATTTGCTCGCCGAGCCGTGCGCTTTGGACGAGCTAGCCTCTGTAAACATAAACGTGCACACATTACATGAAATGATTATTACGAGTGAATATAATCGTGATAAGTATTGATCGATAACAACAATCACCTTGGATATCTTTGTCTGGTAGCGGGGGGGTGCTGGGAGTGCTGGGGAAACTGCCGAGGCTCTCAGACGTACTACTGATGCGTCCCGCTAGTGCTTGACTGTGGACCGCGTCGCCGGGAGCGTTGGCTGCAATATCAATATGCATTATCTGCGATGAATGACTGCGCTTGATACACGTGATAACACCACCTGATAAGCTACGCCCCGAGACCTACATTATGCTCTAATACGTTTAAACAGACTAGTAAGCATTGAATTCATCGCTTTCATTTTAAAATATAAACATACCTAAACTGACAGCACGTATGACGTACACGTAAACAAAATATAAAATGTTGCAATTAATTAAAAAAGGTAGGAGTATAAATTACCTGAAGTATCACTAATGACCGTAGAGGTCGGAGGTCCAAAATGACTGTGCCTGTTCCGCAGCAGGTATGTGCACGAAGTGCTGGTGGATGAAGGAAGCTCGACTTTGTCGAGTTCGTGTTTGGATGACCTTCCGGTACTGCTAGTATCTGTCTCGTCTTTACTGGGAGAATCTATTTTAAATTTCTTTCGGCACTCGTCTACGTTAAGCAGACAACTGCTCTTTCTGCTTGATAGAGAGCGATGCGCTGATCGCTTTCTCTTTTTTCCTTTTCGTCGACTAGCTGTCGGACTGTATACAGAATAATCAGAGTCCAGTAACTCTGTAACAGTGGACGAGCTATATGGTGAATAGGCAAAATCTCTCTCGTCCAGTGGCAGCAATCCTCCCTCGGGCTGAGCAGCTTGAGCGGAAGTGGCTGTAGCGTTCTGATTCAGTGGCAACTGTGTTAACGTATGTGGTTTTAAATTATTCGGAATTTGCTCACAAGCACTCTCGCTGGATTTGAGAGCAGTCCGTGAGCGTGTGCAGTATGCGACGCACTCCTCTGCACTGTTGTTCGATATAGTCTTACGTTTTTTCCTGTCATGCGAGGAAGTCCGTCCGCGTTTCGGGTGAACGCTGGATTTGTGAGCGTCACCGCCCTTGAATTCGGTAGTGTCACAGCGTGTCTCGTAGAAGTCTGTGCCGTAGGACCAGCGCTCTGTGATGGAGTAGTCGGACCTGGGCAGTGTGTTGACAAGGCGCGAGCTCCGGCGCAGCTCGACGTTGGCGTAGGGCTCGAAGTCGGACACACGACTGCTGGAGTGTCGGCTGGTGGAGCGCGGCAGGGGCGACGTCACGTTGCGTCTGTTTCGACGGCTGTGGCTCGCTCGACGCACCTGACGCAACCACCGACCGCCCACCACCCTGCTAGGAGAAGACCTGCCACACAACACACACTTCGCCATTATACTAATTTAACCATCAACATTACCTACGCTGTCATTGATCATTAGGAATGTTAATAAGGATCTTATAATAAATTATTATCATCACATCACAGAGATACTTAAAGCTTACATACAGAATAAGATAAGAAGGAATAAATATTAAGAAACCAATGACCATCCCTAATTTCCTGCTATCTTCATTTTGCATTTACAAATTCATAACTACGAATGCAACAATTTTCACAAGTTTGTGTCTGCATAATACGCCTTGTGCAAGAAAAAAACTATAAAGTTACATCGCGGACATCAACAACTCTGGACTCAGCTGAATAGGTAGTAAGTACTCCAAAATAAAATATCCTGTAAAAAAGACAATGCTAATACTGAGATTAGGTCAGTTCTTAATCAACCCAGCATTGCCTCTAGCATCAATAGAATTGGCACAATAAACGACGCCATTCAATTCCAGACCTGGAGCAGTTTTTTATTATTTATGTAATGTGCAAGTGTAAAAATGTTTTGTATAAACTGTTCAAAGGGTATCTATGTATTTAGTTTCATTTTCATTTAGATGGGTACCCCACAAATAAATTAGTTTTTCTCATTATCTTCTGATTATGTTTACTTTTTTTATAAGATTTTGTTTACTTTTTTGTCATAAACATATTTAAACTAGCAAGATGATGAAAGCTATTATCAAACCAATATGGACATACGGCATACAACTATGGGGTACAGCCAGTAACAGCAACATAGAAATACTGGAAAGATTCCAGAGCAAAGCATTACAGACTATGTTCAACATCCCAAAATGTATAAGTAATAGATACATGTACCTAGATCTCAACATAAGGACAATCAAGCAGGAAATAAGTTTGTACAGCATGAAATATCAAAACAGACTTTCAAACCACGTAAATGAACTCGCAACAGCACTAAGTGGAGATGGCGGCCTGCATCACATGCGTTTGAAGCGAAGTGATATCCCCAGACTGAGCAGCAGATTTGTATAAAGAGAGAGAGTTTTGGGAAAAAGAAAGGAATTCTTAAAAACATAAAAATACATTAACAGATGAGAAATCTAACAAAAGGGTGGCTTATTGTTCTCTTAACAGATGGCCGTAAAGCAGAATTCAACAAAAAAAAAAAAAAAAAAAAAACTAAATAAACCTATTTAGGAATATTATTATAATATTGAGGCTCAATCTGAATTTTAATACTCAGTGTTTGCTATCTCAGAGTGTTTTCTGTATTCTGTGATCACTAAAATAAATTAATTAACACAAAAAAAACTCTTTTTCAACCGACTTCAAAAAAGGAGGAGGTTATCAATTCGTCTGTTTTTTTTTTTTTTTTTTAATATGTTTGTTATCTGAGAACTTTGGACTGTGTGATTATTCTTTTTTTATTTGAAAGCTGGTGCTTCCCGTGTGGTCCCAGTTTAATTTGGTCAAGTTCTGACAATGGCATCCATGAGAAAACCGTATAAGTCTTAAATTTGCAATAAGTAGGTATTGGCGCGATTTGTTACGCGATTTATCCAGGAAACGTAACCCGATATTGAAAATATTTTTTTTTTATATAGATAAGGTGTGCTTCAGGGGTGGTCCAATATAAATTTTATCGAAATTGATTTAGCACTTTTTGGAAAAATCAACGAATACCCAAAAATTTTACATAGACGACGTTTTAGTTTCTGCAATCTTTGGAGTAGTTAACTTTCAATCTGTTCTTAATAGATTTGGATGAGAAGGAGGTACTAAAAAGCGGAAAATAAAAAGCTTTTTACAAAAAAGACAACCGCCTTCAAAAACTAAAAAGTGAAAAATAACTTTAGCACAGAACACACATTGACTTTAGTTTCGGAAGTCGGTGGCAATACAAAACAACAAACAGAACAAAGCCATCGAATTTCGAATCCATTAAGAAACAGCAACACAGCTAAAACAGAGATTGAAAGTCCTCTAAAGATGGAAAGATGGAAGAAACAAAAACGTCTTCTCGGTTTTTGTTGTTTTGTTCAAAGAGCGCTGAATAAATTTCTGTTTGTTGTATACTAAAACCTTCTACGGAATGTAACAAACACTTTTCTGAAAACCGCATGAAAACTGGTTCATCAAAACGGGAGATAATCGCGGACAAACATACATACATACGTACATTCGCACATACGCAAATACATACATACATTCATACATACATACACACATACATACAAACATACGGGTCGAACTGAGAACCTCCTTTTTTTTTAAGTCAGTTAAAAACTATAATTTCCAAAGATCTCCCTAGTTTGGGGTCAGATGGCCGTGTGTGAAAATGTTCCCACATATTATTATTATTATTATCATTACCCTGAGGCAGTCGGATAAAAAAGTAACAAAAATTTGATATTCTTCTGTCTGTATTTCTTCAAAACATTTTCCACATGTAAAACCTATGTTGTTCTAATTAACTAGCTTCTGCCCGCGGCTTCGGCCGCGTAAAAAGAACGATTATCCCAAGGGAACATATTACCGGGATAAAAAGTATCCTATATGTTAGCCAGAAAATGGGTCTATCTATGTGCCAATTTTCATGCAAATCTGTTCAACGGTTTGCGCGTGATTGAGTAACAAACATCCAAACATCTTCACAAACTTTTGCATTTATAATATTAGTAGGATAGGATAGGATACATAAAAATCCAATCACTTCCAGCTACTAGTGCAAATTGGATTTCCTCCAGGAATGGACTACATCCAAACTGACAACATAACTACAACAGCTACAACAAAAAAAAATCTGGTGTATGGTCAACATTAGGATATTGCCTTTGTTATTATCCTTAAAACAGATGCAATACCAGATTGCAGCATAGCCATAGTTACCTTCGCAAACTATGTGCTATGAACTATATTCAGGGAAAAGTCAGTTGCTTGCAAAGGTAATGGTATTATTTTGTTAGAATATGATGCTGGACTATTAGATGCAGGCATTTATGCAGATAAAAACAGAGGGTTTCAAAACTAGTTTCTATGGAAGCTGGCATGCAGGCACCATCGCAGTTTTGTTTTGTCTTCAGATCTGTGGCGCACAATTAAATCTGCATAAATGGATAGAGGACACTATAAGGTGAATGTGTACTTAGGGTAGTCAGCCAAATTCAATTATTCTTACGTTTTTTGCTATTTTCAGTTCAGTATCTAGTTGTATGGTAATCATGCCAATTCAGCTGTGCACAAGCTAAACTTATTTCAAGCTATTAAATAATATCTCTTTCTCTCCAATAAAATAGAGACAGATATTAATAAGAGATGTCAATATAGTAAGTTGATCTAAAATGTTCATATAATTATAGTTGTCATGTCAGAATGTATCGACAAAAACACGGCGAAGTTCAAGAAAAAAGTAATTTGACATCTCTAACTTAGTTCTTATCTGTCGCCGTACTTTTCTTCAGCTGCCTGGCAGAAAGAGATGCCAATTGTCTAATTTTAGTTTAATTTGTGAACAAGGGAATTGGCGCCAATAAAAATTAATCGTAAACTGTAAACATCATCATCATTAAATAAGCACATTTATGGATTTATTCTCACTTGGGAGAGTTAAGTTGATGATCGTAATAATATAATTGTCTGCATACACTTTTTGTAATTATATATAGGTTATCTCTTTCACCTAAAACCAACAAAAATATCCATTGAAGTATTGCTGTAAAGTCAGGTGACTATGCTTGATTGAGTTATGAGGTTGTTACCAAATCTGAAATACGCAAAAAAAAACAGGTGCTCCATACATTTTGCTTATAAATAGATCATTGTATTTCTGTGGCAAACTGTAGTTTTTTTTGTGTTTTTCCCATAGTTAATTTGTATTTATATGAGTACTATGACCTGTAAAAGTTCGACCAGGTTTTTGTATAGGCCTTAACGAAAATAATATTTTCATAATAATTATGATGTCAATACGCTTTGTCTAAAATTATCCTAACCTATTGATTAATAATAAAAATACCTTATACCTTTATGTATGTTTCTTATTTTTCTTTTTCTGCTCATAATTGTTATTTATTTGCTCTGAGACATACCTAACCAGTATTTATGTTAATAAAATTTAAGTCATATTATTAATCATTATTGAGTACATCTGAACAATAAATATATTAATATGTAAAAATAAAATAGGTATTTATTGTGAATTATCAGTCAATCAGTTATCTGACATATATGGAATCTAACACTATTGATCAAATTATTCCATCATCACAAATTTGCTTGGTTGGTATTATTGCCCCAATAAAATTCCAATTAGCTTGTTTAGCAGGCACCTACAAGCTGTTTATTTATGCAACTGAATATAAATTATTTGTTATCATACAAATTGTTGTCATTTTGAATTTACAATTAAAATAACTAAATTCATTGTAATTTTGAAAACCTGTATGTCTATTCTGTTACAATCTCCGTCGGTGAACACCTAGGTGAAGTGAGCTGTCATCCGACTGTCTGCCTTGTCCATTCCTTGCATCGAGACGGATGACAGCTCACTTCACCTAGGTGTTCACCGAGGGAGACTGTAACAGAATAGCTCTACTGTTATTTCCATGGAACATTATTTGCTTTTAAACAAAAGTGATTAGAATTTTCTAGACTTACTACATACTTCTAAATAGGTACAATAATAAAGGAATTAATGTAAAAAATTGGTATGTCAAATGTCCTATTAAATAAAAGATGCCAAACAGTTTCAATATTAGAATCAAACAAAATGTTAAAACTGTCATGTCCACCCCAGATAAGGCAGAAGTGATTAAGTGCAAAGTCATTAATTGAACACAAGAAACCATAAAAATAGGGCAGTGTTGATGCTTGTGTGTGTATCATGTCATTGATAAGATAAATGTTGAGTATTGATAACATAGAATTAGGCAATACAAGGTTGTGTGCCCAAAAACAATCAGCTGATGACACCTAACAATGTGTGCTTATTATGATTATTGTTTATTTTGTAAATTATTTCCTGTCCCAAGAAATTCTTGCTGATGTGCACCTATAATGTATTTCTAGTGCAGTAATGATGAGATAGCTATAATTATTGAGGGCATAAAATTGAACAGTTGTTACCCGCTGGACTCTCTCGAGAGTGCAGAGTGCGACGACGGTGTGATGTGTTGCTCGGCCATAGACGACGCTGAGGGACACACGCGGCTGCTTGTGTGGGGCCTGCGCAGGCCGCCCGCGCGCGCTACCTGCCCGGCACCATGCCAGGGCGAGCGCTACGACGCTGTCTCCGCATCCACTGCGCTATACTGAACTCACTACCACATCACCAGCCCACACTCGAGTCTCACCGTCCGCTTCACACTCGCTGTCCGTATTCAACACGTATCACCACACGACAAATGACACACCGTGAAGCTATCTGGAACAAAAGATGAAATACACAGTCAGCGATCGAACAATGCTGCGTTACATAAACATTTTAACAATTAGCACTACCTGTCATCGAAGCAGGCAAATTGAACAAATTATTAATCGGGCAAAAATACACTGATAAATAAACACGATGATTACTAAGAATTTCCAGACATTCAAGCAACACGTTTTGTAGAAATTATTGTAATGGATGACACATCAAGGACAGAGCTACGATTTTAGAGTTATTTTTCAATCCATTCCACACAGCTGGCTGGCTGTCACGTACGGTATTGCCAGTAAAAAAAAACTTAACTACTACCATTTACTTTTTCTTTGGTAGAATTTAAATGGTAGCATTTCAATCGTTGGTAGAAAATCTTTCGACTCCTTTTTACATTACTACTAGTAAATACTAATTATTATACATGTATACTTCGGGACTTAAGTCATCTCACCAAACGTTTATGTAATCTTTTTCCGAATGCTACAAACAATGTGTTTATAAAAACGCATTTGCGGATTTTACTTTACAGAAATTATTTATTTTTGTTACAGAAATTACCTCTAGACCTAAGTATTACACATTACATAGTTCAAATCAATGCTCAAGTTGAATCAGTGGTGCAGTGGTGCTAGACTATTGTTCTGTAATACCAGACCTAAAGTCGATGTGCTATTAATGCGTCAAGGCAATGCCTTTGATGTTCATTATACGAAACAATCAATTCTAATATTGATCCAAAGTAGAAATTTTGAACGTTGCAATTGCAACATTTTAGTAGTAAATGGAATTATGCAGAGTGCGAGTGAGTAGAAGAGATAACAACAACAAAGAGAACGAAGGAGACAGATGTTCGTATTTATTTTCATTTGAGTTTATTAAAAATGCAAATTGAGTACATACAGAGAACTTCCGCCTATCTACTGTGCGAAGCATTTAAAGCATAGCATTTCGTGAATAAAGAATAATGTACAGTTTTTATTTTAACCGACTTCAAAAAGGAGGAGGTTCTCAATTCGTTTTTTTTTATGTATGTACCTACATCGATTACTCTGAGATTTATGATCCGATTTACGTGATTCTTCTTTAGTTTGATGCGGAATAGTTGCCATTTGGCCCCATAAAAATTTAACATTATTTAGCCAAAAAGTAGTTTTCATTTTATGAACACTTTTTTTATTTTTTATATATTTATTTTTATGTTTGACCACGCATAACTTCTTTCAGTGTAGTCCGATTTTGGTGATTCTTTTTTTAATTGATAGTGTATACCTCAAATTTGATCCCATAAAAAAATCCAGAAAATATCCACCCCTAAGGGTTGAAAATTAAGGGATGACAGATTTTTTTGGTGTCGCCGTTTCGTAATTAATTTCTATGATGAGAAGTAGGCAATAGAAAGCGGAAAATAAAAATTTACAAAAAAGACAACCGCCTTCAAAAAGTATAAAATAACTTTCAATTCGCAAGTCGGTGGCAATACAAAACAACAAGCAAAACCAAAGCCGCCGACTTGCGAATTGAAAGTTATTTTATACTTTTTAAGGCGGTTGTCTTTTTCATAATTTTGTTTATTGAAACGGCATGGCCGTAACATATTGAGTTCATAAATTAAAATCTAGCGGGAGTAGGTGCGTGCCTGCCTACCTACCTACCTATTATTATGTAGGTACCTCTGTCAGTTACTCTGTTACTCAGTTCTGTCACCAACATTAGAACGACAAGAGTTGCAGACTTTAGCTTAGTATGTGGTACGGAAATCTCGTTGGTTGTCATGTTATATATGACCCAAAATAATTATGTCTATTTTATTGGGGACAGATGTTCTAATAAGAGCACAGCTCCACATAAACAGCACATTTCTACGGCGATGGAGACAGATTTCTACACACAATAGGGCAAAATTTAGGATAATCTTATGATATCCTGGAAAGTAGCGCCCTAATAGTGTTGGGATGTGCCTAGTGCCTATGGGCTAAAAGAGATTATATAACCAGAGACGTAGTACCTTTACCTATACCTAGCTACCAGAACGTAGTTACCTACCCATTTGTAAAATATCGATTCCTAGGGAAATGTCACCATGCGCATAAAATATTTTCGTGCTAAACTTTGTGGTTACAGTATGTAGGTAGGTACTGTACTCTACTCGGTCAGTTCAAGAGTTGCGACTTTTCAACCATCATCGTAGAAAATGTAATGCTCTATTTTTTTTAATAACAAATGGATATCTGCATAGCATCACTCAGGGTCTTCCCTACCTAGATAAATTTATAGATCTAGTAAAATTTTATCAATCGGAAGAACTTTAATATGGTGAACATAAAGGGGATTGTACAGTATGGACGTGGATCTATATTTCTGGTGATACCATAATAACCACACAGGTAGGTAGGTACCTACTTCTACATGCATGGTTTATTGCACTCAATCGCGCAGTTTCATTGCTATTATGCTGTTATGATCGTAGAAAATCCTAACAACAAGCAAGGCCAGAGGTAACGATTGATAATTAATTAATTGAATAAGTGGTTATTATTAAATGCAGATAATGTTTCGGCTGGGACGGATGGGGTTCACCGAGTTTAAACCTTATCGTTTCTAGCGATACTGATTTGCTAGGTTTACATAAATAGTTTGCAAATCAATGTCTTTCAGCATTAATTAATTGTAAAGTATTAAACAGGCCATAATCTTACCTATCCTCGTTACCCCAGAAGGGTAGATGGTAACGAGCTCGAAATGACTGATGATTAATATAATTATATAAAATGACAATTTAGCATTTTATTGATGCTTCGATTATTATTTTTAAAATGTCAAATGTAAGTATTTATTAAGTGGCCTGGCAACCAGTGACAACACCAGTTTAAAGGTGTGCAAAGTACTGCAAAGCGATCAGACGTCATCGTCTGGCGCATGACCTTATAGTGCTCAAATCTACATATCATTATAATAATTTGTAGACAGACCAATTTGTGCTACAACATGAGAAGATCGAATTGTTTTTATGGTCATTTTCACCATATTACATACAGTTTTTAATAGGTAAGTGGGTAAGGATGCAAGTATATGGGCTATCGCGGATCCGTAGGTGAGGCGGGGCAAAGGGCCAGGTCAGTGGTGAACGACCGCGCTGACCGGCCGTGGTGTCCGCCGTCCGGTCCAATCGAGCGACGGACGGGCGCGGCCGCTCCTAGCTAAATTATTGTTGTGTGTGGTGTGGACTGGAAACCCAATGCAACTTCATACGTCGGCGTGTCATATATATAGTAAACAGGTACCGTCAAACGGGATGAATAGGGATGCAGGGGGATTTTAACGTTGAAATATTATAGTTTGTTGACAGAAATGACTCTAATGAATGGCTCAATAATAAATATATTTTTTTCTAGTGTCCTTGTTGGCAACAGGCTATATTATTTCAATGTTAAAAATCACTTTAAAGTTTCGTCCCGATTTTATTAGAATATCATTGCCTGCATCCCTATTCACCCCGTTATATCGTACGGGCTTTGTTATAACTGTAGGTGATTATTGGCGCCAGTAGCGGCCGGGATTTGGTGATCCACTGAGTAGCGCCACCGTGACCTTCAAGCTTGTGGCAGTTTGGTTATAATTATAATACCTACACTGCTGCATTCAGTATCGTACTGTGCTATACCTAAATTACGTAAATACGGGCATAATTTTATTTTAATTAATTAAAATATTAATAGCTGTCGCCCAATGATCATTGCTGTCGCCCGCGAGTTTGTTTGCGTAGAATAATTATTTAGAGTAGGTACCTACCTAGCTTATTTCTTTCTACAAAGTTTCATCTATTCCTTATCAATTTTTAACCGACCTTAGAAAAGCAAGGTTTTTTTTATAGGACAAGCCCGCCACATTATTCGGATCTAAAGCACAGCAACTCCTTAAAGGAGGAAGTCATTTTGAGTATGTTTTGCAATTAGTATTGACAAATACACCATGATTGTGTTGTGAAGTGCTAGCATTAGTGTGTCGATGGCAAATATGTTATTGTACTTTTGTTAAATTTTATGTTTAGACCAGTTACAAAGGAACTCTGTGCTGTGCCAGTATTCAGCCACAAAAGGCAAAGTACAAATGTGCATGCCCAAAAATTTGTAAAATATTTTTTTTTATATAGAGTAGATATTTAATTAGCATATTTTGCATATATAAGTTAATGGTATAAGCAAAATCCTTATAATTCAAAAGAATTTAACATTTATAGGTAAAGTACCTAAGGAACGATAAAAGTACCTAATTAGGTACAAACCAAGAAACAACAAACAACAACACTAACTTGTTCAAAATAAACCTGTCTAGATACCTAGTACAATTCAATCGCATCTCAAGGAACTTGCAGTAGGGCGAAAAAAAAATAGCACTCACCAGGTGCAGTTGCCAGGTAGCTAAATAACAATTAATTCAAGTTTACCTTCTTTTAGCTTTTGCTTCACTCAGGTAAGTATAGGTACACGAACTCCGGAGTGCGCCTACCTAACTCGAAATCTTGGTCACGTGATGCCTTGTTATTCAACTGCGCGTGAGTTGACCTTATAAAAAAATGACGCAAATCTCCATCGCCGTCGTCGCCACTCGGCGCAGTCACTAATTTGTTATTCCAACATGACCTTCCTTGACTCTGAACTGAACGTTTATCCTCTCCTTGGCTAACAAAAACGTTACCGGCTCATTGTCTTAAAACGTAACATTGGGTCCGTATACCTACCTACTGTAAATGTCACGGCTGGATTATTACATTTTTATTGTTTCGACGCGCAGGTAGGTGTTATGTATTATATTTGTTACTAGGCACAGAATACGGCTTATCAAATCACTGGTGCTATTATGATGAAAACAATTCTGAGTACCTACCTGACAGCGTTTAATAGCTTCGCGTATTTTTATTTGGAATCTGTTTTTGATTGATTGAGGGATCGTTTATACGAATATGTGCTTTGGTAGTGATTAGGTAAGGCCTATTTTGGTGTGATTACGGATGCATTTCGAGGGGCTATGCTACAAGGCCGCGGGTCGACAACCGCGGTGCTGCTGCAGCCACGTGCGAAACCAGCTCACCTCGACAACAACGCCGCGGACCGAAGACTGCGAAAACTTTAGTACTTAAGTAAGAAGGGACAACAGTAGACAACAGTTCATTTCATTTTCCATTTTTAAGTTTCACTTTTATTGTTTGAAAATGCAAACATCAATCTTGTAGGTAAGTAAGTACAGTCGACTACAAAAAGATGTATAGGGTAAATACGCCAAACGTCGGTCACCCCCCAATCGCCGGCCGTCTGCACATTTTTAACTTGCATTCATTTACAAGGTAATTAAGTGGCAATTTTGCCACTCTAATTGCATCCTTAGTTCATTTTCTATACGTACGAACCGTTACAATTCGATTTCGTCACTCGTTTTTTGCACACTGAGCGTCCGTAGCGATGCCGACGTTGAAGTGTCAAATTCGTAGTAAAAGTAGCTTACTTGCTGTGAATACCCACACTTCGGGGATTGGTATCACAACGATAACATTCTTTTTTGTTGTTTTAAGCTTTGTTATCAATAATAAGTTAGTTTTATTATATTTTGAGATGGTTTTTTTTAATGTTTTGCGTATTGGTTTAAGGGAAAAATAGGGGGCCGCCATTAGAATTCAATTAGAAACCAGTTTCGGTTTAAAACCGGATTCTCGGCCGGGGCCGACTTAAAGTAAATGTAGTCTGTTTTATAAACTGCAATCCTATTAATTCCTTTAGCATAATAGGAGAATTTGCAAAGCTTATCTGGTAAATAAACCTATTTTACGTTTAATCGCCAAATACCGGCCGGGTGATATTAGTTGAATCTCGAGAAATAAGGTTCACAAAACAGAGGCCGACTTTAGAAATATTAAAGATCGTAATGTCGGCCAGCCTCGAATTCGAGCGCCACTATACAGGCTGATTACTTTTGTATTTTTTCACTGATTGTGCGGGTAGTCATTTTTAATATATTTATCAAACTTATTTTCTCAAAATATAATATGTAGGTATTGTTATAATTTATAAATAAACTTATGAAGAGGTTAAGTTTTGGTGTGATATTAATTATAAAATTGAGTTAAATTACAAAGTATTACAATATTGAAAACATGTTTATGATAGCTAAATATGGTTTGGGATACAAATATAAATTGCTTTTTGGAACTTGCTACCTATTAAACCCATGTTTACGAGCTTAAAAAATCTAAATGATTTTTATTAACCTGCTTGGGACAAAAAGCTGCCTTTAGATAGTAAGCTCGTTTTTATTTAATACTTTTAATTTAAAGTACTAAAATGACAGAGCAGGGACATGCAGGGCCTTCACGGAAAGAAGGAAAATTATGCAGTTACAATCACACTAAAATAAAATAAGCTCTTGAGGCATAAGAAATGGAATAAATCATATTATTAATACATTTTTCATTATCATATTTTAAAACACCCTATACCCGGCCGACATTTGGGGAAAACGCGACCGACAATGGGCCGTAAACGGCCGACTTTAGGGTTTTTTCGTTTTCGATGCATTTAAACCTTAATACTTTTTGCTTTTAGTAAAGAAGACAATCCTATGCCTAAAAACATAAAATAGATTTATCAACCTATCTAAAACCGTATCACAAGGTATCCTTCGTAGCAAACTGACGGAGCCAGAGCGATCCAAAGTTAGAAAATGTGTAATGTGCACACTCTGAAACGAATTAATGTCTTCATATTTGGTTACAATAATATGTATACAGGTCTAATATTCTATTTTTTAATTTTAGAATAGAGCGGGAGTACTTGTTTTCTCTTTCATTTCGTGCATGACGTCATTGACGTGTCATTTGTTTATTGAAGTTGACTTTCAAAGTTACAAACTATTTTCGCCACTTATTTACATTCTTTTTCTCTCACTCGTCTCATAAAAAGAAGGTGTTTTCTATTCAACCTGTTTTTCTTTCCTTAAAGAAACTAAACTTAACATTATTTGGAAATAGATAAAATTTAAACTATTGAATAATATAACTTTATTGAAACTTAAATCGATGTCTTGCTTTTATTAATATAACTTATCTATAATATTCTTTTACATAAAACAATAGTAGATCTACTTCACATTTTGCCAAGAAATTATAAAACTTGCGCGGGGCTCCTATTTCTGTCTGCAGGGTTTGACGTCGACCTAAATTAACCTAAGTTTTATCTGACCAAAGAGGAATTAGTTCCAGAGACTACCCCCTACATATAAACTGTATACATATATACATGTATTTAAAAAAATGTATTTGTGGATGTATATCAGCTGTCTGACACCCATAGTACAGGGTCTCCGTAGTTTGGGGTCAGATGGCCGTGTGTTAAAAAAAAATGTCCCCACATATTTATTTATTATTTTATTTATTTAAACAAATTTTACCTCGTAATAATAATGAATATTGATTTATAAGTGTCATCATAACAGAAAAAAACTATTATACATATTATATCATCCAAAGAGTTTTAAAATTAGAACGACAGCTTGTATACCTACATGTTTTTGTAACGAAGTGTGAATACATTAATTTGTTTCAGAGCGTACACATTACAGTGTCCATCTTGCTGTATACATTAATTATGCACATTGCGTGAATACATATATGCGTAGGGTTGCCATATTTGGCAAGCCTCGTGTCGGGCGGGACGCAAAAAGAAAAATATATGTATATATTGAAATTTTAATAAAAAAATGTGTTTGCTGTAATATCTGATTTATTTCGATTATTGACACTTCGTTCTCGACGCTTTTTATATTTTTGAGAAACAAATTCAGATTTGATTGCAGAAATAAGAAATCAATTTCACTGATGGGACTTGAAAAAGAACAGAATTTATTTTAGGTGGTCTCTCTTCAGCGTTAAAATACTTCCGCCGAGTAGAATTTGGCGCGCGTATTTGAATTGCCGTGACCGCGCAAAAAAACGGGATGTGATAGTGCTTTGTCGGGACGTCGGGACCTAGGCCCCAATGACGGTGACAGTCCCGATATATGAGGGACGAATGGCAACCCTATATATGCGTCATATTTCATGTGTACAATAATTGTAACTAAGCATGTACACTTATTTAAATGGGTA
The DNA here is from genome assembly GCA_947361185.1 of Charanyca ferruginea. Taxonomy (NCBI): domain Eukaryota; kingdom Metazoa; phylum Arthropoda; class Insecta; order Lepidoptera; family Noctuidae; genus Charanyca; species Charanyca ferruginea. Next base: position 18,291,096 of record OX376059.1, on the reverse strand, counting down.
CATGTATTTGTAACTTTAGGGGGTATACATATCTTTGTAGTCGACTGTACCTACCTAATTTCTATGTTATTATTAGAACACAAAGCATATGTTTGTGAGATAGGGCTAGGGCTAACTTCAAAGATCAGCGGCAGCCGTGACGTCGTTGTCGATTGTAGTTGGCATGTCGACGGCCGCGGCTGTAGTTACGTCTCCCGTTTACAACATGCCGCTTGTGTGTAAGAGCTCTTAGAAGCATACGCAACCCAACTAGAAAATAGATCGTATATAAATAAGCAATTACTCTCACGACTATGGATTAAAAGTAGGTATTTCATGCAACCGTAAGTCTTATGGCAGCTTTTTGGAAGCAACTAAATTGCTAATTTGTTGTGAAATTAGCTTTTACTGCACTATCATTCGACATTTAATTATTACTACATTATTGTAGAGTAAACGCTGTTCATTCAACAAAATAGCATCTCAGTAACAGCACTTTATGTCATATTATGATAGCTTTCTACAATGCTTTCATTCGACTGATCTGTTACAGCCACAAAGGTTCTCTAAACATTATTTAAAAACCATCATACAGCGTAATAGTGGTATTACAATATTTTAAAACACTGTTATCGCCACTTGTTACAACAACCGTATTTGCTTTTATTTTGAAAATGGACTATAATCGGTTGAAGAAAAATAAAAGTAGTGGAGGTTTCCGACGGAAAGTAAGTAAGATGCATGTCGATTGACACTAGGGTTGCCAACCCTACTATATATAATATAGTATCCTACTATATTAGACGCCCGATTACTATATTAAAAAAAAAAAGATATACCTAGTACCTAGGCGAAATTACTACCTATATTTTAAAGGCATCTCTCTTAGCATCGACTCTTAGCAATAATATTCGTTTCAAAATGTGTAAGCGTAAAACAAAACGTTTTTTTTTTTAACGATTCTAGAATGGCAAGTTGACAGATGCGTTCAAATAATTTACAAAATATTCTTCAAAAAATAAAGTACCTACCTACCCAATTTTTCTTTAAATCGAGTACTGCGCAAGTCAAATCAAGTCTGTGCCAACGCCAAGTCTCATCTTTGTTCGTGGCGTGTACTATACCAGGGGGTAAGCAGTTGATGACGCTGTCTGTACAGACTGTAACCACGGATGAACAGCGATCAAATAACATAAGTGCGAGTTCTGTAGGAAATATTCAGGTTTCTACTGATTATGAAATTTGTGAACCGTCTACTACAAGTTGACAGATGCGTTCAAATAATTCACAAAGTATTCTTCAAAAAAATAAAGTACCTACCTACCCAATTTTTCTTTAAATCGAGTACTGCGCAAGTCAAATCAAGTCTGTGCCAACGCCAAGTCTCATCTTTGTTCGTGGCGTGTACTATACCAGGGGGTAAGCAGTTGATGACGCTGTCTGTACAGACTGTAAGGAACCACGGATGAACAGCGATCAAATAACATAAGTGCGGGTTCTGTAGGAAATATTCAGGTTTCTACGGATTATGAAATTTGTGAACCGTCTACTAGTAAAGTGTGTAGTTATTTAGTGTAAATATTTAGTCACAAAAAAAAAATGTTTAAAGTATAATATCACGTTATTCCTCTGGAGTGTTAATGACACTATTTTGTTTTTTAATAATGATTGAACATTTTGCGCTAAGGGACCCTAAACTAACTGCAATGGCTGTTATTATTTTTTATTTACTAAATTATCTTGCGGCACCTGAAAATATGAATTATGATAAAGAGGTACTAAAAAGCGGAAAATAAAAACTTTTTACAAAAGAGAGAAAAGTGTTAAAGAACTAGCATAGAACACACAAATGACTTCAGTTTCGGAAGTCGACGGTTTTGTTCTATTTGTTGTTTTGTATTGCCACCGACTAATAATAACTAATTATGGCAGTAGAATAAAATTGTATGGGACATTAAACTGATAAATAACTTTAGCACAGAACACAAATGATTTTAGTTTCGGAAGTCGGTGGCAATACAAAAAAAAACTTTTTATTTTCCGCTTTTTAGTACCTTCTTACTATCCAAATCCATTAAGAAACGGCAACATAGTAAAAATAGAGATTGATAGTCCTTATCAAAACTTTTACTGAAGGGAACAAAACAAAAACTGCTATGTATCTGATCTGCTATGTACCTATAAATTTTTGTTTTAGTTGATTTTTTCAAAAAGTGCTGCATCAATATCGATAAATTTTTATCGCCACCCCGGACTGCCTCTGAGGCATACACTAATAATAAAAAAGAACAGAATTTTCAAAATCGATTCTACAAATTAATGTGCAGAAATCGCGTAAGAAACACAAAAAAAAAATTGTGGATTTGAGAACCTCCTCCTTTTTTGAAGTCGGTTAATAAAATGGTCTATGCATAGGATATCCGAGGTCTATGCGTGCTATAGGTTACATTGACACGATCAAAGAGTCGATTGATTGCAACCGCACTGCAATCTAACTAATATCTAACTAATATTATAAATGCGAAAGTAACTCTGTCTGTCTGTCTGTCTTTTCTTCACGCCTAAACTACTGAACCGATTTGTGTGAAATTTGGTACAGGGTAAGTGTGAACCCCAACAAAGGACATAGGCTACTTTTTATTCGACTTCGACTTCGACTTCGTCTGCGTCCGCGATAACCGACATATACGCGGACGAAGTCGCGGGCAAAAGCTAGTATTACTATAAATATTAGTAGAATGAAGGCTTGGGAGAAGCTGATGAGTGGCACACTGAAAATAATAATAATAATTCATTTATTTCAGGCTCAAACTCAAAATCATTTATTTCAAATAAACCATTTACAGGTACTTTTGAATTGTCAGAGTCAGTCAGTCAGAAAGTTGAAGCTAGTTGCTCGTTCCAAACAGTAGGTTTCTATGGAGAAGAACGAGCAAGAAACTCCATGAACAACACTCTTTTAAAATCAATAATATGTTACAAATTTCGGTTACATCATTCATATTGAATCTAGGGTACAATGTGAGAACAATGTAACAAGTCGTGTACGTTAAAAGAGGTTTAGATAAAAATATAATCATAATAAACAATTCAAAATAAAATTAGAATAACCGAGGCAGCTAAGAGATGACCAGTCCCAACTAACGGCGCCCGTTCACGAACATGACGCACGGATCGGCATCATTCGACTCAACCATTTTGAAGGGAACCGAATGATCCAACACGCGCGCCACCGTCAGCGAGACATTCCAGTGAGCATGACATACTCCCGAACGCCAGGGCACATTCAAGTCAATGAAAGACATACCTCGTAAATGGTAGCTTTAAATAACATAGTGCTCACATGTATGTGCTATGAAAAATTTATATAATACTAACACATTGAGTTTATACAATGCAAAGATAATGTAGATCTATATCTTCAGCAGCACCAAAAATAATTAAAAATGCTAATCAATGAATCTATGAACCCTTATGGCTGTGGAGCTAGACCAGCATCCAGCCAAGCATTTTTATCAGTGATGTATTCACCCAATGAATAATATGCTCGGCTGCATAGTGTGCGTTTTATATAAGACTTAAATTTTGTCTCATTTAGTTGAACAATGTGGGGAGGTATTTTATTGTAACATTTTAAACAGTACCCCATGAAAGAAGTATCTACTTTAGCCAGTCTGAAACTCGGTTGAACTACACTTGGGAGCAAATAAATCGAGCCACTTCCTTTTTCACGCATTATGGTAATTATTTTTGGTATTAAGGAACGCATCGATTCGAAACATATATCGCCTAAAAGGGTATTTAATAACCTTTACAATGAGGGTAGTTAGTTGTCAAAATTTCATTTTTATTAAAGTTTAAAGGGTAGAATAAAATTATCGCATTTAATTTGCTTATGACATTTTTATTGTACTCTGTTAAGAAAAGATTAAATTTGAGGTTTTTGTTAATCATACCCATATTACTTGTTATTGTTGTCTTTATCTGTGTCTGTGTAATCAAAATAACCTGATAAAATGGATACTACACCGACGGAAGCTGCCCAAGTTTTAGCTTTACTTGAGGTTGGACACGGACAACGTGAAGTGGCACGCAGACTTCATTTGAGTCGTTCAAAGGTACAGCGGGTATACCGCAGGTATCTGGAGACTGGTGCTTTTGTTCGGCGACCTGGAACTGGCCGACCACGGGCAACAACAGAACGTGACGACCGCTTTATTGCAACCAATTCGTTGCGCGACCGTGGACTTAATGCTGTTCAGCTACAGCAAGCGTTACGTGACGTTCGAGGAGTCGCAATCAGTAGGTGGACAGTGAGACGAAGACTAAAAGAACGAAATTTAACATCACACAAACCAGCAACTGGCCCAAAATTGACTGTAGCTCATCGCCGATCTCGCTTGGAGTTTGCTCGAGAACACATTAATTGGACGTTAGAAGACTGGAGGTCAGTTTTGTTTTCTGACGAGTCAAGAATCTGTCTTTTTAGCAATGACGGGAGAAACCGAGTGTATAGACGTCCTGGTGAAAGATTTGCCCAATGTTGCATTCGAGAAACGGTGAGTTTTGGTGGTGGTTCTTGTATGGTGTGGGGAGGAATTTCTCTAGACGGAAAAACGGAACTTGTCTTCGTCGACCCCGCCAACGATGGCAGTGGTAGACGTGGATTAACAGCTGACCGATACATAACTGACATTCTTGAAAACCACGTAATGCCGTATGCTGGTTTTGTCGGAGAAAATTTCTTGTTTATGCATGACAATGCGAGACCTCATACCGCGCAGATCGTTACGGAATACTTGTCTGCGATCGGGATTCAACAAATGGTATGGCCAGCACGAAGTCCCGATTTGAACCCGATCGAACACCTATGGGACGAGCTAAAACGGAGAGTCCGAGCCAGGGTTCCCGCTGTTTCATCCATTCCCGAGCTTAAAGTCGCTGTGCTTGAAGAGTGGGAGAACATACCACAATATGTCATCGTAACGCTGATCAGATCGATGACTAATAGGCTACAAGAATGTATCAGGGCCCGGGGGGGTAATACCAGTTATTAAGAATATTTTTTTTGCAATAATTTTGTTTTTTATTGTTTTTATGGACTGTTTTAGCCCTACTAAATTTTCTATCAAAATTACCATTTTTCTTGCAGAGCCAATAATTTATCATTCAATAAGGTTATTATTCAATAATTTACCCTCATTGTAAAGGTTATTAACTAAACTTTTAGGCGATATATAGTTCGAATTGATACGTTCCATATTACCAAAAATATTTACCATTTTACGTGAAAAAAGGTAGTGGCTCGATTTATTTGCTCCCAAGTGTAGTTGGTCCCTATTTCTAGTGTTATAATTATGTCTTTCACCCCTTTTACTAAAAAGATGCAGATTTTTTCTAGCGTACATTATGTTTTCATAGATGTATTGACAAGGTACCGTCATTATGTTAATTTCCTTAAACAGTTCCCTTAGAGAATCGCGCATACGGAGATTGTAAATGGCTCTGATGGCTCTTTTCTGCAAAATAAAAATAGACTCGATGTCTGCAGCTCGTCCCCACAGTAAAATACCGTAAGACATTATACTATGAAAATAACTAAAGTAGACCAGTCTCGCGGTATCCACATCAGTAAATTGCCGGATTTTTCTGACAGCATATGCTGCTGAGCTTAGCCGTCCAGCGAGAGATGTTAAATGAGGACCCCATTGTAGCCTTGAGTCGAGCGTGATCCCCAGGAAAACAGTTTTATCAACGAATTCCAGCTTCTCATTATTCAATACTATGTCACAGTCATTACTTTTGACATTTGGTAAAGAAAATCTGATGCACTTCTGTTGATCGTGTAAAATGCCATTAGTGTTAAAATGATTAAGCATCTGATTAAGCATAATCTATTCAAAAACCTTGCTGAAAGCCGGCAGCACGGACACGGGTCTATAATTATTAGTGTCTTTACTGTCACCGGATTTGAAAAGAGGTATAACCTTACTAAACTTCATTAGATCCGGGAAAACTCCTTGGTCTACGCACATATTAAATATTAAAGCCAAATAAGGCGCTATTGTCTCAATTATAGACGTACAAACTTTAATAGACATACCCCACAGATCCTCAGTAAATTTTATCTTAATTTGCCGAAAAGCTTTTAAAAGGGCTGCGGGGTCTATTACTCTATCTATATGACTATTCAGACGATAATTTTACTATATTAAAATCATTTATAGCAGAGAGAGAGCACGTGCAAAGATCATTGATCGCTCATTTACTCGACATTTTAAAGACTTTTTTATGTCGTAAAAAAGTCTTTAAAATGTCGAGTAAAAGATGTTTTGCTAGTTGGGAAGTAGGTACATATTTTTATAGTATTGTCTTCTCTAGGTACTCTCCTTCCACTTCTCTCTATCAAGGGCTATTTGGGGTCAGACTTTGTCAAATGTCATAGTATGACAAATTAAATCAGCTGTTATAAAATGAATTGGGGTAGCCCGGTGCCCGTAGACTCAGGTAGAACATCCGGTCCCCACGCACTTAAGAATTTTGTAAAAGTAAAAAAATAACAATGGAAGCCTCTAACAACAGTTAAGTTCCTACGCAGTTATGCACACATACTCTTTTGTTGCAAGGGAACAGACAGGCAGGCTGAGGAGCCTGGTACACACGGCTACACATCAAGCTATACATTTCCAGTTTAAGCTGACCTCTCATTGTAAGGAAATTCTATACAAGGCGAGATCAGCTTATACTGGAAATGTATAGCTTGATGTGTAGCCGTGTGTACCATGAATAAATAAATAATAAGAAACATTATTCATGGTACACACGGCGACACATCAAGCTATACATTTTCAGTATAAGCTGACCTCGCCTTGTATAGAATTTCCTGAGGTCAGCTTAAACTGGAAATGTATAGCTTGATGTGTAGCCGTGTGTACCATGAATAAATAAATAATAAGAAACATTATTCATGGTACACACGGCGACACATCAAGCTATACATTTCCAGTATAAGCTGACCTCGCCTTGTATAGAATTTCCTGAGGTCAGCTTAAACTGGAAATGTATAGCTTGATGTGTAGCCGTGTGTACCATGAATAAATAAATAATAAGAAACAATGATTATAATTCTAGTGAAGGTATACCTAATTTAAGTGCGTTTCTGCAGCAAAAATATATCGAATATCGTCATCCGAGTATATTACTAATAAATAGCTTCAGGTTCTGTAATTGTTGGGAAGAGTTCAAATGTAGTAACTGTTCTGATAGTTTTTATAGCCGTTTCTGATGCACTAATTTTACCCCAGCAGAACACAGCTACTCGGTTGTGAAGGTTAGATAGGCAGTTGCTCCATTATGTCAAATACTGGTATTCAACTGCATCCGGTTAGACTGGAAGTTGACTCCATCATAATAGTTGGGAAAAGGCTAGGCTGACGATGATGAAATAAATATAGCAACATAGTTGCCTACACGAGGTAAAAGTAGCAACTTTATTTGTACTAGTATTTTTTATGGTTGCAAAGATATCCAAGATCCTGCTGGAGTAACGTTTGCGTGATTGCTGGATCTCTGATATGGTTAAGTGCATTTTTATACTTTTTGTCTTCTCAGGAACTAGTTTTAGTTTGTTGTGTTTTACTGCACTGCTTTAGGTATAGGTCCCTAGCGCTTCGAATAAGAGCTCTAAAGACTTCCGTGAAACGTTATTTCGTAGGTTAACTGCCTACAGATATGTATGAAGTTTAATTAGTATCCTGTGAGTTATTAATAAATTATGATGATTTGAATACAATTCGGGCCACGATGCACAGCGGAGTATTTTGAACTGAGTATTAACCGAATGTTATATCAATAATTTTATAGCTTGGTTCAATTTTATACCTGTTAAATTTGAGAGTAATATCAGTATCGAAAAAAAAGGAGACATTATGAATTGCATAACCGTGGTAGCCCGACCAAGTTTATATGGTTACCATAATCGGCGGCTTGGAGCCTAAACCGTTAAAAACTAGGCAATAGGGTATTTTACTCTAAACGAGAAAAAATCTATAAATATGTTATTGAGACAGTTTAGGCATAAAGCAGTCGGAAAATATAAGTTTTAGTTCATAAAATAACAAAACCAATTTTGGTCTGGTTGGTAACTGGCAACTGTCATGCACGAAAAATTTTGGAAAAATTATTTAAATTAAATACATTCAGTATGTTTTGCCAATAAAACACATTTCGCAGCAAGAGCGACCCTGTACGCAAAATACGCGTTGAGACGTGGAGTTGCGGTCAACAGCCCGTCATACTACTACTACTAAGAGCGACCCGAGCAAATTACCGAAAATCACAAAACGCACAAGTTTATTCAATGCGATCCATAGCAATTTAATCACAGAAGTTCAGTTATCCATGCAATGTTTTTTTTTACGTCAACACAAACCCTCTGACGACAACACGACGCCACCGCTGTTACTGCAACGGTTCTGAAGGCTGCGCCTCTCAACTGCGCCGGTGTATGCACGCCATAGAGAAGGCGCCCCAGGCCGTCAGCGTGGCTGCGTCACAGCCGTCAGTCATCACAATTGTTATTTTTATAATATTCCCAATTTACAGTATTTATTTTTGTAAGATCATTTATTTTTATTAATGAGTACCTATGTGAAAGTGTAAATAGCTATCTTTTGGAATTTCTTTTAACGGTAAGTGTTTCCCAATTTTATGTATAATGCCGGCTGTAGCGATGTCGGAAAATGTGCCAGTCAACCTGCCACATCGCTAGATAATCTAGTGCGATGCCCCCACTGCTCTCAGCCACGCTTTTTTAAAGGGGAACGGGGGCTAAAGATACACTATGGCAAGGTTCATAAATCGCATAGTGTACCTTTGTGTCCCCCAGTCACTTCCCCAACTAACACCTTTAGGACAAACGCTTTGGAAAACATTATCAAAATTTAAAAATACCACTCCCGTGTTAAAGAGAGTTCCCCGGGGCGCAAGACGGTCTGTCGCTTTTAGTCTGGCGCGTTGTATCCGTCTTGTGACCCAGGAGAACTCGCAAAGCGCCTGGGAGCAATTACTCACCTTCCTTTACAGGATTCTACATGTTCAAAAAAATTAGGCCGCTAAAACAACCTTAACAAAACAAATTAAAGATAATTGCAACAATTCGACCATTATTTTAGATCCTAAATTTCCTGTATTACATAGTCGTACACAAAAAAGCTTATGTACTTATGTAGAATCTAAGCTAAGCGAGGGTGACATTAGGGGAGCTGCTAGGTTACTATTTAGCAGCGATGTGGTGGCGCCTTACTCTCCAGATACACTTTCAGCTCTGGAGAGTAAACACCCAGCTCCTGCGGATGGTCTCACCTTCCCTGATCCTCCCGACACCATTGATCTCGATTCTCCTTTTTTAAATGTTTCAGCTCCCCAGTTGTTAGCAGCCGTTGGTTCCTTTCGAAGTGGTTCTGCTGGCGGCCTCGACGGTCTTACTCCGCAGCACTTAAAAGATCTGTTGAGTTCGGGCGCCCGCGGAAGCTGGTGAGTCGCTTTTGAAGGAACTTGCGGCTCTGATGAAACTTATGCTCTGCGGCAGTGTGAATGATGCCGTCGTTGATGTCTTATACGGGGCCAATTTATGTGCCCTCCGCAAGAAAGACGGCGGCATTCGTCCCATTGCCGTGGGGTGTACCTACAGGCGTATGGCAGCCAAAATTTGCTGTAAAGCTTATGGAGAGACGCTTAACAGCAAATTTCAGCCCCTGCAACTTGGCTTTGGTTCAAGAGGGGGCTGCGAGGCTGCCGTACATGCCCTTCCTACTTTTCTAAATTCGTTAAAAGGTGAGGTCATTCTCAAGGTTGACGTAAAGAATGCCTTTAACTCTGTTAATAGAGACAGAAATTGATGGTTTTATGTGGCAGTGCTACAGGCACCCTTCGAAATTATTATATAAGGACAATATTTTAGAATCTGCAGTTGGATGCCAACAAGGTGACCCTCTCCGGCCAGTTTTTTTCAGTTTGGCTATTCATCCAATTATACAACAATTAAATTCAAAATTAATTAACGTGTGGTATTTAGACGACGGGACTCTGGGAGGTGACATTGACACAGTTTTGAAAGATCTGCAACTCTTAAGAGCGCGTATTCGATTCGTGACGAAAACTTCATGTTTTTGCATTTTGCAATATCGTAATTATGTGAGCAGATTATTTAAAGACAATTTACAGTTTTAGAAAGATTAAGTCTTGATTTAGACAGCTACAGAGTAAAAGTATAATTTTTAATTATGGTTTTTTAAAGCGAAGACAATTCTTTCATATCGTTTTACGAAAATAGACGTCAGAGTTAACTTTCAGGACCAATACAACCATTACAATATGCCAAAATATTTTGTTTTATACGTTTTTCCAACAGTATATACAGTCATAAAGACAGCTACAGAGCGAAAATTACGAAAATATTACTATTATGTATTAAAAAACAATGTTGAAAAAGAAGAAAATCGGTTCACTTTGTCAATTTTTTTTCACCAGTATTTGAATAAAAACATAACTGATATATTTATTTTATGAAAGTAAAAGTTATGCTTAATATACAGAATATTTTTCAGTCCGTTATACGAGCTCATTTATTTTAGACAATTATTTTAAAAAGCACTGTAAAACATCGCGCGCTTTGGTTTGCCGATCAATTTCAATGATTCGTGCTTATTTCGTGCATATTTTTTTTTCTGATGCACACAAACAGACCATTGTATTGTACTAGTGTGTGTCAATGCTGCTACGCCGTTCTAGCAATCGTTTAGATTTTCAGTTGCGCTAAATCGAATACGCGCCCTTAAAACAGAAATTTAAATGTATTGGCCTGGACTTACCTTTCCTAAATGTGAAATATACCTTACTGACATTACTGACCGACAATCGACCTTAGAGAAATTTAATGCAATAGCCCCAGACATCAAAATTTTAGACAGAAGTTCTTTACACCTCCTAGGTTCTCCTATTTTGGAAGACAGTTTTTCACTTTTTATTGAAGAAAAAATTAAACATTTTAATGATATTTCGGATAGACTTTAAGAATTAATCTACATTCGGCTTTTACTCTCATTAGATATTGTTGTTTTGGCCCAAATTTTATGTACTACCTCCGCTCTTCACCTTTGTGGAAGCAGCCACACCTCTTGGACAAAATTGATCAAATTATTAAAAACACTTTAACATCAATTTTGAATGTGGCCCTGGACGACCGAGCGTGGCTACAAGCTACACTACCCATTCGTTTTGGTGGTCTCGGCGTCCGCAAAATTTCCAGTGTGAGTTTACCGGCTTTCCTGTCCTCCGTCCACAGCACCGAAAAGTTAACCAAAAAAATTTTATCCCCATCACTGGTTGACTTTGAAGTGCCGTGCTTGACTGATGCGGTGAACGCCTAGAAAGTGGCTTGCCCGGATACAGATCGGCCCGTGAACCCATCTTCCCTGAGACAGTGGGATGAGCCGCTCTGCAGGTTGGTACAGAATAATCAAATTAATACGTCCACCAATTCTGCTGAGCGTGCCCGCCTACTGGCTGTGGGTGAGTGGGAGTCGGGCCTCTGACTTCAGGCACTTCCGTCACACAACATCGGTACTATGCTGTGTGATAATACCTTCCGACTCGGTACATGCCTACGTCTGGGCGCTCCATGCGGGGTTCCACAGCCGTTGACAGCGATGTGGACGAGTTTTTTGATGCCCTTTGAGCTCCCCTGCCTTTTTCTTGGAATTGTACATAATATTATTAGATTTTTAAGATTTGTATATAACTAAAATTGTAATTTAATTTTTAAATTCAATTCAAAGTTTTCAGTATTTTTAATCTGTTAAAAAACACCATGAAATAGTAGCGGCCATGTTATTACGCCGTACGGCTGTGTAAACAAAAAATTGACAATTGTCAGTCAACCGATTGGCGTAATATAGGCTTTGCACTTATATTATTTTCGTAACTGACGTAATTTTTTCATTGTTACACCTATTACAAAATATTCTTTTAATTATTTTTGAATTATATACAATTATCATAATTAATATGAGCGCATTTGATACAAAACGAACTGACGTCATTTACGCTGAGCAATATGGCGTCCAGTAAGAGGCGTTTTCGTCAAACTAAGCGCGAAATTTGAAAATTTAAAATTTAGATGCATTTTTATGGACTTATCGATTGAATAAAAATTTTGTGTTTTTTTTGGTGGCTTATTAGCACTACAGAATTTCATTAAGACACTTTTCAAAAATAGGTGTAATACCCTATTTATTCCTGACTTTTACCTACCTACTATATTTTATTGTAAACTGGGAACTAATTATGTAACAAATATATAGATATTTCAATATACCCATTAAAAAACCAGACTTTCTGATGGGGTAATGTTACTTCAGCAGAAACAATTAAAAAAAAAAGAAGTTAGCGTAACAAAAGAAGAAATCCATTTAAAATAGCTAAAATGGATAGTGTGCGAATGGCAATTAATACTCAGCAGGAGTGCAACTAAATCAATGTGCAGTTGAACTAGGGTGCACGGTGCACCCTTGGGAAGTCAATGACCGGCCCAGTGTGGCGCCCGCGCCCCCGCTACCAAACATACGCGATTTCTCCGGCGCCCTAGCGGTTCAATGACCCTTCGACGAACCCCCTGTAGAACCTATAGCGAGCCAGACAGATCAACTCCCGTTCATAAACAATCGATACGCGGCACAGACAGACAGGTATGTAGCTGCCTATCTACTTAATATGATATGACGTACAACAACAGGCTACACTGTGGTAAACATAAAGCTATAGTGTACTGACACAAAGGAGTCATGCAATTTTCGTTTTCATGGATGGTCCTTGTGTTCGAGGTTTTGGTGAGTCTTATAGTTCACACCACACTGCTAAGCAAAACGCAATTTACGTATTAATGAAAAGTAGTGACTATTTCTGTACAGCCAGTATTCGCCACGGACACACTATACGAGAAATAAAACTGTGCTGGTCGCCATGTCGCCGAGCGCGGCCAACTAGTTTGTGTGAATGTGTGTCGCAAGCTGTGACCATCCATGTCCGCATACATTGCTCTTACCAAGTTGGAACCATTTTATAAAGCGACGATGTAATGCACATGAACCGTGAAGGTATTAGTGAAGCTTCACTGAAGGAATATGGGCAAGAGCCGAGGCGAGGTACGAAACTCGGTAAGCGTCTACTGCCATACCACGCGCGACTGAAATAAATGCATTTACAGAATTATAATAATTAAAATCATCAACACAACTGTCCAAGTTAGAAAAGCTCTTAAACGTCACATTTTCATTGAATAGGCACATTTACGAGCTTTTCTAACTTGGACAGTTATTTTAATGATTTTAATTATTATAATTCTGTAAATGCATGTGTTACTCCCGCGAATATATTTTTTATTTACAATACAACTAGATACTGGGCGAACTACCCTGGCGCGTTTACCTTAATATTTCATTGTATTCGATTTTTTTTTATTAGAAGTAAACCGTGTACTTAGAAATGAAAAAGGCGAATCACGAATTATAAGGTGGACTGCACATTTGACGCAATTAACTTCCACGTTTGAAATGCAAACCTTGCACAAATAATGCATTATGCAATGCTGATTTTAACAAACAAAAGATTGTTTTGTCATAATTTGTTTTTTCATTCGATCCTAAGCTTGTAACATAATAATACTAATTCTTCAACAAATATAATAGCATCTATAATAAACACTACTTGATCAAAACAATGTAGAACATTTTGGTAATGAATATAGGTAGGTACTTAGTTGATTTTCGCTTTATTTAGTTTCTTATTGATCAACTTAGCTAAGAATCTAAATTAAAATAGTACGGTGTTGAGATCTCCGCTAGCACAGAAAAAAAAACAGAAGCGAATGATGTAGGGTGTATATCTGAAAAACTATAAATATCGCTTTCGGTTCGATACGAAAGGAGAAAGCTATGGTGTTGCAACCGTGTCGGGCGACGTGTAGCCAAAAGGTTTCGTGACGACAATCTGTGCTTCTTGCATAATTTTCCGCGTTCACCACGATCACGATCAACCTCTGCGCGGCTTAACATCGAATATAATAAACGATTTCTCCCGTTGGGAAAAGTAAAGATTGTCTCGCTGCACTTATTTTTTTGCACCCTGTGTACCCGGTGTACCTACCCTGTTACTTAAACCTGTCGGTTTTAGTAACAGGGTAGGTACACCTACAGCAATAACACTTCCTAGACGTACTAAGACTAGTAACAACTAAAAGGACATAATTAGGTTAGTACTTGAGTACCGACTCAATTTATGAAAAATATTGAGAACGTATGAAACAAAAGTGTGTCAGCGAAAGAATGAGTTCAAGTCTACGGCCGTTTACGCAACACGCGCAAGTAGGCCAATATTGTATCTGATTCTGCGGGCTTTAAACCGGAGTACTTGCCACAAGATGAAATAATAATGAAACATGGGCGACGAGATTTTAGTAGTTTCCGTATAGCCATTTAATCATGGGATGTTTTTCTTGCAAACGCAACAAAGTGAAGGTGAAGGACCTACGTAGATACATACTACTATTTTGCATAAAATAAAATATTAAATGGTTCTATACTCCGTTCACAATAAGATTCACACACACAAATCACAAATCACACAAAATCACACAAATCTTTTTTACAGTCCCTTCAACCGATTTTGACTTCTATTCCGTAGGCTTAAGGATGACATTAGAGGCAAAAAAATGGTTACAATAACAACTGTTTTTTGCAGCTGCCATTTGTCATGCCACCAACGCAATATAAGTCAAAATCGGTTGAACGGACTGTAAAAAAGGTTTGTGTATATGTCTAATCTTATTGTGAACGGAGTATAGTATATCCTATGATCTTAATCTTAAATACATAAATAGCACTGAAAACGGTTTCATTATTTATATTACTTATGTAAAATAATCCAATCAAATCTTACATTGCAATCTACCGACTGAAACCAGCAACAGGTGAATAATTTGTTATGACCGAGTACACGGAATAATAAAAATAAGTGGAAGTGCCACGCAGCCATCGAACGTGTGGCACAATTATGTGGAAATGATCAACACTGGTTCAGTCGCAATCAACTACTTGCTGCGACGTGACATATCGCACAATATCGCACGTAAGGAAAAAAAATACAACCATGCCTTATTGTGCAATTTTTACATGCAAAAATGATAGCAGGTCAAAGAATGTTTCTTGCAGAGGTATATCGTATCACCAAAAAGTATAAAACTTTCATATATTTCAATATAATCGATTTTTATTGACAATACCTTACTTTTGCTTTGATGCGAACTAAAAACTACCTTATGTTCATTCACTAAAGTCTAAATCAGCTTGCTCGCTGTCTTGACTGTAATCGTTTTACGTGGCATAAATTCTAGAAACTTCGACGCTACTCGTTTAGGGATGGGACACATTAATGCAAATAGTTCGTGTCGACAAAACAATAACACAATAACAATAACATGTTTTTAAAGTACCTAACTTTTTTTTTAAATAAAAGTACCAGTTTGTAAGAATGAGTTTTAAAAACCTTATACCTATATTCTGGCAAATAGTCATTCATTCGCGGTTAGACGAAGGCCTATAAATATTCTATATACATGTTTATAGTTTATTTTCATGTACAAGAATTGAGATGTCAATTATGTTTTTAAAAGACTGTCACATATTTAGAAAAGATATTGTCATGTCTAAAATAATGAGTCATTTCATTGGGATGTCAATCAATTTCATCATATTACGGACTCAATGAAAGGTATTGCAGAAAAATATGTCAATACATCATTAGTTAATCATCAATTTTGATCCATTACGTACATTAAAAAGATTAATATATTTCTTACATTGTACAAATTATCGATAACTTGACCACATCTCTCATTGAATAGCAAAATAATTAACAGTTGCATGCGAAAATGACATCTATTCATAGTAACAATAGATGTCATGTTAAGTAATTTGGTAACAGCGCTCTCTAGCGTCGAATAGCTGAACTCGTTGGACATTGCTCGAACTGGATTGTTAGATGGAAAAAATCTCTTTAGTGATTTTGTCATGTAAAATAATAGCAACGTTCGTCAGTTGTGATACAATTTAATTTCGAACAACAATAAAATAAGCTTTTCGCCAAAGTTGCGTTCATAATTTGTAGCCAATTATATCATCGTTTTCTGTGTATTGCAAGTACATTTTGTGTGAGTTTGGCGACACTGGATCCAGTATTAAATAAGACTAAGGGCACTTCCTCTTGTTTTTATTATTCCGTGACCGAGAGTACTCCTGAAGCTAAGATTCCTCTTATAGATAAGTACGTCATTAATCATTATGAAGACAGGGTGTTTTGTTACACTCAGGCAAAGGTAGAATGCGGACGTATTCCTGCATGTCGGTCGTCGGATGTCATGTCAGTAGCGGACAGGTGTTGGCTGCCTATTTTTGTAGCGGTGTGATATTACGTAAGTGCCGCCACGTGCTGCGTATACACAACAAACCAATGAACCGTGTGTAAATAACACAGATATTATGTTTATTTTATTTTCCCATAATACCTACTTATTATGGAAATATTTAAATTACGTAACAGCGGGACTGTGCCAGTGTGTCAACATTTTGAATTCGCGCTTTTTCGTATCGTTTAGCTAGGTAGCAATTCAGAATGCATGGAAACTGGAAAGTTGTTTTTCTAGTATCCATGCAAAATAAATAACAAGTTGAAAAGAGCCTAGTGATCCGAGAAACTGTGTTTGATTTTAGAGAAAACTAGTTATTATTTATCTGACATCTGTTTTTGCCTTAGCATAAAGCCTGTAAAATGGTAATATAAGTGAATAATGTACACTGGGTAAACAATATATAAATTAATGCATAAACGATAATTAATCTATATTAATACACGGTAATAAATCAATATTACCACTATACAGGATAGTTAAAAAAAGCAACAGTGCAGCAGAGTGGGTTTCGGTGCTCGTAGGTTGGATAATTCGGTTCCCTCCAAAATGGTTAAGCTGTTGGTGTGTGTTGCTGATCTATGCGTCATGTTCGTGAACGGGTGCTGTCAGTTGAGATTGGCGATCTTAAGATGCCTTAGCTGCCATGACCTTTATCTTTATTTTTAAATGTTTTGTATTGCTCTTCAACTTCATTGTTTTCACAGAAGGAACAAGAATAACGTAGGTACCTAACCAGTATTTTCTAAAAAACTTGATTTAAAAAAGTGTCCGTGGACTTTCTTGGTAGTTCTTCTCAATAGTGGCTTACCTACGTTTTGGAGCAACTAGCTTCAACCTTCTGACTAACGAACTCCTTGACAACTCAAAAGTGTCTGTAACGGGTTTAATCTAACATAAATGCTTTGACTTTGATTAAGGTATATCCCACGGAAATCTTAGTCTTACTAAACTTTTTATATGGGAGTGGAAAAAATCCCGCGACATAAACAAAGTCTGTACGTAAAAACACAAATAGTTTCAAATGTTGCAACAAATTGTTCACGATATGAAATGGTATTTGCTGGACTGGACACTAATGTTGTTTGTTTAAGTCACTGAGGCGGTTTTGTACCACGATCATCCATAGCCCATTATGTATTAGCCGCTAAATCAAACAAGTGTTATGAGTTTATAACCTTGTCCTCATTTACGCGTATCGATTGTTGAACATTTTTTTAACGTTCTTACAGGCATTCCAACCACCATTTACTTTCTGCAGCACAGATTGCAAATAGAAGTTTTGAAAACCCCAAGATTAGACAAACAGTCTTGGGATATATCCAACTTTTTTTTTTAGGTCTGCCACTTCTTGAAATTTGAGAGTTAACTAACTAAGATTAAGCTTCACATGATAACGCACATTCCATTTTGATTTGTAACAAAGGAAAAAGGTCTACACAGTTGCATGGTCGAAATACATTTGATAAAAGAACGGCCCTAATTACAGTCTTTATGTATTTTAAGTGGGTGTTGTCCCTATAATGTAATCTAATGTTTTCAAGATAAGAGTTATCGCCAAAATAAATAAAGTTAGCCGCCTACAACGACAATACGTACGTTAAATGTGTATGAACGATTAGGAGTACAACTTTACCTATTTTCTATATCAATGTCATTGGGTTAGTTAGACGTACCATAATAACAAACATATCTATTCTAATTAAAGAATTCTATAATGCATGTAAGTGGTACTGCTGCATTATAACGGTAGGTAATGAGAGGTGTCGGGCGAGTCGCGTTCGGGCCGCCCCGCACCGGATCGATACAGACGCGGCCTGCCACCACTACTGCCCTGCCACCTTGTACCCCTGCCAATTCACCAGCCCCCGCTCAGCTTCAGACAGACGAACTAAACATACTAAACTAAAGGGGAATAAAGGACGAATAACGTATGATGAACTTAAATTGGACAACAAAAAAGTTGGACAAACAGAAATAGTATACTTGCGCCTATTTTATTCGAAACCTGACAACTCAAAAACAATGTTAGACTTAAAACTTGTTTTCAATATATCGGAAGGGGCCAGTCGTAAAACATTGACTGAGATGTGCAAGAATACTCACATACGTAGCATGTATTAATGCTGACCTAAGATAGTACTTAATAAATGTAGTGAAATCGTGGTTTACGTTGACACAGTCAGTTACAACGTGGCGCTGGCTATTTATATACCTCTGTAAGTTCTGTCCACACTCAGCAGAGGTAAACAAAATGGCTGCACCGCTGACGATAAGTTATCGGTGTCAGATACGTTAGCGAGCCTAACGTAGAATGGGAAGCAAGCGAATACTGGCTTGCCAATAATTTGATGAGTGTGAGAGCATTTGAGTGAGTTAATAACATTAAACAGTAGCTAGGCTGTAAAAAATAAAAATGTTCATTGGACTGGACTCAAACTCAAATCATTTAGGTATCTATAATATAAAAATGAATCGCTGAATGTGTTGCTAAGCGCATAACTTGCGAACGGCTGGACCAAATTGGATAATTCTGTTTTTATTGTGTTCGTTATTGCCAGGAGAAGGTTAGTATAAAAGAAAAATTTAGGTAGGTAGGGTAGTAGTAGGGTAGGAGGAGTAGGGTAGGTAGATAGATAGGGACAGGACAACGTCTGTCGGGTCAGCTAGTTTCAAATAAACCATTTACAGGCACTTTTGAATTGTCAAGGAACTTAACATATTTTGTTTTTTTTTTTTATTCTAATAGGTTTGCGGGTTTTAGTATACATAGTTAGTTTTTGTCCAATGCACCAAAACCAGTGGCGGTTGTTGGACAGACAAAAGATACTGCTCCGGTGCGGAAACTAAGCCAGCAAAGCATCCGTTTGCCGTTGCCGAATTTACAGGCAATTAATTACTTAATTGTAGTTCAACGTTTACCAAACTTAGTAGGTAGGCAGTAAGATTACTGGCACTAAAGGGATATCTTGCCCTCCATAAGGAAGGTGACGTAGTTGATGCAACAATGGGAAATTGGGAATAAGAAAACGCATAGGGCTTTCCCACGTACTACTGTGCTCTACTTTAAAGGTGTACGTTACTACAGCAGGAAAGTGGCGCCTAGAGTGAATGGAACGTATAATTCAGCTTGGAATGTTTCGCATTAAGTATATAATTATAAACAAAAAACAAAACATGTAAACAATGGCTGGTTATCCGACCAAATTCGATTGGCTATAAAAAGGCGACTGATTTGTACATATCGATGACGTTACTCTAGCAGGAAATGCAATATCTCGAAAACCTCAAGACGCACAAATTATATTTTCGGCTCACATTTTTACACAAATATAAGCTCTCTGCCCATGCACCATATTTCTCACTCCAATCATTCGTTTAGAACAACTTTACGTTTTGCTGGAACAACGTTATTCCAGCAGGAATCATATTATTCCGTTTTTTTTTTCAAAACGACAATGTGCACCTATTTTTCACATTCACAGCAGATTACGCACTAATTAAAATTTCCACTCATCACTCTAGGAGCCACTTTCCTGCTGGAGTAACGTACCTACACATTTTAAACTGATTTTTCTGAAAAAAAAAAAATGGAAATGTGTCATATTCGTCCCCGACATGCGATAGTGATCGTTTCTAACTGACTTCAAAAAGGAGGAGGTTCTCAATTCGATTGGTATTTTTTATGTATGTACACTGATTACGCTGAGATTTATGAAACGATTTACGTGATTCTTCTTTAGTTTGATGCGGAGTTGCCATTTGGTCCCATAAAAATTTTACATAATTTGGTTTTTTTTTTATCATTTCATAGGCATACGTTTGACCACTATCTCACCTGATGGGAAGCGATGATGCGGTCTAAGATGGAGCACGCTTGCCTAGAAGTAACCTATTCACTCTTGATTTAAAGACTCTCGGGTTGTAGCTATCAGGAAACACAGACTCAGGCAGGGAATTCCACTCCTTAGCAGTACGCACAATGAATGTGTTCCCAAAACGTTTTGTGCGTGTGGGTGGAATGTCCACCATGTACCGGTGGCGCATCACCGTACGTCTTGTGGTCCGATGATGGAACGGGCTCGGCGGAATTAAATTATGCAATTCCGTCGCACACTCCCCAAAATGCAACCGATAGAAAACCGACAGGCCTGGCCAGCAACTCGGCGTCGATGCTCAAGACTTTGGACCTTTGACTCGACGAGCCTATCATTGCCAATGCCATGCCAATAATCCTCTTGGCTCGTTTCTCAATTGACTCTAGGGCATCAAGCTGGTATCTGGCAGATCCGTTCCAAAGATGAGAGCAGTACTCCATGTACACGATCGAACTTGCGCTTGATAAAGTTTAAGCAGCTGTTCCGGCGTGAAGTACCGTCTCACCTTGACCCAGTAGCCCGCCTTGGCCCAGTAGTTTTTATTTTATGAACATTTTTTTTTAATGTTTGACCACGCTTAACTTTTTTCAGTGTAGTCCGATTTTGATGATTATTTTTTTAATTGATAGTGTATACCTCAAATTGGCTCTGGCAATTGGCAATTTTCAAAAAAATATTAAATCCGTAAGGGTAGAAAATTAAGGGATGACCAATGATATTCTAATAAACAGATATGTTATACACTCACAAACCAAACGAAAAAGGTGTTCCGCGCAGCAGCGGCTCCACACATAGGTACACACTTTTCATTCATTTTACAATTCACTACAAGTCAAAATGTTGAAAAGGGATAGCTTGAAAAAACCAACAAGCTTAAAAGAGACAGTTAGTGTTGTCAGTTGCGCGTGAATGTAAACAAGCATTATCCTGGCCACCAATCACCGCGTCTTGGCATCATAGACTAACAAATTTAACGAGACAGAAGGTACAAACCGCGAGTACATTTATACACGCGGTTTGTACCTATAACAACTAATAAACAGAACTAAAGGTATAATAGAATATATTATGTAATAATATATAGAGTAGAAAATATTTATTTTTTAATAAAATTCATTTTTTGTTTACGAACAAATGCGATCCATTCTTGAAGCCAGTCATTGGATAACCTTAACGAAGAAAGGATAATAAATATCTGTTGTCATATTGTTTAATTTCTAATTAGGTAAATAAATGATTAAATAAAACATAATGATTAAATATTACAAGGCTATAGAAAAAGAAAAACAGAACTGTGGGTAAACAATTACTTTACTGCCTACGATATCGCATCTGTACTTTTATTCTATGTCCGGAGTGAACGCGTCCTTGTCTTACTCACGTGAAAAAATGTATTTCCATTTCTTTCTTTTTTCTAACCTCCAAATATAAGAATATTAGGAAAATAATTGAAATATATTAATAAATCGACGTATATTGCGTAGTTACATGTGGTATGAGATCCCTTGTGCTTTATTAAATTTGGTATCATAATTGGTACACTTTCTAAACACACAAAATAGCATTTTTTATATTTTTAAAGCTGCTTTAACAAAGTGTACCACTCGTCGCCATGCGTGACGCAGACTAAAGGCAATACGTCCCAATTAGGACGTTTTTGAGTCTTCAAAATCGGGCGCTCATAACATATCTGTTTATTATAATATCATTGGGGATGACTGAATGTTTTTAGTGTTTCGTAATTAATTTGTATAATAATAAAAAGTAGGCACTAAAAAGCGAAAAGAAAAACTTTTTAACAAAAATGACAACCGCCATCAAAAAGTAAAAAATAACTTTTAATTCGCAGGTCGGTAGCAATACAAAACAACAAGCAAAACCAACTAGCGAATTTAGGGTTATTATTTTACTTTTTGAAGCCGGTTGCCTTTTTTCATGATTCGCAATAGGGTATTTTACTCTATACGAGAAAAAAACTTTAAATATGTTATTGAGACAGTTTAGGCATAAAGCAGTCGGAAAATGTAAGTTTTAGTTCATAAAACAACAAAACAAATTTTTAAATTCAATTTAAAGTTTTCAGTATTTTTAATCTGTTTTAAAACACCGTGAAATAGTAGCGGCCATGTCATTACGCCATACGGCTGTGTAAACAAAAAATTGTCAACTGGCAGTCAACCGATTGGCGTAATATAGGCTTTGTACTGATATTATTTTCGTAACCAACGTAATTTTTTCATTATTACACCTATTACAAAATATGCTTTTAATTATTTTTAAATGATATACAATTATCTTTAATATGAGCTCATTTAATACAAAACGAACTGACGTCATTTACGCTGAGCAATATGGCGTCCAGTAAGAGGCGTTTTCGTCGAACTACGCGCGAAATTTGAAAATTTAAAATTTAGATGCATTTTTATGGCATTTATCGATTGAATAAAATTTTTGTGTTTTTTTTGGTGGCATATTAGCACTACAGAATTTCAATGAGACACTTTTCAAAAATGGGTGTAATACCCTATTCACTGTTGATGCCTTATAACTTTCTGGAAGTATTCTGCCAAATGTGGCTCGCCTGATTTTAGCCTGGTAGTCTAGTTGCCTACATTGATCGGCGGTACCGGTCTCGAAGTATACATTTCTTTACAAATCCGGTCATCCTTATTTTTAATATCGTTTGCTGCATGGACCTCTGCAACTATGATTTTGGATTTCTGAGGCTCTGTAAACACCAATATACTTAAGTATCGTAGAAAGGTCGTCAATAGGTTTCCTTCTAGTAAAAAAATTAAATTAAAAATTTAAAAAAACCCCCAACGCAAAACATAAAAGCGATTATGTAAAAAGTAAAAAATAATACTTTTGTTGAGTCATCAAATGTTTGTTCGTTGAAATGGCGCTATAATGTCGCGGCGGGGTACCGCTTAAGTAAGTCTTACTTAAGCGGTACCTTAAGCGGTAAGTCTTAACTAAGGACTGACTTACTTAAGCGGTACCCCGCCGCGACATTATAGCGCCATTTCAACGAACAAACATTTGATGGCTCAACAAAAGTATTATTTTTTACTTTTTACATAATCGCTTTTATGTTTTGCGTTGGGGGTTTTTTTTAATTTTTAATTTAATTTTTATTTTAAATTTTTTAAATGTAATTTAGTTTGGTTTTGTATATAATCTTGCATAGTTTTATAGCAAACATGGGTGTTTCAATGGGTGGTCAGTGTGGTCACCTATAATAATATGTTTGAAAGCAAAGTAAACATCCGGTACCTATGCGTCTAAGATCCCTACCGCAGCAAACAAAAGAGCTGATAACTTTAAAACTGCTGAACCGATTTTGATGAAACATGTCTAAGAACCATTGCTAGAGAATCTACTTTCAAATAAAAAAAACCGCATTCAAATCGGTTCACCCGTTAAAGAGCTACAGTGCCACAGACAGACACACAGACACACAGACACACAGACACGTCAAACTTATAACACCCCTCTTTTTCGTCGGGGGTTAAAAAGAAAAACTGGTCATGTGCAAGTCGGACTCGCACACAAACAATATGTTCTCCCATACACTGAAACAGCAAATGTAAGTTTCTACGCATAATATTGACCGATTTACTACATTGTGTTCATTATAACCATAGACTTCTTGTTGGTTTTGCTGTAATATTAAGTAAAGATCTATTTTCAATATTTTTCACAAAATTTTAGGCTTGGTACTTTCGGAGATAAGGAGGGAAATCGTAAAGTTTAATGAATATTTAAATACCTTCAAAACTATTTATTTAATAAAAAATATAATAAAATGTATTTGAGACCCCTACACCATCAGGCAATGACTGGCTCTACGCACACAAGATGATTACGTTGGAAAAACTCCAATGGGCCATTCAGTCCTTCCATCCTTTTAAGGCAGCAGGCTCAGACGGGGTGTTCCTCGCCTCTACAGTGGGGTGCTGCATTGGTCACCGACCAACCACTGCCCTTAATGCTGCTCTGCAGCTGTGTCTGGCCTTACAATACGTTCCCATAGGACGGAGCGAAGTGAGGGTTATATTTATGCCTAAACCAGGTAAGAGTGACTACACAAATGTCAAATCCTACCGGCCGATCAGTCTCGACCTCCTGGTCTTTCTCCTCCTGGTTTATTTACCAGATAAGCTTTGCAAATTCTCCTACTATGCCAAAGGAATTGATAGTATTGCAGTTTATAAAACAGACTACATTTACTTTAAGACGGCCCCGGCTGAGAATCCGGTTTTAAACCGAAACTGATATTCTAATGGCGGCCCCCTATTTTTCCCTTAAACCAATACGCAAAACATTATAAAAACCATCTCAAAATACAATAAAACTAACTTACTAATGATAACAAAGCTTAAAACAATAAAAAAGAATGTCTTATAGTTGTAATACCAATCCCCGAAGTGTGGGTATTCACAGCAAGTAAGCTACTTTTACTACGGATTTGACACTTCAACGTCGGCATCGTTACGGACGCTCAGTGTGCAAAGAACGAGTGACGAAATCGAATAGTAATGGTTCGTACGTATAGAATATGAACTAACTGGCTAAGCTTTCCATTGCCGGCCGTCGAGTTGGGGGTTGATATTAGTTTTACAGAAAGGTTAAATTATTATAAGAAGACACGTAAAGTCTCAACATGCGGAGACGCGTACTTTTTGAGAAAAAAAATGTTGAAAATAAATATATTTGCAGTATTTATATCAATTCCTACCACAGATTATATAGAATTATCGCTATTGAACGTTTCGTTTCACCAACGGTTAAGTTGTCTTACGTTTGGTAACATTTTATTTTATATAAATTTACGTAAATAATAACATTTTGTACTAGTTTAAATAGTTTTCATGCACACATATATTTAACAATAAATTACAGCATTATTTTCAGTACGAAATAAAAAAAATTAAAATGTTAAGTGTTTACTGTTTTTTATCGGCTTGTGGAACGAAACGTAAAACTGACGCTATTTGTATTGTCACTGTCATCGTCAGTATTATTATTACTTTATAGGAGAAACTGATTGCAATCTGGACTTTAGGGCACCCCGACTCGGATAGGTTAGGTTAGAAGGGGATGGCGGGGTCGTGTGAGCGAGCGAAGCGAGCGAATAGACCCCGCCATCACCTTCGTGGTTATTTTTTTATAAACCACCCAGAA
This sequence comes from Charanyca ferruginea, assembly GCA_947361185.1. Classification (NCBI taxonomy): domain Eukaryota; kingdom Metazoa; phylum Arthropoda; class Insecta; order Lepidoptera; family Noctuidae; genus Charanyca; species Charanyca ferruginea. Next base: position 18,265,533 of record OX376059.1, on the reverse strand, counting down.
GTAGGAGCCCCGCGAAGCGGGGCTCCGTCGACCAAGCCCACCCTCGACCATGCATAAAATATTTTAGGGTTTGGCTTGGCTGGTAGTTATGAAACGTGCCATTTATAATTTTTAACTTACTAAAACCGCTATTTACAACTGCCTCTTTAAATCAGTGCCATTTTTTTTATGAAGGGGGATTCCCCCTTCTGTAGGGGGAGAACCCCCTTCCCCCCTAAGGGGTACCCCATGGTTTTTTACACTTACTATTAATTTTAATTCATAAAATGGGAAAAATTTCCTCAGACTTAAAAATTAAAAAAACTCGAAAAGGGGGGGGCTCCGCAACTTATCCCTTTAAGGGGGGGTAGTAAACACCCCCCCCTCCCCCACCGCCCTCCCCACCCTTAATTCGACGGACGTCAATGGAAAGTCGTACCGGATGCAATTCGAGTGGCAAAATTGCCACTTAATTACCTTGTAAATAAATGCAAGTTAAAAATGACGGCCGAAGATTGGGGGGTGGCCGACGTTTGGCGTGTTCACCCTACACAGTTGTTGTTTTTTTTTTTTTTTACTTTTTTACATTATTTTTTCATAATTTTGTGTTTATTTTACCATAAAGGGCTATTTTGAGAAAATCTTCTCATGGATTTCCTCTACATGTAAGTAAAATATTTTATGTAAATAGAATTAAATCAATGATTCCAACATTTATGTACTATTGTGGAACATCCAGTATAAAATAGTTAGTAGATTTCCTCAAAATGGTTGAACTGTGCGATTACATGAATTTTCACAGAATCACACCTTGGCTCCAGCTCTACTACCTCCGTCCTCACTAGTTATATTGATGCCCATTATATAAATAAACTATTTAATAATTGTGTTGCTCATACGAACATGATAGACCACAAATAAGAATAGCACTGGCCTTGACTAGAACTATACTGACTTTGCTTATATGAATCAGTACATTGTCTTTATATTAAAGTAATATGATCTGACCTAAATGTCTGTAAACAATATAACTGTTTTAGTAAGAGGTGAATTCTTAAATTGATTTAACTGCTACTTTTCATTTTGATTTCATGAATACACACAACAACATACACACACAACACTGTAAAGTACATCAAGCAGTTAATACTTCATTATACTTTATAATACTTGGTATCATATTGTTGCTAAATCACAAATATAAATTTTGCTCAAAAATGTTAAATTATGCACAACAATTTAAACTGTAAGAAGTTAATAATTCAATAAACACAAAACAAAGGATTGCATTATGACAAAAACATATTTTTTTTAGTCTACCCTTTGTCTTTGAAACCAAATAATGTTGAATTCCTCATTATTACACTGATCAAAACACAAAATCTTTTGTCTGAAACCATTTCCATTTTGTTCATACTGTGCAAATTCTCCATGTTGCAAGATAGAAGTAGGTACATGTAATGTAGGTAGGTACTAAGTGTGTACCTATTACATTTTTCTAAAGATTATGGTCTCACAATAATTTTCTACAGTTACAGATAAACGAGGAAGTAATTTGAAGCCAGGAGAATTAGCATGACCTTCCAATACTAAGTATTTAATCTCCACAACACAGACCAATTGGTACAATTTTAAGGAAATGAAATCAATAACTAAGTTTTCAATCAGCTTATAACTAAAATAAGCAAATTACTTACGTTTTCATGAAGTCCCGTTGCAGCAGTGAAATGGACACAAAAACTTAGCCTGATGGCCTAAATCAACACATCATAAAGTACCTCGAGTAAGACGCAGAATAAAATCACTAACGCAGTCCATTTACCGAGAGTGATGTTTGACAAAACTTCAAATCGATTAATTTTTCTACTCTACATGAATTTTCAAGAATGTTAATAATTTCACATTCAGTTCACAAAATGTCACTGACTTAGGAAGAAATGACACTATTTAATTTTGATTCATACTGATTTTCACCAATTTTCAAGCGCTTGGGGAACAAAAACAGCTGGTTACTCATTTATGTTTTTTTTTCTGCCACATACAACAGCAAGCAAAGCAAACAAAAGCATAGTGCATTACACGCCTTTTTAAGTTCAAAAACCGATTAAAACCGAAATTACACGGTTAAAATAAAATTATTTTTTATTTAGGTAATAGGTTTTTATGATTTTTATTTTTATCGCCATGCAAAGAACCATGTCTTTGAAATTTCGTTTTTGTTAAGAAAAATCGGTTATCGATTCAACACCATTTGTGACAAATAAAAATCATCTATGTTCTATGTTATGTAGGATTTTTAGATAGGTATGTTTATCAACATGAAGATATAGGTACTACCTACAGCTTCATGGTTATCAAGCAAATAGGATTTTCATTTGTTTATGAATTCGGCTTATTTTATACGTCGGTTGTGGCATGACTTAGTAAATGACAGTGTTTTACTATTGATGACTATGACTATGACTTCGTAAGTTCCTATTTTCTAGAAGAAATATTAATTGTCAATTTTTGTTTTACCCAACAGCGAGGACTTCTGATCTGGTGCATCATGATGATGAGCTACAGCAACACCCGTGATAGCTGCCTGAGATTCTCATATGCGTGAATGATTTAAGAAAAAAATAATTGATAAATATAATATATTTAATAAAGAAATTAAATTCACTTCATTCAAAGAAATATATTGTAGTCTTTACATATATCGTTGCTTTTCTCTTCAACTGTTTGTTGAAGAATTCCAATGTAATCGTCTTCTTTAGATAGGCACAAGTTTTTAAGGATTTCAGAAGGTGATGGCATGTTTTTATCTTGTATTGGTATGGAGTCTATTAATTCATCTATGTTTTGGTTGAACATGCCGTCATCATCGCCCTTGTCCGACATCGCTGTATACATATTTCCCAGATCGGGAGATTTGTTACAGACACCATTTTCACTAAAAGAATCAGCAATCAACGAAAAGTGTTCGGATTCCATATCCTCCAATGATAACTTTGCTCCAGTTCGTACTAACTCAGCATTTGCTTCAGAAACATCGGTATAATTCAAATTTTCTGTTATTGTATTTTGTTTATCACATGAATTAGTATTTGGTTCAACATGTTTCTGTTTAAGTTTTTCCACTAGTTCCCCTGTTTGTCTCACCACTGTCCCAGGTGGCTGTGCTTGGCATTTGTGAGTTCTCTGTGATACCTGAAACAACAAATAAATAAATACATTGGTAAAAAATTTGTGAAATAAGTATAATAACGAAAAGAAGATAAGTAAGTAAAACATACTTTATACCGAAAACTTTTTTGGCAAGCTGTACATCTGTATGGCATGACACCTGTATGGATCCTCCGATGCACAAGATACGAAACCCGTTGACGAAAACATTTACCTGCAAAATACACACAGTGCTTTTATGACAACTGATTTTAACTAGGTAAGTACTCATTCTTCTTCATTTATATAATATATTTATATAAATATCGGTTTTTACCACAAGTTTCACAAGAGAAGGGCTTTTCTCCAGTATGGATACGTTGATGATTGTGAAGCGTTGATAGCTCTTTAAAAGCGCGCCCACAGTAAGTACATGAGTGAGGCTTTTCATCATTGTGATAGAGAAGATGTTTATGATACGACTGCTGAAATGTGAACGTTTTGTTACATTGTGCACAAGCGTAAGGAGTTTCACCTGTAATAAAAAGAGGGTGTTTAGTAAAAACGCAAACATTTTTCATAATCTACGTAGGTAAACTTTTAAACTAAAGTTTATGGTGATATTTCGAAAGCTAAATAAGCAAAAACAATAATTATTATTATTGGAATGATATTAGGCGTTAGAGTTAGCCAATGTGTAAATAGTTATTTTCCCGAAAATGTACATTTTGTAGCAATAATGGCATAGAAATCAATAAAAGTGACTTTTCCTCCTACTTTCTAAACAAACTTTAAATTATTCTGTTAGTACGAATTACCTCAACAACTAACACCAAATATTATTTTAACCTGTATGAAGACGTTTATGTTTCTTCAGGAAATATTTGGTCGTAAAACATTTACGGCATACTTCGCATTGCCATTGCTTATTCTCATTTCTTTCCAAGTGGGTCAATTTTTCGTCTTGTTGATCTATGTTTCCAGTAGCTTTATCTATATTAGCATTAGAATGTGAACTTCCAGACAGAAATCCAAAGTGTGCTACCCTCAAATGCACCATCAAAGAACCTCTCATTTTAAAGTTTTTTGGGCATAAATGACAGTGATAGCGGGTAAAGGTTTGATTTGAATTTTCATCAATATTGTGAATTAAACACCTGTGCATTCTCAATATGTTAGCGTCGATAAACTGTAAGCCGCAGATGTTACAAGTAGTGTTTGTTTGCACTAATGTTGCTTCCGTTTTAACAAACATTGGTTCACTGCCTTGAAGACATTCTTTACTTCTCGATATATCTAAAACAGGGACTGTGTTTACTGATATCACTGGTAGTTTTGGATAAATTTTCACGAATTTTACAGGAGCATTTAATGCAGATGACGGAGTTTTATTTTTAACCACCGAGGTTTTCGGTTTCTTCTGCTGCGTCGTGGATTCATTTTCGGAATTCGATTTTTCATTTGAAATTGTTATTTTTTCTTTTTCTTTGCTTCCTTTTGTTATCATTAGTTTTACATGGCTAAACAAGTGTATTGTAAGTTTGTCTAAACCATATACTTCTTCTTGACACACTGGACAGAGTATTTTATTTGTTGACACCTGTATTAACCTGTCTCTTAATGACTGCACTGATTCAAAAACGCCAATATGCGCACAAATTGGACAGGGTAAAGAAGCAGCACTAGCACTCATTCTAACAGGAAAAAAGGACTTCCCTTAACAATAACAATAATTTAATCTAAACAGTGTTAGCACGCCACATGCGAACGAACACGACAGCGTGAAACTATAACTCTGATGAGTTATTTTTGGATGCTACCATGAATGCTACGTACCTAATCTTTTGGCGGGATTTCAAGATATTTTATAAAGCTAATACAGTATTTTGTGAAGTTGTTCAGATACCTACACGTTTTGCCTTTATAAATATGTATTTAATATAAATATTAAGCTCATTAATAATTTATTTATAAATAATAGATTAATAAAAGAAAAATTGTCTCGGGTTGGTCAGTAGTTACGAGAGTGTTCATGGAAAAAAAATGGTTGTTTTGATTCTGAAAAACACCTGCTGTGTTACATTTTTATCTAAATAAATACGTAAAGAGGCAAAGAATCTGGAAACGCATCATAATATACCTAATGAGAAATGGAAAAGTAAAGGGAGGCCTTAGCCTTTGCACAGTTGTATGGCAGACTATATATTTGCAAAAAACCAGAACCAAAACTATATTCATTCCATACATACCTGCGTCCCTAAATAACATTTTCAATGAGCCTGAAATGTTTATCGGAATTTTACGGTTTTGTTGTATTTCTTACTTTATTTAGGATGTAGATTTTCAATTGTCACTTGTCAAAACCATAGGGTTTTTATATACCTATTGTACTCTTTCTTTGACAGGTACTGCCAGCTGAGAGACAATCTTGCTGATGTCATTTGTTAATGTTTGAAAAATGGCGGTGAATTTGTTTGTTGTTGTTATTGACGCTGCCTAGATATACAACACATTTTATGATATCGATTTAACAATATCGTATAACATTGTTAATTCGGCTTTGGCTGGCTGCTAATATATTTTGTAAAATTCTTTAATTTTATTTATTTCTAATAATGACAGAAGGAGCAAAACCTGCTGCCTATATGGCTCAACTTTTGGATGCTTTAGGGTGGAATCAAGGAACCAGAATTCCTTTAGCACATCCAGCGAACCAGGAACTAGAATCTCAACTAATAGATAGGTGTACTAAATATATCTATGTCGCATAAATATAAAATAATTCCAATAATAACAGCAGTAAGTAAATAATATTTGTACATTATTATTTCAGACAAACTGAGTTACAGCGCTTGAAAGAGGCTTTTACTTTGCAAAAACAAAAACGTGATGATCTCAACAACTACAAGAACCATGTCCACACAGAATATCAGGAGAATACTGTAAGTGTTGATCACAAATGTAGAAACTAACTTAAAGTTTAAAAAAGAAGAATGCATAGATTTAAATTTTGCAATACAATCTAAGCCATTTTTGTGATTGTTTTCAGCGTTTACTATTTGCACACAAGCAACAGATGGAGCAGGAAGTGAAACTGCGGCAGTTGAGTTGCAACGAGATAGACAGCCTCGAACGAGAAATGCTTGTTACTAACAAGCAAAGCAGGGACATCGAGACTAGAATAGACAGGTTTCAAAGTAAAGTCTGAATGCAATGTCTATACAATCACTCATCCCATTACTAGTAGTAGTACCTAGTAATAGATTGTTTTAGTAGTTTTTATTTTTTTATAGATTCTGTTCTATGTACAAATGCAGTCTAGGTTTGGTATTTGGTATAGTTATAAAATCATTGAACTTTACTGATTTTTATTTTCTAAATAACGTAGCAGTGTCATTTATTTTTTGTGTATAAAGGAAGCCATGACATACAGAAGATACCATTCCTGGGTTAATTAAAACATGTAGGTATCTAAAACTAGCTAAAATAAATAAACAATGTAACTGTTTCAGGATTGATCTCTACCCTCTTGAAAAAGGCTGATACCATGAAGGCTGAGGTGTGTGGTGAGCGTGGAGCCCTAGAAGAATGGAGAGCTGCCCTCGAAAGATATGCTTGTGATATTGTTGCAATGGAACAGTTTACTAAGCAAGATCTTTCCAAAGCAAAAGTAAGTATTAGTATTATTTACATTAATTTTATGTAGAATCAGAATAATAATATTCTACTATGATTGAAATTGATATAACAAAAAAATACGCAAATAAATTGTTCACACAGACCCAAAAAATTATCGAAATTGGGAAATATAAATATATAGAACACAATTTTAGGCACTGGAGATAAAGCGGCAGAAACTGAAACTAGAACATGATCGCATGCAAGAGCGGCTAGTGCAGCTGGTGTCTAACCTCAGCGCAGAGGAACGAGCCTGTGACAGGATCTCCGTCCAGGTACCACATGTGTGCTTAAAATAAAGAAAAAAAATTCCATTGCCTTGATTTGAGCCAAAACTGGGTAGTAGTAGTCTTTTTCGGAAAAATTATCGAATCATAAAAAAGTATATTTCAACCGACTTCAAAAAAAGAAGCGAGGATCTCAATTCGGCACATATATATATTTTTCTTTTTATGTTTGACCAATAACTTTTTTCAGTGTTGTACGATTTCGATGATTCTTTTTTAATTAATGGTGTAAACCTCAAAGTTGGTTCCATATAAGTATCATGAAAATATTCCACCCCTAAGGGTAGAAAATTAAGGGATGACTGAATTTTAAAGGTGTCACCGTTTTGTAATTAATTTGTATGAGGGCAATACAAAACTACAAATAAAACCAGTCTTGCGAATTTAACGTTAAGCATTTTTTACTTCTTGAAGGCGGTTGTCTTTTTTGTAAAAAAGTTTTTAGATTAGCAATGCAGTTTTTGTTTTCTCTCAAACAGTACTCATAGTTCCTGACACCCTTCCACTTCTTTTTTTGTCAAATTCTAGCTTCGTATAACATGTGATATTAATGTTAATAGGTTATACAAGGCATGGAGGAGAGGAAACAAATTTTGGGCATGTGGACAGGGGCTGTCGAGAACTTGCGGCAGCGCGACAAAGACATCAGGCACGTTCGAGAGGTAAGTAGAGTAAGGAGAGTAGTAGTATAAGACATGAAGACACACGGCAATACACGGCATGCCTAAGCATACCGCGGTACTTAAGACGGTTAACATTGAAATTTTAACTTTATTTCTATACGTTTAAGTTATATTTTTATTCGTCGCCTAGAAGTGCCGATGCGCGTCGATGCCGATAATGAGCGCCGGGCCTTACGGTGACTTGCACGAAACCAACATTCGTAGACTTTAAATTTTTGCTGTCACTTTCATTTTGATACAAAATTTAAAGGATGGCATGAGAAGTCTCCGTTAAACTAATGTTGGTTTCGAGGAATTCAACGTCAAACTATTCGCCTGAGACCATACAAATTTGGAATCTCCTAAAATTTCCTCTTCTCTCCTCTGCTACCTAATAATTACGAAAAAAGTATCGTGATGGCCCAGTGGTTAAGGCACCCGCCTCTAATGCATGAGGTTGTGGGTTCGATACTGGGCAGGTACCAATGTGATTTTTTCAATTCATATGAACTTTCTAAGTTTACCTTGAACCTCACTGACATTGATGAAGGAAAACATCGTGAGGGACTTTATGATAAGTCAAAATCAAAGCATTTATTTCAAATTGTCAAGGAGTCTATCAGTTAGTCAGAGAGTTAAAGCTAGTTGCTCGTTCCAAAACGTAGGTAGGTCTCTGTGGAGAAGAACGAGCAAGAAACTCCACGGACACTCTTTTAAATCAAGTTTTTTACAAGTACTGGTTACATGATTCTTGTTGTTTCTATATGTGAAAACTATGAAGGTAATCTAGCAATACAAAACATAAAAAAGAAGCAAGATAAAGTCCATGGCAGACAAGAGCTGACCAATCTCTACTGACAGCGCGCGTTCACGAACATGACGACGATGATATGAGTCTGAAATCACCAATCCGCCTTGAGTAAGACTGGTGATCAATGCTTGTGTCTTCTCTGGGTGAGATGTCCTTGCCCTCCATTGGGACAATAATAAGCTGGTATTATAAATTACGAAAATTTTGCAAGTATAGTACGCGCCACGAAAGACGAGACTTGGCACAGACTTGATTTGACTTGCGCAGTACTCGATTTAAAGGTACAATACGGTCAACGTAACTTGGCGCGTCTGAAGTTAGCTGTTTGGCTGCGCAATGGAACTTTTAGGAACGAAATTGTCTACTGCGCAGCTAATCGGCTAACTTCAGACGCGCCAAGTTACGTTGACCGTACTGTAAGAGACCATTAAGTCGAATACTGCGCAAGTCAAATCATGTCTGTGTCAAATCTCATCTTTCGTGGCACGTACTATACAAGTGTTATCCTGAATTTTTAATGTTAATGTTATTTATTAATTTGTTTTTGTTGTTTTGTTTTTGCACAACCGTTACTTTGAATATAGTGTAACAAACGAATTGTATAACACCTAATATACATCTTAATACTCTTGCAAATAAACTCATCATTCATTCATACGGTATTTCCAGGACTATGCGGTGTTGGAGACGGAATCAAACAACTTAGCCGAGAAGTGTCGCGAACAGCAAGCGTTCTGCGATCAGCACCGAGCGAACAATGACGATGCTACTCAAGAAAACATGGCGCTTGCCACGCAACTCAGCCGCATCCGCTTGGCCCATCAACGGCTGCAGGAACTGAATACTTCTCTTGATAGCGAGGTGACCCTCTCACCTTATTATACACATAAATATACATGGACCACTTGCCCTTTGGAAACGCTGCATTCAACTAAGTAATATCATGTCAGACTGTAGAATAGGGTATTTTACTCTATACGAGAAAAAATCAATAAATATGTTATTGAGACAGTTTAGGCATAAAGCAGTCGGAAAATGTAAGTTTTAGTTCATAAAATAACAAAACAATTTTTTAAATTCAATTTAAAGTTTTCAGTATTTTTAATCTGTTATAAAACACCGTGAAATAGTAGCGGCCATGTTATTACGCCGTACGGCTGTGTAAACAAAAAAATGACAACTGTCAGTCAACCGATTGGCGTAATATAGGCTTTGTATATTCATTATTTTCGTAACCAACGTAATTTTTTCATTATTACACCTATTACAAAATATGCTTTTAATTATTTTTAAATGATATACAATTATCATATTTAATATGAGCTCATTTGATACAAAAGGAACTGACGTCATTTACGCTGAGCAATATGGCATCCAGTGAGAGGCGTTTTCGTCAAACTACGCGCGAAATTTGAAAATTTAAAATTTAGATGCATTTTTATGGCACTTATCGATTGAATAAAAATTTTGTGTTTTTTTTGGTGGCATATTAGCACTACAGAATTTAATTGAGACACTTCAAAAATTGGTGTAATACCCTATTCACTGCTCGCCTCTCTGTTCCCTGATAAGTATAATCTGGGTATCTTCAAGGCACGAGCGAACCGGTTCATCCTAGGCAAGCGTGTTCCACCTTAGGCCGCATCATCACTTAACATCAGGTGAGTTGCGGTCAAACGCAAGCCTATTAGAATGTATAAAAAAAAAACAAGAATAACCGAGCTTATTATAGAGCGCAATAATAATAATAATATTTATTATTGGCACTTCAAGACACGATCTTCAGTGTAGCCCTGACTCTTGTGCTAGTATTTTCTTTATCACAAGAGCCAGACCTCTCAATATACAGGGTTCATATTAAAGAAGCATTATAGACAAAAGGAGAGTTGATATGTTACAGCTATGGCATGCAATGACAGGTAGGTTTACAGAATGAATTACAGAAAAATAATAAGTTGCAATAATAATAATAGTAATATAAAAGTTTTAGATCAGTACGGATGTGTGCGTGAAATGTGTGTGTATGGGGGTGAGTAGTGAGTGTGCGGAGAGTACAGTGCATGTTTCTATAGTATTATTTTATGTTGTCCATTATGTTTTCTATTTCATTGTAGTTATAATTATCCAATCAGTGTATTATTGTCTGTTTGAATTTAAAGTTGGTCAGATGTTCAACTTGCTTTAGTTGTTTAGTCCCCTTATCTTGGCAGAATTTGTTTTAAAACCGAGGGACCACGTAGTAATAGTGTTTCCGGGCAAAAGTGCTCTTAGCCCCTTCAACTGGTCACGCATTAATCCTCCGGGATGAGATAGGTAAGCTTGGAACGGAGAAATACTTTTCGAATGCTAATTACTTTGGCTGTTTCATATACAACAGTAGTGGGAGTCCGATACTTTAGTGAGAGAAGCACTTTAAGCACCGCACGCTGTGCCCTCTCCAGCTCAATCATGAAGGTCTTTCCTGCCCCACCCCAAGCGCAAATACCATATCCCAGGATACAGTGGCATAGAGCTTTGTAGGTTTGTATCAGGAGTTCGGGGACTGGCAGCCTGTCTCAAGATTTAAAAAATGTGGATCAACTTGCGCACTTTTTTGGCTGTACCTGAGATATGTTGTGCCCATTTATGGTTTTCGTCAATGATTACTCCTACGAGTTTACTCTATGCAGTGTCTCTACACTGTTGTCCCCACGGAATAATAAAAACAAGAGGAAGTGCCCTTAGTCTTACTTGATACTGGATCCAGTGTCGCCAAACTCACACATTTGCAAATTAAAATGTACTTGCAATACACAGAAAACGATGATATAATTGGCTACAAATTAGAAACGCAACTTTGGCGAAAAGCTTATTTATTGTTGTTTGAAATTAAACCGTATCACAACTGACGAACGTTGCTATTATTTTACATGTCAAAATCACTAAAGAGATTTTTTCCATCTAACAATCCAATTCGAGCAATGTCCAACGAGTTCAGCTATTCGACGCTAGAGAGCGCTGTTACCAAATTCATCTATTGTTACTATAAATAGATGTCATTTTCGCATGCAACTGTTATTTATTTTTCTATTCAATGAGAGATGTGGTCAAGTTGTCGATAATTTGTACAATGTAAGAAATGTAATTACCTACAGTGTTTAAATTGATCTTTTTAATGTACGTAATGGATCAAAAATGACGATTAATTAATTATGTATGCGTATATTGACATATTTTTCTGTGATAATATGAGTCCGTACTTAATATGATTGTACCTATGTAGAAAATTGATTGACGTCCCAGTGAAATGACGCATTATTTTAGACATGAAAATATCTTTTTTAAATACGTGACAGTCTTTTAAAAACATAATTGACATCTGAATTTTTGTGAAGATAAACTATATACATGTAAGTATATAATAGAATATTTATAGGCCTACGTCTAACCGCGAATGAGTGACTATTTGCCAGAATATAGGTATCAGGTTTTTAAAACTCATTCTTTCAAACTCGTACTTTTATTTATTAAAAAAAAAGTTTGGTACTAAACATACCTACATGTTATTGTTTTATCGACACGAACTATTTGCATTAATGTGTCGCATCCCTAAACGAGTAGCGTCGAAGTTTCTAGAATTTATGCCACGTAAAACGATTACAGTCAAGACAGCGAGCAAGCTAATTTAGAGTTTAATGAATGGACATAAGGTAGTTTTTAGTTCGCATCAAAGTAAAAATATGGTATTGTCAATAAAAATCGATTATATTGAAATATATGAAAGTTTTATACTTTTTGGTGATACGATATACCTCTGCAAGAAACATTCTTTGCCCTGCTATCATTTTTGCATGTAAAAATTGCACAATAAGGCAGGGTTGTATTTTTTTGCCTTACGTGCGACATTGTGCGATATGTCACGTCGCTGCAAGTAGTTGATCTCGACTAGACCAATGTTGATCATTTCCACATAATTGTGCCACACGTTCGATGGCTGCGTGGCACTTCCCCTTGTTTTTATTATTCCGTGGTTGTCCCCATGCACAGGAGGCCAAGATGTTATTATTCCTATTGCAAGGAAAGGTGTGGATGTTAATTTTAAAATTAATAGGGCTTCCTGCTCTTGTCTTGCTAAAACTTAGGAACTTTTGTCTTGGTTGTGTTGAGTGATTGCAAACTGTCTTCAAGCCAAGTCGTTACCTGAGAGAGACCTGCTTCACAAACGGCCTCTAGGCTCTCTCAGCACTTTTCATGGAACATCAAAACTGTGTCGTCAGCAAACACACACATCGGCTTCATTAGTCTTGATATCACACAGCTCGTTGATGTAGACCACGAAAAGTGTTGGAGCAATAGTACTTCCTTGGGGGACACCATATGAGCAAGAAGCTTCATTGCTAGTCATATTATCAAGGTGAACGCATTGGCTTCTTTCAGATAGGTAACTTAGTATAGTTATTGAAAGTGCATTATGTTCAAACCAACAGTGCAGTATTTTGACAAATCAAAAAAAAAAAGGAATTTATTTCTCCAACAATATTTAGAAGAACAGATTAGTGATTGGAACTTCCCTAATGCCTGTGTTGGGAGACTCCGCTCATCCATACCGATAAACGTACATATATTAGTGTAAGTGTGTGTGTATATGTATGTGTGTGTTTGTGAGTGCGAGAGTAGGGTTTTTTGTGTGCATAATATGTGTGCCACAGAGTACATTTTAATGTGTGCCAACGCGAGGTAAAGTCGTGCTTGTTGTGCATGTTTGTGTACCTATTTTGACAAATACAAAAATATTCACTTGATGGCACTTGTATGTGTTGTTATAACGGCACTTTATGTACTTTCAGTTTCGTTAACTGCTAACTGACCATGTCAATCAGACAACAGTCAGTTGTGACGTCATCCACAAATATTCGACGCATTTGAACCAACGCTTAGTTAAGAGCGCCCATCCCGTCATATTTCCCATACAAGCGCTCGTACGCGATTACGGCGTTATAACAAATTATTTCCTAAATATTTTTAACACCCAGGTATCTTGTGGTTAAAATCTAGGTTTGTATGAAGCCAAAAATTAACTTTTTTGAGAAACTAATTCAGTAAACACGTCCGAAAATCAGCTTTTTTTGCACAACTTTATCTGAACTTTGGCCGTTCATAATGCATTCATACATTGAAAAAGTAAAAAAACAGCTTCATACAAACCTTGCATATGTAATGGTGATTCTAAATTACAAACAATATTACCAAAAACCTGTAAGGCTTTTTCAAAAACACGTATGTCCTGGAACAAGTTTTCGCGCCAATTTTCCTGTGATGTTATCGCGTTCTCACTCACTCGTTTGTTTTCAAACATTGAGTTGGTTGAAATAAAAAAAAAATTCAATCACGCTCGCATTGAAGTTCGTTCGATGGGGAAGGGCGCTCTTAAAGGCACTATTCCTTTTACAGTCCAGTTTTGTCATTGTCTTGTTTGGCTATTAAAACTCTTTTTAGCTGCTTACTTAATACCTCTTTCTGTATAACTTTATCTTATTTTGTGGTATTTCGTTTTTTTATCTATACTAATATTATAAGGAAGTAAAATTTGTTTGTATGTTTGGGGTAATCTCCAGAACTTCTCATGCGATTTCAAAAATTCTTTCACCAGAAGCTACGTTATCCCTGAACGCAATAGGCAATATTTTATCATCAAAAAAATTTGGTTTCCTTAAGAACATTCACGCGGGTGAAGTCGCGGGCAAAGTGCTAGTCTATAATATAAAAATGAATCGCAAAATGTGTTGGTAAGCGCATAACTCAACAACGCCTGGACCAATTTGGCCAATTCTTTTTTTTAAATGTTCGTTGAAGTTCAAAGATGGTTTTTACGGCGAGAAAAATTCGAATAATTGCCGGAAAAGCCCTAAAAATAGCCCTTTTCTTTTTCCCATACAAACGTTTTCTAACTAAAACGAGCTTTATTGCTATTGTATAAAGTTCATGTTGAATTACAAGCAGTCACTTTTGTTTAAACAATGTAGGTATGTTCCTAACGTCAAAGAGTCAATTTTGCACTTAGGTAGTAGTAGGTGTAGGGTAGGTGTAGGGTAGGTGTAGGGTAGGTGTAGGGTAGGTGTAGGGTAGGTGTAGGGTAGGTGTAGGGTAGGTGTAGGGTAGGTGTAGGGTAGGTGTAGGGTAGGTGTAGGGTAGGTGTAGGGTAGGTGTAGGGTAGGTGTAGGGTAGGTGTAGGGTAGGTGTAGGGTAGGTGTAGGGTAGGTGTAGGGTAGGTGTAGGGTAGGTGTAGGGTAGGTGTAGGGTAGGTGTAGGGTAGGTGTAGGGTAGGTGTAGGGTAGGTGTAGGGTAGGTGTAGGGTAGGTGTAGGGTAGGTGTAGGGTAGGTGTAGGGTAGGTGTAGGGTAGGTGTAGGGTAGGTGTAGGGTAGGTGTAGGGTAGGTGTAGGGTAGGTGTAGGGTAGGTGTAGGGTAGGTGTAGGGTAGGTGTAGGGTAGGTGTAGGGTAGGTGTAGGGTAGGTGTAGGTAAATAGGCAGGTAAGTAGGTAGATCGGGACAAGACAACGTCTGTCGGGTCAGCAAGTATAATATAAAAGCGAAATACCACTCAACTCAAACTCAAATCATTTATTTCAAATAAACCATTTACAGGCACTTTTGAATTGTCAAGGAGTCAGTCAGTCAAAAAGTTGCAGCTAGTTGCTCGTTCCAAACTGTAGGTTTCTATGGAGAAGAACGAGCAAAAATCTCCATTAGCACTCTATTAAAATCAATAGTATGTTACAAATTTTGGTTACATCATTCAGGTTGAATCTAGGGGTACAATGTGAGAACAATGTAACAAGTTGTGCACGTTAAAAGAGGTCTAGTGACGTTCAAATATGACAATTCAAAATAATTTTAAAATAACCGAGGCAGCTAAGAGATGACCTGTCTCAACTGACGGCGCCCGTTCACGAACATGACGCACAGATCGGCACCATTTAGCTCAACCATTTTATAGGGAACCAAATGATCCAACACATGCGCCACCATCAGCGAGACATTCAAGTGAGCATGACAAACTCTCAACCGCCAGGGCATATTCAAGTCAACGTAAGACATATCTCGTAAATGGTAGCTTTAAAGTACATAGTGCTCACATGTATGTGCTATGCAAAATTATATAATACTAATAGTTTGAGTTTATATAACGCAAAGATAATGTAGTTCTACATCTTCAGCAGCTCCAAAAATAGTTACCATTGCTAATCAATAAATCTATGAATACATGGCTGTGGAGCTAGACCAGCATCCAGCCAAGCATTTTTATCAGTGATGTAATCATCCAATCCTAATATGATCGGCCGCACAGTACGCGTTTTATATAGGACTTACATTTTGTCTCATTAAGTTGAAGAATGTGGGGAGGTATTTTATTTTAACACTTGACAATACCCCATGAAAGACGAATCTACTTTAGCCAGCCTGAAACCTGGTTGAACTAGTTGGTCCCTATTTCTAGTACTATAGTTATTTTATATTCACTTCTTTTACCAAAAAGTTGCAGATTTTTTACTAACTGATTGATCGCGAAAGCTCGAAAACTACTTGATTTATGAAGCTGAAATTTGATGGGAAGGTAGTTTGTAGGTAGGAGAAGTCAGCTAAGAACGGTTTTGACATTGACTTTGGGCAAAAGCTAGTTTTAATAAAATATTTGAATGTTTCAGGCTAAAAGTCTTCAGCGTGAACTCAGCAACATGCGCATTTCACTGGAGAAGCTCCATGCTGAGAATCGTTCCATGAAAGACGAGCAGTTCCGCAAAGATACGGCGATGCAGGCCGCTGACAATAAGGTAACTAACATAATTCTACTAAGTAACATTCAGACATTCAGACACTCAATTTTATAAAAGTGAGTGTGTGTATGTATGCTTGATTTGTTAAGACTTTGCACCGTTTCTAGTACTTGTAGTGGTTTTGTTCTAGGTACTTACATCGTCTTCACATACAATTATGTAATCAATGTATAATATACATTTGAAATATATACATTTTGTAGGTTGTATCATGTCCAAGATTATTGACAGATTTCCGGCCCCTAAACTAGGTACAATATAACCGTTATTGGTGCAAAAGGTATACATAGACTCACGCTGTACGATGTTGAGGTTAGCCTTGTCCTCAAAAACGGACGGACGGGACGGCAGAGTGTACAGCGACTATATTGCCGCATCGTCTGCTGCCGTCGTCGTGGCTCTCGGGTCGTGTTGGCGGTGGTGGGGTAGGTTTTTCTCGTTTGAAACTTGACTTGATCGAGAGTGTTCTTAGGTAGGAATAGAATAAAAACATGTGGAAGTGCCCACGCATCTAAACCACGCGAGTCACAATTATGCGGAAGAATATGTAATAAAATGACAACTTTTGTCAGTTGTAATAAGTATTAAATTTGCATGAACAAAAAATTCAACTTTGACGAAAAGCTAATTTGTTGTTCAAACTAATTTAAGACGTATTACAACTGACGAAAGTTGATATTATTTTACATATTCTTCCTTGGTTCTTAGCTATCATTTAAGAAAATATTTGCTATGGAATTGTATATGTATATCAGCTGTCTGATACCCATAGTACAGGGTCTTCCTAGTTTGGGGTTAGATGGCCGTGTATGAAATGTCCCAAAACATTAATATTATTAAATCTGTTGAGCCGTTTGATGATTATGAGCTCTTTTCTAGTCGATTCATTGATGTACGCATCTTCACACAACATCACCATAGGTCTGATCGAGCTGGGTATGTGTCGAGTGTTTTTTAAATGTTATGCGTGTAGGGGCCGTATTATTTCACCTTTTCGAACTGACAATTGGTTTGAAAATTACTCTAGATGTGTATAGCAATTGTGACTATATGCACATGAGTATTTAGAAACAATATTGGTCTAATATTAATTGATTGTTTTCAGATCAAAGAAACCAAAGAAAAATTGACAGATTCCTTGGACAAAACAAAATCATCAGAAAAGAGGGCTAAGGAGCTTGAAGATATACTGAATGTAAGACTTATTACTGCATATGGTATGAGTTGTGTTGCTTGTTTATTAGTAAGGAAGATGACACCACCGATCAATTGACATACTTTTTATGAGCTGTCAAAACGCGATTCTCCCATACACTTTTTATGAGCTGTCAAAACGCGATTCTCCCATACATTTTGTATGTCATTAGCAAAACGTGACGTCACTTTTTTGCCAACTCAATTGACCATCCATTTATTCATTTAAAAGCAACTAAAAATCTAATTTTACAGTTAATTGAAAGTTAATTAGGTTTTGAGAGTTAGTATGGAGTAGGTTATTTGAGAAGTTGTGTCATGGAATTTTTTAGATACTAATGGTGGCATCTTACGATTTACTGTGTCGTATTATGACAAACTTTCATGTCATGATCAGGATGAAGAGCACTACGCGAGACAGATTTCCAAGAACCAGCAGCGCGCGATGCACTGCTCCTTCAACGAGCAACAGAATCTCCTAGCGTTACAGAATGAGGAGAAACTGTTCCATATGCAACTCAAAGGTATGTCGCGAAGTAGACTAGTGTGTATTTGTGTTGTTACAAAAGAGATAGCAAAACATGCTGGTTGGCCTGTAATTAGGATTATTACTGCCAAACTTTTCCGTTAGAGGCGTCACTGAACTGTAACGTAAACAAAGTGACACTGACATGATAATACTCTTTGTCTGTGCATCAATATTATATTTTTTAGCTTCTGGAGCAGCTTTTTATTGGCTTATGTTTAACGAACCTCTAGATATAGTAAATGACGTCCAAAAATAGTAAATTATCACCAACATTTAACCCCATTTTAATGTTTAACGAACCTCCAGATATAGTAAATGACCTCCAAAAATAGTAAATGATCACCAACATTTAACCAATGTATTGTAGAAATGTATGAGTTTGACTGTACTGTTTTTTGGTGGTCATTTGATGACTAAGATTTGGTGA
Organism: Charanyca ferruginea; assembly: GCA_947361185.1. NCBI lineage: Eukaryota > Metazoa > Arthropoda > Insecta > Lepidoptera > Noctuidae > Charanyca > Charanyca ferruginea. The sequence continues at coordinate 18,247,007 of OX376059.1, read as the reverse complement.
TCATTAATTTACTATTTTTGGTGGTCATTATATTTATTCCCCTTTTTAATTCCGCATCAGTTAAAAGTTCGTTATTATCATCCGTTTTGATAATATATTACAACAAAACACTCGTAACGCAACTTCTATAAAATAAGAATTTTACCGCACTAATAGAGTTTACATTATAATTCGGTGGCGCCCTCTGAGATTAGCTTTGCGTAAGCAACCCTTTTGAAGACTATACAGGGTGGCGATGGCAAAAGCACAAAAAAGGATCATAGCAGGATTTGGTAATTTGGTGTAATTGTTTTTATTGAACATTAATATTATTAAATTATGGCGCCACTAGTTGTCACTCTTCTCACAAATTAGTAAACCCATATTTCAAATGGTGTTCTGTTTTCATTTATATGCTCTTTAGTATGTTTGAAATCATTTTTTTAATTTCTGTGTTAGGATTTATTTGATAGTTTCAAAATATTCTTGTGAACTAACTAGTGTTACCAGTATTTTATTTTTTGTCGTATCGTCAATCCCGCCTTGTATAAGCCCGAGACTGACTGTGTTATACCTAAGAACTAATCTATACAGAAGCTGTTGACCGACCTTAACAATAAAAAAAAGATGAAAAGTATATAAAGAAACAAAAAAGATTAAGAATTTGTAGAATTCCAGCGTTTCAGTAAAGTTGGGAAATATTTTACTTTTAAGGTGTTGTTAATTTTTTTTTTGTAAGTAACGATTTATCATTTATAATAATACCAGCCTATAATATAAAAACGAGCCTTCAAATAATTGTAAACCATTTAATGATTAAGTACCTAACACAAAATATTAATCATTCTATCTTAGTACATTAGGACCTAAGATCATCTACACATCTTTATAAATATATACGTGTTAATTTGTCACAATCTTGTAAAAGATTAATACTTTGAAGTAAATTACAACTTTTGTCCTGCAGCCACGAAGGCGATGTGTAATAAATTGGAATACAAGCAGCGTAACGCACAAAAATTGGCGCAGTCTCAGAAGGAATCACTTTATATCATCGTAAGTAAGATTTTATAAGAAACTTATTTACGATAATTCAGTGTGTTTTTTTTTTAATACATTCATGGTGAGTTGCACCGAACCAACATTAGTTAACGAATACTTTAAGTTGTTTTTTTTTCCGATTGGCATCTCGCAGGTCAACCTAGGGTCCTAGGAGGTTGTCTACTTAAGTGGAGTTTCCCTATAAAGAATATTATTTTTAGGGCCTCCAGCCAGGGCCAAAATACTTACAAACTAAGCGTCTACACGTTAAGGGTACCCCCTGTGGTAGGGTACGAGCCTCGGCTTAGGACGTCGCTGGGGGAGGACAGCAAAGGGACAGTCTGGATCGGATTTCACTTTAAAATAATGCTGTCATTTTCTTTTTGATACGAAATGTAAGGGATGGCATGATTTTAAAGTCTCCGTTAAACTAATGTTCGTTTCCTGCAACGCAACGTCAATGTCTAAAAAGGCTTGAGGCGATACCGTTTTTGATCCCGGTTAATTTATCTGACAGATAATTTAATTATATTCTGTTCCATTATTTTGATTTGTCTGTGTGCATATAGTTCATATAGTTCATCTTCGGAAACTGTGAAACAAGTCCTCTGCATTATATAATTTTAAATTGTAGTGTTACCAAGTGGAGACGGTAGGCGCCCGAGTGTCACACTTGGAGGGCGCGCGCTCTGAGCGCGAGAGCTCTGCTCTGCTTGCCGAGAAAGAGAACAGGTAATGGGGAACCAAATAATACATATAATACTAGCCTACGACTGTCTTGCTGGTGGCCAAAGGCCTTTTCTCATACATATAAGGCACGAGCAATGATCACTATCCTCTATTTCCTATATTTTGTACGCCATTAAAGCAAAACATGACAGTGCCCCTACATTTGTGTAGTTATACTCATGTTTTATAGTCTTGTGTCTTGTATCATTAAGATTCTGTCGAAGGTATTAATGGCCGCCAACTTGGGACTTATTGTCACCATCAACAGTTTTAGCCTTGATTCCTTTGATCAGTAAGCGGAATCCCATAATGTGATATATTTATTTAAACTTTATGCAACAAAAAAGTACAAAGAAACAGTAGCTGAAGTCGTACGTGCACCTCTGTTCAGGCACTTCGTTAGTCTGGTAATCTTTAGAGAGGTATCTACCTATTGGCCAGTGGCGTGCCTAGGGGTCAAGTTAGGGCAAGCCCGACAGATGAGATAATGGTTCAATACCTACTTGGAGATGTAAAATTTTTGTGCTTTGTGTCTTTTTTTATTGTCTCGCATTATTGATTGCAAGCCTGGCTTTTGGGCTTTAATGGAAGACACGCCACTGCTAGTGGCTATCTCGAGGTGTCAGCACAGGGGCATTTGTGTTTACAATTAGTGTTGTCCTTTGAAAGTGTGTTTATGTACCAACAATAGTTTTCTAAGTTTTGTATACTAACATATGGATCTGCACAGAATGAAGGATGTGTGTGCACGTCACGCGGCTCGCGTGTCTCTCCTGGAGCGCCACTCGGCCAAGCTCTCTGACGACATGCGGCGCCTGGCGCGCGGCGTGGAGTACCGCAGCGCTGAGCACACCAAGCTGGTGACTATCTACACTAGCATAATCAGTCTGTAATCTTTCCACTACTGGAACAAAGGTTACACAGGCCTCCTGTGAAACAAGCGTTATTTCACCGTTTTTTTTTTTCTCATTGCCCCACACTAGGAATTTCTCCTGTACCATTTGTAAACGCACCCAGCGTTTACAAACATATAAACTCACATACACAAACAGCAGGTTTTGTCAGCAATGATGATGTAATAATTGCACAACGTAATTAAATGCTTGCCTGTCTGGTTTTCACCACATGGCTTACAACTCGAGCAAACAGCAGCAATGTGCTCTAAATATATTATTTAGTCATTCATAATTAGCCAAAACATAACAGTGTTGAAAATATGTAAAAGATATAATTCCTCGCAAAAATCTTACATGTAATTGCGCAATTTTAAAATGTATTTCTGTTGTTCGTTATCAATTAATCTATGAAAATTGATCATATTACTGCTCTGTTTACGCTGACCGTATGTCGAACCGGCTTTGCCTGCTGAATCGCCACTGCTTTCTCTCTATATACCCTCGCGTTTATATGACACACGGAATAAAAACAAGTGGAAATGCCCACGCCGCTATGTGTCACAACTCACAATAATGCGGAAAATATGTAAAATAATAACAACCTTCGATACTTAGTTGTTGGTCTTAATTTTGTTAGAACATCAAATGAGCTTTTCGTCAAAGTTGACATTGTTGCTCATACAAAATCAAGACTTATTACAACTGACGAAGGTTGTTATTATTTTACATATTGTTCCGCATAATTGTGACACGCGCGGCTAAGCTGCGTGGGCACTTCCACTTGTTTTATCCGACTGTAAGATCGCCATACACCTAAGCAGGTCGGCCATTCTCAAAGGTGGTTTCTAATGTATGGGCAGCTTTTAGGTGGTTGGCGTAAGCGTGATGACGTCACGAGACGTAAAGTTCGATTCGAGCTTAATGGCGGCTCTGAACATGAGGTGAGTGGCTGCGCAGTAACAATTTCACGCAAGCAGGAGTGAGGGGCGGGGTACTGCGCAGTCAGTAGCGCTTCACAGCCGCCATTAAGTTTGAATCAAAGTATACCAGCATTTGCATCATACATCTGCTTATAATAATATATCATCTTCTCACGTTGTGCCTTCAGTTTTCCAGAATGTTAACCCTCCTGGTAACTGCTGACTTAAGAAGACCAATCTAGGTTTCGTAAGACAGCGGTTGCCGTTACACAACAGTCACACATAACTACAGCCGTCATGTCGTGTGCGGACCCACCATACCACTGATTAAAACTGTCTAAAACTATACCACTGAGAAAATGGTTTGGATTAGGTTAGTACTGTGACCATTAAAGTGAGCGAGCTGTGCCGCGGTAGCAGCCGCCGAACGCCAGATCCCCTCGATTGTTGGTGAATCATTTGGGTTAGGTTAGGTGAGTGGTATAGTTTTAGACCCACCATACCACCAGGGGTATGGCCAGAGGGTCCGCAATACGTCATGTCTACCCTAGGAAATCCATGCTTTATCCATAAAGAAATAAAGTGTACACGCGTTTTAAGCACTACCTTAGTACCTATCACATCTGATTGATATAACTAAACATCTTTATTTATTAAACAGCAAAGTCGTCTAAAATCTGCGATGCTGAACGTAGAAGGCGGCGACAAGGAGCTGCTGCTGTCCCGCCAGGAGTGGCGTCGCTCGCGCGTGGAGGAGGCCCTCACGCGACTGCGCGTGGCGCACGCGGCGCGCGCCGTGACGCGCCTGGACGACCACGCCTTCACCCTCGACGAGCAGCGCCTGCATATTGATGCGGTAGGATTCTGTACTATCAGTCAAGGGTGTTGCCAAGGAGGGCAGGGAGGGGCAGTTGCCCCCCCTAAAGATTCCAAAAGCTTCATGTGCCTTTGACTGTATTTAAAATGTATACTTTTCCTATCCTGTCCTAAAATAAGTAGTTCTAGTACTCGCGCCCCACCGCAACGCCGCGCGCTTTAACATCTTTCTTTAAGACTATGTCGAGCAAAAAACGAAAAAAGGACATTTACAGTTAAGGTTATATCAACGAAAGTATGTTGACTATGAAAATATACATAATTACACGGGGGATAATGTATTTACAATGTTTGCCAGGCAAACATATGAAATATGGCATAATTTTTTGAATACAAAAATCACAAAAATCGCAAAATCTACAAGAACGCGTGCTGGGAATCAGGGGATTTCATGTATTTTTCCATTTAAATATTCTGTAGAAATGAATTCAAGCAAATCTCTAATATGTAATCTTTAAATCATGCGTCTCATATTTTCATTGTATTGTTTAGAAGATTTTATATATTTTTATTCAAAATGCGCTTTGAATGCGTCATACAAAATTACTATGAACACGCTGAGCCACCTAAATACATGCCCACGCGGTCCAACAATTCAGTCGCCCTCGAGAGCTCAGAGCGTCTCCACGTCATTTTAGAGAGCGAGCGCATCAATCGATAATTACTGTGTAAGCATACTCTGCTGCATAGAAAACCAAAGTATGTGACATTTCGATATCTTGAATTTAATTCTACTTTTAATGAATTTTATCTTGTAGTCTCGCAATACCGTTTATCGAATGAGCTAAAATTTTGTATATTTACATAAGTTTTATAGCATCAACTACTGTTTTAGGAAATATTTAACTATAGTATTAAGATAAATGGGAAAGCGAAAGGAGAGGTAGGTATTATACCTACGAACAAAGGAACCAAAATGTTCTACTTTGACTGTTTACTACCGGAAATAAACGACTTAAGATTGGATAGACAAATGCAAATCAAAGAGCCCGAATACATTTTGGAAGCACCAATGCACGAACACAGAAAATTAAGCAAAAAACCTGAAGATGAAAAATGTATTTATTCAACACAATATTGACACGTAAAAAATTTTAAAATAAAGCTATTTCAAAAAAAAAATGTATAGGTAATCGAATTAAAACATTAAATAAAAAACTATGATATTCCTTTGTTTTCAGTTTTACATTACATTTTAAATTTCAAATTTTGCATAAATTGTTTACTTTAAGTTTAGTTAAAAATAATGTACTAGAATTCACATGATGCCATTTTTTAACCAACTTCAAAAAGGAGGAGGTTATCAATTCGGATGTTTTTTTTTTTATGTATGTTCGGGCATAACTCTGTCATCTATAGACGAATTTGCAAAATTATTTATGTTCGAAAGGGGTTTATTCTGAAATGATCCCATATAAATTTTATCAAAATTTATGCAGCTCTTTTTGAGAAAATCAACAAGATCCCAAAAAAATTACGATTGAGTTTCGTCAATCTTTCGAGGACTTACAATCTCTGTTTTAAGTGTGTCGCCGTTCCTTAATAGATTTGGATGTTAAGGCAATACTAAAAAGCGGAAAATAAAAAGTTTCTTCAAAAAAAAAAGAAAGAAAACCGCCTTCAAAAACTAAAAAGTGATAAATAACTTTAGCACTGAACACACATTACTTTAGTTTCGGAAGTCGGTGGCAATACAAAACAACAAGCAAGAAAGCTACCGCCGCCGACTAACACCATCATCATCTCTCACCTCAGGCCTTATACCAGACGTGATGATGTAATTCTTTGCCAGAGGTGCCATTTTTTTTGGGGAGCTCATGGCTAAGTAAAAGATGTACGAATCGATTGATCATGGTTATGCTACGCTTGCCGCGGTCGGTCCGTAGATGGGTGACCATCTATTTCATACCCAGACCACTCCACGCCGCGGAAAGCCGTTGGTCCCGGTTGCCAATCTTGCATCTTGGCAATCACAGTGACAGTTACCGGGTAACTATCCGGTAACTGTGGTGTGAAGGTGTCAGACCGACAGTCACTCCATGTAAAACAATGGTATTCAACTGCGTCCGATAAGACTGGAAGCCGACCCCAGCATAGTTGGGAAAAGGCTAAGCAGATGATGATGAATTTTTTGCCAAATTTGGATTTCAAAATTCCATTTCCCTTTCTTCCACATCGTCATCAGCCCCATAAGGGGGTTGCTACAATCCCCACGCTTGGCAGGCGTCTTAGGAATCACAGTGAAGTTGTTCAGTATATGGAAGCCCCTGCTGCCCCACTTCCGAATTTTCCCTTAGTCACCTTCTACGACACTCTCGGGATGAAATGGGTATTCTAGCCCGATCTCCCCACGGGATACTTCCTTCCACATAACCGCATAAATTGTGGTCACCAGGCGATGGACGAGCGCCTAGTGGAGATAAAGACCCGCCGCGAGATGTTCAACATGCAGAAGCGCGCGTTGTTCGAGGACTGCGGCAAACTGCGCGCAGAGATACGAGAGCGGGAGCAACGCATCGATCAACTTATCAAAAGGTACTGCTGGCACTTCACTTGTCGTATTTATGCATATTTTCCATTGATCTCTAAATTTTTAACGTTATTTAGCTTATACAAAATGAACATTGTCTCATCAACTGTAGGACTGGTTTTGTTCCGCCCTAGCAAGACGAATATTTGGTAATAAGAACCCAATGTAGATATTGTACTATAAAGGTGTACCTCCTTTAACGTGCACGACTTGTTACATTATTTTTACATTGAACTCAAATGATGTAACTTAAATCTGTATAATTTATTGCTTTTAAAAGGGTGTTCGTGGAGTTTCTTGCCACTAGCTTCAACTTTCTGACTGACTGACGTAAAAAGTGCATGTAAATGGTTTATTTGAAATAATTGAGTTTGTAAAAACTTTACAAATGATGAAACTTATTTTTGCATTATTGTATTGTTTTCAAATGTCTATGTTGTACCTTCTTCTATGTATCTGCTCGCGAAAACTGCAGGATCACGTCGTATGAATGACTTGTTGTCGAACAAGTTGGATATTTTATTACATGTTTCAGATACGAAATATTCATTGACTCGCTGGGTAAAGACGACAGTGGGCAGCAGCTCACCATAACTTTCTTCAAAGTCAAGGTAATCCTTTTACAGTAAACCAAATTTCCTTTTTGAGTAGTGTTTACTTCGATGTCGATGCTTTGTATTCAATTTGGCATTTAGAACAAATTTAGGCTTTGCGATGATAGAGAGCTACTTACTATACTAACTACTGAGTTACAGTTATATATAACTAACTGTAAATCAGGACTATCCTATCTCAGACACATTTCTCTATTTAAGATTTTATTATTCAGTGCTTGAACTATGATGTTGAGATATTTATATATGTATGATTATAGTAAAATCTCGATTATCCGAATGTTGCCGCGACTTTGTGGCTCAATGGTGGTGTCGAATCGAATGGTTTGAGAGACAAGAAAAATGTTGCCCAACGAAACATCTCTTTCTCAAACTGCTGCGAGACTTAGCCGGTCAAAAACGCGTTGCAGCCGTTCGTCGATTAAAAATGAACGATTGTATAAAGTAAAAGCATTCGATTTTAACGTTACTGTGTCAAATTTTAATATACTGTACTGTTTTTATGTAAAAAGGTGTTGTTTTTGTTTGATTTTGTCCCAAAAACCCACATTTCGATTATCCGAACTACTTTCGGTCCCAATTAGTTTGGATAATCGAGGTTCTTCTGTATATCAGTTCGCGGCGGAGCGAGCAGAGCTACGCGAGCGCGGCGCGGCCTTGGACGCAGACATCGGGCGGCGCGAGCGCGACGTGTCGGCTCTAGAGGCCACACTACGCGTCGTGCACGCCGCACACCAGCACTTTTTACACAACATCTCGCCGCTCAGCGAAAATTGTAAGCTTTTTGTTCGTAAATAATAATAATAATAATAATTCCTTTATTGCAGGCTACACAGGCCCATAACCTTAACCTAAACATACATATTTTATAACTTAAAAACTTGTGTTTGTAGTTAAGACTTAAGAATATGTTAGCAGCAGTTCGTCATCATCATCATATCAATCTTTAGACGCCCACTGCTGGGCATAGTTCTACTCCAAAGACCTCCACCTGTGTCGGTCCCGCGCCGCGTTCATCTAGCGGCTTCCCGCGGCTTGGACTAGGTCGTCGGCCCTTACACTAAATTGTCTTTGTGCTGTCCTGTGGCACTTGTCCGCGGAAGCGACAGAACACCACATCCTGCGGCCAAAAGTCTTCTTCAATGACGAGGGGCAGATAATAATTCGGTACTCGCACCCGCACCACGAACGCCTTGAAGTTGACGTTGCGGCGCGACTCCAGTAACTGCACCCTCGACGTGTACTTTGTCTTTCGGCTCACGTACCCTACGATATCCTCCGTCTTAGTCTTTAAATACATTACCGTAGTCACAAGACTCCTCCAAATCCACATTGAAAAAAAGTGGCGGGAATTCGCTGTCTTCCAACATATGACAGGAGTATCATCATCATATCAGCTTATTGCCGTCCACTGCTGAACGTAGGCCTCCCCTAGAGATCGTCAACCAACCTGATCTTGGGCAGCCCGCATCCATCCGCTGCCAGCCACCTTCTTCGTCGGCCCATCGTGCCGCAGGGCAGGAGTATGCTGTTCATAATTATATTGTTTAATTCGAATTTTCGACAGAAATATCTAAATACGAACGTATCTTTTTATAAAATCCTGACTTTTACCTACTCGATTTGTAAATCCTAATATTTACTAGCAGTTTCCCGAGAGCATATATTGCATCGAAATACAATAAAACGTGTTCTATCTTAGTGGTAATATTAATATTGTATTGTTTCACATTCCAACGTTTTTGATGACGATATGCTTTCGCTAGTTGGTTGTAAAATTACCAATGAGGGTATTGAGCTGAACGGACGTGACAGATTTAAAAAAGGTACACCTACAAAAGGTGTACTATTTAGTTATATTGATTCCCTATCAACGGGCATGCCTAATTAGAAAATTCAGTGAGTCAAGTTCTTTTAGGCTAAATGATCCACATGAGCTTGTTTTTGGTGCATTTGCCTAGTTCCTGTAATACAGGTTAATTCCTAGTATGGGACTGGGTCTTGCTCTGCTCTCCACTCTAACCCTTGTCTCTGTCATTTATATCATGCTGTGGTATATAACTTCTTTTGTGGAATTAGAATGATTTGTGTTTGTGTGAATGTGTGTGTGTTTGTGTGATTCAGTGCGTGTGTGTGTGTGTGTGTGTATGTATGTATGTATGTGTGAAAGAGTGTGTGATGCGTGCGTGTGTGTGTCTCAAAATGTTTTGCTCATTAAAGTTATTATTATTTTTAGCACCTGAAATAGATGAGCTGAACGGCTTAAGGACTCAGTTCTACGAGTTGCGCGCAGAGTTACAAGCGCATCAAGCGAACATATCGCGCCTCGAGGAGTACAACCGCGACGCCGATGCCCGTCTCACACTCATCACTGACAAAAGCAAGCAGCTCGATGCTAGAAAGTTTGTACTGATTTTTTTAACCTGTACTTTATAACATCACTGCTTATATCTGTGCTATGTGAGCATATAAATCCGAATCTTTGACCAGTTCGGCTAAGTGAAATCAGGAGCTCGATTTTGTAGAAAATAACTTTTTTTGACGTAGAGTCACCTTGGATGAAGATGCCTCTTACCACTACTTCTTTGAAAAATGCAAACGTGGTACACCAGAAGTGGCATAGTTCTTCAGAGATATACGAGGATGAAAGGCGAGGAAAGGGTGTAATAATAGCGCAAGAGGAATACGGTTCCAAAAGCTAAGAAAATTCACCGTGTATAAAGCTTACAAATGTCAACGCTTTACTTTGATTTACGTTCAGTGGTTTCTGTGTGCAGGAATCATTGCTCTTGCTCTGTTTAGCCTGTAGTGTTCCAACTCTATACACCTAATTATAAAGCTGAAGAGTTGGCGGTTTCTTTTTATTTTATTTTTTTACGCGCTTGTCTCCTGTACTTCTGGTCACTGAAAATTCGCTAATAAAAAGCTACGTTATCTGTGAGTGTTAAGAGCGCCCAACCCCATCGAGCGAACTTAGACGCGAGCGTGATTGAAAAATTTTTTGTTTCAACCAACGCAAAGCTCGAAAACAAACGAGTGAGTGAGAACTCGATAACATCACAGGAAAATTGGCGCGCGGAAATTTCACGAAAATTGTTCCAGGACATAGGGGTTTTTGTAAAAGCCTTACGAGATTTGGGTAAAAATGTTTGTAATTTAGAATCTCCATGATATGTGCAAGGTTTCTATGAAGCTGTTTTTTTACTTTTTTAATGTATGAGTGCATTATGAACGGCCAAAGTTCAGATAAAATTGTGCCAAAAAAACTGATTTTCGGACGTGTTTACTGAATTTGTTTCTCAAATAAGTTTATTTTTGGCTTCATAGAAACCTAGATTTTAACCACAAGATACCTGTGTGTTATAAATATTTGGAAAATATTTTGTTATAACGCCGTAATCGCGTACGAGCGTTTGTATGGGAAATATGACGGGTTGGGCGCTCTTAAAGGCTATACTTTGTTACTATTTTTTTTAATAAGCCTTGTTTGTGTCCACTGCTGGGCAAAGAACTCCCCTTTCTTCTTCCAAACTTGGCGATTGTTCGCTATCTGCCCACGTTTGCCCCGCAAATATGGTCAGATCGTCACACCACCTTCGTTTCGGTCGACCTTGGCGGCGATGTCCTCCTTCAGGTATCCAGTGAGTGACCAACTTTGACCATCTCTACGGATGCATCCGCGCAACGTGGCCAGCCCACTCCCACTTTAGCCTGACTGACTTTAATTCCCTTTATTAATACTTTATTATATAAGAAATAATGATCCGTAAAAAAATTCACGCGCACGAAGTCGCGGGCGAAATTAAGCTAGTAATGAATATGTTGTGTCGTCAGATCTGAAACGGAACAAGAGTTGGAGACGTCTCGCGAGCGCATGGAGCGCCAAGTGGTGCATCTGAAGAATGCGCGCGACATCGTGAAGGCCAACGCCAAGCGCGCGCTCAAGCTGGTGGAGGGTCCTGACGATTGGAGACTGTTCCAGGTGAGGGACGTCTAAATAATAATAATTGCCTATAATTGTCCCACTGCAGGGCATAGGGCTCTCATACAGAAAAGGCATGAGCATTAATCACCACGCTTGCTCAATGCGGATTGGTGATTGCAGACTTATATCAATTATAAGTTCAGGTTTCCTCACGATGTTTTCCTTCACCGATGTCAATAATGTCCAAGATAAATTTAGAAAGTACATATAAAGGACAATGCCAGAAACTCTATACAACTTTGCCCCACTCAATAAAAGTCATGTGCAATATGTAGCATCTTACTGTTTATTTATTGCTGATATCTAAACATTAGTCTTAGTGACTGTAGAACTTGCGGTTTCCGTTTAAATCTAAAAACAATAATGACATTGATTATAGGTTAATTTGTATTTTAGGTAAAATGAGTTTGTATTTTGTGGGTAGGTATTTCGTAATCCGCAAGTTCTAAAGAAAATCAATTTAGTATAGAAACGTTCTATATTCATTACAATTATTTTCATTAATTTACTTGTTCTGTACATGTGTTACTTTTTCTGTACATGGGTGGGGCAGGATCTGGCATTGTCATTTATATGTACTTTCTCGAAAAAGTCACATTGGTACTTGTCCGGTTTCGAACCCGCAACCTCATGCATGAGAAGCAGGCGCCTTAACCGTTAGGCCATCACGACGTGTGCGGACCCACCATACCACTGGCTATACCCCTCTGGTGGTATCAGGTATGCTGGGTCTAAAACTATGCCACTGATAAAATCGTTTGAGTTAGGTTAGAACTGGACCATTAAAGCGCGAAGGCGATAGCGGTAGCGGCCGCCGAGCGTTAGATTCCCTCTACTGTTGGTGAATCATTTGGGTTAGGGTAGGTGAGTGTAATAGTTTTCCACAATACCACCAGGGGTATGACCATTGGTATGGTGGATCCGCAATGATCACGACAAGGGACGTCTATTAGCTAGCTATCCTATCTCCCGAAGGTGGGCTGGTCCCTATTGTGTGTGTTTTCGTGTGCGCTGAATGTGTTCAATATTTTTGGACTTTATTTTGGCCAGACTCCCTATGCCCGTCCATCGCAAGTTCTATTATCGTACAGGTAGCGCTGTGGTCCCGCGACTTCGCCGAGGCGGCGAGCAATGCGATGACGGCACTGGTTAACATGCTCGAGCAGTCGCCGGAGCTGGCCGTGCGGCTGGCGGTGCTCGTCGCAAAGACTGACATGCAGAGGATGGTGCCCAGGAACATGCGGCGGCTGCATCTACTGCTGCAGAAGTCAGTATCCTTAAGGCTTGTATACATGCCAATAACCTTGAGCATTTGGCCCGTACTGAATTTGTGAACGAGTGCGAGGGAGATGTAGACGCAGTCTTTAATCGGACGCATTTTTTATTTATTGTAATAAAAATAATACATATTTGTAAAAAGTAACAAAACCAAATCATTTTCCTTTGTATTGCAAAGCAGTAGATATTTTTTTATACTCTATTAATAAGAAATTAAGCAGTAAAATGGTTTCATCTCAATGATTTGGAGGTGATTTGGCATTTTTTTTCTTATTATGTGATACCGATAGAAAAATTGTGGCTAAACCAAATTACTTATCATGTAGATTACTAAAAAAAAATTTCAGATGTAATTTCGCTGTAAATGCCGACGAAAAGTTGCTTCATCTGCATGCTTCTTTCAAGCTTTTTTCGAGAGAACAGCCTTAACTTTGCATATTAAAAATTCAGTGTGTACTTATGTACGCGCGTGAGAAGTTATACTTCTTCGAGTCACAAAATAGCAACGAAGGCAGTAAGTAGTTCAGCATGTACGTCAGAGATGGCGTTGTTTACAATTACTCCCGTGAGAATTTTGTGTGACGCTGTGCGCGCGCATCGTAAAATTTCACTCTCATCATTTTTTCATAACGCGCCTAAAGAAGTATAACTTCAAAAACTGTATCTGTTACAATGCTTGTAACTCGAGAACCACATATCCGATCGATTTTTTTACATGTCTATTCGTTAGAGATTGAGAAAAACGGATTCTCTCACTGTGTTTCGATGGCATACGGCCACCTTTCTCAAGCAGTTCCACAGGATGACACGCCGCCTGTCAGGTTCCTTCGGACACTGATTTCCTGTCCGTTTTTCTCAATCTATAATGTGTAACAATACTCACGTTTCGTTTAATGATAAAATGTCTATTCGTAGTTGTGTTTTCTGTACACACGGCTACACATCAAGCTTTATCATTTTCAAAATAAGCTGATCTCGCATTGTATAGAATTTCCATACAATGAGAAGTCAGCTTATACTGGAAATGTATAGCTTGATGTGTAGCCGTGTGTACAAAAAATTGCACAAATAATTATTTGCACGGTAAACCGTTTATGCTTATGTAAATTGCAATTATTTCAATTATTATTTATTTGCCTATTCAATCTGATGTCAAATAAAATGTTAAATTTGATTGACTACTGTTTTTCGACCAACTATCATAACTGCTAGTAGGTATACCATTTGACTGGAATTTTACTTATAAGCCTGTTTTTTTACAGGATCGTGTCTGGTGCTCCTATTGAGGGCAAGCAGGAACCGATCTTAGAAGCTGACGGTAAAATGTGTAGCATGTTTTAAAGCAGGGTTTCTTAACGTTTATGTAGTCACGGACCACTTTCACAATTAAAACAATTCCACGGACCCCTGTCTAAAAATATTTTACGAATATAAAGCAAGCCTTATTTCGAGTTTGTGGCTTAGCCGAGAAATGCAGAGTTTACTACACAATGTCCTACCTAATAAATATGTGAGTTAACTGAGCTACTGCGGACCCCTGATACACCTGCTACGAACCCCTGAGAGAGGTCGTGTTAGAGGTCCGTGGTCCCCACTTTAAGAAACCCTGTTTTAAAGTGTTCACCCATAACATCGTACACTATGACTGTTATTAGATACTAGGGATCGGATAATCGGATGCATATTTACCTGAAGTAATTGATTAAAAGATTAATATTCCGAGATTTCAGAATCGCATATCAACAACTAGAATTAAATTTTCTTATAATATGACGTTCAAAAGTGCCTTTTAATGATCTGATTTCAATAAATGATTTGACTTTATCAAATCGCATAACAAACCAAATAATGAAATGCTGAATCATGATAGGTATCACAATAAATAATGTGTAGGTATCTAACCATAGTAATATTATTTTTTGATTTTTGTCGTGTCGGTCCCGAGACGTATTAAGTGCAGGCTTCGCCCGCTTCACAAATTATATACTAAAACCTTCCTCTTGAATCACTCTATCTATAAAAAAAAACCGCTTCAAAATCCTTTGCGTAGTTTTAAAGATCCTAGACAGAAGTTTTTGTTTTTTTTTTTAATATGTTCTTTTCTTACTCCTTCAATGTTATTTTCTGATTCATTTTGTTGCGGGGTCCAAGACAGTTGTAACGTAGAGAAAGAAACGACTTCCAAATCATCAACACATGATATTAACATTATTGTGAACTTTTCTGAAGGGTGTTTTTACTGTCTCGATGTCTCGTTGGTCTGAGTATTTGGTTCTGGGTCTGAAACCCAGGCCGGCCAAATTGTTGCTAAATGTCTTTATTAGAAAAAAGTCCCGCTCATAGTCTAGATTTGTGCCCAGTTACCCTCACTCCCTGTTACAGGAAACTGACAACATCACTGGCAATATATAGACTATACCTATGTATTGCCTGCCCATTTTGTCCATAAAAAATACTTTAAACCAATAAAAGATAAAATTTATATCTTTTATGCACAGCGATCTTTGATTCGTCGGAGTCGTCATCTACCCGGAGCGGCGTGAGTATTGCCAGCGGATACACCAAGCGGCTTGTCGGCTTCCGCAGACATCTCGCGCCCAAATTAAAGGAGCCGGCGGTAAGCAGTATTTATTTTATACGGGGTATAACATGACACATTAAACCATTGCTGGGAAACGACTTATTTTTGGTGTAAAATGATTACCACCGATTTTCAAAATTAGTTATCCCACCAAAAACATTTTCATGTAAAATGTTGCCAAGACGGAGCAAATGACTCGCACTGTCAAAAAGATATCAGATCTCTACCTATATTCTCTACTTTACAATCCCTAACTTCACAATTTCTACATTTTAGGCAAAATATGTATGTGGCTAGGCCGTTTCGCTACCGTTACATGGGAAAAATGTATTTACTGTTTATTACTTTTATGTTAAACAATAGTTCTTGTAGTAACGAAACAGTCAAGCCACATACATAATATTTTGACTAAATCTGGAATCTGGGGTAACATTGTACTTTTCTGTTATTGTTTGCCGTGTCGATAGATTATATTATAATATTTTTTTGTATCAGACCATATTCTTGCCTTGCTATCTATCTGCTGTAGATAGGTCACCAGCGTCTGTGGCGAAATTACTTACGTCGCATTAAGCGTGGTCGACGATTTGATAAGATTGCACCTGAAGGCCACCAGACGGTTTAATATTTCCAATTATCATAATTATTGAAACTTAGAAGATAATTTGCTTTGCAAAATACCTTTCCTGGTGAAATAGACAAATATTCTGTTTCAAGCATTGATATAATTATGTATAATATATAAAGAAGACGTAGTATTGATAATCATAATACAATACAATACAATGATCGCTTTGTCGATCAACTCCACTTCCAGTTTAAGTTATTGTTTCATCCTCACAAATCAGCCAGTGTAAACTCAGCTTAATGTTGATAATAAGAAGTACAACGAGTAGGATTTATATAAAAAAAAAATGAGTTTATTTCAAGCATCATGACTCATAAAAAGATAACAATTAAAATTACAATGCCAAGTAGCAAACATACCAAGGTTTAACTAGTAGGCATATGCCTACCACAGCAATGCCGGATGTACGGGCAATCCAGTCTGTTCGAAATCATCGCCAAGACAGCGTTGGTACTGCCCCGTACCCTGCGCACCAGGGACGCGCACCGCTTGCGCATCGTCGCGTGCAAAACAATCGGTGCGCGCCCTGGTATATCATAAGAGCTTGTTAAACCCGCCCCAAACACCATAAATTTACATTTAAGAGCATTATATTTCAGCCCATGGCTTAAGGCATACTCCTCACAGGTTCCAATCAACTTTCTTAAACCACAGACCAACGCACTCAACAACACCATGTCGTCCGCGTAACTCAAGTTGTTAACACACACTCCATCCACATGGCAGCCGACATGCTGGCCGCTAAGCCCCTCGATAAGTGCGTTCACATACAGGTTGAAGAGCGCAGGAGAGGTCAGCCCCCCCTGTCTCACCCCGCACTCCAGCCTATACGGGTCCGACAATGCACCCGCCCACCTGACGCTGTTGATCTGGTGTCTGTACCAATATTTTAAAATGTTCAAAAGTTCTGTGGGCAGTTTGACCTCCTCCAGCTTCTCCCACAGGATGTTATACGACACCATATCAAAGGCCCTGGACATATCGAGAAAACACGCGTACACGGGAGTTTTTCGTTCAGTGTAATATCTGACGACATGCTTCAAACTCATTATTGCAGCTTCAGTAGACAATTTGGGTCGATATTTGGGTTTATGTTCCCCTTCCCTCCGGACCTCGAACTCGAGCAGACGTGCCATAGATCTACGCAGTTTTTTTCTAATTGTCACTTAAATTCAAAATCCAAAATTAAATATCTTCAAGAAAATAGGAGTGCATATCTTTAAGGAGCCAACGAATTCAACTACGTCGAGTACACGTGTACGCAGCGCATCCTGTGAACACGGAAGCCCCACCCATCTGCAGCGAAACTCAGAGGTATAGTACTATCTCTGTCGCAAACTCGCAGTGCTCCGTGTCACTGACAACGTTGCGTTCACTCCGCTTCTTATCTGCGCTCCTAGTACTCGCTCTCTCAAGACTTCTGTAATAATACGTAATAACAACGCATCGACGCGTGCGCTCTGTTCTTAACTACTCTTGTGAGACAGCGGTGTGCGTTCTGCGTTCTACACTGGGGAGAACCACTACCATCTGCATTGTGTGGGCGCCTGGTAAAAAAGTTCAGTTCAATTCATATCTTTATTATTCGCTGTGTAAGTTAAATTACATTAAAATATAAAAGAGTGACGTGAGAGTACTCGCACATATAACAACTGCAGACTATACTGCTGCCTCAGCTTGTTGTCCTAGTACAATTCTAGAGTAAGGATGCCGCTAAATCGCACTCCACCAGTCTCGCCCGTCCCGTTAACGCCCACAGTAGACACTCGTAGTGAAATAATGTTTGCGTCGACAAAGGAAAAAAGTGCGTCATCCCTACTACACTGCGAGTCAGAACCTGATCTCCACACCCTGGCGGCTAACATTACGGAAAGGAAAAAGCGAAAACATGACGGGGAAAAATCCGATCTTTTAGAAATAATTAAAGGAATGTTCTCTGCTTTCTCTAATGAACAAGAAAAGCGCTTTCAAGGCCTACAAGCAAGTATAGAGCTTATGTCAAATAAATATGACGAGTTTTTATCGAAAATAGCTTATCTTGAGAAGGAAAGACAGTCAGACAAGGTAATTATTAAAGAACTGGAGGACAAACTGGAAACATTAGAACGAAAAACTCGTGGGGTTGGGATAGAAATACGAAATATACCTAAACAAAATGGAGAAACAAAGGACACTCTTGTTGGCGAGATTTCTAAATTAGGAGAACTATTAAACGTAGATATTACCTCCAGCCATATAAAGGATATATACAGGCTAAAATCAAAAGATTCTTCAGACCCTATTGTAGTCGATTTCACTACTGTGCTCATGAAGGAAAAGGTTCTCAAATCAGTAAAAACCTTCAACAAAACTAAACAAAAAGGCAGTAAGTTGAACACGACCCATCTAAACCCAAGTTACAATAAAAAACCGCTATACATATCCGAGGCTCTCACTCTCAAAGCCCAGAGACTGTATTTTTTAGCCCGTCAATTCCGAAAGAGTCATGGATATAGCTTCTGCTGGACAGCGAATGGCATTGTTTATCTAAAAAACAATGAAACCTCCTCACATATTCGGATAAACAGCGATGCTGATTTAGAAAAAATACGCAATAATGTTAAACCGTTGTGACTAATCGTTGTAAAATACATATGTTACCTCATTATTCTATTAACTATAAGTTTGCATGCTAATTTTAAGTTTAAATCTATAGATTATTTCCACACTTATAATACACTACTCTACTGCCACACTAACCTTTCACTTTTACGTAGGGAACGCCATAATCATTTTTTAAAACACTCCTTAACTGTAATCATAGCCCAGCTTAATACTATCTCAGTTACACACAAAATTTACTTATCAAACCTACTTGAATTACACAACTCAGTTACTCATCAAATAACAATCTCTGAAACTCCACACCAAAATCATACTCATAAACACTGTTCTACTTTTCACAAACTAGCTCTTTCCATAATTGTTGTCCCCACCTCGACCACAACTCTTGACTATACCGTTCTCGTTAATCATTCGATACCGTAACTAATTTATCTGAAAATATTGACCAGTTATCCGTATCTCACTCCCTAACCGCGGACTTAGAGGAATGTCAAAATGTTATTACTACTACTGCGGACAACCTAATTATAATGACTCAAAATATACGAAGCATAAACCGAAACCTGCCCGGCTTAGAAATTTACTACATAGACTTAAACTTAAATGCGATATATTAATTTTAACAGAGTGTTGGCTCAAAACTGCGACGGTAATCCCTCACCTAGCTGGCTACTCTCATGCCGCAACTAATATAAACCCCTTGCAAAACGACGGAGTAGTCATCTACTACAAAGAAACCATTAACCTAACTATAACAGAACCTAAATCTTGTGAAACTAATTGCCTACTAGCCACCCTTGGAAACCAGGTAGCAATAATTGCCCTATACAGATCGCCTTCCTACACAAATTTGGAGCCGTTCCTTCTGTCGTTGGATAACATGTTACAATCAGTGTCTTCTTTCGAGCACATCGTTGTTATAGGCGACATGAACCTAGCAATTAATTCTAATAAAATTAAATCTGAAGGAGAACGATATTTAACCCTTGTGGCTTCGCATGGCCTGCTGCCAGCACACACTTTTGTTACACGTAGTGCTCGCCAGACATGCATAGACCATGTCCTTATAAAAACGAATGTCCCCTCTATCACCATAGTCCCCAACGCAACACTAACAGATCATCATCCGGTTTTATTCTGTTTAAACTTTAAAAAAACACGTCAATATGCAACTACAACAAAAGCCATAATTAATGATAACAAATTAGCACAAGACATTTTAAATATTAATTTTGATCCCATTTATCAAACAGAAAAGCCAAACACTAATCTAAATTACCTAGTACAATGCTTACAAAAAGTAATAGAAAAAAATACAAAAATCGTAACACTCTCTAGACGCCAAAAAATCATCAAACCCTGGATAACTCCAGGACTACTCCGTTGCATGCGGAACAGGGACCAACTACATAAAAAAACAAACACTGATCCGGATAACGAAGTCTTGAAAATTACCTACAAACGATACAGAAACTTCTGTAATAATCTATTACGAAGATTAAAAAGAGCATATGAAAAAAAACAACTCCTGGATGCACAGAATGATAATAAAAAGCTATGGAAAGTCATCAAAAACATCACACACACAACCAAAACAACACAACACCCTAATGAACTATTAACTCTCTCGTCTTCTCCCGACCAAGCTCTTCATGAAGTAAACAGCTATTTTATAAATGTGGGCTGCTCACTGGCGGATAAAGTTTGTCAACAAAATATGAATTCCCGGAATCTACCTGTACCTCATAACTCTCAAGATAAATTACTTAATGTTCCTAATTCATTTGTGTTAACTGAGACAGACATATACGAGGTTGGACATCTTATATTGGGTCTAAAAACAGACAGTGCACCAGGATGTGATAATATCAGCAGTAGATTCCTAAAAAAACATAAAAATATTCTTGTACATCCCCTAGAAAAAATTTTCAACGATTGTTTAAAAACTGGAGTGTTCCCCGATTCCCTAAAACAATCAGAAGTGTGCGCAATCTATAAGAACGGAGACAGAAGTCGTATAAACCACTATACACCGATATCCATACTACCCGCAATTTCAAAAATTCTTGAAAAAATCATAAACATCCGTCTAGTAAAGTACCTTGAAAAAAATAGTCTTTTATCAGTTAACCAATATGGGTTTAGACATGGAAAATCTACTGAACAGGCAGTGAATAAACTAATAGAATTTATAAGTTCTAACCTTGACAAAGGGAAAAAATGTCTTTCCATTTTCCTCGACCTGGCCAAGGCATTTGATACGATTTCTGTCTCCCTCTTACTCAACAAACTGGAGGCATTGGGTGTCAGGGGCACCCAACTTGAACTCCTCAGCAGCTACCTCTCTGGGCGAACTCCATGTGTCCGGGTGGACAAATACAAAAGTACATACCTCCCAGTTACACACGGCGTGCCTCAAGGTAGTATACTTGGGCCCACCCTATTCCTCGTGTACATAAATGGACTTACTAGTCTTAAACTGGCCAAAGGTGAAATTATCTCTTTTGCAGATGACACCGCTCTGGTCTTTGAGGGAGATAGTTGGGAAGAGGTCTTTAGCAATGCAGAAAATGGTTTTGACATAATAAAGAGATGGCTGCAGAAGAACATACTTACTTTAAATATTGATAAGACTAAGTATATTTGTTTCAGCATTAGGCAGGCGATGAGTATTCACAGCGATCTGCGAATTACATCACATGACTGCCTTTCTGCGGATAGTTGCGCATGTTCATCTCTGGAACGCGTTACCAATATAAAATACCTTGGTATTACTTTAGATAGTAACCTCAACTTTAAAGAGCATGTCAAACTTCTTTGTAACAGAGTGCGAAAATTAATCTACGTATTTAAAAACTTGCGTCATGTCGCGGACCCTGCCCTGCTGAAACAAATATATTTGGCTCTATGTCAGTCGCTACTTACTTATTGCATTTCATCCTGGGGAGGTATATGCAAAACCACTCTAATGGCAGTTGAGGTCGCCCAGAGAGCTATACTGAAGGTTAGTTTGTCTAAACCAAGGCGTTTCCCTACTACAACTCTGTTCCAGCTGTGTGGGGTTTTGACAGTCAGACAGTTGTTTATGCTGAAAATTATCATGCAAGAACACAACAAACTGCCTTTCAACCCCTTGTTACTACAAAGACGTCGTAAACATCATGTATGTGACAAATCAACCACATATAAAACTAACTTTGCAAAAAGATTTGTAAGTTTTCTAGGCCCTTACCTTTATAATAAGCTTAACAAAATAATAAATATATACCCCTTGACTAGAAAACGCTGCAAATTAGAAGTGTTCCAATACTTACAGAAATTAAGCTACGAAGAGACGGAACAATTACTAAACTTTCCACATTAAAAAGAAATTAATGTCCAAAGAAAACTGAGAGAATCAACATAGCCCACCTACACACACCTACACACACCTACACACCACACAATTACACATACACAAAACACAACACCCCCATATATACCATATACACACCACACACCACATACACAGTCCTTTAAGAAATAAGATTTAACTATGTACTTCCTAATTACCTATGAAATTCAAGTGTACTTTTCAATTACCGGTAAAACGGGGCTATTCGGGACATATTTTGAGTCACTTTACCAAATATCTTGTTTATTTCACATAAAATACTATGGTGAAAAAATTGTACGGGTGTCGGAGAACTCCTTACTTCTGCAGACATACTTTTGAAGTAGCTACATGTAACAGGAACAGAAAAATAAAAAAATAATGAGGCTGTCCCAAATATCGCATATTTGGGGCTATTATGGACAGCACTGAAAAACCGATATAAAATGCATATTTTGAGACAAAACAGCCACTTTCAACAAGTCTATCGATATTTAGGACAAAGACTGACAAAAACTACATAAAATAATGTTTTTGTTTTAGGGATTGGTAGAATTTTAAGAAGAATTTTTTTTTTTTTTCAAAAACTAGTCAGGATTTTGCGCTGTGCGAGAAGTTTTGCCGCCTAAATTTTGACGTAAAAAACGGTCTCTGACTCTTTCACCAAAATTTGTTACTAAACTGTTTAATATACTGACATTGACAGTTGACAATTATGACGTTAACTATAAATGTGTTGCTAGAGTTCATAAAACAAATCCTACCAAACAGCAAACGAAAGTTATCAATATTTTTGTACGAAATCCTGGGTTGTCCCAAATACCCCCCCGAAACCCAAATAGCCCCGTTTTACGGTATATAAGTTTCAACTGCTGGCACCTATTATTGTTTAATAAATACTCGAGGGAAAGGTGCTGATAGCCGAAATACAGGCTATGCCTAGTTCGGCTACAGATGCTAATCTCACTACTTTCACTGAAATTGTTGCCATATTGCCATTGTAAACTAGTACTAATTTTTTCGGAAATAAATATATTATTATTATTATTATTATATTATTATTATGGGGCGGTAATTTTATGTAAATATAATTCAGCCAGGCGGAAAAATGGCAGAAAGAAATTTAATAAAATTCAAAGAGGCGATTTCAGGAAGGGCGAGTTTCCTATGGATTTATCTCATTTCCATTGACTCTATTTTTGATATACTTAACTCAGCAGTTCTAAGGTATTTTATTCACATCGACTCTTTTTATTACAGTTGGTGGACGGCATTCCTGAAGAAGGTAATTATCACCTTTTTTCTATCATAACCTTAGTTCCCTAGTACCCTGCATTATCTGACCCTTCTGAGGAAGAAGACGAGGGGTCAAGTAATGAAGGCCAAACCTGTACAATACGCGATCGTTAAAATGGCATTTCAAGTCTTGTAAGATATATATTTCGATGAAACATATTATGAACGTCCGCGTTATGGTAATGTGTTGACTGGGAATATTTCCCAAGTTCTGATACATCGTTGTCATCGTTAACTGAATGTATGAATGATTTGAGGACGCGGTTGGTGCAGTGGCTGCGCGTTTAAATACTGCGCTCGTATCGCGGGTTCTGATTTCCGCATGGAACTGTGGCGTGGCATCTATCGCACATGAAGCAAACTACAACCGACGTTTCCTAGATCGCGCAAGCAGAGTTATCCGCGACATTAGGATATATACAAGATCCCGACTACAACCGTCGGGCAGTAGCCCACCAGACACAACACCCGTCTGATCGGAGGATCCTCCCTTTTCAATAGAGGATGAAGAACTTTACACTCTGTTCCTCATACCCAAGGGCGTCGCCAAGGGGGGGCGGTAGGGGCAGCTGCCCCCCCTAGAGATTCCAAAAGGTATATGTGCCTTTGACTGTATTTAAAATTCATACTTTTCCTATCCACCAAATATTAATTTGCCCCCCCCCCTAGGCCATCAGCTGGCGAGTCCTGGCGACGCCCTTGACTCATACCTCTAAAGAACTATTATTTGTTCAGCGTACAGGTAGTTGTTTCGAGTGTTTAGTGTGTATTTATACTAATATTATGAAGAGGTAAAATTTGTTCGTAAGTTTGTATGTAGGGGGTAATCTCCTAAACTACTCATCCGATTTCAAAAATTCTTTCACCAATAGGAAGCTACGTTATCCCTGAAATCTATAGCCTATATTGCATTACCAGTAAATTAGGGATCGTGGAGAAAATTCACGTGGACGAGGTCGCAGGCAAAGTGCTAGTGAGTTTATATGTTTGTAAACGCACCTACGATAGAGGACAACATGCTAGTGTGAGGAAACTACTTATAAGAAAATGTATCGTGTTCCAGCACGCCGTTCTACTGTGTCACTGCGCGTCGTTACTCTGGGACTGGAGGCTGGTGGATTGATGACCACTAAACCCGTTGTCGGACATGGCAAGTCTGCTATGTTCAAGTGATAAATATTGAATAGCATTCACTCGTCGACTTTATAAACATGAAAAGGTATTGTATATATTTTGATTTTGAATGTACTAATTGTGGAATGGAGATTTCCGTTCTAATAATGGATACACCCTAACAGGGTACAGAAATTTGTTGTAGTTCAAATATGTCATGTAATACATACCTTTCATTGCGATACGCTTATATGATATGACAATATTTCTGGCGCTTGTACAGACATTAACTGCTTACCCCCCCTCCCCTATCCGAAGAAATTTTAATGCGTGGGGGGTAAGCAGTGGAACACGCTGTCTGTACGTCCATTACGTCTTCGGCGATATATTCGTCGACACGCGCCTTGCGGTGTTTTTCAAAGGGTGCCACGATTTTAGCGGATGCACTATAGGGTACATAGGATTTGTTAACCTTGGTTTGTACTTGTATTTTATTGCATTTTTATGATGTTTGTACTTAACATTATTTACGTTTGTTTTCTAACTACTTACATAATTATGGTTGGTGACACCAACCCATATGAATTACAGCATCTTGGTGTAATTCATATGGGACTATAAACATTGCCTTATGATTAAAATTACAATTGTTGAGCCTCGTAGGTACAGGTAGGTACTGGCTAATTCAAATATAAAAAACAGGTAACAAGTGTATCACCTCCAGTGACATCTTACAGTTTGTTGGTTTTGACAAATGGTGGCTTCCTTAGGTTTTCGTAGATACATTTGCTTGCTTGTAAAATCTGACTTGGAAATTATATTATTATGTACCTACTTTATATAGAACTGACCCGAAATATCAAAATAAATACTACGTCAATATTATTTTGGTTTTATTTATTACTATCTATTGCCCGCGATTTCGTCCGCGTGAATATCGGTTATTGCGGATGCAGACGAAGTCGCGGATTAAAAAGTAGCCCATGTTCTTCGGTCCTTCCCCAGGGTTCAAGCTATCTTCAAACCAGTTTTAAGAAAAAATAGGTTCAGCTGATTCGTCGTGAAAGCATAACAGACAGTTACTTTCGTATATACTATAATACATATAAGTATGGATGGATGATCCCTGCCTGTTTTTAATAAAATTGAAGAATACCTACATGAAATCTGAGTAACTATTCTAGACACGTCTACGTACGGACCAACCCTACATTTTCGAGATACTATGTCTTATTCAAGCTGAGACGGATGCTATGTAGGTACCTATTAACGAACGTGCCTAACGTTTGTGTCCATAATCGAGCACTAAAATATATTGTCATCTCTGCATCAAAATATAACTACACCGCATCGCAACTGGACCTTTACAAATGTTTTTTTTATTTTTATCTATTGATAGGCATACGTTTGACCACTATCTCACCTGATTGATGGGAAGCGATGATGCGGTCTAAGATGGAGCACGCTTGCCTAGAAGTAACCTATTCACTCTTGACTTAAAGACTCCCAGGTTGTAGCTATCAGGGTCTCACTGCAACTTCAGACTTCAAAACTCTAGCTACCTACTCATATATTTATTTTAATATACCTACCTATAGCCGCTTGGGTGTAGTACCTATCCGTATCTCCTTTGATGATCGGACAAAAACCGACGATATGGAACGGGCCGTATCGCACTCTTTTCAGAGCGGCGTAGCGTATCATGATCGCGTATCATGAATTCATGATACATCGCCTACGCGATCATGCTACGCGTCGGTGACACGGATACGGTGATCGGATCGGGCCAAAGAGAATATAACCACAAGAGAGACTATAGGCCGATTTGTTGTAAGTAGGTACACGACTCACCACACTACCACAGTAAGCCGAGGGACTGGCAAGTACGCGCGGCTGCAATTGGTCAGCTCAAGGTCAACATGCGTAGGTATAACATCGGTAGGATTGCTCCAATTGATTAAGGAAAAATAGTCGATATCGATAAAATGTATTATAACAATTTGAAAAATGTGCATTAGCTAATACTAATGTTATACAAGGATATAATATGATAATGTCATATTAATAATATGAATATATGCCTTTTTTTATTGAAAAATTCAAATATTTTTTTCTATGCTAAAATGTATTTGACTATTTAGTCAAAGTATTTAGGCCTCATTGTCTATACGTTTCTGCCATCTCATGGGAAGGTCATTTATGTCTTTGCAATAGAACTAATACCCAAGCTCAACATTCTTCATCAGAAGATTTAGAGAATAAACCTTCTACAAGCAAGGTAATTTTCGAGAATTTTAGGAATATCTTATAATCATTTTCAATGAAGTGAAAAGTATCATTATTTTCTACATCGACTATAAATACTACTACAGCTACTTATAAAGGTAACATCACTGATTTTTTCGATAAACCAAACAAAGGGAAAGAAAGGGATAGACGCATTATAATTCTCTAATGAAAGAACGAGACTTCCAAAAGACATCAACGCGCGATTCTAGTGTGTTTTCTTTAACCAAATAATCTGATTAAATCAAAAATAAATTTCGTACTGTTTACTTAGCGATGAAATGTTATGCCATCTTTTTTGTATCTATGTCTTGGAATGTTTTCCACACCACTTCACCGCACATGAAGGCATTTTGATGCATTATAATTGTGTGTGTGGGGGAAGATCGCGCACGCACAATTTCATACATTTTTACATGCGCGAACTTCCCCCACTACAAAATATCTTGCCAACTTACGTGCCGGTAACTGTACTCTGTGGTCACAACTAAAATGGTCACAAAGTACAGTAGCCTAATATAGGCGACGAAATACTAATAGTTTTCGAGCGTCGGGGTACTGTATGCGCGCGTAGTCAAGTGGTTTTATAGTCTTTGGATCGGGCAAATGATCATAGTGGATCCGCCTAACCTACCACACTAATATTTTCAAGATTAGTAAAATACTAAGTTATTTATTTATTCATTATATTTTATTATTATTACTATAATACTACTTATTACTATTCTTTTTTTATTTCTTATTACTACTATTTTTTTTATTTTTTACTTATTATTTTTATAATATTTTATATTTGTATTATTATTTTTTATTTATTTCATTTAGTTAGGTATATTTTTTAATTTTTTATTTATTAAATTTCACATAATTATTTTTGACAATGTACCAAAATTGGTAGTCTTACGTAGCTTATAAGTATAGCTATATTATAATAAACATTAGATATTAAATACGCCCAAAATACACCTCTTTTTTGCACTCGGTTTTTATCAAGAAGCTTCATGGTTTTTATTGATATTTTTTTGGATGAAATATTTATACCAACCCACCCCTCTTCCCTATTTCAGGCTAGTGTTGCGCAGTAAAACGTACTTAGTACTAGTAATTATATACTCTTTGGAGTTGCGTGTGTGCATTCAGTGCCTGAATCTATACTTTCTAGTGCTCGAGCATGTGGGCACACCACTCCCATATTATTATTGAAGTGAAACTTCTTATGCGACTTCCAACAAGGCTGCGTTAAACGTTTAACGCTACTATGGAGAACGCCCCTGGGGAGGGGAAATAGAAAGAGACAGAGCGAGAGTGAATTTGTGGCACTCGAACGCATGCGTGCGTTTTCATTTCCACATTACGAAGTTTCACTTCTTCCGCGCGGAGGGACTCCACGCACTATTTTTATACTCTTTGGCCCAGCAGTGCTATTCTGTTACTCCCTCGCCATGTGTATTGTAACTATATCGTAGTGTGAGTAAAAACAATAGAAAAACTTGGCGACACTTGAATTTTAACAAATAGAATGAAGGCATTTCTCTCGGATATCTATGGTCTACCCCATCAAGGAATACAAATGTATTGATAAGTTATATGAATAAAAAACTGCAACCCCATCAAGGAATACAAATGTATTGATAAGTTATATGAACAAAAAACTGCACTAATTACTTTCAATTTTATTAGAACATCTTATTTTTTCATATTCCAGTTTTATATGTAGCTCGTCAAACACAAACTCTTGTCTTTATTTTTATTTTTGACTTAACAAACACTATTGGCAAGAAATAATTATTTTCTAAATTAAAAAAATCTTTATTTTTTGGTGGGATTGTCATTTCAAAGTTATTGTCGAAATACTAAGTACGATTAGGAAACTATTGCGCAAGTCACTACAAAAGCTTCTGGCTTCTACTTTAAACTATGTGCTAAATTCAGTAAAAATAAGTACATTCTGTGCTTTCAATCTTCAGTATGTCCTAAAGAGTTCAAATACATTCATTAATTTTGATATTTACAAAGGAACACCTGTGGTAATACTCATAAATATTATGGTAATTTATGTGGCAATTGACTATGTTATTTTAAACATGATATATTACATGATACTATTTGAGTTAAACAGAAAAGAAACGTCTGAATTACAGTATTTTAACACAATGCTGAAGGTACAGGTTTGTAAGGAAATGGCCGTTCTTAGCCTTAAAAACATTAGAACCTCATTAACTAATGTATTAGATACAGATAAGTATGGTATTGTACAGAGGCCAGCACATCAAGCTACTACAATCTGTCAAATTTCTTTGATAGATTTTCAACTTTATTACAAAAACATAAGGTTCATATTTAATTGGGAAAATTTGACAGTTAGGTATGGCTTGATGTGCTGGCGTCTGTACATGAAAAATCGTCACAGTAAAATAACTTTATCATGATCTACCCTATATGTAATATTATACAGCATTACTAATTTATAAAATCACCACACAAGCTCCAATCTATAAATGAGCATGGTCATGTTTTAAAAACATTTGGTAGGTACCTACTTGAAAAGCTCCAGTCTGCAACTTAATTATAGCTAATTTAGTACCTAAGTGATCATAAGTGTACCTTACATTGGGCATAGGCCATGGATTACATAATAGGTGCTAATAACAAGGCCTGGAAAAGTATTTTACTCTTGAAGGCCTTTTCGGGAGTGCTTTTTACATCATTTAAGATATGATAAATTTATTCTGAATAAATAATATACACATTAAAAGTTTACAACTAACTTCAAGGTCAACATAAGAAAAAAATATAATATAATGAAAGTTACTTTAAGGTGACATATTTTCCGCCTGAAATGAAATAACAGTTTTTAATATAAATATATAAAAGTAAAAAATAAATTAAAAACAATCTATAGTGTAATAATCAAAACATGAGCCATTTCTATCAGTAGGTAACTAAAAACAATAAAGAATTAATCTTAGATTTTTAATTGGATGAGTGTGGAATATGCCATGGCATCCAATTAATAAGTCTAAGGTAATGTTACACATATCCATTCTAACACTGTTGACAAAATTACTACATACACAGGACAATTCACCACAAATTTAACATTCCTACATTGAAATTTAGCTATTCGACGAGAAGGACACAATGGCTGGAATAGTAGCTGCCCAGACCTATTGGTATTGGGAATTCAATAGTGAGTAAACTATTCTTCATGGACCATTGTCGTGGCTTTTGCTTCACTATGCATCGCCTTACATCACATCGCCAATTAGGCCTTTCATCAACTGCAAACAGTGTTAGAATATCAAAGCGTCATAAGTCAGGGAATCGTAATGGGTCTTCTATGAAGTCATCCGGTATTACAAATAGATCAGGAGCTATATCATTACAGAAATCAAATTTTTGAAATGTTATTTTAGCTGTCACTGTTGGCAAAATTGGTATATCAATTTTTACCGGAAAACCCTTTGGCAGTTTCATAGCCACAAATTGTCGTAGCTTAGCAAAATGTTTGAAAGGTGCAATCACCTCCAACACATTCAACAGCATGTCAACACTTAGAGGAAAATCATCACTCATGGCAATAGTGGCTCGGAAATTCCTTGATGACTCCTTGTAAACAAGCTCTCTACCTAAGCTAGGGTAATTACCAGGGGTAGATGATATGTATGAGGACCAATCAACATTGCTTTCTGGGGGAGGATTTAGTGATGCACGGCGCGTAGGTTCCCCATTTGTGTCCAAATTTTGTGTATTCCCTTTAGTGAGACTTTCAATGATAGCCTTATTTTTTTGAAGATCATCAGTTGACAAATGTTCTCTTCTTTTACGTGACTCTAACACAAGACCTGTGATGGTATAAATATCACTCCTGTATATTCCAGCAACAGTTTCTTTCCGATCCTCTCGAAAGATCCAGCCCGACTGAGCCCTTGTAAATGAAATTCCTTTGGTGGACATCTGAGCAGCGAGTATATCACTTGACATAAGAATATCTACTTCATCTTCTATTTCATTTTCTGTTTCTTCATAGCGGACTCTTTGGTACACTTTAGCTTTATTATCTAAAACAGTTAATGACTCACTAGGAGGTTTCTCTCCCTGAAAAATAAAAGATATGTCTCCTCTTTCCCACTTCATGTCAGTGAAATCTACTAATGTGGTGTCCAATCTGATTCCAGAACCTGATTTGTAAATCTTGCAAACATCAGATGGCAATATTCTGGAGACTAGAGGTACCCATGAGTGGAAATCCCATTTGAGTTCCATATAGAAATCTTGTATTTGAGCAAGAGCTCTAATAAGATCAGGTCTTCGACGTTCCATCTGTTCTCGTGCTTGTTGTTTTAATTTGCGCACTAAAGATGATATGGTCTGACGATCTCCATAACTGATGGCTTCAGCCAGTGGTGACCAGCCTGCTAGGTTCTTAACTTTGACCGGTGCGCCGTGCGCGAGCAGTAGCTGCACGCACTCTTTGCGGCCAAGCATGACGGCCAGGTGTAGTGCAGTATTACCGTGTTTGTCTTTTCGAGCCACATCATGATTTCTTAGTAACGACGAGAGCTTACGAACATCACCAATAAATATACACTCGTGGAGTGGACACACGTCGTCTTCTTCGTTACTATTAGAAATAGACATCTCGCACACACGGTTGTTTCTAATTCATTACTCTCATTGATAACTTAATAGGAACTTGAAGTGGATTCAATTTTGATTATAATCTAATCAAAGAGATAAGAAAAAGGCTTCATATTTTGACTTTACTTTACTGTTTTGAATAATTTCCCTATTAGTTCCGTAACAAACTTATTTTTGAAAACATAATATTTACTCATGTACACTAAACAAAATTATTATTTTCTTTCTTTTACAAAAAGTAATGTGTCCATCATAGTTTTAGGTTCTGTTCCAATATTTGGGACAAAACTTAGTTTTTTGGACATCTGTTAACTGATATCACTTTTACTCATGCATAAATCTATATCATGCTATTCTGCTGTCAGAAACTAATATGCCTTAAAAAACGTACGTAACCGAAGGCGATATGGAACACACTCGCGTTCTTTTTTTGTAGAGAATGTGAAAATACTTAGTCGATTATTTAAGAGAATCGATTGCAAATTGCTTAACGAAATTAGTTTGACACTTTTAAATAAAATATTTGTACCAAGATTATAACAAGCTTCTTTGTTGCATGTATAATTAACGGTACGAACCATAGCGGCGAACCAGTGCGAACAGTATTCATAACTAAATAAAAAAATCAAAACTATTAAATATCCCTGACCCATAATTAAATGGGGCAATCAGATTCTTTTTATCACTTCTAAGTAGTTTTAAAAAAAACCTACACCGTCTCCTCCTAGCAGCATCAATAGAAGTAACGGATACAAAATATCTCTATTACGACCGTTGTCGCAATCTTTAATAATAATAGGAGGTCCGGGATAATAAGGTGGTGCTACACCATTATCACAGGCAGGGTAGCAAGTGATCGAGGTGATCTGCAAAAATAAAATAAAGAGCTGGATAAAGACTATTCTATGAAGGTGAACACAAAACTTTTTGCAAACTGCTAAAACGGTTTAGAAATTCTAGCAATTTGCAAAATATATATAGATAAAAGATTTGTTTGTTACGATTTAATTCAATAACTATTAGTCCGATATAAAAAATTCATCAATCGAAAGCATAATGAAGCTTTCCTGCGTAACAAAGGCTATATTTTATGAATTGAAAAAATTAGGGATCCTTGAGAAAATTCACGCGGACGAAGTCGCCGTGCAACTGCTAGTGTTTCATAATTAGTTTTCTTGGTCAATCAGATCTATTCCTATTTAACATGTCAAAAATTATTAAGTATACAAGAGAAAAATACTAACTGAATAAAAATAAATCAGTATCGGAAATAAGGGCCTGGGAACCTCCTGCGTATACATGCGTTCTTTCTGTATCAAGTCCCCCCTTGACCCAACAGTCTGAAGCAATGGGGAAAGCTTTCTCAGCATTGAGATAATTTATCTCACCTATACCTACTTTTCAGTGTTGGTCGAGATTCTAAGTTAAGTCATTGCCATTGTATCTAATAAAACAGGGTAATAGTTGCATTCACAGTAACACATAGTATATTATGGAGTATACGTTGGTGAATGTCCAAAACGTAGTGCACCTACGTGTTAAAATACACTGGTGTATGTTAACAATCACCAAGCTGGTTGGAGAATGTCTGGTATTTATTATTTTCATGACGATTTCAGTCCTTCACCGGGGAATGTTATCATACACTTTGACGACTTGGTTAGACTACTAAAACGCGCGCTCTTGCGCGAAGCGAGTTCAGAATCTTGGGGCTTCTAAGGCGATTCCATAAATCTTAGATTCAGCTATTTTCAAACTACCCCGAGTCTGAAAATACCTGAATATAAAATTTACGGAATCGCTTTGGTGTTTGTTAACATTCGTGTAACTTGTAAATCGCTGAATCGAAGATTCTCGAAATCGCTTTGGTGTATGTTAACATTCACCGGTGAATGTTCGATCCAATAAATTGATAAAACAAATTTGAACTTATACCATCGAAATCGGTGATTGTTGACATACTCCGGTTCATCACAGTAACACAGTCATAATAACTTTACCTATTGTGTTACTGTGAATGACCGAGTTATATCTTTATTCTGTGGCCGACCGAAGCCTGCTCCTCAGATAACTTCGAGGACCAAGTCATGAGTCAGAACGGGGTCAGAACTTAAATTATATTAAGTAAACCAATAAGCATGAGCTACTTACATAAAGTGTCAATAAAATTGAGAGAAGAATAACAATTTTCGTCGACATTTCGTCGTCACTAATGGCACCGCGTGAACGTTACAGTTATTTCCGAGATCACTCTAATATAATTATTTAAGCGTTAAGTATATGAATGAATGTACTTTGCATTGATTCGCTTTTATATAGGTATAGGTAGTGTGCATGTTAGTGGCTATTTATTGCACCATCAATGAATGATAAACAAATTACAGAAATAGTTGTGGGTACCTATTACAAAAAGTGATAACATTCGAACTATTTTAAAAGCACGTTCGAAAGTACAAACATTTTACCTACAAATAGTTACGAAAGTGGTAAAATTACAACTACCAATGATAAGCGAGATAAATAACGAAAACAATTTGTCCAATAACAAAAAATATATTAATATTTATTTTTGGGTTTGAAAGTATTTTACAAATTATTTTGTAAAAACTACAAATAATGGAAGATTATTTTATAGTAAATTGACGCCTCTTTACACTTTCATTTGTCAGATTGAGATACAATCAGATTTAATTACCTTTGTTCATAGAAGGAGGATTGAGATGCCAGATTGATCGTGTATTAAATCCTCCTATAGATTTTTGCATAATCCAGGATCACAGATTTTGTTTTTAACCGACTTCAAAAAAAGGCCATTATATTATAGTCACAATGGCAATCTGTTTCATGGGGCTTTCATTTTATGGGTGTATGTATGCCTGCCAAGCGTGGCGATTATGGCAACCCCCCCCCCCTCGGGGAGGCCTATGTCCAGCAGTGGACGTCTTTAGGCTGAAATGATGATGATGATGATGATGATGATGATGATGTATGTATGTATGTATGTTTGTCCGTATGTTTGTATGTATGTACGTTGATCCACGCATTTCGAAATTATTAATCGGTTTGTGACTATTCAACTTAGGGAACAGTGGAAGTTTCATCAAAATCGGCTCAATATCTTTCAAGACCCTGAAACTGGGCTTGGCCTTTTGATACGAACTATAGGTGTGGTGTTGAAGGGAAAACATCTTAAAACGGTGAACATATTAATGCATGCAAGAAAATCAAATGGCCGAAACTAAACTGGCCTCACGGAACAAAACCGCGGCGAGGAGTAAAAAAATACAGTAAGCGTTGTGCGGAAGATGAAGCACATTTTAGTATTAGATGCACTTTATGAAGCAGGTACTAAAAAGTATTTTAATTTTCTACTTATTATACATTAACCCAATTAAAAAATAATTAAATTAAGCAATTAAAAACGTGGAGTGATATTTCAATGAGAAGAATGTTTTTCTTTCCAATGTCATCGTCATAATAATTTTTGTAGGGCACATGGGCACATCAAATGTTCGCTCGCGACCCACCAGTGGATCGCGATCCACAGACAGTTTGGGAAATGCTGAAAAACGAAACGTGAAAAAAAAAACTACACAAAATACATTATCGACAATAGTGTCCTAAATTGGTAGCAATACTTATCAAAGTCCTCTGAAATATTAAAAAAACAACCGAGTTTCTAAACGAAACGCTAATACAACTGCTGCAATATCTCTATCTGCAATATCAATATAATTATCTTATACAATAATTGCTTGTAATATCTGTTCTGAACTAAAATTATTTATCACATTCTAGTCTTTTGAATTGCGCGGTCATATTATTTAGTACCGTTTTCCGCCACTTGCCAAAATATACCGATCGCTAAATATTATGTTTCCTAAGCAAAGTCGGGTTCGTCTCTCTCTTTTTACTCATACGAATATGTATCACTAGATGGCTCTCTAAGCATTGTTTTGATTTTGATCGAGTTTGATTTGATTGAAGCGCAGAAAAAAGTTGACAGATGCGCGCACCAGTGAAACGCCTCGTAGTCTTAACTTTTATTCATTTTTCTAATGAAATAGTAGCAATTCATAATGTCCTTAGATTTGGTTAGAAAATAATGTTCATTTTGTTTCATAATAATTGAAGTGCGTACTAATAAACTGGTTAAACAACGCTGCACCCAGGACTGACTTTGCTCGATTGTATCGGTATAGTTTTAAAGATAAGATTATATTGATTGAAAATTCTGTTTGGTTTTTATTGCTGTCAATTGTTGAAAATCTTTAAACAACAATTTTTGCTCTATCACTTAACATCTATAGCATTGACTGAGACTTGAGTTGTTATTGTGACTTGCGGCGTCATAATAAATAAATACATGAATTGATTGTGCATAAAAAGTTTCCGGCTTATTGCTCCTGGTTTAGCGAGGAAAATTCGCCATAATGTAAGTATTCATTAATTCTACTTTGTTTCATAGGCGAGTGGAATTCCACTTGCATACAATCTGACTGTAGGTACCTATTTGTCTCAAAATCAACTAAAATGTGTTTTATTGTTGTTTGTTACAATTTACTAAGGTTTCTACTAAATAACTGCAACTTTGTAACAATTTTGTGTTCTTGGTTCTGCCAAGAACACAAAATTGTGGACCAACTAAATTAACAAAGTAGTATTACTTTCTAATTGAAAAGGAGTATTTATTGTATGTACCTGATTGCTGATTCAATATAACAAAAAAAAAAACAGTTTTAATATATTTAAGTTTTAGAGTTACATTCCAACTACTTATGAGAAGCAAAAAATTCCACAAGGAATGTCACCTTGAAAATTCTAGCAAAAATATAGACTCCATTTGGTCATTGGGTTGTTTTAGGGGCGGAGTTTATTATAAAATGGTATGTCTAAATCAAATTGTATTCTTAAAACTTTTAAAAAACAATATGATTTACAATACTGTTTATTATTTCTACATATTCTAAAAACAATTTTGTACCAAACCAGAATTAGAGATTATTCTAAAAACAATTTCGGACCAAACAAAAAATTGATTTTGAGAATTTGCAGAAATAATAAACTAAAGTAGGTACAATATCTGTAATTGATTTTATTTTAACTTATTTTTAAATGCAATAGTTTAGCCTTTAGAAGTAACATTTGAAGGTAGCAATATCCTTTTAAACTATGCATAGAACTCTTCAGATTAGGTGAAATTATTATTTTTTAAATAAAGTGCTATAGATATTATGTTTATGCTGCAACACCTCTGCATCCTAAAAATGGTAGACCTACGTAAATAGATCTGAAGAGATCCTTTATTATATCCTGCACCTATGAGCTTGGAGGCATGACCATACAATAATATTATTATGTGTAAAGGTGATGCCATTTCTAAAGTTATTAGATATTGTCATGCATGTTTATGGGTTTCCTTTGAGGACTAACAATAGCTGTTTTTAAACCTAAGCGATTGTCTTAGAAGTGTTAATGGGACAACCTTATTGAACATATTGTTAACAACCCATAAACAGACCATTAAAATGTTTTATTTCTAAAATCGGACAATCCAATATCTTAGTTTTCATTGTGTTATTGTGTCGTAAAAACAAGATAATATGGTTTGAAAATATTTATATTACAGCTTCTATTACTGTTAACTTGTAAAATAAGTTCTTATTCCCTTCAACCAATGGGCTATTGATAGCTATTGCTGCTTTAGTAAAAACAAAATTCATCAGCAATTCAAATTCTTATGTATAAGGGTTGAATTCAATCCTGTGAAATGTGTCCATTCAAATATTCCTAACCTCCTATCCTTTCCTAATGTGTGTCTTAAACCAAATTGGGATCATGATCAAAACATTTAAGTTTGTAGTTCATGCCAAAAATGTACCTATTTGCATCTAACAGAATTTTTCTATGGTATTGGTGAGAAGTATAGCTATGTGGCATGTGCCTTGCATATAGTATAAAACTTAGATTCATTATGATTCAAAGCAGGACCTGTTATTCAAAACCTCAACAACTGAATGTAACCAAGTGTGATGGTAGGAATTTTAAACATAAAATTAAAGCATTAAGTATCTTATTCTGTTATGACATAACATCATCTTAGACATCTATGAATGTTGATTTTGTTGTGTTAAAACTTGGAACCGGTTATCAATCGGTATAATATAAATTTTAAGTGCAAGTTGCTTGTTTCCTGAGAGTTCCGTAGATAATTTTTCTCATTATCCGCCATTATCGACTACAGGAGGCCTGCCATAGGCCACAACGGCCGGTTATGCATTTCCTGGGCGAATACCTGTAACCTTGGTCAGTGGGTCGTCCTAGGAATCGTCAGTCCACCCTGTGGGGGGGCTACACACACTGTACCTTCCAGTAGGGGTTGCCACCCCAATGCTTTTCGGCCCCATCGGCCATCAGTTCCGCGAGCAATTTGCTGCGATCACTGCCACTTAGCAGTTATTCCCACGAGCACCATTCTAATGCGCATTTAAAAATAAACAGTGTTAAAAATCCAACCGATATATAATCTTTGTTCTTCACATCTTAATTTTTATTCGAGTAGGTACCTATATCTCTTCTCGATTCTTAGTGCAGGCGGACAAAATGATTCAGTGTTGAGTGTTGAAAAGCATATTGTGTAGTGGTCTTTGTCTCGTACATAATGTAAAGGTCATTGTAAAGATTACAGTGAATTGAGTTATTTTTAAATTCAACATTCGTACTTTTATGACAGTTAGTCTTATTCAAAACAAACTTATTGACATCATGGACAGATTTTGGCCTTATCTCGGCATAAATAAAGGGTTATCTCCTACAATAACTTATCAGTCCTTGTTTTCACTTCGTTACTGACAGTCTGACAGTTTATTGTAATATAGTTTGTAGTGATATTTCAAAGATACACCTGTGTTATTCAGACCTCACTGATCAGGTTTCCTAAAGAAAATAAAATTCGCTCATTCTATTGATTTTTTGGAGTCATCACTGTTTTAATCATTTTATTTTAGCAGTTAGCTAAAAATTGCGAGTAAGTAATCTTTTGATTTTTTGCCAACTATTGTAGGTACCTACCTATGACTATTACGAATAAGACATGATTAATGTAAGTACTGTTATTCCAAAAGCCGCGGCATATCAGTCAATAACTAAACGTATAAAACCTTCAAGGACAAATCTTAGCTATTCCGATCGTAAATGAGAATTAATCATGAATTTCAAGAAAATACTAAACTGTTTGTGTTGTCAATTAGTCTCAGATGTATTGAAATATGTTTTCAAATTGTGAAAACATAGACAGACTTGCTGCCAGACACAGTGCGCATATATAAACATACATAATAAATAACATATGGTAAACGAGGGCCAAACTGCAGACACCGTCCGGGCCAACATATGAGTTGATAAACATGTTATTGATTGTGTTTCGTACATATTTGGATTATTAATGACATTGACAAAATTAATAGTTTTATTCATAGTACCTAGCGTAAATTAGCCATCATCCTCATCTCAGAATAGAATCATTGACTGCTGGGTACAGATCTCCTTGTTTTTCCATAGTCCCATGACATTGTCCTTGGTTTTGTGAGTCTCACACCTAGCTTTTACCTGCTACCTTGTCGATACCGCAATCTCGACAAGCTATGAAGTCGTCCTCTTCTATGTAAGGTACGTTAATTGCTTGTCAAGTATTGATGAGTGACTACCTTCAAAACTTATATTGTTTGTTCGTACCAAATCTAGGACCTATCCTAGGTCCCTCAAATTCGAGTACCTATAATACGTTACATGATTACCTAGTCAGGTACTCATTTAACCATACGAGGTGGTGTGAAATAGCGCCGCCAATGATAATGAGGAAAAAAATTCAGTGTGTACTTATGTACGCGCGTGAGAAGTTATACTTCTTCGAGTCACAAAATAGCAACGAAGGCAGTAAGTAGTTCAGCATGTACGTCAGAGATGGCGTTGTTTACAATTACTCCCGTGAGAATTTTGTGTGACGGTGTGCGCGCGCATCGTAAAATTTCACTCTCATCATTTTTTCATAACGCGCCTAAAGAAGTATAACTTCAAAAATTTACCATTATACCTACCTAGTTATACCCTGTTCACAATAAGATTAGACATAAACACAAACCTTTTTTATAGTCCCTTCAACCGATTTTGACTTCTATTCCGTAGGCTTAAGGATGACATTAGAGGCAAAAAAGTGGTTACAATAACAACTGTTTATTGCAGTGGCCATTTGTCATGCTACCAATGCAATATAAGTCAAAATCGGTTAAACGGACTGTAAAAAAGGTTTATGTAAATGTCTAATCTTATTGTGAACAGGGTATAGAAAATAACGAGATCAAGTCTTTTACCGTATGAGAACCGTCAGGCTATTGTCATCATCAACTGACATCATGACAGGGATTATAATATAGCTGTACTGTGCTCTATGCATATCATTTGAACTTGAGTCCTATGTCTAATGCGCGACTGATAATGTACCTATGTATAAATCAATTGGAACCAAGTGACGCCTCAATTGGCAAAATCCGTCAAATGTGCGCTCAAAAATGTTGCATGTCCAGTTTGTACATACCTTACATCATCATTTTCCTGCTCGCCCTCACCCCGATCTATTTGATGTCCGCCGGCGCAGTACGTCTTTTTATAGATACCTAGGTACATACATTGGTTTACATAATATAGGCTCCAAAATCATAGGCGTCACATCCTTCTAAAGTACGTCGCCGTGTCGTAGTCCGGAGATAGCCGCTATCATTATTTCAGTTTTGCTCGTGACGTGGCTAAAAAGTTCAGATAAAAAAAAGTCTGTTACTATCAAAAAAGATATATTGTTGTTCTTAATGTTGGTAACATAAATATAATTTCGTAATACCTATGCCGTGTAAATATAAAACAAGAAATTGTTGTCGTTAGTAATCGTTCGGCAAAGTCTGGACGTTGACTCAGGCAAAGACGCGCAGTGCGGATCCTGTTTTGAAAATAAAAGCAAGCTCTGGGCATTGAACCCAAAGTGAAGCAAGCACTGACTGATATTTGACTCAAATATAGTGATAAAAAATATTTTTATCTCAAAATACCCAATACCTAGTTGATCTGAAGGTCCTCGTACTTCTCGTGCATTTATTGATTCCATTTTAATTTTCTTGGCGACATTGCATGATTTGCAATGCAGTTTTTATTACCTACTATTATTTTCTTAATTACCTTTCAAAACGTAAAATGAGTAGCTATAACAATATATAAACAATACACTTATGAATACAGAAATCGTTTAAGAATGATGTACTTAAAACTTTATGAGAGTAATTCCCTGGGGATGTTGTGCTTCTGGCAAGTATTTTCGAGGGCCCGCTTAAAGAGAACACGGGTCAAGGCCATCCCGCGGAATACGATGTTCTACTTACAAAACCAGTTGGCTCTTGTGTATACTTTTTCGGTCATAAAAACATGAAAATAGCGTACTGTACGATTTTTAGACTATATTTTAGTATAGAAAAACTAAAAGCTTTGTTTTCTGAATATTTTTTTGTCACATAAATGCAACTTTCAGTTTTAGGCTGGAGGGAATGGGCTGTTTGTGTCACTTTGTGTTACCAACTATGTTTAAGTAATCTATGAACTTTTACTTCGAAAACATCATGTGAATTTCCAGCTATAGGTAACTAAACGTTTGTGGTCGTTTAGCCAACGCCCAAGCTAAACTGTCGTAAAAATAATTTACGTGGATATAACTGTAAATTCTTAAATATTTTGCTGAACATTCGTATGTTTAGGTAAAGGTTTCCCTAGCTATTCGATCCATTACAACTCGCTCTAGTCTAGTCTTAAACCAACGTTGGACGTACTTTTAGCACCTGTCATTATGCAGTCCAGTCGAATTTTGGTTTCCATGTGCGCCAATCATGTGTACAACATTTAAGTAATGTAAAAGAACCTAAAAAATGAAAAATAGTGCAATGTTTTTAAAATTTTGCCCGCATATTATAAATTATTTATAGGAAAACAAAAGGTACAGAAAAAGCAAAGTTATCTTAGCTTTTATTTATTATTTAAACTAGAAAGCGCATTATTATACTTCATGTAAATATAGCGTAACTTGAAGCATGTTCTCAATTGCTTTTCCTAACAGCAAAAGTAGATAGGTATCGCAAAAGAAATAATAAAAAATGTAGGTAGGTATATTGAATTTAATTGACTTATCGCGGTAAATCAGTCAGTGCAATTTACTGCTATTTTCTAATCGAAAACGATGTGTAGAATGTTTTCTTGTATTAAAATAATATTATTTTGTTACTTTTAGCTGATATATGTGGATTTAATTATTATGTTTTGATGCAGTTACATCTTAAAATAGGGCAAAACTCGGATATCTATGGGCAAAACCCTTATATATTTTTATTTATTTTCAATAAGTAGTGAATTAATTCAGGGAAATTATAATGTCGATATACCAAGTTAGAATTTCCCAGTTCCCGTTAATCACACGCACAATTTCTAGAACGCATTTACGAAACGTGTATGCGATTTATTGATCACAATGATCAGACACAGGTTTGGTGTCTACGTAGAACGTATATTTCACATAGGCACATACGATTGTATCAAAAAATACTAAAGTATTTTCTATCAACAAAGACGAGTTATTATGATAATACCTACTCCTTCTATTTTTTAAAGTTTCTT
This sequence comes from Charanyca ferruginea, assembly GCA_947361185.1. Classification (NCBI taxonomy): domain Eukaryota; kingdom Metazoa; phylum Arthropoda; class Insecta; order Lepidoptera; family Noctuidae; genus Charanyca; species Charanyca ferruginea. Next base: position 18,204,933 of record OX376059.1, on the reverse strand, counting down.
GAAATTTATCGTATTCCTGATTAAAGTGGTTCAGTTTAATTTCTCACACGCTGAATACACACTAGAACAAAACCTTCAGATGTGTATCGCTACGGAGGTATATATAAATTGTCCTGTGATTATATGAAGGAGGTGTCGTAGGGGTAAGCCGGGCCCGTGTTGGGCGCCAACTCAGTACGCCCCACTCCTGCCCCCTTCACCCCTGCCTCCGCCTAGCGCTGGTTCAGTTCAGTTGCACGCTTTCAGCCTTCGGAGTAAACCGCGTGCGCGTTATGTCATCCAACCTTCCGTCAGCGCTTCTTCACATGAATTTTGAACTTCTTCCTCGGTTCGTTGCATATATGCATGGACCACACTTAGACGCTTACGTGCACTATTCATTCATTAGTCGCAATGGATTTATCATCAAACCTCACTGTTTTTAATATCATTTCTTCATTTCACTCTTATTTAGGGTTTCTAGATCCATCATTTGCTATCACGGAAGTGATGGGATTGTTCATTGTGTGTCGTATCATTTGTTTGGATAAATTAATTGAAACACTGTTATGCTCTTGCCGTGTAGGTGTACATACTTAGTCTCACACGTAAAAGCTACATTTTATAAATATATAGACGTTTGTTTTCAAAATGAGTGCAATATTGATGTAATTTAGAAACGAAAGAGTTTATGTAATTTAGAAACTGAGAGTGTTACAATAATAGTATATTTGTGATGTTTATTTGGATATTGTGTGTTTTCGATACAGTATCGAATCTCTGTAAACAATAGCACCATATTAATAGGTAAACCTATGTAGTGCGGTTAATTGTTGACAAAAAGTAGTAACAGCTGATCGCTAAGGGCACGTTGGTAGCTTATTCGGCAGCGAGCAAGCGCGAGCCTTATGCTCGCAAGGTCGTACGTATTGAGCGGCACCGGTCAAATATTTAACGAACTGTACTCGTCCGACCCATCACTTCCCTCCAGTCACATTTACGAAACCTTTAGATGCAGTGCTATTCTGTTACAATCTCCTTCGGTGAACACCTAGGTGAAGTGAGCTGTCATCTGATTGTAGTGCTTTGTCAATTCTTAGCATTGGGACGGATGATAGTTCACTTCACCTAGGTGTTCACCGAGGGAGATTGTAACAGAATAGACGTACTGCTCTTATTTGTATGACTCCCCTCGTTCTTAGGTCGTGCGATACTTTTTTCTACCCATACTCAGTGTTGATAGTTTGGTAGAAGGTGTGCTAACACTTCATGATACAGAAAATAATGGGTTCTGTGTTATTTTGTTAAATTGATATTTTCGCCCTTGCTTTCTTGTCCGATGCGTACTTCCCGTGCTCTAAGATCAAGAAATAAATCTCTGTTAACTGGTTCGTCTCGCACAAAAGAAATAAAAGATAAAGAGCTTTATCCTGCAATTATACGTACCCTGGGTGAATCTTAACGAGAAAAAATAATAACGATGTCAAGAATAAAAAGATAAATCCATGTCCCGTCTTGTTTCCCAGTTAGGTAGGTACCTAACTATCTACCTACCTACCTACCTACCTAGCTACCTAGTCATTTGAAACTGTCTGAAATTTTTATTGGTCAGTTATGTTTATAACCGCCATGATTATTTTCCTCTGGCTCCACTCATTTATTTCAGCCGGTTAGAAAAATATTATTAACTTTAAAATACGTACCAGCACCGAGTCCGAAATACGATGTTATGACCATAACTTTGTTTAAGAAGTTTTGTTTTTAGATTCCTTTTGTTGTTGATGTTGTGCATTACAAAGCCAGACTTCTTTTGTATAAATTATTACTTTTATATTTATTGCTACTAACAAACGCTCAAATAATTGTAAATCCTCGTGTTTTTCCATGCAAATTATTACAAAGTATGGTATTTCCCAATTATAGAGCTACAGACTATAAATCGATTTTCAGACTGAAAAATAAATAAAAAGAATCCATATTTTTTAGTAGCCTATACCATCACCAATATGTAGCATATTGGCAGGTGAATGATGGGTCACTTAGTCGGAGGAAATTAACATGTCTACTTGCCGACCAAGAATATGGGACACACTTGTCGGAAAATTGTCCCCTCGGGATATTAAATGCCAATCAATCAAAACACGTAGATTGTCCAAGGATAATATGTTTTACAGACGTTTTAAGGATTTAGGACTAGGCACGTTACACGTTACGTACGTTACATTAATGTTTGTGACTAAAGTGCGCCATGTAGGCAATCAAATAATGCATTGGTAATGTATAACAAACAGTGAACAGAAATGCGTGCATAAGGCTCGTTGCCAAGGTTACAGGGTGGGTGCGATCAGCTGGACTTACGTAAGGTGAGCTGGGACGAACAGGGGAGGCGCGGGGTTCGCGCGGGGAGAGGTTAGGGCCGATCGATAGCCGCTTTCGCCCCTTGCTATCGCCCTGTCCGTTTCAGTGTATTCTCAACAAAACTTTTATACTGTTCAGAGGGATCTTAACTAGTTACCAGAAAGTTCTCGAACCCAACAAATAAACGTTTTCTATTCAAGTGAAATTGGTAAATAAAAATGCGATAGCTAAGTACTTTTTTACGTCTTGAAAGTAATTCTCAAGTTCCCAGTTATGGGCTTCCTGTTAACGCATTTCGCTAGAAATACTGGTTTATTGATCATATCCTTAGATTGATTCAATTTGAACTGAACCAAATTAGGTCAAAGTGCAGGCTTTTCAATTATCCAGTCATATTCTGGTTTTCTGATGTTTTCACTGTAACGGAACTGAAAGAAATAAATATATGAAATCTGTACGCTAGAAAGTTAACTGTGAGGTATTGCTTTAAAGCAAATTAAATTGTAACTTGACGCTTACCAACATTTATAATTACTTTGGTGACTGAATGCCGACATTATTGCCGACGTATTCAGAAAATTCTTTTTTTACTAACCCTCGACGAAAACAGAAGGGCGTTATGGGTTTGACGTGTGTATCTGTGTTTGTCTGTGGCATCGTAGCGCCTAAACGACTGAACCGATTACAATTGCATCATATCAACTCTTTTCTGGTCGATGAATGGATTTGTTGACATCTTACACAGGTCTGTAGGCTAATTCACGTAACTAAAAAAGTGCTGGTGCAGTGCAGTTGCAGTTAAGTTTCGATCAAAACAACGCTTTTCGTATTCTCTACCGCTGTCAGACACGCTCGCGTCAAGTTCGCGTCACGCGAGTGCAATAACGGCATTCTACTGTTGCGCGTCTTTGGTGCGTGCTTCGGAACGCATCATGATCGGTATTATTCGGTATTCTACTATTCGTTAGATGTCTCAAAATGACAGTTAAAAACACTAAAATCTGTACTGGGGTATTATTTTAATATTATAATAACGTCATATTCATTGAAATGTAATCGATCGATATTTTTTCTCATGTGGGTACACCATAAGTAAGTTTGGTAGAGTTTGGTGGTCGTATAGTTGACGTGCAGTTCACGCGCAGCTTACGCGCAGTTTAAAGATTACAAGAATACCGTTTATCACTCAAACTTGAACTTAACTTCAACTGCACTACAACTTCATCGGCGCGTCATAAAATTACGTGAATTAGCCCTCTGATCGATTTAAAATTGGATATTCCGATACCTCAATGATATTATAAGAATATAACAAACTTGAACTGAGAGTTTTTTGTTTGTGTTGGGGGTTTCTTTACATTTTTAATTTTATATATTATTTTATTTTAACAGCCTCTGATTGGTATCTTGTTGTGTATGCCGAAGTCGAAGTTATTTGAAGCTAGGCTGCTTTGCTTCTGTGCTTGGATCTGTAAACTGAAACTGAAAAACTCTAGAATACTAACCCTTAGCAATAGACTTGAACAAAGACTATCGTTAAACCGCTTCTTGGGAATAAGTAGAACACTTATTGTCAAACAGTCGCTATGACAGGCGGATACGGTACGTTTGGTACCACGGAACTCGTTTGAGTCACGAGACCGAGACGTTACTTATTTCTTACTTATCGTACAACTTATGAATTTCAAATAGGAATAATAAAGCATAGGAAAAACATAATAATGGATTTGTTTCTACTCACAGTACTTTGTCCGAAATAACGGATTACATTTTCTTTTCAGAGTGTTTTTCACTTATACATATTCAGATATAGGTAATCTTATTGCATAGACACCAGACAGAAGGTATTATTGTAACGACATTAGATATACGCAGCACATACAATGTTTGTACATATTGTGCCAAGGGCGTAATGAGACATGTGCGTATTTCTTCGGTTTTTATATGAAACACAGTATAAACCTACCGTGGAATACAATAATAATAACTACTGATATGAACACAATACACGGTATGTTTGTGTTTGCTTTGAGCGGATTCGTTGTATAGACGCCTGATGATAATATTATTACAAACTTCTATCCAGTCGTTGCTTTTATAAAAGTTACAGGCGCACAAGCAGCACCCGCTTATATTTAACCATTTGGCTATGACAGCATTACATTCCTATGCTTTCAATTAAAATAGTGCGTACATATTGACGGGTTTCAAAATGATCAACTACGTAAATTATCTTCTGCGTCTTTTTTATGTACAGTCAACAGCAAAAGTAGACGATCAAAATCAGAACTTCAATACTAATGATCGGAGTTCGTGTCAGAACTGTGTGGCGTCGAAGTGATTCAAAAGTATATGTGTGACAATCACATACTTTTAATAAATAACTACATAGTTAACTAATTATATAAATTAGTGTCAGCATTTTAGTATTGAATTTCTGATTTTGATCATCTACTTTTGCTGTTGACTGTACAAATAATTTTATTTTGTTAGTCATTTTGAAAGCTGTACTTAGTGGAAATAGTAACAGATACTGAGCCCTTGAAATATATAAATAGATAGATCCTCAAGTGGAAGCGTGCTCCACCTTGGCCGCATCATCACTTAAGATTAGGTGATTTGCGGCCAAGCGCAAGCTTCTAAGACTTTAAAATCCTGTATTTATTAACACGCAGCTGGTCAGTGCTTTTATTTCCACTTTTTCCATTTACTACATTATTATTTATGTAAATATTTAATTTTGCAAATTATATTTTGCGTTCATCGTATCGCTTTGCTTTATTTACGTGGCTTTGGTTGTTTTTGCTTTGTTGCAGCTCGCGTTAGTAGTGCAGTGGTGTGATGTTGATGGCGCGGTGTTAGTGCGCGTGCGCCACGTTTCGTAGTGATGTCGTCACCGGCGCGCGCGCCCCCGCCGCCGGTGCCGGTGCCAGTGCCGGCCGGCGCGGGCGTGCTGCCCCCCGGACCTGGTCCTGCGAGACAACGTTCCTTAAAGGACCGACTTAGAGAAGGCATTACCGGACCCTTTCATTGGCAGTGAGTGCTTCTTTTGACATTTCTTCAAAGACTTTGCAGGTCTACGTGTCAGCGGCTAGCAGTGTTTTTTTTAATAAGTATTTAAATGTAGCTTATTTAAAAAATATTGCATGCTTTTTATAATTTTTGGGTACAACACAGTATTTATAATATTGAGGGCGTGTTTCCACTGAGCAAGTAGCTTGCTTGCTTTATATAATACAGTTGCAAAGATCACCACTTGTTATTTAGAGTGTAATTTATAGTAATTTGCAGGTAAGTCAATGTTTCCATTGCGTCAGTTACTTGTTATTTCACTACTTACAAAATGTAATTAGCTTTACCATATCGTGATTGGATTTTACTGAATTTAGTGCGTGACATAATTGGCGTTCGTTTTGAACAGGCAGTATACTGTACGCGCGCGACTTGCGGCAACGCTTGTTCTCTAAAATTCATGATAACTTCATGATAGCTTGACTTCATAACTTTCCTTTTCATTAATTTTGTAAAGTTTCGTCATTTTAAACTTATTTACCAAATTATATGTTTTATCCGAACTGCACATTTATAAATCCATGTTATTGTAGATAAAGCAGTTGTTTTAGAACCTGAGATAAGAAAATTAGCCATAAAAGGTCAATGTCAAGCGTAAACCTTAAAAAAATGCCTTTTAGATGGTATCACTGTAATTTATGGTGATGGTTGTCGTTTCTGGCCTTAAATTACACAAAATTGACACAGAAGCAGCCACAAAGTCTATATCTATCAAATTACATCTTGATAGGTCGTTCCATGACAAATACGCTACCGCACAGTCTCGCTGTGAGTTTTCAATTTCCTGAAAGAATATCTACCAGATAGCTTTACGGGAAACTTCGTTTAAATAGACACAGTGTTCGTTTCCTTCACATTTCCCTGTATTGCCAATAGTTAACACGTCCTTTTAGTCAGTATTATGTCATAAGGCCACGATCGCGATAAATGATCGTGTAGAAGGCGTGCGCGAACACTTATCACTAATTATTATAAACTTGATTGACATATTAAGTACAAATAATAGGCGACCAATATCCGTGTTTTAAATTTATGCAAAATACCGGATGATGAATTGAAGTACATCCGAGTAATGTACAAGCGTCCTTTTGTACCGAAATTAATTATTATTCACCCAAGATGACAATCTAACATGACACAATTTAAAATTACTATCTTGTAGTAGATACCAACACAACACAAATAAATATTGTACTGTAAAAAGAAAACTACATTTAGTAGCAGGATACATACTTATTTACATGTGAAACAAGACTGGTGCATCTTATTACCATTTAATTTAAGCGTTGAGGAAGAAAACTAAACAATTCTTTAGTGTTCTGTAATAAGAACAGTCTGTTTAAGTCAAATTTAAAAACAATATACCTAACATTCTTAACGATGGTGGGTACAATATAGTTAGTGGAAAGTCACGGCAGGGCGTGGACATTGGTCGCAGCCTCATCAGAGTACATGAACTATCAGTTACTGTTATTTAACCATTTGATACTTTTATCATAAACTTATTATTGTATGAAAATGTAGAATCGAAGAAAAGCATAAGATTTTGTCTCTGCGAACAATGGGAACTGCAACCGGATCACATGTGTTTTTATCTGACGAAGCGAACAGGAAAACTTAAATCAAGTATAAGTTGCACACTTTTACTGTCATGGGCTCCCGACACTACTTTCAAACTTTAGATCGCTGTAGGCAAGGGATTGGACCGGGTTTTGAATGCGTATAATGTAAGACAAGTAGTTCAGAATTGTGGAAAAAAACTACCGAGATTGTGCTTTTGTGGATTTTGGTGTAGGTACTTATGGTATCGTGGGATTTTTATGGCTAATTTAAATGAGAGCGATTATATTTATTTAATTATTTGATAAAGTTGTTGCTGCAGAATTACAAAACGGTTGCTGAAGAGGAAACATAATAAAAAAAATGAAAGCTAATCTCAATTTGAGACGTTGAGTGGTCCGCCACTGCCACCGCATTCACCCCGTACTAGAGCGACTCTGTCGTCTCGTCACCGGGAATCCAATTTGTTCTCAGCTGGGACGCGCAATTTGTGCGAATGCATCACGGATTAGCCGCTTGTTGCCTTACGTTAACGTTATTTTTCCTCTTTCCCTAGTGGAATTATTCCACTTGCCACATTTATCAAAAGGTCGCATCGCCAACGCTTTTCACTTGCCATTTGTTTACCTAATTAATATCTAACTACGATAAAGAAATGTGATACATGGTCATCTCGTTAATTAATGATATTGATATTTGTAACCTCATGTTACGCCCCATAGGTATGTTGGGACAACATAAGGTTGATATGTAGGTATTATATTTTTGAGAGTTTTGAGATGTGACTATTGAATAAGTAAAGTAGATTTGGCCCTTCCAAGTATTAAACGCTACTCAATTTTAAGATGCCGTTAAGTCACGTGCTATCTCTATCACTTTATGTCAAATTGACTGTGACAGCACCAGACTTAACGGCACCTTAAAATTGAGGAGCATTTGAGTATTTGGCCATTAGTAGTGTAGTTTATTATTCAAGGGACTGTACCGATAGCGCGCTCCATATAAAAGTAGTCTCTAGTCATATTTTGTTCAATATGTAATTAAAATTGTTGAAATTTAGTAGATACGATAAAGGGCATGTTGTCTATACTTATGGTGAGCCAGTTTTTAGTTTCAAAATGATTAAATCGAACCTAGTTAAAAATCATTATAATTTTCTTATTGTATAGGGCAGCACGTGCACGAAACACGGGGAAGAATTTTTAATGGAAACATAAATAATTATTATTTAACAATCGGGACGAATAGTTTTCAGACGTTTTTAGGGTTCCGTACCTCAAAAGGAAAAAAACGGAACCCTTATAGGATCACTTTGTTGTCCGTCTGTCTGTCTGTCTGTCAAGACCCTTTATCTCGGGAACGCGTGGAGGTATCGAGTTGAAATTAAAACCATATACTCAAGTCTACGGTCCTTTGATGCTGTAAAAAAATCAACCCTCTATGTTAACGTGAAAAATAGATACGGCCGTTTATGTCGCAAAAACGCATTTATAATATTAAGTAGATTAAAGTATGGATAGTAGGTATGGTTTAGTATAGAGGTATGGATATGTGCCTACAAATATGTACGGAACCCTCGGTGGGCGAGTCCGACTCGCACTTGTCCGGTTTTTTAGTTAGAGTGTAGCAAAGTTTTCTTGATAGAAGAGTGTAGCACCTCTAAGCCAAAAACTAGCGTTTCTTTAATTAATGACATGTCAGTAAGCACGTTGAGCGGCAGGCGTCGGTCGGGGCGCAAATATTTGCCTTGTGCAACATTCTCTATCTCGGGTGTGTACATTACCTCCACCTACTGCTCCTTATCTCCACTCTAGCAGCCTCAGACGGTAGCGCTGGCCTTTCAAACTAAATCTCCCTTGTTTACCGCGCCCCTTTATAACGTCATTTAATTAAAAAGCTTGCGCCACTTCGCACCACTCCATGAACTAAGAAATTACACCGTGCTGTCGACGTCTTGCTGCCTATCTTCTAAGTGCACTTTTATATCATATCATATGACTTTATCCTTATTACTTTTCATGTTAGACGTAATATGCTAAGTTGGTAAATAAATAAGTCAGCATACACGCCCATTTAAGGCAATCAGTTATTTGATACATTTCAACTCCGCCTTTCTTTTATGTTACTAGCTTTTGCCCGCGACTTCGTCCGTGTGAATGTCGTTTATCGCAGATGCAGTCGAAGTCGCGGTTCAAAACGTAGCCTATGTCCTTCCCCAGGGTTCAAGCTCTCTTCACAATAAATTTTATCAAAATCGGTTCAGACGTTTCATTGTGTAAGCGTAACAGGCAGAGTTACTTTCGCATTTATTATATTAAAGTATGGAAGTATGGATTTAGAGATTTCAAACTTATTTTCGATCAGCTAAACAAAAGCAAAATAAAAACACAAACAAACTGATAAACAGAAATGCCGAAAGAAAAATACACTTTCCCAATCCGACACTCAACATTTGAACAATAGCGCTGTCGACTAATAAAATTATTTAATCGTGAATTACAATCTGATTGACTAAGGTTCGCCCCGACCCAGTTTCTGCAAGCTAATTCATTCTGTCCGTCTCGCATATTTGGTGAGCTGGTGGAATCGTTGCAGTGCTCAGTTCCGCTGTGCATGTCGCAGGCCGTCCTTGGCCGATATAAAACGTTTAGGCGACGACACCATCGGCGCAGTGTGGGTGAGGGTGGACCGGGGGCGCCAGGCCGGATCACCCCGTCATTGTTTCCTTTTGTGCTATCTATTCTAAACCGCCGGCGGAGCATGTTTGCTGTTAGCTATACCCTCTCAGTATAGGATGTCTGGCTCTTGTTACTTACGGTTACGATAGGCCCTTCCACTTGGACCACTTGTATCTTGAGTTTTTGATTGCAGAGCGTTATTGATTTCGGCTAAGTCGGTTCTTTTCTTTCGGTTTTTTTTATACCTATTGATCGGTAGGTACGGACGAAGACAATTAGTTGATTTTAAGAGATATAGCATGCCTGTAAAGTTTGTCAAAAAAGTTACCAATTTTATGTTATCAGGGAATAAAATGAATGTTTGCATATTCGGGAAATAAGCAGAAATAAGCTTCATACAGTTCGTCCTACAGTAATCTTTTTATAGCTGTGGCACAAAGAAAAAGAAATATAAAATGTAAATGTGTTTTTGTTTGGGCTGGCTTCTATTTCCCTCTTTATTAAATTATTTACTTCCAAAGAGCTTTTTGACTGCGACCTCCCAGCAATTTGCATTTACTTTTCAGATTTCTGACAGCAATCATTGTTTTTCAGTTTTAACGATTACTCATACAGTTTGGTTTTCTTTTTCCATTGCGAGCAGTCCTGCAATGATGTCTATTAATGTGAGGCGTATTGACGTACTTGGTTTCATTGGAGTATTGTATGCGTGGACGGGCAGTACTATAGTGTTTTGCAGGCGAGGATCGTGACGGCGATGGGTGCACGAGGCCATGTGACATTGTACGCGTAACCGTGTTGTCACGCGTCGCCCGCAACACACACAACGCATCGCATTGTCGTCGCATTAGCGCGTACAAATCAATTTTACAGACGAACGTTTGCTGGCTACAAACGTATCTATTTTCCCTTTTCTTATTAGCATCTCAATATGGGTTTATCAAATGGCTACTATTGTCTCATTATGTTGATTAACTACTCCTTGTAGCTGTCCTCGAAGTCCTCGCAGCTGACGGATCTGGCAACTTTCAAGTTGCATACATTGTAGGTATTAGTACATCCGTCGCCTCATAAGCGATTTATGTCTTACTTTATGCATTACCTTTATCATTGTTGTACGGTCAACAGCGCATAACACTTGAACTACAAAAACCAGCGATGTCAAATTGTGCATGACCATCAACGTGCGGTTAACTGTATCACAAGAGTTGAAATTGGAGCTTGGTGTTCGATACTTCAGGTTATTGCTGTCTTATTGTTAAATTCGTAAACAGATATCTACTACTGTACGAGTTTAGACTGATAGTATTATCATTACATCTAATCCGACACTCAGGTAATTTCATCAAGAGTGCCACTTTTGAGATGTGTGAAATGTTCTTGGAACACGACAGGAAAGTGATAAACTATTACACAACAAATGATTTTATTTCAATGATAAAAAAGATAAATGATAAGTTATTAATACCAATTTTTTTGGGGCCAACAATATATTTAAATATACTTTGAAATGTGCTAATTAAGCCCTTTCATTTATTACCGAACACGGTATCACAAATTAAATGTTTTTTAGTCTTTGACTTTATGTCCGCTATATTCAATTTAGCCTGTAACTACCTGAATATCAAGACGTTCCCAACGATACATCATTTGTTAAATGATAAGTAGTTTAGAAGTTGTGTGGAAGCAGATGAACGTCCACAAACATACCGGTCAGAATCATAACCCTCCTTTTTGCTTCGCCGTAGTCACTAGTCAGGCAGAAAACTAGATCATATTGAACAATAATTTTCCCACAGTTTTCCTTCCTGTTTTCGCTTTTTATTGTTTATGATAATTCAATTGATTGTTTATTGATAACTTGAGGAACTGCGCACTACGGTAAGACAGATAACAGACAGTTTGCCGCATATGGTTAGATAAAAGTCGAGCCCCCGTTTTTGTTTGTCCCATCAGCAAATTTCCGAGTGTTTAGCTATTTCAAGTGAAAAAGACGAGATAAGTTTGTTTTTTTACCAAATATATTCTCTACTGTCATCTGTCGCTTTTATGATTATATGCAAATATTTACCATAAGCAGTTTCATAATTTAAAAAAACTTGGCTATTCTATGGGAAGTATTTCACTTTTAATTGCTGTTACTTTATACGTATTTTAAACTTGTACATACTTAGTTTTAGGCAGAAGTATCGGCACATTATCAATCTATATACCTATATATAAATGGAGAACCTGACTGACTAACGTATCAGCGAGCAGCCGAAACTACTGGAACTAAGAACGTGTCATTTTGCACATGTGTTCATTAACCGACTTCAAAAACGAGGAGGTTTTCAATTCGATTAGTTTTTTTTATGTATGTACCGATTACACTGATATTTATAATTCGATTTACGTGATTCTTCTTTACTTTGATGCGGAATAGTTGCCATTGGGTCCCATAAAATTTTAACATAGTTTGGCCCAGTAGTTTTCATTGTATGAACATTTTTTTCATTTTTTTTATGTGTGACCACGCATATCTTTTTTCATTATAGTCCGATTTCGATGATTCTTTTTAGGGTTCCGTAGCCAAATGGCAAAAACCGGAACTCTTATTAATTCGTCATGTCTGTCTGTATGTCCGTCCGTATGTCACAGCTACTTTTTTCCGAAACTATAAGAATTATACTGTTGAAACTTAGTAAGTAGATGTATTCTGTGAACCGCATTAAGGTTTTCACACAAAATTCACACAGAATAAATTTTGGGGGTTCCTCATACTTAGAACTGAAACTCATTTTTTTTTTTCATCAAATCCATACGTGGGGGGCTATGGATAGGTCTTCAAAAATGATATTGAGGTTTCTAATATCAGTTTTTTTCTAAACGCTAGTAGTATGCTAGTTTGCGCGAGAGACACTTCCAAAGTGGTAAAATTACCCCCCCCCCCCTCTGTAACTTCTAAAATAAGAGAATGATAAAACTAAAAAAAAATATATGATGTACATTACGATGTAAACTTCCACCGAAAATTGGTTTGAACGATATCTAGTAAGAAGTTTTTTTTTAATACGTCATAAATCGTAAACCGCAATTTACCTTTCATTCAATCAACTCAAATATAAAAATAAAAGGCTTTTATGTTATGTTACTTGCTGCTACGGAACCCTTCATGGGCGAGTGTCTCGCACTTGGCCGCTTTTTTTTATTGATAGTAGTATACCTCTAATTTAGTCCCATATAAATTTTGACTGATTTTTTTTGGTGTCACTGTTTCGTAATTCATTTGTATGATAATAACTAGTCACACACAGCCAAAAACTTTTTTTTATCATGCAAGAATACTACTTTTATTTAATTTTTTCGACTAAATTTTGAGAGTTTTGGACGCAGAACTGATGCAGAACGGACGCAGTCTGCGTCCAAAACTCAAAATTTAGTCGAAAAAATTAAATAAAATTAGTATTCTTTCAACATTTAAAAAAAGGCGTATACTAAAAAATAGATAATAAAAATTGACTGTAGATGGTGTAAGTTTCGTTTAATTATACCTGGTAGATTTTGTGTGATTGTCAATGTTTTGTCCGCGTCAGACACAACTTCACGAGTTAATTAAACTATTTAATAAGAACTTAATCAAAAATATTCACTTACTAAATGATTAAGAGAATGTTCTAGTTTAACATATATTTTTTTCAAATCATTTACACTGCACATTTTGACGTGATTGTCAGTTTAAAATCTGTAAAAGTCGTTTAATAGCCCCTTAAGGTGGTAAAATAGGTGAAGTTTATATGGGAAATCCGTTATTATTAATGGTAATTGGTATTTGAAATAAAGTATGATGAAATTTTGTATAGATAATCGAAACCTCTAAAGCTATTGATGTCAAAATTGTCAAATTAAATAAACTTTTTTTTTACTAAAAGACAACCACCTTCAAAAAGTTGGATTTGCTATCATTTTGAAATGGGACTATTTAGGAAATAAATCCCTTTCGAACAGAAAAAGGATTTTGCAAATCCGTCTAAGTATACCTATATATGTACCTTATATGACGGAGTTATGCTCGAACATACATAAAAAAAATATAAATATCCTAATTGATAACCTCCTCCTTTTTGAAGTAAGGTCAGAAGATTTTGGAAATTCAACCCCAAAGAAGGAGTTGTACGAAAAATCTAATTTTTTGAACTACATACTTTAAAAATTTTTTTTTACCTACTTCTCAAAAAACAGCTTAGCGGCGTGTTGTCTTTTAAGGGAAGTTATAGGTACGAAATCGACACAGACGCGGGAAATGTGCTAGTAGTGCATAAGTGAAGACAAATCTAGATAATTTTGATTCATGAGCATAGTTTTGAAATCTGTCTGTATTGAATCGAGTTGCGCTTGAGCTTTGTGGAGAATTCAAGAACACAGCTCGGAGAACTCAACAAAGAATGGAACTAATGCATTGCTCTTGTGTTATGATTTATGACTCAATTGATGGAAACTGTTTCCTGTTTTCAAAGTTTGTTTCCCAAAAAACATTTTAGTGTTCCGTCCATACGGTCTGAAACTGTAAATTAGAATTAGTAAAATTATTTGACTTCATTAACCGAATTAGCCTTTACACACCTTGACGGATGCGCTTAATGAAGTGACGTAATCGTGCAAATGATCGCTCAAAACGCACGGGCGTTTATTAGTACAGTTTTAACATTGTTGAAGCGAATTCCACAATTGAATCGTTTATGCTCTTCATGTAATTGAATGATTGGCGGCGGCGCCAGTTGGACACTTGACGATGTATGATGCTGCACAGAGCTGCATCCGACAGTAATGCATCACAATGTTAGTTGCGACTCAAGTACATCCCGTTAAACCTTGCGAAATGTATGGTTGTTATCAACGTAAACATGCATTCGCAGACTTTTAAAACAGAAATATATACCGAAGCGCTTCGTCGTTTTTTTGAACCCTCACAACTTGGGTTTGGATTATGCCAGATAAACAAAATTCTCGGGATATGATGCCAATAGTAGACTTATTAAATATATAAAGTTTCAATTGCATAGCTCCTATACTTTAGAATTTATTGATATCTAAAAAAAGCTCGATTTCGTCACTGACTCACTGATGATCATCAAAATTCTGGGGTACTTCCTGAAGTCCTAGAAAGCTGAAATTTAGTATGTAAGCTAGTATTAGTACACAAACAACAAAACAATTGCTAAACTAGACAAAATGAACAAAATAAAAAAATATATTATCTTAGGTAACTTTCAAAAAGAAGTGAAATCCCACCAAAACATTTCCATGTAAAATGATGCCAAGACGCGAAATAAATGGCTCGCACTGTCAAAAAGTTATCAGATCCCTACCTATAATCTCTACTTTACTTGCACTAACTTCACAAACTCTACGCCTTAATCAAAATATTTATGTGGCTTGGCTGTTTCGTTACTACAAAAACTTTTGTTTAACAGTAAAGTAATGAACAGTGAATTCATTTTTCACCTTACGCCCATGTAACGGTAGCGAAACGGCCTAGCCACATACATATTTTGACTAAGGTGTAGAGTTTGTAAAGTTAGGGCAAGTAAAGTAGAGATTATAGGTAGAGATCTGATAACTTTTTGAGAGTGCGAGCCATTTATTACGCTTCTTGGCATCATTTTATATGGAAATGTTTTTGGTGGGATAATATAGATTGATATTTATTTGAAACTAGTTGACCCGACAGACGTTGTCCTGTCCCTACCTACCCTTTTTTTGTGAATTTTCTGATATTATTAAACGTGTAAACCTTCCCAGAACTTTCACAAACATTAGAAGACCAAAATTAGCCAAATCTGTCCAGCCATTCTCGAGTTTTAGTGAGACTAACGAACAACGATTCATTTTTATTATATAGAAAATAGCATTGTGAACGTTAAATATGCTTGTTTGTGAAATGTGCTTTCGATTACTTTTTCAGTTTTGTTAATAACTAGCACTTTGCCCGCGACTTCGCCCGCGTGAATTTTCTCAATAGTCCCAAATTTTTTCAAGTGATAAATATAGCTTATGTTACTCAGGGATAATGTAGCATTCTAATGGTGAAAGCATTTTTTAAATCGGACCAGTAGTTTTTGAGTTTTTTCGTTACAAACATACAAAAATAAAAATCTTTCCTCTTTATAATATTAGTGTAGATGAAACATCTTTGTAGTTAATTTTAAGATAATATTCTCAAGTCAAAACTGTCAACCTACCCGGCTTTAAAGTAAGTTTTTATATGAAAAACTTTATCGTAGTCAAAATAAAATTCAAAATACAAAAACTGGCTCAAAAGTATATAAGCTCGGTTAAAGTTAAAACTTTGTTTTGTACCGACGGCTTACGTCTACGTCTACTATTGAAATTGTAGGCTGATAGTAACATTTTGATATTTAACGAAAACAAATATCGGTACAATTAATCAACTTTTGTTATCACAAGTAATTTCGTATAGGTAATGTTTCCAAGATAAGTGTTGGTTCCTTCGATATTATTGCGGCAGTTGATTGCAATGCTTTGCTGATACACTATTGTTTCAAATTTCGAGTTGTTTCTTAGTGGATTCCGCTGTTTAAGTGGCCCAAATTGTTGTGTTGCTAACATTAGAGACCGGTCTCATTCTAAATGAGTTTTTTTGGTTTCTTTACCAGGTATGTATAGCATTTTTCTTATGTTCCATATACATATATTATGTATGTCAGATATTTTATTAGGTACCTATATTGTAATATAATTTTATTGATACAGGCAACGCTGAATATATCTTAGATTGTATAATATTCTGATGCTTTATCTGATAACATTAGGTATTAAATATATCAATGTTAATGAGTAACCGTGAAGCTATATTTGTCGCGTTAACGTCTATTGAGAACTCAATACTGATTTATTCGTTTAAATTTACAAAAGATTTAAAACAAATTGCGCTGTCCGACGTTCACGTTAAATGAACATTTTGACGTCAAGACCATTGAAAACATGAGTTATCGAGCCAATTAAATATTCTATTGTTGTGGATGCATTATAACACTTATATCTTTCAAGAGCACCAATTTTGGTTGGAAAATCAATTATGTACTATGTTCAGTGAGTCGTACGCAGGAGTTATTCTTTTGACTGAAGTGGATTTTCGTGTATATGAGCGTGTGTTTCATACCTAATGCTAAGTTCGCCACACCATCACGCAGGATGATTGTAAATGTGCTAGACGCTTAAGAAAATGCATAAACCGAAGTGTGAACTCGGAACTCGCTTAAAGTTACTTTGAGATAAATAATTTAGTTGTACAGGATAATCGTTCTATACATACAAAACGGCTCTGACGCATACAGCAGGTTACTCAAGAGTCGAGTTAGCTAAAACATTTAACCAGGCATGCCATACCATTGTGAAAACCTCATGATGACCTCCTGTTAGTTCCTAGAATTTACTCGATAGCAACGGCAAACTTCTTTGAATATGAGATATTGTTAATTAACATTTTGATAAATAAGATAGCATCGCCGTAACTATTTTCAGGTGTAGCGTATATTCCGGCGCAAAGATAAAAGGATATAAAATACTTTGTTAATTAATAAAATGCAAAATAACGAGGTGGAGGATGACGACGACGAACTTTGGAGTGCCGAGATCGAGTGAGTACTCGATCGCAATTATCATAATACTAAAACCACTCGCTGGCATCCCCAATCTGATTTTCAAATGAATTTATTGTCAATTATCACATGTTACCTTTCTGGGATCACTATAAATTAACATTAAATCAAGTTAATTTGAATACTAGACTAACGTATGTTTCTTAGAAACTTATTTATCACATTGTAGTAAGCAAACCTGTCAAGATAAAGTTGAATGTTTGTACATACCGCGCCGCGGTTCTATTGTTCGGCTACTGGGTACCGCATCTTTATTTTAGTCATGTCATGAAGATCGCTAAGGAAAATATAATTAACATATTTTTTTATTGTTACACAGCTGAAGTTATATGCTAATATACAGTTTTGTTAGAATATAATTAATATACGCGTACTGAATTGTTTTTGTTCGGTGTTCATTGTGTAAGGTAAACCAGCGAAGCCCTTCCCCGGGCCTCTGACCGGAATCCTTATCAAAATCAACGAACTCTTGCCGAGCTCATCGCTCACATGTCATGTGGACATGTTTACAAAGCACTTTTCCGTCAACCGAGATATGTCTTCTCTTCTTTGTACCTATATATCTTGCGTTCACTTCGTGGTATTCAAATACATTTCATGTCATCAATCTCATTTTGTTCGGGAGCGAGCGAGTGGTCTTTTCTAAGGATCGCAATGAAATCCAAGTTTGTTAAAATTTCAGCTATGTTTCTCTGTCGCCGCCGTCAACGCCCCAGCCGTCACCAGCATGGCTCCGTCGCTCCTCTAGCGTAGCGTACGTTTGATTTACTGCTACATTGTCATGAATATTCATATCATCAACACGAGCTTGCCGAGCAAATAGGTAAGCGACAAA
The DNA here is from genome assembly GCA_947361185.1 of Charanyca ferruginea. NCBI lineage: Eukaryota > Metazoa > Arthropoda > Insecta > Lepidoptera > Noctuidae > Charanyca > Charanyca ferruginea. Next base: position 18,186,790 of record OX376059.1, on the reverse strand, counting down.
TATTATTCACGAAGGCGAGTGAATAAAAGTCACAAGACGCTTATAGATCTCCGATGTGAACTGCGAATCTTCACCGATAATATTAGATTTAGACGCATTGTACTATTGAAGTTTCTATTTTGTTCTTTTATTTATCCATCGATGTAAGTACGACCGATATGGTCATAATATTCTCTGGTATAAGAATTTTGAACCTTAATTTCTTGATAGGTACAGGTACCTATTTGAATCGTTGGTTAAGTGTGTCGTGACAGTAGTAACTATCGAGTCGTTGTTTAAGGTTGGTTTACAGTAGGCAAAAGTAAACAAATGTGTAGCAGTCGCACAGATGACTCGCAGTTGGAGTTTGTTTAACAAACATCTCCGTCGTTCTTCCTGATCAGTAACAATTGCGTTTCGTTATTTACGCACCCTTTGCTATGTGTATGAGAGCAGTGATATGAATGATTAAGACTGTCAACACGTCTCATTATCTAGAAATAATGCGCAGTAGCATAATAAGGAAAACATCCAAGTAGTAAAAGTGTAAGGGCGCCTTCGCATTGAGCGTTTGTCCAACGCAGACGCTACACAAATGCCCCCACCTGTACTTACAATGTTGTTGTTACTTGTAAACAAGAAGAACATTTTAGGGAAAAAGAAACCAAAAAAAAAATGATATGTCATTCGTTGTATTCGTTATAATTTTGTAACATATACCAAACGAATTCCTCCCGATGGAGTCTACTAGAAAGATATCGCCGCTAGACGTACAATTGTTGTTCGATCTTCTATCTAAGGGGTATCTTATCTACGAGGTGACTAGTAGATACTAGATACCTCAAGACCTCTTGTAGACGGCTACAATACGTCAATAGACGTTTATCAGGCATTTACAACTCGGCTACGAGACGCCTACGAAACTGCTACGAGGCCTTTACAACACTTTTACGAGATTACCTCATTTTATTGGGACAAGCCCGCCAGACCAACCCCAAAAACTGCTTTACTAGATGCCTATTGGTTTACCAGGAGACCTTTATGAGAAACGTGCTAGGTCCCTACGACACCCCTACGAACTACATGACTGCTACGAGCCCTCTACGAGACCTCTACGACTTGTCTACGAAATGCCTACGACACTGCTGCGATACAGCTACGACACGTCTTCCAATTTTTTTTTGGGACAGTTTTACAAGATCGTTACGGAACTGTCACGAGACCTCTATTACACATCTACGAAGACTACAACACGGCGGCGATACATCTGCGATACTGCTACGAGACCTTTACAACAAGTCTACGTAATGTCTACGAGACCTCTATGACACGCCTACGATGTGTCTGCGACATGCCTGCGAGGCTTACGACGTTGTTACCGACCTGCACCGGGCGGATACGTCACGTCTACTAATTGGCTTTGAGGCTTCTACGGCACTGGAACACTGCCAGACTGCTCTGACAGACTGCTACGCAACTACGAGAACTCTTAGAGACGTCAACATGACAGCCAACGGAGCCAACCAAGATCAATTATTTCGTCTAAGTGAATTCTACGCATCTGCCCAGTTTATCTATCTAATCTAATACCTTTAAACGAGCAATTCTTGTATATTTATATAATCTGAATGTCGGAAACGGCTCCAACGATTTTCATGAAATTTAGTATGCAGGGGGTTTCGGGGGCGATAAATCGATCTAGCTAGGTATAATTTTTTTAAAACACAAAAAATAAAACACAGAGCTAAGCTCGGTCGGCCAGATACTATAAACTAAAATCACGATGTTTCCTTTACAGACTAGTTGAGTTCGGTAAAAAAAAAAAAATTGACCAGCATAGGTTATCTAGAAATCAGTTTTTTTTTTAACAACAGTTAACATGAATTAACAATTTGCCTTTATCAATGTTACTTGTTCTTGCACTAGAAACAGCCGATGATTTAACTTTTTGGGGCTTAGCCAAAAGATCGCAAGTTTTGATGAGTACCGACGACGGATTGCGACTCGCAATTAGTAAACTAAAAATGTTATCTGAACACGAATTTTTGGATGTTTATTAAAACTGGAGTGATTCATATAAATAATTTATCTATGTCATTTTTGTAGATTTACATCCCGCAAACTATTTATACAAGATATTATTTTAACCAGTGCGGAAATTCTAGGTACTGATTCTAGTGCTCAAAACCAACAACTTTTTCTGTGGGACCAACATCGAAATCTCAATCTTCCTCATAGAAATCGCATAAAATGATTGATCACTTAGTACAAAAACGTTAAATTGTTTTTTGAGATTTCGATGTTTGTCAATAGAACAAGTTATTTTTGAGGACCAAAATCAGTCCTTAGTATTTACGCAATGGTTAAAAATGTATCCTCTATATACGTAACAACATAGTAAATACGTCACATATAAAAACAAAATGCAGTATTTCCATCGTATTCTTAATTTTATTATAAGATTTTAAACTTCATAATCTGCCTAACCTTTTCCTAACTATGTTGGGGTTGACTTTCAGTCAGTCCGGTTGTAGCTAATACTAATGTTTTACATGGAGCGACTGCCTATCTGACCTCCACAACCCAACTACTGGGTAACACAATACCCCAGGGTACTCGTAAGACTTGTTGTCAGACTTTCTAGCCTCTGACTAGTGATTACCCATAACGACTGTCAAAGATATACGATTAATAGCTGGGACCAACGGCTTTACGTGCTTTTGGAGCCCAACGCCTTAACGTGTTCTCCGAGGCACTGATGGGTCTCGGTATAAAATTGATGGTTATCTATCCACGCGCCGACCGCGGCAAGCTTGACCCCGATCGATCCGGATGGCCTCTACTTAGCCACGAGCCTCCCTGAGATGTAAGATGTTTAACGTATATCCTTCTTTTTTTCCCCTGTATTGTCGAAAATTACATAAATTACGTTGAAATATGTTTGTGCTTTGGTATACATCACTATGGTATAAATACTAGCCAGTCAGCAAGGCGGGGTGGCAAGGCAGGCAGTTCAGGGTGCGCCAGAGAATGTATATTTCGGTATCTCCGGTCGTGAATGTTATTTTTATCGAGGCTAATCCTTATAAATATCAAATCTTTGTTCAGAACACTTCTTACCGATACTGGATAGTCAATTTGACTACAGTCAAAGTGACAGAAGTAGTGACTGTGATTTGCTAGCCACCTAGCTAAAGGGTAAAAGGCGTGGCTTGGTAGCTCCTAGGCTACTTGAATATACATTTATGTATATGAAAATCTAAATATTTTTGCATCGTGTAGGTAGGATGTCAAATCAAAATCTATTGAAGCATATTTCCATGTCGTGAAAATAGAAATGACTCACATATTGGATTTTCTATAATATTTCCTGTTTCTGATAATGGCGTCACGCGTAATCGCGATAATGCAATGGAACATTACTCATCATCAGCATGTGATCTTTGACCAGAAGCCCTTGTTGAAAGCCAGACTTAAGAGGAAGGTTAGAGCTGTGCCTATACGACACATGCACGTAATATAGTGACGTATACCATTGTAATAGTGCGTTTTCTAATTACTTCAGTGCACTTAGAAACTGCTCATAAAATATTGTTTCCTACTAAACGTGTTTAATTTTACAGTTTGTTCGCCATTATGCATATGGTCATGTTTATTTTTCTGTCAGTATGTTTACAGTAAGACGAAGTACATGCTTTGGTGATCATATTATGTGAAGCAGATAATGTAGCGTTAAAACTACTTTTCGCTTCTCAGTTCTATCTTTTGCATAAAACTTTATCCAGTTACCTATTCGTATTTTAAAAGCTCATGTATTAAAGTGAAATGATTCATGAATATATACCTGATTGGGCTCACGTCGCCGCAATGTCGCAGTCCCTAAGTTTCTCTGAAACATGACTTACTTTGTACTTTTGTGCATTATAGTAATGAACATTATAATAAAAAGATTTTGTGCATTATAATAAAAAGAGACTGTAATTGGTCTATTTTACTTATTATGCCTTCATTTCATTTCTGATAAATACGAATGTCGCGTCTTGTGGGTCAATTTTTACCCGACTACGGCAAAGCCAAAGGAGGGTTATGAGTTTGACAGGCTATGTATGTATGTATGTATGTATGTATGTATGTATGTATGTATGTATGTTCATCTGTACGCGCATAGCTCCTAAACTACTTATCAGAACTGAACAAATGAGGTATCGTTAGAAGCGTCTTGATCGTCCGCTGGTTATAGGCTATATGACGTGTCACCGAATCCAATGTGGCGCCCTCTGGCGGACAACAAAACCAAGATTTAAAAAAAAAATGAAGACAAGCATACCGTGTTTGGTATCATTTTAAAGGGGTTCACTAGTACCATTCAAATATATAATATTTAGTTGTGTTTTGTCACAAATTATTTAAAAAAAGAAAAGATTACCAAATAAATTAAGATACGCATACCGTGTTTAGTATCATTAGAAAGGGGTTCACTAGTACCTTTTAAATATATAATGCTTAGCTGTGACTCCAAAATGGTTTAAATAAAAAAAAATAGTTTAAAAACTAAAACCCGACTACAACAAAAAGTGATCTAAAAAGTACGAAACAAGAAAATATTTCACACAGAAATCAAGACATAGGAACAAAATAGTCAAGGTAAGCCGTGGTTGCATGCCATTATAATTCATGTTCATCGCACTCATATGGGATACAGGCATGCAACCATGGCTTACCTTGACCATTTTGTACCTATGTCTTGATTTCTGTGTGAAATATTTTCTTGTTTCGTACTTTTTAGATCACTTTTTGTTGTAGTCGGGTTTTAGTTTTTAAACTATTTTTTTTTCATTAACATATTAATCAAAATGGGCTTTAGTGCTGTATCTGCACCCGTGTTTCAAGGTTGGTATTATATTTTTTCTGCAAAATCTACTGATGTCAAGTGACTGTGACTTTTATACCTAACTTGGGACGGATTTAGTTTTTTTTCACCAGTTTACCAAAACAGATAACTAAAATGTATCATTTAAATTCCTTCGTCACGAAATGGTATGGACATTTGATTGGTGCTATCTATCGAATAGATATATTACCAATATTAAAGTTCTATGGTCCGTGACGGCCCCATTAGTTCAAAGTTTTGTTAGAATCGGAAGTACCGTTGCGAACACTTTCAATTGGAAGCAGCGCAGACCACAAATACACCGCTATTCATCCGTGACGTGGCACAAGTCTCGATTAGGCAAATTAGTCTTTGTGCCATTATTTACGTAATTCTTTTGTTCAGCGGAGAACCACATTGTAACTGGTCTTTATGTTCTAGTTTCAGTAGCTCAAGCGTATCATGCCACGATTTTAGAAATTATGAAATTAAAGGCAAGTATTGTAATTTACGGTGTAGTTGGACCATGTAAATGAAACATATGGAAGGCTCTTGCATCACTGTAATATGTCAAAGTCAGATGAAAGGGCAAAAATTGCGCAATATGCCAGTTTAACCAGGGTCTACTTATTTAAAATTATGATGCGCGAGCTTCGGGTTTTATATACATTTCGTTTCATGTCTTTTTTTCCTTAATGTTTATCCAATATTCATGAGTAAAAACGCAATGGTTATCAATATGGCATCCTTAAATTCATGTCGTGTTATGTGTAAAACTATTCAGATCAGATTAACCGCACAGAATTATTAATTTTTTAAAGACTTTCATTTAATGCGGTTATAAAATATTATTGAAAATTGCTGATTTAAGCTACACTACCGAAGGTTTAAAAAAAACGATTTTTGGGATCTTGATTTAGTTTAAATAATTAGTAAGTAAATTCAATCATCATGAGAAAATCACCTATGCTTACCAGATTAGGAGTGTTCTTTATTGAACGTATTTGCACTTTATTATTTATAAATAAAAAAACATTTTGAATTTGATTCAGTGGACTGAATTTTATGATAAAATTAATACATAATTATATGTAATTGCGCATTAATTTATATTCTCTTCGAAACTTGCTGAAACTACAAAATTATCATAAAACTATTCAATATTACCAACATATTATCATTATACCTTAGCCGAGGCATCCTGGATATATTATATGTTATCGACCTGTATTGTCTGTAGTGCACCCAAGAAAAACAAAAATGGTCTCAAAATACTACCTTATCTCTTCCTATTTTATTCGATCCGGTTAGTTCTATCCGAATCTTTACTAGAATTACTTCGTAGATGCGTATAAAAATCATAGATGACCGCGTTTCGATTATCTACTATCTTCTTTATTGTTTTGTATCTATTACTTAGATTCTATTTGTCATATTGAATCAGTAAAAATAAAACTGACAGCAACGAGAAATGTTGAGCAGGAAAATACATTCATGATAAATGACAATAGTGGTGTCTACGTCTGTCTTAAATTCAATGCCGCCTAACGAATGGCATTTTAAAGCTTCATTATGATATTGCATAAAATGTTTCGCTTGAATATAATACTTCACTAGATCTCTGTTAACAATCTTCGAATCACGGAAACCGATGTTATTTTAACATCAGTCTTTTGTTTTATGTAGAACAAAGACTGATGAAAGTAACCAGTATGTCTATTCTGTTACAATCTCCCTCGGTGAACACCTAGGTGAAGTGAGCTGTCATCTGTCCGTCTGCTTTATCAATCCCTAGCATCGGGACGGATGACAGCTCACTTCACCTAGGTGCATCGGGACGGATGACAGCTCACTTCACCTAGGTGTTCACCGAGGGAGATTGTAACAGAATAGCACTGCAGCTCATTTTTAATTTAGTTAGAAAATCAATACCACCTTCTTTGTGATTGTAGTGCAGGCCGACCGATCGATTTGCGCTATTATTTAATAATGCAAAGGTAGGGCACCCTACGACGTGGCCCAGTCAGCCCACTCAAGCAATCTACAGAAATGGGATCAGATGTAATTTGAATACAATAACCGCAATTCACTTGTGTGGGTTGTCATATTCATTAAACCTTATGTTATTACGGTTTAACGTGATATAATTAAGATACACCGAATTATTATACGATTTAACTAAGAGACGTGCATGTATTACGTTCACCATAATTGCTTCGTTTTGACGTATCATATTCATAAAATGTAGTTCCAAAAAATTATCTACATAATTATTCGTATATTTACTTGCGACACTTTTTCTTACTAATGAGTCAAAAAATAGTCAAATGTAGGACACGACGATAAAGAAATTGGCTCAGATGAGCGAAACGAATATGTAGGCTTTGAAAACAGATAACACTGTCACTAGTGAGGGGGTAGGTTTCAGTATGTTTATTATCAGATGTTAACGATAGACATCCAGCTGCCCCACCATCGGCACAAGTGGCGGCCGGCGTTTGCCATCAGTAGCATTCACAGCGGCGCGCGATTCGCACGCTGCGCACGAGCACGCGTATACGTACGGTAGTGAAAGTCGCGCGCGCAGGTTCCGCTACGATTTCATACGCCGACATCTTCGTCTAGTTATTTTGTTTGTTCGTTGCGCCAGTGCAACGGGGAAAGGAGGTCGGTGCTTGTCCGAAACCCGTAACACTACCGTGATTTGTGATACTGAAGTTTATATATCGATCCCATGTTCGTGTGGCACTTTAAAATATTTTACTGTTCTTAAACCTATTTCTAAGTTTTGTTTACATACATTTTGGATACATTTGCCCAAAAATTGTCGAGCAAAAATTTTAGTTCTATTTTGATATAGGTAGATGGTAACTTTATTTTGCAAAACAAAATAATTTTCAAATTACCGTCTTAACTTTCTTAAGTTGTACTTGAGGGCACCGAGCGGTAACAACAAAAATAAATAATTAAAGCCAAGTATGAAAACGTAAATACTACGAGCCCGTAGACACCTCGTAATACGTATACTTGTAGAACTTGCGGTTTGTACTTGTGGAAACTTGAGCGACTGTCTTGGTCGGCGATGTTGTGGGGAAACAACAAGCGGCGAGAAGTTAGCAGTTGTCGGTAGGCGTCAGTAAGACGGTGGAGTGCTGCCTCCAATTGCACCCACAGACTAATGTTAAGTGAAAACGAGAACCGAGTGTATGCCCATGACCCCTTACGCCTTTCCCACATTACGCACCTTTTCATTAAGTCTGTCTTTCATAATACAGTATATTGGCCAATTCATAAATTCTGAATCAAAATTAATTTTCAGGAGCATTGAATTTTTCTTTTATTTTTAATGTATTTGATAATTTGATTAAATCATAAAAATGATATGATACGTATATTATAATAAAAAACAATTTGGGGTTTATACATCTCCGGGTAAAACCAACCAAAACTTGCTCATTTACTATTCAGTAGATCCCCTTTAAAATACCTAATGTGGTACTTTCAATGATTTTAAAATGTTGCAAACAAATACATATTATATATTTATTTTAAGTCAAGATACAACAATAGTATTTACAAACGGTATCACTTTAAATAAGTCTTCTTCCCGCGATGTCCATTTACATATAATCTAAAAGCAATTCATTATTGACCAAACTATTTTAGGCATTGTTTATGACTTCCGTGCATAATGATTACCAATTTCCATATTTATACCCATAATCCGGATGTTAGTGAGATTTAAATTAATTCCTTTCTTAATGATAATATCGGATGTACCTGTGTGTGTATTTAAAGCCGATAACTCATGCAGTGATTTAAACGAACTCAGATTTGATTTTATATCTAATCAACGTATAATAAATCGACGGGGCGTGATATAGCTAAACACTAGATATTCCGAAATTTTGTTGTTGATTTGCCATTGGCAGTTACAAGTAAGTTGTGCAAGTCCCGCTGCGCTTTGAAATCGGACACGACCTACATTTTTCTCAGCAATAGACGTAACTTGAATATTGTGTTATGCACAGCACCGCTCTTGGTTGCAACTTGCAAGGTGCCAGTGTTGCACTCGATAAATTCCTCACAATTTAGTCTATGTTGTTATTCCGCGCTCGTAGTTACTTTTTAGTTTTTTCTAAGTGTAGTATCAAGTTTAAGAATGTGGTCTCCTTGTGCTCAGATTCAAGTCTCGTGTCCTTAAGTTCCAAAACATGTTTGGTAATTGTAACGCTAAGTTCATTGTGTGTAGTTGATTTGAGGAAGTAATCCACATGTCTTCTTTAAGTATCTAATCAAGCACGCTTCTGTGTATCTAAAGATCGATATGATATGCTATCGAGGACACTGATTTATTTATTGACCAGGTACCTAACACTTATAATTGCACTGCACAATTATTTTATATGCTTGATAGTTATTGGAATAATGTTCTTGACAGAAAAAATTATTATCAATAGACCAAATAAACAGAATCAGAGCAAAAGAGTAAGATCATTTCTTTCTTGTATTCTAGACTTTTTTGTCTAATTTGTTTACCTATGTATAGTGAAATAATGCTTTGCCTTTTTACAGAAGAGAATTTGGTAGAATAAGAATAGAATCGTCATTCGCTTTGATCTAAACCGGTCTTAGAATATTTTTTTGCAAAAAGAAAATAAGCTAAGTACTACTAAGTATGTAACTTGTAACAACTAATGCAAAGCAACATACAAGGCGTGTTCCTATGTTTAACACCGGTTTCAAACATTTTCACGCTTTATTAATGAAAGTATAATAAATATTAATGAAAGTATAATTTAATGTCACGTGCACCTGTCCAGGGATAATATTCACCAATATGCAGATAACTCAATCGCAAGCCTATATCTTTCACGTGGTATATAAGACTCGAATATATTCAACACAAAATCGTAAACTATATTAGTAGAGAGACAATTCAAGGAAGCACTCTTCAAAAAATATTATAATAAGTAGCACTTGAAGTTATTGCTCAAGTATATAATACAGGATACTGCCACTTCACAAAGTGTTTCCGAACTACTTGAGATTAAACATTTTTAAATATCTTACCGGTTATAGATATTCTAAAATTAGCTGTATAGTGAAGCGTATAATAACTATTCAATTTTTCATTTGTAATTGTTTTTCTTTGTCTCGAGAGAATCCATCTTAGTGTCAGTTTTTTTTAAAGGAATTAGCATACTGAAGGTCATTAATCAACTTCGGTTAACTAAACGAGAAGTTCCCTGTTATCTTGTTATTTGCAATGCATTCTCTACATTTTTGTGTTCAACGTCAATGTTCAAGAGGGTGTGGTTAGGCCGGACGATGAAGCCGGGGCACTGTTGGCGAGTCACTTGTTCCCCTTGTGCTGTCACGTTTTCGTTTTTGCCAGAATAAATCCGCATTATTATGAAATTTAAATTAAATACCAGTAATGATTTTAACAATGTGTTAAATAAATGTGTGGCTAATCCTAGTGTGCGGTGTATATTATCTCTGTTAATGTCGCGGAACCATTTTAATAATATCTCGTTAGCTATATAAACACACGACTCATAAAATTATATTAAATTTGAAACAACAACACTGTGTTATTAACGTCAATTAGTGACATAGTTGGTCAATGTTATATTTTATTCATAGTAATTATCCTAAAACATAGTTACCGTAGCTTTTACGTGACATCAGGAAAATTAATATTAGTTGCCTGCAGTAAGCGCAGCTATAAATATATTTGAAAATAATACAATTATTTTAATCCTGTTCTTTCTTTACAAAATATCAAACAAGTATACAATTTACTGATTGTAAAATTTATTAAAAACAACTTTTCTAAATTGAATGCAATTGGTTTTGATTTATGTCATTCTAGTGGAGATATTAGTATCCTCATATCGGTTGCACATGTGGCTGTCCAGAACTTTTCCATTTGCCATTTTGTTTATATCCATCAAACTGACGCTCACGTCATTCATTCTAAAATGTATTTGTTAGCTCTACTTCATTAGTAATTCATCGAATAGTTGGAATCGTATCAGTCTAGAATATCCGATATTTGTGTATATGAATGTTTCTCGTCACGTACACAATATCGATGCCGTCGCAGTGCCGAACTTCCCCGTCCCGGTGCTAAAACGTTTGGATTGGTAGTTTTTTAAATATCATATTGGATGTATCATTTTTCTTAATATTTTCTCTGAAGCATGTCTGATATTATAAGTAGAATGAGTTTGATTTATTTATTGTTTTTCCTTGAAATACCCATAAACCTACCCATGAGGTCTACGAACTATACAAAGGTTAATTAATTGATGTATCAGACAGTTTTAAACCGGAATCTTTGTTCACAACATTTGTATTAATGAACTCTGTATTTTCTTTGTTTGTAGGTTTATTTATTGTTACCAATTAATCTGTATTCAGTGCGTTTGCTTCTTGCTGCCATCTTATTATACATGCGACGTTTGTCTACGTTTCAATTATCATTGTTTGAGTACCTACATGTTGTTGTTTCTAGCTCTAGTAAATGCATTCTTATTACATTGAAACTAATGACCCATGACACGGACTTATCTATTCTCCTTGCATGTTTTTGTGAAGATAAATCTGCATGCATTTTAAGAGAACATTTGTTTGTTAAAATTATTCTTTAGAAATTTAACTATTATTTCCTTACGTCAACTTTGATTTTATCTTCTGCAGCTTTGCGTTCTGGTCGATTACATTGTTTTATTTCAATTCAGTAAATTGCATGTGATTAGATAAAGTTTAAAGAACAATTTAGTTAAAATGCTATTACAAAAGAACAATTTTCTTATCTCCCTAAATGTCCTGTTGAGTCTGCGCTCTCGCCACTTAAATTCACATTTATTCTAAGTTTAAAGAGACATCAAATTTCTGAGAAGAAATCGTAAGCATATCTAAACGAATTGTTTGTCACGGTAATCGTGCTGTAGAAATTGACACGGGCGTATATACTACTAAAATGACAATTTACATTAAATAACCTGTATTTTGTACAAAATTTCATATTATTTGATAAATCTTTATTCTTTGTATGTACAGTCACCAAAAGAGATAAGTATCTATGTCGTCGGAAATAGTTGAAGTTTACCTGAAAACCGATGGATGTTTTCGAATGATATTTAATTAAATCATTGAGCTGTTTATACTCTATTAGCTTTATTTTATTTTATTCAAAAACATCTACCGGTTTCTAAGTAAACTTCAACCATTTCCGACGGCATGGATACTTATCTCTTTTGGTGACTGTACATACCTAATACATAGATATTCAACAACCTTTATGTTCGAAGATCAGATTTAACAAATATTATTTGTATTAAGTTTCTGTAACGTACGTAGATCTTTGAGAGTATTCATTTAAGTAAAATCCATCAGTTGTAATGTGTCTGATATAAAATCTGGCGTCGCCGCGTTCTGTTGACCCCTTTGTTTACTCGACGTTTTGACTTTGAGATCGTGCATTGCTTTCGCGTCCGATCATATCTGCATCTACCCCTTTGTTGTTTCCAATGATTTACTAAACAACTTGAAAATGTACTTGCAAGTATTAGTTACTATTGCTGTACTTACGTACTATAATATTTTTTAAATAACCATGCAGATATTGAATGTGGCTGCAACTCTGTTATCATTATTATTGGAACCCATAGCAGTGGTGGTTACATTTATTGTCTTTAGGTTAGAACCTGTTATGAATATTATTTTCTCAACACTGATACAGAAGAAGGTCTCTAGAACAAGACGTGAGATAACTACGAATAGCTAGAACAGTAATGGTGCCAACACATTTATGAGCGTTTGTGCGTGCTTTATCACCCTTTACGTTATTATCATAAACCGCGTAATGATTTAGCCAGACATTTTCCACTGTGAGTGAGACTATGTGCTGTTTTCAAGGCTTTTCTATTAGTCCCACCGTATCAGTATGATATATTTTAATATTTAGTATCTGTAATAAGTAATCACGTGTTTATTGTTTTAATTGTGAATGATAATATCATATCTATTATTGAATGTGATTTCTGCTATCTTTCACCTCGTGTGCTTATTATAAAAAGGTTATTTATACAAGTAGGCAAATAACTATGCAGTCACGAGAGCCATTAAACAAATTATTTGTAAAGAAAACTATGGGTTGCTAACAAAATCATGAATTATGGCGATGATTTTGTATCACCAACAGCAAAATCTTATTCGACTTTCTGATTGGTGAATTCTAATAGTACCCAAGTAATTTCATCAGAAATGGACACATCAAAGGAAGTGTGGATGATCATCAAACATCAAAGCTTTTGATAAATTACGACAAGTGGAAACGACATGGTTTTATAACTTGTTTTTCTGTTTTATTACTCTTTTATAAACAACAATGATTTGTATATGTCAACAAGTAGCAATGTGTTTTATTGGATGATCGTTTATCTCGTGATAGACAGCCATGTCTCAATTATTCAATTTGTAATTACCGAGTACCTCTCCTTGTTTTGAACTAGTACGGGTGGAATAGTTTTGATTAGAAATTGTGATATGCAGGGGTCGGATGTCGAGCTCTCTCGTGAGGGGTTAATCTCCTCGTCGACATTGAGCTAACATTTCGCCGCTTGATTGAGTCTAGTGGATTGACTTTACTATACATGAGGCCATATTTATATACTAATTGGTAATATTATATTTTAATCGAATGTTTTTTCAACATTATATACCTACACTGCTCGCGTCCTAGACTAATATTCCGAGTCTCATTAAATACGTACTTACTTGACCTAGATACCATGTTGCGAAATGGTGGATTTGATTTCCTGTGTACTGTTTACTTATTATACCATGTCGTATAACGTACGTTTGCTTTAGCTAATTTAAACAGTATGGTTTATTAGATTTCATGTTGTTTGTTGTTCATTGCAATGCAACCTTGGTAGTGCATGCCGGAAGTCCCATGATGTGGTTTTTTCATCATGTCAGGTTATTGTAGCATTCAGTAGGAGAAGCTTAATCAAAATACCTTCGGTCGGTATTTATTGTCTTTTCAAGGTAGAAACAGATATGTGAAAATACAAATGTGTCTACGAATATATATTTATCAAGTTTATAAGTAATGACAGCGATGGCATTGGTTAATCGTAAAATCTAAAACGAATCTGAAATGTTGGCCACGTTCCAAGTTATTTACGCATAAACTATATAAGATCAAAATCAAAATGATAATAAAATCGATGGTGTATATGAGATAGTCAATACGTATTTATGCAAGGCGGTGGCAACTTTCCCCGCGCTTTGCGTTGCCGGTGTGCGCGTGAGTTGATGACGGACAGCGCTGTTACGAAAGCTGCAGTCACCTGCTTATATGGCATAGCGCCGACACTTGTCGCTAAGGTTGCTTGCCACTAAACAACCACTAGCTATTTATATCGCAGCTGGTTGTTTTCGCTACACGTTCTATAAATGGCGTATTATTTTCAAAATAAGGAAAATTTTACAACTACAATACTATAGTTACATTTATTGTTTATGTTAAGTGTGATGTAACGTAATGTCCTATAGATCAGTCTTCGTGTGCAGCATTATTTTGATTCGATGAATTTATATTAATTTATTGCATTATTTTTGCTGCATTGCGTTACATATTCTGCTCTTCTGGCTGTTATTTGTGTTATTGTGTCTCGGAAACAGTATTTGTTTAGTGTTAGCATTTAGTATAAACATTTTGCTGACAACTGGCTGACTGTGGGAATAAAAGTAAATACATTTATTTCATACCCGGTACGGGTTTACCTACGTTGACCCTTCGACACAAAATATTAATTAATTAATACTAATTTTGTTGCAATGCTTAGGTACATATAACTATTTTTCATTGCCGGTTTCAGGACATTTCATTCAAGCCATAACTTCCAGGGTCCGTGTTTAGATTTTTTGGTAGTTTTTTTAGTTTTGTTTTAGGTAGAATTTTTTGGTTGCTTTGATTGAGAAGTACATCAATGTGCAGACGCGGTTGTAAATATTCGATAATATAGGTGTCACATGAACTGGAATTGATTTTGAAACCTTGGTATCTACGTTTATAAAATAGTGTTGGTGATCAATTAGTTAATAATACGACTCATTTATTTATTTAAAAAAAAGTGATCTTACAAGGTTTCGATGAAATGGGTCCCAAAATGAAGAATCCGTAATTGTCATGTTGGCATTCGAAAAATAAAGACAGTGTGACGTTAACGAGTTCTAAGTGTTTCGCAAAATGAGTGTTGAACCGACATTGACCGAGTCGCCGGTGCCGCTGGCGCTGTCGCGGCTGCAGACGCGGCCCGGCCGGCAACCGCGCGGCCTACGTACGCACCGCCCTAGTCTGACGCTCGCCAGCTTGCAGGAGTCAGCAGACGAGAGTCCTAGACGATACAGTGGCGAACCATTCGCTGCCGATACGGACGATGACGAGGCCTTTACTGATGAGGTAGTCTCACAGGAACCTTCTCTATCGACGTCCAACGGACGTAGGGCGTCCGAAGCTACTTTCGCCGAAAGATACAGACAATTAACCGACTTTGATGGTCCTCCGCCGGAACCACCGCGCCGTGCTTCTTTGGCTGTGCCAGTGGGTGCAGAAGGTTTTGCGCCTAACGATAAAGGTCGACGACGGTCGTGGGCCGCGCGACTGCAGTTAGAACGCAAAAAAAGAAGGAAGTCGGGAGGGAACGACACCGACGAAGAAAGTGATACTCCGGTATACGTTCGTCAAAAACGACCCTCTTGGTGGAACGTGTTAGTGCCAGATAATATGCTGAAGAACAGGTATCGTTGTCAAATTAAATTAACCATTTTGTTTTGAACCATTCATAATCTACTAACTAGTTTGGTTTAACGCCAACCCTTAGAGAGAGAAAAGCCATTAAGTTGAAATAACCGAAGCTAATCCATGCAATGTGATATAATGTTCGTATTCCTTTTATGGGATTAGAATGTGTATAGGTAGTTGTGGGGCTAGGGTACATGATTTCCTTGACCTAATGCTCGGAGTCCGATTGTTTGTTTGTGAACTAAGTGTGCAACTCTCACAGTTACTCGACATTGCGGGTGGAACTACGAAACCGTTTTACTTTGCCATCATCATCAAATCGTCATAAGATGCTACTGATTCGATCTCGCGATTAACTTATTCGCTCAAAAAGATAACTTTGTCAAACCAATACATATCGAGAGTTTATCTGAAGATCCCAGAAACTGGCTGTTAGTAATGCATTACTTTCTAAATTCCCCGTGGTTATGTAGGTTTTAAACTAAATATTGTATCTTTATTTCTCAAGGTACTAGGTAATCACCTTCATGCGAGTGCGTACGACAAGAAGTGTTAGATTTTAAAGCCGTAAATAATAGCCAAAAAATTCCATTATCTACGTAAAATTACGTACACAAGAGAGGTGACAAATTTATAAGTATTTTGCTTTGATAAATCAGTAACAAACACTATCTAGATTTACGTGTATATTACTTTTTTATCAGAAACAACATTTTTACCTACAATAGCCAAATATTTGTTGAATTTATAGCTCTTAGTATCATTAACGTTAAAACCGCAGAAGCCCGTTCAGTTTGTTTTGTATCGCCTGATATCACAGCACTTGTTCCAAATATATGTACGTTATTAAGTTCACGTGAAACTACGGTTAATAAAGAATATAGTACGTCATCAACACAAAGGCGGACGTAATATTTCATCAATAAATTTCTTAAAATTTGCATTTACAGATAACAGCAGTAGCGTACCTGTACGTTATCGTTTTAAAGTAAACTCGCGATACCGAATAATTAATTTAGATTTTATGGCTTTCCGTGCTGACTGAGATATTTGGAAAAAATGTTGTACATATAATGCAACAATAAAATAGACACGAAAGCTCTTTTGTAAAGCTCTTATTTGGCCAAAACATATATACACTAAATAGAGAGATAACAAAACATATATACACTTGATACAATAAAGAGGAAAGATTTGTATTTTTGTATGTAACGAAAAAACTTAAAAACTACTGGTCCGATTTCAAAAATTCTTTTGCCATTAGAAAGCCACATTATCACTGAGTAACATAGACTATATTTATTGTGAGAAAATTTACGCGGACGAAGTCTCGGGAAAAGTGCTATATTAATAAATCCAGGCAGATGTCGGTCTACAATTTGCACCTTCATTTCGAAACCGTTACTAAACGAAATTTTCGCGAAATTGAGATAATAAGTATAACGCCATCTTACTTATACTTAAATATTAAATTATATGACTACACACCTTAAAAAAAAAGAAACCGATAAGTTAACAAATAATGCCAGAAATATCTCATATGTGTTCATTACTTTTATATTAAGAGGTACCTAAATAGTCATGCAAAAATCGTAAATTATCTCTCCTGTAATATTTAGTTTTTTGTTTAGTAACGATTTCGAAATGAAGGTGCGAATTATTGTGCGTGAGAAACGTCGTGGAAATCAAATCTGAATGTGTCGTTACATATTCGAAATAATAATATGTACACAATGTATCAAAAGGTTCGAATAGCTTACGAAAACATGGTGAGGAAACTCACGACATAATAAAATGTTATACGTGTAATGTAAGCCCTGAAAACGTCAATAGATCTGTCACGTTGCGGGTGTTACGAGTTGGCTGGTGGGAGAATCGATTAAATTCATGCATAGATTACGATTTGTGGGCAACACAACAAAATATATAAACGTGACACGGAGGTTGACTGTAAAAATGTATAAGAGAAACTAAAAAATAAACAGTCTATTAAAATATTAATCGAATCAACAAACCTACAATTTTTCGTGTCGTCAGCGAATATTAAGCAACACAAACATATATTTTTCATAATATCTCTAAAAGATATACCTACATTCTTTTATCTATGCTGGATTTATCAGCTCCCATTATTTGTTGAATCTAATACCGTTTCTTGTCTTGTTATTTATTACTCAAGTTCGTTTGGAATTAATTTATGTTTCAAAAGTTTTTTTCAGTGTTTCAATTTCTCACACTCCGTCCGGCGTGATGGGGCACGCAATAATTGGAGATATTAGATGTGTGGGTGTATGGGTGATTGTAGACAAAGCTTGATTAGAACCCTTCATTCGTATTTTTTGCCCCCGTATTTTGTCAACTGATATTTATGATTGGTTGTTGTTAGTGATCAGCAAGTCAGAACAGCTCACAAAATATTTTAATGGCGGTTTGACGGAGACTTAGAAATCGAGGTTAGCTACCCGAAAGTTTTATTTTAGTTACCCGAATGTCCCAGAAGTAGGGTAATGCTTTTTGAAACATTCTACGCTGCAATGATGAAGCTGGTTTACATATTATATTTTTTTAAACAAACTCAACGCTATCTATTAATGCAAACAAAAAATATGAACTGTACGTTCAATGTTTTATCAATTTGACCAATCCCTATTACCTTACAGACTGTCGATTGTTGAACTATTCAATTAACGCGAATATTTTACTACTCAGGATCTTTTTAGATCACCAGATTTGTCGAATTTGCCCGGACATTCTAAAACTTATAAGTTTTTTTTTTAGTAATATTTCAGTTGGTAGTAAGTTATTACTTTGACTTCTTCTTTCTTTACACCTGTTATTAAAATGTACATCTCTTAAAGAATAGAATTTTCCGACGCCTTGAGACTTTTTAAAAACTACGACTTTAAAACCTTCCTAGAAAAAAAAAAAAACGATATGAATTTATTTTTTCTAGGAATACTTAATTAAAACTTTACCTTATACATTGATATCGCATCGCCCGAACCCTCTAAACATAAACTGGCCAAAATATTAATAATTAGCGACCCGACCCTGCTTCGCATGGGCCTATTATAGCCTTCCTCGATAAATGGACTATCCAACACAAAAATATTTATTCAATTCGTACCAGTAGATCCTGAGACTAGTGCATTCAAAAAAAAAAAAAAAAACAAACAAATAAACTCTTCAGCTTTATAATATTAGTATAGATTTTTTTTTTAGTATCTTAGCAAAGCCAAAAACTGTCTCATAAAAATTACTTTTTAATTTTTTTATTTGTTTATTTAAATACGCGCTTGGTCGTGGAGTTGCGGACACCGGCCCGTCATACTACTACTACTACTACTTTGTTTATTTAATAACAATATTTTTTTGTCTGAATGGAATTTTACACAGTAGGTATAGGTAATAATAATAAAAATAATATTTCAATTAAAACAATAGCCGTAACATATTGACATCAATAAATTAATTAAATACAATACTTAATTATTAAATTAATAATCTTACCTACCCTACGTCCTGATAATATTTTTGTGTTTTTATTAATCATATAATTATGAACGTAAAGAGAAGGAAATTAGGCACCCGTACTTCCGAATATTTTCAATAACACAAATAATAAAATTATACGAACGATCCGATCATAATATTCATAATTGCTACTTTGTAGCGACCTCTAATATCTACCTACTAGCGAAATATGTTCCGCAAACACCCATTTACCAACCGCCTGTGGACAGTTTGATGATAAACAGAAGTAAAAGGTTGTAGGGTGGGCGTTGTATTACTGCTCGTTACGCCTTAGTCATGCGGAAATCTGTATTAAATTATAAGAATAATAACTTTTATAAGCGTCGCAGTTGTCGTAGGCTCCGCTCTACGTCATAGAGCAAGGTGGGTTCATCATGCTCGTCATGCAACCTCCGCGTAGTTTCCGCGATCGTACGTTCACCTTTGTTTGTCAAAAATCAAACTCTTTGTTTTCTTATGTATCATTTTACCTTCCATCATCATCATCATCAGCCTGAAGAGTGAAGACGTCCACTGTTGAACAAAGGCTTCCTCCATAAGGGAGGGGGGGGGGGGGGTTGGCATAATCCCCACGCTTGGCAGGCGTCTTGGGGATCGCAGTTATGCACGTGACCTTAGTAAAACACAACCGACGTTTCTCATATAACCGGAAACGGTCAGCAGTAAATGTGTCTTGTGCACCCACTTGATATTCTCAACACATGGCTTATTAACATTTAATGTATTTGCGAATGCAAATTTATAATTAGATCATAATTCACGCAAGTGTTTATGGAGCATAAAGGCAATGATTAATGTCTCCGTCAAAATATTCTTATTTTAATATTTTATGGAGATTTTTATTACGAATAGGAAAAACAACGACAGTCTAACGGTATATTATTGTGCAGTTCTTACAACAAAAGCTAACATACGAGGGCGGCACTGGAAATTTCGGGAATCAAGGAAATGACACAACATTACTATTTAAAAATGTATTTATTGCTCCGCGAAATTTGACACATTTTTCCATACGATGGAACCAATAATTGAAGCAACCATTCCATTCGGAAGTTGGGGTTTCCAAAATGGCCGTTTTGTAGGCGTCCACAGCTTCTTCAGGTGATGAAAATCTCTGACCACGCAATTTATTCTTTATTTTAGGGAAAGTATAGAAATCATTAGGGCTTAGGTCGGCGCGGGTCGGCTTAGGCGGATGGTCTAATAATTCTATGTTTTCTTGCTCTAAAAACTCTTTTGTTCTGTGCGCGGTGTGAGAACTCGCATTGTCGTGATGGAGGATGATGCGGCGGTTGCAGTTCTCTTTACGGTTCAGAAACGACCTGTGGCAAACAATTGCTAGCATACCATTCTGCATTAACCGTTCTTTGTCCCTCAAGAGGAATAGTCGCAACATGGCCAGTTTTGGAGACAAACGTGGCCACCATTTTTTTTTGCAACACTCCGTGAAGGAACAATTTTTGTTGGCTTTAACTCATTTTCGAACACCCAAACTCGTGACTGGTTTTTTGTTTCGGGTTCTTACGCGTATATCCAGGATTCGTCACCTGATACGATGTTGTATACAGCATTTGAGGATCCTGCGTGGAATCTTTCGAGAGTTCTGACGCTGTGAGGATTTAATATTCATATTAAATAGTTTAATTAACTCGTGAAGTTGTATCTGACGCGGAAAAAACATTGACAATCACACAAAATCTACCAGGTATAATTAATCGACACTTACACCATCTTCCAAAGGCACCATCAGGTAAAGACAAGTTCGGTTCAAATGGTTGTAAATAGTCTATACTAGCTCCGCTTTACGGCTTTGCATCGATCTACCAAACATCCTGTATATGGAAAGCAATCAAGAATTTGAATTTGGAAAAAGTTTTATTCAGATTATGTTTTGCAGTTTTCAGTGGGTCATCCTGGTAGCACTTAACTATTCGTGCATTACTTCGTATGATTTTCTGCCATAATATAAATATTGCATCAAATTGGTTAGTCGAAGTTACCATTTAGTACCTATTTATGTAGCCTACCTTTTTAATTTGTTTGTTTTGATTGGTATAGAAAATTGCTAATGTCAATTTATACAAGTTCGTATTTTTTTTTTTTCATTTATATCTATTCATTTAAAAGCTCGACCGGTTATTAGGTAAATATAATGCTAATAGGGGATCAGCATTATCTTTATCTAATAACCAGTCGAGCAAAGAATGGTCGGTTTTTCCTATCATTTCCTCTTTACCTATTGGTTTTCCCAGATAGTATTCAGTCTTCTTCCTCACCAGACGAGTATTAAAGTATCACTTTGAAATATAAAGTAATGCTCACTTATTTAATTACTCAGGGCTAATTAACTATCTTCCTACATATTCATCATAATAATTCCTAGGAATGAGGGACCTATCCTAAGGAACATTTTGAGAAAGAAACGATCTCATCGCCCTTTACATGAGTCATTTAGAAGCCGATAAAGTAAAGTCTATTTCTCAAACGAGTATTCATAAACGTAAACAATAGTTTGTTAGTAAGTAGTTAACAATTGTTTGATGGTACTCATTTTCGTTACTTTTTAATCAATACTACAATTATTAATTCTAGTGGCAGGCGATTTGTTGCGTATCTATTCAATTTTTATTTTATTTTATTATTTCGGTAATTTATCAATATATACTAAACGACTTTTTTTTTATAAAAAAAACACGGCTTGGTAAGACTGTTGTATACTTGATTGAACTTGCGCAGTGCGCAACTCTAGTCTGTCATATTAATTTTTTTTTAAATGGTAAATCCTTGAAAAGCTTTTTTTATTGACATCTCAAGGCTGGCTAGCAGCCAGAAGTACACGCGGTCGCGTCGCCTCCACCACGTCGTGTTGTTATTAAAAACTATTCCCAGACAAAACACGAGTGTCTCGCAACTGTCTCGTCCCGACTCCCGCACATTCGAACACCACGCGCCTCACCGCCTATTGTTGCACAATTTTGTTGTCATCACTGCACACGATGTTATTTTAAACAATAACGAACATTCCAAAGGACATAAGTTTATAAAATTATACCTGTTTCAAATGTAAACTATCTCGTTATATAAAGATTCCTTTGTTGTAAATTTTATTAGATCTATCAGCAACATATAGTGCACCTAAATCGAATGGTAAAGATAATGCTAGAACGTGAACTAGAGCAGTGATACATTGCAAACCCATATTGCACGTAATATTATTTGCTTATTAGTGTGGCTATATTATTAGGGACAGTGCCTAGATATTTATATTTTCTAGTTTAACTGAATTTTTCATGCAAATGATTGGTTGTAGGATATTTTTTTTATGTTTGTTACCTGATTTCTTTGGACTGGGTGAACCGATTTTGATGATTCTTTTTTTATTTGAAAGCTAGTGCTTCCCGTGTGGTCCAGTTCTGACAATGACATCCATGAGAAAACCGTATTATAAGTCTTAAATTTGCATTAAGTATGTGCGCAATTTTTTACGCGATTTCTCCGGCAAACGTAAACCGATTTTGAAAATTCTTTTTTTTATGGATAGGGTATGCTTCAGGGGCGGTCCCATATAAATTTTATCGAAATTGATTCAGCACTTTTTGAAAAATCAACAAATACCGAAAAGTTTCATCAATCTTTGTAGAAGTTAACTTTCAATCTCTTCTTAATAGATTTGGATGAGAAGGAGGTACTAAAAAGCGTAAAATAAAAAGCTTTTTACAAAAAAGACAACCGCCTTCAAAAACTAAAAAGTGAAAAATAACTTTAGCACAGAACACCCATTGACTTTAGTTTCGGAAGTCGGTGGCAATACAAAACAACAAACAGAACAAAGCCACTGAATTTCGAAACTAAAGTCAATGTGTGTTCTGTGCTAAAGTTATTTTTCACTTTGCTAAAATTTATATGGGACCATTTCGGAATTTGCAAATCCGTCTTTAAAAGACAGAGTTATGCCCGAACATACATAAAAAAAAAAGAAATATAAACATTCGAATTGATAACCTCCTCCTTCGCACCCTCGGGTCGCTGAAAAACCCAGATAACACATACACGAAAACAGGACTTGAAACAAGTAAAGTTCTACTAGAAACTCACTTCCCGGACTGCAGCCTCTCCGAGGACAGGACATGGACAAGTGAGCCAACACAAACACCAAACAACCAGGACTGGTATAGAGCCAGTACCATAGTAACAGAAGACCGAATAAGGTGGGCAATTAAAACCTTCAAACCCTATAAATCGGCAGGCCTAGACGAAATCTTCCCAACTCTACTGCAATGGGGAGTTGATCTCCTCACATCGTGGCTGGTCTTAATCTATCGTGCCTGCCTAGCACACAACTACGTACCACTTGCATGGCGAGAGGTGAAAGTTATTTTCATCCCTAAACCAGGCAAAAAGGACTACACACAGCCCAAAGCGTACAGGCCAATAAGCCTGACATCATTCCTACTGAAAACCCTTGAGAGACTCTGTGACCGACACATCCGGGACGGACCTCTTCGGAGGCTGCCACTACACAAGCAACAACACTCCTACTCCACAGGGAAATCAACGGAATCAGCACTGCACAGTGTGATCTCCAAGATCGAATGTGCGGTAGACCACAAATGTTCCTCACTAGCGGCTTTTATTGACATAGAAGGCGCTTTTGACAAAACCTATTCCATAGCATCAACGCAGCTCTCGAGGAACACGGTGTGGACTCGACCCTGCAAGGATGGATCACCAACATGCTCAGACTGAGAGCCGTACAAGTCACGGTGAATGATACCACAAGAGCCATTGTGGCGAAGGGATGCCCGCAAGGAGGCGTGCTCTTACCACTCTTATGGAATCTCGTGGTAGATAACCTTATAAGGCGCCTAAATGACAGGGGATATTTCACAGTGGGCTACGCTGATGATATAACCATTATAATAAACGGCACACATGAAAACACACTATGCAACCTTATGCGCCAAGCCTTGAAGATAGTAGAGGACTGGTGCAAGGAGTATAAATTAGCAGTGAACCCTACTAAAACCGAACTTGTCCTTTTCACAAAGAAAAGGAAGTTGGCAACCCTACAGTTACCACACTTCTTTGGAACTACGTTAAGCCTATCGACTGAATCCAAATACCTGGGCATATATTTGGACAAACAGCTGACCTGGGCAAAACACACCGACTACATCACCACAAAAGCCAGCATAGCCCTATGGCAATGCAAAAGACTGCTTGGCAGGAATTGGGGCATAAGCCCCGAAATCACCTACTGGCTATACACCACAGTCATCCGACCAATTGTCACATACGGTTCTCTAGTTTGGTGGCCCAGGACCAATCTGAGCACAGCCCAGAAGGAGCTCGAGAAACTACAAAGATTAGCCTGCGTAGCGATTACCGGCAGTATGAGAACGTCACCCACTGCCGCCCTACAGGCGATGCTGGGACTGCCACCCCTAAATCTCGTCGTGAGAGAGGAAGCGACCCTAGCGGCATTCAGGCTCGATATATCCGGCACCCTAAACAAAGACTCCAGAATCAAACATACACGGATAAAAGAGGAAGCAATCAAACGACAGCCCATGATGGCATCACCTATCGACAGAACCCTGAAAATACACTGTTTCCAGAAACACTATAACATAGAGCTCACAGCGGAGCTGTGTGACTACTCAGGCCCAAATGAGCTAAGGATCTACACCGATGGATCAAAAACCGACCTCGGTACCGGAGTCGGCGTCTTCTCTGAAGACCTAAACATTAAAATATCTAGGCCCTTAGGAATGCTCAACACTGTCTACCAAGCAGAATGCGTAGTCATCATCCAGGCAGCACACGCCATTGAGGCCAGGGAAGTCACGGATACGCATATCCGTATACTCTCCGATAGTGCCTCAGTCCTTCAATCCTTAGAGAAAAACTAGATCACGTCGAGACTAATACTAGAATGTCATAATGCACTGGAACGCATTACAGTACCAAACCGCAATACAGTGACACTACAATGGATCAAGGGACACAGTGGTTCACTAGGTAACGATGCGGCCGACAAACTCGCCAGAAGGGGTTCCAGCACAAAAGCCTTTGGACCCGAACCCATTGTGCCCATTCCGTTCAATCAGTTAAGAAGTTGGTTAAGAGATTACACACAAACACAAGCGGAGAGATGGTGGACCTCGACACCAGGGTGCAGGCAGTCCAAGGGGGCTATGCCATCCCTGGATACGAAGCTGACCAAGCGCCTTCTGCACCTGGACAGAGATAGCCTGCGACTGGTGGCGGGGACCATCACCGGACACTGCTCATTGAATAAGCACTTTCACACACTAGGTATCACTGATAGTCCTCTAAGCAGGGCCTGCATGGAGGCGGAAGAAACGGTGGTGCATGTGCTCCTTGAGTGCACTGGCGTCACCCAGATCCGCAGGGAGACCCTTGGAACGCCAAACTCCCTTGCGGACGCACTGAGAAGACTAGGAAGATTGATCTGCTTCTGGACGGAGGTGGGCTGGTTGGAGTAATCGGCCGCCATGGCTCACGTACAATGGTCCATTTTAAGGACTAAGTGCGGAAACCAAACCCCCTAACATACAACTTAACCTCCTCCTTTTCGAAGTCGGTTAAAAACCTGAAATGTCGATTAATCAAAGAAATGTAAGTACCTGAACACAATATAAAATTATTAACAACGTACTATTTAAAGACTCGTGGACGCTGGTGGCTAAGTTAAAGCCGTACAGATCGATCGGTCACACGTTAAGCTACGCTAGCCGCGGTCGGTCTGTGGATGGCTGACCATCCCTTTCATATCGAGTTCCTTCCGTGCCTCGGAAAGCACGTAAAGCTGTTGGTCCCGGCTGTCATTTGTAGATCTTTGGCAGTCATTATGGGTAGTCAGAAGGCAGAAAGTCTGACAACCAGTCTTACCAAGGGGTATCGTGTTACCCACTTGGGCTGTGGAGGTCCGATAGGCAGTCGCTCCATGTAAAACACTGGTATTCAGCTGCATCCGGTTAGACTGGAAGCCGACCCCAATATAGTTGGGAAAAGGCTAGGCAGATGATGATGATGTACTATTTAAAGACATATTTGTACCCCAGTCTGCAACAGTCATATTTCGATATTGTCTGGCCCAAAGCCTCTTCTTCATGTGGTTTTTTTTTTGTTGGCCGACGAGCTATTATGTTCTCTTTGGCTAACCACCGTCGTACTGTCGTTTTGGAAACTTGGATTTACAATTTTTTAAGCAGATATCCCGAATTTTACTATCTGTACGAGGATTCTTTTCCTGGCAGTTTTTTTTCACACGATCTGCTTCCAGCGGTTGGTTCTGATCAGTTTATACCTCAATTCGGTTGACACCCCGGTTCAGTTGTTCGGTTGGCTGAAACACCTGCAATAGCTGCTATATCTCTCAGGGAATGTGTGGAATGCAGTAATAATGTTTGTATTTCTCTACATCTCTCTTAGAGACGTGTCTAGCTTAGACTCTCTTAAAGTTTAGTGTTCTCACGTGTTAACGTACATTTCTGGGGCAAATATTATAAATAAATATCAACCAATGCGTCCTAACAATTTAACTACAATTTATACTATAATCTTACCGCGTACACGTTTGTGATATATCAGCAAAATGTAAATGAGTAATATAAAAAAAAAATTGAAAAATAAAAATCCCAACTGCGTATAAAGCGAACTTTAAATAAAAACTGATAAGAAATAAACAAGTCCTGTAGTCTAGAATTATGTTTAGTATGTTGAATAACTATACCATTGAAATAAAGACCACACCAATAGCGATTTGATCAGTCGGGATCCATTGGATCCACGGAAATTGTTTATTTCTTTTCAGTTTTTATTTAAAGTTCGCTTTTTACGCAGTCGGGATTTTTATTTTTCTAATTTTTTTTTTTTATTTGAGACTTTTCAGTTATGGATACCTAATCTAAGTTACGTAAGCTGTCTATTCTGTTGCAATTCTGGTGTATCTTTACTATTACGTATTTTTAGAGTTTCCAAGTCATCATAGAACCCTTTATAGTTTCGCACTGCCCGTCCGTCCGTCGCGTCGTCGGTCCGCAGTGTAGTTTCAAAGACGGAACCCTACATTGCGCGTAGCCCACCACGCACTTGGCCGGTTTTTTTGTATTATTATTATATTACTAAGGCATTCTAATACCTTTTTGGAATCATTAAAATGAGCTCTTTATTTTAATATCCACATTGCAGATATCGAAGAAAAAATAGTTTTAATACGTGATTTTTATTTTTATTTTTTAAGGATTACTGTGATGATATACATTTTTAGAATCCTTAAAATAAGCCCTTGAATTTGATACCCATATTATAGCTTTAGCAAAAAAACTTTTTTTGTTTACTTCAAACAATGACATTTCCCAGCTGCCACGTTTATTTATTTTTTTCGTCACCTATCTAAGAACGCTTGGACTAAGAGACGAATCTAACGATATCTTAAATGACATAAATCCGTTCGATAGTTTGGAAGATATCAGGTAATAAAGAATATTTTATTTTATTTTACCGGCGCGAAAAACATAACCCTTTCCTTGCAGTCGGGGTAAAAACAAAAACCGGATGTGCACATTATGGCTTAAACAAATGGTGGTGACTATAAAAAAAAAGAAAATTGTAATGAGTTCCGTTCAATTTTTATGACCAGTCAGTAAACACGTAGACCGTAATAGTTATGTACTTGTTTTGAAAATTGACGCCAAAGAAATAGATGGTGACGGAATAGGTACAAGACCATCTTATGATAAAGTCACGTAAAAATGTTACTAAAAATACTTAATTATTACTGAAGTTGCAACTGTTGCTGAGACACATGGCATTGTTAGAAATATAGTGGCAACATAATAAATATATGACGTAACTGTTATGCGATTATTACCGACATGGACATTGAACTAATATTTTTTATCGTTCTTTTATATAAATGGTTATACATACGCAAATAATTTAAGGCGTATCAGAAACGATAATCGGTATAGGTGACTGACGTAATATGACCACGCCCACTGAGACTGGCAGCAGACGCGGTCTCACAAAACACTTGTTTAGCAAATTCAAACTTAGCTTCGTTTTTATATGTACTTACTTATTGGCTTTTCGCATAAAATCACGCGATTTTTCCCAGAAGTGTTAGGCAGAGATGTTCAGTACATTTCGTCAGTTATAATATTAATATCTGAGTGGCTCTGTACCAGAACTAAAAAGGATCTTAATACTTACACATATAAATTCATTGTTTTAAATTACGCTATATTCCTTAGCTATCGGTAACCAGTTGTTCCCGAAGGTGTTATGAAAATATGCCAGTATAGCCCTCAGGGACATAGGAACAATATGAAAATATCTGCTAGCTTTCCGCATATACCAAAATTGTCTCCGCCTTATTGGTTTCAGAGATTTTTTGCTCCCCACTGTGTCCTTATTTCTACTCGTGTATACCTACGCCACTCATATTATTCGTGCCGTATGAATTTTACATTTTCTATACGACTCACCTATAGTAGCTACATACGAAACAGCTGATCTGGACAAGTGGCACTTGAAAACTATGTGTATTATAGCAAAGCCAAGAGTTACGAATATAACTAGATGTGCTGTGCTGGCTGAAGGGCTTATTCCACAAATCCCCCCTAAAAGCCCCCTTAGGGGGGATAAGTGAAATCTAAAATTAACAGTCCAGAATTCCCCCCTGATAATCCCCCTTGAAAGGGAAAACTGGAATCGAAATAATACTTATTCCACAAATCCCCCCCGAAAGTTCGAAGAACTGGAATCAAAAAAAAAACACCGTCCAGAAATCCCCACTGAGGTACGTAGGTGGAAGCCGCCAAGCGGGCCTTCGTCAGTATAGTCAATAAAGCTAATATAAAATTAATATTTAATTGTTTTAAATACTTTACTTTTTCCAGTTTAAATACTTTAAATAGACAGACAAGTTGTTGTTGATTATTTATTAGTATCTGCCTGCGCCCCGCGGTTTCACCCGCGTAAGTCTCGATCCCGTAGGAATATCGGGATAAAAAGTGTATCCTATGTCCAGGTCATGGGTCTGCCCAAATGCCAAATTTCATTAAAATCCGTTCAGCTGTATTAGCGTGAAAGCGTAACAAACCAACCCTATTTTGCTATTATGATACATAATACTACTTGCCTTTGCAAAAAAAAAAGATGGTTCAGCCGTTTCATCGTGAAAGTGTAACAGATAGAGTTACTGTCGCATTTATAGTTAAGTATGGATAGTATAATATAGTCAATTTTTTTTTTATTTTTACTTTTCATCACATTTTATTATAACAAAATTCTGTTAAAAAAAGACTGATTAAGTATAAAATTATTATATTGTCGAGTCACTTTTTTATTTTATTTACTTAAAGAACGTAGAAATTCAAACTAAAAATAAGGGGGCAAAAATGGAATAATCCAAAATAAAAAGGAGAATTTCTGGATTTTTTTGACATTAAGGTGCAGTTTTCCCCCCTAGGGAGATTCTCTCAGGGGGGAATAGTGGAATAACTTAAAATGAAAAGGGGACTTTCTGGACGATTTTTACATTAGGGTCCTGATTTCCCCCCTGAGGGGGATTCTCTCAGGGGGGAAAAGTGGAATAACCCTGGCTGAAGCTGCCTTTACTTTAAATTAATGTTAGGTTCTTAAAAATCGTTTACTGTGGCTATTGCATTTTACTTCTTTCCTTCGCTAATTTGAAAGCAACATTAAATTTAAACCATGGGTACCTATAATCCTAAAATCATTTGTAAAAGTATTTCTTTGCAGCGATGGTTTTAAGCAAATGCAAAACATCTATAGCCGTAATGTAAAACGTAGTAAATCGTGTACTTCGGATAAATACAGTATGTCTTGTGTCAGCATTCAAATTACACGCGTTTATCTCTTAGTATGAATATGTTGAAGAGCTTTTAGTGTCCACGTGCAATTCTCCTTAGCATTGATCTACGTTTCAAATATATTCTACGAAATTGCTTCAAATAAATATCCCAATAATTTGCGTATCATGAACGTAAAATCATGTCTTGGCATCACCACACTGTTCGATATCCCATTATCGCAAAATCTTTGATGTCTCATGTCTAGTTCCAATAAAACACACATTGCTTGCTCGTGTATTCTAATTACGAATCTATCTATATGCATGGTTTAAAACGTTGATCGACTTTTGATTATTATCAATAAAATAACACAGGGAGCATTGAAAGTATGCTTAAAAATATAAAAAAAAATATAGCTTCAAGAGCCATTTACATGAATCAATGTATCAACTGTGTAATGCATGGACCACATCAAGTTTGAATGCCGTTAATTATCGCGTTATGGGGCTTAAAAACTAAAACCAAACGAAAAAAATATTATGACGCGATAACTAACGGCATTAAACTTTAGTGTGGCCGTGCATGACAGGGTATCAGACAAAGTGGTTAATATGTTTCCACATGAAGCTCAATGCAAAGTTTTGTGGCTACAACACACCCAACCCACTGAACACCCATCTCTAGTCAATTTTTACGGGCCACCGGCTCTGTCTGCCAGTTGATAAATAGAATTAGTAGGTACATAAGATAATTTGTTTATAAGAAGAATTAGTTATTCTCTGAGCAATTTAACAAATAGTTATTTACCAAGTTAGAGCAAACCGGAGTAACAACTCACACAGTTGCTAATTCTGGCTGCACGTTTACCTCGTTTTCTACATATCTGACTGTAGATACTGTCAGATTATTGTTAGTTCCAATATAATGTTCGTAGTTTTCTATAAATGCTTACTTCCGAATGAAGTGCGGAAAGAGATCTGACCCAGATGTATGCGCAGTGCGGTCGCCGGTCGCGCTGCCGTGACAATGTTGTCTTGTACAAGGACGGTCACATTCATATACTACTGCTTACCGAGATGTGTGGCACTCGTGCTTATTTTATTGCATATTAACACTGGTTCATGGTTCCACTGACTGGCGTATTCGTTACGATTCATTTACACTTGTGTTACCAAATATTGGCTTCCTTTCTTTACACTTTCACTTGCACCACTTGCTAGTGGTACATCTTTACACTTCTAGAATACGAATTTAGTTTATTTAAATTAAATGTAAAATAAATTTCAATAGTGCTGTACGATTAACAATTTAATATCAGTGTACGCGCAGATCAATAACTCTACGATCCCACAACTTGCCTGTGGCCATCATCGTCGTCGGTCACGTTTTCATTAAGTATATCTCCGACCGTTTTGTGCACGGACTACAACATACCATTTTTAGACTGGCTCAGGCGACAAGTGATGCAAGTAATTTTAATGAGTCATGCACGACTAATAATCGTTTTATTTCAATCCACATTATGATACCTTATCTGTTAATCGATATTTTATACGAGATTTCTGCGGCGTTTAGGCTAAGTAAAATCAACATAATATATCATCTGACATTTATAAATACATCCCGAAATCGCTATGTATTAGATAATTTCCTTCGTTGCTGCTATTTCCTGTTAAGAAATGACTACGTAATACGTAGGTGTGTGAATCGATTTTGATTCAGACCTTGATGGAATATATTTATTTAAGTCCTACTATTAAGTATTTATTCAAATATCTCTATTTGAATAAACGATAGCAACAAAATGGTTTGCAACGAGAGGTTGCTAACATAATATGCACGATTCTATTTTAATTTTCTGAAGCAAAACACAATTTACGATAGGTTCTTTAAATCTGATCAATGTTATTCCACGTTTGTTTAGGGTTAATATAAGAGTACTCAAACGGAACTGTATATGTTGTTTGTGCTACTGCCACTTCATATGAGTGTTCATGTGCGTATAATATAGGTGTTCGAGGATGGATGTCCATTTCCTCCCCATTGCGCCAATTGCGCTCGTTTGCGGATAGCACTTAACTAATTGTAAGCCCCGCAATTAACGAACGGGTCGGATAGGCAGTGCGCACCTCACGACGCAAACGTATACATCGCATATGAACATTAAAACTTGAGCGAAAACTGTTCAGTTAAATATTTGCGAAGAAACTATTTCCAAAACAACATTAATTAATGAACATGAGTAATACTTAAGAGAAAGTAGAAAACATCACATTTCATTTGTTAAGTTAGTATTTTGTCTGTCTCAGCAACAGACGAAACGTGACTAATGATCCCTTGACATAAACACAATGAAAATAAACACGGCTCTTAAACCCTGGGCGGTGACAGGTCCACGGTGACGGACTCTGTCTGCCCTGGTGGACCGTGTTATCCCTTGACGACGGTTTGACGTTTTCTCTACCAAGCAAATGGTTGCCGATGAAACTGTTGACGATATTATTAGAATTAAAAAGTCTTATTTACTTAGTCCTAATGGCGTTTAAACTTATACAGATAGTTATAATTTATTGTTCCGAAATCACATGTTATCCAATGAAGTCATCCCGCTGATTTGTAAGAGCGGCGACATTTACGAATAGCAAGCATAATGAATTAGCAACGCATTGTTAAATGTATTTTGTTCATCTATACTGTAATTAATTACAGTTTGTCTGAATGTAATGAGGAGACAGAAGGATATCAATTTAAATCATGCATTGAATTGCATTGTGTGCTAGACTGCTAGTAGTTAATATGAAATAACAATATTAAATGTAGTGCTCGCTCTTGAGTGATCTTTCAATAAGGTGTTGTCGCGTTTCTAGTACGGCTATGTATGTGTAGCGTCAGAAGGCCATTGTAGTCATTAGGGTCAACTAGCATCTAACATTTAACACCGACCACCAACTATATGGTGTTACCCTCTACGTAGAAAACTAAACGTCCATACGTCAAACATGTCTCTGTCATTTGAGAAAAATACATGAAATTATGTGATTTTTCATCTCATGATGAATGAAAGATGAACACGAGTTCTGACTTTAATTAATCTAAACTGTAGTTGATTTGTTTTCATCGAGCCTGTTCGTCATTAAACTATGTACTTGAACATTCAAATAGGCATAGTTTGTGGTGTGACAGAAAAGGAACAAAACCAGTGCAAACATCGAAGCTTGTCGATCCTAACCCAATTTGCCCACTGCGCACAGCTGTAGTTGTTGCAAAAGTAACCTTAAACCTGATTAATAAACATTGCGTCTTGCTATATCTAGATGTGTTTATTATAATTTGTTAATGTTGTTTCATAATGAATGTAATTTTATATTGCGAATCTGCAACGAACACACATTAAAAGTGTTTTATAATTGTCTAGGTGAATTCATTATACTTTGTTGACTATACATACGCCTACTCCACTTGTACGCGATGATTGCTTCAGTGATTTTAGAACAAATTATATTGTGTCATAAACGTTTAGGTTACTTATGATAAATGAAAGAGTTGAGGCCCACTGTTTCAGATAATAAATAATATCTTCACCTAAGTACTTAAAATTTAGGATCCAATTATTATGAAATCACCTGAAAATAACTCAATATGACACAAGTTAGATACGTTATCAGGTACATGTATTTTTAAGATAAAACAGTTTTGTCAAGTTAAAAGTATTGCATGCCGTTCAAAAAATATTACCTAATCACAAAATTCTGATTGCCAAGCTGATAGTCTGCATACGTCAATGTTAAAGAGTTTATTGTTATAATTTACTAAACTAAATGCGCGTGTAAATTGAATAGGAGAGGTTTTTTTAATTTAGAGATTTAAAAGTTGGATGGTGCGTGTTGTACTTATTGTACACGAGCCGTATGATGCTGTATCACGGAAACACTTGTGCAACTCATACACACGCCGCACCCAATACACGCCACACACAATAGACGTTGTCAAGTAGGGTGTAGCTGTCGCCGCACTGTGTTAGAATCACATCGACTGATAAAAATAACTAATACTATAAAATAACTAGAAGATATTTTGGTTTACACTGTATAGGTAATGCACCGCATCAAATTTTTTGTATGGGCCAATCCCGCCTTTTCCTAAACCACTGCAACTTCTGAAAGCCAGATTCAACAGTGGCGACCTCTAGAGAAACGCCGAGGCAATGAAGCTCGACGAGTTCCAGAGAAACGTTACAGCTGTCATGAATCCCGCAATGAAATGAATTAAAAAAGAACTGAGGAGGAATAAAAAATACATATATTTTTTTCCATTTCCCTCCATATCAAGCAGGGGACAGAAAAGTACTAGACAAAATTGGCATAAAGGGTTGTTTACTACTGGGGGAATCCCAGCTGCCCAACACCACGGATTACAATCAACATTTACTTAATGGGCCCTAAAAATGTGAGGAGCTGGTATTTTTGATTCCAATAATAAATAGGTATGGCAAAAACGCTTGAACGCACGGAAATTAGTTCTAGTTACAAGGGCCGCATAATACACAGCTCCAGATGCAACAAAATATTGCGTTCTTTCTGCTAAAGAATATACTCCCAAGAAACCGCCTCAAAATATCAAACTTATTGAAAAGTTCTAATTAGTTGGAAGTCTAGAGACGGGCTGTACGATATAGATAGTTACACGCCATGGAAGTCCAACACCTGGAAATTATTCAGAATTAAAATAGTTTTATAGCAATGTATCAGTGCACTTTATTTCATACAGTCAGTCAAACAATAAATAAATCTGCAAGATTAATCTTTTCACGTTGAATCGAGCACTTATGTGTTTATACAACAACAATAATAAATCTGTAACTTTAAATCCTCTTGCCGATAAACCTTTCACTGAACAATGACTCACTTGAACTGTTAGATACTGCACTGACTAATTCGAAATCTCGCTTATATTTACTATTCTGATAAGGCGATAAAATTGCACTTGTCATATAATTATACTATTTTGATCTGTTGTAATAAGTATTGTGCGTTCGTTGACTGGTATACTTGATACGTGCTTCTGCGCGTGTATGCTCGTTCATATTTCAAAACCACAGCAACAGTGCAACGACCTCGCCACGGAATAGGTTAGTAGATTACTCACACTTCCTCTCTAGTCGCTAGTAGATTTTTATGACAATAGATAATAGCAATTATGTATTAAACGGTACGACAGTATTAAGTGCCTGTACGTCTTTAAGAAAATTTGTTGACGTAGAAAGGAAAAGTCAGAGTTGAGTGACGTACTAGCTCAACATGTAATCTTAACCCGTAACCACCGGAAAATATCATTATAGATTTGCAAGCGTGACTTAAAGCTATAAAAAAAACAAAGTCTTTGTTTTTTTTTGCATTATTGACAGAACACAAAGGCGATATCAGAAATAGAATCTTACATCTTTCTAACTGAGAAGCTGTGTCTTTTATTATACTAATGCGTATTAGAAACTGGTTGTAATTGCATATTAATAACATTTAGGTCTAATGTTCAATGCTAATTAGCTAGGTTCTTGTTATTAAAAATGTTAATTCAAAGGCAATATTACATGGGTACATTTGCGTTTGTAATTGCGCGGCTATTTGTACCAAAATTATTTCCGGCCCAAGTTAATTCCGCCTTGGCTTTAATTACAACCAAAACGTATTTACATACAAGGTACCTGTGTACACAGAGTAATGCAATAGTAAGAACAAGATAAGTTCAAGGAGTTATTAGAGAAATAGAAAAGTGTATATACATAATTTATGAGGAATGCGCCAGGGCAGTTCGCAAAATTCTTACGTTTTTTGCAATTTGCAGTTCTGTATCAGGTTTATTGTAATAAAAAAATATTCGCAGGAATAAAATATGCATTTTTACAGAATTTAAAAAATTAAAATTATTAACATAATTCTCGAAGTTAGAAAAGCTCGTAATCGTAATATTTTCATTAAATAGGCACATTTAATGAAAATATTAGGTCTTTACATATGAAATTGCCGCTCGGTATCAAAAAATTAAAAATAACTTTTTTTTAAAGAAATTATATATTTAGTCAATCGAAGTATGCACCAATGTTATCGATACACTTCCGCCATTTTATCGGGAGCTCATTGATCCCTTTGGTAAAAAAATCCTGGGAGCGAGAATCGATGAACTGCTTGAAGGCTGTTTAAACTGCCTAAGCAGAATTGAATTTTTTTCCTTGTAAAAAGTTGTCCAAATTTCGGAATAAATGGTAATCGTTTGGGGCAAGATCTAGAGAGTATGGTGGGTGACGCAGAGTTTCCAGTCGCAGCTCCTCTAACATGGCGACCGTCTGATGTGCAGTATGTGGTCGAGCGTTATCCTGAAGGAGCAATGGGCTAGAGCAATTGACCAGTCTCGGTTGTTTAATGGTGAGCTTTTCCATCATTGTTTGCAACTGTTGACAATACATGTCTGCAGTAATCGTCTGGCCTGATCTCAAGAAGCTGTAGTGGATGACACCAGCACAGGACCACCAAACACTAACTAGAATCTTCTTTTTGGTCAGTTTTCGCTTGGGGCAAGGTTTTGCCGGTTCTCCAGGGTTAAGCCATTGTGATGATCGCTTGCGATTATCGTACACGATCCACTTCTCATCACAAGTGACAATACGATTTAAAATTCCCTCATTATTGTGACGATTGAGCAAGGAAGCGCAGCAACCGACGCGTGTTTGTTGGTGTGCTTCAGTCAATTCGTACGGTACCCACTTTTCGAGCTTTTTTACTTTTCCAATTTGACTCAAATGGATAATGATTGTTTTGTCACTTACTCCAAAGGCTGCTGCTAATTCAGAAGTGGTTTGAGATGGATCCGCTTCAACTATCGCCTTTAATTCTTCATTATTCACTTGAGTATCCGGTCGTCCACGAGGCTCATTTTGTAAATCAAAATTTCCAGAACGGAAACGTTGAAACCAAAAACGCACCGTTCGTTCGTTAGCGGTGCTTGGCCCGTATACGTCGTTAATCCTTCGAGCCGTTTCTGCTGCACTGGTGCCACGGTGGAACTCATATTCGTAAATATCGCGAATTTTTAATTCCTCCATTGTTGTTGCTATAGCAATTTTCAAGCCCAAACAAATGACGATAAAACAAATGAAACACGA
Organism: Charanyca ferruginea; assembly: GCA_947361185.1. Lineage (NCBI taxonomy): Eukaryota > Metazoa > Arthropoda > Insecta > Lepidoptera > Noctuidae > Charanyca > Charanyca ferruginea. The sequence goes on along the minus strand of OX376059.1, from coordinate 18,149,579 downwards.
ATTTTAAAACAATATTCTTTAGTCTTTATTTTGAAATAATTTTGAATTTGGAATTCCTAATCAAACACAAAATATTTGATTTCAAAGTTGCCAGTATTAAGTATCGGCAATTTCATATGTAAGGACCTAATATAACGTTTGCCCGTTAAAATAAGACATATATACTTACAACTAGATGCTTAAAATTAAGAATATTTGAATTTTGCGGGCTACCCTGGCGCTTACGCTTTCGACTAGGTTATGTACCTATTCGTTTAATTTTAGGCAAAGACTAGGTTTTATTCTCTTTGATTTTAGGGGTTGGTATTGTTTTGACTAAAAACATAGTCACCTGACTATGTTTTTAGTCAAAACAATGGCATTTTTTACTGTACGGACTAGGAATTTCCAAAAATAGTTTTCAGATTATTTTTTTATTCGTTCTTACGTTGTATTTAGATTCTTGATTCTTATGTGATTATTACTTTCGTCACCACCCTGTGAGCCCAGGACCCATAGCGAAATATACATAATTTTAAGCTGCAAAAATACGAATTATTTCATACGCATTTCATGACCTTGTCAAGCTGAAATCTGCAAACTATTTACGACGTTGGCATCATACGTTGTGAAGATAACTCTCTTGGAAAATAATGTTTGAATCCAATCACTTGGTGGGCGAATTAGGCAATGATGTCATCGGCATAAACGAGTTGTTATTGTTCAATCATCTGTTAAAATCGTTAATTTTCCCTTTTGACAGCTTTGGGTTGAGTGGGCGGCATGATCTTAGGCGGAGACCAAATAGATTCATAAATATAATATTTAAGTATTGAAAATATTATTATATAATATGGGGTGACTTAGAATATTTCTTTAGAGCCTATGGATGACGGACTACTCTAAAACGACCAGACAGAAACTTTCCTTTAGCAAATAAAAACATTAACAATAATTAAAACATGCGTCATAGATAACCCTTCGTTCCATAAATTTTGCATATACGTCTTAGCTTATAAATAATACGGAAAAGCCATAATAGTTAAATAGAGAAAAATATTCTCAGTTTACATCATAAATAGCAAGGATTTCTGTAATATAATCAACGTATTGCTACATACATCGAAGGCTTCTACATAAAAGGTTGTCACAGTATCCGATGTAGATCTTGTTACAGACATTGCTAACTACCTAGTACCTTGCATGTGTGACTATGATACTGTAAAATAGCGACGAAAACAATATTACGACGCACTATTTTTAACAAACATTTGGCTCACACGTTCGTGTAAATTATGATTTGTAAATCTAAAAAACTAAAACAACAAATACATTTTAACTTAATAGAGTGAATTATATTCGTAATGATCCTGTCGAGAACGGGGTCACTCAAGATCGATTGCAGTTTCGTACCTATTATTAATTAATGATCCCTTGTATTAGAAAATAATTTAATAAATTGAGTAATGGTGTACGTTAGAGTGTCAAGAAAATAATTTATGAATATAATGCTACTAAAAATTTGACAGGCAAACACGGATGTTAGTAAATATGCGAGTGGCTTGGCGCCCACCCAGTGTCAAGGGCGGCGTTCACTCCCCGCATTTGTTTTTCGCTGTCACGGCCCAAGAAACAGCCAATGTAAGAAGATCCACTACATTGTTCGATAGCCGCAAACACGGGCAAGACAAAACGGAACGTAGGAGCTCGTTTACAAGCGGTCGTAGTATAGAACCAGTGAACCACCCCGGCAAAGTCTCGGGCGGCGCCGCGCTCTGCTTGCATTGCGTTTATATAAGCTTAAACTTAGACGTCTTCTTTAAATTAACACTAATTATTTACGTAATTAGCTTCTAGCTGGGAGCGGATTACTGTGTAATTAAGACACTTGCTTGGTGTAATTCGATTCTCATTTCACTTTTCCAGGTTTGTGAATGCTTTTTGGTTACCTTTTTAATTTGTGTTCTGATTATTTAAAAGTAGGATACATAACATCCCATGAAACATGAATGTCTGGTAAACTAGTGAACTAAAGACCGGAGTTAAAAGTAAAGCGAGATTATAACTTTAGTTATTACATTTCTTCATTTTACGTTTGCCACTATTGCCACTATTACTCCGAAAATGTTATTTTCAACAGTAACTGTGGAGTGAAATGCTGGATATTTTCTTTAAAAATAATAAAAATATCACATTAGTTCAATTATTGTCTGACAGAGATCGAATTTTAAATCCAGAGCACTAATAAACAAATTAAATCACGTAACTATAACGTATTTATCGATAACCCATGGCCGATGGGTATCGATCATATTAACCGCGACGTTCATTTGATCGGCGCGGCCTACACTAACCCTATTCATACTGCTGAGGACTTAATTAATTTATCAGCCTTTGACAGTAATTAAGTAGGTAGGAACGAATTATGTTTCGCGTAATTTCGCAAAGTAGGTACCTACTACAGCATTTAAGAACAGATTCACAATATTTTATATTATAACAAAAGCTTCTGGTTTCGAAATTTCATATGAAGGGGAATACTTACAATGCTCACGCACGATAAATTATTGGTACTTTTTAAATGAAATATTAACACGTTTGGGCGAGGGAGTCATTGCGAAGATGTACGAGTATTTTCAATATCGGCAGCGTTGAGAGATGTTGTCATCGGACGATATATCCTCAAAGTTATGGGGTCAAGTGATTTCCAGAAGCAATTAAAGTCACAATTATTTAAAAAACTGTTCGCACAAGTAATATCACATGCATTATTCACTACGTGTCATTATTTACACATTGCATGATTTGCAAATCGACCCATCGCATGGATCGATGTGGCATTTTTATGGTTTACTTTTTATTTGCTGGTATACATTTTTTACGTAAATATTTTTGTTTACCAACCGCACTGTTAATTTTATGCAAGTTTCCACTCTGATGCACTTTTATTTGTAGAACGATGTAATACGCACCTCATGTTTTTGAAGTCTTCTTATGATGAATCAGAGTGGAAGTTTATTTATTTATTAAATGTCCAGACAATTCTAACAATCTTTATCATAAATAATAAACAAGTACTATATTTCTTCTCTTTTGACTTAAATAAATACTTATTCCGACTTGTCTGGATAGTTTTAATGTTGCATGCGTATGCCTGTGTCTAGCGTGGTCTCTGTTGCATGCAGGTCTAGGCGAGCTTCGCAGCAGCTGTCGAGGAGCGCAGAAAGCATCGACCAGTCTTTCAAGAGGTATTCATGTTTTGCACATTACATTATCTCAAACTTAATCTTTTGGCAAGCCCATAAAATAAATCACGCTGGAAAGTACTTAGTTACAGTTTTATCTCTTCCATCTTTTCAAATACGATACCAATAATTTGATTAAAGCTAACACGACAATAACGTTATCGTATGGTCTTGGCGACAGATTAGGCTTCTAGATATCATTTAGGCATAATTAAATGCAACATTTACTTGCTCGGATTTTTTATTTACATCTAGCACATGGTTCGTTTTGTTATTTGCTTAAATAGTGAAATCATTCGTACTGGTAATAAGCACATATTTGTTGTAAATATTATCTTAATGAAATAGGTTTTATTTGGTGGTAATTTCAATAAACAGCAGGAGATACAATAAATACTTCACTAATGGTCTCTAACACTTGAATCAAATAAACGACTATGATTTTAGTCACATCATAGGAACAATTTATTTTGAGTTACACATCACAATATCTGTAAGTAGGTATATCACAACTATCTTTACCGTTCGATTCGGCAGATAAACATTGACCTGATTAAGTAATTCAAGGTAATCCCATTGATATTCATTGGGGCAGTGCACAACAAACACTATCTCGTTATGATTTATGACTCGTATCATATGGTGAATTAATTTTACCAAGTGATCGACCTTCAATGGAGACACGAGATTGACCTTAAGTAGGTAATGTTATTCAAATAACTAATGCAGAAATGCGAACTAGAATAAGCCAGTTCCAAAGAAATTCATTTAGACGGGACCACCTCAGGCTGCGGCACTTCCTATCATACCTACTTGTGACATTACATTTCGTCAAGGTAATAGTGAAGTGGACACATGGAAATTTCTAGACTGTGACACTATGTTTTCTCATAAGTATAACAATAACTTATTTAAGTCGTTGGTAATTTTCAGTTAATATTCATCGTTTCCGTTCAGTCCATTTACATAGTGAACACCTGAGCATATAGTTTTGCCTGTAACTAAATATACAATTGTGCATATATGTATGGTGCATGTGGCCTTTTCCTCACCGTCATCATATTTAGGTGAGTCGGGCAGGCCTCGACTCATTCTACTTGTATCTGTCTTACGACAGTTATTTAGGACGACATCTTTTGGGAGTGTTGTCAATTACACGAACGTTGACCCGTGTGTTTACGAACTGCCGAATGCTTCGATGAAATACAGAATGTTTGGGCAGGACTGGACACCTTTTTAAAACACCCAATGACTGCGTGTGACTGAACTTACAGTCACGCATTTTTCATTAAATTTATCGTTGTTTTCAAGCAATATGAAACTAAAACCAATTTTTTTTTCTAATATATATTTTTTCATGTTACAGGTCGAAAAGTCGTTCGGTAGACCATGGGTTCTCGCCACCCTTCGACTTAGATGCGCTGCGCTCGAAGGTTGAAGGCAGATTTGACGCTGTTCACAGAGGTAAATTGTAATACATCATTTTTCATTACCTGGACCAAGTCAGAAATAGCCTGAAAAGTCCTTGTGTACCGAAATATATAGTGACTGAATCCAACTTGCGCATTCCGGAAACATGGTACCGTATTAATTGCAAACATCACACGATTAATTTAATTATACCGGCATACTGAATAATCAATATTGACTTATTTCTGTATAATTCAGAATAAACAACATGCCTGTAGAACCCTCTTTCTCTTCAACGTTAATAAAATGTAATAGTTTCATTCTGTATTTTAAAACGATGGTACAGACAGCGTCATCAACTGCTTACCCCCTATCCGAAGAAATTCTAATGCGCGGGGGGTAAGCAGTTAATGACGCTGTCTGTACCACAAATACTAGTTATTGCTTTAAGATAGGTACTATAAGAAACTATTTCATTATCTATTAATTAAATAATCGTTTTCCATTCAACTCCATATATTCCCACGAGTAGAAACGCAAATAGAGAATAAAATTAAAGCTTTGTCCAGTTACACGACAACACGGAGCGGTTTTATTGCCCATTCGTTGCGCAACCCTTACTTAAGCCAACATTAAATTGTCGTGTTGTGACGAAATTAAAACCATGTTAAAACTTAAAACCCTTTCATTAACACACATTACAAAGCTGGCGATTATGTTTAGTTGAGGGTGACGACCCAGAAGTAGACGCACTTATGAAATTGTTATTGTCAAAATTTTCAATTATGTAAATAGCGTTGTACAACTACTTCGTAGACCACACTAAAATAAGAAGTTGATTAAAGTATTTAACCCTACGCTCATTTAATCAGTGAGATTTCAACACTGGACAGCTTTATCGCAATTTATTGAAAGACATATATTTTAATACTAAGTACTAGAATGATAGTACTGATATAATTATTACTAAGTAGATAACTATCGACATTAACAGCATTACGGAATTCAAAATATTCGTGCAGCAAGTTACTTGCCTCGGTTATCGCACTGGTCAATCGACCTACGAACAAAACTTGCACTAAGCTCTGAGGCTGTGACCTCCAAGATTTTCATTGACGTCTTAAAGATCAGACAGCCGGAGACAGTAAGTAAAACGATTAAAATGGAGCCATGATAACTTACATCAGTCTCATTTTTTTTAAAATATGACATTTATTTTAAACCACTGCAGGTTAGATTAGGTAATATCGATGTATCAGTCGGGGGTTACGGAAGTATCTCCAGTTCCCGCGACCCCCGACGTACGTGTGATATCTCTCGGTGTTCCAACACCGGGGTGGTTTTTAGTCTGTGAGGCTAAGAACTCACGATGCGGTTTTCACCCGCGTCCACCTGCGGTTGCGGGACCGCAGCTTCTGCAGAATGCAGATATTATGTAAAAACCAAAAGCACATTTCACGACGCGGTTTACGACCGCGGTGTGCGTGGTCGTTTGCGGCTCCCGATGCGGGCGCGGGCGCGGGCGAAAGCCGCATCGTGAGTTCTTAGCCTAAGAGTCTGACAGACCCTTCCGCCTGCCCCAGGGCGGAGGACATCCATGAGGATTTTGTTAAACCTTTCTATTAAATAAAGCAACACTTCTGCACATTATTTCAATAAGACTCACGAAATACGTACCATATTTTTAATGAATTATTATTGTTATATATCGTGTGTCAACTTGGACTTATTATTTATTTGTGTAGATAATATAATAAAACGTGGAATATGAGTGAAAATGTAATCCGTGACAAATAATTATTTCTCTGAGTCACGTCATTCCCGCTTGTCGCGAATCATTCCTTTCCTTGGCATCGAAAGATATTTTGAAAATAAACAGCACGATTATAAACCACCATCCGGCTTTTAAAACATATCATTAATCCAGTTAATTCCGTGAAAACACTGCACTGTCTGTTTATGTTTCTATTGGTACGTTTTATTCTATCATCATGTTGATTTATGGTTTCGTAACTGAAGATAAATCTTTATGTGCAATCTTTTTATACGCTCATGACTGTTACATTTGGTTTGGACTAAATAAGCTTATTAAAATTCTGATGAACGGCTGCGAATTTTAGCGAAGTGTTTCTACTTTTGACAGTTGATTTATGATAATCAACGGTTTAATGATTATTGTGCGCTTATTTGTTTTATTAATATTCGTTCAAGCTCGAACTGGTGATTGAAGGGCTGCTATTTGCAGACATCTTTGTAGTCGTTTTTGACTACAAGTCATTTATTTACCTGATGTCTTGTCTTTTTCATTCCGTTCAGTAAATTACGAGTTTAATAGTTTTCAACCTTCATCGAATGTATGACTAGTTACGCTTTATCAAACTTCTTATCACGGTTACCGAATTAATGCCTAAATGTAAAAAGTTTTCAATTTCAGTAAAATAAACGCAGCGATTTAAAAGGCTTTCATTGCAATACTAAACTACAGTGAATCGATCAATGCAATAACTTTGGCAATAAAAAAAAACATGGTGTTATCGAAACTTTTTTGATAATCATAAATCATTTGCATACGTTAATCTTATCCAACGCAACGCCGACCATTGCGCGCTGAGCAATTTGCGTACTGTGGACTCGCATCTACTATTTTGCAAGGCGTTTTTACAACACGCTGAGATAAAAATATCGTTAAAATTATGTAACCTTTTAATTGTATGTCTGTTTATTTGTTACAGATGAAGACGAACATGCCAAGAGACTACCGCCCCCTCCACCGATTAAAACAATGACTTATACGGTAATTTCTTTATGAATATTTTATCGGAGCGATATTGTAGATCTATGGGCAGACAATAGACAAATAATAGTTACTCTAATACACAATAGTGTAAAGTACTGGCAAGCTTACTATACCTTCACTTTCGGCCACTTCTAATGTAATCCAGTTCCCACGGCGGAATGGACAGTAGGTCACTGCTGTACATTAACCCAGACAGCATGAAAATTTGTAAATAGTATTTTTATGTTAAACTAGCCCTTCTTATGGTTATTAGTATATGCTCCTTTAAACCTAGGCAGAGAACTTAATAGAATTAAAAATATTATCACTATTGGCGTTGTGTTTACATTAGGAAAAGATTTTAATGTTTGTTTCCATGGAAAAAACCTTCAGTTGCCCTAAGCTCTCTTGGGAAAATGTAGGGTAATTGAGTGTCATGTATTCCAGAATACTATTACGTTTGCCTCAAGAGAATACCAGGGACCTTTTTTGCTTTGAAAGCGGTGTCCCGTTATTTTTTTACGTGTTGTTTTGTAGTTCATAAGTAATAGAATTGCTTGCACACGGGTTTTCTTTCCATTGGCTTTTTAGGTGGTATCTAGCGGATTATGTAATCTGTTTTAAACTTCATCACAATTACGTCTCAGTCGTAAAAAATTTAAAAAAAAAACAGCAATTTTCCTTGATTTTATACATAAGATTTATTTGCAGCACTTGTACCTTATCAGCAAGCGTGTAATAACAACGTAATATTATTTTACGAATCTGATTACTTGTTAAACTAGAAGTTTATAACTAAAAGAAATTCTTTCGGCTCGAGACTTGGTTTGCTTAGACCAGGGTTCCAAATTCCACGGACCACTGCCAAAGAAAATTTAAAAAAAGAAAACATGCCTTATTTCGTGTTCGTGGCTTGGCCGAGAAATGCTGAGTTTACTACACAATTTCCTAATAAATATGTTGTGACTGCGGACCCCCCTGATACACATGATAAAATTAATATTTTAATGTATTAAATTTACGTTGACTGTACATTTCTTAATATTTTACTTCTTTTTTGTCAACTAATACATTTACATGCTAAAATTTTAAACGACTACGGTCCGTGGACCCCACTTTAAGAAACCCTGGCTTAGACCTTCCAGCCAAACTCGTAAATTATCCCACCGGTACACAAAACGAAATAAAAATATTGTATGTGTAATGCTAGAACAATATCTATACCTACCTAAATCTGTGCCAAATTTCATTTAATTCCCTTCAGGCGTTCAAGCGTGAAAGAGTAACAGACATCCATTCATCCATCCTCACAAACATTTTCATTTATAATAGGTAATATCTTCTAGTAATTCTCAGTCTAGAGGTAAGGCGAGCACGAGATCAGTTCACTATATAGCCTGTAAAGCGTTTCGTAGCACCATTGATGCGCTTGATCTGCATTCTGCGCTGGCACGTTTTTTGCCCCAAGCAATTACTGCCGGGGTAGAAAGCACAGGCTATTTGCTATTTGCCGCACTGTTGCGCGCGCTAAGTCCCTAGTCCCTCGCACTCTAGCTGTACAGTACTAAATGATCTCTTGGATTCTAATCCAACAAACGATCTGTCTTCGGATAAATGGGCGAAGATTTTGTTGGTATGGCAGAAGCACTGTGAGAGGAATTTATAAAAAGTGAACTTAAACTTATTTAACATGTTTATTTTTATAAATGTCTTTGTGCTTTTCTTTTCTCTTCAATTTTATTATTGAATTAAAGTAAAATTAATAAATAAAAATAAAACTTCTTAATAATGTTCTGTGAAGTTACAATAACAAGGTGGCCCTCTGCACAGGTACGCGATCGTGACACCCTGACATCGCTAGCGGCGAGGTTCGACACCACCCCTTCGGAGCTCACCAAGCTGAACAGGCTCGCCACGCAGTTCATCTTCCCGGGGCAGACGCTGTTAGTGCCCGACAAACGGAAAGGTGAGGATTAACATAATACCTTGAGCTATTTAGAATGTTCTGGAATGATAAACAAACATTTAACACACACTAGCAGTTGCCCGCGACTTCGTTTCCGGTGTTGTTTTTTTTTTTTTGGGCGAGGTACCTTCGCTGGTACGCAGAACAACCCACCTCGCCAATGTTTCACTGCAATCGGATCAATGGTTTAGGAACCCATAGAGGACAAACAAACATTATTTTTTCAACCGACTTCAAAAAGGAGGAGGTTCTCAATTCGACTGTATTTCTTTTTACATTTGTTTTTTTACATTCGAGTGTGTGAACCGATTTTGATGATTATTTTTTTATTTGAAAGCTGGTGCTTCCCGTGTGGTCCCATTTTGATCCAGTTCTGAATTCTGATAATGGCATCCATGAGAAAACCATATAAGTCTATATTAAATAAGTATAATAATTGTGTATATGTCAATTAAGTATAATTATGTGCGGGACAAATGTATATTTGTTACGCGATTTCTCCGGCAAACCGATTTAAAAAATTCTTTTTAGGGTTCCGTACAAAAAAACGGAACCTTTATAGGATCACTCGTGCGTCTGTCTGTCCGTTCGTCTGTCACAGCCAATATGCTCCGAATTTACTAGACCAAATCAGGTGAAATTTGGTAGGATGATGTAATCCTATGACCCAAACACAGATGTGCAAAGTAAATAAATATTTTTCGAAAATAAAGGTCAGTTTCGGGGGACAAATTAGGAAATTAAAAAAAAGTTTTTTAAACCTTACTGTGTCTTACATCAAATGAAAGGGCTCGAGAGTCGATCGCTCAACCACTGCGCCAACCGTGTCGTCAAAATATCTCATGTAATATCTGTTTTATGTTGTAATTACCCATACCTATCAAAACAGGATCATCATCCCTGTTAGGCGGGCCTACTGAATATTCGGATAGGATATATTTGAACACAGTTTGCGAATTGATATTTTTTAAATTGATGATTCCGACACCAATAAAAAAGCTGTTTTAAACAGTCAGATAAAAAAACTTCCAACGTTAAAATCCGGTTAAAAACTGGTTTTTTACAACTATAGGCTGGGCGGAAGTCGGATTTTGCTCGTTGGAAGTTTTTTTTATCTGTCTGTACAAAACAGATTTTTTATTGGTGTCCGAATCGTCAGTGAAAAAAATATCCGTTCGGACACTGTGTCCGAATCGTCAGTAAGCTGTTAGGCTGTAGGAGATGGTATCGTAGTTTTTGTGTTGTGCACTGTGCAGAACAATTGATAGACTTGTCTATTATATGACGACACGGTTGGCACAGTGGCTGAGCGTTCGACTGCTGCGCAGCGTGTTGCGGGTTCGATTCCCGCCCGGGGTAAACATTTGTGTGATGAGCACTTGTGTTTGCCTTGTGTCTGGGTGTTGTTTATATGTATTTACAAAAAAAAAATGTATTTGTGTATGTATATCAGCTGTCTGACACCCAAAGTACACGATCTCCCTAGTTTGGGGTCAGATGGCCGTGTGTGAAAATGTCCCCACATATTATTATTATTATTATTCACCACCAAAAAACTTAAAAAAAAAAGACAACCGCTTTCAAAAACTAAGCACAGAACACACATTAGTCTTGGAAGTCGGCGGCGAAGGCTTTCTTGCTTGTTGTTTTGTATTGCCACTAACTTCCGAAACTAAAGTAATGTGTGTTCAGTGCTAAAGTTATTTATCACTTTTTAGTTTTTGAAGGAGCTTGTTTTTTTTTTAAAGATTTTTATATTCGCTTTTTAATATCGCCTTAATATTCAAATGCATTAAGAAATGGCAACACAGTTAAAACATAGATTGAAAGTCTTCCAAGTATTGAAGAAACTAAAACGTCATCTATGTAATTCTTTTCGGATTTTGTTGATTTTTTCAAAAAGGGCTGAATCAATTTTGATAACATTTATATAGAACTATTACGGTATAAACCCCTTTCGAACAAAAATAATAACGGAGTTATGCCCGAACATACATAAAAAAAATATAAACATTCGAATTGATAAGCTTCTTCTTTTTGAAGTCGGTTAAAAATCGACCTCTCTGCCATCTATATTTTAACATACGATAGTTTGGCCATGTTTGCTTCTTAATTTCAAAGAAAAACTAGGTACGTTACCTATTTAAGCTTTTGTTGGATATATTCATCATCATCATCATGTCAATCTTTAGACGCCCACTGCTAGGCATAGGTCTCCCCCAAAGCGGAGTTCAGCCGTAATCGCCATGCTTGGCCGATGCATGTTGGCGATCGCTGTAGATGTTATGGTACTCAGAAGGACGCTGCTCTAGTCAATACCCCTCTGTCGCCCTTCTACGGCACCCACGGCTAGAAATGAGGTGGTGCTATCCGCGTGGTAGAATATATTATCTACTACATAATCTCTTTGTACAATCAGCTACTAAACACGACTTGGGAATCAAACCCAAGACCTCACGTTCAATAGTCTCGCGGGTGACTGCTATATCAACGAGCAGTTTAAAATTAAATACACGGCATCAAACCAAAATAGAAGACAGTGTTGTTTATTTTTAAAGTTTACGTAAATAATGCGTCCCGGTATTTCAGAGATTTCCACTTCATAGAGTTTTGAAATTCTAATATTAAACCTTTCTGAAGATATAATTATGACTGTGTGGCTTATAATAAACCTTAGTTTATTAGGGCAGCGTCATCGTGGTAGACCCAGGCGAAAGTCAAAGTCAAAACATTTATTTGCTTAAATGCGGATAAACAAAAGATGTTTGGTACATTATTGTAGTGCAGAGACACATTTCGCCACAAATTGGCATGCAAATATTGGAGCAATAACTACTCTTCACAAAATGGACATAATATATTTGAGCATTATTTCATAAGCGCATTGCTGCATTGCTAAATAATACTCAATAAAACAACAAGGTTTAACATAAAATTTGTGAATAAATTTTTTAAATAACAAACAATAGACAATTAAAATAATAATTAAGATGGCGGGATGAGCTTGACGCTTACAGGAGAGATTGGTCGACACTAGCTCTAGACAGAGAAGGTTGGAAAGGAGAAAGGGAGGCCTTTGCCCTGCAGTGGGACAATACAGGCTGAAAATAAATAATAAATATTAGGGCAGAAAGGAAGAATTTGGAAATTCTATTTAAACGAGCACTTAAATAAAGAATGTTTTATTTAAAAAATAAAAAAAAAATGATCGGTGGGTGCGATAGAAGGTATAACTTTCTTGATAGAAGATATTGTTTGTCAAAAATAATAACACTTACTTTTCCTTAAACTGATAAAAAAAACTAAACAGCTCACGCTGATTTGCAATTGATACTTTTAAAGACATGTTTGATTGTTTTATTTAGGTATATTTGTGTAGATGCCTTCAAACATAAGTGTGCCATATAAATCTAGACAAATATTTAGTAGGTACTAAAGCCAAAGTATTTGCCGATGCGCCGTATTTACGGCCGGCTACTGTATGTGATTTGCTATTATTCTCACCGGCTTCTACGTAAATACTCAACAGTTAACAATTACAATCTGATGCAGAAGGAAAACAATGAAATATTTGCACAGCGCATTAATTTAATACCATAGCATTAAAATGTACACGTACACGTGTAAAATTTTATCATGAAAGCACTGATGAATTCCTGAGCTCCGGGCGGGGTAAGGTCATCCGAAGGTTGCCGACATATTTTGTTCACACAAAACACACACAACAACGTCCACAATAATAATTATGTCTGTAAAGAAACATTCTTGGATTAAAAATGCAATACAGCTACTGTATAGTTAATCGTTGGTAGTCTGGAATTTAAAATATTTGATGTTTAGCCAACAAGAAATGTACAAACTGTATTTCTGAACGAAATACAAACACTCAATAAAGATGTACTTTTCAACACTGACGTTTAATGGTGGACATTTTTCACGTTTGTAAAGGATTATTAAAGCACTATTTAGACATGAAAAGTGAACAGTTTGACTTGCTTAATGTTTTTTCGGGAGAAAAAGCAACTACTGTATTATTTTTAAAGTGGTAATTTCACAAATACATAACAGTATAACATCTTACAATCATGATGTACAAGTATGTAATGCGTGTAGTATTAAATTTAACAATTTGAAATAAAAGCCTCAGGGCAGTCATGTTTGAATTATTTCCAACAAAAGTCAAGTGGTAAGAAACATATAAGTAGTAATAACAACCGGTTTCATGTTTACAAACTTTAATAGTGTGTTGCACGTTACTAGACAAATAACCAAGCTGGTTTCGGTATGTACTCATACGGTCTGTAATAATTTTAGAATTTATTTTAGGGCTACCATTAATAAAGCCCGACCGCTTATCTGAGACCGTTCCTGAGGTAACTGCGCGTCGCGGGGCGGGAATGTTGACAGTTGTCACAAGTTGACATATCAGTGAGCACCGCACCGCGCAGTTACCTTTATAGCACAAAATATAAAGGGTACAGAAGGGCCGCTCCCGCCATCTTTAAAAATAATTACCTAAACTGGCCAGACTCACTAGGGCTGCTACTGTATTGACTCTGTAGGTTTTAGTTGTGACAATATGAAATTTTATTGACACTGGTTGAAACTCTTTGCATTTTTTTTATAACATTTTTTTTCTGTTCGTCATGAAATGTCAATGTCTCTCATTTATTCATTTAGACAAAACGTGACAGTCGAGACTGATGTCTGCTTGAAACTGCTTGAGATTGCCTATAAACGTAATGTCAATGTGTGCGTGAGTAAAATGGCGGTTTGTTTTGAGCGGTCTCTGCTCGGGCGCGCCGCAGCCTTACGTACTTTGTGCCTATAGCACACCCGCGACACTTCAATTCATACAAACGAAACTATATAATAGCCTACACTACTACAAAAATAGCAGACTGTACAGATACGTGCGTGTGTGTGCGTTAATATCGCTAGGGCGGTCACTGCCACCGCGAGCGCGCGAGAGCGAGCGAGCGCGCGATACCGGTCTCAACACAAGTGTTTCTCTCTGTCAAGTAGGTACTCGATTACAGACAGGAGACAGACAGGCACACAGTGAGGTTTACTTATCATCAAACAGTGATGAAATAGTTTTGGTCTCGCTGTTAAGTCATCATCTGCCTAGCCTTTTCCCAACTACTTTGGGGTCGGCTTCCAGTCTAACCGGATGCAGCTGAATACCAGTGTTTTACATGGAGCGACTGCCTATCGGACCTCTACAACCCAGTTACTGGGTAACACGATACCCCTTGGTAAGACTGGTTGTCAGACTTTCTGGCTACTGACTACCTCTAACGACTGCCAAGGATCTACAAATGACAGCCAACGGCTTTACGTACTTTCCGAGGCACGGAGGGAACTCGGTATGAAAGGGATGGTCACCCATCCACAGACCGACTGCGGCTAGCGTAGCTTAACCTTTGACCGATCGATCTGTACGGCTTTAACTTAGCCACGAGCTCCTCAGGTACTCGATTCTTTCAAGGTTTGAAATTCGATCTTCCAAATAGGTAAGTAGATAAATACCAAGAAGTTTGTAGCTTTAGTTAAAATTCGTCATTCCCTCAAGGTCATTTCCTCATTGCATTTAGGAGGGAATGACGGTTGATGAGGGAATGATTTACACAGTATTGTACAATACTTTTAGATTTTTTATTTATTACTTCCAACTTGTATTTCATGGTATTTAACTTAAAACAGGTACGTGCATGCATACGTCATAGTTTAATTTGACATTTCTATGATATAAAATATTTCGATTTTCTTTTTCACAAATGAGCGAATACACGTTTCTACGCGCCACGAGTCAGCCCTTGAACTGGAAGACGTTGCCAGAGCCAATGAGGCGCGTGTAGACGTGAGGAACAGTGTTTCGGTGGGGGGAGGAGCGTGTCGCTACTGTACGATAGTACTAATACTTATACTGTGCCTATAGTGTCTTCGGAATTTGTCACTGAGCGTTTGTCCAGCGTAGGTAGTCCATTGTATAAACTGTTTGTAGTGTACACCATTTTGTTCTGAGCATAGCTAAAGTCTTTCTTAAACCTGTTGGGTTACTATTATATACAGATACTAGTAACTATTTTATAGTTAAAGAGCTAAACTGTACTTTAATCTTCAAGGTTAGACAGAACAGTACAATAGTTTTATAGCTGTCAATGGGACCGCGCGCCTTAAAGGAAGATACTTACGAAACTTTCGTTTTCTTTACTTTTTTTTTACAATCTGTGTGCCTATTTTACAGTTCAGAATGTATTCACATTGGCTTGAAAAGACGCTAAGTCAACGATAAGTTCTGATCGACGCACAATAGCGACGGATCATTTTAATGAGAAAATGCACCTGACCAAACGCGACCTTCAATATTGTACTGTTATTTGGCAAGACATTGTACCAGAACTGAAAGTGTTGTTTCTAGTTCATTATTTAGTTAGTTTTATACTGTGGTCTGTGATCAATAGAGTATTGAAAAAACGTTAACTTAGTGCAGTTTTATTATAATTACATAGGTACATAATATATAATATTAAAAGTTTGAAGTTGAAGTGTGAAGTTTAAAGATTGTTTACGAGTTGACGCCCGCGACTTCGTCCGCGTGATTGTCGGTTATTAGCGGGGTTTTAATTTTTTTGCGTGGAACCTTATTTTTTTCTAAATAAAAATTAACCTAATTTACACTTACGCCTTATAACATCAGCTATCTGCTAGAGAATATCCCAACAAAGTCGGTCCAGCCGCTTCAGACAAAACAGACAAAAAGACAAACATTTTTAAAATTGTATGCATATATAAGTACCGTATACATTTTGCATATGCATTTAGTAAAAAGCTGTTATTTTGACATTACAAACAACACTTCAATTTTATTTATTTGTATACAAGATATATATTGAAATAATTGTAAGGATAAAGCTTGATCATAATTACTTAGTCTGGCCATAAATACTGTTACAATTAAAAATAAGAAAGATATTACATATGAATTTGGAATCTGTCATTTTTATACGATTGTTCATTGAGTTTTCTAATTTTGGCGCCAATACATTGTACAATATTTTGCGATATTAAAATGGAGTGGGGTGAGAAAGAGAACCGAATCGCTGTGATTGCATTACACAAAGTTGGTAAGCCGCCAAATGCAATATTTAAAACTCTCTATACGCTTGGTATTAGTCAAATGTTTGTGTACCGGGCTATTAATAGGTACAATGAGACCTCCTCTGTTAGTGACAGAAAAAGATCTGGCCGTCCACGTAGTCTTCGTACGAAAAAGGTGGTCAAAGCAGTAAGAGAAAGAATTCGAGGAAATCCTGTCCGAAAGCAAAAGATTTTATCTCGGGAGATGAAGATAGCACCCAGAACCATGTCGCGTATTTTAAAAGATGACTTAGGACTTGCAGGCTATAAGAGACGCACTGGTAATTTTTTAACTGATAATTTAAAAAAGAATAGGGTGGTAAAATCGAAACAACTACTGAAGCGGTACGCAAAGGGAGGTCACAGAAAAATTTTGTTTACGGATGAGAAAATCTTTACAATTGACTAACATTTTAACAAACAAAATTACCGTATTTATGGTCAAAGCTCTAAGGAAGCTTCCCAATTAGTCGTCAGAGTGTAACGTGGGCATTATCCGACTTCATTGATGGATTGGTGGAGTGTTAGCTATGAAGGAGTGACTAAGCCATATTTTTGTGAAAAAGGTATCAAAACATCGGCACAAGTGTATCAAGATACCATTCTTGAGAAGGTAGTTAAGCCCCTTAACCACACCATGTTCAATAACCTATAACCAAGTATGGTCCTTCCAACAAGACTCGGCGCCGGGTCATAAAGCTCGGTTCACGCAGTCTTGGTTGGAAGTGAACATTTCGGACTTCATCAGAGCTGAAGACAGGCCGTCGTCTAGTCCCGATCTTAATCAGCTGGATTATGATTTATGGTCAGTTTTAGAGAGTACGGCTTGCTCTAAACGCCATGATAATTTGGAGTCCCTAAAACAATCCATACGATACGATTGGCAGTAAAGAATTTTCCCATGGAAAGAGTGCGATAACTGGCCTCAACGTTTAAAGGACTTTATTGCAGCCAATGGAGACCACTTCGAATAAGCCTTTTATATTTTAAATTGTTTTATACATATTTATGTATTAAACTAACACACTGTAAAAGTAATAAATACTATATGCAATAAAAAAAATTTTTTTTTCTTCGTAACAATATTTATGGCAAGACTAGGTATTTAATGTGCGATTCAAATGTCATGTCATAAACTACGCACTACCGAATTGTTTTCACTCGAATGGTATCAAACGACGTGGACGTTTAAGTCTGCTGTGACTGTGATTGAAGGTCTGCTTTTAAGAAATCAAATTTTATTTCATGAAAATGTAATATTTAATACACATACCCATAAGGCGGTTAGAGAAATCATAGCATAAGTAATATCGATGTGGTTTCTGAAAAATATTATTACTTGTGTTATAATACTTGGTACCTATTCAATTTATCTTATAGACTGTAATAAACATTAGCTCTAATACCGGTTCTGTCGTTCGTGTATTCGTATCGTGTTTAGGAAATATCTAGTAGGTTTTTTAAACTGTAATCTGAATACCTAATGTCCCTTATTTATTTTCAATAACCTCATCTTGACGTGGCCTTTAATTTAGATTTGTCCACTCCACACTCGTCACATGTTCCTATTGTTACACAGACAACACACATGACTATTTCCTACGTTTATCAATTACATTAAATTGAAACATGTGGATCCTATGTTTTCAATTCACAGTTTATATTTAGATGTAAAGATGAAAATAATATGTAGAAGTGTATGTCTATATGTCGTGTGAAAAATAGTATTTTACGTGCATCTATTGCCTGCGATGCTGCATTGTCAAAGCGTGAAACAAAACAATAACATTCAGCCTTGGTGTTATTCATTCATGCGTGACGTAGACATGGAACAAATTTTTCTCCTATTTGCACGGCAAACAAAAGTTACAACATTGGCCGCGCCGGAGTACTGCCGCGGCCGCCACACCGAGCGAACGCATTGCGCTCACCCATTCTATTTTAATTTGTCACCAAATTACATTTCGTCCTACATTTCTAATTACGCCACTTCGGATTCAACTCTGTAGCCCCTCGGCTTCTCGACTTCAACTAAAGTCGCCAAGATAATAATGGATTCGGTTTATCACAACCGATAAAGGTTTCGATATGGACTGTAGACAACGGGGACTGTATGAATAGGAAATGAAACTAGCGAAATAACATAAAGTTTTGCGAGCGTGCGGAAGCGGTGTGCGTACGTGCATGCGGTGCTGTTGCTAAGCCGAACTGTTTGCCCGTTCGCCGTCGGCCGGCCGGCGGCGCTCGCGTCTGTCACGTGACTCGGGACCCCTCCCCGCGCGCTCACTCGTCGCACCCTGCTGCCGCCGCGCTCGTTGGTACAATTTATTTTTTTTTTAACAAAATTACTTATAAAATTCACGCGCATCGTTAACACACCCCACCCCAGTGCGTCAGCACTCATTACCAACAGGTAGCCGTGCGATGCGCGTCACAGACCGCTGCAGTAACCCTGAGCTCGTTCTGACCTCAACCACCCTGATTCGGCCATCTCGACCAGGCATCACCCTTTCAACTTTTCCTCGTGGCCAGACATTACGGGGAGAAGCAGGATCCACAATCAATACTAGGTCTCCCACTTGTATGGGCCTTTGTTCCTGCTGCCACTTTTTCCGGGGACGCATATCGGGCAGCACTTCTTTCACCCATCTTTTCCAAAATAAATCCGATAGCCGCTGCGACATACGCCACTGTTTACGGAGGTATATGTCTGTCTCGTCGAAGTTTCCCAGGACTGGTAGATTAGAAGAGGAACCAAGTAAAATGATTTGGTGTCAATGTCTCCTCGCTATTGGGTTCAACACTTACGTGTGTAAGAGGGCGGCTGTTCACCATGAGTTCCACCTCTGCCATTAATGTGGTCAGCACCGCCTCACGTGGCGCTCGCTCCTTTAGGACAACCTTCAAGGCATTCTTTACGCAGCGTATGAGTCGCTCCCATGCCCCACCCCAATGCGGGCTGGCGGGAGGGGAAAATGTCCACGTGGTCGTCGAACCATAGGTAAGTGCGTCACGAGCTAGCTGGTCTTCATCTATTTCAGAGACACATTTCTTCAGTTCTTTGTCAGCGCCTCTCAAATTAGTGCCGTTATCTGAATAAAGGTATGCTGGCCATCCACGTCTAGCCGCCATCCTGCGGAGTGCCATTATTACGTCATCAGTGGTAAGACTACTAACAATCTCTATATGAATAGCCCTTACTGTTAGGCACGTGAAAAGCACACCATATCTCTTTTCCCGTCGTCGTGCTACGGCTACGTACATTGGGCCGAACAGGTCAACGCCAGTGAAGGTGAACGGGCGCTGATGGTGGGCCAACCGTGCTTTCGGTAAATCACCCATTCTAGGTGGTTGAGGTTGTGCTCGCTTGATCCTACAAAACATACATTTTGAAGCTATATGTTTTACGGTAGGTCTAAGTCGTATGATCCAGTATTTCTGTTTCAGTTCGTTCACCACCAGCTCTTGGTTGCCGTGGTATGCTCTCTCATGGTACTGTCTCACGATCAGGTGAGTAATATAGTTGCGACCATCAAGTATAATAGGTTGTTTCACCTCTTGTTTTATTTCAGAAGCAGCGTCGATGCGGCCGCCAACACGGAGAACACCATCGTCATCAATAATTGGTGATAAGGTAAGTAATTTACTTTTTCTTAATAATGTTTTATTTTGTTTCAGATTTTCCAGGTCTTCGGGGAACGATTGTATCTGCGAGTATTTTATTAATAACTTCTCTGCTCGCTCCATCATGGCGCCGTCAATAGTGCCGGCGCGTTTCTTACATTTCTTTTCTACGAAGGACATAACAACACACGTAGCTCGCAGTAGTCTGCGCCAACTGGCAAACTTCTCTGGTTCGGGTACAGCTGGTAAACAAATAGGAGTAATGTGAAGGGTATTTACGCATTCAAGGTCCACATCACTAACATCAGGTAGCTGTACGTTAAATTGCTGCGGCCATAGGTTTTCATCTTCATATAAAAATGCCGGTCCGTATAACCATTCGTTTTCTAATGCTTTTACGTCACAACATTCGCGGGTCGCGACGTCGGCGATATTTATCTTCGTAGGAACATATTTCCATTCCTTTATTTGTGTGTACTCGTCGATCTCGCCGAGTCTGTGTGCTACGTAGGCTTTATATGTGCGCCTATCATTGTAAATCCAATGTAAAACTGTAGCGGAGTCACTCCACATAAACTTTTGTGTTATTTCCATTTTGTGTTCTTGTTTTATTGTGTCTGCTAATCGGGCACCAATTAAAGCAGCTTGAAGTTCAAGTCGTGGCACAGAGACGTATTTAACAGGTGCAACTCTGCACTTACTAGAAACAAACGCCACCCGTATTTGTTTATTACGATCGAACCATCTCCAGTACGCTACGGCGCACATAGCTTTGACTGATGCGTCACAGAACACATGTAGTTGTAAATACTGATAGCTATCATTGACCGCGCCATGCGTCTCGCTCACACTCGTGGTTGATCCCGCCTGTGCGTGAAGATCGCCGTTCGTAGCAGGCGTAGCTCTCGTAGCAGTCGTAGCAGGCGATCTCGTAGCTGATAGATAATGTCTGGGCAGCCTCACGTTGCTTATGTTTTTTAATTCGCTCAACCAATGTGTCCACTTTATGTATAAGTCGTCTGTTATCTCTTCGTCCCAGCTGATAGCAGATCTCCATGCGTCTTGCAACATAATTTTTCCTTTTATGGTAAACGGTGATAAGAAGCCGAAGACATCAAATATGGACATGACCACCCGTAACATTTCTCTTTTTGAGGGTTTCTTCTGTCCCGTGATAATATTGTTGGGGATTTTTTTAAACGACACGTCAAATCCTAACGTGTCATCTTTCGGATTCCAGATAAGGCCGAGCGTACGTTCGCCGTCGTATTGTTGTCCGACTTTAAACGTCACTGCCGTCGATCGTAAATATTCTGTAGGTATTATGTTTAACACGGCGTGATTATTGCAAGTCCAGTTCCTCATCTCGAAGCCTCCCTGTTTATGTATGTGATTTATTTCATTCACAACTCTGGCAGCCGTTTCTTCGTTTTGAAAACTGTCTATGTAGTCGTCCATGTAATGTTGTTTATGTATAGCTTGTACAGCGGCTGGCATGGACGTTTTGTATCGTTCCGCATTTTTGTTTTTTATAAATTGTGCTATAAATGGCGAGCAGTTAGCACCGAAGATCAACGAACTCATCGCATAAGTTTTCACAGGTTCTTCCGGCGATTCTCGCCACAAGAATCGGAGCGCATCTCTGTCTTCGTTTCTGATTTTTATTCGAAGAAACATGTCACGAATATCGCCCGTTATGCCGATTTTGTTTTCTCGGAATCTCAACATAGTTCCATACAGAGATATAAGTAGGTCGGGCCCTTTGAGTAAATAATCATTGAGACACACACCGTTAGAGTTAGCGGCAGCGTCAAACACCAGTCTCAACTTCTGTTTGTTGGGGTTGTCGACCCCAAAGTGTGGGAGGTACCAAATTTTGTTTGGTCCATCCGTGTCTTCTATTTGTGAAGCATAATCATTAGATATCAGATGTTCTATGCGTTCTCTGTATCTACTAGCGTAGCCTGTGCTGGACATTTTCTTCTCGACGCCTCGCAGTCTTGCCAATGCGTTTGTGTACGAGTCTGGCATTTTACTTAGCGAGTCTTTCCACGGTAGTCCGACGTACCATCTGCCGTCTTTTAATTCGGTGGTACGCTCCAAACACTCCAGTGCCTGAAGATCTTCTACGTTCTGTCTAGGTTTAACAGAAACACCAATGTTTTCAATTGCGTAAGACTGGCGTATTTCATCGTGGATGTTTCGCAGAATACGCTCACTTTCCAGGTTTTCGTCATACATGAAAAATGTAGATTGCAGATGCAGCGACGACGCAGCACCTGTCAGCGACGGCGCGCGCACGCAGCCGTGTACACACCAGCCCAGAGGAGTACGTGTCAGGTAAGGTTCGTTAGGTTTGCCTTTTATTATTTCTAACGGCAAGATCAAATGATAGTTGTCTTGACCTATCAATATTTCAGGTTTGCTTTGTCCATCACTAATTGCACTTTTTATTTCAGGTTTAAGTCTGTAATCACTAAGGTCGACGAAGGTTTTGTTTTGTACTGGTAAGTTCATATTATTAACACTACGCGCTTTTATGTTAAAGATTTTTCCTTCAAAGTTTGATATGTTTAAGTCTATTATTTCACTGTCACATAGTATTAGCTCACTATTGTCCCAAGCGCCGCACACACGCATAGATTGTTTATAGCCGCGCAAACCTAATCGCGCTACGAGCGACTCGCTTATCAATGTCACTGTCGAGCCGTCGTCCAAAAGTGCTACACTGCGCGACGTTCCGTTGGGTCCATTTATTAACACAGGTACAGTTTTTAATAACACTTTACGATTGTCCAGATTTATATTTGTTATAGTTTCCACAACTGTTGTATCACTCGTTTCAATAACTGTAGACGAAGTCGGTTGAGACGACCCACTGACCGGTTGTTCGCCTTCGGTTGTTTCTTTTATGTTGTAGTGTAATAAGCGATGATGATTCTTGCCACAACTTTCACACGCGGCAGAAGTACAAGTGTCATTCCTGTGTCGTGCCATCAGGCACTTAAAACAGATATTACGGCGTTTCACATACGTCCATCTATTTTTACGTAGTGCTTTTTTAAATTTCGTGCACTCGGGTAATGTATGTTTTGATTGATGACAAAACCCACATTTATCACTGTTGTTTTTATTTTCATTTTCTTCGGTGTTCACTAATACTGTTTGAGATTTCGATTTGTTGTGACCACAATTATGTTGTTGTGAAGTAAACAGATTTACACTACACTGTGTTATTTTCAGTGCTTCTAAACTCAGAAACTCAGATAATACGACGAGACTTGGCTTCGTATTTTGTTCTAGTAATGGGTAACTATAATCAGTCCATTTAGAAATCAATACTGTAGGTAATTTTGATAATACAGTTGACATGAGTGCCATGCCCTTCAGGTAATCTTCACAGCCCATAGCTGTCACTGCTGCGACACAGTTCTTCACTTTAACTGAGAAGGGAACAATTTCTCTTTGATAATCCTGTGATATTGGTCGGAGTTTGTTGATGTCTTGTAATATTCTTGATATTATTACATCTGAATTTCCGAATTGCAGCTGCAGTGTAGTCATTACGACGACAGGGGAGGTAGCGCCGATCAGCAGCGCCATAACAGCTTCTTTAGCACGTCCTTGCAGACTTTTTCGAATCCGCCATAGGTTCTCCCTGTCACTGAAGTTGCAGACTGCGGACGATTCTTCATATGCCTGTTTGTAGTGTAGCCACTCCAACGGGTCACCATTGAATACTGGTAATTCTTTAGGCATACACAGACGGTTATACATATTTGCGTTGGTTCCATTGGTTCCGGTAGTGGCGGCAGCGGCTAGGTCCTTAAGTGCACTCGCCAGCATGTGCATGGTGTCATCAGTACCGTCGAGCGCGGGCGCGGCGGTCATGCGTTCTGGCCGGAGTACGGGTTCAGCAGCAGAAGGTATTGGGCCGGCGGCCTTCATCAGTTCCTGCTGACTGGTTTCTAACCACTCTTCCACATTACGGTGATGAAACTCACTGGGTTCATTTTCAGATCTTGAGCTCTCGAGCTCCGCCAGGTCCACAGCGAGCTTTTTATCAATTAGTTCCAATTGTATTTGCGCTTTTTCTTTTGCGGCTTCTAGTAGCAACTGCGCTCTCCTTGCCTTCGCTGAAGGTGTGCTCGATTTCTTTGTAATTTTCGAGGTCTGACTGGCAGGTGGAGAGTATTTTACGTCTTGTTTCGTAACTTGAGTAGCTTCGCTTTTGCTCGCCATATTTTGCTGTTCGCGTTCGCGCCGTACTGTGCTCCGCGTGCCCACCATTTTGTTTTCAGTGCGCGGCGGCGTGCGGAACATGCGTTCTCGAACAAATTCTTCTTGTTTTTCTTTCGGAGTGCTAATTATCTTGATCCGGCTAGAAGGACCAGCGGATGTAGACAACGGGGACTGTATGAATAGGAAATGAAACTAGCGAAATAACATAAAGTTTTGCGAGCGTGCGGAAGCGGTGTGCGTACGTGCATGCGGTGCTGTTGCTAAGCCGAACTGTTTGCCCGTTCGCCGTCGGCCGGCCGGCGGCGCTCGCGTCTGTCACGTGACTCGGGACCCCTCCCCGCGCGCTCACTCGTCGCACCCTGCTGCCGCCGCGCTCGTTGGTACAATTTATTTTTTTTTTAACAAAATTACTTATAAAATTCACGCGCATCGTTAACATGGACCTAGTGTCGGTTCAACTCGAAAATGTTCACTTTTGAATTCCTTAAACGGTGGTATCACGGTGTGTTTTCGTGCATAATTATATTATTGTTGACCGTCACAGCGACCGGCTCGCGTGACGTGTAAGTAAACAAACAGGTGCAAATAACAAGTGGTGTGTCGGTTTCCAGATGGCGATAAAGACTCTGATGGTCCGTCGGAGAGCGGCGATAACACATCTGAGTCAACACAGGGCCCACCGAGCGAGCCCGCAAACGAAAAAGGTATGAAAACAATGCAATTAATGATGGCAAAAACTAAAGAAAATCAACAAATTGTTCTGCTTTAGGTAAATATTTGATGCTGATTTGAATTTTTATGGTAGCTACTACGATAGGTATACCAGTAGTTGAATTATGAAACAGTCAACATGTAGCAATCCGTTATCAGATCACATTAAACTCGACTTGTTATCGAGCGCTAACAAGCGTTTGCAATATTTTTAACGACGCACAACGGCACCTCTCTACACAGGAATGCTCCATAAATCAATTAATCTTTTATGATGGTGTGGTGTACCTAGCTACAACTTAGACAAGTACCTATGCGCCTTGAGGCTCAATATATTTATGACTATTCTACTCTAGACTTATATAATAAGTAATAAGGATGATTGCGAAATACTCACAAGATTACACTAATTACCTATATGCAAACTTGCGCAATTAACAATTGTACCAACTGGTGAAGTTTATAGTAACGTCGATAGCACATTAGCTAATTGATCACCCGGGTAGCACTTTGAATGAGTGCTGTCTTCACTGATGACAATAACATCATTAAAAATATTCCATAGCTGTAATCTCTTGTGGTCTGGTTAATTTCCCACGAAAGGAACACAAAACCTTGTTCGTGCTAAAAAAACAAACATTCAATATGACACATTTGTCTTGAAATCCTCGGAACAAACAATATACAACATGGTTAATCTATATAGGTTATGTATTCAATGTACCTAGGCGTTCTGTCACTGTCAATCTCAATGAGTGATGATGAAAAGATAAATGCACCGGAGGCACGGCCATGACAGATGATTTACCTCGGGCTCGCGAACTACGTCGTCTCCTAATTACGTTTCTCATCAAATAATACCGTAAATTAGACTACTTCAGCTGTTTATAGTTGGCCTTCTCATGGTTGAATGTGATAAAATGCGAAATATAACTTCAGAGACCAAAAATCTGAAATATTTGTACGTTGTATGTGTCCATAATAGAAACGTAGCGGCCTGATCAGGACTAATACATATTCCTAAATATATTAGTCCTGATCAGGTCGCCACACACGTAACTGCAAGCTGGACAAATCGATCGTATCATAAAACTGAACCCAAAAACATCACAACACAAAATAAACTTAAAAAAATGTTGCAACGTCATCTTTTCTATGTTCCTTATGATAGGGTTGTGTGGTTAAGTTAAAGAATCCTGATTTTCAAATAACGTATTGGTGTCTAGTTATGTTTAGCACCTGGGCACTTGGTTTTTTTTTTTGTAAATCTTGTTTTTTAAAAATGTAACCTGGCTAGATCGATTAATCGCCCCCGATAACCCCCTGCATACAAAGTTTCATGAAAATCGTTGGAGCCGTTTCCGAGATTCAGATTATAGGTATATATGTTATATTGCTCGTTTAAAGGTATTAGATACAAAGAAAAGCAGAAAAAAAACATAATGTTCGATTCCCGTATTTCGTGTCATAGACTAATCATTTGCTTATGTCGGTATTGCAGAGATGCTGGACAGCTTACGGCCAGGGTCCCCCGAGGCAAGCAGCACCACAAGCAGCTGCGCGCCGCAGCGCTTCCTCAAGATCAACGTGAGACACATCACCGATGGACAGGTCGGTTCACTACTGGCGTATTACCTACCAACTAGAAATGCCTAGCATAATCCGGTTACTGTGAATTTTGAGGTATCATAGTAACAATAACTTTGATGGAGCGACTGCCTATCGGACCTCCACAACCGAGTTACTGGGTAACACGATACCCCTTGGTAAGACTGGTTGTCAGATTTTCTGGCTTCTGTTTACCCATAACGACTGTCAAAGATCTCCAAATGACAGCCGGGACCAACGGCTTTACGTGCTTTCCAAGGCACGGAGGGAACTCGGTACGAAAGGGATGGTCATCCATCCACAGAGCGACCGCGGCTAGCGTAGCTTAACCTCTGACCGATTGATCTGTACGGCTTTAACGTAACAACGAGCTCCTAACAATAACTTTCAACACCGTTTCAAAAGTATTTGCCTGGTTAAGAGGGCTTTATTTGAAAGATACTATATTTCGTCTCGCTTATTATTCCCGTGGGATGTCCGGGCTAAAATTGCACCCACCCATTTCATCCCGAGGGGGTCGTAGAAGGCGACTAAGGGAAAATCCGGAAGTCGGGCAGCAGCGGCTTCCGTGTACTCAACAACTTCACTGCGATCCCCTAGATGCTTGCCAAGCGTGGGGATTATGGGAACTAGTATGGGGGAGACCTTTGTTCAACAGTGGTTGTCTTCAGACTGGTGATGTGCATGTATGTGATGTTTGATCTCAGAACATGAAATTTTGAGTAGTGAAATAGTGCGAAAAATCAATGTTTATAATATTATTTATAATTTTAAAGTATATTTAGTGACGACCCTGTGAATGTCGGAGGCTGTCCATATCAATGTCGATAAACCGGTCTGGGTGATATACTACGTATAGGAAGTTATATACCTATTTCATTTCTACTACCAGCAAATCACTACACCAGCGCATGTATATTGTTTGTGTGTATTGTGCACCGATTATTTTTATACCACTTTTTTCGTTATCATTTTGTGTAGCGTTACGCTGATAAGGCTATTAATAATTGATACGTTAATAAGTATTGCTACAAAATAAAAACGAATTATTGTTTGGAACAATAATGGCTACGTGGAGCTATGATATGAATGCCAAATATTTGTTTACAGTTAGTCATTACGAGGCAAATGCGTAAACTATGCCAATCATTCTATTACTATCTGTAAACTATCGATGTTTTGCGTTTTGCATTTAGAACCAAAGGTTTCTTTTATCATTTCGAAACAGTTTTTATTATTTACTTTGCCCGCGACTTCGTCCGCGTGAATTTTCTCAAGTATCCCTATTTTTTGATAATGCAATATAGCCTATAGTATTCAGGTTTAACGTAGTTTTCTATTGGTGAAAAAAAAAATGAAATCGGATGAGTGGTTTCTCATATTACCTCCTACATACAAACTAACAAACAAATTTTACCTCTTCATAATATTAGTATAGATAAACAAGCTTGTAAAAATATGTAGAATAAACAATGTCTTTCTTTATTTGTCACATGCAGGAATCTCGGTCAAGTATATATTTATACAGTGTCAACTGCAAGCAAGTATCCTTGTCAACAATGCAGTTACGTAATAGCCCAGATGTGCCAATATGTACTGTCCTGTCCTTCCCACTGGTAGAGGTCCTATAAACATAATTGAGAAGTTCCTTAGGGCTATTGTCGCACTTAAGCTACATATTCTTCGACACAGATAAAATGTTGTAATGACTTTTAAGATAATGAACGATAATACTAATAAGATCTTATGATAGTAGTAGGTTTATGTTTAGTTCTTATAACCCCTCGTTTGTAGTTCCATGATTTATTCATTTAGTGTAGAGCATAGAAGATCTGCATTTTTTTTTAATAGTCAGATGAGTCTGTAATAGCAATGGAACAAGATAACCTGCACCGACGCCAAGTGACATGAGATTAAATAGAGCTTAGGTTTAATCGCAAAACGTGTCTTTCGCAAAATGACTAACTCGTCGTAAAATGTATATTTCTCTTAATGTCGCCATTAAATGTTTACAAGCTTTTCAATTTATTCATATAAGTAAAAATAATAATATTATGTACCTACCTACAATTCAAGAAAAAGGGAGGGGGAGCTCACAGGGCATAAAAAAACTTGTCCTGCTGTCAACGGGACACGTCCCCAACAGGCTGACAGCATTGCGGCAATACTGATTCTTTGACAAGAATAGTAGTCTATTCTTGTCGGGTATACGGGACCTTCGGGTCACATGAAGCGTCGACCAGCCGCTTGCCGATGTCTCCACCCCAAACGCGATCCAAGCATTATTTCCAACCATTTGTTTATTAATACTACTATACTACCACTAATAAATATTGGAAAAAACATCCTTTTTTCAAACCTGGCTAAATTTTATTCTAAGTTACTAACGCGACGTTTTGCGAAAGAGTCATTCTGCGAAAGCGACATTTTACGACCGGTATACCTACATTTTGCAAAAGAGACGTTTTGGGACTAAACCATAAAAGACAGGAAGAGAGTCAACCTACAGATAATAAATAACATGTCCACACTTATATTTTTGTTGCAGGGCGTAGTATCAGGCGTGTTACTAGTGACGCCCAACGCGGTGATGTTCGACCCCAACGTGTCGGACACGCTAGTGATGGAGCACGGGCCCGAGTCGTACGGCGTCATCGCGCCCATGGAGTACGTCGTCAACGCCGCCATCTTCTACGACATAGCACACATGCGCACGCACGGACCTGACCATAATACGCATAAGTATGTACATTAGATCTATTATTTCAATTTCATAGCTTAGAGCACAAAGTACGTAAGGCTGCGTCGCGCCCGAGCAGAGAGACCACTCAGAACAAACCGACATTTTACCACGGACACATTGACATTACGTTCAAGCAGACTTACGACTCGGCTGTCACGTGTTGTCTAAATGAATAAATGAGAGACATTGACATTTCAGGACAAACAATAAAATTTTGTTATAAAAAATTGCAAAGAGTTCCAACCAGTGTCAATAAAATTTATATTGTCACAAATAAAACCTACAGAGTCAAAACAGTAGCAGCCCTAGTGAGTCTGGCAAGTTTAGGTAATTATTTTTGAAAATGGCGGGAGCGGTCCTTCTGTACCCTCTATATTTTGTGCTTAGAGTGTGACCATCAGGTTGATAAATGGAGCTAAGATCTTGGTCGAGTATTTAATATTTGTATGTTTGTTCTCCGTGCGTTCCTAAACATTGAATCGATTGTGATGAAACTTTGGTTATACTGCGAACGCCTGCAAAGGTTCCTGGCCTAAAAAAAGAAAAAAAAAAACATCGGAAACGAGGTTGCCAGCGGCTATTTGGAAATAAAATAAAATGAAATTATTTATTTTGTATATAAACGTTGCCCCACACTAGAAATTTGTCCTGAATCGTGGGTGCGTTTATAGACATATAAACTCATATACACAAACAGCCAGACCCGGAACAACTATCTGTAGGTCACACAATTATTTGTTCCGTGCGGGAATCGAACCCGTGACACGCAGCGCAGCAGCCAATTACTCGGTCACTGCGCCAACGGTGCCGGCAAAATAGGAAATCACATAGAAACATAGCTAGATGGAGTCGTCATTTCAAATCTTACTTCCCCTTTGCTCTTAGTAATGTTCATATCACAGTATCGTTATTTTATGCTACCTTTAAAAGCGACTAATGAAGGAAACAGCGCTGATAATACATGTTGTGTTAATTATAAATTCTTTTTTTTTATAAAGGATTTTATGTGTAATTTTTCCTGTTAAATATTTCTCGTTTGGACATTCATCCTGCATATTATGTAAGTTAGTTAGTTAGTCCGTGTGGTGTCGGACGTAAAGAATAACACCATCCCATATCTTCCCGTGGGTGTCGTAAAAGGCGACTAAGGGACTTACCAAAGAATGGGCAGCAGCGTTCTCTGTGCATTTGTAACAACCATACTGCGGCGCCAACCCGCCTGCTAAGCGTGGCGATAATGGCAATCCACCCCCCCACCCCTCCGTGGAGGCCTATGTCCAGCAGGATCTTTCGGCTGAAATGATGATTATATAAGTTCATATATGTAGGTAGGTCCTAGTTTGTGTGTAGTTGACTTGACTGTTTATCTTTCGGCATGACTAAAGTGAAATAAAGGTTAACAAATGTCCAACACCATATTGTGAAACTGTAACTGAAGCCAAAGTAATTTGCATGGTTACGTAACAGTTTCATTGTTTTATAATTTCTTCAATACCTTAACATTATAATATTGTAGAAGAATGTATTAATTTGTTTATATTTTGTTTGCAGAGCTGAGCAGGCTGAGATCTACTACATGAATAAGTCGGAACTTTCACCCGGAAAGGATTCATTACTAGTCAAAGTAAGACATGGTTTTTTTAAAATAAATTATCTGATAAATGATACAAGACTAATGGACAAATGCCACTGCCAATGACAATGCCAATGACAAATGCCTGCAAATAAATCCATGAAATAATGAATCTGATATCAAAGATAATCTGATATGAAATCAAATATGAAACTTTCTTCACTTATCACAATCAGTCTGTCGTCAATCGTACCAAGGACAAGGACTTGATAAACAGTAAAATAACATTTACAATCTATTGAAATGATTGTAAATGTATACAATCCATACTAATGTAAAAAAAAAAAACAATATTATAAATGTGAAAGTAGTTCTGTCTGTTATGTTTTTTGCTGATTTGGAAGAAATTTTGTATGAAAATAGCTTGAACCCTGGGGAAGGATATAGGCAACTTTTTTATCCGCGACTTCGTCTGTACCCATGATAACCGACATTCACGCGGACGAAGTCGCGGGTAAAAGCTTGTAGCGCGGGTAAAAGCGCGGATAAATTGTAAAAAGTTAAATATAAAATTGATACGCTCACTACATTATTTACTATCGATCTTTTTTGACTATTATGATAATGATGATGATATCTTAAGCGATGACAGGATGACTGACCAGCATGGTCCATTCTGTGAGTTGCCAAATTCCGTGTCAATAATAAATAATCGTTTTAGGATTTATTATAGATATATCGGATTACCCGAATTTATACAATAAAACTAATAAACACTGTCCAAGCTATGGCATGACGTACCATAAATACAAAAAAGCAGTTTATTTATTTCTACTAAATAAAACATACGATGAGACAGTAAAGTTTCTAACAGATAAATAAAAATATACATAAAAAATTACACACACACACACACTCTCACACACAGACTCACGTGCCCACACAACCACACTTATTCTCCTTTTAGCTATTTTTTTTCTTTTATGTCATCAATAATAACAAAATTGCAGTAGAAGACTAGTGATAGCCACATATTGTGTACAATTTAATTATAATACCCAATGGGGACTGGCACTGTACTCAGTTATACAGGTTATACGATAACATAGCTGGGAATGCAGCACCTCACCACCATTTCAGTTGTAGTTTTAGTACACAAAACACAACCCTGTAAAACCATGTAAAGAAAGAAAGAAAGAAAAACCATTTATTCACACGGAAGTGACGCACTTATTGCATAACAAGCTTAAAACTAAACAGTTAGATTCTAAAAAAAAAATAAGTAAAAATACAAATATGTCCCTAGTCGGAACCACGCGTCACCACCGCGCGAAACGGCCAACGCTCAGCATAAATGCCTTGGCCCGCACAGCAAGGCACGAACCACGGCGCTGGTTTTCAGCGTCAGCCGCAACAACAACACAACAGTGGTACAGACAGCGTCATCAACTGCTTACCCCCTATGCGAAGAAATTTCAACGCGCGGGGGGTTAGCAGTTGATGACGCTGTCTGTACTACAATGGTGTTTTCATGAATAAGCAATTATTATTATTATAGGATGAAACATTCCCCGAGCTGCAGGCGGCGACGGGCGAGAGCGCGGAGGGCGAGTCGGCTTCAGACGCGCGGCCCGGGGACGAGGCGGAGGACCGCGGTGGAGCCGCCTTCCCCAAGGCCTTCGACAGGGAGCTCGTCACACCCACTGCTCTACAGGTAAACACACGACCTGACATTCGAATGGCTGAGATTCCGGATGTTTATAAAAGACAGCCCAATTCTGCCCTTCATATATTTTTTCATTAAGTATAATAATTTACATTGTGTTTGAAATAGAGAATACATAACGTGCATATAATAAACAATTAATTTAAAAGTGACTTACATTAATTCAAATTATTTAAATATAATAATAATAAAAAAGTTTATAAGTTTATAAAAAGTTAAGTTTATACAAAGTTTAATAAATAAATATATGGTAAATGATTTTAAAATACATACCTAGTAAAAAAGAATATTAAATTATGTCTCGTAATTTTTATACCAAAATTTTTATGCATCGGTCGAGCATGGCGATTACGGCTCCTCTTAGGGGAGACCACAGATATAGACACCTAGATAACGCAAGAGCAACTACTTCACGTGCCTATTTTCGTGCCTAACTTACGATAAAAATCGTAAGTAAAAAAATAAAGTAAACGTTTTCTTCCATCGGTAAGTCATTTTGTGATTAATATTATGCGTAATTAATTTAAAAAACAATTATTTTTAATCTACAAATTTTTAATATACCCTCAGTAATACCTGGTAATACCAAATTTAGGAAAAACAAAACATTCGTATCACATTGTGACGTCCAAAAAATGGCACGCTTGGTTTTCATACAGATCGTGATACTTGCGTTATCTAGGGTCTATCTATATCTGTGGGGGAGACCTATGCCACCAGTGGGCGTCTAATGGTTGACATGATGACGATGATTTTTTATAATTATTTAAAACGCGTAATAAGCGCGCTCGGTACGATTACCTATTTGCTATAATTTTATCTAAAACCCTTATTATTAAATCCTTTTTGTATTTAATTACAGCAACAATCGACTGAGGACAGGCGAAAATCGCTATTGGATCAACATTGGGCCATACCGAGCAAGGACAGGATGTCCATCGATCAAGGAAGTGAGGTAAGCACTGACTATAAAAAAAAATAACTGGAATACCTACATTCATAAAACATGAGGATCTACGATATTGCGATCTACGACTGATGTCTACTCATCTGGTATAAGTTGACGACGCGTTAACGCAGCGATAACGTTACTTTCCCGAGTGGAGCCAGTAGTTTTTGAATGCTTTGATCCCAGGTATCATCAAGCGCAGACGCATGCAAGGACGAGTCGGTGGGCGGCGACGTGGAGCCGGGCGCGGGCGCAGGCGCCGACGGCTCGGAGGGCGAAGCGCCCGACGATGACGCGCAGCACCTCGTCAAGCTGTCCTATCACGACTCGGGCATCGACATCCGCGACCCGCTCCTGCATGTCACACCCGCTAATTCTAAGAAAGTTAGTGTTACATGAAATTACATACAATACCACTTTATTTTATTTGATCGTATATATTATTACAGCTACACATTATAATAATATTCCGTTGCAATAAGGGGCTTTACGCCAACGGAAAAATGAAAATCTATGCATTTGATATATTTGCATCACGTGACTTCTGGTAAGCAAACGTCAACTCCATACTATTTGATTTTTCCGTTGACGTTAACAAAAAGGGATTTTGTCTACAGGCCCTTGTCGCTCTCTTTGTCTCACACTAAATCAGAGATAATAATAATAATATGTGGGGACAATTCACACACTTTGAGATGACTTTAGCGTGTCAATAAATGGCTCTAGTTCTCACCCAATTTTGTGGTCACTCTAAAGTTCGCGTTGCCTGCAGCCACACAACCCCTGAGCACACCTAGTTCTGTGTAGTTTTACATCATCGGAAGAGTGAAAAAAGCTTAAATTTAAATTGTGAGCTTCCAACTGGCGATCCCTATTTCATTCACATCCAAACATTATCACTTTGGGTTTCAACTGTTCACTAACACTGACTAACATACATTTTTTTTCTAGCAAGATCACCACCACAATATTAACACGCATGATTTTTTAGGGCTCCATTATAGATTGCGATTGCGATTATTATCACGAGATAGATACGATATACGAGTCTACTGAGCTGGAGATCAGTAGTGATTGGCACCGGGCCGCGGTGCAAGCGCTGCAATGTTTCGAAGTAATGCATAGAAACGCAGACGCACGATCTGATTCCGTGTACTCGTCGTGTGATGAGGTGAGAGGTGGTGACGTAATGACGTAATCGTCCATGTTTCTTGATGACGTACCTGTTTCTTGGATTCTTCGTCGTGATGTCAAAACTCTCTAGATAGGTGCTCTCCTTTTTCTTTATCGAAATTTTACTTTGGAAGGATTGGGTCTTCTGTGGTTGCTTTTTCTACTATTTCTGTACTTCTTGTCTCGATGTTTAGTTCTTCTAGGTCGAAGAACATGTAATTTGTAAATGTATAATTTTTTATATACAGTATGTTAATTAACGAAGGTCCTTCCCTTTAACCGGTAATACTACATCTTCCATAGATACTAAAAAAAATATTCCCATCAAAAATAAAAAGTTTTAATTTTTTTAATGTCATACAAAATCGGATATGTAGAGGAAACACTCTGTACATATTAGTATACACGTTCAAGTACTTAAATTTTTATGCTAATATTTTTTGTTGAATCATCTTATGATGTAGATTAACTAGTTTAAGAGTTATTTAACTTACTGTATAATCTTTAACTTAAAATAAGAGATTATGCTCTAACTAAAAAGTCATTGGTTCTTTTTTCTGGTGCACTCACAGAATAGAAAAAAAAAACAAGTGGAGTGCGTTGTTAGTTGTTATAAGTCTTAATTTTGTATGAACAAGAGATTCAACTTTGACGAAGGCTCATTTGTTGTTCAAACAAAATTAAGCCTTATTACGAAGGTTGTTATTATTTTACATATTTTCTAACATAACTATAACATGCGCGGCTTAGCAGCGTGGGCACTTCCACTTGTTTTTTTCTATTTCGTGGATGCACTTGACAAAATAGTGAAGAACAGCATAGTATGACGTTTGACACGTGATTTAAGAGTCAGTGCGTGGGCCGGCAGGTGTACAGCGACGCGGACATCGTGCTGTCGGCAGATTGGGTGCCGCCCGTGTGCGTTGCACTAGCGCGGCATGACCCGCCCCTGTCCGCGCCGCCGCATGCCGAGCGAGCGCGCAAACCGCACGCCGTCTCCTTCTCGCTCGACAACGCCGCGGGGAAAGACGACGCCAAGCCTGACAAGAAGAATAAGGTGACCGGTGACCAAGAACCTTATAGATAAAAGTGGAGGCAACATTCCAAATACCTACGTGAAACAAACTATGGGCTGACGCTCTCTTTCTGAATGCATACATAAGAACGAGTCACTGATACGTGTTTTCTTTATCTTATGTATGGATTCAAAAAGAGAGCGTCTGCACAGTTGGTTTCAAGAGTGTTGCCTCCACTTTTATCTATATGCCGGTGATCGTTCATTTATAACATCTACTAATCTCCTGACAACGTAAGAAGTCCCATTTGACGTTTCTTCTTGCGAACTAGTACGTAAAAAATTGAAATAGTTACTCATACACTATAACATCGAGTATAATTCGTAAGCATCAAGTTTAACTTTAAAATTGAAAAAAAAAAACACTCAAAAACACGAATAAATCGTTGATTCATATTCAAATATGATGTGTGAAATGGGACTTCTTAGATTGTCAGGCACAGCACTTTGCCCGCGACTTCGTCCTCGTGAATTTTCTCAAGGATCCCTAATATTTTAAAACATAGCCTATGTTACTCAGGTATAATGTAGCTTTCTAATGGTGAAAGAATGTTTAAAATCGGTCGAGTAGTTTTTGAGTTAAATCCGAACAAATAAACAAACAAATCTTTCCTCTAATATTAGTATAGATAATCATGCCGTGTGGTGCCGGCCGCGAATTGCACCAAACTATTTGTTCCTGTGGGTGTCGTAGAAGGCAGAGGGATATTGAACAGAGGGTGGGCAGCAGCGTCCTCCTAAGTACCATAACACCTACTGCGATCGCCAACGTGCATCGGCCAAGCAAGGCGATTACGGCTAAACCCCCCCCTTGAGGGAAACTTATGCCCAGCAGTGGGCGTCTAAAGGTTGACATGATGATGATGACATCTATACATACTACTATACTCCAATTATAATAGCATTAGAAAAAAGAGGCTTGTAGACGCAGGAATGCAAAACATTATTTCAAACCTATGTAACAAACAATTATAATTAAAATTATTTTATCTAACTTTAATAAATGGTTCTAATACATATCTATCATATATGGACGTATAATAATATAAACAAAATAAAACTCTTTTGAAGATTAGTTTACATTTTAGATTTGGTAGAATTATAGTAAAACGAATCACATTCTCAGTATTGTTCATCCCTGCTTCTTTTAGGTTTTTAGCATTGACACTATAATTTTAAATCTAAATGAAATAATAGAACTAAATGAACGCCCCATAATTTCAAAAGATAAATTATTAAAATGGTTACAATTAAGTGCGACAGCTGCTGTAAAAATTATTTATAATAAATTCGGTATATATCGTAACTGTAACATGTTTATTGTACTTTTGTTACAAAAGTGTGCATTATAAATAACCTTTTTCAACTTCTGTATTATGCTATTATAAATGGAGTATAAATACTTTTACCTGTGACTTGACCAACGTCTTACATGCCGCGGGGCGTAAGCTAAGCTTTGCATTTGTATGAGTAATCACCAAAAAACCAGATTTGCATCGCGTGAGGGACGCACCGCGCCTCAGGCCGGTTGCCAAAAAGCAGTATAAACCGGCCAAGCAAGGGACGCGTCGCGCTCTAGGCCAATGTCACACCTACACTATCTATGTACACTCACACAAATTCAAAACTCAGCTTACGCCTCGCGGACTGTAACTATAAAATATAAATAAATAAAATTGATTTGTCTATTTCTAATTTCAAAATAACAGATGTTTTACTAAATGCATATGAAAGTCTTATGGTACTTATATTAAAAAAACTAGCGACCCGACCCGGCTTCGCATGGGCCTATAGCCTTCCTCGATAAATGGACTATCCAACACAAAAATATTTTTTCAATTCGAACCAGTAGATCCTGATTAGCGCGTTCAACCAAACAAACTCTTCAGCTTTATAATACTAGTATAGATATCAATTTTTTTAAATTTTGTCCGTCTTTCTGTCTGTTTGTTCCAGCTAATATCTGAAACGGCTAGACCGATTTTGACGGGACTTTCACTGGAAGATAGATAGCTGATGTTATAAAGAGTAACGTAGGCTAAAAATAACTTCCGCGCAAAAAAGTAAAACCATGCTGATAATCAACAATAACGCGGACGAAGTCGCGGGCATCAGCTAGTTTATCCTATAAGTATACATAAACTATATAAAACGAGACGTGTAACTGTGATTTGACATCAAACAGATGCTGAAGCGTCTCTCGTACCCGCTGTCCTGGGTGGAAGGCCTCACTGGTGAGGGCGCGGCGCAGGGCTCACAGAGCGAGTCGCTTCCTACCTCCGCGGACAGCCACAATACCAGCGTGTTCTCCAAAGTGTTCAACAGGTACGTACTCATACGTGATTACCGTGACGACTGGAGTGATTGTCGATAAACTGACCTTCTTCGCCTGAAACGTATAAGCATAGAAAAATAAAGAATCGTTCGTATAGAAGCGAAACGTCGCGAGCCCAGCCCAAAACTGCAAACTCGAAACCATTTAATTGATACTTTTGAATTGTCAGACTCAGAAAGTTGAGGTTAGTTGCTCGTTCCAAACAGTAGGTTTCTATGGAGAATAACGAGCAAGAAACTCCATAAATATATAGCATAGCCTAAAGGCTTGTGATACGCCTTGTTGAAAACCTACTAGTATGATTGAATGCTCTTATAACGATGTACCTATTGACCGCTACGTCAAGAAAACAAAAACGTGCCGCCGACGCGGCGCTAAGCTACGAATTACTACTCTATGGAAGTACGTTTCTAAACGTAATATCATAGAGTAGTAATTCGTCTGTCATGCCTGTCATCTAGTCGTGAGCACGTTTTGGTTTGTCACTTATACATGACTGTCTCGGTCATAAGGTTAACTACTCAATATTGTATCCAGAGTGCCCCGTTGCTTTCTCGTGGTTACATACGCGACTGCTGTGCTTGTGCTCCTGGGTTCGATTCCTAGGCCGAGCAAAAAGTGATACTGGTGTTTGGAAGTTGATTGACATCGGACCATGAGAGTGAGGGAAGAGGGAATGCACCTGTGGTTGCGCACATACTTGTGCAATATATAATATAGTCAAAATTTTGTTTTTGTCTCGACCCTTTGGAGGTGGTCGTTAATGACTGCGACACAGTTTTTATACCAATGCAGTTTTTATCCCAATGCAGTTTTTATCGATCACAGTTTCTGTAAACTGAGTGTTTGGTTACAATCCATTATTGAAGAATATTATTGTTTCTTGAATGCATTTGCAGAAGGAGTGTCGCTTCCATACGAAATATGTTTTTGTTTTTTTATGGTTTAAATTTGGATCTAGCCAATATCGAAGTTTCTTATATTTTACATGAATCATCTGGTAATTGAGTACTTTCAAAACTATTCGTTAGGTACTCAATAAATGAACGTCTTGTTATCACCTATTTAAGTTGCCGCCCGCTACGATTCATTCAATTACTATTGAAGCGAGAAACAGGCTTGAAAATAGCCTGTTACTCTCTCCATGACATCTAAATTATAGAGAAAAATCTATAAAGGGGTACAATACCTTTCATAATACTTCCACCCCTTGCTCAGTGCCTTGTTAAAAAGGAAAGAATAGACGCAATTGTTGGAGAATTATTTTCAAGCATATACATAGTGGTCTCTTTAGCAGTTTGATTGAAAACTTCAGCTTTTTTCCATCGTATTTCTTGGTTTAATTATAATTAAATAGTCGATAACAAAGCTCGCTCACAAAGCACAAGTCAGAACTAAAACTATCATAACATTGTCACATCTACACCGTATTTAGTCAATGGTGAAACCTCTCACAGTACCTATACGCAACTATTTGTCACGACTGCAATCGTTATGTTTACATTCCTACTGTTTGTAAGTGACATTCACTATACTATTATTATTGTTGATATTTATCAAACGTTGTTTAGTAAACAGTTCACTGATTTATTCATTCTTAACACTAATCGAACTCAAGTTAATTAGCATGAACACACATAATTTAAGATTTATTTGACATTAGTCATGAATGAACAATATATTGTTATCTTGGCAAACCCTTTCGTACACATATACTGAGTATTATAACGAGCAACGCCACTTGTGTGTTTTGTTCTGTCTTTACGATGTTTACACAGACTCGAATCGCTACTGACTACAATAAACCGATGCCATTAACATGCGATGATGCGACACACATATACACATGCTGGAACTAAAACAATTAATATTGCAACCGTCAATTTTTCCTTTGCTACCGTGGATGCTTACCGGGACGTACCGACAATATACGACTCCGCTATATTCATTGATGATAGCTCACCAATGAACCTAGTGGAGTTCGGTACTGGTTTGTTCCTGAGTAAGACCCCGTCTGAAGAGGCGCCCCAGGACGTGTTTACTACTTCGGGGTACGTGACGCCACGTTCCGCTGCAAGTGTCGATGTGCCCGATTGTAATGTGTTGCCTTTGAACAACTATAGACCACAGCGCCGTACACCATATTATGCTAACTTTAATATTTTGACTTTCTCTAGCACGAATGTTACGTAAATCGCTTTCTATTCTAAAATAGAATATTCTCGAATATAATAATTGTATTTAATTATTATTGATGATAAATAAATAATACATGAAGCGCGGCGAATATGTTGTAACCGCAACACAGTAAATATGTTTACGCTACGATAACATATCGTGTGATAAACACCAATTGTTATTTTCAATGCCTTTTAAACCGCTCATGGAATATAAATGTCAATGCATCGTATTTTGATAACGTCTTATGATAAATGTATTGTCCCCCCAGTGCTAGTAGGTACCTACTAGAATGAGTCAAAGTATTAAGGTGTTTGTTATGACGCCGTGGTCTCACTGTCTGGCCTTTTATTCGTTATCACTCTTCTAGGCATTTCCACCGGCATAAATGTGTTTGTTTTCTTTTTACGTCTTGCTAGGCGGATCTTTGAAGTTTATTTACAATGAAACAGTCAACTATACATTTTTTCATGTTATGAATGTAAACCATTGCAAAACAATTATATTAGAAAAAATAATAATCAAGAATCCATTTGGCTGTTTCATTGTACACATAATTTCAAAATCCACATTTGTCCTCTATTAAAGCTAAGGAGCATGATGTA
Source organism: Charanyca ferruginea (assembly GCA_947361185.1). Classification (NCBI taxonomy): domain Eukaryota; kingdom Metazoa; phylum Arthropoda; class Insecta; order Lepidoptera; family Noctuidae; genus Charanyca; species Charanyca ferruginea. The sequence continues at coordinate 18,108,518 of OX376059.1, read as the reverse complement.
TATGTGTTAGGAACAACTTAGTCATCATTTTCCAGATAGAACCTATAGTCCTATAATCTGAGTCATGTCACCTCCATTACAATAGGAATATGATGTTCTAGGATCACTAACACTCCCATTACTTTCTTACCGGCACCCTTTAATATATGTATTATGTACTGTTTTGGCATGTTTAGCTTAAGACGTCTTTTTAACAAGACGTGCCTTGCGTGTCTCTTCCAATTTGCTATTAAATTAATTTTATGAAGTCTTTGGATTAATGATCTGGAGTTTTTATTTTTGCAGGTGCAGAAAATATTAATGTTTCGATTTTCTTTATCTATAACTTATCGTGAATTGTGAGAAATTGAACTCTTCTCTTCTGTCTTTGGACTTTGGACCTATGAAATCTTGTCTTTGGACCTAATTTTTTTTATTAGTTTGTTGTATTTACTAAACCTTTCTTTTAATGGTTTAATATCTAGTTAGTCATATATTATTCTGATATCAATGCCATAAATATAATGGTAGCTCTAGCATATGAGTAGCGGGTAAGAGTCGTAAGGGCCATTTACACGTAAGAGTTTCTAAATATTCATTGAATGATTGTGCATACTCGATACACGTCATGCTATCTCATTGATACGACAATAATTCAGAGGTATTAGGAGAGAAACCTTATCCGTGTAAATGAACCTTTTCTATTACTCAGCCGCTTGAGCTATATTTTGACTAGTGGAGCTATTTCGTAAACAAGTCTGTGTGGTGTAGACGCAGCTCGCTGGGCGGGTTCGGTCGCTCGCACACCAAGTCGACGTCGAGCACCGGCAGCGCGCCCCCCCCGCGCCTCGACTACCGCAGCATGGTGTCCGTGGACGACATGCCTGACCTGTTCGCGTCTTTTGACAGTGAGTATATTTGTCTATTTTAACCCAAAAACCGGAAGACACAGCGTTGGTCCATCAGAGGGCTAATTCACGTAATTTTATGACGCGCCGATGAAGTTGTAGTGCAGTTGCAGTTAAGTTCAATATTGAGTGATAAACGATATTATTGTAATTTTTAACCGACTTCAAAAAGGAGGAGGTTATTAATTCGAATGTTTGTACCACGGACACCCACACCGACCGTTGCCGCCGTTGCTGCCGTTACGGCCGTTGTTGTTGCACCGACTTCCGAAAGTAAAGTAATGTGTGTTCTGTGCTAAAGTTATTTATCACTTTTTAGTTTTTGAAGACGGTTTTCTTTTCTTTTTTTTACTTTTTTTGAATTGCGCGTGAACTGCACGTCAACTGTACGACAAAACTTACTAGCCACATGAGAGAAAAAATATTACTCACTAAATAATCGAATAGAATCTATTACATTTCTATGGCGTTATTATAATATTAAAATAATACCCCAGTACAGATTTTGAGACGTCAAACGAATGGTGTGTGTCTGACAGCGGTAGAGGATACGAAAAGCGTTATGTTTTGATCGAAACTTAACTGCAAATGCACTGCAATAGCACTTCTTTAGTTACGTGAATTAGCCCACAGATGTACCGACGAAATTGTCAAGGTCACGGGTAACTGGTGGATGCAAGCGGCCAGTGGCCGCTCGTTGTGGCATTCTATAGGAGAGGCCTTTGTTCAACAGTTTACGTGTACTTTTTCCATGGATGATTCATGATTCTAGACGCTGTTTCATACACTTTGGCCATGTAACTTTTGTACGGAATAGATCTTCTCAGGTCTTTTTAATAACTAACGAACATTTTCAAATCTTTGGTCTAGGTCTCTAGTATCATGAACTGTCCATGGTATAAGTTTGCGTTGCCAAAATTCCTCCGTGTATAGCATAATGTTCCCACTGCTGAAACTCAGGCTTACTCTAGGCATCGTTGCCTGTCCATACAAAAGGTCACACTGGCAAACATCACTTTCAGACCGCAGAAATAGCTATAATGGTAATGCATCTCGGACGATATACTTTTATAATAAGTCTTCTAATAAACTTCATTAACCACTATATATAATATATAGCTTCAAATGAGTTCAATAACCTAACACAGTCTGATGCATTGACCCAACTTTCTTTATTACAATCCTACTAATATTATCAATGTGAAAGTTTGTGAGGATGAATAATAATAAAAATATTATGTGGGGACATTTCACACACACATACGACATAAGTAAGTTCTACGATAACGTTGTAAATAATCATTATTTGTTTATCATTGGCTCTTAATCCTAGTGGCAATAAAACAGTTAATCGTTATGCCAGCAATATAAAGCCTGAGTAGCTTTGTGCTCCGAGTAACGCTGATAACATAACTCCTACGATTAATTTGACAGACCGCCTTGTTTGCGACTGTTAAGTATAAGTTCTTGGGTTAAAACTTGGGGTGAGGCAAAATCAAATCGATTTTCTGTCAGGAAATTCGTAGCAGTCCGGAGTCTATATTTTTGCTCAATTAATTGCAATAAGCTTCAATCACGTGGGACTTGTCTAAACTAATCCATACTACCATACTTATTCATATTTAATATACTTAATACTTAATTTGACTTAATTACTAAATTAATTACTTAATATACTTAATACTTAATTCGTTAAACCTACTTAATAATCTATACTAATATTATAAAGCTGAAGAGTTTGTTTGTTTGTTTGGTTGAATGCGCTAATCTCAGGATCTACTGGTTCGAATTGAAAAAATCTTTTTGTGTTGGATAGTCCATTTACCTAGGAAGGTTATAGGCCCGTGCGAAGTCGGGTCGGGTCGCTAGTATAATATATAATCCATACTTTAATATTATAAATGTGAAAGTAGCTCTATCTGTTACGTTAACGCACCGAAACGGCTGAACCGATTTTGATGAAATTTAGTATGAAGATAGCTTAAACCCTGAAGAAGGACATAGGCTACTTTTAACCGACTTCAAAAAGGAGGAGGTTATCAATTCGAATGTTTATATATATTTTTTTTGATGTATGTTCGGGCAAACTCTGTCATATATAGACGGATTTGCAAAATTCTTTTTTTGTTCGAAAGGGGTTTATTCTGAAATGGTCCCATATAAATTTTACCCAAATTGATACAGCCTTTTTGAGAAAATCAACAAATTCCCTAAAAAAATACTTAGACGACGTTTTAGTTTCTTCAATCTTTGGAGGACTTACGCCGTTTCTTAATGGATTTGGACGTTAGGGTAACACTAAAAAGTGAAAAGTAAAAAGTTTAAAAAAAAAAGAAAACCGCCTTCTAAAACTAAAAAGTGATAAATAACTTTAGTTCCGAACACACATTACTTTACTTTCGGAAGCCGATGGCAATACATAACAACAAACACAAAGCCCCCGCTCCGACTTCCGAAAGTAAAGTAATGTGTGTTCTGAGCTAAAGTTATTTATCACTTTTTAGTTTTAGAAGGCGGTTTTCTTTTTTTTTTTACTTTTTTTAATCCGCGATAACCCACATTCACGCGGACGAAGTCGCGGGCAAAAGCTAGTATTATAATAAAGAGCAATGATTTGTTTGTTTGTTACGATTTAACTCAAAAACTACTGGTCTGATTTTAAACATTATTTCACCATTGGAATGCTACATTATTCCTGAGTAACTTAACAAAATAAAAAAAAAAATAGAGAACTTTTAAAATAAATGCGGACGAAGTCGCGGGCAAAGTGCTAGTAATATAATTTAGGTAATTTACGGTCAATACATTTCTTTACCCACTAAATATCAAAATCAGTAAACCATGCCATTTAACCCTAAACATCCGCAGTCAGTTACCACACTCCGTTTCTCTATCAGAGCTGATACCCCGACCGGCACGGCCGAGCGACGACCCGCCGTTGTACCTGCGCCTGCGCATGGGCAAGCCCATCGGCCGCCCCCTGCCCCGCACCACCCCGCTTATGTCGTATGGACGCAAGCGCATGAAGCCCGAGTACTGGTTCGGAGTGCCCAGGAACAGGCAAGTACAAGTGGATAACTTTCAACTTTTATGATATTGACATCATTGTCAGGAAAGCAAATGTCATCCACTGCTGGATGTAGATCGATCCTGTGTGGCCAGCATCCAGCGGATTTCCGCAACCTCGACTAGGTTTTAGGGGACACGTTGTGGCACCTACCCAAAAATTTGCAAATCAATAATTATAAAAAATACTAATTTATAAAATGACATGGAATTGCAGTACTTAAGTTTAGCACATTTTTTTTATATTTATTCTAATGTTTCAAGCATTTTTTATATACGAGCCAAAATTATTTCAACTGGCTCTAAGACTCCACAGCATTTTTTTTGCACATTTTTGAATATGTGCTCAAATGTTTCAAGCATTTTTATACACAAGCGAAACTTATTTCAACTGGCTCTAGGACTCCACAGCATATTTTTGCACATTTTGGAATATGTATTCAAATGTTGCAAGCATTTTTTTACACCAGCGAAAATGATTTCAACTGGCTCTAGGACTCCACAACATTTTTGAATGCTTTATCAGATAAATAAACTTACATTTGTTACAGGGTGGACGACTTATTCAAGTTTCTAACGCACTGGGTGCCCGACCGGTATGGTCCTTTGGGCGACGTTAGTGTCAATGGATACGAACTCATCGACAGCGACACCGAGTGGGATGACGATGAAGCTAAACCTGGACAAAAAGTACGAAATATTCAATGATTATGTCTATGAACTTTGTTACATTGTTTCCGATAAAATACATAATGCTGTTAGCACTAAAATGCCACTGAATTTATAGGCATACTGTCACTTTTAAACAAAGATTTATCTCGTCTCCTGTCATCACTCATTAAGATAAGAATTTTCCGAGTGTATATTGTTATATTTTGTGTTGATTTCTTAACTGTAATTTTAATGACGAATCACTCACTCGTAGGACGAGCGCACTGGCAGCACTGGTGACGTGTCCGACCTCACTCGCGAATCCTGGGAGGTAAGTTCTTCTTATATTCAACAACTTACTTATTTACATTACATTAATTTTACAAACACCCTTTTATAAACTAAACAAACGCTTTTATAACACTGTTATATCAACGACAATGCAATGCATCTCACATCCCACATTACAGTACACATTGAACATGGATGTTTTTATAATACAAATGTACCTTTATTCAAATCCTTTTTTGGCACCGTCAATTGTAATGTTTATGGATTTAATTATCATGCAGACTTCGACTGGAAGCCGCATTAGTACACGACAAACAGAATATTTATGATACTCCTTATAAGTTGACGTAAAGTACGTCGACATGACCAGGTTCTCATGACGGTACAGGAGCGTGTTAACTAGTACTAATATGTTCAGCTTATTTTAAAGACAGTCTGTTCTTGTGCCTACCAAAGAGTCCATATAGGTATTGCGATTGCCAAGTTACCCTCAGTATCTTCTTAGTACTGAAACTGATTAGTGCCATTTTAACAGTTGTGAACGTTCGCTGTACATGGTTCGTTATGTAAATATTTGTAGTCATTTTTCTTGAGACTTGTTTGCCTGTCACTGGTACGATAAGAACCATGCCGCAGTGCGTACCAGCTACATTACAAGCCGTAAATATGCCACATCTAGTTTCAGTAAAATTTTGGAGTTTTACAGCATCGTCAATTCAACTTTTTTCTTTGTCACTCCTATAGTGTCTTTCTATAACTCGAGTCACTTACACATAGTAGATAAACTATCAAATTGCTTTTGTTCTTACTTTCGATGGGGTGAACTTTTATGTTTTGGCACCGTTTACCTAAAGTTTATTAAAGATAATGGCTGCAATATCAGATTAACGTATCTAGTCATCACATTTGAGTTCGATAATGTATTTTTAAATTTTGTTATTGAAATCACCGGCTACTTATCGCAAAACATGTAAAATATGTTATAGGAGGTACTTTCTAATATTTGTCTCAAGTACCTAGTACTTATTTTACTATAACACCAAGTAAACCAGACAAATATCAATCAGTACATACTAAGGGGGCGGTACCATTGACAGCTTTTAAGAAAACTAGTAAACCTATTATAATGCCATTTTTGTTTAACCTTGTAGATCAAATTGCAGTTTAGCTCTTCTTGAACCACATAAGTAATAGCTCCTAGCTTTCAATGGGACCGCACCCTTAGCCAATATATAGTATTACTGGCACCTCCAGCTGTCTAGTTTACTCGGTGGACGAAGTAGCAGATACAAGTTCTAGGATTTTTTCATGATTAGTTTCTGATACACTAAAAACAACAAAACACGACGGCATACAATACAAACATACAAATAAGAACTAATGCACGGTTACGCGTAGCTCCTGAAGGCGCCCTACGTGAAAATATATTCGATAATGAAGAGCCAGGCAGAGGCGCTGGGCGACTCGCTCGGCGAAGAGCCGCGCCCGGAGGTACCATCATGTCCACACAGACTGAATATGACCTTGTTACTTAGCATAAGCTAGTGCTTGAACTTCTTCGCGCCTCCTAACAAATAACGCGTGCAGATGACAGTCAAATGTCTAAAAATATTTAATAACATTTGTATTAAAAATTCTCAACAAATCGATATTAAAGGTCTAAAATAATTGAATAAAATTAGATATTCGACTGTCAGTCCGTCTTTGGACAGACTACCCACGCCACGTTTTATTTAATATTTCGGTAGTTATTAATAACAGGAAACTGCTAGATTTCCTAATTTATCTCTATTGTGCATGCAACTATGCCTGACCTTGACCGCCGATTACCTTGTTCGAGAACAATATAATAAGCATACAAGTCTCTATTTTAGGCTGGTGACATTTTTCTATAATGGAAGTCGAGAAAAACACACAAAGTCATATTCAGCCTTTGTAAATACCTCGTAGTGCGATTGTAAAGCACATATTAGTGAAATGTTAAACGCACTGCCCTTAGATTGCATCCAAAACTGTGTAGCAACCTGCTATGTTCAGAATGTTTTCAATATACGAAATGTTCTAGGCTAGAAATATTAATGTTAAGCCCCGTTTATAAATAAAAACCAAAGTCGCACGCACTACCTTGTTTCAGTAATGGGTTGCGGGTAACCGTTGCTTGCAACATTTTATACATTTTGCATGTGAAACGTGTTGCCAGCAACAAACACAAAATGTTGTTGCTGCGACATTGTTGTGCTACTTTGTTATCACGAATACGGGGCTTTAGAATGCACATTAGCTGTGTACGTTCTAGTTTATAGAAGGTATAATAGGAAAATGCACTATCTGTTAAAGATTAAACAATTTTGTGTAAATAATCTTTCGTGTAAGAATATTCCAATCAAGATTGGAGTTGTTTTTGCATTTCTAAATAGAAATGCCTGATTAGTCGTACTGTTGGCGGTTATCTATACACAAGCATCGATATTGAATTAAAGCGCATGACTACTGGCATGTAATTGTAATGTTACTAAAAACCGATAAAAAGATTAATTTGCATTTGTTATGTTAAGTTATAGGTACAAAACGAGGATCAGTTATTACATAACACATCTGGAATGATGTTACATAATATTACCTACACGTAGTTATGATTACATTACAATGGAAAGCGAACAATGGCTGCACTACTAGACGCTGTATAATCTTCCATCGCTCAGTCATCTAGCTAGTATTTTGAAAATTATAGTATAGGTACTAGCTATTGCCCGCGACTGCATTCGCGTGAATGTCGGTTATTGCGGATTGAGGTGTAGCCTAAATGCTTCCCCAATTCGGTTCAGCCGTTTCGTCGTGATAACACAAGAGACAGATAGAGTTACTTTCGCATTTATAATATTAGTATGGAATAACTGTGCTAGTTCAGTCCCTGAATGAACAAGCAAGAGTTTTCATTGTTGTAGCTGTGTGCGTCAATCCGTCATTATCTTCAAGCGTAAAATCATAAAAAATTACAAAAATGTTAAACAATATCAACAAAGGTGTTTACTACACAAGTTTCTTGTAACTTGATAAAGAAAAGAGTTTAGTAGAAAGCCTGATTTGCATTGTAGTGCGTCACGCCGACCGTCAGCGCGGTGTGTTGTCGACGCAGCGTTTGTCCACTGCGTTAAAAACTGTGTGTTTAGCACCGACGACGCGCTGATGTTACATTATTCATAACCAGCAGTTGTATATAGCTTCGTACATATCTAATTAGTTATTGTGTCTAAGTGATATTGACACTATTTTCAGTGAATATGAAATAGGACAGAATGTTTTGCTTCACCGACAAATGTTTAACCAGCAAGCTGCAAGCTGTTGATAACTACCTCACTGGGATAAATAAAATCAATCTAAAAAAAACCGGCCAAATGCGAGTCGGACTCGCACACGAAGGGTTCCGTACCGTCGAACAATATATAACACTACATACAGAAGAAGAACTGTCAAAGCTCGGATATAAATCAGATTGAAAGACAAATTTAATTTTGCTGTTATAAAAATAATCCCCCATACATCGATATAAGTACGTTTTTCATCGATACAATTTTCCGTGCGCAAATTAAAAGTTTGTAAAAAAAAAAAATATTTTTGGATATTTTCCTGTACCTACATGTGCTGTAAGACCTGGCTTAGGTTTACTTACCTGCGAAGTGTTAAAACATAAGGTATAAATGACCGTATCTTTTGATTATGTTGCCATAGAAGCTTGATTTTACAGCTTCAGAGACCGCAGACATTAGTGATAAGGATTCCCTTTTAACCGACTTAAAAAATGGAAGATTTCCTCAATTCGACTTATGTTATTTTTTGTTACGCAATTTTTCCGGCAATTGTAGATCTATTATTAAAATTATTTTTTTAATCGATAGGTATGCCTGAGTGATGGTCCCATAAAATTCCATGAAAATATTCCATCTTTAAGGGTGGTAAATTAGGGGCTGACTCAATTTTTGTAGTGTTATAGTTTCTTAATGGATTTGGATCATATATATTTTTTTTTTTTATAAATTGATAGGCATACGTTTGACTACTATCTCACCTGATGGGAAGCGATGATGCGGATCTAAGATGGAGCACGCTTGCCTAGAAGTAACCTATTCACTCTTGACTTAAATACTCCCAGGTTGTAGCCATCAGGAAACACAGACTCAGGCAGGGAATTCCACTCCTTAGCAGTACGCACATGTGCTCCCAAATCGTTTTGTGCGTGTGGGTGGGATGTCCATCATATACCGGTGGCGCATCGGCGTACGTCTTGTGGTCCGATGATGGAACGGGCTCGGCGGAATTAAGTTATGCAATTCCGTCGCACACTCCCCAAAATGCAACCGATAGAAAACCGACAAGCCAGCAACTCGGCGTCGATGCTCAAGACTTTGGAGCTTTGACTCGACGAGCCTATCATTGCCAATGATCCTCTTGGCTCAATTGACTCTAGGGCGTCAAGCTGGTATTTGGCAGATCCGTCCCAAAGATGAGAGCAGTACTCCATACACGATCGAACTTGTGCTTGATAAAGTTTAAGCAGCTGTTCCGGCGTGAAGTACCGTCTCACCTTTGCTAGGATCCCCAACTTTATGGCAGCCACTTGAGCCTTTGACTCTATGAAAGGGCTAAAATTGAGGGTAGATGTTAGCGTAACACCAAGAAGCTCAAATCGGTCGGTTATTGGCACGGTTACACCTCGGAAAGATGGAGCTGGGTGGAATTGGCTTTTTTTAGCGGAAAAGAGACACGCTTGGGTCTTAGCAGCATTGAACTTAACCAGATTGGCATCGCCCCATTCAGAGACAGCCTGTAAGGACAAGTTCAAGCGCTCAACCCTCCCGGAGAGACTGGATCTGCGACCCACCACCTCGTGCGTCGGACACGTATCTCTCAGCGACAGTGCTTTCGTCTGCATACCCAAAGGTTTTAGCAGATCATTAATATGCAGCAGGAACAATGTTGCCGAGAGCACCGACCCCTGAGGAACCCCGGAATTAGTATCCAGCAGTCCAGACGAGCAGCCATCTATGACCACTCGAATAGACCGATCTCTCAGGAAATCTGAAATCCAATCACACAATCCGGCGGGCACCGCTAGTGCCTCTCCGTGCTTCTCGATGGCCTCACTCCAGATGTGAATGGCATACGCTAGTAGATCCCCAGTTGATCGATTTCGGCGGAAGCCGTATTGTCGGTCACTGAGGATATTCGCTTCTAGGTATGCCAAGAGCTTACGATTCAGCACCCGTTCGCGGAGACGTTACCGAAATGGGTCTATAATTCGACGGGTCAGCCCGACTACCCTTTTTGGGCACATGCTGCATGTTAGCTTGATTCCAAGCCATCGGCACTTTCCCAGTCTCAAACGACAGGCGATATAGGCGTGTCAAGATCGGAGACAACTCAGGCGCACAAGTCTTCAGTACAATTGCTGGAATCCCGTCGGGGCCTAGTGCCTTGTTCACGTCTAGGTTACGCAGTACCCTCAGAACGTCCTTCTGATGAATGGTTATGTTCAACATACTCGACTCGCATCTAACAGGAGAAGCAGGGGTCTCGCGCCACCAGGATCCAGACGTGACGATTCCGCAAACATAGAAGCGAACAAGTTTGCTTTCTCCTCAGCGGAGTGGGCCAGCGACCCGTCGGGTCTCAGCAGTGGTGGTAGTGAGGGGCGGCAGAAGTTCGATTCGACCGACTTAGCCAGGGACCAAAAAGCCTTACTACCTGCTGGGTATGAAGCAAGTTTGTTCCCTATTCGGCTAATGTGGTCAAACCGAGCTCTCCGTAATACCTTTTTGCAGGACTTGGCAGCCCTGTTGAAGGCTCTCTTCTTCTGACTCACGTCATTTGCTTTGGCCACTCCAAATTGCAGTCACTGTGGCCGATATTTCTACGATAACTTTTCACGAAAATTAATAGTGCGGGCGTCAACCCATGCTAGGTACGCTGAATGTTTTAGCGCATTAGCGCGATTGCACTCGGCATCAAACCATGGGCGAGCTTCGCCAGACATTGTTACGTCTGAGAACGGAATGTAGTACTCCATCCCCCTCCGCAATACATCCGTCACGGCGTCCGCGCACGACGAAGCATCAGTCGAAGAAAAGCAAGTAGGCTGCCAAGGATAACATGCGAAGAAAGATCGCATGCCATCCCAATCTGCTGACCTGTATCGTCATACCCACCGGGTGCCTCTAGGGGGAATAAGAAGCAAGCACTAAAAAGCGAAAACTAACGTCTTTTTAAAAATACACTTTAATTTCGGAAGTCTGTGGCAATACAAACCAACATGAAGACGGTTGTCTTTTTTAGAAAGAGTTTTTTTTTCCTTTTGATGTACGGAGCCCTAAAAAACCAAAGCTTGGGTAGTAGCGCTTCGAAGTAATCATCATCTACCTAGCCTTATCCTTAGTTGTGGTCGGCTTTCAGTCTTACCGGATGGCATACCAGATTTTTTTTTCACAATTACTCACTGGGTAACACAGAATCGATTCCTCCTTAAGCCCGTCACAGACGTATCTATAATATATGTTAAAATTAAAATTCATAGTAAGGCATATTACGATATATTTTCTATATAGTAATCTTTGAGTGACCATAGACGCAGCTTTAATATCTTTATTACGTCACCAAAATATGTGGACAGATATAGCAAGGCATATTAATATATTTCAAAAATATGAAACAAACAACGATCGCAGACGTAATAAGGGCGAAAATATATTATAATATTATAGCTACTGTGTGTGGTGGCTAGCTATAATATGTATAATTATTATAGCTACGTATATGACGGGCGTTACAAGTGACTGGTTGTCAATCTCACAGAGTAGGTCAATCTGAGGTTATAAAGAAGTTCGAAGTTAAAAGTTTAAAAAGACAAGCTTAAAAACCCTAAAAAAAATAATCCATGCTTGATAAGTGTCAATTTTTTATTTGGTTTGAGGTGTCAATTTATCTAAATCAGTAATTCAAAATGTCAGTAGATTTGCAAGAAGAATTAAAAAACGCGATGGAGTTAAACGTAAGCTACAGACAACTTATTCTTATCTCGTATCGCGAAGTATCATTGACTCATGCCGTGGTATAATTAGACAGTCAGGTACCTACTAGCTGGTAACTAGGCCTGGGCTAACAACCCCCGGGTCACAGTATAAATATATCTTTTTTAAACTGTGCCCGGGTGCGTCGGGCGTAGGTAGGCCTATATTTTAACGATTTATAAATCTTTGCATTTTAAGTATCACCCTTGGCAAGAGTAATAAGCAGCCCAAATATTAAAATCGCTGCACCCCAGACGTATTAATTACGTTTTTATCTTAAAATCAATGAATAATAGATATGAGTTGTAAAATACGTTATACGATCATAGTTTAATTATTATTTAATAAATACATTTCTATCGTATAATGATAAGACCTTCACTCTGATTGTAAAAATCATTATCATTCATCGTATCCAATTTTATATGGCAATATTTTGATATTTTACCTACACATGGTACCTCTCTCACTGTTTTAACTTGCCGATGAATAGGATATCCTCAATCCGGACTGAATTATCTATATATATATAAAAGGCAACAATGATTGACTGATGTATCAATGCACAGGCTAAACCCTTAAGGGGCTATTAAACGACTTTTACAGATTTTAAACTGACAATCACGTCAAAATGTGCAGTGTAAATGATTTGAAAAAAATATATGTTAAACTAGAACATTCTCTTAATCACTTAGTAAGTGAATATTTTTAATTATATTCATATTATATAGTTTAATTAATACGTGAAGTTGTGTCTGACGCGGACCAAACATTGACAATCACACAAAATCTACCAAGTATAATTAAACGAAACTTACACCATCTTACAGACAATTTTATTATCTATCTTTTAGTATACGCCTTTATTTTAATTTTGAAAGAATACTACTTTTATTTAATTTTTTCGACTAAACTTTGAGAGTTTTGGACGCAAAACTGATGCAGACCGGACGCAGTCTGCGTCCAAAACTTTCAAAATTTAGTCGAAAAAATTAAATAAAGGATTAAAAAAAAGGCGTATACTAAAAGATAGATAATAAAATTGTCTGTAAGATAGTGTAAGTTTCGGATAATTATACCTGGTAGATTTTGTGTGATTGTCAATGTTTTGTCCGCGTCAGACACAACTTCACGAGTTAATTAAACTATTTAATATGAACTTAATCAAAAATATTCACTTTCTATATGATTAAGAGAATGTTCTAGTTTAACATATATTTTTTTGAAATCATTTACACTGCACATTTTGACGTGATTGTCAGTTTAAAATCTGTAAAAGTCGTTTAATAGCCCCTTAAGGCTAGAAAATTGAAATTTCGTACACATATTCCTCATTGGACGAAGGCATCCACTAAGGAAGGATTTTACAAAATTCAACCCCCAAGGGGGTGAAATAGGGGATAAAAGTTTGTATGAAACTTTTTGTATTCCTTGGATATATTTGCATTACCTACCTAGGTAGGTAGGTAGGTATAGGTAGGGTAGGGTAGGTAGGTAGGTAGGTAGGTAGGTAGGTAGGTAGGTAGGTAGGTAGGTAGGTAGGTAGGTAGGTAGGTAGGTAGATTGGTAGGGTAGGTAGGCAAATTGGTAGGGTAGGTAGGTAGATAGAGACAGGACAACGTCTGTAGGGTCAGCTAGTTAATAGATAACTTACTACATAATATTATTGGAATTGCAAATATGCCATAATGGAATTTCGATGTTAACTTTAATAAGGCCTTGGTCGTTGCGTAATGGTAACTTAATGAGGTAATAATGAGCCTTACTCTCGTGTCTGTAGTCTGAAGTTGAACAAATACTGTAGATAACAGCTACATTAATATGCAGGACCCAAATTAAGCAACAGTGTTGTATAAATATTTCCAAATATCATAACAGATAATTTTGTATAGCAAATAAAACGAATTAAAAGTGCACCTTTTCTTACTCGTACTAAGTACTTAACACAGTATGAACAAGATTATCCAATTGTGTCCATAGATGCCCTCGTGATGTATAACTGCAGGGATATTCCACAATCGCACATAAAGACCCAATTGTAACCAACCAATTACTTAATGCTGGACAGCCGGAACGATATTAACCCATTTTGATACGGATACACGACAATTCGTATATTGTAACGAATCATCACATTGTACACAAAATGATAATTATCATGATTCCAGCATGCGTGTGCTCTTATTTCGATCGCGTGTTGAAAAGCAATGACAGACAGTATAATTTGACGTTGATCCGTATCGTACTAAAATTTTAACGTTCTGATCTGTTCTGGTAGAAGTTTCCGCCGCAAAATTGGCAAAACTCCGCGGTGACAAAAGCGTCTTAAAATCGAGTTTCTTTAATAAACCATCATCATCATCATTCATCTTAAACCTACGCCCACTCATGCGGCTGAGAACCTTTTTTAAACTCTTAGGATTTTCACTTGCCTTTGGATCCTTATTTTTTTTATAATAAGATATAGCCTAGCACTCAGGGATAACGTTAGCGTCCTATTACCGAAAAAAAGAACAAGTGGACCAACAGTTCCGGATATTAGCGCGTTAAATCAGAACAAATGGACTATTCAGCTTTATTATTATAAAATAACTAAACAAGGCATTGATAAACTTGAAAACCAACTTTTCTAAAAAAATAATTATCTATGAATGAATAAATATATTATTGCATAGGCTTTGTGAGAGTTCATAATATGTATCCAGGTGTTGATGACGTTCTTAAATCACAAAGGAAACCGCGCAGCGGTTGTTTAAATGACGACGTTTCTATAGCAATGCACTTAACGACATCGGCATTGCGCTCGAGACGTAAAGAATACTTGTATTGGTGTCTCAAAACAATTGTGTCAATATTTTGTTCAACTCTTGATTTGTGCGTAGCTACTGGTACTGCGTAAAAACGTCATTTATGTTCATTATCTTAGCAATTATCATTTGTGTTCATTCAAATAATAGTATTATTTCAACACAATTGCGAAGGTTAAAAATATATAGTTACATAATTATATTTGACTCAATTAAAACCGGTACCTATTATTCTTAGATCTAATGTTGGTACGAGGGCTGCACTAAAAGTAACGGGAATGGAATATTTCCACTGTTCCTGTCATATTCAAATCTTTTTAATTGAAAACTCCTTGGTTTTAAAAATCGAATACCATTTATTTATTTAAAAAAAGATTCTCGGTCTTGTCACAAGGTTTTGTCAAACTTGTTTAGTCGTTGAGAAAATGGAATTGACTCGAGAAAATTCAAGAGCGATGATTTATTATGACTTTCGAAGTGGTTTATCACAAAAACAATGTGTTGACCGGATGATTTCTGCATTTGGTGATGAAGCCCCATCCAAAACCACAATTTATCGCTGGTTTGCTGAATTTCAACGTGGACGTGTCAAGCTCAGTGATGATCCCCGTCAAGGTCGTCCAAAAACTGCAGTCACCCAAGAAAACGTTGATGCTGTGCGTAAGCTGATTGAGGAAGATCGACATGTGACATATTGCGAAATTCAGGCAACTTTAGACATTGGCATGAGTCAAATACAAATAATCTTGCATGAACAATTAGGTGTAAAAAACGTTGTTTTCCCGATGGATACCGCATTCGCTCTGTGAAAAGCAAAAAGCGGCTCGCGTTACTTGGTGCGTCACAGCGTCAGAACTCTCGAAAGATTCCACGCAGGATCCTCAAATGCTGTATACAACATCGTATCAGGTGACGAATCCTGGATATACGCGTACGAACCCGAAACAAAAAACCAGTCCCGAGTTTGGGTGTTCGAAAATGAGTTAAAGCCAATAAAAATTGTTCGTTCACGGAGTGTTGCAAAAATAATGGTGGCCACGTTTGTCGCCAAAACCGGCCATGTTGCGACTATTCCTCTTGAGGGACAAAGAACGGTTAATGCAGAATGGTGTGCTAGCATTGGTTTGCCACAGGTCGTTTCTGAACTCCGTAAAAAGAAATGCAACCGCCGCATCATCCTCCATCACGACAATGCGAGTTCTCACACCGCGCACAGAACAAAAGAGTTTTTAGAGCAAGAAAACATAGAATTATTAGACCATCCGCCGTACAGCCCCGACCTAAGCCCTAATGATTTCTATACTTTCCCTAAAATAAAGAATAAATTGCGTGGTCAGAGATTTTCATCACCTGAAGAAGCTGTGGACGCCTACAAAACGGCCATTTTGGAAACCCCAACTTCCGAATGGAATGGTTGCTTCAATGATTGGTTCCATCGTATGGAAAAATGTGTCAAATTTCGCGGAGAATACTTCGAAAAGCAGTAAATACATTTTTAAATAGTAATGTTGTGTCACTTCCTTGATTCCCGAAATTTTCAGTGCCGCCCTCGTATCTAATCCAGTTTCTATTTGTCATAAAACTAGTGCCTAGCAATCTCTATTATGAACAAGTTTTTATTTTTAATGGAGCTACAAAATGATTCTGACAAAAATTTAATCTGAGAGCTCTTAATAATAAATGCAACAAATACATGAAATAAATTCAGCCATGACGTGCCTAAAAATTACTTTTAATATAGCTGGTGTTGATTTCACTACATAACAAATGTCATAAAGTTAATAGATGTGTCACCCCTAGTTATATCGTACAATATATTTTATGGTGCGTTCATTAATTTGCATGTAGCGTTGTGTGAGACGTTTCAATTAAACGCGTCCCAATTGACGACTTCGTAATCGCCGCCTTTAGCCGAGATGTTAATCGCGACTAATTGTAAGATCGTTGTTGGCGCGACATGCATAAATATCTGGAGATTTATGCACCGCAGCTTGTCACATGAGATATTCTATCACGATAGACCTCAGCAAGCCGCAACGCGGCATGCTGTTGTGCACACATTATGTTGTACTTCTTTCGTGGAATAAAACAATAATAACTCCTGCAGTGCAAGGCTAATACATCTGCGTACTCAATATACACGCGGAGCCCAGCCGACCGGGCCGCAATGTGATCGAGTCTTGCAACCATTAACAGGTTTTAAAATTTAAGAAATAGTGAATGTTTGTAGAGCGGACAATTTTGTACGGTGATTCTGTTTTAACGAATATCCTGATCCGTGATCGCTGTCAACTTTTATACGTAAGACCTTCCAAAGTAACAGGTAATGGACTTAAAATATCTCGCAGTATACTTATTTATAATTCTTTTTATAACTCTTTGGAGATAATGTTAATGTAAAAACGCGCAATAGGTCAATATCATCGACCTACTACGACAGTTGTGACAAAATACTTCGTCACTTCCATTAAACTATAAAGTAGAAGTTTTATGTAAAATGTAAAGAGAAATTGTATGTTTGTAATGAATAAACTCAAAATTTCTTAACCGATTTTAAAAAGACTTGCCTATATGAAGCTACCTTATCCCAGAGTTTTATAGGTTATATTTAATTATCACAAAATTTGAGATCTGTCGTAAAATCCACGCGGAACAAGTCGCGGGCGGAGTGCTTGTTTTATAAAAAATAAAATATAAACGCAATGTAAGATGTTATATAGGTAGGTAGTCAATAAAGGACTTGTGTTGACCACATAAGAAGACTGAATCGCGTTTTCTTTAAAAATAGAGCCCTTCGTTGTCTTGAGCTTCCGCCATACTTCGTGTTTCATTTGGGAGTCTTATCTTAGTCTTTTAGAATACCGTCAACCACGGATCGCGCTTACGTGAAGCATTGACATTACTTCCAAGGTTAAGATACTCCTAAAACAGTTGATTGATTGTGTGTATTATTGTTATGTTCATTTCAGCCGTAGCACTAATTATTTCCCTATTTACAACTTGATAACGAGCTGTCAAACATTACCTTATACTTCATAATTTATTAACAGTAGAGGCATTATCTCGAATTCTGGCCAATGTCCAAGAGTCGTTCTGTTCGTACTGTAAAAAGGTATCAGTCTGATTGGTGTGTTCAGTCTTGTCTTCAGTTTACAGCTAATGGTTCGGGTTTTATTGTTTCCGCGCGTATGGTGCTGGTGTACGGAGTCGGAGCAGCGCATATTTGTCGCGGACCGTGCGGCGGGGTCGTCGGCGGCCGCGTGTTGCGCTCCTTTCTTTTAGACTCTAGTTTCCAAGCGACGTCGCTTCGTGGTGCTCGCCTCGCGCACCGCACTCTATGAAATACTTTGATCCAAGAATTAAAGCATTAATTACAGCGCGAGCTCGACCAGCCATCAACTGCATATTCGGACTGTTTCCGCGATTAATACACGCTCATGTAACCCGCTGGCACGTACCCACAAACGAATACAAACTACTTTTGTTTATAAGCAGACGAGTGTTCAGTGTTTAGTTATAAAACCTTGTAATCGCGTGGGTGATTTCTAAATTAAGCTGGCAATTGTGATGTGGACGACGCGTTTTTTGTGATGCATCGCTTGTACGTACAAATCTGAGCGTTCCTGCGCTCACGCCTTTGTTTAGTACGTAAAAACGTGTGTACTCGATGCAGACTGTTAAATGGATAGAGATGGTGCGGCTCGGGCCCACTGCTACCGAAAGGTCTTCCACTTACGACGACGAAAAGGTGAGCAACTGAGCAGTGTACCGTTAGCTTTACCTGCGCACGCTCGTACATCACTTGTTGGTTAAATTATATTTAATTAATAACAGTTCAATGTCATTGTGTTTACTTGGAGGCGTGGATTACGTCAACAACAAATCATTTATAAATAATCAAGTTTGAAAACATATAATTACTTAACATCGCATATGCACAAATAAATATTTGCGTGTCTGGCTGTGTCAACATCATCTTTGTAATATCTACTGATTAGAAACACGTTATTAATCAATAACAATGGCTCACGCTCTTATCTTTAAAAGTTCAAAAGGTGCATAAACTACACGAAGATAAGTAGTAGATTGATTATCGTTCGTCTCACGTTCTTAAGATTCCATAAACCAAGCATTCCGTAGTGGTCTTTCCCTAAGTGAGGAAATACGGGTTGACTATGAATCTACACATCTCATTCAATAAAAAGTAGGCTACAAATAACTTGTTTGACGTAAACTTTTTATGTAAAGCATGCACGAGTGCCTACTTAAATTAATATAACTAAATAAATAGGCACCTAAAACAAAACTAAAAAAAGTTTCATCCATCATCATAACACATTATTAATAAAAGTTCTTATAAGAAAACACAGGTCCGAAGAGACCACCTTGGGGTAGCCCCTTTAAAGAGCTCATTTTAATAAGGTCTTAATATAGTGTGGCTAAGTAAGTAGAAGCAATAATATAATTCTAACATAGTCTATTTTTATGCACAACAAAAAATCTAGCTCCTTACTGGTTGAGTTAGCTGCTACTAACGCGGCTGCCGATTTGATCACAAATACATTTGCTTGAGCTTATTCGAAACTCTTTTGATTGTAATATTATTCTAGCTATTTCTTAATTTTTACTTTCGGTTATTAGTCCGATAATGATGGTGACGCATCGCATAGCGTGTGAGTCGGTGTGAGCTTAGCAGAGTGAGCCACGTGTTTCCCTAGCCGCTAGCGAATCTTTGTTTATGCTCCGATAAGATTGTTTAGAAAAGTGTCGATTACTTTTCGACTTGTTTGTTGCCACTAGTTGATAGATTAGAAACGTTGATTCACAGGCATCCACGTTAATGTTGTTTATGGTGACGTAGATAAATATCGCACCTCAGACTGTCATACTTATTTTTTGAATACCTACTTGCAGTCATTATTTGCATACACGTTGCACAACCACATAGCTTGTCTTCGCACAGCTTCTTTATACTGTCAAGACTTGTCGTCTCGTGGTCCTATCTGGTAGCAATCAGTAACCATATACTACTTTAAATAGAGAGTGTTTAGTCGCAAGGCCTAAGAACAGTTGATTTATTTTCACTGTAATCATAAAACACCATGTATAGTAACTAATGGCGCATTGTTTTGTGTAATATTGTTTATTCATGAGGCATGTTTATTTATTCCAACTTGGTAAAGTTATCGCAATGTCGATGCCATGTCCGAAATCATTCGTCGCGCATCGTAGAATCATTCTTAAAATATTTTTTTCCGTTGACTTGAGTTCCAAGTGTTGCAACACACGAATAATAAAATTAACATATGTGGTACACCTACCGTATAAGGGCTCTCATCAATTAGATATGTCAATTATCGAAACCTACAACACATATGCATTATTTATAACTATACCTAACATAATTCCATCGAAGATATAGAGGCTTGTTGACACATTGAAAGTCAATATTATATTGGTACCCATTAAGTAATAAATTGTACCGAAAACACCAATAACAATTATCTAATCATCTTAATAGCCGCATCGTACTGCATTGTCGTCCAATAATTATTATGTACCTGAGTTTGAACAAAAGGTTTTCTTATGCTTATAAGACGCGACTTCTCATTAAGTCATTCCAGGTATTTACTGATGATGGAAGACAATACAATTAATTAATGAATAGTGGCGACATACATATTAAAGCGCTAACAAGCGACTTTTGCAGATTTTAAACTGACAATCTCGTCAAAATGTGTAGTGTAAATGTTTTGAAAAAAAATATATGTTAAACTAGAACATTCTCTTAATCATTTAGTATGTGAATATTTTTGATTAAGTTCATATTAAATAGTTTAATTAAATCGTGAAGTTGTGTCTGACGCGGACACAACATTGATAATCACACAAAATCTACCAGGAATATTTAAACGAAACGAAACTATCTTACAGATAATTTTATATATCCATCTTTTAATATACGCCTTTTTTTAAGTTAAAGAATACTATCTTTTATTTAATTTTGTCGGCTAAACTTTGAGAGTTTTGGACGCAGCGCATACTGCGCTTACGATTCTCTGGTCGCTCAAGGTCGCCGGCGTATATCGTCGCCTTAATCACAATGGCCGTACTTTGTTAAGTACGGCCATCAATACTTAAACTCGTTAGTTTAACTATTGAGGATCGTCCTTTAAAATGATATCCTAAATTGAAGGACCCACCTACCAGATATCTTGAATACCACTTTTTCTAACAAACTTCTATTAGAAAACATTTGGATCAGTTGCTTCGAAAATAGCGTCCACATGTTTTGAAGAATATTTTGTGTTATGTTTGAAAAGTAATAGGTATCATGTGACTAACCTACCGTACTAAAATTTCTGAATAATCAGAATCACTGTTTATTGCTTAGCATCTTTCGGGAAAGAAAGCAAGATGAGATCACAGTACAATGTTAAATAAAAGATGTGATTTTTCTTGCTACAGATGTAAAACATCTATTATCTGTTTTGTCCTTGAATTAAATCAATGAAAATAAACAATTTATTTACTTACCAATTTCCAAAATATTCGATCAGGAAGGTTCTATTGATTTAAATTTTAATGGTAATCTATAAATACTTAGAAAATATTAGATATTTTTATCAAAGTTATTTTTAAATGATTATAAGCTAAATAAATGCAGGTAGAGAATATTAGAGCTATAAGAATTTTATAATTAAGTGACTAGACAATATAAATAAATGTATTATTATTATAACCTTGATTTTTAATTATAACAGGAAAAAATATTTGTACGGAATATTGTTGGGTGTCCACTTTATACCATCATTATTATGTATTTTATTCATACTTAGGCAATTACATTGTACCTACATATCTAATGAAACAGGACAAATTTTCTCAATAAATGACGTTTGAGGATTGCCCATTTGCCCAATTTACTAATAACATTATTATCCTCCATCCTAGTTGGCAATGTCCTATACCATTCCAATGAGAGTCATGAGAGAGATGATGAGAATGCCTATAAAAAAAACGCTAGAGTAGTTTTAAAGAACTATTGTATATATAAAAATATAACTATATCAATTTGTAATGTTATTCTTTATGATAACCTCGCCGCTCGCATTATCGCCCATTATTTTCTTATAGCATTTTTCTTTGATCAGTGACATCATTGAACAAAGTAAAAAAGTTTTACTTTCTTGTCGCATCAGTGCATTTCACACTACTTGTCTGTTGATCTCGTGTGTGCCAATATAGGTAGGTATGTTTGAAACCAGCACGAAGTCAGTCATGTATGTCACTTTTTCTATAATAAGTATTAGATTACTTCGTTTTCAAGCCATCAATTGCGCGCACATACAAAACTTGGGTTTTCCTTATTTCCTATATTCCGCTACAAGTTCGTTTGCGTTTACTTTACAAATGACACCACGTATAATCCTTATTTTAATTCATGAAGCACACGTATCTTAGCAGATAATTCAGGTCTTAGGTGGTGTTGTTGACGTCACTCAGCTCCTGGCTCTGGCCTATCCCCGAGCAAAAATGTTATCAGCACATATTTATTGGCGATTAGCTGCTATAGTAAATAATCCATAATCCCAACTATAATCCAGAGATAGTTGTGTACCATTGATGTTTTATATATTAAGATAAAGGCGATAAATTGAGATTATGACGACATTTCTTTTTGGACAAGGTGCCGACATGAAACAGTTCATTCAACGCCGCGAATGCAATCACTCGCTGTAGGTGCATGACCCGGAACATGTAAATAGTTTTAGACGTTAATAGTGAACTATAATAGAAGCTATTATGTCTCCCTTAGGTATTCAGCCTTAGTGCATTCATCCCTCCATATAGACAAGTAATCTCAAGAAGCAAAGTAGTTCGGTGCATATTTACCAACAGGTGTTCAAGGTTTTACCTATTAATCGATTAAAAAATCAAAATGTTTCGCCTTTTACGGCGACTTGCGCGCATTATCGCCTCGAAGGTGCGGCAGATTGAAATAATTGTGTTTAATGCAAACTTAAAAAGAAGGGGAACCATACACTCAGTATGCGACAGGGGAACGCTAGGACACGCCACCCGCAGGCGGGCGACCATACACTCCATACGTGAGGTGAGAAGCTGTCAACACTACAAAATATCAAAACGCCAAAACAAAACTGATTTACATAATTCCAAGTTCACTGGCATTCTTGTTGTTCGTAGTTTCTACGGTTGTCTTATATTCGTATTAAATAATTAAGTGTAACACAGTCGAGAACAGTCTCGTTATGACATTTAAATGTTATTAGCAGTGATTTGACTTGTGTTGGCCAATTAACATTGCAATGAAACTTGTGTTGAGTAATTAACATCAACACTGACAGCCAGTGACCGGTGCCTAGGTGCTAAGCATGCGCGCTAGTTAATTAATGTTTAACAATTCACTACGTAGGTATATCTAATTGTAGCAGCTAAAAGTGTTTATTGATATAAATTGGACAACATTGTAAAAAGTTTTACCCCAATTTTTGAAAGCCTGATTAGTATTCTGAAGTGGCTGCTCAATCCATACGGGCATAATTTCCTGCCAAAATTTAATTAAGCTGCTGTGATTGACAGGCGGACATACATGTTAGCTGATAAAATTATCTAAATAGGCTTTCGGAAACTGCCACCCCAATTGCGTCACAAATTCGGAATTAGAGTACCTAACTACATAGATACCTGTAATTTTAACAGTTCAACATATCCTACCGCGTTGTGTTTGCAGGTGCAAATGAATGTGAAGCAATGAATTTTGTTATTGTCAAAACGAAAGGGATTGTCATTCCGAGTGTGTAACGCAATTGGGAGCTGGGGAGAGTACCTATCTATACTATCCCCATTATGCATTTATCTTACTTCATTAAATCTTACTTCTGTATTGTAAATAATCTTACACTAGACTAAAGATTTCCTTCTTCCATAAGCTCTGGGAGCTTCCTTAGGTTTTAAAAAAACACTTTCATAGAATTTTTATTCCAATATAGTAGATTGTACTTGTTCCTACGTTGCTATTTGCAAGAAAACACTAGTGTATGTTAATATTGTGAAGGATCGTTGGAGACTAGTTGTGTTGTTTACTTGTATATTGTAATAATTATTGTAATTAGCTGACGTAGTGCGCACGAACTCGCACTGTTCACTGTGAATGTTGAATGTGAACTGTAGCTCGGGAATGCATCACCTGCTCGTGCATCTTGTCGACTATGCCATGGAAATGTTTTGTGTTGCCACTTTTACCACTTTACTATGTTCATTTAGTCAGATTACAGTATAACTACTTTTCAGTTGAAACAAAGACTTGCCTTTCCGAAATGACTTTAGGGTACAAAAGTGGCAACACTTAAATCTACCAACTTTTCACTTCAATCATTGCAATATTTCGATTATATTTTATGCATTCCATTGTAGCACGATTCTTACCATATAAAAATCACTATGAAAGTTCATGCCTGATATTGTCCGATAATTATGGTCGTATCATTTATGTAAACAGTCAGAATAATGAACCCTCATAAAGTAATTTTGAAATTCATAATCGAATTTCCTACTTGTTGCATAACACTGGCAATTTCTTGATAAGTAAGTAGATTGCTGCACTTGCATATTACTTTACCTCCTCGTTAAATAGTAGCTGATTTAGCACTTTTTGTAATTCAAACTTTATCGGTTAATTTAATTATGCAATTTGAGGGGACAATCATTTTGTTTCATTTTTGAGTTTCATTTTAGCTGTGAGATCATTAGCGTGTACTGCTTCTTTTACGTATCACTTATGTGCGTATGTGTGTTGTGTAGGTGTTGTCCATGAGCGATGAGCTTCGCCGCGCTCTATACTCGTCGGGCGCCTCCATCGACATGGAGTTCTCGCCACCCGACCTCATCGGCACCTCGGAAGTATTCACCATGGAACACAGGTGAGTGTAACATTATTATAGTCTCCTATGTTCATTATCAGCTTATTGAATATAGAGCTTTGCAGTACGCCACGTCAAGAAAGATGGAGGTAGGTCAATGGGGTCTCTTTAGATAAAAATTAAAAAAAAGGGCTTACTGCAGCTGTAACAATATTCGGTGAAGTTTACACGTTGACGCCAGATGTCACAAATGGTGTTTAATAGGATACTTTAGACAGGCCTATTTACTAACTTTTGTTTTGCCATGCTCGCTACTGGCACCGTATGGTACGAAACGTAAGCGTTCTGTGTAATAACTGGAAAATTATGTGCCTACCTAGAACAATCATTGTATTATTTCACATTGTGGTTATATTTTCCCGTTTCAATAAAAGTAGAAAACTATACTTAGGGGAACTATTAGTTAATCAGTGACTTAGGTACCTCCTTCCTTTTCAAATTATGCAATCAAATTAATAATAACAGTAAAATATAAACAAAAATAGTTTAAACAATACGATAACGATTATGCTAACGTCTGAGAAGTTTAATATCATGCTCCGTGTACAATCGAGTTATTTAATGTTTTTATAGATGCACGAGTAAATAACTGTACAAAGGTCATCAAAGGTGGAGTTAACGCCTCAGAGTTTCTTAAACTTTTTGTAGTCACGGACCACTTCCACAATTTAAACAATTCCACGGACTCCTGTCAAAGAATATTTTAGGAAAAGAAAACAAGCCTTATATAGAGTTTGTGACTTGGCCAAGAAATCCAGAGTTTACTACACAATTTCCTAATAAAATGTTGTGAGTTAACTGACCTACTGCGGACCCCTGATACACATGCTACGGACCCCTAAGGGGTCCGTGAACCCTACTTTAAGAAACCCTGCCTTAGTATTCTCTACTTCTTGTTCTAAGGGTTCCGTGAACCCTACTTTAAGAAAGCCTGCCTTGGTATTCTCTACTTCTTGTTCTAAAGGGTCCGTGAACCCTACTTTAAGAAACCCTGCCTTAGTATTCTCTACTTCTTGTTCTAAGGGGTCCGTGAACCCTACTTTAAGAAAGCCTGCCTTGGTATTCTCTACTTCTTGTTCTAAGGGGTCCGTGAACCCTACTTTAAGAAACCCTGCCTTAGTATTCTCTACTTCTTGTTCTAAGGGTTCCGTGAACCCTACTTTAAGAAAGCCTGCCTTGGTATTCTCTACTTCTTGTTCTAAGGGGTCCGTGAACCCTACTTTAAGAAACCCTGCCTTAGTATTCTCTACTTCTTGTTCTAAGGGGTCCGTGAACCCTACTTTAAGAAAGCCTGCCTTGGTATTCTCTACTTCTTGTTCTAAGGGGTCCGTGAACCCTACTTTAAGAAACCCTGCCTTAGTATTCTCTACTTCTTGTTCTAAGGGTTCCGTGAACCCTACTTTAAGAAAGCCTGCCTTGGTATTCTCTACTTCTTGTTCTAAGGGGTCCGTGAACCCTACTTTAAGAAACCCTGCCTTAGTATTCTCTACTTCTTGTTCTAAGGGTTCCGTGAACCCTACTTTAAGAAAGCCTGCCTTGGTATTCTCTACTTCTTGTTCTAAGGGGTCCGTGAACCCTACTTTAAGAAACC
This sequence comes from Charanyca ferruginea, assembly GCA_947361185.1. Lineage (NCBI taxonomy): Eukaryota > Metazoa > Arthropoda > Insecta > Lepidoptera > Noctuidae > Charanyca > Charanyca ferruginea. The sequence continues at coordinate 18,082,220 of OX376059.1, read as the reverse complement.
CTGCCTTAGTATTCCCTACTTCTTGTTCTAAGGGGTCCGTGAACCCTACTTTAAGAAACCCTGCCTTAGTATTCCCTACTTCTTGTTCTAAGGGGTCCGTGAACCCTACTTTAAGAAACCCTGCCTTAGTATTCCCTACTTCTTGTTCTAAGGGGTCCGTGAACCCTACTTTAAGAAACCCTGCCTTAGTATTCCCTACTTCTTGTTCTAAGGGGTCCGTGAACCCTACTTTAAGAAACCCTGCCTTAGTATTCCCTACTTCTTGTTCTAAGGGGTCCGTGAACCCTACTTTAAGAAACCCTGCCTTAGTATTCTCTACTTCTTGTTTGTTTTATAAAATGGTAATATTTCAGAGAGAAATTGTGTTCGGTGCTACCGGCGCGCGCGCAGGGCTACATGTGGTCGCTGGCGTTCAGCACGAGCCAGCACGGCTTCTCGCTGGCCTCCATGTACCGCAAGATGCAGCGCGTGGACAGCCCCGTGCTGCTCGTCATACAGGACACGGACAACAACGTGAGTATCTACAGCACTACAGCGTCCACTGTACCTATTGCCGACCTCCCTTTCCTCACTGTTTATTTCAATTTATTTGCTGTTGGCGTAGCATATCTTCTACCATGCCTAATATTCGATATATTTATCTGTTTGGGTTGTATTGAGTCATTCGGTTTTTGGAGGGCGCTGTCAATTGACATTCTCTCATATTTCTTAACTGCTATTTAATTTATTTGCTCTACGCCTGCTCTCTCAGTGAAGTTTTTACAAAATCCTGTTTACATTATTCTGGTGGCTTCTAAATGTGAAATTGTTTTCAGAAACTTGATTAAAAAGAATATCCGTGCAATTTCTTGCTCGTTCTTCTCCATAGAGACCTACCCTAAGTTTTGCAACCAGCAAGTAGCATCAACTTTTTAACTAACGGACTCCTTGATAATGCAAAAGAACATGTAAACGGTTTAATTGAAATGAATGTATTCATAGAATATATAAGATTCGAGAAATTTCTAGGTTTAAGTATGACTGTGACTGTATAGATATCTAAATAAGGTACGCATAAGCTCCGCTCCCCTCCATCCGCACGATTTACGTAAAAAATTTAGAATGCTTTTTGCACAAATCGTCATTTTTGTGTGCTACCTCACGAGTCCGTGCTAGCTTATTTAGTTAAGAAAGACCTCTGCAACGGACTTGAAGGTATATTTATTAGTGGACATCGTTGTATCATGTAAAAAACAAAGTTTTTTCGTTAGTTTTTTAAGTGTAGAAAAACCCTGATTTACCTACCAGGCGAGCTGAATTTAGCCGATCTAGAAAACATCTGGTCATGACTAACTAAAGCGTAAATAAGAGAAGATTTATTACAGTTTTCCAACGAAAAAACAAACTACGAGTAACGTTTCGTCTAACAAATTTAAAACAACATGTAAAACTGTTTTTGATAAAATGCAGAACACACTTGAACTTACATATATCGACTTGTTGGCTCATTATGATAACACCGGAGATAGCCATCCCCCATGAACAATATTATCTAAAAATAAGGATTTTCCTCATAGAAACATTTTTAACGTTGTTTTAATTTTTGCGGCCAATCTAAAAATTAAAGCGTCCTTTTCAAAAACTGCGCTGTTACTTATGGACGGACAGATGGCGGAGTTAATAATAGGGTCCCGTTGGCGGCACCCTTTGAGTTCGCAACACTGAGAAAGGCCGTTGGTCATGGCTCTGAGGAGAGCCTTTTGGATTTACCATCGCAAGGATTAGTCAGCTGGACTCTGCGTAACCGAGTGCTAGCTGTCCAGGACGTTTGGAATCGCTTTACAATTTATGAATAGCATCGCTCGGTGAGGCTCTTTCATCCTTCCAACTTCGCCTTTTCGGCCCTTTCAGAACCCTAATAATTCAATAATGAATAGGTACATACATATCTAAATATATAAAAGCGAAAGGTCACTCACTCACTCATCACGAAATATCGAAAACCGCTTAACGTATAAAGATGAAATTTGGCAGGGAGGTAGTTCATATTTAGTAGACGTCCGCCTCCGCTAAGAACGGATTTTGCTACAGGGCCGGATTAAGGAGGTCTAATGGCTCTCGCAAGTAAACACCGGGAACGAAGTCGCGGGCAGCAGCTAGTTATTAATAAATCAACGATGGAGGAGGGCTATACTCGCAAAGAGGTTTCCCTGCGAGTATCTTTCTTCACATCTTTCTGTCTTTAGCTTTTATCATCCAATCCTCTCCTGTAATCTTTTTGTTTTTTTTTAACCCACCGTTCCAGAGAGCTACTCCTTTTACTTTTTCATCTAGTCGACATTTTTGACCACTTTTTATCAATTAATTAATAAAAACTGCTTACCTACGGTACCCTGTATGTTAACGTTTTGTTTAGAAATCTACTCATAATGCTTACATGTATTTATTCAATAAACAATAACTTTCAACGACCAAAATATGCCTTATGACTGCCGAAGTAGACAGTAACTATTTTTAGTTTAAGTTACCGTTTTTTGACTTGACTAAATTAACTTTTTCGTTGACACACAGCGCGAGAGGTTAACAGAACTGAAAGTATGTTGTCCACAGGTATTTGGAGCTCTGACATCGAGCGCGCTACACCCTTCCGAGCATTTTTATGGCACGGGCGAGTCTCTCCTGTTCTCGTTCCAGCCCGTCGGCGACGACACGCGGCGTCAGTCGCCAGCCGCCATCGAGAGCGCCAAGGATAAAGAAGAAGGCAATAAGGATGAAGGTCTGATGCTCTTTTGATACCGTGTCACAAATTTGATAAAAAGTTACTACGACTGTGTGTTTAATAAGCCCGTTTTTTTGGTATATTGGACCGAATGGCCCAAAAATTGGCATCAGTTTTTACACTATATGTACCTGTATTTTGCGTTAGCGCATGTTTTCTCATCTAATTTTTGTGGTACCTGTTTGAAGTCATCGCAGACAGAGCAGCCAAATCATCAAGCATGTCTTAGCTATCAAGTTATGAGTGAAAATATAGCAAGCGTACGCGAACACATGCCTCTTGGAATCCTTTCTTACAGTTAATGAAACTGCTCAAGGATTTTACTGCATCGACACTTACAGTATTTCCCTGAGTAGCAATATTGTATACTATTTATCTAATCGATTTTAATTGAATGGCAGATAAACCAGCACCAGTGAAAACCAAATTCAAGTATTGGGGCTGGACCGGAGACAACATGTACTTTATTCGCGGCAGCAACGATAACATATCCATCGGCGCCGGCGAGTAAGTACCATTATAAGTTATTATAACTTAGATATGTTCAAGGAGCTCGTGGTTAAGTAAAAACCGTACGGGTCGGTTGGGCAAGGTTATAGGTCTGTGGATGGGTGACCATCCATTTCATACAGAGTTCCCCCCCGTACCTCGGAAAGCACGTAAACCAATGGTCCCGGCTGACATTCGGAGACTTTGGGCAGTCGTTATGGGTAGTCAGAAGGCAGAAAGTTTGACAAAGACAAGACAAGTTTTACCAAGAAGTATCGTGTTACTCAGAACTGGGTTGTGGAGGTCAGATAGGCAGTCGCTCCATGTAAAACACTGGTATTCAGCTACATCCGGTTAGACTAGAAGGGGACCCAAAAATAGTTGAGAAAAGGCTAGGCAGATGATGAATATGTTCACATGTTCAACATATTACTGAAGGTCATTGATCATTGCATTGACGTTGATGCAAGATCAATAGACCGATTGGTAAATAGAGGCAATTATCGTAACATGACTAATAAGCGAGAGCGACCTGCAAAAAAAGCCCTTCCATTGCACTTTCTCCGTATCACGTTCTATCGATGTACTCATATGGTTGTCCGACTTCCAGCGGCAAGTTCGGCCTGTGGCTGGACGGCGACCTGTACTTGGGCCGCACGCAGCGCTGCAAGACGTACGGCAACGAGCCGCTTACCACGCGCGAAGACTTCATCGTCAAGATCATGGAGTGCTGGACCTTCATCTGAGCGCCACCCCCCCCCCCTCCACCCCCCCACGCTCCGCCGGCCTCCCACCCGGACTCGCCGCACGCGCCGGCCACTACTCCACTTTCAAATCAAAAATAAGCTTTAGATTATCTTATGAAATTTGCTACGAAGATTTGACACTTTTACAAGTCAGTCTTTCGACTTTAGTACCGATGAGTCTGAAAACGATTTTGTACTCGCATTGTGACTCGAAACGTAGCGGCGCGGATCAACATCGATCGGCCGACATGAAGACAATATAATTAACGTCTACGCGCATTTCTAGTCAAATGTACTGAAACCTGACCAATGTTTTCATCCTCTCCGAATTTAGAGGCGTGTTCGGATACGAGTGCCGCCGCTCGGGCGCGGGCCGCCCGCCCGCGACCTCTACTGAGCAAGTGCATTCATCCTAGTCAATTGTCATTTGTATGTAAGTTGGAAGCTCCGGAGACGCAGAGCTCGAGGAGGACGGCGTCGACTGTCGCGGCACCGTCGGGTAGCGACGCGAGCGCGCTCGCTCGTGCACCCGAACAGTCCGATAATTATTACGTGTCAATTCATACAATTAATATTGTGCATTGTTGTTAAGGAAATTAAAAGCATATTTGTAATTATAAAATCTGTATGTTATGTAGAAATTTATATATTAACGAATCGAGCATTACCGTTACGTTTAGAGGCCGACTTATTGGCGTGTCCAGTACCTACCGAGCAATGTAACACGCATTAATTTTATGAAAGTGATTCTGGTTCATTCATGACTTATCGTTGGAGGCAGCTCGATTGTATTTGGCAGACAGCGCAAGCTGAAGGGTTTTTGCCAAAGTTCGAGAGCCTCGAGCCACTCATGTGTAGCCCGCGCAAAGGTCGGTGACACTGTCAGTATAAATATTTTATTTATTAATAATTTGTGTAGATTTTGTATGTTTTGTTGTCGTGTCTGATTGTATTGAGTCATAATATTAAGTTAGTGAGCATAATTTATGTTACACTTGTACTGTGATTTGATTATTATGGTTGCATTTTTTCACTTATTGGAGCGTTGTCACTGATTAATTACATTAACATTATCATAACATACTGATCGGGAGTTTAGTGAATATCTAACATATCTTCATTCATGTCGCACATTTTTAAGAATGTTTACGATAGTCTGCAGAATACGAACACTCAATCAAAATAGTTTTCAATAAACCAGAGATTATTTTGGTGATGTGACGCTTCAGTACAGAGATGAGTAGCCAATATATGAATATTATTAATTAAATAGTAAAAAAAATCTTAAATAGTTATCTTAGAATGCTTGATGAATGTAATCGTCATTGTGCTTAGTAATCGTTAGCATGATGTTACTCAGATCTATCTGGTCGTATAACATTATTTATTTGTCCTATGTGAGCACGCGCGCTAGAGCCGCCAAGCCGCGCATCTATTTACCGCTATGGCCAGTATAATGGCGTTGTCTTTTGTTTTGTTTCATATATCTACTGTATATACAATATATTCCTATGTGAGATTAGAAGAGATATAATATATATTTTTGTGAAAAGCCACGCGAAACAACTTTGTAAAAGTGTATCGATGGTAGAAATGCTTGTACTTTCTACCATTGATATACTAAACAAAGCAATGGTAGAAAGTACAAGTACCTAAATGTGTCCCAGCTGTTATTGAAGTATATATTATAGCGCGTGCGTCTATTCATGCAAAATATTTTGACGTTGTTATTGTTTGTGTACATCAGGAATGTAATAGATGAACTTAGGTTTTAAAATTATATCGGCATAATTATTGTTATAAATTTATAATCATTAGACTTGTTGAGTAGCAGTGAGAATTAAAATATTTATTTATTTTGTTATGGTTTCCATCTTACGGTTGCTGTAGCTACATTACTTTATCGGTGATGATTTATTATGTAATTCTAAGTTGTTAAAATGTAAATCAAGCCATAATAATTGAGAATATATTCTTTTGAGAAGGAGAATGTTTTATTTTTTATAATAAGTAAAATACATTTGTGATTGAACATGAGTCCTCAGTATTGGTGTCGGTGTCGTGGACGGTACCCTGATGCACTGTCGTCGTAACCTCTGTTGTAGTCGCTGTATCCTCTGTTGTCGCGCCGGTCGTAGTTCCTGTCTCTGTTGAGGTACACATTCGTCAGAATAAATTATAGTTTGTTAATTTCTGGCTAAAACGGAGTTTTGGTTAGATTCCGCTTTCGTTAGAATAATAACAAAATGTTAATAACTGAAAAACGGAATTTAAAAAATGGTGTCATTCTGTAGCAAATAGGGAGTCGAAAAGAAATAGTAAGAAACTGCATTATGTCTGGTGTAAGCTGTTAGTATAGGTTGGTTATCTATAAATAAATAAATAAAAATAAAATTATGAGGAAAATAACAATTTATGCAACGGTTACGAAAATTGGCACAATGTCGGTTGACGTCAGGTTGACGGAGTCCCGCGCAGTGGGGCTCTAATTGCTGTCTGCAGGGTTTAAAGGAACCAAACCGAACCTCGTGGTGCCCCTGACGTCGGCCTAAATTAACCTTTAATTAAAGTTTTTTTCTGTCCAAGGAATTACTTTTTCGTCAGAAAAAAAAAAAACAGTTTATAATTAATTCTGACGAAAAAGGAATCTGGCGAATGTGTACCTCCCGTCCCTGTTGCCATCGCGCTGATACGGATGGTTGCGGCGGTTACCGCGGCGGTCGTTGCGGCGACCAGAGTTGGGAACCCACCATGAGTCTAACACTGGCGGCGTAGAAGGCGGCTCATTAAATACTTTCATAAAATCATCATCCTTCTCAGTAAATCTATCTTTCAGTTCTTCTTCACATTTCTCTAAAAACTCTTTATCTTCAGCTGATAATGTTTCAGTAGCCATCTTTAATCCAATGTATTTGTAGGATACTCCGTCAGGGTGTTAAGAACTGAAAATAAAAAAATATAACCAATTTTGCGTTCGACTTTCATTTTGGCTGGTTAAAGAAGCTATAATGAACCCGCCAATAACAAAAAACAAAGACACAATGATAAGGACACCATTCTCACCAGGACTAGGTATAATTCTTTTTTAGATATGCTCAGACCACAATATGCTATTTGCTTGTTAAAATACACATTTGATAACTTAGTGATAGGTTTACCACATATATTTAATAAAAATCAAAACAACAAAGTAAAGCGTGAGAGTAATAGTGAAGCATTCTATAATTCTGATTGTAAGTATGCATAAGCTTTTGTTAATTTTTTTTAACACAATCGCGTATGTAGTATTATTGGACCTGCTCTTTTATTAGGGCTTCCAAACAAATATAACTTTTTTTATAGGTGTATGTATGTAATAACGGCCGCTACGGCTACGGCCCATTGCACAATGGTCCATTTTATTAAGGACTAAGTGCGGAAACAGAGAGGCCTATGTATGTTTGTCGAAGTGTTTCTCCGATTTTTTTAGATGGATTGTAATGTAACCTTTTTTTTGTGGCTTACATAAAATGGGTCTAGTGGTTTTCAAGATATGGACTATTACGTGTGATGGCCTGACTTATTGTTACCAGCTACGGGTGTGGTGTCAAAGAGAAAACATCTCAAAACCTTGGTCAAATCCATACATAGTGATTTGCTTTACACCGTAATCGTCACGTAGGACGATTACTGTGTAAAGCATATCGCTCAAATGAATATATTCATTTGTAAACACATGGTTGTAAGACATTTGCTGGTTAGGTTATTTCACAGATATAGACAGACCTAGATAACGCAAGAGCAACTACTTCGCGTGCCTAGCTTAGGTACATACTAAAATAATATATGTATAGTATAAAAATAAGTAAGTAAAAAAAAAAGAAGTAAGTAAATGTTTTCTTCCATGCATCGGTAAGTCATTTTGTGAATAATATTATGCATAATTAATTTAAAAAACAATTGTTTTTAATCTAATACCCTCAGTAATACCTGGTAATACCAAATTTAAGAAAAAAAAAACATTAATGTGACCTCATAATAGGTAGTCAAAAAATGGCACACTTGGTTTTCATACTGATTGTGATATTTGCGTTATCTAGGGTCTATCTATATCTGTGGGTTATTTAGTGTTACCGTTTTTTAATAAATTTGGATAAGTAGATACCTAAAATGAAAACTTTTTTACAAATAGGACAACCACCTTCAAAATCTAAAAAGCTGTAAATAACTTTAACAATTTAGTACAGAACACACAGACTAGTTGTGGAAGTTGCTAGCAATCCAAAACAACAAAAAGGACAAAAGCCGCCAACTTCCAAAACTAAAATCATGTGTTTTGTGATGAACTTATTTATCACTTACATGTAATTAGTTTTAGGAAGCATTTTTTTTGTAAAATAGTTTTATTGGTTGTCTGGTTGTTGTTTATCTTTTTTTTTTATTATCTAATAGGCTTGCGTTTGACCGCAATTCACTTGGGGGCCAATTCTGCCGTCATTCTAACACAATCCCATTGTCATTTTGCTAAAAGTTCGTAATCTGCTAAATTCATAATAGTCGATCATTGACTGCACGATGACGTTCTAATGGTAGGTTACTGATCTCAAAGGAACAGTCAAAATTTTAGCAGATTACCGCCTAAGTCTGTCATTCAGTTGTCATTTTGTACGAGATTACCATTCTATATCATTTCTTCCAATGGCGTGTCTGTGGTTGACCATTGGAAAGTCATAATGACGCCATTATACTAGTAGATTACCAAACTTGTCAAAATCAACAATTATGATATCAATGATAGACCATTCTGACACTATTGTAATAGCAGACTTAAGGCTCTGGGCGTCAAGTCTGCTATTACAATAGTGTCAGAATGGTCTATCATTGATTTTCATAACGACGCCATTATATTAGTAGATTACCAAACTTGTCAAAATCAACAATTATGAAATCAATCTGACACTATTGTAATAGCAGACTTGAGGCCCGATCTTAGGTGATAATGCAGTGTAAGTTGGAACATGCTTATCTATTTAAGTATGTATTTAAAAAGTATTTGTGTATGTATATCAGATATCTGACACACATAGTACAGGGTCTCCCAAATTTGGGGTCAGATGGCCATGTGTGAAATGTCCCCACATATTATTATCATTATTAGCAATTCAAAAATAAATACAAAGCAATGGATAATTAAAATTGTGATTGTCGGTGTTTTTAGCTCATCTAGATGATAAGGCAGGGCACTGACTCCAGAAACATTGTAAACAATGGGAATTAAATTAAGATGAGTATAAATTAACTATTTTGATTATGAATTAGAAAACTCTAGTTGCTATATACAACACAATAGACCAAGCTTGTATTAAAAGTAAGATACAGATACAATTATAATGCAATACAACAATACACAAAACAACCTGACCCACAAAATCAATCCCAGAACCCTGTAATTTTGATTATATTTACAATGCTCTCCGATAAGACTTGTTAAGATGAGACCATAAAACTTTTTTGATGGCTCTACCAAACTAGGGTTGATTGGTTCAAAGACAAATCCAATATATGCTCCACAATCTGGACACACACATGGCTTCCAAAGATAACCAGGAAACCAAGATGCATTATCATCCCACTGCAATGATTTTATTAAGGAGGTATGTTATAGTTGTCTTATTGTCATGAACAGAGGCTATAATAATTACAGGTATTTATTTATAAATACATAAATATTACCTCCCCAGTAGGAACACAAGTCGAATATGTAAATGATATTGAGGGATAATGGAAAAACACATCAGCGGCAAACACCTGCACTAGGACGTCTTCTTTATCAAACAAAGTATCATTGAATGAATATCGAGATTTTGGACTCGACTTGGAAAATAAAGAACTATTCGATGAAACGTCGCTGCCACAATTGCGGCACAGAATGTTCCCTGAAATAATATAAGTCAAGTTCTGCAGTCCAATAAAAATAGTATATTCAATACAAGCTTGTTATCTATTTGTTTATCTACCCTTAGATTTCTGTATCTGGTGGACGTCTTCAAATGCACTAACAGAAGCTATCACAATAAATATATACGAAACATTAACTTTAATTTGAAACGTCATAATATACCTTAATTTCATAAAACAGAACGTCTATTAGATTAACAACACGGAATAATTTTAAAAGAAATAGCGTATATTCGTATCATTCACTGACGGTGAACCGTGTGCGTAACGCTGACGCGACAGGCGACTCTTTCTTAACCTGCCTGACAGTGACAGATGACAGCCCAGCCCAGGAGACAGAACCACAGAACTGACACTAGGGACAAATATGTTTAGGTTAGAATCATAGACTTTTACCTATGCAGATACCCATGTAACTTGTTAAGTGTTATCGGTAAAAAATGTGAATAAACGTGGGTTTTTTTAAGGATAAATTATTCTAAAATGGCAAGATTTTATGAAAAACTAATTTTAAATTAAGCATATCTTTGCGTTGTATTTGTAAATCTTATATATTGAAAAACATTATGAATTGTCAAAATAAAAACCAATTTTGAACTCATACTATTGCGTTTTTGCGGGAAGACTAATATTCGGAGTGAAATTATGAATCAACAAATTAGTCGTGGATGTCTGGAAAAAATACATGGGAAAGGGAAAGATACTATTATTGTTAACATAAATCATAGAAAAGAAATTTTAATTAATTAAGTGCCTCAAAAAAAATGTTTTCTAATCCTAAATTTGACAACATAAAACATCATTTTTACTTGATATTAAGGCTGGAAAAACTTAAAAAAAACATACTGTTTGTTAGCTGAGTTAAGGCAAACAAAAATCAGTAAAAAAAATATAACATTCAATTACTTTATTTATAATTATGATATTTTCAAAGTAACTATAAATTACGCAGCGCCGAGCGCTGGCGGCCATCTGACCGACCGTGACGATGCTATTTCTCTCCTTCAGGAGAGAAATAAGGCCACCAGTATAGTAAACAAACACAGACACAGACCGCCGTCATTCCGTCCTCGCCGCCGAGACCCGCCGCGACGACCCCGTACGTCCCCTCCCCGTCCTTTGCTCGTGACAGCCCGCGCCGCTAAGCCTGTAGAGCCTGCAGCCTGTCCCTTTGCTGTCCTCTCCCAGCGACGCCCTAAGCCGAGGCTCGTACCCCACAGGGGGTGCCCTTAGCGTGTAGTCGCTTAGTTTGTAAGTTATTTTGCCCTGGCTGGAGGCCCTAAAAATAATATTTTTTAAGGCACCACAGGAAAGTCCGGTTAAGCAGCCGACAACCTCCTAGGTTGACCCGCGAGAAGCCAATCCGAAAAGAAAAAAAAAAAACGCTGTCGGCCAGTCGCGCGATGGCGCTCTCTGAGGTAGGACCTATGTCGCTAACACTGCTATCTATCGACAATACAGATAGGTACAGTCTATCTATATTGCCGGTAGATGGCAGCATCAACCCGCTCATTTATAGTTCGCCTGACTTGTTTTGATCCCTAAGTATTTTTTTTACTTAGTGTTAATTTTGTTTTATTTTATACATTCCTATTGAGACATTAACTTAGTGTAGTAACAACTAGGTGTGTTTGGTATATTATATATATCGGGGTGTCGAGCGGCTGCGACGCCCCGTGTCGCTGCTGATCCATTATCTCTTGTTTTCCATCGTAGGCGTGTAACGTTGCAGGTGTTCAGAAAATAATACTCGCAAAATAACACATATCTTAATCTTCATCATATAAACCATTGTTATACGTTACGCATTATTGTTATTACCTATTATAATCCTTAAAGTAGTTTACTTGAAAGCATTCTAACAAAACTTTTTAATAAAGAGTAGGGATTACAATGATGAACACTGATTAAATTACAAAAACTGTTTTAACTTTAAATTAGAGCCAATAAGCAGATATTTCGTTATCGCAATTGTTCCGCAGTGACTCGCTGCCACAGAATACTTATGTACAGAATAGTAAGTCGCTGCCGCATGCGAACGCGTCGGTGTACTAATATAACATAGACATAGAATAGAACGCTAGACCAACGCTCAGCGTGTTGCTGAAAGGGACAGAAAATCAAGGGTTACCCGCTTCAAGGTGATTTTACCCCGAATGTTCACTACGATTGTGAGAAAATAAAAAAAATACGTTCGGCAATTCAATTTGTTTTTAGCAAAAAAATCTACAGATTTCGCGCCATTACATTTTAAATGCTTTTTAACGCTCGCTGTGACTATTTCTGTGATTTGACGGGTATATTTTATCATTCTTGTCGTGTTTGCTTTGCTGCCAGCACTATACACTCTACTTAACTCTATTAAAGCATTCATCTAGAATGATTGAAGAAGGTAATTTATTGCAATATATTTTATTGGTGTACTAATGTCCCCTAAAATGGGATAGCATCCGAGAAAAAAGTAGGCAACACCGAGCTTGGAGGTTATGTAAAAAACAATAAGTAATAAAAATTTAAGTTTATAAACCAAATTAGTTAAAAAGTTCTACTGTCTTCCATCAAATAAACTAAAATATTTAGCTACATACGAATGAAAGGACAATCCGGCAATTTTCCTGTCAATATCACTTTTGCAACTAAGAACATTGCACCGTAACATTTTGAAGGATTATGTAACGTCAACGCAATAGTACGTAATTTTCGCAATATTCAATGAAATAATTTAAAATTTCGTCGCAACGTCTTTGGAAGGCACAACGAAGGTCAAACTTGCCGCGTGCCGCGTTTTTGGTTCATGTGCGAAACACGCACATGAACCAAAAACGCGATTAGGGACAAAAAATATTAGGCTCTGTCTCTTTTCTATACAAGCATCTTGTGTATATATTTATCTTTTATATTCTGTAAGCGTGATAGAAGTTGACCAGCAGTCTATAGTGCCTTCTCTGCCTACGACTAATAAGTTACGTCATTGACTTATATCTATGGACATTGAACAAGAAAAATAAAAACAGGATAAGGTGGGGTTTGTATTGTTCAAGTAAATGAAAATAGACTAATTATTCATCAAAACATTGTCCGTTCAAATGCTTGGTCTTAATTTGGTCAAAATGTTAGCTTCCCAAGCTAACATCAATTTCAGTGCAAAAAATATATGCTCATTAAAATGCGCAAGGACAGAAAATAGGCACATAATAGGAATTTTCCCAATTTTCAAAAATCCCGGGCATTTGCCCACCTCTAGCGCAGACCCATTTAGGGCTGGAAGATGGCGTTGCACACCCTCCCGCCGTCCCCCAATGCGCCAGGTGCTGGCCGGATCAGTGGATGTGATGATAGACATACTGACATCAAGAATAGACAAGTCAGTACAGTTTGTCTATTCTTTCTGTCAGCAGTGTTGCCATATCTACCAACTTTTAAGTAGATCTACCTACTTTGCCCTCAGTCTACCTGTCTACCAACCTAAGCCGCAAATCTACCTATTTTTCAAAATTTTCAACGCCACTAATGAAAACATTTTTCCCTTCCTCCTCAAGGATGAGGCGGTATGGCTTTGTGACTTAGCTCAACGACGAATGAAAAAAAAAACTTACGATTGACAGTTAACAGCAGGGACTTGAAAACGAAATGAATTTTGTTCTGTTAAACAAAATGTTATCCCATAACGTTTCAAAGATTATAACGATATTAAAAAACAAAAATATCAAAAACGTTATAAAAAAATAACGTTATTGAATATCATTTTCGTAGAACAATATTTTAAGTTACATTATAATCATGGACTTGAAAACGAAATGGATTTCGTTCCGTTACACTAAATGTTATCACATAACGTTCCAAAGTTTATAACGATACGAAAACCTAAAAATATCAATAACGTTACAAAAAATAACGTTATAGAATATCGTTTATGGATAACAATATTTTAAGTTACGTTACAATGCGTAGTAACGTTATAAAAAATAACGTAGAATATCGATTTCAAGTAGAACAATATTTTAAGTTACGATATAATACGTAGTAACGTTATGCGTTACGTTACAGATGGATCATTACAGATTTACTTTAACGTTATTCTTGGGAATTTTTCCAACTGACCACCGCGCCGTCACCGCTCCGCCGCGCCGCCGTATTCAAGGATAAGAGAGTAGTGCATCGCATAATTATTTTACAATATAATAAGTAACTACTAAATATGTGTTACAAACTTTGGATTCAACAGATAATTTTGCAATAATCTATCTACTTTTATATTTTTGTGATTGTGTCAACTTTTACATTTCATACGTCGCATCGGTGTTTTCTATTATAACATAGGTACTAGCTTTTTCCCGCGAATTCGTCCGCATAAATGTCGGTTATCGTGAATGCAGACGTACAATAGTGTAGTCGTGGAATAAAGAGTAGCCTATGTCCTTCTCTCGGATTGAAGCTATACTCATACCAAATTTCACCAAAATCGGTTTAGCCGTTTCAACGTGAAAGCGTAACAGACAGAGTTACTATCGCATTTATAATATTAGTATGGAAATATGGATAATGGGTGAGGATGAGTACACATCATTTTTATTAAATTATTTAAAATTGTATACAATAGTAATTATTCGTAATTGTTGCCTCATTGTTCCTGAAGTGTACAGATCTTTAAAAGTTTAATAATCAGCATTCTATTATTTTTAGGGTTCCGAACTCAAATAGTAAAAAGGGGACCCTACTACTAAGACTCCACTATCCGTCTGTTTGTCTGTCTATCACCAGGCTGTATCTCATGAACCGTGATGGTTAGACGGTTGAAACAGATGATGTATTTTTGTAGCCGCTATAACAACAAATACTAAAAACAAAATAAAAAAAAATATTTTAGGGGGACTTCTTCTTCGTGACACTCTTGTCAGAGCGGTCGTGGTTATCACGAGCTACCTGCAGAGGCTGATGTTAGGTATGTGCGCGAGTGCTCACGATTTCTCGCCATTTTTCGCGACATTTGGTGTTTCTGGAGCACTCATGCAATGGATCTCCCACTGCGGATTTAATTTGGTCGGTCCATCGCATAGGGGATCTTCCTCGTGATGTAGTGCCTTCCACTCTACCTTGTACGACTAGAAGCTCAATGGACTCATTATTTCGTCTTGAGACATGTCCGAAGTATTTTAGAATGCGTGTTTGGACCAGAACAGATAAACGGTGTTTAATGTCGAGCTCTTGGAGAATGGAAATATTGGTGCGAAACTTGTTCCACGACAACCCAAGCATTCTTTGCCAGCACCACATCTCCAGGGCGTCTATCTTTTTTTTCTCCACTTCACGCAACGTCCACGTCTCAGCAGCGTAAAGAAATACAAGAAAAACCAGTGTTCGAACAAGTCGGATCTTAGTGGCTTTTGTGAGGTCTTTGTTCCTCCAGACTTTTTTCAATTTGTCCATCGAAGTTCTGGTTATTGCCATACGTTTGTTGATCTCATCCATGCATACACCACCGTTCGAGATTAACGCTCTAAGATAGACGTAAGATTGGACTACATCGCAGTTCGCAATTCTAGTGACTTCCGGCGAATTTTGGTTGACGCGGTGTACGATCATCACCTTGGTCTTGTTACGGTTAATCTTCAGTCTAAATTCAAGGCTCACACGCTCCATTCTAACCAATAGATCTCTAAGCTTCTCTTCTTTGCTTTCTCTTCTAGATGACTTGCGCTGGTAGCGAATAACGTGATATCTTCGGCATATCGCAAATTGACAATTCTGTAACCACCTATTGAGACACCATCTGTCCAGTCCTCCAAGGTAATACGCATTATAAGTTCTGTGTAAACATTGAACAAGAGCGGTGATACTATACAACCCTGGCGGACACCTGCACTAGGATGAAAGCTGCTCGACAAGGTCCGTACTGAAGCTGTGCCTGTTTCGTATAGCTTCCTCAATAGATGTACCAGGTGTTTCGGCGTGCCCATTTCCAGTAAAATATTTCACAATATTGGCCATTTCACCGAGTCGAATGCCTTGGAGAAGTCGACAAAGCAGATAAATAAAGGTTTGTTGAATTCTCGGGCCTTCTCAATTACCTGGCGAACAATTAATATTTGTTCCCGGGTGCCCCTTCCTTTCACAAATTCGGCTTGTTCTGGTGCCACCTCTTTGGAGAAGAAAGCCTTCAGACGCTGGTTTAAAATATGTAGCAGTATCTTGCTGGAGTGTGAGGTAAGTGCAATAAGGCGGTAGTTGCTACATACTTTAGTTGAGTACTTTTTGTGTAACAGAGTAAAAACGTGTGAGTCCAATCTGCGGGCCAGACTCCAAACATCCATACCTTGTTACAAATATCGGAAAAGATTTCAACTCCATTCTCTTTAATGGCCTTAACAGTCTCTATAGAGATTGCATCTCTGCGTGTGGCTTTACCATTCTTTAAGTGTTTGATGGCCGCGTATACTTCTGACTTCAGAATGTCTGGCTCCGGCTCGTTAATTTTGGGTTCGACTGTGGGATAATTTTGCGATTGAGGGTCATGAAATAAGGACTGACAGTAGCTCTTCCAAGTCTCAGAGATTTGATCAAGTTCCGTCACTACAATACCTGTATCGTGTTCAATTGCCCAGGTTTTTGAGGTCGATGACTTTGTAGTGAAGCGGATCTTCTGGTAGAGGTCTCGTGATTCGCAGCGTCCTGACTGTACCTCTATTTCTTCGCATATTTTGCGATAGTATGCGTTCTGGTCTCGTCGGCATGCAGCTTGGGTTTGAGCAGACATACTATTTAGAATATTTATATCTGTACCTTTAGTCTTTCTTCGACTAGAACAAAGGTTTCGCCAGTCATCCAGTATCCGTAAAAACGGAACCCCTATAGCATCACTTTGTTGTCCGTCTGTCTGTCAAGACCTTTTATCTCGGAAACGCGTAAAGATATCGAGTTGAAATTAAAATTATGTACTCAAGTTTACGGTTCCTTGTAGTTGTGCAAAAATCAAACTTCTAAGTTAACGTAAAAAGAGAATAGGCCGTTTATGTCGCAAAAAACGTACATTTCGACACTCTCAAGGGAATCAAAATGTATAGAGTACTTTCCGTTGACCTAGAACTACGAAATTTGGCAAGTAATATCGTCTTATACTCTATAAATACAGGAAAAGTCTGAAAACTATACATTTGTAACTAAATCATAAAAAATATATTCATTATTTATAACGAGCTTTTGTTCGCGACTTCGGCCGTATTAATGTCGGTTATCGCGAATGCAGACTAAGTCGTGGAAACACAATCAAATTAATTTTTAATCACATTTTTTTTGTTTAACAAACTTATCAAACAGTAGAATAATTTTTTAACAAATATTTTTTGATCAGTGTATTTTTCCATGGAATTTATTTTAACGAAAATGTATATAAATAGTCAATAACAAAAATATTGTCTAAAAGTCAATATGTTGTGCTACAAAAGTTAATGACAGAAACGAATCGCTGCGAAACCGAATCCACGTAGTCTTGTCTGCCCTACCCCTAGAGTGTAATTTAAATCCGCGTAGGTGCGGAGGGGCGAGGTGGCCCGCGAGCTGAGGAGCAGGTGGTTTTAACGCCCGCCGCCGCGGCTGAGGCTGACCGGTGAAGCCGGCCAGTGAGCCGAAGCTGCGGTGGTGAGCGTGAATACCATCTGCGACGATAAGATCGCGTGGGACCGCCGGAGCCCGGCAACGCCAGAGCCGTGACAGAAACCATGCCTGCTGCATGTTGCATGCTCGCTTGCATGTTGCATGCTTGCTTTAACTATTAGCTATAAAACAACGTACATTTTTATATACGGTTATAATAGTATGTTTCCTGATATTTACTTATTCATTACAGAATTTAGACTGAAATTTAGTTAGTATCAAAATTAGGTCAACTTAACGTTATATAAAAAGAGCATTGTAAAAAATGAAAATCATATGAAATGACGTTATACTAAATGTTATTAGAGCAAAAGAAGATTATTAAATATGAAATATTACATTCGATCACATGAAATTTGGTTTTTTTTTTTTTTTTTTTTTATATTGTTATAGGCTTATTTGTTGTCATTGCATCTGAAAATTATATCATGTGAACGTTATTTCAGGTGATATTATACTATCTGTTATTATTTATTGCCATATATTACACACCCACCTACAACATGGCAAAAAGTTATCGAACAAAATGGTACCTACATACTTTAGTTAAATGTAAATAAACTATATTAAAAAATGTTTTGAATTTTCTTAAAAAATGCGAAGAAACTTTTTTCCCAACCTAATATAAAATATATAATATGTATATAAGTAAAAAAGTAACAAGTAGATAAGTAATAAGTACCTACAAGTATGGAAGTATGGATAATAGTATGGCTATGTATGTACCTACAAATTTGTTCGTCGGAACCCCGGGGGAGCGAGTCCTACTCGCACTTGTCCGGATTTTTTAGGTAACCTACCTACCCACCGACTTAAATAGTCATTTATTTTATTTGTAAGTTAAGTAATGGATTTATAAACTGAAGTTTTTAAATTCTGTTGGGTCTACCTACAGTACCTACTTACCTATCGAATGCTACTTGGCGGCAGCATGTGTTATACTGGGTGATTTTTTATTCACGTTCCAAATTTCTCAGGGTGATAGTACCCATGAAATTGAATAACTTTCTCCAAAAAACATGGGTCGAAATATTAAAAAAAAAAATCGGACTTCCCATACAAAATCAATAGTCAGCTGATCGATTTTGTATGGGAAGTCCGATTTTTTTTTTAATATTTCGACCCATGTTTTTTGGAGAAAGTTATTCAATTTCATGGGTACTATCACCCTGAGAAATTTGGAACGTGAATAAAAAATCACCTAGTATTTGTATTTTAGGAGAATACCTAGTAGTAGGTATATAGTATCTAGTACTTAATACGAAATGTAGTATGTGGAAAGTGCTAATATTTATTGTATTTAACCAGCCAACCGCCTTTACCACTTTGGTAAACAAAAAACCCCTATTTTTTTTTAAACAATGCGTGCATATTACTTCCCGGGCGTGATAAGTCGGAACCTGCTAGGAATGCGACTCCTCCGCCCGCTATCCCCGCATTTCCCCGATGGCGTATTGTACGGGCCGATTCCCTATTTTCACTTTGATGTCACCAGCCTCAGATCCCAACTTATCGCGCACGGGTATTCGTAGTATGTACCTACTTACTATGTCTCAAAACCAGAACAACATGTAGGTATTAATAAAACAATATTAAGCATGTGTCGACAAAACTTTTGTAATTGTAAACATAACTTTTGTAGGTAGGTAGAGGTACAGTCAGCAAAGGAGATAGGTATGCAGGGTCGTCAGATATAGTTAAAGTTTATTTAGAAACCGATGGATGTTTTTGAATAAAATAAAATTCAATTAATAGAGAACAAACTTTTCAATGATTTAATAAAGTTTCATTCGAAAACATCCATTGGTTTTTGAGTAAACTTAAACCATTTCCGGTGACAAGCACACCTATCTCTTTTGCTGACTGTACCTACTTATAGCACACGATAAGAATGAATTAAAATAAATGAACGAACAGAAAGTCCCCAACGACATCTTTTCTTTGCATGGTATAAGTAGGTAAGTACCGTACCTACGCCGCCAAAGCGATCACGAAACCGCAATACCTTTGCAAACTTTCTTTGAATAACTTCATACCTACTATTTTTCAATACCTACACATAAAACTGACATGTTATTAACTTTTCATTTTACATCTAACAATAATAACTAATAGTTAGTACTTAAGTAATATAAGATTGTATTTACTATTTACTCGAGAGTTTTATTACAACCTAGAACAACACATTTCGACGTTTGTTTGTCATCGCTCAATAAAAAATATTTTGTTGGTAGGTAGGTATACAACATTTTTCTTTTTACGGCCCACTTAGATTATGAAACAAAAAGCAGACAGACCGAGCGTAAAACTTGTATTCACTTTTGAATTTGTATTTGCTTTGGTGGCTTCACTCTCAGTGTTCCGCACGGTCTATCTGAAGCCCATGATAAAATAGAAAAACTGTCAAACTCAAACAATACAATTGAAATGAAATCAGATGAAAAAGTAAAAAATAAGAACGGCGAAATGCTGGTTGCACACACTGCACTCGGGGAATAATCTAGTAGTAGGTAGTAGACTAGTAGGGACGCACTGCGTGGCCGGCAACCCTCAAGATCACAATATTGTACTCTTTGATCAAGGCGAAGCTAGGGGGCAACGCGAAATGCGTTATAATTTCGTTTTATAAATAACAATTCAAATTCCCAATATATTTTTAATGTCGTTATTAACAGTTGTAGATTTCGTTCCGTTTGTTAGTATCGTTATAGTCAAGAAATTCGTTTTGTTACGATCCAGGTGGAACGGTATAAATTATTTTTACTTGTAACGTTATTTTGAGTAACGTTTCAAATCCATGCGAATAACGTTATTATTTCGTTATGTAAATAATGATATATTTTTAATATCGTTATTAACAGTTGTAGATTTCGTTCCGTTTGTTAGTATCGTTATAGTCAAGGAATTAATTTTGTAACGGTCTTAGTGGAACGGTACAAATTATCGTTATACTGGAACTATGCGTAACGTTATTTTGAGTACCGTTTCAAGTCCCTGGCTAACAGTGCACGTTGATTGACATCTGACATTGATACTTTCGTTTAGACATCCGCAAAACAGTGCACTCTACAGTGATGTATTAGGACATTACTTTTCGCATCGAGTAAATATGACATTACACCCTGGACTCCGAACATGACGCGAAATGAAGCGCCACACGATTTGACACGATGGCTCGTGAAATGAAGCGCCACACGATGGCTCGTGCGGCGCTTCATTTGCAAGCAAAATGTCACTAATGTGACAGTGACATCTGCCATCACTGCTGACTGCCCGCGACGTCGACGTTGAGTTGCGTTTTTGAGTGTTTATTATTTTTAATGTAATTGTAATACCAGTACATTTTGTTTCCAAAATGTCTGAAAATGTGAATATCGATCTCTCAGGAGAAATTAATGCCACCGTAGAAAAGAAAGGGTTACAAAAGTATGTCAATGATATGGAATTGTAAGTCTAACAATAACAATGCTACGTGGTGTTTCCCTTGCTTTGAGATTTTTTTATGCTGTCAATGCTGTGTACATATACATTCGTTTGGTTACTGATCTGAGGCTACATCATTTGTCAATCGTCATTACTATAACATGATTTAAAGTAGGCATAATTCTGTTTGGGTCTTATTCGTGGAATGTAATTTCAACATACCTACAACACAAATATTTAAGTATCCACCTCAGACCAATAAAAAACTATTTATTCCATTTTTATTGGTCTGAGGTATCCACCTACCTAGTTGTACTTTTCATTCAAAAACGATTGACAACATTTTATTGCTAACTTTATAATCTATAAACAATTATAAAATTACAGATTTACCTACAACTTTTTGCTAAAGGCACTGTATATTGCCAAGTATATCCAACACCACCTAGTGATTATTTATTTTGAGAATTTATTACTAACAAACATTTCTCTTATATTAGAGTGATTATTACATTTTAGCATTTAAATGTATTTGCTTGGTTTAACTATTAAAAACAAAACTTAATTTTAAATGTTTCTGAAGGTTGCTTCAGCATGTGCGCAGCGGTGCTGGACCGGCTCTGCTTATGGGAGTCCTCGCATCACGCAGACCATGGATGCAGTTTGTGGCCACTGACAACTTTAAGGTTGCTGATAACCTTAGTAAATTATTATTTAGCACTTAAGTTATTATTTTTTTATAATCTCTTTTTTGTACTGGTTATATTTATCCTTATTAGGTATATACAGAACCATTTAACATTCAATAAAACCAGTTTGTTACATAAGGTAAAGAATAAAATGTAATATTTTGCTATTAATCCCTCACTGCGTTAGTGATTTAGACTCATTTAACATAGGTTTTTGTGTCTTTTTTTTTGTTATAGGCTCCACCATCAATACCTCGGCTATCACGACGTTTTTACAGGAATGTGGAGTACTTTCAAGCTAACTACCTGATGGTGTTTCTAGGATTGTTTGCATATTGCTTGTAAGTAGTATTTTATATCTGTAATTAACTGACTTGAATTTTACATACAGAGGTCCTAAGTATTCTATGTTTTAATGATCTCATCACTCTTTTTAGGATTACTTCACCTCTTCTGTTAATTGCTATGGTGGCCAGTTTCTTTGGATATAGAAAACTTACATCTGGACCAAATACTTGGAAGGTGAGATTACGTATTATACTATTAAAACCACTAATTTTGAGTTTGTTTTATTGTAGATACTGATAGTACAAAATGTAACGATACTTTTTGTTGTTTCAGCCGAAAGTAAGTTGCCTAGAAAATTTCCTTTATTTCATTTCAATGAGTGGTTTGGTTTCATATAACTTAAGAGCGCCCATCCCCATCGCGCGAACTTCAACTCGAGCATGATTGAATTTTTTTTTTGCTTGCTGAACGCAAGGCTCGAAATCAAACGAGTGAGTGAGATGACGAGTTATCGCGATCTCACTCACTCACGCGATCACAGGAAAATGGGCGCGCGGAAATTTCACAAAACTTGTTCCAGCAGGACATACGTGTTTTTGAAAGAGCCTTACAAGTTTTTGGTAAAAATGTTTGTAATTTAGAATCTCAATTACATGTGCAAGGTTTCTATGAAGCTGTTTTTTTAGTTTTTCAATGTATGAGTGCATTATGAATGGTCAAAGTTCAGATAAAATTGTGCAAAAAAGCTGATTTTCGAACGTGTTTACTGAACTTGTTTCTCAAAAAAGTTTATTTTTGGCTTCATACAAACCTAGATTTAAACCACAAGATACCTGTGTGTTAAAAATATTTGCAAAATAATTTGTTATACCGCCGTAATCGCGTACGAGCGTTTGTATGGGAAATATGACGGGTTGGGCGCTCTTAAGGATGTTATTAACAAAGACCTTGTTAAATATATGTTTATGACTTTTGCTTATGTACAGTCGAACAAGCTAATTGGTTTACAGGTAAAAATATTCATCTTTCTACTATATTCACAATGTTTTATTTTATTAAATTTTCTTAACTCGAGCACTCACCAAACAAAGTAGTCCTCGTAACTGAGCTCGAGCATCTGTAATTATTCACTCGGTTCAAAGAGGAACAGAATGAGCGCATACAACTGCAACAGCTAGTAAAAGACCTCAGTAGTCAGATAGAAGCGCTACAACACCAACTGAAAGTCATTCAGGAGCAAAAGAATGTTACCTCAGAGAGGGAACACTCAACGATCGATAAACCTCAGAAGGCAGTCGAATATGGGACTGACGAAGAGGAACTTGCCAGACAACAACTACAACAAACAGAGTGGGTACGGCAAAAAAGTAGGAAAAAAAGGAAGTTTATCACTTCACTGTCTCTTCCTTCTCAGGGAGGAAGCTTGAATGAATCTCAGGCCAGTACAGAGCCCGAGAAAACAAAAGAAAAAAGAGTACCGCAACCTCCACCAGTCATAGTCGAAAAGATGAGGAACTACCAGCAGTTCTACGACCTTCTTTTGGCTAGCTTAAATAGAGATTCATTCATGGTAAAAATGATGAACGGAGATACCGTCAAAATAAACGCCAAGGACGAAGACTCATATAGAGGGATAACCAAAATATTGTTGCAAAACAACTGTCTCTGGCACTCGTATGAGAATAAGCAGGACACAGACCGATAAGGGTAATGGCCAAAAATAGTCAGACAGAATAGTCGAAGACCTAAATGCTAAAGGCTATAAAATCCAGGAAGCGGTAAACAAATTAAGTTGGAGGACTAAGGAACCTCTAAATATGTTTATGTTATCATTCCAAAAAGATGAAGACATAAACCAAATCTATGGTATTAAGACCATACTAGGTTGTAAGGTAGATGTACAGCCTTTAAAAACATCTAAATTAATCCCACAGTGCAAAAGATGTCAAGCATATGGCCATACCCAAAAATATTGCTCAAAGGAACCTAGGTGTGTGAAGTGCACTGGTAAACACCTCACAAAGGACTGCACAAAGTCGTTAGCTACAAAACATAAATGTGTTCACTGTGGCGAACCCCACCCGGCTAATTATAGAGGGGGTATAGTAGCTAAAGAACTGCAAAATTTAAAAAATAAAGCTTCCAAAAGGGGTGAAAGGTAACTACACCAAACATCCTTGCTTCTGGTGCTGAGAGACAACAACCGTTACGTTCTACTCACCAAAAGGTATCAAATAGTGTGTCTTACGCGCAAATAACAAAAGCATCGCAGCCCACAGTCACAGCTTCCGGTGCCCATTAAGTCTGGAAATACAACTACAGATGAAAATATCAGTACACCATGTTAACCTCCTTTGACCAAAGGTTGAGAAACATAGAAAATACACAACCATCTATTTATCCTAAACAAAAATGACTAACACACTAAAAATTATGACGTGGAATGCAAACGGACTCCTAAAGCACCGAAACGAGTTGCAGGCAGTCTTATCAACAGAGCAAATTGATGTGTGTCTCATATCAGAATCCAACTTTACGAGAGAAACCTTTACTCATATAAAAGGCTATAAAATATATCATGCACTGCATCCAAACAACACTGCGAGTGGAGGAAGTGCCATCATTATTAAAGAGAATATCTACCATTATTTAGAACACAAATGCGAAGAACAATCTGTACAAACTGTAGCCGTTGTGGTCAGAACCAAACTTCATGATATTACCATAGCAGATATATACATTCCACCTAAGTATGCGCTAAAAACAGAGCAGTACAAAAATATATTGAAAGTTCTTGGTAACACATTCATATTAGGAGGTGATTTTAATGCTAAGAATACACATTGGGGGTCCAGACTAACTAACACCAAAGGCAAAGAATTGCTATGTGCTATCAGGGAAATCAAGTGCAATGTGATTTCAACAGGGAAACCCACTTACTGGCCTACCGATATTCGAAGAAAACCAGATCTGATTGACTTCTTCATTTACAAGAATCTGTCAGCTCCATACCTTAATATAGAAGAAGGATATGATATGCATTCTGATCATTCACCTATTATATTAACTCTAAGCGAGAAAATAATACAAAAAGAGAGCAATCCAAGTCTAGTAAACAAAAACACGGACTGGGAAAGCTTTCAATTTGATTTAAACAATAGTATAAACCTGAAAGTACCACTCAAAAACAAACAGCAGGTAGATGAAGAAGTAGCAAAATTCATTACCGACATACAAAACTGCGCCTGGCGAAATACACCTGACATGAAAAGAAAAATTGCAACGCACAGATATCCAGTAGAAATAACCAATCTTATAGCCATAAAGCGAGTCCAGAGACAAAGGTGGCAACAATTTAGGTATCCGCCTGATAAAACATTGCTAAATAAACTCACAAAAAGATTAAGTAGAGCAATTCAGGAATTTCATGATGATACCACAAATGCTTACCTTAGCCAACTATCAAGTAATGGTACATCAGATTACTCGCTATGGAAAGCCACTAAAAGCCTAAATAAGCCCATTACTCACATTCCCCCTATTCAAAAAATAGATGGCAAATGGGCCACAAGTAATGAACAGAAAGCGACTGTATTTGCAGACCATTTGGAACAAATTTTTCAAACGAACAATGAGGAAAGCTCTGAAAACATATCATTGGATACGACTTAGTATAATGACTTGGAAATAAAACTCGTCACCCCAAAAGAAGTTAACAGCATGATCAAAAATTTAACCAAAAAGAAATCGCCTGGATACGACCTGATCACTGGCGAACTGCTCCAAAATCTCCCACGTAAAGCCATAGTAAAACTAACAACCCTCATCAATGCCACATTTCGACTAAAACATGTGCCTAATATGTGGAAAGTTGCTGAAGTTATCATGATCCCTAAGCCAGGAAAACCACCTCGTGAAGTAACATCATATAGACCCATATCACTCTTACCAATCATAGCGAAATTATTTGAAAAACTGCTACTCAGGCGTTTAAAACCTATTATAGAAGACAGAGAACTGATTCCTAATTACCAATTCGGTTTTAGAGAAAAACATTCTACAATAGACCAAATTCACAGAATTACCAATGTTATTGAAAAAGCATTAGAAGAAAAGAAAGTTTGTTCTACAGTATTTCTAAATGTAGCTCAGGCGTTTGATAAGGTGTGGCATAGAGGCCTTATATATAAACTAGGTAAAATGCTCCCAAAACAATTTGTGGACATTTTAGAATCCTATTTAACAGAGAGGACATTTAGAGTGAGACATGAGGATGCCTATTCAGATATCAAACAAATAAAAGCTGGTGTACCACAGGGAAGTGTTCTTGGACCTATCCTGTACCTACTGTACACCTGCGACATCGCAGGTGTGTGCAGGGATATCCCTGAAAACTAAAAACAGCATCATTGCTACCTTTGCAGATGACACGGCTATCATGGCTACAGGTGTCACTCATAAAGAAGCAGTGGAGAAGGTACAAATTGCCCTCAATGCCATCACCGATTGGACGAAAAAATGGCGAATCAAATTAAATGAGTCAAAATCCACCCTTATAGATTTCACAAACCAAAGACCTAATCATACACCGGTATACATTAACAGTCGTGTAATACCATATGAAAATACGGCAAAATACTTGGGCATGACGCTAGATGCAAAACTTCGCTGGAAAGCTCACGTCAAAAAGAAACGCCAAGCGTTAGACCTACGCTACAAAAATATGTACTGGCTACTTGGCAGACATTCTACTTTGTCAGTGTACAACAAAGTGCTTTTATACAAGCAAGTACTCATATGCCTGTATGGACATACGGCATTCAACTTTGGGGCTGTACAAAACCAACTAATGTTGAAATAATTCAAAGATTCCAAAATAAAGTACTTCGGAGTATAGTAAATGCTCCTTGGAACGTTAGAAACATCCACCGAGATCTAGGAGTGGACCTAGTTACTGTCATAAAAAAACACGCAGAAGCACAAGGGCGTCGCCAGCCGATGGCCCAGGGGGGGGCAAGTTGATACATGGAGGATGGGAATAGCATGAATTTTAAATACAGTGAAAAGCACATGAAGCCTTACCGGAAGTGCGTGTCTTACCTCTAACGGCGGCGCTTGTACTAAGGGTTCCTTCACACTAGCGTTTATCCAGCGTAGGCCTTCGATATTCGTATGCGCAGCGCCGACGCTGCGGCATCGGCGTTTCCTCTGCAGATAATTGAACGCTGCGCTAGCGCGGCGCAGATTTCGGCCATATTATATAGTATACCGAAACGACAACGAGATTGTGTGAGATCTCGGTGCGTCGCGTTATGCCGTCGTTTCTACGCTGCGATGTGCATACGTTCATCCAATCATCATCTCATCTCATCAATCATACATCCATCACCGCGTAGGCGTTCGATGAACGTATGCACATTGGTATCGACCGTAGGCGTAGCGGTTGTTTAGCGTAGGTTTGACACCGTAGGCTGGACAACCGCTAGTGTGAAGGGGCTCTAAAAACGGTACAAACTCCAATGTGTAAAGCTCCACAAGCTCTTGACTATACAATTCAGTGGCGTAGCTACGAGACGATGGGCCCCGGTGCGAAAAAAAAGTTAGGGCCCTATCTAAACTGGTTACGTTTCATGTTATCAAGTAAAAACGTAAATACATATACAGGGCGTCCCACGGATATGCCACATGGAGGGAAAGTTCCTTGAATATTGTAGATGGAACATTTTACTGAAAGAAGACTTTGTTAGAATTTAAAAAAACAATTTAAACTGCATTCATAGATATTTAAATAATTACTTGGTTGAACCGGGAATCGAATCTCGTTACACGAGAAAAATAATCATTCTGTAGCTGTATCATACCGATCGAAGGGCTTCATCATATGGATTATTTTTTGCTTAATAACATAAGTGTCAGAAATAATAAAAGGAAGACCATGAATTTAAACATTTTAATACAATATTAATCAATAATGTCAGTTTATGTCCTTACGACAATGTTAGCTTTTCATTTTTAACCGACTTCAAAAAGGAGGAGGTTATCAATTCGAATGTTTATATATATTTTTTTCTTTTTTTAATGTATGTTCGGGCATAACTCTGTCATATATGGACGGATTTGCAAAATTCTTTTTATGTTCGAAAGGGGTTTATTCCGAAAAGGTCCCATATACATTTTATCAAAATTGGTACAGCCATTTTTGAGAAAATCAACAAAATCCCAAAAAAATTACTTAGACGACGTATTAGTTTCATCAATCACTGGAGGACTTACAATCTCTTTTAAGTGTGTTGCTGTTTCTTAATGGATTTGGATGTTAAGGCAACACTAAAAAGCGAAAAAGAAAAAGTTAAAAAAAAAAAAGAAAACCGCCTTCAAAAACTAAAAAGTGATAAATAACTAAAGCACAGAACACACATTACTTTACTTTCGGAAGTCGGTGGCAATACAAAACAACAAAGACAAAGCCACCGCCACCGACTTCCGAAAGTAAAGTAATGTGTGTTCTGTGCTTTAGTTATTTATCACTTATTCGTTTTTGAAGGCGGTTTTTATGAACAAAATTTCACATCAAATGTTAAAATTCATGCTTTTCCTTTTATTTCTGACAATATGTTATTTAGCAAAGGTCATATTTCCTCCAGTTAAAGATAAACCTGATGCAGTTATTGAGGACCCTGTGCAGCTTAGCCGTCTGAGACAATACATGAGCACCTAAATTACCAGTGGTTGTGAAGTAACGGTTGATATCATCCAGGTAAATGGTATTTGGGAAGTCCACATGAAGTGGGCTGCCAAGATACCAAGAGTTCTGAAGAATTTCCAGATATCAACAGAGAAGAAGGCGAAATGTTTTCGAGAATATGGCGGCGTTTGGCGTTACGTATCATCTGATTACAGATTTCTTGCAGCTTTGAAGAGTTTTCTTCACCCGATCCCTGTGCCTCATCGCCATACGCACCCCTGTCGTTATCCAAGGACCCGGTGGACGCCTAAGCTGAACTCTCTTTACAGGAACGTGTCTGTCCAAGAGAGCAAGGACCGATCGATTGAAGATACGCAGCTGGTCGTCTACGGTTGTTGTAGCTGCAAGATGACCCCACCCCCATCGAGTTCCGACGCATGCTGACGTAGCTTCTCCACATCCATGTATGCCAAACGACGCGTGTACAGACCTTTACGAACCGGTTTAGGTTTTGTTTTAGAACATGCGAGAGGAAAATAAGGTCATGGTTGGAAAAGCCAGGTGCAGAATACTGACCATGAATGGACACAAGAGAGAGAGAGGTCGTCAGTAAGTCGAGCCACGTGTCATCCCCTGAGATATTAAAATGAGTAAGGGTTGCAAAGGAAGATCATAGAGACTAACAGACTCGATGATGTGTAGGAGTTTACGAGAACAAGGGGCATATTGACGCAATGTGCATGCTCTGACAATAAACAACACCAAGTAGGGTTTTAACAAATTTGATATGGATTTTTAGCCTATCTACTCAGCAGAGGCACAGCTGTAAAGTGAAGGAGAAGAAGCAAAGATTTTGAAAGGAAAATCGCTACGAAGACACATAGCAACAACATCATTACGGATAAGAACGAAACCGGGAAGAGGGTATTAGGTTGTAGAGAGAAGATGAGATTTGAGCCAACTCTCAGAAATCAAAACGGTGTGCATGAATGAGTCTCTAACAGGTCAAGTGACTTGAAACACTTTGAGCATTGATGTCGCATACATTACACATAAAAAAACCTTTCTTTTGACTGAAGCTCCGACGTACAAAGTCACCAAGGGTGTCAACTTCAATTAAATGAAACTTTCATCAGCGGAAGAAAAATTAAAGGAAGCATTGGCAGAGTATAGGAGTCATTATCAGATGACATAAAATAAAAAAATATTACAAATAAAAAAAATTGAAATATCACGCAAATTCATAAATCGATTGCATAACAGCTGATTGGTTGAGGTGGCTAGACACAAGAACCTACACAACACAACAGAAAGAATTTGTACCTATTTATATTCTGAAGGTGGAAAAATTTTTTGCTAGGTCAGGTAGGGGGCCCCGATGCATAGCACCGCCTAGCCTTCCGATAGCTACGCCACTGTGTACAATAAATAAAAATTGTGAAGAAAATTATTATAAGTATTTAATAACATAAAAAGAATTTTCAACAAAATATAGGATATTGGGATAAAAAGAATTTATGCGAGATTCGTATTTTTGATCAATTGAACTATTTTTTTTTCACATTTTTTGAGTGTCTAGGGGGGGGCAGCTGCCCCTACCTGCCCCCCCCCCTGGCGACGCCCTTGCAGAAGCACATGAACGAAGGCTTCTTCAACATGTGAATGTCGAGGCTATTCAGCTCCTTGACACCACGGACATAGTAAGAAGACTCAAGAGAGCTAAGCCCTTTGAGTTAGTTTAGTGAAGTAAGTGCTACATAGTGCAGTGAGTGCTACTCTTAAAGAACACAAGAACAAAGTGTCTTTCCATCATAATAGAGACAATAAGAAAAGTGCCAATGGACACATTCTTAACCATGTAAGATTTTAGCAAATTAAGTTAAATTACTTATTAGCCTTAAGGTCTAGATTGTAATTGTTATGAGTAACCGTTTAATTACGAGTACATCATAAATGAAAAAACAAAAAAAAAACGAGCACGTAGGTATCCCTGGTACCTACGTATTAAAGATAAACAAAATAAAAAATAAAATAAACTGTTAGTGTACATAGTAGAAAGATGAATATTTTTGTCTGTAAACCAATTAGCTTGTTCGACCGTACCTTTACTTTTTCTCTATGATTTTAACTCTCCTCCTAAAACTTTGCTAGATTGGTGGCTGGGAGTTGAGCAAGACACAGCAGTATGCAATGGCGGCAGCATGCTCCATGGCTTTGTGTTGGCTAGCCGGGGCTGGAGCTGTTCTCTTCTGGGTTTTAGGTAAAGATTACTTTTACTTAGATTTAGGTTAGAGATAATAACTAATTAATTTGTTTTAGTTTATAAAATCTTAACTGACGATTGCTTTCATTTGATTACATGTTACCTACTTTTTTTTTTTTTGCGATATTTCAGGCGCTACGGTAACAGTAGTAGCTCTTCACGCTAGCTTTTTTGACGCCGAGGCGCTCCCTCAGTCTGAAGACCCGGAACAGTTCCCGATGATAGAGCAAGTGTGACACGGACACCTACCGTTGTTTCTGCCCCCGCCTGGACGCATCACACAACGCCTTAACGAACCTAACTGATACATACAGCCTATCCTATGAAATTATTGTGGATTCTCTATTTCATATACAATTTACTATTTTCATTATTAAATGAAAACCCTATAAACCTTAAACCTTATATTAATACCTACATGCATTTGTGGCAGTGTTATGCTTTCAATATTGTATTTAGAAAAACGAGGTTCGAATTTAGCACTTATAATTAAGTTTGCGTTGTCTTAGTGCAATTAAGAAACCTGAGGTAGTTGTCCTTGAAAACTTTTGATATTGGTCATCAGCTTTTGCTAAGTCAAATGTGTATAATTTAAGAATTTTGGGCAAATATTCTTGTATTATATATAATCAAGTGTAATTAATTATAAATTATTATAATTAAAATTAAAATTAAAAAATAATAATATATAGGTAAATATAATTAAAAAATATTTAAAATGATTATAATGAATAATTGTGTGGGCTTTCCAATGGCAATTCAAAATATGAGGCTGGAATACATCAAATTATCTGTTTAGGGCCGCTTTTCAAACTTACTCTAATTAAAGTTATCATTCTTCCTTACAATTTAATTGTGCTTCTCAATGCGTGAAAATTAGTATTTTATAATATTAACAGGTTTGTCTTCAATTCTTAAAATTTGGTTTGATTTGATAATTTATAGAGTTATAGTAATCTAGATGTATTTAATATTAAATTAGTTTTACTATATATCTATCTTAAAATTAATAATTGTGTACATTTGTCTTATTTATATTCCTCTTTAAATGTTTGTTTTTATCTGTACATATTTTCCATTGTATGTAATCTTAATGTAAATAAATCCTAAGCCTAACCTTAGAATTATTGTTTTACTTAACTCTTGAGAACTATCTAAAAAGATACAGCATTACTGTAGAAAGGAATGTTTGAAAACGTTGGAGCTAACTATTATAATAGAAGTATTCATTTGATTTTCACAATAATGGCAATACAAAAAAAAACATTGAGTACTTATTTGATGTTTGTTATTAAATTAATCACATTTCCTTGTTCTTTCTTTACCTGCAGCCTGACATGGGCCTGACTAAGGCAGAGTTAATTACGTCAGCACTAACAGAGCAGAAATATGTATGCTTGTATTCTGGTACGCTTTTGTTTCTCATACTCAATTAAGGTCATAACTCAGTATAACAACATTGCTGCAACACAACAATTAAATGTTATATTGACACAATACAATAAATAACAGCTCACAGCAGCCATTGATTATTGTGTTGAGCAGTGCTGTTATAGTGCGTGATGCCCTTAACTGAGAGATGCAAGCAATAACACTGATATAAAACAAGTGATAGGAACATAAAATTAAAAAAAAATTATTAAGGCCATTTCATTTATTATGATTACAGAATAAGCAAATAGAAAATAAAGCATACTCTTTATAAACCCATGTCCACAGCTAGCGGCCAGGTTATACATACTCCAGGTAAAAATTATATCATAATTTGTCATAAAATAGATTTTATAGATATATGAATCCTAGACATCAGGATTAGAAAATTTATAAATAAAATATTAATAAAAAGGAGTCCAGTCTAATCTCTCACACATGAATATACTTTCTGCACTGTACAATACTCCCTCTATGTACAGACAGTGTCATCAACTGCTTACCCCCCACACGTTAAAATTTCTTCGGATAGGGGTTAAGCAATTGATGCCGCTGTCTGTACCTATTAGCATAACCACGGGCAATTAAATATTATTGCATTAAATAAAATTAATCTGCTCTAAGCAACAACTGAATAAAATTTAAATATAGGAACAAAGTACATTATAATTTTGTCTATTTAATAATAAAGTCACTATGACATTCTATAATAATTCCTGGAAGACAAAAATAGAGAAAAAAGAACTATATAAAATCTGAATTATTAAAATACAATTGAATTAATATTAATCACAAGACTACTCCTTTGTTAATTCTAGTCAGTTCCATATCAGCCACAAGCAGGATCTCATCCCACTTGTGTGACGGTGTGTGAGGTGGGGTTGTGATACCAAGCTTCAGTTCTTTGGTGGAAGTTGGAGTTGTGAACTCCAGTTTCCGTTTGGAGCGTCCAGCAAACACATGGCAAGCTGTGTTTCTCTGCTCACTGTCCAGCACTGACAGAGGTGTGATAGGAGACGGAGTTGTAACTACTGTCTTGTCACACTTCTTCATCTTGTGTGGCCCCACATACTTAAAAACTGGCTTCTTTAATATTAAATTACCTGATACTTTTTCAATGAGACCAATAGAAATAAATACATTGGCAATGTCATAGAGTCTCCTCACTTTGGACTTGTGTTGGCGGTCCTGTTGCTCTGGTGTGAGGACAGTCTTATTTTTACTGGATGTGTCTATCAACACCCTCACAGCCATCTCCAGGTTTATTAGAGTATTCTGCAGAGGAAATATAGAAAATGTATGGGACT
Source organism: Charanyca ferruginea (assembly GCA_947361185.1). Taxonomy (NCBI): domain Eukaryota; kingdom Metazoa; phylum Arthropoda; class Insecta; order Lepidoptera; family Noctuidae; genus Charanyca; species Charanyca ferruginea. The sequence goes on along the minus strand of OX376059.1, from coordinate 18,048,554 downwards.
AAAATGTTTTCTTTAGCACAAAATACCACAACAACTATTCAAGATAGGTACATGGGTAAAAAAAAACCATAATTTGTTTCATTATGTACAAAAATACTTACAGGAGGTTCTACTAAGAATAACATGAGGAATCTCTGTGCCAACACTCCCAAAGTCTTATGTTTGGGTGTTGGCGGCTTGGGGGCCTTCCCGCGCAGTGCCTCTGACAACTTGAGATGCTCCCCCTGTTTTTTCAGCATCTTCAAAAACGAATTCAGTCGAGATCCTCCATGCCAAAGGTATGTGTTCTTTCTTTTATGAACTGCACATTGCATAGCTTCGAGTATGTTTATTATGTCATACATTCGGCGTTTCTCTACACCTAGCCGGGCTGCAGTGCTATCCAATTGTATTTCCAATGGACCATCGCCATGAAGAGGATACAGATTGAGGAATCTGTAATAATAATTTTCAATAAGATGACGGTAATATTTATTTGAAATTCTGTTATCTATCTAAAGCGTATGAATGTGTACCTGTCACATAATATTTGAAGGGACTTTTCTTTTCGGTGTACAGCACTTGGTGGCGGTGTGGGATACTGTAACGCGACATTAGTCAGTAACTTGAGGTTAGCAGTCGGCGACACATAGTTAGCTGAATTTGTAACTTCAGTAAGCACGCAACGCTTTGGAGTACAAGTTATGTTGTCATCTTCATACATCGTGCGATAACATTATGTAAAAATCCTATTTTACAAAATATTCGCGTACTTTTTGACAGTCAAACACAAATCCAGTTGGCTTATTTTGTATTTAAAACTTCACTATTAACAAAGCGTATTAATAAATAAAACATAGTATAAGTTTTGAATATAGTAAGAAATTATGGTAAATCTTATTAAGAAATTCTATAAAAGTAACCTCACGGCTCACGATAAACAATTTTGACAGTAGTAAATTGCGCGCGAGGCTCGAACTTCTAGAGAAACTGGAAAAGGCGCTTTTTTACGTTTCGTTGCTGTTTAGCAATTTTATTAGAATGTTGCAAAGTTATTTTAAAATGAAAGAATAACGAACAGCTGGAAAGCTGGTTTTTAGAGGATAACAACTAAAAGGAATCTTGTTGTTAATAAAAGTTATTTTGTGTAATTAAACAGTCATAGAATAAATCTAATAGATATGTAAATCACAATACGAATTAATTGAATTTATCACAAAAATATGCTCTAAGATTTATCATTTTGTTCTAAAATGAAACGTTAAAAATAATATGGTGTTCAAAAATATTATAAAAATATAGACAAGAAACGGAAGTCTCGAAGCGATAGCGATAGTTTATGGAAGGAAATTCTTTTTTTACTTGCGTCACGTCATGGCTGGCATGAAGCTTGATTACTTTTCTTGCAAAAGTGAGCTTGGTTTTCTTTGAAAGTGGAGGTTTCTGCCAATGTTTTGACTTTTATTTACGTTTCGACCAGTTTTAACTCAAAACTCAACATGTTCGGTTATTTGTAATTGGAGGAAGTGTTCGTTTGAGGATATGTATCGTTTGCTCTAGAGAAAGGTGTAAATCCATAACAAAATGAACGACGGGGATTGGATATGCAGTGATCCGAATTGCGGAAATATAAATTTTGCGCGCAGGGTTTCATGTTATCGATGCAATAAAGAAAGACCCGACAGTTCTAAAGCGCTTAAAAAGAAACTAGGCACAGAAATAGGTAAAACTGCAGCTGAAAAGTCTCGTGGTTTATTCAATGCCGATGATTGGCAGTGTAACAAATGTGCTAACGTTAACTGGGCCCGGCGTCAGACTTGCAATGTTTGCAATGCACCAAAATATGGAGAAGTAAGTATAGTACTGTTTTTATAATTTTATCCACATTACATAAACATGAGATAATAATGTGAGTCGTTGGTTGTGCTTGATTCTAGGTGGAAGCTCGCACCGGTTACGGAGGAGGTTACAATGAGCGCGGAGTTGTTGAGTACCGACGGCGCGAACCGTCGTCCGATGACGAATATGATGAATTTGGTCGGAAAAAACGAAAACGTAAACCAGACTCCGAAGAGAAAGAGAGGCCAGAAAAGGTTTGTACTACTATTATTTCTTTTGTAAATATTGCCACTAAAATGCTTGCATTAGTTAAAATAACATCTCTTCTAATTAAAATGTAATACCTAAATCAGAAAAATAAAAATTAAACTATATTCTCAAAAATCATTAACACCATGTTGTAATCAAATATCTGTCTTTTCATTTAAGTTCAATAATGACAGCCATTTTGTGTAAATTTTTTCTTTTTTAACAAATATTCAGGGAGTAATGGATTTTGAAGCTAAGAAGACTTGATGTTATATTATAAGTGCAATAACTTTTGAAGCACATCATTATTAAAGTGGAGATAATTTTTCCTGCCTTCAGGTTGGCATCACTGAAGGAGCAGTATTCAAAAACTTGCCACCAACAGTTCTGCAGAAGGAATCAAATAAAGAATGTAACATGCCAGTATTTACGAAAAACTTGTTGACAAACACAAGTAATAGAGATGTGAAAAGAAACGGCAGTATTAGTGACAGCTCCATGTGCGAACTTCCTTTACTCACAAAAGCGGCAGTCAGTAGATATCAGCAGGTGAACAATCCAAGACAAGATTACATGTTGCCTACTTACAAGACAAATGATGCACAATCAAGAAAACGGTTCTTAAGCACTGGTGACAGAGACCAATCAGCTTCTAGCTATGAGAGTACCTCTAAGAAGAGTAAACGGAATAGTACAGATTCTCCTATACCTAAAATGTGTAATCCTGTAATGGAAAATAGTGTTTCTTCCACGAAAACTGAGATGGCTTACAAATTTAGCAGACCCAATCCTGCTGAAGATTTTCAAGTTATTTACTCTCTTGATGAAAGAATAAAAACTGCAGCTTTTGCCATTGCTTATAATAACTGCAAAATTACAACTGATAAGTTTGAATCATTATACGACAAACCAGCACCAGATTTTAACACAATTTTTGCGTGGAGACAAAGGCTTATAACCACAGGCTGTTTAGACGACTCTCATTTGGAAACAGAGAAATCTATGCAAACAAAATGTCCAATTACTACTGATAACACTAATACTCAAGATCCAAAAACTGTTTACAAATTGCCCAATCCTGAAGAAATAGTCATTACTTCAGATAGTGAAGAAGAAGAATCTAAAAATTTTGAGAAATCAGAAAGAAGAAGTATAAGTGCTGAAACTTTGTTGATTGGAGGAAACACAGAATTACAAACCCCAGGCAGTTCAGCAAGTACTGTGGATGGGAGAGGTTCACGAGCGAGAAGTTGTTCTCAATCCACAGGACCTCATCGGACTCGTTCAAATTCCCGTGACAGCCAATATTCTAATTACCCTGATACTGATTCAGAAAAAGGCTTAAAATCTGTAAACACAAAAAATGAATTTAAATCAACTAACCTATCAGCAAGGCTGTCAGTTCACGGTTCTGATTCAGAGTCTGTGTCATACAACAGCGGAGAAGATAATTTTTTGTCAAGAGTATTTGGAGAGGGTAGAAAGAGACGGAAAGTAAAGAAATGCCCCATTCCTGCTGCAATACCAAAACTTAATGAGTATACTTCATCTGATGCCAATGCCTTTGAAGGATATAGTACTGTAAAAAAGTCAGAACAGTCACCTTTAGTGACTGGTAATATTTACACCAATAATTTGCGTAATATGAATACAAGAACTCGCGAAAATGTTGATATTGATGGCTGTTCCAGTGAATATGTTCCTACCAAACTAGGATCCACAGCTAAAAAGAATTATCAAGAATTCAAAGACAATGTTCGGAAAAAAGGTTACTGGGCAAAGGGTAATGGATCATCTTTAACAATAAATAGACAAAATATGTCAATGAATGTTATACACAAAATGGAAGGGATACCAAATAAAACTCTTGAAGAACTGGACAAATCTGTGGGAACTCACCAATATCCCACTGTACAAGCTAAGCCCACGAAAGCGAATGATTTCACTAGTGGTGGCATCAGGAGTTTTACCAATACTAAGCCCTACCTGCCTTTTGATAAACCAATCCAGGCAGTCAAAAATACCAATATAAAAGAGAGCACACATATAAAAGAGAGCACAGCTTCTGAGAACACTGATCGCATTTTTGCAGTAGTGCATTCAAATAATGCTTCAAAAAACAGAAGCATTCTAGATATTTTTGATATTAGTGACCTAGCACAAAACAGTCCAGAAAGGAACAATAATTTAGACAAGTATGATAACATAAGAAGAAGGTATGAAAATGAGTGGGATGAAGATGATGAAGCACTCTACAAAAAATCAGAGAGTGACGAAGAGCAGGCAGCAACGTGTGGGGCACCCTCACTAACAAATTCTAATAGAACTCAAAGTCCCACTTCAGACATGCTTTACACTACAGAGAATGATTCCCAGCCGCAAGGGACTTGTGAGAAGAATTTAATACCAGACTTCATCAAAGACAAACATGATTTGCTTCTAGATATGCTTAAAGATTTCCAAAATAATGAAATTAGTCAAATGGTGTCTCCTCTGAAGCATGGGACACCACAGTTACAATCTGCAGAAGACAACAATGCATATCAGGAGTCCATAGCAGATACAATCCCTAATAATTCCATGACTGGATTTGAATCTCTTCCTAATTTTTCTGCAAATATACCAGATCCAATTCCAAATCTTCTCATGACTAGACCTGAACTGATTCAGAATCCTATGAATCCTGCCAAAGACAGATTTCAACCAAGTCCAGAAAAAACTGTGCAAAGAATTGATACAATTTCAAAATGTCCCATGGACAGACATGCTAGAGCTCCTAATAAGATCATGAATAGGTCCGACTCTGTTTCAAATCATTACAAGAATAGACCTGATCCAATTCCTAATCTTCTGATGTCTGGAGTGTCCCCTATTCCAAAGCAAAGCATGAGCAGTCCTGAGAGAGTTTCGAATCTCACCATGAACAGATCTGATATGATGCAAAATCTCATGACTAGACCTGATCCAATTCCAAACCTTCCCTGGCCTAATCAAGGTCTAAATCATGCAATGTCTCAATCAGACTTGACTCAAAATCTTACCCCTAATAGACCTGACTCTATATCAAATCTCCCTATGACCAGAGCTGATCGAGTTCCTAATCTTGCTATGACTAGACCAAATTTTATTATGAAGACACCTGATCCAATTCCTATAGAATTAGCAAATGAAGTTTTACATTTATCTGAAGGAAATATTGACTGTAAGGGGGTTACACAACATGCTTTTAAAATTGTAAGTCCATCAAAGCGTGTACAGATACTTGAAAATATCACAATTCAGCCAGGAACAGCCCAACAGAACATTACTCCTTTATACCAGCAAAATACAATTCAACATTCAAGTCCTAAAGCAGCCCAAACAAACAATATAAAATCCGTTTCTTCAAGCCCAAAAGTTGATGAAAAAAAACAAGATGCTCTTGAAAAACCAGCAGAACAGGAACAACCAGTGACCCAAGTAGATTTTTCCAATTTATTGGCTGGGATAAATACTAACACTTTACTATTAGCATTGCAAAATCTTCAGCAAATGTCAGGAAGTTCTTCACCTAAGGATAAGGAACAAATGAATACAGAACCACTACAGAGTACAGAAGAACAGGCTCAAGTTGCGGAAACTATTAATTTAACTAACGATTCGGAGTGGGAGAAAGAATCTAATAGAGATGGAAGCATTGAAAGACAGTTAGAGGAAATGGATGGAAATACTGGCGACACTCCTTTTTTAAGCGATATTTTTGACCCGGGCCCGGTTATTATACCCCCCAATATAGTGAGAAAGTTAAATTTGAGCATACCAAACCTTGAAGGAGATGGTACTGATGCGAGTTCAAATGTTAACGAAAATGCACCTGTTATAGGGAATTTTAAAAGTTTTGCCTTACCAAAACCTATATTATTAAATAGGTTAAAACTTACGGTGAAAACTGCCGAAAAGCCTACTAAAAGCACTGGCAAAAGGGTGAAGCGAAAGAACAAGGTTTGTATGAATATGAATAATTTGTAAAATAAATATTCGGAATTTAAGGGGTCAATTTTTATCTTATCGCACGTTGTATGTTTTACTTGATTATAATTTTAGTAAGAGTTGGCACAAAGCATCCGTGTTGTGTGCCAGGCTTGCTGGTGACGTTGATGACATTGATGCATGCTTGTTGCAGAGCAAGCCGTCTGTGGCGCCGGCGCCAGGTGATCCCGTGGGCGAGGAGGAAGATGACGAGGAGTCGGGAGACGAAGCAGACCTCTCCAAGTATGACTTATGGGGCAGCGATGCTGAGCAAGGAAACTCGTCTAAAGCTGGTTAGTAGCGTGATTCTTATCTTGCATGTGGCGTTTCTTAAACTTTTGTTTTTGACATGCTGAGACAAATGCTCAACTGCCAGCAGATAAGAGTACAGCAATTGCCTATCTATAGTAACATTAAACCCGATTCCAGAAAATGCAGAGAAAACTAAAGATGGCGAGGTTTCCAAAGAGGGAGGGTCCGACAGTCAAAGCAATAAGAATGACAAGGCGTCTCCAAACAACAAGAGTAAGAGAAGGTTGGTCTTAGATGTGGGTAATTATTTAATATTATATTTGATCAGTTCAACGGGTTTCTCTAGTTTATGTACTACGTTTACATATTTTGTGTAACATAACTTGCTTTACATATTTAAATCATCACCTATACATCATTAAATGTTTGAACTAACAAAATTCTATGTATTCCAGGTCTAGGAGCTCCTCTTCATCATCAAGCTCGTCATCAAGCTCTAGTTCGAGTAATTGTTCTACAGCTCCTCAAAACAAGTAAGTTTGTGCGTTAAATTTATTCTTTGAAGAAAATTTTATTATTTTATACAGGTAGGTATGCAATTTGTTCTACAAACTAGCTCAAACGTGTATACTATAAATGTTATAAACGCTGCTAAATGGAATGACGGTAAGTACATTCCGCATATATTTACTTAATAAAAAATATTTTTTTGAAAACCTTTGGTAATCAATTTGATATGTAGGTAAGCCAACTTAGACTAGCTTTTACCAGCGGCCTCGCCCGCGCGAAGTTTGTTGTTCCACCAGGAAAGTAGTACTGGGATACAATGTACCTTATGTCCTGTCATGGTCTACCCGATCCAAATACGTGCAGCTGTTCATAAACAATCAAACATTGACTTTCGCATTTATAATATTAGTGGTAATAGTAGGATATAGATATAGATAGGATTAGTAATATTGTTGTTATTATTTCAACAACAGCGAATACGTTCATTTGACAGCAGTATTCACGTTTAGACTTTCAGAATCCAATGTCTTTTTTAGGATACTTGTGTTTATTATAAAATCTTGTGTGACAGATTCGACGATTTCAACTTGAACAGTGAACGTGAGTCTCCGCCAAAAGGCCGCAAGTCGCGCTCACGTTCGCGTTCGCGCTCGCCGCGGTCTCGAGCTCCCACTCGCCGCAAGTCACGGGACAGCCGCTCCGCAGGAGAGGCCAGGTTCATAACACGTTTTAAAGTTGTTACAAAGTAGAAGCAAATACCTGGAGATGTTGAGCAAAGAATATGCTTCTGCGTTATATCAGCCATCTACCACTATGACACGTTATGACTTCCCTAAAAACGCATCATTGGCGTTCTATTAAGATGCAATTGAAGTCTTATATCTCCATTCAATTACCAGCACAAGCTCTGCAAAATTGCTTAGCGAAAACGCTCGCGTGGGTTCGATGGACGGTATGCATGCGAGCGATATCCAATCTGCGAAGATATTCAGCATGTAGTGTAACCAGTGAAAATGCGTATAAAATACTTAACAATGGCATTATAACCGCACTAAGATGGCGAAATGAGGCTGTACTGCCGCCCCTGTGCTGCCTCTTTGAGGAAAACATGCGAGATGTTATGTTAATACCCAATAACGTCATCATTATCAGGGGCCACGAGACATCGCGCGACAAGGAGTACCCGCGCGAGCGACGCGACCGGTCGCGCGGCAGCCGCGACGAGCGCAAGGAGCGCCGCTACAGCCGCGAGGGAGGGAATCATTACAACTCGCGCGGCCGGCACCGCTAGCCGCCGCGATGAGGGGGCCACGGAGTCCTCCACTGTGATCCATAGGCCTCTGAGGCCACGAGTGCAACAATAATTGACCACCCATCCCTTGCCTTATGCTAAGTGAGCCAGTCAATAACACGTGCGTTCAAGGCGATTGTCGTAAAACGTATTTTACAAAATAGTCGTAACTTATGTCTATGCAGCTCTTGTGAAATTGATTGTATGTCATAAAATAAGATTTTATAGTTAACTACAGTGCTGTTTGTTAAAAATTGAACTTTTTAAACATTCTATGAAGATAATGCAACTGAATCTTTCCGAATGTGTCTCTTTAAGTTAGTGGCGGATTTAATGTTTTTTTTTTTCCTAATTTGTAGATCCATAAGTAATAGTAAGTATTGTATATAGCCCGAGTATGTGGTGAAATCCACACAGTAAACTTAAGACTTAGTTCATTATTGTTACTTGCAAGTCCAAATTATTAAATTGGTAAATGTAAAACATTTTAATGAGTTTGCTGTTTGTGATACTTGCTTATTAGAAATTCAAAGAATAACATGTGTAGCGCGCTTAATAGAAAAAGATCTCAATATAATTATTATGTTTATGGCAATGGAACATTCTAATAATGTTCTCTACAAAGTAGGAACTTTGGGGTTGCATTGAAAAGCTGTCATGATGTAAGATCCATCATCCATCATTGTTATGGGAAATGATTCATTATAATTCGTAAGATAGACATAATACACCTATAGGTTCAAAATGTCCAATTCTAAAGATGTCCAAATTCAAAAAATCTTTGTGAAAAAAATAATTATTACTGAAGTCGTAATTTGTAGTTGGCATTTTGACAACATTGACTATATGGGACCTGGACAAGCCCAAACATATTATTTTGATGTCCATGTTTGATAATATTTATCAATAAACATTAATCTCTTTAGACAATAACATTGCGATGGCCAGCTGCTTCAGATATCAGCCATGAGTTCTTTTGAGCCCTGTTTAGACTAGGGCACAAGTCGCGCTGCTTACTAATACATGGTTTGCTAGCCCAGACACATGCAGCTAAAAGTACAGAGGCTTGTTTGTGCAAAGAATACCTATCTGATGAGGACCAGGCCTAGTTTTTCTCCGCAAATCCAGCATAATTAACGCGGTTCAAAAATGAGTTGACGAAATTGCGTTGAATCCTTGATTGCTCGCTATATTACCAAATCTAGCCAAACGAAAGCTAGACACATTTTAAAATTACTATAAAATAGGTACTTAAGGTCTCCCTAGGCAACCGAATAACAATTTTTTTTTTTAAATACTCCAATTACGTTAGCCTGGTCCCGCGTAGTTTATTTTTTTTTTTGTAAAGAATTACGCAGTTTATTGCTCGACACGACGTGTTCATCGCTAAACCTAAGGAGGCAGGGTAAATAATAATTTCTGTGTGTATCCCTGTAAAAAGAAAAGCTCTGTATAGCTGTAACTGGATGTAAAATATTACGCAAATAATAAGTAACTTTATAATGTGTAATAATGATGATGAGAAAGACTGATTGGTAGAATGTTAAGAGCCGTGTAAATGAGTTGCCCGACGCGTGGTGGGGTTTGTGCATACTTGGGTTGTGGGTGAAGAATGCCGTTACTTCAGTGTCAGCCTATCCTTACGCTATCCTTTGACGTGTGATATTGTGTTAATTTTGTACATATAAATTAATTATTAAACATAATCGCTTCTTAACGAGTAGGATGTGCCAGATAAATATGTATATCGCAGTAAATTGTTTAAATTGTCTAGTTATCTTTTATCCAGAGGTGCGCTGCTCTTAATAATACAATTTTCTTTCAAAATGTTAAGCTGGTGAAAAGACAATTTTGTTATTTTTTTGAATACATTTAGTGATACGAATTACATGTAAGCTAACATTGTATGGTAATTGATTTACCATTAAATCATATAATACAAGCCATTTTTTTATTTTATACTATAACACAATTAATTTTTTTACAATAAATCTTACAAAGTACAATAAAATTATAAACAAGGAATTAACGATTAATAAAGTTTAAAAAAAATAATATACAAAAGAGTTACATTAGAATAATATGTTAAAATCCGTTCAGTGCTTTGTACGATCTGAAACAGAAAAACAGTTTATTTATTTTTTTAACTTTACCCTTCACTAGAAATTTCTCATTATCATGGGTGCATTTATAAACATATGAACTCGCATACACAAACAGTCAGACCCGGAGCAAACATTTGTGGGCGATACAAAATATTTGTTTCGTGCGGGGATCGATCCCGCGATACGCAGCAAATAATTTTTCATTTGACGCATTCAGTAAAACTGTCAATTTCATTTTTATTTTAGACTATCGGCACAGTCTAGCCCCTCTGACTAGAACCTTGACCTTGACTATAGCACCACCACCTTTTAGTCAATTCGATAGCAAAGAGATATCCAAGTCCAATAACGTTCCCACTTGTCGTGTGTTAGGTCGGGCAACATTGCATACATTTTGTATGTTCACATTTATCCGACAAAATTTTTTGCCAGCGTCCCTCCACGATTAAAAATTGTGTCTGATCTTGATCGCGCGAGTGTTAGTATGTACGACGTTATATCCGATGTCGTGTTCGCATTGAGTGCATCCAATAATCTTTTTATTGGCTGTTTCATGTTGTTTTTTTTTTCCTATTAAATCTTGCGATCAGTCTTTCTGACTATGAGCAGATGGGATGGTGCCGATGACATGTAAGGTCCTACTCCAATTGGAGAGCCCCATTATTTACGAAGTCGTGCTTCTCACTGACTGTTCTCGTCAAAAATATCCCGCCGCTTTTTAATCGGCGAATGCTTTCTGGTATAGTAAGCTGCCCAGCGTGTATGTTCGGGTGCTTTAGCAGTCTGAGTTTGTATTTGTCGCTATGACTATTTATCTCGTCATTGACCATTATTGGAATATTGAGAATTTCATGCATCTCTGTTGTCTTAATGAACCAAGGTGCATTGGAAATTTGTTTTCATATATATTTTTGTGCCCTCTGCACTTTCATTATGTTGGAGGCACTGGCTGATCCCCAGAGTTGGATGCCATATGTCCAGATTGGCTTTAGTATGGTCTTGTATATTAAGAGCTTGTTATCTATCGCCAGTTTTGAATTTTTTCCAAGCAGCCAGAAAAGACCTCCGTATTTCAGGTTCATTTCTTCTCTTTTTGTTTCAATGTGTTTTTTCCATGTGACCTGCGGTCAAGCTGCCTACCCAGGTACTTCACATACTCGTGGTGTGGGAGTTGACTGCCGTTCAGGGCGACCGGGTCGCAGTCGTGTTTGCGTAATGAAAATGTGATATGAGCTGATTTTCACACACTGGCGGCGATTCTCCATTTGGTTAGCCATTCTTTGGTCTCGTTCAAACTGGATTGCAAGATGTGAGATGCAAGTATAGGGCATTTGTGCGAAGCAAGTAAGGCCGTGTCATCCGCAAAAGTCGCAATTGTGATCTCGGAACTTTGGGGCAGGTCAGAGGTAAACAGGATGTACCTACAGTACTGGTCCGAGAACCGATCTAGCTGCGGTACTCCTGCAGATATTTCTTGGAACCTTGAGGTGGATTGGTTTTCTCTTACTTGAAATATTCTGTTTGTAAGGTACGATTTTAGTACTTCAAAGAATGTATGTGGTAATAATGATTTTATCTTGAATCTGTCGAAGGCTTGTTGTATATCAAGAAAGGCAGCTGCGCAGTACTCTTTTTTTCTCGAATGTTTTTCTAATCGTCCTGCACACTATGCACTTGTTCTATGGTGGCATGTTCTTTTCGAAAACCGAATTGGTGATTTGGGACAATGTTCCTCTCATTGAGAACAGATAACATTCTCTGTAGTAGGGACTTTTCTTACAGCTTGGACATAATCGGTAAGAGACTTGATTGGTCTGTATGAGGTGGTATCATGTATAGGTTTACCGGGTTTGTGGATCATTATCACTTGTGACACTTTCCATATATCTGGGAAGTAACCTACTCGTTGGATAGCATTGAAAAGTATGGTTAGGTATACAACTCCTTTCCGTGGTAATTCTTGAAGGACTTTTTTGTCAATGAGATCATAGCCAGGGGCCTTATTATTGTCCATTAACCTTATATTTCTAATTATCTCCTTAGGCGTTACTAACTTCAGGGGTAAATCCAGTTGTATATCTTGGTTGATGACAATGTCCATATCAGATTGAATCTCATTTGGTTTTGCGTTATTGGGCTTGAACATATTGCTAAGATGGTTTGCAAATGCATCGGCTTTGTCTTGGTCAGTTCTAATCCATGTTCCATTTGGGTACCGAGCGGTGGTTTATGGTGCAAGGGTCGATTTAGGTTTTTACAGGCTCTCCATAGTGAATAGTCAGTTGTTTTAGTAGCTGTAAGTCCCTCTAAGTACGTGTCTAAGGCGACATCGTCTGCTTCAGTTATAAGGGTTTTTAGTTCTTTAATGGCTTTATTTAATGCTGTTTTGTCATCAGGATGCCTGCTTGTATGCCATATACGCCTTAGTCTCCTTTTTTCCATAATTTTTGTCCGTATAGTTTCCGAGTATAGGTACTCTTTTTTGATATGGACGTTCCATGACTTCTGGTGTTGACTTCCAACAGCTTTCTTGGATTATCGATGTGAGATTTCTTGCGGCAACGTCGATATCCGACTCGGTTTTTAGTGGAATTTTGAGCTTGATTCCATCTTCGATACATTCGCGAAATGAAACCTAACACATCTTGTTATTTGGTAAAATCATTTATTACATTGTGACAGACAGTTCACATGACATTTTTATAATAAGGCATCTGGCGAGAGTTAGCATAAAGATAGCTGTCTAAACAGTTTCCAATATAACATCTCTCCTCTCCTAGCTGCTGTAGATCAAAGGTGCACCCAAGAGCTGGTCGAGGTGTCGGCGCCAGACATCACCGTTGTCGGTGCAAACTTCGTAGTGCAGTCGGCCCAAACGTTTTAGGATGCTTCCAAACTGCCACCGTTGCGTAGCACTCGTGTAGTCACGAGCCTGTACCCGATCGCCTGGGTTGAACTCTCTGACATTGACCTCCTGAAGCGTTGGTGCGGTCTCCTTTTCTTTTCTTAAAAACATAGCATGTAGTGCCGTGCGTATTTCTCTGCCAAACATAAGCTGGTACGGAGTTTGACCATTAGCATTTGGCGTCCGTCGGAGACGAGTTTTCACTGTCACTAACTTCTCTACTAGGTTACCTCCTTCCCCCTCTACGCTTCGTAAGATTCTCTTAACTGTCTGCACAAAACGCTCAGCTTGCCCATTGGTTGCAGGGTGATATGGCGCAGAGGTCTTATTAATGATCATACAATCTTTTAAGTATTTTTCGAACTCTTCCGAAACGAACAGTCGACCATTGTCTGAAACCAATACGTGAGGTGTCCCAAAGGTGCAAAATAGTTCTTTCAATTTTTGTATGCACCAAGAGCTGGTAGTTGACTTGGTTGGTATAATCTCAGTCCATTTTGAGAATGCATCTACAATAATTAAAAGTTGGTGTCCGTGCACAGGTCCAGCGAAATCAATATGAAGTCTTTGCCAGGGACCATTTGGCTGTTCCCAATGGTGCAGTGGTGCTTTCTCTGGTTCATTTTGTTGCAATCTACAGGTTCTACATGACTTGACGTTGGTCTCAATCTCGTTGTCAATTCCTTTCCAGTATACGAAACTGCGAGCCAATAGCTTCATCTTTACAATGCCTGGGTGACCGAGATGTAGTTCGTCTTCACTTGTTCGCGAAGTGTTTTTGGAATTAAGACTCGTGATCCTCTCAATAAACAACCATCATGCAAGGTAAATTCATTGTCCTTGTAACCGAGTGTTTTCAGTGATTGGCCAGTTTCCAATGCGTGTAGCAAAGATGTACAGTTGGCGTCATTTCTTGTTTCTGTCGCTATGACATCTGAATTAATATCAATGGTATGGATTTGCTGAAATTGAAAACTGTAATTCTGGTCAATTCTGTTGGTCTTGGTGTTTACTACTGGAAACCTGGATAAATAATCTGCATTCGAGTTATTCGCCGAAGTTCTGTATTCAATGTTATAGTCAAATCCAGATAAGAAGTGAGCGTAGTGAAACAGCCTCATCGTACTCATTGTTGGTAGCATTTGATGTGGGTTGAAAATTACTGTCAGTGGTTTATGGTCTGTAGTGAGAATGAATTTCCGACCATAACAATAGTAGAAAAACTTTTTCAATCCCCAGTGTATCGCTATAGCTTCCTTGTCGATTTGACTGTAATTCTTCTCGCTACCAGACAGCGTTCTCGAAGCGAATGCTATAGGTCTCTCTGATCCATCTGGAAGTCTATGTGACAGTACTGCCCCGAGTCCCAGTGGCGATGCGTCCGTTGAAAGTATTAACGGCTTCTTAGAGTCAAAGTGTATCAGTACTCTTTCACTTACAATTTCTTTCTTTATTTGTCTAAAAGCTTGTTCACACTCTGCAGACCATAGGAAGCTTGATTCTTTCTTTAGTAAGTTGTATAGTGGGTTCGTGATCGATGCTAGGTTTGGTATGAATTTGTTGTAAACATTTGCTATACCAAGAAATGTTCTTAATTCTGCTATATTGGTTGGGTGTTCTGTTTTAACTATTGCGTTTATCTTGTCCCTGTTTTTGTGTAGGCCTTCTTTGTCGATAGTGTGTCCAAGGTAATTTATACTTGTTTGGAAAAAATGGCACTTGTCTTTGTTTACTCGCAGATTACTTCCTTTTAATTTATCGAGTACGAGTTTGAGCCTCTGTAGTAGTTGTTCTTGGTTAGCTCCTTGTATAATTATATCGTCGAAGAAACATTTAATACCTTTTAGGCCTTGTAACAGTTTGTCCATGAATTTCTGCCATAGGCTCGGAGCGACCTTAACTCCGAACATGAGCCTGTTTACTCTGTAAGTTCCTTTGTGTGTACTGAGTGTTTGTAGCATTGCGCTTTCTTCATCCATTACCATGTTTAGGTACGCCTGAGTTATGTCGAGTGTACAAAATAGTTTTCCTCCATTCATCTCTGTGAAGATATCTTCAATCATAGGTATTGGATATTGTTCATCTTGTATAAATTCGTTTAGGGTAACCTTATAATCAGCACATAATCGGATATTCCCATTTGGTTTGACAACTGGTACTACTGGAGTACCCCACTCAGAGTGGTCAACTTTCGTGATTACACCTTGTGTGCATAGTCGCTCTATTTCTTCATCCACTTTGGTTTTTAAAGCGTAAGGTATTCTACGTGGTCTAATAAAAATTGGCTTAGTATTCTCTTTCAGGTTCAGGTGTCCTCTGTAATTGGGTATTTCGCCAAGGTCGTTTCTGAAAACTGATGTCTTGTAGAGCTCCAGAAGTTGGTCTAATTGTATGTTTTTAATAGGTTGTACGGTTTTTATGTCTGCTAAGTTAAGTGTCTCGAGTTCTTTCATCCAGCTGCGGCCAAAAATGGGATCAACGTTTTTGTTGATAACGTACAATTTTCCGTGGAATTCTTTTCCTTGGCATCTGCATTGAACGTATGCTACGCCTGTTGGTTCGATTACTTCTCCAGTATAAGTTCTGAGTTTTAGGTTTGTCTTAAAAAATCTTTTTCCAATGTTTAGTTTTTGATAGTCTCGTAATGACATTGAAGTTAGTGTAGCTCCAGTGTCACATTCCATCTTTATTTTAACGTGTTCAATATGTGTCGTTATCATATATTTTTCAGATGATTCTCCAGATATGATATTAATATTCCAGTCATCATGGTCATTTGTCATTGAGTCTTCTAATAAGTTCGTATTCGGTTTATTCTTGTTAAGACTTGCATCAGAGTGGCGCTGAAGGCAAACACGGGCTAGGTGACCGACTTTATTGCATTTATGGCATGTAACGTTTATAGCCCCACATTTGTTGGATTCGTGATTCGCAGCACCACAGCGGAAGCATTTCCCTTTTAGATCTTTAGGTGTAATTTGTCTTGGACTTGGTCCTGGTCCTGCCGGTCTCTTGTAGGGGATTTTGTTGATGTGGTCATTACTGGTACTTGGTTGTTCATTAGTAATCATTGATGCGTTTTCTGCTTTACCCATTTCAATAGATATCGCAATCTGTGTCAGTGATTTGAATGCATATACTGTTCGGTCTTGTAAGATTTTTGTACGTGCATCGCTATCTTTCAATCCCCTTATAAATTGTAGAGATAAAAAGCTTTCTGATGTATTTTTCTGACAGTGATGGCAATTGAATTCACAGTTAGTGGTAAGTTTCTTCAACTCTGCGGCGTACTGCGCTACAGTTTCATCGACTTTTTGCGTTCTTGTTATGAATTTATGTTGTAGTGCCCATTTGCTAGGTTTTGGGTCTAAGTAGTCGTCAAGTATTTCAGTAATATTAGCAAATGACATATTCATTGGTTCTTCCGGTAATGTTAAATCGCAAAGTTTCTCGTGGAGCTCTGGTGATAAAGTTGACAGTAAGATATTTGATTTCATGTGTGCTTCCGATATGTCGTTCAATCGAAAATATACTTGTAGTCTTTTTTTGAAATTGTTGAAAGTTTCTGATTGTTGTAAGGGTTGAAATTGTATCTTCGGTGTATTCCTATGCCTGGATTCACTTTGTTTTATGTGTTGTTGCTGTTGCTGGCCCTGTTGCTGACTTCCATTCTGTGACTGTTTTGTTAAAAGTTTAGTTGTTATCGTAGTATGAACTTCTTCGAACTCGTACCTGTATTCTTGTTCTTGATCATAAGCGTCATCGTCCTTGTCGTCGTCAGTCTTGTTTTCGATTTTCTCTTGTACCTCCCGTATAGCCAGGATCGTCTCCTTCAGGCCCCGGAAGCGAGCAATAATGTCTTCGTCAGACATCGTTGCCCTCTGATCGACATAGGTGTCGAGTCGCGTGAGCATCCCGCGTAGAGTGCCACGATATTTTCTAAGTTTTTCCATTTCATATATCTATTTACACAATGTTTATTTGGCTTTTTCTCGTCGCCAATAACACATCTTGTTATTTGGTAAAATCATTTATTACATTGTGACAGACAGTTCACATGACATTTTTATAATAAGGCATCTGGCGAGACTTAGCATAAAGATAGCTGTCTAAACAGTTTCCAATATAACAAAACCAATCTGTGTGCTTGTTGTATAATTTGAGGGTTCGTTCCGTATTTAGGACAGTGATGCCAATTGTTAGGATTACTGGAACATGATTGGAGTTTGCATCTAGGCTTGTCTCTACATGATGGAAAAGCCTTGACAATCCCTTTACTATGAAAAAGTCAATGACGTCCGGAAGTTTATTTGGGTCTGTGGGCCAGTTGGTTGGGTCTGTTGTGGATATTGTCCTGAGCTGGCTTTTATCTATACTCTTTTTGAGCTCTCTGCCTCTTGTATTAGTGAGTCTGGAGGCCCAGTGAACATTTTTGGCGTTCCAGTCACCTCCTGCTATAAAGCGGGAACCTAGGGTATTAGAGTACTCGTTATATTGTTCCTCTTTCAGGCTACGTTTGGGAGGGCAGTAAATGGCAGATACATAAAATTTCCCGTTTCGGTCTTCTATTGCAACTGTTGCTGCTTGTATGTACTCAGTTTTGAATTGTGGTTGCTCATGGTGTTTGATATTAGACTTTACTAGATACTATGGCTGCTCCGGCGTGTGCGGTGCCGTCTGGGTGATCAGTGCAATATCTTATATATAAAAATCCTCTGTGCGTGTGTATGAAAGTGAACTCCTCCTAAACGGCTGGATCGATTTTGATGAATTTATTAGTGTGTGTTCCAATGGATTCGAGAATGGTTTGGATTCACAATTGGACCCGGCAGGTGGCGCTATAGTCGGGTTGCAGGACGACGTCTGCCAGGCCCGCTAGTATATTATAATTCTGTATTTTAACACAACTGTTTGCTGTTGTATGAGATTCTGGCACTAGTAATATGTCTATGTTGAGGGTATGTAACAGAATTTATATCTCTACTTTATTTGGAGATAGTCCCGCTGGGTTCCACGTTGCTATCTTGAGGTAAGTCATCGTGACATCTTAGTGACTAGAGTTGTTATGAGGTTTATTAACATACTCATTTGTTGTAAGATCATATCACATTTTTCTGCTTGTTTTAGGAGCATCTCTTCTATACTTAGTGTTTTGTTTGTTGTGGGAACATTATCATTATTGGAGATTTTGTTGGCTTTTGTTACTTCAGCATATATAGTTTTTGCGTGTTGTTGGAATTTGACAGTATTTCGGTAGGGTATGCCGCTGGCGTGGGTTTGCTCGATTTATTTGAATGGGATGGGTAGTTTTTATTCTGTGCCTGGGACTTGTCATCGGCACCTGGTTTATGGTTTTTGCGGTGTGTGTTTGTCTTCCTTGCTAGTATTTCTCTCTATACCTCACACCCTTTCAAGTTTGCTGGATGCTCGCCTAGACATAGGGCACACTTTGCTAGTGTGTTGCGGTCTTTTTTAGGGCATTCAGATGTTTTGTGCGATTGCGCGCACTTCACGCATCGGAAGGGCCTCATGCAGTAGTTTTTAGAGTGTCCGTACTGCTGGCATCTTTGACATTGAACTATTGAGGTCTTCTATAGTTACTGGCTGATGGTGTATGAATTTAATACTTTTTATAGCCTTGTTGTTAGGACTAGGTTGGCGAAGAACATAGATGTCGGTTTCTTTTTTCTGCCATATTTAGCATTAAATATTTCTTCAATCACAGTATTTTCTGTCTCTTCCAGTGTTTCCTTTATCACGCTATTTGGTGTAGTGTGGTGCAGGTTCTTTATCACTATTCTATAGGGACGCTTATCCTTTCTGTTAAATGTATGTCCAATTAGTCAATTTTTTCGAACAATATCTATTGTGGTTTTGTAGACCTCTACAGTGGCGCAGTTAATCCTGAGTTGATTCTGGTTAATGATTTTGTATGTGAAGTCTGATTTGTTAACAACACTCTCTATCAGCTCGGTTAACTTGGCGAGGTCTTCAATGCCATACATCATTATGGGCGGTGGCTTTACTCCGTTTTTGACTGTATCAGTACGTGGTATTTGTAGCATCTTCTTTCTGGTCTACCGGAAGTCCACTGAATGTATTGGTAACAGTCATTCTCTCAGGTGATGGTGAGGATACCTTTTTCCTTTTGGGATTTCTTTGGACTGGTACTCTCTGCCAGATAGGAGGATTGACGTCTTTGTTGTATGTGTTATTCGTCTCATTGTGCTGTGTCTTTTCATGTTATATTACAATGTTATCATCCCTTATCGAACTAAGTGACAAACTTTGTCTATTGTAAAATAGTCCTGGGTGGAAGGCTTGCCGTATTAGCTTCTTATTGCTTTTACTCTCTTTAAGACCAGTAGTATTTACTGGTAAGGGGGCCTGGGTAGCCACCCCCTTACAGTCTTCGGTAGTCAATTTCTCACTCACAGGCCCGGATACCTGTGAGCGCCGGGGGCTAGCCGAATTGCATGGCAGAACATTCTCATTATTTTCACTCATTTCATTACGACAGTTGGGAAAATAGTGAAGCGCTTTCCCAAAGCACTATACACGCCCTAGCCTTTCATGACCCAACATCTCTCTACAAGGCAGTAGGTGCCGTTTTGTCGAAGTTAGCATCTTCTGAGCTGGTTACATTTTCGGGGTAACTCCCTAGCCTTTGATGAGCCAACATCTCTCCACAAGGCAGCGGTTGCAGTTTATATTCGGAGTTAGCATCTCCTAGCCAGTTTGTTTGGTTACATGCCGTCTTTGGTACGCAAGCACACCGCATACGACAATCGGGCGCCGAAGGCTCGCCCTCGCACTTCATACTTGGCTACTACAGGTCACGAGGCAGATGGAGTGTGTGAAGCTCGTCATGACCCGTAGCATTGCCCAGGGACGACGACCTACCAAGATAATAGTAAGTAGGTCCACCACTAGACTGCGGCGGCAGTCCAGCGATGGCGTGGACGTGTATGAAGCACTTGTCGATGCGCGTCTGATAGCCTAGCTTCACACACTTAGGCGTACGCAAATGGCAGCTTAGCATTTTATAGGTGCGAGTTCCCTGGCAATGAAGCCCGCCCCACTAAGACCTGCACCGACCCCCAACCGCCCCATGTTGTTTTCTTCTGAAAAAACAAAAGCTTCGTCGGCGTTTATTGCGTTTATTCGCCTCGCGTAGTGTCAATAATAATAGGCTCCAGCTTCGATCTGGTCCGACATTCGACAAATGTGAACAGAGGTGACGACATCCGAATATCCGATTAACAAACTGTTCCGACACTCGATTTAGTGGGAGCACTTCACTTGTCATGATTGTGATAACAGAAATAAAAGAGACAGATTCCTACGGATTTAAAATAATAAACTTTCGTACCTGTGGGTTCTAAACAGCGACATTCCTGAAAAGATATATCAAAATATTAAATAAATTCATTAAAAAATAGAGCGATATTTATTTGAAAAGGAGTAGGATATCTTTTATAATCCTAATTACAGTAGCGTAGGAAAACCGATTCCCTTTTTATAAAATAAATAAACAGTTTTACAAACAAAACTCTGTATTTAAACTTACACCGGTGATGGCTGGCCGCTGGTCTTTGGGAGGTTCGGGCTTCTTAGCTGGAGACTTCGGTGTACACACCGCCGCACCCCCTAGCGCGCCGCCTTTAACAATAATTTTATTCATTTATGAATTCTGTAGTAAACAAATCACGTGCGATAGGTATATAGACCAGTGACGATACCTTTGAAAATGGTAAAAAGTGAAAAAAAAAATAATAGTAGAATGAAACCCATTGGAAAAGGAAGAGAATATGACAAAAATGAAAGGAAAAATAAATTACGGGCGATCCGAGGTCGCGAAGTGGATGAGGGTGCGTTTTTAAAGGTAAAAAACGGTTTATCTTGATTTCCAGCAAAACTACAAGTCCTATGGAAAAAAGTTGAATAGCAAAGTTGTAGGTAATAAAAATATCTTCAACTTTTGTATTTACACTTTTTTCACATTACCACAAAATGTATATAGGTACTACTAAAATAACCCCAATTCTCTATGAAATACCTTTTGATGGGCTAAAATTTTCATATAATAAGATTATCTTAAAACAGCAATAAATGGGCATCTACGCATATAATTTAAAGAAGTTTTTCCAACTTTCTCAAAATATTGTAGATGTCTTATTAAATATTAACTTATTTGGTTGTTAATTATAATTATTATAGTAGTATATTTCGATTTGCAATTTTTTTATTTATCAATGGTACATCGAATCTTACGTTTTTTAAATAATTAAAGTATACATAGCAAACATGTAACAAATAGCTCAAAATTTCACATAATAGGTAATTTAAAAAATAATTTCGGTTTCGAGATTTTTTCGTTTTATTGCATTTTCTGAGAAAATTACCATAGTAATGTACATTTTTTTTTACACCATCAGAAAGTAGAGATTTCAACGAACAAAAAGTCCACCGACTTTTTTAATAAAGCAGATATTTTCAATTCAAATTCAATTATTTTGACGTGAGATTTTTCGATTGAAAATTAGGGTGCTTTTTAAAATAAGGTAAAAAAAAATTTATTTTAAATAAAA
This sequence comes from Charanyca ferruginea, assembly GCA_947361185.1. NCBI lineage: Eukaryota > Metazoa > Arthropoda > Insecta > Lepidoptera > Noctuidae > Charanyca > Charanyca ferruginea. Next base: position 18,026,825 of record OX376059.1, on the reverse strand, counting down.
AAAATGTCAGTGTATTTGGGACATAAAAAGGTAAGTTTTCACAAAATTTGATGAAAACTAAAAAAAATGTTTGTAAAAGATAAAATAAAAAACCAAAAACTTGGTTATTTGAATTTTTCACATACATTTTGTGGTTATGTGAAAAAAGTGTAAATTCAAAAGTTGAAGATATTTTTATTACCTACAACTTTGCCATTGAACTTTTTTCCATAGGACTTGTAGTTTTGCCGGAAATCGAGATAAACCGTTTTTTACCTTTAAAAACGCACCCCCATCCACTTCCCGACCTCGGATCGCCCGTAATTTATTTTTCCTTTCATTTTTGTTATATTCTCTTCCTTTTCCAGTGGGTTTCATTCTACTTTATTTTTTTTGCTTTCAAAAATTATCGGCACTGGTCTAATAAGATTTTATGAAATTTGTAATTGGTATTAAGATTTACCTAACTAAAACCGGCAGTTTTATAATTCTGCCTAAACTTTTTACTATTTTGGAACTATTTGTCTTTCACTTCCACATACTGATAAATATGGTTGGATTTACATGATGCATGCAGTTCACTCAGGCCCTTTAATTTTTGTGAAGTAAGATGTCACTGTTAACAATCTGAACGAAGACATACCTGGACCAACGTTAGCGCCTTCCACTGTGCTGGTTTTATAAAGCTGAAAAAATGAAAACCAAAAAATATATAATATTCATCAAATAAAATAAAGCATTGAACTCCGATCCACATCTCACAGTTAGTTTCATGTCACCATCAGTCCTGTCTATCTTTATGTAATATTCTTTTTATTTCACTTATTAATTAACTGGCCTGCTCTTAACCCTAACTACTTCCTTAAAGTATACTACCTATATAGCTTTATTAAATAAAAAATACTAGGGTAAACAGAGGAGGAAAGGGGAGAGCGGAACTAACATCTTATCCAGCGCAAACGTCACCCTTACCAGCACGTGCCGCATGGAAAAGGCGTAGCCTTTACTGCGCCGTGGTGCTCCCTGCTAGATAACAGATGAGGCTCTAGCGACCGAGCACTGGCGGTACGGGATATCGGCTGAAGGAGGCTATATAAGGCATTAAGTCCGCCTTTGTACCTTTGTGCATGAAGTATAAATAAATAAATAAATAAATTAGCCTTGGGGTAAATAACCCCTGAAATGTATAAATGTAGAAGGCAAGGGGAAACCACTGCATAAACTTCCAGTAAAGTAGTCATGGAATTAGGTACAGGTACAATCTAAAATACTGAGGTGGCCATGATCCACTTAGCAACCGGCGCCGTACTGCGTCCGGGGCAGATGGTGAGAAATTGATTACCGGCCATGCGGATGTAGGAGACCAGGTACCGTATGGAAACCATATTACTTACTGGAAACTATAAAAATGCAACCGATCCAAAGGATAGGGACAAGGAATGTTCGCGGTTTGCTTCAGCGCGGAAAGGGAGAGATGTGAGTTAAACATCTGTGGTCTAAGTGAGACTCATTGGAAGGGCAATGGTGACTTTCTCACCGAGACACATGCCATGTATTTCTCTGGAAATGGAAACAACAGCAGAACAGGGAGTTGCTTTCCTCATTCCCAAACATCTTAGGAATTGTGTAATGGGGTATGAACCTGTAAGTGGTAAAGTTTGGCCTAGGACAACGTAATGATCGAGGAGAATACGCCTCATACAATTTGCAGCTGATAACAACTTTTTCGCTTTTTAGTGCCAACTTCTTAACATACAAATTAATTACGAAACGATGACATCAGAGAATTTCTGTCATCCCTTAATTTTCTACCTTTGGAGGTAAAAAATTGAGGGATGACAGTGCGCATCGTCCAAATCTCGGCGAGGAGACAGCGACAAAAACAAAAAAGTTGCCGAAGAACTAAGTTGCTCGTGGGCGCCCTCCTTTAGTGATATCAATTGCATTTTTTTTAAAAACACCGACGACGTAGACCTGGATATCACCTGACGGCAACTATCGAAATCAAATCGACTATATCCTGATTGCATCACGGTGAAGCCTGGGGCTGACTGTGGATCAGATCATCAACAGAATGTCTAAAATGCAGCTAAAACTTAGAGCAGTTAGGAAACTCCAGAAACAGCAAAATAATGAAGTTACCAACAAAGCGAAATTTTTAACTGCACTTGAGCAAAATATGACAATAGAGGGTACACACAGACGTTAACACAGTCAGTCTCCTCGGATCAGCTGTTATGCAGCCCTAACGTGCGCGCGTGAGTATTTTGTCACTGTCGGTGTCGCGTAGATAAAATTTTGTCATTTTTGTCTGTTTTGTCGTTTGCCGCCAATATTCCCATACAAAATACTCGTCTCGCCCTGTCAAACGTGATATTTTCTCTACAAACCCTAACGTGGCACTTTTCACTGTATTTTTGTCGACTTTTGACACTATAACATGAAATTAGGTATCTCGATTTCTTCTGTCATTTACTCGTCCTATTTTTTGAGGACGACAAGAATCGACCAATTATGATACTTAATATTACAATAAATGAAGCATAAAACATAACACGGCGGGCTGTACGAAGGAGAGAAGGTGGGGAGGAGAAGGGGTTGGGGGTTTCTATGATGCTACATAAAGTGATTGGTTGGTTACAAGTTAAGTGGAACCGTAAACAGTACCCGGTGATTTAGTAATCACCACTCTGAAAATATAGGCCTTCGCAATACATTGCAATCACCAGTTTCTTTTTCAAGGGTGGTGATTAACAACTTTGTGTGTTTATGATTTTAGTAGCAAATTCAACCCGAGCTGCATGTTAATGTGATCGTCAGTCCTTTTGATAAGAGTGGTGATTAACAAAATTTCAATAGCATAGGTTTTACTTGGTGATTATTGTAATACCAACCCTTCCTTTATCAAATTGAGATTACATACTCATTTGGCATGTTTGGTGATTAGTAATTCAACCCCACCTGCATGTTGATATGATTGCTAGTCTTTTTTACAAGTGTGGTGATTAACGTTTGGCATGTGCGGTGATTAGTTATTTTATAAAATACCATACATTTTTGACATACTATACAATTCTACATGATTAGAAATATAACTCAACCTTCCCTTTTCCTAAGATGTCTCTAAAGGCACATTTACACTCAGCCCTGTTGGGCAGGGAAGTGGGCAGCGCGAGAATGTAAACAGGTCACTCGCGCTGCCACTGCTCATGCCGCTGCCATTGCCCGGCGCTCCCTCGTTCAATAAAGTACTATGAACGCTGAGTGTGAACACTCACTCGCTTCGATACTCGCGCAGATGTAGGGGCTGAGTGTTGGCGGGTAACGGGTTCCCTCTATCTGGCAGAATCTTGATGCTTCGAAATTTATTTGGTATAACACACTTGGCATAATCTTCTTTAAACGAATATTCTTAAGGCATAAAAATTATTAATATAATTATTGTTTGGCAGAATTTTTATATGTCCGAATTTACAATGGCATACTTTTAAGATGGCAGAATATTATTTCGCATAATTTCGTTTAGGATACGTTCATTTGGCAGAATTTCATCTACACATTTAATAAAACATTAAAAAAACTGTGTCGGTACATTGAATATATTTAAAAAAAAAATTGAGGGGGGTTTAGAAACAGTAAGACACACACATACAGTGTTACTACACCAATCGATCGATCATCGATCGATGCCATCGGTCGACGACGATCGATTGGTGTGGTAGCTTTAATTGATCGACGGATACCGGTCGACTAACATCGATCGATTGCCGGTCGACGTCGATCGATTAACCCCGGCTATATTCCAATCAGTTTCTTTCGAAATGTGTTCCCAAGTGGCCAGTTCGATATTGCTCGTACTATTATTACGGAGACGCAAACGCAGAAGACACATAAACACAAGCAGGCCAGGTAGGTAGTTAATTAGCGCGCGGGGCGCAGGCGGGCGTCAAGTGATAATGGGGAGCAGACGGCGCACGGTGCGGCTAATCAAGCAGCTCGACGCAGCAGTCAATCCATCGATCGATGCCGTCGATCGACGATCGATCGATTGGTCTGGTAGAAACTATCGATCGACGTCGACTAATCCATTCTGCCATTGTACGATGCCGTCGATCGACGATCGATCGATTGGTCTGGTAACACCCTAAAAGAGTATAAATCCAAAAAAAAAATCTGTCTGTTTGTCTGTGTGTCTAATTGTTTGTACACGCTAATCTTCGGAACTACTGGACGTATTTGAATGATTTTTTCTTTGTTGTATAGGTATTAAGTCAGATTATGAAAGGCTATTTTTTTTTAAATTATATGGCGTATCGTTTGCCGGTTCAGTTAGTATCTTTATAAAGTTTACCTGATAGACGTGTGTATGTACGCTTAACCGATTATTTACCAGGCTGATAACAATAAAGGATTAATTTTAAATGTCAATACCACGTCAGGCGTGTCATTTAGCATTTTTCCGGCTCGCTGGAGTCAATTTCTAGCATAACTTAAAAAATATACTCCATGCGTACCCTGCCATCATCACCAGCTGCAAATCCAGAAGACAGTGGGAGCACTTCCGGCCCCCACTGCTTTATGAAGTGTCCGAGACGTGCAACGCGCTGCGCAGGAGTCGTCGTAGTGTGTGACCCGCCGCAGTAGCGGTTGCACAAATGTTTGTCCGTGTCAGATCTGAAATGATCTGGGATATGAGTTTCGACGTCGTCAAGTGTCGAGCTCATCATTAAGGGGCGGTTCACGCGGTGCGTTGCGTCGACGCAACGCACACATGACTGACTACGGCATCCAAGACGAAGCGGGAGGAGAGTAGTCATTGTGATCATGTGATGCCGTAGCGGCATCGCTAAGTTGATTTGTGCGTTGGCTCGTTTTATTTTTTGTAAGTATTTTTTTATTCTATGTTTTTGCACTGTGACATATTGACATGAACTACTTTATTGCATTAATTCAGGAGAGAGTAAAGCTAACAACCAAAGCTTGGTGGGAGCAAGGCATAAATCGTATTTTTTCAACAAAGTTGGTAAGTTCAAGTAACACGCAGGTCATAGGTAGGTAACTAATTAAAAAGAGCTTTTTTAATAGCACTTAAGGTAACGTAAAGTTTGTCATTGCGTTCGAGGTTGAATTGCTACCCGAGCCGTAGCCCCCGACTATTTTTAAAATTAAACTCAACCTTTCGTTTTCATAACATTATGATGCCTCTAGCTTGTCAGTTTCAAAAAACTAAACTGAAATAAAAGAGGTAGACACGAAATCGAATGGAACCTTCAGAGCCTTTTAATAGTCGGTCTGCAAAACTTTTTGCAGAGATTAAAAAAAGGTTTTACGTTTTTTCAATAAGAGCTACTTTACAAACAAGTGTACCTATTGGAAACGAATTTATGTTTTAATTAGGGATAGATAATGAAAGTCTTTACCTGACTTTCTGAGGTTTTGCCTGCATTTGTTGCTGCACGTTCTCCCAGTCATGCAAGTTGCGTTGCGGTAGATTACTGGCCTGTGTCTTACGGATTGAATCTGCGATAAAATATTATAGGTAGGTACTTCACGCTTTTAGATGGAAAATAATCTATCTACCGAATTATACAGGGAAATTGAAAAATACCCAAAACCCCTTAATCTGGGGTACACTACATAAATACGAAAAACTTTATTCCGAAAGTCAGAAAAACGAATTTCAAAATACCGATTTTCATAATTCCGAATAGTTCAAAATTCCTAATATGGCAACTCCGATTTATCATTCATCCTATTTTTATAATACTAAAATTTCAAAATTCCGAACGTTTATAATTACTATTCTCAAAATACCGAGTTTCAAAAGATCGAATAACAAAAAGTCCGACATAATGAAAATTCCGAACACCAAAAATACGAATTCCGATTATTAAAATTCCGATTATCTTTATCGTTATCGTGCAATCGTTTATCGTGCAAGCAAGCATGCAGCATGCAAGCAAGCATGCAGCGTGCAAGCAAGCATGCATCATGCAAGCATGCATCATGCAAGTGAGCATGCAAGCGAACATGCAACATGCAGCAGGCATGGTTTCTGTCACGGCTACGGCGTTGCGGGGCTCCGGCGGTACCACGCGAGCTTATCGTCGCAGATGGTATTCACGCTCACCACCGCAGCTTCGGCTTACTGGCCGGCTTCGCCGGCCAGCCTCAACCGGGGCGGCGGGCGTTAAAACCACCTGCTCCTCAGCTCGCTGGCCGCCTCGCCCCTCCGCGCCTACGTGAATTTAAATTACACTATAGGGGTAGGGCAGACAAGACTACGTGGAGTCGGTTTCACAGCAATTCGTTTCTGTCATTAACTTTTGTAGCACAACATATTGACTTTTTAAGATTATTTTTGTTATTGTCTTTTTTTATACCTATATATTTTTGTTGAAATAAATTCCATAGAAAAATACACCGAATGAACAATATTAGTTAAAAAGTAATTCTACTGTTTGATAAGTTTGTTAAACAAAAAAATGTGATTAAAAATTCTTTGAATTGTGTTTCTGTGAAATATGTTTCATTCAAGTAAATAGTCTTTGAAACAATAATAGTCGAAATAAAAATACAAGAACCAAATATTATATGAAACATTTTCTGGGAAACGAAATTCTATGAAATTTCTGTCTGCGAAACAAGGGGACACCATTTTGAATATATATGCGTAGCTGAATTGAATCAGAATCCTAATTTTAACAGTTTATTCGAAATATTGAAATTCGGAATTTCGTTTTTCGGACCGAGAACTCATCGAGCATTTGATCCTTCGAACATATGAAAATCGGAAAACAAACAAATCGGATTTACGACATTCGGTAAACTAACTTTCGTGATTTTAAATAATAGAGATTATAATTTTTAGGTATTATGAAATTCGGACTTTTGAAAATCGGAATATCGAAATTCGGAATAAAATATTTCGGAATATTTGGGTGTTCCCCTTAATCTGGACTTCGTACCATCACACTGAATAACATTTGTTCGTGTTGGTTTTCAATTACCCTGTATACTGTAACCACTGTAGGACACTATGTTGGTATGGCTAAGACTGAGTTTAGGGCCGGTCCATAGAATTACCATAGTAGAGTCAAAGCATTTATTTCAATTAGACCATTAAAAGACCGACTACAATAAAATTTTCACATATGACTTATGAATATCGTATGTGAAAATTTTATTCTAGTCGCCCATTCCATAAGGTACTTTTGTATGGAGAAGAATGGACAAGAAAATCCATAAGATGTTTACTTACAATATTTTGCATTTACAGTAATTATATTTATTATTCGGTATACGTGAATACGGATGTACCTTGCATTAAAGTATGTACAAAGTATCACAAGTCAAGGCGTTATATGTACATAGATACATAGTGTTCACTAACTTACAAATATTGAATCTATAGACTACCACTCCTAATATTGTTTCAACATAATGAATTAGTTTTGTGACCTATACCAGTCTATAAGTACAAAGAAGAAACATAATTTAAGTATTAAATTAAGTAGTTTATATTAGCAATCATTTCGATCACTATCATTTTATTAATAAATGGCTTTCAACGGATTCAATGTCAGCAGCTCGATCCTTTGGGCCAAACAAATATAAAAGAATGTCGTGCCAGCGATACGAAGAAGAAGAAGCACGAACCCACAGTAAAATACCATACGTCATAATGCTGTGAAAGTAGCTAAAATAGACTAGAACGTGCAGTTTCTACATCGACATGTCTTATCTTTCTAACAGCATAAGTCGCAGAGCTTAACCGTTCCGCAATAGGTAGATGTTATAAGAGGTCCCAATTGTAATTTCTCGTCTAGTGTGATTCCTTGCAAAACCGTTAGACTAGTAAATTCCAGTTTGTCTCCATTTAGAATGATGTCACATTTGCTATTCCTAACATTTGGTAAAATTAATCGAATACATTTGGTTTTTTTTCCATTAAGTACTACCAAATTGTTTACTGTTAACCAATTTTGGATCTGAAGAATAGCGTCATTTACATCGTCAAAATTTTGTGACCCTCTGTCTAAGTATTTTCAAAATCAATGAGGTGTCATCGACAATTATCACCATCTTCGGTTGATTTTGAAGTAATTGGGGTAAATCATTTATATAAACTAAGAATAGAAATGGACCCATTATTGAGCCTTGAGGAACGCCCATAGCCATTTCAGACCCCAATGAGTTCACGCCGTTAACTTAAACTTTTACCCGTCTATCCCTCAGGTATGGTCTTAGTAAAACAAGAGATGATTCAATAATAGTGGTATCATGGTCAACGCAATCGAACGCCTTTGAGAGGTCACAATAGATTCTAATGATATTTATCACAACATAAAAAAAAAACCCAGGCGTTAAAAATGCTTTTTATCAGGGTGACACCGGCGTCAGTTGTAGAACGTCGTTTGGTGATAGAAGTAACTAGTAGGTAGTAGTACCTATTAGTGGATCTCAAGTTCTTGCTCATAGGAACAATGTAAATAATTAACGAAACATACATACCTAGTTCATAAGTGAGATAGGGTTTCATAGACATGTTGGCTGCCAGCGGTTTACTAGGTACTGGCGGAGACGCTTCCATCGGCATCACAGCCTTCGCATCGCACGATATGCAGTTAACATCCCTAGTGAAACAAAGCACGTTACAAATGGCATTAAAAAGTGGTTGTCGTGCAGGCATTTCGTTGGGCAGTATTTTTGCCTCGATTAAAGACAGGTACCTTAGCTATATTTGGACTATACCTTGGTCAATAACATGCAAATCGCCAATGAAGATAAACATCCTATTGGAAATATAAGTTACACATGATTGTCACGCTGCGTTAGCAACACGTTGTGTTAAGGGAGGCATGTTGCTGGTAACATGGCAAAGTTTCGTATTCATGATAAAAGAAATGCGCAATAGTTATTTGTTATACAAGAGTGCAAAGTTGCTTTTTAACCGCGTGTTCAATTTTGATGACCGAGCAAGCGAAGGATTCTAAAATTGAATCACGAGCGCAGCGAGTGATTCAAAATTAGAATCCTGAGCGTTAGCGAGGGAATCAAAAGAGCACGAGGTGAAAAATCTTTGCACTCGAGTGCAACACGTAACTTTTCATTCCACCTCAGCGAGGAAATGACTAAATGCAAAAAAAAAACGTTTACAAAGTCTGAGTTTTTAACAAATTAAAAAAAAGTTGTATGATATATTCGGCACCATAGAGGTAGCAGTAAATAGGTTTAATGTTTTTTTTTAATTCACAAAATGTTCACGATGTTCTAAATTGAATTTAGAACATCGTGTGCACTAAGCACACGATGTTCTAAATTCAATTTACTTTATCCTCTAGAGAATAAAAACGGCTTTTCCACTCAGATATTGAAGATAAATTTACTTTATCCTCTAGAGAATAAAAACGGCTTTTCCACTCAGATATTGAAGATTAAAAATACTCTTTCCGAGATGGTGGGATGAAAAATTATTTTAATTATTCCAATGAGATATTGCGGCAGCAAGGTTTGCTGCGCACTATTCCTCTTTGTTTCCTATGAAAGCGCGGCTTTAGGTGTAAAAACACATAGGTCACCTCAGCAGTCTCTTCTTGGTACCCGCAGCCTCTGCTTCGCGGCGCAGCGCAGCCATCTGCTTCAGATGCTCTTGGAGTTGCTTCAGCTTTTTATTGAAGAAGTCCTTCACAGGAGACAGCTCCAGCTTGTCCAGTTTCTGTTCGATTTCGCGCTGGATATCATCCAGCGCTTGTTGCCATAGAGATTCCTAATGGTTTATAATAAAAAAATCAATGTATAAAATATCGGCAGCTGTGAATAGTGTTTAATCTACGTTAGGTATTAGACATGTTACAGTCAAAACTACTTTTGACTGGGTTTTGCCAAAACCCTTATTATGATAAAACGCATATGCGTTACAAAAACAAAAATACGGAACGCCTTAGTTATAAGAATCACTACAAAACCAGTTTTTAAAAGGGTCACAAAAAAAACCTACCAACCTAATGGGTTTCTAAATATTAAGGATAAATTTAAACCGTTCAAAAGTAGTTTTGACTGATTTTTGTAGTCAAAAGTAGTTTTGACTGGTTAAAGAGTTTTGACTGTAACAGATATATTTGCACGTGCTGCTCTCGGGAGCACTTTTTGAACTTCGTCGAGTTTTAATCAATCCGTTCTGAAAATATTACAATATACAATTATATGACAACTATAAATTGTATGAACATTTTAGATCAACTCAAATTGACAGCTCTTATTAATATCTGCCTCTTTCTTTTGTTATTGGAGAGAAAGAGATCTAAATAGCTTAAAATATGTTTAGCTTGCGTGCACTACAGAATTGGCACCAATTGTCACTTTGAACATTACTACTAATGAGACAATAACAAAGTGTTTGTTGTTGTGTATGTAATGGTTGTATGTGCTCGTTTGGAGGACTTTTATCAAATTTAAAGCGTAAGTCGTCATAAGAAGGTGTAGGTGGAGTAGTGACATGTGTAATGGCCGAGGTCACTGGCGCTAGGTACGGGAATAAATTCAATAACCCCAACTAATTTGTAGAAATTTTGTTTAACTTTGATCGGTCGTAGTGTTTCGCTAATCGGTTCTTTAGGTGTGTTGTTTAAATAGAAATGTATAAAATCTGTAAGCTCGTATTCGTACATGAAAAATAAATACAATTGTTCAAGTAGGTACTTTTACTAACGCTAGACCCATAATGTAAATTTTAAATTCCATTAATATAATAATAATATCGGTCACCATAAGTTCATCTAGTCCTTCCTCCTGCATGTTAGTTCTTTTTATTCCATAAACAAGAAGGGTTCGTTCTCAATAAATTAGTTTTACAAATCTATTACTAGATTTTAAGCTATGGATGCCTATTAGTTACGACTGTGGGACCACCTTTAACCCATTGTAACTTTTGAGTGGCTACTGTTACAAACTAAAGGCTGACGCATTCAAAAGCTCAAAATTCAAATGTGGTCCGAGTAAATCCAAACTTCGCCCTTTCCCATATCAAATGTCGGACATAAGGCCCCATCAATCCCCATTTATGTGCAGTTTATTCAAGTCTTTCAGGTACTAAAACTACCCAGCCTTTTTCCAATCCCAGCAATATTCGGGTCGGTTTCCAGTCTAATTAAACAAAAGTCTAAAAAAACTAGTGTTCTACATGGAGCGACTGCCTATCTGACGTCCACAACCCAGTTACCTACTCAGTCTTACCTGGGTAACACGATACCCCCGGTAAGACTGGTTGTCAGACATTCTGGCTTCTACCTATCATGATTGTCAAAGAGCTACGAATGATAGCCGGGGCCAACGGTTTTACGTGCTTTCCGAGGCACGGTGGGGTGTTGGTATAAAAAGGATGATCCCCCATCCATGGACCGACCGCGTCAAGCGCAGCTTAACTGTGATTGATCAATCCGTACAGTTTCTAAGGAGCAAACGAGCCCCTCCTAATCGAGCTACTGGTGCATTCTATTTGGAGACCAGCAAATTGGTGGTGTTAGGGCTCTTAAATACTTCCTTATCCTGATAACCATATAGGAAATACCCCAATAATCACGAACCTGCGCGTTAAGCTTTCCGAGGGCATGTTCCAATCCTTTGGAAAGGTCATCGCAGGCGCTCTCGAATTGGTCATGCGACACCTTTCGCGCCAACATACGTAGGTCGGCCTTGTCGGCGAGAGCTTCCACCATATCCTCGCGGTCTAGTTTGATGACCTTCAGCAGTTCAATTTGTTCCAGAAGAGCCTGAAGAGATGGACTTTATTATGAGTACATACCTACAGAATCTCTCCAAAAATGAATTTGCAAAGATTTCTTAAGTTAAATGGTGAACGGATTTATCCTTAAAAATAATTAGGTACTAAGCCGCCACAGGTTCGTCAAATCGCCAAATAGCCATAAATTCTCACAGAGAGCACCTTGTCTTGACACGCCGCCTGAGTTATACGTGGCAAACCACACGCGGCACATGCCTCGCGATCTCTGTGACCTGAAGTTGAACTAACAACATTCTTTTCAAAAGTCTATTCAATGCATATCTGTTATTTAATCACGACAATTCATATGACTGTTTTTTTTAGTTAGTTATGCAAGCCCATTTGCAATCCATTTGCAATTAGTTCCTGCCTATGGTGACTTCTATTTCTGAACTACGTGAAGGGTTGCTGTGCAGAGTGTTATTACGTCGGTGTGATTCTGCCTGTCCTCCTTTTCAGCGGCGAGATTCAGAGCAGTCTGGTGGACTTGTTGCAATTGAGTTTGCATGTTTTGCACGGTTTCGAACAGCTTCAGCAAACCTGCAGCATTTAGGAATTCATTCATTCAAATTATTGTGATGAAACACCTTAAAGACTACTGCTTAGGACTATTCAGTAAGTCTTGTAATTACAATAACACATTCTGAATTCCAGCAGCAGTGCTGCTAAACATTATTTTCTACTGGCTTTTGCCCGCGACTTCGACCGCGTGAATGTCGATTATCGCGAATGCAGTCGAAATCGTGGAGCCTATATGGTTCAAGCTTAGTCAATGTCAACATAACATTGCAAATTTAGACAGCCTGCAACCAGAGTCTTTAGATAGGGTTGAAGTTTAGCTTAGAAGTTTAGTTTAGCTTAGAAAGCAAAAAGCAGCAGTACCTATAAAGAAACATATCGTAATAATTCATCGGTTTCTACGTAAACTTCAACTATATGGGACTCCGCGCGGTAGGTAATTTATTTCTTTTGTCTACCGTAGGTACGTAACTATTGGCATTCAAATAAATTATTTTTTTATTTTTGTTTAAAGTAGGTTTACGATTACCGACTTCATGCCATGTTATAAGTAATAGGGTAAAGCGTATTCATTATTCGATTTCTTATTTCATCTTATTTTCCATAAAGTTGAAACTAAAGTTTTAATTTTATGCATGACTAGGCTGACAATGTCGCACGTTGTAGTTTACCTTGCATATCTTTAGCAAGCTCTGGCGATATGTTATCGGCTCCTAAGGCATTCTGCAATGACAATTCTGTGATTTGAGTTTTCATACGCGGAATTTCATTTTGCAACGAAGTTATCTGTAACAGAATTACATGTGAGGATTAGTGTACTTTTTATCATTTCTTGAAACGTGAATTATAAAAACTGTCTTTACCTGCTACAAAATAAAAATTATTTCAAGGACAAACTGTTACCATTGATGTGCGACTGCGCATCGTGTACGATTTTGTTACAGGCCACATTGAAACCTATTCATATTTTCAAGTGTTGAAGTTGTTGGTTAGGATCACTTCGGGTTACTAACTACTACGGACGAGTCATGAGAGATAATGAGAAATTGGCCATATAGGAACGGTACTTCAGAGAATGTTCAAGTTCATTATAATTTCCACGTCAATTAATGACTGAGCAGGCACTCGAAGTATTATGTGTTTTGGATACTATCTTGTTAGTCTGTTTGGAAACCTTTCGTTGTCAGAGATAGCCAAGTAGACGCTATCAGTGACATCACAATGCCGTTTCGGATATGTATGAAGAAGTAGTTGCGTTAGGAGATCAAGTTGATATATGCTTTTCCGAAAAAGATCTTGTCTCGTAAATGCTTTTAGGAAGTATCTGTAACATTAGATCCTGATGCCATTAAAATAAATAACGAACTAAACGTTTAACTTAGTCCTAGCTGAACCTTCTAATGTTCCAAGCGTGACGATATCAAATCTATTTAATGTAGACCGCTTTAGTGCAAACCACATGTTTAAAAAGAAGGTTCTAACTGAACAAGCTCTGGCGTAGTGGTCACAAGCGTGATTGCTGAGCATAGGGTTTTGAGTTCGGTTCCAAGCTCGGGTGATGTGTTTACAGTACACTTATACAAATTAAACTCAGTAGCAGCCTGGAGGTTTAAACTTTCCACGGTTAAAGAGCAAAGTCAAAGTCAAAGTCAAAGCATTTATTTCAATTAAACCATTTACAGGCACTTTTGAATTGTCAAAGAGTCAGTTAGTTAGAAAATTGAAGCTAGTTGCTCGTTCCAAAACGTAGCGTGGGTCTCTATGGCGAATGCTTCATGCTCGATATTTATCGCGATATGTGGATCTCGATCCAGGATCACGATATTTATCGAGCTACGCACTCGATACACTCATCACGATAGTGTACATGGCTTGCGTTGTGATCTTCGACGGGTTCGTCCGAATGTCTGACGAGTTCGGGCTAGACTTTTTCGTCGCTTTTACGTTGACGTCAGCGACGGAAATACCTTCGGTTACCATGCTGGCTTGCCTTCTTGACAGGTAAGACCTGCCTATACCCGGGTAACTAATTTGTTATACTACCGATGAATCAACTCGAAACTTATATTGAACACTAGAATTTGTCCGCATAAATTGTACAGGATCCAATTTTTTGATCAAAATAAAGTTCGCGTTGATGTCAAAAGCGACCGTATAGTGCCGGTCGCGAATAGCACCAACCCATTTCTGCCCGTGGGTGTCGTAGAAAGAGACAGAGGGCCATTGGCCAGAGTACGTGAGTACGTGTAGTGTACGATTGTCACTCATTGCAATAGCACAATGCACGTCTTTGATGAATCAAATTTCTCAGCGAACTAGTGCGATCCGTATCGTACGTGTAGTATACTACGCGATCAATAAATATCGTGATCCTGGATCGAGATCCACATATCGCGGTAAATATCGAGCGTGTAGCATTCGCCATACAGATCTACAGATCGAAGATTTCTGGATTTTTAGAAATCTAGCGATCCATATCACGATCTGTAATACGTTATACTACACACTCGATAAATATCGTGATCCTGGATCGAGATCCAAATATTGCGATAAATATCGAGCATGTAGCATTCGCCTATGAGGAAGAACGAGCAAGAAACTCCACGGACACTCTTTTAAATTTAAAGTTTTTACAAAATACTAATTACATTACTCATGTTGCATCTATATGTGAAAACAATGCAGGTAAAGACCAATACAATGCATTTAAAAAAAAGAATCAATATAAAAAGCAGTGAAGAGTTGACCAATCTCTACTGACAGCGCCCGTTCACGAACATGACGCGTAACGCGCACCATTCAACTCAACCATTTTGAAGGGAGCCGAATGATCCAACACACGCGCCACCATCAGCGAGATATTTGAGTGAGCATGACAATGTTCTCAACCGCCATGTTAATTTATGTCAAACACATACATATAATTTACTTTATATAAATAGCTCTATGATATTCACATTCACAAAATTGAAATAATGCTGCTAAATTAAACAAAACTAAGGTTAAGGCTATTTGTTAGATGAAGTATTGAAAAAACATATTTAAAATAATAATAATAATAACGATACTCGTTACTCATGTCAATAAAAATGAGGTAGGAAACAACATCTTCAACAATTAGGAAATTCCATAAATTGGCTGTGGAGCAGGACCAGCATTGAGTCAAGCATTTTTATCATTGATGTAATCTTCTAACTTATAATATGCTTGTCTACATACCTAGTGTGCGTTTAATACATGTTTTAAATCGTCTTTAATTTAATTGTAGAGTATCAAGCGGTATTTTTTTTTAGCATTTTACTCAGTAGGTACCCCATAAAAGAAGTATGTACTTTTGACAATCTGAAACATGGGTGATCTAATTTGTTTGTTCATAAACACTATGTCTGTCACTTATTTTATTAAAAAAATGTAGAATTTTTCGCACATACAATATGTTGTCATATATATACTAGCGGGCCTGGCAGACGTTGTCCTGCAACCCAACTATAGCGCCACCTGCCGGGTCCAATTGTGAATCTAAACCATTCTCGAATCCACTGGAACACACACAAACAAATTCAGCAAAATCGATCCAGCCGATTAGGAGGAGTTCACTTTCATACACACGCACAGAAGATTTTTATATATAAGATTGTCAAGGTACCGTCATGATGTTGATCTTTTAAAACAATTCTCTTATAACCCGCTTTTGCAGAATAAAGATCGAATCTATATCTGCAGCCCGTCCCCAAAGCAAAATACCGTAAGACATAATGCTATGAAAATAACTAAAATATACTAGTCTAGGTGGTATCCACGTCTGTCAAATGCCGGATCTTTCTGACAGCGAAGACCCCACTGCAGCTTGGAGTCAAGCGTAATCCCTAGGAAAACAGTATTTTCGACGAATTCAAGTATATCCTTATTCAATACAACGTTACATTCACTACTTTTAACATTCGGTAAAGCGAATCATATGCATTTAGTTTTCTTCTCATTTAATACTAAATTATTAACAGTAAACTAATTATGAACCTTAAGCATGGCGTCATTTACTTCATGGTGCTGCGCCCGTCTATTTACTCTAAAAATCAATGAAGTATCATCAGCAAATAACACCATTTGTGGTTGATTTTTCAGTAAATAAGGTAAATCGTATATATGTATAAACTAAAAAGAGGAACGGACCCAATATTGAGCCCTGCAGTACCCCCATTTTTACTTTTAAGCCCAAGTTAAAGGCAATAGGGTCGCCCGCTGTACAATTAAGGGTTAACTTTACTATACCTGGCGAAAGGCGAATGCTATGGGTGCACCTCAGACTAACCCCGTCGTTTAATACAAATAATACGAGTGTGATGTTGCGTCATGCTGGTTATGCAAGTTAAAAGGATTTTAAAACCACCGTGGTGAATACCTGGTCTTTAAGTGCTCCTTCTGATATCTTGACAGAGTCGCAGCACTTCTTCAAATCTTTCTCCAGGTTGTTGAGCCTCTCCAGCAAACGGCGATCTGACTGATTTATGCCCGATTTCTGGTCTGGCAATGGATGGGCCTTAACTAGAACAATGTATCGTTTTGGTTAGACCGAGACTTTGACGAAGGTCTATATCATATATAATTCTGGTATTTCATAGGTACATGTTTCTAAGGCCTATTATGCTCACCAATATTGAATCGAACGATTTCATATCATGACATGACATGGCATCATGGCATTTATAAGGTATCTTTTTAAAAAAACTTTCAAATTCTACCCTTACTCGTACCGCACGAACTATATATCCTAGGGACTTTGTGTTTTAACTCGTTGGAGGTAAGAAGAGGCTTTGATTAGCTCACGGTAACCTGTAAGACCCTTAACGGTCGTATTGACTGCCCTGAGCTCCATGACCTTTTTTGCTGATTATTTGTTTCCGACAAATCACCGATACAATCTGTGGGCTAATTCACGTAACTAAAGAAGTGCTGTTGCAGTGCAGTTGCAGTTAAGTTTCGATCAAAACAACGCTTTTCGTATTCTCTACCGCTGTCAGACACGCTCGCGTCAAGTTCGCGTCACGCAAGCGCAATAACGGCATTCTACTGTTACGCGTGTTTGGTGCGTGCTTCGGAACGCAATATGATCGGTATTCTACTATTCGTTAGACGTCTCAAAATTACTAAAAAAAGCACTAAAATCTGTACTGGGGTCTTATTTTAATATTATAATATCGTTATATTCATTGAAATGTAATCGATTCTATTCGATTATTTGGTGAATAATATTTTTTCTCTCATGTTTGGTAGAGTTTGGTTGTCGTACAGTTGACCTGCAGTAGTTCACGCGTAGCTTACGCGCAGTTCAGAGATTACAAGAATACCGTATCACTCAAACTTGAACTTAACTGCAACTGCACTACAACTTCATCGGCGCGTCATAAAATTACGTGAATTAGCCCTCTGTTCCACGCAACTGCCTTGCACAACGGTCGCCAGAGCTGAATCGCCTTTGTGTTGTACCTTAAGGATGATAATGCTCTCCCGATGGCGAACCCTGAAAGTGATGTTTGCGGAGAATGGAGTAAAATTAAATGCGTATGTCTCATGTTCTGTGAGAAACAGTATGCCCATGTTTGTAAGAATAATTGTTAAGACACAATATTTTGTCTGCGTTGTATAGTTTAATTATATTCTTATTTTATTGAGTATTTCTATGTTAATTGATGTAATTGGCATTGTACGAGTGAATGTCGGTTTTGATGCTAACGAAATCGCGGGTTAGAGTAGTCCACAGCACTCAGGCTGCCTAATTGTCCTTAAGTCAGTAATGAGGTAACAACAATAAATATTGTTATGTATAACTATATTAAAGCAAACTGATGTAATTTACGAATCTCATTTGTTGTTGCAAAACTACTAAAAAAACTATTTTTTTTTATACTGGGTATATTTTTGAGACAGGTTGGTAAGGGTACACAGGTACTTTTTTAACCGTTATAGTTACAAGAAAACATTCCTAAGAGACCGGAGGAGGCAGCAGGAAGCTGGTAGGAAGTGCTGATTGTGTGACAAATCAATAGAAAAGGCGCTCTTACTGAACGTTGAACTCTGAAAGTGAGTGAACAGTGCAACAGAACTTTTGGAGGTGACAGAGTGGTGCACTGCAAATGAAGCGCGCGAGCAACAACCTCCCCGCGGCGAAGTTAAAAAAGAAATTGTTATATAACGTTGCAATCAGTTGTATAACATTTTGTTACATGAAGTTGTATAACATTACTATCAGTCTATAACATTTGTTACAATTTGTTAAAAAAAGTTAGACAACAAATGTTGTGGAAGCACCTTACCAGAAAGGCTGGTTTCTTGCGCATTATTGCGTAAAAGTCATCTAGCCAAAATAAACATCATCAACCTCACTGATGTTAATGTTTTGGCAGTAAGCCTGAACAAAGTTACCTTTACTTTCGCTGTACACCTTGCAACATGTGCACCAACATTTTCGCGCGTACTGACAAATGCAGTCCTTTGCTCACTCAAAATATTTGCGTCATCATTTAAGGTCTCGTTTACAATGCCCTAAATAAGTAAACTGAGAGACATGACTCAAAGATACTCCATCTAAATAGTACCTGCTCAGGTTGTTTGTTCTTTCCTCTGATATTAATATCTCTGATATTACTCTCTTTAACGTTGTACTTTACGCCTTGACCCCAACATATGACTCATAGATACCGAGCAGCTTCCTCTGTCCACCAGCTGATATTATTGATGCAAACGTCATCTACATGACACCTGACCTGGCTATTGCCGTGCTCACCAATCAGCTGATTAATGTAGGTTTACTAATGTTTGCCACAATTTAAAATGCCTTAATTTTATTTGCCTTAATTTAATTAGAAATAGTGCTTCAGTTGCTATAATCATTAAATTTCATCATTTTCACTAATTTCATTAGTCATAATCGATCAAGTGTCATAATAATGTTAATTCATAAATTTATTTGCTATATTTTTATTATCAATAATTTCATCTTCCATAACATTTATTCACCATATTATTAACTAGCGACCCGACCCGGCTTCGCCTGGGCCTATAGCCTTCCTCGATAAATGGACTATCCAACACAAAAATATTTTTTCAATTCGAACCAGTAGATCCTGAGATTAGCGCGTTCAACCAAAGAAACAAACAAACAAACTCTTCAGTTTTATAATATTAGTATAGATTTGCCCATACTAGTACAATAATGCTAGTTTAGTACAACCGCCTGCAATGTTGATGTTATGATCATGTTAACAGAATACATATTTTTTATTCACAAGGAAACCTAAAAATAAACCTTCTCTATCCATTTGCATGAAATTTTAAGACCAAATATAACTTAGTATACATTTGTTTCTCCTAATTATATTTTCGCATAACATTATTTACGCATAACAGCATACGCATAATTTTTCTAATCATAAGAATGATTAAGCATAACATTCTAAAGCATAATTTACGCATAACGATATTAAATTATATTTTTACCATGCATGCAACAAGCATGTAAACATGTAAACAAGCATACACCATGCATGCAGCAAGCAAGCATGCAGAATGCAAGCAAACATGCAACATGCAAGCAAGCATGCAGTATGCAACATGCAGCAGGCATGGTTTCTGTTACGGCTCCGGCGTTCTACGTCCTACGCGGGCTTAGATTACACTCTAGGCAGAGAAAACTACGTGGAGTCGGTTTTGCTGCGATTCATTTCTGTCACTAACTTTTGTAGCACAACTTATTGTTTTTTAAGACAAAACTTTAACGTGGCACAATATATTTGCACATTATGGCTAGTAACATTATGCGAATTCAATTTATGCGAAAACAAATTAGCCTTCAAGATAATTATGCCAAGATAAACTGTATGCCAAAAAACAATTGCAAAGTATAATTATGGCAAAACAAATTTTGCCGAAATAGTTATGCCAAAGTAGTAGTATTTTAACTAACTGTTTTTATTGTCTAAAGATTGTTTGCTACGCAAAAGGGGACATTTGGCGCTCGGCGGCCGCTACCGCGGCACGCTCACCTTCGCGCGTTGTGTGTTCACAGTTCTAACCTAACCAAACCTATCCGTTTCGATTTCTACTAACTTTTTATTGTCTAAAGATTGATTACTGCCTTAATGACATTAATTTTTGTGCAAAACAATAAACGTTTCTAAATTATATAATGTTGCGTATGTCAAGTAACCATTATGTAATGTGTTATTTATAGAAACTAATGATTATAACATATGTTATTATGGAAACTTATTTTATGGCAAATGAAAGTTATGACTAATAGGTTGAGACAAGCGTTATCAGTTTATATGATAATAGTGCAAGTAAATATTATGATGGTGGACGACTAGGGAAAACAATAATAGTACAAATGAATTTATGGATTTTATGGATTTTTAAGACAATACCGATTAATGTATAAATTAAATAGTCTGCCTCACTCCACACTCTAGTCTAGTTATATTCGTCAGAATAAATATTTCCCTACTTGACCATAGGTTTTTGATGTCTGTACGGACAGCGTCATCAACTGGTTATCTCCCCCAATGCGAAGAAATTTTAATGCGTGATGGGTAACCAGTTGATCACGCTGTCTGTACCAGAAAGACAGTTCAGCAGGTGCTACTACCTTATTATAATCAACTAGGACTAAATATCAGTCCTGAATATTTAGTATAAAATTATATACAAATGGCTAGATGCCGATAGGGTTCATTACCTGATCCCGCTCCTTCTAGCCTATGTGGTCCCGCTCCTTCTAGCCTATGTGCTTCCGCTTCTTCTAGCCTATGTGCTTCCGCTCCTTCTAGCCTATGTGCTTCCGCTCCTTCTAGCCTATGTGCTTCCGCTCCTTCTAGCCTATGTGCTTCCGCTCCTTCTAGCCTATGTGCTTCCGCTCCTTCTAGCCTATGTGCTTCCGCTGCTCCTTTTGCTCCAGCTGCCAATTCTTCTTCCGCTGCCTGTTCCGCTCCGCCTTTCACATCCACAACTATCTCTGGGGCTGGTTCCACGATAGCTGGCACTAAAAAAAGTATTCTTTATTAGTTATTAACCGTACTGCAGGTGGAAGCGTCTAAAGCACTACTACTTTTTTAGGATTATTGTATGTTGGACGATTCGAGCATTCGCTTCGGGAATTGGTTTCAAAAACATTTGCTGCGCGAGCTTTTGTTAAATTAAGACTCGCTCATTTATTCTGCGAAATGACATTCGTTCTGGAGCACGCCAATTAGACCTTGTTATTGACCTTTGGATTCACGTACACACCGACTAAACTTCGTTTTTATAAGAATGAAATCCTTTAAAGAAACAATACATACTATATTCTTCTAATAATATCGATGACTGGACCAATATTTTCAAATTTTAGTAAGGTCGACGAAAGAAAATGACAAGTGGTTTGGATAATCCAAAAGTAAAAAGTAAGTGGTACATAATTATTTAACAACGAACAGGAAAGTGGGAAATTTTGAGTAGGTCGCAGGTTTTGCGATTGTACTTTTATGACTTCGGCTGGTATAATTTTTAGCTTTAAAAGCACCAGTGACAGAAGTAAGTGCTAGTAACTACCTATTATATTTTCGATAAATAAATTAAATGTTTTAACTGACCAAAGCTAGGATTGACTTGCTTCATGGAATTGTTGAAGGTTTCAGTGAGTTCATCGACGTCTTTCCTGAGTTTCTGCACATGACGCTGGATCTTCCTGAGGTCATCTTTAGATGCAGCGTTTGGATCAAAACCATACCCTGCGCCACCACCATGCGCCCCGCCATGCGCTTGACCCCCCTGTTCAGATCGGGCTTGCTTTAGCCTCGGTGTACCTGGGGTACTCGTCATCGACTGACCCCCCTGGTCAGCTCGGGCTTGCCTTTGACTCGGTGCACTTGGGGTATCCGTCATTACATGACCACTGGTTTCGGGATCACTAGGAGCATCAGGTGCAAACTTCGCAGATACAGCAGTTTTTGCTAAAGTGTTGGCTTCTTCCGCCATTCTGGCTGTTGCGGGGTTTCTGAAGAATAATTAATTCACCATTATATATTTGATCAGGCAGTCAGAATAGATTAGCTAGAGTTATACTAAAACCATACGCGGAATCAATCTAGTAAAGTAGCTAGAAAGTTTTTACTACACAGTTGCCGTGCATAAGCTTCAATGACGAGAGTCTGCTTTGGATAGGACTTTAGCTAGCTGTTACTGGCATTTCCGGAGATCAACCCTACTCACCTTACCGCTAAGTATATATATTTTTTTTTTTTTTTATACGTGGGGACATTTTCACACACGGCCATCTGACCCCAAACTAGGGAGACCCTGTACTATGGGTGTCAGACAGCTGATATAAATACACAAATACATTTTTTTTTTGTAAATACATACATATATAGATAAACAACACCCAGACACAAGGCAAACACAAGTGCTCATCACACAAATGTTTACCCTGGGCGGGAATCGAACCCGCAACACGCTGCGCAGCAGTCGATCGCTCAGCCACTGCGCCAACCGTGTCGTCAAATATGAATCGCAACTACTTACGGTTCGGAACCAACAGCCTTTTGAAGGTCAACTGTCTCTGATATTAGATCTTCAACAAGCGAGCTGAGTTTGCTGATGCCTTCTTCAGCAGCATCTAATCGAGCGGCCACGTTCATGTTAGTCCACATGTCCGTGATAGCTTTCAGATTGCCATGGGATCTGTGACATACCGATAATCAGGTATAATAATAATCATAGTGTGATTGTGAGACTATCTTTCTATCTTCTATTTATCTATTTTCATGTACTTATAAAAAATAAATACATACAATCACAGCCTAAACCGCTGCGTCCAGAAGCATGAAAAAAAAAGATGAAATTTTACGCCCATGTGAACACGAAGGAAGAATTGTTGAAAATACATCCCCTACACCTACAGGAATAAAATACGTGATGAAAGTTTGTGTGGAACTTCGTCATGTTTGCCAATGGGAAATCCCATCAGGGACACGGCTTGTAAAGGTAAGTACCTATAACCAAATCGTAGTTTGTACTTCATCACGTGACAACGGATGAACGGATCTTAACCTTGTAAGTAGAATTGTTTAGTTGCTACCTTAGCTGATACTAATCGTATGAGTCGGTATTGAGACACAGCTCCAGACATCACCAATGTAGCATGTATGGATTACGGTATACCTACTATTTGAAGGGTAATTTTGTTAGCTTTCAACCTCTTTCAATATTATAACCACAGATTATTTACCTTATGTCTTGGAACGTAAAAACAAAATACATAAATTTGTTACAGAAAACACCATATTATTTGGTAGTCCTGAAACCCTATAAAAATAATGCGTTTATGAAAATTGATCTGTCACGGGTCACAGTTTTATCCCTTCCTAGTTTGATTGCTTGAGTTGCCGATGAGATTTGATTTTGTTTCATTGTTAGATTATGAAAGCAACATTTTATTGTCTCATTGTTAGTACCGTACTTTACAAACAGAGGTTTCTTGTAGGAAACGAGTATGCTCTGAAGTTCAGGACTTATAAGAGACTTTTAAGCTCTTTCGAAGTGAATCATAAGTCAAGTCGTTTATTTCATAACAAAATATTTCAAGTGTTGAAAATTCAAATTGCGAATCGTTGGTTTTGCTCACAGTAGCCGTGACACAGTATGACAAACATACCTTATCTGGACCCTGTGGCTCCTTGAGGACTACAGACCCGAAGACTTGATGCGTAAACAGCACAAGTTTGAATTGAATTTAAAAATAAAAATTCATATTAAATCCTATCACAATAAATAATCTAGATGTACCTGACTTCTTGCAGTATATCCTCGTTTTTAGGCGAAGTTCCATAGACGCGGTTCCTTAAGTCTGCAACAGTGTTTTCTAGTACGTTAAACTTGCTGAGTGTAACGAGGGACAGCGTCCTTGCAGGCGGTCCGGTTGGTGCAGACTGGCTGGCTGTTGTAGACGGTGTGGCTGGTGCAGACGGGCCGGTTTTTGTATGCGGTCCAGTTGGTGCAGGCGGGCTAGCTGTTGCATGCGGTCCAGGTCGTGCAGGCGGGCTAGCTGTTGCTTGCGGTCCAGGTCGTGCAGGCGGGCTGACTGTTGTAGGTGGTGCGATTGGTGGAGACGGCCCAGTAGTTGTAGATACAGCTAAAATACCAGTGTTTTACATGGAGCGGGCTGTCTATTTGACCTCAACAACAAAATTACTGGTCTACACGATACCTCTTGGTATGACTGGTCAGTCTTTCGGGTTTCTGTCTGACTGCCTAAGATCTACGAATGACGGGAATAGCTTTTACGTGCTTTCCGAGACACGGACGGGTTTTGGTATGAAATAGATGGTCATCCACGGATCGACTAAGACAAGCGTAGTTTAGCCAAGACCGGTCGATCCCTACGCTTTGGACCTAGCCACGAGCCCATGACCCAACAAAAAAATAGGAGCTTTAATCATAAACTGGGTATCTCTATCTGTATTCAATATTGTTTTACTTAGGCCTTCAGAGACCATAAAGGATCATGGCAGGATTTGTCAAAAAAAATAAAACTGTTTAGAGAAATTGAAATTCTAATTCCTATACTCTTGGGTATCTAAAGAGTATCTTCAGGCATTAACAATATTTCTAAAACCCCGCAATCAAAATGGATGTTAAAAGTAAATAGGTTAACAAAAAGCTCATTATTTCAGAACAAAACGGCGGCTGACAGCAAAAGTGACACTAACAGCCGCCGTTTCGCAGTTCTTACACTGAAATTGCATCGTTTTAAGGGAAATAATGTCACAAATTATGAATGTACTTTTTCAACTCCGCCATTGTAAACAACACGGATATCGAGGGATATGTCATGGAGGCGTGGCACATGTCGCCTGCATTTGGGCTAACCGAGTTTATGTACGCGCGACGTCAGTCAGCACTGTTTAGTCGTTTGTTTACATCGTAACGTGTAATGTCATTTCGATTTTTACAAAATGCCGAATTATTCCTTTCTTATTTGTAAAAATAGAGCAATAGCAACAAACCTTAAGACAAGTGGAGTGTCCTACCACTGGTAAGTAAAATATCACTGCATTCATTATAATATTTTAGGATTTTTCAAATTTTATTATTGTGAAATATATTTGACGTATATACGTGGTGTGCAGCATTGACATATCGATATCGATATTAATTGTTAACTGTTGTTCCTACGAAATTAACCGTATCATTATTATTAACATTTGCATAATAATACCTATTTTATTTTGGAAATACATATTTAATTTCCTTAATAGGCTAATTGAAGAGATTATATAGTTTAGTTTTATTTTACTAATCCAAGTTGTTTGAAAAAAATTTAAATAAGAAATCGTATTAATTTGTGAACCTGTTTAACAAGAACTTTTAATAGTGTAACTAATACTGTAATAAACACTGTAATGATGTATAGTCCCAATAAAATGGGAACTCTCAACCCTGACGATATACCGCTCGGCTCTACTGATTTTTGGTTTATTATAATAAATACCTACCACATCGAAAACTGAAAGAGCATGTTCATAAATCCTTATTTATATAAATGAGAGAACCTAGACATTAATGATTTTAGATTTTAAGTACGTCAGTTATATCAATTAGCTGACCCACCTTTGCATTAAATGGTTGAGATTTTTTAAAAAACGAATCGATAGAATTTAATAATTAGTTTTATTTTTCTACCATTTGAGAAAAGTAAATAAAATATAAAATAATTTCAAATTCTATCGATTCATATACTAGAAAATCTAAACCATTTATGAAAAGGTGGTTCAGCTAATTGCTACAACTGACGTACATGTGAGTGTGGTAATCTTAGTATGGTCGAACAAGCTAATTGGTTTACAGGCAAAAATATTCATCTTTCTACTATACTGATAATTTATTTATTTTATTTTTAATACGTAGGTACCCGGGATGGTGTCCCCTTGTTTCGCAGACAGAAATTTCATAGAATTTCGTTTCCCAGAAAATGTTTAACATAATATTTGGTTCTCGTATTTTTATTTCGACTATTATTGTTTCAAAGACTATTTACTTCAATGAAAAATATTTCACAGAAACACAATTCAATGAATTTTTAATCACATTTTTTTGTTTAACAAACTTATCAAAAAGTAGAATTCTTTTTTAACGAATATTGTTTGTTCAGTGTATTTTTCTATGGAATTTATTTCATCGAAAATGTATAGATATAAATAGACAAAAACAAAAATGTTGTGCTACCAAAGTTAATGACAAAAACGAATCGCTGCGAAACCGACTCCACGTAGTCTTGTCTGCCCTACAACTAGAGTGTAATTTAAATCTGCGTAGGCGTGGAGGGGCGAGGCGGCCCGCGAGCTGAGGAGCAGGTGGTTTTAACGCCCGCCGCCGCGGCTGAGACTGGCCGGCGTAACCGGCCAGTAAGCCGAAGCTGCGGTGGTGAGCGTGAATACCATCTGCGACGATAAGCTCGCGTGGGACCGCCGGAGCCCCGCAACGCCGGAGCCGTGACAGAAACTATGCCTGCTGCATGTTGCATGCTCGCTTGCATGATGCATGCTTGCTTACATGCTGCATGCTTGCTTGCACGCTGCATGCTTGCTTGCACGCTACATGCTTGCTTGCACGCTGCATGCTTGCTTGCACGCTGCATGCTTGCTTGCACGCTGCATGCTTGCTTGCATGCTGCATACTTGCTTGTACGCTGCGTGTTTGCTTGCATGCTGCATGGTTGCTTGCACGCACGCACAGTAAGTTTGGTTAGAACTGAGAGTCCCATTCTTGGAAATACATTTTATATTAAATAAAAAATATAAGGATAAAGAACATTTGATTTGTTATTCTATGATATGATAATCTAACAATAAACTTTATGTGAAACAAAAATCAATGATTTGAAAATCTTGAAAGTAAGTATTCTGCTTATTGATTATTCTATGTAACGATATTATGAGAAAAAAATTATTTGAAACGAAATTCTATTAAACTATTAGCTATGAAACAACGTACAACCACCAGGGATACCTACGTGCTCGAGATAAGAAAAAGGCATACAATTAAATGAAAGATGAATATTTTTCCTGTAAACCAATTAGCCTGTTGGACTGTACAAGATTATGTATTTCCATCGTTAATTTTCGGTAATAATCATCGGTAATAATTGATAAATATTTACAGCCTATCAGACACCAATATGAGTCGATTACTTTAACCCAAATTAGAATTCCCTGTACTATAGAATCTTACTTTCACATATTATTGACAATGTACCAAAATTGTTTTTTTGGTTTAGCCTTTCGTAGGGTATCTATAGGTAAAGCAATATTATAATAAACACTACAAATGACGCCCAAAATACACATTTGTTTTTTTTGCACTATGTGTGCCGTATCAGTTTCTTATGTTTTTGTGTGAGTAAAAACAAAACACAACTTAGGCGACACTAGGTTTTGAACATATATTGAATGATGGCATATCTCTCGGATATCTATGGTAAACAACCATTCACATCACATGTCACTTTATTTTTTTTATAAACACAAAATAGACAACGAGATGAAACAAAGAAGTGTTATTTTCATTTCGAAATATTTTGAATAATATGCAGGGGTTTAAAAATATGGTAAGTATATCAATCTACTCCTGGTAATGTATTCTCCACATTGGAAAATATTTTAAACCCTCTAAATGTTTTTTTTTTCATACCAATGAATGTACGGATCTCGCCATTATTCTTTACTTTATTTTGTATTTCCTGCAATAGGTAGGTAGGTATGTAAATGCCAAACAAAACGTTCATAAGTACTTAAAGTTTGCCAAACACATGTTTTCTTCCTCCTGTTATTTTTTTATTTTTATTATCAAATAGGCTTGTGTTTGATCGCAATTCACCCGATCTTAAGTGATAATGCGGCCTAAGTTGGAACACGCTTGCCTAGGATGAACTGGTTCACTCGTGCCTTGAAGATACCCAGATTATACTTATCAGGGAACAGAGAGGCGGGCAGCGTATTCCACAGTCTGGCAGTTCGCACAATAAATGTGGAGTCAAAGCGCTTGGTTCGCGACCGTGGAACTTCAACCATGTAGCGGTGACGCTTCGCCGTATCTCTGCTCGTCCGATGATGGAATGGGGATGGGGAAATTAAACTGTGCAATTCCAAGGCACACAACGTAACGAAACGTTTCGTTCGCGTGAATGTCGCTATTTCGTCTGCATCCGCGATAAACGATCGCGAAGTCGTGGATTAAAAAGTAGCTTAAATTCTTTCTTGCGGTTGGTACCAAATTTCTTCGAAATCGCCTCAGTAGTTAAGCCGAAAAAGCGTAACAAACATGCAAACTCACGTTCTCATTTTTAATATTACTAGTATGGATATTTACGTATTCTCAATAAAGAAAGGATTTCAAATAAAACTTCTCTTTTCAGGGTTCCGTACCCAAAATGTGCTGAACGGGGCTCCCGTTAATATGTACGTATTATTAAGACTCCGCTGTCTGTTTGTCCGTCCGTCATAAGGCAATATTATTTCTTTTGAACCGTAGTAGGTAGGCACTCGAAATTTTCACAGAGTGTATAACCCCTGTAAGAGCAAATAATAAACAAAACCGCCGAAAAAAACACGTTTTTTTCTCGATCCTAATATTACACGGCGGTACGGAACCCTTTGCATGCGAGGCCGACTCGCACTTGGTTGTTTTTATTAGTCTATTAATTTGCGAACAATAGTACTCACGTGTCACATTATAAGTAGCTTGTGACTGATGGCCAAGGGGGGACGATGTCTTCTTTCTGCGCTCGACTGAAAAATAATCCAGATTATAGCAACGGTCAGTAACAAAATAAAATTAAAAAAAGCTTTTTTACAAAAAAGACAAACGCCTTCAAAAATCTAAAAGTGAAAAATTACTTTAACACAGAACACACATGACTTTAGTTTTTGAAGGCGATTGTCTTTTTTGTAAAAAAAGTTTTTTATTTTCTGCTCTTTAGTACTTACTTTCAATGAGAATGGATGACAAAGACTCATTCAAATCCATTACGAAACGGCAACACAGTTATAACAGAGATTGAAACTACCTACTCCAAAGATTGAATAAACTAATAACGTCGTCTATTTTTTTTTGGGATTTGTTGATAAAATTTATATGGGATTACCCGTGAAGCATACCATATCCATAAAACGCATTTTCAAAATCGATTTACGTTGGCCGGAGAAATCGCGTAAAAAATATACAAAAGAAATACATAGTCTAAGTCTAAGTCAAAAGAAATTTTACTGAAAACTTACCGACGAGCACGCTTTCTACATCCGGTGACAGTGACTCAGTAGCTGAAAATTTAATTCGGTATAAAATAGTTAACTTATGAACACTTAGGTTGTACATGTACATTCACCATTCACGATCATATTTTTGCCATAACACGTTGCTTCTTCTATTCCGCCCTGTCAACCGTTATGCTAACACTAGAGTAGTAGCATGACGGTCCCTTTTCGTGATCTATAATCATAATTATAATACTTGTCGATAAAAACAACGCCTGATAAAATACTTATAGGTAATTAAAAGTCCTATTAACTAATAATTAGGCCGAGTTGATTTTAGCTAACGGTGGGCTAAGAAGCCGTGAAGCCCAGACAATGATAAAGTTTAGGTTATCGGGGCTTTGGCAGGTGAACGGTACTATAGGTGTGTAAAATACCTTTTATTCATCAAAATGTAAAAAAAGTTTAATATTTTATAAAATAACGAAAGTCGAACGAAAGTAGGGATCACGGGCTCTGGCTCTATAGGGAACAATCCCATTTTTTTATTATATCCAATAAGATTCTTAATTCTTAATAATTAATCAATTTTATTGTTTTAATAATATTTTTTATATACATATATCTGAGTAATGCTAATCAACAAAATTTCGAACTTGCGGTACGCCGATGACACTACTTTACGGGACTTACCTCGGACCTTATGGAGGAATTACTTAGTTTGGGATGAAAATAAACCGATCGAAGGTCAAGATTATGATCGTGGATCGCGTCAATGACAATTCGCCCAAGATTATGATCGTGGATCGCGTCAATGACAATTCGCCCAAGATTATGATCGTGGATCGCGTCAATGACAATTCGCCCAAGATTGCGAACTGCGACGTGGTTTAGGCCTACGAATACCTTAGCTTTAATCTCAAACATCGGCGGTTGCGACGTATGGCCATTACCAGAACTGCAATGAAGAAGTTAAAGAAAGTGTGGAGCAACTGCGGCATTACCAAAGCCACCAAAGTTAGGCTAGTGCGAACACATGTATTGCCCATTTTTCTTTACGCGACAGAGACGTAGTCAGTCTGCGCGAGTTGGAAAAGATAGGTCTTGAAATGTGGTGCTGGAGAAAGATACTCGGGATATCGTGGATGGAGTTCCGCACCAACGTGTCCATACTCCAGGAGTTCGGCATCAATCAGCGTTTGTCGACCGTAGTACAGTCGATTATACTGCAGTACTTTGGGCATGTCTCTAGGCGGGATAACGACTCCATAGAGCGGATGGTCGTACAGGGGACTGGAAGGAGGGAATCAGACCGCGGATGCGATGGACTGATCAAGTGAAAGCCGCAGTAGGAAACCGTGTATCTGACTGCCTCAACCATCAAAGTGGACGTTTCGACATGACCACGACCGCTCGGCCAAGAGCGAAACGACAGAGAAGAAGAATGTTAATCTAGTGGCAATTTTGTTACATGCGGATAATGTAGTGGGCTGCAACATTGTAAATACTACTTATAAGCCCATAATATTGTTATTTTTAAACACATTATATTGTAGCTGTTTATTGTCCCATAATAAACAAATAAATAAAAAAACAGGCAAATCTTGGACAATGCCTTTCTGATAGTTCCAGTTGAAGTCCTGATGTTGGCAACTTTGCTTTTGCCGTCTGTATCAGGATGAAGAGCAACAACGTGACCCAATTTCCACTACATTGGTGCTGGTTATATTCTCCTTTATGACAACGAGGGAGTACAGGTTCAGACCTTCGTTGCCTGTACGCCACTTTACTCGCTGTTGAAGTTCGGAGACATACTCATTCGCGCGTCAAGTGATGAGTGGAGTAGTCTCGGATGCGAATTTATGAAATCTAGTTAAACTCTAAAGTAGATGAGCTTTTGTCCGTGCAAACTTCTTGACAATAACTAATCAAATCAGTAAAAATCTATACTGTATTAGTATAGGCTTTGCATATATGTATTAATCACATGACATTTAAGAGAAAAAATAACCTAACTCGATATACTATTTTGGACAAGGGGGAAATTATTACAAGCACTTAAGTGCGGTTGAACAAAAATATGATATTTTTGTAAAACATTCCTTACTATTGACTAAAACGGATTTGTGACAATTGCGTTAGTTGATAAGCATTCAACAGATTGATAGTATTGACGACATATTAAATGGCATGGACTGATGTCTGTATACCCAACAGGACCCTATGTTTAATCCGATTAAAAGTTAAATGTTAACGTACGCAGTATTTAGTACCTTCCGAATCGTATACTTAAGTAAAAAAATAGTTCCTTATTTGTTACAGCGAAATCTTACATTATTTTCCAACAGGACCCTCCGCTGTTTGAATGTCTTATATAGACAAATCTTATATGGTGTCCTGTTTAGAGGGTATTAGTACCTTAAAAATACCTTAGTTTAATTTTAAAATAATTATTATTTAATGAGGAATGCACCTGCAAAACTTTTATCAAGCCAGCAAGACCCTATTTTGTTTTGAGGTTTTCAGTCCAGACAGGAAAGCATTTTATTAGTACTTTTCAAATAAGCTTACGTTTAATTTAAAAAAGTTTGTATTTTAGCTGAAATTTTGTTTTAAAACTTTTAGTACTTTTTCAGCGAACGAACGCTTTGTTTGGTCGATGTATGAGCTTTCACAGCTTTTAGTAGGTATGGTGGCGTTAATCAAAGAAAGAAAGTATAAAGAAAGACAGTGTATGTACATCATTTCATAATAAACTGTTATGATCTGTGTATTTAACATCGGTAAAAAATTAGAAATAGGTAATAAATAACAAACCAAATCAAATCAAAATCATTTGTTTAAATACTTATTAAGAATGACATAAGTTATTTTTCTACAGACCTTCAAACAGCGGAGGGTCCTGCTAGAAAATATTTTAAGATTTCGCTGTAACAATTAAGGTCCTATTTTTTTACTTATACGATTCGGAAGGTACTGAATACAACGCACGTCAACGTTTAATTTTCAATCGGAATAAACGTAGGGTCCTGCTGGGTATACAGACATCATGGACTGTACTGATAACCAAAAAGACACAATTACTGTTTTATCTGAAAATTCTACCCATCATGTTGATCAATCTTAGTCCCAACCTATAGGGCTTTCAATTTATCAATTGCAGATACAACTAATCGAAGTAATACAAGTGTGGTTGATAAATTGCGATCGGAATTTATAAAACTAGCAGCTATTTTGGATAGTACTTCTGATACCACATTACTTAAAAAGTGAGTTCAGCTATCTGTAAGTACTTTACTTATCAGTATGCAGACTTAACTAAAAAGCACTTACCTAAATCGAATTTTCCGGGTGTCTGAAAATACGAAAGAATATTAGTGAAATAAGGGAGATGTAGTATGTGTGTGTGCGTGAACTAATCTAAATAATCTAAGCTAAGGTAGTCGTTCGTTTTATACCTAACATTACATACTCAAATTATTTACAGTCATAAAACGTCGGTAGATACACCAGCACATCAAGTTATATCAAACCGTTAAACTTCAATTGAATAAGAACTTTTTTTAAATATTGTTGAAAATCTATCAAAGGAATTTGACATATTATTGTAGCTTAATGTGCTGGCCTCTGTTGGTACCGCCGTGACCCGTTACTTCGCCTGGGTTTTGACAGTTTTTTTAACATCTCCTCCAGATTTAAAAGTATTTCAAATCGCGATGTCTAAAAAACGATTTTTTATACCTCCATCTATCGATATTATGTAATTATTCTTCCAAATTCACTGGTTATCTGCCTAAAAATTGGTCTTAAATGTGATAGGCGAAGTATTGGTACTTTTCTCTAACTTCGCCTACATCATGTTATAGCGTCAAATATTAAATTTCATTTCAAAGTCTACTTACTACATCTAGTGTAAGTATTTTAGGAAGTGATAGACGACTATAAATTTTAAATAAAGCACCATAAAGTCGATTTTAAAAAAATAATCTTTTGTAGGCGAAGTTAGGCTACAGTCTGAAGTTAGTTCCATACATTTGATGTATTGCTGATAGGGCTGCCAATTTTTTTTGTTAATTTATATTACTGCAAAATAAAAGGGTAACAGTTTCTACAAAAAAAGAAAAATAGAGCTTGATAATTATTTATTAGAGTGCCAAAAATATTTATGATAAAAACTCAGCGAAAACATTTGCTTAAATTATTTGTATCCTTTAATCTACTTAGTTACGTCAATGCTTTTTTAGAGATCAATGCAGACATAAATGCAAGTAGTTTCAGGTAATAATTACCTTATAACTAAATAGTCGGATTAAACATATAAATGTTTAATTAATTCGGAAACATAGGAACTAGATAACAATATTTGGCTCATAATCCTTAAGTTCACATATAGGTAGGTACATCAATACTAAATTTGAGATATAAAATCAGACTAGACTAGGTCAATCATAGACTTCAAGTTTCTAGCTTAATAAGAAAATAAAATTTTATCAAAAAAGTAAACAGCAACAACATTTAACTTACATTAATACTTAGACATTAAATCAGTCTCAAAACACGTCAGTCAAAAATACAAAAACAAAAAACACTTTATTTAAAATAGACTTAATTATTATTGGATGTTGTAATTACTTAAATCAATATTAAATATGATATGACCCCTTCGAGAAATGTTTGGCTCAGGCAATACCCTAACAATATCATCTAAATGCTTCATAGTCCAAATATCATCTATTGTAGGATAAGTAAACACTGATCCTCTTTTAAATTTTGATTCCTTCACTTTCCTCACAAATTTGACCTCAGGCACGTCATCTTTCATCGATATTACTTTGCCTACGAAATGCTTTACGCTCTTTTTTGTAGCAAATTTAGCCAAAATCCAGGAATCTGTTTTAAATTTATTACCATTCTCTGTGAAATATTCAATGTCAGACATTCCGTAACTTATTGATGGTTCTACGTTTTCTTGTTCTTCTTGTTGGTAGGTAGTGTCTGATGAATTCGTCCATAGTTTCATATTCTGAATCGTCCGTTTCAGCTACAGACATTTCAATGCTGGATTCACTATCGGATCTCTCCTTTCTTTGTTTGATAGGTTTGTACGTCTTCTGCAACTTCTTTTTTCTAGTTTCCTTACTTATTATTTTTCTCTTCATACATGCCACGTCTTCTTTTATTTCTTGTGTAATTTCTTCTAGGGCTTTTCTTTTATTAGCTACCATTTCTTTTTTTATTGGGAGTAATTCCATGTGCAAGGCAGACCGTGATATTCTGACCCCTTTCATTTTAAGATTTGTATTTCCTTGCTTACTTTGCAGGTTTTTTTGAGACGATCCTGCTTTGATAGTGACATCAGAGGTAATTACAATTTTCGGTTTTTTGGTTTGTAGGCATTCTGGTATTTTGTTAATAAATGTCATATTTGCTTGGTCGTTCCTTGAAATTTTACTCAAGTAATGAACAGTTGATAGTTGTGAGGAGGATTCCTCAGTATTTTGCATGTAAGCATTGATACTCCTGATACACAAGTTATTCAAGCTATCGGGAGCCTTTGGCATCAGCGATGACTTCAACTGCAGTAATAAGGCAGAATTTGGCAGAATTTGGCTGAATTTCTGGATCATTTTCTTCTAGTCTATTAATATTTTTTATTGCTTTTCCTTTCTTTGGTTGAGTTGATACATCCTTAAAATCGCTTGAAGAGACCGATTTTCCCGGTGGGACATTTAGTTTCTTGTTTCGTATTTTTTTATTTGGATCTGGACTGCGTGTCTCCTTCAGCCAGTCTAATAGTGCATTGTCAATAGTATATGGCATCACCTTGTGATTTGAGCCTGGTAGTTTACTTATTACTTTATCCGGGTTAAATGGTGCAATGCCAGTACTTTTGAATGCACTGATTATGTTGTGTGTTTTTTCGTTAAGTTGGTCCATTAATTTTTTGAGTAGATCTGGGAAATGTCCCTTGTGAATTGTTGCTTCCCTTGGGGTTTTTATCGTCGTAACGTAATAAAATTTCTCTCCATAGTTTTTTTAATGGGCCAAAATAGCACACATCCAAGGGTTGAGTCAAATGGGATGAATTTGGGGGTAAAAATACGAAACGTATATCATTTTCTTCACAATATGTCACAATTTTGTGATTTATGTGGGAGGCCAGGTTATCTCCAATTAAAACCTTCGATCCAGTTTTTGTTTTAGCCCAGGGTAAAATAATACTTTCAAACCAATCTTCGAACAGAACACTATCGAACCATCCCGATTTAGAACGGTTGAATCTGGATCCTTTAGGTCCGTTCAGTGTCCATTGTGTGTATAAGTGCTCAGCTTTATACACAACGTATGGTGCAAGACATTCTCCTCCTGCAGTTATTGCGAACATTATAGATATAGCCCCCTTCGTATAATTTAACACCCTTTCGGGGTACTTGAATCCTCTTCTGAACAAACATTTTTGAGCCCCAGGATTATCGGTTAAATTTGTCTCGTCGTAATTTAAAATGTTCTCATAAGAGATTCCTTCCAGTGATAGCTTTAGATTTTTGAAATATTCCTCCATTTCTACAGGGGATTTTTCTGCACGGCTTCTTTTTATATTTTGGATCACTCTGTTGGTTAAGTCTGATTTATTTCGTTTTAAAAAAGTGTATGCCCACTTCTTTCCGGGTAACTTGTTATTAAAAATGGAAAGTCTTCCATTGACCTCCAAATATCTAAAAATAAAACAGTTAAATTAGTAGGAGTTAAATAGTAGTAGGGGAAATTGAGAATAAAATGTGTAAAACTAAAATTATCAAGTGATTTTTTTATTCCTAGGCCTTACAAACGTTTATGCATACTCAACTCAAGTATATTTCTAGATACAATATTATTTTGAACATCACCTATGTACAACAATTCGCAAATCCAGAAGGGTCAAAGGACTGCCATATTCGGCGGCTGCAATTAACACTCTTTTTATATTATCTTCCTCCTCATCAGTTAGCCGAGTTGGGCATCCTGGACTTTAAGGGTGTTTATTATGTAGCTTGTCCAATAAAGTTCGACGAGGTATCCCAAAAGTTCTTTCTGCTTCGTATGAAGACATCGTTTTCTTTCTTAATGCTTCTACTGCCAATTCTATCATATTTTTTGAATGTTTCACAGTGTATTCCCTTTTTTTGGGTTTCGTCGCTGGTCCCTTGATTTTTGGCATTGTCCATCGATAGTTCTGTAACCAGTTTTATGATCTAGATAAGCTCTCACACTACCTATCTAAACAACTGAACAAGCCTGTATTAACTGATATTTTAGTATGTTTATGATGTTAAATAACCTGGGTATAATATGTAGGATCAAAATAATTGTCAAGACGAATTAATGTTGCCCAAAATCGGTCTTCCGGTTTTTTGGTCTTCCTGCAAAAATCTTGCAAGTCTTGTGCTACAGTTACCTGACTAACCTAACCTAACCGTTACCATAAATATTCAATTAAACCCATGTTTGACTTTGACGTAATTTCCATGACTGCAAATTCGGTCTTATTCTTGCTCAAATCTTACAGGGTCCATCTTAGTCTTGGCCTTGCCAAAATGCAAGAACAAGACCAAGACCGATTTTGGGCAACACTAAGACGAATCAAATATTTTGAATTTCGTTGTTTCGAACGTTGGTAATTCAGTCATAGTTATTATGAAATTTCGGAAATTTAATACGTAGCCATCAGCTCCGTGTTATAATAATATTGCATTGTTATCTGTCTTGCACAAGCATGCACAATTTCAGCTCAATCGGACAACATAAAGTGGGTCAAATTTAACTTGCAAGATTACAGACAGACACACAGCGGGACAGGTGAAACTAAATAAAAGCTTGTAGGTAATAATAAAATGCAAATGGCAATAAAAAAAGAATATTATAAATAAATATTATTACAATGTTGAAATTGACAACCCTAGGGGCAGGCGAAGTTTGGCAACAAGATGGCTGTCGCTATCACCATAATAACATTTTATTGAATTACCACGTTTAAACGTAAATTAGATAAAAAATTCTAGTGTCATATGAAAGAATATTAGTAGTAGATTATAATTTAATAATAAATTTAACCTTACCTGTTCTGTATCACTGCCTAAAACTGAAGTTAAATCGCAGACAAAAAAAAACACGTGTTTTCTCTTGAGAAAAAATTGCACTGGTCGCCAATAACGTGAAGTTAGCCACAAGTATTCCTCAAAATCTTGCCATAGATGAAAAATAGTTATCATTTAGTAACTTTACGCGAAGCCAAGCCTAAAATAGAAATGGCAACTTCAACTTATTTGAAATTAGGCGAAGATATGTGGCACAGGCGAAGTAACGGATCACGACGGTACATTAAGTTTTGAGTTTTAATATTCTTGATCTATCTTTTTCTATTCTTGAATATTCCTGATTATTATTTTTTTCTAAAGGTCATAGGTACCTAGCTACATAATAAACTTTAATATTACATTAAATTACCAACATACTACAACTGAAAGTCTGGAACTACTTTACAAAGCTAAAGAAAAAAGACTTCTGTTGAAAAACGAGAGAGTGTTCTCCCTGTCCGGTGGCATTATTACGAAAACTTGAAGCAGATTATCGGACAAAGATTTTAACGCATTGATTTTTTTTTAAAGTCTATTTTATTAAATCAGCACAGAAAGCGGGTTAGTTTATTGCTAGTTCAATAGAATAATATTATTTATATGGCTGATGAATGGAGACGAGGTGATAACTAATAATGATTAATTTGGTGTTACAAATATAACTTAAGTTAGTTTTATAATTACAAGATTTTATAGCGAAAAGCTGAATCTGTGAATATAAGAATGAAACATACAAATTATTTAGACTATTAAATTAACGATATAAATGCTAGAATTTTTGAAAATTTCGAGACTTCCCAAACCCTAATTGCTTAGTTACCATTGGTGCAAACTCTGCGCACGAGCTAATCTTATTTTAAGCTATTTATGTCACTTTCTCACCAATACAACAAGAAAGAGGCAGATATTAATAAGAGATGTCAATTTTTATACAGTTATAGTTGTCATTTCAGAACGTATTGATGAAAAACACGGCGAAGTTCAAGAAAAAACTAATTTCACATCTGTCGCCATCCTTTTATTCGGCTGCCTGGCAGTAAGGGATGCCAATTGTCTAATTTTAGTTTAGTTCGTGAACAAGGGAATATTACCTCTGTATCAACGACGAACTCGCTGATTGCGATAGTCAGGGAGTTTTCTCCGATTTTACCCATGGGTAGTGTTGCAATGCTGCCTCGCAGCTCGACGTTTTTGTCCAACACGCGGAGTTGTTGGGCGAGGCAATGCAGAACAGTTTGCAGCATGCAGAAGTCCACCACGCCCATCTATTATCGAATAGACTGTACTCACAACTATAAGTTCATCTGTTTTGTATAAGTACATATCTCAGTACCTATTTAGGTTTTATAATAAATATAAATAAAAGAGTTCGTCTGTTGAAACGCTTACACCATGCCTATTTCTTCAACCTAATATACTATTTTTATATAAACGGTTGGCGCAGTGGCTGAGCGATCGACTGCTGCGCAGCGTGTTGCGGGTTCGATTCCCGCCCAGGGTAAACATTTGTGTGATGAGCACTTGTGTTTGCCTTATGTCTGGGTGTTGTTTATCTATATATATGTATGTATTTACAAAAAAAAAAATGTATTTGTGTATGTATATCAGCTGTCTGACACCCATAGTACAGGGTCTCCCTAGTTTGGGGTCAGATGGCCGTGTGTGAAAATGTCCCCACATATATATTTCGGTTTGAAGGGTAAACAGTACCTAACGGGTCAATGATAGGCACATGAGACCTTTTGATTTTGATATTCACAATAGTAAGAAGGTAACTCATAGGTACCCGATTTTATTCTTGTGTGACGTATTTAAGTAATTTAAAATATTTTCAAACTATTATTGTCTCCCCAATAAGTGACAATATTTTAAATTACTTTCCTATTTCAAAGCTGTGGTCTAACCCTGCACGGTCGCCGGAATCCAAGAAATGTTTAAAGAATTTAATATCTGTTTTATTGAATAACACTGATGACTCTGACGCGATAAAAATATTTTACATAATAAAATATTTTTATCGTATCAGAGTTATTGCCATGTAATCCGCGAAGAGGGAAAATCAAAGGCAATAATATTTATAAAGTACATTTTGTCCCACTTTTTTCGTTTGTTATTGTTGAATAATATTGTGGGAGGCTGAGAAAAATCATCTGAAAAGGTATGGACCTTTACAGATGATTTTTATTATTCGTCATTCTTTCTACATGTCCACACACTTTCATTATAGACTACATATTACTCAATAATGAATGTATAAATATAAATACCTTAGTGTTATACGGATGTCAAAAAGTTATGTAACTAAGACGTATGATTCTTTGATAATATATCTGTATGATTGTTCAAATGAATGAATGCTTGGCACTCTATGTTCGACGCTCAAGACGAGTGAGCATTTACGAGTACCTTTTTTGTTTTATGGATGTACACCGATTACGCTGAGATATCCAATTTACGTGATTCTTCTATATTTGGATGCGGAATAGTTGCCATTTGGTCCCACAAAAATTTAACATAGTTTGGCCCAGTAGCTTTCATTTCATGTTTTTTTTTTTTTTTTTCTTATGTTTGACCACGCATAACTTTTTTCAGTGTAGTCAGATTTCAATGAATCTGTTTTTAATTGATAGTGTATACCGTAAATTTGGTCCCATATAAATATTCCACCCCTAAAGGTAGAAAATTAAGGATCGACTGAATTTTTTTGGTGCCACCGTTTCGGACTTAATCTTATAAATAAAAATCTTCTGTGCGTGTGTATGAAAGTGAACTCCTCCTAAACGACTGAACCGATTATGATGAAATTTTTCGTGTGTGTTCCAGTGGATTTGAGAATGGTTTAGATTTACAATTGGACCCGGTAGGTGGCGCTGCAGTCGAGTTGTAGGAATTATTAGATCTATGTCACCCTGGTACTAGGAGCGCATTACTTAGTTATCTTCTTAAGTACTACTAAGTAGGTAGGGTAGGTAGGTAGAGTAATTACGCAGGTAGGTAGATATGTAAGTAGATAGGGTAGGTAGGTAGGTAGGGTGGGTAGGTTTGTAGGAGTAGGGTAGATAGGGTAGGTATGTTAGGTAAGTGGGGTAGGGTAGGCTGGACCTGGATTTTTGTTTGGACCGATTTTCAGGGCAGGACAACGTCTGCCGGGCCCGCTAGTTAATTTGTATGATAAGAAGTAGTCACTAAAAAGCAAAAAAAACTTTTTAACAAAAAAGCAACCGCTTTCAAAAAGTAAAAAATGACTTTCAATTTGCAAATCGGTGTCAATACAAAACAACAAGTAAAACCAAAGCCGCCGACATGTGAATTGAAAGTTATTTTTTACTTTTTGAAGGCGGTTGTCTTTTTTATTAAAAGATTTTTTTTTGTATTCACACTGCGTTGAAATGTCGATTTTGCAGATCAATTAAAATAATGCTCCTTAGTTTGTAAAATCAAGTTGTAACAAAGCGTCGAGCACAGATCGAGCATAGACCTAGATAATGCAAGTTTCACGATCTGTTTGAAAACCAAGCGTGCCATTTTGAAAACCAAGCGTGCCATTTTTTGGACGTCACAATGTAATACGAATGTTTTGTTTTTCCTTATTATTCCTTATTTCCTTATAACCAGGTATTACTGAGGGTATTAGATTAAAGATAATTGTTTTTTAAATTAATTACGCATAATATTAATCAAAATGACTTACCGATGAAAGGAAACGTTTACTTATTTTTTTTTTACTTACGATTTTTTATCGTAAGTTAGGCACGAAAATAGGCACTCGAAGTAGTTGCTCTTGCGTTATCTAGGTCTATCTATATCTGTGGCGTCGAGCGTCATGCTCAATATTCGGAACGTAGAGCCTAGAGAGCGCAAAGATAGAGCATAGAACAGAGGGCCTAGTGTGAGTTTTTATTCGAACTCAAAACGATCGCTTATGTCAATTTGTATGGAATAATTGTGTTTCCTATTGTTGCCACTAGACTGCGCTATAGGTCGATTCTGTAATATTCAAACTCGCATTTCACTTCGCTATTCACTCTTATTTACTCTCATGTACTGTGTTGAGCAATAAATATTTGAATTTGAATTTGAATAAGGTTCAAAATGATCTTGATTTATTTGACACTTTGAATCGGGTTCGAGTGCGAAGTGAGCGTCGAAATGACGGGGAAATTACCTTACAGAATGCCACTTCTTACGTCATGTCATACTTTATCTGTCAAAATCTCCTTGTCAATTTAGTTCTCGCTGGCACGCTCGCAAGTGAGGCGCTAGTGTAAATTCGAATTATCAACCGAGTTTTTAGAATGCCAATCAAGAAGCTCACAGCGGATTCAGATTCGAAGTTGAGAATGAGGTCTTACAGAATCACACCCCTGTTCCAGTTTCAATACAAATTGGAGTTTACGTTAACACGTTCGAGTTTGAATAAAAACTCACATTAGGTCCTTTGAGCACCTCGACGTTCTTTGTAAAACACCACTTATATATTTCAAGACAATCTAAGCTCTATTCTTTCGTCGTATGCCTACTTACTAAGGTACCTACATAGGGAATAAATAATCTTTTTGTGTTACCTCCGGCGTACCGATGGCCAAGTCGATCATTTCCGAAATATTCGTTAGAAGTGGCTCCTCTGTAAAGAATAGTGGGAAGTAGTTACATAACGTAAAGATAGTTAATGCACCATAGCATAGCCCTCATAGACAGATACATTCACACTTTAGTCAGTATTATATGTTATTCGGGTTTAAAAAAACAATTACCGAAGGCCCACTGAATATATCTCGCTTCTCCTAGGCCCACTGAATATATCTCGCTTCTCCTACACCAAGCGTATAACTTTGCCTTTTGTAATGTATAACTTCTAGTTGTATGGATACATAGGGTCGCTATGAAATCAATATAATAAAAATACACGAATGGAGCTTGTTACTAGGCCTTTCTGGTGGTACAACTTTGTAATATATGGGACTGGCATTGAATAAATACAATGGAAAAATATTTTTAATGCACTTATGTGCTTAGACTCGCTGCTCCGAGACCTTACGGTGATGTTGTCATTGTAAAAAAATTAGTTTGCTTCTGAGGTATAACTTTCATCCGTATACATTGGGCCGGTCCAATTGCCCATGCTTCTTTATCGATAAAACTAGATTGAGTTAAGTAGGAATTTAGGAGACTAGCTAACGTTTACGCTAACCTACGTTTGTTCGACATTTCTTGAATCAACATGAGGT
The DNA here is from genome assembly GCA_947361185.1 of Charanyca ferruginea. Taxonomy (NCBI): domain Eukaryota; kingdom Metazoa; phylum Arthropoda; class Insecta; order Lepidoptera; family Noctuidae; genus Charanyca; species Charanyca ferruginea. Next base: position 17,983,921 of record OX376059.1, on the reverse strand, counting down.
TGGTAAAAAAGCTTTGTAAACACCGCTTAAAAATATAAATTAGATACTTTACCCGACATATTTTTAAGTTTATGTTAATATAACTTTAACAAAAAGCAAAAAATTATGTAGTGCTATTACAATAGAAACAAAAATAATTCAAAATTATGTACAAAATTTTTGTAAACACCAAAATCGAGAAAATGTATTTGAAGAAAACACTGACGTTTAATGCTACTTTGTTTTCTACATGTACGTCAATCCAAGTCATTCATGAATCATGATGCCTTTTGTAAGTCAAAGAGTACAAAATGTCTATAATAATGTGCAGAGTCTGTTATATTGGAACTTTTTCGTTTATAACCACTTTTGATACCGAGCTAGAACCTAGAACCATAGATCATTAATTTGTTTTAAATGGTATTGAGGTGGCACAAAGTCTCAAATAGATATTATCATTCCATCTGCATTAAATATTTCTGACGATTATTTTCATATTATTTAATAAGAGGCACATAGGGCATGAGTGTATCTTCTTTTTAACGGTTTTATTTAGCTTACCGTTTATTTTTCGGGTCAAATTTAGAAATTAATTGAAATTTTACCCCTTTCCTGTTGACTAATTGATCTAATGTTTGGTGCAAACTTTAAGTCTTGACGACAATATAATTGAATATATTCAGTATCATTCTAAATCCAAGATGGCCGCCACTACATAATGGCAAGTTACATTTATTTTTTTACAACCCCCTCAATATAGGTATCAAATGCAGTGTAAATACAGTGTAAATACAGTGCATGGCGAATCATAGAGATTAGGTCGTCTTTACATTAAGCTAAAATCTAGGCATCTAATCAAAACAAAGAACAAATCTACTGCACTGGCAGCCTTTAATTTAATAAAATCCATTATAAATAACATCAATTTGAAAAATACGACTTCAGCTTTGGGCCTCAAGTCTGCTATTACAATAGTGTCAGAATGGTCTATCATTGATTTTATAATTGTAGATTTAGACAAGTTTGGTAATCGACTAATATAATGGCGTCATTATGACTTTCCAATGGTCAACCGCTGACACGCCATTGAAAGGAATGATATAGAATGGTAATCTCGTACAAAATGACAACTGAATGACTGACTTAGGCGGTAATCTGCTAACATTTTGACAGTTCCTTTGATCAGTGACCTACCATTAGAACGTCTTTGTGCAGTCATTGCTTTTAATTCGACCGACCAATGATCGACCATTATGAATTTAGCAGATTACGAACTTTTAGCAAAATGGTATAATAGGTCCAGCCTTAAGGGCCATTTAGACGGAGAGAGTTTCTCGACTCGAAGATACGATTATCGAAGGAATATTAAAAAAGTTTCTTCGTGTAAACATTCACGATTGTCGCCGCAGTAATATATCGCCTAGCGATAAATTACTAGCGAATCTTGTATGACATAATCGCTGGCGAGAATTTAGTTCTTGCCTGTATGTAAACATTGTGATACGAAAATCTTATGGCGATTATTGCTTGCGATAGTAGCGTACGATACGCGAAACGTTCGAGAAACTCCATCTAAATGGGCCTTTAGAATGGTTTAAATCATATTTATCAAATAGAACTCAATTTACGAGAGTCACAAAATTTAATGACAAAACGAACAGTATTGTCAGTATTACCAATTTTGATTCCCATCCTCGTCACAATTACTTTGGAGTTCCACAAGGAAGTATCTTAGGACCACTACTATTTACTTGTTTATGTCAATGATCTTCCTCAAGCAATAAAAAAGAATTGTGTTCTGTTTGCTGATGACACAACAGTTATCCTAGATTGTAAGAAGGATCAATCACACAAGTCTGGTATTGACGATACGCTGAATACAAGTATTGCATAGTTAAATATAAACGCCCTAAAAATTAATAGGGAAAAAATCAAATTTTTTAACTTCAAAACACAAAATAGTAAATATCTACACCTTAAAGTATCACATAGGGACCAAATAGTTGAACAGGTACATAAAACAAAATTTCTAGGTGTTACTTGATGAACACTTCACCTGGAAGGAGCATATTGATGAAATATGTATAAAAATTAATAGATTTGTATTCGCTTTAAGATAAGTTAAAGATGAGACATCCAGGCCAACGCTCTAATGGTATACCATGCTTATGTTTGTTCCGTGATTCGGTACGGGATTATTGTCTGGGGAAAAGCACAAAAAAATGCATGCGCGCAATGTTCAATATGGACTGGACTGATTCCTGCAGACCAGTATTTAAATCTCACAACCTACTCCATATAATTACTATACTCTTTGACCTACTCACAGTTCCTTGCATTTACATATACCTACTGCTCAAAACAAAATAAGGGCCACAAGGTATTTTGTTTGTACCATAAAAATAATAAATTCACACTAATCACAATAATTTTTTGTCTCCATAACGAAAACTAATGTTGTTTTTACCATGTAGACCAATAAATTTATTCAAATAATAATGATTAAAAAGTTTATTTGCTTTTGAAAGAAAAACACACATTTTAGGTTAAAAATAAAAACAACGTAAAGTTACTGAAAACAAAAGAAAATACTCCATGCTCATCTTTTAGTACCGGGTATGCCCCCCTCGTTTAACTACGCACTCCTGAAGCCTGGAGTGCATGCCCTCAATCAAATGCCTGACATTTTCCATTGGAATCTCTTCCCAAGTCCTTTTCACAGCGTTGATGAGTTGCTGTTGGTTGTGGATTTCCTGATCACCGTTTCTAACTCTTCGTTTCAACTGATCCCACATGTGCTCTATTGGATTTAAATCCGGACTGTTCGCCGGCCACGGCAAGACTTGAATTTGAGAGTCTTCCAGTACAAACCGAGTCCCTCGAGCCGTGTGTGCACGAGCATTGTCTTGCATCAAGATGAATCCAGGACCCGCTCGCTGTGCAAATGGGATCACATGTGGTCTGACAACTTCCTCAATATACCGCTGAGCAGTAACAGTACCCTCATTTAAAATAGCGAGCTCAGTTTTGCCGTGTAAGCTTTTCCCGCCCCAAATCATTACATTTGGACCACCAAAACGATCGACTTCATGGATGCAGGCTTCTGAAAATCTCTCGCCGCGTCTTCTCCATACTCTAATACGCCGATCGTCGTTAAAAAAATTAACTTTGCATTCGTCTGTGAAGAGCGCCATGCCCCATTGGTTTATGTCCCAGTCCAAATGTTGACGGGAAAATCTTAAACGATTTGCACGATGATTTCTGGTTAATGGAACAGCTTGCGGGCCGTCGTTGTGCGATCCGGCGCGCACTTAATCGAATGTAACGATCCTCTTGAGCCGTTGTAATGCGAACTCTGCCCGAACCAGGTCTTCTTCTAACACTGCCGGTCTCTTGGAAACGATTCCATAGATTTTGAATAGCTCTTCGAGAAAATCCCAATTGCAAACCCACAGATCGCTGCGAATGACCTTCTTCAATCATCGTAACGGCTCTGGTTGCTGTCAGCGAGTCCATATGACGCCTGCGTGCTTGTGGCATATTGCAGAAGATGTTTCTGACTCGAGATATCAATGAACTCTGATAATTTCTAATAAACCAAGAAGCTAAGGAAAGCAAAACGTCAAAGAAAATGGAATCAAAATTTTCAAAAAGGATTTTAAATCAAATTTTATTTAAAATTGTTGCCAGCATTAGATGAATACTACAATATTAAAAAGTTTAGGTATCAAAGAGTTTGTATACTCAATATTTTACTACTTTCAATGTGTAAATGTTTAATAAATTACACCAAAATGAAAAAATACCTCGTGGCCCTTATTTTGTTTTGAGTAGTATATATCTGTACCTCAGAGGTATACAATATTATGAGACAAAATTAAAATTTAAAATTAGACATTTTACACAAACCGTTTTTACAGTCCCTTCAACCGATTTTGACTTCTATTCCGTAGGCTTAAGGATGACATTAGAGGCAAAAAAGTGGTTACAATAACAACTGTTTTTTGCAGCTGCCATTTGTCATGCCACCAACGCAATATAAGTCAAAATAGGTTGAACGGACTGTAAAACAGGTTTGTGTATATGTGACGGTGTGACGGTGTGTGTGTGTGGTGTGTGTGTGTGTGTGTGTGTGTGTGTGAATCCTATTGTGAACGGAGTATATAAGTTTCAGCTATTACCTTCTGGATAGGGTGTGGAAACCTCTTCAAACTTATCCCATAAAGTCATCATCTGCCTAGCCTTTTCCCAAGTATATTGGGGTCGGCTTCCAGTCTAACCGGATGCAGCTGAATACCAGTGTTTCACACGGAGCGACTGCCTATCGGACCTCCACAACCCAGTTAATGGGTAACACGATACCCCTTGGTAAGACTGGTCGTCAGACTTTCTGGCTTCTGACTACCCATAACGACTGCCAAAGATCTACAAATGACAGCCGGGACCAACGGCTTTACGTGCTTTCCGAGGCACGGAGGAAACTCGGTATGAAAGGGATGGTCACCCATCCACAGTCCGACCGCGGCTAGCGTAGCTTAACCTCTGACCGATCGATCTGTACGGCTTTAACTTAGCCACGAGCTCCCATAAAGTAACTGTAAATCTTTTTCATGCTAAAAGTTGATATAAACTCCTGATTTTCGTGACGTAATTCGCAACATCCTGCTGAGTCACGAAGTAAGTATAACTATATTATACTTATACTATACTAGCTTTTGCCCGCGGCTTCGCCCGCGTAGATGTCGGAAAATATCCCACGGTAACGTACTACCGGTATTAAAAGTACCCTATATGTTAATCCAGGTAAACAATGCCTTCTTTCACTATTTTTTATTAATAATAATAATAATAATACTTAATTCATTTATTTTCAGGCTGCATAGGCCCGTAGATAAATACCATAACCTACACATACATACATATTTCATAATTTTTTTTTTTTTTTTTTTGTCTCTTTATTGCGCATATTCATCGTCTCCTGTCTGGGTGCCCTTGGGTGAGAAGTGGTCGAGGGTACCTCTTAGTGCAGCTGCTATCTTTCATGCAGGGTGATTTGTAATTTATTTGTAGTTTAAACTACCACAAGGACCATGTATGTTTTGCTTCACAATACCGTAAAGGAGAGGGTCCTGTTCAGGCTCAGGTAATTCTGATCTGGGTTGATACGCTGCTCTAGCCACAGCAAGATGTGGATGTGAGGAAGACCTCGTTTTTGTCATTCCACTGAGTATATAAAGGAAAGCATCCGGTCGGTGGGTCGTCTCCCCCTTAACAGAGTACCTTTGGTCAGAAGAGTCATCATCTTTTCCACCTTTAGGTGGAAATACCCTGGCAATAATATCGTGGCGATCGAGTGACTTTTGACCAGATTATAAAAGTATATCTGCGATCTCTTTCCATCGGGGATTACATGTGAAATTTCAAAAACGCTGATACATGTAATGTGCCTGATATAGGTCAACCTTTCTGTCTCTGTTTTAGCGTCTACACAAATTTTTCATCCCCTATTATACCCTATTCTGGGATAATTTTTAAAAATCGCTGATACATGTACTTGATATAGGTCAACTTTTCTGTCTCTATTTTAGCGTCTATACAAATTTTTCATCCCTTATTTTACCCTCTTCTGGGATGATTTTTCAAAACCGCTAATACATGTAATGTCCCTGATATAGGTCAACCTTTCCGTCTATGTTTTAGCGTCTATCAAAATTATTCATCCCCTATATTACCGTCTACAGAGATGATTTTTTAAAAACGCTGATATATGAAATTATTGGTTACTAACCAAATGGCTAAATACAAATTTTCATGGTTTGAACTACAAAACTAACGGGTTTCTTATTTATACATTTATCCCCTATTTAAAGCCTTCAGGGACTGATTTCCCAAAAACACTGAAACACGTGGATTTTTATTTTTAACCAGAATGATAAACACCAATTTTCATGGTTTAAACTACAAAAATGAAGATTTTCCATTCAATCTTTCATCCCCTATTTAACTCCCTTAGGGGTTGAATTTCAAAAAAGCCTTCCTTATTCCTTGTCTACATTAGAAAGAGAAACTCTGTGCAAAATTTCAGCTTTCTAGGTCCAAGGCTTTGAACTGGGCGTTGATGAGTCAGTTAATCAGTCAGTCAGTCAGTCAGGACTTTTCTTTTTATTTATATAGATAACTAGTACTACTTCTTCTTCTTCTATATGCACTACTACTATACTACCACTAAGTATATACTTATACTCTATTATAGGTACTAACTAAGTGATTCGTGCTGAGTCAACAGATGTGTCAAATGTCAAAGCACAAAATATCGCGCAGCCTTACGTACTTTGTGGTCAAAGTCTGATCGAGCAGAGTGGTTAAAACAGAATAAAACCTAACTCTCAGTTTAATCTAAGGTTTAATTTTTATTATTTTTGTGTGCAATATCTAGTACAGTCGGTCAGTATCGCTGAACAAAAAAATATGAGCCAGCTTTTGTGAAGAAGCTTTTCAGTGTAGAAAACACTGCACTGTATTCCAACATAAATTAAACAAAATAAGTCAATTTCAGCAAAGAATTTCTTCTTATTTTTTTTTACTGTACTTAGACGAAATGTGTACACTAAATCCGGGCGTGAGGCGAGTTTCATTAGATGCACGTACTGCCCGACCCCTGAGCCATTGTACGCGATAACTGCGCTGTAAATGAGCTAATCCTCATCCGCCATCAAATAGAGCTGCAGCCGGTAAACTGCGGTAAACACACAACGGTCGGTTCCAGTCCTAATAACTCACCGCGGTGCAATCTGCCTTATTACATGAGCGGATAAATGGGAGTATTTTTACCTTCATTTATTTAATGAAAAATCCTTGCGTTGTTTACATGTTTCACTTCAAAAATACTTTTGATTATTATAATCAAAGAGCAAAACCTGCTATATTCGTTTATGTAACCTTTTCTATACTTAATAGTAAAACTTACTACAATTTATTGTGCTGTCAGTAACGACAAATTTAGCTCACCGGTATAGTGAGCATGACACAAGTTTTTCATTACAGTCGAGTCGAGGGCGAGTAAAGTAAAAAAGTACGTGTACGTAATACTCTGAATTATGAGCCTAAAAGCAATGCAATCACGAGCAAGTGTTTTGAAATTCAATTCTAGAATTAACAACCCCATGTAGCCAGTAGGTACGTTTACGTAGGCACCAAAAAACCAACACACTACCTGCCTTCAATGAGTAAATATTTTTTGAAAAAGCTCCTTCGTTTTCATCAGAGCAATATGTTGATGCGTAGAAATATTCTGTTCATGTTCTAATAGTCGCTATTAATGAAAACAAACTGGTTTTACACCTGACAGTCTGCTTGACGGCAGCCGACGCGGGGGCAGCCAGTGTCGTGTTACAATATAGACAAGCTAGAAGCTAGTACTGTACGATTCAAACCTAATGGCGGCTCTGAACACGAGGCAAGTGGCTGCGCAGAAACAATTTCACGTGACATTCAGACTACCTTTATAGATCTAGAAATGACCTGGGAAAAACGGATTTGCGTGATTTCTGAGGCAGGGGTTGATAATAGAATAACTCAGACAATTACAGTCCAAGGTGTTTGTAATAAAACAAACTGGATAATAAATGTTGAAAGCTTAGTGTTGATAATTGTTGTACTTATCGAAGTGCATGTTATATTTAACATACCTACCTACCTGTGAGATACCTACTACTATTGTAGTAGGTATCTCACCCAGGACACTTACCGTAATGATACATATATCCAGTTAAACCCTCTTTTAGCTGCACCGCTCTCTTAACTTACAAACTAGAGGTGTTATTGTACTTAGTTAGCATGTTAGGTACATATTTACTCTTAATTGCTTAGTACTTATGCGTTTAACCTGAAATAATGTGTCACGCTCTCGTAGGAATGCTAAAAAGTGACACACTTCTAGCCATATTCCATAAATGTGTCTGCTGGTGGCAATTTGCATTCAGTTATTTCCGATATCGGCCAGACATAACGGTTTGCAACGTGCATTTCGTAATAATATCTTTTTTCTTTTTCTTTTTTTTTTTATCTATTTATAGTCATACGTTTGACCACTATCTCACCTGATGGGAAGCGATGATGCGGTCTAAGATGGAGCACGCTTGCCTAGAAGTAACCTATTCACTCTTGCCTTAAAGACTCCCAGGTTGTAGCTATCAGGAAACACAGACTCAGGCAGGGAATTCCACTCCTTAGCAGTACGCACAATGAATGTATTCCCAAAACGTTTCGTGCGTGTGGGTGGGATGTCCACCATGTACCGGTGGCGCATCGCCGTACGTCTTGTAGTCCGATGATGGAACGGGCTCGGCGAAATTAAATTATGCAATTCCGTCGCACACTCCCCAAAATGCAACCGATAGAAAACCGACAGGCCAGTAGCTCGGCGTCGATGCTCAATACTTTGGAGCTTTGACTCGACGAGCCTATCATTACCAATGATCCTCTTGGCTCGTTTCTCAATTGACTCTAGGGCATCAAGCTGGTATCTGGCAGATCCGTCCCAAAGATGAGAGCAGTACTCCATACACGATCGAACTTGCGCTTGATAAAGTTTAAGCAGCTGTTCCGGCGTGAAGTACCGTCTCACCTTTGCTAGGATCCCCAGCTTTTTTGCAGCTACTTGAGCCTTTGCCTCTATGAAAGGGCCAAAAAGTCGACAAACATTCATCTTTATGAATGTTTGTCGTTTGCTTGGTTACAAACTAATATTAGGCCTTTACTTCTTCGATACTGTGGAATTATGTTGATCGTATACTGTCTTGTAGGTAAGAACTAGGTAGGTTTAGCTTCACTATGAACTACTATCACCGACCGTCTTTTGCTTTGAGGACTGCTCATCTGACTGTAGTGGTGTATAATGTCCGTAAGGATTGAGGAGCCACTTTTCGTATCTTAATGAAATTAATATACTTATTTATAGCCCGGTCAAATTAACCCAAAAAATAGGGGTACCCTTGCATAAATTCACAACAAGCTGAAAATTTGCAGGCACGTAAGGGATACCACTCTAATGAAATCCTGAAAAGTCCCCAATGATCCCGTGTGTGCATAAAATAATATTCAAGGTCAAAGGTCGGAAAAGTAGGTTTTTTGGACTTTTTGGCCAAACGGTTAGCTTTACGATAAAAATAGATCAGACTAAAATTGAAGGTCAGGTAATTATCTACTAAAACTGTTCTTATACTTTTTCTCTAAGATTTACAATTTCTGAGAAAAATCCATTCGAAAGTTAGCTGGAGCTGTATTCTCCATAAAATGCACACGTTTCACGCCACCTAAGAGGTAGTGTACGAGGCCCGTTTTTTTAAGGTGGTTTCCCCGATAGGCATACTCCACGATCTGTTTTAGTGGTAAATCATGAGCTTCTTCATCTTCTACGTCTTCTTCTTTGTCTTCTTCTTCATTTCTTCTTCTTATGATTATCTTCTTCTTCTTTTTCCTCTGCATCCTCCTGAGAAGATGTAAATTGTTGTAGCAGCGATACATCATCTGTTTCGTCGTTGATGTTGGTATCTTCTTCTGTTGAAAGTTCAACGTTCGAACACGACTGGCCTTGACAACTGATGCATGTTGTTGAACAAAATAAGCCCACTTCTTTGCAGCTGCATTTTGAACTACACCCCTTCTTACAATTGCAAAAAAATGTGTTGAGGAGCTTCTCTGGTGCAGGCGGAAGTAGAGTATGGATTGGCTCCAGTACATTGTCAATTAGCTTCCAACCCCATTCTTCTGGATCCAGCAGTACATTGCCTAGCCACACGTGAACCTGGTAATACACTCGATTGAAATGTTGCTGAGCAGAAGCTGAGGTTGGAGAAAGACAAGCTGATTGCACACGTTTTTTATTACGTGATTGTTTAGCAAAGGATAAGTAACGATACTTATCAATGCAGGTGATTTTTGCTCGAGCTCTATAAACTGAAAAAAGAAAGCGAATTCCGCGAACAATTAGTTTCTGGCGTAGAATTTAAATCTTCGAACACTTGGGCACTACTCACTAAATCCTGTTTTTGGATAATTTCTAACTTTATGTTTTTCCCCTCCTGAATAATGCTGATGTAGTACACAGCCAGTGAAAGCATGTAAAAATATTTTTTTTCTGAGCTCTTTTCTTTTCATATTCTTCATTTGCTTCATCGCCGCAAAATAATCAATGGTTTTTAAAACAAAAATCTGATTCACTTACGCGTGCTCTGGTACGAGGAGGACTTATTTTCGATGTACTCGTTTGATCCTCTTCATGTTGTCTTTCCACTACAGCGATTGTGCCTCCCCGAGTGTAGTTTTTCCGACATTGCACATGTACGGCTACTGATTTTTGGCTTTTTAGGTAGTCTGTGAATTCATCACCTCTTTCAGCACTTGCGTGTCAATCCATGTTTTTATGCCACGATCACGAACAATAACAATTTCACTTGCAGGCAAAGGATCTTTACAAATGAAACAAAGTCCCGACATTTTCTAAAAACTGAACAGCATAAACTTTAAAAAATAGTATTAACAATAACCACGTGTTTTCACTACGAGGGAACATTAAATACTTAAACTTAAAATTTTACTTAAATTACGCGTCCAATAATGTTCAGAGACAGCGTAATCATGCATTTTATGGAGAATACAGCTCCAGCTCTTTCGAATGGATTTTTCTCAGATAAAAAGTATAATAACAATTTTAGTAGATAATTACATGACCTTAAATTTTTATCGTTAAGCTAAAGCTAACCGTTTGGCCAAAAAATCCAATAAACCCATTTTTGCGACCTTTGACCTTGAATAAAATTGTTTGCACACACGGGATCAATTGGGACTTTTCAGGATTTCATTAGAGTGGTATTCCTTACGTGCCTGTAAATTTTCAGCTCGTTGTGAATTTATGCAAGGGTCAATGTCTATCTTGACCGGGCTATTAGTAGTAAGTTTAAAAATTTTGTAGGATCGATTCTCGATTTTGTAGTATAATACTTCAAAAGTTATATGAACATAAAGGTGGCTCCTCAATCTAAACAGTTGAATTGAGGAGCCACCTAGAACACGGAAAGCAAGGGCGGCGCCAAGGGGGCAGGTAGAAGCATTTGTCCCCCAGATTCCAAAAGCTTCATGTGCCTTTCACTGCATTTAAAATTCATACTTTCCCTATCCTCCATATATGAACTTGCCCCTCCCTAGGCCATCAGCAGGCGACGCTCTTTTTGTGTAGTGGTTCTACGTCTACACACTGGGTTTTATGGACTGAGATCTCAGAGTTGCCAGACCTACGTTATTGCCACCATTATTTTCATGCATACTTTAGGGTCAGGCCCCGAACATTGGCCAAAGACGCGCCAAGCGCGTCATGGGCTTACATCAAGGATGACGCACACCTAGAGCGTCATTGGTCCTCTGTGATGTTTTATGCGTTTTTCGCCGTTTTCTTGCGTCGATCTGCTAAGAGAAAAAGTTTTTGTGCTTCGATTCTTATTCGTTGAAGAAAATATGGCATTATACGAGGTAGAATTTATTTATTTAAGTAATACGTTACATGGGGTCATTTTACTTGTATTAGGTAATTTGTTTGTTAGTTTAACTTTTACTGGCACTTTGCCCGCGACTTTGTTCACATGAATATTCTTAAGGACCCCATTTTACCCCCAGTTACTCAGAACTCAAAGATAATGTAGCTTTGGATTTGTGAAAAAAAAATTGAAATCGGACCAGTAAGTACTTTTTGAGTTTATTCGTTACAAACATACAAAACTTTCCTCTTCATAATGTTATTATAGATATAAAGATCAGTATTACTCGTAGTATAGATAAACTAAAAACAAATCTTTCCCTTTATTATATTAGTTTAAATGCCTATATTAAATTAGGTCAATGCAATCTTTTACCAAAGGTTTGCTATCCAAAGGTTTGCTATCCAAGTTTGCTGCCAAAGGTTAGTTATAAAATATATGGTATGAATATAAGCATTGTCAACTTTAATGTTTAAAAGATAAAAAGTGGTAGTTAGTGCTCTTTATCTCAATTTAAAAAAAAACTGTATTTCTCTGGTATCTGGAGAGGCAGGATATAATAATTTCTGTGTATAAAGAAAGGCTCTATAGAGCTGTAATTCGATGTAAAATATTACGCATATTTAATAAATAATTCTACATTGTGTAATAATGACGATGAGAAAGACTGATGTGAATTGTCTAATTGAATTGTCTAGATATCTTTTATCCAGAGGCTCTAAATGATATAATTTTATTTCAAAATGTTAAACTGGAAAAGACAATTTTGTTATTTTTGTGAATACATTTAGAATTACGAATTACATCCATGCCAATATTGTATGGTAATTGATTTACCATAAAATCATAAAATACAAGTATTTTTTTATGTAGACGATAACACAAATTTATTTTTACAATAAATCTTACAAAATACAATACAATGATAAACAATTAAGAAAGTTCACGACTAAGAAAGTTTAAAAAAAATATACAAAAGGGTTACCTATATAACAATAATTACGAAGAAATGTTAAAATCCAGTCAGTGCTTTTTATGGTCTGGAACAGAAATAAGCAGTTTATAATAATTGGCAATAATCACATTGCTTGCATTTGGATTGACATAAAGACATTTTATAATAATAATAATATAAAGGTGTATAAATGGTCCCATTCCCATTCCTGTTTATACATATTTCTAAAAGTAAAACCACAGATAATATAATTTGTGGAATAAGCCATAGGTACTAAAGCTAAAACTAAAGCATACGACGACATAACCTAAAGAGAAGGAGAACCGACCATTGTTTGCCAATAAAGGCTGATTGTTACGAAAGTAAAATTGACGTCTCACACTTTTTGGGTATAAAAGTTTGATCGAATTAGCCGATTTTTTAACAATCAGTTTTAAGCATATTATGATTGTGATAACAGAACTAAAAGTGGCAGATACCTACGGTTTGAATAAACTAAAGCTTTCGTACCTGTGGGTTCCAGGCAGTGGCATTCCTGGAAAGATATACCAAAATGTTAAATCTAAAATTATATTATTATTATTATTATTTTATTTGTAAGTCGATTCTGTAAAATTCAAACAACATCTCGCATCTCACATCGCTATTCACTATCACTTCGCATAAGGTTCAAAATGACCTTGATATATTTGACACTTTGAATCGGGTTAGAGTGCGAAGTGATCGTCGAAGTGACGGGCAAATTACCATATAGAATGCCACTACTTACGTCATCTCATACTTTAACTGTCAAAATCTCCCCGTCAATTTAGTTCAACTTGCTGACACGCTCGCAAGGGTGGCGCTAGTGTAAATTCGAATTATCAACCGAGTTTTTAGAATGCCAATCAAGAAATTCACAGCGGATTCAGATTCGAAGTTTAGAATGAAGTCTTACAGAATCACACCCTTGGTAGGTCTGAGAATAGGTCGTGGGCTCCCTTTCAATAGACATAAGCAACAGTTTTACAAATAAAACTCAGTATTTAAACTTAGCCATGTAGTGCCAGTCGCGAATAACACCACCCCATTTCTACCCGTGGGTGTCGTAGGCGGCGACAGAGGGATATTGACCAGAGGATGGGCAGCAGAGTCCTTATGAGTATCATAACACCTACTGCGATCGCCAACATGCATCGGCCAAGCATGGCGATTACGGCTGAACCCCGCTTGGGGAAGACCTATGCCCAGCAGTGGGCGTCTAAAGGTTGACATGATGATGATAATGATGATTTAAACTTACACCGCTGATGACTGGATGGGAGTCTTTGGGAGGTTCGGGCTTCTTAGCTGGAGACGTCGGCGTACACACCGCCGCACCGCCCCCGTACGCGCCGCCTTCAACAATATTTATTAATTCTGTAGTAAACAAATCTCGTGCGATATAAGATATAAAATCGATATTAAGGTTCAAATAAAATCGGCAGTTTTATAATTTTGCCTAGTCTTTAGTTACTACATCGGAACTGACTATTTGTTGCTGTTGACTTTCACTTCCAGATACTGATAATTATGGTTAATAAACATGATGCCTACCTTCATTTGCGTAGCAGTTAACTCGGGCCCTTTATTTTTTGAAAGAAAACGTCAGTGTTAACAATCTGAACCAAGACATACCTGGGCCGACGTTAGCGCCTTCCACTGTGCTGATTTTATAAATCTGAAAAAATGAAAAAGAAAAACAATTAATTCTTCCACATAAAGCATTTTTTTAAGAATTTTCATGCTTATTTATCGTTATTATAATTTTTTATCAACATAATATTAGTTTATATATATTTATGCCACAGCCAAAACTCGTAACCGTCAAAATTACTTCTGACAACAAAAATCTGTCAATAGTATTTTTGACCTATCTAAATGGTATTCTTACTACTACGAAACCTGTTTTGTTGTGATTCTAATAACTGGGGCGTTCCGTATTGTTTCGTTTTTCGTAGCGAAAACGCGTTTTATCCTATATATATATATCCTTTTTTTTTGGATTTTATTTATTAATGGATTTTATTGTTTTATTTTAATAATTATTCTGGATATTATTGATCAATGAATTTTATTGTTTATTTTAATTTAATCTTTTATTTGTATTTTTTTATTAATTTGTAATTCTAATTGTGTTTTTTTATGGATCTTGTATGGTCTGAAATAAAGATTTTTATTATTATTATTATTATTATATAGAGCTTTGACTGAAGACAGTCCAAAGTTCAAGTAGTTTTCACCGGTTAAGAGTTTTGACTTAAGACTGTAACATAATATACAAAGTTTAAAAATATAAATACTAAAATTAAAGCATAAAACATTGAATTTCAAATAAATTCCATGCAGGTATACATAATATCTCACAGCTTGTTTCATGGCATTATCGGAACTATCGATCTTTATAAAGTTAAACACGAGACGTGTGTATGTGAGCAAATCAAGGCTCAGTCGGATGTCATCTGCTATGCTGATGACACAGCTGTAGTTTTCCACGGAGCCACATGGGAAGAGGCTATGAATGTAGCAGAGAAAGAAATGGGTAAAATAATAAAATGGCTTCAACTAAATTTGTTGACACTGAACATTAAAAAGACAAACTTCCTGACCTTTTACTCTGCTCAATATAATAGACCAAGTGTGGATTCACTAAAGATACACAACCACCACTGCAACGTGTTAACTGCAGCACCAGCCTCAGCTTCTAACTGCAACTGCGGTGCCATCATGAGAGTAGAGGATACCAAATATCTGGGCGTCATCATCATCATTGATCAGAACTTATTTTTCAAGGAACATAAGTACCGAACACTCGCAAAAAAGACTCGTAAATTAATTTGCGTTGCAAAACTCTTAGAGCTGGCCTGGCCTGGCGACGTCGCCGGCTACGTATCCAAGCAGTTAATATTGAAATGTATGGTTGGTACCTAACTCACCTGGCGACGGTTTGGCAACGTCGCCAAGTTGGAAGCGTGGCCACGAGCTACAGCTCCCTATGTGACTTCTAGATACTCTGGCGTCTTGGCGACGTTGCCACTATAATGTTGCCACGAGTAAACTGAACCTCGCTCACTCAGTCGCCAGTCAGCCGCCATTTTGGACGCTCGATCGGAATATAGTAGTTGATATTGTTGTAAACAATGAGTAATGTGTAATATATGTAATAATATATAATAATAATGATAATGATAATTAAAAATATTAAAAAAACAGGATATTTTCGTAAATCTCCATACAGTTTTAAAAAAATACCACTTCGGCTTCTATCTGATATAAAAGGATGAACTCATAGTTTCTTTTTCTTCTTCTTTTCTTTTTCTATTTTTCTGCGACGTAGATAACAAAGAAGTGCGATTTCTTCTACATCCATTCCTGATGGTCGTAAACGAACTGACTGTCGACTTGTCGAGACGCGACTCGACTTGGCGACCTTCGGATGCCAGAAGTAGCCAGGCCTGAGCCGCTGGCGACGTCGCCATGGCGTCTTAATGAGGCAGAGCTCTTACGAGCCAGTGCCCCTGAGGATGTCCGTGTCCGAGGTTTTGACGCTATATGCCAATCTGCCTTGCAATAATGTGTAAGTGTCTTGGGCAGTGCCGCCCAGACGTGCATGTTGGGTTTGGAGCGGGCCCAGCGGGCTGTCCTCAAGGTGCTTTTGGGGAAACCAAGGCGCTACTCTACCGACGAATTGTACAAGGAATCGGGGGTTCTACGCGTCCGCCAACTGTTCGTCCCGGGGTCAATCTTAAACCTCTTAAAAACCAACCCCATTCGGTCTAGCTCCAGTAAGAAGGGGAGAAAAATATCTGAAAGGATTCTACTCAAAAACAAAAACCCTCTTTGCTACCGGGTTTTCTTCGTTTTTACCTATCCGAGTGTTTAATAATATTAGCAAAGTTACCGTAATCCCGAGTAACTACCATGAGGCCAAAACAATACTCAAAAAATGGCTGCAGGGCCGGATTTACGAGGAAACGGAAACGCTACTTTGTAGTACTAGTTAATACCCACTCACTCACGCTCAAAATACACTTTTACACATACTCACACCACACACTCACCATAACTGTTTCTGTTTAATTTTTGTTTTGTCTTGTTTTTAATAAAATGCTTTTTGTCAGCGCACACACAACCCTGCGCTAGCAGAACACGGCAAAATGAAATATTGTATAGTGCGTGTGTGTTGTTTTGTATAGTGCGTGCCACGAAAGATGAGACTTGACACAGACTTGCACTTGGTACTGGATTTAAAGGTAAGAGACCTTTAAATCGAGTACTGCGCAAGTCAAATCAAGTCTGTGTCAAGTCTCATCTTTCGTGGCACGCACTATAATTGGGTCACCAAGATACAGGCTGTGCCTAGTTTGGAACCCACTGCTACATCTTCTGAATTGTCCTTTTTGTTTAAATGTCATTGCGTGTTATTTGTTGGTAAAGAACTTTGTGGAAGCTAAAAAAGAAATTATTTATTTATTTATTTATGTGTGTGTGTACGCATAACCGAGTTATTTATCAGCCTGAAGATTATTTTGAAGCCTCAGGATTATTTTTAAGGTCATTAAGATAGATAGATAAAACATTTATTATATAAGACGTGGCGAGTCATTAGCATTTTGTCGGTTTGCTAGACTCAATTTCTAGAACTTAAAAAATACTTCATAAGTCCATACGAACCCTGCCATCATCACCAGCTGCAAATCCAGTGGGCAGTGGCAGCACCTCCGGCCCCCACTGGCTTATGAAATGACCGTGACGGAGGACGCGCTGCGCAGGTAGCGTCGTAGTGTGTGACCCGCCGCAGTAGCGGTTTCGAAAATGTTTGTCCGTCTCAGATCTGAAATGGTAAAAGAAGAACTTGATAATACGTGTTCTATATAATCCGTATTTTTTTACGAAAAGCTCGACAACTTGACTGATCTCGTTCCTGAGGTAGTTGCGCGGTGCGAGTAACTGAAGTTATGGACCGCCAATAACTCTTTTGGTGAATTTTGACAATTCATATAGCACGATGTTATCACTACTCCGTACCTGGGGTGTATATATCAGGGCTATTTACTTCAATGATCACTTATTTATCGACTTTGAAAGTGAACGCATCTCATTGTTGTTGCGCGCTACTTAACACTTAACTGTCGGTGAGGTGTTTGTGCTCAATGATTTCTAAAAACTGCTAATTATTTTGTTATTTGCGTGAGATGAAATTCCTAAAACAGGATAAGTGTTTTACGCATTTATTTATGTGTACTTTTCGTTTTATATGGGTACTACGCCACACTATTTTTCTCAGTTTTTTTTCTGTTAGTGTAATTTTATCAGGAACTGTAAAATGTTGACTCCAACTGACCCTCTCCTGATTTCATTCAAAATAGTAATACCTACATCTGTCTATTTTAGAAGGAACATCATTGTAACTGCCCCAATTTGCCCGCTCGACTACAATATGTCTGCTACGACGCGTCATAGCGCCGTAGACGCGGCGTAGCAATTGGTACGAAACTTGATATTAATTGTTTTATTTTTTTCAGGTACTAAAAACAAATGTTCATTTTCAAGCAGGGATTTATTTGAGTTGTGGTGTTCGCAAATACCATCAGATCGTAAAAAATATGTTTTAGAAGTTTTTAGCGTCTCTTAAGGATGCCGTAAATGTAGATATTGTACCTTTAACACATCGAATTGTTACTGTATTTTTATTACCTTCTGTTTCTGTTGTTTTGTTTTTTTTTGCTAGCAAGTACGGCGGGCTTGCCCATAAAAAAAAAACACTGCAAACTACTGCAACTCCTGGTAAGCTAGAATAAATAGTGGTGACCACTAGAATTGTATTTTTTGCTCTGCAATCTCTGCTGAAATTATGGGTTTAGACTGACTTAATCGTTGTAGCATAATTTTACAGATTTTTTCATCAGGATTTAATATTGATTGTAATAAGTTCAAACAATATTCTTTGAAAATGGCGCGACATTCAGTTAAAGTATATCCGTGGTACAATCTCACTGCTTCCGTCCACAATTTCTCATACATGTTGCTGATGTATCAAAATATGCTATTATCCATTGGAGAACTTTCCGAGGAAGCAGGTGAATCTAATAACAAATATTTAAAACTGTACAGACGAGATTTTACCCGAAAAATATCTCGCGAAGTTACGAATACAGACTTAATTAATCGACTTGTACTGAGTTCAGACCCCTTTATTGAAAGACAAATAGCCTTATACATATGGAAGTAATAGAATTATAAAAGTTATAAGCTGGATGTTTATTTTAGACTTTTTACTGTGTAAGCTGTAAATATAATTTCCTTTGTTTAGTATTGTCAAATTATAGCACAATTTCATATTTAATTAAAAGTTGTAATAGTATGTTTATTTATAACTAGCGGGCCCGGCAGACGCTGTCCTGCCTGATAATAAAGGTCCTAGAACCCGACTACAACGCCACCTACCGGGTCCAATTGTAAATCTAAACCATTCTCGAATCCACTGGAACATACACAAAACATTTCATCAAAATCGGTCAAGCCAAAGTTTAGGAGGAGTTTACTTTCATACACACGCACAGAAGATTTTTATATATAAGATGATTATGTATTTAGCTTTAGTTATTAAGAAGTTGTTGATTTAACAACAATTCTTCTTTTTCTAGTGCCTCTCCGAAGTACGAAGGTTGGCAGTCAGCTCTGCATACTTTTCCTTTTCTTTCGCGAGTTGGAATAGTTCCGCTGCGCTCGAGATACCCGTCCACTCTCGTAGGTTCCTTAACCAAGATTTTCTCCTGCACTCGACACCTCGCTTTCCAAGTTTCCAGGTACTTTCCCCATCATGATAAGTTGTAATAGGGCGTATCTTTCGTGTCTTATCACGTGCCCTAAATACGCAACTTTTCTTACTTTGATGGTATGTAAAAAAGTAAGGAAAGTTGCGTATTTAGGGCACGTAATACAACAATTATACGCATTTATTGCATCCGGAAGTCTGGCAGCAGCGGCTTCCGTGTACTCAACAACGCGTTTGATACGAGGTTTTTCAACGCACTTGGTGACTTCCGAGGTTTTTTGAACAAATATAGCGCGCGGGTTCTTTATTGTGATTTCCCTACTTTTTAACCGACTTCAAAAAGGAGAAGGATATCAATTCGGATGTCTTTTTTATTTATTTCTTTTACATTCACTCACAATTTCTTCCGCACTCGATCTATTTGATACTTTATTTTTTTTTCACTTAATGGCTTCAATGGCTTCAATGGCCTTATCATTCTTAACGTTCCGGTCCTACACATACAAGTACCAGCAGTGCAATTCTGTAAGAATTCACCCGTGAATTCGAATCCTATCTCATTTCTGATTTCACTTACCTAAAGTGAAAAGTATTTGGTATTCGCTAAAATAGTAACGAAATAACTGTTCGCTTCACCTATGATGTCACTCAGTGGCGCTAGCGTAGTTTTTATCGAGTTACAGAATACCTAAAACAGTTTTCACCGCGGAATCAGAAGTGAGAACTGGAGTGAGTTCTTACAGAATAACATAGTACTAGTGCAATAATGTAACGAAAAAACCACGCGTAATACGTTATATTATTATTATTACCCTAAAAGTGGTGCAATAAGAGCTACTTTACGAGCAATGAAACACGAGAATGTTGAAAATGAAATTATGTTTCTATTAGGGACGGATAATGAAAGTCTTTACCTGACTATGACTTTCTGAGGTTTGGCCTGCATCTGTTGCTGTACGTTCTCATGCGAGTTGCGGTGCGGTAGGTTACTGGCCTGTGTCTTACGGATTGCATCTGCGATAAAACATTATTGGTAGGTATTTCAACACGTTTTTAGAAGGAAAATAATCTAACTACCAAATTAATATAATTATATGTGGGGACATTTCACACCCATCTGACCCCAAACTAGGGAGACCCTGTACTATGGGTGTCAGATAGCTGATATACATACACAAATACATTTTTAAATACATACATATATAGATAAACAACACCCAGACACAAGGCAAATACAAGTGCTCATCACACAAATATTTACCCTGGGCGGAAATCGAACCCGCAACATGCTGCGCAGTGCGCAGCAGTCGATGGCTCAACCACTGCGCCAATCCTGTCGTCAAATTACATATTGTAGGACACTATCTAGGTACTCCATTTAGGACCAGCCTAAAGAATTACTATAGTAGGAATAGGAACCTAAGTATTAGTGAAACTCAACTCCAGAACATAAGAAAAAAAAAATGTATTAACGAAACGGTAGATACATACCTAGTTCATAAGAGAGATAGGGTTTCATAGACGTGTTGGCTGACAGTGGCTTACTAGGTACCGGCGGAGGTGGTTCCATCGACATCACAGCGTTCGCATCGCACGATATGCAGTTAACATCCCTAGTGAAACAAGGCGCATTACAAGTGACATTAAAAGACGTTGTCGTGTATGTATATCGTTGATCAGGTTTTTGACTCTATTAAAGACAGGTAAGTTATATTTGGACTATAGGTCCAATATTATGCAAATCGCAAGTGAAGATAAACACCCAATTGGAAATGAACATTCTGTCAAGAAAGTACCAGGAATTAATCATTCAAAAAGCTCATTTAAAGGTATTATCTAAATTCTTTTTGACGCTAAGTTGGCACTACTGTCCTCTTTACTCATGCGGAGTTTGATCGTCACTGGTCATTCTGTTTGTTCACAGTGCGCCATTTTGTTAGTTCATGACAACTGTGTTTTGCGATTTTATTATAGTTAAAAATATCGAACAAATGATTCGTCTTAAATGTTGCATTGCAAATAGCATGTCGTGTGCAGAAGCACTAAAAATGTTACATAAGGCTTTCAGTGTATTAACTTTATTAAAAACACTTGCGTATGAGTGGTATAATGCATTTAAATGTGGTCGAGATTTGGTGTAAGATTTGCCTCGTTCTGGACGGCCATCAACGTCTTTCATTGAACTAACATCGCTATAATAAAGGAAATGGTGACTGAAAATCGTCGTTTTAGTCTAGGAGAGATAGCTGTTGAAATTTCTGTATCTCAAGAATCCATTCATACCGTTTTAAACCATGCCAAAACAATAGTTATGGCATGAAATGCGTTACCGAAAAATTGAAATCGTCTGCAAAATCTCAATCGCGTTAAGTGACTGAAGAGAAAGAGTCAATATCGACCCCACATTCAAAAAACGCATTGTTACTGGTGACGAGACATGGATTCACGAGTTTGACATGCAAACCAGTCAACAAGAATTGGAATGGCGCCTTCTAACGGAAAAAAGATGATATAAAAGAAAATTCGCGGCAAGTACTGAAGTCGATTCCAAAATATACGTCCAAAAAATGTTTTGATTATTGGATTATTCGTTGGCGTTAGTGTTACGGAATGGACCTACTTTGAAGGTGATACAATTTTAGATATTTAATACTTTTTCTGCTTATATTAAATAATTCCCCGCGGTACTTTCTTGACACAGTAGTAACTTTAATTTACACTTCATTGATTTACTGCGTTAGCAACACATTGTGTTAACGGAGACATCAGTAACTGGCAACATGGTAAAATTTCGTATTCATGATAAAAATTCATGATAAATGCGCAAATTATTTCAATTATTTGTATGAGATGTTACGGCGTGAAAGCAGGGCTTTAAGTATTAAAACACAAAGGTCACCTCAGCAGTCTCTTCTTGGTACCCGCAGCCTCTGTTTCGCGGCGCAGCGCAGCCATCTGCTTCAGACTCTTTTGGAGTTGCTTTAGCTTTTTATTGAAAAAGTCCTTCACAGGAGACAGCTCCAGCTTGTCCAGTTTCTGTTCGATCTCGCGCTGGATGTCATCCAGCGCTTGTTGCCATAGAGATTCCTGGAAGTTAATAATAAAAATTGCAATGGATACAGTATAAGTAGCTGTGAATAACATTTACTGTACGTTAGATATTAGATTATATCTTTAACAATATATATAATTGTGTGATGGTAATTGTTTTTGAGGTCATGTGAGGACCTGATGACTGCATCTGCGGATGGCGTTGCCGTGGCTGAATACTGGGCCAAACAAGGGATTTGGCAAGTACAAACACAATACACACATACATACATACACATCCACTCTCACTCACACACACACACACATGATATGTATCTGTGTTTGCCATTGACATGCTTAGAAGATTGTTTTTGATGGACTCTGAAAACAACGAATTGCAACTATAAAACATATTTTTCATCCCTTCTATTCTTTGCTCCCGCAAAGTAGCTCCTTTCTCCACTAGACTTCATTATTATTACTTAAAAGTGTCTCTTATATATTTTCTCATAGAAGGTGATGAAAAGCAGAGTAGATAATAATTATGACTCGAGAGCAAAAACATTTTTCGCTCAGGCGATGTACTTTGAATCCCTCGCTACGCTCAGGATTCTATTTTAGAGTCCCTCGCAATGCTCGGGATTGTATTCTAGAATTCTACGCTTCGCTCTGGATTCAAAATAGAGCCCTCGCTATAAAAATATTATTTTGCTCCCTTGTCATACAATCTACTATTTACAGTTTGTTAATAGGTACTACCGATGAAACGACGATGAAACAATGGATAGACTGTGTGAAGAATGATATGACAGAGAAAGGTGTCAGTGGTATCATGACACCTGAGATAATGGAATGGAAGAAGAAAATGTGTTGCGACGATCGCAACTGACATGGGGCAGGGGCCCATACAAGATTGTAATTCTTCATTCTCTTTAATCATTTGTCTCATAGATTATTGATAGGTCGCTCCGACTAGATACCGCACTATCTAAATAGCTCCGTGAATGAGGCAACTTAATATTGTAATGTATGTAAAACAAATTGCAAGGAGGCTAGTTTGCGTGAAAAATACTCTGTACCTCCACCTGACACAATGGTTGCTGGGAGACAGGCTCGAATGCCTAGCGAAAATTCGCTAGATATTTGACGTATTGGTTGCCTCATTTGACAAGTACGTCGGCGGTATCGAGTCGTAGCGCGCGGAGACCTATCAATAATCTAAGCATTTGTATTTTCGTTACAAAGGTTAAACAGTTGTTAGAAATGTCGAAATAAGATAAAGAAGTCGCTTAAATTGGTGCAACTGTTTAAAAACTGAGTGGCAGCAAGAGGCTAATTATTTTTAATTAAAAAATGCGAGTTCTGTATAAGATATAAGTAGGTAGATATTCTTGTATCCTGATAACCACGTAGGAAATACGCCAATAATCACGAACCTGCGCGTTAAGCTTTCCGAGGGCATGTTCCAATCCTTTGGAAAGGTCATCGCAGGCGGTCTCAAATTGGTCATGCGACACCTTTCGCGTCAACATACGTAAGTCCGCCTTGTCGGCGAGAGCGTCCACCATATCCTCGCGGTCTAGTTTAATGATCTTCAGCAGTTCAATTTGTTCTAGAAGGGCCTGAAACGATGGACATTATTATAAGTACATACAACCCCCATTTTTTTTAGGATGGGGACTTTTTGTTATGAGCGTGTCGGTCTCATAGCTTAGAGCTGGCTCTGAGTGTATGTGGACCGAAGTTAAGATAAGGGGTCGCTTTGTTCCTCGACGTAAATATGTATATCGCGCCGCCATGAATGTCAAATTGACACAAATGCTTAGAGAATCTCTACAAAAATGAATTTGCAAAGGTTCTTAGTTAAGAGTGAACGGGTTCATCCTTACAAATAATGAAGAATTGACTGACAGACAACGGGAGGTCTAAGCTGCCATAGGTTCATCAAATCGCTAAATCGACAATAAACTAGCCGCAGCGACGAATGCTCACAGAGAGCATTGTCTTGACACGTAGCCTGAGTTACACGTGCCAAACCACACGTGGCACATACCTCACGATGTCTGTGACCTAAGGTTGCACTAACTACATCTTTTTAAAAAGTCTTTTTCATTGAATATCTGTTATTTAATCACGTCAACTTATACGATTGTTTTTTTTTATTGTTTATGCAATCCCATTTGCATTCCATATACAACCATTAGTTCCTGCCTATGGTGACTTCTACTACACCTACGTCACACCATACAAACGAAACGATTAAATTACCTACACTACTACCAAATAACAGACTATACAAATACGTGCGTGTGTGTGCGTGTCCACGCGCTGCGAACTAAAAGCAGTTTCAAAAGCACGTTCGACGCGGGAATAGGTGAGGAACAGTGTTTCGGAGGGAGGCGGGGCGTGTCGTTACTGTACGGTAGTACTAATATTTATACTGTACTTCTACGGTGGTTTAGACTAGGTTGAAAAGAATAGCTATGCGGAGTGTTATTACGTCCATGTGATTCCGCCTCTCCTCCTTTTCAGCGGCGAGATTCAGAGCAGTTTGGTGGACTTGTTCTAATTGAGTTTGCATCTTTTTCACAGTTTCGAACAACTTCAGCAAACCTGCAGCATTGAGAAATAGATCATTGTGATGAAACATCATGAAGACTACTACTTAAGTAAGTCTTGTACTTACAATAACAAAACCCAAACAAATAATTGCAGCAGTGCAGCTAATTATTTCTTTAGTGCAGCTAATTATTAGCTAATTATTTTCTACTAGCTTGTATCCCAGATTCCGTCCGCGTGAATGTCAAGTTATCGCGGATGCAAACGTATCGTATTTATAATATTATTATGGATAGCACTAACTTATAAAAGACAAATAAGTAGATATTTATGAAAGTTTTGGATCCAACATAGTATTGAAACACTATATGGAAACACCATATTATATCACTTAGGTGGTATGGTGTTTTTAAAATTAAGTTGACTAACATAACCTTGCTAATGATTCGCGGGTGTCTAGGTACTTAGATTATTATAACATTTAAATAAGTCGGTAAGTACAATCATAACCAATAAGATAAATAACCAGTGTCGTCAGATATAGTTGAAGTTTACTCAGAAACGAATGAATTTGTAAACATCCATCGGTTTCTACGTAAACTACACATCACGGGCACCAACCGTCTACCCATCTCAAGTTCCATATCGTTTTGAGTAAGTAGGCGTAGCTTTATAAGTGGTGATTTTTACAATAAACAGCACAGTCATCCTGCGTTTTGTTTACTTCTATAGTTTTTATTCAACAATAAATCAGTTATATCGAAATTTGACATTCCCGTCGCTCGTTTTGTGTCAACATTTGTTTTACGTTCGTGGTATCATTTCTTAGAATAAAACTCAGTTGTTGGTGTGCCGTAATTTCATCTAGATACACCAAAAAAAAAATGCACTAGACGCAGCTGGCGCAACCATTTGCAGCCCTGGTTACTCGGATTGGAAGCGTGTTAGGATATCCACGAACCGTTATACAAGATGCTAACCGAGATGGACCGGTTCATATACATCAGAAAGAGATGATCGTTACATCGGCATCGTCTCTAACGTTGTTCGAAATCCATTCAAAACGGCTTCTGAGGCTCCTAACCACAATAAGAAGAGCAGAGAAGACAGCATTTCAACCAGCTCGAGTCCCAGAACTGATTGCAACTAACAGAAGAGCGAGACTTCGATTTGCTCGAGAACATTCAAATTAGACTTCGGAACAACGGAAGGCAGTTCTTTTCTCTGATAAATAAAGAATCGCTTTTCGAGGTCCTGATGGAGGTCAACGCGTGTATGTGAATGTGCAGAGGTTGAAACAGTGGGCTTCCAGGGAGGTTCAATAATGGTGTGGGGTGGCATTTGTTACGATGCCTATACAGAGTTGGTCGTCTTCGATTTAGGCAGCGTTAATGCTCACAGGTACATAACAGAAGTCTTAGAACCATATGTATATCCTTATATTATATTCCATTTGCGCCATTCATTGGCGATAATTTTGTTTAATGGCATGAGAACGCTCGTGCATATACCGCAAGAGTTGTCAGCGATTGGTCAGCGATTGGACGTCGTCAATATTCTACGATTTCCATGGTTAGCTCGGTGTCCTGACCTGAACTTGATAGAGCATGCATGCATCCGTCTTTTGACGTTATGGGACCACCTCAAAAGACGGATTCAAGGACGTACATCAGCTCCAACGACCACCAGTGAGCTAAAAACTGCAGCTATTGAGGAGTGGGAGAACATTCCTAAAAGGACATCCAGGACAGGACGGGTTTCAAAACGATTACAAGAGGTCATTAGGGCCAGAGGAGAAAATATACATAATTAATTAAATAATTTACAGCAGACTTTTCTACCCGGCTGCACCAGAAGGAGGATTATTTAAGTTAACATTTTGAATTTTTTTTTGTCTTAATTATACAAATTTACTACGAGTTAACACGTTTCGTTTTTTTGAAAAGGTTGACGTATGTTTGTACTATTACAACAAAATTAATTAAATTACGACACAATTTTAAAGAAATTGTCAAAATATAGGTTGTTAAATGTTATACGACAAGAACTATTTACTTATCTCTTTTATTAACGGTAAATATTTTTTGGAATCTAAATATTTTAATTGATTTGGTTTCAAGTACTTACCCTTTACTTACATACTAGGTGATTTTTTATTCACGTTCCAAATTTCTCAGGGTGATAGTACCCATGAAATTGAATAACTTTCTCCAAAAAACATGGGTCGAAATATTAAAAAAAAAATCGGACTTCCCATACAAAATCGATCAGCTGACTATTGATTTTGTATGGGAAGTCCGATTTTTTTTTTAATATTTCGACCCATGTTTTTTGGAGAAAGTTATTCAATTTCATGGGTACTATCACCCTGAGAAATTTGGAACGTGAATAAAAAATCACCTAGTATAATCAAGTAAAGGGTAAATTATCGATTTCATTTTTTTATCTTGTTTTTCGAAGTCGGGGTTTTAGTAATTTACGATTTTTTATGCATGACTTGGCTGACAATGGCGCTTGTTGTAGTTTACCTTGCAGATCTTTGGCAAAATCTGGCGATACCTTATCGGGCTCAAAGTTACCCTGCAATGACAATTCTGCGATTTGTTTTGTCATATACTCTAGTTGATCTTGGAATGAAGTCATCTGTAACAGAATTATAATTCGTAAGGATCAGTGTAGTTTATAAGTTTGTTGAAACTTGAATCCCAAAATCCGTCTTTACCTGCTACAAAATAAAAATAATTTCAAGGACAAACTGTTACTTAAACGGTCTTCAATATTAACCCTATACGGTCAATAATATTGCACAATTCGTAATATTGCGCCATATAATTGATCGTCTAGAGGCTGGCTAAGATATAACGTAGTCCTGGTTGAACCTTCCAATGTTCCAACCATGACGATAACAAACCTACTTTATGTTAGACCGCTTAAGTGCAAATCACGTCTAAAAAAAGTTTTTACTTAGTGCAAAAGTAGCAGCCCAGAGCTTTTACTTCTCCACGTTTAATTATGGCAATAGGCTGGCCCCCTAATAACTGGCGCAAGGCGGTAGCTATGGGTGCACCTCTGCCTAATCCCTTCAGGTAATACAAATAATACGGGCGTGAAGTCATGCCACGCTGGTTAACTTAGTTAAAGGATTTTAAAACCACTGTGGTGAGTACCTGATCTTGAAATGATCCGTCTGATTTCATGACACAGTCGCAACACCTCTTCAAGTCTTTCTCCAGGTTGTTGAGCCTCTCCAGCAAACGGCCTTCTAACTGATTCATGATCAACATCTGGGCAGACAATTTTGGGGCTGGCAATGGCTGAGCGATTTCTAGAACAATGTATCGTTATGATTAGGCCGAGACTTTGACGAAGGTCTATTCTATATCATGTATAATTCTGGTACTACATACACGTTTCTAAGATCTAACCAATATTTAATCAAACGATTACATATTCAATCCACTACAGGGTGTTAGGGTAAACACTGTCATCCTTAAAACCAGTGGTATGGTTTCATTTGTAGAACATAAAATCATTGAAAAATAACTACCTCTTTTTTAAAGAAAATCTACATTTTACCTCAAGAACATGTCACCCTACCCAAGTGCAACCAACTTACGTCATCGCGGGAGGGCTTTACGGGAGGACTGGAGACGCTACCCGTTGGCGGCCATTGGGAATGGCCGCCAACGGGTAGCGTCTCCAGTCAAGGCACAATACACAAATACACATAACCTGTGATGCATCTTTCCCTTCAAACTTTTCCTGTCTTAGGATAGCTAAAAATACCTAATTTACGTGACGAGTCTAAATGCTAAATGATTTCACAACTAAGAAAATGAACAAAGATGTACCAAGCTAACGTGTAGGTATTCTTGGCGTATTTAAAAAGTTTATCGCAATTTTATGTGCAGTTCATTTAAAATAATAAATAAACAACGGACTGACAGCCGCTGATTATAGAAATAATATAAGTAGGTATTTCACATGATATTTTAGAATAAGTCACTTCTAACTAACTTTTGGTATTTTGATACGGAAGGACTCATTTGAAACGATCCGACTGTCCTGACTGTCGTTATCCTCGCGATATTTAAGAATATTTACGTAGGAATACCAGCCAGAATCACTGCCACTGATAAAAAGAGGCTTTATTTATATAACCGTAACTTGTGTTCTCGTTTAAGATTTATTTTCTTTACTATGTTTAGACCCTAGAAGATTACTAATAGCTTGTGGTTTCAAAGTCAGAGTCAAAGCATTTATTTCAATTAAACCATTTACAGGCACTTTTGAATTGTCAAGGAGTCGGTCAGTTAGTAAAAAAGTTGAAGCTAGTTGCTCGTTCCAAAACGTAGGTAGGTCTCTATGGAGAAGAACGAGCAAGAAACTCCACGGACACTCTTTTAAAATCAGGTTTTTACAAAATACTGCTTACATTATTCTTGTTGCTTCTATATGTGAAAACAATGAAGGTAATCTAGAAATACAAAATATAAAAAATAATCAAGATAAAAACCATGGCAGTTAAGAGTTGACCAGTCTCTACTGACAGCGCCCATTCAAGAACATGACGCGTAAATCAGCACCATTCAGCTCAACCATTTTGGAGGGAGCTAAATGATCCAACACACGCGCCACCATCAGCGAGACATTTGAGTGAGCATGATAATTCTCTCAACCGCCATGCTCATTTATGTCAAACACATAATAATTTACTTAATATGGCTCCATGGTACAGTCAACAGCAAGAGTAGATGATCAAAATCAGAAATTCAATACTAATTTACTAACACTAATTTATATAATTTATTACTAGTTTATTTATTAAAAGTATGTGATTGTCACACACATACTTTTGAATCACTTCGACGCCACAGTTCCGACACGAACGTCGTTCATTAGTATTGAATTTCTGATTTTGATCATCTACTTTTGCTGTTGACTGTACTCACATTTACAAAATTGAAATAATGCTGCTAAATTATACAAAACTAAGGTTTTCAATGTTCCTAAAAATGACAAAAAGTAATTAAAATATATTTGTGTATAATAATAACGGTACTCGTTACTCATGTCAATAAAAAAAAGAGGGGTAGGAAACAACATTCCTCCAATTAGGAAATTCCCTAAACTGCCTGTGGAGCAGGACCAGCATTTAGCCAAGCATTTTTATCATTGATGTAGTCTTCTAATTTATAATATGCTTGTCTACACAGTGTGCGTTTAATACATGTTTTAAATTGTCTTTCATTTAGTTGTAGAATATCAAGAGGTATTTTATTATAAAATTTTACACAGTACCCCATAAAAGAAGTATGAACTTTTGACAATCTGAAACTTGGCTGATCTAATTTGTTCCTATTTCTAGTATAAACACTATGTCTGTCACTTATTTTATTAAAAAGATGAAGGTTTTTTCGAACATGTATTGTACAAGGTACCGTCATGATGTTAATCTGTTTAAACAATTCTCTTAGAGACTCGCGTCTGCTGAGATTATTGATGGCTCTGACAGCCCGCTTTTGCAGAATAAAAATAGAATCAATATCTGCAGCCCGCCCCCAAAGCAAGATACCGTAGGACATGATGCTATGAAAATAACTAAAATATACTAGCCTAGCGGTATCCACGTCTGTCAATTGCCGCATGTTTCTGACAGCGTAAGCGGCCGAACTCAACCGCCCTGCAAGAGATGTTAAGTGAGGACCCCATTGCAGCTTTGAGTCAAGAGTAATCCCTAGGAAAACAGTCTTTTCGACGAATTCAAGTATATCCAATACAACGTTACATTCACTACTTTTAACATTCGGTAAAGCGAATCTTATGCATTTAGTTTTCTTCTCATTTAATACTAAATTATTTACAGTAAACCAATTATGAACCTTAAGCATAGCGTCATTTACATCGTCATGGTGCTGTGCCCCTCTATTAACTCTAAAAATCAAGGAAGTATCATCAGCAAATAACACCATTTGTGGTTGATTTTCCAGTAAATAAGGTTAATCGTTTATATAAACTAAAAAGAGGAACGGACCCAATATTGAGCCCTGCGGTACCCCCATTTTTACTTTTAAGCCCCATGAATTTACACCGTTTACTTGAACTTGTTGCAGTCTATCAGTCAAATATGGTTTTACTAAGCTAAGCGCTAGTTTACCCAGTCCGTAATGCTCAAGCTTTAAGAGTAGTGTTTCGTGATTCAGGCAATCAAATGCTTTGGAGAGGTCGCAAAAGATACCAATAGCATCCTGCGAATCCTCCCAAGCCTTAAATATATGATTGATAAAGGTGACACCGGCGTTAGTAGTGCAACGTCCTTTGGTGAAACCATACTGTTGATAATGTAAAATTTTGTGACAGTTAAAATGACTGAGCATTTGATTAAGCATTACTTTTTCAAACACTTTGCTAAAAACCGGCAAAACCGAAACGGGTCTGTAATTATTAAAGTCTTTGCAGTCGCCGGATTTAAAAAGTGGTATAACTTTGCTGTACTTCATTAGATCCGGGAAAACCCCTTGGTCTACACACAAATTAAAAATGAAAGCTAAATAGTGCGCCACTGTCTCAATAATTGATTTACAAACATTAGTAGACATCCCCCATAAATCTTCAGTACCCTTGATCTTGAGTTGTTTAAAAGCTTTAATAACGATTGCAGGGTTTATATGTTTAAATTTAAATTCCGTGGGACATGCTGAAACATTCGAACTTAGTAATTTTAAAGCAAGTGAGGGCGAAGAATCTAAAGTTTCAGTAGTTTTAATAGCAATATCGGTAAAAAATGTTGCAAATTCCTGAGCAACTTCTTTATTAGTACTTAAGAGACCACGGGAAGTATCCAGAGTGTAATCAGTATTATGTCTTTTGTTCCTGTTTGTTTCATTATTAATAATTTTCCAAACAGTCTTAATTTTATCATCAGCTGATTTAACTTTGTTGCTAATATAAAAGGCTTTAGCTGCTTTACAAACATTTTTAAAAGTTTTAGAATAAGTCGAAACATGCTTCTTAAACGTTTCAGTGTTAATATAAGGCTTAAAGCCATACAACTCAAAAAGCCTTTCTCTACTTTTCCTGATACCTTTAGTTGCCCAGTCACTAAATAAAAACTTAGGACAAATAGTTTTAGTTTTTTTTCTTAAAAATATTATCAAACTCTGTTTGCACAACTGAAAAAAATTCTTTATACAAAATATTACCATTATTCATATTAAGTTCCTGAACTTACTAATTAAAGTCTTATTAAATTTATCTAAATTACCAGGTGTTATTGGTCTTGACTGTATCTGTATTTTTTGCAAGGGTGTGTTGGACTCAAAAGCAACGGTTTGACCGCTGTGATCAGAAGGGAGATAATTTACAATAGCTTTAT
This sequence comes from Charanyca ferruginea, assembly GCA_947361185.1. Classification (NCBI taxonomy): domain Eukaryota; kingdom Metazoa; phylum Arthropoda; class Insecta; order Lepidoptera; family Noctuidae; genus Charanyca; species Charanyca ferruginea. The sequence goes on along the minus strand of OX376059.1, from coordinate 17,951,696 downwards.
CTAAATAGTCGCAACTACAAAAAACATTATCAATACAAGTAGCAGTGGTTGCAGTTATTCGTGTTGGTTCTAAGAACACATTTGACAAATTAAAGGATTTAAAGAGGCTTAATAATCTACTGCTATTTGCGTTATTTTCTAAAATATCAATATTAAAGTCTCCACAAATTATTATTGATTTATTACCAGTTGCAAGTTTAGTCAGAACATCCTCCATTATAGACTCAAATATAGAGTAGGTTTGATAATTCGGGGGTCTGTAAACGCACACTATGACATGCCTATCTAGCTAGTTTAAAACAAAAAGTTTGTTTGTTTAAGAAATGTGCTCAATCACAAAGCGGTAACTGGACATTGATTGAGATTAACGTCACTCAGGCGTATGCCCATGAATTTATATTATAAAGAGATACATAAGATAAAACATTTTTTTTAAGAATAACTAAACGTACTTTACTTTTTACTCGATCATATATTTTTATATTTAAGTCAACTACCCGTGGTTTAAGTGACAACATTGTTTACCCTCGCTCCCCGTATATTTAACACAAGCTATTTTTGCCTGATCCGATCACCGTATCCATATCGCCGACGCGTAACATGATCGCCTATCTGTGGCCTAAAGAAGTGCTGTTGCAGTGCAGTTGCAGTTAAGTTTCGATCAAAACAACGCTTTTCGTATTCTCTACCGCTGTCAGACACGCTCGCGTCAAGTTCGCGTCACGCGAGCGCAATAACGGCATTCTGTCTTTGATGCGTGCTTCGGAACGCAACATGATTGGTATTCTACTATTCGTTTGACGTCTCAAAATGACAGTTAAAAACAAAGAGTAAAATATGGTTAAAAAGCACTAAAACGTCATATTCATTGAAATGTAATCGATTCTATTCATTCAATTATTTAGTGAGTAATATTTTATCTCTCATGTGGCTATAACTTGCTTATGGTGTAAGCAAGTTTGATACAGTTTAGTTGTTGTACAGTTGACGTGCAATTCACGCGCAGCTTACGCGCTGTTCAAAGATTACAAGAATACCGTTTATCACTCAAACTTGAACTTAACTGCAACTGCACTACAACTTCATCACTTCATAAAATTACGTGAATTAGCCTTCTGGACGCGAATGACGCGAGCGGCGTATCAAGACTGCGTATCATGATCGCGTATCATCTCCCGTCCAGATAGGTAGGTTAGGATATTGAAAATGGAGTTAAAAGTTTAAATGTCAGTTTTAAGTATTTAGTATTTAATGATATACAAATGGGTAGATGCCTAATGCTGGCACTTCACTTGGCGTATATGTGCAAATATTCGCTTTATTTGGATAATACAAAATATACTCTACACTTATTCAAATAAAGTCGATTTTGTATTATTCGAATAAGGCGAATATTTGCACAAATACGCCAAGTGAGGTGCCAGCGTGTAGGGTTTTTACCTGATCTCGGTGCCTCTAGCCCTTGTGTTCCAGCTTCCCCTTCTGCTGCCGCTGGCTGTTCTGTTCCCCCTTTTTTTCCCAGAACTATGTCTAACGATGATTCGACGCTGGCTGGCACTGCAATAAGTATTATTAAGACTAAACTGTTCGTTTTATAAATAAAACCACTACTACATGAAATCCATTAAAGAAACAATACACAAAATATTATTTTTATAACATCGAGGACAGGACCAGCATTTAGTAGTTTTAGTAAGGCCAAGGAAAGTAAATAAGAAGTGGTTTGAATAATCAAAAAGCAAAAGGCAAGCAGTGCACAATTAATAAATAAAATTAATCGAATAGAAAAGTGGGAAATATTGAGTAGGTTATAGGTATTGTGATAGTAGATACTTTAATGACTTGGCCGGTATATTTTTTAGCTTTTAAAGCGTCAGTGACAGAAGTAGGTGCTAGTAACTAAGTACCTATTTTATTATCTATCAATAACATAAATGTTTTAACTGACCAAAGCTAGGATTGACGTCTTTCATGTAATCGTTGAAGGTTCTAGTGAGTTCATCGACGTCGTTCCTCAGTTTCTGCACGTGTCCCAGTACCGCCATGAGCTCATCTTTAGATGCAGCGTTTAGATCTAAACCACCACCTTGCCCCTTGTCATGCTCGTGCATTGACGAGACTCTGCTTTGGATTGGGCGGGTCTCCCTTGTTACATCGAAAAAAAATTGACAAATTATCACTTCCCAAACAATTTTCTGCACAATTTTATTTGTGAAATTATTACTTAGCAAATAAATTCTCCTCAAATAATTGTAACGCAAACCTAATGTTTGGCAAGTGAGCATTTAAAACAATAACTTGCTTATCAACTAGTACTTTTACCAATTTTTATGCAGTCAAATATTTCAGTTGGTATAACATATATTTTACGCAAATTAACATAAGTCAAATATGTAACCACAAATGGCAATGGCAAATGTGTTTACCATTCAGTCAATGACAAAAGATTTGCATCTTTATGTCAGAATATACAAATTAAATTACAAGTAAGTCATAAATGACGCTCAATGTCGCTTAATCACGCAAAACACATGATTAAGGGGCTAATTAACGACTTTTACAGATTTTAAACTGACATAATCACATCAAAATGTGCAGTGTAAATGATTTGAAAGAAATATATGTTAAACTAGAACATTCTTTTAATCATTTAGTGTGTGAATATTTTTTATTATATTCATATTAAATAGTTTAATTAAATCGTGAAGTTGAAGCGGACAAAACATGACAATCACACAAAATCTAAAAACTTTGAGAGTTTGGGACGCAGAGAATCGTATGCGCTGCGTCCAAAACTCTTCAAGTTTAGTCGAAAAAATTAAATAACAGTAGTATTTTTTAACTTAAAAAAAAGGCGTATACTAAAAGATAGATAGTAAAATTGTCTGTAAGATGGTGTCAGTTTCGTTTAATTATACCTGGTAGATTTTGTGTGATTGTCATGTTTTGTCCGCGTCAGACACAACTTCATGATTTAATTAAACTATTTAATATACTTAAATATATTAAAAAATATTCACACACTAAATGATTAAGAGAATGTTCTAGTTTAACATAATTCTATTTTTTTCAAATCATTTACACTGCACATTTTGACGTGATTGTCAGTTTAAAATCTGTATTTAATAGCCCCTTAAGCGACATTGAGCTAGCACGCATGCAACATGCTGCAGGCATGGTTTCTGTCACGGCTCCGGCGCTTCGGGGCTCCAGCGGCCCCACACGAGCTTATCGTCGTCGATGGTTTTCACGCTCACGCGGGCCACCTCGCCCCTCCGCGCCTACGTGTGTTTAAATTACACTCTAGGGCTTAGTTGTTAGTTTAAAGGGCCGTTAAAATATTAACCGGACATTAAAAGTAGCGAGTGTTTCACCAAGCGCAAATCCATGTTTAAATGTCTAAATCAGACGTTAGATTTAATTGCTGCTCCGGTCGTCCGTTAACTTACTAACCGGCGTTTAGTCAGTTGTCAAGATTGACAAAATTAAACTTTATTTTCGAAATCAAAATGTTTAGGAAATTTAGAACAATTTACAGAAATTGTAGATCTACACATTGTAGATCCCTACACATCAGAAAAATCCCCTTATTTTTCCCACAATAAGACATTATTACGAGTATTCTTACAAAAAACGATAACAAACAAAATTAGAAAATTACTAAAGGTGTGTCCAAACACAGCGTGGCAATCATGAGCGGTAATTAATCGCTTTCAAATTCTGCATCATCTGTTGATAAAGTGGTCGCACCCAATATTGTCTTTATTAATAGGCTTTCTTCTGTTCCTTCTTCTACGCAATTTTAGAATAATAGTAGAGCTACACACGCGGCCGCTTTCATTGTGGCTTTTATTGTGGTGTGCGCGATATGAGCGCGGCGTGTCTCGGATATGCCCCGTATTTATTTATTTATTCTTCATGCACAAACGTACAAAGGCGGACTTAATGCCTTAGGCATTCTCTACCAGTCAACCGTATTATTGCCGCGCAAACATTTCTGGGTTTGTCTTAACTAGACGCACGGTAGATTTGTGTCTTGGGAAAAAACCGCACGTAGTAGCGTTCTTTGCGCGCTGTGTTTGGACAAATCTTAATTTTGACATAATTATGTACCGACAAAATGAAATGTTGCAAGAACACACTCTTACTTGACTACACAACTGATATTTTTATTTAGTTCTATACGATACGGCTAGATAAAGTGATACATTGTCAATGAACCTGTGATATTGCGACTTTTTAGTTTGGTTGCTTTGATTACTGACCGATAAAAGAGTGAAATTCACATGAGTCATGACTCATTCATTTAACGCCAGATTTCCTGATGTCATGTTATTTTTTGTTGGTAGAACATAGATACAATTAATATCGATGTTAGTTGTAATGTCTGATTTGCTAATTTCCGATTATGAAAAGTTTCGTGAAATTGGCCCTAAATGTGTATTGTCTAAAGATTGTTTACTGTAATAAATCATTTGACTAATGACCAAATGCCAGAATGATATTCTATTTAGTAATATTCTGCCGAGTAAAAAATTTACCAAATGAAAATGTGCGTACTAAAATCATTCGAAATATTGCACTGGTTTAAAAAACTGGCAAAGTGCGAGTCGGACTCGCGCACGAAGGGTTCCGTACAAAAACGGCAAAAAAATCACGTTTGTTGTGTTTTTAGTAATTTTGTTGTTATAACGGCAACAGAAATACATAATTTGTGAAAATGACAACTGTCTAGTTATCGCGGTTATTGAGATACAGTTTGGTGACATACAGACGGACGGAAGAACTCTAAGAAAGATGCTAAAATTTGTTTAGGTAATTCTGTCAAAACGGCAGAATCCCGAATTGGGCATTAGGAGTTATAGGTACTGGCATTACCAGAGATCAACCTTATCGCTAAATATCTGTATCGCAAATACTTACGGTTCGGAAACAGCCTTTTGAAGTTCAGCTGTCTGTGTAATTAGGTCTTCCATAAGCGAGCTTAGTTTGTTGATTCCTTCTTCAGCAGCATCCAATCGAGGCGCCGCGTTCATGTCGGTCAACATGTCCGTGACAGTTTTTAGATTGCTATAGGATCTGTGACATTCCGGGAATAAGGTAACTACATAGTAATAACATGAACTACATAGTAAATACATAGTAATACATATGAATAAAATTAAGAAGAATTACATAATATGTAATATATGGATTTAAAAACGATGACGACATAATGATATTGAGATCTTCAGCACGCCGAGCACGCCCTACATCTCCGGACACGTCGCTCCGCTCCGCCTCGCTGCTGCCGGAACCCAGCCCCATCGTGAGTGCTGTGACACCGGCCTCGACAGTAGCGTCGAGCTCGAGCGACGAGTATAAATCTATTCGCCGACGACGCCACCACCTGTACGTCGGCGGGAACGACGCTGGCTGCCGGACAGCTTGGGGCCTCGAGACCCACCGGTCTTTGATAGGGTCCCCGCTCCCGGTGGAAGTGTGCAGCGCATGAGATGGACGCAGTCTATTAATGAAAGTGTCATGTGCTCATACTTTGGGGCTACAGCGGGGGGAAGTAACTTGACTGTGTACCGTGGTCGGATGCTCTCTCTGTTTCAGGTGCTTGAGCCAGCTATCAACGTGTCGGCGCAGCGACTGTCGGATCAGATACGGGCCATCCAGCGTAATCATATGCTGGACGAAGCTGTACTTGATCGACTACGCCTTGAATCACGGAGTAACTGTAGCCACGACACGTCTGGTTTGTCACTGGTTCCGGTCGCGGTACAATCCCAATATTTACCCAGTGCTTCACTGCGACCTGGCGACGGCAGAGAAGAGGATAATGGCGAGGCTATATCCGTGAGTTCCCTGTGCAATATTCAATTGAGAAGTGCTTTGGAAGACGCGTTTCGAGAGTATCGCTCTACACCGCTTGAATTAAGACCACAATTACCTCGTTTGCCCATGCACAAGAAAAACCAGGTGCTCGTGTGTGTTTTGACAGCAGCGAAGACCTCGCCGATACCCACTCGTTCTTGTGCCAGCTGTACCAGCATGGCAGTGCAGGATTGAGCGTCGTATAGTGTAACAGTTCTAGATAGTCTACGAAATAAAAGGCTATGTAGAACTGTACGAATTGAATTTAATAGCTCTCACACGAAAGATAAAAATGTGATGAGTATCAAAAACAAGTAAGTATTAAATGAATGACTGACCTAAACGCACTAGTATTAGGCAGAGATTTCCAGGGAGGATTATGATCCACAGCCTGGCCGGCAACAGGATCGGCCGAAGAGAAGACTGGTGCGATCAGCTCGGGGACGGAGGTCCCCCAGGCGGTCAGTAGGAGGACCCGCCCTGGGAGCAACAGGCACGCGACAGCTCGGCTTAACCCGCTTAACCGACTCTCGGTTGTAGACTGGTAGACTTGCAGTAAGTAGACTGGTAGACTTCAGCAACCGTAAGCGTATGGGTAATCAGCGTGTTACCCAAGCGACAGCGAGATCTAGACTCCCTCTTTGACAGGTTTTGTTTTCTCACCGCTCTTCCGAAATTCGTAAAAAAAACAATTATGAATCCTCTTTCTAGAACGGTCATCGGTTTACCAAAGCGGCCAGACACAATAATTGCAGAATGCCAATTATTTTTTATATATTATTAGTGCGAATAGGATCTAAAGGAACACGCGATAAATCAGCGGGTGTTCAGCCGTTTAATATATAACACAAACATACATGCTTACAAGATCAACAGCATAGAGGATTTACGTTGGTTAGCCGAAAACTTTTAGAAGTAATGTTGACGGTCGTCATGTTTGACGACTGTCATTGACAAACATGTCAAAGCAAAACATTATTTATTTTTCAGGTTTGTAAATATTAATTTGATCCAATTATACAAAGATATAATGCAATGGATGCCGACAGGAACAGCATCAAAACGTAAGTACATAATACACATTCTATTCATAAGATTCCAAGAATCTACAAAAACAAATATTATAAAATGTAAACATAACGTGCGATGAATGATTTCATGCTTATAAAAAGTAAATATAGTTATCGGATTAAACCGAAATACTATAATATCCCCAACGACCCGAGAAAAATTTATGACCTAGAACAAAAAATTTGAGAAGGTTAGATATTTTGATCAGCATTCAGAAACTTTCATACCTCATTCAAACACACCGACATCTTACGAAATTAAGGTCAAATGAGATTCACAATCGATGATCATCACGCAAACCTAAAGATTCATTAACAATAGGGCTTATTTTTGGAGTTGTAATCCGGTCGCGTTTTTTTTCCAGGAGGATTACGATCCTGTACGCCGGCCAGGCTGTCGATCATAATCCTCCTGGAAAACTCTGCCTAATCCTAGTGCGTTTAGGTCAGTTCTTATTTTAATACTTACTTGTTTTTGATACTCATCACATTACGCTACACCCCACACACGTGCACACTACAGCGCTTACCCTATGGTAACCGCACTCAGTCTTCGCTTGGGTGTGTTTTTAAAACCACGTAGTGGTCACTACTGAGTTGGGGACTGAGACACTTTACGACAGCTCAGGACAATATTCTGTAGTTGCTTGAACATACCTACACTATATATAAACTATACAGATTCTAACAACAATAAATAAAATAACAAATACTGTCTTTCATTTACTGTACTTTATAAATGTTTTCTTTTATTGAATAGGCTCAATGTCGTGGGCTCGATTTTAAAATATTTTATTTCACTCTCGGCTTAAACCCTCTCGGTGAGGTGTATTACGTTTAATCCTCCCGGAGGTCGGTCATCTTTTATTACTCGTTTTACTCTTACGCGCGTATTACTTTTTGAACCTCTCGGTGTAGTGTATTACTTGCTTGACTCTCTCTTGAAGAGGCTTAGTCACTCTGACCCTCCTGAGGCCACTCTGACCCTTTAGAGGCTAGTCACTCTAACCTTTTTGAGGCTAGTCGCCTTTGACCTTTTTGAGGCTAGTCACTCTGACCCTCCCGGAGTCTTTCCACTCTTTATAACTTTATAATAGGTGTGGCTAGAGCACTCATCGGCAAGCTAATCTGCTTCAGGGAGGGCAATACTCGCCCTAGAGTGATGCGCTTTGTGAGGCGGGCATTCTCGGGGACTGATATTAGTCCTCGAGATTATTAGTCCTGCATCACAGAGCGTATCGACTTTCTGAAGCAGAAGATCTGTGCATGGGCAAACCGTATTCGACGGTACAAGCGGCGAGTGGAGCGGTACACTCATAACCGCATATTCCAGAGTGATGAGATGTGGGTGTACAGGACTTGGGAACTACCGGACCAAGGAGTGGCTGATGTGCGCCTGCCGGATGATGATGCCATGTGTTCATTTTGGCGCAGCATCTGATCGGTGCCTGTCAGTCACACTGAGGGCGATTGGACTCGGGACGTTGAGCGACCGTGTGATCCAATACAAGAAATGGTGGCCATTACCATCAGCCCCCAAGATGTAGCTCGTGCAGTCCGTCCGTTACCTAACTGGAAATCTCCAGGGCCGGACGAGCTGCACAACTTTTGGATAAAATGGTTCAAAAGATCGCACGTTCGCTTGGCGTCTCAGTTCCAGTCGGTCTTCTAATCAGGGTCGTTGCCCAATTCTTAACAACTGAAATAACCCACCTTCTCCATAAATCTGGTGGTACTACGGAATCCAAAAATTATAGACCCATTACTTGTCTACCAACGGTCTATAAAGTTCTTACAATCATCCATTTTGAGAGCGAAAATTAACGAACATATTGACAAAAATTCTATCATGTCTGCCTCTGAAAATGGATGTAGGAACGGGTCTCTTGGTACTAAGAAGCTCTTCCTTATTGATATGGCTATTAACCAGCAGGTTTGTCGTTCCCGAAGGGATGTGTCGACATGTTGGATAGACAATAAGAAGGCCTATGATTCTGTGCCACATAGATGGCTCATGAGGATGTTAGAGTTGTACCTATAAAGTTGATACAACTCTGCGCACCTTCCTGATGTCATGTATGGGTCAATAGAAGACGGTCCTTCGCTATCTAGGATGTCGGCAGATCCGGGAGAATAGCGAACAGATAATGATCGAGCGAGGTATATTTCAGGGCGATAGTCTGAGTCCACTGTGGTTTTGTTTAGCCTTGAACCCTCTAAGCATGTTGCTCAAGTGCATGACGAAAACCTCTTGAAAGCTGAGAAAGATAAACAAATTAAGTATCTTGACTAGGCACGCGAGGTTGTCGACATGTGAAATGTGAATACAGCAGTTATTGTGCCGATTGTCGTTACGGCCAATGGAATGAAATGGTCGAGGCTCTTGGAAATGTACAACAGCCTCGACCAATAGACGACGACCTAAAGAGGCTCTCGTTAGGCAGCTGGATCAAGGGCTTGATACAGAAAGCGGTAATCCTGGCCACGGCGCGTATAGTCAGGAGAATCCTCTCTCAGGAGCTCTGACCACCGGTAGCTTGGATCCTGTTCCCGATACCGGTGGGCTACTATTTTTTTATATTTTTTAATGTTTTAATTCTTTTACCAATATTTAAAAATATAATAAAATATGTAAATAAAATAAATAAATGAGAATAATAATAATTATGTGAGGACATATTTCACACATGGCCATCTGACCCTAAACTAGGCAGACCCTGTACTATGAGTGTCAGACAGCTGATATAATACACAAATACATTTAAATACATACATATATAGATATTATATATGTATGTATTTAAATGTATTTGAAAGAAAGAAAGAAAGAAAATTTTTATTTATTTGTGTATTGTATTTGTATTTGTATATTATATGTTTGGTTGCTACCTTACCAGGGGCAACTTCATATTAATTAAAGGATGAGTCGGTCTTGAGACACAACTCCAGAATGATATCACACATTTTGCAGAATCGTTTAAAGTACTATGCTAGGTAAATAAGAAAATCACTCAATTTGTGTCGAGACTGGTTCATTAGTCACGTTACAATCTGGTTGTTGCAGGCCTGAAGAATAATTAACTCAACATGCATATACCTTTGAAGAATAGGTTAGCTAGAGCTATACCAAAACCATACGCGGAACCAATCTAGTAAAGTAGCTAGAGAGTCCTTACACAGTGGAAACCACGCAGAAACTTTAATGGCGAGAGTCTGCTTTGGATGGAAAATTAGCTAGTTGGCTATTCCGGAGATCAACCCTACTCATCTTACCGCTAAATATCTGAATCGCAAGTACTTACAGTTTGGAACCAACACCCTTTTCAAGGTCAGCTGTCTGTGATAATAGACCTTCAATAAGCGAGCTTAGTTTGCTGAGGCCTTCTTCCGCTGCTTCCAATCGAGCGGCCACGTTCATGTCGGTCCACATGTCCGCGATAGCTTTCAGATTGCTATGGGATCTGTGAGATACCAGGAATAAGGTAATTACATAATCATAGTGAAAACCAATAAAAGGAATTTAATTAACCTTGTAAGTATTGTTGCTTAGTTCCTATCCTACCGAAGGCAATTTCATATTAATCGGATGAGTCGGTCCTGAGACACAGCTACAGATATCACTAATTGAAGGGGAGACCTATGCCCAAAAGTGGGCTTCTAAAGGTTGACATGCTGATGATGATGGTAAAAAGTTCACCGTCGCTCAGTCAGCACAGGATAGTGGACCGATTTAGATAATCGTCACAAACGTGTAAAGTATAAACGAGAAAAAAAAATAGTGTTACATTTAATTTGTGTTAAGACTGGTTCGTTAATCGCGTCCTACTTTCGACCTATTATTGTTGAATAGAATGCCTGAATTAAAATATTGTTAAATTAATAGGTGTTTCAGCAATTTTTCGCTTATGGGTAAACCAGTGTTTGAAACCATGTGTTAATGAGTGTTTTATTATAAAGCAAGGTAAAAGCGTTGCCATTTTAGCGGATGTAGTCTTACATTCAACTGGTCTGTTTATAGTAATACTACAGTTATATATCCACCTACTGATTTTTCACCTTACCGCTAAATATCCGCAAATACTTACGGTTCGGAAACGACGTCCGTTTGATGATCAACTGTTGGTGACTGGTCTTTAATAAGTGAGCTTAGTTTGTTGATGCCTTCTTCTGCAGCTTCCAATCGAGCGGCCACGTTCATGTCGGTCCACATATCCGTGATAGCTTTCAGATTGCTATAGGATCTGTGACATACCGGGAATAAGGTAACTACTTAGTAATCATTGTGAAAACGGATGAAAGGAATTTAATTAACCTCGTAAGTATTGTTGTTTAGTTCCTTTATACCCTACCTGAGGCAATTTCATATAAATCGAATGAGTCGGTCTTGAGACACAGCTACAGATATCACTAATGTAGCAGAAACATAAAGGTACTATGCTAGGTAAACGAGAAAATAAATATTGAAGTGTTACATTCAATTTGTGTTAAGACTGGTTAGTTAATCGCGTCTTACTTCCGACCTAATATTGTTGAATAGAATGCCTGAATTAAAATATTGTTAAAACGATATGTGTTTTAGCAATTTTGCCAATGTGGGTAAACCCAGTGTTTGAAGCAATGTGTTAATAAGTGTTTTATTATAAAGCAAGGTAAAAGCGTTGCCATTTTAGCGGATGTAGTCTTACATTCGACTGGTCTGAATAAAGTAAGACTACAGTTATATTACCCACCTACTGTGTTCTCACCTTACCGCTAATTATCTGAATCGCCAATACTTACGGTACGGAACCAACATCCTTTTGAAGATCAACCGTCTGTGATTGAGCTTTAATAAGTGAACTTAGTTTGTTGATGCCTTCTTCAGCAGCTTCCAATCGACCGACCACGTTCATGTCGGCCCACATGTCCGTGAGAGCTTTCAGATTGCTATAGGATCTGTGACAATAAATGAAAACGGATGAAAGGAATTTAATTAACCTTGTAAGTATTGTTGTTTAGTTGCTACCTTAGCTGATATTAATCGGCTGAGTCGGTCTTGAGACTCAGCTCCACACATCACTAATGTAGCAGAATAGTTTAAAGTACTATGATAAGTAAATGAGAAAGTTAATTGAAGTGTTACACTTAATTTGTGTTAAGACTGGTTCGTTAATTGTGTCTTACATTCTGGATATTTTTTTTGATTGGTACAAGCCCGCCACACTATTCCCAAACCACTGCAACTCCTGTAAGCCAGAATCAACAGTGGCGACCACCAGATAAGTGCCAAAGCAATGAAGCTCGACGAGTCCCAGAGAAACGATTCAACTGTCTTGGATCCCGCAACAAAATGAATCAGAAAAGAACAGCGGAGGAGTAAGAAAAACATATTTTCCACTGCCCTCCAAATCAAGCAGGAGACAGAACAGAACTAGGCCAATAGGCACAAAGGGTCGTTTACAACTGGGAGAAGCCCAGTCGCCAACCACCACATACTATAATTGACATAGTTAATGGGTCCTAAAAAAGTGGCTGTTACATTTGAGTCCAATAAAAGGTATGGCAAAATCGCTTGAACACACGGAAATTAGTTCTAGTTTCTACAAGGTCCGCATAATAAACAGCTTCGGATGTAGCCTGTACATTCACGAGCAAAAACATGTAAACAGTTGGTCTCATTCCACGAAGTAAGTATACTAGAGAAGATGCCCATAGCACCGGTGCACCGTGACACGCACTGGTGCAATGACGTCATCAAAGTGGGCGTGGCTTCGGTCATTAGATCTATAGCCGTCTTGTGCACCAGACATTTCGCACATTCCAGTTTTAATAATTTTTTTAGTAATTACTCTATTTATAAAAATTAAAACATGAAATGTTATGTGCTTAATTGCAAAACCTAAACCAATAAACATTCTGATGCCACATAAGGCCTCTTATGGCACCGGTAGGCATTTTTTTGCGTAATTCATTAGCAAAGTTCTAGAAAAAACCGTTATTGTCATAGATATTCTACTACTCGAAACGAGAGGTACCTTTTCGGTAAAAAAACTATGAGAAAATATAATTATTAATAGGTTTAAAACTATCATGTATGTTTGTAAATACATTTTAGATTATCTTGATCCTTCTTTATCGACTAAAAGTGTCGTATTAAATTAAAATTTTCCATTTCTAGTTCCATATGCCATCTAGTATGAGGTAGCGAAACAAAAAAAAAACAAACTTTATAATTTAATTTTCCCAATTTTTTTTTAATTATCCTTATTAAAATAGAATGGAGATCAAGAAGTTCCTTGATTTCCGGCGCAATTTCGTTTTACGAAAAATACGTTTTGCTTTACATAATTCATTTTATATTACAACTAGCCATCCGACCCGGCTTCGCATGGGCCTCGATAAATATATACTATCCAACACAAAAATATATTTTTAATTCGAACCAGTAGATTCTGAGATTTGCGCGTTCAACCAAAACAAACAAACAAACTTTTCAGCTTTATAATATTAGTATAGATAAACTAATTGATCCACCACTGAATAGTGCGCTCGCCAGTTGCACGCTCATATAACATGAAAGCATGGTGCATATCTAGCTTATAATATTAAATCAAAACTAAACGCCGAAGCGCCGCCGATAGCATTACTTACCTATAATTTACTTCGCCATATTACATTGTTAATTATCAAGATATATTTTTTTCGGGACAAAACTATATTTAATTTTAAATCCCCGAATAAAAATAAAAATCGTCGTAATCCATAATTATTTTGTCTAGTGTGTGTTATGTTATTTTTCCCCAAAAACTGGGAAAATCCCTAAAATCGAAACATTGCTGAATTGACAAGCAAAATAATGGAAGGGCCGTACTTAGAATTCAATAATTTAATAACGGCACCGAAGATTATTAAGGTGGCACATATACATGCATATAATATAGTTTGATTACATAAAAAAATATAAATATTAGAATTAAAAACTTGTTGTATTTTATTCTTTCTTCTTTGCAAGTTCATTTTAATATTTATATGTACCTACTTATGTAGCCAGTATGTCGTGGCAACAATTAACCAAATTCGCTGTGTATTATACAGCACCTTAATTGCGTAACACTCTGGACACACCATCCCTTTTATTTTCACAACCCATGTTAATAAGAAAAATCCTTGCAAAAAATAAAACGGTACTAAGTTCGTCGCTGTATTGCGAATACATATTGTCATAGAGACATCTAGCATGATATAGCTAAACCACGTAGAAAATGACAGCTTTTAGCTTTTGCTATTCATCGCTAGGAAAAAAGGCGGGGCTTGACTAGATGTGGGCAGGGGTTCGCAAATCATTTATTTCAATTAGACCATTAAAAGGCACTTTTGAACGTCATAAAAAAAAAGTTGATTCAAGTTGCCCCTTCCAAAAGGTAGTTAGTAGTCGTATGGAGAAGAATGGGCAAGAAACTCCATACTTACTCTTAAAAAATAATGTGTACAATATTTTGCATTTACAGTTCACAGTTATATAACTATACGTGAATACGATGGACCTTGCATAAAAACATTATATTGAAGTATGTACAGTCAACAGCAAAAGTAGATGAACAAAATCAAAAATGAACGAACGGAGTTCGCCTCAGAACTGTGTGGTTTCGAAGTGATTCAAAAGGATGTAATGTGAAGTATGTGATACTTTTAAAAAATTTCGACGCCACACAGTTCTGACGCGAACTCCGTTCATTAGTATTGAATTTCTGATTTTGATCATCTACTTTTGCTGTTGACTGTACAAAGTATTACAAGGTAAAGAATGACAGCTAAGTTGTATGCATTTAAAAATCAGCATTTCAGTAACGATGCAAATAACAGGTATGACATACCTGTTATTTGCATCGTTACTGAAATGCTGATTTTTAAATGCTATTTTTATTTGAATTGTAAGTGACAGTGCTGTTGGTGTGCTTATAATAAATAAATAAATATTAAGTATAAATTAAGTAGTTTTAATTACTAATCAGTTTGATTTTGTCTAGACTGTAAATTGTCCTATGGAGCCCGGACCAGCATGTTTCCAAGCATTCTCATCATGGATATAATCCTCTAACTAAACTGTAATATGCTTATTAACAGAGTGTACTTTTAATATATGTTTTAAATTTTCTTTCACTTAGTTGCAATATTATAGAAGATATTATTGTAGTTTCGTTTAATGGAAAAATAGTTGCAATATATCACTAGGAATTTTGTTATAACACTTAACACAGTACCCCATAAACGATTTATGAACTTTAGACAATCTAAAATATGGTTGAGCTATTTTGTCTTTGTTTCTGGTATTAATATAATGTCTATCACTTACTTTATTAAAAACTAGCCGCTGCCTGCGACTTCGTTCCCGCTGTTCACTTGCCTCCTTTATCCGGCCCTTTCGCAAAATCCGTTCTTAGCGGACGTCTACTAACTATGTATAAAGCACCTCCTCTTTATACGTCAAGCGGTTTTCGATATTTCGTGGTGAGTGAGTGACCTTTCGCTTTTATATATTTAGATATGTAGGTTTTTTCTTACGTACATAATATTTCCATAGATAAATAGGCAAGGCACTGTCATTACATTTATATTTTTAAATAGTTCCCTCAGAGATCCGCAGCGACGTAGATTATAAATGGCTCTAACAGCTCTTTTTTGTAAGAGAAAAATGGATTCAATGTCGGCAGCCCGACCCCACAGTAAAATACCATACGACATAATTTCGCCCATTTGGCTGCAAAAAGCAGGTGGTGAGTCAGGAGTGTTATGGATCGATAGGTTCATTTCAGCAATGAAATCCTCGACAGCCTCGAAATGGATTCCGACATCTTCCGGAATCCGTGAACCGAAGCTTGCCATACTACAGGGACGATGACGCGTTAACATCCGCGCCAACGATGACTTTGTGGCCCACATGTTCCGCAAGATGTCCCGGAGATTATGTATATGAGGAGCAACAGGATCAGAATTTTGGTAGTAACAGCTCACAACGTAGACTTTAAAGGAAACCGAAAAAATCTCTGCAACGGCACAGTGATGCGTCATAAGGTTACGTAAAGATGTTACTGTAAAGTTAGAAGAACGCGAAACGTAAATTCCGGCTCGTGCTTTGCAATCCAGCTGTACTACTTTGTGACGTAAGCGCGCGTTTAGATATTGTTCTTGGACAAGTACTACGTCTAAATTGTGATCGATGATTAATTTATCTAACTCGGATGTCGCCACTCTATCGTTGTGACGATTTAATTGACCTGTGGTTAAACTATCCATCCTATTAGTAGTTACTGTTTAGGATAAGCTGTTAGAGTTTGAGTTTGGTCGCACAGTCTTCAGACTCGCACCGATGGTCAAACGGTTTTTTAAAACGTTTACACTCCATGCAAGGCGGTTTGAAATTTAAATTGTTCTTTTTATTTTATTTTATTTAAAGGGACAATAAACAGCTGCAATATACATAATAGCTAAAATTGGTGTAAACGACCATTTACAATATTGCAGCCCAATGCATTATCCACATATTTCCACATAACATTACCGGCATTTTGAGGGCAATCCTTTGATAATTGTGCCTCCGAGCAATTAGCACATGCAGGTGATTTATTATTGCAGTATTTCTTAACGTGACTGTCTGTTGACGATATAAACAGCGAAACATCTCAATATCATCTATAAAACGGCAAGTGGCTCAGTCAATAAATAACTTATCCTCGGTAGATACTAAGTGTTTACGTACTTTTTCTCGATCTGTATGCCAATCCATTTCCGACCATTATAGGCAGAACACCTACGAATTATTTTGGTTGACTTTATAAATTCATCCTCTTTGATTGGCAGCTCGTCTTTTATGTTTTGACGGTACAAAGCGACCACAAAAGCGCTGTCTCCCATTGAAAATGGGATATCTTTAACTAATATGCATGACCTACGCATGCCTTTTGGTTTCTCTAAACGTAAGCCACCTGATAGGACCTGATGGCATCGACAGATTCTAACTTTTTTAGTTGAGTTTCGTTAGCGACACGCAGTACAACGCCTGACTTGGAGTTTTTTTTTACGCCTACGATTTGAAAACCGTCATGTGGTTTAATAGATTTCATAAGGGCTTGTTTAGTCTCGGATGATGACGCATAATCAGGTGAGCGCTCCGCTGTGGGATAAGCAACAACACACGGCAGCGGTGCGCGTGACTCAAGACTGGAGACTGAAGGACTGGACTTCAAGCAAGCAAAGTTTTAACGAATCTGCGTAGGACACCTTTTTGTTCTCGGTATTGACATAATTATTATTAATAGTATTGATAACGGGATTTTATTTTATATTTTGTCAAATTCGCGTTTCGTATTGGCTAACTTCGTTTCGATGCACGATGATTTTAAGGCTAACATAGAAACGATGGCCGTTACTCGCTGAGTTATATCCATGATACCAGGTTTATTCGCAACATTAATGCGCGTTTATTTTTTAAAGATACGCAGACGCTTCAGAAAGTAAATAACAATAGTCGGTTTTGTTTGCATTGCTGGTGTCGCTCGCATTACTTATGTTTAATATTGACGAGGACTTTTCAAAAGACTCGGACGTTTGAAGCCGTTTCGATCTATGATCGGGCGAAACGTAGGACGGAGACATTTCACTAAACAAACGTTTACAATAAGCGGAGGCCGGTGGCGCGGGCGCCGGCTTTGGTATTATGGTATTTCTACAGAACATTTCCCCACCACGATCAGGCGGGTCATCATTATTGGATAACATCAACAATTTAGACTGCTGCCCAAGACTGGGTTGGTTGGCGATCTCTGGGGGAGGCCTAAGTTCAGCAGTGGACGGCAATAGGCTGATGATATGATGATGATATCTTTTAGTACGTAATCAGAATAGGTTAGCTAGAGGTACTCTAGCTA
Source organism: Charanyca ferruginea (assembly GCA_947361185.1). Lineage (NCBI taxonomy): Eukaryota > Metazoa > Arthropoda > Insecta > Lepidoptera > Noctuidae > Charanyca > Charanyca ferruginea. Next base: position 17,933,860 of record OX376059.1, on the reverse strand, counting down.
GTATAGTTTTTGGTATACTAAAACCATACGTGGAACAAATCTAGTAAAGTAGCTAGAGAGTCTAACAGAGTGGAAGCAGTGCTGAAGCTTTCGAGAGTCTTCTTCGGATTGGGCATTAGCTAGGAGTTATTTCCGGAGACCAACCTTACCGCTAAATATCTAAATCGCAAAGACTTACGGTTTGGGACCCACCACACCTTTTTCAACACCCTTTTCAACACCCTTTTCAACACCCTTTTCAACATCCTTTTCAACACCCTTTTCAACACCCTCTTCAACACCCTTTTCAACATCCTTTTCAACAACCTTTTCAACACCCTCTTCAACACCCTTTTCAAGGCCAGCCGTCTGGGATATTAGATCTTCAATAAGTGAGCTTAGTTTGCTGATGCCTTCTTCAGCAGCATCTAATCGAGCGGCCACGTTCATGTTGGTCCACATGTCCGTGATAGCTTTCAGATTGCTTTGGGATCTGTGAAACGGGTTAATATAAAGTATAGTAAAACAAAGGCTAACTTGAAAGGTGTGCGAGTGATTTTGTTTGTGTCTAAACACTGGGTTGTAACCAAATGCCTAGATTTCATTGTCAAGTATAATGCCTGAATTAAAATATTGTTAAATTAATAGCTGTTTCAGTAAATTTTCACTTGTGGGTGAACTCAGTGTTTGAAGCCATGTGTCTTCGTACATATTTACTTTTTTATGGCAGAATACAATTAGTACGTATAATTAGTATACATTTATACAAAATAAGATGATTTATGTTCCACATTTCCTCACATCATCATTCATCATTTTCATCGCATCTCAATTGAGCAGCCAGTTAAAATGTACCAAATCTCCCAATTCACTTACAGGTAGGTACTCACTTGAGGTTTTTAATTACCGACTCTTGTCCTACAAATCTAATATAACTACATACTTAGTACTAAATGACGAAGAAATTGCGTATTAATTGAAGTACTGCTTCTTTGAAAAATTATGAGTCGTTTGTATGGTCTGAGGAGCCACATATAATGTATAGTAACTTTTTTTTAATTTGAATTCAACCGAGATTTTGTCTACTAACTACCTTACTCTCAAATGCTACAAAATCTTACCAAATTATGATAAATATTAATCCATGATGTTCCTAATTCTGACGTGGCTCCTCAATCCATCATTTAGATTGAGGAGCCATCTTTATGTTCATACAACTTTTGAAGTATTATACAACAAAATCGAGGATCGATCCTACAAAATGTATAAGCTTACTACTAAATAAGTAGGTATATTAATTTCATTATGATACGAAAAGTGGCTCCTCAATCCTTACGGACTTTGTGTTAATCAGTGTTTTATTATAAAGCAAGGTAAAGGCGTTGCAATTTTAGCGGATGCAGTCTTACGACTGGTCTGTGTATAGAAATACTACAGTTATTGCTTGATTAGCCGATGTGATTTGATCTTGTTTCGTTATGAGATTATGGCAACATTCTACCATGCCTCATTGTTAGTACTTTAAAAAAAAATGGGGTTTCCTGAAGAAAAAGAGTACGTCTGAGTACTTTACAAAAATGAAGGAAATTAGTACGGTCTGAAGGTCATGATCATTTCGTCACATTAAGGAGAGATTTTTGGGCTCTTTCGAAGTCAATCATAAGTAGAAAATATAATCCCGGACCATTATTGCAATCCCGGGATTTCAGGATTACCGTAAAGGGACGTACATATTATTACCAAAACAATATAAAAAACGTTGTAATGTAACATGTCAGAGTAATTATGGAGACTGAATGTTATAAAACGCGTGTTATAACAGTTATATAACATGTTATTAATGTTTACAATATTATTATATAACTTATGCAGTAGTGAGTAGCGCTGCAGAACGACAAACGACAACGTCATGTATCATTGTTATATTGCATTGTAATTATATAATATGTACAGTATTGTTACATGTTGCAATATTGAAAAACAATGTTTTTATTTGTGTGTCAATGTAATTAATTGATTATTTCTAGTACCATTACCATTTGTTTATTAACTCATATTTATATCTAAGTCCATCAACCAAGCTTTAATTTGCATATTTATTACCTAGGTGCAAAAAACTAAATTAAATTACAAAAGTGGCAATCAATACAAACATTTCAATGAAACGTTTTCATTAAAAAAATCACAAACTAATATTCATAATGTGTAACGTGTTTCCATCGCTCTGATCACCGCCTGCATGCGATTAGTCATGCTCTGAATGATTTTCTTTATGTTTACTTAGAAAATTTCGTCCCAGGCGGATACGAGAGGTGTTCTCAACTCATGGAAAATCTGTAATTGAGACTTGGCCAGATTCACCTTTTTAACATTTTGCATACATGTTTCATGGATTATTGTCTAGGCTTCTTGCTGCCAGTACTCCAGTTAGACAATTCTAGCTCCTGCAAGGTGATCCATGCAAGGTGTTGTGTGACGGCGGGGCATTAAGGATGACTCAAACGCAAGCCTATAACAATATAAAAAAAAAAAAAAAAAAAGACTCACGCTAGACCGTGTCGGGTCCGAGCCGAGTGTCGGCCGTAGGTATAACGTGAGTGTGTTCATACAAAATATATGTAATATTAGTCGGCCGACACTCGGCTCGGACCCGACACGGTCTAGCGTGAGTCATCCTTTATTTTGTATTCAAAGAATTCTTCGATACCAATTAACCTCATGTATGGTAAAGCTCAAAGCTTGTTCTTTAATAATCTCTTTAACGTACAGCACTGGTATAAGACGTCCTTCAACTAACACCAATTCTGTGCGAGTGTCGGAAGTTACCTCTTTTCAAAACTTATCAGACCCACCATGAAAACTGACGGTGTGTCAAGTGGCTATTGGCAAAAACTGCTTTCTGCGGCCTTCTCTACATTCGTTCGTAGCAATCTGGAGCTCTTAAAGTTACTCGGCATTTATCAGTCTACAGAACTTTATTCCAATGTTTTGTTTATTAAAAAATAGTTAATATATTATATATATGTTTGTGAGTTCAATTTGCGAACCTAAGTCGAGTTACACGGTGGCGCCGGAAGAATATTGGACCTCGAGTTGGTCTTTGAGCATGCAGGCCCAGTTATTCTCCTTCTAACCGTCCGCTCACTTACGTTGACATTTCTGGCCGCTTGTAGGCGCTGCCGTACTTCTAGTATGGAACTGATTTCTCAAAATTGCGATAGTTATAAATCGGTAAACTTGTGCTGAAGCACACTTGTTTTCGCCACTTCCTGATCTTCTGGTCTATACACGAGGGACCAGTGAGGTTTGTACATGGTACATGTCAAATTGCAGCGATCTCTCACTGGATCGTCATTCGTCCTTAATTCCGAAGCAATATAGCTTGAGCAACTTAAGTTGTAGCTAGAGAGGTATTACTTTTTTATTCAGAAAGCTGATAAAAGTGATAAACCGGTAACAGATTATTTAAACAGAACAACAATAAACCTGACATATATATGTCGGAGACAGTTTATTGATCACAATTGTGGGAGTTAACTAAATGTTTCTTATTGTTAATTTATGTGATTTTACTATCAATTATTGTCTATTAATTCGAAACATGATTTATTGTGTGTGCACACTGATTTGTGGTTACTTTATTTCGATAATTGTTATCGATGGTTTTATTTAAAACAATTGTTGACACGTTACTTTGAATGTAAAACGAATTACTTTATGAAATCACGATTGTTTATCCATGACAATTATTATTATGTTATTTGATTACTTTATAATGAAATCTTATTAGATTTAGCACATTTTAGTGTTTTGTATCAAGTAAACGCGTGACGGACTTCCGTGCGTCATTGGGCAGACTTGTTAAAGAGAGGTTGCAAGGTGGGGGGCATCGCCTTATAAAAGAGCGTGCACTCCGTAAGTATGGCAGTCGATCCTCGGATACGACTCAGTAAAAAGTTCCTGCTCCCGACAATACTGTCGGTTTACCTGGTACAGCGCTGCTGTATATTCACATAGCTGTATAGGCTTGTTGCTAGCGAGCGATACACTTTGTATTTGGGTGGCTTATGCTACTGCACGAACTATAATAATAATAATAATAAAATTATAGACCGATTACTTGTCTACCAACGGTCTATAAAGTTCTTACATCCATTTTGAGAACGAAAATTAACGAACATATTGACAAAAATTCTATCATGTCTGCCTCTCAAAATGGATGTAGGAACGGGTCTCGTGGTACTAAGGAGCTCCTCCTCATTGATATGCAGGTTCGTCGTTCCCGAAGGGATCTGTCGACATGCTGGATAGACTATAAGAAGGCCTATGATTCTGTGCCACATACATGGCTCATGAGGGTGTTAGAGTTGTATAAAATTGATACAACTCTGCGCACCTTCCTGATGTCATGTATGGGGCAATGGAAGACGGTCCTTCGCTATCCAGGATGTCGGCAGATCCGGGAGAATAGCGAACCAATAAGGATCGAGCGAGGTATATTTCAGGGCGATAGTCTGAGTCCATTGTGGTTTTGTTTAGCCTTGAACCCTCTAAGCGCGTTGCTGGAGGGTTCAGGTCTGGGTTATCGGCTGAGAAGAGGAGGTCAGGTTATATCTCACCTCCTTTACATGGATGATCTGAAACTCTTTGCCCCCAACAATTTGCGACTGATGGAGCTACTGAAAGTAACAGAAACGTTCAGTAGCGCCATCAGGATGGAATTTGGTGTGGACAAATGTGCAGTCATGCATGTGAAACGAGGGGAGATTGTGGAATCCGTGGGCACACAACTCTCGGATTCCATACTCCTTAGATCCCTCTCTTCAACCGAAACCTACAAATACTTGGGTATGTCGGAAGCGTTAGGCATCAATGCTACCGACATGAAACAATCGTTGAAGGAGCGCTTCTTTGGTCGCCTGAATAAAGTGTTGAATAGTCTTTTATCAGGCGGAAACAAGGTGCGCGCCTTCAACGGATGGGTCATGCCGGTTTTGATGTACTCTTTCGGCATACTCAAGTGGACTCAGACGGAACTTGACGCCCTGGATAGGAGGGTCCGTACATTGCTGACCGCAAATCGGATGCATCACCCACGGTCATCGGTAATGAGACTGTATATCCCACGGAAGTGCGGAGGTCGAGGCTTTCTTAATGCTAAGTCCCTGCACAACCGTGAGGTATGCAGTCTCAGGGAGTACTTCTTTGAAGCCGACGTGGGGATGCATCGAGATGTGGTCTCAGTGGACAAGGGCCTCACCCCGCTCTCCTTAGCGAACGAGAACTGGCGCAAACCTGTAGTACTAGATACTAATGACCGTAAGAAGGTATGGCAGAGCAAGGAGCTTCACGGGCGCTTCTACCGGGCTCTACATGGGCCTGATGTAGACTTCTTGGCGTCCGTATCCTGGCTGCGATTCGGTGACCTCTTTGGGGAAACCGAAGGTTTTGTCTGTGCGATTATGGACGAAGTTATGCTGACGAACAACTACCGGAGGTATATTGTGAAGGACGGCACGGTTGACATTTGTCGGGCATGCCACCGACCGGGAGAATCAATCCGACACATTATCTCTGGGTGCTCTCGTCTGGCTAACGGAGACTACTTGCATAGACACAACCTTGTAGCTAGGATTGTCCACCAGCAACTTGCTCTAAAATACAGGCTTGTGCAATCGGAAGTACCGTACTACAGGTATGTGCCCGACCCAGTTCTCGAAAATGGCAACATCACATTGTATTGGGATCGATCTATCATCACTGACAGGACTATTGTTGCCAATAAGCCTGACATAGTGGTGATAGATCGATTAGAGCGTCGCGCAATGATTGTTGATATAGCGGTTCCGCATGACGAGAACCTCGTGAAAACCGAGAAAGATAAACAAATTAAGTATCTTGACTTGGGTCGCGAGGTTGTCGACATGTGGGATGTGAATACAGCAGTCATTGTGCCGATAGTCGTTACGGCCAATAGACTCATTTCCAAGAGCCTCGACCAACACCTAAGGAGGCTCTCGTTGGGCAGCTGGACCAAGGGCTTGATACAGAAAGCGGTACTCCTGGACACGGCGCGTATAGTCAGGAGATTCCTCTCTCAGGAGCCCTGACCACCGGTAGCTTGGACCCTATTCCTGATACCGGTGGGCTACTATTTTTTATATTTTTAAATGTTTTTATATTTTTTTTACTAATATTTAAAAATATAATACAATATGTAAATAAAATAAATAAATGAGAATAATAATAATAATAATAATCATTTAATTCAGGTAACAAAGACCCATACAATATATACCTTATAGACTAACATAACTAAATTACATTACTTGTTAGTAGGTATAGTATCTTATGCCTATGTTAGTTACTCCACTTCACTGTGCGGTCGTGTGGTGTGCGACCTTAAGGGTTTGCTTAGGCTGCTGTACGAACTGTAAACCTTAAGGGTTTGTTCGTTTATCATTGGGTGGCTTAGGCTGCTGTACGAACTGTAAACCTTAAGGGTTTGTTTGTTTATCATTGGGTGGCTTGGCCACTGTACGAACTGTGGGACCTTAATGGTCTGTTCGATTAACTGTATTGTTGCTGTACCTTTAACTTACTTTATTCTTGTTACTGATTACCATTTGTATTGTGTTTTCTTTACTAATAGTGTGTAATTGTTTTTACAGGTCTTGTTCATCCCTAATGGGATAATGGGAACGCCTATACTCCTGACGATGTACTATACCACTCGGCACTCCTCGATCGCTCGATCCTGACGATCCTACATATATATATTTAAATACTGCAGAATATTATGATTTTCAACAACGAATTTTAGTAAAGCGTCATAACATAAAATAAATTCTTTTGTTTTTGGGCTTACCCTATTAGTGATCGATGGCGTAAATGATCAAGAACAAACGTAATGTGTGTGTTTTAGTGTCTAAACACACTATGCCGAAGTTACGCGACCTAAGTTCGGCGACTGATTTACGTTCCGACGTATTCGGCTGATACGACTACGACACACCATAAGTGCCGAACTTACGCGGCAGAAATTCAGTTCCGCAACTTTGTGTGTGTATTCAGTGTCTCGAGCGCTGTCGTGGCGTCGTGTCGTGTTATCTACACAGTTGGACAGACAGACGCAAAACAAAATGATCTTGTTATTAATGTGTGCTCACAGAATAAGTTGCCGCTGAACTTATGCCCGACCGAAGTTAGGCTGCACGCTATGATGCGACTTAATTTCGGCATAGTGTGTCAGTAATTCAAATAGCATTGCAGGCGTAATTGTGCTTAACTTCGGTCGCGTAACTTCGGCATAGTGTGTTTAGACACTAAATGTTACATCTAACGCCAGTATTAAATATTTACAAAATGTATAAATATTCATAATTAATTAAGTATTTCGATTTCGTTCGCGAGATAATAAATATATATATATAATCAAGATGTACCTGACTTCTTGCACTATTTCCTCGTTTTTAGGTGAAGTTCCATAGACGCGGTTCTTTATGTCTTCAACAGTGTTTTCTAGTACGTTGAACTTGCTGAGTGTAACGAGGGACAGCATCTCCCGAGACGGTGCGGTTGGTGCCGACGGTGCGGTTGGTGCAGACGGCTCGGTTGTTTCAGACGGCTGGGTTGTTGCAGACGGCGCGGTTGTTGCAGGCGGGCCAGTTGGTGCAGATGGCTTGGTTGGTGCAGACAGGCCGGTTGTTGTAGATGCAGCTGAAATATCAGTGTCTTACTTGAAGCGGTATCTGACCCCCACAACCCAGTTACTGGGCAACACGATACCCCCTTGGTAAGGGACCCGTTAATCATAAACTGGGTAACTCTATATCAATTACTTTTTGCTTCAGAGATCTTAATTTTATATGTCCTGCAATAGGCAGTTAGATGGAAACACCCAAATATTCCGAAATATTTTATTCCGAATTTCGATATTCCGATTTTCAAAAGTCCGAATTTCATAATACCTAAAAATTATAACCTCTATTATTTAAAATCACGAAAGTTATTTTACCGAATGTCGTAAATCCGATTTGTTTGTTTTCCGATTTTCATATGTTCGAAGAATCAAATGCTCGATGGGTTCTCGGTCCGAAAAACGAAATTCCGAATTTCAATACTTCGAATAAACTGTTTAAATTAGGATTCTGATTCAATTCAGCTACGCATATATATTCAAAATGGTGCCCCCTTGTTTCGCAGACAGTAATTTCATAGAATTTCGTTTCCCAGAAAATGTTTCATATTATATATTTGGTTCTTGTATTTTGATTTCGACTATTATTGTTTCAAAGACTATTTACTTGAATGAAAAATATTTCACAGAAACACAATTCAAAGAATTTTTAATCACATTTTTTTGTTTAACAAACTTATCAAACAATAGTATTACTTTTTAACGAATATTGTTTATTCGGTGTATTTTTCCATGGAATTTATTTCAACAAAAATATATAGGTATAAAAAGAAAGACAATAACAAAAATAATCTTAAAAAGTCAATATGTTGTGCTACAAAAGTTAATGACAGAAAACAATTGCAGCGAAACCGACTCCACGTAGTCTTGTCTGCCCTACGCCTAGAGTGTAATTTAAATTCGCGTAGGTGCGGAGGGGCAAGGCGGCCAGCGAGCTGAGGAGCAGGTGGTTTTAACGCCCGCCGCCGCGGCTGAGGCTGGCCGGCAAAGCCGGCCAGTAAGCCGAAGCTGCGGTGGTGAGCGTGAATACCATCTGCGACGATGAGCTCGCGTGGTACCGCCGGAGCCCCACAACGCCGTAGCCGTGACAGAAACCATGCCTGCTGCATGTTGCATGTTCGCTTGCATGTTGCATGCTCGCTTGCATGATGCATGCTTGCTTGCATGATGCTTGCTTGCTTGCATGCTGCATGCTTGCTTGCACGCTGCATGCTTGCTTGCATGCTGCATGCTTGCTTGCACGATAAACGATTGCACGATAAAGATAAAGATCGATTTCGAATTTTAATAATCGGAATTTTGATAATCGGAATTCGTATTTTTGATGAATCTCTAAGAGAATTGTTTAAACAGATTAACATCATGACGGTACCTTGTCAATATATATATGAAAACATTATGCATGTTCGAAAAAATCTTCATCTTTTTAATAAAATAGGTGACAGACATAATGTTTATACTAGAAATAGGAACAAATTAGATCAGCCAAGCTTCAGATTGTCAAAAGTACATACTTCTTTTATGGGGTACTGTGTAAAATGCTATAATAAAATACCACTTGATATTCTACAATTGAATGAAAAACAATTTAAAACATGTATTAAACGCACACTATGTAGACAAGCATATTATAAGTTAGAAGATTACATCAATGATAAAGATGCTTGGCTGAATGCTGGTCCTGCTCCACAGCCAGTTTAGGGAATTTCCAAATTGGAAGAAAAGGATGTTTCCTACCCCTTTTTCTATTGACATGAGTAACGAGTATCGTTATTATTATATATAGATATTTTTAAATTATTAACTTATCACACTTCATATTATGATAAAATAATATACATTGGAAACCTTAGTTTTGTATAATTTAGCAGCATTATTTCAATTTTGTAAATGTGAATACCATGGAGCCATGTATATTAATACCTTTATGTTTGACAAAAATTAACATGGCGGTTGGGAGTATTGTCATGCTCGCTCAAATGTCTCGCTGATGGTGGCGCGTGTGTTGGATCATTAGGCTCCCTTCAAAATGGTTGAGCTAAATGGTGCTGATTCACGCGTCATGTTCGTGAACGGGCGCTGTCAGTGGAGATTGGTCAGCTCTTATCTGCCATGGATTAGATGCCACTTTATCTTGCTTCTTTTTTGTGTTTTGTATTGTTAGATTACCTTCATCGTTTTCACATATAGAAGCAACAAGAATGTAACCAAACTTTGTAAAAACTTGATTTAAAAGAGTGTCCGTGGAGTTTCTTGCTCGTTCTTCTCCATAGAGACCTACCTACGTTTTGGAACGAGCAACTAGCTTCAACTCTCTGACTAACTGACCGACTCCTTGACAATTCAAAAGTGCCTGTAAATGGTTTAATTGAAATAAATGCTTTGACTTTGACTTTGACTTTGACTTTGATGTTTCGAATTTTCATTATGTCGGAATTTTTGTTATTCGATCTTTTGAAACTCGGTATTTTGAGAATAGTAATTATAAACGTTCGGAATTTTGAAATTTTAGTATTATAAAAATAGGATGAATGATAAATCGGAGTTGCCATATTAGGAATTGTGAACCATTCGGAATTATGAAAATCGGTATTTTGAAATTCGTATTTCTGACTTTCGGAATAAAGTTTTTCGTATTTATGTAGTGTACCCCAGTTAGATGGCTATCTAACTGCCAAATAAAACTGTTTGACAAACAGATGTTATCTGCTTTTCTTTTATTTACGTTTAGATTTTGCCTACGACTTCGTCCGCGTGAATGTCTAAGTTTGCATCCGCGATTACCAATAGCAGATGTAGGCGGCGTCGCGGATTAAAAAGTAGCCTACATTCATTATTGTGGTTCAAGCTTAGTTTGTACCGTATTTCTTCATAATCGGTTTAGTAGTTTAGAGGTATGAAGAACAGAGTGGAAAGTTCTTTATCTTTTTATAGAAAAGGGAGGATCCTCCGACCAGACGGGTGTTGTGTCTGGTGGGCTACTGCCCGACGGTTGTAGTCGGGAGTTTGTATATATGCTAATGTCGCGGAGAACTAAGCTTGCGCGATCTAGGAAGCGTCAGTAGTACATAGTTGTAGTTCGTCTATTGTTAGATGTCGCTACAGTAGTTCCGCCGTGAAAACGTGACAAAGAAACAAACTCACTTTTGCGTTTATAATTGTACGGCACGGGCCTGATCGCGTGTGGCAATGGTTGTAGGAAGGTTGTAAGCTTCCCAGACTGCACGGCGCTAACATCCTGTTCTTATACTCTCTGATGGTTTTACAGGAATACTAAAGCGTTGATGGGAACGGGTTTCATGTTGTGAAATAATAACATTGTTTTGATTCTTTATATCTGTTTAGGAAATACTTGCTGGACTCTGAAGAATTTCAATTTTGGTTAGGTCGATTAAGTTCTTCGATACTCTACCATATTGAGAGCCCAACTTACTTCCGGATTTTCAAGATTTAATTTCGAATAATTTTATTGTCTATTTAATATAATGTGTGGCACAAAAAATGTGAAATGTTCTACATCTCATCCTTTTATGAATTCCGTGAGCACTAGAAAGAATGTCACGAAACTCAACCCCTAAAGGGATGAAAAAGGAGAGTTGTTCTAAGAATCATATTTCTTGGGTTAATCAAATTCAAACTATGCACGATTCCCAACCTAAGTAAATAATAAAGGGTGTTTTCTACTACCCCATGAATGGGGCCTAGGTGTGTTCCATTTGTAGGGGAAGAACGAAATCTACGCGGACGAAGTTGCGGGCGAAACACTAGTGTTTACATCTGCTTTCACGCGATTTAATCCCTATATATATGTGCCCCAGAACGCAACATGTTCGATTGTAATAACTAAAAAAAAAAACAGAAATCAATGAGAGAAAAAACGTCATAAGTATATCATAAACTGTTTTCCTAGCTAATCTATCTCTAATCTAAAAACTACTGGGATCAAACGCCGGAAGAAACACATTTCTTGTTTGGTTTTGATTTAGTTTTGCTCGATCCTAATATTGCACGGTGGTACGGAACCCTTCGTGTGCGAGCCCGACTCACACTTGATCGGTTCTATCAAAGTCTATTAATTATTACAAAACTAGTTCTCACGTGTCGCAACATAAGCAGCTTGTGACTGGCCAACGGGGGACGATCTCTTTCTGCGCTGAACTGAAAAATAATCCAGATTTTATAAACAGCCAACAGTAACAAAATAATATTGAAAAGGATTTATAGAAATTTTACTGAAAACTTACCGACTAGCACGCTTTGTACATTCGGTGACAGCGGCTCAGTTGCTGAAAATTGACGTCAACATAAAACAGTTAAATTGTGAATACTTTGGTAGGTACTTATATTTACAATAAATGATCATATGCCATTGTCCCATGTTCCTTGGGGTCGGCTCGGCGCTACCCGTTTCTTTTTCCATTCCGTCCCATCAACCATCATACTAACACTCTTTCGTAATCTATATTCATAATTATAAAAGGTATTTCCAGCATAAACATATAGGTAGGTACTGTTCAACTATAAGGAAAAGGCCTTCCTCGAATTCCAGAGATGGCGAGAAGATCTGCATGCGTACCGTGAGGTCTCGTTCCAGTTGGCTTAGGAAAAATATATCTTCTGTGAGAAAATAGATATAGGTATTATTTAATACTGATCCTGATGGAAATAAAAAAGCAATGTTTATAAAGATTTGGTTGACACAAATTTTAATGTTTTGCATGAATTTAAAAAAAGTCACGATCGGGATGTTTAGTAATGTGATTGATGCGATGGAAAAAACACTAAGTACGTCTAGGTGGGTTAAAACATATGTTTGGATTGAAGACCTGATCTAAACACGCAAGTAAAAAATGGGTCAAGCCACACCTGTTTCAAGATCTGAGTGTTACTAGCTAGAAAAGTCCAAGATCACGGCCATGACACCGGATACTCGGAGATGCTGGGCTCTTATTATCCCCGAAAGGGGATATTCCCGAAAGGGGTAGGCGAATATAAACCTATAGGTACCTTACCTAGTGTGACTACCTACACCCACTTTGCCAGTTATGTTCAAGTCCATGAACTCTGAACGCATTGCCAAAACGTCGATCTTAAGTTCACACTCCAAGATTCTATTGAGCATATAATCCTGGCAGATCAGCCATAGTAATCTGTCCGACCCGAATATATTCAAGTCTAAAGACATTATAAATTGAATTAGGTAACTAGGAAGGTCTACTTACCTGTATGCAAAGACTTTTCTATGAAAACTGTCATGCAATACAAACAATAAGCGGTATATAGCAGGGTATCGTCCTGTATGGAAATAACTAAAAAGACTTACCTAAATCTAATTTTCCGGGTGTCTGAAAATACAAAAGAATAATAGTAAAAGTAGGTATTTAAGTGATGTAGTGTGTGCGTATGTGTGAACCAACCTTACTAAGCTAACCGCGTAATCGTTCGATTTGTACCTACGTTACATTACATACATACCTACCTAGGTCTCAGAAGACTCAGATTTTGAAACAAAAGGCAGATAGACCTCGCGTAACACTGATAGCGAAGTCTATCTACCTTTTTAACCCCCGACGTAAATACGACGGGGTGTTATAAGTTTGACATGTGTGTGTGTGTGTGTGTGTGTGTGTGTGTGTGTGTGTGTTTGTGTGTGTGTGTGTGTGTGTGTGTGTGTGTGTGTCTGTGGCATCGTAGCTCCCGAACGAATGAACCGATTTTGTTTTTGTTTTTTTTATTTGAAAGGTGAATTAGTCGGGAATGTTCTTAGCTATGTTTAATGAAAATCGGTCCAAAATGGCCGCCGCTACAAAATAGCTAATCACATATTTTTTCACAACTCCATCAATATGGGTATCAAATGAAAGGGCTTCACTAGTAGAATACTTTACACTATGATAAATTTCAAAGCCAAGATAACCGGCACCACAAAATGACGAATTACATTTTTTTTTTCACGACTCCCTCAATATGGATATCAAATGAAAGGGCTTGACTAGTAGAATAATGCATACTGTATTGAAAGGGAATGAGGAATATTAATTAACTAACGAAATAAAAACTAAAAACTTGAATATTAATTTTATAAACTCTAAGGGCCAAAGCACCGGTTCCCTGCTGTTTAAACAGCCGGCTGTTTAAACATAGGATAGACTGGGTACGATTGTGCCAGAGTACGGTTGTGCCAATTGGACGTAGTTACGCAAAAAGAATACAATCCAGACTTTTTCCAAAATTGAATTATATAATATCAAACGCATTCTCATTCTTTAATATAAAAACGATCCATGTGACGAAATACAAGTTTAGACGTATCTACAACTTCTCAAAACCAGACTAAATTACATTTAAAAACTTTCAAATAAAAATTAAATTAAAAATTTAAAAAACCCCCAACGAAAAACATAAAAGCAATTATTTAAAAAGTAAAAAATAATATCTTTTGTTGAGCCATCAAATGTTTTTTCGTTGAAATGGCGCTATAATGTCGCGGCGGGGTACCGCAAAGTCAGCAATAGCTAAATAGGTAAAATGGCGAACTCATGGATGTGCAATGAGATTTGACTTACGCGGTACCCCGCCGCGACATAATAGCGCCATTTCAACGAACAAACATTTTATGGCTCAACAAAAGATATTATTTTTTACTTTTTAAATAATTGCTTTTTTGCGTTGGGGGTTTTTTAATTTTTAATTTTGTTTCATAATCTGAGACCTAGGTACAGTACGATTCAAACTTAATGGCGGCTCTGAATACGAGGCGAGTGACTGAGCAGTAACAATTTCACGTGACAGCGGGGGTGAGGGCGGGGTACTGCGCATCCAACCGCTCACTTCACAGCCGCCATTAAATTTGAATCGAACTGTACTCAAATTAGTTACAATCATAAAACGTGGGTACATTTAGTTTGGATTTCTTGATCTTTTTAGGCTTTTGAGTACAGTCAACAGCAAAAGTAGATGATCAATATCAGAAATTCAATACTAATTTACTAACACTAATTTATATAATTTATTACTAGTTTATTTATTAAAAGTATGTGATTGTCACACACATACTTTTGAATCACTTCGACGCCACACAGTTCTGACGCGAACTCCGTTCAATAGTATTGAGTCTCTGATTTTGATAATCTACTTTTGCTGTTGACTGTACCATTTCGAAAGGTATTAGAAATGTTAAACTATAAATGCTTACTTAACATTGTTATAATAATAATAATTACCTCTGTATCAACGACGTACTCGCTGATGGCGATAGTCTGGGCGTTTTCTCCGTTTCTTCCGGTGGGTAGTGCTGCCATGCTGCCTCGCAACTCAACGTTTTTGTCCAACACGTGGAGTTGTTGGGCAAGGCAGTGCAGAACAGTTTGTAGCATGCAGAAGTCCACCACGCACAACTATTATTAATAATACTGTACATAGAACTATACATTCCTCATCTGTTTTGCATACTCGGAACACTGAAAATGAAGCCACCAAAGCAAATACAAATTCAAAAGCGAATACGTAAGTCGTGATTGTATTCGCTTTTGAATTTTTATTTGTATTTATATTTGTTTTTTTCAACGATGTGGCGCTTCGTGCTGTACTGACTCGTGTCAGTACGTCAGAAGCGCGATTGTATGTATTCGATTTTGAATTTGTATTTGCTTTGGTGGCTTCATTTTAAGTGTTCCGCGCGGTCTATTTGAATTTAGGACCTTATTATCTACTTAGGTTTGATAAATATAAAGAAGTCGGTTGATAAAACAGTTCGTCTGTTCAAACGCTTACAGGCCTTACACCATGCCTATTTCTTCAACCTAACGTACTTTTTTTGTGATAGGGTTTGAAGGGTACGTAGGTACCTACCTAACTAGTAAATGATAGACCCTTGAGATTGCATAAACCATAGAGCGCCTTGAAGTTACAAGTAGGTAAATGCTCTCTAGTGTATAGTGTATACTACCTTTATATTCCAAGCCAATCCAAGCTCTATTCTTTAGATCGTAGGTCTGACTTAACCTAAGTTAGGTTAAGTCTACATAGGGGAATAAGTAATCTTTCTAGTTTTACCTCCGGCGTACCGATAGCCAGGTCGATCATATCCGAAATATTCGTTCGAAGTAGCTCATCTGTTGACAATACAGGGGGAAGTTATAGTTAGGCAGGTACATAATGTTAAGATAGAAAAATATTTTTTTTTTCGCTTTTTAGTGCGTACTTCATTAGAAACGGAAACACCAAACGATGTAAGTCATCCCTTAATTTTCCACCCTTATAGGTGGAATATTGTCATGTTAATATGGAACCAAACCTAAGGCTTAGGTTCCTTATTCAAACATAATTTTCGATCTCGATTCTCGGACTACTTTGTCAAAATAGTGCGCGTGCGCGCGTTTCGACAAACATAAAAATTGTGCGTGTCGAATTAAGAACCTCCTTTTTTTAAGAACAACCTTTTTTTTAAGTCGGTTAAAAATAGCATAGCCCTCATAGACAGATAAATTAACGCTTTAGTCAATATATTATTCGGTTTCAAAAGACAATTACCGAAGCAGAGAGTTACAAACATTCCTTCAGTCATTGCGAACATAGCCCCACTGAATATATTCGCTTCTTCTAGGCCTAGTGATGATTGTCGTAGTCAAAATGTAACGCATAACTTGGCCTTTTGCACCGTATAACTTCGAATTGTATATAAATATAAATAGGGTCGATATGAAACAAATATTGTAAAACTACACGTTACTAGGCCTTCTTCGTAGTTTACCTGTGTAAATATGGGACTGACATTGAATAAATACAATGGAAAAACATACATTTTGCGGCACATATTATGTGCTTATATATCGCTTCTCCGAGACCTTATAGTGATGTTGTCATAGTAAAATATGTAGCTTTTCCCGTGGTATAACTTTGATTCGTATATATTAGGCAGGCAAATTGCCCATGATTCTTTATCGATATAAAGCAAAATTAAGTTTGGTAGGAATTTAGCAGACTACCACAGCCTACGTTTGTTTACACCACTTAAAGCCTGTCCAAAAAAAAGATAAATTGGATACTTTACCCGTCATATTTTTAAGTTAATGTTGAGCTAACTTAAAAAATAATATAGGGTTATAAACAAAAACAATTCAAAAATCTTTAAAAAAAATTAGTAATCACGAAACCAAGAAAATGTATTTCAGGAAAACACTGACGTTTGATGCTATTACTTTTTCTAAATGTTCGTCAATACAAGTCATTTATGCCTATATAAGTCTGTTATATTGGGACTTTTTCGTTTAAAACTTATTAAATTTTGATACAAAGCCAAAGCTCAATTTATAAACATTTTTTATTGGTAGGTATAGTTGTGGCACAAAGTTTCGTCATCATCATCTGCCTTCGAACTATATTGGGGTCAGCTTCCAGTCTAACCGGATGCAACTGAATACCAGTGTTTTACAAGGAGCGACTGCCTATCTGACCTGCTCAACCCAAGTGCTGGGTAACTTGATACCCTTTGTGTAATGTTTAGAAAAGGTGTTACCGTGTAGCGGGATTTACAGCCTATAAAATTACAAGAGGTATTCTTGCAGGATCATAATCGTATCCACTTCGTACTTAGTCAACAAACTCTAGCTGCATTGATTTATTGTTCATAATAGCTACAAATTATAATGGGTATAAATATAATGATCACCAAAAAATACTTTAGGATCTTAAGCTCCCTTACCAAAAAAAATATACTTAATTATACCAAATCTACTAAATGGTCACCAAATCTTATTGTGCAAAATAACCAAAATCTTTTTGACCCCCCTGGGGCCGATCCGACATGGTTAGGTTAGGTTAGAAACTGTGACCCCCTACGCAGCGGCCGCCGAGTGCCAGAATCAAATCGCTATTTACAGTCAAACTCATACATTTCTACAATACTTTAGGAAACACCATTTTGGTGACCATTTACTATTTTTGGTTTTATTTTATTTACAATTATTAATGATCATTTAGTAGGTCTGGAGGTTCGTTAAACATAAGCCAATTATAATGTGAAGATAGAATATCTATTATAACTACCGCCTACTTCGACACTCTGAACAGGCAATGTGTTAGTTTGTATCAGTTATTTTTAGTTCAAACTAACAAGATCTACCATCAATTCCTCACGTTTATTCGACTTCGAGTTACTTTTAACTAAATTCTAGTTTGAACAGGATATCCCAGACAGCTTTATTTCAAAAATAAAATATTAGTACAAGGACTAGTGCGCAGGCTTGCGGAGTTTGCGGAGTGCACGTCTTTTTGCTTTTACACAGAGCGAGGAAACTGCGACCAGTATTTATAGCCCAGTTTTAATATACATTTCTCTGCCAATAAGGATTTGTGGGTGGATTAAATTGATAAAATTAATATTTGTGTTAGTAATACGCTTCGCAACTTCGCTAGTAAGGGGTAAGTTTAGTACAGGCGAAATCTAAAAAAAATGCCTGCTCGCCTTTGCCTGTTATTCGGTGTGTGTGTTGGAAATAAGTGTTGACCACACACGTCACAAGGCCACACCATTCAATGGTCTCGTCATGTCATCACAAGAACAATTCTCTAATAAAATTTGTTCATTGAAAGACACCTGACGCCCGATGTACTTAGGTTGTATCACGTAGTCCTTGGTCAAACGTCATGCGCATGTATTATGTGAATTTTATCATGTAAGCAACCATGCCGTGGCCGTTACAGTTTTCCGATGAAGTATTGCATCATTCGATATAAATACTGTAGTCATTATTAGAGGAAAAGTTTAGTCTTTGTCCTTGGCCGCCGCGGTGCGAAACTGCGAACCAACTTATACATTATTGGTGGAGTCTATGAATAAAGGTACTATCGAGCTTAATAGGATTTAAGAATTGCGAGCGGTTTGCGGGTGCTCGGACGCTATTTAAAGCCTGGGGGTGCTGACTTTCTGAGTGCTTTGCCGTGTCATGCCCGCATCCACGTCGCGTCATACTAACTCTGTTTCGTCTTTCTTTGAGCTTAAAATGAAACAATGATTTATATTAACAACGATGTGGCTACATAACTCAGTATTTTGTTGAATGTTGAAGTAAATAAGCAGTGAAGTTCTGACGCGGTTCCTCGCTGATGCTATCAAACCGCAGCGCACAAAACTGCGAACGTTGCCGGTTAAACATTCAAAAGTTTTTCATTACAGATTTATTTGCACGTACTCTGTAACTTTGCTGGAGTTGTAAGCTCGGATCTCAAATTAGGATATCGTAAAATTTAATGGACGCCAGTTTGCGTATTTGCTGAATAATGGTCGACCTAAATTGTTTAATTGTTGGAATTAAACCCAAATAGTTCTACGAATTAATTCGCGCAGTAACCATTACAGCAGGATGTAATCTCTCAGGGTGGCATATCAGTGAAATGAAGTTTGTTTATCTGAGGTACTCGAGTCAACAGAATACCGTGCTGGTCGCTTTAAATTGTGTCTTCAAATATTGACGTAGGATGTTCTTAGCGGAGATAAACCGGGAAAACAACGAGTAGGTAATTGAATTTACTACTGGGAAACGATGGGTTAGTTTGTATCTGTGATTACAGACAGACCGCTAAAATGTTCTCTTTGTTTGCTCGGCTCATTATCGAAGACACGAAGTTTCCTTTACTGAAGAAGTAAAGACTGACCAGGTATAAATCTTTAACGGCGATGCAGTAATTTACAAAGCCGCAATAATAGATAATCTAACAAAATTGCCGTCTGGGCGTGCGAACACGCATCCGTCTGCCTACTAGTCTCAGGGAACGCGTCAATCAAGTATCGCGAGAACGTATCCGAACTGAACGCAGAGGACTCCCTCATATAAAGAGTCCCGTACCTGTCAGTCTGAATGTAAAATGTTTGGTTTAGTTCACATTTCGCCGAAATGTGAGGCTTCTCATATTTTTTTAACCGACAGGTGACCGGCTGCGAGAGCGGGACGGGCGCCGCGGACGCCGCGGTACGAAAGCTCGAGGATCGAGTGTTTCCGAGATAGTCTCGCGTCGGCTCCACCGAGGGCCGATCGCTTCGTGTAACGTCGCGGCTGTACAACTTGGAACGTCAAAAACTTTACGTAAATATTTATGCCACCTGTGGTAGTTAGCTAAAACTGTAAATATTTGATCAGTGTATTTAGCGACTTTGTAGCGAACTGTTCGCTCATAATTCAATAAGTTCTCCTAACTAGTTTTGGTAGGAATAAGATCGTGTCTTCAGTTTTGTGGAAAGCATCGGTATCGAGTGCATGCCAGGAAGATCCTGTTGCACCTTTAATAACGGTGAGTATTTTTAAACCTAAAAAAGTTTCACTTATTTTTGGGAGGATGTTGGTTTTATCTCGGCTTTTTTTTTCATTGGTTTGGTAGCATAACATCATCTAAGTCTTGGATTGATTGATTTGTTATTAATAATATTAATAATTGTTGCAATAATAAGGTAGTTATCATACGGTGATAATGGTACATTGAAAGAGTTTTATTTGGGATCACAACGTAGAAACTTTTATCCATTATTTTATGTGGGTAGCCTGAACTGCATTTACAATAACTAAGATAGAATCAAATCTTCATTGTCTCCACCATAAAAAATGATTGTTATAATTTAGGAAAGCACGCATTATATGACTAAATGAAATTCCAAAACCAGGAAACTTAAAAAACTGTTTTAAACGATAGGATTTCAGAAACCAGACTAGATAGGAACAAACTGCAGATTGCTTTGAGCGTTGATTGTATCTTGACGGTGTGCAGTGTAGCACGCGTGAACCGTATTCTATCCGATAGATAAGGATTCATGTTTCAGATATTATTATGTGTCATATTCGGCACAATCGTCGATACGGTCTTAAACATATTTTTAAGATTGGATGTTTTCATTTATACCCATAAATGAAAGATTTTTCCCTATTTTTTGACATTTACGACATTTCGACGGTTTAAGCTTTTGCAGTAGATTTTTTCTTAATCCGTAGTTTCGTTACTTTTCGTTACTTTCTGGTTTTACCTACAATCGTTGTAAACCTGAATTTACTCTGGACATTGTATGCATTTCTTACATTTTTTGTGTTCTTGATATTATGATGATTCATTGGAATTCGGATATCTATGATTGGAATAATATAATATTCAGGTACTTCTATCTTATCACTAAATAGGTACCTAGTTATTCTTTGTTTATAGATTATTCGGTTCTTAAAGGACTCAGATACCTATTTCGGATTGTTAAGCATGGTGTTTGTTAGGATGGTATGAAGAAATTTTGTCTCGTTCATGTTAACTTTCTAAATAAAAAAAGTATTGTTTGTACCTTATATTATATACTCGTACATATATATACCATACCTTATTAAACTAGAAATACCATATTTTCTGTTAACTTATCTACGTACGGAGCACTAAAGAGCATAGGTACAAGATTATATTTTTGACTAAATACTCGCCAATGTAATTCCAATGACCAATGCTTACTAGATTCATTCTAAAAAATAACATACAAATTTTCTACAAGCCAAAACAAGTCGAATAGAAACTATCCTTCTAAAAGGTGTTTTAAAGGATACCGGTCAGTAAAAAGATAACAAAGAAAACAATTGCGCCGCCAGAGTGTCTAACAACTTTACTTACTGGATCATAGGAAAAAGATCAAAACAAGTCCTTACAATTTAAAAAAAACTTTTTGTATGGTATTTAGTAAAGCAGGTACCTTCACATTTATAGATAACTGTTACCTGTAAATGAGTAACTACTTTACTTATTATACTACATTGGTAATCGATGATTTTGATGATTGGAATAAAGCGAGTGGTCGTCTAATGTTCCAATATTTGACGACACGGTTGGCGCAGTGGCTGAGCGATCGACTGCTGCGCAGCGTGTTGCGGGTTCGATTCCCACCCAGGGTAAACATTTGTGTGATGAGCATTTGTGTTTGCCTTGTGTCTGGGTGTTGTTTATCTATATATGTATGTATTTACAAAAAAAAAATGTATTTGTGTATGTATATCAGCTGTCTGACACCCATAGTACAGGGTCTCCCTAGTTTGGGGTCAGATGGCCGTGTGTGAAAATGTCCCCACATATTATATTATATTATAATATTTGTTAATATGTAAACACTGTACCTATCTATATAAGTTAGCTGTCATTTCTTAACTTGTAATACTTTGTACATACTCCAATATAGTGGTTTTTATGTAGGTACTGCATCGTATTCACGTATATTATAAAATATTGTAAACATTTTTTTATATAATAGTAAGTATTGAGTGGGGGAGGCTTTTGTTAGTGGACGTTTTTCGGCTGATGATGAAGTATGGATTTTCTTGCCCATTTCTCTCCTTATGAAACTACCATTTGGAAGGTGGAACAAGATTCAAATTTTTTAATAATAATGACGTTCAAATGATTTGACTTTGACTTTCTGCCACATTCAATATACCTACTCAAAATGACTTGAATCAGAAAATAATTTCATCATATTTTTCTTTTGAATTCTGTAGATTCTAGTTCAACCTAGGCTACTTTCAATGTTATTTATATGTTTATTCTTCATATTTCCCTGTGTTCATTAAGAGCTCAATTGTCCATATAACAGACACAATACTGACAGACTCCAACAGTCAAGTAATCATGCTCTTTTTAACATAGCCAGGTGATCTGTAATTCAGGACTATCCTACCTCCGACACCCATCTCTAATAAAGATTGTGAATCCAGTGCCTATAGTCTATACTTAGGTATGTTGAGTTAAGTAAAAATTTTTTATTGTTATATTAACGGTTTGCAACAAAATTCAATCTAAACTGAGTCATCGAACAGTTTCGACGTTTTCTCCGAATTCGTGCTGGAAGGAAGTACTGTTTTCATTTATTTTTATTCTGCGTTTAATATTGTTCCAAAAAGGATAATCTGCAAGAGAAATAATTTATGAATGAACGTGATTCGTTAGCATAAGGGAGAAAGACTATGGCGATGGACGATATTTTTATACTAAAAGGGACAATTTTAAATTATAAAGTGAGTGATCGGAATAGGTGGGACTAATTTATGTAACTAAACTTGGTGAGAAGTTGTAATGTAGAGTGGTTAAAATCATCAAAATTAAATGAATTATTAATTAATTTCTTTTTTTTAATCCCATGATACTTAAATCAAGGAAAAAACAGACACTGCACATGAGGTAACTCATATTGTTAAATTTTGTAGCAATACCTTTAATAGAATTTCATTGAACTCTTTTTCAACGGAATCCGAAGCAATAATTATTTTCAGTTATTTTTTCGGAAACACTACTTTCTTTTTCTACTAAATCCTAAAATATCTATTATCTTATGTGTACTAAGTAATAAAACTATTTCTGGAATCCCGGGCAGTAAATCAATTTGGTAGTTTCAAAACACTATGTTGTGTCATCTCGCCAATATCTCTAGCCAAGATCACTCATTATTACATTGATTACGCGATTAGTATTAGAAAAATATTCAATTTCGTTGATTCTAGAAATTAGTTTATCTTAGATTATCTCGTACCTATACGCATTATGTCGTGTCAAGATCCCCAAGATGCGCAAACGCAACTTTTTTCGTCGTTCTCACGGTGCATGGACGAGTTTAAAAGCGGCGGCCGCTAATTGCGGATAATGTGCGTTTAATGTGTTATGTTACATGCATCTTAATATCTACTTGAATGATGCTATGTAGGAAATCACGCGACCATCTGAATGATGTTACGCGGTATTGAGAAGTATTTATATATTTAAAATTGAATGCAGGATTCTGTAGGGATCGGCTGCTGTCGGTGTTAGCTGTCATAACATTATTTTTACTTAGTTCTATTTTTAATTGTTGGTTCTAGATTCGTTGATTTTATCTTAGTTTTGAATCGTTCTCAAGTGAGGAAGAAACATTTTATGAATAAAATTGCAGTGCACATGCAATTTTAGTTTGTTTCGATAATTTTATGTTTATTTATTTATTTTATTTATTTATTCATTCATGAACACATACATTTGTTTTAACAGGTAAGACCCAAGGTAACAAAAGTAGTCACAAATTGCTAATTGTCCAGTCTCAAGTAACAGATTCAAATAAATGTAAAACATGCAATGGTGATAGCATGCGTTGTATAGTTTTGATATTAATTCAGATGCGTTTACATTGCATCTCGTTCTTTCATTAACCGTTCGGCTACATTCCCCAAATGTTAACATATTTCAAGTCCCGCATCCCCCATGTCGAATGAGCGTGGCAGGGCTCCGGCCGCGGCCGACAAAGAGCCCACAATGGGCCGATTGAATGACAATAGGCGTCCACGGTCCACCGCCGCGCTCCACTGCGACCCTGGTACATCGACCCATTAGATAATATCAAGCTGTATAAATTTATGCTCATTTTGACCCAGTTTTACGTTGTAATAATTTTAGATTGTCACGGTCGTAAGTCAATTCGGGATGCGTTTGTCATAAGAGATCAGAATGGCCTACTTTGTTCATACCTTGTTTAATTGGCAGCGATTGACAAGAAAATGTCTAAACTGATAAATGATTGGAGTAAACTGTATAACTAGCATTAAATTATAATTATAAAGTCGCAACAGTATATTGTTGGTCAATTACATTAATGTCGTATGTAACTGATCCTTCCCGAGCAATATCTATTATTTTTAGATTTGGCCTTGACAGTTGCCGAAGCAAAAAAACGTCCTAAATTCAGTCATTCTAGAAATATTTCAACATGGTGAACTGTTTATCCCAAACGTTTATACCTGGTAATCTGCCTGATACCTACACTGAACAGACGAGATAAGAATAATTATTGCTTACACATATAAGACAAAAGTGACGCGGGAGGTTGCAGACCTATATTCTGAGATCAGATAATCGAATAGTGAACCGGATAAGTGAACGTTATCGTTTGAGCATGTGTTGTAACTCACGCACGATTAGCAAATGCAAATGGCACTTGAGCGCTCGTAACTACGCCAATAGTTTACTTATTATTTTCGTTTAAAATTCGAATATTCTTTCCATATTTGCTATATATTCCGCCTAGTGTCTTGTAGTATGGTAATAAAAAAACTAAAATAACTAAAGTAACGAGTTTAGATAATTATGATAATTAAAATCAGTAATATAACTTTCCAAGTTAGAATAATTCGTAAACGTGCTTATTTAATGGAAACATGACGTTAGATTTAATTATCATTATGTGGCATTTAAAATGTACCTAAATGTACCTATTTATTGAATTCAAAAGATTTCCATCCTTTCCCTCAGATCAATAAAAAAGTTTATACGTATTGAGTTTTATCAACAGAAACTTAGAAGCATGGAATCAACGATCGTAGCCGAAATAAAACGACATTGATTTAGGGTTGACAGTAATTTGTTTAAGCAGAATTGATGGAATAACGGTGAATTGACGACAGTTCTGAAATATTTTTGTAATTTATGTCTTCGGCGATAAGACAAGCGATAATCTTTTGTACATGCCCCGCATAAAAAGGATTCGAAGAAAAATATGTCTGTCATCCGCTAATTGCTTCGTTATCATTTCGGCAATACTTCTCAAGTTCTCATTGATGATACATGGGGGCAAATGGTTACCTGGCCCTGACGTTGTTTTCAGTCACATGAACTAGGTACCTAGGTAATATCTAGAGAAAAAGACCATTCTTATGATAATTATGTAGTTTCTTATAAGTAAACGAAAATAGAAGCACTAATTATAGATGAGTAAAAAATATAAAGCAATTCTATAAAAAAGTATGGCTGAAACTATTATCTTCTAAAATGTGATTTTAATTAAACATCCAGTTAAGTCCAGAGACGGATGATTACACTTTTTATGTCGGCTAGATCATACTCTTTGCTATGCATCAAGTCAATGGCCACGGGCCAGGTCGAGTTGTTTGGCGCCGTACTAAGTCCACCATAAATAATTACTTATAAACTGTAGCCGCTTAATAAGATTAACAGATACTCAGCGGGTGCTTTATTAAAACTCGATTATAAATATGTTGCTGAATCTTATCGTGAATGGTCGAAATAAATGCGGCGTTTGGTTTGGTATTTCATTCCAAGTAAGTGTGACTGAATACGAGTGTCATGTGCACTTATATCCGCTGCGGTGTTGATCCCTAACCAGATTCGATGATCGTTGTAATAATTGTAATAACCACTCATAATATTCTGCCGCAGCATTCACTCTGGTTATGAGGCACCAAATAATTTGTTTATGGTATTCAGTTACAATTATGGAGGGTAGAGGCACAGTATAAATATTAGGAATATTAACGTAACGTACAGTAGCGACACGCTCCGCCCCCTCTGAAACCGTTCCTCACCTCTCCCCGCGTCGAACGCTTGCTTTGGGAACTGCGATTTGGTTCGGGCGGCGCGTAGACACGTACACACACGCACGTATTTGTACAGTCTGTTATTTTTGTATTAGTGTAGGCAATTATATCGTTTCGTATCAATGGAGTGTTGCGGGTGTGGTAGAGGTAAGGAGCACCCGAGCACGATCAATTTGAATGAAAGTGTCCGTTAAAATGGGTAGCACTACAATCGCTACTAGGTAAACGATTTTTAATTATGAGATACTTCAATCCGTCAACAACTGCTA
Source organism: Charanyca ferruginea (assembly GCA_947361185.1). Taxonomy (NCBI): domain Eukaryota; kingdom Metazoa; phylum Arthropoda; class Insecta; order Lepidoptera; family Noctuidae; genus Charanyca; species Charanyca ferruginea. Next base: position 17,907,551 of record OX376059.1, on the reverse strand, counting down.
TGGATCTATGGCTACATTTATACCATACCCTGTGCCTACGCCATTTTGGCTGGTTTTGGAACTGTTACCTTGCTGCATAGAGCTGGACGAGCGTTCATCCGTTATATAACCATGCTGGAGTCAAAATTACGGACAATAAAACGATAATGTGTTTAATTGGTAGATAAGATATTGACGTCAAATTATTGAGAATTTCATAATCCAGTGCATGGCTGAAAAATATTTTCAAATGTTCGTATAGTTTTGTCATAAGAACAGTTTTTATTTAAGCCTTTTTTTAAACTAGCGCTCGATGGTTTACGCGGATGCTAGTTAATAATAAAACCATATACGACAAACTTGTAACAATATTACTGTTAAAAAAGCATTAACATTTACTAGTGAATGGCTGAAAAAAGGCAATATTACTGTAAGTTTTCATACAAGAAAAGTATACTCAAAAGTGCCATGCACCACCGCTCAGTGTCGGCCGAGGCCTCATCGAGGCAGTTAGCAGTTAGCAGTTCACTCAATGGTATAAGGTAGGTTAGGTAACACTGTCAGTTGTTTTTAGCAGACAGAAGGACGCCGTTGCCAGGCTAGATAATAAACAACGAAACCTTTTGACGCAAATGTCGATAACTTTAGTACGAATCGTAAAACAATGTACCTTTTTAAATAAATTCTAAGTAGTTTCTTGGTCATGTTCTGTTGAATACAAGTGCATTGAGCAATAGAATGGCCAATTGTTAACATTATCATTACTTAACGTAAGCGTCATTGAATGAGTCATAGTATCTTCTATAATTTTACGACAAACGTACCTAAAGAAAAAGGCTATTAATTTGAACATAGACCTACGTTATTTTCCCTTATCCGAAGCCTTTTTATTGAAGACTACGATCGCAAGGAATGAAAACATAAAGTTATTGAATGGTCGCGTGCCTTTTCTACGATTCTAAGAATAGTAAAGCTATCAAACTCGTGGTTATGTTTTGGTTAAGATTTTATGTCGAGGAATTTCATGTACATAGGTACTTCAGCACCTACTCAGGATGGTTAACAATGAAAACGAATTATTGTTGAACCACAAACCATGGTATGGTTTGGAGAATATGAGATGTAAGAGATAATATAGGCAACTGAAAACAACAAAACACACACATAGTGCACACCGTGTGCTATACATAGTGCAAACCGATACCTAAGTGGTACAGTCAACAGCAAAAGTAGATGATCAGAATCAAAAATTCAATACTAATTTACTACACCAATTTCTGTAATTTATTACTAGTTTATTTATTAAAAGTATGTGATTGTCACACACATACTTTTGAATCACTTCTACGCCACACAGTTCTGACGCGAACTCCGTTCATAGTATTTAATTTCTGATTTTGATCATCTACTTTTGCTGTTGACTGTACATGGTATAAGTAACAGATCGGCGTTAATGACTGTGATTCCGTAAAATGTAGACAACTACCTAGATATTAAGTATTTGATACCTTCATTACTTATTGTAGTTTTTTTATTAAGCTACATACCTACACTGGCTGCTGCGATGTTTATACGCCTATTAGTTTTTTATTTGCGTTGTTTTTTTGCTAAAACATTTGAGTGGCTACCTGCGTTCAACGTAACTAATAAAGAAGAACCAATTAATTAATTATAAATCGCTCTGGTATGAGGAAGTTACTTGTTTCATAAGTAGTACAAACTTGATAATAAATTATTTTTTCATCCCACCATCTCGGAAAGAGTATTTTTAATCTTCAATATCTGAGTGGAAAAGCCGTTTTTATTCTCTAGAGGATAAAGTAAATTTATCTTCAATATCTGAGTGGAAAAGTCGTTTTTATTCTCTAGAGGATAAAGTAAATTGAATTTAGAACATCGTGTGCACTAAGTTTGTGAATTAAAAAAAAACATTAAACCTATTTACTGCTACCTCTATGGTGCCGAATATATCATACAACTTTTTTTTAATTTGTTAAAAACTCAGACTTTGTAAACGTTTTTTTTTGCATTTAGTCATTTCCTCGCTGAGGTGGAATGAAAAGTTACGTGTTGCACTCGAGTGCAAAGATTTTTCACCTCGTGCTCTTTTGATTCCCTCGCTAACGCTCAGGATTCTAATTTTGAATCACTCGCTGCGCTCGTGATTCAATTTTAGAATCCTTCGCTTGCTCGGTCATCAAAATTGAACACGCGGTTAAAAAGCAACTTTACACTCTTGTATAACAAATAACTATTTCATCCCACCATCTCGGAAAGAGTATTTTTAATCTTCAATATCTGAGTGGAAAAGCCGTTTTTATTCTCTAGAGGATAAAGTAAATTTATCTTCAATATCTGAGTGGAAAAGCCGTTTTTATTCTCTAGAGGATAAAGTAAATTGAATTTAGAACATCGTGTGCACTAAGTTTGTGAATTAAAAAAAAACATTAAACCTATTTACTGCTACCTCTATGGTGCCGAATATATCATACAACTTTTTTTAATTTGTTAAAAACTCAGACTTTGTAAACGTTTTTTTTTTGCATTTAGTCATTTCCTCGCTGAGGTGGAATGAAAAGTTACGTGTTGCACTCGAGTGCAAAGATTTTTCACCTCGTGCTCTTTTGATTCCCTCGCTAACGCTCAGGATTCTAATTTTGAATCACTCGCTGCGCTCGTGATTCAATTTTAGAATCCTTCGCTTGCTCGGTCATCAAAATTGAACACGCGGTTAAAAAGCAACTTTGCACTCTTGTATAACAAATAACTATTACTTCTCTTGCTCAAAAGGACGTCATTGTTGCATACCAGAGCGGGGATAAAATAGCATTTCGTCCTCTAGGGGAAAAAGTTTTTTTTTTTAATTTTTGTGTGTTAAATATGACAATGAGCCTACAAAAACGAAAAAGTCTTTAGTCATATGTAGAATAACCATGAATAAAGACTCGACTTCTTACTGTTTCATAAAAAAAAGAACCTCATTTTCATTTTGAAAATGGAACTAAAATCGGCGATCTCTGGTAGAATGCATGCAATGTGTTGCGGCTACAGAAGAAACAAAAAAAAGACATTGGCGCGAAATCTTTATAATTTTTCTCTAATTGCAATTTGATTTGGTAGTGACCGTAATTAAAATCTCGCAATCGTAGTGAAAAGTATAGTGTAACACACGGCGCTAAAACCCATTAAAACTCGGTTTCTATTTACTCCCTCGCTAAAGCTCGGGAGTAAAACTACCTCGTACATAATGGGTAATTTTAGCTCCTTGTATAACAATCTACTATATGGCGTTTTCGTTAACTTCTTATAGATCTACCCACTCAATTGAAAAACTTAATTTTGTACTTACAAAAAGTAGTTAAAGAAGATGCTGTAAAGAAAGAAAGAAAGAAAAGCCATTTATTCACGCGAAAAGCGACGCACTTAATATATATAACAGTATTAACTTATAGCACCAATATATAATTATTTTTATTTAAATTTTAATGACTATCGAATTTGTATTTGTGTGTTGCCTACTTGTAACTCAATATATGTACTTACTTCAAATATAACAGAGACCATAGAAATTATATATGGCAGGACCGACATGATCCTTTTCCGTAGTTGTCGCAAGCATATGTTTGTCTATTGCAAGGGTCTCTTATCTATGTAGGTACAACGTCTTATCTTGTCTATGGATGGCAACAGTAGCACGACTTGCGTCCGTTTATGGGATTTCTCTAGCTTATCTGATGCTCTGATCTTCATCTTGGATTTCTCAGGGCACCCATTCATGTGGTATCTGTGAATGTTTAAGAAAACTTTACGAATAACACTGTTTGTGTTTTATCTTGTAGTTTTGTTTGTGTTTTGTTTCACTAACATTAGTTTTAGGTTAACACTTGTTGCGATTGTCTTTTGTTTTATTTACCTTGTTTTATTTGACGACACGGTTGGCGCAGTGGCTGAGCGATCGACTGCTGCGCAGCGTGTTGTGGGTTTGATTCCCGCCCAGGGTAAACATTTGTGTGATGAGCATTTGTGTTTGCCTTGTGTCTGGGTGTTGTTTATCTATATATGTAGGTATGTATTTACAAAAAAAAAATGTATTTGTGTATGTATATCAGCTGTCTGACACCCATAGTACAGGGTCTCCCTAGTTTGGGGTCAGATGGCCGTGTGTGAAAATGTCCCCACATATTATTATTATTCACATTCATTTATTTTATATACATATTAAATTACATTTTTAAATATTCATATAAAAACAAAAACATTTAAAAATATAAAAAAATAGTACCTCACCGGTATCGGGAACAGGGTCCAAGCTACCGGCGGTCAGGGCTCCAGAGAGAGAAACCTCCTGACAATGCGGGCCGTGTCCAGAAGTACTGCCTTCTGAATCAAGCCCTTGATCCAGCCGTCTAACGAGAGCCTCCTTAGATGTTGGTCGAGGCTCTTGGCAATTAAGCCATTGGCTGTAACAATTATCGGCACAATGATCGCTGAGTCCACATTCCACATGTCGACAACCTCATGGGCCAAGTCAAGATACTTTATCTGCTTGTCTTTCTCGGCCTTCATGAGGTTCTCGTCATGAGGAACAGCTATGTCAATAATCATTGCGCGCCTCTCCAATCGATCCACCACCACTATATCAGGCTTATTTGCTACAATAGTCCTGTCAGTGATGATGGATCGATCCCAGTACAATGTGACATTGCCATTTTCAAGAACTGGATCGGGCACATACCTGTAGTATGGTACTTCTGATTCCACGAGGTTGTAATTCAGAGCAACTTGCTGATGGATAATCCTGGCCACAAGGTTGTGCCTGTGCAAGTACTCTTCGTTAGCAAGACGAGAACATCCAGAGATAATATGACGGATTGATTCACCCGGCCGGTGACATGCCCGACAAATGTCAACCGTGCCATCCTTCATTTATTATATTATTATTTATTATTTTTATTATTATTACCTAAGTAATGTTTCTAGCTGTGGGTTCAAATTCTGATTTTGGATTATCCAGTTTTATTTTTTACATGATTTTTTTTGGGTAAACGATTGTCTTGCAATCGAGATAATTGTAAAAAAATATAAATCCGAGCGACCATACAGAGATAGATATTATTGAAATACATAATGTTTTCTTGTTAACTTCAGTACTGGTTTTACATTCCATTATGTAGGTTCTCCTATTGTTTGTACTGCTTTATAAACTACACAGTGAACAATTTCATTCACTATGTCATGTACCTAGGTAGTTTATTAAAGCGATAACCCATATTTTTCACAGTCGATCGCATCCGTTCGCATTGGCATAAATATTATTACATAGCATTTATTAACACATTTTTTTTAACATTTTATTTTTTTTCAACATTTTATTTTACTTATTTATGAAGATTGTATTCAATCAATCTACGTACCTTAGACAAAGGCGTATAAGTATCAACGTCTTGTTCGTGGATATTAGATATTTTTTTATACGTATTTTGTAATGTGGCATGTTAATATGACTATGAGTTACATTTTTGCAACGGATATTATATTATACATATTATACAGCGTGGAGCGAATATTTGTGGCATAGTTACACAAATTGTGGGTCAACATCAACACAATATTTTCAAAGCACATACCTACATGTTTTATATTTGAGTGCTTTGGAATTTTAATCGATTATCGATTGCTTGATCGATAACTGTTGAATAATTAATAGCGAATCACGTCTAAGCAACTATTTCAGAAAATAAATAGGTACCTATCTGACAGAAAAAACACCAGTCTTAAAATATAAGATAGATGCCTACATACATATTTTTAAACGAGTAAACTTTCTAAGAAATCCTTTATGAACAATATTTCAAGTTATAGCCATGGTGATCTTCGTGTAACCGAGTCGGTTAGGGCGCCAACCCTTTTTTATCGCACTGCTAGCGGCGGATAACAAAAGAATGTTTTGCGTTATGAATGACTGGCATTCTCTCATTCACGCTGTTACTGCCTTGCACGGCAACTTACTTGAATTATTATCTACTGGCACTGTTGCTTCTTTATAAGAATATTATGCACCTTACATTACACCTTGTCGACAATGCATTTGCATTGTAAATGGAATACAGCCGGACTAGTAATATACCCGCAATTTCGCCCGCTCGGGTTTCAGACTTTGCCATACTAATTCCATTTCTTATTGCATCCTGTACAATTAAAACACAATACTATGCAAATGCCAGACACTCACGCATACACACTTTAATCTTTTATTCTTTGAATTTAGGAAATTATATTTCAAAGGGGATAGAATTTCCAAAAATACCTAAATGATACGTTTAGGTACATCTAACCAGAAATCTTTATCCTTTTTGTGCTTACTTTGAATATCATATGGCTACGTCACAAAAAGAAGCTTCTGTACTTATAGCTTCAGGATTTTCAGGATTAGGAACTGTGTTAAGCCAATCAGGGCATTTCTCCTAATATGCACCATGGACCTACCTATAGATAGACAAGTGACATTGCTTGGGATTGCTTTAGAGATTTTCGTGTAACCTAACTGTGGGCAGTTTATCTTCTTAAGGTGCAGCGCAGACGGCACACTTTTTGTGCGATCGAGTCTGCGGCGCACAAAAAGTCTGCATGGCGCGCAAAAAGTCGGTCGCGGATTTTTCACATACTCAACGCACACGACACACATCTTCGATCATTCTGTCGGCAGAGCTAGACGCTATGGAAATCGTGCAGAGATCGCGAAGTATTATTTTGTAGGATGAAGTACAGAAAAAGAAGAAGAAATAGAGAATTTTTTGTGCATATAATTGCATAGGTTCTATTTTCACAGACTAAAAAGTGCGTCACGAATAGTCTGTCGTCTGCGCTGCACCTTATGTAGTGTAGACGCTTGATATAAGTTCCACTAAGCCAATGTACCTAATACTAGCACTTTTCCCACGATTTCGTCCGCGTGAATTTACTTAAGGATCCCTAATTTTATGACATTGATAAATAGCCTATAGCACTCAAGGATCATACTCGATCGGACTCCTATTGGTGAAAGAATTTTTGGAATCGGATGAGTAGTTTCGGAGATTACCCCCCTACTTACAAACTAACAAACCCTCTAATATTAGTACGTATAGATTACTAATAATCTACCACGAGTATCAAATTATAGGAAACTTATTTTTTATTTATTAATTCTTTTTGGAAAACGTAACGAATCAAGTTGTGATTTAAGTAAAAATAGAATATTAATGTATTTAATTTTGCTTCTCTGTTAAGTATGTAAAATCAATCTACTTTTTGCGAGATTTGCATACTCGTGAACAATGGTCCGTGGTCAGTCGAGTCGCTTTCTGTTTAGACTAGAAGTAGTGGCGCCGCACCATGTCGCTCCAAACCGATAACCCTGCACAGTTCAATGTCTTTGTGACTCAAGGTCCTGATATGGATAGGTGAAAGATCTATTGTTTAGTTTGGCTAATGGTAATCTAGACCAAATGGATTGTTACATCATTTTCCAAAATTTCCGGTCAGCTACTGAGAAATCGGTTGGACAAGCGTCGCATAAATACTATAAACGGGCACAAATGTGTCCCGTTTTACCGTAGCCTCACTCAAATGAAATTCCCCGTCTTTTTACCCGACTGCGCCAGAAAGAGGGTTATGTTTTTTTGTTGTATTTTTAATTGATTGTCCAATTACAAAAGAATTCAAAATGAACGTGTTTTGCATTTATTAACGAAGCTTTTTGGACAGCAATCGATTATGTTTTGCATAATTACATGACATATTCATTGGATAAAATATTGTGAATATTTAGTGAAGCTAGTATTTTCACGAATAGATTAGGTAGTCATCAATTACCTTTTAATCATAGGTAAAAAATTCAAAACACTGAGGCATTTAATTGACTGACATTTAGGTACCTACCTACTAAATCTTTCTCAGCTTGAACTATCTGCCAGGAATGTGCAATAACTGGATATACGTTTTTTCTACATAAGTAGCCTGCGACAGGTTTTTTTGGGGTCGGTTTCGGTGCTATCGTAGGTACGTTAAAGGTTACAAGAATGTTTCTTGCAAAATTTGCATCCTAATAAACCTCTCTGTTAATTAATGCAAATTGCCGGCGCCAAATATTATGACGGATATCAAATGTGGAATGCAGTTTATTATAGGTACACAGCATAGAAAGCGGTTCGATTTTGTTTCAGTTATGTTTAATGACAGCCATTCGTTGTTTAACGAGTCTACTCCATCGATTTATTAGTTGACATGACAACGAATTAATCAACTTTTTATTTGATTTTTTGTGTGAACTTTTACGTCTCTCCCAGGAATAGTCGGCAGCCTTATGTGGGGGAACTGGCAGATAGTTTTTTTCGCGTCATAGGAGAGGGTGACAAATATGGCGTGGTATAGGGAACGTTGCACCAAATAAGGCACATCGGCGCGCTTGAATAATTAATTAATTCCGACTATCGCTGCCGCTACGTTTGGACTTATTTAAACTGGGAGCGGATGGTCCCGAAGGATTTTGTATTAATTTAGATTGAAATGGGTGGTCTGTGTTTGACTAGAGTTCGTTCCGTGTTGTTTTGAGAACATTCACACAAAAAAATCAGGGAATATGTTCTGAGGTATTTATGAAAAGTTATTAAGTACCTAGTATTTGCAGTTAGGTATTATAAAACTAAATAAGCTTTTACCAGCATTTCCCTAATTTTATATTTGCTTCCTGACAATATCTATATCTATACAAATATTATAAAGCTGAACAGTTTGTTTGGTTGAACGCGCTAATCTCAGGATCTACTGGTTCGAATTGAAAACATCTTTTTGTGTTGGATAGTCCATTTATCGAGGAATGAAAAAAATGCGAAGCCGGGTCGGGTCGCTAGTTTCAGATAAAGTTAGAAATCGAACAGAATTTTGGGAAAAGTTATTTAAATTAAAATGATATGATTCTTAATTATGCAGATTATGTGTTTGCAAAAGTTGTAGCTAATAAATTTACCAAATCGATTTTGATACTAGTCTGCCATGTTTTAATCAAGTCACATTCGATTGATACCCATCAAAACATTTAATTTCATTATTTAAAATAGATACCTAATTTAGTAGTTGGCTATTCGGTATACTAGCTCACAAGTTAATGACACTCGTGAGTTGTGTTGTGACATTGGCCAACCTATCCAAAAATGTTATAAAAGACGTCCAAATGGAAAACACACACAGCAACATTATTATTTAAGTATCTTTCACCTACAACATCTACTTAGTCATAAAACACAAACAGCATTGGATCAGAAATAACTAGGAATCGGATAACTGGATGCACATTTTAAAGTATAGATACGACACGGGAGATAATTGATTTGGAAAAAAAATGAATGCATAGTTACCTACCAAAAGTATATTTTTCGTTAGTAAAGTATAGATAGGACTTTTAGAAATAATCAAATGAAATAAAAGTCTACGACAATCTCGGATGTAAAATTTCGATTCAAAGGTCCGATCCAATTTCCATGTTCAGTCAAAAAAAACCTGAAGTTTTAGTTTTTTTTTTATAAACACCTCGGAAAGAGGGAGCTGGGCAGAATTGGCTTCTTTTAGCGGAAAAAAGACATGCTTGGGTCTTAGCAGCATTGAACTTGACCAGATTGGCATCGCCCCAAAAAAAATCAAATATGCACCCGGTTATCTGATTTCTGGTAATAACAGAGACATGAGACATTTTAGCTTTATTTCTATAATGGCTCCTGGTATTGTGCAGACGCCAGCACATCAAGCCATACCAAACTGTCAAATTTTTCCAATTGACTGTGAACCTTAACTTTTTTTAATAAAGTTGAAAATCTGTCAAGGAAGTTTGACAGATTGTTGTAGCTTGATGTGCTGGCCTCTGTACACGTCCACTCGCGGCTGTGACTCTTGACCAAAATATGGTTGCCTGGTTGTTTACCACCTATAAAAAGGACATACTATAAAAAGGACATTAATCTATCTTCCAGGCTTGGTGTGGTGGTGGTAACCTTACATTGTGTAGTACCTACCTAATTGAAAGTCCTTCATCAGTTTGCACGGAAATAATAAAAAAGAACTGGTCAAGTGCGAGTCGGACTCGCGCACGAAGGGTTCAGTAATAGGGTCCCGTTCTTACCCTTTGGGTACGGAACCCTAAAAAGTTGCGTTATCTAGTGTCCAACCAAATTCTACAGAACCTAGAGTGAAGTAGATACCACCTATTCATACATACGACCTTTAGGGCTTATCCCTTCGAGCGGTCGACACTTATCGGGTGGCGATGGATCGCCTGCCAGCGTAAATGGAAAATCGTTGTACTTAGCTCTACAACTGTGCACCTCGTAGCAAAACGCGACCGATGTGACCACAGTCTTTCATCTGTGAATGAAAAATCTTCAAATGCCTATTAATTTAATTATAACAGGGAAAGGACATCAACCGTAATGGGCTAACCGGTAAACATTCGTATTGGGTAAAAAGAAACTCGTAAATAATTTAGTAATATTATTTAGTAAACATTGGTCTTAATTCGGGAGTGTCAAAATAAATAATATTAAAAACGAATAAAAAAGATTTTTAATTGATTATTTTGCTTGTGTATGGTGACAGCGTGCGGGATGCGTTGTGTTAGGGTTGCCAAAATAAAAACCCAGAAAAAATAATATCGATATTTGATGTTTCGATTCGAAATCTTCAAAACATTGCAATGTTTTCCTGGAAGACCGAGTTTTGCTCTGAGCGATGAAATATTCATCATAGCATGATCATCATTATTTTAACCTCACACAAATAAAAAAATATAGTTTACGTAGAACATCATTTATTTTTAAGTGATATTAATCATCAGCGTGCCCACGCGACCAACGTAGAACAAACGTCGAAAGTAGCTTCTTTCGAGAAAATTATTATATATATATGTCGGATCGTCAGTGAGCGATCGAGGAGGAGTGCCGAGCGGTATAGTACATCGTCAGGACTATAGGCGTTCCCATTATCCCATTATCGATAAACAAGACCTGTAAAAACAATTACACACTATTAGTAAAGAAAACATAATACAAATGGTAATCAGTAACAAGAATAAAGTAAGTTAAAGGTACAGCAACAATACAGTTAATCGAACAGACCATTAAGGTCCCACAGTTCGTACAGTGGCCAAGCCACCCAATGATAAACGAACAAACCCTTAAGGTTTACAGTTCGTACAGCAGCCTAAGCCACCCAATGATAAACGAACAAACCCTTAAGGTCTATAGTTCGTACAGTAGCATAAGCCACCCAAATACAAAGTGTATCGCTCGCTAGCAGCAAGCCTATACAGCTATGTGAATATACAGCAGCGCTGTACCAGGTAAACCGACAGTATTGTCGGGAGCAGGAACTCTTTACTGAGTCGAATCCGAGGATCGACTGCCATACTTACGGAGTGCACGCTCTTTTATAAGGCGATGCCCCCCACCTTGCAACCTCTCCATACAAGTCTGTCCATGCGCACGGAAGTGCGTCACGCGTTTACTTGATACAAAACACTAAAATGTGCTGAATCTAATAAGATCTGTAATCAAATAACACAATGATAATTGTCATGAATAGTGATTTCATAAAGTAATTCGTTTTACATTCAAAGTAATGTGTCAACAATTGTTTTGAATAAAACCATCGATAATAATTATCGAAATTAAGTAACCACAAATCAGTGTGCACACACAATAAATCATGTTTCGAATTAATAGACAATAATTGATAGTAAAATCACATAAATTAACAATAAGAAACACAAATCATAACAAATTTAGTTAACACCCACAATGTGATTAATAAACTGTCTCCGACATATATATATATATGAATATTTTGTCTTGGTTCGTTTGGGTTTTGTCCGCCGTGGCAGCGGGTATTATTAACGCGTGCTTTTCTTGAAGATGCAATGCAGCATGGGCCACCATGCTGCATTGCAATTAGAATCTTTAACCAAAGAATTATTACTTTCTAACCAAAAGAATTACGCAAAGCAGAACAGCTCAGTACTTTGGAATCCTATGGATGGTTCCTATACTATTGAAGTGTGCATTGATAGAGCCAGTGACCTTTTACAAGGATTTCCTTCGGTCGAGAATTGCACATTATTACGAGGAAAAATACACAGCAGACATATAAGCCGTAAAATATATTTCGTTTTTATATTATATGAAAATCACACTCCAGGCATCCAAGCTATAAAACACTATTGCTGCATAGTCGGCCGAAGGACTGTAGGTTGCTGCGCTCATATCATGTCTCTAGTATGGTATTTAAGCTGGGCAAGGTATGAAAATGTAACTCCACCTGCTCAGTTTTTAGATCGTTTTGTTAACATATGACAATGAATAGTTTAACGAATAAATTATTTATTTTAAAGTGTTGAAGTTTTTTTTTTGTTTTGTATTATATTAATCAATTTGATACAAAACTTCCTACATATACGTTTTCTATGTACTGTAAGCCACTCAATAAAATCAAAAAACGTACAATATTTTTATGTTCATGTTCAGGCCCAAACGCCATACAAAGTGGTTGATGTCCTTTATGAATGTTAAATAGTGTAAGGAAATGTACAAAAAAATACAGATCTTAGGTTAGGTAAACAAGGCGCTATAAAATGCCAAGAGAGGTGCACAAATATGTAATTCTAATTTAATTCGCCATTTGGGTATTCGTCATTAGTAGTAGTTTCTTTGTAGGTAAGTAAATGCCCGGATCATAACGTGTCTCCATTCTAATGTGTTTTAAGACGAAAGAGTAAGGAGTCAATTAGTCATTCAACATCACATAACCCTGTTTAAAGAAAAAGGAATCCATGAGAATTTCCACACAAGTTTAACCAATGATATTATATTAAATATCCTTGAGTTTAACTAACAATAATCTGATATCGTAGATCTAGAGTTCTATTTTAGGTGCTGAAAACGATCGTCAACATCGATAGTTAAATACCTTAACAAAGATCCAGAATTAAAATATTCTTTCATAATGCAGTTATGATGTCTTTTAATAACGACACTACATAAAGTCTACCTTTCACATCCTTTCATCCATCTAATAAAGTCGCTTCTTACAAACTGAGCTCTAAGATTAACAACATTCTTAAGACATACTAACCCGCAATATAAACGAAATATGTTAAACATTTCTGATTCGTTCCAACTTGGAATAGGCGCTGACGAAAATTTAAATTCCCATTTTGAATAATCCCACGCTGCCGAGAAGGCCTCGGAGAAAATTACATTCCATTTTGCGCGTTAACACGTACGAATATTATTATTATAGATAATCATCAAACCTAACAAACCAATTACACGATTACCACGCTTCGCAGTGGGTCTTATCTTAATCCAGCGGCTATTTGAAGGCGGTAACTTATTCAAACCAGTGTTTAATTGGATCTCGGCGCTAACCGCGTTCTCTATACGATCCGTGACCATCGAGTTTATTCCAAATGGTCCGTTTGAACAGATCGACTACTGTGGGCTATAAACAGGGGCAGACTTGCCAATAAACTTTTAGCACTTTATTATTCGTATCTTTATACAGACATCAACCTAACACGAGCTTAGTTCTTTAGTAATAAAACCTACTGCGTGTTTTGTAGTCTTTAAAAATAGTTTTGTAGGTGTACAAAGGAGTGAAAAATGGCAGACGACAACGTGGATTTATGCCAAGTTGAACGTTTACTCGCGAAACATAAAATTTGTAACCATTTCCGTACGGTGCTCACATAAAATAAACCGTGGATAATCAGGCACGTCTTCAATAGGCAAGCGTTGCAGAGTATGGTCTGTTGGTTCTAGTTCAACTTTTTGTCTTTGCTACGACTTCGAATATTTATGTTCATTTGTAAGTAGGTACTGAATATTACTTAGAAGCACTGGGTGTTTTCTAGTTAACCTTCGTATTGAAGCTTCTCATTTTGTAATCAAGGTAAAGTCACAACTGTGTAGTTTCTGTAACTTCTTTTTTATTTTATTATCAAAAGAAACTAAAACGGTGTTGAAGAAGTTCGATCTAATATTAATTTAAGAGTATATAAATAATATATTATAAATAGTAGATGCATTTAATAAACTTTTCCAGGTCTACTTCATTATACATAGTTATATGTACTTACTTTTTAATATTCTGGCATGCAAACAATCATAACTTCCGCATAATTGGTATGCAAATCAGGCAAATCATAGGAAAGGAAGTTTATCTAGATTTTAGACGCTATCTAAAGCTAAAGGAGCCAAAAAATGTATTCATCCTTTGCACAAGATTGAATGCGGATCTAGCCGTCATGACATGAATTTTATTTCACTTCATTATAAAATAAATAATGGACACTATACCTATAATATTTTTTGTTGCACTTTGTTGGCCTTGATTAGTGACAGTGGTGTTAAATTCTAGATTATTTTTGAATCATTAAAGATAAAGATATGGTTTCGAACATAGATATAAGTTCATCTGATGATAAAATAGATACCTACATATATCTCGACACAGAAACAAAAGTAGGATCACGAAACAAAAAAGAATTTAACCTACCTACAAAAAAGCCGTAATAATTCTTAAAAAGTTCTAAGTAACTTTTTTGCCACACAAGGCCGGTGTGACAACATGCGACACCAATTTGTCAACTCCTGTGACGTGCAAACTCGTATAATTGTAGGCTAAGCTTACAAAAAGCCCTCTAAATATAATCCGGGGTGTAACCGTAAACTGTAGCCGGTGTAATATTCCCTCGGCCAAAGGTACCTTTATACCAACCTACGTAAGAGGAGCAGCAGCGCAATGTCTTGCGAATTTATCGCCAGACGAACCTGACTTTAATGAGAACAGCAGGTGGTCGACGAGACGACGGCAGCCTTACAGTGCGCCCAGTAGGTAGGTATATTGTCTTAGCGGTCGGTGATTAAAGGAACTTAAGTTATTACGTTCTTGCTGATTTCGACATAATTAGCCTTTGTCACTATGATTTGTTGGGGTGTTCTCGGCAGACTGTTCCTATCGTAAAAAATAACTTGAACACAGTAGGTAAAGTTTTCCTTCGACCATGTTTGGTATGTTGTAAATTGATTCAATCTCTTATTAGTGGATCAACGAATTCAAGGATCCAATTTAAAACTGAAAACGTACTTATATATAGATAGAAGCAACTTTATTACCGAAATACCTAGATTATTAAATTAGTTTGTTCACCTACCTACTTTCTTATAATTTGTGTAGCTCTACATGTTATTCATTAACGCCATGCGTGTATGCAGGAAACAATAAACGTACTTATATTATCTAGTTCAGAATGTACAAAAGAAAAGTAAGAACTATATCTTCATTATCTATTTTCAAAGTAGATATTGTGTACACAAATTTACTTTCTTCAAAACACAAACTCTCTAGCTCCGCAATTATTTTAACAATGTGCGCAACGTTCCTAATCCCACAATTTTATTTGTCTATAAGAACGCGTGGCATGTTTCATAATAATTATTGAGCTTAGCAGCCAAGCATTAACTAGCACCTAATCTCGATGTATATCCAAGATAGACTTACGTGCTTATAGGTACCTAAAACTAACAATAACTTCGTATATGTCACTGGCAGAAATCCCAACGCAAATATTTGGCGAGGTCGACAATGCTGATATTAAATGGCCGCAGTCCATGAGGGACCGGGACCCTCTCACACTTAAATCTCACAGATCCTTGAGGGGTTTCTCTTTGACGTAATATACCATCCTTGAATATACACAATACAGCTTTTAAAGGATCAAATATCCTGAATCTGGCAGCGTGCGGTTGACCGGATTGTCAACGATTTAAAAAATGCTTTGAACCTGAAAACTCAGATGGTTTTCGTCGACTTACCAGTTTATTCAAAAAAGAGTCGAATTTAAAAACGGCTTTCGACATTCTAACCCTGGTTTTTGAAAGTCCTTGTTGACGAATAGTTCGACATCTAACGTGTGTGTAGAACTGCTATATCAAAATTTATCTTTGGACGTTATTCACGGCATTATTTTTTTCGGAGTGTCAGAATTAGGTAGGTACTTTATTTGAAATAATTCCATCAATTAAATGCATTTAGTTATGTATGTAAAATGTTTACACGCAAAATCTCTCTCTTCTTCCTGCCCTTATCCCATGTTACTTGGGGTCGGCGTAACATGTTTTCTTCTTCCATTTCGTCCTGTCCAACGTCATGCTTTCACTGACTCAATTTTCATTCATATCATTCTTCACACAATCCACCCATCTTGTCTTTGGCCTTCCTCTCCCTCCCCATCAATCCAAAAGGGAATAAAAGGGAATCGTTTATCTTGGTATAAGCATGTGAAGAGAAGGGATGAAACGCATGTGACCAAAAGAGTAATGAATAAAAAATCAATTTTATAAGTAACTAAAATAAAAAAGGCTTAAAAAAGTACCTCCACATCGCCCTCATTTAGAAATGTGCCTAAGAGACTGGCGGCATTGCCACTTTGGAGGGCAATGCTTAACCTCTGACCAAGGTATAAACCAGCTCTTGGATCACGGGTAAGCGTCAACCAACCATTTGGACGACTCCGATTCAATCCTATAAATATTATAAATGCGAAAGTAACTCTGTCTGTCTGTCTGTCTGTCTTTTCTTCACGCCTAAACTACTGAACCGATTTGTGTGAAATTTGGTACAGGGTAAGTGTGAACCCCAACAAAGGACATAGGCTACTTTTTATTCGACTTCGACTTCGACTTCGTCTGCGTCCGCGATAACCGACATATACGCGGACGAAGTCGCGGGCAATAGCTAGTTACTTATAATCTGTCGGTATTGTGACAAAAGCATAAACATATTCTTACTCTACTTATGTAAGCGGAGTCATTTTACATTCCACTCACCCGTTGCCTTCGTTTTGTCAATATTTGACCACTTCTACACTTAAAAAGTTAAAGCACTTTCTATGATCTTATAAATGGACTCCAAGTCAGTTTTATAGGACATTTATGGAGATATTTGTACAATTAATGGGCACTTATGTCAAAGTTTCGTGAAAAGTTTAGAATTAAAGGACATCACTCTTTCTTAACTCGATTTTTTAGGAACACCGTACTTTTATTTATTAACCTTATTTTTAAACACTCCTATAAAAATCGTTTGTAAAACATTATTATTGGAGATAGAAATAACAGCTACATGGCTAATGAAGTTCGTAAAATATTAATTGTCGATATATAATAGGACGATAATAGTTCTTCCGCAATTGGAAATGGTCTTGATCCAAGTTACATGTTCCTGTTGTTGTAATGATATTTGTATGCCCTTTATGTCTATAGTATCTAATAAGAAGCGACCTAGCCTTACTAGGATTTTAATCTTTTTTGAGATCTCTTTTGATTGAGATTTCTTAAATTTAATGAGATCAACATGTTGCAACTAAAAAAAAGTCAACGTCCATATTCAGTTTCACTAACGGATATGTATATGGGTGCCTACTTTAATAATAGCATAAACGTCACTTTCTTATTTACTACTAACTTCGGTAAACGCAGATTAAGTTTCGTAGCCAAGTGCCCAAATTATCGGTTGGTTATAAATAATGTGCGATTAAAACACAGATATTAACGTCAGAACATGATTACTTGGCTAAATTAAGCTTTTTATATATTAATAGCTTTATTGACTCGATTTAAAGTGGGTGATAGACATATAACTTTCAGCTTATGTGTTACCTACGCGACTTTTAAGAGTGAAACATGGCGAAAGAGGTCGTTGTGCAGTAGCTAAGTACGCGATACCTACCTACTTGCTCCAACGCATTTTTTCCACTTTGAGCTACACAATGCTGCATCTGCATATCAAAATGCTCCTTCCAGAGAATAGTACAGTGACTAAACATACTAAATGATGTCAACTGACGTTGACGACACGGTTGGCGCAGTGGCTGAGCGATCGACTGCTGCGCAGCGTGTTGCGGGTTCGATTCCCGCCCAGGGTAAACATTTGTGTGATAAGCACTTGTGTTTGCCTTGTGTCTGGGTGTTGTTTATCTATATATGTATGTATTTACAAAAAAAAATGTATTTGTGTATGTATATCAGCTGTCTGACACCCATAGTACAGGGTCTCCCTAGTTTGGGGTCAGATGGCCGTGTGTGAAAATGTCCCCACATATTATTATTATATTATTATTATTAACTGCATGATATTAAGCATATTTAAAAAGTAGCTTCCTTAGCCACTGTTTCTTTTAAGTTATCGCACATCGCAATTGTAATTGCAATAACTATATTGGTCTAAACAACACCTTATTAGCAACAAAAAGCATTAAAAGAAACTAGCTATATGAGAGCAATCAGCATAGCAATAACGTGCCGTATTAGAACAGCCGAGAAGAAATATAATTTGCGTTTGAAGTATGAAAGCGCGCCCATGTTTGGTGTAACAGCTACTAACAGTCTCGCGGTCTCGGCAGGACGTGTTTGACGACTGACTGATATTGCCTGCCCTCCTTATACGGGGCATATAAATAGTTCCTACCCTCGCCTTATCCCGAAGGAGAGGCATCGACCATAAACATTGATATGCATTCTCCAACTTCGTCGTACAAAAAGTAGAGATGCTCTTAAGGTATAAAATATTATGGTGGAAGATGTTAAAGTGTAGTCACAGCGAATGATACATGCATTTGGCTCCTTCGTATGGAGGTACTACGCAGTGCAGGTACAAATGAGTACGGTTTTAAGATGCTGTTTTTATTCTTTTACTAGCGAAACGCGTCGGCTTTGCACGGGTAGCACTAATAAATTCTAGCCTTTAACCATCCTAGGTCATTCTTCTTTTTTACTGGTGAAACCAGGTGTAAATCCGTGCAGTAGTTTCTGAAATAAGTCCGAACAAACAATCTCTTGGGAATTTTAATCTATACTAATATTATAAAGCTGAAGAGTTTGTTTGTTTGTTTGGTTAAACGCGCTAATCTCAGGATCTACTGGTTCGAATTGAAAAATTCTTTTTGTGTTGGATAGTCCATTTATCGAGGAAGGCTATATGCCCATGGGAAGCTGGGTCGGGTCGCTAGTTTATAATGTGTAGAGATATCAATTTAAACGTCGAAGGTTTGTCTGCACTAAAACTGATGGGACGGGTGTGTATTTATATTTGCATTTTGGGTTGTAAAAATTGACTTCATCTAAAATTAGAGATAAGACCGCATCCCAGTCTGCAATCGCATACGGCAACAAGTGAAAGTCGCGTCTTAAGTTATAAAGTCATTTATTTCATAACAACATCCATTTTTGGAACTTGAAATAGTGATTCTAATTAAATGAACACTAAAACATTAGAAAGAATTAAATTATCAAGGTCCACTGAAGTCAACTTTAATTCCTATTTGGTCTCGAATGTCAGACACACGCTCGTAGCATATCAAGCCAGACCAAACTGTCAAATTTTCCCAGTTGAATAGGAACCTTATGCTTTGGTGGTAAAGTTGAAAATCTATCAAAGAAATTTGACAGATTGTTGTAGCTTGATGTGTTGGCCTTTGTACATATTTCGTTGATCAATGCTTTGCCGAATGCTCATCGCCGGTGGTCGCTGAATGTCGACGTACTAGTACGTACTTAATTACTTTGACGAACATGTACAATGTGCCATAAACGCAATGTGGACATGCAATTGTCTATTGTCTCTTGTTAAGCAGTAGGTACTTAAGTTTACTGACTTTGATTAAGGTTAAGTGTAACCAACATTTATTACGATACGACTAACGAGGTGTCCTTTGCACGACGTTAGTTACGAAATATACAGAGTTTATTTCAGAAAACGTAAATGCAGATCAACCAACCTGTAACTATTTAAATTATACGCGAAAACTCACGTTTTAAACAAAATTATGTTAGTTACGTATCTGGTCTGGACATCACTCAAAAGTTTAAACTTGAAAGCTTTCAGTCCGGTGTCGGCGGCGCGGTGCTGTTTGTACCTATCCTGTCTTTGGATGGATTTGAGATAGACGCGCGCCGTCTACCTAAATTAGGAAATGCTTTCACATAAATTGACCCCTGTCTAGAATGGGTTTATTGACTTACAGCAAGGTCGTCAGAGACCTGACCCGACGGTCCAAGGTGAATAATAATAATACCGTGCTTCAATAAATATACAAATTCATCACCTGTTCGGTCGGTATTTTTTACACAACTGGTTTTCGTCATCAACATAAATATTAATTTATTTAGAAGGGTATCAAAAATATTATTTTGCAAAGAACTTGTTTGGAGGTACGTTATTGTATTTAAAATAATATGCATAATAAGGTAGGTGCTTATGATTCGAATAGTCCATCAAACAGAAACATGTCAGTGGTAATCAAACATGACATGTTCGTGGGCACAGCCACGACTTACATAAATATATTTGCTTAGGAATCGGTTAACATGATTTACGTCAATATCTATAGGTAGGTACAATATGTTATAATGTGGGTAGCAAATACATAAACTCGTAAATTTAAATAGGAATATAATATTCTTTATTTCTCTTACATTATCATGCGACGATCATTACTCATTACGACTAAAGTGATAATTAAATAAAAAAATATGGCAATAATTGGATTTATTGTGGTTTTATGAACCTTGTTCGATTTTCTTTTACAGATTCAGGCTAATAAAATGGCAGAATTCAATTTGAAATCGACACACAATTATTTGAGTAAAATAGAAAACCGAGTTAAAAGTTTTCATTGATGCTGTAAATAAGTAAGCGAAATAGCGACTATTATAGTTGGCTGAGTAAAACAGAGAGGATAAGAGCTTACTATGGAATGCCGACAGACTGGTCCTCGCATCCACAGCGTACACGCACAAAATGTTCGATTGAAACAATGCAATGGGCCCCACAACGTGCATTTCACCTTAGAAGATTACTTCTGGCAAGAAACTATAATGAACTAAGTATAGAAACACTACCTAAATGCAAAATTAACAATCCAACTTTTATAATACACACTTATGCCTGTCCACTTTAAGTACCACAAGGCAAGCACTTTGATTAGATTTTACTGATGTAAGAGTACTACCTGTTTGTGAAGACTTACCTTAAATCTTGTAAATATCATACGATTGACATTCCGCGTGAAATCACTTGGCACATTAGGGATCGAGTGAAAGAAGCGCGGGCGCACACTAATGAGCGCACGACTGCTTCCTCCTACTCGAGCTGATCCTGGCAACATGCCGAGGATAAAGGATAGGATTTGTTTGCAAATTAAAAACATAATGCTTGAACTCTTTTTATTAGACGTCCGAGTTAGGTAGTTAGGCAACAAAACTGTTTCTCATACAACAGGCCAAATGGCAAATGATGTATTGGTAATTCATACTTCCATACTTTTAATATTATAAAATGCGAAAGTAACTCTGTCCGTTACGCTATCACGATGACACTGCTGAACCGATTTTGCATGAAGATAGCTTAAACCCTGGGGAAGGACATTTATGCTACTTTTTAAACCGCGACTTCATCTGCATCCGTGATAACCGACATTCACGCGGGCAAAGCTGGATAAGAATAAAACTTGTGTTCAAGACGTGGTGTTAGTGTAAGTACATATTATAATCTAGCTGCTCATTCAGCGCATTCTGACTCTCTAAAACCCTAACGAGCAATCAAACATTAATAACAATTAGGTACTGACTGAGTCAGTGTGTGTTGCTCTTAAGAGGAAAGCAAGTAAATTCGTTACTGACATCATTCGTCGTATGCACATTTGTGAACATCTAATATTAGCTCTATGAGCGCTCAAATGTGTATTTTAGAGTTTTGGCGACGCGAGACCGACGTGAAGCGGAAAATGAACAAAATAACATCGCGGTAATCTCTAGGATTTCAGGACGAAACCGTTCCCATCTAGACTGATTTCCTAGTATTATTGGTTCAGTTTGTTTGTTCAGATTATCCAGATACACGTAGACTGGTGAGAAAATCAGTGTGTCGGTGACGTTGCGTGAAGACACGATGTTTATAGGGATTTAGATAGCAATGCGGAACTTTGTGCTTCTATATAGTTCCATCGTTCAAGACGTATGTGATTGTGTTTCGGTTTCCTCAACGTCGGTGATGTTTTATTTATATAGGAATCATTTCGACTCGTGTTCTTTTTGTGCCGATGTATACATATAATTGAGTAAATATATTGTGTTATTAGGAATGGCATAAAGTATCTGATAAAGTATCTGAAGGTTTGAAATGGCGGGAAAGTTAAAAGTTTAGAATCAACCTCTTATAGTGCTAATATGCCGTAAATAATGCTGGAAATGAAAATGTTTATAAATTATTTAGTAATTCAAATCAAAGATATTTTAATTTGACATATTAATTATTATTTAAATTACCTACTATCAGGATCTATGTAGGTACCTATTTATATTAACAGAATAAATTGGATGTTATTAAATATTCTTATTGGTTTAACCTAAGATCTAAGTTATTTTAATTCAAAACTGTTTAGCGTAGGCAAGAGGTCCATTACGATATGATTGAGGATTGAGGCTATTAAAACGGCATCGATTATGGCTATTTACATAGTCTGTATTTAATCTAGACTTTGAGTATTTGAACAATAAATTCTACAAGCATAGACACTAGACAAATATGTAATGACCTCCTTCGTGTATTTAAAAACAAATGTTAAACTTCCTGCACTGCAAGTGTGCAAAGCATTTAAAAAAAGAAAAAGCTAATAACAGTTCGCTTTTTAAAATGACTGGAGGAAATTTTGCTTTCAAAGTTTTTAATAAACACTACTGATTTGATTCTCTTAATCACTTAGTAAGTGAATATTTTTAAGATGGTGTAAGTTTCGTTTAATTATACCTGGTAGATTTTGTGTGATTGTCAATGTTTTGTCCGCGTCAGACACAACTTCACGTGTTAATTAAACTATATAATATGAATATAATTAAAAATATTCACTTACTAAGTGATTAAGAGAATGTTCTAGTTTAACATATATTTTTTTCAAATCATTTACACTGCACATTTTGACGTGATTGTTAGTTTAAAATCTGTAAAAGTCGTTTAATAGCCCCTTAAGCGGCTACAGTTTATAAGTAATTATTTATGGTGGACTTAGTACGGCGCCAAACAACTCGACCTGGCCCGTGGCCATTGACTTGATGCATAGCAAAGAGTATGATCTAGCCGACATAAAAAGTGTAATCATCCGTCTCTGGACTTAACTGGATGTTTAATTAAAATCACATTTTAGAAGGTAATAAGTTTCAGCTACTTATACTTTTTTTTTTAATTGCTTTATATTTTTTGCTCAGAAACTACATGATTATTATAAGAAAGGTCATTTTCTCTAGATAGTACCTAGGTACCTAGTTCATGTGACTAAAAACAACGTCAGGGCCAGGTAACTATTTGTCCTGGTGTATCATCAATGAGAACTTGAGAAGTATTGCCGAAATGATAACGAAGCAATTAGCGGATGACAGACATATTTTTCTTCGAATCCTTTTTATGCGGGGCATGTACAAAAGATTATCGCTTGTCTTATCGCCGAAGACATAAATTACAAAAATATTTCTGAACTGTCGTCAATTGACCGTTATTCCATCAATTCTGCTTAAACAAATTACTGTCAACCCTAAATCAATGTCGTTTTATTTCGGCCACGATCGATGATTCCATGCTTCTAGGTTTCTCAAAATCTACCGGGTATAATTAAACGAAACTTACACCATCTTACAGACAATTTTATTATCTATCTTTTACTATACGCCTTTTTTAAATTTTGAAAGAATACTACTTTTATTTAATTTTTTCGACTACATTTTGAGAGTTTTGGACGCAGACTGCGTCCGTTCTGCATCAGTTCTGTGTCCAAAAGTCTGTAAGTTTCGTTTAATTATACCTGGTAGATTTTGCGTGATTGTCAATGTTTTGTCCGCGTCAGACACAACTTCACGTGTTAATTAAACTATATAATATGAATATAATTAAACATATTCACTTACTAAATGATTAAGAGAATGTTCTAGTTTAACATATATTTTTTTCATTTCTTTTACACTGCACATTTTGACGTGATTGTCAGTTTAAAATCTGTAAAAGTCGTTAAATAGCCCCTTAAACTAAAAAATTGTAACTAGGTACTGTAGTAAGGTAGGAACAGGAGCTATTCTATTCAGGTATTGGAAACTCTTTGTAGCTACCCAACCTACGTTGTACATACCTACTTATCAACTTAATTTTATAAGTGGATTTTCAATATAAATTCCTGTATGTTAACCTTCTAGGAAATATTGTTAGGTAGGTTTTCGAATTTGTTACTGAGGACACTACCTACGTCGTAGGCGCCGTGTAGTAGTTCGATATAATGTTTTTTATTTTTCCTTTTACTCTTCTCATACATCATGTAAATGACGAACTACCACACACAATATTTAAGTATTTAGATAGCCTAGAACCATTATCTAGCTAGCTAGTATTTCAAGAATAGGTTCGTCCATGATTGAACAAAGCCAGTAAAAACAAACAAATCAGCGTGGTTAGAAGTCACATAATTGTTTAGTCTGTGGCGCTGCATGACGTGTGCGGCTCCAGTGTTGCCACCCAACTGTGTCAATATAATGGACGTATTTATTTACGTTGGCAAGATTAAATCTCTATGATTTATTATTAATGATTCAAAACAGCTCACAGCACACATAAAGTTTATAACAGTGTGATTTTTGAGATTATTCTAGATCTAGTTGTGGCGCTAGACGCCATATGGCATGCGCGCACGCACGTACCGTGGGAATGGACAAACCAAGTGTTTACATGTTGTAGATTTGTTCACATTGTTTTATTGTGATGATTATATATTCAAGTACGACGTAGTTTGTTGTAGATATTTGAAAGATACTTTAATAGCTAGCCGTCAAATATATGATGCAATATTTTACTTTTTATGGTGCCTACTATTGGTACCACTTAATTTTAGTGACCTTGAAACTATTTTGTCGATACTTGATACGTTTTTGGATTTTCACGTGATTGATGATGAGAGTATTACCTATTTATACCTACCTAAATCATCTTATTATATACTAATTAATTGAATATGGCGGCGCCTAACAATTTTCCTCTTTTTCACTCGCTCGCTAAGTATATAGTGCGAGTAAAAGGGCATGATGAGCTCCTTTGTTTGCCCACCATTTTTAAATTTTTATTTTAATGGCGCGAGTGTTACTAGATTTTTTATACACCGATTAAATAGGCATTGCGATTTCCTAATGGAATAAGGTCAAATCCTATGAACGCTGCATAATGAGGCGCCATTTCCTGTTACATTTCCTCTAAAGTTTGATAATTTCGTCGGGAATCGTAATGAGCAGCTGTTCAAATTAATTACAAGGAACTTTCATTGAGTTCAACATAAATCGTACGTTATTACAGTCACTCGTCGTGTTTGTCTCTTTATTAAGGTATTCCCCCAGCTCTGAAACGGTTTTAATTACAACTGAAGTTTGGGTTGATTATTCATTAGATTTATAGAAACCATTAAGTACATAATTACAGTTAAGTAAGGTTACTTTTCAATAGATTCTTTTGAAATTGACAGCTATGGAGCTACTGAAATGAAAAATATGGATGTCTACTCCTTCACTATTATTTACGCAGCGGTTTCAACTTTAAAAATTAATCATTGACCTATTTTTCTGACCCTCGTTGAATCTTCTGGTCGCCACCACAGAAGATTTCAAGAGTTACATTAAGGCCTATAACAAAAATGAAACGGAGTTATTGTAAATACTAAATAGTATTAATAAAAAAAAAATGTCGTCGGGGAGATGTATCCATCGAACGCCTTGTAGTTCAGAGGAAAGTCGAAGGTACCAGGCCACGTGGTAGATCGCCTTTAAGATGGACTGATCAGGTCAAGGCTGCAGTTGATGGCATCTTGCACGAATGCACGAAGAAAGCAACTGTAAGGAAGGAATGGCGACGTGTCGTAAAGCGTGCCACCAACACCTGAAGTGACGACCACGACCACTCTGTCAAGAGTGACACCGACGAAGAAGAACATGCCGCGAAATCACCCATCGGTATTCTGTACCATACAAATATCCACTGAAAAATACTTTGTCGTGGCCTGCCGCTCTTGAGCGCCCGTCTTTATTACAAATGTCTAATGTCTAACTATCTCACATAATGTTGGCGCAGAGCCCGTCCTAAGCTAATATAAATTAATGTCAAAGCTCCTTTTGTGGAGCAGCCTGTATATCGCTACAAACACTCGCTTTGAAACAATCGCACGAGACGAATTAGTTTTAGATAACTACTGGAAATAGATAAGGAGGTAAAGTGTGTTTGTGGGTATTTAACTAGACATTATGGCCTACATCATTGATATTAATGAGACAAGAATAGTGCTACTGTTATTTAGTTGCACTTTACGTGAAACTTGGTGACATTTTCAGTAATCTCCCTTTTTAACCTACTTCAAACGTTTGTTTGATTTTCACTTATAAAATACAGCGATAATTAAATATTAGGAAATGTAAAAAAACGATAGGTAGTAATGTCTATTTTCTCATGTTTGCCACCTGTTTTAATAGCATGTTTATTTTTGACTTACCTAATTAATAAACCGGCAAAGTGGCTTTCGATTTCTGCGTTGTATCTATTTGGACTCGTCTTTATATTAATTAGAGAAAATGCGCAAAACAGAAGCGGCTTGTTTGTGACCAGCTGCAGCAGCACATATTTTTTTTTTTCTAATGAATAGAAACCGCAAAGCAGCAGCTCATGTCTTCGACCCTTATGTCAGATGTTACCCAACTACCTATTTCCATAAAATACCATTAAACTTGAATACCCCATTCATTGGTCTATTAAGTGCACATGATTGTGCTCAATACGACTCGTTAATTAAAGATGACTCAATGAAAATGAAATTCATAGACGCTGCGTCTGCGCAGTTCTCGGTGTCATTCACAGAGTGAGCAGCAAATGGAGCGCGATAACGGCGTTAATTCTACATTAGAATCAGCACAGATTAGATTCTAGATACCTATAACTGGGCTTTGCCTGTGCAGCACGAGAAAGATATAAACTAGTACCTGGGTACGAACGTAGTTTATTTATTAGCAGTGTCATGTTGTTGCTATTTGATGGCGCTTATTTAGCAGACTAGAGTTAGAGTTATATATATATATATTTATTTTTTTATTTTTTTAATATTGTTATAGGCTTGCGTTTGACCGCAACTCACCTGATCTTAAGTGATGATGCGGCCTAAGGTGGAGCACGCTTGCCTAGAATAAACCGGTTCACTCATGCCTTGGTGATTTGTCAATATATGCGCATGATCACTCCATGTACTAACTTGTCTATACTGTAACGCGACACTGGCTGCCCCCGCATCGGCTGCCGGTAGACTGTCAGGTGTGCAACCAGTTTGTTTTCATTAATACCGACTATTGTAACTTGAACAGAATATTTCCACGCATCAACGTATTCTCAGTAATGTTTTTCATAAAATTCTAGGTTTTATTCTGGTTTTTTATGAAATTGAGTCATTCGTTTTTGTAAAGTGATGTAAACATGTTTGTTTATGTTAGGTGTCTCTTGAAAAAAAGTAAGAGCTTCTTTTTTTCAAGAGACAGTTGAATTAATAATATATACCATTTCGAACCAAAATATTATTGTTTTTGTTTCTATGTTTCCCAGAATTGAATTTCAATACATTTGGTCGTGATTGCACTGCTTTTAGGTTCATATTTCAGTGTATTACGCACAATATACGTGCTTTTTAACCGAATTCAAAAAGAAGGAGGTTCTCAATTCGTCTGTATGTTGTTTTTTTTTTTTATATTTTTTACGCGTTTTCTCCGGCAAATGTAAAGCGATTATGAAAATTATTTTTTTTGGTGGACAGGGTATGCCTCAAGGGGGGTCCCATATAAATTTTACCGAAATTGATTCAGCACTTTTTGAAAAAATCGACAGAAAGCAAAAAAATATACATGGATGATGTACATGTTCTCCAACCTTGTACTTTCAATCTCTGTTTTGCGAAAATAAAAAGCTTTTTTACAAAAAGATAACCGCCTTCAAAATCTAAAAAGTGATAATTAACTTTAGCACGTAACACACATGACTTTAGTTTCGGAAGTCGGTGGCTTAGTTTTGTTTGATGTTTTGTATTGCCACCGACTTCCGAAACTAAAGTCATGTGTGTTACGTGCTAAAGTTATTTTTTAGATTTTGAAGGCGGTTATCTAAAGTTATTTTTTAGATTTTGAAGGCGGTTATCTTTTTTTTTAAAAAGCTTTTTTACTTCACCTACTCGCCTTCGGCCCGGCCGACTATAATAACAAACTCAGCTCACTTGTATTATATTGTACATTGTACTATGGTTCTCTAGTAAGTATAGAAAAGGTAACATAAATAAAAACAGTAGCTATTTCTGTAGTAAAACATGTAAACAACGCAAAGATCTTTTCATTAAATAAATTAAGGTAAAAATACTTCCATTTATCCGCTCATGTAATAAGGCAGATTGCACCGCGGTGAGTTATTAGGACTGGAACCGACTGTTGTGTGTTTACCGCAGTTTACCGGCTGCAGCTCTATTTGATGGCGGATGAGGATTAGCTCATTTACAGCGCAGTTATCGCGTACAATAGCTCAGGGGTCGGGCGGTACGTACATCTAATGAAACTCGCGTCACGCCCGGATTTAGGGTACACATTTCGTCTACAGTTAAAAAAATACGATGAAAAAACTTTCTGCTAAAATTGGTTTATTTTATTCAATTTACGTTGGAATACAGTGCACTGTTTTCTACTCTGAAAAGCTTTTTCACAAAAGCTCGCTCATATTTTTTTGTGCAGCGATACTGTACCAGATATTGCACACATAAAAAGAATAAAAAGTAAAAGATTTTATTCATTTTTTACGGAGTACGGAGGCCATATACTAGGTAGTATGTATAAGTATAATGACAGTTATAAGCGCTTCCATGATTTAGTATAAATAACACACAACTTAAACCACTAAAGATAAAAATGTAGGAAGTGTGCACTGGGTGGTCAAAGCTCGTATGTAAAGTTGCATGGAGTACACAAGAACTCCATAATATGTTAATAAAACTCATGAAACCACGATTGGTCAATTACCGAAGCAATAGTAAATGACAAACCCAATAAGGCCAATGATATACAATGTTAGAGACAAGGCGAGTGCACACGATACTCGTAAATATACTAACCTTAAACGAATACGCACGTCATTACCAATCAGTTAAAATTGTGGTGCGTTCGGGCACTTGACATTGATACCGGGACACAATTTTTATTGCTTGTATCTGAAGAGATAAAAGTTATGGCTTTAGATCATACGTGTAACGAGGAACTTGTAACACGTCCATGATGTTTATTAGTGTCATGTTTCAAGTGTTTGATGCTGCTGTGAACTAACTTGAACGTAATTGGAGTTGTGCCTATTTTAAACTTGTCTTTGAGCTTGCGTTGTCATTGCGTTATAATGGGAAATATATTTTATATATAATGCATGTTAATATATATGTTATAAATATGTTAATGTAAATATATACCTAATAATGTAAATAATATTTAATATTAGCTTTTGATTAATAGGTTCGTACTTGCTAAGCTAACTATAGGTACTTTTTATTGCATCAGCTGTAGCGTAATTCAATTACATAGATACAGATAGATAATCGTTTTGTAAGTATGAACAACAAATTGAATTTTGACGAAAACCACATTTGTTGTTTAAATAAAATTAAGACTTATTACAACTCTTGAAGGTTGTTATTATTTTACATATTTTCCGCTTAATTGTGATACACGCGGGATAGCTGTATGGGCATTTCCCCTTGTTTTTTTCTGTTCTGTGGTTTTAACGGCAGTAAAGTGTTAATTTAATTAGTGGTTACACACCCAAGAATGGCCAAGAGGTCTTATTGATATGATGGATATGAAAAAGTAGCCGTAAATTCAGTAAAGAAACGTTAGGTAACTGACGTGTTAACTGATAGTTCTAAATAAGTCAATCGCCACGCCTAATGAGGAATAGAAATGTACATGCAGATGGTTCATAGACCTTAAATTGGGTGTCTAAAAATTTTAATTGTCGTATCACTCCGCAGTCTTGTTAGTGGATGAGGCTGAAACACATTTTATTCGAGAAAAGCAATTGCCTGCTTCTGCGCAGTTATTATTTACAGGATGTTATTTAAAAAAAACACCTTCATAAAAATATATTCATTACGATGATGACACAACAGCAATTGCACATAATGGCGATGTACTTGATGATACCATGATGCCTGCATTTTAACAGTAAAAATAATAACACACAATAAATTTACCATCATAATATTTACGTGTCTACCCACAAAAGGACGCCATGACACTTAATTGAAGGATAAAAAGCAACAATGTGTTTTTAATTATACGTGGAATATAATTAAAACACATGTGTTTCAGATTATTATAACAAACTGCGAGTTCCCATCATCATATATCATCATATATTGGGTTTTTTATTCAAATCTGCGGAAGTAACTATGATAATAATAATAATAATTTATTTCTCACCACAATATAGGTAGGTACATTAGAGAGGTATCAATACCAGATACATAAAGGCTATTATTATACTGTGGGATACTGGTGCCTAAACTAGACGTGAGGTCTGTATTTCAGGACACCAGGTCTCCACACCTTGGGTAAACTTGGGTTCAATTATTGGTGCATGGTGTTAGTATGGTTAGTAGGTATTTGGGTGAATGTGTATCTGTAGGTGGGTAGGGGTGTATGTGTGGGTGATCTGTGTGTGTGTGTGTGCGCGTGTGTGTGAAGGGGGGGGGGGGTATAATTTGTCAAAGTATTTATGATGGGACAGCAAGTAATTTTTCCGTTTCATCATAATTTAGCTCTCGCAGCCAACTGCTTACTTCAATTTTGCATTTTGCTTTGGTGAGTTTATAAATTGGGAGTGTCTGAATATAAGTTTATGTTGTTACAATCTTTTATTGACTCTAGTGACTTCGTCTGAGTGAATTTACTTAAGGCTCCTATCTTGTTTAAAAAAATAGTCAATAGCACTTAAGGTTATCGTAGTTTCCTATTAGCACACCCACGGTACTCCATATAAACGAAACTATATAAAGGCCTACACTACTACCAAAATAACAGACTGTACAAATACGTGCGTGTGTGTGCGTCTCTACGCGCCGCTCGAACTAAAACAGTTTCGAGAGCACGTTCCACGCGAGAAGAGGTGAGGAACAGTGTTTCGAAGGGGGCGGAGCATGTCGCTACGATACGGTAGTACTAATACTTTTACTGTGCTGTAAGTAAAATATTTTTTTGAATCCGACTATTAGTCCCCCGGAGATCAAAGCGTTTAAACAAAAAACGCTGAAGTTTATACGTTAGTACAAACTTCAGCGCTCTAATATGTGAATTCAATGAATAGATTTTTTCAGATAATAATAATAATAATACATTTATTTTCTCATCACAAATGTTGCAGGTAGGTACAGGATGTGCTTAAACTAATATTCAAAAAATTAAATATTTGTGAGAGACTGGAGCTTCGGGCTCCAGTCTCTCACAAATATTTAATTTTGTAGGCATTGAATACCTGTGTTACGGGTCACCCAGGCCCCCCAATTCTAACAGTTACACTTATTTATGTAATTAGCTCAAGTATAAACTAAATGTGTGATGGAGTTTACATTGCTTATTTTATGATATTACAACAAAAATACTGATACAGATAAAAATTGAGATTTATGTGTGTGTACTCACTCGTCCGACTTCAAAAAGGAGGAGGTTATCAATTCGAATGTTTATATACTCGTATACATATATTTTTTTTATGTATGTTCGGGCATAAGTCTGTCATGTATAGACGGATTTGCAAAATTCTTTTTTGTTCGAAAGGGGTTTATTCCGAAAAGGTCCCATATAAATTTTATCAAAATTGGTACAGCCCTTTTTGAGAAAATCAACAAATTCCCAAAAAAAAATACTTAGACGACGTTTTAGTTTCTTCAATCACTGGAGGACTTACAATCTCTTTTAAGTGTGTTGCCGTTTCTTAATGGATTTGGATGTTAAGGCAACACTAAAAAGCGAAACATAAAAAGTTTATTAAAAAAAAAGAAAACCGCCTTCAAAAACTAAAACGTGATAAATAACTTTAGCACGTTCTGTGCTAAAGTTATGTGTGTTCTACACATTACTTTACTTTCGGAAGTCGGTGACAATACAAAACAACAAACACAAAGCCACCGCCACCGACTTCCGAAAGTAAAGTAATGTGTGTTCTGTGCTAAAGTTATTCATCACTTTTTAGTTTTTGAAGGCGGTTTTCTTTTTTTGAAAAAACTTTTTATATTTGTGTTTTGTGTGAGTAGGTGTATGCAAGTGAGTGTATGTGAGTAGGTGTAAGTGAGTGTGTGAATGTGGGTGAGTGTGAGTTTGTGTGGGTAGATTATATACGAGTGTTTGAGGGTATTAGGGTGTATGTGTGGGGGTAGAGATTTGGGTTAGCTGATTGGAATCAGCAGACTTTCAGTTGCATGATAATCAAGAGTTTCAGAAATTTAGATAAAGTTAGTTTACAGATTGATTTCCGAAGAGGGTATATTGATAGTGTTGCATTGATTTTATTATAGAGGTATCCTCCAAAACAACAGTAAAATCTATGCGAGAGACTGGTGTGAAAGAAGTTTGTGGGACAGACATTACCTTTACGTTTATTTTTCATGAGATTTGGGTCATATTTTATTTGTGTATGTTTTTTAATTAATATAGTAAGAATAAAGGTCTGCCTGACTGTTAGTACATCCCAGCGCTTTGGATAACGAAAAGGCAGACCTGCTCCAACCTTGAGAATGGCTCTTTGTGCCCTTTCCACCTCGACAAGGTACCCTTTTCCTGCCCCTCCCCAAGAGGTTGATAATTGACAGGCAGAGAGCTAAACCATTTTGGTAGTTTTAAGATTTGCTACATGCATATTATAAGCATATAAAATATTGCCTTTTGCTCGTAGGAGTCCTTTTAGCGAAAGAATTTATATCCACGCTAGTAGTTCCGGAGTTTAGCCCGAGAGAATATGATGAAGATAATGTTAGATTAAATGACTGTACAGTCACGAGCAAAAAAATGTAAACAGTTGGTCTCATTCTAAACTGATTTTCTCCTAAACTATTGATTGAAATGTTATGGGATTAAGAATAGGGTATTCTTGATCCCAAAGTACTATGAAATAGGTTTTATCTATAAGTTGAAATAGATATTTCACGAGAAAATTGCTTTCGAATTTTTCAATCTTTATACATATTTATGCTCGTGACTGTACACATTGGTGTGTACTTTGTGATATTTATTATTTATGAGGAAAATATCAAGTTACCTACGTCAAAAACAATGACATAGCTGTATGTAGTTAACATTGACCAGACTTTTGATAGTCTTCATTTTCAAAGGTCACGGGTCAAAACAAAACAATAAAGATAAAATAAGATGTAGGTATAGGCAGGTAGTACCTACGTATATTGGTAAATAGACAATATTTTATAACAATATACCAAATTATGTAAAGTTATATCCTTTGACGACCACACCTTTAATCTTATTTATTGCTCGCACATTTGAAAGTATTGCCCAGTACAAACGTCTATTTGATTATAATCTTAATATAAATGTGGGCAACTGAATTATATGATCGGGATAAATAGCTCGAAAGATTGGATTTAGATTTACTTGCACGAAGGATATTGAGAAAATATGGTAACTAACTGTGATAATGGCCTCTGATTAAAATGTAGATTTAGATATAGTGGGCAGTTACCTAACATAGTTAAGAATGTAGGTAATCAATTTTGTACTAGGTACGTTGACTTCATTAGTTGCAATAAAGCCCTTTTCACAATCTCTGGTTAGACACTATTCACCAAATACATAAAAAAATACAAGGGAATTTCAATGAAACTATTGTCAAGTTAATAAATCGGGTTTACAGAAGGTGGTGAAACAAACCCTTAAATATAGATTTTTGACCACAAGTCTATAAAAGTATTGTTTTTGAATTGTTATTATTATTCTTTTAAATCTTTAAAATAATAATAATAACAATACAAAAACAAACAAAAAAAAAATTAATATAGTATAGATATAATTTAATACACATTTAATTTAAAACCTTTTTGAATCATTACGTCATGATATTAAATCACCTTTAAAATAATAAAGTTTCTCCTGAAATGCAAAATTTCTCATAATATTATGACAAGAGATTTTACTTGTGTCTTCCACAACATTTTGAAAACAAAATAAATGTAGCGTCAAGATTAAATTATTATAACGATGTCTTGTTCAGACGCCAGGTGAAGATGTTGTTAGGGCGAAGGTAAGAAAACCGTGACTGAAACCATATGAAGCCAATTATGACCTCTACTGAAAGTTGTCGAAAGATAAAAAGTGAGTATTTAAGTAGAACACTAAAAGTAACGTGAATAACTAATAGACAGTGTTGTTTAAGTCAAAAAAAAAAGGTTCAATTTATTAGTTTGATCTTGTTTTTGTTAAACTCAATTAACGAACGCTGTAAAATAAAATGAATAGGGTTGCTTACGCAAAGCTAATCTCAGAGGGCGCCACCGAACTATAACGTAAACACTATTAGAGCGGTAAAATTAATATTTAACAGAAAATGCATTTACGAGTGTTTTGTTGTAATATATTATCAACATTGATGATAATAACAGACGTTTAACTATTCCAGAATTAAAAAGCTGCCCCGGAAGCTAAAAAATAATTATAATTTGGATGCACAGACAAAAAGTATTATCATGTCAGTCAGTATCTTTGTTTACGTAAAAGTGCATACGGATTAGAGGCAGCCTCGGGGTGAGCAGCCTCGCCACGCACGGCTCGTGAAGTCACGCCTCGGGCTGAGACGCGTACGAACTTGAGGCAACAGGGCGAGCCGTGCGTGCCTCAGGCGAGGCTGCCTCTAATCCGTACGCACCTTTATAGTTCGCCTCTATGTCGGCAGTAATATTCCTAATTACCTACCTACTTACTAAAAAAGGAACAAGCTGAGTTTTTTAAAGCATTTCCTTTTATTAGGAGACTAGCGACCCGAACCGGCTTCGCCTGGGCCTATAGCCTTCCTCGGTAAATGGACTATCCAACACAAAAATATTTTTTCAATTCGAATCAGTAGATTCTGAGATTAGCGCGTTCAACCAAACAAACAAACAAACAAACTCTTCAGCTTTATAATATTAGTATAGATTCAAATGAGACTGGCGGGTATGTTAGGAGTGTTGGGTCTGGACTGGACACCTATTACTTGGATAACTTTAATGTTTCTTGATAGTATCAGACATTAGGTAACTACATATGTTAGTCACTTTATGCAAAAAAATGTCTAAGAGTAGTTAGGGGGCGATGCGCCAGGGCAGCCCGCGAAATTCAATTTTTTTTTTTGCTTTTTTGCGATTTTGCGTCAAGGTGTAATGACAACTGTATTTGTCCACTTAGACAAGTTTTCTCCCAAAAGTATTGTATTGTACGAGTATATCTACTTTTTTTTCCATACAGGTTTTCTATCTGTGTCGTCATATTATTACGACAAATTGTCAGCTTCTAAGGAAAATAAAAAAAGAACCAGCTCGAATATCAATACTTAATCAGAGCCATGCCTCAAAAAATTTTATACATAAGAGATAGTTACGTTTGTCTTAATTAATAACTCGATTGATGGCGGCCCTTTTCTCATACCAACATTAATGAAATCTTCAAAATAAATGTCCGATTTAATCCGTTCCGATTATTCAAAGTACTGTGTGGTTCACACGCACCGGCGCGGCCTAGACGCAACGTTACGCGGCTGTTCTTCAAAATAACCACGTATAGTATGGTACCGGAGTCGGCAACCTTTTGAAACGGAAGAGCCAAAGTTATAATTTACAAAATACAAAGTTCTTCTCCATACAAAACTACCTTTTGGAATGGGCAACTAAGTAGAATCACTTAAAGTTTTATATTTTCAATATTTGATTATAATATACGTAATCGTATGATTGAAAAAACCGTTACTTCATAATCTAGGTATATTGCGATATTGTAAACTGACTTTTGCTATGGTATATTTTGCCGATTTTTGCTTATGGTAGATACCTACTGAAGAGCCGCAACTTTACATCGAAAGAGCCGCATGCGGCTCGCGAGCCGCAGGTTACCGACCCCTGGTATAGTAGTATCACTGTAATACCAATCGTAAACATTTTATGTCATGTACTAATGAGAACAAACTACGTATACATTTTAATGCCCTGACATTCTGAACTAGAACATGATTGGCGACTGGTTCTCGTACTGATTTCAATATCTACTAAAGATTAGTACCGTGGGCGTTGGTAATACAATATTATAGGACGGGAACTAAAATAGACGTCATTTTACTATATCATACGTAAGTCACTAGTTAATGGCTGCGAAATTACTATACTTACGTTATAGCATTTTGCTATTTACGTCCTCCTTGATGACGGTATTCATCAGATCAACATACCTTAGTCATCACCACTAAAGTACACGGTAACTGAATATGATATTCTTCAAAAAATTATAAATTTCATTTCATAATGACTGCTTCATCATCTGCCTAGCCTTTTCCTAATTATGTCCGGATCGGCTTCCAGTCTAAGCAGATGCTGCTGGATACCAGTGTTTCACATGGATCAACCATCTATCTGACCTCCACCACCAAGTTACTGGGTAACACGATACCCCTTGGTAAGACAAGGCCTCAAGTCTGCTATTACAATAGTGTCAGAATGGTCTATTATTGATTTCATAGTTGTTAATTTTGACAAGTTTGGTAATCTACTGATATAATGGCGTCATTATGACTTTCCATTGGTCAACCACTGAAACGCCATTGAAAGAAATCAATCATCGAAAAATATCTCGGTCTGAGGGTAGACGACAAACTCACATGGAAACTGCACATCGAACATGTAAAATCAAAATTAACGTCATTACTAGCATCATTACGCAAAATATCAAATTGTATTCCAAGGAAAATACGTACTATTATTTATAACTCATTAGTAAAATCACATCTCGAGTACCTTATTGAAATATGGGGGTGTGCCGCAAAAACTATCCTAATGCCTTTACAACGAACCCAGAACAAAATTATAAAAACATTATACCACTATCACTACCTTACTCCAACTAAAACACTATTTGAAAAAACCAAATTATTAAATCTCAAACAACTATACACATACGGTACCTGCATTCTAATAAAAAAAATCACCACAAACAGCGTACAATCAAAACTACAACTACATAAAAAAACAATATCATACAACCTAAGAAATAAAAATAAATTACAACGAAGACAAGCTCGCACAAACTACGGTAAAAAAACTATATTGTTCGAAGGAGCACAGCTGTTTAATGACCTACCAAATCACGTAAAAGATTGTGAGAATATTAACAGATTTAAACTAAAGCTGAGAAATTACGTTTATGAAATGTAGTCATATCGCATATTAAATGGTAGCAATTTACATACTTCCTATTATATATATATATATAATTGTTTTGTATAACTTCTCCAACACGCATCGAAGGCAAAATGTATTTCTTTAGATATAAACAATTACTTTGTATCTCATTGTAAGTGAACCTATGTATTGTTCTTATGAAAATAAATTCTTTAAACCGAAGAAATGATATAGAATGGTAATCTCGTACAAAATTACACATGAATGACTGACTTAGGCGGTAAACTGCTAAAGTTTTGACAGTTCCTTTGATCAGTGACCTACCATTAGAACGTCATTGTGCAGTCATTGCTTTTAATTTGACTGACCAATGATCGACCATTATGAATTTAGCAGATTACGAACTTTTAGCAAAATGACGAAATTATAAAAATAGCAGACTTGGCCCCCTGGTTGTCAGACTGTCGGGCTTTTGACTACCCGTAACGATTGTCCAAGATTTACAAATGACAGCTGGAATCAACGGCTTTACGTGATTTAGGATAGAATTGAATTCTTTATTATTCAGACAATTACAGTCCATAGTGTTAGTAACAAAATCAACTAACTATTAGGAAAATGATGAATGCTTACAATGTTGATACTTGTCGAACTTAGGTATACAACACCGAAGTGCTTTCAATAAAAGTATCCCAGGTTAATACCTCGAACGTACCTACGTGATAAAATCTAGTTAAACCCTCTCTTAGCAACTCCGCTCTCCTAACTTACAAACTAGAGGTGTTACCTACGTAATTAGCATGTTACATATTTGCACTTAATTGCTTAGTATGCTTTTAGCCTGGAATAATGTGTCACGCTCTCGTAGGAATGCTAAAACGTGACACACTTCTAGCCATATTCCATAAATGTGTCTGCTGGTGGCAATTTGCATTCAGCTATTTCCGATATCGGGCAGACATAACGGTTTGCAACGTGTATTTCGTAATAATAACTTTATCAATATTTGTCGTTTGCATGGTTACAAACTAATATTGGGCCTTTACCTCTACGATACTGTGGGATTATCTCGATGACTTATTGGTCTTGTTGCCACGCCCTGTCCGCATGAAGACATGAGAAAGAACTGTGAACCAGAATCACCAACCGTATTTTGTTTTGAATTTGACTTTACTTATCTGACTGTAAGTAAGAGATCTATACAATTGGGTTGTAGTGGTTCACATTTAACCTTAAAGACTAAATTTTCGGTGTTGTCAGACCTACGTTTTGAAATCATGAACATAAGTAAGTAAGGTACCTGAAAAAATGAACTGGAGCTAGTAACTATGCATACGATCTTAACCACATCCTTCATTTATTCAAAAAAAATCAGACATGCTAAAATGTCATAGGCGATTGCAACCAACTCTGAGATCGAGACCATTTTTGATGGTCATCGTTACGAGTAGATAAAGATTAAGTTCAAAATCATGGTGTAACAACACTCAGTCATAACAATGCGAAAAATGAGTTTCCGAAAAATTTATTAGCAGTACCTAAGTAGCCTTTGTACTTATCTAAATTAAATAAACCATAAAAGTTACCTACATGACTTAAATTACATCACTGAAATTTTATAGAGACAGGCCAACTACAAGTTCTGACAAATTGCGTAACAAACTTAAAATAACGAACATTTAAGTTTACGGACCTTCATTTTACCTTAGTTTTATCTGCACCTCCCATCGAGAAACAATAGTAACCAACGAGTCGGTACCTATTGTCGGCGATCGTTAACGAAGAGTTAAACGAGTGCACTTAAACTTGCGACGGTAAAATGAATTTTGGATTA
The DNA here is from genome assembly GCA_947361185.1 of Charanyca ferruginea. Classification (NCBI taxonomy): domain Eukaryota; kingdom Metazoa; phylum Arthropoda; class Insecta; order Lepidoptera; family Noctuidae; genus Charanyca; species Charanyca ferruginea. Next base: position 17,868,156 of record OX376059.1, on the reverse strand, counting down.
AGGATGCATTCGCTCTTCACGAATATAGAGCTTTCAAGGAGTTCTGTTCTGTTCTGACATCGCAGAATCTATGTACAGACAGCGTCATCAACTGCTAACCCCCCACGCATACAAATTACTTCGAATAGGGGGTAAGCAGTTGATGGCGCTGTCTGTACATACTTATCGGAGACATATTATAATTGACATTATTCTATATAGAAGTGAGCGATGCGGACGAGTTTTTTGATGCCCTGTGAGCCGTCCATTGTACATAATATATATATATATATTTTTTTTTATTTATTTTAAGCTTTGTACATATTTAATTCTTTTAAATAAAAAATATTTTTTTAATCCGTACCAGTAGATCCTGAGATTAGCGCGTTCAACCAAACAAACAAACTCTTCAGCTTTATAATATTAGTAGGTATAGATTTAATTTATAGAAGTACATTTTCAAACTCAAGAAAGATTTTTGATTGTTAGTCATTCCAACATAAACTATTTATTATATTTTCAAACTAGGTAATTATCGTCAAATTTTGGCTTTTTCCAAGATGGCCTTGGAAAGTTAAGGATTGGTAGTGGTTGTTGTTGATTATTTATTGATAAGCATGTAGTGCGTTTGCTAAATACTCTAATGATTTGCTGTGTATGTAAGTAACACTTCCTGATTTTGACACCGTGACGTCAGACAGTAAAATCCCAGCCAAAGTGGAACGTAAATAAAGCTTAAAACGTTAATCATATCAAAAGGATAATTTTATACAGTAGGTAATTAAATAAGCGACAAAAAACCCGCTCATTTTAAGTTTACGAGCAAATTAATGTTATCAAGAGAGAGTTAGTAAGGAATAAAGTTTTGTTGCGGCGCCATTACCGAGATTTACATGAAACGATGGCGCAGGACTGGCGCAAACTTTTCCGATCGGGTGATTACAATCTAATTTAGTTATTTTCGGCTCATTAACAACATTTGTACAATATTCGACTTCCTGATTTTAGAGAAACAGAATGTAATGATGAAGTTATCTCATGTTTTAATTAAGCAGTATTATCAATAAACGCAAAGAAAACTTAATGAGATCGAGAAAGCTGTTTTGCAAGATGCACGGACGCTATTTGAAACAGTAGAACGTACCTATTACTTATTGTAATGAAGCAATATTAACTAGGATATCTTGCTAATAAGCAACTCAAAGATCTTGATAGAAACATCAAAGGTGTTTTTTTATGAAAACTAATCTAAATTACGGTGAAGACCAGAAGCCTTCTTCGAGAACCGGTTCGCAGATCGTAAAATAATACTGATCTAAGATGAAAGTATACAACCTTATGGAGCTGGTATTATAGACTTACGATTCTCTGGTTATATGAGTTAAGCCCTCGCTAAGAGAGAAATAGACAGAGGGAGGTATCGAATAATCCTATCATGACGTCGAGGTATTTCAACCCTGAGTTACGCGAATAAAATCCTTCTAAACACGCTTGATCCTAAAATTGAAACTGGCAGCTTAGTCTCCCGGCGGATCCAACGAGACGCTATATTCCCACTGTACATAAATATTATTATTCGGCACATGCTTAGCGTAACACGCATAGCGACACATCGTATGTTTGTGATTCTAAAACGTGGGCGAAACTTCAAATCAACAGAGTCATAACAATCAACGTTCTCATATTATTTTCATATTATACTATAGGTTATTGCACTGTTTGCTAAAACAAAACTAAGGAAATGTTCCATTAATGTTGCAAACACTGAATTCTGCGTGCTTTCTTCTCATAAACAACGAAAACGCTGAGCAAAGTTTACAGAAGTGAACGTTTAGAATATTGCTAATTAAAGCTTCGGTAAACATGTAAATACGTCATTTGTGGATAAATTAATTCGTTGCATTGTATGAACCTACACACGGCAGGTGAAAAGGTCAACTGAATAGAAATGCTGAATAGGATGCTAAGCTGGGGTTTGCTTTGTTCTAACTTGTATGAACACTCATTTATTAATGAGGACCTTAATCCTGAGAGGCGCGCGGACACTCGCTGCTTCACTCAACTGCCAACATTCATTATTTTGTTATCGCATGCGACCTTTTTGTGGACAGTACTGGGCCGTTTAAAATTAGAAGTCTAATTAAATTGAACAAGCTTCTGCGCATTTATAGGAGTGTCGGACCGTTTTCAGAACTGGCCCAGTTATAACCGTACTGGACTTTTGTAATTTTCCTATTAATATTGAAAACTGAAGAAATATATGTATCGAACCATTTCTATAACCAAATATTTATCATAAAGCTATTCCAACTAGCTGATATTAATGCGCGGATGATTTTCATTTACAGTTCCGAGAGAAACAAGTTCATGACAATTTTGTAAGTGGAAAATTACATTGCAAAAGAGCGCGCAGCCCAAGACGCAAGACCATTCACACTCCACTAAGTATTCACATCGTTGGCATCTTAAAACGCAGTACTTCAGCATTATGCATGTATTTTCAACTTAACTCGTCTCGTTCAGTGTTCTGACTACATATAATGCACGCGTGGACGTGATTTAGAGTGAATTGCTTTACAAGGAGTGCGACCAACTATCAAATAATAAATAGTGCAGAGGGGCAATATAACGGGGTGGTGTGACGTCATCGATCGCATCTCGTCCCCTATCAATTAGGCTGGGGATATAAATCAAGATGAACGGCGGCGTGCGCGGTGCGTCCGCCCGAGTACCTGGCCGGTCAGCCGCACGCGTGCAAACGCCCTTCAAATTAATGATCATTGACTTGAAAAAAGCGATTCTAAATGCATTACTTTGTTTTGTAAACAAATTCTAAGAAACCCGTGGTAGAAATAGGGAATCGGTGCTTTAAACACCTGTGTCGCCAATTAGTAGGGGAATCTCGAGAGTATGATTTATGACTTTCAGGATATATTCTCTCTGATCTGTTTTATTTATTTCTGATATCGTATACAAATTAGAGATTCACTGTATGTTGTCTATGTAAAGTATACTGTTTTTCACATTTTCCAAATTCTAATGCACATAGTCATAGCAACATAAAATGTTCAAATTGCAAACGTAATTTGGTGTATGAACACTAAACTTCTCTATCAAATGTTAATGCTATCCATAAATACTCAACGCGTATTTTAGTACAAGTTTATAGCAGCATTGCACTTTAGCTATCTATTCAAATATTCATTCCTAGTCTCGACATACGTGAGTAATATTCTCGTTTATCTGATGAGCTGTGTCTGTAGGATTTCAACTATTTTTAATGAGAGCTCGTTCTAGAAATCCTATACTATCGCCAATGCTCGCAGATTGACCAATGTCTATTTTAAAAAATCTCGTGCTGGGAGTTGGACATTCATTCAGTCGCTCACGCCCCGACCAATACCAGTCCAATTCTGTTAAAAGCAATTCACGATTGATGCCCTAGTCGAATGCCATTAAATGCTTTGATATTGATTGCGGACCAAGCGAAACATATTTCAATATCCAGAGCAAACACGAAATAGGCGTCCTGAGTAAGATAATATAAACGTCCCAAGATATTGAAACGACTTTGAATCAATGGCTAGCTAATTGCGGTTTATTATTATGACTTTCATATTAGATTGTTTGAATAGCTGAATATTCATACAGCTAATTCTTTGTCTCTTTTGTTGCAGTGTGTACGAAAATGGTGATTCGGTGTCCGAGGCAATCCTTCAAGTCCATAGCTTACGAGGCGAGTGTGGCAACGTAGCTTACTAAAACCATATTTACTTAATTTCCAAAAAGTTATAAGCATTCTTAACTTTAAGCAATATACCAATATGAATTTGAAGTTCATAACCCTAGTCTTGACATGGAATTTCGTACTGATATCTGCTAGACGAGACTCATATGAAGACGAAGAAACTTCGAGATCCAGAGACTTGAGGAACAGGGAAAACAATCGAAACAGAACCACTTTCAATGGAACCCTCACTGATATACCTGAGAGGAGGAATCTGAGGCATAAGAACAGTTCCAGATATCGCGGAGATAGACGTAGGTGGGACTCGCATAGAGAACACGAAATAAGAAGAGATAGGCGGAAAGGAACTGACGCTCATTCACTAGAAGACAGTGCCAACAGAACAATAGAGCCGTACAGTTTGAGAAAGGATGAGAAATCAAGAAAACCGGACAAACACTGGAATAGAAGCAGTATGGAGAAACCATGGAATTCTGCAAGGAGGCCGATTACTCAGAGTAAAGCCCCAGAGAGGCCACACGTGCCTGTGAGAGAAAATTCGACTAGATCGAAATTGAAATCGGCGAATAAATGGCAGACTGGCGGCTACATTCCGTACCCGCAACCGAGGGAAAGGAAGCCCAATATAATTTTAATCCTAACAGATGACCAGGATGTGGAGCTGGGGAGCTTGAACTTTATGCCGAGGACTATGAAGGCCGTACGGAGCGCCGGAGCGGAGTTTCGTCATGCTTATACTACCACGCCCATGTGTTGCCCTTCGAGGTACAGTATTTTATTACAATTATCTTCCTCTACTCTAAAATCACACGTTAGTATAAAATATTCTCTTAGTTTGACACTTCTTAAATCGATCTTATAAATTTGAGGCGAAAATATTTCAAAATTCATCCAAACTATATTTCTGATCAGCTCTACTTCTTATTGGCAATTGCGATAAAATTTACAAGCAGTTCCGATTGACGCCTTTCAGCAAATAACGACTCACTTAAGTGCCATTAGAATATAAATGACATAGATCTCGTACCATTATCGGTTGCACTGAAATTACTCGCGGCAATAGCAACTGACAGTTTACAATTGCAACTGGTTTCAACAACTATAATATCACTAATTGGAGGCTAATGCAACCGCTTTCACGCAGTACTTGAATGGGTGTCCACCGTCAGTGCTTACTGTTTATTAAAGGCCGCTGTAAAAAGCCTGTTTTTTTGTTTATATCGACTTTATGAGTATAGTTTTAGAACACTTTTCTCATTTTTTTTATAATGCACATTGTACTTACGTTTAATTTGGATCGTTTTTGAGGAATTACACTGCTGCTTTACTCAGCCCTGTTGTGCAGACACGTTTTACTTATCCTTTTCGCTTACCAACTGCTTTTCTTCCCCAGGAGTTCGTTGCTCACTGGTGTGTACGTACACAATCACAACGTATACACAAACAACGACAACTGTTCGTCTCCGACATGGCAGGCTACCCATGAGACCAACACCTTCGCTACTTACCTCTCCAATGCGGGATACCGGACTGGTAAGTCTCATTTTATTTACTGGAACCTCACTTGCTCACCGTCTCTCTCTTGGTGTCTTGTTACAAGTGTTCGTTTAGTATCTACACTTTTGTTTTTTCGTGTGCAGGTTATCAGGAAATTGTATATTCATAAATAAGACTCGCAATTCAAATGTTAGAAATCAGACGTTTTCCATCTTCCTAATTTGGTCTAGATGCAGGACCTTTAGGACGTCATAGGTTAATTGATTTCATTTCATTAATCGTTTTCAAAAGTTATTTCCAAACTTAACATTTTCACAAGTATTGAATCTAAGTATTCATATATGGTTGACAAAGCAGTACCAACACCACCTCCACGCGCCTCATATTTGCTGTATAATGACCAACTTACGTCAAAGTAAAATGTCACGTCAGTCACACTATGATTTACACAGTAATTTACCAGTTGGTAAGACCTCAGTCTGGAACTGTTCAGCTAGGCATAATTGCTGGTAATTCATCATTCGCCTGCAATCACTTAACATGTCGTACACTAACGTTATTCCGACTGTGAGAACTCTTGAATTATTTAAAAGAATATCAACGTATTGGTCAGGTCTTTGTAGACCTATTATCTACTGTTTATTTGACATTTATATGAAGTAAGCAAATCAAACTTTTAATTTGGGACACATAATTGGAAAATTGAATTGAATTTAGCAATTTTTAAGGAAAGTCATTTACGTACGGATGTAAAGTTTATGCTCAAAATTGTTATTGTACGATTCTAATAAGACTTTTGATAAAACATGTGTTCTTATTTTATAACTACATTTTTCTACTGTACTGTATTTCTATCTAAGTACTTTGTCTATTTCGCCATTGACAAAATAAAATAAATTTCAGAAAAAAATGACGATCTAAATTACTGTCTACGAGTCGCAGTCAGAAATATCGTTTGTGTTGGCACATGCACGGTGTAATTTACTGGCGCTTTGGAAATCACGACAGATTAGAAGCTATGCTGCGAGCTGCGAGCCCAATAGAATTAGGAATATCGCAATTACGTGAACATTTCCAGGCATACTCAGCTTATATTTACAGCAACGTTCATTATTCCTGGATCATCCGTTTAGCTTTCCGCTTGCGTTCGCGGAGGCTGTTTTGCTGCATAAATTATACGCCAACCACCCTTTTAGGTAAACACACAAATTTTGGGCTTTTAAAGGCCGAATATATCTGGAGATAATTATCCAGTAGGATCTATTGCTTGTTGAACTTTTGACTGTATAACATTCGAGTTCTTACTTCGTAGCTAGGCCTCTATACTTTTTCGTATCCACCGTGCACGTTTAAGTTCTCAGAACTCTTCCTATGCAATACAAGGTTGGTATTTTAGTCCACATAGCATTTCGCCAAAGTACGATACGGTAGGTACGTCTGGCAGAGTAGTTGTTTTATTATGTAGAGTACACACCATCGTAACTCGACACCCGACCACCTGGGAATGCACTTCGTCTAGATACTTATAACGTACTTTCGAAGAACAAAGTTTTATGTGAATGCTCTCTAATGTATTAATGAATTCAGTGAGGTGCCGTTAAAGAAGGCTTTATTTTATTACTGTTATAAAATGTTATGTTTAAGCACTTGGTAGAGGATCTATTAGTAGCTTTTATTTCGGAGAACATGACTTCACGTGTGAACTTTGATTTACAATGGTAGATATTATGATCACACATTTTTTTAATAAATGCTTAGATTATTGTCGTAATTTGTTGTCAAATCTTGATTTTAACATTTAAGTATTTCTATTCATATCTTATCGCCGGAACTTTGAATTCCTCCACTCGATGGATTCAAAAGATAACGACACTAAAATGGAAAGTATGATAATGTAAACACTACTGAAATGGACCAAACCAATAATTTTATTAGTGGATATGTGATCTAATTTTAACCATATCACAGTCGAATAAAATATTAAAAGCGCCTTATAAATTCAGGAACGAACATATACTCTCCTAAAACGCTCCTGAACATCCGTTTAATTGTAAACACCACACAGGAAACCGTCTGTTCAAAAATAACTACTTGCCCTGGCTACATTTTTGAAATACGATTACAAACATTCAAGTTTTTCCACCCGAGCGTACCAAGACGATGGCGACGGTGTTCAACTATAATATATGAAGATGTTATACTCCCGGTAATACCTGCGGAGCGATGAACGCTTATCCGTCATATACGCCGCCATGATGCAATAAGGTCAGGAATGCCGACTGACTCACAGCTATACGAACTTGTAACTTGCACAATTCGTTAAATGTTAAACTCGTTGATATGGTAGTAGACCGGAGGTTCGGTGAAAGAGAAATATTTGCTGTTAAGAGGCGAATATATTTAGGTGTAAAATTCGTTGTTGTAAGCACCATCAAAGTTTTAATAGTTCCAGAACTTTAATAAAAGATCTTAGACGAATCTTCTACTAGTCGTAGCGCTAGTCTAATGTACAAGATGAATATACAGGAAATATTGAGCTATGTAATAGAACCTGCTTATCTAGATACCTTTCCACAAATCCATTGAAATTTGTGTTATTAAATGACAAACTAAAAAAAATACCAACTTACAAATTATCCGCAGGGCAAAGGCCTCCCCTGATACAGAGAAAGCACAAGCATTGATACACCACACTTGCTTAAGGCACATTGGCAAACAAAGATGTTTAATGAGTTCTCCTCATAATACGATCTCTAACCATCTCGCTTGCTTATTCCAATGTGATGTGGCACTGCCGTAATTGGTACATTCCTCAGGCGTCCATTGTATAAACATCGACTTTAAAAGATAGAACCTGAAAGGCATAGTACATCAGGAATCGAGAGATTAATTATCTAGTACTTAGTTTATTACATAGAATAAAGTTTGTCCATTGGAACGCTTCTTCAGACTTTTTCTGAGTCAATGTTATAGTGGGTGACTTGTCAATAGTCGTTATAAGTACATATCTGAATATTATACAAACTGCAATTTAATTGATCTATAGCCAGGAAGGATTTGTGGCATAATCACTCTAGAGCTGGTTGTGTGAAATAATGTGCCACTTTCTATTTGTGTTAGATTAATGAGTGCGGGTTGGTCACAACATTTATTCCTGTCCTGCGACCACAATGTTATGTTTGTTGTTTTACGACTATTAATAAACACGAGTACTTAAGTAATATTTGTGTAAATCGATTGTAAACAGTTTTACCACATTTAGAACCGTTAAAATTACATAACATGGTCGGTGTCGTATCCCCAAGATTTTACTTCATTGAAATGGTCCTATCCTGAACATCTATTTTATTTTTAAAGAACTTGCTGCGCTTTTGGAAGACAAATACACAATATAACGGCAAAATGCCTATTGAAAATATACCTACATATTATGTGCTTCAATTAATAATATTCCAGAAATGGAACTAGGCCGTAGACAAGATGACTTCATCTCTACAATGGGCAACAATGGACTCTTTTGGACGCATTCTATCACAAATTATGCTGAATTATCTAGTTCAGCACCATCTTGCTCGTTAACTTCTATTATTGTCATACTTTTATGTCCGTTATTTTTTAAATTATTAAAGCATCTACCACCATTTTGAATTAAGTCTAAATTCTAGGTTTTTTACTATTCTGTTCTAAATTTCAAGTTTCACCAATATCGACAAGTGGGCACTTTTTCGAACTTGCGAACATTTTGCAAAGTTAACCTCTGATTAAAGCTTTATCGGTTTTAATAGACTTTCAACCAGTTTATATTCGAATACTTCTTGCTATACCATATTCAAATAGAAGACAAACAACCGCTACTTCAGCATTTCAAAACCGCGGAAGTAGCTTGATGCGGTGCAGTGCAAAACATCTAAATAGAATCGTACTGTCCTTATCCCCTACTTAACATCGCCCATAAATCAATAGCGCACAACAGCGGACAACCACAATTTATACAATGCACTATGCATCTTCTAAGATTTGCTCTAAATATCATGTTGTGCGGTGTGGGTGCACGTGGGTCGCCGGACGTCGTCCATTTGATCGCATCACTCGCTGTACGAATAAATGTAGATGGAAGTGTCCTTGTCGGTATTTGGGGAGACCGATCGGGCGATCTATCTCCATCCGGCTAATGTACCTTAGACTAGTCCGGTGCGTCTTGACCTACGTCTGACGAGTTCACTTGGAACTCTCGTTTCGTCCGAAATGCCTTAAATGCATGTAAACAAGATTGCATTATTACAATATGGCCGAACTTTCTAGAAATTTTAGCGATTGCATCATTTTTAAATGAAACTTCTAGCCGAGTTTTGCGCATATCATTTATCATAATATGCTAAATTGTTGCTAACGCTTCTCTCAGTTTAGGGAAGATTTATTGTTAATTGCTTATGACATCGAATAAACGGAATTGTATGTCAACAGCTACATTATTCAAATAGAATTAGCGCAGGTGTGAACTCCAAGTGTTTAACATGTGCTCAAGAATGTGCACTTTGCACATTCCTAGCTAAATATTCAGAGAAGTGCCTTTTGGGACACAAAGCACGTGTCGGCACTTTATCACTGTTCTCTTAAGAATCCATTTGGCTTGTAAATTTATGCTTCAAACGAGGTATCATAAATTCGTCCCTTTACTTTCCCTTCCGGGCTAGTTGGTAGGTGTGGGATACACCCACGGCTGACACAACGTGTGGCCAGTGATAGAGCCTAATCACTTATATTGCCCCTTCCGTCCAGATATGAAAGTTAAGAAGTGTGGGAGTGCAAATTGTCGTTCATTAGTCAGACCACTCTTTCTACAACTATGTTTGCTTGTTGGTCAACTGTGGCTTCCGTCTCAATTTGGTCAAAGGTTTAACTCTGAACGCGCTGGATGTATGCGCCTACATGTGATTGTCAATACTGCCCGAAACCCTGTCACTGCGATTTGGCGTACTGACAACCCTATATTTACGACGATTAATGTAGCTAACATTCTTCGTCGAAACATGCTCTTCTAAAACTATTTAGTAGAAATAGCACCAAAATCCACCATCATCTGCTTTAGCAACTGTATTAGGTTCGGCGTGCTGCACTGCGTCTATTAGCATGCAGTTTTGTTTTTTTACAAGTCTGTGATATACCGGGCAAAAGCTTCCCCCGAGTCTTTTCTTGCAACGACGCCTCGAACCAGCTCTCGCAATGCGACTGCTGGGGACTAGACTAAACCAATATTTACATGGAGCGACTGCCTCTCAGACCTCCACAATATAGTTACTTGGAATTGATCAATATCAAAGCAATCCTGAAATTATAAAAAAAAAGTGTATAACGCAACGAATTTTACTGTGAAGTGACACTTCAAGGGACTCTTACATAAAATGGAATGCGTTGAGCTCGCTGCCAACAATACTGTAATGAATATAGAGATTAGCAGCTGCAAGTAACGGCCCGTTGTTGAAACTTCACAAGTCTGGCGCAAAGCCTTGATTGAACTTAGCCGTAACTTGGTAATTTAAACTAATAGGTACGGAGTTAGGATACCTATGTTTAGCTATCTAAACAAGCAATTTGTGCTAGCCTTTGTTGTTGGGCTATACATTTTATGTCTTTATTTTCTCCTGGAGCAATGCTTTAGCTTTTATAAGCAATATGAATATTAAGACAACATTGTACTTTCTTGAGAAAATATCCAAATTATAAATTCGTCTGATTTCGTGGCCTTAATTACAAATTCATAGTCTCAAAGTTTAACTGTTTTATTTGATTTGATAACATCTTTCGAAGTGATGATTGGGACACTTTTCAAAATGAATTTATTCTCGACATCAGACGTGGTAGGTACTAAAATGATTCCACCCATTCACACAGTGCAAACACGACCAAGAATTACGTTTTATTGTACAGACTGGAACTTAAAAACATTGTTGGGTAATGTGTAATGTTGTTCAAATATTTACTGTACATTATCTGTTGAATGAATCCCTTTGTGTAACAGTTAGCGCCTTCTCTATGTAACTACTCATTTAATTACACAAGTCTCCAAGTGCACGCGTCGCATTTAAATCGCGAAGCTTGCAACAATGTACTGATTGTACAAAGTTAAACACAATAAAGAGGTTTTATTATGAGAGCCTGCGGCACAGCAACGTGCAAGCTGCCACAGCCACGTTACACTCCATTGTGTTACTTGGATGTAGAACTTGCTTACACCAGACTTGTTTAGCTGTTTATTCAACCAAATTAGTTTATTCAAGAAGGAAACACCATTGTTCTTCCGAATTATCTCGTCGTAAATTTTCTTAACATTCCGCCGAATGATTTGATGTGTTTCTAAGCTGAATGAATATACCAGGTCGAATCTGCCACAATAGACTGATTAGACAGTGGCAAGAGGTTTACGTTCATGCTCTCGTTATTCAAGCTTTAATATTAGCTTTTTAATAACACGTACTATATTTAACATCAACTCTTTTTCGGCAATTGTTAGAAAGCCTTAACCGCTTTCGATTATTAATTCTCACACTAGTCACGTTTTCTAATGCCCCTGCATCTTGATTTCAAATACCTAGAACGAATCTAGGTAGGAAATCTTTTCCCTGTCGTGTGGAAAGCTTTTGTAACAGTTATAATCAGAAATGGTAAACAATTTTTGACATTGTTTGAGTTTAAGATTTAAACGAAACAAAGCGAATAGGTATGTAATTTGCATGCAGCATCCTCATCTTTTATGATAAACAACAGAATCTTGGATGAAAATATATTGTAACTCACTCCGGTTTATCCCAGAGTAGTTAGACATCATCTAAAAACATTTTGGAAAAACCATGCCGCATTCTTAAACTTTAAACAACAATACCTACGAGTATATTCGAAAATACCATCTGATAATACCCAGATGAAGTACCTATGTCGCGGTGATGACGCAGGTAAGTACCTTACAATATTACAAGTATCTAATAACACTTGAACAAAATACGCTTTGGTTACATTAGCGGCCGAGAGTAGCATTAATTCAAGGCTTCCTGTAGGACTTTGTACCACCTTGAATATAATGTAACATGGTTCAATATATTACAGTTTTATGGCTTTGGAGACTACAGTAACGCTCTAAAGCAAAGATAATGATGGCCTTTAAGAGCATCTGAATAATAAATCAGTGTTGGCAGCCTAATACAAATAAATGGCGATCGTAATCGATGTATTTACTGCTGATAAAGCATTTCTTGTAGCCAATTTTTAATGACAAGAGATTTATGCATCAACCTTTTCTTTCTCACCCAGAATATTAAGGTTTATTATTGTTTCCTCTTCTAAAAATGTTTGTCTGTCAAGTTCATTCCTAAAAGCGACTCTATCGTTATCAAAGTTTCAATTTGTTTTATATCTATCACCGCCATCATTAATTCTTTTCACACAGACATGTTGATGGAATGGAGCCAATAAATAATAGTTATAAATAGTGTATTAGCGAGTGTGCGTGGATGCGTAGGCGCAGCGCCGCACTGTCTAGGCAACCTGTGGAACATCATGGCTTGTTTTACAACCTCTCGACACAGAATGGAAATCAAGACACGGTGATTATTATGTTATTATAATTTTGTTTTTATACCTTTTTAAATGAATTTTGATTAGAGATCTTATTTTTAGATAATCTTTAGCGTAATAAAAACATGCCCTTGCTCTCCACGACAAGCCACGCCTACAAATAAATAGGTACCTATAAATAAAAATAGGGAAATAACTAATGGATTTATCTTTGTGCTTTTTACAATATTTCATTAATGTAGTTTTGAATAATAGGAAACAGAAACAGAAAACTCAATTTAAGATATTCATTTTGTACTTAGAAATGTTCCATGTAATGTTTCCTTGTCGGATATAAGTCCACAGTGGCGTGTTGGGCACGTCTTCATTTGTCGGCTTTATCCGACCATGGCTCTCAAAACGTTAAACTAAACTAACCTAACCTTTAGAGGTTAGCGTGGAACAAAAAAATAGATTTCGCAACGAAGCAACACATTTCGAAGTGGAGGGCGGATGTTTTTCCTAGAACAAAAATCTTGCACAGAGATAACCAAAAGAAGTTTATTGCAGAGCTAAGCTTTTCTACATGTTGGTTTAAAATATCTGACTAAATGATTTCTAAAGCCATTCATTTTGAAGCAAGAGAGATTTAAGGAATGTCTATTAAACCATGTCGAGGAGATAAGTATCCATGTCGCCGAAAACAGTTGAAGTTTACTTAGAAACCGATAGGTTTTTATGAATAAAATAAAATACAATTTATAGAGAATAAACAGTTCAATGATTTAATAAAATTTCATTTGAAAGCCCCCATTGGTTTCTAAGAAATCTTCAACTATTCCCGACGACATGGATATTTATCTCTTTTGCGTACTGTACATGTTTGAATAAATCCGTTTTCCCATCAAACCACTTGAATGCCGTTATATTATTATGTTTACTGAAGCCGAAATGTTTGCCTGTCCTATTAGGTTTCGCTGATTGAATTATCATCGCTTCAACGTATTTCACGGAATATTTACCTATGTAGTAACTGGATATCATATTTACACTTTGTAGTTTGTAAAAATAATAATCATTATAATAATAATGTATTATGTTTATTTATTGAACCAAATAAACTATAGCTAATGCTTTATCTAATTAATTTATATACCTACACAAGTGTTAGCATTTGGGGCCGAATGAAGCATAAGTAACGTGCATTTCAGCCCTCAACGATGTGTCCCTTGTAGTAAGATACTTAAATTGTAGGAGTGCATTTTAAGCGTTTATTCGATATTTAAGGCAAATTATTCAAATATACCCATAAATAATATTCAAAGGCGCCACACATAGCTAAAGTAAGTTACTAAAGTTATTTTGTTTTGAAAAACATGAATGACTTCATCAATTCTTGTTCCATTCTTCATAGAATGTGTAAGACAACTTTTTCTGAATGTAATAATACTTTTCATTCGACAAAGCATACATTCCTGAACTTCTACTTAACTCTAACTTAAGTCTATTATCATCATGTCAACCTTAAGACGCCTACTACTTAATTTTTCATCTAGCTTATCTTTTAACTGTCTATATCTAAGATTAGCTTCTTCCCGCAACTTTGTTCGGGTGCAAATCTAGCATACTATACAACATGCATTCCAAGACACAAACGAACCTACTCATCAGAGGGTCTACCTAATGTGAGTTTTTAATCTATTCAATAGCATTAGCTTAAACGTACCCTTAGGTCTATTTGTATGGACTAACTATGATTCCTAATATTGCCACTTGACAGCGCTGTTTCAGTTTCAGTACAAATTGAAGTTTACGTTAGCGCGGTCGAGTAGGTACGTATAACAACTCACACTCGGCATTCAGAATTGAAAGAATTTTTGAAATTAGATGAGTAGTTTCGGTGATTAGCTCTTAAATCCAAACTTACAAAGTTTACCTATTACTAGAAACAGTCAACCGGTAATTTTTAACGACATTGAAAGCTCATTTAAGCGGTTTTTGTACTTCAAATGTAACAACTCTAAAGGCGTAAGGTTGAAAGTACTTACTTTCTACAGAATTGAATCCTGTTATAATTTCCATATCTATGGAGGTAGTTTGGAAATCTAATTGAACTTCTTCAGGTCCGTATACGTAAGCACGTGGATTAGCAAACAATAAGGTAAAGTAAATTAATGTCGAGTGTTGGTTGCGTGCGCCTGCGCTGTTCGGCGACGACAGCACGATAAAATGGCTAGTTTGTGGCGCGCCGCTCTGTCTGCCAACGCCAAGTAGGTACTTACTTCGGCATTCTACCTTTGCAGGGTTGTGGGTTATACCTATACATTGTTATGTTGTATTGTTATAAGAGCTTCCTGAAATTAATAGGCAGAAGATGATTGGCAAATAACAGTTAGGTAGGTACTTACCTAGTTACTTTCATCAAACGTAAATGGTTCGGTCCAGTAAAGAAGTACCTTTTAGTGGGATTTTTAATGTGTTGTTTCTCTTTTACCCATCGGTTATGAGATGTAAAAAAAAATAATTAAATGTTACACTGATTACTATAACTTGCAATAGCATTTTGTACGGAGCAATCAAGTCTAGAGTACTTACACACAATGTAGCCGTAGGTTAGGTTACGTCAAACTCAAGTGACATTAGATGACATTGACATATTTCGTTTATATATCGTTTTACCAACAAGCACTCTATAACTCATCAACATAAATTATTACTATTATTTTCCAAATGTTTATACCTCCTACCTACTCTTTTTTTGTGATTTAGATTTAGTCTACAAGGATTTTTAAAAGTTAGTTCAATAAACGTCAGAAGGCAAGTATTTCATCATACAGGTATTCGTAACTCATAAAACAAATAAATGTTAAACATTATGGCATAACTAAATTTTAGAATGTTGTATTTAATTACAGCTACGATGAAATATGTCAGTCATACTTCAAGTCCTATGTCTAGATAAATTTTCCAGCTAGTGTTGATAATTAGGTACCAATCCCGCTGTGTCGTAATTTACGCGGCGTATAAAGCTAATTTACAATTATTAAACTTTTGTTGTGATAGTGCTATAAATACTGAAAGGTTTTATAAGCTTTTGATTGTAAAACTCGTAATTAAACTTACTATTGATGTCAGTGCGATGTCTGAGCGAAACCCCTTTTGCCTACTTATATAGTCGTTTTCTAAACAATAAAATATAACACGACAGCATTTTATTAATCAAAAATTTCCAGAAATAGCTTGTCTTCGTATTTTAATTGTGCTAGCACAACAACAACTAAGGATCGTGTTCACCAACATTAGATTAGCCGATTACATTTTTAACCAGTTGTTCATAAAAAAACTTTCTTATGAAATAAATATAACTTTATGAACTGTATAAATATGTCACCGGTTGATTGGATGCTAGTGAAAACGAGCCAGTACATTGATGCCCAATATAATGTTTACCAACACAAAACAATCGCACATCAAATCTTTCGAATTCCGCACCAATCTCATCTCAGAAGCAGCTAAAGTAAGGATCTAAATTGTGTTGCCAACGGTTATTTTAACAAAATATGATAGACATCGGCAACCCTAACGGTGTAGTAAGGAGCATCTCGACTTGCACGTCTGCGACCTCATTGTGGTCTCGTTTCAGCTGGTGTTTGTTACTAAGTTGTCTATACACCTTTAGTTTACCTCTATACTGTTTCGTAGTGGGGAACGTAAGATATTTGATAACCACACGTTTTTATTCCCCGTTACAAACAATAGTGTCGACTTCAATGGGAAAGAATGAATGAATAGACCTATCTTGTGGTTACTGTTATTGAACTCATTTTAGAAAATCCTTAATTTTATCATTCAACATGGCTAGAATTATGGAGAAAGAAAATCTTTGAGTAGACACAATATTTGATAGCTATTCGAAAGTTGAATATGAACTGGTAAATTGGAACTTATGGCCACCCTGAATTTATTCAAATAGGAATGGTGAAACACGGCTGTGCTAACCGACTCTACAGCGTGTATCAGGAATGGCTGATCATATTTAAGGGTGATGTTCTGTAGATAGCTGGCAAAAAAATTATACACAAATGCTGACATCAAAATAAATGGAGGTATACTGGGTGTTTGTATCATTAACTCAAATGGACATCATATCAATTAGTCTCACTACACAATGTCACATTTTGGTAGGTAGGATGTATTATAATTATGTTTTACAGTTTACACACGAATAAAATCTTTGGTCTACACCAATTTTCCGAGTTCCCGAAAATTGATAGGTGACGTATTGCTTATTTAGGAGACTCGTCACGATCCTTAAGGGCGCGTATTCGATTTAGCGCAACTCAAAATCTAAACGATTGCTAGAACGGCGTAGCAGCATTGACACACACTAGTACAATACAATGGTCTGTTTGTGTGCATCAGAAAAAAAATACGCACGAAATAAGCACGAATAATTGAAATTGATCGGCAAATGAGTTCGTATAACGGACTGAAACATATTCTGTATATTAAGCATAACCTTTATTTTCATTAATCAAATATATCAGTTATGTTTTTATTCAAATACTGGTGAAAATAAATTGTCAAAGTGATCCGATTTTGTACTTTTTCGACATTGTTTTTAAATTTTCGTAATTTTGGCTCTGTAGTAGACTTTAAAACTATATATCCTGTTGGAAAAACGCATAAAATGTAATACTTTGGCATACTGTAATGGTTGTATTCGTCCTGAAAGTTAACTCTGACGTCTATTTTCGTAAAACGCTATGAAAGGATTGTCTTCGCTTAAAAAAACCAGAATTAAAAATTATATTTTTACTCTGTAGTTCCCTAAAACAAGACTTAATCTTTCTAAAACTGTAATTGTCGTTAAATAATCTGCTCACATCATTACGATATTGCTCTGGGCAAAACGCGAAAACGTAAAGTTTTCGTCACGAATCGAATACACGCCCTTAAAAATGACCACACATTTCTGTTACACGGTGTATAAATAGATTTACTTACAGGGTGTCGACATACAAATGAGAAGATACCTTACAAAGTAACTAACTAGAAAAAGAAGCTTCAACGGACATTCAAATTAGTATTGACGCGAATAGGTATTGACCGCACTTATTGAGATGTTAAAAGGACGCTCGTTCGTACGTGCATACCATGTAGTGTAACTAAAGGTTGTTTGCACTCAACTGGGTAACTTTCTCGCAGCACGGAGGGAAAGCGGCCAGGTGTGTGAACACCCGCTAATTATCTAGCTTAGGGCAAGCCCTCCGTGCCGAGAGTGATTACCATCTCTTGACACCGAGTGTGGGAGGCCGTGACCTTTCCCTGTAGGCACCAACCTACTCAAATATTTACTAACAAGTACTGCGTTTTATAGCATAACATCGTCAACAAGTGTGAATAGTAAAACTTGAAATAACTAGCCATAATTATTGAATAATAAATAAGCACGCCTGTAAAATGAAACTCCAATACTTTTGAATAGAGAAGAAATTACAGTAAATACTTAAATAGAATAATGATTTAATAGATACTTATAAATAGCATTAAAATTTTAAAAAACCCCCAACGCAAAACATAAAAGCGATTATGTAAAAAGTCAAAAATAATACCTTTTGTTGAGCCAACAAATGTTTGTTCGTTGAAATGGCGCTAAATATCGCGGCGGGGTACCGCTTAAGTAAGTCAGTCCCTTAATTTCATTCACTGTCTATTAATTTACCAGCATTTCCGACCAATTTGCTTCGATATTATCAAATTTTTGTTGCTAACCTAGTTGTTAATCTTGTTGCAAATCTAGTTACCATCAGTTCGCTATTTTAGCTATTTAGTTATTGCTTTAAACTTAGCGGTACCCCGCCGCGATATTTAGCGCCATTTCAACGAACAAACATTTGTTGGCTCAACAAAAGGTATTATTTTTGACTTTTTACATAATCGCTTTTATGTTTTGCGTTGGGGGTTTTTTAAAATTTTAAATTTAATTTTTATTTTTAAATTTTTTAAACGTAATTTAGTTTGGTTTTGTATAAGAGTTTACAAAAATAATTTACAAATTTTTAGTTTTCATTTCGTTACTCATTCCTCATTCCCTTGCAATATAGTATACATTATTCTACTAGTCAAGGCCTTTCATTTGATACCCATATATTGAGGGAGTTGTAATAATAGAATGTAATTCCCTAAGATCCCTACCGCAGCTAACAAAAGAGCTGATAACTTTAAAACTGCTGAACCGATTTTGATGAAACATGTCTAAGAACCATCGCTAGAGAATCAGCTTTCAAATAAAAAAAACCGCATTCAAATCGGTTCACCCGTTAACGAGCTACAGTGCCACAGACAGACACACAGACACACAGACACACAGACACACAGACCCACAGACACACAGACACGTCAAACTTATAACACCCCTCTTTTTCGTCGGGGGTTAAAAATAGAGGTTTACATTAATTACCGTATTGATTTTGGACGTTCAGTAGAAACCTACGTTGGAAAGCATTCCCATAACGGATCTTTTGTTTACGAATTCCATAGAATTATACAAAATTGTGATGAATCAGCTTATTTTAACGTGTTGAGATTGTTAGGAATGAGAGAACGTGAGAGATCATAATTTTCTTCGAGCATAATCATTTATGGTGTCTGTTAATCTTGTATATTGCATCGGTATTAATACTAACGGGAGAAATGTTCGCATTCTTTCATTTCGTAGCTTCACTCTTTGACATTTACACATTCTTGATGTTGATAAGCTCCGACTAGTTTCTTATATTTCTGCATAACAGGGAAAGTGTTATATTCTGTCGCTTATCTAAAAATAAGCGGATTTATTTTTAACAGAAATGTAGATTTTATTTTTTATTTCGTAAACAGATTTATAGATTCTATATGTATTCTTTATTTACCTACGTATTTTACAAAATGTCCAGCCACTACATGAATCACCTTAAAACCAAATTAAATGAAGTCAAGATCCACGCATAAATAAACAACCAAACCTGTCATGTCACGAATAAAGCTTCAATTATTTACGATATCAACGTTCGTATCAACATGGCCAACGAATTCCGAATACTTTGAGGTTGTATTCATGAGAAACGTTTAGTTACCACGACGAATAGTTTCGCAAGAGACTTAACGCATTGCGTGGGGAGACGCTTAGCGGCCCTTCCCTGAGGTTGTGGGTGCATAGTGTGCACAGTGCACACTCGCGGGTCGCTGAGTGAAATACGACCCGCCGTGCCGCAACGTCAACTTCAAGGCGTTCGTGGTGCGAGTACCGAATTGTTTCCTGCCCCTCGTCATGGAAGAAGACTTTTGGCCGTAGGACGTGGTGTTCCGTCGCTTCCGCGGACAATTGCCAAAGGACAGCACACAGACAATTGAGTGCAATTTAGTGAAGTGTTACTAACATAGTCATAAGTCGTCCCTATTAACACAAGTTAGAAAATATAAAATATGTATGTTTAAGGTATTATTATTATTATTAAATACGCCGCGATGATTGAATAATATTATGGTTCATGATTTGGATTGCCAAGTTTTCGGAGACTGACCATCGACTAAATAAATTCAACAATATCAGGCTGAATTTATGAAAACCCATTTTTTTATAAATATTTAGGGTTACGTACCCAAAAGGTAAAAAGGGGACCCTATTACTAAGACTCCACTGTCCGTCTGTCTGTCTGTCACCAGAATGTATCTCATGAATCGTGATAACTAGACAGTTGAAATTTTCACAGATGATGTATTTCTGTTGCCGCTATAATAAAAAATACTAAACACTTCATCATTGATTGTTGACCAGCTTTACCCAATCTATAGGTCCAGTTCTTATATAGCATGGCCATCACACTCAAATCATCTCGTCTCATTATTACGTAACATTATGACTTTTCAATTTAATTGCTACTAGAATTCGTCTATTTTATAACTCCAAGAGAGGTTTTTTAGAATGGAATGTCCGAACACTACAGCGTCCGTGAACTTGAGTAGATTTTCATTACAAATGTAATTAGTGAAGCGGAAGTGACGTGTCAGAGCCAGAGATTGTTAGATGGCCTCTTTTGACGCACAGCATTCATTAGGACGTTAAAGTGTCATCAAAAAGGGCCAGTAATTGATTCATTACTGATACTGGACGTCAATTTTCTTTTGAAGTAGAGCTATATAGGTGCCTATCTCACATTAAAGATAACTTGAAAAGGGCAGGCCAAGATGAACTCTAACTCTTGAAAGATTGGATAACAAATTGCAAAAATATTTGCAAGTTGCGACAGTATGGGCCGATAATAACAAAAAGGCTTTGATTATATAATGTCTAGATGGAGCGTCGCCCTACAATCATAACAAAGAAAACGAGTCAACAATTTCAAGTATGTGTGCGTGCAGGCGTCGTTTTACACTGTGCATCTACGTCTCTGTGTGCGTAAATAATGATTATATAAGCAATTATGTATATAATTATACATAAATTAATATTATTATACATATATTAATCATTTATTATTATTATTACGCATTTGGGCTTTGATTATATAAGCACTTGTCAGCCAATAGTTGGCTGACACTTTTTGACACGTTTGCAAGCACTTGACGCTCCATCTAGACATTATAAATAATCAAAGCAAAAAGACTGTTAAGTGCAGTCACCAATGTATTAAAATAAGTTGATACTCACCTACTTATACATAGTTATCACAATATTGCGTAACACATTTAAGTAATTAAAATCTCATCATGCAATTAAGCATTTAAATTACTAAGTGGGTTCAAAAGCTAATCGCATTATCTGTCTTATTAGGAAATTCATGTGGGTTGATAACGTGAACTTAATTAAGCAATCGTCACGCGATGCTATATTAAACATAACACGATATTTTATGCTTTAGACTTATTAAATAAATAATAATAGGGGTGTTATCGATAGAACCCAAAATGTTGTTACCCTTAGATTATCAAAAGACATATTAATTTGACATTAGATTGAAGGAAAAAAACTTCAAAAAGCCCTTCCAAATTCATATACTAAGCTAACTACCAGAGACAACTACTGTCATTAAAGATAATCATCATTCGTAGCAATTGAATCCCC
The DNA here is from genome assembly GCA_947361185.1 of Charanyca ferruginea. NCBI lineage: Eukaryota > Metazoa > Arthropoda > Insecta > Lepidoptera > Noctuidae > Charanyca > Charanyca ferruginea. The sequence goes on along the minus strand of OX376059.1, from coordinate 17,846,278 downwards.
TATTAGAAATGAACAAGAAAATCAAGGAAGTTTCATCCCACATAGAATGGTCGCTAATTGAATATAATTCTACTTTTTCATAATTGCGCCTGTCTGTTGAAGATTTCTCGTCGTAATTTTACGACACGCCAATTGTAGCAATTGTTCTGTTAAAAATATAGCCCTCTGGATGTCCTGCTTAACGACCGGATAGAGACTAATTCATTGTTCACACCATCGTCAAATTAATGCTATTAAGTAGTCAGTTCTGAAACTTATTTTACTATTAGACATGGCTAATAATCTTTTAGGAATTTCAACGAACACGTTGACCTTTTCTTGTTGTGACGTTGGACTTCGTCCCTTGTTTTTAATAAGTTCATACTATTTGGTTTTGCTACATGCATGTGTAGTTAAAATTTAACTGAAGTCTTTTGTCAGATTATTCATAAATTAGTGCGTGTGGTTTTATTATAAATTAAGTACAAATGCAAATTCAATGATACCAGTGTGTGAACCACTTTAATACAAATTAATGTTACGTAGAAAATTTGGTACTCTATGTGGTCTTTAAAGTCCCGAGTCGCATAATGCATTAGAAGACACATAATATTATGTAAATGACGATCAATAAACGTTTTATTTGGTAGTTCATTCATTGATCGTGATACAGTATGAATGAAAAGCACCGGCCCGCCCACGCCACTCACCGGTTGTAAAAGTTGGGTAAGTGTATGCGGTATTTTATGTCATATAAGTACCATGAGGCAACCGTTTAGCGACACATTTCGTAAGTATCCCTAAAGAAAACGACGCGACGTGTTACAGCAGCAAATATAATAAACAAAACTATATTGCTCTAATTAAGGACAAATTACTTACGTACTGAAATCAAACATAACTTACTATAATACTGTGTTATTTAAATGAAGTACCTATTGGGACAGATACACGTCTGAGAGCCAGTCAATATGCAAAGTAGTTTGATCTCACAGTCGAATTAAATACCAGACAGTATTTCATTTTATAAGTGAATTTATTGGAGCGCAAACACCCAATGTTATTATTGGCAGCTCTGTCCAACGGAGCCGAAATATTACAGATTGCGGAGTTAATAGAAATGTGTCCACTGAAGGGAAATAGAAAATATTTTCAGGTGACATTACCGAGCTGTATTGTGTTAGTCTTTGAGCAATGTGATCTGAAGTTGGTTTTAGAAATATCGGTGTTTCGCGTCGCTGAAGCTTTTAGCTTTTAACAGTGAAACATTCGCAAACCTTTAATCAGCAGATTCGTCAAAGATCGTATGTGTAAGGATTAGTAACACATAGCGTAGCCTAGAAGTGATTTTGAGCGTACTATACTAAAAAATCTAATTATAAACGACGTAACTTCGAGAGAAATGATAGGATTTTTAATCGATTCATTTCAATAATGGTCGTGATTGATACTCGCACGCGGCCACAGCTACTGCTTGTGCCACTTGAGGCCAGATCCAGTTTTTATATCCGGTCGCCTCTTCCACCGACTCACTATTGTATTCCTAATTGAGCTGTCAATAGGTAACCGTCCTTGACGCGCTCTTCATGAATTCTCCATGGCAGCTCGCCGAGTTGCCGGTAACAGGCCGGCAAATCATAGACCATTATAATTATTTTCATATTTGAAACCACTTTAACAACGAACATACAAAACTCGTTACAAATTAAACAAAGAGAGCGGAAATACATACTTAATTAAATTTCACGGTACCTACATTACATGAGGAAATTACAAATCACGACACGATACTTACTACTTTAACGAGAAATTAATTATGATTAAGACCATTAGTCATATTGCTAAGTTGCAAAATAGCGTGGCGTGTTTATTGATTAATTCCATAACAATTATCCATATTATACTGATAATATTTCATAACGAGCACAAAGTACATGTTGTCACGATAAAATTTATATTAGTTAACGAAACATTATTCAAATGGTCGGTGTTGTCAAAGGCGTGTAAATAACTCAACGATTTATAGCCGCTGCGCCCACGCAGGTCACGGCACGCAATCACATGCAACTTACACCTTTGGGCGGAGCACGGTCTAATGCAAAGGCTGTAGAGATTCAGTGACTAGTAGAGTTTTTGATTAGGTATTATCCATATCCATACTAATCCATACCTACTCCATACTATACTTTGGCATGAAGATAAATTTGGCATGAAGATAGCTTGAACCCTGGGGAAGGACATAGACTACTTTTTAATCCGCGACTTCGTCTGCATCCGCGATAACCGACATTCAAGCGGACGAAGTCGCGGGCAAAAGCTAGTATATAATATAAACATATGACTTTTGGGGTGTGGTGACCTGTGTTAATTTTCAGCGTGAGGTGGTTACAAGTATAATTAATCAGTTGAATTCATTAAAATCTAATATTATTATGTATGTAATGGTAACGTGTCTGTATAGGTGCATGATCGGGACTTCGGACAGTAATCGGAAGTCTCAGCAGTTTTTCGGGTGCACCTGATTTTTAATTTTGTAGGGAAAATATAACATATAAACAACGGCTTGTCGTTTAGCCTTACATAAAATAACTTTAAAAAATGTGGGATTTAAAGAGCTTTGCTTGTGAAACGCCCAGCGCTTGTGGCATGTGGTTATCCGCCTACAGTAGCGCAGCGGACGGACAAATCGGACGCCACTTCCGCTCCGCCTCTTACTAAATGCGGAGCCATCCGTGGGCGAGGCACGTGGCTAAGGTAGAGAGTCCTCTAGCCGCGTAGCCGCCTCGCCTTGAAGCCATTCATAAACAGTTTGTCAATGAAAGCTCATCGGCTCATCAATAAACGTATTATCGTAATGTGTACGACATCGACTATTTTACTATATAAAACGCGTTCTGTACGTTATAAAATGGAGAAAGTCAATTTATGTTTGCTTTTCTTGACTTTTTTACGTGGCTAGACGGTTTTATAGAGTTTCAGCTTTTATTTATTTTTATTTAAATGAACAGCTGACAAATAAACCTACATAGATATAAAAACAAAGTATGTATAGTAAATAATGTAAAATAAAAAGTCGTCTACTTAATAATGTTTAACATTAATGATGAACGGTGAAAGATCATGTGAAATTATAAAATAAATATCTTTTTCGTAGTTCTTGTTATAACTAGGACTACTGGGAGGAACTAGGAGCGAGGTGAAATTTTAAACTCTGCTTCCTTTTATGATGTGCCCAAGCAACAAGGGAGGATTTTTGGAAATTCAACCCTAAAGGTGTAAAATTAAGAATGAACGTTTGTGTGGAACTCCGTCCTTTTTGTAGTTAGAGACATGAAATATGAAAAACCGAGATACGAAAATTGATATATTATTTTCGGTTAGCCAATAAAAAATAAGAATCAAAATAATAAAATTATTTACAATTCTAAGAAAAAGGCAGGGAGCTCAGAGGGCATCAAAAAACTCGTCCACATCGCTGTCAACGGGACACGTGCCCAACAGGCTGGCAGCATTGCCACGTTGTATGGCAATGCTGCCAGCCAAAAATAAGAGTATGTTTATTTGGAAACTTCACGTCTAAGGGTGTAAAATAGGGGATGAAAATTATGGGAAATCCGTTAGGTATTTTTAATGTTCGGAACATGACAATTAAGCTTTATGGTTATACATAAAAAATTAAAAAACACAATGTTCAGTTTTTTATGATATTTCTGAAGGAGTGAAATACGGTTGTATGGAAAATCGAAACGACTTTGAAAGTGAAATTTTGCACATGGCTTCCTTTTATGATATAAGCTTCCTAGTAGCAACAAAGGATATTTGAAAATTGAACTCATAAGGTTTGAAAAGGGGAGTTGTAATTTATTTTTAATTCATGGGTTTTGAATCAACCTAAAGTTTAGCACGAATGCCAATCTTAATAAAAAATAATGGAGGGTTTTTTAACTACCCCTAGAATAATGCTGTTGAGTTTGTACGAAGTTTGAAGTCTACGCGGATGGAGTAACTGGCGAAGTGCTAGTTGTTTTAAATAAGTTTGCAATCAAACCATTTTCCATTCTCAATGCCATAAGTCCATCCAATCTTATATAATAATATCTTTGGGATGGATCTGCCAGATACCAGCTTGATGCCCTAGAGTCAATTGAGAAACGAGCCAAGAGGATCATTGGCCATGATAGGCTCGTCGATTCAAAGCTCCAAAGTCTTGAGCATCGACGCCGAGTTGCTGGCCTGTCGGCTTTCTATCGGTTGCATTTTGGGGAGTGTGCGACGGAATTGCATAATTTAATTCCGCCGAGCCCGTTCCATCATCGGACCACAAGACGTACGGCGATGCGCCACCGGTACATGGTGGACATCCCCACACGCACGAAAGGTTTTGGGAATACATTCATTGTGCGTACTGCTAAGGAGTGGAATTCCCTGCCTGAGTCTGTGTTTCCTGATAGCTACAACCTGGGAGTCTTTAAGTCAAGAGTGAATAGGTTACTTCTAGGCAAGCGTGCTCCATCTTAGACCGCATCATCGCTTCCCATCAGGTGAGATAGTGGTCAAACGTATGCACACAATAGATTAAAAAAAAAAAAACAATGAAATGCAACCTTTTTTCAGACAACCTAAAAAGCCTGAAAAAAGGTTCGAAGGCCATCCAATTATTATAAAATCCTGGTTAGTAGACTCAACAGTCTGAGAGAAACCCGTCACGTTGTTGAAAAAATAATAAGATTTTTTTTTAAATGGCTTGTTTTTATTTTTTCGTTGTCATTTGGCCAGTTTACTTACATTATTTTGAATACAACAAAGAAGTACCATATTAAAAAGTTTTGGTTATACTTAATTATGTTTTTATTTCTTTTGTGAAATAATAAATCTTGTTTTCAAATTCCCTAACAATACCATAAGTAGGTATAGTAAGTATATTTTCATAAAATCTGGTCAGTAAACTCAAAAGCCTGACGGCCATGTAATTTGAAAAAAAAATAAGAGTTTTTTTTAAATGGCCCACCTTTGTTTTTTCGTCTTTATTCGGCCAGTTTACTTGCATTATTTTTAATTCAAGAAAAAAAATATTGTTATTTTTATTTTGTGAAACAAATCTTGTTTGCAATACCTTTAGTACCTACTGAAATACCTACTTTAGTAAGTATACCTAAGAAATTATAACTTTTTTTTCAGCCGAACTGAAAAAAGGTTTGGCTTTGAACCGACTATTATAAAATCCTGGTTAGTAGACTCATAAGTCTGACAGAGAGCCACTATGTAATTAAAAATAAATGTGATGTGTTTTTTAATGGCTTGTCCTTATTTTATCGTCGACAATCAGCCAGTTTACTTACATTATTTTAAATAATAGCAAAGAGGTATTGAAAAATAGCGGTTATTTTTTTAGATACTGAAATTCTTTAATACCTAAATTATCAAACCAAATTATTGAGCTAAAAATTTTATACTACTGATTTGATTTACACATAACTACAAACAAAAACAAAACTTGAGTAACAAATAGTCTAACAGGAAAGTCATTAGTCAAAATAGAATCAAAGAGAACAGAAATATTTTGGAAAGTTACTTTGAAGTTTCTAAACGCACAGTCTGACCATCATTCGTCCGTCCGACTGTCAGATGGGACATAATTAAACCAATAGTTTATCTTGTTTTGTTTTATAGACAAGCTACGTTTTGTAGACAGCAAAGATCGGATAAAATATTCAGAAGCGATTCAGTACCACGCAATGGTTATTGCAATAAAATACTAACATGCTACACTACACACACCTTTAAGTGAATAAATATTTTTGGGCCCTAATCGCTTAGGGCCTGTTTCCTGCCTTTTGACAAAATTATCATACATTCTTTTCTTTTTTAGGGTTCCATACCCAAAGGGTAAAAACGGGACCCTATTACTAAGACTACACTGTCCCTCTGTCTGTCTCTCTGTCTGGCTATCTGTCACCAGGCTGTATCTCATGAACCGTGATAGCTAGACAGTTGATATTTTCACAGGTGATGTATTTCTATTGCCGCCATAATAACAAATACTAAACTACTAAAACAGAATAAAATAAATATTTAAGGGGGCAAAAAATCACGTTTGTTATAAGGGATAACAAACGGGATTTTTTGCCGTTGATTTTGCTCGATACCTAATGTTGTATAAATAATGGTACGCAACCCCTGGTGCGCGAGTCCGACTAGCACTTGGCCAGTTTTTTAAAACATAAATATTATTTTAAACAATACATAACTCGCAAAATCTTTTCGGAGGAAACTGACGAATCACAAGCTTTATTAGTGTCCTTATCCTATTTCCAAAATGTAATCGAGCAATTCGAGCATAATTGTGTATTAACTTGTTGACTAAAATATGACTGGACTTTTTTTTTTTTTTTTTTTTTTTTTTTTTTTTTTTTTTTTTTTTGTAATATAATATGTGGGGACATTTTCACACACGGCCATCTGACCCCAAACTAGGGAGACCCTGTACTATGGGTGTCAGACAGCTGATATACATACACAAATACATTTTTTTTTTTTTTTGTAAATACATACATATATAGATAAACAACACCCAGACACAAGGCAAACACAAGTGCTCATCACACAAATGTTTACCCTGGGCGGGAATCGAACCAGCAACACGCTGCGCAGCAGTCGATCGCTCAGCCACTGCGCCAACCGTGTCGTCGACTAATTTTATATTCAGTGGTTTGTGGGTAAGGTCCTGTTTACGGAAACGTAGAGGGGACTTTACATTCAAGAATACCTAATTAATTAACGACACATTACAGAATTCTTCACGCCCTCAAATATGTAGTAATTCAATAATATTGCAGTTACATAAAAAACTTGTCAACTGAGTGTCCATTATCACAATAAAGGTTACAGAAGGACTCCTCCCGCCATCCTCAAAAATAAATACCTAAACTTGCCAGACTCACTAGGGCTGCTACTGTATTGACTCTGGGTTTTATTTGTGACAATATGTTTGATTAACTGGTTGGAACTCTTTGTAATTTTTTTATAACAATATTTTCTTGTTTGTCATAAAATGTCAATTACCTACAACATTTATTAATTTTGGCAACACGTGACAGTCGAGACTGAAGTCTGCTTGAAACTGCTTGAGGAGAATTTTTATAAACGTAATGTCAATGTGTGCGTGTGAAAAATGAATGGTGGGTTAGGGGGTAGGTGTACCTATGTATATATAATACATAGGTACATAGGTATATATATATAATATATATAAAATGCTATGCAATAGCTTTACCGCGGCAGTCCCCGAGTGCCACAGTGCTTTTATTTTTAAATATGAGTAGGAACCTACCTACCTGCAATAAAAATACTGAAAAGCTATTAAAGCCCCGTTTTCACTGTGCAAGTAGCTTGCATAGAGTAGAAGTCTAGACTTCTTAGCTCGAAGACACAGTGAACACATTTGAACCCTAATGAACTCACCCGTTTATTTCACAGGTATTTATATCCCTAGACCTTTCCCACGATTAGTATCTTTGAACTCATGACATATTGGAAAATGCTTTACGTAAGTACCTACAGATTTGTTTGAGAGTGGCATTTCCGGGATCTAGATACAGTAACACAATGCGTGGGAGTGGTAGATAGAAATTATTTAAAATTATGATTGTTCCAAATTCAATGCCTCGTTGACTGCGTAGCGTGGGGACCCGGTTTCGATCCCTGGGTCGGGCAATTTTTTATATAAGTATAGCAGGCCGGTTAATCGCCCATCTCTTTTCTTCTTCCACATCATAGACAGGGTCTACACTACCCACTACACTATACTACCCTGGCTATCTACCTGGAAACCTTAGTTTTGTATAATTTAGCAGCGTTATTTAAATTTTGTAAATGTGAATACCATGGAGCCATTTAATACCTATAAGTTTGACAAAAATTAACATGGCGGTTGGGAGTATTGTCATGCTCGCTCAAATGTCTCGCTGATGGTGGCGGGTGTGTTGGATCATTCGGCTTCCTTCAAAATGGTTGAGCTGAATGGTGCTGATTCACGCGTCATGTTCGTGAACGGGCGCTGTCAGTAGAAATTGGTCAGCTCTTATCTGCCATGGACTTTATCTTGCTTCTTTTTTGTGTTTTGTATTGTTAGATTACCTTCATAGTTTTCACATATAGAAGCAACAAGAATCATGTAACCAGACTTTGTAAAAAACTTGATTTAAAAGAGTGTCCGTGGAGTTTCTTGCTCGTTCTTCTCCATAGAAACCTACCTACGTTTTGGAACGAGCAACTAGCTTCAACTCTCTGACTAACTGACCGACTCCTTGACAATTCAAAAGTGCCTGTAAATGGTTTAATTGAAATAAATGCTTTGATTTTGACTTTGACGTTGACCTATATGCCTATGCAATTTTTTTCTATATGATACAGGACGGTAGTACTAATACTTATACTGTGATACAGGCGTGTATGATTGTATTTTTTTTCGTTTAAGGTGATTCATTGGCAATCTTTCTAGGAGTGACGATCTTTTGTGATCTTTTGCAATAGGGCCGACTCTTAGGCTAAGAACTCACGATGCGGTTTTCGCCCGCGCCCGCCTGCAGTTGCGGGCCCGCAGCTTCTGTAGAATAACGCGAGAGCTTCCTCTCTTCTACCCTGTTGCTGTGCCCGCTCAGGGTCCATAATGATCCTAACCAAACACCTACCACCTAAGCAAATTTGTACTTATGGAAAAGCAATAAAGATATTGAGTATTGAGTAAAAATCAAAGCATATTTCACGAAGCGGTTTACACCCGCAAAATTTATTTTAAATTAAAAAAAAATTACTACAAAAATTAAATTACATTAAAATTCGATCAAAATGTATAGGACAGCATATTTTTATTTTTATTGTTTATTGGCAATGGCCCCTCCTATAGTGAAAGATGTTCACTCATTGATTGCTAATGAAATTAAAATCAGGTTATATTTTGAACTAGGAACCGCTTTTGTGAATGTTGACTGTGTTAAAACAAAATAAATACTTAGCAATATTCATAATGCATAACAACTTAAAGGGTCGGTCCAACATTAATAAATAACACTTAAAATCTATTATCAGTGACTGGGGCTCCATAAATTACAGCCAGCCTGGTGGTGATATGATTAATGGCAATCTATATGATATGAATCAAGCGATGGCAATTATGTAAGCAGTTCTGTGTCAAATAGTCCGCCCACGAATTGTCACGCTTTGTATAGAAACTATGTATGTTTGTGTATGTTTTTAACACAAACATTATGCGGGTACAAGCTTTGTCGGGTTTTATTCGTTATATTAAATAAATGGCCAGTCTTTTCAGCGTTGAAAATGCCGAAAAAGGATATTTTTTCCGTTTTTTTTCGTATGTTAGTTAAAAATATTACAGAAATAATCTTTTGGAACGTAAAAGAACTCTTTCGAAATATTCGTTTGATGTTTTGTTTTTTTTTTTAAACGTAATGTTAGTACGTAGGTACTATTTGGAAAGAATTAAAGCATAGATATCCTTAGTACCATAAACTAAGTCAGTATATGAGAAAAAAACATGTCCCCGTTTCTTTCATTATACTTCAGTATTTTTCGGGTATATTGAAAAAAAAAACATGCAATATATGTTGAAAAATTTTCTTAAGAGCGCCCAACCCGTCATATAAATGAAACTATGAGTAGACACATTCCTATTTTCATATAATTAATAGGAAATAGTGACAACAAACTGACAAAAATGATAAAGACAACATGTAGCCTAAAATAACTCGTCTTGTTTTAGATCCACCCAAAGATGAACAGATCCATTACTGTGATTATAGGACTTCTGACGGCCAATTTCCTCCTACAACATGTAGGTACCTAGTTATTTATAGAAAACATCTTTCCAAATTGTCTTTTTGTAATGTTTTTATAGACATGGATAACCTACACAATCGGGAAATAACTAATAAGTAATTTAGTACCTACCCATGCGAGTCAATAATTTGTGCTTTTCTACTATAAAAATAATAATAAACGAGCATTTAAATGAGTCTATGGTAGTACCTATACCTATGTATTACATTCATAAAAGTGAAGTAAAGTAAAACATAAAAGATAATAATAATAATAATAATCTGTGGGGACATTTTCACACACGGCCACCTGACCCCAAACTAGGGAGACCCTGTACTATGGGTGTCAGACAGCTGATATACATACACAAATACATTTTTTTTTGTAAATACATACGTATATAGATAAACAACACCCAGACACAAGGCAAACACAAATGCTCATCACACAAATGTTTACCCTGGGCGGGAATCGAACCCGCAATACGCTGCGCAGCTTCGATCGGTCAGCCACTGCGCCAACCGTGTCGTCAGATAAGAAGATAAGATAAGTAGTGACAATTCCGACAACACCAAATAAAAACTAAAAATTATTATATAAAGTATCTATGTATTTGACTGTTAAATAAGTATGAGGTCTTTTCAATAAAAAAATTACGAAAAATCCTAAAATTATATACCCTTTTTAATTCATTATAAGTAAGTCTTTGTTTGTGTTTAAATTAAAAAACCTATGCAGAATGTCTTTATTAAACAAATTCTTTATTTAACTTTGTGCTTTAAATAGCGTCGTTTTTAAGCTACTCTTTGCACGACAATTACACAAAGCTGTGTATATTCGCGTGCCAACCACCAGTATCGGGTCTTCGCCGAGCTTTGGTCGTCAATGGCCCTCTAACTTAGCTAGATAACGTGCAGTTTACCGAGACATGACACGACATGAGCCTGCGCGATGGACAGTAGTTACTATCCTGCTAGTAGCCACCAAGCCACCAAGTACTTGTAATATACCGACCGCACAGCAGCTGTAAACTCTATGTCAACTCAATAAGTTAATACCTGTATTTACACGGATTATTCTACTAAAAGCTTCTCACTGTTCAGTGAGCTAAACAATCCGCTAAAGGACCGAATTTCGAACTCTGAGGAACCGGAACCACAAACAATACGAACCGCATTACGTAAGTACATAAGTACTTATCAATCAGCTGTCAAATCCTACAAACTTCACGGTGAAATACTCGTTTGTCTTCTAGCTAACGTAATGACTCCCGAGCTGGCTGGTCGCGCCGGCAACCAGATTAAGGTTGCCGACAACTAAATGAAATTCCAGCTTCAAACGTGACCCACAGTTGACACGGGCGCTGTCTATACATATAAGGTACCTTTTAAATGGATTCTAGCTTAGTATTAGGTACATTTATTTTGAAATTGGCAACTTGCTGTTTTTATTTTTAAATATTAAAAAAAAAATTGAGAGGTGATATGAAAGCGCAAAATGTACCAAATTGATGTTTAAGCTGTAATCTCTACTTTAAATGCAATCGATGGATGATCGTCTTTCATCTTCTGACTAAAGGCAAACGTTTTGGTTCTTTTATTGCTTCAAAATACCTATACACTTTCTACAAAGTGTGTGTACTTACATAAAGGTGTGTACTTAAGTACAACGATAAAAGGAGAGTATTGTTGTAAAAAGCTTTTAAGTGCTACATACTTAAAGGTTTTATGGGCGTCCTGATAACTTGCACAATTTGAACTTAAAGTTAATAATGTACATAAAGCATACGCTTATTCCGTAAGCCTTTGGTTTTGTCACTATGATGTATTACCAGAGTAACGAGTAGGTTCGCGTTTGGTGCAAAGCTATTTTAGATATTCAGGCCAAATTACCTCAAAATTGACAACATGCAGGAGACAATGGTGTAACTTATGTAAACTGCAACTTAACTAATATTTAGTGACTGAATATAACAATGGAATAGCCACATTGCGTTAGTAAATTCTAATTTTCATGATGCCAACATTGTCAACTGTAGGTAAACTTATTCAAGGTATCGACGTAAACAGAGTGCAAAAATCGTTTGAAAAAAAAATAAACATTATTCGGAACTTCTGAGGAAATGCCATATATTTTAATACATAATTTTGTAAAGGAAATTAAAATATCAACAAATCTACATCCCTATGGAATCAAGGCTATTGATTTCCCCCTTGAAAAATGTGTGAGAGTCCATTTCAATAATGAGTTTTCTTATTTGATAGAATATAATATATTAGATACTATATATTATTATACATAGTTACCTACTATTTATAATAAAAATAGCCTTTATTCAGACAGAAAAAAAAATAAAAAAAAAAACAATCACTGAATCGATGACATCGACAACTCCGTCTGTTTGCCCAACTTTGGCAGAGGCCTCCTCCATTTTTTTCCACTCTACTCGGTTTAGAGCTTTCCTTGTCCATAGTTTCCCTGCTATCGCCTTTAACTCGTCTTCCCACCTTCGAATCGGTCTGCCTCATTTCCTTTTCCTATTTCTAGGGTACCAAGACACTATGCTTCTGTTCCACTTTTCGATGCCTCTTATTGTATGACCCGTCTATTGCCATTTAAGTTTCCGTATTATCGTTATAACATTTTGTATTTTAGTGCGATTTCTGATGGTTTTGATTCGAACTCTGTCTCATTTTCTTAGATTCAGCATGCCTCTCTCCATTGCTGTCTGGCAAGTTTCTAACTTTTTACTTTGCGCTTTGGTGAGGGCCCAGGTTTGGCAACCATAGTTAGGACTGGTAGCACGCAGGTGTTGTACAGTTTTGATTTGACAGACATCTTGATTTCTTTGTTCTTCATAATTTCTTTTAGTCGCCCTGGTAGCACTTCCATGCATTCCCAATTCTAGTGTCTATTTCCTTACCTACTACTTAGTTATTTCTAAATAAATAAATATATACGTCAATGAAATCTGCCCTAGTCACGATTTGTTTTATAAACAACATAGATGCAAATGGAAAAACAGTTTCCCTGTTTTCCCGAGAAAAAAAAACGCTAAAATATTATCGAAAGAGATAAGTAAACAATATTACACAACAAAAAAATGGATAACGGTACCCACCTTACAATAATAACAAAACATTAAAGGTAGTCAAGTTCTGTTAGTTACCTATCGCACTTTCTGGAGACATATAGCCACTGTATTCGGAATTTAATTTCGATAGTAACGTAACAGCTGCGTCCCTCGGCGGCACATCGTTTCTCAGAAGCCGCTCTCATTTGGCAACATTGCCGCGACATATCGCGCCTTCTGACTCCACGTCCATTATTCCGATGTTATCTCCGACATATTAGAACTTAAGTGAAACTAATATCAATTAATTAACTGAATGGTGATTGCTGATCTAAATTAGCATGTATGTGTCACTTTTAGAGTACAATGAACTGTTTATTTAGTTTACAAATTGATTATAATATTTTAGTGGTGTATTTTTAGGATAGGACCCGCACTTTGCAATTAGTGGCACGAACTGCAGTAACTACTAAGTAGTGTAACAACAAGATGAAGAAATGTTTCTTCTGGATATGCTTTATTAACATACTTAGTTGATATGCGTCTATGCAATTTTATCGCCACTACAATATTAGAATCAGATTTTTGTAAAAACGTGTTTATATGTTACCACTCGACATGGACAAAAATTACAAATATGAAGCAGAGGAAATAAAAATAATAGGAGGGCGCAGGGGATATGAAGCGAATGGTGTTTAGTTCAGGATTTATTTTAAAACAACCCTTTTTTGCTATTTGTTGCTCTATCAGTTTATTATCTACGTCTGGAGTTCTCTCAACTTTACTATTACTAGCTTTAGCCAATTTTTAGATAACATTAACTCATCAATTTTACTTTTTTTTTCGTACCTCTCAGTGAAATATACTGTCCCAGACGAAAGTAATACCTGTTAAGAGCGCGTATTCGATTTAGCGCAACTCAAAATCTAAACAATTGCTAGAACGGCGTAGCAGCATTGACACACACTAGTATAATAGAATGGTCTGTTTGTGTGCATCAGAAAAAAAAAATACGCACGAATCATTGAAATTGATCGGCAAAAGACTGCAAGCGATGATTTAGTACAGTGCTTTTTAAAATAATTGTCTAAAATACATGAGTTCGTATAACGGACTGGAAAATATTCTGTACCTATATTAAGCATAACCTTTGTTTTCATAAAATAAATATATCAGTAATGTTTTTATTCAAATACTGGTAAAAAAAAATTATCAAAGTGAACCGATTTTGTACTTTTTCAACATTGTTTTTTAATACATAATAGTAATATTTTCGTAATTTGGGCTCTGTAGTAGACTTTAAGACCTTTAATCCTTGTGGAAAAAACGCATAAAACATAATATTTTGGTATACTGTAATGGTTGTATTCGTCCTGAAAGTTAACTCTGACGTCTATTTTCGTAAATCGCTATGAAAGGATTGTCTTCACTTTAAAAAACCATAATTAAAAATTATACTTTTACTCTGTAGTTCCCTAAATCAAGACTTGTAGATCCCTAAATTAAAACTGTAATTGCCTTTAAATAATCTGCTCACATCATTACAATATTGCTCAGGGCAAAACGCGAAAACATGAAGTTTTCGGCACGAATGGAATACGCGCTATTAAAAATTTTTATATAGTCAAACTAATTTTATTTTTTACTTGACACTGTTACATTTAGCACAACACTGTCATTATTCATTTTCCTTCTATAAAAACATCGTTCATTAACTCTTATTAGGTCATTTTTTTTGTACCTACTGTACACCGGAGTCTGGAAAACAACCTCCAAATACGCGTTAAAGTTAAAATTCTTGTCAGAAAAAGGAAAACAAAATCTTAAGCATTTTGTGAAGCTTTCGTGTGTTTACGCTACGTTTACAGCACCCTGTTGTCTTACAGCCAACAAAGAACCACAATTTATGACCTCTCGGCGACTTTCTCTATGGGCAATTCAATTTTTGGGCACAATGAGGAAATATTGCATTGTAAACGGAGCTAAAAGGTTTGATAATGGTTTTGGGATTTCCTTGAATTTATGGGAATTTGTGGCGCAAGTAGCGGCTTAAAACATCTAAAAACAAAATAAATTTATCACTAAGTAGGTTTTGCCTGTGATTTCTTCCGCGTGAGTTTTTTAACGGAGTCCATATTTATTGATAATAAAATACATAGCCAATAGCACTCAGAGATAATAATAGCTTCTTATTAGCGAAATAATTGACAGAACCAGTACTTAGTGGACGCGAGTAGTGCCAGGTATTAGCCCAAACGAACATAAACTCAACTTAAATTTATAATATTTGTAATGATAATAGTGATAACTACTTAATGATCACATCTTTACCATTCAAGGTGTTGTAGTATTTTAGCTGAGAAAGAGTTTAAATCAAATCTCAGTTTTTCAAAGTGGGTAAAAATGTATTGCTTTCTAATGTAACTGTCAATATGAGACTTCAGTTATCCCACTGCTGCGCAAAGGTCTCGTATTACTTTGGAGAGCTTATCAGGACCCACATTATTTGCTTGTTGGTTTTGCTCAAAAAGCTCGTCACGTCATATTATACGTGGTCTACTACAAGGTCTTTGCCAGTACCATTGCTCCTCGTGCGTGGAATTAAAATGATGACTAAGTGTAATTCATAATGTTAAGAATAAGATGATGACGAAGTGAGTAATGTTTCCTTGGCCTGTTGCCAGGGTGACTATGATGAAGTCTTGCGCTATATCGAGTGGTTGAATTTCTTCGTCCTCGGTGTTACCGTGAATCTATACAGGATGAAATTGAATTCATTCGCAAAAATTTAAGGAGTGACTCAGACCACGAACCTGAACCACTTTCATTATGAAGCCAACTCAAACAGCGTGAAAAAAAAAACAGCTGTTCCATACAGAAGTGCAATAGGTACTCGGCCAAAATGTATGGAACGGCTGTTTTTTTTTCGCGCTGTTTGAGTTGACTCCATATTGAAAGTTGTTCAGGTTCGTGGTCTGAGTCACTCCTTAAAATTTTGCTCATGAATTCAATTTCATCCTGTACATTTACGAAGAGTCACAACTGCTTCATTTTCAAAAGATTTTCTACTCAGAAATGTATTTAGGCCTACATGACATTGTAAAGTTTAATAATCCCAAGTCTGTAATAACGGTAATGAAAAAACAAATGACGCTCAAACCAGCTCCTCCCTTGCGCCAATCGCGTGCACATCGCGGGGCGCGAGTAATCATCGTCTGTGTCCCACTTCATTGGAGACGACGGCGCCTCTCCGGCTGCCACGATACCGGCACTGAATTAAAAATCCTCTCCGTTTCCCTTAATGTCGCCGAAATTAAAATTTGAGAACTATTGTCTCCGCCGAACAATGATCCCTTGTTACAGCACTTTTCATTCAGCGTTTCGTTCGCGCGTTGTCCTCATTCATTATTTGAAATGTTTGCCGTTTAAATTAAGATTTATTATTCTTTTTGGAACTCGTGGAAACCAATTAAATTGCCTTTTTGGTACTGTAACGAGAAAATTGTTGAAAATCATAAAAGGTGAAATTTCGAAGCAAATTCGGTACTGTCTGAAAATAAATGTCCAGAGACTGGGAACTTAGGTATTTTTTATTGTAGGGACCTGAATGTTTGTTTTTTCTATTCGAAATTTTTAAATTGTTTTAATACAAGAGAGTTCCTTAAGATAACGTTCCACAATAAGCAATTAACCATCGAAAAGAGAGAAGAGTGAGTCTATTTTCTAAACTTTTAATAATCGTAAGTATAGTAAAATCGGTCGTGTCTTTTGTGCAGGCTACTTCGGGAAGTACTTGAATAAGTACAATGGCTCTTACATCCCCCCCGGCTGGCGCGAGTGGGGGGGACTCATCATGAACTCCAAGTACTACAACTACAGCATCAATATGAACGGCAAGAAGATCAAACACGGCGATGACTATAATAAGGTGCGTATTTTTTAATAGTTCATGACATGGTTTAAAATCTTGACAGTTCTCGGATACTTACATACATTTTTTATAATTATACATACATTTTTTGTTTATAATCTACAAATCCAATGCAATTTTTTTTGTTATTTATATACAAAACATTACGAAAACAACTACATAGATTTTAAGGACATTAAAATGAACCTTATAAGATAGAAAAATAATCAAATTATCGGAAATCTGAAACTGAACCATGGACTAATAAATTCCAATTACAACTTTAAACTAAAGGTAGTGGTTGACCATCGCGAGCACTTTCATGATGTATACAACATTGATTCCAAATTCAAAATTCTACATGTTTCAGGATTACTACCCAGACCTAATAGCAAACGACTCCATAGCGTTCTTGCGCGCATCCAAGCGTCGTTTCTCCCGCAAGCCAGTTCTGCTAGTGATGTCATTCCCCGCACCACACGGCCCCGAGGACTCGGCCCCTCAGTACTCGCATCTGTTCTTCAATGTCACCACGCATCAGTGAGTACCAACATTATCTAACTATAGGACCCGCAATTCTTGAAAGGTCATGGAGGGGCTGCTTTCAGAGACAAAATGTCAAATTCAGGGTTGGTATATTTTAGTTCTCCTTGTTCTGGCTGTCTTGTTCGCCCTACGGCTGAATGGTGGCTGTAATCATGTCATCTGGAGATCCATTAATCAAAGCTTGCATAAATCGTTTGCAGTTGGGATTAATGTTTTGCTAGGCTTAAGGATATTTGTTTTTAAATATGTTTTTGTAAGTACCTACTACAGCTTCTGCCCGCAACTTACGTTGAGTTGCACGATATAAAAATTACATGGCCGTGTGTGAAATGTCCCCACATATTATATTATTATATATTATTATTATTATATATTATTATTATTATATATATTGTATCAAAAAGAAAATGACAGCAGCAATTTAAAGTCTCCGTTAAACTAACTTTGGTGTCGTGCAACTCACTGCTTGATTTCAGAATTAAGCCAAAGTCTTCAAAGTCATCAATTTCAAGTCTCCGTTAAACTAACTTTGGTGTCGTGCAACTCACTGCTTGATTTCAGAATTAAGCCAAAGTCTTCAAAGTCATCAATTTCAAGTCTCCGTTAAACTAACATCGGTGTCGTGCAACTCACTGCTTGATTTCAGAATTAAGCCAAAGTCTTCAAAGTCATCAATTTCAAGTCTCCGTTAAACTAACATTGGTTTCGTGCAACTCACCGCTTGATTTCAGAATTAAACCAAAGTCATAAATTAATCCACAGTTACACAAAAACGAGAGAAAAACATTCTATGTATGAAACTAGATTATATTTGTAAAATGTATATAGATTACTAATACCTGCTTAAATAAAAGAAAGAAAAACGATATAGAAGCTCTCAGTAGGTTTTAATTTATTAGCCTTAACGAATCTACAAATGAAATTGTCCCTTATTTAAGCTAACCTTATACTTGTTATAAGTTTTAATGGCCCCATACGAGTGGTCGGTGTACAATAACTTGTCTACATACCCCTTCAAGGATTATTGCGTGACGATAATACCTATGTGTGGACGTACCACACGTAAGTATTATCTCTACGTAGCAGTGAATAACAACCGAGTGTCGGCACTTTATCACTTATGATTTATATCGTCCAAGTTGTATGAGTAGCAAATAAATCACATATAAGGTGATGGGCTATCGTCGTATTTGTTGTAGCCGCTGCAGTTTGTGAGTGCAATTTTTCATAACAATACTTTGACGTAGCATGCAAAGTCTTGTGAATCGTCGAGAAAACAAAAGAAGCATAATTCCTTTGTACTTTGCGAGTTAAAATACATCTTCTTATTGAAAGTTCATTTTGCAAGCCGTTGGAAATTCATTTCAGGATTTTCAGTGCTTATAGATACCAACTAGATAAGTTTCGACTCAACTCAAAGCCGCAAACTGATAAGTTGAACACTTAATGTGAGTTCGAAAGGCGTTCAAGACCAAACTTAGAAGTCTGTTCATCTGTGAGAGAAGAGAATGCTATTAGGCAACTTTCAGAATCGCAGTGAACGCTTTTCCAAAAGAATGTTCTTACATTATTTTTACTCACGTTCCCGCATAAATGTATTCCTATAATGTTTATATTAGTCACCGACTCACCTCTGATTGAACAGAAAAGGTCGTTCCCCTAATCGATGAAATTCAATTTCATAATTTAGTCCCCGGAGAGTACTCGATTCATTTCGTTCGTCGTCAGTTGAAACTAAAAATATAAATCGGTATTCAGTTTGAAACCTAAGCGGGCCGGGTCCCGTGTCGTCTAAATATCTCAACAAAAACACTAATTGCTGCAGCGTTTTCGCAACAGCACCGGCCATCTTGGTCTCTTTAAATATTTAAGAAGTCGGGAGTTTTTGGGGCTTCGCCACTGGCAAATAGCTTTTAGGATGCCACTCTGATGTTTGTGGTCGACCCCGCCACATTTTACTGCAAAGATACGCTCAAGGATGTTACGAGGTCCTTAGTAAATGAGCACTGCTACGCGGAAACGATTTACTTTTAGGGAGTCATTACTGCGTTACCCATACATTAACTTTCTAACAAAATAAACATTTGAGTTTTTACGAGCTGTAAAATGAGAAAATATTTAAGTCCCTACATCAATGTACTTACTCAAACTTGTTCTAGTGGATTATTCATACTGAAATAAAAACTGCATAATATTTTCCACACAATACAACTTCTATATACGGCGTACTAAAAAGCTGTCCACTTTACACTGCGGTGAATGTACTCGCGTTCATAATCACGAGCGGCCTTTTTTCGCGGAAACTCTCCGAAAATTTTACGTGCACTTACAGCGGACGGTGCCCTGAATAATTTTACTTGTACTCAGACGAGAGGTAGCGCGAGGCTGATTTAAGTTTCATAAGAATGTTTAGAGGAAGGCGGACCTTATATTCTGATGTCGTATGATAAGGGGACATCAGACTCGGTCGCTTATTCAGCGGAAGTTGTAGATAGTTGCGGTCCGGTAATGTGAGGAGATTACTCAGTGCCTCTCTCAGGTGTCGCGCCGGCCCGTCTGGTTGAACTGCCACAAATCAATTGTCAACTGCACGACAGCGACATCGTTTATACAGCACGTTAGGTGGCGTAGACACCTAAACTTACCATGTAATGCATAGATGGTAAGTAGTTACAATGATTCGATTCAGTTAATCTGCTACAAATTGCATTTTTTATTTCTTTATATACAGGTACCAATACAGCTTTATGAACCTTTCATGAAACCGTCATTATACAAAAACTTTTTTGAAAAAAGAGAACCGCCTTCAAAAAAAAAACTAAAACGTGATAAATAACTTTAGCTTAGAACACACATGACTTTAGTTTCGGAAGTCGGTGGCAATACAAAACAACAAGCAGAACTAAGCCGCCCTCGTCTAAGGCGGTTCTCTTTTTTCAAAAACGGTTTTAGTTCCACTTTTTAAGAAACGGCAAAACAGTTAAAACAAAGATTGAAAGTCCTCCAAAGATGGAAGAAACGAAAACTTCATTGTATATGTTTTTGGTTTTTCTTGATTTTTTCAAAAAACGCTGAAAAAAATTTATTTGTGGTATACTAAAACCTTGAACCCAGAATGTAACAAACACTTTTCTGAAAACCGCATCAAAATCGGTTCAGCCAAACGGGAGATAATCGCGGACAAACATACATACATACATACAAAGATACGGGTCGAACTGAGAACCTCCTTTTTTTTAAGTCGGTTAAAAATGACTCAAATCGTAAAAGAAACATGAGTGCAATTAAGAGTGCACTTCTGCAATATCTTGATTAATTGTACTGACTGTTACCTGTTACAGATACATACTTTGGTGTAATAAAAGGTCGGTAACATTATTTTAAATGACATCCTAAATAAAGTGACACATCAAAACTATTTCAGCTGGCTAAGCGACTAAAGAAATATTCCTTCATCATGCATTTCAACTCATAGGTGGAAAACACACAGAATTTATCTCAGTATTTATACCTACGCACAGTAAAATATTTGACGCTTTCACGTTTTACGACGTTGCATAGTGAAAGCAACGAGTTTATTGATACCGTTTCAGTTACTTTATGCTTTAGTTTCTCAGAATCGTTTACTAGGTATATTGTATGTACGTTGAACCACTTTGAGTGCGTAAAGATCTGACTTTATTACAATGTTAACAGTCTCTCAGTAACTTTAATGCGCTTAGAATGTTTTAGGTGGGTATTTGCAAACGTTCTGAAAAGTTTCCCACAAATATATAATTTTTCAGTGTGAGAGTATAACTTTAGAGTGTCATTTTTGGACACTTTATGATTGGAAGGAGATTGATCTTTAATTGTTTTTCTCTACTGACATTTTAGCTTCGATTTGCCCAGAAAAGTTCCATTATAAGACAATTATTCTCTGGCAGAGGCATACTATTGTAGATTGCAGAGGTATCAAGTGTCAAATATGTGGCAATATTACGCCAACAGACCGTGCACTGCCATCCCTCGGCAGATCACAATATGCACTCTGAATATGTATTAGCTTGCAAGCTGGTTCAACTTCATCGGATTCCAAGTTTTGTCATATTTGATGATGTGATTCGGAAATTGGATAGGGACGGTCCTTCCTCGCATCTACAAATTTCTTTAGTCTTTAGTTAAGTATTCTACGCCAGAAGACCCAAAAAGACTAGCTTATATTTCCACCATTGTATTTAAATTTGCATTAGTCTAACTCTAAAAGTTTTTTTATGAATAAACTCATCTAGGTCAAACAGTACTTTGCTCATTTCTCTTTTCCTAAAATACCTTTCAAATTAATTAACACGAGAATTTTGTAAAAGTGCTGAACAGTGGAATTGTTTCTAACGAATTTCAGGACTGAATTAAAAAGTATTAACGTAGTCTGAAATTAAGAGGTTATTATTATATAATATAGAATTTATAAAAGTAAAACGTCTATCAAGTTTCCATTTCAGTGACCAACCCTTTCTGAAACAGACTCGAATTGTATGACGCTGAAGAATTTCCACTTGAATAAACCATTTATGAAGAAAAACAAAAATTGTTTTCAGAAAATAGCGTAGGTATAATATTTATTCTTATACATAGTTTACAAACCTGATGTATCTAATATTATGTGTTACGAAAATATGTACTTACCAACATTGAAAAAGAGTTTATATATTCTTTGGTACCTAATATTAAGTACCTACCTACTAGCTGATGTCCGCGACTTCGTTCGTTTGCACGGTTTAATAAAAGTCCTATGTTACTCCTGATAACAACGGCTTCTGCCAGTTAAAGTCCCGTCAAAATCGAACCAGCCGTTTCGGAGACTAGCCGGAACTAACAGACAGACAGACCAAAATAGTAAACATAAAATTGTTATTAGTACCGTGTAAACATTCAAATGCATTTAGTAAAATGCTGTTATTTTCACATTACAAACAGACACTTCAATTTTATTTATTTGTATATTTTAAGAGAAATCGTGAAGTTTCTGCCGTTTCATTTTACTACATACTTGTGATGCTAAATAAATCGAAGGCGAAAAAAAAACATCAGTATTTCTTGTTAATCCAATGAATTTTTATATATTCCCCAGATAAAATGGACGTTATTTTTTTGTACTCGATAATACTAGTTGTTACATTCAGTAAAAACATAAAAGCGGAGCCGCATCTCCACATAAAATACATCAGGAATGTATGTATGTGCATATTTTACGTTATTTTTTATACGAATGACTTCCTTGCATGATTTTATTTATCGTGCAGTTGAAATGTTCGACGGGTACCTCTCTGGCAGCGCAGATCCCCGCATAAATTATACCGGTCTGGGAAGCCTTCAGTGTGTTGTATGTAGTTGAAAGTCGCCGATGCAAATAAACGAGGCAATCGTTATCCCAATCATTACTTAACATATAAATGCTAAGACAGCAAGATGAAGTCGCTGGTTCGTTAAAATGTTAGCCGGTTAGGGCTGTTACATGCTGTATTTAATACTGCAATTTGAATGTGAGTAGCCGCACATTAACACTGTGTGCTTGTGTGTCTCACACTCAAGCTATTGAAATAATAATTATGTTTCTGGACTTATACAAAACACGTACGTACCTTGGACTAAAGATTTTTTTATTTAGAGGTATTTTTGACTAGTGATGCGCTCTTTAGTCACAAATTAGGTATAAAATATGTATGTTTAGGTTTTAGGTTAAGGTATTTATCTATAGGCCTATGCAGCCGGAAAGAAATGAATTATAATTATATTATTATTATTCACAATTTCAAGCTTTTCGTTTCAACTGCAGTTACAATATTAATTGGTAATTGTTTAATCTAGGTACAGGTATTTTAATACCTACTGACGTACGTTTCTGTAGCAGAATAATTAAGCAAAAATGTTAAATAGCTTTGATGGTAAACTTCAAAAATGTTAAATAGCTTTGATGGTAAACTTCTATTCCAGACCAAAGTTCTTGATAGCGTTGTATGTTAATTGCGTGTCTCATTTGATCTCTCGATAATCCAAAACTACATACCAACTCTTCTTCGAATAATTTTCCTTCCTGGGTTTCCTTGCTTTTACATTAATTCCATACTAAATACTTAAAGCAAGGCACGAGCCAATTATAAAAAGCAGCCTCTACCTAACGACATATTGTTGATAACGATTAGTTAATATTGCTTATTAATAAACATGGTCGTGTATGGCCCATTGTTCACTAGCCACTATAAATTTTATGCCTCCATTCAGAAAATTGTTTCCCTGTACGACTTTTAGTACTGAGTAGTACATTACTTTCCTGTACTTTTATAGCTTCCCTGTAATAAATCAATAAACCATTATAATCACTTTATAACAGCTATGACTTCGGTTACAGGTTTTCTTGTAAACGACCGTGAAAGAAATTCGGTATCTAAGTTAATAGTTATTTCATTTTATGCAGTGACGTTTAGGTACATTTGCATTGGTACCCCTTCCGTAGGTATCATAAAATTATTTTACTTTGCGTCGACAAAAGCTACGAGACAAAAGTTTACTTTATCGTGATCAAAAAATTGCCAGTCAGAACCTTGGTATTAACTTTAGAATAGAATATTATGTCACTCAAATTTTTTTTTTATGCGTTATGTGAGTGCAATGATATTGAGTCACGTAAAAATAATGTTATCCATGCTAAAATTCAAACCCTTGTGGAAAATACATTAGGAAGAGGTGCAGTAGCGCGCGTTGTAGTCTTTTATAGGAAAGTAATTTCTCGTAAAACTACTACTCGTACTATTCTGAAAACATGTCATGATCTTTTATGCACTCCTTGAAAAATAGGTATGACATATTATGTTATATTTTATGCTTGATTAGTATTAAAAAAAACTGAAAACTACTTTTTTCAGAAAAGCATTAGAAACTTGGCACTAATTATAGAATCCTAGTTACAAAAATAATGACAATATTTTGCGATAGGTATATATTCTTCTTCTTGAAAAAAAACACACACTGCAAAAAACAGAAAAGTTGAAAGGGAATTCTTTGCTTTAAAGGGGAGTGATGAAACGCAAGTCATGTGACCAAAAAAAAATGAATCTATAAGACGAATGGATTGTGTGAAAAATGATATGAACGAGACGGGAGGCATTGATATCATGTAGGTTGACAAAAGGAAATAGAAGAAAACATGTTGTACCGACCGCAAATAACATGGAACAAGGGCAGGAAGATGATGATATCGAAAATGATATCTACTGCTCAGGATTTCCCACCATATTTGTTTTATTTATGTATGTATGTAAATTAGTCAGGCTAGGGACCTAAAAAGCATTGAAGCTTATGTTATTTAAACATAATTCGTGTAATTTTAATCACCATTATATTCCCTATCAATTTATCGAAATACTAAGTATGTAAAGTTGACCTAAGCATTTTAGTTCAGCACTTTTGCGTACTAATACCTATCACATAAAATGTTTTATGCAAATACATCTTGAAACTGTTCCACTCTCTTGGATTAACTTAAAATGGAAATTGGAAGGCACACATGGCTTGTAGTCGTTGGATTTTACATACATTTGATTAGTGCATACTTTCTGCGATACACCGCAGAAAGTATGCACTAATCAAATGTATGTAGACGACACACTGGCGCCAGTGACTAGAGTCGAACAAGACTACATGAGCCTGAACGAAGCTTCAGGGTTGTTGAGAAATGTAGCTAATTTATTTTATATACTTACCTACAATAACCGTTTATCTGAACTGGCTATAAAAGTATCCATACAATTTTTAAGATTAATCTGAATTGGCTACTTTTATGCCCCGACGCCATTTTTTTTTAGTTATTTTAATTATGACCAATTTACTTAATTTTTTTACGTAACACATTATACTTCCATGCAATAATCTGTGGGGTCTTGAAATTCCGCTCACTGTGGTATATGACAATACTAGACGAGAATATCAGGAACATTTATTTATCTGTATCCTTTTTCTGTCAATCAATCATGTCGTTCATAATAAAGCAATATTAATAGCTGGTAATGAGGAAGTTTTAATTGTATTATTATAAAACGACGAAAACTTGGAAAATAAATGTATCATCGAGATTAAAACTAATAAGTAAAACTTAAAACAAAATAAATCGCAAAATTGTGTGTTTGTGTCAGCAGTCCCTACAGCGCTACAGTTCTTACGATTTTGAGCGCCCCCCTCCAAGTGTCGTATCTGATATAGAGCGGGGAAGGGAGTGTCCCTTCTGTACGTAGTACTATTAAGTATTCTGTGCTTACCTTGTGAATTTTTATGTTCTTCTTCGGAAACCGGCTTGTTCGGAAACCGGCTTGTTCGGAAACCGGCTTGTTCGGAAACCGGCTTGTTCGGAAACCGGCTTGTTCGGGAGGAACAAGCCGCCGAACTTAGCCCCCTGAGCCCCCCTGCCGAACTTAGCCCCCTGAGCCCCCCTGCCGAACTTAGCCCCCCTGCCGAACTTAGCCCCCTGCCGAACTGAACTTCTCCCCGCCGAACTTCTCCCCGCCGCGCTTCTCCCCGCCGAACTTATCCCCGCCGCGCTTCTCCCCGCCGAACTTCTCCCCGCCGAGCTTCTCCCCGCCGAACTTCTCCCCGCCGCGCTTCTCCCCGCCGAACTTCTCCCCGCCGCGCTTCTCCCCGCCGAACTTCTCCCCGCCGAACTTCTCCCCGCCGCGCTTCTCCCCGCCGAACTTCTCCCCGCCTAGCTTCTCCCCGCCGCGCTTCTCCCCGCCGAACTTCTCCCCGCCGAACTTCTCCCCGCCGAACTTCTCCCCGCCGAACTTCTCCCGGCCGAACTTCTCCCCGCCGAACTTCTCCCCGCCGAACTTCTCCCCGCCGAACATCTCCCCCTTCTCCCCGGCGAACTCCTCCCCGCCGAACTTCTCCCCCTTCTCCCCGGCGAACTTCTCCCCCTTCTCCCCGGCGAACTTTTTTTTTTTTAATTTTTTATGGCGAAGTTCGGGGAAGAAGCGCGGGGGAGAAGTTCGGAGGGGAGAAGTTCGGAGGGGAGAAGTTCGGCGGGGAGAAGCGCGGCGGGGAGAAGTTCGGCGGGGAGAAGCGCAGCGGGGAGAAGTTCGGCGGGGAGAAGCGCGGCGGGGAGAAGTTCGGCGGGGAGAAGCGCGGCGGGGAGAAGCCCGGCGGGGAGAAGCGCGGCTGGGAGAAGTTCGGCGGGGAGAAGCGCGGCGGGGAGAAGTTCGGCGGGGAGAAGCGCGGAGGGGAGAAGTTCGGCGGGGAGAAGCGCGGCGGGGAGAAGCGCGGCGGGGAGAAGTTCGGCGGGGAGAAGTTCAGTTCGGCAGGGGGGCTAAGTTCGGCAGGGGGGCTAAGTTCGGCAGGGGGGCTAAGTTCGGCAGGGGGCTAAGTTCGGCAGGGGGCTAAGTTCGGCGGGGAGAAGCGCGGCGGGGAGAAGTTCGGCGGGGAGAAGTTCGGCGGGGAGAAGCGCGGCGGGGAGAAGTTCGGCGGGGAGAAGCGCGGCGGGGAGAAGTTCGGCGGGGAGAAGCGCGGCGGTGAGAAGTTCGGCGGGGAGAAGCGCGGCGGGGAGAAGTTCGGCGGGGAGAAGCGCGGCGGGGAGAAGCGCGGCGGGGAGAAGCGCGGCGGGGGAGTTCGGCGGGGAGAAGTTCAGTTCGGCAGGGGCGCTAAGTTCGGCAGGGGGGCTAAGTTCGGCAGGGGGGCTAAGTTCGGCATGGGGCTAAGTTCGGCAGGGGGCTAAGTTCGGCAGGGGGGCTAATTTCGGCCGGGGGGCTCAGGGGGCTAAGTTCGGCAGGGGGCTAAGTTCGGCAGGGGGGCGAAGTTCGGCGGGGAGAAGTTCGGCGGGGAGAAGCGCGGCGGGGAGAAGTTCGGCGCGGAGAAGCGCGGCGGGGAGAAGTTCGGCGGGGAGAAGCGCGGCGGGGAGAAGTTCGGCGGGGAGAAGCGCGGCGGGGAGAAGTTCGGCGGGGAGAAGCGCGGCGGGGAGAGTTCGGCGGGGAGAAGTTCAGTTCGGCAGGGGGGCTAAGTTCAGCAGGGGGGCTAAGTTCGGCAGGGGGGCTAAGTTCGGCAGGGGGGCTAAGTTCGGCAGGGGGCTAAGTTCGGCAGGGGGGCTAAGTTCGGCCGGGGGGCTCAGGGGGCTAAGTTCGGCAGGGGGCTAAGTTCGGCAGGGGGGCTAAGTTCGGCAGGGGGGCTAAGTTCGGCAGGGGGGGGGGCTAAGTTCGGCAGGGGGGCTAAGTTCCGCAGGGGGGCTAAGTTCGGCAGGGCGGCGATCTTAGCGATCAGGGGGTGGAAAACCGGTACTTAAGGCAAGGGCCTTAAGGGCCTTGGAAAACCGGTACTTAACCGTCATAATCGAGGGTAAAACGCCACAGGCATGGTGCAGAGATCCAAACTCTCCAAAAAGGGCAACAATGCCCGGCTGCAAGTTGTTTTCAAAAGTCATCACGAATCGTCTCGCGCGCATGTTTGACGACTTCCAGCCTCCCGAACAAGCCGGTTTCCGAACAAGCCGGTTTCCGAACAAGCCGGTTTCCGAACAAGCCGGTTTCCGAACAAGAACATAAAAATTGAGAATACTTAATAGTACTACGTACAGAAGGGACACTCCCTTCCCCGCTCTATATCAGATACGACACTTGGAGGGGGGCGCTCAAAATCGTAAGAACTGTAGCGCTGTAGGGACTGCTGACACAAACACACAATTTTGCGATTTATTTTGTTTTAAGTTTTACTTATTAGTTTAGATCCATAATAAAATAATCTGTGGGGTCTTGAAATTTGATTATTGACCCCACAGATTATTGCATGGATGTGTTGCGTAAAAAAATTAAGTAAATTGGACATAAAAAAATGGCGTCGGGGCATAAAAGTAGCCAATTCAGATTAATCTTAAAAATTTTATGGATTCTTTTATAGCCAGTTCAGATAAACGGATAAAGGAATATTACATATAATATGTACAGAAGAAATTTATTTATTATTTTAATTGTCTAAAAAATGTTGTACACCACAAATCGCATTCTATCGATCAGTCGCACAAGGTCGGGCTAATTAAGAAAACTAAAGAATTTCGGTCGAATACAATGTAGGTAATCATGTAGTTTTTAAAGCTTTCTGTGCACTTTACCGACTAGGTACCAGTATTAATCATCATTAACAATTTAAATCTACTTACCTATAGTGCACACGCATAGATTTCGCAATTCATATACTTACATCTAAAGATAATTGATTAAACAATAATTTGATGGTGATTTTACTATCAATAAAATCCAATTGGCACTAGAAGCAATTAAATTCGCCTAATAAATCTTGCTTTAGGTCTTCCAGACACGCGGTATTTCCAAACAAATGTACCTATATAAGCAAATAGTCTAGCTTTTTTTAATACCGGTATGGTAACCCTGTTCGTTTTAATATTCAGCCATCGGCGTATTGTGTGGTCGGGCGTATCGCAGAAACCTGTCCTCGAGCCGTGCCGACAAACGCGAATTAAAAAATGTCTAAAATGGACCTTTAATACGTAGTAATGATGTTGGATGAATCCTTTTGAACCCTTGATTTTTAGTTAGATAATAATATGTGATCAATTTTGTATGCGGCCTCTACATTTTTGTTAATTATCAAGATAAATCTTTTTAAAAGTTAAATTATTCCTTTCCTTTTAGTTGAATACCAATATTATAAGTACCTACATACTTCCCTAGGTATAAACGTAAAACCAATATATCGGCCATAACTGAAAGTGCTTTAGAGTTGATAGTGCTACAGAACTTCGTGTAGGCATGCTCTTGCTCAACAGTAACATTTACAGTCGTGTAGATCGTGTACTGAAATGAAATAAAGGCGTTGCCAACGCCAAACTGTTACCATTGATGTGCGTTTGGCAGTACATAGGTACCTCCCTACCTAATGAGGTATTATGAATTTTGTTCAACATTTATTGAGATCATTATAATATTTTGTCTAACATCATAAAATAATACTAATAATAATATGTGGGGACATTTTCACACACGGCCATCTGACCCCAAACTAGGGAGACCCTGTACTATGGGTGTCTATACATACATTTTTTTTTTGTAAATACATACATACTTATATAGATAAAATATTAACGTGTTCGTCTCAAAGCTGATTTATTAATCTTCGCTGTCGTAACTACCTAGGTACTTTCATACCTTAGTTGAAGCTTTTCAAATCTCCAATCACTATATTCTGACAAAAATGTGAATAACATAGTAGGTATCATCACTACATATTATTAAGTCTTCTACCGCGCTGAGTTTGTGTTCATTCGAGCTTATCTACGAAACTACTATTCCGATACTGATTTTTTTTCGCTAATTGTAAACTAGTTTCCCCTGAGCGCTATGGGCTTTAATTTATAACCAAAAAAATAGGGATCAGTAAGAAAATTCACGCGAACGAAGTCGCGGGCAAAGGCTAATCATTACTAAAATAAGTACCTCATCATCATCATCATCAGCCGAAAGACGTCCACTGCTGAACAATGGCCTCCCCCATAGAACGCCACAACGAGCGGAAACCTGTCGCTTGCATCCACCGGCCACCCGCGACCTTAACGATGTCGTCGGTCCATCTGGTGGGAGGCCTACCAACGCTGCGTCTTCCGGTTCGTGGTCGCCACTCGAGAATCTTTCTTCCCCATCGGTTATCGGTTCTTCGAGCGATGTGGCCTGCCCATTGCCACTTTAACTTGCAAATTTTGAGAACCATGTCGGTGACCTTAGTTCTTTGGCGAATTTCCTCATTCTGGATTTTATCGCGCAAAAAAACTCCGGGCATAGCTCTCTCCATTGCTCGCTGCGTGACTTTGAGCTTCTGCAGGAGGCCAGCTCTCTATACCATAAGTCAACAATGGCAACACACACTGGTTGTAAACCTTTGTCCTTAGGCACTGTGGAATTTTGGACGAAAAGATATCTCGTAGCGTAATAAGTACCTACCTACTTAGATCCATATCTGTACCTAATAGTAGAAGGCCAATTTCTGTACTTAAAAACGTTCTAAATCTAGTCGCAATCTTATTTCAGCGACAATCAATGTCTAATACCTACCTACTTCTGTTCAATTAAACATATTTATGACGCATTGTGGTTAAAATGTAAATGTTCATAAAAATACGGGAATTGCTCGTCAGGTAGGTAGGTAGTGTTGGGGGATTTACTCTTTCAATAGCTATTGAGGCGTATACCATGAAGGTACCTAATCTGCAGCTCTGAAATTGGTAAAATGAAGACGTTTCGACGATCAGAATTTTTTTTATAACAAGTCGTTAATTAACTACTTATTTCTGAACATTACAATATCTAATGTTGTTTATAACACGATTAGGTCATGGGTAGGCGAAACTAGGTAATAATACATGCGCTCCCCAGGGCAGTAAGTCACTGACTAACAATGGCCACAGATCATCATCATTTCAGCCGAAAGACGTCCACTGCTGGTCATAGGCCTCCCCCAAGATGCCACAGATCATTTCTTATCTATTTCACTAATCAAAATTACGTTGCCATTTTACAGCACACCAACTTACGACATGGCTCCGAATCCTGACAAGCAGTGGATCCTCCGCGTCACCGACAAGATGAAGCCCATCCATCGCCAGTTCACTGACTTGCTGATGACCAAACGACTGCAGACGCTCCAGAGTGTCGACATGGTAACGTATATGCACCTATTACCGCCAGTTTAAGCTAAGTCCAGATTGATGTGCAAGATTTAAGTACATGTTCTGTGCCTAATGCCACTTTATTATTTTGTTTTCGTTCTTGAAATATTGTTCTTTTAAGTTGATCATGTAACAACCAGCAAGAACCAACGTATAATTTTAAAAATAAATAAAATGAGGCAATAGTCTGTATTCCTATCACCGACCAATCGGATAGGGCTTGTTCCTATTACCGTTTTTGCGGTACCAATTACCGACCGCTAAATTGACAAGATAATCTTCTATATCTTCTATCTATACATATAACAAAAATCAATCGTTGGTCATTAGTCTCGCTAAAACTCGAGAACGACTGGACCAATTTGGCTAATTTTAGTCTTGAAATATTTGTGGAAGTCTATGGAAGGTTTATACTATGAGTAAATTGTGGTAGGTAAGTAAGTAGGTAGGGTATCGTAGGTAGGTAGGTAAGTAGGTAGGTAGGTAGGTTAGTAGTTTGGTAGGTAGGTGAGGTTGGTAGGGTAGGTTAGGTTGGTAGATAGGTAGGTTGGTAGGGTAGGTAGGCAGGTAGGTTTTTTTTATTTATTAATTAATAGGTACAACAAACAGCAACAATATAAAAAATAGAAACAATAAATAAACAAAACGAAAAGACAATATTGTAGCCCACAACGCTGTACACAGATAAACAAAAGAATAGGAACAATAAAGTGAAAATAATCACTAAGGTTACAAATACGACTTAATCTTACTAACTTACTATACTTCCGAGTGTGAGATGTTTATATATTTAATACTTAAGAAACGTCCATAAGTATAAGACTTCTGAACGTATAGGGAGAACATGCAAAAATGTCCATATGTTCAAAAGTCCTATTGTAGGAATCGACCATTCTGCGAACAGGCGAACGCAAGCCAGAGTTGGACTTGCAAGTATCCACTGCAAATAATCTGCCAGAGCGCACCTTTCGCTTATGGACTGTTCGGGGAACTGCATAGCATATCATGTTGGAGAGTTCAATACAGTTAAATTTGTTTCTGACAATACGATACAAATTCATAGCTTCTAAATACTTGCGTCTATTTTCAAGTGTTGCGATCTTATACTTTGCAAGTAAATCTTGGTATGGCAAATAATATCCATAGCTTCTATATTGCATAGTACGCAGGAATTTATATTAAACACACTCAATCATATCAACATACTTTTTGGAATATGGACTCCAGACGGACGCGGCTTACTCCAGTTGAGACCGAACTAGTGACTTATACAAGCAAATATAAGAAGAAGGCTTTTTAAAATCGACTGTTGATCGCATTACAAATCCATATAATTGGTACGCTTTACTAAAAAAATTCTTATGTGTAAAGCTTAGAATCGAGGATGACACCGAGATCTCGAATGAACTCCACTTTAAGTAGGGGGGCATTGCACAACGTGTATGTATAGTTTATTTTTGTTTTATTCTTTGTAAAGTTTAAGAAGTTACATTTGGGTAAACTTAGTTGCAACTTATTTTTCTGGCAATAATAGGATAGTCGATCCAAATCTTGTTGCAGCAGAAGGCAGTCATTTGGTTGTCGTATGGTTCTGTATACTTTGAGGTCGTCGGCATATAGTAAAAACTTGGTATTGCGAAAGCATTGGCTGATGTCATTAATGTATAAAATAAACAAAAGGGGACCAAGTATAGAGCCATGAGGCACACCGGAGGTCACCTGTGCGATGTTAGATCGGTGACCATTGATTACAACCGTCTGACTGCGATTGGTTATGAAGTAAACCACCTCAGAAGATTACCACGGATTCCATTGAACGCTATTTTATTTAGTAGTATTTCATGATCTACCTTGTCGAAAGCCTTACAGAAGTCCGTATACACTGCATCCACCTGTACACGACTGTCAACACAATCAAACAAAAAGCTGGAAAATAATAATAAGTTAGTATTGGTCGACCGTCGTTTGACAAAACCGTGCTGTTGTTGAATTATGACAAATTTCGTTATGGACTAACCTTTCAAAGAGTTTCGACAGGGCAGACAAGATAGAGATGGGACGATAGTGTTCTACACTGCTTTTGGATCCACTTTTATGAGCGGGCACAATATACGCATGCTTCCACGGCTCAGGTACGACTCCCTCAGATATACACTTATTGTAAATAATAAATAGAGGCTCGCAGATGGAATTTGCAGTATTCCTAAGGAAGTAAGGCGAAAGTCCGTCAGGTCCAAGACCTTTCGCTGGATCTAGGGATTTAAGCTCCTTCAATATGTTCTCTTCACTAAAAGAAAGGTCGCAGATAGAGACATCGTGTAGTGCGTTGTTGTCCTGTGGAGGCTTCCAATGAGGCAATGATGGAGATAGAGGTTCATATCCCGAGTAGAAAAAATCGGAGAACATATTACATACCATTTCTAGATCATTTGATTCAGCATTTTTGTATTGAAGCTTAGACGGGATTCCAGGTTTATCTTTTCGATTAGAAACATAGGTCCAGAAATGTTTTATGTTATTATTCAGATTGTCCTCCACAGGTTGGTAGGGTAGGTAGAGGTGGGTAGGTTGGTAGGATAAGATGTAGACTAGTAACTATGCGGGATTGAAATTTCAACTATTATGTAATGTAATGACTATATTTCGTCAAATCCCTTGCCCTGCCATGCCAGCATTTGCACCGCGCCACCTTGTGGATTGGATTTTCTCTAGGATCCCTAAATTTTTAAATGATAAATATAGCCTTGTTTGTTACTCAAGGATAATTTAGTATTCTAATGGTAAAAAAAATCGGACCAGTAGTTTTTGACTTAAATCATAAGAAACAAACAAATTTTCTCTTTTAAGAATATTAGTTTAGATGAATTAGGTAGGTATTGTTGCGTCACTTTAATAAAAATTCCATCTTTCATGAACAACAGTATGGTTTCACCAAAGGGCGTTGTACAACTGACGCCGGTGTCACTCTAATAAAGAACATTTTTAGGCGCCTGGGAGAAATCACAAGATGCCATTGGAATCTTTTGCAACCTCTCAAAGGCGTTCAATTGCGTTCACCATGAGACACTTTTGCTGAAACTGGAGCACTACGGGGTTAGTAAAACATCTCTTGATTTCCTAAGGTCATACCTGAGGGATAGACGGGTAAAAGTACAGGTTAACGGCGTGAACTCATTGAGATCTGAAACGACTATGGGCGTTCCTCAAGGTTCAATATTGGGTCCATTTCTATTCTTAGTTTATATAAATGATTTACCCCAATTGTTTCAAAATCAACCAAAAATGTTGTTATTTGCCGATGACACATCATTGATTATTAAAATAGACTGCTGACATTGAATCCGTTTTTATTTTACAAAAAAGAGCTGTCAGAGCCATTTATAATCTACGTCGCCGCGAATCTCTTAGGGAACTATTTAAAAATATTAATATAATGACAGTGCCTTGCCAATTTATTTATGAAAATATTATGTATGTAAGAAAAAACTTACATATGTTAGTAAGTGATAGACTTGACTTTAATACTAGAAACAAGGACAAAATAGCTCAACCATATTTTAGATTGTCTAAAGTCCATACATCTTTTATGGGGTACTGTGTTAAGTGCTACAACAAAATTCCTAGTGATATACTACAACTAAGTGAAACAAAATTTAAAACATATATTAAAAGTACACTCTGTAAAAAAGCTTATTATAATTTAGAGGACTATATTCAAGATAAGAATGCTTGGAAACATGCTGGTCCAGCTCCATAGGACGATCGACAGTCTAGACAAAATCGAACCGATTGCTAATTTAAAATACCTAATTTCATACTTAGTATACATATGTACATACCTACCTATATATATTTGACTCTTTTTTTATACACTGCTCAGGCTCACATACTGATACATTGTTTGTTAAAATATAAGGAGTGGTCGTCTACTGTTTCAACATTTGTAATATGTGAACACTATGTATCTATGTACAGTCAGCAAAAGAGATAGGTATGCAGGTCATCGGAAATGGTTAAAGTTTACTAAGGAACCGATGGATGTTTTCGAATGAAATTTACTTAAATAATTGAAATGTTTATTCTCTATTAATTTTATTTTATTTTATTCAAAAGCATCCATCGGTTTCTTAGTAAACTTTAACTATATCGGACGACCCTGCATACCTATCTCCTTTGCTGACTGTACATATAACTTAGTCTGTCATTCCTTAATCTGTGATACTTTGTACACACTTTCAAATACCTAGTGTTTTTATGCAAGGTACATCGTATTCACGTATTATTATATAATTCCTGTAAATGCAAATATTGTTAACATCGTTTTTAAAAGATCTTCTCCATACAAAACTACCTTTTGGAATGGGCACCTAGAATCAATTTTTTTTTCTCATTTGACGTTCAAAAGTGCCTTATAATGGTCTAATTGAAATAAATGATTTGACTTTGACTTTTGACTATTGACTGTAACATATGGATAGATTTACGTGTAGTAACTACCAAATCACAATTTTTCAGTTAGGTAAACATATTTCTTTTATACTTACTACCTGTGTATACGCACCGCAATAAAATAACTGATTATACAAAGAAAATAATTTATAGATCGCTAATAGGTTCTTGTAAAGGAAATCGTATTTCCAATTAGCGACCCATATTAAATTGTACGTATTGAGATAATTTGTCTTTTTATTGAAAGTTTGTATCATTATAAAGCGTTAATAGCTACAAATGTTCAATAGTAATGGTATTTCAACTACAAAAAAACAATATTTAAGAATTATGACTCCTACATTAACATAAAATGAAGCTTAACAACGAAACTTATTTTCACAATGATCGGTCCTACTCCAAAACATATGGCGTTAATAGCTCAAATTAAAGTTATATTACTAATCTATCAAATTACTTCTACCAATACATCAAAGTATTAGCATAAGAAAAACAAAATTTAAAATATTCGTCATTCACCTATCACCGTCATGGATCGGTAATAGGAACAAAAATGCAAATATTGTTCCTATTACCGTCTTATTTTAATATTGAATTTAAACAAAATTAAAGCTGAATTTGAGGACAATTAGTTAATAGTGGTGTTCATGAAAGTAGTAAACGCATTTCAATTAATAAAACATTCAATAAAATGTTTTGAATACCTAATTTTCCTTAAGATAAAAGTGAGTGTACTTACATCAACGGGAGCGTTTTTATTTTATTTTATTTATTAAGGAAAACAAACAATTACACACTGTACATGGTTAACAATGGAATAGAATAGAATAGAATAGAATAGAATTTATTTATCTTAGAAACAGTACACCAGTAGTAAACATTAAAACGTAGTTATAATTAAAGTACTTACATAGCTTACAATCTAGGTTTATCAGTGCGTAACTAACTACGTTATCCACATGTTACATATTCGAATAAAAATTTGGAAGAGCACGAGTACAATATTACTAATTAATCATACAAAATAATAATTCTTACTGTAATACTAAAATGTATACATAATAATATGAGGATATGGTTAATCAACTGTTTTCTCGATAATTTTAAGTAGATCAATGCGAATTTTGTTAGCTGACAAAGAAAATAAATCTAATTCAGAAAAAAGAGTATTATAATTTTTTGCTAAACGTCTTAGAGGCGCGCGGACACCCGCCTTGGTGCGACATGAGTACACTGCAAATAGCGGGCGTCCACGCACTCCACGCCGCACTACAGTTCTAGGTACTATATAGCACAGTTTGTTTGTTAACTCTGAACAATCATATTTGTTATTACACAGATCATAGAGAAACTTTGTTTCCAAGAAAATGCGTCTATTATTTAAAGTAGTTAGTCTGTTTGCGGGTACCTCTGACTAACTGACCAATTACTCTCTGTCTCGTTGATTTACACATAATATAAGTATGTGACAGATACTTGCACAATTAGAACATCTATTTTTTTTCTAAAATAACTACTAGTCTAACTCTTACACAAAACTTTAAAATGATGATTTTAAAAAAGGGACGTCGATAGGTGCAGATTTTGAGGGGTCATTGATAGGTGCGTTTACGTTACGTCCGTCGTAAACTATTCCTCACAACATTATGCGTGAACGCATGTCGTTTTACGGCGGTTTTAATTCAGAAATGTCACTGATTTTGGCTTCTGATTATTTTATATTTCTTTTTAAACGAAGTTACGACGCGGATCGTTTGCATTTTAAATAAATACTCTTCTTCTTCTTTTATAATAGGTAGGTACTTAAAAAGAAGTGAAATTTTCATTTTTGTGTTGTACAGTCAACAGCAAAAGTAGATGATCAAAATCAGAAATTCAATACTAATTTACTAACACTAATTTATATAATTTATTACTAGTTTATTTATTAAAAGTATGTGATTGTCACACACATACTTTTGAATCACTTCGAAGCCACACAGTTCTGACGCGAACTCCGTTCATTAGTATTGAATTTCTGATTTTGATTATCTACTTTTGCTGTTGACTGTACCTACTTCTGTTTTCTTGTCATTCATATTATTCGTACAACTTAATCTAGGTGCCAAAAATCTTCAGCGTGAAAAAACGCACTCTCCCGCTATTACATTGCGAAATATGAGATTAGGTACCTACTGTAAATACTATATGTTTCCCCAACTCTTCAGGGAAAACAGACGTAGGTACCTACCAACGGGATTCTTTTCTTCCTTTAAAATGATTTTAAATGCTTGAATTTTAATTTAATACATTCTATTTCAGGCTGTAGAAAGAGTTTATCAAGAATTGAAAGCTCTGGGTGAACTGGACAACACGTATTTAGTGTACACTTCCGACCACGGTTATCACTTAGGCCAATTTGGCTTAGTCAAAGGGAAAAGCTTTCCGTTCGAGTTTGACATCAGAGTTCCGTTCCTTGTGAGAGGACCTGGAGTGGAACCCGGCACGGTGTAAGTTTTATTTCTTTACTAGGTATAATCATATTTCAATCGTTACTAATGCAAATCTTGAAAAAGTTTTCATTTCATTCCTTTTCTATCTTTTTATTTTTTTTACTTATTACCTACTAGCGACCCGACCCAGCTTCGCATGGGCCTATAGCCTTCCTCGATACATGGACTATCCAACACAAAAAAAAAATTCAATTCGAACCAGTAGATCCTGAGATTAGCGCGTTCAACCAACCAAACAAACAAACTCTTCAGCTTTATAATATTAGTATAGATGCGCCTGCCGTTACCTCTTCACCACTCTTGGCTGAAGGCAATAAGTTCGCCTTTGCACCTTCGTGCATCATCATCATCATCTGCCTAGCCTTTTCCCAACTACATTGGGGTCGGCTTCCAGTCTAACCGGATGCAACTGAATACCAGTGTTTTACATGGAGCGACTGCCTATCGGACCTCCACAACCCAGTTACTGGGCAACACGATATATTGCACCTTCGTGCATGAAGTTAAATAACCATTGTTACTAAGTAGAAAAATATCATATACCTAGTATCTAGTACGAAACAAAGTCTATTTACTGGTCTATTTTCATAAATCGATACCGGATTAGGAATTACACTATTATTTATGGAAAATTCCAATCAACGGAGCTTTTTCTTTTTTGCTCAGGGTGGATGACATAGTTCTCAACATCGACCTGGCACCAACATTCTTAGACATGGGCGGTGTGGAACCTCCTGCGCATATGGACGGACGGTCACTCCTGCCACTGCTGCAACCTCGTCGTCGTCGCCACGCAGCCGCTCACTGGCCTGACACGTTTCTTGTCGAAAGGTAAGTAGATAATTAAAATAACCTAGGTACTTATATTTATTATATAGATGAGTCTATTTGTCTACGTATGCGCGACGATCGGGTTGTTTGGGATAAACTACCCGATCGTCACGACACTAAATGAAGACAATAAGGTACCTACTGAAATAACTCTTGTTTTTTTTTATAGTTCGGGTCGGCGTGACATCTCAGGTTTAGGCCACCGCTCCAGGGAAAACAAGTACAGCCGGGAGATGAATGAAAACAGAGCCACCACATCACCTCCACAGTCCTCGGAGAGCGGAGACTTTGACGAGGACACTGATGATGATGACTTCCTTGAGCCCGACGACGAAGATGATGATGTAAGGATAAGATGAAGCAAAGATAAATTCAGATTTAAATTTATTTATTCACATTTAAGTAGAGTAAATACAATCGGTGGCAACATTAATCAATCTATATTATTCTATTACATTCATTGATTACTTACATTCTTACATTTAACCTGTATTATGGCATGTAAAGAGCTTAAAAGGAAATTACCTATCAGAGATTTCGAGTAGTTTTAACAATCAATCAAGGTTTTTTTCTATAAAAATTTCAATCTTACCTTCTTACCTTTTCTATGTAAATATGTAGGTATGCACTATACAGTGGAAGCTCAGGAAATTTAGAAACAAAATTCGTGGTTCTTAACTTCAGAGTTTGTCAAATTTTGATATATTCGCATAGGTAAGATTTACATCATTTATTATTGTTCTAGGAAAGCTCAGAAAGTGATGCAACATATCAACTAAAGAAGTCATCGGAGCCACTGATAACCAACGAGAGTCACAATCCACTGCTTGAGGCGAGTATTGAGAAGGTGCTCGATGCTGAGGAGCAACCTAACTACCTCACACCTGGGAGCAGGCTGTTCGAACGTAAGCTACTATTTAAATAATATGTAGGAATTATCGAGTAGCGACTAGGAATAAATTGTATATTTTCAAACCGGGACCTATTTTCAACTTAATTTAAAAAGAAGGAGGTTCTCAATGCGTCGGACTGTGCTTTTTGTATATTTGTTACGCGATTTCTCCGGCAAATATGAAGCTATTTTGAATTCTTTTTTTGATGAATTGGGTATGCCTCAGGGCTGGTCCCACATAAATTTTATCGAAATTGATTCAGCACTTTTTAAAAAAAATCGACGGAAAGCAAGAATATACTTACATGGCCTTGTACTTTCAATCTCTGTTTTGACTATGTTGCCGTTTCTTAATGATTTGGATTATAAGAAGGTACTAAAAAGCGAAAAATAAAAAGCTTTTTAACAAAAAAATACAACGGCCTTCAAAACCTAAAAAGTGAAAAATAACTTTAGCACAGAACACACATGACTTTAGTTTTGGAAGTCGGTGGCAATACAAAACATCAAACAGAACAAAGCCACCGACTTCCGAAACTAAAGTCATGTCTGTTCTGTGCTAAAGTTATTTATCACTTTTTAGATTTTGCAGGCGGTTGTCCTTTTTACCCGACTACGGCAAAGCCAAAGGAGGGTTATGAGTTTGACAGGCTATGTATGTATGTATGTATGTATGTATGTATGTATGTATGTTCATCTGTACGCTCATAGCTCCTAAACTACTTATCAGAATTGAACAAATGAGGTATCGTTAGAAGCGTCTTGATCGTCCGCTGGTTATAGGCTATATGACGTATCACCGAATCCAATGTGGCGCCCTCTGGCGGACAAAAAAACCAATATTAAAAAAAAAAATGAAGACAAGCATACCGTGTTTGGTATCATTGGAAAGGGGTTCACTAGTACATTTCAAATTTATATAATATTTAGTGGTAATTTGTCACAAATTATTGTAAAAAAAGGAAAGATTACCAAATAAAGTAAGATACGCATACCGTGTTTAGTATCATTGGAAAGGGGTTCACTAGTACCTATTAAATATATAATACTTAGCTGTGACTCCAAAATGGTTTAAATAAAAATATAAAGTTTAAAAACTAAAACCCGACCACAACAAAAAGTGATCTAAAAAGTACAAAACAAGAAAATATTTCACACAGAAATCAAGACATAGGTACAAAATGGTCAAGGTAAGCCGTGGTTGCATGCCATTATATTCATGTTCATCGCACTCATATGGGATACAGGCATGCAACCACGGCTTACCTTGACCATTTTGTACCTATGTCTTGATTTCTGTGTGAAATATTTTCTTGTTTTGTACTTTTTAGATCACTTTTTGTTGTGGTCGGGTTTTAGTTTTTAAACTTTATATTTTTTGTTCCTTAGAATTGAACTAAGGGAAGAATGTCTTGCATTTTGCTAGGTACTCATTTTAATTTCGTGGTAAGACTCATAGTGACACTGAGCACCCCGGTGTAAAAACCATTCAGGTCTGTTTAGTTAATTTGTCGATTTAATTTCAGAAGTAGCAGATGCCACCGGGCTGGAGGGAAAAGCAGCTCGCATAGCTGCAGACTGTTCTAAGGCTGAATTGCGTGCACCTTGCTCCGCAGGCAGAAAGTGGAAATGTGTTTTAGTAAACGGCCGGTGGCGGAGACACAAATGTAGATATGAGGTCAGTATGACTTTAGGACACAACAACTAGACTACTATAGGTACTGTTATTCTCTTTTAGTATTCATTAAATATTTTTGTTTTACAGACTGAATTAAATTTGCCACAATCGAAGATGAGCACTAAGAAATGTGCCTGCTTTACACCCAGCGGACTAGTATACACAAGGCTGGAAACTGATGGAACTATAGCTCGTAGACTCGCCGAAGTCTCTAAAGAAAACAGTACATTGTCACAGTTTCGCATTCGAAGGTCTATAGACAATGAGGTATACGAACCTAACACGGTTGATAGCATTCTAAAAGAAAACCCGAGCATCGGGCACTTGAACTTCAAGAATGAGCCAATCGACGAATTAGAAAGTAGAAATACAAAGGACAAAATCGACAAACTTATTAAGGAAACTGAAGCATTCCTTGAGGCTTATGAACGTACCAAAGAAAACATAGATCATAAAAGAATTAAACGTAGGGCTCAACACTGGAACCATAATAAACATAAGAAGAATGATGCGATAGTTAACAGTAATGAGTCTTCGTTAGAATGTAAGATAGAGAAAGATGGAACAGTAAACTGTTCCCAAATAATTTACAACGATCTCAAAGCTTGGCACACAAATAGATTGAGCTTAGAAGATCAAATAAGGCAATTAAGAACTAAACTAGAAGATTTAAAAGAGATAAAGAGACATTTAAAGACCTCTAAGCCAGTAATTGAAACACAAACTGTACATCCCACCTTCATCAGCAACCACTTATTTAACAAAAGTTTAAGTCACGAACACAATACTTCCAAGGAACATTTCAGAAAAGGTAGACTTCATAGAGTGAAACCTAAACACAGGAATAGTACTGCTCAGGAAAAGAAATTTAGGCATGCAAATGAATATGTAGCACCAACAATAAATGCTAAAACCAAAGACGATGTGTTTGATATTCAATTAAAGAACGAAACGAAAACTGAAGCTCCTACAACACAAACTGTTAATATTACTAACGAAGCGGAGACGGTTGTAAATAATACGGAACATAATATCGAAGTACAAAAACCTCAGGTCACTACAGTTATTATAGAAGGAAATTATGAACAGAACAATGTTGAAGAAGACAAAAGTACTCAGCAAAGCGTAATAACGAGCACAGATCCCATAGTTACAAGTGATGTTACGATTCATTTCGATGTTACCACTAAACGTGTTTTTGAGGAGAACTCAACAGATGAAGAATATTTATCACAAAAAGTGAACTATTTTAGTTCTGCTATAGATACATTTCTGTCGACGGAAACATCGATAAGTACAACACGTAAACCGACAATTGCTCAAACAACCACGACGAGTAAGCCATCGACGACCACACCGAGGCATACGACACTTAGCCCTTTGAGTCTTGGCCCAGCGCGATTAGACGCCTCTGAGTACGAACAGAGGAACCCTAATAAAGCAACGTCGAAGAACATGGGTATTTTCGATAAACCTGTCGACGTGTTCCAGAGACGACTCCACCCGCTTTTCATTGAGAATGAAGACAAACACGTGTGTTACTGTGAAGAAAATAGGTTGGTATTTGTAACTATAATTCGACGTCTTATGCTATTACCGAAGAAAATGAAATTGTTTGTATACGCTTTTATAGGAAAATGAGAGGACCCGGACATAGCT
The DNA here is from genome assembly GCA_947361185.1 of Charanyca ferruginea. Lineage (NCBI taxonomy): Eukaryota > Metazoa > Arthropoda > Insecta > Lepidoptera > Noctuidae > Charanyca > Charanyca ferruginea. The sequence goes on along the minus strand of OX376059.1, from coordinate 17,803,248 downwards.
ACTTAGAAGCGGCACAGAAGGCGAGAGAAGAACAGAGGAAAAGAAAGGCACAGCTGCTTCAAAAAAAGCTTAGAAAAGCTAGAAAGCGGGTATGTTGGACATTTTGATAAGTACTACCTAATCTCCTCTTTTTAATTATGATGTTCTATTCATTGAAATCCCTGCGAAAAATCAAATTCTTTTATTTTTACTCCAGGCGGAATTGGAAAAGCTATGTGAGTCTGAGCGTATGAATTGCTATCGACACGACAATGACCACTGGCGGACGGCGCCGTTTTGGACAGCGGGTCCCTTCTGTTTCTGCATGAGCACCTCCAATAACACCTACAACTGTATCAGAACCATTAACGCTACGCATAACGTGCTCTACTGCGAGTTTATCACTGGACTTGTTACATACTACAACTTAAGAATTGGTAAGACCACCACTGAGTACAAAAGGTTTCGTGGTTTGTGAAAGTCTCAAACTGAATTAAATGTTCAATGATTCATTTCAGATCCTTTTGAAACACAAAACAGAGTGAAATATCTCACGCCGGCTGAGAAAGATTATTTCCACAACCAGCTACAGCAATTGCTCAGTTGCAGAGGTCCTTCATGTCGACGGTTTTCACATTCTAATCCAAACGGTACCTACAGTTAAAATATTCTTGCGTAACATGAAATATGAAAATATACAGGATTAAATAAATTCGTTCCGATTTCAGGCAGCAGTGAAGAAACCGTCAACAGGCGTTTTGATGACCGATTCAACGACCACTTGTTTAATAGGGGTGACTCAGTTGGATATAATGAGAGGTAACAACCTAATGAACGATCTATTATAATAACTTAGATTTAAACTTATGCAGCTATCATCATTTAGGTAACTTGTTTGTGTTTTTGTTTTGTCTTTTTTTTATTTCATAAAATAAACGATGATAAAAATCATAACCATTATAACACTTCACCAAAATATCGTCATTTCTATTAAAACAACAGTACCTACCAAAAGAATTTACTTATCAACAATAATTTAGTGTATATTTAAGTACTTATCCAGCTAATAAAATAATCCTTTTCCAGGGCATGGCGGTGGAACTACGGTCGAAGATACGCGCGGGCGAGGGAGCTGCATAGGCGCAGGCACATGACGCCATACTAGTCTACGTACTGTAAATATCTTTGGAAAATAACGCGACAAGCAGACATGAAAACTGCTTTTAGTTAGAGGATTTTGGCAGGCAGCACGGGGCGGGAGCAATAATGATAGTTTGATAATTTAAGAATGCAGAGTACGACAAGAACTTTGATGAGAATACCATTCTCCGAGATCTATGAAAACAGTGAAAAGGTCGTAACTAGCATAAAAGTTGTGGAGATTGTTTACATCTAATTATAAATCAACTTTAATCTTTTTACATAAAGATAGAGACAGTCTGATTTCTGTTATTACTATGTGAATACTTATATCATTTATAATATTTATTCTTAATATACATCGAAAGTAGTAGGGCTTCCTATGTAATCTATGAAATTATACTATGTGACTGTCTTTTCTGTCTTCAGATAAGAATATAATTATAAATCTACTAAATGTAGACCAAGTTAGTCAGCATAGTAATAATCTTCTATATAGGTATATATTTCACTGCCTAAAACACATAAGAAGTTTTTTACTCTACTTATATTTTTTTTATATAAATACTATGAACAAATCTAGCAATAACAGTGACAAACTCTTTGAATAATTAGTTGGTACAATAAACTTTTATAGATCTGTCTTTCTATGAGTCTGTGTACATTTTAGCTTTAAAGAAATATTTTGCAATTATTATCAATGTAATAGATATTATTGTTATTCTTAGCTTGGAGCAGTTGGAGCAGTGACTACACATTTTGTGATAGTGCTGCCGACCTGTGGGAGATTAGCAGGATTATGCTGACATTAGTATGGGAATGATGTACCCTCTGGGATATAATTATTGAAGTTTGTTGTAGATGTTATGACGTAAAGTATGCCTGTAGTACACTCGCTATTTATCTAGTAGACATTAATAAAAGTGATATTAAACTGTTGCCATTGTGATGATAATGTGTATTGGTTGTAATAATAAAATTATTGGAAAATAATTGGCTTTTATTACAAACTGACTGAGTAATAATGGGTTATTCTCGTCGTCCCCACCCCTTCCTCCCCACTGGGGACGAGTGGGAAAAAAAAGTTTCGTTCATCCCCAGTGGTGACGATTGGAACTTTTTATTTCCCACTCGTTCTGCTATAGACTGAGAGTCAAAATGCAATAATGGAGATTTCAATAAGATCTCTTATTGAAATCTCCATTATTGCATTTTGACACAAATTTACAATAATTCTCTCCAAATTATGCATCACATATTGTAAATTTGTTGATTACCTACCTGTTAATCAACAAATTTACAATAATTCTCTCCAAATTATGCATCACAGAATTACAATAATTGTCTCCAAATTATTGTAAATTTGTTGTGATTACCTACCTGTGATTCACAAATAGTGTACTAATTGCCTCAGTCTTTTTAAATTAATTTTAATCAAAAACATTGTTCACTCTTGCACTGAAAGTCGTTATTAAAAATTCTGTGATGCATAATTTGGAGAGAATTATTGTAAATTTGTTGATTACCTACCTGTGATTCACAAATAGTGTACTAATTGCCTCAGTCTTTTTAAATTATTTTTAATCAAAAACATTGTTCACTCTTGCACTGAAAGTCGTTATTAAAACATTTTAACAATCCGTGAAATCACTCCCTATTATTGCATTTTGACTCTTGGTCTATAGTGGAACGAGTGGGAAATAAAAAGTTCCAATCCTCACCACTGGGGACTAACAAAAATTTTTTTTCCCATTCGTCCCTAGTGGGGACGACCAGGAATAATCCGTACTAATTCGTATTTTTTCAAATACATGCAAACTTAAGACTGAATATTAAGTAACTGATCTGTATTATTAGATCTAAAAGCATTTTAAACATCTAAAATAAAATCAAGATCTGGTTCGTCACACCATGCAAACAAATCATGTGTTTCATCTTTGTTATGTGAAGGTGATATATTATCTGTATGCTCAGTTTCATCTGGCTCTTCTGTGAATTGAGCCCATTTTGAATTTTTATTTATCTCAGGAGCAATAAATTTCTTAACATTATCATGTTTTTTATTCATCTGTTGTTCTTCTGCAATCAAATCTTCAGAATTAAAACTTGGTTGTCGTAGATTTGTCTGTATACTGCCCACACTAATGCTAGTACTGGGTGCCATGACAGATGAAACAAATTGCTTGCTATCATTTAATTTTCTGTGCTTATTTGGAACTTCTACAACAACTTCTGTATCTTCCAGGCTCACGACTTCATTAGTATTTTCTTCTATATCTTCTGTTTCTTCTACATAATAAGCCCATTTACTATCTTTAACAGGTATATATTTATACTTTTTTTGCTTTGTTACAGTTTCCTCGTTTTGGTTAACACTTTCTTGGGCTATGTTTTTCTTCTGTTCGTTTATCTCTCCTCTCATGCCATTTAGTTTTTGAACTTGAAATCTACATTCCTTTGCTGTGCCTAAACCATAGAATCTCTTGACAGATTGCTTTTCACCACAAACCTTACACACCCATTTATTTGATTTATTCGTTTGGTGGACCTACGTTAATATAAATAGAAAACAATTTTAAGTTTATACTTACCTACTTAAAATAATGGTGTACTTATAATGTTTCACTTACCTGAAAGACCGAGCATATGTAGCATCGTAAAACATGAAATAACTGCGGCATTGTAAAGCTGAAAAACTGTTATCCAGTTAGGATAACAATTATTATTTAACCAAGCTGTTTTTGTAAGTTTTTTATCAACTCTTGCATTGATTTAAGAATAATGATAGGTTTTGGTACTAGAATCAATAACATTGCCATTGACTTGACTGACGTCTGAGTCTGACACTATTGACAGTTGGTTGACAGTGTTGACACCTTGACACTTTGATTGGCAGTTTGTGGTTGACATTGACTTTGAATGACGTCTTTTGGCAAAAAGATTGTGATCAATTGTACCTAGTCTTTGATTGTGATCCAAGAGCGGTTTTTGGTGGTCAAAGGTTTCAAAGTGGCTCTTCTGGGGTGCTACATTTGAAATGACGGTAATGTGGAGATTTTTTTTGATGCCTGAGATGGGCATATACCCGGTAAAAACCCAGACTTCGGGAAAATACCCATTTTTACCTACCCATTTTTAATTTATACCGGGTAAAAAGTAAAATCAATTTTATTTACACTACTTATTGTAATTTTCAATAGTTGCCTCAAGTGCGTAGGCGACCGAGGCGTGCCTTGCGCGGGGCTGCCGCGGCGCGAGCCATCAGTTGTCGGTCGGAGGGGCGTACGCACTTGAGGCAACAGGGCGAGCCGTGCGTGCCTCAGGCGAGGGTGCCTCTAATCCGTACTCACCTACGTTTAGTCATAGTTTTACGATTTACATTCAGTTTTTTTTAACGGAATTGTGCGAAGTTTTGTTCATATTAGGTATACCTACTATAAAATAAGGTAAGTCAATTTTAATTCATGTTAAAATGTATAATATATTAGGATCAAAACCAATTATGCAATTTTAATATTTTTTGATGATTATTACTTACTGTATATTACTACTGTGTAGGTTGCATTGTAATTATTGTATTTAGTACGTACTTACTTAATTGTTAATCATTTACATACTTGTTTTGAAATGGTTTCACGTTGTATGTATATGTTACTTATCTATATAATTATAAGGTAGTGCACTCAGTACAGTACTTAATATTGGACCTAAATAGTTTATTTTATTTGAAAATTAATGTTGATTAAAGATTTAAAAGAGAGAATATACTTCGTTTTATTTGAAATTAATATTTTATCTTCAATGGTCAATGTCAAAATAACATGGTAGATCGTAGTATTAATGACGAAGCCAATTAAATAATATAATGACAGTTTTCATTTTTTACCCGGTATTTTTTACGAACACCCGATAAAAATGGGTATTTTTTCATTTTTACCCTTTCCTTCAAATTTTTACCTTCCCAATTTTTACCCACCCCACCCCGCCCATCTCCCATAATCAGCCTTATTGTATTTGTTGTTTAGTTTAGTTATAGATTTATTTTTTAATGTTCGTGTAAATATTTTTATTATATAATAATCAATTATTATTTGACACCAACTGTCTCGTTACTTCAATTTCAAAATTTGGGCTAAGTGTTAATAGTGATAATATTAATACGTGCGTACATAAATAGTAGACAGAATCTATGATTGTAAAGAGTGGCTCTTTACAGTAATAGATTCTGTCTACTATTTCATCATTCATGATTATTTCTAACATTATAAGGAGTTCAATTTAAAGGGAAATACTCGGTCTCTGTCAATAAATATTGCCATCGCTTGGATAGAGTTGTTTGCCTGCTCGACAATGGCACGGTTATGTTGCAATGTTAATTTTGTGCAAATTGGGCCAATAAAGGAAACATTTGAGACGAATCACCCTTTCTTATTTTTGAATGCCAAAACCCAAACTCGTCTGCTATCTGTTCTTCTTCAAATGGAAGATTTGTATTTCTTAGAGTCCTCCATGTAATTCCATCAGATCTGTTGAACATAATCCTGAAAATAAAGCTACTTAAATTAAAACGTTAAAATGCAGCAAACTCAACCCAAATAGAAAAATAAGTTGAGAAAATAAATACCTGGAAACATTTGCCCCAACTGAGCTATAGATGGTCCAGAACGTTTTGGATTTGGGTTCAGCAATGTGTCAGGGCTCAGGGCTTATAAACCATAAGTTTTTCAGCCTCTGTCTGTGCTCATCTTTCAGCTTAATGAGTTATGTTATTTTACCAGTTTGTACAATTTGATAGAAAATACGTAGATTCTGGGACTGAAGTTCGTAGGTTTTCAGAAAAGACCTAAAGTATGTAGATCTACGTAAAAAGACGTAGAGTTGGCAACGCTGATGTCATGCAAACCTAACCTACCTAAAGTAAGTCATTTAAGACCTGAGGTCTAGCAGGGCATTAATATTGTATTGAATTTCATTATGACCCGCTGGTCATTAATGTGGTTTGAATTTGGAACATAAAGTAGAAATCGCATACGCACATTTACGATAGGTAGTAGGTACTGTAACACTTCGGCTACACTAGTAGCAAGTACGATCTATCGTGAGTCTAAGCTACGTTGAATAAAAGATATGATCGACTTGTAGAAGATTATAATAATCAGATTAACGAGAGGTAAGATTTACACGACCTTCGCTCTTAGTCGAGCGGTCGGTCTCACTGACATCACATGTCATAATATAAAAACTATCCTTCTACATTATTCAAATATAGGTATATTCCTAAGTTATCCAGACGGTTCTAACCATAGACTAAATAGTTATGGCTTCATTACATAAAGCCTCGTTGGCGGGCAAGTCTCTACATCAGCTACGCCCCCTTCATGAATAAAAGAGACTAGTAGCTTTTATTCATGTTCTGAACGTTCTGGACACTCTGCAAACTTATACTACTGAACAAAAATAATTGACTAACTAACCTAACAACTACCTAAACCTATAGTAAGTCCCTACTCTAAAGAGGGAAATTACAATGAGGACGTCTCTGTAGAGATGGTTTAATCCATGACGCATGGGGTAATCAACTAAAAGAATTAACGAACAACAAATACGCTCATGCCATCATGTCCAAACCCCACTCTACCAAAACCCTCTCGAAAAGGTTAGAGTGCATCCCGCTAAACAAAATGATATGGTCAAATCCATGTCCTCCTTTCTTGGTGACCTATATTTCTTCCTACACGAGGTTTACAATTAAATGAGAAAAGACTAAACTCGAAACAAACTTTGTTCACTTAATAAACCATGCGTGTCATCGACAGCTTACGCAGAGATTATACTCTGTTAGCGTAATTGGCTACGTCAGTGAACGAGGCCTGTAGGAGTCCTATTCTACACTATTACTACTACTTTAAATAATCTACTAAGTAAAAAAAAGGAATAAGAAACACGCTTTTTAATGAAGTCTTGAAATCCAATAGACTTCAAGAAATATGGGCACCATTCACCCATCAGTCTTCAGCTCGTAGTAAATATGAAAATACAAAAAAACACGCATTATTATCATGTCGAAATATTTCTAATCACATACATAACAATACACCTAGCATCAACTGTCCATCATGACAGACCTAAATAACCATGGCAACTATGCTGTATAACATCCAATAATTAATAAAATGACAAATAATACACAACCTAGAATTATTATAAACAAAAAGTTTATATTTAATTATATTTGTCGTAACCTATATAGGTATGTCAAGAATTATTATAAACAAGAAGTTTCAATTCAATCGTATCCATAAAAACTATTATGATACAAAACTGTTTAGAGCTAGCCATAAAAATTAAAATAAAATCATCTTTCAAAAATTGACAATAATAAAATTTACCTAAAGGTGAGTTCATACTATCGAATATTTTCTTCATCAAAGCTAGTCGTAATAAATTATTTTTAACCGACTTCGATGGAATGAGGTTCTCAGTTCGACCTATATATTTATTAATATATTTTATTTTTATTTTCCTATGCTTCGAAATTAATAAGGATTTAAAACTCATACGTGTTATATATTTAATTATCACAGCAGGTTGCGGAACCATATTATATAATTTCACATCACGCGTAACCTTATTATTCGCTCTAATAAAACTTTGGTTATCTGCGACGACGACGCTGACGATGTCTCGCGACGACTCGACGACAACATTTTCGTCCACCTCAACGAATGCCTTACCACTCGTCTTGCATTCTACCATCACCAAGTTCTCTTCCTGAACGTCAGTGACAACACTTCTTCTTCTTTCGGCACCTCGACATCAGGTTGCTCTGGAAGATTTCTACTTAATAAAATAATCGGACCGGACTGACCCGATTCATCCTTCTCTTCCTCGTGTTCTAGAGGGGACGAGACCGACTCCTGTGCCTCATTTTCATCTAGGCTGCTCTCTGGACAGCTAGACACAGCAACCACATCTTTTTCAACACTGCCTGCTTGGCAGCCATCTTTTTCATTTCTCTGGGAAAATGAACCATTAATATCCACAGACTTAACTTCTTTCGCCGATTCCACTACTGGAATTACGGCTTGCTGCTGTAAGAGTTGCCGCTTCCTTCTAGCGGGCCAATCATTAGCGAATTCTTCCCTTAACTTATCGCAAGTCTCCTCGAAAGACATGCCATACTTGAAGAAAAGTCGGTAGTAGGCGTTTGCAGTACTCTTCACAAAACAACCCAGAAGTACTGGATAACCGGCTTCCTCCCATTCCTTGCGCTGTGCAACCGATTTGAACTGTTCGAGGAAATCATCGAACTCCAAACCCTGAATACCATAATAATAGGGCATATCTTCCCCAGGGAAATAATCACGATCATGACGATACATCGTGGTTTATAATAACATTTGAAAAACGACACAAATACTTCTCTGTATTTCCTTTTATGCGATGCCGAAAAATCGCTCGTCTGCACTGCACTTTATAATATAGAACGATTATACGTACAATTCTTCGCTGCTATACCAGCGTAAACATCAATCTGGCCCTATTAATAGGCCTTCCAGCTACTCCTGCTGGAATATTAAATGCTCTGGGGGCGAGCACTCGCTCTGCGCATCTGAAAAAAAACTTCTAACCGGCGCCTCTCGCCAATTTGTAACACTTCGGCTACACTAGTAGCAAGTACGATCTATCGTGAGTCTAAGCTACGTTGAATAAAAGATATGATCGACTTGTAGAAGATTATAATAATCAGATTAACGAGAGGTAAGATTTACACGACCTTCGCTCTTAGTCGAGCGGTCGGTCTCACTGACATCACATGTCATAATATAAAAACTATCCTTCTACATTATTCAAATATAGGTATATTCCTAAGTTATCCAGACGGTTCTAACCATAGACTAAATAGTTATGGCTTCATTACATAAAGCCTCGTTGGCGGGCAAGTCTCTACAGTACATGCTAATTCCATGCATTCATCAATAAGATCTACACTAAAAAATAAATTGTTTGTAAATCGAACTGGCCACCACGAGTAGAATATAAATAAAAAAAGAAAAATCACAAACTCTAAATCATTTACTTCAAATAAACCATTTACAGGTACTTTTGAATGGTCAGAGTCAGCACAAAATACAAAGTTTACAGAAGGACCGCTCCCGCCATCTTCAAAAATAATTACCTAAACTTGCCAGACTCACGAGGGCTGCTACTGTATTGACTCTGTAGGTTTTATTTGTGACAATATAAAATTTGATTGACTCTGGTTAGAACTCTTTGCAATTTTATAACAAAATTTTCCTGTTCGTCATGAAATGTCAATGTCTCTCATTTATTAATTTAGACAAAACGTGACAGTCGAGACTGAACTCTGCCATAAAGTAAGTAAGGTTGCGTCGCGCCCGAGCAGAGAGGCCACTCAGAACAAACCGACATTTTTACCACGCACACATTGACATTACGTTTATAGGCATTCTCATTCTCAAGTAGTTTCAAGCAGACTTACGACTTGACTGTCACGTGTTGTCTAAATGAATAAATGAGACACATTGACATTTCACGACAAACAAGGAAATTTTGTTATAAAATTGCAAAGAATTCCAACCAGTGTCAATAACATTTCATATTGTCACAAATAAAACCTACAGAGTTAAAACAGTAGCAGCCCTAGTGAGTCTGGCAAGTTTAGGTAATTATTTTTGAAGATGGCGGGAGCGGTCATTCTGTACCCTCTATATTTTGTGACTCTGCTTGAAACTGTTGGAGAATGCCTATAAACGTAATGTCGATGTGTGCGTGCGAAAAATGGCGGTTTGTTCTGAGTGGTCTCTCTGCTCGGGCGCGCCGCAGCCTTACGTACTTTGTGGAGTCAGTTAGTCAGAAAGTTGCAGCTAGTTGCTCGTTCCAAACAGTATGTTTCTATGGAGAAGAACGAGCAAGAAACTCCATGAACACTCTTTTAAAATCAATAATATGTTACAAATTTCTGTTACAACATTCGTACTGAATCTAGAGTACAATGTGAGAACAATGTAACAAGTCGTGTACGTTAAAAGAGGTTTACTTAGATAAAAATATACCTAATCATAATAAACAATCCAAAATAAATTTAGAATAACCGAGGCAGCTAAGAGACAGAGACAGCCCAACTAACGGCACCCGTTCACGAACATGACGCACGGATCGGCGTCATTTGAACGCGCCGCCGCAAACGGGCTCCCGCACATGGGCCACCGGCCACAACCACAAAACGCCGCCACTGGCATATTTCCTGTAATTTTCATACATTTTATATGGACTTGCCGCACACGGTTGGCGCCGGTGGCTACCACACGCTACAAATCGTCGCAGCTTGCTTCTTGTGGCCCGCACCGGCCACTAAACGCCGACACAAAAAGCCGCCACACGCCACTTGCGCTATTCCTAACCCTTTTCTCCCTAAACCTTCTTCGTCAGAGTTCATTATATGGGTAAAAAATAATAGTTTAAAAAAAGTAAAAACACGCTTTTTATAGAAAACCAAAGTAAAAAATAGAAAATAAATTTTAATAAATTATTTTATTAAAAAAAAAGCGTGGGGTGCTTTTTAAGATATTATCAAAATGATAATCACTCTACTCATATCTGTCAATAAAATATTTATAACTATTGACACCATGCACCCCACGCTTTTTTTAAAATAAAATAATTTATTAAAATTTATTTTCTATTTTTTAGTTTGGTTTTCTATAAAAAGCGTGTTTTTACTTTTTTTAAACTATTATTTATTTTTTACTTTTTAGTTTGGTTATATCTATATCTATAAATATTATGTACATTTATTCTACCAGGGGCGCTTGTGCATTACCTTCCTAGTATATAATAGCTGTTTTTTCGGCAACTAATTTTGAACGACTTAGGTTTTTTTTTTTGTTTTTTTGTTGGTTTTAATAATTTTATCAAATTAGTGTATTGTCATCGGTCCTCGATAAATCTACAAAGTTTGAACGAAATCTGGCCGTTTAAAGTGGGTCAAAATCGCGCCCAAAGAAGTCGGTTACAAACAAACATACAAACATACAGGTGAAGCTAATAAAAAGCGTGTTAAAAAGTAGCAGCCACCGATCGCAGGGGTCGACCATCGGCCACAAGTGGCTGCCGCGCGCTTCAGCTACTTTTGTGGCCGTTTCTTGCCTCTTGTGGCGGTGTTTGTGGCTGTCGCGTGTGGCCCGTGTGCGGCGACGCTCAACCAATTTGAAGGGAACCGAATGATCCAACACGCGCGCCACCGTCAGCGAGACATTTCAGTGAGCATGACATACTCCAAATCGCCAGGGCACATTCAAGTCAATGAAAGACATACCGAGGTATGTCTAAATGGTGTACAATGTGAGCACTATGTTAAATAACATAGTGCTCACATTGTATGTGCTATGAAAAATATATACTAACACATTGAGTATAGACAATGCAAAGATAATGTAGATGTAGATCTATATCTTCAGCAGCTCCAAAAATAATTAAAAATGCTAATCAATTAATCTATGAACCCTTATGGCTGTAGAGCTAGACCAGCATCCAGCCAAGCATTTTAATATCAGTGATGTACTCACCCAATGTATTATAATATGCTCGGCTGCATAGTGTGCGTTTTATATAAGACTTAAATTTTGTCTCATTAAGTTGAACAATGTGGGGAGATATTTTATTGTAACATTTTAAACCCATGAAAGAAGTATCTACTTAAGCCAGCCTGAAATTCGGTTGAACTAGTTGGTCCCTATTTCTAGTGTTATAATTATGTCTTTTACCTCTTTTATTTACCAAAAAGCTGCAGATTTTTTCTAGCGTACACAAACGTACATTATGTTTTCATAGATGTATTGACAAGGTATCGTCATTTTGTTAATTTCCTTAAACAGTTCCCTTAGAGAATCGCGCACACGGAGATTGTAAATGGTTCTAATGGCTCTTTTCTGCAGAATAAAAATAGACTCGATGTCTGCAGCTCGTCCCCACAGTAAAATACCGTAAGACATTATACTATGAAAGTAACTAAAGTAGACCAGTCTCGCGGTATCCACATCAGTAAATTGCCGGAATTTTCTGACAGCTTACGCTGCCGAGCTTAGCCGTCCAGCGAGACATGTTAAATGAGGACCCCATTGTAGCCTTGAGTCGAGCGGGGAACCGATCACTTTTCCGAAATGTTTTTTCCGAATTTCATTTTACAGAAAACTATTGACCAATGTCTTTTTTGCTATATGCATTATTTGACATATTTTTATATCATCGAAGTATCATGTGTCATAAGTATTATTTTACCGAACTATTTTTCGTCGATTTACAAATTAACTTTTTGCTATTGGCCGAAGCCTCTTTTGAACTTTTTTCATTTGCCAAATGATTTATTTGCCATATTTTCACCACACCGAAACAACATTTTACAGAATACTAGCGGGCCCAGCAGACGTTGTCCTGCCTGAAAATAAAAACAAGTCCTAGAACTACAACGCCACCTATCGGGTCCAATTGTGAATCGAAACCATTCACAAATCCATTGGAACACACATAAAACATTTCATCAAAATCGGTCCAGCCGTTTAGGAGGAGTTCACTTTCATACACACGCACAGAAGATTTTTATATATAAGATTACCTGGTAGCATTATAAATATACGGGTAGTTCTTCAGGGACAAAATTTTCGATTTCTATGGGTATATTTCTGTAACCATCTAACAGAACGGTAAGTAATTTTTTTTTGTACAGTTTAGCTTTATCCCTTACTAGTACAAATTATATTTGTTAAATCTTTGCTGTCTAGGTACATAATAAAAATATTTGAAGGTTGTTCTTCTGATTCATATAATGCGTCCGTTTGCCATTTTCCGGAACAAAATGGTCGATATTGCATTTTCTCTTTGATACATCAATATAAATCATAATTATATGGAAAGGAAATGAATTGTCCTCTTATAAAAAAAATATATATTAGTTATAACTACCTTAGTGTGTTTATAAATGAGTAAATAAGAAGTGTCCGGCGTGTAATACTGATTAATGTGGCGTAAGCTGCGCTTGACCGTACTTGGTCGGGTAATAATAATGAAAGCCTGGCTTCCCGCGCGGGGGGAAGCCAGTCTTGCAACGAACCATCTAGAAGGCGGACGTGCGGCTGTTGGCTTAGATCCCTGTGTTACGAAGGTAAACATCTGATTCATCTGTGTTTGGTTCAGGTGGCACTCTGATTACAATACCTATTTTATAAAATTTATTTTATTGTTTTTGAACTTCAATCTGTGTTTCGTGTGATGCTTTTGGGTTATAGATTCGTGTAGAAAAATGTCAATCATGACGTCTGTATGTATCATGAGTTATTCATGATAGTAGGCAAAATCCTGATTCATCTGTGCCTGATTCGTATGGTCAAAACCCCATATAAATCATAAAATAAATTAGTTTTTCCCAACTCCAGCAGAAAAAATTAGAAAAGTCAGTAGTTCTATTAAATATACTTAGCTATAACTTTTTCAATGATTAATTCAAAAATCACAGGAGTATAAACTTGTTCTAAATAGGTCATTTTCGATATGTCTTAGTCTTAGTACAGTAAAGAATTAATAATAATTATTTAATTCGGATATTATAGCCCTAGCCCTAGACCTGGCCCTTCCCGATGATGACAGCTTTTGAATGCAGACTTCGTCAATCGATGAAAAAAATATTTAACTCCAAAATTCATCAGAGATATCCTATCGACCGTTCATCAGAAAAGCTTGGATGAGCCCTCAGATTCTGACGATGAGGATATTTTTGTGTTTAAAAAGTTTTAATATAATAAACGGACAAAAGAGTCTCACGTCATTGGTGAAGATACGTTTATTTCATCTTCCTCCAAAATTCAAGATCTTGCTAACAAGAGGATGATATTGAAAATCGCTCGGTTCCTTGTAAAGAGCCAAGGAAATAGTTCCTATATTACTAGTTAACCATACTTAGAATAAGTGTTTGAAAATTAATAATGAAGATAATTGTCATAATGCCATTTCATTAAAGTTGATCTCGTTTTTGTTACTTTATTGTTAATTGCTAATGTGATAGGTAATTCCAATGAATACCTAATTAAGACTACTTATCTAAGACTGATATCAAAAGAACCGTTATTAGAATAAGTTAGTACTCATGTGATCTTTTAATTATGAAAGGTTATAAGTATAATAAATAGGACTAAGGAGTTGTACACGAAAAAAAAAATAAACGGTTAGAATAAAAATTTATAATATAGGTAATATAATATTAGGTCGTTACATATGAAATTGCCGCTCGGTATCAAAAAATTAAAAAAAAAAACTTTTTTTTAAAGAAATTATATATTTAGTCAATCGAAGTATGCACCATTGTTATCGATACACCTTCGCCATTTTATCGGGTGCTCATTGATCCCTTTGGTATAAAAATCCTGGGAGCGAGGATCGATGAACTGCTTGAAGGCTGTTTTAACTGCCTCATCAGAATTGAATTTTTTTCCTTGTAAAAAGTTGTCCAAATTTCGGAATAAGTGGTAATCGGTTGGGGCAAGAGCTGGAGAGTATGGTGGGTGACGCAGAGTTTCCAGTCGCAGCTCCTCTAACTTGGCGACCGTCTGATGTGCAGTATGTGGTCGAGCGTTATCCTGAAGGAGCAATGGGCTAGAGCAATTGACCAGTCTCGGTTGTTTAATGGTGAGCTTTTCCATCATTGTTTGCAACTGTTGGCAATACATGTCTGTAGTAATCGTCTGGCCTGATCTCAAAAAGCTGTTGTGGATGACACCAGCACAGGTCCACCAAACACTAACTAGAATCTTCTTTTTGGTCAGTTTTCGCTTGGGGCAAGGTTTCGCCGGTTCTCCAGGGTTAAGCCATTGTGATGATCGCTTGCGATCAACTTCTCATCACAAGTGACAATACGATTTAAAATTCCCTTATTATTGTGACGATTGAGCAAAGAAGCGCAGCAACCGACGCGTGTTTGTTGGTGTGCTTCTGTCAATTACGAATAGTACCCACTTTTCGAGCTTTTTTACTTTTCCAATTTGACGCAAATGGATAATGATTGTTTTGTCACTTACTCTAAAGGCTGCTGCTAATTTAGAAATGGTTTGAAATGGATCCGCTTCCACTATCGCCTTTAATTCTTTATTATTCACTTGAGTACCCGGTCGTCCACGAGGCTCATTTTGTAAATCAAATTTTCCAGAACGGAAACGTTGAAACCAAAAACGCACCGTTCGTTCGTTAGCGGTGCCTGGCCCATACACGTCGTTAATCCTTCGAGCCGTTTCTGCTGCACTGGCGCCACGGTGGAACTCATATTCGTAAATACCGCGAATTTTTAATTTCTCCATTGTTATTACTATAGCAATTTTCAAGCCCAAACAAATGACGTGAAAACAAATGAAACACGAATTTTAAAACAATATTCTTTAGTCTTTATTTTGAAATAATTTTGAATTTGGAATTCCTAATCAAACACAAAATATTTGATTTCAAAGTTGCCAGTATTAAGTATCGGCAATTTCATATGTAAGGACCTAATATAATAACTTTCTAGTACCCAACAGAATTTATTGTATTATTACAAATATTAGCAATAGTTAAAATTTCTGTTATATAGCAATATTCTTGCTTTCCCGTAGAATACAATTACGTAATGGAGTTACAAAAAGGTTTTACAAGAATTATTTTTGAATTCTTAATTTTTTTTCCGTGGTAATTATGATCACTCATAACGGTTTTCATAAAAACATATAATTGTTGTTGTTAAAATATGATTCGTTTAGTAATACAGAGCCTATCTACATAAAGTTTTTCATTTTTATTTCTGTTTCTGATTTATCTGTAACAAATTCTGATTCATCTGGGCACAAAATATTCGAACGTCGATATCTTCAAAACTACTTTATAAAAACGAGTCCCTCATTCAAATATATGTTATTTGGTATACCTATTTACATAAGAACATGTGTTACTGAGCTGAAAGTGAAATTAAATTTTGGCCATATGGATCAGTCGAAGAATCAAATTTCGAAGAACTACCCATAAAATAAAATAGTGTCATAAAAAATCAATAGGCTACAAAATTTTAGTGACAGAAACGAATCGCTGCAAAACCGACTTCACGCAGTCTTGTCTGCCCTACACCTAGAGTGTAATTTAAGCCCGCGTAGGCGCGGAGGGGTGGGGCGGCCCGCGAGCTGAGGAGCAGGCGCAGCTTCGGCTTGCTGGCCGGCTTCGCCGGATAGCCTCAGCCGCGGCGGCGAGCCTTCAAACCATCTGCGACGATAAGCTCGCGTGGGGCCGCTCAGACCCCGCAGCGCTGGAGCCGTGACAGAAACAATGCTTGTGCATATTGCATGCCTGCTTGCATGTCTGCTTGCATGTTTCATGCTTGTTTGCTTGCATGCTGCATGCAAGCAAGCAGATAGCAGAATGAAGCAGATATGAAATAGTGTGTACAAACTTTCTAGGCGTTTGATGAAATAAAAATATGGTAATTAAAACAGTGGCATAATGAATATTTGGAATCATAATACTTCGAATAAATGTTATTCGGCTAAGTCTAACTTCGGTAAAAAGTTTATCGACCAAATGAAACGTCGGAATAACGAAAAAAATCGAATTGATAATAGGTCAACTGATACAGTGGCAGACGTGACTTCGATGAAGTAAAAAAAAACGAAACGATAATAGTTGAAAAGTTTTAGGTGAAATGAAATTCGGTCAAATATTTTTCGACCTTACGATAGGTAACCAGTCGAGCGTGATCCCCGTGAATAGAATACAAATTAAAAAGAGGCCCGAATACTGAAAATTGCTTTGCTTTTACAACAAATAACTGCAAATTACATTTTTTTCTTCTCAAATAATCATTTCTTGCACCTAAACTCTTCGTCAAATTAATATTTTTGTATTTTTACAGAAATCCCCTCATTTTTCTCTATTTATCTATATAGTGGTGGCCCAAAATCGAACAACTCCTTTCGAGTGACGATAGTGATTTGACTCCGAAGTACGTTCAATCCGAAGCAATTGGCATTACCAACAATCTACTCTTGGTTCTAGTACTATTGCTTTTTATTGTCTCGTAGATGGTGTGAAAAGTAGAGTATTCTCCTCGGGGATAAAGGTGCCTTCGTCTTGGGCGACCTTGTGTCCCACGCTGCACTCAGGATTCTTCCCTCTTAACTCCCTCCTTCCCCTCTATAATTACTATACTCTTTGCTCCCTCGCTTTGCTCGGCAGTTAACTGTATCCTGTATCCTGAAGCTTTTTATTGTTTTGTTAAGATAGGGTGGCATAAGGCCACGGTTGTATAGGTAATACGTTTCTAGTTCACGCCTTTTTAGTACTCTTAAGGGCCCATGGGGCATGTTCAATGTATGTGACCTCACATTGCCTGTAACCAGCAAAAGATCAAGACGCTTTCAACGACACCTGATTTTTGCAAATTATGATAAAGGGAATTTAGAAGTTATGAGGTTACAGATAAACATACATAAGTAAGTATGTAAGTATGTGGCGATCGTGTCGTTTCTCTAAATTGAGGTCCCCTCTCTAGTGGCGGGAAAAAGGACAAGATAAGTTATAGATATAACAATAATGTCAGACAACAAGCTGAACAAGCTATGACTGCTATGAGACAAAAGTTGCTAACGGGTTTTTCTGATGGAGTAGAAATGTCCCCCTTCATATTGTACAATAATTATAATAATAATAATAATATCATTTATTTCGGGTAACAAAGGACCCATAACATATATACCTTACAGACTATCATACATATTTATAATTAAACCCACAAAAATATTTCTAAACTATTGTACACGAAGAGACGGCGTCGTGTTACGCTGCGCGGTGTCGCGTAGCCTTCCGCGGAATCGCCGATACACGACACCCTTCGGCCAAAACTCTTCCTTGAGGAAGGTCTCAAGGTAATTCGTCGGGACTCGCACCACAAATGTCTTGAAATTCGTATTGTGGCGTGACTCCAACTTCTCGACCCTTAAGGTCCAGGTGGTCTTGGCTCGAACAAACTCCACGATCTCCTCAACCTTCGTGGTGTGAAGCAGCCGGGACACATAGAGCTGGTCGTAGGTGTTGCCGGACGCAGCATATTGGGTCCTGCCAGCGCGGTTCCGCACTGGTTTCGACTAGGAGGCTTCTTCTTCTTCTTCACCATCACGAAGCCATCCTTGTCACACGGGCCCGTTGGGCCTTGCTGTTTTGAACCCTTGTCGGCAGGTTCACAAGAGCTCTTTTTATCCCCCTTTCTGGTTTGCGACACAGGTTTGTGCGTGGCGGTGATATCAGCGTAGGCACGTTTAGGGGTCGACGTACCTACACAAGTCACGACCTCGACCGGCGTCGAGTCAGTGACGGCGGCGGCGCATTTTGCAACGCCTGCAATTTCAGCGGCGGGTGACGCAGTGGAGCTCGCCGACTCAAAACTGCCGATGGTAGCATTTCCCGCCGCGTGACGTGTGTCCACGTTGCAGGTATCAGGCGACCTATTTACTTTAACAGCGTTGTGCAACAACTCTACTTCAGCACGTAGTTCACCAATGGTCTTATTCGACACCTCCAACTTGAACTGTACTTTGGCCAGGCTCGCCTTCAGAGATCTAATGTCCTTCAGCAACCTGGTGACGTCGACGTGGTCAAAAGTGACTGGGGGCAACTTATGTAGCTCCCTCGCCACAAAAGCGGGCACGTCGTCCGGGTCGGTGCTCTTCATCAATGTGATGATGTCCTGCACATACTTCTGGCCACCATCCCTCCGGCGGGACTGCATCTGCTCGACTTTGCCGAGCGATTGGAACAGCAGCAACTTGGCACTGCTAATCTCCTCCTCGTTGAAGCTGGACTTGCAGATCTGCAAGATGCTGACCTCATCCATGTAGTCGATGGCATGGTTGATAAATGCCAAGACCTCGTTGACTATGAGCGGTTGTGAACTCATAGCGACGTAAACCGGGCAACGGCTATAGCCGCGCAACACGTGAATAAAATATTCGTATCGAGCAGCGCAAACACGACCGCACTCGACCGCGCATTGCACTGCACTCCGATGTAACCCTTTTACGCAATAAACAACTGTTATAGTAGGAGTGCATTTTTTATTCCTACATTGGTGACCACGACGTGTGATAGAAGTACGCGTGCTCCGTTGTGTTTGGTTATATGCATCTATAGCCATCAGCGCAGGAGTTCAATAAACCGACCTTGTGATAGTCAGCCTGCAACACCTGTGACATCGCCAGGCATCAATACCTAAATGTGTATGCAGCACAACCAACAAGTGTTTCGAGTTTGATTTTGTTGTGGACTTGAAGACGCGCCGCGACGACGCTGCATTCGACGACCTACTAACCGAAGCATCGCTTCTCTACTCATCGTGCAGTCGCGCAGACCTAGCAGAGTAAAGCAAGAACAGCTGCCCTGTGCTACAGTTCTACGAGTTGCATGTGATTATTATGTGTACAGTGCTCATGTTGTGTTAAATTCTTCATAGTGTAAAACACCAAATTAACTTATCCAAACATACAAATAATAAACCTATTTATACTACTAATCTGTGATCTTCCTACAAAGTGGTGGACTGGCCCTGTTTGCTTGAAGCTTGGTTGTAGCTGAGGACTTTTCATGCAAGTTTTGCACATGATTTTTATACTTACCAATATTTGTATTTATGTATCTATTGCCAAAGATTTAACCTTTAAAAAGTGTCTAAGTACAAACCTATATTTATATAAGATATACACACACAAATTATATTTATTATTTCTAGGTACTAACTCGGGGTTATTTGGGCTATGGACTTGATTTATTTTTGTAAATGATGATTGTGGTGTGTATTGAATTCAATGTTTTGTTTTGAATTGGTGATGCAAACACATAAGACTTGCTATAAATGAATCTGCAGCTTTTATTCTAAACTTAATTTATGTTTGGTTGTTGCATTTGTTTTTTTGATTATGTTGAGTTTGTTGGAACATTGCCTGGATGCATGCTTTCTTTGTTAATCCTTAAAGATTTTATTTTGGTGTTGGATATTTGCAAAATCTTTTATTTTTATTTTTGTGCCTCTCTGCTTGGGTGTATGTGGTAGGTCATTTAGATCAGAAATTGGCAGGTAAGGTTGAAGATGTAATAACTAATCTTCCTGCGGAAGAAAAATATGATAAATTAAAAGATGCCCAGATTCAGACAAACGGCAACTCAGACAACTTTCAATTTCACAAGAAAAACGGGTGAGACAACTGCTCAGTGAGGAAGAGCTACGGGATAAGAAACCATCCCAATTTCTGGGTCACCTTCGTTCACTTGCTAGGTCAGCCTTTTCGGATGACAACACCGTACGGTAACTTTGGTTGTGTCGCTTGCCCCAATATGCTCAGGCCATCCTGGCAGCACAGGCCGACTTAAACCTAGATAATGTTGCAGAGTTAGCCGATAAGATTACAGAATTGGCTCCCTCACCACAGTCATCTGCTCTACCTCATCAACACCTCCAACTCTTTCATTGGCCACTTTGGCTAAACAACTGGAAGAAGTAAGCAACCAAGTAGCTGCTCTTTCTAGGCAGCAATGCCGACCCTCACGCAGCCGTTCTGTGTCATTAAATAGGTCCTCAAATAACTCCAAACGGTGTTGGTATCACAGGACATGGGGAGTTAAAGCAACCAGGTGTACCAGCCCCTGCAACCGGAAAACTCGACCAGCAGTTAGTAGCGGCGGCAAGTGACTGCCAGAATACCAGCCGCCGCCTTTTTGTCACTGATCAGGTGACCAAGCGTCGGTCCCTTATTGACACCGGGTCAGATTTATGTTGTTACCCTCATAGTTGGTTCTGGTTGCCGTATCGCAGACAAGCTACCAACTATGACCTTAGTGCAGCAAATGGAAGCCGTATCCAAACTTTTAGCACAATAAACCATAAACTAAATTTAGGTTTGCGCCGTGACTTTGCCTGGCAGTTCGTGATAGCCGACGTCAGCACAGCCATTATTGGTTCCGATTTTTTGGCATATTATCACCTCTTACCTGACTGCCGCAATAATAAACTGGTCGACGGCACTACCGGATTAAAATCAACCGCTTCGGTAGCCATTATTGACCAACCCAGTATACGCGCAGTGGATTCAGGAATGTCTAGTTTTACGGAAATTTTATCTGAGTTCCCAGATATAGCTCGACCGCCTTCCGAGGGTCATTAAACACGACACCGTGCACTTTATGAAAACAACGGATGGACCTCCAGTTTCGTGCCAGCCTCGACGTCTGGCGCCGCAGAAACATGTAACAGCAAAAAAGGAATTTGAGGAAATGGTAAGATGCGGGACGGCACCGCCATCTAAAAGCGCATGGTCTTCTCCGCTACATATGACTATTAAAAAAGACAACATCTGGCGACTACCGCGCCTTGAACGCTAGGACTGTACCAGATCGGTACCCTGTTCGACACAAATGATTTTACCCATAATCTCGCTGGCGCCAAGCTTTTCAGCACATTAGATTTAGTTAAGGCGTATAATCAAATTCCGGTTTTTGAAGAGGACATTGCCAAAACATCTACAGTGACACCGTTTTCCTTTTCGAATTTCCTTATTTGACGTTCGGGTTGAGAAATGCAGGACAAACCTTTCAGCGTTTCATCGATGAGGTCACACGGGGTCTTGAATTTTGCTTTCCGTATGTCGATGACATTCTTGTTTTTTCAAAGAATGAATCGATTCACCTTGATCACTTGCGTATCCTCTTCAAACGCTTTCAGGATTACGGGGTGGTTATAAACCCGTCCAAATGCATATTAGGTGTTAGCGAAGTTCTATTCTTGGGTTATCATGTCAGCAGCGACCTCCTCAGGAAAGCACAAACTCTGTTGGAGTTTCCACCACCTGCAACGGTACAAGGTATGCGCCGATTTCTTGGTATGCTTAATTATTACCGTCGATTTGTACTCCGTGCCGCACAATTCCAGGCACCCTTGATCGAGGCACTAATAGCAAGGGTGCAAAACCATTTCCATGGTCACCCGAGCTGCTGCAAAAATTTGAAGACTGCAAAAAGAGCCTGTGTAATGCTACTCTGTTACAACACCCAGTCGGAAATGCCAAGCTTGGTTTGTTCACGGATGCATTAGGTGTGCACATAAGATCATGTCTTCGTCAACAGGTAAATGACCAATGGTTCCAACTTTCCTTCTTTAGCAAGAAACTGACAGAGGGGTCAGTTTCTTGCTAAAGAAGGAAAGTTGGCATTGGCAGGCGCATTGGCCGGCGGCATACTACAGAGAATTGCTAGCAGTGTACGAGAGTGTCCAACATATTTCGGCATATACTGGGAGTCCAGCGACGATCTTTACAGATCATAAGCCCCTGTTGTATGCCTTTTCTCAGCGACGCGACAAACTACTTCCGCCACAGCTTAACCAATTATCATTTATCAGTCAATTCACTACAGATATTCAATACATTAAAGGCGAAGAGAACATCAGGTCTGACGCTATGTCGCGCATCGATATTGACGCCATTTCTCTAGAGAACGATTATAACGCTCTCGCGGAGGCTCAAGCCTCAGACCAGGAACTCGCTAATTTACTCCAAGGTGGCTCTAGTTTTAAAGCTCTGCACAACTGGAACTGACGCTCCTGTCTTTTGTGATGTATCTACTGGCAAGCCGCGTCCCTATTTGACCCCCTCATTTTGTCGCGGAGCGTTTCGTCTGGCCCTCTATGAGAAAGGACGGAATAACTTTCTTCCCATCAGGTAAGTTTACTAAAGACCAAGTGTTATTATGAATTAGAGACCCATACTCTTCTTTCATGGCCTGTTTCCATTTGTCAGATTCATCACTTTGAAGAGCTTCTTCTAAGGACTGAGGATCATCATTAAGTAAGCTTGATGCTGACTCACCATTCATGCAAATTAATGAACTTTCATCATTTATTTGCAAGTTTCTTTGCTGACGGGTTTTGACGGGTGTTACATTTTCAGGAGGTGTATCAATACTCTCATTTGGTAAATATGTCTTATCTAGTGGGTCATCATAATCTGTAGTACTTGAAGTATCTGTATCTGTACTATGGCTCAGATCACTCGACGGAGACTGCTCTTCTCCATCTGCATTTTCACCATCTTGTGAAATTGATCCAGATGTCTGTTCGGTTAACGGTAATTATTTGAGGTAATTTTCTTCCATCATTATTTTTATATTTGTCTGTTACTGTTAATATTTGCATCTTATGTTTTTCTTGATGAATATCATTTACTTTTATTTCAGGTGGTGCTGAAAATGAAGATGATTCTACCATGTTTTTGTTTATACTGTCTTCGAGAAAAATTACATCCCGGCTTATCACTGCTTTTTTATTTCCCGTGTCGGTAGCCTTTTGTACATTCACTGTACCCAACAAAAATTAGCGGTCGAGATTTTACATCTAATTTTTTGCGCTTTTCTTTGGGTATGTGAACCATAGCAGGACAACCAAATATTCTCATGTTACTCAGGTCTGGTTTTTGTCCGGTCCATACTTCATGAGGTGTAATATCTGACAGGGCATGTGTTGGCGAGCGATTAATTATATACGCAGCAGTCGTTACGGCTTCAGCCCAAAAATTCTTCTGTAAATCAGCATTAAGCATCATGCATTTTGCCCGTTCGACAAGAGGCCGGTTCATTCTCTCACTAAGACCATTTTGTTGCGGTGTGTATACATTAGAAGTCTGATGCAATATTCCATTACTCTTTAAGTAGTTATCGAAGTTTTTATTAACATATTCTAATCCGTTATCGCTTCGTAGAATTTTTTTTTTTTTTATTTAACTTATTTTCTACGCGATTTTTGTATTCAACAAATTTTTTAATCACTTCTGTCTTACTTTTAATGACGAGGTGTATCAATACAAAAACTTTTCTTGAATAATCATCGATAAGTTGTAAAGTACCTGGCACCGCCAATCGAAGCAACTTGCATCGGGCCACATACATCTGTGTGGACTAGCTCTAGCAACTCATTTGCCCTGGAGCCATTGCTTGGACTGCCTTGTTTGCTTACCTTCTAAGCAGCTTATACATACAATTTTTTCTTTCTGTGATGATAATTGTACACCAGTTGTGCAGTTAGGTAGCTTGTGGACATCATTATAATTTAGATGGCCCAAACGTTGGTGCCATAGATGTGTATTTGACTCTGCTTTTGCTGACATAGCGTACATTTTATTATAGTTTATGTTAAGTCTGTAAGTATCGTATATGAGATCTGCTATGACTTACTTACTTTTTGGTTATTTAAATTATATACTGAGCAGCCAGTTTTGTCAAATTCTATTTTACAACCCGATTTTATTATTTTACTTACTGATAATAGGTTCGTAGATAGCTTCGGCACAAATAAAACATTCTTAACTAATATTTCATTGTTGTTGCCATCTTTACTTGGTATTTGCAGAATCACATCACCACAGCTTTCAACATGCAATGTTTTATTATCTGCAATTCTAATTGTGGATATCGGTGGTATTGTTGCATTTTGTAACAAATTTTTGTGCATTGCCATGTGCATCGAAGCACCGGAATCTACATACCAATTTATGCAATCGTTCAGCTTCATTGCTGAGAAGGCTGCCACGAAACCTTTATCATTGTTTTCTTTACATTGCGATTTATTTTTCAAAAACCAAAAATTTTTACCAAGGTGCCCATGCTTGTTGCAATTGAAACATCTTGGACCTTTTGACTTTGACTGATGCCGAGTGTTTTTAAACTTTGCTTGAGTATTTTTATTATGTGTGTATAAAGCTGAAGTACCTGGAGTAACTTTTATTTCTTGCAAAAGTTTAGTTTTAATCAGGTCAGCACTTATGGTCACACCAGAGCTTTAAATACCCATGATCATCGGCTTGTATTCATCGGGCAAACATGCCAGCATCAAAGTCCCGAGCCATTCGTCGTCAACACAGAATCCTATATTTCTCAGCTTGTGCGCTGAGCTCATGATTTTGTTGACGTAGTCTTCTACACTGGTGCTCGTTTCCAGATTAGTGTTAATTAAGTCTCTCAATAAACCAACTTTTCTCAACAGACCAGAGTCTTGAAAAGCCTTTAATAAATTATCCCAAACCTGTTTCGCCGTCTCGGCATCCTGTATGTGCACGTAATTGATAGGATCAACTAATAATATCAGTTTAGATTTGGCCTTTTTTTCTTTTTTAGGATCAGAATTTGTGCCTTTGACACATTCCCATAAATCATCTAGTTCCAAGTAAGCTTGCACAGCAAAACTCCAGCTTGTCCAGTTATCTCGGCCAGTAAGTTTTTCAATTGGTATCAAAGAACTGTTTGATGCCATTTTTATCAAATTATTTGATCTGAAATGAAAAAGAACTTCGGCGACCGTCAATTCTTTTTTATAGGTTGTTGTTTAATCTGACCAAAATCCACTAAATTCACTTTTCACATATTTCTACGGATAACTTTAAACAGGCAGGGAGAGGCCCATAACCTGATAAATTAAATAAAGGTCAAGACTTGTCTCGAACTGTTTATTTAGACTTATTAATCAGGAATACATAATAGCACAATGACTTTATATAATAGAGTAAAAGAACAAAATGTACATAGACACACGTCATTGCTACAATACTTATTTCAGACAGACGTCTGCGTTTCTCCCTACACCTCTTAATAATATTTTCAATATGGGGCACAAAAGTGACCTTTTTGTCAAAAAGTACTCCCAGATCTCTTATTGTTTCGGCTTCTTGGACTTTCTCCTGGTTTATGAAGTATTCTGTGTCATAAACCATAACCATATACTTCATAAACCAGGAGCAAGTCCAAGAAGCCGAAACAATAAGAGATCTGGGAGTACTTTTTGACAAAAAACTCACTTTTGTGCCCCATATTGAAAATATTTTCCGCGTATATTTTACATGGTAATATTTCGTCGGATTTAGTTGCATTTTGTTATTGTGGCACCATTTTATAACTTGGTTAAGATCGTGTTGCAGATGAAGTTCGCAGTTTCTTTTAGACTCTATTACCCGTGCAAATTTTAAGTCATCGGCGTACAGAGAAGGTTCGGAAAAACGAAAACACTCAAGAAGATCATTAATGAACAATGAACAGTATTTAAAGAGTTGTCAACTGCTTCGCATGTTTTCCTGAGGGATGACACCATTCGCCGGACATTACAACCGCCGTATACTAGGCCTTTCAAGGTCCTAGAGCGCTCTTGTGTATTGATAGGCTCAAACCGGCATTCATTGACTGTTCCGATAAGCAACCGTCTCAGACAAAACCACTGCCTGTCCCAGCTGCCTCGACTCCTCGGCAGCCTTTCCCGAGTGAACGGTCTGCTAAGCCCTTGACGTCACAACAGCGAACACAAATTTATTTAACCGTTCAGCCAATAAGGCAGCCCTATACCATACGCTCAGGCAGACGAGTTAGGTTTAAGAATTTTGACTGATTTTTGTAACGGTAGCGTCATTAGTACTTTTTTTTTTAATTTATTTTTTGTTGTTTCTGTTGTCTTTGTTACACAGTCCGACATAAGCAGCGGAGGTTTGACCTTCAACACTTTTGCCTGACAGTCGTTGAGTTAAAGTTAGTTTTATTTGTAATATGACATCGATGTGTTTAATTTTCTCCGTAGGGGGGTGGTGTGGCGATCGTGTCGTTTCACTAAAATGAGGTCCCCTCTCTAGTGGCGGGAAAAAGGACAAGATATAATGGCAGACAACTAGCTACTGATAAGAGACAAAAAGAATCATGGCGAGATTCATACATTCATTTGTATGAAAAAAAAAAGTAATTTAGAGGGTTTAAAATATTTTCCAATGTGAAGAATACATTAGTAGGAGTAGATTGATATACTTAGCATATTTTTAATCCCCCGCATAATTAAAATATTACGAAATGAAAATACTACTTTCTCGTTTCATCTCGATGCCCATTTTGTGTTTATAAAAAGAAGAAAGTGACAAGCGATGTTAACGGATCTATCAAATTCGCAGACAAGTGATATGACAAGTGTGTGGAAAAAAATAATCATTATTTTGTGATATTTTTTCTCATAAAACGATGTAATTTCAATGTAAGAACTGCGAAACGGCAGCTGTCGGTGTCACTGTTACTGTCAGTTGCCGTTTTGTTCTGAAATAATGAGTTTTTCGTTAAACCATAAACTTTTTTTTGCGGAGTTTTAAAAATTTTGTAAATGCCTGAAGATACTCTTTAGGTACCCAAGAATATAAGAATTAGAATTTCAACTTCTCTAAACATCTTAATTTTTTTTGTATAAATCTCGCCATGATTCTTTGCTAACTGGGTTTTCTGATGGAGTAGAAATGTCTCCCTTCAATCTATATATTGTACAATAATTATGTAAGCCTTTTACTCAATAAACAACGTAACAACGTAACAACGTTGTTTTGTAAACCTTATGTTGGTTGTTAACCTTAACAGGTAGGAGTGCATTTTATTCCTACAAGTATATTAATATGTCATGTACATCTCGATACAAACCGTCCTCCATACAAACCGGTCAAAATCATAACCCTCTTTTTTGCTTCGCCGCAGTCAGGTAAAAAGGGGTTCCCATACAAGAACCGTGTTGTGCATGATAGCAAGTGCTTAGAGGATATACCTTGAGACGGCAAAGCAGCAAATCATCGTACAACTTTTTCAACCACTTCTTGGGGGAGACAAAGAAAACACGTACATCACACTACAAAAACTACAGAATGACGCACATTAACATGCATCCTATTGCTACAAACCCACACAAAAATAATAATAACACTAAAAAAAAAACCACACACATTAACAGTAGGTACTGTGGAGATCTGATGTGTTTCTGAGATAATAGCCATTAGATATTATACTCTATGACGGAACACTCAGCAAACTTCTAGAATAAGTTTGAATAGTAGACTTGTATTGTTTTACATTTTGACATGAGGACTTCCTAGCCTGATCTTGTCACGGGCACACTACAAGTATCTGATAATATAAACCAGTACCGAGTTTCAGTGCTTTTATTTATAGAATAAACCTATTACAATCACGCATATCCCGGTACCAGTAAGAATCCTCCATCAGGATCTCTTACATATTGGTGGAGGCAACCGGTTCACGCCCTCATATTCTGGAGAAGCAGAATAAAGCACTAAGAGGAAGTGGTGCGAATAAGGTGCAAAGGCGCCGTGCTGAGAAGTTAATTTGAAAGTTAAGTGGTTGTAATATTTAAAATGGGCGACGTAACAAAATTTTCCGGGATTAGCCCGATGTCTTTTGACGAGTTCTTGTCAGACTTTCGAGCCACAGCAACGATGAATAGATGGCCAGACAGTGGTTTTAAATTCATTATAGGAGCCTTTCTTGAAGGTCCTGCTTTGGCTTATTTTAAATGCATTTACAACGAGAGCCTAGACTTTAATACAATATGTGACCTCTTAAGGTCTGAATTCAACCGTAATGTTGATTACATGGAAAATTTTTATAATATACGACAAGATTTCATGGAAAATTTACAAACTTATTTTTTTGAATTTACAAAGGTTGCTGTAAAAGCGGGCATCACCGACGACAAAATACTTGTTAGAGTTTTTCTTAAGAGTTTGATGCCAGATTGGAAGTTGAAGCTGGGGTCAAGATTGTATGCGTCCCGGAAGGAGCTGCAGGAAACCATCAGCCAGATTCTGGACATTTTCGGGGAGCCTACGCGTATTGTATCAGCTAATTTGCCAATTGAACCGCCTCATGGTTCATTTCATAGGGTCAGTTTCCAGCGGCCGCCGTCAGATGAAGAGCAGCGTGTTGTCGCCTCACCGAGACCTAGAAGTACTGCGCCATCACCGTCATCTTCGGCGAGTGCCCCACAACATTCCGTTGGGGATCACTATTATACTCCCCGATATAACCTTAGGCCCAGAACATCCAACAGAGGTTATCGCTCGCAAAATAATGTCCCCAGATCGAGGGACACACAAGCAACCAATCACCCAAACGCGTACCGAGTTTCAGTGTTTTTATTTATAGAATAAACCTATTACAATCACGCTTATCCCGGTACCAGTAAGAATCGTCCATCAGGATCTCTTACAGTACTGTGGAGATTTGATGTGTTTCTGAGATAATAGCCATTAGATATTATACCCTATGACGGAACACTCAGCAAGCTTCTAGAATAAGTTCAAATAGTAGACTTGTATTGTTTTACATTTGACATTAGGACTTAGCCTGTTCTTGTCACGGGCACACTACAAGTATCTTAAAATATAAACCAGTTCCAAGTATCAGCGGCTTCATTCAAGTATATCTAGAATAAACCCCTTTAGTTTACGCCATAACCCGGTACCAATAAGAATCCTCCAATAGGATATATCTTACTATAGGGTCACTTGTGAAGAGCGGGGGTATATTCGCAGTCGGCGCTGTAATCGCGAGCGAGTGCGCTGGTCTCGAGTCCCCGCGATGCCGCAATAAATACAACGTGTTATTTCGACAAATTCTATTTTCATGTTTACTACGAGCTGAAGTCTGACGGGTGAATGGTGCCCACATTTCTTGAAGTCTAATGGAATTCAAGATTTTATAAACAGATATGTATTGTGTAGTTAGATCAAAACTCCAACAGGCCTGGTTCGCTGACGTTACCAATAGGGTATTTTACTCTATACGAGAAAAAAGTATAAATATGTCATTGAGACAGTTTAGGCATTAAGCAGTCGGAAAATGTAAGTTTTTCTTCATAAAATAACAAAACTAATTTTTAAATTAAATTCAAAGTTTTCAGTATTTTTAATCTGTTATAAACCACCGTGAAATAGTAGCGGCCATGTCATTACGCCGAACGGCTGTGTAAACAAAAAAATTACAACTGTCAGTCAACCGAATGGCGTAATATAGGCTTTGTACTTTTATTATTTTCGTAACCAACGTAATTTTTTCATTATTATACCTATTACAAAATATGCTTTTAATTATTTTTAAATAATATACAATAATCATATTTAATATGGGCTCATTTGATACAAAACGAACTGACGTCATTTACACTGAGCAATATGGCGTCCAGTAAGAGGCGTTTTCGTCAAACTACGCGCGAAATTTGAAAATTGAAAATTTAGATGCATTTTTATGGCACTTATCGATTGAATAAAAATGTTGTGTTTTTTTTGGTGGCATATTAGCACTACAGAATTTCATTAAGACACTTTTAAAAAATGGGTGTAATACCCTATTACGCTAACAGAGTGTAATCTCTGCGCAAGCTGTCAAATGACACGCATGGTTTATTAAGCAAGCAAAGTTTGTTTCGAGTTCAATTTTTCTGATTTAATTGTAAACCTCTGATAGGAAGAAATATAGGTCACCAAGAATGGAAGATATGGGTTTAACCATATCGGTTGTTTAGGGGGACGCGTTTTAGATTTTTAGGCGGTTTTTATAGAGCGGGGTTTGGACATGATAGCATGAGCGTTTTTAGTATTCAAATATTCGGTTTTCTTTTAATAATATTGGATTCAATTGTTTATCCCATGCGTCTCGTCTGAGACGTCCCCATCGTCATTTCCGCCTTTAGAGTAGGGACCTTCCGATAGGTTTAGGTAGGAGGTAGGTTATTTAGTTAGTTATTTTTCTTAAGTAGTATAAGTTTGCAGAGTGGACACTCTGTGTGTAGTGCATGTATAAAAGTTACTAATTCCTTTTATTCACGAAAGGAGCGTAGCTCATGTGGAGATTTGATGTTTCTGAGATAATAGCCATTATATAATATTATACTCTATGACGGACCACTCAGCAAGCTTCTAGAATAAGTTCAAATAGTAGACTTGTATTGTTTTACATTTGACATTAGGACTTAGCCTGTTCTTGTGTCGGGCACACTAAAAGTATCTTAAAATATAAACCAGTTCCAAGTATCAGCGGTTTCATTCAAGTATTATCTAGAATAAACCCCTTTAGTTTACGCCATAACCCGGTACCATTAAGAATCCTCCAATAGGATCTCTTACAGTACATGCGTATCTACGCAATTATTTTATGACAAACACAAAGTGCTAGTGATGTGACATAAACAATGAGTGGTATTTCCTCAGATTATAAAACAATAGACAGATAGACAGCACGAAACAAACATGTTGAATCAAACGCAGATTTTATATTGAATTGTTGCCGTTTAATTTTATCGCTGAAGTACTTTAACAATTAGATTTGCGAGAAAGGAGCGTGCGGCTTGCGTGGGCCTCGAATTTGCACTGGAATGTTCTATATTTTTTCTAACTACGCTGCGTCCCGCTCCCGCGCGCCCCTCTCTCGCTCACACATACAGTACACAAAACAGATTGCACTCCCGGGCACAACGAGCCGCCAACACATGTGAAGCACGTTTTTAGACAGGTGTGCGTGACAGCACTGTAAGAACACAGTGCCTCTGTGTGCGTGTACTGTTGCTAGGATAGTAACCAAATTACTCATAATATTTCATTATATTAATTAAATTATAAATAATTTATTGTCTCAGAAAAATTCAGACAAGAGTTATACATACATTGTTGAGTCAGATTGTATAATTGAATACAGGTACTTACCTACTTTGGGAATCTATTAATCTCAGATTACAAAACAGACGATGATGATTTTAAAATGATAGAACAATATCGGGACATGATAAATTTATGCTTAGGTGTATTTGAGTGTGTGTTTGTATGGGAGGGTAAGTGGATGCGCGTGCATGTGTGTGTTAATTGTGAGTACGTGTTCAGGGAGGATAAGGATGCAGAACGTTTATACATACATAAATAAAATGGAAACACTATATCGTAGTCTTAGTTTCTTTATACCTTTGTGCATGAAGTATAAATAAATATTACTTGTTGTAGAAAAATTAAGTACTTGGCTATAACGATACTTACAAACGGAACGAAATCTAGAACTATTTATTAATAACGATATCAAAAATATAACATTATTACTTTGTTATACCTACTAAATAACGAAATAATAACGTTTTTATTTCGATACCGATTACGTTTCCAGCTAGCTTCGTCATATATTTTTCCGAATGGTTTTGTTGCATTTCTTTTTATTTTATATAATTTCTCCATTGTTCTATCCATAGAACAATGGAGAAATTACAGATTGAATTTTACAGATTGAAGGCTTAAGGCCCACCGCCTTCAATCTGTAACGGTGCTCCTGTAATGTTATTATAAGCGGAGATTTATAACGTTACTGAAAAACAACGTAAGTTTATTTGAAAATGATATTCTATAACGTTATATTTTCGTTATTTTTTATTAGGTTTTAGTATCGGTATATATAGAAAGCACGAAAAGAAAATATCTCTAAGTAGATATTGAATCTCATAAGAAATGACAACAATAAACATTTTAAATTCCGCGCGTAATCCAGCGCGCGTGGTAGTCCATGCTACTCGATCGTATATTGGCCGCAATCATTCATTCTTGCCGTGTGACTGAGCGTATATTGCTATCTTCACTTTGGGCCCTATCAGAATATCAGCGCTGTGATGTTTTTAAATGTTGCCTTTTGGCATCGTACAGGACCGATTTCGTTTCTTATTTTTTTTTTCTTTTTGTAATAATACTTAAACCTTGTTGTTATTTGTGTGTTTCGTCCTGTGCGGGCCAATAAATGCTTTTTTTTTCTTTCTTTCTTTCTATCTCGGTCGCACTCATCGGCTTCATAAGTGGCTTTTGAGATCTGATAGTTTTGCCTACAAATTGTGTTAATACTCTTCGCACACCGGCCGCCGATTGTGGCGAAAATGTATGAACAGAAAAGCCGGGATTATGTATGTATGTTTGCGTTAGATGCAATAAATGTTCAATGTTTGTTTACGAGTGAAATGTTTGTGTGGCGCGTAGTTGCGTATTTCGATAAAGCGATACCTACATTTTCAAATTAGTTTAAATTTTGGTTTGAGCTGTAAGTTGTCGTTTGTTGTTACTTTAAATATATTGTTGACACTGTTGTTGTTGCATTTTTGATATATTTTTTAATTACCTGTTATTTAAATATTTTGTATTTACCTTTACTAGTTGTTTTAACGTATGTGATTGCATTCCTTTGTGAATAATATTCCTTGTTGTAATTGGGTGTGTGCAACGACTCGCAAACATATATTTTTTAATTTCGAACCGGTTTTGTCACAGCCACAGAAGCACAAAGTACGTAAGGCTGCGTCGCGCCCGCTATATTTTGTGACAGAAGGTAGGTAGGTAGGTACGTGGTTATCACTGATACGTATGATACAATGCGTAGTCATTTAGAAAGAAAGATCAATAAATTATTTCGGCGTCATCTATCAAATACGTATGTGTTTTTGTTAGCATTAAAATGAGCACAATAATTAAATGTTTTTTTTTTATAAGTGTATGATTTTGCGGAACGATGGATTTTGAAGACAATCACCGGGTTTTTATTCTGAAATCTGTTGGGCTTGCCCTAACTTTGACCCCTAGGCACGCCACTACGAAATTCATTTTAATTTCAAGTCCCTGACACCAACCAAAAAGCGCGATAAATACACTATAATCGTAATAAATGTTTTTGTAAATCCATATTCTTTCCTAACTTAGGGGGTAAATGTTTCAATATAAACTAGCAACACCGAATGATTTTTTTTTTGAGGGTTTGTGTTCCAAGGTGTCACTAACAATAATAGGGTATTACACCCATTTTTGAAAAGTGTCAAGTAAATTCTATAGTGCTAATATGCCATCAAAAAAAAAATCAAAATTTGTATTCAATCGATAAGTGCTATAAAACGCATCTTACATTTTCCTATTTCGCGCGTAGTTTGACGAAAACGCCTCGTAGTGGACACCATATTGCTCTGTGGAAATGACGACAGTTTGCTGTGTAGTCAAATGCGCTGATATTTTATATGATTACTAGGTTTTTCCCGAGTATTCGCCCGCGTAAATGTTGGAAAATATCCCACGGTAACGTACTATTGGGATTAAAAGTACATGTCTTCTTTCACTATTTTTTAATGTGTGACCACCGTCAGTTGGAGACCTCCTTCTATATTGCGGATATCCATCGTCTCCTGTCTTGGTGCCCTTGAGAAGTAGTCGAGGGTACCCCTTAGTGCAGCTGCTATCTTTCATGCAGGGTGATTTGTAGTTTAAACTACCACAAGGACCATGTATGTTTGCCTTCACAATATCGTAAAGGAGAGGGTCCTGTTCAGGCTCAGGTAATTTTGCACAAATAACTTTGTCGATTTGATCTGGGTCGCACGGCACGGCTGTGTAAACAAAAAAGTGTCAACTGTCAGTCAAGCAATTGGCGCGTATAGGCTTTGTAATTTCATTATTTTCGTAACCAACAATTTTTTAAAATGATTACACCTATTACAAAATATAAACAAAATGTAATAAGTATTTTTAAATTATATACAATCTATATAAATAAAAAGATAAGTCCTGACTGACTGACTCATCAACGCCCAGCCCAAACTCTTGGATCTAGAAAGCTGAAATGTGGCACAAAGTTTCCTTTTATAATGTAGACAAGGAATAAGGAAGGATTTTTCGAGGAAGGAGAAGTGGGTATTAAAGGGGATGAAAAACCCAGCAAATCGCCGCCAATAGTCCTGTACGATATTGAGGATGTCAGCAAATTAACTGACTTGTTAGAAACTGTGATTAATAGGGATCTGTTCACTTTCAAAATAGTTAACCGGAACCAAATGCGAATTAGCTGCATAGAATTAGAAGCGTACAAAAAGGTAATTTCACTAGTCCGTGAAAAGGGACTCATAGGACATACCTTTAACAGAAAAGATCAAAGTAATTACAGAATAGTTATAAGAAATCTTCACCATTCCAGTCCTATTAGTGCTATAAAGGAAGATATTGAAAGCACAGGGAACTCTGTAATAGGAGAAATAATTAATACAAAATATGGACCTGATAAGAGACCAACATCAACATTCTTTGTGAACCTTTTACCCAGTCCCAACAACAGAAAAGTGAAAGATCTTAAGTATATCTACCACCAATCAGTTGTTATAGAAGACCCAAAAAATAAAACAACGTTGTCAACAATATGGCCACTCGAAGAATTACTGTATGAGACTCTTCCGATGTGTGAAATGTGGAGATTCTCATGAAACTTCAGAATGCACCAAGCGTGACCGAAACGCGCCGGCTACATGTGCACTATGTTATGGACCCCATCTCGCCAACTATAAAGGATGCGAGGTGTACAGCTAAATCCTCGCAAGAAGAACAGCAACATCATGGCCTACAAAGAAAAATGCCGCTCCAATACCAAAGGACTCAGCCAGGCCAATACTGGGAAAGAGGGAAATAGATCAGACACGGTAAAATTCAGCACACCAAGATGGCCAACAGTTACAGAACCTTCTACAAAAGAAGTTACTTTCGCAGAGCATCAAGACAGTAGCACACTAGAAAAACTCCTCATAAAACAAAATGAAAAGTTCGAGTTAATCCTACAACACATGAGTACATTAATGCAACTCATAACATCACTGCTAAACAAACTTAAATAATAGCAGTACTACGTATGGCCACCTGGAACCCGAATGGTCTGGCTCCAAACAAGGATGAAGTAAGTCTCCTACTAAACGAACACAAACTCGATGTTATGCTAATCTCGGAAGCTCACTGCACCACTTCATTAAGTGTAAAGCTTCGGTGATACAGAACATACACAACAAACTATCCGAATGGAACCGGACATGCTGGCACAGCAATCATAGTGCGAGATACTATCAAATACGACGTTTTACCGGAGTTTAAGACCGAGCATATTCAAGCAACTACAATTGCAGTTAGGGATAGTTGTGGTTATTACAACATTTCGGCCGTGTACTGCCCGCCCAAACGCACTATATCGGAAAATATGTTTAGCAATTACTTTAATACCTACCTTGGCGGGCAGATTTATAGCTGGCGGTGACTGGAATGCAAAACACACATGTTGGAGCTCTAGGTTAACCACAACGAGAGGCAGGCAGCTGCAGGCTAGCGTAACAACAATGAACCTGCACACGATATCGGCAGGTGAACCTACTTACTGGCCCACAGATCCGAACAAGATTCCCGATCTCCTAGATTTTTTCATCACTAAGGGCTTATCTAGTTCTTATCTCCGAGCCGAATCCTGCTTGGATGGCTCCTCAGACCACACACCCGTATTGCTTAGTGTTAGCACTATGATAGTTGAAGTCGAGAGACCACCTACATTATGTAACAATCACACCGATTGGCATGCATTCCGCGAATACATAGAGGATAATATAAACCTAAAAATAGCTCTCAAGTATCCCGAAGATATTGAAGAGGCAACAAAAAATATTACCGTACTCATACAAGAGGCTTGTTGGAAAACCACCCCACTGCCAACACAAAAACGCGGTACTAATACTGCAAATTGGCCACTAGAGATCAAAAACCGTATTCTGGAAAAGCAGCGACTACGTCGTGTATGGCAGCTTAGTAGAAATGCGAATGACAAACGAGCACTTATTAAAGCCATACAAGAGCTAAGAATATTCCTGAAAGAATGGGACGACGCTACACTCGAAGCCAAACTAGAGTCTCTTGACCCTACTGCATCCAGTAACTATTCCCAATGGAAATTCACAAAGTCATGCAACAGACCTCAGGTGGCCAAACCACCCATAAGGAAGAGCACTGATAGCTGAGCAAAAACCGCCCTGGAAAAGGCTAACCTGTTCGCCGATCATCTGGCTGCTGTTTTCTCACCCAATGAAACAGACGATCTGGAGGCGCAAAGCGATGGGCTGCGTTTTCTTAATCAACAGTACCAGATGGCCCTACCACCTCATCCAGTGAAAGTCTCTGAAGTCTGGCAAATGATCAGGGGCCTCAAAAATCGAAAAGCTCCAGGATATGATCTGATAACAAATGAAATACTACAGCATTTACCGAAAAAGGCAATAGTTTACTTGACGGGTAGTCAAGTAAACTATTGCCTATTGTACAACGGAGTTTTGAGAGTACAATACTTCCCTGCCCTGTGGAAAGTCTCAAAAATAATAATGATCCACAAGGCAGGTAAACCACCAAATGAAGTTGAATCCTATCGACCGATTAGTCTCCTCCCAATTTTGTCCAAGGTCTTTGAAAAACTGGTTTTGCAAAGAATACTGCCTATGCTGTGCAAAGACAAAATACTACCTGACCATCAATTTGGGTTTCGACAATCCCACTCAACAGTCGAACAAGTCCATCGGGTGATCTATACTATCAGAGAATCCCTAGAAAATAAGGAGTATTGTCCCTCGGCATTTCTCGATATACAGCAGGCATTCGACAAAGTATCGCACGAAGGCCTTCTTTATAAGATCAAGAAATATCTACCACATAGTTACCACATGTTGATGAAATCCTATCTATCGGACAGGATTTTCCAAGTTCAGGAATCAGGAGAAACGTCTGACTTTTCTTTTTTTTTTATATTGTTATAGGCTTGCGTTTGACCGCAACTCACCATGACTTACATGACATCAAAGCAGGTGTCCCGCAGGGGTCAGTGTTGGGTCCGGTGTTATACACAATCTTCACAGCAGATCTGCCAGTAGTAACAGGAGTCACCACAGCAACATTCGCTGATGCACTACTGGCAAGCAGCAAAAATCCGGCAACAGCATCTCATACTCTCCAAAAAGGGCTAACCGAAATAAATAAGTGGTTGAATACATGGAAAATTAAAGCAAGCGCATCCAAATCAATCCATTTAACATTCACTCTGAAAAAAGGAGACTGCCTCCCAGTACACCTTGGAAATAACATACTTCCTCACTCTGACAGAGTTAAATACCTTGGCCTCCATTTAGATCGCAGACTTACCTGGAAAGATCATGTTAAATCCAAAAGAGATGAGCTTAACATAAAATATAAAACCATGCTCTGGCTGCTAGGACGAAACAGTAAATTGTCAACAGACAATAAACTCCTAATCTATAAAATGCTTTTAAAACCAGTGTGGATGTATGAGATACATGAGATACTCTGGGGAAGCGCCAGTAACTCAAATATTGCCATGATACAAAGAACACAAAATATCATTTTACGCATCATTTCCAATGCTCCCTGGTTCATCACAAACAACGAAATCCATGCCAACCTACAAATGACAACAGTGAAGGAGGAAATTGGAGCTGCTTCAAAAACATACCAACACCGGCTTGCCTTACACCCCAATCAATTGGCAACCCAGCTTAAAAGCCAAAAACATCTTGGGCGTCTAAAGAGGCATGATGTACTACAGCTGCATGAGAGGGTGTAACACCCTCATAACACGAGTAGTGCCTTCAATGGAAGGCTCACTCATCATGCCAATCATCGCACCACCTATCCGCTTATAGTCCAGGGACTGATTGCAGATGAACTAAGAGAAGAAAATAAAAAAATTACCGTCACATGAACTAACACTGCTATAATAAAATAAATGGTGAGATAGCTGCTGAAATTTCTGTATCTTAACTCAAGAATCAATTCGTACCATTTTAAGAGATTGTTTTGGCATGATATGCATTACCGCTCGACTAGTACCGAAAGATTTTAATGGTTTGCAAAATCTCAATAGCGTAAACGTTACTGAAGACGTGTTAGAAAGAGTCAATTCCGACCCCACATTCATAAAACGCATTGTTACTGGTGACGAGACATGGGTTTACAAGTTTGACATGTAAACCAGTCAACAAGAATCGGAATGGCGCCTTATATCTGAAAAAAGATGACGTAAAAGAAAATTCGCGGCAACTACTGAAGTCGATTCCAAAAAATACGTCTAATAAATGTTTTGATTATTGGGTTATTCGTTGGCGTTAGTGTTTACGGAATGGAACTACTTTGAAAGCGAGATATTTAATACACATTTGGTTTTTTATTAAATAATTCCCGGTACTTTCTTGACACAGTAGTATATACTATAGGTACTATAATTATATAGCCTGTAGGTATTCAATACCGCCTAAGGCCGCAAATTCGGAACGGCGACGCGTGCAGCGGAACGTTCCAGCGTGCATTGTCGCGTGCAATGTCGTGTTCAGCGTGCACGTAACTAGTGTCCGTTAGAGCGTCCGTGCGAGCAGGGCATCCAAGTGTGTTGACCAATCGAAGGCTGCCGTTCAAAGGCAATATACCTACGTGTCTCGTTCCTTTGACATAATGACACTTTTTAAGGGGCCAGCCTGTCGTACTATTTCCAAACTACTGCAACTTCTGAAAGCCAGAATCAACAGTGGCGACCGCTATAAAAGCGTCGAGGCAATGAAGCTCGAAGAGAAAGAAGCTCCCGGAGAAACATTACAACTGTTTTGGGTCCCGCAACAAAATTAATCAGAAAAGAACAGCGCAGGAGTAAGAAAACCGTATTTTCCACTTCTCTCCAAATCAAGCAGGAGACAGAACAGGGTTAGGCCAATACGCACAACGGGACGTACCCTGCGTATTTCTAATCATATAGAGATAAATCTTGACACACTGAATATCACAATACAGTAACGCCAAAAACACTTAAACCGCTTAACTACACGCTAAAAACGCAGCTACGAATACACCGAGAGAAAAGTCCATACGTTCAGAGCGTGTACGCTCAAAACAACGCCCCGCTGTACGTGCCTCCGTTCCGAAATTGCGGCCAACAGCAAGAATAAGGATAGTGAAAAAGTTTTTACAACAAAGGTATGACTCATTTCGTGAAAAAAACCGGACAAGTGCGAGTCGGACTCGCTCACCGAGGTTTCCGTACAAATTTGTAGGTACCTACAAACAAATCCATAGTAATATTTTAAATGAGATAGTAACTCTGTCTGTTACGCTTCCACGATGAAACGGCTGAACCGATTTTGATGAAATTTGGTATGAAAATAGCTCAAACCCTGAGAAACCACATAGGGTACTTTTTAAACCGGAACTTCATCTGCATCCGCGATAACTGACATTCACACGGACTAAATCGCAGACAAAAGCTCGTTATAAATAAAAAAAATATTTTTTATGATTTAATTACAAATGTATTGTTTTCAGACTTTTCCCTGTATTTATAGTATGAGAGGATATTACTTGCCAAATTTCATAGTTCTAGGTCAACGGAAAGTACCCTATTTTAGATTCCCTTGAGAGTGTCGAAATGTAAGTACGTTTTTTTGCGACATAAACGCCGTATCTATTTTTCACCATAACTTTAAAGTTTGACTTTTTCACAGCTTCAAGGGACTGTGGACCTAAGTAAATGGTTTTAATTTTAACTCGATACCTCTACGCGTTCCCGAGATAAAGGGTCTTGACAGACAGACAGACGGACAACAAAGTGATCCTATAAGGGTTCCGTTTTTTTCCTTTTGAGATACGGAACCATAAAAACGAGCGTGGCAGCATCTGTTCTGTGGTAGCAGCTCTATGAGAGCTAGTAGGTAATGAAAAGTACCTATGATGTCTTTCGCCCAAGTTCGTTTCGATTTTAATTTATACTCCGTTCACAATAAGATTAGACATTTACACAAACCTTTTTTAAAGTCCCTTCAACCGATTTTGACTTCTATTCCGTAGGCTTAAGAATGACATTAGAGGCAAAAAGGTGGTTACAATAACAACTGTTTTTTGCAGCTGCCATTTGTCATGCCACCAACGCAATATACCTAAGTCAAAATCGGTTGAACGGACTGTAAAAAAGGTTTATGTATATGCCTAATCTTATTGTGAACGGAGTATAGCATGAGTGCGCGTGGCCTATGTGTGTACTGTGCGACTACGCTACAGTACCGGGTCTAAGCTACGTTAAATAAACGTGGGAATAACTTTCAGAAGAATATATTAGATAATTAGCGAGATAGAGGTGAATTATTACATGACCGAGCTCTGAGCCGAGCCTGGGTCTGACAGCCATCTGTCATCGCCAAGACTTATTTTCTTTAGTCATCGCGTACAAAGCTATCTTCTACGATTTGAATACTAATACTAATACTTCGAGAAGCTTGCCGAATGTTCTAATCATAGAGTTTATTATCTAATGGCATATTAGCCACATGTGCTACGCCCTCCTCATGGATAAAAGGGACTGGTAGCTTTTATTCAGGTACTGAACATTCTGCACACTTATACTACTCAACAAAAATAATTGACTAAATTACCTAACTCCTACGTAATCCTATCTGAAGGTCCCTACCCTAAAGAGGGAAATGTCGATGGGGACGTCTCTGTAGAGATGGTTTAATCCATGACGCATGGGGTAATCAATTAAATTTATTCTATCATATATTTGAAAGAAAGAATGAACAATAAATACGCTCATGTCATCATGTCCAAACGCCACTCTACCAAAACCCTCTAAAAAGGTTAGAATGCTTCCCCCTAAACATATAATATGGCCAAATCCATATCTTCCATTCTTGGTGACCTATATATCTTCCTAACTCGAAACAAACTTTGTTCATTTTATAAAATCTTGAAATCCATCAGACTTGCTCAGTGCACAACCCGGTACCAGTAAGAAGCCCTGGAGTTGGACTTCTTACAGTACTGTGTACTTATAAATTATTTTTAAGTAGTGATAGTACCTACGAGGAGCGGTTTCAATAAAAAGTGAAAATGAGTATGTTAGAAACAACTTTTATTAAATGTCATTTTATTTTTCGACATAGTCACCTTTTAGCATAATACACTTAAGTATATCTTTTTTCTAAACTTAAAATTCCATTTTTAAAAAAGGTCTCATCTTGAGTACTTAAAAAATCTTGTACTGCGGCGACTACCGCGTCGTCGTCTTCAAATGTCTGGCCTCTCAGGTATTCTTTCAATCTCGGAAATAAGTAGAAATCACTGGGGGCGAGATCTGGTGAATAAGGAGGATGCTTAAGGATATCGAACCCAGCATCCCGAATTGCAGCCATTGCAACGGCGGACTTGTGTGCCGGGGCATTGTCGTGGTGGAACAGCACAACTTTCGAGAGTTTACCTCGCTGTTTTCGCGGATCTTATTGCGCAATGTTGCTGTTTGTTTGGCATATAAAGTGCCCGAAATAGAGGCTCCATGCTCGAGATACTCAATCATTACTACGCCTTTACCATCCCAATAAACAGAGCCCATGACTTTACAGGCAGATGGGCCCACCTTGAATTTCTTCGGAGTTGGAGATGATGGCCTTTTCCATGTCATAGACTGCAGTTTCGTTTCAGGGTCATAATGATGGAGCCATGTTTCGTCCATTGTTATAAATCCCGCCAAAAAAAGATCCCGGTCTTGCTGTATCAGGTCCAAACCTTCTTCACTAATCTCGACTCTAGTTTGTTTTTGCGTGTCAGTAAGCATTCTTGGTACCCAACGCGCAGATACCTTTTTCATACCCAAGCGTTCATGTAAAATATTATGCACGTGCCCGTAGAAATCTTTACATTTTCAGCAATAAAACGAACCGTGACACGACGATCCGCCAAAACTAAGTTTTCGACGTTTTTCACAATTTCTTCAGTTACTGATGTAGTATGGGCATCCGGAGCGGGGTTCGTCCATGGTCGATGTTCTTCCACGTCTACATTAGGCGCACCAACGTGCGATTGTCGAATACGGAGGAGCATTAGATCCCAAAGTGTCCCGCAAATCTAAATTGACTTGATCAGAGTTTGCATCTCATTCTCACTTTATATTGAACGCCCCTCGTAATCTTGATCTAAACTAGTTGTCTCTGGCGAATCAAGATGTACTTACCTAACAAAAGGGCTAGTTAGGTAAATGTTGATTGCTGGATTTGAAACGGTTAAAAAAACAAATAGTTACTTAATACGTATATTTCTGAGCCACATTCATCACAGTTTTTGTATATTGTAAGATATTAATACCTACCAATATTTACAAGTTTGACACATTTAGTGAGTAAGTAAGTAATTAATTTTCTTATTCACTAGAATTAATACTATTTATTAACAAAACAGTCATTGACGATGAAAACGTAAAGTTACCAAATAAGTATTACAGCAACCCTGATGCAGGATTTAAATTTTCAGACAAATACCTAGACGGTAGGAGAATTTGCTACCTAGATTTGTTGTACGTAAATCTAGGTAGCAAATTCTCGTACAACAAAAAACCTTCAGTTTTATTTAGTCATTTTAATTATAAATCGCGAACACATGGTACCTACATACCTAGGTAAGTATTGCTGATCAATACACTATTCCCTTACATTTGCTAGTAACGTAGGCATTTCAGGAGAATTTAACTTTTTACTTTACTTTCAGTCTCACATTTCGTTCCTATATAATTATAGCCGTTATAAATTTAACATAGACGAATACGGGACAGAATTGTTACAGTTAGGTACAACACCTTATCGTAGGTCTAGCTAGATGATACAAAGATAGTAGTAGTTTGTAAATAGTTTTCATTGATCGACAATTTTCTCTCTGTATATTAGTGACAACTGACGAGAGAAACTATATTAAGTACTTAGGTACTTAGTTGTTATTTTCAGGACAAACTAAAACTTTAGATACAGGACCTACGT
Source organism: Charanyca ferruginea (assembly GCA_947361185.1). NCBI lineage: Eukaryota > Metazoa > Arthropoda > Insecta > Lepidoptera > Noctuidae > Charanyca > Charanyca ferruginea. The sequence goes on along the minus strand of OX376059.1, from coordinate 17,759,570 downwards.
AGGGTACGTAGACACATACATATAGGTATATATTTGGCAATAGTGTTTAAATTAATTTAATACTTAACACATTTAATTCCATATATTATGCTATTGATTGATATTAATTTTTGATGGTACGAAGACTAACTAGTAGGAACATAATGAAGATTCTGGAAATTATTTCTTTTAACCCTATATTTACACTATTATAAAGACTTTACAAAAAGTATTAAGTAAGTACTTAGTTAATATTTGAAATGGAATAGACACTGACTTTATATTGTATTATAAGTTTATAATAAATATTTACATGATCTGGAAAATAGTTGGCACATCAATAAAGTAAATAACTATTGGCACATAGGTATTTACAACATTTGGCACTAAACAAATTAAATGATGCTTTCGTCTCACATTGGACTGCATATTAAGTTCAGAAGCTTTGCGTATTACTTATAGCCACAAAAACTGAGCACATCTTTAACAAACAGGCCTTTTAGCATTAGGCCGTATTTATAAAACACTTAGATTGCCGTTGACATTGGCAACCTGGCGAGACTGCTCGATACAATAAAAAAAGTAGATATATCTTTAAATCATCCCTTCCTAATGTTTTATCCCACTTAAAAAAAAGTGGTCCTCAAACACGTTTTTGATTAGTGCGATAATTAAGTATGTCTTTTTTCAAATCACAACTTGTGACTAATATGTCTATTACTATGTAATAGGTGCTCAAAGCTCTTTTAGATGATAGGTACTCTATGCTGAAACAATTTTTATAAAAGCTTATGCTCAATGCTGCTCCCACATAATAATAGTGTTCGTTTCTTTCGATTGTTGCTTAGTGTCATGCTTAAAATTAACACGGAAAACCGACATAGCTACGTTTTTAGCGAAACACGCATAAAAACTTTCATACTTTGTTTCTTGTTTGTTTGCATGCGTGCTTGCTTGCATCGATAGCGCTTACACTGGCTTATTAAATGTTAACACCGAGAAATAAATTAATTGATCTAAGTTATGGAAAATATTGCTCGAGATAAGCTTACTGTCAAATAATATAATGAGTAGATAATAATGAGCTTACGCATTATATCTACATTTTTAAGCAAGTACAGAATGATTATTTATCATAGATCATGGATTTATCATATTATTATGAGCTGTGATCATTATGTAGGTATTATAGTTAAATGAAGTTATCATCATTGCGGTTACGGAGTTATTTTAATTTTCTTATCTGATATTTTTGTCACGTTATAATTTCGCAAGCTGAAGTCGCACAACACATTTTTTAAGTGCTAGGTAGGTATATCGATTTCGCTTTATACAACGTTAGTCTTTGTTGATACTAAACCTTAAAAGGGTCATTATACTCATTACCTATTATGAAAAACTTTTACCATGGGAACAATCCTGAAATTGTAAAAGAAACAGCTGATCCAAACGCTATGTCGATATCGAGTTACATAGGTATGTGAAAATAAATCTATGGAACAACTGATTTTTTCAACAAGTATCATGAGAAAATTGTAACAAACCAGTTCGTAATGAAACCTTTTATCCTGAGATTGCACGTATACACACATTGTAATAACAGACGTAGTTTGTCTTAATTTTAAAGCTATCCTAGAGGAACTTCAAGTGTATCGTGCTTACGTCATTGCGTCTGTTTGCCGCAACGTGTGCATAACAGTGGCCGTGCGACGCGTATAGCCTTTGCGGCCGGGTGCCGTCGGGGTCGGCTGTGCTTCGCACTCACGACGCACTCGGTCTATGATGTCAGCCACCAATTTTTCTTCGCGAGAACGTTTTTCCTCCCAGTCTGCTTGATTTACTATTGGTTCTGAAACCAAAAATAAATCAGAACTCTTTTAATATCAAGACACTGGAAAGTAGACCATCTGAAGTGCAGTTGAAACCTTAGGTAGACTGCAATTAATTGTTTGCTAGCGGGTTGGAATGGCCAGGTTACAGTTTCCTTTCTCAGTCTTATGAGACAATGATGAAGCAAATTATAATTCTTGATACTTATCAGTATATTTCACAATAAAAGAAACATCAACCGAAACGTACCTCTACTACGATGATAGTAGGTCCTTTTTGTTTCAGTCGCCTTCGTCGCTTGTTTGACGACGGTTGTATGATAGTTTGGTACGCTTGTCTTTGGTATCACCAATTCTGGGTCGGGTTCCTCCTTTGCTTCCTCTGCAACAGGCTGCGGATTGTCCGTTGCAATAGATTCTACATGTGTGTTAGTTAATACTGGGCTGGTGTCTGATAGTAATTCGCTGTGCCTACTTGCTACGTGTCCGATGTACCCTGAAAGTGAAATGTTAGTGGATTTCCTAAGTCGGGGATTATTAAGGAGGTTGGAAAAACATATACTTAATAGCACCCTTTGTGCGGTTCTGTTGACGAGGATTAAGATTGGGTGTAGGATTTTATATCTGTTACCTATTTTTTGCCGTCACTTTTACGACTTAGGTAATGATGATTTTATACTGATCTTTGGCCATATTTGTACCTACTGCTTTCTAACGAAGGACGGTATCATGATGTGCAATAGACCATGCCCCTCGATCTAAGCTTTATGATAAAGATGACGCCTGCGTTACCTAGTGGTGCGCAGGTTTGCGTTATCTACATAAGCAAATAATAGCACCTTAGTTAATTATTTTATTAGGTTAGAGCATCAACGGAATGTCGAGAAAATACTGTTTTCTAATTGTGATGAACAATATAGAAAAAGTATTAGCTAGTATCTGCCATAGGTACTGTAAAGGTTGCATGCGTTTGGCATGCTGGTCTATATAATTTATGTCCGAATACTCTGGAACCTTCTAGAAATATAGAAGTTGTTTGAATATAGTAGAATAGAATTGTTTTTATATGATAGATGGACTTACAGGCCTGACTCTGTCACGGGCAGACAAATTATTAGATTATTATATTACAGAGCGTTTTAAAGTCAATTTTATCCTTAATTAATTGTAGTTATCTTACCCAGACCTCACAGTACATACCTACTTTAAATACAAGATTCTTACCTTTTCTGCTTTTAAAATAGCCAAAACATTGCTCGCATTGAAAAAGTAGTGAGGGATTGGTCGGTTGCGCTGCGTGTCGCTTGTACTTGTGTCTGTACCAGTGCGTACGGCTCTGCAGCACTTCCCCACACATCTTGCAAGTAACGCTCCCATCGGTCCTCAGCAAGTACTCCAACAATTCGTGTCTCCCTTTAGATCCCTCTTTTCCTTCTTTATTTGCCTCGTATTTAGGTTCATGCATTTGCTCTGTTAGAAAATGTACTCCAGTATCCTTATTGAGTGTTGTTTCTTCAAAGGGGCCGCTAGTCGTAGTTGCAGTTTCATAGTTAGATATTATCGGGTCATTGGAAGAATCCGACATTACTTCTAGTGTTATAATAGGAATGCTGCCGTTGTCACCGTCATCATCAAATGTGTAGTGGTATTCTGAAAGTTCTAATGACAAATTAATGTTTTTATTACTGTGACATTTCTACTAATTCAGGTTACACTACTTAAAATACAAAAACAATTTAATGGGATAATTAAAGACGCTCAAATATTTTTTATCGTTTTATTCGTAGTTTATGTAAATGTTTTCACAATAATTACTCAATACGTGTTGGTAAGATCCTTTCTTTATAATATAACTACTATATTCTTGTTACAATAAAAATAAACTTTTGTCGTTCTCATCAATTTATTGTTAAAGCTTTGATGTTTGCAACGATAATTACATACCTATTATAGTAATCTATTAAAATTATCAGTTAGACTGTGGTAGTAATTTTGTTAATAGCTATTGTTAATATAGACTATCGAATATCTAACGTTCTTAATTCACTATAAATCATTACATTATTGTAGGAGTAGTCGAAATAAAAAAAAACATATTTTAGTATGGCCCACCTTATAAACAAAGAATGTTATTAGTGACGGTTTCTACAAAGTACAGAGATAACATTACCTTGCATCGGTGTAAAAATTATAGTTTTGAACGACTAATTGGTAGGAATATACTCTCAAAAAATTGAAACAAAAATTTGACAGAAAAAGAAAAGTAAATGTTAATAATATTGGTTGAAAAAATATACAGTATATGTGAACGCGATAGTACACTATTAATACTCGATACCAATAACTTATCAAACAGGCTACCTAGATCCGGATGAAGGAGCTAATGGCTAAATTGTTGTCTCCATCAGTCTGATGATGAACAATCCACTATTCACGAGCTACTGGTATCGAGTAAAAATCAATAGAATATAGAAAAAATCAACACTTGCATATAATCATTGCACTTGACACGAACCTAAATAGTAAAAACTATACTTGCGATATTAGTTAGGTAATAATAAACATTATTAAACTTCTAGACGATTTTTTGATATAACATAGTTTACATTTAGCATATTATTGCTATTAGAAAGTCGGCGTAATAATCACCTTCCTGAAGTAGGTACCCAATGGAGGTAGGTACCTACCTATTTATAGTATTTATTAATATAGGTATTTGAAGGTAAACTTTTACCAAAGAAAATTCCAACAAGCTAGACAAATATAATAATAATTAGAAAATATTTTACATAATTACCAACTAATGGTTATTTATGTTTTTGTGCAGGTTAAATTCACGTAATTTTGTTATTACTAGTAAAAAAGAAAACGAAATATTTAATCGCCGATATTACAATTTACCAAATAACGCGTTCTAGCTTCCGTAATACTTTATCCAAACAGTTTTGTTTTTTAAATTAAAATTACGCTGCCTTGCAGCATGTGTTTAGAAGTGAAAAAGTAAGAATTACAATAACTCAACAATGAACATGATCGCCAACTTAGTTAGCACTAATATCACAAAATAAAATACTACAAAAAAGATAAAAGATAGGCATAACACTTCACCACTTCAAATAATAGAGACAAAACATGTATGAAACAATTCTCCTCCAACTTGAGAAGCCTATGGACTCAAAAGTAACAAAGCAAATTAATAGGTAAGACAATAAAAAAGGGAAGTGGTAAAAAAAAAAGAAAATATAAACAAAAAAAACCAAATCCTGGTCAAAAAACAAACAACGTTACGCTACGTTGAGTTAGTTTGTGCGATTGACTGGCGCTGACGTACCTACTTAAATAAAAATCACACTGCAAATTGTTAATACCTCGTCGGCGACTATATATATCCTAAATGTTTATGTAATACACAGTTTAACTATATACAAGAACGTGATCTAACAAAATCTTATTCATTTAAACTTAACATACGTAGATGAAACTATATCAAAGTTGTGCGCTAAAATTTAAAATACAGAAACTCAATTTATAAAATGCTTTAAGTAGACATTAAAAAAAAACTACTCTACTCTATTTTAGTTTAGTATCCAATCAGTGAAAACATTAATCGATCTCATAATATAAAGACTACTTTTCCAAAACGTGAACTTATAATAACGTAGATTAGGCAAAATCATTCCGAAATCGAACTTAATGATATAAATGAACATTAGGCGTTACATTAACTTTACCTAACAAATATTATTTCCCTTATCAATGGAAGAACTGCTGATTTTGTTTTAGGTCCTAGTACACCTAGAACTTCTCTGCTATCCACTAAATATAATCTAAAACGTGAAATAATAAGAGTTGGAAACTTTAGTATTATTAAAAATTATACAAAATGAATAAAAATTGCGCTATGGCACTATTAAGTTAAATGTTAACATATTGATATTTTCCCACTATATCTCTTGTTAAAATAGATTCAATCAAAAGGTACATAACGTACATAACAGTAGGCTCACTAGTAATAGGTAGACAAATATGTTTTATATAATCTATTTTATTTATAAAAGTCTTTCGTAAGATTGAAAAGATTTTAATATTCTTAAATATATCTATTTTTATTAATGCTTGCGAGTGATATGACAGCATCGCAATATACTTTGTCATGGGCCCCTGTCCACCGCCTAGACGCGTGCCAGTGCCCGCTCCTCAAGTTCCGATCACATACCGGTAATGTTGCAATTTGCGAACATAGACAACATTAAAATAAGTTTTATTTGTAATACAGTCTTTGGTTGGTGTCTTGCGGTATCTCGAATAGCTATAAGTATTTTAGGCACTTTAGGCGACAACTCGTTTAGTATTATTATAGTTTAACAAACTGCGTAAATGGAAGGCACATTTCAGACTTTTGTAGCACCTACAAATGCTATAATTTCAAAAACAAGCTAAATTCAACACGCAGTAACTGGCCTCAAATATTAAATTGTATATTATTGTCTAATATTTGCACAACCATACTTTTAAACAAGATATAATGAGCTTTATTTTATGTAACAAACATTCGTTATTAAATGCATAACAGTATTCTTGGAAATATTGTAATACGTACAATGTAAAAATGTACATGAAAATTTAACTCCAAAAATAGAACAAATACTATAATCGAAACTTCGATATCTTGACGACCTACAAACTAGCCAAAGGAAAAGTTTACATGTTTACGTGGAATCAATAATAATCCAGCGCAAACCCATCACTCAGACTTGCGCAGGGTCAGGCGAGGAGTGCGAGGGAGTGGACCCGTGCGGCGACCCGGAGCCCATCGGTTCCACCTTGATTCCGGGAGGGAGCTGGCCCTCCATCCCGGGTATCAAAAAGAATGCATTCGGTGGATATACGCAATCTTTTGGCACGTAACAGTCGTGCGTCGTTTTCATGTGGTTCTTCATTTTGTCGGGCCTAGAAAACTCTTTGCAACAAACGGGACACGGAAATACTTTCCTTTGATGCCCCTCGTGGTACAGAAAAGCGTGCCTCTGGAATGAATATTTGTTTTTAAAGGTTTTTTGAATGTTCTCTTTAGCGCACTCCGTGCATTGGTACACCCCTTCGTTAACAGACGCGTATCTGAACAGATTGAGCCCTCTGACAGACATTTCAGTCAGCTGCTCGGCAGGGTCATTCGATGCTGAATTAGCTCTTCTCCTTATCCGTCTTCTGACAGCTGGCCTCTGCATTTGACTGCCGGTCTGTAGCGTGTTGTTATTTAAGGAGTCATTTTGATACTCGTTTGAAGTAGAAGCTTGTGTTGCCGGATTGACGCGAATGTTTCCTCCTTCATTTGAGGGCGACGATCGAGCATATTTCAAGTCCTTATTTTCTGAATCAGGGCTACCACGTCCTGGAATATAAAGTAAAGGTTTATGAGTTTGTATCCTTCTATGAGATTCTAACATATATGATGAATATTGAATTACTTTTTGTATAAAAGGACAACACCAAAACTAAAATTTAAGATTTGATTTTTAGATAACGTTATCTGTTTATTTCTTTGTAAAAAAAAATCAATTTTACGATGTAATATTTACCCCTTTGGAATTGTCCTTTATATACCTACCTAGATTGCTCAACTTACTGTAGTGATTATAGGCACAAATACTTTTGCAAAATAATTAAAGTTGTGCGTGTTCTACAAAGTAAATAAAACAAAAGGACGACAATAAAAATAAAATAAAAACAAACTGAAAATATATTAACTTTATTTGTTCAAATTGAATGACGAAATTTTATTACACCATGATTAAAATGAAAACCACGATTCATGGAATCATTCCATAAACAAGTTTACAATAAAATTTAATTTGAAATAGCTGCCATTTAGTTTAGATCATTAAAATGATAATAATTATAGCACCAGTATTAGACCAACTAATAATGATCTACACTTGTCACAATATAAACTTGTCCATGAGATGCATTCAAAATAAAACATTTAAAACTAGAAAAAAAATTGAATTAATATCAATTTTGGAATATATGTACTAAGTGTATATATATTAACCAAAATTTAAATCATCAGTCCTATAAATTAAAACTCACTAAGCAAATAAATTTCAATAACAGATATTGTGTTTAATGATAATTTGATGTTTTATTTTAAACATGAACTTGTAGCAAAGTCAAACTGCTTAAACTATTTTAAAATAACCATATAAATTAATAAATTAAAAAATAATAACAAAAAAGAATAGATTTCACTATGATATAATAGGACTCAAGTGTTTGCATTTGGAACTATTTCGGCAAGTTCAGTAGTAGGTAGGTACATAAATTATAAAAATAACACTTCAGTTAACTTAAGCTCTTAAGATCACATAAGGTGGGTTGATAGTTGAAAAGTAACATTAAACTTATAGTTGTTGTGTGTCTTTCGTTACACACTAAACCTTATTTAGAAAAAATAGTTGCCAATAAAGGTATCTATTATTGTATGTGGACATACAGAAAAAATAAGCCGAAAGATACAATCATGTTTGGATAAAATTATCAGGAACATGTAATTAGCCTCATTAATCAATATCTGGATAATATTGCATCAGAAATATCTAAGAGTATGGTATAAATAAAAAATAAAAAGCAACAATTTGTACTGGACCAACAAATCAATACTTTGTTCATTGCAGAGCATCAATTTGAGCAACATAGAAAGCATTAAACGTAATCTAGCTCTAACCACACCATCTACGAAACATGAGAGTAGCGTCATAGGATAACGTACCTGATCAGTCCTCTCTTCGTGACTAATGTAACATTCTATACAGTGTTTCCAGTGTCACTCCATCGTTAGCAACACTATTTATGCCTATAATATTATAAATAACTTAACTTTTAATCTACTCTTTACTAATAACCCGTGTTGTTACTTTGCTACTATTTAAATATAAAAAATAATAAAATATTGTTGAAATCATTAGTGTTCGTCATCGTTGCTGCATAAATCACGAGTGACCGACTATGTAAACATAATTAAATCATGTCACCAAGTTTAGTATTTAAATCAAAAGGCAAGACAAGACATTCCATAACAACTATTACAGCATTTAGCGCCATACGATTACCACAAGTATGTGTACCTACGTACACTTTAGTTAGGTACAATACGTACCAGAACATTTCCGATAATTATAACTTTAACAGACAAACAAGATAAAATAGAAGGCTTATTTAAAATCAAACCTTGTCAATGTCACAATAAATAAAATTAAAGAGGTGAAACATAAAATAACAATAGCGAAATCAAAACAAAATAATAAGTAATAAGAATCATTAAACATATTTGTTGTTTTGTTGTAACTTTTATTATTTTCTTTAAAGTTTCTAAAAATAGTAATTAACACCTTATTGTATACCATTGTATTTTGTTTCATTAACAAATATTCTATGAAGTGTAACTTTCAATTCTAAATTTATCTAAACATTACTCTTTGCATTTTCTATTGTCTATGTGCAAATAACAAAAAAAATATGGATTTGCTTAACATTTGGCTAAATTCTAGAATTAACATTATAATTGTCGTGTGAATTTTTATTAGTATATATAAGTTAAATATTTATTTATCTGCAGATTTTTGTGAGAGAAAGATAACAATCTAACGATCTCGGTAATGTTTGAGGAATTGGCATGGTACTAAGGATTTTAACAAATGTTAGGTAGGTATAATAATCTTGAAATAAATAATGTTGATAATGGCTATAAACATGATTCTAATAACGATAAGTATGGACAATTACGCCGTAGGTGTAAGTATTATACAATCCTGTAGTTTATATTATATTAAAATAATTCTTTAGATTTGTAACCGCTTGACCAATCCCTCAAAAAACCCCTAAGTACAAACCTTTAAAAAAGAAACTAAGTACCTAATATGTTGTTATTCTGAAGTTTTTTGTATGAGATGTAAATGTGATTAATTTGAACCCAGATAATCGTTCTATTCCTTTAATGTTAAACTATATTTCAATAATTATTTATTTTTACGAATATTGCTTTTAGATTTTATAATAAACTGTAAGTCCTCCTAAAGACTCCACCTCTGTAAGTATCCTTATTATTTTGTTTCAACCAGAAATAAATTATATTAACATTTGAATTGAACTACATAATTGCGAATGTATTCAAGTCCCATGATAACTTTGTCAACGGATAAATGTAACGACTACATACATATTTTTAAAACAACAATATCAACAAACAATATATAATATGTATATTTTAGGGACAATCCATTCTATGTCACATCACATGTGACATTTTCTTAAGTATAATTTAGCACCAATTATGATATAACGTTAACAAATAATAAAATTATTTATTAGTGAGATGATAATTATTATAATAAGTAAACAAGATTTTACGGAAATCAAAAAAAAAATATATCTGAATTTTAACTTAATACATATATATAAAAAACTGCTAGATATATTATTTTTGTAACATTACAAAGAAGATGTTCAAGTAGTTATTAGGTACACACATAAAATGAACGGGTTAAGCTTAGGCACTGGCTAAATTGACTATCATAATGTAAGTGATTTGTTTAATCGTTCAATAATAGCCTCACCCTTATTAAGTCTAAATTTCCTCTTTAAGTACCTATCAATGTTCAAGGTAAATTTCGTATAAAGATTTATGAAAGGTAGGTACAATAAATTCGTTTTTATGAATTTTAACAGTCTTAATATTGATTATCAAGACCCGACGCCTCGAAAATTACACGAATTTTTTTATATTCATTTTGTAAATAACATTCACGAGTTGTTCCGATTTCCAAACAAAATGGAAAACATGAGATGATATATTCTTAATTTTAAATACATCTTTTAATTAAACTACTTGGGCCTAAAAGGTTTCTAAACTCCTAAAGAAGCTTCTTAAAGTAGACATTGTAAACTCTGAATAATGAAAATAAATAATACATAACATTTTTGAAATTTCTTAGTAGTCTAGTAGTCGATAAATATTAAACTTATTAATATACAAGTAAAGGCACACTAATAGGCAAGCGTTCCCTGGACCTACATTTATTATGTGGAGAATTTGATTTTTTGGGTCGACAAAACGTAATTACGTACCTATTAAAGTAGATAAGTAGTACCCATTTTAACAAACTCATTTTACACAATATTTATTAAAACAATTAAATTTTCTCGTTATAATTGGAAAACGTGTCGCTATCATTACATGGAAGACTACTTTTGCCTCTAAATTTATCTAAGTAAATAATTTATAAGTACCGTTCCTTACTTTATAGTTAAGGCATTTTGTTTTCTACTAAAATAGAATTTACAAATCATCTCATGATTCCAGTTACATATAAACTTCATTCAAAGCACCTTGCTAAGATCACTTTAACAACAACGCCTTGTTGTATCTTTTCAATATATACAATTTAAATGTCAACCTTTAAAATATATAATATGTTACATTTGTTTTAAAGTTGTTTTAGATAGTAACTCAAATATGAATAAGGTAGATGTGTTTGTGATACGATTAGAATACCGCGACTGCGCCCAAATCGGCATAGTTTACAAGAAGCACAGTGCATATTCATCATCTCAGCACGGCTGCATTTAAGGCATGCCGAACAATAGATATAATACGCGATCTAATAACCTTTAATTTATTCTACAGTATTTGTTGTATTGTCTTTGACAAATAGATATTTCACATGCGTAAATAATTTAATCGTTTAACAAAGTAATATAATTCTATTATATTATAATGTTAGGAATTTAAAACTTTTATTAAAATATCTAAATGATTTGGGGCTCTGTTGATTATTCAGGAACTGAACGTTTAATCATAATCTGTAGGCATACTACAATGATCGCCCTTGATACTGTTTCACCAACAATTCTATAGATATTATTGTATTAAACTATTGTATAAGCGATTTAAATAAGTAGATATTTGAATAGTTTCTATAACATTTACAACCAAATATTTCAACATTGATAAACTATTTTAATTAATCTTAACAAATTCTAGAAAATAAAATCATAGCCTGTGTTGAGTTTTACTTCGAAGAAGTTAAATCGTCATCTACAACTAAGATCACTATTAAGGCAAGTTAAATGAAAATGCATTTTTCCGCTACTACTTACACAATGGCATTATGTTTAAGTCTTTTTATAAAGAGTTCGCTTGGTACTTTAGCCTCTCGTGATACGTCTCCGAACCAATACATAACATGTCACCTAGCACTGTACTCAATTTAAAAAAAGACCATGCCATTGCTATAATTCATAAATATATTAACTAAACTTAAACTAACTAATTCAGTTCAATGAGAATTGCATTTAATATTCAGCACATTAAAAATTACACTACTTTTGAATTTACGATCACCATGAGTAGTTATTTTGTACCCTGAAAATGTTGTAACTAATAAAATTAAGTAACAAGTTAAGTGCAAAATAACAAGTAAATCATAGAAAATTTTATAAATCTCTTTGAAGTCAGCACTCTGAGAAACAAATGGAACAATATAAATAAATAGATAAATATTAACAATTAACAAACGACTGGCGTCGTCTAATATCAACAAACTTATTGACATATATGCATGAAATTTAGAGCACGAACGCTTATTCAATACGCAATCTACGCTTTATAATCTATTGAAAATCCAAATTTTAAGTTAAATAACGTATAACATGAAATCTACTCTGGCTAATCAGATCTTAATACATCTGCGACAAAGAGTACCTACTGAGTGTTGCTGTCAATCTAAAACATCTGAATAGGTACATTAAGACTCCTGCTTCGCCATTTGCTCGTTAGCATTCGGCTGATTTTTGTGAATGATCTTTAAGTGAGCGATCATGTTATCTTTTCGAGTGAATTCTTTGAAACAAATGGGACATGGGAAAACTTTTACATCTTTCTTGTGAGAAGTGACGTAGTGCCTACAGAAATTACTTATATGCGTGTAGACTCTCGCGCATATTTTACATCTGAATACATTCTCTCCTTCCTTGATACAATAATCTCTCACCGACTCATTTGTTTCCTCGTGATAGTTACCCACACTACCCATATTGGCCTTCCTTATAGGCGAGGGAAATATACGATGTTCCCAATTAGTCTGTGCTAAATCGGATACCTCGTTATTAGCCAAGTTGAGGTTATTTTGCTCTAGTTCAGCGGCGAACAGCTGGGTGGCGAGAGCTGGCATCAGAACCGGGTCTGGGGGGAATTTATCAAACGTATTCAGCGCGGGATTCAAACTCGAAAGCCCAGATAGCTGATTGAACAAGTTTCGAGCTCTAATTTTGGACATTTGGGGTAGCAATTTTTTACTATTCTTTGGCTTTAAATTACGACCTAGTCTGTTTTTGTCTTCTGTGTCTTTAATAGGACCTTCTTGCGAATTAGAGTTCTCGCGGCTTCTGTCAGGATTGTATTTATATTCGATTGGTTCATTGTAACCGTCGCTAAGCTCAGCGGCGGGTTCTTGTTTTATAGATCCATTTTCTATAGAAAGTACAGGCCCGTTTGTTGAAAAATTTTGTTGTATATCTTCTTTTGGCGGTTTGTCGGGATCTGAAAAGTTTGTTTCAGGTCTCAATTTATACGACATTGATGTTTTAAACAAATTCATGTCACTCGACAACGTCATTGGAAATATTTTAGTGAGACGCAAAATTTATTTACTTAGGACTTATCATAAACAATTGTAGAAACTACGAACCTATGTATATGTTTATTGTGAGAATTTGTGAGTGGCAAGCCACCAGAATATTTCCAATTGCTTTATTACCAAGGAAAGCTATTGGGAATAAGCCTTGTTTCTGTTCCCTTTTCTTATTCGTAATAATAAAATATTTTTATTTTAAAGAAGTTTTAAAAGAAAGAATTTATCATCAAACCATTAAGTACCACACCGAGTTTGCCCCTGGCCATTCCTCTAATAGCTCTCCCCAAAAGCAGAAAAGCAAGCAATAGTTAAAAATTGTCGATTTACAGAAGAAAAATAAGCATCTGTTACTCGTAAACGTCAAAAAATTTCATAGATAATCACTTACCCCTTTTCAATAAAGTTTAAATAATATATGATTAAATATAAAGTAGGCATTCGTAATACACTTCACTGTTCACTTATCGTATCCTAACCTCAAAGCTTATATCCCATTAGCTTTTCCCTTTTTAATTAAAATTTTACTGTTCTAAACAATGTTAGATGTTTGGAAAGGAATATTAATACAGGTATTTACAATAGTAAGCGAGTATAAACAACAATATCTTCATTTATTAATTTATGGCGCGATTTTTTATTTTTGTACAGTTTTAAAACAAATTTCTATACATCAATACAGTAAAAGACAGTTGGAGATTATCAAATATATAAAAAAATAGATAAATATTTAATTATCAAGTGAATAGTTTCTATTGACGTAACTGTATTATTATAAAAGTCTTATGGGGGTAGCCACATACCTGCCGACTCGGAGTCTTTGCCAGTCATCGGAGCTTCAGTCGATTGAGCGTCATCACCTTCGTCGATGAGTAGGGCCTCGCCAGCCTCCTCGCCCCCTGACGTTGCTCCATCCTCAGCGTTGAAGCTATCCATGGACATCTTAACTTCCAACATTTCTGGCGAGCCTCTTATCAGTTGGTCACCTGGTCTGTTCGATAATCCATGAGAGGCAGGCTCTGGAATAAACTCTCCGGGTGGACTAGCTGCTGTATTTAGAGCGTCACTTGAACTTCCACTGAGTTTTCTCGGCCGACCTCGTTTTCTTTTCGGTTGCATCAATGCGTTACCCAATAAAGGCATCAATAAATTGGGAGGCGCCCCTCCGCTGGGCATCCCGGATGCCGGCCGTTTCTGATGCATGTATGGATGTATTCTGTGAAGCTGAGGGGGAGGCGTGTGCGCATTCGTCTGCTGCTGTATTAACGAGTTAGTTAAGGCTGGAATATCACACTTCTCCTCGTTTACTTCTGTAAGTCCTTTTATTCTTAAGCTCTCAGCTACTTTTAAGAAAGCTGTCAATCGTTCCTGGTCCACACTTACTTCACCTCTGTACATGAAGTCTAGTAAACTCTTCATGTCCGAATACGGAACGTCCTTCAATATAACAATTGGATGTTTTTCTTGGTGATTAACGAAGAGAGCTTGGAAGTAAGGGCTACAAGCCGACAGGACCATCTTATGTGCTTTCAGCAACTGGCCATCAACAGCGAGAGTGACGTCTGTGAACGTCTCCGCATGCAGAAGTTGATCAAACACAGACAACATATTAGACTGGTGGTTGTTCCACCGCAAACAAAACCTCTGCGTAGCCATTTTCGCTTTTGTATATTATTCTTCTTTGGAAGATATGATTTTTGCCAATCCAGGCTTAAAATCTAATTTTACCAACAACTATTCAATCATGTATACATAAGTATTCTCTCTTGTTCCATGAACAATACAACAAAACGTCAACAATAGATAATGTTTACTTTTTAAAAGCCATTTTCAATTTGTATGTTTCATAGTGCTTAGTGCATTTTGTGTGACGGGCGCAGGGGGACCTGTAATGGGATAACATTCAGTTTTAGAATTATAATTGTTACAGCTAAATGATAAATGCATAATCATAATATATATTAAATTATCATCTTTATAAGTAAAACAGAAAGTCGGGGATCGCCTTGATTTCTTTACTTTGCTCTCGTGTCTATTAGAAATAATTAGGTACACTGCTTATGTGATTACTGATTACAGTATTTGTGCGTTTCTGTCACGCTATTATCCTCCTAAGTTATTCACGCAATAAGTATGTACCTACATACTCTACATAATATCAGCTTAATACAGTGAACGCAAATAAGCTTGATACGAACCTAAATAATTGCATATTTTTTAATGACTAGCTTTTCGCTATACACATATTCAAAGCTAATGATCCTCTTCATTATTGTATTAATTATTACATTTCAAAGCCTTTAAAGTTATGACATGTCATCTGTAGTTTGTGTATTGATTATGCATTGCTTATACCTACCTATGTAAATATTATTTTTTAACTAGATATAACATTTTCCGACCACCTAACATGATGTTAGTGAGGTAGGTACCTTATAATTGTTATATTGACAGTTGATGTGTTATTATATGTAGTGAATCACAATGGTAGAGGTCGTGGCCGTCGGCGGAACTTAAGTAGTTAGGTAGTATTTAGTAATAATATAAACTTGTAAAAAACTACAATCCAATCTAACATATTCAAGCGCTTAATAAAGTGAATGGTAATTGTTCACTTCCTGAATATTATGGGAAAATATCTACTCTTTACAAGTCGTCGGTTTTTTATTAAAAATTGGAGAAGGCTGCCTAAATTCGCGTTACTTAATATTATACTTATTACGTACCAATACCTAATATACCTAAATTATTGCATATTAAGCAATAACTACTATAGTGATAAAATGTTGTTACTAAATTACGTTTTATTATCATAGGGTTACCAGATACCACATTCATTATTTTATTTTACTGAGTTGTGAACGAGACCAATAGCTACACAATTCAATCAAGGTTAAAAAAATCGAGGGCGTCTATAGTCTAGCGGCGCGTGGGGAGCCTGTGCATCGCGTCTGCGAGCGCACTGCAGTAGGAAACTGAATTGTAAGCTACCACTGCAGCCATGCCAAACATTACAAATTTAATCGTGTCCGTAACAAATCATGTTTTGTACAACGTCAATCATTTTTCTTTGCTATTAATATCTGTTATTCCAGATTGGCGTGCTCCCCAATCAGAATCCAATTGGAACGGTCTCGAATTTATTTTAAAGCTACAAAAACACGAACATTTGCTCCATATCCACAGGTGCTGACCACAAACGTTATCGCGGTATAAACGGGGCGCTCGAATTATTACTACGCACCCAGTCGAGCGCGTTACATTACGTCATCACAATGGCATTATTACCTCCGATATCCACATTAATTCAACCGATACGTCGAGATAAGCACCGTTTGAGAATAATTATATCACTGCACTAACATAAGGGAACGTACCACACGTATCTGCACCACAATCAACTCGACCCTTTTATGGGAATGAGGATCAGCCCTTCCGCCATAGTCCGAGTCCGCGTTTACGTCGCACCCCGCTCACCCGACGACTGACGGCCGCAGCCCGCAACCCCGCGCGACGAACACCGACTCGCTCCGCGACTCGAATATCTCTCACAAAAAATACGCCGTCATCATCGAAATGGCGGCAGCGGATATATTCAGCGCAGGGTGCACGGTAAAATATTGATTTATTGAAATGTATTGATTTCCTCTTTCGCGAGAAACATCACCCCCCGTCAGGATGTTCCGCGATTTTGACCGTTTGTTAAAGTGATTGTGGCTTTAGTTGAGTCTAGACTTGTTATTTTAAAATGTATCTTGATGCAAAACCTTCGAGGTGTGGACGAAAATAGGGGCGACACGCCGCGCCGGTACCCCGGCACATCCAAGCAGCTAACCAAGACCGAATTTTTGTATTACATTAGACATGTCTTTTATAAGTAGGTAGGTACCTACTTATATATCAAAATATTATAATTTAGATGATAAAATATTTTTTACAGCAGGTATTTTGCTATTATTTTGAGAAGGTATGTAAAAACGCAGCAGATACTTAAGATCTACTTCGGAATATGCAGGATTCTGGTACCTATGCAGCTTAACATCATCGCCTAAACCTATTGGATCCTATGCGTCGTAAAATCAAGGTCAATTTATTACTTTTCTACATAGAAAATTACATTGTGATCGAATTGGTTACATGAATCATCTTTATCAACATACCTTTACATAGATACATTCAAGGGATGAGTTTTCCACGTGAAAAACATCAATCCATTCGTGTTGTCGCCATGTCAGCAGTGTCCTCTGTCTCTGTCCCGCACGGGCGGGGTTGGATGGACGCCCTCTACGCGGCGACCGCCGCCGATGATGGCCGAGTGCCGCCACTTTTCGCAACCGAAACAACCCGAGTCCGCACGGAAAATAGATCGCAGGGCGCACTTGTATTTTTTAAGTTTCAAATTCACTTGAACAATCACCAATGTTTTTGGATTTATTTACAATCGGTCCAGAAAATATATTTGTTTATATAAATTGAGCAATCTACCACTTTATTACTTTTTCGTAGTTTTGACCAATAATAGGAATTTCAGGACATGAAAAAAATCCGCGCGCGATGTTACTCGGAAGTATTTTTAATAAAAATGGCCTGCCGCCTCGGCGGGAGGAGTGGCAATGGGCAATGAGGTCGGTACCCTCTCTCTGGCACCCGCGCGCGCCCCTCCCTGCCGCTACACTCCGGCACAGGGTTAGAAAGTTTCAAAAGTGAATCGTGGAAAACACGAACTCCGATTCCTGAGTGCAATATATTACCAGCTATATAGCAAAGGATTCAGGAACGAAGGAATAATCGTCTAGCACTGAATTATTTTTAAATTAAGGAAATAGGTTTTGCAATGTAGTATCCCAAAAACGTTTCCAATAAAATAGGATATTCATTTATATGATAGTAACCAGAAAAGATAAACCCTTTCGCATGTCTAGTCTCATGGTTTCTCATTGCAATATTATTAGTGTTATCGATGACACACCCCCTTGATGTAAACAAGCACGTTCAGTACTGTCGCATATCAATCAATACCGTCGTTTCAAATTACCTCATATCCTATTTCTATGACAGGCATATCAATTGACCTAAATCAGGATAGCCAAAAAGTAATGCATTATTTATTTTCCACATCACGTAGCTCCATCGCTTCCACGTAGCGCTGAACATTTTGATTCTATGATTTTTGGCGCGAACCCAGATATTTTAGTATAAAAATACTACTAACACAAGTGGTTTCCTGTGCACCCTTAGCAGTGATATATTTTTGTTATGTTCTATTTGTCAGAGCTTAATACTAATCACAAAATTATAATTTAAATATTTTACGAATAAATATTATTCGTAAAATATTTTTTGAACTAGGTGTAAAGGACTGTTTTTTGTTATTTTTTAAACTTGTTCATTAAATTTGTAAGAAAAAAATAGGTATTCTTTCCTTTAAATTAATGTTAGACAGCAATAATTATGTGGTACTAAAATTATTACAATTGTTTTTTATTCATGATAGCAATAATATATTTTAGCTAGTTTAGACCGGCTTAACCCTTAATTTGACGAATTTTTTTTTAAATTAAATATGTAAAATCTTTACAGATGTTGGTTCTTACTTTGTAGGAGACACTAGAAAAAATATCTGAAAAAATCGACCTTTTTCAGTTTCCTGAAAAACCTACGTCCATTATACTGGACATTATCAAGTTCGTGTGGTGGTGGATTTTCAGTTTAAGAAATAAAACCAATAAATATTTACACTGAAGTACATAACAAATAAGCAACTAACATACTACCTATGATGTAGTTTCTACAATACAATACAACTCAATGACGTCGGTCTGTGTTTATTTATAAAATCCTTTCAGCAACAGCTCAGGGTGCATAAATATCCACACAATTTTCAAGAAAACAGTAATTACCTGTGAATACCTAGTCCTAACTATGTATTTCACGTTTTTTTTTTAATTTGTTTTTATCTGATACTTCATGTCTATAGCAATTAATTCAGGCCTAAGGATTTCAGGTTCGATTCAGTGAGAAAGCCGTGTGAAAATGCTCGCTATGCGCTTACAATCTCGCATGCCCAGTTGATAAGTATGATCTGGGATATAAATTCCCAGGTCTAATCGTATATCATGGTCATTTAAAATCTTCAGAGTGTTTCATATCCACAGGTACTATGCAGGTATACATCCTTTCTGCTTTACATTGCGGATTCATTCAATGTATTGTTTTCCGAACTATAGACGTAAGATTGGGTTAAAACAATTGCTAGTCGTGTTAATTCTGCAAAAATATTTTCAAATGTCGGTACTTAATTTGGGATTTTATTTGAACAACCATTTTGTATGTTTACTGTAGCGTTCTCACATTGTTTTACAGGGAGGTTCCCGTTCAGCAATGGTTGTTTACGAGCTGATATAATTACTCAGTTCAATGACATTTCTGATTTATGATCACGGTTCAACAATGTCGCTCGTTTACGCAGTAAAATGCCATGTTTTTCTAAAGTGGATTTTGCATTTATTAAAAGAACTAATACTACTCTAAAAACAAATACTTGCATACATTTAACTAAGAATAACTAACCTAAATGGATTCAGAATTTTTTTTTCAACAATGTTCACATTTTTAAGAAAATACAATGTTTTAACGGAAAGAACCAATTTTACTCCTGCAAACAATCATCTATGTTATCATAAACATACAAGAAATTTCTTGAATCATATCGACGTATCTAATAACATTTAGATTCACATGTGAATATTATCACTGAATTAGCGCACCTGCCGTGTAAACTTGGTCGTATCGATTAGTCGGAGCGAGAGCTATAATTCAGCAGTGACCTGACCTAGGTCATCGTGCCCGTGTTAGCTGAAGTCCTTACAGCCAGCTGACCCAGTTTTCAGGCGGCGCGGCTGATGCATAAAAGCTTGCCAACACACTTTCCCTCTAATAACAAACACGCCCTGGAATAAAGGTGGCACGTTTTGCCAGTCAAGCTTTCTGGGGGAAGTCACAAATATTCGTTATGTAGTCTCAACTACACTGCTTTAAATTCTGATGAGTAACGTAAGCTTTTATGTACATTATGTAAATATATTAGTAGCATTATGTACCGTAACAAAAATTATCTTGAATATTTAATCGCGATATTATTTGTGAGATCTAAATCGTTACATTATCTAAAAATATCTAAGGCTTGAATGACCGTTGTAGCCTGAGTTTCATTTTATTGTAAAGTTATTGATTTTGGCGATTATGACAATTAAATTAAATGTAAGTAAATAGCATCCGTCCGGCTTCGCATGGGTATTATCTTCATATTTCAACCAATTTAAACAAATAAAACACCTAATACTTCCTCATTAATCACTCTTTCTAGTGGTGAAAACCGCATAAAACTCCGTTTAGTAGTTTTTTACTTTATCGCGAACAGACAGACAGACAGACTTACGCGGCGTGGGACTTTGTTTTATAATATGTAACGATAGTAATAAGAAGACCTATTGTAATATTTTAACCATACTTATCATAGTTTTGTGCATCTTCATACATCCTATTTTTCTTTTGTACTATGTATTAATAAATAAAAGTAAAAAAATATTCGAGATTTTCCATTTGCGTAAGAAGACACTGCGCTGCGATCAGCGATAAATTAATCAATATATATGATTTCATGAATGTACTGTAAAATCGTATCATAATAACTTTTCTGAGGACGTATCTAACTTAATGTTGTATGTTTACCACCATATTCAGACACCAACGATAACGGTATAATAATATGTTCTATTTCAAATTAATAGTCTCTTTTCTCAATATTAGGTCTTCGAGTGGCCAATGAATAAGCAGATTTTGCTGTAACGGCTCACGAAGAACGGTCGACGTTAACTGTTAAAAGTACGAGAGTGGTAAAAGCTACGAACAAAAAGAAATCCTTCGGCTTTCTAACAGAGACGTGTGTGCACATCGTGGACACCGACAATCTCATTGACTATGGGATAGGATATTGTCTTTCATGAGCTTTTTAAATGCATAGAAGCAAACATGACAACTAGGTATCTATTTCTAGGTACCTAACCTAAACTTCCCTAGGATTATTGAAGATTGCATTTCTACGGGCAATGAAAACTACGTATAAGTTCTAACATATTTTAGGGACAAATTGTCATAACACGTATGAATTCATGTTACTAAATTCCTATAAAATTATTTACCATAAAATTATTTCATTACATTCCACGAGCCTGAAAGAAGAAAATGTAGATACGATTAAAATATTACCGTTTTATTGAGCTTATAATCTTACAAGCTTCTGCCCGCAACTTTGTCTGCATAGATTTTCGAATTAAACCAAGACATTATCTCACGGGATCACAAAAACGGGCTACATGTAATATCCTATGATGTTAAGCTAGATATTTTTCTATATGTATACCAAATTTCAGCTATTTCCTTTCAGCCGTTTAAACGTAAAAGAGTAACAAACATCCAAACATCGTCACAAACTTTCGCATTTATAATCCTATACTAGACAGACTGGTGTAACCTTCAGTGATTCTTATCTAAGAAAACGCGAACTACCTACTTACAATAAATAATAATGCTTTCCAAATTCATTCGAAATGCTATAATTTATAAGCTTTTACAATTCTACTAAACCTTTGCATATAATAGATTTCCCTAAAGCTGTTTTAATTTTGGACCTGTCTTGTCTCGTCGTATGAAAGTTCAAACTAATGCATTTTTGGTTTCCCAATATGATCGTGTATTTTAAGTAGGTGTAGGTAGAAGGGCCCGTCCTGCTAGAATCGGTGCGTCTAACGGTCGGGTTTCGGTTCAATGACTCGATTCGGACGCTCAATTTTCGCCGTGTACTGTTAGATATCTCACGGCAGCAACACTGCAGCGGGCAGACCAATCTGTTCCGAGGCGTTGATGTGGATGTAACGTGATGTTCTGTTGCATGTTAACTTTACACATTTTCAATACTAAAACTCTTAACTCATAATTAAATCAAGACTTATTTCCTAAATTGGAAACTTCCCTAATAATGGACGACGCACAAGTAGACACAGTAAAAGGTTTGGTCAATTTTCGAGAAAGCTTTTCCGAATTCCAAAAGCTTTAGCAAAAGGAACGAGCGATGATTCATGCGTCTTGATTTTTGAGGATAATGCAAGTAGTCGTGTATCTGGGTGCATCACGTGTATATTTTTTGAGGATAATGCAAGTAGTCGTGTATCTGGGTGCATCACGTGTATATTTTTTGAGGATAATGCAAGTAGTCGTGTATCTGGGTGCATCACGTGTATATTTTTTGAGGATAATGCAAGTAGTCGTGTATCTGGGTGCATCACGTGTATATTTTTTTATACTTTTGGGGGATTTTTCGTGTTTGATCTTAAATATTATTGATAAAAATTGTTTACATGTTAAGCAAGAAACTTTAGAAAATGTAATATTTACGTCCACATTTTAATGACTTGATATCTTGTTTAAATATTATAAATTTTTAAAACTTTTGATACTTAAGTATATACAACTTCCTAATTTTTGTCATAATTCTTATCTTCTAAGCCCCAGTTAAACTAGTTGTTGCTGACTTTAGCCATGCGAACGCGATCTAGTGTGTTAATTTTCCTGTATTGAAATAAATAAAGATTTTAATACTGTATTATATATAGATACAGAAAGTCCACAGATAGACAAATATATTCCTCGATAGATTAATACTGCAGTTAGGTAGCTACTCATTTTGATATCGGTGAATTCTTGCCATGTGTCAACGGCATTAAACAAGGGGAGCGGCTGATTCCTGCCGACCAACTCCCATTTCCGAGAAGGGCTAGTGGGTGAGACAGCAACTATCATTGCTTGACCTTCTTATTTCTCATGCAACATATTTTTTACTTTGTTCACGAATACTGGAGGAAATCTTCTTCGTCGTGTCAATGATTCATAAACTTCGCAAATGAGAATATTAGTGTCCATTAAGTACCTACATTTCACTATCGTAATTATACCGATACTGGGGACAGGTAATTACGGAACGTGAAACAATAACGTCATAATTATAGTAATATATTATATTAAAATTACATAAACGATTACCTGTTATAATGACTAATTCAAATTGGCTTGTGATCATTAAAGTGACACTTGCTTTAGTAAGCCTTAATTTTGCTCATTATTTAATAACCGATACGTCATTTATTACCTATTGTCGAATTTATTGCCCAATTTTATCATTTGTAAACATCGTGAATTCCGACATTATCGTGATAAGTCATGTCTTCTCACAGTTTATCGGGCCGCAGTCGCACAATCAGGGACACCTGTCGGTGCACAATGTGTCAGTCTGGGTCCAATCTGTTATTCTGCACCTAGGCACATTTCTTATTCGATTCGACATTTCTTTATGCTTTTCCTTTCATAGTTGCAACGAGTGTGAGCAAGACGGCATCTCAGTTAAGTGGAATGATCTATTCGAGTGGTTCAGAATAGGCAGGCGGTGCGTAGCATCAATAGCAGCCGTTAGCGAGCGATATCCCGTTACTAAGCGGCTCATCACTAATTCCATCTCACGAAAGCTCAAATTTTGGCGGTGAATCAATTAACCCTAAATGATATCCGGTACACGCAGCCACCTTTGCCACGTTTTTCGATGCTTTCAGTAAAGGGGGTTAGTTTCTTATTTATTTCGTCTTATTGCTGATTATTTTTATCAACTGGTTGACCAAACTTAACGTGCGTAGGTAGGCATGTTTTCTCGAAATGTTCCTAAGTGCTAAATTATTCACAGTACTATCAAGTAACACTCAGTTAGTGGATATGGTACTTGTAAGTAGATACACTTATCGTTATAAAACATATCTAAGTTATCCTATGTTCAGCGTGAGCAATACCCCAAGATAATATTGTTCTGCTATACTCTTACCCCTTTGTTTTTCAATTTCAGTATAATACATGTAACTATGATGATTATCATGGTTACTTTAAACTAAGTGCTTTAATATAACCTAAAAATGCGATAAGTAGGTAGGTAGGGACCTACTCGTGTTTCAGTATTCAGACTGCAAATGACGAGGTAGAAATAACACGATTAAACAAGTGTACAAAAAAAAATGACATCATAAATAAAGGTATTGATGTTTGGAGGATAAATTGGAGTGGAGAGGTAATCGGGCGCGTTGAGGTTGGGCGAGCACCGAGCGTGTCGCGCTGCGCAGTGGTGTGAACGCGGAGGCGCGCGCGCGCCCGAGTGGTTGAGATTGCGTAAGCGCACGGGGCCGATTTCTAGCGCGGCTCCCACGCGGCAAGGTCAGCGCTTCGGAGGATTGCTCCCACTTGCCGCCGCCGCCATCAATGTAAAATTAATATTACCGAGCCAACATTTCAATATTAAATAGTATGCAAAGTTACCCTTGTTGATTACAACCTTGCTTCTTGGTTTACAACAGGTGTATTATGAGACAAACAGCAGAACGTGATTGTTTTATGTGTATTATGGTCGATAAGTATTAGTATATATCTAGGATGTAGCTCGCTAATTGTAAATCACGGAACTTCTAATAGTGCAGTGCATTGCAGTGTAAAGTAGTACATAGTTCGGTATTATAATATAATAATAATATAATAATATGTGGGGACATTTTCACACACGGCCATCCGACCCCAAACTAGGGAGACCCTGTACTATGGGTGTCAGACAGCTGATATACATACACAAATATTTTTTTTTTTTTGTAAATACTTACATATTATAGATAAACAACACCCAGACACAAGGCAAACACAAGTGCTCATCACACAAATGTTTACCCTGGGCGGGAATCGAAACCGCAACACGCTGCGCAGCAGTCGATCGCTCAGCCACTGAGCCAACCGTGTCGTTATGATTTCCATTTCCAGAAATAATTCTAGTACTTAGACTTAATAACAACAATAATAAATGTAATAAGAAATCTGCTTTAGAAGCATGAGATTTCTAAAATAAAATCATTATCATCCTATTGCCGTCCACTGCTGAACGTAGGCCTCCCCCAGAGATCGCCAATCAAAATAATAGTTATGATCTATCTGAAAACCTACTTATTCTGCGCCCTGCGGTACCCGTATCCCGTCCTACCTTTAGTTGTGGCTGTTGTAGTCGTTGGTATTAATGTACCTACACTAATACCGATGGCTACAACTGACTCATACTATCGGTACCTCCCATAAAAAAACATTATCATTACAGGATAGGGTATCTAATACACAACACGAACACGATTAGCTAATTACGTTTGGAAACAGCTATGCATGTATAGGTATTTCACTAAACTTGTGGGAGAGGACAGTCTCCATTTATCTAGCCATCGCTTTTCACAATGTTTCATGATGTTGTAAAACCAGACAACAGTAACAACATTCATTTCTCTAAGATTTTATATGACTTTCGCGTACATATGAATTTTCTTAGTGCCTTTAAAAGCTCTGTAAGCGTAAGAAACTTTAATTTCTCTTGTAAACACTAGATACTTATAGCTATAGACAAGCGTGCAATTTTAGTATGTAACGATTTTATCGTCGTTTTACGATTCGGCGTTTCGAAGGCGATCAAAGGGCTACACGAAGCGAGTGATGCACAAATGATTGAAGCTGTCGTACCTGCCCGTACTTGTTAGCTAGGTACGAACATGTAAATAGCTATATTCTCCGCCACCACCATCGCAACGTGAGACCTTGAGAGGCGACGACGCCTACCTACCTACCTCATTTGTTACGAGACTACTCTACCCATGTAGACACAAAATTTGCGCATCATTTGTAAATACTCGTTAATCAAAGAAACGGGTACCGAGTTGCTTACCTACTTACCGGGACTATTATGTTTGCAAAAACGAACCTTGTCTATGATGGTTGTTTTAAAATTAACTAATATAAGTAGGGGCGGGGTGGGGTACCCTTGTTCTTATCTATAGATCACTCCAAAAAATAATATTTAAAATTCCGGCTAAGTGCCAGTCGGACTACGAACACGAAGGGTTCTTTACCACCGTACAATATTTAACACTACATACTAAATAAATAACCCAAGAACACATTGTAGTTGAAAAACATGTTCACCCATATACAAAAACTGCAAATGTAAGTTTGTACGCACAATATTGAAAGATTTACCACGTTATGTTCAGACCATAAACTTCTTGCAGGTTTTCCTGTAATCTTCTTTATAAATAAAAATGAATCGTTGTTCGTAAGTCTCGCTAAAACTCGAGAAAGGCTGGACCGATTTGGCTAATTTTGATCTTGAAATATTTCTGGAAGTCCAGGGAAGATTTAAACGGTTAGAAAATTTAAAAATCAATTGACAGGACAACGTCTGTCGGGTCAGCTAGTCTATAAACAAAAATTTATTTCCTGAACATTTCAAAATTTTCTACTCTGTAGTTTCGGATGTCGTGATGACAGTGATTAAGACGCCTGCCTCCGATGCATGAAGATGTGGGTTCGGTACCAATGTGTCTTTTTGAATTTATATGTACTTTCTGCTTCCAGGAATACATCTACTTGGGCCAAGTGGTCTACTTCCAGGCAAGGCAAGATAAGGAAGTTGCCAGACGCACGGATAATGCCTGGAAGAGCTACTGGTCCATGAAAGAGCTATTTAAGGGGGATTTACCTATCCCCTTAAAACGCAAGCTAATGGACATGTGCATTCTCCCCATCTTGACTTATGGTGCTCAGACTTGGTCTTTGACGAACATCCAGAAGTCCAAACTTAAGGTTTGTCAACGAGCGCAGCATGCTTTTTTTTTTATCTATTGATAGGCATACGTTTGACCACTATCTCACCTGATGGGAAGCGATGATGCGGTCTAAGATGGAGCACGCTTGCCTAAAAGTCTTGCCTTAATGTTAAACTTACAGACCACATACGAAACACTGCACTCCAGAATGCAAATGGTCGACGTAGGTCAAAAAGCCGCTAAACTGAAATGAGACTGGGCGGGGCATGTCTGCCAGATGCTAAGCTGTGAGCCCGCTTATCGCAAGACTATGGAACCCTGACACAGTCATGTGGGGTCGCGGTAGACCAAGGAGAAGATGGCGGGACGCCTTAGATGGCTTCCTCGCGAATTGGCGGGATGAGGCACAACATCGAGAGAAATGTAGGGAACGGGGATAGACCTTTGCCCAGGAGAAGGACTTCAACGGCTCATTTCCTTAAATGTTCATGTTCAAAATTCATTTAGGTCGCAAAAATTTCATAATACGCAAAAAACATTATGTGCATTATGTGTACCAAATTTTAACTTAATCGGCCCAGTAGATTCGGAGCAAATTGGCTGTGACAGGCAGACAGATGGACACACTGAGTGGCGTGATGTGAGTTCACGGAATAGGTTTACCTATCTCTAAAATCTTACTAGATCTTACTTCGAAAATCCTTTCTAAAATTTGAAATACTTTTTTGGCAACTTAAGTAGAAAAAAGTTTTATAAAAAAAATTGAATAATTAAAGCTAAAGGCTACGTTAATATTAATACAGAACAATGTAAGATTGATGTTATCTTTATAATTACTTTTATTTTGATTGTTCTCATCTTAAACTTTAAGTCAGAAAATTAAATTCAAAGCTAACGCTGGCGAATTGAACCGGGACTGCGTAGCGGTATAAAATGCGTTCACAGTGCCCCAGGCGGCCAAATAAATTAAAAACCATGAGGCAGACAAGTAAACGTTAGAAAAGGTAATTTTCTCATCTCCTAAATCTTTATTACCTATGGTACCTACTTACTTTGAAGTTGAACTATGGTGACCAAATTTTATTTTGCTTAGGAAGCACTGATACTAACAATGGTAGAAAAAACTATTTGTTTAACAAATATCGTAGCACCGAAAGTACAAGCTGTTTACTTGGAATTAATTATTTAAAACCATAGTCCAAAAAAGTTTAATTAAAGTACTTAGTAGTCTTCGATTTTATTTTATCGTCGAATTAATATCTCATTTTGATAGTGATTGAAAGTAGTCTACGCAGTTCCTACACCTCTACGCGGCTTCTACGCGGCTGCTACGCTACTACTCGTCTTCTACGCGGCTGCTACGCTTCTACGCGTCTTCTACGCAGCTGCTACGCTTCTACGCGTCTTCTACGCAGCTGCTACGCTTCTACGCGTCTTCTACGCAGCTGCTACGCTTCTACGCGTCTTCTACGCTGCTGCTACGCTTCTACGCGTCTTCAATGCTTCTACGCAGTTGCTACGCTTCTACGTAGCTGCTACGCTTCTACACGCGTCGGTCGTTTCTGCGCGACTTCTACGCTGCGTCTACGCAGACAATCTAGTCTTTAGTGTCAAGGAAAGCGCTCAAAAATTCAACAAAGAACCGGTGAATCGTTTTTATTTAGATTTGCTTTCCATAAGACTTACCTATATATAAAATTACAGACAGGCTAAATATATTTTACTAATATTCCTCTCTCTATTGATGATAGGTATTATGTCTGAAATCAATCTATCCTAGACTAGACACGAGTAGAACTTTTTGATAGGCACCGCGTGCGACATAGTGCAGCGTGTGCGCACGTGAGAATGAGCGGAGTGAACAGTACGGCAGTGCTAATCATACGTACGTTAGAAAGAGATACACAATGTGAAATCAGGGTGGTTCCACATGAGGTGAACGACCTACACGCGACACGCATATCGGTGATTTTTATAATTTGGATTTTGGGACAAAATTTCCGTCTTAATGCCCGGAAGAGATTCACCTAACAGGTAGGTACATATGTAATGAAACTACTCTATTGTCAACAACTTACGTTGCACATTCTTTTAATATCATTATTTATTGCTGTTCTGTAGTATTTCAAATAGTGGTTACTCTTTATCAATATTATAATAAATTTACTATTAATTGAAACAATTTGCACGGTGTTTTTCGAATCATGTTCTTAATTGATTAACCGCTAAACTATTTTAATGTAATGATGAAGTCAGGTTACAAGATAAGGAATATTTATGTTAACTCTTGTAACTTTGACTTCTAAATCAGCAGGAAATTGTTCAGTTATAGCCGGACTCTCATAATTGCGTTACAACAACGTTAAAAGTGCCATGTGGAATTGTGGAACGATTTCTGTCGCATGTCTGTGATCGATACTATTTTTCTTTTACTTTGATAGCCTTTTGTTCTATTGCGTGACTGTAATGCACGAACACTGAACAGATTGAAGCACAAGCTCATGGTGTACAATATGTTCATTGATTTCTTTAGTGATGTGATATCGTAGGTTTCAAATCTTCTTCTTGTTTATCATTCAAAGGTGTTAAGTTCTGTTTATTCCAAACAAAATGGTACCAACAAAATAGAATTCCAAAATGGAGATTCAAATAACTTAAAAAAGCGATAGTATTTTGGTATTTAAACAAATAACTGTAAAGTCGTCCAAAAAGCGTAGCAAACGAGAAGCTTAGTAGTATGTACCTACATAATATTGAAATAAGTTGCATAACAACGATTCTGTCACCATACGACGTCGCACCGACATACAGATCGGTTCGTTGCCATTGTATGATAATCGTGACCTTCACTTTATCGTCGTGTGTTTATTATCATTATCACCCCCTAATATTTAATGGAATGTCTATTTGAGGATCTAACTAGAATGTCTTCTTTATAATCGCATGTAAGTATTAATTGCTCAAATGCAAAGTTTCTGACCCATAAAGCACCGAAGAGTCGCAGTTATTAAATAATGTCCGATTTGCAAACAATGCTCTTGAACTAAATAGATGCATAATTTCGATTATAATATAGGAGTTTTGTCGGCATTGAAATAAAGTGTAGAATGTCCCTCCGTGAAGGGTAGTGACCGTAAGAAAAGTAGCTTTGCGCGGAGGCAGGCAAGCGTTGCGCAAGCCTTCTCCACGTGTAAACAGTTGGCGGGCTCCACGGCACCACGGCTACGGCTGGCGGGTGAACGAGCCACCCGTGATATATCCCAAGCAACTAGCACTTGTACACTTTATTTTCATTTCATATGTATGTAAACTCATCGTTTTAAATTATTTGTTTTAGACAAGAGCAAAGGACTCAAAAAGGACTGGGTCCCTAGTCCATACACCCACTTTTTGAGTAGGACTACAACTACTAGTACTATTTTACAGTAACCTTTAAAAAGGTTACATTTTCTTTTTAGAGACAAAACCTACGTAGTTATAATAAACCGCATGGATTTGTTATTTAATATTATTTAATCACATGTAATCAAACCAACACTCATGTAAATATTAAATAATCCACATGATTTTAAATTTGCCAAGGTGGCATTTTGACAACATAAAATGCCCAAAATTCCGTGTTATATTGTATCGCATGACTTGCGTGAATTCCACCTTTCTCTGGTGTCCGCTCGTGGCCCCGATGGCCGCCTGCGGCCGCGGTTTGGGAGTCGCCTTGCGCAAACGCGTCCCACACGTGTGCATCCGAAAGGCGCACTCATCATTCTTTGCACCGTTAGTTTTTCCTACTTCTCAGCAGGTATATTATAGCGATGCGCATATCGTAAAAGTAGGAATGTTTAATTAGAGAAAGGGCTTCACGGTACTCGGACTGTTCGAGATGATTCGAAGGGAGTTAAAAGTCGCAGATGAATGGATCGATGCGATTGATCTGATAGTTGGTGATGTATGCGTGAACATAGTGCATACCTTAGCAATACTCAATAGACTTCGATCGGGGTGACGTCAAGCGATCAACGAAGTCCCCCGGAGAGTTGCCCTCGTGACGACGGCGTTGCAGGCGAATCGGCGGCTGCGCGGGCGGTGATCGAGAGGCCCCGGCGGGTGCGCACCGCCCGCCGCGCCCTCTGCGCCTTGAGCCGTGCGCCCCGCACCCCCCTGCCCCGCGCACCACCCCCGCCCCGCCGCGTCGCCTCCCTCACACACGAGCGCGCAGGAAAATTTTATAATAGGTACAGTTGATGACACCGTCAACCAACTCATGACATGTGACGTGGAAGTGGCCAACGAGAAAATCGTTATTGGTCGTAGCAATAAATCTAGACACTGTGTCTATTTTGTTTGTAGACCATGTTCTATACCCCTAATGCTATCACTATGCTGAACGTTATAATCCGTAGTTTAAAAATAATATAGGTAGGTACCAACTTAACATTATAGAATCGATCCTTTTTACCCTACATGCGAATTTATACACCTCTAACATACTTAGTACCTTGCTACCTAAGTATTGTAATGTATTTTTAGATTTTTCATTATGAGTGAAATCAGTTAACACTTGTTTAAAATTTTATTTTGGTACAGGTAGCCAATATGATAGAGGTACCTACTAATCTCGAACTAGGATTACGAAAAAGATAAATTTATTAAACGCGACGGGTGTCACCACGAGTCCGCACCCAAAGTAGATTAGATACCTACGTATCAGTATACCTATGTTATGTATCCTTTTCTTGCCCACTAACTTTTTTTTTATATGTGAGTGCATGGGGTAGTCTAGTATTTACTGTTTTTATTAGTGGGTATATGTGAATTTGCAAATCAAGACGTAAAGCAGCCAATGTTACAATTTCTTTGGATTTCTCACTATAGCAGTGATATTAAAAGTAACTGTTGTTTTTCCCGCATTAGCTGCGCAGAGTGCAGCAAGCTGCAGGAAAATCTACTGTTACAAAGGGAAAGTACTTACAGCGGAAAAGACATCTGTCAGAAAAATAAGCTAAGAAAGGTACCTACCTACTTCACCTTAACACAGCTGTGCTATTTCCGTGTGACCTACCCCTTGAATTAACATTTTGTATTGAAATAGGCACCTATGTAGGCAGACAGGTATTATATTACATACCTATAAAGCTTTTCGTGGTACTTACGGTGAAAGAAGCTAGACATGAAAGTTCCACGTTTGAATTCAACACAGAAACATACAAAGAGCGACCATATTTTCAAGTACCTAACATCAATTGGGTGACTCGGTGCGTCGTAGAGTCGGCGTCTCTCACGTGGGCTCAACGAGTGTGCGATTCATTAAAGATGGCGCCATCGTTGGGACCAACGTTTGGGCCAACCGTTTGGCATTAGAGCATAGAAATCGTAGAACAAAGATCACGCAGGACGCGAGGGGCGAGCGTGTCCTACAACAATCAGAAGGTCATGGCAGGGTCTCAGCTACTCTGCGCTTGCCACGATAAGCGCTCGTCCACTCTACTAACCTTATGGAGCGCGTAAGGCACGTTACCTAATACTATAGTAATTACCAATTAAATTTTTGTAGTAGGTACCTATACCTAATTTTACTTTTAGCATACATGTGATCTACGTTCATGATCACGTGGATAGATTTTCAGATGGCATAGTCTATTGAGGAAAACGTAGGTTCCTACATAAAAAGGAAAAATAAGAGCACACACCAGACAAAAAAAAAAATAATACCAAAGACGATACGATGATTTTCTCAGAATCAAACCAATGACGAAATTATGAATACTTAAGTTTTTTTTTTGTTACCCTACTATATTTTTAATGTTTTTGTGTTTGAGAATAATAGCAGTATAAAAAGTTAAAAACCTTGAAAATAAACCGATTGCTATATAAAAAATATTAATAATAATAACTTTATTGAAAACAACGTAAGAGCTCATTTACATAAAAGCCTGACTCCTGAACTAGGTTTTTAGCCTGTATCTCAGGAGACAATTCCCTTCCAGTTTACATTTTACGAAATGCTTACAGAGTTTTCAGATAACTAAACAAAACAGAAAAAAGGTAGAAAATATAATAATAATAGTTAAATTTAAATTAAAGCAAATGTAAAAAAAAAATTAAAAAAAACTCTGTTGATTTAATTTAATTAAGTGCGCCAGTGATGTGGTGATAAATGTAATTGCGGACAAACGGGCTAGGTAGCGGTCTCAAAAAGATTCTTTTTTCGACACTCAATTTTTTCGACGTGTTGTTTTGTAGCCTCTAAAACAAGCCACAGAAATAAAAGGAAATACTTACGAATTTTCCCTGAAAATATGCCGGAAATGAACATTTACGGTAGAAAGATTACGATTGGGGTCAGTCACGCTGCGATGCGACGTCAGGAGACGAGCGAGGGTACGTTTGATTGTGATGCAAATTCCCTACTTCCGGCGAGGGGGGCTCGCAACAGGTGGGGGTCGAACCTACCGACTGTCAGCACGCGATCACTGCTGATGACGTTCAGATGTTTTTATATGTAAAGTAACTACTGAGAACAAAGCCCAGAAACTAGTCGGTAGGACCGTTTAGTGACAACCTGACTAATAATTTTCATCAACAGGAAGATTATTAAGTTATTAGTAATGCCAATATCTATAAGAAAGGAAAATATTTGTTTCAGGTAAAATTATAAACTCGTTTTGTAACTTCTTATGATGAGAATACAGTCAAAGTAAAAATGGACTACCACTATTGTGAATGAAATATATAAATATATATATGAAATATATATTGTGTGTGAAATTCTATTAAATTAAGGTTTTCATATTTTCGATAAAGTACCTTAGTATATATAGTTTAATCAGAATCGTAATTAAAACACACCCAATACAAACAAATCACCTTTCAAATATTTGGAACTAATCACCTAATAACCATAGAGAAAGTTCCCTTTCGACCACGTATGTAAACAATATAAGTTTATAAAAAAAGCCTTGATAAAGTTTTCACTTCCTTAGTTACTAGTGTTGAAATAAAGCATGACACCGTTTTTTCTTATCACCGAGATTTCAGGTCCGATAGTAAAAGTTGTTCTTAATGATGTGAACCCGTGTTTAGGAAAATCCATATAATCCACTGCTATATCAATCTAAGACAAGGAGAGGATCATAATTTATTACAAAAATTAAACTTGTAACATTTACATGACGAAGTCTTCTTCTTCTTCGTGACACTCTTGTCTGAGCGGTCGTGGTCATCATGATGAGCTTTATAGAGGTTGATGTTATGCGCCTCACGATTTCTCGCCATTTGTCGCGACATTTGGTGTTTCTGGAGCACTCATGGAATGGATCGCCCACTGCGGATTTAATTTGATCGGTCCATCGCATGGGGGATCTTCCTCGTGATCTAGTGCCTTCCACTCTGCCTTGTACGACTAGACGCTCAATGGACTCATCATTTAGTCTTGGCGAAGTAGAGTAGGTAATTAATACAATATTCGCCTGCAGCGTGAAATTACGTCTGTAACCGTAAAAATGTTGTTCCACTAGATATCACCTCATTCTTGTCATTACCATAAAGCAAATATAACATAACTATACCTAATTTTAGGCTTTTTAAGAGTAAAATATAATGAAGAAGTTTTGTTTACTTTTGAAAATTAAGATTTGTATACTTACTTATTGAATTACATAAGGTTAGATTGTTTGCCTTCAGTGTAATGGATACAAATTGAGAAAATTGTATTGCATTATTTGCATTAGGTACAGTTTCCTTATCAAAGTTGCAAGCTGTAACTCTCGATAATGGAAATAGAGTCACTATTGTTAGCAATTACTTTTTGTTCGTCGGGGACAAACGTGAGAAACTACTGTTTGTTATTTATTATTATGTAAGTGACCACTGAACTTTTCGATTAATAGGATGGTGGAATGCTGGTGGTCAGCACTTGTGTTACCAATCCATGCAATTTTAGTAATATTTATATATATTTTTTTTTTATTCAGAAAATCAAATAATAAATTTACATAATTATCAGTAGGTACCTATGTATCATCAGAACCGTTACAGTTTTATGGTCTGAAATTTTACAGAATAACAGTTTATTAATACATACCTATCTATCCTACCAACCTACTTGATACACATGCACATTTCTCTTGTTTTCCGTTTATTTTCTTTTTTTTATATAACATTCCTAATTTGGTGATAAAAATGTAAAACATTTGAGTAGATATATATCTAACTACTTATTAAAAAAAAACATTTGAATTTTAAGATTTCATCGAGCAAGAAAATACGTTGCGATTGCTACGATTTATGCGACCGGAACTCTCGATTTTTTTAAATAGTGTAGGAATGAGGGACGTTACAGACCGCCGGCCAACCGTGCGCATACGCAGGGGCGGCCACCCCGGCGTGCGGTCGTTCACCCGCGTCCCCCTCCCGCGCCCTCGCAATCACAGCCCTTTGTAAGACTCGCTGAGGGCTACTCGGTGAGGGCAAGGACTCCATTTCTTTGTTTTGAAATGCCTTCTAACTTTAAGAGGGCTCGCTCGCATGTACCTATGTATGCAAGTAGGTACTTACAGACACGGACATAACTTGTTTTAACGAAGATGTGAGGTTTGGTTCTATTCAACAAAATTTAGGTGAAGGACACTGAATAATATGCATCCCTTATTCTCTTTGTTTTTTTTAATAATATTTTACCTACGAATTTTTAGAATTGGTCGTCAAGAATATTGTAATGTACTTAGGTACCAAAATTAGGTAAACTAGTGGATTTATGTATGTTATGCGCAAATGGGGTCACCTGAAAAGGAATATCCGTACTATTTATTTATTCAAGTTTTTTACCACAATTCTCAATTCAGAAAAGATCATGTATGTACGTACATACATAGATATTGAAAGTCCATTGTAATAAAGCTTAATCTACTAATTTATCGTAACTATCTACATTTCAATGTCTCAAATTGGTTTGTGCCCAAAGCATGTTTTTAAATATCAAAAGCTGTAAAGTTAACCTAGTTGAAACTCATTGCAAAGGCATCTAACATGAAATATGTCGTAACCTTCCTCATTAGTCATAATTTGAAATAAGTAATCTCGGTGTAGGTACGTGATTGAAAATGAGGTCTGAATATTAAACAGAATGCCTCAAGCACCCTGTTTCTTAAAAACGTGTTCGAGAAATAATAAACAGTTTTAGAAACCTACTTCTAATTTTGAAACTAGCATTCTTAAAATTATTTCAATTAAAATAACAGATTTTCAATGCTTTTCGAACATCGGTACCCTACGATGGATCGTTGTGTTTAAAATGATTCCACCACAGTATTTGGTAAAAGTTAGCATAGTCACACTTGGTTTCGTCCTGCTCGATGTAACGACAACAATTGCTCAAATTATGTCCATTTCCTTAATTAAATCATGGAGCAAAGCACCCTCACTTCGCCCTTAAAATGATTCCTGTGAGGGTACTAGAGCGTAAGGTTCGAGTCATTCTCCCATGGAGGCACCCTTCGATGTTATTTATGTTAAACGTTGTAACCGCATGCTCTGCTGCAACAAGTGTATCGTTATGTAAATTGACAAAGATATTAGATATTAAAAGAAAACATTTTACCATTTCATCTTTAAAAAAACACTAGAAAATTGAGAAAATGCAGTTTGTAACTTCCATCGTCTATTAATTTAGAATGAAATATAATTTAGAATGGAGAGCACGTAGTTTCGATGCAAATAGCTAGAATCCTTATTTTATTTATTTACGCCGTCGGTAAGCTGCATTAAAAACGATAGTATATTTTGAGAGAAGTTATTTTCAGCAAGTCCGGTCCAAAAAGACCAAGCTCTCCCTAACAAAATCACTTAATCCAGACCAAAAGTACTTAAATACTAATAGATGAACAAAAAATGCACTCTTCGACCAAATCGTCGGGTAGATGGACAAATAAAATAAAACAAAAAAGAGTCTCACCCCACCCGCATGCCAGGACGCTGCACCCACTCCATCGTGTCAAATTGAACTGAATTTACTGCATTACAATCCTAACACTTACCAGTACAATAACCAATACGCAATAGTCAACCTTATGTTTCATTCAATAATGGCCTTTTTTTATTTAAAAGGAATATATGTTATGCGAGGGTGAACCATGAGGGTAGTTACTTTCTATCAATGGTTTTATCATTTTAATCGAACAATTTAAAAACGCAATCATTTATTTGATGAGAACCTCCTTCTTTTTTTGAAGTCGGTTGTAAAATTGTTTCTATTCGTCTAATTGGTCTGCGTTGACATGTTTTGCAGATATTAAAACTATTATAGGAATTAGAGTTGCTTATTTGTGTATTTTACGTAACTTTTACTTAGAATACGAAATCAATATTGATAAAACAAAATAGTACCAATTTTCTGTTTGAATAACAGAAGTATACCTTACCTGTAGGTACAGTCAGTTTAGAAACCAAGATTTTGTCCGAGGGTTCTATTTATTTTCCAGCATTAAAACTCCTTGGAAACTACAAAAGAAAAAAATTTCACGAAAAAATTAGGAATAAAAGAAAGCACAGTTTTGTAATTTTTCAAACATTAAAAAACCTTGCTTTATTTTGATCTACATAACATAGAAGCCATAAATGTTTATTTAATACTGGCACATTACCCGCAACTTTGTTCGGGTAGATTTCGTACTTGCCCTATAAACCTAGCACGCCCTGGCCTCCTTCGAGGGGTAGTGAAAATAAGTCTCGTGATTAGTACCTAAGTTTCAATTTGATTAACCCAAGAAATAAGATTTAAATTGCAACTGGCCTTTTCATCCCTTTAAGGGAATCCTTTCGAAGTGCTCGCCTAAAGAGAAATCACAAAAGGAAGCCATGTGCAAAATTGTACAATAGGGTATTACACGTCTTTTTAAAAAGTGTCTCAATGAAATTCTGTAGGGCTAATATGCCACCAAAAAAAACACAAAATTTTTATTCAATCGATAAGTGCCATAAAAATGCATCTAAATTTTAAATTTTCAAATTTCGCGCGTAGTTTGACGAAAACGCCTCTTACTGGACGCCATATTGCTCAGCGTAAATGACGTCAGTTCGTTTTGTATCAAATGAGCTCATATTAAATATGATAATTGTATATCATTTAAAAATAATAAAAACTATATTTTGTAATAGGTGTAATAATGAAAAAAATACGTTGGTTACGAAAATAATAAAAGTACAAAGCCTATATTACGCCAATCGGTTGACTGACAGTTGACAATTTTTTGTTTACACAGCCGTATGGCGTAATAACATGGCCGCTACTATTTCATGGTGTTTTATAACAGATTAAAAATACTGAAAACATTAAATTGAATTTAAAAATTTGTTTTGTTATTTTATTAACTAAAACTTACATTTTCCGACTGCTATATGCCTAAACTGTCTCAATAACATATTTATAGATTTTTTCTCGTATAGAGTAAAATACCCAATTTTAGATGGTATATATGGGTGAAATACTGATCGAACCTACTGGGGTTCGATTTTTCATACATCAGTATTTCACCCATAGATATCCGTGATTTCACCCGCTTAGAGAATATAAAAATAACACTGGAACATTTATTTTTATATGTTAAACCGGAAAGTTAAATACCAATTGTCATGTTTCCAACTTTAAAATTATCGGGTTTCCATTATAAATTTTTATCTCGTATTTTACCCCTTTTGACGTGATGTATCCGCAAAATATTATAAAATATACTTTTTATTTAATACCAATATTGTTATGTTTTGGATTTTCCATATAAACTTTTATCCATCACAAAAACATCACATCGCTGTCAACGCGGAACGAGGAACACTGGAGGCTGAGGAATGAGTTCCGTTATCGTTTGTAGTTTCGGCAAGGTTCGGCAAGGTTCGGGGTTTAGATTCAGGTACAGGTTCAGGTTCAGGTCCAGGTTTAGGTTTAGGTTCAGGTCCAGGTTTAGGTTTAGGTTCAGGTCCAGGTCCAGGTTCAGGTTCAGGTTTAAGTTTAGGTTTAGGTTCAGGTTTAGGTTTAGGTTTTGGTTTAGGTTTAGGTTTAGGTAAAGGTTCAGGTTCAGGTCCAGGTTTAGGTTTAGGTTCAGGTCCAGGTCCTGGTTTAGTTTCAGGCTTAGGTTTAGGTTCAGGTTTAGGTTTAGGTCCAGGTTCAGGTTTAGGTTTAGGTTTAGGTTCAGGTTCAGGGCCCAGGTTTAGGTTTAGGTTCAGGTTCAGGTTTAGGTTTAGGTTCAGGTCCAGGTCCAGGTTTAGGTTTAGGTTCAGGTGCAGGTTTAGGTTTAGGTTCAGGTTTAGGTTCAGGTTTAGGTTTAGGTTTAGGTTTAGGTTCAGGCCCAGGTTTAGGTTTAGGTTCAGGTTTAAAAAAAAATGAAGAAAACAGTTTTGTACATTAAAAAACCTTGCTTTATTATGGTCTACATAGAAGCCATATATGTTTATTTAATACTGGCACATTACCCGCAAACTTTGGTCGGGTAGATTTCGTACTTGCCCTATAAACCTAGCACGCCCTGGCCTCCTTCGAGGGGTAGTGAAAATAATTCTCGTGATTAGTACCTAAGTTTCAATTTGATTAACCCAAGAATAATATTTAAATTAATAAGATTTAAATTGCAACTGGCCTTTTCATCCCTTTAGGGGTTGAGTTTCCAAATATCCTTTCATAGTGCTCGCCTTTATCGTAAAAGGAAGCCATGTGCAAAATTTCACAATTTTAGATCCAGTAGTTTCGATTTTTCATACATCAGTATTTCACCCGATTAGAGAATATAAAAATAACACTGGAACATTTATTTTTATATGTTAAACCGGAAAGTTAAATACCAATTGTCATGTTTCTAACTTTAAAATTAACGGGTTTCCATTAGAAATTTTCATCTCGTATTTTACCCCTTTTGACGTGATATATCCACAAAATATTATAAAATGTACTTTTTATGTTTAACCGTAAAGGTAAATACTAATTGTTATGTTTCTAAGTTAAAAAATCTGTCCGTCCGTGGTAATCCGTGGTAACTTTAATTCATCAAAAAACTGGTACACATTTTTTTTAAATTTCACGCATAAACCCAACCAATTTTCAGATTTCTAACATTCAACATACGGATTTCCTTTATCAACTTTCATTCCCTATTTTACCACCATACGGGTGGAATTTCCAAAAATCCTTTGTTTTGAATATTTATTTTTCATGTATTCTTCTTTAAAACGTTAGCCATTACATAAGGATTAGGTTCCTATGGATATTAAGACTTAAGATATTCAAATTATAGTTCATGGTTACTTGATGGTTTGTAACAAAGTAAATCAAATACAATTTGTTATTTCTATCCTTATGTTTACCACAGATTTTTACAAATTAACTATAAAAATTCAGATGGCATTCAGATAAAAACTGTGCAATACACTTTGCTTGTTTATTTGTTGTACCTATCCAAAAAGCCTATATAAACGTACGTGATCAATCTGACTCATTTTCCGCGCAGACTTTTCATTCCACTTCAACCTTGCAAACTTCCCTTTCATTACACAGTGCCCGATATGAGCCTGATTGTTTATCGCTATTAATATTAAAATAAAACAAACACTCCCCCGCAGGGCCCGGTTTAATAACCTGTGGCTGGAGCCCCTCGGCCCTCGCCACTTATCGCGGGGCTCCGTGTCAAACGACAAGTGCTCGCGGTTTCCACACTTTGCCCGTACCTATTGTTTAGTTTGCTGGATATGACAGCTGAAACCAACCAAAACAAGTCAGTTTGAAATCACTGCGACTTTTAAGATACCCAATACCAAAAATAATTTTTTGTAGTGATATTCAAAACTTGATTTTTCGTAGCATTTCCCACAAAAACATCTTAGAATATGGTAAAACCGCAGGTTCTACCGCTCACTAAACGTGAACGCCTTTGATAGTTCGGTAATCAAAAACGTTCGGAAAAACCGAAAAATGCCATGGAATGAATGCTGGTGGGAATGATGGATGTTCAGAAGAATGCTCAAAATTGTAAATGCATGGCAACACCATTTTTTTTATTTTTGTGAAACTATAATTGTCGAAAAGCGTTATTAAGCGTATTATTTTTAATTTTGGAAAAACTTCATACTTTTTTTATTGTAAATTTATGCGAAAGCGTCTATGTTTGTTGAGCTAACGCGGCTGAACTACTGAACCGATTATGATGAAATTTGGTACAGTCTAAGCTTGAACCTCAAAAAAGGATATAAGCTTTAACCCGCGACTTCTTCTGCATCCGTGATAACCGATAGTTAATCAATAATTTCAAGACAATAATTTCTTAACTTTATTTTCTTCAAAACCCGATTTTAATGTAAAAGTATTTTTAGTTGCTTTGAAATCAATTAAATTAAATAGTGTTGGAGTTGTGTTTACAACATTTTTTTACTGTATTGAAATTACCTGTATAAAAACGAAAACCTCCTACTGTTATGACTCTTCCAGCGAAGCTTGTTGTTGTAATGTGGTTTCCCGCGAGTTCGGTCACGACATGTCACGTGAGAGATCCACTGGCATGGGGAGTGCGTTCATTCATAACTTTTATTTGCTCTAATGCCCGACATAACAATGAAACTAATTCTAAACATTGGTTAAATTCTGAACTCTGTGCAGGAAATATAAATTACCTATACGTTTTTGTGTAATGAACATTTTTACGTGACAACCGGCGCGAATCTAGTATGTTATCAAATTAAAGCACTTCCTGCTTGAACTTCAACTATCTCATTGAGAATTATGTCATTAATTTGAAGTGGATTTGCCAGAAGTGGCGAAATTAGCAATTTTTTTATCACCTTTAAGTAAGCTTCCATCTTCAGATAATATTTACCTGGTCTAGCGCGAAATACCTGGGTCCGAACCGTACCATACCTGGGTGGAATCCGACTTTATATTTTTCTTCCATCCTTGAAGAGACCATTACCTACCTACCGAAAAGACGCTGCAATGTGCAAAGTCACGTGCAAATCCGATTTGAGAAAAATATTAGTTTTCACATTCATTTCACATTTCATACAGACTTTAGAATTTATTTGACGTTTTTACATGTCTCACCCGCGATTTAAATAAACACAAATCATTTCTAAAAGGACTTCAATATCGCCCAATCAATTCACAATTTAATTGTATCCTGCAGCTGCAATCATTTTTATAGAAAATAAAATTTAACTATCTTCGGAAAGGACAGATGTTACCTTTAACTAATAATGAGACATGGTAGACGACGTTATAAACAAAATCAAAATATTTACCAGCCAATGAAACTATTGCCTAAATAAGCCTAACTACAGCCACTGAAAAAAGCCATCCTCACAAAAAACACTACCCTAAATTTCTAACATTAACTTAACATTTCTTAGCTTTTACTAGTAGTAGTACCTAGTAGTATGACGGGCTGATGTCCGCAACTCCACGTCTCAGCGCGTATTTGTATGTAGCAAAGACAAAAACTTTAAAAGGCATGGATGATCATGAAAACTCTCCCACGAGATGAAGTCGCGCCCGTCCCTCAGAGGGAAGGGGACGTAAAGCATTCCTGGGAACGGCGGGAGGTGGCCCACTTTTGTACTTTTTGCCGCCGTCCAGAGGGGGATGACCGGCTCACTTTTTTGTTCGACTTTTATTTTTCTTATTTCGGACTTCGGAGGAACGCTGGTCAGTCCACGGCGCAATAGCTTATTATGTTCATTTGTTTTTTATTGCAACCACTGAACAACCCAAGACTAAGACTTAGGCTGCATGGTTCCTAGTATATAAGTTATTTTAGCACTACTGTATCTAAATAAAATAATATGTAAGAAAACCGAAATATACCCAAGTTTTCTGTCAGATAACTAAAATTTTACCAAAGATTAGCTAAAAACATTCGCAGTCGTAGCAAACGTAGGATCTACTGAAAACCGGAAAGTGGATAACAAACGATAAGTATAGCTAGCATCCGTGCAGTTTCAGAGAGCGCGAACCCTTATTGATTCAACTCCAGACAATTATATATAGAGCGCAGTGTAGTCAACAATTAAGCGGCGGTGCATGATGCGGGCTCCATCGATACATCGGTGCGGGGGGGTTGGGTGGATGTGGCCCACCCCCGGCCAGGACACCAGCTAGTTATCTGCGCCGATCGATAATAGCCATGGAAAACTACCTACCTACATGAAAACCCATACCTAGATATATCACCTATGTTGATATAGGTGTGAGTCGCTGACGGGAATATCTGAATAGTGTTGCAGATTTTTCACTGCATTTTATCAGATCATTTTTTCGGTAGATGCATGCTTATCGATACACTTTCCCACTGATCCGCTAGAGTTTCCAAAACTCTTAAAAGAAAGAAAAGCTTAGTGGATTTCTTCTTTGTTACAAATAGTTCCATAAAGAAAAATAAGAAAAACCTTATAAAGTGGGGGAAATTTTGCCTATACCTATGATAAAACAGTTACAAGTAGGTATTTTCCAATTAAACTGAGTGGTTAGGCCAGGACTTTGCAACAGGGAATTAGTCTGCGAATTCAATCATGGAAATTATTTATAGATGGAAGAACAATGCATGCGGCTGCATAGGTAGACGTAGATCAGTTCTACCTATAACCTACCCTCCGCTACTACATGCACACTACGGAAGTATAATGTATAAAGAGAATACCAGGCTGGACAATCTGTGGAATGGGGTCAACCATCATTTTATGTCATGTCTAGTCTAGTTTATTACAACTTTTTCGTAGCACAACAAAATACCTATGAAGTTACTATTTCGCTGCACTTTCGATAAGCCAAAGAAAACAAATCGGTGCTGCCTAGGCTTCTATTTGTTGATTTATCGACAGATAATTTTTAAGGAATAAAACTAGTACTTAATAATCCATAATCCAATACTTCCATACTTATAATATTATAAATCAAAAGTAACTCTGTCTGTTACGCTTTCACGATGAAACTCCTGAACCGATTTTAATGAAATTTGGCATGAAGATAGCTTGAACCCTGGGGAAGGATATAGGATACTTTTTAATCCGCGATAACCGACATTCACGCGGACGAAGTCGCGGGCAAAAGCTAGTAATTTCATAAAAGCCTAGTTATATTCGTAGATGTTCTATGATATTGACTACGAAGTTTCATTTAGTCATTAAAAAGCTGTAGTTTTCTTATTAAAGTTCTCTGAACGATGCTTAAAATAGGTACTTTTGTAATGTCACCACTGCATTCCAAAACAGGAAATGCTATTAAAAAAACATACATTTAAAAAATATGTAATTAACAGAAAAAGTGACGGTTTGGCTTAGCCCGTGAAGGTAGGTCTTAACTACTGAGAAATTCTCATACAAACCGTAGAGCCACACAGTGGAAAATCGCAAGAAAACTCTATGTTATCATCACAAGCGAAAACATTATGATAGATATACAAGCAATATTATACATTGATAAAAATCGAATGTGATATTATTTTGTAAGGTTTACAATTCGTCATGTTCGTGAACGCGGCACCGTTAGTTGGGACTCTTAAATTAGCTGCCTCG
This sequence comes from Charanyca ferruginea, assembly GCA_947361185.1. NCBI lineage: Eukaryota > Metazoa > Arthropoda > Insecta > Lepidoptera > Noctuidae > Charanyca > Charanyca ferruginea. The sequence goes on along the minus strand of OX376059.1, from coordinate 17,714,822 downwards.
GTTATTCTAAATTTGTTGGATTGCTTAATATGATTATATTTTCATCTAGACCTCTTTTAACGTACACGACTTGTTACATTGTTCTCACATTGTACCCCTAGATTCAATATGAATGATGTAACCGGAATTTGTAACATATTATTTATTTTAAAAGAGTGTTCATGGAGTTTCTTGCTCGTTCTTCTCTATAGAAACCTATTGTTTTGAACGAGCAGCTTCAATTTTCTGACTGACTGACTCTGACAATTAAAAGTACCTACCTATAAGTACCTGGTTTATTTGAAACTAGCTGACCCGAGAGACGTTGTCCTGTCGCTATCTACCTACTTACCTGCCTATTTACCTACCCTACACCTACCCTACACCTAAAAAAAAAAAAAAAAAAAAAAGTATCCTATGTCCGTCTCCTGGTTCTAAGCCACCCCACCAATTTTCATCCAAATTGGTTCAGCCGTTCTTGAGTTATAAATAGTGTAACACTAATACGACTTTCTTTTATATAGATATAGATAAATGATTTCTTGAGTTTTGAGTTTTTTTTTGAGTTTTTTGAGAATGATTAATCTTTCAGCAGTAGGTAGTTATAGCAAACAAAATCGCTTTTCTTTTATATCATGACTTTTTCTTGTTTTTTTTTTTTTGTAATGAACTGCAATGATTTATTTTTACATTATTGATCACATAGGTACGTTCTATTTTTATCCTACTGCTATAGAAAGAAACTGAGGTACCTTCTACTACCGCTCCAACCAATAATTTGTCAAAATTGTAGAAAGTAGACAAAAATTATGAGCCTCTATATAACAAGGTATATTAACATACCCACATATTTTAGTGACTTGTTCTCTTATACATGATCCCGTTCGTAAGGGCCTCACCCAACATTCGGAGTCTTCATTAACCTCAATGTTCTACCATCGACGCTATGGATCCAATCAATATTGCAATAACATTAATGGTGATATCTTTTGATATTCAGTATAAGATGCAGCTTGATTATTTAAACTTTAATCTATTTGTCAATTGGCTGTTTATGATTATCTATAACTTTGCCGAAAGTAAAATAATCCCGAATATTAAAATATATTTAATTACTTTTCACGAAGTAAGTATAACAGTTAGCTACTTTCCTATTTTCGGGCACAGTGCATCTTACCTCAATCAGCATTAAGACTTTAATGATTTAGTGAAACCTGATGAAAGGAATTAATATTAAATTAATCAATTAAATATTTGTTCTTAATGGCCTCCCAACTAGCACATCTTGCATTGATGACTGGGTAGCGGTCAAGCCCCTTCACAGTAAAAGTAAAGAACAGTGATAAGTGTGTAACACCGAGGAGATGGTCATTTTGAAAGGTTGTGTCAGCTATGGGTGGGTGACGGTGGCGGTGCGGGGCAAACGCACACCTGTGCCGCGGACATTCTAGCCGCAGCAATAGCCGAACTTATCGCCATGCGCTGACGCAACCCAAACAGGATCCACCTCCCAACAAAAAGTTCCACGGCCACTATTTCGAAACTCGTGCGCACCTAAATAGAGAAAGGCATCTATGTGCTTGTACATCATTTGTAGAGCCGCTAGTCGCAACCCACGGGGTACGGGGTGAATGCCCTTAACGTCCTCCGTCCTCGTCAAGCATAGCGCCCTCTCGTTCTAGCGTGCGAGAGTCCCTCTTCTTTCGACTTTGAAAAGAGGGCACGATGGTGTGGCCGCTGAGCGATTTGGAACTGATGGTCGTTGACTTTAGAGTCGTCATTAGTGCGTCGGGTTGGATCTGTGTACAGTTAAGGGTGTGTGCGCACGCGCATTGCGTTTGTATTCAAATGAGGACAGTGCGTTCCGCGCCGGAGAGCACTATGATTGTACTTTTTTAGTCCGTGAGCCGTAATCAGCCACAAGGAAATGGGCATCCTTAGGGGTGGCGCGCCGCGCTCGCTGCTATTGAGGACACGATCTTGTTAATGCGCGACAATTAGGTGCTCTTAGAACAGACGCAATTTGTATTAATGGCCGGGTGGTCGGCCACTACAAACTATTAATAATTCGATGGATCTATATTAGTTGCGTATCATTTCTAATAATCCCATATTGTGACATTTTATATGTTAAACGTGATAAACTTTGCGTTTAGAATATTCACGTTTGGCAGACACTTCTTATCGAATTATATTCATAAATAATATATTATTTATCGTACGATATCTATTACTTACAGGATTAGACTTTCACCTTAAGTATACACAAGCAAGATTTTAATATGAACCAGTTTCCTTCTAGTCAACTCATCAATAGATATACAATATTCTCGCAACAGCTGCCATCCATTGAACAATTTACAACTACCTACCTACAGATTTTTAGAAAAAAAAATTAGGTTATAGGTCGCTTTTTTCTACGTTTAACAATCATCGTGGTTATTATCGCGACGATTGGCTCAACGGAAATAATAATAAAGATAGAGAAAGAATAATAGAAGTCCACAATCTTTTACTTAATCGTTTTTTATTTGTTTGCAATTAAAATGCAATAGCTTATGTCTAGGTACCTACCTACACAAGACAAGTGTAACCGAAAGATGTATCCGTCATTACTTTTGCTATTAGTTAATTAAAAATTGCAGTTATCAAAAACTTCATGTTTGCCGGTTGGTCGAAAAACTGTACTTATCACTATTATAGGTAGGTATATAGGCACATAGGTACAGTCAACAGCAAAAGTAGATGATCAAAATCAAAAAATCACGGAGGAAACGGAGTTCGCGTCAGAACTGTGTGGCGTCGAAGTGATTCAAAAATATGTGTGTGACAATCACATACTACACATACAGTTCTGACGCGAACTCCGTTCATTAGTATTGAATTTCTGATTTTGATTATCCACTTTTGCTGTTGACTGTATATGATAGCCTATTACATAAATAAATCCATCTTTATCTCCTTCATACTATGTAAAATGACCTTCGAACGAGGAACTAAAAAACTTCGTGGTTGAAATTTAAGACTTGTTCTAAGGATTAAGAAATAGGTAAGTACCTATCTGCTTTTCTGATTTATTATAGAATTTAAAACTTACGCAGGATTGTGTGAGTGTACATAAGAAACGTAGGTAATTAAATAGACAAACGCGACATTAATTTAATAACACAGTGCCTAAGTAATAGATAAGTAATCAACTTAGGTACTCAAAAAATACAAAGTTGTTTTTACGAAGATATCAAAATATTGATACTGCAAAATACAAAACAATTACAATCAGCAATCACTGTAAAATTCTTCCCCTGCGAACAGCGGAGCTGCGGTATGACTTCACATTGGCAGAGGGACAATTTCATTCAGGAAATATAAGCAAACCTTGTAATGATGAAGTTGTAATTAGTATAATAAAGATGGCTAGTGAACACAGGTAGCGATGATCGCCTAGTCATCGGAGAGGCGACGTGGGCGGTGTCGACCTTCACGTATCCTGCGAACTCTGTGGTTTTCCAACTGCCAACACAGTCGGCACTGAGTTCAACTTCAAACACGTGAATATTACTGCGACAAATCTACACAGTTAGATAAACGACTTTTTTGAAAGCTGTTATTACAACCTACGAACAGCTATAAAAAACACGTGCTTTGAATTCGTATATTTCTGAAGAGGTTCTAAAAAAACATTTTTCATTCTTAATGACTCTTTTCATGATTTTTAGCATGTTTAGCTGCTAGGGTTGCTACGTCATGGTGATTCATTCATAGTCGCTGTTTTCTTAACTAGTCCAAAGTTTCAGTCATCCTACAAAAAAAGTGCAAATTTCCCTGTGTAGCTTAAATAGTGTTTATGGGTTTCGAGATTCGTAAAACAAGGTCTTACTTTGTGTTACTCGTTTCAGACATAGAGTCGTGCAACCACTAAAATGTATATAGAGCCATCTACCCAATTTGGACGTCTACGCTAATACGTCGGCAAACTTACCGAATTTTTCACCTCAACACTGAGGTGGAATTCACTAAAGTACGGTACTATTTCTTTTTATGCCTGTCTATTCTTAGGCATACGCCACCATAACGAATTTATTTTGTTCTTAATTTAAACTTTATCAATACAAGGCTTGTATGATGCTGCCTCATTTAAATATTTTAGATTCTTTGAAAATTAAGTTATATTTTCAGTGATATGGTGGTGAAATCGTCGAAGTGTTTATTAAGATTTGATCAAGATGTGTATCAAGATTGTTTTGTCATTTCATTCTGCGCGAACATTTGAGGATAACTAATAAGTAATTACTACTTGATTTCCAATGTATGGTTTGTTCTAATAAACAGTTAAGTACACAGTAGAATGTACCCACAAGTTAGTCGACTAGCAATGATTGATGTCTCACGATAATCGCAGCACCTACCCGCGCCGTAGGAATCTGTAACCTCGATGAAGTCGCTCATTCACGACCTTGGGGAGAACGGGTATTGTGACAATAACTTATAATAGCAAAGACTAAAGTAAGTTCAAAGATTTGAGGAGTGCTAATTAAACAAAAATATAAATATTTTATATTATTGATTGACGTTATCCTTGCCATTTATCAAATTTTACCAAAGTTCATGTCGAGGTTATCGACAGTTTACGAACATTGAGTAATTAAGTAATACCGAGTACCTATGGACCTCCCCTAAATTGGACGCGATCTGGGTGATATTTTAACTCCTCGACCCCAGGCCACTCGGCTATTTTATGGTTCCTCCACCATCAAGTATGAGAGAATGACGGAACCCCATCGTAACTTAACCCTCCGTGACTCTCAGGCGTGACGACTGCATGTTTCTGATGAACTGAAGACATTACCTATGCTGATTCTGAAAGTCTTATTAATGAAAAGGTAGCGGAATGTGCATGTGTGCGAAATGGTTTTGCTGATAGATATAAATAAATTCACACATAAATTGCAAAGCAAATAACCGCCCGTCCGAAACTGTGCAGGACAAGTGCATCGAGTAAATTCGCATATAATATCTCAACAGTACCTATGTAATTTTTGTGCAAACCATCGCTCCTTTAGAAGTGCGATTTTAATTAATGTAAACAATACTTCTATTAATCTGATTAAATTCAAAACCTCACTTTTTTTAGATTAAAATGGCTAGGTATCTAGAATTTATATAGAAGTAGTCGCCATAGTCGGTACACCTCGAAGGTTCTAAACCCGGTGTGCTATGACACGAGGAGCGCGTGCGTGCGCAGGAGTGCGGTGGCATCGGGCCGTGGCCCTGACGATGCGGGGCACGCCTCCGTCACAGTACTGATTTGATGTTGTTGGTGGTGGAAAATAGCCATGCATTTTTATTCCATATTTATATTATTGACTCCTGTTGTGAATCGTAAAAGAATCATGGCAGGATTTGTACAAAAAGAAATTAAGATGTTTAGAGAAGTTGAAATTCTTGGGTACCTAAAGAGTATCTTCAGGCATCTACAATATTTTTAAAACCCTGCAAAAAAAAGTAAATAGTTTAACAACAAACGAAACGCGAACAGTAACAGTGATACTGACAGCGCCGTTTCGCAGTTCTTACACTGAAATTGCATCGTTTTATGGAAAATAACATCACAAATAATGATTATTTTTTTCCAGACGCTTGTCACATCACTTGTCTGCCAATTTTATAGATCCGTTAACGTCGGTTGTCGATTTTTTTTTTTTATAAATACTAAATGGGAATCAAGATGAAACGAAAAAGTGTTATTTTCATTTCGTAATATATTAATTATGCGGGGGTTTAAAAATATGCTAAGTATATCAATTTACTCCTGGTAAAATTCATATACATTCATTCTCGACATTGGAAAATATTTTTAACCCTCAAAATTTGTTTTTTCATACAAATGAATATATATATGGGTCTCGCCATGATTCTTTCAAAAGAGATGATTTTTGCTGATTACATAATTTAGAAGTCAACGCCAACGGGCCCTGATTTTGACGACGACATCGATGTGCAGGGATAACGCACCGACATCACAGTTTTGATCACAGCGCTGATTTGATTTGATGCAAATAAAATTGAATTGGTAACAGGGCAGGGGTAGGTACTTACTCTTGGATTTTTCTGTTTCTCTACGTTTTCAGCTCTACGCCGCGCCGCCACCGCGTGACAATTTGTAGAGTCACAAAGTTGTCTAATAAATTACTTAATTATAAATAAATACTAAAAAAAAATAGTAAACCTATATTATATATATATATAGCCTTCTTTACTCCTGTTCAAATCCACAACGCCTTATATTTTTATATACTTACTCGAATTTCGTTCGCAACTGGAAAAAAAACATATCCTGGATGATTATTAAATATATTATTCACAGATTACCCCTTTCTAGTAAATACAGGTGAATAGCACAATGCCAAAGAATCGATCAAAAATCTTGTGTACCTACATCCCGTTTTGCGCTTTACGATACGTCGGCATTTAAATGATGGATTTCATTTGCGCCCACGCCGCTCTAATGCACGTAAGTCCCAAGACTTTTAGTGGTACCGGTGTGGCTCACTAATAAAATATTTCTTTTTATGTCTTCCCCGACCAACAACACGTTTGTGGGCAGGCTCGGTTGCGCAAGCGACGGTGCATTCCGTGTTTCCGTGGCTGTGTCCACGCCGGTCACCGCACCAAAACCTGTCAATATACACTTTATAACTATGTAGATACCTATTAGATACTTTAGTATTAGACGGTTAGCACTCTAGTTCAAGGCCAAACTTTATGTCTTGTCATTTGATAACGACTTAATTTATGTGTGACGTAGGTAGTTAGTGCGTTAACTGCCTACTGGTTTTGTTACATTCGTCTGCGGTCTGCACAGACTCCTTTCTACTACCTTTTAATGATTTGTTGACAAAGCCTGCGCAAGTAGAGGTACCTTCATACTAAACAATTAGAAAGGCTATGTTTAACTTATTAAATGGCGTGAGCTTTAGACTTTGAGTTCTATGATAATATGACCGATAAGTTTGTCTGCGTCCACCATGATTTGTTCTATTCTACGCTTTTATCGCTTTTATGGTTTGAAAAGGTTTCGGCAACGACTCGGTAGTCGACTAAAAGTAAACTAAAACAATATTTTGCTATCATCAAAGAGGCAAGCCACTTAACTAAATCAACTAAATGCTCTGTTGCCTAATATTATATATTATGTAACTTCCGCATGACAAAAAAGCTTATGCAGAAATCACCAGAGAGTGCATCTCAAATTTAAAAAATACCGGACATGTGCGAGTCGGACTCGCTCACCGAGAGTTCCGTACAAAGTAGGTATGTACATAATACATATATATCCATACTTCCATACTTATATTATAAATGAGAAAGTAACTCTGTCTATTACGCTTCAACGATGAAACGGCTGAACCGATTTTGATGAAATTTGGTATGAAAACCGCTTGAACCCTGGGAAAGCACACAGGGTACTTTTTTATCCGGGACTTTGTCTGCATCCGCGATAACCGACATTCACACGAACCAAATCGCGGACAAAAGCTCACTATAAATAAATAATATATTTTTAATGATTTAATTACAAATGTATAGTTTTCAGACTTTTCCCTGTATTTATGGTATAAGACAATAATACTTGCCAAATTTCATAGTTCTAGGTTAACGAAAAGTACCCTATAAATTTTGATTCCCTTGAGAGTGTCGTAATGTAGTACGTTTTTTGCGAACGGCTGCATCTTTTTTTCACGTTAATTTAGAAGTTTGTTTTTTTCACAGCTTCAAGGGACCGTGGACTGAAGTATAGGTTTTAATTTCAACACCACACCTCTACGCGTTCCCGAGATAAAGGGTCTCGACAGACAAACGGACAACAAAGTGATCCTATAAGGGTTCAGTTTTTGCCTTTTGAGGTACAGAACCCTACCCTAAGAAGAGTCCAACTAGCCAGCGAGAAATAAGTTGCAGAAGTGATCCCATAACAGTAAAAAATAGGCTCCAGCTCTGTGTCAGTCGCATTGATTGTCTGCTCTTCCTGTAGAAAACTACACCCATTAGTGTAGTACGTAATTTCCTGTGCACACAGCAGTAGCCTGTGCGATCATCACCTTTACAGCGACCTCAGTGTCTTAACCAGTTAAGTATACCGACTGTGCCGGCTATTCTCTATAGGAAGACTCATTCTAGTATCCTGGTCGAATTTTCTAAGGAATTCAATCTTTCTTCCATCCTTTGCTACTTTTCAAAGTTGCACATAACGATTGCGCATAGTAAATCCTATGTTTAAAAAAAAATGTATAACTCCTGAACTTTTTCATGGCTTTTCTTCAAAAGTTTACACTTTTTACATGAAAACATGAAAGTCAACTTGATAATCTGTCTCACCTTGTAACTTAATGATTAACGACTTGCTTCTGACTCTTGCTTAAATTATGATCGAGCTGATGAACTTGTATATGAGTCACACGGGAGCGGTCAATGTGGCGACACTTGGGGGAGGCCTATGTCCAGCAGTGAACGTCTTTCGACTGAAATGATGATGATGATGATGAACTTGCCGTATGCGTAATCGGATGCCAAAGAGAATTTGATAACAAGGAAAAACTGAATCGAACGGGGAATATAGCTTCGAATCCCAATTGACATGTATAATTAAGATTTAAACTACATTATTTCCATAATTACCTACAGCTATTGTTATATTTAGAGCTTCTACGTTACTTTTTTAAATTGAGTCCCAAAAAACAGGTTGATGAGTGGACTTTCCAACAACGAAGTGTTAGATCTACCTAAATTATTATCTAGTATTTTTTTGGCTCTACACCGAGTAACACGTTCGTAGCGGTCTTATTGAATACAACACTGGCTGTGCTGATTGGTTTCGTATATTTGAGCTACTTTCATTGTTAGGAGCCCCGATTGAAATATTCAGGAAAGTAACCGGAAGTCCTGCACGTGGCTAGCGCGATATTTTTTCCTTGTGACATTATCTAGTTTATTTAAAATCCTACTATAAGGAAAAATATTGAGAGATAAAGCAGTTATAACTGGTCGACACAACTAAACCGGCAATGCTCTACGAAATAAAGTTATCTAAGCTTTTGTAACGTAATATTTACTTTCAATTGCTTCACCGGTTAAGAACACTGATGCTTAAATCCTCTTCAAAGCAAAATTTGTTACGTTGGTGTTAAAGCTTAAAATTTTATGGATGTAATAATTAAGAGAGATTAGATATTACTGTTAGTCTTTATGAAGAGACGTTATGTAAAGCCAGCTCTGCATGACCTTTTGAAGCCTAAGCGGTTATAACCGTAGGTATATTTTGGCAGTTCATCAAGATGATGATGTTTTCTCTAATCGCGCTTGACAATCGACATCATTTCTGAGATCGTAGTGTAACGTTGGTGTATCGGCCTCGATTCACCCCACTGTCTCCGTAGTTTCCATTTGCAATAGCAAAAAGTTGTGAACGGTGGAGCGTCGTCGGGCGGGGCGACATTGAGTGCCATTACAGGCAGCCAGCGCTTGCAGGCACGGCCTCGGCGCCGGCGCAGCGCCGTGCTCGCCGGGCTCGGCATGTGCGCGCAGGGGTGGGCAGGCCTCCGCTAACGGTGAGGTTTTAATGATACATTGTTGGTCGCAGACAGGGAAACGGTTCACGATATTGAGAAGTTCTTGCGCGCTGACTATGTCGACGCACTGCGCCCGCGCACACCGTTATCCTATTTCCTCTCCCTCCTTTATGTTCAACGCATTGTGATTGGCAGTATGTTATCGCTACGGTTTACGGTAGTTCGTCAAAGAAGCGGTGTTAAAACGTAACAGCATTGCATTTTATGTTACGCGCAACTTACCTACTTACAAAGATTACTTTATAATAATGAATCTAAGTAATATCCTCTGTAAAAATAAGATGATTAGAATGTTCGATTGTCTTTTCTGTTTGGCCTTGGTTCGCAAATTAATACAATAAATAAACTTATACAGAAACCAATCCCAAGTTACACGTCTATATTATGTTCGCCCTACACATCCGAGAGGTACCGAAGCAGGCAGCCTGAGGCAGCTATCCCTACCTTCATCCGGTCGTTTGTAGCTGATTCTTCAGTACCTAAGAACATACTTTGTCACAGAATCACATCATCATATCAGCCTATTGCCGTCCACTGCTGAACGTAGGCCTCCCCATCAGAGATCTCCAACCAACCCGGTCTTGGGCAACCGTACCAACCAAGAATCACATATGTAGTATGACTTAAATGATTTAAGGAAGTCCAGCTCCACTCAGTTTCGTTCGACGAACGTCATCGACCGTCGCTGCTCTCATCAGATACTGAACATCTCTTAGCAGCTTTAGTTCTTTAAATAATATACTTATAATGTATATTTGACCAACCACCTCTAAACCATTATTTAAACCAACGAGTACTTAGTGTTTTTCATCCGCTGAAAATTAAAGATTGAAGATATTATAATCCTCCAGAAATTCAATCGATAAATCGGCACTCCCAGCAAAATACTAACCTAGTACCTACGTAGGTAGGTACGAGTATCTACGTGATGATAACGTTTTTGCTTTCAGATAAAGATTACGAATTGGGGTATCGCTCTGAACACTGATAATATCTTTCAAACTGGGATTCAATATGAAAGACTTGAACTAAAGTAGGTATATATGTATCTACCTACTTCGATATCATGAGATCGTTTTTTTCTAACCACATCAGATACAGAAAACGTATATATGTAGGCTGTAATACCAGCATCAGCATGAATTTTATCACTACACGAAATCGACACTAGCTCTAGGCCCAAACGACTAGTTAAAAGGTCCTGTACCTACCAAGCACTATTTATAAATATATGGGTACCTAAGTAAACTTTCAGTGAGAAGGACTAATGAAGTATTTCCATTCTACGTCAATTCCCAGCAAAGGTATGCAAGCGACCTAGTTGAGACAGCTAACAGGGCTTTTAGTGGCAAACACATGCTGCATTTCAAAAGAAAACCTGGCAGTTTTGCTTTTCTCGGGTTTTTCGTCATCATAGGGTTGTTTGTGGTTTAGAAAAAAAATGTAAATAGATAGCCTACACCTAAATTATGCTTGTCGGTAAATCTAAATGGGTAACGTGTTTAACATCTTCTGCCAAATGAGTATAGATTATCCTTGTGGTGAGTGTGGTCGGTAACTGTACAGGGTCGGTTTCGTATAAAGTTTACAACCCGTGTCAATATACTTACCCAGGTGTAATGTATCCTCGCTTGCATGTCGGTGCTCAGAGTACCGCAAGCGATTAGGATGGACTGCGGCCAAACGGAAAATCCCTGGTTTGGCAATGTTCAGAGTTTTATGACAGTGTGTTAGCGACATTGCAGTTTAAATCTATCATGGTCAGTCTCACCGGACTCGAGCTGACCGCTAAAAGGATAATCATCGAACGTATTTTGAAGCGTGTTTGATTCTTTTGATAGATTTTCCACAATTTTCCAATTCTGCAACTTTTAAAAAGTCCACTATTTTGTCTTTAACGCTAGGCTTAACAGCTAAATAAAGCAAAAGCTCTACGAATAGATAAAGGTGGCCACAAAAGCCGGAGTTTTAGAGCCCTTCAGAAAGTGTGTCGACGGGGCGGGCCCCGCGCCGCGCGGCCCCGCACCTCACCCGCGCCTCGCTGGAAAACGTCCATGTATGCATTTTATAGTTTTCCGTTGAACTGTGAACGTCATTATTGCGCAGGTACCACACTGTAGGAAGGCGTCGTAAACACTCATGCACACAGCTAAAGACTTATGTAACATCATATGTTTCTATATGATAAATTGATACTAAGTTCCTAGATACTTACTAAATGCTGTATGGTCTTCATATAGGTATGTTACATTGCGGTTCTGTCGCCTTCTTATAAATAAAAATCTGTGCGTGGGTATGAAAGTGAACTCCTCATAAACGACTGGGCCGATTCTGTTGAAACTTTTTGTGTGTGTTCCAGTGGATTCGAGAATGGTTTAGATTGACAATTGGACCCGGTAGGTGGAACTGCAGTCAAGTTGTAGGACTTTTTTATTTTAAGGGCAGGACAACTTCTGCCAATCAGCAGTATAAGAATGTATCAGCAGCTATAGTTCCACGGAGCATGTATTGCCTACATTTAAAATTCAGATCTATTATTGAAAACCAGGTCATTCCGTTTAGTTTCAAATATTTTTTTCTCTGATCAACCTTATGCTCTCCGGCAAGGTGAACGAGGCCGTCATCGACGTTTTGTACTGGGCAAACTTATGTGCCCTGCGCAAGAGGGATGGCGGCATTCGTCCCATTGCCGTGGGTACTACATACCGTCGTCTGGCGTATGGTTTGCTGTAAATTCTATGGTGAGGTTGTCTCGGAAAAATTTCAGCCCCTTCAGCTAGGTTACGGCTCTAAAGGGGGCTGTGAGGCTGCCGTACACGCTTTGTCGACCTGCTTAAATTCTGGCAAAGGACAGGTCATCTTTGAAGGTTGACATAAAGAATGCCTTTAACTCAGTTAATAGGAACACCTTGCTGGCAGAAATTAAAAAATAAATTCCCCAAATCTATAGTTTCCTTTGGCAATGTTACAGACATCCGTCTAAATTACTAATCGTGACAACCTTTTAGAATCTGCTGTTGGCTGTCAACAAGGTGACCCCCTTGGGCCAGTGATTTTCAGTCTAGCCATTCATCTAATTATTCGACAGCTAAATTCGAAATTTAACGTTTGGTATCTCGACGATGGTACCTTGGGAGGTGATGTTGACAGTGTTTTAAAAGATTTGATTTTCATAAAAAAGGAACTGCATTCCATAGGCTTACAACTCAACCTTTAGAAGTGTGAATTATACTTATCGGACGATACTGACAGACAATCGACACTTTCCAAATTTAATGCAATAGCCCCAGACATCAAAATTAGAGATAAAAGCAGTCTTCGTCTCCTCGGGTCTCCCATCTTCGAGAATTCCTTTCCCAGTTTTATTGAGGAAAAAATACAAAATTTCAATGACGTTTCGGAAAGATTAATCAAAATTAACATGCATTCGGCCATCACCATTATTCGGTACTGTTGTCTCGGCCCTAAATTAAATTACTACCTTCGTGCTCCCCATTTGTGGAAACACAATCACCTTTTAGAGAAATTGTATCAAATTATCCGTCATACTTTAACATCTGTATTAAATTTGGCAATTTACGACCGCATTTAGGCCCAAGCTACTCTACTTATTCGTATGGGGGCCCGCGGCATCCGCAAAATTTCAAGTATCAGTTTGTCTGCATTTATATCCTCGGTCCACGGCACTGAAAAATTAATCAGGAATGTTCTAGCTCCTACACTGGTTGATTTTGATGTGCCGTGCTTCGCCGAGGCCATGGATGCCTGAAAACTTGCTTGCGCGAGCACTGATTTACCCGACAACCCATCTTCTCAGAGGCGGTGGGATGAGCCGCTCTGCAGTTTAGTACAGAACAATTTACTTTCCACTTCTACTAATTCTGCTGAGCGAGCGCGTCTGCTGGCTGTGGGTAAATGGGAATCGGGTCTTTGGCTTCTCGCACTTCCGTCGTCAAACCTAGGTACTATGTTTGACGACACTACTTTTCGCCTCGCTGCTTCTTTACGTTTAGGAGCATCTTGTTGTTCTCCTCATCGCTGTCGCTGTGGAGAAGCTGTCAACTGCCTTGGACACCACGGCCTGTCGTGTAGCTGGAGTGCGGGTCGCATAGCGCGGCACGCTAATATTATTGACATCATTCGTCGTGCTCTCGTTGCCGTCGGCGTTCCAGCAGTTTTGGCACCCAACGGCTTGGCACGCGACGATGGCAAGAGACCGGACGGCATGTCATTATTTCCATTGAAGTTGGGTAGGCCTTTAGTGTGGGACGCTACGTGCGTCGATACTCTTGCGCCATCCCATCTTCCTAGCTCAGCGTGCTGTGCTGGTGCTGCTGCTGCGGCTGCAGAAAACCTCAAACGGCGAAAGTATAGTATCCTTGGTGATAACTTCATTTTCGAGCTGTTTGGGGTTGAAACCCTCGGGTCGTGGGGTCCGAGTGCTCATCTTCTTTTAAAGGAAATTTCCAAAAGGTTACTTTTGGAAATTTCCTTTAAAAGAAGATGAGCACTCGAACTTTAAAAGAAGTTGACACTTCCCGTGATCCAAGAGCTGGCTTTTGCTAGCTGGCTGGCTTTGGCTGGTTGGTATTTATGTTATGGGTCTTTGATACCCGAAATAAATGGTTTATTATTATTATTATTTTACTTTGGGCAGAGGTTAAGCATTGCCATCCAACGTGGCAATGCAGCCAGTCTCTTGGGCACATTCCCAGATGAAGGCGAAGTGGAGGAATTTTTTGATGCCTTATTATATTAGTTTTTTTTTTGTTTAATAGTTATAGGTTTTTTGTTTTTTATTGTACGTGTAAATATTGTATATAAAATGAAAATAAATAGAGTAACAAATATTAAAAAAGAAAAAAAAACTTAATTTTTGCCTAAACTATCTCAATAATATATTTATAGATTTTTTCTCTTAAAGAGTAAAATACCCTAATTATACTGTACTGTATCGGCGTTTCCGCGGTCGGCTACGTGACACCTCGCAGCGTAACACGACGACTCCGTCTCAAAATATGTATGTATTAGTTTATAATTATTGTTGTTATGCTTACGTATGTATTGTGTTTTATGATCCTTAGTTGCCTGAAATAAAGGATTAATAATAATAATAATGGATATGTAGGTGGCAGGGTGGAGGAGCTTGTATGTAGCTAAGTAAAAGCCGTACGGATCGACCGGTCATTTTGGTTAAGCTACGCTTGTCGTGGTCGGTTCGTGGATGGGTGACCATCTTATTCACACCGAGACTCCGCCGTGTCTCGGAAAGCGCGTCAAGCCCTCAAGCCCAGTCGTCATTCGTAGATCTTGGCGACACGGTTGGCGCAGTGATTGAGCGATTGACTGCTGCGCCGAGTGTTGTGGGTTCGAATCCCGCCTAGGGTAATCATTTGTGCGATGAGCACTTGTGTTTGCCTTGTGTCTGGTTGTTGTTTATCTATATACATATCTATTTATGTATTTTTGTATGTATATCAGCTGTCTGACACTCATAGTACAAGGTCTGCGTAGTTTGGGGTCAGTGTGTGAAACGTCCCCACATATTATTATTATTATTCACATTCATTTATTTTATATACACATTAAACTACATTTTTAAATATTCATATAAAAATAAAAACAAAAAATATAAAAAAAACAGTACCCCACCGGTATCGGGAACAGGGTTCAATAGCTACCGGCGATCAGGGCTCCAGAGAGAGAAACCTCCTGACAATGCGGGCCGTGTCCAGAAGTAGGTACTGCCTTCTGAATCGAGCCCTTGATCCAGCCGTCTAACGAGAGCCTTCTTAGATGTTGGTCCAGGCTCTTGGCAATTAAGCCATTGGCTGTAATAATTATCGGCACAATGATCGCTGAGTCCACAACCCACATGTCGACAACCTCATGGGCCAAGTCAAGATACTTTATCTGCTTGTCTTTCTCGGCCTTCATGAGGTTCTTGTCATGAGGAACAGCTATGTCAATAATCATTGCGAGCCTCTCTAATCGATCCACCACCACTACATCAGGCTTATTGGCTACAATAGCCCTGTCAGTGATAATGAATCTATCCCAGTACAATGTAGCATTGCCATTTTTAAGAACGGGATCGGGCACATACCTGTAGTATGGTACTTCTGATTCCACGAGGTTGTAATTCAGAGCAAGTTGCTGATGGATAATCCTGGCCACAAGGTGGTGCCTGTGCAAGTACTCTTCGTTAGCAAGACGAGAACATCCAGAGATAATATGACGGATTGATTCACCCAGCCGGTGACATGCCCGACAAAAGTCAACCGTGCCATCTTTCACAATAAATCTCCGGTAGTTATTAGTCAAAATAACTTCGTCCATAATTGCACAGACAAAACCTTCGGTTTCTCCAAATAGATCACCGAGTCGTAGCCAGGATACGGAAGCTAAGAAATCCATATCGGGCCCATAAAGTAGTTATGACAAACTGAAGACAAACTGGTATGTAATAAATAAACAAACAAAAAAATATGTAAATGATGCTGTATTTTCATGAAGCTCTTAGCACTACGAATTACTTAACTACTTACTTACTGCATAGGTGGCATTATGTTGAATTTTATTAATTGACATAATTTTTACGAATGTATTGAAAGATTTTCGAGTAAGTAATTGTTTTAGTCAAATGTTTTGTAATATGCGTCACTTTTTCGTGAATATTTTTTCTTTTGCTTTCTTTCTTTCTTTCAATTATTTTATATCAAGTATTTGTTACTGATTATTTTAATTGAAAACATAATCGCGGCATAAAGGGCTTTACAGACTCGCTTCTCACGATTACTATAGGTATTGAGTAGGTACTAGTTTACACTGGAGTTATTTCCTATAAAGGAACTTACACAACCAGTCAACAATACATAAAAGATTGGCAGCATTCCTTTGATATAGGTAGTTTCCAAGCGAATGCAATAAACCTCCAGTAGTTCACATACCTTTAAAAGCCTGTACTTACAATTTCAACCAATAAGTCACAGTTAGAGTTCATTGGAATTAATACCCCGAGCGACGGAGGGCAGTGTTGGGCATTGAAAGTAGGGGGAGGGGGGAGAAGAGGGGGGAGGGGATGTTGCGCAACGCATTACAATAACGCGATGGTACGTGCAGCCTGCGCCCGCGCAGCCGGGGTCACGCGACGATTCGGGGAATACTTCGCTCCAACTTACACCTCGCTAGGGTTGCTAATAACAATGGATGTGATCACGCAACGAGACTAATACACTGGCGGACGACCATTGCATAACTGTACATTGTAATGACAGCATTAAGCATACTGCCAGTTGTTGCGATTCGTCAAATAGGGTTCAAACTTTACTTTACATTGGCGTGACTTTATCCAAGTTAGACAAACATGTACCTTCCAGTAGCTAGTACAAAATCTACTCCTTACCTTATTCACATCATACAATGTAATACTTATGTAAACAAATCTCTACAATCCATAATTGCATGTAATTACACTCTGACATTGTCCTTAATTCGTGCGTCATTGCAACCGAATGTAATAAATAATATGCACGGATTGCAGAGTAAAGTTAGAGCAAATCTCACCACAATAGATAGGTACTACTGGCACATAAGTCCTTATCAGTAATACACACGCGTGGATCAGGATCCGGGAGTCATGTGTACGCATGACCTTATGTTTATCTATTTTATCTGTGGAGGATTGGATTCGCCTTTTGCAGTTTAAATCGGAATTTTGTATGAGAATATTTATTTTGTGGAATTGTCGATATTTATGTGTTTATTAAGTTTTTAAAAGACAGACTCATGATAAGTTATGGTCTGGAAATAAGTGAGGATGTTAATGTTTAAACATAGCGTCCAAATTTTAACCCAAAATGTAGAAGGACCTTAAATTTCAGTTTTGACAGGGCTGTCTCAGGTCATGGTATCCTTTTAAGGTATGCTTGTATTCCATTCAGAATAATAATGAGAATTTCAGAGAATGGACAAACGAAAACATGATTGTGTAGAGCG
This sequence comes from Charanyca ferruginea, assembly GCA_947361185.1. NCBI lineage: Eukaryota > Metazoa > Arthropoda > Insecta > Lepidoptera > Noctuidae > Charanyca > Charanyca ferruginea. The sequence goes on along the minus strand of OX376059.1, from coordinate 17,697,219 downwards.
TATAAAATCAATATGCCTTTACCTCGGTATTATTTCTTATACTCAGGGTAAGCATTGGCTCATTTATAACACGACTTTAGGGTAATTCAGTACCTAGGTATTAATGGTATTATGCGGTCCCTACTTTACTCCACCGCGAGTCCCCGACGCAAGATGTCGTGTCATAGTACTACTTATAGTAATTTATTATGGTAAGAAGCAAGCATCAATGAGCGAGCATACAACTTAGAGCAATGATATCATTGACTTAGAGACACAAGTTGTAAACCCGTGAAGAAATAGTAACTAACTGAACTTAAAGTCGGAGTTAGTCATCGTAACATCTTATTTCGGTCGAGACAGGTTGCTTGAATAAGGAATAATTTACCTCTGATTGAGACGCGTGTGCTATTTTTAGACGGTCGTTAGGTGCCAAAACGTTTTAGTCATGTAATAGAGAAGCAGCCAGTGTCCCAGCTGTCCACGCAAGGATGCGCGGGCGACGCGCGTTTCTTTTAGAAAGTGGCACGTGTCGGGGTTGTTCACCCTACGCGATCCGGGTCAGGCGCCGCGCCCCCCTCATACCCCGCACCGCGCGCCCCCTCCTGCGCCCGCACCGTACGTCTAGCTACAATATCTACTTCACTTGATGTGAGTGTACTAGTCCTTGATAAGGGAACTTCATTGACACCATAATCCAGAACCGGGTCAGCGGATAAGGCACTCCTCGGCGCGCCCACCGGCGCCAGCGCAGGACCACGCCGGCAAGTATACGCGCAGAACCGCGTGCGTGCGCAAAAATAGATAATTTTATGCTAACACAAGCCAGAGGCGCGTAAATACAATCCTTATGTTAAAATACAACGTGGAAAACTGAATTAATTTTCCATAAAGTTCAGTTAACACGTTACGAGGAATAAAAAAAGAAGCCAAGATATTTAGTAATCAGTTACGACTTTATTTGATATAAATACTTATAAAACAAACAATAAGCTAGGTTTATTCAATAATTTACATACATTACACAATTTATTTGCCAATTGCATTTAAAATTCCATTTCATTGAATAGATTTATTCGAAATCAATAAAAAATGCTATTACAATTACTAATATGTGGTAATTGATGAAAGCAGTTTATAAATAGGTGCAATAACTAGTAGGTGAACTAACGACCTAAGTACCTACCTATGACATTAACTTTTAAATCATTTTAATCATTAATTGGACGTTAACTAATGTGATGAGCGCGCTATGAAAAGCGATATTTAAGGTAGGTATATAATTATTATAAAATACCGAACTTAGAATCATGTTGTTTAGATTATAGCTAGGATTTATTTTTCTTGCTTTCTTAATTAAATATCTAATTGTACTTATCGTAAAACAGTTATATTAACATCTATTTTCATATTAAGCCTATCCGATCAATAATACAGCTTGGTATTTTTTCCGCACAAATCATTCGGCCTGTAATTAATACTGTCCAATGTTGAACATAGTCCAATTACACAACACATCGCAAACGTATTAGTGACAGCAGTTATTTATATTTTTTGATACATAATACTAAAACACATGCATGCCTACCTAATATAAAATAAGGAAGTATACGTTCGACTTTGGTCCTCAACAAATGATATTAGTGTACGTGTTGACAAATTGACTTCATGATTGACTCTGCCGCCATATTATTATCACTGCCGACAATTGCTAATATTCACAATATTGCCTGTGATATGTGGACATAAAATGAAGTGCATGGCGAGTAGTCTAAAATGTAGACACGTGGGGTGAAGATCTTGACGTCTTGAACTCGACTCATTAAAGTATGGTGAAATAATGTGAGGATAGCTTGCAGAGCTATTCTATAATATCACCCAACGGGTAACACGCAACTAGCTTTCATGTACCTAATATTAAGAAACTGCGCAGGCGCAGCAGTTTCTGCAACTGGCAACCTAAATAAAAACTTTTTAATGTTGACAGTTGCAACAACTGTACTTAGGTACTCCGTCTGTCAAGTAGATAAAGTTGAAAAAGGTGTCCGAGTGTGAGTGTGCGGATTTGTTTTTCAGAATAGACTATAAGCCCGCTTACGAATTAGCTATAATAACTTAATATTAAATTCGTCAGAATTCGCCGTCCTCTATAATAATTGTCGTCTTGATTGTCAGTGCATCAGCACTTGTGGTGCTCTCCGTCGGTACAACAGAACTCCTTGCCCGCTGAGAAACTGGTGGGCGTCCATTCGCCGCCACAGTTCTTAATGAAGAGGAACGCCTTTTCTCTGTGCACGTCGCGTTCCACCGCCCCGCAGATGACAGGGCCAGCGCGAGGCAGATATTTCAGGATCTAGTCATAACATTCATTGAATTTTAGCAAATTATAGTTAACTTATAAGTTACTCCTCGCTTGTCATCATGTCAACCTTTAGACGCCCTCTGCTAGGCATAGCTCTTCCCTACGGAGGGGTTCAGCGGTAATCGCCAAGCTTGGCCAATGCATGTTAGCGATCGCAATGGGTGTTACGGTACTCAAAAGGACGCTGCTGCCCATCCTCTGATCAATAATCCCTCTGTAGCCTTCTACAAATGGGACAAACAAATTCTGAAATGGGATGGTGCTATTCACGGCCGGCACGACACTGCTTCACACTTAAACGCCATCAAACTTAAATGTAAGAAAGTAATCTACCTTTGTTACCTGTTACCTAAAAAAGGGTCCAGCATTCAATCTGGCAAGTACGAATGCTTTTATTAGTGCAGAATGATTTTTAGAATGATTGCAAGAAATCTTGCTTGAAACTATATCGTCATAAATAGCAAAGCGGCTGAACTAAATATGACGTAGACAATTTTTTATCCTTATGATTTGGCAATGAAAATCAAGGATGTATGTAGCAACTAGCAATCACAATTGAGGCCTAAAGTTTTCAGGGACTTTTGATAGGAGATTAAGAGTATTTATATACCTGCTACACCTAGGAGATAGCTGAAGCGTTGCCAATCTTTCCAATGCCAATTTCCAAACACAGCAAAACTGCTTCATTGATAGAAGTGGAAATGGCCTTCCTCTAAATTTCCAAATTTTTAGTTTTTCTATCTACATCGCCGATACTTATTTGCTACATATAAAATGTATAAAATATGTTTACGGGCAACCTTCATGTAACGATTTGATTGCTATTGTTATGATTACTTGTGACAGACGGCGGCGACCTCTGTTATGGCAGCTAATTACAATAAAGGGTACACGTATGAAGTGTCATGTTTAGTTGTACAAAATTAATCAGCACATTAAACAAATAACAAATGAATACTTAGCTCTGAGTTTTGACATTGCGGAGTATCATTGAACTCGATTTACCTAATTTATCGAAAACTGTTTTTATACATTTGTTTTCGCCTTTTGTTAGCTATGAGCAAAGCAAAACATTAAGAGACTTTAAGAACCACAATATTTGCCTCTGGACTAACATTGCAACACCAGTGCAGTCGATTGGCTCAAAATCTTGATGCTTGCATCATTGATTATCCATGACGATGATGCAGTGAGACTTTCTAGACATTATTTTTTTGGACAAACCCGCAGCACTATTCATTCACTCACTATTCATTCTAGTTCTATCATAGCTACTCCTGTAAGCCAGAATCAGCAGTGGCGACCACCAGAAAAGCGCCGAAATAATGCAGATTGAAGAGTCCCGGAGAAATAATTCAACTGTCTTGAATCACGCAACGAAATTAATCAAAAAAGGACAGCGGAGAAGTAAGAAAAATAAATATTTTTCACTTCCCTCAATATCAACTAGGAGACAGAACAGAAGTAGGCAAATAGACACAAAGGGACGTTTACAACTGGCAGAAGCCCAGTAGTCAAGTACCACGGAATACAATTAACACCTATGCTCTAAACAGTGACCACATTTGAACCCAATAAAAGGTATGGTAACGCTTGAAAACACGGAAATAAGTTCGAGTTTCTAGAAGGTCCACATAATAAACAGCTCCGGATGTAACCTAAGCTGTACACCATCTAACATAATTTTGCAATTCTTTCTGTCAAAGAATACACTCCCATAAGATATGATGTGCAGATTGTTCGTATTCATAGTCAGATGTAGAGCATTGACACAAAGGCGAAGCAAGCTTGAAAGAAAATAATTTGCTCTTAAAGTTGTAATCTGTGAGAAATTAGGCAACACAGTGGCCTACCTCCAGCTATATCCTGGCCAGTCACTCACGAACTGATGGATAGAACTAATCGATGGAATCATCCCATCTACATTACCATTCGGATAACACCTACATTACCATTCGGAAAAAAGTTCCTAAAGTTGTCGTCATCTAAACACTGTCTCTATCTAAACACTGGCTTAAACTGTGTTAAAAATTTTGCGTTCATTGGCTCTCGCACGGAATAGTACATTGCAGCACGTCGCTGCAGCTCAAGATTAAAAAGCACACCTGCGAGTACCGACCGGAAAGGCGTACTAACAGTCCTATATGCTTTACATAAGAAAATTAAAACTTGGCTTGTTGACTTTGACACAATTTACGTCGTACCGCCCCTATAGTGACCCTATAGGCCCAAACATGTCCACCGTAGCACATACAACCCAGGTAAGTAACCCCATAAATAGCTTTTAAACTCAAAACTTTCTGGTGACTTCTTAAAATTTTAAGAAGTCACCAGAAAGTTTTGTGTTTAAAAGCTAAAGTAATTACTTAGATATTTGTTTAAAATACTTAGCTAACAGATACTGACCACATCAAGACACCTGCTGACGCAGTTTTTGAAGCCCCCCATGCCGCAGGGAAGGCTGGGTGAGTCGGTGTCGTAGGTAACGACGGGCTCTCCTTGCGGTGGGCCTCGCGGGCGACTACGCCGGTTATTCTCCTTGATGCCCACCTGCTGGGACAGGAAGACCCCACACTGACATGGCTCTAACTGAAAATTAAGAAGAAAATTGGTTGGATTCTTTTAAATTTAAAATAATAGAAGCAACTGACTGTACCTATACAACCTCTACTGAGACTAACTCCACTGTGCTATCTACCATTCGCTCGTCCAACTCCTAATGTGTAGGTACTTAAGAGGAAATACCACGGGCTAGAGAATTGAAAATTAGGTATTTGTAAAATTTATTGCTGTCGCGCGATGCCCGAATACGAACCGCAGAGCGCGATAGAGACAACTGCAGCTTTGACCGAAAATACCTATTAAAAGTACACAAAATCAATGATTCGTAGTCCCCTGATTTCTTCTCCAAAACTTAACCGATTTAACTGCTTTTTTCATTAAAAAATAAAGAAAGGCTTTTGCCGTGTTCCTATGTTTTCTATTTTTTATATAATCAAGTCAAATTTGTTTTCTGAATGTTTGAACACAGCGGAAAATCATGCCAATTTTTTAGGTTTTTGAATATTCATATCTCTTTTAATAATAAATTTATGAGAAAAAGGCAAACATAGAACATGCCAATAGTAGCCATGGATCTTAAAAAAAAAATTATTGATCTACTGGCATTATCCAGGGAGGAAACAGGGGACTAAGTTTGTATGGAAAAACGGCCCTTGTGTTTCCTCTTAAAGAACACAGAACGGAGAAAACAGAACTACAGAACCTTGTATTAGTGCGTATAGCTATACCCTTTACGTATGTAGGTGATACTATGTTGCTTTTCTAAATTGCCCTGCGTGTCTTCTTCATTACTGATTAGATGCAAGTCTAATTATGGGCAAAGGCCTTAATTAAACATAGGTACCTACAGCGCATAGGTATAGTGCACAATTCTGACGCAATGATAACCTTGAGCACAGAGCGGTTAGGTTACATGCATAGAAGCAAAATTACATAAAAACAGTGGTGACAATTATGATTCAAATGAGTTTGTACCCCCAAGTAGGTACCTTGCTTGTCATGTCACCGAAGTGCTTAGTAATACCTAAAATCCTAACGTGATTGATAGTCTAGTTTGAAGTTTTGAAGCATTGAATTTCCTAAAAATACTTACATGTTATTTACATGTGTATTATTTTATAAATTGTATCCGCATAGATTCAAGCAGCAATAGCATTTTTTATAAAATAAAACTATAACTGAACCTGTATTAAAACTATCAGTTAACCATTTTTTACGCTTCTCAAGAATTTCTCTTTTATCGTGGGTATTTGTAGGTGTGTTTACAGATATTATTTCTCACATGCACTTACACACACACACCCTACTGTGTACAAATATTAGTTCTGTGCGAGAATCGAACCCGCGACAAGGCACGTAGGACAAAAGCAAGCTCGCGCGAAATCATTCGGCCACTGCGCCAAACATGTCGATAGCATGGCGTTGTAAATTAATTTTGAACATTTAGTAACTTAAGAGGTCCCTCCCTTCCCCATCGGTCCAATTTCAACGCGAGCGCGATTGAAAATTTTTTTGTTTCATCCAACGCAATGTTCGAAAACATTCGAGTGAGTGAGAACGCGATAACATCGTATGAAAATTGGCGCGCGAATATTTCACAAAACTTGTTTCAGAAAATACGTGGTTTTGAAAGAACCTTTCAAGTTTTGTTAAAAATGTTTGTAACTTAGAATCTCCATTACGTGTTGGTGTGGTTTCTATGAAGCTGTTTATTTTTACTTTTACAATAAATTATAATTGTCCAAAAAAAACGATTTTCGGACGTGTTTACTGAATTTGTTTCTTAAAAAAGTTGTATTATCGTTACCTAGGTAGGTACATACGAATCTAGATATTAACCACAAAATACCCGTGTATTAAACATATTTGGAGGATAATTTGTTATAACGCCGTAATCACGTACCTACGTATGGGAATTATATAATTGGATTACTTAAGTATAATTTTGTTTGAAAAGTGAAAAATAAAATATCGAAAGTCTTCACCTCGTCATTATAATCGTCGTCGTAGTTGTTCTCCTCCTCTGACGGTGCACTCACTTCATAGTTCTCTCGTTTGGCCTTCCGTTTGCAATCAGTTGTTACCGTCATGCATAAACACACGGTGAGCAGTAACCAGCAATGGACTCCACGCATTTTTGAAATATTGATGAAAAAACTACAAAACAAAAATAAGGGCTGGTTCAAATCAAATCAGTTCTTAGATACCTTCCTTCTCATGTCCATGTAGGCCTTGGCAAGAAAAAGAAAAAAACTTGAATTTAAGGGGCGTACACAGACAGTATCCGAAATAAAAAAATAATTCGTGGGAGGTAAGCAGTTGATGACGCTGTCTGTATCTATAATAAAGTTTTACCTTTATGGGTATGGAGAATCAGCACTAGGAGATACTAAAATCTCTTAATTAGGTACTTTATGTTCCACTGTGATCCTTTTTCAATGCCAATAAAGCCCAACAGGAATACAAACCCTTTATAAAAATAGGTACTCACTTCACTAAATTCTTCAGGCTTCCAGCTACCGAGAACCGCTGACTTACTGCTTTTCAAACAATCACATCACTGATCCACCACAATGAACGTATAATGTCAGCTAACCATGATTATCTGGCCATATAAACTCTATCCCCAGTACATATCCATGTAAAAACTTATAACTCAGCATTTTTGCCGCACAGCGAAACGTGTCTAAATTACTAGTCGATATATTTTACGTGAATATATCTAGTAATCTTTCTGCGTAAGAAACGTGATTGAGAATTGTTTCAAGATAAGTTTCACCTTAAGTGTAGTTCGAAATTCCAAACCGGTAGGACGGTAGGTACATAAGAGAGATGCGCCGGGGGTGCCCGAAATTAAAATTTTCTGACGTTTTTTGCAGTGCCGTAACTAGGGCGGAGCCAGCAGTGCCCAGGCGCAGGGCGCAGACCCTGGAGGGGCGCAGAAATAACTAGACCAGGACCACAAACAATACCTATTATTTATAGAGTCATACGAGTGGAGTCGAGTCGTCGGCGTATTCTTCATATAAGATAATATTATTAATATCAAAGACGATGACATCCTAAAAGTTGTTGTACTACACTGCGGACAGGCGTATGCAGGTGTGCGGCCATAATTGCTTTTATATTTTCGTTTTTATTAGTAAATGTTTTGGATTGCTCTTCACCATCACTTTCTTCTTCTCCATAGAGACAACATTTTCTGAGTAACTAACTCACGCTTTGACTATTCAAAAGTGCCTGTATGTACCTAAATGGTTTAATTGAAATAAATGCTTATTCTGACTATAATAATGAAAACCATCAACATAACTCTCCAAGTTAGAAAAGCTCCTAAACGTCATATTTTCATTAAATGTGCACATTTACGAGCTTTTCTATGTATATCTGCTACTGTCGCAATTTTTTTATTTTGGCTATTACAATAAATACAACCGGATTCTTCTTCTTCGTCGTTGCCACTTTTGACAGAGTGGTCGTGGACGTCACTTCAGGTGTTGGTGGTACGCTTTACGACACGTCGCCATTCCTTCCTTACAGCTGCCTTCCTCGTGTATTCGTGCAAGGTGCCATCAACTGCAACCTTCACCTGATCAGTCCATTTTAAAGGCGATTAGCCACTTGGTCTGGTACCTTCGATTTTCCCCTGAACTACAAGACGTTCGATGGACTCATCTCCCCGACGATAAACGTGGCCGAAAAAAGGATGCGTGATTGAAGGTACAACAGCGGACAGACGTTGCTTAATTCCTAGTTCCCGCAATATGGAGTCATTGGTACGAAACTTCGTCGATGATACGCCAAGCAATCTTCTCCAACATCAAATTTCTAGGGCGTCTATCCTTCTGCGTTCATTTTACCGTAGGGTCCATGTTTCAGCGGAGTAAAGGAATATAGAAAACAGAAGTGCTCGAACCAGCCGAATTTTTGTGTTGCGGTTCCTCCATATTCTTTTCAGCGTGTCCATTGCAGACCTAGCATCGCCATACGTCTCTTGACTTCGTCGACGCAACCACCATTAGTCGTGATTAGAGCACCTAAATTTATAAATGATTGGACTACATCATTATTCGCGATTTGCATTATTTCTGGCGAATATTATTCATGCGATACACAATCATCAAATCAAATGAACATAAGTACCTAGATATAAATACATTTGACGATGTTGAGTAAATGCGCAGTTCACTAAGTAACCCAATTAACCAATTAATGAAAAATGTTATTTTTCGGTTATTAATTTTTGTCTTATTGCGATTAATCTTGAGTCCGAAATCGAGGCTGACGTCTTCCATCTCGCAGAGAAGTTCTTCCATGTGGCCAGCGTTAGTAACAAATAAGGTTGTATCGTCTGCATATCTTAGATTAAAGACTTTTGAACCGCCAATCGAAATGCCGTCTGTTCAGTCTTCAAGAGTGATCCTCATTATGAGCTCTGTGTACAACTTGAAAAGGATAATACAGCCCTGACGGACTCCGGCGCTGGGATGAAAATGGTTCGATAGGATGTCATCTGCTCGAACTGCCAACTTCATATAATTTCCTGAGGAGGTGTTCTGGTGTACCCATCGCCGTCAGTGTGTTCCAGAGTTTTGTCCATTTTACATAGTCCAATGCTTTGGTAAAGTCAATGTTTTTGTACTGTGTAATTTCATCATTTGTACAATGTAAGTAATTATATTTCTTACATTGTACAAATTATCGATATCTTGTCCACATCTCTCACTGAATAGAAAAATAGATAACAGTTGCATGCGAGTATGACATCTATAACAGTAACATTACATGTCATGTTAAGTAATTTGGTAACAGCTCTCTCTAGCGTCGAATTGCTGAACTCGATGAACATTGTTCGAATTGGATTGTTAGATGGAAAAAATCTCTTTAGTGATTTTGACATGTAAAATAGCAACGTTTGTAAGTTGTGATACGATTTAATTTCGAACAACAATAAATAAGCTTTTCGCCAAAGTTGCGTTTATAATTTGTAGCCAATTATATCATTGTTTTCTGTGTATTGCAAGTAGGTACATTTTAATTTGCAAATGTGTGAGTTTAGCGACACTGGATCCAGTATTAAGTAAGACTAAGGGCACTTCCTCTTGTTTTTATCCGTGACTAAAACTAAGCCGAGCCTTCCTATGAGATTCACCTATGTGCTTGTTCCACCCTACAGTACACGTTTTTTTGTTTGAGTTCCTGGCAATTCGAGTCCTCTCCGCGGCATCACTCCAGCATAGATTGTGTTGATTATGGATCTATGATCTACATTGTCACTATGTTGATGATTTTAACCTATTGATCGCCACGTCAAAAACGCAAAAACGTACCCTCTGCGTCAAGCTACGAAGTACGTACGTATCTATTACGTAATCGTGGAGTGCTCGGAGTCGGCCGATGGGGCCTAAAAGTTCTAGAGTGGCGACCGCGAGCCGGAAGACGTTGCGTTGGAAGGCCTCCCACTAGGTGGACCTATGTCCAGCAGTGGACGTCTTTCGGCTGAAAATGATGACGTAATCGTGACCGTGGCGTGCAGGGGCACATTGGTTTGTCACCTATTTATGACTGTGGTGGTCAAGAGGTTAATTAACTATATATATAAAAATGAATCGCCGAAATGGTAAGCGATTAACCATAAACAGTTAAAAGTAAGTATTTTTATTGGGTTTCTTTTGATACCTAATTGTTGTTATATTTGTACAGATAGATTAATGAGTGTATTTCATCGTTACAAGTTTTATAATAGTAGTTAAATAACAGTGACTAAGTAGGTACTTTGTACATAGATTATTTTGTGTTATCATGACAATTCTTTTTTTGCAAAAGTGTGCGTTGGGTACGGTCGTGAGTGTCGTGACATATTTTGTGGGTACGGTTGTGACACAAATAAAATTAGTTTTTCTCTTTTAGATGCCCAGAAAACACTTGTGAAAGACCTAAAGAGGGCAGTGTAACACAAGTAAGTTTTTTTGAAGATGCTTATAAAAAAATTAAACGCGGGACTTTTTTATGGAGAGCTGCGGAAATGCACGAAGTTAATCACATGTCTTTGTTTTGATACATTCGTAAACGCGATGAAGCCAGGGTGGGCCACCATGAAGACAGCGTCAGCCTGGAATACGTCGCTCATCATAAAGTCTTCACTGAGGAGCAAGAACATCAACTGTTATACGTTATAACTGATTAGATAGTAATATGATGAGGTGGGGTGATCCCCACCAAGGGCGTCGCTAGGGGGGGGGGGGGGGCAGGTAGGGGCAGCTGCCCCCCCCCCCCCCCTAGACACTCAAAACAATAAAAAAATAAAAATTGACAAATTGATCAAAAAGAAGGATCCCGCTAGAATTCTTCAATATTAAAATCTTGCACCAAATTGAATATTTAATTGCTTCCAAATTCTTTCTATCCCATTATTCTATTATCCTATATTTTGTCGAAAATTCTTTTTATGGGAATAAATATAATAATTTTCTTTACAATGTTTATTTACTGTTCACAGTGGCGTAGCTATCGGAAGGCTAAGCGGTGCGATGCATCGGGGCCCCCAAGTTCAGGGGGCCCCCAACCCCTAGCCTGCCTAGCCAGCAAACCCCGAACTGACCTATCAAAAAATTCTTCCACCTTCAGAATATAAATACAAATTCTTTCTGTTGTGTTGTGTAAGTTCTTGTATCTAGCCACTTCAACCAATCAGCTGTTATGCAATCGATTTATGAATATTAGTGATATTTAATTTTTTTGAGTAAATAGTATTACATATTTTATGTCATCTGATAACGAATCTTTTACTTTGCCAATTATGCTTCCTTTAATTCTTCCGCTGATGCAAGTTTCATTTAATTGAAGTTGACACCTTTAGTGACTTTGGGCGCCGGAGCTTCAGTCAACAGAAATGCATTTTTTGTCTAATGTCTGCCACATCAATGCTCAAAGTCACTTGACCTGTTAGAGACTTTTTCTGATGTCTACGTTTACGCACACCGTTCTGATTTCTGAGAGTTGGCTCAAACCTCATCTTCTCTCTACAACCTACCCTCTTCCCGGTTTCGTTCTACTTACTCATTTTAATATCTCAGGGGATGATTTAATATCTCTCTCTCTCTCTCTCTTGTGTCCACTCATGCTCAGTATTCTGCACCTGGCTTTTCCAGCCATGATCTTATTTTCCTCTCGTAAGTTCTAAAACAAAACCTAAACCAGTTCGTAAAGGTTTACGCGTAGTTTTGCGCGCATTGATGTGAAGAAGCTAAGTCAGGATGCATCGGAACTCGATGGGGGCCAAGTTTGCATCTACAACAACCGTAGACGACCAGCTGCGTATCTTCAATCGATCGGTACTTGCCCTCTACGACAGACACGTTCCTGTAAAGAGGGTTCAGCTTAGGCGTCTACTTACTCTGGTTCGTATGGTCATGAGGTGTGCCTCATGATCGGGACCGGGGACCTCGGGATCGGGTGAAGAAACATTTTCAATGCTGCAAGAAATCTTTAATCAGATTATACGTAATGCCAAACGCCGCCATATTCTCGAAAACATTTCGCCTTCTTCTTTTGCTGATATCAAGAATTTCTTCGGAACTCTTGGCAGCCCACGTCACGTGGACTTCCGGAAGACAATTTACCTGGATGATATCAACCGTCACTTCACAACCACTGGTCATTTGGGTGCCCATATGTTGTATTAGACGGATAAGCTGGATAGGGTCCTCAATAAAATAACTGCATCTGGTTTATCTTTAACTTGTGGAAATATGACCAGGTCCGAGCTAAAATAATTGCCCATTCGTCATAAAAGTTTGCGTCCGTTGACAACGCTTTTCTCCTGCTCCACTGTCTCTGCCGTCCTTCTTATCTAATGTCCCATTTTTAATATCTATGCTCTTCGCACTCTAGGAATCTACGGTCTTCTAACAATCTTATCTTGCTTTGCCCTTCTCATATTTCTGATTTTGTTCATTCCTCCTTTTATGTCCAGTCCATTCCTTTCTGGAATGCGTTTCCTCTCGATATCAGAACGGCCTCCACCGACTGGAGGCCGTCCTATGCATTTAAGCAACGCAAGGAATATACGAGAGACGAAGAATAAGTGAATTTAATTTAGCACAAATAAGCCGAGACATCTTATTCTCCTTTCTTTCCTTTTATATATGTATTTATGTTTTTCTACTTGATAAAATTAAACGTAACCAGTTTGATAGGGCCCTAACGTTTTTTTTTGGACCGAGGCCCCTGGTTACGTACCTACGCCACTGAATTGCATAATCAAGAGCTTGTAGAGCTTTACACATTGGATTTTGTACCGTGCGCGCCACTGTTGATTCTGACTTTCAGGAAATGCAGTAAGTAGTTTGGGAATAGTGTGGCGGTCATGTCCCATTAAAAAAAAAGCCCCTTCACACTAGCGGTTGCAGCCTACGTTGTCGAGCCTACGCTGGACAACCGCTACGCATACGTTCGATACGTTCATTGAACACCTACGCGTTGAATGAACGTATGCGCAGCGCAGCGTAGAAATGCCGGCACAACGCGACGCACCAAGATTACACAATTTCGTTGTCGTTTCGGTGTACTTACTATATAATACCACCGACGCACGCCGCGCCGCGCTAGCGCAGCGTTCAATTATGTGCAAAGGAAACGCCGATGCCGCGGCGTCTGCGCTACGCATACGATCATCGAACGCCTACGCTGGACAAACGCTAGTGTGAAGGGGTTCCTTACTACAGGCACCGCCCGTAGGGGTAAGACACGCACTTCCAGTAAAGCTTCATGTGCTTTTGACTGTATTTAAAATTCATGCAATTCACATCCTCCATATATCTACTTGCCCCCCCCTAGGCCATCGGCTGGCGACGCCCTTGATCCCCACCCAACAAATAATTATTACCTCACTCTCACTCAGACGTGGATCTGTACATCCAAATGGAAGTTCAGATTTAATAGTTCTTAGATCCATGCACATGCTGTCACAGAAATTATTTGTCTACGAACAGCTATTGAATGTACATCACTGACCTAGAGGTCAATGATATACCTACATGGTGATTGATTTAGGAGCCCGTGCTTCGAGGGCCGATCAATTACGTACCTATGATATATTTTTTACTTCCGCCCTACCTGTAACCAATGCTGCCCTACCTCAAATTCGACTCTAGCTACAGCCCTGGTCTACCCTATGGTTCGCAGACTCGCATACAGCTATAACTGTCTTTCAGAGCCTTAAATCATCCGGCACTAATATACTAACGTTAATTAGGGAAACATTGTCACATGTGCTTATATATCTAATTGCATTTTTTTTTTACCTAATGCCCATTAACAGATTGGCCTAGCGTAAAACTGGTCGCAATGGCGGAAAATATTGACATTAGTGGTATTGACCTAAATATTCCGAGCCATTAAACACGATAGAAAACCAAAGTTCAAATCTAAACACTAAATACCAATACCTACTCTTCTACTAATAAAAATGGGATACTTATAAAATCGGATACGAATTAAAAAGACATATTAGAACATGATGCAGTTTTATTTTCTACATTAATGTAAGAAATACTATCAGACGTGAAAATTGACAAAAAAAGTAACATGAAGTCTGACTGTACCGTAAGGTACTTAGACAATATTTGCTAAATAACTGTTCATTACAAAAGATTGATTCACAGCCTTCCCAATCAAAGATTTGTTTATTCTACAAAATACTGAAGCAATTCCACCTAGCAACTAGCAATACCTAGAACCTACTCTTAATAAAATTTGAAAATCCTAACGCTATGTAAATATGTACTATGAAATGATCAAATATTATGCCTATTAAAAAACGACTTGTTTAATAGTTAAAATATGGTACAGAGGCCAGCACATCAAGCAACAACAATCTGTCAAATTTCTTCGATCGATTTCCAACTTTGTTACAAAATGATAAGGTTCATATTCAATTGGGAAAATATTACAGTTTAGTATGGCTTGATGTGCTGGCATCTGTACCTACTTCATTGAAAGTCAATAGAACAAAAAAACGCAGTAACAGGCAAAAGTTTAATAAAAAAAAATAACATGTCTATAACAGATCAAGTTAAGTAAAACAAAAAGGGTTTATTACATAAAATTATAATGTAAAAGGTCATTATAATAAAAAAGTAAGGGTGGCATATCATGATCACATTTAATGCGATGAGGTGGTACACAAGAAAACAAGGACAAAAATAACAACTATTTTACCAATAACTAACTGAAAAGTAAAAAAATAAAACAATCTTCGTATATATCCATTATGCACAGATTGCATTTCTGCGACATACTGCCGGTGGCGAATGACAAGTTCGAAAGTAATGAAGAAAGGAACAATGACATGCAGTAATTACCTACTAGTTTTAATTACAATAGAAATTCTAGAAAAGTCGCTTTTAATGTTACCTTTATAGAAACGATACTTACATAATCAAACTAGAATTTTAATGTTCATTCATCATCTGTCGTACATATTATTCGAATTATGATGACAACTAATTATTAGAGCATTACATGTTAAATAACATTACGCATCTCTGACGAGTCAGCAAAATGCACTAAACAATACTAAATATTTTGATGCTTCATAAAATGCTTTAAAAATGGCAGCAATCTTAGGGTCGAAACATAACCCTAGCGAGTCGTCGCATCGCAAACATAGTCAAAGTCATACCGCTTAATTTATTCGTGACGGCACTTGAATTTCATTGACGGAATTTTGCATGCATAAAACATTATTGCAGCATAAAAAATATAAAGCTGAAGCTACCTAATGTAACACTGGCAAGCCATTATAGATAAAATAATTTCTCTTCAATTTTATGACATTCTATGTAATGGCTTCATATAACTGTCTCGAACCATCCTTCATACAACGTCGTCATTTATTTTATAGTACACACGGCTGCTTAGTAAGATTACACCGAGTCACCAAATGTGCCTTTAGGTCAAACTGTCCGAAAAAATGTGGTTATAAAAATAACCATTGGTAATAGTGACTGTAATAAATTATGTAAATGATTCGACATTGGCAAGAAGTTTTCACATTGCTGATGAATATTGTAATGCAGTTAGTAATAGGTAATTGTTTATTATCCAAAATTATGTGACAAGATATTGTACCATACCTACATACAGTAGTTAAAAGTGTAGTTAATGCATCCCTTGAGTAGGTTTGTTGGGAAGTAATGATCTAGTTGCTATCAGTCTTAATTAATTATAGACTATGAAAATTGTATAATAATGGACATCAAATGGACAGATTTGGAGATACAACTGCAGCATGCTTGGTGTTTAATTACTAAATATTCAAATACCTTGTAGGTAATGAGTTATCTAATTAAAACTAAATAATTGTACTTTACAGTTTATATTATTTGATTTCATGAATTTATTGGCACATAAGACAGACTATATAAAACTTTAGACTTTCCAATAAAGTTTTTCTTTAGTTACAAATTTTAGAGATTTCATAAATTATTATATGAATTTAAAATGCCATAATATAGCATTACTAAAAGTTTTTCTTAATATTTACTTATATTTATGAAATAAGTTACTATTAAAAATTAACTTAAACCTCTAACAGTCTTTGGCTAACATGAGTTTAGCCTCACCCTCAAACACAACCTTCTTTTCTTCCTCAACAATGCAATAAAACTTTACTTTGAGAATCTTCCTCACATCAACAAGTTCTACACTTATAGTCAGCTTCTCACCAACAAAGCACTTGTTTGGGAACTTCATAGTTTGCGATACAAGTACAGTCCCAGGGCCTGGCAGGTGTGTCCCAATCAGTCCAGCCACTAAGCCATTGAGAAGTGCTCCATGCACTATAGGCCTTTTGTTGCCATTATTCTGGTGCAAGTAGTTATGATCACTTGTAAGGTTGGAGAATGCATCTAAATCTTTCTGGGTCAATGTTTTCTGTATGCGGATCTTATCCCCCGCTTTGAAAGCAGTATTACTAAATGTAGTTGTATGTATTTTACATATCTTCTGATAATTTTTGTTATTTACAACAATGTAGGGGAATCTGTTTGATAGCATTTTGTTCATTTTATATGTCTACACTTTTATTTATAAAATTTGACCTGTACCGCAAACATCTTGTAGATAAATAGTGGCTAAATTGGCTAATCTTTTGTCATTTGACTTTTGTATTTCATGAACCCGTTGAATAATCTCTGCTGAGGATATTTCTGATCTGGTTTGACTATTGTTTAGATACAACAAAGTTGTGATCGTGTCAGCTAAGATATCATTGTGGTTTAACTTCAGTAATGCAATAAGTGGCTGCAGACCTGACTGTGTTATTATATATTCAGCATTCAATGGATCTGGAAATTACAAGTGATATTTTAGTAAAGTTAAGAATTAATATTTAAGATGTTAAGATTGCCGTTAGCCATGGGATATTTGAAGAAACTTCAACTCTTACTTCATTATCAGATCTTTTAGAGATAATTTAGGCAACTGACCATAACTCACACACGTAAAAGTTCAGCAAGATTTCGAACTTCAAACATAGGAGACATGTCATGTCTTCTTAATTTGAAGTGGTTTCTCAATCTTGCTGGTTTTTCAATTATTCATCTAAGATCATTATTTTATGAAACTAAGCTCTGAACCTTTTATGATTCTATACAATGATTTAAATTGTAGATGTGCCCTCTCCGTACATCCATGTCATGCATAAAGTAGTAATACTAAGAACAGTAAATTCACGCATCTTGCTCAAATGCAATTGACGTTTTCGTGACCTTACAAATAACCAAAATATGACCATCAATTGAATGTCTGGGCTTGTTCAACAAAAATCATTGCTCATGAACCAACTATTAAATTCAGTAAATAAAATATATTAAATATTTACCACAGCTTAAATTGCAGATACCAGCAGCAGCAAAATGTAGCAGTTGATGGCTGCTTTCATTATTTATAACGTGAAGAAATATATCTAGCACGCCAACATCTCTGATAAACTGATAGTTAATGGGATCGTATGCAAAATTAGCCAAATTAGCTAGAACTTGGCATTTAGCATCTGCAAAAAGAATAAATTATAATATAACGACTGCGTCGTACCATAAATCAACGCAAGTGCAGTACAGGTTTCGATAGCGAAATTGTAAAAAATTGGGCATACAAATTAAACCACAGCCTTCTATACAAGTTAGATCAAAGTATAAACTGTGTAGATTTTAGGTATATCATTGTGTAACAAATAACAGATGATAATAATACAATTTACCATACGAAGTAGAATGCAAAAATTCGTCCACTAGAAGCGATAGAAAGCTCTCTCGATCTGTCCCATTTTCAGGAGTACGTTTTTTAAGTTGAATCTCGTTACTAAACATTGAAAAGTTAAATCTTAATATTCATTGCACGAACCTCGTATTAAATAAATAAACAGAGGCTAAATATTCACGCGCCATTCTAAAAAATAAATTTCCACCATCTTGAATTCTTTTCTTCAACCTGCACAGTCCACGACCGCCACCCACGGTCATTCATTCATGTCATTTTGTCATTGTCATGTCATGACTTTGGCACTTTGGCAGTCAGACTGACAGCTCAATTGGATGCGATCAAAAACCAGAATATTAAATGTTTTCAGAACAGATTCCTTTTTTCAAATAATTTATTTCTTTCCCACATAGGTATGTATAAACAACTACATATCGTCGTTGATGTTGATATTACAATTCGTTCTATGTCACTTTTTTATTTTTTTTCTTTTTTCGCGTTTTAATGGATGCATATACGGATGCATTCATAATTAAGATTATGAATGCATCCGTATATGCATCCAATAAATCGTAAAACGTTCTATGTGAACAGCCAATCAGAACACTGGATATTAAACTGTTGAAATACGTTACATGTCAAAGGACGAAGATTATATATTGCAATTAAGTCTGTCAGGCAGTGAACGGAAATAAGACAATGTCAGGAGAGAAAAGATAGAAAAGAGATGAAAACCTTGATTCCAAGCGACTACCATGCGTTTTATGATTTGCTCAAGCATAATAATTGTTCTTCCTCTTCTTCTTTGGACTGTCCGCATATCCAGAAAATATGAACAGTGAATAAATGACTTGGATTATCTTTTTATTGTAAGCTTGAATAATTGTCTAATAAGAACATTTTACTTCTGCCTTTTTTATTATACTCGATGATAATATTTACCTGTGTTTATTTATTTTTTGGTAGATAAACTTCTCTTCGTTTTCGTCGCAAACCAGTAATAAAACAACTGATTTAATAACAAATTAAGAAGCAAAATGTTAAGTCATCTCAATTATATTAATATGAACCCAAAATTTAATGCAATCGGTTCTATGTCACTTTATCTATTGATATAAACATTATTATTATTATTAAATAGTCTCGTCATAATAAAAAAAAATATTTATTAATCGTAGAAAACGACTATTGTCATGATCTAATAGTTTCAACAATAAATTGTAATTTACCTCTTCTTTAAAGTCTGACAAAACTGACATGCAATATCAACGACGATATGTAAGATAAATACTATGTACAGTCAAGTCATCAAAAGAGATAAGTAACCAGGGGCCTATCAATTTTGTCAGTTTTTGTTAAATAAGTCGAATTGTCGCGACAAGTGCCGCTTAATAAAGATGTCAATTATGTCCAAATGCGACAGGTAAATACTGAAATTGTCTAACTAAATACCCGTTTAATAAAGGCGACAATTGTCAGATTTTACCTGTCGAGTCTAAGAAAATATTCTCGATTTAATTGTCATAGTAAATGACAAATTTATCTTTATCTGTCAGATTTGTCAAATTACAATATCGAGGCATGCATAGTAGAGAACATGAGGGTAATATTAAAAATTATAACAATTTTACCTGTTTTGACTTGGACTTCGTTTTTGTTTGCTATTTAAATAGACGCCAAATTAACGATTTTAGACCTTTTCTATAATAATAGAGACGTTTTTTTCGGTAAATTTAGTTTTTAATTTCTCACTAGATGAAACTGACTAAATTCGTACAGTTTCCACCAAATATACATCTTCACTACTACTGCTATCCGTCGACGACGTTAACACCATTTTTAAAATAAGTCGTATTATGTAATGTTACTACCAAATTGCTTTGACATTAGATGTTTGGCCTGTCCAAAATTTCTGACAATTCGACAAATATGTCCTATCATGACAATTTAGTGTTCAGTAAAACAAATTTGACAAGTTTTTCCGGACAAATTGTCACCTGTCGCCCGTCAAGATAAACCGTTTATTAAAAAGAAAAATTGTCACGACATGTCGACAAATTTTTAGATTTTTAAATAATCTTTATTAAACAAGAATTTGACAAATTGTTGGATTGTCACCCGTCGTCTGTCACCTGTCATTATAGCGTTTATTAAATAGGCCCCTGAGGCGCGATAATTACAGGGACATTTACTAACAAGTCTGACATATGTCAAAAAGTGACAATTCATAAACTTTTCTGTTTAATAAAACTTACAGGCGACATAATTGTCATGGTGGAATAGCATCATGGCAGGATTTGTACAAAATAAAAATGAAGATGTTTAGAGAAGTTGAAATTCTAATTGTTATATTCTTGGGTACCTAAAGAGTATCTTCAGGCATTTACAATATTTTAAATACCCCTCAAAAAAAGTGAATAGTTTAACGAAAAACTCATTATTTCAGAACGAAACGGCGACTGACAGTAACAGTGACACTGACAGGCGCCGTTTCGCAGTTCTTACACTGAAATTGCATTGTTTTATGGGAAATAATATCAAATAATGATTGTTTTTGCCTGCCAATTTGATAGATCCGTTAACGTCGCTTGTAACTTTCTTTTTTTTTTATAAACACAAATCGGGCATCGAGATGAAACGAAAAAGTGTTATTTTCATTTCGATGTAATATGGTAAGTATATCAATCTACTCCTGGTAGTGTATTCTTCACATGGGAAAAATATTTTAAACCCTCTAAATTATTAATTTATTTCATACAATTGAATGTATGGATCTCGCCATGATTCTTTACAAATATGTCTTTGTTATATTTTTCTGTTCAATAAAAATTTTTAAGCGACAGGTGACAGGTGACAATTTGTCGTGAAAAACTTGTCAAATCTGCTTTATTAAACAGATAATTGTCATGACATATTGACATATTTGTAGAAAATTCTGACAGGAACGTTACCCTCTGTCGCGAAATCATATTTTGAATTTTTTAGATGTAAGGAAGTGTTTACAAAAGGTTTATTACAAAAATAAGTCAAATATTTCATAACATTTATTCATTGTGTCGAGAATGTGCTAAAAAAAGAAATAATAAATAAAAAAATAGTAAAATGTAATTACTCTGTCGAGTAGCCCTTCTTCAACAAATATTTCCTTTTATTCTTAAATACGTTTTTTGTTGTCGAATTGATTATACCCTTGTATTAGGGTCTTGTCTTGTATTGTCATCGAGCAGTAAGATTAGTGATAAAGAAATTTAGCATTTACACCTGAAAAAAACCTGCGAAGTACCTGTGAAGCACATAGGCTTAGTAAAACAACCGTACATGATTGCATAAGAAGAGTATGTGGAGCCGACATAATTGTCACGACAATCCGACAATTGTCGGTGACAATTGTCAGAAATAATTTGACTGTGGTATATAGACATAATATGTCGAGTTTTATCAAACGACTTTTTAAATGACAAATTTTTCAAGATTTTACCTGTCGATCTATGACACCCTTATTAAACAGCCTAAACGCGACAATTCTACAATTTTGACAATATTTGACATAAAAATTTTGTCAAAATTGTTAAATTATAATAAATCATAAATTTTTGTAATAATAATTGTTAATTTGGCGTCTATTCTAAATAGCAAACAAAAACGAAGTTCAAGTCAAAACAGACGTAAAATTGTTAATTTTTTTAATATTACCCTCATGTTCTCTCGGGTATCATAAGGTCGAAAAATATTTGACCGAATTTCATTTCTCCTAAAACTTTTCAACTTTTCTCGTTTCGTATTTTTTTACTTCATCGAAGTCACGTCTGCCACTGTATCAGTTGACCTATTATCAATTCGATTTTTTTCGTTGCTCCGACGTTTCATTTGGTCGAAAAACTTTTTACCGAAGTTACACTTAGCCGAAATAACATTTGTTCGAACATTCGTTATACCACTGTTTTAATTACCAATTTTCACCAAACGCCTAGAAGTAAATATGTCTGATATTGAGTCAATCGATTTTGGGTCAATAGTTTTCGGTATAACCGGTACTCCACAAGAAAAAAAAAAATACGCCGTTAAAGAAACGAAAAGTCAAAAGCTTTTGAAAATTAAAGACAATTTGAGTGAAATTAAATATTTGAAAGAACTTTCAAAACTAATGTATTTATTACACTGGTGTTATGAAGAGCTAATTTCAGATTAGTTTCCTACTATTTTGTTTCATTAATTATTTAAATGTAATGGCACTTAATATAACAAGTGGTCCCAGTAAGAAGCTCGCAAACAAAGATTCTTGCTTCAAGCATGCAAGCAGGCATGCAGCATGCAAGCAGGCATGCAGCATGCAAACAAGCATGAAACATGCAAGCAGGCATGCAACATGCATCAAGCATTGTTTCTGTCACGGCTCCGGCGCTACGGGGTCTGCGCGGCCCCACGCGAGCTCATCGTCGCAGATGGTTTTAACGCTTACCCCTGCAGCTTCGGCTTGCTGGCTGGCACCGCCGGCCAGCCTCAGCCGCGGCGGCGAGCCTTCAAACCGCCTGCTCCTCAGCTCGCGGGCCCCCACCCCTCCGCGCCTACGCGTTCTTAAATTACACTCTAGGGGTAGGGCAGACAAGACTGCGTGAAGTCGGTTTTGCAGCGATTCGTTTCTGTCACAAAATTTTGTAACATATTGACTTTTTATGACACTATTTTAATATAATATTGTAAATACTACCTAGTAACCGGCTATATATTTGTGATTAAATAATATTCCGTAAAATGATGTTTTGACGGGGTGAAAATAAGGCAAATAAATCATTTGGCAAATGAAAATAGTTCAAAAGAGGCTTCGGCCAATAGGAAAAAGTTATTTTGTAAATCGGAGAAACATAGTTCGGTAAAATAATACCTACGACATACGATACTTCGATGATCTAAAAATATGACAAATAATGCATATAGCAAAAAAGACGTCGGTCAATAGATTTCGGTAAAGTGAAATTCGGACAAAAATAATTCGGAAAAGTGATCGGTTCCCTCTCTCATATGCGTGCCTCGATATTATAATTTGACAAATATGTCAGAAAAAGACCAATTTGTCATTTACTATGACAATAGGGTATTTTACTGTATATGAGAAAAAATCTATTAATATATTATTGAGATAGTTTAGTCAAACAGCAATCAGAAAATGTTAGTCTTAGTTCATAAAATAACAGGCTTTGTAATTCTATTACTTTCGTAACCAACGTATTTTTTTAATGATTACAAAATATGATTATAATTATTTTTAAATTGTAGACAATAATCATACAAAATATCAGCACAGCAAGCTGTCGTCATTTCCATAGAGAAATATGGCGTTCACTACGAGACGTTTTTGTTAAACTACGCGCGAAATTTGAAAATGTAAATTTTTTATGCAATTTTATGGCACTTATTGATTGAATAAAAATTTTGAGGTTTTTTTGATGGCATATTAGCACTACAGAATTTATTTGAGACACTTTGCAAAAATTCCATATGGTGTCGGACGTTAAGAATAGCACCATCCCATATCTGTAATCTGTCTGTATCCTGTAATAGCTCTCGGTTAGTGGCCATTAAAGCTGTGTCTGGTGGTCGCACTATTATTGTTTTTTCGGTTTATATGCCCACAAATTCACCGGAGAACCTGCCTTTATTTACTGAGGTGTTAAGTGAGGTAAGTGCAATAATTGCTACGTATAACGTTGAGAATATATATATAATGGGCGATTTTAATGCACATCCGCAAAAAATATTTTATGATGAGCTATTAAGTTTTTGTAACTATCAAACCTGGGTCTGTGCCGATACAAAAAAGTTAGGTTATGATCAAAATTACTATACCTTCACTAGCGAGGCTCACGGCTGTAGGAGGTGGTTAGACCATTGTGTAGTCTCTTCGTCAGCCTGGCAGACAATTGTTAGTGTAGGTATTGATGAAGATGTTTATGTGTCTGATCACTTACCTATATATATTATATTTAATATAGATGTTGTTAGGCCAAAGTTGTTGCCTGGGGCTGCATCCCGCAATGCTGTTGTTTGGGGTGTCAGAAATAAAACTGAGATCGAGAGTTATCATCAGATGTGTTCTGATAAACTGCGGGAGATAGACTTCCCACAGGAGTTTGTGGTGTGCAGTCATGGGTCATGCAACTTGGATGATCACAAACTTGTTCTTGATAAGTTGTACAAGAGTATTGTCGATGTCCTTTGTGAGGCAGCGAGGGAATCGAATGTAGCACACAAGAGACCTAAACGGGGTAGTCCGTTATGTGGGTGGAACAAACATGTTCGAGACGCTCACCGGGAGGCCAGGCTTAGATTCCAACATTGGGTGTTGTCTGATAGACCAACCTCTGGGACCGTTTACGACCAAATGTACGAGACGCGTAAAATTTTCAAAAGCCGACTAAAGTACTGTCAGAATAGTCAGGAGCAAATTAAAATGGACATATTAGCAGAACAACGAGCCACAAATAATTTCTGTGCATTTTGGAAGTCCACAGGTAAGTTGGAGGCTAAGCCTGGTCTTGCAGCGGACGTTGGGGGGGTTACTGAGCATGGGAATATTGCTAACTTATTTAGAGACTATTTTAAAGTAAGGTCTCCACTTGGCCCCTCAGTCCCCTCAGTGTCGGGAATCGGCTATGTGTCTCATGTCCGGGGGCAGGAGCCACTACTACGCTTCACCACGAAGCAAGTAAGTTCGGTGATAAATAGTATGAGTAGGGGCAAATCCCCTGGGTATGATGGGCTTAGCATAGAGCATTTAAAGTGGCATGCATATGCCGAGGGTCCTGTCCTTGTTCTATACGATGTGTCTCAGCCATTCGTATCTGCCGGCAGACTTAATCAAGACCATTGTAGTACCCATCGTGAAGAACAGGACAGGAGACATCTCGGACGTAAGCAACTACCGCCCAATCTCTCTGGCGACTATCATGGCCAAAGTGTTGGACAGTATGCTTGACGCTTGTTTGGCAAAATATGTTAAGTTGCATGACGCACAGTTTGGGTTTTGTCCAGCAACCGAAAGTGCTATCCTAAGTGTCAAGCATACTGTCAAGTACTACACTGATCGTAGGACGCCGGTGTACGCCTGCTTCATTGACCTCTCCAAGGCTTTCGATCTGGTCTCTTACGACGTGCTTTGGAGCAAACTGAAGAGTAGGGGTATACCGGAGGAACTGCTCAGTGTATTTCTGTATTGGTATCATAATCAAACAAACCGTGTTAAATGGTCTAATGCGCTCTCGGAGTCATATGGTTTGGAGTGCGGGGTGAGGCAGGGTGGTCTTTCGTCTCCCCGGCTCTTCAATCTATATGTTAATGACCTCATTGCCGAGCTCAGCAGCATGCGTGTCGGATGCAGGGTGGGTGGCGTTAGTTGCAACAACATCAGCTATGCGGATGGCATGGTGCTGCTGGGCCCGTCGCCAGGAGCGATCGTGGAGTTGCTTAAGGTATGTGAGACCTTCGCTGCTGCACATGGACTAATATATAATGCAAAAAAATGTGAATACATGGTCTTTGGGGTCGCTGGTAAGTGGCGGGAAAGTACACTCGAACTTGCCATAAACGGTGTTTCAATACGTAGAGTGAAAAAGTTTAAATACCTTGGGCATTTTCTTACCGACTACCTCAGTGACCATGCTGACATTGAACGGGAACGTAGGGCTCTGGCGGTCAGGGGTAATATGTTGGCACGAAGATTTGCGCGGTGTACTGACCAAGTAAAGATAACGCTGTTCAAAGCTTACTGTCAGAGTTTTTACACCGGTAATCTTTGGGTCAACTACTCGAAAAGATCGCTGGATGCTCTACGCGTCCAATATAATAATGTTTTTAGGATGCTGTTGCGATTGCCTCGTTTTTGCTTTGCAGTGCCTCTCAAATGTTCGCGGTAACCCATACCGATGGGTTTCATGCTATAATCCGCAAAAAAACGGCCTCGCTTCTGAGTAGAATAAGGGGCAGTCACAATAGCATCCTCAAGACTGTGGCGGCCGATATGTCCCCCACAATAGTGAGGCAATGTGTGAGAAGACTTATACCCTAGTATTTTGTTGCTCTAGTGGTGGGTGGTCTTCTCATTAATTAGTCTTTAGTTAAGGTACTAACAATAGTTTTTTAAGTGCAAAACTGTTACTAACAATTTATGGATCTCGTAGGTGTCCGAAATAAAATGATTATTATATTATTATATCTTCCCGTGGGTGTCGTAAGAGGCGACTAAGGGACTCACCAGAGAATGGGCAGCAGCATTCTCCTCTGTGCCTTTGTAACAACCATACTGCGATCGCCAACCCACCTGCCAAGCGTGGGGATTATGGCAACCCCACCCCTTTCGGGGAGGCCTGTGTCGACGTACGTCAGTGGACGTCTTTCGACTGAAATGATGATGATGATGCAAAAATGGGTGTAATACACTATTAAGTCAGAATATTTTCGCCAGGTAAAATCTAACAATTGTCTTTAAACGGGTTTTTAGTTGGACAATTTTGTCAGTATTTACCTGTCACATTTGGTCATAATTGTCATACTTATTAAACGTCATTTGTCGCGACAATTCGATTTATTTGTCAAAAACTAACAAAACTGACAAAATTGTCGGATTGTCACGTTTATTAGGCCCGAAAATAGTGAGGAGTTCGTTCGATTGTCGCGACAATCCGACATTTTTCTGTTTAAACTTTTTGAGCGATAAGGTGACGATTTGTCATGAAAAACTTGTCAAATCTGCTTTATTAAATAGAAAATTGTCATGACATATTGACATATTTGTAGAATTGTCCGACAATTTTGATAGCAGCGTTACCCTCTGTAGCGAAATTTTATTTTGAATTTGAAGGTGTAAGAAAGTGTTTATAAAAGGTTAATTGCAAAAAAAATGGTACTTACATCGAGCATTATGTATGAATTTAAAATAAAAAATGCAAAAAAGAGAAGAGAACTTTTTGCCTGCTAAGCCGAAGACTATGCTTGTGCAGACTTTAAATTTTCCCTATTATTGACTATCGTGACGTGTGCTACATTGACTTAAACGCAGTCTTGCTTGATAAGCTTGATAGGGTCCTTAAATAACTGTATCAGGTTTATCTATAACTTGAGGAAATATGACCATGTATCAAACCACAGGTCTGAGTTGAAATGGTTGCCCATTCGCCAAAGAAGAAGTTTGCGTGTACTGACAACGCTTTTCTCCCTACTCAACTCTCTCTCCCCCCCTTCTTATCTAATGTCCCACTTTCAATATCTATGTTCTTCACACGCTAGAAATCTGGAAATCTAGAAATCTAACAGCCTTCTCTTACTTTGCCCTTCCCATACTTCTGATTTTGTTCGTTCTTCCTTTCATATCCAGGTCATTCTTCTCTGGAATGCGCTTCCACTCGATATCAGAACGGCCACCAGCCAGTATGCATTTAAGCGGAAATTGCGAACTTATTTTCAGCACAAATAAGCAGAGTCTTCTCATAATACTTTGTTCCTTTATTTATATTTAGATATATAATATATATGTCGGATCGTCAGGGAGCGATCGAGGAGGAGTGCCGAGCGGTATATTCCATCGTCAGGAGTATGGACGTTCCCATTATCCCATTAGGGATAAACAAGACCTGTAAAAACAATTACACACTATTAGTAAAGAAAACATAATACAAATGGTAATCAGTAACAAGAATAAAGTAAGTTAAAGGTACAGCAACAATACAGTTAATCGAACAGACCATTAAGGTCCCACAGTTCGTACAGTGGCCAAGCCACCCAATGATAAACGAACAAACCCTTAAGATTTACAGTTCGTACAGCAGCCTAAGCCACCCAATGATAAACGAACAAACCCTTAAGGTCTATAGTTCGTACAGTAGCATAAGCCACCCAAATACAAAGTGTATCGCTCGCTAGCAGCAAGCCTATACAGCTATGTGAATATACAGCAGCGCTCTGTACCAGGTAAACCGACAGTATTGTCGGGAGCTGGAACTCTTTACTGAGTCGAATCCGAGGATCGACTGCCATACTTACGGAGTGCACGCTCTTTTATAAGGCGATGCCCCCACCTTATAACCTCTCCATACAAGTCTATCCATTGGCGCACGGAAGTGCGTCACGCGTTTACTTGATACAAAACACTACAATGTACTAAATCTAATAAGATTTAATTATAAAGCAATCAAATACCACACTAATAATTGTCATGAATAAACAATAGTGATTTCATAAAGTAATTCGTTTTACATTCAAAGTAACGTGTCAACAATTGTTTTGAATAAAACCATCGATAACAATTATCGAAATAAAGTAACTACAAATCAGTGCACATACAGTGAGTACTCAATAAATCATGTTTCGAATTAATAGACAATATTGATAGTAAAATCACATAAATTAACAATAAGAACCACAAATCATAACAAATTTAGTTACACCCACAATTGTGATTAATAAATCGTCTCCGACATATATATATTATATGTTTATATATATTTTATATAGGTATGTTATAAACCAAACATTAAATTATGTATGTGTAGTTTATATGTATATTCGTAAGTATAAATCTTTTTAACTTTTTTAATATATATTTTTTTTTTCATATGCACCTGCCATGTTATCTCTTCACCACCCTTGGTTGACTGGTAGAGAATGCCTAAGGCATTAAGTCCGCCTTTGTACCTTTGTGCATGAAGTATAAATAAATAAATAAACTGCCTTCAAAAACTAAAAAGTGATAAATAACTTTAGCATAGAACACACATGACTTTAGTTTCGGAAGTCGGTGGCTTTGCTCTGTTTGTTGTTTTGTATTGCCACCGACTTCCGGAACTAAAGTCATGAGTGTTCTGTGCTAAAGTTATTTATCACTTTTTAGTTTTTGAAGGCGGTTCTCTTTTTTCAAAAAAGTTTTTATTTTCCACTTTTTAGTGCTTCCTTATCACAACACGGTTAAAACAGAGATTGAAAGTCCTCTAAAGATGGAAAGATGGAAGAAAAGAAAACGTCTTCTCGGTTTTTGTTGTTCTTTTCAATAAACGCTGAATTGTTGTTACATATTAAAATCTTCTCCAGAATGTAACAAACAGTTTTCTGAAACCTCATCAAAATCGGTTCTGCCAAACGGGAGATAATCGCGGACAAACATACATACATATATTCATACATACATACGAACATACAGGTCGAACTGAAAATCTCCTATTTTTTAAGTCGGTTAAAAATAGAGGCAGCACTCTTAAATACCTAAGTGAAACCAACGGTGGGCAGACGCTCTCTCTTAACATTGTCACGTTCTTATGTATGCATTCAGAAAGAGAGCGTCTGCCCACAGTTGGTTTCACTTAGGTGTTTAGAGTGTGGCCTTCACTTTTATCTATAAGCTTCTTGGCTATTACCTTGCCGCATATAGCTGGACACTTTTTCAACTTTCCCCCCATGGCCCCATATGAGATAGTAGATAGATAGTGCTCTTTACCTCTACTCTTCATAGGCAGGGCGTTGCGAATGGATGTTCAAAAATGCCAGGAGGCAGCCAGGGTTGCCTGGTGGATTTTTGAGTAAACTTATTTGTTTCGTTTTTAGTAATCCTAGACTATTTGTTGATCGATAACCTGACATTGTATGATAGGACATACTTACTTCCATGCTCGAGACCAACCCAGAAAGGATGATAATATATTTAAAAAAACTTTATGAAAAAAAAAATACCAGTCTATGTCCTATGTATGGTAAATGACGTAAATGTCTTGTTGCGGCAAATCGAATTTTATCGCAACACGATTTACTTTCTTGAAGATGATGAGTTTTTAAACACTATATTCTGTAACACTACTTTAAACATGAGTACACCGTATATTGCTGGTAAATATTTCTAATTACATTCGTATAATTTCAGAACAGCATGCTGAAGAGGTTATAATTATCTGAACCATAACACTACCTATTTTTACAGGTTTGACCAGCAAAAATATTTTTTTAATTGACTTCAAAGAACCATATGAAGAGACTAATCTTAGAGATGAAACAACTACCAATATACGTAGCATTATATTTAGTCCAAAAGGTACCTACTTAGCTTACAGGACTGATAAGAAGTAAGTATCAGGTTATTGTATTTAAATTGGACCTACTTATTATGCCCTTAGTTAGTTAGGTATTATACGTTTAGGTGTGACTATCTATTTTTGATCGAATATGTTTTTTATTAATGTATTAAACAGGTAATATGTAATAAATATATAAGTAAAACCGATGAAAAGTAGGTAATTAAGTAAAATTTACAAGTGGCAAACTGCACCGGTTTGAAGTTGTGACTTTGTGTAATTTTCAGAGCAGAGATAGTGAGATGTTCTGACTGGTCAGTAACAGCAACCATAAATGGAAACATCAAAGAGATGTTTTTTTCACCCCTGGACAACTATTTTACGGTCTGGGAAATGTTCTTTATAACTAAAGAACACCCTGAGGTAATAATTTTATTGTCACCATATTTATTAATAGTTAACTTCTGCCACTAAGTTCTGAAGTGTAATATACCATAAAACATTATCATATGGTACTCACCAATTGTGTAGCTTTATATTATTTAAAGATTTGTTGTAACTGAATTTAGTACCTACTTACAGAGATAACCTTTTGTCTGCTACAGTGATGTATAGATGACAAATTAAAATGTGCCCAGCACGCCACTGTCACAACTACATGACAGATTTCTATAAGTTCAGACATACCATGGCACTAAGGGTGTATTTTGCTTTTTTTATGTGGGACTACCACATAAAAAAGCAAAAAGGTTAATAAAAAAAAATCCTCTATAAAATTAGTTAATAAAATAAAAAAGGCTTTTATTTCATACACATATTACAGTAACAACAAGTAACAGGAGATCCCCTTTTAAGCAAAGAGTTGCCTGTGTTAGGAGACTCCGCAAACACAAATATAGATAGATAAAGGAAATACCTAGGTTGCTTGAGGTTAACATATTTAAAAAAGAATTATACAAACAAATCAACTGTTTCAGGGCAAGACTAATCTTCATGTTTATAAATCAGCTGATGGCCAACTTGCAGCGAGTTTTAAGCAAAAGAATCAAACTGGATGGTAAGACACATTTTAAGAATCCATGTTTATGATGATGGTAGTGGTGCAGGTTGTGGTTGACCCACACACATGCAGTAGTAGTAGTATGATGGGCTGGTGTCCGCAACTCCACGTCTCAGCACATATTTTGCGTACCACTGTATGCACAAAGAAGTTTCCTTCATACTCTTAATTGTTTTTATTTTATTTTAAGGGAACCAAAGTGGTCATCAGATGAGAAACTGTTTGCCCTACATACAAACAATAGGGTGTTGATCTATGAGGATAACAACTTCGACAAATATGTGCACCAGTTACAGGCAGAGAAACTGAAATCGTTCAGTGTCTCTCCCAGCCCTGCACCTACATACTACTTTGCTGCATTTACTTTAGGTAAGGATCTACAAGCCTAAATAGTTATGCCTGTATGTTAGACATCACTGAGCCTCGAATTATAAAAAGCTTCCATATGGAAAGTATAACATGTAACTTAAATGTAACTTGATCTTAGAAAAAAAAGCTGCATTTAAATAATCCTATGTAGGTATGTTTAGATGAGTAAAAACTTACACCCTGTATTAATTTGTTGTGAATGCTTATTATACACCAAGGTTAAATTAATTAAAATTATTAAATTCTTTATTATGCATTAGGTGAACAATAACACTAGTAAGTTCTAAGAGAGAATATAAAAGAAAATATTAAACTAGCGTATTTTGAACTCTGGTACTCAAAGTAAGATTAACTTGTGTTATAAGTACCAGTGTTCAAACAAAAGTAGATGCACAAAGGTATACTGATTCCCGCGAGAGATAGCAGGCGCGGTAGTGCAGTTTAACTGTCGCAAATTAGAATTTTATACAAAAAAAAATAAAAAAATTAATATTTAAAAAAAATAGAACAATACCATTAAATAAATAGTAACAGGAAATAGAGGGAGTAATGTGAGTGTATGAGGATGAGTAAATGTTTAGAATGTATGTGTAATGTAAGTAAATTAATTAATTAATGAATGGGAGATCGTGTGTGTGTTATAATGAGTGATTAGGTGGTGATCTTGAGTAAATGTTCAGTATTATGGTGGTAGTCAGAACCTGGTCATTGGATAAATATTGCAATTTCTATTTATTAAGTTGTACAGACGAGTGCTAATAATATTGTAATGACGTTGAGCAAGAGAAGTTCTGGAGTATTGGGTGAAGCAGATTTTTTTTTTTACGATTTTGGGTGTAACTTGCGATAAATGAAAGTGTAGAGTGTTTCCATTATACATTTGTAGGATAAAGAGTTGGCATACTGTAAGAGTCTGACAATCCGCGTACAGTTGAGCCGTAGGATAGGGCTTGAGGGTCATGACCTTTAGGACGGCTCTTTGTGCTCGTTCTTGCTGCAAGAGATAGGTTTTGGCCGCCCCACCCCAGGCCGTTATGCAGTACGTCAGGATTGATTGTCCAAGAGCACAGTAAACGTTTTTTAGTGTCTCAGTGGCAGCAGAAGGTCTGAGTCTTTTCATAATAAAAATGAGCTTACATACTCGCGCAGTCAGTGTTTTAAGATGGATTTTCCAACTCAATTGACTGTCGATTTGTACTCCAAGATATTTTATATTAATCGACCGGTTTATGTGAGGACATGGACATAGAAGGGAAGAGGTATCTACTTGACAGGTGTGAGCCTTAAGAGTGAAACAATCGGGGCTTGATTGTGAGGAGGCTTTTAGGAAAAATGTCATGTACACTCGGCCAACGTAATTGATTTACAGGCCACACATACGGGATATTGTCACTGTGTGTGTAAATGAACTAGTCGGTTGGTCGGTTATGAAGTTAAACTGTTTGTGTGCGTATGCCCACGTATACCAATTTTAATTGAATGAAGTCCAATATTTCAACCTTTTAAATAAGGACCAGGTAGCCGGTCGGTGAAAGCACTTTGCATAGATAAGCCTCGTGTCGTAAGATCAAACCCCGGCAGGTATTATGGTTTTGGGTTTTTATTTTTCCTTTGTCCTATAAAACATTAACATTTTGTGTCAAATAAAATTACTTAAACAAAAAAATAAAAAGGTAATTAAATAAAACCAATAAAATAAATCAAAATATTTTATTAAATAACCTAGGCGTTGGAATCATCGATCAGTAATAAAAGATGGAATGCGGAATCCTATTGTTCCTTATCGCTATTGGGTCATTAGTGAATGAGCCAGCTCGTTCCGACTATTATGTTTCTTACAAGAGTTGGCTTAGGGTTCAATTTGGCATGGGTTATAATATTAGCAAATAAAAAACTACGTGTAGCTAATACAATTATTTATATAACGCAAACTATTGTAAAAATATTATTATATCGTTATTGATACCTAACTTTTTTATGATTAGAACACTATTGGCAACTTCATTAAGAGTTCATAAGACAAGACAAAGTTTTCTTTTTATTGAATATGAATGGACGTAATTGTTTTTTCAATGTATACAAATTTAAACAAAGTGGAATTGAAAGTGAAGTGAATCAACATGTTAGATAGTAAGAAATTAATTTAACTTCTAACTGAATAACAATAACATCACTTACACTTCAAAATATATACTGCAAATAACTGTCAACTACGGACTATACATAATAACTTAGGTGTTTATAAGAGAATCACGGCAACATGAAGTAGCTTTTAAACCTAAGTATATTAATAGTAATTCGGCTTCGTTTACAGTATTTTAACGCCATCCATAAACGACTTTAAACATTTCTCATCACTAAAATAAACACATTGTTCTCCCAATTAAAATGAATATAATAATATGACCTAGCGAATAGAATTGGTTTTTGCCGGTAGCGTTGGACAGAAAAATCTTCCGTGGTGGCTTACTGCAATTTAAACCAGCTTCATGCCGGTCAGCAGGTGATATCGCACTGTTTATAAGCACACATGTCATTATGTGTTGATGTAGTTATGCGGGTGGATAAAAACGGATTAGTCCCGTAAACAGCCTTGCCACGATGTCGTGGTAACGAGCCGAAGAATTCGCCTTCGGTTTTGGCCCACGTCGATGATGGTCTATTTCTTCAGAATACGCACTTCGATGGACACATAACTGCACGGTTCTCCTTAATGAATAAAAACAAAATAATATTTAAAATAATGCAGATAAACAATGGTGAATTGGTGGATAATTAATCATAGATAAATTAACTGACTGTCTTATATTACATCATTGTAATAAAACTTAATACCGTTATTTATTTATTAGATAAATAATAAACGTGTTTCATGACTATTTTAATTGCATAATTTAAAAGTTTTTCTTTATTTCGACTAAATGTTTTATGTTAGACAAAAACAGACTGGCATAAGTAAATTTTATCAGAATCAAATTCTGATATATTTAAATATTATTTTACATTAATTTAGTCATAGATCAAAGGTGAGATAAGTTAAGAATTTGAGTTGGAATATTACTAACGTAATGAAAACATTGTCACGAGTAGCTTTGTTACTCACCGATATTAATAATCACCTTGCAATTTCACTAATGAAAACGTTTTGCTCATGCAAAACAATGAATTGCGTCTTGTTGCATGGTTGAAAGAAGTTGAAGCACAATTGGATCAGAAACAAAGAACGCACAGAAATATGAGTGTTCATCTATATACTTAGGATTGCAATTTATATTCGTAGACTGACAACTAAGAATGCTCATTTTTTATAAACTAAGGTGGAAGTATAAAAAAATAAACAAAAATTGTGGGTAGTTATATCCTAAACGGTCAAAATAAATTGGCTGAGAGTTCCGTGCGCACTTCTCAAACGTTATTTTACTCATCTGTGAACGGAATTGAATTGTTAGCAATTCAACTAGGTTTCATTACCTAGTTGAATTGCTAACAGTTTTACGAAAATTATGTTTACAAAACAAAAAGAATGTATTGCAACCGAGATTTGACCTTAAGACTTCTTAATAACTAACCAGATACGTTAGCCATTGCGCCAAACCTGTTACAATGATTGGGTGCGAAATATTATAACTTATTCTATTACACAGATTACTGATGACGATACATACATTGATATTATAGTTACTGCTTAGTGACGCGACATACGCACACTAATAAAAAGCAGAACTCGTTCGTTTTATTTAACGTTTGTGTATGTAACTCTTTATACCGCGTGTGCGTGCAATGTGTAAACTAATTACGTTGTTCCACTGTACAAGGTCTTGTCAGGATCCAGAGTCAAAAGGTTGCCAGTTAGCCAGCTCATGACGGACCTAAGACCAAGTTCTGCGCATGCGAACGTATGAGTCCAGCTGTCCCCATGAACGAGGATGATTAAACCTTATTGTTGCTTATTGACCATTTTAATATTATGCACCAAATTTACAATAATCATCCTGAGTTCCTGGTGCTGGTTAACTTAAAAGAATAAAAACCACTCATTTAAAAAGTAAAAATATCATATTTTAGACACCATTAACATTTGATTAATATACCTTGTTGGTTGGCAGGCAAGGCAGGCCAGCCGTCTTTCTGGCGCGTGTTCAAGTACCCTGACTTCGAGCAGAACCAGGCGGTAGTGGCACGCTCCTCGTTCCAAGCGGACAAGGCAACCTTCTACTGGAACCGACGAGGCACCAACGTGTTCGCGATGACACAGACTGATGTTAGTAATGCTGACACTTCATTGGATAATACAAAATCTACTTTAT
This sequence comes from Charanyca ferruginea, assembly GCA_947361185.1. NCBI lineage: Eukaryota > Metazoa > Arthropoda > Insecta > Lepidoptera > Noctuidae > Charanyca > Charanyca ferruginea. The sequence goes on along the minus strand of OX376059.1, from coordinate 17,661,270 downwards.
TTCAATATGCATAGGGTACATTTTGTATTATCCATATAAGACGAATATTTGCACAAATACGCCATATGAAGTGCCGCATAACAAACTGAATGCTTTGATAGTTGATTTTTGGTTACCTATTTAGTACAAACATATATTTGAAAAGTGAGATGATTACCATGAATCCCTTAAGTATTCTTCTGGTTTCTAGGTGGACAAAACTGGTGGTTCTTACTATGGAAAGCAATCACTCTCTTATGGTGATGTCAAAGGCGGTTCGGAAAATGTGACATTCAGTAAGTTGTAGTTACTAAGTAATAAATTCATAGATATAGAATAGAACACTAGACCAGCGCTCAGCGTGTCGCTGTAAGGGACAGAAAATCAAGGTACCTAAATCTTTAGGGTTACCCGCTTCAAGGTGATTTTACCCCGAATTTTCACTACGATTGCAAGAAAATAAATAATAATAATAATAATTTTTTATTAACTCTCACAGTATAAAACCCTAAGATTACAGTTTTTTTTTTACAGTAATTGTGATTTTATAGTCACAGTACGGATCGCAACCCTTAGCTAGATTACAGTGTAACCTGTGTTAAAGATGCCAGTCCCATTCCCCTTTACAAATGTAAACATATTCACAAGACGTTTAAACTGTTTATGCAATCTAAAATTTATTAACAATGTAAGGGAAAGGAGAAAACAAAAATGTTAAAATATACAAAACTAAAACTAAAAGAAAACTTTCTATAAATGCATGAGCAAGTGAGCGTGTTAATGAAGTTGTGTGTAAGTGAGAGTTAGAGTATGTGGGTGCGAGAACGAGTGAGTGTGTGTGAAAGAGTGTGTGTGCGTGTGCGTGTGAGTGTGTGCGTGCGTGCGTGCGTGTGTGTGTATGCGTGTGTGTGTATGCGTGTGTGTGTATGCGTGTGTGTGTATGCGTGTGTGTGTAAGTGTACTACACCATTGTACTTAAGAGGTTTTCCGTCTCTTGATATGTCATTCTTTGAAGATATTTATTAATTTTATTTTTACAATCGCGGCTTGAGAGTTGGTAAATAGGAAGCAGTTTATTCAATTTGATGTATAGTGTTGGTGCAAGAAAATAATTGAACCTACTCGAATGGGTAAAGTTACTTTTCCTAGTTTCGCAAACTATGTCTTTCCGCCTTTTTAAGATTTTTTTGAATGGGGTCGCACCATGCTGACTTATGACAGTTTTTGCTATGAAAAGTGGCCTTACAGTCAACACTTGACAACGTTTATAGAGTTCGGTAGTAGGAAACAAATAGTTTTTAAAATTGCTTACTTTTAGGATAGCCCTCTGGGCTCTTTCTAATTTTAATAGCCTTGTTTTTGGCGCACCACCCCAAGTCGATATACAATAACTCAGTAGCGATTGGCACAGTGCAAAATAGACTTGTTTTAGCAATCGTGCATCAGCTACGTGTCGTAGGGTTTTGAATATGTATATTAACTTCCTGACTCTATTTTATAAAAGCTCAATGTGGAGTGAAAAGGAAAGATTATTGTCCAGAATAACGTTCACCAATTCAATTTTTGAAAAAAAATCTAAAGACTTCGCGCCATTACCTTTCATCCCCGTTCTGGTACGCTAGAATGACGGACTTTTTGAGCAAGAGAAGAAAAAGAAAAATTATCACCCGATTTCAATAAAGAACTATATATAGTATATATGATGGTGCGAGTGTCACTGGATTCACAAAACTCTTGAAAAATCGAAATGGCGGATTATTGGCGCCATACTATGTCTTAAATTTAAAAAAAAAAATAATTATTGTTAATGAGAAATGAAAAAAAAAACACATTACAAAAATTAAAAAACATTTTAATAAAATAAATTATTTATTTGATGAAAGTGTTGGCTGCATATTCTAGAGCTTTTGTTTGGGACCCAATTATTTCTATTAGTTATTTTTAACCATAATTCTCGTGATTCTTGTTTGACGGGAAATCTGAAAGTTTTGCAACATTTTAATACAATATTTTATACTATATACAGATCAGATACAAAAAGGTAAATATGGTGTGGTAACGCATGGCGAAAAGTGGAACACACAGAAATAATTATGTAAATAACTGTGATTATTTCTGTGATTTGAATGGTATGTTTCATAATTCTTGTGTCTTTGCTTTACTGCCAGCGCTATAGACTCTACTTAACTCTATTAAGGCATTCACCTGGAATGATTAATGAACGTAATTTATTGCAATATATTTTTATAGCGTACCCATTTTAGGGGATAATTATTACTCCCTAAAATGGGATAGTATCCGATTAAAAAGTAGGCAACACTGAGCTTGGAGGTTAAGTAAAAAACAATAAGTAATAAAAACATAATTCAACACTTATTTCATCTTGAAACAGATACAAATGTATTTTAACAGTTTATAAACCATATTAGTTGAAAATTTCCATTGTCTTCCATCAAATAAATTAAAATATTTAGCTATTTACGAATGAAAAGACAATCCGGCAATTTTCCTCTCACTATTGCTTTTGCAGCCAAGAACACTGCACCGTACCACTTTGCAGGAATATGTAACGTCAATTCTCAAGTGTCCTCAACAATAAATCACAAAACAGTTAGTATTTTTCTAAATAATTTAATATTTCGTCGCAACGTCTTTCGAAGAAGGCACAAAAGTGTCAAACTTTGTTGGGCACATGAGCCAAAAACACGACACGCGATGAGGGACAAAAAATATTATTCTCTGTCTCTTTTCTTTACAAGCATCTCGTATATATTTCTCTTTTTCTTGTGTAAGCGAGATAGAAGATAACCAGCAGTCTATAGTGCCTACTCTGTCTACGAATAAATTGGAAGAATGGTATTCAATTTATCAAAAGGTTGGTAGATGAAATATGGCTTTATGTACAATCAGAGCTCATAGTACCTGGCCACAGCGTATCCGTGACTACCACCTATAGTAGAAATTTTGATATATTCATTTCGCTCACTTATCTGGGCGCCACCGCGCCCTTTTGCGATACTAAACCTACGCAGGCGTTATTCACGATATTTGACTAATATCAGGTAGCCTTCAAAGCGCCCATCCCCATCGAGCGAATTACGACGCGAGCGTGATTAAAATTTTTTTGGTTTCAACCAACGCAAAGCTCGAAAACAAACGAGTGAGTGAGAACGCGATAACATCACAGGAAAATTGGCGCGCGGAGATTTCACAAAACTTGTTCCAGGAAATACGTGTTTTTGAAAAAGCCTTACAAGGTTTTGGTAATAATGATTGTAATTTAGAATCTCCATTACATGTACAAATTGTACAAGGTTTCTATGAAGCTGTTTTTTTACTTTTTCAATGTATGAGAGTGCATCATACATTGAAAAAGTATAAAACAGAACAGCCAAGGTTCAGATAAAAACTGTGCAAAAAAGTTGTTTTTCAGACGTGGTTACTGAATTGGTTTCTCAAAAAAGTTTATTTTTGACTTCATACAAACCTAGATTTAAACCACAAGATACCTGTGTGTTAAAAATATTTGGAGAATAATTTGTTATAATGCCGTAATCACGTACGAGCGTTTGTATGGGAAATATGACGGGATGGGCGCTCTTAAATGTCAAATTCGCGTATTTCCAAAATAGTATTTTGTGCTTGTATTATAATACGAATATTGTACTTACCTATTTATTATTATTTATTTTTTTGTTAGCTTATTCTTAGGAAGGCCTTTGCCACTCCTGGGCAAAGGCCAGTCGAGGAACACCGTGGTGGTTTTTTAGCCGGTAGAAGTCCGGCACCACGTCTTCCCCAGACAGACAGTCCATGAGGATTTCCCCTCGTTAAAAAAAAAAGGAGTGGGACTCCTGGGCAAAGGCCTTCCTCCATGTCTTCCATCTTTCCCGATTCTGGGCCTCCACCCATCAGTTTTGGAGGAATCCGTCCAGTTCGTCCCGCCATCTCCTTCGTAGCCTGCCGCGACGCCGTCTTACTGTCTCAGGGCTCCAGTTCTGTGTCAACTGACCCCACAGTTTGTCCGGCATGCGGCAGACATGTCCTGCCCAGTCCCATTTAAGTTGGGCAGCCTTATGAGTCATACCTATTACGAATATTATATTGGGTAGACTTTGTAGGTTAAAGTAACTATGTAAAGATAGAGTAGCAACTCTTGGAAGTCTCCTGTAGAAGAATCAGATTGGTCTTCACAAGTCAATAATTACAATTTTGATGTTTAACTTCGTACCTTTCGCAGGTAAGGAGGGCCCAGTGCACGCGATCTCGTGGAACCCCGGCAACTCTAACGAGTGGGTGGCGGTGTACGGCCACGCGCCAGCTAAGGCCACGCTTTTCAACGTCAAATGCGAACCGCTGTTTGAATTCGGAACCGGAGCGTGGAACTCCATATACTTCCCGCCTGAAGGGAACCATATCCTTTACATAAAATGTGCCTATACATAGGTACTATACGACGTGAATACGTCTTTAAAATTGTTACATAGTGGGAGTGGGAGGCAAGTTAAAAAAACGAATGGTAACAAAATCGAGCGATACAGTTTGGTGTTGCAGCTTCATATCTATCATCTCCATCCTAAATTCAATTACAGAATTGGATAGATAAAGGATCAAACACTTCATTACGCCGAATGCGATGGTGGGGGAACCGCCGCCGCGTTTCGTGATTTACACTTAGTATCTGTGCTTAGTATAACTTTTGACTCGGAAAGCTACTAAGTTCTTTTGAGTTTCTATCGTCAGCTCTTGTCAAAATCTATAGATTGTATACAAAACATTGTGTGCCTTTATTTTTCTAAAGAAAAGGTAAAATAATCAAATGTCAAAAATGGCTGGCTTGGCTAAATCCGTAATGGTCATTGTATCGATTGTTGTATCACAAATCTACTAAAAATCTTGTGTCATAAAATTCTTGTTTATGTTTAATGTTTATTTGCAGTAAGCTCTTGTCGTACAAATGCAGGCTTGCGAACTTGCGGGCACCCCTACGCCGCTTTACCAGGCAATACAACAAGATCTTTGTAGACATCGAGTTCTTTTCAGTCTCTGCTGAAAAATTTTAAAGTCTTATCTACATAGTAATTTTAGATTATAATTGTAGTTAGTTTAATATTTACACATTTTCTCTCCCTCTCTGTCGTTTTCTGTTGTATAAGTTCACTATTAACTACTTTTTCTGTTTTTACAGCTTAGAATAGCGCACTGTTACTTTTAATTGTTTTAATATGTTGTGGAAAATGTCGTAGGTTATACATTTACAATTCTTGTATATTTATAACTTTATACAAGATTTTAATGTATAACTGTTTATTTTCCACATAAATGTTAAAAGACGTTGACGTGTTATGTTAACATTTAATACCTACTCTCCGTGATCTTAAATGGTTCCTTAACTCTGTAATACGTATGCTGCTGGGCGGTTTTGGTAACATAGCATCAGGTCACATCGAGGTGTGGGAACTCCGCGGGTACAAGAAGGTGGGCTCTTGCGCGGCGCCCGACACCACCAGTCTGATGTGGGACCCCCGCGCCGAGACGTTTGTTACTGCCACTACTTACCCCAGACTCACAGTCGGTAATGGGTATGTATCAAGTACTTTAATCCGGGCCGACCCTCTCATGTATAACGCATGGTCGCACATAGTCAACATTCTGCAATCATAATAGCAGTTTCAAACTCGATTTCCTTTACCTCGTTATCTAAACAATTTCGAGTACCTACTCAGAATGTCGTAACAAACTGAAACTCAAAATCGTTTATTTCAAATAAACCATTTACAGGTTCTTTTGGATTGTCTGAGTAAGTCAGTCAGAAAGTTGAAGCTAGTCGCTCGTTCCAAACCACAGATGTAGATAGACCTAGATAACGCAAGTATCACGATCTGTATGAAAACCAAGCGTGCCATTTTTTGACTACCTATTATGACGTCACAAGGACTATTTAGTGATGGGAAAGTAAAATCGATTTAAAGACGTCGCCGCGCGTGGCGCCCTCTTTGAAACACCTTATATTTAAATATAAGGTGTTTTGATCGAATTCTTTTAGTTCTAGTGTTTACAAAAAGCAACGGGATTCTACCCTTTTTCATTTCTTTCTATCACTCAAAGACTTGTTGGGTGAGAACTCATTTTGAATAATGTTCGCCTTTGTATATACCATTTCTCAATTACTATACGAATACTATTTATTGAGTAATTGTGTACAGTAAAGCATTATTAAGAATCGTTCAAATCGATTAATGAATCGATTTTATGACAGACTAATGAGATATACGAATGAGATACACAGAAGAAAATAAAATTCCTGATCTGCTTATAAGGCAGCAGGAAAATATATTATTTACAAAATTGTTAGTATTTCTAATTCTTTCTTGTAATTGTTGTAGACTATCAAAATTTCGGAAACAAAGAAAAAATCCAGAGAAGAAATTTTAGAAGCAAAACGAAACAAATTAAAATTGTCTACATAATAAGTACTTATATAATACAAAATCATTCGTCTGTTTCAGAAATCGATTCTTGAGAATCGATTTGTGTTGCATATGATGAACAGCACTAATCGCTAAAACTGACAGAAAAATGATGAAATACCCTGTACTACAAAACCGAAGCGATATACGATAGTATCGCTTGTTTCGATATTCATCACTTGTTAAAACAAAACGTCTCATCAACCGCTCCAAGTAAAAGCCGCAATGTAATACGAATGTTTTGTTTTTCTCAAATCTGGTATTACCAGGTATTACTGAGGGTATTAGATTACAAATAATTGTTTTTTGAATTAATTACGCATAATATTATTCACAAAATGACTTACCGATGGAAGGAAACGTTTACTTTATTTTTTCTTCTCGCATTTGTCCAGTTTTTACAATTAATAACAGCGCAATTAACCATTTTAATATTTTTAACTGACGTCCGACTAGCGCTATACACCGATGCAGACTGAGCGCGAAAGTGGCCACTTACGATTTTTGTACGTAAGCTAGGCACGCGAAGTAGTTGCTCTTGCGTTATTTAGGTCTATCTATATTTGTGTTCCAAACAGTAGGTTTCTATGGAGAAGAATGAGCAAGAAACTCAAGAAACATGTATTGTGTCTATATGTATAATTTAATAAATACTTCTATTTAGATACAAAATCTGGCACTACACATGCGCTCTAATGCACAAGCGTGTATGCGCTGAGAAGGAGAACCTCCTTGCTATCAACTGGCAGCCGGGCAACTTCCCCAAGAGTGAGCTGTCTAGGACAGTGCCCAAAGGCATCGAGGACTCGACACCTAAACCGTCGGCGGCCTATAGACCTCCTGGCGCTAAGAATAGACCTTCTACCTTCACGCTACATGAGCAGGAGAAGCCGCATAAACCTGGAGAAACACCGACTGGTGAGTTTTTTTTTTTATAAATTTGCATTACATGTTTTTTTTTAACTATTGATAGGCATACGTTTGATCACTATCTCACCTGATGGGAAGCGATGATGCGGTCTAAGCTGGAGCATGCTTGCCTAGAAGTAACATTCACTCTTGACTTAAAGACTCCCAGGCTGTAGCTATCAGGAAACACAGACTCAGGCAGGGAATTCCACTCCTTAGCAGTACGCACAATGAGTGTGTTCCCTAAACGTAGTGCGTGTGGGTGGGATGTCCGCCATGTACCGGTGGCGCATCGCCGTACGTCTTGTGGTCCGATGATGAGACAGGCTCGGCGGAATTAAATTATGCAACTCCGTCGCACTCTCCCCGAAATGCAACCGATAGAAAACCGACAGGCCAGCAACTCGGCGTCGATGCTCAAGACTTTGGAGCTTTGACTCAACGAGCCTATCATTGTCGATGATCCTCTTGGCTCGTGCTTACGTTAATAAGCAATAGACAGCTTTGTTCATTAAAAAATTGCAAAATAGTCAATCAATCAACTTTGTTTTCTCACCACATAATATGTACATAAATTAAAATTGGTCAGATTCAATAATTATACACAATTCAGGTACCGTACATTATATTGTGGGAGACTGTTGCCTAAGCTAGTCTCGTGACCTGTGTTTCTGGACACCAGGATCCTACCCCAATACATTTTCATTTCTTAAATAGTACTTTCTAGTTGCACCCAATTACGTTACTAGGACTGCTAGAAATTAACTTTACCGTCTATATAATCTATATAGTATTATGGATATCACTGGATATAAATAACATCACATCAGATTGAACCAAGCTTTGTATTTCTTTAGCTGCGCCATCGAAACAGGCGCTGAAACAGAAAGAAAAACGTGAAAAGGCAAAGGCTCGCAAGGCTGAAGAGAAAGCCCGCGGGGACGCCTCCCCTCCGCCTCCCATCGCCACGTCCCGCTCACCCTTCGTGTCAACCGGAGACCCCGAGAAGGACAAAAAGATTAAAAATCTCAATAAGGTAATAAGTTATCCATATACTAATATACTTTTACTTTTATTATTTTATTAATTTTATTTAATATTATAAATTTGAAAGTAACTCTGTCTGTTACGCTTTCACGGTGAAACGGCTAACCGATTTTTATAAAATTTTGTATGAAAATAGCTTGAACCCTGGGGAAGGACATAGACTACTTTTTAATCCGCGACTTCGTCTGCATAGACGATAACCGACATTCACGTGGTCGCGTGCAAAAGCTAGTATATAATAAGTTGATTCCGCTTTTGATCACTTTAGCAATAACCCTCCTGGGCTTGAGGTACCTTTTTTTATTACTTGTTCATTAAGGCTGCTCTCACGAAAAAAGCTTGTAAGAAGCATGCAGATAAAGCAACTTTTCGTCGGCATTTGCAGAGAAATTACATCTAAATTGTTAGTAATCTACATGATATGATACGTAATTTGATTTAGCCACAATTTTTCTATTGGTATCACATAATAAGAAAAAAAAAATGTCAAATCACCTCCAAATCATTGAGATGAAACCATTTTACTTCTTAATTTCTTATCAAAAGAGTATAAAAAAATATCTACTGGTTTGCAATACAAAGGAAAATGATTTGGTTTTGTTACTTTTTACAAATATGTATTATTTTTATTACAATAAATTAAAAATGAGTCCGATTAAAGTCTACATCACCCTCCGTACTCGTCCACAAATTCAGTACGGGCCAAATGCTCAAGGTTATTGGCATGTATACAAGCCTTAAGTGCTTCGCATTTTAGTTCAGGAATCATAATGGGGTGGATGACACTACCAACGAATTGACATACTTTAATGAGCTGTCAATACGCGAATCCCTCATAGATTATGTATGGCATTGGTGCCGATTCCGTTGTTCATAAACTAAACTAAAATTAGACAATTGGCATCTATTACTACTAGGCAGTTGAAGAAAAGGACGGCGATAGATAAGAACTAAGTTAGAGATGTCAAATTAGTTTTTTTTCCCCTTGAACTTCGTCGTGTTTTTAATCAATACGTTCTGAAATGACAGCTATAATTGTATGAACATTTTAGATCAACTTAAATTGACAGCAGCTCTTATTAATATCTGTCTCTTTCTTGTTTTATTGAAGAGAACGAGATATAAATAGCTTAAAATAAGTTTAGCTCGTGCACAGCAGAATTGGCACCACTATATACTTATGACGTCACTTCTAGTTAGTTATTTCCCAACTCAATTGACTGTCTATTTATTGTTATCAAAGCAACTTAAAATCTAATTATCTAGTTAAACTTGCACTTTGCCCGCGCGAATTCGTCCGGGTGAATTATCTCAAGGATCCTTAATATAGCACTCAGGGATAACGCCCCGATCCTATTGGTGAAAGAAATTTTGAAATCACATGAGTAGTTTCAGAGATTACCCCTTACATACAAACTAACAAACCAATTTTACCTCTTTAAAATATTAGTATAGTTTGTTAATCGGGTTTTCAGGACTCAAATCAAGTGTTTTTATAATTAATTTCAGTCTTGGAATTAATGTTTAGTGGCGTGGTGTCTTTTATCGTATTACAATAGGTCTTATTCAAAGTATCGACCGAAGTGTTCAGTGTAAAGTAGGCAACTCAAGTTGTTTAAAATAAGATTAGTATATTTCAGAAACAACAGATCTGACAATGTAAGGTACAGAGGCCAGCACAACCATCAAGCTATAACAATCTGTCAAATTTCTTTGTTAGACTTTCAACTTTATTGCAAAAGAATAAGGTTTATATTCAATTGGGAAAGTTTGACAGTTTGGTATGGCTTGATGTGCTGCCATCTGTACAAAATCACCACACATCACCACCCTATACTTTCTGTATGCTAGCTTTTTTACCCATATAAGTAACTGGTTGTTAAAATTAAAAGTCTAACCCAAATGATTCTCCTCAATTTTGTTTACAAGAATTGACGTAGGTTTAACATAACATACCATGGCGTATGAAAGTTGTGTACTTCAGTAATTATTGGCGAGGCCAAGGGTCGGGGTCAGTATTTGAGGTTATTACCTCAAATACTGACTACCAATGCTGGCTGGCTGGCTGGCTGGCTGCTGGTTGGCTGGGACTAACAATGTGAAAATAGAATAACCCAAGGTCTTAAACCTACAGGACACCCAGCTCTACAGTAAAGCTTGCAACCAACCAACTTTGTATGTTCCAGAAACTGAGCGACATTGATAAGTTGAAGCAACAGAAAGCATCTGGGAAGCAATTGGAGCTGAATCAACTTGCTAAAATTGACCAGGAGCCGATGCTGTTGCAAGAACTCGTCCTCCTCAGGTTATGATCGTCCTAGCTCAAGAAATAATGCTTTGTTGACTACAGACCGCTTAGCGTCACTCTAGTTATAAAGACAGCTTTATTGTTGAACCGCGCCTATGGAACAGGTCGCCTAAATATATGACGTTATTGTATTAACATATTATTTTTCTTAGCATTCATAATTTATCTTAATTTATAACCTGTTCCACGGGAATGGATCAATATTCGTTAAACAGTTAATTTAATGAAAGACTTATGAAATAAGCTATAAATACGACGTGAAATATGAACAAGTTTGAAAGTAACGAACCACGTCATTACTATAGAATATAATATGTGTTTTGTTTTACTATTTTTGTAATAAAGAGTTTGTTGCAAGCGTGGAATCGTTTGCATAATATAAGATTTGAGAGTGTTTCTATTTACTTACTAAATAAACCGGACTGAAATGAGCCTATGAACCAACTGGCAAATTATTACCTGTTTGATTGTTCGCGAGTGCAGTCAGTCATTTACATGATATATAGGTAAATCTGTTAATAATATGAGAAAAAATAATATGTTGTTTCTATTTTGTCGATAATTATATCGTAAGTGTACTAAATCGCTGACTTTCTTTTATAATGACTATGGGAAATGATAGTTGATTTGTTATACATATAATAAACAAATTAGTTTGAAATAAAAACATCAATACAAATCTGGTTACTATGTTTGTAAGTTGGAGTTTTATTTATCTTTACCTCCGTTTCCGCTTATGTGTCTTATCAGTTTATCTATCTTGTACGTTGAGTGAGTGACTGTGAAAACAGCACAAGTTGTAAAAGTCGACTGGAGAAGAGATTTTTTTACGTTACACATCACTATTTTTGTGATGTCACTACGCATAGGTATTTTCTGTGTAAATAGGGCACTAACTGGTACCAACCTTACACAATATATTATTATAGTGAACTAATACATAAAATGCGTCTGTAGGTGTTCTCCGATTACTCAATTGAGTCCTGACATTCTCCGAGCGAAGGCACACTACAGGTAGAAGCGCAACCAACGCTGATTAGTGCGCGCGCCATCGCGCGTACCTGAGTAGGGCGAATCAACGCGTCATCACTGTCATGAGATGTCGTCAGAGTCAACTGGCAACTGATAGCCACCACTATTGTAAATGTAAAAGCATGCGAATGCGCGCAAATTCTCTCGAATACGCGCGCATTCGTGGAACTTCGCTTTACTTGTGAAGAATTTGGCGCTTCGACTCTGCGCTAGTATGTATTGACCCTAAGGAATAAGGTTAGAATTAAAAAATAAATTCTAGCAAACAATATTATTAAGTAGGTACTGACAGGCCATTGAAAACATAAAATAATAATCTAGAGAAAACTATCGTGCTGCTATCAATTGACTAGTTTGTTCGTTCCTGGGTTCAATTTCCAAGTCGAGCGAAGATTTATTGGGTAAAAGCTTGATTTCTTAGATTTATCAGTAGCAGGCTGTATTTTGTTTGTGGACGATTAGTGGCAAAGACACGCCCACGGACATGTGCAGTCAACCGCACTTCCATGGATTTAAACTAAGAATATAGGGAGGGTCTCTTACCTTTAGAGCCCTGCCTCATTAGGATGCCATGGCGACGTCGCCAGCGGCGCAGGCCTGGCTACTTCTGGCATCCGAACGTCGCCAAGTCGAGTAGCCATGGCGTCTCGACAAGTCGACAGTCTGTTCGTTTACGACCGTCAGGAATGGATGTAGAAGAAATCGCACTTCTTTGTTATCTACGTCGCAGATAAGTGGAAAAAGAAAAGAGGAAACTATGGGTTCATCCTTTTATATCAGATAGAACTAAGCCAAAGTGGTATTTTTTTTAAACTGTATGGACATTTACAAAAATATCCTGATTTTTTTTATTATTATTATTTATCATTAATTATATATATTATTACATATTACACATAGCACATTACTCATTATTTACAACAATATCAACTATTCCGATCGAGCGTCCAAAATGGCGGCTGACTGGCGACTGAGTGAGCGAGGTTCAGTTTACTCGTGTACATTATAGTGGCAACGTCGCCAGGCCGCCAGAGTATCCAGACGCCACGTAGGGAGCTGTAGCTCGTGGCCACGCTTCCAACTTGGCGACGTCGCCAAATCGTCGCCAAGTGGGTTAGGTACCATACATTTCAATATTAACTGCTTGGATACGTAGCCGGCGACGTCGCCATGGCGTCTTGGTGAGGCAGAGCTCTTAAATCGAGTAGGTACTGCGCAAGTCAAATCAAGTCTGTGTCAAGTCTCATCTTTCGTGGCACGGACTGTACCTACAGGCATGTTTATTAAAAAAACAACATTTCTAATTGTTCACCATTAAATGAAGGTGCACTAATTAGACAACGATGCAACAAAAAAACGCTAATTATAAAAAAAACGAAAATTATTGAGTAATTCATAACGATGATTCAAAATGATCTCATTTGCGTTATGTAGAAACGTTTTACGATTTGGAATGTTATTCTCGATTTAGCATTACTTACTTAAAAAATAAAGTTTAGTTAAACGACGGAAGATCTACTTCCCTCGTTTAACCGAACGACAACACCAGACTGAACCTCAGTAACAGTCTGTAATTCTTTACCATGCCCTTCATTGCATTACGCTAGTTTAAAAACATCAGTAAGACAAGAATCGCTTGGTGAAATTTAATGTTATTGTAATTTGTGGGTAGGTAAAGGTATATCCATTTATATACATGGGTATACCTATGTCTGCAGCTGCAAGTGCCGCAACATCGCGTTCATCTTTGCTGCAGCCCAAGGTGATATCATGCCCGCCTAATATCTTTACTCTCAAGCTCTCCACTAGTTTTTTATCTCTATCCAACACACATTCATACGTTAAGGACAATATTTCAGTTTTTCTTTATAATATTTGGCTAGGTACCTCCTCATCTATGTAATAGTTACCTATGTACATATTTCAGAGTCAAGCACGTAAAGGCAATAAAAAATCTCGTTAACGAAAGCAAATATACTCGTTTTTTTTATGACGAAGCTATGTAAGTACTTTTGTTTCAGGTATAAAAAACGTTTTTAGTTTTAAATATCTCACTGAAAAGCAATTGGTATGATCGCGAGATGTCTAGAAATGGAACAATTCGGAATCCTTCCAAAACTTCCTTTGGTATTTGGTTAACAACTTCAACGCGATAAACTACTTTCTGACACATAGATTATCGCAAGCAAACACGACGTACGAGTACCTACATAATATCAGGTATCAACCTACTTACATCTAAATAAATGAAAACCCCGCGGCACTTCCCACCGCGCCGCAGCGAGGCAGCCGAATCAAGTCAACGCGCCATCACTGGCTGGAAAGCGTCCTCTATCCAGGAATTTTTATTTGAACACGATAAGATATCGATAATAAATTGATATTCACGCCGAGGTTGGTTTTTAATTGTTAACAGTAGTAGACGTTGCGCTCGCTGGTGTGTTGACACGCCGATAACTCGGTTTGTTTACGATCAGTTATTATAGCGACGGCGGTGGCGGCGGTGTGTTGTAATCTAGCATATTCGTAACTGCTCCAATAGCGGAAAGAGCAGCAGTGTGGCTCTTCAATATGGACAGAGATGGCGACGATGCTGATGATAGGACGCAGCTGCTAAGTGAAACTAATCGTGAACGGACTACAAGTGATTCGAATTTGAACAGTGTTGCCGTCTGTGGAACAGGTTCTCAGGAGACGATAGTGTTTGATAGCAAGATGATGAAGACTTCCACTCACACGGAGGACCTAGCGGCGACGTGGGGCGGGCGCCGGTCGCTGCCGGACTCGGGGCGGCTGCGGCGAGTGCACTCCTGGTCCGGAGGACCGCCCGACGATATCAGCTCAGAAATTATTATACTAAGAGAACGGTAAGATGTTCTTATATCAATGATGATAAAATTTAGAGCACCTATTATATTATGGATACGTGCATCTAAGTGGGTAATTACTATAACCACACGTGTTGCTGTTTGTTACTAGGTATTATCAGCAGTCTATTGTAAATGTAAGATAACAGTCTTTATTTATCTGTACAATTATCAATTCAATGTTTAGCAACTGTATCATGTTTCACTTGGAATCTAATACTAGACAGGACTTGGATTTTATGGAGAAACACTTTTCGAGATAGTTACTTTCATCTTGAAAAAAGAATATTTAAAATTAGAAGAGGAAAATTTTGGTAACCATAAGGCCTACCTAGTTAATCTGTTTAAAAAATAATTTCGACCACAGCCATCATAACTCGTAAAGAAACCATTTGCCACTAAAACCGCAACTAAAAACAATCCATGTACCCACCTAATACAATCATTTTGAAATTTACCAGACTACTTCGTATCTTTACAACTCAGCATATTGAACATATTCGTGGTCCTGAACGATACCTACTACGAGTATAATATGTATTGCATCTACCTTTAATTTGTAGGTTGGTGCGAACGCAGACGCGCCTGCAGCCGGGGGCAGTGCGCCACCTATCCAGCCATCAGAGGCTGACCTTGGCTTCTCTGGCCCTGGTAGACTTCATGAGCTTCTGCTCCATGAGTGTGATGGCGCCGTTCTTCCCTCGTGAAGCAGCTGCCAAGGGTCTCTCGGAGACCATGTGTGGAATCGTGTTTAGTTTCTACGCAGTCGTAATGTTCCTTACATCACCTTTATTTGGCAAATTTGTAAGTATTGCCTATGTTTTTATTTCCTCTTGAATTTTGTGGTGCTGAGTGATTTTGGCCAGCACGGAATCAGCAGAATGGGTTGTCATAAAAATCCTTAGTTGGCTATTTTATCGAAAATTGTTAAAATTTTTAAATTTTGGAGTAACGAGTTCCGGGGGCTTAGTCTGCTATTTTTATAATTTCGTCATTCCAACACGATCCCATTGTCATTTTGCTGAAAGTTCGTCTCCTAAATTCATAGTGGTCGATCATTGGTCGGTCGAATTAAAAGCTATGACTGCACAATTACGTTCTAATGGTAGGTCACGTTACTGATCAAAGGAACTGTCAAAATTTTAGCAGATTACCGCATAAGTTAGTCATTCAGTTGTCATTTTGTACGAAAATTACCATTCTATGTCTTTTCTTTCAATGGCGTGTCAGTGGTTGACCATTGGAAAGTCATAATGACGCCATTATATTAGTAGATTACCAAACTTGTCAAAGTCAACAATTATGAAATAGACCATTCTGACACTATTGTGATAGCAGACTTGCCCGTTCCAAAGCTAGAGGGCAGAACTTAGGGAAGGCCTATATTCAGCAGTGGTATCAATAGGTTGAGAGTGAGAGCCACTTAATAATAACGTACACATTATGTTGTTCAATAGTCAGCTCCCATTTCCCAGTTTTTTAAAAAATGTTTCATTTTAATTCTAAGTACGAAGTAGGTAGGTACCTTAAAAGGTTACAATCTTCAAATAGACTGACTTTCTATAGATTTTATTCTAAGAACGTACGTAAGACATTTATTAATAGTTGTATATGTATTCTTCAGTTTCCTTTTACGTCATTTTATTTTATTATACATAGTTTTCTGTTGACATATGGCGTGTGCTAATTGTTTTAATACGTTGTGTACCTACCTAATATTATTGTAAGAATAGAATTAAAAATTATAGCGATAGACGTGTTGCTAGGGAGTTTGTTGCCCTTTTTTTTCGGGAGTCAAATTCGGTTTGGGTGGTGTCCCTCTCGCTTTTTAACGTTCATAAACACGACATGCTATTTTTATTTTTATTACCTATTTAAAGATTTTGAGGTCTTTGTTTCCTAATCTAACCTAAACTCAGAGATAAAGACATATGAGCATAGCATAATTTTTCATCAAAGTGTAAAATGATTTCTTGTGAAATTCGTTTGCGAAAGTGTGGGTCCACCCTTATCGGCTTCATTATCTATTAAAACAAATATGCTTAGACAAATATTAAACCATTCTAATAAACTATTAGAAAGTTTGCAGAGTACTTACCAGTACATATCTCATAGACGTAGATACCTACGTAGTTTTAGAATCATGCGTGATGTTTACTCTTTGCAGTTGCCGATGGTCGGCGCAAAGTTCTTATTTACTTCGGGCATGTTTGTCGCCGGTGCCTGCAATGTGTTATTTGGGTGAGTTTTGACTGTAGTGGTGATAAAGTTTGTTTTTTTGTAGGTTTTTAGGGTTCCGTACCCAAAGGGTAAAAACGGGATCCTATTACTAAGACTCCACTGTCCGTCTGTCTGGCTGTCTGTCACCAGGCTGTATCCCATGAACCATGATAGCTAGACAGTTAAAATTTTCACATAATGATGTATTTCTGTTGCCGCTATAACAACAAATATAATATATATTGGGGCTCCCATACAGCAAACGTGATTTTTTGAGATAATGGTACGGAACCCTTCGTGCGCGAGTCCGACTCGCACTTGGCCAGTATTTTTTTGTTTATAAGACGTAATCACAGAAAGTATATTAAAAAAAAAACACTGATGGAAACCTATTTTGTTGCTGAGTGCGTTAAACTATATTTCATGATTCTCTCGTCTTCCTTCCACGAGAACGAAATCTTGGGCAGAAGCTAGTCACTAATAGGACAATGAGTTTTATGACTACTATTAGATTAGTATACTTTAGTTTACATAGTTTTGTTACACATAGGTACTCCTACCTATCTATCGTTGTTTGTACACGTCGACTCGAGGTTTTGGAACAAGGTCGAAACATGGAATTTTTTGGGGTAGGATTTATTTATACTAGACTTGATCACAACTACTTCACCCAGAGAGACAGGCATGGCTCTTTGACAATGCTTGGTAGTCCCAACTTGCTTAAATACAATATAGCGTAGCATGGAAAATGCATAATAATATTCAGCCTCCAACTATAGTTATTTATTGCCTACAAAATGTGATAACAATGAAGGGCTTAGCAAGATTATGCATTATAATATAATACCTACCTTTCAATTGACGGTCAAGTTTTTTTTTTTCTTAAAAAGCGTTGCATCGTGTTAGGAATTTATCCTGTTTCGTGGGTGCGTTTACAAACATATACTCAAACATAAACAGCCAAACATGGAACAACTATCCGTAAGGCCATACTAATAATTATGTGCCGTGCGGGAATCGAACCCGCGACACGCAGCGCAGCAGTCAATCGCTCAACCACTGCGCCAACAGTGTCGTCAAAAGTCAAGTTACTATAGGTACTACCCTTACAGCTTCAACTTCGAGCACTTATGGGGATTATAATATATAATAATAATATCTTTATTTCGGAATAAAATTCTATAAAAGTACAGATTTGTTAGCACATGACCACTTAAAAACTATGTTAGTATACAAATACAATACACTACAAAGATGTTAGTAACATTAAACTTAAAAACTATGTTAGTACACATTATATATATACAGGAGCATGTAGCTGACATAGGCTCCAGATTAAAGGACAATCCAGTTTGTTGGCAATGACACTCAGGAGACTGTTGGTACTGGCACGCACCCTGTGCAACAAGGATGCTGCTCGCTTGCGCCTGATGGCAGCGAAGCTGTCAATCCGGGCGTCCACGAACATCCCTGAGGCACTACAGAAGCGTGGCAACCCCAACAGTATCCTGAATGCATTATTGTACTGGACTCGAAGAGCATTAACGGTTTTTTTATGTGTTTGTTTTTTTAATGATTTTCAATAAAACTTTCTCGTCAAACTATGAAAACAATTTTATAATTACGATTTACGTAAAAACCGATATCAGCGAGTTATTTCATCTAGCAAGTTCTTTGTAACGCCATTGTTCAGGATTTGCGTTTTGTCATGAAAAAATATTGAAGTAAAATTGTTACTACGAGTACGACCGCTCTTTAAAAGTCAAATTAAATTCTGTTGAAGCGTAGGACGTCGTAACTCATAACTAAACGTGTACCTCGCGCAGGCGACAAAGAAATCTAAAAATAGGTTGTATGCCTAACCTATTTTTAAATCATCTGTTTTGCTAGAACCTTTTCAATCAAAATGGTATAAATAACTGTCCATGTTTAATAAAAAATAATCATGGAAAGATAATAAACATTTTTCTCCTTTTTTATTTATAACTTTTTCACATTTTTTCGTAAAAATCAGCTAGTATTTTATTAACGAAATTTTTCGTCTAGAATCTTTTTAGTCAATGGCTTGTTAATTTGTTTTAAGCGCTTTCATTTTTTTTTCGTTTATGTTTGTAGTACACTAGCTTTAATTGAAGACACGACGACGTTTACAACACTATGCTTCGTGGTGCGAGGAATGGAGGCTCTCGGCGCCAGTGCATACTCCACGGCCAGCTATGTGTTCGTTGTGAATACGTTTCCAGACAGCATTGGCTCGGTCCTCGGTATTCTGGAGACTTTCATCGGTCTCGGCATGTCCGTGGGACCGGCCATCGGAGGTCTTCTGTACTCGGTACCTAATTGTATTTATTTTATGAAATACTGAATTAAAATATTCTACGGACAAAATCAACTCAAAATAAGTGTGTAACCTAAACAAAACTTCGCCATTTAACTCCGTCGATAAAAAAGTTTTTTTGCAACATAAAATAAAAATAAAGTTCGGTCGTATGTTACATACCTAGTTAGTGATTTTTTAAATAATCCCTATCGTAGTGTTATCGTAACGTGTTTAATTAACACTCCTGAAAACGTTAATTTTTAAAATTCATAATTTACTTACTTATCGCTTTTAGCAATTTTTTTGTTAAGTTAAACGTTAATATTGCTCTTTAAATGATGCTTTAGCGAATTTTAAATTTTAAAAAATTGACGCATTAGGTATTTTGCTTTATTTTTTTACACACACAAAAAAAAACGCACACTAAAAAAATATTAACTGTAGTCCGATGTTTGAAATATAAACCTCTTTACATTAAAATCATCTTCATGCATTTTTTTTAGATAGTTCAGAACGGTGGTCGTCTGAACACCAAATCGCACGACTTCGTGTGAATGTATAATTACTTATATGAATGTTCCAGGTAGATCGGGGGCTTCGGGCTACCTTTTTACACTCTTGGCGTTATCATGATGATGACGGTGCCCATCAACTTCTTCTTGCTCACTGATTGCGAAGGTACCTAACTCACCTACATTTGAAGCTTCGGCGGTTTTAAGGGTTTCTCGAACAAACATCAACGCAAAATTAATGGGATTGGCTGCTGATAATTCAGTCAATCAATTACAGCAGCTTATGCTCGCTTGACAATTTTTCACAACAATTTTTCGTTGGAGAAACCTAGGGGACCCAGATTCTGCTTTCTCGATGGACAGTGATATTAACCTTTAATTAACCTTTTGACATAAGGTTAAGTCTTTCTAATATTACGAAGGAAAATGAGTGTTATAGCCTTTATTATTTTGCAATCGCTTGAGCAAATAATTTCATTCGCAGAATACGTCTCCGGATCCAAGACGGCTTCTATTATCGGGCTGTTCAAGATCCCTTCGATAATAATAACGGGCCTAGTGATAGTGATCGTGTCCAACACATGGGCGTTCCTCGACCCTACTCTGGAGCCGCACCTGCGGCAGTTCGGCCTGTCCACGGAGCAGATCGGGCTGATATTCCTATTGTTCTCTAGCCTGTATGGAATATTCAGCCCGATATGGGGATGGGTTGCTGATCGGTAAGTTATGATTTCAGTATCAAGTCAGCTGTTGCTTTGTTGTGTTCCAATTTGAAGGGTATAATATGGGCCATAAGCCATTTTAATTCTGTCTCTGGAATGACAACGCACTCGCGAAGTCTCTAGTATGGTAACCACTCCATAGCAAGTGGGCCTTCGACTTGTTTGCCATAGACTTCTGATAGACGTCTGGCCTCCGCAAACATCGAATTTTTATTTATTTATCTGCACTCGTGATCTACACACATACACAATTCCATTCTTGGAAACCGAATTTGATTTATCGCACCTACAAATCGGTTAAGGACGCTGTTAAATTTTTCTACAATATATGTTTTTCGGCTACCATTTTAATGCAATAAGAATCCCAACTGTGAGGATATCATGTAACAAATGTAAGACAATAATATTCATCTCGAGATCTACCGCATAAAAATTGCATTATTCCCATACAACATTTTCACATACAAAATAAATACCTACAATTTTACTGTCGCAATATATATATCTTAATATATCTTCATGAAGGTTATTAAACTTTTACAGTGTACACAATCATTGGTGTATGATGGTGTGGGGCCTGTTCCTGTCCAGTGCAGGATTGTTACTACTTGGACCGTGTCCTTTCATACCCGGACTACCAAGGTAAGCATCTTATCAAAATAGAACAAATCTGTAATTCTGGGTACAACACTACTTACCAGTCGCCAGCGATGCGAAGAAATTTCTCAAAGCCATATTTTTTTTAGTTTATTGTTAGTATTGTTTTTTTAATTGTGTATAAAATACATATAATTATAATACATATATATCTATATTATTGGTATATTGTTTTAAGTGCGTATACCTTAAACTCCTCTTTTAAACACTCCCAAGAAAAAATGTAAACCTGTCCTGTGTACCTAATCCTTTTTTAAATTGTATACCAATTTAAAAAAGGATTAAAAATTAGATATTAGATAAATTGTATACCAAATAATGTTAGCATATTTTAGCTGATCCTACTTGTAATATTTTCAGGGACCTGTGGCTTGATCTAGTGGCATTGTCTATCCTGGGCATGTCTGTCGCGTTGACACTTCTGCCCACCTTCCAAGGTGTGCTCACTAGTTCCATGTAAGTTGTTAAACACGACTTGTCAGTATTCTAATAAAAATAAGGTCATGTATTTCACACTATTAGACTTCCTCAACTGCCAATCCATTTCTGTCTGAATACTTATTTATTTAGCAACAATTTTACATGAAAACTGTTAGCAGCCTGCTAACAGTTTTCATGTAAAATTGTTGAATTGTCAGCTACGAAGGTGGATGTCCCGAAGCATTGGCAACCTACAGCGCAGTGGCGGGCGTGTGGTCGTGCTGTTACTCGCTAGGCGAAGTCCTAGGGCCAGCGCTCGGCGGGGCATTGACCGAGCGCTACGGCTTCCCGCTATGTGCTACGCTTTGTGCTGCTGCCTGTTTTACTATGGTAAGTTTGTGTAGCGGTCTGCGAGTGTAGGAACCTACCTTACCTTACAGGCTATCATTCGTGTTTCTAAAAACTACGAATTGTATTAATAAACTATTTTACACGAAGTGACGGCGTCGTATTGCGTTGCGTGGCGTCGCGTAGCCTTCCGTGAAATCGACGATACAGGACACCCTTCGGCCAAAACTCCCTCCTTGTTGAATATCTCAATATGAGTCGAAATTCGCACAACGAACGACTTGAAATTCGAGTTGCTGAAGGCAAGAGCGTCGCTAGGACTCGCCAGTTGATGGCCTAGGGTGGGGCAAGTTGATATATGGTGGATAGGAAAAGTATGAATTTTAAATACTTATAATCAAAGGCACATGAAGCTTTTGGAATTTCTAGGGGGGGCAGCTTCCCCCCCTAGCCCCTAACCCTTGGCGTTCGCTCGAATACACTGGATGATCTTTTCGTGGTGAGAATTGAGATGTAGCCGGGACACAAAGAGCTGCGTCGTAATTGGTGGTGTGGGGTAATGATCCTTAACTACTTCCAGGCCGTAGTAACCCTAACATTCTTCTCGTTGCGCGAGTCCCGCAAATGCGCGCAGTCAACGTCGGGCAGCGCATGCGACTCCAACTCCATCCCCTACACGGACTCCACGTGGAACAGCAACAACTTCTGTCGCACGCGCAGCGCGCCGCAGACCTTGGCTGAGCACTCGCCGCTGCTTACACCGTGCTCTTGCTACAATACACATAGTACGTACCCATTAGAACATTTGAAACGTTAAGGCAAAGACTTTATTTCAGAGATTTAAAAAAAAAATTGGACTAGCTTGATGACCACTGTTCCGGTACCTACAAAAAACAATGAGTTTGAAATGAACAATTACGTATTTGACTTACTTATTACCTACATAGTATAGTCACGAATCGTGAAATAACTATTACAACTTATAGATTAAACATTAAATTTTATAGTAGTTTGGGATCAAAAATACCCTATTCGTAACCCCTTATCATTTCAATCAATATTTAAGGAGAAAATCAGTTTAGAATGAGACCAACACTGTTTACGTGTTTTGCTTGTGACTGTACACTATGATACAAGTTAGGTAAGTTTATAATCGTAAAATGCTTACGCGTTTCATATGTTTTTCGACACCGTGAAGATTTTTTTTTAAATCTCATTATTTTGGATTAGTTAGCCTAATTAATTAATTAGCCCTTAACAGAGAGAGTTGGAAGGAGAGTGGAGAGGCCTTTGCCCAGCAGTGGGAAAATCCAGGCTGAAATATATATATATATATATATATATTTTGGACAAAGATTTGTGATAAATGACCCAGTGAACCCAGACAAAGTCTAAGGTGGCTTGTCAGACAAAGTCTAAGGTGGCTTGTCCCCGTGGCTGAGATGACTGGCGAAGCGCCCACCACCGAACTGATTGGATTTTTTTTTATTAATAGAAACAGTTTCATTGATAAAAATAAATAATGTGATGAAATATACCTAATGTTTTTTTATCACATTGTATACATTAACATACTTGGTTCACTTACTGCAAAGCTCTTTCCAAATATATAGTGCGTAATTTTAATGTAAAAATCACTTGTCCGTAATACACTAGATTGTGATCCTAAAAGCGGTGCAATAAAAGTCACTTTACGAGCAAGTGATATTGAAATTATGTGCCATCTTTTTCTACATACCTACTCATTATACTTACAGTCTAGCTCAATTACGTTACTTGACATAATCAATAATTTATCTCCCAGGTTTTACATACGGCACATCGCCGCCCAAGCACTTCTGCCTGCTGCACGGCAAGAGCAACAAAAGCGGCTACGCGAGCATCGCCGAAATAGCTGCATACATCCTTAAGTTTCAGTTCGTAACCAGCTTCTACATCAAAATCAGGAGGTCTAGGAGAAAAGCTATAACTGAGCCAGTCACCACACCAGTGCTTAACGAACAACTTTACCAGAACTATCTCGACAGGAAAAATGACGAATCAAAAGTAAAACTACGCGTTAACTCTAATGGCTACATAAATATGACGAAGAAAAGTGACAAGTATTGCACATTCTTAGAAGACGCGATCTTTGGTAGTCCCGATATTATGGACAATGTAACTTCGGAGCACTTGAGGGTAAAAAGGTATAACATGGGACTGGTTTCTACGGAAAAGCGTTGCGAAGAAGAGAGGCGAACCACCTACGAAATTATTAGACATAATCTTGAGAAGGTCCAGTTTTATGAACAGGATGAGTGCCCATCGTTTCAGGATATATTTGTAATTATCTATTAAAACTATATGTTTACCTAGTTACATAAATATTATAGTCATTTTAAGTTGGCCTTAAAAACGAAGTCATCAAGATGACATAGTGCCTAATAAATTTGATGCTAACCACTTTTTGAACAAGTCATAGTCGACTTTAATAGAATGTTAAATACGCTTTTTTTATGATGTTAGCTTTTATTACAATTTTCAATCCGTTTCTCAGGATAGCTGTGCCTGCAGAGATGGTGTTACCTACGTCAGAGGAACAGTTACTGTGTCTTCGACAGGTGCCTGTGAAGTATAAGATCTCGATGTGTTCTTAGATATTCTCAAATAAGATGTTTTTAGTTTTAATTCATATATAAATAAAATTCAACCAAATAATATAATTAAAGAACGCAACTTCAAATCAGATAAATTATAATGTTATCGTTTATTTTCCGACCCCTCTACAATGTTTCCCCTGGCGGAAGACAATAGCAAAAATATTTTACGAATTGCGCCGCTAACAAGGGTAACAGAACTTTACGTAGCTCCTTTTCCGCCAAAATCCGGTGTCCGCATTCTCTGTGGAAACAGACTGCCTACAGTTTATGCTTTCCTAGTACGAACGACCTCTGCTGACGATTTCGCGACGTTGTCATGGAGATTTCGCAAGTCAGAGCTTGACCACTGTCCATACCGGGAAAAAGTGAAACTGAAAAAAATCGCATGTTGGTTGTTGGTTGATAAAACAGTACCTTCTTTCTTCATCCAATAAGGACGCCAACCGCCAACTTGGGGTTTTCACGACCAATACCGAATACACTTTGTACCCGGATATCATAAATTGATTAGAGATTAGAACATTCTTGTGAAAGTTTGTAGAAAACTTCAGAAAATTGAGTCTACGTCGTGTTCCATGTATTCATGTGGTGTAGTGTATCTTACCACCTTAGGTACAATTTTTAATCGTTACAAATAATATTTATCTGATCTTGTAGATTAATTTATAGTTGGTGTAAAAAGTAGCAAAAAGTTACTAAATTAGATTTAGTATAAGTTAGTAGAAAAATATCCTTTTTTGAAAATTATAGTTTTTTAAAACGCCATAGATATAAGAAAGACTAAGTAGAACTCATTTGTTTCTGAAATATCGACGGAATTTAAAGATTCAATAGATTTTTGAAAAAGTAGGTTCCGCTGGTTCCGCATCCCCACGTTGACAAGCATTTATTCGAAAAGGCGTCTCTGCAGTCTGTGTCGATATTATATCGTTGACTGTTCAATAGATAGGGCGCCCACAACACCAGGCTAGCATAAGGTTACAAGATAATAATTACTGCGTATCTGCTTTCAATAGTTTTAAAAGTTTTATCCGGAAACTTCCATTTTGTTACTTGTAGGTACTGAATATATTAATTGTATAAAGTTTTAATTTTTCTGTATTTTTCTGGAATAAGAATATTTAGATAGGTATTTGAAATAAAAGTTTTGCCCCTAAACTATTTAAATTGCTTTGTATTTACTAGGCTGACTGGCTGAGTAAGGATTGGTCAGGAAACGCAGAGGGTTGGGGGAAAATCAAAGAGGGTACGACCCTCCAACGCGGAAGCGAGATAGATGCCGAATAATCTTTTCTGTGATGTCATATCTGCTGAGTGTTACTATCCTGGTACTTATCATGCATTATGCTAAAGTAACAATAATTTCTAAAATGAGTGAAATGATTGAAGACAATATTATATTTATTATGTATTTAATGCAGAAATTATCTCATTTACATGATGCTAATTATAAAATTAAATGCTTAGTAGGTAAAATCTGTTAATATTTAAATACATTTTTTAATAATTAGTGAATATTATATATTTCACTTACAATCATGAGGCAATAGCTTCACTATTTCATGGGGATTTGAATAAATCATATTGTCCGAACTATCGAAAGTTAAACCGAATATGTTCTTGATGTTAGCTATTTGTATCAACGTGTGGTTCGCCTTGTGCGCTAAGTAGATGCCATTTTTAGCACAGAAGTATGCGACGCCTTTGTGATTTACTTCAATGGCCCTGAAAACTTTAGGCCCTTCGTATGGAATTCGATAAGCCGCCCCTTTCTTTACCTCAAACAAGCCATCCCTGGTCGTTATAAACGTGTCACCATCTCCGTCAATAGCGAACTGGTATATCTTTTCCTGTATGTGTTGTTGGAGTGAGGTATGATTTTCCTTCGCATCGTACTTATGAAGCCGTTGCGACGGGAACTGTATGAAGTACAAATGGTGGTTGAAGATCTGCATGTCCCAAATGTCGCGCTCCTTAACAACGTGCTTCAAGCCGTGTGATTTCTCGAGATTATCTGCGTAGATTCCGTCGTTGCCTCCGAAATACGCTGTTTTGTTGTGTTCGTCGACGGCGACAGCGAATCCGTTTTTAATTCCATTTATTTCGGTCGGCATTGTATCGTTTATCTTTACGTAGGCAATCCCAAAGGTGTCCGCGGTGTCATCTCCGACATTGTAACTGAAAAATATTTTATGTTCCTGGTTGTATATAGCTAGTTGATACGGCCGATTGATTCCGTTCATTATGAAATGTCTTTTGTACAATTTTCCGTCGATATGGACGCCTACGCATGTTTTTTTGTGAGTATTTTCTGCTTTATGCGTTGCTTTACTTAAAACGCTGATTATTACACAAATTAACACGAATATAAACTTCATGATGCCCGTAAATACAACTGCAGAGACGGCCTGCACGTCGCTGAATATATTCAGTACTAGCTGGAACCAATGAAATTTTATATATGTTGATAATAATAGTTAGTTGGTGTCATTTTAAATCTGAACATGTGGCGATAAAGCTGCATCTGCTTACGTATATATAGTCACAATATATAACTGAATGAGTCAGTACCTATTAGATCCCATACAATTTTCTTTTTAATATCTCTTTTTTATTAAAAAAAGAATTGTTGGGATTGTCATACGCTACGCGGAAAAGTTCCTTAAAAAAGTTTTGTGTCACTTTTTGGTTTTTGAAGGCGGTTTTCTTATTTTTGAAAAAGTGTCACTTTTTAGTTTTTGAAGGTGGTTTTCTGAAAAAACTTTTTATTTTTCGCTTTTTAGTGTTGCCTTAACATCCAAATCCATTAAAAAACGGCGACACACTTAAAAGAGATGGTAAATCCTCCAAAGATTGAAGAAACTAATACGTCGTCTAAGTATTTTTTTTGGGAATTTGTTGATTTTCTCATAAAGGGCTGGATCAATTTTGGTAAAATTTATATGCGACCATTTCGGAATAAACCCCTTTCGAACAAAAAAAGAATTTTGCAAATCCGTCTATATTTGACAGAGATATGCCCGAACATACATAAAAAAAAAAAAAAATACAATCATTCGAATTGATAACCTCCTCCTTTTTGAAGTCGGTTAAATATTTCTAGAATAAAAAAAAGAAAATAATTCAACTCCATATTTTATCTACAACTACAAAAGTTGTCCTGAAGAGGTAACACCACTACGAAGTCTAGGCTATAAAATAAACGTATAAAGCCTGTACGAGCCTCAGGCATGCCCGCTCCATCGCGGGTGGTTGAATGACGTCATCACTGAACCACCGAACTGTTTGAAATCCTATTCCCAAACAACAATGAACTTTAGCACTTTTAAAATAAAGTTCAAACTGATTTATGAAAGTTTTAATTTAGCTTGTAGAGGGCCAGCCGATCTAATTGGATCAACGGCGTTTACAACTGTAAACAATTTGTTGGAATTGTGACTCGACCTTGGAGCTGATTCGAAAATTTAAAATATTAAGTACCTACCTGCCTCATTCATTTTAACGTATCCCTTTGTAGGTAGACTGGAATATTTTACCCGTTTAATTAAGTTATATATATTATTTTTTATGGGTAGTTACTATGTCATCTGATTCTCTTTTATTTAAATCTCAGTACCTACCTAATAGTACCTACTCTACCTACATAATACCACGTGTATTGACAGAGATACGACTGGTTGCCACCACAGATGGTCAAATAGGTACTTAAATAGTTTATCTTTTTAAACGACTTAAAAAAAAGAGGTTCTCAGTTCGGGTGTTTGTATGTATGTATGTATGTGTCCGCGATTATCTCCCGTTTGGCTGAACCGATGTTGATGCGGTTTTCAGAAAAGTGTTTGTTACATTCTGGAGAAGGTTTTAGTATATAAGAAATAGAAAATTATTCAGCGCTTTTTGAAAAAATCAACAAAAACCAAAAACTTAACCAAACAATTATACATAGAAGAGCATAGAAGACGCTTTCGTTTCTTCCATCTTTCGAGGATTTTCAATATCTGTTTTAACTGTGTTGCCGTTTCTTAATGGATTTAGGTCATACGGAGGCACTAAAAACTGGAAAATAAAAACTTTTTACTAAAAAGAGAACCGCCTTCAAAAACTAAAAAAGTGATAAATAACATAAGCATAGAATAACACACATGACTTTAGTTTCGGAAGTCGGTAGCAATACAAAACAACAAACAGAACAAAGCCACCGACTTCCGAAACTAAAGTCATGTGTGTTCTGTGCTTATGTTATTATCACTTTTTAGTTTTTGAAGGCGGTTCTCTTTTTAGTAAAAAGTTTTTGATCTATAGGATCTAATCAAAATATTAGGTCCACCCCCCAAATAATTAATAATAATTTCTAAAGATATTGATTAATTGAGTAATCGTATCAATTCAGGTTTTTCAGGTATCACAATTTCAGGCTGTAAATAATTAAGTAAGTACATACCTGAATTTAAGGATCTCAGGTTTCCAGACTTCCAGAGACCCTGGGTAACCCGGCGGCCATTTCGCACACTAAGTTTGCAAAATATTTAATCAGAAATTATAAATCCATCGAAGACTTACCGACAGTGCGTTCCATAAAAAAGTAATGTAGTTATATTTTACATATATTCCTATATACCATTTTAAAAATTATTCATATGACAGGAAACTGAGTAACCCTGTGCCTTTGCTTTGATTTTAGTGCCCTGCCTATACTATCTAGAGAATTGCATAGTTTGGTATCAACATAATTATTACTATACAGGATGAAATTGAATTCATGAGCAAATTTTTAAGGAGTGACTCAGGCCACGAACCTGAACAACTTTCATTATGGAGCCAACTCAAACAGCGCGAAAAAAAACAGCTATCCATACATTTTGGAAAATCCAAACACCACCAAGGACCTATTTCAGTTCTGTATGGAACAGCAGATTTTTTTTTCGCGCTGTTTACCGGTTACTCAATCGAACTTGATGGCTCAACAAAAGGTTATATTTTTGACTTTTTAAATAATCGCTTTTATGTTTTGCGTTGGGGGTTTTTTAAATGTTTAAGTAATTCATTTTTATGTAGGAAGCGCACGGTCGGGAAATGTTTCTAAGTGGTTATACAAGATCACGAAATTTAATGGTTTTGAGACATAACACAAAATAAAGCAACAGCACTACATTTTATGGATTCAATGCAGTGCAAGGTTGAAGGCAAAGCTACTATAATAAATAAATTAGATTTATTTTGGGTAACTCACGTGAAAGAAGCCTTGTATTAGCTTAAATTGGTTTTCAGGGGCGTGCATTATTCTGTCTCTTCTAAGTTAGTTTACGTTATGTATTCAACCTAATTATGGTGAGTTACTTAATTAATGCTGTAATATAGATAGTGTAGATGACTCCAATCATTTGACATAAGTACTTTTTATGAACTGTCAAAACGCGATTCCCCCGTAGATTTTCTATGGCAATTTATACTTATGACGTCACTTGTAGGTAGTCATTTGCTAACTCCATTTACTAACTATTTATTGATATCAATGAAACTGAAAATCGATTTTTATTGTAAATTAATCGGGGAGAAAAATCAAGTGTTTTTTTGAAGAAGTTCTGTCTTGGATTTTTTGGTTAGTATGTCGTCTACCTAATTAGCAATGGGCTTATGACGTCATCAGATTCGACTAGTATTAGAGTGAAATAAAATAAATAGAATCGATTTTAAGATTTTATTCTTCAAAAGAACGGGTGTGTAATGTACTTAAAATTATTATTGCATTAATAAATCTTTGGTATTCAAATAAATAAGAAATATACCTAAGTACTAAGAAATTAAGTGACTATTCAGAATGAAGACGAGATTACAATAGTTTTAAACATAATTATGGTCATTCGAATGAACGGACACTTTTAAGACATATTATAAACTTAATGATATCTAGTTATTATATACGTTTTGTAATGGCAACAACTTAATTACACAACATGCTATTCAAAATCATGTAGGAACAGTAGATAGACCGAGAAGTTTGTACAATTAAATTAGATTCTAATGAGGTACCAACCATAACGTCGTGTAACCCTAAAATATCAGATTCAGACTAGGTAGGTACCTAATGCGCTTGCAAGCTTGCAATGTTGGCAACAGTTGCACCCCAGTTACTTACGAGTTCACTTCCAAAGAGATTATCCGAATACATTTTTCAAAACATTCTGCTAGCATGACGTCACATGAACATTAGTTTTATGAATTCAACATTGAAATATAAATGGTCGTTTGTTCCAATATTATTATAATGAGGCATGATACAGACATCTTATCGTTTTTATATACTAGTAGTGTAGTGCGGCAATTTAACAACGTTTGGCTATAAGTATATTACTTACTTATTATAATTTGCAACTTCATTCTTAGCAATTTGTGGTCTAGCCTAGCCACCGTCTTGCGTCGAAAATATGATCAAAGTTTACAATTTCAGCTCGATCGTCAATCATTTTCACATTATATAAGGACGGATATTTAACATATAGATTTAAGTTGATATAGTTCTGGGACTATTGTCCTTCTCAAAGTCTCAGATCTCTCAAGTGCAGACAAGGACGTATGAGATACAACCGGTTTCGTACTTTGAAGAGTCAAATAAGCACGATGAGGGTTCTCAGATATACACAATGAAACATTTAACATCTTTACTGCATCATTTCACGTCACGGACATTTTGCAGCTTTGTTCGCAATAAACATTGTGTTCCAAAATACTGCTCAAAACTTTCTGTGAAGTTTTTATGACAGTATTAACATAAAACCGCAGAATGCAGCGTGTGTGGTGACTTTGAAATCGTACGTGACATTTATTTTAGTACAGACGCTAACAACATGGAACTCTGAAATGTACCAGGACTTCCGTGCTAGATTTGGCAAAACTCATCTAATCTACTTTCAAGTTCAGTTAGCGTTATATCATCTTCGATAGTTACGTAGTCATTATGTGGGCGTAGAAACAGACTGTCGGTGATGTCATCTTGTCCGATTAAATATATTTACGTTTTTGCATAAATATAATTGTCCCTAGATAAAACAACGTTAATAGGATCTAATCGTATAGTAGGCTAGTAAAAGTAGAATGAAGGACGATGCTAGGCTAGTAATAGGTTTGACTGCGCTGTTACCACAGACCATTCTTCTTGAAGCGACGGAGAGTTTCTTGTTCTGTAAGAGAGCGTGTACGGAGTCCAGTTCCCATCGCTCCATGAAACCAGGTTCGCGAGAGAACAGGACGGAATACAGCTGAGCAGACTTGCCGTTCACTTGATCTTGACAAAAGTTTAATAGAAGGTGATCATTGACTGCTTTAAGCACTTGAATGGTACCGCTAAACTGTTGATATTTGGAGTTAGGAAGAGCCAGCATCGTTCCTGAAATGTGGAAAAGAAACTATATTTATTCTTAACTATTAAAATGACAAATGTGTGTAGGTATGTCTTTTTTCTTCTTTGGTTTAGGCGTTTCCGTAGGTGTTGTATAAGGCTGCCAAAGAATATCGTCAAAAGGTTGAACAGTAGTGTCTTCCTGACTAAAATCTGTTCTCACTAAATCTTGTTTTAGTTGAAGTGATTATTGACCTTTAATTTATATTATTTTCTCATGCATAGAAACGTCCGTTAACTACCGATGATGATTTGCTTGGCCCTAATGATTGATGAATGATGAATGATTACTTCACAGATTAAAGGAATGTTTGAAGGTACAGGTGCAAAATTTGAAAACCTCACCGTTTTGACCGTCGAAAACCTGCCAGTAGCCGGCGGAGTCGTTTTTAAAGTACAGCGAGTACTCGATGGTCTGCCCAGCCTCGTCCCACAGCAAGCGCAGATGTCTGTACTCCTGACGGAACTTTGCGTTGATGTGCGCCACGTGGAAGAACTGATTCTCCGTTGAGGGCTGAAAAAAAAGCCATGACTTATTTAAAATTTTAATAACGTAGGTATTATAAGTACTAGCACGGATGATGCTTGCAGTAACTCATGACAATCGTACAGGGGACCAAGTCTGCTATTTTTATAATTTCGTCATTCCAACACGATCACATTGTCATTTTACTAAAAGATCGTAATCTGCTAAATTCATAATGGTCGATCATTGGTCGGTCGAATTAAAAGCAATGACTGCACAATGACGTTCTAATGGTAGGTTACTGATCAAAGGAACTGTCAAAATTTTAGCAGATTACCGTCTAAGTCATTTCTTTCAATGGCGTGTCAGTGGTTGACCATTGGAAAGTCATAATGACGCCATTATATTAGTAGATTACCAGACTTGTCAAAATTAACAATTTATTAAATCAATGATAGACCATTCTGACACTATTGTAATAGCAGACTTGAGACCCAGGGAGATCTTTATTCTAAGAGTGAGGTTACCTATACCAGCGGATTGGAATATTTTTTTCTTTAAAGATTCCAATGATCAAAGGACTCCCCTCTCTTTGGCTGTGGATATAAAATAATATAATTTGTATTTTTTATTTTTATATATGGTGAAGTTATTCTAGTTTGCTTATGTACCTATATCGTATGTTTCAAATAAATCTCACCAATATCACCAATATTATATAAATTCGTGATAAGTATTAGTCTGGCAACATTTTCTATATTTAACCGCACCTATTAAAACACAGGTATTTTCGTACCTTTATAAATAGAGTTTTCCCTAGATACGATGGCGTATTTAATTAAGGACCTTTTTGCAAAGACTGGCTGGAAATAGAATAACCTGTTGTATTAATAGAAATAAAAGAGGAAACTAGAAAAAAGCTGAGGTCGCCCTACAGAAGTCTGATTATTAAAAAAACACATGCGCAGTTCTCATAGGTAGTAGTATTAACATTAGCACAAACAATGGTGTCCTAAATGCACGTGTAGATATGCTCATACAGAATATGTAAACATAGGTATATACTCCTCGTGTAATTCCAAGAAGTTGTAAACAATTTCCACGTTCAACCAATTGAAGATGGAGTTAGTCATAGTGTTCTAGAGACTGCATCCTTGGAGATTAAGCAGGTCAGTCAGATTGACCTCTACGATGGGTCAGGATGCGTCACCGTGGGTGTACCGTATACAGGTCACTTCGATTGTACCATGTACTTATATCTTCAAATTTGACAAATGACTAGGTACCTCAGATGATGTAAAAACTAAGTAGTTATAAAGTGGGCACAGTTAATTGCCCTATTGTCGTATGTAAGTATATATGACTCAGTTAGAGTGACCAAATGATATACAAGTCTCGTTTTTAGAGGCACTCGAGCGAAACGCATCACATACGGCTATTATTTCCCTTGGGACAATAATTGAAGGTGCTAATAGTTTAAACAAACATTGTTGGCATGAACTCCTGAGTAACGTAAGGTAGGTAGGTAATAGGATAGCTATAGTAAATATGTTTAATGTATTTTCAACACGTTTTATGTATTTATATGTATACATAAAACGTGTAACGTGTAGCCTTTATAGGCTGAGAATATTGATATTGGCATGGCCGGGAAATTATACTCGGAAAATAACTCATGAGTTGTTTGTGTGTTTGTTTATAGATCATCTAATCTATCAACCAATATGTCAAAACGAAAGGTAACTCACTCACTCATCATGAAATATCGAAAACCGCTAGGCGTATATAAAGATAAAATTTGGCAGGAAGGTAGTTTATAGTTAGTGCATGGACGTCCACTAAGAACGAACTTTGCGACAGGGCCGTGGCTCTCGCAAGTAAATACCGGGAACGCGACGTCGCGGGCAGGAGCTAGTAATATCTATACATATAATAAAACAGTAAAAAAACTGTCTGTATATTGAAAATATTAAAAAAAAAATAATTGAGGGGGGTTTAGAAACAGTAATAGAGCGTGAATCCAAAAAAAAAATCTGTCTGTTTGTCTGTTTGTTTGTACACGCTAATCTTCGGAACTGCTGGACGGATTTGAATGATTTTTTTTTGTTGTAAAGGGATTAAGTCGGGGCAACATATAGGCTATAATTTATCTTGGAAACTTGAACACATGCAGAACGGCAACAGACCAGCTAAACTATAAGAGATACAAAAATGGTACTATAGCAAAAATTGTTCCACGTGATGAGCATTTTCTGCTGAGAGAATAAATTTGAAGATCTGGAACACCTGATGTGGAACTCCAAGAGCCCAGCTACACCATAACACATATAGGAATGACGTCTTAGCAAAAGTTGTTCGGTCTGATGGGCATTTCCTGTTGACTTATAAAAATCGAAGATCAGAAACATTTGATGTGGAAATCAAAGCTATCACTAAGTTCACTGTAAAAATATCACTAATTTCACTGCATATTATAAAATAACATAAGCTGGGAGTACCTCCACGCGGTGAAGGCGGTAACAGTTTAGAACTGATTTTTGATAATCATGCTATTCATTGAAAATTTGACTATAATGGCCAAAACTCCCATTTTCTTTTTATTTTATCGAATAAATATCCCTTCGGGCTTATGTTATTTGAGTGTTTAATTTCCTTTTCCATTTATCTTCGTGACACGGTAATAGCCTACCCGGTAACGCAGGGGAGCAGTCACTTAGATTTTAATTGATCAGGTATCTTCACAATACAACTATAACCATGCCTAGAAAGAGGTCAAATCTTTCCCAATGTTCCAAAGGAGCTAAAAGATTATTAACATCATTTGTCTGTCAGTTTGATAGATCCGTTAATCCCTTTTGTCACTTTATTCTTTTCACCACAAAAAAGGGGCGGGTCTAGGTCTATGCTTTAGCGGTTCCCGTACGGCATGCTTAACAGAGGTGATAGGGGGGCTTGGGGGAGAGTGACAAGTTGGTCGCAAAGATCCCCAAGGCAAGTACGGCGGACTAGCCTTCTCGAGGTTGTCAGCCCTGTTACTGGGTCTAGCGCGGGTGTTGTTCCAGCCGTGGCGAAAACCGTGGCCAAGACCAAAACTAAGTCCCACAAACAAAGGGCAACGGCGCTAATTGGGACCAGTACCGGCCTTACAAAACAAGGCTCTGTCGCCTCGGCACCGAGTCATTCGGCCACCGAGGTTACACCAACACACCCTGCTCCTAACGGCGCTCTTCAAGCACCGACGGTCGTCACCGACCAACCGGGGACGACAAGCACTATCGACGCCTTCGAAAGCGTTTGGCAGGTGCAGAAACGCAAGGACAAGGGCAAACGCACTCAAATCACCCGACGCCCTCGCATAGACCGTTCAGGTCCATCAGCTCAATCTGAGATCAGGTATCTTCACAATACAACTATAACCATGCCTAGAAAGAGGTCAAATCTTTCCCAATGTTCCAAAGGAGCTAAAAGATTGAGGATCATAAGATCCCAAGAATCTACCGAAGAGACTTGATGCTGTTCGAGAACATCAGGCTGTAACTCGCTCCGTGGAAACCTCTTCAGATCGCGAAGTACGCCTGCGTTCTCAACGTATATACGCATCTACATCCAAGTCTCTAGAGACCAGTGAAGAATATGATGCGCGACTGACCGCTGATCGTGAACGTCATGCATTGTCTCGCGAAGTCGCGAGTCGGAGACGTTCACGGATAGAGAATTGCGCTTGAGTTCTCAGCGTATCTACGCATCTGCTTCTAGGTCTCTAGAGATAAGTGCGGACCACTGATTGTGTGCGACATGCATTGTCTCGCGAATCGGAACACGCACACAACAAAATATTTATAATCAGTAAGAAAGTGAGAGAGAAAGAATTGCTGGAGTACGGCATAAAGAGACAAAAGAAGAGCGCAACGAACGTTTGAATTCTGATCGACTTCGACATTCTCTGAACAGAATGTCGATATCATCTGAAGAATCGGATGTGTCTCAAGATATAGCCGTAGGGCATGGCGACCTTCCTTGGGTTGATAAGGAACAGAGTGCATTTACGTATACTCCTAAAATTTACTACGCCACATATTCCGCCATCGGAAGTATGATTCAAAATTGTACTTTTTGAACGTCTCGAATCGTCTCGCGCATCCCGTTGTTTTCCCGTCCCCGGGCTCTTAGAATTTCGACATCAGACGTTTCAGATCTTCGAGTTTGCCGACCGCGTTGTCGCTGGCATAAGCAATAGGATCCGCGTACGAAGTCGCAGGCAGAAGCTAGTATTTAATAAAGAATCAATTTAGAATACCATTTCTTTTCCTGAGTAGTTTATTCTTATGACAAAGTTATAATACCGTGTATTGTAAGCAAGGAAACGATGACACAATATGAGAATAAAATAAACAATGTTATTTTTTTATATAATCCGTACCCTATCTTTTGGGAGAGATCTTTGAAAACAGTGATCCCGGTAAAGGTTAATTGAGAACGCAGGTCTTCTCAGAAGCAAGGTGACCCAACATAAACTAAGACAAAAACACGATTGTTGTTTTAACTGTAGTACCTAAAGGACGTTCACAAGGTGGACCGAAGACCTGGGCCTCAAGTCTGCTATTACAATAGTGTCAGAATGGCCTATCATTGATTTTCATAATGACGCCATTATATTGGTAGATTACCAAACTTGTCAAAATCAACAATTATGAAATCAATTATAGACCATTCTGACACTATTGTAATAGCAGACTTGAGGCCCTGATCCGAGCCGCGGGAAACGGCCGGATGAACGCGGCGCGGGACTGACACAGGTGGAGGTCTTTAGGTGAGACTTATGCCCAGCAGTGGACGTCTATAGGTTGACATGATGATGATGATGATGAAAAGCTATTATAGCCCACTTGCGCAAGTTTAACTCAGAGCTAGTTGCTAACACGATGACATTACAAAATAAAATCTTACCCACTCGTAGCTAGAAGGTAACTCTGACTTTACCAGACACCAGCCTGCTAGCCTAAAAGTTGTAATGAATTGTCATAAGTAGGTACTACCATTTTTAGGGTTCCGTAGCCAAATGGCAAAAAAACGGAACCTTTATGGATTCGTCATGTCTGTCTCTCTGTCCGTCCGTATGTCACAGCCACTTTCCGAAACTATAAGAACTATACTGTTGAAACTTGTTAAGTAGGTGTATTCTGTGAACCGCATTAAGATTTTCACACAAAAATAAATTACATTAAAACCACGCCAATAACGATTTGATCAGTCGGGTCTCGACTGATCAAATCGTTATTTTACTAAAGATAATTCTAGACTACAGGACTTGTTTATTTCTTTTCAGTTTTTATATAAAGTTAACTTTTTCCGCAGTCGGGTTTTTTACTTTTCTAATTTATTTTTTTATTTGATACTTTTCAGTTATGAATACCTATTCTAAGTTACTTATGCGGTCTATTCTGTTTCAATTCTGGTGCATCTTTACTACTCAGATTAT
The DNA here is from genome assembly GCA_947361185.1 of Charanyca ferruginea. Taxonomy (NCBI): domain Eukaryota; kingdom Metazoa; phylum Arthropoda; class Insecta; order Lepidoptera; family Noctuidae; genus Charanyca; species Charanyca ferruginea. Next base: position 17,623,479 of record OX376059.1, on the reverse strand, counting down.
AAAACTGTTTTATAATCTATGGGGTATCTATGGATAGGTCTTCAAATATGATATTGAGGTTTCTAATATTATTTTTTTCTAAACTGAATAGTTTGCGCGAGAGACACTGCCAAAGTGGTAAAACGTGTCCCCCCCCCCCCCCTGTAACTCCTAAAGTAAGAGAATGATAAAACTAAAAAAATATATGATGTACATTGCCATGTAAACTTCCAGTAGTTTTTTTTTAATACGTCATAAATCGTAAACCGCAATTTACCTTTCATCCAATCAACTCAAATAAGCACTTTTATATTATGTTACTTGCTGCTACGGAACCCTTCATGGGCGAGTCCGACTCGCACTTGGCCGCTTTTTCTTTGAACAAGTGGATTTTCCAGACTTTTAGCAACACTTTTAGCGGTATGTTGTTATGTATACATGTAGATATATATGTATATATGTAGTTTGCAACCATGAACAAGAACACTGAGGTCGGAAGCCATTTGGTTCAATCTGCCGGATGATGCATTGAGGTCGGAACCGGCTCCCTAAGCATGCGAACTGACACACACCTGTGTCACTGAACCCGAATAACTACTGCAATTTTTCCTTTTTTTTTATTAAACAACCTAAGAGTTTTTACCGCAAGTTAACTGTGCAATTTTTTAATAACTATAATACTTCACCGCCAATTTAGTAAGTATTTAATTATTATTTTTTTGTTCTTAATGATACGTAGTTATTAAATGAAATAGACACCTATTTGATTTAGTATCCTGGCCGAAAATGTAATTTTACGATACTTAAGGGATTTTCTTTATTTTTCTTTAACTGAGGTACCTACTTACACGTACGTAGCAGGACTAACAGGATATTTTTAACCAATAATGTAGGCAATCAACCTAACCTAAGCCGCAGTTTACTCGTTTTGAAATATTATTATTATTATCACCATACTTTATTTAAGAATGTTTTCCAAATCTAAATAAGAAAACACGTGGACCAGTACGTGTCTGACACCGAGCAATCCTGAGACACTAATTACAGCTCTTGCCACCTCCGTATCACACGTAAAATTCCATTAAACCTACGAACGCTAAAATGGATCCTAGTTCAGATCATTGTACAAAAATGCAGAACTGCAGAATCTTACCAGTATTCATTGTGTTATTGTAACAGATACCTACCTACCTAAATATTTTGTAAATAAACAAGAACTGCGATAGCTATTCTGAAGAACTTGTCTCTAATGGGCAATTCGTTTCCCAGAAATTGTTGTTATCAACATAAGTAAATATTATTGCATTTTAATCGGCATCACCCGTGATATACGATTTTCCTAATTAAGTTTGTGAGGATGGCTTTCCCCTTATAAATTAATGTATTTTCCAACTTTTGTGTCAGTTTGTATACAATAATAAAATAATGTTAGGTATCCCACCGAAGAATTCGCGCGTCATCATGAGGAAAATCGTTCTCAACTTTCCAAGAATTATGCAATTTACTGTTTGAAAACTGTGATAAGTATTAAGTAGATTTACTATGTGCCGCAGTAGGTACCTATCATTTACCTAAACTAGCTTCTGCCCGCGGCTTCGAACTTTTGATGTAACTTTTTTATTATTATTATCGCGGTAGATCACGAAGGAGGTAGCGGGACGACTTGGACGGCTTCCTTGAGGTTTGGTAAGGTACCGCAAAGTCCAGACCGATAGAAGGAATGGAAGGAGGGCTTTGCCCAGCCATTCTGTAAGTAATCAACCGCGAATTCGAATCCTATCTATTCTATCCTATCCTATCATTTCCGATTTCACTTACCTGAAGTGAAAAGTATTTGGTATTCGCTAATAGTTACGTAAGTAATAAAAATAGTTCGTTTCACATAGGTATGTTGTCACTTAGTGGTGCTAGTACAGTTTTCATTGAGTTACAGAATACCTAATTTAATACCGTTTACACTGCGGAAGCAGAAGTGAGTTCTTACAGAATAACTTTGCTGAAACTGCAAGTGTCACGTAAAAACGTAAAAGTAAAAGTTTGCGGAGATGTTTGCTACTCAGTCAGACATAAAGGGCCGAATAGATAAAGATGAAATACACACACCTGCCCGCACATCCACGTCCTCGTTGCAGTTATCTACATTTTTACTTGCTTACTACCTTCTAAGCTTGCTTACTAACTTCTAAGGCCTAAGGGGACCCCGGATATAACAAGTAGGAATTGAATATGAGAACTGAACACGTCCCTATAATTTGCTTTGTTTAGTGGTTCGTTGATACTTATTGATGAATCTGTTTTCCTTTTCCAAATAAAGTACAGTCTTAATGTAAGCAAATAATGTTAAGGAGTAGTTATGTAACTTCGAGTGCTGTTAATTGGAATCAGTTGCTTGTGTAGTGAGTTTTTTTGTTATAAGAGTTATAGAGCAGTTTTTGTGTTACGTTTTCTTGCTTTGGTTGATTTTCAGATCGAATAAAACCTACCTATCAAAATTTTCTCCTTATACCTAGGTACTCGGCTGCAGCTCGAAATTTGCAATGATCGGTACTTGTAATATTGTAAAAATGTTTATGTATTCCTTCAGCATATTTATTTCGATATACCATAGTGTCAGACTACACTATAAGTATTAGATGAACATTATTAGCAATTATTGAATGATGATGATATGGGGTCTGTTATGGTGAACAGTGGACGTCTTCCGGCTGATGATGATGATCGAAAGATATATAATGTCTACGTCATCAACGAGTAGGTAGCTAGTTAATTAGTCTTTCAGTCTGTAAGCTTTGTTACAGTTCGATCATATTCACTTTTTGCCCCTATTCATACGGTATGCGAATTATGTTTTAATGATTACCTACCCTAGGTACATACTTTTCTACTTTGGATTATCAGGGAATGAAGTGTGATGTGATCAAAATCGATTGTAAAGATTGCTTATCAACAGTACTTACACAATACTCAAAATATACTTTTCAAGTAGGTATGTACAAGATTTACAGAGTACTTTGCGTGACCCTGCATCAGAATTAGCACAAGCATTATACCTGTTAATGTCGCAGACCTAGCACCGACCGCCATCAGGGCCTTCATTAAGATTAATAGAATAAGTATGGTATGTAGATAAGATTTAAGTAATATGGTACAGAGGCCAGCACATCAAACTACCGCAATCTGTCTTTCTTTGTTTCAACTTTGTTACAAAACAAGAAGGTTCCTTTTCAATTGGGAAAATTTGACAGTTTGATTTGACATTTCTATCTGATGGTTTTGTTCCACCTTTGAAGTAGGTACTATCGAGGTTAGAGGTACCTACTTAGCTTAGTGCTAGTATTTGCTTATGTAACAGCACAGGCCATAACAGCAATATTTTATAGCAGTGAAGTAGCTGAGTAGAGCTGCTGCCAATTTTAGAAAAGGCTTGTGATTATTTCTAGTTTCAACTTATAACAAAATTATGATGGAGTCGGCGCGTACCTACGCAAGATGGATTAGAATATTGTTTCAAGGTGCTTGTGATTCAGTTGTAGAAATTTTTAGTTTACAAAATCGAGAGAATCAAAAATAGGTAAAAGTTTTATTAACAAAAATGTTACTTTTCATTCTATCGATTTTGAACGTACAATAATAAGTTGCATTGGTAAAAAATGACAATATTTGATTTAATCAGCCTATCCGTTGTATCTTTATTTTTTAATATAAAATATGACCAGATTATGTTTTTGTAACACTAACATAAATTAAGTACAAAAAAATACTTCGGCAATCAATAATCCTGTCTTCTAAAATCACATAATATGTCTACGAGTAGATACTTACATCTATTTACGTCTATCAAAGAACAGAAAATATTTAGCCTTCTTCTAATAATAAGTAGGAAACTTCTATTTTCAGTCTTATTACTGTAGCAACATAGAGATCAGAATAAACAGACACATGTTAGAAAATCATTAAGGAATTCATACCGTTTGACATCCATCTTACAATGTTTGCCATTGCTCAATTAGAGGAGTTACACAATGTAGGTAATCATCAATACTCTATGAACAACATGAACATTAAAATAAATAGAAATTAAATTATTATAAACCTAACTATTCACTAGACTTGGTACTAAGATAATGTGAGGTCACTATTTAGCACAGGGAATACCCGAGATTATCTCAATGATTCTAAATGGCCAGAAACAATTGAGCATAAATAACTTATAATAATTTGTTAGTCACTGATCTAAATTAATTCGGCGTCTCAAATTCCCAAATTGCATATTGAAAATCAGTAAACCTACCCCAAACGTGGTAGTGGGGAAATGTTCATCTTCCCAGATGGTGACTTCAGGGCAGCTGTTGTACTCGTTGACGCCCTCCTTGCTCAGGTGCATGTACAGCTCCCGCACCTTCCACTTGCCCAACACTTCCCTAATGTCTAGTTTATCATACAAGTGTTCACGAAAACAGTTCACATTAGTTGCATTGTAAACTCCACTCGAACTGTTCTCAGTGCGGTTCGAATCAAGGTTGATGTCATAAATTAAGAATTCTTCAGCAGCTAGCGATGTAAACAGAAGCAACATCCAAGGTAAAACTCGACAAAATAACTCCATTTTCCAAAGTTATAGTTTCTCGTATTCACATAATAAGCACTCCACTTTTCTGACATCCAACTTTCGTTTTAATAATTTTAATTTCGAATATCTCGAGAGAGATTATAATTCGAGGTATTGCGAGCGCGAAATATTGCGCTTATAAAAGATCGTAGACGACTGAGAGGCGAAGCGGCGCGCGCGCCTGACTCACGCAGCTTGATGTTATCAAAGTTGTACCGACGACGCTTTTATACGGACAGACTGGGCCGGCCGCGCCGTAGGTAATCCCACGATATAAAAATGTAAACAACATTTTCCTGATTGTACGTTATTGTGCAACTATTCAGTTGCACAATAACGTACAATACAATTTTCAATGCATTGAAATTTAATTTTGAATGTATATCAGTGCAAATACTAAAGCTATCTTAATGAACCCGTGAACTTTGACTTAAGCCTAGAATTACCTAATCTTATTACCCACTATTTATATTATGCTTTAATCGGTTTATAATTTTACATTTTATACCCATTTATTTAAGTAATATGTAGGTATTAAATAATTAAAGACCACACATTCTCACCCCGAAGGTGTCGTAGACCACAGTTGTTTCTGTGTTATAATTAATGAAATAATATCTGCCATCATCAATGTCCAACTGTGGGCGATTGCGGGCTAATAAAAAGTACTTGTGTACAGTATTTGTAGATCTGTGGCAAGGAGTAATAGAGCTGGTTGGTATTTGTCACAACAATCGTTATGTGCGGGAACGTCATTAATTGACGGACCGTCAATTGGTCCAGAAGCCAAGCTTTCCCAATAGAAGTTGGTTTTGTAATTTTATTAAAATTATTAAGGACAGACAGCGCACTTTTCGTGGCTGAAGCGTAAAATCGAATCGCGGATTGAAAATGAAAAATAACAAATAAAGTAAAAAAGTTGTTTATGAAATCAAAGAACACAAAACCTTTTAAACTTTTAAGGGCGTGTATTCGATTTAGCGCAACTCAAAATCTAAACGATTGCTAGAACGGTGTAGCAGTATTGACACACACTAGTACAATACAATGGTCTGTTTGTGTGCATCAGAAAAAAAAATATGCACGAAATAAGCACGAATCATTGAAATTGATCGACAAACGACAGCGCGCGATGTTTTACAGTGCTTTTTAAAATAATTGTCTAAAATAAATGAGCTCGTCTAACGGACTGAAAAATATTCTGTGTATTAAGCATGACATTTACTTTTATATATATAATAAATATATCAGTTATGTTTTTATTCAAATACTGGTGAAAAAAAATTGTCAAAGTGAACCGATTTTCTACCTTTTCAACATTGTTTTTTAATACATTAGTAATATTTTCGTAATTTTGGCTCTGTAGCTGTCTTTATGACTGTATATACTGTTGGAAAAACGCATAAAACAAAATATTTTGGCATATTGTAATGGTTGTATTCGCCCTGAAAGTTAACTCTGACGTCTATTTTCGTAAAACGATATGAAAGAATTGTCTTTAAAAAAAACATAATTAAAAATTATACTTTTACTCTGTAGCTGTCTAAATCAAGACTTAATCTTTCTAAAACTGTAAATTGTCTTTAAATAATCTGCTCACATAATTACGATATTGCTCTTGGCAAAACACAAAAACATGAAGTTTTCGTCACGAATCAATGATTTCTTTGTTGCTAGTAAGCAAACCGTTAATATTTTAGGAGTTGTTTTGAAGATAAAATATTAAACAACAATGAAATCAGTTAAAAAGGCCTTTTCGATTATTAAATTTGTCGTAACTCTATGTTTTAGTGATTGACTCACGATCACATAATTATACTGTTCTACTACTACCATATTTGGCCGAAGGTTAAACAAAAATGGAATAATTGATTCCAGAATGTAAACATAAATTTTAAAGATTCGTGTTAAAGATTTTAAAGCTAACCTGCTCAATAGGCTCCGAAATATGTATCACGATGCAGGTTCTCGCGTAGTCTACCCTCGAATCCCCGGCTAGATGCTGGACGAACTCCACTCCATACCACATGCCCATCAGGCTGTCCACCCAGATGCCCTGTTGCGGAGAGCGGTTCACACAGTAGTCCCTTATATTATTCATGAACGGCATCTCGTAAGAACTGTAGCCGGTGCCGTATCCTTGCCCAGCCTGTCCATATCCTTGGCCGTACCCTTGGCCGTACCCTTGCCCAGCCTGCCCATATCCTTGGCCGTACCCTTGCCTGTAAGTGTCTCCATATCTCTGGGTAACCTCTCCGCCAGGGGGGTAGAACTGGTTCGATCTTAGAGTAGTATAGGAGTTGTACTTGGTCGTCGATACTCCGGGACTGTAGTTAGGATATCTGGTCACTTCAGGAAAATTGGATATATCGCTCCCATAACTGGAGGATTTGTATGGGTATTGATTTTGATTGTATGGGTTCACTGCGGTCGTATCGTAACTGCTGCTCCAGGCGGAAGACGTAGAATATCTTGCATCACCAGGCACGGCGTATCGTTGGTAGTTCGCGCTCTCGGCTGTGGTCCACAAAACAATCAAAATGACCACGTTCCGGTACATTTCTAGAGGTTTTTGGTATTCGATGTATGTCGTTGCGTGGTAGTAAGGTTGTGGCCACAATGTGTGACTGGTGCGGGCTCGCGATAGGAGTGGGAAGTAAACTAATTACGACTAATTCACGACCACTGGTCCCGAAGATGAGAACACGTCTAAGTCACATTTATAATTTCTTGTGTCCAGTTGATCCTATTTAATTAGAATACTTACGTGTGAGAGATTAGCTGATCTTGACGTTTGATTATTTTTGATAAAAATGTCTTAATTTAGATACTTACTACTTAAATAAGAAAGAAAAAGAAATAAAAAGCATTTATTGGCCCGCACAGGACAAAACGCACAAATATTGACAAGGTTGAATTATTGTTGTAAACTAAGAGAGGAAAAAAAAAACTAAATTGGTTAAAAAATGATAAAAAAGCAATAAAAAAGCAAAAAACAAAGCAAAAGCAAATGTAAGTAAATAATCAGTGCAAAGATTACAAAATGTTTTCTTCCACTTGTAATAAATAGGTTTGTTTTTAAATATCAGAACAATTCCGTTATTTTGCAGTTTACTTTACATACATACTCAATAATATTTACCTATATTATTTAAATAAAGATAAGTAAATTGTAAACTGTGTCGGTAGATGAATGATACAGAGAGTTTTTAAAGTATCTATATAAAAAACTTTTATGAATACTAAACTTATCGTGACTCATACTTTCATTAAAACCCGATTTAGATTGCATCCTGAAGAGAATTCATAGAAAATAGACATACTGCACTTTCTTACCAAAACGTAACTTCTTATTCATTCAAGACACTAATAAAATGAAAACGGAGACGTCTAAGGAAACGTGTTACATTTCAGTCTCATACTTCTCATTCTTATTTCCCATCTCATAGCGATTATTTTCAGTCCCTAATAGGAAGGCTGAAAATATTGAACCTAACCAAACATCGAGATTGGAATTGGTTGGCTTAAATTGTGACCGGATCTATGAAAATATTTGCAGGAATAAAATCCTTAGATACTTGGGGTTATGTATGTACACACGGCTACACATCAAGCTTTACATTTCTAGTATAAGCTGACCTCTCATTATATGGAAATTCTATACAATGCGAGATCAGCTTTTACTGGAAATGCATAGCTTGATCTGCAGCCGTGTGTACATGTATTTTGTCTAGTGTACCGTGGAGCCGTGACCTGCGGACACGCATGAGGGTTGCCAAACATAGTTCAAAGCACTGATTGTTTGATAGTTTAAAATCAATGCAAAGGGTTTGCTGGCGGATAATAATGACTTCTCCTTCTCGTCCTATAAATGCTCGCCTCTTTGACACCCAGCCGAAAGTGGAGTGCAACAACTGCCTGGTGCATTGTAACGCTTATAGTTTTTTTATCCCTAAAAGTAATGTAGTGTTGACTTTTAAGGATAAACAAAATCGCATATAGTTTTCAGCAACAGAAAGAGGAATTATCTAGGAAGGTTGTAGGCTATAATTTGTAAACACATTCATGCACAAAGTGGCGGAAGAAAGCTAGTAGCTTAATAAATACACCTACCTAATCTATTTTCTATATCTATACTAATAATATTTTAAAGAGGTAATATTTGTTTGTATGTAGGGGTAATCTCCGGAACTCCTGATCCGATTTCAAAAGTTATTTCACTAATAGGAAGCTACGTTATCTCTGAGTGCTATAGGCTATATTTTATTGGTTTATGTTTAACGAACCTCCTGAAATAGTAAATGACGAAAGAAATGAATGAGTTTGACTGTAAAATGCGATTTGGTACTGGCACTCGGCGGCCGCTGCCGCGGCACGCTCGCTCCGCTCGCTTGCCTCGTGCGTAGGGGGTCACAATTCTAACCTAATCTAACCATGTCAGATCCGCCCCAGGGGGAACTTAAGGAGGACCTTTAAGATTTGGTGACTAAGATTTGGTGATCATTTACTATTTTTGGTGGTCATTAAATGACAATGCCAGATCCTGCCCCACCCATGCCATGTACAGAAAAAGTTACACATGTACAGAAAAAGTAAATGAAAATAATTGTATTGAATATAGAACCTTTCTATACTAAATTGTTTTTCTTTAGAACTTGCGGATTACGAAATACCTACCCACAAAATACAAACTGATTATACCTAAAATACAATTTAACCTATAATCAATGTCATTATTGTTTTTAGATTTAAACGGAAACCGCAAGTTCTACAGTCACTAAGACTTAATGTTTAGTTATCAGCAATAAATAAACAGTAAGATACTACATATTGCACATGACTTTTATTGAGTGGGGCAAAGTTCTATAGCGTTTCTGGCATTGTCCTTTATTCCCTATGTTATTTTCATAAATTTTGGTACTTGTTAAAAATTCACGCGGACGAAGTCGCGGGCAAAGTTACTTATAAAACTATCCTAATTTCTTAAATAGGTACTTAGGTAGGTATAGCCAACTGATTCATAAAATCCGGGGTGACAAACGGTTAATTGATATAATTCGTTCATGTCCTGTCGCCACGACGGCTACGTGACCCTGTCTCCTGTGCTGGTTCACAGATCAGAGGCCACTGGTACATCCTCGAGCACAAACAACTCTATTGCTGTTAAGGAGCAGTAGTTAAGTTTTACGACTCATTAATAGGGACAAGTAGAACTATGTGCTACTATGTAGCAGCCTTTATTGATGACTAATGAAAAAAAAGTGGGCAAAGATGTTTTTTGTTTGGCTAACTCATTGACCCATAAGTACTAGAACGAGTTTCGTAAGTACCTAAGATTGTTATTAATGAAAATGATTCATGAATGAATTTAGCAAACTAAAAGTAAGCCAAGTCTGTTCCTAGGTTGCCTTTTTTAACCGACGTCAAAAAAAAGGTGATGTATGTATGTTTGTATGTATGTATATAGGTTTGTCCGCGATTATCTCCCGTTTCGCTATACCGATTTTGATGCGGTTTTCAGAAAAGTGTTTGTTACATTCTGGAGAAGGTTTTAGTATACAACAAACAGAAATTTATTCAGTGCTTTAAAAAAAAAAACAACAAAAACCGAGAAGATATTTTCGTTTCTTCCATCTTTCCATCTTTGGAGGACTTACAATCTCTGTTTTAACTGTGTTGCCGTTCCTTAATGGATTTGGGTGATAAGGAGGCACTAAATACTGGAAAATAAAAACTTTCTTGAAAAAAGAGAACCGCCTTCAAAAAAAAAACTGAAAAGTGATAAATAACTTTAGCACAGAACACACATGACTTTAGTTTTGGAAGTCGGTGGCAATACAAAACAACAAACAAAACAAAGCCTGTTTTTCCAAAACAGTTTTTTTTATTAATTTTTTGCGCGGTGGGAATCCTCAGACTCCCTTCATCGTAGGGGTGATGGGGGGCTATGCCGGACTCTTACCGGCTAAATCCACCGCGGTGTTCTACCTCTGCTTATGGCCGGGCTACCTACAGAAAAATACTTCTTGTGTCCAAGTTGTCAATGTATTGAATGAAAGACCACGCGATATTACATAGATATTACATGCTGCGTGTGTGTGTGTGTGGATAGTATACATACACAGTTTACCTGTATACCTAATAAAATACCTGTACAACTAATATCCGTGTCTGTATGTACGTATCCAGCTACTTATCTAGAGAGTGAGATCATTTATTATGTCTGTCGGTTAAAAAATATGGCGCAAGCCGGTGGAAACGTTCGAATCGGTATTCGGTTAACGTAGGTACCTGACGCTATACTTCGAAAATTACATAACATGTTGTTTTTAAATTCTTAAACATGACTAATTTTTTTGCCTACTAATTTGTACCACGGAAATATTTACCTTACTACATTTAATGAATACCTGTAATATCTCATCGCTTCATGTAAAAAACCCGGACAAGTGCAAGTCAGACTCGCCCAACGAGGGTTCCGTACAAATTTGTAGGTACATATCTATACTTCCATACTAATCCATACCAACTATCCATACTTTAATATTATAAATGTGAAAGTAACTCTGTCTGTTACGCTTTAACTATAAAACGGCTGAACCGATTTTGATGAAATTTGGTATGAAAATAGATTAAACCCTAGGGAAAAATATAGCTCTACTATTTTATTCGCGATTCCGTCTGCATCCGCGATAACCGACATTCACGCAGACGTTATCGCGGGCAAAATCTAGTTATAAATAAAGAGTAAAGTTTTTTAATAATTAAATTACAAATGTAAAGTTTTCAGACTTTTCCCTGTACTTGTAGTATAAGACGATATTTATATATATTCCCTGGAAAGTGTCGAAATAGGTATACGCTTTTTGCGGCATAAACGGCCGTATCTTTTTTTCAGGTTAACTTAAGGTTGATTTTTTTACACCTTCAAGGGACCATAGGCATAGATTTGAGTGTATAGTTTTAATTTCAACTCGATAACTCCACGCGTTTCCGAGATAAAGGGTCTTGACAGACAGACAGACGGACAACGAAGTGATCCTATAAGGGTTCCGTTTTTTCCTTTTGAGGTACGGAACCCTAAAAACTGTCGACTTCGAAGGTCGCCGTAAGTTTTTTTTTGAGATCAGTTAAGAAATGTGTTTTGTGCTTTCCAATATTATAAAATCTGAGAGTAAAGAAAATCTTGTGTGTAGGTAAAATGCTTATTTAGGTGTATGACTAATAATTTTATTACTTTTTTTTTAATAGTTTTAGGTTTTTCTTTTTTATTATTCGTGTAAATATTGTACTTTATTTCATAATATCTTATTAATTTGAATCTTTCAGGATAGGTCATTGGGAGGTGATCTTCATCAATAGTGATGAGTGTGCTGTCAGTGAACGTATACCTTTATATCGTATTGCGCAAGAATATATTGCAAAAGACTTTCAAAAAAAATTTTGTAATATTTTAGTGCACAAGAATTCAATTCAATCATAAAAATGTTAAATTGGTATCACACTAAGTAAGCACCTAAGTTGTAAAGTATGTGCGCACACTAAAATGAGATAGAAACGTCAAGATGGACAATTTTAGTGCATTGGGAAAACAAACAATTGTACATTAAGTCACATCTAGGTAAAAAAAAACAAAATGGGCTAATCCACTACGTTTCCACACAATAAGAAAGAAATATGTGGGTCATACACAAAAAACGAAAAAAATATGTTCGTGTAACATAAAATTCTTATTTTAGTTTTTTAGCAACATTTAATGAATTCAATGATAACTTCTTCTTAAAAACTTGTCTGGTTTTATAAAAAGTCGCGCTTTAGGAAAATTTACATTTATATTATTCACTTTGAAACTGAGAAAATCTCCTGTAGACTGTTCGGACAACAGTTGGTTGAGTTTGCGTTACAATTAAAAATATACAACACATGCTCTGATACTTTTATTTCGTTTCATAACATCAGTTACATTATCAAATTTACATTACACCACTCAATAAAAAAAAATTAATACTATATTGTGAAATAAAACATATAAACATGTCGTTCAGAGATTTTACGTCTTCTTCTGTAGACGGAAAAACAAGTTAAATTTTGCCTAAAATGAACGCATCGTTATTATTTAGCTTTTTCTGTTGGTAGCACTGTATTCTCTGTCATTTGCCCGGTTGTAAATAAGACATAAAGTGCGTGTACCAATGATAAACATAATATTAATCAATTACACAGGTTTTTGGTTAAGATCAGAGGTTCTCTTCTGTGCAAAGTATTGCTGGGTACCTGACGTTTTTAAATAAATAAAAATATCAAGATAGTAAATACATGAGAGAGCAGTATGTAAATATCACATTGCTAAAATTCTAACCTCTTAATGTAGGATAACATCTTTGATTTCTTAAGTATTTGTCTCTCGTGTAGACCTCTTTACTGTAGACATTTGTGTCTACCGAAGGGAGTTATGTCCACAGTAGTGAAGTAGTAATGTAATTTCACTGTATTTGCAAAATAAAACCATAGTTTAGTTACTTACATTTAAGAGTACCTAACGGCCGGTGATGTGAAATCAATAAGACGAGGATATGTTTTTTTGGTTCCTTTATATGACCACAGAAGTCTAATTTCTGTTCTGTGGATGATTTTGATTTGAATATTTGATAATTTTTTGCACCCAACTGGCAATCAATTTTGATTATTACCTATTTAGGGCGTAAAGAGAACCCTTTTGTTAGTTTTTTTTCTTGGTTTCTAATTTTAATCTTATTGATATGATTATTTAGGGCCATTTTTGTAATTTTCTGTAAACATAAACTCTTCTGTAGATGTACAAATATTAAAAACTCAACCTTTCGAAGTGTGAATTATACATACTTATCGGACAATACTGACAGACAATCGACACTTTCCAAATTTAACGCAATAGCCCCAGACGAGTACTTATTTGAATATCGAAGATTAAAATACCTACTGTTAAAATATCGATGTTCATAACATCGAAAATGGAAATATCGAACGACCATAAAACCGAAAATTAAAATAACGAAAGTTTATAGTATCGAATGGTTAAATATCCTACGTCCAATATATCTAAAATCTAAATATCTACAAAAGTTACATCGAAAGATCCAAATATCGAAATACAGATTATCGAATGTCCTAAATATCGAAGTACAAACTATCGAACGTCCTAAATATCGATGGGTACATATAATATTTGAACATCGAAAATTAATATACCTACGTGTAAAAATGGGTTAATTTTCAACATTTAATACATTCATTAATTCACCCTAAAAATACGTACCTACAAGTTAAAATATCGAAAAAAATTTGATATAAGTAGTATGAGTGGAAAAAGGTTGCTTCTGCAACGTCTCCGGCGCTACGGGAAGTGCAACCCCTTCGCCCTTGCGTAACAAAGATGCTTTGTTACAGCGGGCGGGGGTTGCCCTCCCTTCGCGCCTCCGGATTTTTATATACACTCTAGGGGTAACAGCCAAAAGACTACGTAAATTCGGGGTACCCCAATTCGGTTTTGGAACAATTTCGACCTATTTTATCCATGAAAATCAGTGTCTAGTGTACAAGCATAGGTCAATCGTGAAGGTATTATTTAGGTCTTTAAATTAAAATATTTTCTTGAAAGTCAATATGTTGTGCTACTAAAGTTAGTGACAGAAACGTATCGCTGCAAAACCGACTCCACGTAGTCTTGTCTGCCCTAACCCTAGAGTGTAATTTAGAATCGCGTAGGCGCGGAGGGGCGAGACAACCCGCGAGCTGAGGAGCAGGTGGTTTTAACACCCGCCACCGCAGCTGAGGTTGGCCGGCGAAGCCGGCCAACAAGTTCGCCGGCCAACAAGCCGAAGCTGCGGTGGTGAGCGTTTAGACCATCTGCGACGTTAAGCTCGCGTGGGACTGCCGGAGCCCTGCAGCGCCGGAGCCGTGCAAGAAACCATGCTTGCTTGCATGTTGCATGATTGCTGCATGATTGCTGCTGACATAATAAATCTATAATATTCTATAAACTGTACGTTACATTTACGCATTATACAGACTAATGACTACTTAATAGCAACGGGTTTGCAGGGTGTGACAATTTCACATCTACCTACATTTATGAATACACTCATACTGCCTATATAATTTTTTTTCGGTATTTCAACTAGTAGGTATTTTTAACGTAGATATTATGAATTTAGATGTATGAAATGTTGATATTTTGAACTTAGGCATAATGTCATTCGATATTTTGAATCATTCGAAATTTTAATCACTCGGCATTTCAATCTTCGACGTTTTAAGCTTAGGTATAACAATTTTCGACATTTTGATATAATCGATATTTAAATTTTCGATGTTTTGAACATTGGTATTTTAAGCGTAGGTATTTTAATCTTCGATATTCAAATACGGTACGTATTTGAATATCGAAGATTAAAATACCCCCAGACATTAAAATTACCTATAGATAAAAGCGCTCTCCCTTGGGTGTCTCATCTTCGAGAATTCCTTTCCCAGTTTTATTGAGGAAAAAATACAAAATTTCAATGACATTTCGGAAAGATTAATCCAAATTAACATGCATTCGGCCATCACCATTATTTGGTACTGTTGTTTTGGCCCTAAATTAAATTACTTCCTTCGCGCTTCCCATTTGTGGAAACACAATCACCTTTTAGAGAAAATGGACCAAATTATTCGTCATACTATAACATCTGTTTTAAATTTGGCAATGGACGACCGTGCTTGGGCCCAAGCTACTCTACCTATTCGTATGGGGGGCCTCGGCGTCCGCAAAATTTCAAGTATCAGTTTGCCTGCATTTATATCCTCGGTCCACGGCACTGAAAAATTAATCAGGAATGTTCTAGCTCCTACACTAGTTGATTTTGATGTGCCGTGCTTCGCCGAGGCCATGGATGCCTGGAAACTTGCTTGCCCGAGCACTGATTCACCCGACAACCCATCTTCTCAGAGGCGGTGGGATGAGCCGCTCTGCAGGTTAGTACAGAATAATTTACTTTCTACTTCTACTAATTCTGCTGAGCGAGCCCGTCTGCTGGCTGTGGGTAAATGGGAGTCGGGTCTTTGGCTTCTGGCACTTCCGTCGTCAAACCTAGGTACTATGTTTGACGACACTTCTTTTCGCCTCGCTGCTTCCTTACGTTTAGGAGCATCTTGTTGTTCTCCTCATCGCTGTCGCTGTGGGGAGGCTGTCAACTGCCTTGGACACCACGGCCTGTCGTGCAGCCGGAGTGCGGGTCGCATAGCGCGGCACGCGAATATTAATGACATCATTCGTCGTGCTCTCGTCGCCGTCGGCGCTCCAGCGGTTTTGGAACCCAACGGCTTGGCACGCGACGATGGCAAGAGACCGGACGGCATGTCATTATTTCCGTGGAAGTTGGGTAGGCCTTTAGTGTGGGACGCTACGTGCGTCGATACTCTTGCGCCATCCCATCTTCCTAGCTCAGCGTGTTGTGCTGGTGCTGCTGCTGCGGCTGCAGAAAACCTCAAACGGCGAAAGTATAGTATCCTTGGTGATAACTTTATTTTCGAGCCGTTTGGGGTTGAAACCCTCGGGCCGTGGGGTCCAAGTGCTCATCTCCTTTTTAAGGAAATTTCCAAAAGGTTAGTTGACACTTCTCGTGATCCAAGAGCTGGTTTTTACTTTGGGCAGAGGTTAAGCATTGCCATTCAACGTGGCAATGCAGCCAGTCTCTTGGGCACATTCCCAGATGAAGGCGATGTGGAGGAATTTTTTGATGCCTTATTATATTAGTTTTTATTTATTTTTTTTGTTTAATAGTTATAGGTTTTTGTTTCTTCCCGAGAATAAATACAGATTATTGTTA
Source organism: Charanyca ferruginea (assembly GCA_947361185.1). Classification (NCBI taxonomy): domain Eukaryota; kingdom Metazoa; phylum Arthropoda; class Insecta; order Lepidoptera; family Noctuidae; genus Charanyca; species Charanyca ferruginea. The sequence continues at coordinate 17,607,042 of OX376059.1, read as the reverse complement.
AATCCCTAATAAAAAGTTAAAAACGTGATTTATTCCTAAAATATTCAAGACTGATCTCTAGTAATACTTTTGGAAGAATATTAATAACTAATTTTAAATAGCTACAAAGTTTCATAACAATACGCAAAGTTTTATTATTTATAAAAGTTTGCGTACCCATGTACATGCTGAGGCTGTTTAACACTCCATTCTAATTGGCATGAAACAATATAAAAAGTAATTATGGGTTACATTTTAACATTGTTACAACGCTTTTCAAATTCAAATGAGTGGACTATGGACAAAAGGATCAGGTAGATCAAGATTTATAAATAAAGAGGAGGTATGACAAGACTTAAATCGAACTGAATATTTTAACTATTTTGAATTAGAAATTTTGAAGATAACATTTAACATTAAACATTAAACAAAAGAAGTATCAGATAGGTCTCGATTAGACGATTCTACGGGTACCTACGCGGAAAGGGTATTTGAAGTGTTTTAATTTAAAAAAATGTAATAAATTAAAGAATACCTTATTTGTAATATATATTTTTTTTATACCATAATCTCATGACTATCTTAAATATCATTAAATTACAAAAACTGAGACACAAATTAAAATATAAAATACTGAGCTAGTTTCGATACAACCCGCACAAACTGCCGAATAGCGTACAACATTAGGTAGTTCGAAATTGAAGAACTGTCTCTTGTAGTCGAACCACTCCCAGCGGTCCACTCTAGAGGGTGACCTTCGGAGGATCAGTGAGAACACGCCCCCGCTGACCTCTGAGCAGTGGTTGATGATCATGACATGTGGTGACACCTTCAGTATTCGTATCACTTGAGGATGCCTTGGAGGTTCGTCTGGTGTCCATACATCTGTAAAATTATGAAAATCATGTGAGAAAGTTTTAATATAAAGGCCGTAGAAGGTGACTAGATGACGTCTTCGTACTAGTGATTTTATATGAATATTGACTTTGCAAAAGTAAGTAAATAACTAAATACGTAATTCGACATAATTATAGATATATTAGTAATAATAATAATAATAATAATAATAATAATGATTTATTGTTCAACTTAGACCAGATTTATGACAAAGTGGATATAGCACAGGCCACAGGCATGTTTTTAAAATCTAGTTAGTGGGTAAAGTACCGTTCTTCTAGATAGGTTACGAAGTAACCTGTGTTAAGAAGAAACGGTTCCGGTCCCCTGCCGTAATGGATGACTTACAGCACGTGATAGGTTGAAATACTCTGGGTATCATCAAAATATACAAATACAATAAAAAAAAAAAAATATTATAAAACAAGAAAACAAAATTAAATTAGAAATGAGTATTGTTGAAGTTTGTGTAGTAAGTGAATGTGTTTATGTAATTAGTGTGGTGTGTGTTATGTTTATGTAGTGTGTGATGAATGTGTGTGTTACATGGTCACTTCTTAAGGAATTCTTCAGTTTCTTCGTAGTTTAGATTTTGTAAATATGAACGTACAGTCTTTTTGCAAATGAAGTATGTTGAGCCGTAAATAGGTTGTTTTTTGTTAATTTTGTTGTATAGTGAGGGGCCAAGATAGAGAGCGAATTTTTTTATGAAAGCTGTGCGAGCGGGTGGAATTGGGCAGATTAAGTCTTTGCGGCGTTTGGCGATTTCTTGGTATGGAGTTTTTTGGTGTTGTAGTAGAATTATATGTAGAATAAATAGTTGCCTTACATTAAGTACGTTACATGACTTATAAAGTTCGGAAGTTGGAAATAAAATCTGCCTAAACGTAGCCACCTTCAGAATAGCTCTGTGTGCGATCTCCAGAGGTTTAAGAAAGGTCTTTGCTGCACCTCCCCAGCAAGAAATACAATAGGTTAAAATTGGTTGACACAGCGCAAAGTATACGTTACGAATAATTAAAGGATTGGCTACGTGTCGCAGGGTTTTAAAAATAAATATCAACTTACGTATGCGTCCGGAAAGTGAGTTAATATGTGACGTAAAATTAAGGTTTTTGTCCAGAATTATGCCAAGATATTTAATTTGTTTTACTGAGGTTAAAGAAGGACACTGACAATTAAGTTGAGAGTGTATGGGACAAGAATGAGCTTTGATTGAAATTGAGGTTTTTGGTTGAGAAGATTTGGTAATTGTAAAATTTATGAAGTTAGTTTTGCTGGCGTTGAGAGTCAAAGAGTGGGAGGAAAGCCATTTCATGGCAGAATTAAAGCCCTCTTGTGCAGTTACTTGAAGTTCTGACCATGATTTTGCGGAGAACGTGATAGCAGTATCGTCTGCAAATGAAACTACTGTGGCATTTGGAATTTTGAGATTGCAAAGGTCGTTAATGAATACAAGGAAGAGTGTGGGCCCTAAAATGCTGCCCTGAGGTACGCCATACTGAATGGGTAGTTCACCGCTTTTGAAATGATTAATAGTGACAAATTGTGTGCGATTCGTAAGGTAGATCTTAAAAAAATCAAGTGGAGACCCCCTGACACCCAAACATTCTAGTTTAAGTAAAAGAGTAGAAACTGGAACGGTATCAAATGCTTTCGCAAGATCCATAAATATCGTTAGAACCTTCCTACTGCTGTTTAGGTTTTCTACTATATTGTTAATTAATACATGGACAGCGTCACAAGTAGATTTATTTTTGCGAAACCCAAACTGTTGGGAAGACAGTAGGTTGAAGTGCTCGAGGTAGTTAACTAATCGCTTATTTATCAGGCGTTCCAGCACTTTGGACAGGGAACTAAGAACTGCTATTGGGCGATAGTTGTTTGGCAAACTCCCGTCGCCTTCCTTAAAGATAGGATGGATGATTGCCCGTTTAAAAGAAGTAGGAAAGATTGACAGTTGGAAGCAAAGGTTGAAAATGTGACATAAAATTGGTGTAAGGATCCCTGCGTATCTTTTTAAGAAGGTTTGAGATATGCCGTCCCAACCTACCGCCGCGTTGACCCTAAGCTGGTTTATGGTACTAAAAACTTCATCGGGATCGGTTGGTTCTAAGACGAAAGATTTATTAAATTTTGATAAATGGGAGGGAGGTGTGTGGTTTTGGCCACTCTTGTTATTTTCTGCTAGTTTTTTTCCAATGTTAACAAAGAAGTCGTTTACATCATTACAAGACTGATCGGGTAAGTGTGAGAGAGTTAAAAGTTGATTTGAGGGGTTTTTAGCTTTTTTTGAATTTGTGATGGTTTTTATAGTGTCCCATAGTTTTTTAGGATTGTGCATAGCTTTATTTAATTCTTCAGAATCATACTTTCTTTTAATTTTTTTCAAGAGGGTTGTACAAAAATTTCTATATCTTTTGTATGTGATTCCTAATACTTGGTCCTCCGGTGACTGCTTAACTTTTTTATGTAAGCGGTCGCGGTTCCGAATACAGCGCAGCAAGCCTGGAGTAATCCATGGTTTCAGAATTATTTTACTAGCTGGTACTTTAACTATTTTCGTACATTCTGATAAAGCATTTTTTGTTAATTGTATTAGTTCGTCTACAGCATAGTTTGGGTCACAGATAAGAAAAAGGGGGGTAAAATCTAAGTCTTTCATGGTGATGTCAAGTGCGTCATAATCTATCTTAGATACTGTTTTAAGTGGGGTTGACTTAGATTTTTTATTATTTAGACATAACAGGGAAGAGCAATGATCTGTAATCGTTGTATCATAGACTAGAGTAAGGATTGTTGCGTTGGATCGAATCATTAAATGGTCTAAACAGTTTTTGCCTCTAGTAGGTTGTGTATGGGCTGCTAGAAATCCGTGATATGCCAGCGTGCTAAGGTATTCGTGAGATCGTGTGTCTTGGGTATCCGGTTTAATGTCCAAGTTAATATCTCCAGTTATGATAACTGATTTGTAGGGGTTGAGGGCTGGAAGAATGTTATTAAGTGCTGTAAGGAATGTATGAATGTTATCGTTGGACGGCGAACGATAAATACAAAGTATAGCTGCATCAGAATTTAGTTTAACCAGTAGACCTGAGGCTGATCCAAGAAAGTCTGGCTCTTCACATACGGTATTTAAATTAGATTTGGCATAGACAACCACCCCGTCGCTCTGGTTAAGGTGTTTGGTGGTTTTGTAAGTATTATAGTTGTGTAGGGTGGGGATACTTGAGTTGCTTGCGCAGGGTAGCCAACTTTCTGTCAGAACCAACAGATCGCAGTCAATGTTCATACGATAAATAAGAGTCTGTAGGTCTGAGTAGTTACAATTAATGGATCGGATATTTTGCGTTAGTATTGTAGACCAGGTGCTGACGTTCTTAACATACATTTTGGTATCCTCAGGGGTACATGTGTACGAGTCAGATACAGAATATTGGTCGACATTTGACATAATTTGGTTTGTAATATTAGACATTTTTATATACAATTAAGGGTAAGAATGTATAAAAAATAAAGCTATAGGAATAGGGTAACAAAGGCTTCGAGACGTAGATTTTTAGTGATGGTGAATATGGTGTATTGGTGTGGTGTGTAAATAAAGTAATTGTGAAGAACTTCGAAAAGTGTTTGTTTAATGTGTTATTTTTTAAAATAATTGGTGTGTAGTTGTTTAGATTACTTAACTTAAATATAGTGACATAAGAGATATTAACGCAATAAATAACAGTTGAAATAATAGCCGTTAACAGAAAAATCGATCTTTTCGGGGGATGGACTAGTCAAACGTTGTTCGGTGCAGACAGTGACGACATCTTTTGCATTTGTAGTTCACTTTTTATCACGACAGACGGGCTGTCAGGGTTCTTCTTCATCAAGATTCGTCCATCCGTGGTCCAGCAAAACATGTATTGGTTTGCCTTGGCGAAATTTCGAGCGAGAAAAAAAAGTCGTTTAGAGTTTGCAGTTAATTGTTCAGCGGCGTATGTTGGCGTTTTAGGAGCTTCAATACCCAGATGAGTTGAATTTAACTTGTTGTTGGGATTTCGTTTGTTGTGTTCCTTAATAGCAGATAAAAAACTCGTTTTGGTTAACGTATTTGTAAATTCTACACTTAAGCTTGAAGTTGGACTTTCTTTCTTTGATGGCTGACGTGAGACATCCCGTATGTCAGCCACTTGGATTTTAATTTCGAGTTGTTTTGAAAGCTCGAGCAGTGCATCATATAACATCTTTTTAGTTTCTTTGGTTCTTTTTGGTACGTTGCGCAGCTCGACGCATGTTTTAACAAGGGCACTATCAAGCGACTCCAACTTTTCTTCAAGGGCAGTTATTTTGGCTACCATAGTGTTACGTTCTTTTTCTAGGCCAATAATTTTTGACTCCAGCGAGGTTAGCTGGTCGGACACAGAGTTCAATGACTTTTCCACTTCTGTAAATGTCTCCTCGATTTTCGAGTTTGAGGTTTTTATTTCGATTATGTGGCTCTCTAGTTTGTCCATACGAGCATTCTGTAGGCTAGCCAAGTTCTGTATCATATCTCTTACTTCGTTCTTAAAGTCAGCCAAATAGTCGCTTGTACTGTCGTCATTTGATGGGCATCGTCGCTTTGTTCTTTGGGTAATATTGGCTGTAGTGACGTTGGTTGACAGCTCATCTTTTGCGTACAACTTAGGAATGTCCGACTCAGAACGTGAAGGAACTGTTTTTGGTGGCGTTCTAGGTGTTGACATATTTTGCATTTAACTCTTAGCAATTTTAACAATGTTATCAGTAAACGCGCAAAAAGTTCCGATCCGCAATTCCGAACCAGCGACTCGACGAGTACGAGACGGTTTGACCGCAGCTCTCAGCCACCGCGCCAAACGATCAACTACTTTGTAAAGCAAAATAGCTAATCTCATATAACACAAGCGACAAATTGGTGAAAGGACTTTGAGTGGGTGACGACAGTCAAGGTCAAATGTGTAAACGATGTCACTGGCACTGTCCGATTGTCACATGTATTATCACGATGTTTTAAAACTTAAAACACCAAACTGACTTTGTTTTCACTCACTATAATGTTTGTTATGTAACTATTATTGTTTATTATGGTGATTTATACATATTAAGTAGAAAATGTTTAATGTAAATCGGGTCAAAACTAGTTAAAAGATTTTAGATCACGGAGGCCACACAAAACACGTCCTGTCGCAAGCGCGGGTGCGAGGGGGGGGGAGATATATTAGTAGTGACATTAAGTCTGTCTGAACCAAATTAAATAAATTCTGTCTATGACTTTTCTAACTAACAATGTTGAGGAAAACCAACATAAATCTTTTTTTGGTCGTAACAAGTATTTACCGAATTTAAGTTAAACAACAAAAAAACAGGAGTTAACAACTCAAGTGACTATTTGTAGAACTACGAGTTTATACTCGTGTCAACGGCAACGATTTTGTATCTCTAGTTTCTGCTTTTTTTCTTTGGCTCCGATGTTAGGATCATCAAAGCCCCATGAATTGCGCAACTTAGCAGGCAGTACAGATATTACAATCAAATCTAACTAATAATTTACCCTTTGTGAGCAAACTACAAGCATCCTTCAAATCACACTCCTAAATAAAAATGTACCTATTCCTCTGGCCATCATCTCCCTCTCCAAAGGTCTTCGTTGGTCCGCAGTCCACAGTCCGGGCGCCTCTGGTGAGTACAGGTAGATCTGCTCTACGGACTGCCCGTCCTCATCCCACACCACCCGCAGCCGCCTCTCGTTGTATATGTCTCTCTTCACTCGTATGTCCAGCCAGGAGCCCGACATGACGTCGTCCGACCACGGGTTACTCTTGTATGAGCGCCACTTTTCATCGGAATAATTGTGTTTTTGTATCTACAATACAACGTTAAGGTAAATAAACGTAAGAAATGCTTTATCGTATTGTATCTAAAACTTGTAGTGACAAATAATATGTCATAATGGCAACGACCCAACGTGCAAGGAGGATGTCCAGTGTGGAATACCAGCTATTGCAATATGAACGTATACTACAAATACTAGAATAGGTATAGTAATGAAAAATCTGAGTAGAGGTACTAATTGTTGGTATCAGATTAGGATTGGGATACTAAAACAATATTCTACGAGTTAGTTTACTTGAAGTTAAAGTTAAATGATTTAATTAAATTAGACCAACGACCAACTTTTAAATGTTACAAGAAATAAGAATTTAATCTAGTTGTCCCTTTCAAAAGGTAGTTTCGTAAGTATAGAGCAGAAAGGACAGTACGAGACTCCATACTTATTGTTTAAAAACAACATATGTATACTTATTACTGTTTTATATGCTAAGTTCACAAGCTCAAGTTTGCTACAAGTTTCGTATTTTCAAGCTTTAACTTGGCACAGGAAAAAAGACAAGACTACTAGGGTAAATTCGTTAGAGATGGCCATAGTTTTTTTAAGATTAAATAAAACTGTAAATAATGAGATCACAATGAAATTTTTATTTTGAGGAAAGTTGACATTAAGCAGTCTCTAAGAAAAGAGTAAAAAAATATTAATAGAATGGAAGGAACATACTTAAAAATGTAATTTAAAAATAAACGTAACTGGCCATCTCACGGCATGTACGGGAGTGATAGCCGTAGAAGCGCGGGATAGATGGCCAGTACTAGATTTCCCTTTGCCTTTCCCTTTTCCTGTAATTTGTGCTTGCTGGACCTGTCTTTTCTTCTTCAGTCCGCAGTTAGAGCACTATTATCAAAAGGTGTACAATTCCCATGCACCCAGAGGTCACAAATCAAACATTGAATCCTATTTTCAATGATCTGAGTTTTATAATAGTTTTCACCACAAATAGCATAATTATCAGCTTCATTTTCAGCATGTTCATCGGACTTATCGCGTAATATTGATTCTTCTTCACTATTACTACTCAAAGATAAAGAAAAAAACACAAGCATTAAAACTGTGTAAAAAATACATTAAACTCTACGGGCCATCATATTCTGATCTTATGCGGCCATCTCTCCTTTTTGTACGGGTGAGATGGCCACATCGATATTCAAACTAAGGAATAACAAGTACTGTACCGTTTCGAGGTAAAAATTAAGAAAAATATACACTCATCATAATAAACATACAAAAACGCAAAGAAATACTAAAAATAATTGTTTAACAAGATGGTATATGAACATACTGTAAAATTTCACTACTATGTAATAAAATCAAGGACATTTTACTTACTTTTGGATTAATTTTTGTGCAGAATTTCATTCGGAAGTTGTTCCGTGACCACGCACGAAGCGTTCTGATTTAAATACAGTGCCATCTAGTAAATGATTTAGATAATATTCTCATTGGCCATCTCTCCCGTATGGCCATCTCTAACGGATTTACCCTAATAATAAAAAAACGTTCAATAATTAAGTAAATACTTACAGACCAATCAAGCCAATCATCCTGTGGTTCAGTAGTGACGTCGGTAATGTGTAGAGTGACGCAGCCAATCGTCTTCGGTTTGTTCGTCATATCCGGGGTATGTTGCGCGTACCCTACCCCGTACCACATCCCATACACGTCCTCTATGTTGAAGTGATGGGCCCACCGGACGCTGTCACCACAGAAGCCACGAACGCTGGCGAAGAGGTAGATGAAGTTGAGAAGACGACTCACAGGCACAGTGAACATGTTTAGAGTAGATACGCAAGTATTATGGGACAGGCGTCGCGTCGCCCGCGGTGCCAATTAGCGAATTGGTGCAGGTGATGCTCTCTGGCGCAACTGCACTGTGACTCAGTGGAACGATCCTGATAAAACGGGACAGGTGTCATTGTGCCTAATTACACTGATTATTCGGTAATATTTCAATTTGTGTGATCTTTTATTATTCAGAAATCTTAAATCGGGTTTGTGCCAGACCACCCCCTTCCACTCGAGTAATCCCAAGAGAGTAGGTGTTTATAAATTTGTAATAGCCAAAAAGCTATTTTCGAATAAGCAAAATAGTCAGGATAATAATCTCCCACTTAAGAGTAAGTAGGTAGTTCTTAACTAGCCAGGTAATGTTATTCAGTCATATTTAAAAAGATATCGTCATTATTCTCCCTATCCATCCGCCCTGTCTACATGTATTTCTCTTCAGTCATCTTCGTCTCAACTTTGTACTCAGTTACTAACTATAGCAAAGTATCTTTCACACAATCCATTTTGCATATACACATAATATTTGTTTTAATTTCTATTATGTAATTGAAATAAACATTTTTTATGTCAATTTCTCTTGTATCTTGTTCCTCCGTTCCATTTACAATTTGCTCTATGTGTTTCACCTTTCTCTAATAAATTCTATGAAACTGCCAATATAATTCATCAAAATGTTGCTAATTAGTTTGTTTCGTTCTCGACGAAACTATCTTACTTAAACCTCCTAACAAATGTGTTTATGCATGACAACAATAATATTGTTGTTTGCTACTAGCCTATTGTAACAACAAAGGACCCAACAAGATCTATATTTTATACATGACTTACTTTAATCCATATTGAAGAAGAAGATGAGATTGTGTATTTGTAGGTAGGATTATTCCTTACGTAATCTAAACATAGGACAGGATTTCAGAAATTATTCCACAAAACAATGGGTTTATATCATTTAATTTTCATTTCTCATTCAAAAATACCAATAAATATCAGCTGTTTCTTTGAAAAAAACGGTAGCATTTAAATATAGTAATATTAACTATTAAATTAAATTCGAGATCCAAAAACTGCGTAAGAAATTATAAAAAGTAATATTGTAGATACAGTCATTTTTGGAGCTGAGTTTTCACAGACTCTCTGGAGTGCGGAGGTGGATAGATGTTTCATTGTGAACACATTGTGGATGCTGGCGAGGTCCTCAGCAGTTAACTGATTTTCATTCCTCGACAGCACGACGCTGAAAAGCTGAGAGTTTGGCAGCCTCATACAGAAGTTCAGCACCAAATGGTTGTTAGCTACCTTAAGGACTTGTATCACGCCACCGAAGAAACGATACATGTCACCCACGGCTGGAATGGATAAAATGATTTTAACAAAAAATCGATCTAGTATGTACTTAAAGTTTATCAGTTTTAAGCTAAACAACTGTTTCACATGACTGTTGTGCACGTAAGTTTGACACTAGACATAGTAGGCATACTTAATGACTTTTTGCACTAGACACGCGGTGAATAGTCAACGGTTATATTGTAAGACGTGGTCGACGCGGTCTTACATAATCGAGGACTATAGATTGGTCCTTATTCGCTCAAAATCTCACAGTATAGACTATGTTGAAGTCCTACGTTCCGCAATGCCGACGTAGAAGAATCGTCCTAAAACTTTTAGTATTAGTTAGTATTCAGCTCCTTACATTTATTAGGCACATCGGTAGTCCAGAACCCTTTGTGCGAGGTATTGACCTTGATGTGGTAATCGTCTTGCCACAGACCCTCGTGCCACTCCAGCACAAAATGTCTGATGCGAAACTGCTCGTGCATATTATACTGACGGTTCACGTACGGCGTGTTTGTCAGGTGAGGGTACGGCGTCGGCGGAGTTGGCTGAAATATAAAAATAGTTAATTTATAAAAAGTTGTTAATTATTGGCCATTGGCTTTTGCTTTTCACATAAACTCAACCATAGTCTTACATCAGTCAACTCCTTAAATACTATACGACAAATTCACTCACTAAGTTATGGTTTAACAAGCCACCTTCAACATAATCTTCAAACTTTCTAATTTGTACAATAGGGCAGTAAGGATTTACATCGGTTCTGGTAGTATTCTCTTTGTGGTACACGTATTCGTGGACATACCACATGCCTAACACTGTTTCCTCATCAAAATCATGCGTCGGGCTTAAGTTCTGGCAAAAATTTACGTTAACCGCCAAAGTGGTGTATAAGAGAGATAGGAGTAACACAATGAGAACCATCATTAAATTGTTTGCTCAGGTACTTGTGAACGATCTGTTTCGCGACACCGGGACTCCTAATTAACATACTCAGAGCCACTTGAGTATTACGTCTCGTTCATGTCTCTAGGTACTCACGTGTCTGTAATTACAATTAACCTATTAATTGACACGACAACCCGGTATCCTGTTATGAGTAGGCCTTTTAGAGCTTTACCATGTTATAAGTCATAATAAGTTAATCTACGTATATTTACATAGTCTGTACCACGCTGTACCTTTATGTTATTGGACACAATATGTATATGACAATTATGTGATGGTTATGTACTGAATAGATAGCTAGTTATCTCAACTACTCTCTCCCAAAGGTCCATACAATTATCCTACACCTAAGGATCAGTAGATAAACACAGTTCATGCAATATTTTGGTATTCACTTGTATTAGGTATGTTGGTCCTAAATAATCCATTCTCATTATCATAATTAAGTCCCATTTCTCTTTTCTTTGCTACTTAATGGGATTTACATAATTAAACACGACAGCAAAACCTACGACAGTTAATAGTTTATGTAATAAAATCTAACTGCACACTCAGCTACTCATAAATGTCCGGCTCGGACGCATGCATGTGTCAATAGTTTTTACCAACATACCTACCTACTACAAGAAAAAAATAACTGGAAAAGTGCACAATAAACAAATCAACAAACCTGTATATTTAACTCCTTGATGTCTATATAAAAACACTCCTGTGTGTGTTCTATTTTATATTCACCTCTCGTGTGTGGTATTTTTTCGATGCCATACCAAACACCAGATATTTGATCCAAATTAATATCTCCATAAACAGGTGACAGGTCGTCACAATATTTGTGACTTTCGAAACTGTACTGACTGTAACATTGCACCAAACCAAAACTCAAGGAAATTAAAATGATAACACTACTGCACGCCATTGGATTAATCGCTCTGGATAACCCGGATGATATCGGATAAACTTTCGGATATACTGAACCGGCAGTACCAGGAGACAATACGCGAAAGGAGATGTTTTGCAGATTAGCCCGGCGGATAGAGTGAAGGCGAAGTGGCGAGAACACGTGGGCGGGCTCCCAAATGAACAACACTCGACTGGCGTTGTACCAGTCGTGGTAATTTACTACTTATGAGAGAATACTTCCTTAATAAACTTTATCAACACGTTGACAGTCCCCTCTCATGTATGACAGGCACGTATGCATCTGTATATATTTTCATACATAATTGTTTTATGCATTTTGTCTATTTATGGCTACCTACAACAACATAATATATAAGTAATGAAAACAAGGCCGCACTGAGTACTTGAAAATGGCAGTAAAGGTAAAGAAGATTTTCTTAAGAATTTTCCAAAGCCTTCTCAAGTTTTCCGTAGACATACCGCTTTCCTCGGCATACTTAGATGCCAGGACAGCAGAAGTGTTAGAATATGGGGTGGAGAAAATCGATAGAGCGCTCTGACGTCACGAAGGGTGGATATCGAACGGGTCACGCTCATGATACGGCGCGTAGTGGTGTGTGTGTAAATATCGATTTTGTCTACGTTTCTGTGTGTACTTGCAAAATTGTAACTGTGTGCCTTTTTAATTATTTTTTCATGTTGCGAAAACAACAAAAACAGCATTAAAAAGTCAGGGAAAAACAGAGAATCTATCTGATAGCTAAAGAACTTTCCCAAAAGACTCTCCAATTTGTAAGCATTGGATTACATTGTCATGCTGAAATGTTAACGTGTATTGAAAATCCTTGCTATGTAACATTTGATGACGTAGACGAAAACGCGCAATGCGTGACGTACTGCGCCATGGCTGAACACGAGACTGTGTGTACTAAGGACTCAAGGTTCGCAGGATGTGGAACTACTAACTGTATTCGCAGAACTACCACTCTCTTGTTGTCACTAAATAAGTTTCTATATTGAAAATAGTTCGTTTACTACAATGCAATGCGAAAGTTCTGAACGGAAATGAGCTGGATCATGTTTCAGAAACTTGAAGCAGGTTTAAGTTTGGAAATTATTTTACTTCCTCACATACTTTTGATTTAATGGAATTTAAATGGGTAAATGACACCAATTGACATACTTTTAATGAGGTATCAAAATGCGATTCCCCATAGAGTTTGGATGGAGATAGTAAAATATGACGTCACTTTTTTGCCAACTTGATTGACTAAACATTTATTAATTTCAAAGCAACAAAAAATCGAATTTTACAGGTAATTGAAAGTTAACGCGTTCGCTGCGGGCGTTTTATTAACGCACTTTCAGACCGTGCGTTATGTGGTCGTATGGACCCAAAGGCAACTTAAATTCAGTGCGTTAAGAGGTCAAATAAGCCACCATGTACTGTTTGTTTTAATTGACTATATCTCTTAAAACGACAAGAAGTACGAGATTTTAACAACGCGAAGTTAAAGTTAAATATCTGAACTATATTAACCCTTATGCGTTTTTAGATCGAATGATTAGTTTAGCTAATATACACAAAATTATTTATGAGGTTATACTGACCTCATGTCGCACTGAAAATATCAATATATTAATATTTATAAGTTTATTTTATATTTAAAACATATCAACAATATTTACAAGAATAATAAAAAAGAAAACCTAAAATATTAAACTAAAAAAAACTAACACAATAAGGCATCATAGAATTGTCCACATCGCCGTCATCTGGAAATGTACCCAAGAGACTGGCGGCATTGCCACGTTGGATGGCAATGCTTAATCTCTGACCAAGGTAAAAACCAGCTCTTGGATCACGGGAAGTGTCAACTAACCTTATGGACATTTCCTTAAAAAGAAGATGAGCACTCGGACCCCACGACCCGAGGGTTTCAACCCCAAACGGCTCGAAAATAATGTTCACACCAAGGTTACTATACTTTCGCCGTTTGAGGTCTTCTGCAGCCGCTGCCGCAGCACCAGCACAGCACGCTGACCTAGGAAGATGGGATGGCGCAAGAGTATCGACGCACGTAGCGTCCCACACTAAAGGCCTACCCAACTTCCAGGGGAATAGAATAATATAATGATGGGAAATAACAAGAAAAACTTTGATATCAATTCACTTTAAATATCAAATTTTATTTCAACCAAAATTAATGCTTAAATATTTGACGTTATAAATATCAAGATTGTGATAATTATAATTCTAATGATAGAATGAATAAAGCAAGTACCAAAATCACAGGAAATACCAAGATTAAGTTCAAGTGTTTATTGCACAACTTGCATATTGTCGCCTATTTTTTAGTCATGTCGCAGCGTCTGTGCTGGAAAGTGATAGACACCTTCTCCTTTTTAACCCATTCGCTGCCAAAAACTGGATCAAACCATTATTTCCGTACATTTACTCCACTAATATGCGGAACTGGCAGCGAACCAGTTAATGATTTCTTCAAAACATGTTATGTTCTAGATTTTTCATTGAGATTTTCATGTATGATATACTATAGCTTTCTCCTAGTCGTTTTAGGCATTTTTGTTATTAAATCTTACCAATACCAATATAAAGCCTCAAAGTAGTTTTATAAGCCAGCGATCTATTTACATTCGTAAAAAAACTCCGTAGAAAAGAAGAACTAGACACCTTTCTCCACCTACGCACTGCACAACATTAGCGTCATAAAATGGCGCCCGCGCATCGTCCAATGCGGGTGGAGAGAGCGTGCGGTCATATTGATGCATACCGCACCAAATAGAAATCATATTCGTTCAGTGCTGGTGAGGTCATATTGACTCAACAATAGGGTATTTTACTCTATACGAGAAAAAAACTATAAATATGTTATTGAGACAGTTTAGGCATAAAGCAGTCGGAAAATGTAAGTTTTAGTTCAAAAAAGAACAAAATATTTTTTTTGATTCAATTCAAAGTTTTCAATATTTTTAATCTGTTATAAAACACCGTGAAATAGTAGCGGCCATGTTATTACGCCGTACGGCTGTGTAAACAAAAAAATGTCAACTGTCAGTCAACCGATTGGCGTATTACAGGCTTTGTACTTTTATTATTTTCGTAACCAACGTAATTTGTTCATTATTGCACCTATTCAAAATATGCTTTTAATTATTTTTAAATGATATACAAGTATCATATTTAATATGAGCTCATTTGATACAAAACGAACTGACGTCATTTACGCTGAGCAATATGGCGTCCAGTAAGAGGCGTTTTCGTCAAACTACGCGCGAAATTTGAAAATTTTAAATTTAGATGCATTTTTATGGCACTTATCGATTGAATAAAAATTTTGTGGTTTTTTTGGTGGCATATTAGCACTACAGAATTTAATTGAGACACTTTTCAAAAATGGGTGTAATACCCTATTGGACATTTTATTACGTCTTTGAGTTCGGTTTGTTTTTTCTCCGTCGAATACTTAGGAACATATGCCCTCCGCACTGAGTGAAATAACACAATTTTTGTTCACGCACGGAATAAAAGTTCTGCATGGGTCAATATGACCGCAAGACGCAGCGAACGTGTTAAGTAATTGGGTTTTCAGGGTTAGTATAAAGTGTTGTTTTATTAGAGAAGTTGTGTTGAAATTAGATATTAATTAATGGTAGGTATGGTAATGGTTAACTATCCCAATTATTATTCTCGAATCAAAATTATTTTTGAAAGTCACTGCGTTTATTCTGTTTGGAGAGTGAACAGTTTGTAAAGTCCTTGTTTAACCCTCAAATTGTTTGGATACTATAACCAACTCACTGAGTCCTTTCATCCTTTGTAGTTATTAGTAACGCGCCAGTACTTCATGTACCCAAATACTGGGATAACATACTATATATGTTAGGATATTACAGACTAAATCTAGGCTAAACATGTTTCTTACAGCGGCTGATATCTTGGTACTTAGGTACAGAGGAATCTGCGAATTTGAGATTAACCGCTATAGTTTGATAGAAGTTACTTATCTTTGACTACAAGACGTGGACACATGAAAACATGGCTGGTGTTACAATGTATTTAATTAGTATGAATAGACAACATTGTAAAATGTTCATTAATGCAATATGTATTAAGTTCATTATTGTATTAAATTGTATAGTTATTAGCTTCGGCGCGCGACTTGGTCTGCGTAGATTTCAGAAATAAACAATAGTCTTAAATTATTCCAGGGGAACAAAAAAACGGGATAAAAAAATATATCCTATGTGTTACGTTAGATCAATATCTATGTGCTAATTACAAATAACAAATATACAGCTAATTCTGTTCAACCGTTTTAGCGTGAAAGAGTAATAAACATCCAATATTCCTCACAAACTTTAGCATTTATAATAATAGTAGGAGTTTTATTAAATCCATTAAAGATAACCTAATATAAAAATAATATTGTAAGTATGTGAACGACGTGTTGTGCTGGGGCGGCTGCTTTAGGTGCCGAAAACCTCAAACGGCGCGAATATAATAGCCTTCTTAGAAGCTATATATTTGAGCCGTTTGGGATGGAAACTCTAGGGCCATGGGGTCCGAGTGGCCATTGTTTTCGGGACATCACCAAGCGGCTGGTCGACTCTTCATATGAAGCTGGTCTATTCTGTGGTCAAAGAATCAGTATGGCCATACAGCGTGGCAATGCTGCCAGCCTGTTGGGCACGTGTCCCATTGACAGCGATGTGGACGAGATTTTTGATGCCCTTTGAGCTCCCTGCCTTTTTTCTTGGAATTGTACATAATTCAATTAATTAATTCCCCCATCCCCGTTCCATCATCGGACGAGCAGAGATACGGCGAAGCGTCACCGCTATATGGTTGAAGTTCCACGGTCTCGAACCAAGCGCTTTGACTCCACATTTATTGTGCCAACTGCCAGACTGTGGAATTCCCTGCCCGCCTCTCTGTTCCCTGATAAGTATAATCTGGGTATCTTTAAGGCACGAGTGAACCGGTTCATCTTAGGCAAGCGTGTTCCAACTTAGACCGCATTATCACTTACGATCAGGTGAATTGCGGTCAAACGCAAGCCTATTTAATAGTAAAAAAAAAAAAATATTATGATTTTTCAGATTTGATAATCTAATTTTACAGTTTTGAAAAATGAGCAGCAAAGTAATTGATTACCTTTTTTTAACTCCATCCAAAATTTTATGTTATCAACAAACATCAAATTGCTATTGAAAATTGTAATCGGCATTTTTACATTCCCCAAATACAAAAGCCGTTACACAAAATTACCCTACTCGTAAAATTTATTTCCCACTACCATCTCAAAAGTATGGGAGAAATGAACTCATCCCCAAACCATGCCATTGAATTCGGAAAATACCACCCCAAACGCTTTGTGGTTTTCTCTACTAAGGCTACATAAGCTAGGCGAAGTCTCTAGAATGCTACGTCACGAGGGGTCGATATCTCAAGCTCGCAGGGCGGAGCGTAGGCCTCTACGACTGCTACGAAAACGCCTACAGCGATCTACGCTACGATGTCGTCGTAGTGTGTCATAGCTACGGATTGCTCGTAGCATTTCTGTTGTGTAAGTTTCAGCTACGATAGAATTTAATAAATTTATACTAAAACTTTTGATTTTTAAGATTTTAAAATTGATTGAATTACTTTTTCGTGTATTAATTAATTATTTGCATATTCTATATTGAGTTACGTGATTATTTAACATTGTGATTTAAATGAATTAATAAGTAATATTGCATTGTTATGAATAAATCCGTACAAAAAAATACACTTTTACTTGAGACAACTTTAATTTTACAGAATTTATTAACAGCGTGCAAGTTCGGACCTCGCTCAAAACTTTCAACTAAAAATACGCGGCCAAAAGGTGCGTCGTCGTTTCAGAGGTTATTTGTACCAGGAGAGCAGGAACAGATGGATATGATTTTCAGGCAGTAATTCACTACGTCTACCAAACTCTGTACCTATAGAACATAGTTTCTTACAAAACAAAACTATTAACGTTGTGTACACTCCATACTTTTGCAATTTATCGTGATGTTTATATAGTGAACCGAAGAGTTCATGAAATAATAACGCTGAAAACATGTTTATGAGGTACTACACAAGTATAACCGGTTTACTTCTGACATACATGTTTATTTCAAGTATAAAAATGAATGACAACAGAATAATAAATAAGATACAAAAATCGTAAATAATTACTTAGCTATAAAGTCTCTAGTAAATTCCGACTCGAAGGACCAACGTTGTAAGTACCCAGGTTTTGTTGAAATAAACTTGAAAATAATTCATTCAATTAGTTTACTTTTTTTAATTCAGTAAACATCTAGTTACTAGGTACTAGTGATAGTGTTTGGTCCTGAATTTACGATGTTACGGGGCATTGTCTTTCCGCTGAGAACTAACGGTAATAAAGAACTAAGTTTCAACATAATATATTATCCAGGATTATTAAACTGATGAACCTCTTGTTAATAACACCTCTTGTTACAAAGCAATCGAATAAAAAATCAAACTTAATGAAATAGATACTATTCGTGACCTTGGAGTTCTGTTTGATCAAAAACTAACCTTTACACCACATTCCATTTCTAAAAGAGCATCCAGGATGATGGGTTTTGTCATAAGACAATGTAAAGGTTTTCGTCAAATAAAAACTAAAATCTTACTTTACCAGAGTTTAGTACGTAGCATATTAGAGTATTGCAGTGTGGTGTGCCGGCCACACTACGCTACAAATAGTTTGCGTCTAGAACGTGTCCAAAAACGCTTCGTTTGGCATCTGGCCTTTTCTGTAGGGATAACCAAAAAAGTTAGTTCTTACAGAAATAGATTGAAATTCTTCAACATGCACACTTTGGAAGAACGAAGATGTCTTAATGACGCAATGTTTGCTAGCAAAATCTTGAAGGGAAATATCGACTCGCCGCCGTTGCTCGCACTCATTAACTTTCGTGCTCCGTCGAGAATTCAGCGCAAACCTATTACTCCACTTTGTCCTCCAATGAGAAAACCGGTGTTGGGATCTAACTCTCCATTTGCTAGGTTCTGTAGGGTCTTGAATAGTTGTAGTGATATGGTTGATTTTCACTTTGATTCTCTCAATTGGCAAAAAAATAAATTTCTGAACTGTTTAACAGATTTGTTGTAAAAGTTTTAGATTGTGTACGTAACTTATTAAAGAAATTATACTTTTATTGATACATAGTACATATTTTACTTAGTTTACTTGTACAATATGTAGTTTACGAAATTACTTATTATTGTTTTCTTTTTGTCCATGTGGTGTCTACCTTTAAGTAATTGGTGCACTGTGTAGAGTTTAAACGCATCTTTTATTTTTGTTTGTAAATTAGTGTAAACAATTGTTGGTAGACCTAATAAATAAAATAAAATAAAATAAAGGTTAATAATTGCAGTTATTAAATGACTACCAAATAAATAAGCGAAATAAAAAATAAAATAAAGGCAAAACTTCTTACTATATACCAAATAAGCTTTGTTTTTGTATGTTAAAAAAAACTTTAACTGTTTTAGATAGCAAAAATAAAATTGTGAAATTTATAACCGCTCGCGTAGCCGTATACTGGCAAGTCGTAGAGACTTTCGTAGCGCGGCGGATTGGCGTAGTCGCTTAAACTCGCCCTCTCACATTTTCCGTAGTGACGTAACGCCCTGACTACGAATACACCAGGGTAGCATGACCGGTGAGAAGGGTTGTGCAGTTTGTTCACTCCACAAGTTGACAACTAATGCGAGCGCCCCGCGCTTGCTAGTGTAACACAATAGGACAACATGATAGTGAGAAGGTGAAAATAGTTTTGTCTAACTATCGAATGGTAGTGGGTGGATCGCCAGGGGAGATGACGTCATACATGATAACTACTAGGGAGGGATTCACGAAAGGCAAGTGACTGATGATTGTATAAACGATAACAATGTTTTGATAAGGGAATATATTGGGGCTATACAAATATCAAAGCGGACACCTTGTCTATGACTTTATAAGGCCATAGGACATCAATAATAAATAATGTAGCTATTACATGCACTACTGTTTTTATTTTAGTTTTAGTTTGTCAACGAAATATGTCAAAAAAAATCGTGCATTCAATACCAAAATTGAAATTATCATCAAAGAAAAAAGAGCAGAATACTATAAACCTTAAATTTACAATATAGGTACCTATTATATTTTCAAAAAATTAGATTTTGGTTGAAGTATGACTAGCATATTGATCTTTAACTGCTCTTGACATCCCTTCTTAACAAATTATTTGTAGGTGAGGGGTGATGTTAAATTCCTACAAAGATATTATTGGGTTGGTTCGTTAGTTTAAAAAAAAGCAACTTTACTAACACATTGATATTGTTGTTAGGTTTGATAAACCAAAATTCTTTAAATAAATCCTACAATTAAAAACTTATTGGATTAAATAAAGTATAAAATCTATAAAGAAACTATTTGGTTAAACATTGTACAAGCAGTCATTGTTATCTGTTCATCGATCAAGCTTACAGCTTAGCTCCATTGAACGACTACAAACTTATAAGCTGATCCAGTCTGCTGCACTATTACACATTTGTAGTCAGACGTACGCAAATCGATAAATGACGTCCGCGGCAACTATAGGGGTGGGTTTATCTCCATTATTTCATAAAGCCCTGGTACAAAGGGTCACGAGTCGGCGCTGACGTCGGCCGAACTCGAGGGGTGACTCGCCGGGGGAGAAACGGGTAAACGACTATATAATTGTGACGTCATGTACAGCTGACAAGTGCTAGGGTTGAATAAAATTATTACTCTTAACCCTGCATTTGTAAGATGAGCTTTGGAAACGAAATCAATTTATTGTAAATTCAAATAAAAACCAAATAATTTAAATCTGTAAATTATTCGAAAACAAGCCTTTTATAAAACCTTTGAACGATTTATTACCTGCAAATTGGAAAACATTAATTTTAAACTTTGACGTATGTTATCTCGATATTGTATGAACAGCGGTGTTCGTTACATAACTTTCAGAACACAGCAGGGACCTTGCAAATTGCCAATACGTGCCAAAACTGTGTATCTTTGGCATTTTGCGTGACCTTTACTCCAAGGATGACGACGTTCGTAGGGGGTGCTCTGTCCGCACCAGAGGTCGATTCCACCAGGAGATCAGAATACTGAAAGAAGTTTCGGCGACGTTATCTAGCCAGACAATTTGGATCTAATCTTTTGATTTAATAAAATGGTTGTGATTTAGAGAAGCCAGTCAAGTATAATAGGTTGATTAATTGTCAAGGTTTTTTCGAAGCAAAATATGATGAGGTACTTTAATCAAAATAAATAATAAATAAATAAATAAATAATAAAGTTTATTCACAAATACTGTTTCACAAAAAGTTTACATCGTTAAATGGGCTAGATATTTTAAGACAGTTTAGTAGAGGACAGAATCTATTGCCGAACTAGGTTGAAAACCTGTATTTCAGCATTAGACGCCATTTCCCCGCAGAAAAATTAGGTCAGACTAGCCTTCCTAATACAAATAAGGCAAGTAACTACAAAATAACAAAATGAGCACAAGAACTAAAAATAAAAAACAACAATAAAATAATAACAATTTACATAATCACATATTTGTTCGTTATGTAAATTGTTTCAGTTGTCTAAAAAAGGACTATGGATTTGGAGTAGGTAAGTCGTTCTCTTACAATGAGTGCAATACCACAGTATAAGTATTAGTACTATCGCAATACTGTATTATTTAGGCAAAAAGATAAGTTATCATATCAGTCCCCATTGATAAATTCATCATTACTATCAATTCTTATCTACCTACCTAGATAAGATTTTGTTAACCATTGTGATTTTCGACATTTTGTAAAAAATAAGCTAAGAGTGATTCTAAGCTCAATTCGCGCATTCTAATGAGTATACCTACCTAGTACCACAAACTTAAAATTGATTTACAAAAAAACATACAACACTTAATAAAGTTTAAGTACGCTATATTCATAAAGTAAAGCAAGTAAGTCGTTATTTATGTCAGTTTTTTTCTTCAAAGATACGCGTAGCCCACAGCGTAGACTAGTCGGCCTCACTGCGTGCGACTGCTATTGATTCGAAACCTCTTTTAATTTCAAACTGTTTTACAAAAACAAAACAATGACGTCCCTTTGCGAACTTAAATTTGCTAAACATTTTGAACGATTCATCTCTGATGTTTTTCATGCAGAAATATACAGAGGTAAGGTAATCCATCTAAGCCATCTTATTATGTTCTTTAATTATTTGGAACCCTAAATCAACATCAGTTTAGTCGAGTTTTTATTATTCCCTGAGTTTAATAGTTGGAATAACACAAGGAATTAACAACAGTCTGGTCTATTGTTTAAAATAAACTGAAGGCGTAAGATAAAAGAGGGTTTTTAAATAACAAATTGACTTAAGTAAGTTCTATAAAACATTAATTTTAACAGTAATATTAAATAACCATTAACTTTTTTGAATTTACAAAAGTTATCACTTACACTAATAAAATAACTAACCCCTGCACTTCTATTTACAAGTATTTACTTTAACAGCGTAACAGTCCAGGCACTTTTAAAATCATGTCGTCTCAAGTTCCAAAAAAATTTTGTACAGTAGAAAATCCGCGGGAATTCTAGGAGAATCTCTCCGCCCACCAGCTGTTTCGGAGGGCGGCGCTGAGTTGATGTCACGTGGCTACATTACTAGGTCTTCATAGCATCAAAAGGCATTTATTTAGCTCCATTTGGAGGAGTTTCGCATTAACTGATCTTCCTTCACAATTACGTACGTCTCTGATAAGAATCTTTTAATTAAAGATGTTCTTAAAATAGACGACCTTTTACCGATATTTAATGAAGCTCCTAATGCTTCTAATACATGTTCAGATAATTTAGATGTTATGCTTTTAATAATGTTGAACCGTGCCAAGAAAATGATTTGCCTCTAGCTATATAAATGAATATAAGTACAAATGTAGTAATGCTATATATTGTACAAAAACTGTTCTCAATATATTTTTTTGTTCGTCTGTCCAGAAGTCAAATATTGGTTTAACTATTCTGTTTCCTAATCGACAGTTGAGCTCAAATCTCAAAAATAGTTTTAATGCATCGTTAGCAAACTATTGAAGGCGAATAAAGCCGCTCCGCCCTAGCCCGCCCAATATGGCCAGCGTAGGGCGGCGACAGTTTTCCACGGGCGGCTACTGTACCAGGCTGGCATAGGATAGAAAAGGTTAAGTTTAACAAGACATCGTTGGAAAATATGAACAATCCGAAAGGGACAAGAGACAGAGAACCCACGCATGCGCTGTAGACAAAAACATCAGGTGCTTTTCATATCCTCAGAGATCACAGTCGGCTACGGGCTGATAATCTGCGATGAGAGCTTACGGGATAAGAGCATAGATGTTGAAGTATTTTGTTAAGAGTAACGTTGCTCGATATTTCTGAAAACTTTATTTGAGACACCTTTTAAAACATTTACCTTATTAAAACTACTATAAAACTCACAATGAAGTGGATATACATTGTTAAATAGTAGGTATGGACAACTTAGCGTATCGTGCGTGACCGATTTAATTTGAACCAATTTCTGTTCGTGGATGTGTGAATCTAAAACGGCTGAAATTTTTAAACAATCTACATGAAATCATGGTCTACTTAATGTTGGTTGTGACAGTAAAAGTGGTTTAAAAGTCAGGGTTTGAGTTGGCTAGGGAAACAGAAGTCTCGTATAATACTTACTTATAATTACAGCCTAGAGTAGAGGTGTCCTTTAGAACGATAATTATGTTAGGTGCTTTAGCTACCCCCATATATCTTAGTACTAGTTCCCTGAACGGGCAGCATGAGGTGCTACTACGTAGTTTGGTAAGGCTGAAATCTTAAGCACAGATAAATTGAGTAAAAAATGTATTGTAGTTACTTGTTAACTTGAAGGCTGGGTCCTTGTTAAGGTGTAAAATACCTATCCAAGGTACCTTACCTACTACAAGTAACTCACTGGCTGGAGTACCCAAAGTAAAATACTAACACTTAACTTAAAACGTCAGGCCTGATGGCTTATGGAGTTGCCATTTATCTAGATCAATATTATACTTAAAGAGGAAAGATTTGTATTTTTGTGTTTGTAACAAATACACTCAAAACATACTGGTTTGATTTCAAAAATTCTTTCACAACTCGGAAGCTACATTATCCCTGAGTAATATAGGCTACATTGCGTTTAAAAAAAAATTAAGGGGCCTTAAAAATTCACGCGGATGACGTCGGCGGCAATGTGCTAGTTATAATCCTAAATACCAATAGTTCGATAGCTGTATATGTAAGCATTTGGACAAGTAGGTCCGTATAGTTTCAGGGAAACAGCCCCATGTTCAGCTGAAAGTGAAATATACGCTTACACTAGACTTCAACCCACTAAACGTTTTTGTCAATCGAGTCTTGTCTTTTAGTCTACTGGAATTCATCTGAACTCTAGAATATGAAAATAGGTACGCATTTATATGTATGGTCACCAAAGGAGATAAGTATCCATGTCGCCGGAAACAGTTGAAGTTTACTTAGAAACCGATAGGTTTTTATGAATAAAATAAAATACAATTTATAGAGAATAAACAGTTCAATGATTTAATAAAATTTCATTTGAAAGCCCCTATTGGTTTCTAAGAAATCTTCAACTATTCCCGACGACATGGATACTTATCTCTTTTGCGTACTGTACCTACGCAGTAGAGGCAGATATTTAGATGGATAAGTACCGGTCAATTCATTCAAAAAATAAATATTCAGATATTTTCAGGATAGGTACCTATTGAACTATTATTTCTGCGAGCTTCTACTGAGACCACTATTGACCATTTAACGACAGGATCATGTTATGCTATACCTACATACATACTTAGTTATTTAGGTAAATAGGCACACTCGAGACTTATCTGAGAAAGATAAATAAACCTACATATTTATTAATTTTCGTACGTAACGACCTTAACCGTATCAAAATGTTGTAGCGTGCTGACGCAAGCTGTGGGTACTTTCATATTTCATTTTACGTAATGTTTCGGGAGCAGCAGCGACATTTTCACGAAAACGTGCTATTAGGGAGCGGGGTATCGAGCTTCGGGTGGCGGCGTCGTACGGCGTCGTAGGTCGTGACGCGCCCGAGTGACGTCACTGGCGAGGGTGGAGGGTGCGACAGCCGGCAGGGCAAGGGTAGTCACCCCCCAGTGAAAGTCGGCTCGTCGGCGTCAGTACAGCCTGGCTCGTCGTTGAGCTCGTACACTTTGCTCCTCGCTCCTCTGTTTACACCGATCGCTGAACCTCCTAGCTCAAGCATTGGGATCTGGTATTAATATAAACGCCAGAAATATTAATTTAGTAACTACAGTCAATGAGACATCAATGTTCTAATTCCGTACAGTGAGTGAAAATTTATTCAAGTTTCGAGTGTAGCGGTTTCGCGGTAGATTGTTTTGACAATATCTGAAAACGAATTCACCACTAGGAATTAATTTAATTCTTACATAGGAAACTAAAAAGCGACGAGCCAGAAGTGGAAATAGTGGACGGTGTCTTAGGTACGTTTTCCCTGATTTTCATAAAAGAGACTGTGTAGAATTTACAATAAAAGCTTTTCGTAACAATGTAAAATTGCAAAATACTATAAATAAGCGTATAACCTACTTAAAGTGGCCATGAAACAAAATATCGCTACTAACTAACTTTCCTGAAAGCGCGACAGCAAACAATACAACAGCGTGAAAACTTTTAATTACAAACTAGGCTGAAACCCTTAAGGTGCTAGTGATGACCTACAAGAACGAATAATGAGGCCTTCGACTCCTGTTAACCCAAACTTTTATTTACAATCTAATTTCAGCGCCGATGCACGAAAGCAGCTAAAAATAGTCGGGGTTTGCGCGCTCGTGTCTGCCCGCTGCCGGCCCGCGTTTCTCCCTACACTATTTCTGTCTTATAGAAAAGCAATAAGATAT
Organism: Charanyca ferruginea; assembly: GCA_947361185.1. NCBI lineage: Eukaryota > Metazoa > Arthropoda > Insecta > Lepidoptera > Noctuidae > Charanyca > Charanyca ferruginea. Next base: position 17,581,247 of record OX376059.1, on the reverse strand, counting down.
TCTACATGCTAAAGAATACCAGTGGACGGTTTCCTTGTAGATAATGAGAAAAGTGCGTAAAAAGAAGCCGGTAGTCGCGAGGCGACAGTGACTGATGGTGTTTTTAGTGTTTACGAAATAATTATTGTGCCTCAATTGCAACGCATTCGCTATAAGGTAACTAAATACTTATATTGGTAGAGATATTGTGTACTTAAGTATTTTTATTTTCTTAAATGTAGTAATTCCTGATTAGGTACATGCAAAGCATTTATAAATTTCTTATCGAATTCATTGCTTTCGTCATGCTATGCCGTATTATATTCAACTTTATTGCTGAAGATATTCTCATGTCTACTTAAATTGTTCCTCCTTGTATGTGAATTGATGAGTCTAGTAGGAATTCCATATTTGCTATCGACGTAGCTACGGCGCTAAACTCAGAAATTGATGACCCTACCGTCTTCAGAGCTGGCAAGATATTGAATCTTGAAATTAAAAATCCTTGTCCAGCCAATGCAGACGGAGGATCTAATCATACTGACGTAGATTAACGTAAACAAACAATAGTTTACACAAAACAAGTACGTATACCTACAACATGGTTACGTGAAACGTAACTACCTACTCCTAACGGCTGGAAAATACACCTAGGCGTATAAAATTGTAGACTTTTTTGGACTAGCATTGTTCTGCCAATGCAACGAAAAATCACAAGTTGATATGATAAGCATTTACATACATATGTAGGTACCTTCCTACTTCTGCACCTACTTAATAACATGTAGGTATAAATATATGTTTAATGTAACGGTTTTCAAATTTTCCCTCTATTGTGGAAGAGTTTGAAATTAAACAATTTAAGTCAAAACTACAATAACTTTTATTACCCTACTAAATAAAGAGTTTAAATTACTTTTAACAAAATTATATTTAATTTAAAACATTAACAAAAAAATCATAACTTTGTGAATTCATTTGAGCTCATATTGAAACATTTTGTGATATAAATCAGGAACTTCATTTTAATTTACTTTCCTTATTACTAATAAATGTATTATTTGATAATAACTTGTGAGCCTTTTTTAAGGCACTATATTTCTATATACATATTTAATACTACATAAGTACTTTCTGCCTACACTAATATATAAGTACATAACAATAGGGAAGACTAGGAAAATAACTAATGTGCTACACAAAAATCATACACTCTATCTCCTTTTTACTACCCTTGTCTTTTTGTGTCACTATTTCTATGCAAACATTTCTATATTGCACAACACTACATAACTTTTGGCAAGATAAGTAGTCATAGTATGAGGTTTTTTCTAAAACCTTAGTTAAAATAGATATGGCATGTTCAATAAAATGAAAATAATGTCTTCAAATATGAAAAAAAATTAACAATAGAAGAGGGATTAAATTATAATAAATACAGTACAATAATAAAATTGTTCATAAACACATACCATCAGGTAAACATTAATAAAATGGCTCTCCTTTGCAAATAATTAACAGTCATCAGAAATCTATAAAAAAAAGTATATTTTCTATTAATGTTACCTAGTCTTAATTCTATTGTTCCAAGCACCAGTACAACATTATCTGAGAGGCTAAAACTAAAGCTTCCGAAGCAGTCAATCTTCCATTGATAACTCTTAGCTTACTATTCAAAAATCGGGTCTAAATAATTAGTAACTTTTGGCCAAATCTCATCAGAAGTGCGTCCCTCAAACTCTTCGAGTATACCTTTTTCTTTATAGAACTCTATGACAGGTCTTGTTATACTGTCATAGATTTCTAAACGCTTGCGTACAGCTTCTGGTCTATCATCAGGCCTTTGAACCAAATCCTCACCTGTCACATCATCTTTACCTTCCACTTCAGGAGTGTTGAAACCAATATTGTATACCCTTCCTGAAGCCAAGTGAAGCCATCGATTCTTCACTCTGTCAATGATCACCTCAAATGGTACTACTAGGTTTATTACAACATCAACAGGCTGTACCTCCCACAGTGCCTTAGCTTGACCCACTGTTCTTGGGAATCCATCCAGAAGCCAGGGTTGGCCCTCAACTTTTCCAAGCTGTGATCATAAATTTAATCATCACATCGTCTGGTACCAACTTTCCTTCATTTAAATACTTTTTAACTTCTTTTCCTAGGGCAGTTTGTTTTTCAATGTGGTCCCTTAATTTGTCCCCACTAGAAACATGTGCTACATTGTACTTCTTGACTAACCGTGAAGAAATAGTTCCTTTTCCTGAAGCGGGAGCGCCAAGGATTAATGTTTTTAATAATTTACCCTTCGCAGCCATAGTTACCGACCTTTGTACTTTGATATTGACTGCCAATATCGTGCGCTCCGTATCTCTACGAGTTTATCATATAACTATAATACGATTACGTATAACGTATTAAATCGCAGTATAATGACTTCCTTTGTTTATAAAGAATTTATGAAATAGTACAATAACCGAGAATATCTGTATTTGTTAATAAACTGTATTTATTTCGTAATCAATTTGATGTATGAAACTAAACTTAGCAATAGTTTGTTTATATCAATTTTGCTTAAATAACTTCGTGCATTGTTTCACTCTTTTCGTACAATAAAATAAATATACATTTAAATTGTATTTAAACACAGAACCGTGCTTGCCTTCAGTAACTGAGCTAGCGGCGCTAACCGCGCAGCAGTGTTGCCACCTTGGATTTTATTAAGGCGCTAGGTCAAGAGTAAAATGTCGCCAGATTTTCAGAATTTCGGATTTTAAAAAACCACCAAATTCCGCTAAATTTATTGTATTTAAATATCAGACTAAAAAACGAACGAATATGTTTGAGATGCTTAAAAATAGTTGTATCCGGCGGTAGTTCTTCGTAATAATAATTATACAATTTTACGTATTTATTAAATGTTCTATATTTTTACCAGAGTGCAATAAGAGTTTTACTAGGTAACTTACAATTTACAAAACATAAACATTATATTCGGTATAACTTGACAAAATGTTTAGTATTCTACAGGCAGTGAAATTAAACCACATAAATGTGTGTGTTTTTTGTTTCAGCATGTCTTCTCAAGTCTACTAATTTTGCAAATAATTCTGCTTTACAAAATGAGCAAAACGCCTTCGTATCATTGGTTTGGAATTCATCTAGTGATTCTCACTCTTTTCTATACTTTTGTGCGTAATTCTTTTTCTTGTGTGGAACTTCCATAATTGGATATTATTTACAGCTTCTAGAGTTCACACATTTCACAGAGTGTTGAAAAACACGACTCTATCAAACTTTAAGACTTTTTAACAACACGTACCAAATTCCGAACAAAGAATGAGAGATAAAAAGAAAATTAAATAATGAACCACTACATTTCTCTCCATTTCGATAAAAAAAATGTTTTGCCCGATTCCATATTGAAAAACCGCTAAAAACCACTAAAAAATATAAAAACGCTAAATTATGAAAAAATACCACTAGAAGCCTTGAAAAAGCACCAGTTCTGGTGGGAAAACCACCAAAGTGGCAACACTGCCGCGCAGTCGGTCGAACTTCAAATGTCAAACGTCAAACAGTAAACGGGAGCGTTCGTGTAACGCAGCTGCTGCTACCGTGCTAGTTAAATGTGTCTAACGAAAACGTTACGATATTGAATTTGTTGCCAACTGATTTATGTTACAATTACTCTAATAAACTGTTCTAATAATTATAGTATATTTCGTAAAGTATAACAATTGATTTGAGCAAGTCATCTTTAATTAGGTATGAATTAGCATAAACATGAACGCATTCATTCATCATTTACGAAGACCGCGAACTTTGAATCACTGAAATAAGTTTTGTATTTGTTTTTTCTATCTCATTGTTAATAATTATAATAATAATATAATATATTATTATATTATTACTGAAATAAGTTTTGAATTTATTTTTTCTATCTAAAACTGTAAGAATATTATATTCCAGCATGGCGCTTGTAATGTTACCATGTGATCTTCCCTGGTGGACGTCTGTGCAGCGTCACTTAAAGCATCTGCTGCTGGCGTCATCGCCTGCCAAACTTACAGCCAGCATGTTGAAAATACATGACATGTGCAAGTGAGTATTATTCTAACCGATTTAAATTTAACCTAACAGTATTTTAATAGATGGACTACTTTAACTTTAAGAACGTTTGAAACATGTCTTTCTGCCCAAAAAAGAAGAGTTATACGTATGTTTTCAGGGTTCGTGTATTCTATAGGTGGCCCTATGTACCAGTAGACCAGAAAATTCACACGGGTAGTTTCAGAGATTACCCCCTACATACAAACTTACCAACATACAAACTTACAAACAAATGACAATGCCAGATCCTGCCCCACCCATGTACAGAAAAAGTAACACATGTACAGAAAAAGTAACACATGTACAGAAAAAGTAAATTAATGAAAATAATTGTAATGATTAGAGAACCTTTCTATACTAAATTGTTTTTCTTTAGAACTTGCGGATTACGAAATACCTACCCACAAAATACAAACTCATTGACAATAATGACATTAACCTATAATCAATGTCATTATTGTTTTTAGATTTAAACGGAAACAGCAAGTTCTACACTCACTAAGACTAATGTTTAGTTATCAGCCATAAATAAACAGTTAGATGCTACATATTGCACATGACTTTTATTGAGTGGGACAAAGTTCTATAGAGTTTCTGGCATTGTCCTTTACCTCTTTATAATATTAGTATGGATTTTAAACGGTCATAATGCAAACGTTCATAGACCAGAACCTTTTTAGGGTTCCGTACCTCAAAAGGAAAAAATGGTACCCTTATAGGATCACTTTGTTGGCCGTCTGTCTGTCTGTCTGTCCGTCTGTCTGTCTGATAAGACCCTTTATCTCGGGAACGCGTAAAGGTATCGAGTTGAAATTAAAACCTTAAACTTAGGTCCACGGTCTCTTGAATCTGTGAAAAATAAAACTTCTAAGTTAAAGTGTAAAAAAGATACGGCCGTTAATGTCGCAAAAAACGTACAGTTCGACACTCAAGGGAAACAAAATTTATAGGGTACTTTCCGTTGACCTAGAACTATGAAATTGGCAAGTAATATCGTCTTATACTATAAATACAGGGAAAAGTCTGAAAACTATACATTTGTAATTAAATCATAAAATAATATATTCTTTATTTATAACGAGCTTTTGTCCGCGATTTGGTCCGTGTGAATGTCGGTTATCGCAGATGCAGACGAAGTCCCGGATTAAAAAGTACCCTATGTGTTTTCCAAAGGTTCAAGCTATTATCATCAAAATCGGTTCAGCCGTTCCATCGTGGAAGCGTAACAGACAGAGTTACTTTCTCATTTATAATATTAGTATGGAATTATGGTTATGTTCCTACAAATTTGTACGGAACCCTCGGTGAGCGAGTCCGTTTCGCACTTGTCCGGTTTCTTTTTTATAATAACTAAAATTCATAGCCTTAAATTTTCATACATACTCTATAGCGATTTTCTTTTGTCTCAACAGCATAGGTATTGATCCGGATGATGATATCAAGGACCCGGAGCTGATGAAAGGGCTGGAGGCGTTCCTCGAAGAGGAGATGACGGAAGAGGAGCGTAGGCATTTTCTCGACAACACGATTAGAATCATGGTTAATAAGGCGCTGCACCTCAAGCGCTGGAAACCACCCAAGGGACTCATATTCAGCTTACAACAACAAAGTACGTAATCGCTACGTCTGTATGAAGGCACGATCAGAGGGCCTCAAGTCTAACTATTACAATAGTGTCAGAATGGTCTATCATTGATTTCATAATAAATTGTTGATTTTGACAAGTTTGGTAATCTACTAAAATGGCGTCATTATGACTTTCCAATGGCCAACCACTGACACGCCATTGAAAGAAATGATATACTTAGAATGGAAATCTCGTACCTACAAAATGACAACTGAATGATTGACTGGCGGTAATCTGCTAAAATTTTGACAGTTGTTTTGATCAGTGACCTGACCTACCATTAGAACGTCATTATGCAGTCATTGCTTTTAATTCGACCGACCAATGATCGACCATTATGAATTTAGCAGATTACGAACTTTTAGCAGATTACGAACTTTTAGCAAAAAATGACAATGGGGTCGTGTTGGAATGACAAAATTATAAAAATAGCAGACTTTGGCCCCCTGTGGATGTTACAGTACGGTCAACGTAACTTGGCGCGTTTGAAGTTAGCCGATTAGCTGCGCAGTAGACCATTTCATTCCTAAAAGTTCCATTGCGCAGCCAAACAGCTAACTTCAGACGCGCCAAGTTACGTTGACCGTATTGTACCATAGACTAGCTAGATCGTTATCAGGGTTATTCTTTTGGAACCAAGCTGTCTGGCCTTAGTTAAAAGAACACTGCGCTAAGTGCATTTTGCTGTGTTTCTACCTGTCCTGCTAATGATGATTGAACGACGTGCTTGAGTGTTGAATGATGGCATTCACGAAAAAATAAAATTATCATCTGATTCCATCATGATTTATTGCTGGGACCTACATATGCTACTAAGAAGTTCATTGTTCGCAAGCAGCATGGCAAGTGCAGCACACGATGTCCTGCGTTCGATGGTTAGGCAGAATAGAGATTAGCCATTTGTAAGATAAAGCTCAATAGCAGCCGATATTTACCTTGTCCTTGAGGCCTAATCTATACTAATATTATAAAGCTGAAGAGTTTGTTTGGTTGAACGCGCTAATCTCAGGATCTACTGGTTCGAATTGAAAAATTATTTTTGTGTTGGATAGTCCATTTACCGAGGAAGGCTATAGGCCATGCGAAGCCGGGTCGAGTCGCTAGTATTAAATACTTATAATCTTTAGGACCCAATATGTTTCTTTACTACCTGTACTGTACCTTCTTACAGAACTGAACCCCATTGTTCTAAGGCTTCTTAATTCTTACATGAAAATTGCCTAGATTTCTCAGTTACATAATACCCTGCATTATTATCGTGCTCGGGGAAACTTGAGTGCATTACGTCAGAAAAATGGAAGACAGTAATAAATAAATACTAAACTAGGTACAACATTACTTGTAACAGAAAACGATTCCATAATGTATCAAGGTTTACCTACGTTTTATTTCAATCTGGAATTAAATACAGGCATGCCTGCCCACCTACGCTGCTTTAATAGCTCTAAGTTACGTAAAGTTACCTTGGTAGTCTACACAGTAACTTTTAGTACCTAATTCCTAACTAGGTAATGCTGCAGTATCGGATATCCGAGCTCTGGGCCGCGTAAGTTTGATTACGAGCACAAATTAAAACTTGTTTCTTTACCTAATTGGATTTTAATAATAGGGTTTCGAATGTAGGGGTGTTATTTGTAATTAAAATCGCGCTTGTTTTCGTCTTGGGTTGTCACGATCTACCTGCATGAGATTAGGTAAGCTTAGGTACTTTACTGTTTCTCCATACGACCATATCTGCCCTCTTCTGCTATCGCAACTAATGATAATAAACTTCGTGAGATGTGACTAGAATATGAAAGTACAGCGCTTGCGGTTGTGACAGAAAGCTTATTACAAGTGACTGGCCGATTGTCATGTAGGTAAATAATTTTGCAGAGAAATTAAAACTTTTGCCCATTTCACTAACATTAGGCGACACCTAATAATATGATGGTTTGATTTGATGCTTAAATAATAGCGCACAGTGGGATGTTGAGAATTCGACAGTGCTAAGAAATTTTATGAGGATGGCTATAAGATAAGAGTCAGACCAAAGGCATGAATAATTGTGTGAAAGACAATATGGCTAAGAATGGTGAACAGTGAAGACGACTGATATAATAGTCCTCCTTATCGATTTCGATAACGGCGACCCTTTATAAAAAAAATATTTCCTTGCGTGTGCCCTAATATGACTCGCCAGACCGAATTTGGTTTTAAATACCCGGTCACAACAAATGCAGTAAAGTTGGCCTGCAGAGTTAAAACTATAGGTGTAGGAGGGTTTAGGTCTCTCTTTACGTATTTGGCGCTTCTCGTTCAATGTGTCAAGTCGCTTTTGCTCAAATTTTTTTACATTTTTATTGATAGTAGCGCCAAGATAGTAGCGCCAAGACGACCTATTCGATGCGAGCCTCTCCCAACCTTTAAGGTCAATAGAGAAGTATGGAAGAATCATTTCAAGAGCTTGCTAGGAACCTCTGCGCTGTTTCGAAATAAATTGGGATATGGGTAGGAGAATGAGATGACCTAAACCTAATACAGAACTTTATTCTCTTCCGTAGGTGACGTAACAGAACTAGAGTACAACTTCGTGGCGGCGCTGGTCGCGCACGCCTTCTTCTCCACCAACCCCAAGCGGACGCTCAAGACACACCCCACCTTGCAAGACTTCAACTTTACACATTTTTTTAAGAATTTACACAGGTATGTTCATGTCTTTATTACGATACTTTATTAAATCACGGAGTTAAATCTTCTTTATGTTTACATAGTATAAAACAAAGTCACTCCCGCTGTCTGTACGCTTAGATCTTTTGAACTTCGTAACGGATTTTAATGCAGTTTTCAGCAATAGATAGAGTGATTTAAGAGGAAGGTTTTTAAGTACAGTTGTTTCTACATTGCACCCGTGCGATAGAGTCTGGGCGGATCACTAGTAATCATAGATATCTAGTAATGTATATTTATATATATACGTATATTATTTATGTAAATCTTATTCCAACAGTCACAACTCTTTCTTCACTAAATCCTAAGCACATTTCCAAAGAGTTTTTTGTTCATGCCTTGTGGACAAAAGTATGACCGATTTTATAATGTATCGAGCGGGTACTTTGCTTGCAATGATGCATGTCATACTCAGTCATACAAATTCTTATTAATAAACAATCAGGAAAAGTAGTTCAAATTGATTTGCGGACTTGTTCCAATCACGGCTGGATGTAGTTTTCATTAATCAATCATCTTTTGTTCCAGAAAATCTCAAAGGAACAAATTAAAAAGCTTACTCCACTACTTCGAATGGTTAGATAAGAGTAGCAACGAGGGATCCATTAAATTAAGCAGACAGGTAAACTTTACCGACTCTATAACGACTGGTGGGCGGGTTTATGACTGAATAACACGCACGCTCGGAATGCCCATGCAAAATAATTATGTCCATTCATAAAAAGTAAACTTTTGAATAAGTACGTGTTGCTCAGCTGATTGTTGATAGCTTAATAATACTTACTATACTTATTACTTAATAGTTACAAACCTTAATGAAAACATTTGCTTACGTACTCATAGGTAATCTTTGCGAAACTATTGGTGATTTCCGACAAGCATAAACAGCTGTTCTAGATTACGAAGGTTGATATAATATACAGGATGAAATTGAATTCATTAGCAAAATTTTAAGGAGTGACTCAGACCACGAACCTGAACAACTTTCATTACGGAGGCAACTCAAACAGCGCGAAAAAAAAAACAGCTGTGCCATACAGAAGTGAACTTACTCGGCCAAAATGTATGGAACAGCTGTTTTTTTTTCGCGCTGTTTGAGTTGGCTGCATAATGAAAGTTGTACAAGTTCGTGGACTGAGTCACTTCTTAAAAATTTGCTAATGAATTCAATTTCATCTTGTGTAGCCATCCGTATCAAACTTATAAGTTCATTGAAAAATGGTTACAAAATACTTATAGCCAAGGCTGGTATTCACTTACAAAGAGTTTTGATGAAGGAGAAACTGTTCAGATGTCTACCTTAGAACAAGGACGAGGTTTTCCTAATTTCATAACGTTACATTTTAGGTGATGACCTCAAAACAGTGGTTAACAATAGAGGACTGGTTAGAATGTACACTTCCTCTCTGCAAACTGCTGGTGAGGCACGAAGGTCGCCCGGAGAGATGTGAAAATGACGAGGCCATCAGAGTGTGCTTTGCGTCCAGTCGGGTCGGCGGAGATACGCTCATCGATGGAGAGTCACAGGTATTAATGTTTATTATGTCTCGCTAATGGTAGTGCATGTGTTGGATCATTTGGTTCCCTTCAAAATGGTTGAGCTAGATGGTGCCGATCCGTGCGTCATGTTCGTGAACGGGCGCCGACAGTTGAGACTAGTCATCTTTTAGCTGCCTCGGTTATTTTTAATTTATTTTGAATTGTTTAATATGACTGTCGCTAAACCCCTTTTAACGTGCACAACTTGTTACATTTTTCTCACATTTGTGTCCCGTCAGTTTAACATGAATGATGTAACCTAAAGTAATATTCTATTGATTTTAAAAGAGTGCTAATGGAGTATCTTGCTTGTTCTTCTCCATAGAAACCTACTGTTTGGAACGAGCAACTATATAGCTGCAACTTTTCGACTGAAATGACTGACTCCTTGATATTTCAAAAGTGCCTTCAAATGGTTTATGTGAAATAAATGATTTGAGTTATAACGAAAGAAAAATTTAATAATAAATTTTGACTTAGAATATGGTCTTTCGGGCAAAGAAACACGAAACACGGAAGCCTGTCAGACGCCAGAACTATGTACACACGGCTACACTTCAAGCTATACATTTCCAGTATAAGCTGATCTCGCCGTGTATAGAATGTCTTTACAATGAGAGGTTAGTTTAAACTGGAAATGTATAGCTTGATGTGTAGCCGTGCGTACTATATAATAGTTCACTTTGTAAACTAGCTCATGGTCAGTACTAACTGGACAATAATATTCAAGGTTGACTACGGATTCTAGTAAAATATTTATTGGTGCCAATACTATTGTGCATGAGCTAAACTTACTTTAAGATTTATATCTCTTTCTCTCCAATAAAACAAGAAAGAGGCAGAACTTAAGAGCTGTCAAATTGAAGTTGATCTAAAATGTTCATACAATTTAATAAAGTTGTAGAATTTCATTTTAGAACGTATTGATAAAACACGGCGATGTTCAAGGAAAAAACTTATTTGACATCTCTAACTTAGCTCTTATCTGTGGCCGTCCTTTTCTTCAGCTGCCTGGCAGTAAGAGATGCCAATTGTCTAATTTTAGTTTAGTTTGTGAACAAGGGTATCGACACCAATGTCTGTCTATGAAACTGCTTGGTTAAAATTAAATTACGTCACAGCTGTAGACATAATGGTCCTAACTGCCGCACTCAGAGACGTCACATAATAATAATGAATAATTAACTTTAATTGACCAACATAACTTTGCACATGTCAATAACAACTCATATTTTTGACTGACAGCGTCCCAATTTAGGTTGTTACAATTGTACTTTGACAATTAAGCAACGTCCCTGAGTACCGCAGTAAAACACACACACACACCGCAACAAAAGAACAAGGTTGTGAAACCGATTCAAGTTTTCCTTAAAAAACTTGTATGTCTGTTGTTTCTCAGGAATCCCTATCAATGTTCATGATGCCAGAACTTCTGCCAGCGATGTTGTCGGTAGAGGCGTTAGAAGATAATGAGGTGCTCAAGGTGGAAGGAGTCAGGCTGTTCAGCAGGATCTGCGACAAGAGGCAGAAAACCAAAGTGGAACTACTTGATGAACCTAAAACGGTAAAATTTGTGTGCTCCGCGGTATCTGGAGATGCGAGACGAATTTTCGATCATTAACAAGTTACTTTTAAAATATTTTTTATGTAGGGCTCTTTATAATACCAGTGCTAGGAGAGATTAAAATCGTGGTAAAACAAAAAAAAAAAACCAGCCGAATTGAGAACCTCCTCCTTTTTGAAGTCGGTTAATAAACCGGTGACAACCGCTATTGATTGTATCCTAATATTGAATGCGTGTCCTCCTGCCTTATCGATAATGTTTGAAAATGTGTGTGTGTGGGTGTTTGTTTTTTATTATCTCAAATAGAAACTAAAATATAGTTAAGTATATGTATCTTTTGCTAAAGTTGACGTGCTATTACTTTGAGGATTACCTACACTAATAGATAGATAACTTAAAAATCTTTATAATTCACGTTATATTTTATTTCAAAAGATCGTTTCTCTTCTTTTATAACAAAAACACCCAAAAATTGTGCGAATTTCGATTCTGCGGCAAAGAGGAAATGTAGGTATCGTCAAGGTTAAGGCCTATTCAAACCTGAGCGATATTCGCTGCCGCTGTGGGTAGAGGTACATACCGCGTGGGTTTCGCTCAAGTATTTAGTATTAAGTACCGCGGCTAGAGCGACCTGAGCGATATTCGCTGCCGCTGTGGGTAGAGGTACATACCGCGTGGGTTTCGCTCAAGTATTTAGTATTAAGTACCGCGGCTAGAGCGACCTGAGCGATATTCGCTGCCGCTGTGGGTAGAGGTACATACCGCGTGGGTTTCGCTCAAGTATTTAGTATTAAGTACCGCGGCTAGAGCGACCTGAGCGATATTCGCTGCCGCTGTGGGTAGAGGTACATACCGCGTGGGTTTCGCTCAAGTATTTAGTATTAAGTACCGCGGCTAGAGCGACCTGAGCGATATTCGCTGCCGCTGTGGGTAGAGGTACATACCGCGCGGGTTTCGCTCAGGTATTTAGTATTAAGTACCGCGGCTAGAGCGACCTGAGCGATATTCGCTGCCGCTGTGGGTAGAGGTACATACCGCGCGCGAGCAGCGGCATGCATCCCGCCCCTCACTCCGCAAGCGGGGTTAACATGACAACAGTTACCAGATACTGATGCTCTGCAGAAATTACAACGTGAGTGACGTGTATATTCTTTGGCGACTCAGAAATGACTAACTGGCGAAAATTTCTTACCTCTCTGAGCGAAACTCGACTACCGCGCGTTATTCTACCCACGAGGATAGCGAAATCCGTTTTGGTGTAAACAGTAATATTACCGCATACCCACTGAGTTTTTTCTGCCGCAGACGGTAGCGAATACCGCTTAGGTCTGACTGAACAGTAATATTACCGCATACCCACTGGGTTTTCTCTGCCGCAGACGGTAGCGAATACCGCTTAGGTCTGAATAAGCCTTTATTTGGTCAGGAAAGCGCCTTAAGTTAGATCAATCCATCCATCGTCACAAACTTTCACATTGAGTATACACCGTGGCATTTTAATAGTCTCAAAACGGCAGCCCACATCACCCTTTAAAAAAAACATTAATAAGAAATGATGTTTAGACGAATGAAAAATATATGAAAACATTATTCATTCATTAATGAATAAAGCGCAACGTAGTTTGAAACACACTGTTACGAGTGCGGTCCGAGCCTTGAATCACAGATTACTAATAGTCTTGAATTCCAAGAGTGGCGCGTAATGGACTGGCGACATTTTTATCAGAGTTAATTCACGCTAACGCAAAAATGTTTAGGTACCTAACTTACTATTGCAATCTAAATGTTCTCATGATTTATAAGTTTGTAAGTATTTAAAAGCCTTCCTTCATACTTTTACGGGCTTAGGACCAGCAGGACATTTCACAAATTAATATAAAAAATTAATAGCGTTTAGAGGAATTTTATGTAGGATGCATTGTGTAAATCAGCTTTGTAAGACGACTAAAATGTCAAAGTCCAACGTAGGATATTCTTTTTGATTACGCTGAAAATGTAACATTATTGTACCTACAGGTAACCGTATGCCTAATGGACGCTGAAGACTACAGCAAGCTGCCTCTAAGCCAGTGGGAGGAAGACAACGTGCTGCGAGAGCTCAACAAGTGCTTGCTCGCCTTCCAACAGACGCCCATGAAGTCCAGGGAGGGCACGCGGCATGAGAGGAGACTCTCACCCATAGGTTAGTTCGCTTGCGGAATGTTGAAGTAATGAGTTCGCTGATCATAATTCTTTATTGATTTGAAACACGTTAAAGATGATGGTTAAGACTATTGTGAACGTAGGTACAATACGATTCAAACTTATTGGCTCTGAACACGGGGCGTGTGCGCAGTAACAATTTCACGTGTCAGCGGGGGGAGGGGAGGGGTACTGCGCAACCAGTAGCGTACTTCACAGCCGCCATTAAGTTTGAAATGTTTCACCAAAGATTGGCATGCAAATGTGTAAATTACAATGATAATGTTAACCAAATTCCAATAGGTACTAAAAAACAAAATTAACAAGGCAATTTATATTAAGTACCTACCTATTTACTAACTTTTGCTCTCGACTTTGTCCGCGTAGTTCTTTTTACAGTTCCCTATTTTTTTTAATACCAAAATATAGCCACAATTGTACACAGGGATAACGATAACGTAGCTTCCTATTAGCGAAAGAATTTACAAAATCGGATCAAGAGTTCCGAATATTAGCCCGAACATAATATAAACTCAATTAAAATATCTAAGTACGCAGTGATTCATTCATGTTTCATTGTTACATTATACCAAATATTTTTCCAAGGATTTTACATTATATTACATTATTGTTTATAAGGTACTGCTTTATGATCTACCCTAGAAAATGGTAAGAAGCAAATAAGATTTCATATAAAACAGCTTTTTCTGATTATTCAGCTTTAATCATTTGCAAGTGTAGCACATACAAGTTAGGTAGTTAGAAAATTCAATGTCAGGAGCGGTTTCTAAGATAACCGTTTAGAATAACGTTTATGGGGGATGCACCAGGGCAGCCCGCGAAATTCAAATTTTCTTACGTTTCTTCTGCAGTATCAGCTGATGGGAAGGTTATATTAACGAGTAACAAATATGAATTTACAGAATTATAATAATTAAAAATCATCAACAAAACTCTCCAAGTTAGAGAAGCTCGTAAAACTTGGAGAGCTTTAATGATGATTTTAAGTATTATAATTTTGTAAATGCATATTTGTTACTCCCGCGAATATTTTTGTTTATTTTTTTATTATATTTTTTTTATATACCTGATACTGCACTGCAAATTGCAAATAACGTAAGTATATTTGAATTTCGCGGGCTACCCGGGTGCTTTCACCTTATGAACAAACTTTAATATTTCTTCCGTATATTTTTAGGAGAATCCTTCAGCCACACGCCGCCCGAAGTGGAAGCTACTGTCGTAATCAAGCAAGCTTCCTCTTGCAGTACGCTCAACAGTTACAACAGTCGCAGTCCTTCGCCGCAGAACTACTGCGCTGCCACGCTCAACCTTAACGATCCCAGTTAGTATATTCAACCTTATTTAATAGACCAGCTCTTATTATCTCTCTCTAATAACCTAGGTAGATAAAAAGGCTATCGGCACAGATTAGTTAACCCTTTGACCGCGAGAGCATAAATACACGCGCGTGCCCTTCACGCCAACCCTCAATTATTATTCAACGCAAACACCTACAAATAAAATAGGAAAAACTTTTTCACAAAAAAAAAAATTAACACAAAAAGACAACCGCCTTCAAAAAGTAAAAAATAACTTTCAATTCGCAACTCGGCGGTTTTGTTTTTGCGTGTTGTTTTGTATTGCCACCGACTTGCGAATTGAAAGTTATTTTTTACTTTTTGAAGGCCGTTGTCTTTTTTTGTAAAATTTTTTTTTTTCGCTTTTTAGTGCCTACTTCTCATCAAAGAAATTAATTACGAAACGGTGACACCAAAAAAAATCTGTCATCCCTTAATTTTCAACCCTTAGGGGTGGAATATTTTCTTGATATTTATATGGGACCGAATTTGAGGTATACACTATCAATTAAAAAAAGAAACATCGAAATCGGACTACACTGAAAAAAGTTATGCGTGGTCAAACATAAAAATAAATATTTAAAAAACAAAAAAGTGTACATAATATGAAAACTACTGGGCCAAACAATTTTAAATTTTTATGGGACCAAATGGCAACTATTCCGCACCAAACTAAAAAAGAATCACGTAAATCGGATCATAAACCTCAGAGTAATCGATGTACATACATAAAAAAAAACTAACCGAATTGAGAACCTCCTCCTTTTTGAAGTCGGTTAATAAGTCAACCACCTTCAAAAAGTAAAAAATAACTTTAAATTCGCAAGACGGCTTGCGGCGGCTTTGGTTTTGTTTGTTGTTCTGTGTTGCCACCGACTTGCGAATTTAAAGTTATGTTTTACTTTTTGAAGGCGGTTGTCTTTTTTGTAAATATTTTTTCGCTTTTTAGTGCCTACTTCTTAACATACAAATTAATTACGAAACGGTGACACCGAAAAATTTCAGTCATTCGTTAATTTTGTACTCTTATAGGTGGAATATTTTCATGAAATTTAAATGGGACCAACTTTGAGGTATTCACTATAAAAAAAAAACGTGTCTTATTGAGAACCTTTTTTAAAATCTAATTGAGAGACTTTTTGAAGTCTGTTGAAAATAAACTAATGGATATAACTTTGTGCCTCTTTACAATATTTCATTAATTTAGTATTAAATAATAGGAAACTAAAAAACTTGTTTCCAGGTGCAGAGTTCACAAAGAAGAAGTGCTGGCTGTCTCCGGACGGAGGGATGTTGAACAACCGTCGAGGAAGGTTCATAGTGCTGGGCTCTTCTGGGGAATGTCTGCCGGTGACGCGCTCGACCGGCGGCCTGCAGGACGGGCAAGAGGATAGCCTCTACTCCAGTTGTAACTCTAGCGACGACGAGTTTCACAGCGCTAACGACAGCTTTGATTACGGTAACTTGATTTGATTATTGTTTTTTTGCGTCAAATAAATTATATTGTAAGATTGTTGCGTATTGGGTGGGTTTTACCCCCGACGTGGGGGTATTTGAGTTTTCTATTAAAAAGTTCTCAACTCCAATGTTTATTGTCGGTGGTTTTGCTTATTTATTTATTTTTGTAATCTGCATTTATTTATTTAATTGTCTATTTTTTTAGATTTTGGTAATTTATTTTGATTACCTATAATTTTATCACAATATAGTTTCATTTTTAGGTTTAGTTTAGTTTTAGGGATTAGTTTAGATTTTAGTTTAGATTCTACTTTTTGCATTTAGTTTAGTTTTTAGTGTATACCTATCTAGTTTTAGTGTAGTTTTTAGTTTAATTTTATTAATTTTTTGTTTTTAATAATAGCATCCCGAAGTCTATGTATGTACCCAGCTAATGGTAATAAGCTAGTCCCTAACCTACACGACGAAAAAGTCATAATCCGTAATCGTTCCAAAATTTTCAGGCAGCGAAGACGAAGGTCGCGGTGAAAGCGCTCGTCCCAATTCATTCCAGTACCTCAAAGAGTTATCAACAGAGGAGAGACGGCTCAGCTTCGCGGACCGATTGCGGGACGCGTTGAGGAGAGAGGCCGAACATTCTACCACGACCAGCACAGGGGACTGGTCCACTGACAGTTCTAGCTACGCTGTCGGCATCAGCATATCTGGGGCGGAGGTGCAGGATAACGATATCAGGTGAGAGGAGGCGCTGATGAGCATCTACTTATTCTTTGCATCACAACGTTTAAGCGATACGATCCAATAGTTCTATTCATATATTAAAAAAATTAAGTATCTTTTCCTAACATAAAGCAACGCGTGCGGTCGGTGTTCCGCGTTGCTTTATGTTAGGAAAAGATACTTAATTTTTTTAATATATGAATAGAACTATTGGATCGTATCGCTTATACTTAGCTGTGGCGGTCAAAAGGTTACACCGACCGCACGCGTCCGGACGCGTGCGGTCGGTTTTCCGCGTTGCTCTATGGTTTCTAATATCAAAATAACAACTTTTACTAAATCCATATGAAACTACATACGGTACTAATATTAAGAAAAAAAAAACAATTTTTAACCTTTTGACCGCCACAGCTAAGTATGGATTACAAATGCAAATGTGCCCAGCACGCCATTGTCACGACTACATGACAGAGGTGCCGAGCTACGAATAACTACTCTTTGGAATTACGTTTCTATACGTAATTAACCGCCACGTCAAATGAGCTAAAGTGTGCCCTTAGCGCCAAGCTCGAATTACAATAGAAGCCTGTCATGGCGTGCTGGGCACATTTTGGTTTGTCATCTAAAAATCACTGTGGCGGTTGAAAGATTTAATATTATTTTCAGGACAAAGGTAAAGTAAGAGTGTCGATACACTGAAATCGTGTGCTGTATGGAAATTCTATACAATTCGAGATCAGCTTATACTGAAAATGTATAGCTTGATGTGTAGCCGTGTGTACATGATCTGAATGTGACCTAATTTTAATTGGCAGGGTAAAACGCGGCGGCTCAGTAGGCTTCGTTTTAACGGAAAAGGAGACTGTGAGCAATGGCGAGCCTTCGCCGAGACATCGACCAATCGGCAGGAAGGAGACCGGCAACAGTTCCAAGTACAGCTTCAGCACTGAATATACGTGAGTACCTATATGTGCATCTGGATTGAGGGTCCATTTTTTGGACCCTTTCGAAACTAGAATCAACTTTTTTTTTTATGACGTTCAAAAGTGCCTTTAATGGTCTAATTGAAATAAATGATTTGACTTTGACTTTGACGAAATAAGACCTATAGGGAAATTAGTTAAATAGTAAAAACTTAAAGCAAAAGGGTCAAGTACCTACCTTCCTATGACTATACTCATCATGGTCACTGGTACTCTTGTCATGGTCATCATCATCATAACTAATTTTCTTGCGTTCAAGCGATTTTGCCATACATACATAATATTGGAATAAAATGCAGACACACTCTAGAGTGGAGACCGCGTTTGGGCAAGCGTAGTGACGCCCTGCGGTACGATGGACTGACGATTTAAAGAAGGTGGCTGGCAGCGGATTGATGTGGGTTGCCCAAGACCGGGTTGGTTGACGATCTCTGGGGGAGGCCTACGTTCAGCAGTGGACGGCAATAGGCTGATATGATGATGAGCTTACTTTTTAGGACCAATTAATTATGTCAATTATTATCCGTGGTGCTTGGCAACTGGGGTTCTCCCAGTTGTAAATGTCCCTTTGTGCCTTTTGTCCTAGTTCTGATCTGTCTCCTGCTTGATTTGGAGGGAAGTCGAAAATAGTTTTTTCTTTCTCCGCAGTTCTTTTCTGAATTTGGTTGCGGGATCCAAGACAGTATAGTTTCTCTGGGACTCGTCGAGCTTCATTGCTTCGGCGCTTTTCTGGTGGTCGCCTCTTTTGACTCTGGCTTACAGGAGTTGCAGTGGTTTGGGAATAGTGTGGCAGGTCATCATCATCATCATCATATCAGCCTATTGCCGTCCACTGCTGAACGTAGGCTTCAGCAGCAGTGATAATACTAATATTATAGAGAGGCAAATTTTATAAGCTTGAATGTAGCAGATAATGTCCCAAGCTACTCATTCTATTTCAAAATTCCTTCATCAATAGGATTCTACGTTATAAGTGCTTTCGGCTATATTTTATTATCAAAAAACTAGGAATCCGTAAGCAAATTCACGCGAACGAAGTCGCGGGCAAAAGCTAGTCGTAAATATAAGACCTCTCTACTTTTGAAAAGGCACATGTCTTCGAGCATATATAAATGCTCTAAGGCACATTTAAAAACTAAATTTATAGGACATTGACATCAAAATTGAGGCAATGGTACTTACAGAATGAAACGATGTTTTAGGTATAATACTACAGCACGTTTTACTCAACTCCAGTCACAACTTCATAACTTGAATAGCACCACCCCCATTAACCAGAGGATGGGCAGCAGCGTCCATCTGAGTACCATAACACAAACTGCAAACGCCAACATGCATCGGCCAAGCAAGGCGATTCCGGCTAAACCCCTTAAGGGAAACCTATACCCAACATTGGGCGTCTAAAGGTTGACATGATGATGATGATGATACACAAAAAGATAGTTCTTTCAGCCTTGTTTCACAACCCTTTTAAACCATGCGAAGATCTGACTCCCTGACTCTGATCTGAAAATAAATGTAAGCAATAAATTATATGCCAACTTTTCATACTTATGTTCTATATTTTAGTTCGGAGTTAGAAGAGGTGTACGAGCAGTTCAACCAGTGGCTCAACGACCCCATCGTAGACTCAGAATCTGGCGAACACAAAACTCGAGAGTTAGACTCCCGAGACTTGGCTGTGATTAGGTAAATTACCGCTTTTTTTCTTCAGCAAAGCATAGGTAAGCCAGAGGCTGTCTTCTGGTGCTGTATATACCATAAAATGTACCTAAGTAAAATATCCAAGCCTTTATCTGCTATTACCATTTGAGGTGAGGAAAAGAAAGGCTTTAATGACAAACTTGGTCCTTAACCATTTGACTGCCACCTTCACAGTCACCTATAGATGACAAACAAAAATGTGCCCGCCCCGGTCACAATAATAGACAGACCCAACTTAAAAACAGTTTTTGGGAATCGCAAAAAAACTATTTGGCAGTCATATCTTGCCTTTCATAATGGTGTATCGTTTATAATTTTGTAACGTCTAGGAACGAGATTTCGAAAAAAATCCAAGAGATAAAGATGGGTGGCGTTAAAACATATCTGTTTGTATAGCTTATTTTGGACCTAAACCGTAATCACTCAGTTTATTACTGAACGTTGAAACTAAAATACCAAAAAAGGATAAATTTGTAACTTGGCGCCGAGGGCACTTGCTTTTGTGACGTGGCGGTCAAAAGGTTCTATATGGCTTATATTCATGCAGGCCTGGTTTTTTATAATTTGTCGCCCATATTATAATAATAATATGTAGGGACATTTCACACACGGCCATCTGACCCCAAACTAGGGAGACCCTTGGGTGTCAGGCAGCTATTTATTCATATTTAGTGATAAGCTGCTTATATTTTATTTTTTCGAAGTAGCAACGGTTCTGAAACGGCACCATTTCGGAACTCTTCTGGAATAATGCTCATTTTTATTTAAATACAAGCTTGGTAATTATTTGAGATTGCGACAAAAAATCTGATGTATGACGACATCGTCTAATCAAGGGGTTAGGTAAAGGTTGTAGTAGAATCATCTTCCCTTTAGTGTTGATGGTCCGGTGCAGCCGCGTGAAGAAAACGTCTCTGCTACGACTGGACCGAATTGGGAAGACACTTCAGTGTTGCCCCAGCAGTCTCTTGATGAACGGTACATGTGCAGGTAGACAGAAGACACATTTTTGAATAACGGTGACGCAATTACTTTGCCAGAAAATATCCGGACTGCTTAACCCTGGACCATTCTACCGTGGACCATTCTTACCCCGTGTCACATGCTATGGCTTATTGTTATGTCCTTTTTGGTCACCTCGACTTTTGTGATTTTTTTCTTTTTGTGCCTGGAAAATGGCTTCCATCGATCATGGACAAAATACGGCGCAATGACCGAATGTCCGCCTTCGGTAACAAAAGCATTTATCTTTTTTTATTTTTTTACTTTATGCAACACAAAGTGTACAAAGGCGGACTTAATGCCTTGTGCCACAAATGTATCCTTCAATTATTTAAATAAAGTCGATTTTGTATTATCCAAATAAGGCGAATATTTACACAAATACGCCATGTGATGTGCCAGCATTAGGCGTTCTCTTACCAGCCAACCAAGGGCGGTAGAGAGATGTTGGGCAACTGGATTGTAACTATGAACTCGAGACCTACCTAACTAGCGTTGCCATCCGTCCGGATAAAGCCGGACAGTGTTAGGATTTTTGACCTCTTGTCCGGCCAAATTTAGGTGCGTCCGGCCCGTCCGGATTTTGTTAGGCTTTTTTATACAATCGTTCAATATTCAATTCACTTCAGTCAGTAGCGAACGAACGAGCGAGACGAGATTTGCTGACTCGCAACTAAACGCTTCTTATAAAGTAGGTACCTTACCTATGTGTTGTGTTATTTTTTTTGTCAAAAATCCCTTCGCGTCCGGCCTTGGAATTGAAAAGTCCGGCTTTTAGATATGTATTTTATTAAATATTTTCATATTCTTAATGTCCGGCTTTGGGACCCAAAAGTCCGGCTATTTTGACGACTTAGTTCGGCTTTTTGATTTTTAGAAATGGTAACGCTATACCTAACCTATGTGCGCCAGTAAATTTTAAACAATTATTTTGTTACACCACTTGTTCTTCCCGACATTTTCGGATGTTTTTTGTAACTTCTGACTATGGAGGGTAGAGGTAAAGAGAACTATCTCATAAGGGGGTAAAGTTGAAAGTGTCGAGCTTTAAGCAGTAAATAACAACTCCAAAACCCGCCAAAATGGCGCTAGCGTAGGCTCAGGGTATGGTATGAATGTAGCAGTAGTTGACGGATAAAAGTATGCCGAGTTAGAAAAAATTAACCCGGGCGCGATTGTAGCGCCACCCTTAGGGCGGATTGTTTCAAACAGTCGGTTAACGTTACATACGGACGGTTAAAAAGTTACTATGACGTGCGATGTTTAACGTACGTTAAATGTAACGGGTTGTTTCATGACATAAAAATCCGTCAGTTAAAGTTATTCAAAAAGAGATTCCATAATTTTGATGTTTGAAGTAGCTGTTTGACAACACAAAATTACGATGACTGGTCGGTTATGGTAATAGTAACTTTTTGACGTAGGATTTTGTGAAACAACCCATTTTTTTGATTTGACGATAGTTAGCGCCATTTTTGACTATTACCGGTCAGATGGTTAGTTGAAGCAACCCGCCCTTAGGTATTTAACACATTTTAACGGAAACTTTTTAATACGCAGAGATAGTTCTCCGTACCTGTACCCTCCATACTTCTGACCGAAAGTGCTCCTTCTCAGCCTAATTTGAATTAACAATTTTCTTTTTATACCGCGATTGTAGATGCAATTTCGTACCTTGCATAACATATCGGTCTGTGTTCCGGCAGGTTCGCAGGCTCGCTACTCAAGCGCACGTTGTCGGAGTCGCTGGCGGGCGCGGGCTCCGGCTCGGACGCGGCGGAGCTGTACGGTCGCGAGCCGCGCTCGCTCCCGCCCCGACCGCTCGCGCTCGCGGCCCGCTCGCTCTCGCTCGAGCTCGCACGACACAAACACAGGCTGGCCGCGCATCTCGTACGTATTGCACAAACCTCTTCATACGTGTATTTCTATTTAGTTCTCAGTTTCTGAAAGCTCGGTCAATTCTTTGATCAGTAGCTAAACCGTATATTAAAATGTGTTTCGGGTTTCCCGCCGTTAGCCAATCAAATCACGTGTGCAGGTTTTCAGAAATGGGATTTTACTTACTGGATGTAAGTCTCTCCGCTGCGTCATCCTAACTGATGATCAGGTGTTTTATTACAATTTGTTTATATTATGACACGTCTATCTTATTTTTCAAGAGGTGCTGAAGAAATATAATAAAATGTACCTATTTCTGTATAACCCTTTATATATTTCGTGATAAATACCTGCTAAATACCTACCTACTTAGTAATAGTACACATGACTACACTATGCCTTAAAAAGATAAAATACTAAGTAGATTAGCTTAGACAGTAACTAACGCGTTTGCACCTATCCATATTAATAAATTGAATAACCAATGCAGATGCTATGGAATCTAAAGATTTTTGTCTCTTAAATAAAATAATATAACAAGTAATGTATTGTGAGGCTGTGAAACAACTATTAAAACTATAACTCAATAATTACAAATAAAAGGCAACTAATCTGTATTAAACAAATCAATAACAATTTTAAAGTACTTTGCTAAGTACATAACAAAATAAACCGACCTAAAATACTATATGTTTTGACAGAAACGTAAAGTTAAAGAATCTATACCGGAGGAGTTTATAGAAGGCACGCGAGCGACCGACACGAGACACGGCGATGAAAGCAAAAGTACGGACACGTCGACAGAAACCGACACAGTTGTGTCCGACCCCGGTCTGAGGAAGAAAAAGTTGAACTGGATGATAAACATGATCGTAGAAACTATCGAGGAGACCGTCGAATGCGAACCGGTCACTGTAAAACTAAAGAAACCGAAGGTCAGACCGCAGGCGTGCACCCGGCTGTCGCTAACTCGTAAACGCTCAGTACTACTAACATAACATCACTGATTATAATCGTCTTTGCTTTCTGTCGAAACATATACTTCTGTGGTGTTGCATGTAATATAATCGATGCTAAAAAGAGTGGGGATTCAGTTGTGCGTTTGTGTAACGCCGTGCGTTCCACGTTTTGGTTGGCCTACGCTCTGACAACCAAAAAGACGGACGCAAGACGTATGGATGGCACTTTAAGCTCGTTGCACTGTTTCAACATGCACCGTCCTTTCCTTAAGAAAAGTTAAGATCTCACCTGTAAACGCTATTTTTTTATGTTTACTTATTTCTTTTGTGTTCAATGTCCGTTCAACCAACTGACCAGCAAAATAGCGAGCTAATAAATATATATTTATGTACTCATATTATATAACGATATGGTGAAAAATATGTACTGTCAAAGAACTTTTGAACTTTGTTTCCCTATTTGTACGGTATTGCTTATTGCTTGAAATTGTCCTGGTAAGCGTGCATTTTTCAGTGTGTTTTATAATATCCTTTCGTTTAAAAAAAAACAATATCTACATCAAAATAATACAAAATAAAACCACCACCCGGGAACTCAAAATAAAAACTTTCTGCACCTAAACCTGCTCTCAAATGGTAATGGTTGTCATTGTCATGCTTTGAAAAACCGGGGGTCTGCTTAGGCTCAACATAGGTGTAAGGGGAACAGAGGGCAGAGTCTTTTGGATGATATTAAACAACACACTGTATTACTAATGACATAAAGAAGCAAGTTGTAAGAACATCCATAGAAAACGAGTTCTCAATGACGGCAAGCTCGATCACGTGAGCTCGTGTGCACTTTACAAAATTGAAGATAAAGTTTATTATTCCACGTCACATAAACTGCTATATGGGCTGCACTGTGCATTATAGCAGCCGCCAGATAAAGCTGCAATAAAAGTCATTGATCCGACTTGTACCAAGAGATCCCTCGTCATTCAAAATTGCCACTAATACTGGTTCGGTCGAGTTTCATAATACCAAATACCGCGTCAAGGACACAAGCTTCACCACAGTTTTGCCTGCGCAGGCCGGTTTGTACACGGAACACGGAGCGTGTGGTTGGTAAAATACGCTCCGTGATCCGTGTACAAACCGGCCTGCGAAGGCAAAACTGTGGTGAAGCTTGTGCGTGTGGTAAGCCCATTAGGTATCGCGATACGATCGTGATAGCGATCTCAAAACCATACAAGAAAAAGGTAAAGCCATGTTACATTTTTCTTGTATGGTTTTGAGATAGTAGAAAGTTTATTGCAGTAAAGGTGCAATGTGCTGTAATAAATGTCATTGGTCAGGGGTCTCCAAATTTTGAAGCCTTAGGGCCATAATGATTTTTTCAGTATGTTCCAAGAGCCAAAACTAACGTTTTAATTTTTCTGCCCTTAACTATATTTCTAGACTAGTCGCAAAGTACACGACCTAAGCGAACATACGCTTTTTTTACATTACAAATCTCTTTTAATAATTGGTACAAGTAAAATTTATCCACAACTACAAACTTAAATGTTAGGTAGTTATTAATATGCTTAAACTTAGATTCTTAATACTTATACTGTGCTTAAGTTAAGTTTTCTGCCTTATCATTTCTGATTTCGTTAAGATTTGCGTTGCAAGTAAATAAAACAGCAATTATCATTCTGTGTTTTCATCTTCAACTTATCACAGCAATAGTAACAACAATAAGACATTGGCAGGCTGTCGCAGGCCAGATTGGTGACACTAGTCTTAAGCTGTCGCGGGCCGGATTGATGGCACTGGTGGGCCGGATTTGGCCCGCGGGCCTTAGTTTGGAGACCTCTGTTCTAGGGCGTCAATGACTTTTATTGCAGCGTTATTTGGCGGCTACTTTAGGTATATTATAATAGTGAAGTTGATCGCTACACGGTCCGCAGTTATCGCAGCTGGCGCACAAGATCGTGTCGGGCGGGTCGTGCCGGCCGGTGGCCACGGGCAACTGGGGCTGCGGGAAGAGGCTGCGGGGACATCCGCAACTCAAACTGCTGCTGCAGTGGCTGGCGGCTAGCGTGGCTGGAGTACCCGCGCTTATTTATTATACGTTTGGGAACGAGAAACTGTTTAAGGTACGTAAACTTTTGACGTACCTATGTCAGTAAATAGACATCAAATAGGTATTGAGTTTTTTGGGTTAACTCGAGGGAGTCCCTAAACGACTGAAAATGTATTTCTGAAAGTATTTCTAAAATGTGTTTAAATAAATTGGTGAGCTATTTCAAATAATCTACTAAAGGTTGATTTCCACCAAACTCACTCTCTCACTCTCATCGCATCGTATAGGAAAGGGTACGAACGGATACGGCGACAGCCGATTGCGTGCGACAGGATGTCGACGCATACGATCGGCTCCGTATCGTGAACGCATCCGTGTCTGCGCCTAGTCAAATACAAATACAAATACAAATATATTTATTGGAACAAACCTAAATTACAATTTTTTGTGTAGTCAAATAGTTTCATTCCTACCGTGTTGACAACCAAAAGCCTTGCCTTTTGGTTGTCATGATCGGATACGATAGGCAAACGGAGCCGATCGTGCATCACAGCATGCTTTCGGGAGACGCCCGCAGTCAAGCTGCTGTGCGCGGTTTGGTAATTTAGACTTTAAATACTGTGTAGGTAGGTACACGATTTCATATGCGGACCAGTTTGTCCGGACCTTTTTCCGCACTTAGCCACTTGATTGGGCCATTGTACGTGAAATCGCTTCTTCTTTTATTCCAGCCATCCCAGTTCGTCCCAGAAGTCGAGCAGCCTTTTCAGGTTGTTGCAGACTTCCGATAGTGATGCTGGAGGCTGGAGAATCTGTGCCCGTTAACCCGCCACGCTCCTGCACTCCATGAACACGTGCTGTGGCGTTTCTTCCGCCTCCATTCAGCCTCTGCATAGAGGTCTGTCTGTCACACCTATGGCGCATAGGTGTTTGTTTATGGGACAGTGTCCGGTTATCGTACCTAGTACTTTACGGATTTGGTCCCTGTTTAGTCTTGTGAGGTTGCGAGCAAGCTTCTTCGAAGCTACTGGAACAGCATTCTTTGTTTGCCTGCATCCTGCGCTGTTTCTCCATTCTATTTGGTGGTTATCTTCTGTTGTAAAGCGTAGCCATGCTCTGATTTGTGCCAGGGGTATAGGCAGCAGTCGCATCGGCTGCGTCATTACCCAGTGAGTTACTTTTTCATTTAATCCATTGCAGTTACACAGCTGTTTGTGTTTGCAATGGACTGGAGTGTATTATGACACTCCAGTATTAGGACAGAGGTTATAGTGTTGTTTTGTAGACCTTGAAGTACGGATGCACTGTCTGAGACAATTTTAATATTCGTTAAATCGTTTAAAGATTGTAAAATCCGTTCCGATCCAATGCGATGCAAGCCGTTTGGTGGAAATTATCCTTTACATTGAAATTTATGAATTTGCAATTGGTGCACAAGCACATACGTGGCGATCTCAGAAACGTCACACGCCAACCAATCTGATTTATTGACGGCTGTACTGTTACAAGTTATTTATTTGTTCACAGTTGGACACGCTCGTCAGAGTACTTGTAGACAGAAAATGGACAGTGGGTCAACTAGCGCGCGCTGTGCTCAAGTTCGCGCGACAAACGCTTAACGAGCCGCATGTCATACCGGACAACCACTCACTGTTCGACGAACTTATAGGCATCGAGAAGATACCTGACGACACATAGCCAACACTCGCCCGACGAAAGGCTAGAAGATAGCCGGCGACACCCGGTGCTTGCCTCTAGTTTGTTTATCAAAAGACTTGGAGTATAATGTAACAGAGTCATGACACGGAGTAAGTAGGTAGTGCGGGTGAATATGTCGACATGAACGTACTGCTACCGCCGCCGCATGGGTTGATTTTACGGAAAATTCGAACGAACGTGTTAGCACTCTTTTTGTTTAGTACTCTGTGACACAATGTATATTACGTTAGCTTCGTTCGGTCACTCCACTATAACTCATTAATGCATTTATGTTATTCCGTCATCATACTCAATAGTAAGGTGGGTTCAACTGTGTCTTATTTTAAATAATGTTTGTGGACTTTTAGATATTTTTTACGAAATAGTTACATTAAAGCAATATTAGCGTTTGATTCGATTAAAATACAAACTAAAAAAAAAATGTATTTTTATACAAAACTATCGATTAAAAGTACAATTATAAAGTTAATCTAATGTAAGTCTTATCAAGACTTTGTTAATAAATTTGAATAAAAAAAAATGTAAAAGTGATTTTGAATTATGTATTACAAATTTTAATAAATTTATATAATTTATAGGGCAGTGCTAATATTAAGACTGTGTACTGTTTATAAAAGGTTTCCAAAGTTTACCAACTTCAAGTTTTTTACTATCGCGATACGTAATCATCCTAACGAAGTTAGCTATCATATTTGTAAATATTGGATAACGAGTTAATTCTAAAACCATTATACTTATACATAGTAGCTTGACAATATAATTATCCTGTTAGTCATATATTTGACGTCACAACTTCCGGTTCCCATATTATGGTGTCTTACAATGTAAAGACTTGATCTGACAAAGTCTTCCATAGCATGAATCTCAATGTGTCCAAAATTGTTAATTTTGAAGTGAAACTACTTATAGAATTTTCAAACGGGATGCGAAAATAAAGTAATGCGTCATATATTTGTGTATTATTTTTTATTGAAACGATTTTAGTTTTAAAACGTACATCATATTTATTTTAAGAAGCTACATTTAAAATCAGTCCCTATGTCAAATGTAGGACGTGACATTTCACAATCAACTTTACATAATTATTTGCGAATGGGTTGAATCGGCATCATGCTCTGAGAGAAATAACGTCGATAATAAAGACCTAAACACATTATTAGGTTGTGCAACAAGTAAAGTCATAAGCTGTACACACGGCTACACAACAAGCTATACATTTCCAGTATAAGCTGACCTCGCATTGTATAGGATTTCCGTACAATGCGAGGTCAGGTGTGTAGCCGTGTGTACATAGTCATAGCGCTTGTAACACAACTAAAGTCCCCGTCTCGAGAAGCTATACATTTTGTAAGAAACACACATTCAGGGGTTCGCAACCTTTGGATCAAATAAAAAAAACCGTTTTGTAATTATTTTTGTTTTTCTATGGGGATATAATTATGTAAACACACACATGTAATTACTGTCGTCAGATGATTCCGAGTATTGTGTTTCAAAATCAGTTACATGGATGGACCGTGCTATCTATCCTTTCATCAATCCTTTCACCAAATGATTGTGTGAGTCAGACGCGTTCCGGTACCGCAAAACATCAATCGTCAAAATATGTATAATCCAACCAAGTGAAATTGCTGGTTAGTTTCTTATTATACGTATGTTATTTTGGGTTGATTGAATTTGGCATTATATTTTGTTGACAAAGTTACGTAGCGACAATTCATGTCGCTACGTAACTTTGTAGAAGTTTTTTATTTACAAAATTTATAGCTTCTCGTGGCGGGGACTTGAGATGATTGTATACGATCTAAAATACTAAGGCAAAAAAAGATTTTGTGTTTAGACTTTATTCAACATTAATTGAGTGTATTCAATGAGATCCATTTTTAAATTCTTGGATGATACTTTTATCTGGTTGTCTTACACTTTTTTATTATTGCCACCAACATCACTACACATTTTTTTTAGAATGCGGAAGTAATATTATCGAAATTCTATATAAATATGTAGAATCACAACAAACTGCCACATAATAAACAAAATTTCCTTAAATTGTACTATAGAATTCATGGAAAAACCAAACTCCTATGATGGATACAGAAAAGAAAAAAAAATTCATTTTTTCCACTCACTCTATGGTCCTAGTTCCTGTACAAAAGAGGTAATATTAACGACCGCCCTAAAAGAAAAGGCCTCTCATACGGCGGCCCATGCCCTGTCTGTCATAGAGGACATTAAATCTGTTGACTAGCTGGTTAATGGCGTTGCAGCCCTTCGTGATCGTGCCCAGGTAAGTCATCAGTGCCACGTCATTGCATTGCTAAAAAGATAAAAAGTAATAGGATCAGAAAATACAGAAAAGGCAAGTTTAAGCCTAAAGTATACCATGCGAAAACTTGCCTTAAGACCACCAATTAGTTTGATAGATAGTTGGAGCTAGTCATTGAATTTAGCTATTTTGGAATCTTTACGGGTGAAGATTTAGGTCTTTAACTGTTAGAGGAAAATGATAATACATACATTATAGAAGTGTGTGCGGAACTGTTGCGAGGTGAGCAGTGGTAGCCTGTTAGAGAGCGCGCGTGCCTCCCGCAGAAGTGCCGGTCGCGGCGGCAGGGAACCGTCGCGGATGGCTCGCACCGTCGCCAGCACCGCGCGCACACGAGACACTAACATCTTTATAGCTGAGCGTTGAGCTGTGAGGTGCTCCGCCACTGTAATTAGCAGATATATGTATTTAGACATTGTATGGAATTTCCTGCCTTAGTCTGTGTTTCCTGATAGCTACAACCTGGGAGTCTTTAAGTCAATAGTGAATAGGTTACTTCTAGGAAAGTGTGCTCCATCTTAGACCGCATCATCGCTTCCCATCAGGTGAGATAGTGGTCAAACGTATGCCTATCAATTAATAAAAAAAAAATAAAAAAAGTAGGTAGTAATTTTATATAATTTTATAATTTTCGCTTGGGGCATTACAATTTTGCAGAGAATAGGCTCTGAGGCAATTCCACCTTAAGCCGCATCATCACTTTAGGTGAGTTGCGGACGCGGTCAAACGCAAGCATATTATAATAAATTAAAAGAAATAGTATCACCAGTATACCATAAAAAACGACAACCTTGAGTATGATACAATGTTTTTATCTAGCTAGTTTTATTGTACTGCTCAGTCAACACCATTGCTGTTGAAAAATTCTTGTTAATATTATATTTTTTTCAATACATTATACATTTGGCCTTACGAGGTTAATGTAGTTTATTAACCCTTAACCACCTGGTAGCGGTCTGTGAGCACATTAATAAAAAACAGAGCAGAAAGAAAGCTTCATACTAATGTCGTGCGCACTACTACACACAATTTTTGAGATTGAACTCATTTGGTTTAGATAAGTAATTGTCTCCAAATTTCATATAAAAGCGAATTAACTATATTTTCACCACAGCCAATAGCATAATAGCTGCAGTCTGTCAGTTCGGGGGTAGTTGGTTGTGACACGAAAACATAGGTCAGGTGGAAAATGAATTTAACATAATAATATATAATACTAAATAGTGGGAACATATTATTATTAGAAGAGTATAAATAAGCCATAGACAATAAAATTGCAGAACCCTTACCTAAACTGTTTAGTGCAGCTTCACCAGATGATACCCTGGCCACATGGTCTACACCAATTCTCTCGGCCTCCTCTGCAGCCAATGTGTATGTGAGTGGTGCCAGCAACATTGTGGCTCTACCGTTAACAACATCAATCACTGACTCGTATAACACAACTGGCAGTTGCTGAAATATTTCAAGAGAAATGAAAATATGTGTGGAAATATAAATTTGTACTGTGCATCAGACTTATATAATCTACTATATAAAAATTAGTCAGGTTTTCCTTCCTGACGATATAACTCCAGAATGCATGAACCAATTTCCACGGTTTTGCATTCATTGGAAAGGTATCTGGCTCCGTGAGGTTTAGGGTAGGTGTAGGGTAGGTGTAGGGTAGGTGTAGGGTAGGTGTAGGGTAGGTGTAGGGTAGGTGTAAGGTAGGTGTAGGGTAGGTGTAGGGTAGGTGTAGGGTAGGTAATAGGCAGGTAAGTAGGTAGATCGGGACAGGACATCGTCTGTCGGGTCACCTAGTAATTTTAATACATTTTGATTTACATTTTCCAAAAAAGGAACTAAAACAGGCAATGGGATTTTGACTCATATACATAATATTATTTTAACAAAAATATTTAAAGGAAACCATTAAAAAGACAATGAATACAATACTGTCAGTCCACTCACATCTCCATTCCGTCCCGCAGGGTTTAACATCAGCATGACTGGGCACTCATTGATATCACAGATCTGTCGGTGAATAGCAATGTCCTTGTCTGCTGGGGTGTCTCCAGTTGTGTACCAGCCAAGGAAATCCATGTCAGAAAATACTTGTTTGACTAAAATTATGGAAAGATTGTTACATTAAATTATGTCACGAAATTGAAATAAAATAGAAATACCAACTTATACACAGGATACAAGTGAAATCATTGTTTAGTAAGACTATGTTCTGCTTAGAGATTGCTGTAAGGAACAACAGGATTTTAGTGTACATCCAAATAGTGTAAAAGTATACTCACACTGTTCTTCTTTTAAATTGTAATAATCTCTATCAATTATTATGTCTCCATCAATAGCACTAAACATTAATTCAAATGAATTCATAACTTCTATGTTTCGACCTTTTTGCTTGCCTATCAGAGCTCCAATAACTGAAAAAAATTGTATGATTGAAGAAAAATTGGCACAACAAAGGAAGTACAGCACTAGGTAATGTCGCACTGTGGACAATGATGATGACCACCCACTGACCACTTTATGTACTTATCGATAAGTATTTACCAATCTGAGGGGATCCTTCTTGTGCCCGCAATCTTGTCCAATGTTCAGAAACATTCATTATTACAAGTGGATGTAGAGATACTGTTACGGAACCCGACGTAGCTGTCGTGACCACTACACTCTTCGCACCTCCTGGCGCAGGAGGCGCAGGTGATGTAGGGTTAGGAGCATCCACAGCCGGCCCTGATGATGCACTCTCTACCTCTACTTCCATTTCAAAGTCAATTCTATCTGCACTCGACATTATTCAATATAATTCACTAATAGCGAAATCTAAATTGTCCTGCAATAGCTGCAGCTAACAATGCACACAGCGTCAGGCACAAATAAATAAATAGGAGACGAAGAAACGAATGAATTGAAAGAAAAACAATCTAATATCTAATACGCTCTGTTTGACGTTATTTGACAGTTATTTGACGTTTCTTTGACATTTCTTTCGCACGCACATTTTCCATAGACAGAAAAATTAAGGTTTTGTTCCATTTATTTTATTTTTTTTGGCCGACACTTCGCTTGGCGTAATTGTATGTACAAATATTCGCCTTATTTGGATAAAAGAAAATCGACTTTATTTGTAATAAAAATAGGGTTTTTTTTATATCTTTGTAATAATTTATTGCTTTTAAGTATGTACAGTCGAACAAGCTATTTGGTTTACAGGCAAAAATATTCATCTTTCTACTACACTAACAATATTTTATTTAAATTCATTTTTTTATCTCGAGTACATACGTATCCCTGGTATCTACCTACATGCTCAATATAAAGCAAATTAAACTCGACTGTACACAATATTTACAAGAATGATAAAAGGGCCAATCCGCGAAATATTGTCCCGTTACTAAGTGGGACAAAATGGACAATAAATAAATAAAAATATAAGGGTTTTTGTATGATTCGATGTGGTATTTATCAGGGTTTAAGAAAACTATATAATATACAACTAAATATATATAACTTTAAAAATATCTGAGTTTCGAACATGAACCACGATGAAAAATGTCCATTTAGTAACCATCACTAACGTAATATTTTATCAGCAATGTGAGTTATCTATTACATACTTTTAACAATTGTTATTTAAAATAATTATGAACAATACTGAAATAAATTTCATTTACCCTATCTGCAATATATTTCTAGCTTTAAATCACCCATTAAAATATTTTCGTCACGTTTTAGGTCAGATTGACTTATGTTTTCAACATTTTAGTTAATTAGCACTTTCTAAATTGATTCAAACTATTTTAAATGAAAATATGTATCACATTCTACTATATTTCATCCCAAATATATACCTTTACTAGTAATAAATTCCACTTTACAGACGATACCTTGGTGTAAAAAATTGTGACAGTGACTTAGTAGGAAATGTCATCGTGACTAAATGGAAACATAAGCGGTGTTCATGATAAACTTTTAATAAGTATACAAAAAATATTATTTTTCCGAGAACAGTCTTGGACATTCCAATCGAACGCAATCATCTTTTTTTATTCGTGCCTTTCTTTAGCTGTTCTATTTATGTAGTTTAAGCTTTTTTCGGTAACGTTTACCTCGTTCAACAAATGCGCAATCTTATGATAAACTGAAAAAATAATAAATATTTTTAAACTTCTAATCAGTGACTATCATGAAGTCGATGGATACACGGCTATAACTTTACAGCCGTAAATATATAATATATGTATGTACATATAATATAAACAAAAACACATAACTCCATCTTAGTTGCAGTCGGTTAAAATACACCACGTAAACTTAGCCTTATGTGTCCATTAAGTCACAAAAAATGTTCCCCTAATATGTCACGACACTAAACAGACGTGACGAATCCTGCTTTACTAACAATAATGACGACAACTTTCAATATTCTTTGTTCTTTTAGAAGAAATCATTAATTCATTACATACACAGATACATGTAGTCTATTTCACAAATGAAAGAATATTCTTAGAACTTACTGGTATCACGTTATAACTGTGACTATAGTGGACATCTTAATTGCGTCGTGCGTCGAATACGCCTTCCGTCACCGATTACCGCGTCACAAAAGCCCGATGGGTAAAAACAAATGGTTGGTCTACCATAATAATGTTACCATGAAAATAAAATAACTTCTTTTAGTAGTTTTGTACTATAGAAAGCAAATAAAACAGTAGTGACTAAAGTGGAATGTCCACCTTGGTGCTAATTTGATTATCATTTATTTTAAGATTTTTCTGGTAATACAATAAGATTTGTTTAAAAAAATATGTTATAATTGAAAAGAAAACATTAATCTTTAAAAGCTCACAAAAAACGCTTAAGTGTGTCATAAAAAAACATGAATTTTGGTTAGTTAAAGTTTGCGACAGGAGGTGTGACACGCTAAAATAACCTTTTTTGTTCCTTAGTTTTATTTTTTAATCAGTTAAATTAGCTACAAATGACTACGTTTTGTATTTATTTTTAAAGCTAAAGAACTATACTATACTTTAAAAAAAATGAACTCAATGGAGTATAAGATGGTCTTGTAAATTGTTTGTATATTCTTGTGACAGTACTTTTTCCGTATGTACAACTTTTCGCGGAATGGCTCAAAAAAGAAAACCAAAAGTATTAAACTAAAGCACTACTACTAAAATAAAGCATCATAGAATTCGTCCACATCGCCGTCAACTGGAAATGTACCCAAGAGACTGGCAGCATTGCCACGTTGGAAGGCAATGCTTAATCTCTAACTAAAGTAAAAACCAGCTCTTGGATCACGGGAAGTGTCAACCAACCTTTTGGAAATTTCCCTAAAAAGAAGATGAGCACTCGGACCACACGACCCGAGAGTTTCAACCCCAAACGGCTCGAAAATACGGTTAAAACCAAGGTTACTATAATATCGCCGTTTGAGGTCGTCTGCAGCCGCAGCAGCAGCACCAGCACAGCACGCTGAACTAAGAAGATGGGATGGCGCAAGAGTATCGACGCACGTAGCATCCCACACTAAAGGCCTACCCTACTTCCAAGGAAATAGCGACATGCCGTCCGGTCTCTTGCCATCGTCGCGTACCAAGTCATTGGGTTCTAAGACAGTCGAAACGCCGACGGCGACGAGACCACGACGAATAATGTTGTCATTAATATTCGCGTGCCGTGTTATGCGACCCGCACTCCGGCTGCACGACAGGTCATGGTGTCCGAGGCTGTTAAAAGCTTCTCCAAAGCGACAGCAATGAGGAGAACAGCAGAAAGCTCCTACACGTGGGGAAGCAGCAAGGCAAAAAGAAGTGTCGTCAAACAAAGTACCTAGGTAGGTACGTTCGATGACAGATGTCCTAGAAGTCAAAGACCCGACTCCCATTTACCCACAGCTAGTAGACGCGCTCGATCAGCAGTAGTAACAGAAGTGGTAAGTAAATTATTCTGTACTAACCAGCTGCAGAACGGCTCATCCCACCGTCTCTGAGCACACTGGTTGTCGGGTGGATCAGTGTTCGGGCAAGCTAGTTTCCAAGCATCATCGATGCTTGGAAACTCGATGAAGCACGGCACATAAAAATCAACCAGTGCAGGAGCTAGAATATTGCTGATTCTCAGTGGCGTGAACCGAGGATATAAAGGCAGGTAAACTAATACTTGAAATTTTGCGGACGCCGAGGCCCCCCATTCGAACAGGTAGAGTAACTTGGGCCCAAACACGGTCGTCCATTGCTACAGAATCATGGCAGGATTTGTACAAAAAAAATTAAGATGTTTAGAGAAGTTGAAATTCTAATTCTTATTTGGGTACCTAAAGAGTATCTTCAGGCATTTACAATATTTTTAAAACCCCGCAAAAAAGTGAATAGTTTAACGAAAAGCTCATTAGTTCAGAAGGAAACGGCAACTGACAGTAACAGTGACACTGACAGCTGTCGTTTCTCAGTGAAATTGCATCGTTCTATGGAAAATAATATCACAAATAATGTTTTTTTTTTCCACACACTTGTCACATCATTTGTCTGCCAATTTTATAGATCCATTAACGTCGCTGGTCACTTTCTTTTTTTTATAAATACAAAATGGTCATCGAGATGAAACGAAAAAGTGTTATTTTCATTTCGTAATAACCCTCTAAATTATTTTCTTTTTTCAAACAAATGAATGTATAGATGTTGCCATGATTCTTTAATTTAAAATCAAGGTTAAAGTAATTATGACGGATAATTTGGTCCATTTTATCTAAAAGGTGAATGTTTCCACAAATGAGTAGCGCGAAGGAAATAATTTAATTTGGGGCCGAATGGTGATAGCCGAATGCATGTTAATTTGGAGCAGTGTTTCCGAAATTTCATTGAAATTTTGTATTTTGTCCTCAATAAAGATGGGAAAGGAATTCTTGAAGATTGGAGATCCAAGGAGACGAAGAGTGCTTTTTTCTATAATTTTGATAATATGGGATAATGCGTTAAATTTAGAAAGTGTCGTTTGTTTGTCAGTATTGTCCGATAATTTTAATTCAGATTTCGAAAGATTGTGTTCTAAGCCAATTAACTGTAGTTATTTTTTTAAGAAAACCAAATCTTTTAAAACATTATCAACATCACCTCCCATCCCAAGGTTCTAACATCGAGATACCAAACGTTATACTGTCGAATAATTGGAAGAATAGCTAAACTGAAAATCACTGGCCCGAGAGGGTCACCTTTTTGACAGCCAACAGCAGATTCTAAAAGGTCGGCATCGTGACACGATACAGTAATTTAGGATGTCTGTAACATTGCCAAAGGAAACTATTATATTTTTCAAGGGTATTTCTTTTTTAGTTTCTGCCAGCAAGGTGTCCATAGTAACTGATAGGCATTCTTAATGTCAACCTTCAAGATGACCTCTCCATTGCCAGATTTAGGTAGATCGACAAAGCGTACGGTAGCCTCACAGCCCCCTTTAGAGCCGTAACCTAGCTGAAGGGGCTGAATTTTTTCCGAAACAACCTCACCATAGAATTTATAACACACGATTTTTTACGACACGGTTGGCGCAGTGGCTGAGCGATCGACTGCTGCGCAGCGTGTTGCGGGTTCGATTCCCGCCCAGGGTAAACATTTTTGTGATGAGCACTTGTGTTTGCCTTGTGTCTGGGTGTTGTTTGTCTATATATGTATGTATTTACAAAAAAAAAATGTATTTGTGTATGTATATCAGCTGTCTGACACCCATAGTACAGGGTCTCCCTAGTTTGGGGTCAGATGGCCGTGTGTGAAAATGTCCCCACATATTATTATTATAACAAATCTTGGCTGCCATACGACGGTATGTAGTTCCCAGTGGGACGAATGCCGCCGTCCCTCTTGCGCAAGGCACATAAGTTGGCCCTGTACAAGACGTCGATGACGGAATAATTCACCTTGCCGGAGAGCATGAGGTTTATCAGAGCCGTAAGCTCCTTCAAAAATAACTCAACAGCTATCTCGCCGCCTGAACAAAGAAGATCCTTAAGGTGCTGATGAGTCAAGCCGTCGAGGCTGCCGGCGGAGCCGCTCCGAAAGGAGCAAACGGCTGTGATCAACTCTTGACCTGTGATGATGAGAGACTGGTTAACCGAATTAGGAGGGTCAGAAAAAGAAAAGCCGTCTGCTGGGGCAGCGTGTTTACTATCCAGAGCTGAGAGTGTTTCCGGAGAACACGGTGCCACATCACTAAGTACTAAAAAGAATCCTAGCTGCCCCACTTATGTCGCCTTCCCCTAACTTACTTTCTACCAGATGGGATAGAAAACCCCTAGAAGAGGTACCTATATCTCCTGGACGAAAAATTTGGATCCAAAAGTTGAGCCGAAACATTACACTTTTCTTTAATTTGTGCAGTTAAAGTTTTTTGATTGCCAAATTCTTATTGCACATGGAAAATTCTGTAAGGGAAGGTGAGAAGTTGCTCCCAAGGTCCCAAGCATGCTGCTGTTCTTCTTCTTCTTGCCTGGCGGCAAAGCGTATGCAACCTGCTAAACTAGTGGTCTGGCGCCACGGGGAACTCGTTTCAAAACAGGAATAGAACTCTTGAATTTCGAAAGGGTTTTCCAAAACGGGTCTAAAGTGGATGTTGGTTGTGTAGAAGTAATAGAAGTTATAACAGGGTGAAGGGTCCGATGAGAGTGAACTTGGGGGTTTGTGGACCTAGGGTTGTTTCATCCAAATAAGGCGAATATTTGCACAAATACGCCATGTGAAGTGCCAGCATGATGCGATAGCCTAGTTACACACTAAATCAAAATGTAATATAACCGTAGAAACACTACAAAACTCTACAAGCAAAAAAAATGGTTGTCTGTAAAGTCGGTTTACGGATGATAGTTTTACGTGATAACGTAATAATGGCTAACATTTATATAACATAAGCAAATAATGGCTTCCGTCAAGGTGGGTGGAGCTTATTGCTTGGGCCATTCGTGCCTCTCTATCGCTTGTTCCGCGCTCTCGCTTGAACGCTCAGGCTCAGGCGGAACGTGACACTTTTTCGTGCGTGCTGCCGGTGTTCATCGGTTTATATAGACGTTATCACATCAAAAACTATAAAACAAAAAAAAAATACCATAGTGTAATCTATAATAATAAAAATGAATCGTTGATCGTTAGTCTCGCTAAAACTCGAGGCGAACGGCTGAACCAATTTGGCTAATTTTGGTCTTGAAATATTTGTGGAAGCCCAGGGAAGGTTTGTTTATACGGTAAAAAAATTAAAAAATCAATTGACAGGACAATTGGTCTTTCAACAGGCTGGTAACAAAATAAAATCTTCCTTTGACGCGGCTCTGTTAAAGACAGTTACCTACTTACTCTATGGGTTGGCTATTAGAATGGACATCTAAGTAATAATTTGTAATTATTAAGTCCATGGCTATTAGTCGAATCCACACATTAATAATACGTCTGTGGTTGGCTTAGAGGTACTTTACACCACCAATCAATTGACATACTTTTTATTAGCTGTCAAAACGAGATTCCTCCATACATTTTGTATGACAATAGCGGCCTGTGACGTCACTTATTTACCAACTCAATTGACTAACTATTAATTGATTTCAAAGCAATTTAAAATCGAATTTTACAGTTAATTGAAAATTAATCGGGTTTTCAGGGCTAAAATAAAGTGTATTTTAAGATAAGTTGTATTTTGGAATAATTGGTCAATGGTGTCAACAACCCAAGGTTTTATGGTCGAAGGTGGTGGTTGGAGGTGGTTGGTCAACGTCAAACGGCTCAGACAGAATCGTATTCGAATCACAGACTACTTGAGAATCAATTTGAATCGAATGCAAAATCGAATGATTGCATTTTTAGATCAGCGTTGCCAGACCTACGGACTTGTCCGTAGATCTACGGACTTTAGGTCTTGTCTACGGACACACGGATTTTAGTCGTAAATCTACGGATTTTTGTTGGATTGCATCCACCTGATGACCCGACCCAAACCATAGTATAAATATTCAAATTAAATAAAATTTAGTGTAAAACGTGACGTTAATCCATGACAAAGTTACCTAGTCCTGCGTTTTGTTTCCTGCGTTTCGATTTTTGTTATTTTGTCTGTAATGCATCATACTTACCATACGTTCAAACGAAGATTTAGTTTAATTAGCGAGTAACGTAAAACAGAATGAACTATTTGTGATATTTCGTGATTCGTTGGTTTGGTTTGGTTGGCGGCATTGAGGATTGTATAACTTGCTGAAAATGTTACTGAGAAAGTGAGAATCACAGAGTACATTATAATTGGTGAGAATCGTGAGAGTGACACCGATAGTAATAACGATCCATTAATAATGGTCTTTTGCTTTGTCTTGGAGATTTTCCCGCAGATTTTATTTTATAACAATTTCTTTACCGGTTTAAGGTCAGTCCATCTCTAAATACATAGTCAGATTTAGTTTTATAAAATGTACATAGATCTACGGATTTTTGGATTTTTAAAAATTGGATCATTTGGATCTGGCAACTGGCAACACTGTTTTAGATTGATTACGATTGGCTGGGTAGGTTGTGTTTTGTGATTTGGTTATTTGTGAGTTTGTGACTTGTGAAATGAACAATAGTCGACAGCTCTGTCTACTTGGTATTAAAAGCCAAAAATACTAATTACTTGTAATGAACAGCTATTTGTAAATACGAGTTGTCTAATTTACCATCCAAAACACAAGAATAACATTCAACTTTTCATCCACCTGTCATCGTGTCTTCAGCGCGGACTACTGCTGCTGTTCTCATTCTCAGGTCAGCAGTTAACTCTTCCTCTTCAATAATATAGAAATGGCAACGACTGCAGCGTTAAAAGTTACGACAGGCGTGGTGAAAGACATATCGCCGTTATACTACAGAATATTGTCAAAATTTCCTCAGAATTTTTCTTTCTGCTTCGCCTATGGATCTGCTGTGAAACCACAGATTGGGAACAATAATAAGCAAAGCATGATCGATCTAATATACTGCGTGGATAACTCTTATCGTTGGCACGGGGCTAACATCGAAATGAACCCATCACACTACTCCGCGCTCCGATTCCTGGGGAAAGGGTTTATTGCAAGGTTTCAAGAGAACTGGGGCGCCAAAGTGTACTTTAACACCCTAGTTGAAGTAAAGGAAGAAAACATTCTCATAAAGTATGGGGTTGTGTCACAGAAAGATTTAATTGCTGATTTACTTGATTGGAATGATCTATATGTAGCTGGCAGACTACACAAACCAGTAGAGATTATAAAGCAGACCAATAGTTCTCAGTTGCAGGGTGCTCTTCTATCCAATCTACGCTCTGCAGTCCACACAGCTCTCCTCACTTTGCCGGAAACTTTTTCTGAATATGATTTCTACTTTGCCATATCTAACTTAAGTTATGCTGGTGACTTTAGAATGACATTCGGAGAAAATAAAAACAAAGTGAGGAACATTGTACAGCCACAGCTGCTAAACTTTCGTGAATTATACCGGCCAATCTTGCAGCAGTTCCATGCCTATGTTGACATTCCAACCGGAGATACTCAGTGCCATCAGGATATGAGTCCAGAGACTAAATTGCATCACTTGATGCAGCTGCCAATGGTGCCTCAGCAAAAAATTGTGAAATTTTGGAATCATGGTGGTATTCATCAAGACATGGAAGATGTTCTACGAGCAGTTGCTTTTGATATTGACTGTGCTGTCGTACTGAGGCAAATACTGAAAGATATAGTTTGGCAGTCCAGTGTGAGGCAATCTTTAAAAGGCATTCTTACTGCTGGCCTGCTGAAGTCAGTTCGTTACAGTGCAAAAAAAATAGCAAAAATGTTTTAACTGTGGACTTAATTTTTGTATATAAAAATAAAGGTAGTACATAAGTAAATTAGACTTGTATTATTCCTGATTTTAAAACCTCTCTTTTGTTTTTAGGTACCATTATGATTTCTGACGAGTCAAGCAGTGATTCAGAAACAGGTAGATTCAAAGGTCGAGCAAAAACTCAAGAAGACAAATCTTCTAATCAAAGGGCTGACCATGTCAGAGATTCAGGAAGAAGTAGACCAACTGGATCTGACAGATTTAATAGAAATTATGACAGAAAAAGAGATGATAAACCTCGCTCTGATAGACATTCTAGAGATAGAGAAAGGGATAGACACAGGTATTCTAGACATTCACCTGTAAGTAGGAGGAGACAGTCACGGGATAGAAGTCCGAGCAGGAAATCACATGAGAGGAATAGGCACAGAGACTCCAGTGACAAATCCAAACTTAAAGATCCTAGGAGTAGTAGTAGAGATAGACATAAGCATTCAGGATCTACTTCTAGATCCTACATAGCTCACGATTTTCGAAAAGAAAAGGAAGTTAAGGATGACATACGACGTAAACCAGATTGCGATAAAAGTCCTGAGAGGCCTATCAAGAAAGCAAAAGAGAAGTCACCAACCCCTGATCATAAAACCAAGAGATCTGAAATATATATACCACCTCCTATGGTAGCACCAAAAAGAAAAAGTGAAAGTCCAATCATTATTGAAGAACATGACAACAGTGATGCATCTGAAGAAGTACTACCTGGCTCTTACTATAATATGATACCAGCTGTTGTCAAAGAGAAATCAGAAGAATCCAGTGAGATTGATTCATCTGATGATGAAAGACTTAGGGCAAAACTTTTGAATTTAGAGAAGGAACTACAAAAGACGAAAAAGAAGAAACATAAAAAGAAACACAAAAGAAAAAGTTCAAAATCTAGTAAAGATAGAGAGAGAGATGCATCAGTAGCAGTAGAAGTAAGTAGTACAACAGACATTGATGTGAAAGCTGATGTTTCAAAAATTGAACCTGAAGTAATGGAAGAGGTTTCTTCAACACAAAAGAATGCTCAAAAAGAAAGTTGTGAAGAAGGTGAGATATCAAGTGATGACTCTCAGACTGAGATTGAAATAGATCCAACAGACTTGAGGCACAAGTTGAGACGTACAACTCCAAAGGGTAATGACAAGTCAGCTCCCGACGTGTGTGGACCGGCACTGCCTCCACATCTCGAGAAACGGTACGAGCGAAGTGCCTCTCCAGATATTGAGGGTCCTGCTCTGCCAGCACATCTTAAAAGAAATCCTAAAAATATAGGTAAGGTAATTTTCAATGTCATTCTCTTGCTTTTCTAATTATCAATTTATTCGTATTTTTCTACTTCAGTCCACTACTACTATTTAATTTAACCTATGTGCGAGTGAAACGGATGTAAGTTATAACATTTGTCCAATACTTTTAATTTCAGGACCTTCTATTCCTGATGATATGCGTAAAGTATTAGCGGAGAAGGAAAGAGAAGTTATAAAATACGAAAGTTCAGATGAAGACATAGGCATTGGGCCTTTGCCTGTGGGCTTAGAAGAAAAATGGTCTGATGCACACCGGCGGCTTGAGGAAAGAGCTCTTGATATAAAAATAAAGAAGTTAGATGGACATTCAGATACAAGCAAGATAAAATCCAGAGAGCAGTGGATGTTGGAGCTGCCTGAGGGTAAAGCAAAAATTATTGGTTTAGAAGCAAGAAGCTTTAGAGCTAAGGAGGGCCCTGATATGTCTGATCGGTAAGTTGAATGTACCATACTTATTAGAACATAATAACAATAAATAAAATATATTATGCATACTATTGTGCATCTGTGATGTGACCATTAAAAATACAATTTTTAGTAGGTATTTTAAATTTTTTTGTTATTATTTATAAAAACATAATATGGTTGCATTTACAGATCGAGTTGGACTGACACTCCAGAGGAAAAGGCAAGGAAAACAGCCGGAGTTGCGAAAGAGGAAGATGTGGAACTGTCCTTGAAGCAAGAAGCAAGGATGCGCCACATCGCTAACAGAGATGACGAACAAGAATCGGCCGTCAAGTCAGTAACTATGAAATTTATAACTTATTTAGGACTTCACCTTCACATGTTTAAGGAGGTGAATGTACCCATGAAAATGAGCATTTTTTTTTTCTTTTTATACTGCCATTTGTTCCATACATTTTTATTGTAGTGCATTTTAGTGTAGAAGTTTTTTTCTCTATTTCTTGATTGTTTCCCTTACAATAGGGTATTACACCCATTTTTGAAAAGTGTATTAATGAAATTCTGTAGTGCTAATATGCCACCAAGAAAAACACAAAAAATTTATTTAATCGATAAGTGCCATAAAAATGCATCTAAATTTTAAATTTTCAAATTTCGCGCGTAGTTTGACGAAAACGCCTCTTACTGGACGCCATATTGCTCAGCGTAAATGATGTCAGTTCGTTTAGTATCAAGTGAGCTCATATTAAATATGATAATTGTATATCATTTAAAAATAATTAAAAGTATTTTTTGTAATAGGTGTAATAATGAAAAAATTACGTTGGTTACGAAAATAATAAAAGTGCAAAGCCTATATTACGCCAATCGGTTGACTGACAGTTGACAATTTTTTGTTTACACAGCCTAATGGCGTAATAACATGGCCGCTACTATTTCACGGTATTTTATAACAGATTAAAAATGCTGAAAACTTTGAATTGAATTTAAAAAATTGTTTTGGTATTTTATGAACTAAAACTTATATTTTCCGACTGCTTTATGCCTAAACTGTATCAATAACATATTTATAGATTTTCAACCGACTTCAAAAAAGGAGGAGGTTATCAATTCGTCTGTATTTTTTTTTTTTTTTTTTTTTTTTATGTACTTGATTTCTCGGGACTGGGTGAACCGATTTTGATGATTCTTTTTTTATTTGGAAGCCAGTGCTTCCCGTGTGGTCCCATTTTAAACGAAAAAAGAATATGGGAAAAACTGAAGCTTTTGTTGTCTTTTCAACCGACTTCAAAAAAGGAGGAGGTTATCAATTCGTCTGTATTTTTTTTTTTTTATTTTTTTTTTGTTTGTTACCTGATTTCTTTGGACTGGGTGAACCGATTTTGATGATTCTTTTTTTATTTGAAAGCTAGTGCTTCCCGTGTGGTCCCA
Source organism: Charanyca ferruginea (assembly GCA_947361185.1). Lineage (NCBI taxonomy): Eukaryota > Metazoa > Arthropoda > Insecta > Lepidoptera > Noctuidae > Charanyca > Charanyca ferruginea. Next base: position 17,536,368 of record OX376059.1, on the reverse strand, counting down.
TAATTTGGTCCAGTTCTGACCATGGCATCCATGAGAAAACCGTATAAGTCTTAAATTTGCATTTAGTATGTGCGCGATTTGTTGCGCGATTTCTCAGGCAAACGTAAACCGATTTTGAAAATTATTTTTTTTATAGATACGGTACGCTTCAGGGGTGGTCCCATATAAATTTTATCGAATTTGATTCAGCACTTTTTGAAAAATCAACAAATACCCAAAAATTTTACATAGACGACGTTTTAGTTTCATCAATCTTTGTAGTAGTTAACTTTCAATCTCTTCTTAATAGATTTGAATGAGAAGGAGGTACTAAAAAGTGTCAAAAAGTGAAAAATAACTTTAGCACAGAACACACATTGACTTTAGTTTCGGAAGTCGGTGGCAATACAAAACAACAAACAGAACAAAGCCACTGAATTTCGAAACTAAAGTCAATGTGTGTTCTGTGCTAAAGTTATTTTTCACTTTTTGAAGGCGGTTGTCTTTTTTGTAAAAAGCTTTTTATTTTCCGCTTTTTAGTACCTCCTTCTCATCCAAATCTATTAAGAAGAGATTGAAAGTTAACTACTACAAAGATTGATGAAACTAAAACGTCGTCTATGTAAAATTTTTGGGTATTTGTTGATTTTTCAAAAAGTGCTGAATCAATTTCGATAAAATTTATGTGGGACCACCCCTGAAGCATACCTTATCCATAAAAACAAGAATTTTCAAAATCGGATTACGGTTGCCGGAGAAATTGCGTAACAAATCGCGCACATACTTAATGCAAATTTAAGACTTATACGGGTTTCTCATGGATGCCATTGTCAGAACTGGACCAAATTATGGGACCACACGGGAAGCACTAGCTTTCAAATAAAAAAAGAATCATCAAAATCGGTTCACCCAGTCCAAAGAAATCAGGTAACAAACATAAAAAAAAATAATAAAAAAAAAATACAGACGAATTGATAACCTCCTCCTTTTTTGAAGTCGGTTGAAAAGACAACAAAAGCTTCAGTTTTTCCCATATTTTTTTTTCGTTCTGGACCATACTGGTTACAGAGATGAAACAGCTCACATTTTAGGACCCACTAAAAATTTTAATTGTAATCCGTGGTGCTTGGCAACTAGGCTTCCTCCAGTTGTAAACGTCGCCTAATGCCCCGTGCCTGTTGGCCTAATAGGGTAGTACACCCATTTTTGAAAAGTGTCTCAAAGAAAGTCTGTAGTGCTAATATGCCACCTAAAAAAACAAAATTTTTATTCAATCGATATGTGCCATAAAATGCATCTAAATTTTAATTTTTCAAATTTCGCGCGTACTTTGACGAAAACGCTTCTTACAGGACGCCATATTGCTCAGCGTAAATGTCGTCAGTTCGTTTTGTATCATATTAAATATGATAATTGTATATCATTTAAAAAGAATTAAAAGCATATTTTGTAATAGGTGTAATAACGAAAAAATAACGTTGGTTACGAAAATAATAAAAGTACAAAGCCTATATTACGCCAATCGATTGACTTTTTGTTGTCAATTTTTTGTTTACACAGCCGTACGGCGTAATAACATGGCCGCTACTATTGCTGAAAACTTTGAATTGAATTTAAAAATTTGTTTTGTTATTTTATGACCTAAAACTTACATTTTCCGACTGCTTTATGCCTAAACTGGCTCAATACATATTTATAGTTTTTTTCTCGTATAGAGTAAAATACTCTATTCTGTCTTCTGCTTCATTTAGAGGGAAGTGGAATTATATGTTTTTCTTCAGCCTTCGCTATTATTTTCTGATTAAGTTTGTTGCGGTAACCAAGGCTGTTGTAATGCTTCTCTGGGACTCGTCAAGCTTCATTTTTCAAATTCTAGCTTTTTATAGCATAATTTGTAATTTCTTCATTATAGGAAACACAAAAAGAAACACAAGAGAGAAGAAAGCCTCCTAGATATGCATCAAAAGAAGTTGAAAAAGAAGAAAAAGGTACTTAAAACCCTTTCACATTCCTATCGACAAATACAATCCCTGCAGCTAGCGTCATGAGCGCATCTAGCAAGACTTATGTTTTCCACCCTTCTGTACTTATTTCCTAAAGAAAAAAGTAGAAGAGACACGACACAATGACTTTCAAATTCTAATTTTTGGTTTCGTTTCGGCCAATGTTTCAAATGTGCGAAATTGGGACGCGTTTTGCACATTTGAATTTCTCTCGCATATTTTGCACTTTTTAATTGATATATTATTTTAATGACATTCTAAATAAGAAATGAATGGTTTAGGTATGTCAGGAGAATAATGATTCAAAGAAAAAATTAAAAATCTTTTAACCTGTTGACCACCGCGACAAAAAAGCAAAAACGTGCCCTCGGCGCCGAGCTACAAATTCATCCTTTAATACCTATTCCTATAATTGATATTAGTTAGGCTAAGCGCGCACTACGAATTTTAATCGTTGCGAATAATAATCGCCATCTGTGAACAATACCAATATTCTAAAGTTCGCGCACTGCGAAAACAATTCGTTTGCGACTTTCCGTCTATGGCTATGCGCGCACTGCGAATTTTAATAGTTGCGATTTTAAAAATGCGTAATGAAATCGATTGAAATAAAGGGAAAATCGCAAACGATTTATTTTCGCAGTGTGTGGATTGTAGTACATTTCTGTTGTTCACAAATTGACGATTGTTATTCGCAACGATTAAAATTCGCCTGCGCGCATAGCCTATTTCAGTCGGTTTCATTTCGCATTTTTAAAATCGCAACGAATTAATTTCGTAGTGCGCGCTTAGCCTTAATGTCTTATGTTAAAATAGATAAAATAAAGAAAGAAATTCAACTAATATAAATTAGGATGGGCCAAGGAATATAATTAGCAAAGGAAATAAAAAAAACAATATTGTTTTATGAGCTTTATTTACATATAAAAGTCTGTCATGTAGTCGTGACCGTGGCGTGCTGGAGCACATTTTGGCGGTCAAAAGGTTAAACCACATGCATATTAGTAGTGTTACAATTAACTAACTACTACTAACTTAACTTTCTGTATTTCTTCTATTAACAGAAGGATGAAAAAGAAGACGGCGGCAAAAAGGACCGGCGCCCGTTCAGTCGTGACGTGGACCTTCAAGTAAACCGTTTCGACGAAGCGCAAAAGAAATCCATCATCAAGAAAGCCCAAGACTTAAACTGTAGATTTTCTCGAGGAGAAGCCAAATATTTATAAAGGTATTTGGCGGCTGTATAGCTAAATAACTAATATGATCACGGAATTTTGGACCGTAGTGGTATAGAAATAGTGATGTAAGCACTTATTTTATCATGGTTCTATTTTAGTATGTCACAATATTCTATAAATGGAGTATATTTACTTGTTTCTGCTAATATACTTACTAGTAGACAAGCCTAGCAAACTTGCCGTTGAATCAGCTACTGTTACAAACATATAACACTACCTAAATTGCCAGTAATCGTTTTTTTATGTATTTATTTGATAGTGTACTCCAACCGTGTACAGAGGCCAGCACATCAAGCTACACCAATCTGGCAAACTTTTTTTTGATAGATTTTAAACTTTATAACAAATTGATAAGGTTCATATTCAATTGGGATAATTTGACAGTTTGGTAAGATGTGCTGGAACATTATACAGGCTATCTTATAATTTAGTACCGGTCTTTCAGAGGTTGAAAGTGCTTATGAATATGTATATCAAAAGAACCAACTCTAAAATGTGAAAATTTTGGCACATTTTGAACGTGGTTATTGCAAAATCGCATTCATTGCTATGGTTGCCGCTCTTTGTGGCGTTCTACAGGGGCAGGGGGGCAGGCATATGTTCAACAGTGGACGCCGTTTGGCTGATGATGATGATGATGATGAATCATTGCTATTACTATTGGTTTCATAATAAAAGGTGTTGTTGTCTATTTCGTTGGACTCGTGGTCGCATGCGCGATTCCTGTTCGTGGGGACCTGAGTGCGAGTCTCAGGTCGGGAAGTGTTTTCCATTCCATTAGAAATTTCTCAATAACAGCCCGAATTTGGAAATTGGCGGTGTAACACCCCCGTGCCCGTGCGATGGGTATATATTTTTTTGTATCTATGGACGATAAGGAAATGCCTGACCTGCCTGACCTGATAAAGGAAATGCCTTTCGTTAACATACTGTATAATAAAAGTTGTGCAAATTCATGGGTACTTTCGCCCCCCGTACAGTACGACCGACGTATCTTGGCGGTCCTGAAGTTAGCCGATTAAGCTGCGCAGTAGACAATTTCGTTCCTAAAAGATCCATTTCGCAGCTAAGCAGCTAACTTCAGGACCGTCAAGATGCGTCGCCGTACTGTAATTTCGGCAGTGAAATAAAATTTATGTTGTGTAGAGACTGGGCCTTACTGGCAATAGTAAAACTGTATATAAAACTGATAGAAATAATTGTGACAATTCACGCGTACTAGTAAAAGATGGACGAAGAACATCCTTTACTGTTTAATGAAATAAATAAAATAACTGTTGTAATCGAATAATTATGTGTTTATTAACAACATAATTATAATATATGCTGTCGGCGAAATGTTTTATCGTTTTTAAACATTATTTATTTCTTAGTTTGTTTGTGCAATAGTTCCCTGTGTTACCCAAGTATTGTATTTGCTATGAACTTCCGTTTTAAATACTCCGTATATTTTGATAAGGGGTCAACATTTGTAAGATTAATTCACTTTTTTTCTTGAAAAAAAAACCAATATAAAATCGTCTTTGATGCAAATTAGGCATCAATCGATATATTCTTTCATTCTTAATTTTTTTGAAAAACATTGTCCCCACAATATGGGTGCGTTTACAAACATATAAACTAAAACACATATATAAACAGCCAGACCCGGAACAATTGTAGGCCATCTATGCTAAAAAAAACTAAGTACGGTCAACTACAAAAATATGTATACATTTGGAAGTTATAAAAATATGTATCCATTCATGATGTCGTCATTGTTTGTTACAAATACTAGTAGACATGATGTATGCCAGATTTATGTTCCTATCAAATGTGCCAATTTTATGTACACAGCTAAAATTACACTGTAATGTGTACTCTCTGAAACGAATTAATGTGTTCATATTTGGTTACAATAATATGTATACAGGTCTATAATCCTATTTTTAAATTTTAGAATAGTATGGGAATACTTGTTTTCTGTTTCATTTCGTGCATGACGTCATTGGCGTGTCATTTGTTTATCGAAGTTGACTTACAAAGTTACAAATTATTCTCGCCACTTATTTACATCATTTTTCTCTCACTCGACTCATAAAAAGGTGTTTTCTATTCAACCTGTTTTTTTTCCATACAGACACTAAACTTAAGTAACATCATTTGGACATACATAAAATTTAAATCATTGTATCATAAAACAAATTTATTTAAACTTAAATCGATGTCTTGCTTTTAATTATATAACTTATCTATAATATTCTTTTACTAATAACAATAGTAGATCTACTTCACATTTTGGCAAGAAATTTAAATCTTGCGCAGGGCTCCTATTTCTGTCTGCAGGGTTTGACGTCGACCTAAATTAACCTAAGTTTTTTCTGTCCAGAGAGGAATAGTTCCAGAGATTACACCCTACATACAAACAAATTTTACCTCGTTATAATATGAATATTGATTTATAAGTGTCATCATAACAGAAAAAAACTATTACACATATATCCAAAGAGTTTTCAATGGTTTTGACAGAATTTCTGAAATTTAATATTAGAACGACAGCTTGTATTCATATTTTTGTAACTAAGTGTGGATACATTAATTTGTTTCAGAGCGTACACATTACAGTGTCCATCTTGCTGTATACATTAATTAGGCACATTGAGTGAATACATATATGTTTCATGTGTACAATAATTTGTAACAAAGTATGTACACTTATTTAAATGGGTACATGTATTTGTAACTTTAGGGGGTATACATCTTTTTGTAGTCGACTGTACATGGTATCAAAACTCCTAGAGTATTTGCTCCTGAACAGTTTCAACTGGATACCTCCAATACCCGGTGTACCTGTATTATATTCAACACAACTAATAAGATGAAATGTTTTGACTGTAAAATTAAGACGCCTTAATTGTTTTAATAATTAAATATGTATTCTTTACTTTTATTGGTAGCGATGCTGTATTTGAAGAACACTGTATGTATACTTTGCAAATAATGAAATTAGTAAAGAATTAAAATAAGCTATACGTATTTTAGTTAATTCAATAATTTTACAGAAGTATGAACTTTTAGTTTAATATTCGGTTTGCAACGTTATTGATGGTAACCGTTTACATTTTATGACGTGTCGTAGAAAAAAGTAGATTTCATACTTCGTAGTTTTTAAAGCACAGTTCTAGAATAGTCTACATCATAATAAAGACGATCCTAATGTTTACAAATTTTAGTTTTCATTTTCACTAAATATACACATTCGTATGTTATGTATTTACGCTTTGACCTCACCTGCGCGGCCAGACTGAGCGTTTGTAACACGAGTGTTTGTAAAAACATCCGCTTGGTAGTTGCTGACGATTTTATTGAGTAAACCGTTGGTTAGGAGCGCGGGAGCGGGCGTGAAATGGAACGCAGCCAGTCTGAACAGATGATCTAAAATAATTACAGGATATAATTATCATGGCCCACCTAAGTCTACGTACTGCTGAAGTCATGATAATGTCTAACCAGAAATATATATATATGCAAAGTGCAGACCACAAAGTACCTATATTTACTTCATAGTGCAGTCGTTACCCAACTTCGCCACGCTGCGGCGCTGCTATTCAGTTTATTTTGGAATAGCAAATAAAACCGCTTCGCCGGTGGGTCAGTCAATTTGGGCCGCCCAAGTGCAAGCGTTTACATCAAAATCGCGGTTGATATTTGTTTGTTACTTTGCGTGTTCTTCAATCGTAAACTATAATTTTACAGGTTCTATTATAACAATGTATAAAATACATTATACTTATGGCAGAAAAAAAGACGGTTTTATCCTTAAGAGCGCCCTTCCCCATCGAACGAACCTCAACGCGAGCGTGATTGAATTTTTTTTTGTTTCTATCAACGCAATGCTCGAAAACAAACGAGTGAGTGAGAACGCGATAACATCACAGGAAATTTCACAAAACTTGTTCCAGGACATACGTGTTTTTGAAAAAGTCTTACAGGTTTTTGGTAATAATGTTTGTAATTTAGAATCACCATTACATGTGCAAGGTTTGTATGAAGCTGTTTTTTTACTTTTTCAATGTATGAGTGCATTATGAACGGCCAAAGTTCAGATAAAATTGCGCAAAAAAGCTGATTTTCGGACGTGTTTACTGAATTAGTTTCTAAAAAAAGTTTATTTTTGGCTTCATACAAATCTAGATTTTAACCACAAGATACCCTGGATGTTAAAAATATTTAGGAAATAATTTGTTATAACGCCGTAATCGCGTACGAGCGTTTGTATGGGAAATATGACGGGATGGGCGCTCTTAAGTGCATAATTTAAACAACTAAATAAAGTTGTTTAAATAATGCACTTTTAATACTTTATAACCTGCTTATGCACTGGAAGCTTATTATGTGTTAATGATTTAAAATGAATTCTATATCACGAGCGGATAGAATTCGTAATGAAGTCATTCGCCTTAGAACTAAACTCACCGACATTGCGCGTCGAATTAGCACGCTGAAGTGGAAGTGGGCCGGCCACGTCTGCAGACAGACAGACTGTGGGTAGATGGAGCAGACACGCTTTAGAGTGGAGACCGCGTTTGAGCAAGCGTAGTGTGGGACGCCCTGCGGCACGATGGACCGACGATTTGAAGAAGGTGGCTGGCAGCGGATGGATGCGGGGTGCCCAAAACTGGGTTGGTTGGCGATCTCTGGGTGGGAGGCCTACATTCAGCAGTGGACGACAATAGGCTGATATGATGATAATTTAAAATGCTAAAATCTTGTTGGGTGAGTAGACTGGATTTCAAGGGCTAAAAAAGTAATGAAGGTGATTGTCAAACAATATACCTAACCATAATAGTGGACTAGACGTGGAAGATCGACCTTCACCCATCAGATAACTTGATGAGACATATTTTTTATCAAATATCTAACATAAACAAACATGCCTATGATAACTTGCCTATCGAAAAGTGTACATAGCTCTATGTTTAATGGAATTAATTTTAATCAATTTTCTTTTATCACTTTCACTCTTTTCATAACCGAATGAATTTCGTCTCAACTGATAGTTTTCAACACACAGAATATGCCTAGGTAGGCTTGCCTACTTAAGATGGCCGTGTGTGAAATGTAAAAAAGAAATAGAGGTAGCCAAGCACAGAAATAAGTAGGCAAGCCTACCTAGTTAGGCATATTCTGTGTGTTAAAAACTATCAGTTGAGACGAAATTCATTCGGTGATGAAAAGTGTGAAACTGATAAAAGAAAATTGATTAAAATTAATTAATTTAATGGCTATGTACACATAGGCATGTTTGGTAATAAATTATATTTGATAAAAAATATGTATGTCTCATCAAGTTATCTGATGGGTGAAGGTCGATCTTCCACGGCTCTTAGACTATAAAGGAACATTTTTGTTTTTCTTATTTAGCAACAGTTAGAATAGGTTTGTAGAAAAACAATAATTATTATCAATTCAATTTCTGTAATAAATGCACGACTAAACTCTAACACAAACAAGCTTGTTACATAGCTAACTTAGCGTCGACTGTGTCTGTGGAATTCTTAATCTCCATGGAAGGACAGGTCTTGACCTTGGAATCTTCACAGCAAAGCGGCTCATCTGCTGTGATATCAGCGTACGTCCACGGCTTATCGCAAATTTGATAGAATGCTGACAACTGCAACAAAACTTGGTTAAGTTATTACCACGTATTTTCGTGTAGAGCAGGAATGCTTGTATCAGGGATCAAGATGATTATTGACTCCTATGTACAATAGGCCAGGACATTAAGCTACGACAATCTGTTATATTTCTTTGATAGATTTTTAACTTTATCACAAAACAGTCCTTACTGTTTTCTGATAAAGTTCCTATTCAATTGGAAAAATTTGGCAGTTTGGTATGGCTTGATGTGCTAGCGTGTGTACCTAAGTACTATAGGTATGTTATGTCCTTATTAGCTTTGTTATTTTCGATCAACGATTAAGTTAATAAGAGCGTCACGCGTTAAGTAGTTACATTTACAGTTTACGCGAATGAGGAGGCAGATTTACCTTCAATTCCGTTGCTGTCTTAAGTCTATTGCATAACACCTCCGGCCCTTTTGCCTTGGTTGCAGTGGCCAGAGCGTTGCAAAGGTTCTTGCAAGTTCCAGCGCCCTCGTCGTCGCACTTGACGATCAATCCCGGACTCTGTGAGAGGAGGGGAAGACTGTCCAGATCTATTGTGCTCGTCGGGAATCCGCCACACGAGCAGTTGCCTTTTGGCCCATCGTCTGCTGGGCTGTGGATAGTTAACATAGCAAAATGTTAGTGGCAAAATATTAAATGAATAAAAGCTTCCTTAGACTAGGAGTAACGTCAAAACATCGTCATGTTTACTCATGAGATGTGTAAACTTCGCTGCTTCTCGAACTAACCACTTCTTTGCCAGACCTCTTTTCTTGCTGGTCTGCTGTCGCTAGGTACTGTGTAAGATAAATTTAACCTGTTACGTACATGATATTTTTCTCCTCGGCCAGTATGAAGGTCAGTCCGCACAGCAGGACGATACACAGGTCACACAGTAGTACTCTGGAAGACATGTTGACTGCACTGAAGACGATCACACTGACGAACGGCATCAATTCCTTAGCATTTATATAGCCAGGTATTTTTCACGTGTTTACCGAATCATGCTATGTGCACGCTTTTTTATTTAATTTTGGGACACTTTTTTTTTATTGTCACAAGCCCGCCACACTGTTTCCTAACCACTGCAGCTCCTTTATGCCAGAACCAAACCTCAACTGTTGATTCTGGAGTTCTGGACACAGTTGCTCTGTCGACCGGGGACGAGTTATCGGAGCGTTGTCGGAGGGTCGAATTGTCACGGGGTCTAGTTACCGTAAATGATTTAGATAAATATTTGAATATCCTAACTAATTGTAAATGAAAAAGAAAAATATTCCTTGATGAGTGTTTTGTCCATTAAAGGAACCTACTTGTTTCTTGCAATAGTAGCTGTACCTAGTCTAATGGATTTTTATATCGTTTCCAGTCAAGCTGCTTTAAAATTAATGGAAGAGACTAATGACCCTTAAAACTAACTTTAATTTCACATAGCGTATTGCGATTTCTCTGCAAGCTCTTTTTTGGGACTATCATGAAATATCCGCGCAGCATGGACACTGCAGTAACATTGCCAACTGCTGTTTTGATTTTGTGAAGATCGAATTTGTTATGATTGAACTTATACAATAAGCCGTTACTTGGTTGCACTGATTTGTAATTATCCATACAGGTATTTGACACCAGTGGTAGGTACCTACAAGCGGAAACCATTAGGTATTTTGCATTTCGTAGACATCACATGCCATACCTAGGTACACATAGGTAACTCTTGAAAGTAATTAGGTACAGACAGCGTCATCAACTGCTTACCCCCCACGCATTAAAATTTCTTCGGAAATAGGGGGTTAGCAGTTGATGACGCTGTCTGTACCTACCTAACGTCCTGTTGTCGACCATAGTTATTTTCAACCGACTTCAAAAAAGGAGGAGGTTATCAATTCGTCCGTATTTTTTTTTTTTTTTTTATGTTTGTTACCTGATTTCTTTGGACTGGGTGAACCGATTTTGATGATTCTTTTTTTATTTGAAAGCTAGTGGTTCCCGTGTGGTCCCATTTTAATTTGGTCCAGTTCTGGCAATGGCAACAATGGCCATGAGAAAACCGTATAAGTCTTAAAGATGCATTAAGTATGTGCGCGTTTTGTTACGCGATTTCTCCGGCAAACGTAATCCGATTTTGAAAATTCTTTTTTTTATGGATAGGGTATGCTTCAGGGGTGGTCCTATATAAATTTTATCGAAATTGATTCAGCACTTTTTGAAAAATCAACAAATACCCAAAAATTTTACATAGACGACGTTTTAGTTTCATCAATCTTTGTAGTAGTTAATTTTCAATCTCTGCTTAATAGATTTGGATGAGAAGGAGGTACTAAAAAGCGGAAAATAAAAAGCTTTTTGCAAAAAAGACAACCGCTTTTAAAAACTAAAAAGTGAAAAATAACTTTAGTACAGAACACACATTGACTTTAGTTTCGGAAGTCGGTGGCAATACAAAACAACAAACAGAACACAGCCACTGAATTTCGAAACTAAAGTCAATGTGTGTTCTGTGCTAAAGTTATTTTTCACTTTTTAGTTTTTGAAGGCGGTTATCTTTTTTGCAAAAAACTTTTTCATAATGTACCTAATGTAATGTTGTTATCGAGCATTGATCACCAGTACCTAATCACCACGCTTGCTCAAGCCATTTTAAACACGGCAGGTAGGTATTGGACGCCGAAACTTAATTTAAGATCTCTACTTAAATTGATTTTTTGTACTTAATTTTCTAGTCTAAACTAGACATTTCAATATTTTTTTAAATAGGCTAAGTTGGCTAAGTCAAGTTTCATGATTTTAATTTTCCAGCTATTCCGCCACGGAGCCAGGACCCCTGTGGAAACCTACGGCAGTGATCCATACAGAAACTATCAATGGCCTGATGGACTTGGCGGTCTCCCTAATGTAAGTTTCATGCAAGTAGGTACAAGCAGATGTACATAAGGTATTACCTATTATAAGAACCTACCCTCAAGGGGGATGCGCCAGGACAGCCCGCGAAATTCAAAAAGTTTTCTTACGTTAAAAATATGCATTTACGGAATTATAATAATTAAAGTTATCAACATAACTCTCCAAGCTAGGAAAGCTCGTAAACGTAATTTTTTACATAAATAGACATAATTTAAGAGTTTTTCAAACTTGGAGAGTGATGCCCCACACACATTCTGTATTTTTTAACCGACTTCATAAAAAAAAGGAGGTCTCAGTTCGACCCGTAGGTTTGTATGTATGTATGTATGTTTGTCCGCGATTATCTCCCGTTTGGCTGAACCGATTTTGATGCGGTTTTCAGAAGAATATAATTTCGCATCTAATGAAATTAGCCAAATACTTAGTGCTACGTAACTTAACACATATAAAAACTAAGAAGTTTTTCTATGCCAAAATCTTTCCTCCTCCTTAATTTTACCAAGAGATTTGACGGCATGTCGTTTTTATGAAGCCAAAAAGTCGTAGTATATTGACATATAAGCTAGAGTATTGTACAGTGAAAGAACATCCATTGTTTATGTGGAAATTTTAGCAGAGGCATAGGTAGGTATAACGAATGCATTACCTACGGCTAGCAGTATGAGTACTTACAAAGTTCTTAAAATTAGACAAACGTACATCCCTAGATATACTTAATCTTTTTCCAGTTTTAATATGCTAATAGGACGTCGCTTTGACGGGGACTGCTTAAAAAAATAGTAGCAGAAAATTACAAAAAAAACAATTTAAGCAGTTACTTTTAATCTACAATTAATTTGCCTAATTTGCCACATACGCAGGAAATTGCTTTAATTTTTTTTATTTTTTTATTTTATTTTTTATTTTATTTTATTGGGAAAACAAACAATTGTACATTATGTCTTACATCTAGGTAAACAAAACAGAATGGGCTAACGTACAATCCACTACGTTTCCACATATTACATTAAGAGATACAGTGTAGGTATATATGCTGAGGCTGTTTAAAACTCTATTCTAATTGGTATAAAACAAAAAATAAATAAAAAGTAACTACGGATTACATTTTAACATTGTTACAACGCTTTTCTTAAATTCATTTTGAGTTAAGGCAAAAATATCAATCTTATCTAAATATTTATTATAATTTTTCACTAATCTATGGAGAGGCGCCCGCTCACCCGCATTAGTACGACAGGTAGTCGTAGCAAAAATCGGGTAAACGCGCACCTCTCGCCGTATTACAGTTCTGGGCACGACATACGATATATTATTGACTAGTTCAGAACAGTCATACTTATTATGTACCAGTCCATGAAGCATCATGGCTTGCAGCAACCGCCGCCTCGACTGTAATGTTAATAAGTTCAATTTATGCAATGACTCTTCGTATGAACGATGGCGCAGGTGACATCTATACTGCATCGTTCGAAGGAACTTGCGCTGAACTCTTTCTATATCGTGGTTATATTTTGCGTAATGAGGGTCCCATATCATACAAGCATATTCTACTTGTGGCCGTATCAAGCTATTAAAAAGATATAGGTATGTAGCTGGACGATTAAAATCGGTAGAGGATCTCATAACTAAGTTATACATTTGGTAAGCTTTAGCAGTTATCTTCTTAGTGTGTAAATCTAAGTGTAGTTTACAGTCTAGAAGTACTCCAAGATCACATATTTCGACCTCTCTAATAAGGAGTTCATTGCAAAGAGAATAATCATATTTGATAATATTCTTATTTTTAGAAAAAGTAACGTATTTACACTTAGAGACGCTTAATTTTAGTTTATTAGCTTCACAATAATCAGAGAGTCTATTTAAGTCATCTTGAAGTAGATAACAATCGTCAACTATTGAAATTTTCTTGAAAATTTTTAGATCATCGGCGTACAACAGAAATTTACTGTTATGAAAGCATTTGCAAATATCATTCACGTATATAATAAATAATAAAGGACCTAATATCGATCCTTGTGGTACTCCTGAAGTAGCCAAAAATGAGTTAGACCGGTATCCGTTACTAACAACAGTCTGATTGCGGTTACTAATGTAAGACTGAAACCAACGTAGTAAGTTGCCTCTGATGCCATTAAACGCAATTTTGTTTAACAGTATTTCGTGATCCACTCTGTCAAAAGCCTTTTTAAAATCTGTGTAAACAGTGTCAGTTTGGGCTCTGATGTCCATGTTATTAAATAGGTAGTTAGTAAATAACATTAAGTTAGTGACGGTTGATTTTTGTCGAACGAAACCATGTTGTTCTGAAATTATACTATGTTGCAAAAATGGATATATTTCGTGATGAACGACCCTTTCAAATAATTTAGCGAGAGCACAAAGAAGAGAGATAGGCCGATAATTCTCAATGTTTTGCTTAGAGCCGCATTTATGGATAGGTACTATATTAGCTGTTTTCCAGATAGAGGGGAATGAACCAGTACACATACACTTATTAAATATTATATATATTGGTTTACATATTGTGTTCGCTGTCCATTTCAAAAAGCAAGGGGGAATCCCATCGGGTCCCGGTCCCTTAGTTATATCTAGCATCTTTAATTGCTTACGAATCAGAGCAAGACTAAAGTGTATGCTATGTAGAGAGGTATTATTGTCGTCTGTTTGTTCAGGAGCTGGACTCCATTCTGATGTAAGAGTAGAAGGTTCGTAGACGGATTGAAAATAATTTGAAAAAAGGTTACATATTCTAAGGGGGTCATTTGATGTTTCGTTTTTATAGTACATGCGAGAAGGGATGCCAGCTTTGCCTTGACGATTAGCAATGTATGTCCAGAAATGTTTCAAGTTTTTGGGAATACTATCCTCTACACTTTTCATGTATACGCCATAACATTTTGCACATTCCGTTTTAAAACGAGCTCTATACAAAGAGAAAACTTCATAATCGGATAAGTTTTTGTACTTTTTCCACTTCTACGTTCTACGTTCTACGTTAGGGGGGTTTGGTTTCCGCACTTAGTCCTTAAATGTGGACCATTGTACGTGAGCCATGGCGGCCGATTACTCCAACCAGCCCACCTCCCTCCAGAAGCAGATCAGTCTTCCCAGTCCTCTCAGGGCGTCCGCAAGTGAGCTTGGTGTTCCAAGGGTTTCCCTGCGGATCTGGGTGACACCAGTGCACTCAAGGAGTACATGCGCCACCGTTTCTTCTGCCTCCATGCAGGCTCTGCACAGAGGACTATCGGTGATGCCTAGGGTGTGAAAGTGTTTGTTTAGTGAGCAGTGTCCGGTGATGGTCCCCGCCACCAGTCGCAAGCTGTCTCTGTCCAGGTGCAGAAGGCGCCTGGTCAGCTTCGTATCCGGGGATGGTATAGCCTCCTTGGATTGCCTGCACCCTGGTGTCGAGGTCCACCATTTTGCCGCCTGTGTTTGTGTGTAGTCTTTTTCCCAACTTCTTAACTGATTAAACGGGATGGGCACAATGGGTTCGGGTCCGATGGCTTTTGTGCTGGAACCCCTCCTGGCGAGTTCGTCAGCCGCATCGTTACCTAACGATCCACTGTGCCCCTTGATCCATTGTAGTGTCACCGTGTTGCGGTTTAGTACCGTAATACGTTCTAGTGCATTATGACATTCTAGTATTAGTCTCGACGCGATCTGGTATTTCTCTAAGGATTGAAGGACTGAGGCACTATCGGAGAGTATACGGATGCGCGTATCCGTGACCTCCCTGGCCTCGATGGCATGTGCTGCTTGGATGATGCCTACGCATTCTGCTTGATAGACAGTGCTAAGCATTCCTAGGGGCTTGGATATTTTGATGTTTAGGTCTTCAGAGAAGACTCCGACTCCAGTACCTAGTTCGGTTTTTGAACCATCGGTGTAGATCCTTAGCTCATTTGGGCCTGAGTAGTCCCACAGTTCCGCTGTGAGCTCTATGTTGTAGTGTTTCTGGAAGCAGTGTATTTTCAGGGTTCTGTCGTTGGGTGATGCCATCATGGGCTGTCGCTTGATTGCATCCTCTTTTATCCGTGTGTGTTTAATTCTGGAATCTCTGCTTAGGGTGCCGGATATATCAAGCCTGAAAGTCGCTAGGGTCGCCTCCTCTCTCACGACAAGGTGTAGAGGTGGCAGTCCCAGCATCGCCTGTAGAGCCGCAGTAGGTGACGTTCTCATACTGCCGGTGATCGCTACGCAGGCTAGTCTCTGTAGTTTCTCAAGCTCTTTCTGGGCTGTGCTCAGGTTGGTCCTGGGCCACCAAACTAAAGAACCGTGTGTGACAATTGGTCGGATAACTGTAGTGTACAGCCAGTAGGTGATTTTGGGGCTTATTCCCCAATTTCTGCCAAGCAGTCTTTTGCATTGCCATAGGGCTATGCTGGCTTTTGTGGTGATGTAGTCGGTGTGTTTTGCCCAATTCAGCTGTTTATCCAAATATATGCCCAGGTACTTGGACTCAGTCGATATGCTTAGCGTGGTTCCAAAGAAGTGTGGTAACTGTAGTGTTGCCAACTTCCTTTTCTTTGTGAAAAGGACAAGCTCAGTTTTAGTGGGATTCACTGTTAATCTATATTCCTTGCACCAGTCCTCTACTATCTTCAAGGCTTGACGCATAAGGTTGCATAGTGTGTTTTCATGTGTGCCGTTCATTATTATGGTTATATCGTCAGCGTAGCCTACCGTGAAATAGCCTCTGTCATTTAGACGCCTTATGAGGCTATCTACCACAAGGTTCCATAGGAGTGGCGAGAGGACACCTCCTTGCGGGCATCCCTTCGCCACAATGGCTCTTGTGGTGTCATTCACCGTGACTTGTACGGCTCTCAGTCTGAGCATGTTGGTGATCCATCCTCGCAGGGTCGAGTCCACACCGTGCTCCTCGAGAGCTGCGTTGATGCTGTGGAATATGGTTTTGTCAAAAGCACCTTCTATGTCAATAAAAGCTGCTAGTGAGGAACATTTGTGGTCTATCGCACATTCGATCTTGGAAATCACACTGTGCAGTGCTGATTCTGTTGATTTCCCTGTGGAGTAGGCGTGTTGTTGTTTGTGTAGTGGCAGCCCTCGAAGAGGTCCGTCCCGTATATGTCTGTCACAGAGTCTCTCAAGGGTTTTCAGTAGGAATGATGTCAGGCTTATTGGCCTGTACGCTTTGGGATCTGTGTAGTCCTTTTTGCCTGGTTTGGGGATGAAGATAACTTTCACCTCTCGCCATGCAAGTGGTACGTAGTTGTGTGCTAGGCAGGCACGATAGATCGGGACCAGCCATGATGTGATGAGATCCACTCCCCACTGCAGTAAAGCTGGGAGGATTTCGTCTAGGCCTGCAGATTTGTAGGGTTTAAAGGTTTTAATTGCCCACCTTATTCGGTCTTCTGTTACTATGGTACGGGCTCGGTGCCAGTCCTGGTTGTTTGGTGTGTGTGTTGGCTCACTTGTCCATGTCCTGTCCTCGGAGAGGCTGCAGTCTGGGAAGTGAGTTTCTAGTAGAACTTTACTTGTTTCAAGTCCTGTTTTCGTATATGTGTAATCTGGGTTTTTCAGAGACCCGAGGGTGCGATTTAGGTCGGTAGATAGGATTTTCCTCACCCGCGCGGCCTCGCTGTGTGATTCTATATTCTCGCAGAATTTCCTCCAGGCTGCTCTACTGGCAGCTCTGATTTGTTTTTTGAATGTATATTGGGTTTCTTTATATAACTCCCAGTCTTCAGGTAGCCTGGAATTTTTAGCTCTGTTGAATTGCCTGCGTACCGCTAGCCTGAGCTTACTTAATTCCGCATTCCACCAGGAGTTTCCCTTACCCTTGGCGTCCGGGTCTTTTAGTTTGCAACAGGTGTGGTAGGCTTCAATGATATATTCTGAGAGCTTCGTTACTGTGTCTTCAAGTTGTTTGGGATCTGTTATATTTAGAGGTGTTTGGTCCCTGGCTAGTAAGGAGGCCAGGAGTCGCTTGTAGCCAGGTACATTAGTTCGGCGCGGGTTGCGCCTTGGTTCGGGTTTTTTTGTGTTAGCTAATAGTGAGAACCGAATTCTTCTGTGATCAGAACAAGAAGGTTCGTTGGATACGTGCCAGTTTGAGATAAGGTTTGCCGCGCTTTCTGAGGCTAGGGTTAAGTCAATAATTGTTTGTCCGCGGGCTGTCACCCAAGTGGGTTCCGAGCCACGGTTTATAATGTTAAGGTTAGTTGAGAAAAGATATGTGCATAGTACCTCGCCCCTGGAGTTGGCTTTGTTACAGCCCCAAAGTGGGTGGTGAGCATTTGAGTCCGTGCAGATGACCAGGCTCAGGTTGGCGTCTTCGCAGTACCTCACCAAGTCGGTCATCTCTTTTGGTGGGCAGTCTTCGTGTTCGCCTGGCATGTATACCGAGGCTAAAATAATGTCCGGTGTATCGGCGTCAGTGATGAGCCTGACAGCTGTTAGATCTCTGGAACAGAATTGTGTGAGTGCTGTGGAAGGCATATCTTTGGGTATATAAATACAAGTTCGTGGTTTGTCTGTGCTCTGTGTGTCAAGAATTAGCTTACCTCCGATGTTACTGAGGCCGCATATTCTGTTGTTTCTGATCCACGGCTCTTGGATCAGTGCGATAGTTCGGGGTTTTTCCTCCAGCGCCCTGCGTAAGCAAGCCGTGGCAGTCTGGCTGTGCTGGAGGTTGGTCTGGATAATGTTGAGGGGAGTGGACGTGGTCGACGGCAACAGTGGAGTGAGGTTAGGAGGAGATCGATCCATCGGAAAGATCTTCCCCCTCCCCCAACCCATGTCGGTCGTCGCCCGGCGACGAGGCGAGCAGTTGTTCTGTCCACCCCGGTGGTGTGGGTGGCGCACTTGTAGTCTGTACCTCTGCCATCGCCGCTCTAGCCATCTCCTCCTCCAATTCTGCCATTGTCCTGTCGTGCTCTGTCTTTGTTTCCTGTGTCGGTGCTGTGCTTGGTGTTCCAGTCTGGGTAGCCGAGGGTTGGGTATTGGGGTAGAAGCGAACGTATATTGAGCCGAGTAGGTACGATACCCGTCGCTCCCGCCCCAAAACCTTTTCGGCTTCGTCCGGTGGGATACCCAGGGTCAAGTAAGTCCCATGGTTATCACCACCGACCGATGTCGCCCTGTATAGTGACCACCTCCCGATGTCATACCAGGTGTTCTGCCGGCACAGGACACTCTGGAGCCGCGCTATATCACCATTGTACCTAGGTACGAATAGCGCTGCTCGGACACGGGTCGGCACTTCGGACTGTCGCATTACCGTCAGTGTTAAGTTTGTGCTGGGCAGTTTAATATTCCGCACATTCTGGGTCAGCCAAGTCAGGGCGCTGTCGTCTTCGCACCACATTTGGACGGTGCCGTCCGCTATCCGTGGATAGCCGCGGAAGGCCGGAAGTGGCTTGGAAGGGTCAGCGTCCATGACGAGGTCCCCAAGACTGAGCTTGATGTGTTCGGCTTCGTCAGGGGTCATGTCTCGGGACGGAGGCGAGAGACAGATCGCTACGGCGAGTCGCGCAGGAATGTCCTGGGTGGCTCGTGCGTAGGTTCTCTGTCCCCCTTGAGCAGTCTGGATTTTTGCACGCTTGGAGTCCCCCTGGAGCGTGCTCGGCGAGGCCGTGTCGTCCGGTCGTTCCCTCTTTGCCGCTCCCTGGCCACTTGGCCCGGGCTGCGGTTCCGAGGGGCTTGGCGTGGTGTTCTGCGCCGCGGACGCCTTGTGCAAGAATCCAGATCGCTTGCCCCGTTTCCTTTTTGGTTGTGGTGGGTGTCTGGTGGTGTTGGTGCGGTTCCGGTTGCTGTCCCCGGCTGGCTCTGTTATGGCCAGTGACTTTTCGCGCTGGGTTTCCCCTTCGCGGACTGATCCCTGGCCATGCGTTTCCGCGTCCGGCCGCTTTTCGCGCTGGGTGTCCCCTTCGCGTACTTGCGGCTGGTCGCGTACTCCCTTACAGACAACCGTTTTTGCAACGCGCTGACTTTCGCCTTCGCGGATTTTGCGCAAACGGTTGCTGAGGTCTCTCTCTCTGCTCCGGATTTTTCCGCGCTTCCCTTTCAGCGAGCGTACTTCGTCCACAGAAGTAAAGCCAGAACCATCGGATTCAGCTTCCTTACCCGTCCCGTGGTGTTCGGTGTTGATGTCTCTTAGTCTCGCTTCGATCTTCTCGCGCTGGAGTGCCAGCGCGCGGAGTTCGCCTTCGAGACTAGAGAGACGTGCGTTGTCAGTGTCATTGTCGGGGTTGTTTGTGATTTGTGACTTTTTCCACTTTGACCAGGCTCTCTTTTTGTAATTGAAAATATGGATAAGTGGCTTGGAAAACCAAACAGGGAAGTTCGCGTTTTTCGGTTTAGATAGAGGTACCTACTCTGTTTTTGGTAATACCGTGTATATAATTATAGAAGATGTCTACACACTCGTCAGCTGAATCATTATTTAATACATTTTCCCAATCAATTTCGTCTATATCCTTATTAATAAGATTATAGTCGGTCTTATGAAAATTATACTTAGGAGTGCGTAAAGGACGAATGAAATTTAGATTAATGTTCAACGAGAGCAAAGCGTAGAATGGAGGATGATGGTTGTCAGCCTGAAGTAAGTCCTGATTAGGTTTCAGAACATGGCAAGTAGTATTGGCGATTAATAGATCGAGTATACGCCCAAGTGAATTCGTTAGATGGTTATATTGTTTGACATCGTGAACTGTCATAAAGTTTCTTAAACTGTTACAAATAGCAGATGTGCCACTACAAGTTAGAAAGTCAGATGAAGGATCGTACTTTATCCAGTTAGCAGCTGGTATGTTATAATCGCCCAACAAAAACAAATGTTCTATATTCATTGAACTAATTAAAATATCCAAATTATCAAAGTACAGTATGTTCCTAGTGACAAATTATTAGGTAAATATACAGCACTTATGAGAGTATAAGTATTGTTATTATTATTAGAAATTGCAACTACCACTTGTTCAAGGTATTTTTCTAGTGAGAGTTGCAACGGAAGTGGTATACAGACAGAGTTATATTCTCGTAAAATGGCTACTAAAACACCACCTCCGTCAGATTTGTTGGTTGCTGTTCTGTTTCGGTCACACCGGAAGACAACATATCGACTATCAATAAATTCATTGTTGTTTATAGCAGGAATCAACCAAGTTTCTGTTAAAATATTAATAATATAATATACTTATTAAAAAAAATTGGTTGTCTGTAAATCCGTTTTACGGACGATAGTTTTACGTGATAACGTAATAATGGCTAACATATATAACATAAGCAAATAATGGATTCCGTCGAGGTGGGCGGAACCTATTGCTTGGACCGATCGTGCCTCTCTCTATCACTTGTTCCGCGCTCTCGCTTGCACGGTCAGGCTCAGGCGGAACGTGACTCTTTTTCGTGAGTGCAGTCGGTGTTTATCGATTTATAAGACGTTATGACGTCTAAAATATATTAAATGAAGATATTATGTATTTTTATCAAATATACAATGAACGTTCTATGAGCAGATTAAGGCTAAAAGCAGTATCTCAATGTTTGAAACCATTTCTTTTTTATCTTACTGATACGTCAATATTTTGTGTTTTGTTGAAGTAGGTAATTAATTCTATTTTTTTCTCCCATCTCCTTATTTTTCTTTTTCTCGGATTTTTATTTGAGTACAATATAATGAAACAATCTAAATGAGTAGAAATATAAATCAACTACAATATAATTAAGCAGCAATAAGCAAGTATTATTCGATCTCACGTCATTCGATTTCAAGTAGGGTCGTACCTGTGGGTCCGGTTCTCAGTTTCAGTTAGATACCGAGTGCAGTTAAAACGGTTACAAAGTAAAATAACAAAGTTCAAAGATTGAAAAATATTTATTTGTGTAAAATCATACACTGTACGTGTTCGTGAAGTATCAAGGCTTCTTCTTCTACGAATTTTCACAAATCGTCAATGTTATTATAAGTTATTTTTATTATACATATTATTATTAGGTACTCTACTAGAGAGAAATCGGCTGGCAAAGGAATTCAGTGCCTTTGAACCACTTATTTTAGTTAAATTACTGTATAGATATATATTATACATTTTAGCCTTACATTTGTGATAGTATTTCTTCCCATCCTATAGACAATACCTAACCATTATCGAATTAAAATTAAACAAATTACTTACAATAGTACTTACTTATATTATTGTTATCAATGGATTGTCAAGATGTACCTAATAAGTATGTGCACAGTTACAAATAGTGATGAAACAAATATGATCATATTCTACTTTATTATTGTAATACAAAGGCATACTTTCTATAAAGACACATAATGTACTTATTATAATATTGTTTTATGTAAATATTACAATACTAACTAAGTAGTATTATTTGTTCCATGAAAGTGATACTTTGAAAATATTGGAAGCTCCAGTTTAATATACTCTCCTCCATTGTTTTGTACGACTATATACTAATCTATGAAAGCCATATAGCCATATTCAATCTAAACGAGTTCTCTAAATAAGTTCATTGATATTTGTTATAACTTCACCAAACATAACAGCCCGGCAGACAATGATAATATGATATTATATACAAAAGGAAGTATCATTGCCAGCTGAGGATGAATAATGTCCTTGCAAATGTATTTCTTAAAATCATTTGAAATTCGAGTACATTAGATTTTATTCTACCATTTAGACGCCGGCGATGCAGTGGGGTACGTTCAGGGTGTCAGTTCTATTGTTACTGTTTGTTGTTTTTGTACTTTACTTTTTGCAAAGGAGTAATTTTTGAAAATTAAAAAGTAGTTAAGAGAATAAATGTTTAATTAAATCTGCTTTTTATTTTTATTGTAAAGTTGATTAGTACTTTGTTTATGACGTATCTACTAGACTTTCTCTACTAGGCCTAGATTTCGAGATAATTATTCTAATTATTATGTTTAGATATCGGCATTGTACAGATATTTCCCAAAAATCGCATTAAAAGTTAATAATGATTCAATTCCTCAAAGTTGTCAACAAAAATAAAGCAAATAATGAACATATCTACTTACCTAAATAAATAGAAATACTTTGCAGTGCCGGTGAGTTATTATGAATTAATTATAGATAAGCACAGCTACGATAGTCATCTACCTACTCACACACTCGCACACAGCATCTCTCCCCCACCTACTGTTGTGAAATATTCCAGATGAATTTTGCTGACGCCTCAAATTGCATTTGGGAGCAGCCTCCGCCGGCTCCTTAAGATCAAACATTTTACCTAGACTTTCAGAAAAAAAAGGTCAATCCTCCCTCCCTAGCCTACATTTTTTCCTATTTAGCTCAATTAACACTCATCATTTACATATAGGGTTGTTTCAGACTAGTCCAATTTGATTCTTCCATGATTTGCTATCCATGTAAAGTGGACTGTCCCTTATAGTATAAGTCATAATAAAAAACATTATTAACTATTATCTTTGGGGTGCAGGTTTTGGTTTAGGCATTTTAACTAGCAAAGGCTGTATTTCTTTCTTCTCATCATAACTTTTCCACATTTCATATAAGTTTATTATAGATCTCACAATCTCTTGGATCTGAAATTAAAAGTTTATTAATATTAGTAAAATCTTAATAGGGTATTTTACTCTACACGAGAAAAAATCTATAAATATGTTATTGAGACAGTTTAGGCATAAAGCAGTCGGAAAATGTAAGTTTTAGTTCATAAAATAACAAAACAAATTTTTAAATTCAATTCAAAGTTTTCAGTATTTTTAATCTGTTATAAAACACCATGAAATAGTAGCGGCCATGTTATTACGCCATACGGCTGTGTAAACAAAAAATTGTCAACTGTCAGTCATCCGATTGGCGTAATATAGGCTTTGTACTTTTATTATTTACGTAACCAACGTAATTTTTTCATTATTACACCTATTACAAAATATGCCTTCAATTATTTTTAAATGATATACAATTATCATATTTAATATGAGCTCATTTGATACAAAACGAACTGACGTCATTTACGCTGAGCAATATGGCGTCCAGTAAGAGGCGTTTTCGTCAAACTACGCGCGAAATTTGAAAATTTAAAATTTAGATGCATTTTTATGGCACTTATCGATTGAATAAAAAATTTATGTTTTTTTTTGGAAGCATATTAGCACTACAGAATTTCATTGAGACACTTTTCAAAAATGGGTGTAATACCCTATTTAGCTGAAAAGTTTTACTTTGTCTTCACATGAAACAAAACAGGAGTTTCCTCAGGCTCAACATAAATATTTGTACTTACTAATTGTAGAGGAAAAAATGGACGAGAAAGAATAATTACATGAAAAATATAAGTTTAGTATGAGAAGGTATTTAAAATAGTTAAAAAGAATTCTTTTTTGGACAATAATTCATACCAAGTATGTACTATATTTTATTTTACAGATTAATACTTTGTTAATTTATTGATCATTAGCTTACCTTGTCCATGTCAACATTGAGGTCTGCAAACCAGGGCTTGTGGATTTCCTTCCCAAGCATCACACACGCTATGTGGAGAGCAGCTATTGCTATCTAAAAATAGAGCACCACTAGATGAGACTCAAAAGTTCATAAACAGAGTACTTGCAATCATGTCTCATAAATATATATTTTATAGTCAATAACTCATTGGCATTGTAATGATTACCTGATATGGAGGGTACAGCAAACTGACATCAGTTCTCAAAGAATCATTAACTATTCTCCATGCATAAGTTAACAACTGATCATCCTGTCCAATATCTTGTACAAATAACAGTAAAGGTCTGTATGGCTGGTACACTATCAAACAGCAATCTAAATTCTCCAACAAATAGAACTCACACTCCAATATATGGTTAGTTCTGTATGGAAACTCTTGCTGCCCGTAGGCATAGCTAAACTTATTCTTGATCACAGTCTGGCAAGTGGTTATAAGACGAGAGTTTGAGATCACACCAAATTCTTCAACCTTAGAAGCAAGAAACACGCATGTGGGTGCTAAAAGCAACGGGTCAA
Source organism: Charanyca ferruginea (assembly GCA_947361185.1). Classification (NCBI taxonomy): domain Eukaryota; kingdom Metazoa; phylum Arthropoda; class Insecta; order Lepidoptera; family Noctuidae; genus Charanyca; species Charanyca ferruginea. The sequence continues at coordinate 17,511,610 of OX376059.1, read as the reverse complement.
TACATTTTAGCGAGTTCCTTGCATAAAATCTCTTAAAGTATACTGTAGCTGTGGCTATAACTTGTTGACGAAGCTTTAGCTGTTCTCCTAAAACTTGAATTATGCTTGCAAAGAAGTTGAATATTTTTTGGTACTCTTCCTCGGACAATATTCCCAAATCATGTTGACGATCTCTTATGAGATCTTGTTTATCTAATATCCACTGTTGGTGATGAGAACTTTGCCAGAAATTACCTGCCATTTTATTGATTGAATAATTAGTATTTTTTAATTATAAATAAATATTCGGACTCGGAAGAGTCGGTAGGTAACAGGCTGTCAAAAGTCAAAACGTCAAAGTCAAACAAACAAACCGGCAGTGTTGCCAGCAAACTTTTTGCAAGACCACTCACAGAGTACATTTTATTATAGGAGAGACCACTGGATAGAGATCCTAAAACCACCAGATTTATATATATATTTATAATATGAAACCACTAGAAAATCCCACTAAATTATGAATTTGTATGAAAAATAAAGGAAAATTGAGTCAATATTCAACGATAGTAAATTTTGTAAAGCAAGACTACACGGTTGACGTAGTGGTTGAGCGATCGACTGCTGCGCTGCGTGTCGCGGGTTCATAGCACTGAAAACCCGTTCTATATTCGCGTTAGAATGAGGAAGAATTAACCAAGAAACCGAGTTTATCCCAGAGAATCTTTAAAAGCTATCACCAGTTCTAGTGGTCAACTACTAAGCTGGCAACACTGCAAGCCGGTCACGTCGGCGGCATCACCACACTTCGATATGCGTTATTTGCTATGTGGCTACACTGTATTCGCCAAATATTTGTTAGAATGAGCGTACAACAAACACGCCATCCACACTTCGTGTCGGTGTGCCAAACATATGTGGTGCGTTTGGCTTTTGAAAAAACAAAATGGACGTGTTGACTGTGGCAGCTACTTTTACAGATTAAGGATGATTCACGATACACAGTGTCGCGACCGGTCCGGGCCTCGGCCGGGACACGTCCACCGTGCGCCGGCCGGACCAGTCATTCATGTATGGCGGCACCACACTTCGTTATGCGTTATTTGCTATGCGGCTACACTGTATTCGCCAAATATTTGTTAAGTGAGCGTACAACAAACACGCCATCCACACTTCGTGTCGGTGTGTCAAACAAACATATGTGGTGCGTTTGGATTTTGAAAAAAAAAAAATGGGCGTGTTGACTGTGGCTGCTACTTTTACAGATTAGAGTATATGTCCGACACGACCGCCGTAAACGAGTGAACACGAGTGAATAAGTGAACGAAGTGTGGGCAGTCGACACGCATATTCGGCTTATTCGTGTCCTTTGAAGTGTCAAAAAACCGACAGGTGGACGGATAGGCGTATTTGCTATTCGTGCTTATGCGTTATGCGGGCGAATAAAGCAAATATAGACGAATAAACCCTCCACACTTCATCGTATGCGGGCGAATAAGGCGCATAACGCATAGCGCATAGCGAAGTGTGGTGCCGCCATTACACCGGGCTGTTTGGGTGTATTATTTGCATTGCACGACTATATCTGTGTTATGTGGTTTTTGTCAGCTAGTGATTTCATCTGTCGAAAGACTTGACGCTTAAGACTGTGTCGAGCAAAACGGAAAAAAGGACAGATACAGTTAAGGTCATATTAACGAAAGTAGTTGATTTTGATTATGAAAATATACATAATTACTACCAGGGATAATGTATTTACAATGTTTGCCAGGTAAACATATGAAATATGGCATAGTTTGTTTAATGGACTCGTATAAAGTTGAGCAAAATCTACAAAAACGGGTGCTGGGATTCAGGGCAGTTTATGTATTCTCCCATTGAAATATTCTGTAGAAATATATTCAAGCAAATCTCTAATATGTAATCTTGAAATCTTGCGTCTCAGATTTTCATTGTATTGTTTAGAAGATTTTATATATTTTTATTCAAAATGCGCTCCTATTATTCGCCATACAAAATTACTATGAACATGCTGAGCCACCTAAATACATGCCCACGCGCTCCAACAATAGGGAACATTACGCGAAACTCGGCGCAGAGGGCGCCACTAGCACATTCTGTAAATCATAACCTCGTATTCTTGTTATATTATGTTATTAATTGTAATAACTAGGTATTTTGTGAAAATATATCAAAGTTTTAATTATTCTTACTTACCTAATTGTACTTTAACCATTTTATGGCGTCCTACGACCATTTGAAAGTGGATTCTAGGTTATGCTCAGAATAAAATAATATTTTGTTGTCTTCCATGATAAATGTGAACGTTATTCTGTAAATGCGACTATCTCACCTGAATACTTAACCTGAACATATTTTAGAGTGATTTTTAGCTGCTTCCCAAAGTTTTCGAACATTTTCTTCTTTTGGAAATTAATAATTCCCTTCATTTCTTCATCGAAATACACAGCACTGATACATTATTGTATAAAACACACTTCTCAATTTTGAACTCAATTAAAGGCAGAATTTCACACTTTGAACGACTCGTCGATAAACTGTTTACGGACTATGCTAGTGCTGCACTCTAGTGCCAGAACATTTCAGTCGCCACAGAGTACATTATATGAGGCTTCAGAGCGTCTCCACGTCACTTTGGAGAGCGAGCGCATCGATCGACAATAGGGTATTTTACTCTATACGAAAAAGAATCTAAAATTTTTTTATTGGCACAGTTTAGGCAGAAAGCAGTCGCAAAATGTAAATTTTAGTTCATAAAATAACAAAATATTTTTTTTAAATTCAATTTAAAGTGTTCAGTTTTTTTAATCTGTTATTAAATACCATGAAATAGTAGCGGCTATGTTATTACGCCGTAACCCCGCGTTTACACCAAGGTATAATACATGTATTCTACAAATTTTATGCAATGTCTGTAATATCGTTCACACTCAAATACAAGTATAAAACATGTTTTAGACAAAACTTGTATTTAATACTTGTTGTGCAAATACATGTATTGGACAAGTATAAAACATGTATTTGTCGTTGGTCTTCTACAAAACTTGTATTATACTTGTTGTGCAAATACATGTATTGGACAGGTATAAAACATGTATTTAAAACCAGTATTTTGCTGGTGTGAACGCTATCATTGTATGACCTACCTACCTACCCTACCTACCTACCTACCCTACCTACCCTATCTACCTACCCTACCTACCTACCCTACTTACCTACCTACCTACCCTACCTACCTACCTACCCTACCTACCTACCCTACTTACCTACCTACCTACCCTACCTACCTACCTACCCTACCTACCTGCCCAATCTACCTAAAATTTTCTTAAGTATAAACCTAGTCCTAACAATAACGACACCAAAAAAAAAGAATTATCCAATTCGGTCCAGCCGTTCGGAAGTTATGCGCTTACAAATATATCGAGGATTCTTTAGAAAATTGGACAGCTATAGCTTCCAACGCATCCTTTATTTTCTTGCGGTCTTTATAATCCTCATTTTTTGCATTCTATAAACATTCATATCCATGTAAAAGCTCAATTAATTCAAAATTTTGTGTTAACAACCACTCCATTGCATAAAATACATATATGTTATCCAACTAGCACGGATACAGTCAAAAACTTGTATGCAACAAGTATTTTACAAAAAAGTCAATACCTTACACAAGACAAGTATAAAACATGTATTTAAGACATGTATTTTGCTGGTGTGAACGCTATCATTGTATGAGACAAGTATAATCTTGTCACAGATTCTGGTGTGAACGAAAAAGTGTTTTATACATGTATGAAACTTGTAGTCTAATCCGGTGTGAACAAAAGATAAAACAAAACATGTATAATACATGTATTCTACAAGTCTCAGACAAGTTGTGTCAAGACATGTATTGGACATGTTTTATACAAGTTGTGTATTTGACATGTATTATACTTGTTTTTTGGTGTAAACGAGGGGTTAGGCTGTGTAAACAAAAAATTGACAACTGTCAGTCAACCGACGTATACAGGCTTTGTACTTTTATTATTTTCGTAACCAACTTAATTTTTTAATTATTACACCCATTACAAATATGCTTTTAATTATTTTTAAACTATATACAATTATCATATTTAATATGAGCGCATTTGATACAAAACTAACTGACGTCATTTCCGCTGAGCAATAAGGCGTCCAGTAAGAGACGTTTTCGTCAAACTACGCGCGAAATTTAAAAATTTAAAATTTAGATGCATTTTTATTGCACTTATCGATTGAATAAAAAAATTGCGTTTTTTGGTGGCATATTAGCACTGCTGAATTTTATTGAGACACTTTTCAAAAATGGGTTTAATACCCTATTACCGTATAAACACACTGCTGCATTGAAAAACAAAGTATGTGACATTTTCGATATCTTGAATTTAATTCTACTTTTAATGAATTTTATCTTGTAGTCTCGCAATACCGTTTATCGAATGAATTAAAACTATATTTACGTTAATTTTATATCATCAACTAGTGTTTTAGCAAATATTTACCTATTGTATTAAGATAAATGGGAAATCGAAAGGAGAGGTAGGTATTATACGAAGAAAAGGAAACAAAATGTTCTACTTTGACTGTTTACTACCGGAAATAATCCAAGAAATAATGCAGGAAATAATCCAGATTTTTGTTCGCAGAAAATGAAACAAGAAAATTAAAGATGAGAAATGTATTTATTCAACACAATTTTGTAAGTTTTGATTTTCAACAGCCCACGAGCGCATCGAGCGGGTGCGAGCGTAACTGTGCGTAACAGCGGCACTCGCACGGCGCAGGAAGTTAAAATACCTAATTTGCGCTTGCCGCTTATGCTCGACACAGTCTTAAGTAACTATGCAATTTTCACTATTTGAATTGGCAGCTATTGCAATTGCCATCGATGACGAAGTATTGGAAAAACGAAGGGAAACTACTAAAAGAAGATGTACATCCAACCTGGAGAAAGCGAGAAGCAGAAGGAGAATTGGCTTTATTTTACAAATAATTAATAGATGACGAGAACAAGTATTATGGTTATTTTAGAATGTCTGGAATGGTTTTCCAAATAATATTTTTGTATTTTTTATCTAAATACTTAGGATGACATGTCGTAAATCACAGGGTACTTGCACACATTCTAATAATTTTTCATCGTCCTTTTTGCTGATGAGTTGCTCTGGCTGCTCACCTCACTAAGATTGACGATCACTGCTCTGCGCCCTGCGGGCGCCCGGGCGCATATTATGTTCATGTTACAACGTGTCGGGGCCGGACCGTGCCGGAGCCGGGAAACAATGCCCACCGATATTTCAACGCCGTGCCCCGGTCGAGTCCCGGCGGCGCACGGCCGAGCCACGGTCAGGCATGAATCACTTCATACAAAATAATGTTTGACCGTGCCCCGCCCGGGGCACGGCCCGGTCGCGACATGGTGTAGCGTGATCATCCTTTTGAGTATAATATGTCCGACACGACCGATACGCACGACCGCTGCGCCGTAAGCGAGCGAACACGAGTGAACGAGTAACGAAGTGTGGGCAGTCGACACGCATATTCGGCTTATTCGTGTCCTTTGAAGTGTGTCAAAAAGCCGACAGGTGGACTCTCCATTAGAATTACAGACTAATCACGCTGTTGAGTCATGTCTACAAGCTGTTTTCGGGAGTCATTACGAATCGTTTCGCCCCCAACCTCCCGAAAAGGCCAGTTTTCGTAAAGGCTCCAGTACCATAGACCACATGCATACGCTGCGGCAGATTATACAGAAAAACTAAAAGTATAATCTGCCTGCTTTTGTGGATTATGAGAAAGCCTTTGATTGGATCTCAGATCGCTTAGCGCTGAAGTCGAATGTAGAATCTTGCTCCCATCCGTTGAAGACCCTGATGATCCTCTGCCTCCCGTCGCTCCAAACAAATTGCATGACATTATCAAGAGGCTCAAACTCCAAAAAGACCCCGGCTCTGACGGCATCACCAATAAGATGTTCAAACTCTTCCCCGCGCCTCTTGTAATGCTAATGACCGCCGATCTTCAATGGCGTTCTGAGTAACAACATTTTTCTTGAGACACAGAAAGAGGCCATCGTTATCGGCATCCCAAAACCAGACAAACTCAAGTCTGATCCTTCGAGCTACCGTCCTATTAGACCCCATAATGTTCTCAGCAAAATCTACGAGAACTATGTCGAAGCAAAGAATCTCATTCCCAACGAGCAGGTCGGCTTTCGAATACTACTGCCTTCAACAAGTCCACCGCATCGTCGATCACATAAGCGTTGGGTTCCAGTGAGGCATGATGACGGGTATACTTCGGCATAGCGAAAGCTGGCGACGAAGTCTAGCACAACGATTTATTATACAAGCTATACCAACTAGGAGAGCCAGATCGTCGTCACTTTTTGTCGAATCGCACCTTCCGCTAAAGCATCGAGGGTGCACTCTCGTCGCCCCATCTTATACGCGTCCAAATCCCCCAGGGCTCCGTACTATCCCCTCTCATTTTCACGCTGTTCACCAGCGACATCTCCAACAGTACCATCGACTTACTTTCGGAGAGCACATAAAGATGGTGTGTTCGCGCGTCCCCTTCACTCTCACTTCATATTTAATGCTCGCAGCGAATTGTCACTCAAGTGCAAATTGCGCATTTACACCGCGTGCATTCGTCCCATCATGACCTACGCCTGTGCCGTATTCGCACACGCAAAGACATTCCGTCCAATAGGATGCCTCCAAAACCTTTTCTTTGTTATCGCTTCGTAATAAGTTTAAAAATTGATTTTTTTTTATCATCCCACTGATTTATGTAAAGAAAAGGATTTTAACAAAATAATGGATACTCTAGGAATACATTGGCATCAGTTTCATGTGTGTTGGTAGGTGGGGACGGAGCCCATACATTTTTGACCAAGGTCCTTTGTCACTATGTTTGTAGTGGTCTACTACACTCACAATATTTTATTTTATTCCATTTTCTTATCTCGAGCACGTAGGTATCCCTGGTACCTACGCACTAAATATAAAAAAAAAATGAAAATAAATTGTGAGTGTAGTAGAAAGATAAATATTTTTGCCTGTAAACCAATTAGCTTGTGTTATTCATGCGATAGTATATCAGCACATACATGCATCATGTGCATTGTATTGTTATGAACCAATATAAAAATAAATTGATTACTTATTCAATTTTGTAAATGTGAGTACCATGGACGATAGTACTAATACACTGTGACCATGGAGCCATTTATTAAGTAAATTATTACGTGTTTGACTAAAAAAAAATTTTAATTAGTTTGTTGTTTGCATGGTGGTTGAGAGCATGTCTCGCTGATGGTGGCACGTGCTGTTAGTACGGGCTTTAGAAAAGCCTTAAAAAAAAAAAACGATTATTTAAATGGTAATTAATTATATTTAGTGAAAGGCACAATTACAGTAATTAATGGGAAACTTGGTCAATATTCTGAATTGCGACCTATCCGGTAGGAGTCTTAACCCGAACTGACGCTATGGCCAGACTAATCTACTAAGTCTAGAAAGGAAGTGATGATGGGGTGCTGACTAGGCACTTAAGGGTGTATTCTAGGGATGTAACAGTGCGTTGGATCATTGTACTCCGTTCAAAATATGTAGTTGAGCTGAATGGTGCTGATACACGCGTCGCTCGTAAACGGGCGCTGTCAGTAGAGATTGGTCAACTCTTAACTGCCATGGGTTTTATCTTGATTCTTTTTTATGTCTTGTATTGCTAGATTACCTTCATTGTTTTGAGATATAAATTACAAATCTTTATAAGTACATAAGTATAAACTTCGCGTGTATGAGAAGCAGTAAAAATAATGTAACCAATAGGTATTAAAAATTTCATTTAAAAGACTGTCCGTGGAGTTCCCTGCTCGTTCTTCTACATGATTAGGTACTTACTTCTGGAGAATCTTCTCATACATGAATGTCGATGGCCAATTAATTAATTATAATAATATATGCCAAATGCTACCATCCTAACATGGTTAGCTTAGGACAAGTTGGTCGCCTACAGAACCCATAGATATCCGACAAAAACCCCACTGTCATAAGTAAAGATAAAAAAAAACAGGCTTAAACAAAATAAGGAACACTGTCGTTTTAATTAAGTATTTGTCATTTCTTAATTATTTTATTTAAACAAAATAAAAAATTGTTGAGTATTGAAATTCGGTCTTTGTTTGGCCCTATGTTTGTCGTTCTCCTCATCCTAAGATGTCGTTAATAGTGTAATCTTTGAGGACATCATTGATGACGTCGAAGAGTTCTTCACTCAGAATTGCGCCGACATTCTCCAACTCTGACTGGATCAACTCCTGGGTTACGTTCTGAACTAAGTTGTTGATAAAGGCGTTGATAATGCTGGAGCCCGTCATGCCGTGGAATTGGATCTAGACAACAATAAAAACAATATTACCTAACATCAATCATTCGACAAAATGATTTAGGCACGCAACAGTCTTTGCGTCATCCACAAAATTATTTATCTGATTCAAAAGTACTCTATAGAGAAACATGGGCCAATTTATTTTGGTTAGTTATTCATCATCATCAGCCGAAAGACGTCTACTGTTGAACAAAGGTTTCCTCTAAACGCGGGGGGGTTTTGCCATAATCCCCGGCGTCTTGGAGATCGCACTGAAACTGTTACACGGAAGCCGCTGCTTCCCGATTTCCGGATTTTCCCTTAGCCGCCTTCTACGACACCCTCGGGATGAAATGGGTGGGTGCTATTCTTGTCCGCGGGCACACCACGGGGTTATCAAATGACTGAATATGAGACGATTTTTTATTTGGAACGGCGAAAATAAGGGCTTACATGCGTGTCATGGATGTCGATGTTGATGTTCAATTCACGAAGAATCAAATGTCCACCGAAGAGGTTGGTGCCCAATCTCATATCCAAGCCGACCTCGATGCGGTGGGCAAAGATCCTGGAAGATGATGTGAAATTAATGTAGTTATTTTAAAAGACCCAGTAACTAAGTAAATCAACCGCTATAAGTTTATCTATATTAGTTAAGTTTCATATTGGTATCTGATAAGAAATAGCAATAGGTAAGTATTTTTTTTATTATCTGAACTGTTTAGACCATTTTTTAACAGACGAAACGACCACAAGGTCAAATCAAGAGATTGTGGTGAAAGCGCCAGGTAACCCGCGACATTCAAATATTCTTACGATTTTTGCCCAAATACTTTTACAGAACCATAGCTCTCCAAGTCAGCATAATCCGTACTTATTTAATGAAAATATAACAACGATTACGAGTTACGTCAATTTGGAAAGATAAGTTGATGATTTGAATTATCATAATTCTGTAAATGATATTTGTTACGCAAATATTTTTTTTATTACCAAACAACCTAATACTGAGCTGCAAATTGCAAGAAACGTAAGAAATTTTGTATTTCGCAGGCTATCCTGGCGCATCGCATCCTACTTAAAATGTGAAGATTTTTAAAAGTTAGTAGTATCACCCCCCAGATCGATCTGCACATACTTCAAATACCTAAATCATAATGCTGATTGGAAGCCTTTGTCACAGGGAGGCCCGGATTCCACCGAACCGGAGAGGAGAGGAGATGTCTCATAAATAACCAATGGGATACTGTATCGCTATGAAATTAAGCGGTGAAATATGAAAATAACGCAAGACTATTGGCTGATCGACACATCTCCTCTCCTCTCCGCTGTGGCGGAGTCCGGGCGTTAAGACGCAAAGTGCAGCTGCAAAGTACTTAATTTCTCTTTTGTGCTCATACTTATTTAAAGATTCGCACGTATTTCTGTGACAAAACAATTTATCTTTCTTTCTGTCTTTATCAGACTGTTTAATTTCAACATTATTTTGATTCCAATAAGTCGATCACAGGGATTCATAGACCGTAAACAGTGACACAAGATACGGATTTTGGTCAGATTAGAGGTCTCTGAAGGGAAAACTGCACATCTAAATTACCTACGGAAGCTTTAGACAAATACTATCATAGCGTACGTAACGTGTGCGAAACAGTGATGATGCTCTATGAGCCACATGGTATTGGAAGTCTACTCTACATCTAACTGAGATGGGCACAAGTATTACAGTACGGTACATACCTGAATCCACCGCTAGCACTGTGGTTCAGAAGAGCCAGTCTTGCGCGGGCGTCGTAGCTACCTGATAAATTAATATCACTGTGATTAATCTTTTAAATACCCTATTGCGGATTATTGGGCTAATAGGCTTACATACTTAGGAACAGACTATCGGAGATACCGATGTAAAGTGTTATCTTACTTATTTTTTGCTTTTACTGGTGTGAGACTGGTGTGACGGAAACTTGTTTTTTTTTTTTATTATTGGGATATGCCCTGGGGGGCATATCCACTGTTGATTCTGGTTTACAGGAGTTGCAGTGGTTTGGGAATAGTGTGGGCACTATTCCCAAACCACTGCAACTCCTGTAAACCAGAATCAACAGTGGCGACCACTAGAAAAGCGTCGAGGCAATGAAGCTAGAACATTACAACTGTCTTGGGTCCAATTCTGAAATGTGAATTTGTTTACGACAAGGCAAGCAAGGCAAGGCAAGAACTGGGCCTCAAGTCGAATCTGATATTAATTATTAGTTAATTATAGATTAGTTGGTAATCTACTAATATAATGGCGTCATTATGACTTTCCAATGGTCAACCACTGACACGCCATTGAAAGAAATGATATAGAATGGTAATCTCGTAGAAAATGACAACCGAATGACTGACTTAGGCGGTAATCTGCTACAATTTTGGCAGTTCCTTTGATCAGTGACCTACCATTAGAACGTCATTGTGCAGTCATTGCTTTAATTCGACCGACCAATGATCGACCATTATGAATTTAGCAGATTACGAACTTTTAGCAAAATGACAATGGAATCGTGTTGGAATGACGAAATTATAAAAATAGCAGACTTGGCCCCCTGTAATGTCGCTGTAAGCATTCACTAGATACCTACTAAATATTTGGGTCAATTTCCGTTATACGGACGTTGAACGGAATTGTTTTCATTTTTGCAGCAGAAAAATTATTCGATGATTGGGAACGAATTACCAACGTTTTCGATGACTTTGACTAGTAGGAGTAAGGGAGGGAGGGGAGAGGGAGGGGGGGGGGGGGGTAGGAGTAACCTTCTTTCTTATATCTATGGGCCATACATTAAAACATTAAATAAGAAACGTACTCTATAAAAGGTTAGCACGCATATACCTATTTGTTTATGGGGTGTGTTGTGTATCTACTTTCTACATAAGGTTTCTTGTAACTTACCAGTGACAGTAATCCAGGGAATAGTGATGTGCGTTGAGAAAGAAAGCCGGAGCGCGTTGAAGGTGATGGTATCCAGAACGTACCAGCGGAGACCTTCCGCTCCGAAATTGTTGATTGACACCGTGGCTGTTGTACTGTACATGCAAACAAACCGTTCAAAATATAACGAAATCGAGTGGGAACCGATCACTTTTCCGAAATGTTTTTTTCCGAATTTCATTTTACCGAAAACTATTGACCGATGTCTTTTTTGCTATATGCATTATTTGACATATTTTTATATCATCGACGTATCATGTGTCATAAGTATTATTTTACCGAACAATTTTTCGTCGATTTACAAATTAACTTTTTGCTATTGGCCGAAGCCTCTTTTGAACTTTTTTCATTTGCCAAATGATTTATTTGCCATATTTTCACCACACCGAAACAACATTTTACAGAATACTAGCGGGCCCGGCATACGTTATCCTGCCTGAAAATAAAAACAAGTCCTAGAACTACAATGCCACCTATCGGGTCCAATTGTGAATCTAAACCATTCACAAATCCACTGGAACACACACAAAACATTTCATCAAAATCGGTCCAGCCGTTTAGGAGGAGTTCACTTTCATTTCACTTTCATTTTCATTCGCACAGAAGATTTTTATATATAAGATTACCAGCCTGGTAGCATTATCAATATAAAATAAAATAGTGTCATAAAAAATAAATAGGCTACAAAATTTTAGTGACAGAAACGAATCGCTGCAAAACCGACTTCACGCAGTCTTGTCTGCCCTACACCTAGAGTGTAATTTAAGCCCGCGTAGGCGCGGAGGGGTGGGGCGGCCCGCGAGCTGAGGAGCAGGCGGTTTGAAGGCTCGCCGCCGCGGCTGAGGCTGGCCGGCTCCGCCGGCCAGCAAGCCGAAGCTGCGGTGGTGGGCATTAAAACCATCTGCGACGATAAGCTCGCATGGGGCCGCTCAGACCCCGCAGCGCCGGAGCCGTGACAGAAACAATGCTTGTGCATGTTGCATGCCTGCTTGCATGTTTCATGCTTGTTTGCACGCTGCATGCTTGCTTGCATGCTGCATGCAAGCAAGCAGATAGCAGAATGAAGCCGATATGAAATAGTGTGCACAAACTTTCTAGGCGTTTGATGAAATGAAAATATGGTAATTAAAACAGTGGCATAATGAATGTTTGGAATCATAATACTTCGAACAAATGTTATTCGGCTAAGTCTAACTTCGGTAAAAAGTTTATCAACCAATTGAAACGTCGGAATAACGAAAAAAATCGAATTGATAATAGGTCAACTGATACAGTGGCAGACGTGACTTCGATGAAGTAAAAAAAAAACAAAACGATAATAGTTGAAAAGTTCTAGGTGAAATGAAATTCGGTCAAATATTTTTCGACCTTATGATAGGTAACCAAATCGAGTATATACTCCGGAGTCAAAAAAAAAAAAATAAACAAGCTAGCAACATCAGCTTTTCGGTAAATATTTCGGTTTGAATGGTTTAATGGTATATTTTTCAGCTTTCATCTATTGAACCTCTGGTATTGTAGGCGATGGTGACCATTTAACATTAGGTTTGCCGTTGGTTGCATTACAAAAGCAACATAGTATTAGAGAGAATAGTGCAGATAAAATTCAAAACGAGACCAATTTGTTTGATTTACTTGTCTACAAGTTTGCATATAATTGCAAATTTGCAATAGACCTTTCAAAATTGGTATCAAAATCTTCACGCGAAGTTTTTTCATTACTTCACGGTATAATGCTGGCTTTCGTATGCAACAACATAGTACAAAGATCAACTAGTCTGAACCCAAAAATAATATAAATAAACATACGCAGGAGCTCTGTATTCAAAGGGTCCGATGAGGGGTATGGCGAGGGGGTCCAGGGGTGGCAACTCATCGTTTCCATTAATGACGACATCCCTGAAGTCTTCGATCAGCCTTCCGATGGCATCAGCGACTATACTGCGGCCTTCTGCCTCCAGAAGCTGAAGCTCTGATATAAGCAGCTTATCATCTTCAGTGACAGCATGGTCAGCTGATAGAAGATCAAGTTGCAAATTGAGGTCTTCTAAGCGGTTATCCGCGTGGTTCACTAAAAAGAAAACAATTGTAAGTAATTACAAATCCATACTAACAATATAAATGCGACAGTAAGTCTGTCTGTAATGCTTTCACGAACAAACGGCTGATCTTTGAATTTGCTGAAGTTTGTTATGGAAATAGCTTGAGCCCAAGGGGAAGGACAAAGGCTACTTTTATCTACGATAACCGATATTCACGTGGACGAAGTCGCGGGCAAAAGCTATAGTGATTTATATTTGTACGTCCGTTGGTCTACCTGCTTTGGAAACTTCTTTAATTTCTGAAAAGTACTCCAAAACCTTCACTGCTGAATTATTAACTGTTGAATTAATTTCAATTCAAATCACTAGATACTAAAACCACAGAATGCTATTTGGGCTGATATTGATGGTGATGCGCTGACTGTATATCTGTGATGAAGTTATACACTAACAATAACTGCAACTGTTTGTCTTAGATAGGCATTTTCAACTAGTCTATCTTAGATAGACAGACAGATAATTTCGTGGTTAACTTATAAAATGGAAGTGCCACAAGGCATAATGTTGTATCGAGGGAGCCTTGTAGCACTCCCATTTAAAAAAAAACATATTTAGCACACATATTCTGTAAGAATATAAATAGATACCTAATAACGTAAAGTAGTTCTTTTTGTTTGATTGATCGCATTTTTATAGTATAAACTGTTCCATAATATTAAGTTTAAACTTACCAAAAGAAAATTCTTCGTGATCCACATCAGCGCTTTGCGCAAACGCGCACACAAGTAAACTTATAAGACACAATATTTTCATTTCCTGAAATAAAATAGGTAAGTTAGTACATTGAAAATTAACAAAAAATATAACACGAAACTTTAGAGTAAGTTACTACCGTTGTCCTTTTGGGGTTTGACGAGCTGTGGTCTTCGCACTTGTGTTATATGTCCGATTTTTTTCATCCATCATAATTAGGTACTAATCCCAGCATTATAGATTAAAATTGTACTATCGTATGTTATCAACCTGTGATTTGTTTAGCAGCTGCTCTATATCTCTTTGTTACAAGGATTATAGATCAAAATACCTCAATGCAGCTTAATTATTATAGAAAACATGTGGTATAATTACATACCTAAATACTTTGTTTGTATCCATTGTCATCATTCATTCTAATATCGTTTATCAATGTGATTACTGATTACACTATTTACTATGTACTGTTGTGTTCATCATCAAGAAGAAGAAGAATCATATAGCGACGTTGTTAACGCTGGTATTGGGTAGGTACCTACCTACTCAGTTCATTGCTTTCGTCGAAGATATAGGTAGGTATTGTCATAACTGCTCGTCGTTCTGAAATATTCGCAACATAATGTGCCTCTAATTAAATATGGAAGATTTTCATAAAAGAAATACATAGAGCAATGTCGTCGCCAAGCGGGGGCGGGCGGTACCTAGGGTTGCCAACCATACTGTTAAAAACAGTATTATACTCTTTTTCACCAAATTATACTTTTTACTGTCGGACAAAAAAACAGTATAAAAAATACTGTTTTTTAGTGCATGCAGTGCAGGCCTCCCTCGTTTCAGAACGAAAACGCATTTTGAAAGAATTGTAGGTCATTTAAATTTAAATGACCTACTATTGTATTGGCATGGATGATTTAATTCAGAATTACAATAGTTCAAAGTAATTTATGAAAGAGTATCAGAAGAAGACAAAAAATGTATCCAAATTAGTACTGGCGAAAAGTTGAAACATTAATTGATAGTAAACACTTCAGAAGAATTAAAAATATTACAAAATTGTTACTACTTTCTGTTCCCGCCACAGAAAGAGTTTTTTTCTGTCATGAATGCAAAGTAGCGGGCCGGCAGAAATAGATCTTCCATAAATTTAACAAAAAATGAGCTCCTCATGAAGCCTTCAGAAATGACACTAAATTCAGCGCGAAACACCGAGAAACATGTTTTTAAAACATGAAAAAAAAAAGTACTTTATTTTATAAATAAATACTTATGCACTTACCTACTATATAAATACTTTTATTTTATTGAAGTACTGTTGATTTTCTTTATCCAACCTGAATATACTGTTTTTCTTGCAAAAAAAGTTGGCAACCCTAGCGGTACCCCCCCTAGAGATCTATTTGTTTTTTTTTTTTATATTTAAAATTGATACTTTTCATATCCACCATCATCATTGCCCCCACTAGGCCGTCTCTGCTGGCGAGGACGCTCTTGCTACTGGGAGAGCATTTCTGGTTAAAGTAATTAAATTCACATAAAGTTTACATTTTACTGTCATGAGAACCAGTATAAAAACTAATCTTTGTCCTCCGACACAATTAACCTGACGTATTTGATTAAGTATATATTATTACTTACATTATAATAGTAGGTAGGTACCTACTCAGATTATTCGAATATTGGTATTAAGAGCGCCCTTCCCCATCGAACGAACTTCAACGCGAGCGTGATTGAATTTTTTTTTGTTTCAACCAACGCAAAGCTCGAAAACAAACGAGTGAGTGAGAACGCGATAACATCACAGGAAAATTGGCGCGCGGAAATTTCACAAAACTTGTTCCAGGACATACGTGTTTTTGAAAAAGCCTTACAGGTTTTTGGTAGTAATGTTTGTAATTTAGAATCACCATTACATGTGCAAGGTTTGTATAAAGCTGTTTTTTTACTTTTTCAATGTATGAGTGCATTATAAACGGCCAAAGTTCAGATAAAATTGTGCAAAAAAGCTGATTTTCGGACGTGTTTACTGAATTAGTTTCTCAAAAAAGTTTATTTTTGTCTTCATACAAACCTAGATTTTAACCAGAAGATACATGGGTGTTATAAATATTTAGGAAAAAAATCGTTATAACGCCGTAATCGCGTACGAGCGTTTGTATGGGAAATATGACGGGATGGGCGCTCTTAATAAAGAAATGGATTTTTATCAAATTTTGTAGCTGTAGCTCATTTATAACAACAGTAAGTAGGTATTAAGTATCATTAAACAATGTTGTCGACTTGTCGACACAATCTTAATGAAATCTACATGGTATTAGTTGATTGAAATAAAAAAATCTACCTATGTATATCTGTGTCAAAATTTGTACCTATAGGTAAAGGGAATCTAAATATTGTGTGAATATCTACTTTATCTACCACGTTTATTTGTCCATTGCGTAATACAGACACATCTCAAATTCCTAATACCTACCTAGATGGTATTTTATATAATGTAGCGGGACCTACCTACTTTTAATTGGTCAAAAGCATTTAATTAATAGAACACAATCAGATGAATTCAACAACAAATATTCATGTTATCATGCCTAGTTAGTATATTTATTAATAATGGTAACAATTATGGAAATTATGGAAATATCAACCAATTAATTGAATAATATTTGCAATAATAATAAAAAGCCGTGACCAATTATAACTCGCGCCATTAAACAAAAACAAATTAAAAATAGCGGTCAAAAATGTTTGTTAAAGCATGCTGAAACAAACAATTGTTTTAAAGTTGTCTCCAGCGATGGATGAAATTGTTTTTTCCCAATTTACATTTTACGATTACCTACTGCTTCTTTTAATTAAGTCTTAAGGTGGTTTTACACCGGCGCAGCGAGGCGAGGCATGGATGGGTTGGGCGACAATTGAGTACCTACGGCAAAATTTATATTATCCATGCTCTGCCCATCTTTGGTGTACCTACTAGGTCTAGATGCGCGAGGGTGTGCGAGACGAGAATTGAAATATTTGTTAATATAATATTGAACTTTATTGCTCTAAGAATAAATTATTTATTTATTTTCTAAAACAGACATACAAATCTCGCATCGGTAAGTGCTGGCCATCGCGAGACGGCGCGGTATATCTATCTATACTCCGTTCACAATAAGATTAGACATATACACAAACCTTTTTTACAGCCCGTTCAACCGATTTTGACTTATATTGCGTTGGTGGCATGACAAATGGCAGCTGCAAAAAACAGTTGTTATTGTAACCACTTTTTTGCCTCTAATGTCATCCTTATGCCTACGAAATAGAAACCGGTTGAAGGGACTGTAAAAATGGTTTGTGTATATGTCTAATCTTATTGTGAACGGAGTATAGCGATGAACATCTTTCGGTGTAAAAGGATAAGGCTGCGTTTCCACGAAAGATGTGCGAGGATGTGTAGTGAGGGATGTGTAGTACAAGTAAATGATAATGAAGTGGTGTCATTGGTCAGTATCACACACAAGAGCGTCGCCAGCACTCGCCAGCTGATGGCCTGGGGGTGGGGGGGGGGCAAGTTGATATATGGAACATAGGAAAAGTATGAATTTTAAATACAGTCAAAGGCACATGTAGCTTTTTTAATCTCTAGTGGAGGGCAACTGCCCCTACCTCCCCCCCTTTAGCGACGCCCTTGATCACACACATTCGTCGCTACGCATCCCCGCACTTGTGGAAACGCAGCCTTACCATGATTTCAATTCTCGCCCATGCCATTCACGCCTCGCCTACGGTGTAAGTCTTTGTCCGGAACGAGCGACATTACGTTACGTAGGTACGTTACGTTACATGTCGTTTGTAAAGGGCAAAAAAATACCTAAGTAACTTCTTCTTGTTGTTGGTCAAGTCAAAAAAGTAAATACAATGGAAATATAAGTGGTCTTAGTAATCCACCTTGCAGAATTCCTATTAATGTATCCGATATTTTTTATTTATTGTTTATTTTTAGATATGTATAATAGGTACGAGTACCTAGGTTCCCTACTTAATCTTTACGTAGGTAGCTTAATATTTATTTTTGGCTCAGATTTTCGCAAACAATCTTTGCAAGCAGTATAATCAGCCGATCAAATTTTTAAAAGAAGAAACTCTTCGTAATCTGCTAGATTTGAATACATCAAATGACTTTCTTAGCGTCTAGAAGACGAACAGGAAATGTAGGTATACTTCGTACCCTCAGACCAATAAAAAAGCTTTAAATTATTGGTCTGAGTTCGTACCTATGTACTTAGGTAAGTAACATAATAATCATAAATATCCGAACAATAAATGACGAATGATTATAATACTATTAGAAACCAGAAGGGGAAAACATTAAAAAAAAGACAATTATAAACAAGTTAAGACTAATTTATTCCAAAATAGACTTAGTTCTAACAATATTTCAATAACTCGAGCGAACACAAATATCCGTTAGCATTTATATCAAGAAATACACAAGTACACAATAAATCACAGCAAATACATAAACACACAAGTCAATATATGGAACGAACTCACTGTAAAGTAGTGTAGGTACCAAACCCTTTCTTTATGACGACTCAGCAACAAGTGAACCTGAATCTTCTAGAGCACGCGCTTTTATAGTACTCAGGTACCCTCACAACCAAAAAATATTAAAATGCCTAACACGGCCTCTCCTGACCGTGCGCCGTCCTCGGCTGCACCAGGGACGCTGTCTTCGGAAGCGCTGGTGGGCACGGCGAGAGTTTGATCGCCGTCTTCGTCTGAATTGGTTCCGTCTGTACTTGAAGCGCCAGCAGAACCGGCAGAAGCACCAGCATTAACAGTAGAAGCAGTAGCAGCACCAGCAGAAGCACCCGCAGCGCCTGCAGAGGCACCAGCGGCGCCAGCAGAGGCACCAGCGCCTTCAGAAGCACCAGCGCCCTCAGAGGCACCAGCGCAGCGCCTGCAGAGGCACCAGCGCCTGCAGAGGCACCAGCGCCTGCAGAGGCACCAGCGCCTGCAGAGGCACCAGCGCCTTCAGAGGCACCAGCGCCTGCAGAGGCACCAGCTCCTGCAGAGTCACCAGCGCCTTCAGAGGCACCAGCAGCGCCTGCAGAGGCACCAGCAGCGCCTGCAGAGGCACCAGCTCCTGCAGAGTCACCAGCGCCTTCAGAGGCACCAGCGCCTGCAGAGGCACCAGCTCCTGCAGAGTCACCAGCGCCTGTAGAGGCACCAGCAGCGCCTGCAGAGGCACCAGCAGCGCCTGCAGAGGCACCAGCAGCGCCAGCAGAGGTACCAGCAGCGCCAGCAGAGGTACCAGCAGCGCCAGCAGAGGTACCAGCAGCGCCAGCAGTGGTACCAGCAGCGCCAGCAGTGGTACCAGCAGCGCCAGCAGTGGTACCAGCAGAGGCACCAGTAGAGGTACCTGAAGGCTCACCAGCGATGTCGTCATTGCTATCTGTATGAGAAACAAGTGGTTATTATACGTGACGATATACACGTCTGCCTATTCTTTTGCTTGCACTCAATTCGTCTTACGTGACCTTTTTCTTTCATTCCTCAGACACAACTAATTAGCTAACTAGCTAAATAGTCTATGAGGTACCAAGACGTCATCTTAGTACTCCATAGAGTTCCATTCATCACACAGCACAGATATGATTCATTCGTTCATTCGCTGTCATGTAGGGCGTTAATCGCCGAAAGGATCGTCTCGCAGTCCGTCCTCTACATGACACGCGTGCAGGGCGACTACCAAATCACCAAAAGGAACGTCTCGCAGTCCGTCCTTTACATGACCATCGTGTAGGGCGATTACCAAATCACCAAAAGGAACGTCTCGCAGTCCGTCCTCTACACGTCAAAACACACATAATACGGGCACGACATCCGTTATACGTGGGTGTCAAAGCCACTCTTTGTGAGACTGGTTAGGTACCTCGCAGTTTACCTAACGTAGACGTCTCGCAGTCCGTCTACAGTCTCACCCCAAGATCTACCTGTCACAAGGCAAGCGCGCGCGGCTATAAAACAACACGCTACACGTCCCATCGGACGGCACCTGATGTGCGCACACAGCACGCGTCTTTCGGGTCAGCACCCGAGGCGCACACACAAGCGCGCGTCCTCCGGGTCAGCACCAGGGGCACATACACATGCACGCGTCGGGGCGCATACAAGCACGCGTGTTCCGGGACAACACCCGAAGCGCACACGCGGCACGTGTCCTCTGGGATAGCACCCGAAGCGCGCACGCGGCACGTGTTCTCCAGGGTAGCACCCGAAGCGCACACGCAGTACGCGTACTCCAAAACCAGGTTCTCCAGGGCGCCAGCCTATGGGGCGCACCGGATCCGGGCTGCATCAGCCAGCATAGCAAGTACATGCCTCACACTCACTCGCACGGGTACACAACACATGTGCAACCAGATCTTAGAAAAGAAATAAAAGGACATTAGAGGTTTGGTTGGAACTTCTCAAAAACACCACACAGTTCTCAACTTCACTAGCCTTTCCACCATGTATTGAACTTTGGCCTGTTTGTTAAATCGAATGATTTAACACTGAAAGAAACCCGCAAGGCCTATGAACTAGTTTTGTTTGACATTAGAAGGGGTAGATCAGTTACCTAATATGTCGATTTAGTACCGACTCGGCCTAACCTGACCAGTTGTTTTGAAACTCAGATCAAGGGACCGGTCGGTCACTATTTATTTATTTAACACATGGAAAACTAACAGCTGTACATAGAGTGTACAAAAGAAGCAAAGTTAGTTACATAAAGCCAATTACAGCGTCAGTAACAATTATTATTGTGTCCTAACTTCTTACAGAAAGAACAGACGGGTTTAGCATTACTATTACAATCGTTTGACCGCAATTAACACATTTGATTTCAGATCTACTAGAATTGTTAATTATGTACTTTAGTCATAAATTCATGAGGCAGATTCATCAGACTAAGGGTTATCAAATTTACGAATAGACATTAAGTGGCTAAAAAGGAGACGTAGGTTGTCGCTAGGTCAGATTGATCTTTACTGCGCACACCTGTACGTCACAGATACCGTGTATCACTTTTTGAACCATAAGTTATTCGCTTAACCATCTTACTACACGTAACTTTAATAAAAATGAACGGTGCGCATAGTCAGCATAAGACAACAACTTAATTAGACGTGGTGTTTATAGCGTCGTGAGTTTGGGCATAAATAATCTTTTGCGGACACAACGACGCACAAATAAAAGATTTGATTTGAACCACTTACATTTCTGAACTAATTTCAATAATGAGCGATCATTTGTAGCCTACTCGGTAAACCACGTACGAGCATCAGCTAGAAACAATTACAAAAGGCGTTCATGATCGCTGCAATTATTTGAAGTTTTGTTCGATCAACTTCGTCACACCACCATTAATATTTTTCACGCTAAGATCGATGCTAGAAATAAAGTATTGGTCAGATCTCACCCGGTTAGACAGATCGCGTTCACCATGTGGTTCACCGGCGCGATCCATCAAGTCTGACCGGCACAGAGCTCTTTCAAAGTAGGTGGCACACGTATCCGGAGTCCATTCTCTTCTCCATGGTACCTTGTATTCGCTTACGGCGAACCGAGAACCAGCTGTAGCTCATACGCCTAGAATTATTGAAAGGTTTTTGTTAGGACTGGTTATTATCGTTACGATTGAAAACACTGAGCACTGGGTAACATATATTATGAGGTTTTGGCACAATACATTTTACAAAACTCGACAAGTAGTCCACTATGTTTTCAGGAGTTAATTTACCATTCCTCGCCGGACGTACGAACGTGCATATTCAGCACAGGTAGAATATTTGTCAGACTCGGTACACACAACATTGCACGGAATGTTCGCAATATCGACAGACAGTGGGCACAACGATTTAAACTCAATTTGGAATTTAACTCAATTTTAAATTGAACCATGTACGCATGGTGCTAGCCCACTCGCTGAGCCGGGTACAGGCTTCCCTTAAGGCAATGACCTACGCGAGCAAGACATTCACCATCCTCCCAATGATTACGCGATACAACTTCATCGCACCACGTGTAGACATAAACACTCAAATCAATATCAGAGAAAAACATTGGTTTGATCTCACCGTGATTATCATCATAGCGTCTAGAAAGCGTTTTGCTATGCTTATGGCGTCGTTAAGCGTCGGCAGCGGTGTGGCGGCAAAGTCTCTTCAAAATCTCATTCAACTTTGGTGACGAGGTAGTTCGTAACGTATGAACCTTTTTTCTTGTAATTAACCTCCAAAACCACTGCAATAGAACACGGTAACCAAAACACTTCTAAACTTCAAATTAATAGAATCGGAGATAGCATTCTAGCGGCGGTATGCTATTACGAATTCACTTTTATTTTCATTAGTAGCAGTCAGTCGCGACATAATGATGCCCAATACATTTTTCACGGAAACATGAGGGTAGAATCGAAATCCACCATGACAACGATTAGAGTTGACCGTACGTGACCTGCTACGACGTTTACACGAGGTGTCAACTCGTATTGTTCGACCGCGAAGAACGTCCCGACATTGTAAAATCAAAGATGAGGGTACTTACGGTTTAATGACGTGTACACTTAACATTAAAATATTTGAACAAAATAGCGGTTACAACTTTGAGAAGAACATACACGATTTTACCACAAAACAGGAAGCGACAGCGAAGCAAGGCAAGGAAGCAAGGCGTCGTGTTTTATTGTGAGGCAATCGTGAACCATACGCGTGTCGCAGGTCACTGTGACGGCAACACCTACCCACACAGCGAGGCGATCGTGAACCATAGGAACGTGTGTCATGGTTCACTGCGATGGCTACACCCAGCTCCAGAGCGAGGTGGTGTCATAACCAGCTTTTCACGGAGTATTGTTATTTGAAGTTAACGGATGTTTGTGTTGGTATCAAGGCTAATAATTGTGAGCAAATGAGTTCAATCCCACTTCTGATATTAGAAACCAGAAGGGGAAGACATTAAAAAAAAGACAATTATAAACAAGTTAAGACTAATTTATTCCAAAATAGACTTAGTTCTAACAATATTTCAATAACTCGAGCGAACACAAATATCCGTTAGCATTTATATCAAGAAATACACAAGTACACAATAAATCACAGCAAATACATAAACACACAAGTCAATATATGGAACGAACTCACTGTAAAGTAGTGTAGGTACCAAACCCTTTCTTTATGACGACTCAGCAACAAGTGAACCTGAATCTTCTAGAGCACGCGCTT
The DNA here is from genome assembly GCA_947361185.1 of Charanyca ferruginea. Taxonomy (NCBI): domain Eukaryota; kingdom Metazoa; phylum Arthropoda; class Insecta; order Lepidoptera; family Noctuidae; genus Charanyca; species Charanyca ferruginea. Next base: position 17,488,193 of record OX376059.1, on the reverse strand, counting down.
TTATAGTACAGTCAACAGCAAAAGTAGATGATCAAAATCAGAAATTTAATACTAATTTACTAACACTAATTTATATAATTTATTACTAGTTTATTTATTAAAAGTATGTGATTGTCACACACATACTTTTGAATCACTTCGACGCCACACAGTTCTGACGCGAACTCCGTTCATTAGTATTGAATTTCTGATTTTGATCATCTACTTTTGCTGTTGACTGTACTCAGGTACCCTCACAACCAAAAAATATTAAAATGCCTAACAATACAAACAGTACTCATTACATAATAACTTCTGACCATAGATATAGTAAGCAGTTTTTAATATTTAGACTATGCTTCTGACGGATGTGGTGTTGCACTGTAACCACTATGACGAGATTACTGGGAGTTTGATTGAAAATCAAATCGAAAAAAGAAAACTACTTGATTGAAAAACAATTTTCCTCATTACTTTGTAGCTAATGCTAAATTCGCTTGTCCCGCTTTGTAACCCTCGTGTCTCATGTCTTTATTCTAATCTGATAGTAGGTATTTCTTTTTTCTTAACATATTTTTATAGGCTTGCGTTTGGCCGCCACTCACTGATCTTAGGTGATGATGCGGCCTAAGGTGAAGCACGCCTAGGATAAACCGGTTCACTCGTGCCTTGAAGATACCCAAGATTTTATGTATCGGGGAATAGAGAGATAGGATATGGCCAAACCAGTTGTTATTCGTTTTGAAATATTTGAAGAATTATATTTTTAATCTTTTCGATTAGGTAGGTACCGAATATTTTCCTTATTCAGTCGATACACTTTTGTTCTCTTATTTTAGAATTTTATTTCTAGCATTTCAAAAGTGACCAGTAAAATTAAAATAATTATAGTTAATGACAATAAATGAATGAATTGAATCGAAACCTTCAGTCAGACAATACCTTAAGTTTATGTTTTTTGCCAGTTTAGAAAAAGCGAGTTGAACAACGGCCGCAAACTAATACGTCCAAGTAGTTTTCAACCATTTCCAACGAAATGGTAGAATAGGCCTATAGAGACGGTCGAAATTCAGACCAATTTCCCTACTAGTAAAAGCAAAAGCAAAATAATATTTAAAATATTTTTATTAGAATCGTTGAATCATACTATCGGATCATTTGCTTTTAATCCAATAGACGACATGTACTTACTGAAGAGGAAATAAAGATAATTTTTAAAATAGTAGATTAGTGGCCGAAAACTAACAAAAATAGCAAAATGCTATCTTCAGAGATTTAATAATAACAATATTCTTTTATTTCAGACGAAAGTCCATTTTAATAGGGGAGCCCACGAAGCTAAATCGGGATTTACTCGAGCGTCGTGGAGATCTATTGGATTGTGAAGGTTTATGAGATGTATATATTTCACTGGTGGAGGAAGCGTGTACAGATTTTCAAAACGGTAAAAAAAAAACAGTCACTAGAAATACTCGAGTGCGGTTTGCATGGCGGCAACAAGCAAAGTAATCCTATAAAGAAAGATTATAAGTCAGTCAATACTAATAACGCTCTTATAAAGGCATTGCGGTAAACTGTTTAACGTATAATAGCATTTGCCAAACCTTAACATACTCAAGTGCATTCGTTTTTGTATATAACAAAAATATAGGGCACCTTTACTAGTAATAGCATTTCACAAGCGTAGATATCCTCAAGAGCATTTGATTTTATATCACAGTCTTATATATCAGATGTCACAGTTTTATATATCAGTCAAGATTATCTTTTGAGACACTTTTAAGTGCAGTAAAACTAAATACTCTAGACTAATATTTTAATCCTATAGTAGCATTTTGGGAGAGAACAAGATATTATAACATACTTAGCTGAGATCATGTAATAAATCCACGGTACTAAATTCAGTTGAATACTGCAATGAATACTTTTCCTCAGTTGGCACCAACTTGGCAAGTCGAATTCTCGCTGATATAAATGAAGTTCAGGAGTCAGTGGTTTTCAAATAAAAATTGGGAGAACCGTCGGTTATTAATTTCTTTATGCAACCCACAGATAATTATGAAGTTAACAAATTAATCGTGAACCTGAATAATGATAGTGCTGCTGGCGTAGATGGGCTTACACCAAAACTTATAAAAGAGATAAGAAATGAAATAATAGCCCCATTAACGTATATTATTAATCTCAGCTTGAGCTCAGGTGTTTCCTAATAAATGGAGTCACCCCTATTTATTAGAACGGGCCGGAACAAAATCCTGAAAACTTCTCTCTGTTAGGAATCTTTCCAAAATAATGGAAAAGATAGTACTTGCGCATTGTTTCTTTCTTAGAGACAAACTAGCTTTTATCAAACAAACAGTATGGATTCAGGAGCAGGAAATCCACAGAGGATGCATTGAGCCATCTTACCAATCTAGTAACATCCTATCTAGACAACAACGAAAAGTGCTTGGGAGTGTTTTTAGACATCGCTAAAGCATTTGAAACTGTTGCAATTCCCATCCTTCTAAAGAAATTGGAAGTCATGAGAATCAAGGGACTGCCATTTTTTGAAGTTCCGCAGGGAAGCGCACTCGGCCCAATCTTATTTATCTTATACATAAATGATATACATAGTGCAATAACCCAAAAAACTGATATTATATGCTACGCTGACGGCTCGGCTATCCTCTTCCATGGCAAATCCTGGGAATCGGTGCAGGTTATAGCTCAAAATACCATGACTAGTTTAAAGCGTGGCTTGACTATAATCTACTATCGCTAGATACTAACTACCTGTGCTTCCACAAAACCAAATCGTCAGCTCCCAAACGCCCTCTTAGTAATAAGAAAGCTACTGTACTAAATGTTCGTCAATTGTACGTTCTAAAAATACTACTGAAACAACACAAAATCATCCTCCAATCACCTGAATATTCGCAACTCCTCAAACGTCGAGTGTTTCAGTGTAAGTCTAGTTAGCACTAGAACTGTCTTCGCACAACACATGCAACGTTTTATGCTTAGCCACATATATAATAAAGTAGCCAAAATATGTGATTTTAAAACCTGCAGAACAAGCCAAGTTAAAAAGATTGTTCGAAAATACCTGTTATCGCAATCATACGGTGAATCAGAGTCCTTCATAAGAATAATTTCATAGGACATTCTTACCAGGCGCACATACTTCACTTTCTCACACTCTCCCTCACCCATACACTCACACACACTTACACAAATACACCCATCCTTAATATATAATACATCACGCAATATACACCTTTTCTTTCTTTCGCTTCTATTCTTTTGTTTTTGTTATTTTAGAAGTTATTGTAAGTTAACTAATGTAGTGTATGTAATAGTAGAACATTTAATTTACCCTGACTAATACTGTTTGCAACAAAGATGGATGAAACTTTTGGGAAATCTACTCACGGACTCCACGACACAGGCTAGACCTAGTGTGGAGTTCAATAGTAATATTGTTTTCTTTATGTATTCGACTATTTTAAATATGAAGAATCTAGATGTTATGAAGTATTTGAAGGAAATGTAAGCACTTATTTATTTGGTAAATAAATCATAATTATTATTAATAATAATGTAGTATTAGTGAACGTTAGGTACGTTCGTTTACGGACACTTTATTATTTTATCAGCATTAATCTTATGAAAACAGAGACTTATTTGATTTGTGACGGAAGAGCTCGCTCGTCTAAGTAAAAGCCCAAAACATGATTAAAATATGTAGCCAAGTCTTCAGGACGGTATGCTTAATTTTAGATGTCCTTTTGAGTACTGTGGAAATAAGTGCAATTATGCCTTTTTACACTTTTTAAGTGGCCCATAAAATAATTTCTAACATTCTGTTCTTGCATTTTTTGAGTTTGAAAACTTTTGCAGACATTGCCAAGTTTCCAACTTTCAACTACATGTAGTTGTAAAAATCCTGTTAGCTGGTAAGTAACTGTAATTAGACGAAATTGAATGATTACTCATTTAATTTAATCTTCAGCTACGGTGTTTCCTTTTATGTACGTAGGTAATTACCTGACTGTACGTGTATTTTAAAAGAAAATAATTGGTTCTTCGTGTAAAATCAATGACATTTTTTCCAATGAATTTATTTGAATAAGCAAGTTACCTAATGGTTGTGCAAATTGTTTGGCATGTAATGAAATGTGCGAGCGGAAAATCAATTTATTGTGACTAATTCGCACAAGCACATAAGCTCTAATACTACACGAATTAGTTAGGAAGATAATTATCAGTGTTATATATTTGAAACGGGTATATTTGTTACGCAGTTGGATAAAGGATTTGGCGCAAAAATGCGGGTACTTTCAATAGTGACACTGTACAACTTGTTGAATGTTGTACTAGCACAATTTGATATAAGTGAGTAAGTAGTAATGTAGATTTTATTATGCAACATTTATCGCATTTACTATGTACATAGTAAATGCGATAAATGTTGTTGTATAAAATAAAGTGATAATTGCAGGGCTATTGTGAACACTACAAAATTTAATTAGATTTTATGAGTCAGTCAGGACTTTATGAGTGCAGAAGTTATACCTTGCATGCAGTAAGGCAAACTAATAAGAAAGCAATGTTAACTAGGATGTGTCCCTCTACTACAAATTACTAAAAATGTGCATATAAAATTTTATTTAAAGATAAGAAATGTCCCTCTCTTTATTTGTATCTCAGCTAAGCTCTCGTTTGACGTGCCTTAAGGTCATCCAAAACCCCGGAGATTTCGACAATTCGGTACCTATTTCTGTAGGTACCGAAGTAAACTTTTTTATCAATAAGATAATAAGTAAACTTTTGTAATGTTAACCGTTAGACTCTATACCCGCGACTGATATATTCTCGTCTAATATAGTTTTACCAATTCGCAAGATTTATAAAAACAGCAGGATTTTCCCTTTCTCTAAACAAAGACTGACGTACTAGCATCAGAGACTCAGAAATTTATTACAGAGCTGCGCTTGGAACAAGTATCTTCAATATAGCGAAGAAAATTCTTCCTTTCCATGTTTATAACCTGCGTATGCCACATTGGTAAGATAGTAGTGGCGATAATATAATCTGTAACTCTACACTGCGCAAATATTAATCAATGAACAATCTTATCTAATCTGTATGCCTAATCACACAAGTCTTTACATGTTTTCATTAATAACTCACTTTGATTACCCTCTGTCGCATATATCTTTATTGAACTTGCCTTTATATTTCATTTAACCCCGGGCAGGTCAGTCACCCAGTCTACTTACAATACCTATAGATTTTCTGTTTCGTGCAATCTTGTTACCAATGCTATTTTATTTCTTCCACTTAACAGACAAACACATTTATTGCACTTACACTCAACTTGTCTAATCAATTCGTCTCTTGGATTGGATATCCACTGCACACAGTTTAAGTTTTCATTGATCGTTACTACCTATAATACCGGTACCATTCCAGTCGTATGCACGTGTTCCCAACTCATCGGTATTATACAAACGCATTGCTCTTACTCGAGTTAAACAAAAACCTGTTCGATTCTAACAATATTTGGGTGGTCCTTCGTTTCACCTCCACTTTAATTAGCTTTAATTATTAATTTATTATTATGTTTTGTATTACAGTAAATGAAGACATCGGTGATTTACACTTTCATGCCCAAGTTGGAAACCTTCCATTGAAGTACATCCCGCTGTCTGAGAAAGATCGGACCGCTAGTGACAAAGTCGGCGAGGTCATTGACCTTATACAACTTGTACCTAAAATCGACCCCCTGGTTTTGCAATCAGTTCCACTGCTTGGCATTGATCTCCCTTTCCTCTGGCTAAGGTATGTTATAAAGGGAAAAACAAAGCAAATCTCAAAATCATTATAGCAACGAGAGTTAATTTTTTTGTTGTTAAGGTTTTCTCATAGCTACGTAGCTAAGCCATTTGAAGTTTTAAAACAATAAACATAAGCTTATCATTTATTCTAGTGGTCAAGTGCAGTTGTCAAACTTCGTCCTATCTGGCGTAAAGCAGTTAGAGTTGAATGATGTCGAGTTGCGTCTTATTAATTTTCGATCGGACCTGAATATCACCGTACCTCAGATATATTTTGAAGGTAAAACCGATTTGCTAATGCACTTAACATTTTCATGATACTTTCAATTCACAACTCGTACTTTTTCATCTACATTCTACTTATAATATATATTTAAAAGATGTGATGGTAATCATCTTCATATTATGTTATGACGACTTTCTGACTAACAAGTTACTTATCCAAGAAGCTATAGCTAAGTGGAACTATCAAGAAGTCGAAGTAATTTTTTTTTCTACTTTTCAGTTGACTTTTACCTGCAAATCACTCTGAGTTTTATGCCTGTTTTATTCAGTTGTCACGTAAGGTTAGTACGTATTAATAGTTGTATGCGTTTGAACCTAATTTGGAGGATTAGGAGGAGGAAGAGGAGTATGTTATAATGTTTCATGTTATTAAGGTTGAAATTGGTCTGATTTTGGGTACATGCAATAAAATTCATTAGATGCTTTATATAACACCCATAAAAGACGGTAGGTCTCTTTATCTATTGCACCAAAATTTTTGTCAATAAAATAATCGTTTATTCTTCTCTTTTCAGTGCTAATTTGTACGACGTGGGGGTAACGGTGTCAGGGGGCGGGTACAAGGTAGACGCTCCGTCAGTAGGCGAGGTGCTGCAGATCGACAGTGTAGATATCCACCTCGATATAAATAGTGTAGTAGTAAGTATTTAAAAGAACTGAATCAGCTTTGCGCTCCATATACGAGTATCGTATGTATTTTCAAATGTTGGTCAATAAGCAATCAAAATCGTTGAAATTTATTTTTTACCAGTGCGTAAATTCTAGGGACTGATTTTGGTCCTCAAATACAAAATTACTTTTTCTACTGACAAACATCGAAATCTCAAAAATAAAAACATTTTTGATCAATCATTTGTTGCGATTTTTATGAGGGAGTGAAATTTGTTTTTGAGATTTCGATGTTGGTCCCATAGAAAAAGTTGTTGGTTTTGAGCACCAGAATCAGTCTCTAGAATTTCCGCACTGGTTAAAAAAATATCCTGTATATACTAACTCAATGACTTGTAATGGAATAGTAGATTGTATGACAAGGGAGCAAAATAATATTTTTACGGCAAGGGCGCTATTTTGAATCCAGAGCGAAGCAAAGGATTCTAGAATATAATCCTGAACGTAGCAAGGGATTCAAAGTACTTCGCCCGAGGGAAAAATATTATTGCTCTCGAGTCATATACTCTACTTTTCATCTCGTTCTATGAGAAAATATTTCTCCCGGGATTTCGTAGGTATTAAGTTTTGTCTGACGTTATTAGCCTATTTTTATTGTTCAGGAGTTAATGCACTATTACTTTCAGAACTCGACGTAAAACTCAAATAAAAATACAATAAAGTCCGTACCGATTACAACAACAGTGAAGTAAATCGCGCGCTTTTGTTTTTTTTTAGTTACCGCGCCTGCCCGCACCGTACAGCCAACATTTACAGCCAGTAATTTAATAATTTAATTATACAATTTGCGTTCGATTTCAATGAACAATTCATGTTCCAAATTCAAATCTCATTACTGCCCGCTAAAAAGTCTAGTGCAGAAAAGAGCTACTTTGCTCCCGCATATAAAGGAACAAAACGACACTTTTCGAATAGAAGGGATGAAAAATATTTTCTCACACAACAATGTCAAATTATAATTATGTCACGCAAACCTAACAAAGTAAGTCATTTAAGACCTGAGGTCTAGCAGGGCAATAATATTCCTACTGAATTTCATTATGACCCGCTGGTCATTAATGTGACTTGAATTTAGAACATGAAGTAGAAATCGCATACGAACATCTCAGATTATGAAACAAAAGGCAGATAGACCGCGCGGAACACTGAGACTGAAGCCAAAAAAGCAAATGCAAAAGCGAATATACCTACAACGCGCTTCGTGCTGTACTGATACGAGTTAGTATAGCACGAAACGCCGCATCATTAAAAATCAAATGAAAATACAAACACAAATTCAAAAGCGAATACAATCACGACATTGTGGGTATTCGCTTTTGAATTTGTATTTGCTTTTATGGCATCACTCTTAGTGTTCCGCGCGATCTATCTGCATTTTGTATCATAATCTGAGAGATTTGCACAAAAAAATAAATTGTTCGAAAATCGAACTGTCCACCACTAGTAGAATTTAGATATAAGTACCTAACAAAAATAGGGCACAAATGAAAAAGAGGCGCGAATCTCAGATTATTAAACAAAAGGCATAGACCAGTCGGAACACTGAGAGTGAAGCCAAAAAAGCAAATACAAATTCAAAAGCGAATACTTACCTACAATCTCGTGATTGTATTTGCTTTTTTGGCTTCACTATCAGTGTTCCGCGCTGTATATCTGCCCTTTGTTTCATAATCAGTAGCGCGAATACTGAAAATTGCTTTGTTTTGTAAGACAACAAATTACATACCAGCAAATTTTCACAAAAATGTCGAGCGACGATAGTGATTTGACTCCGGAGTACATTAAATCCGAAGCCATTGGTATTACCAATAATCTACGCTTAATTCTAGTACTATTGTTTTGATTGTCTCGTAGATGGTGTGAAAAGTAGAGTATGCTCCTCGGGGATAAAGGTGCCTTCGTCTTGGGCGACCTTGAATCCCACGCTGCACTCCGGATTCTTGTCTTAACTCCCTCGCTCCACTCAGGAGTTAACGCTAGAATCCTTCGTTTTGCTCGGGATTCAATACGGGGCGCCCGCTACATAATAAACTACTTTATCCCCTTGGTGCATAATCTACTATTTTTATCATCTTATTTATTACAGTACTTCTATAGATACTTGCCGAAAATGTTGAAATGTTTAAGTCATTATTAAAAGCTTTTTTGTTGTTTATTATAAAATAAACACGAACACGGACACACCTTGTGTCTGGATCTTCTTGTAAAACAACTACAAATTCTTCATAGTTCTCATTTTTTATGTCTTTTTGTTTCAGTTCAACTTAACTAATATGGTTATAGGCGAAGAACAAGAACTAAATCGAAATTTACAGCAAAGTCCAGCCAGCCAGCCACTCCAGCCAGTCCAGCTGTTCAGTCGAAGTAGTGTTAAATCAGATGACAACATTTTGAATGGGCTTCTCAAGTTAGCGGTAGAAATAGCCAATAATGAACTACTAAAGGTTCCCTTCGAAGCATTTGAGACGTATCTGACGTCTGATACGTATTAATTAATCAGATAGAACAAATAAACTAATCAAGGATTAAATGGTTCAGTCCGTTTATTTCTACCGGCAGAGATAAAGGGATTCGAATTTTGTCACTGAAAGCAATACCAAATACCAAGACAGTCGTTTAAGTTTTGCTGCAAATCAAAGACAATCTTATGTTAGTAGTCCAGTGAAGATAATAATATAGGTATTTAATAATATTAAATATTATATTGCAATTATCTAGAAAGCTAATTTATAAATGAGTTCCTTGCACAGAATTACTGTCGTAATTTTTGTAAAAATACTCTTCAATTTTTTTGTACCTACAAATATACTTACTTGCCATTAAAACGTTTTAATTTTAAGAGTTACTCAGTAAATTTTATATATACGTATACCCACTATAAGTACACGTGTTTTATTACCTTTGCGATGACCCATTCAATATCCTGTAAGGTAGAATTTGTGGTAAGTAGTTTTAATCTACTTTTTATTAATTAACTTTGTTTGAATGGTTTTAAACCGACTCTAACCACTTCGGTTATGTTGATGATCGTCTCATATTTACAAGTAGTAGTGCACAAATTCGTGCAGGCATTAGGTAGGTACTGCTAAAAAAATTGCATCTCAGGAAGCTACCATACCTTTGATACCTTCCTATTTTATGATAGGTACTGTGTGTTTGTCCCGGTTTTAAAACGGGACTAGCTACGATAAATCGGGTTATTCCCTGAGTACCCCGATCTCCGAGGCCCCCGTCCCGGAGATCCCCGAATACGATAAATATGATTACATTTATTTTTTTATTGTTTTCAAATTATACGGTCGACATAAAAAGTGATTATTAAATGCCAGTGTTTGAAATACAAAAAAAAAACGAAAAAACTAGTTTATTTGAAATTTTGTACATGTAGAAAATAGTTTTAATAGAGGCCATTACAGTTAGAAAAAAATGTATGAAAAATATAAAATAAATATAAGAATATTACCAAATCGTCAAATAATACTCAAAAAATATATTTTACAATTTATGGCAATAATAGTTTTAATTTTTATATTTTAAAGTTAGTACTCAATTTTTAAAAGCATTTTTGATTTTATGTACATACTTGTATTCTATAATTATAATATTTACAAAATAAGCAAGATACTTTGACAGTACTTTTAAGCTAAACTGACTTTTACTTGAATTTATCAAGATAAAAATATATCGGGGTCCTCCGGGACGGGGGCCTCGGGGATCGGGGTACTCAGGGAATAACCCCGATAAATCAAAGGTTATAATATAATAATATAATAATATGTGGGGGACATTTTCACACACGGCCATCTGACCCCAAACTAGGGAGACCCTGTACTATGGGTGTCAGACAGCTGATATACATACACAAATACATTTTTTTTTTTTTTGTAAATACATTCATGTATAGATAAACAACACCCAGACACAAGGCAAACACAAGTGCTCATCACACAAATGTTTACCCTGGGCGGGAATCGAACCCGCAACACGCTGCGCAGCAGTCGATCGCTCAGCCACTGCGCCAACCGTGTCGTCGACGAAAGGTAAAATTTGGATTATTCACTATTATTGCAAATAAACTAACAATACTACGCCCGTATCTCATGGACGGCAGTCTGATAGTCTCGATATGTCATGTTCTACTAAATTCAATTCTATTTGAATGACACTGACATCTCTAGAAGTTTCCAGAGTGTTCCGTCGATACCATATATATATAAGTATAGTAAAGGTGACTGATAGGTGCATGCGGTAATTATTAGGTAAGTCATAATTATAATTTTCTCTAAGTACGAAAACCACAGGTCTCAAAATGGTGGAGTAAAATATAGCGTGGGGAAAGAGGCATATCCTAGAACCAACAATTGTAACGTCCATATAATAATTTAAACGTCAGATACTTAGCACGTGCTTCCGCTAAGAAATATTCCTATCACTATAGCTCAACTTTCAAACTGCAAGTGCAACACTGGTTGTCAGGATTTCTGGCTTCTAACTACGCATAACGACTGTCAAAGATCTACAAATGACAGCCGGGACCAACGGCTTTATGTGCTCTCTGAGGTAGGGAGGAATCTCGGTATGACATGGCTGGATTGGCTGGCCAACCACAGACCGACCGCGGCACGAAGCTAAACCACTGTCCGAACGGTTTTTACTTACCAAATTCTCAAAATCTTATAAAATGAAAAAAATATTTTGTACAATAAGCACCGCCTAATTGGACAAACTGCATGTAGGTTTATCATCCCCATATATTGTACTCTAATTTCATTCAAATAGTTTTCAATTAACAATTTTAATTGTAATATTATAATTTATTGATAAACACATATAAAAATTAAAATTTAATGTAACTAAAAAATCTATTAAACATACTACTAAAACAGTTGTATAAACGCTGTAACAATTTAGAGAGAAGTAACTGCCTCTTGAAATACAGATATTTCTAGCTCTGGAGTCAGGGCTTCACAAATAATGTAAAAAAAGTTATGCAAATAAAGAATTATTATTATTATTTAAAGATGTTCAGATTTAAATCTCTCCCATTTCTAGGGTGAAAATTGCGGGCTTTTGGCCAAACAACTATGACGGCGATGGGCAATTTAGTCTATAGACAGAAACTTTCTGACGATTCTACATGTGTCCAGTATGACTGCTTTCTGTAGGAGTATGTATGTATGTATGTATTATTATTACTTACCACCTTCCTCTCCCAAAAGTAGTTATACCTATTTAGTAAAACGTGAGTAAAACACATAAAAATGACATTTGACACTCGCTCGCTGTAACCCAAAAGTAGGCTAATTTAATCCCGGGATCCCGGGCGATTTTTTTATCCAGAAATTCCGGGATTAAAAACTCGCGATCCCGGGATCTTCGGGATCGGTACAAGATTAATAATACGGGTTCTACACACGATAACGCAACTGTGAGTGTTGCGATTGCGACCCATTTGATTAGCAACGCAATACGTAGGCTCGCCCCGTACATGGCATACAGGCATCTCATTAGTAAATATTTAAATTGAAAGTAGGTACCAAATGAACTTGTTTTTATTTGTTTGCCTTATTGTGTTGACACCGTAGAGCCATCCCATCTTTCTAGAGCGATGTGTTGTGCTGAGGCGGCTGCTGCAGGCTGTTGGTACTGAAAACCTCAAACGTCTTGTGCTTGCTAGATTCTGTTATAAGCACTGGGTTTCGCGGTTTGGCGGTTCGCGGCTGGTTTTTCGTATTCCATTGCGGCTGCGTCCCTGTACTTAGCATAATATGGCACTATTAAAGAATGAAAACCTAAACATACATACCTACAGGTTTACTAATGTTTGCCATAATTTAAAATGCCATAATTTTATATGCCATACTTTTATTTGCCATAATTTCATTAGAAATAATGCTTCAGTTGCTATAATCGTTAAATGACATAAAATCATGTTCACTAATTTCATTGGTCATAATCGATCAAGTGTCATAACAATGTTAATCCATAAATTTATTTGCTATAATTTTTATTTTCTATAATTTCGTTTTCCATAATATTTATTCACCATTGCCCATACTAGTACAACAATGCTAGTTCAGTTCAATCGCCTGCGATGTTGATGTTATAATCATGATAAGAGATACAGATTTTTTAATCACAAGCAAACCTAGAAATAAATCTTCTCTATCCATTTGCATAAAATTTTAAGACCTAATATAACTTAGCATACATTTGTTTCTTCCTAATTATATTTCGCAAATATTATTTACGTATAACAGCTTACGTATAGTTTTTCTAATCATAATAATGATTAGGCTTACCATTCTAAAGCATAAATTTATTTACGCATAATGATATTAAAACATATTTTTACTATGCATGCAGTAACCACGCAAACATGTAAACAAGCATACACCATGCATGCGGCAAGCAAGCATGCAGCATGCAAGCAAGCATGCAGCATGCAAGCAAGCATACAGCATGCAAGCAAGCATGCAGCATGCAACATGCAGCAGGCATGGTTTCTGTCACGGCTCCAGCGCTGCGGGGCTCCGGCGGTCCCATGCGAAAGACTACGTGGAGTCGGTTTTGCAGCGATTCGATTCTGTCACTAACTTTTGTAGCACAACTTATTGTTTTTTTAAGACAATACTTTAGCGTGGCACAATAGATTTGCACATTATGCCTAGTAACATTATGTGAATTTAATTTATGCCAAAACAAATGTCTAAATATTATTTGCTACGCATTTGAGGACATCTGGCGCGTTGCGTGGTCACCACCTAACCTAATCTACCCGTTTCGATTTTTACTAACTTTTTATTGTCTAAAGATTGATTACTATAATAAATCATTTGGTTAGTGGGTGGCCTTAATGATTTTATTATTTTTTGTATAAAACAATAAACGTTTCTAAATTACATTAAATGTTGCTTATGTCAAATAACGATTATGTGATGTGTTACTTATAGAAACTAATGATTATAACATATGTTATTACGGCAACTAATTTGATGGCAAATGAAAGTTATGACTAATAAGTTGATATGACAAACGTGCAAATGATAATAGTGCAAGTAAATATTATGACTGGGGACGATTATGGAAAACAATAATAGTACAAATGATTTTATGGAAAACAAGACAATACCATACCTACATTTATCGTACCTAAATCTAATAATGTGTATGGAGCAAGGACGTGGGAATGCATGCTACCATGTTATCTAAATGACCTCCCCATGGAAACTTGTAATACACTAAATGCAAAGAACTGCTCAAGAGTGCTGAAAAGGAACTTTCTAGATGGCAATGCGATCTAGAAAGTGTATTTTTAATCCCCAACGTAAAAACGACGGGGTGTTATAAGTTTTTATATGACGGGCTTTATGTATTATGTGAAATACTTGTTTATTAAAAGTATGTTGTGGCACCGAGCTGCCGCGTCTGACATACCGCTGTTAAACCCGCGATGGTTTGTGTTGGTGTGTAATATGTTTAACAAATGTACAAAACTATCTTAGTAAATAAACAATAAAAAAAAAAAAGATCACCACTAGTATCAACTAGGTCGACTCATCCGTTACCGACACTACGTGTGGATAATCGACATCGACACCCAACAATTTGAAATGTGCGGCGTTTCATCCGAACATGAAATAACTTGCGGATGAGTCGCCACTTAACATTTTAAAAAGGGTGGCGTTACATCTGAGGATAACAGGGTCTCCCTAGTTTGGGGTCAGATGGCCGTGTGTGAAAATGTCCCCAAATATTATTATTATATTATTATTATTATTATTATATTTTATATACTTTATGTATCTCGGGACCCAGAGGTTCCGGGCCTTTGTAAGGCGTACGAGGAGCCGAAGCCAACTCGCAGAGGCCCCTTAGGTAGCTTTATATGAAATAAGACATCAACCGACGATTATCCCTGTATGCACTATGCAAGTGCACCCAAGGACAACCCCCGGTTGGTGCAGGACTATTACAGGACATGGAAACTAACAGTACTGGACTATGGGTATGGGTTGCTAAAGTGACTTGGTTACCTGGAACTATGAAGTGACTATGGCCCCTGCCGAATCAATGTTTGTATACATGGATAAAATAGCAGGGGGTGACTTGCACACTCACTAAATGGGCCCCCTGAAACAGTCGCTAGCACGAAGTGACGTAGCGACAAGGGGGCAACATATCTTGAGGTGCTAGAGGAGTGGAGAGGTATTCCACGGCTTTCAGGACAATCCCGGAAGTACGGTCAAGATCCCTACCAGCGTCTTACTGGAATACTTCCTTACCCCGAGCACGAATGCTCTCGCGAGTTTCCACTCTAACCGGCCAATTAAGGCAAGATAGAGGTGGGAGCTCCGTTCCTCATTTCTGGCTTGCCCTTATTGAAAGGCAAGCCAGAGATGAGGAACAAGACTTCTCCCGGGAGATCAGGTCCGTGGGGTCGCTACTGCCCAACAACTCGCCACAAGCTGCCCTGCGTTATTATTATTATTATTAACATATTTACTGATGAGTCGTCACCTAAGTCAAATATAACAATTTTTTTGGTAAGTAGTAATATATTTGACCCACTTGGGGTTAAAACACTAGGCACACACTACTGACACGTATGTATGTAACACTAGCACTTTTCCCGCGACTTTGTCTGTGTCTAGGCGTAAAATAACGAATTTTCCATATAAACTTTCATCCCCTTAGAAGTGAAATTCCAAAAAGCTAAAATAGTAGATTATGCATCAAAGGGATAAGTAGTGTCTTATGTAGCGGGCGCCGTATTGAATCCCGAGCAAAACGAAGGATTCTAGCGTTAACTCCTGAGTGGAGGGAGGGAGTTAAGACAAGAATCCGGAGTGCAGCGTGGGATTCAAGGTCGCCCAAGACGAAGGCACCTTTATCCCCGAGGAGCATACTCTACTTTTCACACCATCTACGAGACAATAAAAACAATAGTACTAGAATTAAGAGTAGATTGTTGGTAATACCAATGGCTTAAATTCGGAATTAATGTACAGTCGACTACAAAAATGTGTATACATTTGAAAGTTATAAAAATATGTATCCATTCATGATGTCGTCATTGTTTGTTACAAATACTAGTAGACATGATGTATGCCAGATTTATGTTCCTATCAAATGTGTCAAATTTATGTACACAGCTTAAATTACACTGTAATGTACATAACTGTAACTAACTTTGTAAGTCAACTTCGATAAATAAATGACACACCAATGACGTCATGCACGAAATGAAAGAGAAAACAAGTATTCCCGCACTATTCTAAAATTTAAAAATGAATATTAGACTTGTGTACATATTATTGTAACCAAATATGAACACATTAATTCGTTTCAGAGCGTACACATTACAGTGTCCATCTTGCTGTATACATTAATTAGGCACATTGAGTGAATACAATTATGCGTCATGTTTCATGTGTACAATAATTTATCACAAAGTACACTTATTTAAATGGGTACATGTATTTGTAACTTTAGGTGGTATACATCTCTTTGTAGTCGACTGTACCTACTCCTGAGTCAAATCACTATTATCACTCGACATTTTTGTGAGAATTTGCTGATATGTAATTTGTTGTATAACAAAGCAAAGCAATTTTCAGTATTCGCGCCTCAGATTACGAAACAAAGGGCAGATATACTGCGCGGAACACTGAGAGTGAATGCAAAAATGCAAATACAAATTCAAAAGCGAATACCTACAACGCCGCATCTCTCAACCCTCCTCCACAGAAACCGCTCTAGTATCTGCCTGAGGCAAAATTTCCAAATAGACATGAAGAACATCATTTAGAGCCTGGCTGTTCATTTGCAGGCGGTGATCAGCGCCAGTGTTGAAAACAATCATCACATAATTTAAATTAAATTCTTTTGTTTTGAAAATAATTTAAGGAAAACCTTTTAATAGAAAAGCTTCTAAAGTCATTTCTTACCGGATAATGGATGGCAACAATTATTTGGAATTCCGGGTTGGAGGTTGGAGATCCGGGCCCCGAAATTTGATACAGACCGACAAGTGGTCTGAATCCGCGGCCCCGACATTCGCTAGAGATCGAGAAGTTATATATCTTCTTTCCTTAACATCTGGATCGGCAGACTCAAATTCAAACTCAAAACCATTTATTCAAACTCAAAACCATTTATTCAAACTCAAAACCATTTATTCAAACTCAAAACGATTTATTTCAATTAAACCATTTACAGGTACTTTTGAATTGTCAGAGTCAGTCAGTAGGTTTCTATGGAGAAGAACGAGCAAGAAACTCTCATGAACACTCTTATTTTACAAATTTTACAAAATCGGGCCGATCCCTGGGGTCGCCCGGTCACCCGATCTGACTCCGCTGACTTTTACTTGTGGGGTCGGGCTTATACGAATATGGAAATAAACAGAAAAGAAGAATTGATTGAGAGAATTAATCCAGCGTTTGAAACGATGAAACTGGAGATGAAGTTAAAAATAACAACAACAGAAGTGTAAAGACTTGCCCATGTTGGTGTCAGAGACAGCGGGAAACATTTTGAACATAAATTATAAATGATTTTAATTAAAAATTTATTTTCAATAATTCGCCAAAAATAATTATATTCTACCTCAATTTATTTGGTTTGTAGGTCCTAATTTTAATAAATTGTGAGCTATCCGCGTGGTTGATACCTAGGTACCTCAAAGAAAGAACAATAACCAGGCATGTTTTTAAAAATGTTTGAACAAAAAGAGCTCCATCCGAATTGTTTTTTCATGCCGTCTAAAAACAGATTTCTTAAATCTTTAAAAAAGTCTTTGACTTTAAATATCTGTAAAAAAATTACCTTAGAAGTTTTATTAGATCAGATAGATTAGATACATTATTTTAACCTAATAAAGTAAAAAATAAATGACTAAATGTTTCAAATTGGCCATTATTTGCTACTAACTGCAATATTTTGGGGTTTGTCATCAAAAGTCATTAAAATTTTGCTAAAACAAAAATAGTCACACTTCGTCTAAGACAAGTTCGGTTCAAATGGTTATAAATAGTCTATACTAGCTCCGCTTTACGGTTTTGCATCGATTTTCCAAACATTCTGTATATTGTACAGAGGCTATCTCCCATGGAACGCCACAACGAACGGCAACTTGAACGTCAACTTTATTGCAATAATTTAGGTTCATATTCAATTGGGAAAATTTGGCAGTTTGGTAGATATGGCTTGATGTGCTGGCGTCAAACGTACAAACTAGAAATAATCAAAAAATTTTTTTAGAAATTGCATCTTTAAAAAAATTACAAATTATGAACCTGGGTTACCTGGGATCGTTATTCTTTAATCCCGAAATACTGGAATTGAAAGAAGGGGCATGCCGTACTCTTTCCGGTTAAAACCACCGTTTTGTTCCACCTCTGCATAAGGCCGTTACCTAAAAACCAACAGCAGTAGGTGAACATTAAATAGATTGGTAAAAAAAAAAACGCCCAATAACAAAAAATAAATTAAATCTTTCGTATATTTTGCGATATTTTGTAGTTTAAGAGCTAGACGTTTTTGAACATTTTATGGGAAGTTCTTGTCTGACATCATTTTTAGAAAAAGACTTATCTTGATTATAATTCTTGAAAGTAGGAAATAAAAACAACCGCCCGTCTAATCATCAACCAAACTGATAAACAAAAGGTTCAAAGACAAAAATTCGATTTAATTCCTTATAGACTGGGAAAAACGGATTAACTCACTGTGTTGTCGGGTTGCACAGTGAATTAATCCGTTTTTCCCAGTCTATAATGTGTTAAAATGTGCTCACATTGCGTTTAACGATTTAATTGGTCCCAGATTTTCAGTCACTCAAAAAAAAAAATGAATTGTGACAATAACCAAAGTCAAAGTGAAATTATTTATTCGAATTACACCATCAAAATGCACTTTTGAACATCTACGGGAATAATGGGATTCAAAAGTAGTTTCAAAAGCTTACACGGACCCACCTGTTCTGAATTGTATTGATGTTATATTATTTTTTTGACAAAAATCATAAATGATACAACATACCTTTTGCAAAAATATTTTAATTACTTATTTTGTTTAAGGTAAAATTTGTTTGATTATTACCTACAATGTAATGTTTTCAAAAGTATCTATAGTGTAATTATAACTATTATCTAATTATATTATTATATTATACTATTATAAAATTATAGCTTAGATTCAAATTTCAATACGGTGGAAAAATTGTTTAAGAATTAAATAAAAAAGTGCATGAAAAATGGATTACTCCAACCGGAAATTATACGATAATAGGGTCAATTATGCAAAACACAGTTGTCCGTTGTCGTTTAATAACTACTAAGTAATAATACCTACTGTGTACATGGCCTCTTTGTTCAAACGGAACTTTCATACATTTTATTTCAGATAATGATACAAAAGGCAGATAGACCGTGCAGAACACTCAGAGTGAAGCCACCAAAGCAAATACAAATTCAAAAGCGGAGACCAACAATATCGTGATTGTATTCGCGTAGTATTCGCATTTTTTTAACGATGCGGCGTTTCGTGCTGTTCTGACACGAGTCAGTAGAAGCGCGCTGTAGGTGTACGCTTTTGAATTTGTATTTGCTTTTTTGGTTTCACTCTCAGTGTTCCGCGCGGTCTATCTGCCTTTCAATGCCTTTTAATCTGAGCATTTCATCATCTGCCTAGCCTTTTTCCAACTATGTTGGGGTCAGCTTCCTGTCTAAACAGATGCAGCTAAAAACTAATGTTTTACATAGACATAGTCAACGTGTTAAAAAACCAGACTATATATAGTTATACTGCCTATAGATGTACTGAATAAATAGGTAATTATATAACACCAAATATTAATAACTAGCGATCCGGCCCGGCTTCGCACGGGAAGAATTTTTCAATTCGAACCAGTAAGTAGATCCTGAGATTAGCGCGTTCAACCAAACATACAAACAAACTCTTCAGTTTTATAATATTATTAGTATATTAGTATAGATATAATTTTAATTAAACACTACACCTACTGCCTTACCCCGTTTTACATAAAGCTTGTTTCTACAAAAGCTAGGGGGATAATAAAACACATATAAGCACGTGAGAACGGTTGAACCGATTTGGTTCTTCCTATATTCGTAGCAGGTAATCTAAATTTCTTTATCTTTTTAATTTTAAGTAGTTCCCAAAAAATTAACAAATTGGGTAAAAAGTAACGTTCTTTTTTTCCATGGACTTTTTGTCAAGGCCGTAACTTATGATTGAAACGAGGGATAATATGTGTAATTCTTTTTATTTTATTTATGATCATGAAAGGTAATCAGAAACAAAGAACGGGAGAACAATGTAATTAAGCTACGTAATTCTAGAGTGCGTTACTCCGCCATTGCGTAACCAAAATAGACTGGGTATCACAAATTCATAAAACTACCACAAACAAAGGACAATGGCAGAAACTCTATAGAACTTTGCCCCACTCAGAAAAAGTAATGTGCATTATGTAGCATCTTACTGCTTATTTATTTCTGACTAGCTGACCCTACAGACGTTGTCCTGTCCCTATCTACCTACCCTCCTACCTACCTACCAATCTACCTACCTACCCTACCTATACCTACCCACCTACCTACCCTACCCTACCTAAAGGTATAGGTAAGTAGGTAGGTAACTAGGTAATGCAAATATATCCAAGGAATATAAACAGTTTCATACAAATTTTTATCCCCTATTTCACCCCCTTGGGGGTTGATTTTGAAAAATCCTTTCTTAGTGGATGCCTTCGTCATATGAAGAATACGTGTACGAAATTTCCTTAAGGGTTTGGCCTATGCGTTGATACACAAGTCAATCACTTTTGCCTTTTATTTACAGGGTGTCCGGTAATTAATGGATAACCTTGAAATGGCTTAAAGTAGAACTTATGGCCATTCAGAAAAAAAAAAAAATTACGGAAATAAATTGTATTCTAGTCGTAGGTAGTGTTCAACAAAGTAAATTAAGGATTTTTTTAATACTTATCTTAGGTACTACTTATGATAGATTTCTTTCGTATTTTTCTCTGAATGGCCGTAAGTTCTACTATAAGCCATTTTAAGGTTATCCATTAATTACCGGACACCCTGTATAAGAAGAAGAAGAAGATAATTAAACATTAGTCCTAGTGACTGTAGAACTTGCAGTTTCTGTTTAAATCTAAAAACAATAATGACATTGATTTTAGGTTAGGTGCAGTTTGTAATCGTTATAATAAATTATTGGTGTGTTATTACTATGTACTGCTATTACAGAAACTACTACGAATGAATGACATTGATATACACGCGTCAATAACATTTCGTTACACATAATTCATGAACCGAAATTATGATTATAATGCAACTTATTTGATTAATATAATTTTTTGCATAGTACTAAGCAATTTAAACAACATATTAATATAGGTTACGCATTATTACCTGTTATAATCATTAAATTATATTTTAGGTAAAATGAGTTTGTATTTTGTGGATAGGTATTTCGTAATCCGCAAATTCTAAAGCAAAACAATTTACTATACAAAGGTTCTATATTCATTACAATTATTTTCATTAATTTACTTTTTCTGTATGTGGGTGGGGCAGGATCTGGCATAGTCATCGGGACAGGACAACGTCTGTCGGGTCAGCTAGTAATACAAAATATAATATAAAGTAAGGCTAAAAGGTACACTGAGACACCATGGCGGCTCAACCAGGTTTGCGTAACCAACAAAGTACAGTACAGCACCTAGGGAGGGTACCATACCTATCGTCCGCTTGGTTCCGCAACCAAGCATACATTCTAGGTGTAAGAAATAATGTGCATCTAGAAGAATGCACTGGAGATGACAGCTTCAGCTAACTGGTGCTCACTTAACAAAAAGTAACACACGCTGCTGTATGTGTCTCGACTGCACTACTCTACAAAGGTTGAGGAGGTTGTAGAGTACATACGTATTAAGTCGAATTTTGCTCTGAGGGTCGAGCGGTTGGCCTCGAGCCACAATGTGAACTTCAACTCCTTTGTGGTGAGAGTACCAACTGAACATCTGTCGACCTTCACGAAGGAGGAATTTTGGCCGAAAGGGGTTATGTTCCGGCGCTTCCGAGGCCGGTTACCTGCTGACACCGCGCGACACACGACGCCAACATTACGTGTGAAATAGGATATATTTAATTAAGGTTTTAATATGTATTAGTTTGTTATTGTTTAAGATTATTTTGTGTATTTTATCTATGGGCCACAGTTGCCTGATAATAAAGTTATTATTATTATTATTATTATAACTTGTTAATTTCGTAATATTCCGTCCAAATAATAATCTTAGTTTTATGTTAGATTAATAATATATTAGGTGGTATGGAACATTACATTGTTTTCACGGTATATTTAAGTATTAGATTATCCAAACGTATAAAAACTATGAAATATATGTGACCGGCTAATTCTTTGTCCTATCGGTGGGACAGACAAGTAAAATTCCTAAAAGCACCCTAAAAAAATAACCTACTTACGAACTCAAATAACACAAATCATTTTTACTTTTATAAAATATTATATCTGAACAAAGCCGTGTTTGATTTTTACTCGATTCAGTTACAGCACTATATTTTCCGTTAAAGATTTTTCTCGAACTTGCAAAGTTTAGTTTGCAAGAAAAGGAAAAAGGAAGACTTTACATGGAAAATTAAAAATTTATTTTTAATGCCAAGAGCAGATGATCCCAAAAAAATCACAGGAGACAAAAAAGTTTACCCATCAAACTAAGTAGTAATTTAATGGAAATGTAACTTCACATTGCCTGTACTAATAACTAGTACAAGCAAGTATTAGATATGGATTCAGTAATACTTTGTAATTTCTACTCACTGTAAAATCAATTTCTTGTGACCAATTTTGATAACAAGGAAATCATTAACGAAATGATTGCATATATTGTTATATATTTGCATCATATTTCTTTTGTCACGCAGTTGTATAGAATTATTGGTACTCGACAAACATGAAGGGCCTTCTAATTGTAGCACTGTGCGCCGTGTATTCAGCTCAAGCATGTAAGTTCTTATTTCAACTATTAGGGTGCTCTGGACTCTAAGGGTCGCTTTACACATAAGCGGGTAAGGCCACATTGCGGGTTGTATTAAATACAAGGTTATTTTTAACCTAAAGGACTATCAGGGTTTCTGCTCGAGAATTCTCGAGGCGGGAATTCTCGAGCAATTTGTCTTTAGTCGAGACGGGGAAAAAAACGCCTCGAGAACTCGAGGCATCAACTCCGTGCGCTAGGTAACTAAAAAAAACACGCACGTGTTAGTTGTCATTGTGTACTGTCACTTGTGTGTTATGTTTGTGTCGTCATAGTAGAAGTAAGCTTATTAATTAATTATTAATTATCAACATAGGTTTTATCACTTGTGTCACAACAATTAATTTAGTTAAGTCAATTAGGTTAGTACCTAATTGACTTAACTTCATTATTTTTTAATTAATCAAAGTCTTGTACATTTGGGAACTAGTAGAGATCCAATAATTTAAAAAAGTCGAAAACGTCAATTTTTCATCGTGTTTTATTAAAAAAAAAAAAAAATTGTTGATATACTTGACAAACTCGAGAAATCCATGTTGAGGATTCTCGAGAAATAAAAATCGTCCAGAATCTAGATACCATAAGGACTATAAAGCTAACGTCATAGTTAATTAACCACTTTCATTCTATGACTTTTATAATTAAATAATTCACCAAATTATTTTTTCACATATAAGGTTGTTAGTATTTTACAAATAACCCTGTAAAATACTACTGTGTCAAGAAAGTACCGGAAATTATTCAATGTAAAACAAAATATATTATGTATTAAATACTTTAATTTATGGTATCGCCTTCAAAGTAGGGCCCTTCCGTAACAATACAATAACGCCATCGAATAACCCAATAATGAAAACATTTTTAGACGCATTTTTTGGAATCGACTACTTACTTATAAATTCACATAAATTTCATATAAATTTTGAGGTTATGTGAAATAAGTGTAAATACAAAAGTTGAAGATCTTTTTATTACCTACTTTGACAATTAACTTTTTTTCATAGTACTTGTAGTTTTGCCGGAAATCTAGATAAACCGTTTTTTACCTTTAAAAACGCAACCCCATCCACTTCCCGACCTCAAATCGCCCGGAAATTATTTTTTTTTAAATTTTTGTAATAGGGTCTTCCTTTTCCAATGGGTTTCATTCACCTATTATTTTTTTGCTATCAAAAATTATCGACCCTGGTATACACCTCTTTAAATTAAATAATTATTATATTTTTTTAATTATTCATTCCCGGTTCTTTTTTGACAGAATTTAAAGCGACAGTAATCAATTTTCTGTCAAGTGAGAGCCAATTCCTGCTTAGTTGAAACTGTGCACACTTTCCTGCCACAACAATACTTGAGAGCGTGCTCAATTTAAAATAACGATATGAACGTTTTTTTTATAATTCCATTTATTCTAATGTGAAATAATGTTGTTTATAATGTTACATATTATTTTCAAACCACCGATAAAATTCTGTTGCAATACAAAATAATATATTATGGTTCATTAGCACTAAATACTTATGTTTTAGAAAAAGTGGGAATGAATAAAATTATGTTGCCTAAGAAACCGCATCCGAGAATGTGGTTGCTACTAAAATTCATTTGATAGCTCATTATAATTTTCTCTTTGTGATCGTTATCCTTTCGCAGTACCGTTAGCTATTTGACGATAAAAAAATATGGGGCCCAACACTATTCAATATAATCCGTAACGAAAATGGGTTGCTACGACGTAGCGTTCTAAAGCCTACGCATAGTTACGCCGTAGCTACGACTTCTACGACGTAGCAAATATGCGTAATGTATTGCATGACATTTTTACATTACACAAAATTATGTTTTAGTAAGCGTTTTTACAAGCGTACAGTGATTTGAGATTTTGTATTGGCAACAATAATTATGGAATCTGCTTTAACTGGCAACAACATAGTTGCAACGTTCCAACTGCCTGAATTCAAAAGTATGTTTAAATGGTTTTATTTAAATTAATATTTTAGCTTTGATTTCACTCAAAGAGTTATTTTGTTTAATTAAAGGGAATGAAAACCTCGGCAATCTCCACATCGAAACCGGCACTGGAGTTGTTCCACAGAAGTACTTTCCGTTGACCGCGGACGATAAGCATGCCACTCGCAAAGCTGGTGCTTTTGTGAGCTTCATCAAAATCGTACCCCAGGTCAACCCACTCAAATTACCAATTTTGGGACCGTACAATATTGTTCTGCCCGATGTCAATTTCCAGTAAGTATTGATTGAAGAAAAGGTTAGACAGCTTTGACTATTTCCGTTGTGAGGATCACAAATTACTTTCTGCGTTCTTATAAACAACTGCTAGATGCAACTGCTTTCTTTTAGTTTAATTGTTATACTTAGGTTATATTAATATTTAAATTTTTAGTAGATCCAACAAAGAGAATTTCCTAAAAAAAAAGTACGACTGTTTAGTTAGTAAAATGTTTATTTATGGGACTGAAGAGCATTTATGCAAAATGAATAAAACATTACCTTTTCTTGTACTTAGACATTGCTATAGTCTATACTTATTTCAGGGGAGACCTTGTTCTGACCAACATTGCCGTTAATGGACTCAAGAGCCTGTCCCTGGCTGGTCTGGAGGTACGCATGAACCCTGCTCGACTCGACTTTAACATCAGTGTACCTCAAGTTAGCGCTGACGGTAAGCATTTCACTTAAATAATATGGATTATTTTCGATACAAAACTAGGTACTTACTATTCTCTTTATTGTGGTTGACTAATAAAGAATACCTATGGAGTCCGCCTTTGTACCTTTTGTAGCATAAAAGCTATGGAATATTTTTCACAGTAGGGCAAAACATTAAATATTTAGTTCCATCATTTTATTATTGATTTTGTGTATAAAACACAGACTTTCTTCTACCACTTTTTTAAGGAAATAGATATGACTTCCAAAAATTCCCGTAAGACAAGTTTAGTAGCGTAAAACTTAATTGCTGTAAAGTTAAATACTTATAGATTAGTAGATGATGTCGATAACGTGATTATGATTACTTGATGTTTAAACTAATAAAAATAAAATTAAAACTAAAACTATTTATGTCTGTTTTAGTTAATTTCGAGCTGCAAGCAGTGTTGAACAACCAACCCTTGAACGTCAATGGCCAAGTGAGGTAAGTTACGGAAAATAACCGTACATGCCACCATTTCCTGAAATATCATTGGTGCTCGTCAAGTTCTGGAAAAAAATATTGTAGAGCGTCATCTCTGTTACTCATAACAGTGAGATTGAGGGAAAACTTCAGTTAACTTATCACGGCAGCCTCGAAAGCCTAAATGTGTTACATTTATTTATTTGCCTATTTTTTAATTATAGTAAATAATAATACCAACCTATATGGTCCCACTGCAGGGCAAAGGCCTCTTCTCATATAGTGAAGAGGCACGATCGATTTATCTTAGATAAATGCAGTAACCAAGCGTTAATGTCATAATAATTAAATTTATTAACTGTACATAACCCAGTTACTGTGTAACACGATTCCCCTTGGTAAGGCACTTTGTAATAAGTGAAGTTTCTTAAATGGATAATTTTCTATGCACAGCGCAACACTCCTTAATCTGGCCGCTTCGGCAGCGATTGGCCCTAAGGTAGCACAGTTGGGACCAAACCAAGTGTACCAAGTAGACACCGCCGACATTGATATAGCTCTGGGAGAAGTTCAGGTGAATATTTAATGAAAATAACTCTATATTACTTTCTACTTGGGTACAAATACAATAAAGTACTGACGTCAGCCAACTGCTAAATTTTCCCCTATGAATATAAACCTTATGATTTCGTAATAAAGTTGAAAATCTATAAAAGAAATTTGACAGATTGTTGTAGCCAGATGTGCAGGCCTTTGTACCGTAAATAATAAAATTGCACGCCATCCCATTTTACAAAAAAAAATGTTACAGATCGAGATGAACATGAATCAATATGCTGAGGACTTCAGAGGTATTGTAGTACAGTTCCTGCAGAACACTCAGCAGTACCAGAGCATCGTGGATGACCTACTGCGGGCTGTCCTGAAGGCCGTCAACCACGAGCTAACGCAAATCACCGCCAAGGAGATCCTTCAGTATCTGCTAGGATCGGCGAGACCTTCCCTAAACCTATCAGGCTAATATAACTGTAATTACTGTAATTACTGTTGAATATTGTTTTTATTTTCCTTTCAAAATCCTAGTACTAGTATTGTTGCGAAAATTAACAAGTCAGCCAGTCTTAACAAGCTGGTATAGTTATATCACACCTGTAGGTACACCTATCCTCAAGACAACGGAATTCTAGAAACATCAAAGTCAAAGCATTTATTTCAATTAAACCATTTGCAGGCACTTTTGAATTGTCAAAGAGTCAGTTAGTGACTCAGTAAATTTAAGCTAGTTGGTCGTTCCAAAACGTAGGGTAGGTCTCTATGGAGAAGAACGAGCAAGAAGCTTTTACAAAATCCTGGTTACATTATTCTTGCTGCTTCTATATGTGAAAACAATGTAAGTGAAGAGAAATCCAAAACATTCTAACTAAAAATAAATTAATATAAAAGCCATAGCAGTTAAGAGATCACCAATCTCAACTGACAGCGCCCATTCACGAACATGACGCGCGGATCAGCACCACTTAGCTCAACCATTTTGAAGGGAACCGAATTATCTAACCCACACGCCACCATCAGCGAGACATTTGAGCGAGCTTGAAAATACTCTCAACCGCCATGTTCATTTATGTCAAACACATATTAATAAATTATAAATGGCTCAATAGTTCTCACATTTACAAAATTAAAATAGTGCTATTAATTTATACAAAGCTAAAGTTTCCAATGTATTTATGTCATTCGACAGATAAAATGTTATAAGTAAATAATAATAACGGTACACGATATTCATGTCAATAACAAGGGGTGAGAAACATAATTTTCTTGCAATTAAGATTAAGAAATAAAGGATTAATAATAATAATGCATCATCAACTGGACACTTACAACGTACACATAAAGTACTCCGAATCATAATCCATCTAGCAAAATTGCTTCCAGCGGCATACCGAACCTGAGGCACTTTCATCTTGTTTATTATAAAAGTGAAAGGTCACTTACTGATTAAACACGAAATCTGAAGAATTGCTTAACCTGTGAAGCTGGCAGGTACCTAGATAGGAAAGGTCAGATAAGAGATTTTGCGACAAGATGGAATCAAGAGGGTCTTTGACTTTCACTCGGACGAAGTCGCGGGCAATGACAAGCCATTGCCCACGACGCCGTCGTGATATTAATTTGTCGCGTACGTAATCTTTACAAATAAAAATTAAGCTTCCGTGTGTTTGTGTTATCAAAACTCAAATCGATGGACTGACTTGAAATTTTTACCCAGCATTTTAATAGACGAGTTTATGTACCTACACATGTGTTCTTTTATTATGGAATTGCTGCAACCCTATTAAATGATGGAAAAATAGTTCACTTTTGTGGCAGTTAAAAAAATAGCGTTCGATGCTATAATTGAAAGTGTGGAAAATAACAGTGGTCGCCTTTTTTTTTGGACTCGCCCTGTGGCACATGTAAAACCTTTCTTGCCTAATTAGTATTGGCAAAAGTACGTCAATCTGGGAGAAAAGCACAGGCAGTGGCGTCTTCTGGAATTGCTGCAACCCTATTAAATGATGGGAAAACAGCTCACTCTACCTTTAAATTATCGTTGGCTGTGTCTTTATTAGAACAGCAGTCTGTATGCTCAATACGCAAAAACAATATGGTCCACTGGGAAAGCTCTTACAGGACACGTCGCTGATTATATGGGATGAGTGCACCATGAGCTATAGAGCTCATGTAGAAACAGTGGACCGGACATTAAAAGACATCAGAAACTCAGGCAATATGATGGGGGGCGTAACTTTTGTTTTCGCTGGAGACTTTCGCCAAACGCTACCGGTTATAACAAAAAGCTTTTTACAGAAAAGACAACCGCCTTCAAAAACTAAAAAATAACTTTAGCACAGAATACACATTGACTTTAGTTTCGAAATTCGGTGGCTTTGTTCTGTTTGTTGTTTTGTATTGCCACCGACTTCCGAAACTAAAGTCAATGTGTGTTCTGTGCTAAAGTTATTTTTTCTTTTTAGTTTTTGAAGGCGGATGTCTTTTTTGAAAAAAGTTTTTTATTTTCCGCTTTTTAGTACCTCCTTCTCATCCAAATCTATTAAGAAGAGATTGAAAGTTAAGTATTTTAAAGATTGAAGAAACTAAAACGTCGTCTATGTAAAATTTTTGGGTATTTGTTGATTTTTTCAAAAAGTGCTGAATCAATTTCGATAAAATTTATATGGGACCACCCTTGAAGCATACCCTATCCATTAAAAAAAAGAATTTTCAAAATTGGTTTTCTCATATTGCTATTGTCAGAACTGGACCAAATTCAAATGGGACCACACGGAAAGCACCAGCTTTCAAATAAAAAACAATCATCAAAATCGGTTCACCCAGTCCAAAGTTCTCAGGTAACAAAAATAAAAAAGAAAAAATAAATACAGACGAATTGATAACCTCCTCCTTTTTTGAAGTCGGTTGAAAAGGTACACGTACTGACGTTATTAAAGCGTGCCTCAAATCATCACCTTTGTGGCAATCAATTGAAATTCTTAATATGTGCACAAATATGAGAGCACATTTAAGTAATAACCACGGTGGCAATTTCTCACAAAAAATACTTAAATTAGGAGATGGAAAATTACCCACTCCAATTGCAAACAGCTCCCAAGTATTGTTGGATAATGAATTGGCTCAAACTATTCACAGTCCAGAAATTCTTATAGGACACAATCTATCCCGACATCAAATATCTTACAGAAAGAAATTTCGATTAACTCTGTTCGAGGGCGATATTGTCACCAAGGAACGACTCAGTAAATGAGATAAATAATTATGATTATGGAAAAAGTACCCGGTGATTTTAAATCTCACAACACTGTGTGAAATTCTAAATTCCCTCAAAAAAAAAACTAGCTTCTTCCCGCGACTTCGTCCGCGTGAATGTCGGTTATCGCGGATGCAGACCAAGTCGCCGTTTAAAAAGTAGCCTATGTCCTTCCCCAGGGTTATTTTCAAATGTCGTCAAAATCGGTTCAGCTGTTTCATCGTAAAAGTGTAACAGACAGAGTTACTTTCGCATTTATAATATTAGTATGGATAAATAAAATGTAAAAATATAAAAAAAAGGAAAAAAATAGGCAGAAATAGTGCTATATTTCTGGTTTAGATGATATTGCTGCCAGTGTGTAATTAATAATAATAATAATAATAATAATATGTGGGGACATTTCACACACGGCCACCTGACCCCAAACTAGGGAGACCCTGTACTATGGGTGTCAGACAGCTGATATACATACACAAATATATTTTAAATACATACATATATAGATAAACAACACCCAGACACAAGGCAAACACAAGTGCTCATCACACAAATATTTACCCTGGGCGGGAATCGAACCCGCAACACGCTGCGCAGCAGTCGATCGCTCAGCCACTGCGCCAACCGTGTCGTGTGTCGTGTCAATTACAGATAAAGTAGACATTTAAACATTCACCTCAGACGCACTTGGTATTGCTGATTTCCATTAAGCCTGATGACCCATTTAGACCCATTTAAGTACAATAGTTTTGGCTGATTGACAAATATTTGGAAGTAGTATGGTTTTTACGCTATTTATAGCGCACTGACGTAAAAGTATTAGCTTCGTGTTGATTTTCGAATTGGAAATACAACTATCCTATGGCTTTTGGTTTGAAAATGTTATAAGTACTCTACAATAGTAGCGACGCGCTCCGGTTCGCACTGGAAACACTAATTATCTATAGCTGGACGACTTCTAGTAGTAGATGGATAGGTGCGGTCATGTGTAGTACGGTGGGTATCACGGTGGACATCAGTGCAAAGTTTATAAATGATGGCCTACTAGCGGCGTCCCACCCCTGCTTCACACGGGTGCAATGTCGATACAAACTATACGTATAAACCTTCCTTGAATCACTCTATCTATTGCTGAAAACTGCATTGAAATCCGTTACGTATTTTAAAAGGTCAACATTTAAGGTAAAAAGGTAAGGAAACATTTCGCGATTTTAAATAAAACAGTTTGCCTGCAGTTTAGAGGCCATCGCTGATTATAACAACACGGCTCCGGCAAATAATTTGCCATTCAAATTTGGGCTTTAAAGTACCCTTTATAAGTAGTTAGTGGTAATTTTAATAACGACAAGATACAAAAGACAACCGCTTTCAAATAGTAAAAAATAACTTTCAATTCGCAAGTTTTGCTTGTTGTTTTGTATTGCTACGGACTTGCTAATTGAAAGTTATTTTTTTACTTTTTGAAACCGGTTCTCTTTTGTATCTTGACTGTTTTTTAGTTTATTTTTTATTGGCTTTTTAGTTTTTAGCTGCTGGCTTATTAATTAGGAAACGGTGACACCAAAAAAATTCCACCCTTTGGGGTGGAATATTTTCTTGTAATTTATAAGGGGCCAAATTTGAGGCACTATCAATTAAAAAAGAATCATCGAAATCTGACTACACTGAAAAAAGTTATGCGTGGTTAATCATAAAAAAAAAATGTTCATATAATGAAAACTACTTGGCCAAACTATGTTAAATTTTTATGGGACCAAATGGCAACTATTCCGCATCAAACTAAAGAAGAATCACGTAAATAGGATCATAAATCTCAGTGAAATCGGTGTACACACATAAAAAAAATACCAATCGAATTGAGAACCTCCTCCTTTTTGAAAAAAGGTCGGTTAAAAAAAGGTGAGGGTTGGCGGGCGGCGTGCTGACAGCTAAAGGCAGATCCACTTAATATTATGATCATTGCCGATCCGATCACCGTATCCGCATCCCCAACGCGTAGCATGGTCGCTTATCTGGACAAGTGATGATACGCGATCATGATACGCAATCTTAATACGGTCGCTTTGTTATAGAGCGCGATACGACCATATCGAGTCGGTTTTTGACCGATCACCGATCACGAATACGGCACGGTTTGCCGATACTTCTTCTTCTACTAATTCTGAGGCTACCACAGGTAGATACGATACTGAGTAAAATAAAGGCGTCCATAACTAGAAACGGAACTGACGACGGATACAGTACGACGAATTATACGACGATACGGAAACGGTGATCTGATTGGGCAAATGGTCATATTTGGATCCGGCTTTACGGTTGGATTTTTTAAGGCATTTCCGACCGGATCGTTGCCGTGTCGGAGCGGGGCTGTTATAATGAGCGATGACCATTATAAGACTTATTACCCACACGTGGCACAAACCACGAGCAAGGGTGCTACTGTGGCCAGTAGATCACCATCATCCGCCTAGCCTTTTCGGCATCCAATCTGACTGGATGCAGCTGTAGGTAATACCAGAATCTTACATAGACCAACTGCTTATCTAAACTAATGGGTAACACGATACCCTTCCGGTTCGCGGTCGCCACTCTAGAACTTTTCGGCCCCATCGGTCATCCGTTCTGCGAGCAATGTGCCCTGCCCACTGCCACTTAAGTTTGGCAATTCTTCGGGCTACGTCGGTAACCACGGTTCTCTTGCGGATGTCCTCATTTCTGATTTTCCGCTGGATGCGAGTCGCACGGGCCCGGTCAATGTGGCGACACTTGGGGGAGACCTATGTCCAGCAGTGGACGTCTTTCGGCTGAAATGATGATGATGATGACGTTACCCTTTGGGGAGACTGGTTGTCCGAGTCGGACTTCTGACGACATGTAACGGCGGTGAAAGATCTACGACTGGCCAATGTGAGTTTCAAAGCCTGCAGGATCTAGGGAAAAGGCTAAATCTACTTACTGTATGAAAGCAGTAAGTAGGACAAGATATTAATTTCAACCTTACTTGGTAGATGGACGGTAGAAACAATCAAGTAACGTAACTAATTGTTACATGTGAAACATTATCTCAACTTGAAAGATCTGTCTTTCAAAATGATCTGTCTTGAAAGATCTGTATTACCTATCTTAAAAGTTAAAAGTTCACACTGGGAACCTCGATGCAAACAACATTTGTACACAATAAACTACATCTTTAGGTTTTAGCTTTCTCAGTGGGATAAACAAGACAAGTATGAACCGAGGTTCCAAGCTCCATCCGCGTGTCGATGGCGAACACTGATATGTATCATGTGTGTGTGTGTGGATGTATATGTTTGTATGTATGTGTGTGTATATAGTGTGAATTTGTGTGCTGTGCTAAGTGTTGTTTACTAGAACATTGAGCACAGCAATAGCCGTAGATATTATTTAACATTTCTCCATTTTCTTCTTCTTTTCGATTTAAGTATAAGGTACCTTTTAAATTACGAGTATATAACTAAGCTAAAGCAAGCTAACATGTGATTTGACAATATGTGAAAGTATGGCAGGCCGCAGGATGCAAATATTACATACAATGTAATTTTTGTAACCTTAAATCAGTAACCAGTGTACCAATTACATATAACAAAAAAATCATAAATATATGCGTAATATTATGTTTTAAAATATGGCATTTGTTCCGCAGTTATTCGTAACTATTGCGGCCAACATGTGGACTCGTGTTAATTGTAGGTATAATTATTTCAGTGCAAAGTAAATATGTAAGTAAAGGTAATAATTATATTGTGAGATAAATTGTATGAAACCCTAAATAACTAAGCCTCACATGGTCCTAATGTTTATGAACAGATGAGGCTTGGGTACTTAAGACCTAAACAGTCACACCACCACCGATCAAATTATTTTAATTTTAGGTACCAAAAATTCTGCCCACGATTTCATCCGCAGATGGCAAATAAGCGTCCTACTATTGAGTTTTTTTTGTAATCAAACTATATTTTATAGTACTTCTAGGCTAGAGATTATCTACCTCTTACAATAAAAATAATATATTTCTTTTTAATATTAGTTTACGGCAATTTAATAATTCGAAAGACATTCAGGGTTACTTTTTGGGTTGTATATTATTAAATTATTCGATATCCGACATACACACAGCGTACTATGCTAGGCACGTCAATGCGTAATGGGTGCGTTTATAACATGCTTATTACAAATTTACAGTTTGGACCTCGGCCGTCTCCATGTTCACAGGAACACTTCAAAACTCCCACCTTCCCAAGACGCGCGGCGCCTGGTGCCTTAAACACGGCCATTGTATTCCATGACCAGCATGCTACGGAGAAAGTTACCGGCGTTATAAATTCTGCTAAAAGTCGGCCTGAACTGAACCCGATTATACGAGTAAGTACCTAAGAGATATTTTTGGACCCTACGATGCTAGTATACCGAACCTCGGTTTGGATAAGTAAGTTTTAAGCTTTTGAATACAATAAACTGTGTCGTTTTGAACCAAGATAGAAAAGCATAGGTAGCAAAGCTAATTTTGGGTAATCAGATCAAGGAGGTCTGATTATAGCAATCATCAAGCTGAGGACGATCAGGGGGCCAAGTCTGCTATTTTTATAATTTCGTCATTCAAACACGATCCCATTGTTATTTTGCTAAAAGTTCGTAATCTGCTAAATTCGTAATGGTCGATCATTGGTCGGTCGAATTAAAAGCAATGACTGCACAATGACGTTCTAATGGTAGGTCACTGATCAAAGGAACTGTCAAAATTTTAGCAGATTACCGCTTAAGGCAGTAATTCAGTTTTCATTTTGTACGAGCGATTACCATTCTATATCATTTCTTTCAATGGCGTGTCAGTGGTTGATCATTGGAAAGTCATAATGACGCCATTATATTAGTAGATTACCAAACTTGTCAAAATCAACAATTATGAAATCAATGGTAGACCATTCTGACACTATTGTAATAGCAGACTTGAGGCCCTGGTGTGATTTTTTATTCGAACTCGATCGTGTTAACGTAAACTCCAATTTGTATTTTATTAAATCTGGAACAGCGCAGTCTAGTGCCAACAATATTAAACACAATTGCAATATTAAATACAAACATACATAAGCGATAGTTTACATTAACGCAATCAAGTTTGAATACAAACCCACACTAGGCCCTCTGACTCCCCAACGATTGCTAAATATTTTACTTTTTTTAATTGATAGTGTATACCTCAAAGTTGGTCCTATATATTTCAAGAAAATATTCCACCCCTAAGGGCAGACAATTAAGGGATGACTGAAATTGTATGGTGTCACCGTTACGTAAAGGCGATTGTCTTTTTATAAAAAAGTTTTTATTTTGTACAAACTAGACCCATGTTAATAAAAAAAAAGTAAGTCAATCAGTATGCTAGCGATAGCGATCTTTCCGTTTTTTTATCTTTCACAAAGAGGTTTTTGCTAAGTAAGTAATCCATGATTTACGAGCATCGAGTACAAGGTATGTGCTCGATGTCCACGAGGCTTGCCTTTATTGTTTTTAAAAGTATCGCTCGAACCAATAATTAAAACATAGGTATATTCCACTCCGAAGTGGGGGTGATCAACGGCGTTTTTTTTGAAGTGAAATAGTTATTTGTTATACAAGAGTGCAAAG
Source organism: Charanyca ferruginea (assembly GCA_947361185.1). Taxonomy (NCBI): domain Eukaryota; kingdom Metazoa; phylum Arthropoda; class Insecta; order Lepidoptera; family Noctuidae; genus Charanyca; species Charanyca ferruginea. Next base: position 17,452,758 of record OX376059.1, on the reverse strand, counting down.
TTGCTTTTTAACCGCGTGTTAAATTTTGATGACCGAGCAAGCGAAGGATTCTAAAATTGAATCACGAGCGCAGCGAGTGATTTAAAATTAGAATCCTGAGCGTTAGCGAGGGAATTAAAAGAGCACGAGGTGAAAAATCTTTGCACTCGAGTGCAACACGTAACTTTTCATTCCACCTCAGCGAGGAAATGACTAAATGCAAAAAAAAAACGTTTACAAAGTCTGAGTTTTTAACAAATTAAAAAAAAGTTGTATGATATATTCGGCACCATAGAGGTAGCAGTAAATAGGTTTAATGTTTTTTTTTAATTCACAAACTTAGTGCACACGATGTTCTAAATTCAATTTACTTTATCCTCTAGAGAATAAAAACGGCTTTTCCACTCAGATATTGAAGATAAATTTACTTTATCCTCTAGAGAATAAAAACGGCTTTTCCACTCAGATATTGAAGATTAAAAATACTCTTTCCGAGATGGTGGGATGAAAACTTCTTTAGCGGCGTTGAGCACTTTTTCTGTAATGGGTATAAAATCTTAAACTCGCGTCAGGACACGTGACCTGATCGAAAAAGCGTAAGACGGATGGAGAGTAGACAGCTATCCCCTCTCTACGGCGCGGCGAAAATGTATGCCTGGGCCTACTGTTTTCACTTCTGCCGGCACTCCCGGAGTGCAACCCGTCTTTTTTTTATTTTAGGAAATGTAAACACCGCCGCCGCCTTTGTACCTTTGTGCATGAAGTGTAAATAAATAAATGTAAAGAAGTCGATAGACGCTGCGACCAAACAATAGCATTAATCTACTTACTTCAATTGTTTTGAATTCTGAATTCAAACAAAGAATCATGGCAGGATTTGTACAAAAAAAATAAGATGTTTAGAGAAGTTGAAATTCTAATTCTTATATTGAAGGGTACCTAAAGAGTATTTTCAGGCATTTACAATATTTTTAAAACCCCGCAAAAAAGTTAATAGTTTAACTAAAAACTCATTGTTTCAGAACGAAACGGCCACTGACAGTAACAGTGCAACTGACAGCCGCTGTTTCGTAGTTCTTACATTGAAATTGTATCGTTTTATGGGAAATAATATTACAAATAATGATTATTTTTTTCCACACACTTGTCACATCACTTGTCTGCCAATTTTATAGATTTCTTTTTTTTTAAACACAAAATGGGCATCGAGATGAAACTGAAAAGTGTTATTTTCATTTTGTAATATTTTAAATATGCGGGGGTTTAAAAATATACTAAGTATATCAATCTACTCCTGGTTATGTATTCTTCACATTGGAAAATATTTTAAAGAAAGAAAGAATCATGGCGACATTCATCTCGCCATGTTTCATTGAATATTGAACGGTTCCACAAAACTTAGAAGGCATTCCTTGTATTAGCAGCAGTAGCAGTATTGTTGGTCAGGTTTTCTTGTAATGAGATGGTAGAACCGTTTGTGAAGTGGCTTAGCTGTTATCTTTATTGCAGATGTCCACCGCGAAGCGATCTTGCAATCAGGTGAAAGGGCAAAATTAAAATAAAAATATTAGTAATTTTCAGGGGAAATCTTACTTTCAAAAGTGTTACTATAACTAGTGTTAGTTAAGGAATTAAATTTACAAAGCATAAACATACATCTACAACAAGCACCCGCTAAAATTCCTAACATTACTTACTATAGAAGGTAAAAGAAATCATTTAGACATTAGAGTACATAGTTACTTAAAAATCAACGTCGTTCACCGTTCATTTTGTATACATGTCAAAACGATTCGTGATTATAAGCCGACATAAAAAACGTTTTACAGCAAGTACAGAAGTGGTAACGATTGTTAATCTTGCTCATAATGCTTTGACACCCTCTGAGTCTATTGTATTGTTACGTAGGTCGGTACGACCAAAAACGTCATGCTAGCGCCACCTATTATCCAGTAGCAGAACTACGCTAGATAGCGACATCTATTGTCGAATAGCGGAACTACAGGGTCTAGGACTTTCGGGAACATTCTACATTATTCGAGATGGTGATGTGATTTTGAATTGTTTATTATGATTATATTTTTATCTAAACCTCTTTTAACGTACACGACTTGTTACATTGTTCTCACATTGTACCCTAGATTCAATATGAATGATGTAACCGAAATTTGTAACATATTATTGATTTTAAAAGAGTGTTGTTCATGGAGTTTCTTGCTCGTTCTTCTCCATAGAAACCTACTGTTTGGAACGAGCAACTAGCTTCAACTTTCTGACTGACTGACTCTGACAATTCAAAAGTACCTGTAAATGGTTTATTTGAAATAAATGATTTTGAGTTTTGAGTTTTTTTTTGAGGCAAACTGATACTTGAAATTTTGCGAACGCCGAGGCCCCCCATTCGAACAGGTAGAGTAGCTTGGGCCCAAACACGGTCGTCCATTGCTAAATTTAAAATGGAGGTTAAAGTATGACGGATAATTTGGTCCATTTTATCTAAAAGGTGAATGTGTTTCCACAAATGGGTAGCACGAAGGAAGTAATTTAATTTAGGGCCAAAACAACAGTAACGAATTATGGTGATGGCCGAATGCATGTTAATTTCTAGCAGTCTTTCCGAAATGTCATTGAAATTTTGTATTTTTTCCTCAATAAAGATAGGAAAGGAATTCTCAAAGATTGGAGACCCAAGGAGACGAAGAGTGCTTTTTCTATAATTTTGATATTGGGGGCTATTGCGTTAAATTTTGAAAGTGTCGATTGTCTGTCAGTATTGTCCGATATACTTATATAATTCAGATTTCGAAAGATTGAGTTCTAAGCCAATTAAATGCAGTTCATTTTTTAAGAAAACCAAATCTTTTAAAACATTATCTACATCACCCCCTAAGGTCCCATCATCGAGATACCATACGTTAAATTTGGAATTTAGTTGTCGAATAATTACCGATGTCAGTGATGAGATCAAGGTAAACTTAAAAAGTACAAATGAATATGAATCATATGTTCATATGAATTTAATAAGTCACATTGGTACTTGCTCGTGCCCGATTGCGAAACCACAACCTCATGCATGAGAGCCGAACGCCTTAAACTACTATTTTATAGAAACAAATATAATTGCTGAGAGGTTTTTCATAAAGTAAGTAGGGACGCAACATGTGTCGACACCCTTGCGCCATCTCATCTTCCTAGCACGACGTGTTGTGCTGGGGCGGCTGCTGTAGGTGCCAAAAACCTCAAACGGCGCAAATATTGCCTTCTGGGAAGCCTTCTTGGAAGCTATAGATTTGAGCCGTTTGGGGTGGAAACTCTAGGACCGACCGGAGGTCCGAGTGCCCATATTGTGTGGGACATCGCCAAGCGTCCGGTCACCTCTTCATGTGACCCGAAGGCTGGTCTATTATTTGGTCAAAGAATCAGCATTGCCATAGAACGCGGCAATGCTGTCAGTCTGTCAGTTGGGCACGTGTCCCGTTGACAGCGATGTCACAGTATAAGTATTATTAGTACGATGTGAACGAATTTTTTAATGCCCTTTGAGCTCCCCTGACATTTTATTGTATTTGTACATATTATTATTATTGTATTATTAATATTTAGATTTTTAAGATTTGTGTGTATACAGTAGGTACTTAATTACATTAAACCGCGCGCGCGAACTAACTTGCTGCGCGAGGCGCCGCTGACGAGCGCTCTCCGCACTCTCAACCTCATTGCTGATGTCGTCGACATATTCTGTTGCTCTTTGGGTGAATTTGAAAGAATAGCTACCTATAAGATTTGCTATAGTAACGGTTAAACTATTTTTTTTTTTTTTGTGATAAAGTGTTAGCTTTATAGTTAAAGTGTGCTACAATATCACATTGGGTCTAGCCTGTAAGGATATTTGTATGTTGAGTGAATAAATAAAAAAAAAAAATTACCATTTTTGTAGCTTCAAATGGATACGATTATTATAGCAAAGAAATAAAGTTAATATTAGAAAAGTTTCCAAAATCTCAGAAGATTGAATTATTGATAATGATGTAGGTACTGTGAGTTGATGTTCAATGCAATAAATCAAGAACTTAAGAAAATTTCGGATCAGAAGATATAAAATTACTTATATGGAACCCCGGAAATTAATCTGATGCCAGAACAAAAACAGCATGAGTAGGTCTAGTCGAAGATCTATGAAACATCGTTTATTGGTGTCGAAATTCGAAAGTTATTACTAGAATTAAAATTGGCCTAACAAACGAATTGGAAACAATTGCCTCTTTAGAATCACAGTACGGAAGTTTGATACAATTGCCTCTTTAGAATCACGTCGTCGATTTTAAACGGAACCTTTCAAATTGCATATACTGGACCCTAGAACGTTACTTATACAAAATTGACGATTCTGTTGGTGCACCTCAAGCGAGGAGCGTGAAATCCACTCGTCGAAGGTAACTCTTTGTTAGGTTTTAAATGTGATTGCATCGACATAAATCGTGTGTTGATTATAGAAAACATTAGAATAATCGATAAGGGGATTATGTGCCATGTAATGTTAAATAGTAGGAGTAGTTAATTATAATTAATTTCTTGTTGTTGATGTGAACAAGAAGTACCTAACAGTGCATTTTGTCGTTTTATTTTTGGAAATCCTGTACTTGACCTGCAGTATAAGCTTAGAATAGCAAACATGTGGACCATCTTAGCGCTAGTGTTCTGCTCTGTGTATCCAGTACTGACCATTGTTTGTAAGGCTTTTATTTATTTATAGGGAAATAAGCTTAATAGGGTATTACACCCATTTTTGAAAAGTGTCTCAATGACATTCTGTGGTGCTAATATGCCACCAAAAAAAACTCAAAATTTTTATTCAATCGATATGTGCCATGAAAATGCATCTAAATTTTAAATTTTCAAATTTCGCGCGTAGTTTAACGAAAACGCCTCTTACTGGACGCCATATTGCTCAGCTTAAATGACGTCAGTTCGTTTTGTATCAAATGCGCTCATATTAAATATGATAACTGTATATAATTTAAAAATAATTAAAAGCATATTTTGTAATAGGTGTAATAATGAAAAAATTACGTTACTTACGAAAATAGTAAAAGTACAAAGCCTATATTACGCCAATCGGTTGACTGACAGTTGACAATTTTTTGTTTACACAGCCGTACGGCGTAATAACTTGGCCGCTACTATTTCATGGCGTTTTATAACAGATTAAAAATACTGAAAACTTTGAATTGAATTTAAAAATTGGTTTTGTTATTTTATGAACTAAAACTTACATTTTCCGACTGCTTTATGCCTAAACTAAACTGTCTCAATAACATATTTATAGATTTTTTCTCCTAAAGAGTAAAATACCCTATTGATAACATTCATGATCGTTCTTTAGTCTCTTGAACTGGACGTATACATATTTCATCCATAAACATTTCAGCTGTGCTATTCTGTTAAAATCTCCTTGAGTGAATTTAGGTAAGCTTTTTTTTATATAAGGCCTCCGCTTTCTCCTTTCATTATTATTTGCATTTATTTAATTTCAATTTCAATAAATAAATCTATTATTACGTTTTACACGGAACTTATAAATATTAATAAAATAGGCTTACGGCATCAAAAAACCCGTCCGTATTACTGTCAATGGAACAAGTGTCCAAAAGGTTGGCAGCATTGCCACATTGTATGGTAATACTGATTCTTTGGCCCACTACTGTCTCTGGAAAGATGGGTACACGGGCCGACCTGTTTCCGACCGCGCAAGCCACTTTCCTGGCAAACACGGCACTTCAAAGTTAGGGGCCGGGATAACATTTGTTTGGTTATCGTTTCCGTGCTGTGCTTTTACCCAGCTTTCGACTCTTTTTCCCAGCTTTGCAGATGCCGAGACCACCAAACCGAATAGGTAGTGTCACGGTAATGATATCTAACAGTATTGTGACTCGGCCCTGTCCTTGAAATAATTACCTACAGCCGCGCGGTACGTCACGGCGCGAGAGGGCTGCCCGTCAGTATTTTTATTTTAACATTCTACTTGAGCTTCTTCCTAATTTTGTGATTGTAAAAATTACATAGGTATTTTATTTAAAAAAAGGAAATTCGTTGTGAATGAAATTCTTCCTATTTCATTCACATCGAATAAAAATAGTAGATTTATTAAAAAATAACACCCTCCTAAATTAGAGACTGAAAAAAATCAAATAGAAAGTTCGAAATTGCTCTTTTCCATATTAAGTAAGTACCTGTACTTATTTCAATTCATGCTTACTACTTCCAAACCACCACACCGTCCGTTCGTCACTGCGACGCATTCGAGACTGTTTGCATACTAGATGTATACTAACCTCGAGGCGCGTAGGTATGACTCGTGTTCAGTTACCGTTTGTAAAGATAAAATACTGTTAGATGTCCTTACTGCCTTAGCCTGTAGCCACGCTCGGTCATCCAAGGCCACATTCAGAATGTATGTCAATGTATTTTTCATAATTTAGTTGCATCGCACATATACAAAATAGTTTGGCATTTTCACTTTTTGTCTAAATATGTGTTTTTATTGTCAATTTAATGCATGGTTACCTCCCTGTAGTAAATCAAGAAACTGGCTTCATTCACATCCACAAGACGTCCAATGCTCCCCTTCCAGAGGAGTACTTCCCGCTCCTACCGAACGATGTTGAAGCCACCAAAACAGCAGAACATTATCTTAAACAGTCGCTGTCTAAATTGGACACCAGCATTGTAAAAAGTGTCAACAGTATTATTCTTTATGAGCTGAATGCTTTGTAAGTATACCTCGATATTAAATTAAATTTAATAAGGAGGAATAGTAAGAATAATATAATGAGTTGGCAATAGAAAATAAACGGTGTATTACACCCTTAATTGATCAGTTAACTGATTAATTAAGGGTGTTTATGCTTATAGATTACTGCTTATATCAACTGCACCGGTGTTTTAACCTGTTTGCTGGCCGCCACTAGTTTGCGGATAGTCAGAACATAGTTAAATCAATAAACCACCTACATTACCAACTAATGAAAATGTACTTTAGTTAGTAGATAAAATTCTGATAATGATGATGAATGATTAATTAATTTCAGATTCGATTTGGCTTTGTACAATTTCGTGGTGAATGGCTTTCGACGTGCTACTATAGATGGTGTAGTTATTCGTATGAATAATTCAAGGGTTGACTTTAAAGCCAGCGTTCCGTTTTTGTCTGCCTTGGGTAAGTACCTTAAGACGCTTCCCTGAAAAAATTACATTGAGCCACGAGCCATATCGAAAGTGAAGCACCGTACGGATCTATGTGTGCGTCGCGCGTCGGTCCGGCTTACTTAAGGTGCTTCAATTTCGATATGCGTGGCGCGGAGTCCTTCTTTTTTCTAGTCCGTGCCTTGAGCATTCGTTCCCTCTTTGCCGCAGAATCTGAATTTGCGCAATTTTTGGAATTATTTTTATAAAAAAAGAAAAGCGATAATTTAAAATTAAAAAATAAAAGGTGAATTATATATAGATTTTTAAATTATCCATCCATTAGTGTAATCCTCAAATTAATAGAACGTCAACTTTAGCAAATGATACATGCTATCAATAATTTTACTCTGTGTTGACAGTTTTTAAAGGGAAATTTAAGTGTATTTAGGACACGAGTTAATAGCTCTCGAATAACAAAGAAAAACGCACTATCGCAAGGTTTTGGTTGGGGTAGTAGTAGTAGTAGTATCACGGGCTGGCGTCCGCAACTCCACGTCTCAGCTCGCATTTTGCGTACAGGTGGGAAGTAAATCATTCGATCTACCCGAGCTCCCCAAGAAAAACCCGCAGCGCCTTGACGTCGCTGGCGATCTCCCATAGGTTACCTGGGTTACCGAAGTACTTTGCCCTATATAAGCGACCTCAGGGCAGTTCAGAAGCACATGAGCAGCTGTCTCGTCCACCCCCATGCAGGCTCTGCACCTAGTCCTCATGCAGCCCGTGGTCGCCATGCAGGCTAATCTTTGTATACGCTGTAATTTGTTAGCGGCTGTGTTTAGCTTGGACCTCGGCCACCACACCACCGACCCGTAAGCGATCATGGGGCGATAACCGCGCTATACAGCCATAGTATTATCTTAGGGGATAGGCCCCACTTCTTACCTATCATTTTCCTACATTGCCAAAAGGTGATGCAGGCCCTGTTTAATTTGTTGTCTAGGTGTTTGCTTCAGTAGTGTTTACCCACAAACGGGCACTATATAATAGGACCCTACCGCCTACCCAAACTTTTCAATACCGAGCTCCAGCTGGCCAACGAAGTAAAATACCTCGGGGTCATCTTACACAGTAAGTTAAACTGGAGCAAACACCTAGACAACAAACGAAACAGGGCCTGCATCACTTTTTGGCAAAGTGGGTAAACATGACTAGTTCAGTTTTGGTGGGATTAACTGATAAATCGAATTCCCCGCACCATCGCTCCACAATGCGTAGCGCCCACTGTGTCAGGTTACAGATGGTCCCGGTCACCTTCCCTGACACGAGGATGGCGAGGTCGTCTGCGTAGCCTATAGTGTAGTAGCGTTCGGCATTGGGTTTGTTGATTAGGTGGTTGATCACCAGGTTCCACAGGAGAGGGGATAACACTCCTCCTTGGGGGCAGCCTCTGGCAATCATGGCCGCTTGCTGCTGATCTTCAAGCCTAACTAGAAATAAGCATAGGCGAAAACATCCGCAGTATTTTCGGCGCCACGCTGTATCAGCCGCCTAGCTGCAGAGAGTTCTCTGCAACACAAATTTAGTGGCTGTGCTTTGAGGTTACCTGTCACGTAGATGCACGCTCTCTCTCTATCTATCGTGGTCTGTAGTAACTAGGAGCTTACGGCCAAGATTGGAGAGTTCTTGTATTCGGCCGGCCCTAACCCACGGCTCTTGGATCAGGGCAATGGCCGTCAGACCTGACGGCCGGAAGCATCGCCGTGCTACGAAAGCCGCAACGCGCGATGGCCGTCAGAGTCATCAGGGGATATCGCACGATCTCCTACGAGGCGGCTTGTGCACTGGCCGGATCCCCGCCCTGGGACCTGGAGGCGAAGGTACTCGCGTCACTGTTCCGGTGGCGCGAGGAAGCGCGGGCGCGGGGCGAGCGACCGATGCAGCGACACATGGAGCTGCGTCGGTCTCAGCTTCGCGAGGTCCTGGTGGCGGAATGGCGGGACAGGCTTTCGCGCCCTACCGCCGGCCTCGCCATCATCGAGGCGGTCCGGCCAGTGCTCGAGCGCTGGCTCGGGAGGAGGCACGGCTCCCTGTCGTTTCGGGTGACGCAGGTGCTCTCGGGGCATGGTTGCTTCGGGAAGTACCTGTGTCGCATAAACAGGGAGCCGGACGCCCGGTGTCACCACTGCGTCGACTGCCGGGAGGACACGGCGCGGCATACGCTGGCGGAATGTGCCGCATGGGAGGGGCCGCGCCGTGCCCTCGTCTCAGAAGTAGGCAGTGACCTGTCGCTGTCGGCCGTGGTCGAGTCGATGGTCGACAGCGCAGAGTCCTGGGACGCGGTAGTTTCCTTTTGCGAAAGTGTCATGTCGCAGAAGGAGGCTGCGGAAAGGGAGAGGGAGATCTCAACCTCCCACCCTGCCCGCAGCAGGCGCACCGGGCGTCGGCGAAGGGCGGATAACGCCCTCTTCCGGCCCCCCTAAATGGGTCCAGGGGCGGCAGACTCGGGGACGTCTGTCGCCCCCCACATACACCAGGACCCGAGGTGGCGGCGCGTAGTGTTCCACGCGCGCCCCTCTAAGATGTCCGGGGGGGAGTCTAACACCTCACTCCCCCCCCTGACCCGAGAAGTGGCCCGCTGCAGCGGGCCGGCACCAGCCGGGGGTTGCGGAAGTATCTCCAGTTCCCGCGACCCCCGACGTAGGTGTGAGATGGAACACCGGGGTGGTTTTTAGTCAGTAAGAGTCTGACAGACCGCCCGCCCCAGGGCGGAGGACATCCATGAGGATTTTCCACCCCGTACCAAAAAAAAAAAAAAAAAAAAAAAGGGCAATGGCCGTGTGTTGAACCTCTAGCCACTTGCGCAGCTGAACCGCCGCGGTCTGACTGGTGGAGGTTTGCTTGGAGGATCTTACAGGTCGACGAAAGGGACGCTATCACTGGCCGATCCCTCCTCGTCCCCCCCAATCTGTAGCCCGGCGAACAAATCCTCGTCGAGGCAGTCGCCCCCGACGGAGCCGCCACCCTCCGGGTCCGAAGCCGAAGACAGGAAGTCAGCCGGCACTTCAACCGATGGAGGGGCGGCGGCCACGTCGATGGCGACCGGAGAAGCCGGTTCTGCCGAAGCAGGTGCGGCTGCGAATGCTATCGGGTCGTTTTGTGTGGGAGCGGTCTCCCCAGTTGTTGGCAGCCTTTTGAGCTCGTCGCGGATGGTTTCCGTGGCGGGGTCTCACCCCCGAGGGACTTCTGTGAATCTGCCATTCCAGCCCTGGAACCTCACGTACACCGCTCCCAATTCGATTGAGAGGCGGCGTCCGGCCTTCATCAAGGCTGGGATTTAGTCCTCGGGAATGCAGACCACAACAATGCCGCGGCCTGTTTGTCCGCGAAGTGCAGGGCCCATTTCTTGACGTCTAGCCAAGGGTTATGGTAGGAGAGGGCCCGTCCGATGTTATTGGGCCCTCCAAAGACCCCCTGCACGTCTGGAATCCGACCCCGCAGCGGGCTCTTAACGACTAGCGTGGTGCTAGTTGGGAGAGCCAAACCGGAGACTGTGTGTTTCAACCAGGCGAGTGTGTGGTCGTTCCCGCACCAGAGTTTCAGGACTCCTTTAGTGAACAGCGGATTTGCGTTGAAAGTCGGCCCTAGTGAGTCTTGTATAGGGTATCAGGCCTCGCTTATGATCTGCCTCTGGATGGCAACGAGAACCTGGTCCGACATCTCCTTGCTGATCATCCCCGTTCGATCGCTGGTGATCGCGACGACCAGGGGAGTATTGGCAGCTTGGGCGTAGCTTTTGTTGGAAGCCCGCTTGGATTGTTCAAGCCGCGGCCGCTTATGCTCCCCACGAGGTGAAATAGTCTTATTGAAAGCTCGCTTGGCTACGGCCTGATCCTTCCAACCGGGTCGCTGTGTTACCTCCGTTGCCGGATCTGAGCTGGCTTCGCTAGCTGGTGGTTGGCTGGACCCTGGCTGACTAGTGCCCTCCATAGCCTGTTTTCCAGCTGCAAAACTCACTTGTTTTGAAGAAGAAGCCTTGCCAGCCTTGATTGCTAAAAACCTAGCCTGGCGACGCTCCTTTTTCGTTTGTCTATCCCTCCTTTTGTTCAGCTCAGATTGAGTTGATGGACCTGAACGGTCTATGCGAGGGCGTCAGGTGATTTGAGTTCGTTTGCCCTTGCCCTTGCGTTTCTGCACCTGCCAAACGCTTTAGAAGGCGTCGACAGTGCTTGTCGTCCCCGGTTGGTCGGTGACGACCGTCGGTGCTTGAAGAGCGCCGTTAGGAGCAGGGTGTGTTGGTGTAACCTCGGTGGCCGAATGACTCGGTGCCGAGGCGACAGAGCCTTGTTTTGTAAGGCCGGTACTGGTCCCAATTAGCGCCGTTGCCCTTTGTTTGTGGGACTTAGTTTTGGTCTTGGCCACGGTTTTCGCCACGGCTGACAACCTCGAGAAGGCTAGTCCGCCGAACTTGCCTTGGGGATCTTTGCGACCAACTTGTCACTCTCCCCCAAGCCACCCTATCACCGCTGAGACAGGTGATAGGGTGGGCCTGCATCTATGCTAACATGTTAAGCATGCCGTACGAGAACCGCTAAAGCATAGACCCAGACCCGCCCCTTTTTGGTGGTGAAAAGAATAAAGTGACAAAAGGGATTATTGCGGAGTTGAAAAAGTACATTGATTAATCATTATTTGTGACATTATTTCCCATAAAATGATGCAATTTCAATGTAAGACCTGCGAAACGGCAGTTCGTTCTGGAATAATGAGCTTTTCGTTAAACTATTCACTTTTAACATCTTTTTTTATTGCGGGGTTTTAAAAATATTGTAAACGCCTAAAGATACTTATGAATAAATAAAAGAATTAGAATTTCAACTTCTCTAAAGATCTTAATTTTTTTTTGTACAAATCCTGCCATGATTCTTCTCACAGATGATGTATTTCTGTTGCCGCCATAAGAACAAATACTAAAAACAGAATAAAATCAATATTTATCGGGGGCTCCCATACAACATACGTGATTTTTGCCGTTAAAAAAAGGTTATAACAATAATAGTGTCTAATGTTGTATGATAGATAATGGTACGGAACCCTTCATGCGCGAGTCCGACTCGCACTTGGTCAATTTTTTTTTAATGCTGTGTCTTTAGTGTATAGATAGTGCAATCCACGAAGACGCTCCTCACCAATTTTTGGTTTAGGGGATTTTCGGATTTTCGTGACGCTCTGTCCTGATTAGTCTATTCATTGTAGTGTGCGCGTGCACTCATAGGTAATTAGTGTGTACCGATAACACTCAAACATTGACGGAAGCTTGCACACATATACTATAAACGGTTAGGAAAAAAAAAAAAAAATGTGGGTAGGTAGGTAGTAGTAGGTATAGTGGGGTGCGTCTTCGTGGATTGCACTATCTGTATGTGTCTACACAACAGGAATCAAAACTAAGTTGGTGCACGTGAAACCCAGGCTTTATTAGAAAGAGTTTGAGACGGCATACATGAACCATACTTACTCTCTTGATCTCTTCACCATAGTCTCAGTCTAATATGTCACTAATTTAGTTGGTTGTGTTGGCAAGGAGTTCAAATTAATACAAACATTGTTTTTATATCTATTACAGGCACCGTTTTCCTGAATGGAATGATAGATGATTACAACTTTACGACTGTTGGTAACTTGAGGTAAACACATTAATAATATAATAATATATGGGGACATTTCACACATTAACTCTATTAGGTAGGTTACATTAAAAAAAATGACTTAGCCAGCAGCAAGGTGAGTTTCAGGGATCCATAGTGAGGATCTTTCTAACTATGTGCATGTCCAAGATTTGTCTACTGTATTTGATTCTGAACGCAGCAGTTTAGCGATGGTTTTGGTCTAAACATTTTTAGTTTTTCTCGTTGATTGTTCCTTTATTCTCATTATAATATATTTACCTACCGCTACACATTTTTCTTTTGCTTCCACAGCACATTCTCAGAAGACGTCAAAATTGCAGGAATACTTCATGTCCAAAAGCTGCAGTTACCTTCACAAGAATATGTGCTACAAATCACTGACGATGATATCCAAATTGATGTAGGGAACCTTATGGTAAATAGTTTTTAATAATTTTACACAAAAGTGATGATGGATATAAAAACACGTATTTAATTATTTTGGTCAGTCTATGTAGTTAGCGTACCTACAGTAGTACTATTAAGTATTCTGTGCCTACAGCTAGAATACAGTGAGAGTTAGGTATTGTACTTTGACCCAACACAAAAGGGCGCAGCAAAGTTATACACAAAACTTATGTTTCTTCATTGTTTCCTCATTTTACATATTTATTCATGTTTTAGATTAATTTTAAAATATTGGAAGATGTACACGAGTTGAAACAAACATTGGTCAAGTTTATGAACAAACCTGTGGACGACATCATTAAAGCTGTATCGAGAGCAGTAGTGAAGCTGATCAACGAAAAACTCGCGAGAATTCAAGCAGATAAAGTGATAAAATTTTTGATGTATGGAGGGTACCTACAAAATAGTGACGTTAACAACTTGCCTCCGGTCCAGCGTCGCTCGCCGTACCTTCGGAACTCATACCCTTATCCTAATTATCGGTACGGTTATTAACAAATAGTAGGTCTATGTCAATATCCAAATTAAACCTACTGTAAATATGAATGGCTTATTTTTATTTAGTCCTCCTTTTTATAATTGTTGTCACAAATTATGAAACAAAAGGCAGACAGACCGCGCGGAACACTGAGAGTGAAGCTACCGAAGCAAATACAAATCAAAAGCCAATACCTACAATCTCGTGATTGTATTCGCTTTTGAATTTGTATTTGTATTTGTTTTTTTAACGTCGTAGCGCCTCGCGGCTGTGCCGTAAATAGGGCGGTGCCAGCGGTGCCCAGGCACAGGGCGCAGGCCCTGAAGGGGCGCAGAAATGACTAGACCAGGATCACAAACAATACCTATTATTTATAGAGTCATACGACTGGAGTCGAATCGTCCGTCGTAAAATTTGTTGTACTTACACTGCGGGCGTACGCGGGTGTGCGCCATGGCTTTTATCTTTTTTTTATTAGTAAATGTTTTGGATTGTTCTTCACCACCACTTTCTTCTTGTCCATAGAGACATACCCTACGGTTTGGAACGAGCAACTAACTTCAATTTAAAAAAAAAAAACCCTCTATCCCTGACTATAATAATGCAAACCATCAACATAACTCTCCAAGTTAGAAAAGCTCCTAAACGTCATATCATTAAATATGCACATTTACTACAAGGCATGCCTTTTATGTTTTGTCGTTTCAATAATTTCGGATTAGGAACGGTTTTATATTCAATTTGGAATGTTAAAACAATGGAAAGTACTACGATTAATGCTATTGTTTAGTCACAGCGACGATTTGAATCTGTCAGGTCACGAACGAAAATAAATCTTGCTAAGGAAAATGTTCGTGCAATAATTTTCTACAACTTTCGAAGAGGCCTAACACAGTTTAAGTTATTAAGTTTTGTGTTATTGAGATTAATCTTGAATCCGAAATTGTGGCTGACGCTTTCCATCTCGTAGAAGTAGTTCTTCCATGTGGACAGTGCTAGTGGCAAAAAAGTTGTATCGTCTGCATATCGCAGATTAGAGATTTTTTAACCGGCAATCGAAATGCCGTCTGTTCAGTCTTTACAAGTGATCCTCATTATGAGCTGGGATGAAAGTGGTACGATAGGATGTCATCTGCTCGAGCCATCTTCATATAATTTCCTAAAGAGGTGGACTGATGTATTCATCACCGTCAGTGTATTCCAGAGTTTTGGCCATTTTACAGAGTCGAATGATTTGGTAAAGTCAACAAAGCATATAAAAGTGAGCGTGTTAAATTCTCAGGCTTTCTGTATAATCTGCCGAACTGTCAAAATTTGCTCTCGGATTCCTTTTCGCTCTACAAAGCCGACTTGTTCGGGGGCGATTCCTTTATTCAAGTAGAATTTCTAAAGTTCATTTAATACAGTATAATCTTACTTGCATGTGAATTAAGAGCAATTAGACGGAATTACTGCACATCTTGGTGGACTCATTATTATGTAAAGGTACGAAGGTAGGTATGGTATGGGCCCAATCTTTTTTGTTTGCCATGGCACGTCTGTCTGTTATTTGAAAGAACATAGGTTTTTTTTTGCAATTGTAAGTTTTGACAAATATTTTCGAATTAACGTTTTAATCGCAATTTATTTAAACTTCCTAATTCAAAATTCAAACGTAGTTTCTTGATGTTAATGTGAAACTTGTATGATTAGAAAAAGATTCGAGGGCGCAGTTATACAAGCCTGCAGGCACTGCCTCGCGGTCTATCCTTTGCCAGGCCTTTTGTTTCATAATCTGAGATTAATTAAGGTGCCTAGTTTGTTTTTAAGATGTTTAAATTGACATCATTGGTGATTTATTTTAGAAAAATCACATGCTTATAATGTAGTCTACTTCAGAATATGTATCGCACAAAAATTATTGATCCCAATTATTACAAAAATATGGCCATACGTCTTCATCTGTGAACAATCATTGTGTAAGAACTTTGAAAGATTTTCCTTGGGGGGCTCAAGAGAGGACTTACCAGATATAAATAAATTAAAAGAAACCACAGTAAGTATCACATTTTTCTAGTGAGGAATATGTAGGGCCCTCGTCTGTGTCAAAAGGGTGACGGCATCTCTTCTTTACATACTTTTCGCAGTAAGATGACCAATAAAATGTTTCTATTGACCATTAGTGACATACATAATAAATCAGAGAGCAGGCACATTCTATTTCATGTACCGCGAAGTGACAAAAAGGAAAATATCTGCTTGTTTGCCAACTAAGTAAATAATAAAGGGTTTTTTCAACTACCCCTTGATATAACGCAACACCCCTGTTGCGTTTGTAGGGGAAGTACGAAACCTAGCAGACGAAATGGAAGTAATTTTATAAAATAGGCATAATGTTTATTTTACAAATTATATTAATTACACACCTACTTAGTAAATGAGGTCAGTGATATCACAGCCGCACAAAGCAAATAAAAATAAAAAAAAGGATAAAATTGATAAAATGTGAAAAAATCACAAAATATTTTAACATAAATGCAACGTACCTCTTTGCCGATTTAAAAAAAAACCGCGTTAATGCGGTAATCTATCTTCTATCTATCTATATATATAAAATTCTTTGTTCTGAATGACTGACTGACGACTCGGATTTTCCGAGATTCTACCCCTAAGGGGGTGAAAAATGGGGGCAAAGTTTGTAGGGACAACGTGATTCCTGGGTCCAATCTACTTCAAATTTTGCATAAACATTCTTTAACAGAATTGATGGAAGACGTATTTTTTTATTTCATTGAAACTCATCGCCTAATGGGGTTAAAAAGGGGTAGAAAGTTATTTTGGGAGTGATTTGCATCGAAATTGATATCAATACTCTTTAGTGCTTTTGATTTCAATTAGGTACTTTTAATTTTGACACATGAAAAAAAAAGCGCGGGAAACTTCGAACTTGTCGGACGCGTCCTATTTATAACTTCATTGAAAATTTGTTTAAAATTGTGTAAATATCATAAGATCAGTAGTAGTAGTATTTTTAGTAGTCATTTACTTTTAGTTTGTTTGTATATACTTCAGTACCTGGTAAGTCAATTTAATTATTTAGTGGGAAAATGGACGAACCGCCTGACCCGGGGGGCTCCGTCCCCCCGGCAGGCATGTTTATTACAATTAACTCAAATGAATCGGGCATGGACACCGATGGGTCGTGTACGACCCGAAATTTAAAAAGGAGTCGCGTACAGGTGTGCAAACATTGTAACAAGCGTCGTCGTACAAAAAAACACCACGGATCTGTGTCTTCGGGTTGTGGTTGCACAGACTCTACAAATGTTGAATCGGAACCAATAATTTCTGTTCCTAATGTAATTCCCGCAATCCCTGCTCCCTCTCCACTTATTCCCCCTACACAAATAGGAAGAAAACTTTACGAAAAGTCTGATATCGCTCCTTTTGTCATACATGTACAAAAAAATGTTACATCTCCAGATGATGGAACCACACTGCATCCAGTCACTTTCGGTAAGTTCCTTAAGCAAAACGCCTTTCAAAATATAATAAATGGCAGTCTAAAAAAAATTGGCCGTAATAAAATGTCAATATCGTTTATTAGTTATCTGGATGCTAATTCTTTTATCACACATAAATGTCTTGACAATTACAATTATAAGGCCTTTATACCAACTTTTAATGTCACCAGAATGGGTTTAGTGCGTGGTGTACCTGCGGAATGGTCTCCGGAGGAAGTTATTGAAAATATAACTGTGCCAATTGGTTGTGGTCCTATATTAAAAGTAGGGCGCCTTAACTTTAAATCCCTAGTAGATGGTTCAACCACCTGGAAACCATCACAATCCATAGTTGTTACTTTTGATGGGCAGGTTTTACCTAAAAGAATTTTTATGTGCTACAATGCTTTACCCGTAGATCTTTATATTTTCCCTACTGTTCAATGTTTTAACTGTTGCCGCTTTGGTCACACTAAACTTCAGTGCAGGTCCAAACCTCGCTGCTATAAATGTGGTCAAGGCCACACTGGCGACAGCTGCGAAAGAGAACAAGAAAGTGCATCTTGCTGCCTTTGTTCTGGTTGTCATTTTGCTACTTATAAGTCTTGCCCAGAATTTTCTAGACAAAAATCAATTAAAACTTATATGGCACAAAGTTCAGTTTCATACGCGGAAGCATCAAAAGTACATCCCCCAGTAAGTAAATCATATGCTGATACACTTTTATCTTCTCCTTCCAAAAACTTTTCTGATACTCCATCAATCTTCTCACCTAATAGAATGCCTGTATCAAGTAGTTATAAAAAGACTGTCTTCCTTAAGCCTCGCTCTCCCCCCAAATCTGTCCAAGGCTATAATAAAGAGGCACACAATGCCATTATTAAAGATTTTGACATTCCTCAACCATTGAATGGTTGTGCTTTCTCTAATAATCTCAATAAAGAAGAAAAAGAAACAAATTTTTCAATAAACGACTTTCTTTCTGCATTACACAATCTTCTCTCTCAGTTTAATATTTCACCGTCCAACGCTGCACCTTCTTTTAATATATCTCAATCCATTCATAATGGACAGCACATCAAAAATACTCCAGTGGAACTGCCGCAGTCTAGTAAACAAAAAGAGTGATGTTATATATCTTTTAAACAAACATGACCCATTTGTCTTTGCCTTAGCAGAGACTTGGCTCAAACCTTATCATATTTTCAAAATTAATGGTTATATGACCATTAGAGAGGATAGATCTGATGGGTATGGCGGGGTAGCTATACTTATCAAGAATTCTATCCCATTCTCTATCATTACCTTACCTCCTCATAGTAAGGAAATTTCAATTGTAGCAATAAAAGTATATCAAACTTGTCTTGTATCTATTTACATACCTCACCCTTCTTCTTCTATACTTCAAGAGATAAATAATCTCTGTTCATTTCTTCCTAAGCCATTTTTAATATTGGGGGACTGTAACTGTCACCATCAATCATGGGGTTGTTCAACTTCAAATTGTTATGGGGATGAATTACTAGATATAATAGACTTACATAACTTATGCATCTTGAACTCAGGATCTGCCACACGGCGTTCAGATCCCAACCAGAACCAAAGTGCAATAGACCTTTCTATCTGTTCTCCAAACTTAGCTTCTTCATTAACTTGGCATACCCTGACCTCCACTTATGGTAGTGACCATTTTCCAATAGTAATTTCTTATCCTCTTTCCAAATCAAATGCGTCAGTAAGGAGATCTAACTTAAAACATAAACTACCTAATAAAAATAATAATGACTGGGACAAATTTCGAGACATAGTTAATACAAAACTTTGTTCCTTGCCAGTAATTTCTGACAGTAATGAAAATAGTTGTGCTGAAGCTTTAGCGCACTTATTAATTGCAGCAGCAGATGAAGCTTTCCCTGTAAAAAATAGCAATATTAATTCCATTCCCTCGCCTCCATGGTGGGACTCGGAGTGCACAGAAGTAGTTAAGAAACGCAAAGAGGCTGAATACAATTATAACCTCGATATGTCTGACATTAACTTTGAAATCCTTTCTAACATAATTATAGAAACTCGCAAACTATATAAGAAGAAAAAATTTGAAGGTTGGCGTAACTTTTGTTCATCCATTTCACCAAATACTCACCCCACAATTGTTTGGCGCAATATTCGTAGATTTAGGTCGATATACAACAACCCCTCAACTATTCCTGACTCTTTGGCCTGTGACTTTTTAAATAAATTAGCTCCTCCATGGGTCCCTGAGGCCATTAACCTGAACTTGTTACCTGTATTAAATGACCAAAACACTCACACGCCGTTAGAATTACCATTCTCTCTTACTGAATTAAAGGGTATTATTTATAAAACTAAAGATTCTGCCCCTGGCATTGACGGCATTCCGTATTCGTTCTTTGCTCATGTAAATGATGACGTACTGAGATATTATTTAGAACTTATTAATTCTATTATGTACACAGGAAACATCCCTGTCGAATGGAAACGTCAATTAGTATTGCCATTCCTAAAACCAAATAAAACACCATCTGATGCTTCTTCATACCGTCCCATAGTTTTGTCGTCAATTCTGATGAAATTAGCAGAACACTTAATAAAAAATCGTCTAGAATGGTATGTTGAAAGTAAGGGTCTATTAGCAGAATCAAGTGTTGCCACCTTGGATTTTATTAAGGCGCTAGGTCAAGAGTAAAATGTCGCCAGATTTTCAGAATTTCGGATTATAAAAAACCACCAAATTCCGCTAAATTTATTGTATTTAAATATCAGACTAAAAAACGAACGAATATGTTTGAGATGCTTAAAAATAGTTGTATCCGGCGGTAGTTCTTCGTAATAATAATTATACAATTTTACGTATTTATAAAATGTTCTGTATTTTTACCAGAGTGCAATAAGAGTTTTACTAGGTAACTTACAATTTACAAAACATAAACATTATATTCGGTATAACTTGACAAAATGTTTAGTATTCTACAGGCAGTGAAATTAAACCACATAAATGTGTGTGTTTTTTGTTTCAGCATGTCTTCTCAAGTCTACTAATTTTGCAAATAATTCTGCTTTACAAAATGAGCAAAACGCCTTCGTATCATTGGTTTGGAATTCATCTAGTGATTCTCACTCTTTTCTATACTTTTGTGCGTAATTCTTTTTCTTGTGTGGAACTTCCATAATTGGATATTATTTACAGCTTCTAGAGTTCACACATTTCACAGAGTGTTGAAAAACACGACTCTATCAAACTTTAAGACTTTTTAACAACACGTACCAAATTCCGAACAAAGAATGAGAGATAAAAAGAAAATTAAATAATGAACCACTACATTTCTCTCCATTTCGATAAAAAAAATGTTTTGCCCGATTCCATATTGAAAAACCGCTAAAAACCACTAAAAAATATAAAAGCGCTAAATTATGAAAAAATACCACTAGAAGCCTTGAAAAAGCACCAGTTCTGGTGGGAAAACCACCAAAGTGGCAACACTGTACTGAGATATTATTTAGAACTTATTAATTCTATTATGTACACAGGAAACATCCCTGTCGAATGGAAACGTCAATTAGTATTGCCATTCCTAAAACCAAATAAAACACCATCTGATGCTTCTTCATACCGTCCCATAGTTTTGTCGTCAATTCTGATGAAATTAGCAGAACACTTAATAAAAAATCGTCTAGAATGGTATGTTGAAAGTAAGGGTCTATTAGCAGAATCACAATATGGTTTTAGAAAAGGTAGAAGTACCGCTGACTGTTTAAGCATTTTATTAACTGATATTCGGTTAGCCTTTTCTAATAACCAATCCACCATTGCAGTTTTCTTAGATGTCAATGCAGCTTATGATAACGTTGTATTATCAGTTTTACAAAATAAATTAAATGCCTTGCAAGTTCCATTGAATCTGTCGAATTTTATTATTAAAATCTTATCTGAACGTTCTGTTATCATGTTAATTGGAGATCAAGAGGTCTCTCATCTTGTGTGGAGAGGTCTCCCACAGGGTTCTGTGCTCAGTCCCCTTTTGTACAATATTTACACTTTTGATTTAGACTCGTCTTTAACTAACCAAGTTCAGGTTCTTCAATATGCTGATGATTTATTATTATATTCTTCAAATCAATCTGTTGAACAAGCTAGCTATGCTATCAATTCTGCTCTGTCTACTTTAGAATCGTGGTTACATCTAAACGGTTTAGATTTATCTACATCTAAAAGCACAGCCGTTTTATTCACCCGGAAGAGAAATACCCCCTTAATAAATCTTGTGTACAAGGAAACCCCTATTCCCGTTAAGGATAAATTCAAATATTTGGGTGTATTCTTAGACTCTAAACTAAGTAGCGCTCCTCACTGTGATTATGTTGTTAATAAATGTGAAAAACACTTAAACATGTTAAGATGCCTTTCTGGTGTGTGGTGGGGTGCTCACCCTTTTTCTTTAAAATTAATTTATAATGCTATTATCAGAAGCACTCTTGACTACGGAATGTTTGTTCTAGAGCCTGGTAGTATTATATCCTTTAAAAAATTGGATCGCATCCAGTCTAAAGCATTACGCATTATTTCTGGTGCCATGAAATCTAGCCCCATTAATGCACTCCAAGTTGAATGCGGGGAAGCCCCGTTATATCTTAGGAGACAATTATTATCTGACAATTATTTATTCCGGATTTTTCAGCTCTCAAGTCATCCGCTCATTCCCAAACTGATCTCTTTATTGGCGCAAATTGAATCCTCAGATTACTGGTCCCATAAACGTGCTCCTTGTTTAGTTGTTAGCTATAAAAAAATCCTTTCTCTTTCTTCTCCGACTCACCGTTCCAATAAACTTCCCTTATTTAGCAGTAGTTATGAGAGTTTACAATTCAGTCCAGAAATAAAGTATGACTGTGTAAGTAAGTCCGATCCCAATTGCTATTTAGTTTTTAATGATTTCCTGGATGAACACTTAGAGTACCACCATATATTTACAGATGCTGCCAAGCGTTCTCCGATGGGTTGTGTTGGGATAAGTACTTACCATTCCCAATACAATATCGTACAAAAAGTAAAATTACCACCGGAGACTTCCGTTTTTACGGGGGAATGTTTCGGCATTTTAAAAGCCATTGAATATCTCCGAATTTTTAAACTTAAAAAAACAATCATATTTTCTGATTCTCAAAGTGCTCTTCTAGCCATCAGTAAATCCCCTTTGGAATGTAAGTCACAGTGTCAGGTCGTTTATTTGATAAGAGAATTGGCGTTCAGAACTATCTCCGAGGGTAATATTTTGCAATTTGCTTGGATTCCTGCACATGCTGGAATCAATGGCAATGAGGTGGCCAATGCACTTGCCGGTGATGCGGTGCAGTGTGGGGATTTAGTACCGTATTTAAATTTTTATAATGATCTCATGACCCTACCGAAAACTTTTCTCCGGGATACCTGGAAGGTAGCATGGGATGCTGGCAGCAAATTTAAAGGACATAATTATTCTCTAATTCAACCCGATGTTTCAGAAAAAGCGTGGTTCGGTAAGGCGAAGTTTGGTAAGATGGAGACTTCTATTTTAATACGGATGAGATTAGGTCACGTTTGCTCTCCAGCCCATCTTGCCAAACTTCACATCATCGACGACCCCATTTGCGAATGTGGCACTGACGTAGGTGATTTAAATCATATTTTGTTCTCCTGTCCCTTATATGACCATTATTCCTTCCTTAGTAACCTTGTGTTCCTCCGTATTCCTTTTCCTACTTCAATACTTTCATTACTTTGTACTAATAGCTTTCCTGTATATAAATGTATAGTCTCATTCATTACTGTAAATAACATAAAGTTGTAAGTTATATAGTTCTCATTGCCATTTTCCTTCACTACTTTTTTTTCCCTATTTCATAAATATTAATACCTAGGTGACTGATCTTATTTTTATCGTACACACTCCCAAATTCCGTAATTATTAATTTTATTTCCGTTTCCCTACCTTTGTTCCCCACCATGTAAATAACTACTTGAAATTGGCTAAATGCACAAACCGTGCGAAGCCAGAAGAAAAAAAAAAAAAAAAAATAAAAAAAAAAAATTTTGACACATGTTTAAAAACTCAATCCAAATTAATTCAAAAAACCGGACAAGTGCGAATCGGACTTGCCCACCGAGGATTACGTTTAAATTCCGTGACTTGGTCACCCATACGATTATGACCGTGCATACCTCGATGATTTATTACGTAGACTATATTTTTTATGATTTAATTACAAATGTATAGTTTTCAGACTTTTCCCTGTACTTATAGTATAAGACGACATTACTTGCCAAATTTCATAATTCTAGGTACCCTATAAAAATTTTTATTCGTTTGAGAGTGTCGAAATATACGTTTTTTGCGGCATAAACGGCGGTATATTTTTTTCACGTTAACTTAGAAGTTTGTTTTTTTTCTCAGCTTCAAGGGACCGTAGACTTGAGTAGGTAGGGTGACTTCGCCGGTTTTCGGCCAGTTAAGCGACTTTACGACTTTGAGACGATATTTTTCCTTTTTAATAAAGTCGCAGATTAGTTTCTTATTTTTTTTTTAACTCTGAAGATAGTGTAGTTTTGATATTTGTAGCCCTTTTATTGGTAAATGTCATATTAAAATTACTAAAAATGAAATTCTCCGAAAATAGCGATTTCGCCGGTTTTCGGCCGCCTGTGCCCGTTTCCGGCCGTAACTTTTGCCAGTTTTCGGCCACTAAGCTACAATTTGGAAAAAGATCTCTATTTGCTGTCCAGTAGGTTCTATATTGGATTATAAAGAAAAAAATATATATAAATCAACAAGTTTAATTAAATTCTTCGAAATACTAATGATTTAGGAACATTTGTGTACATAATAATAGGAACATTGGTCATTATAAAAAAATAACAATATGGGAAAACCATATTAATTTAAAATACGAACAAACTATCTATCTATTTGTGATCAACATCTGCATCTTCTTCAGTAATAAAATTATCTTTTCTATGAATAATTATATTTTTTTTTTAAATAAGACTACGGAAAAATATTTAACTCGTGATCTTCATCTTCAATAATTACTCTAATCTCGTTTTCTTTATTCATTTCTTTAATATTTTCAGAATCAGTCTTTATATTATATTTATCAGTCTCATTGATGACTTGATTAGTCTTCTTAGTATCTGCTTCTGCACCTTGATCTATTTTCTTAATATTATTGTCAGTTTCTTGTTCCGTGACAATTTCGTTTTCGTCTTCATTCTGTATACCCTTACGGTTATTAAGTGTTTTTTTTGTTCTTTTCTTTTGTGATTTTCTGTTTTTTTGGTTTCGGATCACTTTTTTTTTGTTCTCTTTCAGCTTTTCTCTTAGTTTTTTCATCTATCTTATTTTGTTTTTCTTTTTCTTTTAAATCGTGAAAATTTCTCCAAGCTTCTGAAGATATGGCACTAGGAAATTTATTAATATTTCTCTTTGTAGTTAGGATTTCAGTTGGACTCATAGGAAATCTTAGATGATTTTTAAATGGATCATTTTGCACATCATTTTGCAGCGTACACGAAGTATTTACTAATAAATTATTAACGGGATTCACGTTACTACTGTTATGATGGATGGCATTTTTTGGAGAAAACGGCGACGGGAGAGTGTGCACTTCAGCCACTGTAATTATCTTTGGCGTGGATGCTATACATTCACTTGGTAGAGGTAGCGATGAATGTGCTAAATCATATTCTTTATCTTCTAGAGGAATCTCTTCTAAAGTAATTTGTGTCGCAGTTGAGTCCTCTAAGTTTATATCGGCTATTTTTAACACAGAAATGTCACTTAGCGATACGTATGCTCCAACATCAGAAACAGAAATATCATCAAGCAAAGAATAGTCTTCATTAACACAATCACCTCCTGCAGTATCGACATTTGCCTTTCTTGTCACATTATAGTGTACATTGATTGGTTCAGGTGTTTTAAACGTAGAAGAATTAACAACTTCAGTAGACTTACGTGGTGTTTTGGAAGTTGACCGTCGATTTTTGCTGAAGGATGACTTCGCCAACTCTATTTCATTGCAAACCGTATCTGCATCAATCCCTCTCTTTAACAAATTTGCTTTTATAGAACTAACCACTTTTATTGCACTTGCGAAATCTCGTTCCATTAACCCACCGGAGGATAGTGATCTCTTCTTCCTTCGTTCTTGAAAATCCTTTACGCATTTCGTGAAATCTACTGCATCTACATCGAAGGGGAAAAGCCCACACTTTCTGAATCCATTTCTAATGGTTTGCGTCATACCTACATCCAAGGTTTCTTTAAATACTTTGCAAAACTTTGTCTTTGTCACGGTTTTGTTGATATTTTCTGGTTTGGCCTGCCAGTTTCTTAAAGTCTTTCTCCATTCTTGCTTTAAAGGTCTAAATACACTAACATCGGCTGGTTGCATAATGTGAGTAGTATTCGGAGGTAAAGCATACAAAACGATGCCATTTTCATCACAGAAAAGACTTAAGGCCATCGACATATGTGATTTATGCCCATCTACGAAAAGGATTACTGGTTTTTTTATATTGTTCTTCACTAACCAGTCATTAAAGTCGTTAGCAATGTATTCGTAAAACACATCTGAGCGCATCCAACCTGATTCAGTTTTTCCTATTATCCAACCTTCTGGCATATTATCTACAACTGCTTTTGGCGGTCTAATGTACGGAAATACCACAAGTGGAGGACATACTTTCCCAGATGCAGTCATCATCATTAAAACCGTAAGTGTTTCTTTTTCGTTGCCTCTTTTAACAACGTAAACATTTTTGTAACCTTTAGGTGCTAAGACTTTACCAGATTTTGGACATAGTGAAACTCCAGTTTCATCACCGTTTAATATTCTGTCAGGATCCGTCATAATGTCTGCTATTCCTCTTTCAGTCAGAAAATATTCAAGATCTGTAAACCATTTTCTGATCGAGCTTTCTTTTACTGCTTCCCTGGCTTTATTAATACCTTCAGGTTCACGTATGCTTATCTCCGGATGTCTTCTAAGAAAACCTTGGTACCATGTTTGTCCCGGTCGTCCTTCTGGAAACTTATCTTCTTTTCCGATATCTTTTATTAACTTTGTAACAGTTTCCAGCAAGACCTCTTTTCTTACAGGAATACCACATTTTGCTAATTCTATAATCCAGTCTACAACCTTTCTCTCTCCATCAAAGCCTAATATAGGCTCTGGGCCAACTTTTCGAGGCTGTTCTTTAACTCGACCCGAAATTCGATCTTGAATCGTTGACCGTGGAACACCAAAAAGTCGGCAGGTTTCACTAATGCCTTTATTGTCGATTCTTATGGCCTGAACAGTTTTAGCTAACGCTTCTTCGGTATATTGAAAATGAGATCTCTTTTGTCTAACTATCTTTTTAAGTTTCTTTTTCTCTGGAGGCATCTAAAAAATTAAATTAAGTAAGATGATTAATCTTATTATTTATTTTTATACACATGTCTAAATGTTAAAAAAAAAATTAAAGCAAGTAGTGAACATAATTTATTATCTATATTCTAAATCTTGTTGTTTCAATATACGTTATTATCATTTAAATAAATCTCAACTTTAGCTTTGTACAAACTAAGTGGATTTTAGATTGACTAGTACTATTGAAAAGATCATAAAAATAATAAAACTGTATCGGAAACTATACTTTATTAAAAGGTATTAAAGTTCTTTTTCCGAAATCACGTAAATTAACAACTATTATTGTGGACACAATGTACGACTACATCCTATAATACCTATGCATATATAAGAACATCTTTTTTTCATTAACAATATTACTATATAAAACTACGTAAGTAACAAACTAATTTTTATAAATGAGACCGAAAATTAAATTTATAACATCTAAATTTCGACCGCCCTTTTTAATACGGCCGGAAAATAACTTTATGTTAACTAATTTTCGACCATCTGCTTTTTAACTGACCGAAAGATAAAATTTTATGAACTGATTTTCGACCATCCCTTTTATCACGGCCGAGAACCAAATTTAAATTGATTACTAATCGGCCGTATCGTTGGAAATGGACGACAACTCACTTCAATTTATTAGTTTTCGGTCGTAGGTAAACTTGTCAAATTTTTTCACTAGCTGATAATAATAATATTTAGGAAGTCGCTTTAAGCCTGTATTATTCGTCTGAGTAAAGATTTCGATTCCATTACTTTATTTATTGTCATTTATTATCGTTAGTTTTTACTGGCCGAGAATTAGTTATCAAATTGTTAATTTTCGGACACATCAATTAGGTTTGGTCGAAAAGTAAATATTAAATGTTTTATTTTCGGCCGTCAAATACTCATTAACTAAAAACAGTTGTAACCACATAATTAGCTTTAAAACATGCGGCCGAAATCTGACCACACAAATGAGAAAAGGTTATACTTCGTGTACAAATTGTTTCTTTTAAAAGAATTCTTTATTTTATATGCAAAATAATCAATTAAATATAATGGGTTTTCTACTACTTCTCGGCCGGCCGGCCGAGAAGTAGATAAGCCCCCAAATCATTATCTAGTTTCCCGGCCATCAAAATTAAATGTTATTAACCTAATCTTTCCTACATTTTAATTAAAATAACACTAATTCAACTTATCTCCTTTACACAGAACATCAGTTTATACCTATAAATCGCTAAACAACTTTGTAACTTACCTTGCAAAAATTATGTGCGCACTATTTTTTTCACTGATTTCGGCACACGCGTGCTCTGTATGACTTTCGGAGACTCACTGACGACACAGTAGGATCATTAAAACGCTACAAAATTCAGAAGTCGTAGGGCTTATACCAATGAATTCAGTAGGCGTTGTTTTTTAGATGAGTAGGGTAAAGTTTTCTTATTATATTGATATAACGACGTACTGGCCGAAAACCAGAGGTGGCCGGCAAACCGGCTAAATCACCCTATATGATTTTAATTTCAATTTTATGATCACTTTTTTTTCATGATATCTCCCGATTCCAGCATTTTTTTAAGTACATAAACCGTGTGCACCGCAGGGTTTTCTATTGGCATAAAAGACAACTTTCCTCTCCTACTTAACCTCGAAATTATATAACATTTTTATTTTTCCTTAACAAAATATCTTGCTTCTAGACCACGCTATAATTGCTATTGAGTACCTACTCAAGTAGTAATTGTTTACGACTTCCACGCGAACGAAGTCGCGGGCATAGGCTAGTTTAATATTAAAAGCATGCGTGTGTAATAGCACTACTTTATGACCTTTAAAACGGTGCACTATACGAGCAAGTGTGTTGAAAAATTGACAATGGATAATGCTCTTAAATTGGTGATCAAGGAAAAGTTAAAGAACTGCTTTATATGGCGGGTCCTAAAGATATTAGGTACGAGTTACCTGATCTCCAGAGTCCAAGAACCGAAATAAATAATAGTCATTCATCGCGTGTAGGTAATTTTATTATCACTGTGGTCATTGTACGTTAAACAAAAACAAAATGTTTTCTTATTATGTAGGTATCTCTCAATACTAGCAATAAGTGAACATCTGTTTGACAATCTTACGCAAAGGCAGGAATGGGTGGCAATGACGAGGTACAGTAATCTTTTCCGGCGATGTCCAACAGCTGCGAGGAAGTCGTTGTAGCAAGATATTCATTGAAAACTTGTTTTAACGCATCTTTAGCTGCCGTAACTATCTCGCTTCGATAGCTCTCTACAATCGTCATAGCACTACTGTTCAGCACTTTGTTGATTGGCCACGAACTGTCTGCTAAGTCAACCTGAAAAAGATATACATAGGTATAAGCATAAAGAATATGTTCATGAGTTTGATTTTCAATAAACACACATAGTCCATTTAAGCCTGTATACATGCCAATAACCTTAAGTTTTTTGGCCCGTACTAAATTTGTGGACGAGTGCAGGGGTGATGTAGACGCAGTCTTTAATCGGACGCATTTTTAAGTTATTGTGATAAAAATAATACATATTTTTAAAAAGTAACAAAACCAAATCATTTTCCTTTGTATTGCAAAGCAGTCGATATTTTTTTATACTCTATTGATAAGAAATTAAGGAGTAAAATGGTTTCATCTCAATGATTTGGAGGTGATTTAACATTTTTTTTTTATTAGATAGATAGATAGAAAAATTGTGGCTAAACCAAATTACGTATCATATCATGTAAATTACTAACATTTTCAGATGTAAATTCTCTGTAAATGCCGACTAAAAGTTGCTTCATCTGCATGCTTCTTTCAAGCTTTTTTCGAGAGAGCAGCCTTAAGAGCGCCTATCCCGTCATATTTCCCATACAAACGCTCGTACGCGATTACGGCGTTATAACAAATTATTTCCTAAATATTTTTAACACTCAGGTATCTTATGGATAAAATCTAGGTTTGTATTAAGCCAAGAATAAACTTTTTTGAGAAACTAATTCAGTAAACACGTTCGAAAATCAGCTATTTTGCACAATTTTATCTGAACTTTGGCCGTTCATAATGCACTCATACATTGAAAAAGTAAAAAAATAGCTTCATACAAACCTTGCATATGTAATGGTGATTCTAAATTACAAACATTATTATCAAAAACCTGTAAGACTTTTTCAAAAACACGTATGTCCTGGAACAAGTTTTGTGAAACCGCGCGCCAATTTTCCTGTGATGTTATCGCGTTCTCACTCACTCGTTTGTATTCGAGCTTTGCGTTGGTTGAAACAAAAAAAAAATCAATCACACTCGCGTTCAAGTTCGTTCGATGGGGAAGGGCGCTCTTAAGTAGTAAAATAAAATAATACTTAGGTTGGTTGGTGGAATCGCCAATACGCCTTGAGCAAGCGTAGAGACCATGCTCGTGCCTTCTCTGTATGAGAAGAGGCATTTGCCCTGCAGTGCGATTTTGTAAGAATTCACCCGCGAATTCGAATCCTATCTCATTTCCGATTTCACTTACCTGAAGTGAAAAGTATTTGGTATTCGCTAAAATAGTAACGTAATAATAGTTCGCTTCACCTTAGTTGGTACTCAGTGGCGCTAGCGTAGTAGTTATCGAATTACGGTATACCTAAAACAGTTTTCACCGCGGAATCAGACGTGAGAACTGGAGTGAGTTCTTACAGAATAACATAGCTGCAGTGGGACAATAACACGCTGATATTTAATTTTTTGTACCCTCAGTGCTTTTTATTTTTACATTTTTTTTTAAACCCTTTCTGATTCAGTATTTGTTGCAGCCAGTAACTACGTACTTACCTATTTTTGGTGTTGACATGTGTAATATATAATTAAAAATTTTGATTTAAAAATATGTAATTAGGTAGTTCCTGTACTTAGGTATTTCGTGACTGTCAAAGTCATGCGTGTATTCATCGACAAACCCGCAGTGCGGGTGCAACACACGCACAACATGCAACAGATTTTGGTTTGCTTTGTTTAACTTCCTAATAATCATGATTTATGTGCGCGGTACCGCTACTGACCGGTAGTAGCGATTTCTGAATCAGAAATAGACCGCTTGTTTAGTCCCATCTGGGCACCCATTAATGTAAACGGGATTGTTTCGTTGGCATGATAAATTAATTTATGGGTGCAGAGATGGGACTAAACCAGACCGCGTGGAGTAAACATATAGTAATTCAATTGATTTTTAAATGAACAATTCCCGTTTCGCGCACAATATTTGTTTATTTTGAAATTAATTAATAGCGGAATAGGTACTAATTGTGCTTGTCGTATAAAATTAAACCAACATGCTAAATAATAGTGGCTTGTCCGAATCGAATACCTGCGCCAGGCTCTCTTCTACCACTCTGCCTTGTAGAGAACCATGGCACCAACAAATACATAAACAAATTAAAGTCTTTTCAAAGTGAATAATTACCATCAGTGCTCAGGCCTTACCTGGATACTACCAACACTAAAACTCAGATCCACATCATCGACGTGTATGACAGGGCCATTCGTAACTAACTGCGTGCCAACTGTTACTTTGACGTTTCGGAAATTAGCTCTGAAACAATAAAAACGTCAGAGTTACTTTAACTGTTTGTTTTGCAATACAATAAAAATAACGACTTTTCTATTACTTACTTCATCAGTCCTGACCCTTTCAGAGAATACATCACGTATGCGCGTCCTTTTAAACTATAATTTTCTGAAAAGAAAGAAGGTTTAATTATGGCATTGAAAAAACTGCCTATTAGTTACATTAAGTTGGTCTTTAATGTCGTTTGTCATAGAGGCCAGAGCAGAAGTTGGTGAGACTTATTATTTGTAGGTAGGTACTTGCTCATTAATTCATACATGCTCTCACTACAAAGTTGAAATTCAAAAAGTAAGAAAAGTTTCATTCGCTGTTTTAATTGCTGTTGCTGTAACCGCGACGACAAATGTGTATAGCGGCACCAAAACTTATAAAAAATCGTTCTCTCATCATCTTCTTAGTTAAGAAGAGACACGTTTGTGATAGCAAGGCTCTACATAGTTTCAATTTAAAAAGTTACCATTAACGGTAGCTATACCTGCAGTTAGTGTCAACAGTGGAAAGTGGATAGTCGTAGATGCTTTTAAGTCTTTTGCATTCACGGACAGTTCTTTAACTATGAAGTTATTTACACCTGCCAGTTGCATATCGCCAGTCGTGTACGTAATTCTAAAAACAAACAAGACAAATTTAAGATTGGTTAGAGTTACCGACTGTTCTTGGAACACTTTCTATCTTATATATATATATATATATATATATACATATATATCTCGTTCACAACACAGATCAGGACTGTTTAAAACAAACATTGAAGGAAAGCTTTTAAAAAAATATATATTTTTTGTAGATTAAACAGATGTTCTGCAAAAGTTTAACGCCATAATCATACTATGCGGTACTTTTTCAAATAAAGATAATATTATGTACCTAGTTATTTAGATACTTACTTTATGCCAAAACCTTCATAAACGCCTTCAACAGATTCTATGCTGATCTCTTCTAACGATGGAAGTACTGCAGAAATATCTCCTTTCTGCCATTTTGTTAATAGCTCGAGAACTTGGATCTCGATACAGTTCTTGGCTGTTAACCAAAAAAATATTGTTATTTTAACTTGCGCAAAACATAAGAGGTTATATAGCACATTAAGCTACGACAATCTGTCAAATTTCTTTGATAGATTTCAACTTTATTACAAAAGGATAAGGATCATATTCAATTGAGATTTGACTGTTTGGTATCGCTTGATGTGCTGTCGTCTGTACCTATTACCCAAACGAGTAGGCAGAAGTGTAGAGTACTTTATCGCTGAGTAATATAAGCTTACTCAGCGATAAAGTAGCTTTCGATTGGTGAAAGCATTTTAGAAATCGGACCAGTAGTTTTTGAGTTTATTCGTTATATACAAAAATACAAATCTTTCCTCTTTAAAACATTATAAGCACCTATGTCACACTTTAGTCTCACAGCAAGGGCGTCGCCAAGGAGGGGCGGTAGGGGCAGCTGCCCCCCCCCCCCCCCCCCACCCTATAGATTCCAAAAGGTTCATGTGCCTTTGACTGTATTTAAAATTCATACTTTTCCTATCCACCAAATATCAATTTGCCCCCCCCTAGGCCATCAGCTGGCGAGTCCTGGCGACGCCCTTGTCTCACAGGCAAAATATTTGTGTCACAGTCACTTCTAGTGGCCCGAAGATTAAACGCACTGCTGCTGCATATTGTTTATGCAACATCTGCAGTCCATTATTAGCAGATTTCTTTGCGCTTTTTACACTGCGCGCAATCCACTCAGTGGCGGCCCTAGGGCGGTGCGAGCGGTGCGGTCGCACCGGGCGCCGGTATTTAGGGGCACCGAAATCAACAGAAAAGGCGCCAACTAGGTAGTCGCAGATTTTATTGTGATCCACAATCGATCAGGCGCGTATATCACTGGCAAGCGCTAGGTAACTGATGGGGAAAATGTGATATCTGAGAGTCTGAACCCATTATTGAAAGAATGTTAACCTAAAGAAATAAAAATAAAATAAACTTGTCAATCATCAGAGCCATTTAAAGCTTTTTGACTCATTAAACAGAAAGACTGGCAAGATTTTTTTCCGAATGTGTGGACAGCGTATCGGATCTTGCTGCTGTAAGTGTCGCTAAAGCAGAAGCTAAAGCCGTTGCACCAGCTGCGAGCCGAGTGAGAGGATGTTATTTCCCTCTCCCTTTCCGTATGGTGGTCGATGATCAGACCAATGCACAAGCTGTCTCGTAGGATATCGTGCGATACACCCTGCTGACTCTGGCGGCCATCTGTCGCTGCGGCTATCGCAGAACAGCGATGCTAACAGCCGTCAGGTCAGCCGCCCAGATCGGTACCCCATACAGGGCCATCGATGGCAGAATCCTCACGAATAGCTGCCTCCAGGCGGGGCCTCCAGATTAAGAAGCAGCGTTGATAGCGCCCCAGCCGCGCCCAACAACTTAGGCGCCAGCCGCCGAAGTGGGAGCTGAAACCCACTGGTTGTCGAGCACCTATTCCAGTTACTTCATGGTAGACTCGACAACTATTCGAGTCCGCTCGACCACGATGTGTGATCCGAGCGGCATTGCACGTTGAGAGCTGAAAAACCACGGCTTCTGACTTGTTGAAGGCCACCTACAGGCCTAGGCGCCGTATGCGGTTTACCACCAGTGATATCGCAGCCATCACCAGCAACGCTGCTTCCCTGTACGAGCTACCCTGGGCTGTGACCAAAGTGTCGTTCATGTAGCACGTCATCTCTACGCCCGATTAGAACTTGGAGCTTCAGCACCCAGGAGTACTCGACCACGACCGAGCTGCCAACATCAACCCACCCCAGGAAACCGCTTCCTCAACCAGAGTTCTGACCCGCGATATCGCGTGGATGGTAGAGCGCTCATACCGAAAACCGTACTAGCTCTTGTCCGGCCCCTCTGTACACAAGTGGCTGACGAGGCAGGTCGCTCGTCTAACAGTACTATGGGTTGGTATTGGTACGCGGACGGCGTGTCTGAAGGGGCACCCTTCAGACTCGCCTTCCTGAGCAGGATAATGCTACCAGATTTTTACAAAGTGGGGAACACCGCGCTCAATGTACGGTTTGTAAAGTCCTCTCACTTGGAGTTCTAGCTCTTTCAAGCTAACAAGCGGCAGTGGACCCAGTCGGGCCCTGGAGCCGCGCGAGCCGAATCCTTGTCAGCAACTAAATACGTTTACTATGCTATACACTATTTTTTAACCACTTCCACAGTTCTGGTACTTACCAATCGAAGCCGCAAAACGAAAGTTAGTTAGCTACCTACCTATAGTGGAGCACCTATTTAAGTATTAAATACTAAATGCAAGTTTCGAGAAGTCGACCAACCCCGTATTTTAATTTATTTAACAAAAACTTTAATTATACTTACGAATTACTTTCGCCCCGAAAGTTCCCAACCCTGCTGCAAGTGCAACTATTACTACAAAACTAATAAGGCACTTCATATTAACTTCTAGGAATAATATAGAACTATGCAACTGGCAATAGAAGCGCCTCATTTATAGTGGTTTACATTTTGATGTTCGTTTACAAATGGCTGGCCTTGCTCATCTTAAAGGTATTGCTGATAACGTGGGTAATAAAATAAAAGGATTGCATGAAGTACAACTCTTAGTTACTTAGTCTTAAACAATCCAAATAAATAACCAAATATTTATGTAGGTAACATCATCGGTCAAGGTCCTCTAGTTGTGACTAACAGATAGATATCACAACTACTTAGATAAGCCTGCCCTCTGCTGCATTGTGTTCCAATTCTAGTGCTCAAGTTCAAGTTTCCGTGCAGGTATGTACTTAAATAATTATGTGGAAGGATTAATGTCAAGTTCGAAACGTGCGCAGTCATAAAAGTAAGCCAAGGGAAATCCTAAGAAACGATTTGGTTATGACGGTAGTAAGCTACGTACCTACGAGTGAGTTTTAAGGGCGCGTATTCGATTTAGCCAGGGCCGTCTTTAACCTATTGGGGGCCCTGGGCATAATAGGATAATGGGGCCCCTATGACCTAAACTCTAAACAGAGCACTATTTTGTTAGTATATACAAAGAAAGTAGATAAGTAAAGTTCTAGATTTATTTTTATTTATCTACAATGACAATAAATCGACACTAATATTAAAGAGGAAAGATTTGTATTTATTACCCTTCCTGATTTGAGATGGACAAAATCTTTAACCACTTCTTTACTTACATGAACATTAGCTACAAACTGGTTAATTTCTCTTGAAGCATTGCACTTCTTCATTCTTTTTTATTATTTTTAATATGGAGAAGGAAGGCTTCCCACTGCAGTTACCATCATGCCTAAAAATAGACTCAATATGATTTCTACATTTGGAAATGACTTCAGTTTTGTTTTATTTTAAAATATGATATATTTACAATACACTATTCTTTCTTCCTTCATTTTCACTATGAACAATTTTCAGGCGTTATGTTAAATGCATACATTTAATTTCCAACTCTTTCTCATATTAACGTCTTTATAACAGATTTTAGGTAATTCTTTACAACTTTGTCTCAACTCATCAAAATGTAGCTATAGTCTTCAAGCAAAAAAATAAACCGGAGCGTTGTCTAATGTTCTTATGGGAAGAAAGGTTTCAACTTCGAATTTCTCTCTTCCGTTCAGTTGAAATGACGGCGCCATCAAAAAACTGGCGTGAGTTTCTACGACTTGCCTTGTTCTTTGAGATAGGTCCTTGTAGTCAGATTCTGGGTTTTTATTCCTTGGCGAACGATTCGATAATCAAATTTATCCCGGAGGTAAATAGTAAAATCATCAAGTGAAGTAAACAAATTTGTTACGTCTAGTGTTATTGTTTCTTTCTGAACATAATATCTACTTGTTGGTCTTTTCATTCTAATATTGGTAGAGCTCCAAATTTCCTACAAATATTAGAATAAATTCAAAGCTTCCCATTTTTCAGAACAGATTAAGAGCGTCGTCTCTAGTTTTATCGTCTTTAGCCATGAACATCAGAGTTATAATTTGTTTATGACCTTAATCCAAGGCGCTTACTGCATCAGCTCGGGCTGACCATCGGGTTTTTGAAATACTTTTGACAACTTTTTTAAAACCTAAATGCTAGGCTGTAAATGCTGTAAACGCCATGATGTATGGCAATGCTAATTCTTTGACCCAAGAATAGACCAGCCTTTGGATTACATGAAGAGTCAATCAGCCGCTTGGCGATGTCCCGAAAAACAAGATGGGCACTCAAACCACATGGCCGCCACATAGTCTCCACCCCAAACAGGTCAAATATGGCTTCCAAGAAGGTTATTATATTTGCGCCGTTTGGGGTTTTCGGCACCTCCAGCAGCCGCCCCAGTACAACACGTCGTGCTAAGAATATGAGATGGCGCAAGGATGTCGAAACAAGTTGCGTCCCACACCAAAGGCCTACCCAAGTTCCAAGGCATTATGGTTATCCCATCTGGTTTCTTCCCATCGTCGCGTGCTAAACAATTGGGTTCTAAAATAGCACCCCGAAATAGCACCCAGACACCCCGGTGATGGCAAGAGCACCACGGAGGATTTCATTAATGCTGGCGTGCCGTGCCATTCGGCCTGCGCTCCTACTGCAGGATAGGCCATGATGTCCGAGACAGTCGCCAGCTTCACCACACTGACAGCGATGCGGAGCCCCGCATGGAGCGCCCAGACGCAGGCATGTAGCGAGACGGAAGATAGTATCACTCAGCATGGTACCAATGTTGGGTGACGGAAGTGCCTGAAGCCAGAAGCCCGGCTCCCACTCACTCACAGCCAGTACGCGGTCACGGTCACCAGAATTGGTGGACGTATTGATTAGATAATTCCGTACCAACCTTCAGGGCGGCTCATGCCACTGTCTCTGGCATGATCTGTATCTGGGCAAGCCACTTTCCAGGCGTTCACCGCATCAGTCAAGCACGGCACTTCAAAGTCAACCAGTGATGGGATAATTTTTAATGGGTTAACTTTTCGGTGCGGTGGACAGAGGACAGGAACGCCGGTAATCTGACACTGGAAATTTTGCGGACGCTGAGACCACCAAAACGAATGGGTAGTGTGGTTTGTAGCCACGCTCGGTCATCCAGGGCCACATTCAAAATTGATGTTAAAGTGTTTTTATTCATTTGATCAATTAGGTCCAAGAGGTGTGGCTGCTTTCACAAAGATGAAGAGCGGTGGTAGTTTATACAATTTGGGCCAAAACAACAACATCTAATGAGAGTAAAAGTCGAATGTAGATTAATTTTGGAAAGTCTATCCGAAATATACATTTTTTTTTTGTTAGCCTCCTCTGTCTCAGTTCTGGGCAAAGGCCTCCCTCCATGCCTTCCATCTTTCCTGATCCTGGGCCTCATCACACCAGTTTTGGAGGAATTCGTCTAGTTCGTTAAATAAATATAAATATCATTAGTGTTTAATTTTTTCTTCAGTAAAAAGTGAAAAACTATCTTCTAATATAGGAGAACCCAGGAGCATGATGTAAAGAACTTTTGCCTGAAATTTTGATGTCTGGGGCATTAACTTTCTCTAAGGTCGATTGTCT
Organism: Charanyca ferruginea; assembly: GCA_947361185.1. Classification (NCBI taxonomy): domain Eukaryota; kingdom Metazoa; phylum Arthropoda; class Insecta; order Lepidoptera; family Noctuidae; genus Charanyca; species Charanyca ferruginea. The sequence continues at coordinate 17,414,904 of OX376059.1, read as the reverse complement.
GTCAGTAATGTCTGCAAGGTATAATTCACATTTAGAAGGCTTTACTTCATTAATATTTTTTTTAGGACCTGTCATTCCATTTCGTCAACATATTCATTACAGATATTTGCTGTTAAATAAGAAATATTACCTTTTCCCAAATCTTTTTTAAGTGATCTGTAAATATTGGATTAAATTCACTCAGTAACTCCACACATCCTAAATAATTTCCATTGTTGAAAGTTCCGAGGATTTCATTGTCACCTCTCGATGCCAAAAATTTACTACTAATTTACAACAGCTACAATCCGTCTAAGGGCATTTCTCCAGGAATCCACTTCTTTTTGATGTTGAGAAGTCTTTATCTAATCTACCAACCGCTTTACTTTGTGCCAAACAAGTCATCATAGTTTTACTGGGCTATTTTGATTAGTTAAAATTATATGATTAGTGTGCTTCCAATCATTAAATTCACTCAAAGAGCATAGATTTACTTTAGAAGGGTTTCTTACAGAGTTTTTTTTTTATTATATGAAAAACTAGTTCTCTGATTATTTTTTTCAAAACGATGTAGTTACAGTGCACCAAAATAAAAATACAATTTAATAATTGTATTTTTATTTTTACCGTTCGATTTTTTCAAAATGTATATTTTTTAAATTATTAAATATCGGTTATCGTTTGGTGATCTGGCAATTGGGGGCCCCTATCGACCGCGGGGCCCTGGGCACGTGCCCACCGTGCCCAGTGGGAAAGAGGGGCCTGGATTTAGCGCAACTCAAAATCTAAACGATTGCAGCATTGACACACATTAGTACCTACAATACAATGGTATGTTTGTGTGCATCAGAAAAAAAAATACTTATGCACGAAATAAGCACGAATCATGAATCATTGAAATAGATCGACAAACTACAGCGCGCGATGTTTTACAGTGCTTTTTAAAATAATTGTGTAAAATAAATGAGTTTGTATAACGGACTGAAAAATATTCTGTTTATTAAGCAGATTAAGCATAACCTTTATTTTCATAAAATAAATATATCAGTTATGTTTTTATTCAAATACCTAACTACTGGTGAAAAAAAATTGTCAAAGTGAACCGATTTTGTACTTTTTTAACATTGTTTTTTAATACATAATAGCAATATTTTCATAATTTTGGCTCTGTAGTAGACTTTATGACTGTATATCCTTTTGGAAAAACGCATAAAACATAATATTTTGGCATAGGTACTGTAATGCTTGTATTCGTCCTGAAAGTTAACTCTGACGCTCTGACGTCTATTTTCGTAAAACGCTATGAACCTTTAGAGGCGCGTGTCCTCTAGTATAAAGTTTATGGGTAAATGACAACACCGAGCGAGTGTAGAAAATGGAATGATTTATTAAAATAAAATGAGCCCTATTATATTACAAACTTAAACCTATGCGTAGTGATATACCTAAATGCTAAAATATGTACAACCAATCAGAGCGCAGGATTCCGAAGTATTTAGATCGATCGCGGTCGCGATTCACTCCGCGGGTCAAACCATAAATATCCCGCGCTTCTAAGGGGCGCTTTAGTCTGCGTTCGCGCTCCGTGGCGGAAGGGCGCATGTGTATGCTTTCAGGATGGCGGCGCGCGAAGGTCGCGCTACCGCTACATAGCTCCCCCTCAAGCGAAGCGTACGTTATTTTTCACTCTGCGGCCGGATCTTGTGACGTAGGTGTTGTTGCGCGTTGAGCTCGATGGATGAAGTGCAGCTGATGAGTTGGAATTAGCTTGAGTCGACATCGGTGCGATCGGTGGCGGTGTTGCTGGCGCTGTCGGTGCCGGCGGCGTGGGCGACGGCGGCGACGAGCGTGGCGTTACTGTAGTCTGTGTGTTGTCACTGTTGTCTTCGTTGTATAGATGTGCTGGTTTTAATCTGTCGACTGACACAACGGTGGTACGTAACGGTAGTTGCAGTGTGAATAGTTTTCCATCTTCGCTGCGGTGTAGTACTTCAAACGGGCCGTCGTAGGGTGGCGTGAGCGGTCTGCGCACGGTGTCGTTGCGCAGAAACACATGTGTACAGGTTGCGAGATCTTTGTACACGAATGTGTTCGCGTTCGTTGAGTGCGTTCTTCTCACAGGCGACAACGACGACATTGTTTCAGTCAGCTGGCGAACAAACTCGGCGTCTTCGATATTCGGCGTTGTAGGCACGAAGAAATCAGACGGGATGCGTATTGTTGTACCGTATGTCATCTGGGCCGGGCTGACGGAGGTGTTCTCATTAAGTGCGGTGCGAAGTCCTAGGAGAACTGTGGGTAATTCTTCACTCCAGCGTGTTGAGGCCGATCGCGCCATCAACGCGGACTTTAGTGTTCGGTGCCATCGCTCGACTTGACCATTCGCCTGCGGGTGAAATGCAGTGGTCCGAATGCGAGTGACACCAAACTTCTTCATCAGCGACGTAAACAGTGCAGACTCAAACTGTCGTCCTTGGTCCGTAGTAATTCGTAGCGGGCAGCCGAATCGCGATATCCATCCGTCGTACACAGCTTTCGCTACTGTTTCAGAAGTGATGTCACGCGTAGGTATCGCCTCGGGCCATTTGGTGCAGCGGTCGATCATCGTGACTAGGTATCTATAGTCATTAGATAGCGGCAGTGGCCCGACGAGGTCCAGATGAGTATGCGCGAACCTAGTAGATTCTTGGAATTCACCGAGTGGGCTTTTCACGTGTCGATGAACTTTAGCGCGCTGACACCCGATGCAGGCCCTTGCCCATGTAGCTATGTCCCGGTTCATAGAAGGCCAGAAGTACTTCGTTGCTATGATTTTTCTTGATGTTCGAACTCCGGGATGACTTAATTCATGTTGCGCTTTGAAGGCGGCAAGACGATAAGTTGATGGTAAATAAGGTCGAATGTTCGCTGTAGATGTTTCGCATAGTATAGGTCGTTGAACTCCGGGCATAGTCAGTCGGGTAAAGTTGAGTTTGGGGTTGTTCAGGCAAGCTTGTAACTCAGCATCGTTTTCATATTCTTGAACGAGTTTGTTGTAGTCGATAGTTGAGTTCAGTAGTTCGACTTCTGATATCCGTGATAACGCGTCAGCTGCTTCGTTTTTATCGCCATGAATGTACTTGATGTTTGTGCAGAATTGACTTATGTAGTGAAGTTGTCGCTCTCTTCTTGGTGTGTCGGTACTGCTCGGCGTTCTTGTAAGCGCGTACGTTAGAGGTTTGTGATCGGTGCAGATCGTGAGGTCATTGCCCTCTATCAGTCGACGTAAATTCTTAACAGCTGTGTACATCGCAAGTAGTTCGCGGTCGTACACACTGTATCTTCGCTGCGTCTCGCTCATTGTCTTGGAGTAGTAGGCGAGTGGTTTCCACACGTTGTCAACCTTCTGTTGAAGTACGGCGCCGAGACTGGTATCAGATGCGTCGGTAAGTAAACAAAGCGGAGCGTTTTGTATTGGATGCGTCAGAACGGTCGCCTCGAGTATGCTTTGGCGGCATTGTTCGAAGGCTTGTTCGGCTTCAGGCGTCCAGGCGATTGGTGATTTGTCGTTCTTTTTGCTATTGTGTAGGTACTTGTTTAGTAGGTTTTGATGTTCGGCTTGATGAGGTAGGCAGCTGCGGTAAAAGTTGATCATGCCTAAAAATCTTCTAAGTTCTTGTATTGTAGTTGGTTTCGGATAGGTGATTATTGCTTGAATGCGATCTTCAGTGGGTTTGATTCCGTCTTGCGTGACTTCGTATCCGAGAAATTGTATTTTGTTCGTGCCGAATTCACACTTATCGATGTTGAGTGTGACACCATAGTTGTTCAATCGTTCAAGTACTTGATGTAGGTGGCGCTGGTGTTCTTCTTCATTCGTTGAGTAAACAAGTAAATCGTCGACGAAACAAAATACTATGTCATCGAGTCCACGTAATACTTCGTGCATGAAACGTTGAAACGTTTGACCTGAGTTGCGTAGGCCAAACGTCATGCAGTTAAACTCGAAGAGACCGAATGGTGTTATAATGGCGGTCTTTGCAGCGTCTTTTTCATCGATTGGTATAGAAAAATATGCCATCTTCATGTCCAGTTTTGAAAAGACTTTTTTCCCGTGTAGTTGGTACGTAAAGTCTTGAATTCTCGGAATTGGATAGCGGTCGGGTACAGTCACGGCGTTAAGTCTTCGGTAATCGCCGCATACACGTAGTGAACCATCTTTTTTCTTGACGACGTGTAGTGGACTGGCCCATGGACTCTTCGAAGGTTTGCAGATACCCATCTCCATCATCTTTTCGAATTCGAGTTTTGCGGCGTTGTATTTGTTCGGAGGAAGGGGGCGTGGCCTCGAGTAAATAGGTTGTCCTGTTGTTTCTATGCGGTGTGTTACGTCGTGTTTAGCCGGAGTTTTGAGTGACATGGGTCGCAGAATGTCTGGATACTTCTTCAGGATGTCATGATAGGCGTGGTTACGGTCGATTATGTAGACGGTTTCTTCAGTTGACTGTACTTGGACGGCGTTAACGCTGAGATCGGTAACGCGGTCGATTAGTCTTCGGTGATGTAAGTCTACTAGTAATTTGTGATTTACTAGAAAATCTGCGCCCAGTATCGATGTCTTCACGTCAGCGACGACGAATGTCCATCTGAATTTTCTACGTAAACCTAAGTTGAGCTCGAGTGTACGCTCTCCGTAGGTACATATTTCTGTGCCGTTCGCTGCGAATAATTTGTAGGTGTTTTCTGTCGGCTTCAAATATTGTTTGTTTCTTGCTGCTAACACAGATATGTCGGCTCCGGTGTCGACAAGAAACTTCTCTCTGTTGTTAATGTCGGTGATGCATAGGCGGTGGCTTCGTTGATTAACATCGACTCCCGCCACAGTCGATGTATGTTCTAGTTTTCCCGCTTCTTTGTTGCACACGGGGACTCACACCTGCGAGCTTCTTCTCCGAATCGGTGGTGATACCAACACAGCCAATCAGCGTCGCCCGGCTTGCTTGGCGCGCGGGAATTTTGGCGCGAACCGCTGCGGTGCCGCGACGCGGACTGGTGGCGGGAACGGGGGCGAGGGCGGCGGGGGTACGCCGCGCGCTGTTGTTGACTCATGCGTAGGTCAGCGATCTCGAGTGATAATTTTTCGATTTGTTTTGATAACAAATCGACTTGTAGGTTCGTCATGGATGCAGCATTCTGTTGACTTTCGCGTTGACTTGACGTGGTTGCAGTGGAGACTGCGGCGACTGATGCTGGCTCGAAGTGCTCCATCATTTTGTCGGCCATTGCAGCTAGTATCTCGAGCGTGGATTCGGTGTTCACAGAGAGCACGGCGCGGACTTGCGTGGGCAGCTGGTTGAGCCACATGACTTGGAGTGCTTCATCTGTTAGGAGTTTCCCGCTCAAATCACGCATCTTGCGGAGTAGCTGGCTAGGTTTCTGGTCGCCGAGTTCGAGGCCGCCGAGTAATTTCTGTAGCTGGCGATGGTCTGATTCCTGGTATGTTGATATCAGCCTGTTCTTGAGTGCGGTGTACTTGCCAGAACTAGGTGGATTGAGGATGATATCGCCAATTTGTTCTAGATCGTTGTAGCCCAGCTGTGTGACGACGAGGTTGAATCTCTGTTCTTCTCCGATTTTACTGGCAGCGATGGCGGCTTCAAATTGTGCGAACCAGAGACGGGGGTTTTGGCGCCAAAAAGGTGGTATTCGTGCTGGTAATGATACCGTAGCCACGTCGCTCTTCGCTGTCACGGTTCCTTGGGCGTCACAGAAATCTTCGGCATTATCCCTTGACATGATGCTGTTTCACTTGATCTCGACGGTTCTTCACTATTAGAAGTATCTGAAGGTAGGCGTCTTGATTCAGGATTGTCGGGTCACCAATTTAGAGGCGCGTGTCCTCTAGTATAAAGTTTATGGGTAAATGACAACACCGAGCGAGTGTAGAAAATGGAATGATTTATTTTTTTTTTTTTTTTTTTTTTTTTTTTTTTTTTTTTTTTTTTTTTTTTTTTTTTTTTTTTTTTTTTTGATATGACCACTCGCAGCGCAACAACTCTCTGAGGTTGATGCTGCTTAACCGGACAATCCTGTGGTGGCCGAAAATTACTTTAAGGCCCCCAGCCAGGGCTTACAAACTAAGGATATTTATTAAATGAACAGACACTAAGGGCACCCCCTGCGGGGTTCGAACCTAGGCTTAGTGCGTCATTAAGGGGACAGCAATGGTCAGGCTGGGTCGAAATTATTTTGGGGAATTTAAAGCTACAGGCTCAGCGGCGCGGGCTGGCTCGTCGAGCAAGAGTCGGGCTGTGATATTACGGGGGGTCGCGGAGGGCCTCGGCGGCGGGGCCGGAGTCGCGGTCGGTATTTGTTTTTGTACTTACTACGGATCGTACTGGTTTCCCTACTACTCTCTTGGATGAGGGTGATGGGATCATCGGGTTCGATGAGGGTATGCCTTGGACGGCGAATCTTCGATATTAGTGATGGGACGTACCGGGATGCCGAAGAAATTAGGGGGTTGGGGTGTTTCTCGGCTGAGTCAAAGAAACGCTTGGTAAGACGTTTCATGCACTGTTTGATAGTGGGGATTTTCAGGTCGACATGTAGTCGTTCGTTCCTAATGTACCACGGGGCGCCCGTGGCATTTCGGAGAAATCGGTTTTGAAGGGTCTGCATCCTATGTAGGTGGTGGGGCTTGGCGTGTGCGAACACGGGGCAAGCGTAGGTCAGGATGGGCCTAATGCACGCGGTGTAATAAAATGAGCCCTATTATATTACAAACTTAAACCTATGCGTAGTGATATACCTAAATGCTAAAATATGTACAACCAATCAGAGCGCAGGATTCCGAAGTATTTAGATCGATCGCGGTCGCGATTCACTCCGCGGGTCAAACCATAAATATCCCGCGCTTCTAAGGGGCGCTTTAGTCTGCGTTCGCGCTCCGTGGCGGAAGGGCGCATGTGTATGCTTTCAGGATGGCGGCGCGCGAAGGTCGCGCTACCGCTACAAACCTAAGACGACCCACTGACCAAGGATTGTCTTCGCTTTAAAAAACCATAATTAAAAATTATACTTTTAGGTACTCTGTAGTTCCCTAAATCAAGACTTAATCTTTCTAAAACTGTATCTGCTCACACCATTACGATATTGCTCAGGGCAAAACGCGAAAACATGAAGTTTTCGTCACGAATACACGCTCTTATATATCTACCCTATATTCTACCAAAGGTACTCAGACTAATAAGACTTCCTAGGACTTCCTACGCCCTATCTACACATAATGAGTTATTTTTGTCATCTTGTAAGACTATCTGTAAAAGGGAGGAACGAACGGACTAAGATCACGGGACTAAGATATATTTTGTAATGCAATTTTTTTTTTTTGTAATGACGATACCGCGACTGCTCCTTTTTCTCATTAAATATTATGAATATTATTGTACAAAGTGCCTACAGTGCAATACTTGACAGCCTTTTTGTGATCTATCACTATCATAGGACTTTTAGGTAAAAAGCGTTGCCAAACCAATTGCCGCTGATCTGTCCTTCTGGCGTCTGTCAAATCAACAGTGTCAATGTCATTATTGACAGACAATACGTTCTTGTCAACTAACGTCAACTTCAGCTGGTTGACATTGTGGATTGTCTTTGTCAGTAATGTCAGTTCTCAGTTGTCTCAGTCTGTCGTATCGAGCGAGGTCCGCATCGTCGCAATCGCAAATCGCAATTCGCAACGCCAAATGTTTGCTCCTGATGCCCGCCGGGGACCGGTGCGGTGACCTAATCCTAAAATAGAAATAATAAACTGAGTGTCAAGCTCTACCGGACATCTAGTGTTAATTTAATAACGTTTGAAGCCTTCATCATGGGAGGTAAAAGCAAGTTTCAAAATGTTTACCATGAGTTTATGAAGATGTTTACGTGGTCTTCTATGAAGGGGTTAGTTCTAAACCCCGCACAGTTACCATTCGCTGCCTTACTCCTAATCGTTACCGAACTTATTATCAACGTACTGGTTGTGGAACGTGTGCCTTATACCGAAATCGACTGGAAGGCGTACATGCAGGAATGTGAAGGATTCCTGAATGGAACGCTTGACTACAGCCAGCTCCGCGGAGACACCGGACCCCTCGTGTACCCTGCAGGATTCGTATACATCTATTCTTTGTTCTATTACCTTACAGGCCAAGGTGAAAACATCCGACTTGCACAATACATATTTATTGGTATCTATTTGCTACAATTGTGTCTAGTTCTTAGAATTTACATCAAAACGAAAAAAGTTCCACCTTATGTTCTAGTTATAACTATATTAACCTCATACAGAATACATTCAATCTACATATTACGATTATTCAATGACCCCATTGCAGTACTTTTCCTTTATGCAGCATTAAATTTTTTCACGGACTCAAAATGGTATCTAGGAAGCATATTTTACAGTTTAGGAGTATCTGTTAAAATGAACATACTTCTTTATGCCCCTGCCTTATTCTTTTTTTATTTGACTAATTTAGGTTTCAAGGGCACTATAATACAACTGTTTATTTGCGGTTTAATCCAAGTAGTTCTAGGTCTACCATTTTTGTTGAGCAGTCCAGTAGCTTACTTAAAAGGAAGTTTTGATATTGGCCGTGTTTTCAATCATACTTGGACTGTAAACTATAGGTTCCTGGAAATAGATGTGTTTGAAAATAAATGTTTTCATTTATCACTATTAGCAATACATGTTCTCTTGCTGATTGTTTTTATTCCTATGTGTGTCAAATATTTTAAGAGTTATTGTCGTCTAAAGTATGTGCAGAGGCAGGTGCAACCTCAAATAGATGCTAAAAATTTAGAAAATAAGAGGAAAAGTAAATTAAATAAGGAAATGAAGAAAAAATTAAGCAAAAAGAATGATGAACAAGAGAACTTGACCAAAGAACAGGAGGATTTCATTAATTCATTTGAAACAATGTTGCAGAAATCTTCTCAAAAGGGTGGAAAGAAAACAGTTAAGAAACCTGTTGAACTTGACCAAGATCCACACTACAATATCAATTTTGATATTTTATCTCAATTGTTTATTCTACCAATGTTTATTGTAAACTTCATTGGTGTAATGTGTGCAAGGAGCCTTCACTATCAGTTTTATTCTTGGTACTTCCACAGTCTGCCATACTTATTATGGACCAACAATTATTCTGTTATAGTCAGGTTCCTGCTTCTAGCTCTTATTGAAATGTGTTGGAATACCTACCCTAGCACCTACCTAACAAGTGCATTATTACATGTATGTCATGTTGCTGTACTCTATGGAGTTTATAAAAAAATATCAGCAGAATTAAGAATGGTTTCTAAATTAGAATAAATGTTCCATGCGGTAAAATGATTGTAATAAGACATTAAAAGATGGAAATGTTGTTTTTATCTAGCATAAGCTCATCACTCATCATATACCCACGAAATTTTACTTATTTTATAATGATTATGATGATTCCTTCATTTACTACTCCAACAAGATAACTAGGCACTGCTCAAATGTAATTCTAATTAAGGTCAATTAAATTATTTTTTATAAGTAATTTAAAAATGACACCATAATTGGAAAAATTGTGTTATTGGAAAATTATAATAATTTAAGTAACAAGTACACAGGTACTTACTTAGTTCTCTTGTCTTGGTGGAGTAGTAGGTATGTACAAAATTCATTTGCAGGAATTATATTTATTAAATTATGAACCTATCAATTCAAACATCAATGTATAATCTCGAAATTATTTAAGTGTTAAGAAATCCCGCTTATTTCACAAAACAGATACTGTTTCATCAAATCTATTTTCAAGATGTTTATTGATGTTTTAGATGATAATCATTTGATCACGTAATGGACCATGATCAACATCAAACGGTGCAATAAAAACCAACATTCAGGTTTTACGCCTTACCTACATGAATAGCGACGTAAACAAGAGTCACTAAATTGTAATATTTTTAATTAAAACATATTTTTACCTAATCAGCTGCTTTTTTATTATTAATTGTTTCATTTCGATAGATACCTAGGTACTTGGTTACCTATTTAAAGAAATGGAAAGTCTGCGGTGTTTTTAAAATAATCAGCCTGCTTATCCTCACTTAGGTATTTATATGCGAAAGTAAGGGTCAATTCATACTAGAGCAGAGTCGAAGCGTCAATCTGAATGAAACAACATTATAATAACAAATTCACCCTCAGACGACATTATATAATATAATCAAAGCCTCAGACCAATAAAAAACTTTTATTGGTCTGAGAATTCACCCTAATCATCTCCACGGCATAATACCCATATTTCTTTTAAGACAAAAAAACGCGAATTCTTTCGAATACGCGCGCATTCGTGAAACTTCGCTTAACTGTGAGTTCAATGTTATCTTGTGAAGGATTTGACGCTTCGACTTTACCTACTCAGTTCGTTTTCTTATCATATAGCAGTATTTTCGTGGATAATGTGGAGATAGCAGACACGGATCTAGCACTCAAAAATGGTTTTGGTTGGTCACGGCCACCCGAAATTCGGCCAATTGCAAGTCGGACTACGGATTCGCTCACGATCGATACCTACATATTGCATTCCTACATTTCCTACAACAGGAGAGTGGAGACGTTTACAAAATGTGTGACACTCCTGACTCCAGCCAAGACAGTGACAGAGAATACAGTTCAGAAGCCGCGGGGAGAACACTAGGTAGTAAATGAATAAATCTGTAAATGTTAGTCTTTTTTTATTTTCCAACTAGCTGACCCGACACACGTTGTTCTGTCCCATTTAGTCTACCTATCTACCCTACCCTTTTTTTTTTTTTTTTTTTTTTTTTTTTTTTTTTTTTTTTTATCGTGGGGAAATCCTCATGGACTATCCCCCGTCCGGGGAAGACGGGGGGGTGTGCCGGACTCGTACCGGCTAAAACCACCACGGTGTTCCTCGACTGACCTATGGGCGGGGGTACGGGATTCGCTCGCGCATGCACCGCGCCCCCACCAGGCTATGACCCGCCAATAACGTAGGCGGGTCCCGTCGACCTCGGCGGTCTAATTGCCGCCGAATCCTCTAGTGTGGCGCGCGCGGAACACGGCGCGCCGCCTACACGGGCCTGCTTCTCGGTCGGGTGGTGGATTGCCCCTAAGTCGACCACCCGCAGGCCGGCAACTCATGGAGGCCGGAGGTCATTAAGCGCCCTCCGGCGCCCGGTGCGTCTTCTCCTAGAGGGAAGCGAGGCAGTTTCTTCCCTCACCCTCTCTGCCGCCTCTTTTGCGTGCATGACATGCTCGCAAAAAGAGGCAACAGCCTCCCACGCACTCTCGCTCTGGACCATCGAAAGGACGATGTTCGGGAGCGAGAGGTCACCTACTGCTGCGGAGAGTTCACGGCGCTGCCCCGCCCAAGCTGGGCACTCTGCCAGCGTGTGCTGCGCCGTGTCCTCCAGGCAATCTCCGCAGTGGTGACACCCGGGCGATTGTTCGCGGCCTATGCGACACAGATACTTCCCGAAACAGCCATGTCCGGTCAGTATCTGCGTCAGCCGGAACGTGAGGGCGCCGTGTCGGCGCCCTAACCAATCCTCCATGACGGGTCTTACCGCCGAAATTACGGCGTGCCCTGCGCTGGGGTTGAGAAGTCGTCCCTCCCATTCCGCCGTTAGGATCACGCGGAGCTCGGAGCGGCGCCGCGCGTACTCCCGCGGCACCGGTCGTATACCCCGCTCCCGCGCCTCCCCGCTCCATTCATAAAGTGAAGCGAGGGCTTTCGCTTCGAGATCCCACGGCGGAGATCCGGCAAGGAGGCTCGCTGCCTCAAAGGAGATCGTGCGGTATCCCCGAACCACTCTGACGGCCATCGCTCGCTGCGGACGACGCAGCACTGCGATATTGCGGGCCGCCAGGTTCTCCGCCCATACTGGCGCCCCGTAGAGCGCCATAGACCGCACAATCCCCATATAGAGCCTCCGGCAGGCGGCGTTGGGTCCACCTAAATTGGGCAGCAAACGGGCCAGCGCACCAGCCGCACCCATGAGTTTAGGTGCCAGCCGCTGAAAGTGCTATCTACCCTACCCTGCCCTGTCACACCACCCTGGCCACGCGTGCTTTGAAGATATTCAGATAATAATTATCGGGAAACTGAGAGGAGTTCGCACAATGAATGTGAAAGCAAAGCGCTTGGTTCGAGCTCGTGGAACTTCAACCATACAGCCGTGACGTTTTGCCGTATCTCTGCTTGTCCGATGATGAACTGGGGATGGGGGCATTAAGTGGTGCAATGCTAAAGCGAACAGATGCGTCGGTCGGTCATCAGCCATCCATCGCTATGGCGGACAACGGTGCGGCGATATTAAACGCTCTGTAACGTAGCCTCAAGGTCAATGAGCCTCTTGGACACATTTTTCAATAGCTTCCAACGCCTTCACCTGGTATTTGACTGATCCGTCCCAAAGGTGCGAAAATTGACAACTGTTCAGACGTAAAGTACATACATTCGCACCTTTGCGAGGACTCCCAGCTTTTTGGCAGCTAATGAACAAGAAGAGGAAACCGAAAGTATTGAAAGGCCTCTTCTTGGCAGAGCAAACTTAATCAGATTGGCATAGCCCAAACCTGAGAGTGCCTTGAGGGACAAGTTCAAGCGGTGCTCTTGACTGGACTCCCTGAGAGACTGGATTTCAGCCGCACTGGCACGTGCGCTGGATACTAACTCTACAGTCGTGTTATCATCGTCTAGTAGGGTAAGGGCATCGATTAATAGGTACCCAAGACAAAATGATGCTTATTTTGTTTGAAAAAATTTCACCACCACGGTGACAACTGCTCTTTGATTGGTCTACCCAAAGTCAAATATAACACTATTGTGGACAAGCAAATATCCTCACAAATATCGATATCGAAAGTCATTGTTTAGTTAGTGGCACGGTACAGAATTAACATTCATTTTTTTTTATAAATATGCAATGAATTAAGTAAGCTGAAATAGTTTTATTCCATAAAAGGAAACCCCAGTTTCAGTTGCAAATTTGTCAGTTAATTCTTTCGGTACGGCATACTTACTCAGTGGTGGATTCGCGCCTGGGACATAGAAATAATAACAACTATATAAGCGTTTTGAGATTGTTTATTATGAACCGTATTAATACAACTAATCAAAGGAAATCTAATTTATAATCTTAAATTTAGAGATTGAGGCGCAAAATACTTCCTCTGATATCACAATACCACCATTGCTCGGATCCGACGCCTCACTACCCAAGCTTACCCAAAGTATTATAGCAGTATACCCATCATACTGTATTATCTTATATAATTTTTATTATATAACAAAGCTATATAAACAATTAAAATATTCTTGAATATTTTCTCACGCTGCCTTTGCTTGCCATCGAGCGATAGAAGTACAATCAATAGTGTAGATGAGTGCAACCAAATGCATTTTAAGTTAGGCCTTTATCAAAATATGTTCAGAAAAAAAGATAAATAAAATAATTTAGAAAATCAGTATAAAATGGTTGATCTTTGATTTGAATCAACTTCCAACTAATATTGGTATGTATATAGAATTGCGATTTCTATAGGTTCTTTTAAATAACGGTTAAATACTTATGGTCTATGAGCTTAAAAGTTTAACAATTACTATGTACTTGTGCGGACCGTTCTTGGGCCTTTCTCTAACAAAAATTACTGCATATTGAATATTACTATTCAGTCAAATACACCCAGTCATATAGTTCAAGGTTCTTCAAGTAAAAAGAGTTTAAATAAATAAATATACACCAGTAAGTCCGTACTAGAAGTAAATAATACTAGTTATGTGGTTTTAAATAAAGTAAGCTCTATGATGGTACTTTATAGACACGTAATTTCTCTAAACTTTTACAAAGTGACAGAATACAGCGGCAGTCTTACATGACTGGGCTTAAACTTAAGGATATACATAACACATAGTGGCGAGTGTTTAGACGAAGCCAAAGTTCTTGGTTTTAATGGCAAGCAGTAATTTATGTTTTAGCACGTGTCGCGAAGAGTAGAGCGGGATGTACAGGCGCGATATACACGTGTTCGCGGTGGGCAGGTGCGCGTCGTCCGCCGGCCGGATAGTCACCGACGGCATTGGCTGGAAGCCTTCCTCGGACGCGGGCAGTGCTGGTGAGCCGGTCCAGAAATACACCTGTACAACAAGTTAAATTAAAAATATGTATTAAGATCATCAATGCTAAATGTTTATAAAACAACACATTCATAAGTCTGTATCAACTTACCAAGTCCTGTCGCTCCAAATGAGTCATCTTATCGACGATGGCCCACAGCCAGCGCTTGAAGCGTGCGAGTCTCTCTGAAGGCTCGCCGCTCTCGTCGTTAAAGCTGGTGTAGGAGACCAGCGCAGCAACGTTGATGTCGCCCACGCCGTTTAGCAGCAGTCGCAAGTCTTCCGCGGTCAAGCCTTCGAGGGCCGACTCTGGTAGCACGTCGAGTACTCCAACTCGCATAGCCTGAGGGTTTGTCCAATTTATTTGTAATATTGTCGCACGTAAATTCGTCTTTCAAAGTATAACGCGAAAAAATTAGTGGTATTTGCAATGGCTACGGAGATTTAGTTGCTGTTTTTATGATACCTCTAGCGCCTTTTCCTGTGAGAGCAGCATCCGATGCTGTGCGTACTTGCGCACGTAGTCATATACGTTGAGCGCCGTCACTTCGATGTCGCGACCACCCGGTACAAGCTCTACGCAACCGCCACCTTCCTCCTCGCACATTTCCAAACTGTAAAAAAAAGTAAATCGTGCTCTAAAATCCATTTTTACTGTATGACAATTTTTTACAGGTGGCCCTAAAGTCACTTATGTTCAGCTGTATTAATCTAAAAACAATGATGACTACTTACCTAAAGTTGAGATCTAAAGCAGCAAACAGGGAATGAGAGTCTCCGGTTTCAGCATCCACGACAAGCTGCCGAAGACTCTCATAGACGACGGGATCGAAAAATGCGAGGTCGTGGAACCTCACCGGTCGACCCAAAATATATTTAAGAACGTGTCTATTTAGAAACATCGGGCACAATTCGTTCTGGAGAAGACATAAACCGATTATTCTGAAAATAAAACAAATTTAACATTAGTAAAACTTGAAAACAATTCAGTAAATATTAGGAAGATCATAAGTTGTGTTGTTGGAAATTGAAATCGAAAGGGAGTCCACTGTAAGGTCGCAGTTAGACGACGCGAAAAATTTCGTGCGTGGCCGCGTGCTATTGTGTTCAGTCATAGTAATTTATTTACTAAGAGTTTTACAAGTTTTATTAACTAAGACCACACCTCGGACACTTCATACAAAACTTGCAATAATTACCTATTACTACTACAAAACCAAATAACGTCTGTACACGTGCAAATGTGTGCGTGAATTTTAGTAGGGTTGAATCAGTTGGATGTCGTGGCGTACAAAATGGCGCGAAAAGTGCAGCGCTTTGCGTCGGGCGAACCGAACGACGACGGAACTACCCGAACGTTTCGAGCATTATTATGAAGTGATCATGTCCGAGCGGTCAATTATTTATTTCTAATAAATAAAATAAATGATATTTGATTATGAATACTCGGATTTGTAATGACATAAAAGTAATATTATAATATTTATTATGTAAAGAGGTTTATTTATTCATCAATAATGGTAAATTAAGGTACCTAATTACAAAATATGGAATTCACGATCGCCCCGTACCATTACGCGGCAACGCAATGGGGCGACGCGACAAAGTTAGTGCGTAGGGTACTACTTTTCAATTCCAAGAATGAATAGAACGTGAAAGAAAGGGACATAAGTACATAACAAAGACAATAAAGAGAGAGAGCAATATTAATAGCTGGTAATGTTGGTATGTTATTATTACGGAAGTTTTAATTGTATTATTATAAAACGACGAAAACTTGGAAAATAAATGAATCATCGAGATTAAAACTAATAAATAAAACTTAAAACAAAATAAATCGCAAAATTGTGTGTTTGTGTCAGCAGTACCTACAGTGCTGCAGTTCTTACGATTTTGAGCGCCCTGGCTAAAGAGTCGGTTAGCCCCTGTAAGTGCGGGGTGAGGGTGCGGTATCTGATATAGCGCGGGGAAGGGAGTGTCCTTTCTGTACGTAGTACTATTAAGTATTCTGTGCTAAGACACAACATTGAAATTATTTGAACTAACTAACCGCGCGGCGGGCGCGCGACTGAAGCGCGGATGGAAGGCGGTCGATCTAGCTCGAATGTTCTCTTTGTATGATGAATCCAAAATCTTCTCAATCTCTTTTTTTTTTGCATTGTAGGGGACCGCGCGGCGACTGCGCGAAATAATTCGTGCCATTAAAACGCGCCCTAAGGTTGACACGGCAGAAAAACAGAGGCAAGAGCAAGTAACATAAAACAAGGACCTGGTAAAATAAATAGATATTCGTGTGACTGTGTAGTTTAGTCTTCTTATTCGTCATTGTTTACTTACCTGCCAACATTTCTAAAAGCATTGATCCGCTCGGGCGTGGCTCGTCCCTGGCGCGGCGAGTAGTACCCTCGCTTGCCGGGCGAGTAGAACAGCGGCGCGGCGTCGTCAGCGGGCGCTGCCGCGCCGCTCGACGTGCCGGCCGCGCCGCCGCTCGCAGTCGCGCCGCCACCGCCGCGCTCCGACAGAGAGAATACGTCTAAATCTAGTGGATAAAAATACGATGAGTTAACCAAACGATTCATGTGAATCATCTCGTGCGGCGGGTCGGACCAGTACGCCTAGCACGAATATTTGTAGGTTTCGTATCGCAAACGTATTGAGTTGTCGATACGATAACGGAGTACAACGCTGTTGACGTGGCGACGCTCGTCGCTCAACAGCCGGTCTGACCCGCCGCCGCCGCTAATTTAAAAGACTTGGAATTCCAGTTTTTACTCCATTTATGTTTAAAAAAATATTTGCGGAAACTATCATTTACGAAATGATGTACGGCCACTCGCGGCCAAACGTACCGAAAGGCAAAAATAAATAGTCAATGTATCTATGGATATTTGAGCAGCTCGCTCGCTTGAGCTCGAAACTTGGGGCACCACGACTCGGTCAGGTAAGTTCTTCCTCCTCTTCGTGGTTTTTTAACCACCCAGAAATAAGAGCCCCGCTAAGCGGGGCTCCGTCGCCCGGGCCTCATTTTTTAAGAACTGTTTGGGAGCTACTCGCTACAGTCGCTTTTGCACAAATCCAATGACAACGTTATAATGAATATTTGACATTCTGCGAATTGGACATTCTGCACTACAAAATTCTCTAGCGCTGAATTTATTCTCCTAGAAGTGTGTGTATTTTATCGGAAGTACTGTTAGCATTCTGAACGTACCAAGTATCGCCTCGGAAGGATGCATGACTATGAGATCCATGGCCTCGCGCACTTTTTGCCGCAGCGCGTCCTCGCTTGCCAGCAGCACGAGCAGCTGCGCCGGCGTCAGTTCCAGCAGCATGCCGGTGATCTTGCCCGCGAATGTCGGATGTAGCGAGTGAACCTTCAAAAACACTTAACTTTTAAGACGAAAAAATGTTTTCTCAAGTGAATTTAATGTTCAGAAATTCTTAAATCTTTGCGAAATAAACCCTATTTTATCTTCAGTAATCAATTATAGCTTTATCATGGTACCTATAACGTGATAAAGCTATGTGACAAAAAGAAGTTAATAATAATATCAATAAGTATATTTGTACACAAAAACAACAACACAGTACATAACATATGGAACCAGTGGGTCGTACAAAAAAAAAAGTAGTACCCAACTGATAAGGCGCGTCGTGAATCTTCGTTCGCACAGAAAAGAAAAAATGGCCCCGAAGATTAACGAAAGAATGCTTAAAACTTACAATTAACCTTAGGTCACTACTATAAGGTTCATAATACACTGCAGCTGTTAGTTCCGTCTCACTCGCAAGTCACGCCCCTCCGCACAATAGGGTATTACACCCATTTTTGAAAAGTGTCTCAATGAAATTCTGTAGTGCTAATATACCACCAAAAAAAACACAAAATTTTTATTCAATCGATAAGTGCCATAAAAATGCATCTACATTTTAAATTTTCAAATTTCGCGCGTAGTTTGACGAAAACGCCTCTTACTGGACGCCATATTGCCCAGCATAAATGACGTCAGTTCGTTTTGTATCAAATGAGCTCATATTAAATATGATAATTGTATATCATTTAAAAATAATTAAAAGTATTTTTGTAATAGGTGTAATAATGAAAAAAATTACGTCGGTTACGAAAATAATAAAAGTATAAAGCCTATATAATACGCCAATCAGTTGACTGACAGTTGACAATTTTTTGTTTACACAGCCGTATGGCGTAATAACATGGCCACTACTATTTCACAGTGTTTTATAACAGATTAAAAATACTGAAAACTTTGAATTGAATTTAAAAATTTGTTTTGTTATTTTATGAACTAAAACTTACATTTTCCGACTGCTTTATGCCTAAACCGTCTCAATAACATATTTTTAGATATTTTCTCGTATAGAGTAAAATACCCTATTACACTTCGTGCCAATTTTATCGGGCCACCAGTTTTCATCAAATATATAAATAATTAAAAATACCTACAGGTAATTTAAAATGTACTATTTATTTAATAATCAAATAAGTATTTATTTAATAAACAATAGAAATGTATGGCTTGGTATGAAAAATCGTCCAATTCCTTACGATAAGTTTTTTTCAATTTACCCTTTTTCGGCGTTCTAAAAGAAGGCCCCGCAGTGTTTTCACTCGTATGCTGATCCTTCTCTTTAAAAATTCTCGTTATTGTTCGTTTTGAAATTTGTGTACCTTCGGCCGTACGGTCAATAATTTTCAAAAATCGATCTTTTATAATTGTTGTGTTCTTAAATTAAGACTCATGAGCTTCTTTTTTCTTTAACTAAGTGTACTTTTGCCTGCTGCGTGTGCACTCGATCAAAAGTATGGCGGCTAACCAATAGCAGTACAGGAAAAAAGAAGCGCGGTGCGTGGAGCGTGCCGATTGGTCAATAGCATTTCCCGCGCTTTGAAAATTCATCGTCTGCGCAGGTACATCGGTAAGCCATATCAGTTGGGTACTACATTGTCATCTTTCCGGGCTCCTAAACTAGGTAAGCAGACCAGTCTTAGGAGTCGGAGATTTTGCGACATAATGATATTTCTGTTACTTTACAGTGGTTGATAACACAGCAAATGGAGTGAATGATTGTGTTAATGATTTTGATTTTGTTTGTGTGTATATGAAATGTGAGTGTCTGATAAGTTTTCTTTCAAGGGAGGTTTAATAGTTATGATTCAATAGTCAAAATATTCTGTTTCATTATAAGTTAAGGATAAGAGCCATTATTTGTAGTTCCTTACCCTGGGATAGAGTCGTTCGCCCAGTTGTGCCTGATGGAGTGTGAGATGTTCATTGTGTCCACCGGGCCTGTCGCCACTGTAACCGGCACCTTCCGTACCGGGAGCAGCCTAGAAACAAATAAAACCTTTTAGTTCTATGTCACACACTGGTCCTAGTTTCTATTTCTCTTTTCTGGTTTTAGTGTTAAACTCCCAAATGTGGTCAATTTTCGTCGTCATCATTATCATGTCAATCTTACCTAACCTAAACGCCCACTGCTGGGCATAGATCTCGTCCAAGAGAGGGGGGGGGGGGGGAGATAAGCCGTAATCGCCATGCTTGGCCGATGCATGTTGGTACTCAGAAGGACGCTGCTGCCCACTGAAACGGGGTGGTGCTATTCGCGACCCGCACCACACGGCTTAGGTTTCAATTTTCGTACCTGTGGCGAATACGGTCTAGCGTCTACACTGAGCACCCGGCGAGGCTCGCGGGCGGCGGGCGGGCGCGGGGCGGGGCGGCCGGGCGTGCGGCGCGCCGCGTCCTTGGAGCGCGCACGACCTGCTCCGCTTCTGAAACATCCATACAAAATAGTTCAATGATATGATATACGTATATAATACAGCGTGTGAATTTGCTGGCATTTTCAAAATAATGAGTCAACTTTATTTACAAATAGCTACCTAAGAAGTAAGACTACACAAACTGACAGCACACCTCATCTCACTCAGAGACACACACGCTCACATTAAACGCACCCCCACATACATATTTAAGTAGAATCATGTTTGCATGGGATTGTTATAAATGTTGTTTTATTTTTCATTCACTCTTAATTATATTATACCTGTTTTTACTTTCATCAGTTAACTTTGCTTCTAGTTTGATTTTGGTAATAATCTGTAAGTGTAAGTTTGGGGATCACCATTCAAATAGCCATTTATATGTACCTGATTATTATTATTAAACAAATTTACGTCTAGCACTTTGTGTCACATCTGAGGAGAAGTCTGGGTTTTATTAATCAAGAACTCACGTTATCTAATTAATTAATTACAAATTGATAATTACCGGGCTCCGCTATTACTGCTCGCTCCGCCAGCGTTCGTGTTGGCTGAACCTGCTGTGCCATTAGTACTGCTACTCGTTGTACCGCTGCCGGTTGTAGGCTCCAACGGAGGGAGTTTCTCGTTTGCTAGTAATGCCTTACAAACAAATAATACTTATCAAGAACCTGCACATATTATTAAAGTCATCCGTATATGATATTAGCTGGTTCTATTGTATTCATGCAGACGAAAATAATAAATATGAAAATTAAACAATATCAAGATTGATAGAGCAGTTTTTAAGAAAGATGTAAACAATCATGCAGGTCCTTATCTGGTTCAAAAGAGCTTTCTGTTTTCTTACCTCAGCGACACTGGTATAGAAGGAGCGCGCTACGCCGCTGCCCTCTCCCGGCTCGTCGCGAAACGTCACCTTGACTCTGTTGACTGCTAGCGCCGGCTGCGCACTATGCGCACGACGGTTCTGACCGGCGAACGCACTGTTTAACTCCGTAAACGTTTGCTGTAGCAACTTGGCACGGTCGCGTTCCATCTATTGAAAGAACATACACTCATAATCACAACACACCTTCATAACATGAGCAACCGTAAGTACTTCGAATTTCAGTTCTTAGCGAGCGGAAAAGTAACTTTAAATATATTGTGATAAAATATACCCTCTAAGATCTGTATAGTACCCACCTTATGCAACGTCAAATCCCTCTGTTGTGAATTCCTTAGCTTCTCCATATCCCTGCGGAACTTGACCTCTTTGAGAGGAAATCCGCCTAGCTCGGCGACCACGGAACCAGGCTCTAAGCCTACATCCTCCGTAAATACTCGTCCGAAGAGATCTAGAGATAGACGCCATCTGCCCAGCAAGAGGTCGTGCGACACTGAAGCGCCTAAAGATGGACACGCGCGACTGGAAAATAAGAATTTCATTATAAAATCTAACCGCAAATGTACTCAAAACGAACGCATTCAATAGAAGGTCAAACAAACATGGAATTAAAATGTGTTTGTTAAAAAGACAACCGCCTTCAAAAACCAAAAAGTGAAAAATAACTTTAAAACAGAACACACATGACTTTAGTTTCGGAAGTCGGTGGTTTGGCTGTTCTATTTATTGTTTTGTATTGCCACAGACTTCCGAAACTAAAGTCATGTGTGTTCTGTTTTAAAGTTATTTTTCACTTTATGGTTTTTGAAGGCGGTTGTCTTTTTTGTAAAAAAAATCTTTTTTATTTTTCGTTATTTAGTACTTCCTTATCTTCCAAATCCATTAAGAAATGACAACACAGTCAAAACAGAGATCGAAAGTACAAGGTGAGAACATTACAACATCATCCATGTAATTTTTTTAGCTTTCTGTCGATTTTTCCAAAAAGTGCTGTATCAATTTCGATAAAATTTATATGGGACCACCACCCTTGAGGCATACCCTATCCACCAAAATAAGAATTATTAAAATCGCTTTACATTTGCCGGAGAAATCGCGTAACAAATATAAAAAAAAAAAAAAAAAAAAACAGACGAATTGAGAACCTCCTTTTTGAAGTTGGTTGAAAATAAGACTGCGTTTGATTTGCTCATCATTATTATGTTTAGTACAAGACTTACGGCTGTGATGGCGCGTTGAGAGTCGGCAAGAGAGGTGGGGGCGGTAAACCAGTCGTTTCCACCGTCACATGCGCCGAAATCTCTTGAGACTCGAGAGGATCTGCCGCGCTTAACAGCTCTCCCTGGTGTTCAAAAGTAATAATAGATAAGATACATGTAGAAATTAGCGCTCGACGTTATGGTAGCCTAACACTCCTTTCTCGTATTGCTAATATTATGATATGTATGGTAAAGTGAAAGTCTCAAATTATAAGGGAAATAGCTATATTAAATCACTATAACACAGTAATATGAAATGGTAAAAAATGGTAAACTATAACTACTAAATTGGTAAAATGGTTATGGTAATGGTAATGGTTTGAGAACGAGGTGTCTCTAGCGAGATCTAACGCGAACTAAACTCACCTTTTGGTGGACGAGCGAATGTGCATACTTGCGTTCGATGCAATTATGCATTTTCGCTGAGTGTTCGATTAACTCGAACAATACAATTATTATCTTCAACAGATACCTTGAACATATTTACTTATTATCAAGGAGTTAGGCTATGCAGAACGGTTCTTATAAAAACCGTGGATAGTTGACGTATAATGCAAGGTGTGAATGCCCAGCCTTTTTGTTTTAGTACATATTTCAATACGTTTTTTTGTTATAATTGTTTAAAAAAATTACATCCAATTGAAGAGTAGGGTTAAATTTTGATAAGAAAAAGTCCCCCAAATAAGTGGAGTGACTTACAGCACGTACAATAACAGTCTTGCCGGGGCTTCGTGACGATGAGGCGCGGGATTCCGCTACCACTGAATTAGAGCCACTTGGTCCTGAAACAAATAAGACATTAGAACGAACACGTATTGTTACAACACGGCAATACTTTTATACACGTATATCTGTGAGACAACGTACTTTTGCGGAAGCGTCGCATTAGCATAAAGTGATATTTATAACCAGTAAATAATAATGCAATCAAAACGTACCTGGAGACGGCGACACAGAGATATTTTGATGATGAGGAGCGTCAATGATAGAGCATGCTGTATCGACTAGCGTGTGGAACTCAGATGGCTGCGCCATAGAGTCATGCATCGAGCTGCTTCCAGCAGACAGATTTACTGAATGTGGGTGTCTGAAATACAAAAAAAGTCATAAAACATGGATCTATCGACCCAATTGTATACTTATACGTAAATTAAACATACCTGTGATGCTTTTTCCTTGGTATCTGTCGTGCTTCGTTAGAATCGGAGTCTGATAGGTATTCACCATCTGTGTCAATGTCCATTTTGGTTGATGAATCTTTCGCGCAAGATAAATCCTATAAATAAATAATGAAATAAGTCCACATAACTTTTAACTTAAAAAGCAAAACCTCATAGTGCAATAAAACTAACCTGTGGTTCATCTCTAGTCATGGTGTGGGTATGCGTGGGCGGCGCAGACGCGGGGCGCGCGGGCGGCGACCAGCCGCGGTCCGTGCCGCGCGTGGACAGGCCCAGGCGGCGCGGGACCACTGTCGACCAACACATACAATGCATTCGCTGACACGATAAAAGAGGGCATTTCGAAAGTGCTTTCGTAAATAACGATTTTACAAGACTTGAGTTTGCTAATTGTGTTGCAAAGTAAATTACTTCCTTATAGGGTATTGTAGACAAGGCTATTTCAGATTTATTTTTTGAAAAAAAAAAAAGGATGAGACTTTGCCATTGAGGCTTTGAGTTTATTTGTTGTAAAGCACTATTTACTTAATCTAGTAAATACATAAAAAGTGAATATTTACGTGCAATGTTACCTTCTAGCGGGTTGTTCACACCGGGCGGTGCGTCACCGGAAGCCGGCACGGTAACAGGCTGGCGGGGCATTCCGAATAATTCTTCGCGACGAGCGTTCGGTTGAAGAAGTTGTGGCTGATCCGCTAGCGGTAGTGCGTCTTGCATAGTCACTGTTTTATACAAAAATTAAGTAGCACAAAATCGATAAAGACCTACGTCGACCCTTTGGGGAGAAAAATGATTAGTGACAAATACCTACCAACTGCCTACCAAGTCTATAACTTTTAAATACAAAATTGATACCTCGCGGTACGTTACATTTCGAATAATTTTTACTTTGGGTTAATTTCATGATATATCTTATTACCCGACCAGAGGGTCTAAATACTTTAAAACCCGTAATCCTAACAGAACCAAGAAGATCTCTATTTCCACAAATAGGCTAATGCACCTAGTATTAAAATAGCACACCTTGCTTACCTACAATGCTGATATTACTAATAAGAGACGGAACGATATAGTATGCAATTCAAATTCGACTTCAGTTTTTTTTCATTCCTAGGTCCATTTGTGTATAATAGATTAAATAGAGAACTAAGTATTTATAAGTTTAATTACTTTCGTTGTAAAAAAATTTTTTTTCAATATTTAAAAACTATTTCTTATGAACAGGCAGAAAACTTGCTTGTAGTATGCTAATAAAATTACTAGCAAATCATTTTTGTGTCTACATAGGTACTACTAGCTTTACTTTAATTTAAGTGTTTTTTTTTTAATGTAATTTAGTGTTAATTTATTACAAATACATAGAAGCACTTCCTAGCCTGAAACACAGGTTCAACCTAGTTCAGGCAAATGAGCACCTATGTCCTATTTTAAATTCTCAGATATGTTTTGTATGTGTCTTTTTATTAAATGAACTATTATTACTATTATTTATTTATTAATGGAGCAAAGGCGTAGGATGATGCTGCAGTCTTCGGTAAATGCTACACAATATCGGCGGCTATTTACAACGCGACCTTTGGTAATTTAACACTGAACATATTAAAGATGCCATTGAGTGGAACAAGGGCTCCAAAGTGCTCGCAAGGGATCTGTCTATTGGGCAATGCCAACTGACAAAGCTGAAGACTGATGACGGCAGAATTGTATCGTGCAAGCCTAAGCTTTTGGCAGAGATAGAGAGATTATATGAACAGTTGTACAAGTCAACCTGCAAGTACTTTAGTTAAAGACCCAAATGAGCTACATTGACCTGACACTACACCGACGATATCCCTGATGTTAGCCTGTTTTCGTAAAGCCTTCATCACCATAGACCACATACATACGCCGCGGCAGGTTAAACAGAATACCGAAAAGTATAATCTGCCCCTTTGCTTGGCGTTGTGGACTATGAGCAAGCCTTTGATTCGATCGAAACGGATCGTGCTACAGTCTCTCCAACGATGTCAAATTGACTAACGCTTTAACGAGTGTTCAAAAGATTGTATAAAAAACTCCACCATGTTAGTCAGATTACAGCAGTTGCAGTTTCAAGTCTTTGTTACGAGATAAATGTGATCACGGATTTTTTATGACATTTTACAGTGGGTCGTTCTAGTGAACAATAACACAGAAGTAAAATTTATTTTAAAATACACAATTAGGCCGTAATTTTCTGTTTTGAAAGAAGGGAAGCCTAACTCGAAGAACCTGCGTCGTGTGACAAGAAAACATAGTAATTGAAGTACTGACTGTTGAAGGGGTCGGGCGGCGGGCAGCCGAGGCACAGCGTGGAGTCTGAGCGCTGGAAGAACGCATGCGTGCGGCCCCGCGCGCCCTCGCCCTCGCCGTCCGACTCGGCCGCGGCGCCTCCACCCACCACCATCTCCTCGTCGCCTTCCTCATTTTCGTTCTCGTCCTGTATTTATTAAAACATTACAGAATCCTTATTGTTAAACCTTGTAACCGCCCGACTCTTCCAGCGCCCGGCACAGTGAATAATATTAGTAATTCATCTAACTTCGGACATTATTTTTAGGACTTTTGAATAAGAGATTGAAGGTGTATTAAATTGTAAATGATTACTTAATTAACTATTTACCTAATATAAACATCTTCTTGATAAAATACAGCGTAATTAAATAAAACAAAACAGACTTTAACGGGTATTTGATCGTAAATATACGACGCCGGCGTAAGGGACACAAAAATATTTGTCGGATTAATCCGACGTAAGCGGTTAGAGTTAAAAGTAGAATGTACATGTATGGATTAAGCAAAAATAATCCAATCAGAATCAAATCAACAGAGATATTTTTGTAGTTCTACAACACATTTATCAAAACTAGCGACCCGACCCGGATTCGCATGGGCCTATAGCCTTCCTCGATAAATGGACTAACAACCACAAAAATAATTTTTCAATTCGAGCCAGTAGATCCTGAGGTTAGCGCGTTCAACAAAACAAACAAACAAACACTTCAGCTTTAAATTATTAGTATAGATATAGATCCTCTATCGCATGTGAGACCTGCAATCATAAGCGACACAGGTAACAATATTAGTGAACATGTATCAATAGGTGTCGACGAGGTATGCGTACCGGTGTCCAGAGATGTTGGTGGTGGTGCGGCTGCGGCTGCGCGGCCCGCATGTAGTAGACGAGCGCGTCCAGCACGTAGGCCACGTGCTTGAGCGCCGCCACGTCCAGCACGGGCAGCTGCTCGGCGTGCTCGGCGCTGTGAGCACGCAGTAGCGACAGGCAGTACGCCAGGAACTCGCGACGCGCACTACCGGCTTCCACACCTGTGTCAAAGTATGGTGATCCTTAAGGTGCGGTTAAACCTAGAAGCTTATACATAAAAGTGGAGGCAACACTCTGAACATCTAAGTGAAACAAATTGTGGGCAGACGCTCTTTCTGAATGCATACATAAGATAAAGAAAACACTGTCATGTTATTATGTATGCATTCAGAAAGAGAGTGTCTGCCCACAGTTGGTTTCACTTAGGTATTTAGAGTGTTGCCTCCACTTTTACCTATAAGCTTCTTGGGTTAAACGGCGCGCAAACACTATTCGTGATTCAGCGCACCACGCTTCATTAAGGGCGGGTTGTTTCAAACAGTCGGTTAACGTTACATACGGACGGTTAAAGTTACTATGACGTGAGATGTTTAACGTACGTTAAATGTAACGGGTTGTTTCATGACATAAAAATCCGTCAGTCAAAGTTATTCAAAAAGAGATTCCATAATATTTTGATGTTTGACGTAGCTGTTTGAAAACACAAAATTACGTTGACTGGTCGGTTATGGTAATAATAACTTTTTGACGTACGATTTTTTGAAACAACCCATTTTTTGATTTGACGATAGTTAGCGCCATTTTTGACTACTACCCGTCAGTAAAGTATAGTTGAAGCAACCCGCCCTTAAACAGCCTAGCTCGGCGCGGCTCGGCACGGTTTGGCAAAGTTCGTACGATCTATCGCTTATCGGTTTTTTGACACGGATCAAAGGAGCGACGTCGCGGTTCTACAGCTGGCGTTGTTGTGACACGTGTACCGCCGCGCAGTGTATACGAGTAGGCTTGCGTTCGGATTCAGCCGAGCCGCATCTACACGGATGGTGCGTTTAACCGCACCATTATGTTATGAAGCCCAAGAGGAGGCAAACCACTGTAAAAAATACAATAGTTCAAAGCAGACATTCTACAAAAAAATTGATCATACTAGACACGTCGGTCGTAACGTTCTCTTGAGCGAGATTACAAGCGAAATAAGTCGGAAATACGGCAAGCATTAAAATTCTGACCTTGTTCACGATCCCGTGCCCTAGGACCTTCGGAGAAACCTATGATGCGCGTAGCGGGTGACGTCAGTGATGTAGTGCGACGAGCCGCCGGCGCAGCTGTTCTTCCACTATCGCCAGTCGAAGAACTCGCGTTGTTCGAAGTTAACGACGCCCCGAATCTGTTCACAATAGGATTGACGTAAGAACGTGACATAGTAGGATAAATAAAAGATGTCACTATAGCATCAATGGCTCCCTTTATGGTAGGCTAAAAATGAATAATGTATAATTAAATACGGAGTACAGCTTGCGTTTAATTATACGATATTAATTTTGTGTCATGCATGTTGCAGCATGCATGCCATGTTAAACCTCGGAAATAATCTGTGAACTGGAAACATGATCGATAGTATTTATAAAATACATAAATTAACATAATAAATAAGCAGTTCCAGAAGATAGAAGGTATAAAGAACATCACACTTTATATTACCTTAGTTGTGCTTCAGTGGCATCCATGACAGTGACTAGCCAGTCCCAAGTGGGTTTGAGCTGTCGTTCGAGGTAGCACTGCAGACGCAGCGCCTCGCGGTATGCCAGAGGCACCATGCGGGGTAACGGTAGGGTTACTCGTTCATACTCCCATAGCAAGTCTGCGATCTGACGGATGACGATGCCTGTAAACATATTTTTCCGTTATATTGAGAACTTTCAATAACCAACATTGCCTAAAATGGTGGACTCGGAAACCAAAGAAAAAGGTATTTAATTTAATTCTATTTAATTTAATTCTATTTAAACATGACCAACGAAGTAAGAGCGTATTATGCTGCTTTGCTTCCCTTCCATTAAAAAATATAGATGTAAAATACAGTACGGTTAACGTATCTTGGCGGTCCTGAAGTCAGTTGTTTGGCTAAATGGCGCAATAGAACTTTTAGGAACGAAATTGTCTACTGCGCAGCTAATCGGCTAACTTAAGACTCGCCAAGATCCACGTCGACCGTATTGTATGTCTGTAATAACAGCTACATACCAAAAGCTCTAGCCAAGCAGGAAGCCGTAGTGGAGGTGGAGTGCGGGTCGTGCGCGCCGGCCGCGGCGGCGGCGGAGCGGCGCAGCGACGCGGGGTCGATGAACACCAGCGACGAGCTGCCCGTCAGGCGCACGCCCCCCGCGCCCGCGCCCGCGCCGCGCGACGCCGAGCGGGACCTGCTTCACGGACGAGCGTTCGAGGAGACTGATCATTAATACTGATACTACGGCATGAAGAAGCTTCCAGAAGTCACCATTGTGCAACAGTGCCGGATATGTATAAGTTGCTGGAACTAATGGACCGTTTTGCTGACACAGTTCAGAGGGCTTTTATGACGCACCGATGAAGTTGTAGTGCAGTTGCAGTTAAGTTCAAGTTTGAGTGATGAACGATATTCTTGTAATCTTTGAACTGCGCGTAAGCTGCGCGTGAACTGCACGTCAGCTGTACGACAACTAAACTCTACCAAAACTTACTTATGGTGTTGCCACATGAGAGAAAAAATATTACTCACTAAATAACTGAATAGAATCTGAATGACGTTATTATAATATTAAAATAATACCCCAGTACAGATTTTAGTGCTTTTTAACTGTAATTTTGAGACGTCAAATTAATAGTAGAATACCGATCATGTTGCGTTCCGAAGCACGCCCCAAAGACACGCAACAGTAAAATGCCGTTATTGCGCTCGCGTGACGCGAACTTGACGCGAGCGTGTCTGACAGTGGTAGAGAATAAGAAAAGCGTTGTTTTGATCGAAACTTAACTGCACTGCAACAGCACTTCTTTAGTTACGTGAATTAGCCCACAGATTGCCATCGACAATTCGACACAATAAAGTGTTAACTGATGGCAACGGGCTCACCCACATGCCACATGATTTTATATGGGACATAAACACAGCTGTTGAAATGTGGCTGCCTATTTGAACCTCTGAAAACAACTGGGTCAGTTCTGCTTTTAAAAACAACTTTATTTAGCATACAGTCAATTGCAGTAGCACATAATCTTATTTTATTGATATGTATCCAGTTACGGCAATAGGCGATCTCTCTATTACATGACACTCAAAACATAACCGGCACTCTGGCAGAAAGTTAAGGCTGCTCAACACCCTTTGGGGAACGCGAACGGGATTGAATTACACGCTACCACCACTTACCGTATAGCCCACTGCATGGAATGCGGCGCAAGGTTAGGTCTGGCGGGTGGCGCGGCGCGCCTCTCGAGCGTCTCGCCGTCGTGCAGCGGCGGCTCGGCCTCTCCATCCTGTTCGTCCGTCTCGCCGGCCTCAGAGTCCTCGTCTTCGGGCTGCGTCGAGTCCCCGCTCTCGTCCTCGGGATATAGTAAAAGCGACGCTATGCCTGTGGGATACACGAGATCGTTTATTAGATGTAGAAATCATGTAGCTTTCATCAGAATTGTAATTAAGCAGCCGGTATCAGAAATCACGTCGTTTAACTTTGATCCAAGTGTTAGGTAGCGTAGTTTACTTAAACAGCTTTATCTTGGTAAAACAAGTGTTTAATAATAAAAAAAAAACATTGCTTACCTGCGTCAGAGCCCTGGGTAGCCCCGGTCTGCACGCTGCGCTGGGCAGATTCAGCGTTGTCCTGATCGTCAGAATCACTCTCAGTCTCCACTTCGGCCAGTAAATCCAACTCGCTCTCACTCTCGCCGCCTTCGGCACGCTCCGTGCCATTCTCTACTACTACGTGCTGTTCTTGTCCCCTGTTCAATAAATAGTATGTAGTTATTAGTCCTGGTAAGACAAGTATAGGCTCAAACTCTTATCTACTATTATCTTGTATTTCATAAGTGCAGCAGTTTACTCAAAAGAACAGAGACGGATTTAAAGTATTCATAAAAATCGTCAGGAACAAACAACGCCGACAAAAAAAAAAAAAAAAAAATTGTGCGGTCGGGCGACCCCCGTAAGGAACGAAGTTCCAGACGTACGTGTCTGTACAAAAAATAATATATCACAAGCAGGCGAGTACGCCGCAGCGGCTCGATAGACGCACACATACACACACGCATTTCGTGACGATTTCTACTAATTCGCACTACCCGTAAGCCGCGTTAAGGCGTTGTCCTAGGTGAGCGACCGAACGCGACACGACGCGGACCTATCAATATCCAATTTTCAAAAACTTATTTCTATTGAGGAGAGGTTATTATTGACTTTACTAAAAAACACTGTTACTCATAATAGTAAATATTTAATTATTAATAAACTATTGTGTCGCGTCTCGTCGCCCAAAAAACAAATCCGCACTTGCCGCGTTGGGTCGCACATTGATTACGGCGACTACGTAGGCCCACAAGTACAGACAACGACTATTTGACAGTAACGCGTCACGTCGCATTATCGCGTTTGCCGTTCACGTAGGACATCGGGTAAGGAACTTCGTTCCAATAAGATTGTTATGCCGCATTTACACATTCCTGCAAATCGCAAAGCGAATGACGAGGCGAATAACGAACACGCATATGTAAACAGTACGCTCGCTATTCGCCTCGTGCCTCGCCTCGCGATTCGCGCGCTCGCGTTGGGAGCGGTTTTTTGGACACGAATCAAAGGGCACGAATGGCGAACACGAACTTACTGTTTACACATTCACCTGTATTCAGTTGACCGCTAGCACCCGACCCAACAGGACGTGTAGACAAAATGGAGTGGAGTGAAGTACGAATTTTAGAATTCCTAGAACTTTATCAAAAGGAAGAGCTCATTTGGAAACCAAAACATCGCAATCATAAAAATAGGCTTTTTTACGCAGAAAATCTGAATAATTGTAAAAACTCAATAAATTTAGCGCGCATATCGCCAATATTTTCACGTTCTCCATGTTTGTGTGCAAATGTCAAAATAATGCACCTCGCGAATGTGTGAACAGCAGTTCGCGACGGCACTCGTATACGAATGTTTCGTCGAATGTTCGTCGAGTGTCGAGGCGAATAGCGAACACGATTGTGTAAATGCGGTATTAGAATACCTGTCAGCCATGGCGTCATCGTGATGCTGGTTGTCCTGCGGCTGCGCGGAGTGCGCGGGGCCGGGCGGCGCGGGCTCGTCGGTCTCGGACGCGTCGTCGTCGTTGCCGAGCGCCTCGCCCGCCCCGTCGTCGGCGTACTCGGTGGCCACCGGCGTGGACGAGCGGTCCGGCACCAGCGTGGAGCTGCCCATGGACGTGCCGCCCGCCGCCGCGCCGCGACCGCCGCCCGCCGTCGACTCTCTACACCGAAAGAAAGCTCGTCATTATAATCTTATACAGAATGGGGACCACCTACATGCAATAAATTATACGACATACTTGTTATCGCCTTTTTTGACGATATACAAAAAATAAACGAAATCGATCCAGTAATTAGGTCAAAAAGTACAGTTTACGTTTTAAACAAATTTAAACACTGTAGAATTGGATCCTTCTAACACTGAAAAGCGACGTTGCCATGTACTGCAAAACTACAAAGTATCACGATGCTGTTACGTACTTACTCTAGTTATTTGCCTAAATGTAAAATTCGCTCCTGGGTCAAGGTACGTTGTCTAAACAGAGTGTTCACTTTAACTGAATTTATTTTAATATTTATTTTGTTTGAAAAATTAACTTTTTTATATTTCGGTTTTTAATTTAATATTTAATTTTACTATACTTCTGTGGACTAGTATTACTTGAGGTTTCATTTATTGCATAGAAGTCAGTTCCATATTGTATATAAAAATCTTCTGTGCATGTGTTTGAAAGTGAACTCCTAAATGGCTGTACCGATTTTGATGACATTTTTTGTGTGTATTCCAGTGGATTCGAGAATGTTTATATTCACAATTGGACCCAGTAGGTGGCGCTGCCGTCGAGTTGTAGGACTTTTTTATTTTAAGGGCCGGACAATGTCTGCCAGGCCTGCTAGTTTAATGAAAAATCCCAATGATACTTGTGGCAGGAGTTGCTCAAAATCTGTCAATCGACTCATCTGTATGCAGTGCAAAATTTCTATTTACGATTACAGCAAAATTAACAATAATAAAAGACAGCTGTGTGAGAAACTCACGACTGTGGACGTTTATTTTGTTGACCAGCTAAAGGACAACATCCCTAGTGTGGCGTGCCTTCCATTAAAGCTGAAAAGCCGAAAAGCCTGGCTTGCTATCAATAATGCGAGACGATAAAAAATACAACAAAAAAAGCTTTTTACAAAAAAGACAACCGCCTTCAAAAACTAAAAAGTGAAAAATAAGTTTAGCACAGAACACACATTGACTTTAGTTTCGAAATTCAGTGGCTTTGTTGTTTGTTGTTTTGTATTGCCACCGACTTCCGAAACTAAAGTCAATGTGTGTTTTGTGCTGAAGTTATTTTTCACATTTTAGTTTTTGAAGGCGGTTGTCTTTTTTGTAAACAGCTTTTTATTTTCCGCTTTTTAGTACTTACCTCCTTCTCATCTAAATCTATTAAGAAGAGATTGAAAGTTAACTACTCCAAAGATTGAAGAAACTAAAACGTTCTATGTAAAATTTTTGGGTATTTGTTGATTTTTTCAAAAAGTGCTAAATCAATTTCGATAAAATTTATATGAGACCACCCCTGAAGCATACCCTATCCATAAAAAAAAAAAAAAATTCAAAATCGGGTTTCGTTTGCCGGAGAAATCGTGTAACAAATCGCGCACATACTTAATGCAAATTTAAGACTTATACGGTTTTCTCATGGATGCCATTGTCAGAACTGCACCAAATTGAAATGGGACCACACGGGAAGCACCAGCCCAGCTTTCCTTTTTTGAAGTCGGTTGAGTGGCACAAAAATACCTCTAAATAAGTATTGAACATTTTTCGGGTTTTTATTCTTCAAACTGTCGGGCTTGCCCTAACTATAACCCCTAATCACGCCACTGCATCCATATAAGAATTATCGTAAAAATATTATAATAACACAATACGCACCTGCGTGCATGTGCAAGTCTTGAATGTCCAGTAGAAAGAGGTTCTACACCGAATAAGTCTTCGCTGCCGTTCACGAGGTCCACGTACGTGGTCGCTAGCGGGAACGGAGCCGTGGGCCGGACGACGCCCAGGCGCACCGGGGCCAATAGTGCGTCGGCTGCTTCTACTAGTTCTTCTACTGCGAGAGCGACGAGCGCAGCGAACACGCGGCGACAACGGACCAGTGAAGATGTTATTGAAAGAGGTCTGAGAACAATTACGCTATTTTATTCTCAATTGATTGTTGACAGTCACCATGTTGTTATAACCTTAATATAGGTTATAGAAAACAAGTTAATGCTTAACATAAAAGATCTCTTTACGGTAAACAGAGCAGTCTGTAATATACCACGAGGGTTGAGCAAGTGCAGATTGATGGATGCCAATATATTATGAGCTTAACTGCCTGTTAAGCAGACACAAAAGCTGTACAATCTGAAGTGATCTTATTGAGATCATAGGACAGTTGGTTAGATAATTAACTACAATACCTACTGTTGCTATGACTTAACAAAAGATTAAAATTATATAGTTATTAATGTTATTAGTTATTAATACAGTAATCATAATTACATATTTAAAAAAAACTCGAGTTGAATTTGTGTTCATTTGGGCTAAGCGCTTTTTGTAATAAAAAAATATTGGGCTCCGTAAGAAAATTGACGAGAACGAAATCGCGGACTAAATTAAAAAGAAAAATGAAATGGTAGCTTAATTTAGCATCAAAATTTATTATACAGTTAAGAACTAAGCAGACACATATAGGCACAAAATACGACTTTGTTTTATAGAATTTTATTAATAGACAATACTTATTTTCTTACCCTTTCTTTTTAGCTGCGCCTGGAGCCATCTCAACGCTAAATATGACGAATATTCGGGCGACGGAGCGAACAAAGCGCCGCGCAACTTCACGCGCGCGCTCGGCGCGACCAGGAATCGTGTCGTTTTGTTGCTCACGAATCAATGTATGCAGCAGAGTGTCTAGCATCTGCAACAAAAGACAATGTATTGTTGAAAACGGGACCTGTAACATGGGACTCGTGTTAATTTGTAAAAAAGAGTGTTCAAAAAAGATGTTTCCTAGTAATTTTATCACTAAAACTGTTTTTATATTAACCTCATTAGTGCACTTAACAATAAGTGCATGTGTAAATTTATCCAGTAGCGTGGTGCCTGATTGCGAAGGCGCGGGACTGCTGGGCCGACCCTCGGCCTCGCCCGGAGTGCCACTAGCTCCGCACATGACAGCCGCTTCAACCGCCGGCCAGTCACCTAAAAATATTTAGTTTAGTATATAATTTAATAGTATGAGTTTATTATGGAAGTACTGTTGAACCGCATCAATGTCCAATTATCTGAACAAGTAACTTATGCAATCTCAGGTCATTCTACAGATTGTATTACAGAGAGTGGTCGCAGATGTTCTATTACAACACGTTTCGATCGCGAAAACACACCCAATAAATGCAGCAGCGCTCTTCTGGCGAATTTGGGCGGTTCTAGGTCATGGTCCGGCGCGTCCACCTCGGCGTCGGAGCCGGGCTGCTTGCGAGGGCCGCGCCCGCGCCCGCCGCCGGCGCGGAACTGACGCTGTTCCACCGCTTGACGACCTACCGTCTGGACTAGGAACAGGAGGATTGATTCACCCCTATGAACAAACAAAATACTTATGTTGTAAAATAAAAAAATGCTATGATATATTAAAGCAAAATAATAGAACCGAAAACCAGAGTAGGAAAAATAAAAATACTCATGCAAGATGTACGGATGATGTATGTACAATTCTACGCAAAGCATCGGCAGCATCTTGTCGAGTACTTTGTTGGTTATGCACATTTCGCCCCACACATATACAATAAATATATTGGAAGTTGAAATCACACTCATTTATGTACTGATATGCTTGCGATAGTACTTTTTCTTACCTTGAGTTGAAATGTGTGGCAAGTGAAGTGTCTCTTGCGAGTCTTGCAAGCAGATCACAGCGCGCGGTCCAGTTGCCACCAACGAGTGCCTTGCAGCGGCACTTTTCCCAGCAGTCGCAATACGCCGTCGGAGACGTGCGCTTAAGCTTGCAATCGTGGCCTTTGTGGCATACCTAGGAAAAGTTAAACAAATTACATAGATAAAGAATATGTCTTTATATTTTCGTTACTTTCTTAATTCACTGAAAAATCTGTAATTTGCGATTTGGAATTGCATCCAGAAAAGTAAGCGACAGGTAAACCAAAAAACCTAAGTATAAACACGATTTTAATAATACCTTAGCACATTCTGTGCAACAGCAAAGTGATCCTGTCAGGCCACATGTCTTGCACTCGAATATATCCTAGAAACAAAAAAAAAAATCAGTTAATTGTCATACAACAAGATGGAATGTTTGACTTCTATAGTCTCATCAGCAAAACCAATACTTTTACGCGAGTGGAGGTAATGCGAGTAGCGCACTGAGTTGCCATAAAATTCAACCCTTACTGTAATCAGAAATGAGTAACGTTCGAATATTGATAACTAGATTATTCCGGCGACATCGTCCGCGTGAGTCTCGGTTATCGCGGATGAAGACTAAGTCGCAGAGGCTTAAAAAGTAGCATATGTCCTTCAACGAGATTCAAGCTATTTTTATACCAAATTTCATCAAAATCGGTTGGTTTAGCCGTTTCATCGTGTAACAGACAGAGTTACTTTCGCATTTATAATCTTAAGTACGGATGGATAATTCATATTAAAAAAAAACCTGATTAATGTGCTCCTGCCCAGTCCAGGTGAAGCTGCAAGTATCGTTGCAGCAGAGTACCAGCAGCGGAGAATGGTCTGGGCTTGCGTTTGGCGGGAAGATGGCAGCTGAACGTTGCGTTTCGTCCGCCTCGGGACAGGCGCGGATGGAGTCCAGTATTACTAGTGCCGCACGGTAAGCACGTTCCGCCACCGCTGCCATCAGTGGCGTCTGACCCATTCCGTCCCTGTCATTGCGAATGTTGTTTAAAATATTGTGATAAGGTATACATGAATTAAAGCAATTCACTTCTCAGAAGCAGTCATGTCCAGATTAAAATCTACGGGTTACACAGGCTTGAGTAACAAGTACCCGTTATACACACGAATTTTTTTTCTACGCGCTGACGCACGTTATTGAGAAGCAGCACTAGTTACATTTGCAAAGCGTTAAGAATCTAATGGTGCATGATAAAAAACGAGGCATTAAAAAAACGGCTGTGCTAAAAAGTGTTTACATAACCGAGTTACGCCGTTTGCGAATTTAATCCTCAGCCAGAGTCGATTGAAAGTCTCGTCTAAATTGACCAAACGCAAACTTAATACTTCACAAGCCAAGTCGCTCTGGATGCAGCTATTTCATAGAACCCATGTAACAGTTGCTGCAAGCCATGTAATAATTGTCTGAATTGGTACTTCGCTAATTTATTCCGTTTATAAGAATATTTTGTTTTTTTTTTTAATTACTGTTACCGCGTCCTTAAAAACGAATATATATTTAATAAACAGAATAAATTAGCGAAGTGCCAATCATTTATGTGCCAACATTAGTATTGTTTACCCTATTGTACACTAGCTGACCCGACAAACGTTGTCCTGTCCCTAACTATCTACACTACCTACCTACGTACCCTACACAAACCCTACACCTACCCTACACTTACCCTAAACCTCTTATTTTCTGGTCTCCTGGTACATTGGACTACTTATTTACCAGCAGAGCATATTGTCCGTGATTTCTTCCGCTTGTATTTTCCCAAGGACCCCTAATTTTTTAATAATGCAATATAGCCTAAGTTACTCAGGGATAAAGTAGCTTTCGATTGGTGAAAGAATATTTGAAATCGGACCAGTAGTTTTTGAGTTTATTCGTTATATACAAAAATACAAATATTTCCTCTTTATAATATTGGTATAGATAGAGAGAGAAGTGAGTTACTTGGCAGTGAGCAGCTGCATGAGGAAGGGCTGCAGCACGGCGCTGTCGCACAGCGCGCGCAGCCCCGCCAGCGCGTTGCCGCGTCTCTCCGCCGGGTCCGCGCTCACCGCGCCGCCACTGTTACCACCGCCAGACAGTTTACTGTAAATGTTTCAAATCACCACGTCCTTCACAACACTCTTCAGAACTAGTCTAGTGCTCTGCTACGTAATTCAGGATATCACTATGACGACTACAACTTTACGCCAAAAGACAGTGAAATCCATTAATTTATATCACTATGCGATCACCAACATTTTTAATTGTGATGGAGACCCATTGTGTGTGCAGTTTTAACAAGTATAAAAAAAGTTCAAATGTTTAGAAATTATTGGGCAACATAAAAACACGGAATACTAGACCAGAAACTGACTTAAACTCTTTTGGAAATAAGGTGATGATGATAAGAAACAAATACAGAAAACACAATAAAGAAAAATATTAAGACACAGTTAAGTACATGAAGATTATTTAGTAATCTCGCGCATGGAAGGCAGCCGCGTAAAGGATTTTTTATTTAACATAAATACTACATCGATCGAACGATGTGTAAGACTGTGACTGTGTGTAAGACTGAGCTCTTACCCGTTGTTAGCGAGCCCCATCAAACTGTCTTCGTCTCCGGACGCCTCAAATGTCTCCGGAGGCCAAGAAATGGCAGGCACCGACTCCTCAGCACTCGCACCTCCAGCCCCCGTGCCACTCGCTAAATTGGGCATCGAAGCGTTTTCCACTGATTGTAAACATTGTTTAGTTAGAATTACACCTATACTAAAAGTGATGCTATTTTTCTTTGGTGGGGTTACGTACCTATATCGGGTTCCTTGTTCGATGTAGGCGCGCACATGTGTACGCATGCGTGTAGTATATTCCTGTTGCCGTCGCAACGCTCTTGTAAGATAGACAAGACTTGTTGCTCTGTGAATAATTATAACACAGATATAGAACACGACAAAGTATCGCCATTTATTCAATTTATTCACCAATAAAAAGCTTACTGCTGGTGTCAGATTCGAGTTGGTGCAGTAATTGACGCACGCCGTCAAGGTCGCAGCGTAACACACGCGGCATCATGAGCTGGGGTTCCGGCACCAATATAATAAGCGCAACCTACATACAAAAAACATACATCAAAATACCAATCAATAAATGAGCTGCGTATAACAAGGATATAAATAATTATCAATCAGTAATCATCAAAAGGCAGATATTGTCAACCTCTTTTGCGGCCGGTGAAATGACAATGCTAGATCCTTCCCCACCCATTCACAGAAAATGTAAATTAACAAAATAATTGTAATGATCAAAGAACCTTTTCACTTCTCTTGCTCAAAAAGGCCGTCATTGTAGCATACCAGAGCGGGGATAAAATTGCATTTCATCCTCTAGGGGAAAAAGTTTTTTTTTTTTAATATTTGTGTGTCAAATATGACAATGAGCCTACAAAAACGAAAAAGTCTTTGGTCATAAGTAGAATAATCATGAATAAAGACTCGACTTATTACTGTTTCATAAAAAAAGAACCTCATTATAATTTTGAAAATGGAACTAAAATCGGCGATCTCTGGTAGAATGCATGCAATGTGTTGCGGCTACAGAAGAAACAAAAAAAATAAACTACATATTTCATATTGTATTGGATTGTTTTATTTTCTCGCAATCGTAGTGAAAAGTCTAATGTAACACACGGCGCTAAAACCCATTAAAACTCGGTTTCTATTTACTCTACTACCTAGTATATAATGGGTCATTTTAGCTCCTTGTATAACAATCTACTATATTATAATAAATTGTTTTTCTTTAGAACTAGCACACTTGCGAACTTGCGTTCTTGACTTGTTTCCACGAGACAGGCTCGAGTGTGGAGTTGAGCAAAATGCTTCCTTTGTGTCTTATATTTGTTTTTGAGACCCTAATTGATAATGTAGACTAGAAAGAAATGGAAAGACCTTTTTTGTTGGCCAATTAACAACATTATTATTATGCTAAAAGGAATTCAAATACAGTTTTTTGATATAAACATAAACAACAAGTTCTGCGTTCATTAGGACTAATGTTTAGTTATCAGCAATCAATAAGCAATAAGATGCTACATATTGCAAGCTTGTACATGACTTTTATGGAGTGGGGCAAGAGTTTCTGGCATTGTTCTTTCTCAAGATGTATCGTTTGTCACGCAGGTATAATTACCGGCACGTAAGTTGGCAAGAGATTTTGTAGTGGGGGAAGATCGTGCACGATCGGTCGGTCGATTTCATACATTTTTACATGCGCGAACTTCTCCCACTACAAAATCTCTTGCCAACTTACGTGCCGGTAATTTATATGTCATGTACTCATGTATAATCTCACAGGTAATTTATTCTGTTTAATAAGAATATTTTCGTTTTTTAAGGACGCTGTTACATTTTATACAAATATTACTGTTTTTCGGGTACTTTCGGGTACGGCGTCGTTAAAAAACGAAAATTATTCTTAATAAACAGAATAAATTAGTGAAGTGCCAATCATTGGGAGGGAGGGGGGGGTGAAAACAATAGTTTTGTTCACCCTACCTGTGACTTGAGTGCGGTGTGGTGCGGGTGCGAGGCGGCGGCGGCGGCGGCATGCGGGTGTAGTGCCAGCGCGTGCGCGGCCAGGGCGCGGGCGGGGGGCAGGTTGAGCGCGGGGGGCTCGCGCACCATGCCCACGCAGTCGCGCGAGATGGGGTACAGAGCACCGTTGCCGTCCACCATCATTACCACGGGTTCACTACCCTGTAGTATACACAAACATTGTATAGACCCATAGCACACATCGAGGCAAACGTTGTACGACATGAAAACATCTGATGTTTAAATTGTCTGGATTATTAACACTGTATATCCCACTCTCAATAGGTCACGTACATCGGCAGTAACTCTAAGGGTGTAATGAATGATACATGAAAATATGTGACAGGTTACAGGGCCCTACCAGCCTAAAGTTCCTACGACCCTAAACCCTATAAGCCCTACAGCCCTAACCTATCATAAATAAGTAATATAGTAATATGTGTGATGGGTTTTAACGGGGCCGCACGTAGTCTAAGCTTATTTCAATTACACCATTTACTGGCACTTTTGAATTGCCAAGGAGTCAGTCAGTCAGTAATTTTTAAGCTAGTTGCTCGTTCCAAACCGTAATCTCTATCGGGAAAAACGGGCAAGAAACTCCATGGATGCTCTTTTCAATCAAATTTTTACAAAATCCTGGCTATGTTAGTAGTAGTAGTATGACGGGCTGGTGTCCGCAACTCCACGTCTCAGCGCGTATTTTGGGTACTCCTGGCTATGTTATTCATGTTGCTTCTTTATTATGAAATTACAATAAAGGTAAATAGCAACATAAAACAATTCAAATATAAAGATACAAGCCATGGCAGTTAAGAGATGACCAGTCTCAGCCGACAGCGGCCCATACACAAAATGACGTGTGAATCAGCACCGTTTAGCTCAACCATTTAAAAGGGAACCAAATGATCCAACACACGCGCCACCATGAGTGAGCATGACAATCAATACTCTAAACAGTCATGCTCTTTCATGTCAAACACATAATTTTATAACTTCCTAAAAGGCTCCATGGTACTACGAAGATAGGATACCTTATAAATGACGTAAAAAAACTTAACAGTTATTACAGAATTATTAATGACAATAAGGCATGGTACAAATAAAATAAGAAATTTCATAATTAGCAAGGCCGAGTAGCTGTAGTAATATTCTAACGAGTAATATTCTAGTTTATATTTTGTGCATGTTTTGAATTCTCTTTCATTTAGTTGCAGAACATCAAATCTTATGTTAACCATTGTGATTGGTTGACAAAATTAACAGCAAACCAAATTGAAAAAATGTGACTTACATTTCAAAATCACTTCACACACTTCTTCACTTTTACAATAAATTAATTCATGTAATATCGCAAATTAAAACAATTCAAAACCGGTATACTAACCTCAGCCGCCGTGGCCAGTTGTATGGCCTGTCCATTAGAATAGCCGAGCAGCGCACTGTTATCTGTCGGGAATGCGCTGTCCGTGAGCGCCCGAGTGGTGCCCACGGCATATACGGCGTACGCCAACGCGCCGCCCGGTCTACGCACCACTGCGTGCACGCCGCGACTGTCCACCTGATAGAAAGTTGCTTTTTAGTTACAGATGGATCATCAAACGGTTTTGCAATTTATGAAGAAGTTTCCGACTAGATCGAGGAGGTAATTTAAATATTTATAAACATTATATAAAATGTTTCTTATACTACAGATTACCGAAACATTGGCATTTATATATACTTACAGCAATCGTAATAACTTGCACATCAGGGGGCAGCGCTATTTTCCGGGGCGATCGTTGCAGACAGTCTGGACCGCGAGGCCCGGCGGCCCCACCAACTCCCCACTTCACAGCCACCAAGTCGTCTTTACGAACAAGTCGGCAGTCTTGCAGCAGCGTCGACAGATCATCAGGGGTAGATGGTACAACCTCCTTGCCGTCCTTGCCGATGGTAGGGAATCGTACGGCGGCGTAGGCCCCGTCTACCTTGAGCACTCGACCTAATGGCACGCTCTTCACGTCTTCTAGGAATACAACTTCCTTTAGTGGCCATTCTTCCTCATCACGTTTGGATCCGTCATTAGATGAGCCTTCTTCTCCGCGTACGGTTACGCGCTTGGCACGTTCTAAAAGAACAAACGTTATCATTAGTTTTGCGGCAGAAAATATGAAGAATGCACTCTCAGATTATGAAATAAAAGGCAAATAGACCGCGCGGAACACTGAGAGTCAAGCCACCAAAGCAAATACAAATTCAAAAACAAATACCAACAATCTCGTGATTGTATTCGCTATTGAATTGGTATTTGTACTTTTATTTGCTTTTTTTTAACGATACGGCGTTTCGTGTTTTGACTCGTGTCAGTACAGCACCAAGCGAGTTGTAGGTATTCGCTTTTGAGTTTATATTTGCTTTTTTGGCTTCACTCTCAGTGTTCTACGCGGTCTATCTGCCTTTTGTTTCATAATCTGAGAATGCACTAATAAACTTGTTTAACGAACGTCAATCTTTTAACCTGCATAACTTATAAATCAAGTAAGTACGTAAAAGTGAACTCACTGTGTGATGTGCTAGTGTCACTGCAAGTAGAAGAAGCCGGGCTAGGAGGCGGCGGCATGTCCAGCCTGTCCGCCATGTCCTTGTTGCTGTCTTTAGCGCCGTCCTTGCTGTTGCCGCTGGATGACGAAGCTTTCACAGACGACACTGTCAGTGGTGACTGATTCTAGAAAAAAGGAAAAACATTCATAATGTAAGTGAGTCATACTCTGTCAGGATCTCATTAACCTGCATGGTATAATTATTTTACCTGTAAATCCCTTTTGTCTTTATCGGAAACAGAGCGGTCAGGTTGCGGTGGCGGCAACAGTTTGAACCGGCACATGTCAGAAAGGTTCCAGGCAGCATTCTGCAGAACGCCCACTTTTGGCACTCCCGTGGACATGTTGAAACCTGATTCGTGACATGAACAATGTTAAATAGGCAATGTGATTTGATAAAGATCATAAACAAGCATTAACCTCATTCCAAGTCTGAGTGGGAAAAATTCATTTCTAATCTGTGCAAGCAGAACTTTCAGTAAACTGTCTAGTTTTTTTCAGCTTAAGCATTTTAATAGAGGAAATTTTCATTAAAAATAAAAAGAACTTATTTCTAGGATGAAACAATTGTGTTGTATTTTTTCAATTTATTTAGTAGGTTTTAGTTAAGTATTTATCAATGGAAACTTGACATGAATATTATGTCTTCAATTTTTAACAGACTTTGGAGGAGGTTCTCAATTCGACACGTATATTTATGTTTTTTTTTATATGTTTTACCACGCATACATTTTTACAGTGTAGTCCGATTTCGATGATCAATTTTTAATGGATAAGTGTATACCTCGAAGTTGGTCCCATTTAAATTTCATTGTAACATTCCACCTCTAAGGGTGGAAAATTAAGGGATGACTGAATTTGTCTGGTTTTACTGTTTCTTAATTTATTTGGATGATATGAAGAAACACAAAAAATTAAAAAAAAATCTCAAGCACTGTTTTACTTTTGCTATAAGTTTCCCAAATAAATTAAAAAATATAATTTTATTAATTAGTAACAACATAAGCAAAATCTCTTTCTTCTTTTTGTGCACAACACTGTCAAGAAATTAAAAGATGATATGATATATTATCTTACCGACGGCGCCTGGTTGATACATGGGTGCGTTCTTCATGGTAACGCTTTGTCCAGCCTGAAGGTCTTGCGGCGCTGTGGACGAGTGGCCGCGTTGCTGCTTGCGGGAGCGAGCGCGATGTTTCTCCCAAAGGCGAGCTCGCTGGCCCAACGGAAGAACTCCCCTAGAGTGAACATTTGAAGTGTTGTATAGTTTCCCAAAGATATCAACAGATTCTGATAAAGAATGATTTATAAGGCATTTGAGCTTTTTACTGTCTGTGAAGTAGACACAAAATCGACGCACAGAACTAGAAAGTGGGTAATGATGGTTTGAATAAATTAACATCATGCTATTAGGTTAGGCCTCCACCTAGCCTGATAGAATCGGGTTGTTTGCTCATAATAGATTCTGCGATAACCCGATGTTACAGAATAAACTTACCACCAATAAAGTGCACCAGAGTCCAATCTCGCGACGGTATACAGAGAGCATACATGTAGAGAGATTGCTTTGTCAGATCCAAACTCCATAAACGTCTGCAGAGGATGCTCCAAACGAGAAGCCCCGGGAGCGTGCGCTGCACATAAATAACCAATTTTATAGATATACCAAATGTTCCTTCTTCTAGTAATGTATTGAATGCAACCACGGAATAATAAAAACAAGTGGAAGTGCCACGCAGCCATCGAACGTGTGGCACAATTATGTGGAAATGATCAACATTGGTTCAATCGCGATCAACTACTTGCTGCGACTTGACATATCGCACGTAAGGAAAAAAAATACAACCATGCCTTATTGTGCAATTTTTACATGCAAAAATGATAGCAGGTCAAAGAATGT
This sequence comes from Charanyca ferruginea, assembly GCA_947361185.1. Lineage (NCBI taxonomy): Eukaryota > Metazoa > Arthropoda > Insecta > Lepidoptera > Noctuidae > Charanyca > Charanyca ferruginea. The sequence goes on along the minus strand of OX376059.1, from coordinate 17,370,260 downwards.
TTCTTGCAGAAGTATAAAACTTTCATATATTTCAATTTAATTGATTTTTATTGTCAATACCATATTTTTACTTTGATGCGAACTAAAAACTACCTTATGTCCATTCATTAAAGTCTAAATTAGCTTGCTCGCTGTGTTGACTGTAATCGTTTTCCGTGACATACATTCTAGAAACTTCGACGCTACTCGTTTAGGGATGGGACACATTAATGCAAATAGTTCGTGTCGATAAAACAATAACATGTATGTTTTTAAAGTACCTAACTTTTTTTTTATAAATAAAAGTACTATTTAAAAACCTTATTCTGGCAAATAGTCATTCATTCGCGGTTAGACGTAGATAGATAGTAGGTCTCCATATAAAAAAATTCAGATGTCAATTATGTTTTTAAAAGACTGTCACGTATTTAAAAAAGATATTGTCATGTCTAAAATAATGCGTCATTTCATTGGGATGTCAATCAATTTCCTACATATAATCATATTACGGACTCAATGAAAGGTATCTAATGCGAATACATCTAAATTAAAGGTAAATATGTCAATACATCATTAATTAATCATCATTTTTGATCCATTACGTACATTAAAAAGATTAATTCAAATACTGTAATTATATTTCTTACATTGTACAAATTATCGATAACTTGACCACATCTCTCATTGAATAGAAAAATACAAAACAGTTGCATGCGAAAATGACATCTATTTATAGTAACAATAGATGTCATGTTAAGTAATTTGGTAACAGCGCTCTCTAGCGTCGATTAGCTGAGCTCGTTGGACATTGCTCGCATTGGATTGTTAGATGGAAAAAATCTCTTTAATGATTTTGTCATGTAAAATAATAGCAACGTTCGTCAGTTGTGATACGATTTAATTTCGCACAACAATAAATAAGCTTTTCGCCAAAGTTGCGTTTATAATTTGTAGCCAATTATATCATCGCATTTGCAAATTAAAATGTACTTGCAATACACAGAAAAGTATTGCAAGTACATTTTAATTTGCAAATGTGTGAGTTTGGCGACACTGGATCCAGTATTAAGTACGACTAAGGGCACTTCCCCTTGTTTTTATTATTCCGTGAATGCAACAATAGAAAAATAAATAATATTTCGTTCAAAAGAAAAACTCCCGCTCCAAACGCATGTAACAATCCAAAATAGCGAAAATACACACATCAAAAAAAGTTTGCGATCACTTCATCAAATAGAAATCTTTTTTGTTACGGTAGATTATATTACGATTCCTTCTTCTTTTTAGATTATTTAGTAAAAAATATAGATTTAGAATATAAAACAATAAAACAGTTCAATTGTTTTTCCACATAAAATGCTTTCAGTCCTTGCTTACGCTCATTTAGAAATCTGATTTAGTCAATTTTAACAGATTTAAAATACTTTTTCGCGGAAAGTTGTGATTGAAAAAATGCCAATAAGCGAGCAAGAATAGTAACTTTGAGGGAAAAAGGATACACCACGAGAGAAATAGCACGCAGAGTTGCTATATCCCAATACTGAGTCCTGATCACGTTGCAGAGGTACCACGGGATGGGTAATTTAGCTGACCGGCCCCGCAGTGGTCGCTCAACTGTTTCGACTGCTGCCCAAAAGCGCTATATTAGGTTGCTGGCAGCCCGTGACTTAACTATCAACGCTACTAAAAAAAAAAAGCAGAAGTTCGGGCCGCCTCTGGGCTTGAAGTCAGCACTCAGACCATTCGGAATAGGGTATTACACCCATTTTTGAAAAGTGTCTCAATGAAATTCTGTAGTGCTAATATGCTACCAAAAAAAACTCATTTTTTTTATTCAATCGATAAGCGCCATAAAAATGCATCTAAATTTTAAATTTTCAAATTTCGCGCGTAGTTTGACGAAAACGCCTCTTACTGGACGCCATATTGCTCAGCGTAAATGACGTCAGTTCGTTTTGTATCCAATGAGCTCATATTAATATGATAATTGTATATCATTTAAAAATAATTAAAAGCATATTTTGTAATAGGTGTAATAATGAAAAAATTACGTTGGTTACGAAAATAATAAAAGTACAAAGCCTGTATTACGCCAATCGGTTGACTGACAGTTGACAATTTTTGTTTACACAGCCGTACGGCGTAATAACATGGCCGCTACTTTAACACGGTGTTATAAAACAGATTAAAATTACTGAAAACTTTGAATTGAATTTAAAAAATTGTTTTGTTATTTTATGAACTAAAACTTACATTTTTCGACTGCTTTATGCCTAAACTGTCTCAATAACATATTTACAGATTTTTTCTCGTATAGAGTAAAATACCCTATTGCTTGCACCAGGCTGGATTACGAGAACGGACGACTTGGCGAACTCCTCTGAATTCCCGGCAATGTCAACCACGGAGATTGCAGTGGGCTAGGCTTCGCCAAAATGAAGAAGACAACATTTGGCAAAACTGTCTCTTCGTTGACGAATCGCGAATCAGTACTCGTGCAGATAACCGACGTGCTCGTGTCTGGAGAAGACCAGGAGACCATGAAAGGCAAAGAACTGCCACTGGAACAGTTCCGCAAAGCGAGAAATCGGTGTCCTTTTGGGGTGGTATTATGATTGGAGCTAGAACGCTTTTGATCCCGTATCGAGGCAGACATGTATATAGCAGTTGCTATTGATGGAATTGTCAGACCATTTCGAGTAAACCATGGGCACCATTTTGTACTGGTCGATGATAATGCGCCCGCCCATCGAGCTCAACGAGTCAATGCTGCACTCCGAGAATACGATATCACAAGGTTAGACTGGCCTGCCGGCTCGCCTGACTTGAACCCAATAGAGCACGCGTGGGATGCTCTTAAGCGAGCTGTTTGGAACCGTCAGCCACGTCCCCAGACAGTGCCAGAGCTCAGGGAACCCGCTACTCAAAATGGGACAGGTTACCCCAAGAAATACTGGATAACTTGATTCTCAGCATGCCCAGGAGGATCTTCGCATGTATTCGAACCAGGGGAGGAGTTATATTATATTGAATATAAACCTTTTATTAATAAATTGTTATTAAAGTTTGGTTAAACAGTATTTTTCTTTCTATCAAATTTCTGTTACAATTACATTATGATTAATTACTATTTTATATAAAAAATAAATTATAGTTTTATTTTTTAATTTCAAACAGGGTATTTCTATTTAAAGAAAACACACAACAAGGAATTTTTCTTGACAAACTTCTATTTAAAAAATTATATCAGCTTATGCTAGTGATCACAAACTTTTTTTTGATGTGTGTAAACAATTTTATTATATATACACACCCCGTGCATATAAGCAGGATTGTTCCGGATAGAATTCTAACAGACTACAGCTTTGAAATCGTATTATCCACTCCGAATGTATAGAAAAATTATACATTTTAGGGACCATATATGCCCAGTTCCGCTTCTATGTGAAATATTAGTTTTTTTTTACTGTACACATTAGTAATATAGTAAAGTTAACCTATTTAAAGACTACATACATTCAACAATAAATATATTATTAGCTTACCAATAGATTCATCCAGGAAAGTAGCAATCCTGCCAGTGTCAGTGAGCACTGATATGCGGATGCCAGCTGCGCTGATGTTTATGACTCGCTCTCCGGGAGTCATGCCTAGCCAAGTGGAGCGCGGGTGGTAGGCGCTCACCGATCCGGACGCCTATTAACACAAAATAATTATGGAATAATGTCGGAAATATTATTCCAACAATATCAGGCTCGACTTTTAGAAAGTGGACTGTCACACAATATGATGGGCAGACAAGACGCTTTACATAGCACATGTATACACGATGTCCCGTAATATAAACGTCGCCTTACTGTAATTGCATGTCACTTCAACTATTGTTAAAGTATCATATATTCAGATTCATTACTTTAAATATCTGTGGACTACTTTGATACATCTAATGTTGACAGGACAAGATACATATTTTGGCACACTTACGTCATTGCGCTGATAAGGATGTGCATCAGCCCAACGCCATTGGTGCAGTTGACCTTGAGTGGAGATCGCGATAAGCTCACTGTAGGTGGCCGCGATATGGGTGAAACGAATGTTACTGTCCCAGTACTCCAACTCTTCAGACACCCAAAGTGGTGACGCCGTAATCGAAGAATCCTTCTTCTTGCTCTCAGCTATACCAAATTGAAAGAAACTTGGGATAAAATATATCCTTCATACTTATAACATGCATAATCACTAATCATCAGCAGCTTACCAATAAAAGCCTCTGTGGAATTTGTAGGTATAATTTAATGGTAATTGTTGGTACTCATTCAAAATTGTAACATGATTAAGTTATGCTTTGAGAAAAAATTGTAGACAAAATACAATAAAGAGAATTGATATTTACCTCCATCGTTGTTACCTCCGTCCTTGTCCCAAGAAGTATCGCGCAGCGCAGACTCGAGCCACCTGCGTGGCCCAAAGTATTGGCGTTCGCGCCACCGACTGAACTCAGACGGACGCTCCTGCGTGGAGCTGCTGCTCTCGCGACTGGCGCCGCCGCGGCCGCCGCTACTGCCGCCGCCGCCGCCGCCCCCACTACGACTATTACAAAACTATATTTTAATACTGTCTTTAGGGTATAAGCATTCACAGATATAAAGAAAGGATTAGGTTTGGTTCCTCACTGAAAGACTGATGTCGAATTCTCGTTCGGATTGTTCAGTCTAATAGTTCTTCTCATTCTAACAAGTTTAAATCCAAATTTCTATAAGATTTGTGGTTGTGATTACTTCATGTTTCAAAAATTTCACCTGAGATTGTAACCTTTCTTGATATCTGTGATCCTACCACTACTACTACACTGTACACAGACATACGATACAAAATACATTCGGGATAGTGATCAGTGCAAGGACCAAACAATAACATGCACTGTTCTAGAGCATGTAGTCTATGTACAGAACTAACATCAAATAAACACCCTATCATAACATAAACGGAAACTGCGTAAGCTTGACAGCGTGCCAGAGATTGGGTTGAGGACTATATGTACTACAGGCAGGAGTGTGTGTGTGTGTGTAGAGGCAGAGGAGCGTAGCTTGACAGGTATACCTTCTGATAGCCGCGTACCCGAAGATGTCCTCAGAAAACATGGTGTCTGCATCAATGATGACGGAGTGGTCCTGCTGCGCGGCGTGGAAGCCGCCGTCCAGTAGAGAGATGAGATCTTCTGGCACGTAGCCGTCGCCCCCCTCGCCGCCCTCTGGCTCCTCTCCTTCCTCATCGTCCCGCGACAGCAGGTTGTTCACCGCCAGATTTACGTCCAAGTTTGTTCGCTACATTATTTCACAAAAAGACATATTCAAACACTTATTAATTGATTGTTTTGCCATAACATTCATTACAATATTAATCAAAATTGCTTGAAAAATAAATAATTGTTTCTTATGTAGACCACCACGAGAAAACATGTTGCAATTGGTCTTACCTGCAACTCCCTAATAATGAGACTCCTGCTCTTTCCCTGCAGAACCACTTGAGCCTGTGTGACCAGATCTTCCGGCACAAATGGTGCTGGAACTGATACTACTCTCCCTGAACCAGATGCTCCGATAATAACACCAGTCGCACGGCTCGTTGATCCTGTACAAATCAAATACTTTAAGCCCTTAAGTAGTAACAGAACCATATTATTTATATCGCTTTCCTCCTTTGTCCATTAAATGCCATGTCTAATACTAAGCCATATTAGAATCAAGTTAAGCTCTTAATAAAAAAAAAAACATTAAGAAAACATAATATGTACCATAAAGTGTCAAAGATAACATACCTTGTGAGCTAGGAGTAGCACGAATTGAGTTCCTCATAATCCGGGCCCTAGTGCGCGGCTGTTGACGTGAGCCGCAGCCCCCGCCGCTGCCACCTTGCTTGCCCCCGCTCGTTCCTCCGCCGCCACTCCCCCCTCCACCATTGCCCCCATTCTTACTAGCGTCAGTTTTACTCAAGTCCAATCTATCGGGAATGATGGAGAATGCAGCACGGCAGATAGTGCCATCTTCAAGCAGACAGGCAATGTGAGCAGGACCTGCGGCCACAGCACGCACACCTCGCAGAGAGCTGAGTGCAGAAGAACCAGCACCTGTCCCATATCTATTCCAACGGTCAGCTACTTCCTTTAGCCTAAAACAATAACAATTTGATGTCAGCTTATATTTTAATGAATAATAATTTAGTTTTTAGTCCACCTTACAATTTTATACCAGTAATGTTTTACAATGAACAAATGATTCATGAAAAGTAAATAATATTTATAACACAAATGTTTATATATGCAAAACTATGTTTTAAAAAAAATAGCAAATTCCTCTGCTTAGGTTTTGTTACTTTGAAGTAATAAAAGCGAGGCAGAGGAATTTGCTCTGAGAGGTGGAGCTAGTTCACCAACTTAAGATTATTTTGTACATTGCAGCTTAATAAAAGTGGTATGATTTCAAGAGTTATTACTGGTTTTGTCTAGCAAAGTGCATAACGACTTCGTTTTTTAATTCCATGCAGTAACTTGACAGTTCAAAGAATAATAATGATACCATACTAAAACTATTGTGTTGGGATAGTGCATAAAGAACTAATGATAAAAATGGTTTAATTTAAATAAAACTTTAAATGTTTGTATGTGAGATATGGAATATAAGAACAATTAATAATTGTTAATAAAAGTAATTTCCTTTCTTTTTCTCTTAATAGACACAAAATAAAAATCATATTATTTTACTTTTTTTTACTTATGTCATTTAAATAGTGTAAGTAAAGTTAAATATGGGTATGATATGTGTGTATAGATTTTTAATGGTGTGTATCATGTTATTAAGAAAAGTTATTAAATTACGAATAAAATGTTTACATAAAAGTACATAATTTTATTCATAATTTTATTCAATTTAGTTTATTCTTATAATGCCTTGTATTTTTTGGCAATTTTATGTATCTCTTCAACTGTCAAGTTACTGAATAGAATTAAAATTCGAACTGTTGTTGTGATCAGGATCATAATAAAATTATGTAGTTTACTCATTTTCCAGTGGAAATAATAATTCCTAAGTAATCAAGTTTTACAAAATTAGCTGTTGGTGTAGATGTGGTGAAAACAATGAAGGAGGAAGTGGAAAGGAGGCCATTTTCCAGCAGATTAAACTATTACTGTGAACCAAACAGCTTTCTAGTTATTTGAGCATGTTTTGTAACAAACCAAGGGACCCCTCACACCTGGACAGCCATCTCTAGGCTCATACATGAGATATGATTAGTATGATCATGAAAATAAAGTGGTAACACCTACAGCATGAACTAAGAGAATTATAAGCCTAGTGTATATATTAATCATTGAAAAAATTAAATTAAATGGAATTTAATTTACTTCTTTGTTGTTTCAGGTAAAATAAAAAAAATTAAAAAGTATAATATAAAGAAAAGATAAGGTTATTGTAGGATCATTTGACCTATTCTTTGTTAGGTTATTTTTTACTCCTATATCTAGATAAATATTAAAATGAGAGTACAGAACAAAGGAACTTTCAATGTCTTTTCCACCACACAGAATGTGTAGCTATTTGTTAATTGCAGTTATGATAAATAACAGCGAGCCAACTCAGGGTTGGCCAGGATGGATTGTGAATAGAAGTCACAGGTTGAGATCCATCTTCTAAAGAGCTCCATTTACAATGGTTCTTGTAGTAATTGAATGGACAGATCAGATCAGTTTAAGGAGTAATGAGTTTCAGAGTCAATCTTTTAGTGGTTGGTTTATAATTTTTAGTTACCATAAAAAAAAATCTCTTTATTCTTGTTAGCTTAACACGTTGACTGCGGCAAAACACATACGTTTGTGTTTCAACAAAAATACGTGAGTGCGGCGCACACACAACCGTATGTGTTTTAGTATTTTGCTAAACGCCAGTGCGGCAAAACACATACGGTTGTGTGGCGGCCGAAGGTACGCTAGTGCGGCAAAACACATACGGTTGTGTGTGGGGAATAAGGACTGCGATGAAAATTTGTCTCTCTTGATTTTTTTAATTCCATGCCCTATATAATAATGATAAAACCTTCACGAAATATTTAAAACATACGGCTGGTACCGCCATCTATTGACTGTTATAGGAACTATACTGGTATTTTATCTAACGAAGACGAGTGTTTCTTTTAGACGATACTGAATAGGATTCTAGTGGGGAATAAGATTTATATGAATGAAAGAATAAAAGAAGAACCAGTCACAAGAAAAATAATAATCGAATTCTCAAACTATCAACTAGCCTATTGCAAAAGAGGTACTTTTGCAATAGGCTAGTTGATAGTTTCAAGTCAAGCATTAAGAAGTTCAGTATTATTAAGTCCCAATGTTGACGTGTTTGAAATATGTATAAATACTAGGTAACAAACCTAGATAAATTTATAATTTTGGTTTAGAACCCTTAGTTTTCATACTTGCCTACATAATCGGGGGGCAATACTATTTACATTTTTAAGTCTTGAGAGAAAAATAACTGATATAATGTATAAGTAATTATTTATTTATTTATATTTAATATAAATCGTGTGAATATTTCTAAAAAATATCCACACAGTCGACGCAAAATCGAAAAACACAACCGTATGTGAGCGCCCGCACAGTCGACGCAAAATTATGAAACACAACCGTATGTGTTTATCCGCACACGCGTAGTAAAACACGCCAAGCGCGTAAACCCGCACTGGCGTAAAGTACGGCCGCACACGCTTGGCGTGTGCGGCCGCACTCTCGTCTCGTTTACGAAAAAGCGTTTCGGCTGTGCGGCCAACACACCAGTTGTGTGGCCAGCCGCACTGGCGATCGGCGTAGCGAATGTTCGCCCGCAGTCAACGGGTTAAAATACTGTTAATCTCTTCTTTATTCGAAATAATGGTATTGAACGTGTATAACTTTGAAAAATCTTTTTTGAAAAAAGAGAACCGCCTTAAAAAAAACTAAAAAGTGATAAATAATGTAAGCACAGAACACACATGACTTTAGTTTTGGAAGTCGGTGGCAATACAAACCAACAAACAAAACAAAGCCACCAACATCCGAAACTAAAGTCATATGTGTTGTGCTAAAGTTATTTATCACTTTTTAGTTTTTTTTTAAGGCGGTTCTCTTTTTTCAAAGTTATTTTCAAGTTTACTTTCCACTTTTCAGTGCCTCATTATCACTCAAATCCATTAAGGAACGGCAACACAGTTAAAACAGAGATTGAAAGTTCTCCAAAGATGGAAGAAACGAAAACGACTTCTCGGTTTTTGATGTTTTTTTCAAAAAGCGCTGCATAAATTTCGGTTTGTTGTATACTAAATCTTTCTCCAGAATGTAACAAACACTTTTCTGAAAACCGCATCAAAATCGGTTCAGCCAAACGGGAGATAATCGCAGCCAAACATACATACAAACATACGGGTCGAACTGATAACCTCCTTTTTTTTTAAGTTGGTTAAAAAATTAAACATATTATGTTGCTATCGGTCATCTACATTGCCACTTTGCACGCAAATATATGCTTGCAAAAAAAAAATTGTATTTTTGCAACCAAATCTTGCAATGTTTGGTTACCATAGCAAATAATAATTTTATGTTTCCAAAGTATCTATAACTATTGGACATAAAATTAGAAGATAAGGAAATCAGTTCCTACACTTAGTTTCCGTGAACTTTGAATATAATTTTTGGTAAAACTAAATAATCAAAATGATGTGTTTACAATAAGCAGTTGATGTGAGGCCTAAGTGTTAAGTATTTCTATTCTGTTTTTATTTTTCATATACCTACATTACAATAGATAGCGAAAACTATAGTTTTCCCATGAAATTCGTATTTTTAGAATCTGCTTAGATTCTTTGTTATTAAGCCTATGCTAATATTTATGCAAGGGGCTCTATTAATGCAAGTATATATATTTATTTCATATAAATTATACATTAGCAAGTATAAATTAGTATTGAAAAATTATGTCACAGTTCGAGAATTAACAATTCCAGTATCAGCATTGTCAATGCGAAAAGCAGGTTTGCAATTATAGCATCGTCGTTTCAAACAAGATTACGCCATCCGATCCAAATGAACATTATACGAATTGCACGCAGCTAGATGTAAATTTTACAAAGAAATGTCATTTAATGGAAATTCTCCCATGAGCGTAAAATGATACGAGAAACGTGGCCCTAGATGCTAATTCATCAATCAGTGACTCAATATAAATTGTATGATCATGTAATGTCGGATTTCACAACACGAACGAAATGGAGTCAACTCAAACGATAAAATATGTTTACCTGTCTATCAATTGATCTTCTGTGCCAGGCAAAGGATGAACCACAAAATGCATTGAAGACATTTTCCAAGGTCTTGTCCTGTGTTTTATCAAAGATTTCAAAGAGCACACTTAAACATTTGTTAAAAATCCACCACAATACTGCAAGAACAAAAGAACACCATCTAAAATAATCTTCCAACCACCATATTTCTCGTGGTTTCTTTCGTGTTCGTTTCTCGTTCTCAAATACATGTGAGTCGGTACATGACGAAAAAAGAAAGAAAATATCAACATGGCTTCTCCGCCCAGAATGTTGGTACCCCTGCTGGCACAACTATTCTGTGGAAGCCAAAAAATCTTTATCAGTTTTTATGGTTTTTAACTAAGTATAAAATATATTATATGTATTTTAGATAAATATATTTAATATTTATTTACCACATAATTTATTCATAATGCAAAATTTTCGTAAACATTTGAACAACATTCTAACTAAAATTAAAACTTACTAAAACTAAAACGCATTAGTGGGACCGGACGACACGGCATGAATTTGGTCAATTTGGACCTTCACACTTGATATACTATTGAATAGCATGACATTATAAAAGTGGCACTAACAAATAATCAAGAAGCTTATAGACAAAAGTGGAGGCAACACTCTAAATACCTAAGTGAAGCCAACTGTGGGCAGACGCTCTCTTTCTGAATGCATACATAAGATAAAGATAACACATATCACTGTCTCGTTCTTATGTATGCATTCAGAAAGAGAGCATCAGCCCACAGTTGGTTTCAAGCTTTTGTTCTAAGTGTTGGCTCCATTTATACCTCTTCATGCAAATAATACGGCAGTAGATAAGAAGGCTCATTTGAAAGAGTTCAAAGAGTATGTGTGAGCCCTAGATATACCTCTATATATTTTTCCATGAAGCTCAAAGGGTATAAAGCGCCTTATTTACGATCCATCCCCACTGTACATCGCGCACGCATCCAGCGAGCTAGATTTCATCCACATAGTTATAGAGTGGTACTGGTAACGAACGAATTAAATGAGAGGAAGTGTGTTTTATTTATTTAAAATGCCACCTATTGTTTTCTAAACGCCAAAAAATGGGAGTTCCTCTGATGTTGTAGGCAGCAACAGAAGATCGGGAATAATAGGATGAAGTTTTGGATAAAAAATAATGGAAGTATTAGTATGCACGTTAATGATAAAGAATCATGGCAGGATTTGTACGAAAATAAATAAAGTGGTTTAGAGAAGTTGAAATTCTCATTCTTATACTCTTGGGTACCTAAAGAGTATCTTCAGGCATATACAATATTTTGAAAACCTCGTAATAAAACATCACCACTAATTAACAGATCACTTGTCTGCCCATTTGATAGATCCGCTAATGTCACTTGTCACTTTATTTTTTTTATAAACACAAAAAGGCAACGAGATGAATCGAAAATAGCCGTGTTTTACCTAAAAATAAAACACATATTAAATACTTACCTTATTTGAAGCTTACTAGATTGAGAGTGGCACTACTGGTTTACGCTATATTTCCCTCTCTTTTGCTCTTTCCTTTTGTTGTATCTATCCGTATCTTTCGCACATCCAGTTTCCTCACCAGGCGGCGCTGCCAAGTGTGAGCTTAGCTCTGGCAGTGAATCGCCGATCATTGTGTCGAAAATCTTCACCAGGTAGAGATTAAAATGTACGCTTCAAATAAGGTAAGTATTTAATATGTGTTTTATTTTTAGGTAAAACACGGCTATTAAACACTTGACCGTTATTTGAAGCTTACTAGATTGAGACGTGTTTGTTATCACCTGGTGGGAAACGACGCCAATGTGAACGTAGATTTAAGTTATTAATAAAACTAGATGTGCTTAGAGAGAATCACAATTTATTGATTGCATTATAAATATCATTATAATAGACAGGTAACAGATACCTATTCATTATATAAAATTATTAACAAGGAACTATTCTTTTCATTATAATAATATGAACTATTTTTTGACAAAACATTTTTGAAAATGAGACTGCTACCTTAATTTGTTTAAAACATTACACATTGTCATGTTATAGGCATTACTAACACTTCTTGCGAAGAATTACATTCAAATTAGGTACAATAATACAAAATAAGACAGTCACTGTGTAATTTGATTAATAGGATTAAACATTCTAGATACATTACAACTAGAACTGGTCTGGTTGGCATACAGGGCATCACTTCCCTACAGTAATAGCGGGTGAAGGTATTCTGCGATCGCCAATTACCCCTAGAGAGTATTTCGTCTAAGGGGTAGTTGTTAACCCAGTTTCTAGAAGCTACAGCAGACCCAAGACTGCCAGGTGAAGCACATATCCCTGCTTCCATCAACAGACATTTGACCCACCCAGCTATGACTGTACGAGAAGCTACCCTTGGTTTTCCTCTAAAATTAATGAACAAATTGTTAAGACACCCTGACTGACGTTTATCTTTCAGTATAGCTATAGTTCGTTTCACCCAAAATACAGGGTCTAAATTCACGTTAATAGGATTAGAGGAAAGTCTCCAACCAGACTGTCTATAATCGGCAGTATCTGTTTTGGATCCAAATATTGGTCATAAGATCAGACAATCATAACTTTCTGACAGGTGTTTTGAGTCTACAGCTTATAGAGTGAGATCATGAACTCTTCTGCCGGAACATAGGAGTAACAAAGTTGCCGTATGTCTACAAGTAGCAAATACATTATTCACATCCACAGAATAGCTTCCCATAAATTCTGCTAGTTTGTCAACGTTCCAGACTACAGATTTTTGAGCTACTGGGTTTTTTAAAGCGATAGACTTTAATAAATGAGTAACTAAAACGTGACTCTTTAATTTGGAAGATTCTTCAGGGTTGCTTACCGTGCAGACTAAACCCTCTAAAAGACTCAAATCTGCAAGATAACGAGCCAAAACTTGACCTGTTAATTGGAAGGGGTCTAATTTATGCTTTTTTGTCCATGTGAGCCACCTATTCCATGCTATTCGATACGTCTTTTTAGTTAATGGCCGCCAAGAGAATTTTAAAAACTGTAACTGAGCTTTATTCCATTCAGCTAAGGTCTGGGACCACCCCCACATTTCCATACCTCTAACGTTATCTCTAGGACTCTTGGGGTTGGAAGGCCTGTCACCGTATCTATCAGCTGTGAATGTAATTTCCGGATAGTGAATGGAGGTGCTCACGCACGGGCTTTTAGCTCTGCTCTCGGAAAAACTATCTCCCATCTCGGGACTACTATTAGAAAAACACCCGACGCTGAGTTGAGGTGAACTAGTACCTTGGGCACTAGGTAAGGTGGAGAAAACACCCAAGCTAGTGGGTAAGTCCAGTTTTGGGAGAAGGCATCGTGGTACATTGCTTAAATGTCGTTTTGATGCAGATGATGATGCAGATGCAGTGATACATAATTCATCACGACTTTTGCCTGTTCTGACGCAAACAGATCTATCACTGGAACTCCGAACTTTTTGAATATTTTCTCCGTACACTGGGGTAAAAGATGCCACTCCGGAGGGAGCCGATAGCGAGAAAGATGGTCTGCGTGACAGTTGTATTTTCTCGGAATATGCTGAATTTTCAGGTTGATTTGGTACTGGTCTAGGATTTGAAAAATCTCTCTCGTGAGTTTTAGTAATGATGGAGACCTGGTCCCCCCTTCGTTTCTTAAAAACGCTACAACAGTTCTGTTGTCGCACTGAACTAGGACGGTAGTCTTGGACATGTTTGAACTTCGCTCTTTTTTCGCCTTTAGAATCGCGAGCATCTCCTTTTGATTGCAATGGGGCTGCTGCTCTTGATCTGTCCACGGGCCGGCAGTGCGTACCCATCGAGTTGAGCCCCCCAAGCTACATCTGACGCGTCTGTGGTCAGGAAATGTGATGGTGGCGGGTTGTGAATCAGAGAGGTCCGATGGCTATTTAGTAGCCACCAATTGAGGTACTCTTTTACTTCTATAGGTAAAACTACAGTCACACAGTCTTCTTTCAGTTTTCTGTTTAGGAACATTTCCCGAAAGTGAAGTCTGCTCTTTGGTACCACAAAACTGGCGAAGTTTAGCAGTCCTACCAGGCTTTGTAGTGCTTTCATCGTCGCTAAATGTTTGTGTAACAGATCCACTACCTTTTTTCTTATTTTTGTGATCTTTTTGTGTGGCAATAATTTCTGGTTTATCCATGGATTCCATAGAACACCTAGGAATTTAGGAATACAAGGCTTCTGCAGGAATTTGTGATGGATTTTTGATAATTCGTCTTCCACCCCAGGTAGTGTAGGCGATCTAATACAATCTGGACGTGCACTCGCAGAACCTGCTGGTCTTGGTGAACCACGAAGAAATTTAAATAGACGAGTATTCGAATACCCTCCTCTCTTAGTGTCTGTGCTACCTAGTTTGTCAGAGTTGAGAAGACTTTGGGCGCTGTGCTGAGGCCAAAGGGAAGGCAGGTCATTTCTAGTAATTTTCCTCTGTAACTTAGACGTAGGAATCGTCTGTGTGACTGGTGTATTGGCAAATTGAAGTAAGCCTGTGACAGGTCGACTTTGCAAAGCCAGTCGTTTGGTTGGAGGAAGTCTGAGACACAAAACACATTTATAAGCTTGAATGGTTCCGTGTAAACAAAATCGTTCAGATTCTTTAGGTTGAAAATAGGACGGTTGGTGCCGTCGGCTTTGGGGACCAGAAACATTGAGGACAGGAAACTCGGAGAATGTGATACTTCCTCTAGCACCTCTTGTGTTATCATTTATATGATAATTGACATTGTCTCGGTATCCGAGACACCACTTTTATCACAATAACACAACAGCCGTATGAAATTCACGCGCGTGCGCGTGCGTGAATTTCATACGGCTGTTGTGCCTGTGACCTAAAGTGAACCAGTACAAAAAACATTTTTTCTTCGGGAAAGTTGTTTGTTATCATGAACACAATCACGTGTTTAAGTATCGTACACTAATTACCAGTCACCCTATGTATGAGAAAAAAACTATAAATATGTTATTGAGACAGTTTAGGCATAAAGCAGTCGAAAAATGTAAGTTTTAGTTCATAAGATAACAAAACAAAATTTTAAATTCAATTCAAAGTTTTCAATATTTTTAATCTATTATAAAATACCATGAAATAGTAGCGGCCATGTTATTTTATTACGCCGTACGGCAGTGTGAACAAAAAATTGTCAACTGTCAGTCAAACTCAACCGATTGGCGTATATAGGCTTTGTACTTTTATTATTTTCGTAACCAACGTATTTTTTTTATTATTCCACCTATTACAAAATATGCTTTTAATTATTTTAAAATTATACACAACTAGCTGACCCGACAGACGTTGTCCTGTCCCGATCTACGGGGGATGAAAAAGGGGGGAAAAAGGGGGATGAAAAATAGATGTTGGCCGATTCTCAGACCTACCCAATATGTACACAAAATTTCATCAGAATCGGTCAAGCCGTTTCGGAGGAGTACGGGAACGAAAACTGTGACACGAGAATTTTATATATTAGATTATTATGTTTAATAAGAGCGCATTTGATACAAAACGAACTAACGTCGTTTTCGCTGAGCAATATGGCGTCCAGTAAGAGGCGTTTTCGTCAAATTACACACGAAATTTGAAAATTTAACATTTAGATGCATTTTCATGGCACTTATCGATTGATTAAAAAAAATTGTGTTTTTTCTGGTGGCATATTAGCACTACAGAATTTCATTGAGACACTTTTCAAAAAAGGGTGTAATACCCTATTATGCGGGTGTTTAAAAATATGGTAAGTATATCAATCTACTCCTGGTAATGTATTCTCCACATTGGAAATATTTTAAACCCTTTAAATGATTTTTTTTCAGGCAAGTGAATGTATGGATCTCGCCATGATTTTTTTTTCATCCAAAACCTCTTTCTATTTGTATCGTAAACGTGCAGAGTATACTCAAATGATGACAAAGAAAGACAAATCATGGTACCACAATGTTGGCGTACAAACATCATTTAGCGGATGTCCCTGTGGATGAGTGGCATTAACTTTCTTTTGTTCTCTGAAATAATCTTTTCTAATTAAGTGTGCCTATTTCTTTATGCTCGATATCAATCTTTGCAGCTTTCTCTAAAATGGACACCAAATCTTATAATGCTTAATTAATTTATTTTTTGTTTATTCATGTAGTCTACACTTGAGACATTTAACAGACATATTTGTGTGGGACCTTGCGACACAAGCTCTAAATGCCAAAACTGCTGTACAGTAAGTTTATTCACTATCCAGCTGCAAGACTTTTCCGGTGGTGGGGGCGCTCGCTGAACGCAAAATGAGTCCAGCACGCGTAGCATGACCACGCTATGTCTACGAAAGAATAGACATACTGACAGCAAAAACAGACAAGTCAGTACAGTTTGTCTATTCTTCCTGTCAGTATGTCTATTCTTCCGTAGACATAGCGTGGTCATGCTACCCGTGCAGCAAGTCCAGCAAGCAATAAAAAATAATGATTGACGTACAGCAAGCTTATTCACGGTACGAACTTTTGCATCGTGCATCGTGACCTTGGTGGGACGTACAGCAAGATGGACCGTGATCGTGAATAATTTTCTCAATGGTATGAAGAGGCTCCATAGGGATAGATAGAGGTATGATCAAGAAGCCGGTAGGTAACGTTTACCAGAAAGAGATAGCATTCCCTGGCGCGAAATAGAGGCACATCTTTTGAAAGTCTTCAAAATGGACGGTTTTCCTAGACTTTTTTGCTTGTTGTCTCCACTTTTGTGGGTCCAAATAGCTTCGGCCACTACAAATGGTTTACACTTACGTTAAAAACAGTCACAAAATACTAATAACAATGGAAGAATAGAACTTTGCATAATTTTACTCGTACAGTCTCAAGCAAAAACATAAAAACAGTTGATCTCATTCTAAACTGATTTTCTCCTAAACTATTGATCGAAATGTTAAGGGGTTACGAATAGGGTATTTTTGATCCCAAACCACTATAAAATAGCTATTTCAAGAGAAAATTGCTTTTGAATTTAGCAATCTGTGTACATATTTATGCTCCTGACTGTACAGTTGTACTCAAGGTTGAGGTTGTACAAACTATTTTTATATTTGTCAGAGCGTGGAATTCTCTGACAAGTGGTAGATCTACTTGTGAGGTATCCTGGGTTCCATGACAGGTATAGGACACGCAAAATGAGATACATGTAAGGCGGGGTACACTACATAAATACGAAAAACTTTATTCCGAAAGTCAGAAATACGATTTTCAAAATACCGATTTTCATAATTCCGAATAGTTCAAAATTCCTAATATGGCAACTCCGATTTATCATTCATCCTATTTTTATAATAATAAAATTTCAAAATTCCGAACGTTTATTTACTATTCTCAAAATACCGAGTTTCAAA
Organism: Charanyca ferruginea; assembly: GCA_947361185.1. Lineage (NCBI taxonomy): Eukaryota > Metazoa > Arthropoda > Insecta > Lepidoptera > Noctuidae > Charanyca > Charanyca ferruginea. Next base: position 17,352,526 of record OX376059.1, on the reverse strand, counting down.
AGATCGAATAACAAAAAGTCCGCATAATGAAAATTCCGAACATCAAAAATACGAATTCCGATTATTAAAATTCCGATTATCTTTATCGTTATCGTGCAATCGTTTATCGTGCAAGCAAGCATGCAGCGTGCAAGCAAGCATGCAGCATGCAAGCAAGCAAGCATGCATCATGCAAGCGAGCATGCAAGCGAACATGCAACATGCAGCAGGCATGGTTTCTGTCACGGCTACGGCGTTGCGGGGCTCCGGCGGTACCACGCGAGCTTATCGTCGCAGATGGTATTCACGCTCACCACCGCAGCTTCGGCTTACTGGCCGGCTTCGCCGGCCAGTCTCAGCCGCGGCGGCGTGCGTTAAAACCACCTGCTCCTCAGCTCGCTGGCCGCCTCGCCCCTCCGCGCCTACGCGAATTTAAATTACACTCTAGGGGTAGGGCAGACAAGACTACGTGGAGTCGGTTTCACAGCAATTCGTTTCTGTCATTAACTTTTGTAGCACTACATATTGACTTTTTAAGATTATTTTTGTTATTTTCTTTCTTTTTATACCTATATATTTTTGTTGAAATAAATTCCATAGAAAAATACACCGAGTAAACAATATTTGTTAAAAAGTAATTCTACTGTTTGATAAAAAATTCTTTGAATTGTGTTTCTGTGAAATATGTTTCATTGAAGTAAATAGTCTTTGAAACAATAATAGTCGAAATAAAAATACAAGAACCAAATATTATATGAAACATTTTCTGGGAAACGAAATTCTATGAAATTTCTGTCTGCGAAACAAGGGGACACCATTTTGAACATATATGCGTAGCTGAATTGAATCAGAATCCTAATTTTAATAGTTTATTCGAAATATTGAAATTCGGAATTTCGTTTTTCGGACCGAGAACTCATCGAGCATTTGATTCTTCGAACATATGAAAATCGGAAAACAAACCAATCGGATTTACGACATTCGGTAAAATAACTTTCGTGATTTTAAATAATAGAGATTATAATTTTTAGGTATTATGAAATTCGGACTTTTGAAAATCGGAATATCGAAATTCGGAATAAAATATTTCGGAATATTTGGGTGTTACCATGTAAGGCGCTAGAATATCCAGGGATAGTAAGGCTGATATTGGATACTGGTCACTTTACATAAAGTACTGTTTATTGTAGCGTTGCCAAACGTCCGAATAATGCCGTACACAGTCAGGGTTTTTATTGCGTGTCCAGTCAAAATAGACCGTGTCCGACCTGTCAGACTTCTAGGTAGGCTTTATAAATATGACCATTTTTTTTACATTTGTCATGGGTTGGTTTCCACTCCGTAATATAAAATGTACTTTGTGCTCTGCTTCACTTCTTATTTCTAGCGCAAGCGAGTAGGAACCCGTATCCATTCTTCGGTAAAGAGAAATATAAGATTCCGTGACTCACTGCTTGTAGAATAAATGGAGGCCCGCGATCGTTCTTCTCTCATAAACAGTTTGATTCAAACTTGACTCGTTTGATCGACCTGGATCGAACCATTTGTCAAACAGCTCTGGGCACTATGTTGGCTTGAAACGTTAATTTAGGGCTGAAACAACAATAACGAATTATGGTGATGGTCGAATGCATGTTCTCCAAAATGTCATTGAAATTTTGTATTTTTTGCTCAATAAAGATGGGAATGGAATTCTCGAAGATTGGAGACCCAAGGAGACGAAGAGTGCTTTTTTCTATAATTTTGTTATCTGGGGCTATTGCGTTAAAGTTTGAAATTGTCGATAGTCTGTCAGTATTGTCCGATAAGTATAATTCAGATTTCGAAAGATTGAGTTCTAAGCCAATTAAATGCAGTTCATTTTTTAAGAAAACCAAATCTTTTAAAACATTCCTTTAACTTATGTGTGCATTCAGAAAGAGAGTGTCCGACCACAGTAGTCTTCACTTCGGTATTCAGTGTTGCGTCCACTTTTATTATCCACAGCTTCATGGCATGGGTACGAGCAAGAAGCTCTTAATGAAGAAGAAGCTTCTTGGGTATGAGCATGAAGCTGTAGATTATTTCATGGGTACGAGCCATGGTACGAGCAAGAGTATGTATGTAGGTACATACATCCATGAAGATATAGGTATAAATGGAGCCAACACTTAGAACAAAAGTTTGAAACCAACTGTGGGCTGATGCTCTCTTTCTGAATGCATACATAAGAACGAGACAGTGATATGTGTTTTCTTTATCTTATGTATGCATTCAAAAAGAGAGCATCTGCCCACAGTTGGCTTCACTTAGGTATTTAGAGTGTTGCCTCCACTTTTATCTATAAGCTTCTTGCATACATCATAGTGCGTTTATAAGCATAAACGCACTATGGTCTATGGGCACTATATACGCAGAAGCAGAAGATCCAGTTTGTTTGGCACAAAATAGTGATGCTAAAATTGTGAATATTGAGTGGTGAAACACAAACTCAAATATAAAAAAAGGAAAAAAACAATAATGAAAAATGGCGGCCAAGTCAAAGAAGCGGCTGTCTAAAATTGAGAATAAGTTATTAAAATTAGAAAAATTAGAATTAAAAGACGTATTTTGTTCAATTTGTCAATCTATTTTAATACAACCAGTAACCTTGCCATGTTTTCATGATTTCTGTCAACGCTGTTTTAATGGCAGCATAGAAAATAATGCTTTGTGTTGTCCTCTGTGTCGATTGCGAATTGGATCCTGGCTAAGAACAGCAACAAAACAAAAGAATTTGGTGAATGTGGAACTTTGGAATTTTATTCAAAATAAATTTCCTCAAGAAATTGAAAGTAAAACTAAAGGAGAGGACATTCATTTGCCAGAAGGTAAACATCTGAATTATTGGATTATAAACAATTCTGTCATTATTTGTTTATAATATTATGTTTTTGGTAAATTTGTAGCCTGTGACTGTTGTTTTAATGTAGTCAACAATAGGTAAACTTTCCTCAAGATTTTAGAAAGAGTGTAACACTAATAGTTACATTGTATTCTATCATGGTGGGGCCTACTGTACAATATTTATATAATTTCCGGTTCATAATCCATTATCAACTTATTTTCTTTCTTAGGTAATGAGAAATTACAATATAATTATATATTATGTTTTGGACCTTGAAATAGTATCAAGGAAATTGTTCAAAAATTCATGTATACAGATTCACCCTCACTTACACAAACCATTTAACTTTTCAGAGGCACCCTTACTTCGGCTAAGTGAGCCTGGGGAAATTAGGTCTGAGTATGAGGCTGAACTGAGGCGCTTGAGAGCTGAGCAAGTAAGATTAGAGCAGAAGCACATTAAAGAGACTGAATTATTAATCAAGTATGTAAATTTGCATTTGTTATTACTCGCTGAAAGTAGATAATTACTTATATTTCTCTCTAAATTATTACAATAAAATGTTGAGTTAATAAGTATGTTTCAGGAAAATCCAATGTGAGGAAGAAGAAGCACACAAGAAGTATTTAGAAAACTTAAAGCAAGATGAAATTCTAGCTCAACAAATGCAGCAAGAGCATATTAAAGACAATGTACCACCAAACACTCCTAGGAAACTCAAACTTAGAGCAAATGCTGTAAAACCTAGACTTAAAGCTACAAAAATTGATAATTATCTGTCTAAATTACAAGTTCCCACCACTAAAGTGTAAGTAATATTTTCATACCCTCATCATCAGCGAATGTTGTTTACTTGTGTCCATGTGTTATTTTTGTAATGTATTATTATTATAGTTCCTTACTCCATTTATAATATTATTCAAATTTGCAACCTTTAAAATATTATGTACAACTACTTACATGAAAGTAATGGTTGACTACCCTTTAAAAAAGAACTAGCTGCTCACAACTTCATTTGTGTGGATATCATAAACACCATGGCCTATGCCCCATATATTGGGAATAAAGTAACTTTATATCAGTTAAATCACTTTTGTAGTCAGATCAGTACTCACAGAGATTACCATTAAAAAAACAAACTTTACCTATTTAAATATTAGTATTCAATTATAACCCTCGCTCGAAGCACAATTTTAGAGAGTAGTACAAGTTAGTTTTTGAGACAAATGTAGAAAATGTAAAAACACACTTCCTTCATTTACAAACTTATTGAAAATCAATAAAATTAGGATCTGTTGCCATCACAGTAAAGAAAAAAGTGAATGTCCTGTAAACATTATTGCATTAGGTTGAAGCTAACAGAAGAGATAATATCTCTTCACTTAACCAAAACTACTCAATTTGACCAAAATATATATACTACTCAAAACAAAATAAGGGCCACAAGGTATTTTGTCTGTACCATGAAAATAATAAAACCAACATATTATATTTTTTGTCTCCATAACGAAAACTAATGTTGTTTTTACCATGTAGACCAATAAATTTATTCAAATAATAATGATTAAAAAGTTTATTTGCTTTTGAAAGAAAAAACACATTTTAGGTTAAAAATAAAAACAACGTAAAGTTACTGAAAACAAAAGAAAATACTCCATGCTTATCTTTAAGTAACGGGTATGCCCCCCTCGTTTAGCTACGCACTCTTGAAGCCTAGAGTGCATCCTCTCAATCAAATGCCTGACATTTTCCATTGGAATCTCTTCCCAGGTCCTTTTCACAGCGTTGATGAGTTGCTGTTGGTTGTGGATTTCCTGATCACCGTCTCTAACTCTTCGTTTCAACTGATCCCACATGTGCTCTATTGGATTTAAGTCCGGACTGTTCGCCGGCCACGGCAAGACTTAAATTTGAGAGTCTTCCAGTACAAACCGAGTCGCTTAAACCGTGTGTGCACGAGCATTGTCTTGCATCAAGATTAATCCAGGACCCGCTCGCTGTGCAAATGGGATCACATGTGGTCTGACAACTTCCTCAATATACCGCTGAGCAGTAACAGTACCCTCATTTAAAATAGCGAGCTCAGTTTTGCCGTGTAAGCTTATCCCGCCCCAAATCATTACATTTGGACCACCAAAACGATCGACTTCATGAATGCAGGCTTCTGAAAATCTCTCGCCGCGTCTTCTCTATACTCTAATACGCCGATCGTCGTTAAAAAATTTAACTTTGCATTCGTCTGTGAAGAGCACCATAAAAAAATAAATTACACCAAAATGAAAAAGTACCTCGTGGCCCTTATTTTGTTTTGAGTAGTATATAATAGGTGGGGACATTTCACACACAGCCATCTGACTCCAAACTAGGGAGGCCCTTGTATTATGGGTGTCAGATGCTGATAACCATACACAAATATGTACATTTAAATACATATGTATATAGATAAACAACAACCAGGCAAACACAAGTGCTCATCACACAAATGTTTACCCTGGGTGGGATTCAACTAATATCCACGAATGACCAATAAGATTATGCCCAACACAAACCTTGTGGTAATGAGATATTTGTTCTCTAAGACCTCTTTTTTATGATTAAATTGTATGAATGGTTAATTTATTAAAAACAGCATGTATGAAAAATTCCTTGCACAAAAATAATGTTATTAAAATTATTTTGCTAAGATAGTTGTTATTACATATATTTGCATGCTGTAAAACATGTCTGCTCTATTTTGTACTGTAACACCTTGTTACGTTTTACGCAAATAAACATATATTATTATTAAACTTCAATGGAAACCGACTCTTAACCAGCACCATTTTTCTTATTCCAGTAGTCCTCAAGTAAATAGTGAAACTAATGATAATACAACCTCTGATGGGGCAACTCCTAAAGCACCAATAGTCAAACTCATGAATGGAACCTCACCAGAAATGGTTCCAAGTTATGGAAAGTTAATTAAAAGCTTTATGGATAAAAAAAACAAACTGGGGCCTGGTTTATGGAATAAAGAAAATGGGGAGAGTGTTAAAGAAAAGGTATGTTTTTATTTCAATTACCAAATCTCTTAACCTGCTTCAACAATAAGTCTGATTTTATTTTATGGTAATGGCCTGTGCGTGTTAGATACTGTGTTATCTACTGTTAGGTCTTAGTAGTAGTAGTAGTAGTATGACGGGCCGGTGTCCGCAACTCCACGACTATGAGCGTATTTTGCGTACAGGTGGGAAGTAGATCATTCCATCCACCCGAGCTCCCCAAGAAAGGCCAGCAGCGCCTTGACATCGCTGGCGATCTCCCGCAGGTTATCTGGGTTACCGAAGTACTTTGCCCTGTATGAAGCGACCTCAGGGCAGTTCAGAAGCACATGGGCTGCTGTCTCGTCCGCCCCCATGCAGGCTCTGCACAAAGGGCTGTCTGTGACTCCTATGACAAAAAGATGTTTATTGAAAGACCCATGACCAGTTTTGGCAGCTGTGATCGCACGTAGCTGTTGTTTCTTGTTTGGACAGTCGGAGGGCTTGCCTCGTGAAGCGGCCCTCAATTACAGGAAGAGCCTCCTTGGCTTGCCTGCACTCGCCATGTTCGGTCCACAGTCTTTGGTGTAGATCCTTGGTACGTTTTCTTACCATGGTGCGTAGGTGACCGAAGGGGAGAGGCACTATGGGTTCCGGACCCACCGCGCTCATGGTCGATCCCCTTCTGGCAAGCTCGTCCGCAGCATCGTTACCGCGCGAACCGCTGTGTCCTTTGATCCATTGAATGGTTGTATCATTAAGAATACCCACCTCGTTCAGTCTCTGATGGCATTCGTGTATCAACCCGGAGTTGACTGTGTAGCTGTCCAGAGCTTGTAGTACAGCCATGCTATCCGACAGTATGCGAATTGGTTGTCCTACTACCTGTCTGTTCAGTATAGCTGAGGCCGCCAAGCAGATGCCCATGCACTCGGCCTGGAACACCGTGTTGTAATCACCCAGCGGCATTGCTATATCTATGTCGAGGTCTTCCGAGAAAACGCCGGCCCCCGTGCCGGTACCTGTTTTATATCCATCTCTGAAGATCCGCAGCTATTAGGTCTTTAAAATATGGCAATATGAAGTAAAATAAAATGGCTAACCTTGAACTAGAGATGTATCAAAAGTATACAAATCCTTTGGGAATACAGTACTGAAATAGCATCAGATTTTAATTGTTTTACTACATTTCATTACACATAACAAGTAACAACATAATTCAAATATTCTATAGATAAGACATGTATAGATAATATATTATTCTATCTTTATTTGTTTGTATTAATTTACCGTAATTGCAGAAAGACGATCCAAAAAATAGTGAAAAAGAAGTAGGTACTTCAGAAGATAAGGTCAAAGTAAAAAGCTCTGTTCCTTCCCTGCTGGTCTCATTGCCACTGCCATACACAGGAATACTCCAACACAAAATCAACTTAGCTGAAAACAGAAATGAGACTGGAAGTGTTGACTCCATGCGGCAGGAGTTGTGTTACTTTAAACCTATTGAGTCGACTACTCCAACAAGGTATGCATATTTTTTGTATATCAAACTGAGTTCAGTAATGTTTATACAATAATAATAATAATTGATTTAGCTACACTTTTTTTTAAATCTGGCAAATCTATTTCAGCTTCAATACAGGCAAGATCCTTCCGCTCCGCGTTCCGGGGCTTCGAGTTGACAAGGAGATGGTATCAAACCACAAAGAGCCTGCGCCGAGCCGTGCGCAGTATTTAGAGGGACTTTGTCGCCTCAGAAACTTGTCCTTAGCTAAAAACTTACCATCTGCCTTTGTTGTTGCTCTAAATATACTTCAAGTTAAAAAGGTAAGACTTTCTACTCTTGAGCATGCTTATTTATTGTAATTTGTTGAATTTTATTTTTATTTATATGAGTATTCTTCGTCATTACAGGAAAACTTTGGAAAATGTGAAACGAGTAGGTCAAAAGTAAAGAAAACTGCGTCTACTAGCCCTTGTGTTGCACCTCTACCAATAAAGAGAAATGCCAATAGAAATAAACAAACTATACATATTGACGGTATTACTAAATTAAATAATGAAACAAATCTTAGACGTACAAGATCCATGGGAAGTATTACAAAAGATGACAATGAAACAACACCAAAAAAGGGTAAAATGAAACAGAGAAAAGTGTCATCCGAGAGGAAGCCATATTTACGAAGTGATTCCAAAAAGTCAAGTACCAAAAAGGAATTAAACAGTCCACCATTAATTTCAGAAACATTAAATAACAATAAGGTCAATTTAGCTGTAAAAAATTTGTCTAGTCCATTAAAGAATTGTGATGTTAAGAAAATACTGCAAGAGCAGCTTAGGATTGAAAAGTTGATTGAACAGGAAAAGAATGATTTTGAATTGGCTCGAAAGATGGAAGCGGAGTGGAATGGACGGAGAAACCCCCGACGAGCGACTATTAAGCGACAAGTTACTCTTAACTATGCTCTCAGGCCTGCCAAGAAATTAAAGGTCTAAAAAGTAACTTACTCTTATGAAAACATTCTTAGTTTAGAAAATTTCTGTGGTTGTTAATTTAATTCTGTTTATTTTATTTACGCCAGATATTAGCTTTTAACATAAGATTATGGGTAATTAATCTCTTCGATAGAGAGACGTTACAAAGTCAATCCAATTTAGTTTTTAATGCAGTGGAAAAGCAAGGCGTACATTTCAAGGATTTTCAGCGTAACATTACCTTACGAAATTTATCTTGCAAGTCTGTTATTTACTTTTTTATGTAGACAATTCGAAACTTCGCAGCTAATATTTCTCACCGATTCCTTATAATGTAAGAGAATTGTAAGTAGATAGATGTTAAACTACCTACTATTATTGTAATTGTATTAAAAAGAAAAATATAATTTCAAACATTTATAGCACTCATGAATCACTAACATACTAGCACAAATTGATTACAAAATAATTGTTGCAGAAATTAATTGATTGATTTACGTTGAATTTACGAGATGTTTTACAGCAATTTTTTTGATATTGTATTAATTTCATGAATAAAATGCTACACAAAATGTTTATCCTATAAATATGTAATGCTGATAAATCGCAGTCAAGCGCGTTAAGAGCGGCTAACCCGTAATAATTCCCATACATACGATCAAACGTGATTATGGCGCTATAAGAAATGTTCTACCAGATATTTTGAACACACTGGGAGAATATTGTCGAATTGATTGAAATAAGCAGATAATTAGAGCATGAGGACGTAATCAAAGACCCGTTGCCGGTAAAATGACTCATCGAATGCACACCCTCATTCTTTTTCAATGAGAAAATCAGAACTGCAGCTAACTTCACATGCACACATAGCAGTGGCGCGTATTGTACTATCATTGTAACAGTAACAGTACATTTGATGAACCATGTGGTTGGAACATACATTTTCCAAAGTATTCTTGCAGAATCAATTTATTGGCCTAAATCTGACTAACATTGGTTTGTCCATCTTCACAAATATTAATAGCATAAATAAAATAAAAAATTGACATAAATTAAACACTCCTGAAAAAAGTTGTCAATTGATTGAAAAATCGGCCCTCAACCTATTTAGTTGACCTGTTGTTAAACTACTCATATTATTATAGCATGTAGTGACTCAAACCCCTTACATACACATAAAAACATTGCAGTAATGATAATGTCAGCTTATTGTCAACGTTTATAAGTAAGAGGGGAAATATCTGATCTCCAAGTAATATTGTAAGAATATAATTATCTTGTATTAATATCAACTTAATGAAAGTGCAGTGTTGAAAATCAATTTTTGCATACTACTTTTGGACAAGCAAACTAGAACGCACACGGGCATTGTGTCTTTATTAAAATATCTCATTTAGTCATACTATCGTGGTATAGTAACGTAACCTGTTATAGTACGTCAGCTATTACACCAGCGTATTCGTAAGATTGGATTGTACCCAACACCTACAAGATAGTTATAATGTTAATGTTCATCAACTTGATCCTGAAATGTAATCTGAATTTTAAAGTATTAATCTAAGCTTTGCTCTCAAATTCGAAATAATATGTAATTAGTATGTGATTGTTTGTTGACAACCGGCTGTTTGGCTATTTAAAAAGAAAGTAGATCCATTATCGCTTGGCAAACTATTGGATAAAAGGTAAAAAACATTTGTAAGCTTTGTTTTAATCTAATAATGGTCCATAAAACGGATCGAGTGCGAGTCAAACTCGCTTTCTAAGGGAGACATTCACAGACCGCTCTTAGACATTGGAAGTTAGCGTTTCATACCAATATGAGCCTTACTTTATATGTATAATGTTCATTTTTGTATTAAACACTTCAATATGCTAAATAAAAATAAATAAATAAACGTTTTTATTTCAGGCTAGTCAAAACATTGTTCACATACACCCATATATTTCAGCTCATACATAGCTAAATAAGTCAAAGTGCAGTCTCTGAATCTGTCCCTAGTATTTTGTTCAATAACTGTAAAACATGTATTTTTTTTTGTAAGAAATACACTATAAAATATAAAATTATTTTGTGTATTTAAAGTCTACCCTATTGTGCATCAGAATATTTTTCCACTTTAATGTCAATAGGATCAGATAGTCGGTTAGAATAGCAGTAATCAAGAAAATAGTGTATGTAGATGCAGCTTCTACTGGCTACTACATACATCAGAAACAATGCGTGGGAGTCATATTTGATATAATCCTCATGGTTCGTTCGTAAACGACTTTCCATGGATCTCATAATTTGTGATTAACTTGTGATGTAAGAATTTTATGTTTAAAATGTATAGGTGTACGTACGTATTTATAATGTGGTGCTCTTGAATCCAATTTATCGTAGTAGAAAGCTTCCACACTTTGAAAACAATATACCTACTATGGAAAAGTAATTGGTCGATTTATTTCTAAGTGCGTCCCTATAATATGGACGCTTAGCACTAAAGGGAGGTGATTCTTAAATCCGCTAAGACTTAAGAATCGCCTCCCTTTTAATGAAGCCTGAATTAAGATTAACTAGTTCAAATACAAATAGGTACTTTATTCTCACGTCTAATAGAATAAAATACCGAAAATCCCCCATAACTATAACATTCGATTTGGGAATATCTTATGAAATTAAGGATATAATTTAAAGAGTACTTTTGAATGTAAGTACTGGTAAAACTGGGTGAATAGAAATTGTGGGGTGAATGGAGACAAAACCAAGAAAGTTATTTGCCACGATTTCCAGTCTTTTGAAATAAAAATGTTACTATTATAATGTTTTTTAAAACTGCAACATTTTTTTTATGATATGGGAATTCCAGTTCACCGTGAAGTTAGGCGAAAGTAAAATAAAGTACATTAGAATATCAACCGCCAAATGGTGATAATTAGGCCTCCATCAAAGTTGGTGATTTCAAATAGGAAAAACAAAATATTGTGTGATAAACTTTTTATAGTGTTCCTTAGTTTATCAGGATAAAGTTTTATATACAAGTAAGTACAATTTTCATTTGAATTCATTGCTAAGCATGAAAATGTTATAGGTAATTGTGCGATTTTACTTAGGCTTGAGGTTAATAGAGACTGGAAAGGGGCGAATAGTTATGTAGTACGGGTTCAACAGATACGTCGTATGGGGTTAATAGAGATGGGAAAGAGTTTAATAGAAACAAGAAAGGGGTTAATAGAAAAAGTCTCTCTAGGGTTGCCACCTAGATTAAAAATTTACAAAAAGTATGATGAATCTAAAATATAGTACCTATATGGGCCCTTCATGAAAATCAGGTTTTGAGTAGATTACCTGAGGAAAACAATAATGAAAAACATGAAGATGCTGTGGAAATCTGTCCTGGATATTCTTAAGGACATGAGATATAGTACAATGAATATAACTGAAACAAAAAGAAAGACAACCCTACAGATTTTTTCTATTAACCCCATAGGTCATATCTATTGACCCCGACTCCTGGGTAAATAGTGATGGCTAATATTTATTCGTTTTATGTTCAAAATAAATAATAAAACTAACTTTATAAGATTCGAAAGTTTAAAACCAACCTTGACTTATAATATAATTTCATTAAATACTAAGAAACTAATCGAAAACAATATGAATATCGTTTCATACGTAGTATCTCTAAGTAGTCTGTGATCGTTTCCAAAGTCCCAAATTGTATCTATTCACTCCCGGTACCTACCAGAATAGGGAAAATCAAAGATCACACCACCAGTCAATTGACATACTTTTTATAATGCATAATTACTTTTTACTGGGCCTTTTTGGCGCAGCCTTGGGGCACACAAATAATGCTTTTTATTTATTTCTGTTATACTAGGTGATTTTTTATTCACGTTCCAAATTTCTCAGGGTGATAGTACCCATGAAATTGAATAACTTTCTCCAAAAAACATGGGTCGAAATATTAAAAAAAAAATCGGACTTCCCATACAAAATCAATAGTCAGCTGATCGATTTTGTATGGGAAGTCCGATTTTTTTTTTAATATTTCGACCCATGTTTTTTGGAGAAAGTTATTCAATTTCATGGGTACTATCACCCTGAGAAATTTGGAACGTGAATAAAAAATCACCTAGTATATTGAAAAACTTTTTTATTATTATTTTTGTGTGCACATGGTCTGTGTCAAATAAACGTTTTTCTTTCTTCTTTCTTATAAGCTGCCAAAATGCGATTCCTCTTTAAGTATATTTTGTATGGTAAAAGTAAAAATTGACGTCACTTTTTGACAACTCAATTGACTAACTATTTATTGATTTCAAAGCAACTAAAAATTAATTTTACAGTTATTTGGAAACTAGCTTCTGCCCGCGACTTCGTACGCGGATCCTGTTGCTTATGCCAGCGACAACGGGGACGGCAAAATCGCAGATCTGAAACGTCTGATGTCGAATTCTAAGAGCCCGGGAACGGGAAAACAACGGAATGCGCGAGACGATTCGAGACGTTCAAAAAGTACAATATTGAATCATAGGTACCTCCGATGGCGGATAATGTGGCGTAGTCAATCATAGGAGTATACGTAAATGCATTCCGTCCCTTATCAACCCAAGGAAGGTCGCCATGCCCTACGGCTATATCTTGAGACACATCCGATTCTTCAGATGACATCGACATTCTGTTCAGAGAATGTCGAAGTCGATCAGAATTCAAACGTTCGTTGCGCTCTTCTTCTGTCTCTTCATGCCGTACTCCAGCAATTCTTTCTCTCTCACTTTCTAACTGATTATGAATATTTTGTTGTGAGCGTGTTCGGGACAATGTATGATAATCTCGATCAGCAGTTAGTCACGCATCACGTTCATCACTCGTTTCAAAAGAACTTAGTAGATGTGCGAATACGCTGAGAACTCAAGCGTGATTCTGTATTGGTAAAAGTTTCCGATTCGCGAGACAATGCATGTCGCTCACGATCAGCGGACAGTCGCGCATCACGTTCCGCACTTGTCTCTAGAGACCTAGAAGCAGATGCGTAGATACGCTAAGAACTCAAGCGCAATTCTCTATCCGTGAAAGTCTCCGACTCGCGAGACAATGCGTGACGTTCACGATCAGCGGTCAATCGCGCATCACGTTACCCACTTGTCTCTAGAGACCTAGCAGTCGATGCGTAGATACGCTTGGAACTCAAGCGCAATTCTCTATCCGTGAACATCTGCGACTTGCGAGACAATGCGTGACGTTCACGATCAGCGGTCAGTCGCGCATCACGTTCCCCACTTTTCTTTAGAGACCTAGAAGTCAATGCGTAGATACGCTTGGAACTCAAGTGCAATTCTCTATCCGTGAACATCTGCGACTCACGACACAATGCGTGACGTTCACGATCAGCGGTCAGTCGCGCATCATGTTCCTCACTTGTCTCTAGAAACCTGGATGTAGATGCGTAAATACGCTGAGAACGCAGACGTGCTTCGCCATTTTAAGAGGTTTCCACGGAGCGACGTGCAGCCTGATGTTCTCGAACAACATCAAGTCTCTCCTGACGCTCTTCGGTAGATTTTTGGGAACTTATGATCCTCAATCTTTTAGCTCCTTTGGAACATTGGGAAAGATTTGACTTCTTTCTAGGCATGGTTATAGTTTTATTGTGAAGATACCTGATCAATTAAAATCTAAGTGACTGCTGCAGCAGGCTCCACTGCGTTACGGGGTAGGGTACCGTGTCACGAAGATAAATGGAAAAGGAAATTAAACACTCAAATAACATAAGCCCAAAGGCATATTTATTCGATAAAATAAAAAAATAAATGGGAGTTTTGGCCAGGAGTCAAATTTTCAATAATATACCATCGTCATCAAAAATCAGTCCTAAACTGTTTCCGCCTTCACCGCGTGGAGGTACCTAACACCTAACCAGGGGCGTATCAACCGAAAGTGGCGCCTAGGGCACGCATCATTAGTTGCGCCCCTATGTATGTATTTATCTAAATCTTTAAACAGATACACTAAATAAAACAATCATTAATCATACATACAAAACAAAGATTTATTGTCTTTTTATTTTACAAGCTTTTATATAACTTCACTATGTTCTATGTTAGGGGGGTTTGGTTTCCGCACTTAGTCCGTAAATATGGACCATTGTACGTGAGCCATGGCGGCCGACTACTCCAACCAGCCCACCTCCCTCCAGAAGCAGATCAATCTTCCCAGTCTTCTCAGGGCATCCGCAAGGGAGTTTGGTGTTCCAAGGGTTTCCCTGCGGATCTGGGTGACGCCAGTGCACTCAAGGAGTACATGTGCCACCGTTTCATCCGCCCCCATGCAGGCTCTGCACAGAGGACTATCAGTGATGCCTAAGGTGTGAAAGTGTTTGTTCAGTGAGCAGTGTCCGGTGACGGTCCCCGACACCAGTCGCAAGCTATCCCTGTCCAGGTGCAGAAGGCGCCTGGTCAGCTTCATATCTAGGGATTTGGACTCAGTCGATAGGCTTAGCGTGGTTCCAAAGAAGTGTGGTAACTGTAGGGTTGCCAACTTCCTTTTCTTTGTGAATAGGACAAGTTCGGTTTTAGTAGGGTTCACTGCTAATCTGTGTTCCTTGCACCAGTCCTCTACTATCTTCAAGGCTTGACGCATAAGGTTGCATAGTGTGTTTTCATGTGTGCCGTTTATTATTATGGTTATGTCATCAGCGTAGCCCACCGTAAAGTAGCCTTTACCATTTAGGCGCCCTATGAGGCTATCTACCACGAGATTCCATAGTAGTGGTGAGAGTACGCCTCCTTGCGGGCATCCTTTCGCCACGATGGCTCTTGTGGTGTCGTTCACCGTGACTTGTACGGCTCTCAGTCTGAGCATGTTGGTGATCCATCCTCGCAGGGTCGAGTCCACACCGTGCACTTCGAGAGCTGCGTTGATGCTATGGAAAATGGTTTTGTCAAAAGCACCTTCTATGTCAATAAAAGCCGCTAGTGAGGAACCTTTGTAGTCTACCGCACATTCAATCTTGGAAATCACACTGTGCAGTGCTGATTCTGTTGATTTCCCTGTGGAGTAGGCGTGTTGTTGTTTGTGTAGTGGCAGCTCCCGGAGGGGGCCGTCCCGGATGTATCGGTCACACACAAAGTCTCTCAAGGGTTTTCAGTAGAAAAGATGTCAGGCTTATTGGCCTGTACGCTTTGGGTTGTGTGTAGTCTGTTTTGCCTGGTTTAGGGATGAAAATAACTTTCACTTCTCGCCATGCACGTGGTACGTAGTTGTGTGCTAGGCAGGCACGATAGATCGCGACCAGCCATGATGTGAGTAGATCAACTCCCCATTGCAGTAGAGCTGGGAAAATTCCGTCTAGGCCTGCAGATTTGTAGGGTTTATAGGTTTTAATTGCCCACCTTACTCGGTCTTCTGTTACTATGCTACAGGCTCTGTACCAATCCTGGTTGTTTGGTGTGTATGTTGGCTCACTTGTCCATGACATGTCCTCGGAGAGGCTGCAGTCTGGAAAGTGAGTTTCCAAAAGAACTTTGCTTGTTTCAAAGTCTGATTTCGTATATGTGTTATCAGGGTTTTTCAGCGACCCGAGGGTGCGGTTTTGATCGGTGGATAGGATTTTCCTCACCCGCGCGGCCTCGCTGTGTGATTCAATATTCTCGCAGAATTTTCGCCAGGCTGCTCTACTGGCAGCCCTGATTTGTTTTTTGAAGGTATATTGGGTTTCTTTGTAAAGTTTCCAGTCCTCAGGTAGCCTGGAATTTTTGGCTCTGTTGAATTGTTTGCGTACCGCTAGCCTGAGCTTACTTAGTTCCGCATTCCACCAAGAGTTTCCCTGGCCCTTGGCGTTCGGGTCTTTTAGTTTGCAGCAGGTGTGGTAGGCTTCAATTATGTATTCTGAGAGCTTCGTTACTGTGTCTTCAAGTTGTTTGGGATCCGTTATGTTTAGAGGTGTTTGGTGCCTGGCTAGCAGGGAGGCCAAAAGTCGTTTGTAGCCAGGTACGTTTGTTCGGCGTGGATTGCGCCTTGGTTCGGGTTTTTTTGTGTTAGCTGATAGTGAAAAGCGAATCCTTCTATGATCAGAGCAAGAAGGTTCGTTGGATACATGCCAATTGGAGATAATATTGGCTGCGCTTTCTGAGGCTAGGGTTAGGTCAATAATGGTTTGTCCGCGGGCTGTGACCCAAGTGGGTTCCGAGCCGCGATTTACGATGTTAAGGTTAGTAGAGAATAGATACGTGCACAATACCTCGCCCCTGGAGTTGGCTTTGTTGCAGCCCCAAAGCGGGTGATGAGCGTTTGAGTCCGTGCAGATGACCAGGCTCAGGTTGGCATCTTCGCAGTGCTGCACCAGGTCAGTCATCTCCTTTGGTGGGCAGTCTTCATGTTCGCCTGGCATATATACCGAGGCTAAAACAATGTCTGGTGTATCGGCGTCAGTGTTGAGCCTGACTGCTGTCAGATCTCTGGAACAGAATTGTGTGAGTGTTGTGGAAGGTAAATCTTTGGGTATGTAGACACAGGTTCGTGGTTTGTCTGTGCTCTGTGTATCAAGAATTAGCTTACCTCCGATGTTACTGAGGCCGCATATTCTGTTGTTTCTGATCCACGGCTCTTGGATCAGTGCAATAGTTCGGGCTTTTACCTCCAGCGCCCTGCGTAAGCAAGCCGTGGCAGTCTGGCTATGCTGGAGATTGGTCTGGATGATGTTAAGGGGGCTGGACTTGGTCGACAATGGCAGTGGAGCGAAGTTAGGAGGAGACCGATCCATCGGAAAGTTCCCCCCCGCCCTCCAAACCATGCTGGTCGTCGCCCGGCGACGAGGCGAGCAGATGCTCCGTCCACCCCGGTGATGTGGGTGGGGCACTTTCTGCTTTCGCGTCAGCCATCGCCGCTCTGGCCATCTCCTCCTCCAGTTCTGCCATTGTCGAGTCGTATGCCGTCTGTGTCGGTTGTGTTGGTGTCGCACTTGGGGTCTCCGTCTGGGTTACTGAGGGTCGGGTATTGGGGTAGAAGCGCACGTATATCGATCCAAGCAGATACGATATACGTCGCTCCCTCCCCAAGACCTTTTCAACTTCGTCCGGTGGGATACCCAGGGTTAGATAAGTCCCATGGTTATCGCCACCGACCGATGTCGCCCTGTACAGTGACCATCTCCCGATGTCGTACCAGGTATACTGACGTCTCAGAACACTCTGGAGCCGCGCTATGTCTCCGTTGTACCTGGGTACGAAGAGCGCTGCTCGGACACGGGTCGGCACTTCAGATTGCCTCATCACTGTTAGTGTTGTGTCGGTGTTGGGCATCTTAATTTTAGGCACATTCAGGGTCAGCCAAGTCAGGGCGTTGTCATCCTCACACCACATCTGTACGGTGCCGTCCGCTATTCGTGGATAACCACGGAAGGCCGGGAGTGGATTGGAGGGATCAGCGTCCATGACGAGGTCTTCAAGGCTGAGCTTAATGTGCTCGGCCTCGTCAGGGGTCATGTCTCGAGAGGGAGGCGAGAGACAAATCGCTACGGCGAGCCGCGCAGGAATGTCCTGAGTGGCCCGCGCATAGGTTTTTTGTCCCCCTTGAGCGGTCTGGATTTTCGTACGCTTGGCATCCCCCTGGAGCGTACTCGGTGAAGCAGTGTCGTTAGGACGTTCCCTCTTCGCCGCTCCCTGGCCACTTGGTCCAGGTAGCGGTTCCGAAGGGTTTGACGCGTTCTGTGCCGTTGATACCGGGCGCAGAAATCCAGACCGCTTGCCTCGCTTTCTACTGGTTTGGGGTTGGTCCCGTGTCGTGTTGGTTGTGTTGGTCGTGTTGGTACGGTTCTGGTTGCAGTCCCCGTGTGACTCTGGTATGGGCAGTGACGGTTCGCGCTGGGTTTCCCCTTCGCGTAATGGTCCCTGCCCATGTGTTTCCGCGTCCGGTCGCTTTTCGCGCTGGGTGTCGCCTTCGCGTACTTGCGGCTGGTCGCGTACTCCCTTACAGACAACCGTTTTTGCATCGCGCTGGCTATTGCCTTCGCGGATTTTGCGCAAACGGTTGCTGAGATCTCTTTCCCTGTTCCGGATCTTTCCGCGCTTTCCTTTCAGCGAGCGTACTTCGTCCACAGAGATAAAACCAGAGTTACCTGATCCAGCTTCCTTTCCCGTACCGTGGTGTTCGGTGTTTATGTTCTTTAGCCTCGCTTCGATCTTCTCGCGCTGGAGTGCCAGCGCGCGGAGTTCGCCTTCGAGGCTAGAGATTTGTGGGTTGTCGGTGTCATTGTCGGGGTTGTTCGTGATACTATTCCGAACGATGCTCTGTTGCCAGGCACTCGTGGAAGGTATGACGTTTGTCGGGGTGGTAGGCGCGGAAGTCGCAGCCGTCGATGTGTCATTAGGCGCGTAAGTCGCAGCCGTGGTCGTGTCATGTGGCGCGTAAGTCGCAGCCAGTGTTATGGGCGCTAAAGCAGCCTGCCGCGCAGAAGGCGCGGCACTATTATGCAGAGTTTTGCCCCCTCCCAGATTACGTGAGGGGCAGACCGACGGATCGGTGTGGGATTCCCCGGCAAGGCCGCGACCCACCTGGGTAAAAATTTTTTCCTTCTGCGACATAGTGGGGTTGTAGGTGATGGGCTTTTTTGGATGTGAGGTTACCCCTCCTCATGGACCGAAGGGAAAAATGGGGAAAAGGAGGGAGGGAGTTGGGTTGATTGAAAGGTTGAGTGGGCAGAGGTGCCAACCAGCGAAAATCAGCTCCGAGCGGGCAATGGGCATCCGAGAAGCAGCAAACAAAGCGGATCAAGCGAACTTAGCAGCTAAAGCTCCCAATCTCAGGGTACGTTTATACAAAGAGACTACGAGCCTCAACTGCAAGTTCGCTCGACCATCCGCTGCCCCCTAAACGACCACCACCGACCCAGAGCCTCTCACCAGCCGACACCCTCACCAACTCAACCCTTCAATTGGATAGAGGATCACAGGAAAAGGGGAATTAGGTTACCTTAGGCCTGGGATTTGGCGTTCGGGAACTTCTCTTGTCCGGGGCCACACTAGGCACACCGGAGGTGGGACCGACCTCGTCAGTCCGGAGGTCGGTCGCACATCCGGTGCTAGGCTAACCGCAACCCGCCATCCCGCTCGGTTGCATGAGAAGAAGTGCCCGGCGGTCCAAGTCTATCCCACACGGTGGGTGCGTGCCCCACAATGTTGAATAGGCCCCGACCTCCCCGAGATCTAACTTCACTTTTGTATGTATGTTTACAAATCTTGCAAGAAAGATTTGAACCACTTCCAATAGACCGATTGAGCTGAAACTTGGTATACCTACGTAACTTGGATGACAATACAATAATATGGTACCATGGAGCTGGTCTGATGATGAGGTTGGACGGTGACCATAGAAACTTCGGTTCTTGTGGACCGATTGAGCTGAAATTTGGTATGTCTTCGTAACTTCGGTAACAATACAAAAATATGGTATCATGAAGCTGATCTGACGAAGAGTTGGAAGATGCCCATAGGAACTCCGATTCCTGTGGTCCAATTGAGCTGAAATTTGGTATGTCTTCGTAACTTCGGTAACAGTACAAAAATATGGTATCATGGAGCTGATCTGACGAAGAGTTGGAAGATGCCCATAGGAACTCAGATTCCTGTGGTCCAATTGAGCTGAAATTTGGTATGTCTTCGTAACTTCGGTAACAATACAAAAATATGGTATCATGGAGCTGATCTGATGAGGAGTTGGAGGATGCCCATAGGAACTCCGATTCCTGTGGTCCAATTGAGCTGAAATTTGGTATGTCTTCGTAATTTCGGCAACAATTCAAAAATATGGTATCATGGAGCTGATCTGATGAGGAGTTGGAGGATGCCCATAAGAACTCAGATTCCTGTGGTCCAATTGAGCTGAATTTTTTATGTCTTCGTAATTTCGATAACAATACAAAAAAAACATGGTATCATGGAGCTGATCTGATGAAGAGTTGGAGGATGCCTATAGGAAGTCCGATTCCTGTGGTCCAATTGAGCTGAAATTTTGTATGTCGTCGTAATTTCGGTAACAATACAAAATATGGTATCATGGAGCTGATCTGATGAGGAGTTGGAAGAAGCCCGCAGGAACTCCGATTCCTGTGGACCAATTGAGCCAAAATTTGGTATGTCTATGTAATTTCGGTGACAATACAATAACAAGGTATCATTGACCTGGTGTCATGAGGAGTTGGAAGGTGCCCATAGGAACACTAGTTCCCATGGACCGATTGAGTTGAATTTCGGTATGACTACGTAACTTTGGTGACAATACAATAACAAGGTATCATTGACCTGGTGTCATGAGGAGTTGGAAGGTGCCCATAGGAACACTAGTTCCCATGGACCGATTGAGTTGAATTTCGGTATGACTACGTAACTTTGGTGACAATACAATAACAAGGTATCATTGACCTGGTGTCATGAGGAGTTGCAGCGTAGCCACAGGAACATCAGATCCAGTAGGTCGATTGAGTTGAAATTTGGTGTACTTACGTAACTCTGTTGACAATACGATAATATGGTACGATGGAGCTGGTCTGGTGATGGAGTTGGACGGTATTTATAGGGTGACCACTTCTCGTGGACCGAGTAATCTGAAAGTTGATATACTTACGGAAATTTGATAACAATACAATAATATTATGGTACGATGCAGCTGCTCTGATGATGGAGATGGAATATAGTCATAGGAACACCACTTCGCGTGGACAGTTTGTGATGAACTAAGGTATACCTAAGTTACTTTGGTAACGTTGTGTAGTTCGGCGAGATTGGCGTCGATAGCATTGGTTTGCAACCAGTCTAGGAGAAGGAAAACTCCAAAATCAAACTCGGATCACAGTATTCGTGAGGCACAAGGTTGTATGTCCAACTAAAAAGTTAAAAATAAATTAACGGTAAAAAAAATATTTTAAAAACAAGCTTTTATTATGAAAAATTAAAAAAATAAAATTAGACATTCATAAAATTCGTAGTTTCTTAAACTTTATAAGTAACAACCTACAAAAATGTTCAGTTTAACTGTTCGATACAATTAGTGTCATCAGTAGAAGTATGATACATAAACATATATTATCTATAACCAGTATATTAATATTCTTACGCGATTTAAAAGCTTGTCGCGCAATTTCGTTAACGCATAGTCCTCGGTCGCGACAAGCTTTTAGATCGCGTAAGAATATTAATATACTGGTTATAGATAATATATGTTTATGTATCATACTTCTACTGATGACACTAATTGTATCGAACAGTTAAACTGAACATTTTTGTAGGTTGTTACTTATAAAGTTTAAGAAACTACGAATTTTATGAATGTCTAATTTTTTTTTTTTAATTTTTCATAATAAAAGCTTGTTTTTAAAATATTTTTTTTACCGTTCATTTTTTATAATCATCATCATTTCAGCCGAAAGACGTCCACTGCTGGACATAGGCCTCCCCAAGGGGGGGTTTTGCCATAATCGCCACGCTTGGCAGGCGGGTTGGCGATCGCAGTATGGTTGTTACAAAGACACAGAGAACGCTGCTGCCCATTCTCTGGTGAGTCCCTTAGTCGCCTCTTACGACACCCATGGGAAGATATGGGATGGTGCTATTCTTTACGTCCGACACCGTCACCGTCTTTTTTATAATGTGAATCCGTAAATAGGACAACTGCATTTACAACTGCACCTTCCTACCCTTCTACGACGCAAACATATCGATGATGTTTTCGAAATTAGTTTTATCTGTCTCTTCTCGCTCTACACTGAGCAAAGCTAGGTCGCCTAATTTTTCTTGACCCATTATAGCCCTCAAATACGAAAGTATAAATTTCAGCTTACTAAAAGCACAGTATAAGTTAATACGTCTTATACTGTGCATCGCGTGTGTGTGTGTATCGCAAGTTGTGGGCGATCTTTCACGTACAGCAATAGGCTATTACACCCATTTTTGAAAAGTATCTCAATTGAGTTCGGTAGTGCCACCAAAAAACACAAAAAAAATATTCAATCGCAAAGTGCCATAAAAAATTTAAATTTCGCGCGTAGTTTAACGAAAACGCCCATATTGCTCTGCGGAAATGACGTCAGTTTGCTGGTTAACAAATGCGCTGATATTATATATTATATGATAATTGTTTTTAATTTAAAAATAATTAAAAAAATATTTTGTTATTTTATGAACTAAAACTAACATTTTCCGATTGCTTTTTGCCTAAACTATCTCAATAATATATTTATAGATTTTTTCTCAAATACAGTAAAATACCCTATTGTAAACAAGCAAAATTTGAATAGAAATGCGCAGTTTCATCCCCGTACTGCACAATAAATTCAAGTAGTTCTTCAGATTTCTTCAGGTTGACGTTTTTCTTGTAAATATTAGCCTTTGAACATCCAATATTTCTTCGTGTAACTGTCCTCCGTTATCATCGTAACTAAGAAAACTATAAAAAACTATAGAAATATCCGAATTCTTTACATTTATTTTTTAAACCGTCGCAGTCGTCAGTGCCGTAACACAGAGTTGTAACATGTATCATTTTTTGATGGACTGTGTCCGGGGGACACCTATGAGAGATGATTTTATTTGAAACTAGCGACCCGACCCGGCTTCGCATGGGCCTATAGACTTCCTCGATAAATGGACTATCCAACACAAAAATAATTTTTCAATTCGAACCAGTAGATCCTGTGATTAGCGCGTTCAACCAAATAAACAAACAAACTCTTCAGCTTTATAATATTAGTATAGATGTTAGAATTACCGGCTTGATGTGGGTCTGATCCAGAGCATCTTAGCTGCGCAAACGTCGGGCGAGCTAGAATGCTCTATCTCTATCGGGCCAGAGTCAGGTTGGTCAATAGGAGTTAATGGAGCAGCGAAAGTACTATGGAACTGGCATAGTCCAGCAACGAATATTTTTGTTTAAGTCACTGTTACTGACAATTACCTACATAATTATGTAATTTCAGTAAAGTTCGCTCACTTGGGGGTATTTATCAGAATCACAAATCACAATGTGTATACAAATAGGATTCGAACGAGAAAGTGTACTGCCGCGCCACCGCGCCGGCTGGGAACGCACACCTCATAGGGAACGAGTGGTGCGTTCCCAGCTCGCTCCGCGCTCATTTGTAAAGCGCGGGAATCGTTAACGTGATTGTTAGATAATTATGAAATCAGTAATAAAAATAACAGTAAAATAATAGTTTAGTGTACGTATTCAGATTTTTTAATTAAATAATTGGCAATTCTGCGCCCCCCTTCGAAAGGCGCCCGGGGCACGTGCCCTACTTGCCCCACCCAAGATACGCCTCTGCACCTAACCACCTAACACCTTATTATACTAGGTATACAGTGAGATTAGTGATAGCATTACAGTGAAATTTTAAAAATTACAGCTTTGATTTCCACATCAGATGTTTCTGGTCTTCGATTTATATAAGTCAACAGGAAATGCCCATCAGACCGAACAACTTTCGCTAAGACGTCATTAATATATGTGTTATGGTGTAGCTGGGCTCTTGGAGTTCCACATCAGAGGTTCCAGATCTTCAAATTTATTCTCTCAGCAGAAAATGCTCATCACGTGAAACAATTTTTGCTATGGTACCATTTTTGTATCTCTTATCGTTTAGCTGGTCCGTTGCGGTTCTGCATCAGGTGTTCAAGTTGCCAAGATAAATTATAGCCTATATGTTGCCCAGACTTAATACCTATACAACAACAAAAAAATCATTCAAATCCGTTCAGCAGTTCCGAAGATTAGCGTGTACAAACAAACAGACAGAATTTTTTTTTTGGATTCGTGCTCTATTACTGTTCTTAAACCCCCTCAATTATTTTTTTTTAAATATATTCAATGTACAGACACAGTTTTTTTACTGTTTTATTATATGTATAGATTAATCGGGTTATCATGGCTAAAATTAAATGTTCTTTGTAAATGGTGTCATCTTCCCGATTATAGATTTTAAAATCAAAATAAACTTCATTAATTATGTGTATGGACAATTACTTGCTAATTTGTTGCAGTGAATCATCATCTGCCCAGCCTTTTCCCAACTATATTGGGGTCGGCTTCTAGTCTAACCGGATGCAGCTGAATACCAGTGTTTTACATGGAGCGCCCGCCTATCGGACCTTCACTACCCAGTTACTGGGAAACACAATACCCCTTGATAAGACTGGTTGTCAGACTTTCTGGCTTCTGACTACCCATGACCACTGCCAAAGATCTACAAATGACAGCCTGGACAAACGGCTTTACGTGCTTTCCGAGGCACGGAACGAACTCGGTATGAAAGGGATGGTCACCCATCCACAGACCGACCGCGGCTAGCGTAGCTTAACCTTTGACCGATCGATCTGTACGGCTTTAACTTAGCCACAAGCTCCTCAATCCTCATTTGTTGCAGTGAATAATCAAGAAAAATACTAGAAGATAGATTCATAACTATTTATTTATTTACGTTTTGACGTTTTTATTTTTGCAACAAATACAAGAAATTAAGACCTTTCTATTGATGTATCATTCGCCTATCTGCATTATTTAGTTTCTGTGTAATCACAGGCGATGACTACGGCAAGTGGCGGTTCTGGCGGCCAACTATTTTTGGTCATAGCGTCTTAGTTTTTTTTTTGCAACGAATTCACGAAAAGGGGTGTTTATAGTAACAAATTACCACTAATTCCTGGCAAACTTTCATCAAATTTTATGAGTTGGCCGAGCGGTTGAAATGTACACACATTATTAACATAGGAAAAATACATGACATGTTATTCTTCAAATGAAATAGGTAATAATAAAGTGATCTAGATACTTAGTTCGATATCACAAAACGGAAACACTGATATTATTTATTCGCTTAAAAATAGATTGTACATACTGATGTGCATAAAAGTAATAAATCGTATGTACCCTACAAAATTTTCATCTAGAAAAAGTTGTAAATCAAGTATGATATTTAGGGAAACGGACGATATGTTAAGAAATAGTTAAAAATCTTTTTCTAATTTGCGTTAATCTATGAGGTTGCGCCTAGTCAATAAAGCCGAAAATATTGGGCTCTCAGTTCAGACGTTTTAGTCAAATTCGACTTTCATTTCATAATTGGTTTACTGTAATACGAAGAAAACTAAATGCATAAGATTCGCTTTACCGAATGTTAAAAGTAGTGAATGTAACGTTGTATTGAATAAGGATATACTTGAAGTCGTCGAAAAGACTGTTTTCCTAGGGACGCTTGACTCAAAGCTGCAATGGGGTCCTCACTTAACATCTCTTCCAGGGCGGTTGAGTTCGGCCGCTTACGCTGTCAGAAAAATCCGGCATTTGACAGACGTGGCTACCGCTAGGCTAGTATATTTTAGTTATTTTCATAGCATCATGTCCTACGGTATCTTGCTTTGGGAGCGGGCTGCAGATATTGATTCTATTTTTATAGCGGGCTGTCAGAGCCATCTTTAATCTCAGCAGACGCGAGTCTCTAAGAGAATTGTTTAAACAGATTAACATCATAACGGTACCTTGTCAATGCATATATTAAAACGTTATGCATGTTCGAAAAAGCCTTCATCTTTTAAATAAAATAAGTGACAGACATAGTGTTTATACTAGAAATAGGAACAAATTAGATCAGCCAAGTTTCAGATTGTCAAAAGTCATACTTTTTTTATGGGGTACTGTGTAAAATTTTATAATAAAATACCTCTTGATAGTCTACAACTAAATGAAAGACAATTTGAAACATGTATTAAACGCACAACGTGTAGACAAGCATACTTATTATAAATTAGAAGACTACATCAATGATAAAAATGCTTGGCTAAATGCTGGCCCTGCTCCACAGGCAGTTTAGGGAATTTCCTAATTGGAGGAATGTTGTTTCCTACCCCTTTTTTTTATTGACATGTGTAACGAGCATCGTTGTTATTATTATACACAAATATATTTTAATTACTTTTTCGACATTTTAGAAACATTGAAAACCTTAGTTTTGTATAATTTAGCAGCATTATTTCAATTTTGTAAATGTGAGTATCATGGAGCCATATTTAAAATGGACGCTGAACAAAAATTTTGAATTTTCGCCTAAAAACTGTATTTGTTGGTAAATTATTATGTGTTTGACATAAATGAGCATGGCGGTTGAGAGAATTGTCATGCTCACTCAAATGTCTCGCTGATGGTGGCGCGTGTGTTGGATCATTCAGCTCCCTCCAAAATGGTTGAGCTGAATGGAGCTGATTCACGCGCTCATGTATCATGTTCGTGAACGGGCGCTGTCAGTAGAGATTGGTCAACTCTTAACTGCCATGGTATTTATTTTGATTATTTTATATATTTTGTATTTCTAGATTACCTTCATTGTTTTCACTTAAAAAAGCAACAAGAATAATGTAAGCAGTATTTTGTAAAAACTTGATTTTAAAAGAGTGTCCGTGGAGTTTCTTGCTCGTTCTTCTCCATAGAGACCTACCTACGTTTTGGAACGAGCAACTAGCTTCAACTTTCTGACTAACTGACCGACTCTTTGACAATTATTCAAAAGTGCCTGTAAATGGTTTACTTAATTGAAATAAATGCTTTGACTTTGACTTACTTCTTAAGTCATTATTATCTTTTTAACTAATTTATTTAGGCTCAGATTCTGAAACAAAAGGCAGACATAGACCGCGCGGAACACTGAGAGTGAAGCCAAAAAAGCAAATACAAATTCCAAATTGAATACCTACCTACCTACAACGCGCTTCGTGCTGTACTGACACGAGCCATTAAAGCACGAAACGCCGCATCGTTAACAAAAACAAATAAAAAAACAAATTCAAAAGCGAATATATAATCACGAGATTGCAGGTTTTCAATTTTGAATTTTTATTTGCTTTTTTGGCTTCACTCGTGTTCCGCGCGGTCTATCTGCCTATTGTTTCATAATCTGAGCACATAGGTATCTTAGTAAAATATATTTCATTCCACCTCAGCGAGGAAATGACTAAATGCAAAAAAAAAGCGTTTACAAAGTCTGAGTTTATAACAAATTAAAAAAAAGTTGTATGATATATTCGGCACCATAGAGGTAGCAGTAAATAGGTTTAATGTTTTTTTTTAATTCACAAACTTAGTGCACACGATGTTCTAAATTCAATTTACTTTATCCTCTAGAGAATAAAAACGGCTTTTCCACTCAGATATTGAAGATTAAAAATACTCTTTCCGAGATGGTGGGATGAAAAATGGGAACACCCAAATATTCCGAAATATTTTATTCCGAATTTCGATATTCCGATTTTCAAAAGTCCGAATTTCATAATACCTAAAAATTATAATCTCTATTATTTAAAATCACGAAAGTTATTTTACCGAATGTCGTAAATCCGATTTGTTTGTTTTCCGATTTTCATACGTTCGAAGAATCAAATGCTCGATGAGTTCTCGGTCCGAAAAACGAAATTCCGAATTTCAATATTCCGAATAAACTATTAAAATTTGGATTCTGATTCAATTCAGCTACGCATATATATTCAAAATGGTGTCCCCTTGTTTCGCAGACAGAAATTTCATAGAATTTCGTTTCCCAGAAAATGTTTCATATAATATTTGGTTCTTGTATTTTTATTTCGACTATTATTGTTTCAAAGACTATTTACTTGAATGAAACATATTTCACAGAAACACAATTCAAAGAATTTTTAATCAATTTTTTTTGTATATCAAACTTATCAAACAGTAGAATTACTTTTTAACAAAAATATTGTTTATTCGGTGTATTTTTCTATGGAATTTATTTCAACAAAAATATATAGGTATAAAAAGAAAGACAATAACAAAAATAATCTTAAAAAGTCAATATGTTGTGCTACAAAAGTTAATGACAGAAATGAATTGCTGTGAAACCGACTCCACGTAGTCTTGTCTGCCCTACAACTAGAGTGTAATTTAAATTCGCGTAGGCGCGGAGGGGCGAGGCGGCCAGCGAGCTGAGGAGCAGGTGGTTTTAACGCCCGCCGCCGCGGCTGAGGCTGGCCGGCGAAGCCGGCCAGTAAGCCGAAGCTGCGGTGGTGAGCGTGAATACCATCTGCGACGATAAGCTCGCGTGGTACCGCCGGAGCCCCGCAACGCCGTAGCCGTGACAGAAACCATGCCTGCTGCATGTTGCATGTTCGCTTGCATGCTCGCTTGCATGATGCATGCTTGCTTGCTTGCATGCTGCATGCTTGCTTGCACGCTGCATGCTTGCTTGCATGCTGCATGCTTGCTTGCACGATAAACGATTGCACGATAACGATAAAGATAATCGGAATTTTAATAATCGGAATTTTAATAATCGGAATTCGTATTTTTGATGTTCGGAATTTTCATTAAGTCGGACTTTTTGTTATTCGATCTTTTGAAACTCGGTATTTTGAGAATAGTAATTATAAACGTTCGGAATTTTGAAATTTTAGTATTATAAAAATAGGATGAATGATAAATCGGAGTTGCCATATTAGGAATTTTGAACTATTCGGAATTATGAAAATCGGTATTTTGAAATTCGTATTTCTGACTTTCGGAATAAAGTTTTTCGTATTTATGTAGTGTACCCATGAAAAATATATGAAAGTCGTATTTATTTTATGTACCTATATTTTCTTCAGCTAAATTCGTGTTTTGTAGATTCCTCAGTACAGACAATAATGAATTGAGGGCCCTAGATAAACCGCCGTAGATCTGTAATGTCAACAGATTTGGGTATTTCTTAAAATATTTAAAAAAATTCTTAAATAAATTCTTTAATAAAAATTATTAACCCAGAAATAGTAGGTACCTACTTACTGAAATTTAGGCTATGCCACTTTATGCAAGCGTCTGGATTGAGGGCCCAAGTTATTTAATCGTAACAGTTTTAATAGTCACGTTTATGAAATTCATGGCCCTTTGATATAAGTTCTAATTTCCTTATAAGTCTATATTATTATCTCGTTTCGCAAGGGTTTAAAAAATGGTCCCTCAATCCAGATGCACACGACTTTTATTTTAGAACTTTTAAAGGGAAACAATTCTGTCATACTTACATGATTTTTGCGTAGGTAGTTAGGTACTTGAACCGTTTACGCAGCGCATGCAACGTGCAATTTTATCCCGTTTTTGTAACATTTTTTATTAATGCTCCGCTCATATTGGTCGTAGCGTGATGTTATATAGCCTTCCTCGATAAATGGACAATCTCGATAATCGGCAATCTGTTTTTGTTTTTAACTAATGTACTAGTACATTAGTTAAAAATCCCTATTATTCTCCTGGAGGTGGGTTAAGGCGTCATCAGGATTGGAGCGAGACCTTCAGGTCTTTGGTCAGCTATTAATAGCAAAATAATCCACTGCGTACCTACGAAATGGTATTAGTTAGATGGCTTATTCTAGAAATCCCTACCTACCACTGGTTATGGTTATTTCTTTTTTCCAGAAATCCCCACTAGTTAAATAGCCTAGTGGGGATTTTTGGAAAAATAAGTAACAATCCCCGTCAGGTGTTATTTCTAAATTATTAAACAAAAATGCGTTAGGTACCTAATCAATTTAATTATTTCAGAATCTAAGTATACCTACTAATATTATAAAGCTGAAGAGTGTGTTTATTTGGAATCTTGCAATTTATCGAGGAAGGCTATATGCCCATGCGAAGCTGGGCCGGCTCGCTAGTAAGTTATACAATTGTTTGCACAGTAAACAAACTTAACAATAATAAACTTCAGTTACCGGATTGTATAGTTCTAACCTAACCTTGTTTGTTAGTTTAAATCTTTTCTGTTTATAGTTTAGCCAATAGATAAGGTGTGTTGGGGTAAGAACGTAGAAATCAAATCCCACTTATTTGACTATATTTTTTAATGCTAACGACCATAGAAATCTAATATATCTATGCTAGCCGCATTGCGCGCCACGTCATTATGTTCTCCGTTGATTCCCCGCTGAAAGTACTGTATACAGTACCGCTGTGTAGTGACTGATTTTATCGCTAGACGACCACCGTAGGTCCATCAGTCTGTTTACGCTATAAAACATGATCTTGATAACTTAGCGATATGTATCAGGGTTGTTGCGAACATCCGCATCAGTAGGTATCCGCTGAACTTCAGCATCAGCGTCAGCATCGGCGTTGAGCGATGCTGATTATTAATGCTGAATTGCTGATGTTCGAGTCGTAACATGCACTAGGTAGTCTATGTAAGGTCAATGTGGGCAAATTCGTCTACGGGGCTATTCCATACACATGCGTTTACTATATATTCCAGAATAGTTACGCTATTACTGGTTCGGTCGATAAAACAGGATCAGTTTTTAGTTCGAACTATGATTCAAAGATGGAGCAAGGTTGTCTACAAGAGTCAAAAAATGCATTTGAAGTTTAGTTGTGCTACGAACTCGAAACTCAAGCGTGCCGCCGTTTCTTATAAGGTAAATATTCAATTTTACAAGTTACGATCTTCTGAGTATGCATACATGTAGTTTAATAAGTGTTTTAACGGATTTTTTTATTTGTTTTGAATAAAAACCAGTAGATACAGAAATAATTGTTATAAAAAATACGTAACCTCAAAATGGTCAAGTGAGAAAATCCGTCTAATTTCGAAGGGGCTAAATCGTCATAAACCGGAATTACCCCATTGCAGATGTCGTCAACCTTTTTCATCCTTCCTATTTTTAGTTTTAGTGTTATACTTTGAAAGTTCACTGATAACTAACAAGATTAAGACTAAAGATTTATGTTTGTTAAGTAAGGATATTTTATTAATTTTTAACTGTTTTGTTTATGCTATCACTGCTGATAGATCAGATTATTATGTTTCATTTCCAATGTTCTAACTCGAAATTAATTTAAAATCTTAAGTGTGCGACGACGTACCTAAGGATAAAAATAAAGAACCCTAACTTTGAGTATGCTTTGTTGAGTATGTTGCATTTTTAACACTCATAATAAGTCCTTTATAAAATATTATGTCATCATGAATAAAACCATTTATTTTCGGAAACTGATTTTTATTTAAGCACTTAAGGCGGCGGTTCGCGCCAAGACAGAGACTGCCGCTAATACAGTAACAGTCGCGATTTCCTGTCGCGGTCTCCGGTCGCGGTCTCATGTCTCTGTCGCGGCGCGAACCGCCAACTTTAAGGTGCAATCACCTTAATTCAATTTTTAATACATGTGAAGTGCAGCATTGTTTAAAATTGTAATGCTCTTATACCTAACTGAATTCATTAAAATAACACTGTTTATTTAAGTTAATACCATAAATACCATTGTCATAATAAGATAGGAATGTTTCAATGTACCTGAAAAATTAAACTGATACCTAAGTAAAAATATTTCGTTTTCAAACTTTTTAGAAAGGTTTAAAGTCCCTGGTTATAAAAATAGGCCGGATTAGCCCCCAAAAAAGATTTTAGGGAGTAAAACGTAAATTAAACCTTATTTTTATGGTGTTACAAAACATTTTTGTTCATCATCTGCATTCACTTTTTTACAAATAGCAGACCTTGATGTAACGGCGTAACTCGAGTCAAATTTGCTACTAGACGAATTTGCCCCCAATCCTCGGGAAAATCCGTCTAACGACCGATTTTTAAAAAAACCTTGTTAGTTACATATGGAGGGCTGTTTTGTTGTTTAAAATGGATGTATATTCAAGACAACAAAATTCTGTATCGCTTACAACCATCAAATTTATATTAAAGTAGTAAGTGTACCAGTTTTAGTTAACCAAATTTAACTTTCAAAAAAGTATGACGGGTTTGCCCACATTGACCTTACTTAATTTTTAATCTAGTACCAATGATATTTTTATTAGAATATCATTGTCTAGTACGAATTATTACTACACTAGGTATTAACCTTTTCACCGCCACGGACTTCAATAGAAGTTCCGGATTTTCGTGCCACCAGCGCCACGACTTCATCAGAAGCTCTTCATTTTTTCAGTCT
Organism: Charanyca ferruginea; assembly: GCA_947361185.1. Classification (NCBI taxonomy): domain Eukaryota; kingdom Metazoa; phylum Arthropoda; class Insecta; order Lepidoptera; family Noctuidae; genus Charanyca; species Charanyca ferruginea. The sequence continues at coordinate 17,320,242 of OX376059.1, read as the reverse complement.
TAACTCGACGACTGTCGGGCGATAAATGTAAAGGTCAAACCTCCGCTACTTATGTCGGACTGTGTAACTTAAGACATTCGAGAGGTTAAAAAATCTATTTACTACTTTTAAACACGAAAGAATCCGTGATTTGTCTAACTCCAAAAATAAAGTAAGTATATGCCCTGCACGCCAAGGACTTCATAATATCAAGTCGGCCAGTGATGTGACTCCAAATTTATCACAGTTTCATTTCGCCTGTAGAAATTTTTATAAATACTAATATCGAAAACAATTTAAGGTCAGTAAAACATGGATTTAGTTAACGACTTTATAACATAAAGAAAATTGACCAATTTCGACCTTCAGATTGGTGCTGATCCGAAATGAAATACTTAGTTGTTATTTTTGTTAACCAATCCTTGTCGATAATTATATTCCCATCTCTACAAATCAGTTAGTTGTTAGTGCCCCGAGCGCCACGAACTTCTATAGAAGTTGTCCTGTGTCGTCATATGCGTATGGGTGTCAAGGTCATTTAAATATAGTGCAGCACTAAACGGATGACGGCGCACGCATCTTTCTTTCCTCGTATTGCTTGTAATATTGACCAAATAAACAAATGCAGAATGAATAAAGAATTAGACTCTGGTGAGCTTTTAAAAGTTTGCAAGGTATGGAATCTGATTCGGAATAATTAAAAATAAGGTCATTCTTTTTTGCGGGCATAGTTTTGCTGCGTTATATAAGTTATATATTAAAAACATCTTTCGTTTCGTTTACAAGTAAAATAACTAGGTACTGTATAAAACAACTCTTTTTGTTTATAAACAGCTGAGCTTTTAATGTTTAACTTTTTTATGGATCACTGTTGGACAACTCACCACTGTTTTTTAAATAGTTAAATACCTACATAATTACCTACTTTCCATTTCCAGAAAACACGTAGAAAACACTAATACACAAAATTCCGTTTAGATACGGTAATAAACGTTGGCTGAAGTATTTAGGTAAAAAAAAACAAAAAAGATACCTAGGTGAAAGAAATAAAGATCATAGGCGACATCCCTAATCAGAATTGAATTTACCGTGCTCTGAGCGCCAAGAGCTTGATATGAAGTCAACGGATGACGCCATGAAACAAATAGAGATGTACCATATTTCATATAGCTTTAATTGAATCATTAATTTATTTCTTTGATACTTACAATTTATACTGTTATTTTTTACTAACAATACTGTGAAATAATGCAAGTATAGAAATATTGAATCTGTTTTTATTTTTATTCGTAAATTTATGAATAAAATTATACCTAACGCGTAAAAATTTAATTAAATTTATCGATAGGACGATACCCTCACCACTACTTTTTACTCTATATTTCGTTATACATGTATAGCTTGGCGCTGGACGAGGCATCGCGTTTTGTGACCGTGGCGGTGAAAAGGTTTTGAAAATATAAGTAAGTACCTACCTATACATATATATAACTATACTTATATATTTTTTAATGATAGCGCTAAAATTATTGAAACAAGAGAATTGCGAGTCTGTAAATTTTCATACAAAAAAAAGCAATAACGTTTTACCCCCCGTAAACTTGTCCAATTTTCATAATTTTGTTTGTTGTAGATATAATGAAAAACTATGTCTGTACGTTTTTATTTTCAAGAAACATTGCGTACGATAGAAGTCATTGTCATCTAAATATCTACATTGTTACCTACTTAAAAAAACTTCTTCGAGCGTTAAAATTTTTTAAAAATAAACTCTACTGAAATACTTAAAAAGCAAAACGTACAAACCTAGATTAAAGTGTACTGAATCGAATGAGACCAAAATTGTCTCATTTCGTGAAACTTAACGGGGCGAGGGGGGGGACGCTATTTACAGAGAAATTACATCTGAATAAAATTGTTAGTAATCTACATGATAAGATACGAAATTTGCTTTAGCCACAATTTTTCTATCGGTATCACATAATAAGAAAAAAAAAGTCAAATCACCTCCAAATCATTGAGATGAAACCCTTTTTAACTGACTTTAAAAAAAGGAGGTTCTAAGTTCGACCCGTATGTTTGTCCGCGATTATGTCCCTTTTGGCTGAACCGATTTTGATGCGGTTTTCAGAAAAATGTTACATTCTTGAGAAGGTTTTAGTATACCTACAACAAACAAATTTATTCAGCGCATTCGAGAAGACGTTTTCGTTTCTTCCATCTTTGGAGGACTTTCAATCTCTGTTTTAACTGTGTTGCCGGTTTTTAATGGATTTGGGTGATAAGGAGGCACAAAAAGTGAAAAATAAAAACTTTTTAAAAAAAGAGAATTGACTTCAAAAACTAGAAAGTGATATATAACTTTAGCACAGAAACACATGACCTTAATTTCGGAAGTCGGTGGCTTTGTTCTGTTTGTTGTTTTGTAATGCCACCGACTTCCGAAATTAAGGTCATGTGTGTTGTGTGCTAAAGTTATTTATCACATTCTAGTTTTTGAAGTCGGTTCTCTTTTTTCAAAAAAGTTTTTACTCTTCAATTTCTTATCAAAAGAGTATAAAAAAAAAATCTAACTACTGCTTTGCAATACAAAGGAAAATGATTTGGTTTTATTACTTTTTACAAATACGTATTGTTTTTATATTAGTTACAATAAATTTAAAATGCGTCCGATTAAAGACTGTGTCTACATCACCCCCGCACTCGTCCACAAATTCAGTGCGGGCCAAATGCTCAAGGTTATGGGCATGTATAAAAGCCTTAAGTAGGTACCAATTAAGGAAAATTGTACAACCTTTAGATATATTTTCAAAATGGGCACTACCTACATTTTCCCTGCTTTTTTAAGCAAATAATTAAAATTAGCATCAGCATCCGCTGATGTCAATGATGAAATATCAGCATCTGCTGATGTGAAAGAAATATGCATCAGCAACAACCCTGATATGCATCATAGAACCTCCGCCATAGAGCCTCTACGAACTTATTATATTTTTATCACTTTAAAAAACTGTACCGCCCTTGGTGAACACCTAAGTGAAGTGAGCTGTCATCCGTCCCGATGATGCTAGGGATTGACAAAGCAGACGGACGGATGACAGCTCACTTCACTTAAGGAGATTGTAACAGAATAGACATAATTGTCCCAATTCACCTGTAGAAAAACAAAACTACTTTATCCTAGTAAATACTTTGAGTAAGTATATTAAATAATTGGTGGTTTATAATAATAGATGCCATAGAGATTATTGGCCTATAGTAGTCTTTCTTATTGGCTAAAAATTTGTGCTTTTTCAGCCAACGACGCTAAAACTCAAGTGTCATCAGATGAAAAATTATCTACACGCTACACGACAGAAGTTTGGTACAAGATCGTTACATGAACTGTCTTTGACTCCTCACGTGCTAGCGACCGTAACGTATACCTGCGGCTGTTGTTATGTATGTACAGACAACGTCATCAACTGCTTACCCTATCCGAAGAAAGGTAGGACTTTAGATTAGCTGCTGTCGATTTAAGGGGGGGAGTGGGGGAGGGTAGGGAGGAGGTGTAGAACCCCCCTGTGAACGAAAAGTTGCGGAACCCCCCCTTTTTGAGTTATGATTTTTTTATATTCTAAGCTAACTTTCGGAGTATATTTTGGCTGTTAAAAGCGATTTGGTTCTGGCATCTGGGCGTAGGGGGTCACAGTTCTAACCTAACCATGTCGATTCCGCCCTAGAAGGATACCCCCTATCCATGTCGGAACCGCCACAGGTGGGACTTAAGGGTAAAAAAAAATTAACCACGAAGGCTAAGGCGGGAGCTTTGCTTCGCTTAAGTCCCACCTAGGGCGGTTAATATAAGCCTTCTAACCTAACCATATCGGTTCCGCACTAGAAGGATTACTTCGTACTTCCAATTCCAAACTATGATAGTATATTTGGCTGACTGACAGGCTAAGTAAAGTGACAGTGACAACACAAAACGGCGTCGTTATACGTTTTATTTCACATATCAGCAACGGTCGGAAAATTATTATGTGTTAAACTAACTTAAATCCGTTAAATATAATGTAGTACCTATATTGAAATATGCGTGAAAAGTATATTTATCACAAAATATACGTATTTATTTCATTAACAATAAGAAAACATTAACTTAGTACGTTGTCCATAGGTAAAACGAAACGTTGTATGACGAGATCGAATGTCAAAAGTGACAAAATATTACGAAAAATTTCATTTCGAAAAGTTTTTACGATTTTTTTTTTTTTTTTTTTCGTAAACCTTTGTTCTCCGCAACTTGAAACTTCACATGGAGGCTTCTAAAAATATGATCTCTCTATAAAAAAAATATGGACTTCCAACTCGACGGCAGCTAATCTAAAGTTAAGCCATTAATATAGGTACTTCAGACGTAGCTATAATCACAGTATAAAAACATACAGTAGGACGACGCCTTTGATCTTCTTGTAAATGCCGACAACGTGTAGACATTGTCGCAACAGCTAGGGTTGTCTCAAGTAAACAATATTTTTTAATTTATTTTAGATCAACATTATTATTAACACCAACCATTATCAAAAATATAGTTTTTTAAACAGTTTTATTTAGCTTGCCCCATTTGTTTATTTATTTGTTTGGATCAAATCAAGTAATTGAAATTTGACCCCCTTCCTGTTGACGGATTTATTTGAAATTTGTTATGCACCTTTAGTATTAGTATAATTTAACAAATTCGTTATCATTGTAAATCCAAGATGGCCGCCACTACTAAAGTGCGGATTACATATTTTATCACTACTTCCTCAATTTATGTATCAAATGAAAGGGCTTGATTACTAAAATAGAGTTCGTTATGAAAAGCTAATATGGCCATCAACAAAATGGCCGGTTCATTTTTCTTTTCACAACCCTTTAATATGGGTATCTATGCTATAACAAATATACTTAACAAAATTAAAAACTTAAAATAAAAAATTAGCAAAGAATTTTTAAGTTTAATTTTTGGTTTTACTGAAAATAAAGATTAAAATGACATAGACAATGTAGTACTTAAAGCTAAAAAATAATTTGGTAGGTCCTAGCTACAAAAATAAAATCGTTGGGCGAATGAAATTTTCATCAAGCGTTTAACTTTAAAAAAAATTATAGGTAAGAATGTACTCATTAAACGGTTTTATTTAGCTGGACTTGTTTATTTGGGTCAAATCTAGCAATTGAAATTTGACCTCCTTCCTGTTTACGGATTGATCTGAAATTTGGTACGCACCTTTAGTTCTCATGACAATATAATTTAATACATTCGGTTTCATTGTAAATCCAAGATTTAAATCCCATTTTTCTTTTCACAACCCCTTCAATATAGATATCAAATGAAAGGGCTTGAGCAACAAAATGCTGTAATATATATGCTTTGACAGATTTAAAAAGGAACAAAACTAAAAACTTGTACATAAAAATTGAGTAAAAAAACGGTTTTAAATCTTGGATCATCTTTGATACTAATTTCGACCCCATAATCGTTTCAAGCGACCTTGAAAACCTTGAAAATGATACCCATGACGAAAAATTTGCAAATTTTCCTCGGCGCCATCTTGGATTCTAATTTCGACCCCGTAATCGTTTTAAGCGACCTCGAGAACCATTAAATTGATACCCATGACGAAAAATTTGCAAATTTTCCTCGGCGCCATCTTGGATTCTAATTTCCACCCCATAATCGTTTTTAGCGACCTCGAAAACCATAAAAATGACACCCATGACGAAAATATTGCAAATTTTCGTCGACGCCATCTTGGATTTTAATTTCGACCCCATAGTCGTATTTAGCGACCTCGAAAACCATGAAAATGACACCCATGACGTAAATTTTGCAAATTTTCGTCGACGCCATCTTGGATTCTAATTTCCACCCCATAATCGTTTTTAGCGACCTCGAAAACCATAAAAATGACACCCATGACGAAAATATTGCAAATTTTCGTCGACGCCATCTTGGATTTTAATTTCGACCCCATAATCGTGTTAAGCGACCTCGAGAAACATGGAAATGATACCCATGACGAAAAATTGCAAATTTTCGTCGGCGCCATCTTGGTTGGCGCACAATAAATAAATGTCGGCTACACGTCGCGCCGCCAAGTTGGCGGCAAGGGCTCAGGCATCCGTGCGCAGAAATTGATGAAATTGCAGTTCTTTATTAATGTAAGATGACGACTTGCAATCTTTTACAACACACGTCTTAAGCACCATTTTAATAAAATTATTTTACATTAATTAAAACAAAAAGAAACTGACACATGATAGCCCTGAAAGTTTTCTCCCGAACTACTAACACGGTAGCGTATGCAGTTCGGGAGCGCCCTTCCCCCGTCTCGTCCCTCACGCCCCGCACGATTGCCCTGTCTAGACGTCTTCGTCGGACGACTGTATGATTTATAGACTGTGCTATAATCAAGGCAAATTACGATCAGCTATAATATATATTTTTACTACGTCACCAAAATATGTGGACAGATATAGCAAGGCATATTAATATAAATTTAAAAAATGTGAAACAAACAACGATCGCAGACGTATTATGGGCGAAAATATATTATTATATTATAGCTACCGTGTGTGGTGTGGTGGCTAGCTATCTTTTATATAAAAATCTTCTGGTGCGTGTGTATGAAAGTGAACTCCTAAACGGATGTACCGATTTTGTTGAAATTTTTTGCGTGTGCTCCAGTGGATTTGAGAAAGGTTTAGATTCACAATTGGACCCGGTAGGTGGCGCTGGAGATGGTTTTTCATTTTATTTTTAGGGCAGGACAACGTCTGCTGGGCCCGCTAGTAATATATATTATAGCTACGTATGTGACGGGCTTAATGCGTGGGGGGTAAGCAGTTGATAACGCTGTCTGTACCTGGAGCAGTTCACCTTTGTAAAGCGTCGCCTCTGTCACTGTCACTCATACTTGTGACGGCCAACACTTAGTATCGCTTAATATTAGGGGTTAAAGTATGAAATTGCCGATTTGCAAAATTAAAACTCGTTTTGTTCCAAGATGTAACATATTTATTTAATCAAAATATTTGCCCTCATTATCTATACCTACATTGCTGCCATCTAATCGGAGGTTCATTTATGCCTTTGCGATAGAACTCTTGGGATCTAGATTCGAAAAACTGTGTGAAGAAAGCATTTTGATTAAAGCCTCCTGAACGACAAAAATTGGTAGTCAGTCGGAGCAAAGTCTGTCGAGTACGGAGGATGACTTATGGTTTCTAACTGCAGCTCTTGTAGAGTTACAACGGTGTCCCGTGCAGTGTGAGGTCTTGCGTTATCATGGAGCAATAATGGTGAAGATCGGTTCACGAATCGAGGCTGTTTCACTGCCAGTTTCGACATCATTTTTGAAGTTGGACACAGTAAACATCTGTTGACATTGCTTGACCAGACCAGAGTAAGCTATAGTGAATAACGCCACCAAACAGTTACCATTACCTTTATATTGGTAAGCTTTGCTTTAGGGCACTGTTGCGGCGTTTGGCCCGAGGTCAACCATTGCATTTTTCGCTTACGGTTATCGTAAAAAAAACACTTTTCGTCACATGTCACAATTCGATCCAATATTCCTCCATTTCTGTACCGATTCAACAACAAAGCAGCGCAAGTTTCAACACGCGTTTCTTTCTGCAGATCAGTCAAATCATGAGGCACCCATTTTTTATATTTTTTTATCTTATTGATTTGATGCAAGTGAGTCAATACTGTGGGTGATATAACGTTAAACCATGCTAATTCCTGGTTAGTTTGACTCTGATCGACTTCCACCATCTCCTTCAATTCAGAGTTATTCACCTGTGTATGCGGTTTTCCACGTGGTTCGTTCTTCCAATCGGAAGTTTCCATTACGAAAGAATTTAAACCGCATGAATGAGTGAATGCGCACGGTGCGTTTATTAGCAGTCTCCTCTCTAAACGCAGCATTGGTATTGCGACTCGTTTCAGACGCGTTGGAACTCGTATTCAAAAATTACTCGGATTTTCGAAGTATCCATCTTTTCCGTCTAAGCTGAATAAAAAAAAAACAATTGGAAATGGAATGTTGCACCATTTTTAAAAAGAAAAATCTCATAGGTATAATGAAAAAAAAATATAGTTTCATTCGAGTAGTTATCTCACACCATGAAGGTGTATGTAATGTAGGTTATATCAATTCAATGTATTCTATATCTATTACGTTAAAAACGGCAATTTATTTTAGTAGGTAAGTAGATGGTGGTACCAGTCTTTTAATTTAATACACTTTCAGGCCACGGAAATCGTTTGTAATTTCTGTAAAATTGTTAAAATGTTGGCAAAGAGGTATACTTAGCTAGTTTACAAAGAAATGAATACCAATCAGTTTGATCAATAACTTTGGAAGTTCTACAATAGGTATCAAGTAGATTTCCAGCGGGACACCAATTACTGTCTTCTCTAACTCGACCATGAAGCCAGGTGGGTATTTATACAAAGAAGTAGTAGTAGTAGAATTCAACCAATTTATCAAATGTGCAGAAAGTTTATTTTCACGATGGCAGTCATCTACTTATTGAATGCCATTAGGGCGATTGTGCACTACAAGGAATTTTACTGTCCGAACATCCGATTTTTTACGGTCCCAAGTGGCATGAAAAAAACGGATGATTGGCTTGTGCACTTGTCCGTCTTTACTCGGATGATACGCCTCAGTATAGGGTAGCTCTGTCTTTGAAACTACACGCCACGCACGCGAAATTACTCTGAACGATGAGTTTCTTGGAACGTCGGCAGTTGCTTGCTTTATTACTCTACGTGCGAAGGCGTAGAAGACAAAAAGAATTCTGGGTTCATCCCCTTATAAGTGAAAGGTACCTGACAGGGTCATTTTACGTAAACCACAATAAATTGAGACAGGATGAAAGAATTTTTTTTAACTACTATCGGATGTCTACAAGTACTTATGATTTTTTGCTATACCGCTTAAGCGCGTGGATCAAGAAACAAGATACAAAATTAAGGCTGTGTGTACCACCAAATGAAATGCTTGCTGTAACATTAAGGTAAGTGTGTACATGTACAGTATTTATACAGTGTGTTTATTGAGTTATTGAGCATAGTAAAACCAGAACAGTAGGTCAACTCTCGCCCCGTTGGAGACTTAAATACCTACTGCTGCAGGGTTGTTCCTTCTTTTAGTTTCGTAGCTAATAATAAACACTTGCATAGGTACATATATTCTAGATAATAAGGTGACTTTGATTGATACAGCCAAATTCATACTGAAATTCATACTTTTTCTGTTTACACTTATATCTCTTCAATCCAGGAATACGAGGTAGGCATTTATATAACGGGTATTCAGAAGCAGGAATTAAATAAGAAGCCCGCGCTGGAGTTCTAATAATCTATATTTTTCTAGTCGTAAGTATTTTTACAAACATCTGTCCCCACCAGTTACGCTAGTCGAAAAAAAAGTACTGCCGCCAACAGGAAGTCCACACACATCCCCTTTTTATTATTGTTTAAATTTAACACTTACATAAATTGACTTACTTATTATAATAATCATAACAATATTAGCTATAGGTTTTATAAAGTAGACTTTTACAAATGAATATGATTTACAGTATGTAATATTTCCCAATTAATAAATGAATGCTCAGAGAAAAAGGAAAAGTTATTAATATTTAAAATGACCACAACATTATGGTGTCTCTAATAATTGATAGATGGCGCTATTGGATAGTTTGCATCAGTAGATCTTAATGGCTGCTGTTATACTAGTTGTGTTCAATGTCAGTAGATGGCGTTAGCCGTTTATTCTTGACGATGAGGCGAGTAGAGTGAAGCTTCCTGGGCTACGGCCGCACAGCTGGCGACTAACTGTTACACTCGGCCATCCTGCTATTGTCGTGGTCCTCCACGGCGTTGGGCTCCAGCTCCTTCAGCAGAAGTAGTGACACCAGAGTCCATTTTTGGCGGGACCTGGAAACAAACAGCCCGCAGTATATTTTGATATATATGATAAATTATCAAATGTGTTCTTTCTGATACTTGGATTTTTATTAAATTAGCATTCGGTTATTCACATAGATTTATTTGACATCTCACATGGCACATAGTGAAGTGCACTTAGATCTGTCTGAAGTTTCACAAAGCATAATCGGAAAGACATTCACTCAGATATAATAGCAAGTGTAACTGGATACATGATCACACAGATTTATATGTTGTATCACTCAGTAGAACAGCATAGATATCCACACAGACCTAGCTGTATCACACAGCTAGCAGGAAAGATATTCACACAGACCTTTCAGGCATATCACACAGTATATCAGGATAAGTATTCACACAGACCTATACTTATGCTGTATCACACAGTATAGCAGGATAGATATTCACACAGATCTGTCTGCTGTATCACACAGCATAGCGGGACAGATATACACACAGATTATCTGTATCACACAGATTAGCAATTCTAATTTGTTTAGGTATCAATTAGATTCTGTTCTACAATGAGCACACTAATCTGTAACAAGTAGGTACCTAGTTGTTGTGTTCTGTAGTTAGGGCAATATTAATTTTTAATAGCTACTTAATGAATGCTACTTAATGGTGTGTTGAATGTTTAAATTGGAATAATACAACTATTTATAATATAAAGTAGGTAGGTTTTTAATTTAAAATTATCAGAGGAAGATAAAGCAATAATAATAATAATAATAATATGTACGGACATTTTCACACACGGCCATCTGACCCCAAACTAGGGAGACCCTGTACTATGAGTGTCAGACAGCTGGTATACACACACACACACACACAGTACACAGTGTAAAGTATAAATATTATGAATAACAAGACAAACAACTTTAGCTGGTGCAAACAAATGGTATTATAATTACTTAGCTCTCCAATAAATCTATTAAATCATCCCTATCTATTTCATGATCAGAATCTGTAGAGCTGTCTGGCACTGATGACTTATACGGACGTAATGAATCACCAGCAACTACTGCACTGAACTTTTTATATCCTTTGACCCCTTGAATGCTATTTATTGTATATCGGTCAATAGTATGGTCTATTTTAGTGATCTTGTACGGACCCGTAAACACACTTCCTAACTTTTTAGTGACACCAACTGTATGATCACGAGATAGACCTCCCTTCCACAAAACCAATTCACCTACATTATATTTCCTACATTTCTTATGCCTCTTATCATACCGATCTTTCATCATTGCCATATTATTATCAATGCGCAACTTTGCATTTTGTCTACGTTCAAGTAACTGCTTCTGAGGGTCAACGTTTGTACCAACGTTTGCAGGGTAAGCAGGTAATAAGGCATTGTCATGCGTAAACATAAGACTAAAGGGGGAGAATCCTGTAACAGCATGAGGGCTGTTATTTATGCCCCAGACTACATCCGAAAGTTTTTCATCCCATGTGCATTCACTTTCAGCGGTAGTGTTTAGGCCGTTTACAATGGTTCTGTTTACTCGTTCGACCTGGCCGTTTGATCGTGGACAAGCAACTGCATTTAGTACATGTTTGAACTGTTTTTGTTTAGAAAATTCAGTAAAATAACGACTAGTAAAAGCGACGCCTCTATCTGTAATTATTCTATGAGGATTGCCAAAAGTAGATATTATTTCCTTTAAGTTCTGAATAGTTTCTATAGAACCAGTCCCTTTAACAGCTCGAGCAAATACAAATTTCGTAAAAGAATCAATCACTACAAGCCTACAAGTATGTACGAGTAACCACGGCGTGTTTTCAAAAATGGGCCTAAATGATCTATATGTAAAGTATGCATTGGTATTGCTACTTTCTCAATGGGATGCAGCTCGCCCTCTACTTTGCCATAATTTCCCTTAGCATAAGCACAGTGTAAGCAGGCATTTACATATTTTCGTATAAACCGGGTCATACCAGAGAACCAAAACTTTGATTTTATTGTCTTTTCGCACTTTTCAAAACCTATATGCCCAACTTGGTCGTGGTATTTTTGTAACAATGACCACTTTGACAGTTTAGGTATTACGAATCGATTGCCGTGTAAAGTTTTTCGAAATAGACATCCGTTAACAATGGTATAATTTTTATTTATATCCGGATTATTCGTGCCCGCATTAATCTGTCGAATAATACTTTGTACTGTATCGTCTTGCAACTGTAGCGTGAGGCGCCAGTCAGCTTCATCAATGCGAAGTATAGAAACGCTTTCAACCGGGTTGCGACTAAGTGCGTCAACGTGTTGCATACGGTGGCCAGGGCGATATTCGATTTCGATATCGAAATCCTGGATCGTTAGCCACCATCGGGCTATACGCGGTATCAAATCTTTTTTAGTCAGTGTGGTTCTTAATGCTGCACAATCGGTAATCACCTTAACTGGGATACCTGTTACGTAAATACGGAAGCGTTTTAGAGATTCAACCACGGCGAGAGTTTCCAGCTCATAACTATGATAGTGCATTTCCTCCCTACTAGTAACGCGACTAAAATAAGCAACAGGTTTTAAATTACCATCGTTTTGATATTGAAGTAGAATACCGCCTAGCCCTAAGCTACTAGCATCTGTATGGATTTCTGTTTTAGCATGCGAGTCATAAATTGCTAAAACAGGTCGCTCAGTCAACATGGTTTTTAAAAGATTAAAAGAATATTCTTGTTCGGAACCCCACATCCAGGCTACGTCCTTTTTTGTTAGGCTGGTTAAAGGCCGGGCAATTTCAGCGAATCCTCTTACAAATTTACGGAAATACGATGCTAAACCGATGAATTGTCGTAATTCATGTACGTTTCGCGGCTGCCTAAAATTAATAACACTAGTAATCTTTGCTTGCCCCGGGCGTACAGACCCTTCAGTAACCTCATGACCCAAGTAATTTACACTGGTTTTCAAAAAAGAGCACTTTGTTAAATTTAGTTTTAAATTAGCACGAGAGAGAAGTTTCAAAACATCTTCCAATAGGTCTATACCTTCTTCTATTGTAACAGTGGGCAAAGTGACGTCATCAAGATATGTAGCTATTTTATTATCTAGGGACCCTAATGCCTTACGAATTAACCGTGAGAAAACCGCCGGCGCGTTGGCCAAACCAAACGGCATTTTTAAAAATTCATATTGTCCAGTCGACGTAATGAAGGCGGTTCTATGAATTGAATCTTCCGCCATTTTAACTTGATAATAACTTTGTGCCATATCAAGAACCGTAAAATACACTTTTCCCGATAGTCGATTGATCTGATCATCAATGTGCGGAAGAGGAAATCGATCTTTTACAGTACGTGTGTTGAGAGCACGGTAGTCGATACATAACCGATAGTCGCCTCCCTTTTTCTTGACTAGAATTACAGGACTCGCGTATTCAGAGTTTGATTCTCGCACTATTCCCGCGGATAAAAGGTCATTCACCTTTTCCTGCACAATTTCATTTTCTTTGTAAGATAATCGATAGGGCTTACAAAACACAGGTGTTTCTGAAGTGGTAGAAATATGCATTTCAATTAAATCCGTACAACCAAGTTCACTGCTACATTCAGCAAAACAACTGGGATACTTATTTAGTAAATCTAATAATAATTTAGAATGTTTTTCTTCCATTTCGCCAATGTCTAGGTCAGACAATACAAATGTCTTGTTTGGCTGAACATAATCCTGTGTACTACTTATTAGTGGCACAAGTTTGAGAAACAAAAGCTACGTCGGTTTGCGTGTACATATCTGCGCGCGTAATCAGTCGGCCCGCGGACCATTGTAAACAAAAATCACCTAAGTTAATTATGCGTAATTGTAATTTTGGGGTATTTTTCAAAACTAACTCTGGGATGTAGTACGATTCATCACACATAGAATACAAACGTGGATGGGTAACAAGTATTTCACTTGGCGCCAAATCATATGATGTGTAGACGCGTACCTCTGCACTCGAACCCGGCAGGACTTCGACATTGTTGAACAAGAATAGGGGGACTTTTGATATAAAGTCCTTGCTAGACAAACAGATGGTTGATAAGGGACAGTCGTACGCACTATTTGCAATGAATTTCACAGAATTACAGGTTATAATTAAGTTTAAGTTCGGCTGATTAATAATAGGCTGCCCCACAATTAAATCTATACCGTTGAGGTTTGCATTTGTTATCTCGACACATGTTTGTAAACTTATATTATCTATAACTAGATCTACAGACGCTTTACCTAGAGAATTTACAAGTAAGCCTCCAAAGCCTCTCATTACAACATTTGATGGTAATATACATGAGTGCGATTTTTCGGTAGCTTGCATCGTGATTATGTTAACCTTACTGCCAGTATCAATATAGCCGATTGCTTCAAAACCATATAAACATATTTGTTTACGGTATAAATCTGAAATAACTTCTGTGGTTACATGATAAACCTTCCGTACCTGTTGGTTTCTTTGCGGTGGCGCCGGCATATCCCGCGAGCTCCCCCCGGCCGCATACCAGCAGGTGTTGGCAGCGTGTCCCACGCGCTGGCAGACCTGGCAGCGTGTGGCGGGTGCAGCTCGGCAATCCCGGGCTTCGTGCCCCGGTCGCCGACAGTTATAGCACACCTTCGGAGCAGAGTTCCCTGCCGCAGAGCCCCGTTGCCAAGTTGACTTGATCAGCTTCTGGTCAGAGGATCGACTGTTTTTTTCAGTCCCGTAGTTTTCGAGTGACGAAAGGAACCCGTAATATAGTTCTTCGGGAGTCTTGTAGCCGCATGCTTTCGCGTTCGCACGCAGTTCAACCGGCAATCCACGGATGAGGCACGACATTGCGTTTTCCCCATCCAGCCCACACTTTTTCATTAGAGATATTTTATCATGGTAGTATCGGGTCATGGTCTCGTTTCCTTTTTGGCGTGCTAGCATTTCTTCCAGGCGGTCGACGAAATCGGTGGTACGTGGAAACGCCTTTGTCAGCCATTCCTTCCATGTGCCCCACGTGGCGCTGTAATCCTCCAAGTCGTCGTACCAGTCGCGCGCAGCGCCGCGTAGCCGAGTTTGCATCACGAAGACCCTGTCCCTTTCTTCCCAGTTGTATATGTCGCCCAGTTGATCGATCTTGTGAAGCCATCCAATCACGTTTACATTTTTCTTCGCTGGATCGAATTTAGGAATGACCTCTGTGTCCAGGTGTGTTATTCTTGGTCTTTTGTTGGTGGGTAAATCACAAAACGAGGACTGCGAAGAAAAAAAAACGGGACTTTTTTCCTGGTGGCCACCATTTTCTATTTCATCCGAGTCGACGCTTGACGACCGTCTCCCTATGCCGCGGATATATGGGCCGTGGAATTCTTCCATCCCACTTCTGAACTATAACGGGTATTCAGAAGCAGGAATTAAATAAGAAGCCCGCGCTGGAGTTCTAATAATCTATATTTTTCTAGTCGTAAGTATTTTTACAAACATCTGTCCCCACCAGTTACGCTAGTCGAAAAAAAAGTACTGCCGCCAACAGGAAGTCCACACACATCCCCTTTTTATTATTGTTTAAATTTAACACTTACATAAATTGACTTACTTATTATAATAATCATAACAATATTAGCTATAGGTTTTATAAAGTAGACTTTTACAAATGAATATGATTTACAGTATGTAATATTTCCCAATTAATAAATGAATGCTCAGAGAAAAAGGAAAAGTTATTAATATTTAAAATGACCACAACATTATGGTGTCTCTAATAATTGATAGATGGCGCTATTGGATAGTTTGCATCAGTAGATCTTAATGGCTGCTGTTATACTAGTTGTGTTCAATGTCAGTAGATGGCGTTAGCCGTTTATTCTTGACGATGAGGCGAGTAGAGTGAAGCTTCCTGGGCTACGGCCGCACAGCTGGCGACTAACTGTTACATTTATATTACAAAAAATATTTCAAATAATAGTCAGGTTACAATGCTAAACCGTTTAATAATAAAAATTAAAAGTTTTCAAAGTCTTGTTGCAACAACTCAGTTATTGTCAGAAGCGGCACTGATTCCGCAGGAGAGATTGGAGATGTTGTCATCTGATTTTCCATTTGTGGTAGAGAAGTAGGCGACGGCAACGTAACATGCGGTGGAGGTGGTGACGTTGATGGTGCAGAGGGATAGTAGATCGATGGTGCTATCATCTGATGTTCTGTTTGTGGTAGATGGGGCGGCGACGGGGTAACTTCATTAGTTGGAGAGTTGACAGATGCATATAGCGGAGGCAGTGGCGATGATGATGCAGAGCTGAGCGAAGATGTTCGGATGCGATTCGTATATTTGCGAAGCAGCTGCATCACGTCAATTCTGAACTCTAGTCTATCATCTTCGCTTATGCGTTTAACAGTTGGCAAAATAGACATCAAAAATGCTTTATCATCATCTTTAAATTCATCCTGTCGTGGCCCATGACTTTGAATTGCCTTCAATATCTCCACATCAACTGGATTTAATCTTTTTTTACGGTTCTGGGTTAGTGACGCTGTAGGACGAATTATGGATGCAGATGAATCATCTTGAGAAGACCCTGGCGTAGAAATTGGTTCGGGGGTCGCTGATATACCCGGCCTGGATTCGTTGTCACTATCTTGGGACGGATTTAGTGACGATGATGTACCTGGTCTGGATTCGTTGTCACTATCTTGAGAGAATTTTACTATGTTAGAGGTTGTCGAATCCTCTTTGATAATTTTTAATAAAAATAGCAAGTGTTTATGGTAAATATATTGCTTTTTCTGAGATTGCCCAGATTTCATTTTCAGAGATTTGATGAAATTATAGTCTCTCGTGTTATTCCATTTATGGGTGAGAGTATTAACTGAAACAAAAAAGTAATAGAAGTATGTATTTGTTACAGGTACTTAGGCAGTGAAAATACTTTCACCGATATGTTTTATAGCTACCATTTGGGTATTAAAACGATAAGTGAAATTATCACTTTAGTATGCCGTACAATATGGGATGAATTAAGCAGTGAATTTCTTGCACCACCGAATACAGACAACTGGAAATCAGTGGCGAGTGAATTTCAAGCTAGAGCAAACTTCCCAAACTGCTTAGGTGCCGTGGATGGAAAACACATAAGAGTTGAGAATTTTCCCTCTGCCGGGTCTATGAATTATAATTATAAAGGCTATTATTCCATAGTGCTTCTAGCAGTGACCGATTCTAACTATAAATTTGTGTTTGTCGATATAGGAGCTTATGGAAAAGACTGTGACTCGGCTATTTTGCAGCGTACAAGGTTTTATAAGCTATTGAGTGAAGGAAGATTACAAGTACCTAATCCAACTCCTCTGCATCCTTCTCTAAACAACAGAATGCCATACGTTTTAGTGGGCGATGAAGCTTTTCAACTTAATGACAATTTGTTACGACCCTATGGTGGAAAACATCTTGATATAAAAAAACGGATATTTAACTATCGACTGTCTCGGGCACGCAGATATGTGGAATGTACTTTTGGTATATTGGCAAATAAGTGGCGCATACTTCATCGTCCACTAAACGTATCAAAACAATTGAGTAAAGACATAGTCAAAACATGCGTCGTTTTACACAATATTGTTCGTGAAAGAGATGGGTACACACATAACGACATGTTCGTACGTGTTAATCACAACGGTTTGCAAGATCTTCCCGTCGCTACCAATAATGTCCAGGCGGGACGAACAACTAACGATATAAGAAATAATTTCGCCAATTATTTTTCAAGTCCCGTAGGATCTGTGCCATGGCAAATGTCAAAAATTTAATACAAATAAATTATATAAGAACTTACGTATTTCGTCTTTCTTTTTGTCATTAAATCCCTCAAATTCCGGTTCGAAGAATAAACAAATTTCTCGCCATGCATTGCTTCTCATAATTTTGTTTTTGTATGCATCAATAGTTTTATCCCATAAACATGGTTTGGATTCAACAAGTTCAATTAGCGTAAAAATGTCGTACATGATTGTGAAATTGATCAAGTTAAATTGTCAAACTTCGTAAGGTAGTGTCGCCGAAGATGGCCCGGCTCCTAGGATAGCCCACTTTAAAAAAAAATCAGTTATGATTATTCGAAACATTAAAAATTTCGTGGGTGTATGCTATTGGTACTATAGACAATAGTGCAAGTGTGTTTCATTACCGGCGCGTCGCCATTTTGGAGACTGATGGCAGTTTGCTTGTTCATGTCAAGACGATACACTTTTTATTACCTGCATTATCTAAATCCTTTTGAAAATTAACGAATTTAAAACAAATCTCTTAGCTCTAAAATGTGAAAATTCATATTTAATCTATTTATAAGCGAATTACAGGTGAGTGTTATTATTTTATTTCCTTTTTTTGTATTTTTACGAGATTATACTCAACCCGGGTGTAATTTCCTATCATGGCCCATAATATAATTCCCTTAATGAATGACATCAAAAAAATAAATTTTAGAAAAAAAATCTGATTTATTTTTATTTTTGATAAGTTACTTTCAATATTGATCTCGAAGTTAAATTTTATTTTATTTAGTGGTTTGTTTTTATTTTATACTTGATTTTCATTTTGATAGATTTAAGATAGCCCACATTTAAATTTTTGGTTGATTTTTTTACCTTTTATAAATAATGTTATGGGAAGTATGTGTTTTTATTTCGATGTTTTATGTTAAAAGTGTTTAAGAGTTTATAATGCATATACTTTCATTAATATTTTTCGGGCCATCTTCAGCGACCAGCTTCCCAAGATAGCCCAATAACAAGTTTCTAAAAGGTGTTTACTTTTATGTTAAAATGCCAAAAACTGTACTACTTTTTTAGATATCTTGTTTCTCAAATAAATATATTACAACTTCCATTAACTTTTTTCTTTACTTTACTTATCTGCAAGATTTTACGAGGTTTTGAAATTAAGCGGGCCTTCATTGGCGCCTGTACCTTAGTCGCTTTTATCCGAATGAAACGAAGGAGCCGTGCGTCGTGGGCGCAGGTCGTCAAGGAGGTGAGGGTAGGCCCAACGAAACGCACAGCGTCCTGTGTGTGCGACATGCGCACCCTCCTACCCTGCGCCCGCCCCGCCTGCTCATGAAAACGGACGTAGTGCACAAGCATAAACACGTTTTTCATTGCTGTCATTTCGGACCGGAAAAAGCCGTTCCGGAATGGGGAAAAGTAAAATGTCGGACGGTAAAATTACGTATAGTGCACAAACTAGTATATACATTATATGGCGTGCCATATCGGACCGTAAAAAATCGGACTGCCGGACAGTAAAATTCCTTGTAGTGCACAATCGCCCTTATGCTAACTTATTCCATGCAAGTATGCACATGTTAGTTATTTTTAGTACCTACCTATTTAGGTAGACTGTTCCAAGTTCATAACTTATAACATCTCTAGTTAGAAGGTAGGTAACAATATAATTAATTACCTACAAACAACAAGGTGCCTTCTTGCTCTCAAAAAGTTAAGTTGCAAAAACAGCAGAATACCTTGAAATTATTTTATCAAAATATTCGTGAACATCAGGATGACGAGTGTACGTCAAAAAAATATACACATGAAAGCAATGTGAGGAATGTGCGTAAAATTTAAAGCAATGTGCTTTTATAAAACGAGTTATTTCAAAAAGTTTTGAGCCGCCAGCCTGATTTCAGATACATGACGGGTGTATTTTTAATCTGAGCAAATCACTTACTATCTACGTATGAAAACATTAGCGTAGCAATGTTCCGACAATGTTCTCGAACGTACCAAGAACAGAATCAGATTCAGCAAAAGGTTTAAAAGTAAAATAGTTTTGAACGCCTGCTTATTGTATACTGGCAATCACGGCGAAATGTACAGAGGAACATTTACACCACAGGGGTGAGGGGTACTTATAGGTAAAAGTATCCAAATAAGGCGAATATTTGAACAATACACCATGTGAAGTGCCAGCATTAGGGTCGATTCACACCGGGATGGCAGCGGTCGGCAGCGGCCAGGCGCGCAGTTTAGTCGCGAGGCCGCGCGTATTGATGTGCGGTCACCATACTACGGAAATATTTATTCCCAGAAGTTTCTATTAGTACCGGTATTCGGTAATATTCCCTAAAGCACCCACATTGTTCAACTAAATGAGACGATATTTTAATCTTAAGTAGGTATATAAAACGCATAATATTTTATGTTATGGGTGATTAATTCACTGATAAAAATGCTTGGCTAGATGCTGTCCTACTTCACATCACATTGACAAGGGCTCATCTATAGATTAGCATTTGATGGAGCTGTTGAAGATGAAGATCTACCTACATTCTCTTTGCATTTATAAACTAAATCTATTAGTGTGCATTTTATTTTTTTTATATTTTAGGAGCTGCAAGACAAAAACCCCATGGCCGCGCCATTAAAACGGTGAATAACACGTTATCACCGATATCACGCTGAAAATGCATCACAGCTGATCGCAGATGTCTGAAATTCATTGTAAAATCTAGATTTGAATTTATCGAAATTTGAAAAAATACATCAAAATATCCTAGGTATTATTATCCTAGGTACCTTTTATTTGTAGTTGTACTCCTCCTAGTTACCGTTATTGTATTTACATTGCAGTTGCACGCGTACGAAGCCAGGGCGGATTGCTATTTTGAAATAAATGGCTTTGAGTTTCTAAGCAAAGTGTTAATATAGAATTTTGAATAGTGTATGCAACATTATATTATAAACAGCAATAAAATGATTGATAAGATAAATTAAATTATGGCTTAATAGAAATTGTATTCATTTGTAAGAGTTGTTAGAATACTGAGTGTATTCAGTATTTAAAGTTAGTAGGTACATCCTACAACCTCTTCCTCCCCATCTACATACCTTCTTATTACCGGAGAACAAACTTATTAGGTTTAAGTAGCCAACATAAGAAAGTTTCTTCCAGGTGTTTGTTCACCTACAGTTTTGGTTTAATACCTGTAATATTAATAAAATAATTATATATTCACATTTAAAGAACAATAATAATAATACAAAAAAAATATTTCATGAATTAACCTTTTCATTAAAAAATTAAATAATAGTTACCACAGACTTATCAGTCAAACTCACACTGGTAATTAGCACTCTTGATTAGCCATTTATCCATAGCTACTGCACAGAAAGAACAAATACATAATTGTCATACATATTTGAACATCAGACCATTCCATAGATTGCACATCCACCACTTACCGCAGCTTCACAGGATGTAGACAGAGTTCACTTCATTGAGTGAATGCAGCAGACACATCTCGCAAGATACACTCACAGTTGTGCACACCTAATGACAACTTGGCATCCTAAACAATTCTACCTTGTTAATTATTATGACCACATACAGTCAGATGTTCACTCAGACCCGATTCAGATATTTTGAAATTGCTTTCAGACATTTTATTTTTTAAACATATATTATATTTAGGCATTATGACAATGTAAAAGACCTAGACTTATAGAAATTAAACATCCATCTCAGAATTACATACACCTTTATTGAACAAAAGTCCTCATCTCACACATCACATTATTACACACAGTACTCTATGTCACCTTACATCTAATACATCATCATCTAGATCTTAATGCAACCATATAGCATCCTGTGATAATCCTATCACATCAAAATATTACTTCAGTTACACATCTTTACATAGAAATAGAAATTTTCTTAAAGACTAGAATTTAAACTAATGTTACCATACAGACATCTCTGATACAAGCATTTGCCATAGTGCTCACCTCATGTCTGGGGCTTATTGTTATTCCAGCCACCAGAACCAGAACCAGAGCTGGAGCCACCCCCACTGCCATTACCATTCCAGTTGCCCTGGCCACTTGGCCAATTTCCTTGATTCCAGTTACCACTTCCATTACCGCCTTTGCCACCACCATTCCAACCTTGATTACCACCACCTTGATTCCATGATTGAGGTGGGCCATTTTGACCCCAGTTTTGGTTGCCATTCCAATTTTTACCGGAGTTACCCCCCTGTGGTGGGCCACCCTGCCAATTATTTGGACCAGAATTACCTGGTCCTCCTAAAAATCCACCCCAACCTGCTTGATTGAGTGCTGCTGCCACTAGACTGATAGGCAGGTTGAAGTTAGCAGGTGGTCCTCCATTGGGATTGATTCCTAAGTTTTGCATGTTGAGAGAATCTATGTTACTATTTCCCCCATTGTTACTTGACCCTCCAGATGGCCCACCAGAGCGGTTGCCCTCCCAATTATTTGGCCCATAAGAATCATCTTTCCAGTTTTGCGACTTAGTTTTGATTTTCGGCGCAGCACTTGATACTGACACCGATGCTCCTTTGATAACATGATCTTCTCCACAAAGACTTTGAGCCACTTCCGGGTCTAAGAAAGTAACAAATCCAAATGCCCTGAATGGACGAGGAACAAAAACATCGGTTACTTCTCCAAACTTAGAGAAATATTCTCGAAGATCATCAGCAGTCATATCTTCAGTGCACCTTCCCACAAATACTTTGCAGGGCATCTGAGGAACAACACCTTCCTTTGAATTAGGAATGCGCACATCTACCCAGCGCCCATCAATGTTGTGTCTTTGAGCCAATGCTCTCATCTGAGATGCATAAGTAGCAAAACGAATAAAACCAAAACCTTTGAAAGATCCATTTTTATCTCTTTTCAATTGTACCATTACAACTTCACCAAATTGCTCGAAGTACTGCTTTATGGACTCTTCGGTGGACTTCCAGGGTAACCCAAGGCAAATTAAATCTGAGCAAGTCAGTTTCTTCTCCAAGCGTTTAGTTTTAGCAGCCGAATTTTCGGGAGAAACGTCTTCCATCTTACGTTTGTTCTCTTTTGGAAACACACAAATATACAGGTGTTTACCCCATCCATGTTCAGTCGGTGGATGCAATTTGCCATCGCTAAGGCGAATACCCCGGATTGACTTGCTGTCCGGGTGCCGGTACTTCAGTCCACAAGATCCGGGAAATTGGGCCACGAGCGTTGATAGTAACAGTGTGCCATCTAATTCACACGGAATTTCGACCGCATTGGAATCTTCTTCATCTTCACTTACTTTTATATATTCGAATAAGTCACCATTATAGTTACCACCCTTGGAACACATGGTGTTATAGGATCTGAAGAATTTCACAATATCCAATAAATTATTTTTCTTGGCGACGAAAATGCGCCGCACAGCAAACAAAGACAATAGTAGAACTAGAACATAGATGATAGAGGTTTGCAACTTTGCACCGGAGAGTGTTACCAACCCTTATGAAAATTTTCCCCCAATTTTTTTTTCTGAATCCCCCTAAAAAACCCTAAAATGATTTTATATGTACCTAAATTACTTCTAAATTGTTTCGTAGCTCACAAAATAAACCGTTACACATTAAGTTAGTAAATTATTTTATTGAATAATACAATTTATCAAGCCAAGTTGTTAATTATTTCCAGAACCGCATCATCATCCCGTTCCTCGTTTTCGTTTGACGTCTCACTTTTGAAGTCATACATTCGTACGTTGAACTTGAAGTTCTATAACATATCAACAATGAGTTCAAATTTTACACACGATCCATAGTCCCAATTTAAGGAAAATCGTACCATCATGATAGGTACTCTATACCATTTTACCGGATAAGCATTTCCTCATTTTATTTTCGATTGTGGTAAAGAAAAGGCACGCTTAAATAGAGGCATTGTCAATAATGACAAAGCAAATTTTGAAATATTTTTAAATCGTTTGCAGATACCAGCATTGCCATCGGTATAATACTTCTCCATAGAAAGCAGCGAAAGGACTCGAAACATGGTGTCTATGTTTTGTTTTGCAGTTGATGCCATTTCAAATCGACGTAATTTTTGTTGCCATAAACGGAACCTAAAAAACCCCCAAAAAATTCCAGCCCCTAAAAATGTCCCTTTTAACACTTATAACCTATTGACCGCCACATCAAAAAAACAAAAGCATGCCCTCGACGCCAAGCTACGAATTACTATATGGAAGTATGTTTCTAAACGTAATACCATAGAGTAGTAATTAGTCTGTCATGCCTGTCAATCTGTCATATATTCGTGACAGTGGCGTACAGTGCACGCGCTTGCTTGCCGGTTTACCGGTTATAATGAAGGAATATTTTTAATAATGTTGTTAAATAAAAGGAAGGGTTGTTAATTTGTTATTCAATAATTGGTGCACAATCTGTTGTGCACGAGCTAAAGTTATTTTAAGCTATTATATTATATTATATCTCTTTCTCTCCAATTAAACAAGAAAGAGACAGATATTAATTAGAGCTGACAATTTAAGCTGATCTAAAATGTTCATT
This sequence comes from Charanyca ferruginea, assembly GCA_947361185.1. Taxonomy (NCBI): domain Eukaryota; kingdom Metazoa; phylum Arthropoda; class Insecta; order Lepidoptera; family Noctuidae; genus Charanyca; species Charanyca ferruginea. Next base: position 17,295,952 of record OX376059.1, on the reverse strand, counting down.
TATTTATAGCTGTCATGTCAGAACATATTGATTGATGAAAACAAGAAGTTAAAAAAAAAAACTTATTTGACATCTATAACTTAGTTCTTTTAGGTCGCCGTCCTTTTCTTCTGCTGCCTAGCAGTAGGAGATGCCAATAGGGTATTACACCCATTTTTGAAAAGAATCTTAATGAAATTCTGTAGTGCTAATATGCCACCAAAAAAAACACATTTTTTTAATTTAATCGATAAGTGCACCATCTGAATTTTAAACTTTAAAATTTCGCGCGTACTTTGACGAAAACGCCTCTTAGTGAACGCCATATTGCTCAGCGTAAATGACAGTTCGTTTTGTATCAAATAAGCTCATATTAAATAGGATAATTGAATATCATTAAAAAAAAAAGCATAGGTATTTTGTAATTAGTGTAATAATGAAAAATTTACGTTGGTTACGAAAATAATAAAAGTACAAAGCCTATAATACGCCAATCGGTTGACTGACAGTTGACAATTGTTTGTTTACACAGCCGTACGGCGTAATAACATGGCCGCTTCTATTTCACGGTGTTTTATAACAGATTAAAAATACTGAAAACTTTGAATTGAATTTAATAATTTGTTTAGTTATTTTATGATCTGAAACTTACTTAGATACATTTTCCGATTGCTTTATGCCTAAACTGTCTCAATAACATATTATAGATTTTTTCTCTTATAGAGTAGAATACCCTATTGTCTAATTTTATTTTAGTTTGTGTACGGGGAAATCGCTATTGTTCTTTATTTTATAATAATTAGTAATTATTTCTTATTTGTTTATTTTGTATACGACTTATTATTTCGGACATTAAATTAAAGTGTGTCCATATGAATGGCCAAGTTCAAGATGTCCCTAAGTCCACTTAGGGATTTTATGCACTATTAACACAGCTGGTTAAGCTGGTCATTTTCTATGGATTTATCTATTTACGACATTTGTGAGTGGTCCCTAAGTGTGTTTTTTTCTGTTCACATAATAGCCTAAGTCCATTAATTCCAGTTCAAAAAATCCCTAAGTTTCAAAAGTCCCATATTCCATGACTTTTAACTGTAATGTCACTAAGTTAACAGAAAAGATCATTTTTCTAAATAATTTTCTTAACATACTAAGTTTTTAGTGTTTTTAATAAGTTCTACTTGTGTTTTCGTTATGAACGAAGATAAATTTGCAACTGTTAAACTTACAACAACAACAACAACTCACTGTAAAAAATAATAGTACAGTCGTTTTAGTTTTTTAATTAACAATTTTAGTTTGTAAGGAGAACAGTGGAAAGGTAATCTACTGTAATAGTGTCGTTTAATAATAATTTTATTTTCGATTAAAACAATATTTTGTATAATATTTTTTTATTGTTGATAATGCCCCCTAAGTCCAATATAATTATCTATTAAAATCCCTAAGTCCAGTCAAAAGTCCCTAAGTCCAGCTTAAAAATTCCTAAGTCCATGGTCTAAGGGACTTAGGCTAAACCATAACCATATCGATTTACTCTAATAGTTCTCATTGAATTTAAAATCTTACATCGTTTATATTAAAGAGATGTAAAAGTTATATTTTTTTACCAATATTCGCGATAAATAGGATTACGATGTCGTTTCAAAGTCAAATTGAAACTTTACTCGCGCCATTTCTGTAACCTAAGAAAAAGGACTTAGGGAGTTAGGGACATCTTGAACTTCGCCATTCATTTATGATGCGCACGAAGTATGTTGCGCAATCATCACGCTATCGAAATTATATGTTTTTCAAATCAAAATCATAATCCATACTTAATTCACCAACCGTATTAAAATTTGTTAGGTAGTTTAAACGGCCGTTAAAATATTAACCGGACATTAAAAGTAGCGAGTGTTTCACCAAGCGCGTATCCATGTTTAGTTGTCCTAATCAGACGTTATATTTAATTGCTGATAAGGTCGTCCGTTAACTTAATAACCGGCGTATAGGTAGTTGTCAAAATTGACAAAATGAAACTTTATTTTCGAAATCATAGTGTTTAGGAAATTTAGAACAATTTACAGAATTTGTAGATGCCCTCTCAGAATCAGAAAATTCCCCTTTTTTTCCATAATTAGACATTATAATTCTTACACAGAACGATAACGAACTAAACACAACGTGGCAATTATGAGCGGTAATTAATCGCTTTCAAATTCTGCATCCTCTGTTGATAAAGTGGTAAATATAACAAAGGGATTGGGGGGGGGAGGGAGACTTTTATTAAATGCTAAAAAAATATGCTATATGCTAAACCACAAAAAAGATTGCTAAACAACATGAAAATACGCTAAATTTAGCATTAATATGCTAACTTGGCATCACTCTTGACAGATGACCGGAGGGAAGATGTCATACTTAGAGAATTTATTCTATAAGATGACATAGCATGAAAAAAAAAGCCGAAACGAAAAGTATTAGGTACAGAGACACCAACTTATCTGTGAAATGGCAGTTTTTGGAACGAATACTTTGTAAATGGCTTAACGGCGCGTATTCGATTTAGCGCAACTCAAAATCTAAATGATTGCTAGAATTGCGTAGCAGCATTGACACACACTAGTACAACACAATGGTCGGTTTGTGTGCATCATAAAAAGAAATACGCACGAATTATGCACGAATCATTGAAATTGATCGGCAAACGGCAGCGCGTGATGTTTTACAGGGCTTCTTAAAATAATTGTCTAAAATAAATGAGTGCGTATAACGGACTAAAAATTATTTTGTATATTAAGCGAAACCTTTATTTTTAACCGACTTCTCATAAAATAAATATATCAGTTATGTTTTTATTCAAATACTGGTGAAAAAAAATTGACAAGGTGAACCGATTTTGTACTTTTTCAACATGGTTTTTTAATACATTAATAGTAATATTTTCGTAATTTTGGCTCTGTGTCTGACTTTAAGACTGTATATCAAAAATCAGTATGTTGAAAAAACGCATAAAAAATAATATTTTGGCGTAGGTACTGTAATGGTTGTATTCCTCCTGAAAGTTAACTCATCTGACGTCTATTTTCGTAAAACGCTATGAAAGGATTGTCTTCGCTTTAAAAAACCATAACTAATAGTAGATTGTTATACAAGGAGCTAAAATGACCCATTATATACGAGGTAGTTTTACTCCCGAGCTTTAGCGAGGGAGTAAATAGAAACCGAGTTTTAATGGGTTTTAGCGCCGTGTGTTACACTATACTTTTCACTACGATTGCGAGAAAATAAAACAATCCAATACAATATGAAATATGTAGTTTGTTTTATTAAAAATTAAATGTACAATTTGTACAATTCTGGATATTTAACGAGATGTTTTTTCCCGGTAACTTAATTTCAGCCCTCTGTGAAGATGAATGTTGAGTTGTCTGTGGGGTAAACGTGGGAATACACGTAATTTGTTTTGAATGGAGTTCTCGATTAGCCTTCCGGCACAAGATCGGATCTCCATCCACCGTGGCGTTTTAACGTTGTTATATTTGCACCAGAATCCGCCAAGAGAGTGGCGGATGTTCTTCGGAAACAGTGGCCATTGTACTGTTCCGAATTAGGCAAATTTAGATAACTGGCGATCTCTTTTGGCATGTTGCTTAATTTATTTTTGCCTATAACTTGCCTTGTGCATTTTCCGTTTTGATAGTTGAGAAAAAATCTCGGCGTGCCCACTCCACTTGGCCGTAAGTCTTGGTAGGCTTTGACAATGTTTAGAAATTCTCCACTAATAACGAATTTCCTCTCCTTATTTGTTTTTGTATTGGGCAGATTTATGGCTTGAAGATGGGTATCAGTTTCGACATCTTCCACTGTTATGTTAGCCAGTTCTATCCCTCTGCTGGCACCGCTGATCCCAAAAATTAAAGCAACCTGTTTTCCATTCCCCTTGATCTTTGAAATCATCTCAATTCATTACAGCATGCGCTCAACGTATTATATCTAAAAAATGGCCCACATATATTTCGTTGGGCTTCAATGATCAAGTCATTTCTGTCTTGGTAAATTCTGAGTCGTTTAGATTGTGAGCTCTGCCCATAGTTCTATAGAAGATTAGTTCTATACTTCATTAATGTTGCATCATCTTAAAAAATATGTAAGAGCTGTAAAAAAATTGGCTCGTATTTGTATTAATATTATGATACCAACCTTCAAGGACATTATTTAATTTTGTCCTATGCATCGCACCATAAACACATCATATTTTTTTGCTGAAGGCTGAAGATAGGTGTTGTTTAGACTCATCTATGAAAACATCATGTTTTTTTCGAAAAACATTGTAAGACAACTTTTAAAAGAGAGACAACAATGTGTCTCTGTCAATAAATAAAACAGATTGGTAAAAGCTATGGTATTTATTTCTGATGCAAATTCATACAACAGAGTAAGGACGGGCATTTAAGAAACTTGCCCTTACACGGTAATCACACGCTTACAGCTCAGGGTAAGTCAACAGAATCCGCCCTCGACATGATGGATCGGATCGGGGAGGACATACACCAAAAGGGCGGCCTGGGTATTTTTATAGACATCGAAGGTGTATTCGACAAAACCAACTTTCTGAGCATCAGCGCCGCCGTGTCTAAACACGAGGTAAGTAATAGTGTAAGTGTAATCCGACTTGAAGAAGAGCAGCAATTGGCTTTTAAAATAGCCAGAGTCACTCTTATGTAGCCTTGTGATCAACGACCCTTATCACTAGACTCAATGCCGAACGCTACTACATTGTAGGCTACGCAGACGACGGAAGGTGACCGGGATCATCTGTACAGGGCCTCTAGTCTGCTATTACAATAGTGTTAGAATGGTATTGATTTTCATAATGACGCCATTACATTAGTAGATTTCCAAACTTGTCAAAATAAACATTTATGAAATTAATTATAGACCATTCTGACACTATTGTAATAGCAGACTTGAGGCCCAGGGCATTAAGTATCATGGAACGTTGGTGCAGGGAATTCAATATCTCAGTTAATCCCATTAAAACTAGCTAGTTCACCAAAAAAGGTGCTCTAGGACCCAACTATCATCTACCCAGACTGTTTAACACCGAGCTTCAGCTGGCCAGCGAAGTAAAATACCTCGGGGTAATCTTAGACAGTAACTTAAACTGAAGCTACCACCTAGACAACCAAACAAACAGGGCCTGCATCACCTTCTGGCAATGCAGGAAAATGATAGGTAAAGAGTGGGACCTATTCCTTAAAATAATACTATGACTGCACAACGCGGTAATCCGCCCCATGATTGCTTATAAGTCGATGGTATGGTGGCCGAGAACCAAGTTAATTACAGCTTCCAATAAACTTCAGTGTAGGTATGCAAAGACTAGCCTACATGGCGACAACGGGCTGTATGAGGACCACTCCAACGGCAGCACTCGAAGTCGTGCTGGGGCTACCGCCGCGCCGCTCCACCAATTCATCCAACAGGAAGCGACATTGGTAGCAATACGCTAAATGACACTAAATCTCTGGAGCAAGAGAAGTACTGAACACACAGCGTTGGTAGATGAACTCCGCAATGAGCCTCGAATGTTCAAGGCTAGGAATCTAGGATTAGGATATTTAAACAATTTTATTTTTGATAAAAAAATATAAAATTCTACTGTATGAGGATCAGCGATGTGAAGGCCCCAGAGAGCTGCGTATTTTCAGGGATGGATCTAAGGCAGGCACCGGCAAAGGGGTCGTCGGGTCTTCTCGGAAGATCTCAGCATACTTAATAGCTACACCGCTGGGGGCTTACAACACAGTGTTGGAACCCACACCAACACTGTGTTGCCCATCAGGGCAGCCTTAGTTTTATTAAACAGGCAGGTTGTAGGACCAATGCGCATACTGTCGGCCAGCATGGCTGTATAAGCTCTAAACAGCTACACGGTTAATTTCGGGCTGACACAAGATTGTCGCCAAAAAATAAACGAGTTGGGTGTTCTCAATGATATAACCATTCAAACGATCCAAGGACACGGTGGTTCGCATGGCAACTATGCTGCGGACGAGCTTGCTAGAAGGAAGTCATAAGCAGGTGTGGTAGGGTCAGAACCTATAGTACCACTCCTCTTCGGACACCTACGCACCATAGTAAGAAACGCGCAAAGAATCTACACCATGGACCGATCTTGGCGAGTGCAGGTCCTCCTTGTGAATTTCAACTTATGGTAAAACACCGTTACTAATTACTTAATAAAATGTATGGGAAGCAACGATTCCACCAAAATCCACATAATTTAAAAGTGTGCTAGAATAGAGTAAATAACTCAGGCGGCGCAAAGCACGTGTGACCTGTTTTATTGTGGGAGCTCTCTTACTCTTTATTAATGGATTGAGTCGTACTTACTCATATCTCTAAACTATTATTAGATGGTTATATTCTACTTCAAATGAGATCTTTTTGAAGTAGGATATACTTACTTACTTAATTACTTACTTACTTATTTAACCACTTAAATGGAGAAGAGAAAAAGAACTTGTAGAAAATGATTTATTTAGTAGGTAGTAGGTATACCATATACCTACAGCTACAATCCATTTGTTGCATCACGTTTCTAACGCATTTGGTGTTACCTATAGCTTTTAATTCTTCAGACCTACCTATAGAGACTTGCAGTTGAAACCAGCCAAAGAGCTGAGAACAAAGAAGACAACCACAAATAATAATATTAATAATAAATATTTATTTCTCTCCACAATAAACGTTGCAGACATTGTTACAAAAAAGGCAATAACCTTTTGTAGCTTTTTGTTCTTGAACTATGCCTTTTTTACTACCTAGTTATACTAGTTGATAATAATATGTCAAATTTTACATAATCACACAGCAACTGGCAGTAGGTAGGTACCTAGTGTCCACTGTCTAATCTGAATATACTTACATAAAATGGCGATAAAGCCGTAAGAGTCAACTGGAATGGTCCCGTCGCTACCTGTTTACCTTGAATCTTGACTTTTACATTTGCTAAATTTAAATGTTGAATTCCTACACATATTATTTGATTTGCTAGGTAATTATGATCTGTATCCGTGTTCGGCTGTCGAATATTGACTGATTTCAATTGGTTAAATTAAATCGTAGCGTACCTAGTTGGTAGGTGCATAGGTATGTAGGTACCAATATCTTAAAAACTATACTTAAAGTAAAAACTCTAATTTCGCAAATCGTCGGCTTTGTTTCTGTTCTTTGTTTTGTATTGCCACCGTAGAGAGCAACGCGGCGGCGCGGCGTGCGGCCGCTGGTGCTCCGCGTTGCTCTATGATTGCCACGGTGGCAATGCCACCGACTTCCGAATTTAAAATGGTATTTTAACCGATTTCAAAAAAAGGAGGAGTTTCTCAATTCGACACAGTAAGGTATAAGCACAGAATACTTAATAGTTTGGTTTATGTACCTATTTTATGTTTGACCACGCAATAACTTTTTACAGTGTAGTCCGATTTCGTTGATTCTTTTTTTAATGAGTATTGTATCCTCAAAGTTAGTCCCATATTGATATTTCACTTCTAAGGGTAAAAAAATAAAGGTATTTATAACTCGTTATTATTTCTTAACTAATTTGAATGATAAAAAGTAGCCACTAAAAAGCGAAAAGAAAAGCTTTTTACAAAAAAGACAACCACCTCCAAAAACTAAAAGGTAAATAGGACTTTACTTTAAAAATAGAATAATCGAAATCGAATTAAGTAGGTACATTGTAAAAAGATATGCGTTGTCAAAGAAAACAAAAATTAATTGGCGAATTGAGAACCTCCTTTTTTTAAGTCGGTTAAAAGTGGGCGAGCATTGTGGTATCGTAGTGTAGGCACAGTCTACGTGTCTGGGATTTTGCACCAATAAAACGAAGTCTGAAGTTTAACGAATTCAGTCCACTTGCCAGTGGGTAAGTTAGTAAGTATAACATAAAGCCCCCCCACGGGCCCCTACAAAGTAATTATTTCATGGTCAACCCGGATAGTGAATGTATCTACTAACGGAAGTGATAAGCAAGATAGTTTCAAATACTCTATTTAGCTTCAGACGGGTACAGCCATCGATATAATATCTTGATGGTTACATCAAAATAGCCTATATAATAAATAAGTTAAATACAGGTATTAAATATAGGTAGGTACCTGTTATACTTACCTACTTCGTGGTAGGTACTTGGTACCTATGTATGTGGTGCGTACATGGTATTTTTTTAGCGTTCGCCTCGTTGGGTTTTCATGAGCAGTTCGATATAACATAAGCCTTAGCTTATGCGCACGATGATGATGATGATTACGCACTTATGCGTAACATGGATAATTACCTATGTACAGAGGAAAGCACATCAAGCTACAACAATCTGTCAAATTCCTTTGATAGATTGTCAACTTTATTACAAAAACTATTAGGTTCATATTAAATTGGGAAAATTTGAGTTTGGTACTTATGGCTTGATGTGCTGGCGTCTGTACTTACGAACAATTGACAGTGAGTGAGATAATAATAATTAAGGATCCACGGAAATTTATTATTGCCATTATACTTAGGTAGGTTCCTAATTTCCGTAAAGACTACAAATCAGGTTCGATTCCAAAATGTCAAGGAATAAACTTTCGATCTCGTCGACAACACAGAAACCGGTCGGTTCGGATCATCAAACAACTTTAAATTTACCACACACAATATGTATGTACCTACCTACTTACTTAATTTTACGTAATTATTGATTAGGTACTTAGTTAATCGTTGACCGGCTCTGCAAAAATGTTGCCTCTCTCTAATCGTTCGACTTCGGAATAGATTTTAAATGAGTATTATTAATTAGTGCATATAGAGTGTACTGTACTCTCCTTTGTCTTTTTTATATCTTATGAATGCACACTTATTGAACTAAATATCCAATAATTATCAGCCTGTATTTTAAGTCCAATAACTTGTTTCATTCTTATAAAAACGAAAAATATTACGCAGCCTTTACTTACTACACTTAAATGTAATGTGCACGTGCCTTAATAAATAAAAGGTCAAAGACCAGTTTCGCAACATTTCTCTGTAGTGTTAGTAAGGAACAAAGAGTTGCACGCCCCTTCACTGCGGGCGCGGCGCAGGCGCACCGATCTGCAGGAAGCCTGTCCAAGGCGAATACTCGATCAGCATTCCCTTATTCTTATTCATAATTCATAAATAATAATTACCTATTCAATTTATAAAATCAATATTTTCCTAACTTCCTAGCTGTTTGTCAAATACAGCGCGGCAGCTTAAGCGGTAGTCTCGATGTTGATTAGGGTAATTAATTTAGACATTTCATTATACTTTGTTTCTCATACAAAAAGTTGGGAACCCGAAAGAATAACATGGAACTTGAGTTCCAGTTTGCCATTCAACTCCAGTCCGGTTTTAGCCCAGACAGAAGTTAGAAAAATGGTAGACTTTGTATTGTAGTGTGTTCATTTTGAATATTTACCTACCTACCTATTTACCTACCTATTTATTTGACCTACCTACCTAAGTAGTGCCATTGGTAATAAGGATATTGTTTCATTAGGGACTGCCTACTAAGTTTTTAGCACAGGGTGCTGAATGTGCTGATTCGGCGTCGTAGCCTATTGATTTCAAAGTCAAAGCATTTAATTGTTATGGAGTCGGTTAGGAAGTCAGAAAGTTGAGACTAGTTGCTATCGTTCCAAAACGTGGTAGGTCACCCGTCTAGGTATTATTCCAATTTGACCAGGCAGACCGTAAATTATGCTAAAAGTTCCTAACTTTTAGTTTTTTATTGGTCTGAACTTTTACCTGATAGGTACTTACCTACTACCTACCTATCTTTATTTTGAAAGTCTTGAGAGTTCCAACAATTTCTCACAATCAAATTGTTAAAATAAAGATAGAACTGGGCGATGGCCGATAGCGAGACTCCTTTGAGGTCACAACCAACTGCTTACTATGCGGTGTGCGTCAGATGTACCGTGGAATTTCGCCGCTACTAACTGCGGTCGGCTTGGGGCCACTGACACCACGGCTGCATTACTTTTTTCACGAAACACTCGTTTTTTTATCGTCTTTTTACCTTTATAATGAGACGGCGATTACGGAAAATTAATACCTATAGGTACTTAGCAACGAGAATAAAACTTAGTAGGTAAGTAATTAATAAAATTATTCTTAACGGAAGCCCGATGAGATTGATGCGAAGAGATGTTACACCTTTCCGATAATCTTTCAAGTAATGCGTGCATCCTAAATGGCTTTGGTAAGTACCTACTCAATCGGGCGCATATAACAAGTGCTTTCTAAAAAAATATTAAGACCTTTTACAGCAGCTGATGAAGCTAGATAATAATGTGGTTTGGTAATTAGATTTGATTTCCTAGTTGGGGTCTACCTATAATGTCATTGTGCATTGTGTCTTACCTGTTAGCCTTCACGATATTATTAGATGGCCGTGCTTTTATAAGGTGACAAGACGTTCTAAAGGCTAAACAAAGAATTTAATAAAATCCGATTTTAGAATTGCAGACACAGATTTTATTTTCTTATCTTATTATTGGCTACGATAAGTTCTATGTTTTTACCGATAAAAAAATATCACAGATAGACACACTGTATGCTGTCTCGATATCCGTGGTATGCTGCATAATATAAGGGAAAATAAATGATTAGTACTAAGCTTCTTTACGTCCAGACTTTTTTGTTTTACAAAAATAGGTTTCAACATAGCTGTTCATTTGTTTATCTATTAGTCAGAGATAATTTATCGATCTATGCGCAGGCGCAGTCTTAAACAATGTATTGGTAATTTTCTACGAGTTTATATAGAAGATCAAAAACGTTTGTTCTCAACACATTTGCTCGTAAGGTAATAGAAGAAGGAGTCTATTGCACCACTTTTAATTAAGTAATGTCATAATGCAGGGTGCGCACTAGGGCGATATTTTTTTAATAAAATAATTATTAACCTGTGACAACAAATAAAATGTGATACTATAAACATCATTTCATCAAATTATTTATTTTAGTCAACAAAATAGTAATACTAATGTTACCAAAAAAAAAATTGATATAGTTAAGTGTTTTTAATACCAGTCACACCGTCATCTTCGGGTTCAGGGTGTAATCCAACCTCCAGTGTAATGACAAGCTTAGGTAACCTATACCTCACTTGTATGTAAGTATCTAATAATATAATCTAATACCTTTAAACGAGCAATTCTTGTATATATCGCACCCTTAGAATTATAGAGACTCAACAAGGAAACGCAAATTTTTGGTAAGCGTGGCATAAAGATTCACAAGTCTATCAATCTTGTAGAAAACAAAAGATATTCGATTGAATTTTGAAAATATTATGAAATTGTTATTTTTATATCAAACTTTAGTTATTTACCTAGATCATTTTAAATAAATAAATAAAATAAAATAAATAAAACTATAATATTTAAAATATTTTTAAATCATGGTGCATTTTAGGTTTTTATTTTAATGAAATTGGATTTGTTTAAAAGACCTTTTATGTTTTAGGTCGCATACACATATTATGTGTATGTACACATATCTATCTTCCATAAATATAAAAATCAATTCCACTTTTCGTTGTAATTTTATAACTCAAGAACGGGCTCACCTATAGTAGATGGTATAAGTGAAGTTTGCACAAAATCGGTCGAGCGGTTCTTCATTAATCACATTTTTTGTAACAAATGAATTCAATAAATGGCGGATCATTTGGATCATCATATTTTGTAAATAAGTGGTCCAATGTACCATACCAGCTTAGGAGACCAGAAAATAAGAGGTGTAGGGTAGGTGTAGGGTAGGTGTAGGGTAGGTGTAGGGTAGGTGTAGGGTAGGTGTAGGGTAGGTGTAGGGTAGGTGTAGGGTAGGTGTAGGGTAGGTGTAGGGTAGGTGTAGGGTAGGTGTAGGGTAGGTGTAGGGTAGGTGTAGGGTAGGTGTAGGGTAGGTGTAGGGTAGGTGTAGGGTAGGTGTAGGGTAGGTGTAGGGTAGGTGTAGGGTAGGTGTAGGGTAGGTGTAGGGTAGGTGTAGGGTAGGTGTAGGGTAGGTGTAGGGTAGGTGTAGGGTAGGTGTAGGGTAGGTGTAGGGTAGGTGTAGGGTAGGTGTAGGGTAGGTGTAGGGTAGGTGTAGGGTAGGTGTAGGGTAGGTGTAGGGTAGGTGTAGGGTAGGTGTAGGGTAGGTGTAGGGTAGGTGTAGGGTAGGTGTAGGGTAGGTGTAGGGTAGGTGTAGGGTAGGTGTAGGGTAGGTGTAGGGTAGGTGTAGGGTAGGTGTAGGGTAGGTGTAGGGTAGGTGTAGGGTAGGTGTAGGGTAGGTGTAGGGTAGGTGTAGGGTAGGTGTAGGGTAGGTGTAGGGTAGGTGTAGGGTAGGTGTAGGGTAGGTGTAGGGTAGGTGTAGGGTAGGTGTAGGGTAGGTGTAGGGTAGGTGTAGGGTAGGTGTAGGGTAGGTGTAGGGTAGGTGTAGGGTAGGTGTAGGGTAGGTGTAGGGTAGGTGTAGGGTAGGTGTAGGGTAGGTGTAGGGTAGGTGTAGGGTAGGTGTAGGGTAGGTGTAGGGTAGGTGTAGGGTAGGTGTAGGGTAGGTGTAGGGTAGGTGTAGGGTAGGTGTAGGGTAGGTGTAGGGTAGGTGTAGGGTAGGTGTAGGGTAGGTGTAGGGTAGGTGTAGGGTAGGTGTAGGGTAGGTGTAGGGTAGGTGTAGGGTAGGTGTAGGGTAGGTGTAGGGTAGGTGTAGGGTAGGTGTAGGGTAGGTGTAGGGTAGGTGTAGGGTAGGTGTAGGGTAGGTGTAGGGTAGGTGTAGGGTAGGTGTAGGGTAGGTGTAGGGTAGGTGTAGGGTAGGTGTAGGGTAGGTGTAGGGTAGGTGTAGGGTAGGTGTAGGGTAGGTGTAGGGTAGGTGTAGGGTAGGTGTAGGGTAGGTGTAGGGTAGGTGTAGGGTAGGTGTAGGGTAGGTGTAGGGTAGGTGTAGGGTAGGTGTAGGGTAGGTGTAGGGTAGGTGTAGGGTAGGTGTAGGGTAGGTGTAGGGTAGGTGTAGGGTAGGTGTAGGGTAGGTGTAGGGTAGGTGTAGGGTAGGTGTAGGGTAGGTGTAGGGTAGGTGTAGGGTAGGTGTAGGGTAGGTGTAGGGTAGGTGTAGGGTAGGTGTAGGGTAGGTGTAGGGTAGGTGTAGGGTAGGTGTAGGGTAGGTGTAGGGTAGGTGTAGGGTAGGTGTAGGGTAGGTGTAGTCGGTCTTCTTTCTTTTGAAAAAACTTTTTATTTTCCGCTTTTTAGTAGGTAGGTATTACCTTACATCCAAATCTATTAAGAAACGGCGACACACTTAAAACTGTGATTGTAAGTCCTCCGAAGATTGAGAAACTAAAACATCTAACATTTGGGATTTTGTTGATTTTCTCAAACAGAGCTGAATCAATTTTGATAAAATTTATATGGCACCATTTCGGAATTAACACCTTTCCAAAAAAAGAATTTTGGAAATTCGTCTATAATAACAGAGTTATGCCCGAACATACATAACAAAAAAAATAGTTTAAACATCCGAATTGATAACCTTCTCCTTTTTGAAGTCGGTTAATAAAAAAAGAATTATCCAATTTGGTCCAGCCGTTCGCAAGTTATGCGCTTACATAGGTACTGTATTTCGGCGATTCATTTAGACAGCTATTACTTACCTACCTACATAATGTAATTCGTATTACTCTCTATACCAACTACTCTCCGTACTTATTATTTTGCTCCTACCAAAGTAGGCACAAATTCACATAGGTAATAATTATACGTAGGTACTTACTATACTACGTGTCTAACATACGTAGAACCTACTCACATGTGATAAAGCAATTCATCGGACCATAGAAAATCGTAGTTTATTGTTGTAGGCTAGCTCAATACATGCAGCTACAATAAACAAGCAACCTATGTAAACGCATGGAGAATGAAAACAAAACCTTCAGAGTTCAGACAAGTCAAACGAGTTGAACCTATCGTAAGAGTGCTCTGGCGTAAGGAATGCGCAATTTAACAAGATTTCAGTGAGTATTGGTGTTGGTGTTACAATTTGAAACACCAACACCCACTCAAGTTGCCTTCCCACCAGCTTGCACAGGGTACTTGCAAATGAGATTTAGCGGTCAGGTTAGGTATTTAATTCTTCATTATTGTACACTTAGCGAACAAGGTGTCATCATAATATTGAGTGTGCAAGTCAAGAAGTAATCGTCTGGAATGCGGTTGTTTTGTCGAGTTTTGTTAGGTACAGTTGCAGCGTTATAGCATAGCAATAACGGCCATTGACCCACGTAGATTTTCTAGCATTGTTGTTACAAATGTTTACTTACCACTTATGCACATACATTGTGAAATGCAATAAATTATTGAGTATTGAGTTGGTATTTCAAACGAATCGATGGGTAAAACGATGAATAGTTTTTTGTTCAGCTTCGTATTACTAGGAAGATATATTAGGAAGGAAACGAGTACAATAGTGAACTAGTGTTTTTTTTATGTTACCTACCTCATGATTATCTCCGGCATTTCTCAACTGAATTTTGTAATTATCACCTTTCATGTAACTTGTGTTTTTTTTGTAGTTATCATGTAACTAGTGTTTTTCTGTGTGTCATTGATTACATGCCAACTCTGTCAATTGGATGTCTATGTTACCATACCTACTTAGCTTATGTCCATTTGAAAACTGAATTCATAAAACGATACAGTAAATTAAGTGTGTGTTATGTATTAAACAAATTCTAAGAACCTGAAATCAACTATCAAGGATCATACACTTACCTATCAGACTGTTATCAGTTTCATTGCGATATTGAAATTATCTGAAACGCCGATCAAAAATAACCCAATCCGACGAAGAGATTTATCTCACTGAAGATATATTACCTACCTACCTATTTTATACCTACTTAAGTTTTTAGATACTGTTTGGTTAATGCAGTCATGCAAACTACAGAAAAAAGAAGTCAGGCCCCATAAAAGATTATGTTAATGTGCAAAAGTACCAATGTGTGGGCAATGATATTATATCATTGTGTGTGGGCCAGTGACCGCGTGTGACCGAAGCATCGTCCGCATGCTTTTGCCCGGAATTTCGTACGTGTGGAAGTTGGGGGAAAAAAATATGATTAATATTACCTGTATAAAACTAGCAACCCGCCCATGCTTCGGCTTCCGGTTGTCGTGCTTGATTATACTACAACAAATTAACACAAAACAATAGCAAATACTCAAACCTTCTTCTTGAATCGATCTATAACCGCATTAAAATCATCGGCGAAAGATCAAGAGCGACAGAGGGACTGATGGCGGGAAGCGACTATGTTTTATACTATGTAGAAATTAACAAATTAATTTGGTTAATTGAAAAACACTATCATTGCAATTATAACCCTTAACCACCTACCATACGTTTCACAGACCCAGCCGAATTTATAATCGTAAATATTTTTGCACATGAATCGCGTAGGAACTAGTTTGTCTCTGTACCTTTTCCCCGCGTCCCTTAGTGCTGTGGTGCTGTGTAACCGCTCATCGAGGTCTGAAGTGCCTGCATTCGTCTCTGGTAAGTAAAAATAGGTAGTTTAAAAAAACTAAAAACACGCTTTTTATAGAAAACTAAACTAAAAAATAGAAAATAAATTTTAATAAATTATTTTATTTAAAAAAAGCGTGGGGTGCTTTTTAAGATAGTATCAAAATGATAATCACTCTAAGGTTGACATAAAGAATGCCTTTAACTCGGTAAATAGGGACACCTTGCTGGCTGAATCCAAAAAAGAAATACCCCAAATCTATAGTTTCCTTTGGCAATGTTACAGACATCCTTCGAAATTACTGTATCGTGACAAGCTTTTAGAATCCGCTGTTGGTTGTCAACAAGGTGACCCTCTTGGGCCAGTGATTTTCAGTTTAGCCATTCATCCAATAATCCAACAACTAAATTCCAAATTTAACGTTTGGTATCTCGATGATGGGACCCTAGGAGGCGATGTAGACTATGTTTTAAAGGATTTGATTATCTTAAAAAATGAACTAAATTCAATAGGCCTAGAACTCAATCTTTCGAAATGCGAATTGTATTTAGCGGACCATACTGACAGACAATCGACACTTGCAAAATTTAACGCAATAGCCCCAGAAATCAAAATTATAGAAAAAAGTACTCTTCGTCTTCTTGGGTCTCCAATCTACGAGAATTCGTTTTCCAGTTTCATTGAGGAAAAAATATAACATTTTAATGACATTTCGGAAAGATTGCTTCAAATTAATATGCATTCGGCCATCACCATAATTCGGTACTGCTGTTTCGGCCCAAAATTAAATTACTTCCTGCGCGCTTCCCATTTGTGGAAGCACAGTCACCTTTTAGAGAAAATGGACCAAATTATTCGTCAAACATTAACCTCTATTTTAAATTTGGCAATGGACGACCGTGTGTGGGCCCAAGCTACTCTACCTATTCGTATGGGGGGTCTCGGCGTCCGCAAAATCTCAAGTATCGGTTTGCCTGCATTTATATCCTCGGTCCACGGCACTGAAAAGTTAATCAGGAATATTCTAGCTCCTACACTGGTTGATTTTGATGTGCCGTGCATTACCGAGGCCATAGATGCTTGGAAACTTGCTGTCCCACGTACTGATCTACCTGACAACCCGTCTTCTCAGAGACGGTGGGATGAGCCGCTCTGCAGGTTAGTACAGAATAATTTACTTACCACTTCTGCTAATTCTGCTGAGCGAGCGCGCCTGCTGGCTGTGGGAAAGTGGGAGTCGGGTCTATGGCTTCTGGCACTTCCGTCGTCAAACCTAGGAACTATATTTGACGACACTACTTTTCGCCTCGCTGCTTCCTTACGTTTAGGAGCATCTTGTTGCTCCCCTCATCGCTGTCGCTGTGGGGAAGCTGTCAACTGCCTTGGACACCACGGCCTGTCGTGCAGCCGGAGTGCGGGTCGCATAGCGCGGCACGCGAATATTAATGACATTATCCGTCGTGCTCTCGTCGCCGTCGGCGTTCCGGCTGTTTTGGAACCCAACGGCTTGGCACGCGACGATGGCAAGAGACCGGACGGCATGTCATTATTTCCATGGAAGTTGGGTAGGCCCTTAGTGTGGGACGCTACGTGTGTCGATACTCTGGCGCCATCCCATCTTCCTAGTACAGCGTGCTGTGCTGGTGCTGCTGCTGCGGCTGCAGAAAACCTCAAACGGCGAAAGTATAGTATCCTAAGCGATAACTTTATTTTCGAGCCGTTTGGGGTTGAAACCCTCGGGTCGTGGGGTCCAAGTGCTCATCAACTTTTTAAAGAAATTTCCAAAAGGTTGGTTGACACTTCCCGTGATTCAAGGGCTGGTTTTTACCTCGGACAGAGGTTAAGCATTGCCATCCAACGTGGCAATGCCGCCAGTCTCTTGGGCACATTCCCAGTTGACGACGATGTGGGGGAATTTTCTACTCATATCTGTCAATAAAATATTTATAACTATTGACACCATGCACCCGCCTTTTTTAAAATAAAATAATTTATTAAAATTTATTTTCTATTTTTTAGTTTGGTTTTCTATAAAAAGCGTGTTTTTAGTTTTTTTAAACTATTATTTATTTTTTACTTTTTAGTTGGTTATATCTATATCTATAAATATTATGTACATTTATTCTACCAGGGGTGCTTGTGCAGTACCTTCCTAGTACATATATAATAGCTGTTTTTTCGCCAACTAATTTTGAACGACTTATGTTATTTATTTATTTTTTGTTCTTTTTTAATAATTTTATCAAATTAGTGTATTGTCATCGGTCCTCGATAAATCTACAAAGTTTGAACGAAATCTGGCCGTTTAAAGTGGGTCAAAATCGCGCCCAAAGAAGTCGGTTACAAACAAACATACAGGTGAAGCTAATAAAAAGGTGGTAAAAACTATTTCGAGGAGTCTAACAGACCCTGGTAGGTGGTTACGTAATTTTTATAATGAGTGTTTTTATTGTTTTCATTTAAAATTCCTTCTAACAATAATAAAGAGTGGTGGTTGGAACAGGATGAGTCAGACGACGAAAAATATACCCAATGTTGAATATAATGATGTGGAGTCTGATATTGGCCTAGATCATGCACAAGGCGAAAATTGTGGGTCAGATACAGAAAACGAAGATCGATTAGAAAAATTGCTCCACTTGCATTTACAATGATAAACTAAAAACACAATATATATTATGTCAAAATAAAAGCATCAATTTGCCTTGAAAATTCAAATAAGTTGTGTTTTCGCTGTAGTGAAATACTGTAAGCTCATGTCCTGCAATTTTGTTTACATTTTGATTTGAATACATTTTTAATTGTTTTTTTTTACTTTTGTTGATTATTGAATAACTAAAAAAAAGCAAATAAGTTCCCATTTTGTGTTATAATTTTTTAGGAACTCATTTACCAAATAAGTCTGAAATAAGAGATATTGGTAATTAATAAAGATTATAAAAAATACGTTGACTTTCATGTGCCTTATTTTTTTGAAATAAAGTGGTATTAAGTTCTTAATCTGATTTCTAATTAAAAAACAAAACCTTACCTATTTAACTTGATTTTACAATTAAGAATAATTTTACTTCAGGGTCTCACAGACGTTTGACAGGTCACAGGTGGTTGTATTGAACCATACATTGCGCGTAGCCCACCACGCACTTGGCCGGTTTTTTGTATTATTATTATTTATAATACTAAGGCATTGTAATACCTTTTTGGAATCCTTAAAATGAGCTCTTTATTTTGATACCCACATTGCAGATATTGTAGAAAAAAATATTATATTACGTGATTTTTATTATGATTTTTTAATTATTACTGTGATTATATACATTTTTAGAATCATTAAAATATGCCCTTGAATATGATACCCTTATAATAAATAGCTTTACAAAAAAACATTTTTTTTCTCAAAAAAATGGCATTTTCCAGCACCCACGTTTATTTATTTTTTTCGTCACCTACAATTGACTAATGACACAAATCTAACGATACCTTAATGAAATAAATCCGTTTAGTAGTTTGGAAGATATCTGGTAATAAATTACATACAAAGACAGGCCAGGCGCGGATCTAGCCTTCAAAAAAGGTTGTGGTCACCACAGACGTTTTCGAGGGCACTTTTTGCTTGAAAATCGGCCAAGTGTTAGTCAGGCTATGGACTTACGATCATCATTGCATCCCTACAAAAGGAGACGTTTAGAAAATGTAAGGCCAAGGTCTTGTACATTGTACCTGCGGCAGGCAAAGCTGTGGGGCGAACACCAATAAATTAACAAAAACAAATGTAAGTATATTTGTTTTAATTAAGCTTTAACTTCTACTTTTTTTTAATTAAAAGATCGTAGACGTTGTACACTAAAATAACTGCTTAGAAACCTATGCGGTATCATCTTATTGGTCTGAGTCATCTATACTCGAGAGGTATAACACATTCAAGCTTACGTTCCTTAATCGTGAAACTTAGGGTTGTGGGCATGCCCATCGTGCCCACAACGGTGGATCCGCGCTTGAGACAGGCGCGAAAAACATAACCCTTTCCTTGCAGTCGGGGTAAAAAATCCTTACAAGTTTTTGGAAAAAAATGATTTTTATTTGGAATCTCCATTTAGTTAGGCACATGTGCAAATCTATGAAAATATTTCGTTATTAGTGTTCTGGAAAAAAACTACAAGATAGGTGATACCAAACTTAACTCTACTTACCTACCTTATGAACCTATTACCTATCGAATGTTACTTGCTGGGGCGCGGGCGCTGTAAGCCGAAACTGTACAAAATACTTTTTCATCCCACCATCTCGGAAAGAGTATTTTTAATCTTCAATATCTGAGTGGAAAAGCCGTTTTTATTCTCTAGAGGATAAAGTAAATTTATCTTCAATATCTGAGTGGAAAAGCCGTTTTTATTCTCTAGAGGATAAAGTAAATTGAATTTAGAACATCGTGTGCACTAAGTTTGTGAATTAAAAAAAAACATTAAACCTATTTACTGCTACCTCTATGGTGCCGAATATATCATACAACTTTTTTTTAATTTGTTAAAAACTCAGACTTTGTAAACGTTTTTTTTTGCATTTAGTCATTTCCTCGCTGAGGTGGAATGAAAAGTTACGTGTTGCACTCGAGTGCAAAGATTTTTCACCTCGTGCTCTTTTGATTCCCTCGCTAACGCTCAGGATTCTGATTTTGAATCACTCGCTGCGCTCGTGATTCAATTTTGGAATCCTTCGCTTGCTCGGTCATCAAAATTGAACACGCGGTTAAATAGCAACTTTGCACTCTTGTATAACAAATAACTATTATATCATACAAAATAAGTACTTTTTGTGTGAAATAAATATTATTATTGTTATTATAACCGTGTGTTTAAAATATCTAGGGGAAAATAGGTTATTAATTGCACCAAAATCACGAACGAGCGTTTGCGCGCACTAAGTTTAAAAATGATTTAAAAAATGCGAAATGCAACCGTTTTAAATAAACGGAAAGTCGCAAACGAGTTGTTTTCGCAGTTCGCGAACTCTAGAATATTGGTATTGTTCACAGATTGGCGATTATTGTTCGCAACGATTAAAATTCGTAGTGCGCGAGGGAATTACCTACCTATAACAAAATTAAATAAATCCAAATTACATAATTTGGATTTGTGTCTACGACAGGGCTACTCATTATCCTCTAGTTTTAGCTGTAGTCTTATCAGCGGATAATGCTTACAATATCCGTTATAAAAGGAAAATGCTATCGAAAGATATAAGTATTTTCTGCGATATTATAATAATAAGTACCTACCTACTTAGGTGCATGGTTTTATTTTTCTTGTAATTCCGAAGATAGATTTCAATCATTTTTTGAAATCTATTAGGTACCTACTTACTTAATGAAACCCTTTTGAAGCCCTTAGAACTTGAAATCAATCTTAGGTAGGTATCTAATTATCTATATTTATAGTAAGTATAATGCTTCTGTCTACCGGGTCCTATTGGGAAAGTTACAATTCTGAGTAGGTACAGCAATGCCAATTGGTACGGATGTTATACGTACTACTTACCACAAAAAGTTCATGTGTTAACACTATGCAGTCTTAGATACACAATGATATTATTTTGCAATAGGTACCTACGTAGGTAGCTAGTTTGTATTAATTTTGAAAGTCATTACCTATGTCGCAAGGTCGGCTCTATCATATTGAAGGATTGCTGTAAGCGTTGCTTCATGCCAAAGTTTCAATGTGCTCAACTGGTATGCGCTTGTCTGGCGTGTGTTAGGTGTCGGTGGCGGGGGTGCAGCTATGTGTGGCGGCCTGGCTGACAAGTGGGTCGTGTTGTGAAACAGAGAGAGGTGGTTGGTGACGGCGCCTGCGCAATAGATGCAGCGGCGCGCGCCTCGTCTCACGCTTTTCTCTTAAATTCAACGTTGCTACTTGTCGATTGTTTGTAGAAGTAATAATAATCTTGTATCACGGGTTTAAATTAGGTAGGTACACACGGCTACACATCAAGCTATATATTTCCAATATAAGCTGACCTCGCATTGTACGGAAATCCTATACCTATTTACAATGCGAGATCAGCATTAAATGAAAATGTATATAGCTTGATGTGTAGCTGTGTGTACGTTAGTCATCTAACTTTACTTAGTTTAATATTATGCACCTATTAATGCAGCTTCAGTCCATCCAAGTGAAGTACACAAATGATAAGTTATTGGCATTGAACTAATATTACTACGTTATTGGGCTCTTGAAATTAACCTAATTACGAAATAACTATAAATAACATAATCACCTATCTTAATCGATTTTTCTGTAATTCTGTCTCATTCTATAGATAATGCAACTTCCGGAGATAATACGACTACTTTCCCGTTTTAATAAGTTCAAATAATAACCACGATAATAAGTAACAGTACCTAGATACCTATCTTATCGAAATTAAATCATAAGTATCATAACATGACGCTCAGAATGGCGCTAGTACGAGGAACAGCTTTGATCTTGAGGAATTATCGAAGTGATAATGGTGTTCGATAAGCGTGTTATAATCTTGATTTATTAAACGAGGAGTTCATTGTGAACACTGGGGATTTACCCAGAACGCGTGGCTGATACCAGACTGCGTTTTTATAGATAGCTTGCTAACTACTACACTCAGCGGCACGGAATCTTGGCCATGCGCTTAACTCGCAATAACTAAAACTTGAAGTGTTTCCAATGATTGTTTCTTATCAGAGCAGGTCAAAAAAATGTTTAGTCTTAGTTCTAGGGTGTAATTCATTAATTTTAAGTGCACTATGGCATAACTTTTATTTTTTAGTTGAATGGTGTCACTTGAGCGACCATATTGCAAGTTTAATTTTGTGAAAAGTAAAAGTTTGCGTTTAGGTTATTGCATTATTGTGGTTTTGTGCTTTTAATTGAATAACTGAAGATGCTTTAAAACCATTAAAAATGCCGTTAACACCAGTACAGATTACACAGACTGTAGCATTAATTAACCAAGGGTTGGCACCGCGTGAAGTTGCTCTGGTGCTTTACGTACCATGTTTATCAATGCATTAGGCCCTGAAACGATACCGGGAGACAAGCCACTACTCCCGCAGACCGAGGCGCTAAATGCACATCGACAAGGTGCGACCCTTTTATTGTCCTGAAAATTTTATGAAACCGCATTCTGACCGCTATTGCGATACGCAAGCAACTCCAGATTGCAAGAGGTGTGAATGTTAGTGAGCGTTCGGTGAGAAGACGAATGGAGGAAGTAAATTTAACAGCCCGTAGAGCAGTACACAAGCCAGATCTTCTCGGACATCACCGAGTAGCTCGACTTCAATTCGCTCGTGAACACTCCAGCTGGACCCACTAACTATGGGCTCGAGTACTGTTCACAAATGAGTGCCGAATCGCTTGGCGTACTTTAGCCGATCGAGAGAGAGTGTGGAAATGGAAAAGCGAGAGGTCCAACCCATTATCAGCATGCAAACTGTAAGTTTGCATGCTGATAATGCTCTACTAATAAAAGCTCTACAATTGGTTAGGGAGGAATAAGTTCCGATGGTCGCACGGAGTTGGTTATCAACGAACCGGCTAACTGCGACCCAATACATCCAGGTGGTCCTTCAGGAACATGTTTTGGTATGTTTGGGATACATTAGCCACGACTAATTTCTCCTAATGCACGATAATGAACGTTGCAAATTACGTTAAAGAATACCTTCAGCAAGTTGGTATTCCAAAATTACAGTGTCCAGCTCACATTCCGGACTAAAACCGGTGTCTTTTTATTTAGGTATAGCGTTTTGAAATTAATAATGTGAAATTCCCATTTTCTGCAAAAGTGACTAGTTAATTCAAAAATAAGCATACCTATTGATGTAGTGATGTTTTAATTCTACGGTTCTAAAAGCATAAAAAATACTCATTGAGTGCCAGTACCCTTATTTCAGTGTCAAAAATACATTTGAATGCGAGTTATCGTCAAATGTACATGTGGCAAAGTTTCCGTGCCGGTGAGTGTATATTACCTAGTACTTACCTAGATTTGTCACCGGAAGATGACAATAACCTCGTCCCAAAGCACGGAACAGATAGATAACTCTATTTATCTGTTCCGTGTCCCAAAGTATGGTAGGTAACTTAGTAAATAGCAATTTGAAAAACCCTGAACATTTTTGTCAATAGAACAATTTTATTGGTATAAATAGTAACATACATCCCAACTAGCACACAAGCGCTATAACAATCTGCACAGTAGCCGGACAAATTTTCATAACTGCCTCGGCTCCATTAGTAAGAAATATGGTAGTTCTATAAGCGGCTACAGATTTCCAGTAGCGCCAAATAGGCCCATATTATCCAGCTAATAGCTCTACAATTCAAAGTCAAAGTCAAAGCATTTATTTAAATTAAACTATTTGCAGGCACTTTTGAATAGTTAAAGAGTCAGTTAGTTAGTCAGAAAGTTGAAGCCAGTTGCTCGTTCCAAATCGTAGGGTATGTCTCTATGGAGAAGAACGAGCAAGAAAAAAAGGAGTATACAGTAGACGTAAATGTAAGTTGTAATGGGTCTACAGAGTTGGTTTAAAGGCATTCGATAGTGCCATGAGAGCTCTTGTAGTATCATTATACCATTTTCACGTTGTATCGGCGCTCCTGTCTTTAAATTAGTAATGTTGTAGGTTTAATGGGGTTTCAACTAAATAACTCAATTATGATGCGTTCAGTAACTCAGTAATGTACACACCTACCTAAAATCCTTCGGTAATTTTTCTGTTTTTGTTTTCTGTATTTTTAATCCTAGTAATTTGTATCAATAATGTAATAATATTGTATTTAATGTTTCCATGTAACTATTGTATGCCCTATGGGCGAGACAAAGCTGATCACAATTATATTATTAAAAGACCTGTAGTATGTTACCTACCTATGATTCATAATAAAGATATTGATTGATTGATTGTTTTTTTGTTAAAATGAATCATGACAACTAAAGAATCATTAAAATAACTAAACAGAAACATTGTTTTTTTTTCTTCGTGTATGTGAAATATAAGTGCGCGTACCAGTTTGCTGTCAATGTTTATGTGTATTATCGCCATCATGTTCACGCGCCCTCAGAATATTCAGTTTTTAATGAAATTTTTTTTATTCATATGTTGGGTACAAAATTGTATTTTCACATAAATAAGACTGAAGATTACAAATAGTTTAATTAGGGTTACAAGTAAGAAATGGTGACTTTAATTACATCAAAAGTTACGAGTGTATACCTACATAAATATGATATTCAAAATATCATAATAAAAATACGTTTACTTAAAACTGTAATGGCGTCTCGCATCAGGCATCTCTCAGAGTTGGTTAAATCTATTCTAGAGGGTTGAGCCGTACAAAGGCTCTAGTATTTGCTGTTGTAGACTTCTAGGTTTTACAGTTGTAGCATAGGGGTGCTAGTTGTACTGGTCGCACACCAGCTTTTTGCGCATACTATTGAAAACTCAAAGGTGCATAATGGTCTATTTTAATACTTAAGGTGTAGCATAGCAGTAGCCATATAATTGTTTCATATAGCGCTCAAGGCGCGCTTCAAGAGCTAAGTAACTCGATTATAGATTAGTAATACAACAGCTGTAAATAACCCCGTTAAAGAACCTGAGGCTTTACAAAATGCCTCCCTACGCTCTTAAGCCAGCTCTGAACGACTCCTATACAACTACCAGGCTGTACAATGCCTGTACCTACAAGCAGCTTGTGTGCTAGTTGAGATATACCTAAGTAAGTCATTGTATTTGTACCTACTTATAAAACACAAATATTTATTTGTTGACAAAAATATATATACCTAGGTATAATTTAATGAAGTATAAGTAGGTACTTATCTAAGGTCTAATGTTTTTTTTACAGTTTTTCATTACAAACCAAAGCATTCCATTAGGTACCAGAGTACCAAGTCCAGATATTCGTGGGAACCACACTAGTTAATTAAATTAAAAGCACGTATGTTTAAAATATAAATACATAAGCTGCATTATAAATCTAAAACCGGTGCAATAAGGGTCACTTTACGAGCAAGTAGGTATGTTGAAATGGTTTGTTTTATTTTATAATACAATATCTAAGTAACTACCTACCAACCGCATTTACCAACTCGACATTTTAAGTATATACTTAGTTCCCGCGTGAAATTGTTTATTACATGGGTAGCCTTGGAAAGCAGGAGGGCAGGTAAGTAGGTAGGTATATAGAAAAGTGCACCTCTTGGTCGAAAATGCCAGATACCTAGTCTCAAAGATTCTTGTAAGCGTCGGAATCAGGATGACGTAGGTAACTAGGCACGCATGGAACCATTTTTCCCATTCACAGACAGATCTCAGTTAGGTCGGTGAATGTGAAAAATGGGAGTAACCTTGACCAGTAAGTTATTATCGTCATGTAGCAAACAGCAAGTATGCTAAAACAACACAGACATACGCGTAACTTCTCATTTGGAACAAATAGGTAGGTAGACGTAGGTAAAAACGCAGGCAATAACGTTACACCTGAATAAATATTTATACGTTTACTAATATTTACAACTAATTACAAATAACAAAGAATTCTATGATAAACCATAACAATCTAATTAACTGATAAAGTAATTAAACATAAAATCGAGTAAAACAAGTCAGCATTACTTAGAGGGTCGTATCAAATAGTATTTAGTTTTATAGGTTTGATAGTATTTTATGTGCCTGTGAGCGGCTTTTAATGCACCGTTTTTAACCGACTTAAAAAAAAAAAGGAGTTTCTCAGTTCGACCAGTATGTTTGTATGTATGTATGTATGTTTGTCCGCTATTATCTCCCGTTTGGGTGAACCGATTTTGATTTTCAGAAAAGTGTTTGTTACATTCTGGAGAAGGTTTTATATACAACAAACAGAAATTTATTCAGCGCTTTTAGAAAAAACCGAGGAGGCGTTTTCATTTCTTCCATCTTTCCATCTTTGGAGGACTTTCAATCTCTGTTTTAACTGTGTGGCCGTTCCTTAATGAATTTGGGTGATAAGGAGGCACTAAAAACTGGAAAATAAAAACTTTTTAAAAGAGAACCGCCTTAAAAAAAAACTAAGAAGTGATAAATAACTTTAGCACAGAACACACATGACTTTAGTTTCGGAAGTCGGTGGCAATACAAAACCACAAACAGAACAAAGCCACCGACTTCCGAAACTGAAGTCATGTGTGTTCTGTGCTAAAGTTATTTATCACTTCTTAATTTTTTTTAGAAGGCGGTTCTCTATTTTCAAAAAAGTTTTTATTGGTTTATATTGCATCAACAAAACATGCTCGGTGCTTTTTACTAAGTACTGTAGCACCCGAGTTACACTTGTACCAAGTACGAATTGCCGGAGTAGTCTACGTACTACAATGAAAGGTACGAATAACTTTAAGAAGACTATATTAATAAGATTAGCGAGAGGTAAGATTTACAAGACCGCAGCTCTGAGCTTAGCTGGGTCTCACTGACATCACATGTCATAGTATAAAAACTATCTTCTACATAATTCAAATATATAGAAGGTTCTAACCATAGACTAAATAGTTATGGCTTCATTACATAAAGCCTCAAACTCTACAGTACCTAGGTACTACTGTACTGTATTTTACCCAAACAAATATCATTGACCCAAACTAAGTCTACCTACCCACTTAAGTTTTTTTTTAGAATAAATTAATAAACTGATTCAATTAAAATATGATACATAAACTATAACATAACTCAACATTTACCTAAGACATTTACATTTGAACAAACTATTTATTTTTGCCAACAAATTACTTAAGATTTTTTGTGTTTTAAACTTTTAAATACAAAACATAATAAGTATAATATTATTTTTGTCTAAATGTAGTTAGGTACATACCTACTACTTACATTATATTCGGCTTTTAGAACATCTACATTATACAATATTAAAAATATTCAAATAAATTTAGATTTTAGCCGTTCTAACCAGTTTATCAGTTTGAAGGTCAAATAATAAAATCCGGCGACCAACAGAATGGAATAATTATTTAATAATTCCTATGACTAGGTAGGTATGTACCATAGATATCCGTGGTATGTACCTAGGTAATATTTACTACACCCTAGCACAGTATAAAGATAAGAATAAAAACTATGACCCAAGGTACCTTTTTGTAATATACTGTTCTAGTTTTGGGGGGCAAGTGAACTTAAATGATTTCGATAGAGTATAGATATAGAGTATAGAGATAGAGTTTCGATAGTGTACATAGAGTTATTTGGTTAAGACTGAGCCGAGCAAAATAATTCAAAACAGTCGTCACTGTTAAAGTGATTTAATCAATACTTTTACCATAATTACCATAAAAAATATGTAATGAATACCACAATGAATGTGTTAACTGATTATGGTTGGCAAAAAATAAGAATACTGTTTAATACAAAAATTCGTAAAGTTGTACAAATATTTAAAAAAAAAATTTAAAACTACAAATTGTAGTATGAATATTAAAGATTAATATGAATTCAAGTTTGTGAAAAAAAAATACAGTTTACTATCAAAACTCAACTAAATACGAGATTTTTTTAAAGATTTTTGTACAACTTTACTTATTTTTGTTTATTAAATTAAACAGTATTCTTATTTTTTGCTAACCATAATCGGTTAACACATTCATTGTGGTATTCATTACATATTTTTTATGGTAATTATGGTAAAGGTATTTATATTACTTTAACAGGGACGACTGTTTTGTCGTACCTACTTACCTACTAAAATAAGTGATCTTAGGTAGGTAGGTAATATAATTACTTTTTAAATAAATAGTTAAGTAACAGTACCTAGTAGTTAACTATTTATTTATCTTTATCTTATTTATATAGGCATAGGCATAGGCACGGATATTATGAGTACTTCGTTTAAGGCTTGGTGTGTGTGACTGGCGAAGTCGTTACACTGCACTTTTTAGAACATTTTTTCACGGGAAATAAAAACGTGGTAGGTATAATAGGTAGTTCCGTTTCACTTTTAAATTAGAATGTAGAGCAGCCCTAACTCCATTGATCTTAGAAATCTAAAGTCATTAGATACAGTCAGCAACAAAAGTCGATTAACATTTCGGATTTTTAAATCATAATTTATTATTGACCACAATTAAAAGAAATACGAAAAATATGGAAATTAAGATGAAAATATAAACTTTTGGCTATGACCTGAAATACTGAAAAGATTTGCATCATAGGTAATTATATTTTGTGTCTATTTAGGTGAGATGTAACCAGTGCCGGCTTTAGGGGGGGCGACCGATCCGACCGATTTATCGATCTAAAGGAAAACTAGACTCACTTATCTCGTAGGAGTGAGTATGATCATTTTGTCGCTTGACGACAAGCGACCAAATGGTCGTGTTTGTCATCTCTCGCTAAATAATATAGAAAGAATTATAGGCAAACTTAGGTTAGGCTTAGGTTATCACGCATAAACAGTGAGCCGGACGCCCGGTGTCACCACTGTGTCGACTGCCGGGAGGACACGGCGCGGCATACGCTGGGAGAGTGTGCCGCTTGGGAGGAGCCGCACCGTGCCCTCGTCTCGGAAGTAGTGGTCGAGTCGATGGTCGGCAGCGCAGAGTCCTGGGACGCGGTGATTTCCTTCTGCGAAACTGTCATGTCGCAGAAGGAGGCTGCGGAAACGGAGAAGGAGATCACTACCTCCCAACTGGCCCGCAGCAGGCGCACCGGGCGTCGGCAGAAGGCGGACGACGCCCTCTTCTAGCCCCCCTAAATGGGACCAGGGGCGGCAGCCTCGGGGACGTCTGTCGCCCCACACATACATCAGGACCCGTTCCACGCGCGCCCCTCTTAGACGTCCGGGGGGAGTTTAACCCCCCCCTGACCCAAGGTGGTACGCAGAAGCGGGCCGGCACCAGCTGGGGGTTGCGGAAGTATCTCCAGTTCCCGCGACCCCTGACGTAGGTGTGAGACGGGACACAGGGGTGGTTTTTGATCAGTAAGAGTCTGGCAGACCCCTCCGCCCGCCCCTGAGGCGGCCGGCCCCTGGGCGGAGGACATCCATGAGGATTTTCCACCCCGGAACAACAACAAAGGCTTAGGTTATCATGAACTTACCTACGAGCTTTATTTATTATTTGCGTGGTAGCTAAATTAACATAATAGGTACCATTACTACACCCATTTAGTCTCGTTTTAAAATCTCTTTACATTTTGTAGTGGGAAAGTACCGTAGGTAGAGCGAATAAGCTTAAAATAACTGGCAACACTAGGGGCAAGTCTGCTATTTGTATAATTTCGTCATTCCAACACGATCCCATTGTCATTTTGCAAAAAAATCGTAATCTGCTAAATTCATAATGGTCGATCATTGGTCGCACAATGACGTTGTAATGATAGGTCACTGATCAAAGTAACTGTCAAAATTTTAGCAGATTACCGCCTGAGTTAGTAGGTAAGTCATTCAGGTGTCATTTTGTACGAGATTACCATTCTATACAATTTCTTTCAATGGCGTGTCAGTGGTTGACCATTGGAAAGTCATAGTGACGCCAATATATTAGTAGATTACCAAACTTATCAAAATCAACAATTGTGAAATCAATGATAGACCATTCTGACACTATTGTAATAGCAGACTTGAGGCTAAACACTTGCGGTCTACAATGTCTCAAACAAGATCGACTCGTTTGGCCGCGCTATCTATTGAAAATCAAGTTGCAGAAAATTTAGATTTTGCCAGTATAACAGAGAATTTGCTGACAAAAAAAGCTAGAAAAATAAGATTTTAATATTTTTTTCATGGTTCGTGACGTGGCTCACAGACAATATAGATGAGTAGCTTCATTGTTTAGACAATTAAGAGCGCCCATCATGTCATAGTTCCCATACAAACGCTCGTACGTGATTACGGCTATAATAACTTTTACTCAAAAAAAATTTAACACACGGGTATCTTGTGGTAAATTTAATATACACGCACAAACACACACACGCCCCACGCGCTTAAACACGTCCGAAAATCAGCTTTTTGCACAATTTTTATCTTCACTTTGCCCGTTCATAATGCACACATACCTACATTGAAAAAGTAAAAGAAAAAAAATTTGTTAGAAAACTTGCACATGTAATGGGATATTCTAAATTACAAGGCTTTTTTCGAACATTACGTTGGCGTAACAAAAAAAATTCAATCACCGATGGGGAAGGGACCTCTTAATAGTTAAAACATGGTATATCATGTAATGTTTGTAGTTTTCTATTAATTTTATTAAAGATATGGTAGAAATTCAAACTAAGTTTTTTTAATTGTAATGAAATAAGTATACCTAAAAGGGCGCTAAAGGCATGACTCGCCCGGGGCGCCTAGATGGCTGAGGCCGGCCCTGGATGTAACTTTAACAGTATTAATCGACTTTTGTTGCTGACCGTACCTTCCTACTTGTATTATCAGTTTAGGAAACACTGGGTTTTCCGGCAAGTAAGTAGGTTACATCCACATTTAAGTACCTAGAGCGTACTTAATAGGTACTTCAACTCTTTAGTGGAAGAGACACCACAATTTTACTATGATAGACAGCCAAACGCTTGAGATTATGCAGAGATATAATAAACTTATTTTCATGTGCCTACGCGATCAAGTAAATATTATTATACTTATTATTATTTACTTGGTTATTGATCTTTGGCACTTTTAAGCTATGCTATAAAAATACTGCGTAGGTACATAAAAAGAAGCTTGGCCACAAAAATGGTAACAGTAACCTAGCGCAATTAGCTAATAATTGCGATTTGTTTAATGACTAGGACTTACCTAAGTACACATAATGTATTTCTAGAAATTTCATGCTAAATTTGTATGTCAAGGAACTATGTAAGTATAAGGATGTCATTGGTATCAATTAGGTACTTAAATACTTACCTGCTTAAAATAAAAACGAAAACAAAAAAGCCTCGGCTGACTTTAAATCACGCCAGGCGTGACTGATCACTGCAAGCGTGAATGTGGGTAGAGGGTGGTCTATGTTGACTGCAGTCTAGGTAACTTACCGGGCTATTGTGCTCGTATTATGTTAGTTCAACACTTTCAATATTCCTGGAGTAAACAATTGTTAAACAATCGCCATGACTTAGGTATGTCATCATATGCACCGGATTGTGTGATTTACGAGACAGCCCACAGGAAAAATGTACATTTCAACCGCGCGGCCAACTCATATTTGATTGAAACTTTGACAGGAATTAGTGGTAATTAGTGACAACGGCAAGTGGCGGTTCTAGCGACCAACAATTTTTGGTCATAGCGACATTTGTTTGTAACAAATTCAGGAAAAGAGGTGTGTATAGTAACAAATTACTACTAATTCCTGGCAAAGATTCATCAAATTTTATTAGTTGGTCGCGCGGTTGAAGTGTACACACGGCTACACATCAAGCTATACATTTCCAGTATAAACTGACCTCGCATTGCACGGATATCCTATACAATGCGAGATCAGCATTAACTGGAAATGTATAGTTTGATGTAGCCGTGTGTACATCAGGAAAAGGGTAAAATATTAATGATACATTTGATAAAATAAGAAATAAAAATTAAGTAACTATTCAATGTATTTATTTTAATATCAGTAGTATGATGTTTTACCGAAAAATAAGAATATTATAACGTGTTCTGAACAGCTCTACATTAGATACGAATCGGAGAAATATCGATCCAAAGAAACCTGAATTGAATTTCTGATTTTGATCATCTACTTTTGCTGTTGACTGTACCTACAGCTTTTTGTTAGCACTAGATCTTGATTCTGGCCGTCCGAAAATATTTCTATTTGGATCAATAATTCTGATCTTGAAATTGAATAAGGTGCGTACTCAGACCAATAAAAAACTTTTTATTGGTCCGAGGGTGCGTATTGTGTTTATTATTTATCAAATTATCTTGTTTTATGTACAGAGGCCAGCACATCAAGCTACTACAATCTGCCAAATATCTTGGATAGATTTTAAACTTTATTACTAAAGCATAAGGTTCATATTTAATTTGGAAAAATTTGACAGGTATGGCTTGATGTGCTGGCGTCTGTACCTACACATTTCGGTAGCATTAGAAAAGAATGGAAGTAGGTACTACTGTGCTGGGAAAATACTCAGGGATAGTAAACAGCATTGTTGACTGTTGTAAAAATAACAATAGATATTTAAATAAATTCTTAGGTGTTTTAAAATCGGACTTGGTAAATAAATAAATATACAAAATATATTTTTATCAGATATTTAATATCAAAAATATCTAAGCTAAGACTTTTGACTAGCGATTAATTTAGAATATAAAAATAAACAACAGTAAGTTAGTGAACGATATTTACAAATTACTTAGTATCAAAAATGTTGTACCTAGAAAGATTTTTTTTAATGAGAGCACTTTGTACCTACCTGCATTCTAAGTAACTACAATACGGTCAACGTAACTTGGCGCGTCTGAAGTTAGCTGTTTGGCTGCGCAATGGAACTTTTAGGAACGAAATTGTCTACTGCGCAGCTAATCGGCTAACTTCAGACGCGCCAAGTTACGTTGACCGTACTGTACTTATGGTGAAGCGCTAGGGTAGCCCGGGAAATTCAAATCTTGAAATCGTAAAATTCTTGTATTATGGCAATAAAAAAAAATATTCGCGGAAGTATCAAAATACATAATTACAAAATTTTAATAAGATAAAATCATCAACATAACTCATAAGTTAGAAAAGCTTGTAAATGTACCTATTTAATGAAAATGATAACGTTTACGACACTGAGTTGAACTGAAACTGAGCTACGAATTGCAAATAACGTCAGAACATTTGAATTTCGTGGGATGCCCTGGTGCATCCCCTTACGGTTATATTTTATGAACCAATAAAAACATTATACTTATAATTAAATAGGTAAGTACTTACTTACACGAAAAAAGTTTTTTCCTGGAGATTAAACACATTATTTTATATTTCTAATTATACCTAAGTCGGTATTTATGTATTTCTGGGATGATTTGCAACATTGAAAAATCAATTTAAGTAGGTAGGTAATAGCTTGTTTTACTGTGCATTTATCTAAAATTTCCTCGTTTTCAAACCTTATCAACAGATTTAATATTATGAACTTGTACACACGTAAATTCAATTAGCAAGTAATTATTTAAAGCATGACTATTGAGCTTTATTATATGTATATAGGTATAAGGTGAATTAGGTATCTGCCATCGTCGAATTAAAAGTTAAAAAAACTATTCAAGTAAGTACTTATTCTAATCAGATAGATTCATGTTAAACATCAATAATGTACCTAATTAAATTAATAGTACCTATATGTATTAAACTAGATCTAGGACATCAAGTCTAAGTATTTATAGTATGACAGATCCTACTTATAAGTAAACACTAAGAATCTCAATTGAATGTGATGCATCTTAATAACGATAATCAACCCCTTGAATGTCACACATCATAACGTGTGCAGGCTTGGTAGACGAATCATATTCGCTCACTTATGTGCTTCCACAGGAAAAACTATGACCCATACTGACAAGCCCAGCTGTAGGCCACAGGTTTAGTACCTACAACTACCTACATTTAGTAAAAATATTAAGGAAATATATATTCAAAAAATAATAACAATCTGATCGCTAACGTTCACGATTAATCTGATTTTGATAATTAAAACACTTATCAAATCATAAAATCTGTAAAAAATAAATTATAGAACATGAAAAATAAATTTCGTTGATGTAAAGTAAGTAAAGATAACAGACACTTTATCGTAGAACATTATTGCGATACAACAATAAATTGTTACTTTATAAGTAACAAAATCATATTTGCATCAAGTAGGTACACGCGGCTACACATCAAGTTTTACATTTCCAGTATAAGCTGATCTCGCCGTGTATAGAATTTCCTTACAATGAGAGGTCAGCTTAAACTGGAAATTTATTGCCGTGCGTACCTCATGATAAATAAATTGCACATGTGGTAATTACTTGTTTAGCTTCAACATAATTGTCCAGGCTTATACTTGTGGATAATAGGAATCTATATAACAAACGATTCGTGTCAAATAGTGTTACAATAAAAGCTTCGATAGTACTTATTACTTATAAATTATATTACAGAATGCTACACACCTCTGCCCAACCCTTTGGGAATTCAGGTGTAATGTTATGTTATTATTACAAAAAGTTAATTAAAAAAAAATCAATGTGGCAGTAAGCACAAGTCAGCTAGCAATCTTATAAAATTACAAAGACTCGCAAGAAAAAAAAAAAAAAAATTTAAGTAAGTACAATTAAAATCAAGAAAATTGGGCCAATTAATTATTTTATTAACAACTTCAATTTAATTTCTTGTCTGTCGGTACCTAGCCGGTATGCAAGCAAGAGGCATGGCCTTGATACTACAACTTATGACATTTACCTATTGACGAAGTAATGGAATGTCAATGGAACTTTATTACGTTATAAAATAGAAAAGTTTCGGAATGTATGAAAATTAACAGGAAACAAAACATTTCAAAATATTGACACACATTTGATTAAAATACCTACTAATAGTTCCCGAATATTGCCAGCAGTAGTTCATCAGACTGTACATCATTACATCGATAAGTAGGTACCTATGATTATATTCATCCCAGCAAAACCAACTATTGTGGAATTTACAACAATAATCCACAACATTTTTGGTCCATTAATGAATAATAATATCTTATTCTACCAATAACAAACTTTAGTTAATTATCGATAACTTAACTTTACATTGCTAATAACTATAGCAGGCTGTGCGAAGACTTACAATAGCATGAAGTTACCTACTCAACGGTAACCGATTTAGCGAGATTACGTGGGCAGTCGACGTTGCAGTCGCGCAAAACGGCAATGTGGTAGGCGAGGAGCTGCATCGGGATAACCGTGAGGACTCCCTGGAGACAGTCGACAGTTTTAGGTATTTGAAGGCATCGCGACGCAAAAGTCATTGTTTCTTTGTCTCCTTCCTCACAAATGAGGATGGGGCGACCTTGACGGGCAGTTACTTGCTGTAATGCGTTCATGCATTTTGTGTAAACAGGGTCGCGCATCACGATCATTAAAACTGGCATCGAGTCGTCGATTAGCGCCAGCGGGCCATGCTTCAGTTCACCGGCCATAATGCCCTCGCTGTGCATGTATGTCAATTCTTTTACTTTCAAGGCGCCTTCAAGGCAAGTGGCGAAGTTGTATCCGCGGCCCATGATAAGTAGAGATCGTTGACGGAACAAGTCTTCAGCTAAAGTTTTTACTTCTTTGTCAAGAGCTAGTACTTGACGGATCTTGGTGTCTAATTCATGAAGTCCTTCAATTATGTCAGCACGCCTTTTTTGTAGTGAGATACGATCCTCGCTGATTACGAGAGCAAACATCACTAATGACACAAACTGTGAAGTGTATGCTTTAGTTGATGCCACACCAATTTCAGGGCCCGCGTTGATATGGACGCCGCAGTGAGACTCGCGACAGATAGAACTACCCACTGTGTTGGTGATACCAACAATGAGAGCACCGTGACGTTTGCAGTAGCGGAGTGCCATTAGGGTATCTGCAGTTTCTCCAGACTGAGAGATAAAAAAGCACACATCATCACGGAACACCGGTGTGTTCCTGTCCAGAAAATCAGAAGCAAGCTCTACCATGACAGGCAGCTCAGTTAACTCTTCCAAAAGCTGACGAGTAGCTACAGCGCTGTGGTAGCTGGTACCACAGCCTATTAACATCAATCTTCTGCATCGTTTGATCTCTGGGATATAGTCTTTAATGCCACCTAAGGTAACAGTGCCGTCAGCAAAGTTTAGGCGTCCTCTCATTGTGTTTACAATAGACTCTGGCTGTTCAAAAATTTCCTTTTGCATAAAATAATCATAATTTCCTTTCATGATTTGTTGCAGTTCAAGTTTCAGGGTGAAAATTTCTCGTTGGCGTGGGTCAGTACTGCTCCCAGACAGACGGTGAATGCTCAGGACACCATCTTTGATATGAGCAACATCATCATCTTCAAAGTAAAGAACTCTGTTGGTGTGTTCGATAACTGCACTAGCATCGGAGGCAAAGAAATATTCAACTTCCCTTTCTTCTTCAGGCTGGAAATGAGCATGGCTGTTCACTCGCGGCACAGATGGCACCACACCACGGGTGGCTTTGTTGTTTGTGTACATAATGGGTACATGATCACTGGAGAGGCGACGACGTGTCTTGATGCCCACAAGCAGAGGGCTACCACGGCGAGTTGCCACACACTCATTTGGGAAATAACGTGATTTGAAGCATAAAGCAAAAGCACCTTCTAACTGTTGTATTACCTGTTCTGCCAGCTCTTGAAAGCTGAAATCCTTGTGCTGGTTGTATAGATGGTGAATCAGCTTGACAATTGCTTCTGTATCAGTTTGGGATTCAAAGATGTAGCCTTTGTTTTCAAGGAAAGTTTTAACTTCTTTGTAGTTGGTAATTATTCCATTGTGGATAACAACGAAGGCGTTGTCCTCGCCTGATCGCTGCGGATGAGAGTTGACAGCACTGGGCTCTCCATGGGTAGCCCATCTCGTGTGTGCAATACCGCAGTGCGATTCCACACTATCTTCCACTGCCAATTCAGGACTACGCTCCTGCAACAGTTCCTCGAGATTGGCTACTTTGCCGCTTCGTTTAAGCACAGCTATGTCTTTTTGATCAGCGGCGTCCACGGCAACGCCTGCTGAATCATAGCCACGATATTCCAAGCGTTTTAATCCGGTAACTAACAATTCCAATATTTCACGCCGGGTTTTAGGCGTGAGATGATTTATATATGCAAAAATTCCACACATCGTAAATGAAGCAGAACGATTATTGGATCCAAGCGTACAAAACCACGGTTCGCGGCAGACTGCAGTTGCTACAATACACAACAGATATTGAAGGCCTACGCGTATTGCTCCTACCACTAATAAGTTACTTTCACTTACGGCGAAGCACACGTCATCGTGTTTCGTTATCAACAACTCGCTGGTATCGTAAGTAAATATTTTATGCGGCGAAAACTCATCCACCTCACAAAAACTTGATCACACCAACGACAAACTGTCAGTGTCAATTGTCAAAAATTAAACAATTTGTAATCATAGCTGTCAAGTTGTCAAATCTGACAGAATAGTATTTAATGTCAGCGCTTGTCAGTGTCAGTGATCAAAAAGTCGCAGTCCAACCATGAAGATATAGGTATAAATGGAGCCAACACTTAGAACAAAAGTTTAAAACCAACTGTGGGCTGATGCTCTCTTTCTGAATGCATACATAAGAACGAGACAGTGATATGTGTTTTCTTTATCTTATGTATGCATTCAGAAAGAGAGCGTCTGCCCACAGTTGGCTTCACTTAGGTATTTAGAGTGTTGCCTCCACTTTTATCTATAAGCTTCTTGAGTCCAACTAAGATTTCTGTGAAATTATGGTGACCTTCAACAAAAGTAAAGTTCAAAAAAAAGGATGACCAGATTCCATAACGTCTATAATGTAACATGAATTAATTATCAGTAGGCGTTTCGAACCGACATAATAACAAACTAATAAGCAATCGCGGTAAGGTTTTTCGTAACAGGATTTTTCACACAAACGTTACATCGCACCACTAAAGCATTGGTGGAAGAAAACATCGTACAACTTAATTATCGACACACCGTGTCTGGTAGAATAACAAGTGCGAGTCGAACTCGCCCATGAAGGGTTCCGTAACAGCAAGTAACATAATAGTTTTTTTATTTTTATATTTGAGTTGATTGAATGAATTTAAAAATTTATGATTTATGACGTATTCAAACAAAACACAAAACTACTAACTAGATCTCGTTCAAACCAATTTTTGGTGGAAATTTACATGGTACCTAATGTTACATCATATATTTTTTTTAGTTTTATCATTCTCTTATTTTAGAAGTTACAGGGGGGGGGACACACATTTTACTACTTTGGAAGTGTCTCTCGCGCAAACTGATAACGTTAACGGATCTATAAAATTGCCCGACAAGTGATGTGGGAAGTGTGTGGTAAAAAATAATAATTATTCGTGTTATTATTTCCCATAAGGCCTCTGCCTCGAATCTTGCGGGCAGCGGGGCGGCGGCGGCGGCGGCGGCGCGGTGGCGGGGCGGGCAACGCAGACCCGTTCTCGAACGAAACGAGCGGGCAGATCGCGCGGCACTATAGCGGCGTAGTGTTGTGTTCGTGGTTGTGTCGTCGAGATATTTGTTTTTATTCGCGAACGAAATGTTTGAACTACGGCGATAACATCCTTTTGATTCGGGGGTGACATTATCACTAGGTATGTGACAAAGCCCCCTCAAATAAATAAAGACTAAAAAAAAATCCTTTTGATTCAAATTTATTTCCTAACGCTAAAATAAATTGCACAACACAGACGCGCAGGTGGTCACCGGGCGGGCAACGAGCGGTGCGCTCCAGTCAAGACGACAAGAAATATTGTAAATGCCTGAAGATACTGTTTAGGTACCCAATAATATAAGAATTAGAATTTCAGCTTCTCTAAACATCTTATTTTTTTTTGTACAGAGACCAGCACATCAAGCTACTACAATCTGTCAAATTTCTTTAATAGATTTACAACTTTATTACAAAATCGTAAGGTTCATATTTAATTGGGAAAATTTGATTTGACAGTTAGGTATGGCTTGATGTGCTGGCGTCTGTACATTTTCTGCCATGATTCTTTTTAGCGAAAGGAAATAAAAGTGCCTGTTTTCAGTTTTATAAAAAAAGCATAGAGTCGCGTTTTATTTTTTAATTTTTACCATAGACATAGAACACTAGACTACCGCTCAGCGTGTCGCTGAAAGGGATAGAAAAGCACAACACTAAGAACACTGCAACGTACCATTATGCAGGAATATGTGACGACTTTGTTTAGCACATGAACCAACCATGAATCGCGGCACTCGATGAGGGACAAAAAATATTAAGTTCTGTCTCTTTTCTTTACAAGCATCTTGTATAAATTTTTCTTTGTCTTGTGTAAGCGAGATAGAAGATGACCAG
The DNA here is from genome assembly GCA_947361185.1 of Charanyca ferruginea. Taxonomy (NCBI): domain Eukaryota; kingdom Metazoa; phylum Arthropoda; class Insecta; order Lepidoptera; family Noctuidae; genus Charanyca; species Charanyca ferruginea. The sequence goes on along the minus strand of OX376059.1, from coordinate 17,256,343 downwards.
CAGTCCATAGTGCCTTCTCTGTCTACGATTTTTACAATAATGATGGAGCATGGTCCATAGACAAAATTAGATTCTATAAAGGTAGGTCTACATTCTCAAAAGTAAATCACATAATCAATTTGAAACAGTAGAAAAGGTCGTAAATATGTGAAAATATGACGTTAACGAATTTTTCTAACTTGGAGGTTAGCGATTTGAATTACTAAAATTATGTAAATGCATATTTATTACTGAATCGAATATTTTTTTATTACATTAGTAACTGATACTGAGCTGCAAATTACAACAAAACGTAAGAATATTTGAATGAAACCTAGCGCTTTCACGATTTAAAGCTAAACGACAAACGAAAAGTTCCTCTCCACACTAGACTTCTAGTTGCTCACAGATTCATAGCTGGAAAAGATTTCAATGCAAAGCTACTAAAGGCCACAGAGAAATTATTAATTACTAGCTAATCCGACAGACGTTGTCCTACCCCTATACTACCCTCTTTCCCCTACCTACACTATCTACCCTACCTTCCTACCTACCTACCCTACCTACCTACACTACCTACCTACCCTACCTTCCTACCTACCTACCCTACCTACCTACCCTACCTACCTACCCTACCTACCTACCCTACCTACCTACCCTACCTACCTACCCTACCTACCTACCCTACCTACCTACCCTACCTACCTACCCTACCTACCTACCCTACCTACCTACCCTACCTACCTACCCTACCTACCTACCCTACCTACCTACCCTACCTACCTACCCTACCTACCTACCCTACCTACCTACCCTACCTACCTACCCTACCTACCTACCCTACCTACCTACCCTACCTACCTACCCTACCTACCTACCCTACCTACCTACCCTACCTACCTACCCTACCTACCTACCCTACCTACCTACCCTACCTACCTACCCTACCTACCTACCCTACCTACCTACCCTACCTACCTACCCTACCTACCTACCCTACCTACCTACCCTACCTACCTACCCTACCTACCTACCCTACCTACCTACCCTACCTACCTACCCTACCTACCTACCCTACCTACCTACCCTACCTACCTACCCTACCTACCTACCCTACCTACCTACCCTACCTACCTACCCTACCTACCTACCCTACCTACCTACCCTACCTACCTACCCTACCTACCTACCCTACCTACCTACCCTACCTACCTACCCTACCTACCTACCCTACCTACCTACCCTACCTACCTACCCTACCTACCTACCCTACCTACCTACCCTACCTACCTACCCTACCTACCTACCCTACCTACCTACCCTACCTACCTACCCTACCTACCTACCCTACCTACCTACCCTACCTACCTACCCTACCTACCTACCCTACCTACCTACCCTACCTACCTACCCTACCTACCTACCCTACCTACCTACCCTACCTACCTACCCTACCTACCTACCCTACCTACCTACCCTACCTACCTACCCTACCTACCTACCCTACCTACCTACCCTACCTACCTACCCTACCTACCTACCCTACCTACCTACCCTACCTACCTACCCTACCTACCTACCCTACCTACCTACCCTACCTACCTACCCTACCTACCTACCCTACCTACCTACCCTACCTACCTACCCTACCTACCTACCCTACCTACCTACCCTACCTACCTACCCTACCTACCTACCCTACCTACCTACCCTACCTACCTACCCTACCTACCTACCCTACCTACCTACCCTACCTACCTACCCTACCTACCTACCCTACCTACCTACCCTACCTACCTACCCTACCTACCTACCCTACCTACCTACCCTACCTACCTACCCTACCTACCTACCCTACCTACCTACCCTACCTACCTACCCTACCTACCTACCCTACCTACCTACCCTACCTACCTACCCTACCTACCTACCCTACCTACCTACCCTACCTACCTACCCTACCTACCTACCCTACCTACCTGCCCTACCTACCTACCCTACCTACCTACCCTACCTACCTGCCCTACCTACCTACCCTACCTACCTACCCTACCTACCTGCCCCTACCTACCCTACCTACCTACCCTACCTACCTACCCTACCTACCTACCCTACCTACCTACCCTACCTACCTACCCTACCTACCTACCCTACCTACCTACCCTACCTACCTACCCTACCTACCTACCCTACCTACCTACCCTACCTACCTACCCTACCTACCTACCCTACCTACCTGCCCTACCTACCTACCCTACCTACCTACCCTACCTACCTGCCCTACCTACCTACCCTACCTACCTACCCTACCTACCTGCCCCTACCTACCCTACCTACCTACCCTACCTACCTACCCTACCTACCTACCCTACCTACCTACCCTACCTACCTACCCTACCTACCTACCCTACCTACCTACCCTACCTACCTACCCTACCTACCTACCCTACCTACCTACCCTACCTACCTACCCTACCTACCTACCCTACCTACCTACCCTACCTACCTACCCTACCTACCTACCCTACCTACCTACCCTACCTACCTACCCTACCTACCTACCCTACCTACCTACCCTACCTACCTACCCTACCTACCTACCCTACCTACCTACCCTACCTACCTACCCTACCTACCTACCCTACCTACCTACCCTACCTACCTACCCTACCTACCTACCCTACCTACCTACCCTACCTACCTACCCTACCTACCTACCCTACCTACCTACCCTACCTACCTACCCTACCTACCTACCCTACCTACCTACCCTACCTACCTACCCTACCTACCTACCCTACCTACCTACCCTACCTACCTACCCTACCTACCTACCCTACCTACCTACCCTACCTACCTACCCTACCTACCTACCCTACCTACCTACCCTACCTACCTACCCTACCTACCTACCCTACCTACCTACCCTACCTACCTACCCTACCTACCTACCCTACCTACCTACCCTACCTACCTACCCTACCTACCTACCCTACCTACCTACCCTACCTACCTACCCTACCTACCTACCCTACCTACCTACCCTACCTACCTACCCTACCTACCTACCCTACCTACCTACCCTACCTACCTACCCTACCTACCTACCCTACCTACCTACCCTACCTACCTACCCTACCTACCTACCCTACCTACCTACCCTACCTACCTACCCTACCTACCTACCCTACCTACCTACCCTACCTACCTACCCTACCTACCTACCCTACCTACCTACCCTACCTACCTACCCTACCTACCTACCCTACCTACCTACCCTACCTACCTACCCTACCTACCTACCCTACCTACCTACCCTACCTACCTACCCTACCTACCTACCCTACCTACCTACCCTACCTACCTACCCTACCTACCTACCCTACCTACCTACACTACCTACCTACCCTACCTACCTACCCTACCTACCTACCCTACCTACCTACCCTGCCTACCTACCCTACCTACCTACCCTGCCTACCTACCCTACCTACCTACCCTACCTACCTACCCTACCTACCTACCCTACCTACCTACCCTACCTACCTACCCTACCTACCTACCCTACCTACCTACCCTACCTACCTACCCTACCTACCTACCCTACCTGCCTACCCTACCTACCTACCCTACCTACCTACCCTACCTACCTACCCTACCTACCTACCCTACCTACCTACCCTACCTACCTACCCTACCTACCTACCCTACCTACCTACCCTACCTACCTACCCTACCTACCTACCCTACCTACCTACCCTACCTACCTACCCTACCTACATACCCTACCTACCTACCCTACCTACCTACCCTACCTACCTACCCTACCTACCTACCCTACCTACCTACCCTAACTACCTACCCTACCTACCTACCCTACCTACCTACCCTACCTACCTACCCTACCTACCTACCCTACCTACCTACCCTACCTACCTACCCTACCTACCTACCTACCCTACCTACCTACGATCAGTCGCGCGTCCGTCCAAATTAAGGTCAAAACACACCGGGATGGCAGCGGCCTGGCGATCAGCCGAAAGCCGTTCTTTTATGTCCGTAAGGATTGAGGAGCCACTTTTCGTATCTAATGAAATTAATATACATATTTAATAGTAAGTTTAAAAATTTTGTAGGATCGATCCTCGATTTTGTAGTATAATACTTTAAAAGTGATATGAACATAAAGGTGGCTCCTCAATCTAAATATTGGATTGAAGAGCCACGTCAAAACTAGGATTAACATTTATCATAGTTTGGTATGATTTTGTAGCATTTGAGAGTAGTTAGTAGACAAAATCTGAGCTCGGTTTTATTGAAATTATAAAAGTTACCATATTTTATATAATATTATGTGGCTTCTCAGACCATACAAACGACACGTAATTTTTTCAAAGAAGCAGTACTTCAATGAATGCGCAATTTCTTTGTCATTTAGTACCTACTAAGTATATTCATTTTGTAGGACAAGAGTTATAAATCTGACATAAATAATTCACTGACATCTATAATTTCTTGGCTTGATAATAATAATTTAAAAATAAATTTATCTAAAACAAATATGATACACTTTGGACAAAGATTGCATAATCCATAAACATAAATTTGATTCATAACAATTACACCATAAATGAAGTACCTAGGTATCTAATGTCCGTTTTCTCGGCTTAATTATAGACAGCAAACTAAACTGGAAAGAACACATTGAAGCACTATGTAAAAATATAAGTAGTCAAGCATACGCTTTATACCAACTTGCTCCAACTATCAACACAAATGTGTTACTATCGGCTTAGTATGGACTTGTTGAATCTGTCCTAGGATATGGCCTCATTTTCTGGAGCAACTCATCAAACAAAGATATGGCATTTAAAATGCAAAAGCGATGTATAGGTACGTGCCATGTTCGGTATCCAAAGTACTGAGAGCTGTAAGCCTCTTTTTACAAAGCATAAAATCCTCACACTGCCGTCATAGTATATCTTAGAAATCGCCTTATTTGTAAAAAATAACCCCCATTTGTTTCCTCGTTTATCGGACCTTGTAATAGGTACTTAGGTAGAGATAATAGTAAACTTCGTGTTCAGCCAGCTAAGACAGCACTACTGTATAAAAGCGTTGTACCTATGTAGAGCACCAATAATTTATAACAATATCCCTATCTGTGTAAAAAAACTAAATACTGGCCAGTTTAAGAAAACATGACTGAATGAATGCTTTGATTATATAGTGATTATATATAATGCCTAGATGGAGCGTCAAGTGCACGCAAACGTGTCAAAAAGTGTCAGCCAACTATTGGCTGACAAGTGCTTATATAATCAAAGCCCAAATGCGTAATAATAATAATAAATGATTAATATATGTATTATAATATTAATTTATGTATAATTATATACATAATTGCTTATATAATCATTATTTACGCACACAGAGACGTAGATGCACAGTGTAAAACGTCGCCTGCACGCACACATACTTGAAATTGTTGACTCGTTTTCTTTGTTATGATTGTAGGGCGACGCTCCATCTAGACATTATATAGGGTGACTGGTAATTAGTGTACGATACTTAAACACGTAATTGTGTTCATGATAACAAACAACTTTCCCGAAGAAAAAATGTTTTTTGTACTGGTTCACTTTAGGTCACAGGTGTGCGCGCGCGTGAATTTCATACGGCTGTTGTGTTATTGTGATAAAAGTGAACCAGTACAAAAAACATTTTTTCTTCGGGAAAGTTGTTTGTTATCATGAACACAATCACGTGTTTAAGTATCGTACACTAATTACCAGTCACCCTATATAATCAAAGACTGAATGTATTAAATTGATTTTGAATTGCATGAATATTTATTTACCAATTAATTTTTGAATTTATTTATTTATTATTATTTTTTTTTTTAATTTAATGTTAGTTGTTATTTTATTTTAATGATTTCTTTTTTATTATGTAACATTGTATAATTTTCTTTTTCTTCTGGTTTCGCATGGTTTGTGCACTTAGCCAATTTCAAGTAATTATTTACATGGTGGGGAATAAAGGTAGGGAAACGGAAATAAAATTAATAATTATTACGGAATTTGGGAGTATGTACGATTAAAATAAGATCAGTAGGTATTTATATTTATGAAATAGGGTAAAAAGGTAATGAAGTAAGAAGGCAATGAGAACTATATTACTTAGTACAACTTTATATTATTTACAGTAATGAATGAGACTATACATTTATATACAGGAAAGCTATTAGTACAAAGTAATGAAAGTATTGAAGTAGGAAAAGGAATACGGTGACACAAGGTTACTAAGTAAGGAAAAATGGTCTTAAAAGGGACAGGAGAACAAAATATGATTTAAATCACCTCCGTCAGTGCCACATTCGCAAATGGGGTCGTCGATGATGTGAAGTTTGGCAAGATGGGCTTGAGAGCAAACGTGACCTAATCTCATCCGTATTAAAATAGAAGTCTCCATCTTATCAAACTTCGCCTTACCGAACCACGCTTTTTCAGAAACATCGGGTTGAATTAGAGAATAATTATGTCCTTTAAATTTGCTGCCTGCATCCCATGCTACCTTCCAGGTGTCCCGAAGAAAAGATTTCGGTAGGGTCATGACATCATAAAAATTTAAATACGGTACTAAATCCCCACACTGCACCGCATCACCGGCAAGTGTATCGGCACTGGTGCCGATACACTTGCCGGTGTGGGGATTTAGTACCGTTACATAATAAAAAAGAAATCATTAAAATAAAATAACAAAAAAATAATCTATCTATACATATAATAAAACAGTAACAAAACTGTGTCTGTACATTGAATATATTAAAAAAATAATAATTGAGGGGGGTTTAGGAACAGTAATAGTGCACAAAACCAAAAAAAAAATTCTGTCTGTTTGTCTGTTTGTTTGTACACGCTAATCTTCGGAACTACTGGGCGGATTTGAATGTTTTTTTTTTTGTTGTATAGGTATTAAGTCTGGGCAACATATAGGGTATAATTTATCTTGGAAACTTGAACACCTGATGCAGAACCGCAACAGACCAGCTAAACTATAAGAGATACAAAAATGGTACCATAGCAAAAATTGTTCCACGTGACGAGCATTCTCTGCTGAGAGAATAAATTTGAAGATCTGGAACACCTGATGTGGAACTCCAAGAGCCCAGCTACACCATGACACTTAAAGGACTGACGTCTTAGCAAAAGTTGTTCAGTCTGATGGGCATTTCCTGTTGAATTATAAAAATCGAAGATCAGAAACATCTGATGTGAAAATCAAAGCTAATAACTAAAATAAAAGCTATCACTAATTTCACTGTATCTTATAAAATAACATAAGCTGGGAGTACCTCCACGCGGTGAAGGCAGTAACAGTTTAGGACTGATTTTTGATGACGATGGTATATCATTGAAAATTTGGCTCTACTGGCCAAAATTCCCATTTTTTATTTTATTTTATCGAATAAATATATGCCTTCGGGCTTATGTTATTTGGGTGTTTAATTTCCTTTTCCATTTATCTTCGTGACACGGTAGCCTACCCGGTAACGCAGGGGAGCAGTCACTTAGATTTTAATTGATCAGGTATCTTCTTTACATTAAAACTATAACAAAAATATTTTTTTAATTCGAACCAGTAGATCCTGAGATTAGCGCGTTCAACCAAACAAACAAACAAATTTCAGCTTTATAATATTATAGTATAGATTGTCCCGAACACGCACACAACAAAATATTAATAATCAGTTAGAAAGTGAGAGAAAAAGAATTGCTGGAGTATGGCATGAAGAGACAGACGAAAAGCGCAACGAACGTTTGAATTCTGATCGACTTCGACATTCTCTGAACAGAATGTCGATATCATCTGAAGAATCGGATGTGTCTCAAGATATAGCCGTAGGTCATGGCGACCTTCCTTGGGTTGGTAAGGAACGGAGTTCATTTACGTATACTCCTATGATTGACTACGCCACATATTCCGCCATCGGAGGTATGATTCAAAATTGTACTTTTTGAACGTCTCGAATCATCTCGCGCATCCCGTTGTTTTCCCGTCCCCGGGCTCTTAGAATTCGACATCAGACCTTTCAGATCTTCGATTTTGCCGACCCCGTTGTCGCTGGCATAAGCAACAGGATCCGCGTACGAAGTCGCGGGCAGAAGCTAGTAATAAATAAATAAAATAAAAAATTAATTGGTAAATATATTCATGCAATTCAAAATCAATTTAATACATTCAGTCATGTTTTCTTAAACTGGCCAGTATTTAGTTTTTTTACACAGATAGGGATATTGTTATAAATTATTGGTGCTCTACCAGCTAAGACAGCACTACTGTATAAAAGCGTTGTACCATAGGTACAACGCTTTTTATACAGTAGCAGCCACCTAAGACAGCACCTTAGCTGGCTGAACACGAAGTTTACTATTATCTCTGCGATTTCGTATCTATTACAGGGAGCGTGGAACCTAAGATAGAAACACGCTTGTACGATACGACTACACACAGAAAGCAGAGCTCATAGAAATCTCTATTCCTAGACAGCACGCTTCGCCGAAAACTTTGTTGATATAAAACATCGTCCGTAGATATCTCGGTCCATAGGAAGCACTGTTGACAGAGATCTCTGTTCATAAATAGCACTTCTTGCCGAAAACTTTATTCATAGAAACCACTGTTTCCAGATACCTTGATTCACAGAAAGCGCCTCTGGTGAATAAACTATTATGTAATACTTATATATTTTATTGCGATATATATTTTTTAGGGTTCCGTAACTCAAAATGAAATAACGAAACCCTTATGGGATCATTTTATTGTGCGTCTGTCTGTCTGTCCGTCCGTCTATCAAGAGCCTTTATCTCGTGAACGCGTGGAGGTATTGAGTTGAAATTAAAACCATATACTTAGGTCCACGGTTCCTTGAAGCCGTAGAAAATCCAATTTCTAAGTTAGCGTGAAAAAAAGATATGGCCGATTATGTCGCAAAAAACGTACATTTCGACATTCTCAAGGGAATCAGAATTTATAGGGTACTTTCCGTTGACCTAGAACTATGTAATTTCGTGTCATACAGGGATAAGTCTGAAAACTATACATTTTTTGCAATTACATTATAAAAAAAATATATTCTTTATTTATAATGAGCTTTTGTCCGCGATTTGGTCCGTGTGAATGTCGGTTATCGTGGATGCAGACGAAGTCCCGGATTAAAAAGTAGCCTATGTGCTTTCCCAGGGTTCAAGCTATTTTCGCACCAAATTTCAATAAAATGGGTTCAGCCGTTTCATCGGGGAAGCGTAACGGACAGTTACTTTCTCTCTCTTTCTCTCTTTATGGGAAAGTAACTCTACCTATAAATGTGTACGGAACCCTCGGTGAGCGAGTCCGACTCGCACTGGTCCGGGTTTTGTTTATCAGATTCAGACACGCATTTTGTTAGCCGCTACGTTACATAGTACTCATCCCATTCCCACCTGCTATATGGTCAGTGTTTGATCGCACATTTGACATTCCCAAAACACAACACGACTTAGAATCTTGGAATGAACGCTGGACTACACTTCTAAACCGTAAGACTTGGAATGTGTTTAAACTATCAACGAATTTGCAAAAGAGGTAAAATGCACTGACTGCAAAATTGAGCGCATCAATGCGTCGCGTCGCCGTCGGAGAGCAAATTGATTACGAAAACAGAATGCAAAAGCACTTGTCTCAAAGGAGTGAGATGGACTTATCAGCCTTTTTAGGTGTATTAGCTCAAATTTTTCAAATAAATAATAACTAAGAATTAAATTTAAAATTTAATCGAGTATTTTTTTGTTTATATTGACTTAGTTTTTGTTTTATATCTTATCTATACTTCTTTACTTAATAGTATAAAGCTGAAGAGTTTGTTTGATTGAACGCGCTAATCTTCGGAACTAGGTACTGGTTCGAATTAAAAAACGCGCGGGTTCCTAGTTATGGTATACGACGAGTACTTGTGTAAACCTTGTTCTTTAATTATTAAAAGGCATATATTGCTATTATTTCCTTTTGTTATGCTTATTTTTTTATTAAAATGGCATTATTGTATGAAAGAAACGTCTTTTTATTATGAACATCTGCCAGAGCCAGTAAAGCGAAATTTAGTAATATAATATATATAGGTATTAATAGTTTATTCTCCAGATGCCCTTTCTATGGAATCGTGGACTTAAGTTTAAGGTTTTAATTTCAACTCAATACCTCCACGCGTTCCCGAGATACAGGGTCTTGACAGACAGGTGGACAGACAGACAGACGGACAATAAAGTGATCCTATAAGGGTTTCGATTTTTCATTTTGAGTTACGGAACCCTTAAAAATATGTATCGCAATAATATAATATATATTATAAGTATTACATACCTATATAGTTTATTCACCAGAGGCGCTTTCTGTGAATCAATGTATCTGGAAACAGTGGTTTCTATGAATAAAGTTTTCGGCAAGAAGTGCCATTTATGAACAGAGATCTCTGTCAACAGTGCTTCCTATGGACCGAGATATCTACGGACGATGTTTTTAACAACAAAGTTTTCGGCGAAACGTGCTGTCTAGGAATAGAGATTTCTATGAGCTCTGCTTTCTGTGTGTAGTCGTATCGTACAAGCGTGTTTCTATCTTAGGTTCCACGCTCATTACAAGGTCCGATAAACGAGGAAACAAATGGGGGTTATTTCTTACAAATAAGGCGATTTCGAAGATAAACAATGACGGCAGTGTACGATGGGTACGTGCCCAGGGCCCCGCGGTCGATAGGGGCCCCCAATTGCCAGATCACCAAACGATAACCGATATCTAATAATTTAAAAAACATATATTTTGAAAAAATCGAAGATAAAAAAAGTTAAGCAATTTAATGGTGCACTGTAACTACATCGTTTTGAATAAAAATAATCAGAGAACTAGGTTTCATATAATTAAAAAAAAAACTCTTTAAGAAACCCTTCTAAAGTAAATCTATGCTCTTTGAGTGAATTTAATGATTGGAAGCACACTAACCATATAATTTTAACACATCAAAATAGCCCAGTAAAACTATGATGACTTGTCTGGCACAAAGTAAAGCGGTTGGTAGATTAGATAAAGACTTCTCAACATCAAAAAGAAGTGGATTCCTGGAGAAATGTCCTTAGACGGGATTGTAGCTGTTGTAAATTTGTAGTAATTTTTTGGCATCGAGAGGGCTTCCGTTTCGCGGTGACAGACAATGAAATCCTAGGAACTTCCAACAATGAAAATTATTTAGGATGTGTGGAGTTACTGAGTGAATTTAATCCAATATTTACCTACAGATCACTTTAAAAAGATTTGGGAATCCTGGAAAAGGTAACATTTCTTATTTTCTTATTTAGCAGCAAATATCTGTAATGAATATATTGACGAAATGGAATAACAGGGCCTCAAGTCTGCTATTACAATAGTGTCAGAATGGTCTATCATTGATTTTCATAATGACGCCAATATATTAGTAGATTACCAAACTTGTCAAAATCAACAATTATGAAATCAATTATAGACCATTCTGATACTATTGTAATAGCAGACTTGAGGCCCAGGTCTCAAAAAAAAAAATGAAGTAAACCCTTCTAAATGTGAATTATACCTTGCAGACATTACTGACAGACAATCGACCTTAGAGAAATTGAATGCCCCAGACATCAAAATTTCAGGCAAAAGTTCTTTACATCTCCTGGGTTCTCCTATTTTGGAAGAAAGTTTTTCTCTTTTTATTGAAGAATAAATTAAACACTTTAATGATATTTATATGTATTTAACGAACTGAACGGATTCCTCCAAAATTGGTGTGATGAGGCCCAGGATCGGGAAAGATGGACAGCATGGAGGGACGCCTTTGCCCAGAAGTGGGACAGAGGAGGCTAACAAAAAAAAATGTATATTTCGGATAGACTTTCCAAAATTAATCTACATTCGACTTTTACCCTCATTAGATGTTGTTGTTTTGGCCCAAATTGTATGTACTACCTCCGCTCTTCATCTTTGTGGAAGCAGCCACACCTCTTGGACCTAATTGATCAAATTAATAAAAATACTTTAACATCAATTTTGAATGTGGCCCTGGATGACCGAGCGTGGCTACAAACCACACTACCCATTTGTTTTGGTGGTCTCAGCGTCCGCAAAATTTCCAGTGTCAGATTACCGGCGTTCCTGTCCTCTGTCCACCGCACCGAAAAGTTAACCCATTAAAAATTATCCCCATCACTGGGTGACTGCGTACTGGCTGTGAGTGAGTGGGAGCCGGGCTTCTGGCTTCAGGCACTTCCGTCACCCAATATCGGTACCATGCTGAGTGATACTACGTTCCGTCTCGCTACATGCCTGCGTCGGGGCGCTCCATGCGGGGCTCCGCATTGCTGTCAGTATGGTGAAGCTGTCGACTGCCTCGGACACCATGGCCTATCCTGCAGTAGGAGCGCGGGCCGAATGGCACGGCACGCCAGCATTAATGAAATCCTCCTTGGTGCTCTTTGCCATCACCGGGGTGTCTGGTATTTTAGAACCCAATTGTTTAGCACGCGACGATGGGAAGAAACCAGATGGGATAACCATAATGCCTTGGAACTTGGGTAGGCCTTTGGTGTGGGACGCAACTTGTGTCTACATCCTTGCGCCATCTCAACTTCTTAGCACGACGTGTCGTGTGAAGGCTGCTGCAGGTGCCGAAAACCCCAAACGGCGCAAATATAATAACCTTCTTGGAAGCTATATATTTGACCTGTGGAGACTATGTGGCGGCTATGTGGTTCGAGTGCCCATCTTGTTTTTCGGTACATCGCCGAGTGGCTGATCGACTCTTCATGTAATCCGAAGGCTGGTCTATTTTTGGGTCAAAGAATTAGCATTGCCATACAACATGGCGTTTACAGCATTTACAGCCTAGCATTTAGGTTTAAAAAAAGTTGTCAAAAGTATTTCAAAAACGCGATGGTCAGCCCGAGCTGATGCAGTAAGCGCCTTGGATTAAGGTCATAAACAAATTATAACTCGGATGTTCATGGCTAAAGACGATAAAACTAGAGACGACGCTCTTAATCTGTTCTGAAAAATGGGAAACTTTTTCTAATATTTGTAGGAAATTTGGAGCTCTACCTATATTGGAAAGAAGAGACCAACAAGTAGATAATTATGTTCAGAAAGAAACAATAACACTAGACGTTGTAACAAATTTGTTTACTTCACTTGATGATTTTATTATTTACCTCAGGGATAAATTTGATTATCAAATCGTCCGCCAAGGAATAAAAACCCAGAATCTGACTACAAGGACCTATCTCAAAGAACAAGACAAGTCGTAGAAACTCACGCCAGTTTTTTGATGGCGCCGTCATTTTAACTGAACGGAAGAGAGAAATTCGAAGTAGAAACCTTTCTTCCCATAAGAACAATAGACAACGCTCCGGTTTATTTCTTTGCTTGAAGACTATAGCTACATTTTGATGAGTTGAGACAAAGTTGCAAAGAATTACCTGAAATCTGTTATAAAGACGTTAATATGAGAAAGAGATGGAAATTGAATGTATGCATTTAACAGAACGCTTGAAAATTGTTCATAGTGAAAATGAAGGAAGAAATAATAGTTTATTGCAAATATATCATATTTTAAAAGAAAACAAAATTGAAGTCATTTCCAAATGTAGAAATCATATTGAGTATATTTTTAAGCATGATGGTAACTGCAGTGGGGAGCCTTCCTTCTCCATATTAAAAATAATAAAAAAGAATGAAGAAGTGCAATGCTTCAAGAGAAATTAACCAGTTTGTAGCTAATGTTCATGTAAGTGAAGAAGTGGTTAAAGATTTTGCCCACCTCAAATCTAGAAAGGTAATAAATACAAATCTTTCCTCTTTAATATATTAGTGTCGATATATTGTCATTGTAGATAAATTAAAATAAATCTAGAACTTTACTTATCTTCTTTATTTGTATATATTAACAAAATAGTGCTCTGTTCAGAGTTTAGGTCATAGGGGCCCCATTATCCTATTGTACCCAGGGCCCCCAATAGGTTAAAGACGGCCCTGCGAACATGGCACGTACCTATACATCGCTTTTGCATTTTAAATGCCATATCTTTGTTTGATGAGTTGCCCCAGAAAATAAGGCCATATCCTAGGACAGATTCAACAAGTCCATACTAAGCCGATAGTAACACATTTGTGTTGATAGTTGGAGCAAGTTGGTATAAAGCGTATGCTTGACTACTTATGTTTTTACACAGTGCTTCAATGTGTTCTTTCCAGTTTAGTTTGCTGTCTATAATTAAGCCGAGAAAACGGACATTAGATACCTACTTCATTTATGGTGTAATTGTCATGAATCAAATTTATATTTTCATCCCACCATCTCGGAAAGAGTATTTTTAATCTTCAATATCTGAGTGGAAATGCCGTTTTTATTCTCTAGAGGATAAAGTAAATTGAATTTAGAACATCGTGTGCACTAAGTTTGTGAATTAAAAAAAAACATTAAACCTATTTACCTCTATGGTGCCGAATATAATACAACTTTTTTTTAATTTGTTAAAAACTCAGACTTTGTAAACGTTTTTTTTTGCATTTAGTCATTTCCTCGCTGAGGTGGAATGAAAAGTTACGTGTTGCACTCGAGTGCAAAGATTTTTCACCTCGTGCTCTTTTGATTCCCTCGCTAACGCTCAGGATTCTAATTTTGAATCACTCGCTGCGCTCGTGATTCAATTTTAGAATCCTTCGCTTGCTCGGTCATCAAAATTGAACACGCGGTTTAAAAGCAACTTTGCACTCTTGTATAACAAATAACTATTAATGGATTATGCAATCTTTGTCCAAAGTGTATCATATTTGTTTCAGATAAATTTATTTTTAAATTATTATTATCAAGCCAAGAAATTATAGATGTCAGTGAATTATTTATGTCAGATTTATAACTCTTGTCCTACAAAATGAATATACTTAGTACTAAATGACAAAGAAATTGCGCAATCATTGAAGTACTGCTTCTTTGAAAAAATGACGTGTCGTTTGTATGGTCTGAGAAGCCACTTAATATGTATGGTAACTTTTATAATTTCAATAAAACCGAGCTCAGATTTTATCTATTACCTACTCTCAAATGCTACAAAATCATACCAAACTATGATAAATATTAATTTTAGTTTTGACGTGGCTCCTCAATCCAATATTTAGATTGAGGAGCCACCTTTATGTTCATATAACTTTTAAAGTATTATACTACAAAATCGAGGATCGATCCTACAAAACTTTTTAAACTTACTATTAAATATGTATATTAATTTCATTAGATACGAAAAGTGGCTCCTCAATCCTTACGGACATAAAAGAACGGCTTTCGGCTGATCGCCAGGCCGCTGCCATCCCGGTGTGTTTTGACCTTAATTTGGACGGACGCGCGACTGATCGCCTGGCCATTGCTGACCGCTGCCATCCTGGTGTGAATTGACCCTAAGGCAATACAAAACAACAAAGCCACCGCCACCGACTTCCGAAACTAAAGTACCTAGGTAATGTGTGTTCTGTGCTTAAGTTATTTATCACTTTTTAGTTTTTGAAGGCGGTTTTCTTTTTTTGAAAATACTTTTTTGTATTCTTTATTGTCAGGAGGTTTGTTTGTATAAAAGAATATTTTAGGTCGGTAGGCAGGGTAAAGTAGGGTAGGTAGGTAGGTAGGGTAGGTAGGTAGGGTAGGTAGGTAGGGTAGGTAGGTAGGGTAGGTAGGTAGGTAGGGTAGGTAGGTAGGGTAGGTAGGTAGGTAGGGTAGGTAGGTAGGGTAGGTAGGTAGGTAGGGTAGGTAGGTAGGGTAGGTAGGTAGGGTAGGTAGGTAGGGTAGGTAGGTAGGTAGGGTAGGTAGGTAGGTAGGGTAGGTAGGTAGGGTAGGTAGGTAGTGTAGGTAGGTAGTGTAGGTAGGTAGTGTAGGTAGGTAGGGTAGAGTAGGGTAGGTAGGTAGGGTAGGGTTAGGTAGGTAGGAAGGTAGGGTAGATAGGGTAGGTAGGGGAAGGAGGGTAGTATAGGGGTAGGACAACGTCTGTCGGATTAGCTAGTAATTAATCATTTCTCTATGGCCTTTAGTAGCTTTGCATTGAAATCTTTTCCAGCCATTTTTATTGGTTCCTGGTTGTTCTGGCAGTACTTTAAGCGTGACTTGAAAACTGCATCCATGAAGTCGATCGTTTTGGTGGTCCAAATGTAATGATTTGGGGCGGGATAAGCTTACACGGCAAAACTGAGCTCGCTATTTTAAATGAGGGTACTGTTACTGCTCAGCGGTATATTGAGGAAGTTGTCAGACCACATGTGATCCCATTTGCACAGCGAGCGGGTCCTGGATTCATCTTGATGCAAGACAATGCTCGTGCACACACGGCTCAAGCGACTCGGTTTGTACTGGAAGACTCTCAAATTCAAGTCTTGCCGTGGCCGGCGAACAGGCCGGACTTAAATCCAATAGAGCACATGTGGGATCAGTTGAAACGAAGAGTTAGAGACGGTGATCAGGAAACCCACAACCAACAGCAACTCATCAACGCTGTGAAAAGGACCTGGGTGGAGATTCCAATGGAAAATGTCAGGCATTTGATTGAGAGCATGCACTCCAGGTAGCTAAACGAGGGGGGCATACCCGTTACTAAAAGATGAGCATGGAGTATTTTCTTTTGTTTTCAGTAACTTTACGTTGTTTTTATTTTTAACCTAAAATGTGTTTATTCTTTCAAAAGCAAATAAACTTTTAAATCATTATTATTTGAATAAATTTATTGGTCTACATGGTAAAAATAACATTAGTTTTCGTTATGGAGGAAAAAAATATATATTGGTTTTATTATTTTCATGGTAGACAAAATACCTTGTGGCCCTTATTTTGTTTTGAGTAGTATACATCAAGAACCATGATATTGACCACAGACTGCCATGCTGACTTGGTTACCACACAGTGGTCAAGCCATCGCTTTGACTAGACCTAATTTGACTAGATCGGCACATATCAAGTCATTTTCCTCACAAAAATCAAGAAGTTCACTGCAGAATGGAGTACCTATTAGGATGTGCATTAAAATCCCCTAATATGAATACTACTTCGATACCGTAAAATGGGGTGAATAGAAATCGCGGGGTGAATAGAAAAAAATCTGGGAGTCTAATGTTGTGGTCTCTAATTTCTCTATAGTCTGTTATCGTATATTTATTCCTACTTTTTATTAAACGGCAACATTTTTCCATTATTCTGGCTACTCCAAAATTTACGTCAAGTTCCATTACTTAAAGAAAAAAAGCGGTTAAAGTGACGTCTGCGTATGCTAGTGATTTTAGCCTGTGTAAAACTTTTATCAAACTTAAAGTTCTTCAGTTTTATCTCCTTCAAATTTCATGTAATTGGATAGTAAAGTTTCTCATCTCTTAGAGGTACAAAGATGAGAAGATATATTTAATGATTTGGTTTGTATTT
Source organism: Charanyca ferruginea (assembly GCA_947361185.1). Lineage (NCBI taxonomy): Eukaryota > Metazoa > Arthropoda > Insecta > Lepidoptera > Noctuidae > Charanyca > Charanyca ferruginea. The sequence goes on along the minus strand of OX376059.1, from coordinate 17,238,864 downwards.
CTAGTAAAATCTGGACACTGAAACCTTTTCCTATAATTGAGGTGAATAGATACGAGTGGGGGGTGAAAAGAAACGCCTTTAGGGGTCAATAGATACGAAGAAAGGGGTGAATAGGTACGAGTGAGGGGTTAATAGAAACGAAAAGGAGGTCAATAGAAACATAATTTTTCAGGGTTGTCAATCGAGAACTATCACATCACATAGGTACCTACTTTAAAAAATATTTTTTAAGTGATTGTCAAATAAAATGTGTAATTTTCTATCCTCATCGACTTTGGTCTAATTATTTTAATATTTACTCGACTTCCGATATAAATATTCCTTTTTTTTATTGTTACTGTAATTCTTAATCCAACTTTATTATTTCTATAATAAACGTTGATTTTAACAGCCCTAGCATTTCTCTATTCACCCCTCTCTCGTATCTTTTGACCCCAGTTTCCAGGTAAATAGAAAACAAGGAGTTTTTGGGTATTTCTCAAAGACTAATAAAAATTTCACATTCTATCAGAAACTAGGTTGTGAAACAGCACAAGACTCCCATAATAAAAACCACTCTAACCCCATTGAGATAGGTATTGTATTAAAATTTTAGGTTTGAAAGTTAAAACTGTTCCTATTCATCCCGTTTTACGGTACTATGCCTTGATATTCAAAGATAAAGTTGAAAATGGTTTGTTTGCGCTGCAGCTAGACTCATGCAAATATTTATTAGCGATACTATGCCATTATATCTATGGATAAAGTTGAAAATGGTTTGTCAGCCAAAACTGCCGGCCGCTGCGCTGCTGACCGCTGCCATCATGTGCGTGTGGTATGAGGGCCACTTTGTTAAAACTCTTTGAAAATGTGCTTAGGATTTAGTGGACATTCCCAAAGAATTTGTGACAGAATCAGATTTTGTGAAAGTCAAATAAGCAAGTTATGGACCGTAAAGTTGGGCCCTCAGTTCTCACATAGAGGATTGAGGGCACACAAGCCCCCTTATTCACAACCATTCGATTCGATTCCGTACCGAATCGAAAGTCAAAAGATATCGAAGATGTCCTTCAAACGCAATTCACAAATCCGAAACCGAATAATTTTGACAGTTCAACGAACATACGAAGACTGAAGTCGGAAATGAGATTGTCGAATACGGTTCCTTACCGACACGGAAACGTATCGAATGGTTGTGAATAAGGGGCCTGTACCGGATGAACTATGAACAGTACAGAAAGTGTCTGAAAAATTCCGCCGCCGATCATCACTAATAACGGGCATACTACGCGGAAGATCGGTCGCTCCGTCGTGGACTGTTCTTCCTCTGCGTCTGTCCAGAAGATTCTAATATACCTATTCAGGAACCGTTGGGTGTGTGTGGGCGCGGAGCCGTCCGTGGAGGTGCGCATGCTGCTGAAAGTAGGGAGCAACACAACAACATCTCAAAGATTGAAAAATAAAACTTGTTACATACCAGTAGCTTCTTTATTGGTTTTATCAGGATCAAGGTCTTTACAAAATTATTGAAAAAATTACAAAGTTACATTTAGCTTAAAATGAGTCTCGAGTTTGTTTTCCGTACGTAAGGATATCTAAACAGTAAGATTATGGAAACAGTATTATTGGGTTGAATAAACCCTCAAAGAGAAGTTAAATTAATTCATGTTTATTTAAATACTAGGAACCAAAATTCGTTACCTACGCCTTACAAAGTTTTCAAAATTTTCTATCATTACGTTTATAACGCTTTAGTCATACTGCTAACTACAGAGGAATGATTTACAATCAAATTGCCTCAATAACTATGCTGATGTTAACTTTACAATTATAATCTCAGACCGTAATAAAGTGAATCATGAAGATACGATATACTTAGATACATATAGTATCTGAGCATAATAAAAATAGAGATACAATGAATTTTATTCATCAATAAACCTGCAGAATATTAATTACGAAAACGTGAAAGCCAATTTAAAAAATATCATTGAAATATGACCAGAATTTAGGTTTAAATAACAAAGAAATGCAGATCAACACAATACAATATCATCTAGAGTAGGTACCAAGATTTGTCAGTTAACACTTACAAAACAGTCATCTGTGTTCTGTGCACGGAAATGGTTTAAAAATTGAACGACCACTCCATTGCTTTTCCTCCTAAACTCCTTGCGATGGAAAAATAAAACGTAACGAGCTTTGAGATACGGAAACTCAAACTTGGCGAGTAACTTACGACTAAAATAATCACAAAGATATAAACTTAACACGTAAGCGTAACTAAAACGAACTAACTTTAAGAATATCGTGCTATGATAAATGCATACGTAGAGGACGAGCGTGATGTCACCAGTGAAGAAGCTCCGATTGCGGGGAGACACTAGGGGGGGGCGTACACGGCTAGGACTCAACAGCGACAAGTATCGGCGAGACGAGCGCGCACCGCGAGCCGCGTGCGCGCGCCGGGCCCGCGGCTCTGACGTCACGCGCACGATGCTCGTCGGTTGCACTACATTGTTTAGGATGCCCCATAGTTATTTTTTCTTCTGGGCCTTCTCGGCCGCCTTGGTAATTTTACCTGTTGTGACTTCCTTGAAGTTTACGCTCTGAAACAAAAAAGATTACTGAACTAATAATAATAATATGTGGGGACATTTCACACACGGCCATCTGACCCCAAACTAGGGAGACCCTGTACTATGGGTGTCAGACAGCTGATATACATACACAAATACATTTTAAGTACATACCATATAATATATAGATAAACAACACCCAGACACAAGACAAACACAAGTGCTCATCACACAAATGTTCACCCTGGGCGGGAATCAAACACGCAACACGCTGCGCAGTAGTCGATCGCTCAGCTACTGCGCCAACCATGTCGTCGTAACTGACGATCGGAAGGCCATGTTCGCTAACCACCATGACGTATTTTGTATTTAACTAGGTCTCTGTATGCTCTTCTCTCACAATCATGTGATATTCAATTTGTCCTAACCCGAAACTAAAGTCCATAGTGACAGACAGCCTATTGGATTGAGGTGTGGGGAGAACAGCAGATAACAGAGATCAGGCTCTCAGATCTTGTTCGACAAAATTTGCTGCTTATTGACGATAGGTAGAGGGTGGGGCACCCAATACGAGAGGAAAGGAAAACCGAATGGTATTGAGAGAAATCAGGACCACTTTGACGACTTTTAAGTGAGGATTTAGGAGCTTACATAGTAAGCCGTTAATTAGTTAGTAGGTATCCCAAGTAGCAAAATTCTCCTATAATCATTATAACTAATAGGACAAAACGTCCTATTGGAATCCAGTAAACGGTTTGCCAAAGATCATGGAGCCTAATACAGCATCTTATGAGGCGATTTGCGCTAGAAGCACTTTTGATCCTATAAACGTAGTATTTTAAACGTTTGCAGGATCACTTTAAAATATTGCAACTAGACTTGTAGTCCTATAAAAGCGTTTGATAAAATGATTTAGGATAATGTAATTCTTCATCCAATAAACACATTTAATAAGATTGTTTATTCTTTTTAACGTCTTGTTATGTGATGTTATGTTGTTATGTGTGTCATATCTCTATAAGACATGAGTACTCCTATGAACGTCTTAGGTATAGCTGCTATAGGTAATATATTACAGGATTGATTGGTCTTAGTCATGACTTCTAATGGATTTTAGGCTGCAAACTAGCACGCCCACCGATTTTTATAAGTAACATTGTACTAATATGCGCCCTATATTTGTTCTTACTAGAATGCTTGAATCAAACAGAGTCTGACAAAGTTTGGGATGGTTCCGTACAACGAGAAATCGAAATAGGCCTCGAAAATTGCGAATAACCAGAAAATAAAACCAATTCTCATCACTGTTTTGTCAATTACACCGGTAGCAGCAAGTACCAGATTATTATAACACCAGTAGTGGCACGCGCTAGATCTTTAAGGAGTAATCAAGCGTGCCCAGTGAGTTTACCGGATCTTTATAAAACCGAATTGCATTTTACCCGATAGTAACAAAACTACTATAGGGCGAAATACTCCTATTAACTGCGCCCAAATGCGGCACTATTAACGTTTGTAGGATTTTTATAGGACTAAAACATGTATGCTCCTAAGATATTTACAGGACTAAATTTTGCTACTTGGGATACTACATCTACGCTCGAAGAACCGATAACCGATGGGTAAGAAAGGTTCTCGAGTGGCGACTACGAACTGGAAGACGCAGCGTTGGTAGGCCTCCCGCCAGATGGACCGACGACATCGTCAAGGTCGCGGGTAACCGGTGGATGCAAGCGGCAGATTGCCGCTCGTTGTGGCGTTCCATGGGGAGGCCTATCATATGTTTAACAGTGGACGTCTTTCGGCTGATGATCAGTGGCGTGCCTAGGGGTCAAAGTTAGGGCAAGCCCGACAGATGTGATAATGATTCAATACCTACTTAGAGATATTTTATTTTTGTGCTTTCTGTTTTATGGAACGAAGTTCCCTAATGCGGCTTACAGGTACGAAATAGTAGAAGTCGTCACGTGACGAAATGCGTGTGTGTGTATGTGTGAGTGTGTTGAGCCACTACTGCGCGCACTCGCCTGCTCGTGATATAATTATTGTTATTTTTAACCCCCGACGAAAAAGAGGGGTGTTATAAGTTTGACGTGTCTGTGTGTCTGTGTGTCTGTGTGTCTGTGTGTCTGTGTGTCTGTCTGTGGCACTGTAGCTCTTTAACGGGTGAACCGATTTGAATGCGGTTTTTTTTATTTGAAAGTAGATTCTCTAGCGATGGTTCTTAGACATGTTTCATCAAAATCGGTTCAGCAGTTTTAAAGTTATCAGGTCTTTTGTTTGCTGAGGTAGGGATCTTAGACGCATTGCTTTCAAACATATTATTATAGGTGACCACACTGACCACCCATTGAAACACCCATGTTTGCTATAAAACTATGCAAGATTATATACAAAACCAAACTAAATTACATTAAAAAAAATTAAAATAAAAATTAAATTAAAAATTTAAAAAAACCCCCAACGCAAAACATGAAAGCGATTATGTAAAAAGTCAAAAATAATACCTTTTGTTGAGCCATCAAATGTTTGTTCGTTGAAATGGCGCTATAATGTCGCGGCGGGGTACCGCTAAGTTTAAAGCAATAACTAAATAGCTAAAATAGCGAACTGATGGTTTCGAATCAAACAGAGTCTGACAAAGTTTGGGATGGTTCCGTACAACGAGAAATCGAAATAGGCCTCGAAAATTGCGAATAACCAGAAAATAAAACCAATTCTCATCACTGTTTTGTCAATTACACCGGTAGCAGCAAGTACCAGATTATTATAACACCAGTAGTGGCACGCGCTAGATCTTTAAGGAGTAATCAAGCGTGCCCAGTGAGTTTACCGGATCTTTATAAAACCGAATTGCATTTTACCCGATAGTAACAAAACTACTATAGGGCGAAATACTCCTATTAACTGCGCCCAAATGCGGCACTATTAACGTTTGTAGGATTTTTATAGGACTAAAACATGTATGCTCCTAAGATATTTACAGGACTAAATTTTGCTACTTGGGATACTACATCTACGCTCGAAGAACCGATAACCGATGGGTAAGAAAGGTTCTCGAGTGGCGACTACGAACTGGAAGACGCAGCGTTGGTAGGCCTCCCGCCAGATGGACCGACGACATCGTCAAGGTCGCGGGTAACCGGTGGATGCAAGCGGCAGATTGCCGCTCGTTGTGGCGTTCCATGGGGAGGCCTATCATATGTTTAACAGTGGACGTCTTTCGGCTGATGATCAGTGGCGTGCCTAGGGGTCAAAGTTAGGGCAAGCCCGACAGATGTGATAATGATTCAATACCTACTTAGAGATATTTTATTTTTGTGCTTTCTGTTTTATGGAACGAAGTTCCCTAATGCGGCTTACAGGTACGAAATAGTAGAAGTCGTCACGTGACGAAATGCGTGTGTGTGTATGTGTGAGTGTGTTGAGCCACTACTGCGCGCACTCGCCTGCTCGTGATATAATTATTGTTATTTTTAACCCCCGACGAAAAAGAGGGGTGTTATAAGTTTGACGTGTCTGTGTGTCTGTGTGTCTGTGTGTCTGTGTGTCTGTGTGTCTGTCTGTGGCACTGTAGCTCTTTAACGGGTGAACCGATTTGAATGCGGTTTTTTTTATTTGAAAGTAGATTCTCTAGCGATGGTTCTTAGACATGTTTCATCAAAATCGGTTCAGCAGTTTTAAAGTTATCAGGTCTTTTGTTTGCTGAGGTAGGGATCTTAGACGCATTGCTTTCAAACATATTATTATAGGTGACCACACTGACCACCCATTGAAACACCCATGTTTGCTATAAAACTATGCAAGATTATATACAAAACCAAACTAAATTACATTAAAAAAAATTAAAATAAAAATTAAATTAAAAATTTAAAAAAACCCCCAACGCAAAACATGAAAGCGATTATGTAAAAAGTCAAAAATAATACCTTTTGTTGAGCCATCAAATGTTTGTTCGTTGAAATGGCGCTATAATGTCGCGGCGGGGTACCGCTAAGTTTAAAGCAATAACTAAATAGCTAAAATAGCGAACTGATGGTAACTAGATTTGCAACAAGATTAACAACTAGATTAGCAACAAAATTTGATAATATCGAAGCAAATTGGTCGGAAATGCTGGTAAATTAATAGACAGTGAATGAAATTAAGGGACTGACTTACTTAAGCGGTACCCCGCCGCGACATTATAGCGCCATTTCAACGAACAAACATTTGATGGCTCAACAAAAGGTATTATTTTTGACTTTTTACATAATCGCTTTCATGTTTTGCGTTGGGGGTTTTTTTAAATTTTTAATTTAATTTTTATATATATTTTTATTCAACTTCGTTCCTTACGGGGGTTCCCGGCCCCATAAGTTTTTTTTTATTGTCTCGCATTATTGATTGCAAGCCTGGCTTTTGGGCTTAAATGGAAGGCACGCCACTGCTGATGATGATGATACTAAATACCTTGATGACGCCGACGGCGACGGTCTGACGCATGTCGCGCACTGCGAAGCGGCCGAGCGGCGGGAACTCCTGGAACGACTCCACGCACAGAGCCTTAGTCGGCACCAGCGTAACGATGGCCGCGTCGCCTGACTTTATCGACTTCGGATCCACCTCAGTTGTCTTGCCTGTGACAACGTTTGTCTTAGGGTACTTAGTTTTTAATGTGATCTAAGACTAGATTAATTATGCAAAGCTTACGAGAAACACATCGTAAGTATACTTAAATCAACTGAGCCACTAATGGCCAAATACTCAAACCCTATACTTAATGTTAGTCAAAGTCTTCAATTAAAATCATTTACAGGCACTTTTGAATTGTGCAAGGAGTTAAATTTAGGTTAAAATACCGTAAATGTCGTGCTGTCTCTATCACTTTATGTCAAATTGAGTAGCGTTTGAGTATTTGGCCATTAGTTAGGTACAGCCAATAATACAACTTACAAAGATGTAAGTAAGCAAAATTATACTATTAAGTCATAGAAGGAGTAAGTATCTGCTCATAGGTAATGTCTTCAAACTTGGTTGACATTTAAAGAAGTTGACATTATCAGCTGATACGACAAAAGGGCACACCGTCACAGTGAAAATAACAACGTAAGATTGCAAAACGTCCTATAAGGGCGGGTTGCTTCAAATAACCATTACTGACCGATAATAGTCAAAAATGGCGCTACCTATCGTCAAATCAAAAAAATGGGTTGTTTCACAAAATCATACGTCAAAAAGTTACTTTTACCATAACTGACCAGTCATCGTAATTTTGTGTTGTCAAACAGCTACTTCAAACATCAAAATATTATGGAATCTCTTTTTGAATAACTTTAACTGACGGATTTTTGTCATGAAACAACCCGTTACATTTAACGTACGTTAAACATCGCACGTCATAGTAACTTTTTAACCGTCCGTATGTAACGTTAACAGACTGTTTGAAACAACCCGCCCTAAGAAATGCTTTCCGCGAGACACGTACCAGTACGGCGGTCGCACTTCTCCTTGATCTCAGCGAACTTGCATGCGATGTGCGCGGTGTGGCAGTCCAGCACGGGCGTGTAGCCGTTGCTGATCTGTCCCGGGTGGTTCAGTACGATCACCTGACGATTATACAAGGTACAGTCACGAGCAAAAACATGTAAACAATTGGTCTCATTCTAAACTGATTTTCTCCTAAAGTATTGATTAACATATTATGGGGTTACGAATACGGTATTTATGATCCCAAACTACTATAAAAAAGGCTTTATCTGTAAGTTGAAATAGTTATTTCACGAGAAAATTGTTTTTGAATTTTGTAATCTGTATACATATTTATGTCCGTGACTGTACAATAAAATTCCGATAATTCGATCACCTGGCGATTGTACGTTACAATCAAATTCTGATGAATCGACAAACAGCAGTGGACCTAAATGGCATAAGATTGCACAGTAAAATCAAAACTGGGCAAAGTGGTATGTGAATAATAGAATGCCAGGACGCAGGATTTGTTTTCACAATAGGTAACATTCGGAGAAGACCCAATCGTCTGAGATGAACAGCCGTCCGCTGTCTGAGCTACCAGTGAGGGTAGGCAGCTTATCCCAATATCAAGTAATCTTTAAAGGTTCCGGGTATCTATCTAATACCTTTAAACGAGCAATTCTTGTATATACTTAGTCTGGCCATACATACTGTTACAATTAAAAATAAGAAAGATATTACATTTGAATTTGGAATCTGTCATTTTTATACGATTGTTCATTGAGTTCTCTAATTTTGGCGCGATATTAAAATGGAGTGGGGGTGAGAAAGAGAACCGAATCGCTGTGATTGCATTACACAAAGTTGGTATGGAGCCAAATGCAATTTTAAAACTCTCCATACGCTTGGTATTAGTCAAATGTTTGTGTACCGGGCTATTAATAGGTACAATGACACCTCCTCTGTTTGTGACAGAAAAAGATCTAGCCGTCCACGTAGTGTTCGTACGAAAAAGCTGATCAAAGCAGTAAGGGAAAGAATTCGAAGAAATCCTGTCCAAAAGCAAAAGATTTTATCTCGGGAGATAAAGATAGCACCCAGAACCATGTCGCGTATTTTAAAAGATGACTTAGGACTTGCAGCCTATAAGAGATGCACTGGTCATTTTTTAACAGATAATTTAAAAAAGAATAGGGTGGTAAAATCGAAACAACTACTGAAGCGGTACGCAAAGGGAGGTCACAGAAAATTGTTTACGGATGAGAAAATCCTTACAATTGAGCAACATTTTAACGAACAAAATTACCGCCTTAAAGCTCTAAGGAAGCTTCCCAATTAGTTGACAGAGTGCAACGTGGGCATTATCCGACTTCAGTGATGGTTTGGTGGGGTGTTAGCTATGAAGAAGTGACTGAGCCATATTTTTGTGAAAAAGGTATCAAAACATCGGCACAAGTGTATCAAGATACCATTCTTGAGAAGGTAGTTAAGCCCCTTAACAACATCATGTTCAATAACAAAGTATGGTCCTTCCAACAAGACTCGGCGCCGGTCATAAAGCTCGGTCCACGCAGTCTTGGTTGGAAGTGAACGTTTCGGACTTCATCAGAGCTGAAGACTGGCCGTCGTCTAGTCCCGATCTTAATCCGCTGGATTATGATTTATGGTCAGTTTTAGTGAGTACGGCTTGCTCTAAACGCCATGATAATTTGGAGTCCCTAAAACAATCCATACGATTGGCAGTGAAGAATTTTCCCATGGAAAGAGTGCGTGCTTCTATTGATAACTGGCCTCAACGTTTAAAGGACTGTATTGCAGCCAATCGAGACCACTTCAAATAAGCTTTTTATATTTTAAATTGTTTTATATTTTTGTATTAAACTAACACACTGTAAAAGTAATAAATATTACTTGCAATAAAAACATTTTTTTTTTCTTCGTGACAATTATTATGGCAAGACTAGGTATGTATGTATATGTTACGGACCGGTAAGTGTGATTAATTGAAAATTATTAATAATTTTCCATCATTGTTAATAATTACCTCATGATTTGGTAAATCTGAATATAAAATTGAAATTCATCACTTTTAGCAGTTGTTATTAATAATTCACTACACTCGTCGGTAAAAGTAATATGTTGTGCTACCAAAGTTAATGACAGAAACAAATCGCTGCGAAACTGTGTTCTTTCAAGAACTAAAAGGATTGTCTGAAATCTGACCCTACTTGATTCCTTCAGACAGATTATGATTAAGTGGGATACCCTGTATCTTAAACGTTCGGATGAATCTCCTATAGCTATGTGAATTGATCATGGCCACCCACGGCTGTGTTTCTCACAAAGAATGCACATTCGATCCTATGCCGAAGATTTTCGTCATCATGGCAGGTTATGAACTGCTATATGTATAATGTTCAACAATTCAATGCTATAATAGTAGCCAAGTGGCTAATTTGAATTTCGCTTACAGTAGGCACAAGGTCAAGCGATAACATTCATTACAAAACTTGTTATGCGTCAGAAAATTAGGGGACATGATATTATTACGACTACTTATTAATTACATTTAGCAATAAGTATAGTACACTTAAAATGAGGTGTTGTTACGTTTTCGCAACATTAAAGAATGTGTGTCCATTTGTAGCAATTTCTAAAAGTGTTGCAATAGAGTGTGCGTGAGTTAGGATATCAGATTTGATTTTGTATAGAAAAACCTATTTTTTTTTCAGTAGTTTCCATTAGGTATTTCAAATTTCGAGTCTGATGTTGGATGAAGGATGACGATATACTTCGTTGGAATTGCAAGTGGGTATATTTTGAATGATTTGACGATTTTATTAATGATCTGTAAACGCTTGCAGGTGAGAAAAAAACATTTCATGATAAGTTAATTTGGGAGTAGGCATAGTTTTCTACTTATCATTTTAGAGTAATCTGAAGATATGTTCCATGCCTTTTAGTTCTCCTTGAAAAGATAATGCGACTTAAACAAGAATATAGAACTATAATAACAGTGTCAATATACCTGGGCCGTGAAGTCGGCAGCACCTTTGGGCGGGGCGTTCTTGGAGTCTCCGGCAACGTAGCCACGACGCAGTTCCTTTACCGACACATTCTGCAAACCACAACGATAAACAGGTAGCAATATATAATCTAGTCTACATTTCTTATTAGTAAGTTATTGGAACTTTTATCTGCTCTTGTTTCATGTTACAGGTACCTACTTGGTGCCGCCACAACATGTTTGTGTCTTTATTTTCTCCTGTCAACCGTCACGATATGATTCTAGCTTGTTTCATTCTGAAAATCCCTCCTGAGGGGCGTTTGTGCACTACAAGGAACTTTACTGTCCGGCAGTCCGATTTTTACGGTCCGACATTACACACCACACTCGACTTTTCCCCATTTCGGGCCGTTTTTCTCTTCGACGTAGAGTACCTGTTAAAGCAAGCAACTGCCGACGTTCCAAGCAACTCATTGTTCCTAGCGTAATTACGCGTGCGTGCGGTGTAGTTTCAAAAAGATCTAAGCACCCTAAACTGCGCCGCACCGACTCTAGTAGAGACGGACAAATGCACAAGCCAATCATTCGTTTATTTCATGCCAAATCGGACTGCCGGACAGTAAAATTCCTTGTAGTTCACTAACACCCTAAATACGTAATTTCTACGCAATTTCCAGAAATTGGTACCTACTCGATACGATAGGACGATGATGTTGATGAAGCTATTAATAATAGGTTGTGTACTAATTCGTGCCGAGACGAATAGGTATGGCAAGTAATCACGGACCTTGACATTGAATCCGACGTTGTCTCCGGGCATTGCTTCCTGCAGTGCCTCGTGGTGCATCTCCACAGACTTCACCTCGGTGGTGATGGCGGCCGGGGCGAATACCACCACCATACCTTCACAAAAATATCACCACATTGCATTTTGCTTGTTACCCGACAACTCAGATTATGAAACAAAAGGCAGATAGACCGCGCGGAACACTGCGAGTGAAGCCACCAAAGCAAATAGAAATTAAAAAACGAATGCCTACCATCTCGTGATTGTATTCGCTTTTAAATTTGTATTTGTATTAGTATGTTTTTTTTAACGATGCTTCGCTTCGTGCTGTACATACCACTGAAAATCTTAGTGTGATGTTAGAGAGAAAACTAGTCCACACCCCAGAGTACAGTTACACATACGGCATACCTACCTCTTTCTACCAGTTTCATTAGGCAATCACAACAATCAACATCTCTACTACTTAGTTATAAATGTTCTACTTATAGATATTATTACGACCATAGATAACTGACTAACTTTATTCCGTGTTTATTAATAGGAGTGTTTAAGTTTAAGCAAATGATGGGCTGACGACGCAGACACAAAATATAAAGATTACAGAAGGACCGCTCCCGCCATCTCCAAAAATAATTACCTAAACTTGCCAGACTCACTAGGGCTGCTACTGTATTGACTCTGTAGGTTTTATTTGTGACACATGAAATTTTATTGACGCTGGTTGGAACTCTTTGCAATTTTTTTCTAACAAAATTTGACAACAGTGATGGTAGAGAGTCTCTACCATCACGTGTTGTCTATAGAGAGTCTCTACTAGAGACTGAAGTGGAATGCCTGTAAACGTAATGTCAATGTGTGCGTGCTAAAAATGGCGGTTTGTTCTGAGTGGTCTCTCTGCTCGGGCGCGACGCAGCCTTACGTACTTTGTGACGCTAACGTGCCTGATGCTAAAACTACATTTATTATCTTACCAGGTTTGAGGATGCCGGTCTCAACTCGACCCACAGGCACGGTGCCTATGCCTCCTATCTTGTACACGTCCTGGAGAGGCAAGCGCAGCGGCTTCTCCGTGGGCCGGGATGGGGGTTGGATCGCGTCCAGAGCCTATATCAACAGACACGATACACGCCTGCACGAATATGGGCGCTATGCGAAATAACTGTGCCACGCACGAACAAATGGCAGCCAGCATTATTGTCATTTCTGCTTTAATATAATAGATATTCTTCTATAAAAACTTTCTTCAAAAAAAGACAACCACCTTCTAAAACTAAAAAGTGGTAAATCACTTTAGCACAGAACACAAACTACTTTAGCTTCGGAAGTCGGTGGCGGTGACTTTGTTCTGTTTGATGTTTTCTATTGCCACCGACTTCCGATCCTATCACTTTTTATTTGGTTTTTGAAGGCGATTGTCTTTTTTTGAAAAGTTTTTATTTGAAGAAACGGCGACACAGTTATAATAGAGGTTGAAATATGTCTTTCAAAGATTTAAGAAACTAAAATGTGTATTAATATGTATTTTTTTTAGGATTTTGTTGATTTTTACAAAAAGCGCTGAATCAATTTCGATAAAATTGGGCCAATTCGGAGTAAACCCCTTTCGAACAAAAAAAGATTTTTCAAATCCATCCAGTCCATATATGACGGAGTTATGCCCCAAAAAACATTTAAAAAAAATATAAACATCCGAATTGATAACCTCCTCCTTTTTGAAATCGGTTAAAATCTGTTCAAGTCTTGATCGAATAACAGGAATTGGGAGTTAATAAATTAGTTTTTTTTCTAAACAAAATAAACATTTGAAAGACAAGAGAAATTAGACAATCGTAAAAAGAATAATATGTTTCTTTTTGTCCTTTCCGGTAATAACTGTGATATTGCTTCAGCTCGTCTGCCCTTTCAAAGAGAGCGGTTTTGCGATCGTAAGGCTAGACCAAAAGGTTAAGGACTTAATCGAAAGGATCGAGATGAAAGTAGCTATTCGAAAATCTTTATACATCGCTGCCTTTGTTTAGGTTAAAGTTTATTTATAGACTTGAGTAAGTATATACAATAAGCGAAATCACCATAGATTTAGGTTGTTGAACTTTATGAGGATTGCAGTCAAATAATCCCTTATACATACAACTTATGCCTAAGGGCGGGTTGCTTCAACTATACAGTAGGTAGATACTGACCGGTAATACTTAGTCAAAAATGGCGCTAACTATCGTCAAATCAAAAATTGGGTTGTTTCACAAAATCGTACGTCAAAAAGTTACTATTACCATAACCGACCAGTCAACGTAATTTTGTGTTGTCAGCTACTTCAAACATCGAAATAATAAGGAATCTCTTTTTGAATAACTTAATAACTAATAACTAACGGATTTTTATGTCATGAAACAACCCGTTACATTTAACGTATGTACGTTAAACATCTCACGTCATAGTAACTTTTTAACCGTCCGTATGTAACGTTAACCGACTGTTTGAAACAACCCGCCCTTCTTAGTAGGTATAGTCAAAAGCATAAATGTTTCTTAATGTACAAAAGCGATTTGTTTGCAAATTCTCAAACAGGTCCTACCTACTATGTTCGTAGAGGTCTACCGGAATCTCTTGGCATAAAAAAATAATAAAAAAATGTGATTTTCTTAAGGCAATGTCAATCGTCACCTGTCAAATCAATTTACGAGACCTGTCAACCGCTGCAGAAACATTAAACAGTATCAAGATCGTTTAAAAACCAATTTTCCCTAGTATTGCACACAACAAATTTCTTTTCCCCTTTTGCCATGAGATTCCGGTAGTCCTATAAAACCATACATTTTATGCGACTATTTCCAATTCATTTAGGAGATTATTTCTTGAAGGCTATTTTCTTTTAATATTTGCGTAAATTTAGGTAAAACCTATGCAAGCTATAACAATCTGTTGATAGAAGCATAAACCATTCTTGTTTCACTAGGCTTCCAAACATAACGGTTACAGTCGACTCCTATTATTTATTTGGTACATTTATGTCCTAAGATATTGAAGACAGTCGTGTTTGCTATACGTACCTCAATAAGACATTTGCCCTCGACCTTGCCCTCCTTGCGGTCGATGGTCCAGCCCTTGAACCAGGGCATTTTGTCGGAAGGCTCCAGCATGTTGTCGCCGTGCCAGCCCGAAATGGGCACGAACGCCACCGTAGCAGGGTTGTACCCTGCCGTATGAAGATTATGTAAGTATTCGACCTTAATGTCACCTTGCGTCTTTATTTCGCAGACGTATGGAAACGACGTACCGATCCCCTTCAAAATTAGTAAATAGGTTTGGAGTAAGTATTTACGCTATTAGTGATCAAACTCACCAATCTTCTTTATATAGGAGGACACTTCCTTCTTGATCTCCTCATAACGTGCCTCGTGGTACGGCGGCTCGGTGGAGTCCATCTTGTTGACGCCAACGATCAGCTGCTTGACGCCTAGGGTGAAGGCAAGCAGGGCGTGCTCACGCGTCTGCCCATTCTTGCTGATGCCCGCCTCAAACTCCCCAGTGCCCGCGGCCACGATCAACACCGCGCAGTCGGCCTAATAGATAATATTGATTTATTATATGCTGCAAATATTTACTGCTCTACTGCAGACGTAGCAGGTAAACTGGCATAATTCGGATCTCAGATATTTCCATCGAACTCAAAAGGTCTACTTGCTGGTCTTTTAATGAATAAGTACCACAAATATGAAGATAGGAAATAAACACCGTCTTATTCCAAAACACGATCTAAAATCCTAGTACTATATTTAGATCGTGTTTTGGAATAAGACCAACAGCAGTCGTTTGTGTCTGCATGCAAATTGTTGACCCAGAGCGTTGGATTTACACTGGGTGGGAGCACTTGGGGTTAGTGCCTGGTGCGGGCAAAATTCGTTGGGTGAGAAAATAAAATTCTTTGTTAGGTACCGAAAATTACGTCTTATTTATTCCAAAAAAATTAATACCTACTTAATTTAAAAAATCAACTAAGATTATACAAATTAATTAAATTGAAATATTTTTTTTCCATAAATTTAATTGGAGTTCACGTGGTAGAATGCATGCCCGAAGCAGCTTCGTTCTTTAACACAGTACAAGCTTTGTAACTGTTTTTTACCGACATCGACACACCGCTGGGAAGTTCCACAATCACATACTGGGACAAAAATTGCTTTAAAATCTCTATATGCAACCAGATGGTCAGCTCGGCGCAGTTTCACTTATTCGACACTTCGGCGAAATAATTGAGACTTAGATTAGTCTCGAAGAAAACATCAAAGAAAATGCAATTACTAGACAAGAAGCTAAAGGTTTTCGAATTCAATTGGAGCGACTTGAAACAGCATTCATGCAAATACTTTGACATTTTTGACTATCAAGAATGCTGTCAGCCAAAAATTGCAAACAGTTGATTGTAGCATAGATGATGTGATGCATGATTATCATATTTTGATCAATTTTGTCGCTGATACGCGGAATGATTTCGGAATCTATGAAAATCAAGCTTTGGAAATTTTCGAGACTCAAGAATATAAGACAACTATTTCCATAAAGAGGAAGAGAAAATTACACTGTAATGAATCACGAGATGGAGATGTTCAACAGTCTGCTGGTCAGGACCATTTCAGAGTTAAATACATAATACCGTGGTTTCGGTCGGGTTTGAAAATAAATAAATACCCAATTTCAACGTCATTCTTGACAATCAGAAATCTGAATTACGTAAAAGATGTTTAGCATACGAAATCATTCAGAAAAAAATCTCGGTTATCACTGAATTAGGCAATTTGGATATTTAGAAAATTTGTGAATGATCTCAACGTTTAATAAAAAATGTTTATTTCTCAGACCTCGACAGTTTTCATTGGATGACGAATTTGTGCACTTTCATGCGTATCGCACTGAAAAAACGATAGAACGAAATTTAACTTCAGATCTTTCCAAACTTCTGTGTACGAACGAGATTTACACTGAGTTTCCGAACGTAGATATAGTATATCGAATATCACAGTAGCTCTAACAAACTGTAGTGCAAAACGTTTGTTTTCATATTTGAAATGAGTTCAAAATTACTTGTACGTTCTACAATGAGTGAGAATGGATTAAATGGGTGCACAACTTGATTTCGAATGTCATATGCCCGATGGCTAATTCCCTGAAGTCATCAGATCGAACGTATGCCGAAATTCCATAGCATCGATGTAGTTACCACAATTTCGAATAGCCATTAGATCGATCGAGCGTCCGTTTAAATAATCCCTAATTAAATAGCATAAGCTTAGCTATTTTATGCATTCAATCAATCAGATGTAGTTCAACGCAAGAATTGTGAAGATTAAATTAACCAATTATGACCAACAAAATTGTTTTTTGAAATAATACATTTACGGCTATAAATTATAAGTCATTTTATTTATTTTAAAAATGTAGGTATTTAGAAACTATCACTTTTATGCAAAATTTCGATCGTCAATATCCAAAATAAATATCTACGCTAATAGAACAAAGTAAAGGCGATTAATGATGCCTAAAGACAGATGAGTTTGTATAAGAGATTCAATAGCGCAGCAAGGTAAGAAATAGCTAAAATAATATGTAGACTTATATCAAATTATCACTTCTGACCTGGGAGGTACCGGTGATCATGTTCTTAATGAAGTCCCTGTGTCCGGGCGCGTCGATGATGGTCACGTAATACTTGCCCGTCTCGAACTTCCAAAGCGCGATATCGATTGTGATACCGCGCTCACGCTCTGCTTTTAACTTGTCCAACACCTACGAATTGCATACAAAATGTGAAATGACCAGGAAATGAACGTGGGAACCAACTTATAATTCCCAAAACACTAAAAGCTTATTTCTTTCCGTTAATGTTATCAAAGACGAAACATCTTAGCAGGGGTACAAGCAGTAAAGCCGCAGGCTTTCAGTTTTGTTTACAATAACACAGCACTGAATCACAGAAAAAGAAAACACAGTCAAGACATATCCCTACGTTTTAACTTAAATCTGATATAGGTAAGTATTCAACATAATATGAGGAGACAGAGATATTTAGATATTAAGTAGGTATATTACGTACCCAAGCATACTTGAAGGAACCTTTTCCCATCTCTTGAGCCTCCTTTTCGAACTTCTCGATGGTCCTCTTATCGATCCCGCCGCATTTGTAGATAAGATGACCAGTGGTGGTGGACTTGCCAGAGTCCACGTGGCCAATCACCACGATGTTGATATGAGTCTTCTCCTTACCCATCCTTGTGGCGTAGGCAAAAACTTTAGTGAATCAACTTACAACCTGGAAACATTAGAAAAAAACTGAAGAAAGTCGGAGGTTCAGAGCAGACGACCTATAATAGAACCTTTTGTAAGGCAATACATGTCGTACAAGGCATACACGAGGTCGCCAGTGCTGCTGCATAAAATTCAGAAATTCAAGGTGTTGGGAAAAATTATAAATAGTGTCAAGCTTTCACGGATCGGCAGACTGAGTTCACTTAATAAGCAGGTTCACTGATTGTAGGTAGGTATTCGATCAATTTCGTAAAGGTCAACGAAGAACCTTTTTCCGCTTAACACCAGTTGAAAATTTACCTAATCACAGTTAATTTAATTTCTTGTAACATGCAGGATTTACTACGGTTATCCATAGGTAAGCGCGCGATTGAAATTGAACTAGTCGCATCGCACTCATCATAACATTCCCGAGGGAGTCGCTCCTTCCGAGTATGCGCATAGGACATCCGGGACATCGATACAGCGGAGCTATTCTTCCAAATATAGAGTATAATATACATATCTTCCCACGTAAATTAATAATTGTACCTACTCTACGCCAGCCAAGTAAATTCAGAAAATGAACCCCAAAGACGATTGTATTTAAAACATTTCGCCGAATTACTGAACTGCGCGAAAGAAAATGCAATGTCACGTTAATTTCCATCTCCGACCTTCCAACATCCTTCCAAAGCTGGTAAGAGCTGTACCTATAGGTAAGTATATGGGTATCTTAGGTAGGCAGGCTGTTATTTATATTAGCGTTTAATGTCCAATTTGTGAACAATGCTGTCTGCATATTGATGTGTTCTTGTTGTCAAAATATAGGGGCCCCAGGATAAAACTTACTTAGCACTTATGCTTTAAATTAAGGTGTAGGTAAGTAGCCTATGCCGGTGACTTCACAGAAACTGCTCAGAGATTTTGACGCAGTGACAGTTTATTTACTATCTATCACAAAGAGAGAGTGCATTCATTCTAATTTTAGTAGACGTGATCTATACAAGTACATATTTATGCAAAGGTATTGCAACAGTATGATTCAAAATTAGAATAATCTGATGTCGCACTTAGCATGCATGTGTACCGGCGACGAACATGGGCTTCGCAATGCGTCCATCTTGAGCATTATTTGTCTGCATTGACTGCATCAGTTATATTACGACCAAAAGCCATGCGCCCGGTATTTTTTCAAAAATTATTCACGGTGACATTAACATGACATAACTTTAAAATTAGAAAAATCTATTTCTCAGTTCATGCTTAAATGTCTCAAAAATGACCAAAACAAAATCTTTTCGATGTTAAACATTAAAGAAAAAAACATTATAACTCTAACTGAGATCTAAAGGCTAAAATTGCTAGGTATGGTAGGTGCAAGAGTTTGTAAATGAATCGCTAAACATTACATTACAAACGGGAGTGTAGGATCACAATGATTAAAAGCCAATCAATCTTTTACTATAATAACGTAGTTCCTTAGAAGAGTTTTCTTTTAAAAACATATAAATTGCGTAATTTAAACATCTTAAACCCACCGCACCGGCAGAATACCTGTGCCCCGGTGATGTTCATAAATATTTTAAGAAATACCACTATTTATTCGATTTTTGTTGCCAACATGTAACAGAATCACACAAACGCCATAAAACAACTATAATTTTATATATTTTACATTAGAACACAAGAAAAGCTCACCTTTGCAGCCGCAGTCACGAATTTTCCGAGCAATTTTCGAGCATGCGCTGTAGACAATTCGCCCGGGAAATGCAATCAATAAAATCAAATCCATACCTAATAAGATTAGTTACTCAAAATAGCAAAGTTTCTAATGGATTATCTTATCTTAATTCATGTTACAATTATCAGTACACTTTAAAATAACGGTTTATTTATTTAGCTCATGAATTAGTTGTTTTAAACACGTCGGAAATACCGGAAGGCTGAAACTTTCTTTTTCTTCGTGTTTTCTTCGAACCAAGCATCTATCTTCGCCCGTTTAAACCTTTTTTATTAGATAGAAACCTACTATGACTATGGTTTTACTATTTTAATAAATCCTTTTTCATTTACAAACTATTGTTTTTTCAAGTTTTCCTTTCCTTTCTTTATTAGATAAGTCCAATCTTATGAACAAATAGAATGTACTCGTAAAGTATCTATCAATTTCCAATGAATTATATAGACGTAGATAATTATCTCAGATTTAAAATATATAAACACCCTGACCGTTCTGTGAGGGAGGCATATGTTTAACAGTGGACGTCTTTCGGTTGATGATGATGATAATGATGAAGCAACCTGATAAAGCCTGATAAACCAAATAAGTTTCGAGTTCTCAAAATGCTTCTGAATTTGGAACTTCGCTTACCGCCGGACCGCCCTGAGATTAAGACAAGACAGCGGACAGCCTGGTAGACCTGGTAGTAGTACCTTTTGGGTAGGCTACGGAAATAAATTAACGAATCAATATTTTCTAGATCTTAAGGTGAAAAATTTGCTTGTTTCTTTTGTTCGAAAGCGCTTATCCGTCCGATTCTGATTTTTTTTTCAGTAATAGCAGATATTTAAGCTAGTTGATCCCTAAAAAATATATAGGATCAATTTTTTGTTCATTATTACCCCTCATTTACACTTAGTCCCTGCCACTGCTCCTGCCGCTGCCGGAAATATTGCCCTAAATACTTCTGCGCGAGTACCGTGGCGAGTGAGTGTTCACACTCAGCCTTCATACTTCTTTATTTATCGACTCGCAACAACTTACTCTTGTTATGTAGGTACCTATTCTAGTTTATTTGCCTAAATGTAAAATTCGCTCCGGGGTCAAGGTACGTTGTCTTTAAACAGAGTGTTTACTTTAACTGAATTTATTTTGATATTTATTTAGTCTGAAAACTTAACTTTTTTAATTTTCGGTAGGTATTTAATTTAATATTTAATTTTGCTATACTTCTGTGGACTAGTATTACTTGAGGTTTTATTTATTGCATAAAGTGAGTTCCATATTGTATGTGTTTTAAAAAAAATCAAAAGACGCCGTCGTCAAAGAAGATGGTGGATGAAGGAAATTCATCGCAATAGCCCACGGCATGGCTTGGTCACGGCATCACGCGTGAACGGCTGGACCAATTTCGCTAATTCTTTTTTGTTGTGTTTATTATTGTAAGGAGAAGAAGAATATGAAAGAAAAAACTAAGGGTAGGTAGGGTATGTAGGGTAGGTAGTGTAGGTAGGGTATATAGAGTATGTAGGGTAGTTATGGTAGGTAGATAGGTAGGTAAGTAGGTAGTTAGGGAGAGGTCAACGTCTGTCGGGTCAGCTAGATTTATACAAAACCAAAACTCTTTGGAATTAACCACTGAGTTATTATTACTACAGAATTAACTCATTTTAACAATGATTATTTTTAAAGTAGGTACCTACTAGCTGACCCGACAGACGTTGTCCTGTCCCTATCTACCTACTTACCTGCCTATTTACTTACCCTACACCTACCATACACCTAGCCTACATCTACCCTACACCTAACGTTTTTTTTTTTTTTTTACGTGGTGCAATCCTCATGGACTGTCCCCCGTCTGGGGAAGACGGGGGTGTGTGCCGGACTCCTACCGGCTAAAACCACCACGATGTTCCTCGACTGACCTATGGGCGGGGGTACGGGATTCGCTCGCGCATGCACCGCGCCCCCCAGGCTATGGCCCGCCAATAATGTAGGCGGGTCCCGTCAACCTCGGCGGTCTAAATGCCGCCGAATCCTCTAATGTGGCGCGCGCGGAACACGGCGCGCCGCCTACATGGGCGGGCCTGCTTCTGGTCGGGTGGTGGACTGCCCCTAAGTCGACCACCCGCAGGCCGGCAACTCATGGAGGCCGGAGGTCATTAAGCGCCCTCCGGCGCCCGGTGCGTCTTCTCCTAGAGGGAAGCGAGGCAGTTGCTTCCCTCTCTGCCGCCTCTTTTGCGTGCATGACATGCTCGCAAAAAGAGGCAACAGCCTCCCACGCACTCTCGCTCTGGACCATCGAAAAGACGATGTTCGGGAGCGAGAGGCCACCTACTGCTGCGGAGAGTTCACGGCGTTGCTCTGCCCAAGCTGGGCACTCTGCCAGCTTATGCCGCGCCGTGTCCTCCAGGCAATCTCCGCAGTGGTGACAACCGGGCGATTGTTCGCGGCCTATAAGACACAGATACTGCCCGAAACAGCCATGTCCGGTCAGTATCTGTGTCAGCCGGAACGTGAGGACACCGTGTCGGCGCCCTAAACAATCCTCCATGACGGGTCTTACCGCCGAAATTACGGCGTGCCCTGCGCTGGGGTTGACGAGTCGTCCCTCCCATTCCGCCGTTAGGATCGCGCGGAGCTCGGAGCGGCGCCGCGTGTACTCTCGCGGCACCGGTCGTATGCCCCGATCCCGCGCCTCCCCACTCCAGTTGTAAAGTGAAGCGAGGGCTCTCGCTTCAAGATCCGACGGCGGAGATCCGGCTAGGAGGCTCGCTGCCTCATAGGAGATCGTGCGGTATCCCCGAACCACTCTGACGGCCATCGCTCGCTGCGGACGTCTGAGCACTGCGATATTGCGGGCCGTCAGGTTCTCCGCCCATACTGGCGCCCTGTAGAGCGCCATAGACCGCACACCCTACACCTACCCTACAAAAGTTTCTTTTTTCTCTCTCCGTAAGAACCATCCTCGTACTAAAACCTAACACAATAAAGCATCATAAAATTCGTCCACATCGCCGTCAACTGGAAATGTACCCAAGAGACTGGCAGCAGGGTCCATATTAGCTCACCTAAAGTTCTTTACCCGAAATTGTACTTCCTAAGGATTTGTAATCCGAATGATCACTGTTCCTAAAAATTTTCATCCTAAAGTTTTTATTCATACTATTTGTAGTGCTACTGGCGATGTTCATAACACTCATGTTTCCGAAAATTGTAATTAATAATATCATTAATGTAAATATATTTAACACCCTACTGTTTTTTATCATAACGCTTCTATCCCTAAACATAATTACCATAATATTTTCACTCATACTCGGAAAGAAACATTTACCAAGTGTAATAAAAAATATATGTGGGTTGAAGATGATATTTATAGTTTTAATTTGAGGGTATGATTATTATTTGAGGGTGTGCTTTACATAACGTACTGAGTTGTGTCTATTGCTAAGTTAAAACCTACTGCGCGTGCGTGCAAGCAAGCATGCAGCAGGCAAGCAAGCATGCAGCATACAAGCAAGCATGCAGCATACAAGCAAGCATGCAGCGCGCAAGCAACCATGCAGCATGCAAGCAAGCAAGCATGCAGCGTGCAAGCAAGCATGCAGCGTGCAAACAAGCATACATCATGCAAGCAAGCATGCAGCATGCAAGCGAGCATGCAACATGCAGCAGGCATGATTTCTGTCACGGCTCCGGCGTTGCGGGGCTCCGGCGGTCCCACGCCAGCTTATCGTCGCAGATGGTATTCACGCTCACCACCGCAGCTTCGGCTTGCTGGCCGGCTTTGCCGGCCAGCCTCAGCCGCGGCGGCGGGCGTTAAAACCACCTGCTCCTCAGCTCGCGGGCCGCCTCGCCCCTCCGCGCCTACGCGGATTTAAATTACACTCTAGTTGTAGGGCAGACAAGACTACGTGGAGTCGGTTTCGCAGCGATTCGTTTCTGTCATTAACTTTTGTAGCACAACATATTCACTTTTTAAGACAATATTTTAGGTATTGCCTACTTATATATATTTTCGTTGAAATAAATTCCATGGAAAAATACACTGAACAAACAATATTCGTTAAAACATAATTCTATTGTTTGATAAGTTTGTTAAACAAAAAAATGTGAATAAAAATTCATTGAATTGTGTTTCTGTGAAATATGTTTCATTGAAGTAAATAGTCTTTGGAACAATAATAGTCGAAATAAAATTACAAGAACCAAATATTATATGAAACATTTTCTGGAAAACGAAATTCTATGAAATTTCTGTCTGCGAAACAAGGGGACACCGTTATACATGTTATGTGAAAATAAAGTTACGCAAAATTAATGTATATAGTACTGATTATTATGAATAAAAAGAAATCTAAACAAAAAAGATATGACTTTGAATAATAGTGTAAAAGATGGTTATGTTGAGAAAATATAGGAAAACAAATAAAAGTATAATAGATGTTTATTGCTACTGACATTATGAAGTTGAATGCTTCGAATTATGAACATTAGAGACAGAGTAGTTAGGAATTGTGATTGTTAGGATGAAAAATGTTAGGAAGAACATTTTCGGATTTCCAATTAACGGAGTTAAAAATTTAGGTGAACTTTGGCGAGGCGGGCCGCGAGCTGGTGAGCGTGAATACCATCTGCGACGATAAGCTCGCGTGGGACCGCCGGAGCCCCGCAACGCCGGAGCCGTGACAGAAATCATGCCTGCTGCATGTTGCATGCTCGCTTGCATGTTGCATGCTTGCTTGCATGATGCATGCTTGTTTGCACGCTGCATGTTTGCAGGCACGCTGCATGCTTGCTTGCACGCTGCATGCTTGATTGCTTGCATGCTTGCTTGCACGCTGCATGCTTGCTTGCTTGCATGCTGCATGGTTGCTTGCGCGCTGCATGCTTGCTTGTATGCTGCGTGCTTGCTTGTATGCTGCATGCTTGCTTGCCTACTGCATGCTTGCTTGCACGCACGCGCAATAGGTTTGAACTTAGCAATAGACACAACTCAGTACGTTATGTAAAGCATACCCCCAAATAATAATCATACCCTCAAATTAAAACTATAAATATCATCTTCTACCCACATATATATTTATTACACTTGGTAAATGCTTCTTTCCGAGTATGAGTGAAAATATTATGGTAATTATGTTTAGGGACAGAAGCGTTATGATAAAAAACAGTAGGAGTTTAAATATATTTATATTAATGATAATTAATAACAATTTTCGGAAACATGAGTGTTATGAACATTGCCGGTAGCACTACAAATAGTATGAATAAAAACTTTGGGATGAAAAATTTTAGGAAGAGTGATCATTCGGATTACAAATCCTTAGGAAGTACAATTTCGGGTAAAGAACTTTAGGTGAGCCAATATGGACCCGAAATAGAGACATGCCGTCCGGTCTCTTGCCATCGTCTCGTGCCAAGCCATTGGGTTCTAAGACAGCCGGACCGCCGACGGCGACGAGAGCACGTCGAATAATGTCATTAATATTCGCGTGCCGCGCTATGCGACCCGCACTCCGGCTGCACGACAGGCCATGGTGTCCAAGGCTGTTGACAACTTCCCCACAGCGACAGCGATGAGGAGAACAGCATTTTGTTTTTTGTTTTTAGTTTAATACTTTAGGTTTTCTATTTTATTGTTCTTGAAAAATATATAGGTACAAAAAGAAAGACAATAACAAAAATAATCTTAAAAAGTCAATATGTTGTGCTACAAAAGTTAATGACAGAAACGAATTGCTGCGAAACCGACTCCACGTAGTCTTGTCTGCCCTACACCTAGAGTGTAATTTAAATTCGCGTAGGCGCGGAGGGGCGAAGCGGCCAGCGAGCTGAGGAGCAGGTGGTTTTAACGCCCGCCGAAGCGGCTGAGGCTGGCCGGCTTTGCCGGCCAGTAAGCCGAAACTGCGGTGGTGAGCGTGAATACCATCTGCGACGATAAGCTCGCGTGGTACCGCCGGAGCCCCGCAACGCCGTAGCCGTGACAGAAACCATGCCTGCTGCATGTTGCATGTTCGCTTGCATGTTGCATGCTCGCTTGCATGATGCATGCTTGCTTGCATGATGCTTGCATGCTACAAACTTGCTTGCACGCTGCATGCTTGCTTGCATGCTGCATGCTTGCTTGCACGATAAACGATTGCACGATAACGATAAAGATAAACGAAATTTTAATAATCGGAATTCGTATTTTTGATGTTTCGAATTTTCATTATGTCGGACTTTTTGTTATTCGATCTTTTGAAACTCGGTATTTTGAGAATAGTAATTATAAACGTTCGGAATTTTGAAATTTTAGTATTATTAAAATAGGATGAATGATAAATCGGAATTGCCATATTAGGAATTTTGAACCATTCGGAATTATGAAAATCGGTTTCTTAAAATTCGTATTTCTGACTTTCGGAATAAAGTTTTTCGTATTTATGTAGTGTACCCAGTTTTTTCCTCGTACTTCAAGGAATATTATAAAAAAAGAATTATCGAAATTGGTCCAGCCGTTCACGCGTGATGCCATGACCAAGGGAAATAGGGATTCATTTTTATATATATAGATTACCGACTATTTATTAAAGGAAACAAAACCTAACACAATACAAAACACGTTATTTCATGTTCAGCGGTAAGTGAGCGAGTGCTGATTCTGAATGTAAACACTCACTCGTGCTCGCGCTACCCTTTGACTTCCGCGCGAAAAACCGACAATCGAGGGAGCACCGGGCAGCGGCATGAGCAGTGGCAGCGCCCAGTGACCTGTTTACATTCTCGTGCTGACCACTTCCCTACCCAACAGGGCAGAGTGTAAACTAAATGTGGCTTTAGTAGAGTTACATATATAAGTTTGTAAACTGACACGTAATAAGAGAAGAGAAGAGTAACTACAGGCTGGCTTTTAACACATTGGCAATTTCAAGGGCTCAAATTTACGAACTTTTTCTTAGTTTGGAACTCGGATATCTATGTTTGAAACTAAATGCACTTGCGGCAGGCCGCATTTCAATTTTTATATGAAACCGCATGATAACAACCTATCTACTGATGCCTTGGAGCTGTGGCGGGCCGCATATCTCATATTAGCCTATTGCCGTCCACTGCTAAACGTAGGCCTCCCTCAGAGATCGCCAACCAACCCGGTCTTCGGCAATCCACATTCATCCGCTGCCAGCCACATTCTTGAAATCGTCGGTCCATCGTGCCGCAGGGCGTCCCACACTATTCTTACCCAAACGCGGTCTCCACTAGCTCGCATATAGTCATCAATATAATGGAAAAGAAATGCTTGTTACGACATGCGGCGTACGGCAATAGAACCGGGACGATACGGTAAGCCGGAATACGGCGTGCCACAAGGGCGTTGGTCTAACTCTTAATTTGAAAGTGTATGGTTTTAGTTTCAGCTTTAACTTTATAGTTTTTATTATTGTAAGTAACAATACAAAATAAACTTTTTATAATGTTCTGGTTTGACTGATTGAAAACAATTCTTTTTGTGGCGCAAACGTCGTGGCGGGTATGGCATGGTATCAACAGATACCAATGGTATATCCCAGTAGCGTCCGCCACGGGTTCGGCAAGGAATCATCTAAATTCAAAAACAATTGGATAATAAAACAGAATAATTATTTAGATCATTTTATTGTTTTTAATTTTTTAAACATAAGTACCTTTAAAACAGCTCTTATAATTAAATTCGAACATACTAGTTAAATTATAAAGTTTAAAATATTTAAATCGCGATGTAAATATTGTTGTATAAAATTTAAACATGTATTAATATTATTTCGGGCGTATTTACCAAAGCCTGTATTTGGAATAACATTGACGTCTGACAGTTTTTGTATGAAAAAAACTGTCGATAATTCAAAATGTATTCATAGGATACTAGGCTCAGATTATAAAGCAGAAGTTTTTGTATTATAATCTGAGATAATATTATAAGTACCTATAAGTTTGGTTGAATTCACCCTTTATTGTAAAATACAAACTCCTTGTGTACACAAAATTTTGCCATGAAGTAAAGGTTTAGAAGAGACAATTCAATCTCAGTCGAAAAGAATTTAAGTAAATTTATTTAAATAGTACGGAATGTAGGTAATTATGATTATAAATTAAATAGATATTAAACTGTAATTACTAATTAACATTCAATCTAATTATTCGTGTTTTCAATGAGACGTTGATTTCAAAAATAACTTAAAACATGGTTAACTAATCGTATTTTAATTAAGGTCATCAAATCTTTTGTTCTGCGGTTGCAATACATTTCGCAAAACCATGTAATGTTTGCAATTATTACCAGTGTATTAATGCGCACAATTATTATGTGAAATACTTGTGTGTTTTTGTGTGTGTGCTATAATTGATTAATCACCTAATGTAGATTATTGTAAGATATTTTAAAAGGTGACGTTATAAAAAAAACGTTATAATTACAAACTAGACAAAAATGTTGAAGTTTTGGCTAACAAAAACATCAACAAAACAAGCATACAAGTATTTTGTACAATATTTGTACAAAATGTGACACGTCTGTATAGTTATTGCGAGTTCTACTATAATTCATAACATTCCCTTCCCCGGCTAGATATTTAATAATAACAGTAGTATTCACTTAATAATCTTTTATATTTTTCTCTATCTATCCTAATTACACATGCTACTTAAAATTTCAGAATAAATATTTGTAAATAATGATTAAAAATTCAAGAAATAAAATAGATCATCCCAAAATGCATTAAAAGTTCTGAAATGATTGAAAAGGCATCCGTCATTAATGGAATCACAGAAATTTTATATCTTACTATATTGCTTACATTACGGTTATCGCATTTTTACTCTCATAGCAATTTTAATAATAGGTACATATTTTATGTTTATTTTCCTCCTGGCCAGGGCAGGTAGCTGCCCCATCCTTTGCTTGGGTTTGGATCCCAACCTGTAACACAACAGCATAATGTAACAGTCGACCGTCAGAAGACTCATTTTAAAAATACATTTTTAATAAGGAAGTTATTTTTATTTTATTACCTAACTATAAATAGAGGGTATTTGTTTCATGACTCCTTGTTGTTTTTTTCTATTTAGTGTGCTTTAAATTGTATTCTATCCCGCCTTAAAATATTTTTATTAAGTTATACATTTCCCGGGCGTTTTTATAATTAAATGTAATTGTGCTTAGTAGAAGGTAAATCTGATGATGATATCTTAATTATTTTACTCTTTATTCTGGATAAATAATTACTAGTGTAATATAAATTCTGTAGAACTGTCATTACATAAATCTTCGAAATTATTAGTGGGAATAAATTATAGTTTCCTAAGTTAGTCTTACCCTTAGCGACGGCGTTAATTTTCTGCGTCTCGTCGTGTGTGAGTGTAAGTATTTTCTGCAGCACTGGCACCAGCCGGCTGCGCTCGTCACCGGGCGGCAGTGTCAGGAACTAGAATAAACATCTTTATTTATATTGCTATATGACACCTTTTACACTATGACCAAAAGAAGGCTAAAACGCCATTTCGGTCGGTACAAGGCTGATATTCAGAATATGTGTACCTACCTGTCAAACCCATTTGTTTTATTTTCTGCATAGTTTGTCTATACATGAATATAATATCCATCTAGGGGTGCATTAAAATGGGGTATTCAAATCACAATAGTAAAGTATAGTACGTGCCA
Source organism: Charanyca ferruginea (assembly GCA_947361185.1). Taxonomy (NCBI): domain Eukaryota; kingdom Metazoa; phylum Arthropoda; class Insecta; order Lepidoptera; family Noctuidae; genus Charanyca; species Charanyca ferruginea. The sequence continues at coordinate 17,209,371 of OX376059.1, read as the reverse complement.
CGAAGGATGAGACTTCACACAGACTTGATTTGACTTGCGCAGTACTCGACTTAAAGGTCTCTTACCTTTAAATCGAGTACTGCGCAAGTCAAATCAAGTCTATGCCCAGTCTCATCTTTCGTGGGGCGTACTATACACTGTTGTAAATATGGTATAATATATATAACTAAAGTAGAAGTGGGTTCGCAGGAATGACTAATGAGGAGGAAATGTTTGTAGTGGCAACAGAGTTCTAAAAGACGCAGCAAAGGTAGCCAGATAGATCAACGACTAAGACATTGAAGGTCGCAAGAATTCGCCGGATGCAGAAGACTTACATTCTGAATGATGATGAACAATACACAGACGTTAGTCTACCACACAGTACATACCTTAAGCGTGACGTTCTTCATGTACTCGGTGTTGTGCGCGTTCTGCGTGGCTCCCCGAACTCGGCGCAGTTCCGCCTTCAAGAGTTCGCTCAGCTGAGCCATACGCGCGCACTCGCGCTCTGATTCTGACAGCAATACTGTCACGTGTTTCACCCTTTAAAACCCAAGAAAAAAGAATGATCAACCGGGATGTATTTCACTCTGCAAGATGCTTTAAACCATATATGAATGCTTTAAACTCCATACATCACAAGAGTGGCCTTGGATAGCAATTGTTATGAAGTGGGTCTACGAACTGAGTTGCTCTATTAATCTGTGGCGTAGAACACTCGTGTGTGCTGGTTTAACTGCAGCACACACGGGTGTAAAAATACATATATACAGGTTATAGTTTGTGTGTTTTGTGTACAACTCAGGCTAATTTTCAAAGACTTAAGTTTTGGGACTTTTTAACATGTTTTGTGACTTGTAAGGGCATTTAAGGCCCGGTTCTCATGGGAGAAATCTGACTCGTTACAGAACAATTTACTGTGATAGTGCTATATGAAAACAAAAGAGCTCCAAATGAGCTCTATAATAAGCTAACGGCTGCTCAGTTACCTTTGTTGTTGAACTTGAAGTCTTCGCTTAAGCTCTGCGATCTCCTGGTCGGGCGTAAGCGCGAACGAGGAGGTGTCCATTGTATCGTCATCAGGGACTCCTTCTTCAAGTAGTCGCTCCAAGGGCACGGGTGACCGGTTGCTTCCCCCTCCCATATACTGCTTCGACGGAGGGGGCGACGGAGCTGATTCAGATCCCTGTAACAGGACTTTGAATTTTATTTTCCGTATCAGCATTTAATGTCCCTCTACTTTGAATTCCTCACTGTGAGAAGGGGTGGTTCGTACCGTAATACACCAAGTGGGCTTAGTGCGTGTTGGTGGTTGTCTTTTTCCTGTTATTATTATTATTTTTGGCCTGAGATGTCCCACGACAGGGCAAAAAAAAAGAATTATTTCCAATCCACGTTGGGCTTGGTAGGGTGTTTTAAAAAAATCTTCTACGAAATCCAATCTACTGAAATGCATACAGTGATCTAAAGAAGGTTTACCTGATATTAAACGCAGATAGCGAAGGGTTTAGTAGTTGACGTAACTGACAAATCTTCACGTAGCATCCACTCCGGGAGCTTACCGTACGACGTATTACGTCATTTTTACATAAATACACGATGTACACTACGTAGGTACCATAACCTAACAAATGTACCAAACGTATAGATTCGTCACAGTGTTTAATTGCCTTCATTATACACGGCTATACAGTGTACAATTATTATTCAACCATTTTCCACACATTTTATTACATCGGCGCATGTTTAGATAACCTACAGTCACAAGCGTAAATATGTGACAGTAACGCAAAATTGTAAAGCGATATTCTCGTGAAATAACAATTCCAACTTTTAGAAAACACCTGTTTCATAATTGTATGTTCGTTTTATTATACAATTACTATTTAAACTTCAGCAGAAAATCGGTTTAGAATGCTGCGTAAATTGTAACATATTTAAGTTTGTGACTGTACTTGCATAATAACGCACGTAAAATACAACTAGTCTTTACGTTTCTTAGACGTGTTGCAAGAATAGAGGGAAACTATCATTTGTCATAGTAAATTAAACATTTCTTGCATAGATCGCAGACGTCACAAAATACCACACGTACACGTACACGTTTGTATCATCCTAGTCTAGACACAGGCTGTATTTTCTATGGGACAAAGAATGAATAAGTTTCTATTAATATTATAATAATTTTCACCTCTCCCTCCTCCCTTGGTATCAAGGAAACGTTTATATCCATCTCGCCATCACTGTTCTCATCTTTCGGTATAACCGGCAGCATATACTGATTTCTGTTAGCGTCATCAAGTGAGGTAACTGCGACGTTGCCAGACTTCCTCATCTCTTGAGCAGCAGTCAGCTGCACCTTCAACATTTCCGTCTCCTTCTGGAGCTTCGCCTCCATTTCACTTATTTGAGTTTTGTAACATTGTGTTAGAGTAGAGACCTATAACAATAAAAAGGGTACTAAGTTAAATACTTTGGTGGTACTTTTAAAAATACGAATTAAATACTTTTTATTAGCGTCACATGTAAATATAGTCTTGGAAGTCGAATTTAACGAACTTCTAATTGTGGAGTCTAAAAGCAAAAACGCTCAGACTAATTAGCTGGGACCACGAAGTAAGTATAACAGACTTACTTCGTGGTCTGGACACACCACCAACATTGGGTACTTGACACCACTTATTATTATTGACAAAGTTTTTATGAGCTAGCTTTTTTTTCTTTTTTGAAATGGGATCTCGTATGTCAACCTAAGAGGTTGTCGGCTACTTAACCGGACTTTCCTGTGGTGCCTTAATAATAATAATAATAAGTATTAAGTATCTTGACTTGGCTCGCGAGGTTGTCGACATGTGGGATGTGAATACAGCAGTCATTGTGCCGATAGTCGTTACGGCCAATGGACTCATTTCCAAGAGCCTCGACCAACACCTAAGGAGGCTCTCGTTAGGCAGCTGGATCAAGGGGTTGATACAGAAAGCGGTACTCCTGGACACGGCGCGTATAGTCAGGAGATTCCTCTCTCAGGAGCCCTGACCACCGGTAGCTTGGACCCTGTTCCCGATACCGGTGGGCTACTATTTTTTATATTTTTAAATGTTTTTATTTATTTTTTTACTAATATTTAAAAATGTAATTTAATATGTTAAGAAAATGAATAAACGATAATAATAATAATATATGTTTATTCACCAATATTACAGATATTTACAGAGTACAGCATAATTATATACATTGAAGATATACCTTATATACCTTAGAAGTGAATTTAAGGCCTCCAGCCAGGGCAAAAAACTTATAACACGCTAAGGGCACCCCCTGTGGAGTACGGCATACGGGCCTCGGCTTAGGACTTCGCTGAGGGAGGGCAGCAAAAGGACAGGCTGGATCGAATTTCGATTATTTAGGGACCCCTCTTTCAAAACGCCATAAATTTTGTAGCAATAGTAAAATGTGACGTCACTTTTTTAACCGGTTCAATTGATTAACTATTTATTGATTTTAAAGCAACTAAAAATATAATTTTACAGTTAATTAAAATTTAATTGAATTTGTATAGATAATTTAAGGCGTATTTTTTTACAAGTACAGTCTTACAATTAGGTACTTGACACCACCAATCAATTGACATACTTTTTATGAGCTGTCAAAACGAGATTCTCCATAGATTTTGTATGACAATAGCGGCCTGTGACGTCACTTATTTTATTAATTGATTTCAAAGCACCATAAAATCGAGTTTTATAGTTAATTGAAAATTATTCGGGTTTTCGGGGCTAAAATAAAGTGTATTTTAAGATTGTATTTTGGAATTATTGGTTGGTGTCAACAACCCAATTATTGGTTAATGGTGTCAATGTCAACTATCCAATTGTCGTATCGATTTGAAACTTTGTAAAGAAAGCTAAAAATAAAATCTCCATATACAAAATAGCACCTAAAGATGTCATCCATTTTTGGTTTGGGCTCAGTTTATTAAGGTTCAACGTCGCGCCACATTACCTGCAACTTATTCTGAGTCCTCTCCGATTCAATTTGTTTCGACAGTCGCGCGAGGTCGGCATGCAGGCGAGTGGTTCTCTGTTGCGCCCGCGCCGCCTCACTCGTGGCTTCAGTCATACGCCTTCGAATACTCTCCACTTCAGATGTTTTCTCAGTAATCTGCTCCCTAAAAAGTACTGATGCTGTAACGTTCCTCATAACAGTTCAAAAATAAAACGGTTATCTAATTTTTAATACGGTTTTTAACGAATTCTTCTAGATCGCTGAGCTAAAAAAAATAGTCTACGACGCATTCTCAGACCTACCAAATATACACAAATTAAATCAGTCAAGCCGCTTCGGAGGAGTTTGATAGCAAACACGAAATTTTTAAATATTTTAGAATATAAATAAAGTATTATTTTATAGAGGAAAGATTAATTTGTTTGTTTGTTTCATAAAATTTAACTGAAAAACTACTCGACCGATTCTAAAAATTCTTTCACCAATCCCTGAGTAACATAGGCTATATTGCATTATGAAAAAATTTGGGGTTCACAAGAAAATTCACGCGGACGAAGTCGCGGGAAAATGCTAGTTAGATTATGTTTAAAACATAAATATTTTTTCAGTTTTTGGCCTTTAATTACTCAAATTTAACAAACATGTGCATATTCGACCTCTTAATCAATGGCATTATTGTAACATAATATTGTTATGTAGAATTGAATATAGTAAACAGATACAAAGTACCTATACAGATATTTATGTACGTAAGTCATTTATATAAAATTCATAGATACAATTCTATTGAAGCACGAATAAAGGCGACACTTGTACAACGTGTATGAAAACAAAAAAAAAAAAGTAAAACACATTTTTTCTGTTTTGCCAATAACATTTTAACGATCTTTGTTGGCGTTAGTCAGAACAACAAATAATAATGTAAATGTGTATAATGTTATTGTTCTACCGCCGAACAAAAACATTATTACACATAAATAAAACGGTTTCGTTTCTGTTTTTACTACAAATAATTTTTAGGGTTCCGTACCCAAAGGATAAAAACGGGACACCATTACTAAGACTCTACTGTCTGTCTGGCTGTCTGTCACCAGGCTGTATCTCATGAACCGTGATAGCTGAAAAAAAAAACAGTTGAAATTTTCACAGATGATGTATTTCTGGTGCCGCTATAACATCAAATACTAAAAACAGAATAAAATAAATATTTAAGGGGAGCTCCCATACAACAAACGTTTTGACGTTTTTTGCTCGATGTCTAATGTTGTATAGATAATGGTACGGAACCCTGCGTGCGCGAGTCCGACTCGCACTTGGCCAGATTTTTTTATACATAATATGTTCGCGATTTTGTCTGTGGAAGTTAAGGCCCATTTAGATGGAGAGAGTTTCTCGAACGTTTCTAGGCGAGAAATCGTACGCTACTATCGCAAGCAATAATCGCCATAAGATTATCGTATCACAATGTTTACATACAGGCAAGAACTAAATCCTCGCCAGCGATTATGTCATACAAGATTCGCTACTAATTTATCGCTAGGCGATATGTTACTGCGACTGTTTAAAGGCCCATTTAGATGGAGCGAGTTTCTCGAAGGTTTCTAGGCGAGAAATCGTACGCTACTATCGCAAGCAATAATCGCCATAAGATTATCGTATCACAATGTTTACATACAGGCAAGAACTAAATTCTAGCCAGCGATTATGTCATACAAGATTCGCTAGTAATTTACGCTAGGCGATATATTACTGCGACTGTTTACACAGCGAATATTATAGTAAGAAGATTCTTGCTTACGAGTTCTCTACTTGTATAAACACGATCTCGTATGACATTTTTTCAAGTTCATACGAGTATCGTACAAATCGGTTTGAACCGTTTTGAGTGCGAGACTTGCCATTCGAGTTCAGTGATAGGTACTACGGTATTGTTCTCAAAATTATACAAAAATCATTCAAATTTGGTACTACCGTATTATGTTCATTGAAATTTATAGAAATTACGAGCATTTGAGGGATATTATAATGACATATAATATAATATATATTATATGTATCTTCAACTTCCAAATGTAATTCAAGCTCCAAAAGTGTTTCTTCTCGATATCCATTTTTTAACCCAACATTTTTTTCCGTTTTCTTAGTAATTCTTGTCTAAGAAGAGCAGATATAATTAAAATACCCTCGCGCACTGCACTCATGGTAGCGACTGGCACAAAACCTCGAAATACAATTCTCGCTTTGTAGTTCTGTTAAAGTACTTATTACACTATACAATTTGTAGGAAATCAATTTAGGTACCTAAGTTGTTAGTCTCACTCTCACACTACAGTAAATTGAATTCTAAACTGGACCAATATAGAATTCAATTTAGTAAATGTCCCATTTTGCACTAAATCGGATCCAATCTGTTCTAACTGCGATTACACCTGCCGATTTCCTAAATTGATATCCTACAAATTGTATATTGTAATAAGCACTTTACACGGAGATAGATATATATTCTATTGCGAGGCAATTGTCACCCAAGGGGAAGGGCGACAATCGTGAATGTTTACACGAAGAAACTTTTTTAATGTTCTTTCGATAATCGTATCTTCGAGTCGAGAAACTCTCTCCATCTAAATGGCCCTTTAAATATACCATACTAGCTTTAGCCCGCGACTCCGTTCGCGTGAATTTTCGTACGAATCAGTATTTTTTTTATAAAATAACTTAGGGATAACGTAGCTTCCTATTAGTAAAATCTTTTTTGAAATCGGACGAGTTCCGGAGATTAACTCCTACATACAAACTTACAAAAAAAATGTACTTCTTTACAATAATAGTAGTGAGAAATACCTAAGCGTCTTATAAATCTGAAATAACATTACAAACTATTCTAGTATAGCGGTGTGAGTGGCTCATTCTGTTATACTTATTTTGTGGTCATTACCATGAGAACAGAGTCACTATCATACATCAACCAAATAATATTGTAGTTACTGTTATCAAAAGTATGTTGCAATTTTATCGTTATTTTAACTTCCGCGGTTGATAAAAAAACATGTATAAAAACAAATAACGTTTCCTTTAACGTAATCCTTAATTAATAATAATATGTGGCGACATTTCACACGTGGCCATATAACCCCAAACTAGGGAGACCCTGTACTATGGGTGCCAGACAGCTTATATACATACACAAATACATTTAAATACATACATAGGTGTATAGATAAACAACACCCAGACACAAGGTAAACACAAGTGCTCATCACACAAATATTTACCCTGGGTGGGAATCGAACCCGCACGCAACACACTGCGCAGCAGTCAATCGCTCAGCCTCTGCGCCAACCGTCTCGTCAAATTTCGTCTTAAACGCTTTTTTGTATGGTTTTGCGCCGGTTATTTTGCACTTGGGTTTTAAATATATTAAACATTTGCAGAGAGCATCATCAACCCCTCACCCATTAAAATTACTTCGAATAGCAGGTACCCAGTCAATGACGCTGTACACATACGATATGACGCCATTCGATATTGAATTGCCATATGACTAAACAAGCGTTTTTAAGTAAATAAATAATGTAAATACATACTGCGCTGTTGCTAGTTTCGATGTTAATATTTCTATCTGTGCTCTAAGAGCCGCAGCCTCTTCTTTCAATTGCTCTTCTTGACTATGATCCACGGTTTGGTTTTGACGTAATACAGCTTGAGCGCGAACCTAAAAATAAGTCAAATATTATATTTTTCTTATAGTGTAAGGATTTCCTGAACATGTCTAAGTGACTTACACTGTACCTGTTACGCTTATTAGCTTTGACATATACAAAATAGAACATAGATAACTGTTTGGCGCCAGGCTCTGTAGCCTGGCGTCAAACAGTTATCTATGAGTATCCGAGGACAGCATAATTAGCAAAACTATAATTAATTAACTTAATATAGTAACTTAACAGCAAGCCAGTATTTCCCGAAGTAAGACGTGTTTGTTAAGAGCGCCCATCCCCATCGAACGAACTTCAACGCGAGCATGATTGAAAACTTTTTTGTTTCAACCAACGCAAAGCTCGAATACAAACGAGTAAGTGAGAACGCGATAATATCACAGGAAAATTGACGCGCGGAAATTTCACAAAACTTGTTCCAGGACATACGTGTTTTTGAAAAAGCCTAACAAGTTTTTGGTAGAAATGTTTGTAATTTAGAATCTCCATTACATGGGCAAGGTTTCTATGAAGCTGTTTTTTTACTTCTTCAATGTATGAGGGCATTATGAACGACCAAAGTTCAGATAAAATTGTGCAAAAAAGCTGATTTTCGGACGTGTTTACTGAATTTGTTTCTCAAAAAAGTTTATGTTTGGCTTCATACAAACCTAGATTTAAACCACAAGATACCTGTGTGATAAAAATAATTTGTTATAACGCCGTAATCGCGTACGAGCGTTTATATGGGAAATATGACGGGATGGGCGCTCTTAAGTTACATTTAGCAAGTTATCTTGAAGAAAAATTGCATGTTAGCAGGCATGCAATAGGGTACAATCACAGATATAGATAGACCCTAGATAACGCAAGTATCACGATCTGTTTGAAAACCAAGCGTGCCATTTTTTGACTACCTATTATGACGTCAGAATGTTTTGTTTTTCTCAAATTTGGTATTACCAGGTATTACTGAGAGTATTAGATTAAAAATAATTGCTTTTTAAATTAATTACGCATAATATTAATCACAAAATGACTTACCGATGGAAGGAAACGTTTAGTTTATTTTTTTTACTTACGATTTTTGTACGTAGCTTACGTACAAAAATGGCACGCGAAGTAGTTGCTCTTGCGTTATCTAGGTCTATCTATATCTGTGGGTACAATCAAAAGGGATCCCTTCTTTTAGCATGATGTTCTTTTTCCTAATATACTTTGGCATAATTTGTTTTGCCATAATAATACTTAGCTATTTTTTTTGGCATACAGTTTTGGCATGATTATCCTGAAGGCTAATTTGTTTTGGCATAAATTTATTTCGCATAATGTTACTAGGCATAATGTGCAAATATATTGAGCCACGCGAAAGTATTCTCTAACAAATTCAAGATGTTGTGCTGCTAAAGTTAGTGACAGAAACGAATCGCTGCAAAACCGACGCCGCGTAGTTTTCTCTGCCCTACCCCTAGAGTGTAATCTAACACCGCGTAGGCGTGGAGGGGCGAGGCGGCCCGCGAGCTGAGGAGCAGGTGGTTTTAACGCTCGCTGCCGTGGCTGAGACTGGCCGGCGCGGCCGGCTAGCAAGGCGAAACTGCGGTGGTGAGAGGTGAAAACACATCTGCGAGGATAAGCTCGCGTGGGACCGCTGGAGCCCCGCAGCGCCGGAGCGAATGATAGAAATTATGCCTGCTGCATGTTGCATGCTTGCTTGCATGCTGTATAATTGATGCATGCTTGCTTGCATGCTGCATAATTGCTGCATGGTGTAGGTTTGTTTACACGCTTGCATGCTTGCTGCATGCATAGTAAAAATATATTTTAATATCATTATGCGTAAATAAATGTATGTTTTACAATGTTATACTTAATTATTATTATTAGAGAAATTAAGGTTAAAAAAATTATACGTAAATAATGTTATGCGAAAATTTAATTAGGAGAAACAAAAGTATGAGTAAGTTTTCTCAGGTCTTAAAATTTTATGCAAATGGATAGGGAACCCAACCAACCTTGTAACTAGTATACTCAGTTTTCAAATCAGCCAGCTCTATATTAGTAATTCTCAATTTTTCATTCAGTTCCGAGCACTTGAACTCTAATTTCTTAACTTTGTTGTTTAGTTCAGCCTTATCCTCGCCTAGTGCCATTATAACTTTTTCTTTGTCAGTAAGTAATGACGTCATTTCTAAGTCTGACTCCTCATTCTTTCTCTTTTCATCTTCAAGGTCTTGTTCTAATTTGGATACGATGTTGTTTTTTATTTGTATCAGGTTGCTCTTTTCTCTTCCATCTTCAATAGAGTGCTGTAGCTCTTCTTTGACAAGTCTGTTTTGTCTCTCCTCAGTCTTTATTTGTTCCTCCAGCAGTTTTATTTGTGTTTTCATTGCTGTGATTGTTCCTTCTTGTGTGTCTATCGTTGATTCCATCTATAATATAATTATTATTTAATATTGCTTCCAAACTATTTACTTAAAGTTCCTGAATCATAATAATAATTATTATTAAACTGTAACACTTGCCTGCATCATTTTCTTCTTACTTTCCTCCATCTTTGTGGAAAGTTCTTTCATGGACCTTTCATAATCTTCCATTTCAAGACTCAATACATTTTTCTTCTTGACGTCACGTCGAGCTTTTTCCAGATTTTCTTTTGTAACTTTGTGAGCTTCGATTTCAGTTGCTAATTGTTGAGTTTTGTTTGCTAATTCCACTAAATTTTCGAAATACAAAGCTTATAAGTTACGTCATTCATATTTACTTATTTTATTATACATGTTTAACATTAGAAACATTTAAAAACACCATTACCTTTCACCTTGTCTAGTTCAGTTGTAATTTTTTTCGTAGCTTCAAGCGCAACAGTTAATGATTTGACTTTTTCTTCAAGTTCATTATTTTCAGTTATATTTACAACTGTGATTTCGGTTTTCGAGCCATCAATTTCATCTGTAGAATTACCAGACTTGCTCTCACTCAGTAGCTTCTCAAGCTTAGTTTTATCTTTTTCTGTTTGTTGCATCTGGGTTATGGTCTCATTTAATTTCTTTTTCAGCTTTAGAGCGAATATTCTCAACTTTGTGTATCTGTGAAAAGTATTGAGTACATTAGAAATTACAAAAATATTTAAGGATTTCACTAAAGAGATGGTTGACCCATACTTTTCTTCAAAGGTTTCATCTAAGTCTTTCATTCGAGAATGTTCTTCTGCTTTAGATATGGTAGATGTTGACATATCTTCATTTGGTAACTCTGCTGTAACATAAAATATAAGTTTCGAAACTGATATGGATAGGTACCTAGGTATTACTTTTATGGCATTCTTTTTTTGACGTGATAACGTCTTATAAATCGATGAACACCAGCTGCACGCACGAAAAAGTGTCACGTTCCGCCTGAGCCTGATCGTGCAAGCGAGAACGCGAAACAAACGATAGAGAGGCACGATCGGCCCAAGCAATAAGCTCCGCCCATCTCGACGGAAGCCATTATTTGCTTATGTTATATATGTTAGCCATTAATCCATTATGTTCCTGTATGACGTTATCACGTAAAACTATCGTCGGTAAACAGGCTTTATAGACAACCAATATTTTTAAAGGTAAGGAATGACAAGGGTGATTATTTGGTTATGTTATATATGTTAACCATTAATCCATTATGTTCCTGTATGACGTTATCACGTAAAACTATTGTCGGTAAACAGACTTTATAGACAACCAATTTTTTTAAAGGTAAGCAATGATAAGGGTAATTGTTGACTAACCTGAAGTAATTTGTTGTTGTTTAAGTTTTTCTATTTCTTCTTTCAAAGTTAATATAATTTCATCTTTTTGAGACAAATGTTTCATGGCGTTATCCATGTCAACATTCAATTGGTTAGCAGTTTCAGCCTTCTCGTTTGTCTTTTGCTTAGCATTTTTTAAATCACTTTCTAGACCTTCATTTTTTTTGAGTAATTCTACTTTCTCATGGTTCATATTTTCTCTATCCTTTTCTAAAGTATCCACCAGTTTCTCCATTTCTGAAACAGCCTTCTGCAGTTTAGATATGGCCTCACCACGCTCTTTTAATACCTGATTGATTTCTTTCATTTCATTTAACAATTCTGTATTTTCAGACTTATAGCTCGCCAATTTAGACTTGGCATCTTCATATTCAGCGATAAGGCTGTCAAATTCCTTTGATTTATTTCGTGCATCTTTTATTTCTGACAAAAGTGAAGCATTTTCCTGTTTATAAGCAGCCAGCTTGGTTTCTAATTTAACAATGTCAGTTTGTAAAGATACATTCAAATCGGACAAGTTGTCATCTTTTGGCTGCTCCAATGAAAGCTTTAGAGTCTCTACTTCCTCCTTCAAAAGTCCATTTAAATCTTGTAACCCTTCATGCTCTTTCTTCAGCAAGTTGAACTGTTCCTGCTGAGTCATCAAATTACACTTCAACATGTTAACTTCACTTTCTTTTTCTGCTTTGAAATTAATCTCAAAGGCAGATTTTTCTTGTGTTAGGAAATCCAATTGAGATTTTAAAGATTGTAATTCTGTTTTCGATTTTGATAATTTGTCTGATAAAACTTTATTTTGATTTTCAAGCTCAACAACATTATCTCTGGCATTTAGTTTTTCTTTTACTAACATTGATTTTTCACTTTCTAAAGCTTTAACTTGCAAACTCAACTTTTCAAGCTCATCATTACTCTGATTGTGCAGCTTGTCATTTAATGTTTTATTTTCTCTTTTTAAAGTTTGCATAGATTTCTCAAGTTCAGTGAATTTATGAGTTATATCATTTAACTTTTGAGTACATTCATTTAAATTTTCTTTCAGGAGTTTATTTTCATCTTGTTGGTCTCTGTTTTCATCCATATTAGCAACAAGTATGGCATTTTCGTGTGCACTGTTTCTTAATTGTTGTTCTAAATTAGTAACTTGATCTTTTAATACAAAGTTCTCCTCAGTTAAGGCAGTTATTTGAGAATCAGTGATAGTATTATCCATTTTAGTTTGTAATACTTCATTTAGTTGTTTTTCTAATTCTAAGAGTTTTTCTTGCAATGACAGGTTTTCTCTGTTCAGTTCATTTATTTGATTATCAAGTACTTTTGACGCCTTTAATATATCATTTTGCCATTTAGGAATATTTTCTGAGTATTCTTTGACTGTTTTAGCTAGAATAAATCTAGAATTCTTTAATTGATTAATACAAGCAGCACATTTTAAAATTTTGTCTTTATAACTCCTCAATTTTACATTTGCTTTTTCTTTTTTAGCTTTTTCAGACTCATACAATTCATTTGCCTCATTGAACTTAGCTTCATAGTCTACATTGCTTTGAACTTTACTTTCTAATTGTTGGATTTGAGTCTGTAATTCTTCAATTTGTTTATTATAATGCTCTTCTGAAAAAAAAGGTATTAAAAACAAACTACCTACTTCAAAATTTCCAAGGTTATTTGTAAGGAATACACTTAAGTATTACTATAACATTTGGAAAAAAATAAATAAATAAAAGATTTACCTTTATTGACACTTTCTTCCAAAATTTGAAGTTGTTCTCTTTGTTTCAATCCAATATTGTTAAACTCAGCAGCACTAGCTTCAAACTCAGTGAGTTGACTCAACAACTGTTCATTTTCTTCTAACAGGCGATGGTTTTGTCTTCTAAGTGAAGTTACTTCTATATCAAGATCAGATAACTTCTGACTAATATCTGCTATTTTGTTATCTTTTAAAATCAAATCAGATTTGTAACTATTAATGTTTTCCTCATAGTTTACACACTTAGTGTTTAGTGCTTTTATCTTGCTTTGAGCGGAATCAACTTCAGTAATAAAGTTGAGTTTTTGTTCTGTTAATGAATCAACAATTTCTTGCAGAGTTTTAACATTCTGTGTACTTGCATTTCTTTCTTTTTCATAATTTATAAGAATTATTTTGCAACTATCAAGTTCAGTCTGCAACTCTGTAAAGGGTGATATATTAATTTATCTGTGTGATATGTAATTTATACCTTCACTTCATCTTTAACTTTCCAACAATGAAACATCCAATGATGAAAAGTAAATCATTAGATATAATATAATCAAATTAGACTATTATAATTACCTGTTTTGGCTAGTTTAGCTTTTTGAGCTATCACCAGTAAGCCTTTGCACTTATTTATTAGTTCATCTCTGCTCAAATCATCAAAAGGGGTCTTTTTAAGACCACTGTCTTGGTGCTAGAAAAGTAAGCAAATATACTTTAAACAAACATTAAATTTACACTGATTTTATTTACATGTAGATAAATTCTTAGGGAAACTCCGTCGCGACACTTAAGACTCAAAAGTACACTGCATACTTCTGAGTAAATAATAAATTTGTCAAGGGCAGGATGTTATCAACGTAAGCAGTAATGGAACTCGTGTGTATACAAACAGTTAGAAGCAGGAAAATAATTTTTATACACCAGGCACTGTTACAATAACTAGTGATGCAGTATTATGCGAATTTACGTGTGAGTCGGTGTGAGATGTCTACTTTTTATTAAGTAATTTGTATGTTAACAAACCGATGACTCTGGATAATCCATGGCAGTCTGTTAGTAGCTGTATCTCATTCTCAAAATGAAAATAAAGGTGGTATTGGTATAAAACTAGCAAAATCAAGAAAATAATAAAGCTTTCTGTATGTTTATGCTGAATTCAGTCACATCAATTCACTTATTCACAACCCTGAATACACTCCAAAAAAGGCAACAAGAAACAGACACAGACAGTCAGTCAGACATGACAGACATGAACAAACACAATGTCAAAAACCAATTATGTCAAAATGACAATGTCATTCTCATCCATCAAGTACAAACGTCAATATCGGAGGGTAGCTAACCCAAAATATCGACTCGCCTTCGCCTTAGAGGTGCTACAGCTTAAAGAAAAACAATGAACAATTTCTATTCCTGATATTTTTAATAGTCACAGACATAAAATTCAGTATATATTAGTTAATAACTCAAACAATGGTCCCACTATGTCTGTGGTCCCATCTATGTCTGTGGTCCCATACCTATTAATAGATATAAGTCAAGTAATTATAGATGACCGATTCAATATTCGTCGCTACTCAATCCAAAAGTATCAAATAGCGTTTTCTCCACAAAATAATACGATTTTGTAATTACTATTCTCGCGAATGTTATCGGTTAGTATTATGCCGCATGTCGCGGCCAGTTACCTAAGTAAAACTGTGATTCATTGCTTGTTTAATTAGTAGCTTACCCACCAATACCCATTCATCTTTCATACGAAGCGCAACAAGCAATGTCTTTACACTACTTTATAACGTGTCTATTTCATGAAAACATGACGCTTACAGATTATTCTAATTTGCTTGAAGAGTTATGTTGATTATTTTTAATTATAATAATTGTCTAAATACATATTCGTTACTATCGCGTCTAATTTTTGTATTACCCTACACCCAGAGACTGAGCTGTAAATTGCAAAAATTGTAAGAATATTTGAATTTTGCGGGAATTGTGTATCATATATACACAAAAGAAAATCACCAGAAAAGTTCGCGATGGCATATGTCTTTATTATATTATATCCATTTCAATACTTAAAAAAATGGGCATTATATAACGGTAGTTGGAAAATTATTTCATAGGTTGACTAATAGTTCCTGCTATTTACACAAATACGACATTAATCCTTATCATTTCTGGAATAACACATAGGCTACTTTTATCCCTGGAATAGGTTCCCATGAGTTGCGGGAAAGGTATCAAAATTTCATTGTTACTTTTGCTAATGCTATTTTTAAACTAAGCTTTTTAGTAAGTATTCCTTACCTAACGTGATCATGGAAGTGGTATGTTATCAATATTACCATGAATAAAATACTATTTTGTTAGGCGATTATAAGGATTAACGTCATAAAATGTCTTAACTAACTTGGTCCTCGGAGCTACTCTAATTTATAGTGTAATGGCGGCTCTAGTCATCACTGCTATCGTTTCATGTGTGTGAATGAATTAATAAGTTTTATAGAAAATATGTGTTTTTAGGTGTTGTGATTAATTGAAATGTGATAAAAACTCGTATAATATTATTTCATCGACCCTTATAATTCTATAATTTTACAGGTAAGCAAAAAATGTGCGTGTGAAAATCGAGCAATATCTTTTTGTCGCATTCGCAAACCTTTGCGGGGCGCGTCCATGAGTAATATTAGGGCTTTCTTTGCTTTTATTTTATCACCATGTCAAGCCTACTCAAAAGTCCCGCTTATGTGTCCTTAAATCCGAATGAATATGTGCCTAGCTTAGGATGAAAAGTAGCGTGAAACATTGACGCTATGATACAATCTTGGTACGCGATTTAAAATCGTAGGATGTTTTACCTACGTTTATCGAAATATTCTCTGATGATGATAGCTTCTATCAGAATGTACAAAACAGGGTCTTGATAAGTTCTTGAAGTAATTGGTTAAATTTACGTATGTAGAACGGGCAAAAGAAGACGAAATGTCGAGCGACGAGGATAAACCACCTGCGCCGCCGGTTCGGCTCACTAGCAACCGCGCCACGGACCGTGGCGACTCTGTAGCCTCTGTGGACATGAGGCCTCTTCCAAAAGGTAACAAAATCTTGGCAACTATCCAGTTAATTCACATGTAATTCGATTATGTATTGTATCCCCCTGTGTTAATGAGTTTGTAAACAATAGACAGGCCAAAAGATAAATCAACAAGAATTAGAATCTTAATATCTTTATGGGCTAACCTAGTGGTTCTCCTGTGCTAATCCATTCAATACTGCAAATCTATTATATGTCCCCAAAATAAAATAATGCTGGTAGGTATTCTTTTTTAATCAAAGTAATTCAAACCTGAATAAAGGACCTGTGGGTCAAGAGACAGTTCATCAGTTGTTGTTGATTGTTTCAGAACCTGATGATGGTGGTGACAGGAAGAAGAAAACATTAAAAGCTAAAATCAAAGGCTCTAAAAGTACTGCTCACAATGACAACAAACCTAACATTAGCTACCCAACTAATTTTGAACATACAGTTCATGTGGGCTTTGATGCAGTCACAGGAGAATTTACTGTAAGTAACTTTATAATATTTTGTATTTTTAGTTTGTTATGGAATTAATTTATGGTGGCCATGAAAAATATACTTCCGTCAATACTGGGTCTTTTGGGAAAACCCATGACACATCAGTGTACCTACCCATACCCCACATACAAAATATTCATTGCACTAATACTGTGATGTGGACATTTTTAGGTATTGACTGACTGTAATTAGAAACCTATTTTGTTAATTACAGTCCCATAGTTTTGTTACCATAAGTACCTTATTATAATTTGAAATGAGAATGCATTGATAAAGTTTTTGTATAAACTCATTCAATTTAAATATTAGTAATCACTTATTGATAATGAAAAGTCTTGACTGCAATAATGCACCTTTGATGCAACATTGTGACTGTCGTTTTGTAGTTCTTCACTGAATTGTGACTTTTATTACATTCTTAGTTCAGAAAGTAAATAATCAATTTTTTATCCAGTCCCCGTGATCGTATTGTACTTATTACATAATAAAGAGTGAGCTTCCTGCCTTAACACAATGCCTCACAGCTTTGATGCTTTGCTTTCTTATAAAAGTGGCAAATCAAGTATTTTTATTTGACATTTAATTTTTCTTAGTTGTTAACAAGTAATTTATAGCAAACCTGGAGCATTGTAATTTGAGATCAAAACTCCTTATAACAATAATTATACCTGCATTCAAAACAATATATATTTTTATGTAAACTGACTTCTTGATAATAAAATAGTCAAAAAAGTAAGCAAGCATGTTTATATTAGAGTATGTATTTTTAGAATTAATGACTTATGGGTTGACTCCATGGAATGTTTATAGACCATCATTGTTTAAAACTGTGATGGTGAATTAGCTGTCTGTTTGTAATAAAATGTATTTAAAACTAAAACAGTCCTTAAGGAACAAGTAATGATATCATGTAATTGAGTTCCATGTATTACCGCTTTTGTTTCAAGCTGCCTATGACAGTAAGTAATAGCTTATATTATTATATGTTTAGTGCATTGTCACATTGTACCTGTACCTAACTGTTGAAATACAGAATGTGATAATGTACATTTTTCTTTAATATTTGGTTTACCCACTTTTTATGTTCATTATTTGTTTTTAGTTATTTTTCATGTTTACTCAATTGTGTAAAATGCAAAATCTATGTGTAGCATGCATAGTCTACTCTCTGTAATACCATTAGTTTTAGAATATAAAACCATTTATCTCCTCTAGTTCCTGCTTTACTCTCATTCTTCCATAGAATAAAATTATGAAAGTATTGTATAGGTACAGTATTAGTATGTCAAGTAATAATTAGTCAAGAAATACAGAAGAATTGCTTGGAGACCATTCATTTTTCCTAGCTGTTTATTATAAACTAGTAGTCTTTGTGTTTTCTATGTGAATAAACTTAATAACTTTTGATTTACTTCAATAATCATTTATTATTGCAGGCAGTAGTAGATCTTTTACTATCACATTTATCTAAAGAGTTTAGAGGCAAAAATTTTGCATGATATTACTTCAAAATGAAATTGTGACCTATATTCTTAATACAGTTTACAGTTCAACGAATGTGGAAATTTTATTGCGCTTGTACACCCTAAGTACATACGCCTATTCTATGTGGCAGCTAAAGAAACCAAGAGTATTCATTTTAGTTAATACACAGGGTAGATTAACGTGTTCACTGAAATTTTTAAATAGGCAATTGGTGCGACCGATGGCCATGTGCTGAAATCACACCAAAATCGAGATTCGAACTAGCTCTGTGTACAAGCGCACCTACGCTTTATAAATGGCTACAAACCATAGAAGTTTTAATTGAACTTTGCATGAATATTTTAACCTAATAATCCCCAATTTTGACTGTGTAATGGTTGTTCTAAGGGAATGCCGGAGGCGTGGGCGCGGCTGCTCATGGCTGCGAACATCAGCAAGCAGGAGCAGAAGAACAACCCCCAGGCGGTGCTAGACGTACTCAAGTGGTATGACGCGTCCGCTACGCAGCCACCGCCTTCCAAATATATGACTTCTGCGCAGATGCATACTACACACTCAGGTTCAATTTTTAAAGCAAATCACTTACATTTTAATTTTGTAAAAAAAAAACGTAGTGAAGAGCTAGACTTAAAATTTTACTAATCTATGTCTGAGATAGTGATTTCAGACTTATATTAATTTTAAGTCCAGGTTACACCTTGAGCTGTGTGATGATTAAGACTCGTGCCTTCTGTGTATGAGGAGAGGCCTTTGCTCTGCAGTAGGACAATTTTATAGGCTGGTATTATTATTATAATATTGTTTTAGGTAAAATCAGCTTTAACAAAAGTTTTAAAAATGTGACACAATATTGTGGATTCAACTTTTCTTTACCTGTTACAACAGCTGATTATTTATTTTGCAATAATATTGTTGACAGGATCGTCAGTATCCCGAGTTTCGTCCAGTAGTCCTTCGTCGTCAACCCCCACGGACACGGAACACCCCGAGCCTCCACCGCCGCCACCATCGCGACCCGATCGTACCAAGAGTATTGTACGTATTACCTCGTTATAATGCTGTTTTCTTATTTTTGGATATCAATGACACAGATATGAATTTGAAGACACGACAATTATTTTCTTTTTAATATTCAAACATTGATTCAAGCATCATTGATGAACATGGTACACAACACAACACGACAAAGAAAATATTAGTATGCGAAACCCTGCATGTGCATGCAAGCTGTTGCAATTCGTCATGAAGCTGTTGCAATTGGCCATTGAGTTGTATAACAAGTTCTCGTTGTATTCAAGTGTATGTGTGATTCCAGTACACAAAACCGATCGAGGAGGAGGAGGCGCCGCCCCCGCGGCCTGCACCTGCTCCCGCGTCACCCCCGCATGTCCCGCATCCTGCCCTCACCACACACTCGGTGAGTTCCAACAGCTTAAACAACAGATAAATCATTCCTGCTTCTTTTTAATTTGATATATGACATTCAACTGTTTCTAAAATCACGACCCTGTGTGTAGCCCTGACAATACTGTGATGATCTCTTGATCCGTAGATTTACAGTGACTGCTTCTATGATTTGCGTGTTTAGTTGATTTTAATTGATTACTTAAAGTAGAATAGAATAATTATAATTAGGTGCACATATAGCCCCATTACAGGTGTAGAAAATATAAAATTGAATTTAACAAAAATGACGATTTTAAATGAAATGCTAATATAGTTACATATAATTCATAATAAAATAAAATATGTGTATAATTAATAATAAAATAATTCAGTCAACATGCTTCAATTTTCATAATTTGTATTTGTAATATTATGTACTTACTATTTTGGAATTGTTATAGTTTTCCTCTTTTGCTACTTAAGTTTGCTTAAACTGCATAAAATTTACCATTATGTAATGAAATAATAATAGACTTCCTCAAATATTAAATTCAAAAACGGTTGATGTCATAACAAAGTCTTACTTCAGATAATGTATGAAATACAACTACACATGATATGAATTACTTTAAAGGTGTGATGATAATAAAATCACTCTTTTAGTCCATAACCCTTAAATGCTAATCTGAACGATCAGCCTCTATAAAGCTATAATAATGATACCAGCCTAATATTGCCCCACTGTAGACAAATCCCACTTCCTACTAATATCATAAATGCGAAATTTTTTGAGGATGGATGGATGTTTGTTACTCTGTCACGCGTAAACGGCTGAACGGACTTAGCTGAAAGGACAATGCCAGAAACTCTATAGAACTTTGCCCCACTCAATAAAAGTCATGTGCAATATGTAGCATCTTACTGTTTATTTATTGCTGATAACTAAACATTAGTTTTAGTGACTGTAGAACTTGCGGTTTCCGTTTAAATCTAAAAACAATAATGACATTGATTATAGGTTAAATTGTATTTTAGGTAAAATCAGTTTGTATTTTGTGGGTAGGTATTTCGTAATCCGCAAGTTCTAAAGAAAAACAATTTACTATAGAAAGGTTCTATATTCATTGCAATTATTTTCATTAATTTACTTTTCTGTACATGGGTTACTTTTTCTGTACATGGATGGGGCAGGATCTGGCATTGTCATTTGGCACACATATAGACCATATACATATTGCCCTAGCTTAACACATTGGATTTAACTTAGCTTATTTCTGAAGTGTATGTAGGCTAAGTCGCAGGCAGATGATATTACTTTATAAACTGGGAAGGCTAAGAGCTCTTACACATCTGCGACACTGTGCCGCGATCTGACTGACTTTATAGAAGTTATAATAACTTACCAATCCTTTTTTCAGCTGATATACTTTTTTTTAATACAGTATCATGACGAGTTATTGACCGTCTTAAAATATTTGTTAATTCGTCAAACGACGCTATAGACATTTCAAAGTAATTGAAGAATTTCTTGTCATCTGGCTGTAAAAGATGATTTAGAGAAAAAATTGACTGTCTTGTTCTCATGACAATATCTCGTGGACCCATATAGTTCGACGATTCTTTTTTCGTTGACATCTTTTGAATAACAGCAAAAGAAGTACCTACTTCTTCCTCAAAAAACATTTTAGAAACCTTAGCTCCCTCACGTAAGTTGGCAAGAGATTTTAGGCCACGTAAGTGGGGGAAGATCGCGCACGCACAATTTCATACATTTTTTACGAGCGCGAACTTCCCCCACTACAAAATATCTTGCCAACTTACTTGTACTTAATAATAATATTAACAGCAGTGGGACAATAAAAGACTGTTATTATTGTTAATAAGTAGGTATATCTCTATTAATTAAAAAAAATAATGAAGCTCATTCCTGAAACGCGCGTCGAACGGCGTGTTAAAAAAACGCAGTGTGCTTAGGCCAAGTGAGATTGGCGAATTCTCTACTCTTTATAAACTCTTTCACTCTGCTGATGTTGTTAATATAGAAGAAACTGCTCTAGACATTATACATAATTGGTTACAGATCTGCAGTCGAGCGGAGGTGGGTTCGGGCGCAGTGTTAGACCGCAACAAGAACCCGGCGGGCGCGCCGCACACTCCGCCGCCACACGTCCCCCACGCCCCGCACGCCCCGCACGTGCCGCCGCCGCCGCCTAACGGCGCGCAGACCAATACCGACACCGGGTGCGTACTATCATCTTAACGTTTTAACCACCGTCGAAAAAATCAGTCGTCGTGCCTCCATCGCCCGGCACAGTGAATAATATTAGTAATTCATCTAACTTCGGACATTATTTTTAGGACTTCTAATTAGGAGACTAAAGTGTATTAAATTGTAAATGATTACTTAATTAACTATTTACCTAATATAAACATCTTGATAGAATACAGCGAAATTAAATATAAAAAAAACAGACTTAACGACCTGTGGTATTTGGTCGTAAACACAAAAAGATTTGTCGGATTAATCCGACGTAAGCGGTTAAAGAGTTAATTCCGCACACCATAATTCAGAATATAGTCTGCACAAATTACTCATAAGGTCGCGCGTGTATTGAATGATTGTTATGTATTCGTCTAAACTAAAAAAACTTATATTGAATATGGTTTTCTAATTTACAGAAGAGCAACAGCTCAACAGCAGAGGAAAAAGAAAATGACTGATGAAGAGATATTAGAAAAATTAAGAACTATTGTTAGTGTTGGTGACCCCAATAGAAAATACACCAAAATGGAAAAGATTGGTCAGGGGTGAGTTCAAGGCAACATTTTTGCATACATATTTTTAAAAACATCAATCGTTTCTGGAAAATAGACTCTGTGACATTGACATTAATCATTATTTACTTTGTTCTTTGTTTCTAGTGCGTCAGGTACAGTGTACACGGCGATAGAAACGTCGACGGGTATGGAGGTAGCAATCAAACAAATGAACCTTAGTCAGCAGCCGAAGAAAGAACTGATCATCAATGAGATCCTCGTCATGCGGGAGAATAAACATAATAATGTAGTCAACTATCTAGACAGTTATCTAGTTAATGAAGTGAGTATCACAAATTTAATAGCATTCCTCATATTTTTAGTCGAAGATTAGAGCGCTAATAACGTGACGGTATGCCTTTATAACGAATTGCTATGCCGCTGTTGTAAATGTTTTCTTTTGGGATGATGGTCTACAGTTTTTGGTCTAATAGGTATCATTACTGTTGTGTAATTCCGGACCATATTGTTTGACGTCGGAGAGACATGTAACTCATGCGACACAACACGAGAACATTGTGAATTAAATATTACATAAATGGATTGTTTATGTCGACCCTGTGGTGCCGGGCGCGAATAGCACCACACCATTTCTGAGAGATATTGACCAGATGATGGGCAACAGCATCCTTCTGAGTACCATAACACCCACTGCGATCGCCAACATGCATCGGCCAAGCATAGCGATTACGACTGAACCCCCCGTAGTGGGCGTCTAAAGGTTGTCATGATGATGATTGTTTATGAAAATTAAAAACACCTTCAATTATGTAAAAACGTGCCACAGAAAAGATAGTCTAGCCTTATTTGATACTCACACACTTCCCGATTAACTTTTATAGGAATTATGGGTGGTAATGGAATACTTGGCGGGTGGTTCTCTAACGGACGTAGTGACAGAGACGTGTATGGACGAGGGACAGATAGCCGCCGTGTGCCGTGAGGTGCTTCAGGCGCTGCACTTCCTGCACACCAACCACGTCATACACCGAGACATCAAGTCCGACAACATACTGCTCGGGTTAGATGGACAAGTAAAGCTGAGTGAGTATCTATACTAAGACATATTAGGCGACTAATTTGAAGGCGCCCTTATACTGCTGAAATTTTTGTTTGTTTTTAGAGTTCCGTACCTAAAAGAAAAAACTGAACCCTTATAGGATCACTTTGTTGTCCGTCTGTCTGTCAAGACCCTTTAACTCGGGAACGCGTGGAGGTATCGAGTTGAAATTCAACCCATATACTCAAGTCTACAGTCCTTTGAAGCTGTGAGAAAATCGAACTTCTAAGTTCGATAGTTCTTCATAGTTAGCGTGAAAAAAAAAAGATACGGCCGTTATGCCGCAAAAAACGTGTATTTCGACACTCAAGGGTAGTATAATTTATAGGGTACTTCCTGTTAACCTAGAATTGTGAAATTTGGCAAGTAATGTCGTTATATACTACAAGTACAGAAAAAATCTGAAAACTATACATTTGTAATTCAATAAAAAAAAATATAGTCCTTATTTAACCTTTTCACCGCCACGGACATGTATAGAAGTTTCGGATTTCCGCGCCACCAGCGCCACGACTTCATTAGAAGTTCTTCATTTTTTCAGTCTTAAAAAATCAATTTACTTTATTTATAGACTTTGTTTTTTGTTATTATTTAATAAAGCACTGTCTAAAGCCCCGTTTTTGTATTTTTAAACACAAAAGAATCCCTGATTTGTCTTAAAATCAGCAAAAACAAAAACTCCAAAAATAAAGTATGTGCCCTGCACGCCAAGGACTTCATATTAAGTCGGCCAGTGATGTGACTCGAAATTTATCACCGTTTCATTTCGCCTGTAGAAATTTTTGTAAATACTAATATCGAAAACAATTTAAGGTCAGTAAAACATTAATTTAGTTAACGACTTTATAACATAAAGAAAATTGACCAATTTCGAACTTCAAATTGGTGCTGATCCGAAATGAAATAGTTGTTATTTTTGTTTACCAATCCTTGTCGATAATTATATTCCCATCTCTACAAATCAGTTAGTTGTCAGTGCCCCGACTTGTCCTGTGTCGTCATATGCGTATGGGTGTCAAGGTCATTTTAATATAGTGCAGCACTAAATGGATGAGGGCGCACGCATCTTTCTTTCCTCGTATTGCTTGTGACAACAATAATATTGACCAAATAAATAAACAAATGCAAAATGAATAAAGAATTAGACTCTGATGAGCTTTTAAAAGTTTGCAAGGTATGGAATCTGATTCGGAATAACAAAAAATAAGGTCATTCTTTTTTGCGGGCATAGTTTTGCTGTGTTATATAAGTTATATATTAAAAACATCTTTCGTTTCGTTTACAAGTAAAATAACTAGGTACTGTATAAAATAACTCTTTTTGTTTATAAACAGCTGAGCTTTGAATGTTTAACTTTTTTATGGATCACTTTTGGACAACTCACCACTGCTTTTTAAATAGTTAAATACCTACATAATTACCTACTTTCCATTTCCAGAAAACACGTAGAAAACACTAACACACAAAATTCCCTTTAGATACGGTAATAAACGTTGGCTGAAGTATTTAGGTAAAAAAACACAAAGATAGAAGTGAAAGAAATAAAGATCATAGGCGACATCCCTAATCAGAATTGAATTTACCGTGCTCTGAGCGCCAAGAGCTTGATATGAAGTCAACGGATGACGCCATGAAACAAATAGAGATGTACCATATTTCTTATAGCTTTAATTGAATCATTAATTTATTTCTTTGATACTTACAATTTATACTGTTATTTTTTACTAACAATACTGTGAAATAATGCAAGTATATAAATATTGAATCTGTTTTTATTTATATTCGTAAATTTATGAATAAAATTATACCTAACGCGTAAAAATTTAATTTATCGATAGGACGATACCCTCACCACTACTTTTTACTATATATGTCGTTATACATGTATAGCTTGACGCTGGACGAGGCATCGCGTTTTGTGACCGTGGCGGTGAAAAGGTTAAAGTATAATTAATCATGGATGGCAGGGTATGCGAGATCATAATATTGTATGGGTGACCAAATCACGGAATTTGAACGGAATCCTCTGTGGGCGAGTCCGACTCGCACTTTTTTATTCCAGAGTGCTATAAGCCATATAAGTATTGTAGTACCGGCCGCGAATAGCATCACCCCATTTCTACCCGTGGGTGTTGTAGATGGCGACAGATGGATTTTGATCAGAGGATGAGCAGCAGCGTCCTTCTGTGTACCATAACACCTACTGCGATCGCCAACATGCATTGGCCAAGCATAGCGATTACGGCTGAACCCCTTGGCAGAGACCTATGCCCAGCAGTGGGCGTCTAAAGGTTGATAATAATAATTATAGGCCATATTTTATTTTCATTTCACGGTCACGAAGTCGCTGGCAAAAGCTAGAAACATGAATACATTACATAATATCAGGCCTCTATTCAGATGCCGGGAATATAATATAACCGCGTTTACGCTACTTTACGTGGCGGCCTGTTGCCACTAACTAAGAAAATCCAATTATCCAGACTGACACAAAACACTGATACGTAATAACGTATCAGTGTTTTGTGTTACATAGTTTATAGTAATTTTACCCAATACGGCAAACAGTAATCTGCCATTCAGTAGACAGAAATCAGTCATGTTCATTCTCTAAATCAGGGATGCACAGACTTATTGAGACCACGGGCCACTTGGGCAAATGATGAACTAATGGTGGGTCACCAGCACAAATTAAAAACATACTTTTTTTAACAATTGGCTCAAATATACTTGTAAAACGCTACACGTAAAATTGCTTCCAAACTTTAATTTGCAAGGCGGTTTCGATTTTTTGTTTTATTATTATTTAATACCGAAAAAGTTTCTTCACATATTTATACATATAAGTAGAACCAAATAAACTGACGCATTTCAGGGCACTTGTGCAAACTCTTTGTACATGGTTTTATCAATGCAGCGGTAATAGTTCAGCAAGTCCCCTTCATTGAATTTGTTGCGAAAATCTTGATCGTTTTGAATATCGTTTAATTCTAACTGCATTGACTCTGGTGCAGTTTCAGCTGAAATGGTGAAAGGATTGCTAAATATACATATTCTGAGTTTCAAAAAGTTAAACCTCTATTGGGCATAGAGGTTTAACTTTTTGAAACTCAGAATATGTTTAAACTACTTATTGTTAACCTCAGCAATATTTTTCCTTCAAATGTACGAGGGAATATTTTTGCTGGCGGGCCACTAGCATATTGCCGGGGGGCCGCGGTCTGTGTCCATCCCTGCTCTAAATCTATAAAAGAGTTTCCTTTGCTTTGTTTGTTGAGCATGTCTCTGAATGTTGTTTTTACATGTCAGGAATAATACATAAACACATCAAAAGTGTCTAGGGTTCAAGCACGTTCTTGCTTGTCACTAAACATCAGGCTTTTTTATTTTTTTTGTAGGTCCTATGGATACTTATTAGTACGTAATTTGATAAGAGAATAGTAATTGAATTTCGACATTAAGATTTTACATGTCAGGAATAATACATAAACACATCAAAAGTGTCTAGGGTTCAAGCATGTTCTTGCTTGTCACTAAACATCAAGCTTTTTTATTTTTTTTTGTAGGTCCTATGGATACTTATTAGTACGTAATTTGATAAGAGAATAGTAATTGAATTTCGACATTAAGATGAAAATTTTGCTGTCAAGTCTTATTTCTATATAATCCTGCAACTGGTTTAAGGCCAAATCAATACAATTTCTGCCATACTTCTGAGTGGAATCAATACAAAACAACGTTATTATGGAGAAAATACATCATTTAAGCAGAGAAGCAGAGAAGCAATGATCAGAGCCTACGCATGTTAGAATCTGCTTCTTGGCAAGGTGCTGTGGTAATCGCTCTGGACACTACGCAGAGTGTAGGGGAGTTTGGCCACGTTACCGCATCACTAACAGAGCAGTATGACAGAGCGACATGGATGACGAACTCGCATTACCACGACAAGATCGTTACATTCAAAATGTTGGTTACGAGGCTTCATAGCTGTTCAGGGTTGATAATAAGCGAAAAAAAACGTTAGAAATCGTTTGCATGAAGACAATCTCTGTTCCTAAGGCCGCTGCGTGTACCCTATTGTGCCCCGGAATCGCAGAGCCCGATTACAATGAACACAAAACGCCACTCCTCTGTCTAATTTCTGTGTTTACGCTCGTAAACACAGAAATTGTTTGAATTGTTTTTCTCATGAATCTCGCTTAGGTATCAGACCAAATACAGGGTGGCCCAGAGAGAAATGCACTTTTGAAAATTCAAGGAAAAAAAGCTGTATAATTTTATAGAACTTTATTATTTATAACGTGAAATTATTTTTTGTGGGAACATGTTCTTACCACCTCGATTTGATGTGTGACACGTAGCCCCATCTTGCTGAAACCAAGTGCTCCTGTTGTTGTGCAGGCAGACAGACAGACGGACAACAAAGTGATCCTATAAGGGTCCCGTTTTTTCCTTTTGAGGTACGGAACCCTAAAAAATGGTCCGATGATTCCCCATTTCGGAATTGCGGCCCAAACTGTAACTTTCGGTGAGTGTAGCGGCTTCTGATGTTTCAACCGCGGATTTTCTACAGCCCAATACCTACAGTTCTGTTTATTTACAAATCCGTTCAGATAAAAATGGGCTTCATCCGAGAACAGGCTGTTATTGAAATGATTGAACTTTGCAAATCTCAATCTCGATTCGAAGTCTTCTGCCTTTGATTCCTGTACTAACTGCATCTTATAAGGATGTAATTTCAAAAGCCGTAAAATTCGCTGCAATGAGTGTCTAGATCGACATCTAGACACTCCCAAAGTCGATGAACGTTTGCGCTCCGACATTCGTGGATTCGCGCGTACAGATTCTCGAACGCGCTGAATGTTTTCGTCAGTCCGTGATACTCTTTGGCGCCCGCGAAGCCGCATTTTTTGCGACGATCCTGTCCTATCGAATCTCTCAAACCATTGCTTAATTAAATTAGTGCTTGGACACTCACTGATGCGCCGCAATTTTTGACGACACGGTTGGCGCAGTGGCTGAGCGATCGACTGCTGCGCAGCGTGTTGCGGGTTCGATTCCCGCCCAGGGTAAACATTTGTGTGATGAGCACTTGTGTTTGCTTTGTGTCTGGGTGTTGTTTATCTATATATGTATGTATTTACAAAAAAAAAAAAATGTATTTGTGTATGTATATCAGCTGTCTGACACCCATAGTACAGGGTCTCCCTAGTTTGGGGTCAGATGGCCGTGTGTGAAAATGTCCCCACATATTATTATTATTATTATTATTAATTCCTATTCAGTACGGTAAAGCCGTCGAACAGTCACATATGATCGAGCATTTTCATAAAATGCGCGGACACAAAATGAGTGCTGCTCTCCTGTGTAACGACTCATGCAATCATGCCAGGAAGACCATGCATAGTGGTGGAACTATCTGATATGGGCGGGTATTTGAATCAGCGGAAGAACCTAATTGACTGATTTGGATCAGGCAATCTCAATGCGCAGATATACGCTAAAAAGATTGTATCAGATATTGTCATTTCTTTGCGGCCCCAATTTGGGCTTCATTTAGAAGCCCAAATTGGGCATTTGGGTAGTATGGATGCCGTACACACACCAGAAAATCTTGAACGCCTATTCCGGATGATTTATATTCAATGAACTCTTATTGAGAATCGATGCGATTATGTTATATGTGTTAACGGTGGAATTACAGCTATTTATATTTTGCGCAATAAAAACCTTAAAAATCTTTTATTTCTATTATTTTATTACATTTTGATGTCAGAATTAATAAATAATTTATTTCGGATTCACACACATCTATATTGTTGTTAGTAGCACAAAAATACTTATAAAATAAAGTATAGTAGTAGTATTAATGCAAGTGCAGAGAGTACTTCGGCGATCTACACATACGAAAACATTTTTTTTTACTAAATAGACATTTTTATTTTATTTCAATAGGACAACAAAATATGTTACTATCAACTTACCTATAGTTGATAACTTCATTTCCGTAAGAATTTTAACAACTTATTATTAATGTTACAGCTGACTTTGGTTTCTGCGCTCAAATATCTCCTGAACAAAACAAACGGACGACGATGGTCGGTACTCCCTATTGGATGGCACCTGAGGTCGTCACGCGGAAGCAGTATGGGCCTAAGGTTTGTTACACTGCTACACCTACTTCATCTTGATAATGAAAATAATTTACGGCTCACTTTTGCCGACGCTTTTGACACTTACATGCAATCCGTCTCGCTCGGGTAATGTTCGCTGTAGTAATTTCCATAGTGTAATAAGATATAGTGATTTAACTCCTTTGACGTCGACTACTAGTTACTAACAATATGAAAGCGTTGTCACAAAAAAATATTTGTTTAAGTTACCATTATCCTTTAGATGCGCAAACGAGAAATATTATATTATTTACGTTTTTTAAATTGTCTGTTAGGGATAAAGTTAATGGAAATACGAATACAGGCAGATAGGTCTGATTCAGATTGTACGACTAAAATAGTAATAGGTATTTAGATATTATAAATATGTTTGTAAATCTTAAGTAGCAATTTACGTGTTACTGCAGAGGCGTTAATTCTTAGTAATGCCCTAGTAGCATCTCGCGCCACGTGAATTCCATTTGCGCAAGCACTAAATAAGTTTTGTTAACAGTGTGTGATGTCTTTTATTTATAACTAGCTTCTGCCCGCGACTTCGTACGCGGATCCTGTTGCTTATGCTAGCGACAACGGGGTCGGCAAAATCGAAGATCTGAAACTTTCTAACTGATTATGAATATTTTGTTGTGTTCGGGACAATGTATGATAATCTCGATCAGCAGTTAGTCGTGCATCACGTTCATCACTCGTTTCAAAAGACCTGTTAGTAGATGTGCGAATACGCTGAGAACTCAAGCGTGATTCTCTATCCGTGAACGTCTCCGACTCGCGAGACAATGCGTGACGTTCATGATCAGCGGTCAGTTTGCGCATCACGTTCCCCACTTGTCTCTAGAGACCTAGAAGTCGATGCATAGATACGCTGAGAACTCAAGCGTGATTCTCTATCCGTGAACGTCTCCGACTCGCGAGACAATGCGTGACGTTCACGATCAGCGGTCAGTCGCGCATCACGTTCCCCACTTGTCTCTAGAGACCTGAATGTGGATGCGCAAATACGCTGGGAACGCAGACATGCTTCGCGATCTGAAGAGGTTACCACGGAGCGATTTGCAGCCTGATGTTCTCGAACAGCATCAAGTCTCTCATGACGCTCTTCGGTAGATTCTTGGGATCTTATGATCCTCAATCTTTTAGCTCCTTTGGAACATTGAGAAAGATTTGACCTCTTTCTAGGCATGGTTATAGTTTTATTGTGAAGAGATACCTGATCAATTAAAAACTAAGTGACTGCTCCCCTGCGTTACCGGGTAGGCTACCGTGTAAAGGAAATTAAACACTCAAATAACATAAGCAGGAAGTCATATTTAACCAATAAAAAAAAGGGAGTTTTGACCAGTAGAGTCAAATTTTCAATGATATACCAGCGTCATCAAAAATTAGTCCTAAACTGTTACCGCCTTCAACGCGTGGAGGTACTCCCAGCTTATTTTATTTTTATAATATACAGTGAAATAAGTGACAGCTTTACAGTAAAATTAGTGATAGCTTTGATTTCCACATCTGATGTTTCTGATCTTCGATTTTTATAAGTCAACAGGAAATGCTCATCAGACCGAATAACTTTTGCTAAGACGTCATTCCTCTAAGTGTTATGGTGTAGCTGGGCTCTTGGAGTTGTTCCAGATCTTAAAATTTATTCTCTTAGCAGAAAATGCTCATCACGTGGAACAATTTTTGCTATTGTACCATTTTTGTATCTCTTATAGTTTAGCTGGTCTGTTGCGGTTCTGCATCAGGAGTTCAAGTTTCCAAGATAAATTATAGCCTATATGTTGCCCAGACTTAATACCTATACAACAAAAAAAAAATCATTCAAATCCGTCCAGCAGTTCCGAAAATTAGCGTGTACAAACAAACAGACAAACAGACAGAATTTTTTTTTTGGATTCGTTCTCTATTACTGTTTCTAAACCCCCCTCAATTATTACTTTTTTAATATATTCAATGTACAGACACAGTTTTTTTACTGTTTTATTATATGTATAGATAGTAATAAAGATATCGATATTGTTTAAATTCAGGTGGACGTCTGGTCATTGGGTATAATGGCGATCGAAATGATAGAGGGTGAGCCGCCATATTTGAACGAGAACCCATTGCGCGCGCTGTACCTAATAGCGACGAACGGCAAGCCGGATATCAAAGACAAGGAGAAGCTCAGCACAGTGTTCCAAGACTTCCTCGACCAGTGCCTCGAGGTGGACGTAGAGAGGCGTGCCACCGCACTCGATTTATTAAAGGTACGCTATTCAAATACTTGTTCCAATACATATTATTTCTTTGTAAAGAAATATCAACTTTATTTGTGTGTAAAATTAAGTTGATTTTTGAATTACTAATCTTTGAGAGGTCATAAAAGTGTGTGCGTTAGGAGCAAAATAATGTCGAATGTCATTTAAATGTACGTCACACGTCGTGTTCACACAATAAAATTTCACTTTTGTAGCAGAAATTAAAATTGTAGTGAGATGGGCGTGTGTAATTGTGTGTATTATTCCTTTATTTCAAATTGGTTGCACTTATTTTTCATTCTTCTTTCATATGTCATGCAACTAGAAATAGAAGTGTTGTCACTGCTGCTAAACAGGGCCTAGTTTTGCAGCAAAATTGTAAAGATTGCTGCTGCAGAGCAATTATAATGTGTAACATAGGTGTTCTCATAAATAATTATAATTTGAACGTGTTGTTCCAGCACCCCTTTCTAAAAATGGCGCGGCCGCTAGCGTCGCTGACGCCTCTCATCATGGCAGCCAAGGAGGCGGCCAAGGGACATTAGCGCAGGCAGGCGGCGCAGCCCCACGCGCCCGCGACAGCCTAGCGCCCTCAGTGCCTGTGGACTACACGCACGGACACCACACGAGTGTGAACCTTGTGGACATCTGTGACGATAACCTTATTAGAGCAATACCTATTTTAAAAGTAAAACTGCTGCCCGTTGAATATAATAGAGGTAATATTTTTACAAGAAAGAGATCGATAATAAAGTGCAGTCCACTAACTATAAATCATCGTAGTGTTGTGTAGTAGCGTTATAAATTGTTCTTTTAGCGAGGTGATCTCTTATTGACGTGTTTCGTTTGACTGTTGTACGGTAAGATCGGATAGTGTAGATAGATACTAGCAGTTTAGATACGAATTTTTGAAATAATACGAAATATTATAGCTGCAAACGAAGACTGGCAGATGTTTAGGCGACATTGTAAAGTATAAATACTAGAGTACAGTAGAGGCGTTACGTTAGAATCGGTTCAGCTTATTCACTGTGATGATAGCTGTTGAGGCAGTTAGTCGGAAACACATCAATACAGAGCGGACCGCACGCGGCGGCGACGCGCGGCGGCTCGCCGGCGACGTCGCGCGCAGAGTGAGTGGTGACGGAATGAATGGGACTTTCATTTCATTCTATTTTATTTGTATTCCTACTTCGAAATATTTTTATAATTTTAATGTTTGTTAGAGCATTTATTGGTACATATTGAGCATTTTATCGTGAACTCTGCGGAGTTTGTATAATTTGTATCACGTATTAAATCTAACAAGATATTGAAAGCTTCAACTGCTTTTTTGCTTTCGATAGTTACTAGTTAGTGATAGTTTTATGTATGATAATTGTTAATTTATTTAAAATCGCTTATGGCTTCTAATTTACGTTTTTGAGATTATATTATTATTATTGGTAAGGCAGTTAATTCGATATTCTTCTAAATTGATAATTTTTTACATGATATATTGTTAAAGACGCCAAAAATATTCTCATTAAATTCATTTGACGCGTGACGTAATTATTATTTTACATCGTCATATTAGGAGCATTTTATTGTTAGTCATGACTATGAGGTGAAGCATTTACATAGTATTAAGTTTATAAAGTCTATTCAGCTGATTTATATTAGCAGAGAAAGTGAAAATATATCGGTGATCGTCTCCTTTATGGCACAAACAGTAAGTATTTATTAGAGCAAGGAATAAATAATTATATGTGTGCAGAACAATAGATTTTAATAATTATAATAGACATAGATAATTCATTTAACGATAGAGTTACGTCATATCGCATTATTGTTACGACAATAGTAGGAAATATATAGGATTCAATAATATCCATTTATTTGTATTAAATCATTGAAGTATTTTATTTACATTTATTTGTAAGACTTGCAAGATGTCTCTCTGCTTTTACTGTTTAGGTTCTGCCGACAGACGCTGTTAAATTTTGTTTTATTTTGATATGTATTCACTATTTTAAGTGTGTGAAAGTAGCGCGAGTGTATGGCTGACGTGTATGATACGCATTTGTGACGTGATGCGACGGAGGCTGCAGCGCAGGTAAGCCTCATGTAAATTGTACAGACACAAGTAAGACGAGTAGAAATACTCATTGACAATATGAACGTGACCAATTTACGCTATGTAGAATCTGTGCAGTCCAGGTTGGTGCATTATGTATGACTTGCTTCCTATATATTTTACACAATTACTGGAACATTATCAATACTTCAAGTTTATATCGAATTATATTATTTGAGTTTCCTTATTTAATAATGTCGAAGAGTCTATTGATATTTATTTAATGACTGATATGTTAATATGTAGGTAATGATTTATTATTTAATAAACCTCGGGTTTTTATTACGTATCGTCAAGTATAAACTAAATTGACTATTTGCAATAAAAACTCCCTTTGGTAATTTTAATTGTGAAAGAATATTTTTTTGGAGTTTTATGGGGTAAAATATGTCGTCCACTGACCATTTTAATGCAGTTATAACTAATTCGCACAATAGACTCATTAATGATGTAGATAGTATTCAAATTTTTATGATAAGGTTATCAATCACTAATAACGGCCTAAAACAACCTGTTTTATTCGTGATTAATATTGCAAGTAATTATATTTTAACAAGTTCATAACAATCAATACTGACTGCACCAACCCATACCAAATTGTGCAATATTGTAGAAATGTAAAAATTGTAGCCAAACCTTCAAGAGAGCTTGAACAAACTTATTCAGTATCTATATTACTAAAATATTGTAAGAAGTGTATTAACTACATAATGTGATCATGAAGATGAATTTGAGTATGCATAGAATGTTGTTGAGAAAGTAACTGTAATTATGTACGTAGCATAAGTTAAAAATGTATTAATTATTGTAATAGGTAACTGAACAAGACAATGTGGTTACAACATTTTTCATGTTTTTGACGGTTGTAAAACACCAGTGCCATGTATGAGCAACTTGTGCATATAAATTACCTACTACCATACTATAATAAAAGACTCACCATGATTACTTAATCGTTTCATTGGCTATTTGACATGCTAAACGTTTATGCAATGGTTGCAAGATATTGATTAGTAAGGTTGCGTACCTAAAAACAGTCACAGTGCGAATATAGGTAGGTACTTGAATACACATTTGGGATAATAAAAATCAAATTTGAGAGTTACAAAATATATTTACTATAGAATCTAATAAATAATCAGCAGCTACTAAGAACAAAGATTTGTACACGAGTTCAAAAGTAGACAATAAATTAATAACAAATCAAGATCCACACCAAAACTTATCTCCCAGACCACCTTATCGTTCTAACTAGCCCATCGTGGTATTACTTTACCGTGATCAAAGAAATACTAACTGGCCGATAGACATACGAGCAAGTACGTGTAGTTCGGACGACCTTTTAAGGCAATTTAAAATTTCACGTACTTGGGTAACATGCTCAAAGCGACTAGTCCGGCCATAATGCGTACGTACTTGCTCGTAGCTTATGAGCAAAGAAATATCAAGTCTATTGCCCACTTTACGACGGGAGATTATGTTATAGGGAGATTTTTGTGATGGTGTAGACATAAAATAAAAATAATAACAATGACTCGTTATGGTAACTAAATTATTACAGAGTTCATAGATAAAAAGCTGCCTCGTAGTAGCGATATATTACAGATACGACTTTACAAAAATAAAAGACAAACCGTCCGTGCTACGTGGTATAGGCACATGGTCACAGGGTTTTTCTAGTGGCACTTCGTACAAAAATACAATCATTAGATTATTCTTTACAATCAAATATTCTAAACCGGATTAAAAGCGTAATTAAATCATGTTTTTTTTTTAATATCAACCTGATATTTGAGTATGCAAATCTGCTGAATTATTTGATGAAAGCATTTTTTTTTTACTTATAACTACATCAAGGCAAATGTTTATTAGTTATGACTATTCACAATGGTGACACGTTAGTCTTTCCTCTCTTCAGCAGGTATGAAGTCCAAGGAGGCAGAATTAATGCAAAAACGTTTTCGTTTGGGCGCTGGCCCATCATCGAACACGTGTCCCAGGTGAGCGGAGCACTTGGAGCATCGCACCTCAGTTCGCACCAAACCTGGCCGTGTTAAAACCAGTAATATATTTGCCCCAACTTTATTTCACACACCAGATCCATTCACCAAAAAGCCATTTATTTACATTTCACATTGCACAATGAATGACATGAATATATCCGAATATGAGGTTCATAGAGTTCGTGTCGATAGGATGTGTTGGTAGGCGCACGTCGTCACGGCGGCCGCGGCGCAGTCCAGCCGGCAGCCGTCCAGGAGCACAGGCGGGACGGGAAAGACGGGGCAGTTCAGGTTGTGAGGACAAATACATATTATTTATCATGCGCATTCCAGAACGGTTAAAGTGATGTCACAATAAAGGCGTGTAATAGTTAGGTAGCGAATGATGCAGTAACCCAATGTTACGGCCGCATCCAAATTGAATTGTGTGATCATTTGTGTATTGTTTGTGATCGCCCAACCAGAGCGGTAAATGAGATTAAATTTATGTAAAATAGCATGAATAGGTACATTGCGTTATTATTTGCGACAGTGACTTAGTTGTGTGATGATTACGATTTGACACACAGTGCATTTCCAAAATGTTATACGTATCGTACGTTAGACGAAGTATCAATTTGAAATTAACCAGTGATTACCAATCAGGGCCGACTTACGTTTGTTGTGGAGTCAGGATTGTGTCGAAGGATGGTCAAGGATACAGGGAAGACAGAAAAAAAGATAAAATGTATTAGCACCAGAATCCATTTTCCCATCACCAGGTGTATGGCGGGTATTAATAAAATATTTAAAAACAAGATATTTACAAACTGCATACCTACGTAGGTACGGTTTAAATACGTATAATTTTCTAAAATAACAGGTGACTAGATAAATAAAAATCAAGTTATATTTAGTAGGTCTAGGTAGGTATACATACAAACTATTAATTTTATATTGGGCATGTCTAATAAAATTCATGTAAGTAGCCATTGTCGAAAAAATATGTACAAGTGTTGAATGGAACATATACGTAATTAACTTGTTAAGCATGCCGTTCACAATGTTATTTAAGTATGTACATGCATGTGTATGTTAATTCCATTCGCATGCGATTGGGATCTCGAAGATTAAAAAAAATATATTTTTTAAATTATACCAAATCAAATTATTTAAAAATGGTGTTATTCCTATTCTTGATATTTAGGATAAAATTACAATAGGTTCCTACCTACCTAATATGACGAGATTCGGCGCGGAACTGAGAATCAACAGGAGTAACGTTTGCGAACATACCACCACTCTCGGGTTTATGTAGACCTACTTGTTTAATATAATAGTTTTTCAAATTATGATACCTAACATACTTAAAGGTATCTATGTAAACATAAAACATTACTGCTTATCAAGCATTGTTTCAGAGAGTGCAATAATGTAGGATTCTTGATATAATTTTAAGCAAACGTTGGATTTTTATTCAATAATATACATGTAAGTATATTTTGTATTTGATATCTTAGTTCTACCAACTAGTAAATAAGTAATGCTAGCAATTAAAGTACGTGTGCACATAATTTAGTTGTACCTATGTCTATGTTTAACATTACGTGGGAACTGGGAATCAAAACTGCGAACTTTCTGACACATCTACGTCATCGCTTTGCTACGAAGAAGTGTGTAAGTATACTTACGATTTGGATTATATAAAATACTAGCTGATGACCGCGACTTAGTCCGCGTGATTTTCAGTTATCAGCGGGGCCTTACTTTTTTTTGCGCGGATCCCTAATTATTTTCTAAAAGTAGCCTTAGTGACTGCTTATAACATCAGCTATTCTGCCGGTGATTATCCCGTCAAAATCGGCCCAGCTGTTTCAGAGATTAGCCGGAACACACAGACAGTTTTTGTTTTTTTTACAGTATATACTTTCATCATTTAGTAAAAAGCTGTCATTTTGAAATTACAAACTGACACTTCAATTTTATTTATATGTAGTAGTCGGTATAGACATAAGTAGGTACGCTAATACATTACGTTAGCAAAAATAGAGCTTTTTCTTGCTGATTGAGATTGATAAAAAATCATATGGCCGAATTTCGGCTAGGTACATAGTAGAAACATCAGAATTACACTATATTGAGTGCAGTTCCCACATATAATCGCCATCTACATAATACCTACCTTATTGATATACTAATATGCCCGTTTTCATGAACACTAGGCGACATTATTGTGCATTAATAAAAGCGCACTGTTGAATTTTAAGTGCTTAGTTAAAATCCAATAGTGCAATAATATTTACACATTTTATTTAGGTGTTGTCTAGTCGGTCTAGTTTAAGTGAATTAGTTTAATAACCTACAGACATTTTGTATTTCCAAAAAACTGAAAGGTAGGTACTTAATAAAAAGAAGGCTTATAAAAACTAGTCTGCTCGCTTTTTTTATTTTCCGTAAAGCTACTCTAACCATAGCAATGTGATAAACATAATAGGTATAAAATATAATATATTGTTCAAGTTGAAGGCCATGGTCACGATCACAACACAAGCGTTAGCGTTTAAGGCAATGTATCAAGATATGGAAGTAGCATTGTATGTCTATATAAGTATGTTGCTCAAGGTAACTTGATAACATGAGGGTAGTAGATGTCACAAACTCGCAAGACAATCTGCAGCAAATCATGTGATGAAATTGTATGTGTAATATAGTTATCAGGTATTTGATAAGAATATAAAAAGATATACAAGGCCATGACTTGTAATTTGATTACAAAGAATGGATGACTGAGCAAACACTGAAACCTACTCATAGTCGCTTACTTTATGAGCATTTTTCAGAACAATACCTTAAAATAAATGTTTTTCAAAACTTCTACAAATCTAAACATCCAAAAAGAGAAATACATACTACATCCAAAGATGTGTGCATCTTTGGACACATCATAAATAATAATAAATTGTACATCGATTTACATAATACAATTTGCTGCAAAAGCAATGAAATGCTATGGTAAATAGGTAGTCTCCAATTCTATTAATAAAATAAATGACATGTGATTATGTGTAATGCCATGTTGTTTTTGACGACTATGCCTTTCTTGCATAATAAATGGACATGCAAGAAATATTAAGAGACAATTGATTTGCACCATTACAATATCCCTTTTTTAAATACAAAATGATTCCAATTTAAAGTTATTAAAATAAGATCTTGTACCAATTCTGTCATTTATTTCTAAAAATGAACTGGAGGATGTTGACAGTGGTGAGTAGAAGGAATTAGACAGCAACCTTGAATGGAGGCCTGCTTTGGAAAAGCTATTGTTGCCAGTCTTTTAAATTGAATGCTGTGTGCTACTAAATGGCATTGAAATTGGTTCCATATTGTTAATTTCAATGAATGCTTTAAGGTTAGACATACAAGCATGGACAAAAATTTAAGTGATTTTGCATTTAGCAAATTCTAAAGGCAGGAGATCCTTACTTATTTATTATACATAAATTACTACAACAGTCAACTTAAATCACTCATAATATTTTCTATGCCATTTTTAACTACTTTTATAATATAATTGAAAAGCATTATTGTCCATGCTTTTAGTCACATATTTAACTGACTAGACATACAGTGCCAAGTTGTTTCATACCTGCGCTTGTGTCCTGGTGCAAGGTAACTTTTTCATTGGAGAGAACATCATTGAATGCAGGCCAACCACATCCTGAGTCATACTTTGTCTTAGAGGTAAATAGATCTTGTCTACAGACTACACAACAATACATGCCTTCCTCATAGAATTTGTTGTAACATCCTGAAAATTTAAGAAATACTTTTACTTACAACCCACTGACCAGCCCCCTTATTCACAACCATTCGATACGTTTCCGTGTTGGTAAGGAACCGTATTCGACAATGTCATTTCCGACTTCAGTCTTCGTATGTTCGTTGAACTGTCAAAATTATTTGGTTTCGGATTTGTGAATTGCGTTTGAAGGACATCTTCGATATCTTTTGACTTTTGATTTGGTACGGAATCAAATCGAATGATTGTGAATAAAGGGCCAGGACTTTGTAAAAAAAGCTATAACAAATAAGTTTGAAACATAAATAGTTGAGAGCTAAAATAAGCAATAGAATATTTTTCTAAATAAGCTAGACAATTAGGCTGTTATTTTTATGTAAACATTTTGATTAGGTATTAATAATTATCTCTTAAATGCAAATGTTCTAGTGGTAGCCATACCTGTATATGGTCTTTCGGTTCCAGCTTCTTGGGTAACATGATACTGCAACGGTGTCAATTTCTTTTTCAAAGACTCCTTATCCTCCATGGCTCTCCACACTAACGCTAAAAACACGAATCAAGTTTGTATGTTCAGTTAAACTGTTTGTATCTAACTGGCACGTTTCCAAAATAAACCGTGAACGAGGTCCTTCCGTATTTATATATCGGAAGTATACACACGCGCGCGCTGAGTGAGTCGTACGTACCCGTTGTGAATGGATGCTTCAACTTCAACTGCACGCCGACGGTTCTATTCGCCTGCAGCGCCTTCCTAACTACAACTATCGGCCTCAGTAATAAACGCA
Organism: Charanyca ferruginea; assembly: GCA_947361185.1. NCBI lineage: Eukaryota > Metazoa > Arthropoda > Insecta > Lepidoptera > Noctuidae > Charanyca > Charanyca ferruginea. The sequence continues at coordinate 17,168,738 of OX376059.1, read as the reverse complement.
TTACTTACATAGCCTAAGGTGTTGCGTAACTGAATGATATGGCTTTGTTATATTACTATTGTGATGATAAGATAGCGTGCCGTCAGCACCAAATCGATGCCACAAGATCGCTAATCACAATTATTCACAATCAGTCAATCAGCTGTAGTGTCTAGCAGGGCTGGCCCTGGCTGTAACTCTGTATCACAGAGTATATAATCACTTAATCACTACGTTTACTCTGTATTTGACTTGACCTGAGTTGACCTTCCGTATTATTATAGTACTCTTTGGTATTTGACTGACTTTGACAATTATTTCTTGCGTTGACGCGTCTACATCAAGATAAATAATTTTTGATGATGACAACTTTGAATTTGATTGACTACTATCTATAAAACATGGACTTAATATGTCCATGCTATAAAACGATTCAAAAGCAAGACATTTCAGTTTAGGTTCCTAAACTACATAAATCGCTTCAATTCGTACCATTTAGTCCAATACGCGCAGTTCAGAGGCATTTGGATCGTTAGGATGGATAATACAAAATTTACCATTATAGTACTAATAGAGTCCATTTTGTATTATCCAAATTAGGCAAATATTTGCACAAATTAGAAGCGGCATTAGAACTTGGGAGATTACTGCAATGTTCTGGCACCAGAGTGCAGCACTAGCATAGTCCGTAAACAGTTTATCGACGAGTCGTTCAAAGCGTGAAATTCTGCCTTTAATTGAGTACAAAATTGGGAAGTGTGTTATATTTTATACAATAATGTATCAGTGCTGTGTATTTCGATGAAGAAATGAAGGGAATTATTCATTTCCAAAAGAAGAAAGTGTTCGAAAACTTTGGGAAGCAGCTAAAAATTACTCTAAAATATGTTCAGGTTAAGTATTCAGGTGAGATAGTCGCATTTACAGAATAACGTTCACATTTATCATGTAAGACAACCAAATAATATGATTTTATTCTGAGCTTAACCTAGAATCCACTTTCAAATGGTCGTAGGACGCCATAATATGGTTAAAGGAGAGTTAGGTAAGTAAGATTAATTAAAACTTCGATATATTTTCACAAAATACCTAGTTATTACAATTAATAACATAATATAACAAGAATACGAGGTTATGATTTACGGAATGTGCTAGTGGCGCCCTCTGCGCCGCCGAGTTTCGCGTAATGTTGATGTTCCCTAGCAAATTAAAGTAGGCATGGGCAAAAAATATTGATATTTTTCCATACAATTATCGATACACAATTTCGTCGATAGTTTTAATCGCAATATATCGACATTTATTTTAGGGTAGGTACCTATCGAATTCGTATCAATTTCAATATCTTTTAAACGCAACTCTGGCTTCATGTTTAATAATAATAAATGTGCGAGACAATGAAAATACATAGTTTATAGTGGTAATAGGCAATAGGCACTGATAGGAATGTAAAGCATTATTAACTGTGCGAGACAATGAAAATATATAGTTTATAGTGGTATATAGGTAATGATGAATGTATACAAGGTGGGGATGGCAATAGCACAAAAAATTATCATGGTATGATTTGGTAATTTGGTGTAATAGGGTATTACACCCGTTTTTGAAAAGTGTCTCAATGAAATTCTGTAGTGCTAATATGCCACCAAAAAAAACCACAAAATTTTTATTCAATCGATAAGTGCCACAAAAATGCATCCAAATTTTAAATTTTCAAATTTCGCGCGTAGTTTAACGAAAATGCCTCTAAAGGTGCGTACGGATTAGAGGCAGCGTCGCCTGAGGCACGCACGGCTCGCCCTGTTGCCTCAAGTGCGTACGCGCCTCAGCCGGAGGCGTGCCTCCACGAGCCGTGCGCGGCGAGCCTGCGCACCCCGAGGCTGCCTCTAATCCGTACGCACCTTTACTGGACGCCATAATGCTCAGCGTAAGTGACGTCAGTTCGTTTTGTATCAAATGAGATCATATTAAATATGATAATTGTACATAATTTAAAAATAATTAAAACCATATTTTGTAATAGGTGTAATAATGAAAAAATTACGTTGGTTACGAAAATAATAAAAGTACAAAGCCTATATTAAGCCAATCGGTTGACTAACAGATGACAATTTTTTGTTTACATAGCCGTACGGCGTAATAACATAGCCGCTACTATTTCATAAGCCTATATAAGGCCTACCAACGCTGCGTCGTCGCCACTCTAGAACCTTTCTTCCCCATCAGTTATCGGTTCTTCGAGCAATGTGGCCTGCCCATCGTCACTTCAACTTGCATTTTCTGAGAGCTATGTCAGTGACCTTAGTTCTTTGGCGAATATCCTCGTTCTGGATTCTATTGCGCAAAGAAACTCCGAGCATCGCTCTCTCCATGGCTCGCTGGCCAGCAGTTAAGATCCACGTTTCTGTGCCATATGTCATCACTGGCAACACACACTGGTTATGAACCCTCGTCTCTAGGCACTGTGGAATGTTGGACGAAAAGATATCTCGTAGTTTACCGAACGCTGCCCATTCGAGTTGGATTCTTCGGGCGACCTCTTTATCGAAGTTGGACCTGCCTAGTTGGAGAGGTTTTCCAAGGTATTGTTCCCAACAATTACCGGTACGGGTAGAACATGGACATTCGACATAATTTTCGTCTTGTCCATATTCATTTTAAGACCCACCTGTTGAGAAACGTTACTAAGGTCGCTGAGCATAGTGTTAATGTCCTCCATCGACTCAGCCATGATGACTATATCATCCGCGGAACGAAGATGAGTGATGTATTTGCGATTGATGTTGATGCCACATCCATCCCAGTCCAAGAGCTTGAAAACGTCCTTCAGTGCGCTTGTGAACAGTTTCGGAGAAATGACGTCTCCCTGTCTCACGCCTCTTTGCAACTGGATTGGTTTCGTGCTCTCGTCCTATAATCGGATCGACATAGTGGCGTTTCTATACAAACACTCCAACATTGTGATATATCTATAGTCAATACGGCATCGCTGAAAAGACTGTAACACCGCCCAGGTTTCGATTGAATCGAAGGCTTTTTCATAGTCCACAAACGCTAGGGTCGATAGGCATAATGGCCGATTATACTCCTCAGTCTTTTATATAATCTGGCGGAGCATATGGATGTAGTCTATGGTGCTGAAACCTTTTCGGAAACCGGCTTGTTCGGGAGGCTGGAAGTCGTCAAACCTGCGTTCGAGTCGATTCGTGATGGCCCCCGAGAATAACTTGTAGACATGGCTCAGGATTGAGATGAGTCTATAATTCTTCAATAAGGTATTATCACCTTTTTTGAAGAAGAGTAGCACCACGACCACCACACTCCTGTGCCATACTTCTGGCGTAGTAGTTTTCCACCCGCTCGCAGAAGTTGCGTCGTAATTCCTTCAGCGCCCGGCGCCTTGTTGTTCTTAAGCTATCCCTCCGATAGCTTCTTCCATTCTAATCTCATACAGGCTGATGTCTGGGATATCCTCAGTATATTGTAGGGTCAGTCTCGCTCTGGTGTCCTGAGCTGAACTGAGAATGGGCTGTCGTGTCGAGGTGTGCAACTGTCCATAAAACCTCCTAGCTCTTTCAGGATCTCAGGTTTCGATGAGATGGTACTGTCGTCTTCGATCTTCAGTTTCGTCATTTGGCTTTGCCCAATAGACGCTTTCTTTGCGAACACTTTGGAGCCTTGGTTTCACTCGATTGCGGCCTTAATACATTGCGTACTCTAGGACCTCAAGTCGTGTCGCATGGACTTTGAGATACGCCTATTGAGTTTGCCGTATTTCATAATATCAACTGAAGATGAAGTCTCATCTCGGACCGGTCTTCCATTAGCTTAATGGTGTTTCCTGAGAGCTTTAGACGCTTTTTCCGGCGTGGGGCTGTAAAGTACTTAGAACTTAGACTCCACTGCATGGACAGTTTCCACCAACCTGTTGTTTATCTCGTCCACTGTTTCGCATTCGGTTAGGCACTGGAAGCGATTAAGAATAATCTTATGAAGAAGAATATATTAATCTTATAAGAATGATCTTAATCCAGATCCAAAAGGATCTGGGCTGAATTAGGACGGAGCGTGGACTTCACCAGACGTGACCTCTCAAGCTTAACATCGATATTCAATGTGGCTCTGATAATACGGTGATCGCTACCGGTTTTCATTCTGTCGACCACGGAGACATCATTGAATATTCGCTTCTTGGTCGTCATGATGAAGTCGATCTAATTTTTGATGGAGCCATTGGGGCCTATCTACGTTCACTGATGATACACTAGATGATTATCAATCAGATGAATAATTTTCCCAAATTACTTATAACTTGCACCGCCTTCATCATTTCCGATAGTAGGTACTACTTTTTTATTTGATACAATATTTTAAACTCAGGACCACACTTTTATTCTATTTTCGGTGTATTCATTTAATTTCCTCAGGTTTTAGTCTTACAGCTCCTAAAATCTAAACCTAGGTATTTGTTACATTTTCGACAAATTCAAATCTAGATTTTACAATGAATTTCAGACGTCTGCGATGCATTTTCAGCGTGATATCGGCGCTAGAGTGTTATTCACCGTTTCAATGACGCGGCCATGGGGTTTTTATCTTGCAGCTCCTAAAATATAAACCTAGGATTTTTTCTGTATTTTTAGTTTTTTTTTACAAATTCAATCTGTTTTTTACCTGAATTTTAGGTCTGTGCTACGCTTAGTTTGAAAGATCTCCATCTCCGTGGCCGCGCGGTTCTCCGCGTTTCAAAGGCGCGGCCACGTTCAAACCCTTCTAACTTTTTAACCATAACTTTGACAAATTTATGGTTTTGCGAATCAACTTTTACAAAATTTTACATAATCTTGGAATAGTTTCTTTTTCGAAATATCGCCGTGGCCGCGCGGTCGAAACGCACACGCTAAATTTAATCAAAATCGAAACGATTTTGATTAAATTTAGCGTGTGCTTTATTAAGTTTAGCGTTAAAACCAGCTTAAGTACTTACTTACTTTTGCATTATTTAAATTATAATATTATAGTAGGTAGGTACACTAGGTACTTATGGATTACGAGTAGGACCTACTTATTTAGGCAAATAAAAACGGAAATATTTTAATAATTTATTTAAAATAAAGTAAAAATAAACATTATTCTATCGTAAATAGATAAGTACATTCAGACTTACTTAAAAATTGTTTAAAAATAGTTTCTACTACAAAGTAATAAATAGGTAGGTATGTTTATTACCAAGAAGCTTTCGGCGAAACCTAAAAATATAATTTTTACTTCGTAAGTTATATACTTAGGTATTTCGGCTTTATTTCATTTGAAAACCACTGTCATAACTCGCCCGTCAGGGATTCGTCTTTTTCTTCAAAATCTGAAAGTTAAGTTATCATTAAAAAAAGTCATTCATTTGAAACTATTAAGTCCATTTAGATTAGTATACCTACTTAGGTACCTACCTACTTAAATCTCACGCGACACTTAGGTATTATTCTGCCTTCCCTTGACCCATTTTACGGTTTTACTAGGTTCCCTCGATCTAAGAGGAATACGAATATTATATTATCCTCTATCTAAGTCCCTTGCAGGGCCGTCTTTAACCTGTTGGTGGCCCTGGGCACAATAGGATAATGGGGCCCCTATGACCTAAACAGAGCACTAAGTTGTTAGTTCAAACAAAGAAAGTAGATAAGCAAAGTTCTAGGTTTATTTATTTACAGTGACAATAAATAAATAAGAGGTACACACGGCTACACATCAAGCTATACATTTCCAGTTAATGCTGATCTCACGTTATATAGGATTTCCGTACAATGCGAGGTCAGTTTATACTGGAAATGAATAGCTTGATGTGTAGCCGTGTGTAGCTACTAGATTTGAGATGGGCAAAATCTTTAATCACTTCTTCACCTATACAACCTATTCTGGACATTAGCGACAAACTGGTTAAAATCTCTTGATGCATTAGCATAACCTTTTTAATATAGAGAAGGAACGCTCGCCACTGCTGTTACAATCTTTATGCTTAAGAAGATTTTCAATACGATTTATGTTTTTTTTTTTCGATTTCTTATTTGGAAATGTCTCTTCAATTTTGTTTTTTTTTTTAATATGATATGTTCACAAAATCCTTTCTTCTTTCATTTTCACTATGAACAATTTTCAAGTATTCTGTATAATGTATATGTTACGGCTAATAGCCGAAGTCCGGCTACACCTAGTTTAGGCCGGCTACAACTTGGTGCAGCCGGCCACTTGCGGTTAAAGTTAGATGTACATCCTACTTATCCTCGGTTAGAACCAAGTTTAGCCTTCATCATAGCGGCTAGAACTAGGTGCAGCCACACTCCGGTGGTTAAATTGTCTGTTTTTGTACTATTAAACCGGAAGAAGACAGAAAGAGGAGCCCCGCGGAGCGTGGCTCCGTCGACTTGACGTCGACCGTCTTCTTCTGCTCAATGGTTTGGTTAAAAAATAATCAAGTTAGTGTACCCCAAGTCCCGAGCTCGTAGGCTACACCTAAGTTTAGGACACGCCGTAATTTCGGCGGTAAGACCCAGATACTGACCGGACATGGCTGTTTTGGGAAGTATCGGTGTCGCGAACAATTGGCCGGTTGTCACCACTGCGGAGATTACTTGGAGGACACAGCGCAGCACACGCTGGCAGAGTGGCCAGCATAGGCACAGCAGCGCCGTGAACTCTCCGCAGCAGTAGGTGACCTCTCGTTCCCAAACATCGTTCTTTCAATGCTCCAGAGCGAGAGTGCGTGGGAGGCTGTTGCCTCGTTTAGCAAGCAAGTCATGCACGCAAAGAAGGCGGCAGAGAGGGTGAGGGAAGCAACTGCCTCACTTCCCTCCAGGAGAAGACGCACTGGGCGCCGCAGGCTGCTTAATGACCTCGAGCCTTCATGCGTTGCCGGCCTGCGGGTGGTCGACTCAGGGGCAGTCCACCACCCAACCAGATGCAGGCCCATGTAGGCGGCGCGCCGTGTTCCGCGGGCGGCACTCTAGAGGATTCGGCGGCGTTTAGACAGCCGGGGTCGACGGGACCCGCTTACATTATTGGCGGGTCATAGCCTGGCGGGGCCGCGGTGCATGCGCGACACCCCCCGTCTTCCCCGGACGAGGGACAGTCCATGAGGATTTCCCCAAGTAAAAAAAAAGGCTACATCTAAGTTTAACTGCTACCGGCTACACCTTGTTCTAGCCGGTTAAAACTAGGTGTAGCCGCACTTCGGGTTTTAGCCGTAATATATACATTCCATTTCCAACTCTTTCTCATTAACGTCTTTATAGTTATCGACTGTCTGTTATTAGCTGTCTAATGTTCTTAAAGGAACTTAATCGCTGTTTTAGATGATCGCGTAGTATTATAACATAAAGTATGTATTATAACGTATCAATTATGGGAGGAAAGGTTTCTACTTTGATTTCTATTTTTCCATTCAGTTGAAATTACCGTGCATAGCCATCGAAAAACCTGGAGTGAGTTTCTACGTCTTGTTCTTTGAGAACCCCTCCTCTTGTCCTTTTAATCAGATTCTGGGTTTTTATTCCTTGGCCGTCGATTCAAAGTAATTAAATTTATCCCTGAGGTTAATAATAAAATCATCAAGTAAAGTAAAAAAAAAAAGTTGTTTGTATATATTCTTTCAAAAATTGGTTACAGCTCCAAATTTCCTATAAATATTATAATATGTCTCTAGTTTCGTCTTCTTTGTTTATGACCTTCATGCAAGCCGCTTACTGCATCAGCTCGGACTGACCATCTGGTCAATAAAAAGACTTTCGAAAACTATTTTTCAACCTAAATGTTCTGTTAATATTCCATCGGTGGGGAGAAGCCGAAAAATAGTTTTGTATTTTTTTTTTTTTTTTTTTTTATTCACAAAAAAGTTATACAAAAAGATACACATTATTTTCTGCCAAACTGCTGTGCAGTTTGTCGGCAGTGTTCTCGTGGATACAGTATTGAGATATCCAAGTACCTACTCCACTACAAAAACCAACTAAAATAAAATAAAACCAAATAAAAAGGGTACACCATACTCTCAGCTTATGAAACAAAAGGCAGACAGACCGCGCGGAACACTGAGAGTGAAGTCACAAAAGCAAACACGAATTCAAAACCGAACACCCACAATTCGCTTCGCGCTGTACTAACACGAGTCAATACAGCACAAATTTAAAAGCGAAAACAATCACGAGATGGTAGGAGTTCGCCTCCGAACCCGCACTCATCTCGGCGGCCCCATCCGCAGCGCCCGCTCGGCCCATCCGCCCTCCGCTTCACAATCCGAGACCATACCAAACGTTTAGTGGTGGGCTCAGGTCGTCTTGTCAACCAGGCTGGCATGAGTAGCGCATGCACATCACGCAATCCCCCCGACCGCGCTGCATGCCCCTCACCGGAGGGAGACAAGCAACCCAACGCAAGCGAACCGCCGCGCCTCGACGACAACAATACCACGTCTCGCGCGCATGCCAGACTGGCCGGCTCGCACCTGCTTCATTAAGTCACTACATAACTATACCATACTACATGATTATTATAAAATAGCATCAGACAAAAGAGGTTCGTAGAAGCATAAATGCAAAACATTTTATTTCAAAGATAGGGACGAATCATTAAAACAGTTACAATTAAGTGCTGCTGTGACAATAGATTGTAATAAATTTACTGAACCATTTCAAAAAACTTGGTTGCCTCTGAGGTATACCTATATAGGTTGTAGACACTGGTCTACAACCAATAAGAAGTATAGGTGCTGAAACTTCTCCGTCATATTTGAGGCTTTGACTTCTGCAATATTTTATGAGAATATCATGATTTTCTAAAAATAAACATGGTTTCCGCTAAATACTTTGATTTATGCTCCTTAGTACGTGGGTCATTCTTTTGGACAGGTTTTTCAAGCGGCTTTACTTAAAAATAATAGAAATCGAAAAGTTAGTAAGCCATTTTTTTTTTCGCGCATACCTTAGATCCTCCCCTAACTGGGATACTGATTATTATTCAATTATCTTTATAATTAAATATCATTCAAAAATAAAATACCCCCATTCTTTGATTTTCGTGGAGTGTCCCAAGCCCCGATCTGGTCACTTAGTAAATTATACACTTCTGGACACATCTATTGGCCCACCTTGTATTTTCAGTTTCGTTTGGTCCTAGCTAAAATTTTATATTAGGTCGAGCAAAAAGTTTTTATGCAGTTTTGAACCTGGCACATTCACAATTTCATTCAATAGTCTTTTTTTGAATTTCGAACACAGAATTTAAAGAAACAAAAGACAATTTGGAGCCTGTTTGTTGATATCAAACAATCGAATACTAAGAAAACTTGGTTTTATTGGTTTACTTGGATTTAATTCTTGAAAAAGTGATTGATATCTTTGGTTTTGCAACAAGCATTACTTATTCTTAACATTAAGGTGAGGTTCTATCAATAATCTATGGATACTTCACCTGAAGTCGCCGCCCAAGCTGTGGCACTTATTCAGGCCGGATACAGCCAAAGAAACGTGAGTGCTCAACTTAATTTAAGTCGATCTGCGGTCCGAAATGTTTATCGGAGGTACCTAGAGACTGGCGGCTTTGTTCGTCGCCAAGGAAGGCCACGATCTCGGGTCACAACTGAAAGGCAGGATCGATTCATCGTAACGACCAGCTTGAGAAATCGTCACCTTACCTCCATTGAGATACAAAACCAACTTCGCGACTTTCACGGAGTATCTGTGAGCACTCGAACTGTTCGGAGAAGGTTAAAAGAACGCGATATGGTACCACACAAGCCAGCTAAGGGGCCCAAACTAACGCGAGCCCACCGAACAGCGCGCCTTCATTTCGCACGCAGTCATTTAAATTGGATACAGCAAGATTGGAGCCGTGTACTCTTTTCTGATGAGTCTAAAATTGTGTTACATGGCAATGATGGAAGGAAGAAGGTCTACCGACGTAAGGGAGAGTGTTTCGCACAATGCTGCTTTGAAGAGAGGGTTGCTTATGGCGGTGGCTCATGGACTGTCTGGGGCGGTATATACGCGAGCGGCAAAACTCAACTTGAGGTTGTTACAGGACCACGGCTGCCAACATTAAATGCTGAAAGGTACATTCGTGAGTGCTTAGAGCCTCACGTGATACCATACGCGGTCTATGTGGGCCCAAATTTCCTTTTTATGCATGATAATGCAAGAGCCCATGCGGCCGGCATCGTCAGGGAATATCTTCGGGATGTGAACATCACAGTTATGGACTGGCCAGCCAGAAGCCCAGACATGAACCCCATTGAGCACATGTGGGACGAGCTAAAAAGACGTGTTAGGGCTCGTCAGCCAGTTGCCCAGACGATGCAGGAGTTGAAAACTGCCATAGAAGAGGAATGGGATATGATCCCTCAAAATTTCATAGAGCGGTTGATAAACTCTATGCCTAATCGTATGAGAGCTGTGGTAGATGCCCATGGAGGCAACACGCGTTATTAAATTAAACCTTTATTTGAAAAAACATGTTTTTTATTCAAAAATCAATTGCCTTTAACAAGGCGCATATCCGACTTGTTAGGCGTAGCTCCATGTCGTATGGTATTCTGAATTCAAATTTAAAACAATACGATCGAAAAAGATGGTAAAATGTATCAGGTTTAAAACTGCATCAACAGTTTTTGTTCAATCTAGCAATCATATTTCGGTAGGGGCCATCGAAACCTAAACTCTAAGGTGGGCCAATAGATGTGTCCAGAAGTGTATATTTAAAACTAAACGCTACATACTTACCAAAAAAATAATACTAATTCCTAAGAAGTTTACAATGCTGTAAAAAATTAGACCATCATTCTAGAAGAACTACATTTCCTAAAAAAAAATTAAATGTATCTGTCTCGAGGTAATTGCTGATTTGCGTGGATTATTATAATTTCACAAGCACATCACTAAATTCGCGGCCTGATGATGCGTCATCATAATTCAAGTTACAACTAGTCGCGCTTCGACGGCCGGGCAGAGTTCTTGAATGATGGTGCGTCGAGTTTTCAAAAAATAGATGGTAAGAACTTCGTTGCGTGGGTTTGGTTTCTCAAAACTTTGATTTGCGTGGTACAATTATCTCCGGTGTCTATGAATTTATTTATTTCATAAAAAAATTGTAGTGAACAAATGTAGGGTAACGTAACTTATAATCAAAACACAGTTTATTTGCTTAAAAGGTTTTTGTATATTTTTAGCATAAAGGATTTATTTTGATTTCCGTGGTTGTGATTTGCGTGGTTTACGTGGTAGTTACGACCCACGCAGATCAATTTTTGACCTTGCAAATGAAATTACTTTGAGTTTTGTACTACTTATAAAGTTATGAAATGTTTTTTATTACTTTAGTTAAATATAAATTCGTTTAAATCAAACTTAAAATGTCATATTCGATGGGTTTCTGACTTTATAAGTACCTAATCATATTAAGAATAGAACAATAGAAATCGATAACTGGCGTTTGTATATTCATCGTGCATAAATAAATAAAACAAATGAAAATAGCGTAAGATTAGCCACCTATATTCATGTTTAGAAAAAAGATAACGGATTATTAACATTTTAGACAAAAATGGCCATTAACAAGAGAAGAAAAATTAGAGAGAAAGAAGTTATCCGAAAGAAGAAGAGAGAGGCTAATAAAGAGTTCAAGGCCAAAAACCGGGCGGGATATTATAATAAAATAACTTCTTTTCAATATGAAGTAACAATAAGTAACACATTTGAGAAAGTTAAATTAAAATTTTCATTTTCGTGGGGTGTTTTGTGATTTGCGTGGCCTCAATTTTTTTAACCTCGATTATCTATGTAAGTATATCGGTCTCTGAGGTGCCTTTTCTATAAAAAATAATAATTTTACGCATATTTTATGAATCTGATATAAATTAAAAGAAAAAATTGAATTTGAAATTTGCCATGAAAATCACCAAATAATGCCTTATTCAAATAACCACCCACGTATAAATTTCTGAAACCTTTCAACGAGAACATGGTCTTTTACGTATTTTAAAAGTTCTGGTCAGCAGTTGCCCAATCTGTCTCATGTTGTACTGTCAAGCTCATAGAAAAATATTTTACTTCTGCTAATTTAACTTAATTTATAATTTTTTTAGGACCTGTTATTCCATTTCGTCATTATAGGTACTCAATACAGATTTTTTTTAAACTGTTGATCGGCATACGTTTGCAGCTAAATAAGAAAATAAGGAAGTTCCGTTGGAAGTTCCGAGGATTTAATTGTCACCGCGATACTGAAGCAGAGGGCTTCAGTATCGCGGTCAAAAACGCGGGTGCCAAAAATTTACTACTAATTTACAACAGCTACAATCCGTTTACATTTCTCCAGGACTCTTCTTTTCGATGTTGACAAGTCTATATGTAATCAATCAACCGCTTTACTTCGTGCCAGACAAGTCACCATAGTTTTACTGGGCTTTTTTGATGTGTTAAAATAATGTGCTTCCAATCATTAAATCCACTCAAAGAGCATAGATTTACATTAGAAAGGATTTACATGAAAATAAACTAGAGTTTTTTTTAATTATATGAAAAATTAGTTCACTGATTACATTTTAGTCTTCAAAATAGTGTAGTTAGTGTCCCATTAAATTGTATTTTTATTATATGTGAATTAGATATCGGTTATCGTTTTGTGATCTGGTAGGAATTGGGGGCCCCTATCGATCGCGGGGCCCTGGGCACGTGCCCAGTGTGCCCAGTGGGAAAGAGGGGCCTGGTCCCTTGATAGTTGTAGGAACATACCTCAAAAAAACTCTTACTAAATTATGTGCCTTGCCAAAAAGCTATTTTTTTTTTTTCAACTCTGTAATTAAAGCATTTTGTCTGAAGTCTTACTGAAAGCGATTCTCGACTCTTCTGCATCTGAGTGAGCACGTACTCGGTGTCGTCTTGCTCTGAATCCACGCATGAGTCAAGGACATCGAGGTCACGTGGGTCAGGCCCGTGAGGCTCTGCGTGTCGACCCTCGCGAAGTAGAGGCTGCATCTGTACCCAAATTATCATCATCAAATAACTGTAACATATTGTTTGGTGTTCTCATTTCATTTCTTTTAAAAGGATATTTATGGCAGTCATACGGCCATAAAACCAATATAGTTTATTATAGAACTAGCAATCGGCCCCGGTTTCGCACGGGTGCAGTATAGATACTAATGTGGGGGGTATTCCATGAACCGCACCTTTTTTTATTATTATTATCAAATAGGCTTGCGTTTGCGTAAAGTATTCCTCGAAACCCCGTCAGATGCGCTTAGAAAATTAAATAAAAAATATTATAATGTTTACGGTCAACTCGATCACAGATTGATAATAAGAAACGCCGTCTTCAATTTTAATTAATATCATATTAATAAAATCACAAACGTCTTATAATCAAAAGGAACAGCCAAAATTAAAATTTCTCAAAACCACAGAACATATATACCCCCAAAACGCACCTACGATCATGAAGATATAGGTATAAATGGAGCCAACACTTAGAACAAAAGTTTGAAACTAACTGTGGGCTGATGCTCTCTTTTTGAATGCATACATAAGAACGAGACAGTGATATGTGTTTTCTTTATCTAATGTATGCATTCAGAAAGAGAGCGTCTGCCCACAGTTGGCTTCACTTAGGTATTTAGAGTGTTGCCTCCACTTTTATCTAGCTTTTGTTCTAAGTGTTGGCTCGAGGCAACACTCTAAATACCTAAGTGAAGCCAACTGTGGGCAGACGTTCTACCGATATCAAGCGCCTTAATAAACGTTAAAACGTTTATTAAGGCGCTGTGCATAGTCAAAATAGGCTTCACAAAACAGTTTTTTAGCAAACTGTGTACATTTTAGAGCAGCAAAAAAAAAATTGTTAATCTTGATCATATTTATATGTGGACCATTGTTTTCAAAACACGTTTTCGGTAAATTTTCTCGATAGAAAAAAATCATGAAATAACCATGAAAATTGAAATTCTAGCTATTGTAACTGTGTTACTTATAAACAGATCTTGATAAAATTAATTACAGTGTTGTAATGTATAATAATAAGGGGAACTATTGTTTTTATTTATCGATTGGAATATGATATCGGTAGAAAACGTTTTAACGTTTATTAAGGCGCTGTGCATAGTCAAAATAGGCTTCACAAAACAGTTTTTTAGCAAACTGCGTACATTTTAGAGCAGCAAAAAAAAATTGTTAATCTTGATCATATTTATAAGTGGACCATTGTTTTTAAAACACGTTTTCGGTAAATTTTCTCGATAGAAAAAAATCATGAAATAACCATGAAAATTGAAATTCTAGCAATTGTAACTGTGTTACATAAAAACAGATCTTGATAAAATTAATTACAGTGTTGTAATGTATAATAGGTAATAAGGGGAACTGTTGTTTTTATTTATCGATTGGAATACCTAAAATATTTGTGAGGATGAATTTATTTAATTATAAATAATTCGAACGACTCGAACGAAACGTCGCGCCATCGCGGCGTCTTGTCTTGTCGCTTCGCTTTCATTTCTACGCAAAGCGACAGACAATGACCACTGAGGCGCGCTGCTTGATGGACCTGTGTTATTTTGTTCTGCACACTGCTAAGAAATAACGGAGGGCAATAAAGAGATTTTATTTCACGAAACAAAAACAAATGATGAAAGTTGAAAAGTAAGTACCTAACCTAACTTTTTTCCCCGACTCCCCAGATACCACTCCCATGAAAATTAAACGCATTTTTTTGTGACCGAACCTCAAAACACTAAACTTTTGGCACAAAGACGGTTGTTTCTGTCAGCAGTGTACCTAACTAACCAAACCTCAGGGTGCCCTCTGATGTCGACCTATAACCTAAGTTTTTTTCTTTCCAAAGAGTTTAACACAAGACAGACTTTACAAGACACAAAGGTCATTTCATTTTTTTACGTTTCGTTTCATCAATTTTGCACGATATTTTACATCACAAACAATATATTTACAGATTTGGTGGTCAATCGCCAATTTGAACGTTCCATTTTCGCTTTTTAGGTGTTATGATGTGATTTGAGGTTAGTAAGTTATTTTATGAATTTCTCGAAAACTTCGCAATTTCTTTTAATGAGAATGGTAGCGTTATAATCGGAGACCCAACCCCTACCAACTTCAATACTTTTTACCCAACCCTTTTTTCAGAGAAACCACCGTAAACAACTCGTACCTTGTAGGAACCGTTTCTCAAGAAGAAGCATACCTACATAACTTTTGATGAAGTGTAGTGAAATAAAATAAAAATGTATATGTAGTGTCCTGAACGCATTTGTAATCTATTATACCGCATTTACACAATCGTGTTCGCCATTCGCCTCGACACTCGACGAACATTCGACGAAACATTCGTATACGAGTGCCGTCGCGAACTACTGTTCACACATTCGCGGGGTGAATTATTTTGACATTCGCACACGAACATGGAGGATGTGAAAATAATGGCGATATGCGCGCTACATTTATAGAGTTTATACAATAATTCAGATTTTCTGCGTAAAAAAACCTATTTTTATGATTGCGATGTTTTGGTTTCCAAATGAGCTCTTCCTTTTGATAAACTTCTAGGAATTCTAAAATGCGTACTTCACTCCACTCCATTTTGTCTACACGTCCTGTTGGGTCGCGTGCTAGAGGTCAACTGAATGCAGGCGAATGTGTAATGCCATTTCGAAATTTTAAGTTGCCGTGTTTTGGGATCTGGATTGCCGTGTTTTGGAATAAAAACTATAAAATTGCCGTGTTCATTTTTATTTATTTTAAATTAATACGTAAGATTAAATAAACATTATTCTTCACAATCATCATACAAATTTCTTATAGTATCCAAAATGACTTCTTCGTCTTTGTTCAATTTATATTTATTTTTTTCTTTCATATTGTCTATCATTTGTTTTGTCGGTTTAAAATTTACACAATTACCTTGGGATCTGATAAAGTGTTTAGCTAGTAAAGTTCCATTTATTGTGGAAGTAATAATTTTATTTCTTGTTTTTGTTTTTATCAAATTGACCTCACTGAAAATTCTTTCACAGTCTGCATCAGTCCATTGTGAGCGGTATTTTTGGGGTAAATGTGTTCGTTTTTTTACCTTTTGTGGAGTACACGGCCCTTCTTCCTCACTATTCATGTTATTACTTTACTCACACACCACACTAAATAAAGTAAATAAACTGCAGCAGTATAGAATGTTTTTTTTTTAAATTAATGCATGAAATGATTAAATGAATACCATAAACAATGAAGTGCGCGCGAATCTATGTCGAAGTCGAAGTCATGACTACGTCTAGTGTAGTCTAGTGATGTGCGTTATAATGACTTATCAACTATCGACAAATTATCGAAAAAAGTAGTAACCATTGGATTGCCGTGTTTTAGAACACGGCAATTAATATACTGCCGTGTACCGTGTTTTATTGCTGAATATACCCAAATTGCCGTGTAACACGGCAATTGCCGTGTAAATGGCAACACTGGTAAACAGTAAGTTCGTGTTCGCCATTCGTGCCCTTTGATTCATGTCCAAAAAACCGCTCCCAACGCGAGCGCGCGAATCGCGAGGCGAGGCACGAGGCGAATAGCGAGCGTACTGTTTACATATGCGTGTTTGTTATTCGCTTCGCCATTCGCCTCGCGATTCGCACGAATGTGTAAATGCGGTATAAGAGAATGATTGATTATCTGTGGAGGAATTCGCCATTAGCTTTTCTGGAAGATTGCTGTCTTTTGCTGTGTACCAAACTGTATCTTTTTTTATTATGGTGGCACTTCACATGGCTATTTGTATTTGCTATTAGGCGTTTGCTGTATTTGGCAAAATATATGACGAACACGCAAATATACAAATACAGGCAAATATGACCATCCACACATGGCAGCCAAATAACAAACACGCAAACATTTGGCAGAAGCAGGCAATGTGTTCAGCAAAACTATGGACGTGTTTTAACTTGCACCTGGATTTTATTATTTACATATTAGGTACATAATACACAAATTATTTTGGTATAATTCGAGTCATTTTAACACTGTTTCACTGTCCCAACTCATTTTGAATAGCTGTTCCAGTTCGCGCTCGCAACACAGACATCTGAACATGGCCATTGTGTGGACGGCTTATTTGCGTATTCGCCTATTTGACCTCTTTGATGTACGTCGAGAAACCGACAAGCGCGCGGTAACGCGTATTTGGTATTGGCCATATTTGTCAAATAGGCGAATAAGGCCAATAGTTTGTCAAATACACTGTCCCCACATGGTAATTGTTTGCCAAATATGCCAAATACGCCAATACAAATAGCCATGTGAAGTGCCAGCATTAAACGTTTTAGCGTGCAATCATTTCATTTCATTGTGTTCTGGATGGCCCAGGACACATTATTTGGCGACGAGGAGTAAATTTTATTGTTGATGGCCACCAACATTTCGTTAAAGCCTTACACAGAAGGCGAAGATGTTAATTGCTTCCTGGAGCGATTGGAGCAGTATTTCACAGCAAATAATGTACCTGAGGATAAACAGGTAGCAACTTTGTTGATTTTAGTATCAGAAAATGTTTATAAGATAGTAAAAAACCTGTGTCATCCACAGTTACCTAAAGAGAAAACTTTTAAAGAAATTGAAAATGCGTTACGATTACGATTTCAACCTCGCATTTCTCACTTTAGAAAACGCATTACCTTTGATAAATTAACGCAATTGGAGGGCGAACTGGTAAGCAAATGGTATGCTAGAGTTCGTGAAACAGCTTCGAATTGCAATTTTGGCTCGTTAGTGGAAGAACGTGTCAAGGATAAGTTTGTCACAGGCCTGTTACCAGGTCCTGTACAAGAGCGTTTGTGCGAAGAAAGTACATCGAAATTAGTCACACAATTATTGGATATAGCGTTAAATAAAGAAGCCTCATTACAAGTTAACATTAATAAAATTAATATTCGGAACACTTACAAGAATAATAGTAATAATAATACATTTACCAAGGAAGATCAGGGGAGCTCAAATAAAAGCTACACTAATGTTCAGAAAGGTTCGGTTCAGAAGTTACTATGTATCCATTGTGGTAAACCAGACCATGTATTCGCTAAGTGTAAGTACAAAGTGTATAAATGTAAAAAGTGTCAAAAAGTTGGACATTTAGCAAGTGTGTGTAAGTCAAAACATGTAAATTGCGTAGCTATTTCAAACCCTGAAGAAGATCATACAGTAGATATGTTTAATTTAACAGAAAATTTACAAATTAATTATGTTTCTCCGTTTATTCTTCATTGCTTTATAGAGGGAAAATCAGTTTTGATGGAACTTGATACAGGAGCTACGGTCTCTTGCATTACTGAAAATATTTATTTAAAGAACTTTTTAGATATTAAATTAGAGCCATCAAATATTGAATTAAAAACTTACAGTGGGGAAATTTTAAAACCGTTAGGAACTTTAAGTATAAAATTAAAATATAAAGACATGGAATTGCCATGTGATATTTTTGTTGTTAAACAAGGGGTGAGGTGTTTATTTGGTAGGGACTTGATTAAAAAATTGAACCTTAACATTTCTCACTCAGTTAACACAGTTACAGATAAAATAGAAACAAAATTACAAGATATTTTAAAAGAGTATGAGGGGATTTTTAAAAATGAGTTAGGTGTTATAAAAGGGCAGGAAATTAAATTAGAGGTGAAAGAAGATTGTAAACCTATATTTCACAAGCCCAGGCCAATTCCTTATGCATTTAAAGATAAAGTAGAGGCAGAATTAATAAAACTCGAGAAACAAGGTGTAATCGAGAAAGTTGAAAATTCTAAATGGGGTACACCATTAGTTCCAGTTTTACGTGAGGATGGGGATACTTTGCGATTATGTGCTAATTATAAGATAACAGTTAATAAATATCTTAAAGATTTTAATCATCCTATACCTCGCATTGACGAAATTTTTACAGCTTTACAAGGCGGTTTAAGATTCACGAAATTAGACTTAAGAAATGCATTTAATCATTTGATTTTACATGAAGATACTAAAGAGTTATTAGCATGGTCAACACCTAAAGGTATTTACAAAATTAATAGATTGCCTTATGGTACAAAACCAGCAAGTCAAATTTTTCAAGCTAAGTTAGAATAGTTATTTGTTATACAAGAGTGCAAAGTTGCTTTTTAACCGCGTGTTCAATTTTGATGACCGAGCAAGCGAAGGATTCTAAAATTGAATCACGAGCGCAGCGAGTGATTCAAAATTAGAATCCTGAGCGTTAGCGAGGGAATCAAAAGAGCACGAGGTGAAAAATCTTTGCACTCGAGTGCAACACGTAACTTTTCATTCCACCTCAGCGAGGAAATGACTAAATGCAAAAAAAAAACGTTTACAAAGTCTGAAACGCCCTACACACGACATGATTTGCTAGCCTGACCAAATCATCCGTAAAATCGGGTATCGCGTCCACACGAGCCGACACGAGGCCTGATTTGCAGTTTGCTCTAGTGCGTTCTACGAGGTAGGTGTGCAGCCATAATGCCTGCTTTTTTATCCGAACGACAAGCGCGGCAAGTTGCGCTAGTTATTGCTTTATGTGTTGACGTCAAAGTAGAAAGAAAAAATAAAAAAATAAAGTACTTAATGAAAAAAAATTGTTTGAAATGAATAGGTACCTAAAAACTTGAATAACTGGCCTTTTTATGCTCTCTGCCAAATGCTGCACGCATATTTTCCAATTTCTTTTTCAAGCCCGCAATTGTGGCTTTATTATCTGCTTTTTTCCAAATTTCAAGTAAAATTTCTAAAGCTTGTTGTCTGGCATCTTTATTTTTATACATGTGATGGGACATATCCCATAAACAGGGTAAATCTTTGTAACTCTCCAGCATTTCTATAATAACGCTGCGTTCCCTTATTATATTCGCTGATTCTGCCATTATTTTTGCAAAAATAAACAACGCGAAGACATACACACACTACTCGCGCCGCTGTCGCGGAGCAACTGAGCATAGAAATCAGGTGACAGCGCGCCACACGACATGATTTGATCAGATCTGACCAAATCAGTCGGCGTTGGCCACCTGATGAGCATTTATCAGGTGACAAACCTCCATACCACCTGATTCTGCTCCTGATCTGACCAAATCAGGCGTCAGATCATGTCGTCTGTAGCGGCTATGAGTTTTTAACAAATTAAAAAAAAGTTGTATGATATATTCGGCACCATAGAGGTAGCAGTAAATAGGTTTAATGTTTTTTTTTAATTCACAAACTTAGTGCACACGGTGTTCTAAATTCAATTTACTTTATCCTCTAGAGAATAAAAACGGCTTTTCCACTCAGATATTGAAGATAAATTTACTTTATCCTCTAGAGAATAAAAACGGCTTTTCCACTCAGATATTGAAGATTAAAAATACTCTTTCCGAGATGGTGGGATGAAAAAAATATTACTAGGTGCCAAGGGGGCAGTAAATTTTATTGATGATGTTGTGATAACAGGTGAAACGGATATTTCTCATTTAGAGAATTTAAAAGAGGTGTTAAGAAGATTTAAAGAAGTTGGTATTCGGTTAAACAAAAGTAAATGTTTATTTTTCCAAGAAGAAATTCGTTACTTGGGTCACATTATTTCTAAAGATGGTTTGAAAAAGGATAAATCTCATTTAGATGCTATTGTAAATGCACCTATTCCCAAAGACATAACTGGTGTTCGGTCTTGGATAGGTATGGTCAATTATTATGCTAAATTTGTTCCTCAATTATCAGTTAAGTTGAAGCCTATTTATGATTTATTAAAAAAGAATAAAAAGTTTGAATGGAACACAAAATGTGATAATAGTTTCGAACTTGTTAAAAAAAATCTTATTTCAGATAGCATTTTAGTGCATTTTAACCCTAAATTACCTTTGAGATTGGCATGTGATGCATCTCAAGATGGCATTGGAGCTGTTTTATCACACATTATGACTGATGGATCTGACAGACCAATTACTTTCATTTCAAGGGTTTATTCAAAAGCAGAACAGGGCTATTCAATGATTCATAAAGAAGCTTTAGCTTTTTACTGGTCAGTACAAAAATTATATCAGTATTTAATTGGTACAAAGTTTGAATTGCTTTCAGATCATAAACCTTTACAGGCCTTATTTGGTGAAAATAAAAGCTTGCCTCAGATGGCAGCAGGGCGCTTACAAAGATGGTCTTTGTATTTATCAGGTTTTGATTATACCTTTAAACATGTAAAGGGGACTGAAAATTTCAGCGCTGACTGTATGTCTCGCTTACCTTTAAGATATGAAGAATGTAAGGATAATTCAATTAAAAAATATGACTATATTAATTTTGTAGAAAATCAACATGTTATTAATTTACATTTAGTAAGGTCAGAAACTAGAAAAGATTATATTTTAAGTTCATTATTTAATATGATTAGGTATGGCTTTCCAGTTAGATTGGAAAACAATTTCTTAAGACCATTTTGGGATAAGAAAAGTGAATTATATATTGACAAGGGAGTAATTATGTGGGGATATAGAGTTGTAATTCCTAAGAAATTGCAAAGTATGTTATTAAAAGAACTACATGCAACACATCAAGGTATAGTTAAAATGAAAAGTAATAGCAGAAGTTACTTTTGGTGGCCTTACATGGATCAAGATATTGAAAAATATGTTAAAATGTGTGATGTATGCATGAGTGCAAGGCCTGAACCACAAAAATCAAAAATAATTTCATGGCCAAAAACACACAAACCATATGAGCGTATACATGCAGACTTTTTAGGACCTATTAATGGTAAAATGGTTTTATTGATTGTAGATTCTTACACTAAATGGCCCGAAGCTTTTATTATGAAAAGTATGGATACTATATCCACGGTTGACAAGTTTAGGGAATGTTTTAGTAGATTTGGTTTAAGTGAAGTAGTTGTAACAGATAATGCAATGCAGTTTTGTTCCTCAGAGTTTTCAGATTTTTTAACAAAAAATGGTATTAAACATGAAACTTCACCTCCTTTCCATCCTGCTACCAATGGCTTTGCAGAAAATGCTGTTAGAAGTTTCAAATCTGGCATGATGAAAGCTTTGAGAGACAAAAGTAATGTTCAAGTAAGTTTTGAAACTTTAATGTATCGGTATTTATTTCATTATAGAAACTCTATTCATTCTGTTACTGGAGTTTCACCTTCACAGTTAATGTTTCAGAGAACATTGAGAACTAGATTTGATTTGTTGTCTAAGGGCAGTGATAATAATTCTAATTGTAACAATAATAACAATTATAGAAAAGAGGAAATGTTTAAAGTAGGTGATTATGTGTATTGCAGAGATTACAGAAATCCTAATAAAAAACAGTTTATAAAATGTGTAATTGATGAGGTATTGGGTCAAAGAACTTATTTATGCAAATTAATTAATGAAGGTTTGGTATGGAAAAGGCATGTTAACCAGATTATACCTTCTTTGCCTCAAGCTCAAGGAGAGGAGAATAGTGAGTGTTATAATGAAAACAATGATGTTTGTTTAAATAAGGATTTTAATAGTTTGCCAAATGATACCATTGTTTTTCCTGTAACTTCAGGGACATTGCCAAGTGTTTCTATTACTCCAAATGGAAATAATTTTCAAGATTTAGATGATTCACCGTTGATTCCAATAATAGGTAGTCGAAGAGCTAGCAATAAAGTTATACCTCAAGTTCAAAATAGTCCAGGAGTTGGCAACATCTCTAAAGATCAAGTTGTAAATGAAAATAATAAGGCTCACATTAATTTAAGGCGTTCTTGTAGAGATATTAAAGCCCCGGTGCGTCTTAATCTTTAAGGGGAGAGTATTTGTAGTGTCCTGAACGCATTTGTAATCTATAAGAGAATGATTGATTATCTGTGGAGGAATTCGCCATTAGCTTTTCTGGAAGATTGCTGTCTTTTGCTCTGTACCAAACTGTATCTTTTTTTATTAAACGTTTTAGCGTGCAATCATTTCATTTCATTGTGTTCTGGATGGCCCAGGACACATTAGTATAATTGATCGGGATCTCAAATATATTATTTCAAAAATAAATAGTTTTAAAATTATTTAAGAAAATACATAAAAAATAACGCCCTTATCTCCGCAACTACTAAACCTAATTTTGTATACAAAAATCAGAATACAGTTCGTTACTTACAGATTTATACTAAAAAACCGAAGTCTATGACCGTCGTAATTATGGGATAAATCGTTACCGTCTCCATATGAGTGTAACTCGCACCTGCCCGGTTTTTTTTTGTAGTACTATATACAATATGGAACTCACTTATATGCAATAAATGAAACCTTAAGTAGTAATAGTCCACAGAAGTATAGCAAAATTAAATATTCAATTTAAAACCGAAAATTAAAAAAGTTAAATTTTCAAACAAAATAAATATCAAAATAAATTCAGTTAAAGAAAACACTCTGTTTAAAGACAACGTACCTAGACCCCGGAGCGAATTTTACATTTAGGCAAGTAACTAGAATAGGTACTTATCAGAGTCGTGATAGTTTGTAGTTTTGCACTCTGTGGCAGCGTCGCTTTTGATTGTTAAGAGGATTCAAGTTCATTGAGTCATTGACCTAGTGATCCAATTCTACAGAGTGTTGAAATTTGTTCAAAATTAAAACCCTACTTTTTGACCTAATTACTGAACCGATTTCGTTCATTTTTTGTATATCGTCAGAAAAGGCGATTACAAGTATGTCGTATAATTTATTGCATATATGTGGTCCCCATTCTGTATAACCTTGGAAAAGGTGTGTCTGTTCTTTCATTCTAGTATTTGGCAATGGAGCTGGGTGATGACAATTTTTTTTTTTTTTTTAATTTAGAACTTTGCTTATTATATTATGTGCATATTAGCGTCCATGGGCTCGCGAGAGGCATCTTAGCGCTCACCGACTATCGAGTGGTAACTTGGTAAGTGTGCCGTACGGCATCTTAGCGCTCATGGGATGGTCGCGACAGAGCAAACTTTTTTGAAACGCAACTTATTGTTTTGATAGAATATGGATGGCGCCAAAATAGAGCTACGCGTAATCATGAACGCGGAGAGCGGCAGGCGCCCCGCAGTGGGCGGAGCCATGTGCTCCTGCTTCACCCCCTCAATTACCTAAAAAACTGCTTTTCTTACCGCGCCTTAAAATTACCAGGAGAGCAGTGAGTCAGATCTGAAGTCGGTGCTTAAGAGCCTTAAGCAACTCACTACTTAGTTCTTTAATGGTAAAAATACAGACTTTAAAATTGAAAAATTTGTTTTTGTGACAGAAAATAGACGCGCCTACACAATCACACTAAGTTGTGCACCAATGATTACATAAAGAGGAATTTAAAGTATTCGTTATTATTCGCTATAACGATAGAACTCCTAAAAAACTGTCTTATCCTACCTACAACTGTCATGTCCTATACCTATAACTATCAGAAAACAGAAACGAATAGGGTATTTTACTCTTTAAGAGAAAAAATCTATAAATATGTTATTGAGACAGTTTAGGCATAAAGCAGTCGGAAAATGTAACTTTTAGTTCATAAAATAAAAAAACAATTTTTTAAATTCAATTTGAAGTTTTCAGTATTTTAATCTGTTATAAAACACCGTGAAATAGTAGCGAGCGGCCATGTTATTACGCCATACGGCTGTGTAAACAAAAAATTGTCAACTGTCAGTCAACCGATTGGCGTAATATAGGCTTTGTACTTTTATTATTTTTGTAACCGACGTAATTTTTTCATTACAAAATTACACCTATTACAAAATATGCTTTTAATTATTTTTAAATGGTATACAATTATCATATTTAATAGGAGCGCATTTGATACAAAACAAACTGACGTCATTTACGCTGAGCAATATGGCGTCCACTACGAGGCGTTTTCGTCGAACTACGCGCGAAATTCGAAAATTTAAAGGAGAAGGGAACGGCTCCATAGTGATCTGGGCCCAGGTGTTAACTCAATCAAAGTAGCCTTATTTGTAAGAGGATATAATAACAAGCCCTTACTAAAAATTTGGTGAAATTTGGCTATCAAGTAATGAAGTCATATGAAGTATAGTAAAAGTTAGGTTACATTATGACATTGCAGTTTATTAAGGTTATTTGCGAAAAAACATTTTAGAATCGCTACCTACGGTTGTGTAACAATAATATATATATAATAAATTAATCAATTATTACCAATAATATTTTCTCTCAAAGGCAAAATTGCAAAAATACACTGCTGTAACATAGGTACCTACCTACATTGTTACAGCCAATGATATTTTAAATACACTTAGATGCGTTAAGCGATGTTATGCGA
This sequence comes from Charanyca ferruginea, assembly GCA_947361185.1. Taxonomy (NCBI): domain Eukaryota; kingdom Metazoa; phylum Arthropoda; class Insecta; order Lepidoptera; family Noctuidae; genus Charanyca; species Charanyca ferruginea. The sequence continues at coordinate 17,143,434 of OX376059.1, read as the reverse complement.
TAAGCGTAATCAGTTGTCCAAAATAGAGAGCCAGGTAGTTCAAAGTAGCAAGATCCGTCGAATAGTCCTTTATAATGCAAAGCCGAGGTCGTGGGGATAAACAACCAAACATGGAAAACAGGAAAATACGTGCGCACTCAGAACGAAAGAAAACGAACGTGTGCCAGTTTTTTTCTGCCTTTCAACTGTCAATGTCAATCAGCGACCAGTGTTGCCGACTGAAAAAAAAAAATAAAGGAACTCGATTCGCTAAGAATCGATTCCACGAAACGATTGATAAGCACTTGTCACTAGTTTTTCATACATATTCTGAGATTTTATCGATTTATTCAGTATCGATTACTAATAATTCAGATGTATTTAATCGATTATTTAGTTTCATTACTTAATTTAACTTTTCTCGCTTCGTAGGTAGAAACATGGTACAGTATTTAGTGATTTTCTTTAGAAGAATATAACGGATTTTTTAATATACATTTCATTTAGTTAACTGCTGGGCCTAAAAATACCCTTCTCCTTTAGTTGCATTTTTAGGGCACTAATCGATTGAATAAAAATTTTGTGTTTTTTTTGGTGGCATATTAGCACTACAGAATTTCACTGAGACACGTTGCAGCGATACTACTTAGCTCACTATTGGTTGAAATACACGTGACGTAACCCATCTAGGCTCATGCAAGGAGTATATAATTTTTACGGACTCTTAAAAAGACGTGCATTATTTGTTATCGATATGTTCCGTTTGCTAATACCTGCCTACTGCTACTGCCTACCTGGGTGCTTTTCGAGGAATATTAAGGTGCGCTTCATTGGGTGTGTTTTTTTTTTTCTTTGATAGATTATTGGGACGTTATAACCAGAGATAGATAGGTTTATCGATCTCCATTATGCCAAAATTGGGAGATAGATAGGTAATTGGGTTTGGCCGTAAGCGAGGGAGGTATAACTTAGGACTTGTACTTATACAAAATACTGGCGACTTGGCTACGCGTCGCCAGTGGCGGCGTAGGGTAGATTGGCACCCCGGGCGGATGTGTATAGAGCACCCCTAGGTACTCAAAATAAAACACCAAATTATACTAAAAATGCATACGAGACCACATTTTACTAAAATACATAAACATATTATCAACATTGAATTTCCTGTCTCTATTAATTGATAAAATCGAAAGATTGGTTAGTCGCGCTTGGCTGGCTCATTGTAGACCAAGTCAGTATGATTTTATTAATTTAAACTTTCAAAAGCTTGTTTCACATGAAGTATCTAACCAAATTGTTATAAAAATTTAAGACATAGCGCAAACCTTGAAACAGACTCAAAATAGCCCCCAATTTACATTCATCATCATCACTTCAGTGTAGTTTAGGTCCACTGTTGGACAAGGCGCGCCAGTTTTCCCGGTCCTCTGCCTTCCGCATCCAGCCACCACCACCTTCTTCAAGTCATCCGCCCATTGGGCTGGAGGGCGTCCCACGCTGCGTCTACCGATTCGCGGTACTCTCTACTCTACTCTAGGACAAGTCTGCTCCATCAGCCGTCGCGCCACTTCAGCTTACTGATTCTGCGGTGTCGGTGTCGGTGACTTTAGTTCTCCTCCGGATGTCCTCGTTGGGAATTCTAGCTATCGCTTAGGCCTTAGAGAAACTCCAAGCATTGCTCGGTTCATTGCCCGCTGAGGAACTCTGAACTTGTGAACTAGCCCCGCTATAAGTGTCCACGTCTCGGCAGCATAAGTCATAACAGGCAGGACGCACTGGTCAAAGAATTTCGTCTTCAGACTCTGCGGTATAGGTGACGAGAAGACTCGACGAAGCTTACCAAATGCTGCCCACCCCAAATGCACCCTCCTATCGACTTCTCGAAGTTGGATCGTCTGTCCAAGGTAGACGTATTCCTGGACCACTTCGAGCAAGTTGCCATCAACGGCGATCAGCCTTGGCACGACGTGTTGATTGAACATAACCTTCGTTTTGTCCAAGTTCATGCTGAGGCCCCCTCGTCTTGAGGATCTGCCATAATAACGATGTCGTCGGCAAACCGGAGATATGTGATCTACTTACCGTTTATGTTAATGCTCCGCCCAGTAGTCCAATGTTTTGAAGACGTCCTCCAGCGCGTTGGTGAAAAGTTTCGGAGATATAACATCATCTTGTTTCATCTCTCTGCGCAGCTGGATTGCTTTCGTCTTTTGGTTTTTTACTTGAACGGTCATTGTAGCCCCACCTGCTTTTAAAAGCTCAGTCGTAATGTCCGGAGCTTTGCTGTTTTTAAGCTGTTCCAGAGCCGCACTAATATCGCTTTGGTCAACGTCCGGGATATCCTCGTCAATTGGGCCCTTGGATCTTCGGTACCATGGAAAACAGGTCTCACCGCTTGAGATTTGTACAGCTGTCCATAGAACTTTTGAACTTCCACCGAGATCTCTGGTTTAGAGGTGACTGTTCTGCCGTCTTTTTGCATTGAATCTGAGAAACTCCAATAAACCGCTTCTTGGGCAGTAATGTTGGCGGTTTCCAAATGGCGCCGCAATTGTAAAATCTCCAACACGATGTATTTTTTTAACAGAATTAGAACCATACCACGATTCCACGAAAATCTTCTTCTGGTGATGTTACCAACATTTTATGCTGAATTACACTAAATGTTACCAGAATAAAATCCATTGCCCTGTAATGATGGTCTAGTTCTTCGTAAAATCTGTCGTGACATTCTAACATTGCTTTCTGCAACTCCTTTGGTAATGCAAGTTCAGCATCTCGGGCCATTTCTCCAGGCATATGCGTTCGAAATCTCCTCTTTCCTCTTTTTCCTTCAATCCGAATGTCTAAATCCTCTTTAATATTGTTGCGTAGCAAATAGCCCTTTACACTATTTGATTGCGTTGACTTCCAAGAACATTTTTTAAGGGCTTTAATTTTTATCACACGCTTTTCCAACGATAGCCCAGATGTTTGTTTATACTTTTCTGTCTGATTAACTTCTAGGATTTCACACCAAAAGGAAAGATAGCATAGAAAACTGAAGTCACAGAATTGATGCTGCTTCTCTTGTTTCGACGTTTTCTTTGGGGTGTTAATAGTGGTTTAAAAGCGTCGTGATGAGCACTCCATCTTGTCTCTGATAAATCATATAACGGACACCACTACATTTATATTTTCCACCGATGTGTGGATGATGAAAAGAACGTGTAAACTTTTTCTACAGTTCTGAAAAACATTAAACCTTGAAGTAACGCTCCCAAATGAGAACACTCGCTCTCAATAATTATATTCGAAAAAAGATATGAAAATAATATGGTTTCGATGCGTTTCAAAATATGATATTAGTAAGGAAGTTGACAAGCGTAGGTAGTTATTTATTGATATGTCTTAATAGAGCGAGATTTTGTGTGCATGCTTTGACTGTTCAAGTAAGTTTTCGTTGTCACCCCTTGGTGCTTGGCACCCGGGGCGGACCGCCCCCTCCGCCCCCCCCTTACGCCGCCACTGCGCGTCGCCACTTCGCCAGGTAGCCAGAGTTTCCACGTAGGGGTGGGTCGTGGTTACGTTGCCCAACTGACAACGTCGCCAGACCGTAGCCAAGGGAGTTAACTGTCATATGTTTCAATACGAATGCTTTGAAACTGGCGACGTTACGTCGCCATGGCGTCCTAGTGTATTAGCGCTCAAAGGGCGCGTGATTTTATCTATACAAAATACTTACATACCTATGCCTATTTCATATTTACGGGCATATCATGAAGATCAAATCTTACAAATTCGCATTCGACCGACGGCAATAGGGTTTTGGTCCAAATATCTTTGGAAAGTTCCTCTGCCTCAGGTGTCATCCACCTACGAAGCCCATCGCGACGCCTTCGCCACCGCAGCGCCGCCTACAAACAGTCAGGAATTGCACTTTACTATTGCTCAAAAGTGTCGGAAAACCTATCTACAGTAACAATAAACCACTCGAATTTTACACAAAAAGTATATACTACGGATAGATGCTTACAAGTGCAATTCCTCGCTGTTTACAAGAAAATAAAGTAGGTACAATTTAAGACAAAAACTTTGTAAGTACCTGCATGTCCTGAGTGCTAAAACACTTTTCACAATTATTATGATTCTTTTCTGTCTTCTTTGGAGGAGTGCCTTTAGGCTTATCCGTTTTCTGATTTAGGACTGGACATAACACCTTGAGCCGCTCATATGCGACCATGCAAGGCGCGGTTACAAAGAATATCACATTAAGGACAAATTCTACGGATCTGAAAATTAAAGCAGAGAAATAACTACAGGACTTATAATTTACTGTAAGTTTTATTAAGTGAAAATTTATTAATCTCCTAAATAGCAAATAGGCGGGGCTGTCTTTCTGTGAGCCAGGAAGTGACATTGAACTAACGCAATCTTTAAGAAACGTGGCGACATCTTTCTAAAACGTTCTAAAACCTCCCGCAATTCACTTGAACAAAATATGTCAATATACTGTGAGTGATTTTGCGAAAATCAACACAAAAAGGAAGTATTTTGTCATGATTTCAAAAATAAATCGTCGGCGACTGATCTACTAAGCGAGTGAAAGAGATGCAATTAGGTACTTTTGAAACGCAAAAGCAGAGATGGTTATAATGTGCGTGTGCTCGGAATAAAACGACGTAGGTATGTGCCAAAACGAAATTAGTGCTCCTCCTCCTATTAAAATAATTAATATACAAACTTTTATTGTTTTTAAGTATGTACAATATTTACAATATTTTATTAATATACTAGATATATCTCATACTATTATGTCTGGGACATTGTTTTCTAAATGCTAATAAGGGCGTTGATAGCTGCGAAACAGTTATTAACTTTAGCAGCTATCATGGTTTTCTTAAAGTCACTATTTGCCAACTATTTTTATGTTCCTAAATAAACCTTTTTATTTATTTACCTAGCTCACAGCAGGACAATTACTCTGCATACTTCTGGGCTTGACTAAGTTTATTTTAGGCCAACCCTCAAAGCTTGACTAAATACCTATAATGCGGTTCTAATTCAGTGCATTCTTTACTGGCCACACATAGTATATATATATATATATATTTTTTTATATTGTTATTGGCTTGCGTTTTTATATACTTAATGCTCTTAAATATTACCTGCTGTACATACGAATGGTCCTCTCCCGGGTATCTGGGTGAACCGGCCAGCCGTCACAGTCGTACTCAACCTTGCGATTTTTAAGATTACTTTCGTAGTATTCATCGATTTTACGCGGAATATGAACTAATTTATCTAAACCCCAAAGTCCAATACTTGAATTTACAATCCCCAAAGATGCCTTTACGAAACCTGGGCAAAAAAACAATCCTTATGTAGGTACTTACAAGGTCACTAGAAGTAGGTAATTTTTTACTGCTTAAATCACAATAAAATCGTTAATACATAGTGGTAGGTAGGTAAGACTAAGATAATTTTAAAGTCTCGAACAAAGTCAGCAGTTCTACTAACCGAATATCAACAGCACGAAAATAACACCCATCATAATAATGCATAAGTTAATGTAGACGACGTCTTGGTAGCAAGCGGAGCGCGCGTGGCGCGTCCTGTCATGGCTCGACAGTCCTGCAGCGGTCTGACGAGCCTCTACCATCTCGTGACACATCAGCCGGGGATCGTCAGCTATAATCAAAGAGATGGTACGTAGTATGGACTTATTCGATTTCCGATGGCTTGGCAACCACAACATTGGCATACCAATATAGGGAAAATGTGTTAAAAAGGTCTGGGACTTTAAGTCCCAGTAGCTGAACTGGTTAGATCCTAATTAATCGGTTCAATACACGGTCAGTCCCGGTTCGGTTCATATGTTTTTTCAAAAACTTACCTGATAATGCACATTTATGTAAAATACAATCAAACCCAATAGATGCTTACAGGAATCTTAAATCTGTCAAATAATAATCAGACTATTGATACCTTTTTAGTTAAAAGTAGGGAGCGGAGTAAACTTACACAAACAAACACAGTCACAATGCCAGACGCAAAAGCAACGGTCTCCCTTCTTTATAGCCACTTCTCTAACTGCTATCGACTTATCATCATCATTCACCAACGACACTGCGACACAAAGTTAGGGAATATTCAGAAAGAAAGAAAATACATTTATTTAAATCCGCGAACTAATTTATTATAATTACGAGGTGGTTTGCTGTCTGCAAACCACCTCGTAATTATAATAAATTAGTTCGCGGGGCAGACAAAAAATGACGTTATTGTCTACACAATAACGTCTCACTCACAGCTTATCTTTTCCAAGGGTTATGTAGTGCCAGTAAGCAATAAATACCAAAAAAAAAACAACGTAACATTTCATGACGGGTCGAGGGCACAACTGAGATTTTTTGTGAGTTCGGGTGAAATACTTACCGGGTCAAGCCAAGGGAAAATCGGACCAGTTGTTGCAGTTCAGTGAAAAATAAACCATCAATACAAATTTTCGCAATAGATTAGTTAAGTAATGTCGTATAATACCAGAACAATTAGCCACATCGATAGGAATCTCGACTGGCAGTTCTAGCCGAAGAGATCTTGTATGTCGCGGAGGAATGATCACAGGCCCGGCCATAGTAAATTGTTTGTTCTTCTCGTTCATCAGTTGGGACAAAGCTGGCCCACAGTCTCGTATTTTAACTCTGGATAATAATTGTATAAATTAGTTCTGGTTTGTTAAAATTGTATGTAAGCAAACAGAAGAGCAAGAACTATTCCGACATTAGGATATTTACACCTATGTGTTTACTGTTAAAATCAAGATAATGTTCAAACTAAGCCATTGTTATATGTGGAGAACTACGTAGTACATTAATTGTTGCGAACACTGCAGCCACTAAAATATTTAGAGAGCCTTCGTAATTAAAAAGTAAAGTTGTTAAAAAATAGGTAACCTGAATCGTGCAGCAGCTAATCCAGTATTTCCAACCTGTAGCGTTAAAATGGTACGCGTTCTTCGCGAGCTATCCGCTACAGCAATCGCGATACGTCCCGATGCGCTGCGGATAAATGGATTAATAACAGATTAATCAAAAATTAACTTCTTTAACATGTAGTAAGTAATATTGGAGAAGAGCATGACGGTTGAAAGGACGGAATGGAAGAAAACATGTTGCCTGACGGACCCTAAGTAACATGGGACAAGGGCAAGGAGATGATGAATATTGAGGAAGGCCTTAGACCTTGTCAGTATGGGTCAAGAAAATGAAAAAGTAAGGTTATGTACCCAACACGAATGACCTCGTTATCATCGGCCCGGGCTTCTAAATCAATCTGTGCGTGGTGCGGGAGTCGATGTGGCAGTGTTAGATATTTGTCGTTTCCTAGGAAGGCAATATTAACTTTTTCCTCAGTTCCGGTCAGTAAAGCATTTGATGTGGGAACAACCACTCTTCGACGTCCCTGCAATGTGTTACGGAAAAAACAGTTAGGTGCCACCAAAACGACAACAAAGAAACCTCAATATTATTATGCACCTGATTATTACGCTCTGTAGATTTTGGCCTGAATTCAGAATCAGTGTTATTATCGCTTCGTTTGTTTATAATATCATCTTCATCTTTCACCCCCATCACATCGACCTCAGGGAGAACGAAATAGCCTCCATCTTCGATACCTTCAAGTGAATAACGTTTTGAATTTTATATCAACTAAAGGCCTAAGTAAAGAAACCAAGAATCAAATGAATGTTCAATAAGGTGATAGACTACCATTACCATTGTGTTGAAAAAACATCCCCGTAGTTACGCATACTTGTACGAGACCCAGTGAGTTACTGTATATGTATTTCTGCTGTTGCCTTACCATCAAAGACTGTGTTGTTATCGCTGTAGTTGGGGCTCTTCGTATCACGTATCGGCGCCAGAAGGCATAGGCTGCTCGAAGGCAAAGAGAACTGTTCTCTGGGAACCCACTCAGCGGGACGATATCGAACGTTTAAGTCCTGCCCCGTCCATTCAGGTGCTTTTGAACTTACACTGGAATTTTAATATTGTTATATAATTAATAATTTTTGTACCAGGAATTTTTTGCTTAAATACTGTCCACGCATGGCTGTGGTGCCACTACCACAACACACGTCGGAGCGGACGCGACAGACCTAAGTACAGGAAGCAATCAGAAGCCTGGTTACCGACGCCCACGTTAGCCCCTCATCATTTCCACAGAGTACTTTTAGGTCATTTCACTTCCAATGTCCAATCGAGCGATCATTGTTCATAATTATAACCGAAGTTGACATAAGTATACCTAATACAAGTTGACAATACAGTCCAATATTTTTATTCTCTTAACACCAAGAACAATATCCAACAAATACAAATCATCAATTGCTAGTACTGAAACCAATACCTGGCTTGTTCGCCTTTAGTAAGATCATTCCACACAGTTTTTCCCTCAGGAGTGCTTAATTTTTCAAACAATTGAACGTTGACAGTGTACCACACCTCCGGCTGACCTATTTCATAAACCGCATAATCTCTCTCGTTGTCTTCTACACTGTCATTAGTATTATCATCGATATTTATCCTTTCATCTAAACGCTCGTTAGCCGCAAAACGATAACTTTTACGTTCCTTGGTTTTCAGAGGGGAAGAGCTCGTTTTTATTTTTTCTCTTCCTCCTTTAGATTCTTTTTCTTTCGAATGAGTTATTCTAAAGTGACGTATTTTTTTCAAACGACTTTTTGTATCGGCGTTAGTTATTTCATCAGTCTGTGGTTCAGTATCAGATAGCTGCGTAGTTTCTTTTTTGTGATTAACGATTGCAGGTCTATGATGAGTATGATGAATAGCACTATTTATCTCTCTTTCGTCAAAATCAATACGATTCACACTTTCTTTTACTGGTTCCGATATTCTGTAGTAATTTTCTTTAGAATTCCATTGTTTACTCTCATCATTGGTTTCATCGACCACAATGTTATGTTCTTTACGCTTTTTACGTTTGCTTAACGTTGCATTAAATATAATTGGGCACGTATCATTTTCAACTAGAACATAATAAAACTGTTGAAATCATTTCGTGACATGGTATCGTTAGTACCTACCTCCCTACTTAATTTGAAAATTAAGCCTATTGAAAGTACCTATAACCTGTTCACAATAAGATTAGACATAAACACAAACCTTTTTTACAGTCCCTTCAACCGATTTTGACTTCTATTCCGTAGGCTTAAGGATGACATTAGAGGCAAAAAAAGTGGTTACAATACAACTGCTTACTGCAGTTGCCATTTGTCATGCTACCAACGCAATATAAGTCAAAATCGGTTGAACGGACTGTAAAAAAGGTTTTAGTAAACGTCTAATCTTATCTTATTGTGAACAGGGTATAAGTTAGTACACGAAATTAAATCGAATAACATCATAAAAAATAATACGTGTGAATTGAAGTTTTTTGACCGCCAACATGCATCGGCCAAGCATGGTGATTAGATTACGACTGAACCGGCCAACCTTGGGGGAGACCTACGCCTAACATTGATCGTGTAAAAGTTGATATGATGATGGTGATGACTGAAGATTTTGTAGCAGCCACTACTAAAAAAGCTAAAGACAGTCTCTACTTACATCTGCAACGGTTAAGGTACAGTCACCAAAAGAGATAAGTATCCATGTCACCGGGAATAGTTGAAGTTTACTTAGAAACCGATGGGTGTTCATGAATAAAATAAAGTACAATTTATAGAGAATAAACAGTTCAATGATTTAATTAAATTTCATTTGAAAACCTCCATTGGTCTTCAGCTTTATAATATTAGTATAGATATAGTATGAATGTACTTTTATGTTTGGGTTAAGGCGGTACCCTGAGCAAATAACCTTGAGCGTTCGTTACCTCTGCGCCGCGCAAGAGAATAGATACAGTAGCGAAATACGCTCAGATTTTAGAATTAAATCTTTATAAAATAACTTATTGCGATTTTGAAAAAAAAAATCTACCAAAATGTTCATTAATAAATTGCCTATCTGTTAGTGTTAGTAAAAAATCGAATTAATGGTTACTTGCCGAGAAGATGCATGTTTTCAATAATTATTTCTCATTTCTGTGGTTTCGTTGTGAGGAGATTAGTTAAATACTATACTTCGTAAACAAAAATCAGATCTACCATTTTGGAGTCAAGATTATGTAGAAATTTAATCTATTTTTTATTTGTTGATATTTCTTTTGGATATAGAGTATTTAGGTCCGAAAAACTGAACAAAAAACGGCTAGCGCTGCGTTTTGCACAGGGACGCGCCTTAAGGTAATTTATGGGTCTAGGCGTAGCCTGAAATAAATAAATTATTATTATTAAACTACCTACCGTTATTGATATTTCTTACATGCATAACATTATTATTTTATTTCAGTTATTGTGATCGAAAGGTTGTCCGAAGCCGTAAAATGTTTTTTTTTTCTATACTCCGTTTACAATAAGATTAGACATTTACACAAACCTTTTTTACAGTCCCTTCAACCGATTTTGACTTCTATTCCGTAGGCCTAAGGATGACATTAGAGGCAAAAAAGTGGTTACAATAACAACTGTTTTTTGCAGCTGTCATTTGTCATGCCACCAACGCAATATAAGTCAAAATCGGTTGAACAGACTGTAAAAAAGGTTTGTGTACCTATATGTCTAATCTTATTGTGAACGGAGTATAGTAAGTATGATAAGTCAGAAGACCCGCCGCGCCGTATTAGGTATCACCAATTGGCAAGACAGGGCGAAAAGTCGAGACAGATGGAAGGAATGGAGGGAGGCCTTTGCCCAGTAGTGGGACAGTACAGGTAGTATATACTAATATTAATGATACTTATAATACCTAATAACATAGATATGAAATAAACTTGGCAGGACAACGAAGTCTCCGTATTCTATAGCTTACTTAAAAACCCGTTCAACGGATTTTCTTTGTGCTCAAATGAATAGCTGTGTCCTTGATTACTTTGAATGAGTTTGTATACATAATAATAAACCTAGGTACAAACAGATGGTACGTAAAGTTGTGAGTGTGAAAGCGTTCTAACTGGTTTTATAATACTGTTGGCTGGCGTTCAACACAAAAACCGGTTTGATTGTAAAGGGAGGGCTACGCACGACATGCAGAGCCAGTCCGCACGCAGGCACGCTACTAGCCCTGCAGCGCTCCGTATTATACTTACAGTGATTAGTAATACAACTCCCGGCTAGTATTTTAAATAATGGAGAAATTTATAGAAACAGTAAGAGCACACCCCTGCCTGTGGAACCCGCAGCATCCCGACTATCCCGAAGTGCACGCAAGAGGCCAGGCTTGGCAGAGTGTCATTAAGGAGATTGACGACAGCTCTATACCAAATAGTAAGTACCTACCTACCGTCTTATGTGTATAGGTTGATGATCCTCAACTGCATTTACTGTGTCAATAAATATCACTATCGACATGGCTATCAGTATCACATATATGACAAAAACCCGTTTTCGTATTCAAAAACGAGTTTATACCATATGTAATAACTTAAACCGTTTTCACGAGTCAAGTATTGGGCTAAGTTTGAGTAAATGAGATAATTAATGTGGATGTAAAGAGTTCTAAGAGTAAGAGCTACCTTCTTATGAAAGAAAACTAATACAACAAAGTACCTAAGTACTTACTTTTACTAGATTTATGTTTGGCATAACTTAACTCGGGGCTTAACATTACCAAGAATTATGTTTTCAAATAAAAATTATAAGTGGCTCCTTTCGGCACATTTTATGCTTACTCTAGAACTATAGAACTGTCAAAGGCAAACTTCACCTGAATTTCAGTAATATACATAATTTAATAATTAATGAGAATTATGTAGATAAAATAATAGATAATAGGATAAAATGATACTAAAGAAGGAGCTATGATGAACACGAATCTTAGAAATCCTATAAAGTGTGTTTTAGTATGTACAAGCTAGAAAATAACTGAGCGCATTTAGCAGTCAGTTTACGTTTATCCTGGCTGATACACACTTCGGGTGCTTACATAAAAAAACAGGTTTCCTGTGCAGGCGAGTCTATGCGGGTTGGTACCTATTCCGATCACAGGATTAAACTTGTCGGTGCCGATTACCTGGACCGAGCCATAAGGGTTTGCCGGTTTATTATGGTGTGTTTCAGTTTAAGAAAATGGATGTTTTGATAGCCTTGGTAGATATTTCATAAACGAGCTTTAGGTATGGGACACAAGAAATAAGTTCCTTCCATCATCATCTGCCTAGCCTTTTCCCAAGTAGGTAGGTATGTGTGGGTCGGTCGGCTTCCAATCTAAACGGATGCAGCTGAATACCAGTGTTTTACATGGAACGACTGCCTATCGGACCTCCACAACCCACTTACTGGGTAACACGATACCCCTTGGCTTGGTAAGACTGGTTGTCAAATTTTCTGGCTTCCGACTACCCTTAACGATTTTTTACGACCAACGGCGAGGAGGGAACCCGGTATGAAATGGATGGTCACCCATCCACAGACCGGCCGCGGCAAGCGTAGCTAAACCTTTGACCAATCGATCTGTACGGCTTTTACTTATCCACGAGCTCCTAAATAAGTTCCTTCCTTTGTAACAGAAATGTCACTGATTACAGTTGGAAACAGATTAGTTTGTAAATTAAAACATTGGCCATGGTTGTCAATAAGGTCAGATTTACCTGTATATTCACGTCGTGTGGTGCCGTAGGGTGTCGTAGAAGGCGACATTGACCAGGCGAGAGATTCGACCAGAGGATGGGCAGCAGCGTCCTTCTGAGTATCATAACACCTACTGCGATCGCCAACATGCATCAGCCAAGCATGGCGATTACGGCTAAACCCCCGTTGGGGGAGACCTATGCCCAGCGTGGGCGTCTAAACGTTGACATGATGATGATGACCTGTATCTTTATGCTGGTTAACTCTCCATCGATCCGCACGGGTTTGTCTGTGCCGGAAACCTGGTTATTTATGTAAGCACCCTCCCCATTTTGTAGTCTTTGCCCTCACGCTCCATATAAAAGTAGGTATGTCTAGTTTTATTCTCGTCAAGTTATTCTCGATGAAATACCTCGAGGAAATTTTGTAAAAAGCTTAGGCATGGTTACCTACTAACTTTTATGTCCATTAACTTACGTGAAAAATAATCTTGGCGACTTCCATACATTTATTTGGATGAAAAAAAGATTCATTTCGAGGGTTTAAAATATTTTCCAATGTGGAGAATACATTACCAGGAGTAGATTGATATACTTACCATTTTTTAAACCCCCGCATAATTAAAATATTTTAAAATGAAAATAACAGTTTCTCGTTTCATCTCGTCGCCCATTTTGTATTTATAAAAAAAGGAAAGTGACAAGTGACATTAACGGATCTATCAAATTGGCAGACAAGTGATGTGAATCGTTGTTTACAATGGCGGACTTGAAAACGTACATTGATTAATCATTATTTGTGACATTATTTTCCATAAAACGGCTGTCAGTGTCAACGTTACTATCAGCTGCCGTTTCGTACAGAAATCTTGAGCTTTTCGTTAAACTATTCACTTTTAACATCAGTTATTATTGCGGGGTTTAAAAATATTTAGATACCCAAGTTTAAAAATATTTAGATACTCTGTAGGTACACACATACATTTCCAGTTTATGCTGACCTCGCATTGTACGGAAATCCTATACAATGCGAGATCAGCATTAACTGGAAATGTATAGCTTGATGTGTACCCGTGTGTACCCAAGAGTATAAGAATTAGAATTTCAACTTCTCTAAACATGTTCATTTTTTTGTACAAATCCTGCCATGATTCTTTCAAAATTATAACCTAGACATGACTAACATGTAGATAGGGTAACTACCCTATCTACAAATTTGTATCAAGTTTGATTAAGTAACTACTTATTGATCAAAATATGACTAGATTCTTTGTCCATACAAAAGAGTCTATACTTATATTTTAATGCGCTGTCGGTAGTCTGCGTTTGTGCCAACGTCTTAAATGTAAATTTTATTTTTCAGTAAAAACGGCACGAACCGAATGGAGAAAGCTTCGCGATAACCATCGGGAGGCTTTAAAACGTGCCAAATTAGGACAGAACAAATTGCTACCAGCACAAGTGACTACTTGGAAATATGCTAAAGCTATGCAATTCCTGGAGCCACATATGAAATATCGCATAACAGAAAACATAGAGATGGACCCCCCAGTGATGATACGTTCAAAAAATTCCGAACATGATGTCACCACGACAAATGCTGTCGTGTCTGGAAAATCAGATATTATATCGCATAAACGACGCTGCCTCGAGCACGCCGAAGACACAGCCGCTTCACCGCGCCATGAAAAAGAAATAGATGCACTAGAATCTTTCTTCAACTGCATCTTAAAAAGCACCCGAGATATGCCTCAATGGATGCAAACACAAGTGAAGAAAAAAATATTTGCAGTTATTATTGATGCGGAAGAGAGCTTATCGTCTCAATCTCAAGCGCAAAGCGCACCACCTGAAGAGTACGGAAATAATTTTATCATTGAAAATAAAATCAAGACAGAATATTTTGAGAACACCTAAGTAGATATAAAACTATATTCACCTCTTCTAAATATTGAAATAACCGAAATCAACTTTCAGCCAGTTAAGTGTAAATGTGCTGCCTGGTAAGCCAATCTCAGTACAAAGACATTACGAGTAGGTAACTGTGTTCATTATTTTTAACCAATTTCAAAAAAGGAGGTTCTCAATTCGTCGGCATCTTTTTTTATGTATGTCACCGATTACTTGAAAATGCCTGGGCCGATTTGGAAAATTCTTTTTTGTTTAAAATGTTAGACTTCACAGATGGTTCCATATAAATTTTATCGAAATTGATTCAGCACTTTTAGAAAAACCGACAGAAAGCAAAAAATATACATAGATGATGTTCTAAGTTTCTTCAATCTCTGTTTTGACTGTGTTGCCGTTTCTTAATAGATTTGGATGATAAGGAGTTAGGTACTAAAAACCGAAAAATAAAAGCTTTTTTTACAAAAAAGACAACCGCCTTCAAAAACTATTGCCACCGACTTCCGGAACTAAAGTCATTTGTATGGCATGTCAAGACCACCGACGAAAGGGTAGGGAATATCCCACGGCTCAATTCAAATCCACACTCCCGAAAAGATTTTATTGCTTCCGTGGACATTATCTTTACAATAAATTGAACAATAAAAACAATAAACTTCAAAACCTATATCCAAAAACTCGATCAGACTGTATTAAAGAAATAAAGAAATACATAAAACCCTAGACTACTATGAAACTGAAAATATTTTAACCATTCTTAAATAAAACTAATTTTGTCTAACCCCACACACACATAGCTGTTTCCTCGCCTTCTTGCTTACTCTCGCTGCACTCACACCACAAAAGTCACCTACACTCATACACTGCTCATCTGAATTACTCACATACATCTCTCACTAGTATTACACTTCACAAATAAGACAAACACTCACTCACACATCGTCTCACAACATAACCTCAATGGCTTCTGCAGATTGTTGTTACTTCTTCTATTTGTGTTAAGCATATTGTTTAACTCTTAATTAGTTTTGAATTTTTGTTATGCTTATTGTTGTTTAGCACTTTTACTTGTGTTTGCATTTTTACTCTGTAAAAGCTAATTCTAGCTATGGAAGGGGCCTGGTGAACTGTGACACAGATTTTTTCCAAAAACCTATATCAGGCACCGGTCTCTCACAAAGGTGGAATACAGCTAAAACGTTTTTGTGCACATCAACTTTAAGTCAGCTTTGTGAAGAGAGAATAAATGACAAATTATTATTATTATTATTATTCTGTACTAAAGTTATTTTTCACTTTTTAGTTTTTCAAGGCGGTTGTCTTTTTTGTAAAAAAGTTTTTTATTTTTCGCTTTTTATAGAAAAATATTCTGTACCTTACGTAGGTTAATATTATTTAAGTTCAATTACTTATACTCGATTTACAATAAGATTAGACTTTAAAACAAACCTCTTTTACAGTCCCTTCATCCGATTTTGACTTCTATTCCGTAGGCTTAGAGTGACATTAGAGGCAAATAAAGTGGTTACAATAACAACTGTTTACTGCAGCTGCCATTTGTCATGCCACCAACGCAATATAAGTCAAAATCGGTTGAACGGACGGTAAAAAAAGGTTTGTGTATATGTCTAATCTTATTGTAAACGGAGTATAGGTTACCTATTTGAAAGACAATAGTTATTTCAGACTTACCGTAACGTCTCGATGCATCTTCTATATTAGTTAGTGTGGAAAATTGGAGTGGGTTTATTGCTTGTGGAGTCACCGCATTGGTTTGTAGAAGGTACATCTGATTGTCAGAGTTCCAAGTCTCCGAGTGTACTATGCCCCGCTCAATACGACCCTACGACATTCACAAGAGATGAGAGGATTAAAAAAAATGTGTAAATTAAGACTGCCTGACTTTAAAATTAAATTTATAAAGTGGGTAGAGGTACTCACTTTTAAATTTCTTAAACCGATGTCATGGGAGTTACCTGAAGTGTCAACTAATACACCACTTATAGTCTGAAATTAAGAAAATGAGTGAATTTGAAACACATAATGTGAAAAATCGACCGATCCATACATTTTATCAAGTTATGCGAACTAAGTGTATGAATCAGCTGATTTGTTTTCGCGATTTCTACTGTAAAACTTATCTATTGTAAAATTTGTTCATTTATTAAGTACAGACGCCAGCACATCAAGCCATACCAAACTGTAAAATTTTCCCAATTGAACCAATATGAACCTTATCGTTTTGTATTAAAGTTGAAAATCTATCAAAGAAATTTGACAGATTGTTGTAACTTGTTGTACCATAAACATACATAAGGTTTATGGTAAACAAAAAATAAAGTTATTATAAATCTAAGATGTACTGTGCCAATTGCTGATTTTTATAGGACTAATAAAGATCAATATTTTGGCAATACACTGTGTTAATTGATTTTAAACCGCTTGGTGAGCGCACGCCGATAAGTAGCCGATTATCAAATTTTTCTTTGACTTTTTTTAGAAATATAGTGGGTTTATGCTGTCTAAATTATAAGTTGTTAAACATATGCAATGATACTTGTCAATAATGCAGCTTTTAGTGAAAAGTTTCCAGAGATTACCTACCTCTAACTAACAATTTTACCTCAGCACACTCTAATTGCCTGAAACATTCCGAATGACGGCCATTAAATAACACAGTAAATATATGTTTACTACATATATATTTACTATTCATATATATATATTTACCGTGTTATTTTTTATACTCAGACCAATATTTCTGACATAATGTTTAGTTGGATTATTCGGTATTTATTGTCATTCAAAGAGACATTTTGTGGCACTGTTCTGTTTCTAATTAATCCAGGACCCTGAATCCTCGCCGATGATCATTCTATATATTCAGAGCAGCCACTAGAGCGTGCTGGTCATGAAACTACATCTTTCCAAGTAGGTAATGCCCCTAGGTAAGCTGTTAGTAATTAATTAATTCAAGATCCCATACATCAACTCTGCGTAGTTTGTAAGCCTGGACTGGTGGTTCCCTGCGCAGGCGCAGTATGTACGGGTCGAGGAGGCGCACGCGCTTCTTGTCCGGTCCCTCGAATACGTGCTCAATCGGTAGGTATTCATCTCCTGAATCCTGTTATAAAAACAACACAATTATGCGTGACTGTAGCGCGAGAATGAGATTGATAGATGGAACAATGACTTTAACACTGGGTATGTGCCATAATCATATAGAGCTGGTCAAGGTTACAGTTGACTAAACTTTACTTCTTAAATACCTAATTTTGTCCAGCTTTTAGTGTAATGCCTCAAGCGACCTTTATTTTATGTTACTAGCTGACCCGACAGACGTTGTCCTGTCCCTATCTGCCTGCTTACCTGCCTATCTACCTATACCCTACCTAGCCTAAATACCCTACCTACACTAATTGCGCCAATCGTCAAAAAATTTAAAAAACGAATACGTCATCCATGTATAATTTTTTGGTGAAGAAATAATTAAGTCATCTATGTATTTCCTCTTTGTTTTTGTTGATTTATTGTCTCGTTTCGTTTTTTGTTTTTGTTTCGCGTTACTTTCTTAGTTTTTTCTTTCATATTCTTCTTCTCCTTTCAATAACAAACACAACAAAAAAAAAAATAGCGAAATCGGTCCAGCCGTTCACGGGTGATGCTGTGACCAAGAGAAATAGGGATTATTTTTTATATATATAATATATTACACTATGGTATAAGCTATGGTATTATATTATATTCCAGTGTACTCACGTCTTCGGAATCGCTACTTATTTTGACAGTAACAGCCAGTTTCTTGTTGCAGTCGCGTAGCACACTGTGTTTGAAAAGTTCCTCCCTTTCGAACCGTAACGAGTCACTGTCTGGCGGAACGCTTCCTGTCTGAAATATATTTTACTAAAACATAAGAAATAATATGTGTCTTGTATGGGACAAACTTGATCGGGCTCATTATGGCAGGTAAAAAAAGATTGGGTAGACTTAATAAAATATGCTGGTCCATACAACATTTGTATTGTTAGTAAGTATTGCATTTTCGTATGAACCTGTTGATGATATGATTTAAAAATCATAGATCAAATATTTAACAGTGTAGTTACACATCTGTACTAAACTTGTAACACTATGCTACATATTTTAGAAGATAGCATAATTTATTACGCGGTCGCTTTTTTGTAATGGTCGGGTTACAACGGTATTGCACTTCCTAATGACTTTTATTTAATTACTAGCTAACCCGAAAGACGTTGTCCTGTACCTATCTACCCTACCAAACTACCTACCTACCCTACCTAGGTACCCTACCCTACCCTATCAACCTACCTACACTACCTACCTACCTATTTTCTTATAAACAAACCTTCTCCTGACAATAGCGTAAACAATAATAAAACAATTATCCAATTCGGTCCCGCCGTTCGCAAGTTATGCGCTTACATACATTTAGGAGATTCATTTTTATATACTTAGAACATATATCTGGTTAATTATTGCACTACGCTGAAATTGTAGAAGTATAAAACTGAACTAGAATTATTGATATACTAGCTTCTGCCCGCGACTTCGTACGCGGATCCTGTTGCTTATGCCAGCGACAACGGGGTCGGCAAAATCGAAAATCTGAAACGTCTGATGTCGAATTCTAAGAGCCCGGGGACGGGAAAACAACGGGATGCGCAAGACGATTCGAGACGTTCAAAAAGTACAATTTTGAATCATACCTCCGATGGCGGAATATATGGCGTAGTCAATCATAGGAGTATGCACTCCGTTCCTTATCAACCCAAGAAAGGTCGCCATGCCATCTGAAGAATCGGATGTGTCTCAAGATATAGCTACGGCTATATCATTAGACATCGACATTCTGTTCAGAGAATGTCGAAGTCGATCACAATTCAAACGTTCGTTGCGCTCTTCTTCTGTCTCTTCATGCCGTACTCCAGCAATTCTTTCTCTTTCACTTTCTAACTGATTATGAATATTTTGTTGTGTGCGTGTTCGGGACAATATATGATAATCTCGATCAGCTATGTTATTCTGTAAGAACTCACTACAGATCTCACTTCTGATTCCGCGGTGAAAACTGTTTTAGGTAGTCTGTAACTCGATGAAAACTACGCTAGCGCTACTAAGTGCTGGCATAGGTGAAGTGAACTATTATTTCGTTACTATTTAATCGAAAACCAAATACTTTTCACTTCTAGTATGTGAAATCGGAAATGAGATAGGATTCGAATTCGCGAGTGAATTCTTACAGAATTGCCCTCCAGCAGTTAGTCGCGCATCACGTTCATCACTCGTTTCAAAAGACCTGTTAGTAGATGTGCGAATACGCTGAGAACTCAAGCGTGATTCTGTATAGGTAAATGCATGTCGCTCACGATCAGCGGACAGTCGCGCATCACGTTCCACACTTGTCTCTGGAGACCTAGAAGCAGATGCGTAGATACGCTGAGAACTCAAGCGCAATTCTTTATCCGTGCAGTCGTGCATCATATTCTTCACTGGTCTCTAGAGACCTGGATGTAGATGCCTAAATACGCTGAGAACGCAGGCGTTCTTCGCGATTTGAAGAGGTTTCCACGGAGCGAGTTGCAGTCTGATGTTCTCGAACAACATCAAGTCTCTCCTGACGCTCTTCGGTAGATTCTTGGGAACTAATGATCCTCAATATTTTAGCTACTTTGGAACATTGGGAAAGATTTGACCTCTTTCTAGGCATGGTTATAGTTTTATTGTAAAGATACCTGATCAATTAAAATTTAAGTGACTGCTCCCCTGCGTTACCGGGTAGGGTATAAGCGTGTCACGAAGATAAATGGAAAAAGGAAATTAAACACTCAAATAACATAAGCCCAAAGGCATTCAATAAAATAAAAAAAAGGGAGTTTTGGCCAGCAGAGTCAAATTTTCAACGATATACCATCGTCATCAAAAATCAGTCCTAAACTGTTACCGCCTTCACCGCGTGGAGGCACTCCTACCTTATTATAATATACAGCGAAATTAGTGATAGCTTTACAGTTAAATTTAAAAAATTACAGCTTTGATTTCCACATCAGATGTTTCTGATCTTCGATTTTTATAAGTCAACAGGAAATGCCCATCAGACCGAACAACTTTTGCTAAGACGTCATTAATATATGTATGTGGTATGGTGTAGCTGGGCTCTTGGAGTTCCACATCAGGTGTTTCAGATCTTCAAATTTATTCTCTCAGCACAAAATACTCATGACGTGGAACAATTTTTGCTACGGTACCATTTTTGTATCTCTTATAGTTTAGCTGGTCTGTTGCGGTTCTGCATCAGGTGTTCAAGTTTGCAAGATAAATTATAGCCTATATGTTGCCCAGACTTAATACCTATACAACAACAAAAAAATCATTCAAATCCGTCCAGCAGTTCCG
This sequence comes from Charanyca ferruginea, assembly GCA_947361185.1. Taxonomy (NCBI): domain Eukaryota; kingdom Metazoa; phylum Arthropoda; class Insecta; order Lepidoptera; family Noctuidae; genus Charanyca; species Charanyca ferruginea. Next base: position 17,122,464 of record OX376059.1, on the reverse strand, counting down.
AAGATTAGCGTGTACAAACAAACAGACAAACAGACAGACTTTTTTTTGGATTCGTGCTCTATTACTGTTTCTAAACCCCCCTCAATTATTATTTTTTTAATATATTCAATGTACAGACACAGTTTTTTTACTGTTTTATTATATGTATATAGATCATTCAGCTTATAATGTAAGTTGAATACGTGAATACACTACTACAAACGGGAGATAATCGCGGACAAACATACATATATACATACAAACATACGGGTCGACCTGAGAACCTCCTTTTTTTTTTGAAGTCGGTTTTATAGATAATCACAGAAACTGGGCAATTAATTATCTATAAAATTTCAATGACTATTTTCAACATTATTTTGCTGGGGTAACGCACACATTACTAATATACAACTACTACTATTGCCGTGAAAGTCACTTACAGTTTCACAATTGATGTACACAGCTCTTACTTCCACTAGAGGACTGTCTTTAGGCTTCATATTAGTCTCTTCACTTTCATCAAATGCTGTTGATGTGTTCAGTTGCGTTAAAATTACGAAGTAAAGTAGTCCTATCCTGAGGACAGAAACTATTATTCAGTTTGAAACTCTGCTCAATCATACTGACTTAAGTAATGTAATATGATTTATTTATACCATTCATCATTGTTCATATTAATTAGCTGCTCAATCAGAAAATTGTAGAAAACTTGTCAATTGATGAAAAAATCATGTCATTTTCAAAAAAATATAGAAGCAATTTAGCGAAGTACCTCTTTGATCGTGAAAAAGGTCGTATCAAGATAAATGGTGGAGATAGAATCGTGAAGCACGCAAATATAATATTTTATATTTTTTGGGAATAGCAGGAGAGGAACAGTGTTTCGTCCCCTGTTCTCGGATAAAAATTGCTTCAGAGAATACATAGAATTACCAATGGTCTAGAAATAGAAAGACTTGAATTTTAGATCACTTTTCATTTATTACATATTGATTCATTAGATAATTAGTTTATAATAAGATCACAGTTTAAATGAGAAAAGGAAATAAAAATACCCTTTCAAAGGTATTACGGCCTTTCATAACTTTCTATTAAGTATCATTAAGTTAAATAACATAATTACCACAGCAAAATGATCCTTTGCTCATTTAAAAACTACATGTATTAAAAAAATCTATAATCTTAATTCAAGGAATTCACAAACATCTATAATATCGGCACAAAAGCTGAATCACAATTTATTGCTTTACAAAAAGTAGGTAAGACTATATTGTTCATAATTGTCGAATAAATTATAATATTATATGATGTGAGAACTACATGAACCAAGTATGTTAACAAACATGAAGCTACGAGTGATAATATTAATTAAAACAACCAGTCGCAATCAGTCGTAGCTCCATACTGACATCTAAAAAGACCTAACCAATTAGGAACATTTGCGTCAATATCTTTACATAATAAATATTCGTCGTCAAACAAAGTGATCATTTACATTAAAAATGTCAACAAGTGTTGGTTAGATCTCTTTTTGTAGCTATATTACAATACACTTCTATAATTTCCAAAAATGTAGCATAAAAATAATTGATGAGCACTCATTTACACAACTCTGTTGGCTTATGTCAGAATATTTGTTGAAACTACACATGCACTGCACTTCATGTAATTCAAAAGATTTGTATTATTAGATTGTACCAAAAGTTCTAAACAAGTAAGTACTTATTGAAGTATGTAGTTTTCTTTATTGTTTTCATTGAATAACCGTTCTTATGATAACAAAATGACAAAAACGCTTTTAGGTTTTACATGAGATCTACATAGCATTCATAAAAACAGGTAACATAATTTGACTGTCAACAACAAAAAGGATCAATTTATAGTCGCCTAGACTTTATAAAATAACTTTGCAAAAATGACATTGTAAAAACTGTTCTACACACTAACTAAAACAAATACGGAGTTAAATCTACATTTTAAGTTACAATACTTATTTAGGCGTTTGAATAACAAAATTCTACGATTCGGGATCCGTGGACGCGTACGTGGCGGCTTTACTCGTCTGAAACAACACACACAGAGTTACGTTACGACAGAGAACATTAAGGTAAAACAACAATGAATTGGAAAGGCGCGCTATAGTTTATCACAATATAACTGATGCTCCGTGGTTGGTTTCTGCATATTGTGTCGGGCGTCCAGTTAATACCCGCTGGCTGGGACAGTGGCACACCCGGCGGCCGGGCCGCCGGCATAGTGTGTAGCAGCCTGAAGATGATATCAGAATAAGAATCTGATCATTGAGATTGTTTAACTACTACATATATATATAGCTTATAAAACACCATTTTATACAATGTTTGCAACAGTGCCGAAATATATATTAATATATTTATACTAAAAAAAAAACTTGTTTTTCAACTCTATTTTAGGGTTCCGTACCTCAAAAGGAAAAAAACAGAACCCTTATAGGATCACTTTGTTATCCATCTGTCTGTCTGTCTGTGTCCGTCTGTCAGTCAAGACCCTTTATCTCGGGAACGCGTGGTGGTTATCGAGTTGAAATTAAAACCATATACTCAAGTCTACGGTCCTTTGAAGCTGTAAAAAAATCAACCTTCTATGTTAACGTGACAAAAAATTACGCCCGTTTATGCCGCAAAAAACATATATTTCGACACTATCAAGGGAATCAAAATTTATAGGGAACTTTCCCGTTGACCTAGACCTATGAAATTTGGCAAGTAATATCGTCTTATACTACAAGTAAAGAACGTAGTAAACCTAGAAAAAGTTTTATTAACAGGTTTAAAACTAAAATCTTACCTCACAACTGTCATAGAACTGCATGGCAGTCTCGCTGTCGTAGAAGTTTACGGTGACAGTCTTGTCTACGGGGTCGTTGCTGGTGTAATCTGTGCCCGACCATATGCACGAGTCGCCGCTCATCTGATACAAACAAAAATTACGAGTCACTGCTTTATAATACAATCGAGTATTTGACCGCTACGCTTTTCCTTTGATATTCCGAAGCTTTAAAAATTAAGCCGTATAAAAAAACTGCCTTAACTTAATGGCGAAATTTTAAGCATTTTAAAGTTGAAGATTCGATGCCTGCACGGAACAAAAGTTTGCATGGCCTACAGATAAATGTTCCGGGTCTGTTGTTTGAGTATGTGAGTTTAAATGTTTGTATAAACACCCACGACGCGAGAAATTCCTAGTGTTAAAGTTAAAAAAAAAAAAAAAAATACCTGGAACTCCGTATCAGTGTATATGAGCATATCTGCAAGTATTTCTCCGGTACTGGAGTTAGTGACCAATATCTTGGGGGAGTAGATCTCCTGGTCAAACAGTACTTGTATGTGTGCGTTAGAACAGGTGGTTTCGTTGTTGCCTTGGCGCACTATCGCCTCGCCGTCACACGTGTAGTATGCTGCAGATTCTTCCTCGTCCTAAACATGAATAACTTTTTAAGTATGATTTTATTTATTGGTATATTTAGAGCAATATTAAAAGATTGTCGAGTTTAGCTTATTTAATTTAGCTTTACAATATTAAATCGTAATACGTTTGCTTAAAATGTATATTTCGCAACCTAGCTCAACTATGAGCCAGCTTAGCCTTTGTAGGCTCATAGGATGATCAGTGGAATCTGTACTTTAAACAAACGCGAGAAGATACTAACTTCATTATAATATCCATCATAATCGTAATCTTCCTCTTCATCATCGTGGTCTTCTTCAGACTCCTGGAATTGTACTTGTTTGAACATTTCGTTCACCGCCGGGACCGTGTCATCGGCACTACTGACCGCCTCCTGCTCTGACGCGATCACAGATGTCCTTTGGAACACTTCAGCGGTCATCGCGTTGTCTGCGCGCGCACTCTCTTGCAAATGTTTCGGTAACCTCAACTTTATTACGGCGTTTTCGACGGATGGCTCTGCTTGTTGCTCTTCTCTTACGGCTTGGGCAGCAGATGCTTGTAATTTCTGTTCAAATGGAGATGATTAAATCTATATTTTTTTGCTTAGTCATTTAATAGTCAAATTTAAAAGCCATTCTAATGTCCCTTACCCTGACACATTCAACTATCTTATCATGGAATGTGGTGGCTTGGTCCACATTCTTGAAACGGACCGCGAGGGTTTCCTGCTCGCCGGCGGGGTTCTCAGCGAAGTTGCGGCCCGCCCACGTCCACGCGCGGTCTGAATTCTTCATTGGAAGTAGTTGTAGGTCCATGTACAGCAGCATATTCAGCACCGCTTTGTGTACCTGATGGTAATGCAACATGTCAATATCGAGTCCTGACTACCTATGGGTTTCTGGAGGCCTAATTTAGACTAAAATGGAATCGGCCAGGGAATTGGTTCACTGAAAATACCGAAGAGCGCGAGTGCATCCAAAATATGGGTCACCAGCCCTAATCAGAATGGTAAATATTATTTTAACTGGTGTACTTTTGTGCGAGAATAACAATAAGCCCGTCACATACGTTACTATAATATATAGGGTGACTGGTAATTAGTGTACGATACTTAAACACGTGATTGTGTTCATGATAACAAACAACTTTCCCGAAGAAAAAATGTTTTTTGTACTGGTTCATTTTTATCACAATAACACAACAGCGGTATGAAATTCACGCGCGCGCACGCCTGTGACCTAAAGTGAACCAGTACAAAAAAACCTTTTTTCTTTGGGAAAGTTGTTTGTTATCCATGAACACAATCACGTGTTTAAGTATCGTACACATAATAATATATTATAGCTAGCCACCATGCTAGCCACCACACACGGTAGCTATAATATAATAATATATTGTCGCCCTAAAGCCCGTCACAGACGTAGCTATAATATATATTAATATACGTCAGACGTAGCTATAATCAAGGCATATTAAGATCAGCTATAATATATATTTTTACTACGTCACCAAAATATGTGGACAGTTAAAGCAAGGCACATTAATTTAAATTTCAAAAATGTAAAACAAACAACGATCGCAGACGTAATAAGGGCGAAAATATATTATTATATTATAGCTACCGTGTGTGGTGTGGTGGCTAGTTATAATATATATTATAGCTACGTATGTGACGGGCTTTATTACGTCTGCGATCGTTGTTTGTTTCACATTTTTGAAATATATATTAATTAGCGACCCGACCCGGCTTCGCACGGGCCTATAGCCTTCCTCGATAAATGGACTATCCAACACAAAAAGATTTTTTTTTTAAGAAGAATTCGAACCAGTAGATCCTGAGATTAGCGCGTTCAACCAAACAAAGAAACAAACTCTTCAGCTTTATAATATTAGTATAGATATGCCTTGCTATATCTGTCCACATATTTTGGTGACGTAGTAAAAATATATATTATAGCTGCGTCTGAAATATATCGTAATTATGCCTAACTATGAATTATCTTATATATAAAATTCTTGTGTCACAATGTTCGTTCCCGTACTCCTCCGAAACGGCTTGACCGATTCTGGTGAAATTTTGTGTACATATTGGGTAGGTCTGAGAATCGGCCAACATCTATTTTTCATCCCCCTAAATGTTAAGGGTTAGGGTAGGGTAGGTGTAGGGTAGGTGTAGGTAAATAGGCAGGTAAGTAGGTAGATCGGGACAGGACAACGTCTGTCGGGTCAGATAGTTATAATATATATTATAGCTACGTCTGCGACGGGCTTGAAATTTAACAAAAGAGTGAGAATATTTAAGAGGTTTTTACCGTTTTAGAAACCAAAGCTTACGATCTTAGTTTAATAATGAAGTATATGATATGACGATATTTCCCTAATATATATTATACAAGGTTTGGAAGTGCGTACCTGTTCACGACGCAGAAGCAGTCGGTAAGTGTTCCTCTCTGGGTAGTACAATACTTTCATTTCACCGACACCTCGTTCTTTCCATTCCCGGGTCTTCTCGTCATAACGGTACAATTTACATCGCTCTCCATATAATTTTTCCTTAAATTAACAGATAATTATTATTTATTTCAAGAATAATTATTAAAAATAATACATGAATGAATAAAGTATTCATTTGATAGAAGATGCGATAATAAGCAGGCCAGGTGTTTTTGCTTAGATTAAAACTAGACCCTTATTCAAAATAAATGGAAAATATTCTCTGTTTTAATATAGTTACCTCATCCTCCTCTCCCGTGGTGACCACAATCTTGTCGGGCAGCGGTACAATAGGCTCGTAATGTGGATCGTATTCCTCGTCAGGGCCCGCGCCGCTGGCGACGTCACCCTCGGTGCTCTCATTCTTTGATTGATCTCCAGAATGATTTCCGGGTTTAGCAACAAATAGTTGTTGTCCAGCTCCCTCCCATTTGAAATCAGGTTGTTCTAAAAAAAAAAAATTTATTTTAAAATATTTACAATCAGTCGCAGCTCGGCTGTATAGTAATGGTGCCGAAAGTGCTGATGTATTAACCAAGTCTGCTTGATTTTAGTGACACATGGATCATTGGCTTGATATAAAATAGCTGTTCTAAAAGATATACCAGTAAAAATTTTTAACTTACTTTGGACGGTTTTAATACCAAAGCCAGGCCCAGTACCAGATGACAAAGCAGCAAATGACAAACTGCTGTCAACAACGAATGGTGTTTCCTTTGTCTCAGGCTGTTGGTCTGTAGCCTTTTCTTTCATTTTGTGATCACCACTAGCATTTATCGACGCTGACTCTTCTTTTTGCTGTTCTGTATTAACACTTGTACTCAATGCAGGAACTTGTTCTGAAGCCCCAAATATTGATTTCCCGTTTCCGAATATTTGATTTTGAGACGAAAGCGAACCAAACGCTGACATGCCAGCAGACCCAAAGATGCCAGTACCAACTTTGGCTTGACTGTTCCCTAAGGCACCGGGCCCGAAAATACTTCCTTGATTAACACTAGTGAATAAGTTTTCGGATTTATTATCATCTCCAAATATAGATTTTACACTAGTATTTTGATTATCTGTTTTCATATTGGCAGCCGAAAATTCCAATACAGATCTGTTAAAAGACATTCCTTTGTCGGTACTATATGTGGTAGTTGGTGTCTGTTTTGTGTCACTAAATACGAACTTTGTGGTTGCTGTTCCGCTGTTTAAATTAGACTTTTGTTGATTCTCATCAGAAGTAATAACGTTGCTCAGTTTTGGTGGGGCTAGTAGAGAACTCTTAGCGCCTGCTGCTACTGGCGAGTCATCACTTCCAAATATGGAAGCATCTTTATTTTGTGGAGTTCCAAATAATATGGTCTGTTCTCCGAATCCTGTGAATTTACTAGAATTCTGAATGAAAGTGTTTTCCTTGTTGATTGTATTACTACCGAAACTACTCTGGGAAGATGTCGATGTCGGTGTTTTTGAATTGGATGCTAAAGACCCCAGTGGAGTACGGAATACAGATGTATCAACCGTTTTTTCAAAATTTGATGGTGTGCCATATATTGAAGTAGTAGGACTTTGGAAAAAAGGTGTCGTTGATTTCACAGGTGTGCTGGCACTAGTCAATGATGCTTTTAAAGTTGCTGCTACTGTGATAGGCTTTTTGTTTACAATAGGAAAGTTTGATTCTGTGCTTGATGTTACATTAGTGTCATTTGTTACTATTGAAGCTTGTGAATCAGTACCACTTGCGCTTGATTCTTCGCTATCAGGGCAACCACGGCATCCCTGACACGGTTCCTTATTTTTATAAGTAAAGAAGTTTTCAGGCAGCATAAGTTCGATAGCTTTTTGTTTTTCTTCTGTGGAAGCTTGTATTTCACTTACAAAGACAACATCATCACTTTCGTCTTTTTCATTCTTATCATTCACTTTTATCTTACTCACTGGTTTTCCCTGTAGCGCATTATCAATTGCATCTTTAAACTCCAAAGCTACCTCTTTACTTTTAAACCGTAGACAGAAATGTTCCAAGGTTAATTCACCTTCACTGAAGTCATTGACAATAAATTGCCAAGACTTTTCATCTTTTACATTGTAAATTATCTCAGGAGTCAAAGCATGATTCAAACATATTTTTAAGACCTGATCCCTTCGCATAACCACCCTGAAAAGAAAAAACATTCAAGCATTGAACATGAAAAGACCATTTACAGGATCAGTACATATTTTATAAGATGTTACATCCACAATCAACAATCCATACTAATATTATAAATGCGAAAGTAACTCTGTCTAACGGTCTCAACGTGTAACCATTCAGCTAAACCGATTTTGATGAAATTTTGCATTAAGTTAGCTTGAACCCTGGGAAGGACATGGGCTACTTTTATGCGTGAATGTCGGTTATTGTGGATGCAGACAAAGGCTAGTTAATCATATTTTGTAAGTTAGTTACCTCAATTTCCCAGTATCCTTGTGTTTTAATATTTTGACGATTCCTTTCCCGCGTTCTTTCCATTCACCAGAAGAAAATCTGTACAATTTTGCTAGTTGCCCGTAAAGTTCAATTTCATTTTCTTCACCAGTAACAACTTCGACCTAATAATAATTGAAATGCAATGTGCAGGTTAGTTTATGAAACAACAATATTAAAATTTTAAATATGTGGCCTCATTGGTATATCCCAATGGTTACCTCAATTGATGTTATAAAACCACACAATTTAACAAGAACATTTAAATCGGTACAAAATAAAACATACCTTATCTGGAAGGGGTATTACAGGAGCAAAGGGATGGTAGCATTCATCTTCCGCAGCATACTCATTGCCATCACTTTCATCACCATCTCCTTGGGCATGTGGTGACTTTGCTGGGCTTTTACCCTTTGTTGGTGTTTTAGGTTTAAATACAAAATCAAATGTACCACTCTCTTTAAACCCAAAAGATATGCTAGAGGAAGTCTCTGTTTGTGGTGTTGGAAGTAGTGCTGGTTTCACAGGAGTACTTAATTCTTCGTTCTTTTTGAAGCTAAAGTCAACAGCCTGACTTTCAGTGGCAGTCTTTGGTGCATCAAACCCAGTATTATTGGCTGGAGGTTTCTGATCCCCAAAAGTTAAGGGGCTTGCAGGTGCCTCAAGATTATTTGATGGTACACCAAAACTAAATTTGTGTGCACCGGTTCCATCAAAAATAGAAGTCCCTGCACTTGGTTTTTGGTCATTTGCTGCTGGGGGTATACCAAAACGGAACTGTGGTCCAAGTGAGCCAGTACCAAAAATAGATGTTTTATTATTAACTTCCGAAGTTGGTGCATTGGCTTTAAATAAATCTGCCCCAGCACTGACTGATTGCCCTTGAGTTGTAACAAGGAAAGCTGGAGCAGCATTTTCTGCATTACTTGTGGTTTTAAGAGGTATCCCAAAGTTAAATTTAGGTGCATTATCAGACGTCAGTTTAATACTTGTCTTAGTTTTTGTTGGATCTTTAGGACTGTTACAAGCACCACAATTTTCTTGAGTAGATTCATTCCGAACCAAACAATCTTTGCATTCCCAACTTCCTGGCTTGGGTTTGAATTTGTATCCCCAGCCTGCAGTAACTTCAGGTTTCATCTCAGTATTTGTGTTTGTAACAACCGTAGAAGCAGAGCTAGAAGTGGAGCTGTTTGGTTTTGGTGTTTCACAACATGCACACTTAGAGAAACTTTCTAAATTATTTGTGTAACATGCATCACAATGCCATGATCCAGCTTTAGGCTTAAACATTTCTCCAAACCCAGTCTGATTGTTTTGCTTTGCAGCATTCTTTTCTTCCTTTGCTGCCTTTGATTCGTCTTTCATTTTAGATTGTGCTGATTTAACAGCTTCAATAAATTCATCACACAATTGAATAGATTTAAACCGTAAACAGAAAGTTTCAGCAACCAATTCACCTTCCGAAAAATCTTTAGCACACCAAGTTACAGCTTTATCCAAATTGGGCATTTTTTGAAACACCATTTCATTGGTAACTGCGTGATTACAACATACCTTCATAATCTGTTCACGCCTCATTAGCAGTCTTACTTTTTGGACATTATCTTTATGAACAAGTAGCTTGATATTACCAAGGCCGCGTTCTTTCCATTCTTTGACAGCTGCGTCAAATCTCAAAAGTTTAGCGCGATGTTCAAACAGTATAGTTTCATCTTCTTCGCCTGTCTTCTGATCAATTAAAGCAGGCAAAGGTACTACAGGCTTGAATTCAACATTTGGTTCATATTCTTCTACTTGGTCTGAAGTATTTAATTTAGTGGATAATAAAGTCTGTGACGTGTTAATGGAGCTGTTTGAGTCAGTGGAAGGAGTGTTACCAAACAAGTTAGTGAATGGAGAACTTGTAGTAGTTTTAAAGGACAATCCACTAAATATATTAGGCTTACTAGTAGCCTCTTCTTGCAAGTTAGTGTCAGGCTTCTCATCAGACACAGATTTGAATGTTGGAGTGCTGCTGAATGTGAAGCCACCAACCACAGCCTTAGCTGTCGATTGTAGGCTGTTGTCTTTATTAGGTGTAGTTTCCTGGCTAGGAATTATTTTAGGAGCTGCTAATTTAGAAACTTCACCTTTAGGTGCAACTGGGCTTAAAGTTTTATTCAACATAGATTCCTGTCTTGCTTTTTCGAAGGCATTATAGAAATCTTGAGCTATGTCAGCCGTTTTGAAACGAATACAAAACTTTTCCAAGACCACAGTCTCATCTGCAAAATCATTTGCAACCCAAAAATAAGCTTTAGTTTCATTCATCATTTGTTTTATTTCCATTTCCGCGGTAATGATATGGTTCGCACAAATCTTATGTACTTGCTCTCGTCTCATCAGTACTCGAACTTTTCCTGTGGTCTTATGTTTCAGTAACTTCATTTCACCAAGACCTCTCTCTTTCCATTGTTTATCGACAAAGCGGAACAGTTTGGCCCTAGAGCTAAATATCACATATTCATCTTCTTCGCCCGTCGTTACTTTCACTTCAGCAGGCAAAGGAACAATAGGCTTAAAATCTGGACATGGGTCGTAGTCCACAGATGTATTGCTTCTTTCAGATAAAGTTCTTGATTTATTGAGACTGGTGTTAGGAGAATAACCACCAAATAAAGGCCCATCAACCACAGACCTTGAAGTATCAAATGTATCACCACCAATTTTAGATGCAGCTAGTGTAGGATTAAGTAGAGAACTAAAAGTCGATGTTGAACATACAGGTGTTGATTTAAACACGGAAGATTGATTCCAATTAGTTATAGGATTTGTAGTAACAGTTTTGTTGTTTTGTGCCGGGAAAACAAACACTGGAGGTGACATCACCTTTGTGTCAGTTGTTGAAGGCAGTTGGATTTGATAGTTATGAGGAGTGCCTTTAATGTGTTTTGGTGGAATTGTCACACTTAGGATTGGTGCTGGAGTTGTAGTACATGTTGGCAAGGGATCAGAAGATGTTATCACAACATTAACAGGCAATGATCGCGAACTATCTTTGGATTCTGTAGAAGTTGTTTTAGAAATGGTAACTGACGTTACCAGTGGCGGCACAGCTACAGACGGCACACCTGGCATTGTTGGCACAGATGCTAACGTAGGCGCTACTGGCACTGACGGCACCGTAGGAGCAGTACTCAAATTGGGGGGAACGAGATGTGCTACATCCAAATACATCTGATCTGGTGTTGGATAAACACCAGGATAGTTTACTTGAGTTCTTGTTGGATCAAACATTGGCTGTGCCCCTGGTACTGAGGAAGGCTGAGCAAATTGAGAATACTGGTTGTATAAATTGTATAAGTTTTGATTATAAAGCTGATATGGGTTGGGAGGCACAGGGAATGGTGGCACAAGTCGTTGATTGAAAGAAGGGATCACTTGCGATGGTGCGAATGGTAACTGAGCTGCAAATGATGATGTACTATCATTTGTTCTGTATTCTTCATCCAAGTTATATAAGTCACTGTCATCTATGGTCTGTTCAGAAGAAGCTTTTTTCAATTTGCCTACTTCCTTTTTGAGCTCTGCAACTTGCTTTTTCAATTCACTAACATCTTTACATTCATTTCTACATTCATCAATTTGGTCTTTAACTTGATCTACTGATATTTTCAGCAACTTAAATTGATCTGTAGTATTTTGCATATTAGACTGAATAGTGCTTATTATTTGATTGCCCAATTTACGATTTTCGTCAAACCAGTTTCTTGTTTGTTCCATAAAGTCACCAATAGTAGTATCTCTTTTCTGCAAATTTTTAATTTCATTTTCTATTCTGCCTAAAAATTGTTGATCAACTCTCGAGTTTTCAAGAATTTGAGAGTCTAGGGCAGTTCGATAGTTTGTAGCATTCGCATTGTTAACAGCTTTTGGTGTAGAACTTATATTTCGGAAGATGTGAGAGTTTCCTCTGATAGGCAGTTCACTTTCTCCTGACACATTTTCATCTGATGAGTACCTGGCTTCACCATCATTTGTAGCAGATAAAAATTCTGTTTTGTTCATAAGAGTTTCTATATCTTCAATCAGGTCTTGAGTTTCAGAGTATAAAGGATGGTTTTTGTTTGCTTCACTATCCCTGAGCCTATCTAAAGCTTTGTATGCGAACATTTTAGCTTTGGACAACAATGCTGCATATTTTGATTTTGTTTCAGGATCTCTAGACAAATTATTTTCTTCAACAGCAATTTTTTTATAAGTTTGGCTAAGGTGGTATAATGCTTGTGGTGACTTTAAATTGGAAAGAATTTCAATGACTTTATCATATTCACCCTCACTAAAATGATTGACTGCTACATATAACTTGCACTCTTCAAGTAATGCATAGATCTCTTTGGTGCCAAGGTCTTTGTGTGTATAATCAAACATTCTTTTGTCAAGGTATTTAACTACAATCTTGCTTCTTAATTTTTCTAGCAGTGGTACAGCTGATGAATAATACAAACCAGCCCTTATTTCCAGTTGAGCTTTTTCGTCTACATTTGTTGACATTTTCGCTCTTTCACTGAATATGCGTCCAAGAGTGCAGAGAAGTTCTGGGTCCAAACCGTGATTGTCAATGCATCGCACCACTTCAATGCCGCGGCTCAGTGTAGCACGTATGTCTGTCAATTCAGTTCCTAATTCATTTTGGCTGAATTTGTAAGCACAGTCCCACCATTTCATCTGGGTTAGGGGACATAGTAGGTCAGTAATGTTAGCTGGAAGTGTAGGTGGCTTGTCATTAGTCACATAAGATTGTTTCTTAGATATTTGTTGATTTGCTGTCAGAGTCGCACAGTAAAGAAAAGCATAAATATCTGATCTGTTCAATGTTTCAGGTCCACAGGTTGTAGCATTATGAGTAAGCATATCGAAAAGTGTGCATTTGAAGTATGCATAATTTTTATAATTTAACAATGTCCAAACAAAGTGGTGGAGTGAGCTACCATATTCTCTTTGAGCATCACCATCATAAGATTCAACTTCTATCTTTCGGGGTAGTCTCAGAACTGGTGGATTAAATGCATCTGATGCAAAATAAGATGATTTAATTTTATCCAAATGCCCTTTACTGGAAAATATCTTTTTATATAACTTGTCTCTCCAGTGAGTACCAGAATAACATTGGGAAACCTGATCTAAGAATGTCTGGTTTTTTTCTTGAATATTTGAAAGTAAGTAATGCCCAGCCTGTGAGCATCTGTATGACCCTTCTGAGTACCAGCGATTTACTGCAATTGTTTGCTTTTCAGGAGCATTTCGCAGCCAATTCACTTTTGAATCCAAAGGAACTGTTTGCCAAGCAACTAACATCAGTGGGGCAGCAAGTTTAGTAGCATCACGCCAGCTCATTTGATCTTTTTTAGCTTTTTTCAGTAAAATTGTTGCAGCATGAAAAGCAACTTGTCCTTTATGATGTTGTAATAGCGCAATGTAGAACTCCCCAAAACCAGGTGAAGCTCCCACTTTGGTAACACTCTCAATAGCTTGATCATAACTATGTAGGAGTTCATTGGATTCAATTAAACTTTTTGATGAACCACTTGGAGTTTCAGTTATACTCAACAAACAAATACGCTCCTTGACTGTCAGGAGAAGTAAATGATAAAGCCAATCACTAGTATTATGTGAGTTATGCATTAGGAGATCATTAAGGATCTCATACCAACCATAGTTATTAATGAATGTTTTGCCTCCAAACTCCACATTACATGCATGCTCAAAAGCTTCTTTGACTTTGTTGATATTAAGGTAGTGTTTCAGTAGTCGAGCATGAAGTAATGCATCCTTTGGTCTTATAGCCAATTCAGAATGTAGTAAATGAACAAGTGCTTCCGGATCTGGGTTAGATACAGCTAATAGTCTCTCCCGTAGTCTAAATGTAACTGGATGTCTAGGGAATGTGGCTTCTGCTTTTTCACACCAGTATTTTGCACGGCCTGGTTCAATGATGACTTCATGATCAGCAAGAAGTTCACAAACTGAAGCAGAATAAAATGGAATAGTAAAGAAGTGTTTCATAATATTTATCTAATAAACCTATTTTTAACCCGCCATTCGTGACGTATATGTCTGTGAGACCAGGTAATCTGATTTTTTTTTAATTTCAGATTACCTGGTCTCACAGACATATTATACGTCACATTCACGTTACGTTGAAAAATTTTTTTTCGCTTATTAGTGCCTACTTCTCATCATAGAAATTAATTACGAAACGGCGACACTAAAAAAATTTGTCATCCCTTAATTTTCCACCCTTAGGGGTGGAATATTTTCTTGAAATTTTTATGGGATCAAATTTGAGGTATACACTATCAGAACAACAAGAAGAATCATCGAAATCGGACTACACTGAAAAAAGTTATGAATGGTCAAACATAAAAATAATTACTTAAAAAATAAAAAAATGTTCATAAAATGAAAACTACTGGGCTAAATAATGTTAAAATTTTATGGGACCAAATGGCAACAATTCCGCATCAAACTAAAGAACAATCACCTAAATCGGATCATACATCTCGGAGTAATCGATGTACATACATAAAAAAAAACCAACAGAATTGAGAACCTCCTCTTTTTTGAAGTTGATTAAAAAGTCAAATAACTTTTTTAACCGCCATAGAATTGTGTTATATTTTCGTGTACTTTCCTCTTTGCGAGTTCTCCACCGGTAATCCACCCCGGCTCCAGTGACATGGACTGGGGTCACCAATTACGTAAGTCAAATTCACCTCACAAGTGGCGGGTTAATGAAATATCTAATACAGTAATGTGTTATGGTACTTTATGTGGAATAAGATTGACATTAACAAATTTTACATTTAGTAGTAGTAGTAGTATGATGGGCTGGTAACCGCAACTCTGAGGTATCAGTGCATATTTTGTAAATTTTACATTTATTTAATTGATTGTAACTGATTTTTTAATTTATTTTAATTATGTAATTATTGCAATTAGTACTACAGTCCAAACTGTTTATGGCAACATCGTTTAGAACAAAATACCCGTTAAATTGACCTAGAACAAAGGTTAAATTGACCTAGAACAAAGGTCCCAGCTGAATGCCTTATAACCGCCTTATCAACATCATTGCTTATTATGACATACTTCATTAAACAACTACATTTAACTAATATTTTCGGAGAATTAAATCTGTTAGAACAACCAGCTAAGCTGTATTGCAAACAATTTGAATAGGTAACCACATCTGGCACAGCATAATGGTCAATGGCTATTAAAATTGCAAAAGTAAACAAATGAGTGTGAGTGTTGGGTCTTTTGTAATTCTTAGAAACAAAACATGTGCATGCAGTAACAGACTAAAATTACAGATTTTGTGCATACAGAAAAATAATGTATTGTTCTTTTATATAACTTATATATCTTAAGTGGAATAAACAAAATATAGTTTAATTTTATATATAAATGTTTTTCCAATAATTACCAATGGATTTATATTTACACAATACACATTCAATAATACCACTTCATTTTTTTAAGTTCGTCTTTTTTTTTTTTTTTCGAACTTAAAAAAATAAAAAACAACACTACTAACTCTACAAGAAGAAACAAAAAACCTAATTTCAAGACGCACAGAACTTTTAAATGTACACAATCGGACAAGTGACGAAAGAAAGGAACTAAGTACCCTCTTTAAAACTACCAATAAAGCAATAAAAAAGGACTATCAAAATCATAGAAACCGAATAATTGAAATGAATCTAACAACCTACAGAAGCACCAAGAAAGCATTGAAAGAACTTGACTCCAAAAAGAACTGGATACAAGAACTTAAGGATGATGAAAAACAAGTCCACACAAGAAAAGGAATTTTGGAAACTGCTACTAAGTTCTATAAACAACTATATGCTTTTAAACCAACCGGCGAGAACAACGAAGAAACACAGGATAAAAACGCGACGAAACAAAAGGAGAATCGAAAAACCATCAAAGTCAAAGAAGACACGCTATTTGATGAAAATGAAGTACTGAGTCACATAAAGAACCTTAAACCTGAAAAAAGCCCAGGACCTGATGGTATCAGCAACGAGCTGCTAAAAACAGGTGCAATATTGCTTACTACTCCACTGACCACTTTTTATTATGGTTATAAACACTGGAAAGGTACGTACACAGTGGCACACATCAGACATCACTCTTCTATACAAAAAGGGAGATCCCAACCAATAAGCCTATTATCAAGCATTTACAAGCTTTTTACATCACTAGTTTTAAGTAGACTCACAAAGCAAATCGATGAACACCAACCCATAGAACAAGCTGGTTTCCGATCAAGATTCTCAACCACAGATTTCGACAGTATTTTCCATAATGCTATATGGAAAGCTCTCAATGATTGTAAGATAAACATTAAATACACCAACATCTTAAAATATATTTACAACAATAGTACAAGCAAAGTAAAGTTGGAAGCCAGAGGAGACGAATTCCCAATTGCCAGAGGAGTCAGACAGGGTGACCCAATAACTCCAAAGCTATTTATAGCTGTACTCCAGAATATTTTCAACAAACTGGACTGGCAAAATACTGGCATCAAAATACATGATAAATATTTAAGTCACTTGAGATTTGCTGACGATATAGTCCTATTCTCAGAGATCATAGAGAAAATGACTCTAATGTTAAATGCTGTCAACACAGAAAGTCGAAAAGTTGGACTAGAGATGAACTACAGTAAAACTAAAATTATGACAAATAGTACAACACCTAGAGTTTTTATCAACAACGAAGAGATAGAATATGTGGATCACTACATATATCTAGGTAAACGTGTTTCATTTAGTGCTACCAATAACACAGAGGAAATAGACCATAGAATCGCCTTAAGTTGGAAAAAGTTCTGGAGCCTCAAAGAAATACTCAAAGGACGCTTCAATCTACATCTGAAGAAGACGGTAATGGACACCTGCATCTTGCCAAGTCTTACCTACGGCTGCCAAACTTGGGTCCACACTAACAAAACTAAGCAGAGAATAAGAACTTGCCAAAGGGCGATGGAAAGAAGCATCCTGAAAGTCAAAAAGAAAGACAAGATTAATAGTAAAATAATAAGATCTAGAACAAAACTCACAGATGCACTAGGATTTGTGCTTAAACAAAAATGGCGTTGGGCCGGGCACGTCACCCGAATGACAGATGACAGATGGACTATCAGAGTCACAAAATGGCCAGGACCACAAGGAAAAAGAAGAGTGGTAAGGCCTAGAGCAAGATGGAAGGATGACATAGTAGCCACAGCTGGACCTAATTGGCTCAGCCGGGCCAGAGATAGGGACAAATGGAAGGAGATGGAGGAGGCCTATACCCGTCAGGGGTCCTTAACCTAGATATAGGAACTAGCATATAAGAAATAAAAAGCAATGTAAATATTAAGGAATCAATAAAGGCTTTATTATTATTATTTTATTATTAATACCACTTCATAATAAAATAGCACTTTGTATCTCGAAAACATCACCGGTTATTACGACTATCGGTTTTTACAACTAAATATGAGTAGTCCCTTCGATGTTGGTATAACAGATTTTGACTGTAAGTATATGCATTTGCACACCTATCTATTCGAATGTAAAGAGGTAAAATTTGTTTGTATGAAGGGGGTACAGTTCAGAACTTCTCATCTGATTAAAAAAAATATTTCATAAATAGGAAGTTACGTTAAATTAACCCAAAAAAAATTAGGATACATAAGAAAATTCATGTGGACGAAGTCACGACAAAGTGCTAGTTAGGTTATAATAGTGTACCTCCTTTTCTTTTTGTAACACCTTTTAAACATGTATTATACAAATAGTTTTCTTGACTAGATTGGATTTCACTTTACAAAAAATTATGTTATTTCAAATCAAACATTCTGTAAGCTACTTCTACTAAATCATATTTAAGTATTGAAAGTAAAATCTTGATAAACAGATATAACCAAATACTCTAAAATATGAAATGTCATGCATATGAAATATCTAGAATAGTACTTACTGTCCAGAATAGTACTGGTTTGTGCCGGGTCGATGTCTAAAGATGCTTTGTATTGTTCAAGAGCTTTTTCTTTCAGTCCCATTTTCTGAAAAGCTTGTCCAAGAAGTTTGTATGCAGCGGCGTTGTTGTCTTTTTGCGTGAGGTATTGCTCGACATACTTTTGGCAATTTGAATAATCCCCTACTTCGAAATATAGTCGAGCTACAGAATAAGCTCTTGATTTAAACTGCAAACAATTAAATTATATTATTATGAAATAGGTAAGCCGCACAAATAGTAATCCTTGAAATCGTGGTCATGGTCTTGTTTTACTTACCTCTTTTGCAGGCAATTTACTTAATAAATTCTCCACGTGTTTATCAACATCTTTTTTATTTCTATACATTTTTTGACGAACTGTTCACCAATGTCTTTCAGACTCACAGAACACTATTATTGTTCAGACCTCGAAATACCTTACACAAGAAAAAATCGCGTGGGGCAAAAGGTTCTGCGGCAAAGTCGTCTTAAGATTTAAGGGTTGTCAGCAGCAAAAATGAATTTCCTGTAAATAGATGAGAAATCAAAATATTTGTAATGACTGTCGTAACAAATATTCTGTAATTTGCTTAAAATAAATTAAAATCTTGCTTCCAAGTATAATTTAACATCTCTGATAATAAACACAATACATTTTTAAGGTTAAGCTGTTACATTTCTCAAAAGTTAATGCACTCACGTGTAAACAAATCGATTTCCCAATTTTGTGGGAAATTAATGAGTGGCAAGAATGATAGTCTGTTTCGTGTTGTTGGCTACGCTGTTACTGCCATCAGAAATTTAAAAAGCAACGTCCATTTCTCTCTCTCTATCCTATAGACAAGCTTTAACCACAGAGTACATTGAACATACGGGCTTTAACCCTAAAGTCCTATGAGAACAAGATCATGAAGATCAGCTGAATAAAGATTTTTCTTTCCGTCGCCGCCTCAGTGCTTGTTTGTTCAATAGACCAAATTTATCGAAAATTAACTTTAAATGCAGTAGGTATTGTTATAATTGTATTAAGATTTTAATTTCGGTCCTGTTGATCAAAGAATATTTAAAACTTTTTTCTTCTAAAACTACAAAAACTTCACAGATTTCATGCCTGGCACGACTATCGAGCACATTGGAAATGAATCAACGTAATTTGAAAAAGTATTATCGCTGAGCGACGAGAAAGTCGGAATAAGGAAAAAGTTTCCCGATAATTCACAACAAACACCGATAAGTATCGAACTATGCGAAACATAAACAAGTCATAAATGTCTTAAGAAATGAAAAATGTCGTTCTGACTTTTTGACTTTTTTAAAAAAGGTTAGGCTACAGGGCAAACCCTTAACCCGATCGTCTTTCTTTTAGGCTCAAATTGTAGCTGACTAAATTGTCCAGAGGAATTTTTCTGATATCAATCTTCATTTCCAAAATATCGTGCGTCAAAATCATAAATACGGAAAAAAATACTTTTATTTTCACTATTTCGGCCATTACTTTTTTAATTTTGGTTTTTCTCGAATATGTTTTTGAATATCATAATTATCTTCACAACTCTCCTAGATATAAGGGGGGATCCAATGACGTATTATGAATAGACGCGTCATACACATATCTTAGCTAGCAAGAGTGCGGTCGCTTACCCGTATACGTATTTGCAAGCTTTAAACGGAAATAAATGCGTACGTATTCAAAAAATAGTATTTACCAGAAGACATCAGAGATGTCTCTGATGTCTTCTGGTAAATACTACTTTTTGTTATCATTCATTAATGGTGCAATGGGGTATGCTAAATATGTTTAGCATCCCCCATTTGGATTCACCATTCGCATAATCTCAGAGCTTTCATTTATGCTAGTCAGTGTAAATTATGGCCTATGACACACGAAGCAAAAGCTTTTGAGTCTAAAGTAACCAAGAAGCTTATAGATAAAAGTGGAGGCAACACTCTAAACACCTATGTGAAACCAACTGTGGGCAGCATACATAAGAACGAGACAGTGATTCAGAAAGAGAGCGTCTGGCCACAGTTTGTTTCACTTAGGTATTTAGAGTGTTGCCTCCACTTTTATCTTGGGTTTATATTGGTTTATATACTCTTTGATATTAGTAATCTGTACTTCGTAGTTCGGTTGTTACAAAATATTGTTATTCTGTGGTTCTGTTTCTGTCTGACTGACTGACCTGACCTGACTCCATATTTATAAGCTTCTTGCCTGACTCTGACTTAGGGATGCAAAGTCTTTTGAAATATCGATATGAATATCGATATTTATATTGAAGACAGATAAATATTGAAATCCGATATATCGGCCATACCAATGCGATAATTATCGATATTATCGATATTTTCACTGTTTCTAAGCTCTGTAAAAATTAGGAAAATCAAAAGCAATTTACAATTTAACTTATTTATTTTGTTACAAAGATAGATGAAAAAGTAACAGCAAGCACACAGCGAAAATGACAATCACATAAATATTTTTCAAACAGTGTCGCGGATTTCCTGCGACACTGTTTTGTGTTTTTTAACACCTAACATCAAATATCTAACAAAATATGCGCCCATATTTTGTTGAATAGCATCTTCGCTGTGTGCAAACATTTTTCATTTATTTTTGTAATAAAATAAATAACTTTGATTGTAAAATTGCTTTTGATTACCTACCCTTTTGATTTGCAGTTTTGTTGCAATAGTTATTTAAATTTGATTAGATTTACACCCATATTCTAAGTCAAAAACTCATGATTTCCTCGACTCGACTCAACCTCACTTAGGTGGTTTGGTATTCATAGTTGTCATTTTACTCCTCATCTCAAACAGTTTCCTCAGTCGAGGTGAGTTTGAGTTGAGGAACCAACTGTCAAATATAAGGTACGTCGCGATCTACCTTGAGGAAATAATCATAGAACTAACGCGTATATTATTCGATTTTTTAATATATTTTGAAGAGTTTTTTGTCTATTTGTATGATATATGGTATACGAGATGCAGAAAATACAATTGAAGTGTGATGATGAAAATGAATTTAAAATTAGATTTCATTTTTCTAGAGATATTGTGGTAAACTTTTTGTTGCCCTTGCCTTGCCTTTATGTTGTTTGAAAATATTGGTGGTAACAGACGTGGATGGCTAATTCCACTCATGATTCGTTAGCAAGTGTTAACCGCTTTACGACTTTATGCAACAGGAAATATCAACAAGAAATGCCTGAACCCATCACGAATATTGATTCTGTTCCAGTCTCCCACATTAGAAATAGTTTACGTGGTACCTTTACTAGGGGTGCATTGATTGCATGGCATTGTAATTAATAGCTACAATATCATAAAATAAAGTGTAGTGTATATGTGTGTGTTACTTTTAATTTAATAGGTTGAGTTTTAATATTTAACTACTTATATGCGTCAGCTTTAAATTCTTATTTACACCCTTTTTAAAAAGTACCTACCATATTCTTTTTATAATACATTATTTTTTATTAATTGCAGATTGATAAGGGTTTTGAATGATTGCCTAACAAGGCAAAAAAATGATTGTCTAACAAGGTAAAAATAGGTACATGTTACATGTGAAACATTTGTACTTAAATGTTTAGTTTTATTTTTTATTTTTGTTAGGTACTATTAAATAGGTAACTGTAATAGAAATAAGTACTTAGCTGTATTTTCAATATACCTATTTCACCTATTTATTGAATAGTTTAGACAAATACGTAGATATAAGTAGGTGGCTGGTTAGGCAAGACATGTAAATAAATTCAATATTAATGTTCAAAGTTTTATTTCTAAATATTGGCAATTGCAATTCAGCCTTTTCTCTCTTAGCTATTACAGTGATGAAGTTCCTGGGCAGCTTGCCTCTCAACTTTAACTTTCAAGTAGTTCTCCTCTGCTGCCTTTACCATCTGTTATTTCTAGGTTATTTTTAGTTTGTGTAGCTCCTCTTCTCTTTTTATAGAAAATTCCTCTTGAATCACTCAATTCCATATATTTCTGGATTCTGTAATGTAACAAATAAAATCCATATTAAGGAACCTATATGGTATAGAACATAATCATTTTACAAAAACAATTTGAATATAATATATTGATATATTTTTTTATTATATATTTTTGATATTTAATATATTGTGTTTTCATTAATTAATTTCTGAGGTGCGACATTTTAAATCTGTTTGATTTTCATTTCACATTCTGTTAAAAGAAAAATAACATAAAAAAATCAGTAAAAGTTTGTTGGACCTAGTAGCATGTACCTAGTAGGTACCCGAGTTTAATTTACTTAATGATTGATGTAGGTACCGAAGGTGTGTTATTACTATCAATAACTTCTAATAACTCAACATCAGTTTGCTCAGCGAGAGCAAACCAGCATTTGATCTTGACTAGTAGAAATAAAGCTGATTCATTGTATGTACAAAATTAAGTTGAATGAAAGAAATAACTTTAATCTGCACTAGTACTTACTTTTGAATTTGTTTCGATGGTATTGTATTCCTCCGTCAGGTTAGCTCATGCAGTTTTTTTTAGCTGCTGAGCTCCCCATAGTTGTGGCCAACGAGTTTAATTTGTATTTTGTTATGCACTATTGAAGAAATCTTTTCGCATTTTAAAAAACTGTCTTTCATACCCAGTCATTTTGAGCAAGTAAAAACAATTGGACGACAACACAACACTGGTAATAGTGAAACACTGACTAAAGATTTGTGATCCCAAGCTATCCACTTATCAAGTATCGCCATATTTTTTGCTCGGGACATTGTTCAAGTGGATATATTTATTAGGTTTTGTTTATTTAAAATGTTCTACTTTTGTTTAACAAATGTGACACTTCAAGTTGATAACCACAATAGCGCGCTCACAGACTGCTCTCCAAATGAGTTTAGCCAATATAACAACGAAATATTCCTCCAAATAATGACGTATTCGTGACGTACCCCCTCGACTCACACTCATTCGAGGAATCTCATAGTTTCCTTAATCTGTCAACTATGAATACGAATTTTGAAAGGCTATCGAGTCACGCCTTGAAGGCTCCTCGATTGAGTTGTGAGTCGAGGCGCTTTCGAGGTTAGAACTTAGTATATGGGTGTTAGATAGTAATAGTAATAGCAGGTAAAATAAATAGAAATAAAATATGCTTAAATAAAAATTTCAGTGGTTTTAACAAATATATATTTTGGGTTTTCCGATATCGATATTATCGATATCAATGATTTTAACACATCGATATAAATATCGATATTTTGGTGTCGATATTAACGGTAACGCGATATATCGTTGCAACCCTACTCGGACTGACACTGACTGACTGAGTGCACTGAGTGTGTTTACCACTGAATAGTTTTACCATATTCTGTATTTGTGATTTCTATTTCGTTCTTTTTTATGGTATTCATTCCTAATCCTAAAATTTGACTGTCGATTTTGTGACTTAATGTACGTTCTTTTGCTTAAATACTTATATTGTGGCTAAATAACTTGCTTATGTTTAATTCCTAAACTAAAGAAATGTTGTTGTAACTTCGAAAGGATTACTGATAAATAGCGCTATTTTAGTATTCATTGCACTGTAGATCGAAGTACAGTATTATTTACAAGGCTTGAAGATGGGTGATTCAGAGTTTGCATACGGATCTTCCGTGTCAGTGGATTCCATGAAAACCATTGCAGAAAGTATAGGCATAGCAAGTTTGGGAGATGATGCTGCTAAAGAACTGGCGGACGACGTTACTTTCCGATTGAAACTAATAGTGCAGGACAGTCTGAAGTTCATGAATCATTCCAAAAGACAAAAGTTGTCTATAACTGACATAGATAATGCTCTGAAGATCAAGAATATTGAGGTAAGTTCCTACCAAAACCTACATTTATTACCTTTATCCCAGAGTTCTAAAGAGTACATTCATCATTCTAACTAAAACACAAAGAAACAATACTGTATTTATTTTTTTAGGAAACAACCTGTCTTTTAATCAATACATTAGTTTGATGAACTGTGAACCAGTCAACCTGTGTGTGTGGTGATCGCCTCAAAGACAAATTATGATCTCTCTTTTTTCTATCTAATCTGGGTTTGAGTGTAGTTAGAAAAACCTGCATAATATTTATATCAATATCTTTATGGCTACCTTGTTATAAAATGTCATTACAATAAATAAAATTAAATGAATGAAACCTTTTTTTTTCAGTGTCAGTATGGATTCATCCAAACAGATTCATTACCATTTAGATTTGCATCTGGTGGAGGCCGTGAACTACATTTTGTAGAAGAGAAAGAAGTGGATTTGTCAGATATACTGTCTGCTCCGCCACCAAAAATCCCTCTAGATGTGTCTGTTCGTGCACATTGGTTGAGTGTGGATGGTGTTCAGCCCACAGTCCCAGAAAACCCTCCACCATTATCTAAGGAAGCACAGAAATCAGAATCAGTTGATCCTATCAGCAAATTGAGCAAACCCACTAATAAGGATGCTGCAGGTATTCAGATATATTTGAGTTTAATCTTTCTATTGTTTTAAAGCATTTTTCTAATGCCCATTGAGTTACAGCATATAATGTATTTTGACATTTTGAACTTTATTTCACATGTCTATACATGATGCATACAAATAATGTAAGTTATTTTTTAAATTGTGCATGACCACTGAATGGCATGTGCAGAAAGTTAACACAAAATAAATATGATGGCTTTTAAAGTATTACTTAAAAAAATTGCAAGTTAATGTTAATTATCAGATTTGGTGATTACATACAGTACGCGTTATGTAAAAAGAACGCTGGAAGAAAGTGGAGGGGGTGTGTTTGCGCTCTTTCGTGTGTGAGGTACACTCACGCACGAACTACAAGGCGAAAGTACTGGGCCTATGGTTTTATTTTTTTACTAGAATTCGCTCGCGGCTTCGTGTATTGGTTATTGGTAGGTACTACATTAAAAAATATATTTGATAGGATATCATTAAATAGAATTAAAACATGTTTGATTCAATGTAGAATGTTTAATCTGGTACAAAAATATTAATTGTTGCTTCTGTGGCCCGTTTCATGCATTGTTTTAAATTATCAACTTCATTATTATCAGTATCTCTTTTCATAAAACAATATATACGTCATAAATAATTTTTCTCACTTTTCTATGTAAAACCATTTCGTAATTAAAAGCTTTTCTGTGCGATGGTATTTTGCGAACGAACGTAACGTGGACACTGCACGGAAAGCAAATGTCGACTAACGAACCAATAGCGCTTCAGCAAGCATGCGGCGCGTGATCCGCCCGCCCCGCACTGCACCTCATACCACCAAATAGACCGACAAATCGCCTGAGCTTGACCGCCAGCGTTCTTTTTACATGACGCGACCTGTACCTTGGTCATTGCCAGAATCATATTTATGTTTTTAGCATTGGGCTACTTTTGGTAATAGAATTACTTCAATCAATAAATTAATATTTTAGATATTATACAAACTCCTTGTTCCTTCACCATGCTCATCTCAGCTAGTGGAAATGCACCTCGATTATCAGAATGAGCAATGGTCATACCTTGTTTCTTGTAATTTTTCGCCCACTGAATTTTTAACTATTTTTACAAGTATGGTATTACTGTGAACTTGAAGCTTGACTCATTTGTGTTAATTTATTGTGGCCATTATTAAAATTCAATGTGTGAAATAGACTTCAGCAGCAATATTTTTATTATTTACTTGAAATTTTTGTAGAAGATTTTTGGATTTTCTGAAATTTCTAGTGTTTTTATGAATTTTGGTAAATAGTCATCATATATTTTCCTATACTTATATATCTTTGCAAGCAGTTTACATTGGGCTGATTCAATAAAGGCCTTGGCAATGCATGTTGATATTGTATAAAAAGTAAACTTTCTATAGCATTAGCATTTTGTTTGAATATTAATATAGGTACAGGAAAAGTTTTTAATCAGTGCACACATTTTGACAAAATAAACTGAAACTATTTTTAATAAATACATATTTTTTATTTTAATATGTCTCAGTAATAAATTATTAAAGTATCATTTACAAAAAATATTATAATCTATATTAAAACTTGTTTAAGTTTATTTTGTCAAGATGTGTGCACTGATAAAGTTTTCCTGTACATATTCAAATGCCTTCTATGCTAAAATGCAATTTGCGTGATTACCTTTTTGAATACAGTAAATATGAAGCCCCACTAATAATGAAAATGTTAATATTTCAGGTAAACCTATGTGTGGTAAAGCAGCTCGTCTGAAGGCGTCAGAGTCTGTCCACGTGAAGCAGCTAGCCACCCACGAGTTGAGTGTGGAACAACAGTTGTACTACAAAGAGATCACAGAAGCTTGTGTTGGCAGCGATGAAGGACGCCGTGCGGTACGCAGAATTCGTCTATATCATTTTTATCCTATGTTTTAGATTTTGTGGGCTCTGGTTTTTTATTAATGTTTTCTTACAGGAAGCTCTACAGTCTCTGGCCTGTGATCCTGGCCTACATGAGATGTTACCGAGAATGTGCACATTTATATCAGAAGGCGTTAAAGTTAATGTGGTGCAGAACAATCTTGCACTCCTCATTTATCTGATGCGAATGGTCAAAGCTTTGCTGGATAATCAGTCATTGTACCTAGAGAAGTATGTGAGTATCCTTAACTACAATTTATAGACACTTTATTACATAGCCTTTGGACACCATAACAGGAGATGGATTTTTGTAATCACATCTGACTAATAGATTAGCAAGATCTGATCATTTACAACCTATCCTGAGTCAAGCAATTGTTACGCATGTCGTGGCTTCGTTAGTGCCAATCAAAATACAGTACTATAAGGACCGGAACTAACTATGTACTAAAAATAAAAAGTGGTGTATTTTGATTATTCACTATAATCAGACAAACTAAAAATAATACGTGTGTCTCTGATGGAGATCAGTCCGTCAGTCCTCATGTCATATATAAAACAAATCGAAGGTTCTAATATTAAATATCTATATTGAATTTTCCAAAGTGTTCCGACAATGCCATATATTTAAAGGTGCCAGCATGCCAAATGCATGCAACCTTTCAGTACCTATCACCGTCCCTCATACCTCAAACTAGCTAGCTCAAAGAAATAAACCTAACATGGTGTGTGGGTGAGACCAGGTCTTCAGACAGAATAAATAATAATAATATTTGTAATAGGGGGGGGGGGGGTATATCACGTTGTATTTGCCCTATACGAATATTATTATTATTTATTCCGTCTGAAGACCTGGTCTCACTTGCTCATCAAAGACAGCATTATTATTAATAACAACAATAATAATAATAATAATGTAGGTAGAAAGAATAAGAAGAAAAATAAATAATGTAAAGTAATATTACCTATTATCTTTTTCTAAAAATGAAACTCCTGCACAGTTACATGAGCTGATACCATCTGTGTCGACATGCATCGTGTCTCGACAGCTGTGTCTCCGCCCAGAGATGGATAACCACTGGGCACTTCGCGATTTCGCCGCCCGACTCATGGCACAGATATGCAAAACGTTTAACACCTCCACCAACAATCTACAGACGAGGGTAACAAGGTATCGATATTATTATGATAAGTTATTTATGCCCTTTTAAATTTTAATAGTATTTGTGGTGTAAAATTGTTAACCGATACGATTTAGCGTCCCACCTTGCTGTCTTAATGTCTAAAGAGAGAGAAGTACGGTAAAACGAAAGACACATCCGATTTATGGCAGATATTTTATAGGAGCTCTTTTCATCAGGCAGTATTAGTCTGCCTGATAAAAAAAGAGAAATGGCGTAATGACATTATAGAAAACTGTTGATTTTCATGGGCCAACACTGGATCAGACTATCAAAGCAAAGATCTCAACTTAAATAATATCTAGTTACTTAAACGTGTATTATTATCCCGTAGGCTGTTCGCCAGAGCCCTCCAGTGTCCGTCACAAACTAACAATGAGACTGGGGTTGGACCATCCATGGTCACAACTATGAAAGAGTCTGAGAAAACGCCGCTTGCGTCTTTATATGGCGCAGTTCAAGGCTTGGCAGAATTGGGCCCTGAGGTAGTAAAAGTAAGTACACATCCATACTTCCATACTAATATTATAAATGCGAAAGTAACCGATTTTAATGAAATTTGGCATGAAGTCAGCTTGAACCCTTAGGAAGGACATAGGCTACTTCTTTATCCTTCTCACTTATCACGGGAATGAAATCGCGGGCAAAAGATAGTTAGACAATAATATTATAAAAAAAAATCTAATTAGTGACACACAGTAGGCTGTGGCAAGAGCGCGCGCGTTTATATCACTTCCACTAGTTACACCTCACGCAGTACGGTCTCGTCGCCGACAATGTTGCTAGTCCTGCGGCAGGACTAGCAACATTGCTAGTCCTGGAGGAGAATGAGGAGAAGAAGGAGGATATGTTTCATCATTGTGGCAGGACTCCTGCCACAATGATGAAACATATTTATACTACTGTGTCAAGAAAGTACCGTGAAGTGTGTATTAAATATCTAAATTTATTGTCCATTCCGTAATAATACACTAACGGCAACGAATAACCCAATAATCAAAACATTTTTTACACGTATTTTTTTGGAATCGACTTCAGTAGTTGCCGCGAATTTTCTTTTACGTAATCTTTTTTCAGTTAGAAGGCGCCATTCCGATTCTTGTTGACTGGTTTGCATGTCAATCACGTAAACCCATGTTTCGACACCAGTAAGTATGCGTTTTATGAATGTGGGATCGGAATAGGGTATTACACCCATTTTTGGAAAGTGTTTCAATGAAATTCTGTAGTGCTAATATGCCACCAAAAAAAACACAAAATTTTTATTCAAGCGATAAGTGCTAATTATAGTTTTTTTTCTCGTATAGAGTAAAATACCCTATTGACTCTTTCTAACACGTCTTTAGCAACGTTTACGCGATTGGCATTTTGCAGACGATTCAAATCTTTCAGTACGGTCAGCAACAAAAGTAGATTAACACTATTACATTTTCATGTCCTCTAAAAAGACACAAAATCAAATACGATGTAAGTAATACTTTACAGTATTTCAGGTCATAGTCAAGAGTTTATTTTATTATGATTTTCTATCCTGTGCGTATTTCCTTCTGCTCAAAATAATCTTTTAAAACGGTACGAATGGATTCTCGAGATACAGAAATGTCAGCGGCTGTCTCTCCTAGACTAAAACGACGACTTTCAGTCACCATTTCCTTTATTATAGCGATGTTAATTCAGTGAAAGACGTTGTTGGCCGACCAGAACGAGGCAAATCTTACACCACATCTCGACCACATTTAAATGCATTATACCACTCATACACACGTGTTTTTGATAAAGTCGATTCACTGAAAGCCTTATGTAATATTTTCAGTGCTTCTGCACAAGCAATTCTACTTGCAATGCATTATTTGAACGAATTATTTGTTCAATATTTTTAACTCTAGTAAAAATTGCAAAACACAGTTGACATGAACTGACAAAATGGCGCACTGTGAACAAACGCAAAGACCAGTGACGATCGAACTCCGCGTGAGTAAAGAGGACAGTATGTCTATTCTGTTACAATCTCCCTCGGTGAACACGAAGGTGAAGTGAGCTGTCATCCGTCCGTCTGCTTTGTCAACCCCAAGCTTCGCGACGAATGACAGCTCACTTCACCTAAGTATTCACCGAGGGAGATTGTAACCAACTTAGCGTGGAAAAGAATTTAGACAATACCTTTAAATGAGCCCCGACCGGTACTTTCTTGACATAATGTATTTTTCATTATTAATGTTATTCAATGGCAGCAGTGATTATATTTTGATGTTTTCAGCGATACTAAATTATGTTGCTGCAACAGTGTTGCGGAACTTTTGTTTATCGTAGTTTAACGTTTACGCTAGGTGTTCATCCTGCCCCGCGTGCGATGGCTCGGCGAGCGCGTGGAGGGCGCGCTGAGCGGTCTGGGCGGCGCCGACCGGCTGGCGGCCGGGAACCTCAAGCACCAGCTGCTGAAGGTGCTCGCACCGGTCGTGCGACAGTTGCGACAACCGCCTGATGTGCCTGATGAGTACAAGTTCGTATATTTGTAACTGTATGCCGTTTTCTGTACATTTTAAAGCTACTTCGAATCGCGATTTATTTGAATACGGTTAAAATACGATTATTGAAATGTGACAAAAGTATTTATATTACTTTGGTGTTTTAATATCATGTGTTTCTGCAATGCAATACTCTGTGTTTTATCATGGTACGTTGTTCGTAAATAATTTCTATGATCGAACCAGTACCTACCTACTTACTTCCTGAGTAATAAACTGAACGAATATGGTTCAAGTCCAAAATGAGTTTGCTATCCATTTTTCTCTCCTAGATTTTTTTTTGATATCTCCTTTCTAGACGGTGTTACAACATTATAAACCTTAAACCGCAAGCGAAAAGCAAGCCAAGCAAGCAAGTGCAAGTGCAAGTTTGCGTAAGGCAAGTCCTGATTGCCAAAACGTTTTTTTCTTGCAATTAAAAAAAAAAAATGTTTTTATTGAGTTAGGTCAGTCTATTTTTAAGCATGCGTATTAGTATATAGAAAGATTATTAGGTACTGATTGATCATTATTAATCATAACTGTACTGCAATAACCAAAACAAAATTTGTATTTAAGCTTATATTTAATGTGTGTGGTAAAGGCCAGACCATGATGTTTAGTAACGTGTGATTGGTACAGGCGTGACTACGGGTACCTGGGTCCTAGCCTGCAGCAAGCCGTGGGCAAGGTGCGCGCGTCGCCAGCGGGCGGGGGCGGCGGGGGCGCGGTGGCCGTGGTCACGTGCACGCCGCCGCTCGTGCCCGCTGCGCCCTCGCCCTCGCACCACACCTCGCACCTCTCGCACGCCGCCAAGACTGTCGGTGAGTACTTTATTTGCGGAAACACTGCGCAAACACTGTGCAAACTTTGCGCAAACTTTAGCGCAACGGGTTTCGTTTATGGTTTTCCCCGGGTTGGTTCAACATGACTATAAAAATATAGCATAGGGAGGGATACTACGAAAAAAAAAATTGATAGGAAAACCAAACGATCTTCTTTTTATTACCCGATTACGGCGAAGTAAAAAGGAGGGGTTATGATTTTGAACAATGTATGAATGTATGTGGGTATAATATGTTTGCTTATATGTTCATCGGTTCCCTCATAACTTTAAACTACTTATCATGATTTGACAATTAAGGGTCGATTTTTCAATCCTCAGATAAACAGTTAGATAGTACTTATTTGACAGATAGCAAAATATTGCTTTTTTCAATCGTCAGATAGGCTCTATCAGGGCAATAACGGCCCTAACTGAGGAATAAATTTGTCTGCCCCTTGGACGGCCAGATAAACGTCTCTTCAATAGATACAACTAGATCCATTGACGTTTAGTTTGAAATTATTTCTTCTTTTTCCAAAGTAATATCAAAATTACGGAAATTTTCGATGCTGTTGACGATGTGGCAATTGAAGAAGAGGCTATGTATGAATATTTAAATATCGAAAGGAAACAAATAGTAATCAGACAAAGGCTCGACCAATTTGCTATGAGGGATTCAAAAGATTTTCATTAAATTAAACCATAATTATTATTACCTTATTAATCATGATTATTTTCTTTTTAATAAGTTCAGCAGTATTGAAATTAGCAGCGCTCTCTCTTTTCTTTGATTTCGATTTCATTTAAATTAAACAAATTAAATTAAGTTTAATTTTTAAATAATAACTACTCAGTCACTGACAATAAACCAAACTACAAAATCACCAAACACGAGAAAATAACAGATGTTAGAGATGCACTATGAAAAAAAAGGTCGAATAAACAAATGCCAACGCATTTGCTATCCTCTTCTAACACACTACACACCGTATGCGTGTTTCACGCTCCCACAACATAACAGTGAAGTTGGCAACTAAAATCCACAGATAACTATTTGTTTGCTATTTGGCCATTGAAAAATGTAACAATTTTATTTGTCGTTTTAACAGTCAGTTAAGTTTATTCTCTAGTTAGTTATTTGTTCAGTTATTTGATGATTGAACAATCGGCCCTAAGTAGTAAAATGTATCATTGGAAGCATTTTAATCGTCCGATGGTTATAGGCTATGTGACGTCACATCAAATTGAATATAAAAATAATTATTATTATTTTATTCAGATAACTAAGATTCAAAGTGTAGTACTTACAATAATGACTTACAACTATTGTTAGTAAAATTACAGGATTGGTGATTTATAATGGTATGATTAATTAATCACCATCCTCACCATCTATTTTAAAAATTGGAGACCTAACATCCTCCCTTATTATTTTGAGGATACTGTTGCTAGATTCTCGTGCTAAGTAGAGACGCGGTTTTTTTGCAAATCACCTCATGAAAAAAAAACATCGGTTCGATTCTGCACAAACATCTCTGAAGCACTACAAGGCCTTCGCAACAGCATCCTAAAAATATTATTATACTGGACGGAGTATCCATCGCTCACACCGCACTCCAACCTGTATGAGTCTGAGAGTGTAATGGACTATTTGACATGGTTTATTTGGTTGGCATACCAGTACTTCAGGATGTCTACCACTTCCATCGGTACGTTTCTGTCCCTTAGCTTTCTCCAAAGCATATCGTACGACACAAGGTCAAGTGCTTTGGGGAGTCAAGGAAACAGGCGTAAACCGACGTTTTCCTATCTGTGTAGTATTGAACAGTGTACTTAAGACTGAGGATGGCACTCTCTGTTGACAGTCTGCGTTGGAAACCGAATTGTGAATCGTGCAGGGTAATAAAACTCTCCAAATAAATATCGAGTACACTGTCCAAAACCTTTGCAGCCGTGGTCGCTAGGGATATAGGTCGGTAATTACCCCCGTCCGAGATGTTCCCAGTCCTGTTCTTAATTATAGGTACTACAACTGTTTTCATCATATCGGATGGTAAATATGAATGTCTAATGCACAGTGTATAAAACATGACCAGTACCCTCGGCAGGTGAAACCCCGCAAACTTAAAATGTTCAATACTGAGTCCATCGTGTCCGGGAGATTTGCCTCTGCTCATGTGTTCAATAGTCTCTATTACTTTTTTGGCTGACAAATATATTCGTGACACGTCTCCCTGACACGTCGACTCTTTCTCGGTCAAGGACACGGAAATGCCAAGTGGCGACTTTACTCTAAAATGTTCCATGAACATATTTGCGATGTCCCCTGGGTTGCTTTTTCCATCCACGCTCAAAGGGAGGCTAGCTAGGCTTCGCTTCCAACTTCCCTGTAGACTTCCAGAATTTCGCAAAGATTTTTGAAGCTCTTTGTTGAGTTATTATGTCATCATAATACTATGCGTAGTTTGCGTAGTATTTAGATAGAAACACCAATAAATTATTTCTGCGTCATCTATTGGCCGTTCGTAAGTTGAACTCGAAGAGCACAGTTGCGCAAATAACGTCAATAGATGGCTCTTAAATGAAATGAAAAAAAAAACATTTAGAGACATTATTTTACTAACATAACACAGCATCCCTATCTTTCGTGGCCGGGAGTATGTTCGGTGTTTTCACCGAACACCTCAGTTAGCAATATCGGCGTGACGCATTGACCTAATTTTATTTCTTGCTAAAACCACCTAATAATTATAACTTGACATTAGATTTAGTGTACTTTGTTCTTCCGCGTTAGCCGGGTGTATCCTAACATTTTATTACATTTACAACATTTTCATAACATTTCATTTAACATATACACTCAGCAGCACGGAATGTGGCCCAAGCGCGTTTTGTGGTTTATTATCAAAATGAAACGCGAAACTCAGGTTTTTTTTTGTTGTAAAACTTAAATGTTTATTCGAATCTTAAATGCGAATGATTAATTAACAAAAAGTGAGTAAACTTTATTAAAATTTTACAAAATTCCAAAAAAGACATTAAACTCTAACTAAGTTTACAAAAAGTGTTTTTAAATGAAATTTACAAAATAACGACATGGATTACGTTTTTAATGTCCACATGGGGTATTTCTTCCCAGGCGGCCACCAGAGCGGTTTTCAATTGACTGATAATCTCTGGAGGGTTGGGACTGGATCAGATGCGTCTTTTAAGCATATCCCAGACATGTTCTATGAGATTCATGTCTGGGTTTCGTGCTGGCCACTCCAATTTTATAATTCTCCCTTCCGATAGGTAATCATCCACGCAACGTGCTGTATGAGGTCGGGCATTATCATGCATTAAGATGAAATCTTCACTACAGAGGAATCCCACGAATGGTAAAACGTGTTTTTGGAGGATCTCTTCAATATATCGCACTGCCGTTAGACGACCTGCAACTACAGCCAACTCTGTGCGTGCGCTCTGAACAGGTCCCTCCCCAAACCATACCATAACTGATCCACCTTGGAAACTAACAGTTTGCCTTTTAGTGAATACCAGAAACTTCTCTCCATGCCTTCTCCACACACGTTCGCGGCCATCTGGAGCTCTTAAGGCCACTCGGCATTCGTCAGTCCAAAGAACTTTACTCCACTGCTCGTGATTTCCGTGTTCGGGAACGAACCGCAGTCGAGCTACGCGATGGTGCTGGACCTCGAGCTGGTCTTCGAGCAAGCAGATTCCGTTCCTCCACTCTCCTTTTTATTGTCCGCTCACTTACATTGACCCATCTTGCCGTTTGTAGCCGGTGCCGTATTTCGACCGTAGTAAGGCACCGATTTCTCAAAATCGCGAGAGCGATTAATCGGTCATCTCGCGCTAATGTACTCCTAATACCACCATTTCCTGGTCTACTTGTGTAAAGGCCGGTCTGGTCGTATCTTGTTAAGGCGTACCTAAGAGTTTTACGCGGTCCATTTAAAGTTTTAGCAATCTCTCGCTGCGTTCGCCCCTGACTCCGAAGCAACACAGCTCGAGCAACTTGAGCTGAAGTTAGAGACATTGTGTTCCAATTCTGGAACCATAAATTACTGCAGATTAATTAAAAAAGTAAAACAATAAAGATTAAATTCTCGACCATTTGAATATCGAGGTTTAACTCACCCGTGTTTTGTGTGTTTCTGTAACGAACTAACGGAAATTAAATAAATGAACTTTTTGTTGTGCTTACCCTTTAAAATTAACAAAAACAAATGTCCTAACAAACTGCTACTCGTAATTCTCATACGCGGTATCAAAATCGCCTGTTATTGGTTTGTTTATGTTTGGGCCACATTCCGTGTCGCTGAGTGTAGATTAAAGTAACAGTTTGAGAGTGAATCAATAAATAGTGTTGAACATTAACTTTTGTTGCTCCTCAACAACACCGAGACCTCGTTACGTACCCCGACAGAAACAAATCGTGTTTCTGTTAGCAAAATGATTACACTAATTAAAATATTTTTATTATATATGTGATTTTGCGGAACGATGAATTTTGAAGAAAATCATCGGGATTTTATTCTGAAATCTGTTGGGCTAGCCCTAACTTTGAACGCCACTGCTCTTTAGGTACCCAAGACCCAAGAGTATAAGAATTAGAATTTCAACTTCTATAAAGATCTCAATTTTTTGTACAAATCCTGCTATGATTCTTTCATAAGAATCGGTCAAGCCGTTTTGGAGGGGTTTTGTTACAAACACTGACACGAGATTTTTATATATGTATTCGATATTCACAAAGATCTGTTGTCGTGGCAGAAACAATGGCGACTCGTAACGTGGTGATCAGTGCGTCGCCGGCGCCGCAGTCGCCCGCGCCCTCCACGCCTCCGCCGCAGAAGTTCGTTATAGTGTCGCAACAGAAAGCACCGCTGGTTAATGTAAGTATGAATTCTTCTTTTTCCTTATCCCATGTTACTTGGGGTCGGCGCAACATGTTTTCTTCTTCCATTCCGTCCTGTCCAACGTCATGCTTTCACTGACTCCCTTTTCATTCATATCATTCTTCACACAATCCACCAATGTAAGTAATCCAATTTTAATGTAAGTATGAATTACTGTTATTTATTAATAACCCAAGGTTTGAGCTCAAATATGGAGCTAAAAAGTATTTTTTTGTAAAACTGATGACATATGGGGCATCTCCTTTCTTTTTCCTTGTTGGTAAACCGTAAACTCTTGAAAGAGCGGTCTTGGTTATCACTTTGCAATAAGTTTTTGGGCATCACAAATGGACATAAACACAAGGGAGAAAATTATCTTAATGAGAGAGATAAATCGTCGTGCTACTGCAAGTTAGCGGATGATGTTGAACATTATGCGGGTTTGGAAACTGGTATTGCCATAACATTAGCACACCAAAATAGAAGCTTAAAAAAAGAATAGTAACTAAAAAAACAACACACAAACAGCCGCTTAAAAAAATACAGTTCTTTGTAAGATTTCCATTCCTATATTATAGATATCCATTGGAGACCATTCCTATCCCATTTTAGCAGATTTTATTTGTGGTCTAGCCATAACTAATGAACTATGATTTCACTATAAATATTTCTTTTTTTTCCATTAAACTACTAGACGCAGCCGGCCAGCGGCCCCGGCCATATAGTTGTTCACGGTTCGCAACCGACCATCGTCCGAAGTCAAAATGTTCAGGTATAATATAAATCACATATTATTATATCATATACATGTAAATACAGTTATTTATCGTTAGTTCCGTCGTATGTTTGTGAATTGTGAAGAGTGAGGCCTTTGCGTATGTTTGCATGGATTATGAAAATTGCATGTTTGAAATGTCAAGTACGAATATGGAAATGTTTATGTTAGGATTATTTACAAAAGGCGCAAATTATAACGCCTTTAAGAGCTCAAAATAGTTAAACAATGACAAGACAACAGTCAAGTGGATATCGTTAACGTTATGTGATATAATTAGGACAGAGCTGTACTGTTCCAAACCCTAAGTTCCACATAGTGATTGATGGGAGAGGGGGGTATTCAATACAAACACGCGTCATTATTGAAATTCTAAGTAATTAGCTGGTGCGTAGGTAAAAGCTGTATAGTCTTTGCGTGCGTTACATTGCGTAAGTAGTAAGCATTTTCCTACCAATCAGTTTTGCTTCATGTTACTTGGTTAGTTGTGCGGTCAGCCGGGAAAACACTCTGTCAGTTTTGACAACATTTCCAACAAAAGAAAATATCGCTAAGGTTCAAAATTAAAACCAGAAACGGTTAAAAAAATGTTTTATTACGTGCAAAGAAATTCCAATCTTGAATAGCATAAGTAAAGCAGTCTATTGGCCGGCTATATTATGAGTAGATGTCGCCTTTGTGGTTCTTTTGGAACTATTTTAAGTCGTAGGTGGTACTGTGGTAGTCGTAGCGTTGTGTGGGAGTAGTAGTGACGTAGATGCATGTGTCTGCGTAGTCGGTGGTGGTGACGAGCGGGCCGGCGGGCGGCGTGGTGCCCCCACAGAAGGTGGTGGTGGTAGGCGTGCAGCCACCGCACCACCTCTTGCCTTCGTCCGGGGCTTCTGCCTTGCCCGTGACGAGCGTAGGCCTCACCGCCGCACACGTCAGCCAGGTCGGTACACGTTTTATTATAGATAAATACTAGCCACATTAACGCTTTTCATAAAACCCACCGTGCTTGTACTTGTCGAGTGGCACAAACTTATGTAATATTGAAACTAGCTTGATATTGTCCTTCTGAAAAATATACGCCAAACGAATTAACGGGTAACCAAATTTTGTCATTGCGTGATGATGGTTTCAGATCATTCGTTAATTCACGTTTACCGAAGATAGTGTTTTTTGTCCATGGTAAATTTAGTAAGGGCATTTGAAGCCAAACAACTGACTTGTCAGATTCTGATGCTTTAGTTGAAAAGTTTTTTTTTTAACAGATTCGATTTCTAAGTTTTTACTCGCCACACGACAAAATTACAAGCCAGTTGAGTCAGTTTTATCACCTAATATTAATATATTTTGCTAGTGCTAGCTAACAACTGTGTTATTCTTTTTTGCTGGTTTACTAATATTGAAATTACTTTGCGAACCGTACCGATATTTTGTTTTCCAAAATTGTTATCTAAAGCTGAGAACCTAAGCACTGTTGTACCGCTAATATTTGTTGTGAAAGAATATGTAATCTCGTCCTAGCCTAGTATTCCAGGTATATGAGTGACTTTCATTTCTACAGCCACGCAACGGATTTGGTTACTAAACTCATACCTCTTATATTGTTATATTTTACAACAAATGGTTTTGAGTGACTGTAGGTGAAGGTGATTCAACCAATTCAATCATATCAATACATTTTATTTATTTCATAATCGATAACCATCAGCAAAATATAACTAAATACCGTCATTGTATGATAGCACCTGTGACAGCTTATAAATTATAAAAATATAGCTTATTCGATAAATTATAGTTCCAACGAAAGTATCGCTGGAACTATAATATTGCGGTTCGTGCAGGCCGCAGTAACAGACCTCCCATTTAGTAGTCAATATTAACATATAACAGAAATTCATGAAAACGTGCAAACGTCATCATACAGTACCGCCATTTTAGTATCCTATGAGAGCCCAATTCCAAACAGATTTGCATTATTTTCATTATGGCTGTTCGCAGAGAAATACTTGAGGTTGCAATGTGTTCGAAAGTTATCATCAGTTTTTCGTATCAATATTATTTGTTACACGACCC
This sequence comes from Charanyca ferruginea, assembly GCA_947361185.1. Taxonomy (NCBI): domain Eukaryota; kingdom Metazoa; phylum Arthropoda; class Insecta; order Lepidoptera; family Noctuidae; genus Charanyca; species Charanyca ferruginea. The sequence continues at coordinate 17,083,416 of OX376059.1, read as the reverse complement.
TGAGTGCGAATAATAATACAGAAAAACTATTACAGAGTTGTTACATTGATGAATCTCTGTAATATTTTTTGATGACATTTAGTGCTAACAAAATGTTGTTTTCTTTTTTTTTTGCCATCAACGTCCTAGTCGTGGAGACAACTGGTAATGTCTGTAATTACGGTAGCTTTGAGTGCCGCGGTTTCTTTGCTTTAACAAAAAAATATTACTCAAACTTGGAGATACGTTTGTTTCGTTATTAAACGCATTTTGAAATTACACAAAAATTAAAAAAGAAACTTTTCGTTTTAATTATCTAATCCGTCAAACCTTAATCATTCCACAGTCTGCTTGCAGAAGAATAAGAACGACAAAATAATAAAATTTCGTTCAGGCTAAAAAAAATGTGTACCTACTTAAATCTCATATTTGAGAAATATTCATTTGTATTAAAGAACAGGGGGAACGCGTCGACTTTTGATGTATTTAGGGGCATGCAAACTACGCTGTGTATATGTTACGGCTACCGATGTTGTTGATGATAAACTAAAGATGAACTCCCTAAATAGTATATTTTATAGAACGAAGTAACTTCTTGCAAGTACTTACTTCTTGTAGTACGATGTAGCTACAATTTATTATATTTATTGGACTGCTAAAAAAAGCAGCAATCTTTATTATTACAGGCTTAGATTATGAAACAAAAGGCAGATAGACTGCGCGGAACACTGAGAGGGAAGCCAAAAAAGCAAATACAAATTCAAAAACTGATACCTACAATCTCGTGATTGTATTCGTTTTTCAATTTGTTTTTGTATTCTTATTTGTTTTTTTTTTAACGATGTGACGTTTCGTGCTTTATGACTATTGTCAGTACAGCACGAAGCGCGTTGTAGGTATTCGCTTTTGAATTAATATTTGATTTTTTGGTTTCACTTTTAGTGTTCCGCGCGGTCTATCTGCCTTTTGCTTCATAATCTGAGGTTACAGGCATCAACACCATCAGTAGTTGTATTAGAAACACTAGGTACTAAAGTAAAATCGACGCCTCGGAACACGGACTTCGGATTATGGAAATAATTGGATTGACTAAAGAGTAGTTAATACGTACGTGTTATTAAATACTCTTTAGTCGATGTATACTAATCCGTATTTTAAAGCTTGTTAGATATTTCGCGATTTGTTAATAAACTCAGGCTTTTGAAAATTCGCGAAAATAAAGTATGTTAGAGTAGACAACAGCTGTAGAACAAATAGATGTCCTAATGCGATCCGATTATTACCAGTAATCTTGTGTTTCTAACTTTATGTTCACTCGCTGATATTAAAATTAGTACCACCATGACTATTTTAGACAAAGCCATATTTATTTTTGTGTTGTCCTTTTAAATGTAAAAGACAAGAAGAAATTCACTGTTTACTCAAATTTTAAGACTAATTAAAGCGGCTTAGATGATCATAAGTCAATAAAATTTGTGTGTGTGTCTGACTGTTTTTTTACGTGTAGGCTCCCGTGTCGGTGGTGGCGAAGCCCGTATTCGCGCGCGGGGGTGCTGCGCCCCCTCCCCCGGAGCTCGACGACCTGTCCCATCTCGCCTGACCCACACTCCCCCGCACTTACAGCGTGGCTATCATCAAGCAATACGCTGGAAAGAAGAATCAGTGAACTATGTTTTGCTAACAGTTTTCGTGACAATATCAAAGTGGGGACTAAATGGATTTAGAAGTAAGATGAACTATTTTCTGTTTTAGTAGCTAGGCTTTGATGAATTATGTAATCGTTACTTGACAGAAACAATCACCGTATGAACTTATATTTAATATTGTGCGTGTTTTAATACCTCTAAGTCCACACGTTTAGTCCCCTAGTGATTAAGTTTGTAATAATTTGGTGACATTTTCTTATTTGAATTGAATTCGTACATCGTATAGCCTTACTATGAATACTTTGGTTAAATAGTTTTAGGAGTAAATGGTATATTTACAATTACAATAACATATTATGTGAATTGTCAATTGATGTTATTTACTTTAGTGCATATTTTGGGTGCCCAATGTAACATAATTTAAAAAAGTGCATAGTGTATTTAGTATATTATTTCAATTTTATTCTATGTATGTAAAAGTAGCTGATACAAATATATGATATAAATTAATAACTATACAATACTTTCAATTGATATAGAGTTGATTCCCTTCTAAACTAGAGTTGTATTCTAATGAAAACAGTAACACCTATGTTAGGTAAAAAGTAGGTGGTTGGATAAAAAAAAATGTACAAGTTACGATGAATCGGAATTACAATGTTGGGTAGCGATGCCTGAGCTCTCACTCAAGTCACTTTTATTTAAAATCTCTCATTTCTCAAGGTTCTTTAGCTTTGTGGAAAATACGAATTTGTCGAAAAAGGCTAAGTAATTCGCCACATAATTCTAAACTACACTCGGCGTCACAAAAATCGCACCTTTTCGAAAATAAGTTTAAAACATGTCCCGCCAGTAACGAATACATTAAACCCAATTAATATTGGTATCAATTAAAAGTATGTTTAACGACCTTTAAATTAACAACAGTTAGAATTCCTAAACACAACAGATCTCATTAGCACGTAACGTTAAAAAAAATGTTGTCAAAATACGCATTGCAACGGCCACTAATTGCACCTCCCTACAAGGGTATAAAACGGGCGACCCGGGTTAAATGTGGGAAAAGGAGTCATTCTCGACCGCCACCTAACCTTCGCGGAGCACATAAAGCAGGCGCGTTCGCGCGCCGCTTTCGCTCAAGGTAGACTTCACTGTATGTTGAATGCACGTAGCAAATTGTCACTCAAGTGCAAATTGCGTACCTACACCGCGTGCATTCGTCCCATCATGACCTACGCCTGTGCTGTATTCGCACACGTAAAGGCATACCGTCTTCACAGAATGCAAACCCTGCAAAACCGTTTCTTGCGAAAAATAACGGGCGCCCCGTTCTATGTTCGCAACGAGAACCTTCATCTCGATCTCAAACTCCCGACCATCCGTCAGTTCATGAAGCGCGCTTGCAAGCGCTTCTTCGATCAAGCGGAGAAACACCGCAACCCGCTCGTCGTAGCGGCCGCCCGATATACCCCTTCCCGTATTAGCAGGACCCGACGTCCACGTCATACCCTGTCCGATCCAGATGACGCTATTACCCTCCTTCAGGAAAGAAATAGGGCCACTAGCACATTAGTCAAACACAGACACAAAATGCCGTCATTCCGACCTCGCCGCCGAGGTCCCTCGCGACGACCCCGTAAAGCCCCCCCCCCCCGACCCTTGCTAGCGCCAGCCCGCGTCGCTGAGCCCTTAGCTTTAAAATAGCCCCTAATTAATGGAGACCCGATCCAGCCTGTCCCTTTGCTGCCCTCTCTCAGTGGCGACCTAAGCCGAGGCTCGTACCCCGCAGGGGGTGCCCTTAGCGTAGTCACTTAGTTTATAAGTTTTTGCCCTGGCTGGAGGCCCTAAAAGTCACTTTTAAGGCACCACAGGATTGTCCGGTTAAGCAGTAACCAACCCTCAGGTTGAACTGCGAGATGCCATACAGAAAAAAAAAAAAAAAAAAAAAAAAATTAAATGTGGGTCATTCGCTATTCAACCTTTGAAGTGAACACACGTGAACAGCTACAGCAAGAAAAATACCCCAGAAGATGGATACCACTGCAGATGAAGCCGCTCAAGTCATTGCACTACTGCAATCAGGGATGCGGCAATGTGATGTTGCTCGGCAACTGAACTTGAGTCGTTTTGCCGTTCGACGAGTGTTCCAACGTTTCCAAGAGACTGGTGGCTATATCCGAAGACGTGGATCTGGAAGACAACGGTGCACATCCGAAAGAGACGATCGCTTCATTGTTTTGACGTCTTTACGTAATCGGTTCTCCAATGCTGTTGAGCTGCAACAACAACTGCGATCAGCTCGCAGAACTTCTGTAAGCGTCTCCACGATTAGAAGAAGAATGCAGGAGAAGAAAATTGCAGCTCATAGGGCTGCTACAGGGCCCAAATTGACTGCACAGCATAGGAGAGACCGGTTGCAATTTGCCCGTGACCATGTGGATTGGACAATAGACCAATGGAGGGCTGTGCTCTTCTCGGATGAGACGAGGGTGTGTCTTTTCTGCAACGACAGGCGTCGAAGAGTGTATAGGAGGCAAGGGGAACGATTCGCACAAGCCTGTATTCAAGAGACAGTGGAATACGGGGGTGGCTCGTGCATGTTCTGGGGCGGCATGTCAATCGACGGTAAAACGAACCTTGTGTGTGTTTCTCGGACTCGGACTGCTGCTCGGTACATAACAGAGATCTTAGAGGAGCAGGTTGTCCCTTATGCGGGTTTTGTTGGCAGTGGGTTCACGTTAATGCACGATAACGCCCGTTGTCACACCGCTTTAATTGTAAGAGACTACCTGCAAGAAGTTGGCATCCCTGTTATGCGCTGGCCGGCGCGAAGTCCAGACCTGAACCCTATTGAGCACCTTTGGGATGAACTGAAACGGCGAGTACGGGCACGAAATCCTGCCCCTACCACTCTCCAAGACCTTCAAGATGCCGTCGTTGCAGAATGGGACAACATTCCAGAAGAGACTGTTGTCACATTAATAAGGTCCATGAGAGAACGCATGGAAGCAGTCATCAGGGCTAGGGGGGGTAACACTAGGTTTTAAGTTAGTTTTAAGGACTTTGTTGTAATTTTTGCTGATAAAATAAAATTTAACTATTTAATCATTTGCATTAGCTTGCTTTTTTTTATTCCCTGGTAAACAAAAAACCAAATCCATTGATTTATTCTGAAATTTAAATAAATTGCCTTTCCAATTATACCTTATAGTCATATGTATACCATTGATTAATAGGGTTAAAATGACTTTGAAGGGAATTCTTAAAGAGGTGCGATTTTTGTGACGCCGAGTGTATATAGTTCAGACACTAATTTCGCTTAAACATTATGGTTAATGTACCAAGAAATAAGTTTTATTAGGGTTTCCTCAATAGAAAAAAAGCAAGTAAGGTAAGCGAAGCCAGTCATTCGTTATTTAATAAAAAGGGCTTCAAGAGATAGTTACTGTGACGACTACTCTAGTGGCATGTGAACGGGTAAATAAGCACCGAATCCGCGCATAATAGGCACAATGCTTCACAATGAATGAATGCCCACTCGACTGAATTGATAAGTGGGTTGTACCGCTTGCGTGGGGAGCGCGTGTCCCGCCCGCCCGATTCGCCGCGCGCCGTCCGTCAGGGAAATGTGAACCGGTCGCATATTTGTGCCTATGAGAACCGGCTCTCACAGAGTACTGAATACGTTAGTTATAAAGATGGTTGAAATAGAATGCTTCGTCATTAGAACATGTCCTAGCTAGGGTGCTGAAATGTTGAAAATGGAAACTGAGAGAGCTTGCCAACAAATTCAACAACCGTAAGGCCTCTGTAATTCACATTTTGAGTAGGTACCTAGTCTATTAAAAGTATCGAATGTGCAAAATGCTAACTGTAACACAGAAGACGTTGGACGTCATGGATTTCCCATTCTTTTAAATCCTGCCCGAAAAAATGTCTCATCTAGAAATGACTTTTAATCTTTGGCGATTCTTGCCAGTTGCGGCGGCGGCGCGTTTTGTCTGCCTGACCACTGGCCGAGCGTGGCAGAGGTGGTCGCAGTCGTGCATTCTGTCGCAGTCGCAGCTAGAGAGCGCTCATCTCGCACCGCTCGCTGCCCGTCGGGCACTGTGACACTTGACGATTTCCCGCCAAAATATTTCGCGCACTTTTGATACTTTTTTTTACTTAAAAAAAAAGACTGTCATGTTCTCGTAATGAAGTGATCGATTTTATTTTCTGATGCGTTCCTATATTGCGTTCATTTTGTTCTTTGTGTTTTTGCCAAAGTCAACGAAGGCGATACGATGGCTGTAAGTACTTTTTGGTTTACCTTTTATGTTTCCCTTTTTAATTTATTTTATTGCGCATTACAAAACAATTCGGGCTGAACTAGTCGAAACTTGTGATTTATAATTTTTATCTCCGTTCACTTTGCATTTAGAAGTTGCACATAATGTATCTCTATCGTTACTAAAACTAAAGTTAAAAATTTAATGCAATGCTCTGTGAACACTTATACAATGACACAGTTCAATGTCTAATCTTACCACAAACACAAGAAGTGCTATTTCCAAGTCATGGTCCCTAGTAAGTAGATAGGTACTTACCTATACTTAACTAATATTTTAAATAATAATTAAAGACAAAAACAGCCTTTTGCATTAAAAAAAAATAACTCCGTACATCTTTTTTGCCTGTATCGCGAATTTATTTATAATTCGATTCTAAAACTTTAATGCACCTACCTTGTACATTACTATAAAATAGCCAGATAGTTTTCGTTATTTGAATAAATAATACCTGAATGGTCCACCGTCGAACAGGTCCAGTATGAGATCCTTATACCGTTTCCCGGTAGGCTTTTAAAAATAACATAAGCTGTTTCTCCTAGTATACCGTAACTTCGTAACGAGAGCCTTTCGGGAGGTTGTCAGGGTTCTTGGTTATAAGAACATTTTGCCGTTTTTTCAACTGAAGACGGCCTTGTGGAAACGATTGCTGCAACCTGCAAGATACATAAAGTATAAGTTTATCTAAAAAAATGTCTGCTTCAAAAAGTAAAAAAAAATTTTAATTACAAAACTCGGCGGCTCTTGTTCTGTTTGCTGTTTTGTATTGCGACCGACTTTCAAAATTAAAGTTATTTTTTATATTTTAGTTTTTAAAGACGGTTGTCTTTCTGTAAAAAGTTTCTTTTTTTTCGCTTTTTGGTGCATACTTCTTAATATCCAAATGAATTAGGACACTGTAACACCTAACAAATTAAGTCAACCCTTAATTTTCCACTCTTAGTGGTTGAATATTTTCATGAATAATTATATGGGACCAATTTTGAGATATACACTAAACATTAAAAAAAGAATCATCGAAATCGAACTACACTGTAAACAGTTACGCGTGGTCAAATTAAAAAAATAAATAAATATACGTGTAAAGTAGAGATACGTCCTCTTCTTTTTTTTTGAAGTCGGTTAAAAAATCTGCGTAGTCAGGTAGTACCTATTTACTGCATATTTTTACATCACTTTCAGAGAAAAAAAAATCGGCTATATTAACACTGAGTAAAAAGGCTCGAAGTTTTTCTTTCATTAGTAATTTTTTTCATTTCTTGTTCGATCTGTTGACTTGTGCTTGTCGTACTGTTCAGCGCAATAAAATAAAATAAATAATATTTATTTTCAACAGATCGAACAAGAAATGAAAAAAAATACTGTAAATTGCTGTGTTACTCTTAGGCGCTTAAAAAGCTGAACAGAATTAGTTAAAATTTGGCACACATATAAAAATTGATCTAACATAACACATAAGATTTTATATTCCGTATTTGTGTTCTCCTGGAATAATTTAGGATATTTGCTTAATTTTGAAGTGTACAGTCACGTGCAAAAACGTGTAAACAGTTGGTCTCATTCTAAACTGATTTTCTCCTAACCTATTGATTAAAATGTTATGGGGTTATGAATAGGGTATTTTTGATCTAAAACTACTATAAAATAGGTTTTATCTATACATAAAAATAGTTATTTTAAGAGATACTTGCTTTTGTATTTTGCAATCTGTATACATATTTATGCTCGTGACTGTACGCAGACGTGTCGCGGGCAGAAGCTGATTACTACAAGCTTAAAGCTAGATAGTTTTAGGGAATCAATCCCAATTATATGTGGTTGAAATCGTAGCAAACGAAAGTATATTCACAGAGTAGATATTTATGGTCCCCTACCTGGCTCAAGTCTATCTCTGGAGCTTCTAGATTCCAAATTAATTCTTGTTAGCCGCAATACCACGAGATATATGATATAACCATGGTTTTTCGATAGTTTTTCGTCAATTTCGATATTTTTGTTCCCTCGACCACTAATCTCCATTTGGGCAAACAAAAATGTACATTATTATTAACTAGCCACCCGCCCCGGCTTTGCACGGGTGCAATGTAGATCAAACTATACCTATAAACCTTCCTCTTAAATCACTCTCTCTATTGATGACAACCGCATTAAAATCCGTTATGTAGTTTTAAAGATCTAAGACAGCGGGAGCGACTTTGTTTTATACTATGTAAATATTACCATCCATACACATTTGAAGTATTGTAGGTAATTAATAAATGTTGTATAAAACACTCAGAAAAATGGTGAGGCTCACAGATCCAAACTTAAGGCGACGATATACGCCGGCGACCTTGATCGACTAGACAATCGTATGCGCTGCGTCCAAAACTCTTAAAGTTTAGTCGAAAAAATTAAATAAAAGATAGTATTCTTTAACTTAAAAAAGGCGTATACTAAAAGATAGATAATAAAATTGTCTGTAAGATAGTAAAAGTTTCGTTTAAGTATTCCTGGTAGATTTTGTGTGATTATCAATGTTTTGTCCGCGTCAGACACAATTTCACGATTTCATTAAACTATTTAATATGAGTTTAATCAAAAATATTCACATACTAAATGATTAAGAGAATGTTTTAGTTTAACTTTTTCACGTGATTGTCAGTTTAAAATCTGCAAAACTAGCTTGTTAGCGGCTTAATAAAACGGATTAACGTTCACATATAAAACGCAATACAGATTAACATCATTATTCACGTGAGCCCAACAACAAAGGCCAAACCATTACACATAATTAACGAATGCCTAAAGCGAATTAATCAATACAGCCATCACAACAGTACAAAACGGTACGAAATAACATTGTTATTGTACCATTTGAAACATCCACAGGATTTAAAGCGGTTGTAACGGGTCGGCTCCCCGTCCATCGACGCTCCCTAATTGAACATTGCACTAATGAGCACCGTTGTTCAGTTGCAACCCGCAATTATTCGCCCCCGTGATTACACCCGGTAATATCCCGGGAAATGTGAGCTTTGGTACGAACACGAAATTCGGCATAGCTCTAAGTACCTAATTATTTCAATATTACGGTTGCTCGTGTTTATGTTAATTGCTTAGTTAATGTCCTCTAGCGCCCCGTAAAACTTGATACGTATGAAATGAAGATTAATTTTATTAATTTAGGTGATTACAAGTATTTTCTGGCCCGTAATAAGCTAGAGTCATCCTATATCGAGAATCGAGATAATTATTAGCTCATAAAATTTGTTTTAGGATGTAAGTAATGTTTATGTGGTAATTAATTTGTAGACCACTAAAAACTACAGAGCTTTTACACTGGTATTCGACTTGACAAAGACATATGAACCAGTTCGTACCCCTTTGTTTGATAAAATTGTAAAGTTGTGTAAAGATAAGCATAGTCGAAACATATTAAAATGGTATCCTCATTAGTAGTGTAGACGCAAGCAAAATCCGGTCTAATCCAAGTGATGAGCCTATTTAACATGTAGCATAGCACAGGGACTAGTTCTGGGCCCATTGTAGTCTTGATATAAAAAAAATCTGTACATTCATTTTTATGTACATAATGATTGCCTTTTTAATTTTTATTATGCAGAAAATCTGAGATTGTTAATTTATTTGTTCACAAGGCAACTACAACAATGACATCATATTATAGGTTTCGACCTGATACCAAAGCGTAATCGCATTAATTGCTTTAGGTGTAATTATCTTTGCAAGAGCATATTTATACATATTATCTTGCCGACGGCAGCAAGTCAATTGTTATTAATTTTGTTAGTACTTACTTATTCCTATTTACTTGGTACACATTATGTACAAATTACTAATGATTTCTAGGGTTAGAAAGTAAATTTATAAACAAGCAGTTTAATACGTAAACAATAATATATTAAAATTAAAAAAAGACATTGCTTCGATAGTGTATCAAACACCTTATTGAATATTATAAAAACTCATGTTCAAACCGTGTAGACCGCCCAGCTTTTTTTCGTCATTTCAAAATCTGCAATCTCAGTAAAAGACATCCCCTAATTTCTACACTTGGAGTCACGTAGCAATATTGAATATTTCCGGGAACATCTCCAATGTTCGGGCAATATAGTTTTATATTACACATTACTTTCATATCCAAAGTTTTACAGTAAAATGTCCTCGTATAAGTGATTCCGGTGAGAGGAACGGTCTCAGTTTTCGCTGAGTTAGCAAGGGCCGTGTGTGGCAGACCGAAAAAAATAATTTCCTTCGCTCGAGTTCCCACTGTGACTTTTCCAGGCGGCCGTCCCGTGCATCTGGCGGGACCTATTATTAGGGGACGGCTCTTAATGCTTTCTTAGGTATTTTTATATGGCTGCCGTCTTAGTTTTTACGATTGTGATTTTTATTGAATTCCCCCTTCAGCGTAACGTATGTAGGTGGCCGACGTATGCCTGCCGAGTGTGGACGAAGGTAAAATATGAGCCACTTAGTACGAGATTTATTTTATTGCACTGTGCTGGACACACGTTTCTACCAATTTTATTTTTCACATAAAAGAAGGATTTATGTCGCCGACTACTATCTTGATTGAAAGGCAATAAATCAGTAATACTTATGTCTATTCTAACAACTTAAGTAATTGGTCCTATAAGCATATTGATTAACTGAAATATTTGAAGATAGCGCGTTGCTGTGGCTAATATTTCAAACCAACTTACCTAGGTACTTGGTATAGGGTATACTATACTGTCTACTTCCTCGAAAGCCTACAAAGGCTGTGAGCCAAGAGCTGTGTGAAGTTAGTACATACACCGTACACAGTATCGGCCAAAATGTGAAGGGCTTCGCAGCGGCCGAACTTTGTGCCGCTCCTCGAGTTCGCAACTTGTACGTGGATGAGTAGCACTACAAAATTAGCAAGTGCTTATGTACTCTAGTAATAGTATTATCGGGTAGAACATTGAGTAAACGCAACTTCAGACACAGGAGGGCGCACAGACTTTGACCGGTTAGAAATAGATTTTATTCATCTGTACTATTGAGTGGTACATGGAAGCTCTCCCATTAATCTTAGCGGAGAACAAACGACTTAATTCTTCAACATCTCGAAGGATGTTTTTGTTGGTCGCTCGAGGGTGGAGCGGGCAATAAGTGCAACAAATCGTTGTGTGCACGATTCATTTGATCTGACACAAATTTATCCACGCCGCAGTGCTCTTTATTTACACCGACGACGATATTCAGTTTGTCCTTACAAATTCATAAATTACCGACATCCTCACCGCCGTATTTGTTCGCCTTTTATTTTTGTCACACATTTCTTGTTCGGCCGTATCGACGGCAACCTTTTTGATGTATGCTTCATTAATCAATTGTATCCGATACGGTATAATATTTTGAACATAGGATTAAGCTGACTGGGAATTCGGTTGGTATTGTTGGTAGTACCTCCCGCACCTATCGCATTTTCTTTCCTGCTTACAAAACACTTGTCACATCAGAAACCAAGATGATTGACTGCACACCACGCAGATTTTCAAATATAAAAATCGAACAACCGCTTTACCAATTAGTTTTCACCTACCACAAAGGAAACGAGCAACGACTAAGAAAATGTAAGTCAGTCGTAGGTAATAGGTGGAGATACCGTGATACTAGTAATTAGCGCTCATATCCGAGCAAGGTGGGGGAGGGAGGGGGCGGCACGCTGTCTGGCTGGCGTTGACTCACGCGCGTACTTCCCGCGCGGTGCGCTCCGCCCGCCCATCGCGCCCGTCGACAAAAGCTCTACGCGATTATCCGCCTTTGTCGCTGTCGCCACGTGCGGTCTGTCTGTAATCAATTAACTCTTACGCAAAGTGTACTTATTTCAATATTTACAAAAAGACACGTATGTATCCTACTTTATTTCGTTTCTTGGTATAAAATGCCAATGCTTACCTATGCATCGTGTGAAATAAGAACAAAATGCTTCAGACACTATGATTCAGTATGAATATAGGTGCATATTCAGTTACAATATCTACAATAAGGAACACTAAAAAAAAACTATACAATCTGGCAACAAAGTAATTCTGTTGAAAACTCACATAAGTACGGAGCTATCACAATTTTAATATGTCGTTTTGTCCGGCGTGCTACAAGCTTTTTTCTCTGAAAGATAAGGCACGTCTCGGGCGCTCCGTTCCCTCTGCAAAAAACACTTGTTATAATCTGATTCATTTCTCTTGCAGGATTAGTCCACAAGATTTATTGACTAATGTTTTTTTACTTTTTTACTCGCACACAACCACATCCTCATGTTAACATCTAAAATAACGCAGCTGCAGTTACTGAATGAGTGTCGAAACACGTCTCAAAATATCACAAGTTGGGCTATTAAACGACAGTTGAGACACAACCCTTAATTTATCTCTTTTAAAGATATATTATTTAATAATAATATATCTTAATAATAAGAAAACAATTAGAAAAAAATTAACAAGCGACGGTCTCGGTGATGATCAGTCAATTTCATTTTGTTGTTAGTCAAATTACTATATAATATTATTCCAACACCATTATTAAAGTCTCAGCTCTGAAATTTAAATTAGTTACAATTTACGACTTAATTTTATTATAATCTCTTTTTTTCGTGGTCATGAAAATTTAAATTCATGTTTATATGTGTATATATTATTATATGTAAAATTGGCGTCACACTGTATATAAGTGCACCACAATGTCATACCAATAAAATGAAACAATTGTTCATTTCAGCGCGGTGACTTAGATAAATAGCCCTTGTATTGGACAATTTGTTGAGTAATCCCTACATTTGTTTCAATTATTCCGGCTTCCTACTTGATGGCCACTTACTTACCTACATTTAAATGTAATGGGTTTCTCTGACACGTGCTTGGGATATAAACTCGCTGAATACTACATACCTAATTACACTGATATTCCCGTACAAAAATAATTTTATAACGTTTGTGATATTCCTCATACTAATGTGCTATTACTATTCTCGATAGCGAATTTCATATGAATATAAATTTTGCAAATTTTCATTTCATTTTACGGATAGTTATTAGCCACTTTCTATGTGAGTGCGTGTGTCAAATGGTTCATAATTAGGGTATCATTGTCCCGTGTGTAATGGAGCGAAGCAGTTAACAGAGACTGGGAGGAAAGCCTGTCCTTGTAACTGATTGTAACGAATTGTGATCTTTCACTAACATTACACAAGCAATTGTTGATTCATATTATAAGTAGGTACCTATCTGTTGTGGATGTGGGCTTGGAAATGATTTGACAATTTCACAATTTGTTGCGTGTATTGACGTAGCAAATGTCATTTAAAGTTCGTAAGGGGGAACCGAGGAATAAATGGAATCTACCGTAACCATGTAGGTACGGAATGATTGGAACATAAATGAGCTTATTCTACCTACCTACCATAAGTTGTTATTATGTAGGTAGATGACATATATTAACTAAATTTTGAACCTAAAGCTGCAATATGTATTGGAGCTTTTGCTTGGCCCTGTAATTAATAGAGTCGTAGAGCTAAGTTAAATTCATTTAGAAGTTCGATACGGTTAAAGTTTCTTCACAAACTTCCCTTACGTTGCGATGCAGGCCCGGTGGCAGCAGGGGCGGCTATCTAGACACGCCACGACAATCATACAGCATTTAATCATCATTAAAGCGAAATCAGCGACGCGCCGCTGCAGCCGCGTCAGCTGTATTGCGCCCCAAACGCAATTTTTTGCTTCATCGCGGGTTTTAGACGATGTTTTAAAATGTTTTTTTGTTAACAATTTTTAAAGTACCAGACTGCGCAAACAGTGCAAACATTCATTGGTGTTTTTATGTTTCATTAAATGAATTCGTGTTGTTTGTTTGGGCTGGATACAATAAACGTTTTAAAAGTACGGTAAGGTGGCTGTTTTTTAACGTAAGTGCCTAGGGAAAATAAATCGCAAACATCGTAAGCAGGAAATTAGAAAATGTTATATGCAGATGTATCTACCCTTTTATTTAAATGAAAGACATGCGCATTGTAATATTAGCCATTTTTAATATCACTATTGTCATGTTATTGCGTAGACTTGTGACCCTTTTCGGTATTAGAAAAATTACATTGTAACTTGACGGCCTATTTTATCTATATGCTCAACACAAAGAGATCTACCCGAAAAATGCTGGGTGGTCTTTTGTGCCGGCGACCAGTTATGACTGTATAATATGCACACTCACAATATATAGCACACTCACTAACACACCAGTTGGCTCGCCAACGCAACACCGCCCAGGCCGGCAGTCCGACAACGACTGACCGCCCCACCTATCGCACCGGTATTTATAACCGAGCGACGTATGCGCCCGAGACAACGTCATAATACTGCTATCGGTTTGTAGCGTGATATATTAATATCTACATACACTACATCCCTTCCTTGTTTTAACGTAGTTGTATGTTACCACTTAATCAGCACCTGCACCTGACCAATCGCCTAATTACGCACTCTCGCCGGCGGCCCTCGTGACACCGACACAGTGGCACTAAACAAGACACGGCAGCGTATGTACCCACCTACATACACTACATCTCCCTCCTTTATCAAATTAATTGACGCAACCAGAATTTTTTCAAAACATACAACCCCTTTCTGGAAAGCTAAATTGCTCATCCACCCGTCGTTTTACGACTACTACAAATTGATTGAGTGATTATTTTCCTAATCAAATCGCCCTCCGGAGACCCAAGGTGCCCGCCTGGACTTCCTGGACGCAACCACAGGATTCACCCTCAACCCTCTGCGACGGCACCGCACCGTTGCGCTCTGCCATCCAGGCAGATCGCCACTGATTATAGACAGTTTATCTCACAGTCATCAATAACGTTGACGGGGACAATGATGTGTGAATGATGACGTTGACCTGTCCCATGCGTTTTGTTGCAACCAAGGACGCTATAAACAATCATGATTTTTATAAAAAGTATTAAATCATTGTACAAGATTTGACTGCATTTTGCTAAGCAAAGCGGTAACGCTGGAGTATAGGAACTAACATAATTGACAGTTTAAAACTCAGGACGTAATTTTATTGAGTCAATATCATATTGTTGATTTATTTAAATAGAGTTTATTTGTAAATTCATTACAGGTTAATTTACTCATATTATATTATACGATTTTAATTCTGTCATTGGTTCTATGTGATTAAACCTCTAAAGCACTTTCCCAGGGGGATAACTCTGTTACTATAACTAACCTACTAAAATCAGTACCTATTTTCACTTAAGTCGGACATGTTTTATGAAAATATAATATCCCTACAATTCGGCGGATAACCAAATCTTGTCTTTAGTAACCGTTCTATCAACAAATAAACAAATAGCCGTTGGGACACGTAGTTTGGCTCTTTCACACAAATAGTTATCATCATAGTCCCGCCGTTGGTAAACAATGCGTGCCAGCATGATTCCATAATCTTTCACAAATCTTCGGGATGTCTCAACCAGCGACAGATAGGCCTCTCCATCACCAGTACGATAAAACTCGAGATAGAATAGGTTATCGGGTTTGACCGTAACTGCGAAGAGCTGTTGATATGATACTAGCGCAAATGCCTTCGTTCACAACCCAGACAAATGGCCGCCCACCGCCAGGCAGCCGAAGAAAAAGGGGCGAGTCAGAGATGTTAATCAGTTCTTTCTTGAACCTCGCCGTGCCTTCAATCAATACATCCAGACATGACAGCTGTAATTGCATGAACACTCCAGATAGACTTAAATGGACAGGTCCCATTAATATCTGTCTCTTTCCTGTTTTTATTGGAGAGAAAGAAATAAATAGCTAAAAATAAGTTCAGCTCGTGCACAACTGAATCAGCACCAATAACTTCCAAGGCGGATTATTTGTACTAAGATCCTTGCATTTGTGACAATACAAAGCTGAGGAAGGTGTTGAAAAAGCCATGGTCACGAAGCACTCCGATCTCCATGAAACCGTTGCGACCCAAATCCCTTGCAGAGCATCTGGGATCCGTGACTGAACCAACCCGCTAACTGCATGACATCATACACTAACCGCATGGTGCTATTTTTTCAAATAAACACCAACCGGCTTAGATATCTACGTAATCAGCTCTGAAACACAAACATGTAACCATGTAACATTGTTTCAAGTAAATAAAGCAGCTGAATACAAATATCGCCAGTTATTTAGATAGATCTCGGTCACTTCCATAGGTGGGTCAGTCATTAATGGATTGTTGTAAATATCAGGATAGTGTAACTTCCTCAAATCCTTGGAAATTGCTGAAATGAAAATATTAAAGTTAGCTAGTACTTGTACCGGCCCCTTGTTTTGTGTTGTGTTGTGTTGTCCTCCATTGTCTATTCCTCCAAACCTCAAATATGCTAAAATAATGCAGGGAACTCCGGAATCCCAGTCCACAACCATTATACACATAATTCGAAGTTTCCTTGAGATCTTTTGTTGGAGAACTTTAGTCCGCGCATGAAACTTTGCTACAACGCCTGTCAACACCAATCCATTCATCTACTTGATGTTCCATGTCACTGCAGGGGTTCAACAGAATATCAGCTTCACGTATTTGTTCTTGATAAATGCTAAGCTGGTTTCCCATTTAGTGCACTATTGAGTTTCCAATTGGATGAAGGTTTTTTCTTACCACTTTTGGTGGCGTGTTATTATGCCGCTACGCCTCATACTCGCGCATAATCTTTTTATCTCTTTCATCTCTCTTCCAATCATCTATTTTCTTCCGTTCCTTCGCTCTGTACTTTCATCTTAGCTTCTCCCATCCGTTCGAGTGCAAAAGAATTGTACATACTACAGTATGTTGCTACAGGAAATTGCTGTAATAAATATTGAGTTAAGTGGGAGTGTTGTTTCCACCTTCCATACAGACTATACACACATGACGCTCCCACAATAATTACCATGATGAAATGACAGTTTATCATAAAGTTTCCAACTTAATGGGGGTTATTCCAACCACTTTCTAATTTAATGGAGGTTTTTCCAACTACTTTCCAATTTAATAGGGGCTACTAGCCATTTCAGACTTACCCGACTAATAGAAATACATACTGACTGACACAGAATAAACCCATTATCATTTATGTTTAATTGATAACATATATGCATATTTTATTCTTTACTGTACTTCTAGATTACTCTGGCTCACAAACTAATTTATTGTGGTTGAAATATGAGGGGTGGTTGTTTACTGTTTCCATATTTGTAAATATGTGAACACTATGTATATGTATACATAAATAAACTGTCATTTCTAGATTTTAATACTTTGTGTTTACTAGTGGTTTTTATGCAAGGTATTCACGTACAATTATATAATTTCTGTACGTACAAAATATTGTTAACATTTTCTTCTTAAAAGAGTAAGTATGGAGTTTCTTGCCCATTCTTCTCCGTACGAAACTACCATTTGGAATGGGTAACTGGATTCAATTTTCCTAATATGACGTTTAAAAGTGCCTTTTCACGGTTTAATTGAAATAAATGATTTGACTTTGACTCTGTTTAGTTTTCCTTAACCACATCCAGTGTGTCCAGTATGCATATAAATAGGAACAACTACTGCTGACCTGTTTTCCTTATAAAACTGTCAATTTAATGACCAGTAGGTATATTCTACTGCAACCACAGTCGTTTCCGACAAATGTCAATTTAATGACCAGTAGATATAATCTACTGCTTTCACAGTCGTTTCCGACAAATGTCAATTTAATGACCAGTAGGTATGAGCTACTGCTTTCACAGTCGTTTCCGACAAATGTCAATTTAATGACCAGTAGGTATGAGCTACTGCTTTCACAGTCGTTTCCGACACATGTCAATTTAATGACCAGTAGGTATGAGCTACTGCTTTCACAGTCGTTTCCGACACATGTCAATTTAATGACCAGTAGGTATGAGCTACTGCTTTTACAGTCGTTTCCGACACATGTCAATTTAATGACCAGTAGATATAATCTACTGCTTTTACAGTCGTTTCCGACACATGTCAATTTAATGACCAGTAGATATAATCTACTGCTTTTACAGTCGTTTCCGACACATGTCAATTTAATGACCAGTAGGTATGTTCTACTGCTTTTATGTGCTTCTTGATTTGTTGTTTTAGAACTAATTATGTAGGTAGCACAAATCAAATAACCAAACTTGAGGTCCTCAGTTTGACTACCATTTGATTTTGAAATGCAACAATCTTCTTCTTTCTTCTGCCCTTATCCCATGTTACTTGGGGTTGGCACAACACGTCTTTGCCTTGTATTCCGTCCTGTCCAACCTCATGCTTTCACGTCCAACCTCATGCTTTCACTGGCTCCTTTTCCATTCGTTTTATTCACACAATCCATCCATCTTTTCTTTGGCCTTCCTCTCCCTCTCCATCCATCCATTTTGAAATGTAAATATATTATGTATATTTCCTTCCGAATAATTATCTACCTGTAGGAGACTGTCTTTTTTTTGCATTAAAGAGGTCTTATTTTTGTTTTCTCAGAAAAAATAAATTATTTCAATCTACCTTCAAAAATAAATGTTACCTTCTCTTTTTCTAATAAACATGAATAAGCGCCATTATTACGCATTATTCTATTTCTCTTTTCTTTTTTTTTTTTATCTAAGAAAAACGACTTTATTTCAATCGACCTTCCTAAATAAATGTTACTTTCTCTTTTTCTATAAACATGAATAATCATCATTATTGCACACATTTTTTTTTTATAATAAAATAAATAAAAACTCACGGTTTTATCCTCGTCGCCAATGTATAATATGCACACTCACAATATATAGCACACTCACTAACACACCAGTTGGCTCGCCAACGCAACACCGCCCAGGCCGGCAGTCCGACAACGACTGACCGCCCCACCTATCGCACCGGTATTTATAACCGAGCGACGTATGCGCCCGAGACAACGTCATAATACTGCTATCGGTTTGTAGCGTGATATATTAATATCTACATACACTACAATGACAAAGCGAAACCCTGTGCCCCTCGACACGGTTCTTTGTCTACCAGATCGAGATAGGCGCGTAAAATTTGATACGGGAATTATTTTATTAGATCAAACGTACACGTGCGCGGCGTGACGAATGCGATAATGTTCCCGGCCGGAGTCCAACAACGGAACAATTACATTCCACATGAATTAACCATAATAGCAGGATTACGGAAGCTTTGGGTTCGTAGCACCGTGACTCGATGTCCGGAGTCAATTGGTGCTGCACTATTCGGCGGATGCGTGCTGCGTAGCTGTTTCCAAGTTTGCAGGCTGGCAGCTATTACTGTGTTGCATGCGGGGCGAGTGACGTGCCCCGTCGCTCGTCATGGTAGCTGCCGTGAGTGGTGACATCGCGTGCGCTGTCCCCCACCACCATTACACGGGTATCGGTTTTCCAAGGGGTACAAAGCAAATATTAAAAGCCCTTCTTTAACAACTTTTTAGTTAATACCCTTTTGGAGGTTACACCATGTAATCTCTTGCGGTATGACATTTTCGTATTGATTGAATGTTGTTGTTGATTTCAGGAAATTTTCAGTAATGAATAATAAAATGGCATTGAATTTGTAAAAAGTCCCAACCTATTTAATGCCTGATGCAAAGACAGCGCAAAATGATTCGGAAATAGTAAATCACTGTTACTTTACTATGATCTGTGTTTTAAAATCTCCCGAAGATAATTTATTTCACTAAAAAGACGCTCATAAATGTCTGAACTACGTTTCACATAAATCATAAGTAGTGAATGAAAATTGTCCTCAGTTGGAAAATTCCTGAGTTACGTTAGATCTTTTCGCGGTTCTTAAAAACGAAAAGTGCTTGTGATGCTAGGATACCAAATGCGTGACCATTAGGTATTATACTTTTGTGAGAAAATACTTTTTATTGTTTACAGTTACCTACACCATTTTTCTGCCTGTGCCTAAGTAGGTAGGTATCTGGCAATTTTACTGCCTGATCGTTTCAAAGTAATAAGCTTTTCTGAGCAAAGCTTAGATTAGATTTAATTACAAATAGGTAGATCTACAGATTATTTAGGGTAGGGTAGGTATGTAAGTACATGGCTGCTATTTTATCAACAGTGTCATAAGTATTAAGTAGGCAGACAGTATACTATCTACTAAAAGATTTTTGAACAAAAAGGATAAGAAAAAGTGAAAAGTTTTACCATAGTGTAAAACAAAAGACACATTCTCCATAATAAGTATCGGACGTAGCCGGGCCAGTGTTAAGCTAAAAAGGATAGAAGGAAGGACGGCCGCTTGTTTATTGTTCGCTCGGTCGCAAAGATATGCGCAGCCGGGCAGCGGCCGGTCGCGGAACTAATGCATCAATAATGAACTTGCAGTATACTTGGTAATAACTTACGGCAAACCTTACCTTTGAAGGTATAATTACCTCATACCCCAACCCCATTTCGACCGTACAACTGACGTTACATACGTGATTAAGTTGCATTCAGTTTAATTACTTTTGTAACTATATTACTAACTTTACTTACTCATGTGCCATTACATAGAATAGGTAGCTGCACCCAAACTTTTTTATTATCATTACCTTGATTAGCATTTAAGTTAGGTTCGAATAATGCCGCTTACTTTACGAGCGTAACAAATTCAGTTAGTTTCACAACTATGGCACAAATTCAACCTAGATATTTGAACAAAGCGTGTTCCCCTCACAATATTGGAAACGGTACCATCGGCAACGCGTGTCCTTGGCAGGCACGACGAAACGTCAATGAAATTTAATATACCGTCTACGATAACCCAGTTATTGTAACGTAAGCTGTATATAAAAAGCGGCAAGTACGGCCGTCGCATCCCTCGGTAGTCAGTGGGTAATCGGGTGGTAGTACGGAGTGCCCGCCCGCCGCCGTCGCACGTAAGTTCCTTCTGCTACGAACTTTGCTACGCACGCTTTAGCCCCCCAGCGCATCGCTGAATGGTACTCATTGGTATAATAAATGATGCACTCAAACAGTCACGGTATAATCATAGTACTATCAATAAGTATGCTTATTTTTTTATAAAATCTTATTTTTACGCGACTTGTTTTAAACTCGTGCAAGAGTGATAAACTCTTTAGAACATTTGCTATCCTGCGGCAGTTCAATTACACCTTTTAGCAATTAATGTAGAATTAGATCTAATATGTACAGCAGGCAGGGCTGCCTATGTGACTGCCCAGCCTGCTGTACATACAACAACGTGTTGAATTAGCCGGCGCAATGGTGCACGAACAGCGACGAATCGCCCTCCATTGTGGACCACTCACGAGCACTGCAGCAATGTATCGCATGGATTACTCTTATGCTGACTGTACACAATAGCCCATGTTGGACACACTTCTACCAACGTTCCATTCGAGTAAAATATTCATAAATCAAATTATTTAATAGAGTTAAAAATCCATCAATGAACGATGATAATGTGACTAGCATCGACATTTTGTGCACAAGAATTATTTTTTGTAGACTTTATCGGAACGAGTGAGTAAAACTGTTTTGTTTTTTTTTTGTTTTTTCAATTGTACACGTATAAGTACATTTCACATTTTTTATTTTCTGTCCGGTGAATCATTATACTTACCTGATTTAATTTTGTTTCAGCCGATGAATTATTTTTTTCCCGAGAATGGATTACAAATTAAGTAATTAAGAAGTTCACAATGAGTTTGTTTGTTGATTTACGGCAAATTAAATCTTCAGTAACAAACCTCTCGGAGATGGTGGACAAGATATCTTCCTCTGTTACAAAAGAAAAAAAAACAGAAGAACGTCCTAAGAAGGATGAAGTTAGGTACAGTAGTTCCTTGTACAGCAGCTCCATTCACAAGCCGACAACATTGGGCTTCGGCGTTCGTTTTTCCAGCCAAGAAGATGTTTACCAAAGCTTGCCTATGCCTTCATCTAGACTACGCAGTCACATGTCACTTCCTAATTTGGGGAAAGCTGAAAACGTGTTCGATAAACCGTCCGCATCACGACAGGACGACAGGCCGAAAATTGTTGAACTCGATGAAGACAAACAAGATAAAAATAAAACTACCATACAGTTATCATCGGAAAATCTCAGTGATTGGATTATCGCGTCTATTAATAAGAGACCGAATTTTGACGACGTCGGAGATACGCACCCGATGGATTTCTTAGAAAGTATTCAGTATTATATTTCCGAATTAAAAATGGCAGAGGAGAAACAGCTACCCTTCATAATATCGTGTTTAGAGGGAGTACCGCTCATGTGGGCTCGTTGCTTCAGGAGCGAGTTCAAAGATGTAAAAACATTCTATATAGCTTTCGAACAAGAATTCTGGGGCCCGGACAGACAGAAGGCTGTGTTGTACGACATGAAATTAGGAAAATACGATGAGGGGAACCCAAGAGTCAGTATGTCAGAATATTTTTTGCACAAAGTATCAAACTATCGACATTTAACGCCACCGCCATCGGATTTGGAAATTGTTTACTCCTTAGCAGCTCATTTTCCTACCGCTGTAGAACTAGAGTTGCGCCTTGCACCAAAACCAACACTACGCGAGGCATACCACGTGCTGCGGCGTAGAGAGGGCGAAGGTTCCGATTTTCTACCAAATTATTTGTATGAAATGTGTGAGGCGTTTCAACGTGGTCAAAGACCCGAATCAGCGAGACGTGGTGATGGCGCATCACACTCTTACAATCTAGAACACGAAAAGAAGCTAAATAAATAGTACTATACAAGTTTTCACCAATCTTTATACGTACCACTCACTGCCATCGAATAATTTAATTAGGTCATGGAAGGAAAAACGTTTTTCGAATAAATAGTTATAATGAAAAATTGGTATGTTTTATTTCAACACCGAATAAATCAATGCTTTAATTAAATGGTTTCGCCATCCTATATTTTTAAAAGAATGAAATTAATTGCAATAAAGTACACCCGTTACGATAATGCTAATTTGATACAGAGCGTTGCATGAGAGCGAAGGCAACTGGACGGAGAGCGAATGCTTGGAGGCCCGGCGTGTGGGCTGGCTGTGGGGCGGGCAGGCGCGCGCGTGCCGGCGCCAGCCCTCGGCGATGCCGCACGTGGCTGGCGCCGCGCGCCTGGCCCGCGCCGCCTGCCTCGCCGCGCACCACGGCGAGCGCTGGAACTGTTCCTCCATTGAACTTGCACCCAGATTCACCCCCGACCTGCTCACTGGTGCGTACTCTTTATCATATTTTTTATATTATTATGGGATCTGCATACAATCCGAAAAGCCGGGCATGCATTAATAAGATCATAACATGAGCTTATCAATAACTGAGCAACTTCCTGTCTTTTTCTTAACGTAAAAAATCTGTCGGACTTGCCCTAGTCTTGAACCCTAGGCACGCCACTGTGATAGGCACAAGATATCAGGGGGCCAAGTCTACTATTTTTATAATTTCGTCATTCCAACCCGATCCCATAGTCATTTTGCTAAAAGTTCGTAATCTGCTAAATTCATAATGGTCGATCATTGGTCGGTCGAATTAAAGCAATGACTGCACAATGACGTTCTAATGGTAGGTCACTGATCAAAGGAACTGTCGATATCTTTCAATAGCGTGTCAGTGGCTGACCAATGGAAATTCATAATGACGCCATTATATTAGTAGATTACCAAACTTGTCAAAATCAACAATTATGAAATCAATGATAGACCATTCTGACACCATTGTAATAGCAGACTTGAGGCCCCGTAATCGTGGTTTACAGTGTTAATTCCTAAATTTTCAGGGCTCTTTTGTTTAGCCTTGTAAGAACCCATTTTGAATTAGAAGAATAGCTGCAACTCCCATCACTAATGTAAGATAAGGGAGACAAGTTTGTCGAGTTTTTTAAATCACTGTGGATGTATTGTGCGAGCGCGGCCGGCGTGACGACAGGGCCCTTTCTTTCAGCAACGGTGCGCGGGTACCGTTCCGGTCCGACTGTTCTTTTTTATTTACATGACACATGAACATATTTATCACTTTTCGGGTAATTAATTTTCAAATTACACCATTGTTTAAATTTAATTTGAATGCTCTATTGTTAATTACCCCCTAATAGAGCTGAGCGAGTAGACGATAAAGAGCAATCATACCAATGCCGATCGTACGGCCGGCGCAGGAACCTTATTAAATAACAGAAGACGTCACGCGATGTCTTCATAACTCTATGCCAGCACGAAACTCGTTGAACGAGCGCTGGCGTAGGCCGTCGGTACAACACGTTGGGTCTCATAGCGTGACGTGACTGCATAGTAAGTAGGTAAATATTGATCTAATAAAATGAAAATAAGATAAACGCACAGTCATAATATATAGGTTTATCGGTCAGAAAATGTTGTTACTCACTGAATCTTTCATAAAAGTTCCTATAGAGAGTAACAAGCTTTTCCATTGATGTTAACGCTATATCCAGTCTCTTTTTGCTGCTCTCTACAATCAGTGTTCCAAGAGAGACGTTAAAAAAACAACTATCTAAAAGTTAGGAATAGAAAAGAAGGCAAACAATGGGGAAGTTTTTCTAGTTTTAGCATGGTCGGCGACATTGTGTAGTTGGCAGCGAGTGCGGGCCGGATGCCGACGGTCGACTACTGCGAAATACGGAGCATTGTTTTTGGTCACCATTTCTGCGTCCGTCTGCCCACTTTAGGAAATTAATTGACACGGAACGTTGTCGCCTACAAACAAAACCGTTAGGAATCTTTGGAGTGCTCCTGGCTTGATACAATTTAATTAAAAGTTTTACGAAGCGAATAATGTCTGCGGCCGCTGTGGCAATGAACAAAGAATAACTTTTCATTAAGAGCCGAGGTCTACTTAGATAGGTGTCCGTCTAAGTTTGCATAAGGTCGCTTAGTAAAAGATTTTAAGGGGCATGAATAATATTGTCGGTTCTGTAGCTTAGGTGGTAGTGTATCTGCCTTCAAAAGATCGCGGGTCGCGGGATGAATCCCGCCCAGGGCAAATATTTGTGTGGTGAGAACTTGTGTTTGCCTTGTTATGTTTTTCTTACTCCTCCGATGTTCTTTTCTCATTATTTTCGTTGCGGGATCCAAGACAGTTGAATCGTTTCTCTGGGACTCGTCGAGCTTCATTGCTTTGGCGCTTTTCTGGTGGTCGCCACTGTTGATTCTAGCTTACAGAAATTGCAGTGGTTTGGGAATAGTGTGGCGGGCTTGCCTTGTCTCTGGTTGTTGTTTATCTATTTATGTATTTGTGTAAGTATATCAACTGTCTGACACCCATAGTACCAAATTAACTGCTGTGTAGAAGAATAGTAAGAAGTTATACCTTAATTAAAAGGTTCACTTTCAGGGAAAAGTTATAAGTTCGAGGACTACAGATACGGAACCGTATACATAACAAATAGCATTGGATGAAGCCACGTCATTCGTCATCTATGCTCGACGTGACAGCTAGTGCCTAGCGCCGAAATCACGGGCATTGCAAATATTTGATCATGTTATGAGCTGGTTTCCGTGACGTTTTCATTTACATGCGAAAATGTTTACCGGTACATACGCAGGATCGCCCGCGACGTCGCGATATTTCGTTTTTGTTCAACGCGTTACCCAAACATACCGAGGGCAGCAGGGAAGCATGTTAAGCAAAATATTGTCAAAGTCAAAGTCAAATCATTTATTTCAATTAGACCACAGGCACTTTTGAACGTCATAATAAAATATGATAAAGTTTGATTCTAGTTGCCCCTTCGGTAGTTTTGTATGGAGAAGAATGGGCAAGAAACTCCATGTTTAGGTACTCTTACTCCATCTTACTACTTGTGGCAGTTTTACAGGGTAAGAAGAAACAGAAAACCATTAACAAAAAAAAAGAAATGTTCCATCACACAGGATTGGAAGCTTGTATATTGGTAAACAAACACTGTGATGTTTTACGTAACTTAATATCTGCTGAGCTGTATAGATACAATTAAAGTTTCAGGTTGACATTAGCTGTCCAAAAAAGTTACGATCAAATAAATCTATCTACTTCAAATTCTGGTACATTCGTATTTCGCACTATCTAACAGTCGATTTAATATCATTGCACTCGAAAGGCGGATTACGCCAATAAAGCCTCAACACAAGTGGGGCGATTTTATCGTCTTGGATTGCAGCTCGCAAAAGCATAAAGTTATGACGACAACATTTACATCCTGATAGCTAGGAGGTATATAATAAACCTTTGATACCTATACATAGACAGTTATCTTTGTTTTAGGTCTGTTGATTTGATGAGAAGATTTGATTATAATCTTTCTGGTAAACAATTATTCATTTAATATAATGATCAATTAGGTTGCCGTCGATTTATTAGAAAACAAACAGGCTTTACTTTTTTGTTCAAGTCACATAAAATATTTTGTTTCAATTACAATGATGGAAATGGCCAATTATTGGTTTTATCCAGTATCCTTCTTCAGCTTCAAAGTATCAAATTACATTGTTACTACCTATCTAACAGAAACTTCATCCTTTATGTCTGAAAACTGCAACTACCGAGAAGTCAGAAGTTCCCAAATTAAACAATATCTTTAAGCGCTTGGGGGCAGTTTCGTCGGGAAAGTGTACAAAGTTAAGAATATAAATCAATCTTGCGAATCCTTATTGATGAGATAAAGCTTTTCTTCTGAAAATCATGAAAGTTATCTTTAGTCTGTTAAATTAGAAAGACGATTGAAAGCTCGTCTTACAATGCGATCAGCGGTGAGGGTTTAGGGTCGAGGTACAGCGAGACGGACAAAAGATTTAATTACACGCATGAATCAAGCGTGCAGGGTAGTAGGGGGTGGTGAGTGAGGGTAACAGTGGGAGGGGGAGGGACGTCATTCAGCGATAACCGTGAACTGTGCACTCACGCGCGGTCTGCGCTGCTGATGTGCTGTGTGATAAGCCCGTCAGATGCCATTGTTTAACTCAGCTAAGGACGTGCGGGCTTTATCGCGCTGATATCGTTTGTAATTAAAACCGATTCTCTTGACGAAAAGTGCCTATCGGTACAGGACTAGTATAAGGGTCTAAGATTACAAGCCAGGGGAGTAAAAGTATGCATCTCTAAATACTTTTACTGACACGACTGGAACTCCATCCAACTTCTAGATGCAACTTGCATCACAACTTTACAAAATTAGGTTTTCCGAATCATTTTTTTTTTTTCTTTGTAATAATGCAAGTCAAATTATGATCTACTAGAGTTTTCAGATTATATTCTTATGTAGTTAATAGGCCTGGAGATGTAGTGTGCCTGTGATTAGTAAGTAGGATATTAGAATTTTTTGTAGCTTTATGTGTAGATCGTTTGTCAGAAACTTCTAGGCGCAAGTGTGTCAATAAACAAGTGAGTTTATAAAAAAGTTTTGGTACTACTTCAAAGTCAAAGGATTCGAACAACAAGTCCATATAAACCAAAATACTTACATATATTGTAAAAAATAACCTCTCTAGGATCAGTAGCTTAGTAGGTATTACTTAGAATTTTACGGGAGTGAACCTAAAGCAATCCTACAACTAAAAATATAGGGCCAACTTGAGAATACCGGTTCACACATATAATCGACGGTAGATATGAAATCATATACTTACTTAGGTTAGAAGTTCCGGGTTCAATTCTATCCGGTTGTACTTTTGACGTGTAGGTATACCGGGTCTTAGCACAAGCATATTTAGCTTAGTTGAGAAGGTTAATAACAGGTGTAGGTACTAGTAAGTTTTAAAACACTCATTGTAATCCATATTATACCAATAAACTATACTATTAATATTATAAATGCTAAAGTAACTCTGTCCGTTACGCTTTCACGGTAAAACGGATGAACCCATTTTAATAAAAAAAATTATGAAAATAGCTTGAATGTATGGGAAGGCCATAGGCTACTTTTTAATCCGTGAGTTTGTCTGCATCTGCGATAACTGACATTCACGCGAACGTAGTCGCGGGCAAAAGCTACTTAACAAATAACTAAAAACAAAACTAACCTGTGTTTCAATTTGTGTTTCGGATGTTTTCAGGCACTCGCGAGCAAGCTTACGTGTATGCGATGTCTGCGGCTGCGCTGACGTGGTCGGTGGCTCGGGCGTGTGCGGCGGGCTCGCTCCCGGCCTGCTCCTGCGCCGCCCCGCCCCGCGCTCCTCCCCGACCGCCGCGGCAAGCACAGATAACGCCTGCAGAACCACATGCGAGGTTTAAATGGGGTGGTTGTGGTGACAACTTTCAATGGGCGGAAAGGTATAACCTGTAATTTGTTAAAATGTCAAGTAAACATATTTATGGGTTTACAATATCACGCATATAAATAGGAACTTACTCCCCTAAAATACCTTTGCTTTTAGATTCGCGAAACAGTTTTTGGATGCGCACGAAATAGACGTTCGAGAGGGGAAGGTGGAAAATATCCTCGAGATAGAGACGACGACCACAGAGCTACCTACTACCACGACAACCATGGAGCAAACGACGATGCCTCCCGTAGTCATCTTAGTAGATGACCAGCCTGCGCCAGCTAACACCAGTGAGGCTCCGAAGACTAGGAAGAAAGGACGTCGCGGACGGAAGCGTTTGCCCCGCTCACCGCGACGAGGAAGACCAACACGGAAAAGGTTCAGATCTAGACCGAGGTTAGCGTATATAAAAGCGTTTATGCACGATGCTCACCAACAGAAGGATTAGGGCACAGGTGTATTGAACGCATTTTTTCCCTAGAGGGTGTGATTGGGACATTTTCTTGCAAAACGCAGTTTGAATAATTAGACTTCATCCAACTTTTGATCACTCTTCATTCATAAAGAGGTGTATGATCGTAAAATTAAATTTTCCTTTGATCAGGTACGAATATGAAGATAGAGGCTCCAGATACCGAAACATCGAATACCGGATGGCGGCTGACGACCCGAGATTCGATCCGCAAGTGGACTTGCGAACTCGACTTGAACGACTACGAGAGCTTATTGCGTCAGCTAACCTGATGAATGGACGATTTGGACGGAAGGTAAATATCTATATCTAGTCTGGGACAAACAAACCACTAAATACATCATTCAGATTCTAAGAAATTGCCTACGTCACGGCAGGCCCTATTCTTGCATACCATTATTGAGCAGATACGCGTCCTTCACCATTTTATCTAATCTAGCACATGTCGTTAAAAGAGATCTTCTAGACGGTTTGTGAGGTGTCCTGATGACGGGCAACCGGCTACATAATCACTTGTTTTTAACCAAGATTTTACGTTACGCGAATGATGGTGGGTGAAATTGCATATAATATTGGTCGTGGTCGCGCGGTTTTACCGGATTTTTACTCCAGAAAGTCCCTGATGGCTAAAAGCAGTACAGGGTCCAGCGATTGAACTGGGCCTCAAGTCTGCTATTACAATACTGTCAGAATGGTCTATCATTGTTATCATAATTGATGATTTTGACAAGTTTCGTAATCTACTAATATAATGGCGTCATTATGACTTTCCAATAGTCAACCACTGACACGCCATTGAAAGAAATGCTAAAGAATATGGTAATCTCGTACAAAGTGACAACGGAATGACTGCCTTAAGCGGTAATTTGCTAAAATTTTGACAGTTCCTTTGATCAGTGACCTACCATTAGAACGTCATTGTGCAGTCATCGCTTTGAATTCGACCGACCAATGATCGACCATTATGAATTTAGCAAATTACGAACTTTTAGCAATACGAGTACGACAATGGGATCGTGTTGGAATGACGAAATTATAAAAATAGCAGACTTGGCCCCCTGATCATACGTTCGCTGATCCTAACTAGTTAACTAGCACTTACATGTATGATTTTCGTGTGGTGCCGGCCGCGAATAGCACCACCCCACTTCTACCCGTGGGTGTCGTAGAAGGCGACAGAGAGATCTTGACCAGAGGATAGGCAGCAGCGTCCTTCTGAGTACCGTCAACTGCTGTAACATTGCCTACATTCTAAAAAGTTGAATTATTGCCGCTAGGAAATGTTTTTTTGCCATATAGATAGCCGACTTGCTTTTAGTAATACCATACACAGCAAAAACATTTCTCAGCGGCAATAATTTAACTATTTAGATTGTAGGCAATGTTGAGCACGTAGGCAATGTTACAGCAGTTGACCGGTACCTTAACATCTACTGCGATCGCCAACATGCATCGGCCAAGCGTGGTGATTACGGCAGAACAAAATTAAAGCACATTTCACGTCGCGGTGTGCGCGGTTCTTTGCGGCTCCCGCTACACCGTCTAGCAACTAGTAGAATCCCGCGGGCCGCGGTCATCCGCAGCTTCGACGGGTTGCGCCCACGCGCAACGTTCGTTAACCGCGTGTCTTGCGATAATCGACCGCCATGACAGAAATGCCCTACGTCCAAATCAAAGAAATGCACACAATAGAAACCAACTTTGCGGGCGATAATCACAACCGCGACAGCTGCGTAACCGGAAAAAACACCGGTCTCGTGAGTTTGGGCTAAACTAATTAAAATAAGGTTTGAAATGGGCGCGGCGGTGTCTTCGGCAAATGACGCCCAGTCTGAGTGCAGGGGTGCGGGGGCAAGGGAGGAGTGGCTGGGCGCCACGACGTGACGCGGCATGCCAAAGTGTCCTTCGAGCTGCCGAAGCACGCTGTGCCATGCCATGCCGTGCCACGCCATCAGTCAGCGCCGGCCCTAATCTTCAAGGCCGATAGACTATGCGGAACACTGAGAGTGAAGCCATCAAAGCAAATACAAATTAAAAAACGAATAACTACAATTCGCTTCGCGCTGTACTGACACGAGTCAGTACCTACAGCACAAAGCGAAGCATTGTTAAAAAAAAACAAATACTAATACAAATAAAAATTCAAAAGCGAATACATTCACGAGATTGTAGGTATTCGTTATTGAATTTGTATTTGCTTTTGTAGCTTCACTCGCGGTGTTCCGCGCGGCCTATCTGCCTTTTGTTTGATAATCTGAGGTTGGTCGTTGGATAATGGTGACATGTATGATTGTGGTCCAGGCCACAAAGTAGAAGCGCGCCCGAGCAGAGAGACCACTCAGAACAAACCGCCATTTTACTCACGTACACATTGATATTACGTTTATAGGCAATGTCAAGCAGTTTCAAGCAGACATCAGTCTCGGCTGTCACCTTTTGTCTAAAAAAATAAATGAGTGATATAGACATTTCATGACGAACAGAAAAAAATTGTTATAAAAAAATGCAAGGAGTTCCAACCAGTGTCAATAAAATTTCATATTGTCACAAATAAAACCTACAGAGTAAATACAGTAGCAGCCCTAGTGAGTCTGACAAGTGTAGGTCATTATTTTTGAAGATGGCGGGAGCGGTCCTTCTTTACTTACCGTTTATATTTTGTGTCCAGGCGGTGTCATCGGGCATGCGTACGAAGTGCACGTGTCACGGCGTGTCGGGCTCGTGCTCGGTACGCACGTGCTGGCGCGCGCTGCCCCCGCTGGCGCGCGTGGCGGCGGCGCTGGCGGGGGAGGCGGCGCGCGCGGGGGTGCTCCGCCCGCACGCGCGCCACACCCGCCGCGCTCGCCCGCGACTGAGATACGTCACACCTAGCCCGGACTACTGCGAGCCTGATCCTGCTGCAGGGTCACTTGGGACGCATGGCAGGTAAGGAGGTTCTATACTTGAAAATATTTGTTGACGTGATAACGTCTTATAAATCGATGAACACCGGCTGCACGCACGAAAAAGGGTCAGGTTCCGCCCGAGCCTGAGCATGCAAGCGAGAGCGCGGAACAAGCGATAGAGAGGCACGATCGGCCCAAGCAATAAGCTCCACCCACCTCGACGGAAGCCATTATTTGCTTATGTTATATTATGTTAGCCATTATGTTTATTTATGACGTTCTCACGTAAAACTATCGTACGTAAACCGACTTTACAGACAACCAATATTTTTCAGTTTAAAATTTAGATAACCTAATTTTATACCCCAAATTTGCATGTCATTATGTTATGATAAAATATGTTAGGCTACTATTATACCTATAAGAAGAACTTTTGCAACCATATTTTTCTGCAAATAAATCTTTGAATTTGACTCTAACGATCATCGCACATTATAGCAGCACGGCTCCGACACAGCAAATAATTTGCCATTTAAATTAGAGCTTTAAATCGTGTAGGTTAAAATACTTTTTATAATGACAAGAAAAAGTTAACGGCTCGCGCGAGTGGCACGCTGGCAGTTGGATTTTTAAGGCGATTAAAGCCAGGCTGATGTCGTGTCAGAGCAGTGCTGTAACAGTGAGCGATGACTATAACACTTCTGAGATTGATTTTGATTGAATGATTACTTGAGGATAACATTTTATTTTCTGGTCCTTTAACATAAATGGACAAGAAGAATTTCGATGCAGTCCTAGGTGAGTTTATAACTCGGGAATGTACAGGCAGCGTCAAAAATATAGGGGCAAACAGAACACTAAAATTATATTATCAAAGCTAAGGAATTCAATCTCAATAACACGAGTGTTTTGAATTCAATGTGAACACATTTTATCCAATTGAAATGAAACAAAGACATCTTTTAAAAAGTTCTGTTGGTTTCTATATTTTTGAAACAGTAAGCCAATCATTGGGGAGGGGAGGGGGCAAGATTAGTATTGTTTACCCTACATATGTTCTAAACTCTTTTATTGCTAGGGTGCTGTTTATGTGCAAAAAAACAGCTGAAAAGATCAGAACCAAGAAGAAATGTCGTCATGTCATTGGTTAAAATATGGTCGCATTGAATCTGAAACACTTGTGCCAACATTAGTATTGTTTACCCAACCTACTTACCGGTGATTCTTGTCCTTCTCAGGAAGTGCAATGCGAGCCTAGGCAGCGCATCAGGTGGATGCGGGCGCCTGTGCTGCGGCCGCGGGCGCCGCGGCGTGCGCTCCAGCCGACTCGAGCGCTGCCACTGCCGCTACCACTGGTGCTGCCGCGTCGACTGCCAGCTCTGTCGACTTACCACCGAGGAACACTACTGCAACTGAACCCTTTTTACTTGCTTTTTGTCATAACTGAACAGCGTGTTCATAATTCTCAAGCAGCAGTTGTCATTAGGTCTACCGCAGCTACTGCTTCGGCACGGCGATATTTTCCATAAATGAATATGGTATGGTGTGGTGGGTTGGTGGACCAGCAATAGGTACAGTCTCGAGCATAAATATATATACACTTACAGATTGCAAAATTCAAAAGCCATTTTCTCGTGAAATAACTAATTCAACTAATAGATAAAACCCATTTTACAGTAATTGGGGATCAAAAATATAGATAGTGCAATCCACGAAGACGCGCCCCACTCTTTTTCTTAATCGCTTGAACTGCAAGTGTGCATCCTTTCGCTAGTGTTGTAGTGCTGTCGATACGTATGAATAGTCTATGAGAGTGTGCACGCACACTACGATGACATATACGCCCGGAGAAAACTCCCCACACCCCGCGGCCTCCTCGACCAAAAAATAGTGGGGCGCGTCTTCGTGGATTGCACTATCTATACCCTATTCGTAACCCAATAACATTTCAATCAATAGTTTATGAGAAAATCAGTTTAGAATGAGACCAACTGTTTACATGTTTTTGCTCGTGACTGTTTACGCCTGCCAGACAATGAGTTTGATATTTTCACGACTAGATGCTGTTCAGCTAGGATAGAAGATATTCCTAATTGGCTTCCCATATCTTCATAAATCAAAATAACTGTGAAGTTAAAGTTTAAATTTTGAAACTTACTTTTTGAACGAATCCTTGGCCTATATTGATTAGTGCAAGTTTTTCATTTTTCCAGTGAAGACATAAGCACAAATGTTTAAAATCGATATTCTTGGTTTACTTAAATCTACAATACATGTATTAACTGTGATTACACATTTTACTATAGAAATTTTAAGTAGAACAGTTATTTTTCTTTTATAGTAACCAAAGATTGATTAAGAATACAATTTGACTAGTCATTATACCTTCGTAAGTAACTTTGTGTATAATACTCTCGATCTGTCTACAAATGGCGATAATATTTTGGTGTAATAGATTTGGCGCTTAAGTACACTATTTAATTCTGCCTCTCACGTGCGGAGTATGCGTGCGAGCGAGAGGCATAATATATAAAGTAAACAGAATTGAAGTTGCTATCCGCCATGCTGTACTGCCATTAAGTAAAATGTTGTGTTGACGTAGAAATAAACTAGAAAGTAGCATTCTATTCTCAGGAGTATTTTACAGGACTTAGAATAAAGACAAGATTTTATTCTGTTTATTTAAGACTGTCTGTTATTAATGTGTAAACATCTTAACGCTCGGTACACGCTAGCTGACACTTCGAGTGTCAGACGCGTATGGCGTAAGCGTCAGATTACGTCACCGTAAGACTTGTTATTTATGTGTACGTGAGACTGGTACTGATACGAGCTCACATTTTTACTCATCAATTCACGTGGGTACCTTGGCACTCATTTGTTTTTTTTTGTGACATATCGGGTAAGTATTATGATTTTAGTATTTTATAACGTAACTTAGCGCGTATTTTCTAATATTTCGACAATAAATTGTACTAAAATAGAATGTAGCCTACCGCTGTATATTCAGCTACACTGTATTATTTGATGTTCTTCAATAAGGACTAATGCACAACCGCCCCTTATCACAAAATAGATGGGTACAGAAGGCCGACTCATATTAGAGACGTACCGAGATCTCGGTTGAATGCCAGTCGTGGCTGCACACTTGTACTCGCTGTACGTTTTCCCTCTTTGTAAGAAGGCGACCTTATGTAGTTACAGAAGGTATGCACGATTGTACATACCTATCTATGTATTCGGTGCCCTTATGAAGGTGCATAAGAAACGAAAATCATTTGAGGTATGGCGGCAATTTTATTACAGCAAATTAACTGTATAATATTTTTATTTCTAGTGTCACTTACTTCTTACATTGTTGTAAATATTAAGTATTTATTGAACTCCTAGTAAACTGGTAGATTTAGGTACTTTTTCTCTGTCAAAGTAATTTTAATAATACGTAGTTTTAGTCGTTCCATGTCAAATGATAATTGTATTTCATAGTGATGTTAAGAACTCTTGTAAATAAAAGTCGTACTTAGAAGAATCATTTGTTTTACTTTAATTTAAAGAACAGGTAAATTATTCGCTAGAACATATCTTACAAAACCGTGTTTGCCAGTGTTGTCAAAGTTCTTTGTTTTTTATTTAATTTTTATTCCGCCGAAGATAAAAGTTCCAAATACAAAATTGATTGCTTTGACTCGGTTTTAGAGTAGAGGCCAAAGTTCAAAATACAATAATCAAAACAAAAGTTTAAGCGTGAACTAAGGTGTGACGGGGTCTTAGCCTAAATAAAACAACGAATAACCACTGTTTTTCAGCAAAGAATGAGGTGCAAATTTTCGAAATGTACGGCAAAAGTGAATCACAAATGCGAATGTCTGCCTACAGGTGACAGCAGCGCTGGAATGGTAAGATTGTCCAATAGAGTTGAAATAGGCTTAAAATATTTGTTTCATTAAGTGGAAAATAAGATAGGAAATAATAATGAAAACCAATATAAATGTGACGTAAGTTTATTTACAATAACTATTGTATTTTAGCAATGCATTACCAATTAATTATACTGAGCAATATATTGAATAACAAAATTGAAGGAGTATCAACTACGGCCAATCTAAAGACATTCACTGTATATTCAGTTCACTAACTTGTGAGATCTCGAGATTGCTATATTAATTAATCTTATACATAAACACAGTAGTTATATTTATTATAACTATATCAAATTTTGGAATTTGTTACTATGAATATAAAAAATAAATTCTTGCTAACATAGGGTTTCAGTTCAACAGAAAAACCCTTAACTTATAAACTAAAAATCACATCATTTTTACTTATTTGATACTGGTGGAAAGAGCTTACATAAGAAGTAGATGTGGAAATAAATACAATATTACAACGTATTTATTCAAGTATTATTGTGTGAAGTGTAGCAATTTTAGACCCAATACAAAACGATACATATCGCTTATATATATATTTATTATGGCATCACAAATTAAAGTTGGTAGACTAATGGTCAAATACTCAAACGCTACTCAATTTTAAGATGGCGTTAAGTCTCGTACTGTCACTGTCACTTTGACATAAAGCGATAGAGACAGCACGAGACTTAACGACGTCTTAAAATTAAGTAGCGTTTGAGTATTTGGCCATTAGATATTTTTAAACATATAATATAGTAGGTACCGTTTTCTAATAGAATATACATAAAAATAATAATGTAGTAAGAAACAAATATTTTAGATTTATTTCAAAATCGTATTTTTAAACATGGATCCACAAAACGTTTCGCTAAAAATTGTAATTATTATAAATATGTAAGTGGAGATATAGTTATTGTAGAGTACATATAATAATTGAATAGCTCAGCTTCATTAAACGCTAAACTGTACAAAACCAGTGAGCATTTACCTACTTACACATTCACTCGAACTCAGCATTCAACAAAATTGGAATAAACTAATAATATCATCACTTTAGTTCATCATAACTCAGAATGCTCGTCGTGTTCTGAAACAAAAAAAATGCGTAAATTAATAACTTACTTTATCTATTTTAAAAATTGTTATGATTGTTCATGACACTCACTTGATGGACTTTCAGCCGGTGTTTCTTGATGATCAGTACTCTCGATCTCCTGCAACAATAGATTTGTATAATGTTTACGGCAGCAATTCCATGACGAACTATAATCTTCTATTCGTTGAAGTACCCACATTGCAGTTGCAACACAACGTTAATTTCAGGTAAGGGTGGTACTACACCAACCGATGTTGGTTGATGGGTGTGGTAGCTTTGGCTGATCGATGGATACCGTTCGACTAACCAATCGATCGGTCGATGGCATCGGTCGACGTTGATCGATTAACCCCGGCTATAATCCATCAGTTTCTTTCGAAATGTATTTACAAGAGGACGCGCAGGCCAGGTAGACAGCGCGCGGGGCGCAGTCGGGCAGCAGGTGATAATGGGGAGCGGTCGGTGCGCGATGCGGCTAATCGAGCAGCTCGATCGACGTCGACTAATCCATTCTACCTACCATCGATCGATACCGTCGATCGATTGGTCTGGTAACACCCTTACATGAACAACAGCGAAAGTTGTTCACTCCAGAACTAGTGATGCGAACATTTTTCTAAGCCAACGAAATCCGGTCGACAGATTTATTATTAGTACATACACCTGACATCAATACTATCGATAGCGCAAAATGAGCAAACATTTTGATAACGGCGATTGATACTATCAATGACGATACTATCGTGACGCAATTAATTCGATGGTACTACGATTTAATCACTATAGGAAGACATGAGTGGATGAAGGTGATATGTAACATTTTATTATTTTTTTACTTTATATCATAAATGAAGATAACCGGTGTATGAAAGTGTTATGTGCACTAAAAAAAAAAAAAAAAAAAAAAAAAAAAAAAAAAAAAAAAAAAGGAGGTCGGTAGTCACAAAAATGTATGAAAGTGTTAAGGGCACTTTACCATAGACCAGTACTTATAACGAATAAATATTCATTTAATTGCGCAATGAATGAAAGAGTCAAGTGCGCACATAACTCTTTCTTTCGTGAAGGTGTAAGCGAGAGAGAGAATTTAAAAAAAAAGCTAATATAAAGGATCAACTTCCATTTCTTAAGCCTGAATACCGCTATTATTATGAAACAATACTTGCGCAATGCGATTAAACCTATTTCATACCAATAAACAGGCACTTTGAAGGTTTTTATGTTACTTACTACGCTCATTCATTTTCTATTTGTTATTTTTTTCGTAAACTCACCTATGGAAAAAGGTGTTATGTTCCTATTTTTTTAAATAAATGCTATTATTTCTAACTTTGTATTATTTTTACCGACTACATAAAAATACACAACATTATTTAGTATAAATAGTCCAGTATTACTAACTAAAAGTTACTCATATAAATAAATATCCACAAAATAATAATGAGAACTTTAAAACTTGTTTCTGATAAATTATGAACCAGTGACATATCACCTTCATCAACTCATGTCTTCTTATTCTTCTACTTCGTCACACTCTTGTCAGAGCGGTCGTGGTCACCATGAGATATTTGTAGAGGCTGATGTTATGCGCCTCACGATTTGTCGCGACATTTGGTGTTTCTAGAGCACTCTTACAATGGATCGCCCACTACGGATTTAATTTGGTCGGTCCAACGCATGGGTGATCTTCCTCGTGATCTGGTGCCTTCCACTCTACCTTGTACGACTAGACGCTCAATGGACTTATCATTTCCTCTTGAGACATGCCCGAAGTATTTCCGAAGAATTTCGGGATGCGTGAGTTTAATTACGTTTCATGAATGTGCGATGTTACTGTCGATGTGGACGACTGGTTTTCGAGATCTCATAGTATCGACAGTTTCTGTTCTCTGAAATTCTAATTTACTACGGCATATATTATGTAATGGCAGCTAACCTGTTCATGGTCGGCGGCCTGGTACAGTCCGCGACGCACGCGAGCTTGCAGTCCCTTTATCTCATCATCGTACTCGCTCCACTCTGGAACGATGCGCATGGCGGCTGAAAGTTTCGCTTCTTTCGTCTGCGGGTTATTGCACTAGAAATAAAAGAAATAAATTATTAACCTATTACCCCTGCGGAGATGACAAGAGAAGGAAGGAAATTCTTTAATTGGAGCCATTCAGCAGTCTTTTACGCGTCTGCACGGTATTGATTAGTCGAAGTGGCAACGTTTGGATAAGGCTTAAGTTTGCAGCAAACATGATGATCTAAATTATTGTTATTAATACAGTCGTTTTGTAATTTTTGAAAGCTATGCGAGTATGTTGTTTTTAGAATTGGACATCGAGTCAAATTCAACCTTACTCACCTTTAGGACTGAGAAGATTTTTCTTAATGATTAAAGGTGGTTCAATCTATAAGGAACGGCACGCTTTAGCCTTGCAGCTTACAGCGTCAACATAAGTGTAAAATACTTGTACCTACTCCATGTTATTGCATTGACTTACCAAATCGATTGTTTTAGCGTAAGTTTTAGAGTCATTGTCGCACCACGTCTCGCACCACAACCACTCTTGCGGCAACGACTTAATCGCTACTTGATGAATCATGTTGTTCGGCAAATCTTGATCTGCAACAAGATTATTATTATTGTTTTTTGAAAGACTTTGCCCCACACTAGGAATTTCTCCTGTTTCGTGGGTGCCTTTACAAACATATAAGCTCACATACACAAACAGCCAGACCCAGAAATAGGCCATACAAATACTGTGTCATCAAGATATATTATAGAGGTTAAAAATCATCATTAACTAATACCGATTGAAATAATCCAGCTCTTTTTAGAGTCTTCATTTACGCATATTGCAAGTTTGCATTTGAATTGAATACAATGGTCATCTTAACTAGTCAGTTACCGTGTAAATAAATTGTATCGGTCGCGTCTATCGACTTATTTAAAATTGAATATTTGCTACCACATGCCCAGTTTCTGAGGTGATTTAGCTGAACTATATTTATTGATAGAGCTATTGGTTCGATATTGCGTTTCCGAGCACTCAGTTGAAGAAGAAAATCAGTCAAATAAATAACTTTGTCGAATGAATAATAGCTATTCATTTCGTTTCATTTCGAAAGTTTATATTTTTTTTTTTTTTTTTTTTTTTTTTTTTTTTTTTTTTTTTTGTGTTTCTGTGAAATGAAATTCGCAAAATCCGCATTGCTATTCAACGTGGTAACGCGGCTAGCCTTCTGGGCACTTGTCCCATTGCGAGCGATGCGGACGAATTTTTTGATGCCCTGTGAGCCCGCCATTGTACATAATATAAATATATTTTTTAATTTATTTTTAAGCTTTGTACATATTCAATTCTTTTAACTATTTAATATGAAAATAATAAAGAAAAACTATTTACTTCAATAAAAAATATTTCAAAGTTTATATTTAAATTTATTTCAGAATTACTGGTACTTGTATATAGTATAGTACAACGGGTTGGTGTCCGCAACTTCACCATACGGCGCGTATTTTGCGTAATTACTAGTACCATTGGAAAGGTTATAAAAATGTAAGAAGTTGTAAACTAAATTGTGAACGCAGTATTCCTATAGTGAAGCATTTATCAATCCAAATTATGTGGCATCGGCAGTTTAAGATAAGTACCACCCCTTCTCAGTGCGCAAATTTTCGGGTACAACTCTCGCATTGTTCGATTGTAAGCAGTTATAGTATACTAAGTTATAGCTACTAAGTTCTAAGCTACTTTGTTTTCACAAAATAGAACTGACGGTTTTTCACTTTATTTTTATTTATTTTGTATTATCCATATCTGACCGTGGCATCACTTTGGGCCCTTTCAGAATATCAGCGCTGTGACGTTTTTTTAATGTTACAGCACCATGCTGAGATAGGAGCCTTTTGGCCTCATACAGGACCAATTTTCGTTTTCTTGTTTTTTTTATTTTTTAATGTTATTTTTGTGTGTGTGTTTTTGTCCTGGGGGGCGAATAAATTCTTTTTCTTTTTCTTTCTTTCAAACAACCATACACAAAAAAGTTGCATCACTGATGCACCGAACGCGGGTCAGTAACAACAAGAATATTCAACCACCACACTTCAATGCTATGTTAGAGAAATGCACAGCTTAACAATATCGATGTGCATTATTGAGTATGACGTACAAACTATCACAAAGGTCAATACAGCGTAGCTCGTACAACCCTAAAATCAGTTATGTTGCCTCGTCGTCGTCGCCTTGTTTGATGTTACTAACACTATTTATAAGGTATTTTTACTAACAAGATGGATTGTATAGTCCGAAATGTTCGATAACACGGTTGGCGCAGTGGTAGAGCGATTGACTGCTGCGCATCGTGTTGCGGGTTCGAATCCCGCCCAGGGTAAACATTTGTGTGATGAGCACTTGTGTTTGCCTTGTGTCTGGTTGTTATTTATCTAGATACTTATGTATTTAAATGTATTTGTGTATATATGTCAGCTGTCTGAAACCCATAGTCCCCTGTACTATGGGTACTAAAAAAAAATTTGATAAATAAACTAAATTTTACACATTACACTGTAACTGACCTAAGTTAGACAAGCTGTTAGGGTCCTGGCTGAGCGCCTGGTACTGCCCGCGCAGACGGTCCCCGGCGGCGATGCGGCGGAAGCGCTTGAGGTCCACCACGTACAGCGCGCTGATGTGGTAGCTGCGGCCCTGCAGGTGGTTGCGCCAGTAGCCTTGCTTCCAGAACCTGATATATTCATAAAACACGTCCCTTTTTACTCAACAGCGTCAGAAGAAGGGTTATGTTTTTCGAGTGAATGTATGTATGACGTCACTGCCTAGCCTTTTCCCAACTTGTATTAAGATTAAACTGTACATATTAAGATATATGAGTTTAGTATTTATATATATTAAGATTAAGATTAAAATGTTTATATATCTAAGATTAAAATGTAATCTTAGTACATTTGTCTGTATTTTTGTAAATAAAGATATTTATTATTATATTAAATATGTTACCTCCACAACCCAGTTACTGGGTAAAACGATGCCCCTTGGTAAGTCTGGTTGTCAGACTTTCTGGCTTCTGACTACCCTTAAAGAATGCCAAACATCTACAAATGACAGTCGGGACCAACGGCTTTACGTGTTTTCCAAGGCACGGGGGAACTCGGTATGAAATGGATGGTCGTACGCGTAACGTATTTAATAAATGATAGCTGAAATAATGGCAAGCATGCCGACGGCTCATCAGATCTTAAGAGGGCTGTGAGGCTGTAAATTTTCATACCGCCGCGTATCGGCACCTGACAATAAAAGGCTGATAATGGGGATGGTTTCGTGACGGTGCAGAGGAGGAAGCGCCGACGACACGGAAGATCGAGAACCGCTGCGGCAAAGCACCAACGGAGCCCGACGTAAGTCTGTGTGCCGCTAAGCCGAATACACCGGTGTATATCTCCCGCCTGCACTACACCACTAAGGCGGAGGACATCGTAGAGTACGTGCGCCGAAAGACAAAGTACACGCCGAGGGTGCAGTTACTGGAGTCGCGCCGCAACGTTAACTTCAAGGCGTTCGTGATGCGAGTACCGAATTGTTTCCTGCCCCTCGTCATGGAAGAAGACTTTTGGCCGCAGGACGTGGTGTTCCGTCGCTTCCGCGGACAAGTGTCACAGGACAGCACACAGACAACTTAGTGCAATTTAGTGAAGTGCTACTAACATAGTCTTAAGTCGTCCCTATTAACACAAGTTAGAAATTATAAAAAATGTATCTTTAGGTTAAGGTATTTATCTATGGGGCTATGCAGCCTGAGATAAATAAATTATTATTATTATTATTATTAATACTGTCTAGTGGTCGCCGCTGCCTAAGACAGATACATAGATGATAGATATATGTATAAATGTCTTATGTACAGACACCAGCACATCAAGCCATACCAAACTGTAAAATTTTCCCAATTGAATAACCTTATTCTATTGTAATAAAGTTGAAAATGTATCAAAGAAATTTGTACAGATTGTTGTAGCTTGATGTGCTGATCTCTGTACCTATAAATAGGCCCCTTGTTAACGAGATGTTTTCTGCCGGGTCTAGGCACAATTCTAAGCCGTGTCGTATACGTATAAATGTCAAGTCGTTAGTAAGATATGGGACGCTATGGAGGTTTGTTAACGACACCGGCGCTAGCGT
Organism: Charanyca ferruginea; assembly: GCA_947361185.1. NCBI lineage: Eukaryota > Metazoa > Arthropoda > Insecta > Lepidoptera > Noctuidae > Charanyca > Charanyca ferruginea. The sequence continues at coordinate 17,040,635 of OX376059.1, read as the reverse complement.
GCTCGTGAACAAGCTTAGCCGGCACTGGCCCGGTGCCCGCTCGGGTAGGAACCGTCTCGTTAACAAGGGTCCTTACACCGGCATACCCTTCAAACCGGAAAACAGTGGTTATACTTCCTTGGACCACTACTACACACACTTTCTACTCTAGTCTATTGTAGACAAAATAGAAAGTGTGAGTAGTAGCAGTAGAGGTCTTTGGATAGATGACACCAAAAATCAATTGACATACTTTTTATAAGCTGTCAAAACGCGATTCCCCTATAGATTTTGTGTGAACATTCTTACTTATGACGTCACTTTTTTGCCAGCTCAAATGACTAACTACTAAATATCTAATTTTCCAGTAAATTGAAAATTAATCGGGGTTTCAGGGGTAAAAAGAAGTTTTTTTTTACATCTATCTATCCCAATTGATACCTTTATTCAGGAAAGGCTCGACGCAGGCTGATCATAATGAAATCTTTTACCTGAATCCTTCCATCTCTCGTCTGCTGTCACAGAACGGCGTATATCCGTAAGGTGCTCCGCCCAAGTCTAATTCAACCAGCTCTTTCAAGTCCGCACGAACAATCTGCGATACAATGTAGGTTTTCAAGTAGCGGTCATCAAAATTCTTATTTATTTTTTTATTTTGTCTTTTGTTTTCAAAGAAAGTATTAATCAGGGGTGACTTGTCCAATTTGCCTGTCACAATAATACGCGTTAGTAAAAATTACCCTTTGACATAATTGGCAGGTTTGGCTCCTAAATGTCTCTGAAATGTATGGTGGAAAGGAAGAAAATATCTTGTGCCAGGTTGTTTCACTTTGGGGTGCGTTTAGAAAACCTCTTCCTCCTTGCGAATATGTGCAATTGTGCACCCTAGGCACGTCCAATAATCTCTCACTAACAGAGAGAGTATTGTCTGAGGTGGATTTCTGCGTGGTCGCCTCTGACCGATCGACGGACGTCCACTGCCCTCTCTGCTTACAGATCACAGAGTGGGGATACGGACGAGACTGGAGGCGCCTTAGCGCCCGCAAGGATGTGAAAGTACAATGACCGCGGAGCGTCTGTACAGCTGTCAGCCACCCCGCAATCCTGAGTTCAGGGTCGGGGGTTAGGAAGGCTATCTCCATAAAAAAAGCAGCCAAGTGCGAGTCAGACTAGCCCATGAAGGGTTCCGTAGCAGCAAGTAACATAGTATAAAAGTTCTTGTACTTCGTTGTAACTTTGATCGATGTTTTAATAGTAAATTGCGGTCTACGATTTACCACGTATTAAAAAAAAACTACTTACTAGATCTCGTTCAAATCAATTTTCGGTGGAAGTTTAGATGGTAATTTACATCACATATTTTTTTTAGTTTTATCATTCTCACATTTTACCACTTTGGAAGTGTCTCTCTCGCAAACTATTCAGTTTAGAAAAAAATTATGTTAGAAACCTCAATATCATTTTTGAAGACCTATCCATAGATACCCCACAAGCCAACCAAGTTTCAACAGTATAGTTCTTATAGTTTCGGAAAAAAGAGGCTGTGACATACGGACGGACAGACAGACAGACATGACGAATCTATAAGGGTTCCGTTTTTTGTCATTTAGCTACGGAACCCTAAAAATTACACAAAGCACTTTGAGGTTACAGGCACTGTCAATATTACCTGGTCAGCATCCACGAAGATGATCTTCTTGACATGTAGCGGGAACAGTACGTCGAGGAACAGAATCTTGTAGCCCCAGATGGTGCGCTGTCGGTCACGCTGTCGCTGTAGCCAGCGCGGCCACTGGTACTGGACTAACTCGTATTGGAATCCGTACTCTTGCGCCATGTATGGCAGGATGTCCTAAAGAGTTATTTTATATTTTAAAGGCAGCTAAATCAGCCTAAAGAGCCGTCTCTACGAGCGAGAGAATCGCGGCGATATTATCGTCGTGCCACGTATTTCTTTCTATACATTCTCTTAGAACGTGTCTACACACGGTGATTTTATCGCGGCGATGCGATGCAACGAGTGGCTGATTGTGAGCGAAACGTCATCGTATCACCGTCTATTAAAACCGAGATTACCCGACGATAGAAGCGCGGAATCGTAGCGATTCTCTCCCTCGTGGAGACGGACCCTTACTAGTTGTAGAGTTAATTGGTTGAATGGTTTCTAAAAGTTCAAAAGACATTTTGTTTCAAGACATTCGTGATAGTCTGTCGCTAAAATATACTTTAAAGTAATAGACTAGCATGAGACACAACGGCAATTTAAAAGTTGAGTTTATCTCGAAAACGAGTAAACGTAGTTTGTTCTAACGAAACAGCTTTCAACGAGAAACAGATATCTGCCATGGTACGGTCGAACAAGCTATTTGGTTTACAGATAAAAATATTCATATTTTAGCACGTAGGTATCCCTGGTTCTCAACCTACCTACGAACTCAAGATAAAAAAAAAAAAAATATTGTTAGTGTAGTAGAAAGATGAATATTTTTGCCTTTAAACCAAATAACTTGTTCGACTACTACACAATCAATATTTTATCCGTTTATTTCTTTCAGTCATATCTTACCTTAAGCGAAGGACTGAGATAATTCTTCAAAAACCAGAACTTGACGGGGGACTTCGTGTGTTTCAGTACAGACAACATCATGATACGTAGGAACCTCTCGTACAGATGTCCCGAAGCTACTGAGAACACGTTGATGGTCTCGTCCTGCTGCTCCTGCTCCTCGCCGCCGCCGAACGAACTGAGAATGCGTTTCATTTGTTGACTTTATGAGGGGAAATAAAAATTGTATTATTCAAAAAACTTTTTGACATAAAAGACCGCCTTCAAAAATTAAAAAAAATATATCTTTGAATTCGCAAGTCGGTGGCTTTGGTTTTGGTTGATTTTGTTGTATTGCCACCAACTTACGAATTTACAGTTATTTTTTTAATTTTTGAAGACGGTTGTATTTTTTGTTAAAAAGTTTTTTTACGCTTTTTACTGCCTACTTCTTATCATACAAATTAATTACGAAATGACGACACCTAAAAAAAGCAGTCATTCCTTAATTTTCCACCCTTTGGGGTGGAATATCTTGATGAAAATGAAATGGGACCAACTTTGACATAAATACAATCAATTAAAAAAAGAGCCATCGAAATCGGACTATACTAGAAAAAGCTATGCGTGGTCAAACATAAAATATATATTTAAGCGTGTCGAATTGAAACCTTCTTTTTTTGAAGTCGGTTGAAAATAGTTGCACAGCGTAAGTCACATGTCATGTTGTGGTGTCAAGTCCACTTGCCTAGAGTTGATAAGATCATAATTATTGCTCGTACGGTCGAACAAGCCATTTGGCTTACAGGCAAACATTTTGACTGTAAACCTTGTGTACGTAGTAAAATGTGGCAAAGCAACTTAACAATTTCGTAAGTTTTGTATGATGTTTTTGTTAATACTGTAACTGGTGTATTCTAACGTGATATTAACGAACTTTTGTGCCTTGATTTTCTTTTCAATATTCAGTATTTTAGGATCTATTTACCTAGCTATAGAGTTCCAAATTCCGCCAGAGTTCTTGTCTTCATTCTCAACGAGTAGGTCGAGGTGTTGCTTGTCGGGTTTCTTGCTGACTCGCAGCTTGATCACGTGGCTCCGGAACGAACTCATCAGCACCTGTATGTCTTCGCTGTCAGCGGGAGTATCTGTATTCTCGTGGCTGTTAGGAAGAAGGTTTAGTTATTAGTATCCTGTGTTAATCGAATAGATATCGTTTGACAATACCGGTAAGATCTATTATCGCTGAAAATAGCGAAAACTGTTGTTGGCGATCCACGTATATTTACACCTAACTGCCTTTTTACATTATGTACATTGTCAGTATATATTTTGTCTCATCATCAGCCGAAATACATCCTCTGTTGAACCAAGGCCTCCTCCATAGAACGCCACAACTCACGGCAACCTGCCGCTTGTATCCACCGGTTACCCGCGACCATAACAATGTCGTCGGTCCATCTGATGGAAGGCCTACCAACGCTGCGTCTTCCGGTTCATGGTCGCCACTCGAGAACCTGTCTTTCCCATCGTTTATCGGTTCTTCGAGCGATGTGGCCTGCCCATATATTGTCTAAATGACACAAACTATAAAATCATGTTTGGTAAGATAAAATAAATAAAGCCCTTGTAAACAAGATCTGCGTCTCCACGCAATGGGTGCCTGAAGATGGAAGGCGTCGCCGAGGACGGCCCAGAAAGAGATGGCGAGATGACCTGGACGCGTACCACGAGGGCTGGTTCGAGGTGGCGGTGGATAAAATCTCCTGGAAGGACTTGGCTGAGGCCTGTGGCCAGGTGGACGGCATAAATATAAAAAAAAATAACTAAACAACTAAATAAAAAAATAAAAAGGTTTTTACAACACCCTAAATGTGACTTACCCAACAATCTCATAGATATCATCGGAGCGTCCAGGCCTTAGCCTCAGAAGCCAAGCACCAGGGTTGGCTTTCAGCTGGAAGTATCCCAAGTTGGCCATTACGATGGTGTCCATGCGCTCGGGGTTGTCGCGAGTGCCCAGTACTAGTTGTAGACCGCGGGGCGGTGTGCCCAAGGTCGTGTCCCACGCGTGGCCTTCAAGAAGAAGGTATTCTAACTCGAACTCGCTGTTGGATACATCAATATAGATAAAACGTTACTGTATGATATTGCTCTTTGTTTGTTTGTTTAGTGCTAAATTATATATTACTTGCTGACCCGACAGACGTTGTCCTGTCCCTATCTACCTACCCTACCTACACCGCCGTTCACGCGTGACGCCGTGACCAAGAAAACTAGCGATTTATTTTTATATACAAAGAAGAAGATTGTTATTATATTTCAGGTCTAATGAAGTCAAGCGCTCTGGTCCCGAGAGCGTATTTCCTATGGTTATGCATTCAATAATAATATTCCTTACCTATGCACCAGAGTATCAACATCAGCTAAGCGTATGTTGTCGAGGTCGTACACCGACTTGACGCACTCGACGAGCCAGTTGGGTGGCGTGCGCAGTTCCATAGACAAGAGGGGCGCGTGCGGCAGCCGAGCGAACCGCGCCAGGGCTCCACCCGTCAGCGCGCCGGATGATGTGAACTGCAGCTCTGGCTCTAGCACGTACCGGTAGAAACTGGAAAGTAGTAACAATGGTGTTGATTTAGGATCTCCGAGTAGTCAACAGCGTCGATTCCCTTGTTCACAAACTAAAATTAGACAATGACTACTATTACTGCCAGGCAGCTGAAGAATAAGACGGCGACAAATAAAAGTTAAGTTAGAGATGTCAAATTAGTTTTTTCTTGAACTTCGCCGTTTTTTTAATCATGCAATATTCATTCTGACATGACAACTATAAGCGTATGAACTTTTTGGATCAACTTAAATTGCTCTTATTAATATCTGTCTCTTTCTTGTTTTATTGGAGAGAAAGAGATGTAAAAAGCTTAAAAAAAGTTTACTTTGTGCACAACAGAATTAGCACCAATGAATATTATGCAAGCTGACTTACCCTAAAAAGATATTTGACGATAACATTATGACAATACTATGATGATGACGATATATATATCTGATGAGAGCCCGGCCGGCTTCAAGAGTTTCGTTCAATTGGAACAATGCTAATGTTTAAATTATTGCAACTAATTAGCAATACTAAAAATACAATCGATTTTGCTATAAGCAGTACCTATGTACTCATATTTTATAATGTTCTTTTCCTGTGTTGTCTACTGTGTGTACATAAATAGTAAAATAAATAAATAAGAACCATACTTATTATACAATAGGGTATTTTACTCTATACGAGAAAAAATCAATGAATATGTTATTAAGACAGTTTAGACATAAAGAAGTTGGAAAATGTAAGTTTTAGTTCATAAAATAACAAAACAAATTTTTAAATCAATTCAAAGTTTTCAGTATTTTTAATCTGTAATAAAACACCATGAAATAGTAGCGGCCATGTTATTACGCCGTACGGCTGTGCAAACAAAAAATTGTCAACTGTCAGTCAACCGATTGGCGTAATATAGGCTTTGTACTTTTATTATTTTCGTAACCACCGTAATTTTTTCATTATTACACCTATTACAAAATATGCTTTTAATTATTTTTAAATGATATACAATTCTCATATTTAATGAGCTCATTTGATACAAAACGAACTGACGTCATTTTCGCTGAGCAATATGGCGTCCAGTAAGAGGCGCCTTCATCAAATTAGGCGCGAAATTTGAAAAATTTAAATTTAAATGCTATTTCATGGCACTTATCGATTGAATAAAAATTGTGTTTTTTTTTGGTGGTATATTAGCACTACACTACGAATTTCATTGCGACACTTTTCAAAAATGGGTGTAATACCCTATTACAAAAACATAAAAAAGCTTACCTCTTAAGCGGCATATCCGAGTTCTTGTCTTGTGGATTGACAAACAACTTGATACGACAGTTGACGACACGACGCAGTACGAGGAGTAAGGGCGCCAGGCGTTGCGCTGCAGTCGATGCCGGGTCTAGAACTGCTACTATCTGTGATAGCAAGATTGTTTTGTAAATACCTTACCTTTATTGCTAGTGTTAGCACAGGAAATATTTTACGAAGAAAGTAAATCATCATCATCTGCCTAGCCTTTTCCCAACTACGTTGGGATCAGCTTCCAGTCTAAGACGGATGCAGATGAATACCAGTGTTTTACATGGAGCGACTGCCTATAGGACCTCCACAACCTAGTTACTGGGAAACATGATACCTCTCGGTAAGACTGGTTGTCAGACTTTCTAGCTTCTGACTACCCATAACGACTGCCAAAGATTTACAAATGACAGCCAGGACCAACGGCTTTGTGCTTTGCGAGGCACGGAGGGAAATCTGTATGAAATGGATGGTCACCCATCCACAGGCCGACCGCGGCAAGCGTAGCTTAACCTTTGACCAATCGATCTGTATGGTTTTTACTTAACCACGAGCTATGCAGCAACTATTCATAAAATCCCTAGAAGTAAACGGATAATTAAGCCCTGGATCACTGAAGGTATACTAAGATGTATAAAAAATCGTAATAAGCTCCAAAAACAATCTCGAGACGATCCCTATAGTGAAATAAAAAAAATTACATATGCTCGTTACAGAAATCATTGCAACAACCTTATGAAAAAACTAAAAAGAAAATATGAAAGAAACCTTATTAATAAATAGTTAAACAACAACAAACTTCTCTGGAAAAACCTAAAAACTATCACATATACAAATAAATCTACTAAAACTAACTCTGAATTGACTAATCTAAAAGCTTCACCTACGGAATCAGCAAACTTTATTAACAAATATTTCGCAAATATTGGTAGGTAACCAACTGGCAAATGACATCCAACAAACCGTAACCCAAAATGACCTTAATCTATATCTACGTTCCTTACCTAGTCTTTCTAAATCTTTTGTTCTGCTTGATACAGATAACAATGAAGTAAATAGTATAATAAACTCTCTAAACTCAGATAGTGCCCCAGGATGGGATAATATCTCCACTAGGTATCTTAAACATGTAAAACAAGAAATAATTCCAATTATAACACATTTAGCTAATCTTTGTTTTAAACAAGGCACCTTCCCTAATTCTTTAAAGAAATCAATAATAACCCCCATTTACAAGGGTGGGCAGGAGAATGACGTTAATAACTATAGACCAATTTCGGTTATTCCTGTTATAGCAAAAATATTAGAAAAACTTTTAAATTCCAGATTATTAAGCTATCTTCACACCAACAATATTCTGTCTCCTACTCAGTTTGGCTTTAGGCGTGGTATTTCTAAGGAAGACGCTATTACGTCTTTAACTTCAGTACTAATACTATACTACTACTAATACTACTAATAGAAGAACTCGACAAAGGAACTAGATGTTTATCGGTTTTTATAGACCTAAAAAAGGCCTTCGACACGGTCTCTATCCCCATCCTTCTCCAAAAATTAGAAAAAATTGGTATTAGAGATACACAACTATCTATATTTACCGATTACCTGACAAATAGAAAACAGAAGGTTAAGCTAGATAATTTTGTCAGTGAGGACACTGATGTAACATACGGCGTACCTCAAGGAAGCGTTCTGGGTCCAACCCTGTTCTTAATATATATAAACGACTTATGTAATATGACAATCAATAAAGCAAAAATATTTTCGTATGCCGATGACACCGCAATTGTCTTCACTGGCTCTACTTGGGCTGAAACTAAAACTAACACAGAAAAAGGTATGTTACAGGTGGCTTCATGGCTAAAAAGAAATCTCCTTACGCTAAACACAAACAAAACAAATTATATCTGCTTCTCAATTTATAAAAATGTCCAACCAGAACCTAATTTCAACATTAAAATACATGAGTGTGGAAGGACGGTTGATTGCGACTGCAATAGGGTATTTTACTCTGTACGAGAAAAAATCTATAAATATATTATTGAGACAGTTTAGGCATAAAGCCGTCGGAAAATGTAAGTTTTAGTTCATACAATAACAAAACAAATTTTTAAATACAATTCAAAGTTTTCAGTATTTTTAATCTGTTATAAAACACCGTGAAATAGTAGCGGCCATGTTATTACGCCATACGGCTGTGTAAACAAAAAATTGTCAAATGTCAGTCAACCGATTGGCGTATTAAAGGCTTTGTACTTTTATTATTTTTGTAACCAACGTATTTTTTTAATTATTACACCTATTACAAAATATGCTTTTAATTATTTTTAAGTGATATACAATTATCATATTTAATATGAGCTCATTTGATACAAAACGAACTGACGTCATTTACGCTGAGCAATATGGCGTCCAGTAAGAGGCGTTTTAGCCAAACTACGCGCGTAATTTTAAAATTTAAAATTTAGATGCATTTGTATGGCACTTATCGATTGAATAAAAATTTTGTGTTTTTTTTGGTGACATATTAGCACTACAGTATTTCATTGAGACACTTTTCAAAAATGGGTGTAATACCCTATTGTCCAACCATCAGTAAAGTTAACCACATAAAGTACTTAGGCATAATGTTGGATCAAAGCCTGTCCTGGTATCCTCAAATTAAACAAATTAATGCGAGAATACGGAAATTTGTTTGGATGTTCAAAGCATTACGACACGTAGTCCCAAGGAGTAACTCAGCAAAAAACCTACTAAACGAAGTGTATATCTCGCTAGTTCAATCCGTAATAACATATTGTATTTTCATTTGGGGGGGCGCGCGTAAATCACGTTTTCTTGATGTTGAAAGAGCGCAACGGACACTAATAAAAGTAATGTACTTCAAAAAAAGGACCTTTCCCACCTATGAGCTATACCAAATAAGTAATTTGTTGTCAGTCCGAAAATTATATATTATACACATAGTGTTAAAAAAACATAAATCCCTACCCTTAGATCCTAATGTATTAGCTAGGAGAAGAAAACATAATATTGCTTCCACCCCTTTTGTAAAAACAGAATTTGCAAATTTTCAGTATGTCAAACGCTCATCTTTCTTATATAATAAAATAAATAAAGATATATATATACATACTAAACCGTTTAATGAATGCAAATCGTTGCTGATTAACTGGATACACAAGTTATGCTACGATGAAGTAGAGAATCTTCTATTAAATATAAGGTAAAACCGCTTCTGTATAAAACAACCACACACACACACACACAAACACATATACACACATACATACACACATACACACACACACACACACACACACACACACACACACACACACACACACACACACACATGCATTAACAGACTAAGGAAAATAAATAAATAAAAAATATTAATTTAATAAATCTTTGTTTAGTAACATATTGCACTAATTGTAAGATATAAAAGAGCGGCGCCTCCTGGCACAGGCATCTATATGCTTAAAAGGAGACGCCACCAACTGTATAATGTACGACGTGTAATAATGAAATAAAACATTTTGATTTGATTTGATTTGATATGAAGAAAGTAAATGCCAGAAAATATTTTAAAACTACTGATTTCATTCATTACAGGGTTCAGATGCCTCAAACTGTAACAGGAGTTACCAGCCCCGCAATCCGAAAAATGATATGTTTAAGTACACACAGGCCACATCGCTCGAAGAACCGATAACCGATGGGGAAGAAAGGTTCTCGAGTGGCGACCACGAACCGGGAGACGCAGCGTTGGTAGGCCTCCCACCAGATGGACCGACGACATCGTCAAGGTCGCGGGTAACCGGTGGATTCAAGAGGCAGGTTTCCCCACGTTGTGGCGTTCTATGGGGGAGGCCTTTGTTCAACGGTGGACGTCTTACGGCTAATGATGATGATAATGTTTAAGTAAAAATCAATGGCGTGGGCAGACATGTCTAAGGTTGACTTGCAATTGTAGCCGTAGAGAGCAAGGTATTTGTCAGTTATATAACCATGTGAAATTGACAAATAAACAGCGTCTATTAACATACCTCAACAGCAGCCTCGTCATTACGCAAAGGTGGCAAATCAACGAGCGAATGTTCAGTGCGCAGACCGGCGGGGAGACTAGTGCGCACGCGCGGACTGCGCGCTGCCACTACAGACACGACCTTCAGACGATCTTCAGAGTTCAACTCCTTGGTGTCGTAGTCTGAAATCAAAAGCCGTGAAGAATAACCTGGCCAGCTAACACGACAATTTTTTTTTTAAACCTGTTTCAGGCTAACGTTGAGTTACAAAACTAACATTAGTTTAACGGAAACTTTAAATTTATGCCATCCCTTACATTTTATATCAAAAAGAAAGTGACAGCATTAATTTAAAGTCTCCGTTAACTCAACGACTGTCGGGCGAAAGTGTTGAAGGTCAAACCTCCGCTGCTTATGTCGGACTGTGTAACATAAGACATTCGAAAGGTTAAACTAATGTTGGTTTCGTGCAACTCACCGTAAGTGTTCCATATCTAGATGTACGCACTAACGAAATGGAGATGTAAAAAGTTGAGCGTTTTGAAAAGAGAACACCTGAAGTACTTCAAAAACTATGGCCCGGCCACTTATCTGAGACCATACGTAACGTTGCTGTGAGGTGCGGGAGGGGTGTGTTGACGTGACGCGGGGCTCTCTGATACGTCAACTTGTGACATCTGTCCCCCCCTCTCCCGCACCGCGCAGCTACCTCAGGAACGGTCTCAGATAAGATAAGTCGTGCTATAGCAACAATACACAGCTACGCAATACACGTATGAGTATAATAATAATCCTTCCTGTAAAACTAACCGTGACACATAAAACTCCATTTATATGGCTGTAAAAGTTTACAACGCTCTTTTATTGCTAAGATTAGCGCTCTATTAATTACTACTATTATTATTGTTATTTGCGTGAAACGCGTGCAAGGCAAATGAGGGTGTTCAATTAATAAAACCCTATTCCCATGTAGATGTCTGTATAAATGTTCGTTCGTTCGCTGAAAAAGTACTAAAAGTTTTAAAATAAAATTTCAGCTAAAATACAAACTTTTTTAATGAAACGTAAGGTTATGTGAACTAATAAAATGCTTATGAAAAATATGACTGTCTGGACTGAAAGCCTCAAACCAAAATAGGGTCCTGCTGGCTTGATAAAAGTTTTGCAGGTGCAGTGCAAGGTACTAATACACCGCTAAACGGGACCATATAAGATGTGTCTATAGATCTTCAAACAGCGGAGGGAATGCTGGAAAATAATTTAAGATTTCGCCGTAAATTTTTTATTTACTTATACGATTCGGAAGGTACTGAATACTACGCACGTTAACATTTAACTTCCAATCGGATTAAACGTAGGGTCCTGCTGGTTATACAGACATCCCATGTAGGTACACAGATGTTACTGTGGTGTCAACAACCTTGAACTCCTTTTGCACTACTCCGCTATACTGTCGATGTTTATACATATAAACATACTCATATGAAAAGAAACTATTTGACTTACAGACTTGGTGGAAAAATTAAAGCATGCAGGAAGTACCTCAATGTACTCTTACCTTCATCATCATCGTCGAAAATAATGTTATCTGGGTCCCTGGATTTCTTTTTATCCAGTGTTTCTGATAACTTGTCCGCGTACATTTGGTTGCTATACCTATAAAAAATATTCCAAAGTGTATCTTCATAGCATTATAATATTGTTTCATATGTTAAGGGCGCCCATTCCGTCATAGTTTCCATACAAACGCTCGTACATGATTACGGCGTTATAACTCCTCAAAATATTTACACACGGGGTATCTTGTGGTTAATATATTCTACGTTCCTATGTAACGAAAAAACAACATTTTTTGAGAAAAATATTCAGTAATCACGTCGAAATGCAGCTCTTTTGCACAATTTTATCTGAACCTAGCCCGTTCATAATGCACTCATACATTAAAAAAGAGCTTCATAGAAACCTTGCACATATAATGAAGATTCTAAATTACAATTATTTTTACCTAACACTTGTAAGGTAATTTTTTTAAAAACACGTATTTACAAAACGCGCGCGCGGAGATTTCACAAAACTTGTTCCAGGAAGGAACAAGTTTTGTAAAATCTCCGCGCGCCAATTTTCATGCAATGTTATCGAATTCTCACGCACTCGTTTGTTGTCGAAAATTGCGTTGGATGAAACAAAAGACTTTTTCAATCACGCTCGCGTTGATGTTAGACCGGTGGGGAAGGGACCTTTTAAATTACATGATAATGTTACCTCTCAAGCAGTGTAAAGTCGTCAAGCGTGAACCGCTCGTGTTGGTGCAGCGGTCCGATGACCCGTGCGTTGTAGATCAGCGCCTGCGCACCCGCCCGCAGCTTGAGACTGCGCGCGCATAACACACGAGACGCTTTCAACACCCACTCATATTTGTTTAGCGCTGGGACTATCTCGGGCTGTACCGAAACATTTATTTATTTAACAAAATATTGTGGATAAGGAAGGACTTCAAATTATACGACAATAAACCATTATGGATTGGATTGTATCCCGCAACGAAATTAAAGAAAATAACAGCGGAGGAGTAAGAAAAAAAGATAATTGAGCCATAGAATATTCGTGTAATTTTTTAACTATATGGTGGAGGAAAATAAACTCACCAATATATCACAAGTCTGTGTCTCGTGGCAGCCCTCGTCTTCCAGCAGTCGTAACATGTACGCAGTGGCCTCCGGTGACTCTAGTGTGGTCAGCGCGGCCAACACTACTTTGTTGAGCGATTGGTCCACATTGGACGAACCGTCTACGTTAGGAATGAACGCCACACGAACGCCACGGGATTCTTTCTGTAAGGAAAGTAAAGGAAAGTGTTTGTCGCTGTTCGAAAGAAATGATTCGCTGTTTAACTATATATTCTTTATTCAGTTTGGTTCATTGTGACAAAGGGATGGCGCTATTCGACTTCAATTATGTTGACACTTGAATTGACTTGCACAATAAAACAAGCCCTGTACATGGCAATGATATTTACCTTTGAATACCCCGACTCACATTTTATCAGAATTTCAAATAAGGGCGAATTAAATTTTAAGTTATTATACTTACCATGAAGGTCAATGCGTTCTTTAGTAGCTCCCTGGCCTCCTTGTTATTAAGATCGCCAGCTACCCAAATAGTTTGAGAGAACTCCTCTACTTTTCCAGACTTTGTGAAATATTTTATAAGAGGTAAAGCAGTCGCCAGCGCGTCTCGTCCTAAAGAGAATATTCAAGTCAATATGTATAACTCCATGACGTGTAGTTTTTGTGATACTATTACACAAACAAAAATTCATGCTTCGATTAACATTTTCGTTATTTACCTGTCAAATGCATAAGTTTATGTATTTTGTCTTCGGTGAATAAATCGTTGGACGATGCAACTCCTGACAAATCCAGGTACTGTGCCGGATCTGAGCCCAAAATACGACGATTCAACCTATGGGATAAAAATTGAATGATTGTAATGTAGACCTAACTGTTTTAGAGACTGTATATTTCGTTGCGAAAAACGGATGTTGCTATCGGTCATGTATAGCTCCCTCTCTCTCTTGCACTAGATTTTAGGCGATTATTGTTTACTTTAATTTGTCTTTGACTGCCCCTGAAGGGGATTCCTTTCTTTTGCAATGCTTATTTTTAGCTTGTTCCTATCTAAAAGAGAAACTGTAGTAGCAGATCGTGTATCAAATGGTGCAAATATAACAAATAAATAGTTTGTTCAATAATTTCTTATAGCGAAAGATGTCAAAATATACTGGTTTACATATGTGTGGTCGTCAAACTATTAATTTGTGATAAGAAAGACGAACAAAAATATTTATTTACACTTGTACAGAAGTGAACAAACACGATTAGCAATTTTAAAACCAATTGACATGGTGTGAATAGAAGTGTTACAATTTAGCGGTACATAGAGTTTCTATGGCAAAATATAGTTCAATCAATTGAACATCCTCCTTTAAATGCAGATGCAGATACCTCCAAAATTGTCTCGCCATTGCCTCAACACGAGACTTATACACCTTGTACTGAGGGTTCGACGTTCGTGACGAGTATTCCTTATAGCTGCATACACACAATAATACAGATCTAGAGCTAAACCATGACATAGATTCAGCAGAGAACATCGAAATGACGAAATCGACCACAATATTGAAAGCTAACTTTAAGAACATACAACATAGGGTTGAAATTGGTATAATAGGGAAATAAAATTACAAGGCTTGTGAAAGTTTGATTGTCGAAAGAACATAAAACACAGAGTGAAGTCACCGAAGAAACAGGGTCTATGACAATTGAAACTCAACTTTGAGAACTTTGGTTTAACAATGCACATTGGAATCAGCCTCGAATTACCTGTATCTTGTCTAAAAGTTCATAATAACTTACCTGGGCATGATATGGGGCTGCTTCATTAGGTAGTTCAGTGCATCATCAGAGTCAGACAGTTCTCCGCGGAACACGGCGCGCTGTAGTCGTCCTGTGTGACGCGAGAGCGCAGTCACAAGAGCCTCTTCTAATAATTCCACTGATGACGTCACTGGGGAATGACCTTCCTCTACCAAAGGCACGCCGTTAATCAATACCTAGAAAGCTTTTGTATTAAATTTTGGTATGTAATACATTTGATATAAGTTTGAGTTTAGAAAATACAATTAAATAGGTAAATTGATTTTAGAGAGAGATTATCTCGCAGGTGTGAAGGACAGAGACAACGCTTTACAAAGTCGAAATTTTCCTTAAACGCAAGTCATCTTATTAAAGCTGATACTTTGTTTAAATTTCCCTTCTACTATGAAATATTTCAATAGGGTAGATGAGACCACCAATCAATTGACATAATATTTATGCGCTGTCAAAACGTGATTCCCCTATAGATTTTAAATATAAATATAAAATATAAATATAAATATCTTGGGACAACTCACACACGGTCATCTGGTCCCAAGCTAAGCAGAGCTTGTGTTATGGTAACCAGACAACTGATATACATACTTATATAATTTATAAATACATACACATTATAGATAAACACCCAGACACAGAACAAACAATCATGCTCATCACACAAAGTTTGTCCTGGGTGGGAATCGAACCCACGACCTCCGGCTTAGCAGTCAGGGTCAGTGACCACTAGACCAACAGGCCCGTTTTGTAGTGCAATTTATACTTATGACGTCACTTCTAGTTACTTATTTTCCAACTCAATTGACTAACTATTTATTGATTTCAAAGCGATCAAAAATCTATTTTTCCTCAAAATTTAAAATTAATAGGGTTTTGGGGCTAAAATCAAGTTTTTTTTTTATAGAAGTTCTGCCTTGGAATTATTAGTTACAATAAAAAGATGAAAATATCTTGACCAGTATATAGTTGTGGTAAATTAAGAGTTCCATACCTGAGGATACTTGTTGGTACCGATTTTCGATACAAATTCATCAGCCAGTTGTCTTCCAAAGTTGTACTCCGAGTCTTCAGAGAGTATGTCATCAATATTTGTTTTGGAACTAGCATACTTGGCCAGCTGTTTCTTTACAAATTCTATTGATAGTGTCTCATCTTGTGGTGGGTGTAATAACTGAAAACGTAAACCTCGTCTCGATCATATTTATAGAATCGCAAGAATTGATTTCAATAATTTAGGCTACACATGTATCAGCAGAATATTCAAAATATTCTTAGTTAAAATTAACAATATGAAAAAAACGTACGCACCCCCGGTGCGAGACTGTCACTTATGCAAAAATTGCAATAATGAGTTAAATATGTAATAACTGTCCTAAAGCACCCCTCTACTTGGTGCGATAACGTTACTTTCGTAGTACACATAGTTTCCGTATGAGGACGTGAGTGACATTGTCGTTTTGGCGCGAATCACGGCGATGCTGGAGCAACATCGTTTTATAAGTCAGTTGTGCGCGGTACCTCCGAAAGTGCAAGTGTGTCTTGGAGATACACTGTTACTAAGGTAATTGTGACATGATTTTTTTTGATTCTGGAGCAATAGTGACCTAAGATACAGTTGTGACATTATTTCCCCAATATTTTAAAATCTTTGAAAGTTTAGTTTTGTAACTACAATGACCCTTGATGATAATTATGACTTTGTTTCTCCAATCCTTGTGTTTTTATTGTTTGTAATAATGTCGGATATTTATTTATTTCAGTTCGGATTAGTTGGGAGCTAACTAATTGGGGTGATTGTAGGAATAATTTATTTATTTCGATACTTTACACTTATTTTCAGTTGTGTCTTGGATCAAATAAAATGCTCGGGGGAAAAAAATGGTATTATGGACACGTCCCACATCACCAATTGAAAGAGATGAACCCGACGAATCTTCAGTTCCACCTTCTAATACCAAGCAAGACAACAGTAACTCTGTTTTACCAACTCCGAACTCCCCAGCTAGTAATGCTATTATTGATGAAGAAAATTCACCAGTAGAACAACAATATGGGTTGGAGACCCATTACCATTACCCAGAATTCAAGAAGATATCTCTATCTTTTTGAATTATGGGTTCTGGGGGAAATTCTTTCATATCTGTTTGAAAGAATTTCAAGATCCTCAAAGCACGAAGATATGTCTTAAAAATCGTCTTGCCATGCCCTTTAGGAAATTCATCGGCTTGTTTTTTATAAATCTAAGCTAAATTGCTACAATTTCACGGTTTCCAATGCAAAAGAGCGAGAAACTACATGCTATTTTTGGCATGAAGGCTTGGGCAACAGGGGATCTTGTGTGTATTCATATTTGATAGAAGTTGCTAATAAATTCTGGCTGTGCCGTAATTTTTTATTCAGATAATTGCTGTCGTCAGCAGAAAAACAGATTCGTATTTGCAATTTACCACTTCGCAAATTCAATACAACAAAAGTTTCTAATGGTCATTTTATAGAATTTTGAGTTATTTTATTTCTTACGCCAATAACAGTCAATATTGGTGATTTAAAATAAAACTAACTAAACAATTTGTTCTTATTTTCTTTTTAACTCAGTGTGACATAATTATTTTACAGTTATTATTTTTCGTTAGTGCCACAACGTCACTTCTGAGGGGGTTGGAAGGTTTAAAAAAGTCGTATAGTATCTTTTTTACAATATTAAGTGGTCATTTTTTATTCAAAAGTAAGTTAAAGTTGTAAATTTATTTTGTCTATATCTTGAATTATCATTATTTTTCGAGATGTCAAAGTTTTAAATGCTTCTCCTGAAAATTTGCATTTTTGCATAAGTGACAGTCTCGCACCGGGGGTGCGGTATGTTAACAAAAATGCAGATATCTGTTTTTATAAAGATATCTGTTTTTTTTTTATATTTGTTTAAAACTAGGGCGTACCGTATAAAACATGTATTTGTAGCGAAAACGCGTTTTATATTAATAAGGATTTTGACTAAAGCCAGTGAAAAGTAGTTTTCACCAGTAGTATACACTTAAATAAAGTTAGACAAATATCACTATACCTGTGTAAGAAAATAGTAAGCTTCCTTGTTAGAGTTCTTCTCCTGTGCTACGTAGTTGAATGCGGATCGGACCGCGGCTTCAAGCGCCGGGTTGTCTGTGGTAGGGGCTAGTACTAAACCTACTCGTACAGGAGTCGCGTGCTTCAGTAATGTTTCACCCAGTTTCAGTGGAGGCCCGGAGGATGGGGATGTTGGGTCTACTACGATTACCTACGATAGACAAAAAAGCAACAACATTTTAGCAAAATTTACAAATTCACGACGCTTACCGTGTGTAGGTTATCGCACATTATAACAGCATGGCTCCGCCATAGCCCATAATTTGCGATTCAAGTTCAAACCGTGTCCGTATAAATATCTTTTACCTCTGATGAAAACAGAGGGGTGTTATTTGAAAGTGTGTCTGGGTGTCTGCGTGTCTCTAAATCTGTCTGTGGCATCGGTCAATTCAATCATATTCATCATCTTCATCATTCAATTCTAGCTAAATTATTAAACTTTTAATTCGGAAAAAGGTCACAGGTTAAGCTACGCTTGAAGCGGTTGGTCTGTGGACCGGTGACCATCCATATTATACAAAGTTCCCTCCGTGCCCCGAAAAGCACGTAAAGTCGTTTGTTTCGGCTGTTATTCGTAGATCTTAGACAGTTGTTAAGGGTAGTTTGAAGCCAGAGAGTCTCGACAACCAGTCTTACCAAGGGGTATCGTGTTACCCGTTGTAACTGGGTTGTGGAGGTCCAATAGGTAATCTCCATGTAAAACACTGGTATTCAGCTACATCCAATTAGACTGGAAGTCGACCCCAACATAGTTGGAAAAAGGCTAGGCAGATATATAACTGTTAATTAAAAGTATTTACGATGTGAGTAGTGTGTCATCTCGTAATTTAAAAAAAAAAACGAAAATTTTAAAACCCAGCGGCCCAAAAAAATGACGCTAGAAAGGAAAAATATAAACTGTATTTGTTGGCTCTTTTACTTTGTTTTTAATACCTAGTAATATTATGATCCAAGCGTCATTCATTTTTTTTTTAAGTATTGTTTTCGTGTCAGGTGTGTATTATTTTTTTATTATAATATGATACGGTTGGCGGCTCGCGGCCGGGGCGCTAACGGTTGGATTTTTCAAGATGAATCCGGCCAGGCCGTTGACGTGTCGAAATGGTGCTGTAAAAGTGAGCAATGAGCATTACGCCCCAAACTCACGTAATTATAAATGTTTCTCCTCAAGTTCCTCAGCATGCCGGGGTATGTAGGCCTCAGTAGCTCCATGAACGACGAGGGCCAGCGGCGATACCGTTCATCGGTCTCCAAGTCATTGAGCCACGTGATGGACGAGTCGCGGATGTCCAGGCCGTACTCCTCCCAGGTGTACGCCTCGCCCAACTCCAAAGCCATTAGTTTGTTGATCAGTTTTTTTGATAAGCCTAGGACAAGGTTATTTAATTAGTGATATAGTGCATAAGGGTTAACTACGACGTATGATGTAATAACTATTTGTTAACAATGGCACACCAATGCCGCTGACATTAATTCCATACGAATAAGAGTCGTAGCGCTAATTCGAATCACATTCGATGTTTTTACAACTGGCAGCCAGCTGTGCTGTCATTTGTCAGGTGTATGTTTGAAAAAAATAACAGTAACACGTGTCTCATGACGTCAACTACACAACTTAAGTTTAAGTATAGAGTTTCCTGCAGATTCTTCTCCATAATAAAGAACCTTTTGGAAGGGGCAACTAGATTAATTTTATTTCATATGACGTTCAAAAGTGCCTTTTAATGTTCTAATTGAAATAAATGATTTGACTTTGACAACAGAATATTGTTTACATCTACCCATTTAAACTCAAGTAAGTAGGAAAATTGCAAAACCATATAAAATCATTATTTATTTACCAAGTGCATGTAAAGTATTCATAGGTCCAATATCTTCCTTCAAGGCGACCAACAAGGCCATTACATCAACTTCTTCAGCGTCATACTGTGCCCCTGACACGAGAAGCAGAGGTTCCGCAGGGCGTAGCCCTAAGGAAGACGCCCAGAGGTCTTGGTTGTATAATACCTCTTCACGGAAAGTACGAGGGACATTCACGTGGATAAGTGATTTAGTCTAAAACAAATGGGAAAATTATATTCTTACTATCAGCTACAATCAAAAGAGAGGCGTCTATCAACCTTACACGAATTTTACACCATCGAAGAGCCCAATTTTTTCGAAAAAGGACTGCCAAGGTGTCTGGTATAAGTCTAAAAAACTTAAAAATTTTATTATTTCCTTCCGTTACCTGCATGGGGAAGTTCTGTGCTATAGACGTGAGTACTTTGAGCGACTCGTCGCCTCCTGCGTCGTTTGCGTCTACCACGGCAACCGCGGCTTGCATGCTTAGTGCCTGCATCTGCCACACTTTCAAGGGTTCCAGCTCTTCGTTTGACTCAGACAAGTGACGACGGAAGCGTTCCAGCGGTGAACGCAGGGCAGGGAACAAATTTCTGCGCAAGAGGTTATAATCTAGAGTTAATTTGTTTTGGCAGCAGAGTGCAAAAAACACGTTTCAGCATATCATCTGCCCTAACATTCGAATCATAACAGCCGGAAATACACACGCCACGGGCATATGTGCACTGTGGCATAATGCCACACCTCCTACTTGCATGCCTCATGCTAGCTACTGGCAGAAGAATTTTTATCGGTCTTACTTTAGTCTGCCAAAATTAAATCCATCAATTTGGTTCTGGGGGTCATTCTCATCTTCTTCTTCAGAGGGTTGAACACTAGAGTCTCCGTCTTCTGATTCCTTTGGTGTTGAATCATCCTGACTCTTGTACTCTGTACTTTTCAGTTGTAATTCTACACCGTAACCTGATAGGCGTAACTTGGGCTTGCCTCGTGGCTGCAAGAAAAATAATGATTCCAGAAAACAAAAATGACAACTTTTAATGAAATCTCATAATGTACACATGACAGATTTCTGAGAGGGCTAAACTAAAATTTTCATGCTGCAATCCATCCTGCTGGAACCTATCACATGGATGAAAACCACAATTTAAACTTGATAACTTTAATTAAACTTACCTTAACATTCCATCTGACAACATAGTTGATGGCACCATTATCTGCATAACCAGTCAGTATCTTATGTTTTGCTGTAAAATCTTTCATTCCGAGCTCCCCATACAATATAGCAGTAAGGCTCTTATTGTCACTGCTTGGATATGAGTGGTCCAACAGATATGTCTCCAACTTGTGTTCTTCCTGAAGGAAAAATCAAAACAATTATTAAGAACTACAATATATTGATATGATATTCATCAAGAACCATGTAATATTAAGAACACAGTCATGACACTGACAAAGACTTACAGACAAAATCATGTATAGAGTTAGATAGAAGAGAGAGAGTGACTGTCTTCAATTAAAAGCCTACAGAAAACTTAATTTGTTTTTAGCAGACATAATTATGCATAGTTGAAAAGGATTTAAGTATTTGCATGTTTCATTATGCATGCCATGCTTCATATACATGACAGATATAATATATCTACATTAAATATAGCCACATAAATATAGCTACATGCTTTAAATATTAGCCTTACTAATTCTAATCCACGAAGTAAGATACTTTGTGTTTTAATCATAAAATAACATTAACTGATAAAGCTACATATAATAAAACATTGCATACTAAAAAAATACACATAGCATTACACTACTTTTCTATAGTGTCAAGCAGAAACTATATTATTCTATATATGTAACTAAAAAAAGGTTGAAATTATAATTTATCAATTACACTATAATCATTTCCGGTAATAGTATAAACTGTAACTCAAAACATAAATAATTACAGTTAAGATTTCAAGGTTGATTACTATCATTCAGGTAGATATTAAAATTGCAAGTGAACTAAGTAATTCACTAGTACCTACCATGTTATTACTTTGTGAATTTGTCTAAACTACATGTATAATACAGACTTCTGGTAATGAGATTAACGGAAACCATACTTTCCATATTTCATTATATGAACAAAAATTCGTAATAGGATTTAAGGAGAATGAAATACTTGCCACGTCATACTGGTTATAAGTCTTAAGAACATCTTTTAAAGCATCATTATCACATATTTTCCTTGACGCTATTGACACAAATGCGTCACATGTTACTTCTTTTGCCCCACTTTGGCTTGCAATCTGATCAAACATACGGACGGTGGGAGATGTAAGATGCATTGAGAGGGCAAGTTTGGCCATTCGCAGCTGTGCTGGTGCCAGCAGTGTACTAGCAACACCAATGCAGGTATCATACACTTGCTTGTCAGTCTCTGAAAAGTTTGTTCAAGTCATTAACATAATGAAATAGTAGACTGTAAATCATACAAAAGAACAACTGCCAAAAATATATAATATATTTCAGACTGACAGATCAGAGAGACGGATGGACATGGCAAAACTATAAGGGTTCCTTGTGACCCTATAAACTAATGTTGGCAGTTTAGATTCCTAATGGCATCTGTTAAGTAGATTACCATAGCAAAGTTCAAATCAACAAAAAGGAAAGGAATGATGGTGAAGCCTCAGAAAGAAACTAACGGATTAGGTACTATCTGTGACAAATATCACAAAAATAAACTCTGAGATTTTTCACTTTTCAGATTTAAACTTAACAAAGGACTATTTCAAAATATAATATTTTAATCACGTTGGGGCCATTTTAGAATCAACACCAAAATCAAAACCAACTTCTTCAATCTTTATTCAAATTTACACGTTTAATTTATAAAACTAACTATTAAGTTATTCACTTACCTAGAGTGTCAAGACTAGATTTCAAAGAATTTATACCATCAAAAAAGGACCAGAATAAATCGGTACTTTCGCCTGCCAGATATTCTGCGAGCTCCAACACTATTGGAGTAGCTTCCCATTTTGCACTAACAAACGATGTTACAGATTTCGACTTCTTTTCATATGGTTTCGCAGTGTCATCGCTAGAAACCAAATTTACTAAGACGTAAGCTAAAATAACCAAGGAAATTCTAAAGCCGGTGGCCCTCATCGTGAACAGCTTCTACTTCTGCCACTATTAATGAAAAATTTAAAATGTAATTATCTACAAATGCCACATTTACACAACACTTTATATGTGGTCATACTTTTCAAGTTATAATAGTGAATTAATGTGAAAACTTCATAGATTTCGGATTTTAAAACTCATCCTGTAATTAACGCGAATAAACGAGACAACACAACCACAAATTCACCAATGACAGCTGGACACGGTGTTTCATAGATCTACTAAAATTATTTTTGAGACTTTGACAACCGAATTCGTTCTTTTTCACGGTGCGTTGCCTTAAGAGGCCCATTCACTATCCTGCATATCAGTTCGTTCGGATTGTGAAGCAGGATTTAGCTCACACACTGTACTGCTTAGCCGTCTATCACCAGTACTATTTATTTTCTCTCTAGTGTCGTAATTTTACTGTTGCAAATTACGTTGCGTGCGATTTCTAAAAAAAAGGAAATAGCTATTCTGCTACGTTTTTTTTTTGTTATATGAAAATAAAAAAGGGGCTTGGAAAAAAAGCAGGCATTTCTTTGGGGGGCATTATTATTGTTTTTTGGCATTAGGCATTGTTATTGTTGCAATGCCGTATTTCTCAATTGTTTAATACTAAAATTTGGTGATTTTTGATCGTCACAAACAGCGATTTTCTTTATATATTTCAATAAAATCTACTAAGCCAAAATTCACACCACTGCTTGCTACACGGCAGTCTGCTAAGTGCTACGCTCCTGCATAGCCAAGTCGCCGCGCCAAGTCACTAATGCAAGCGGTGGGGTGGCAAAGCAGATTGCGTGAATGGGCCTCTTTAGCTTCATTATGACAACGAATCCTCTAAAGGGGCCCATTCACGGCAGTTTTGCTATCCAACGCTTCAAACATTGCAGTGTAGGTGGGATGATTCCACCAAGGGCCGACACCTTCATCAGTTCTTTCGGGAGCGGCTGGCCAGGACATGGCTGGAGGTGGACCACTGTGTTGCCCAATTTCTAACGGGTCATGGCAACTTTAAAAGTAAATTATTTTCCTTCAAGCTTGTTGCTTCGCCTTTGTGTCAATGTTCTACATTTGACTGTGAATACGAACAATCTGCACATCATATATTATGGGAGTGTATTCTTTGGCAGAAAGAACGCAATATTATGTTGGATAGTGTACAGGCTACATACGGAGCAGTTTATTATGCGTTCAAACTATTTTGCCATACCTATTATTGGAATCAAAGTTAATGTAACAGCTCACTTTTTAGGGCCCATTAATTATGTCAATTATAATCCGTGGTGCTTAGCAACTGGGCTTTTCCCAGTTGTAAACGTCCCTTTGTGCCTATTGGCCTAGTTCTGTTCTGTTAGCGAGAACCAATGAAGGGGCCCAGTTGTGTGAGGGGTCGACTGAATACAGGCGGTCCAGGCGTAGATTGATTTGATGCACCGTGCTATGTTTGGAGGAGCTAGGCTTACCGGCAAGTCGTGTGATCTCAGGAAACTCCCTTAGTTAACGATGGAACTGATCTTCAACCGAGGCTGCACAGGTCGTACGTACGGATGAAATGCTATCCGCTGACTGCTGATGAGGAGCCGGAACAGTGAGTGAAGTAACCCCATCCATGATGCGTTGATTGCGGCAGCCGACAAGTAAGTTGTAAAAACTTAAGAAGTCGACACCGATGATGGGTTTGGATACGACAGCCACAACGAAGCGCCAACTGAATGCACGTCGTAGACCTATATTCAACTCCAGCTGTATATAGCCATATGTAGCTATTGGTGTTCCATTGGCTGTTAACAGAAATTAATTTTCGGACGCGATTCCCGTACCTAGGATATACACACAAGTCTGAACCCGTGTCGACCAAAAACTGGATCTTTGTGTTGCGGTCAGTGATAAACAGGCGGTTCGAAATATTGGGGCAGTCGTTTACCGCTATTGTCGGCTGCCTTGGTTGTTTTCCGGCTTGTAGTTGCAGGGCTTTATGCATTTCCGTGCTCGTTCCTTAAAACTATAGTGGTACCAGCAGTGGGGATGGTCATGGGGGCGCGAACGTGACCGAGAGCGACTACGGTTCCTGTAGGAGTCCCGACTTTTTGAATCGCGTCTGGAACGTCTATATAACTCCGTAGACATCGCCTCAATCTTCCGTGTTAATTCCACTACTTGAATTTTCAAATCGCTGTTGCTTGTAGGTGTGACCACAGCCGATGTTGTTGATGTACTCGCTACTTGGTTTGTTGCTGGTACGATGTCATTAATGCGATCCGCCAGCTCCGCTACGTCTTCCAAGCTCATGTTGACCTGTGGTGCACAGAATGGTTTGTAGGTTAGTTGGTAGCCTGTGAAAGACTGCTTTTACTTTTGTTGAATGCGTCCAATAATTGCGGTGTCCATGTAATTGGCATTGCTCCTTTTGTTGCGGGTCCAGCCAATAAGGAGTTGAGAGGCGCCTGGATGCTAGCTGCACCTGGTATGAAGCGACGGTAAAAATTAACGCTGCTCGATTTGGAGGGAAGTGGAAAATATGCTTTTTTTTACTCCTCCGCTGTTCTTTTCTGATTAATTTCGTTGCGGGATCCAAGACAGTTGAATCGCTTCTCTGGGGCTCGTCGAGCTTCATTGCTTTGGCGCTTTTCTGGTGGTCACCACAGTTGATTCTGGCTTACAGGAGTTACAGTGTTTTGTGCAGGACTACTGTCCGCATTTTGGATGTTTTATTAAAATCTATAAAGAAAATCACTGTCTGTGGGATCAAAAATCACCAAATTACAGTAATAGACAATTGAGAAATACGGCATTGCAACAATAACAATATAAAAAATATGACAGTTCTTTTTCCACACCCTTTTTTGTTTTTATCCAATAACAAAAAAAAACAGCAAAAAAAATCTATTTTATTTTTTTAGAAAGAGCACGGATCATAATTACAAGAGCTGCGACACTAGAGAGGAAATAAATGTGTGTGAGTTATATCCTGTTTCACAATCCTGGGACTACCATGCAGGATAGTGAATGGGCCCCTTTAGAGGATCATGAAGATGTTGGCAAAAGTTTCTATGCTTCTTGGCCAAATGCAATGTTTAATGCCGGTCAGTCGCGTTCGCACGAATACGCAAACCCACAAGTCTAGGACATTTGCAATTGATTATGCAAAGTTTTCGCTGCATTCGCGGTTTTCAAAGCTGTGTCGGTTTTTAAACGGACATCAAAGCGCGCAAAACGCGATCCGTCGGTCAGTGTAGCATATTTTATGCAAAATTTTGCATACTTTGATGTTGTTTAGCATATAGCATATTTTTTAGCTTAAATAATTATGAAATAAAAATTTAACTATGACAATTACGCGTACGTAATTATTTCCATTTAGAAATTAGAATAAATCCCTTTGTCATACGGTTTTCGCTCCTGGTGCAAACATAGTGGAAAGGGTTAAATCTTGACGTCAAATGACCGATAACGTGCTGCCCTCGTCATCGGTCCACCTAGTGGGAGGCCTTCCAACGCAACGTCTTCCGGTTCGCGGTCGCCACTCTAGAACTTTTCGGCCCCATCGGCCATCCGTTCTGCGAGCAATGGGCCCTGCCCACTGCCACTTAAGACATACTCGATTAAAACATATATTTTCTTAATTAATAAACATTTTAAAATTATATTACGTTATAATTGACATTGATGAATGTTTTCAGAATTTTTAGCATTTCTATAAAGCAATTGGCATAATTTTGGCATAAGTTTCACACCATTTTAGCAGATTCATAATTGGTCTTGTTGGCAACACTGCCCACACATTCGTTCGTGTGATCGTGTGACCAACCAGTTGCGCACACGATCACACGATTGCGAAGTTTGCGAAGGTAACAGACGTGCGTGTCGCCTTTTTCATAGTTCATGACGTCTACTGTGTACTTAAACTAACATCATCTTAATAATATGATATAAGTAAGTATTATGAACATAGGTTTGCGGGTTCGATTCCCGCCCAGGGTAAATATTTGTGTGATGAGCACTTTTGTTTGCCTTGGTGGTGTTTATCTATATATGTGTGTATTTAAAAATGTATTTGTGTATGTATATCAGCTACCTGACACCCATAGTACAGGGTCTCCCTAGTTTGGAGTCAGATGGCCATGTGTGAAATGTCCCCACATATTATTATTATTATTTATAAGTAAAACAGTCCAACCGCACTAATAAAATCATCTTCATTGTCCATGATTCACAAAATCGCAAGCAGGACTGACACGTTCGTAAACAAATGTAGGAGGAAGCGAAAACGGTTTCGCAAATTGCATATCCGCTAAGTTTGCGAATGAATGTCTGATGGCCCTTCACATCCGTGCAAACGTTAGAATATACGTACGTACTTGCGCGCATGTGAGTAGCCGGGGTAGGAGGAAGCGCAAACGGGTTCTCAAATTGAGTATGCCAACCCATTTGCATATCCGTTAAGTTTGCGAATGAATGTCTGACAAAGTGACGGCCCTTGAGCGGCGCATGGGAGCTGTAGATTAAAAGGCTTATTACACTATACAATTTGTAGGAAATCAATTTAGGAAATCGGCAGGTGTAATCGCAGTTAGAACAGATTGGATCCGATTTAGTGTAAATTAATAAATAAATAAATAAATATCTTGGGACAACTCACACACGGTCATCTGGTCCCAAGCTAAGCAGAGCTTGTGTTATGGTAACCAGACAACTGATATACATACTTATATAATTTATAAATACATACATATTATAGATAAACACCCAGACACAGAACAAACAATCATGCTCATCACACAAAGTTTGTCCTGGGTGGGAATCGAACCCACGACCTCCGGCTTAGCAGTCAGAGTCAGTGACCACTAGACCAACAGGCCCGTCCCAACCGCTCTACTTCCTAAATTGTCTACGATTTAGGACAGTGTAATCACGGTGCTACGATTTAGAACGACTAGTCGGCGTCCGAGCTTTCTTTGAGCGAAGTGGACGAGTAAACTGGGATGACTGACTTATTTTGGACGAAGGCGTTGAAAGCATTATTTTCTTTCTACCACATAACACAAAACTTAATATAAAATGGAATAAAAATAGACAGCGGCTAAGTGTATTCTGAGGAAATGAAATAGATTTCTATAAACATAGATTTATTTATTTATGTATTTATTTCCTATCATAGGCAACATAATTAAGATATGAAAACCAATTACACACAAACAATAATTATTATCTATAGTTCGTGGATCTCTTGGGCTGTGTAGATGGGTTTAAAAAAAATGCAGCAGGTAGACGAGTCATACAGTATGGTGACGAGTAGACCATCCACCATCTACTAGTAGTAGACGAATAGATTGGGCTAGATCAAGCCCAATCTTCTGTTGTTTTGGTAAAAACGTTGCCATCGATCGAAAATTCGAAACGTGCTACCCAGTCCGATCCTTCTTCACGAATGCGTCGTCTGTACGATTTAGAATCCAATTTAGTGTAGTGTGATCACTAGCTAACAACTGTTCCTAAATTGATTTCCTACAAATTGTATAGTGTAATAAGTACTTAAAGCTTCTTGATGGGAGCTTAGAGACCGCGGTAAAGAGAGAGAGAGTGACTGCGGTAAATCTAAATAGTCGATGAGGATTATAGTTTCTCAAGCGACGATATGCCCTCTGGGGTGAGAATATTGTTTGTTGTTAGTCCTGTGCTGTGTTTATTTGATTACACTGTTCTATTGCACTAGAATGGAGTCATTATAGATTCCATTTTTTAACTAGATCTATAGCATCTAGCATCAGATTTTTTTTCTGTGGTCTGCCTGAAACTCTTTTGTCATTGACTTTTTAACGTCAATGTTGTCAAGTCAAGTCAACTCCCTGTGTATCTAATAAATTTCGATTGTCCTAATAATTTCTTTACATACCCAGATGGAATAAACTGTTCGTAAAAAATAAAAAGCAGTAAGTATTTCAGCTTATGTTACTATTATGTCGTTGTAGTTATCCAAAATATGTTTCAGATTTCAGTTAAAAATTAGTAGTTAGCGATGCATAGCTGATAAAGATTATTGCAATACATTTGCTTCCCGATTTATATTAATTGTAGCTGTTAATTAGTGGTATTTTTTGTCCCCTGGCTTGGTCTTGGCCCTGATTCTGTTGGTTCATGATTTTTACAGCTTTTGTAGTTATTAGTTTCAAATTAATGACTGTATTGTTTCACCCAACTTACTTTACTACACCTAGGTATTGTTTTCCCTTTTAGGCTTATACCGCCCACAATGCAGTACACATCCGACGAAGCCTATGCGCGACTTATCAGCCACCACATGACTGTGCCGCAAAGGATCAAGGTAGGTACATAATTAAATAAATCATTAATAAACAACATAATTATGTACTTTTTCTATTACTGTTATCATTCCTTGTAATACAAAAAAATATATTTTAGCCTGACATTCAGAATATAATGCTTCAGTACCTACTCAAATGTCTGGTCTGATCTGTTTGGATCAGATGAAATCCAAAACTATAAAATTAAGAATCTCTTTGACATCTGAAATGTACAGTAGTGCTGAAATCTCTAGTATTATAAATAACCCTCCTAAATAATATACAACCTTTTTCAGGCTACTGGTGACATAGTGGATGATGATGGTGCTCCAAATGGAGTTGTCTCTGGCGGCTGGGACTATGCTAATGAAAAGTTTGACATGAAAGTACCTGAGAGGATACTTGTAATGGGGCAGGATCAACATATTGGTAAGGGCAGTTTAACTATTCATTTCCAATCAATATATAACACGGTAAGTGCATTATGATTAAAAAAGGAATTCTGTATTAATTTTAAACCAATTTCATATTATTGTAGGGTACATACATTACTTTTTGTTATTTTAGAAGGTAGAAATACTTCACTATAAAGTTGAGATACAGCACACAAACACATGTACACACAGCTTGATTTCTATTTACTGCTATTCTAGTACCTGTACTGAAATAGGAGTAAATAGAATGCATATTATTACAACAATGCATTACGGCAATTAATATTACACCAGAAAATACTGATTAACAAAAAACTGGTAGTATTTAGAGCATTTACATGATAAGATTATCTTATCCATTAACACAATAAATGATAAACAGACCTTATGTTTGTCAATTTGTTGTAGGAATTGAAAAATACTTAGATAAAATCTCGACATCAGAACCATAAGGTCGGATGTCCCATTTTTGCAAAAATCGTATTTTAACTGAATCTTTATAATTTTTTTTTTCTCTTTCTTTTTGTCTATGCAACATATTTGTATCTCCCTTTAATAATATTTTCGTTTACGTAGAAATAGTCGGATATCCACCATACATTAGAACCAATGAGTCTGATCTTCATTTGAAATTCTATGGTCGTGAGTAAAATTACCAGAATATTATTTTTGCAGTATCATGTAAAGATAAGTCAAAAAATAAATGTAATTTGTAGGTCTCGTATTAACAACATACCTTGTAGCTCGGATACTATTCAAGTTCATAAAGTCATTAACTAACAACAGTCTTTATGGCTCAGAGCATAAGTGACAAGATTCACTAAAATAGAGATAGCACTATAATTATGAATGCGTGGAACAGAGATAAATCGTAAACATGCGACGTCACCTCTCCTTCCGCGCGCTGTTCGTCTGCGTCGGGATTGTTTTCGCATTTGTAAAATGCTGCGGCGACTTGTAGGATCTCTCGTTTCGATAGATTTTTAGATAAATAATTTATGTGTGAACAATGAATAATCGCACCCGAAAAATATTTGATAAATTGAAAAACAGAGATGACGCTGTCCAAGGTAAGAAAATACTATCTTTACTATTAAAAGTAGGTATGGAAGAAGCTTGAACCCCATGAAAGGACATTGACTTTTTATCTGACTTCGACTTCGTAAGCAACCGCGATAAGTAATAGTTTAATATACTTTATAAATGTAACTATACCCACAAATTTTGTTCTTACTTTTAATAATTCAACAATAAAATTAGGTACATATCCGCTTTTTTTTAGGCTCATTGTCACCAGCAAGACTCGGTGATTTTGATAGCAAAGACAGTGTAGGAGATAATGATTACATTTCCAGTCTATCTTCTTCGGATTCTGATATTGGATATGAGTAAAAAGGCATAAAGAGAAACGTTTTTCAACCGATTTAAAAAAAGAAGGAGGTTCTCAATTCGACTGTATGTTGTTTTTTTTTATCAATTGATAGGCATACGTTTGACCACTATCTCACCTGATGGGAAACGATGATGTGGTCTAAGATGGAGCATGCTTGCCTAGAAGTAACCTATTCACTCTTGACTCAAAAACTCCCAGGTTGTAGCTATCAGGAAACAGACTCAGGCAGGGAATTCCACTCCTTAGCAGTACGCACAATGAATGTGTTCCCAAAACGTTTTGTGCGTGTGGGTGAGATGTCCACCATGTACCTGTGGCGCATCGCCGTACGTCTTGTGGTCCGATGATGAAACGGGCTCGGTGGAATTAAATTATGCAATTCTGTCGCACACTCCCCAAAATGCAACCGATAGAAAACCGACAGGCCAGTAACTCGGCGTCGATGCTCAAGACTTTGGAGCTATGACTCGACGAGCCTATCATTGCCAATGATCCTCTTGGCTCGTTTCTCAATTGACTCTAGGGCATCAAGCTGGTATCTGGCAGATCCATCCCAAAGATGAGAGCAGTACTCCATACACGATCAAACTTGCGCTTGATAAAGTTTAAGCAGCTGTTCCGGCGTAAAGTCTCACCTTTGCTAGGATTCCCAACTTTTTGGCCGCCACTTGAGCCTTTGCCTCTATGAAAGGGCCAAAATTGAGGGTAGATGTTAACGTAACACCAAGAAGCTCAAGTCGGTCGGTTATCGGCACGGTTACACCTCGGAAAGATGGAGCTGGGTGGAATTGGCTCCTTTTAGCGGAAAAGAGACACGATTGGGTCTTAGCAGCATTGAACTTGACCAGATTGGCATCGCCCCATTCAGAGACAGCCTGTAAGGCCAAGTTCAAGCGCTCAACCATTGCTTCCCGGAGAGACTGGATCTGCGACCCACCAGCTCGTGCATCGGACACGTATCTCTCAGCGACAGTGCTGTCGTCTGCATATCCAAAGGTACCGGGTTTTAGCAGATCATTAATATGCAGCAGGAACAATGTTGCCGAGAGCACCGACCCCTGAAGAATCCCGGCTTTAATATCCAGCAGTCCGGACGAGCAGCTATCTGTGATCTGCAAACATTAACTGTTTGGATACCTGAACAGTTCCATGACTATTATTATATTTATAAAAACCTACCACACCAAGAAGAAGCATGTGATTTTCCAGAGAATAATGAAGAGTGAGATTTGTTTCGATATTATTATTATTTTAAATCGTTCTAAGAATATTTTTTAAATGTTTTGGTTTTTGTTATCTTGTGTAGTTGTGATCTCAAACCTGTTGTGTCAACACTAGAAAAGCAGGTACTTATTATGTAGTTATTCTTTTTTTACAGCTAACTAGTTGTACAATTTAGTTTTTTTCTCTTTGATTTTTTGTTGCTTGAGAGCTCTCTTTTATTAGAAAAACTGATTGAGATTGATTGATTGATTCCGATCATCAATCAAACTGATATAGTAAAATAATAATTTCATTTATATCCCCTACCTACTCCAGTGGAATTATTAGATTTAAGAGGCTAATAGGACCTATTTAACAATAGACTGTATACCAATCAAATAAACTTAGAGCCAAAGAGTCTGATCTGGGGCGAATTAAGGCTTTATATTCGACGATATTAAAAGTATTTTCAGGTATATACGAGTCAAATAGTATTATAATTAGATAAGTCCTCTTTATAATTTTTTTTTTAGAGAATGTAAAGTCCGATTTAGACATACGTAACAAAATTCGTAATTAAAAAGATCACTGCCCCGAACCATAAAGTCTGATGTTAACATAAATAATGTATTATTTTTATGCGCGTATTTTTTTTTTGTTAAACAAATGGTCGGATGTAAACGTCATCTAGTATATTTATGAACCTAAATAGTGAATATTACGAGCCATACGGTCTGATTTCAACATAATAGATCCATTTACATAAGATTCTTAGAGGCATATGGTATTTAGTTTATATGGAACTTTTTCACTGTAGATCGTCCTTAAAAAATGGGTCTGATGTACCTACCCTCGGATATAAAAATAAGGTTCCTTCCGGATTTATTAGGAAAACCGGCATAAAAACCGGCAACGTCTATTCTCAAATAACCAAGCATAAATAGTAACGGCCTTGTACTCCCAAATCTTCAAAATTACAAAACAAAAAATATTTTAAATGTTTATTTTTGCTCTCCTGTAAAATTGCAAAAATGGATATCAGACCAAATGGCTCTGATGTCGAGAAGTGTGTACTGCACTATGACATAAATTAACTATATGTTTTAATTTTTGTGCAGTTTTTCCTTACAAGATTAGGTTAATATGACTTGTTTCATGATGATTTATGATGACCATTGATTTATTTTTACAATAAATAAGGTTGCATAATACAACCTATAACTTTTTACAAATAATAGTTTCATGGTTTGACTGTAATCGCACCTGATATCAAGTTATAATGTAGTTAACAATAATGTATGCTTGCCTAGGAGTAACTTTCTTATCAGTATAGAAAATAGTTTTAATGCGGCACTAGCCATCTGCCCTTTCTATGAAATCTCTTCATAGGAAACTGAACAAAAAACTATTTAATATTTTTCATTCATAAATATGTTGACAAATATTGATACTTACATATTTATTTTTTTTATATTCGAATAGGCTTGCGTTTGACCACAATTCACCTGATCTGAAATGATAATGCGGCCTAAGGTGGAACATGCTTGCCTAGGATGAACTGGTTCACTTGTGCCTTGAAGATACCTAGATTATACTTATCAAGAAACAGAGAATGATATGTTTAAAAACTTTGTTTCCGTTTTGGACATTAAGTATGCTAGAAAATATGACTATTGCCGCATTAAAACTATTTAAAATACTTACTACTTACTTATTAATGAAACCTGTACTTTATTTCATATGTCTAAAGTAGATCTGTCTTAGGTACGAAAGCAACACCTCGTGAAATCCAGCTGGATAATGCAGTGCTGCCAACAGATCCTGGAATGATTCGGGTCAGCACACCTCCTCGTGTGATTACACTTGATCAACACTACTTCCCGTCTGCTGATGATTTCCCACAAAGAATGCCAAACAACTCTCCTCCAAAGAATTCAAGAAATTATCGTTGTCAAGGCGACGGCGCGCGCTCGACCACCCCTCGTCCGGATAATTTCAATGAATCCACTATGACTGAATCACGCTTGGTATTGAGGTAAGGAAACACCAGATATAATTTCATATAATTAACCTAATCATTCAGAATTGCATAGGCCCTTTTTAGGGTTCCATTCCTCAAAAGGAAAAAACAGAACCCTTACAGGATCACTTTGTTGTCTGTCTGTCTGTCTATTTGTCAAGACCCCTTATCTCGGGAACGCGTGGAGGTATCGAGTTCAAATTAAAACCATATACTCAAGTCTACGGTCCCTTGAAGCTGTGAAAAACTTCTAAGCTAACGTGACAAAAAGATACGGCCGTTTATGCCGCAAAAAACGTATATTTCGCAATCTCAAGGGAATCCAAATTTATAGGGTACTTTCCGTTGACCTAGAACTATGAAATTTGGCAAGTTATATCATCTTCACTGGCGTGCCTAGGAGTCAAAGTTAGGGCAAGCCTGACATGTCTGATGTCAGATGAATTGCTACCTACTTAGAGATATTTCATTTTTGAGCTGTCTTTTTATTGTCTCGCATTATTGACTGCAAGCCTGGCTTTTGGGATATAATGGAAGGCACGCCACTGATCATCTTATACTACAAGTACAGAGAAAAGTCTGAAAACTATACTTTTGTAATTAAATCATTAAAAATATAGTCTTTATTTAAAGTAAATCATCGAGGTAGGCATAGTCATAATTGTATGGGTGACCAAATCACTGAGTTAGAACGGAACCCTCGGTGGGCGAGACCGACTCGCACTTGTCCGGTTTTTAGGGTTCCGTAGCCAAATGGCAAAAAACGGAACCCTTATGGATTCGTCATGCCTGTCTGTCCGTTCGTATGTCACAGTCAGTTTTTTCCCAAACTATAAGAACTATACTGTAGAAACTTAGTAAGTAGATGTATTCTGTGAACCGCATTAAGATTTTCACACAAAAATAGAAAAAAAAGCAATACATTTTGGGGGTTCCTCATACCTAGAACTGAAACTCAACATTTTTTTTTCGTCAAACCCATACGTGTGAGGTATCTATGGACAGGTCTTCAAAAAATATATTGAGGTTTCTAATATCATTTTTTTCTAAACTAACCAGTTTGCGCAAAAGACACTTCCAAAGTGATAAAATGTGTCCCCCCCCTGTAACTTCTAACATAAGAAAATGACAAAACTAAAAAAATATATGATGTACATTACCATGTATACTTCCGCCGGAAATTGGTTTGAACGAGATCTAGTAAGTAGTTTTTTTTAATACGTCATAAATCGTAAACCGCAATTTACCTTTCATTCAATCAACTCAAATAGAAAAATAAAAAACTTTTATATTATGTTACTTGCTGCTACGGAACCCTTCATGGGCGAGTCCGACTGGCACTTGGCCGCTTTTTTCCTGGTTGGTATTGAGATTGCCTGGTAGCTAGAAGAAAATATAAAAAAAATATGTATTGATTTCCTAGCACGAATGTCCAATACAAGCATCTCGCATTCTACAAACCACCCTTAACAAGCCCGAAAAATGGGTAGCCAAATGGAGAAGTGTACCCCCCGGCCCTTCTGCCCTCCCGGTCATTCAACTTCCGAATCAGGAGTCAAGGGCTGAAATTACCCCTTGAAACCCCCCCCTTGAAACCTTGACCCCAGGGGTAATCTAATCTGGCTGCTTGGAAGAATCTAAAAACTGATAACAAAACAACAAACTCCTCATACAGGATGTCCCGGAAGTCGACGTCAAGCCGGAACCGGGTGAGAGGTCAATTCCTAACAGTTAACAGAAAAATGTACACGGTATAGTACATCGTCAGGACTATAGGCGTTCCCATTATCCCATTAGGGATAAACTTGACCTGTAAAAACAATTACACACTACATAAAGAAAACACAATACAAATGGTAATTAGTAACAAGAATAAAGTAAGTTAAAGGTACAGCAACAATACAGTTAATCGAACAGACCATTTAGGTCCCACAGTTCGTACAGTGGCCAAGCCACCCAATGATAGACGAACAAACCCTTAAGGTTTACAGTTCGTACAGCAGCATAAGCCACCCAATGATAAACAAACAAACCCTTAAGGGTTATAGTTCGTACAGCAGCCAAAGCCACCTAATGATAAACGAACAAACCCTTAAGGTTTACAGTTCGTACAGTAGCATAAGCCGCCCAAATACAAAGTGTATCGCTCGCTAGCAGCAAGCCTATACAGCTATGTGAATATACAGCAGCGCTGTACCAGGTAAACCGACAGTATTGTTGGGAGCTGGTGCTCTTTACTGAGTCGTATCCGAGAATCGACTGCCATACTTACGGAGTGCACGCTCTTTTATAAGACGATGGCCCCACCTTGCAACCTCTCCACACAAGTCTGTCCATTGGCGCACGGAAGTGCGTCACGTGTTTACTTGATACAAAACACTAAAATGTGCTAAATCTAATAAGATCTCATTATAAAGTAATCCAATAACACAATAATAATTGTCATGAATAAACAATAGTGATTTCATAAAGTAATTCGTTTTACATTCAAAGTAACGTGTCAACAATTGTTTTGAATAAAACCATCGATAACAATTATCGAAATAAAGTAACCACAAATCAGTGCGCATACACTACTACTACTCAATAATCATGTTTCGAATTAATAGACAATACAGCCGACTCTCGTTAATCCGAAACTCGAGGGACTCTTAAAATATTACGAATTATCGTGTGTTTGAAATATCAAATGGTTCGAAATTTAAAAAAAAAATAAGTAAAACTTCGAATTATTAAGTATTGATCAATTATTATTTATTAACTGCTATTCTTTAACAATGACAAAAGTTTAAGAGGTACTGTCGCGGACTTTTCCGCCTGCTCAGTTAAACTTTCGGCGCCTGCGAAGTCAACGGAGCGGGGTAGAGAGCGCTTCCATCTTTTGAGTGCAAGCAAAAATGAACTTAGTGGTGGTCAGGCGGGTCTGTCCACTATAGTACATTCGTGTAAGTACATATTTATAATGTGAATTAATTAATCTTTCAAAAGAACTCTGTTATACTGGTTTGCTTCAAAGCACCAACTGCTCAGACGGAAAAATTTTTTTTTTAAGAGACGCAGGGCCTGTAATGCTTTTTCATCACTTTCGTTTTGTAGACAGAAGCTCTGTAAGGTATCGAATGAGGCTCAATCATCAAAAAACAAACAACATCAAAAACAAAGGCTCGTGTACGATGATGCAAGTTTGAACTTGTCTCAAAATGTACATACTTCGGTACAATCTTTCTATCTCTTTCTCTCTACAACTTTGAATTGTCGAGTGTTTGACGTCGATGAGTTCGAATTAACGCGTCGTTTTGTTACATAGCATTGTCTTTTTCGTTCGAATTACCAAGTGCATAAAAATGTATTCATTTACTTCGAAATATAAAGAGATTTTGTAGGGAACTCGTGATAACTTTGAATTATCGAGAGGTTCGAATTATCGCAGGTTTGAATTAACGAGAGTCGACTGTAATTGATAGTAAAATCACTTAAATTAACAATAAGAAACACAAATCATAACAAATTTAGTTAACTATCCACAATTGTGATTAATTAACCGTCTCCGACATACATATAAAACAAATCTTAGCTATGTATTTAAAATATTACGGGCATTTATAAAAAAATCTATAGAATTTAAACTCCCTGGGACGATCTTTTGAGTACTGTTGCTACAAATTTAACTTTTTTTAAAATTTTCTTTTTATTATGTAATCCTGAATAATGTTTTTGAAACATATGTTTCAGTTGCTTAAAATTTACATCCAACTGCTACAGTCCAGAAGGAAATGTAACTTTTAAATTAAATTAAAAACCTAACCCAACCAAGTATTCAAAACTAATTTTCCTCAGTTTTAAATGACTGTACTGAAAAAATAATGACGTCGACTTCCGGGACATTCTGTATACAATAACATAAGGTCAATCTGGACAGGACACTTGACATCCAACTCTGGGGATGTGCCTCCAACAAAATGATAGTGTAAATCGCAAAAAAGTATATTATTAAAACAAATATCCATTCATCAAGACAACAGAACTCAATGAAATCCTTAATATTCCTATGATCAAGAAGAAAATAATCACACATGGCGAGAACTATAAATCTCAACTTCTAAAGCATCTGAATCAAAGAAGGAAAGAAGGAAAAAGCATTTATTGACCCGCACAGGACAAAACACAAAAATAA
Source organism: Charanyca ferruginea (assembly GCA_947361185.1). Taxonomy (NCBI): domain Eukaryota; kingdom Metazoa; phylum Arthropoda; class Insecta; order Lepidoptera; family Noctuidae; genus Charanyca; species Charanyca ferruginea. The sequence continues at coordinate 17,002,099 of OX376059.1, read as the reverse complement.
CTAGATTGAATTGTAAAACAAAAAAACCGAACAAGTGCGAGTATGACTCGCTCACCCGTACAAAGTAGGTACACGTATCCATACTAATATTATAAAAATATAAATTAGAAAAATAAAAAACCCGACTACGTAAAAAGTGAACTTTAAATAAAATCTGAAAAGAAATAAACAAGTCCTGTAGTCTAGAATTATGTTTACTAATGTTGAATAACTATACACCATTGAAATAAAAACCACACCAATAGCGATTTGATCACTGGGGACCTATTATAGGGAATATTTGAGCCGGTCTAGATTTTAATTAGTTTTTTTTTTGTAATATTATTATATTACTAAGGCATTGTAATACCTTTTTACCCCGACTGCAAGGAAAGGGTAATGTTTTCCGCGCCGGTCTTTGTATATAAAATATTCTTTATTCCCTGATATCATCTAAACTACAATGTGCGATATCTGCAATCCGGGACTTGGTCTGCATCCGCGATAACCGACATTCAGACGGACCAAATCGCAGACAAAAGCTCGTTATAAATAAAGAATATATTTTAATGATTTAATTACAAATGTATAGTTTTCAGACTTTTCCCTGTATTTATAGTGTAAGACGATATTACTTGCCTTTCTCATAGTTCTAGGTCAACGGAAAGTACCCTATAAATTTTGATACCCTTGAGAGTGTCGAAAAGTACGTTTTTTGCGACATAAAGAAGATTGAAGATTAGAAGTTTGATTTTTTCACAGCTTCAAGGGACCGTGGCCTAAGTATATGGTTTTAATTTCAACTCGATACCTCTACGCGTTCCCGAGATAAAACGGTCTTGACAGACAGACGGACAACAAAGTGATCCTATAAGGGTTCCGTTTTTTCCTTTTGAGGTACGGAACCCTAAAAACGTCTAAGCGCTGCTATTCTGATAGGGCCCAAAGTGATGCCACGGTCAGATCCGTATCTGATAGAATAAAAAATAAATAAAGTGTAAATGAATAAACAATCAGCTTGCGGGGCAGCTCACTATCCCAGAAAACATCCGCCGGTTAATAAAGCGGCGAGATATCTTTGATCAGAATAATCAGTAGGTAGGAACGACTCCCATACGGTATACAGAGTGCACCAAGAGCACATGAATAAAAAACCGAGCAGAAAGTAAGCTTCATAATGCCGTGCGCAGGAGCACTACTACACGCACAGATGTGTGTGCGTGCCCGGTCACCGACCGGACCCGGACCCCGCTCGCGGGGTGTGCACCGGCGCCCGCTGGGGGTACAAACCGGTTTGAGCCCGCTCGGTAAGCGTACAAAGTTAAGGGCGCGGCAGAAATACGAAGCGTGGTCGTTTAGTTTTATTTTAAATTTATTAATGTTTTTAAAAATACTAATGTGTTGTACTGTTTGGATAAATAATAGTAGGAGAAATATGGAGACTTCCTTTTTTGTATATCTATAATAATGTAAATAGAATTCATTATACGATAAAACAAAATAATAAATTATGAAAAACCAAGCAATATAAAAACAAAAAAAGTAGAAATATAATGTTATATTTCTATAAATTAGATTACTTAATTTTTAATGTCTATTTTATTTTCATAAAATATAGGTACCTATTTAATTTTAAACAAAATGTTAACATAATTAACCATTTCGTCTTTCAAAGCTACACATTTTTAATGTTCCGTGTTTTAACCGACTTCAAAAAGGAGGAGGTTATTCAATTCGGATGTCAAAGTCAAGTCAAAGTCAAAGCTCAATTAAACCATTTACAGGCACTTTTGAATTGTCAAAGAACTGACTCTTTGATAATTCAAAAGTGCCTGGTAATGGTTTAATTTTTCTGACTAACTAACAACTGTAGTTAGTCAGAAAAATTAAGCTAGTTGCTCGTTCCAAAACGTAGCGTAGGTCTCTATGGAGAAGAACGAGCAAGAAACTCCACAGACACTCTTTTAAATCAAGTTTTTACAAAATACTGGTTACATTTGCTCTGCTTAGCTTGGGACCAGATGACCGTGTGTGAGTTGTCCCAAGATATTTATTATTTATTATTATTATTTTTCACGTTGCTTCTATATGTGAAAAAAATGCAGGTAAATACCAATACAATGCATTAAAAAAAACGAATCAAGATAAAAAGATAAAACCCATGGCAGTTAAGAGTTGACCAATCTCTACTGACAGAGCCCGTTCACGAACATGACGCGTGGATCAGCACCATCCAGCCGCATGATCCAACACACGCGCCCGGCGCCACCATCAGCGAGATATTTGAGTGAGCGTGACAATACTCTCAGCCGCCATGTTCATTTATGTCAAACACATACATTCTAAAATACCAGTTGATATTTTGACGACACGGTTGGCGCAGTGGCTGAGCAATCGACTGCTGCGCAGCGTGTTGCGGGTTCCATTCCCGCCCAGGGTAAACATTGGTGTGATGAGCACTTGTGTTTGCCTTGTGTCTGGGTGTTGTTCATCTATATATGTATGTATTTACAAAAAAAAAAAAATGTATTTGTGTATGTATATCAGCTGTCTGACACCCATAGTACAGGGTCTCCCTAGTTTGGGGTCAGATGGCCGTGTGTGAAAATGTCCCCACATATTATTATTATATTATAATTTTATAATTTACTTTATAAATAGGTCCATGGTATTCACATTCACAAAATTGAAATAATGCTGCTAAATTATACAAAACTAAGGTTTCCAATGTTGGTACCTTTCTATTTGTTAGATGAAGTGTTGAGAAAAAATAAATAAATTAATAATAACGATACTCGTTACTCATGTCAATAAAAAAGGGGTAGGAAACATCATCTTCTTTACAATTAGAAAATTCCCTAAAATGACTGTGGAGCAGGACCAGCATTAAGCCAAGCATTTTTATCATTAATGTAATCTTCTAACTTATAATATGCTTGTCTACATAGTGTGCATACATGTTTTAAATTGTCTTTCATTTAACTGTAGAATATCAACTGGTATTTTATTATAGCATTTTACACAGTACCCCATAAAAGAAGTATGAACTTTTGACAATCTGAAACTTGGCTGATCTAATTTGTTCCTATTTCTAGTATAAACACTATGTCTGTCACTTATTTTATTAAAAAGATGTAGATTTTTTCGAACATGCATTATGTTTTTATATATATATTGACGAGGTACCGTCATGATGTTGATCTGTTTAAACAATTATCTTAGAGACTCGCGTCTGCGGAGATTATAGATGGCTCTGACAGCCCGCTTTTGCAGAATAAAAATAGCATCTGCAGCCCGTCCCCAAAGCAAAATACCGTAAGACATAATGCTATGAAAATAACTAAAATATACTAGTCTAGCGATATCCACGTCTGTCAAATGCCGGATCTTTCTGACAGTGTAAGCGGCTGAACTTAACCGCCCTGCAAGAAATGTTATGTGAGGACCCCACTGCAGCTTGGAGTAGAGAACAGTCTTTTCGACGAGTTCAAGTATATCAATCTATAATATAAAAATGAATCGCAAAATGTGTTGGTAAGCGCATAACTCAACAACGCCTGGACCAATTTGGCCAATTCTTTTTTTAAAATGTTCGTTGAAGTTCAAAGATGGTTTTTACGGCGAGAAAAATTCGAATAATTGCCGGAAAAACCCTAAAAAGAGCCCTTTTTTTTTCCCATACAAACGTTTTCTAACTAAAACGAGCTTTATTGCTATTGTATAAAGTTCATAATTACAAGCAGTCACTGTTGTTTAAACAATGTAGGTATGTTCCTAACGTCAAAGAGTCAATTTTGCACTTAGGTAGTGGTAGGTGTAGGGTAGGTGTAGGGTAGGTGTAGGGTAGGTGTAGGGTAGGTGTAGGGTAGGTGTAGGGTAGGTGTAGGGTAGGTGTAGGGTAGGTGTAGGGTAGGTGTAGGGTAGGTGTAGGGTAGGTGTAGGGTAGGTGTAGGGTAGGTGTAGGGTAGGTGTAGGGTAGGTGTAGTAAATAGGCAGGTAAGTAGGTAGATCGGGACAGGACAACGTCTGTCGGGTCAGCTAGTATTATATATTATTCAATACAACGTTACATTCACTACTTTTAACAAATTCTTGTGTAAATAATGTTGCAAATTCTTGTGCAACTTCTATATTAGTACTTATGAGACCACTGGAAGTCTCCAGAGTGTAGTCAGTATTATGTCTTTTGTTCCTATTTGTTTCATTATTAATAATTTTCCAAATATGTAGTCTTAATTTTATCATCAGCTGATTTTACTTTGTTGCTAATGTATAACGCTTTAGCTGCCTTAAAAGTTTTAGAATAAATAGTAACATACTTATTAAATGTTTCAGTGTTAATATAAGGCTTAAGGCCATACAGCTCAAAAAGTCTTTCCCTACTTTTCCTGATACAGTAACCGGCACTGTACCTGTGTTTTTTGCAAGGGTGTGTTGGACTCAAAAGCAACGGTATGACCACAGTAAAGATATCTAACAGTATTGTGACTCGGCCCTGTCCTTGAAATAGTTACCTACAGGCGTGTAGCACAGTAAAGATATCTATACAGCTCTGAAGACAGGCATCTATATCTTCAACTTCAGCGGCCTCTTACACACGAACGCGTGTCTGATGGACGAGTACAAGCTCACGGACAATCAGTTCGAGCAGTGGAAGCTGATAGCGTCGGGACTGCCGATGTCGACAGACGTCAAATATAAGGACAGATGTGACGTGAAAGGTGTAATTTTATATACGTGTAGTAATCTTATATATAAAATTCTCGTGTCACAATGTTCGTTCCTGTACTCCTCCGAAACGGCTTGACCGATTCTGATAAAATTTTGTGTACATATTGGGTAACTTAGGTTAGGTCAAGTCAAGCAAGTCATTATCATATAGGTCGATTCGATTAACTTAGGTTAGGTTAGTTTAATCGATTCGATTTGGAATGAAATACTGGGTGGTTTTTTTTATGTCCTTTATTTACACTATATACATTTAACCTAACTTGTATTAACCTAACCTAGTACCCGGACTTGTATTAACTGAACTTATATTAACCTAACATTTTACATCACGACTGACTTAACCTAATTTTTTTGTACTTTTTTTTGTACTTAACCTAACTTTTTAGTATTTTTTTTTTATTTAATTTTTTTACATTATCTTTAAAGTTTCATTACAACCAGAGAGAAAAGATACACTCTTAGAAATAGATTCAGTACAAGCATTATGGCCCGCGTTAAGAGACGTTCGCTTAAACGAAATAGACAAAAGCAACGTATATATGCGCATACGACAAAAAGTAGAGATGATAGATTACAATATAAAAATAAAAAATACAAAACCAAGTAAACCACGGTCGCCAAGTTACAGAGAGGAGGGTGACTTATAACATAGTTACATACAATTTCACATCGCAAAACGTACAAAAATAACCATCGCGGTAACAGTCCTTATGAAACGAAACACAATCGTTATAAACATAATACATCATGTTATACAGAAATCGATTCGCGCACCTCTCGCACAGATGATAAGCCGAAAAGCGAGGCGAATAGAACGTCACACGAATCTTGACCCAGTAGGTACACAGCGCACGCAGATCTTCATAGAAGACTTGAACCCGCGAAGCAGTCGCCTCTTCGTCGAACAGATCCACGTCGCTCGGACTCGGAAACGAAATATTAGACGGCACGTCATCCGCAGGCGGAGCCGAGAAGAGCTGCATCCACCATTCCATCGTACCCTTTTTCAAATGTCCCATCTTCTGGTCGAAATATTGAATTTCCCCCCTCGGGACAATTAGCTTCGTACTTCTCAATTTTCCATTGGTACGACCCTCCCATTCCACATTGATGCTCGGCGCACTGACAAGTTGCAATATGTTCTTCACCGAGGACGTCCTGTATGACTTGACGACCATCGCCGGAATAAAGATACTTGCGAAGACAAGCGAGGCAGTCAACTGATTTATTCTTGTAGGCTCCGTTTCGAATAATTCGTCCCAGTCGTGAATTAAATGCCCACTGCTTATTTGTAGAGTAGTATATGACATGCCAATGGCGTCTTCTCGTTCCTTGATGGAGAGCGACGAGTTTATAAGGTCCTTTATAAAGTTTTGCAAGTTTATTTTCAAAGCGTGTTGGATACGCGCCGACTGCAGATATTCGTCCCACGCCGCCATGGTCTTCTGGAAGTCGATCGTGGCTTTTTCCTCCGTTGGAGTTTCTTCTGACTCGGTTGTTTCTCCATCTGACTCTGCATCCGCTTGCGTCTTCAGATTCGATAATCCCATCTGGGCCAGGACATAGTTTTGGTACATGGTCTTCCTCAGATGTTCCCAGTCCGTGGTCGGTTCTTCCGTCGACTCCGTGGTCTTGTAGCATCAACAACAGAACCTTTTTCGAGTATTTTATAGAACTATAGAGAGTGTCAAGCTGACGTAATTTCTTCCAAACAAAACTGTATTTTTTCTCTTGCTGTCATAAAAGATTGTTAAAAAATCTTAGAAATATATCTTACGAAATATACTGGAAAGTGGTGACCCCGACGATTAAAGAACACCATTAACCTTCGGCGTACGAGATGCCTTGTAATGATGACGAGCAAACGCAAGGAGCTCACTTGGTGTGTACATGTCAACGGGCATCAACTTCAAGTCAGCGGAGCGATAACCATCTCACCAACCAAGACCTGCGAGAGGCCGTCATGCAGCTGACGAAAGAAGTAGCTGCGATAAAGACAGGGGTGGACCGGTCCAGGTACATGCAACGATCGTACCAACCCTTTCGCTCACGATCACGCCCATATTCCCGAGGACGACTAAACACTAACCAGCAGCAGTCAGGCGACATATGTTTTTATCACGCACAATTCGGCGAGAAAGCACGGAACTGCATATCTCCATGCAATTTTGAAAAGAAGCAGGGAAACTAGACACAACCTTGGCTGCGACGGGACCCGAGGTTAACGAGATATTACCCTACCGTCTACATGTATGTGATTACCAACACCGCCTGCGATTCCTAGTTGATACCGGAGCAAATGTTTCTGTCTTTCCATACCAGGCGGGAATGATACGTTGTGAAGAAGTTTTGTATGCAGCAAACGACACGCCAATACCCACATATGGCGAAAAAAGGTTAGAGCTCAACCTCGGTCTGCGCCGACCCTTATCGTGGAAATTCATCGTTGCCGCAGTAAAACGTCCCATACTAGGCGCAGATTTCTTACGCCACCACAATCTACTCGTCGACCTACGTGCAATGAAACTCGTAGATAAGACAACAGGACTATCGATCGACGGCTGCGTTTCAAACAGCATGTCTACTCCAACTGTGCTTACTGTCAACCTCACAGACCCGTTCCACAAATTACTGCAAAGATATGAAGACATAACTTCACCAAATTTCCCCGACATGAAGAACACCGAAGTCGAACATCACATCGTCACGCACGGTCCACCGGTATACAACAAAGCAAGACCCTTACCACCGCACAAGTACCATGCAGCGAAGAAGGAATTCCAAATCATGATGGAGCAAGGAATATGTCGACCATCCAAGTCACCTTGGGCGAGTCCACTCCATCTCGTTATGAAGAAAAGTGGCGAGTACCGACCATGTGGCGACTACCGACGTCTGAATGCCGTAACCAAACCGGACAGATATCCGATCCCGCGACTCCGTGACTTTACATATCGTCTGGAAGGAATGAAGATCTTCACAAAAATTGACCTCAGGAAGGCCTACAACCAAATAAGAATACGAGAAGATGACATCGAGAAGACAGCAGTCATCACACCTTTCGGCCTGTTTGAATTTCCCCGCATGTGTTTCGGCCTACGCAACGCGGGCCAAACGTTCCAACGACACATCAACTATGTCGTTGGTGACCTGGATCACGTCTTCGCATTCGTCGACGATCTTCTTATAGCGTCGACAGACAAAAAAAACGCACGAAAGACACTTAGAAGATCTTTTTAAAAGACTGCAGGAACACGGACTTCGTATTAATCTGTCAAAATGCATTTTCGGCTAGGCAGAACTAGAGTTCCTCGGATACAAACTGACAAAAGAAGGAATTCAGCCAACTGAAGATCGCGTGAAGTGCATCACCGAGTACACTGAGCCCACTCGAATCGTCGCAATTCAAGAATTGCGACGATTCCTCGGTATACTCAACTTCTACAAAGAAAACATTCCACGCTCCGCATGCTTCCAAGAAAAGCTATATAAATATCTTCGAACATGCAAGAAAAACGACAAAACGAAGGTGAACTTTAACAGTGAAAATAAAGAAGCCTTTCAAGCATGCAAGAACAGTATCAAGGACGCTGTCACATTATCACACCAATCTGTGCAAGCTCCATTGTCACTTATGTGTGACGCATCAAATACCTGTGTGGGAGCTGCGCTGCAACAACGCGTCGATGGCCACTGGAGACCCCTCGGATTTTTTTCTAAGAAACTAACCGAGGCACAGAAAAAGTACAGCACATTTGACAGGGAACTGTTAGCGATCTACTTGGCCATTCGTCACTTCCGGCGTATGTTCGAAGGCAGAGAAATCACGGTTTACACGGACCATAAACCACTAACCAATGTATTACTGCGACAAAACAGCAAGACGGAAACAGCGCTTCGCACAAGATACCTGTACTACATCAGTCAGTTTACGACGAAAATATGTCATATCGAAGGAAAGGACAACATTGTGGCCGATGCTTTATCGAGGATCGAAGCGATAACCCCACCTTCACCGATCGACTGCGATGAGCTAGCGCACTGTCAACAAAACGACGAACAGCTCAGTGACGTCACAAAAAACAAAACGCTGCGATTTGAACGCCTACGGCCCATCGATTCAAGTAAGCCAATATTGTGCGAAACATCAAGCGGAAAAGCGCGACCCTACTTGCCATCAACGTTACGACAAAAGATTTTTTATGCGTTGCACGATCTGAGTCATCCTAGCACGCGAGCAACAAGAAAACTCATAGCACAGCGATTCTTCTGGCCGAATATGAATAAAGATATCAGCGTGGTCAGCGCCATGGTCTTCTGGAAGTCGATCGTGGCTTTCTCCTCCGTTGGAGTATCTTCTGACTCGGTTGTTTCTCCATCTGACTCTGCATCCGCTTGCGTCTTCAGATTCGATAATCCCATCTGGGCCAGGACATAGTTTTGGTACATGGTCTTCCTCAGCTGTTCCCAGTCCGTGGTCGGTTCTTCCGTCGACTCCGTGGTCTCTTCCGTCGCTTCCGTGGTCTCTTCCGTCGTCTGTTCCTCGTCGTCCTGCAGGTGTTTTTGGCTGTTTGGCATCGTTTGGCTGTTGGTCTTGGAGATAGCATGTTTAGTCTGTGTTTATATTTGGCGATTATTTTATTTTTCGTGTGTTTTTGATCAATTTGGTGTGATTGTTCAAAACCTAAGTATTTGTAGGTGTCATTTTGTGATAGGGGATCTATTGCTTGGCCAGATTCTAATACGTATGGGTTACTATCAACATGATTTCCTTTTCGTAGAGTAAATGTTTTGCACTTGTCAATACCATAAGACATGTTTATATCATCAGAAAAGGTTTGAGTAAGATCTGCGAGTGAGTGGAGTCCTGATATACTATTGCAATAGAGTTTAATATCGTCCATGAACATTAAATGGGTGTGTTTAAAATTATCCGATGTTTCATTATTTTTGATTGTAAAGTATTTGTAGGTGTCATTTTGTGATAGGGGATCTATTGCTTGGCCAGATTCTAATACGTATGGGTTACTATCAACATGATTTCCTTTTCGTAGAGTAAATGTTTTGCACTTGTCAATACCAAAAGACATGTTTATATCATCAGAAAAGGTTTGAGTAAGATCTGCGAGTGAGTGGAGTCCTGATATACTATTGCAATAGAGTTTAATATCGTCCATGAACATTAAATGGGTGAGTTTAAAATTATCCGATGTTTCATTATTTTTGATTGTAAGCCCACTGTCTGAAGAATTTAGAAGATTAGATAAAGGATTTAAAGCGAGGCAAAACCAGAGAGGGCTTAGAGCGTCGCCTTGGTAAATTCCACGCTTTATGGGTATGGGACCTGTTTCTATTGATTTTCCTACTTTAAGTTTGGTATTCCAATGTTTCATGGACTCTGTCAAAAAAATGATTATTGCGGGATGAATTTTGTAATGCTCTAGTATGTACAGTAGCCAACTATGTGGGACAGAATCAAAAGCTTTTTGATAATCTATGTACAGTACGCAAAGGAGATAAGTATCCATGTCGTCGGGAATAGTTGAAGATTTCTTAGAAACCAATGCGGGCTTTCAAATGAAATTTTATTAAATCATTGAACTGTTTATTCTCTATAAATTGTATTTTATTTTATTCATAAAAACCTATCGGTTCCTAAGTAAACTTCAACTGTTTCCGGCGACATGGATACTTATCTCCTTTGCGTACTGTACATGGTGCAAATATCATTTTTAAAGTTAGTATTATGTTTCATGGTTTTATGTTTCATCTATGGTTAATTGCTCTTTACACCCCTGACTATATTTACGGCACCCTTTTTGTTCCTCAGCTAAGATGTGTGTGTTTATATATAATTTCCGCAATGCAACCGGTTGTTAATTTGTAAATAGTAGTAGGCAATTTATGGGTCTGTATTTGGCTGGGTTCATATAATCGGTGTCTTTAGGAAGCATATAGGTTAGGCCTTGTGTAATAAATTCTGGGATATTTTGTGGATATTTAATGAAATCATTGATGTGATTGTAGATGGAGGGGTGTAGGCAAGTTAATTTCTTATAGTAATAGTTGTGAATGTGGTCTGTACCAGGAGCTTTCCAATTATGAGCTTTATTGATGACGTAACGAAAACCTCTAATGGAATATTAGCAAATGACATATCAGTGACGTTTTCTAAATTGCGTTTATCGTCCTGTATCCATGTCGCAGTATGATTGTGTTCTGATTTATTCGACCAAATATTTGACCAGTATGTGTGTAGCTGTTCAGGGGAGGGATTGGGTCTGTCTGTCTGTTGTGTATTTTGTGTATTTGTTGTGTTAGGTTCTTCATAACTAGAATGTGTTCTGTATTTGTGTTTTATTCTTTCAATATGAAACATCATACAGACAAATATGATGTATTGTGTCATTCTTGCTATGTCTCTGCGTATTATCTGTATTTTTATATCTAGCCGTTTTAGCCACTTTGGTCTTCGGTCTATAACTATGTTGCGCTGTTGTATAAATGTTTGTGTAGATATTTGCGTAGATTGCTCTTTGATTTTGGATCCATTGCAGATTGTTGCTGTGTAAGCAGCACAATAGACAAGTGTGTGGGTTTTCTGAAAGTCGTCATCATTTGATGCATACTTAGGTGTGATTTAAGAAAGTGATTATGTGAGCAAATTTCTTCGATGTTGTTTGGGTATAAATGGCCTAGTTGTAGGGTCTGTTAATAAATATTTACTGTAGGTTTCTTCAAAGGTCTTTTCTACAAGATGATTTTTTAGTCACGTTCCAAATTTCTCAGGGTGATAGTACCCATGAAATTGAATAACTTTCTCCAAAAAACATGGGTCGAAATATTAAAAAAAAAATCGGACTTCCCATACAAAATCGATCAGCTGACTATTGATTTTGTATGGGAAGTCCGATTTTTTTTTTAATATTTCGACCCATGTTTTTTGGAGAAAGTTATTCAATTTCACGGGTACTATCACCCTGAGAAATTTGGAACGTGACTAAAAAATCATGTTGTATTTTGGTGTCTAGGGATTCGTCTACGAACAAAGCGCTTACGGTTTCTTCGTGTAATGTATCTGCTTGTGAGTATGTATTGTCAATTGTTTCTTGAAGGTCTGTTTGATTTAAGTCATTACTAGAGTGTAAGCTATTGGGGTGCGTTATTATTGCATTTTCTACCATGTCATCATGTTGGGTGTATTGTGTAGGCTGTATATTGAGGATGTCCCTAATTTCACGTTTAATTTCTTCTAACTTGTCGTCTGAGATAAGCCTATTATTTATTGGAACGAAGTTCCTTATCGCGCGTTGTGAAAGGGGGCTAGACGGAAAAAATTCTTACGAAAAGTTGTCACGACATGCTATAATGCATGCTAAATTGAATCGTTAGAACTGTCAAATAGAGTTCATTATTAGTTGAATGGCGGCTTTTCTATGAAAATATTGGAGCGAATTAAAACCTTATTTTTGCTATTTTTATTACTTCACAAACGCAGACAATTCGAACAGAAAAATTGAATCGTTGGAACTGTCAAATAGAGTTCATTATTAGTTGAATGGCGGCTTTTCTATGAAAATATTGGAGCGAATTAAAACCTTATTTTAACACATTAACCGTGAAATTCGGTTGCACATAGCTCCTATTGTTCGGTCGGCTGGTGCCCGACCGGACAATAGGAGCTATGTGCAACCGAATTTCACGGTTAATGTGTAAAAATAAGGTTTTAATTCGCTTTTCTATGAAAATATTGGAGCGAATTAAAACCTTATTTTTACACATTAACCGTGAAATTCGGTTGCACATAGCTCCTATTGTCCGGTCGGGCACCAGCCTATACGTTTCTCAGAATAATTTTATCATACCTAGTTTGGTAAAATTTCAATTTTTAACCGTTTACGTTTACAAAATAAAGTCCGAATTCGCTTTTCGTAGAATATGTTTATGTATTTAAAGGCGGCGCGGCGAACTCTTTGAACTAGGTACCTACGGCGATATGTTTAGTACTTTTATCATTGGCGAATTATTTGTAGTTGTAAGTAGGTAAGTGAGTAGGTACTCTTTTGCTAGAAAAAGAAAGGCAGGCAGGCGTAGGTACCTATAGGTGCTATAGGTAACCTATTTAAATAAATTAGAGCTATTCACAAACACAGTTTTAATCAACTTTGGCTTAATTAAAAAACTTACCTATTAGGTATAAAATTTACACTTCCCTGTATCGAAGCAACTGCTCAATATGGAGTCCATTTCGCTCGATACATAAACGGGCACGTTTAATTAAATTGTCTTTTAATTACATTATATTTGTTAATAATAAAAAAAATATTATTATAACTTAAAAAAAATAAAATTTTATTACAATTCCTTCACTAATTAATCGAAAGGAACTTCGTTCCATCCGGGTGTCCCTTGACACCTCTCAAGTTTTTTTATAACTCTACGGTGGTCGGCGATACGTTGTTCAGATACATGCGTGATACTCGGAAATTGTTGAGTTATGACCGTGTGCAGTTGTTTTCTGTATGCAGTTCTATTGGTTTCTAAGTGGGTTATTTTAAAATATTCTCTAATGATTGCCTCATTGATATCGTCAGTCCATCTTAAACGACTAGTTGTGTTTATGGGTGGTTGTGAATCAGATACTAAAGGTTGTGTATGTGCTATTGTGTTTTGTGTTTGACCGATATTTTGAAGATGGATTCGGACCTCATTTTTTATGGACTCTAGTATGGCGTCAGGGAGCAACTTATTTCGTAAAATTGCTCGTTTCTGATCGCCTAATCGTTGTTTTGAAACTTGAATCTCGGGAAATTTTTGGGTGAATTCAGCATATAAAGGATCTAAATAACCGCGGATTTTGGTATATAAATCTGTGACTTGAAGGTAGGTGCGCCAAATGAACTCATTCATCTCTCTTGTCCATCTCAATCGCGCGCGAACTTGGCCAGTGGTGGGTTCAGGATTGTTGGCGACTGCCTCCTGAACAACAGCCACGGTTGCAGAGTTTATAGAAATAGGTGAAGAAATAGAAGAATGGTCTGTATGATAGTTCAAACATGAAAGAGGAGAAGAGGGGAGACAAGGAAATAGAGATGTAGAAGAAGATGGTCTGCTGTAACTTTGTTCGGGTGACCCGGTAGGAGCCCGCTGACTCAACTCACTACCACCGATGGTTCGTATGCTGGAGCGCCCAGCATCGGCTCCAGGCGCGCCCCGGCGACCGCCCCCGGGCAGCGATCCTATACGTAATTTTCTCTTTGCTCTAGTCTCCATTTCGTCTATGGGTTACTATTGCCACGTTAGCCGCCCAGTAATATTATATTTGCGTTGCCCGCCCCCCACGTGATCTGGTGTTCGATCGGGACGTGTGGTTAGGTTTCAGGGGAAATAAAATAATCTCCAAATATAAACACAGACTAAACATGCAAATAAAATCACAACTGACGTCGCGTAATTTAATTAAATCCATAAATTCATTTGCTATACCCATACTCACCTATTCTTTCGGAATTATAAACTGGTCCAAACCTGATCTAACTAAACTCTAAACTAGATCTTGTGTCCAGAGGCTCACGCTACCGCGAGACGAAGGTGGACGCGGTCTTATAGATATAGTAAATCTGCACAACAAGCAAATTACCAGCTTGAGAAAGTTTTTTATTGAGAAAGCCCTTCAGTCACCACTTCACAAAGTAATAGGGTATTACAACCATTTTTGAAAAGTGTCTCAATGAAATTCTGTAGTGCTAATATGCCACCAAAAAAAACACAACATTTTTATTCAATCGATAAGTGCCATAAAAATGCATCTAAATTTTAAATTTTCAAATTTCGCGCGTAATTGGACGAAAACGCCTCTTACTGAACGCCATATTGCTGAGCGTAAATGACGTCAGTTCGTTTAGTATCAAATGAGCTCATATTAAATATGATAATTGTATATCATTTAAAAATAATTAAAAGCATATTTTGTAATAGGTGTAATAATGAAAAAATTACGTTGGTTACGAAAATAATAAAGGTACAAAGCCTATATTACGCCAATCGGTTGACTGACAGTTGTCAATTTTTTGTTTACACAGCCGTATGGCGTAATAACATGGCCGCTACTATTTCACGGTGTTTTATAACAGATTAAAAATACTGAAAACTTTGAATTGAATTTAAAAAATTGTTTTGTTATTTTATAAACTAAAACTTGCCTTTTCCGACTGCTTTATGCCTAAACTGTCTCAATAACATATTTATAGATTTTTTCTCGTATAGAGTAAAATACCCTATTACACAAGTAGACAAAAAACTCACCCCACTTAATTTACACAGTACTGAACCACAGACCAACGAACGTATCACCAGTGAAATAGAAAAGATTGCAGCATGGGAACGTAAATCACTTCACGGCGGAGAACATCGCCTCGACTTGCAGCAACCTCATGTCGATATAAAAGCATCGAACGCGTGGCTGCGGCGAGGCGAACTCTTCCCTGAGACCGAGGGATTTATGATTGCCATCCAGGATCAGGTCATTGACACAGCCAACTACCAAAAATTCATAATTCGCAGTGACAACACAATGACTCCTGCAGACGATGCCATGGTGCATCCGAGACCATCCAACACATCACAGGTGCATGTAGAGCCATAGCCCAAACCGATTCTAAACATCGCCATGATCAAGTTGCTGCAATAGTTCATCAATCATTAGCAATTCAAGCAAAACTAATTACAGACAAAGTCCCCTACTATAAATACAAACCGCAAGCAGTGTTAGAGAACAATAATTTCAAATTGTACTGGGATAGGACAATAATTACAGATAAAACAATTTACAATAATAGACCACACATTACTATGTTAGATAAACAAAAGAAATTAGTGTACATAATAGACATAGCAATTTGCAACACCCATAGCCTTACTAGCACACATACGGAAAAAATTGCAAAATACACAGATTTGTCAATAGAACTTAAAACGCAGTGGAATGTTACACACACCAAAACTATCCCCATCATACTATCCAGCACAGGAGTCATCCCAAAAACCCTACACAATAGCCTTAACTCATTGAATATTAGTCCATCTACTTACCTTCTGCTACAAAAAGCATTTATTTTGAATACATGCAGGTTAACCCGCAATTTTTTAAATACCTAATTTAGTACACAATGCACTTGGCTTCGGCCCGTGCCAATTTCGACCCACACATTAAATAAAAAACTTGAGAGGTGTCAAGGGACACCCGGATGGAACGAAGTTCCTTTCGATTAATTAGTGAAGGAATTGTAATAAAATTTTATTTTTTTTAAGTTATAATAATATTTTTTTTATTATTAACAAATATAATGTAATTAAAAGACAATTTAATTAAACGTGCCCGTTTATGTATCGAGCGAAATGGACTCCATATTGAGCAGTTGCTTCGATACAGGGAAGTGTAAATTTTATACCTAATAGGTAAGTTTTTTAATTAAGCCAAAGTTGATTAAAACTGTGTTTGTGAATAGCTCTAATTTATTTAAATAGGTTACCTATAGCACCTATAGGTACCTACGCCTGCCTGCCTTTCTTTTTCTAGCAAAAGAGTACCTACTCACTTACCTACTTACAACTACAAATAATTCGCCAATGATAAAAGTACTAAACATATCGCCGTAGGTACCTAGTTCAAAGAGTTCGCCGCGCCGCCTTTAAATACATAAACATATTCTACGAAAAGCGAATTCGGACTTTATTTTGTAAACGTAAACGGTTAAAAAATGAAATTTTACCAAACTAGGTATGATAAAATTATTCTGAGAAACGTATAGGCTGGTGCCCGACCGGACAATAGGAGCTATGTGCAACCGAATTTCACGGTTAATGTGTAAAAATAAGGTTTTAATTCGCTCCAATATTTTCATAGAAAAGCGAATTAAAACCTTATTTTTACACATTAACCGTGAAATTCGGTTGCACATAGCTCCTATTGTCCGGTCGGGCACCAGCCGACCGAACAATAGGAGCTATGTGCAACCGAATTTCACGGTTAATGTGTTAAAATAAGGTTTTAATTCGCTCCAATATTTTCATAGAAAAGCCGCCATTCAACTAATAATGAACTCTATTTGACAGTTCCAACGATTCAATTTTTCTGTTCGAATTGTCTGTCTGCGTTTGTGAAGTAATAAAAATAGCAAAAATAAGGTTTTAATTCGCTCCAATATTTTCATAGAAAAGCCGCCATTCAACTAATAATGAACTCTATTTGACAGTTCTAACGATTCAATTTAGCATGCATTATAGCATGTCGTGACAACTTTTCGTAAGAATTTTTTCCGTCTAGCCCCCTTTCACAACGCGCGATAAGGAACTTCGTTCCAATAAATAAATAAATAATAATTTATTTATCGTAAAAAAGAGATTGTACACAACCAATTAACTTAAAAACTAGTGATCAAAATTGAATACAAAACAAAATAGGAGCATCTGCAGCCGAACTAGGTGAAACCTGTATCTCGGCATACAGCGCCAATCATCTCAGTTTTTTGTTGGTGTCGTAATTTAAGCTAACGAGTACAACATTATTTAGACTAAGGGAAAAACAAAATAAATTAAGCTAAAAACTAAGTGAGTGTGTGGTGTATGTTTGGAGAGGGGTATATGAGTGTTAGGATGTGTTAGTGTATGTAATGATGTATGAAATAATGTGTGTGTGTGGGGGTGTAATGTTTGAGTGAAGTGGTAAAGATATAGATGAAGAGTAATACATATTTTTACACACATTGATGTGAGATATTTTAAATATACCGAGAAATAAAAAAAACTTGAGAGGTGTCAAGGGACACCCGGATGGAACGAAGTTCCTTTCGATTAATTAGTGAAGGAATTGTAATAAAATTTTATTTTTTTTAAGTTATAATAATATTTTTTTTATTATTAACAAATATAATGTAATTAAAAGACAATTTAATTAAACGTGCCCGTTTATGTATCGAGCGAAATGGACTCCATATTGAGCAGTTGCTTCGATACAGGGAAGTGTAAATTTTATACCTAATAGGTAAGTTTTTTAATTAAGCCAAAGTTGATTAAAACTGTGTTTGTGAATAGCTCTAATTTATTTAAATAGGTTACCTATAGCACCTATAGGTACCTACGCCTGCCTGCCTTTCTTTTTCTAGCAAAAGAGTACCTACTCACTTACCTACTTACAACTACAAATAATTCGCCAATGATAAAAGTACTAAACATATCGCCGTAGGTACCTAGTTCAAAGAGTTCGCCGCGCCGCCTTTAAATACATAAACATATTCTACGAAAAGCGAATTCGGACTTTATTTTGTAAACGTAAACGGTTAAAAATTGAAATTTTACCAAACTAGGTATGATAAAATTATTCTGAGAAACGTATAGGCTGGTGCCCGACCGGACAATAGGAGCTATGTGCAACCGAATTTCACGGTTAATGTGTAAAAATAAGGTTTTAATTCGCTCCAATATTTTCATAGAAAAGCGAATTAAAACCTTATTTTTACACATTAACCGTGAAATTCGGTTGCACATAGCTCCTATTGTCCGGTCGGGCACCAGCCGACCGAACAATAGGAGCTATGTGCAACCGAATTTCACGGTTAATGTGTTAAAATAAGGTTTTAATTCGCTCCAATATTTTCATAGAAAAGCCGCCATTCAACTAATAATGAACTCTATTTGACAGTTCCAACGATTCAATTTTTCTGTTCGAATTGTCTGTCTGCGTTTGTGAAGTAATAAAAATAGCAAAAATAAGGTTTTAATTCGCTCCAATATTTTCATAGAAAAGCCGCCATTCAACTAATAATGAACTCTATTTGACAGTTCTAACGATTCAATTTAGCATGCATTATAGCATGTCGTGACAACTTTTCGTAAGAATTTTTTCCGTCTAGCCCCCTTTCACAACGCGCGATAAGGAACTTCGTTCCAATAATAATAATAAGCTGGCAACCCTTAGTGTCATCATACGTCGTCTCCTTACTTCCTTAATTTATTTTTACAAATTCAATAGTTGTTTGATATTTCCAATTAATTTCGCTACACAATTTAATATTACATCCATATAATCAACCTTTTTGATAAATAATTTATGATATAAACAGTTTTAAACAGATTGAACCAAAAGTGACATAAGTCATTGAAAACCTAAAAAACTGAAAATTATTTCGATATATAATATAATCAGTGAACGGAAATATAATACCTAATGTACTACTTACGCACCGAGAAATTAATTTAAAATGAAGAAAAATACCCATATAATAATGGATCAGAAACGACGATGACAACATGATTTTAAGATCAGCAGCACGCCGAGCACGCCCACCATCTTCGGACCCGTCGCTCAGCTCCGCCTCGCCGCCGCCGGAACCCAGCCCCAACGTGAGTGCTGTGACACCGGCCTCGGCAGTTGCGTCGAGCTCGAGCGACGAGTATTTCTCTCCGCCGACGACGCCACCACCTGTGCGTCGGCGGGGACGACGCCGGCCACAACTTGGGACTTCGAGACCCACCGGTCTCTGATAGGGTCCCCGCTGCCGGTGGAAGTGTGCAGCGCATGAGATGGACGCAGTCTATTAATGAAAGTGTCATAAGCTCATACTATGGGGCTACAGAGGGGGGAAGTAACTTGACTGCGTACCGTGGTCGGATGCTCTCTCTGTTTCAGGTGCTTGAGCCAGCTGTCAACGTGTCGGCACAGCGACTGTCGGATCAGGTGCGGGTCATCCAGCGTAACCATATGCTGGATGACGTTGTACTTGATCGACTACGCCTAGAATCACGGAGTAGCCATGTCACGTCTGCTTTGCCACTGGTTGCGGTCGCGGTACAATCGCAAGATTTACCCAGTGCTTCACCGCGACCTGACGACGGTGGTGAAGTTGATGATGGCGAGGTTATATCCGTGAGTACCCAGTGCAATGTTCAATTGAGGAGTGCTTTGGAGGATGCGTTCCGGGAGTATCGCTCCACACCGCCTGAATTAAAACCACGACTATCTCGTTTACCCATGCACAAGAAAAATAGGGCGCTGGTGTGTGCTTTAGATTCGCAGCTGTCAAATTATTTTGACAGCAGCAAATACCTCGCTGATACCCACTCGATCTTGTACTGCGCGGCTGTAGCAGCATGTCGTGTAGCTCATGTCGAATTTCCCAACAGTGACGGAGCTGCACGACCAAAACCAGCTGTACCAGCATGGCAGTACAGGATTGAGCGTCGTATTGGTGAGGCTAGAGCACTCATCGGCAAGCTTATCTGCTTCAGGGAGGGCAACACGCGACCTAGAGTGATGCGCTTTGTGAGGCGGGCATTCTCGGGGACTGATATCAATCCTCGAGATTATTTGTCCTGCATCACAGTCCACAGAGCGTATCGACTTCCTGAAGCAGAAGATCTGTGCATGGGCAAACCGTATTCGACGGTACAAGCGACGAGTGGAGTGGTACACTCAGAATCGCATATTCCAGAGTGATGAGAGGTGGGTGTATAGGACTTGGGAGCGACCGGACCAAGGCGTGGCTGATGCGCACCAGCCGGATGATGCTGCCATGTGTTCGTTTTGGCGCAGCATCTGGTCGGTGCCTGTCAGCCACACTGAGGGCGACTGGACTCGGGAAGTTGAGCGAGCGTGTGAACCAATACTAGAAATGGGGGCAATTACCATAAGCCCCCAAGATGTAGCTCGTGCAGTCCGTCCGTTGCCTAACTGGAAATCCCCAGGGCCGGACGGGCTGCAAAATTTTTGGATAAAATGATTTCAAAGATCGCACGTTCGCTTAGCATCTCAGTTCCAGTTAGCCTTAGAGTCAGGATCGTTGCCCCAATTCCTAACTACTGGAATAACCCACCTGCTCCATAAATTTGGTAGTACTACGGAACCCAAAAATTATAGGCCGATTACTTGTCTGCCAACGGTCTATAAAGTTCTTACATCCATTTTGAGAGTGAAAATTAACGAACACATTGACAAAAATTCAATCATGTCTGCCTCTCAAAATGGATGCAGGAATGGGTCTCGTGGTATTAAGGAGCTACTCCTCATTGATATGGCCATTAACCAGCAGGTTCGTCGTTCCCGAAGGGATCTGTCGACATGTTGGATAGACTATAAGAAGGCCTATGATTCTGTGCCACATACATGGCTCATGAGGGTGTTGGAGTTGTATAAGGTAGATACAACTCTGCGCACCTTCCTGATGTCATGTATGGGGCAATG
Organism: Charanyca ferruginea; assembly: GCA_947361185.1. Classification (NCBI taxonomy): domain Eukaryota; kingdom Metazoa; phylum Arthropoda; class Insecta; order Lepidoptera; family Noctuidae; genus Charanyca; species Charanyca ferruginea. Next base: position 16,981,152 of record OX376059.1, on the reverse strand, counting down.
GAGGACGGTCCTTCGCTGTCCAGGATGTCGGCAGATCCAGGAGAATAGCGAACCGATAAGGATCGAGCGAGGTATATTTCAGGGTGATAGTCTAAGTCCACTATGGTTCTGTTTAGCCTTGAACCCTCTAAGCACGTTGCTGGAGGGTTCGGGGTATCGGTTGAGAAGAGGAGGTCAGGTCATATCTCACCTCCTTTACATGGATGGTCTGAAACTCTTTGCCCCCAACAATTTGCGACTGATGGAGCTACTGAAAGTAACAGAAGCTTTCAGTAGCGCCATCAGGATGGAATTTGGTGTGGAGAAATGTGCAGTCATGCATGTGAAGCGAGGGGAGATTATGGAATCCGTGGGAACCCAACTCTCGGATTCCATACGCCTTAGATCCCTCTCCTCAATCGAAACCTACAAGTACTTGGGTATGTCGGAAGCGTTAGGCATCAATGCTGCCGACATGAAACAATCGTTGAAGGAGCGCTTCTTTGGCCGCCTGTCTTTTATCAGGCGAAAACAAGGAGCGCGCCTTCAACGGATGGATCATGCCGGTTTTGATGTACTCTTTCGGCATACTCAAGTGGACTCAGCCGGAACTTGACGCCCTGGATAGGAGGGTCCGTACATTGCTGACCGCAAATCGGATGCATCACCCACGGTCATCGGTAATGAGACTGTATATCCCACGAAAGTGCGGAGGCCGAGGCTTTCTTAATGCTAAGTCCCTGCACAACCGTGAGGTATGCAGTCTCAGGGAGTACTTCCTTAAAACCGACGTGGGTATGCATCGAGATGTGGTCTCAGTGGACAAGGGCCTCACCCCGCTCTCCTTAGCGAACGAGAACTGGCGCAAACCTGTAGTACTCGATACTAATGACCGCAAGGAGGTATGGCAGAGCAAGAAGCTTCACGGGCGCTTCTACCGGTCCCTACATGGGCCTGATGTAGATTTCTTGGCGTCCGTATCCTGGCTGCGTTTCGGTGACCTGTTTGGGGAAACCGAAGGTTTTGTCTGTGCGATTATGGACGAAGTTATGATGACGAACAACTATCGGAGGTATATTGTGAAGGACGGCACGGTTGACATTTGTCGGGCATGCCCCCGACCGGGAGAATCAATCCGACACATTATCTCTGGGTGCTCTCGTCTAGCTAACGGAGACTACTTGCATAGACACAACCTTGTAGCTAGGATTATCCACCAGCAACTTGCTCTAAAGTACAGGCTTGTGGAGTCGGAGGTACCGTACTACAGGTATGTGCCCGACCCAGTTCTTGAAAATGGCCATATCACGTTGTATTGGGATCGATCTATCATCACTGACAGGACTATTGTTGCCAATAAACCTGACATAGTTGTGATAGATCGATTAGAGCGTCGTGCAATGATTGTTGATATAGCGATTAGCGGTTCCGCATGACGAGAACCTCGTGAAAACCGAGAAAGATAAACAAATTAAGTATGTAATTAAGTGTGTATGTACATGGCTCGCGAGGTCGACATGTGGGATGTGAATACAGCAGTCATTGTGCCGATAGTCGTTACGGCCAATGGACTCATTTCCAAGAGCCTCGACCAACACCTAAGGAGGCTCTCGTTGGGCAGCTGGATCAAGGGCTTGATACAGAAAGCGGTACTCCTGGACACGGCGCGTATAGTCAGGAGATTCCTATCTCAGGAGCCCTGACCACCGGTAGCTTGGACCCTGTTCCCGATACCGGTGGGCTACTATTTTTTATATTTTTAAATGTTTTTATTTATTTTTTTACTAATATTTAAAAATGTAATTTAATATGTTAAGAAAATGAATAAACGAGAATAATAATAATATGTGGGGACGTTTCACACACTGCCATCTGACCCCAAACTAGGGAGACCCTGTACTATGGGTGTCAGACAGCTGATATACATACACAAATATATTTTAAATACATACATATATAGATAAACAACACCCAGACACAAGGCAAACACAAGTGCTCATCACACAAATATTTACCCTGGGCGGGAATCGAACCCACAATAATGATTTAGAATAGGCAATATTTTTAAATAATATATTCATTGTTTTATTAATTTTATCATATATTTTTATTGTAATCATTTTAATATTATTTTTTTTCTATTTTTGGTTTTAATGAGATGTCATTAATTTTTATAATTATTTGTATTGCACAACTACCAAAATTTAGTTTTTAGGGTATTTCTAGTACCACAAAAGAATCACAAAATGTGTCTACGATGTTTAAAATTTATATATTTGATAAATTACATGTAATTTTAAGCCTAATTATCCAACAGATATTCAAAAAGACAGTAGTTAGACAAAGAAAGTATTGTTAAATAAAAATATTTTACTTAATTGGGGATTTTGAGAGTTATGTGTAAAGGTTTCGATGATATAAATATTATCAGAAGGTATTGTATAGAATACCTAGGCAAAGTATAAAATAAATAATATTTCATACATTGTATTGTATGGAATACCGGATTATACAGATTGTCGGTAACAAATAAAGGATACAGGTATTAAGCCAATTGTTTATGGTCTTTAATGAATTTCAATTTCTAATATTGCACACAATTAATTTGCGTAAATGTCTAGTCTATATACATACATGTTAAGCTTGATACTAGTTAAAACAAAACTATAAACAAAAAAGAAATGTTTGTTTTTTAAAGATTTTTTTTTTAAAAGCGCACGTTTGACCTTGGCATGTTGTGTGTCAAAAAATCCAAAATAATTCATATATTAATAACCTAAGAGGATATTAGGCGCAATTGTGCGATAATGGAGATATCATCATTTATTACGCCGACTTCATACTATTTTTTTCGAAAAAAAATCTGAGTGCGCTGTTTCCGATTATAAACCTAAAAGTTCATTTTATAAGGCATGTAGTAGGTATTCCCAATCGGTACCAAGCAAAAAAAAGCGACACTTAAAAAAAAAATTTTGAATGTCTATGAAACGCGATATTCAACCCACTGTGCAGCGCGGCGCATTCGAGACTGTCGGTATACTAATTTTCCTACTAATTCGAGACGTGTAGGTACGACTCGCGTTCCGACCGTTTGTATGAAGATAGAATACTGTTAGATATCTTTACTGTGGTTTGACCGCTGAGATCAGTAGGGAGATAATTTACAATAGGTTTATCTAAATAGTCGCAGCTACAAAAAACATTATCAATACATGTAGCAGTGGTTGCAGTTATTCGTGTTGGTTCTAAGAACACATTTGATAAATTAAAAGATTTAAAGAGACTTATAAATCTACTGCTATTTGAATTATTTTCTAATTAATATTAAAGTCTCCGCAAATTATTATTGATTTATTACCAGTTGCAAGTATAGTCAAAACATCCTTCATTATAGACTCAAATATAGAGTAGTTTTGATAATTCGGGGGTCTGTAAACGCACACTATGACATGCTTATCTAGCTCAACACAGGACAGTTCAATAAATATGTTCAACCGATAGTTCAACTATGTCATTTCGAGACTTAGATTTTATATTATTCTTTATTATAATTAGTAAACCACCACGCAGCATAGATTCCCGATTGAAACAGCTGCTGACACTATAATTTTCATAATTAATTAACATTTCATAAGATTTCCACTGTTCAGTTAAACAAATAATGACGAATATTGTCTTTTCTAAAAACAATTCAATTTCTAATTGCTTGGAAGAAAAACCTTGAATATTTTGATGAAATAATTTCAAGGATTGTTGGCTAGCCCTTTTTTAGGGTTCCGTAGCTAAATGGCAAAAAACGGAATCCTCATGGATTCGTCATGTATGTCTGTCTGTCCGTCCGTATGTCACAGCCACTTTTTTCCGAAACTATAAGAACTATACTGGTGAAACGTGGTAAGTAGATGTATTCTGTGAACCGCATTAAGATTTTCACACAAAAATAAAAAAAAAAACAATACATTTTGGGGGTTTCCCATACATAGAACTGAAACTCATTTTTTTTTATCAAACCCGTACGTGTTGGATATCTATGGATTGGTCTTCAAAAATGATATTGAGGTTTCTAATATATTTTTTTTCTAAACTGACCAGTTTGCGCAAGAGACACTTCCAAAGTGGTAAAATGTGTGTCCCAGGGTGGGGGACACACATTTTGCCACTTAACATTCTACCACTACCACTAGTGGTAAAATGTGTCTCCCCCCCCCCCTGTAACTTCTAAAATAAGATAATGATAAAACTAAAAAAGATATATGATGTTGATGTACAATACCATGTAAACTTCCACCGAAAATTAGTTTGAACGAGATCTAGTAAGTAGTTTTTTTTGAATACATCATAAATCGTTAACCGCAATTTACCTTTTATTCAATCAACTCAAATATAAAAATAAAAACAAACTTTTATATTATGTTATTTGCTGCTGCGGAACCGGAATAAGCATATTATGTATGTTAATATTTTTCTTATGTGACAAGTGCTCAAAATAAGGAAAAGCACACAATTATTTTATGACAATTAATTTTTAACATTTCCGTGACACTGTCAGTGATATCATCTATTTTAACATGTGAGCCATGTGTGTGTGTGTAACCTACACATACAGTTATGGAATTAGGATTATATTGCTTCCTAGTTATTAAAGACATTATTTCTTTGTAGGAGGTCCCAGGCGTGTAATAGTTTAAAGCGGAATGACTCAGGTTGTTATTTAATAATTTACCTAACCCTTTGCCTAAACTATCTGAAAATATTTTTTTTTTCGAAGAAAAAATATTTTTTTTATTTCTTTTGCAGTGTGTTAGTTTAATACATAAATATAAAACAATTTAAAATATAAAAAGCTTATTCGAAGTGGTATCCATTGGCTGCAATACAGTCCTTTAAACGTTGAGGCCAGTTATCAATAGAAGCACGCACTCTTTCCATGTGAAAATTCTTCACTGCCAATCGTATGGATTGTTTTAGGGACTCCTAATTATCATGGCGTTTAGAGCAAGCCGTACTCTCTAAAACTGACCATAAATCATAATCCAGCGGATTAAGATCGGGACTAGACGACGGCCAGTCTTCAGCTCTGATGAAGTCCGAAACGTTCACTTCCAACCAAGACTGCGTGGACCGAGCTTTATGACCGGCGCCGAGTCTTGTTGGAAGGACCTCACCATACTTGGTTATTGAACATGTTGTTAAGGGGCTTAACTACCTTCTCAGAATAGTATCTTGATACACTTGTGCCGATGTTTTAATACCTTTTTCACAAAAATATGGCTCCGTCACTCCTTCATAGCTAACACCCCACCAAACCATCCCTGAAGTCGGATAATGCCCACATTGCACTCTGTCGACTAATTGGGAAGCTTCCTTAGAACTTTGAGCATAATTACGGTCATTTTGTTTGTTAAAATGTTGCTCAATTGTAAAGATTTTCTCATCCGTAAACAAAATTTTTCTGTGACCTCTCTTTGCGTACCGCTTCAGTGGTTGTTTCGATTTTACCACCCTATTCTTTTTTAAATTATCAGTTAAAAAATGACCAGTGCGTCTCTTATAGTCCTAAGTCATCTTTTAAAATACGCGACATGGTTCTGGGTGCTATCTTCATCTCCCGAGATAAAATCTTTTGCTTTCGGACAGGATTTCTTCGAATTCTTTCCCTTACTGCTTTGACCACCTTTTTCGTACGAACACTACGTGGACGGCCAGATCTTTTTCTGTCACAAACAGAGGAGGTCTCATTGTACCTATTAATAGGCCGGTACACAAACATTTGACTAATACCAAGCGTATGGAGAGTTTTAAAAATTGCATTTGGCTCCATACCAACTTTGTGTAATGCAATCAAAGCGATTCGGTTCTCTTTCTTACCCCACTCTATTTTAATATCGCAATATATATATATATATACTACTCAAAACAAAATAAGGGCCACAAGGTATTTTGTCTGTACCATGAAAATAATAAAACCAATATATATTTTTTGTCTCCATAACGAAAACTAATGTTGTTTTTACCATGTAGACCAAGCAATTTATTCAAATAATAATGATTAAAAAGTTTATTTGCTTTTGAAAGAAAAAACACATTTTAGGTTAAAAATAAAAACAACGTAAAGTTACTGAAAACAAAAGAAAATACTCCATGCTCATCTTTTAGTAACGGGTATGCCCCCCTCGTTTAGCTACGCACTCCTGAAGCCTGGAGTGCATGCTCTCAATCAAATGCCTGACATTTTCCATTGGAATCTCTTCCCAGGTCCTTTTCACAGCGTTGATGAGTTGCTGTTGGTTGTGGATTTCCTGATCACCGTCTCTAACTCTTCGTTTCAACTGATCCCACATGTGCTCTATTGGATTTAAGTCCGGACTGTTCGCCGGCTACGGCAAGACTTGAATTTGAGAGTCTTCCAGTACAAACCGAGTCGCTTGAGCCGTGTGTGCACGAGCATTGTCTTGCATCAAGATGAATCCAGGACCCGCTCTCTGTGCAAATGGGATCACATGTGGTCTGACAACTTCCTCAATATACCGCTGAGCAGTAACAGTACCCTCATTTAAAATAGCGAGCTCAGTTTTGCCGTGTAAGCTTATCCCGCCCCAAATCATTACATTTGGACCACCAAAACGATCGACTTCATGGATGCAGGCTTCTGAAAATCTCTCGCCGCGTCTTCTCCATAATCTAATACGCCGATCGTCGTAAAAAAATTTAACTTTGCATTCGTCTGTGAAGAGCACCATAAAAAAATAAATTACACCAAAATGAAAAAATACCTCGTGGCCCTTATTTTGTTTTGAGTAGTATATATATTATATATAACAAACTTTATTTCTGGGTGGAAAGTTACTGTCTGTCTGTAAAACTGAATGTTGTACAATATCTGGTGTTATATTGTTAGTAGGCATATACTCCGTAGCAGATTGGAACAGGTCTTCCAATACCTCTGGTTGAGTTTCCAGGTTTGGTTGCTTTTGGATCATGTCTGTATTGGAATTACACATACCCACTAACTCATTAGTGGCAAGGATATGCTCTTTTATTTGTTTTTGAGAGTGCACATACTTTGTATAAAGAGAATGTAGCGACTCTTCAAGAACCTGAATTTCAGACTGTAAGTGTTCAATGTCAACCTCATAAATGCTTGCACTGTCTTCTAACTTTATTTGAAAATTATTAAGTTTATTTATTAGAAAAACACGTTCTTTCCTTAATTTAATATTATTGGAATAATGTTTTTGTTGTTTCCTTTTAGTACATTTATTAATGATTTTATTCAGCTTGGCATATTTTTTTTATTTTTTTATGGCTCATTTTATAACTACTATTATTGTTTTTAGTGTAGTAAGGAATCTTCTGTAAGGTCTATTGTTATTAAGGAATTCGGGTTGCAATTACTCTTTAACAATTCATTATATAAATGGTCAGTGTCCCTAACCTGAGTACATTCTTTTTTGTTTTCTAATGTTGTAATGCGTACATTTGCATGAATTAATTCTGCTCCAAGTCCCTAACTTTACACAATGCCTCCTCATATAAGTTGCTACAGTTGTTGAAACCATCCGTGACCACCTGCAATTTATCCCGCTCATCAACGACACCTAGGTGTTGCTGATGAAGGTGTACTAGCTCCCGCTTTAACTTTGTATTTATGTCAACAATTTTCTTAACTTCCTCTTCGGATTCCTCTCTCTCCTGTAATAATTGTTGACATCCAGTGTCAACAATTATTACAGGAGAGACACCTTGAGTTCTTGTAGAGCCGTTCTCAATTTAAGCTCCACATCCTGAGCAGTAGCCTTACGGTTCATCACTGGCATGGTTTCAGGATAAGTTACTGAAATTAGAATTGAAGAAACGGCGAGAACTAATTGAATAAACAAAATAGGAAAGGTAGAAATGAAAGATGGGAAATTAAGCGTTTAGGGAAAGAAATGAGATAGGCTGCTGATTGAAAATCAGCTTTTACAATTACATTAAATGCGAAGTTAATTTAATTTAAAATAGTCTTATGACTTTACTTTTTCTTATGTGGGTAGGATGCTTAGGGCGGGTTGCTAATAGCAGGTTGGTAATAGTCAAAAATGGCGCTAACTATCGTCAAATCAAAATAATGGGTTGTTTCACAAAATCATACGTCAATAAGTTACTATAACCATAACCAACCAGTCAACGTAATTTTGTGTTGTCAAACAGCTACTTCAAACGTCAAAATATTATGGAATCTCTTTTTGAATATTTTTAACTGACGGATTTTTATGTCATGAAACAACACGTTACATTTAACGTACGTTAAACATCATCAGTTATAGTAACTTTTTAACCGTCCATATGTAACGTTAACCGACTGTTTGAAACAACCCGCCCTTAGATTAAAGTTAAAGTTTTTCATCAAGACTACAATGCAAATTCAGGGACAAATACGTTATTGTTGTTACATATTCTGATAAACTATAAGATTAACTAGGTATATTTGGAAACTAAGCTTTGTCTTTCTAAGAAAACAATGTGACAATCTTTGATTATATAATGTCTAGATGGAGCGTCGCCCTACAATCATAACAAAGAAAAAGAGTCAACAATTTCAAGTATGTGTGCGTGCAGGCGTCGTTTTACACTGTGCATCTACGTCTCTGTGTGCGTAAATAATGATTATATAAGCAATTATGTATATAATTATACATAAATTAATATTATTATACATATATTAATCATTTATTATTATTATTACGATCTGTACTGATCGGCGGGTAAGCACTTGTGAGCCAATAGTTGGCTGACACTTTTTGACACGTTTGCGTGCACTTGACGTTCCATCTAGACATTATATAATCAAAGGTGACAATGACCTTTAGCAAAGTGTCAAATTCTACTAGAATAAAAGATGCTGAGACTCAAAAAGAGCGTGTTATTTAAATAAATGACGATCGTCTGCTATTAATAGGGCTACAATAGAATAAAAGTAAACAATACTCCCCGTTTAAATCCGTAGGTTGACATTAGCTGTTTGTTATAGGTTACCGGTAACGGTGATAACCATGATGTTTATACATATATATTCTTTTTATGTATGTTCGGGCATAACTCCGGAAATAAACTATACAAAAACTAAACCGATTAAACTAGACCGATTTGCAAATTTTTTTTTTTCTTCGAATGGGGTTCATTCATAAATATATTATATCGAATATAACTTTATCGAAATTAGTTCAGCGCTTTTTGAAAAAATCAACAAAATCTCAAATAAATTACATAGATGACGTTTTAGTTTCTTCAATCTTTGGTGACTTTCAATTTCTGTTTTAACTGTGTCGCGTTTTCTTTACGGATTTGGATGTTAAGGCGATACAAAAAAGCAGAAAATAGAATCTTTCGTTTTGGAAGTCGGTTGTTTTGTATTGCCACCGACTTCAGAAACTAAAGTAATGTGTGTTCTGTGCTAAAGTTATTTATCACTTAGTTAAGTTTTTGAAGGCGGTTGTCTTTTTTTTAGTTTTTATTTATTTCCGACTAGCACTTAGCCACTTAGCCCGCGATTTCACTCCAGGTTTTTGCATCAAAAACTATCGCAGTATCATCTGCAAAAGCAAAGATGCAAGATGCATTGCGAAGTTGTAGGGAGCATAGGTCGTTTATGTAGATCAAGAATAACGTGGGCCCCAAGACACTGCCTTGCGGCACGCCGTAACCTACCGCTGCAAGATCACTAACATGCTCACCTATGCGAACGCGTTGTTTCCGTTCCTTGAGATAAGATCGGAACCAATCAAGAGCCAAGCCTCTGATCCCATAAGCCTCTAATTTCTTAAGCGGTATTGGCCGGGAAACCGTGTCGAACGCCTTTGCCAGGTCCAGGAAAACGCCGATGCATCTCTGTCCCTTGTCTATTTTGCGACTGAATCAACAAGACGCGTAACTGCATCCTCAGTGGACCTGCCAGAGCGAAAACGAACTGCCCACAATAGTAATTATGAAACCGTCTCCGACATATTACAAATTCAAATTCATTTATTGTTTGTCACAGGTGGAGAAGGAGCTCTTATCATAATAATATACATATAGATCGCTGTAACATACCCATAGGGTGCACAATATATAAGAATAATTTAGAATCTATCCATTAATATTTATTATTATTCATGCAGAAATACTTTGTAATTAATTAATTATTACTCATGTGAAAATACATTATCATTCATTACTATTTTAAACATGTCAAAATATATTATCATTTATTAATATGTCAATCTTTAGTCTCAGGTGTATTGTCATCATTTCGGTCATGCAATTTATATTAAATAAGTAAAAACAAAAAATAAGTTTAACAAGTCAAGTTTTAGTCAACCTAATACTATCTTTATTATTAGACATAATTATTACGGTCATATTTTTTTTATTTCGGTCATTAAGGTATTCGTTAATTGAATAATACGTTTTAGCTATGAGAAATTATTTTAGCTTTAATTTAAGGGGCAGACAAGCGCTAAAAGTGGTCACTTTTGGAGGTAAGCAACGATTCTTTGAATTTAAGAAATGCAAAACAATGGAAAGTCACTCGAGTAATAATTCAGGTAATTTACTAATTAAGTACTGTTTTAGATTTTTTAATTTTGAACTGATTTAGGAGTTATAGAAATAAAATGATGGGTGGCGCTAGTTAGCTCTTGTCTGCCCCTTAAAATATTCAGTGATGAGATATTCTTAATACCTACAGTTTGGGAGTTTGTTACATGTAGGTATATTGTAACTCCAATACCAAAAACACTCTATTTAAATCTTACTGCTTTACATTTAATACCTTCAAGTTCAGTTTTGTGTCTCACACTTTTCAACGTTTTATACTTATCTATTTCGCGTTTTATCATTACTGCCGCTTCTATTAAGTAAAGTAAAGTTTGGGTTAAGATTTTCAACCTTTTAAAAGTGGTCTACATGAATCAGTCTGCCTAAGTCACATATGCTTCTAATGCACTTTTTTGTGCTTTTAGAGCACACTCTCTGTTCGTGCGTTACCCCAGAATAAGATACCATATCTAAGTGTGGAGCCTACATATGCATGGTAAACACTTGTTAGAGTACTCTCATATTACGTAGTAGAGTATTCTACTACGTAATATAGTATGTACAAATAAATAACAATTATTATTATTACGCCTTTCCACTAATGGTCCTGTCCTGGGATGAGACAACCCAAATTAAGTCCTTCCTTAAACATTTTGCCATAATCTTTGCCAGGTCATGATGGAACCAATACCACTAGCCAGTGGTAAAACGCCCATTGAGTATCTGTCTTTTGTATGGCACTATGTCTATTTATACAATAGGGTATTTTACTCTATACGCTATAGGCATAAAGAAGTCGGAAAATGTAAGTTTCAGTTCATAAAATAACAAAACAAATTTTTAAATTCAATTCAAAGTTTTCAGTATTTATAATCTGTTATAAAACATCGTGAAATAGTAGGGGCCATGTTATTACGCCGTACGGCTGTGTAAACAAAAAATTGTCAACTGTCAGTCAACCGATTGGCGTAATATAGGCATTGTACTTTTATTATTTTCGTAACCAACGTAATTTTTTCATTAATACACTTATTACAAAATATGCTTTTAATTATTTTTAAGTGATATACAATTATCACATTTAATATGAGCTCATTTGATACAAAACGAACTGACGTCATTTACGCTGAGCAATATGGCGTCCAGTAAGAGGCGTTTTCGTCAAACGACGCGCGAAATTTGAAAATTTAAAATTTAGATGCATTTTTATGGCACTTATCGATTGAATAAAAATTTTGAGTTTTTTTTTTGGTGGCATACCTATTAGCACTACAGAATTTCATTGACACACTTTTCAAAAATGGGTGTAATACCCTATTACATAGAATATAATTCACAACAATGAAATTTATTTTTTCAGAGACCCAACCCCACCAATGGGTAATGGTGAAGGCTTATCTACTTCTGAAGAGTTAGTACACCTGAGGCGTCAGATTGTCAAATTGAATCGCCGTGTTATGTCAATAGAGGCTGATCAACTGCAGCGACAGCAGAAAGAAAAGATTGCGTATGCTTTTGGTATAGCCTACTTGTTGTTCAAAGTTATTGCTTGGCTGAATAGATCCTAAGCAATGTTAGAAACAGCATCATTAAAATGTAAGATGAAGTCCTACCCATGTATTGTTGACGTTATGAAATTTAAATCACTGGATTGTTTGTTTTAAGGGGCATATTATGTAGGAATATCACTTTCTGATTATAGTAAAGGTGGAAGTGTTCATCAAAGATTATTATTTCTTAGCATTTAGGTAACACTTTTTTATATGATATGTTGTACAATTCCGTAACTTGTATAGTGAATCCTCACATGATATTGATCAATTTTCTTGCATTCATCTACTTTTAATGAATTGTTGAGAAGTTACATGACCCTTCCTTTAGTGTATAGATTTTTATTTGAATAAACGATACAAGTTTACATAATGTGATTTGCAATGCCTTAAATACCCTATATTCAAATATGATCTTGTGTTTTACATTTTGAAAAAAATAAAAGTCACCATTCAGTATAACACTCAATATATTCCGAAAATTCCTATAAGAACATCAACACAAGAAGACTGGGCATTCCAAAATATGAATGCAGACAATTACGGAGATATTAATACATAGAAATGGTGTTAATAGATCAATGGCTTAAAATCCTAAATGAATACTGGGGACAGTCACATAATCATGTATTTCTTATAAACTTGAGTTCTTGTTTTCTTTTTTATGTTTTGGTCAGTTTCTCTTCATAAATAAAGATGACGGAAAAAAGTGGCCCACCAAGTCTCTGTGCTAACCATGCATTTTTTACTACGGCTATTTTCAATGAGTCTACAGCAAGCCGAGCATTTAAATTTGTATGTAGGGCTCTGCCCATTCCTTCTAATATGATTAAGTCCACTCCACGAGTCTTCATTTCAGTGCATAAATCTGTAAATAATATTATGTTATCCATGTACTAGTAATTATTTCAATAATTTTGAATTTCAGGAACTTACCTACACTAATCGTCCTAAGGTCCAAACATGGACCTCTTTGCCCACTTGATCTTACAACTAAATCTCCAGTGGAGAGGGCTGCTGAGATAACAGGACATATATGGGAAGCTCCCTGTAAAATCTCTTCTAATTCAACATTGGTAACGTCATTCAATGCAGGCCATTCATTAGCACATAATATGACTCCAGTGCCTCTCAATAGTAAAGCTCTTACAAATGGCAAAATACCAAGAACTATATCAACTCCACTATTGTCAACAAACACTGCAGCACAATGGTGAACAGTTTTCTGTAACAATCAAGTACATTTTGAAACAACATTCTTATGTTTTTTTTTTATTACTGCATTCCATGCTTTAAACAGTGAATTATATTCAGTCATCAGTTCTCACCTCCAGTTTATCAAGCCATTTATCTAAGCAATCATACAGCCATGGCCTCTTTTGAATTTTCTCTAGTGCTTCATACAGTCCACTATTTAGAATACTGGTTACTGCCTGGGCTCCCCAGTCAAACATGTTGCCTAAAGAAATCAACTTATTGGATTAATTAAGATGCCAGCCCTTGACAGCCATTCTTACTTATATTATTCAGACTCTGTATGTTGTAAGTACTTTTCAAGTTTGTCTATTACATATTACAAATGATTTAAATCCACAATTCAATGCTATCCACTACATGGTAACCCTAGCCATAGCTATATTTATTGTAATGATTTGTATAGGCACATGCCAAGAGTTGCATTTGGTAGTGCTGTGGGACTAGCTATAACTCTGATTACCACATTCAGGGCAGTCTTATGCTTGCACAGGTGAAATATTAAGACGAATGTGCTAAGGTGGCTTGCGAAATTCAATTCAGTTTCTTACGTTTTTATAATTTGCAACTGAGCATCAGGTTGTATGGCAATAAATATAGAGATGACACAAAATAAATAAAGAATTATTTCATTATATTTTAGTTAATTTTATAAGGATAGGGAGAATGCATAATGTGTCCATCAATTGCATTTGTAGCAAATTGGAAGGTTCTCCTTTCAGGAGAGCCTTCATCTACGAATACCTCTTCGAGGCGTTTTCGGTGCGTCTAGCAATTTCTTTTTTCCTGTCATGCCTGGAATGAGACTATTTGGCAGATGTATTTTGGAACATATGCAATCTTCACACACTCAACATATAGTTTCGTTTAGTCATGAGCTTGGTCTTTGGCATGCTCATTCCAATCTCGGGGCTCGCCTTAATTAGGTCACTCAACATTTCGCTTCATTCCACTGCCGAAGACGAAAATAATACGATATCGTCGGCGAAACGCTCAAGGTGGTCAGCGTTTTTTCGCCATCAACGCCTATCTACCCAAGTATCAAATAAGAGTTTTCATAACCTCTTCAAAGGTGGCAGTGAAGAGCGGGTTTCCTTGCTTGACACCTTTTTCAATGTGCAATGGTTGTTATTTTTATTGCTGCTGTCTGTACTATTTTGGTATTTGGTTCTTAATGAATTCAGTTAACAATTGCTAGATACAGGTACATTTTAAATAGGGTCAGTGGTGGAGAGGCTTTGTCAGAACTCTACATGTTCAGGTAGATATGAGGAGTCAAGTTCAAGTCAAGAATACAAGTTCAGTTCAGTTTTCTTGTCCATGATACAAAAATTTTAAGTCTAAATAAATTTAAGTTTTGTTTTAGTCAGTATATTTTTTTTATTACCTTTATACCAGGTACTGAGCTGCAAATTGTAAGACTTTGAAAATTTTAATTTCATAAGCAACCTTAGCATGTACTATAAATATATTATAGTGAAATGGCCTACTACAAAAATAATGATATCAATTATTGTTGGTACCTTTTCTATTTTGGTAAATAAACATAATATGGGGTTACCAGCTAACACTCCTCTGCTAAGCTCTATCCATCGCTGTCGCTCATCTGGAAGTGCATCTATTTCAGCCAATCGTGAACCAAATGTTGCTAATGCCCCGTCGTTTTCATATTTCTTTTGTTGTTTCCATAAATCAAAGAATCCCTGAGAACGAAGGCATGTTTCGTTGATATCAAGGAGTAATCGTATGGTCAACTGTCCGTGAGCACTAAAATAAAAATAAAACATTTTAGCATCTACTATTATTGTAATTCCTTTCATGATTTGGATAAAGCAGACCAATTAAAAAATTTACGATAAGTGATCACCTCAAAAGGACAGAGATTTGTATAATATTATAATACTTACAGAGGATTAATTCGAAGTTCTTTCAATGCTTCTACGTAACAAGTTTTAAATTTGAGTGCGCGTATTTCTACTGTAGGATCTTCATTATTCAAAAGTGCAAAATTCACATATTTTTCAGTCAGTTTTTCACAAGTATTAAGCCAATACTCTCTTGCTTCTTCGTCAACTAACAAGTCCAAAGTATCTGGATTATATTTATCTGGCTCGAGTAAAATGTGTGAGAGGCCAAAATGATCCATCCTGTAACTTCTACCAAAAAATAAACCACTGACACTCTTAAATCTTTGGCGACACGTACAACAAAACAACAATAAAATTCTCATTTGCTACAGCCTTAACCCATTGTATTGTTTTATCATTATGCAAATACAATATAACAATATCTTATCAAAAACTATCTAATTATCTATTCTTGCGACAAAGACTTATTGAATCACATCACAGATTAGATATCAAAAATATGTGTTGTAAAATAAAATAATAATACAACATGACATTCCCCCTCCTCTCCGTTTCTTATTTTTTGTGGCGCCAACCCCAACAAACAACACTACAATATTTTCACAAAGAATGATAATCGGTTATAACAAGCTGCACAAACAATGCAAGTATCATTTTATAGATAGCACAATATCATAGCAATTAATTTAGTCGATTCTTTGTCAAAACGTAAAAGTGCAACACTATACTGGGAGAGTGATCAACAAGTAAGTCTGTGGCTTGCTTTTTTTTCATCTGTATCTTTCTTGTTTATGGTTTGTCTGACTGACGGACTTCAATTTGGTTCGTTCGTAGAAATTGCAACTGAGGTTTAGTTATGTGTTTAAAATGGATAAAACTAATTATTTTCAAAAAAGACTGAGTTTTTTACGTAGTGAGATATAGTACATTATGTGCCCCCTTAGTTTAATGTAATTTGTGTTGTGATTTTAATGATTGATGTAACGAACCAGTGTACGGCAAGATGGACGAATTGTCTAAGGGCATGACACAAACAGGAAACACCGCTACAACTGACAAAATTCAAGAAAATGATCATGGTAAATATTGCAATGTATTTTTCTTACGTTAAAAGTAATGTGTAACATTTGCTTGCTATGGTTTAAAAGACGTGTGCTTGATTCGAAAATAAATATATAGGTAAACAATAACCAAATCTTACAAAATACTGCTAATTATTATATTATTCTACCGTTAAAATAGATAGATAGTTGAGAACCCTGGCGTTATAAAACAAATTTCAATGTGGTTCTTTTACAAAATGCTCAACAAGAGCATTCAATAGTCTTTTAATCAGATAACATATAAATATTGTTACCTGTGAATTATAATGTCTTGTTTAAGTTAATGTAGAACAAGTCTACTATCATGTTTAAGATGTACCTTTTCCTCTTAACGTAATAGTATAAGCTAGAGTGTTAATATATTCCTATTCTATCCAAAAAAAAACAATTTCTGAGAAAATCTCTTGTATCAATAATACCCAGTAATGTATGGAAGAATGACTACAACTTGAATTTTTGGTTCATAATTAAGATTCTAATTTTATGTAGTTCCACTAGATTCGGTTGATTACGCCCTTTAACTTTTATGGTGTTCATGCATAACTAATAAGTTAGTTAGCATTCACTAGTTATTAATATAATATATGTAATGCATTAATTATTATTTATACTAACATTGTTAGCACTTAACAAATAATGTATTTAATAATTTATAATAATATGGCCTGATATAATCTATTACTATATTAATAGAAATAATCAATATTTTGATCTTTTAATTTTATCAGACCTGATATTGCGGCTGTAATTATTTCATTGTACTTTAATATTACCACCCTAATTATTGTAAATAATCAGGCCTCAACCATAATGAAGGTCCTTGTAGAATGTAGACAACGCAATAACTAAATTTAATTGCTTTTCAAATGGCTTTTCAATGCCGTCCTCTTCATAAATTAAATTAATGATATGTACTTTAAGGAAAGTCATTGCAGATTAAATTAAAGCAAACAGGGTTATATTCTGACAGCGTATTTTTATTTTTTTATTTAAGTTTTTTTTTTTAACTATCCTGTAAATGTAATTGTAATAATGTAATTTGCAGACAACATATTATCACCAATTAACGCATTTGGCTTAATTTGGAATAAGGATACTATATGGTTATTGTAAATGTATCTAATACAAACAAGCAGCTTACAAAAGTAATTAAATATACAAGTCTTGACCCCTCTGTGTTGCGATAACATTAACAACCTCACATAATATTAAAGTAACAAATAGATATCGAGAGATTCACTGATGACTTTTTATAACTGCAATAGGTAGTAGTGTGTAGGTACATATTTTGGGTTTTGGTGTTGTATACATACACATTATGTAAGCACCAAACTGTCCAAACCTCTAAGATCTCTGATAAGGTACCACTGGGAGTAACCATATCAGAGATTAGAACATGTAAAGTATGTTATTTACCTAAACTTCAAGGAAGGTAGTAACATAAAGAGGATAATACCTCATCTAAAATCTGAGAATATTCAATATAATGATGTTTTAATTGTGGGATTAAAAATCACGAATTATTTATTGTACTTTATTTATAGCAAATTATTAATTTCTTCAAATTAATAATTTGCTATAAATCCCTAAAAAATGGTTTAAGATTCTTCAATCTTAAACCATTTTTTAGGGTTCCATACTAAAACCATTGAATTAAGTGCTTTGTTTTACATATTATAAAAAAATAAATTCTTGTAAAGTTAGCTGGTTAATACTTATGTGTGTTGCGATAAAAAGGGTAAGTTTAAAATTAAAAAGCAAAATTTCTAATCAGTTCAATATTTATATTTACATACAATTACAAACTTTATTGTTAATACTACACAAAGAACCAGAGTATAATAGTTATAATATGTCCTTCAAAAATATGGAGTTGTTTTCGCGGTCGCGCCGTCCATTATTTAAAATACAAATGCTCTAACATTTATCCTAAAAACAAGGAATTGAAATAGATTACCATTCATCATCATCATCATCGACCTGAAGATGTCCACTGTTGGACAAAGGCTTGCCATAATCCCCACTCTTGGCAGACGTCTTGGGGATCACAGTGAGGTTGTTAAGTACATGAAAGCCGCTGCTGCCTGACTTCCGGATTTTCCCTTAGTCGCCTTCTATGGCACCCTCGGGATGAAATGATTGGTTACCATTATCTTTTTTTTATATCTTCAGCGTTCTTTTTTTTTTTTTTAACACTTAGAACCTACTTGTATAGGTAGAGAAGGATCTCTCAACATTCACCGAAGTAAGAGGGGTAAATTTACAAAAAAAAAATATTTTTTTTTCAGTCCAGTTAGGATTTCTGTCTAAAACTAGTTCATTTTGTATTACTTCGTTAGCTGTCAGTTCTCAAATCAATAATTTGTAACTACATAATAAGTAAGTCTAATAAATAAAACAAAAAGGAAAACCAGCAATTCGAAAAGAAGAAGATCGTCATTATAATATTCAGGGATTTTAGATGAGGTGTTATTCACTCTATGTTACTTCTTTCCTTCAAGTTTAGGTAAATATACTCTACCTATTCCGATTTCTGATTATAATCATCAGTTACAAGCATCCCCTATGAATCCCAGCAGTCTCTATGAACTCAGTATCTTCAGTTGATTTGCATGTTATCTGTGCTAAAAGAAACACTAAGAATAAGTAATTAACAAATTATAAAGGTTCTAATTTTTTGGCAGAATACTACACCAATCATGAACAATTAGCCAGCAATAATATTTTCATGACACCAACAGAGTTCTCCATATCAGTTATACATATGTACCCATGCCATAGTTTTGTATAATAAACATCAACTCTAGGAAAAGCACACAATGAGTGAGTGTTTCCTAATGTAATTTCTTGATAATTGCCCTTTTGAGATTATCATTAACCACCTTTAATGTCAAAGACTGATGTCACAAAAAAAAAAATAACACTATTGTTTAATCTACTGCTCACCTTAATAATATTGCTAATACCTGACTTGTTCCGTTATGTTTGCATTCATTGAATTGAATCATAATTTACTTTCTGAAAATAGGTTCCTGTAATATTCTTTTTAAGTATCAAAAGTTGTTGATTGTTTGTATTTGAGCTTCTGTGTTATTAACATAGCTTTGGTTTTAAGTTTGTGTAGAATTTCTGTATCAAACAGTTACTGCCATTTTACGCCCAAGATTGTTAAATAGCACTGCTTTTGCAGATGGCGTAAAGCGTGGTTTGCGGCACGCACGCCAACTATGCTAGCGTTGGTAGAACAACTGCGGTCATACCTCGGTGGAGGATGTGAGTGAATGCGTTTGTAGCATGGCGTGTTCCCAAAATGTCCCATGATCATTGTGTAATTCCACGATCCTTAATTAAACGTGATCATAGATCAATCCTCCCTTTACTTAACTACTCCTCAGATATATTATTTTAAAGAACATAAATTATTGTTATGACTCTTATGAGACATGTATCGACGCTTCGTCGTATGTCTATCTTATGAAGACTAGATCATTTTGAAATATTATCTAGCCTATTGAGAATTTTAACAGCCACTAGCTATTGTTATGTTCATTGAATAGTTTCCTAGTCATAATATACTTAATTATCATTTTCTATTATAGGTAGGCATTTGTCATGTTTTTGCTTATATTATAATGAAGTAAGGCGGTGGTAATCATGGCGTATGTACGACATCGGTCATACACTGTTTTTATTTTAATTTTATGCAAAATACTTTGGGACCAATTACACGTATTCAGCTTTGGTCTATAGAAAACATCAGTTTTGATGCAGAAAACTGAACCTACGCATTTCCATACTAAACACGAGTTTTCTATGGACGACAGCTGAATTGAGCCGAATAAGTGTAGTTAGTCCCATAATGCGTATTTTTGTGCATGTTTCACGACATATGCAATCATAGAATCTCTTCTAAAAACTGGTTAAATTAAGTGTATTTATGAGTGCTTATTCATGTCCCTGTAGAATCTATTATCACATTTTTGATATCACTATCTCAGCCAAGTTGCTGACGCGCTCATCTTGAGTGAGTTGTTTTGTATGATTGGATACTTCAGTGTTTGACCTACCCAATGTATGAGGTACTGGCAACAGCATTTTGTGTTCGCGTGGTGTTGCATGCCAAGAGTGCCGGGTGTTCCCTGTGTGGCAATCGTGCGTGACTCAACGGCCCTGAACCATTAACGTTAGAAATCGTGTCCCGAAAGGTCACATTTCTTGTTATTTTGTATTTTTAACCGACTTTAAAAAAGGAGGTTCGTATTCGGTTGTATTTTTTTTATGTTTGTTACCTCTGAACTCCGTCATTTACAGACTGATTTGGAAAAATCTTTTTTGTATTAGAAAGAATATCCTTTCAGATTAGTCCCATAGACCAATCTGAAAATAATCTGGGTTTGGTTGTTAAATCAAAATAATTGGAAAAATATGTCGGCCAAGTAAACGAAACTGCGAATTTTTGTTTTCCTGGGACTTTTCAGTGGTGTTTTTAGAGTTACCGTTTCTTAATTAATTTAAATGGCAAGAAATAGGCACCGACAAGCGAAAAAGGCAACCGCCTTTAGAAACTACAAAGTAAAGGATAACTAATTTCGGAAGTCGATGTCAATACAAAACAACAAACAGAACCAAAACCGCTAACTTCTGAAATTATAGTTATTTTTTATTTTGTTGTTTTTGAAGGCGGTTGTCTTTTTTTGAACAAGTGTTGGTTCAAACATTTTCTTCCTGTAATCAAATCAATGCAATAATCAATCGGGCCTTAGCGGGTGTGCGTTTTTTTTTTTAAGTACAAAAAGAAAAATGTTGGTAATCTTTCCGTGCTTCGTAAGTAGGTACTTAACTGCTTATCACACCTCTTCAATCACGTCGGATACTGTCTTCACTACATGCCTAAATGTAGATTATTTATTATAGAGAAATACCATATTTCACTTGACATTAAGCGTTAAAATGTGACCGAAATAACAATAATGTGTGCCGATGACCGATGTTTACAAGAGTTGGAACTCGATCGCCATACCTCTGTGAATTCTTGAAGGATCAAAGGAAGCGCTGGTTTTCAACATCTGTTTCTTTTCAAGGGGGATTTGTTTTAATCAGATAAATCGTGCTCATATGCCTCACGACTTCCTTACGCGAATTATTAAGTACTCTTCTTTAGGATCGATCTATTCTCATCTCAGTTGATATGTTAAACAAAATAGTTTTTTTTTTAATGTAAATTGCATTAAACTAGGTACTGTTAAAATAATAGGGTATTACACCCATTTTTTAAAAGTGTCTCAATGAAATTCTGTAGTGCTAATATGCCACCAAAAAAAAAACACAAAATTTTTATTCAATCGATAAGTGCCATAAAAATGCATCTAAATTTAAAATTTTCAAATTTCGCGCGTAGTTTGACGAAAATGCCTCTTACTGGACGCCATATTGCTCAGCGTAAATGACGTCAGTTCGTTTTGTATCAAATGAGCTCATATTAAATATGATAATTGTTTAGCATTTAAAAATAATTAAGTAATAGCATATTTTGTAATAGGTGTAATAATGAAAAAAATACGTTGGTTACGAAAATAATAAAAGTAAAAAGCCTATATTACGCCAATCGGTTGACTGACAGTTGTCAATTTTTTGTTTACACAGCCGTACAGCGTAATAACCTGGCCGCTACTATTTCACGGTGTTTTATAACAGATTAAAAATACTGAAAACTATGAATTGAATTTAAAAATTTGTTTTGTTATTTTATGAACTAAAACTTACATTTTCCGACTGCTTAATGCCTAAACTGTCTCAATAACATATTTATAGATTTTTTTCGTATAGAGTAAAATACCCTATTGCGCGGTGTGCTCGGTACAGACTTACTTTAAACCCGGAATATTACTTAACGTTCTAAGGGAGCCTTTTGCTTTGGTATGTTATCATTACTGGTTGGTATTTAACTAGGTAGGTATATACCTATTATAGTATAAAGCGTGCTGGAGCCGTATATGAAGTCTTTATGCCTTTATTTTACCAGTGCAACAGAGAGACAGATTTATGTAAGTACACTACATGATCGATAACACACACCTATTTCTATAAACGAAAATCGTATTTAATATTCGACTTAAAACAATTAGAAAACAATATTTCCACTCACAAAATCTGCTATAGGTTTGCAATGTAATGACAAGTTTCACAGTAGGTACACGGTATAGGTTGTAGTGTTATCTATTGGTACTTGAAAATGTAAGTCTTATATAAAAAATGCGATCTTACGAGACTATCATATCTATATAGTATAGATAGACATCAAACGTACTGACCAAGTGCCTCGATACATATTTGATGGATCATAGCACGCGTCGTAACCGAATTTATCCTGTGACACCTTAACTAATCTTACTGCAATCTAACTCAACCATTTATTTGAAATATGCCATTTATTTTTGAATTGTGAAGTAAAGGGTCAGTCAGTCAGAAAGTAAAAGCTATTTGCTCGTCCCAGACAGTAGGTTCCTGGAGAAGAACGAGCAAGAAAGTCTTGTAGAATCTTATAGAATTTTATCTACAGAAGATGCAATTGCTGACCTAACAGAAACTGTTGCTAGGAGTATGGATGATCATCGTAAATGCCTTTCAATATTCTTGGACCTACAGAAAGCTTTTGACACAGTCTCTGTTCCTACTCTCCTGTCAAAGTTGGAAGTCATTGGCGTTCGGGGAGCAGCGCATGAGCTTTTCAAGAGCTACCTCCAGAACCGGAAACTCCGTGTCAAGATCGATTCATATACTAGTGATGAAGAAATAATCACATACGGAGTTCCACAAGGCAGTGTGATAGGGCCTACGCTCTTCCTAATATATAAATGACCTTTGCACACTAGGCAGGTCCCTCCATTATATCCTTCCTCTCGTAAAGCCAAATCTTCATGCCCATCTGTCTCTCACAAAACAGCCTTCGCTAGCCGACAGCTTTATGTAATAAGCTTATTCATTTACAGAAGGGTCAACAAGCGTATCCAAATGAGTAATCTAAATCAATATGAAGTCAAAACCAAATTACAAAACTGGCTGTATACCCTAGATTATTCCCGTACAGAAGAACTTATTACCAAAATAATGTAGGCACATAATAATAGTTATTATGAATACAGAAACACATACAACATCACAATAGCACTTCCCAACAAAACACCCCCCTCTCCTTACATACACCACACCACACAACACCCCACTCCACTCACACAGCCATCACCCCTTCACACACATACTCACACATTCATTTACACCACACCACTCAACACCCCACTCCACTCACACCGCCATCCCCCTTTCACACACATACTCACACTCTCATACTCATAA
This sequence comes from Charanyca ferruginea, assembly GCA_947361185.1. Lineage (NCBI taxonomy): Eukaryota > Metazoa > Arthropoda > Insecta > Lepidoptera > Noctuidae > Charanyca > Charanyca ferruginea. Next base: position 16,957,485 of record OX376059.1, on the reverse strand, counting down.
TCATACAGGTTATTATAGGTTTATTAACACAATCAAATCGACAAAGGTTTCTTTTGTACACCAAGTGACAGTAGAACACTTAAGTCACAGGGTTCCCCTAGTTTAGGAGGCAGGGTTTTTCATTATTTGTGTAGCCTTTTCCCAAAATCCAATGTAACTACATGAATTGTTCAGTATTTTATACAAAGGTTTTTGTGCCAATAAACTTATTTTTATTTTATCAATAAAATATTACATCATTCATGTCAATGATATTCTAATAAACAGATATGTTATACACTCACAAAACAACCGAAAAAAGTGTTCCGCGCAGCAGCGGCTGCACACATACACACTTTTCATTCATTTTACAATTCACTACAAGTCAAAATGTTGAAAAGGGATGGCTTGAAAAACCAACAAGAAAAAAAGAGACAGTTAGTGTTGTCAATCGCGCTTGAATGTAAACATACATTATCCTGGCCACCAATCACCGCGTCTTGGCATCATAGACTAACAAATTTTACGAGACAGAAGGTACAAACCGCGAGTACATTTATACACGTGGTTTGTACCTATAACAACTAATAAACAGGTCTACACTCTGTCCACTGGTTTAATCGTTTTTTAACAGCTGCAACTAGTGAACAATATTTATGTTTTTTGAACTGATACGCATACCTGTATTATAATGTCTGTAAGAGGTCATAAATAGAATAATCCAACAAGATTAGGCAGTTTATATATTTTTTCATTAAACGAAACGTGAGTATTGTTACACATTATAGATTGAGGACCCGACAACGCAGTGAGTTAATCCGTTGTTCTCAATTTATAAGTTTATATATTTATTTTATAACACATTTTAAAGTTAACTTAAGGTGATCGGGAATAATTACATTATGAGGCAGCTGTCAAAAAACCAATCACCCAATGGACAGGGTATATAGGTATAATAGAATATATATAATAATATATAGAGTAGAAAATACTTATTTTGTAATAAAATTCATTTCTTTGTTTGTGAACAAAATGTTTAATTTTTAATTAAGTAAGTATGTATATAAATGATTAAATGAAACAAAATGATTACATATTATAAGATTAGAAAAAAGAAAAACAGAACTGTGTGTAAACAATGACTTTACTGCCTACGATATCGCATCTGTACTTTTATTCTATGTCCGGAGTGAACGCGTCCTTGTCTTACTCACGTAAAAAAATATATTTCCATTTCTTTCTTATTTCTAACCTCCAAATATAAGAATATTAGGAAAATAATTGAAATATATAAATAAATCGATGAATATTGCGTAGTTACATGTGGTATGAGATCCCTTGTGTTTTATTAAATATATGTATCATAATTGGTACAATTTCTAAATACACAAAATAGCATTTTTTTATTTTTTTAGCTGCTTTAACAAAGCGTTTCGCTCGTCGCCATGCGTGACGCAGACTAAAGGCAATACGTCCCAATTAGGACGTTTTTGAATCTTCAAAATTGGGCGCTCATAACATATCTGTTTAATATAATATCATTGATTCATGTAATCATGTTGAACTACATATCGACTGTGAACTGGCAACCGGTCCTATCTCAATTTTATGAAGATTTCACTTTTGAATGCCATTTTATACTATTTCATACTCCGCAGCGTTGCAAGAAATCCCATCTCAGATACGATTAAATTTGGCGCCAGAATCGATTTCATTCAACTTGTACTAACTTCGACGCGCAGTGAATGCGAGCATTTAATACTATCTCGCCAAACGTGTACTGACATGGACGCGATTACGCGCGCTCTTGAAACAAATAACAATTAAATGTGAATTTATTAGGTTTCTGAGCTTTAAGTTATTAATTATAATTATTGGAGACTTCTAGTAGCTGAAATGGTCAGTTTTTATTATAAATTAATAGTTAATATTTAATATTTCTGCGTTAATAATCCGTAAATCAAGATAGTACATTATGCATTGCCCTTGAAAATTTTGGCAGATTGGAATTACTGAGAGATAGTACTTCCTGATTCTATTCAACTAAGGATAAAATCAACCAAAAATAGGTACCTATCATTACATTTACCTATAAATATACGATAAATAAGTTGCACGATAATACTTTAATACTTTTAAGTTAATTTAAGTTAATAATACTTTTAAGTTGCACGATTTCGCTATAAGTATCAATTTTTTACACAATACGAGAGGTTTATAAGTTACTAGCGGTCCGACCCGGCTACGCATGGGCCTATAGCCTTCCTCGGTAAATGGACTATCCAACACAAAAATAATATTTCAATTCGAACCAATAGATCCTGAGATTAGTGCGTTCAACCAAACAAACAAACAAACTCTTCAGTTAATAATATTAGTATAGATACGAGTCAATGTGTACTCAGGCATAGCAAAAGGCCTTCAGTCGCAAAAAAATCAGTGAAGTTGTGGTGGAAAAAAATTTTTCGTTGTTTAATGTGAAAAAAGATAAGTGCAACTTATGCGCCAGTTATGAAACCAAAAATGTACAAGAAGAAGTTTGGAAGGAGCATACAGCGAAGAAAGAGATTGTTAGAATGGAAAAACGTTAGGATATTATGAGAGCTATTGAGGGAGAAATAATTTTAATAGAAGTAGATTTTCAAGCTGTGCTAATGCTTTTTATCACAAAACAAAGTTAGCTGGTCATAACTCGACAATTTACAATGTTGTAATAAGGCAAGCTACATGCTATTGGTTTTCAGAGGATCAAAACAATCAACTAGTTGCATCAACATTCGTATCATGCTTGATTGACTATTTAGAAAAAAAAATGTATCGCTTCTGAAAAAAAAACCAGTTGTAATATTTTCTGATGGATGTACAGCACAAAATCGTAACAATATCATGGCAAATGCACTGGTAAATTTTAGTATGCTTCATGGAGTCTTCATTTATCAGAAATACCTCGAAGTCGGCCACACGCAAATGAAGGTAGATTCCGTACATGTATCGAGAGAAAATTAAAAAATAAAGAAATAAAACGAATAAGTAATTATGTACTACGACCAGAGAAGCGCGAAAAAATCCAACACCGTACGAAGCTATTGAGCTACTTACGACTTTTTTAAAGACTACACGAAGCCTTTGAGATACAATAGCATTAGACCCGGTCGGACAAAAAACACAGACATCAAAGTCATAATGTATGGATCAGGAATAATCAGGGTGAAACTTGATTTTACCAAAGATTGGATGGACCTCATAGACCATCATCATCATCATTCATTCATTTCAGCCGACAGACGTCCACTGCTGGACATAGGCCTCCATCAAGTGTCGCCACATTGACCGGTCCCGTGCGACTCGCATCCAGCGGATCCCCGCAACCTTTACCAGGTCATCGGTCCACCTAGTGGGAGGCCTTCCAACGCAACGTCTTCCGGTTCGCGGTCGCCATTCTAGAACTTTTCGGCCGCATCGGCCATCCGTTCCGCGAGCAATGTGCCCTGCCCACTGCCACTTAAGTTCTTCGGGCTACGTCGGTAACCTTGGTTCTCTTGCGGATGTCCTCATTTCTGATTTTATCACGCAAGGAAACTCCGAGCATAGCCTTCTCCATTGCCCTTTGGGTGACTTTAAGCCTTCTGATGAGGCCCATTGTGAGCGATCACGTTTCGGTTCCGTATGTAATCACTGGCAACACACACTGGTCAGAGACTTTCGTCTTGAGACACTGCGGTAAGTTGGACGAGAAAATACCACGCAACTTCCCGAACGCTGCCCAGCCGAGTCGGATTCGACGACTGACCTCTTTCTCGAAGTTAGTAGACCTACCTAACTGGACCTCATAGACCAAAAAGACTCAATCCAGTGGACTGTTACCCACCTTTATTTACGGCAAGGGACCGTATTCCTAAAACGAAATGGTTGCACCTTCAAGAATTGAATGCTGTTATTCCTCAAGATTGGTCTGGTTGTGCCAAGCAAAATATCCTATGTTTGTTCTTATGTTGATTTATATTGTCCTATCTCGTTTTTATATTAGAAGGAAGCATATAATGCTAATTTTGTTTTTAATAACATGTGTAATAAAATTATTTAAAAACTACGTATTTTTATTTAATAGACCAAATGCTGTATGAACGACGCAAACAAGTTTCTTCTCTTCCCTGTAAAGTTGTCAAAATTGAGATAGTACTGGTTGCTAGTTCACAGTCGATATACAATGTAACAAGTCTAGAGGTTTAGAGCAAAATATAATAATAATAATTAAAATCAATTTAAAATAACCGAGAAGTTAAGAGAGATGACCAGTCCAACTGACGGCACCAGTTCCCGAACATGACGCACGAATCGGCACCATTTAGCTCAATCAAGGGTACCGAATGATCCTATTGACAACCGAATGAACATTATTAACCTGGTCTTTTTCTGAAGATATACGCTTTTATTACAAGGTGAGAATAGCGCACGGAGACACACCATGTTATACCGGTGCCCATGATCACACACCATTCTGCGCCGCCTCTAGCTATCTAATAAGCCCGAGTGCTTACCTGTGAGAGAGGACTATTATTGACGCCAGCAATTCCTCAAGAGAGGGCCAAAGACCAGACCCTGTACATTTGTGCAACCCTACGTCTAATCTCCCTGCGATAAAAACTCTCGTTTGCTAAGATTGCGTTGGACAATTGAGGGTACAGTGGGGAGGCACACGATATTTGGCAGGAAGTTGCCTATTGATGATATCAACACTATACTCAGTGCCACCACACCAGTAGTCGGTTGCTGTGGTTCATTATTATTTAAAAAAAATGTTTATTTCTATGAATCGCAGAAATGAATTAAACGGAGTTTCCAACCTTCCTTCCCATATTTGTAACTATAAGTAGGTTGTAAAAAAATAAGAAAGTGGTTTACAGCCAAACTACCTATACTATAGACAAACTGTACTGACTTGTCTATTCTTCCTGTCAGTAGGTATGTCTATTCTTCCGTAGACATAGCGGTGGTCATGCTACGCGTGCTGGTGTAGTTCAAATTGAAGAACCCAAATTAAATAATCCGGTTTTAATCCATACTAATATTATAAATGCGAAAGTAACTCGGTCTGTTACGCTTTCACGATCAAACGGCTTCACCGATTTTGATGAAATTTGGTATGAAGATAGCTTGAACCCTGCTGGGGTAGGACATAGCTTTTTAATCCGCAACTTCGTCTGCTTCCGCGATAACCGACATTCACGCGGGCAAAGTCGCGGGCAGAAGCTAGTAATTAATTAATTTAGCCCCCTAAGTAAGAACTACCAATCACAGTAGCTTCTTACAAATTTCAATGATTAAAAAAGAAAACCACGATTTTGTTCTGGTGAGGTTGCGCCGAGGTCGAGGATGTTTTTCAAAGATAACTAAGAATATGTACGTTATTACAGTATCACAGTATGAATGATCGGACGTCGATCGGTGGACGGTACGCATCCACTGATCGATCGGAGCGGGTTCATAATGATCTTGTAGTTTCTAAGCCTGCCATGTATGAAACATTTACACTATGGAATGCAATAAATATTCGAGTTTAGTCGTAATCTGTCTGAGCCCCAGTCTGTACTATTTTAAATCGGAAAATGTGCGCACATATATCATCATAGCAATTTTATTGGTCAAGAGTTTAATCCAACTAAACCAAAACAATCTGCAATGGCTCTCGTGATTTTGTTTGATTACGACATACATAATGCGTTATGATATGGTACGTACTGAGATAGCTACTAAAATCTTAGATGGCAATTTCTTATGCTTAATTAATTTCCTAGCTTTAGTATTTTAAAGGAGCTGGCTGAAAATTAATAATAGCAGCAGCGGGCTAGGGTTGGCATTCATTCTAATAGACTTTACTTACTTGTTGTCGTTTAATCTTTCAAAATAAAATGACAACGACTTCCTTCCAATAGTTACTAGAGCAATTCTACTTATACAACAAATTAACTATTTCCATTAACATTGTGATCATTTAGCAGGTTCGTCGACTCCAATAGTATACGTGAATGAGACGTGTTTGGAGTGTGAGAGGGTGCGCGCGGCTTGCGAGCGGCTGGGCACGGTGGCGGTCGCTCCAAGCCCAGAAGCTTTGCCGCCGTCTCAGCAGCCCCCCGCCCCACCTTCCTACGTCATCACATCTCCATTCGACGGCGATTTGTTTGACACTGCACATAGAGCGAAATACAGGTCAGTGGTTATCTGATAAGAAACTAAGCGGCTATTAACTTTTAGTTGCAAATTCCTGAAGTGAAAGTAAAGGAACACTAAACAAATATCTAGTCACATGTTGCATCTAAACATTCTATTAAGTTTGAAAGTAATGGCCCTTAACATCTCTCTGGAGAAGTATCTACATCGATTTAAGGATTCCCAGATATGCTACTCAAATAATCTAAAAAACTATATGATTTTATCTCTGGCATCTCAGAAAGATAAGTAAGTATCAGAAACAGAGTTAGCGTGAACGTTATTGACATTTATTTTGGCAACGCGTACGGTCGCTTGGTAGACCCAGACTACTAATAAGCGCGACGAATGCTTTGTTGCGCGTTTACATTAACGTCTTTTTGTTTTACACTCACCTACGCTTTTATACGTGTAAACGCAAACGTGGATACGTCTCTGGTGACGTTAATTCAGTCTAAAATTGTGATCATTAAGATGAACATTATGATAAACCTTGCTTTTTAATAATAGTAAGATATTCCTAACAGTTCCCGGATTACTTTTAAAGTCGTAAAAAATATGGGTACAAGTGCGTGATAGTCGACATACTTCATAGTGATTATAATCATTCCAACATTCATGAATTATCTTAACTGAATGATAAAGTATGATTTAAAAACAGGGCAATTTGTCATTTTCTCATTCGATTGATCGTGATAGAACCACAAAATATATAAAATACATACCTGTCATGTTATGCGATAAAAAACTAGACATGCTTATCGAAACAAATGAAAACAACTTCAAACTCCTCGTAGAACTACTAGACTTTCTTTAGTATAATAAAAAATGTGGCTGTTTTATTTTTTGCTTTCTCTGGACATGACTCAGTGAGTTATCGTGTAATTGGTACGAGTATGACCAAATGCACAATGAACATGCGTGTGATGAAACGCCAACAGCCGGGGCTGTGGAGTACTGTGGGTGATGCTTGGCTTATTGCTGATTTATGAGCACTGTAAACAACCACGCCACCACATCGCTTACATATATGTAAACTTCAGTCCCATGATTATGAATCATTGAATTCAATTTAATTTCTGATTTTTGTTATTGTTATTAAAGTCTTAATATTGTACAGGTATGTATTTTATTTACGTGCACTAGATACCTATTAATATTATTGTTAGTTCAACAACCCTCGTTTCCTTCAAGCTGTATTTTGTTTGCTTGCATCGAAACTATGAACTGTCTCGAGTTTGATTTATGACAGGCAATTTGGCTGCCCCTTATCATTCAATGTGTTCATTAAATACAACCGCGGTTACATTGGGCTGGGCTGTACAGCATCAGCACGTCGCGGTATCGACGCCTTAGTTAAATAGTGGGATTCTGCAGGATATTAATAATGCTTTTCTCGTAATTCCTATACCATTCCTTGAGCTGAATGTGGATGCATTTCATTCCTTTTGAAGTGCTACAGCTGCCACGTTACTGTTTAGATGACTCTGATGAGAATTCATTGTTTATTGTTTTGTGCCTCCCTGCTCTGACTGAGCTTGTGGCTTGTATGCGTTCATGCGCTGCAAACATTTATCTCTGATTAAGCGTCTACTATTTTGCTGATTCATGGAAATTATAAAGAGGAAATAAATACCCAAACCCATAGATAGCCGCTAGTGACAAGAGCGTTTTTTCGGGAGATAATAAATTGTGGAATTTTATAGAATTATTCTTAACGGAATAAACATACTTATATCAAGACTCACATTAAAATATGCGAATTGTCTCGAAAAAAAAACTGTTTCTTTTTAGTCTCAGAAAATCTTGCCTGCTTGCGTGGAAGTAGATATGCTTCACATAACTCCACCCAGCACACAAAGTCGGGGTTGTTTATTATACACTCGGGACCTTCCACTCGTAAAGCGGTCGTATGTTAGGTGACTGTTTCATAGAAGGATGGATGTAAATAAAGGTGCGTGTAGTGTGCGGGCGCGCACGCCGACGCTCGGCGTAGCGCGAGGGTCGCCCTTGTGGCCGCGCGACGCTCCTTGCTATTTTTGGCCTCACATTCCTCTCGACTGTTTTTCAATCTAACGTGAAACGCATAACGCGCACGCCGCTTGTGCCTTTGTTTTCGCGGCTGCCGCGATAAACTATTAAACTGTTTCTTTTCTCAAATTAGCACGACTAATCAACGAATACGCGAAATCAAAACGAGAACTTGAATGCTAAGATTTCTGTTAAAAGTGAATGAGGTTGCCTCAATGACGATGATAAAGAGCGCTAGTGAGTGGATCCAGAGCGAAGCGATAGTGTCAAGAGCACGTCGGACTAGTGCCTGATTACAGAGTGTGTGATAGTGATGGGGCCCACGCGGCTACCTCCTACACCCGAGGAAGAAGATCCTCCGCACCTCGTCGCTCGTCCCGAATATAAAGTTTTGGATAATGTTCAGCCCAGTTGCGATGTGTAAGAGTTTATTTAAGCTGAGACCTGGCGCCTAAATGTGTTCTAGTCCTACTTTTAAATTATCGTGGTAATACACTGATAGCTGACACTGCTCTAACTGGAATAAGTATCTACATTTAGAAATATAATTATGCCATAAAAAGTGCCACAAAAATATTTATAAAAATATACAAATACTTAGTCTGAATAAGTGTAAATTGTGGATTGCAGGATAATACGTTTTCTGATTTTTCCATCTATTCAGCCAATCATCCACTATTTAGTGGGAGAGAGATTAGGTACTGATAAAACTCCGACACATTCTTTGACAAATATTCAGTAGGTCTATGAACTGAATGTGAACCTAAAATTAACTATCAAATCTAACTTCGCGACTAATCTAGTTACCTCGCACTTTTCCTTTCTTATCTGCAGTCAATGATAATACTGCAAGTGTTGACATTATGTGCACATTAAACTGGATAAGTACGTACGCAGCTATAGGTTTTTATAGACCAAAATATCACTTTTCGCTCCCCCCGATACTTATGAATTGACACAAGGGTGAACAAGCAGGTGCGATGTAGTTGCATTCCTTCCAATATTTACACACGGTTGTTTGAATGAATCGAAGAGATCTACAGCCAACTCATTCGTATTTAATGGCATTTATTTCACAACAGTCACCATAATTTACTATTTTAAGTTTTTACTGAATCGTTTTAGTGTATGAGTAATTTTCAGCACAAAAATATTCTGAATTTTTGATATTTAATTGAATGGCAATGATTGTTTACAAATTCGTGGAATTTGAATGTAACTCATCAACTATTTCTAAAGCGACAAGTAGATATAGTAGCGGCATCCTGTGACGTCAGACTTACACAGTCCCAATAGCAGCGACCGACTCGTCGTCAGAACGCACTTTTCTTTCGGTGAGCGCGCGTCACACCGCCGCCCACCACATCCAACAACAATTTTAATTCAGTTCTTCGCGTATTAAACTCCTTGCCCTATTAATATTTTTTCTACAATGACATACATCTGAATAAAATGAATTCTAAAATTAATTCACGTGACTAACAGACGCACAACGTTCAAACAAAATATTTATCGCGATTAATGTTGGTGCTTTATGTATGATGGACTTGTAGAAGGACAATGTCGGGTTTTATTATCTCAGTCTGTGGAAGTAAATGCTCGTCTTTGTAGCAAGTTCACTTTGAGGCCATTTTCGTTTTCGTTTGCTGATTCTGAATTCTGATCAAGTTCAGCAGTGCGATTCTGTAAGAATTCACTCGCGAATTCGAATCCTATCTCATTTCCGATTTCACTTATTTGAAGTGAAAAGTATTTGGTATTCGCTTAAATAGTAACGAAATAATAGTTCGCTTTACCTATGCCAGCACTTAGTAGCGCTAGCGTAGTTTTCATCGAGTCACGGACTACCTAAAACAGTTTTCACCGCGGAATCAGAAGTGAGAACTGGAGTGAGTTCTTACAGAATAACATAGCTGAATGTTATAATAAATCATTAATAAAAAAAATACGACTTAGGGCCAAAGCAGACTTTTCGCCGCAGCTAAAATATATAGTACTTATTTACATAGATGTTTATAAAAAAATTACCTGTATGCTATTTACCTGTATGAATATAATAAAATCATGGCTATACGCTAGCGATTGTTATGCTGATCAAGCTGTTCGCCGTCACATGTAGGTACTGTGACATCCATACAATAGGTTGGACTTAGGTTATTTCATGACTGAAATAAAATATTTAAAAGTAAAGTAAAAAGAATGCCAATGTTTTCCATTGGTTTTACGTGTACCTACGGTAGCTACATTACGTTTGTTAGTAATCTGAAGGCACTGACTGACAATCAATGGGCTGGCTATTATGTATGCCAAAGGATTGATGTCCGTTTGAGTAAACGAAGCCTTAAGTGGAGATAAAATATACTGCAAGTCTAGTTCGTACCATACTTTTAGCTTACTACGTGATATGATATTTGAAATATCTTGCCCTAACTGACTGTGTCAGTGGTACATCGTCATCTCGGCACCCTAATTATGACACAATCACACGGCGGATGGCCGACTGGGTGAAAACATATTTAGTCTTTCAAGAGTTTCTCTATGAGTATGAGTGGCCAGAATTCGTATTAGTGTTCTTCAAAAAGGTTGTCAAGGGATTTTGTATGAGTCGACTTCATAGTGTTCAAAAATATGTTGAATGTAAGAAATATGTTAGTAATGTAAACATCACACCCTAAGATGACTTAATCTATACTAATATTATAAAGCTGAAGAGTTTGTTGGTTTGTTTGGTTGAACGCGCTAATCTCAGGGTCTACTGGTTCGAATTGAAAAAATATTTTTGTGTTGGATAGTCCATATATCGAGGAAGGCTATAGGCCCATGCGAAGCCGGGTCGGGTCGCTAGTCCTACATAACATTCTGTTTGTTTTACTGAATGTCTTGATTTAAAATACCCCCCAGAGGACAGTGCATTAAACTTAGTCAAAATGCTTCACTTTGGTTTGGTTGCATTTCTTTTAAAAGTTCCAGCTACAACTAAAAATGTGGTAAAGCTCGCCGGTCATTATTACTAGTTATATATCTCGTTCAAACTTAAATACAGAGTATCAAGAACTCCTAATACTTAGATGAAGCCGGCGGCTTCTCGATTGCTTTTTCATATTCCACAATTGCCGTGCCGTATACAGCGGTTCATTGTACACTTCAGTATTTCATACAATTTGGCGGAACGAAAAAGGTATGAATTTCAACTAGGTACAATAGCGAAACTTAATCAAAACCCTGTTCTGGTAAAATTGAAGAAACCCAAGCCCAATGAGTTGTTTAGTCATATTAGTCACAGAACCTCCTCCAGCATTTGGAGCAGAAGTGTACACTTCTGCTGCTCCAAATGTTGGAGCAGAAGTTTCACACTTCTGCTCCAAATGAAATGACCTAATTAAAAATAATAGTTTAAAAAAACTAAAAACACGCTTTTTATAGAAAACCAAACTAAAAAATAGAAAATCAATTTTAATAAATTTAAATTAAGAAAAGTGTTAAAAATTTCAATAAATATAAATTAATAATAGTGTGAATAAAAAAAATATAAGTATTTTATTTAAAAAAAAGCGTGGGATGCATGGTGTCAATAGTTATAAATATTTTATTGACAGATATGAGTAGAGTGATTATCATTTTGATAATATCTTAAAAAGCACCCCACGCTTTTTTTAAAATTTTTTTTTTTTTTGTTCACTCTATTATTAATTTATATTTATTGAAATTTTTAACACTTTGCTTAATTTAAATTTATTAAAATTGATTTTCTATTTTTTAGTTTGGTTTTCTATAAAAAGCGTGTTTTTAGTTTTTTGAAAAATGGAATAATTTTATCAAATTAGTGTATTGTCATCGGTCCTCGATAAATCTACAAAGTTTGAACGAAATCTGGCCGTTAAAAGTGGGTCAAAATCGCGCCCAAAGAAGTCGGTTGCAAACAAACATACAAACATACAGGTGAAGCTAATAAAAAGCGTGTAAAAAGTGTTGATGTTGAGTGGTCAATAATGAATACATAATAGGCAACCGTCAAATTGAATCCAAAATCATTACCATTCAGTGTGAGGTTACACCGGACTTGGACCGCTAGTTTGAAAAAGAGTATACATATTGTATCAGTTGTCTAAGTAATCTGCGAACTAACATAAAAGTAAGGGCCGCCGCCATTTGACTTTATAATGTTTTCGCAATTACAGATAAGAGTACGTAAGTAATTAGTGGGATGTAAGCAAATCGCAAACTGTATCAACATGCTGCTATTGATATGAATTAAATTAAATAATCTAAAACAATATTGATAGTCTATTTTGTAGCACATGTAGGGCTGTCTGGTGTCCTTGTTTTTACAGTCGTGTCTGTCTGTCCGGCTTTTGTTAGACGTTTGGTCTACCCCGCGCCGCCGAACAAAAGTGCGAGAGCGACTTACGAGGATTCGCAATCTCGCAGGAGTAAGACCAGCAAAACCAGTGATTCAGGCTTTTAGGGCAAAATTCTGGCTAAATTTGAATCTGTATCCGACTTTTCTATTATTGGGCCTGGCAACTCTTAAGCACGTGCGTGAGAGACAATATTTTCTTTTGTGCATTTTATTTCAACAGGAGAATAAAGAGTATCGTGTTCATTTATAAAATAACGGATTTTTATGCTGATGTATTAATTTAGATATTTACATATTTTTGTAATTTTTGCTGCATTTGTTATTTCTACTCATCATAAAGTAAAATCGTACTATAATGTCGGCTTGACCTGGAAACCAACCACAATAATAGGTACATAAAACACATGAGTACACACGTAGCAGTAAATCGGAGTTTTATGACCCATAGAATATTTTCTCCAAGAAAATGGTATATGGTAATCATATTTCTTTTATATCTGTATATAAGTTAGGTATTATTAATACACTTATACATACTATTTATAACGGCAGAGCTAATATGTATAAATGATTTATTGAATATGTTGACTGTCAATTGCGTCAATATGTGACTGTTTGTATTGGCACTAGCGACTACAGTACTCATGAACAGATTCTGTATGATTTTATTACAGTTGATAAACCAATTCCGTAATTAATTTAATTATATTAGGTGTCATGCTCATTGTTATTGTTTAATTAATCATTAGTTGTTTTATCAACTTTGATAGATCTTTGATCCAGGTTAAATAAATAATTGGCCAAGGAATAGTTTCTCTAATAAAAGAATGAGTATTCCATTTTGTTCTCTAATGAGAGGTCCAGTGCGATGTTAATGAGTTTTCTTTTAATAAGTACCTATATCATAAATAAAATAGGAAACACTACTGCCACAATGTGAATCTACACATCCTTATTCAGCATAAGGATGCGTGGATTCACATAGTGCCAGTCTTATTTATTGTGAATATATGAACACATAAGCTCCCTATGTTACAGCGCATCAATTCAGCGTCCATAAAATAGAATAAATCACACGCCACGACCATGTCACGACTCCCAGATTCCAGGAGTCAGTCTCCAGATAAGGATAGACCTTGCGAGGCCAGACTAGCAAATATTTATGACCATTAGAAGGCCATTTATTTGCTGTACAAACTATTCTGTCGCTCAAAATAGTTCAGTGACTTCCACCTAAGAGACACGAGTTCCTGTAATTAATTCTTTATTGTTGTTTGTATGCTGCAGGGTGCTGGGCCCTACAGCGGTCCTACAGTTGTCGGAGCGCGATGAGCCTCCGCCGCCGACCGCGCGCCCACTCTACTCCCTGGCGATGCGCGGCGCCGTTATATGTTTCTCAGGATTCCGGAAAAAGGATGAACTTGTAAGTGCGTCATATATGTGCACTACCTGCTGCCCGCGACTTCGTTCCCGGTGTTTACTTGCGAGAGCCATTAGCCCTCTTTAATCCGGCCCTGTCGCAAAATCCGTTCTTAGCGGACGTCTACTAACTATAATCTACCTCCTGCCAAATTTCATCTTTATACGTTAAGCGGTTTTCGATATTTTGTGATGAGTGAGTGACCTTTCGCTTTTATATATTTAGATTAAATAATTAAGTATACAGTTTGATAACTATACACATATACGTACTATACACATATAGTACGTACTTCTCGATGCAACGGCTTAGGTGAGTTACTACGAAAGAATTTTCGTGTATCGTCACTTGTGTTACCGGCCTACGTATAGGTATATCATGAAATAATTGAGCACTTGCTGTCTGCTGTCGGGTGACGATATTGATCAACGTGTCACATTCAACATAAGCTAGCGTTTTACATGAACTATGATTGATTAATTTTACATCATCTGCTTGAGCACAGTTACAGCTCAGTATTTATGGTCATGATTTTTATGTTTTGTATTCACACGGTTCAAGCGTGATCATGAAATATGTGTAGGTCAAAATTGAATAGTTCCACGTGTACAATAGATGTATTATTCTGTAGACGTACCTGATAACCCTGATCCACTATATGGGCGGGTCGATCCGGAAGGACATGTCGAGTAAAGTGACGCACCTGATCGCGGCGGCGGCGACCGGCGATAAGTACCGGTACGCGTCAGGGTTTGGCCTGCCCGTGCTAGCACGCTCCTGGGTCGACGCCTGCTGGGAGCGTCGCGACGACCCCGCCTGCCTGGCCACCGACGATGACGTCATTGTAAGTATACTACACCATCAAACATAAACGGACGCCTTTTTCCCTTATGGCATGGAAATAAACGCCACCTACCACGATTAAAGTAGGAATTTAAGAATCGTAAGTATGGCGTCGCGGTCGTCGTACTACTTTTGCTGCGACCGCGTTCTTACATTAGAGGGCCTAGACAACATTCGTTCTTTTTCGACTCACGCCACAGGCTGAACTCACTAAACAGACTCCAGACACAGGTTGATCGAAGCAAGAAAGAAACTAGAGATATTTAATACACAATAACAACCTGGAGTGCAAATTTCGTGTCCTGTGTGCCCTAATGCTTGCCAGGCGCAAAATTCGTGGTTCTGGGCCTTCTCAATATTGCTATCGAAGTATCGACAAGATAGAAGAAGCTAAGAATAATAACTAATTGACGTTACGTGAGCGTGAGGTCACGTGACATCACCACCGGCAATTATGTCATTACCATATATTTAATACTTAGCGTTTGGCGTAAACGCTAACAAACATATGATTTGTCTAAGACCCTCTGGTCAACACGCGCGCCGAGTACTACGCACTTGACCATTTTGAAGGACATCACCATACGTAAATTTCATAATTTATTCACAATTCAATATTGATTGTCATGTAGGTATTATGTTGTAAACTGTAATATTTTAACGACTATGAGTACTTTATACATTATTATTAATTTTACATATTCTTACAAACATGAATAATTAATATTCATCATAAGCGTCGAGTAGCAGTTTTTTTACTGTAAGATGCAATCTAAGTATGTACAATAATGTTGTAATTGCAGAAAGAACACAAACTAAAAGTGTTTGCGGGCGCTCGCGTCTGCTTTGTGGGTTTCCCTGAAGATGAGACCCAGCACATGGCCGAGGTGCTTGCCAGCAATGGCGGCGGCACCTGTCAGCTCGACGATCCCGACTGCACACACGTTGTGAGTACTGCCAACCTTCTATACTACACACTCACACACACAATAATCCCTATCTAATCTCATTCGTGATTTATTCAATGGTGTGCGCACTGCAGCTGATAAACCTTTATAAACACCATAAAACTCCACATACAAAAGATTCTATTGTGCTCCTAGAATACGTGAAAAGCAAAATGTTTACAAATAAGCTGCAGTGCTGTTTAAAGCTGCGGTGCTGTCGCACCTCAATGGAGTAGCCCTAGTAGCCCTTCGTTCAAGGCTAATCATATTACAATTCACTTTAGCAAAAAGTCTTCCAGTGTTTTGTTTACCCACAGTTTGTTGAGAATCCGAGTAATGTACTCAGTTTGTTAACAATGTAATGATCATTTTAGAACCTCCCAAATGGCTCTAAATGTCCTACAGAACGTTTACCTCTGCATAACATGCATACCTGTTTATTTATATACTTTATGCCACATTACACATTATTAGTAACTAATTTTAGCATTATGAAGTCAGCATGCACGTAGATATACTTGGGTACACATATCACTCTTAGTTAGAAACATTGTAGACAATATAAATTTGCTAGTAGCACACTTTAGTGGTTATTATGACACATTTTTACACCTAATTTCTTCCGATGACTGAGTATTTATTAGCAATGTCTTCAATGCCAGGAGGTGTTTGATTAACAAATTATCAGTACAAACAACGACCAATATCAGACTCAATGTCACTTACGTTGCGTATTTTATATGCACAAGATAGATATTTCAATATTAGAAACTCATGCGCGTTCCCTTTGATTGTTTGTTATATTTCTCCTTTTATCCCGATTAGGTCATCCGCTTCTCGGGATAGCCCAATACTTGAACCATTTCCACATCCTTCACCGCATGACTCAAAGTCGACCCATTGTTCCTTTTCATTATTTTTGATGTAATCACGAGTTTCATAGTATTGTTTGTTCAGTCACATTCGCTGTTGTACTATAATTGCGCACATACCTCATCAGCTTATGTGTATGTTCCACGGCGTTCATATAATCACACCTACATACTTCTATGTTGTTTACATTCATTACATGTGTTGTGTAAAGTGTCGACTTGCTTTCTTACTATCCACTATAATGCACTAGACTAGACTTCTAAAACACTTCTATGTTGTAGATGTAACTTCACGTACAAATCACTTTTTCAAACATCTCGTTTCATTATGTCCATTATAAATGATCAAGAACACTGGTTTTGTAAACTAAACTGTAAAAGAACGTAATCAAATCTTCGCTAGGCAGTCGCTTTCTGTGTTTAACTACCTCTATCACGATAATAATATATTATTATCGTCATGCATGTTTGTATTGGAATGGCTTCATTACATCATTGCGTGGTGTGTTTCACACATGTTTCAGGTAATGGCCAATGGGGAGACTTTCGGTCGTTCGCTTATCCTATCACCCCGTCCGAGTACACCTAACTCAGCGAAACCATCCCGCGCCACTCCCAATCGTTCCCAGTCCACTCCCAAGAGCTCATTGTACCGCAGACTGTCGGCGCGGCTGTCGGGCTGCCGCGCGAGCTCCACCAAGCACAGCGACAGTAGCGGCGACGTGTCGCACGACGAGAGAGAACAGCGCCTTCAGTACGCACGAAACAGTATTAGAGAGAAACAAGCCAAAGCTGTTAGCACAGATCAAACAGATAACTGCAGTATTAGTTTTATAGGGAAATCATTTACCGAGGATTTGTGTTTCAATTATGACAATACCAAAAGCCCCCTGCACGTTGAACGTGTGGATATGCGCAAATACAGTGTTTGTGATAAAGAGAATAACAAAAACATATCTCAGCTTGTCCACGGATCTGATAGAATTACCCCTAAAGATAAGAGAGAAGTATTTAGAAATAAGTCCATGAACGTGTTTAACCTAGTTGATTGCCTTACTGAAGCGGGATCTTTGCACTCGTCTCTAACAAAGAGTTTGTGTGACCTCGACTCGAAAGAGGAACCAGTATTTCTGTTAGCCAGCTCAACCGGCGGCAAAGATTTGCAACAGTCAACAACCACAATTTCCTCCGGCAAAAAAAGGAGCCGTAACTCCACAGATTCCAACTTCCAAGTCAGCACAGTCGACGCTAATTTATCTCCTGATAAATGTGAAGAGAGCAACTGGAAGTCTATTAAAAGGCTAAAAATTAAGGACTCCTTCAAGTTTAAAAACAGACCTACTATATTCAAAAGAACGAAAAAAGATTCGGTTTCGAAAACAACTGGAGAGATTGTAGTAGAGCCCGTGAGTCCAGAGAGCGTCAAACCGACCGATCCGGCCGGGGAATTTGTAGCTTCCACGTCTTCGCCTATCAAAGAAGATGATAACGCATCTATATGCTCCATGAACACAAGTAAACAATCAGGATTTTTTGATATATCATTTGCTTCAATTAGAAGTTCCAAAACCGTCAAATCAGCTTCAAAATTACGACGGAGTGTTAAATCGTTCACAGCTTCGTTCAGAAGTGAAAGGAAGAAGAAGTATGAAAAGCGAACTGAACGCAATACCGTAGAGGTCGACGCGTGCCATTTACCTTCAGAACTCAAACACGTTTCAACGCCAAAGAGGATTTTCGATGGGATGAACTTGGATATTTCGCCAGTTCAAGTGGATACTGTGGACAGTACTGACTTAACCACCCCGGTTAGAGGTCGAGATGGTGATGTAGATGAACTTGATGATTCCACCATATTCAAAACGCCCCAAAGCGTGTGGCTCCGTACTCATCGTCATTCTATTTGCGGCGGCTCCGAGCTGCGCCTGAGCAGTGCGCAGAGCCTACCGTCGGGCTCCCCGCGAGCCAGCCGCGCCGCCCTCTCCGCCCTGCCCCCTCCCCGTCCCGCCCGCGACCAGCCGCCGCCCGCCTCGACGCCCCCCATCCGCGACGCCCACGCCATATCGCAATGCCATGGAATATCGCTGCCGGTACTAACACTATTTTATTCAATTCTACTAAAAATATAGTAGCTTGTCATGCCATCGAACATAAGCGGTCATGGTCCGTGTCGTACCCGCGGAGAGCCTCCCTCGACCTCGAAGCGGTCCTCGCTGGTATGCATGTCATATAAAACAAATCTGCACCTTGAGAAAACTATTTAGATGCTTAAGGGGGTGTACGCACATGAGTACGCCCTCACAAGATTTGCGTAGGAATCCCGTTCGTCGGGTCTAGTGGGTATCGGTGGAGGATAAAATTGTCTAGACTCCGGTTCGTGTTCCCTAATGTTCAACTGTGTGTATGCAGGTCGTCGACGAGCATAATACGGTAGTAGCGCCGGATTGCTCCACGCGGGTGCACGTCGTAAAGGCCGAGTGGTTCTGGGCCTCCGTACAAAACGAGGAGGCGCAGGACGAGCGAGATTACCTGTTCAAAGACGTAAGTACCTAACAATAATGTTAGTATTTTCATTGAAGTTAATAAAAATCTATCATACTATGGATTCGACCGCTTGGTTGGTTCGGTTTTAATTTTGTTTTGATCTCGCTGCGCCCGCTGTATCTCCTACACGAAGATTTACACAGCAACCGAAATGCCTAAATAGTCCTATGTCACTCGGAACTTACTCCGCTGTTCTTTTCTGATTAATTTCGTGTCGGGATCCAAGATAGTTATAATGTTTCTCCGGGACTCGTCGAGCTTCAGTGTCTCGACGCTTTTCCACTGTTGATTCTGGCTCATAAGTTGCAGTGGTTTGGGAATAGTGTGGCGAGCATATCACTCGGAAATAATGTATCTACTTATGTTTCATATGAAAACTGGTTTACATCCGTAATCGTCACACACAAAGATCCAGTTGAAAACCAGCGTTAGGCACAAGTGGTCTGACACTTTATGCTGAACTGCACGCGTAGCATGACCACGCTATGCCTACAGAAGAATAGACATACTGTCAGGAAGAATAGACAAACTGTACTGACTTGTCTATTCTTGCTGTCAGTATGTCTATTCTTCCGTAGACATGGGGTGGTCATGCTGCGCGTGCAGGGTCTGTTTGGCGCAGCCGTGGGGCACACAATAATGTTTTTTATTTGATTTGTATTTTTTTTACCATAATACTGTTTTTGTGTGCACATGGTCTGTGTCAATAAACATTTTTCTTTCTTTCTTTATGTTTTTCTACAGTGACAGACCCTTCAAAAGCTAAAATATATTTTGTTGACAGTATTTAGATGAGGTATCACGGCGGTCGTCGGTGGGCGGCGCGGGCGCAGGCACGTGCGCGGGCGCGGAGGAGGCGGCGGGCGCGGCGGCGGAGGCGAGCACCCCGTCGCACCTGCAGCGCCTGCGCAAGCGCAAGCTGCGCGGCGGCGACTCGGCGCTGCACAAGCGCCGCTCGTCCGTGGGCGACGCCGTGCTGCTGAGTCTCTCCGGGAACCTACTCGACTGCACGCCCTCGCCAGACGGGAAGCAGCTGCTTGAAGGTGAGTTGAGTTCGTATGGGTGTTACTCACAGATATAGATAGACCTAGATAACGCAAGTATCATGATCTGTATGAAAACTAAGCGTGACATTTTTTGGACGTCACAATGTAATACGAATGTTTTGTATTTCCTAAATTTGGTATTACCAGGTATTACTGAGGGTATTACATTAAAAGTAATTGTTTTTTAAATTTATTATACATAATATTAATCACAAAATGATTTACCGATGGAAGGAAACGTTTTCTTTATTTTTTTACTTACGATTTTTTATCGTAAGTTAGGCACGAAAATAGGCACGCGAAGTAGTTGCTCTTGCGTTATCTAAGTCTATCTATATCTGTGGTGTTACTACACCAATCGATCGATCATCGATCGATTAGTGTGGCAGCTTTGGCTGATCGACGTATACTGTTCGACTAACTAATCTATCGATTGCCGGTCGATGGCATCGGTCGACGTTGATCGATTAACTCCGGCTATAATCCATCACTAATAACAATCAAACAGCTCGATCGACGTCGACTAATCCACCATTCTACCATCGATCGATCGATCGTCGATCGACAATCGATAGATTAGTCTGGTAGATACCATCGATCAACTTCGACTAATCCATTCTACCATCGATCGACGATCGATCGATTGGTCTGGTAACACCCTTATACAGAAAGATACTCAAAGTCTACTTAAAAGTCGATTCCATTGATCAAAAGGCTTGATTTCTTTGTCGAAACCATATAAATTACAAAACACAACTAAATTTGGAAAAAATATAGATAAATATATTTTTTTAAGTGGAGTAGAATGTCTGTTATTCTGGATCGCCGACGTAAGGGACGTGTTTGATACAAAATGATGTCTCTTGCGTCGACGTGCTTGATGCGTTGCAGACTTTAAACCAAGTGAAGGTTCATTACTACTACTTTTCCCCACAACGAATAGTATTTTATTATTGCTTTGCTAAGTAACTGTCGTTATTGTGTTCATAGAGTCGGAGGTCCCCGATACGGTCGTCAGGAAGCTTCTGTCACCACGGCAACAAGTGTTTATGGAGCTTCTACAAACCGAGTCCAATTACGTTGGGATATTACATACGATAGTAACGGTAAGATTTTATTCAAAATAAGACCTTCGTAAGGAGAAATCACTGTTTAGTGATAAGTAAATCAAACACGTTTAAAGACAGCTTTGAAAATTATAAGTGTATCTCTTTTCTTTCAGATGTTCAAGCAACCGTTAGAGGAGATGGCTGAGGACGACAATAGTAATGGCAAAAATCAAGCATTGCTCAATAATACTGAACTCAAAATTATATTTGGAAACTTACCGCCTATTTATGAATTACACCAGTAAGTTACACTTAAAAACAGAAATTAATGAAAAAGATGCGCAATTTGTTCTACTTTCTTTTGTTTCATTGACGCGATGTCACTGAAGACGCATGTAACGGAACATTTTTCCCCTTGTAAAAAACACGGCTTTACTGTTGTTTGACCTTCATAAAATTTGTGTTGAAGTGCCTAATTATGACTGCAAACATATTTTTTAATTTTCAGGCGAATGTTAGAAGAGCTGCGCTACGCTCAAGCACACTGGAGCGAGGAGACGAGCATCGGGCGGCTGGTGCTGCGATACACACCCGACATGGTGAAGGCATACCCGCCTTTTGTCAACTTCTTCGAAAATACCAAGGAGATGCTGCAACAGTGCGACCGTGAGAACCCAAGGTATAAATAAACATTCATGCTAATAAAAGAAACGGCTTAGTCGCGATACTGTTTCGCAAAATGTCTACTGGTCGTAAAATGTCTCGTTCTCATAAAGTCGCTTTCGCAGAAGGTCACTTTCGCAGAATGACTTTTTCTCTCAAAGGGCTGTTTCTCACAATGCCTCTTTCGCAAAATGTCGCGTTAGTAACATAGGATAAAATTTAGCCAGGTTTAAAAAAAGGTTGTTATTTCCAATTTTTTATTAAACTTTTACCAGTTTTTCAACTTATTCAATTATACTAATATACTACTAATAAGAAATTGGAAAAACAACCTTTTTTAATCCTGGCTAAACTTTCTTCTAAGTTACTTTTAACGGCTGAATTTGCACGAAATCTTTTGCGATTGCCCGATGAAATCGTATCAGACTCCGTGCGAATTGAGCCAGTAGCATTAAAAATTCCAGTAGCAGTTTGACAAGACATCGATGACCCGTTTTCTTAAATCATTCTTTACCCGTTGCGTATATTAAAGCGACCACTGCTGTGGATGATATTCAAATAGAAACTTAAACGACTATTTCTTAACAAATTACCCTATGAAATATACCCAATATTACCTTTTAACTTGTTTCAGATTTCATGCATTCCTGAAAATCTGCCAAACCAAGCCAGAGTGTGGCAGACAAAGTTTACAGGAGCTACTAATAAGACCAGTGCAGCGGTTACCTAGTATAAGTTTATTACTCGACGGTAAGGAGCATTACGTTTATTACTACGTTTTTGTTTCAAAACTAACAAAAATTCAACGAAATGGCGCGGGCTTTCGTGCACATGTGTTCCACCTATTGCATTATTGACGTGAACCAGACAAGCATATTCAGTTTAGCTGTCACTGTAATCATGAGCATATGTCATGTAACTTTGTCATTAGAATAAGGTTTAAATTGCAATAAATAACAATTGTCTTCTTCAGTTTTGGACCTCATCAATACTAAATAATACTAAGATAGATACTCCCGACCGAATTTTGGTCACGGAGGCTAATCTTAATCTTTTGAACACCATTGTCACAAATGCGTGACAAGCTACATGATATTTATATGACAGGCATGACAGACGAATTACTACTATATGGTATTACTTTTAGAAACGTACAGTCAACAGCAAAAGTAGATGATGAAAATCAGAAATACAATGCTAATGAACGGAGATCGCATCAGAACTGTGTGGCGTCGAATCACATACTTTTAATAAATAAACTAGTCATAAATTATATAAATTAGTGTTAGTAAATTAGTATTGAATTTCTGATTTTGATCATCTACTTTTGCTGTTGACTGTACTTCCATAGAGTAGTAATTCGATCTTTGCGCTGAGGGCACGTTTTTTTTGTTTTGACGTGGCGGTCAATATGTTAATGACAATTAGCGAAGTATGCAGGAGATACACAAAGTAAACACTACTTTTGTTACAGATATATTAAAGCACACGCACAAAAACAATCCTGACTACAGCGCCCTGGTGCAAGCGCTAGCAGGCCTGCGCGAGGTCATGTCACACATCAACGAGGACAAGCGAAAGACCGAGGGCCAGCTGCAGATGTTCGATATCTACAACGAAATTGACCAGTGCCCGGTACGATAATCGCACATAATTATTACAGGAGATTAACGAACTCTAGGCAAATAATAGTAGTCAAAAAACTAAAATATGTATTTGGTAAAAAAAAAATAAGATAACCAACAGCATAATTAGTAATGAAGATATGCGTACACAAAGAAAATAATTATTGTTCGACGACACGGTTGTAGCAGTTAGTATTGACTGCTGCGTGCGCGGTTATGAGCCCTGCATGGAACAAATATGTGTATGGCCTACAGATAGTTGTTCCGGGTCTGGCTGTTTGTGTACGTGAGTTTATATGTTTGTAAACGCACTCACGATACAGGAGAAATTCCTAGTATGGGGCAACGTTTTTTAAAGTACCAAAAAAAATAAGAAAGAATTCTTGAAAAGATTTGAACATGGTACCATAAGATGCATTATAAAAAATGTCCATGATAAATCGTTCTTTGAATTAACTTAATTTTTTGACTCCATACGACGCTCTGCACCAATTAGTACAATGTCCGTTTCATGCGATAAAGACAGTAAAACACTAAAAGCTTCCCCTGTATTTGTTTACCTTTTTGTATTGCTTTGTTTACCATTTTGTATTGCTTTTTTTACGTAGCAAAAAGTCAAACAAATTTTATCGGTAGTCAAACAATTAAACTGTCGGGGAATACAATGCGAGTAAATCTAACTCCTGTTCTCTTGTATGAAGGCCCACCTAGTGTCTTCTCACCGTTCCTTCGTGTCGCGCTGTGAAGTGGTGGAGCTTTCCAAAGAGTTGTCCGGCAGGGGAGACCACCTCGTGCTGTTTCTCTTTACTGACACCATGGAGGTCTGCAAGAAAAGATCCAAAGTGAGTATGTTGACATGACCTATACTTACATTCACACACGACATAATTTTGTAGCATACATTATCTTGTGTACAGGTGCCAGCACATCAAGCTACCCCAATCTGTCAAATTTATTTGATAGTTTTTCTACTTTTTTTTTTTGTTAGACTGTTCTGTCCCACTCCTGGGCAAAGGCCTCCCTCCGTGCCTTCCATCTTTCCCGATTCTAGGCTTCTTCCCACCAGTTTTGGAGGAACCCGTCCAGTTCATCCCGCAATCTCTTCCGTGGCCTACCGCGACGCCGTCGATCCGTTGATCCGTTGATTAACGGATCAATACAAAAGAATAAAATTCATGATCAATTGGGAAAATTATACAGTTTGGGATAGCTTAATGTACTGGCGTCTGTACATTGTCACAAGTACTTTTAAAGATTAGAGACAATTCATTAGAATTACCTCTATCCTAAATTAAATGTAATACATACTACTACAGAAATATTGGATTGAATTACAACACAGAACAGAAAAAACAGTAGCAGTCACATAGCACTTCATTAGTATCGGAACCAGCGTACCCATAGAAATAAGAAAGAAGGAGCTATACCCAGTAGTCGAAAATGTATCAGAACTCGATGTCACCAATTTGGCCCTTCCACCTCCCAATTACTACCTAAGCAGTTTACTAAAATCATTAAATACCCTTAAATCAGAACCGACTACTTTTCGAACTTTTATGATATTTGATATTAGATGTCAGACTAACATACATGCCACTTTTCAACCGACTTCTAAATACAAGGAGGTTTTATATTTATCGGTATGTATTTTTTTACTTTGTAGGTTTTAAAGGCCGTTGTCTTTTTTAAACCGAAAAAAACAGCACCCAGGTTAGATTATTCCCGATAATTATCATATAACATTGAAAGTTTAAAATATCGCTAGCTGACGAGCTAGCGATATTGTAAACTTTCGACTACTCTCACTATCGACTGAGATTACCAGTATTTTACTCTATACGAGAAAAAATCTATAAATATGTTGTTCGGTCTAAGCAACCGAACACCTGCTAACGTAGCAGTTTACAACAATCATTGTACTTGTAACTAAGTGACAATTTTATTAATACTTTAACATCAGTGCATTACCAGACATCAAACCAACCGGGTGCATTCATAACATTTAACATAACATTTTAACATAACATTTTAACATAACATTTAATATAACATTTTACTTTAAGATATTTTACTTTATAGTTGAAGAACATTTAATAAACTCTAAATCCATAACCAATCAGTGCTTTAATATTACCTAAACCATACAACCCGCACATATTGGTCCTTCGGCCGGATCACGCGCGTTTCGACAAGTAATCGCGAGTGTAACGTGTACAACAGTGTGGTGTGTGTGAACCAAGGTGGTATTCTGGACTGGCTGGTGACTGGAGAACATCAACGGTGGTATAACAGCAGACCACAAGTAAGATCTTTCCATTATTTTCTACACATTGGGAGATTTTACATCTTTAAACAACGTGCGAAATGGCTGAGCTTTATGACGTCCAATTGGCACTCGCCATTAACATCGAAAAGATCGGGGTTAATTTGAAGAAAACAGGTATCCAAAGACGAACTTTCGAATACTTGAAAAAGTGTTTGAGCAACTTAGAAGAATACTGGAAGGAGTATCAATTTAACCACGATCGCCTTTCAACAGAAGTAAGTAAGTCGCATGTCTACTTTACCAAACAGGAGTACGAGAAAACAAACAAGTCGTACCAAGCTGTCAAAACGCTAATCAACCAGCTGCATCAACAACTGCTGGACGCTCCATCTAGAAGTGATGATCAAGGACGGCCTGGAGAAGATACGTTTTTTGGTAAAGAACTCGAGATTGAGCAGGAGTCTACAGAGGAACAGCAGCTGGGAGGAGACGGTCAACATTCGGAGTTGGGTCAAGGAGCTCGTCGTGCTTGGATGGTAAATCAGGGTACAAATAGCAAACTCGATGAGATGCTTCGCAAGCAGGCAGCTAATTTTAAGGCTTTCCGACGAACGGTCTCTAACATTAACTTGGAACTTATTTCCGACAAATGGGAATTTGAAGACGTTCTAAGAACACTGCATTCTAGGTGGATAGCAGTGGATACTCTGCATTGGGAAATCGATTCTGAATTAATCGAAGGAAATGGAGAGTATGAAAAAACATTCTTGAGTCATGAAAAACAATACAGCAGTCTAAAAAAGGCAATTAATACTAAAATGTGGTCCGTGGCTCATAGAGAAAAAACAACACCTACACTAGAAATACCCGTTTTTAGCGGGAACTATAATCAGTGGACGTGCTTCAAAGATTTGTTTCAAGAAGCAATACATAACAATCCGTCGCTTTCGAGTGCACAAAAAATGCAGTTTTTGAAAGGAAAAGTTAGAGGGGAAGCCGAACGGCTCATCCAACATTTATCAATCAGCGCAGATAACTATTCCGTATGCTGGGATATTCTGCAACATCGATACAACAACAAAAGGGTTATATTCTCTTCTCACATGAACATTCTTCTAGGATTGCCCAACATGCAACAGCAGTCCTTACAACAAATCAAAAAACTGCATGACACAACATTAGAATGCCTGAATGCTGTCCGCAATCTAGGCATTGATACAACATCGTGGGATCCAATGGTGGTACACATCCTATCCCAAAAACTAGACTCAGACACGTATACCGATTACATCGAGTCTTTAAAAAACGCGCGAGAGCTACCAGTACTGCAAGAATTTCTGGATTTCCTGGAGACCAAATTCATCAGTTTGGAGTCAGCTCGTCGCAAACAAGACAATTCCCAACAAAAGGGGCTTAACAACCAACAACATTCCTCAACAGGTTTCAAGAAATATAACAACAGTGGGAAAAATGGAACCTTGAAAAAGACACTATACGTGTCGAAGTACAAATGTCCACATTGCAACGGCGAGCATGGCCTCTACAATTGCAAAACTTTCTTGGAATTGCCCACTGAACAAAAGCTTGCAATTACGCAAAAACTACAAGTGTGCATCAATTGTTTATTTAGCCATAACGGCAACCAGTGTACATCAACAAAACGATGCCGCAAATGTACAGCTAATCATAGCACGATATTACATGACGCCTTTGCAAAGCCGACGAGCGCTCAAGTTTCTAAACATGAACCGACGGTCAAAGTCTCTAATGCATCACAGGACGGTAATGCAGAGATTTTGCTTACAACTGCTCTCGTGAAGGTTATGGCAGCCGACGGGACTTATCACAATATGCGTGCTCTTATCGACCAGGGTTCGCAGATATCTTTAATAACCGAAAAAGCCGCTCAGTTGTTAAAGATAAAACGCCAAAAATGCAATGGGGTCGTTCTAGGCGTAGGCGCAAAGGAAAACAACTGTAAGGGGTTAGTTAACATAACATGCAAGTCCATGAACAGTGACTACGCATTTACAACAGATGCCATGATTATGAACAATCTACTTAAAAATCTCCCTAACCAAACGTTTTCGAAGCCTTCATGGTCATTCACAGAAAACATTACCTTGGCGGATCCGGAGTATTACATTAGTAGGCCAATTGACTTACTACTCGGAGCCGAAGTATACGCTAACATTATCATGGAGGGAGTCATCAAGGGGACCAACACAACACAGCCTATCGCTCAGCAAACCCACTTGGGGTGGATATTGTGTGGAGGCTCAACAAAAACATTCCAATGTAATGTAGTTCTGACCAACTTGGAAGACATGCACAAATTCTAGGAAATAGAGGAGATAACAGAACATCCCAGTTTATCTGTCGAGGATCAGGAATGCATTACATTTTACTTAAATACCACAACAAGGAAACAAAACGGGCAATACGAAGTCAGGCTACCGTTAAAGGAAAACATAGAAAACAAGTTGGGTTCCTCAAAACAAATGGCTTTAGCTCAATTTCGAAATTTGGAGCGCAAGTTTCAGAAACAAGACACGCTAGCCCTCCATTACAAAATGTTCATGGATGAATATTTACAATTAAAACATATGAAGCTAGCTTTACAAAGTAACATGACACCGGAATGCTACTTACCTCATCACGGTGTGCTACGAGAGGAATCAACTACAACAAAATACAGGGTTGTTTTTAACGCTTCTGCGAGGACATCTTCAGGATTCAGCCTCAACGATTTGATGCATAAAGGACCCAACCTTCAACAGGATCTGCAAATATTATTGCTAAAATGGAGGCAATACCAATACGCTTACACCGCAGACATCGAGAAGATGTATAGGCAGATCCAAGTACATGAATTGGATCAACCTTTACAAAAAATAATTTGGCGCAACAATACTCAATGTCCTATACATTCTTATCAACTCACAACAGTAACATATGGAACGAAAGCGGCTCCATTTTTAGCACTAATGACGCTGAAGAAATTAGCAGCAGACGAACAGAAAAAATATCCTGACGCGGCTCAGGTGTTAGACAAAGAATTTTACATGGATGACCTTGTACACGGGTGTCATTCTATTGAACAGGGTAAGAAACTGATATCAGATTTGATGACCTTACTACATTCAGGCGGTTTTAACTTGCGTAAATGGGCCTCCAACGAACCAACATTAATCGAAGACATACCGAGTCATCAAAATCCTGACACAAACATTGTATTTAACTCGAAATCGGAGTCAACTTCGAAAACACTAGGTTTGTGTTGGAACACGAACACGGACAATTTTTTCTTTCGTTGCGATTTTTCAAAACAGTCTTCAAGGCCAACAAAACGCAACCTACTATCGGAAATATCGAAATTGTTCGATCCATTAGGCTGGTTAACGCCATTATCAACTAAACTGAAACTACTGTTCCAAAAAACTATGGCAAAACAATTTACAGTGGGATGAGGAAGTGTCCGATGACATCTTCAACGACTGGGCCAAAATAAAAGCAGACTTAGACAACATACACAGCTGCGAGGTACCAAGGTGGTTGAAGAACAACAGTGATGACGTCATCGAAATTCATGGGTTCTGTGACGCATCTATGAAGGCATATGCATGCGTAGTTTATGCGCGCATAAAACATCAATCTGACGTAATACTCATCGCCGCAAAATCAAAACTTGTGCCGCATAAAAAAGCCCTTACGTTGCCAAAACTGGAACTTAGTGGCGCATACCTACTCGCTAAATTAATAAATAAAATACAGCAATCCTTAACAAACAGACTAGAAATATTTGGATGGACGGATTCGAAGGTAACACTCAGCTGGATACAGGGTGAGCCTAACCGCTGGAAGGCGTTCGTCGCAAATAGGGTTGCCAAACTAACAGAAACAATGCCTCCAGACTGCTGGCGTTATGTAAAATCAGCGGATAATCCAGCGGATTGTGCCAGCCGTGGGATGTTAGCGTCGCAGTTGATACAACATACATTGTGGTGGCAAGGCCCTCAATGGCTGAAAACATGGATCCCGAATGATGAAACTGAAAAACAAAGATTTATCATCTACGAGGAGGTAAAAACAGTTAAAGAACAAGTCAACACCGTGCAAGATTGCCCAAATATCATAGATGAATTCTTGGAAAAATACAACAGTACAAAGAAAATAACACATATATTGGCATGGGTATATCGAGCGATAACACCTGCACGTTACCATAAACATTTCCCAAGCTATCTCACATTACAAGAGTTGCGCAAAGCTAAAACAATAATTATAAAACATGTGCAAAATAAGGAATTTGCGGCGGAAAAAGATAAAATACGCAAACATGGTAGTGTTGGCTTAAAAAGCCAATTATTAAATTTAGATCCCTTCATTGATCAAAACGGGTTGTTACGTGTTGGTGGGCGATTAAAAAACGCTAACATAAGTGAGGAGATGCGGCACCCGATAATCATACCTCATAAGTGTCGGTTGGCGGAGATTCTCATTGACGAAGCACATCAACTAACATTTCACGGCGGACCACGCGTCACCCTCGCCAAACTACGTCAATACTATTGGATAACGAGTGGGAACAATGCTACCAAGAAGCAGATACGAAAATGCGTAATTTGCCGAAAACAAGAATCAGGAAGACAGTATCAATTAATGGGCGATCTTCCCGAGGAGCGATGCAACCCCGCTCCACCCTTTTATCACACAGGTGTCGATTACACGGGGTTTGTGGATATTAAAACAAACAAAGGTCGTGGAGTTAAAACAACTAAAGGATACGTGGCAGTTTTCATTTGCATGGTCACTAAAGCCGTGCACCTGGAGCTAGTCTCGGACTTAACAAGCTCGGCCTTCTTGGCTGCATTGAAAAGGATGGCAGCTAGACGAGGAACTCCGCGACATCTTTACAGCGACCAAGGAACTAATTTCGTAGGCGCCAGCAACATTTTAGAGAGTGAATACCAACAATTACAACGGATGTTCAGCGATAGCTTCTTGGCGGAAGTGACCGAGATGAAGATCGAATGGCACTTTAACGCACCATCATGGCCAAGTGCCGGAGGCTTATGGGAGAGAGCTGTAAGAAGCCTTAAGTTCCACCTTAAGCGTGTAATTGGTGAACAGAAACTCACATTTGAGGAATACTCGACTATTCTTACTCAACTTGAGGCTTGCTTGAACACAAGACCCCTGTGCTCCATAACAGAAAACATAGAAGAGCTCGACTATTTAACACCGGCACACTTTTTAACAGGACGCACAGGATTAACAGTTATTGAAACAGAAAGGGATGCCAGGACACGTTGGCATTTAATCCAGAAGCTATCAGAAGACATTTGGAAAAGGTGGAAGTCAGAATATCTAAGTCAATTAACAGCGAGAAGTAAATGGCTGAAACCACAACAAAACTTGAAAATAGGCGATTTGGTCATCATTCAAGAAAACAACATACCTGCTGGAAAATGGGCTATGGGAAGAGTGATCGATGTCCACCCGAGCAGAGACGGACTTGTACGGGTGGTATCCTTAAAAACCAAAAATGGAATCGTGAAGAGACCTATCATAAAACTTTCCCTATTACCTATTAATTCGCCGGAAACAAGTGAAAAAGAACATAAAACAGAAGACAGTCAAGAAGAAAACCAAACGAGAAAACGTACACGGCCACTAAGACTAGGACATGCCAACTTCATTTCTTTGGCCCTAGCATTAACATTATTTATGTCGATCGCAATCAACACTGCGCATGGCATGATGTATAACATAACAAAATTAAGGAATAACCAGTCCTTATATTTTGACCCTGTGGCCAAAATGAATCTCATCAGAGACAAATGGACCTTAGTCGTCTATTATGATATGTCACCCTACTGGGAGGGCACGACAGCGCTAGAAAAACTAATAACTCATTTAGATAACACGTGTACTAATATAAACAGCGGCGTTTGTAACATGATAGTGCCACAACTACAGCACGAGTTCCTCGAACTAAAATACTATAACACGCTCTTGATGACGCAACAATTCATTGCACACTCCAGACAGCGTCGCGGGCTTATCAATGGGTTAGGT
Organism: Charanyca ferruginea; assembly: GCA_947361185.1. Taxonomy (NCBI): domain Eukaryota; kingdom Metazoa; phylum Arthropoda; class Insecta; order Lepidoptera; family Noctuidae; genus Charanyca; species Charanyca ferruginea. The sequence continues at coordinate 16,925,552 of OX376059.1, read as the reverse complement.
TACGCGGCGAATTATCTCTTCGGCGTATTGGATGAGCGTTTCGCTGAACAATACACTAAGGACATAGAACTCATAAAGCGAAATCAAAACCATTTGGCTAAATTATGGAAAAATCAAACATCTGTTGTAGAGTCGGAATACAACATTTTGAAACGGACTGAAAGGATTATCCATAAACAACATAAAACAATAAATCAACATATAGATACATTGGAGAAATTAACAAATGGAGTACAACAAGCAATGGGTAACATGAGTGTAGTACAAGGACAGATCGTAACTGCATTTACTGCAAATACTTTGCTCCAAACATTAAGGGGAAATCAAGACACTTTATTGCAAACTTTGACAAACATTCGCCATGGTCAGTTCAACATACATTTATTAACGCCTAAACAACTACAACAAGAACTCGACGTCATTGCTGGCCAACTTACGGATGATTTAATGCTACCTGTCGACCAGACTGATGTAAGAAAACTGTATCATCTATTACAAATAAAAGCACGGACCACTGAAAAATATTTCATATTCCAAATAACATTCCCATTAATCAGCAGAGATCGATACAAATTATACAGAGTGATACCGATTCCCAAACAATTCGGTAAGAATATGACAAGCATTCTGCCAAAATCAGAATACATGGCAGTGAATCTGAAAAAAGACTCATACATACCGATAAACAACGATGAACTTTCAACATGTCTCACTCAGGAAGAGACGTACATGTGCTTGCTGAAGAAACCTGTTTACCATCAAGGCAGTGACAACAACAATTACTGCAATTTCAACCATGAGACTAACCAATGTAAAGTAGAACAAACTTTATGTTCAAATATGTGGGTACCGTTGAACGGCCCTTCTGAGTATTTATATCACTGCTGCAACAACTATTCCATTAAAATAATTTGTGGAGACCACATCACAGTCGAACAACTCAACCAAGCAGGAGTAATATACCTCGGACAGGGTTGTGTTATCAATGGACAAGACTTTACCATGCATGCAAACACAAAATTTGACAACAACATAACGGTTCAGTCAAATATTTACGCACCCAAGATTGACCAACTAAACAACATTATCAATGTGAGCATACCGATGCAGAAAACTCACGACAACCAAACTGAGGAGGACGAATTAGATGATGACTTGCTCAAAATCTACAAACAAATCAAGCAAATGAGAAACAGTGACGTAGACCTAGATGAGATGTTGTCACCACATGACATCCATCACTACGTAGTAAGCTACACCCTCGTGCTGCTGGCGGCTGCGGGCGCGGCCGTGCTCCTGTGGCGGTGGCGACGACGCCGCATGCGACGCGTGCTTATCTCCCGAGACATCGAGTTACAAAGTGTTAACGACGCGAGTGCTAGTGCTTGTGCGCGACAATATAACGAGGCTGACCGACAGCCCAGAGCTCAAAGTGCAGTGCAAGTGTGCGTGGTTAAAAAACAAAATAAAGCGTGTTCGCCAATCTTAAAGAAAAACTAGAGACATTAAGATTACCATTAAGATTATCTAAGTGCCTCTCTAAACGCTATTGTTTCTTATTACCTTAAGAATCACTACTAACATTAGCTTACTATTATCTTAACTAACATAATTGTAATATCATCAACGCATCTCAACTGCATCTTTGCCGCCCCGGAATATGTTCGGTCTAAGCAACCGAACACCTGCTAACGTAGCAGTTTACAACAATCATTGTACTTGTAACTAAGTGACAATTTTATTAATACTTTAACATCAGTGCATTACCAGACATCAAACCAACCGGGTGCATTCATAACATTTAACATAACATTTTAACATAACATTTTAACATAACATTTAATATAACATTTTACTTTAAGATATTTTACTTTATAGTTGAAGAACATTTAATAAACTCTAAATCCATAACCAATCAGTGCTTTAATATTACCTAAACCATACAACCCGCACATATGTTATTGAGACAGTTAAGGCATAAAGCAGTCGGAAAATGTAAGTTTTAGTTCATAAAATAACAAAACAAATTTTTAAATTCTATTCCAAGTTTTCAGTATTTTTAATCTGTTATAAAACACCGTGAAATAGTAGCGGCCATGTTATTACGCCATTCGGCTGTGTAAACAAAAAATTGTCAACTGTCAGTCAACCGATTGGCGTATTATAGGCTTTGTACTTTTATTATTTTCGTAACCAACGTATTTTTTCCATTATTACACCTAGTACAAAATATGCTTTTAATTATTTTTAAATGATATACAATTATCATATTTAATATGAGCTCATTTGATGCAAAACGAACTGACGTCATTTACGCTGAGCAATATGGCGTCCAGTAAGAGGCGTTTTAGTCAAACTACGCGCGAAATTTGAAAATGTAAAATTTAGATGCATTTTTATGGCACTTATTGATTGAATAAAAATTTTGTGTTTTTTTTGGTATCATATTAGCACTACAGAATTTAATTGAAACACTTTTCAAAAATGTGTGTAATACCCTATTGAGTAGCTGACTGTGACATGTGCATAGTTGGAATCTTCACGAATTAATGTTTGAGCTTAAAACAAAGCCTACTTTGTTTTAAGCTTTAGTTTTTTTTCGCTTTACTTTAATTTACCTTTTCTGGTACAATTAAAGGTCTACCTTAAAGTGTACCAGATAAAGTAATTTTTTTAATATCTTGTTGAATGAAATGTGGTTTTTAAATTTAACAATTATTTTTAAATCAAACATATATTACTTACCGATGTATAGTAGTGACACGCTCCGCCCCCCGCCGAAAATTGTTCCTCAACTCTTCTCGCGCCAAACCTGTAAGGGGAACTCCTTCAAGTTCAGGGCTGACACTCGCCGCGCGTAGACCCGTGTATTCGTTCGTTTGTGAAACAAATCGTGATGGTTCGTTAAGTGAAAATTATATTCATGAAACTAACTTTGCTCGCTCTCGCGCGCCTGCGGTGGTAGATGACAGCCCTAGCGAATATAAAAACTTTATAAGTTAGGGAATTACTAATATGTACTTAGGTACAACTATTTTACTATATTTGTCTTTTAAACCACTAAAAACAAAACATAGTAAAATATTTCTTGACTTTATTACGTTATTTTTGTTTTCAAATATCACAGCAACTGTACTATTTTATCAGTAAATACATTGCTCCTTAACCACTACCTAAGTATGTCGCTAAGTGACTAGGACAAGCAATGTATAAATTACCAAACGATACTTCATTTATATGGACACATCGCGTAGTACGGCCGCTGTGTCTCGCGACGAGTTTGTGATGTCCTTGTGTAGATCTACTAATGTAGGCTATGGACAAATATGTCGATTGTTGATTGCTATTTTAGTTTTTTATTCTTCAATTTGTCAAACATTTTAACCCGATTGGAAGAACGTAGTAAAGAAATGTGTTGTACATATATTGATTACTTTTTTGCATAGTAGAGAAATGAGTAACAAACGATCGTAACCACAAAGTAAGTATATTAGAGGAGATGCATGCCCATAGCACCGGTGCACCGTGACACGCACTGGTGCAATGACGTCATCAAAGTGGACGTGGCTTCGGCCATTCGATATATAGATAGCTGTCTTGTGCACCAGACATTCCGGACATTCCAGTTTTTATCATTTTTTTATTAATTCCTCTATTTATACAAATTAAAACATGAAATGTTATGTGCTTAATTGCTAAACCTACACCAATACACGTTCTGATATAAGGCCTCTTATCTCACCAGTAGCCATCTTTTTAACCGTCATTGTCATAGATATTCTACAACTCGAAACAAGAGGGCGCCACCTTTTCGGCAAAAAACTATGTGAAAATAAAATTATTAATAGGTTCAAAACTATTTGGTATGTTTGTACATTTTAGATTATCTTGATCCTTTTTTGTCGACTAACGGCCAAACCCAATTACCTATTCTATCTCCAATTTTGACATACTGGTAATAGAAAAACCTATCTGTCTGTGGTTATAGAGTCCCAATTATTTGTTAGAGAGTAAGAAATCTTACTGGCACACGATATCTATCGATGAGAGGGTCTGTGGCTTACTATGGCTAACTATTTGTATGAAAAAGCCAAAGTATGTGTCCCAAAGACGTGTTGACAATTATTTGTTTGATAGGGTGGTAACTAATGGTAACAGACTTGTTGATCCGCCGAATTCTAGGAATAAATGATTTGCTTTTAAAATAAACTTTATTTATAATTTCATGAAACCTGTCCAACTCAAGTTAAAGTACTGATTTTGAAATAGTACCAGAGTTATCCCGCAAGGAAATTGTTTTTGATGTCCATAGAACCAATAACAAACAATAAAAACGTATCGCTCATACTTATGAGCAAATTAACTTGTAATGAATTTACATATAGATTCCATTTAAATAAATCAATAGCAAGTTATTTACTCACGAAATAATTACAAAAAAGATATATTTTTGAGTTTTAAATTGTCAATTAGGTAGTTACGTTTAATTCCTACTCTCTAGCCTTACCGCTTTGTTTAGCAAAATGTAGTCAAATCTAGTATAATGTTCGAGTTATTCGCAGAGTTTTATATTTTATGTGAACTATAATTAAATCCAGTAATTTAATTCTTTAAACATACAAAAGTTTTTTATAAAAATCACGTTGTTTGATGATGATTGGTTGTAACGAAACGCACGGGAGGGCTACCACCCCTATCTATTGTTTCCGTCACATAGATAACCGTTATTGATGAATGTGAGATACCGATCAAACATAGATAGAAACATATGGTCTTCCAGCGGTAGTGATCTACATTTCAGTGAAGGTAGGTAATTGGTTTCAGCCGTAAAAGTATCGTATTGTTGTTTTAAATTAAAAAAAAACCATTTCTAGTTCCATATAACTTATAATTTTATTTTCCCTAAATATTTTTAATGACCCTTATTAAAATAAAATGGAGACCAAAAAGTTCCTTGATTTCGGCGCAATTTCGTTTTAGGGAAAAGACGTTGTGCTTTACATAATTCATTTTATATTACAATAAACTAATTGTCCCACCACTAAATAGTGCGCTCGCCAGTTGCACGCTCATATAACGTGAAAACATGGTGCATATCTAGCATATTTAGCTATTAAATTAAACGCCGAAGCACTGCCGATAGCACTACTTACCTATAATTTAGTTCGCCATGACATTGTTAATTATCAAGAATTCTTTTTCGGAACAAAACTAGCATAATTCTAAGTTTTATTACATACCATCGTAATTTCAAAATTAGATGTTAATACTTATCCCCTTTAATTCTAATCCCCGAATAAAAATAGAAATCGTCGTAAACCATAATTATCTGGCATATGTTATTTTTCCCCTTAAATGGGAAAATCCCTAAAATTGCATCATTGCTGCATTGACAAGCAAAATAATGGCAGGACCGTACTTAGAATTCGATAATTTAATAACGGTGGCGGCGATTATTATGGTGGCACATATACATGTATTTATTTATTTCATTACATAAAAAAATATATTTATTAGTATTAAAAACTTGTTGTATTTTATTGTTTCTGTAAGCTCGTTTTAATATTTATATGTATGTACTTATGTAGCCGCCAGTATGTCGTGGCAACAATTGACTAGATTCGCTGTGTATTATACAGCACCTTAATAGGGTATTTTACTCTAAATGAGAAAAAATCTATAAAAATGTTATTGAGACAGGCAGTTGATATTTTTTTGTTTACACAGCCGTATGGCGTAATAACATGGCCGCTACTATTTCATGGTGTTTTATAACAGATTAAAAAAACTGAAACGTTTGAATTAAATTTAAAAAAATATTTTGTTATTTTATGAACTAAAACTTACATTTTCCGGCTGCTTTATGCCTAAACTGTCTCAATAACATATTTATAGTTTTGTTCTCGTATAGAGTAAAATACCCTATTTTGCAAGCTACATATAGTTTATTTATTATCATAATAATATCTGGACATATCGTTTATAATCGATAACTTGCCGGTTTACTTAATCCTTAGCATATAATTATGTAAAATAAATGGCTTTTGCACAGCACAACAATGTTTTTGTCTGTGTTTTGTATGGTGCATGGTAAATGAACGCTGTTCCTGATGTAATAAGGTTTATAATTAATTGTGTAGTAGGTTCTGATTTATGAAGTGCGGGTGTATGCGCGAATGCTTATTTATTGCTTTTAGTGAACTGCATTACGTAGTAGTTGGCGAGTGGAAGGGCTGGACCGGCGACATTGGGTTTTGATATACTTATATATTTTCGACTGCTAGGGCATATCTCCTTCTTTCTTTTAAATCTATGATAGAACAGCACAATAGAACATTTTTCTATGTTTTTTCAAGTTCTTGTCACTGTGACGGTTGTAAGATGACGGGTGTGCGTGAAAGTGCACAGGAGCAGACTTATGCGGAACTACGCCAAACTTGGGGTACGCGGGCCCCGCCTACTTGCAACTTTTACTATTTCTTCTGTTCTATGACTTACATTTTTTCTCAATATGATGTCAAAATATTTTACTTTTGATAATTGGCTGAATCCGGTAAATCCAAACACTGACTTGAAGAATGTGAGTTGAATCGATCATTGTAAATAAGTTTATTGTTGTTTCAGGCTTTTAACAGTAAAAGTCCAACGAACGGCACGGGCACGATGCGGATAGGCTCAAGCAAGCCCTACAGGCATATATCACTGATGCCACTGAGCACGGTCAAACGCGTCGTCGATATTAGGGAAGCTGAGGGTAAGCAATTATATTCAATATTCATTTATCTGACGCGTATTAGGTACCGATGTATCTTGCTCAAAGAGTGCGCTGCTTTGGGTTCGGAGCGGCGGGTCCTGATTGCGAGAACTGTCAGCTAGCAATCACGAGGACTATGGTAGAGACAAAGAACTAGGAAAATGGCTTTCAGTGAAACTGATAATCATCGGAAGCATCAAGCAAAGGTAATGTTAAATTAATACATACTGAGAGGAGCTTCGAGTCACTGCGAGCATAAGGACTTCTTTTGGGTGTTTAATTTAATATCCGTGGGAATTGCTCTACAAATAGGAAAAGTTATCTTTTCCCACGTAACACAAATGTGTATTTATTCGCAGATTGTCACAACGTATTCGCACTGATGTGCCGTAACAATCAGGAGCTCAAAGAGAAACTCTTCTCGTTTATGATCACCGACGAAACCGTAGACAAGTCACACTTTCTTCGACAACTTTGCAGACAAATGGCTAATACCGTCTGCAAAGCTGATGCTGTAAGTATTTTGTTTTTACATGCAAGTAACCTATGGCACACAGACTTGATCCTTTACTAACACACTGAAGTGCAAACTCAAGGTTTGTCAACGAGCTATAGAGCGCAGTATGCTAGGTGTTAAATCACTAATTCAAAACACTATACTGCGCTTCGAAACATAACTGACGTGGCTCATAAGGCAGCCAAATTTAAATGGGACTGGGCAGGATATGTCTGCCGCGTGCCAGACAAACTGCGGGGTCAAGCAACATATATTTAAAACCCTGAGTGCAGTGAATCGGAGTAGGTACACAAAGGAGATGGCTCGGACTAGATGGATTCCTGCAGAACTGCATACAGTTGCAAAAGATGGAAGGAGTGGGCCTTTGATCAGGAGTGAGACAGAACAGAACAATGAATAAATAAATGCATTAATTATATGCAGAAAAATCCATCTTGTGTACCTTATATAACTAGCACCTTGTGAAGTCAATGTAGCAAAATGATGGATAGTTCATTTTCAGTCAGTATTGTGTCTCGATTCATTTTATTATTTAAATTGACAATTGTTTGCAGGATAAATTTTTAGCGTGCTTAGAATCGCACCAGCTCGATATCGATACGAGCGAACTCGCGCTTAGCACACTATCTAAAGTGTCAAAATTCGCAGCGCGCACCAGAATCAAGGTATGAATCATTTCAAAGTATTGTAAGACTTAACTTTAATTTGAAATTAAATAATCTAGATGAGAGCCTAAGGTGAACAATACACTGACCAAAATAAATGGGTTTGTAAACCTCTAGGCTCTCGAATCTTTTTTAAAATATCTGTAAATGAATAAAGCATGATGAGATGATACAAATTAGCTTAGCTTAGACATAAAAATAACAAACACATAACTGTTATAAATAAGTTACAAAATATCAGAATGCTACGTCGCTCAAGGACTTCGTCACAAGCATTTATATGTAACTAAGGCATGATATTGTAGTCTGCAGTCGTTTTGCATTCGATTATGTAAACGTGTTATAACAATCAGCACATACATTCATCTATTCGCCGAATTTCAAAATTTTAAGTAAGTTACTTGGGGTTTTATTATTACAAACCACATGCTGCAGATAGTCTGTAAATAAGTTGTATTGTCGATACGTATAAGAGAGGAAAAACTAGTTCTCACTCCGTGACCGCGAAAAAGCGAAGTGTCCGCACACGTATATTTGTCATGCTGACCAGTTTCACCACAAATTGAAGAAGGATGATGGAAAACGATAATAATAAGATAATATAGCAAAAAGAAATTACACAATCAGCCGTTATGTAAAAAGTAGTACAGCTACATATGTTTAAAAAAAATCGGTACTGTTTGATTGTAGGCTACTGATACTGAGATGGCAAAACTAACCAATACACGCCAAACTATCTGTCATTTTCCAAAGTATGTAATTGTAACGATTTTTGGATATAAACTGATTAATTTTACACCTGTTCTAAGCATAGGTTTTGTATGTACTGAGACCTGTTTTTTTGACCTTGACATATATTATTGATTTTGTAAACTAAGATAACTTTGTCTGCTTAGTTTTTTTTTGAATCGCAGTTGAGTAAGGTACCGAATCAAAAAGAACAGTCCTTAAAGCTGCATATTTGATGCAAACATGACGTTTACAGATTATTCTCTAGCTTAAAGCGTTATGTTAATAATTCGCGTCTAAGTTTTTTTTATTACCGTGCAACCAGATATTGAGCTGAAAATTGCAAAAACGTAAGAATATTTGAATTTCACGGGCCACCCTATACCCTTCACCTTAACATTTTGAGTTGGTTGTGTACCCATATGAAGGGGACTAAACATTGAAATTTTCTCATTATTTGTTACTTTGTGGTCGCTACTGTATCGACAAGCAGCAAGGTGTGGTTTTGATGTTAGTGGTGTAGCACGTAGCGGCACCTCGTACCTCGTAGTGTGTAGTTAAGGGCAGACGTAGTTTAAGGGCATTTGAGCGCAGTAGTGGACCGTGGTTGTGTTGTAGCTGGAGGCGCTGGCGGGGCTGACGGGGCTGCTGCGGCCCGACCCGGGCTCCGGCCTGCTAGACACATGGGTATTGCGCGCTCACTTACTCGCACAGGTCTGACGCGGCTCTGTCACACTCCTCTCGCTCCGTCCCAACTAATGTTCATCCGCACACTGCTTCCTGTGTATGTTACTTAACATTTGCGTGACGTCTGCATTACTCTGTGCATTTAGATGTGTGTTGGTCTTTTGCCGATTTTGATGAACCTACTTATTTGGCCTTTGATCTCTATTTAACCACCCCGCATAACGCGATCAACATTGTATGAAACAATAGCGGCCCATCTGCTTATGTTTATTCCTGCCATCTCGCCCAAAGGCGGCGGCACTTTTGGTGAACTGAACACGACAGATATTCGCAATTTTCAGTGATTTCGTTGTCTCAATTTAGAAATGTAGCCAGATTATCTTGTTGCATTATACATTACGGCAGGAATTAACTAAAGTGAATGAGTAATCGTAAATTGCTCTTCTAATAGCGGTCATTTAAATTAATGGCGACGGATTAGGTGTAGGTACACCTAATTCGTCGCTGAACACTTCTATTTGAACACATCATTAGCATTATCATATTCATTATTCAATAGACATGTTGGGTTAAGGAACATTATTCATTTCATAAATATAATAAGTAGAGGTTATCACCGCATAAGTCATAATAATTATATTATATTTGGCTGCCTGGAGGGGTATACTTGTGTAGAGGCAGTGAAGCGAGCTGTCGCGTGGGGTATCGGTTTTACAAGCTAAAGCACAGGAATCAGTGTGCGGTAAACAGTCGAGGGTTGATAAATCAGCGACACTGTATTGTTAATTATGCTTACTTAATCAAGTTTATTGTAATTTCTCCTGCAATGTATTTGTTGCTTAGTAAATACCTCAATTTCTTCCCGGAAAGAGCGAGGGTCGAAGGAGTGAATGTCTTAAGTTAATGCTTAGCTTTCAATCCTTTGTGATTAACTGTCTCGTGAGCGTGCCATGCCAGTGGTGTTTTAACATGACATATCATCCATACATACATATTCATTATTCTTATTTGTTCCTAAATCATTATGTTTATAGGGCATGGTGTTTTGTGATAATATGTTGTTTAATAAACCTGTTTATGATATATTTGCTCTAAATTTAATCCAATATCTTTTTGTTTGTGTTTCAATTTGTATTTATTTAATTTAAACCAAGTTTTTTAGCACGTTTTGTTTCTGTAAACAAAAGTTAGATTCTTGATTTGACCCTTATATGAAATACGTAAATCCATTTGTTTACTGGAATCTGAAAGTACATAGAATAATCGCAACGTATAATATGCATAGGTGGGTCGTGCGTTTTCTTTCAACAAAACGCCGTCGAAGCTGAAGCGCGCGATGTCGTCAATGATCTCGCCGTTTGGCTCCACCTCCAACCTCACGCCGGCCTCGCAGCTGGCGCAGATGAGACTCGCCAGCTGCAATAACATCAACGTGAGTATTTACATCCTTCTCTCTATCCAATAAATGCATAAATATGTTTTATCATTTTGGCTACTTTTTATCCTGAAAAAAATAATGTGATCGACCACGAGGGCGAAACCGAGGGTAAAAGCTACTCACTTTCATAAAGGCGGATACACATTTATGATCATTTTCCCGATTCGATCACAGTATCCGTATTGCCGACGCATAAACATGATCGCCTATCTGGACGCTAATGACGCGAGCGGCGTATCAAGACTGCGTATCATGATCGCGTATCATCACCCGTCCGAAACAAAAAACCGGACAAGTGCGAGTCGAACTCGCCCACCGAGGGTTCCGTACATATTTGTAGGTACATATCCATTATTTCTATACTAATCCATACCTACTATATCCATACTTAAATCTACTTAATATTATAAATGCGTTTTTTGCGACATAAACGGACAAGTGCGAGTCGAACTCGCCCACCGAGGGTTCCGTACATATTTGTAGGTACATATCCATTATTTCTATACTAATCCATACCTACTATATCCATACTTAAATCTACTTAATATTATAAATGCGTTTTTTGCGACATAAACGGACGTATCTTTTTTTCACGTTAGCATAGAGGGATGATTTTTTTTTACAGCATCAAGGGACCGTAGACTTGAGTATATGGTTTTAATTTCAACTCGATACCTCCACGCGTTCCCGAGATAAAGGGTCTTGACAGACAGACAGACAGACGGACAACAAAGTGATCCTGTAAGGGTTCCGTTTTTTCCTTTTTAGGTACGGAACCCTAAAAATCACTTTAGAATTGTCAAGGAGTCAGCGCGTATCATCACCCGTCCAGATAGAAGATCATGCTACGCGTCGGTGATACGGATACTGTGATCGGATCGGGCAAATGTGGATCTGCTTTAAGATACTTTGGTTTCGTCTAAATAAGGCGCCCTAAACCAATACTATCAACTTTTGCAATTTCTCTTCCCATTCGAGCCAGTTTACTACAGTAACTAGACGGGTAAACATCGAGCTAGTGCTCTCAGTAGTTTTTACCTTATCGGTGCAGAAATACGATTTAGGGCGGGTTGCTTCAACTATACTTTACTGACGGGTAATAGTAAAAAACACCGCTAACTATCGTCAAACCAAAAAAATGGGTTGTTTCACAAATTGGTGGCCTTAACGTAAGTTAAAAAGTGTCTATTACCATAACCGATGCTTCATCCAACAGTCAACGTAATTTTGTGTTGTCAAACAGTTATATCAAACATCAAAATATTATGGAATCTTTTTTTTTTTTTAATAACTTTGGCTGACGGTTTTTTATGTCATGAAACAATCCGTTACATTACGTCATAGTAATTTTTAACCGCCCGTATGTAACGTTAACCAACTGTTTGAAACAACCCGCCCACAGTTGTGCATAGCTGCAGTTTAAGTTGGTAACTGTCGCAGGAGATGGGCACGAGCGGCGGCGGCGGCTCGGGCGGCGGCTCGGTGCTGGTGGCGCCGCTGTCGGTGCAGCCCACGCGCAAGGCGCAGCCCGGCGCGCTGCGGCGCTTCTGACGCCGCACCGCGCGCCGCGCCTGACCGCGCGACAGTGCCTCAGGGACGTAGCAATTTCATTGTAATTTATTTTGTTATGAAGCGGCCGGGCGAGGCCCGTCTGCAGACGTGGTGCGAAAAGTGCCTTCGAATTGAACCGTGACGGGGTTGAATGGAATTGATTGTGCAGGTTTAGTAAATTATTCTAAAGTATTAATAAGTTGCAGTCCACGGCCTTTCGAGATCGAATACGAGAGTCGATCGTTAATCATAGTGTGCTTAGATGTTGTCATTCAAATGTATAAATTCATAATTATACAAGATTTGATTATGAATGCGCATATCGAGCCTATTATTCGGCTGCTACCAGTGAAACTCCACTACTTTAATGAATCTTGTAATTTTGTGAACTTGTAACTAAATCTAATTATTCTCGTTATAAACTTTGGCCTATTTGTGGCTTAGCCAATTGGCCAAAAATGTTTCGCATCAACAAATCAATACTTAGATACCCCTTAGCTGAGGTACTTGCAAGTTAAATAACTGCTGATCCACAACTTCTCATTTCAATAGTTTATTAGGTTATTCCAATAGTTGTTTACGTCACTGTTTTGCACAATTCGTTGGTTTGATATTATTATCATAGTCGATTTTATGCAGAGAGATTTACCTATTGATTTGTTGATAGTTTTGAGTATAAGTACTGTGAATATAAAAATATAGCCATGAAATATTAATTATATACGATGCAATCGATGGCCTAAGTTTAGCTAACTTACGAATTTATTCATCTGTCAACATGTCACAGAAACTTTGCTGATATTATTGAGATTTAGTTTTGAAAATAATTTGTACATATGTGATATTTTAAATATATTGTGAAATAGATCATAGCATACACTAGATCATAGTAGAATACCCATGATATCAATCTGATACTGATTCAAAGTTTTCCTAATGTTTGGATTATGCTAATGGACAATGAATTACTCAAACCTTTGAATCGTTCAGGCTGGGTAGTAGGTGTTGTGTAAATAGTGTACGGAACATGAGCAGCTTATGTAAACTAGGCGCCCTCGAATGTATCTTTTTAAATATATTAATTCGCGTCTGTAAGTTTTATGAGAGTCTCACTTAGGCTTTATCATCAACCATGTGTACACATGTTGCTACATTGTACAAAAGAACAATATTTATAAACATTTTAAATGATTGATAAAATAAACATTTATTTTCAATCAGTTGTGTTTTTTGTTTCTTAAAATCCTTTACTAACCTAACAAAAAAAAACCATTATTTTTAAAATCATATTCAATTTAATTTCAGTTAAAAACATTCATTCAGCATTCAATACGTAAAGTTTTATATTTTTTCACTGATATTAATTGCAAACACCGCCGTCAGTATATATTTATGTAGAAGGGAAATGATGAAAATGGAGATTAGATCAAATCTTTTCGGTAGATGACCAATGCACGGAAGAAGTTAAATAACATCATTTGATGATTTGATTAAATCACATGATCAAATCCCTCAACTGTTTTAGTAAAAAGATGAAATAGTACGTTTGAATATAAAACGTATTAATTAAGTTAATCATGCAGAGTAAATATAACGACAAATCATTCAAACACAAATTACTTATTCGAATTAACACAATAAATAGCTACTCTATGATTTAAAACAAAAAGGATATTTTAGCGAAATGTTACACATTTTTATTTAATGCAACTAATGAATACATAATAATGTTCATCCATTTTCGTTCCGCAAAATTTTTGTCGCTACTGTGTGTGTGTGTGTGTGTGTGTGTGTGTGTGTGTGTGTGTGTGTGTGTGTGTGTGTGTGTGTGTGTGTGTGTCAGAAGCACGGAGCTAGCCGGATAGGTCGCCAGATAGTCCAGTCTGTTAGGTATCAAGTGAAACATTGAATACTTATTTACAGAATCGTTATTTTAACATCCTTTTTAAATCGACCTTAGAGATTTAATCAAATCCATTTTAATCATCTGCGCAATCAATCAGTGTCGAAGGTACGTGTAGGCGTTACGACAGGCGCGAAATGGCAAGGCTAATACCACGGCGATGAACGGAATTGTGGCGAATATCATAGATTTTAAACTCATTTCGGCACTTGGTAACACTGTTAATTTCAGAAAAAAGACGATCTGTAAAGATAATAAGATATTTGTAAATATTTTTTTCAACCAGTGAATTGCTTGGAAATACTGAAAAAGTTATAATAAACTGACACTAACAAATAATCCTTACGACTTAAGCTCGAATTATATGCGTCCGGCGACTGACCGGTAGGCCCGCTATGCCGCGAAATTACAAGCAACGACTTGGTCACGCGGACGCGTTTAATTCGGGCCTTATTATATACTGGCGGTCTGATCCTGACGGTTCATTTATGTGGCCCGCCGCCAAATTTTGAGATACTTCTTTGCGCAAAGACATTGTTATGAGTTGGAGTTCGGGATAAATAATCTAGACCAATTCACACAAAAAAAAACACTAACACATTTTAACAGGCACAAATATAGTAATCAGAAACTTGTTTCGCATCTAAAACATAACTAACTCGCCACCGCTAGCTGCCCGCTATTTATATGAGTTAAAGTTTCTAGATAGTTCCAGAACATATTCGAGGACATGATAGCATATACGGGAATGGCCTAGAATGTTGCTACACGATACTTAACCATCTATAACGACATGGTTGGCGCAGTGGTTGAGCGATGGACTACTGCGCTGCGTATCGCGGGTTCGATTCCCACACGGGACAAATATTTGTATGGCCTACAGATATTTGTTCCGGGTCTGGCAGTTTGTGTATGTGAGTTTAAGTTCTAGCGTGGGGCTAAGTTTTTTTTTTTTAATCTAGATAAATGTAGGGTCTCGAATGTTACAGATTACCTGTAGTTCTGCTACTCGATAATAGAAGGCGCTAGCGTGACGTTTACCGTCGTACCGACCTATGTGGCAATATTAAAAAAATCTGTACCTAACACGATATAATAAAAATAAAAAAGAATTATCCGCTTGTGTGTATGAGCTCTTAGTTCTCAAAACTTTCATACCAATGTAAGAATTGGAGCAATTTTCAACAGAAATCCTATTCGTGTAGCGCATGTATTCTCTTCTGTTGCTAGGTCCATATCAGACTGGAAGTCACTACTGCCGTACACGTACAGGAGACAGATAAGCTCGAAGAACACCACAAAGAACATCGCGGCGCCTGTCATTAACGCATCAACACTCTCCAGCAACTCTATGCCGCCCTGTGCTTAAAGAAACAAAACATTTTATTCTGCCGTAATACGTATACCTACTACTTCAAATTATTAGACGGAGAATACTAACATTCACTGCACATAACATACTCAGTCCCACGCAGCATAATATAAGACTAGCAACAGCCAACTGTTCAAAAAATCTGGAACATAGATATGAATAAGAATAAGAATAAGAATAAGAAATTTTATTAGCTCAAACATGTACAGTATACATACAGAATTAGGATAATACATGCATGCAAGATCTTAAATATGAGTGGGTCACGACATGTCTGCCACTTCTCATGGCGTGCTAATATTTTAGGAACAATTATTATTGAAACAAATCTTTTTAAATTTACACTTATACATTTCAGTCACAGTTAAACAAAATTATATTCAATAATTTACATTATACAAATTTATTTATTTATTTATTTATTTTCTATGACCAATAAATACACATTACAATGATCGGAATTTAAAGAAATCGAATAAAATAAATCATAGTAAGATTTACAATTACAATTTACATTATACAAGTTATTTTATTTATAATAATCACAATGAGTCGTTTAAAAATTCTACAATACTATAATATGCTTTTTGCGCCAAAAACAACTTCAATGATTGTTTGAGTTTAGGTACAGTTTGCTCTTTCCAACTTTTGGGCAATTTGTTGTAGATAATTGGTGCCATACAAAAAACACTCTTGCGCATAAGTGCTGTTTTTGACGTATGCACACAAAGCTTGCTATCATCGCGTCTATTTCTTGGAAATCTGTCTGCCATACGAGGAAACAAATGTGGATTTAATTTCACGAACATTGCTATTTCCAATATATATAGTGAAGGTAATGTTAATATATGATATTTAGTGAAATATTTTTTACAGCTATCGGTACTTTTGAGGTTAAACATAGACCTTAGGCAGCGCTTTTGTCTTTTAAAAATGATATCCCTATCGGTTGAGTTACCCCAGAAGATAACACCATATCTAATGACGGATTCAACTAAACCATAATAGGCCGTTAATAGCGCATCAATATTTAAAGTACGTGATAGTTTATATAGCGCATATGCACCACTGCTTATTCTTTTGGCTAGAGCCTCAATATGAGCTTTCCAATTTAAGTTTCTGTCGATTGTTAGGCCTAAAAATTTTGTAACATTAGATGTCCTTATTTTATTATTATTATATTCGATGTCAAGACTAGAGAATAATGATGATCGTTGGCTAAAGTGCATAATCAAAGTTTTATTTATATTAATTTTCAAATTATTATTGTTCAGCCACGTTACCGCTTCAATAATTGTATTATTTATTTCCGTTTCGTATGTATTCTTATCATGGCATGGTATCGTTATCGTACTATCATCCGCAAAAAGTGTCATGGGATATTTAATGGATTTAGGGAAGTCATTAATATAGAGTGTAAACATGGGTGGTCCGAGTACACTGCCTTGCGGAACTCCATGTGGGACTGTACGCTCGCATGACGTGAACATCTCTTCACGTTTGGAGCTCATATTTATTCTACTAATTTGCGTTACTTGTTTTCTATCATGTAGGTATGTTTGTATCAGATTAAGTATGTTTCCTCTTATACCATATGCTTCAAGTTTATTTAGTAATATATTATGTTGGACATAATCAAAAGCCTGTGTCATGTCGCAGAATATGGCACAGACTGGTGTATTTTTATCCATGTTTGTCATAACAGTATGTAGGAAGTCGTATATGGCCAAGTTAATTGTTTTTTTCTCTCTAAATCCTTTCTGTTCATCACAGAGTAAATTATTTTTTTCTAAATAGTTATTAAGTTCCATACAAATATACTTTTCGATAACTTTTGAAAATATGGGTATCAATGATATTGGCCTGTAAAATTCTATTAGCTCCCTATCCTGTTTCTTAAACAGTGGTTTAACAATTGATTTTTTTAGAGCTTTCGGAAATACTCCTTCACTGATACTTAAATTAATAATGTGGCTTATGGGGCTACATATTTCATATGCTACAGTCTTAACAATTTTTGTACCTATGCCATCGTATCCTACACTATTAGTATTTTTTAAGTTCATGATAATTTTTAATATATCAGGTGGTAGACTTGGGGCCATGAACATAGAGTCTTTTCTGGCTAAAATATGTTTAGTAGCTGTGGTTGCCGAGCTAGTCATAGGCTTGATTTTATCTATAAAATAATCGTTAAATATATTGGCAATCATTTTGGGGTCAGTTACAGTCTCATTATTATATCGAATTTTGTCTATATTGTGTTTTGGTATGTTTAGTTTTGTTTGGTTTATTATTTCCCACGTAGTTTTAGATCTATTATTTGATTTTTTAATTTTATGTGTATTTTGTGCGCGTTGAGTTAAATAAATTATTTTTTTAAGCAATTTTGAATAACTCTTAAATTTATTTTTATTTAGTTCGCTAGGTTTTTGTCTATAATGCCATAATAATTGACGTTTCTTTTTGCTACATATTTTAATACCACGAGAGACCCAACTAGGCCTTCTTTTCACATTTACAGAGATAAGAATTTCAGGGAAGCACTGTGTATATAGGAATGAAAAACTACTATGTAATAGGATAAATCGGTTATTCTTACAAATTTTAGGACTAGGGCTTAGGTTTAGGCTTTTCGTAATTTTAGTTGTCTCGAGTCCCGGGACGTTTGGTTCAAGAATCGAGACGAGTCAAAGATGGTCGAAATTGTTATGTAATCATTTTTAGGGTTCCGTACGCAAAGGATAAAAACGGGACCCTACTACTACTAAGACTCCACTTTCCCTCTGTCTGTCTGGCTGGCTGGCTGTCTGTCTGTCTGTCAACAGGCTGTATCTCATAAATCGTGATAGCTAGACAGTTGAAATTTTCACAGATGATGTATTCCTGTTGCCGCTGTAGCAACAAATACTCAATGCCATACAACAAACGTGTTGGGGACTTTGATTGTTGACTGACTTTTGTCCCGGGACTTTGAAATTGTCGGAAATTCCCAAACCCTACTTAGGAAAATTTTAAAGAACCGGATTTGCTAGTCGTAATCAAAGTAAAAGTAGTAGTAATCAAAGTCAAAGCATTTATTTCAATTAAACCATTTACAGGCAACTTTTGAATTGTCAAGGAGTCGGTCAGTTAGTCAGAAAGTTGAGGATAGTTGCTCGTTCCAAAACGTAGGTAGAAGATCGAGCAGGAAACTACGGGACACTACTCTTTTAAAATCAAGTGTTTACATAATACTTGTTACATTGTTCTTGTTGCTTCTTTCAAGAAGCAACAAGAATGTGTGAACAAAGTGAAAACAATGAAGCTAATCTAGCAATACAAAATATAAAAAAAGAATCAAGATAAAAGCCAGTTAAGGGCGCCTTCAAATTAGTCGCGCGCCAGCAGCGCTACAGCAGCGCTGCTTTGTAAGACGCCTTAAGAGTTGACCAACATCGGAATAAGCAAGTTAGGGCGCGAGCCTAGCCCCTTACTACTATAACGCTGTCAGCCTGCCACTGTACGCGACCTGTGATTGCCAATAACTCCAGCCAGAGCACGTTAAGTCAGCGTTAAAAATTCAACTTCGTTAACTGCGTTACAAAGGGGTGTGTAACGTTTGAAATAATAACAAAATCTCTAAAGATTATATGATCTAATTTCATTTAACATACTTATTTTTAATATAACGATCAAATGATATAATGAATTATTGATATAATTTTATTTTACCTAATTTTATATGGTATAATGAACATTCTCTATAATGCACATTTGAATTAATATTCATATAGTATAATAATGGGTAGTATTTAAACGCAAATCAAAAAAATATCCTTTTTCTATGCAATAAGATTCTGAATTCCCATCAAAATTACTGATTGCACAGCAAAATATCACTAAACACACTACAATTTATTTTCGCAGCGTACAGCGATTTTTCCTAAAGCAAAAGCTTTTTCATCAATGCACAGCTAATAATCTTAATGCACATTATACATGTTAACTCTTTTTCTTTTAAATATAGCTTCTATTTTTAAATTATTTACAGCAGTTTTTCTAAATAAAACAGCATTTTATTAGTCACAGTCGTCTTATTATTTATTAATTACCACATAATGAGATCAGCAAACAAAATATAGAATTAGATACAAAATTGTAATTTATTGTTAGCAAGACGACGAAACCAACGTGACAGAAACATGCTGTCTTGCCTGCTCCTCAGCTCGCGGGCCGCCCCACCCCTCCGCGCCTACGCGTTCTTAAATTACACTCTAGGTGTAGGGCAGACAAGACTACGTGAAGTCGTTTTTGCAGCGATTCGTTTCTAATTTTTCGGTTAATTTGTTCTGCTTTTAGAAATAATGCAATGTGACAGGATTTTTTTGTTATAATAATCAATAAATTTACCGAGCATGACTTCTTGAAATTTAAGACAAATATGATGAACAGGTTTTGTTGTACTTACTGGTTAATATGCGACTGGGATAGTTATTTTGCTATGAAATATGGAAAATTTGCTGTGCAGCCAGTATTTATGCTATCTATGTAGTATTTTTGTACAAAAATAAATTTAACTTTATTATGAGGAAAAAAGTAATGTCATATTGATGTATAATTTCGAATTATCTGCAGTTTGAGTTTTGTTAAACATTTAGTTTATTTGTAGTGAAGTAAGTTATTTGATGTAAAAAAGAATATAAATGATGAGTATGTATTGATAGGCGATTATTTATTTGATATGCAATTTATAATATTCCTATAATAATCAGTTACTATAATATTTGAAATCTATAAGTAACGTTTAGCATAATTTAGTTATTGAATAATTTGGGTTAGGTTAGGTTAGAACAGTGACTATTAACCAGATTCCCTCTATTGTTGGTGAATCGTATGGGTTAGATGAGGTTATAACGGTGTCCCCTTGTTTCGCAGACAGAAATTTCATAGAATTTCGTTTCCCAGAAAATGTTTCATAATTATATTATTAAAATTTGGTTCTTGTATTTTTGTTTTGGCTATTATTGTTTCAATGACTATTTAGGTACTTGAATGAAACATATTTCACAGAAACACAACTCAATGAATTTTTAATCACATTTTTTTTTGTTTAACAAACTTATTAAACAGTAGAATTATTTTTTAACGAATATTGTTTGATTAGTGTATTTTTCCATGGAATTTATATTAACAAAAATGTATATAAATAGACAATAACAAAAATAATAGACAATAACAAAAATATTGTCTAAAAGTCAATATGTTGTGCTACAAAAGTTAATGACAGAAACGAATCGCTGCGAAATCGACTCCACGTAGTCTTGTCTGCCCTACTCCTAGAGTGTAATTTAAATCCGCGTAGGCGTGGAGGGGCGAGGTGGCCCGCGAGCTGAGGAGCAGGTGGTGAGCGTGAATACCATCTGCGTCGATAAGATCGCGTGGGAGCGCCGGAGCCGCGCAACGCCGGAACCGTGACAGAAACCATGCCTGCTGCATGTTGCATGCTCGCTTGCATAATGCATGCTTGCTTGCATGATGCATGCTTGCTTGCTTGTATGATGCATGCTTGCTTGCTTGCATGCTTGCTTTCTTGCATGTTGCATGCTTGCTTTAACTATTCGCTATAAAACAACGTACATTTTTATATACGGTTATTTAGACTGAAATTTAGTTAATATCAAAATTAGGTCAAAGGCAAATTAGGTCAACTTAACGTTATATAAAAAGAGCATTATACAAAATGAAAATTATATGAAATGAACGTTATACTAAATGTTATTAGAGCAAAAGAAGATTATATGAAATATAACGGAACGTTCAATATAATGGAATATTAAATAATTACGGTAAGATTTTAGATTTGGTGTTGTGTAATGAGCCTGTCTTAGTGTATGAATGTTTATCTCCTCTAACACCTGCTGACAAATATCACCCTGCCCTTTGTATCGAAGTCAACTTTTTTGAGTACAGTCACTTAACTCCCGCGCCTTATACTCGGTATCTTTACGACAAAGGTAATTTTGCGGAAATCAATAAGGAAATATCAGCCATTGACTGGACGAACCTACTTCTTGAAATGTCGCTGGATGACGCTGTGAATTATTTTTATTCTACCATAGCTAACATTCAAAATAAATTCGTTCCTACTGTGACAGTTTTTCCTAGCACGTACCCATCTTGGTATACCCCTTCACTTAAACGTCTCATAAAGGAGAAATCCAAATATCTCCGTAAATATAAGTCGTACGGTAGGCTTTCTGATGGATCAACTTTTAAACATTTACGGGATAGAGTTAAAAAACTCGAAGTGGATTGTTACGCCAACTATTTAGCGACTACAGAAGCTTCTATTGAAATCAACCCTAAGCGTTTCTGGAGCTTTGTGAAGCAGCGGTCTAAATCTAATATAATGCCCAGCTACCTCAAGTATGGTGATGTAACACTTTCCTCCCCGGATTCCATTTGTAACGCGTTTTCTTCCCACTTTTATTCCACATTCCTTAACCCTAGTGTTGTATCGTCTAATAATCCCCGTCCTCCGCAAACGGTGGTTAATCTAAATATACTTTCAGATATTCATACGATTGAAATTGATCCAAATGTTATAGCTAAGTTAATTAATAATTTGGATCCATTTAAATCAGGTGGCCCGGACCACTTATCACCTAAATTTCTGATTGGATGTGCTAAATCAATAGCCTTGCCAGTATCTCTCCTATTTAAAAAATCACTCTCTTCATGTACTGTTCCCCATATCTGGAAGTCAGCTTTTATAACTCCAGTGCATAAAAAAGGGCATAAAAATGAAGTGGTTAACTATAGGCCAATTTCCAAATTGTGCATATTAGCTAAGGTTTTTGAGAGAGTGGTTTATGATCAAGTTTATGCAGCGCTCAGGCAGTCTTTTAGTCCTTCGCAGCATGGGTTCCTTAACCCGTTGACTGCGGGCGAACATTCGCTACGCCGATCGCCAGTGCGGCTGGCCACACAACTGGTGTGTTGGCCGCACAGCCGAAACGCTTTTTCGTAAACGAGACGAGAGTGCGGCCGCACACGCTTGGCGTGTGCGGCCGTACTTTACGCCAGTGCGGGTTTACGCGCTTGGCGTGTTTTACTACGCGTGTGCGGATAAACACATACGGTTGTGTTTCATAATTTTGCGTCGACTGTGCGGGCGCTCACATACGGTTGTGTTTTTCGATTTTGCGTCGACTGTGTGGATATTTTTTAGAAATATTCACACGATTTATATTAAATATAAATAAATAAATAATTACTTATACATTATATCAGTTATTTTTCTCTCAAGACTTAAAAATGTAAATAGTAGTGCCCCCCGATTATGTAGGCAAGTATGAAAACTAAGGGTTCTAAACCAAAATTATAAATTTATCTAGGTTTGTTACCTAGTATTTATACATATTTCAAACACGTCAACATTGGGACTTAATAATACTGAACTTCTTAATGCTTGACTTGAAACTATCAACTAGCCTATTGCAAAAGTACCTCTTTTGCAATAGGCTAGTTGATAGTTTGAGAATTCGATTATTATTTTTCTTGTGACTGGTTCTTCTTTTATTCTTTCATTCATATAAATCTTATTCCCCACTAGAATCCTATTCAGTATCGTCTAAAAGAAACACTCGTCTTCGTTAGATAAAATACCAGTATAGTTCCTATAACAGTCAATAGATGGCGGTACCAGCCGTATGTTTTAAATATTTTGTGAAGGTTTTATCATTATTATATAGGGCATGGAATTAAAAAAATCAAGAGAGACAAATTTTCATCGCAGTCCTTATTCCCCACACACAACCGTATGTGTTTTGCCGCACTAGCGTACCTTCGGCCGCCACGCAACCGTATGTGTTTTGCCGCACTGGCGTTTAGCAAAATACTAAAACACATACGGTTGTGTGTGCGCCGCACTCACGTATTTTTGTTGAAACACAAACGTATGTGTTTTGCCGCAGTCAACGTGTTAAAGGCCGTTCAACCGTTTCCAACTTGGCTCTGCTTAATGACTTTCTAACTGAAAGGATGGATGATGGGGCGCAAGTCGATGTCGTTTACACGGACTATAGCAAAGCTTTTGATAGAATCGATCATGACATCCTCAAAACGAAGCTTTTTAACAACGGCATTAGAGGTGACTTGCTACGCTGGTTTTCCTCTTATTTAGAAAACAGGTCCCAAGCTGTCGTTATCAGTAATTACATCTCAAGTTGGGTTTCGGCTCCTAGTGGTGTCCCTCAGGGTTCGCTGATGGGTCCTTTACTTTTTATCATTTATGTGAGCGACATCGACTCGTGTTTCCATTACTCAAACTTGCTATGTTTTGCTGATGATATGAAGATATTTTCTTCAATATCATCATTGGATGACATGGATGCTCTCCAATCTGATCTAGCACGTTTGGACGAGTACTGCCAGATCAATAAATTGGATTTAAACCCATCAAAATGCTCCGTGATATCATTTAGTAGAAAACGCGTGCCACTCCCTACTACTTATATGCTCAAAGGACAGCTATTACAGCGATGTGATGGAGTGCGTGACTTAGGTGTATATCACGATTCTAAGCTTTTATTTAACACTCACATTGAGCATATAGTGGCTAAAGCCTCGAGGTCGCTCGGCTTTGTTATGAGACTTGCAGGTTGTTTTAAGAAAGCTAAAACCCTCAAAATTTTGTATTGCTCATTCGTGCGAAGTCACCTCGAATATGCGGCACAAATTTGGAACCCATGCTATAATAAATACATTGATCAAATTGAAAATATCCAAAAAAGATTCATTCGTTTTCTATGTTTCCGCCTCCGCATTCAATACCACTCCGTGAACTATTTAGATCTATGCAAAAAATTCCATTTGCAGCCACTTATAAATCGTCGAAGGGTGGCGGATTGTACATATCTCTTAAAAATTATAGCAAATGAGATTGATTGTCCTGATATTTTGCGTAAACTGCATTTCAATGTCCCCCAGAGATCAGTAAGATTTAACCCACCTATTTCCATACCCTCCTCTTCTTCTAATTATAGGCGTAATTCTTACCTAGTGCGAGCGAGCAAAGACCTTAACTCATTGTGTAAGCGATTCTCATTTGACGTGTTTACCACCAAAAGCTTTTCAGTGCGGAATCAGCTAAACCTTGACTTTTTCAAAAGTGAATAAGTAGTTTTACTGTTGTCCATTAGTGTTAGTGATTTAATAATCCTTTAACTCTTTAAATTTTCTGATTGTTGTGCGTGTTTCCCGTGATCCTTAAGATCTCTATAGATTAATATATTTCTAGCCGTGAGAACCTATAATTGGCTTTATGTAACATATTCAACTTCTGTATTCCAATCTTTGTATAGCTGTTGGTTTTCCATGTAAATAAATAAATAAATAAATAAATAACATTCGATCACATGAAATTAGGTTTATATTATGTTATGTTAGGTTTATATTATGTTGTATGTTTTTATAGCATATGAAAATTATATCATGTGAACGTTATTTCAAGTGATATTATATTATCTGTTATTATGCCATATATTACACACCCGTTACAAAGTGAGGCAAATATTATCTACTTACAAAAAACGTACTCTGTATTCGATGATTGTATGCAATGCCGTCTTCAACAAAAAATATGCCACGATCATGTATGAATACACCAAGCCACCAAATATTAGACTCGACCTAGAATTTATTAAAAATTAAATACATGATCATTGTTGAATGATCATGTTTATGAGACAATATTCACACTTTTATTTTCAAATAACTGTAATAAATAAAAGATACTCACATGAAATGGGAGTGGCTACCTAACGATGTACATTGTGCGTACATTGGCATTATCCATAATATACCTGTTACAAATAAATTTTATTGATTAAGTCTTTATTAAGTTAATAAAAATACTCTTAAATAAATAACACTATGATGGTATTCGTGATAACATACTCTCTTTAATTTTATGAAATTCATATTCGTTCTTGCGGTCGAGGAGTGCACAAACGGTCGCGCCACCCGTGTGCAGGCCCGCCAATATCAGCACTATACCGGAGTGCCACACGTTTTCGTCGTTGAGAAGTGGGTCTATATGACTTGATGCTACAAGCAAACATTTTTTTTAGCTGTATCGTAATGGTGCATTTTGATAAAAGTATAATGGAGCCGAGAGTGATTGTTGTTGGTGTAACGCTTAATCTGTGTCATGTAATACGAATTCTGCATTTGGAAGACACTACGACAACCTCCTGCCAATGACACTTGTGCTGAACCATGGATTTTCGATTTTAGCACGAGAACAATTTGAAAGCGTGTTGAGTTCGTATATAGGTATACCGCCTTCGCTATTTGCGTTACATTACAATATTTTTCGGAATCCAGCTGTTTAACCGGACTTTCCTTAAGGCCTCTAGGCAGAGCAAATTACATTACACTGTGTGCGCAGTGATGAGTAATACATTTACGCTGTTTACAAAAAGTAGGTGTCTTGTTATAAATATGAAACTCTAAAATCTATTGTATTTTACATACCATAATTGTGTAATGCTTTGCCATGTATCAACTCAGTTCCGACGCTGAGAGAATGAATATAAAGTGCTACTTCGAATGCATCTGTCGCTCTCTAAAATTTTAATCAAACATGTAGGTACCGTTATAATACACAATAAGGTTTATCTTTCGACCAGAACCATCGAGTCCGTTTTTACATAAACTATGAATATTATACGAAAACCGTGGATGGTTTTCGTATATATCAAACTTTATTCTGGCTAAAATAAATCCATTTAGAGTAGAATTAAAAAAAAAAACTTCAAAAAAGTTATTACTATTGTCATTTATTTTGAACAACTATACAACAGTTCCACTCCATTGTCTGTTTGTGAGAAAGGAAAAGTAATTTAGGCTAAGGGTCGATAAAGTCGATTTTACCAAACATAATATAAATATTAACCTGCGAATTTTTGACAGTTTGTCCATACAAAAGCTGTACCTTTTATTCCATGGATAAGAGCATACTTAATGATATATGATTTTAAGAGTATTGAACTTGCAGTGGTTTAACCTTTTGACTCCCACAGCCATGTACAGATGGCAAACCAAAATGTGCCCCAGCCCAGCACGCCACGGTCACGACTACATGACAGACTTCTATACTTAGTAGGGTATTTTACTCTATACGAGAAAAAATCTATAAATATGTTATTGAGACAGTTTAGGCGTAAAGCAGTCGGAAAATGTAAGTTTTAGTTCATAAAATAACAAAACAAATTATTAAATTCCATTCAAAGTTTTCAGTATTTTTAATTTGTTATAAAACACCGTGAAATAGTAGCGGCCATGTTATTACGCCATACGGCTGTGTAAACAAAAAATTGTCAACTGTCAGTCAACCGATTGGCGTAATATAGGCTTTGTACTTTTATTATTTTCGTAACCAACGTAATTTTTTCATTATTACACCTATTACAAAATATGCTTTTAATTATTTTTAAATGATATACATATATCATATTTAATATGAGCTCATTTGATACAAAACGAACTAACGTCATTTACGCTGAGCAATATGGCGTCCAGAAGAGGCGTTTTCGTCAAACAACGCGCGAAATTTGAAAATTTAAAATTTAGATGTATTTTTATGGCACTTATCGATTGAATAAAAATTTAGTGTTTTTGTTTGGTGGCATATTAGCACTACAGAATTTCATTGAGACACTTTTCAAAAATGGGTATAATACCCTATTTCATAGAGTACATAATATGTAACTTAGCTGGGCGCCGAGGGCACATACTTTTCTAAACGGTCAATAAAAAACTCGGAATCATGATGAAATATGTAAGTTTTGTTCACTTCAGCAATACTATAACTACGAGTCATTTACAATCTACGTATGCGCGATTCTCTAAGGGAACTGTTTAAGGAAATTAACGTAATGACGGTACCTTGTCAATACATTTATGAAAACATTATTTACGCTAGAAAAAATCTGCATCTTTTTGGTAAAAGAAGTGACAGACATAACTATAGTACTAGAAACAGGGACCAACTAGTTCAACCAGGTTTCAGGCTGGCTAAAGTAGATTCGTCTTTCATGGGGTTCTGTCTAAAGTGTTACAATAAAATACCTCCCCACATTGTTCAACTTAATGAGACAAAATTTAAGTCCTATATTAAACGCACACTATGCAGCCGAGCATATTATAAATTGGATGATTACATCACTGATAAAAATGCTTGGCTAGATGCTGGTCTAGCTCCACAGCCATAAGGGTTCATAGATTTATTGATTAGCATTGGTGACTATTTTTTGGAGCTGCTGAAGATGTAGAACTACATTATCTTTGCATTGTATAAACTCAAACTATTAGTATTATATAATTTTGCATAGCACATACATGTGAGCACTATGTACTTTAAAGCCACCATTTACGAGATGTCTTTCGTTGACTTGAATATGCCCTGGCGGTTGAGTGTTTGTCATGCTCACTTGAATGTCTCGCTGATGGTGGCGCATGTGTTGGATCATTTGGTTCCCTTCAAAATGGTTGAACTAAATGGTGCTGATCCGTGTGTCACGTTCGTGAACGGGCGCCGTCAGTTGAGACTGGTCATCTCTTAGCTGCCTCGGTTATTTTAAATTTATTTTGAATTGTCTAATTTCATTGCCACTAGACCTCTTTTAACGTGCACAACTTGTTACATTGTTCTCACATTGTACCTCTAGATTCAACATGAATGATGTAACCCAAATTTGTATATTCTATTGATTTTAAAAGAGTGTTCATGGAGTTTCTTGCTCGTTCTTCTCCATAGAAACCTACTGTTTGGAACGAGCAACTAGCTGCAACTTTTTGACTGACTGACTCCTTGACAATTCAAAAGTGCCTGTAAATGGCTTATTTAAAATAAATGATTTGAGTTTGAGTTTGAGTTTGAGTACCTATTTAAAATCGAGTATGACCTCATGCATAAAGTGTAGGTTTTTTAAATTATACTTTTAGAGAATAATAATGGAATATGGTAATTGAATGTTTTTATTGTAGCTTCTATTTGCACTTCATTCGAAATAAATTCAAAATGTGATTCAGATTAATGAATATGCAACAGTTCATTAAAAATTAAATCGATCGATAACAATCGATTGGGCATCCCTAATCTTTTCCGACAGGGCAAGACGTTTGACAAAGATGGCGGCTATTAATGTTATTAGTCGCGTAAAATACTCTATAATGATTATTTTGGCATTTAACTTGTCCATGTTACAAAAGTATTTGCAACTAATTTCATAAAATATACAATTAATTATCGTGTATATCCGACACTTTCTGTTGCACAGGGCTATTTTGAGCAATCTCTTTTCATAGTTTTAGGTCAACGGAAAGTACCCTATAAATTTTGATTCCCTTGAGAATGTCGAAATGTACGTTTTTTGCGATATAAACGCCCGTATCTTTTTTCACGTTAATTTAGAAGTTTGATTTTTTGACTACTTCAAGGGACCGTGGACCTAAGTAGGTATATAGTTTTAATTTCAACTGGATACCTCTACGCGTTCCCGAGATAAAGGGTCTTGACAGACAGACGGACAACAAAGTGATCCTATAAGGGTTCCGTTTTTTCCTTTAGAGGTACGGAACCCCAGAAATCATCCCCAATTACGTGTAGGGAAAAAATATCAGTTTTTTTTAATGATTTTGCAGGCGTGAATAATATGTATACCCACGCCAAATTGCAGCTTTCTAGTACTTATAGTCTCTGAGCTAAACAAGGGTTCCTTGTTTACTACGGAATCCTAAAAACGATGGATGTCGTTCATGTCGTGGCAGGACTTCTAAGCAAAGTTCATAGGTAATACAAAAACTGGGTCGATGACCAATCTGTCTAAAGATAAACTTGTGATAAAGAATACATACAATCGCAAAAATATGAAAGTAACGATGATTTACTCAAACCTATTGGCACTCAGATTGGGGTTCCCAAATTTTTGTATGAGATAAAGATTTGAGATTATTTTACGTTTTATAAACATTTTTTTGGAGCTTCTTCCACAATTTAACAATTTATTATCATTTTTAAATATTATTTGTAAGCCTCACCACAATTAGTTTATTAGGTTTTTTGGCTTCGAATACCAGCGTTCATAATATTGTTGTATACTTTTTTTATAGAACAGTAAAAAGTATTAACGAGCCAAAAAGTATACCTAATACTGTTTTTATTAATACGGTTGGGAACCCTAACTTAGATATAGTTAGATATTAAGAAGTAAGATTATTAGTTTTGAAATAAAAACCTATGTATCTTTTACAATATTAGAATAAAAAATCTGAAAAAAAAAACAAACATAATGACGACTTTTTCAATGATAACACTAATAACTTTGTTTAAGTACCTACTTAAAAATTAATAATAATTTAGGACAAAAAAAAAGATAAACTGTCAGTTTTATAGACATTGTTTTGATAACACCCATGATTGTTATTGCTGGTTTAAAGTCACCCCAACGTAGAACGTAATTTCGACCATTATTCAGGGTTAAATTTGAACGTATTTTTTTCCATGTGCTACACCGTTTACAAAACATGGCGTAGTAAATATAAATAAATAAAAAATAATAATAATTTAATAATAATATTACGGAAATATTAATAATTTAAAAAATAATAATAATTTAATAATAATATTACGGAAATATTAGAATCAAAGTTATGTTTTGAAAGTCACTCCGTTTCACGGTACCTATACACTGTTCACAGTAAGATTAGACATTTACACAAACCTTTTTTACTGTCCGTTCAACCGATTTTGACTTATATTGCGTTGGTAGCATGACAAATGGCAACTGCAGTAAACAGTTGTTATTGTAACCAGTTTTTTGCCTCTAATGTCATTCTTAAGCCTACGGAATAGAAGTCAAAATCGGTTGAAGGGATTGTAAATAAAAAAAAAACAGTTTAAAAACTAAAACCCGACTACAACAAAAAGTGATCTAAAAAGTACGAAACAAGAAAATATTTCACACAGAAATCAAGACATAGGTACAAAATGGTCAAGGTAAGCCGTGGCATGCCTGTATCCCATATGAGTGCGATAAACAGGAATTATAATGGCATGCAACCACGGCTTACCTTGACCATTTTGTACCTATGTCTTGATTTCTGTGTGAAATATTTTCTTGTTTCGTACTTTTTAGATCACTTTTTGTTGTAGTCGGGTTTTAGTTTTTAAACTGTTTTTTTTTTATTTAAACCATTTTGGAGTCACAGCTAAGTATTATAAATTTAAAAGGTACTAGTGAACCCCTTTCTATTGATACTAAACACGGTATGCGTATCTTAATTTATTTGGTAATCTTTCCTTTTTTTAAATAATTTGTGACAAGTCACAACTAAATATTATATATTTGAATGGTACTAGTGAACCCCTTTCCAATGATACCAAACACGGTATGCTTGTCTTCTTTTTTTTATTTAATCTTGGTTTTTTTGTCCGCTAGAGGGCGCCACATTGAATTCGGTGACACGTCATATAGCCTATAACCAGCGGACGATCAAGACGCTTCTAACGATACCTCATTTGTTCAGTTCTGATAAGTAGTTTAGGAGCTATGAGCGAACAGATGAACATACATACATACATACATACATACATACATACATACATACATACATAGCCTGTCAAACTCATAACCCTCCTTTGGCTTTGCCGTAGTCGGGTAAAAAGGTCTGTGTTTATGTCTAATCTTATTGTGAACAGGGTATAGATGCTTACATTTTATTCCCGCCCGGTAGTTGCTTTCCCAGGGCTCGCCCACTTGTGGTTCACCATCTGCCTAGTGCCTATTCCAACTGTAGCGACATCTATCGCACATGAAGTATACTATAACCAACGTTTCCTAGATCGCGCAAGCAGAGTTATCCGCGACATTAGGATATATACAAAATTCCGACTACAACCGTCGCGTCGGGCAGTAGCCCACCAGACATAACACCCGTCTGGTCGGAGGATCCTCCCTTTTTTACGGAGGATGAGGAACTTTACACTCTGTTTCTTCATACCTCTAAACAACTATGTGGGAGTCTGCTTCCAATCTAACCAGATGCAGCTAAATCCCAGTATTTTACATGGAGCGACTGCCTGTCTGACCTCCACAGCTCCATTACTGGGTAACACGATGCCCCTTGGTGAGTCTGTTTGATCCGATACTTTCTGACTACCCATAACGACAGTCAAAGATGTATGAATAACTGACTACCCGGTTATTAAAAAATATTATGAATGAAGATAACAAAGTACGTATACATACCGCTATTATGTCCTTACTATCGACTCTGAAGATGGTATGAAAAGAGTCATCTAAGATCAAGTTGGAAGCACCTTGCCAGATTAGCAATAATGTCCATATCCATGGTATATACATAAACCACTGTTTTAAGTTGTTATAAACTAGCTGAAAAAAAAACATAAAATATAGGTAAGTACGTGGTAACTAGGTACTTAACAGTATTGTTATTGTAACACACTAACGCTACTCAATTTTAAGATGCCGTTAAGTCTCGTATTGTCAGTCACTGTCACATAAAGTAACAGAGACAGCACGAGACTTAACGGCGTCTTAAGAGGACCCTTCCCCATTGGTCTAACTGAAACGCGAGCGTGACTTATTTTTTTTGTTTCATCCAAACAACGCATGTTCGAAAACAAACGAGAGAGTGAGAACACTATAAAATACCTTTAGTCCTGTTTATTAGTTGTTATAGGTACAAACCGCGTGTTTAAATGCACTCGCGGTTTGTACCTTCTGTCTCGTTAAATTTGTTAGTCTATGATGCCAAGACGCGGTGATTGGTGGCCAGGATAATGTTTGTTTACATTCACGCGCAATTGACAACACTGTCTCTTTTTTTCTTGTTGGTTTTATCAAGCCATCCTTTTTCAACATTTTGACTTGTAGTGAATTGTAAAATTAATGAAAAGTGTGTATGTGTGCAGCCGCTGTCGCGCGGAACACTTTTTTCGTTTGTTTTGTGAGTATATCATATCTGTTTATTAGAATATCATTGGTTCTTCATAACTACAATGACTGACTAGTTCGGAAGGTTTATATGAGTCGTAGGAACATGGTACTTACAATTTGATCAAATCATAAAGGAGGTACTTCAAAATAATCTGTAGGGTAATTTCCCTAAAGAAAGTTAGTGATTTGATGTTATCGTGTAACTGTTGTAGTGAAATGATGAATAAACAAGTCAGGACGTGCACATAGAGCTGCAGCTCTATGTATTGCTTGTTACGTCTCCACTCCCCTCCGGCGTCCATGCCAGCCACCACATGGCCATTCTCATATTATATGTCATGCATAACTAGCTTCTAACGATCTTTGTCTACATGGAAATACCATACATACAAACCGATGATGAGTTGAAACATGCAAAAACCGTCAAAAAAATAATTAAGTACGCGGGCTACACATTGCACTTTTGCCTGCGTAGGTACCTACTAATGCCACAGTATCAATGTTAATACCTATACCCTGTTCACAATAAGATTAGACATAAACACAAACCTTTTTTACAGTCCCTTCAACCGATTTTGACTTCCATTCCGTAGGCTTAAGGATGACATTATAGGCAAAAAAAGTGGTTACAATACAACTGTTTACTGCAGTTGCCATTTGTCATGCTGCCGACGCAATAGAAGTCAAAATCGGTTGAACGGACTGTAAAAAGGTTTGAGTAAATGTCTAATCTTATTGTGAACAGGGTATAGGTAATGCCATAACTCAAGCAGGAATTTCACTTTAAATAAGCAGAATTGAGATTGGAACGCTGTTAATAAAAACAAATGAAAGATTGTGTACAGTCAACAGCAAAAGTAGGTGATCAAAATCAGAAATTCAATACTAATCAACGGAGTCCGCGTCAGAACTGTGTGGCATCGAAGTGATTCAAAAGAATGTGTGTGACAATCACATACTTTTAATAAATAAACTAGTAATACATTATATAAATTACTGTTAGTAAATTAGTATTGAATTTCTGATTTTGATCATCTACTTCTGCTGTTGACTGTACAATTCAATTCTATTGACATGCTAACATGGTCAATTAAAGATAATGGTTGATCATTTTTGAGTGACGTTCAGCTGAGTGCGGCAAAAAGATCGTTAACGAACAGTACGATGTTTATAGGTACCTACTCTCCCAAATGATATTTTTTCTGTAATCATAAAAAACCACAAGATCAGCCAAGTAACAATGATGGCCACCGCAAGTGGTATGTTGAATGGAACCAAAGTGTTTTCCGAATCTCGGTACTGCATCAATTCCACACTGCAAAAAACAAGGCCATGACAATAAAGTAGGTATAACTATCATAGACCGTTAAAACAGAAATTATGAATAAAGTTTAAATTACCGACTTAGGTCAAAAGTTCAAAATATGAAAACTTACAAGAAATGGTTAAATGCAGGAGTGCTGTATAAAGGAGGATATGTTCCAGCATATATTTCCTTGCATACTTTTACTTTTTGCATCGTAAGACTGCAATAAAAATGAACATTAAATGAATAAAAATATTTATTTTTCAAACTACAGGATATCATTGGG
This sequence comes from Charanyca ferruginea, assembly GCA_947361185.1. NCBI lineage: Eukaryota > Metazoa > Arthropoda > Insecta > Lepidoptera > Noctuidae > Charanyca > Charanyca ferruginea. Next base: position 16,891,335 of record OX376059.1, on the reverse strand, counting down.
TAATATTCATTGAATGAAGCCCGTATATTTACGCAGGTAAATACCTGGTATAAGTAGGATTCCTCCGAGCGATATGTTTCAACCTTACGGTGACACCTTCATGCTCAGTATATTTTGCTTCTATAAAGGGTATCTAGAACATAATTTATTGTAAACAAAAGTCGTCAAAAATACGGTTCTCGAAAACACGAAATATTATTATAGTGTGCCTTTTTACACCTCGTATAATAAATCCTTTTTTTTTTTTCAATGTTAACCCAATGCATTCCTAAAGTCAAACCTATAATTATTATGATTATAGCATATTGTGCAACTCTAAAGGGAAGCGCCCGAAAAATCGAATTATAATTTTATCAAACCTAAACATTTACCAACTCATGTTTGTAAATCTGAAGAGTAGTAAAACCTAAGATTTACCAATCAGGCTTTTACAGAATCAAATTTAGCGCATAGGTAGTACTTACATTTTTTTTATACAACGGGTCATGACTCAATCTAGATCTAATAAAAATAACTAATTAGGAAAAACAATGCCAATTCTGTTGTGTACAAGCTAAACTTATTTTAAGCTATTTATATCTCTTTCTCTCCAATAAAACAAGAAAGAGACCGATATTAATAAGAGCTGTCAATTTAAGTTGGTCTAAAATGTTCATACAATTATAGTCGTCATATTAGAACGTTAAAAAAACACGGCGTAGTTCAAGAAAAAACCAATTTGACATCTCTAAGTTAGTTGTTATCTGTCGCCGTCCTTTTCTTCAGCTGTCTGGCAGTAAGAGATGCCAATTGTCTAATTTTAGTTTAGTTTGTAAAGCCCGTCACAGACGTAGCTATAATATACATATATTAATATACGTCAGGAGTAGCTATAATCAAGGCATATTACGATCAGCTATAATATATATTTTTACTACGTCACCAAAATATGTGGACAGATATAACAAGGCATATTAATATAAATTTCAAAAATGTGAAACAGACAACGATCGCAGACGTAATAAGGGCGAAAATATATTATTATATTATAGCTAACGTGTGTGGTGTGGTGGCTAGCTATAATATATATTATAGCTACGTATGTGACAGGCTTAAACAAGAGAATCGGCGCCAATATTTAGGTATTCTTGATAATTTTAAATTCTTACCTCGTGTCCTAAATCTCGCATATTCACAGTTTTTGGAGCATATGATGTTAAATTAAAATCACTAAAATGAAATTGATCATTAGAATTTTGCAAGTAGGTACTCTACTCAAGTAAGGTTTCAGTTAAAATCCATAATTCCATTCTAATATGTATTGTAAAGCGAAAGTGACTTTGTGTGTTTGTTTGTGCAGGCTAAGCTTGAACCTTATAGCTCTATCCACACATATCAGGGCCGTGCCCGGGACGGGGACGGTCCGTGTCCGTGAAAAAATATACCTTGTGAACATTTTATACGAGTATGAACTCGTTCACACACGTCCGTGTACGGGCCCTGACGATATTTTCCAAGCACAATGCGCATATTGAAAAAAAAAATTCATGACGAGTTTTTAATAGAAGTGGTACGCGTATAAATATAACAAAATGGTGACTGAGGGGTACTGATGGAAGGTTGCGTCCTGTCCATTGTGCGGTCACGTCCCTGACGTGTGTGAACAAAAAATCCCTGACGCAGCTTTGACGGGACCCGGATGCACGGTCTTAGTACAGCCACGGACCGTCCCCGTTCCGGGCACGGCCCTGATATGTGTGGATAGAGCTTAAGATGGGACAAAAAGCTACTTTTTAATCCGCGACTTCACCTGCATCCGCGGTATAGTTACTGGCACGTAAGTTGGCCAAAGATTTACGTAGTGGGGAAGTTCGCGCAGGTAAAAATGTATTAAATTATGCGTGCGCAAGCTTCCCCCACTACAAAATATTTTGCCAACTTACGTGCCGGTAACTATTACCGACATTCATGGGAAATCGCAGGCAAAAGCTAGTAACTATATAGAATTTCGTGCTCCGCACTGCAATTCTGTACAGTCTAGTCCTAGACTGGACACGTTGGGAGAGATCGCGTAAGCACAGAAAAGCGTACAGCTTTATTATGATACTTACCGACAGTACGTGAATGGTAGCGGAGCATCAGCCGTAGAATGGACAAGATACAACGAAGCTATGGCGGCTGTGGAACAGCAAGTGATTGCGCGCATTATGGCAATAATAGTCATTGATATTCCAATACCTGTATTTATAATGCAAAACATTGATTATAGGTTTCTAATATTTATTCTTGTGGTGTATACATAATGAGAAGGTAGATAGATTTTATCTTATCTTACCGTCTAGCATCGGAACCATTCGGAAAGCACGGCCAGGCCCGCTTATACTCCATTGTCCAAGGTATATTTCAAAATGTCGCACCGGGTTTGCAAGAGCTGCAACAGCGGCAGCCAGGAATATCATAAAAAAAAACTGAAATAGAATAACATTAAATTTCTAAGGAACACAAACACTCGTCTCAAACTTTCAGGGTTTGAAGTTTCAACACAATGTAGGTATAGGTCTCAGATTACGAAACAAAAGGCAGATAGACCCCACGGAACACTGAGAGTGAAGCCACCAAAGCAAATATAAATCAAAAGCGAATACCTCCAATCTCGTGATAGTATTCGCTTTTGAATTTGTCGGTCTATCTGCCTTTTGTTTCATGATCTGAGGTACAGAACTGTACACTTTGTGTATTGAGACTTGAGAAATCATCGCAAGACATTCCTTAAGTTATAATAAGTACCAAAGTATAAAATTGTATTTATTCGAATTAGAGGATTCAATAGGTTTCCAAAAATAGTTATATCAGATTGATTATTTATATCATTTGCCTACGGACTGCTGCAAATGAAAGCGAGCTAGTTACCGTAGGTACACTTAATGCTGGCACTTCACGTGGCGCATTTGTGTAAATATTCGTCTTATTTGGATAATGCAAATTGGACTTTATTTTAATAACTGTAGGGTACATTTTGTATTATCGAAATAAGGCTAATATTTGTACAAATTAAATACGCTATGTGAAGTGCCAGCATAAGAATAACTTACATACTCCGCCTGTAAGTGCTCTCGATGGCAATCGTAAGTGCATGGTCATCAGGGAGCTGAAGGCGAGCGAGCCCATGCGCAGCCTACGTCGACCGCGCTTGCGCTTGCCTTGGAGGCGAGCGGTTTCGTCGTCCGTGAGATTCGACGTGGACCACACCACCGACCCCTGATCCTCCTAAACTTACCCATAACACAACTCTATTAATTGTAGATTTTACACTAAGAAATAAAAAAACTAAACAAAGAAATTACTACACAATTAAATACCACGAAAGCGGGTTATTAACTGTTGTTTGTTGAACTAAAGGTTGTCTGTCTAGTTTACCCTCTTAATACAAGTTTGATTACTAGTAAAATGGACTAACTTTTGGTTTTTACAATAAGAATAATAATAATAATATGTGGGGACATTTTCACACACGGCCACCTGACCCCAAACTAGGGAGACCCCGGGGAGACCCTGTACTATGGGTGTCAGACAGCTGATATACATACACAAATACATTCTTTTTTTGTAAATACATACATATATAGATAAACAACACCCAGACACAAGGCAAACACAAGTGCTCATCACACAAATGTTTACCCAATAGATCTATTCACGCGGATCGAAGCGATATTTCAGACTACCAATGATGGTTTTGCGTAAACCACTGCACCCACACTACCCATACGTAGCAGGGAGATGATTATTTTAAATAAACTAAGTTAAAAATACAAATAATTGCAATTAAATTACTGAAAGTCCGTACTATTTCTCTATTGTCGAAAGTTAAAACTGTATCCAATGAGTGCGCTCGCTTCATCATTGTCATCATTATAAATTTTTGTAAGTGTTTATCAAAACATAAAATGATAACCGAACGTTTAATTTCGTGTGTTGAAAATTTGGCGTGTAAATGGCAGATTCTCTTTGTGACAGCCTAATGTCACGCTGCTGTTAGACTCAGAGCGTAAAAAGGTAAGTTTGCATTTGTGTATACCTTCCTATAATGAGGTTATAGTAGTTCACAAAGCGACCCGAGGACGAGCGAAACCAATGCTGCAGACATTGGTTGTTGTTACGATGCAATGATGGCAATAAGACCAGTACCATTACGCAGCAAATAATGTTTACCAAACATATCCTTTACATGACGTAGGTATCAACAAATGACTTGATAAGCTAATAGTCATAAGGTATCCCAGCTGTTTCCAATGACTGGGTAACAATGAATCCGACCTCCATCACCCTTCATGTAGGTATTCATCATTACCGTCTATCGTACCATCATCCTATTACCGTCCACTGCTGAACGGCCCTCCCACAGATCGCCAACCATCCCGGTCTTGGGCAGCCCGCATTCATTCGCTGCCAGCCACTTCTTGAAATCGTCGGTCTTTCGTGCCGCAGGGCATCCCACACTTCGCTTTTCCTAAACGTGGTGTCCACTCTAACACGTGCCTGCTGCAAAGGTGACTAGGCCTACCGGTTCACGACGATGACATTTTATAATACATGAATGTAACTGCTCCACATGGAATCCTGCCGGCCTATACTCTCCGCACCAGTGAAAAAAATTGCTCGGATCATCTTCTTCCTCCGGATCACGCTGAAGTTGAAAATATTATTTTGGGACTTCGTGCGAATTCTGCCCCGGGATGGGATGGCATGAGTTCACAGCTTTTAAAACTGATCAGACAGACTCCTGTGCCCTTCATCTTATAATGTGTGGTCTTTGTATCACCGAGGATGTTTTTCCCAAAATGTTAAAGAGAACAGTCGTCGACCCTGTATAAAAGGGTGGAGTGGAGATTAATTTCTATGTCTATCCATTTACGACCATTATCAGTAAAACGTCTACGAATGATTTTGATTGACTTCATAAAATCATCCTCTTTGATTGACAATCGTCTTTAAAAGCGCTGGGATAGTGTGCGTTACCCCAGCAAAATAATGTCGAAAATAGTAATTTAAATGTTACAGGCAATTAGTTCTCCAGCTTCTGTAATTGTTGCGCACATTTTTAAATTTGTTGCACATATAGATTTTGATTGTATCCTGTTAGTAATAAACAAATTATGATGAAATTCAGTTCTCCACTTTGACGGTCATAATGCGCGCTTAGTTATTTGGCCTCCGATAACCCTGTATGTGAATATATAAACTAAATGATATATCAATAATTAGTTACTTAGTTCAGTTATATTCCTGTAAAATTTCAGCGTAGTACATACAATAATTAACGAGATAATAAAATAAAAGCCATTAGGAAGCGCAACACCGTGATAACCCGACTATATTAAGGTGGTTACAAAAAAGCGACCGCGCAGTACAATATGCTACCTTCTAAAATGTTTAGTATAATACACCTAACAAGTTCGGTACAGACGCGTACACTGTTCAATATTCGATGTGATTTTGAAATAATTTAAGTCATTTTTAGAATACAACTATCCGTATTTAGCTAGGAAAAACTATTGTGATATTTGAAATTAGACTATAAAACAGTGGGGCTTACTGTAAGCACTTTACTACTTACATTGTGATGTTATATTATATTACCATCACTTTGTGATTTTTAAACGATATATGTAAGTATTAGTAGGCATAATGTGAACTTAAAACATTTATTCTATATCTGTTATTTTCTGCGATGGTTTTAAATCTTAATTTATATTTTAAAAGTGAAGATTTGTATTACTAAAGACAAAATGCAAAGTAAAATTTAAAAAGTAATGGAAAATGCCATAAGAACAGTATTGCTACCTGTGATCGTTTTAAAGTTTTATCAATATTTTGAAAGTTTTATTGAAATGATTATTTTACCTGTTAATAAAATTTAATAACATAAATTCAAAACACTTGTGTACACATCCGTACAAAACTTGTAAACCTATCCTACATATTTAAGAAGGTAGCATAATGTACTGCGCGGTCGCTTTTTTGTAACTACCTTAATATGGTCGGGTTATCACGGTGTTGCGCTTCCTAATGGCTTTTATTTTATTATCTCGTTAATTATTGTATGTACTGCGCTGAACTTTTACAGGAATATAACTGAACTAAGTAACTAATTATTGATATATCATTTAGTTTATATATTCACATACAGGGTTATCGGAGGCCAAATAACTAAGCGCGCATTATGACCGTCAAAGTGGAGAACTGAATTTCATCATATTTTGTTTATTACTAACAGGATACTAATGAAACTTCACATACATTTGAAGACAGATACAAGCTACAAAACAACGTTTAAAGTAAGTCTTTCGAGCTCTTATTCAAAGTGTTAGGACCTATTGAAGTGTTTTATATTTAATTAAATAACCTTTGAATGGTGCATTAATTTTGTTTTTTTATTACCCAACTAATTCAAACTAATTCTTAAGAAGTCATGTAAAAAAGATGATAAGAATCTGCTAATCCGTTTCAGAGATCCAGCAAAACCACAAACGTTACTCCAGCAAAATCTTGAATAACATCGCAGTCGAAGGAAGAACAAATACAAAATAAGTTGCAACATTTACCTCGTCTAGACTACTAATTATATGGCTAATATTTATTTCAATATTCCCATTATAAAAGAAAATGTCTGGCTGCGGTAACGTTACCCCAGCAGGAAATGTTTTTGTGGAATAACTCAAAATCTATATGTGCAACAAATTTAAAAATGTGCGCAACAATTACAGAAGCTGGAGAACTAATTGCCTGTAACATTTAAATTACTATTTTCGACATTATTTTGCTGGGGTAACGCACACGCTGGGATATCTTTGACTAGTATGCGGGGCCTACGGCCTTTCGGTTTCTCTAAACGTGAGCCAGCTCACCTAATATCAACGAACAATTCTAACTTTTTACGTTGATTTACGTTAGCGACACGAACCAACCAGACTTTGCGTTTTATTTAACGCCTATAATTTGAAAACCGTCATCACTTGGTTTAATCGCCTTCATAACTTCATAAGGGCTTGTTGTTTAGTAGCGGATGATGACGCTAAATCAGTGTGATATCACTAGCCAGAAATCAATCACAGAACACGGTAATCGTAATTATAATTGGCAGTATAGAAGGGCCACCAATGCACCGAACGTGCGCGACGAGGGAAGTGATGACACCCTTGCCACACACTGCCTAATTCGACAATGTTGCCCTGAAATGACTCGTGGACAATAAACCCGACGCCACCGTGGGTTGGTTCGTGTCCTTCTCATAATTACAGTAAATGGCCACTATCTGCTGACTGCGCTAATTCTACTACTAATTCCGGCGCAGACAGCGTAAATTAAATTTTCCCAGGTAAAAATTGTCCTGCCGTCGCCCGGGAAGTCTTAGCACCACCACATCGTTACCGTGGCCGGAAGAAAGGCCAGGTAATGCAGTTACCGGTAACTGGGGGGCCGTGAATCTGGGATGCTACTCATTGAGGAGATTTGCCATAGTCACCACAATTGGCAGGCGTGTTGGTGACTGCAGTCCTAGAATGCTGTCACTAATAGTATTGCTGACATGCTACCATGTATGTATTACTGGTAGGTATTAACAACAAAAATACATTGATACTATTGGTTTATTAAATAATAATTTAATAGGTTCTTACAAAAAGTTTTATATTCAGGTCTTATTTGCTAATTCATTATATTCTATTACTAGTCTTAACTAACAAAAAACTTACTTTAAATCAGCGATAGAATGAACGAACCTACCTCCCGCAAAAGAAACAATGAGATGCGGTATGTAATGAGCTCGTAACTAAACACTTTGTACAAACTTAAGTTTTAATAAGGCTTGCGTTCTTGCGATCCGAACGCATTTACCGTGGAATGCAGCTCTATAATAACACGTCGCATGCTGCAAGTACCGAGGTACCATTTGGTACCGTGGCCGGTGGCAGCGATAAATAGTCAACCATTCCGCGGCACGTGGCATTCGTTGAGTTGCACGAAACTATTATTAGTTTAACGGAGTCTTTAAAGTCATGCCATCCTTTACATTTTGTATCAAAAAGAAAGTGACAGCATCAGTTTAAAGTCTCCGTTAAATTAATCTTGGTTTTGTGCAACTCACCGTTAGGCGACGAACGGCAAACTATTCAATCATATATCGTCTGCCACAGGACACCGAATGGAACGTTAACACAGATTAACACTTGACGCCGCTTTATTTCACGACCACATCACAACATAAGTTTATCCCACAAGTCATTAGCACTATATTTCATAGTATCAGTCCGGTTCAGTGAAGGTTGACGTTATAGGGCGTCGTACGCGTGGTGCTAGGGGGGCGGAGGCGCGGCGGGCTGCGCCGCCTCCTGCGGTAGCGTGAAGTTCGTGAGTAGGTCACGCACCGCCGGCCATAGCGTGCACTCCGCGTGTGATTGGTTGAACTCGTTAAACCTGTATACAAGCATTCTGTAGTAAAGGATTGCTTAAACTGTCGCGAATCCCATGCAAGATGCGAATTAGCTGATAAGGTCTCTCGACTCGCGCCGGATTTATCTCAGTTTGAGCAGTACTTCAGTATTGAAGAAACAAGGATCAAGGGCTAGGGTCGTAAGCACAGATATAGATATACCCAGATAACGCAAGAGCAACTACTTCGCGTGCCTAGTTTCGTGCCTAGTTTACGTAGAAAAATCGTAAGTAAAAAAATAAAGTAAACATTTCCTTCCATTAATAAGTAATTTTGTGATTAATATTATGCGTAATTAATTAAAAAAACAATTATTTTTAATCTAATACCCACAGTAATACCAAGTTTAAGAAAAACAAAACATTGTGATCTCATAATAGGTAGTCAAAAAATGGCACGCTTGGTTTTCATTCAGATCGTGATACTTGCGTTATCTAGGGTCTATCTATATCTGTGGTCGTAAGTTAGTGAAAGAAAAAGAGGGAGGGCAAACCTACACATAGTACCTAATATCGCTCAAATAAAAGAGACAGCAATGATGATCACAAGTAAAGAGGTCAAAGACCTGCCCTCGGTAGATAGAGCTTGAATGAACTGCACCTTCAAGAGCGTGGATTATACATTAAGAAAAGTTATAAGGTAAATGTTACCGTTTGAGATGCAAGCTGACGGCGATGAGGTGCGGTTGCGCGTTCTGTTTATCGGCCAGCTGCGTCACGTTGAGCTGCATGTCGTACACGAGGGGCAGGACCAGCTGCGTGTCCCCGCGGGTCAGGCAGATCTACACGCATACATTGGATGCCATTATTACTCTCGAAATTCCACAATAAGGATAGTGTTGTCAATGTTTTTTGTATCTACCTACATGCTGTATATAAATCGGTATTTTGTTCTTGACAAAATGTTTAGCTCAAATTATTTATTTATTAAACATCTCCCTTAAAACCATCATAACAGGTATTATAGTGTAGTTTTAATATCAATTATTAACTAAACTAAAAATGAATAAAAACAATATTATCTATCATCAATCCTGAATGAGCAAACTATACCTAAACTCAAACAATCATTGAAGTTGTTTTTGGCGCAAAAAGCATATTACAGTATTACAGAATTTGTAAACGACTCATTGTGATTATTATAAACAAAATAACTTAAATTGTATAATGTAAATTGTAATAGTGGTAAATTTAAATATAACTATATTACAATTATAGTTATATTTAAGTTTACCACTTTTACAATCTTACTATGATTGAATGCCAATTAAAGTGATGTAAATTTTCATTAAATTCCGATTAATGTAATGTGTAATATTAGTCACATAAAATAAATAAATAATAAATATTTGTATAATGTAAATTATTGAATATAATAAATTTGTTTAACTATGACTGAAATGTATAAGCGTAACATTTTAAATAAGCGTAAATAATTGTTTCAATATTAATCGTTCCTAAAATATTAGCACGCCATGAGAAATGGCAGACATGTCGTGACCCACGCTTATTTAAGATCTTGCATGCATGTATTATCTTATACAGGGTGCCCGGTAATTAATAGATAACCTTGAAATGGCTTATAGTAGAACTTATGGCCATTCAGAAAAAAATTGGAAAAGAAACTTACGAAAAAAAAAAACATTTCTAGTCTTAGTGCAATAAAGTACCACGCGCGGTGCAATAAAGTGCGGTGCGGTTATCCATTAATTACCGGGCACCCCGTATATAAAAATCTTCTGTGCGTGTGTATGAAAGTGAATTCCTCCTAAACGGCTAGACCGATTTTGATGAAATTAATTGTGTGTGTTCCAGTGGATTCAAGAATGGTTTAGATTCACAAATGGACCCGGTAGGTGGCGCTGCAGTCAAGTTGTAGGACTTTTTTATTATAAGGGCAAGACAACGTCTGCCAGGCCCGCTAGTTATTATGTATATTGTACACGTTTGAGCTAATAAAATTTCACTAAAAACAATAAAAATCGTAACACAATATAACATCTAACTTCTAATCTTAATTATAACATAAAACAAATAGCAAAAATTTTGCTAATTCACTCAAAGGACATGTAAAACGTTAAACTTGATATGAAGATCGTTGTTTTATTTCTTTTAGGGCGCCTTTAAATTAGTCGCTCGCCAGCAGCGCTTCAGCAGCGCGATGGCAGCGCTGCTAGCGCGCGACTAATTTGAAGGCGCCCTTAGCTAGTAGATATTTAACTTTTTGACTGCCATAGTCACGACTAGATGACAGACAAACTACTACTCTATGGAATGACGTATAGAAACGTAATTCCATGGAGAGTAATAATTTGTAGCTTGGCGCCGAGGGCACATTTTCGTCAAAAGTTTAACAGAATACACCTACAAGAATGAGTTATAATGCGAGTACTCACAAAGAACAGTATCTTGTGCTTAGCGAGCAGCACGGCGGGCTGTCCGGCGGGCACGATGGGCGGCGCGGCGGGCGGGATGCGCAGCGCCCAGTGCAGCGCCCACAGCGCGGGGGCCGCGGGCGCCAGCTCGGCGCGCATGAGCGACACCAGCGAGCCCAGCGCCGCGCCCGGCGCGCCCCACGTGCGCGTCCAGCCCTGCAGCGCCGTGGCGCGGTACGGGGCGATGGCCACGCGCTGCTCGAAGAACTTCTCCATCACCTGTCATGTACATCGATTTGTATCTTTGACGACACGGTTGGCGCAGTGGCTGAGCGATCGACTGCTGCGCAGCGTGTTGCGGGTTCGATTCCCGCCCAGGGTAAACATTTGTGTGATGAGCACTTGTGTTTGCCTTGTGTCTGGGTGTTGTTTATCTATATATGTATGTATTTACAAAAAAAAATGTATTTGTGTATGTATATCAGCTGTCTGACACCCATAGTACAGGGTCTCCCTAGTTTGGGGTCAGATGGCCGTGTGTGAAAATGTCCCCACATATTATTATTATTATCTTGCTACCACAGATATAGATAGACCTAGATAACGCAAGAGCAACTACTTCGCGTGCCTATTTTCGTGTCTAACTTACGATAAAAAATCGTAAGTAAAAATATAAAGAAAACGTTTCCTTCCATCGGAAAATCATTTTGTGATTAATATTATGCGTAATTAATTTGAAAAACAATTATTTTTAATCTAATACCCTCAGTAATACCTGGTAATACCAAATTTAGAAAAAACAATGTAATACGAATGTCGTATTACATTGTGACATCCAAAAAATGGCACGCTTGGTTTTCATACAGATCGTGATACTTGCGTTATCTAGGTCTATCTATATCCGTGCTTGCTACTAACGCATACTTAAGACGGCCCCTAGACCTACAATAACATTGTACAATATGATTGAAAGGTGCAAACGATCAATAATATTATTTATTAGTCGTTTGTTTAATTGTCGTTATAGCCTAATGATTAAGGCGCCCGCCTCTCATGCATGACGACTTTTTCAATTCATATGTACGGCCACCAAAAGAGATAAGTATTCATGTCGTCGGGAATAGTTGAAGTTTACTTAGAAACCGATGGAGGCTTTCAAACGAAATTTAATTAGATCATTGAACTGTTTATTCTCTATTAATTGTATTTTATTTTATTCATAAACACACATGATCGGTTTCTAAGTAAATTTGAACTATTCCCGACGACATGGATACTTATCTCTTTTGGTGACTGTACTTTCTAAATTTATCTTGGACATCATGGACACCGGAGAAGGAAAATATCGTGAGGAAACCTGGACTTATAATTGATATAAGTCTGAAACCGCCAATCCGCCTTGAGCGCACGTGGTGATCAATGCTTGTGCCTTCTCTGTAGGAGAAGAGGCCTGTGCCCTGCAGTAGGGCAATTATAGACTGGTATTATTATTATTTATTTTAGTTAGTATTTATTTCGGTCAAAGAACCATAGCGTTAGTAACAAAAAACTAAAAAATTATGTAAAAAAAAAGTTATGTAATGTACCTATGTACATTTTATTTCGAACTAGCGACCCGACCCGGCTTCGCCTGGTCCTTCCTCGATAAATGGACCATCCAACACAAAAAGATTTTTTCAATTCGAACCAGTAGATCCTGAGATTAGCGGGTTCAACCAAACAAACAAACAAACAAACTCTTCAGCATTATAATATTAGTATAGATACTTTGCTGTTTTTAGGCACCGGGTCGACATGTGTAAATCTACCCAGTGTCTAACAAAAGGATTTTCAAATTTGTTTATTAAGGTTTTCAATATGCTGGATGGTTTTGATGTTGTGATAATGCACAACAATACAAACTGCGCAATGTTTTTGTGTTCAGTCAGAGAATAGTATAAATCCAGTTAGTCTTCAAACAATTGATTTTTTTCTTCACATTACCTTTGGTGGCCTGTGGAAACATCTTTATGTATTTAGAGAGAAAGTCTTTTTCCGCCATTTTTGAGCGCGCGCGTGTGTACTCCTCGTCAAGGCGAAACACACACTAAAAATATTGCGCAATACTGACCCTACACGATGCAATGGAAAAATATTGAGCAATCAAAATTAAACTTGCTCAAACTTACATTCAATCATTGCGGAATCTTCAATATTAATATACCACAATTCTTAACATTGCGCAATATAACTGATCGTATAGGGATCGCCTTATAGCACACCCGCGGCACTCCATAGAAACGAAACGATATAATTGCCTACACTGCTACTAAAATAACAGACTGTTCCGATACATGCATGTGTGTGCGTGTCTACGTGCCGCTCGAGCAAAAACGCAGTTCCCAGAGCAGTCGTTCGACACGGGGAGAGGTGAGGAGCGGTTTCAGAGGGAGGCGGTGCGTGTCGCTACTGTACGGTAGTTCTAATATTTATACTGTGCTTATAGTCTAATTTAAGGTACATTGTAAATAGGCCTAAGTCCTATACAAATAAATATTATTATTATTATTATCGATACTTGTGTGAAACGAAAAGAAAGTCGATCCCAACATAGTTGCATTTTCTGCATATTACATTTTACATTTGCATTAACAGACTTTAATGTTTGGTTAACACACCGCACGTTATTTTTTTTTTGGTGTGCATAACAATGCACACCAAAAAAAAAGCACTCTTAGTACATAATAATTACCTGCAAATCATCGGCCGACCAGGCCTCTTTGTTGTGTTCGGGCAGCGGCGTGAGCTGCAAGTGGAGCGACTGCATGTGCTGAGGGTGTAGCGCCACGCGCCCGGCCAGCCCCGCGCTCTCGCAGCGGAACGTCAGGCTCGTCGCCTCCACGGATACCAGCGTCAGCTACACAGAGATGTATACAACAGTCGAAGCCAAAAACCACATTAGGCCCGGCGCTCATTGTCGGCATCGGCACGCGTAGGCACCGTTAGGCGACGAATAAAGAAAATTTGGCTGTCTGTAAAGTCGGTTTACGGACGATAGTTTTACGTGATAACGTTATAAAGAAACATAATGGCTAACATATATGACACTAGCGGGCCTGGCAGACGTCCTGCAACCCAACTATAGCGCCACCTGTCGGGTCCAATTGTGAATCTAAACCATTCTCGAATCCACTGGAACACACACTAACAAATTCGTCAAAATCGATCTAGCCGTTTAGGAGTTCACTTTCATACACACGCACAGAAGATTTTTATAAATAAGATAAGCAAATAATGGCTTCCGTCGAGGTGGGCGGAGCTTATTGCTCGGTCCGATCGTGCCTCTCTATCGCTTGTTCAGGCTGAACGTGACTCTTTTTCGTGCGTGCAGCCGGTGTGCATCGGTTTATAAGAAGTTATCGAGTCAATAAAACTTAAAGGTATGGAAAAAAAGTTGAAACAATACACGGCATGCCTATGCATACCGCGATATTGTTTTTGTACTTACGACGGTTAACATTGAAATTTTAACTTTATTATACATACATTTAAGTTATATTTTTATTCATCGCCTAGAGGTGTCGATGCGTGCCGATGCCGACAATATGGGCGTCGGGCCGTATGAAGTATTACAAGGATGTGAAACTTTTAAGGTGCTAACCTGTAGTCGATCGTCGTCGATGCTAGTTGCCTCAAAACAGGCTGCCATGTACCACACTAGATCGATCTGTACTGTCGATGTCTACAATCGAGTTCGATCTACCCAACCTGTTGTTGAGATGTTGAAAGCAAGGACGTTACTGCTGTTGTAGTTACGGCGACTACACTTATGCTTAGGCTACATTAGCGGACGAAAATTCGTGTCGCGTTGGCGCGCTAAAAAATCGTGTATGGGCATACATCTTGTCTACATTAGGCGAGCGAAGATTCATCGTGCCAGAATGTGTAGTTCTCTGTTACGGCTGAGAGGTAGGCTGTAATTCAAAATGGAGGAGGTAACGTAGTGGTAGCCACCCAAGCGAATATTGTTGTGACAAATCCGTTTGATGCGCGCCAGTTTATCGACAGTGCCCCGATAGTATATCGTCTTCGCCCGAATGCTACGCGTTGCAACGATCTACCCCGTCTCAAACATCGCGTTAACACAAATATTCGCCCCAGCCCCTGCATTAGTACAAAACTTCAACTCACGAACTCTTCCTGCTGCACAAACCGCTGCAGCGTCCGCTTCATGTAGACACAGGCTAAGAACCGCTGCAGGGGCGCCAGTGTGGGGCCGGGTGGGGCGCCGGGCGGGGGCTCGCTGGGCGTGCACAGAGTCTCCAACTTGCATACGGCTAGCGGCGTGGCGGTGGCGCCCGACCAACCCCGCCCGCCCGACGACGACGCCGCGCGGGAACTGCTCGAACTGGTTTGAGGACCTGAGAATTAATGGTTGGATAGTGATGATCTTCAAATTATTGTGGACCATATCTTGTTTAGGTTGTGTGATTGCACATTTTTTTTATCGCTGTAAATGTAGTGGCAAGCGGTTCTCTGGTAACTGAGGAGTATGTGTGGCTATAATAATTAGCATGTCAGACGAGAACTATGGAGACGCAATTCGTTTGTAATCCGGCCGTAAATATTCTTTCTTAGATGAATTCGAAACAGAGATAATATGATTTAAAAATTACGTATTAACTCACGCAATTATTAAGCATAATTAAAATCAGAAAAAAAGGAATCGTTAGGGCTCAGGTCTGAACTGTATGGAGGATGGTCAAGGATTTCTACGTTTTCCTGCTTCAATCATTCAATGTGCACTGCGTGAGCTTACGTTGTCATGCAGTTGGATGATGCGTCGCTTTGGGTTATATTTTCGTAGTTCGGTGATAATTTGTGGTAAACAAACTGTGCTATACCACTCTATATTAACCGTTCTACGATCTTTAAGTGTAATCCTCACAACATAATCAGTTCTCGCAACGAACTTGCCCGCCATCTTTTTAGAGATGCTTCGAGAACGAACGACTTTAGTTAGTTTTGGCCGGCCTGGGAAGACCCAGATTGTGGATTGTTGTTTGGAATTAGGATCGCAAACATAGATCCAAGATTCGTCACTATTGATAATGTCGTAGACGTGATTTGACTCTCCTCGGTTAAACCTTTGAAGAGTTTTCTTACACTGTCTGACGCGGGCCGATTTCTGATTGTCGGAAAGTAAATGCGGGATCCCACGGTCAACTAGCTTTCTCACACCAAGCGCTTCATTCAAGATCTTCTGAATGGTTGTCCCTGAGATGCCTAATAATGCCTCTATCCTCCGATATCACATGACGATGTTAGAGAAATAGTTGTCACACAGCAACGATTTTATCTTTAATGAAGGTGGATTTTGGACGTTCGTTGGAGATTTGTCACTAAGACTAGCATATCCACGCTGGAATTATAAATGCTAGCGTTCGACAGTCCGCAGACTGACGGGATGTCATCATGGAACACAGATGTTAGCTCTTCGAAATACTGAAACTGAGTTAGGCCTCTTCGAAAGTTGTAGAAAATTATTGCACGGACATTTTCATTAGCAAGGTTTATTTTCGTTCGTGATCTGACAGATTGAAATCGTCGCTGTGACTAAACCATAGCATTAATCTTAGTATTTTTAATTGTTTTAACATTCTAAATTCAAACAAATTTGAATATAACACAGTTCCTAATCCAAAATTGCCAGTATATATTGAAACGACCAAACATAAAAGGCATGCCTCGTATAGGAATGAGGGGTCCTGCACTGTCAATCTTTAAGACCTACTTTTCTAAGCAGACACAATGTGTCAAAATTTGCTCATACGTTAGTGACGATCGCTCATTGTCATTTGGAGTTCCTCAAGACTCAATTTTAGAACCTACATTATTTTTAATACATATTACAGCCAGTGTATCTTATCTATTCCTTACTGTAGCTTATATATATATGCGGACGACACAGCTTTGCTCTTGCATGATCTGCACTGGGGGGAGGTTTGGGAAAGAGTAGAGTTTGCGCTGGGCACGGTAATCTCTTGGTTGGGAGCTAAAATTCTAACATTAAATGATGAAAAGACGAGATATATTCCATTCTCAATTAAGTCTTCTACGCAGTCAGATGACTCGAATCATATCAGAGTCCATTCCTGTGAACCAGTTACACCAATGCCTCTGCCCTCCCTTAATTAGAGCAACTCAAGTCAGGTATCTTGGCATCATGATAGACAACAAGATGTCCTGGGATGTGCAAATTAATTGATTGTCCGGCAGTGTGAGGAAACCCATATCATGCTCTTCTGATATAGCACAGTCAGACAGCTCTTTGTGCTTAATACCTTACCGCGTAACCATGGTACACTGATTTATAATACAGCCAAATGCTAAATAGAAGATTCCAAATTCCAATGTCTGTCCTATAGAACGTTACAGGACTAAATTGACAGACACTTCCGCCTGCTTGGTAGTCGAGTATATAATGCAATAATTAAACAATGCAATAATGATGGTATAAATAAATAACAATGTAAAAAGAAAGTAAGTAATTGTTTACGACTCTTACCACCGAATAATAAAAACAAGAGGAAGTGCCCTTAGTCTTACTTAATACTGGATCCAGTGTCGCCAAACTCACACATTTGCAAATTAAAATGTACTTGCAATACACAGAAAACGATGATATAATTTGCTACAAATTATAAACGCAACTTTGGGGAAGAGCTTATTTATTCTTCTTTTTCCTGCCCTTCATAATCTTAATCTTTTTAATGTACGTAATAGATCAAAAATTATGATGTATGGATGTATGTATATGTATGAATAATTAATGATCTGCAATACCTTTCATTGCGTCCGTAATATGATTGTATGTAGGAAATTGATTGACGTCCCAATGAAATGACGCATTATTTTAGACATGACAATATCTCTTTTAAATACGTGACAGTCTTTTAAAAACATAATTGACATCTGAATTTTTGTGTATGAAGATAAACTATATATGTATATAGAATATTTATAGGCCTACGTCTAACCGCGAATGAATGACTATTTGCCAGAATATAGGTATAAGGTTTTCAAAACTCATTCTTTAAAACACGTACTTTTATTTATAAAAAAAATATTTAGGTAAGTACTTTATTGTTTACTGTGATGGGAGTAAAGTGATCGTCAATACGGCTTTCGCCGAAATCGGTCCACTGGGTATCTTCTCGCGTACGCCTCTCATATCTGGAGTGAGGCCATCGAGAAATATGGGGAAGCACTTGCCGTCTCCCTGGACATCTCGAAGGCCAATTAGCAAGCTTCCAGCATATGGCTTGCCCGCTGGTTTCTGTGCATGGATATCGGATTTCCTGAGTGATCGGTCAATTCGCGTAGTCATTTATGGCTGCTCGTCAGATCAAATGGCAATAAATGCCGGGGTTCTTTAGGGCTCAGTACTCTCTGCAACCCTTTTTTTGCTGCATATCAACGGTCTGCTGAAACCCGGTACCTTTGGGTACGCAGATGACAGCACGGTTGTAGAGAGTTATACATCCAGCGCACGTGCCAGTGCGGTTGAAATCCAGTCTTCTAGAGAGTCCATGGTCGAGCGCTTGAACTTGTCCCTCAAGGCAGTCTCCGATTGGGGCGATGCCAATCTGGTCAGGTTCAATGCAGCTAAGACCCAGGCGTGTCTTTTCTCTGCCAAGAAGAGGCCTTTCCATCTGGCTCCTACTTTCCGACATGTATCCGTTCCAATCACTGAACAGCTTGAGCTTCTTGGCGTTACTTTGACGTCGAATCTTAACTTTGGGTCGTTTATTGAATCCAAGGCCAAACTAGCTGCCAAAAAGCTGGGAGTCCTCGCAAAGGTGCGAAAGTACTTCACGTCGGAACAGCTGCTCAACTTATACCAAGCACAAGTTCGATCGTGCATGGAGTACTGTTCGTACCTTTGGGATGGAAAATACCAACTGGAGGCATTGGAAGTCATCGATAGACGTGCCAAGAGGCTCATTAACAACGACTCCCTGGTTAGGGCTAAGCTCCAGAGCCTTGAACATCGCCGCACCGTTGATAGCCTTTCGGTCTTTTATCGGATACATTTCGGAGAGTGTGCTTTGGAATTGCACAATTAAATTCCCCCATCCCCGTTCCATCATCGGACGAGCAGAGATACGGCGAAGCGTCACCGCTATGTGGTTGAAGTTCCACGGTCTCGAACCAAGCGCTTTGACTCCACATTAATTGTGCGAACTGCCAGACTGTGGAATTCCCTGCCCGCCTCTCTGTTCCCTGATAAGTAAAATCTGGGTATCTTCAAGGCGCGAGCGAACCGGTTCATCTTAGGCAAGCGTGCTCCAACTTAGGCCGCATTATCACTTACGATCAGGTGAATTGCGGTCAAACGCAAGCCTATTTAATAGTAAAAAAATAAATTAAAAAAAAAAACAGAAACGACGGTGTCCGTGTAGCTTACCTTTATGATCAATGTGATGTCTCGGCGACGGGTGATGTCCGGGCGAGGGTCGCGGCAATGAGGGCGAGGCGGGCCACGCTGTGAAGGGCGAGGTGGGGGGCGGGTGCGGGGAGGCGGCGGGCGCGGCGTGCGGGGACGGCGCCATGGGAGATGCAGGGGAGGCCGACACCCCGCCTCCCGCGCCGCCCGCGCCTGCCCCGCCCGCTCCTCCTGGCGGGGAGGTGAGGTTGAACGAACCACCGCCCATCTACAATATATATCAATTTATTTAGTCACTAGCGACCAGACCCGGCTTCGCGTGGGCCTATAGTCTTCCTCAGTAAATGGTCTATCCAACACAAAAATAATTTTTCAATTCGAACCAGTAGATCCTGAGATTAGCGCGTTCAACCAAACAAACAAACTCTTCAGCTTTATAATATTAGTATAGATTTACTTCAGGCGACAAGGGCCGATAGACGAAAAATATACATAATAACAATATCTAGTTAAACTAAAAAACTACTACACATGAAGTGACGGTGTCGTGTTGCGCTGCGACGCGTCGCGTCATGTTGCACTAAATCTTCGATACATGACACCTGTCGGAAAAGTCCGTACTCGCTCACTGACTGGCGTATCAACGCCCAACCCAAAGCCTTACTTCTAGAGGAGAATGCTAACACTTTGTAGAGGTTCCCTTTCGTATTCAGTGTTTATACTGACGATGAGAGCATTATCAGCATTATCTTTTATGACACAAAAATATTACAGTTTTATATTGATAGAGCGATACATTATGTAGAAACGAATTATACAGTGCAACACTAACACGATCACAATTTATAGAACTGCAGATTACTTGCAGATAGGCTACCGTTTTCTATCACCACTACCATCAATTCACAATTTTCCCTTTACCTTTATTAGGTAGGTAAAGCTTTAGAGTACGCAAAGGATGTTTTTAATACCTATCAAAGTCAAAGTCAAATCATTTATTTCAATTAGATTAAAGGCACTTTTGAACGTCATATTGTTTTCATCTTCATTTGAATCTAGTTGCCCATTCCAAATGGTAGTTTCGTATGGAGAAGAATGGGCAAGAAACTCCATACATATTCTTTAAAAAAAAATAATGTTTACAATTTGCATTTACAAGAATTGTAATATATTATGTTACGTGAATACGATGTACCTTGTATAAAAATCATATACTATAGTATGTACAAATACCTATATCGTAAAAGTAACCTGTGAGAAACTTAACGCACCTGATGCTGCGCCGGCGACGCCGGGTGCGGGGTGACGGGCGCTGAGTGCGGCGTGTGCGGCTGTGGGGGAGTCAACGGCGCAGGAAACCGTAGCCCACCTAATTGAAAAGTTTAAGAAAAGCGTTAAGAGGATTGTGAGGTGCCGATACGCAGCGCGAGTAGTTATTTCCAAAAATTATATCTGTTTCATACCGCTGGCTCTGCCTCCCTCCGGGTGAACAATACAAATACAATATGGACCTGCCCCCTGACCCGTATCGTTAGATAGAGGGACTTGTAAGTCTAGGAGGCAATTACCTACATTTCCTTTTTGAAATATGGTTTTGGCCGATAACGTCCCCCCCCCCCCCCCTAAACCTTCACGAAATGAGATAATTTTGGTCTCATTAGATTCAATACACCTTAGTCTAGGTCTGTACGTTTTGCATTTTAAGTTTTTCAGCACAGTTTAATTAAAAAACATGAAAACGCTCGAGTAAGTTTATAAGTAAAATAGAAGATATTTAGATGATAAAGACTTCTATCGTACGCAATATTTCTTTAAAATAAGAACGTACAGACCTAGTTTTTCATTACATCTACAACATTCCCAAAAATTATGAAAATTGGACTAGGTTTACAGGGGGTAACGTTATCGCTTTTAGTATGAAAATTTACAGCCTTACAATCCCCTTAATTATAATAAGCGCTATTTTTTTAAGAAGCATGTCATTGACCATTTTATTCTTACCTGGTGGCATTGGTGACATGGGTGACGGTGGATTGTCATCTTCAGCTAGCAGTCTTGCGCTCATATTGTCTTCCACATAACGTGATAGGAATGCCTGGGAATCAGTTTAATTATAGCCATAAATGAATATAAAGATTGATTTGTTCCTATCAATTGTGTGTTGCTGACACACAGACGGCATTATGTATATGCATTTATTTTAATCGTAAAAAGGATAGAAGAGTTATCGTAAGAAAATTGCTTTTTTGCAATCGAAAATTAAATATGCTTTACGACTATTGAATCGTAAAGCACATTTAATTTTAGAGTACGCATACATTTGGATTGCAGTATTTGTCTCTCATACATTCGAAAGTCAAAAACATTAGATCTCTTTTTACCTTCAATCCGAGAGCAGGAGCGAACTCGTCGACAATAGTGTTACGTTCGAACTTTGAATAAGATCCGTCGCGTATCGTGATGACGCCGCCGCCGCGGATGCCGACTTCCAGAGAGTACGCGCCCGCGTATACTACGCGGATCTACGACGAGAAATTTCAATTTATAAGGTGAGAGGGTGGCCAGTGGTATTCAAAAATTCTTCAGTTTTTTGCAAGTAAAAGCTCGGTATGATAAAAAAAATTCTTAAACGCAACAGTAACGAATAATATGTATTTAGACAATTATAATAGGTAATTGAAGTCAACAACATAACTCTCCAAGTTAGAATAATCCGTTTAGAATAATTTAGAAAACATGAAAGTTAAATCACTAAAGAAAATAAGGCTTTTTAATCTATTGTTTTTTTTTTTTCAGTTAAAAAGTTCATTATATTTTATCATTTCGGGTGGAAGGTGTAAATTATATTCTTTCATTTATTATTTAAACCGTAGATAAGCGGTTGTAATTTGAATCAAGAATAACATGCATTGAAACGATACTGGCCGTCAATAAAAAAACGTGTATTCACTGACCTTCCGCCACGAGTGTGCCAGCAGTGTGAATGTGGGCGTGGGCATGAGCGTACGCACGTGGTGCAGTCCGAGCTGAGGCAACGTCGGCAGCCGCGACAACGCTAGCAACGGGCCGTACGTCTCGCGAAGCACGACTCCGAAAGACATCAGATCTTTGTGACTGTGGTAAAATCAGTCAATTCAGATTAATACTTTCACATTGCAACGCACAGCGCTTGTTTTAGGGTGCGTTTCCACCAGATATGTGAGGATGCGTAGCAAGGGATGTGTGTGATAATGACCAATGATACCGTTTCATTGTCATAACTTGTACTAACCTGGCGCTGTAATTGGCTAGTTTCACACACATCCCTCGCACATCTCTGGTGGAAACACAGCCTTACTGTGGCCTCACTGACAGTTAAAGTATTATATAATATAAATATTTATATATATAATTAATTCGCAAAATATGTTTACATATTCTACAAAACGTTTTTGCCCATTTGCATACACCATACCAAGACTTAATAAAATTTATTTCTTTAACGGTACTGGAGTTCAGTCTTACCTGTTGATATAATGATCTAGATGATGATGCAGCAGATGATGCGCGTTGGCAGCGGGTTGATGTGCAGGCGTGGCGAGCGTGTATTTCTGAGTGGCTGCGTTCCATTGCAGCACCGCTGTGGCGCGTTGGGCCGTACCGAACCCGACCACTAGCGAGCGATACGTGTACGATCGTATGCATACACCCGACCATAGGCTATCGCGTTCTGTATAAAATAATTAATTCGAATGATTAGGTAGATGTCCTCCTAACTAGATGATGCGCCATACTCTGAAGTGTGTAATTAATCTTATGGTATGTAACCAGCCTTATTTTGTACAGATGTAATCCATCCAATAGTTTAATCGTTATAATAAAGACAGTATTGATTTAGCTCTCGGTGTTTCAATATCTCCTCGAAATTTTGCCTTACAACTGATGCGTACAATACAAATCTGTCTATATATTTAAAAATGAATTGCAAAACTCGAGAACGGCTGGACCGATTTGGCTAACTTTGGTCTTCAAATATTTGTGGAAGTCTAGGGAAGGTTTAAATGGTGAGCAAATACAAAAAAATCACGAAGAAAAAAGGTTGGTAGGTAGGTAAAGTAGTAAGTAAGTAGTAAGTAGCTAGTCTACAATAGAATCAAGTAAAATATTTGTTACGCCTTGGTATATTAATAGTTTAGGTACAGTTTAATTCAAACTTAATGGCGGCTGTGAAGTGCGCTACTGGCTGCGCAGTACCCCGCTCTTCATCCCCGCTGACACGTGAAATTGTTACTGCGCAGTCACGCGCCTCGTGTTCAGAGCCTAAGTTTGAAACGTACTGTACCTGCTGTACAGTACGTTTTACGTAAAGTATGTGTGTGACAATCACATACTTTTGAGTCACTTCGACGCCACACAGTCACATGCTTTTGAATCACTTCGACGCCACACAGTTCTGACGCGAACTCCGTTCATTAGTATTGAATTTCTGATTTTGATCATCTACCTTTGCTGTTGACTGTACCTGTCTTCAAAAATATTTGTGTGAGGCCAAAAACTGAACACTGGTGGCGAAAGTATAATTAGATCTACTATCGGAGCAATGACGAATGAGTTACAGTTATTTACACTTTTTTTGTATTCTGCTTTATGGCAATCTGTTTAGAAAACTATAAGCGGGTGGCTTATAGTTTTCTAAACATATTGCCATAAAGGAGAATGTTTTTCGATTTCTCATCTGTTAATATTTTATATGTTTTTAAGAGTCCCTTTCTTTTTCCCAAAACTCTTTCTCTTTATGCGAATTTGCTGCTCAGACTATGATGCAGGCCGCCATCTACACTTAGAGCCGTTGCGAGTTCATTCAGGTAGTTTGAATTTCTGTGTTGGTATTTCATGCTGTAGACTTATTTCCTGCTTGATTGTCCTTATGTTGAGATCTAGGTACATGTATCTAATACTTATACGTTTTGGGATGTTGAACATAGTCCGTAATGCTTTGCTCTGGAATCTTTTAAGTATTTCTATGTTGCTGTTACTGGCTGTACCCCATAATTGGATGCTATATGTCCATATTTACACAATAAGGCAGAAATGGTGGAACAGAATTCGATAGAACTAACCATATAATTATATTGCTTTTACCCTGGAATAGTACTTGATTGAATCCCTAGAGAATTCTCCTTAATAAAACAATATTGCTTCAATACTCACCCTGTGCTGGTCGGAGCATAAAGTCGTGTAGCAACGTGTGCAGGTGTACAATGGCGGACCAGTCGGCTAGGAAGGCATCGGCAGTTTTCCCTGCGTCTGTCCCCAGGTCGTATTGCAAGTATACGCAGCGACGCTCGCCTATTAGAAAGAGATAGATGCAAATTAATGTATTAAAGCCTTGTCCGAAATAAATTGTGGTACCTTTACAAACAATCAATGAAAAAGCTGTTTCATTTTAGAACCTGACGATTGTTTAAGAACTTCTTTTTGTATCGGCATTTGTCCTAGTTTAAGTAGCTCATTAATTTTTGTTAATATTCTACAACGGTATTGTATGGCGAAAAATTTTGTAGTGGGGGAAGTTCGCGCATGCACAATTTCATACATTTTTACATGCGCGAACTTCCTCCACCATGAAAATCTTTAGCCAACTTACATGCCGGTTACTATAATGATTTGTAATCGATTTCAATGAGTTCTGAATGAAGGCTTGAGTGGGCTCGCCACCTTGCTAGCTGAGACGCTGGTTAATATTTTTCCCTCAGTCTAGACTATTAATTATCAAGGAGAAGCTCGTGGCTAAGTAAAAGTCGTACAGATCGATCGGTCAAAAGTGAAGCTATGCTCACCGCGGTCGGTCTGTGGATGACCATCCATTTCATACCGAGTTCCCTCCGTGCCTCGGAAAGCACGTAAAGCCGTTGGTCCCGGCTGTCATTTGTAGATCTTTGGCAGTCGTTATGGGTAGTCAGAAGCCAGAAAGTCTGACGACCAGTCTTACCAAGGGGTATCGTGTTACCCAGTAACTGGGTTGTGGAGGTCCGATAGGCAGTCGCTCCGGTTAGACTGGTAGCCGACCCCAAGAGAGTTGGGAAAAGGCTAGGCAGGTGATGAGTCTAAACTATTATCAAATATTGGCGATACGAGATAAAAGTTGTCTAAACTATTATCAAATATATACGAGATAAAAGTTACCTTGTTCCCGAGGATTAGTAGTGCGTACAGGTGATCCATGGAACACAATCTCACAAGTCCATACTCTAGCCTGGTTCTTGTTGGTGAGGCGGATGGTGGCGGCGAGCAGGCGCTCGCGCAGCGCGGCAGCGGCGCGCGCGCATGCGCCGTCCGGCCGGGGCAGCGCCACCACGCGCATGCCCAGCGCCGACCCACTCCACTCTGGTTGGACACCGCCATGAGTCACGCCTCGACTCGCCAACTGAACAACACAAAATGTTCTCAATACAACATGTGCATTGCTTATACATTCTGTCAAGAAAGTACCGGGAATAATCATTTAAAAAGCTCATTTAAAAGGATTGTCTAAATTCTTTTTGACGCTAAGTTGGCACAACTGTCCTCTTTAGTTACGGGGAGTTCGATCATCACTGGTTATTTTGTTTGTTCACAGTCACACGCCATTTTTTCAGTTCATGTCAACTATGTTTTGCGATTTTAAAATATCGAACAAATAATAATTTGTCCTAAATGATGCATTGCAAATAGAATTTCGTGTGCAGAAGCACTGAAAATGTTACTTATGGCTTTCAGTGAATCGACTTTATCGAAAACACGTGCGTATGAGTGGAATAATGCATTTAAATGTGGTGTAAGATTTGCCTCTTTCTGGACGGCCATTGACGTTTTTCACTGAACTAACATCGCTACAATAAAGGAAAGGGTCGTTTTATTCTAGGAGACATAGGTGCGGAAATTTCTGTATCTCAAGAATCAATTCGTTCCGTTTTAAACAATTGTTTTGGCATGATGTGCGTTGCCGCTCGACTAGTACCGAAAGATTTGAATCGTCTGCCTAATATCAATTGCGTAAAGGTTGCTGAAGACGTGTTAGAAAGAGTCAATTACGAACCCATATTACAAATTTTACATGCAAACCAGTCAACAAGAATCGGAATGGCGCCTTCGAACTCGAAAAAGGTGACGTAAAATAAAATTCACGGCAACTACTGAAGTCGATTCCAAAAAATACATCTAAAAAAGGTTTTGATTATTGGGTTATTCGCTGGCGTTAGTGTGTTATTACGGAATGGACCTACTTTGAAGGCAATACAAAGTTTAGATATTTTACACATAATTTGTTTTTATTTAATAATTACCGGTACTTCTTGACACAGTAGTACTATCGCTAGCCGGTGGTATCGGTATCAGTAGTAGTAGTAGTAGTAAGGCACAATTTCCACCAACATAGCTTTTTTGGCAACTGATTTATATTTAATGCAATTATTAGCTAAATACTCAAACGCTACTCAATGATAACATGCCGTTAAGTCTCATGCTGTCTCTATCACTTTATGTGAAAGTGACTGTGACAAAACGAGACTTAACGGCATCCTAAAGTTGAGTAGCTATTGAGTATTAGGCCATTTGAATGTCTTTCTCGCTACACTATAGTGACAAAGACAGCATGAGACATAATAGCAGCTTAACAATTAGTTGTGCTAGAATATTGGGGGGTACAACTGAGGAAATAGGCGAGACTTGCTCTAGTTTATAGCGAACACATGGTTACCTCTTGCGCGAGGTTCACGAAGGGTACTCGTTCGTCAGCGGCGGCCACCACGTGCGCGAGCTCCGGTAGGAAGTACGCCGGCTGACGCACGCGCACTGCGCGCTGTGACGCTATTGATAACTTGCGTTTGCCGGGCTGCATACCTGAATAACATAACCATTTTTATATCTTCGGCACAAAATGAGAACTATGTACTATCGCGGACTTTCCCGCCAGCTCAGTTAAAAAAAAAATCCCTTGGCGCCTGCGAAGTCTACGGGGCGGGGTAGAGAGCGCTTCCATCTTTTGAGTACAAGCAAAAATGAACTTAGTGGTGGTCAGGCGGGTGTGTCCACGATAGTACAAGGAATTCACGACACGTCGATTTTATTGACGATACGGTTGGCGCAGTGGCGGAGCGATCGACTGCTGCGCAGCGTGTTGCGGGTTCGATTCCCGCCTAAGGTAAATATTTGTGTGATGAGTACTTGTGTTTTCCTTGTGTCTGGGTGTTGTTTATCTATATGTATGTATTTAAAAATGTATTTGTGTATGTATATCAGCTGTCTGACACCCATAGTACAGGCTCTTCCTAGTTTGGGGTCAGATGGCCATGTGTGAAAATGTCCCCACATATTATTATTATTACTTTTTCCTATAAATGTTAGAAGCAAAATAATAATAACTATTGTACTACTTATTCGTCTAGTATGTAAGTTTTATTATCCAGTTTACCAGGTGTATCGAGCGGCGTGAACGGTCCGTGAGTAAGAGTAAACGTGTCCAGTTCAACCAAAGAGTCGAGTTTCAAGTAGGCGCGCGGCGCAGTTGCTGGCGTTGAGGAACTGCTGGCGGAGCCCTATAATATACAAAATATACATTAGTACACATTCAATGATGACGGCTCGGTTGGCGCAGTACTAGAGAGATTGACTGCTGCACTGCGTGTCGCGTGTGGAATTCCCACACGAAACAAGTATTTGTATGGCCTACAGAGTTGTGGCAGAAGAACATAGAAGGTACATTAGATGTTGGTGTGTGTTGAGTTTGGTTAATTTGGGTATTTTAAACTCATCATCTGCCTAGCCTTTTCCGCAACTATATTGGGGTCGGCTTCCAGTCTAACCAGATGCAGCAAAATACCAGTGTTTTACATGGAGCTAAAGACTACAAAACAAAATAACATTTATCGGGTCTTTTGAACTGATAGGTGACAAGTTACGGTTAGTTACGTGATAAGTTACGGATAGAAAAAATAACAGTAGCAACAAGTATTCATGAGCCCCGAGCCACAAAGTACGTAAGGCTGCGGCGCGCCCGAGCAGAGAGACTCAGAACGCCATTTTACTCACGCACACATTGATATTACGTTTATAGGCAATCGCAAGCAGTTCCAAGCAGACATAAGTCTCGACTGTCACGTTTTGTCTAAATGAATAAATGAGACACATTGACATTTCATGACGAACAGAAAAAAATGTTATAAAAAAATGCAGAATTCCAACCAGTGTCAATAAAATTTCATATTGTCACAAATAAAACCTACAGAGTCAATACAGTAGCAGCCCTAGTGAGTCTGGCAAGTTTAGGTAATTATTTTTGAAGATGGCGGGAGCGGTCCTTCTGTACCCTTTATATTTTGTGCCAGAGCTAAGAAGTTTCTTTAGCACTGAATAATTATGAACCTTTTTAACAGACGGACGCCCAAAATTTTGCTTTATAAGTTGTTACAAGTTGCATTTTTGTATGTGTTTACCTCATCCTCGCATTCTTCGGGCGTGCACCGCTTGGCGCCGGCGAGGTGGAAAGACAGCGCCACGGAGCAAGCGCTGCCGCTGTTGGAACAGTTGCTTGTCGTCGCTGTGCTGCCCGCAGCCACCTCTTTCATTTCCACTATCTGTATACAACGTAATACTCAGAAGTCAACGACATACGCGCTATCTACCGTTTACCGAACTCACTAATTAAATAGGGACGCACTAAAGGTTCGTAATGTACTTGGTACCCATCACGCTGATAGTGCAGGCAGTGTCAGCAACTGCTTACCCCCCACGCATTAAAATTTCTTCGAACAAAGTAAGCAGTTGATGACGCTGTCTGTACATAATCAGCAAATGTACTTCAGACACACATTCTTACAACCGAGGAAACACATTCTTACAACCGAGGAACCACCTTCTGGACCAAGTCTCTGTTCCATCTGTGAGCTCAAGAACTTCCAGTTTAGCGCTGTACGAACTGACCACCACCATGATCTAACAGCCGTTGTACTGTCGAAAATATCGTCTCCGGTCGCGGCATTTGAGGATGCACAATCCCAGACACCCTAAGCGAGTTTACGTACTGGGATCCAGCATACAATCTTTGGGCTTTGATAAGATTATATCGTAACTAGCGACCCGGCTCAGCTTCGCATGGGCCTATAGCCTTCCTCAATAAATGGACTATCCAACACAAAAAGATTTTTTCAATTCGAACCAGTAGATCCTGAGATTAGCGCGTTCAACCAAACAAACAAACAAACTCTTCAGCTTTATAATATTAGTATAACTATTAAGTCTTTTTAAAATTTTTAAGCATGTTGAAATATTCCAATATTGGTAATGCACGTTAGCTATGGCGATCGGAACACGGAAGTGGCTGCATGCAATAACGGGCCGTTTTTACCGGTCAACGAATCCTTTAAATTTGAATGCTTTGACATGACGCCGCCCGCCGGGAAGCGCAAGAGTGGCCCGAGCGGCGCGAACAAAATAATAATAATAAAAATAAAAACTCTAGACAAGAAATGTTGTTTACGTCGAATGTAGGGTGACAACGGTTTCAAGTCATTAGAGCCTGTTTAAAATTGTTTAACGTTGTAACGAGTATTTTCTACTCGCTACATGGTGTCGACCTCTCTCGTCACTTTTTCGAAGTTTTCACGGTAATGCCGTGTCACACTTTAGATATTTTATAGATTGGCTAGGATTTAGTAGAGTAATCGATGGAACCATAGACCATTAGTTTGACAGGTGGATTTTTTCCCGGCTGTCAGATTTTTTTTGACGTATCCGTTTTGGCATAATTAGGACTCACTTTCCTGTCCGTCTTCGCTAAGAACATGCAAGATTAAATTTCGCCCGTTTCAATCACGAGATTGAAATGTTTCAAAGGTCCACCTCTGGTTGGAACCTCTTTGCTACAATGATAGCAGCAGTGCTACATTAGTATTTTGGGAAACCGTGAGTATTTTGTTGGTTGATTCTTCATAGCCATATGCTAGCAATAAACTTGAAGTCAATGTGTCGTAATCTGTTGTTACAGCCCCCTATATTGCCATCGCGGTTTGGTTGTGCCCATAGCACGAGTGATTGGCATGTTTTGTTTTCGATAAGAACGGTGAGTTACTTAAAATTTCCGATTTACTACCTCGTCGCCATTTTGTTCGACGTGTGGACTCAACTAACCAAAGAAATCGTTTTGCTTTCAGCCCCAAAGGCGTTCTTATTTATACTTTGGATTTTCATCTTTAAATTAAAATTCATCATGGAGATGAGCTGATGCGTTTCGCCTCGAGTCTCCAATCCACAACTCAGGTTTAATTTATATAGCTTTCCCCAAGCCTGTGGTATGTCACTTTAGTTTTTTTTCGTAGTTTCAATTTAAAATCGTGCAATACTGACAGCTCTAGCATAAACTTTAGATATAGAATTTAATAGTTATAAATCAACTTTCCCTTCTAAAGAAAGGGACTTTCTTGTGTTGTGTTCACCATATTGCCTGCGGTGTTAGAAATAAATGAGCTATTGTTTAGGAAATTGCAGCTTAATTTCAATCCCTCCGACCTTAGATTAAAAGTCATATCTTTTCCTTTCCGCTATCCAGGATTCCTTTGTTTTTAATTACCTAGTGAGCTCTGGCGCCCGAACCTCATTTCTCTTAGTTACTTTTGTTTAATTCGAGCTCCCTAACTTCTTATCTTTAGAACCCATAGAATCACACACATAGTTAGTTAATTATATATATTTTTTATTTTTTTATTACAACGTGTATTTTTTATTCAACAAAAAAACAGTTTACATTGCGTGTATACACCATGGTCCATTCCTACAATAGCTCCCTAGCCTAGAATTTAAACAAAAGGCATTTTTATGAACTTATCGCAAACACCATAGTAAAGAGTATGGCATGTAAAACTCACCAGTATATGATCGGTGTGTCTGTGCAGGGTGACGTAGAGTCTATCGGAGGACAGCTTGCTGAGTGGATGGTCAGGGCCGTGCAGGAACGGGAGATGTTCGCACACGGTCGCCGGCAGGTGCTGTAACGTCTTCTCACAACGGCGAGATACCAGCCAGTACCTAGGATAATTGTTATGAGTTTTATGTGTCTTTGATATGACACCTGAATAAATAATAATAAATCATTTCATTCACTTTAAGTTTGGTTTTTTAGGTTGGACTGAAGATGAATATGTCAAAGACTAAGCTTATGACCAACAGCTCAAACATTGACGTGCATATAGACGGAGAGAGAATGCACTATGTCCAGGAATACATCTACTTGGGCCAAGTGGTCTCCTTCCAGGCAAGGCAAGATAAGGAAGTTGCCAGACGTACGGATAATTCCTGGAAGTGCTACTGGTCCATGAAAGAGCCATTTAAGGGTGATTTACCTGTCGTATCGATTTACGTAGGTCTTAAAGCCGCTAAACTGAAATGGGACTGGGCGGGGCATGTCTGCCGGATGCCGGCTAAGCTGTGGGCCCGCTTATCACAAGACTGGAGCCCTGACACAGTCAGGCGGGGTCGCGATAGACCAAGGAGAAGATGGCGGGACGCCTTGGATGGCTTCCTCGCGAATTGGCGGGATGAGGCACAAAATCGAGAGAAATGGAGGGAATGGGGGGAGGCCTTTGCCCAGGAGTGGGACAGCAACGGCTAGCAAAAAAAAAAACACTTTAAGTTAGTACCTAAAGTGTCTTTATTATTTAGTATTCAATAAATAAATCATTTATTTCAGGTAATAAAGACACACATACATGTACATTTGTGTTACATGTATACCTTATAGATTAACATAACTACATATATTATAGTATTTGTTAGTGTAGTAACTTATGCCTATGTTAGTTAGACTTCACTTTAATGACTTGAAGCCTGTAGTTAGCCATCATTGGTTCAGTGCGAGAGAAATGACGCTAAGAATGACGAGTAGCTCTTTTTCGCAACGTAAATGTCATAAATTTAATTGACGGCAAGAGTACAATAATGTCTGTGAGTGGTAAAAACCGAGCTGTCGCAAATGTCGCACGTTTTTAGTCCTGTTTTTTTCTAATTTGAGGCTTATTATAGTACGTGCCACGAGCCCCACGAAAGATGAGACTTGACACAGACTTGATTTGACTTGCGCAGTACTCGATGTACCTTTAAATCGATTACTGCGCAAGTCAAATCAAGTCTGTGTCAAGTCTCATCTTTCGTGGCACGTACTATACCACCTGTAATGGCAAAGGGAGAGGGGCCTTACCTCAGTTGCGTCAGCAGTGTCTTAATGAGCGTGACGTTGGTAGCGCCGAGTGCGTTGGCGAGCTCTGGCATGCGCGGCGTGGCGGGGTAGGCGGGCACGCGGCAGCGCAGGCGGCCCCCGTGCGCGCCTACGCATATCAACAGCTGCTCTGCGCGTAAGCACGGTGACACTACCGAGCATGCCAGTACGCATGGCCAGCCGCTTACACTGCACTCCACCTGATGAATAAGGTGTCATTATTCGTTGGAAACTGTTTGACTGTAATCTATATATCGCATCCGGTTAATAGTACAGACTTGAAACGAATCGCAAGTGTGCCATTAGCGACAACATGTGATTTACCACCACCATTTTGGCGCGCGTCTACAGAGTCGTGATGTTTACAGCCCACAGTGAGCAGGACATTCATAATTCAGTGTCTGATCGCATCGGAGCTAAGACGTCCCGGAACTGTACTCGATTCGTTGTGTTTAAGTGTTGCTATGTCTATTTTAATTTAACTCTGAGTTAATTTTGACGATGACGACACGGTTGGCGCAGTGGCTGAGCGATCGACTGCTGCGCAGCGTGTTGCGGGTTCAATTCCCGCCCAGGGTAAACATTTGTGTGATGAGCACTTGTGTTTGCCTTGTGTCTGGGTGTTGTTTATCTATATATGTATGTATTTACAAAAAAAAATGTATTTGTGTATGTATATCAGCTGTCTGACACCCATAGTACAGGGTCTCCCTAGTTTGGGGTCAGATGGCCGTGTGTGAAAATGACCCCACATATTATTATTATTCTCATTTATTTATTTTATTTACATATTGTATTATATTTTTAAATATTAGTAAAAAAAAACATAAAAACATTTAAAAATATAAAAAATAGTAGCCCACTGGTATCGGGAATAGGGTCCAAGCTACCGGTGGTCAGGGCTCCTGAGAAAGGAATCTCCTGACTATACGCGCCGTGTCCAGGAGAACCGCTTTCTGTATCAAGCCCTTGATCCAGCTGCCCAACGAGAGCCTCCTTAGGTGTTGGTCGAGGCTCATGGAAATGAGTCCATTGGCCGTAACGACTATCGGCACAATGACTGCTGTATTCACATCCACATCCCACATGTCAACAACCTCGCGAGCCAAGTCAAGATACTTAATTTGTTTATCTTTCTCGGTTTTCACGAGGTTCTCGTCATGCGGAACCGCTATATCAACAATCATTGCGCGACGCTCTAATCGATCTATCACCACTATGTCAGGCTTATTGGCAACAATAGTCCTGTCAGTGATGATAGATCGATCCCAATACAATGTGATGTTGCCATTTTCGAGAACTGGGTCGGGCACATACCTGTAGTACGGTACTTCCGATTCCACAAGCCTGTATTTTAGAGCAAGTTGCTGGTGGATAATCCTAGCTACAAGGTTGTGTCTATGCAAGTAGTCTCCGTTAGCCAGACGAGAGCACCCAGAGATAATGTGTCGGATTGATTCTCCCGGTCGGTGGCATGCCCGACAAATGTCAACCGTGCCGTCCTTCACAATATACTTCCGGTAGTTGTTCGTCATCATAACTTCGTCCATAATCGCACAGACAAAACCTTCGGTTTCCCCAAAGAGGTCACCGAATCGCAGCCAGGATACGGACGCCAAGAAGTCTACATCAGGCCCATATAGAGCCCGGTAGAAGCGCCCGTGAAGCTCCTTGCTCTGCCATACCTTCTTACGGTCATTAGTATCTAGTACTACAGGTTTGCGCCAGTTCTCGTTCGCTAAGGAGAGCGGGATGAGGCCCTTGTCCACTCAGACCACATCTCGATGCATCCCCACGTCGGCTTTAAAGAAGTACTCCCTGAGACTGCATACCTCACGGTTGTGCAGGGACTTAGCATTAAGAAAGCCTCGACCTCCGCACTTCCGTGGGATATACAGTCTCATTACCGATGACCGTGGGTGACGCATCCGATTTGCGGTCAGCAATGTACGGACCCTCCTATCCAGGGCGTCAAGTTCCGTCTGAGTCCACTTGAGTATGCCGAAAGAGTACATCAAAACCGGCATGACCCATCCGTTGAAGGCGCGCACCTTGTTTCCGCCTGATAAAAGACTATTCAACACTTTATTCAGGCGGCCAAAGAAGCGCTCCTTCAGCGATTGTTTCATGTCGGTAGCATTGATGCCTAACGCTTCCGACATACCCAAGTATTTGTAGGTTTCGGCTGAAGAGAGGGATCTAAGGTGCATGGAATCCGAGAGTTGTGTGCCCACGGATTCCACAATCTCCCCTCGTTTCACATGCATGACTGCACATTTGTCCACACCAAATTCCATCCTGATGGCGCTACTGAACGTTTCTGTTACTTTCAGTAGCTCCATCAGTCGCAAATTGTTGGGGGCAAAGAGTTTCAGATCATCCATGTAAAGGAGGTGAGATATAACCTGACCTCCTCTTCTCAGCCGATAGCCCAGACCTGAACCCTCCAGCAACGCGCTTAGAGGGTTCAAGGCTAAACAAAACCACAGTGGACTCAGACTATCGCCCTGAAATATACCTCGCTCGATCCTTATCGGTTCGCTATTCTCCCGGATCTGCCGACATCCTGGATAGCGAAGGACCGTCTTCCATTGCCCCATACATGACATCAAGAAGGTGCGCAGAGTTGTATCAATTTTATACAACTCTAACACCCTCATGAGCCATGTATGTGGCACAGAATCATAGGCCTTCTTGTAGTCTATCCAGCATGTCGACAGATCCCTTCGGGAACGACGAACCTGCTGGTTAATGGCCATATCAATGAGGAGGAGCTCCTTAGTACCACGAGACCCGTTCCTACATCCATTTTGAGAGGCAGACATGATAGAATTTTTGTCAATATGTTCGTTAATTTTTGCTCTCAAAATGGATGTAAGAACTTTATAGACCGTTGGTAGACAAGAAATCGGTCTATAATTTTTGGGTTCCGTAGTACCACCGGATTTATGGAGCAGGTGGGTTATTCCAGTTGTTAAGAATTGGGGCAACGATCCTGACTCTAAGGCTGACTGGAACTGAGACGCCAAGCGAGTGTGCGATCTTTTAAACCATTTTATCCAAAAGTTGTGCAGCCCGTCCGGCCCTGGAGATTTCCAGTTAGGTAACGGACGGACTGCACGAGCTACATCTTGGGGGCTGATGGTAATTGCCCCCATTTCTTGTATTGGATCACACGCTCGCTCAACCTCGCGAGTCCAATCGCCCTCAGTGTGACTGACAGGCACTGACCAGATGCTGCGCCAAAATGAACACATGGCATCATCATCCGGCAGGCGCGCATCAGCCACACCTTGGTCCGGTCGTTCCCAAGTCCTGTACACCCACCTCTCATCACTCTGGAATATGCGATTCTGAGTGTACCGCTCCACCCGCCGCTTGTACCGTCGAATACGGTTTGCCCATGCACAGATCTTCTGCTTCAGGAAGTCGATACGCTCTGTGATGCAGGATAAATAATCTCGAGGACTAATATCAGTCCCCGAGAATGCCCGCCTCACAAAGCGCATCACTCTAGGGCGAGTATTGCCCTCCCTGAAGCAGATTAGTTTGCCGATGAGTGCTCTAGCCTCACCAATACGACGCTCAATCCTGCACTGCCATGCTGGTACAGCTGGCTTTGGTCGTGCAGCTCTGTCACAGTTGGGAAATTTGACATGAGCTACACGACATGCCGCTACAGCCGCGCAGTACAAGATCGAGTGGGTATCGGCGAGGTCTTCGCTGTTGTCAAAACAGTTTGACAGCTGCGAATCTAAAGCACACACCAGCGCCTGGTTTTTCTTGTGCATGGGCAAACGGGGTAATCGTGGTCTTAATTCAGGCGGTGTAGAGCGATACTCTCGGAACGCATCCTCCAAAGCACTCCTCAATTGAATATTGCACTGGGAACTCACGGATATAGCCTCACCATTATCCTCTTCACCACCGTCGTCAGGTCGCGGTGAAGCACTGGGTAAATCTTGGGATTGTACCGCGACCGCAACCAGTGGCAAAGCAGACGTGACGTGGCTACTCCGTGATTCAAGGCGTAGTCGATCAAGTACTGCGTCGTCCAGCATATGATTACGCTGGATGGCCCGCACCTGATCCGACAATCGCTGCGCCGACACGTTGACAGCTGGCTCAAGCACCCGAAACAGAGAGAGCATCCGACCACGGTACGCAGTCAAGTTACTTCCCCCCTCTGTAGCCCCAAAGTATGAGCGCATGACACTTTCATTAATAGACTGCGTCCATCTCATGCGCTGCACACTTCCACCGAGAGCGGGGACCCTATCAGAGAGCGGGGACCCTATCAGAGACCGGTGGGTCTCGAGGCCCCAAGCTGTCCGGCGGCCGGCGTCGTCCCCGCCGACGCACAGGTGGTGGCGTCGTCGGCGGAGAGAAGTACTCGTCGCTCGAGCTCGACGCAACTGCCGAGGCCGGTGTCACAGCACTTACGTTGGGGCTGGGTTCCGGCGGCGGCGAGGCGGAGCTGAGCGACAGGTCCGGAGAAGTTGGGCGTGCTCGGCGTGCTGATCTCAATATCATCTTGTCATCGTTTTTTTGACCGTTTTTTGTAAATCGTGTTTATAATCATTCTTCATTTTTCTTCATTTTATTCATATATTATATTATTATTATAATTTTTCTTCATTTTATCATGTATTATGTACTTAATCGACGTTATTTTCGGTTTTGCAATGACATATATGTCAATTGTATTTCACTGCATAAAAAATATAAATTGTTTTGGAAGAGGTTGCAATATGGTTTAATAATTCGATTAACTGGATGGAATTTTATATTGTGTAGCAAAATTTATACGAAATGTCCAATAACTGTAAAAATTGTTAAAATAAATCAATAAAGTTAGGGAGACGACGTATGGTGACATTAGAGTTGCCAGTTTATTATTATTATTATTATTATTTTAAATTGATATTAACTTTGTGCTAAATTGTGGTTTTAATAAATGCCGTGTATTGTATCCTATACCCAGTGTGTTTGCATTGCACGAAACCCATATTCTGCCCACATGATGACTGAATCTAACGGACTAAATCCTGACGATTCGACATATACAAATAAATAAAATTTAAGTGTCTGTTTGTAATGTTAAAATAACAGCTTTTTAATAAATGCATTTTAATGCTTCATCATCATCATCATGTTAGCCTTTAGGCGCCCACTATTGGGCATAGATCTCCCCCAAGAGGGGGTTCAGCCGTAATCGCCATGCTTGGCCGATGCATGTTGGCGATCGCAGTAGGTGTTATAGTACTCAGAAGGACGCTGCTGCCTATCGTCTGGTCAATATTATATGTGGTTTATAATAATACGCTGGTTTCGATTCTAATGAAGCACTATGTGATTTCTACTGTTTCTTTTTGTTCTATAATAATAATAATAGATTATTTCTCACCACAATATAGGTACATTAGAGAGGTATCAATTCAAAATACATAATAAAGGCTATTATTATACTGTGGGAGACTGGTGCCTAAACTAGACGTGAGGATTGTATTTCAGGACACCAGGTCTCCACCCCTTTGTACTCGTACAAAGGAAAGTGCAGGAATTTACAAAATACCTATTTTCAATTAATGATACATGGTGTTAGTATGGTTAGTAGGTGTTTGGGTGAATGTGTATCTGTAGGTGAGTAGGGGTGTATGTGTGGGTGATCTGTGTGTTGGAGAAGGGAGGATATAATTTGTCAAAGTATTTATGATGGGACAGCAAGTAGTTTTTCTGTTTCTTCATAATGTAGCTCCCGCAACCAACTGCTTACTTCAATTTTGCATTTTGCTTTGGTGAGTTTATAAATTGGGAGTGTCCTATTGATTCTGATTATAAAGAAAGCAACCAAGGAAGCAAAAGAAACGGTTTGAGGAAGCAGTCGAGAGCCGAGTATGATGTCGGACAATAGGATCAAATCGTCTGCTACTGTGGGATAATGAGGGGCTGTAGGTAGTAGAGCCATGTTGTTTGAAAACTGTTTGCAAAATGAACAGTTGGCGAACAGTCAATACATTATCTATGGTGAAAGGGTAACATGTACTTACCCCCAAGTCATTGAGCAGCACTTTGAGATCGTTGAGCCTCTGTCGCGAGCGCACGTGCACGGTGTGCGCCAGCAGGCGCTCCATGGAGGGCGCGTGCGGGCTCAGCGCGCCCGCCACGCGCTCGCCGCCCGCCAGCGCCGGCACGTGCCACACGCTCAGCTGCGAGCCCTCCGCGCCGATGATGAGGCGGTAGCCCAGCTCGCAACCTAGCTCTCTGACAAATTTAACAATATTCATATGAATACGTTAAGTGACCACTTTTATTTTGACGTGATACCGTCTTATAAATCGATGAACACCGGCTGCACGGACGAAAGTGTCACGTTCCGCCTGAGCTTGAGCGTGCAGCGAGAGCGCGGAACAAGCGATAGAGAGGCACGATCGGCCCAAGCAATAAGCTCCGCCCACCTCGACGGAAGCCATTATTTGCTTATGGTATATATGTTAGCCATTATGTTTATCTATGACGTTATCACGTAAAACTATCGTCCGTAAACCGACTTTACAGACAACCAATTTTATTACTCAAAACGGGACATTATCAAAAGTACAGCAATAGTGATTTCACAGTATAATAATAATAAACTTTTATTTCGGACACCAAAAATCCATAGTGTTGGTAACATAGAAATACTTATCACCTAGTGTTAGCAAAAATCAACCTTCACACAAACTGCTGTATAATCGGAGAGTCGAAGCTCCGAAGTATAGGTAGAGATCACGAAGTAAGTGTAAGTTGAGACCAGTTATTAGAGAAAATTTAGTACATTCAAATGATATTACCTATTGATTAGGTACCTATACTCCATTTACAATAGCATTCGACAGAAGTTAAAAAAGGTTCTTTTTAATGTACACTTTGTTACAAAAGTACAATAAACATGCT
Source organism: Charanyca ferruginea (assembly GCA_947361185.1). Classification (NCBI taxonomy): domain Eukaryota; kingdom Metazoa; phylum Arthropoda; class Insecta; order Lepidoptera; family Noctuidae; genus Charanyca; species Charanyca ferruginea. The sequence continues at coordinate 16,851,902 of OX376059.1, read as the reverse complement.
AAAGTTACGATAGACACCGAATTTATTATAATCTATTTTTACAGTAGCTGTCGCGCGTATTTGTAACTACATATTCTAATAATTTATCTTCTTAAATTATGTGGCTTTCATTTAGTTGTATATTTAATTCCAATTTAAAATTAGTGTCAATGCTAAAAACCTAACAGAAGCAGGGATGATCAATACCTGGAACGTTATTCGTTTCACTGTAATTCTACCAAATTTAAAATATTACCTAATCTTTAAAGGACTTAGATCTATTTATCAAAATTATGTTAAAATGAGTTTAATTAAAATTGCTTTTAACTTATCTTTGAAATAAAATGTTTTGCATTCCTGCATCTATGAGCCTCTTTTTTCTAATGCTTTTATAAATGGAGTATAGTCTATTTTAATATATAAGTATATTTTTAGCAGGCGGCATCATAATGAAGTAAAATAATAAAAAAATTAAAAGCTATTTTTTGTTTTTTCTTGTTTTTTCAGTCGGTATTTTTTATGTAGAGTAAAGATTGATAACTTGTCATAGAGTCACCTGTATTCAAACACTCGTTATAAATGGAGTATAATTAGAAGAAAAAGTATTTGTTATAGTCTTGTATAGTCAACATTAAATGGGGACTCTTTAAAACCTTATTTTGTTACTTCAATGAAGGGTGAATGTTTAACGAACAACGATTTTTTTATTTTATAGAAGAACTATAAAATAAAAAAATCGTTGTTCGTTAGTCTCACTAAAACTCGATAACGGCTGCACCGATTTCGCTAAATTTGGTCTTGAATTATTTGTGGAAGTCCAGGGAAAGCTTATACGGTAAGAAAATTTAAAAATTGATTGACAGGACAACGTCTGTCGGGTCAGCTAGTATGTTATAAAATCTGGGACGTAGCTGTGTCTCAAGTTGTGAAACTAAACTCGGTTCTCCCTCTGCTGCTACCAGTCTTAGAAGGCCTTCAAGCTTGCCGGTCCGTCAAGATATTCATTGCGACCTGTATTTAATTACATTTTCGACTGCTGGCCCACTGATGACATACTAGCAGATGTGTAAGTAGTAACTTGGTAAGAGAGTATTATCCCCGATGAATAAAAAAAAATACTTAGTATTAGTGTTGGGTAGCTCACTCTTTTAAAACGAGGATTGTGCGAGGCACTCTTTTTACAAAGTGAGGTAGCACACTGTGCTAGCACGAATGAGGCGAGGCTACGAGTGGGCGAGTACACAAATGTGCTGTTGCGGAGACGTGAGGACAACGTGCCTATGTGTGCCGTGCGACACGCGGCACTCGTAGACTCGTATAGCTCGACTCTCACGAGTGATGACGAGGGAGTTTGTAATCAAATTGTGCGATCGTTAAAGTTTTAGTTTTACTTTTGAATATTTTTAGGTTTGTTTGTGAGTTTTAAATATTTATCCTACTAAATATTATTTGGACAGAGTAAGTACCAAAGATCGAAGACTTAAGAATAAAATTAGCTCAACTGATGCTCAAAACTCACAATATGTGCGAGCTACGGCTACGAGCTACTGAGTACGACTACTCAGTAGCTCGTGAAGTAATTTTACTCTGTGGTGTGTGCAACTGTGGTAGGTGCTAGCACGTCAAAATAAAAAGAGTGAGTGACTCTTTTTGACGAAGTGGGTAGATACAAGTGTGGTAGCACATGTGCTGAGTACCCGCCACTACTTAGTATTAAGTAAAAAATAATAACTAAGTGGCACAAAAACTATAAATTAAGTTATTATTAGCTTACCTCCAATATGAAACCTGCAGCTTCTGTCCGGGCGTGTATCTATCTACTTGCAGATGCTTGGACAAGCGGTCGCGACACAGCCTCAATGTCTGCGTGTATAGCAGCTCTAGCGACAGTGAGCGACAGAAGTAGCGCAGTGCAGTCAAGGCACCGCTCAGACCGGCCGCCGCTAAACGCGCCTGTGCAACGCCGCGTAACCATGCCAATTGGGAACTGTGTACTAAGGGCTTGCCCTCTGAAATTTTTTTACTGGTATTAGTGACTACTCAATTGCTAAGAATTCAGACCACAGAATGTTCTGATGACATTCAAAACGCCTTTATTATCAGTGCAATAAAGTGTAAAATGATGTCGCAGAGAAATTAAACAAATGGAGATTTGATCAAATGATTCATTTGACGCTGGAGGAAAGCGGCGAGGTATGGTGTAGTATAACGGGAAGGTGACCGCAACTCTGCGTAGGTATTATGCGTACGAAGAGAGTGGTGAGGCAAAGAGAAGTGGTAATAAGCAGAACATAGAGCTGTGCGAGTCTTGAATTGTTGAATCACATTTCACTAAAGCAGTTCAAGGATTCAATCAAATCATTTACCCACAACAATACTAGAGAAATAAACGGATTTTTTTTTTATATAAAAGGAAAGTAACTTTCTTTAGGGAAATGATCCCACAGAGTTGGGATCTGATCAAATTTCTATTTAAATCACTTCCTTGCGACTTATATATCTGTGGAGACATCAAATAGCTAGAAGAGTGCTTATTGACCAAACGTTTTTCGAACCTTACCTCCAGTTTCGCTATCTTGTATCAATATAGCAATATCCAACAGACGCCACGGCAAGTTGGGTGCATCTCCCATTACAGTGAGAGAAACACTGAATTCCTGACCCACAGTAAACGTAGCGCGCCCATTTTCCACCTACAAGAAAGAATAACATATTTATACTCAAACTAGCATGTATTACTATTTGGTGTACAATAATAAAGCTTATCTTTTAATCTATCTGTCTTTATGCTAAGTTCTGCTTAATTGATAGATGGCCTCAGTAGAAATTAATCATCTACCTTATTGTTGCACCATATTTTTTTAATAAGTCATGATAAAAATACATATATATATACACATACATACATATAATAATTACTACACTTGTCATTTATTTATTTTACTTTAGCATTAAACAGCCATCCAGGCCAATAATGGTAAGCAAATACAATAAATAAAATATAATATATTAGAAATAAAATTCAATACCAGAACATTTTGAAGTACATACCTTTAAGTTTCTAATATCACTAGGCAAGGATGCAGTGGTAAGGCGTTGACGCACAACATGCGCAAGAGCACGCAATGTGGTGCGGCGCTCGCCGGCTGTTAACGACGGAGGGGGGACCAGCCGCTCCCTGATCACAGCTGGCAGTCTACTGTACGTGCCCAGTGTCAATACTTCCACTGCAGCAGCCATGTGGAAAGTTGGTAACCTGGATATAGAAAATAGCCATGTTAAATAATAAGATGTCAATATCTATAATAATAAAAAAATATTGATAAAACAACCTTCATCAACATAATAAAAACAAAACTAAGAACATGTTGTACACATAATTATTGGGTGAAGCCCTGTTCTCTTAGCTAGACCACAAAGTAACTTGTGTTAAGGAGGAACAGATACCACTCCTTAGTGGGGAAGCAAAGAAACATGGGCAGTAGTAGATACTACTAGTACTACTAATCAGCATAAAGTCATGCCAACGTATTTTATATTGTCAATTGCGACAATATGTGGACATAGGATGATAGGAACGTCTGGTTGTGTGGTTGATGAAAAAGAAAATGTCATTACTCTCGTTATGGATTGTGTTAAGTGTGAAAATGTGGCTGAGAAACCAATCAAAGGTAGAATTAATACGGACTTGCACAATATCCTGAAGCACTGACCAAGAATTCGCGAAAAATATAAGGGCTCTTTTGCAAAAAACTCAATTTTTTAATCCATCGTGTTGAGATTTGATAGGTCCTTTATGAAGATGAGAATAGTGTAGGACCGAGGATTCTACCTTGCAGTACTCCGTAGCAAATTGGGTGTTCGTCGCTGATAGGATCATGGATTTTAAACATTTCCAGTCTATTTGTCAGATAGCTCACTGCTGACGAAGAGATTACGCTGCAGCCCTCTGACTCCTGTTCTCCTTCTAGCTTTATTTGACAAGTAGAGTCAATATGGGAATTATGTCGTAACCCTTGGCCAAATCAAGAAATATTGAAAATATCTTTTAGTGATTATTAATTTTCTCTACAACCAAATTTGTGACTTTATGTACAGCATCACCAGTAGGTTGATTCTTTCTGAACTTGAATTACTGGAGAGAAATTAGTTTTTTTTTTTTTTGAGGAAACTTACTAATCTCTGTTAGTTGGCCCTCAAGAACCCTCGACAGGGTAAGAAGTACAGGACAGTATTTTAAAATAATTTCCTTTGAACATAGGGTTAACAATAAGCTTTTTTAAGATAGATGAAAAAATAGCAGTATGTATAAAAGCAAAGGTTTAACGTAGGACAGAACCATAGAACCACAGATATAGATAGACCTAGACAACGCAAGTATCACAATCTGTATGAAAACCAAGCGTGTCATTTTTTGGACGTCAAAGTAATACGAATGTTTTGTTTTTCCTAAATTTGGTATTACCAGGCATTACTGAGGGTATTCGATTAAAAATAAAAAAGTAAACATTTCCTTCCATCGGTGTCATTTTGTGATTAATATTATGCGTAATTAATTTACGCATACAATTATTTTACTTTTCATTGATTTTTGTTATTAACATGTCAGCAATTACATCTATTTACTATCTTATTTATTGGGAAGGTGGGGTTTTGGTACAATTCCAAGAAAAAGGCAGGGGAGCTCAAAGGGCATCAAAAAACCGGACACATGCCCAACAGGCCACATTGTATGGCAATGCTGCCAGCCTGTTGGGCATGTGTCCGGCTGACAGCGATGTGGACAAGTTTTTTTAAAAATCGGTCGTTAGACGGATTTTCCCGAGGATTGGGGGCAAATTCGTCTAGTAGCAAATTTGACTCGAGTTACGCCGTTACATCAAAAAATGTTTTGTAACACCATAAAAATAAGGTTTAATTTACGTTTTACTCCCTAAAATCTTTTTTGGGGGCTAATCCGGCCTATTTTTATAACCAGGGACTTTAAACCTTTCTAAAAAGTTTGAAAACTAAATATTTTTACTTATCAGTTTAATTTTTCAGGTACATTGAAACATTCCTATCTTATTATGACAATGGTATTTATGGTATTAACTTAAATAAACAGGGTTATTTTAATGAATTCAGTAAGGTATAAGAGCATTACAATTTTAAACAATGCTGCACTTCACATGTTGTATTAAAAATTGAATTAAGGTGATTGCACCTTAAAGTTGGCGCTTCGCGCCGCGACAGTGACAGGAGACCGCGACCGGAGACCGCGACAGGAAATCGCGACTGTTACTGTATGAGCGGCAGTCTCTGTCTTGGCGCGAACCGCCGCCTTAAGTGCTTAAATAAAAATCAGTTTCCGAAAATAAATGGTTTATTTATGATGACATAATATTTTATAAAGGACTTATTATGAGTGTTAAAAATGCAACATACTCAACAAAGCATACTCAAAGTTAGGGTTCTTTATTTTTATCATTAGGTACTTCGTCGCACTCTTAAGACTTTAAATTAATTTCGAGTTAGAACATTGGAAATGAAACATAATTATCTGATCTATCAGCAGTGATAGCATAAACAAAACAGTTAAAAATTAACAAAATATCCTTACTTAACAAACATAAATCTTTAGTCTTAATCTTGTTAGTTATCAGTGAACTTTCAAAGTATAACACTAAAACTAAAAATAGGAAGGATGAAAAAGGTTGACGACATCTGCAATGGGGTAATTCCGGTATATGACGATTTAGCCCCTTCGAAATTAGACGGATTTTCCCACTTGACCATTTTGAGGTTACATATTTTTTATAACAATTATTTCTGTATCTACTGGTTTTTATTCAAAACAAATAGAAAAATCCGTTAAAACACTTATTAAACTACATGTATGCATACTCAGAAAGTCGTAACTTGTAAAATTGAATATTTACCTTATAAGAAACGGCGGCACGCAACACTTGAGTTTCGAGTTCGTAGCACAACTACACTTCAAATGCATTTTTTGACTCTTGTAGACAACCTTGCTCCATCTTTGAATCAGTTCGAACTAAAAACTGATCCTGTTTTATCGACCGAACCAGTAATAGCGTAACTATTCTGGAATATATAGTAAACGCATGTGTATGGAATAGCCCCGTAGACGGATTTGCCCACATTGACCTTAGCTTTTATTCATTGAGATTTCTTTTAGTAGGTATTTAAAAATATATTTATTTTATTTCGTTGTTTAATGCATTCTGGTAACTTAATATTTTTATTGATATAGCTGATGGAATAGAAGAGTGCAATTTAAGGCAGGAGGGAGGCAAATTTAGTCTAGTTTTTATGGCACAACCAATATCTTGTGTGTAAAGTCTGTGTGTGTGTGTCTATGTAAGTTTTCCTTCTTCTCCTAGTTTACAGAATTTAAAAATATGTAAGTATATCTGATCTATATATTTTTTTTTTTTTTTTTACTATTAAATAGGCTTGCGTTTGACCGCAATTCACCTGATCGTAAGTGATAATGCGGCCTAAGTTGGAACACGCTTGCCTAAGATGAACCGGTTCACTCGTGCCTTAAAGATACCCAGATTATATTTATCAGGGAACAGAGAGGCGGGCAGGGAATTCCACAGTCTGGCAGTTCGCACAATAAATGTGGAGTCAAAGCGCTTGGTTCGAGACCATGGAACTTCAACCATATAGCGGTGATGCTTCGCCGTATCTCTGCTCGTCCGATGATAGCAATAGCAATGGTGCGGCGATGTTCAAGGCTCTGGAGCTTAGCCCTAACCAGGGAGTCATTGTTTATGAGCCTCTTGGCACGTCTATCGATGACTTCCAATGCCTCCAGTTGGTATTTTGCCGATCCATCCCAAAGGTGCGAACAGTACTCCATGCACGATCGAACTTGTGCTTGGTATAAGTTGAGCAGCTGTTCCGACGTGAAGTACTTATAGAGAGAATTTTGTGTTCCTGCTAGATGCGAAAGGCTAATGCCAAAGCATTGACCATAGTGGTGTTTGATAACCAGAGCCAACCTCGCGGGCTATTCATGAGTTTGTGTGATTGTTTGACCTTAATAACAATAATCAATTATAGTTTAAAAAAACCAACCTTGCATGTACTAATGTCTCCCGGGCGACTCGTGCCAAAACATCGGCTGTCTCAACAAACAACAAGGCTTGCTTATCAAGAAATGCCATTATGTGTGCAGAGCGGTCCACTTTTGTGGCACTGCTTGCCCACTTCACTAGGGCCAACAAGCGTACAAATAACTGCCGTGTTCGCGCACTGAACTTGTATATCTCAATTTTGCGCTCCATATCCGTTTTGCGAGGTAAACTATAATAAGAAAGCATTATTATCATCAATCCTGTTCACAGATTTAATTTTTTTACTTTGACTATTTTAAAGCATGCTTACAGCTCAGCTAATACAGTGAGTTCGTCGTAAGTCCTCTGCACGATAAAATCTATCAGTAATGCCAGAGATATGGAGCCGCCCCGGGCTCCTCCTCCTTCAGCACCTTGAGTGCATCCTTCTATTGCCACAGGCACCATGGTGATGATGGGTGTTTTGGTATAACCAACCCTGTTTAGAATAATTTCTGATATTTACAGTACAGTAATTATGAATAGACACATTTTCGATTGTTAATATTCACAGTATTCGTCTTCAACAAGAAAAAAACTAGAAATACGACACTTTCATGGACTGTCACATCTGTCACCTGTCACTTCACTGTCACAGACAGAGTACATACATTGTCAGTACTGTCACTACACTACCATCCAGTGAACGAATGAGTGAGTTAATGTAATTCATTGATTAAAAATGGAAACAACCCCTCTCTCATCCAAGAAGCTTACAGATAAAAGTGGAGGCAACACTCTAAATACCTAAGTGTGTACTTCTGTGGGCAGACGCTCTCTTTCTGAATGCGTACATAAGATAAGGAAAACACATATCACTGTCTCGTTCTTATGTATGCATTCAGAAAGAGAGCATCGGCCCACAGTTGGTTTCAAGTTTTTGTTCTAAGTGTTGGCTCCATTTATACCTATTTCTTCATGCTCCCATCCACCCTCTCATATTTGATTAACATAATGTAGCCTAATATGTCAGATTCGCAATATTATTCCTAGTGTAGCGTAACATGCGCACTTGAAATATGTTCATGTACAAATACATTTAAACATGTATTTGTATTTTATATAATAAATGCCTATAAACCTATTTCGAACAAATTGGAGGAGCCTTAGGCTAAGACTAAGAACTCACGATGCGGTTTTCGCCCGCGCCCGCTGCGGTGGAAGAATAGCCCAAACTTACGGAACCGGTGCGGTTGTGATTATCGCCCGCAGACTTGGCGGGCGATTATCGCAAGACGTGCGGTTGCAAGACGGGCACTGACCTTTCTTGCACCAAAATAATGAATAGACACGTCACGACGCCACGAGTAATAACAAGTCATTGTAAAATGGCGTTGGATTTCTGTACCCCCGCTGGCCACTGCAGTAGCCCGCCAACCTACCGCAGAGCTCGCGGGTGCAACCCGCGGAGGCTGAGGAAGTGATTCTACTAGTTTCCCGCCGGCGCAGCGGGAGCCGCAAACAACCGCGCACACCGCGGGCGTAAACCGCGTCGTGAAATGTATTTTAGTTTTTTTACATAATATCTGCATTCTACAGAAGCTGCGGGCCCGCAACTGCGACGGACGCGGGTAAAAACCGCACCGTGAGTTCTTAGCCTTAGAGCAAGGTTATATAATCTAGACTGGCTGGCTGGCTTTGAGCGTCCTCGAGCGAATGGATTAGCATTACAAAGTACTCTGTGATTGGGACTATTTAAGCGTGGGTCTAAAGAGTAAATACTAAGCAGTAAGAAGAAAAGATGCAAGATAAACGAAATCAATTACATTATTTTCTGCTTACGACTCTATTTCGACTTTCGTTTAAGCGAGTAGTTTTAATTTTTAAGATCTGTGTAATCAATTTTCTGTGGCCATCTGTGGATAATCTATGGTCTTTAATGAAGGATCATCGAATGAAATGCTTTCGAAATCGAATGTAGTGTTCAACCTTCAACCGGAGTCAAAATGTTCCGTTTTACAATTATTTCTTCACAGTTTCAAAAAATTAAAATCACTATTTTTAATCGTCTTTGCAGCGAGATTTTATTAACCGTTTCTGTTTTTGATAAAAGGTTACCTAAAATTTTGTATGTCAAACGAAACAACTACGTTGGAATATTTATTTTTATGTAAATGAGATTTAAAACGAGATGAGATGAGCGCCCATTATACATTGTTTAATATAAATCTTAGTCTGTAAGCTTTCTGAATAATAAATAAATAAATAAATGATAAATGGAACGTAATATTGACTGTTTGACATGACAGAAGACAACCTTTTCCCAAGTTAACTTCGTAGCTCGTAGCGGCGCTGCTTGCTTAAGAAAATGACAAAATTATGTCCAATTCGGTACATTTGAATTTAGTTACTTATTTCGCCGCCTTCCGAGAGTCCGAGACGTACTATACTTCCAATAGATGTTCCACTGATAAAAAAAATTGGTGAATTTAGTAGTGATTACAGAACAGCCCTGTACACTGAATCGTCGATATAACTTCGTTACACTCTAGTTCTGCCTCATATATTATGAACAAATAAAGTAATCGTTTGTCTCTTGGTCTTAGGATCAAGATACTTAAAAGAAGTGAATAGGTAGTTAAATTGTGTTGAAAGGAAACCAAAAGTTCCTCTAACTATTTCGGCGTGATTACAAGTTTTTCTGTGGTGTACTTTTATATCCAATGTCGTAAAATATTTTTTCACATTGCACATAATAAAATTGGGTGCTATTCAATGTTCACTAGCGAATTACATGAACAATATCCTAAAAAGGAGCGCTTTTTTTCCCTGTAATTATAATAACTTGTGCAGATCACGTGCAATATTTCATTTTATCCAAGTAGTTAAAATGGGTTTGTTAACTGAAGGAAGTCCCCTGTCTTGGGATGAGACAAAGGCCTTAGCGGAGCATGTCCGACAGCACGGCATTGAGCAGTTCATTAACCTGTATTGCAAACTTCAGGAGCGCACAGGAGATGTGCTCAAATGGGGAGATGAGGTTTGTTTACATTCAGTATTGTTCTTTTATTTTTACACAATAATGCATGCAATAATTATTGGAATATTGATCCATGCAGAAGATGGATGAAAAAATATTGCATGTACTGGAGATGAGAATCATGGATGTGTGGAGTCACCAGAATGAATAAGGTGAGAAATGACTATTAGAGGAAGTTTGAAAGTGGCGCCAGTGACAGAAAAGTTGAAAGAGAATTGTTTGTCTTGGTATGGGCATGTGAAGAGAAAGGATGAAATGCATGTGACCAAAAGAGTTGAGCTATGAATATTAATTTGATGGATGGAGAGGCTGAGGAAGGCCAAAGAAAGGATGGATGGATTGTGTGAAGAATGATATGAATGAAAAGGTAGTCAGTGAAAGCATGACGTTGGACAGGATAGAATGGAAGAAGAAAACATGTTGCGCCAACCCCAAGTAACATGGGATAAAGGCAGGAAGAAGAAAAAGAATGCATGGCTCATAAATCATTTTCGTAAACCATACTTTATTTATTTTATCACTGTCATTATTAATTACACCAAAACAAGAAAATATTCACTAGCAATTTGTCTTTTTTTATAATACTGATAATAGTGTAATTATGTTGTTAGATTTTATTGATAATTCCAGTTATAAACATTAGTAGTAGGTGTATGTTTTATCACAAATGAAACTTAATGGTCATTCCAATTGGATAGAAATAAGGGAACTGCACAGCAAGTAGCAAAATATTCTGAAATAACTAAGCATGGTTTAAAAGTATAACAAAATACATTATTTGTCATAAAATAATTAATGAGATCACTTTTTATTTCATAATGATTAATATGTTGCACAACTTATGTAATTTATGGGAGTATTTATATCATTAGTAGAATATTCAGATGGCTCTTTAGTCTAGCCTAGGGTTTCTTAAACTTTTTGTGGTCACGGGCCACTTTCATAATTTAAACAATTTCATTGACCCCTGTCAAAGAATATATAAGAAAAACAAAGCCTTATTTCGAGTTTGTGGCTTGGCCGAGAAATGTAGAGTTTACAACACAATTTCCTAATAAATATGTTTTGACTTAACTGACCTACTGCGGTCCCCTGATACATATGCTACGAACCCTTAAGTGGTCCGTGGACCCCACTTTAAGAAACCCTGGTCTAGCCTGTAGAGGTTAGGCATATCAGCTTTGAAATCTTGGGTGAAATAAAAAAAACAAAACAATGGCAAACATGTCTTCATGACAAATTGTTTATGGTTATATTCAGTAGGATATTCTCAGTAGATGCGAGTCTGGATTTTTGGATTAGATACTGTAAATAGATTTATAACCTAACATGTATATCCATTCAGCAGTGGACGGCAATAGCCTGATATAATGATGATGGTGATGATGATGCAAAATGTGGGTGTACTATGCCCAACCTTTTAAACTACCACTTCAAATATTCAATTATTATATTATATATTAATAGTTTTATTATTCAATTAGTTAATTGATTGTAACTTATTCAGGTGGAATACATAATAGTAAAGTTTGATGATGAGAAGCAGCGAGCCACAGTAAGCCTCAGAGCCGATGAGCTGCTGCCTAAACTACAGGAGACAGAATTAATTGATCCACAAAGTAAGTATTCTTTTATTTGTTTATAAAGTTTATGCAACAAAAGCCAGTCAACTAAAGGTGGCGAAAAGGGAACATGGCAAGTTCAATCATATTTTATCCATAATTGAACATAATATTGTTGTCAGAGATTAACCATATCAATTTTTTTAAGTTCCATTAGCTGACCTGACAGACGTCCTGTCCCTATCTACCTACCCTACATACCCAACCTACCCTACCTGCCCTATCTACCCTACATACCCAACCTACCCTAATTACCTACCTACCTAACCATCTACCTACCTACTTAACCTACTTACCTACCTTACCCAACTCGACTGCAGCGCCACCTACCGGGTCCAATTGTGAATCTTAACCATTCTCGAATCCACTGGAACACACACAAAAAAATTCATCAAAATCGGTCCAGCCGTTTAGGAGGAGTTCACTTTCATACACACGCACGGAAGATTTTTTGTATGTAAAATATTTCAAAGAAAACGCTGAATTTGAGTGAATGTTTCAATTTTTTTTCGTTTCTTTGAAAAATCTTTAAATAATTTTAAAGAAATGCGTATTAAAAATCATTTAAAGCTTTATTTATATTGGCCAATATTTTATTAAGCTTTTATTCTCTAAATTTAGATAAAAAAATGCATCACAAAAACATTAATTATGTATTATTCATTATCTTTAGGTACAGTAAACACTAAAGGCACAGACAATAAAATATATAAATGTTGTTTTAAAAACATAAAGTATTATCATAAATCTTAATTATTACCCACCACAGTTACTGTAACAAATTATCACTTTACAACATTTTAAAACTTATTTATGGTTTAGTGTACTGTTTAGTCCGTAACCACACTATTGTATTAGGTAATACACCTGTGATGATGGCTGTAGGTATGTGGTAAATAAATAAATATAAGTTACCTAGGTTACATTGCAATTAGTATTGAATGCTATTAGAGATAAAAAAAAGTATTATCATCATATCAGCCTATTGCAGTCCATTGCTGAGCATAGGCCTCCCCCAGAGATCGCCAACCAACCTGGTCTTGGGCAGCCCGCATCTATCCGCTGCCAGGCAGCTACCTTCGTCCATCGCAGTATTGTAGGGCGTCCCACACTACGTTTGCCAAAAACCGGTCTCCACTCTTAAAGCGTGTCTGCTCCATCTACCGTCTGTAGACATGGCGTTCCACTTTTACTTCAGCTTCAGCAGCTGATTCGACACGCAATATCAGTGATTTTAGTTTTCTGGCGAATAACATCATTGCGAATTGTATTCATCAGAGAAACTCCGAGCATCGCTCTATCTACAGCACGCTGAGCAACCTTGAATTGGTGAACCAGGCCCACCGTGAGTGTCCACGTTTGGGCTCCGTAAGTCATTACGGGTAGTAAATATCTTACGGCTCGGCACGATCAGAATATTAGTTATAACTACCTATGCGCTATTAAAACTATATATTTAACTAAAAAGAAGGTCAAAACAGTCAAATGAGACAAAAAATATACTTTGAATTTATTTTAAATGGCAAAAAAATCTTACAAAACATTTTTTTTTACCGAATGATTACTCGCGCTGCCGCGGATGGCCGGCGCTGACTTTTTTTCGTGAATAGAGAATCATGAGAATGACCCTAGCTATCATATACTCACGCCACACACCCAACATATTAGCACAAAAAAATTAAACGTGATTCGCTCCATACAAAAAAATCGAATTATTTTTTTTTCAAGACAAGCTATCAACTTTAGAAAAAAAATCATAACAGTAAAAGTTGTCAGGAATATCATAACACATCATATACAAAAATATCGTATCGATATTGGAACTTTGTTGCCTATATGTCCACTAATTTTCTGTATGGGCCTACTGTGCGCCGCCCGCCCGCCGCGCCGCTCGCCGCTAACCGAAGTCGTGAACAGGCCGTTAGTATTGTGTAATCGCTGGCCATGTAGCCTAAGCAATTCTTCTAGCTCCTGCAGAGGCCTGCCATGATATCAATGTCATCCGCTAATCGTAGGTGCGAGATGTGCTGATCGTTCATGTTTATGCCCTATCAAGTACCCGCGTTTATTATACATATAAAGAAAATAACAGCCAAATATCAATTTTGAGCATACATATAAAGTACCTACTAATCCACATAGTAAACAAAGTCTTGTTTCTTGCTACAACATGACATACTTATGACTCAATAAACTCCAGATAAAATCTGAAACGATAACAAATAATCTAAACATTTCAAGTCATACCTTAAGTGTTAGTTAATACTTATTTAAAATGACAGCAAAAACTGCTATGTTAAATGGCCTTGGAACCGTAATCACGACAGACAATTAATATTTTGTACCAATTCAACTTATCTGCCGCGCTTATTTATTGGCTTCGTCAGTGAACTTTTTTTTTTGCATGAAAGTGTAGCGGTTTCGCTCGTATTTACACTTCCGCTACACTTCGTAGGACTAGCTGACCCGACAGACCTTGTCCTGTTCCTATCATTTTAGTTCATTATCAACGTAATCAATGAAACCGGCTCGAACATATTGCAATTATTGCTGCTCGGTCTGCGGTGACCTTAGAGAATTCTAAGGCGCTGAACGCTAGCCGTTGCAAGATGTGTAAGGGTCTTCGCCCACGTCAGACAATCGGTGACCGGAGTTTTTGTCGGAGAGAAATGGAACATTATGAACTCCAATATACCAACGCAGATGTCCCACAAAAAGTCTGTCTTACGAAACTATGACTTAATCGACCGTACCGATAATCGGTCCTACAACAAGTCTGACGTGGGTGGGCAGCCTTAGTCAAAAAAGACAACTGCCACCTAAAACTAAAAAGTAAAAAATCTTTCAATTAGCAGGTCGCTCGGCTTTGGTTTTATTAATTGTTTTGTATTGCCACCGACTTGCGAATTTAAAGTTATTTTTTACTTTTTAGTATTTGAAGGCGGTAAAAAAAATGTTTACAATGAAAACATCATTGTATAAAATATTTTTACGGTCTATATTGCCTACTTCTTATTACACAAATTAATTACGAAACGGGCCACCAAAAAATTTCATTCATCCCTTAATTTTCCACCCTTATGGGAGGAATATTTTCATGAAATTTATATGGGACCAACTTTGACGTATACACTATCCATTAAAAAAGAATCATCGAAATCGGACTACACTCAAAAAAGAGATGCGTGGTCAAACATAAATAAAATGACGTGTCGAATTGAGAACCTCCTTTTTTTGAATTCCGTTGAAAATGTATGTAATGTCAAGCATGTGTATAAAAAGGAACAAAGTGATAACAGCTCCTTAATGTGCATACAATTTTAATCTATGAAAATATCAGATGGAACGCTAATCTACATGCTAATATTCAAATCTTTTATTTAGTTGTCCGTATGTCATTTTGATTATGCGGAAGTTTACTGCTATTGTAACTATAAGCCACTAGCTTTTGCCCACGACTTCGTCCGCGTGGTTGCCAAAATCAGCTTCATATGATAAGTCAAGTCTTAGTAGTTTTTGAGATTTCTTTTTTAGTCTGTGAGTGACCAAAAATGTCTCGAATAAAATTAAGGGCGGCGCTTTCACCTAAACTCGCGCTGCATACATGCTTATTTCATAGACGTTTTATGACCTGAAGATGCAGACACATCTGCCAAACAGAACTCAGTCTGTTTGGCAGATGTGTGTATTAATTTCAAATTCGTGAGGAAAGAACGTATATAATTATGTAATCAGCATGAATATCCACAAAAAATATGACGATTCATTAGTTTGGCCACCTTATTACTCGTAAAGGTAAACTACTTTTCGAAAATAACACACAAGTAATGATAAAAAAATCTATTTTTGTGTAGTCATGCCGACCATGTTAGTTACAATGACACAGCAAAAACTTATGATGTCGTATGACGTCATGAATGTGACTGGGCCGATCAATATTTTGTATTGTACTATCAATGCAGCAATAGGTGACCATTTATGATGAACCTACTTATATTTGTATTATACTGCTACTACTGCTAGTATGTCTGCTTGAGTGCTTGCTCATTAGCGTCTTTCGCCTGACGAAATATAAGGACAGACAACCCTAGAAAATGGTCCATAAGATTTGACCTCTCTAGTTTTCACGCGGTTTCTTTTCTTTAACATGTTAGCCGCTGTCGGAAACTAGGAGCAGTTATATGATGGGACTACATCCTGTGATAGTAGTGAGATTAGTCTGAGCTAAGCACGTTTCTATCCATCCAGTGCAGCAGTTTAATCTTTGCTCTAGTTAGGCTGGTTTCGCACTTGTCCGGGGGATCCGTACGGGCTCCCAGGACAGAGACATACGTGAGGCACTATAACATTGTATCACAGCCACGCGAATTGAGAGAGATTGTAGAACCCGTGTCACGCCAACCGCGGCCGTCTTCGCACCCGGATCAGCCCACATGCTGCCGCGAGCGCGTCGCTGCTTATTATCGTTTCACAGTGACGCGAAACGCTTGATTTCCGGGAGTAATTAGTACAGTCGAGATGAGTAAATTAATTGACATAGACGTCTACAATATAATCCTTGTTTATGGCATGCCTCAAATATAAATTATAAAAGCAGAGATGCGAGGGCGCAGTGTAGTAGGACATTTTGTGAATAGATCTTTCAAGGTGTGTCCCAATATCTCCCGCTAGCAAACGTATCGTACTGAACCCTCGTAACAGAGCACTGCGGGCGCTACCCGTACGGGTCTCCCGTCCAGTGGCGGCCCGTATGGGTCTCCCGGATAGCTGTGAAACCAGCCTTACTAGCTAGTTCCTAAACTCTAGCATAAACTTACATATTGTTCTCACAGCACAAAGACAATTTAGTGCAAAGTGAAGTGCTACTAACAATAGTCTTAAGTCTTTGCTACTAACAAAAGTTACAAATTATAAAATATGTATGTTTAGGTTAAGGTATTTATCTATGGGCCTATGCAGCCTGAAAATAAATGGATTATTATTAAAAAAAAATTATTAATATTGTGACTACTATCTACGGGAGTTGAGGAATTAGGGTTAACGCTAAGTATGTGATAACAACTCCAAAATAGCATATAATGCCATAAAACCAATCAAAATAATACCAATCTAGGTTTTAATATCAGATTGTGCTGTTGTCAACACTATAATTATTAATTAGACACTCAATTGTAAAGAAAACTTCATTACTTACCTTTTGTAAACATTTGTATATCAGTAGGTAAGTAGGCAGTAGGTAGGTACCTATTATTGTTAATTACCTAAGTATTTTCATAAGTACCTACGTAATCTTAACTGATTGCGATACAGAGTAGATATTTTATCCCTACCCATCATGTATTTCCGTATAATTCTTCTTCTTCTTTCTTTCTTCTTTTTTAACTCATAAACAAACTAGCGGGACCGGCAGACGTTGTCCTGCCCTTAAAATAAAAAGTTCCTACAATTCGACTGCAGCGCCACCTACCAATAGGGTAGTACACCCATTTTTGAAGAATTCTGTAGTGCTAATAAGCCACAAAAAAAAATACAAAGTTTTTATTCAATCGATTAGAGCCATAAACAGGCAACTAAAATTTCACACGTAGTTTGACGAAAACGCCTCGTAGTGAACGCCATATTGCTCTGTGGAAATGACGTCAGTTTGCCGTGTAGTCAAATGCGCTGATATTTTGTATGATTATTGTAGATGTAATTTAAATAATTTTTTTTTGTAATAGGTGTAATAATTAAAAAATTACGTTGGTTATGAAAATAATAAAAGTACAAAGCCTATAGACGCCAATTGGTTGACTGCAGCGGTACGACGTAATAACATGGCGGCTACTATTTCATGGTGTTTTATGACAGATAAGAAAAACTGAAAACTTTAAATTGAATTCTAAAATTTATTTTGTTATTTTATGAACTAAAACTAACATTTTCCGACTGCTTTTTGCCTAAACTATCTCAATAATATATTTATAGATTTTTTCTCATAAAGAGTAAAATACCCTATTGTGAATCTAAACCATTCTCGAATCCACTCGAACACACACAAAAAATGTCATCAAAATCGGTACAGCCGTTTAGGAGGAGTTCACTTTCATACACACGCACAGAAGATTTTTATTTATAAGATAAGCGAGTAGTAGTATTTTGTACAAAAACAAAATTTAACCGCAACTGGTCGGACTAAATTTTCTTCTTAAGGGGCTATTAAACGACTTTTACAGATTTTAAACTGACAATCACGTCAAAATGTGCAGTGTAAATGATTTGAAAAAAATATATGTTAAACTAGAACATTCTCTTAATCATATAGAAAGTGAATATTTTTGATTAAGTTCATATTAAATAGTTTAATTAACTCGTGAAGTTGTGTCTGACGCGGACAAAACATTGACAATCACACAAAATCTACCAGGTATAATTAAACGAAACTTACACTATCTTACAGACAATTTTATTATCTATCTTTTAGTATACGCCTTTTTTTTTAATTTTAAAAGAATACTACTATTATTTAATTTTTTCGACTAAACTTTGAGAGTTTTGGACGCAAAACTGATGCAGAACGGACGCAGTCTGCGTCCAAAACTTTCAAAATTTAGTCGAAAAAATTAAATAAAAGTAGTATTCTTTTAAAATTAAAAAAAGGCGTATACTAAAAGATAGATAATAAAATTGTCTGTAAGATGGTGTAAGTTTCGTTTAATTATACCTGGTAGATTTTGTGTGATTGTCAATGTTTTGTCCGCGTCAGACACAACTTCACGTATTAATTAAACTATATAATATGAATACAACTAAAAATATTCACTTACTAAGTGATTAAGAGAATGTTCTAGTTTAACATATATTTTTTTCAAATCATTTACACTGCACATTTTGACGTGATTGTCAGTTTGAAATCTGTAAAAGTCGTTTAATAGCCCCTTAAATGGAGCTTCTGCGGCCAAGATCAATCACGACGAAGTAGCCGCGACAACGACTACTTACGAGGAAGATATAACGTGTTAAAGGAACTAGTCTCTTAAACTCGTTATTTTCCTCTATTAGTAACGGCTTTGTCTGCTTATTGCATGCTGTGTACATACTTCATTATCATCATCATGATAGACGCCAACTGCTGGTCATAGGTCTCCCCCAAGGGGACCGATGCATGTTGGCGATCGCAGTAGATGTTATGGTACTTAGAAGGATGCTGCTGCCCATCCTCTGGTCAATATCCCTTCGTCGCCTTCTACGACACCCACGGGTATAAATGGGGTGGTGCTATTCGCGGACGGTACCACACGGCCCGACTCATGTCACGTCATGTCATGTACACTTCATAATTATCTGCTTTCGTCAATGTGTAACTAATTCGTATAATGCGTAGGACGGAAGTGTCGCCTTGCGTGTTTCATAAACCGTGTACCTACAGCTTAGTTACAATTTATCAACATCATTGTGACTGTCTTGATATTTTAGTCTCTTACACAGAATCTTGCTAGATAGATACAGATATACCTATCTATCCAAGATTTAGCGCCTGTTTTCAATGATGTACTAACTACTCCTTGACTACTCTTGGGGTGTTGTATAGTAAGTAGAGCATAATTTCTATAATGTTCAAACAGTATCTATCGCCGCGATGATATTTTAACTGAACTGCAGTCACCAACTCGTATGCTAAGCGTTCTGTTACGGGAATTTTCCGTTTTACAAATACATGCTTAGAGTACTATAGGCTCGTATAGCGTAACAGTACAACACAGTTGTACTACCTATAATATATGTATTTGTTTATCATTTAACATAGTAAACACAATACATCTTATTGACTTGAGTTAGGGACATTAAACATGCATTACGACGCTAATTAATAATCATTGCATAAGTCACGGCCCCTTCTTTATTTGCAATTGTGCATATATTTTTAAAGCAACTAAGTACCTATATGATTTAATCTTACGCCATAAAAGTTGTTACCAATAGCATAACAAGAATATGTAAAAAATATTTTAATCAAAACAAATCTTTTTTATTTTTGGTTGCTTATTCCAATTTTTCATCCTCACAGTTTAGTATAATGATTATTTGTATATTCCTTATCTTTAAATGATTACCATGAAATTAGATTTACTAAGACAAAGGTGATAAACATAGGATTGGTAGGTAGGTACTTGATAGGACAGATAGTAATGTTTGTCAAATAGAACGGAAAATATTTAACCAGTGTCGTGACGCGAATCCGCGAATATGTGATCTCTGAATAAATTAAGGATTAACTCAAGAACAAGTCATCCTTATTATTTTAGCATAATAAAGTTTAGACCGTGGATGTTTAAATTGCCTTCTTTGTTCTAGATGCGAAGTCTCTCTGGCGCCCTGAGTATGGATCATACATGGTAGAAGGAACCCCTGGTCGGCCGTACGGTGGGCTTCTGGCTCATTTCAATATTGTGGAGGCGAACATGCAATACCGCAGAGCCGAAGTTTCACATTTATTACTCCCGGGAGAAGTTATTATGAGCATAACGAATTTTCCAAGGTAAAGTAAGTTACTTTATTTAAGCGGGTGGTTTATGTTTATCATCTGTGATTAGATCTCAAGGCTCTGCGCAATATACGTCTGTAACTTGTCTTTCCATTAGCTGTTAGTACGTTACTCATAGCCATGGCGAAGCTCGTTTGTGTTTCTGTTGAAATCACCTAATAATGTAGCATGACGATGCAGTTTGCAAACTTTTTACCATTAAGTACCCAATTATTGCAAATCCTTATTTATAGATCAGGCGTTTTTTATTTCAAACTACTGGTTTGATACCTTTACAATTTCGTCACTTATGCTTGATCCTTTATTTCAATTAGCTAGACTGGCAGTTTTTGCTAAGTTTAAGGTGCAAAGCTAATCGTACAGGTGGTTTAACTAGCTACGACTCTGTAACTGTTGTTAACGCTAAGAACTAGTATGCTTTAATTCAGATTACGGATTCAACAACTGGTTAACAACAAATCGAAGTTAACAACCGATTACGAAGTACAATGGTTGTAAAATAATTTGCCATCTTATTCAGCATTGTATAATGTACATGCTGATTATGATGATACTGACATTTCCTTACAGATTAGGTTGTCCAAACTTCACAAGTCCACCGTACCCTCCGAACCCACGCAATGGTGTCTCCAAATCATTATTCTTTCCCGACGAAGGCATTTTTCCTGGACACCCTCGCTTTAAAACATTGACCTCGAACATCAGACAAAGACGTGGAGAAAAAGTTGCCATTAATTTGCCAGGTAAGTAGAAAGATACCTTACAAATATATGTATAAAATCAAAAAATCAATCAATCAAATCATCATGACAATAGTACTTTACTTAATTCCTGTACGTCCATTCTAAGTATATAATTGGTAGATGAATAATATCCTTTAATAATATAATGTATAGTTTCATAATTAAATGAAAGTTTAATTATTGAATGGACCGTTAGAAGTATAATATGACGTTCTTATATCATACACACATTTCCTTAAACAAAGTTTACCTGCCTAACGTTTTTACCCACATGCAATATGTATTCGTATTTGCCTTTTTCCTAGTGTTCAAAGATGTTAACACGAAGATTCCGGTGGATAATTCCCATGAATTGGAGCCAGGCGTTGCTAAGCCTGATTGTGTGTATATGGATGCCATGGGTTTCGGCATGGGCTGCTGCTGTCTTCAACTCACCTTCCAAGCTTGCTGCATTACGGAAGCGCGCACACTCTACGACCAACTTGCACCACTGTGCCCTATAATGGTTCGTCATCCATTATTCTTCATTTCTTGATCCGAAAACTTGGGTGCTTATCTACTTAGACATATATAATCAATATTACATTTATAATTTTACCTTGTGTTTATAATTAATCTTTAACCTTCGGATAAAAAGCCGTTAAGGGAAAATATTATACATAAATATGTATGCGGGTATCGTCTGCTAGTTTTTTTTATTATCTGTTAACCATTTAGAACAAAATGTTGGAAGACAGTTTAATTGACAAAAAAAAAACTACTTACGATAGACTGCAAAGTCATGTAGTATCAATAAGATTATAACAAATATAACTTTAATGGATATGTCATACATACTATCGGCCTATCTGGCTCTTACAATGAAGAGGTCGCAATTTATATCGATTACATTCGTCATACTTTAAAAGCACTAATTATACTTACAATATTAAGTAATAATTCGCAGATAACATGCAAACATTTAATGGTCATTTGGTCATGTTACGTTCACATAATAAGCCAAAGCCGTTTACAATTTATGAATGAGCATAATAATTATTTATATGAAACTGCAATCATGAATTTATTGCATTCTGGAAAACAACATTGCAACTAGAATTGTACCTTGTCTGGGCAACTATAACTAAATTGATTCATGAGTAGGTACTATATCGTTATCTAATTTATTATTGATAAATATTATATATTATCTACGTCATATTTTAAAGCATCTGCACTACAATGCTACAATAGCAGATTCATTAATGAACCTGCTCATTAGAATTCATTAATTTTATCCAAACAATTTTGTCTTTTGCTGCTGCAGCTGGCTTTATCAGCAGCATCGCCCATCTTCCGCGGTTTCTTGACCGACGTCGACTGTCGTTGGAACGTGATCGCTGGCTCCGTGGACTGTCGCACGCGTGAGGAACGCGGCCTCGAACCACTCAAGAACAACAAGTTCCGCATCAACAAGTCTCGCTACGATTCTATTTCTTCATATCTGTCGCCAGAAAATGAAAAGTAAGCGCAAATTAATTTACTATTCATTTGTATATATTTTAAGGTACTACTGGCGGTGGTGGCGATTATTCACAAAGTTTAAGTGATTTTAAAACTAGGTTTATAGGTTAAGGTAACCTCCCACCTCTGCACGTACATTGCTTTCTATCAGCGTGAATATTTGTTTTAACACTATTAAAAGTACGTGCGAACAACGTGTCAAGTTGAAGTCTAGAAATTGGAATCTGGAGTCATTAAAAACGCATTTGTTCAGATAGCTAATGAAAGAAAAAGCAAGTTTGTAATTAAGTCAATGTCGTTTCTTGTCCTAATTGGTAGTATAGTAGTTAAGTCAGACATAATCTGTTTCTTTTAATTAAATCCGCAAAGTGTATTCAGCCATTCTGTGTTTTTAAACTGATAAAAAGTGAAGTGTAATCTTTGTATTGCCAATATCTTGGGAAGAGATGATTAAAAGAGTAATTAGTAGGTATTATGAAGCTATAGGTCAATTAGCCACTATCTATTATCAGTAATGATTCTTCAAATAAAATAATAAAATAAAATAATATGTCGTAAAACATAATTTAAGCCGCACCCCGCGACGAAAACCGATTGGGCGTAGTAATCTAATAATGCTAAAGGATCTGCTGTGGTTTTGAGGCATAAGATAAGATAACCGCGTCATAGAAAATCTAAAACAGAAGTATACAGGACACGACATCATTAGGAAAGCATATAAACAGCAAATTACCTCACAAAATGCTGTTATAGTATTACTTTTCCATCTCACATAGACAAGTAAGTTCAGCGTATATTTGTGGCCCGCACAGATAACATACTGTCGCAATCACGAATAAAACAGAGCAGGTTGCCTTAGCTTTTTCTAATCTATGCTAGAGGAAAAGACTCTCCCATTTTCCCTGGCAGTCAGTAGGAAAAGCTAAATTAGTTTGACCAGAAATCGAATGAAGGGCGGAAAATGTGTGGGACATAGGCTTGGAAAGTGTCACGTAAGAATAGGAAAAACCGCTAACAAAATCTCCGTTATGTATATTTTCTTCATGGTCGCAACTGAAGGGCAGGAAGATGATGGTCGTGGTCGCAACCACGAAATAGACAAAACTAGTGGGAATCCCCAAGCAGCTATCCCGCATGTGTCACAATAATGCGGAAAATATGTAAAATAATAACAACCTTCGGCAGTTGTAATAAGTTTTAATTTTGATTGAAGAACAAATGAGCTTTTCGTCAAATTTGAATTTGTTTTTCATCCAAAATTAAGACTTATTACAACTGACGAAGGATGTTCTTTTTTTACAAATTCTTCCACATAGTGGCGACACGTGCCATTTAAATGTGTGGGCACTTGTTTTTTTTCTATTCCGTGGTCGCAACTGACGGGTGACTAATCGCTCATTAAAACGATTGCGTATACCATGCTGACACCACATGAAGACAAATTTAAGTCTTCGTGAGTTTGAGGGCCTGTCGCCTTCAAACTCACGAAGCTGTAATACATAGTTTGTGTAGTAGTCCGCGGTAGTAACTTGTGCCGTATGTCAGGTACAACGACATCAACATAGTGCACGACAAGTCGCTGTACCGGCGCCTGCGCGAGGGCGGCATCGACCACCCGCTCGCGCTGCACGTTGCACACCTCTTCATTAGAGATTCCGTGTCGCTGTTCTCTGAGAAGGTGCACCAGGATGACACCAATGATACCGATCACTTTGAAGTAAGTGGAATTTAATTTTGATTATAAGTTTTGTATACTTTAGGTGAACGCACACTTATCCGAGCCTAACGCGTCGAACGAATCGAAGTCAAGGAGGCTTCGCACACATATCCGCGCCGAAAGAACTGTGTCGTACTGTTATTACATGTGAATTGTGATGGATCTTGACAAGGTTTTTATTGTCAGTGGTTTATTCATGCAAGATAAAGAAAGTGAAATACGTCAAAGGGAAACAGGAATGTTCATAACATGAACCCAATGTGGGTTCATGACGTCATCCGAATTCGTGTAGGATTTCTGGGATTCTTCCAGATTTATACGATTCGACGCGGGCAACTGTGCGAAGTTTCATAAGATTTCGTATACAGAATTCTAAAATTCGTTTCGTTGGATGCGTTCGACGCGTTCGGCTTGGATAAGTGGGCGTTCACCTTTTAATAGTTATATACCAGGACACCAACATACACGGGCCGTGAATACTCTAGCCATTCTCGTCCTGTCTTAATAATTCTTACCTCGGTATCTCTACTCAATCAATAGAACATCCAGTCAACGAACTGGCAGACGATGCGCTTCAAGCCGCCGCCACCGAATTCGCCGATTGGCTGGCGCGTTGAGTTCCGTCCGTGCGAGGCTCAACTCACGGACTTCGAGAACGCTGCATACGTCTGCTTCGTCGTGTTGCTGACCAGGGTCATACTGTCCTACCGACTTAACTTCGTCATGCCTATTAGCAAGGTAAGGATTTTTTGTAATTAATAAGGATTTGTATGTACCTACTGGTAAAAGGGGGCTAGCAATATCTCAGGGACATTGCCAAAGCGATACAGAGAGAAAAAGTTAAATAATCTAACCAATTTTCAGACTAAGGTCTTATTCGTGAAACTAGTTTCAAACCGTCTTTTCATGAGCTCATCGCTTATATATGTTAAGTTTTAATGTGTCATG
This sequence comes from Charanyca ferruginea, assembly GCA_947361185.1. Classification (NCBI taxonomy): domain Eukaryota; kingdom Metazoa; phylum Arthropoda; class Insecta; order Lepidoptera; family Noctuidae; genus Charanyca; species Charanyca ferruginea. The sequence continues at coordinate 16,826,759 of OX376059.1, read as the reverse complement.
TAGGTACAATAACAGCACTTATTTGAAACCGGAAACTAATTGTGGTGAAACAAATGTTGTGGTTTAATAGATAGCACCCACATAATGACACAAATTTTATGGTATGATTTTCCTCATTTGTAGGTAAATAGGTCATACGTATTACTTTCCTATTGTAATTGTACACCTCAGAAATGTCACTAACACGTAAAACAACAAATCCAATCAGAACTAGGAGGACATGATTTTTTTATGGCATTTCTAAATCTGATGCGTAATCTTTACATGACCAGGTGGATGAAAACATGCAACGCGCACAAAGGCGGAATGCATGTCTTAGCGAGAAGTTCTGGTGGCGCCGCGACGTGGGGGCACCCAGTGACCTCGCCAAGCAGACGTGCGACCCCGCGGAGCTATACACCGAGATGACCATCAACGAAATTGTTAATGGAAAGGTACGTAAAGGACCTTAACGCTCGATGCCTATACTCCATTTATAATAGCTTTAGACAGACTGAAGTTAAAAAAGGTTCTTTTTGATGCACACTTTGTAACAAAAGTTAGTACAATAAACATGTTAAAGTTACGATAGACACCGAATTTATTGTAATCCATTTTTACAGTAGCTGTCCCGCGTATTTGTAACCATTTTCATAATTTATTTTCTAAAATTATGTGGCTTTCATTTAGTTGTACATTTATTTTTTATTTATTTTTTTTATCTTTATTTATTTAGGAACTTATTATCTATACGACATGTCAGTTCCATCGAACCCTTAACTAATTATACATCTTACAAGCTATTCATACATCTCTAGAAACTAAACTATAACTCATTTTAGCTAAATTATGTTAAAATAAGTTTAATGAAAATTGTTTTAACTAATATTTGAAATAAAATGTCTTGAATATTTCTGCTTCTATGAGCCTCTTTTTTCTAATGCTATTATACATGGAGTATAGTCTATTTTAATATATAAGTATATTTTTAGCAGGCGGCATCATAATGAAGTAAAATAATAAAAAATTTAAAAGCTATTTTCTGTTTTTTCTTGTTTTTTGCAGTTGGTATTTTTTATGTAGAGTAAAGATTGATAACTTGTCATAGAGTCACCTGTATTCAAACACACGTGATGGTCCAAATGGTAGCATGAATTTGATGATTCACAAGAAGGAAAATTAAAAGGAAGAATTCGAATGATAATGATGAATGGATGAGTGATTTACGTTTAAGGAATATAATAGAACGTTTTCCCCGCATCCATTTTATTTAATACATAGGGAATTTTATTTTATTGTTATTAATAAAATTGAATACATCCATTCATATTTATTATTTCGCTATGTTGTATGCCTATCTATGTATATGAAAGAGTCCAGTTTTCACTACGAAATGTCTGAACCGATTTTGATGAAATTTGGAAGAAGATAACTTGAATCCTGGGGAAGGCCCCAAGTTATATCAGGACTTATTCAGATGCATAGATAAGCATAACACATAGTGAAATAATAAAAATCGATTCAGACGTCGCGGATTAAAAAGTAGCCTATGTCCTTGCATAGTCTACTTTTTAATCCACGACTTCGTTTGCATCCTCGATAACCGGCATTCACGCGGACGAAGTCGCGGGCAAAAGCTAGTAATAAATAATCTAATCGGTTTAAGTTCATATGTGTTTGGGAATTCAGCAACAGCTTAACCTTATTATCTTAGTCTCGATCACATTGGACTCACCCGTTACCAGTGAGATGTTACCTCTGACGAGACTTTGGTTTCAGTCATAATTGCCTGATATTATTACATATTTTCACCTGTACCGTTATCATAGCGATGGCGACAAGCATTTCGAAACGCTCACTAAATGTTCATGCTTACATTCCTTTGCCACCGACGTGAAGATAACTCATTCAATGGTAGCGATAAAACACTCTTGAATTTAATTAAATGGCATCTTCATACTTGTAATAGTTATAGTCCAAGTTTATAAGTGTCACAGGATAAGGAGTAAGTGAGTAACAGGACATGCCATGATCAATTTCAATGGGTTTTACCTATTTTATAACAAAGTCGATTGTTCATTATTTTCCTTTTTTAATATCTTTACTAAGCGATGACTCGTGAGAATCGTGACAAAATGCTAAAACACAGAAAATGCCTAGAGGTGTCTGTGCCTATTCTTATTGTATTAAGAATCTTTAATTTTATAACTCTGACGACTGACGACTCTGTAGCCTAGGTGGTAGTGTATCTGCCTCCGACGCACAAGATCACAGGTTCGAATTCCGCCCAGGACAAACATTTATGTGATGAGCACCTATGTTTTTCTTGTGTCTGGTTATTGTTTATCTATATACGTATCTATTAATGTATTTGTGTATGTATATCAGTTATCTGACACCCATTGTGCAGGGTCTGCCTAGTTTAGGGTCAGATAGCCGTATGTAAAATGTCCCCACATATTTATTTATTACTAGCTGACCCGACAGACGTTGTCCTGTCAATCGATTTTTTTAATTTTCTTTTCGTTTAAATCTTCCCTGGACTTCCACAAATATTTCAAGCCCAAAATTAGCCAAATCGGTCCAGCCGTTTTCGAACTTTAACGAGACTAACGAACATTCATTTTTATTTTATAGATTGCGTGTCTATTTTGTTTTTTTTTTTTTTATTGTGCCACATTTTTTTCTATATGTCTAAAACAATATTTTCTTCGTAAAAAGCATTAAGTAATGTGTGGAACTCCATCAGGACGGTACGTTCCCCGGCCTCATCCCCTTGATCGAGTCGTACCTGTCCGGCATGGACGTGGACGCCGACACGCACTGCACCGTGCAGCAGTACCTCAAGCTCATCGCGCGGCGCTCCTCTGGCGAGATCTCCACCATGGCCACCTGGATGAGGAACTTCGTCACCTCGCACCCGCACTATAAGTAAGTACATCTTTGGGCCCTATCAGAATATCAGCGCTGTGACGTTTTTTTAATGGTACAGCAATTTGCTGAGATAGGAGCCTTTTGGCCTCATATAGGACCAATTTTCGTTTTCTTGTTTTTATCTTTTTTAATGTTATTTTTATGTGTGTTTTTGTCCTGGGGGGCGAATAAATTCTTTTTCTTTCTTTCTTTCTTTTCTTTACATACTTTCATTTTCATCATGACAAGGCGAGCTAGGAGGAGCTCGTGGCAAAGTAAATGCCGTACAGATCGATTAGTCAAAGGTTAAGCTACGCTTGCCTCGGTCGGTCTGTGGATGGGTGACCATCCTTTTCATACCGAGTTCCTTCCGTGCCTCGGAAAGCACGTAAAGCTGTTGGTCCCGGCTGTCATTCGTAGATCTTTGACAGTCGTTAAGGGTAGTCGGAAGCCACAACCAGTCTTATTAAGGGGTATCGTGTTACCCAGTAACTGGGTTGTGGAGGTCCGATAGGCAATCGCTCCATGTAAAACTAGTATTCAGCTGCATCCGATTAGACTGGAAGCCGACCCCAACATACTCAGGAAAAGGCTAGGCAGATGATGAATGACGAGCTACATGAAATAAAGAAGTTATCCAGGTATCAGTTCCGTTACTCTCCTAGCGAAGAGTAACAATCTCTGCCAAAATAAAATCAATGTTGAGTTGAAATTAAGTCTAAAATAATAATAACTATTAATCTCGGGGGTCCATCAAAGCGCATGGTTATATTCGTCTGAACTTCAACGTAAGCAGTACTTTTGGGCGGTTCGTCAAATGCCATAGAAGCTTTTGAACCACTGGAGATGTAAGGGTGTTACTACACCAATCGATCCATGCCATCGGTCGACTTTGATCGATTGGTGTGGTAGCTTTGACTGATCGACGAATACCGTTCGACTAACTAATCGATCGATTGCCGGTCGGTGGCATCGGTCGACGTTGATCGATTAACTCCGGCTATAATCCATCACTAATTAATCAGGCAGCTCGATCGACGTCGATAAACCCATTCTACCATCGATCGATCGTCGATCGACAATCGATCGATTGGTCTGGTAGAAACTATCGATCAACGTTGACTAATCCATTCTACCATCGCTCGATGCCGTCGATCGACGATCGACGAATGGTCTGGTAACACCCTAATCATATCGCGAACACTGTGACAAACAACTGGTGCTAATTTTGATTTTCCTAGTTCTGATGGCCTTTTTCTCACTTTCAGGAAAGATTCAGTGGTCTCCGAAAAGATAAACTACGACCTCCTGAAGACTGCTCACAGCATACAACTGGGCACATTTCCTGCGCCCACACTCTTGGGCAGCAGCACAGTGTCCAAGACTAACGAAGACATTCCGAAGGCGTTCAGCAAGATGATGAGCAAGGACTGTCCCTAACCGCGGCCGAGCCGGCACCGTGCCTTCTGTGCGAAGCACCTCTAACTGCTACCTATACAACGACATCTATGTACCGGTCTACGGTTTTAAATATAACTAAGTAAAGTACATATTGGTCCGGAGCACAGCATAGAACAAATAAATCTATACAGAAACAAAATAAATAGTGTAAAGTGTGAACTCGCACCCCAGAAACGGAAACAATACAAACTTCTTATTGAAAATGTAAACATTAGATACGACGTCTATCGGAAACGTTTAACATGATGATGAGATATTTTTGTATTTATCTGTTCCGCCTCACGCGTCTAGTCTATATAGATGTCGTTGTTGTTATTTGTAATTAGAGTTGCCTTACTTTGTTTACTCTGTTGAGATTTGTACAGGAAGGCATCGCTACCTTAGTCTCTAACTATTATTAATCTAATGTTGGACACAGGATACAAGTGAAATCGTAAACGTATTTATTTTAACATTCCCCAGTTTATTTTGTGATGTCGCAGCTTCCCGTTTTGCTCGACCAGTGACAATTACAACTTATATCTTGTGACGAGATTTATTCGAATTAGGTGTGATAATTAACTTAAAACCATTTAATATAACACGAATTATTTAGAATAAAGACCCCAATGTGACCTTACCTTAAATTTAACCAAAAAAAAGCGCGCACTTGATTACATTTCTAGCTTTAAACAATTGCAAAATAAATCCTTTTTGTGATTCGAGGTGGAGTAAATTTCCTGGTGATTATTATCGTGAGTCAGATACAAAGAAAATAAATGCAAATGATTTTTCAATTCTTCTATAATCTGCTAAACGTGTTCAGCTTGCATTCATAGATCTTAATGATGAACCTAAGACACAAAGTATTTAGGACTTTCATTTAAACCGGCAGCACATTAGAATCTATGTACGCGGGCTGTTTTATCCATTAGGATAAAACAGCCCGCGATAACACCGAGCTATGAATCTATTAAATTAGACTGCGCACATAGAGCGCGACATTAGCAACACAAGTAGTCCTCTGGCACGACAGACAGACGCGGACGATTGTATCAGCATAATGTTGGTTTCCCGTAGAAAGGGATGGGAATGCGCTGTGGGGCCTGCTCGAGAACACGAAACACTTTCAATGTCTCCCCGGGTTAAGGCTGTCTTGACACTATCGTCGGACGTCGGTCGAGTCTGCTAATGTGCGTACGGCTACTGTAGCTATCTGTCAATGTTCTAGGTTATTTTTTATAAATTACAGGACACAAAGAATTTGTTATTTTAAAGATTAATTTTATAAAAAATCTAGAAGTTATATTTAAATATATATTTCGTTTCGCAAGGGCTTCTAATTCTTCTTGATTTTATTTAGTTCATATTTTTTAGACACACTTTGGTGCACATGTTTGTTTGCGCCAGCTAGCATTTAAAGCAGTATTAGCTAAAACATTTCCAGGGCAGTGAATAACAGATTGTGATGTGTAGGTATGTTATATAGATGAGCTCACGCAATATGTAAATACGTACAATGAAAAGAATAAACAATGGTTGTGAATGGTGAAGCGAAATGAAGGACCTTTTGGAGAGTGTTAAAGTATGCCACAATTTTATATAGATTCCGACAAGCATATTTTACAAAGTAAATATTTCGAAAATTTGACTGGACGGTTTCCGGACTTGTTAATTCAAATTTTAAAATTTTATCCGATCAATTCCAATAGAAACTGAAACTCTACTCGACGATGATCCTATTTGTCGATAAGTGGTAGAAATGAAAGTTCTTTTTAGCTATCCACCTTGTTCCGATTTTTATTATACAGGGTTAAATTAAATTACCTAGTGAAAGTTTCCAGATGTGATCCGCATTGATGCTACTAAGAAAAAAAAACAAATATAAAAGATTTTTCAAACTTGTAGTGTTGTTCACTACCAGCGTCTCCATTGACTCCGTAATGACTTTGTTACTATAATATATGTATTCTTTAAGGGAAGTTTCGCCAGGTTATTTAATTTGACTTTCATAGTGCCATAAAGTAATGCAAAACTACAAATGCACTCGTTTGAGGCATGCGCCGACGCACATTTAACCGGTTACGTGTACCTAAGGTAGCAGCCAGATAAATCTGCAATAAAATCATTGATCTGACTTGTACCAAAAAATCCCAAAACTTAAATGATAGATATCACTCGTGATCGTCATACAAAACTGTCGCTGATACTGCATCGGTTGTTTCATAATACCAAAAACAACGTCAATGATTCCCGTTACCGCGATACGATCCTGATAGCGATTAGATATATTTATGTGTGGCGTTGGGTTATAATTAGAAGACATTGGTGGAAGGGCGTCTACGACTTTGCAGCGTTATCTGGCGGCTACAGCACAGCGTACCTACCTCAAGCAAATGGTGCTCGGAAACCGCCTCAGAATCAGAATGTCGAGGTGATAATGATCTAACCCCAATAGTTTCAGTTTTTATAGAAATGGCTCATTTCGGTCGGATAATAATTAATTCGGTACCTAGTTCATATTATGACTAGTAATTTTTTGATAGCTGTTTTCATAAAATGAAAATCAGATAAAATGATAAAATAATGGAATAAAAATGTTAAGTTAATAGGTATTATTCTGTTTGTGTAATGGTCACTTAAAACGTATTTAATTTAAAAAGTTCATTATTGAACCTGCTCATAGGCGAATAACAAAATGAAAGCATCATAAGTTAGCACAAAAAATAGTTGATGTTGGTCTGTTTTTTTTTTAATTTACGCATTTATGCATTGTCTGCGTTGTATTTAGTTGCAAAATTATTTTTTTTGTAGTTTGTTACTTTATATTGTTTACTGTTAGTGAGTTTTATAAATATTATAATTTTAAATTAAATATGTATTCAATAAAATTATTCGATTGTTACATGTATTTTTTATACACAAATTGCTACCAGCTTGTTTGCCATGAGTCACTATAAGCAGCAAACCAAGAGTGTTATTATTGTCACACAGAATAAAACACATAATACACTAAAAGACACTATATTTAGAATTTATCTACAAGTTGCAATATATGTTGCTGCTCCTGTTGACGCCACTCCTCGCTGCCAGCATCACCGAGGTTGCCCGCGTACTCTGGAACGATAAGAACAAATTTTGTTATAGTTGTTGGTGCGTCAATTAATGTAATTTATACCATTTTACAATAATTTATGAGTAACGAGACGCGCAGTCTAATTATTAAGACTACAACAATTTTATTTAGACTCCGAGGAGTGAAAGGGGCGTACTTTCGTAGTATCACAAATTAAAGCGTGAGTTAAAATTACTGTTATCAATGAAGATTCATTGTGTGGTGAGATATGTGGCGAGCATAGAAGATGTCCAACAGTGGGCTGATGAATAGCCTCATAATAAAAAGGCATTTTTCATAAATAAGGCCATTCTATTCACTTACCCCTCATTACGTGTCGAATAATCTTCAATGACCCTCCGCGTAGTGACAAAACACGTTGTACACGCTGTTTTACTGACGACGAGCCCGCTGTACAAACCTAAATATCAACAAAAATATTCATTACCTCCAAAAAGTTACAACTATAGGGAAAAAAAACATTATTTTTGTGAATAAATAAACTAAATTTACCTCTAATATAATCCTGTCAATGAGTTGTAATGTAAAGAGTCCACCAGACAACCGTCTTAGATATTGCGCATCATCATCCAACTCGTCTCCTTCTTGCTGTAAAAAAAAAACGTCAAATATGTATAAGTTAATAATAAGATGCCTACACTAACTTCGAGGGCGTGTAAAAATTAACTAGAACATTTAGTGTACGTTACCCGTCTTAGGGCGGGTTGTTTCAAACAGTCGGTTAAGGTTACATACGGGCGGTTAAAAAGTTACTATGACTGATGATGTTTAACGTACGTTAAATGTAACGGGTTGTTTCATGACATAAAAATCCGTCAGTCAAAGTTATTCAAAAAGAGATTCCATAATATTTTGATGTTTGAAGTAGCTGTTTGACACCACAAAATTACGATGACTGGTCGGTTATGGTATAGTAACTTTTTGACGTATGATTTTGTGAAACAACTCATTTTTTTGATTTGACGTCAGTTAGCGCCATTTTTGACTATTACCGGTCAGTAATGGTTAGTTGAAGCAACCCGCCCTTAGAGTGATATGAGTGGAACGTCTATAAGGGTGTATCCCTACTAATATATAAATGTGAATGTTAGTTTGTTTGTTACGCTTTCACGCGAAAACTACTCAACCGATCATCATGAAACTTTGTACACATATTCTTGGAGGTATTAGAAGTAACATAGGATACTTTTTATTAAGAAAAAAAAAAAATATTTTTTACGAAAAATTAAAAAATTGTTTGTCAAAAAATCTCAAAATCTAGCTTCTTTAACGCCATCTACCGGTTCAGTAATGTAGTTCCAATCCTGAGTACTGTAATACCGTTGCACTGTATTACCGACGGTCACGTCAATATCCAACCCAATTGACTACCTATAGTTTTAGCTGTTTGGGATTTTTCTATATTTATTGTTATTTTCTTCTGTCATTATATATTCAGTATTTGAATTTTTGAGGTTAGATGTCATTTTTGTGGTTAGATGCTATTCTTTAGTTTTGATCTTACTCTTTGATTTTAATTAGTTGAAAATTGGTGATGGTTGTTTAGACGTCGACGCTGAAAGTTATATATCAAGAGAATTTTGTAATTTAGTAGAAAACGATGGGGATCTTATTGCTCATGTTTTTCCGGAAATGCAACAAAATTTGAGTAGTGATCAGTGGTTGTGTGCAAGAGCAATATTAGCACCAACAAATGAAGTAGTTAATAGAATCAACACCGACATTTTAATAGAGGTGCAAGGAGAAATGAAGGAATATTTATCAATGGATACAATTATGGATACGGAACTAAGTACTTCATATCCTGTGGAGTTTTTAAATTCACTTTAACTGTCAGGTGTACCGTCGCATCAACTTCAATTGAAACTAAATGTACCAGTAATGCTTATGCGAAATCTGGATGCCCCTCGGCTATGCAATGGAACAAGGCTTCGGATAACAAAATTGGGGCAGAATATACTTGGTGCTACTATTTTAACAGGTGTCGGTAAGGGAGAAAGTGTTATCATACCTCGGATTCCAATTATTCCCTCTGACCTTCATTCGAATTCAAAAGGGTTCAGTTTCCCGTCAAGCTTAGCTTTGCTGTTACTATAAACAAAGCACAAGGGCAGACATTACAGGTAGCGGGAGTGCATTTAGAAAAGCCATGCTTCTCTCATGGTCATATATATGTAGCCTGTTCGCGTGTGTCTAATGCCCGGAATTTACATATATTTGCACCCAACGGAAAAACTTATAATATAGTCTACAAAAATATCCTACATTAATACTCTGCATTTATATCTTATAAAATTGTTAAAGTCCAAAATTATTTATTTTTGTTACAGAGAAATATATTTTAACGTTTGTTGTTGCATTTCAATAAAGTATATTGTAAGTTTTTTAAACGTCATTGTATGTTGTAATTTTATAAATTGATAATCCCAGCTAAGCAATAAAATAGAGTTATCATATTGATTCATTTCTATGGTAATGATCTTTGATACTTATTTAGCTTCAATGCAGCCGAAGAGGAAAAGCTAGTACTGCTATAAATGTGCGCCAAATAAAAAAATTGTGCGCTGTGTCGTTTCGAAACAAAACGCTGAAAATAATTCCTGCTGGGGTAATTTTGTTCCAGCAGGAAAATTCTAAACGAATGATCAAAAAGAGAAATATTGTGCATGGGCAGATGCTTATATTCTAATGTGCGCCAAAAATATAATTAAAGCGTCTTCAGGTTTTCGAGATATTGCATTTCCTGCTGGAGTAACGTTTTGCAGAATCGTGTATCTTTAAAACCATTGCATGTGCGTCTGTAGAATAAACATATACTTCGTAGCTCTTAATTTGTGCGTATTTGTGACAGGATTAAATTAAAGAAAATATTTATAATTTTCAAGTAATTACGCTTTTTTGAAAACCCGAAAAAATATCGCTGCGCCTAAACGAGAAAACGTATAAGCTCGCTGAAAACTGTTTTCAGTCCTTTTTGACGCTTATAATAACCATAAAAAGTTTCAAAAGCGAATATGCATGCGTTATTGAAAAATATTGCTAAAAGTAAAAACGACGGTGTCATAACTTTGACGGCAAAATACAAGAAACCGGCTCAACCCAAGATGTGTAAGTATAAACCAACAATAAAATTAGCGCGTTTAGTCAAAAATATACATTGAAAATCTTCAGCTTGGAATGTTACGCATTAAGACAATATTAACAAAAAACCTAAAAATGTAATTAACATCCGACCAAATTCGAATAACTACAAAAACGACGGATTTGTACTCGTACATATCAATGACCTTCTTAACCTTACTCACTAACCAGTTGAGACGTGCTGTGCCTGATTACACTGAAGAAGAGAAGTATTAAAAATATATAATAATAATAATATGTGGGGACATTTCACACAGGTCCATCTGACCCCAAACTAGGGAGACCCGAGACCAATATACGTATAATATTTGCAAATCTGCAAAACCTGAAAACGCACTAATTATATTTTTGGCGCACATTAAAGCACACATGCTATCAGCCCATGCACAATATTTCTCTCTCTGATCATTCGTTTAGAATTTTCCTGCTGGAACAACGTTACCCATAGCAGGAATCGTTTTTTCCGTTTTGTTTCAAAACGACACAGCGCACAATTTTTTATTTGGCGCACATTTACAACAGTATACGCCCTTATTATACGTTCCACTCATATAACTCTAGGAGACACTTTCTTGCTGGGATAACGTACACGAACACTTATACGAATCAAAATTAATGTATTTCTCAAATAGATGAGTTTCAAAGTAGGAGTTTCAGGGTTCAGTAAGATTCAAACTTAATAGCTGCTGTGAAGTACGCTACTGGCTGCGCAGTACCCTGCCCCCCACCCCCGCTGACACGTGAAATTGTTACTGCGCAACCACTACATTCGTGGTCAGAGCCGCCATAAAGTTTGAATCGTACTTTATTCGAAATAGAACTGAGCGTGGGTAGATATCTTTACTCGCAAAGAAACCTACCCTCAAATACACATCACACACATTAGGCGGCTGAGCTAAACGTCGCGTTGCAAATTGAATACATAACTAGACTAGACTAGTATGTTCTAGAGAAAGGCTATAAAGTAATTACCTCCATTTCTTTTTCGGTACGGTCCACTTTGTCCATATACTTGAAATGCAACTCTAGGAGCCTGTCCACTTTTTCAAGGTCATTTTCAGTGAACTTCGCTAATAATCGTTGTCTTTGACTGCCTTGGCAATTGCGCAGCATTGATGCTATTATAGAAACCACATGTTCTGAAAAAAAAAACAACATGAATAAATAGGATTCGTTTCGCGTTCACCAGCAGAAGGGATAACAACTTTTATCGACGGCTTGTCGATTCTGTCGCCCGTGAAAATGGCGTGTAGTAGTAGTATGAATGGCGTGTAATAATACAATACTTAGTTCCTTCTTAGGTGGATCGAAGTATTTCGATATTGGTCAATAACTTTCTCATTACACAATAGAGAAGGAAGGTTAGACATAGACACGAAATAAAGTGACGTACCTTCATGTTGGTCAACTGTTAGTATTCTTTTCCTTTTGGGTGTTTTCATGAACAGCGGGAAGACGGTGCGTAGTCCTAAAATATCTACAAACTTATTGCAGTTATCGCGACCTTCAGGGCCTGTGAGCGCATGGTCCAGCACTTTCAGTGATCCATTCCGGGACATTTTCTTTTCCCTAGAATATTTATGCTATGAACTATTTGGTTGTCAGGTAATTTATTGTATTCGTGAGTAATTATCAGATTCATAATAGTCACACTTCCACCATATCTCGACTTACCCATAACCAAACACTATAACCGCTAACAGTATAATATAGTATAACTAATATTGCTATAAAGATGTGTCGTCGATACGAAAAGAAGCTGAGCTGTAGTTGTGTAAAAAGAAAACTACACAAGATAATATTTAAAATGGCACCCACACAAACAAGACTCAAATCAGACCGGTGGAAAATGCTCACATTCAATCAACTAGAAAAGAGCTGATAATCTAAACTAAGAACACCCTGGATCAAGATGCCTTTTTAATAGAAACATCTAAATCAAAAACGGTTCAGCCATTTGGTAGCTACAATGCCACAGACAGACACACGTTAAACCCTCGACATCCCTCTGTTATCGTCGGGGGTAAAAAATACCATGTCATCTGCCTAGCCTTTTCCCAACTGTTTTGGGGTCGGCTTCCAGTCTCACCAGATGCAGCTGAATACCAGTATTTCAAATGGAGAAACTGCCTATCTGACCTTCACAACCCAGTCACTGGGTAACACAATAACCTGGGTAAGACTGGTTGTCAGACTTTCTAGCTTCTGACTACCCATAACAACCGCCAAAGATCTACGAATGACAGCCAAATATGCTTACCGAGGCATGCTTACTGAGGCTATGGATGGATGGTCACCCGTCCACGGACCGTCGTCGGCGGCAAGCGTAGCTTAACCTTGAGATATCGATCCGTAAGGCATGGATAATCTACATTGTTGTGTATTTGACATCTTATTTCCCCAATTTTTATAATTTTAATTTTGTAAATAACAAATCTACCCCCCCTTATAAAGGAGGCCTTTGTTCAACAGTGGACGTCTTCAGGCTGATGATAATGAATAACAAATCTTAGTAAACTACCAGGAAAGCAGAAATGTACTGGAACTAAGTGCTTAAGCGACTTACTATTGAAAGAAAAAAATATTCATTTAAAAACTTTGCTGACAGTACTTTTGATTTACTTACAATCGGGGGCGATTTGGGGTATCTAATATTTAAGGGGGCGAGTAGATACACTTAGGCATTTAGGGGCAAAATCCTAGGGGCGAGCGGAGCCCAAACCCCTAAAAATACATGTAAAAATAGTATACCTGAGCATAAGGTTCATGAGCTGCAGCCCCTCCCCGCGCAGAAAACGGTCACGGTTGGAGGGCTCCATGAGCGCGCAACACAACGAGTCGAACATATTCTCCATAGCCTCCTGCTCTTCGGCACCGGCCGGGTCATTCCGTTTATAAAACTACGAAAAATTTAATTCTCATTTAGTCAGCAGAAAAATACTTTTTGTAAGTCATAATAAACCAATGTAATGTAGTAGGCAAATACGGCCTTGGAGTGCGGAATGAAAGGGGTGAGAGATTTTTAGAATTCTGCATTGGAAACAGACTTACAGTCAGTAACACCTGTTTCAAAAACCACCCTCGCCGCCTGTACACCTGGATATCACCAGGAGTTCGTTTTCGCAACCAAATAGATTTCATCACAATTGACCAACGGTGGCGGTCGAGCGTCATAAATTCTAAAGCGTTTCCTGGCGCAGACTGTAACACAGACCATCAACTTGTTGTCGCAGAGATAAGAATCCGCTTCAAATCACCTAAGACGATGGAAAAACCCACACTGAGGCTCAAGAAAGTGGAATCAGAGTTATTTGCAGATATCACGGAAAGAGCATTTCTAGAATCCTCGCACGTTCAGCAAGACAGCATAGAACACCGCTGGAAAAGTTTTAAATTGGAAATGGTGAAAGCTGTCGAAAACATCGCTAAACAACGGAAACCACAACAAAAAAAGAAGAAGTGGATAAGTGAGGAAACATGGGAGGTTATTGAGCGCAGAAAACAACTCAATGCGTGCGGCCTAGTATCCGATGCCAATAAGGAAACGTACAGAAGCCTCAGCGTTGAGATACATAGACTATGCAGACGAGACAAAAACCGCCATTTAAGTGAGATCTGTGCTGAAGTAGAAAAACACGCGCAAAAGTACCAGACTGCAGATCTGTTCAAAAAAGTGAAACAGATAACGAAACAGTTTAAAACCCAGTCCTGGATGGTTGAAGACGAAAATGGCGCGCTAGTCTATGAGATCAAAAAAGTTGCAGAACGGTGGAAAGAGTACTGTGGAAACTTATATAGCTCAGACAAAACAACAACAGCAAGTACTTTAGGTTGCCTGGATTTTAGAGATATAGAGCTCGAACCAGATATACTGCAATCTGAAGTGATCAATGCAATCCGCTATCTAAAATGTGACAAGGCTCCTGGCACAGATCTTTGCACAGCCGAATCATTAAAGGCGTTGGGCGGAAGAGGAATACAAAGATTGACGGATTTGTGCAACTGTATTTGGAGATCTATGACTTGGTCAATAGATTGGACCCATTCTTCCATCCTGCCTTTACACAAAAAAGGATCGACGAAAAAATGTAAGAACTACAGAACGATTGCTCTAATCTAACACACAAGCAAAATTCTACTGCACATTATTAACACCAGACTGCGGCATTTTCTGGATTGGCAAATACCACAAGTACAAGCTGGTTTTGTCAGGGGAAAAGGGACGCGAGAGCAAATCCTCAATATCAGACTCATAGTCGAAAAATGTTACGAGTTCAATACTCCAGCTGTTTTGTGCTTCGTCGACTATCAAAAAGCCTTCGACTGTGTTAACTGGCAGCATCTTTAGCTTAAACTAGCAGAAATGGGGGTACCTCCGTACCTCATCGCGCTTATTAAAAATCTTTACGATACAGGTCATGGCACGGTCAAGGTCAACACTGAAAGATCCACCACGTTTAGATTTGAGAAAGGAGTCAGACAGGGTTGCATCATCTCTCCAATACTGTTCAACATTTACGGAGAACACATCATGCATAAAGCACTCGAGGGTTGGGGAGGTGGTCTCAGAGTAGGCGGTCTTAAAATCTCAAATCTACGCTATGCCGATGACACTACCTTACTGGCTAAGACCGGATCGGAAATGGTTGAGCTACTAAACCGCCTTGACTCGGTCAGTCGCGAAATGGGCCTTAACATAAATCAAGCCAAAACTAAGGTAATGGTCGTTGATTTTGTGTACTTGAGATCGAGTGTATCAAATAAAGGTGGAACAGAAAGAGAAATCAGGCGACGCATTGGAATGGCAAAATCTGCCATGACGCAACTCGAAAAGGTATGGAAAGATCGAAACATTCTCAAAAGAACCAAAATCTACATCGTTCGAACCTTGGTCTTTCCAATCTTCTTGTAAGGAGCAGAGTCATGGACCGTCAAAATGGCAGACCGACGACGTATCGATGCTTTTGAGATGTGGTGCTGGAGGCGAATGTTACGCATACCGTGGACAGCCCATAAGACGAACATCTCGATCCTGAACGAGCTCAAGATAACGCAAAGGCTCTCGAGCATTTGCCTTAGGAAAGTGCTGCAATACTTCGGCCACATAGCCCGAAAGCCCTCCGACAATCTGGAGAAACTTATTGTCACGGGGAAGTTAGAAGGAAAACGACCTAGGGGACGCAGCCCAACTAGATGGTCTGACCAAATAAGCAAAAACCTAAAAACAACGATCACAGATGCTCTAAACCACGCCAGGGATCGAGGGAAGTGGAAGCAGCTCTGTCGTGGAGAGTCTGGTGGACGGGAGCATCACGACGCTCAGCAGTGAGCTTACGACTCGAGGAGGAGGAATAAACCAAGCTTTCTATTATCCAAAACAAACAAACACAACACAGGCGTGAATAACATTTCTACCGTAATGAATAACTAGTAAATACTTACTGCCAACTGTTGCAATAAAACATCAATACCATCAAGTTCTCCCAATAATTTTCTGTTCTCAGGTGTGTTTTGCAACAAAATAGATAAAATTTCTGTAGCATATAATTTGTTGCCATCAAAAGGCACTTTTAACTGGAAACAGAAAGCAAAATGTTAATACAAAATAGAATTTAATACAAACTAATATTATAAACTAGCTGACCCGACAGACGTTGCCCTGTCCCTATACCTAGCCTTTTTTTCGTGAATTTTTAAAATTTTCTCACTGTTTAAACCTTTCCTGGGCTTTCACAAATATTGCAAGACCAAAGTAAGCCAGTGGTCTGGCTGTTTCACGAGTTTTAGCGAGACTAACGAACAGCAATTAATTTTTATTATATAGATATGAAAGTTTGCTATCTCATCACAGCAAAATTTGAGAAAAGATGTAGGTTTGGATTCCGATAAGGACATTTATGCTACTTTTTGATCTGCAACTTAGTCTGGATCTACGATAACCATCATTTACAAGGTGACATAATTCATAGAATAAGTCACAGACAGAAACTAGAATTTCAATAGAATCAAATTGATCACATTGAGGAGTACCTTCAGTCTTTTGAGTATCCACTGCATGAAACCCTGTTTAGCAACTTCTGAACTCAATTCAGTCCTAAATTCTGTTAGATTTTCTATGATCCCTGTGAAACAATGTTACGCAAAAAATCAATATTCATTTTAATAGTAATAAAACACTATTTACTACCCGTGTACTATAAGTTGTGACCTTCTAGGGTTGCGACCCCCACCCGCTTCCCCTGCACTTCCCTCAATGGTGCCCGTATGGTACCGTTTTCATCACTATTTTCACTGTGACATCACTGCACTCAGGTCCCAACTTATCGCGCACGGATAGGACAGTGGTAGAATTTAAAAAATTATAAAAAAGCTGTTGTTGATTATGGTTACCTCTCGTCCATCTAACAATCTTAACATTACCTAGTGTGTCATGTACAGCATCTCTCTCATCAGGCACTGTTTCATCAAGGCGAGCAAGGTTGTGCAGTAACAAGGCTGGTGCTTCCGCCTCTGCCAGAGCATTGATCAGCTCATCTGCACCCTCCTCACTCTCATGGAGAATATCCACATCTGTAAATTCCTGCAACCATAAAGCATTATTTAAACAAATCTTATTATAGAACAGATATGACATTTAGAGCTACCATAGGGTATTTTACTCTATACGAGAAAAAATCTATAAATATGTTATTGAGACAGTTTAGGCATAAAGCAGTCGGAAAATGTAAGTTTTAGTTCATAAAATAACAAAACAAATTTTTAAATTCAATTCAAAGTTTTCAGTATTTTTAATCTGATATAAAACACCGTGAAATAGTAGCGGCCATGTTATTACGCTGTACGGCTGTGTAAACAAAAAATTGTCAACTGTCGGTCAAACAACTGGCGTATTACAGGCTTTGTATTTTTATTATTTTCGTAACCAACGTAATTTTTTCATTATTACACCTATTACAAAATATGCTTTTAATTATTTTTAAAAGATATACAATTATCATATTTAATATGAGCTCATTTGATACAAAACGAACTGACGTCATTTACGCTGAGCAATATGGCGTCCAGTAAGAGGCGTTTTCGTCAAACTAGGCGCGAAATTTGAAAATTTAAAATTTTGATGCATTTTTATGGCACTTATCGATTGAATAAAAATTTTGAGTTTTTTTTTGGTGGCTTATCAGCACTATAGAATTTCATTGAGACACTTTTCAAAAATAGGTGTAGTACCCTATTAAAGCTTACCTGAAGCAAATGAACAACTTTAGTAGATATATCTGTGTTATCATGTGACAACAACTCCAACAGTGAGTTGATGCACTTTAAGTCCACCAGTAAGGGGTACTGGTCGGGCACAGTTGCTACTGCACTCAGCTCCTGACAACAAATAATGTTTTTTTAAATCATTATAGTATTTTATGTTATTATTAGTAGGCATTTTAGGGTAGGTGGTGGTTAGGTTAGTTCTTCTGTCCCACATATTTATTTATTTATTTTATTTTAAAGAAAGCTTACATTAAAATATTTCATAGGCACGAAAACATATAGAAGCAACAAGAATAATGTAACCAGTATTTTGTAAAAACTTCATTTAAAAGAGTGTCTGTGGCGTTTCTTGTTTGTTCTTCTCCATAGAGCCTACCTACCTACGTTTTGGAACGAGGATCTAGCTTCAACTTTCGGACTAACTGACCAACTCTTTGACAATTCAAAGTAAATGGTATAACTGAAATAAATGCTTTGAATTTGACATCACACAAAGACCATTATATGTACAGATAGCATAGCAATCGAAGGATGACTAAGAGTTCCCAGCAGCACACTAAAACAATGTGTGTGTGCCCCATGATCATCAGTTTAACCTAACAATCTTTAAGGGATACAAAACTTGGTGTTTTATTATCCTTCAAAGGGTTTTACCTGTATAAGGTAGAGCTATCATACCTGTAGTGCTTCATGTAAATCAATTTCACTGTCCATAAATTTCTCTGGTTGATCAGGAAACTTAATCCTCATCTCTCTGTTCCTCAGTGTTTTCTTCTCGAAATTCAATACTAATTTCTTAACTGCAGTTTCATCAAGAATGTCACCCTAAAAGATCAAAGAATTATATTTTTTAAATTCGAAAACTAGGAGTGATACTCAAAAGCTATGTATTTTTGCATTAACAGACTCAAAACATAGAATTGTTGGGTTGGATCTAGAACACGGAAACACGAGTTGGGGGATAAAAAGTGATGAAGTTGGTAGGGGTTGGATCCCGATTATAACACTAGTACTTTCAATAAAGGAAACCGCGTAGTTTTCGAGAAATTAATAAAATAACTTACTAACCTCAAATCACATTCTACCACGTAAAAACCGAAAACGGAACGTTAAAATGGGCGATTGACAACCAAATCTATCAAAATATATTTCTTGTGGTATAAAATATCGTGAAAAATTGATAAAATGCAACGTAAAAAAAAAGAATTGACATTTGTGTGTGTCAATCTTTTTGGACAGAAGAAAAACTTAGGTATAGGTCGACATCAGGGGCACCCCGAGGTTCGGTTAGTTAGGTTCCTTTAAACCCTGCATTTAGAAATAGGAGCCCCGGGCGGGCCCTTCCGCAGCGGGGCTCCGTCGACCTGATGGCAGCCGTCTTTGTGCCATTTTCGTACCCGTTGCCGACAGTCGACGCCTTTTAGGCAACTTTACCTGGGAGGCGATCGCGCTATTTTATAACATGAACAAATGTCCAAAGATCGGTTTTGGTTCAGCTCTGACTGTAGTTCAGTTTTGGTTCGGTTGAACGAAATTTCGGTATCGCGCTAAAGTTTAAGCGGTGACTAAAGTAGAACTGAAACTGAACCATTGTCGTAATCAAAACATTGGATGTGTATCCTAGTATGGACATTGTAAACTAGTATCGTAAGTATAATCGACAGTCGACTCAGCGTTTTGACAGCACTTGTGTTTGAGTTATGTTAGTTTGGTTGGAGTGCAAGTGCTGAGAAAAAAAATGTCGAGTTATGATTTCAAGTGGTTACCTATTTAGCTTAGAAGTATCCTTTCAACATCTCGGTCACATTGTCGGCACTGTAGGTCTATTGTAAGGATTGGGAACCAATTGTCTGAAGAATTATATTGTTTGTATATGACTGCTTGATGCCAAAATAAAAAAGAACTAAAAAAAAACTCGGGAGTGATAAGTGTTTTAAATAAATTGAAAAAATCTGTGAATACTTTTATTTTGCATTGGTAAGTTTTTCAAGTAGAATTTCATTTTAAAATTATAAATATTTAAAGATACGTTTAGTACATTGTATAAAATAATTGAATTCTAAATAAGTTTTCAGTTCAATCTGTGACTGGTTTGTATTTATATTATTTACCAGCACTTTGCCCGCGATTTCGTCCGCGTGAATTTCAAAGATTCCATATTTTTTGATAATGCAATATAGCCAATGCACTGCACTCAGGCATAACGTAGCTTCTTATTGGTGAAACATTTTTAAATCAGATGAGTAGGTAGGTTCGGATATTACCCCCTACAAACTTTACCTCTTTATAATATTAATATCGATTATTAATATTTATTTAATAGTAGTTACAATCATTCTCTTTTATTTCATTTTCATTGTTATTATTATTAATTTTTTTGTTATTTTTGTATGTTTATTTTTTTATTGTTTGATTTATTATTTTTAGTTTTTCGATATATCATAAAGAACTGCATTTCACCTAACTTGAAAGCTACACTTTGTAATCTTGCCACATACACTCGTGCGCCGTTTCCATGAAGACTAGGTACATCCATTCATCATTTTAACGATTTCCACCTACTTTTTAACACAAAAATTCTAAGCCAATTCTGAAAAAGTTGCTCGGTAGTAATTTAACAGGAACGACTTTCCATTGACGTCCGTCGAATTAAGGGTGGGGTGTACTACCCCCCCTTAAAGGCAAAAGTTGCGGAGCCCCCCCCCCCCTTTTCGAGTTTTTTTAATTTTTAAGTCTGAGGAAATTTTTCCCATTTTATGAATTAAGATTAATAGTAAGTGTAAAAAACCATGGGGGACCCCTTAGGGGGGAAGGGGGTTCTCCCCCTACAGAAGGGGGAATCCCCCTTCATAAAAAAAAATGGCACTGATTTAAAGAGGCAGTTGTTAATAGCAGTTTTAGTAAGTTAAAAATTATAAATGGCACATTTCATAACTACCTACCAGCCAAGCCAAACCCTAAAATATTTTATGCATGATCAAGGGTGGGCTTAGTCGACGGAGCCCCGCTTCGCGGGGCTCCTACTACTGGGTGGTTTATAAAAAAATAACCACGAAGGGGATGGCGGGGTCTATTCGCTCGCTTCGCTCGCTCACACGACCCCGCCATCCCCTTCTAACCTAACCTATCCGAGTCGGGGTGCCCTAAAGTCCAGATTGCAATCAGTTTCTCCTATAACCCCTTAAAATATTTTACCCTTTAAATATTTTATGCATGGTCGAGGGTGGGCTTGGTCGACGGAGCCCTGCGGGTGGTTTATAAAAAAATAACCACGAAGGTGATGGCGGGGTCTATTCGCTCGCTCACACGACCCCGCCATCCCCTTCTAACCTAACCTATCCGAGTCGGGGTGCCCTAAAGTCCAGATTGCAATCAGTTTCTCCTATAAAGTAATAATAAGCTGCAGCTGCGGCTTGTTGGTCGCCTTGGGCGACCAGCCTCAGCCGCTGCGGCTCGTCCGATGCCTACGATTTGTTACAGCAGGCGGAGACTGCTATAAATACTGCAAAAATATTTTTTTTCAACATTTTTTTTCTCAAAAAGTACGCGTCTCCGCATGTTGAGACTTTACGTGTGTTCTTATAATAATTTAACCTTTCTGTAAAAAAAATATCAACCCCCAACTCGACGGCCGGCAATGGAAAGCTTAGCCATTTAACACAAATTGTGGTTATGGTTTGGTTGCGTCTCTGTTCTAGTCAAACTTCGGTTCAACCATATGTCAACGCATTAGCGCGATACGAAAAGTACTTAAAGTCGTATTTCGGTTATGGTTCAGTTTTGATTCGGTTGGGATTTTTTAGCGCGATCGCGCCCCTGGTGTTTGAGGTTAGGTTACAATTTTTTTTTTCCATTCATGGGAGTGATACCAGGTCCCCCCCTACCCCCTCCCACCATCCCCCACTACCAATTCATGTTTCCACATACTAGATTTTAACCGAATTGTCAACAACAAGAAAAAGATATCATACTTCAGTGACTTCAGTTTCAACAAATCGAAGAATATCTTCTCTCTCCTTGTCTGTGATGGTGGGTTCCTTTGGCAGGGTTGTACTTAACGGCAGTAACATACGATGATCGGATTTAGACCTCGCCATTCGCCGCATTTTTGAAGCCCTCGCGCCATCGTCGTCAGAGTCCCCACTGTCATCTTCATTTGGTCTCTTGGGCGTCGGTGTGGGCTAATTGTTAACAATAAACGTTCAGTGAATACTTTTGGCTACTTTTTAGAGATTCCATTCGGTTATTTTTTCCATAGAAGTAATGCAAATCGTGAACGCTTTTTGACTCAAATATTTCGTGAGTTACAACATCCTATTTACCTTAAATGAAAGCAATTCTCCAACATCCATGCTAACACACGTATGTCCCTATTTATTTCCAAAGATATTTACTAATTTTCAATCGGCAATCCTATGTAAACACTCAAGAAATTGACAGGAGTCAGGACACAGAAAATTACAGACACCCAGACAAGCCATTTATTGTCAGTGATGTAGTTTTGGCTGTCAAAGTGTCAACTCACTCACTACTGTCAGACAGACCATGCAGACATTGATTGTCAGACTTGACTTGACAGAATTGTGTGATAGGGGAACAGATTTTATTATTTTATTTATTATTATAGGTTTGCCAACAGCTTCTGTATACATTACATCTTAGGTATAATTTTTAGAAGAATTAAAATTTTCCGTTTACGCTTCGTTTAGGCACAAGACATTCGACACTACCTACTTCCCGTTGACTTAGAATCATGTTATTTGGCAAGAAACAATGTCATGTAGCGTAGACAGAGAACACGATTTGGTTTCATTCAAGAAGCTTATAGGTAGAAGTGGAGGCAACACTCTGAGGGCCTAGTGTGAGTTCTTACTAGAACTCAATCGCGTTAACGTAAACTCCAATTTGTATTGAAACTGGAACAGCGCTGTCTAGTGGCTACAATAGGAACTACAATTATTCCATACAAATTACAAATTGACAGTAGCGATAGTTTACGTTAAGGGCGCGTAGGTATTCGATTTAGCGCAACTCAAAGTCTATGCTACCACTTCACATAGCGTATTTGTGCAATCGCCTTACTTGGATAATACAAAATGGACTTTATTTGAAAAGTCATAGGGTACCTATACTTTGTATTATCCAAGTAAGGCGAATATTTGTACAAATACGCCATGTGAAGTGCCAGCATAAACGATTGCTAGAATGGCGTAGCAGCATTGACACACACCAGTACAACACAATGGTTGGTTTGTGTACATCAGAAAAAGAAATACGCACGAAATAAGCACAAATCACTTAAATTGATCGGCAAACGACAGCGCGCGATGTTTTACAGGGCTTCTTAAAATAATAGGGTATTTTACTCTATACGAGAAAAAATCTACTTATTTGTTATTGAGACAGTTTAGGCATAAAGCAGTCGGAAAATGTAAGTTTTAGTTCATAAAATAACAAAACAATTTTTTTAATTCAATTCAAAGTTTTCCGTATTTTTAATCTGTTATAAAACACCGTGAAATAGTAGCAGCCATGTTATTACGCCGTACGGCTGTATACACAAAAAATTGTCAAATGTCAGTCAACTGATTGGCGTAATATAGGCTTTGTACTTTAATATGAGCTCATTTGATACAAAACGAACTGACGTCATTTACGCTGAGCAATATGGCGTCCAGTAAGAGGCGTTTTCGTAAAACTACGCGCGAAATTTGAAAATTTAAAATTTAGATGCATTTTTATGGCACTTATCGATTGAATAAAAATTTTGTGTTTTTTTTTGGTGGCCATATTAGCACTACAGAATTTCATTGAGACACTTTTCAAAAATGGATGTAATACCCTATTATCATATTTAATATGAGCTCTTCTCTGAACTATTCTCTGTTTCTTTTACGGGAAATGTCAAAACGTTATACATAGTTCTTCTCAGAGCTGGTTGCTTCAAATTAGTTCAAATGTTTCTTCATGCAGAAAAGTCAAAACGTTATGTGCTGTGATGTGCTGTGATGCATGGTAGCTACAGTGGCATATTAGCACTACAGAATTTCAATGAGACACTTTTAAAAAATGGGTGTTATACCCTATTGTCTAAAATAAATGAGTTCGTATAACGGACTAAAAATATTTTGTATGTATAACTTTTATTATCATAAAATAAATATATCAGTTGCTTGTTCTATACGATGTGTCTCAGCCATTCGTACCTGCCGGCAGACTTAATTAAGACCATTGTAGTACCCATCGTGAAGAACAGGACAGGAGACATCTCGGACGTAAGTAACTACCGCCCAATCTCTCTGGCGACTATCATGGCCAAAGTGTTGGACAGTATGCTTGACGCTTGTTTGGCAAAATATGTTAAATTGCATGACGCTCAGTTTGGGTTTTGTCCAGGACTGTCAACCGAAAGTGCTATCCTAAGTGTCAAGCATACTGTCAAGTACTACACTGATCGTAGGACGCCGGTGTACGCCTGCTTCCTTGACCTCTCCAAGGCTTTCGATCTGGTCTCTTACGACGTGCTTTGGAGCAAACTGAGGAGTAGGGGTATACCGGAGGAACTGCTCAGTGTATTTCAGTATTGGTATCTTAATCAAACAAACCGTGTTAAATGGTCTAATGCGCTCTCGGAGTCATATGGATTGGAGTGCGGGGTGAGGCAGGGTCGTCTTTCGTCTCCCCGGCTCTTTAATCTATATGTTAATGACCTCATTGCCGAGCTCAGCAGCATGCGTGTCGGATGCAGGGTGGGTGGCGTTAGTTGCAACAACATCAGCTATGCGGATGACATGGTGCTGCTGGGCCCGTCGCCAGGAGCGATCGTGGAGTTGCTTAAGGTATGTGAGACCTTCGCTGCTGCACATGGACTAATATATAATGCAAAAAAATGTGAATACATGGTCTTTGGGGTCGCGGGTAAGAGCCGGGAAAGTACACTCGAACTTGCCATAAACGGTGTTTCAATACGTAGAGTGAAAAAGTTTAAATACCTTGGGCATTTTCTTACCGACGACCTCAGTGACCATGCTGACATTGAACGGGAACGTAGGGCTCTGGCGGTCAGGGGTAATATGTTGGCACGAAGATTTGCGCAGTGTACTGACCAAGTAAAGATAACGCAGTTCAAAGCTTACTGTCAGAGTTTTTACACCGGTAATCTTTGGTGACCCAAAGATTACCGGTGTAAAAACTCTGACAGTAAGCTTTGAACTGCGTTATCTTTTACTTTCTTACTACTCGAAAAGATCGCTGGATGCCCTACGCGTCCAATATAATAATGTTTTTAGGATGCTGTTGCGATTGCCTCGTTTTTGCAGTGCCTCTCATATGTTCGCGGTAACCCATACCGATGGGTTTCATGCTATAATCCGCAAAAAAACGGCCTCGCTGCTGAGTAGAATAAGAGGCAGTCACAATAGCATCCTCAAGACTGTGGCGGCCGATATGTCCTCCACAATAGTGAGGCAATGTGTGAGAAGACTTATACCCTAGTATTTTGTTGCTCTAGTGGTGGGTGGTCTACTCATTAATTAGTCTTTAGTTAAGGTACTAACAATAGTTTTTAAGTGCAAACCTGTTACTAACAATTTATGGATCTCGTAGTTGTCCGAAATAAAATGATTATTATTATGTTTTTATTCAAATACTGGTGAAAAAAACTTGACAAAGTGAACCGATTTTGTACTTTTTCAACATGGTTTTTTAATACATAATAGTAATATTTTCATAATTTTGGCTCTGTGTCTTACTTTAAGACTGTATGTCCTGTAGAAAAACGCATAAAACATAATATTTTGGCGTACTGTAATGGTTGTATTCGTCCTGAAAGTTTACTCTGACGTCTATTTTCGTAAAACGCTATGAAAGGATTGTCTTCGCTTTAAAAAACCATAATTAAAAATTATACTTTTACTCTGTAGCTGACTAAATCAAGACTTAATCTTTCTTAAAACTGTAATTGTCTTTAAATAATCTGCTCACATCATTACGATATTGCTCTGGACAAAACGCAAAAACATGAAGTTTCGTCACGAATCGAATACACGCTCTTAACGCGATCGAGTAACCAACCCAAAACCAACTGTGGGCAGATGCTCTCTTTCTGAATGCATACATAAGATAAAGAAAACACATATCACTGTCTCGTTCTTATGTATGCATTCAGAAAGAGAGCGTCTGCTGGTTTCACATAGGTATTTAGAGTGTTGCCTCCACTTTTATCTATAAGCTTCTTGGTTTCACTTATGGGCTTACCACACGCACAAGCTTTACCACAGTTTTGCCTGCGCAGGCAAAACTGCGGTGAAGCTTGTGCGTGTGGTAAGCCCATTAGGCGTTCAGAGTGTTGCCTCCACTTTTACCCATAAGCTTCTTGATTATATTTTATTTTGTCTGTGTTTTTTACTACAGGTTTGTCCGACTCGCACTTGATTGGTTTTTTTTGTTCGTCCTAATATATGTACATACTGTGGTCTACTGCAGTCATAAAAACTTTTGGCATTGGCATTGGCGCCATTGGCGGCAGTGTTGCCACTTTGGTGGTTTTCCCACCAGAACTGGTGCTTTTTCAAGGCTTCTAGTGGTATTTTTTCATAATTTAGCGTTTTTATATTTTTTTGTGGTTTTTAGCGGTTTTTCAATATGGAATCGGGCAAAACATTTTTTTTATCGAAATGGAGAGAAATGTAGTGGTTCATTATTTAATTTTCTTTTTATCTCTCATTCTTTGTTCGGAATTTGGTACGTGTTGTTAAAAAGTCTTAAAGTTTGATAGAGTCGTGTTTTTCAACACTCTGTGAAATGTGTGAACTCTAGATTGATTTAATAAAAATTCCATCTTTCATGAACAACAATACGGTTTCACCAAAGGGCGTTGTACAACTGACGCCGGTGTCACCCTAATAAAGAACATTTTTAGCGCTTGGGAGGAATCGCAAGATGCCATTGGAATCTTTTGCGACCTCTCAAAGGCGTTCGATTGCGTTGACCACGAGACACTATTGCTGAAACTGGAGCACTACGGGATTAGTGGAGTATCTCTTGATTTACTAAGGTCATACCTGAGGGATAGACAGGCAAAAGTTCAGGTTAACGGTGTGAACTCATTGGGGTCAAAAATGACTATGGGCGTTCCTCAAGGCTCAATATTAGGTCCATTTCTATTCTTAGTCTATATAAATGATTTACCCCAATTACTTCAAAACCAACCGAAGATGGTGTTATTTGCCGATGACACTTCATTGATTTTTAAAGTAGACAGACGGTCACAACATCTTGACGACGTAAATGACGCTATTCTTCAGGTTCAAAATTGGTTTACGGTAAACAATTTGGTACTTAATGAAAAAAAAACCAAATGTATTCGATTCATTTTACCAAATGTTAGGAATAGCAATTGTGACATCATTCTAAATGGAGAGAAACTGGAATTTAATAGTCAAACGGTTTTCCTAGGAATCACGCTAGACGAGAAGTTGCAATGGGGACCTCACATAACATCTATTGCGGGGCGACTAAGCTCCGCGGCTTATGCTGTTAGAAAGATAAGACAGTTGACAGATGTAGAAACTGCGCGTATGGTCTACTTTAGCTACTTTCACAGCATTATGTCGTATGGTATTTTACTGTGGGGTCGGGCTGCCGACATTGAATCCATTTTTATCTTACAAAAAAGAGCTGTTAGAGCCATTTATAATCTACGTCGCCGCGATTCTCTTAGGGAACTATTTAAAAATATTAATATAATGACAGTGCCTTGCCAATTTATCTATGAAAATATTATGTACGTAAGAAAAAACCTACATTTATTTAATAAGGTTAGTGATAGACATAATATTAATACTAGAAACAAAGACAAAATAGCTCAACCATATTTTAGATTGTCTAAAGTTCATAAATCTTTTATGGGGTTCTGTGTTAAGTGTTATAACAAAATTCCTAGTGATATATTGCAACTAAATGAAAGAAAATTTAAAACATATATTAAAAGTACACTCTGTAAACAAGCATATTACAGTTTAGAGGATTATATCCATGATAAGAATGCTTGGAAACATGCTGGTCCGGGCTCCATAGGACAATCTACAGTCTAGACAAAATCAAACGGATTGCTAATTAAAACTACTTAATTTATACTTAGTATATACATTATATTTAATTCTTGCTTTGGGTCACACACTGGTTCATAGTTTGTTGAAATGTGGTTGTCTACTTTTACAATAATTGTAAATAATAATATGTGAACACTATGTATCTATGTATACAACTTAGCTGTCATTCTTTATCTTGTAATACTTTGTACATACTTCAATATAGTGTTTTTATGCAAGGTCCACCGTATTCACGTATAGTTATATAACTGAAAACTGTAAATGCAAAATATTGTACACATTTTTTTTTAAAAGAGTGAGTATGGAGTTTCTTGCCCATTCTTCTCCATACGAAGCTACCTTTTGGAATGGGCAACTAGAATCAACTTTATATTTTTTTATTATGACGTTCAAAAGTGCCTTTTTAATGGTCTAATTGAAATAAATGATTTGACTTTGACTTTGACTTTTTGACTAGAAGCTGTAAATAATATCCAATTATGGAAGTTCCACACAAGAAAAAGAATTACGCACAAAAGTATAGAAAAGAGTGAGAATCACTAGATGAATTCCAAACCAATGATACGAAGGCGTTTTGCTCATTTTGTAAAGCAGAATTATTTGCAAAATTAGTAGACTTGAGAAGACATGCTGAAACAAAAAACACACACATTTATGTGGTTTAATTTCACTGCCTGTAGAATACTAAACATTTTGTCAAGTTATACCGAATATAATGTTTATGTTTTGTAAATTGTAAGTTACCTAGTAAAACTCTTATTGCACTCTGGTAAAAATACAGAACATTTTATAAATACGTAAAATTGTATAATTATTATTACGAAGAACTACCGCCGGATACAACTATTTTTAAGCATCTCAAACATATTCGTTCGTTTTTTAGTCTGATATTTAAATACAATAAATTTAGCGGAATTTGGTGGTTTTTTATAATCCGAAATTCTGAAAATCTGGCGACATTTTACTCTTGACCTAGCGCCTTAATAAAATCCAAGGTGGCAACACTGATTGGCGGTAAAGTTACCTTTTTTGAACAGAGCATAGTGCGCTGCGCATTATTTATTGCACGCTACAATTTTTAAATGTTATGGATGTAAATTGTAAATAAATTGTTCAATGTATGAAATAATGGACAGTAGAAAGAGTAACCAATATGCAATATTAAAGGCGAGTCCACGACCATAATATGACTCAGCAACTTTTCAGTACTTACCTACCTTCTCTCAAATTATGCTTTTCCTAACATTTTCACTTATAAGTGAATGTGTTTTGTCTCAGACACGGAGAGCCTACCTGCAGTTACAGTATTCACGAACAAGCTAGATCTATGATTTGATTTCAACTAGGTATAGAGGAAGCAATGCTTTTATTAAAACTATCTGAACAAACTGTATTTTAATTAATTACAGGATGTGGTCTCATCAATGAAGAGTGGAAAGGCGTTAAATTTGCCAGGATTACTAGAAATTTTAAACATCAATACAGACGTCGATGTGCAAGTTAAATTATTCTCAGTCTTATCGGCTTATTTGCTGTTGAATGTAATTTGAAACAATTCGTATTTATTTATTATATCCTCCGACAGATGGACTCACTGAAATATTCTCTGTACGTGCCTATTTTTTTTTACAGAATAACAATATTGAGACAATCGTTACATACAACCCCATATACGACAAAATATGCAAAATCTTAGTGAACTGCCCTCCAAGAAAAACTGTAGTTGCGTTTAATTTTCTATCGACTCTTTTGTACGTCGACGACGACGGCAGCCATAGGAAAAACAGCCTTGTCGCGTATGCAAGGAACATGATCAGAAGCAGTGGTTGTTTGGCTACCATGTGTGATCTCTTTACTACCTGTATGATGGTAATTACTTAAAATATAACTGTTTATCTATCTAATGTAATGTTTTTCCTGAAAATCTAAAGCCAGCCGAAGTATGCCAGTTTTTTGGTGGCGACCACCTACCAGAAGCTACTAAGTACCTATGTGGGTGCGGGGTTTAGAGACGTTCGCCCCAGTAGTTCAGATTGATGATCATTTTGTTTTATTATTGTATTACATCTGAGAATAATAATTCTATTCAAAACTTCCAGCATCAAGACTCATGGCGTGCACTTTGCCAATGTCTCGCCGAGTCGTGTCGTGGTGTTGAATCTAATCAAAGCTATTGTTCGCACCTTGTTCCAATGGTTAGTAAATCCCTCTGTATTCATTGAGATAATTCTACTGCTCGGCACACCGGCCAAATAGATATCCGAGTAGATTTTTCGCTAAGTGAAAACCGGCCTTTTGGTCCGTAGCTGTAACTTTTCTCTTTTGATATGGTCAACTTCAGTCAAGCGGACTATTATAATCTTACCGCACTTGTCCTTCTTATAATTTTCGCAGTGCATTCAGAAGTGTAGTCAGAGGAATATCGAGGTGCTTTTAGTTTTACAAAGCTTGCTACAGAATCACAATCGTAACATTCACCTATTTGTGGAATGTAACGGAATAACGCTGTTTCAAAGGTAAGCTGTTCTACCCTAACAAGTGTAACAACCACATCCATTCGACGATAACAAGTACAATTAATTGGTAACATAGTGCTAGTAATTCACCTTGCTTTGTATTATTAACAATAATAAAATAAATACAGAACAATTTACAGTTTTCATAGTTTTATAGTGAAGGCATCTGTGTCCGAACTAGATAAAAGAATATCTGTATCTCATATTATTTGGGCAAAGTCCTTATTTTACACTCCTTTAAGTTAATGTCATAATAAAATATTAATTACTAGCTTTTGCCCGCAACCTCGTCCGCGTGAATGTCGGTTATCGCGGATGCGGACAAATTCCCCATGGTTCAAGCTATCTTCATACCAAATTACATTAAAATCGGTTCAGCCGTTTCATCGTGAAAGCGTAACAGACAGAGTTACTTTCGCATTTATAATATTAGTATGGATTAGATAGTATAGCTTGCCCAAGACCGGGTTGGTTGCCGATCTCTGGGGGAGGCCTACGTTCAGCAGTGGACGGCAATAGGCTGATATGATGATGATGATACAGTTACCGGCACGTAAGTTGGCTAGATATTTTGTAGTGGGGGAAGATCGCGCATGTAAAAATGTATGAAATTGTGCGTACGCGAACTTCCCCCACTACAAAATCTCTTGCCAACTTACGTGCCGGTAATATAGCTTGGCTAATCCAAAATATACCCTACACACTTTAGCATAATTACGATTTTGTAGATACACACAAATACGTCAAGTAAAGTGCCAGCATTAATAGCTTAGATCAAGCAATATTTTCAGCCATTACTTGCTGGTCTTCAATCAGTGTATTATTTTAAAGTTGCACGTTTTGTAGGGGATTCCTGCAACACGACATTTGTCTACAACTACTGGCGACAATAGTTCAGTCTTCCCCTGAAGCAATAGCAATTATTACCAAGACAGATATTTGCCAACAGTTACGAGACTTCTTGCAGTTGTATGGCCCACAGTCACAGGTATTATTGTTACCGGTAAACATTTATCATCATCTTATTTGAAACTAGTCATCATTTTATAAAAATTGATGATTTTCGTTTTACAGTTGGGCCAATGGGCGACCATAATCTTATACCATACGTCGAGAGTTGAAGGTAAAAATTACGTCTTTAAATAATGCAGTTCAGTTTGTGTAATAAATCAACTAGTAACAGGGCATGTAACTTCTTATTTTAGCACCCTGTGAAAATTCAAACGTCGATAAAGAAATTAAGGAAAAAAATAAACTAAGCGAATCCTTGGTTAAGAAATTGCACCCTACTAACCAAAATTGGGAGAAAGAATGCAGTGCTGATACCACAAAGTTTTTCCAAAATGTTATGAAGGAAATATTGCAGTGTGGAGCACAGAAAGAATTCAAGCATTTGAAAGCTTTCTTTCCTAGCGATATTATGACGAACAGAACTCAAAGGAATACTGTTAATTACGCTTCTAAAGCCCCATTTCATGATATTTCACAAAGAAGTCATTTCTGGACCGCTCCCCAAGATCCTAATAAGATTTTTGCAAGGAGTGCTAAACCAACTGTTATTCAAAACGAAAGTGTACAATTTAATAAAACAAATGAACTATCCTTTTCTTTTTTACGAAAGCAAAATTCAAATGGAAATAACTTGGCAAGGAATTTTGTCACAACTCATAAATTCCCTGAAAATGTTCGAAGAACATTTCAGCCTGATGAAAGTAGAAAAAGAAAAAATGATCTTTATGAGTCCCTCGTGGAAATAGACGAAAGTCGCTCAAATACACTTGGTACGAATGATTTCAAACCACACTTTGCGTCTACCCCTAAGAGAAATTACTATAAATCATCTCTCGAGTACTCTCGGGAAGAAAAACAATGTTCAAATAACTACACAGGCTCGATTCAAAACTCTGTTAGAAACCATCAGATCAAGCGGCGGCGGCGATTAGAGAAAAAAAGGTTTGCAAAACATTCAGAGCTAAGCAAAATTGATAAAGAAATCAAACACAAGTCATTTAGTGGACGATTTTTTGACGCGATCAACACATCGTGCACTACTCTTGTTAAAACTGTAAAAAATATATTTAGACCTAAAAGTGATATGCATGAAATACGGGAAGATTCATCAAATAAGACTCCAGACCGAGACACATTGTCCTGCAGCTATAGCTTTACTGAATACATGCGTAGAAGAGATTCTGCTTTGACAAAAGATGGCACTAACACACGAGGTGACGATGTAGTTAATCTGAAGTCAAAGGCAAATGTTGAAGATTTCAGTATGGAGATGAGTAATTCTTGTAATACGTGCAACGACACGATAACGCTAAAGCGAAAATTGGTTAACGATGAACACTTGAAGCAGACTATTAGAAAACTTAAACTAGGAATTAACTTGTATGGATGTAATTTTAAGGTAATTTTAATTCTACTTTTCACTCAACCCACTCCCGTACCATTTAAAACAGTTTTTCCATAGAAATATATGCGTAGCAACGCAAAGTCTGTCTGTTCTGAGTATTAATAGCATAAAATCTCTGTTACAGAAAATATCTCGTACGATGTGGCCTAAAGAAAATTATATGACACCTGCAATTCTCTACAATTTGTACCGAAAATTATTAATAAAATAAACTGTAATTCGTTATATTTAGACGTGTGTTATCCATGGTCCAAGAACTTTTATTTCCTTTATTTATCTACCATGTATCTAAAAAGACTAACATGAAATTAATGACCACCTAAACACTTTTATTTATTGATACAAGAAAAACAAGATAATTGTTCATGGTCATTTTGTATTATCTTAATTAAATAACATAACATAATTACATGATAGCATTATGTAATCGCGCGGTCCTGCTTGTATTATAGCTTACTGTATGTAGATTCATGGCGAACCATATCTCTTGTAATATCTGCAATCGTTGGAGTTCCTGGGTGAACAAAATGGTTTTTTTTTAATACTTAATGGCATTTAAAATGACAAACTAAAGCTAACGCCGTGCAGTATGAAGAACTTATTTTCCCTTGTTTATTTAAGTTCGAATTTATCATAATTGATTAGCTTTCGAATCAAAATATGTTATGATTACTTACTTAAAAAGGTGTCTTAACTTAAAATTACTCAAATAATATAAGAAGTCGTATACCTGCTATTTGAAACGTGTACTCGAGCTCAGTTCGGAAAATATTGAGCATTCTTTGGACACCGGCTTGACCTCCAACTGTTAGACCCCACAGTGCAGGGCGTCCAACGAAAACCTGTTAAAATATTAATTTAACAATTTAATACGACTCACAAACACCAAATAATAAATAAGTACGCAGAGACTTACCATTTTTGCTCCAAGTGCTAAGGCTTTGTACACATCAGTTCCAGTAGACACTCCACCATCCAAATATACCTCGACATTGTAGCTTCTTACGGCTTCCACGATTTCTGGCAAAGCTTCGATCTGAAGTAGTTAACAAATGAATGTACATCAGAAAAAGAAATACGCACGAAATAAGCACAAATCACTTAAATTGATCGGCAAACGACAGCGCGCGATGTTTTACAGGGCTTCTTAAAATAATAGGGTATTTTACTCTATACGAGAAAAAATCTATAAATATGTTATTGAGACAGTTTAGGCATATAGCAGTCGGAAAATGTAAGTTTTAGTTCATAAAATAAGAAAACAATTTTTTAAATTCAATTCAAAGTTTTCAGTATTTTTAATCTGTAAAACACCGTAAAATAGTAGCGGCCATATTATTGCGCAGTACGGCTATGTAAACAAAAAATTGTCAACTGTCAGTGAACTGATTGGCGTAATACAGGCTTTGTACTTTTATTATTTTCGTAACCAACGTATTTTTTTCATTATTACACCTATTTCAAAATACGCTTTTAATTATTTTTTAAATGATAATTATACAATTATCATATTTAATATGAGCTCATTTGATACAAAACGTACTACGTCATTTACGCTGAGCAATATGGCGTCCAGTAAAAGGCGTTTTCGTCAAACTACGCGCGAAATTGGCAAATTTAAAATTTAGACGCATTTTTATGGCACTTGTCGATTGAATAAAAATGTTATGTTTTTTTGGTGGCATACTAGCACTACAGAATATCATTGAGACACTTTTCAAAAATGGGTGTAATACCCTATTGTATTCATCTTTTGACCACCACGTCAAAAAAGCAAAAAGTGCCGTCAGCGCCAAGCAACACCCTATGGAATTACATATAAAAGTCTGTCATGTAGTCGTGACCGTGCCGTGCTGGGCATATTTTGTTTTGTCATCTAAACATGACTGTGGCGGTCAAAAGGTTAAGAACCATCGTATTCTTCAAGATTTTTTTTGCGATAAGTTTATTTATGTAAATTACGGTAGAAGGAACGCCGTCCAATTGTCTCGCTCCATGGTTCGACACCAAAATTGCTGAGCAACCAGCTTGAACTGCTTTCACTGCATCATCTCCGCGTAGAATGCCTTTAGCTATAATCGGCAGTGTCGTAATGCTATCAAAAGAAAATAAGTATTACAATTTTTAATAGTCTCGTTAAACATAAAGTTGGGAGGCACTAAGTTAGATATTGGAGTAGTTAAATTACCTTTTCAACCACTTCACTTCGTCCCATGTCAATGATCTATCGAATAAATTCTCGACGTAATTATTTAAACCACTACCATCTTCTGTACTGCGAATCTTGGTAGATAGGACGCCTTCAAAGTTAGCAAGTCTGTAAAAAGTAAACAACAAACAACAATAACACATAATATAATTAAATGATTTGATAGTGCAAGATATTATTGTGTATTGTCTTGATTACCTCAAATGTGGCGGCAAAGTAAACTTATTTCGCACGTCTGCGCGTCGTATTCCGAACAGTGGAGTATCGACGGTAAGGGCTATTGCTTTAAAACCTGCCTTTTCAGCTCTAAGCACCAGATTTTTGGTTACATCTCTGAAAATTAAACGCAATTTTAATGTTGATTTTAGCTCACAAGATGTGTAAAGAGGTCAGCACATCAAGCTACAACAATCTTTTAAATTTCTTTAATGGATTTTCAACTTTATTACAAAAGCAAAAGGTTCATATTCAATTGGAAAAAATGTCAACTTGATATGGCTTGATGTGCTGGCGTCTGTACATTACGTCTGTGGTACTCAAGAATACGAAAAATATATACGTATACCTATCATTATAAATGTATAGCTGGAACCATTTCACGGCATCAGGTGCAGCCTCAGCGACTTCTTCTATAGAGCTTGTGGCAATAGTACTGAGTGTAAAAATGGTCTTCTCTGCTTGAGCAGCTAAATCACAACATTACAAAATGTATGAAAAACAATCAACTTATATATTTCAGGCCTTACGAGATAGCTTTTGTACCTCTAGCATTGGCTAGTTCGCCATCAGGGTGCGCCATCCGCTGCATAGCAGTCGGTGATATACCGACAGGAAGAGAAACATCGTAGTCCAATACTTTTGTACGAAGATCACAATTACTTACTCCTATTAGGCATTTTGGGCGAATCCGCAACCTGTGAGAATAAAGCTTTATAAGTTTAAATAATCCTGCTGAACTGAAGACGCTTTCTCTCTACCTCAACCCCCACATACAGACGACAAATACATGTATTATAGCTACATACCGTTGGAAAGCTAATTTATTCTCCGCCAAAGTTTGTTCATCTGTTGCGCCACTTTTGTAATAGTCGCGAGCTGGTTTTGGTAATATTGATAGAGCCGCATCCTCTATATCCTTTACACATACATATTTCTCCATTATTTGTTTTATGTAATTTACTGTTTATGACGAGTCTCCGCGAGCACTTGATCATTACTTGCTGTCAAATGCGTGCAAATGATAACACGCCATTAAGTGTTATCTGTAATGTTGTGTTAGGGCACAGGTCATTACACAAGACGTCAAACGTAAATAAGAGTAATAATCAGATATTGGGTGCCATCACAAGTATGAAGCTGCAGATATTACACGGGTGTAAGCCAGTGGACCGACTGCATCATATTATATTTGATTCGCAAAGAGCATATTCTCGATCACTACGTCAGCGGAGCGACGCAGCGGCCGGTGTACTGTCCTACACGTTCGTATATTGCTCAGCTGCAGTTTTGCTAACAAACAAGATGCAACAGTATTGATAAACCATACAGTTCGTCAGCAGTAAGGAATATCATAAACAAAGACACAATGTGTCGTGTGTATCAGAATGGCTGGTTGCCTGTGGCTTTGGTCTATGAGAGTTGATTAGAAAATTGCTACTTTTAGTAAATAATTGCTACATACTATATATATTTAGAAATAACATATTTTTTTTGTACAGCCATCCTGACGTTTGGTTGGCTGGTCGCCTCCTAGTTTAAAGCCAAGCATGCAGAGTTTCCCGAAATGTATTGCGTCAATAATTGCTACACATTTGCTTCATTTATCTAATTTAGTTGTATCTTCAAACATATGTTAAATAAAGGATGTAGCAATTATTTTAATTATCCCAAGGAAAAGTGCCTGATAAAACAATAAAGGCAAATAGTTGCAGTGTGTCTTCAGTACTGTACTGTTTTATCAGGCAGAAAAGATGAATACAATAGGGTATTACACCCATTTTTGAAAAGTGTCTCAATGATATTCTGTAGTGCTAGTATGCCACCAAAAAAACATAACATTTTTATTCAATCGACAAGTGCCATAAAAATGCGTCTAAATTTTAAATTTGCCAATTTCGCGCGTAGTTTGACGAAAACGCCTTTTACTGGACGCCATATTGCTCAGCGTAAATGACGTAGTACGTTTTGTATCAAATGAGCTCATATTAAATATGATAATTGTATAATTATCATTTAAAAAATAACTAAAAGCGTATTTTGAAATAGGTGTAATAATGAAAAAAATACGTTGATTACGAAAAAAATAAAGAAAAGTGCCTGATAAAACAGTACAGTACTGAAGACACACTGCAACTATTTGCCTTTATTGTTTTATCAGGCACTTTTCCTTGGGATAATTAAAATAATTGCTACATCCTTTATTTAACATATGTTTGAAGATACAACTAAATTAGATAAATGAAGCAAATGTGTAGCAATTATTGACGCAATACATTTCGGGAAACTCTGCATGCTTGGCTTTAAACTAGGAGGCGACCAGCCAACCAAACGTCAGGATGGCTGTACAAAAAAAAAATGTTATTTCTAAATATATATAGTATGTAGCAATTATTTATTAAATGTAGCAAATATAAGCAATTATGTAGCAATTTTCTAATCAACTCTCATAGACCAAAGCCACAGGCAACCAGCCATTCTGACACACACAATGTGTCGAGTGTTAATATTCTGAGGTAGCTGCGCGGTGCGGGAGGGGTGACAGTCGAGTCACGTCAGTCCTCTCCCATCAATATTTAGAAAATGTCATAATAATATTAGTTGTAGCAAAAACTACCTAGCATCGGGACAGATGGAAACTCACTTCACCTAGGTGTTCACCGAGGGAGGTTGTAACAGAATAGCACTGCAGTTATACAGCACATAAATATCATTAGTAGAAATTACTTCAGTTAGAAACTAAATTGTGAAGAAAGTTTTAGAGTGTGTACGTATGACACAACATTTATTTATTATTATTCTACTCAAATTGATTACTGTAGAATATCCTGGTTTGCAAAATTTAAAGAAAAAATAAAACTCCAAAAAGATTTTATGAATTTATTTCTTGATTTGAATAGTATAATATCTGTATGAATGCTTTTTTAAGCATTCTTGTATAATCTTCAAATGCCATTTCGTTATATTTGCCATAGAAATGTTATACAAAACTCAACTGATCTTACAATAATTCTATCAATACACATTTTACACTGTTCTTGTGAAAACTGCATGCGTTGAATTACAGTGAACAAATCCAACACAAAATTATACCAGCTGTGGTGTGTATTAAGTCAAGTTTATAAATATACTACATTACAAAATTTATATTAAAAAAAATTGCTTTCTTTTTTAAACTTATTGTTTGGGAACCCACTGTTATTTATTTTTAAGATCTATTTACGAGTTTCGTGAATATAAAATAGAATGAAGTTCATGTTGAGTTTGACTTATTGCCGGTTGATGATATTTACAAGACTTGGAAACTCGGTCCGAGAATCATACATCTGCTACACATTATGTGAATAGTTACCAGTATATAGATTCATTGTTTCTAAACATGAATCATAGCAGTTCACCTATCTAAGATCAATCACATTTTACCTCGTTTCAACATAATATCGTTAACTTTGCATTTTATAAAAGATACAAAACATTTCAATTATTAAGCTATTAAGAAAAGGGCCACCATATCCCCTCTATCTATAACTCCATCTTTGGTAATAACATTAACAACAATCAGCATTTTATCGACCAGGTATCTAATTATTCACAATGCTATTCTGTACTATATCAATCATTACAACTTGTGATTTAGGATGTTTGTTTTACTTATAAAAACCATGATATAAAGCGACTTTTAAAATTTTAAAGCCAAAATAAAATCACGACTTGACATCATTCACTTTAGCATATAAACAATGCTTGGTGTTTTAAAAAGCAATAAAATTTAAATTCTATTTTTATCACATTGTTTAAATACTTTGTTATTTAATAATTTTACGAAATATGTTTACATGCAAAATGAATGACATAACAGTCTTTTAAATTAAAACTTGTTAATAGATCAATATACAGACTATCAGGTGCAAGCTTTGAGCAAATAAAATTAAAATAAGGCACATGGTCTATGTGACCAAAATTTGAGGACTCGGTTAAAATTAAAATGAAAAAATAAATACTCACAGAATATCACGGTGGTTTTATATTTGTAAAATACTAGAATGCGAAGTGCAAACGTTAATGGCTACAAGTGACTATGAAAGGGGCGTCGACCTACGTGCGGCAGAGCGGCTGCGTCGCCTGATAGCCTGGATGTTACAACAATTTTACCACTAGAAAAAAAGGAAAATATTATACAACCGTCGTGAAATATAAAAATAAATAACATTATATTACAAAGCAGAACATTGACATAGTGGCAACATTTTCCTGTTAGACTAGTCGTTAATACCTATATCTACACTTTCCACTGAATTAAAACTAAGTTTATTTTATTATAATAATACATCTAGCAAATAAAAAACTGAAATATTAAACATTGTTTACATAGTCAGAGTTAGGCCAATATGTGTTCTCTGGCCTCGATAATTTGTATTTGTTTTACTATGTACATTTAATTTTACTTCACTCATAAACATTGCGTACACAAGTATTTTCAAAACATGACTCAGTTATGAAAGTTCTTCTACAGTTCTTACCTAATATAAATGACTGTTGCATATTATGTCATAATATTTAACAACATTTATAAGTGAAGTAGTTTACGATGAACTCGGTCCCTAAATATTGATGTCTATTACGAATTGTTTGTTTAGTAAATTATTTGAGCTTTGCGATGAGATTTGAGGTTCAACCATAACATAAGTTTTCGTAAAATTTTGTTTAAATAACCGGGAAATAGACGGTTATGATTTTATTAATTTGTCATAATAGTAATATTTCTCATTTGCCAACTACTTGTGTAGTGACCGTGGGAATAGGAAGGTTTAAATATGACACGAAACATGACGTACATACATCTTTTCATTGAAGGCAAAATAAACGCTGAGAATCACGTGATCAAAACGTAATTTCAAAGATTTCATGAGTTGTGGATTCAGCTCAAATTACGTAATACGGCAGTGGTTCATATTTTGTGTTCTATTTCTAATTAATCAAATGTCATTCAAATGTGTCACTATACTACTAGATAATTATTTACGGCAATGTTTTAGCTTTAAATAATTTTATAATTATATAAAATGTAACTCCGAAATACAGCAACGATATAAAGTCTATATTGCTGCACTCTTATAGTTACAATGTTGAACGTCAAAAGTCAACAAATTCGCACAAAACAAGTTAATAAGCGAGCGAGCAGAATCAAAATCAACCACGTGACTAATAGATAGCACCTAGGTTTATACATTGTTATACGACGTTATGAATAATGTACTGTAAAATATTTCTCCTAATTCATGTTCATTCATGTTCTTCCCAGGACTAAAAAGTAAAAAATTGCTATCTATCACTATTTTAAAATGCATCAGATGAACTATTTTAATAAAAGCATTACTTCAAATATTGTTCATTTCATATAGATTAGTTTACAAAATCGGTCTCGCAGTCTAAAGAACATGTTGCAATTTCACAACTCATTAACAGATATTTTTGCAGATAAACAAACTTACGTCTAGAGGAGATTGCTTCTCGTCGTGTCGGTGAACTTAATAAAGATAATATATTTGGGGACCACACTACGTTCCGAACTGACTCGGTGACCAGCTGTCCGTTCATAAACGATGCACGCAAACGAGACGCTCATATCAGGTCGGGCGGCCTCAGTTCACGAGGCCCGAACCTCCGGCACGAAGCGAAATGACCGATAAATTCGACCGCCGAGAGAGCACTACGACGAATCCTAACGGCGAATAATAAATACTATGGTACTTTTAAAGCGGAACATGTAAGTTACATAAATAAGTAATCGCGGGGCGGGGACTAGAGACGCATTCACAGCGGCGGGTGTGGGTCGCGGGCAGGCGCGGGGACCGGCGCGGGCGCGGGCGGCGCGGCAGGGGCGGGGGCGGCCGGCGCGACTGGTCCGGACGGACCGGCCGGACCGGACGGGCCGGACGGACCGGCGGGGCTAGCGTGCGGCGCTTGTCCGGAGTGCGACGCCGGGCCGGCGGGCGTGGTGGGTGGAGCCAGTGTGAGGCGACGCGCGGGCGGCTCGTCGTCGGGCGGTTCGTCCTCGTCGGCGCTGTCGTCGGCCGCGTCGCCCGAGCCGGAGCCCTCGGCGCCCTCCCGACCCTCTTCCTCTTCTTCGTCTTCTTCTTCAGGACATAGTTGATACGCCCTACGAGAGAAGTTCACAGTAGTAATGATTACATTTACCGTCCATTACATCAATCATAAAATTAGAACAGATGTCGACTTACTTCTCGAGCGTTTTCCTCGCAGAGTTGCTTCGCTCGAGGAAGTATCCGCTAGAGGTCTCGTTGGATGTGCCGGGCGGAGACCACGTGCCGTAGGAGCCGTAACCGCCGGGGCCATACTTCTGAAACAATTCCCGCTAATCAATTCCAAATCATTCTTGTTGAAATAATTTTGTTATTAGTATGTATTTGAAAAAAAAAATTCATGAGACTTAACGTAACTGGTAAAATGGGTCAAACTCACGAAGTAAGTATAACAGAGGAGATGGCGTTAACGAATTTTCCCATAGAAAGATGCGTGACACTTTTTCAAGCTAAACCCTGCCCACTTCAGGTCTAGCCCTGCCCATATCTAGTCCAGCCCCGCCTTTTTTCCTAGCGATGAATAGCAAAAGCTAAAAGCTGTCATTTTCTACGTGGTTTAGCTATATCATGCTAGATGTCTCTATGACAATATGTATTAGCAACACAGGGACGAACTTAGTACCTTTTTATTTTTTGCAAGGATTTTTCTTATAAACATGGGTTGTGAAAATAAAAGGGATGGTGTGTCCCGAGTGCTTCGATCAATAATAGTACTAGATTCCCGATAAGCGCTTCAAAAACGGCCCGAAAAATAAGAGCACAAATACTTTTGTGGTCTAATTTCAAATTAGTATGGTCCAATCATAGCCAACGTTAAGACGTCAAAACGCCGCAGTGCGCGTTCAAAAATTGTGTAAATAATCACCGTAACACCAAGATTTTGGAAGGAATATCTTTTTTCGGTAAGTTTATATCAATATGTACACTCGGCGTCACAAAAATCGCACCTTTTCGAAAATAAGTTTAAAACATGTCCCGCCAGTAACGAATACATTAAACCCAATTAATATTGGTATCAATTAAAAGTATGTTTAACGACCTTTAAATTAACAACAGTTAGAATTCCTAAACACAACAGATCTCATTAGCACGTAACGTTAAAAAAAATGTTGTCAAAATACGCATTACAACGGCCACTAATTGCACCTCCCTACAAGGGTATAAAACGGGCGACCCGGGTTAAATGTGGGTCATTCGCTATTCAACCTTTGAAGTGAACACACGTGAACAGCTACAGCAAGAAAAATACCCCAGAAGATGGATACCATTGCAGATGAAGCCGCTCAAGTCATTGCACTACTGCAATCAGGGATGCGGCAATGTGATGTTGCTCGGCAACTGAACTTGAGTCGTTTTGCCGTTCGACGAGTGTTCCAACGTTTCCAAGAGACTGGTGGCTATATCCGAAGACGTGGATCTGGAAGACAACGGTGCACATCCGAAAGAGACGATCGCTTCATTGTTTCGACGTCTTTACGTAATCGGTTCTCCAATGCTGTTGAGCTGCAACAACAACTGCGATCAGCTCGCAGAACTTCTGTAAGCGTCTCCACGATTAGAAGAAGAATGCGGGAGAAGAAAATTGCAGCTCATAGGGCTGCTACAGGGCCCAAATTGACTGCACAGCATAGGAGAGACCGGTTGCAATTTGCCCGTGACCATGTGGATTGGACAATAGACCAATGGAGGGCTGTGCTCTTCTCGGATGAGACGAGGGTGTGTCTTTTCTGCAACGACAGGCGTCGAAGAGTGTATAGGAGGCAAGGGGAACGATTCGCACAAGCCTGTATTCAAGAGACAGTGGAATACGGGGGTGGCTCGTGCATGTTCTGGGGCGGCATGTCAATCGACGGTAAAACGAACCTTGTGTGTGTTTCTCGGACTGGAAGTGCTCGCGGGCAAGGGTCGCTGACTGCTGCTCGGTACATAACAGAGATCTTAG
The DNA here is from genome assembly GCA_947361185.1 of Charanyca ferruginea. NCBI lineage: Eukaryota > Metazoa > Arthropoda > Insecta > Lepidoptera > Noctuidae > Charanyca > Charanyca ferruginea. The sequence continues at coordinate 16,783,372 of OX376059.1, read as the reverse complement.
AGGAGCAGGTTGTCCCTTATGCGGGTTTTGTTGGCAGTGGGTTCACGTTAATGCACGATAACGCCCGTTGTCACACCGCTTTAATTGTAAGAGACTACCTGCAAGAAGTTGGCATCCCTGTTATGCGCTGGCCGGCGCGACGTCCAGACCTGAACCCTATTGAGCACCTTTGGGATGAACTGAAACGGCGAGTACGGGCACGAAATCCTGCCCCTACCACTCTCCAAGACCTTCAAGATGCCGTCGTTGCAGAATGGGACAACATTCCACAAGAGACTGTTGTCACATTAATAAGGTCCATGAGAGAACGCATGGAAGCAGTCATCAGGGCTAGGGGGGGTAACACTAGGTTTTAAGTTAGTTTTAAGGACTTTGTTGTAATTTTTGCTGATAAAATAAAATTTAACTTTTTAATCATTTGCATTAGCTTGCCTTTTTTTATTCCCTGGTAAACAAAAAACCAAATCCATTGATTTATTCTGAAATTTAAATAAATTGCCTTTCCAATTATACCTTATAGTCATATGTATACCATTGATTAATAGGGTTAAAATGACTTTGAAGGGAATTCTTAAAGAGGTGCGATTTTTGTGACGCCGAGTGTATTTATCATAAAATAAAAACTGAATTAAATAGTAAATATAAGTCATTTAGCAAATATTATGATTGTTTGACCAATGTTTGCTACAACGCGCCAACTATTGTAACAAACATCGATTATTCTGGAAAAGGGAATGCATGGAGTAGTATTGTTATATTATGATTTTTTTTTAATGAAATGTATGTTTTGATTTTTGTTTGTAGATTTCCTAGCGACCCATTTCGCTGTGCAGAAGGGGTATCTATTGTCGCGAAAGAAAGAGGAGAAGAATTATACAAGCCTTATAAAAATTAGACTTTATGTTCGATTCATTTTGATAGATTGGACATAAGTGGAAACACGCAAAGGCGCAGATTACTAAAAACAGCGGTTCCCAAATTGCAGGTAATTAACATAAATCATTAAAATAGTTGGTGTAAGATAAAAAGGTTTTGGTAAAATAGTAAGTTGATTATGTTTTTTTGTAGATTCACGTACCAATAGAGGTGCAATCAGCGACATGTTCAGAATTGACAAATGATTTATCAAATCAGGTACATTTTGTAAAATCTTTATCAAAAGAAACCTATTCCTGTAGTTATTTTCATGAGATACTTTAAAACTGTTTTCAATAAACCCCATTATGTTTCTTGACAGGCTACTTCCTCAAGAACTTTAACTTTCCATAATACCACAGGAATACGTGACATACCCCGGGCTGATGCAGTTTCTTTAAAGTCTCCTGATGCACCATTATCAGATTTAACATCTGTACAGTGGCGTGCCTTCCATACAAGCCTTCAAGCCGGGCTTGCATTCTATAATGCGAGACGATAAATATATAGTAAGCACAAAAATAAAATATCTCTAAGTAGGTACTGAATCTCATAAGAATTGACAACAATAAACATTTTAAATTCCGCGCGTAATCCAGCGCGCGTGATGGTCGATGCTACTCGATCGTTATTGGCTGCAATCATTCATTCAATTCGCAACGCGCCTGAGTGTATATTGCTATCTCGGTCGCACTCATAGGCTTCTTATGTGGCTTTTGGGATCTGATAGTTTTGCATACAAATTGTGTATATACTCTTCGCACAACGACCGCCGAAATCAAGCCCAAATGTATGAAAATAAAAGCCGGGCATGTCACTAAATGCAATAGATATCAATGTTTGTTTACGAGTGAAAGTTTGGGTGGCGCAAAGTTGCGTACCTATTTCGATAAAGTAATACATTTTCAAATTAGTTCAAATTTTGTTTTAAGCTGTTCTCGTTTGTTTTTATAAATAAGTATAGGTATTGTTTTTGATATATTTTTTAATTATCCGGTATTTAAATATTTTGTATTTACCTTTCTAGTAAAGGTAGTTGTTTTAACGTATGTGATTACGTTCCTTTGTGAATAATATTTCATACAATATGAATTCGGGAATGCATGGAATTGGCTGTGGTGCAATCGTTACTCGCAAAGATTTTATATACCTAAGTGAACAAATTTAATTTCGTTACTTTACCTAAGCCTACTCCTAATTTGAATATTTCCCATAAATCAAAATACAGCGTAGGTACAAGCAGCTTACAAATCTCCTTGAATAGTAGGAAGGCTTCTTTCATAGGTACCTACATATAAACAAATGATAAGAACGCTTCTAAAACCGTCACGTTTCGATGTTTTAAATACTTAACTTCTTTACTGCCCAGAAATCAATAATCGACGATAACAAATCAAAGATTTCTAGAGCGTGATGTGATGTTCGTTTCAAGCAAATTCTTATTTTTAACGAATTGACAACAAACGGCTTTTGTCAAAGCGACAGAAGGTACCTACGTAGTTATCACTGATACCTACTTAACACCTATTTGTAAATCAATCTAGTGTGTGCCTTCAGTGGGCTTTGTTGTTTTTCATTAGTAATCAAAAAGCGAGGAATTAAGAGTTATTATGGCCGCTCCCATTGTAAGTAAGTAATTTTAAAGATTAACATTTTCTAACATGTTAGTACAATGCGTAGTTATTTAGATAGAAAGACCAATAAATTATTTCTGCGTCATCTATTGGCCGTTCGTAAATCGATCTCGAAGAGCACAGTTGCGCCAATAACGTTAATAGATGGCTCTTAAATGAAATATGTGTTTCTGTTAGCTTTAAAATGAGCACAATAATTATAATATATTATGTTTTTATATTAAGTGCGCCATTTTGCGGAACGACGAATTCTGAAGAAAATAATAGGTTTTTATTCTGAAAGCTGTTGAGCTTGCCCTAACTTTGACCCCTAGGCACGCCACTGCATCTGTATATGACAGTCCTAGGAAAGATTATTTAAAAAAGAAATTGACGACATGGCGCAGGATTTTAGATAAAAAAATCTAAGAAAATCCATAATTTAAAAAAAGTAAATAAGCGACTATCTAAAAAAAATCTTTCTCTAAAAAACATAATTAATTTGCTTCAAAAGAAAAAATCTATTGACGATTTAGTATGTTTCGATTTGACAAAAAATGTTGAAGTTGCAGAAATATTTAATGGAATGAATATAAAAAATAAAAAAAATCGTTCCAGGCCCTTCGTTAAATTTTTTATACGGGTTGATTACAATGAGCACGGAACAGATAAATAGAGTTGGAAAGGCCCTCGCTTCAATTTTGTTTTAAAACCAGTGTCGCCGTTTACTCCCACTATTTTAATTTCTAATACATACGCAATACTATGTATATTAATATTTCGCACACTACCAAATCACACGCACATAAATCGCAGGACAGCTATTCGTTTGCACACTAGCACAAGTTCCCGTAGGCATTGGACACTCACATACGCAAAAAACAATAAAATTTGTCATTTACGCTAGTGCTTGATAAAGCCGATATTTTTTTTTTCGATAAATTCTAAGTTCGTTTAACTGCTGTGTATTTAAAAAAATGGAGTTTATTGAATTTATGGGGAAATATAAAACGTGAAATAAAAATCATTAAATCATTTTATTTTTCGTTTATAAATGACAAATAATCACAAGAAATCAACCAAGTTGGCTGGCTAAAGTAGATAAATCTTTCAGGGGGTTCTATTTAAAATGTTACAATAAAATTCCTCTCCACATTGTTCAACTAAATGAGAAAATTAAAGTCTTATATAAAACGCACACTATGCAGCTGAGTATATACATACCTACATACTTATATGTACCTATAGCCTAATGTTTAAATGATGAAATCATTTTCAGCAAAATGTTTAGAGCACATAGTACTTGTATTTGTAAGCATCCAGTTTCCTCTACCTATCACGTCTATCCATTGTTCCCTCCCTGACGTTAGGTACTTTAGGAAACCTAAAAATTTATAATTTAATAGATAAGTCAAAAAGGATTTTATTTAAATTGTAATTCTAAATACAATACAATATAGTAAATACTCGTAGGTGACAGGTCTATATGTCCCTTTTATATCATTCTGTCACATTCATTCAATGATTAATATAATATTTAACTGGTCAAGCGCCTATAACGAGACACAATTTATTTTCCTACGGTTATAGTGCGATTACTATGCGAAATATACGTCTAACTAAAAATATACTATCATTAATTAAATATATGATATTTCAAAAATAATCTTTGTCAAACGTAAATATAGTCGAGTTTTTTATCGATGATTTTATTTCACCACATGGTCACCTCACTATCGATAGACAAGGCTGGCCAATCATGGCAAACCTTATAATCTCCATGGTTGAAGTGTAGAGAATGCAATGCATGCAGTACATTGCAAGCGGACTCGGTCATTGCGTTGATTAAGCGAGTAAACATTGGGCAATGTATGCTTTTTGTAACTTAATGCAATAATGTTGTCTATATTTGAAATTTCATAATGATCATTATATTTTAAGCTTTTTACGAATAATATCTTAATTAAATGTTATTTTCAGATGTTATAGCCCTTAACAGAGAGAGTTGGAAGGAGAGTGGAGAGGCCTTTGCCCAGCAGTGGGAAAATCCAGGCTGAAAATGTAATGTAATGTTATTTTCGACTTACCGATTAAAAGATATACCTCCTCCCTCTGTACTTGAGGTATGACTTTTTGTTTTGCAAGTTATTATGGCACAATACGGCATTTTAATGCAGAGATTTCTTCTCCGAAGTGGACCGAAGCACACTAAACGCGGTGTACGAATGAATCGGTCGAGTTATGATTGTCAGGTCATAATTGTGGCGCATTTGCCACGCCCACATTACCATTCCAACTCTATTTATCTGTTCCGTGACAATGAGCCTACCCACACATAGTTAATAGCAATGTCTTAATAAAATAACTGTTGTACAATTTTAGTACTACTACTATTTTAAATCAGTCAATAAATATTTGACACCGTCCAAAACGAATCTTCGCCTAAAAACATAATATTCTGTAACTCTACGTGTTTTGAGCATTGAAATGTAATACCAAGAACTATGTCTAGTTCCAAACAACAACAATGTTTTTAACCTTATTGCTTAGATTTTAAGTTTCATTTTATAATAAATATTTTTGTTACAAATATTAAAATGACTTTTTATTTTCAAGCGACATTTAAAATTTATTGCCTAAAGGCAATTACCATAGGCATTATTATTATTAGGCATTATTTACCTTTCTCCGATGACAGGATTTAAACAAAAATATATTGGACAGTTCGACTCCACTCATTTCTTGTCCAAGCGACGAGCATCGGTCGTCACAATTTTATTGCTTTTTTGACAATTTGTAATTTTGACCTTAAATCATGCGTGTAAGGTTAAATTTCTTTTGATGTATGTTGACCAGCTAGTTTCGATCGTAAAAATGTATAGTTTTTTTGCATAGCTTTGTGAACATAACTTTAAAAAGTTGTATTTAAGGTTGAATTTACATTAATGCATATTTTTCTCATTAGGTAAATCCAATTGGTGCCAGTTTTGAAGTGAACTTTTGCATGGGATTGTGTATCTAGTACTATTATTGATCGAAGCCCGAGTGTTACGCATTTAAGGTGCAACTGTATAATACACAGCGAATCTAGTTAATTGTTGCCACGTCATACCGGCTACATAAGTACATAATATAATAATATAAAAATGAACTTATGCAAAGAAGAAAGAATAAAATACAAAAGTTTTTGATTTTAATATTTTTTTTTTATATGTAAGTGTTCACTATATTATATACATGTATGTGTGCCACCTTAATAAACGTCGCCGCCGTTATTAAATTATTGAATTCTAAGTACGGCCCTGCCATTATTTTGCTTGTCAATTCAGCAATGTTGCAATTTTGGGGATTTTCCCATTTTTAGGGGCAAAATAACATAACAGACACTAGACAAAATAGTTTTATAATAATAATAGTTTTATAATTAACAATATAAAACGATATATCTTGATAATTAACAATATAACATGGCGAAGTAAATTATAGGTAAGTACTACGGCGGCGCTTCGGTGTTTAATTTTGATTTAATATTATAAGCTAGATTTGCCCCATGCTTTCATGTTATATAAGCGTGCAACTGGCGAGCGCACTATTCAGTGGTGGATCAATTAGTTTATTGTAATATAAAATGAACTATGTAAAGCAAAACGTCTTTATCCTAAAACAAAATTACGCCGGAAATCAAGGAACTTTTTGGCCTCCATTTTAATTTAATAAGGGTCATTAAAAATTTTAGGGTAAATTAAATTATAAAGTTATAACCCCGTTTTTTTTGTTTCACTACCTCACACTAGATGGCATACGGAACTAGAAATGGAAAATTTAAATTAAAAACCACAATGCGATACTTTTAGTCGACAAAAAAGGATCAAGATAATCTAATATGTATTTAAAAACATACATAATAGTTTTAAACCTATTAATAATTATATTTTCACATAGTTTTTTTACCGAAAAGGTGGCGCCCTCTTGTTTAGAGTAGTAGAACAGAAGAAGACGAGGTAAACCTTGCTATCAAATATATTAAGGGTGTTCCCAAAATAATCAACACTTCACCAAAAAACTAACGCAAACAGAGGGTACCCTAAAAGATGTACCCCTATGTAATCTCACATACCAAATATCGAATGCTCATAATAATGTTGTCAACAATAAGAGGTCCCTGAAATGTTTATACGCTAACGTACGCAGTGTAGTAAGTCCTGGAAAACTAGACGAACTGAAATGTATAATCCAATCTGTACCAAGCACTTTACATGTAATATTACTGACGGAAACATGGATAAAAAGTGACTCTGAAGCTGAGAGTGCAATGCTATTGGACTACACTCACTACTATAATTACCGCACTACTAGACGAGGAGGGGGCGTCTCGATTTATGTACATTCCAGTTTACAGCACAATCTTATCGAAGAACTATGTGAGGATGACAACCACTTGACCACCAACCACTATGGATTCATCTCAACAGATTTCCTCTAGACATTGGTGTTATTTACAAGCCTGAGAGAACCAACAATGAAACCAATCTCAAGAATAATAAATTTCACCTAGCCGTTGTAAATTCTGCGATGTCAGATCACAAACATTTATACCTCGAAATTCACCAATACAAACCTGAAATTAAGAAAAAATATACATACACTACCATGGACTATGATAAACTATACAAGACAGTCGATGAAGTTCTTTTCCAGGCCGAAAATATGTTATATGTGCAACTTGAGGAAAAACTTACAGATGCTGTAATTCAAAGCAAAATTACCAAAACAAAAATACAAAACCCACCAAAGTCAGACTGGATAAACAAAAATATTATTAACTTAATAAGCAGAAGAAACCAAATATTAAATACCCGCAATACGGCAGCATTTGAAGAAAAGGAAGAAAACCTAGAAATAGAATTATTAAAAGCAAGAAAGGAACTCCGAGGAAAAATACAAGATGCTAAATGTGAATATTACTCCAAAGCTTTTAAAAACTGTGCAAAAAAACCACTTAAAATGTGGCAATTAATTAACTCTTTGAGCATCAATATGAAAACTAAGAATAGCAATGCCCCGATCCAAACTTGAGACAGATTCTCGCTGTTTTACTGAGGTATCTGATATATGTAACTGCTTTAACCATTTTTTTGCCAATATAGGCGCTATCCTAGCAAATAAAATACCATCCAAATATCACGATAGTGAAGCATACCAACAGGCTTACAGTAGTAAAATAGAATCTAAATATGCTGACTTATCAGAATTTGCCCCTGCTTCTTTAAGTGAAGTTAGTAATATAATTGACAACCTAAATACGAATACGACAACCGGTATCGATGGCATCTCATGCAAGTCTCAAAATGTGTTAAAGATTTAGTACTCGAGAAGTTAACTACCTGCATCAACCATTGCCTTAAATCAGGATATTTCCCTGATTCCCTTAAAATAGCAAAAGTGAGCCCAATTTTTAAATCTGGAAAAAAACTGACCCGGGTAATTATCGCCCTATCTCGGTACTACCAGTAATTTCTAAAATCTTCGAAAAAATAATCTGTAACCGCTTGGAAAAATATTTAAGCACTAATGACTTCCTCTATAATAAACAGTATGGCTTCCGCTCCAAATCAAATACACTATCCGCCTGTATAGACCTCGTAACTAACCTGAAATGTAATATAGACCAAAAACAAAAAGGTCTAGGTATATTTATAGATTAAAAAAAGGCGTTTGACACGATAAGTCATAAACTGCTCCTTAAAAAACTACATGATTTTGGCATTAGAGAATCTGCACATAAAATGATTGAGTCATACCTCTCTAATAGATACCAGATTGTTAAAATAGGTGAAACCAAAAGCACTCCAGAACTAATAACCTACGGAGTTCCACAAGGTTCCCTTCTCGGGCCCTTGCTTTTCTTAATATATATTAATAATATTAAAGACCTAAACTTAGCTGCAGATGTAACATTATATGCCGATGACACCTGTCTCTTCTACTTTGGCAAGGAAATTCAAGCAATCGTTAGTCGAGCTCAAGTAGACCTTAATAACCTATTTACGTGGTTTCAATATAATTTATTAAGCATCAATGTGGCTAAGACCAATTTTATGATATTTAGTGCTAAGAATAAAAACATTCAACCTTTTTAACAATTACACGTTAATAATGAACCGCTGACTCAAGTAAAATCAGAAAAATACCTCAGTCTAATCTTAGATAAACACCTAACCTGGAAGCCACACTTGGACAAAATAATAATGATGGGAATACCACGTGGTACTGTCCGGTGCCTTCCCAAATCTGTTAAGTACATAATTAATAATTCACTAATAAAATCTCACCTGTCCTACTTAATTGAAATCTGGGGCTCTGCAGCAAAAACAAATATACAAAAGTTACAAATTACCCAAAACAAAATCATCAAATTAGTTTTCCACCTTAATTACTTAACGCCAACCGAAACTGTCTTTCATAGAACCAAACTCATGACACTTGCCCAAATGTATAAATTCCATACCTGCATCCTTATACGGAAGATATTGACTAAAGATACACATTCTCAAATAACTTTCACTAAAAAAGCGCAAATTCAGACCCGCTTATTGAGAAATGGTAACGATATCTGCCTATACAGTAGACCACGGACCAACTACGGTACTAGAAATATTAAGTATGAGGGTGCCAACATGTATAATAAGTTGCCGAAAGATATTAAGGAAATAAAATCGTTTCCCCTTTTTAAAAAGAAATTAAAATTTCACATTATGAAAAGTCATAAATTATCATAACAATTACATCGAAATCATGATTGTCATTGTCATGGTCATTGTCTCTGTCATTTAAAAAAAAAAAAAAAAAGAAAAAGAAAAAAAAAAAAATTACAAATAAATAAATAAATAAAAAACAACAACACTAAAAACACAACAACAACAACAACACAACACACAACAAAGTAAATGCTTTCAATAGCAACTGTAATAGGGACTGAGTTTCGATACGTAATATGGACTCAGTCTCAACACTTTTTGCAGATTACCTACATCACGAATAATATTATAAAATTGTATCTTTAGAAAATTGTATCTAGATTATTATTGTAAATATTTTATTTTACTAACAATATAATAAGTTATCGACTAACAATATTGTACTTACTCCTAGCTTTAAAGGTACCGTTCCGATACTCGTTCCAAGGAACGCTTACTTATGTGTATGTAACCAGTGTTTCTCATTCAAGTGGATAATTGTATTCTGTTTTGAGAAATAAATGTCTTAAACCATAAACCATAGAATATCTATGACAATGATGGTTTTTTCTAGAACTTTGCTGATGAATTACTCAAAAATAATGCCTACCGGTGCGATAAGAGGCCTTATGTGGCATCAGAATGTTTATTGGTGTAGGTTTAGCAATTAAGCACATAACATTTCATGATTAAATTTTTATAAATAGTGTAATTAATGAAAAAATGATTAAAACTGGAATGTCCGTAATGTCTGGTGCACAAGACGGCTATAGATCGAATGGCCGAAGCCACACCCACTTTGATGACGTCATTGCACCAGTGCGTGTCACGGTGCACCGGTGCTATGGGCATCTCCTCTATTATACTTACTTCGTGGTCAAACTATGTATGTGATAGAATACGACTTTAGCGTTAACTTTGATTTTAAGAGCTATTTACCTTTTGGTCGTTTATAGCCGACAAATGAAAACGTGCCCAACACCATCGTCGGCTATAGCCGACAAGAAAACGTCACACGGAACATTTTTTGGTACAAAGTAAATATATACTAAATTTAGTTTTCAGTGTTTCTTTTTCCTATTATTTAAGACTACATTAATAGAATAGTGTAAAAAGGCTCCAATATATTTCCACTAGTTTCTGCCCGCGACTTCGTCCAAGCGAATGTCGGTTATCGCAGACGTAAATAAAGTTGCGGTTTAAAAAGTATCCTATGTCCTTCCCTTGGGTTCAAGCTATCTTCTACCAAATTTCATCAATATAAATAGTGTTGCCAGCGGGCAGTCTCTCGGCTTTGGATACGAAACTTTTCGCTTTTCTAAATATTCGCGACACACACAATGCGGAGATTGTAGAACTACATAGTGATTATAGAAGATATCTCGGACTAAGCTCTTCGTATAATTACAATAGAACTTCAGTTCATGTCGGTTATTTGATGTGGATTCAGTGGACGGATGGCATTTAGTAAGTGTAGTATCAGGCCTTCGTCACTCGTTTAAGATCACGCGCTTAAGTACCTACGGCTCGTTTTCGTTCGAACGTCCAAAATCCAGTCGGGTTGCCACGCGTTCGCTCAAGTGTACGTATGCCACAGATATTTTTTTTCCGATATTGTTTAACTAATAGTTTCTTACCATACTGCGACCGCAGCTTTAATAAGGGCTAATCGTGCATATTGCAGTGTAGACTGCTGTCAAAATAAAGCAACCAACAAAAGTATATACTTCTTCAAATTACCTAAGGAAAGGTAAATATTTTGTATTTGTTTTTTCTCTGTTGATTCTATTTACTACATTACTTAGGTGCTTTTATAACAAGAAAATTTTATAATAGTACGTAATTATAAGTAGGTATTGATTTGATTAGACATTTTACTTATTATTTTTCAAAACATACTCACAACCTTTTGTGTAATCATTTCATAATCATAGGACAGCCCTAGCGTTGTGTAATTTGATGCATGTGATCGCCCGACACCACGGCAGACGACGTAGTAGATACTCTCGAGCGTGTGCGTAAAGTACGTTTTAGCGCGCACGAGCGGCTGTAATATTTTTGTAGGCAGTTATAGCGTTAGTTATCTATCTTTTTCTATGGAGTGAAGTATCTGTTCCAAAGGAACTATTAGTTAATCTGTGGTAGTATGGTCACAGAATACTTAATAGTACTACGTACAGAAGGGACACTCTCTTACCCGCGCTATATCAGATACCGCACCTCACCCCGCACTTCGAGGTGCACTTCGCACACTCTTTAGCAAGGGCGCTCAAAAATTCAAAATCGTAAGAACTGCAGCGCTGTAGGTACTGCTGACACAAACACACAATTTTGCGATTTATTTTGTTTTTAAGCTTTTTATATTAGTTTTAATCACGATGTTTCATTTATGTTCCAAGTTTTCTTCGTTTGTATATAATACAATTGCAACATTACCAATACCAACTATTAATTATTGCTCTCTCTCTTTATTGTCGTAGTTATGTCTCCGTCTTTCACGTTCTATTCATTCTTGAAATTAAAAAGTAGTACGCACTAACTATGTCACGTCGCTCCATTGCTATGCTAAAAAAAATTGCTGCACATTTCGCGCCATTTTTTTTACGCTACGCACGACATTCAACCCTAGTACAGTTCGCGTCAAATAATTTTGCCGCTCTGAAGCTAGCCGTTCCGAACGACCGCGCAGTACTACCGCGTAAAAAAGTTTTCACTTAGGTAAAAATATTTTAAGTGTATACGTAACTTTAAATATATTATCCAAAATTAAAATTATTCCTTATTTCATTTGATGTACCTAAAAAAAAGAAGGAAAAAAAAATACGTTTATTTGCGATATTTTTTTATTCAAGGTTCAAGAAGAAATTGGTTTATGAGAAGATTTTTTTGTTCGATATTATTCACTTTCACTGGACATTGGCGAGACGCCTGCTATGAAACTACCTTTATTGCCTTTAAAGGTGCTCGTGCTAGGCATTTCTCTGTCATCAGAGTCCGTGTTATCCGAATCCGTCATAATATCGGTATCGTCATTCTCTGATTCCATTTCGGATTCCGAGCTATCACCTGTAAATATTATAAAGTTTTCCGTCATGTCGTCTACGATATGGTCTCTTATTCTATATTGATCTTCAATTTTTTTTATTTTAGCGCACAAGGCCGCCCATTCTTCTTGCCCCATTATGTTGACTTTTTCTTCAACCAACTCCATTATCCGGTTGACGTTAAAGTCCACATTTTTGGTGGCTACGTAACCCTTAATAGCCGCCCACGCCATCTCTATTGGGTTCAAGTCTGGGTGATAAGGCGGTAGACGGAGAACGCTATGGTTGTGTTGTGCAAAAATGTCATCTATCACAAAATTTATGTGGGCGCTTTTATTTTGGCATATCAGTTGGTATAGTTGTGGCTTGAGCATGTGATTTTCAAAGGGTATGCCTTTTTCTGATAGCCACAACTTCATGTCCTCTTTTTTTGAATTGGACGTTGGTGCGGGGTCACGCAATTTATTATGATAGGGAGCATTATCTATCACGATTTTTTTTTTTTTTTTTTTTTATCATTTGATAGGCATACGTTTGACCTCTATCTCACCTGATGGGAAGCGATGATGCGGTCTAAGATGGAGCACGCTTGCCTAGAAGTAACCTATTCACTCTTGACTTCACGATGACTGAATTAGGACTTAAGTTGGGTATGAGTTTAGTTTTCAGCCATTTTTCATAGTTTGTAAAATTCATATCGTCGTGATAGTCACCCGACTTTATCCCAGATTTAAACATTAGCAGGCTATTCGGTATAAATCCATCTTCGGACCCCGCGTGGACGATGACCACTCTTTGTCCTTTGGAAATAGGAGCCTTCAACCCTTTTCCAGATTCATCTGACCAGGCTTTGCTCTTCGTATGTGATGAATGCACATATGACTCATCTGTAAACACAATTGTTCTTCCTTCGTCTCGATATTTTTTAATATTTCGCAGGTATTCTATCCTTTGGAGTCGCAAGTCGTGTTTCTCTATTAATATTTTCCTATTATTTTGGGTTCACCTCCATTTAAAACCTAAGTCTTTAATTATTCTGCTTAAGCTACTTGCAGAGCCTTTAAAATTTATGTCGCTTTGCAATTTAGTCAGTAGCCGTTTCAGAGTTGGCATCTCCTTTTCTGTTACATGAAAATTATGGATGCAGCGTTTGATAATGCCTTTGTCAAAATTGTCAATTCCAGTGATTGGCTTTGACTTTTGCCTTTTTTTCCCCGGAGTACGAAAAACGGAAATCATATCGTTTTTTTTTCCTTCACAAATTATATTTCAGACGGTCCGTTCCGAAGTGCCGGTTGCCTCGGCAGCTCGGCGTTGTACCTTCGCAACATTATGCACGCCTTCTTCCTTCTCTTTCTGCATATAATTTACCACATTATGAATTATTTTTCTCGCCTGACGGCGTAAAACTGTGTTCCGTTTCGGCATTGCTTTCACAAAACAGTACAACGTCAACAGTAACAATAACAAGGCAAACGCAACAATAACAAATAACAACAAAAACTAATAACAATAACCAACAAAAGCAAATAACAATAAACAACAAACTAAAAACGCGTAACAGTTTTGGCATCGACAGTCTAACCGTAATGTGCGAGCGGAACACATGTAAGCATCGAACGTATACGGACGACTGAGACGGAAACACAACGCTGTGGCCCACCCCTTGCTTCCCTATCCACGCATGCGCGCTGCTGTTTTATTCCTAAGACTAACTACTGCGCGGTGATTTGTTGCCTATTTCAGAGCGGCAATGTTATTTGACGCAAACTGTAGAATTAACGCACACATTTGCACGTGTACAAATGTCATTTGGTTTTGTAGTAGTAATAGGTAATTATTATTATTATTGCCCCGCGCCCGTCTCCGCGGCTCCTCTACGCAGCGCCGCTCGAGCCCCGAGCCCCGTCTCGCTGCCAGTGTCTGCAGCCCCGGTGAAACCTCTGCAGGGGGGTTCCGCTAACGTCACAGCGAGCGCCCCTGGCGCTGCTAGTATAAAGCCTGTGCCGGAAAAGGCGCCGAATAAGGCTGATAATGGGGATGGTTTTGTGACGGTGCAGAGGAGGAAGCGCCGATCACGGAAGATCGAGAACCGCTGCGGCAAAGCACCAACGGAGCCCGACGTAAGTCTGCGTGCCGCTAAGCCGAACACACCGGTGTATATCTCCCGCCTGCACTACACCACTAAGGTGGAGGACATCGTAGAGTACGTGCGCCGAAAGATAAAGTACACGCCGAGGGTGCAGTTACTGGAGTCGCGCCGCAACGTCAATTTCAAGGCGTTTGTGGTGCGAGTACCGAATTGTTTCCTGCCCCTCGTCATGGAAGAAGACTTTTGGCCGCAGGACGTGGTATTCCGTCGCTTCCGCGGGCAAGTGCCACAGGACAGCACACAGTCAACTTAGTGCAATTTAGTGAAGTGCTACTAACATAGTCTTAAGTCGTTTCTATTAACACAAGGTTGAAATTATAAAATATATATGTTTAGGTTAAGGTATTTATCTATGGGCCTATGCAGCCTGAAATAAATGAATTATTATTATTATTATTATTATTATTTAGCGAGTTTTGTATGGAGTGACTTTCACTATTCAAAAGTGCCTGCAAATGGTTTAATTGAAATAAATGCTTTGACTTTTTTTTTTTTGAGTGCCCGAGGTGTGGTATGGTGTAAGAGCAGAAGTAGTAGTTACGCGGTCGAGCTCGTCCTGCAGCCAGGCCAGCAGCTGGCGCCAGCGCCGGCGCGCGTCGGGCTGCGCGTGCACGGCGCGCACGGCGGCGGGCGCGCGGCTCATGACGCCCACCAGCAGCTTGACGCAGGCGTACGCGCGCTTCTGGTAGTGGCCGCGCGCCCGCGCCGCCGTCTCCAGCAGCCCCGGCCGCTCGTCCGACACGCCCTGAGGACATACGTGCGTCAAATATTTGTTTATGCTTGTGGTGAGACCCACCAAGAAGCTTATAGGTAAAAGTGGAGGCAACACTCTGAACAAATAAGTGAAACCAACTGTGGGCAGACGCTCTCTTTCTGAATGCATACATAAGATAAAGAAAACTCATATTACTATCTCGTTCTTATGTATGCATTCAGGGAGGCAACACGTTAAATACCTAAGTAAAACTACCTGTGGGTAGATGCTCTCTTTCTGAATGCATACATAAGAACGAGATAGTAATATGAGTTTTCTTTATCTTATGTATGCATTCAGAAAGAGAGCGTCTGCCCACAGTTGGTTTCACTTAGGTATTTAAAGTGTTGCCTCCACTTTTATCTATAAGCTTCTTGAGACCCACCAATAATAACCACTAATAACTTTAGAAACTTATAATCATTTTGTACACATATACAAGGTGTAACGTCAAATACGCAAAACCTGAAAATAGTTTGATTAGAATAACGAGCAGAATCAATTGAACCACTTTTTAATATAGGTCACATTTTTCAAAAAATCTTCATTATACATGTTGCCCAGTCTATTTATTAATAAGTCAAGCCATCACGTGCGCAAACCTGCCAAAATAGGTAAACAAACACAAATGGTTGCCGTCCAATTTAAATTTTCTCATACTCGTGATAATAATAGTTCTTATTTCAATGCAAATACGAGTCTTGATAAAACTAAAACAGCAGATATAACCTTGAATTTTTTTTATGATTTTTTTACTTTCAAGAGTTAGGTTAATTGAATTAAAAATCATTTGGGGTGTCTGAGGTTTTGCGTGTTTAACGTTACACTTTGTATACCCTGTTCACAATAAAATTAGACATTTACAAAAACCTTTTTTACATTCCGTTCAACCGATTTTGACTTATATTGCGTTGGTAGCATGACAAATGGCAACTGCAGTAAACAGTTGTTATTGTAACCACATTTTTGATAGAAGTCAAAATCGATTGAAAAGACTGTAAAAAAGATTTGTGTTTATGTCTAATCTTATTGTGAACAGGGTATAGGTACAGTCAAACAAGCTATTTGGTTTACAGGCAAAAATATTCATCTTTCTACTCACAGATATAGATAGACCTAGATAACGCAAGAGCAACTACTTCGCGTGCCTATTTTTTTTCGTGCCTAACTTACGATAAAAAATCGTAAATAAAAAAATAAAGTAAACGTTTCCTTCCATCGGTAAGTTATTTTGTGATTAATATTATGCGTAATTAATTTAAAAAACAATTATTTTTAACCTCCCCCCCTGTGTTCCCTCAGTAATTAATACCTGGTAATACTAAATTTAGGAAAAAACAAAACATACGTATTACATTGTGACGTCCAAAAAATGGCACGCTTGGTTTTCATACAGATCGTGATACTTGCGATATCTAGGTCTATCTATATCTGTGGTTTGTTTACGCTGTTAGTACACCGACGCATTCGTATGCGCCACCGAAACTACTAACTTCAGGACCGCCAAGATACGTCAGCCGTACTTATACATCACCTTCACTGCCCCTCACTCTTCGTCCCGCGCAGCGCCCCCCGCGCGCGGGGTTTAATAGCGGGAACACATATTATAATTCAAATCACAGAGTATCAGTTCATAAAACTCGAACTATATTAAAAAGGTTTAGGTAGCTAAATAAAAATGATGTATTTTTATTCAAATCTGCATGTTAAAATTCTCATTGGTCTATTCTTGTTCTCATTGTCAAACATGTCGTATGTATTGCTTATATATTACGAATGTAAATATAATTTAGTACCTATGCTTGCACGAAATATCAGAATTTTAACAAGCACATTATAATAAAAAGACATCTCAAGATTGTTTACCTTTATTTACCTACCTAATTCAACGGAATATAGGATATTGCCATCTCAAACAAAATGCAATAATAAAAGCTTAAAATAATCATTAATGTTTTGTTTCCGTACTATAATACAGCACTCAGTACGAATTACCTTAATAACGTTATGTATCCGATGTTGCTGCCAACTGTCCTCCATGAGTAACAGCGCAGTGAGAGCGTCTGAGTGCCGACGCAGCTCGTGACAATACGCGTACGCCATCTGCCATAGCAGCTCAGCCAACGCGATGCGCGACCAGCCCGCGTGCTCCCAGCACACGAACTGAAGCAGTCTGATGCCTTCTTCACAGCCGCAACACTCTTCTGTGAGCTTTTTCATGTAACTTCTGAACGAAAATGCGGTTATGTAAAAGTCGTAGGATTTCCGATCAATGAAAATTAACTTTCAAAGGTGTTAAACATTTATTGTTATGTTAAAATGTTATGAATGCACCCGGTTGGTTTGATGTCTGGTAATGCACTGATGTTAAAGTATTCATAAAATTGTCACTTAGATATATAATAATAATAATAATAATAATATGTGGGGACATTTTCACACACGGCCATCTGACCCCAAACTAGGGAGACCCTGTACTATGGGTGTCAGACAGCTGATATACATACACAAATACATTTTTTTTTTTGTAAATACATACATATATAGATAAACAACACCCAGACACAAAGCAAACACAAGTGCTCATCACACCAATGTTTACCCTAGGCGGGAATCGAACCCGCAACACGCTGCGCAGCAGTCGATCGCTCAGCCACTCGCGAGCCGTGTCGTCGTACAATGATCGTTATAAACTTTGTAAGCAGGTGTTCGGTTGCTTAGACCGAACAGAAGATAAGATCCATTTTTAAGAATTTTGTTACTGGCACTTGGCAGTGTCACTATTTGTAAATAATCTGACCTACTGCAGTCGCATAGGATCGTTTTAAGAAGAGTTGTCAAAGTTAGGAGCGGATGGGCAGCTCACATTTCAGACATACTATGAAGGGTAGAGGTAGGGAGCACGATCTCTGTGTATGAAATTGTCAGTTAAAATGTGCCACATAAGGGCGGCGCTACAATCGCGACCGGGTAATTTTTTTTTTAATTATTAGACCAATTACAAAATATTGATTTCATAATTTTTAAATTATATACAATTATCATACAAAATATCAGCGCATGTAAATCTATCATAAAAGAAAGTCGTGTTAGTTACACTATTTATAACTCAAGAACGGCTGAACCGATTTGGATGAAAATTGGTGGGGAGGTAGCTTAGAACCAGGAGACGGACATAGGATACTTTTTTTTTTGTAGGTGTAGAGTAGGTTTAGGGTAGGTGTAGGGTAGGTGTAGGGTAAGTGTAAGGGTAAGTGTAAGGTTGGTGTAGGGTAGGTAAGTAGGTAGATAGGGACAGGACAACGTCTGTCGGGTCAGCTAGTAACATATATTTAGCTAACCATGAGTGGAATAAAAGTCGCCGCAGGAAGGTGCGTGACTTATCACGGACCACCATGGAGCATCGCGCGACCGACGAGTCAAAAAGAAGAAAACAATAAACAATCAAATATAAGATGTCATTGGCTGTTCCTTTTGATTGAAAGCCGTTTGTAATTTTATTAGTTACATTAAAATACTAAAATTTAAGAAAGCGTTTTTTTATATCAATCCGTGATCGAGTCGAACGTAAACAGCGCATTTGTTATACAGCGAACTGACGTCATTTCCACAAAGCAATAAGGCGTCCACTACGAGAAGTTTTCGTCAAACTACGCGCGAAATTTGAAAATTTAAAATTTAGAAGCATTTTTATGGATCTTCCGATTGAATAAAAATTTTGTTTGATTTTTCTTTGGTGGCATATTATTGAGACGTTTTTCAAAAATGGGTGTAATGCCCTATAGTCGGCTCAAGTGTCAGACGTACCCAGTTCTGTTGTAGAGCACGTCTGCGGCGGCGGGCGACAGCAGCGGGCGCGCGGCGTGCGCGTGCGGCTCGGCGTAGGGGTTGGGCAGCGGCGCCGCGCCCTCCGCCGCGCCCGCCGACACGCAGCGCGCGCTCACGTCGCAGCAGCGCACCAGCGCGCACACCACCTGCGCACAATCATGTCGCTAGGGTAGGGTTTCTTAAACTTTATGTAATCACGAACCACTTTCACAATTTAAACAATTTCACTGATCCCTTTGACAGGAGGGGGGATATTTTAGGAAAAGAAAACTTGCCTTATTTCGAAATCATGGCTTGGCCGAGTAATGCAGAGTTTACTACACAAATTTCTCATAATTATATTGTGATTTAAATGACCTACTGCGGACCCGTGATGTAAAAAAGAAACCACATGCTACGGAACCCCAAGGGGTTCGTGGACCCCACTTTAAGAAACCCTGCGCTAGGGTATAACATTAACACTCCAAGCAAAGAGGACACGGTTGGCATTGTGCTTGAAGTTACTATACCAACACATAATCTAAACTTTTGTTACGATTTAACCGAAAAACTACTCGAACGATTTTAAAAATTGTTTCACCATTAGAAAGTTACATTTTTAACAAGTACGGGTGGGATTCTTGAGAAAATTCAGGCGAACGAAGTCGCAGGCAAAGTGCTAGTGTAATATAACTATGTAAGTCTAGGTATATATGAGGCGGTTAGCACCAGAGTGGCCTGTCTTTTCTAGACACAATTAAAATGCTTTGTCTGGAAAAGATAGGCCACTCTGGCGCTCACCGCCTCATATGGTATGGATCTTTTGTTACCTAAATTAAATTATAAATTATTATTATTGCAGTCTGCACAGACAGGTAAACGCGTGACGGGTTAATGCAATGTATCTAAGAAAGGATTCACTCGGGAGTGGCACGTGGCTAAGTAAAAGCCGTATGGATCAATCGGTCATGGTTAAGATAAGCTTGCCGTTGTCGGTCCGTGGATGGGTGACCATCATCATAAGAAAATACTCTTTATACTCATAAGTGAGCTTGTTGAAAAGAAGTTATACCTGATGAATTTTGGCTGACTCAGGATACTGGTATTTTCCCATTGACGTGTTTGATTCGTCCATGCAAACGGATAATACTATATCCAGTAATTTTAGCTGAAAGAGAGAAAAACATCATAATTATTATAAAAATATCCGATTTTTTTTTGCTTCCATTTTTTTTGCACTATTTAGGGACCAAGATTTATCGTAACATAAGTTCTAAGCGACTAAACTAAAAAAATAAAAATAAATAGATAATAATAATAATAGCTTTTTACAGTCTTCTAACTAGAGATACTGGCTCACGTAGGCTAGTTAAATTAGCTTCGCATTACATACCCTCAGCAGTTGATGTTTCTCGCTGAGCCCGAGGCAGGCGTACGTGTGGAATAGGTTGAACAGCAGTGGCAGGTGTCGGTGCGTATGCGCATCGGTGTGTGGCGGCACGGCCAGCGCGCGCGCGCTACATAGTAGCTGGTCTGAGAGGGAGGTCGCCTCGTCGCGTGTGCACCATGACCCGTAGCCGTTGCTTACTGTGACACACAAGTACGAGCGATATTTTTACACATTTATTTGATACAATAGTATAAAACAAAGTCGCCGGCGTGTACGAGCATAAGTTCCGAATGACTGCACCAAATTGGATAATTCTTGTTTTGTTGTGTTAGGTATTGCCAGTTCGGATGCAATTTTCGGATAAAATTGCATCCGTCCGAAGCTGGGGTGGGCCGCTAGTTTCGTATAACTGTAAGTAATGGCTCGAGGTCCTGAACTTTTCCATTCGAACTTAACATATTGCGAATGATGTTTAATTTGTTTGAAATTTCGTTATTTCACAAATAAGTTAACTCATTTGTGATTCTTCATGATAAATTCTGAAAGCGAAAGGACTCGGGCGACCGGATAGATATAATTCTAGGAACAGTATATGCATTACGTTCTGCTATTTGGCGATTAATAATAATGAGACAGTTACAGAAATGTTAATAGAGAACAAAACCAAGAGTAATTAATGATCTACCTGGTGGATCTTGAACTGAGAAATGTGCCAAGAAGACGATGATTTTCATAAATACTATTCTCACTTCAGCTGTTGGACTCGATAACAAGTAGTCGCACAGTCTGAAACGAAAAACAGTTATCCTTTATGTTTTCTATATATTTCCACATTAACGGGTAACATAAATACTATTCCACTACTAGAATACCTGTGTGGATGTTTGAAGAGATCTGTCGCGAACCATGCTCTCACGACCTGCGAGCATCGTAAGTGTTGGCACAGTATGTCATGCCAGTCCGCTGCGGGACCGCGCAGCGTCTTCTTTGTACGGAATCCTACTTGGAATAAGAATTTCGTAGCTAATTGTACCGCTAACATTGACATTTCCTCGTGTTCAGGCCCCTGCATGAAGAAACATTTATTAAAAACCACAACAGCAAAGAAAGCGGAAAAAACAATTAAAACATAAACAAATATGTAAACATAGTAATAATAAAAATAATAATAATACAACATGTCCCAAAATTCAACGTTAAACTGGGACCAGGGGGTGAGTAAAGACATGATTACCCAGGAAAACTGGAAAAAAAATAATCCAGACTCTTTTTGTTTTTAAGTTATAATAACTTTTTTTTTTATACTTTAAACTTTGGCAAATTACACAAATTACATAAATAAAAAACACAATATAAAAAATACACAATATAAAAAAATACACAATATATATAAATACACAATATTTTTAGTTATTTGACTACAGATGTGCAAACATAATTAATATCTGAAATTTAAAGAAAAAAAAAATGGATTCTTTTTATTGCAATTTAAGAAAATTGTAACTGTGGGACTGTTGTATATTTAATTATTTATAATGTTAAACATACCCAGACCGCGCTTTGAGATCCTGGTAACATTTGCAGTCGCATACAACAAAGTTTTTTCATAAAATTGAAATGCTCAAGACTGAACTGGTCTTGATTATGTGAAAATGCAATATTACTGCGACGCACTGACAGCCAGATCGGTCGAGGTATAATATTTTCCCTAGAAAAGAATGAATCCGCTTAAAAACAACTCTTTTAATACAGGCACGCGAGAAACGTATCACTTGCATTCAGAAAAAGAAACAACTCACTTCATGGTCAAATTTTTCATTGATACTTCTAGAGCTGATTGGGTTTCTATTGTGTCTTTTCTTGTATAGAACAGCATGTAGGCATTCCACCACCTCTTCTGCCGTTTATATGATACCCTCTTAACCATTGGATCGAACACCTACAACATGATAAAGGTCACCATGTCACAAGCACAACAGGTGTTGTAACCCCCTTGCTCATAAAGATTATTACAAAATTATATTCTCATTTAAGAGGCGATGAGATGATATTGTTCGACAGATAACTCGTTCATTTTATTTTATGAATTCCAAACGGCTTAGGGTAACTTTCACCAAACTTCAAAACATAAACAAAATATTTTATCTGTGGAATCAAATTGACGTTTGGCACTTTTTGTATGAAAAAGCTGTCACTCAGCTGCACATTTATTTGCAGATTAAGATTTACTCTGCTTTAATTTCTAGTATATTGACAAAAAATATGGGAGTAGTAAACAATGTAGTCATAAAGAGGCAATTTGGCCGCCTGACGATGTGATCAAATCCCAAGAACACTACAATAAATTTTGAACAAGGGGGAAAGTGTGTGCGTGTGTGGTTAATGCAATGTTCCTGACTCCACTGTCTACTTACTTCGCCCATATACTCTCCGCCGAAGCACTGCGCCTTCATCTCCTCGTCATCATGCATGCCGCATTCTGACACGTCACCGTCGTCTAACTTTACCCACCGTCCTGTCTCACTACCATTATCCCTGTAAAGAGAGATCCATGTAAAACCGTTTGCCGTGGCTTATGGCTCTGTCACGGCTTAAAAGTCACAATTAGGTCGTTTTACCAGTGGATACATTAGAGACACTTGATAATGATACACTAATTAAATAACACAAAATCACGAATTTTACCGAAGGGGAAACGGAGGTTTATTAAGAACACCCAAGACTTCGCCAGCTTGTAATAAGCATCATGTCATGTGGGGTGAAAGTCTTGATGTATTAATGCAATAATTTTTTCAGTGTAGAGAGACAAGCTATATAAAATCAATAGCAATAATATTTCATAGTACGGCTGCTGATTTTATGTATTTCTACCAGGCTGTTACATAGGCTAACCAAATTGGACCACGTTATAATAATAATAATAATAATAATAATATTTGGGGGGTTATGTAGCACAGGAGTCAAGGAGGAAGTCAGTACATCATCCATTTCGTTTTGTCATAATTATTTTATACTAGTTTTTGCCCGAGACTTCGTCCGCGTGAATTTTCTCAAGGATCCCTTATTTTTTGATAATGCAATATAGCTTATAGTACTCAGGGATAACGTAGCTTCCAATTGGTGAAAAAAATTTTAAAAACGAATAAATAGTTTCGGAGGTTACCCCCTACATATAAACCAAAAAAAAATACCTCTTTATAATATTAATTTAGATTTTGGTACCTACCTGAGTAGCACATAAGAGTAATAGTGTCCGCCAGAGGCCTGTCCAGAATGTACGACGATCCCACTGAGTTGGTAGAGAGTCTCTTGCGCCTTCTCCTCGCCACCCTCCCACAGTGACGAGTCACCCTCGGCCCGGGCCAGGCCCCATGCTGGAGTTGGGACATTGAATAGGTAAGAAGAATATGGCCCAGAGTAATGAGCTTTATTTAAAGCTTCAATATTGTTCAAATATCGACATCAAACTAATTCTCATAACTTTAACTTTACAAGTTTTGCAAAAACAACAAACTACTTGCAAAGGTACAGACGCGAGACGCCAAACCATACCAAACTGTCAAATTTTTCCAATTGAATATGAACCTAATTTTTTTGTAATACAGTTGAAAATCTGTCAAAGAAATTTGACAGATTGTTGTTGCTTGATGTGCTGGCCTCTGTACGTTCGAACGTTAATTTAAAAAACAAAAACGCGTCGTGTCAAGAGTCCACTATTGAAATATACTAATTTGGAGCACTCTGGGATAGTATTACTCGACTATCTAATAGTACAACTGAATCAACTTTCTATTACCTGTGTAAGGTTCGACGTCCAACTCCCGCGGGAACTCGAAGTAGTCATTGAATTTTATTGCACACACTTTCTCGAAATCATATTCGAATCTCTTTAACTGTATAACTAACACAGGAGGCAGCTTGTTGAGACATAACCGTTTTACAGTCACCACCTGCAATACAATTATAATCGTCTGTCACACTTTCTGTTTTCTTTGATTTTTTTCGTAATGGACTCAATACAACTCGGTTTTGACCATTTCTTCTGGTTGTAGGTTTCATAAGAGGCAACGGATGACCGATATCAAGTGCCATATGGATCCATACAAAATGCAGTTTGATAGATGTTTCACACAGAATAAAATAAGATTTGGTCATGTTACATACCTTTTTATTGCACTTATCACAGTGATAGGCATCTGCACCTTCTAGTAACTCTCCTCGGACATACGCCTCTAATGATTCCTGCAAACGGGACATGTTCCTGATGTCTAGTGACACTACACTGAATGGTTCCTCCTTACAGTACCTGAAGGAAATAACCAAAGGAATCAAGAACAATGTTTATTTTACTTTTGGTTTTAACAGTTGTTAAATCAGTTTACCGATGTGGACAGCCCTTGCAAATTTTCTGATCAGAATATGTTCCCCCCATAGTCTTAGCCATGAGCTGCTCCTGGCCTAATGATTTCAAGGCTTCGTCTAGTGATTCGACCAGCGACATAAAAAACTCCACCGCGTCTTGCTGTTCCCGGAGGTTGACAGGTTCCCCTTGAAGCCTACAAATAAAATATATTTTTTAAACTATGCCAAATATTACATAGAGTCCAATATTAAGTCACTTTAGGAATGATTCTTACCTAAAATGCGCCCACAGTCCTCTAGGGATGTAATATTGTAACTTACTATAATGTAGATGGGCAAATATTGCTTGTACTTGTTTTAAAATAGTTATATTGTAATCTGTGTTACTCTGAAAAAGGAAATTTAAGATAATATAATAACAGATGACTTGATATTAAAAAAAACGATTCAATCAAAAAGAGCTTAGAATACAGACCTCAATATTATTCTCCATAATACTGTGATGATGACTTTCTCCTGAAAAATCTTCATTCGGATCTGTAGCAGCACCTACAAAAAGTTCCATAATTTTAAAACATACTGTTTAAAAAGGCAGACTTGCATCTGTCGTTTACTCAGAGTAATAGTTGAACGTACACATACACAGCGCAAACGCTGCGGCAGCATCTCTTCGAACAATCTTATCTACGAGACCCTGGGCGGTGGATGCACATATGCAGAGTCTAGTCTACGCAACATCGTCGCGCTAAATCACACTTGAGTGACACGTGGTGCGTAAATGTGAGTCCTTACCTTGCACAGTAAGCAGCGCATCTCGAACAGCGCGCACGCAGTACAGTTGCTGCAACACGGAGTTCATGTAACACGTAGCGCCGGCGTTCTTGAGCCCCACCAGCCCGGCCGGCGGGCGGGGGCCCACGCATGGCATGTACTCCCACTCGGCTAACGGCATGCTTTTATCTGAAAAGCATTTTATATTCTTGAATATTAACAGTATCACTGTCCGCGAAGCAGGCCCAATAAAACCTGAACCGAATATGGCTCATGGTACAGGGAAACTGTTAATAATGGTGTTTGGCCTAACAATTTTCATTAAAAAAAACCATTGCACACTATACTCCTATATCGTTTATTCTTTTCTGATAATAAAATCATAGAACACAGTATAAAACATTTATCAACCAACAATAGAAAAAAACCGCATTCAAATCGGTTCACCCGTTAAAGAGCTACAGTGCCACAGACAGACACACAGACACGACAAACTTATAACACCCCTCTTTTTCGTCGGGGGTTAAAAAGACAATAATCAAAAAGAAATGATGATGAAAATGGTTATAGTCAGCAGTTAAAGTTGACCTATACACTGAACAACAAGTTGATACAAAGCACTTCTCACCGCCAGTGTTAACAATGATCCACCTCGCTCCAAGTGAAGTACTTTTAAATGTACCTGTAATATCTTCGCTGTGCCAGTACTTAAACACAGCACGTGAACTATGAATCATAAATGTAAGTCTCGATCTAAATCTCATTCAAATATTTTTTTTTTTCATGCCATCACATTCTGGTAGGCCTGTACGAATAAAGTTATTTGCACACTTTTTTAAATCTATTTGCGGCGACTATTGTATACTCACATCAAAATAATCCACAAAGTAAATCGGTGAAGTTACAAACATTCTCTTCGCATTTTTTATGGGACTACCATTTTTTTTTTCAAAGTCCAAAGTCAAAGCATTTATTTCAATTAAACCATTTACAGGCACTTTTGAATTGTCAAGGAGTCGGTCAGTTAGTCAGAGAGTTGAAGCTATTTGCTCGTTCCAAAACGTAGGTAGGTCTCTATGGAGAAGAACGAGCAAGAAACTCCACGAACACTCTTTTAAATCAAGTTTTTTACAAAGTCTGGTTACATGATTCTTATTGCTTCTATATGTGAAAACTATGAAGGCAATCCAACAATACAAAACACAAAAAAGAAGCAAGATAAAGTCCATGGCAGATAAGAGCTGACCAATCTCTACTGACAGCGCCCGTTCACGAACATGACGCGTGAATCAGCACCATTCAGCTCAACCATTTTGAAGGGAGCCGAATGATCCAACACACGCGCCACCATCACCGAGAAATTTGAGCGAGCATGACAATACTCCCAACCGCCATGTTAATTTTTGTCAAACATAAAGGTATTAATATACTTAGTAAATGGCTCCATGGTATTCACATTTACAAAATTTAAATAATGCAGCTAAATTATACAAAACTAAGGTTTCCAATGTATATTATTGTATCATATGAAGTGTAATAAGTAAATAATTTAAAAATATCTATGTATAATATTAACGATACTCGTTACTCATGTCAATAGAAAAAGGGGTAGGAAACATCCTTTTCCTCCAATTTAGAAATTCCCTAAACTGGCTGTGGAGCAGGACCAGCATTCAGCCAAGCATTTTTATCATTGATGTAATCATCTAACTTATAATATGCTTGTCTACATAGTGAGCGTTTAATATATGTTTTAAATTGTTTTTCATTCAATTGTAAAATATCAAGTGGTATTTTATTATAGCATTTTACACAGTACCCCATAAAAGACGTATGTACTTTTGACAATCTAAAGCTTGGCTGATCTAATTTGTTCCTATTTCTAGTATAAACATTATGTCTGTCACCTATTTTTTTAAAAAGATGAAGATTTTTTCGAACATGCATAATGTTTTCATATATATATTGACAAGGTACCGTCATGATGTTAATCTGTTTAAACAATTCTCTTAGAGATTCGCGTTTGCGGAGATTATAGATTGCTCTGACAGCCCGCTTTTGCAGAATAAAAATAGAATCCATATCTGCAGCCCGTCCCCATAGCAAAATACCGTAAGACATGATACTATGAAAATAGCTAAAATATACTAGCCTAGCGGTATCCACGTCTGTCAAATGCCGGATCTTTCTGACAGCGTAAGCGGCTGAACTTAACCGCCCTGCAAGAGATGTTAAGTGAGGACCCCACTGTAGCTTGGAATCAAGCGTAATCCCTAGGAAAACAGTCCTTTCGA
Source organism: Charanyca ferruginea (assembly GCA_947361185.1). Lineage (NCBI taxonomy): Eukaryota > Metazoa > Arthropoda > Insecta > Lepidoptera > Noctuidae > Charanyca > Charanyca ferruginea. The sequence goes on along the minus strand of OX376059.1, from coordinate 16,755,533 downwards.
CGAATTCAAGTGTGTCCTTATCCAATATAACGTTATATTCATTACTCTTAACATTCGGCAAAGCGAATCTTATGCATTTAGTTTTCTTCTCATTTAATACTAAATTATTTACAGTAAACCAATGATGAATCTTAAGCATGGCGTCATTTACGTCGTCAAGGTGCTGTGCCCGTCTATTTACTTTAAAAATCAATGAAGTATCATCAGCAAATAACACCATTTGTGGTTGATTTTTCAGTCATCATTTCAGCCGAAAGACGTCCACTGCTGGACATAGGCCTCCCCAAGGGGGGGTCTTGCCGTAATCGCCACGCTTGGCAGGCGGGTTGGCGATCGCAGTATGGTTGTTACAAAGGCACAGAGAACGCTGCTGCCCATTCTCTGGTAAGGTGGTCCCTTAGTCGCCTCTTACGACACCCACGGGAAGATATGGGATGGTGCTATTCTTTACGTCCGAAACCACACGGACGATTTTTCAGTAAATGAGGTAAATCGTTTATGTACGAGCTACGCTGTACATTGACCTTTGTGATAGTTTGTACTTCATAATTTAATAATGCACATCGTTATTGTTTAGCTGTGCATTTCTGTACATAGCATTTAAGTGGAACAATTATGTAATAATATTCAGTAGCAATAAATCCAGCAAGGGAATCTTTCGTCTACTCATTTACATAACATAACATACCTTAACAAGTTTACGTAACTATAACATAACATTTTCACTGTTGGGCATTACAACCCCAACATTTGGTCCTTCGAGCAATTTAGTGTCGTGTAATTTTATCTTTTACGGTCGCGAATCGGTTGGACTGGTCTCTCACAAGCGAGTCGCCCCAGGTACCAATTGAGAAGGCGCATATCGTAGAAGAGAAAGGTTGCACAATACCAAGAACCAGAAGTGTGGAGCAACAGCCTACTTCTCAAACAAAGTTCGTCAATTCGTCGGAAAGTTTGACAACATGACGTCATCAGCAAATACTTACGAGAATCAGCGCGAACTTTACGAAAACATCAAGAAAGTCGGCATCAACATCAAGAAGGATGGCTGGGACAGGAAGAACTTGGACTACTTTAAACGGCGTATGCAAATGCTGGAACAGTTATGGAGTGAATTCCAGTTCAACCATGATCGTCTGTCAACAGAAGTAAGTGCGGGCCATCCTTATTTTACAAGCGATTTATATAACATAGTATTGAAGTGTTATAAAGAAGTCAAGGAGTTAATTCTCCAACAAAATCAACAACTGTCGACGCACAAGCGGTCCACAGGGGGACCGGCAGTGCAACCAACATCGTTCGAAAGTACCTCTGAACAAGATCAGGCAAGTACGTCGAGCAAACAATTACAAGAGCAACAACACAGCGAGGAGGAGGAGGAAACCAGTAACGCACCTGAGAGCAACAACAGGGATCAATCACCTCCTCGGCAACAACAAAACCCTAACAAGAGGGACACGGGGTCCAACAGTAAACTGGATGACCTCTTACGCAAACAGTCGGCGAACTTCAAGGCCTTCATGAGAGCTGTCGCCAACATTCAAGTAGAATTCATAACAGAAAAATGGGAATTCCAGGACGCGTTGCAAACGTTACAAATACGTTGGTCTGCTATTGACAGTCTCCAGTGGGAAATTGAGTACGAACTCAACGGGGACAAAAACACAGTGTACGAAGAGCGCTATACAAGATTCGAGAATCAATACATCGATCTGAAGAAGGCATTAAACACCAAGATGTGGTCCGGAGCTTATCGAGAAAAAACCACACCAAAGTTGGAGATACCTGTTTTTCACGGAAAATTTAGTCAGTGGATCCCGTTCAAAGACCTTTTTACGGAAGCTATCCATAACAATACATCGTTGTCCAATGCGCAGAAGATGCAATTTTTGAAAAGCAAGGTCCAAGGGGAAGCTGAAAGGTTGATCCAACACTTACAAATAAGCTCGGATAACTATCTAGTGTGTTGGGACATTCTCAACAATCGCTATAACAACAAAAAGCTCATATTTACAACGCACATCAATATGCTCTTCAATCTGCCGACTATGCAACAACAGTCATTAGCACCAATCAAGAAAATACATGACGTCACAATAGAATGTTTGCACGCTATCAAGAATTTAGAAGTGGATGTCAGGACCTGGGATCCGCTACTAGTGCACATCTTGACACAAAAACTGGACGCTGAGACTTACTCAGATTACATTGAATCATTGAAGAACTCACGGGAATTACCTGTATTAAAGGATTTCTTAGACTACCTAGAGGCGAAGTTTACTTCAATGGAATCGTCACAGCGCAAACAAGACGGCTATCAGAAGACAAGTTCTGCAACAAACCAGAATCAAGAAGCATCCGATAACAAGAAACATAGCTATCATAACAACAGGAATCAAGCGGCTAGTAACAACAAGGTTACGAAATCGTACCATGCGTCAACGTTCATTTGTCCACTCTGCAACGACGAGCATGGCCTCTATTTTTGTGCAAGGTTTTTAGAAATGTCGAACGACGAAAAACTTAGCACAATAAACAAATTACAAGTCTGCATTAATTGTCTGTACAGCCATAAGGGCAAGAAATGTACGTCAAATAACCGATGTCGCAAGTGCAAAGCTAAGCACAATACTTTAATGCATGAAGCTGCATCAAAAAGCAATGTACAAAACCAAACAAATTCATCATCTCATGTCTCTCAAAATGATGAAGAAGCTTCGGAGATTCTATTAGCGACTGCCATAGTAAAGGTAGAGGGTGCTGATGGAACTCAGTACAACATGCGAGCTCTTGTAGATCAAGGGTCTCAGATATCACTGATTACAGAACGAGCAGCTCAACGTCTTGGGATTCAACGCCAGAAATGTAAAGGAGTGATCTTTGGAATTGGAGAAAAGGAGAGCAATTGCAAGGGCATGATGACAATTTCATGCAGCTCTGTCTTCAGCGACTTCACGTTCAGAAAATCAGTATACATAATGAAAAACCTAATCAAGAATCTACCGAACAAAACTTTTACAAAACCTTCATGGCCTCAAATACAAAATATCAACTTGGCGGATCCGGAATTCAACAGCAGCCGACCAGTAGATCTGCTATTTGGAGCAGACATTTACTCCCAGATCATGCTAGGAGGAATGATCAAAGACGATGACGTCACACGGCCCATCGCACAACAAACATACTTAGGCTGGCTACTATGCGGACGCGTCAAAACTACAAAATTACAATGCAACGTGGTATTGAATAATCTGGAGGATATGATACAGTTTTGGGATTCCGAAGACATCAAAGACCGAGCCGATTTCTCAGTGGAAGATCAGAAATGCGTTGAGTACTACACGAATACAACACAACGTTTAGAAAATGGAAGATACGAAGTGAGACTTCCAATGATAAACGACTGGGAATGCAAGCTGAGCTCTTCCAAACAGATGGCCATTGCCCAATTCAAAACATTAGAACGAAGATTAGGAAAACAACAACATTTAGCAAAAGCCTATAAAGAATTTATGGCAGAGTACATTGACTTAGGTCATATGCAACAATCAACATGTAACAAGACACTCGAGTGCTACTTGCCGCACCACGGCGTCGAACGCGCCGAGTCTACAACAACTAAGTACAGGGTTGTGTTTAATGCATCCGCAAAAACAAGTACGGGTTGGAGCTTAAACGATCTCATGTACAAAGGCCCAAACCTACATCAAGATTTACAAAGAACATTAATCCAGTGGAGGCAATACAAGTATGCTTACACAGCTGATATTGAAAAGATGTACAGGCAAATTTTAGTGGCCCACTGTGACCAAAGCCTACAACAGATTGTCTGGCGAGAATCACCAGAACAACCTCTACTTTCATATCAGCTTGCCACTGTAACTTACGAGACAAAAGCAGCGCCGTTTCTGGCCATAATGACACTACGTAGACTGGCGGAAGACGAGCGTCATAATTTCCCGGAAGCTGCAAAGGTAGTGGAGGAGTCATTTTACGTTGATGATCTCGTTCACGGATCGCATACCATTGAACAAGGACAAAAGCTAATTTCGGACCTAAAACAATTACTCAAGAGTGGAAGTTTCAACCTTAGAAAATGGTCATCAAACGAGCCGGCACTCCTGGAAAATGCAACAACACAACATAACAATGAAAACACTGTCTACAACTTCAAGTCGGATCAAACATCCAAAACATTGGGCCTATGCTGGAATTCGAAAGAGGACAAACTTACATTCCAATGTTCGATTTCAAGCATCAACAAGAAACATACAAAACGCAGCTTATTAGCTGAAATATCAAAATTATTTGACCCACTTGGCTGGCTAGCTCCCTTATCAACAAAATTAAAATTATTATTCCAAAAAGTGTGGGAGGTCAAATTACAATGGGACGAGGAAGTTCCCAACAACATACACAGAGAATGGTGCAAAATACAAGCGGACATAAGGATAATAAACTTGTGTGAAGTACCAAGATGGCTCAGATGTGACGGAAGGCAAGCTATAGAACTACATGGCTTCAGTGACGCCTCCCTAGATGCCTATGCGTGTGTTATTTACGCACGAATTCACCCATCAACAGACGTTATACTTGTCGCTGCAAAGTCAAAAATTGTACCGCACAGAAAAACAACAACATTGCCTAAACTAGAATTAAATGGAGCGCACCTACTATGCAAATTAATGCAGAAGGTTAAGGAATCCTTACATCAACATGAAATTCGAGTCTATGGCTGGACTGATTCTATGGTGGTCCTGGGTTGGATACAAGGTGACCCGTCACGATGGAAAACATATGTAGAGAATAGAGTCCAAAAAATCAACAGTGTAATACCGCGCTCGTGTTGGGATTACGTCAAGTCAAGTGAAAATCCCGCTGACGCCGCAAGCAGAGGTCAGTACGCCGGTCAATTGAAGAAAACAAACTGTGGTGGCAAGGTCCCACTTGGCTATCATCCTTTGAAATGAAAACCCAAGTCAAACAGGTCTATACGTCAGACCAAGAGGTGAAAACAACGGCTATGAAACAAGTCAATGCTGTCCAATCGAACACAGAAACCATCAACATTATCGAACAATTATTACAAAAACATAGCTCTATTAATCATGTCATTCGAATAGTCGCATGGATACACAGAACATTGAACTTAACAGTTCGAACATTGGACTCAAAACATCGCCAATTACCGAGTTACCTTACGTTGCAAGAATTGAACAGTGCAACTAAATTAATTGTGAAACAAACACAACAAAAGGTATTTGAAACGGATATGAGTCATTTACGTAAACACGGCAGAGTGCCATCAACTAGCAAGCTATTACCTCTTAATCCTTACATTGATCAAGAAGGCTTGCTAAGAGTCGGGGGAAGATTGAACAACGCCACGCTAGCTGAAGAGATGAAACACCCGATGATCATCCCTCACGACAGTCGGCTAACGCATTTGCTTATCAATCAAGCTCACCAAATGACGTTTCACGGCGGACCGCGACTCACTCTGTCGCATCTTCGCCAAAAATACTGGATCATCGGTGGCGTGCGAGTTACGAAAATGCAAGTCAGAAAATGCGTAACGTGCCGAAAAATCAGTCCAACCAAACAACAACAAATCATGGGTGAACTGCCGACCGCAAGAATAAACCCTGCCCCGCCATTCCACCATACAGGAGTGGACTACACGGGATTTGTCGACATTAAGATGAATAAAGGAAGAGGGGCTAAAACCACCAAGGGTTACATAGCGATCTTTGTTTGCATGGTAACAAAGGCAGTGCACATTGAGTTGGTCTCTGATCTTTCAAGCTCAGCATTTCTGGCAGCCCTTAACAGAATGGCAGCAAGGAGAGGCGCCCCTCGCCATATGTACAGCGATAATGGCACGAACTTCGTCGGCGCTAACCGACTGCTCATGGAACAATACGAGGAAATAGAGAACACCTACAAGAACGAACAACTACAGAAGGAAGTCGCCGAGATGTTCATACAGTGGCATTTCAACGCTCCTGCTTGGCCCTCGGCGGGGGGATTGTGGGAACGAGCCGTAAGAAGCTTGAAACACCATTTAAAACGAGTGGTGGGTGAGCAAAAGTTAACATTCGAGGAGTCCACCACAGAGACACCACAATCTTAACAAAACTAGAAGCATGTCTAAACTCCAGACCTCTGTGTGCGCTGAGTGAAAATGTGGAAGACCTAGACTGTCTGACGCCAGCACACTTTCTAACAGGGAGATCAGGATTGACCGTCATCGAAACAAGAGAAGACGCCCGAACAAGATGGGAGCTTACTAGACAAATATACACAGACATCTGGAAGAAGTGGAAAAACGAGTACTTGTGCCAACTGTTAGCAAGAACAAAATGGCAGAAGCCTCAGAACAACGTGAAGATTGGTGACTTGGTTGTTGTACATGATGACCAGCGGCCCGCAGGAAAATGGTTGATGGGCAGAGTAACAGATCTTCACCCAGGAAACGACGGATATGTTCGTGTCGTGACCCTGAGAACAAGAAATGGTTCTATAAAGAGACCCATAACAAAACTATCTATTTTACCAATAGACAGCAAGGAAAACTGTATCCCACAAAATACCGAAAATGAACACAAAAACAAGATACAAACGAAACCAAAACAAAACGTCAGCAAAATGCGAAGGCAAAATCAACTTGATCGGATTAGTAATGACCCTGTTATACCTACTTAGTCCAGTAAGAGCGACAACAAACAAAGCAAACTTTATCGAATTGCAACAAGGCCTATATTTCGATAAAACCACCAACATGAAACTAATTCGCGATGAGTGGAAGATTGTGGTCTACTACGACGTCAAACCTTACTGGCATGGCACAGCAGTGTTCACCAAATTCCACGATCATCTTGAAAACATATGTTCAAAACTAAAACAGAAGACTCAATGTGACGTAATTTAATTACAATTACATCACGCGTTCGCTGAACTCGACCACTACAACCGTATGTTGCTGAATCCGCAAGGTCGGGTGAATATGAGAAGCAAACGCGGTCTTATCAACGGTGTCGGGTCAATCGCACGTTCCCTGTTCGGAGTATTGGATGACCAATTCGCCGAACAATATCAACGGGACATTGAACTCATCAAACAAAATGAAAAACATCTGGCCCTTTTGTCTAAAAATCAGACAACTATAATAGAAGCCGAATATAACATACTAAGAAGATCGGAAGAAACAATCGCAAAACAATACAAATTATTCAATCAACATCTGCTCAGCCTAGACAAGCTAACGAGCAACATTCAGCAAGAAATTGAATCTCAAGAACTAGCAATTGAGTTTGTGATGTCTGCCATTTCTGCAAACAGCTTTATAGAGCATCTAAGAAACGTTCAAGAGGTCCTGTTGGATACCGTAACCAACATTTACAACGGCAAAATGAACCTACACCTCATCGCGCCAGATCAACTACGGGACGAATTGAACGTCATATCCAGTCAACTCTTGAAGGATGTGGCACTTCCCATCACCAACATTCAAGATGATTTATTTCGCCTATATCACCTTTTACAAGTGAAGGCAAAAATGACAGAGAGATATCTAATCATTGAGATACGGGTGCCGTTTATCAGTAGAGAAAACTACGAAGTTTTCCACGTCATTCCTGTCCCAAAAAAGAATGGCTTCGACATGGTCACCCTACTGCCCATAGCGGAACTGTTAGCAATCAACATACAGAAGAATTCATACCTACCGATGACTGGAACCGACCTACATCAATGCCTGCACTACGACAGTACGACTCTTCTGTGCCCCATGAGGTCACCAACATACCACATGCAGTCTGACGAGAGCCTTTGTAAGAAAAGACAAGATTCGTCTAGCTGCAAAACAAAACATGAGAACTGTCAAAACAAATGGTTGGAACTTAACGACATAAATAGCTACCTATACTTTTGTTGTGACGCTTGCAAATTACGCGTCATATGTGGGAATCAAGTTTCAACTGCATTACTTAACAACGCAGGGGTAATGACACTTGGTAGCGACTGCACTATCAATAGTGAGACGTTTACTGTATATTCCCAAAGGCAACTGAAGGATATAATACATGCTCAGGTGGAAGAACTCACGCTGGAAATCCCTCCAATTAACCGGATCATCAACCTATCGGTACCGGAATTGAAACATGAACCCGAGAACGAGACGGTAATAGAACAAAGCTCATTACTGCTAGATCTGGGAAAACAAATAGAACAGTTGAAAGCCGCGGCGGCAGAAAACATCATATCTGATCGGGCAACATACCACGATGTTCACCAATATGTTGTCATATACGTATTGGCAGCAGTAGCAGCGATAGCAAGCGCAATATATGGGTACCACCGACTTCGCAAACATTGCACGAGTCACAAGAAACCTGAGGCACCACCGGTTCCCAATCCAGCGCCCCGAAGGAGGTCGACTGCAAGCATCGTGGACAACACAGCTGTGTGTGACGTCACAGACGACAGCAGCGCAGTGCACCTATCGAGTGCACGTACACTCAACAAAGCAACGTCGCCTATTGCGCGTTGTGATTTAATTGTTTAAGGCTTGAATTAGATTACTTTCTTTTACATTTTATCTCTCTTTGTAACACTTTATTACCATAACATTAACATTTTATTTGTTCACTGTTACCTTTTGTGAGTGGGCAATATGTACGAGCTACGCTGTACATTGACCTTTGTGATAGTTTGTACTTCATAATTTAATAATGCACATCGTTATTGTTTAGCTGTGCATTTCTGTACATAGCATTTAAGTGGAACAATTATGTAATAATATTCAGTAGCAATAAATCCAGCAAGGGAATCTTTCGTCTACTCATTTACATAACATAACATACCTTAACAAGTTTACGTAACTATAACATAACATTTTCACTGTTGGGCATTACAACCCCAACAGTTTATATAAACTAAAAAGAGGAACGGACCCAATATTGAGCCCTGCGGTACCCCCATTTTTACTTTTAAGCCCGATGAATTTACACCATTTATTTGAACTTGCTGCAGTCTATCACTCAAATATGATTTTACTAAGCTAAGCGCTTGTTTACCCAGTCCGTAATGCTCAAGCTTTAAGAGCAGTGTTTCGTGATTTACACAATCAAATGCTTTGGAGAGGTCGCAAAAAATGCCAATAGCATCTTGCGAATCCTCCCATGCCTTAAAAATATGCTTAATTAAGGTGACACCGGCGTCAGTAGTACAACGCCCTCTGGTGAAACCATACTGTTGGTCATGTAAGATGTTGTTACAGTTAAAATGACTGAGCATTTGATTAAGCATTACTTTTTCAAACACTTTGCTGAAAACCGGCAAAACTGGAACGGGTCTATAATTATTCGTGTCCTTGCAATCGCCGGATTTAAAAAGTGGTATAATCTTGCTGTACTTCATTAAATCCGGGAAAATCCCTTGATCTACACAAAAATTAAAAATGAAGACTAAATATGGTGCCACTGTCTCAATAACCGATTTACAAACATTAGTAGACATCCCCCATAAATCTTCAGTAGCCTTGATCTTGAGTTGTTTAAAATTCTTTATAACGATTGCAGGGTTTTTATGTTTAAATTTAAATTCCGTGGGGCAGGCTGGAACATTCGAATTTAATAAATTAAAAGCAAGTGAAGGCGAGGAATCTAAAGTTTCAGTAGTTTTAATAGGAACATTGGTAAAGAATGTTGCAAATTCCTGCGCAACTTCTATATTAGTACTTATGAGACCACTGGAAGTCTCCAGAGTGTAGTCAGTATTATGTCTTTTGTTCCTATTTGTTTAATTATTAATAATTTTCCAAACTGTGTTAATTTTATCATCAGCTGATTTTACTTAGTTGCTAATGTATAACGCTTTAGCTGCCTTACAAGCATTTTTAAAAGTTTTAGAATAAATAGTAACATATTTATTAAAAGTGTCAGTGTTAATATAAGGCTTAAGGCCATACAGCTCAAAAAGTCTTTCCCTACTTTTCCTGATGCCTTTAGTTGCCCAGTCACTGAATAAAAACTTAGGGCAAATTGTTTTAGTTTTTTTCTTAAAACTATTCTGAAACTCTGTTTGCACAACTGAGAAGAATTCTTTATACAAAATATTACCATTATTCATACTACGGTCCTGAACGGGTAACTTACTCTGTTTGCACAACTGAGAAGAATTCTTTATACAAAATATTACCATTATTCATACTACGGTCCTGAACGGGTAACTTACTTATTAAAGTCTTGTTAAACTTATCTATATTATCAGATGTTATTGGTCTTGACTGTATCTGTATTTTTTGCAAGGGTGTGTTGGACTCAAAAGCAACGGTTTGACCGCTGTGATCAGAAGGTAGATAATTTACAATAGCTTTATCTAAATAGTTGCAGCTACAAAAAACATTATCGATACATATTTTTCTTTTGTGGTATATCAATGTATTATTTGGGTATCATTTAAGCTATCGCCAATTTAATTAGTTTTGTGTTTCTTAAATAATAGGGTTTGCCCGTACAATAGTAGATTTGTCACCAAAATGTAGTCACCAAACAATATTAAATCAATTCCACAGTAAATCACCTAAAATCATGGAGGTATAGGGTCTAGTACCAAATAAATGTAAATGACCTCCAAAAATAGTAAATAATCACCAACATTTAACCAAGGTATTGTAGAAATATATAAGTTTGACTGTAAAAAGCGATTTGGTTCTGGCGCTCGGCGGTCGCTGCCGCGGCACCCTCGCTCCGCTCGCTCGCCTCGTGCGTAGGGGGGTCACAGTTCTAACCTAACCTTACCATGTCGAATCCGCCCCAGGGGGGACTTAAGGGTCCTAAGATTTATTTGGTGACAGATCTACCATTCTGAGCACAAAGCTATTATTGAAGTAATAAAACTATTATTATAAGAACGAAGTTTATATTCATCTAATACACTACAATTTTATTGGTAATCCATCTCTTATTTTACACATATATTAACATTAATTTGATAATTCATACCTGGGAACACTTTTTGTTTATTTGAGAACGAAAATATTTCGTAGCAAAAGATCTATTTATTAGGTGATACAACTTGATGACAAATATAAATTTTGGTGACAAGAAATATAGTCCCCGTATTATTTAGTTGGAGCACATAGGGGCGTGCGGCACAACGGCGTGGCCGGCTCGCCCCGCTAGACATGCTGACACACTCACCCACAGATATAGATAGACCCTAGATAACGCAAGTATCACGATCTGATTGACGATTGACTACCTATTTTATGACGTCACAATGTTTTGTTTTTCTTAAATTTGGTATTACCAGTTATTACTGAGGGTATTAGATTAAAAATAATTGTTTTCTAAATTAATTACGCATAATATTAATTACAAAATGACTTACCGATGGAAGGAAACGATTACTTTATTTTTTTTACTTACGATTTTTGTACGTAAGCTAGGCACGATACTAGACACGCGTTATCTAGGTCTATCTATATCTGTGCACTCACCGCTGTAGAACATCTGCTCGAGCAGGTTGGCGAGCGCGGCCATGTTGGGCACGCAGCCGTGCACGAGCGCCAGCAGCAGGTCGGTGGCGGCGGCGGCGGCGCCCGGCGTGCGGCACAGCGGCGTGGTGACACACTCACCGCTACACATGCTGACACACTCACCGCTGTAGAACATCTGCTCGAGCAGGTTGGCGAGCGCGGCCATGTTGGGCACGCAGCAATGCACGAGCGCCAGCAGCAGGTCGGTGGCGGCGGCGGCGGCGCCCGGCGTGCGGCACAGCGGCGTGGTGACACACTCACCGCTACACATGCTGACACACTCACCGCTGTAGAACATCTGCTCGAGCAGGTTGGCGAGCGCGGCCATGTTGGGCACGCAGCCGTGCACGAGCGCCAGCAGCAGGTCGGTGGCGGCGGCGGCGGCGCCCGGCGTGCGGCACAGCGGCGTGGTGACACACTCACCGCTACACATGCTGACACACTCACCGCTGTAGAACATCTGCTCGAGCAGGTTGGCGAGCGCGGCCATGTTGGGCACGCAGCCGTGCACGAGCGCCAGCAGCAGGTCGGTGGCGGCGGCGGCGGCGCCCGGCGTGCGGCACAGCGGCGTGGTGACACACTCACCGCTACACATGCTGACACACTCACCGCTGTAGAACATCTGCTCGAGCAGGTTGGCGAGCGCGGCCATGTTGGGCACGCAGCCGTGCACGAGCGCCAGCAGCAGGTCGGTGGCGGCGGCGGCGGCGCCCGGCGTGCGGCACAGCGGCGTGGTGACACACTCACCGCTACACATGCTGACACACTCACCGCTGTAGAACATCTGCTCGAGCAGGTTGGCGAGCGCGGCCATGTTGGGCACGCAGCCGTGCACGAGCGCCAGCAGCAGGTCGGTGGCGGCGGCGGCGGCGCCCGGCGTGCGGCACAGCGGCGTGGTGACACACTCACCGCTACACATGCTGACACACTCACCGCTGTAGAACATCTGCTCGAGCAGGTTGGCGAGCGCGGCCATGTTGGGCACGCAGCCGTGCACGAGCGCCAGCAGCAGGTCGGTGGCGGCGGCGGCGGCGCCCGGCGTGCGGCACAGCGGCGTGGTGACACACTCACCGCTACACATGCTGACACACTCACCGCTGTAGAACATCTGCTCGAGCAGGTTGGCGAGCGCGGCCATGTTGGGCACGCAGCCGTGCACGAGCGCCAGCAGCAGGTCGGTGGCGGCGGCGGCGGCGCCCGGCGTGCGGCACAGCGGCGTGGTGACACACTCACCGCTACACATGCTGACACACTCACCGCTGTAGAACATCTGCTCGAGCAGGTTGGCGAGCGCGGCCATGTTGGGCACGCAGCCGTGCACGAGCGCCAGCAGCAGGTCGGTGGCGGCGGCGGCGGCGCCCGGCGTGCGGCACAGCGGCGTGGCCGGCTCGCGCCCCGCGCCCCCCGCCTCGCCCGCCGCGCGCGCCGGTGACATGTTACACCACGCCCATGAGTATGGCCATAGGAATTCGGTTGTCACTTCCTGTTGTAACAGTGTGTGTGTTATTCTACTTATTTTGAAAGACACACTGGTCTTAATATTTTTGGTTGACATAAATATAAATCAGGCTGGTTTCACATAAATGCGCAGTACCGCGCGAACGCGATCTTGTATAATGCGTATTAGACTCAGCGTATTATACAAGACTCAAACTAAACAGTGGTATTGGCCGCGCGGAGTCCGTGCGGTATGCGGTGCTCCGCCGGCGATCTCAAAAATACATTAAAAAAAAACCAGTGGCCAGTGGCTGTAGTGGCAGTATGCATTTTTTTATTTTATTTGTGTGTGTATGGCCAGAAAACCGGAAAATAGAACCGAGCGCTGTGTAGCTCGCGTGGTACTGCGTGTCATATAAACTCAGTCTAATGGTATTCTACTAGGCTTGACTAAGATTTGGTCTATAGACTAAAAGTGAACATTCGTTCTGAAATCTAAAGAACGCAGTTAGGAAATCCATAACCCAACAGAAGAATGTTACAGAGTTGATTTATTAGACTTAAAAACAATTTGTATCAATGATGACGAGACCATTGTCTTACCTTGATAAGTCCGGCGTCCTTGTGGTCGGGATGTGCGCCGTACTGGTATTTGACCTGCGCTGGCACATGCGCGAATAGCTCTTTTGTGAGGTTGAGGTGCCCCTCTAGTAATGTGTCATCCAGCGCCAAAGGGTTGGTGCGCACCGCACGTAGCCATGTTACCTGCGCAAAACGAACGTATGATTTGTACAAGATCGACGAACCAAAGCTTTTTTTTGTTGTTGGAGTTTAAACGGTAAGTGGGCATTAGTAGAGTGGTTTTTTTGACGTAAATAAGTCTTTAACATTGTTTACATAGTGGGAAGCAAGTCAAATACAGAGAACGTGTACAGTTGGAAAGGGCTTCTCAAAAGCAATGGAATGGTACCAATAGACAATAAAACACCATATGACCGTGTCAAGCAGTGCCGAGAACGTAAAGGAATGAATGCGGCCGAGCGGATCAACAACGGTGCCAGTGGGTACATCTGCAGCTGGGGCGGTTAAAATCGCTCCTACTGTATTATGTACACATATTTACTTAACACACGGCTGTGTCCACGACTGCACCCACAGCCACACCCCGATTTTACATTAGCTGATGCCTCATGAATCTGAGCTGAGTACATGTATGTAAGAAAAATTCAGTAATTCTTTTTCCATGCATTTTTGAACAAAGGCCTCCCCCGTAAGGGGGGGGTTGCCATAATCCCCACGCTTGGGGGTCTTGGGAATCGCAGTGAAGTTTTTAAATACATGGAAGCCGCTGCTGCCCGACTTCCGGATTTTCCCTTAGTCGCCTTCGACGACACCATCGGGACGAAATGGGGAGGTGCTATTCTAGCCCGGACACCCCGCGGGCAATTTTTATTATACGACTCAAATCGAAATAGTATAAGTATAATAGTACCTTACACAGATATAGATAGACCCTAGATAACGCAAGTATCACGATCTGTATGAAAACCAAGTGTGCCATTTTTTGACTACCTACTATGAGTCACAATGTTTTGTTTTTCTTAAATTTGGTATTACCAGGTATTACTGAGGGTATTAGATTAAAAATAATTGCTTTTAAATTAATTACGCATAATATTATTCACAAAATGACTTACCGATGGAAGGAAACGTTTACTTTATTTTTTTACTTACGATTTTTGTACGTAAGCAAGGTACGAAACTAGGCACGCGAAGTAGGCGTTATCTAGGTCTATCTATATCTGTGGTACCTTACCTCTAGAGCCAGATCATCCAGCGTGCGCGATGTAGGCCCTGCGAGCGCGACCAGTCGACAAAGCAGCTGTAGGAACTGTTGCGCATGTCTCGCGTGGCGCGTCAGCCGCGCGGCCGTGAGCGCGCGCGGCGCGGCCCCGCCCAGGGCACTCAGCGCCGCGCGCGCGCCGCCGCCGCCGCCCCACGCACACATCGCTAGCAGCTGCTCCGCGCAAGACACACGCACCTGCAAACGTACACGTTGTTATACACACTAACACACTGGAAAATGCCTCGACAACATTACTTTATACTTATAGCACAGAATACTTAATAGTACTACATACAGAAGGGACACTCCCTTCCCCGCGCTATATCAGATACCGCACCCTCACACCGCACTTGGAGGGGCTAACCGCCGACTCTTTAGCCAGGGCGCTCAAAATCGTAAGAACTGCAGCGCTGTAGGTACTGCTGACACAAACACACAATTTTGCGATTTATTTTGTTTTAAGTTTTATTTATTAGTTTTAATCTCGATGATTCATTTATTTTCCAAGTTTTCGTCGTTTTATAATAATAAAATTAAAACTTCCGTAATAATACCATACCAACATTACCAGCCATTAATATTGCTCTCTCTCTTTATTGTCTTAGTTATGTACTTATGTCCCTTCCTTTCACGTTCTACTCATTCTTGGAATTGAAAAGTAGTAGTACCCTACGCACTAACCTTGTCGCGTCGCCCCATTGCAATTATTATTATTGTAATATTTTAATTAATTCTTAATTTTTTTTTTTTATACTTTTGAACTTAACATGTATGGACATGGACTGGTTCCGAAAAAAAAAAAAATATATAATGCGCTGCCGCGTAATGGTACGGGGCGATCGTGAATTCCATATTTTGTAATTAGGTAGGTACCTTAATTTACCATTATTGATGAATAAATAAACCTCTTTACAATATATATAAATATTATAATATTACTTTTATGTCATTACAAATCCGAGTATTCAAAATCAAATATCATTTATTTTATTTATTTAAGAAATAAATAATTGAACGCTCGGACAAGATCACTTCATAATAATGCTCGAAACGTTCGGGTAGTTCCGTCGTCGTTCGGTTCACCCGACGCAAAGCGCTGCACTTTTCGCGCCATTTTGTACGCCACGACATCCAACTGATTCAACCCTACTAAAATTCACGCACACATTTGCACGTGTACAGACGTCATTTGGTTTTGTAGTAGTAATAGGTAATTATTTTGCAAGTTTTGTATGAAGTGTCCGAGGTGTGCTTATAGTACGTGCATACTAGATTTGACTTGCGCAGTACCACAGTATAAAAACATACAGTAGGACGACGCCTTTGATCTTCTTGTAAATGCCGACAACGTGTAGACATTGACGCAACAGCTAGGGTTGTCTCAAGTAAACAATATTTTTTAATTTATTTTAGATCAACATTATTATTAACACCAACCATTATCAAAAATATGGTTTTTTAAACAGTTTTATTTAGTTTGCCCTGTTTGTTTATTTATTTGTTTGGATCAAATCAAGTAATTGAAATTTGACCCCCTTCCTGTTGACGGATTTATTTGAAATTTGTTATGCACCTTTAGTATTAGTATAATTTAACAAATTCGGTATCATTGTAAATCCAAGATGGCCGCTACTACTAAATGGCGGATTACATATTTTATCACTACTTCCTCAATATAAGTATCAAATGAAAGGGCTTGATTAGTAAAATAGAGTTCGTTATGAAAAGCTAATATGGCCACCAACAAAATGGCCGGTTAATTTTTATTTTCACAACCCTTTAATATGGGTATCTATCTATGCTATAATAAATTTAAAATGTACTTAACAAAATTAAAAACTTAAAATAAAAAATGAGCAAAAAATGTTTAAGTTAAACGGTTTTATTGAAAATAAAGATTAAAATGACATAGACAATGTAGCACTTAAAGCAAAAAATAATTTGGTAGGTCCTAGCTACAAAAATAAAATCGTTGGGCGAATGAAATTTTAATCAAGCGTTTAACTTTAAAAAAAAGTTATAGGTAAGAATGTACTCATTAAAAGGTTTTATTTAGCTGGACTTGTTTATTTGGGTCAAATCTAGCAATTGAAATTTGACTCCCTTCCTGTTTACGGATTGATCTGAAATTTGGTACGCATCTTTAGTTCTCATGACAATATAATTTAATACATTTGGTTTTATTGTAAATCCAAGATTTAAATCCCATTTTTCTTTTCACAACCCCTTCAATATGGATATCAAATGAAAGGGCTTGAGCAACAAAATGCTGTAATATGCTTTGACAGATTTAGAAAGGAACAAAACTAAAAACTTGTAAATCAAAATTGAGTAAAAAAATGGTTTTAAATCTTGGATCATCTTTGATTCTTATTTTGATCCCATAATCGTTTTAAGCGACCTTGAAAACCTTAAAAATGACACCCATGACAAAAATATTGCAAATTTTCCTCGACGCCATCTTGGATTTTAATTTCGACCCTATAGTCGTTTTTAGCGACCTCGAAAACTATGAAAATGACACCCATGACGTAAATTTTGCAAATTTTCGTCGACGCCATCTTGGATTCTAATTTCGACCCCATAATCGTTTTAAGCGACCTCGCGAACCATGGAAATGATACCCATGACGAAAAATTTGCAAATTTTCGTCGGCGCCATCTTGGATTTTAATTTCGACCCCATAGTCGTTTTTAGCGACCTCGAAAACTATGAAAATGACACCCATGACGTAAATTTTGCAAATTTTCGTCGACGCCATCTTGGATTCTAATTTTGACCCCATAATCGTTTTAAGCGACCTCGCGAACCATGGAAATGATACCCATGACGAAAAATTTGCAAATTTTCGTCGGCGCCATCTTGGCCGGTGCACAATAAATAAATGTCGGCTACACGTCGCGCCGCCAAGTTGGCGGCAAGGCCTCAGGATAATTTCAAGTATTTTCTTTCTATCAAATAAACAATATTTTATTAATTATTTGCTTACCTTTCATCCTTGCGCGGAAATTGATTAAATTGCAGTTCTTTATTAATGGAAGATGACGACTTGCAATCTTTCACAACACACGTCGTATGCACCATTTTAATAAAATTATTTTACATTAATTAAAACAAAAAGAAACTGACACATGATAGCCCTGAAAGTTTTCTCCCGAACTACTAACATGGTAGCGTATGCAGTTCGGGAGCGCCCTTCCCCCGTCTCGCCCCTCACGCCCCGCACGATTGCCCTGTCTAGACGTCTTCGTCGGACGACTGTATGATTTATAGACTGTGGCAGTACCCTATTTAAAGGTAGCTTACCTTTAAATCGAGTACTGCGCAAATCAAATCAAGTCTGTGCCAAGTCTCATCTTTCGTGGCGCGTACTTAAATTTATAATAGCATTAGAAAAAAGTGGCTTGTAGAAGCAGGAATGCAAAACATTTTATTACAAAGATAAGTTAAAACATTAACATTTTAATTACAATTGGTTTCACATAACTTTGATAAATAGATCTAAGATAGTACCTACCTAAATATGAACATAAAATAACATAAAAAAAAGTCTTTTAAAGATTGGATAACATTTTTTGGTACAATTATAGTGAAACGGACAACGTTCCTGATATTGTTCATCTCGGCTGCTTTTAGAAAAAAAAGAAAAACCTTATACTCACGCGAAAAGCGACGCACATATTGTATAACAATAGGGTATTTTACTCTATATGAGAAAAAATCTATAAATATGTTATTGAGACAGTTTAGGCATAAAGCAGTCGGAAAATGTAAGTTTTAGTTCATAAAATAACAAAACAAATTTTTAAATTCAATTCAAAGTTTTCAGTATTTTTAATCTGTTTTAAAACACCGTGAAATAGTAGCGGCCATGTTATTACGCCGTACGGCTGTGTAAACAAAAAATTGTCAACTGTCAGTCAACCGATTGGCGTATTATAGGCTTTGTACTTTTATTATTTACGTAACCAACGTAATTTTTTCATTATTACACCTATTACAAAATATGCTTTTAATTATTTTTAAATGATATACAATTATCATATTTAATATGAGCTCATTTGATACAAAACGAACTGACGTCATTTACGCTGAGCAATATGGCGTCCAGTAAGAGGCGTTTTCGTCAAACTACGCGCGAAATTTGAAAATTTAAAATTTAGATGCATTTTTATGGCACTTATCGATTGAATAAAAATTTTGTGTTTTTTTTGGTGGCATATTAGCACTACAGAATTTCATTGAGACACTTTTCAAAAATGGGTGTAATACCCTATTTAGGCGTTTAGCATTGACACTGCAGTTATAAATTGGAACGAAATAATAGAACTAAATGAAGGCCCTATTATATCATAAGATAAATTACTAAAATGGTTACAAATAAGTGCGGTAGCTAGATAGAAATCCATACTTTATCCATACTAATATTATAAATGCGAAAGTAACTCTGGCTGTTACGCTTTCAGGATGAAACGGCTGAACCACATTTGATGAAATTTGGTATGATAAAAATTAAATTAAAAATTTATTAAACCCCCAACGCAAAACATAAAAGCAAATATTTAAAAAGTAAATAATAATATCTTTTGATGAGCCATCAAATGTTTGTTC
Source organism: Charanyca ferruginea (assembly GCA_947361185.1). NCBI lineage: Eukaryota > Metazoa > Arthropoda > Insecta > Lepidoptera > Noctuidae > Charanyca > Charanyca ferruginea. The sequence continues at coordinate 16,736,097 of OX376059.1, read as the reverse complement.
GTTGAAATGGCGCTATAATGTCGCGGCGGGGTACCGCGTAAGTCAAATCTCATTGCAAATCCATGAGTTCGCTATTTTACCTATTTAGCTACTGCTGACTTAGCGGTACCCCGCCGCGACATTATAGCTAGTAGATACGTCTAAAGTTGTATTTCGTCACATGTATCATTTTTGATATTAAAGATATCACCCTGAGAATGCGTTTGGTATATATAATTCAATTTTGGAAAAAGTGTGGATTGGATTCTTTTTGCGTAACTACGTCCAATTGGCACAACCGTACTCTGGCACAATCGTACCCAGTCTACCCTATGTTTAAACAGCAGGGAACCGGTGCTTTGGCCCTGAGTTTATAAAATTAATTTTCAAGTTTTTAGTTTTCATTTCGTTAGTTAATTAATATTCCTCATTCCCTTTCAATACAGTATGCATTATTCTACTAGTCAAGCCCTTTCATTTTATATCCATTATGAGGGAGCCGTGAAAAAAAAAATGTAATTCGCCATTTTGTGGTGCCGGTCATCTTGGCTTTGAAATTTATCATAGTGTAAAGTATTCTACTTGTGAAGCCCTTTCATTTGATACCCATATTGATGGAGTTGTGAAAAAATATGTGCTTAGCTATTTTGTAGCGGCGGCCATCTTGGACCGATTTTCATCAAACATAGCTAAGAACACTCCCGACTAATTCACCTTTCAAATAAAAAACACAAAAACAAAATCGGTTCATCCGTTCGGGAGCTACGATGCCACAGACAGACACACACAAACCCACACACCCACACACACACACACACACACACACACACACACACACACACACACACACACACACACACGAGAAACTTATAACACCCCGTCGTTTTTACGTCGGGGGTTAAAAAGAGCTCGAACCCTCGGGAAGGACATAGGCTACTTTTTGATTCGCGACAACCGCGATAACCGATATTCACGCGGACGAAGTCGCGGGCAAAAGCTAGTAGATTATAATAAATTCGGCGTCTAACTGTAACATGTTTGGTGTACATAAGTTACAAAGTTTGCATTAAAATGTTCTTTTTCAACTTCTCAACTTCTATTGTAAATAGAGTATAGAGACATAGAAATATATTGTACTGAAATAACGCATTCAAAGTAAACATTGGAGTGTAAATTACGCCCAGATTCGTTTCTATAAAAGTTATTATTATTTTGTATGCCACATATGATGTCGTGGAGCGATCGCAGGTTTGCCTACGCAATAAACACAGTCTATGAATAGCTCTTACAAAGTTAATAAAAATATATAATAATGAATTATAGATCATTCATTTGTTCACAAGTTATAACTAACCTGAGGGTTAGGGCAGTCGATCATCAGGAACAGTGCAGTGTCCTGCCACCATGGCTCGTTTAGCAAGTTGTTCTCCAGGTGACCGCCGCTCAACGCCATGCAGATCGTCACCACCTCCATACATTCTCGGACCACTACAATATTATGATGAAAAGATCGTCACGTCTTATGACAATTTTTTTATAGGCATTTAAATAAAGTTTAAATGACAATTTTATTAAACAAAATGATACTCTTGAGAGTTAAGTGCTGCAAAAACTGTATTAATCTCTATAGCATATAAGGCCACCAGAAAATAAAACACTACACCGGAAGCTGACACTTACAGTACGATTCAAACTTAATGGCGGCTCTGAACACGAGGCGAGTCGCTGCGCAGTAACAATTTCACGTGACAGCGGGGGAGAGGGGCGGGGTACTGCGCAGCCAACCGCTCACTTCACAGCCGCCATTAAGTTTGAATCGAACTGTACATACAATATTGTGGGAATGATTAGACGAGTTTAACCAGCGCCGGTCCTAGCCCTTGATCAGGGTAGAGCGAGGTTGTCGACACTTTCACATCACATAAATATTGTTAATCAGTTTATGTTAATAATAATTAGAAACATAAAAAAAAACACATTTATTGCAACAATAATCATCTCATATTGATTTTAAGTAAGGAGCTCTAACTTTGAACTCCTGCGTATTTAGCAAAAGTAATAGGAACTTTATTGAACTGCTATAAAATCTTTGCCTTTCACATTTCGTTGTTGAGAGTGCAATTCCGAATAACTAAATTTTTTAAATCCCGCGAATGTACACTTTCGCAGATTTAAAATAAGGTCGAAATTTCCGGTATCAACTTCTACGAGCTCCTCGGGATGAAATGGGCTATTGATACCTTATTTATTTAATATTAAAGTATTATTTAAGAAATGTATTTACGCGGAATTGCACTCTCAACGACGATTTGGCATTTTGGCGTCACATGCCACCTGGCGTCTAGAGCGAGCGCTGCACTCGCTCTACTCCAGCGCTAAGTGCAACTTATTTATTGTTGTTAAAGAAGTTCAACTTACGTGTAACATCATCAGGGTGGACAATACCGCTGATCTCTGACGGCTGTCCCACAGAATAGGCAAGGCTGTACAGAGCGCGCACCGTGGCCGCGGTAGGGACGCGCCACCATACTAACGTCGATACTGAGTCACTGTCCTCTCCACTGATAACTACCTGTTCAAAAGAAATGAAAAGTTGGTGAATACTATTCGTAAAAAGCTGTCAGTTGTCCTATGGAATAGAGTGAAATATAATACATAACTTAATACATCTACATATATATTTATAATAGTATAAACAAAGTCACTTTTCGTGTCTGTCTGTCTGTACGGCTTCTTAGTTCTTCGAAACTTCACATTTTTATGCGGTTTTCACCCTTATGTGGATAATTTTATTCTGAAAGGTTTACATAATGTATTTTTTATTTAACTTGGTTATAGCACAGAAGTTTCAGCGCTTCGAAACATCTCCACATGAGTAGAAACGCACCCGTGTGAAACAATGCACGGGTTGCTAGTAATAACAATAATATGTGGGGACATTTCACACACGGCCATCTGACCCCAAACTAGGGAGACCCTGTACTATGGGTGTCAGACAGCTGATATACATACACAAATACATTTTAATACATACTTATGTAGATAAACTACCACAAGTGTATAATAGTTACCTGTTCCCCTAAAGCATTGGCCAACTTCTCGGATATAGCCTTGACCATCAATTCACAGCTGTGATTTGGCACCGTCTGCAGTGCTTCGCGTAGTATTGTCACATCCCTTCTACTAACAACAACAGACCGATTAAAACATGAAGGTCGACACAGCTCAATAGTTTATTATATCACAGAGCAGTAAATACATAGGCGAAGGAATGCGGCGTTTGTGTGGCAGTGTAAACAAAATTTTGTTACCAGCCGGTACCACGTTATTTTCAAAAATCGCGGAGTGATTGAGCAGATGCCTTTCGCACGCATCATCACTCCATTTATTTACTTCTCCATGGTATAAATTGAATAAGTAAGAGAACTAACCTAAATTCTTTGTCGAGAGTTGTGTCAGTTCCATCAGGAGCTAGTATTTCAAAAAGGTGGCCAAGTGTGTATAACGCCAGTTTAGCCAACCTGACTAGAGCTAAGTAACCAACCCTGAAACCAAACACAACATTACATAGGTACTTGACGATACAGTCCGTCAATATCAATTTAAAATAATTCGATCATAAAATTAAATAGAACATGATAGAATTAACTGTGGATTTAAAAACATAGACTAAAAACAATTAAATAACTCGGCCTAATGGTGGACATTGTCTTCCCTCAAACTGCACCATGAACACTTGGTTTTTCACCTAGCACATAAAATCAGTCGCAGCCGCATTATTGAATTATTTAAACAATTTTTTATTACTGCGTGATGATGTGTGGAGCCATGAATGTCGTTACAGGTCTACATATCCACACACATCATCGCTTATAATAGAACGTAATTTCCTAAAACATCTAATATATTAAGAAATTGTGTTCTATTAGCGGTAACATACCTCCGTGTATGCGGTGCAGCACCTTGTAAAAAGTCACTATCAGACAAACATTGCACTAAAAGCGGTGCTTTCTTTACGCAAGCTATCTGAAAGCTGCGACAGCGTTCCAGTCGCGTGTCTGACGATGGCATCACCATGCTGTATAACACCTGAATAACATATGTGTTAGTTTAATTGGTATTTTAACACAAACATAACTAAAAATTAAAACATTTAGCGAGAGATATTAAAACACTGTATATAAAAACTCGGGACGCCGCCATGTATATAGATGGCTGAAATTAGCGCAATATCACGTATATAGCGCTAATATAACCCGTTTGGCGTATCTACAGTATTACTCGCCAGTGCATTAATCATTAGAATATTTCGACTCATACGTACTTCTACATTGTAAGCTACTGTGGGCGGAGCTGGTCCGTAAAGCATGTCTCTTAATTTTGTATCTTCCCTGCACAGCAAAGCTTCTGTTAATTTTTCCACCTATGAAAACAATAACATTATTTCGTCTCAAATACATATCTGAAAAACAATTAGAATAGTAGTAGCAATTCACTAGCTCGCGTCTATCACTGCAATTTAAACCATATCAACGACATAATGTCACATATCGTGCGCTAGTGATTTGCAACGACTATGGCCATGTTTGTGTATAACTTACCGTTTGCTTATGCGCAGGGCAGATCTGAGAGAGTAAATGTGCCGCTTCGGTAAGCGGTCCGTGCCCCTTGGTGATGCCAATATGTTCCAAATTTAATATAAAGGGCAGATACCACGAGCCTTGTGCAAAAAGCTAGTTAAATAAAAAGAAACATACATATCAGAATATGAAAAGAACTTTTGAATATCAAAGGTAATTCCAAAAATAATGTACCGGTAGACTTTACGAAAGAGAGCTGAAAGTTAAGTACTCAAACGCTTATACTTACAACGCCAGGTAATGCATGCTCCGGTGTAGGCGACAGCGGAGGCGACGAAGTACTAGAGTCACTGCTAGACTCATTTGACGAACCACAGCCGCCACTACCACATACCTGGCCATCATAAACCTAAAAGAAAACCTCGTGATTTAACAAAATTTCTTTGAAAAAATAAATTAAAATATAATAATCAAAGAAAGTTGTATTATTTACCTTAGCAACAATCACAGTTTTGTCACGAAGCGGTATTTGCGACAGAATTTTTCTATCGTGACTAGAATCTAGTAGTTCCCCATTAACATATAGCTCCAACTTATTTACATATAGCTCTAACTTTATATTATTTTCTGAAGCACTCTTCAGCCTAAAACAAATAACAAGGACAATACATCTTCTGCAAACAAAACCTTTGTTTACAAAACCCATAGAGTTTCACCAACCTTCTTTGTATCGTCGCACGTAGCGAGTGCAGCGTCTCATTGGAGTGCGAGAACAGCTCAATATCATCAACTTGTCTTTGGCCAGTTTGGAAATTAAACCTGACAATAATGGTACACTGCCTCCCCCGACCCGACCTGTAGATGGGCAATATCTGTCGCTCCGCCGAAAATCTTCTATCACATTCATTAATATATTCTTGTATGGCACGAATCACTCTACACATTCTCGTACAACCCTCCGACGAATCTGCAAATGATCTTACCCATTTAGTCGTTTTCGCGGGTACATTCTCTAGTCACAAACTAGTCAAACCAGGTTAAACCAACTTCCTACCCTATTAGGAAATAACGTTAATCTGACCCACCTTATGGAAACATGAGAAAAGATACGCGAAGTACAAACGCTAAAATAATATCCTATACATCTTAAGTTACAACCAATAGTTTTAACTTAGGAAACGTGTCTGTCCCCTTGAGTTAGTTACAGATCATCAAAATAATTATAACCTCAAAATAAAAATGAGAGGCAGTCTTTTGTGTGTACTGTAGGTTTGTAGAGAGGTTGTAAGGCAGAGAGGCTTTATGTAATGAAGCCATAACTATTTAGTCTATGGTTACAACATTCTGGATGCTTCTAGAAAGATAGGTGATTCGATTATATTTGAATGATGTAGAATATAGTTTTTAGACTATGATAAGAGAGTGTCAGATCACGAGCCGTCAGGCAAGGTCATGTATTTCACCTCTAATTAATATATTATCTTAATATAGATCTCTAAAGGTTCTCCTACGTATTATTTAACGTAGTTAGCGTTTCGATCCCTCACAGTACCTTCGTGCGCCTCCATTTCCTTCTGCATGCGCTGCGTCCGCGCACAGCACTGCGTGAGGAAGGCCTCGTGGTGGTGCGACGCCGACAGCTGCGGACCCACACACGTGCACACCTCGCGCAACAACTCTATACCGCGTGCGGAGATATCATCGTCACATTCCGTTATCACCTACAAAACATAGCACGTTACAGAAAAATACATACAGTTTTGTGTCTTATTCTCTGAACGGTAAGAATTTATGTTGCTGAGTATATGTTAAAGTGCATTCGGTCTTCAGGCTTATAATCTGGAGAGCAAGGAAATGTTTGGAACTTACCCTCCATAAATAATCTAATCCTATGAGATCTGCATCGTTAAGTAAAAAACTTCGTCTCTTTACTTTTAGTTTGCCTTCTTTGGAGTTAACTGCTTTGAAAAACCTGGAAATAACACAACGTTATAGGAGAACAGAAATAGAACGCATAACGAACTGTAAAAGCTTTGAAACCATATTTTACCTTTCAAAACACTTGATACCAGCGTGGGTTAGTAAATTCGGTGATAATGTCATAATGTTCCGTCGAAAAAAATGTAGATTAATGTTAGGGTCTAAGTCGGGTTCCTCCCCCATTAGTTTGCTGAACCATCGGAAACACGCTTCGCGGTCGCCGAGGTGTGCAGGCTTCTCAGCCAAACATACCCATATCTGTTTTGCCTAGAAAATAAGAGCAGGGATTACACAACGAATAATTAATTCAACTTTTAAATAAAGGTAAGTAGCCCCCTCACTTGTTCTGCGCACAGCCATAGTTGTCCATCTTTCAACAGAAATCTCAAAAAACTGAGTCTCTCATGAACTTGAGCTGCATGTGGGTACCTGCCGTCGGGTTGCCAGTTGTCCCAATCTATTTCTCCTTCTTCTGTTAAAAGATTACATTGTATTCATAAATCACAACACAATCTACAATCTAGATATGCAATTTGAGTAGCAAGCACTTTTACACCGATTAACTGTCTTATCGCATTCACATACACTAGGAAAGTTTCTTCAAAATATTTCGTTACTTTAGGTTGCACTACAGCGATTTATTGAGATAATAATAAGAAGGACATATACCCGTAAGTTTAGTCCGCACCATTTCCATATAATGCGTGAGTGAGTCAGTAACAAGTATCACAAGTGAGTGCTGTGTCTGTAGGCGGTCGATAAGTTCCTGCCTAGTCACATGAGGTCGCAGACCAGTGCCGCCGCCCGCCTCGTACAGGCAACATATTTCGCGCATCATTTTTAGGGCAGGCAACACCCACTTTTCATTGGTTTTTAGTTCTTCTACACACCTGAATAGAAAATGAACATTTAATTTGCTTCTTTTGGGAATGATAATAGGTTATTAAAAGTATCACCAATGTCAAAAAAAATAATCATTTTACAAATGACCGCGTCGCAGTCGTATCTCCTTTTGGAACTCCGCCGATTCCGCCTTTATACTAACTTTAGATGTATATGAAAACGCTTATAGTGACCCTTTGTATGTTTTACATCACATACGATGTGGAGACTATCGCACCACATGCGAACTACAACTACGTCGCGATATCAAAGTTCTTCATGATATTAGCATACAAAATCTCAACCACAACCATTGAGCCCACCAGACAATGGAGGATGGGGGAACTCTCAAACCAGTTCCTCATGCCTTTATAAAACCATTGTGTAAAAGAATAATACTTACTTGTCCAACCACAGAGTCTTCTGAGCGTCACGGTCTTGACTACAGCTATAGTCCAATATTTTAATAAGGTTAGCTAACGCCACGTCCATTATTTCCGTGCAAACTTCATCTGAGTGCGCCAAATTCCAAAACAGTACTAATACCTGTAAGTTGGACCAAATATTGTAGACTTACTTCTTTATAAGAGATAATTGGAAAATGAACTTTTTAGCTAAGTACTATACCTTGTTTGCCATTACACCATCTTTGTCATCTTCTGCAAGTCTTCTTATTACCTCTAGTAGTTTATCACTTTGTTTTTTGCTGGATGTGGCCCAGCTTGCCTATAAAATGCACATTGCGAGTTTACACTTAACAAATATTGTATTTTTTTTATTCTTTTCAAAGCAAAGCTTACCTTAAAACAGTCAAATAAGTGGTCAAGTTGATCAGGAGTGAAGTCCCAAGCCAGTTTGGCTAACAAGTCATGTAAGTTCTTAACGATCGCCTCGTGTTTGCCGTGCTGAGCCTTCCATATGGCGTCCAAATCATCTCGAGTTAATGAGTTCTCCTTTATCATAAACCTAAGCATTTTCTCTAGTCTGTCTACGTACTGCGGCTGGTGAAGAGAGTCTCGTAAAACTATGTCTACTACTTTGTTTTCACGGATCCAAGTCTAGAAAATAATGTAACTAGTTAACACCACACCAAAAGATGGTTGAAAGAGCAAACATTAAAAAGATTTTGTTAAGAGTGATACTGGAAGAAAAATGTTGTGACTAAAAAATTAAAAAGTCATAAAGTTTGACTGTTACACCGAAAGTACGGAAATTTTTCCAAAGTGGTTATGTGGGTGAAAAATAATAAATGAAAATAATCTTACTGTAATAACAGCAGGCGTAAGCCACTCTGGTTTTGGTTGCTGGGAAAATGTACTGATAAGTTGATTGATTTCGTTCAGAGCTGACATCTTTCCATTAAACGAAGACATTTGTAGCAATCTCAAAATCATTTTTAACCGAAACATTTCAAGGGCTGAAATGAAATGTAGCACTCATTACCCACACTTAGAAATTTCGTTATTTCAAGAAATAAAATATTTTAAATTTATTTTCTCTTAAGAACACACTTCATATTTCTTTAGGGAATTATGGCACTTATCACATCCTAGTTTTGAAACAAAATAGAACACATGTAGTTTTAACACTTCATAAAACGTCCCCTGAATATACTTCTGGAAATCTTCTTATTCGATGGTACAGTCAACTTGATTTGTCAGCACGTCAACTTCCGTCACGATCCTTGCTTATATATCAATATCTTTTTCTGCAAGTACTGCAGCTTCTTCTTCTCCGTAGTTATAAAGGGTTCGGTAGCGTACAATGTAGCGGCGCAGGGGAGGTATAAAGACTACGCCCCTTAGCAGCTACAGGGTATGCTACCGACCCAACGTGATGCCGGCGATACGTTATGGCAGGCATCATAAACATTTCAACTGACACAACTCTTCTTTCCTGCTTGCTGGTCCCACGGTTTCATCAACTTCGAGTGAATGCTGTATTTTAGACAGCATATCATCTTGACTTTTCCGTCTTTTAACATTTTTATAAGAGATCAAATTGTCAGGGTCAAGACCGACTGCATCAAAACTGCCACTGCAATGTTTCAATGTATTGTTTTTGGTGCAGTAACTGGTGACAGCTACTAGAATTGCTATACACGCAAGTGGCAGATACCATGATAGTTTTTGAAATTCATAAAAAACTGCAGGAAGACAATCAGACTCTCATGACCTTTACTCTTGTGAGCTTTAAGAATCTAAAGAAACAACACACAAATTATATTGATACATAACAATTTAAGATATTACTTGAGTAGAACTTACACTTGAGTAAACTGTGATGTTGGGGCGTTTTCACTGAGACATATTTACACGCGCGAATTAAACAAGAAACAGTGTCAGTCTTATTTTCACTACCACGTGCCTCCCTCTTCAGTTCTTCGTCAGTTAAGCTTTCAAGTAGTGTGGGAATACATTCCTATGAACAAATCAATTCTTATAAGCAACCAACTTAAGAAACAATTCATTACATTTGGAATTGTTTCTTAAGTCATATCTGCTACATGTTGTGATACATGTTTTACAAGTAAAACTTGTGCCTGGCATATAGAACTGAAACAGTTAATTCCAAAAAATAACGTTTTTCCCTCAGAACATTAAATTTAAAATTGTAGCAAAACCATATTAAATAGTTTAGTGCGAAAATTATAGAAGAAAAGTTCACCAACAGCAAAGCGTCAAGTCATCAAAGTATACTTACAAGTACAGGTAACAAGTATGTGGTAACAGTGTGTGATGTGAGGAGGTCGTGACAGAGGCCCAGAGGTCGCAGCAGCTGCCAAACTGTTGCGACACGGGTCTCTCCGCTTGTGGACTGTTCTAGCGATGATGGCTGCTCGCTACGTGCCGGTATCGAAAACTATAACAATAAATATAAAAAGAATAATACCTACATACTTTTGTAAATGAGTTAGGAATTAAACGCCTACGCAGAGCTTAGTAGGACGAAACGAGGGATCACGTGCTTCTAAATCATTTCGTTGTCACATACAGGACAAAGCAGCCTCTGAAATCAACTGCAACATCTACGTTAATGCTTTCGGAGTTGGGGTGGAGAAAATACGCCCAGCCGCATGCAACATATATTATATTGGTGGAGTTGTGGAAATGTAGTCTGCTACTTCAGAAGACCTATGTCAATGTTGAAATAATAGGTCTGTACCTATGAAGTTGCCGTTTTACAATACTGGCCATTTGAAACGTAATTTAAGTATGGCTGGTAGTAAATTCTAAATTCAAAATAATTTAATTCAATAAATATGGATTTCTATTTTTAAATTCAGGCATGTCTGCCGGTTGCTGGCTAACCTGTGGGCCCGCATATCGCAAGACTGGAACCCTGACACAGTCAGGCGGGGTGTTGTTATGTTATGTTCAAACAAAATTAAGACAGAATTTTCTATTCCATGATTACTACAGATGTGTACTGTGAGGAACTGGACACAATAATGGAGAAGCTCGAAAATCTCCGGCCAACCTTGGTCAATCGCTCATCCCCACTGCTCCTACACGACAACGCTCGACCCCATACGGCACAACAGATGGTCTCTAAGCGACAAGACCTAGGGTTGGAAGTTTTGTCATCCATCTCAACTCACCAGACCATGCGCCGAAAGAGTTCTATTTTTTCATCAATTTGGAAACTTCTTGGCAGGGAAAAAATTTAATACAAAATGCCTTTGAAGAGTTTGTTGGCTCCCATACACCTGACGTCTTCAAGAAGGGCATTGCAAAACCACTATGCTGGCACAGATGCACCTATAGCATGGGTGCATATTTTGATTGATAGTAATAAAAAATATTTAAATAAAAATGACTTCAACTTTCTGTATACTAAACGGCAAACCACAGGTTTAGTATTATTAACTAAACCTGTGAACTTTGACAAATGTGGTTTGTTTAAATGGAATTATTTACAGTAAGAACAATACATACTTCGCCACTATCAGCCATACTTGGTACTACTTCTGTACTTTCAACTTTATCACATTTGGTTTCTTCATTTTCTTTTTCTATTATTTCTGTAGATACTTTCTCTTCCGAAGTAATAGATGTAGTCAGCTCTGTCTTTTGAAACCCCATTATTGTTTCGAACCTCTCTCGGATCTTCACAAAGCCACCTGCTTGCCCAAACCTGATAAAAAAGCAAAACTATAAATACACACTCAATCCAATTAGCCTAATTATAAGCCTATACTTGAGATTGTTACAACAAAATCATATTGTTTGAACTGTCATCAGCTCAATCCAGATTTCATATATAATGCTTAAGTACTGAAACCTTTTCAATGTAGGACATGTATGTAGGACAGACAGATATACTTTAGCCTAACCCTTTAAGAGAAAACTACTATAATGTTGTTGGTAAAGAAATCAAGAAAACATATTCACCAAATTACTAGCTATTAAAACTTTACGTTTTCGGGAGTTTTATGGAATAATAGCACATACACATTAACAAGATGGACCAGCCATCCTCTTGGATTGCGGTGATCTTGTGATTTTGCGAATACTTCTGCCTCTTGGGTAGTTCCCTGTCCCGGAGGTGTGGTGGAAAGACCTTCACAAGTCCTAGATGCATTGAAAGTGTGAAATCTGTAAAAATCAAGAATCTATTGTGAACCTAACGTATTAAGCCATAAACAAGCAGTAAATACAATATCTCCATGATAATTAAATTAAAAGTTGTTAGAAAATATGTTCTCAATTGTAAATAAAATGAATACAAATTAAATTGAAGACATGCAGCTCATTAGTATTGAACAGTCATTATTAAATGCATGGAACAATTATGAAATAGTCTCTTACTTGTTATTTGGATTGAATGTCATAGATAATAAATGCAGAAATCTTGGATCATCGAGTTTCATTGCACACAGTTTAACAAGCTTTTCGCAGTTTGAACGGACACATTGTTGTATGTTGTTTTTCCAAGATGAAACTGCATCATCCGTTAGTATCTTTGTAAAGGACACTGTGAGGGCATCATTATAGAATCTCTGACATGCTGGATGGGTTGCATCTTCACCTGTCGTAAACAATCACTTGTCAACAAACTAACAGCTGTTTCATCACTAATATATAAAAATAAAATGTGATAATGTGATAAGAGAGAGATAATGTAGACAATATGAGATAAGAATATTGGACATATTACATTCAAGTAATAGTTATAAGCACTGCACATATATGAACTTGTAAACATTAATTACTTGTTCAAGTTATGGGAATTCCCCAGACATAAGTACCTAGGCTAATCTTTTGTAACCAATTTGTAGGTGTTAAGAGGCAGCATGTTGCTGACTAATAAATCTATAGAAAGTACTTATATGCCCTTTATTTACTTACTCAAAATGAATGCTCCAAAAATTATCATTATTATTATTTGACTGACATTAAAACTGCCATTTTTTTTTTAAACTTCCTTTAGGGCATAGATTTAAATCAATATTACACAATACATGTTGCCTATCATCATGAACACAAATCAAATACCAAACAGTTTTTCACAAACTCTTGCCCAATTAAAATTAAATTGAAGTAAATGCCACATACCCTTTGCTGCCAACTCAGTGGCAGCAACCAGCAATGCCTCCAGCTCCTGTTCAGGCAACACGGGCACAACCCATCGGGGATGTGAAATCTTCTCTTCCAGTGCCTTTAACTTGGCCTCGGGGAATGCCATCTAGTGAAACATTACATTGCTTAGTCTAATAAAGAAGGTATATTACACCAACCCCAAAAAGAAAAGGGCAGGAGGATGATGATATTTTAACAAATACTAGTTTCTATAAATATATTGTTTATGTAATTTTATTTCTGTTTGTAACTGCTTCCCTTCAGTATGGGTTTGCTCTTATCTCAAGGTCCTGGTTTTAATTAGATTTGAAATCACAATATGCTTAGAAATAAACTATTAACATGTTCAAAATTAATTACCTAAATACCGTATTTAACAAACTGTTATATGTTGTTTTCCTAGTATCCTTAAAATGAATGAAAACCATTACAATAATTCATAAAATAAGTAGTAGGAAAATATTACTTTAAGGTATTACAATCAACATTGAAAAGTCTCACTTAGTTAACTAACATAATGTAATTAAGCAGATATAATATTCTTACCTCCCCAGGCATTTGATCTTGTTCTTTCATTGATATAGTCATTATTTCAACATATGATTAATCATTGCACCCCCTGGAAATAAGTATGAAAATGATATTTATTTGAACCATTCTAATAATTGTCAAGTTGGAATGACAAACTGGTACCTATACTTAATCCATAATATTAATAATTTTTATTTTCTAAATCTTGAACACAAATGTATCAAGAAAATTAAGAGATATTAGTGATAAAAGTATTGTAGCTGCATTGTAAGTTTTATTTTAAAAGGTGTGTCAATGATAGGATTTGCCTGAGGCGAGTTCAGGAAAAGAGAAATATATTAGATGATCAGTACATCAAAATAAAATCTGCGACAAAAACGAATTTGAGTCACCTAAACCCACACTTATCTTGGTAAACTTTTAACTTACGACGTATGACAAGCACATAAAAAGCTAAATGCTGATATAAATCGAATACGAATAAACACTGGAAGATAAGCCCGAAAAAAATACTGAGGAAAGTAATTTAAATCGCAGTATTGGTGCGATTTATAAATCAATCAATTCTCCTTTTAAAGTTTTCAGGCTTATGTAATTTTATTCCTTTTAATGAAGATGGCTAAATATAAATCTGACTCCAAAGAAGTATTCTAATAATAAATAATTGCAACATTTGCCCTACCCACAGAAGAAGATCTAGAAAATAATAATTCATAAGATCAGCCGGCGCGACAAAATGGCGTCATTATCCCAAACAAGACAAAGCAAAAAATATAAATTTGTTGCTACTGAGAGACTGAAGTCGCGAAGGAAAATACCAAATACATAAATGTTTTACCTTTACGTTTACCATAAACTCAATTTACTGAAAAAATCTTGAAATAAACCACCAAATTTAATTCACTAACACTTTTTTGACGTAAGGTAAAGTAAGAACGAAAATAGTTTTTTATTTGTTTCGATTCTATGAATTTTGCTAGGCAAAGGTAGACTATGGTACAGCCTTCTATTTTATTTAGATTTTTTGACTGCACGCTGTGACAACTTTTGAAAAGTCTGGTGACCATTATCGGAACTATTTTGTCTTTTACTCCAGGGGTTTACCTGTTTTTAAGCTAGGAAGTTGCGCGGAGGATTTAATTTATTAGATATAATTTACATAATATAACCTTCTTATAACAATAATATCCTTGGAGAGAGCTCACACTCACACACCCAATTAATTATATCATTGCATACACCACAACGGCCACAACCACCACCTTTGTCGGAAAAAAATCCTGTTTATAGCCATTCTACATTCTTTTAAGTTTGTACAACGCCATTATTAATTACCAGAGATGTTATTATTATTACTAATTATTATTATTACTAATCCTCAACCAACTAACTAATATGTTAAGAACGCAGCTTAAAACCGTAGAGTAGGTAGTAGCTGAAATAGCCTAAAGTACATATTACACTATACAATTTGTAGGAAATCAATTTAGGAACCTAAGTTGTTAGCTAGTGATCACACTACACTAAATTGGATTCTAAATCGTACAGACGACGCATTCGTGAAGAAGGATCGTACTGGGTAGCACGTTTCAAATTTTCGATCGATGGCGACGTATTTACCAAAACAACAGAAGATTGGGCTTGCTCTAGCCCAATCTATTCGTCTTCCTACTCTGGTCTACTCTTCACCATACTGTATGACTCGTCTACCTGCTGCATTTTTTTTAAACCCATCTACACAGCCCAAGAGATCCACAAACTATAGATAATAATTATTGTTTGTGTGTAATTGGTTTTCATAATTATCTTAATTATGTCTTAATACCTATGCTAAGAAATAAATAAATAAATAAATAAATCTATGTTTAAAGAAATCTATTTCATTTGCTCAGAATAAACTTAGCCGCTGTCAATTTTTATTCCATTAGGTAATGGCCCCAACTTACACACCCATTTCACCCGAGATCTGGCGAGTGGCGTGATGACATCTGGGCCTGGTCGATATCTCGACTTTCTAACACCTAACACAAACCATGACAAAATTAAATTATATTAAGTTTTGTGTTATGTGGTAGAAAAAAAATAATGTTTTCAACGCCTTCGTCCAAAATAAGTCAGTCATCCCAGTTTACTCGTCCACTTCGCTTAAAGCACGGACGCCGACTAGTCGTTCTAAATCGTAGCGCCGTGATTACACTGTCTTAAATCGTAGACAATTTAGGAAGTAGAGCGGTTGGGACCTCCAATTTACACTAAATCGGATCCAATCTGTTCTAACTGCGATTACACCTGCCGATTTCCTAAATTGATGTCCTACAAATTGTATACTGTAATAAGTACTTTAATTGAACCTGTTGGCTAGAATAACTACATGAGCTCGACAGAAGGTCTAAAGAAAAAGGCATACGGTAATAAGACCATGCAAAGTAATCCCTTGGTTTGCTAAAAGTCGTTTGAAGAGGTCGTATGTAGTTATGGATGGAACATAAATTCTAGGAAAGAATCATGGCAGGATTTGTAAAAAAAAAAAGAAAGATGTTTAGAGTAGTTGAAATTCTAATTCTTATATTCTTGGGTACCTAAAGAGTATCTTTAGGCATTTACAATATTTTTTAAATCCCGCAAAATAAGTGAATAATTTAACGAAAAATTCATTTTTTCAGAACGAAACGGTGACTGACAATAACAGTGACAGCCGCTGTTTCGCAGTTCTTAGTGTTCTTACACTGAAATTATTTTATGGGAAATAGTATTACAAATAATGATTATTTTTTTCCACACAATTATCACATAACTTGTCTGACAATTTGATAGATCCATTAACGTCGCTTGTAACTTTCTTTTTTTATAAACTGAAAATGGGCATCGAGATGAAACGAGAAAGTGTTATTTTCATTTCGTATTATTTTAATTATGCGGGGTTTAATAATATGGTAAGTATATCAATCTACTCCTGGTAATATATTCTTCACATTGGAAAATATTTTAAACCCTCTAAATCATTATTTTTATTCATAAAAATGAATGTATGGATCTCGCCATGATTCTTTGGATAGGTACTTAATGAAAAAAGTCGATTCCCCTAATTACCAGATGTGTAACAAAGTCGAAGATGTCCAACATTTGCTAATGGAATGTGAAAAGAACAGGAGAGAGAAAGAGTTAGTGATGCAGGAATTGAACGTCAATATGTATGATGTTGGGGCTTTCATTAAAGTATTATCTATAAATAGTGCGGGAGAAGCGAAACTGGTATACGAAATGGTTGCTGCATCACTATCCCCTTCGCTTATGCAATAATGTGCAAATGAATAATATTATAAGTGTAATAAGTTAATTAGATTAGGGTATGATGAGGCTGACCTACTTTATTAAGGTAAAAGAAAAAAAAAAGAACTACATGAGCATGGTACGCATGATCCATTAGGAGAGAACATCAAGTTCGTACTACTTCGTGCTACCAGCATGAAAAAGCAAAGCAAGCACTGTAAGTAGACTTCGCAATCAATCAATAGACAGATAGAGACGATGTAGTAAAATTAAAAATCCGCACGCGGCCGCATAGAATTATGGCGAGATCCGTAGTACATTTATTTGTAGAAAAAAGAGAGCTCATTTACAGAGTTTAAAATATTTTCCAATGTGGAGAATACATTTCTAGCAAAAAATTGATATACTCACTTTATTTTTAAACCCCCGCAAAATTTAACTATTTTGAAATGAATATAACAGTTTTTCGTTTCAACCCGTTGCCTGCTTTGTATTTATAAGAAAAGAAAGTGACATCAGACTGACAAACAAGTGATGTGCATCGTTGTTTGCAATGGCGGAATTGAGAAAGTACAATGACTAATCAAGTAATCATTATTTGCGAGTTGTGACATGATCTTCATGGTTGTAACAGTATTTCGCATAAAACGATGCAATGTCAGTGATCTTCATGGTTGTGACAGTATTTCGCATAAAACGATGCAATGTCAGCGATCTTCATGGTTGTGACAGTATTTCGCATAAAACGATGCAATGTCTGTGTTCATCACTAAGGTATATTTTCATGATGTTCATGGTGTTAGAAGTGCGAAACGGCGACTGTCAGTGTCACTGTTACTGACAGCCACCGTTTCGTTCTGAAATAAAGAGTTTTTCTTTAAACTATACACTTTTAACATCCATTTATATTGTGGGTTATAAAAATATCGTAAATGCCTAAGATACTCTTTAGGTACCCAAGAGTATAAGAATTAGAATTTCAACTTCGCTAAACTTCTTAATTCTTTTTTTAAATCCTGCCATAATCCTTTCAGGTATAACTAGAAACAATAATTTTTGCGATTAAGAACATAATTCGTATCATAATGCCTAGCCTAGCTAGCCAATAAGCCTCTAATACTTTAGACTTTTTAGAATATGAAAGATACACAGTGGTAAAGTAGAGAGAACACGATAAAGAATCTAGCTATTGAAACTCGGTTTGGTGTCTTTTTCGCGGCAGGAAATGCTGTCTCTTTCTGGTAACGGCTACCCAAGAAGCATAAGATAAAAGTGGAGGCAACACTCTAAATACCTAAGTGAAACCACGTGTGGGCAGACACTCTGTTTCTGAATGCATTCATAAGAACGAGACAATGATATGTGTTTTCTTTATCTTACTTATGTATGCATTCAGAAAGAGAGCATCTGCCTACAGTTGGTTTCTTTTAGGTGTTCAGAGTGTTGCCTCCACTTTTATCTATAAGCTTCTTGGTTTTACTCAAGAAGCTTATAGGTAAAGATGGAGCCAACACTTCGAACAAAAAGTTGAGTCAAATACCTACGTATCTCTATCTCACTCTCTGTGGGCCACCCCTCACTTTTTAGTGTGGCCTGTAGTATTGCTACCTTCTTATTTAAATCTCCTACTAAATACTTCGAAATAGTCTTCACACTAACCAAATCAGAAGTTAAACTCTGCCAAATAATGTTATTATGGATCAGTAGTTGTACTATGATTAGTTAAGTTATAAAACATAAAATTTTAGGTCACACTCGCGCGTCACGCATGCTAAACTGGGTTGACGATCAGTGAATTACAATGCCATTTCCTAAGGAATCGGTAATGTGGCAACATTGACACCATGTGTCAACCATGAGTGTCAACATAAAAATGGTCAATATGGCGGTTGTTTACTTTGCAGTTCACAGCTTCGTCTGGTATTTTTCGAGGTAATCATCATTCTAATTAAAGAAATGTTGCAAAAATGAGTAGTGCGTGGTTGCGGTAATACGTGGTGTCCAGGAGGTGATATAAAATTTCACCCGTAAGTGTTAAAATAGTGATTTCTGGCATTGAATCATTGTAAACATATTTCGTTGTTTTTTCACTTAATTTCTTCTTAAATTGTTATACCAGTGTTTTTAACATATTAGTAAATGATAACTATATCAAGATCAGATACTTTTACATTGAATTTCATTGATTTTGTTCAATCTATGTATTTGATTTTATTTAAAAGAAGTCGTATTGAAGTAGTGTGACCGTAGTGAGGATATATTTAGGACTTTGCGTGAGAACTTAACTAATTATATAAACGAATACTAAGAAACGTGTATATATTTAATGACTGATATACACATACACTTACGGCAGTCAATTTTTATTAAATTTTAGTTGCTCATTATTCGGGTATTTTAATAACATTATTTTTTAGGTTTCCTAAAAATAGTACTCAAAGAAAATGGTGGATATCCATTGAGCCGTTGAAAATTAAGTTCTATAAAAGTGCAAGGATTTGCAATTTGCATTGCAATAATCAGATATGATTCAAGAACAAGGTGCTTAAAACAAACAGCAGTTCCTACTACACACGGCGTCACAAAAATCGCACCTTTTCGAAAATAAGTTTAAAACATGTCCCGCCAGTAACGAATACATTAAACCCAATTAATATTGGTATCAATTAAAAGTATGTTTAACGACCTTTAAATTAACAACAGTTAGAATTCCTAAACACAACAGATCTCATTAGCACGTAACGTTAAAAAAAATGTTGTCAAAATGCGCATTACAACGGCCACTAATTGCACCTCCCTACAAGGGTATAAAACGGGCGACCCGGGTTAAATGTGGGTCATTCGCTATTCAACCTTTGAAGTGAACACACGTGAACAGCTACAGCAAGAAAAATACCACAGAAGATGGATACCACTGCAGATGAAGCCGCTCAAGTCATTGCACTACTGCAATCAGGGATGCGGCAATGTGATGTTGCTCGGCAACTGAACTTGAGTCGTTTTGCCGTTCGACGAGTGTTCCAACGTTTCCAAGAGACTGGTGGCTATATCCGAAGACGTGGATCTGGAAGACAACGGTGCACATCCGAAAGAGACGATCGCTTCATTGTTTCGACGTCTTTACGTAATCGGTTCTCCAATGCTGTTGAGCTGCAACAACAACTGCGATCAGCTCGCAGAACTTCTGTAAGCGTCTCCACGATTAGAAGAAGAATGCGGGAGAAGAAAATTGCAGCTCATAGGGCTGCTACAGGGCCCAAATTGACTGCACAGCATAGGAGAGACCGGTTGCAATTTGCCCGTGACCATGTGAATTGGACAATAGACCAATGGAGGGCTGTGCTCTTCTCGGATGAGACGAGGGTGTGTCTTTTCTGCAACGACAGGCGTCGAAGAGTGTATAGGAGGCAAGGGGAACGATTCGCACAAGCCTGTATTCAAGAGACAGTGGAATACGGGGGTGGCTCGTGCATGTTCTGGGGCGGCATGTCAATCGACGGTAAAACGAACCTTGTGTGTGTTTCTCGGACTGGAAGTGCTCGCGGGCAAGGGTCGCTGACTGCTGCTCGGTACATAACAGAGATCTTAGAGGAGCAGGTTGTCCCTTATGCGGGTTTTGTTGGCAGTGGGTTCACGTTAATGCACGATAACGCCCGTTGTCACACCGCTTTAATTGTAAGAGACTACCTGCAAGAAGTTGGCATCCCTGTTATGCGCTGGCCGGCGCGAAGTCCAGACCTGAA
The DNA here is from genome assembly GCA_947361185.1 of Charanyca ferruginea. NCBI lineage: Eukaryota > Metazoa > Arthropoda > Insecta > Lepidoptera > Noctuidae > Charanyca > Charanyca ferruginea. The sequence continues at coordinate 16,715,550 of OX376059.1, read as the reverse complement.
CCCTATTGAGCACCTTTGGGATGAACTGAAACGGCGAGTACGGGCACGAAATCCTGCCCCTACCACTCTCCAAGACCTTCAAGATGCCGTCGTTGCAGAATGGGACAACATTCCACAAGAGACTGTTGTCACATTAATAAGGTCCATGAGAGAACGCATGGAAGCAGTCATCAGGGCTAGGGGGGGTAACACTAGGTTTTAAGTTAGTTTTAAGGACTTTGTTGTAATTTTTGCTGATAAAATAAAATTTAACTTTTTAATCATTTGCATTAGCTTGCTTTTTTTTATTCCCTGGTAAACAAAAAACCAAATCCATTGATTTATTCTGAAATTTAAATAAATTGCCTTTCCAATTATACCTTATAGTCATATGTATACCATTGATTAATAGGGTTAAAATGACTTTGAAGGGAATTCTTAAAGAGGTGCGATTTTTGTGACGCCGAGTGTATAACAAAACAGTAGGAAAGGTAAAAAGATAACTGTATTTAAAACTGTGTTACATTATTATCATGTGTTGAAATGATTGTGATGAATGATTGATGATGATTCAAATATATAACAAAAAGCAACATTTTATAAAATTTATTATAATTTTCAGACAACAAGTTCACTACATGAAGAATCTATGGTGCAAATAGCTGCTCTGCCAAGTACTAGTTTTGGCGTTTATAGTAATTCTTCACTTACGGAAATGGGAGTGAAACATGCTGGCTGCAATGTAGTTAAAAACAGTGTCGAAATATTCTTGAAAATATAAGCAATCTTAACAAGTTACCTGGTGTCCCTTTCCGTTAATAAATATTTAATACATACCTTTTATGTCTATTTATTATGTATTACATAATAATGTCATTAAGTCAAGTTTCAATTTCATACTACATATTTGAACTAGTGAGTCATGCGCTCTGTTTAAGAGACATACATAAAATATCTCGGTGAGTTACGTGGTACGAGACAGAAACTACAAAGAGTAATGTATGCTAGAAAAGTTACAATAACTGATTTTAATTTGGGTGGTGTTTTTATTTCCTTTTTGAGGTTCTTACATATAAGCGTTCATATTAGGGCCGGCGCTGTCTGACGTCGCGGCACGGCAAAGGATTTTATATTTGATCAAGTTATTTTTATTCTTACTTCATCGAGTTTAGAATTCATATTACTTTATTTCTTAATGCAATGTATACGCATACAGTACGTATCATAATGTAAACAAACTTAGACGAGATATTTGTTTATCTTAGGCCTTAATGGTAAACAGAATGTAGATATTTATAAATGAATACTTATTGCGATGTCCTGGGAAAAATAAAATAAAGGTTAACCTACTTAGAAAGAGAGGGTTGGCCCACAGAGAGCGAGATAGTGATAGATAGGTATGGCTTCAAGTAGGTATTCGAAGTGTTGACTCCATTTTAATCTACAGCTTCATGGTTTTACTAGACTCTATTACAATAAAAATTACGTCTTTCTCCGCTTAAAACTTCATGAATGATACGCGTATTGAAATCTACCCGTAATCTATCGACAATGATGTAGTCTCAGAACATCGATGAAAATTTCGAGAATGTCATCCAGTCTTTCTGCTTTTAGCCATAGAGTTATAGAATATTACAACAATTTACAATCGATGATCGGTGCGAAGTAAATATAGGGGTTAGTGTTTTCAACTTAAGTTTTTAACTAAAACTGCTCAGATATTCTTTCCATGAATGTATTTAAATTTAATACAAAATGAGTTTTTCCAGTGATGAAGTTAACTTCCTTGTGTATCGATATTTACAAGAATCAGGTATGGTTCAATGAACTTTCGGACGCTACTACTCGATCTTTACACGACAATATACGTTTCTTCTTCATTTACTGTTTTACTAATTTCATAGTCTACCTGCCACAATAATATTATATTCGTACATTTTTACATACGTTCCCATTTGAAGACGTAGTTTCACTGGTAGATAACATTGGCCATTAATCTAACCATCAACCAAAAACCCTCAATACATCAAGGAAAATTTGGAATACAATACCATCACAAAAATACAATAAATTAATATGAAACTATTTTATGAATATTAACGTAAGTATGCAGCAGCTTGGTAAGTTACAGTGTAAATATAAACTTTCAGGGTTTCATCATTCTGCTTACACATTTGGTATTGAGTCACACATATCCCAGAGTAATATCAACGGAGCCTTAGTACCACCAGCAGCATTACTGAACATATTGCAAAAAGGATTACAGTACACAGAAGCAGAAATTACTATAGGAGAAGATGGTATGTTTTATTTAATTACAATAGTATGTAGTGATAGTAATGACGTTAATCGCGATATTTCCTCCTAACGGTACACTTCCTTAACTAAGTTAGTGCTTGCTTTTCAGAGATAGGAATAATTTTGATCCCATCTCGGTAAAAATTTAGTATACGGTAGCACGAATTAAGAGATGGGTGGTGTTGGGGAGTGGAGGTGGGAGGTCTACTATCTCCCTGGTACCACTCCTTTAAAAAGAAAATGCATTTTTTGTAACCTAACCTTAAAACACTAAATTTGACTAAGAAGCGTAGGGGGGAGCCCTGCTTCGAGGGGCTCAAGGGTTTTAGTTAAAAAAAATAATCGGGGTGCCCCAAGTCCCGAACTCGCTACACTCGCTCTTGCATGCATTAATGAGTCTGCTAATGTTATAATTGGGGACCCAACTCCTTCTAACTGCAATACTTTTTACCCCCCAACTCATGCTACCGTATACTAGATCCAACCCCCCATCTCTTCTGACCCCAGAGTTCACACAATTGAAATATTCTTATTTTTTACTCAATTTTGTTCATGAGCAAATGTTAGCATTTACTCTCTTCATTCAGGCACTGAAACAAGGCTCACGGAAAGTTTAAGTTTAATTGATGCAGTCACACCAGACATAGTAGCTGCTAGACAAAATGCGCATAATGCTCAAAAACAAGCAATTAAAGCAGAACCTGGGTCTGGCGGAGAACAAAATGGTGTTGATGTAAGTATTCAACATTAAAAACACATGAAAGAAATCTTATAGGATGATCTCATAACTAAACAATACTCATTTCGTAGACATATAAATGCAATGACCTATTTGTTCCAAGTCAAAATCTACCACATGCATTTAGTCACATCTAGTCTAATCTACTATGTGCCAAACTTCATCTATTTAACTATGTCTGTCATGCATGGGTGTGAATCAGCCATCAAAATGATAAGATTTGATAAGACTGAAGAATAAATATCTAAACTATCACATTATGAATATAAAATAAGCAAGATATCTAAAGACATTATACATTTGAAATGCATGTGTGTGTGTGTGTGTGAAATGTCCCCACATATTATACTATTATTATTTTATCCAACGAATGAAAGTCTTAACTGTTGTTACCCAGGGCACAACATGCACTGCTGCAGTAGCAGCAGCACCGGGAGGAGCAGCAACTCCCAGTGCACCAGAGGCAATGGATTTGGATCAGTCCATAGAAATCCCAGCTAGCAAGGCCACAGTGCTAAGAGGACATGAATCTGAGGTGTTCATCTGTGCTTGGAACCCCAGCACTGACCTGTTGGCTAGTGGATCTGGAGATAGTACTGCTAGGTATGGAGAAGCCCTCATTTACTTTTTTAAATTCTCATGACTGGGTAAAGTACAGTTGTATAAATATGTTTTGTCTAGATTTGAAGCCAAAATGAAAGCTATTTCATTTTGGTGTTCTAAATAAATATCTGATATAAAATGTATATTACTGCAAGTCACACCAGAAGTTTGTATCTCTGCTATTCTTTTCAGAATATGGGACATGTCAGACAATCCAGCCACCACTCCCAATCAATTAGTATTAAGACACTGCATCCAAAAGGGTGGGGCTGAAGTACCTAGCAACAAAGATGTCACATCTTTAGATTGGAACGTAAGTGACAATAATAATGTTCTTTTAAATAACTGCCATTTGTTTAAGTAGAAATCATGTTGCTGAATTGTTGTATTAGCATTTATATTAAGAGAAAAGAAAATGATGTCTATCAATGCAATGTGCAAAAACAAACGAGTGAATGAGAACACGATAACACCGCACGAAAATTGACGCGCGGAAGATTACGATTATTACGAAACTTGTATCAGGAAATACGTGATTTCCAAAAAATCTTAGCAGTTTCTGGTAAAAAAAATTGTAATTTAGAATCTCTATTACATGTGCAAGGTTTTTATGACGCTATTTTCTGTACTTTTTAAATATATGGGTACATTATGAACACCAAAAGTTCAACTTACAAACGCTTGTTTGTATGGGAATTATGATGAGTTGGCAGCTCTTAGCAGTATTAACTGATGTATTTTTCTTTGCAGTGTGATGGCAATTTACTAGCTACTGGTTCATATGATGGCTATGCCCGTATTTGGACCACAGATGGCACACTGGCGTCAACACTAGGCCAACACAAAGGGCCTATATTTGCTTTGAAGTGGAACAAAAGAGGAAACTATATTTTGAGTGCTGGGGTAAAATTAAAAAACATCCAATTATTAAAGAATCATGGCGAGATTTGTACTAAAAAAAATAAGATGTTTAGAGAAGTTGAAATTCTAATTCTTATATTCTTGGGTACCTAAAAGAGTGTCTTCAGGCATTTACAATATTTTTAAAACCCCGCAAAAAAAAAGTTAATACTTTAACGAAAAGCTCATTATTTCAGAACGAAACGGCGACTGACAGTAACAGTAACACTGACAGTCGCCGTTTCGCAGTTCTTACATTGAAATTGCATCGTTTTATGGAAAATAATATCACACAATTTTTGAGGTCAAATCCTACACTTTTTGAACGGAAAGACAACATAAATAAAAGAAAAGCTACGCACATGGACTTTGAAATGCCTGTGCCTAAGTTAGAACTTTATCGGCGAAGTTGTGTTTACATGGCTCCATTAATATATAATGCCCTGCCAAAAGCTATTACTCAACCACCCTTTAAAAAAATTTGTGCTGAATTAAGAAGGTGGTTGTTGTACGAATCTTTTTATTCCATTAATGAGTTCTTTCACAAAAATTCATGTAAATTTTATACATATAACCTTGCGTCAAAGTATAGACACTGATTTATTTATAATGTATGTTATGTGATTTTGATTGTAGTATGTCCTTTCGTAATTGATTTGTTATGTTAATTATTGTTATATTATATTTGCATGCCGCTGTGTCGGCGAAACTTGCTGAACTAAATATTTTAAATGATATCACCTTAAGTAACCGTGTTTCTGGCAAATAAATAAAATCATTCATTCATTCATTCAAAATAATGTTATTATATTATATTAGTTATTATATTCTATATAATTATAGTAGTATTATTAGTATTAGTTATTAGTTTTATTAGTTTTTAGTAGTATTAGTTATAGTAGTATTAGTTATTATTATATTATATTAGTTATATATCAGTCTTGCGTCGCACGCGCCGTCGAGTAGTCGCGCTGTGTGTTGTTCGTTTGCTTGGGTTTTAGATGTCGTTGTGTAAACAATGGCTACTAATGTTGTAAAGTGTGCTAACTGCAATGTAGTCATAAATGAGGCATTGGCATTTATCTGCAATAAACTGGACGTGATGGACGAGCAAAGTATTGCCCGTATTTGTGTCAGTGCATTTTCGGAAAGTGAAATTTTAAATGCCAAAAACTTGTTGTTTGATTCGTTTCCAACAACAAAGCGCAAGAAGATAAGGAAAAGACAGGGGAAAACGTTGCGTGACATAGATGATATCATCTGCCTGTTAAAAGAAACCGATCCCGAAGAAATACCTATTTTTGTCGCTAGAGACTTACAAAAACTACCCCCGGTTCTGTTTGACCACTTAGATGCGACAAGAGTCCTCAAGGATCTGTTGAAGATGCAAAGCGAGATTGATCGTATTTCTGAGGAGTACGCTACAGTGAAACAGGTTAAGGAGCTAGCAGTAGAAGTAGAATCACTTAAGAATGCGTCTATAGTTAACAATGTCTGTAGAAACATTAACGTAAGACGGGGTGCCTGTGCATTGTCGAGCTTTGAGCACGAAAGTGGACCTATGGGTTTATCTCCCGTATGTGGCTCGTCATATAAGTCTGCAGAAATACAGGATAAGACAACCCCTTTAAAAAATCAGTCTAACATTTCGTCGGGGGTGGGTAGCGCGATAAAAACACCGCGCTTAGTTGTGAACGGTGCGGCGGCGCCTACGAGTGAGAAGGTAACAGCTGATCGCGTTCTGACTAATGAGGTGGTGAGTCACACAACGTTACCGACCTCTGCCGTAAACTGTGTTCAGAATGCAGATCGACCAACCAGTCAACAGTCATCCGTCGATAACAGAAAGAGTTTCTCTGGTGTTGTACAGGATGGAGTGTCGAAACCACTGTCTAAAACTCAAATGTCTAATGAGGAATGGATCCTGGTTCAGAAAAAGAGACATGGATTGAGAAACCGATTTGTAGGAAATACAGGGAAAGCTATTGTTGATGCGGACAATAATTTTAGAGCAGCGAGTACTCAAGTGCCGATCTATGTTTACAATGTGTCTAAAGAGACGTCTGCAAGTGATATAAAGTCTTATCTGTTGAAGAAAACTAACTTAGACATCAAATTACAGAAAATGAATATGAAATCTAATAAAGATTATAATGGATACATTGTTTTTGTGCCTAAACATGAGTTATCTATGTTTATGACGGATGACTTTTGGCCCGACGGGGTTCTGTATCGCCGTTTTGTTGATTTTAGTCGCAATACGCACAGTCCTACCTACCGGGAGATAAATGGAGTATTATCATCAGTAAATGGATAGTACAATTAAGCTTGTTACGTTCAACTGCAAGAGTGTCACACGGTCGGTGGAATGTGTGAAGAATCTCTGTCAGACGGCGGACATTGTGGCACTACAGGAGACTTGGCTTTTGCCTCACGACGTACAGTTCCTGGGCAGCATTGATGACGCGTTTGCCTATACTGGAAAGTCTGCTGTCGATACATCAGCTGGAGTGCTTAGAGGACGGCCGTATGGTGGAGTCGCTTTGCTGTGGAGGAAGGCGATGTTTCCAACGGTGTATGTGATCGCGTGTTCGAGTGTGCGTCTCGCTGCGATAAAAGTAGTGCTTCAAGACCGGTCTATGCTAGTGATATCAGTGTACATGCCTACTGACTCGATCGAAAATCTGACCGAATTTACAGAGTGCCTCAGTGAGATAAACGCGATTATTGACAGTAATGATGTAGAATCTGTGTTCATTCTCGGAGACTTCAACGCGCACCCAGGTGAGATGTTCGCTAATGAGTTGTTTACTTTTTGCTCGGAACAATCGTGGTCGTGTCTAGACATTGAGTGGCTGCCTCGCGATACATATACATTTGTGAGCGACGCGCACGGTTGCCAGCGATGGCTCGATCACTGTGTAGTAACAGGTGCGGCGCGGCGCGCAGTCGTGGATGTGTGCGTACTGTACGATACATACTGGTCTGATCACTATCCGTTATTGATTGAATGTAATGTGAATATTATTAAACCTAAGGTTACAGCCAGTCCGAATGCTTTTAATTATATAAAATGGGGACTTAGGGACAGTAATCAAATACAAGATTATACTAGTTACTGTAATTCAAGATTTAAGCAGATTGACTTTCCATCTGAGTTTTGTAATTGCGCAGATGGAATGTGCAGTATTGAGAACCATAAAATAGCTATCAATGGGATGTATGTGAATATTGTAAATATTTTGACTGAAGCCGCTAAGAGAAGCTGCATTGCACCTAAGCGCAAACATTTTAAATGTGTAAAGGGGTGGAACATGCATGTTGGTGACGCTCACCGGAGGGCCAGGCTTTGTTTTCAGACTTGGGTATCCTATGGACGTCCTAGATCTGGGCATGCTTATTATAATATGTGTGAGTCTAGGAAACTATTTAAAGAAAAATTAAAGTACTGCCAAAATAATGAATGTCAGATAAAGATGGACATAATTGCGGAACATCATGTAAATAAAAACTTTTGTGATTTTTGGAAAAATACCCATAAACTGAATCCAAGGTCGGGCTCACCGGCGAGTGTGGGTGGTGCGCATGAGTCGCAGAGCATAGCCTGCGCCTTTCAGCGGCATTTTAGTGTGGTGTCACCGCTCGGGCCCGCGTCGCAGGTGCTTGCGGCTGAGGACCGTCCTGGCCAAGTTAACATTAGATTCTCCGCCAAGGATGTGGCCCAAATTATAAAGAAGATGGTGAGAGGCAAGTCTCCAGGTCACGATAGTCTTAGCATCGAGCATTTGAAGTACGCGGGCGTACACCTACCAAGAGTCCTGGCACTATTATTTAACTTGTGCGTTAGTCATGGTTATTTACCGGATGATTTAATGCGCACTGACGTAGTGCCAATTATCAAAGATAAGACTGGTGACTCATCAGATCTGTCTAACTACAGACCAATCTCGCTTGCGACTGTCATAGCTAAGGTGCTGGATAGTTTGCTTGACCGACAGTTAGAGAAGCACATCCACTTGCATGATGCTCAGTTTGGGTTCAGAACCGGTTTGTCAACGGAGAGTGCTATCCTGTGTCTCAAGCAAACTGTTCAGTAATATACGGACAGAAACACACCAGTATATGCATGTTTTTTAGATCTTTCAAAGGCTTTTGATCTGGTGTGTTATGACAAGCTGTGGCAGAAGCTACAATGTGAAACAGATGTGCCACATGAGATTGTGTCTTTGCTCCGGTACTGGTACAGTAAGCAGCAGAATAGCGTCAAGTGGGCGGGTGCGCGGTCGGACGTGTATGGGTTGGAATGTGGAGTGAGGCAAGGGGGTTTATCCTCGCCTCGCCTCTTTAACCTGTACATGAACCGGCTGATCGGTGAGCTCAGCAGCACTAATATTGGATGTTCCATAGACGGAGTGTGTATGAACAACATTAGTTACGCGGATGATATGGTGTTGCTGAGCCCATCGATAGGTGCATTACGTAAACTTTTGCGCATTTGTGAGTCATATGCGGAGGCCCATGGGCTCAGTTACAATGCTAAAAAAAGTGAATTCTTGATCTTCAAAGCCGGTACCAAATGTTACTCATCTGTACCACCTGTCACTCTTTGCGGCATCCCTTTAAAAAGGGTGCAGCATTTCAAGTACCTGGGCCACTGGGTCTCTGATGACTTGTGTGACAATCGGGACATTGAGAGGGAGCGCAGGGCGCTGTCAGTCCGGTGTAATATGTTGGCTCGCAGGTTTGCGCGATGTACTAGACCTGTAAAGGTGACTTTATTTAAGGCATATTGTCAGTCGTTTTACACGTGCAGCCTGTGGAACAACTTTACGCAGCGGGCGTACAGCGCACTGCGCGTTCAGTACAACAATGCTTTCAGGATACTGTTAGGGCTTCCGAGGTTTTGTAGTGCTTCGACTATGTTTGCTGAGGCGCGGACCGATGATTTTTTTGCAATCATACGGAAGCGGAGCGCTTCAGTGTTAAGTCGCCTACGAAGCAGCTCGAACGGCCTCCTGAGGGTGTTGTCCGAGCGGTGGGACCTGTCCCTGATACAGAGGTGGATGCAGCTTCATGTTAGCGCTTCTCCTCGTATTATTTGACATGTGTGTGATTGTGTATTAATTGAATTTTGTTATAAATTGTTTCATTGTGTATTATTTTATATTTTATTATTATTTTAATTTATATTATATTGAATTTAATTTAATTGTATAATGTTTAATGATTGATTTGTATTGCTTGTATTGATGTAATTTTGTGTATGTGTAATTATTTTATTTGTTATTAATGATTTTAATCTTTTAAATGATTTGATATTATAATGTATGGACTATGTCTGAAATAAATGAATTAATAATAATAATTATATTATAAACGAAAAAGTGTTATTTTCATTTCGTAATATTTTAATTATGCGGAGGTTTAAAAATATGGTAAGTATATCAACCTACTCCTGGTAATGTATTCTTCACATTGGAAAATATTTTAATCCCTCTAAATTACTTTTTTTTTTTCATACAAATGAATGTATGAATCTCGCCATGATTCTTTGGAATGCTAAAAAACAGTGAGTATCAAGGCATCAAGCATTATGTAAAAGTTATTGTAACCAGTTTAAAATTACAGGTTGACAAGACTACAATTATATGGGATGCATCAACAGGACAATGCACACAGCAATTCTCCTTTCACTTGGCACCAGCACTTGATGTTGATTGGCAAACCAACACTTCATTTGCATCATGCTCTACTGATCAGTGTATTCATGTTTGCAAACTTAATGCTGATAAACCAATCAAAAGCTTCCAAGGACACACTGTAAGTAAAGCACAGCTATTAATTTTGGTCAGCATATTTCTATAAATTGTAATGTAATATTCTTACATCTTAATTTTATTTTCAGAATGAAGTTAATGCCATTAAATGGGATCCTCAAGGACAATTGCTAGCATCATGTTCAGATGACATGACTTTGAAGATCTGGTCCATGAAACAGGACACATGTGTGCATGACTTACAAGCACACTCAAAAGAAATCTACACAATCAAATGGTCACCTACAGGACCTGGAACACAGAATCCTAACATGAATCTGATTTTAGCAAGTGCTTCTTTTGACAGCACTGTCCGCCTTTGGGATGTTGAGAGAGGTGTGTGTATACACACACTCACTAAACACACTGAACCTGTGTATAGTGTGGCATTTTCTCCTGATGGCAAGTTCCTTGCTAGTGGTTCATTTGACAAGTGTGTGCACATTTGGTCAACACAAACAGGGAGCCTTGTTCACTCATACAAGGGCACAGGAGGTATTTTCGAAGTGTGCTGGAACTCACGAGGCACAAAGGTCGGCGCAAGCGCAAGTGACGGTAGTGTTTTTGTTTTAGACTTACGTAAACTATAACAACAGGCTGTCAGAAACACTGTATGTGTGTTTAATCATAAGAAAATCAGAAGGTGATTTCGAACTTTCATGAAACTATGGTTATAATTACCTGAATATATTTTTCATAGGAACTGATTCCTCAGTTTTGAATTTACGGCAATAACTGTAGTAATTACAAATACAACTTATGATATTTAGAAAAATATTCAAAATAATTGGTTGAAATTGCCATTGTATAGTTTTACATTATAGGGTGTTTAAATTATACCATATTTACTGTAATTCAATACTTATGAACTACTTACTATAAATATAACATTATCACTTGCTGCATGTAAGATATGTATGTAGTTTGGGTGATGTTGTAATTATATGAATCAATATAAATATATGGACTGACATGTTCACGAGAACAAAAGCACCTAAAACAAAAGATTAAAAAAATATATAAATATGAAAGTGAAATGCAATAATATCAAGATATGTTATAGCCTGCAGTTTCCATGTTGTAGTATATCAACAACTTAATTTTTGTTACTTGTGTAATAAGGATATTTTTTATAAGAAATAAAAAAGCATAAATAGTAACTGTACTTCCACATTTTATTACTGAATCACATAACCAAAATCAGTGAACAGAGTAAGCATTGAAGTTAATCCATACTTAATATTATAAATAAGAAACTCTGTTACACTTTCACGATAAAACGGCTGAACCGATTTTGATGAAATTTGGTATGAAAATCGCTTGAACCATAGGGTTCAAAAAGTAGCGGCCTATGTCCTTCCATAAGGAAGGATACACTACTTTTTAATCTGCAACGTCGTCTGCATCCGCGATAACAGACATTCACGCGGACGAAGTCGCGGGCAAAAGCTAGTTATTTATGAATTAAATTTTTCTTTCAATATTCAACTTCTTAAGTTCTTAAATTATTTTACTGAGCTAAGACAATACCTAATAAAACTTAAGTTATGTCATTGGCCGCTTATATGCAAGCAATTCATGCTTATAAAGTCTATGTAATTTTTCATACATAAATTTGAAAAAATATAGTAAATTATCATATTGTCCTGTGTAGGGTTGACATTGGGGATGGTGTTCATCTGTTATGTGTACTGGACAGTGAATTGTTAAGAATGACTTGTATTGTTCAGTTCTCCCCCACGCGCATATATGTAGCTCTAGTAGAAGCTGATGCAAAGCTTCTATTGTTGATAAATACCACCTGGGACTGCCACGTTGATGACGCCAAAATTGTGAGGCTCTTTGCTGTAGCACTATTGTTGGTATTCTTTGAAGTCTTGCATCAGAATAAATACCTCTGCTCTGATTCCATGTGCTATCTATAAGTACTACTCTGTCTATTGGGAGTTCATGGGCATGATGGATTTCAACAGATTTTTTGTGATTGAATACTTTAGTCATTAATGTGCCTACATTAAACCCAGAAGGTAGTTCTGCTAATAAGAGATCAGAATAGCTGGGTGCATCCTCTTTGCCAGTGAATAATTCTCTAACAGTTCTAGCTTCTGCTCCCGGAAACAATAAAACAGTTCTGCCATCCAGATCATATTCAGGTACATTTGGATAAGTATAAATATGTACATCATCTGGTGCTAAGACAGCTGCATGCGCCGAAGTGCTTTTGCCATCTATTTCTCGACGATGTTTAATTATATCTACCTTGACAGGAAGCTGAAAAATAAAGAGGAATGTACAGACACACTCATATCGTGACAATGAAAATTCAATGATCATACGTACAGTGCCGTCTTACCCTGCATACTGGAATTTTTCCCTTAATAAGGGATACAGGAACATAGCATGTGTAGCAGAAATACATGCGGGATTTGCCGCAACGGGGACATGCGCTGCGCCCGTCTAATTTTTCTAAAGTCTCGGTACTTGAAATTATCATTCCCTCAAATGGTTTCTCATCACTATTACGGGCTTCTGGGCACTTGGGATTCATAGTTTATTTTGTTTATTCCGTTCATAACCTCGATGAATTAAAATTATTTGACAGCTTTTTTTTTTTTATATTCGTTCCTGACGGAACAGGCTAAGGTCTGAGACCATGCTGCCACAAAATAACTTACACTGAATGAAAATTACGGACTTGACCCAAGATTCTGTGGAATAACAAATCCTAATTAACTTTGATTCTGTTGAAATATACTGAAGACTTTAAACGGACTTTACATGAAAAATAAGAAACTGATGAATTTACCTGGATTTGTTTACATTATTATTAAATACTAATTACCAAACTGGATTTACTTACTTAAGGTAAATATAAAACGAATGAATTTTATTGGATTTCCCTAATATTATGGATTTACATACTGATGAATTGAACTGGATCTAAACTACTCAAGAAAAAGTTTAACTGATGTGGTCAGCGGCAGACACACCGCTGACCACATCAGTCATTCAGTGTAAGTTATTTTGTAAGGCCGCCTTTACACTTGTAAGTTGCTAATAACTTACGGCTGCATATACACATATAAATAAACTTACAGTAAATAATGCTCACGTAAATTTTGTGAATTTAACTTGCGTAAATTATTACAAGCCCATTTACATTGACTTACAAAAATCAGAATCGAAAATGACCTGCTGCTGCTTATAAACGGACTAGAAAAAAAAGAAGGACTCTGCGCCACGCATATCGAAAGTGAAGAACCCTAAGTAAGCCGGACCGCTGGTACAAACAATGCTCACGCACACATTTGCATCATAGTGCACCGTACCGATCCATGTAAGCGTGACTATGATGTAAATGTGTGCGTGAGGCATGTTTGTAGTACAAGCAGTCCAGCTTACTTAGGGTGCTTCACTTTCAATATGCGTGGCGCGTTTCCTTTTTTTTCTAGACCGTGTCTATATTATCATTATCATTTTTAATGTACACACACATATTATCATTTTTAAATATCGAATGAAAATGCTGGGTATAACCTTGGCTGGAAAACAGAATATCACGAATCACATTTGAAAATCTTTTGATGGAATGGAAGACCAACACCATTTCTTTGACTTTATAAGAATGAATGCTGTGGATTTCGAATTTATTTTGCAACAAGTAGGATACCTATACCAATGATTAAAACAGAAGATACATCATTTCGTAAAGCAATTCCACCAGCTGATATACCTACTAATGGTCACTCTTCGATGATGAGATTCAAAAGCAGTAATTAAACTTCCTACCTCAGGTGATGACCAGTTTTTTGTTTGCTTTGCCATTGTTCCTGCAAATTAATTTGTAAGCTCTCGAATTATCAATTTGCTTCGATAAGTTGTAAGACGATTACGTAAGAAAACTCGAACACGTTTAGACTTGTAATTTTCCAACTTACGCAAGTAGTACCAAATTACGATAAGCGACTTACAAATAGTGTTTACATTAGCAAATTTAGCGTAAGTTAATCACGTGAGCTACTTACGTGAGTAAAACTTATAAGTGAAAAGGCAGCCTAAGAGCCGAGTGTCACATCCTTATTATTATTATTATTTTTTTAATCCTAACTGACGGGAAACAACTGGGCAATTGGCAATTAATAGCTGACAGCTTTTTGTATATCCCAACCACAACCAAGTCAGTTTTTTTTTTAATAGTTTAGTTCCTGACTGAACTGGCTACAGCTCTTAGCTCTTACCACATGCACAAGCTTCACCACAGTTTTGCTTGCGCAAGCCGGTTTGTACATGGAACACGGAGCGTGTGGTTGGTAAAATACGGTCCGTAAGCCCATAAGGTCCGAGACCAGGCTGCCTAGTCATCAGTGTCCATAGAGTCAGAAATTAACTTGGTTGGAGTCTCTCTATCACATACTGTACATCACCCATATAGGTACTAAGTTCTAACCTCGAAAGCTCCTCGACTCACAACTCAATCGAGGAGCCTTCAAGGCGTGCCTCGATAGCCCCTCAAAATTCGTAATCATACACCCATATTCTAAGTCAAAAACTCATGATTTCTTCGACTCGACTCAACCTCACTTAGGTGGTTTGATATTCATAGTTGTCATTTTACTCCTCATCTCAAACAGTTTCCTCAGTCGAGGTGAGTTTGAGTTGAGGAACCAACTAACAACATGGAACTTACGCGTATTTTGTTCGATTTTTTTATATATTTTGAAGAGCTTTTTGTCTATTTGTATGATATATGGTATACGAGATGCAGAAAATACAATTGAAGTGTGATGATGAAAATGAATTTAAAATTAGATTTCATTTTTCTAGAGATATTGTGGTGAACTTTTTGTTGCCCTTGCCTTGCCTTTTTGTTGTTTGAAAATATTGGTGGTAACTGACGTGAATGGCTAATTCCACTCATGATTCGTTAGCAAGTGTTAACCGCTTTACGACTTTATGCAACAGGAAATGTCAACAAGAAATGCCTGAACCCACCACGAATATTGATTCTGTTCCAGTCTCTCACATTAGAAATAGTTTAGGTACGTGGTACCGTTACTAGGGATGCATTGATTGCAAGGCATTGTAATTAATAGCTACAATATCATATTAATAAAGTGTAGTGTATAGGTGTGTGTTACTTTTAATTTAATAAGTTGAATTTTAATTTATTAACATTTAACGACCTACATGCGTCAGTTTTAAATTCTTATTTACACGGGCCAATCCGCGAAAAATTGCACCGTTACTAAGTGGGACAAAATGGACAATAAATAAATAAAAATATAAGGGTTTTTTAAAGATTCGATGCGGTATTTATCAGGGTTTAAGAAAACTATATAATATACAACTAAATATATATAACTTTAAAAATATCTGAGTTTCGAATATGAACCGCGATGAAAAATGTCCATTTAGTAACCATCACTAACGTAATATTATATCAGCAATGTGAGTTATTTATTACATATTTTTAACAATTGTTATTTAAAATGATTATAAACAATACATATACACATACACTTACGGCAGTCAATTTTTATTTAATTTTAGTTGCTCATTATTCGGGTATTTTAATAACATGATTTTTTTAGGTTTCCTAAAAATACACAAAGAAAATTGTGGTTATCCATTGAGCCGTTGAAAATGAAGTTCTATAAAAGTGCAAGGATTTGCAGTTTGCATTTCAAGAATCAGATATCTTTCTAGAACAAGGTGCTTAACAAACAGCAGTTCCTACTATAATAAAACAGTAGGAAAGGTAAAAAGATAACTGTATTTAAAACTGTGTAACATAAAGTTACATTATTTGTTTTATAATAAAAGATTGAAAAGGATTTAAACATTAACTTTATTCAATCAACTCAGTCTCCCCATAATGACATAGACTTTTATAGATGACATAACATAGCTAATAGGTACCATAGATAAACATTACTATTTTAGAACACCTCCCCCTTAATTAAGTATAGTTCTTACTTCTTGTAAACATTTAACAAATCACACTAAACAATAGTTTTAACATTGGTTGGCATTAGTCATTACAAATCTAAAATCTGCCTAGGTTTAATAATCCTTCCCGATCTAGTCTGAGGCAAACTTGAATTATTATTATTTGCTACCTCAGGTAAAACACTTTGTGAACAGCTAGGTGAACTTAAATGACAATCATTATCTCTTATATCTATAAACATATCTCTAGAACCATGGCTTACATTAGTTTGCGACTTTTTCATGTGATAAGTATTTCTTCTTAGTGGTCTAGAATTACCACTTACTATGTATGATCTAGGTTCTTTAGCTTTATTTAATACTATTCCCTTTTTCCAAGTATTTTCCTTATCAGTTTTATACACTATTTGTTCCCCTATCTCAAAGCTTTGTTCCTTTCTTCTAGCTTTTCTATCATGAAAGTTTTTAGTTACAGACTTTCTCATATTCAATAATATATCAACATTTTTCTCTATCTTTGGTTCCAGAGCTATACTGCTAGTAGGCAAGTTAGTTCTTAGGCGTCTACTATGTAAAATTTGTGATGGTGAGATCTGTAAGCCAGCTAGAGGCGTATTATTATAATGTAAAATAGAATCTCTATAATCAACATTCTCTTCGTAAGATTTCTTTAACAAAGTCTTAGCAATATGTACAGCCTTCTCTGCTAACCCATTACTTCTATGATAATGTGGACTACTAGTGACAACTTGTATATCTTTAGACTTGTAGTACTGTTTACACTCATAAGACAAAAACGGATTATTATCAGCAACTATAGTCTCTGGGTAACCAAATCTAGTAAAAACTTCCTGCAATGCATTAATTATGGATTTAGAACTCTTATCTAACAGCGGAATTATTTCAAGCCAATGTGATAGGTAATCAACAATCACTAAATATGGTTTACTAGCAAACTCTAATATATCTGTCCCAACTTTACTAAATCTCTGCTTAGGTATCCTATGGCATAACATAGGCTCATAATAATTCTTAGGTCTAAATTTTTCACATGTTCTACACTTAACAATAACATTTTTAATATTCTCAGCCATACCTGTCCAATAAAAAAGCTGTCTAGCTCTATTAATACTTTTATTTATCCCAGGGTGTCCTTGGTGAATCAAATTTAGAACGTAAGATCTCAAAGACTCTGGTACAATGATTTTAGAACCAACAAACACTAATCCTGCCTCAACATAAATATCATCCTTAAGTTTATAATATGGTTTACATTCCGTGGAAACCTTAGATTCATCAGGCCATCCACTAAAGTAATACTTAGTAATCTCTGTCAAAATTCTGTCTTTACTAGTTGCTAGTCTAAATTGATTTTTTCTTTCTGAACTCATAGGTAAATGTACTGAAACTGAATGTACCATTTCCAACATCTCAGCATCTTTCTCAATTAATTTTCTACTATTCCTTGACAGCATATCAGCAAAATGTATCAGCTTCCCAGGAACATACACCAGATTTAAACTGTATTTTAATAATTTTAACCTTAAACGTCTTAATCTAGGTGACCCAATCTTACTAATCTGTTTTGACATAATTGGTAACAAAGGCTTATGGTCAGTTTGGACACTTACAGAATTACAACCATATACATACTTATGAAATTTTTGTGTACCATAGTAAATGGCTAATAGCTCTTTCTCAGTTTGACTATAATTAATTTCAGCATTATTCATAGTCCTAGAAACACAGGCAACTAATCTTAAAATATTTTTATCATCTTTTTGAAACATACAGCACCCAACACCATTTTTTGAAGCATCACACTGCAAAATTATTTCTTTCTCAGTACAAAATGGGCTCAAAGCTGGTGCCTGAGAAATTTTACACTTTAAATCACTCAACATTTTCTCATGGTGTGGCAACCACTGAAATTCAACATCTTTTTTCAAAAGTTTACATAAGGGTGACATTAATTCTGCCATCTCAGGTACATATCTCCTAACATAATTAAAGGAACCAATTAATCTTTGTAATTCTTCTTTAGAACTAGGTGACTTTAACTGTAATAAAGACTACTCTATCACCATCAACTCGCATACCTTCTTTGCTGAATATTTGACCAATATACTTAACTTCTCTTTGCTTGTACTGTAATTTATCTTTGTTAAAAACTGCTCCTATTTCTTTTGCTCTTTTTAACAACTCCTCGACAGATTTATCATGTTCAAACTCATTTTTCCCCATGACTACAATATCATCGAACCAACATAACACATTAGGTATAGAACCAAAGTAAAATTCCATCTGATCTTGGAAAACTTCAGGTGCATTAGTTACACCATAAGGAAGAACCAAATATCTATACACTCCAAATGGTGTAGCAAAACAACATTTCCATGAAGCCTCTTCTGTAAGTGGGCAATGATGGAATCCTTCTGACAAATCAAAAACCGAAAATACTTCCATATCTCTTAACCTAGAAGCCACTTCATCAATCGTAGACATATGTTTTGGTTTTCTTATAACATACCTATTTAGATCTGTTGGGTCTAAACATAACCTCAACTTGTTATTTGGTTTTTCAATAATTACAATTCTATTAATACAAGCTTCAGAATCAATTTCCTCAACTTTCTTTATAGCACCTCGCTTAATTAATCTGTCTAACTCACTCTTCAAGGGTTCAGTCAAAGCTAAGGGAACCTTAACAGGTGGATTACAGATAGGTTCATGAGGAATTGTAGGAATGTTACATTTATTGGGAAAACTACCATGACCATTAAACACTTCAAAATTTTCAGATACAAACTTAGACTTCTTTTCATTAACATTACTTACTACTGACACTTTTTGTACCCTTTTTAACAAATTCAATTTAATACAACCGGGTAATCCTAACAACATATTTTGACTTTCAACAAGCATAAAATTTTCACAACATTCAATATTTTTATACTTACATCTTAAATTAACCATACCTAATGGTTTAGTTTTAGTCCCTTGGAATCCTTCTAACTCAGTTTGTACTGGAGTTATCTGCAATTTAGTATTAAGACTTTTAAAAACTTTCCATGGCATAACGCTAACATCTGCACCAGTATCAAGACGACACTTCACATTAGAATTTTCAATTATTATATTCTCGGTCCATTGACCGTTATTGACTATTCCACAGAATAATGACTCTGGCGAATCTCTGTCATGCTCCTGGTTAGTATGCACTCTTCTGACTCTGCATGACACTGCAAAATGGTTTAAAGTTCCACATTTACTACACTTTTTCCCATATGCTGGACATTGTCTTGGACCATGTGTTGTTTGACATCGATTGCAATTAAACTTCTTTTCTTCTTTATGACTTGCATTTTTATTCTGACTCTTTGTTTTTACTCTGTCGATTTCATAACTATTGACTGGATTCATTATTTTCACCTGTTCTTTACTTAGCTCTGCACTTCTGCATAAGTCTGCGGCCTTGTTCAACGTCAAACTTTCTTGTCTGAGTAAATGTTCTTGCAATGTTTTGTCAGAGATGCCATGTATTATTTTGTCTCTTAAAAGTTGGTCCTCAATGGTTTCCGAAGTGCTTTTGTAATTACAAGTACTGATTAATCTTTTACAATCAGTTAAAAATTTATCAAACTTTTCGTCCTGCTGCTGTTTCCTCTCATTAAACTTAAAACGTTCAAAACCTTCGTTTACCCTAGGTCGAACATATTTGCTAATCGCGTCTATTAAACTTTCATACTTTACCGTTTTCTCCCTAGACACTGGAAGAGTTGCAAGAATTCTGGCGGACTCCAATCCCATCATGTTTCTCATTAGTGCAACTTTAACATGGTCTGCGGCTTCTTCTTGCCCAATTCCAATAAGATAATCATCAAAACATTGTTTCCATAATGGCCACTCGTCACCGGCATTACTCGCCCGCATGTCGAAATTTGGCAAAACTTTTACACAGTTATTCTCCATAATAAATTACTGCTAAACTTCAATAATCGTGAAGAATAAATTACTTTCAATACTTTTTTACGACTGCGCCATGTTTTATAATAAAAGATTGAAAAGGATTTAAACATTAACTTTATTCAATCAACTCAGTCTCCCCATAATGACATAGACTTTTATAGATGACATAACATAGCTAATAGGTACCATAGATAAACATTACTATTTTAGAACATTATTATCATGTATTTAGAAATATAATGTTTCAAATATACTGTAGGCCTGTAACTGGCGATCATACAGTTCGGCTGCTCTGCCTACTTATTATATTTCTCTATGGTCTGCCAGAACAAGGAACAACAGAACATCGAATCGACTGACTTTTATCTTTTTCCTATTCGCGTCGTGTTGCAAATATAATTTGATTATTTTAAGTAATAAACCTAATTATTGTTAGAGCTGTGTTTGTTTGAAGAGTTTCTCAACAATTACCAAATACACAATAGACTCTACAGTGGTGACCCCGAGAATTAACACGTGCTACTAGTGCTACCATTCTTGTGAAAAATAATAAAATGACTGATTCCGAGCAAGTGGACGTGGATATTGCTAAGAAGTCTGAGTCTCAAGATGTGTTTCGAGTAGGTGTGCGCGTTCCGCCATTTTGGCCGGAAAAGCCTGCGATTTGGTTCGCACAAATAGAAGGTCAGTTCGCGATATCCAATATTACGGCGGATACAACCAAATTTTATTACGTCGTCAGTCATCTCGACCCGCGGTACGCAACAGAGGTGGAAGATATTATCGTGAATCCACCAGCGTCCGATAAATATGAAAAATTGAAGGCGGAGCTCATAAAGCGACTCTCGGAATCCCGCGAGAAAAAAGTGCACCAACTGCTGACACATGAAGAGCTTGGCGATAGGAAGCCGTCGCAGTTCCTTAGACACCTGCAGCACCTTGCTGGGCCGAAAGTACCCGAAGAATTTTTACGAACAATATGGTCGAGCCGTTTGCCGAGCAACATACAATCCATAATCGCATCTCAGGCATCCGTGAGTCTCGATGCGTTAGCTGATCTCGCCGACAGAATACATGATGTCGTGCCGAGAGGTCATCAAGTTGCGGCGACATCAACAAATGGGGTGAGCGAAATGGATACTATGTGTAAGCAAATCACCGAGCTAACGAGACAGGTCCAGTCACTAACGCAAAAGGTCGATGACCTTTCTCGCCCAGGCCGATCAAGAAGACGCGAAGACCGTTCGAGATCCCGCCAAAATCGATCTCAGTCACGTAACAAGCACTATCCAACATGCTGGTATCATTATAAGTTTGGTGCGGAGGCCACAAAATGTGTTCAGCCGTGTGACTTCAAGCCGGAAAACTGCAAAAGCAGTCAGTAATGGCGGCTGACGACTGCTCTATGTGTAAAGGCCGCCTATTCATCACAGATAAACGTACCGGCATACAGTTTCTCGTAGACACGGGCTCAGATGTGTGTGCCTACCCTAAATCGTACTTACGTAATCAGCTGCAGTATAATAAGAAATGTAACTACGAACTTGTCGCTGCAAATGGCACTCCAATACCTACATACGGTACACATCAACTAAGTCTTAACCTCGGATTACGTCGTGAGTTTACATGGAAGTTCATTATTGCTGATGTTTCAAGGCCAATAATAGGCGTCGATTTTTTAAGTTTCTATAATTTATTAGTCGACTGTCGGCAACAGAAATTAGTGGACTCAATAACAAACATGACCGTTGGCGCGCCTTCATCTCACGGAATAACACACGAACTGCTGTCGTTGAAAATGTTTACAGGTCATTCACCATATCTCGACTTATTACGATGCTATCCGGAAATTACAAGACCAGCTGGATCACAAAATGTGCCAATTCACAACACAAAGCACCACATTAGAACGACACCTGGCCCACCGGTAGCATCACGACCGCGTCGATTGGCACCGGACCGTCTGAACATCGCAAAGAAAGAATTTGATGAAATGTTACAAAACGGAATAGCTCGTCGCTCTGAAAGTCCCTGGTCGTCCCCATTGCATCTAGTGCCCAAGAAAGACAACGGCTGGAGGCCATGTGGCGATTATAGGCAATTAAATGCACGAACAATACCTGATCGGTATCCAGTGAGGCATATCCACGACTTCGCATACCAGCTGTCAGGATCCACAATTTTTTCAAAAATTTACCTCGTAAAAGCATTTAACCAAATACCAATGTTTGAAGACGACATTAAGAAAACAGCGATCACAACTCCATTCGGACTTTTTGAATTTTCTGCCATGACTTTCGGTTTGAGGAACGCTGCCCAGACCTTTCAAAGGTTTTTAGATGAAATTCTTCAAGGATTAGACTTCACGTTCGGTTATCTAGACGATATTCTTGTATTTTCAAAAGGGGAGACAGAGCACATTGGACATCTAACAAAAATCTTCAACCAATTAAAGAAATATGGAGTAGTAATCAACACCAATAAATGCGTCTTAGGTGTTAATGAAGTTACTTTCTTGGGTTATCACGTATCTGCAGATGGTATACGTCCCCTCCCAGAAAAAGTAAAGGCTATCCAAGAATACCCCCTCCCTAAAAATGCAAAAGAGTTGCGAAGATTTCTAGGGATGATTAATTTTTACAGAAAATTTCTCCCTGGAGCCGCTCAAATACAAGGCCCTCTCAATCAAGCTTTAAGTGGCCCTAAAATTAAAGGAACAACGCCCATCAGCATAACACCTGAAATACAAAAAGCATTCGACGCATGCAAAAAAAACTTATTAGAAGCCACACTCATATCGCATCCGGACCCACAAGCTAACTTAGCACTTTTCACCGACGCTTCAGATGTGGCAATCGGAGCTGTCTTACAACAACACAAAAATGACAGCTGGCAACCTCTAGGATTCTTTTCTCGCAAGTTATCTCCTGCTCAGACGAAACATAGTACATACGACCGCGAATTGCTTGCAATCCATGAAGGAATTAAATACTTTAGGTATATGGTCGAAGCGAGAACATTTAAAGTGTTCACCGATCATAAACCCATCACATTCGCCTTCACAACAAAAAGAGACAACTGTTCACCTCGTCAACACCGATATCTAGATTACATCTCTCAATTCACAACGGACATAGTCCATATCTCAGGAAATGACAACGTAGTCGCCGATGCATTTTCACGACTGGAAAGCATCGATACCACCATCAACTACAAAGAACTGGAAAACGAACAGAAAAACGATCAAGAGTTACAGAATTTGCTTCAAAACAACACGGCGTTACAGTTAGAGAGAGTGAAAACCATGAATGCCTACATATACTGTGACCTGTCTACTTCACGTCCTAGGCCATTCATCACACCAACTTTTCGAAAAGCAATCTTCAATAACCTACACAACCTCAGTCATCCAGGCCCCAATGCTACTGCAAAATTAGTGTCAGAACGATTTGTGTGGCCTAAGATTCGTCGTGACTGTAGAATATGGGCACAACAATGCACTGATTGCCAACTCAACAAAGTTACCCGCCATACCCACTCTCCTCTTTCGTCGTTCCCTGTTCCTTCCAACCGTTTTTCTCACGTCCATCTTGACATAATAGGCCCTATGCCACCTTCTTCTGGTTTCAGATACTGCCTAACAGCTGTAGATAGGTATACTCGCTGGCCAGAAGCCTACCCTCTAGCAGACATCACAGCGGAGACCTGCGCTAGTACCTTCATTTCTGGTTGGGTCGCTCGTTTCGGATGTCCAGAGAAAATTACCACTGACCGAGGAAAACAATTTGACTCGCATCTGTTCCAGAGCATCTCGTCAATCATAGGCGCCTACCATTGCCCCACGACAGCTTATCACCCTCAGTGCAACGGCCTAGTGGAAAGAATGCACAGACAGCTGAAAGCCGCGATAATGTGCCACAATAACGTGCAATGGTCGGAGGTACTTCCTCTTGTTCTCCTCGGTATGAGGAGTGCCTGGAAGGAGGATCTTCAAGCCTCTTCAGCTGAATTAGTCTACGGTGAGCCACTCCGGTTACCTGGCGAGTTCATGAAACCAGTAACACACCACACCCTTGATGAAGCAGACTTCGCAGCACGGTTGAGAAAGCATATTGTGAGACTGGCACCTGCATCAACATCTGGCCATGGTGAGAAAATGTTTTACGTGCCTAAAAATCTCAATACAGCCAGTCACGTCTTCCTGCGGAAAGGTCCTCTAAAGAAGTCATTGGAATCACCTTATTCCGGTCCACACCAAGTCATAGAGAGAGGATCAAAAACCTTCACAATACTCGTCCAAGGGAAACAAATAACCGTAACAATCGATAGGTTAAAACCAGCCTATATGACTAACAACAATGATGGTTCGTCGCAAATAACACCAACTCTACCACAGCAACCATCACCAGCTCCACCAGCTTCTTCACCTGCATCGCCGCTACCGCAACCGGAAATCACCACAAGAAGCGGGAGAACCGTTAGATTCCCGCGACACCTTTCTCACTATCGACCGTGAACCGGTCTCAGCGGGGGAGTGATGTAGGCCTGTAACTGGCGATCATACAGTTCGGCTGCTCTGCCTACTTATTATATTTCTCTATGGTCTGCCAGAACAAGGAACAACAGAACATCGAATCGACTGACTTTTATCTTTTTCCTATTCGCGTCGTGTTGCAAATATAATTTGATTATTTTAAGTAATAAACCTAATTATTGTTAGAGCTGTGTTTGTTTGAAGAGTTTCTCAACAATTACCAAATACACAATAGACTCTACAATACAAAAAGCAACATTTTATAAAATTTTCAGACAACAAGTTCACAACATGAAAAATCTATGGTACAAATAGCTGCTCTGCCAAGTACTAGTTCTGGCGTTTATAGTAATTCTCCACTTACGGAAATGGGAGTGAAACATGCTGGCTGCAATGTAGTTAAAAACAGTGTTGAAATATTCTTGAAAATATAAGCAATCTTAACAAGTTACCTGGTGTCCCTTTCCGTTAATAAATATTAAATACATACCTTTTATGTATAGAATAAATAAATAGTTATTATGTATTACATAATAATGTTATTAAGTAAAATTTTAATTACATACTACATATTTTAACTAGTGAGTCTTGCGCTCAGTTTAAGAGACATACAGAAAATATCTCGGTGATTTACGTGGTAAGAGACAGAAACTACATAGAGTAATGATATTTAGTCACGTATGCTAGAGAAGATGATTTTAATTTGGGTGGTGTTTCTATTTCCTTTTTGAGGTATCGTTCTTATATATAAGCGTTTATATTAGGGCCGGCGCTGTCTGACATCGCGGCACGGCAAAGGATTTTATATTTGATCAAGTTATTTTTAGTCTTATTTCATCGAGTTTAGAATTTATATTACTTTATTTCTTAGTGCAATGTATACGCATACATTACGTATCATGATGTAAACAAACTTAGACAAGATACATATTTGTTTATCTTAGGCCTTAATGCATGAGAATGTAGATATTTATAAAAGAATACTTATAGCGATGTCCTGGGAAAAATAAAATAAAGGTTACCCTACTTAGAAAGAGAGGGTTGGCCCACAGAGAGCGAGATAGTGATAGATAGGCATGGCTTCAAGTAGGTATTCGAAGTGTTGACTCCATTTTAATCTACAGCTTCATGGTATTTGACTCAACATTTTGTTCGAAGTGTTGGCTCTATCATTACCTCTATGCTTTTTGCATAATATAAACCGACTTTACAGACAACCAATTTTTTTTTCATCAGCTTTTATTTTTTCTTGGGTAACACTAACAAATAAATATGATAAGATGGTAACACTGATTATCTGTCACTTCTGTTCAGTCAAACCGATTTACTATTGACAAACTTAATATTCGTTTGATTAAGATTTGATCGTTTTGAATTAAATAGTTCTTATTTACTAATAACTTTTGCCAGTTCTTGGTTCCTATTATCAAATTTATCAAGAATGAATTGGACCCTATAAATGATCAGATCTATTGTTATAGAATTTGCAAGAAATCTCAACCTCAAAACTTGAAAAGTTTTCCATGATATGAGAACTGCTTTGTAAACATTGTGATTCTCGAAGTATTTTCTCACGGCACGCATTAAATATCCCGCAAAAGAAATAATTTTTGTCTTAGATGAAAAAAAAATACTGAATAACAATGGAATTGCCTTCAAATAATCTGTCTGGGCTACTTCAAAAATTGTGTTCAGGATTGTCACTAGATCCAGGTAAATTCTAATTTCAAAACTACGAAACGTATTCTTTTGATAAAAATTGTATGTGATTGTCATTGAAGATACAATTCAGCAACAGTTTGTGTATATTTTTATGTTTTGAGAGTGTTTTTTAGAAATTCTTTCATGAATAATTTACAAGATTACTTTAGAACTTTGATACCAAGCAAAAAAAAAGGAAAGTGTTTTGTATTATTTTTAATCACTATATGAGTAAAGTTGTTGTAGGCATTTTGTAATATTTAAAGATAGTTATATGGATATTTATAAGTGTATTTTAGAATGCTGTTTATTAAAAATAAGTTTTGCATGATTAATTGGTTGCATAGATGGAGCATATGAGCTGGCAGTGTCATATCTATCATCCACTGGAGACAAAAGTCGAAATGTTCAGGATGAAAGGCTGTTGTGCCAAAAGATCCAATCAAGACTGAGCAGCAGTAGAGACACGGATAAGTTCAATGAATATTATTCCAAACTCAAAAGCTCTGTGAGTAAGAACATTAATATACATTGTATTAAATCTTAGTAGTGCAATGATAATTAATTTAAGATGTTTTGTATCAAAAATGAAAATCAACACAAGAATAACAGTGGGAAAATAGTTTTTGGTTTTTACATTTAAAGGATTCTTGTTGCAGTTTATTCTAAAGCAGCGTGTGTCAGTCCTGGCTCTACTGTTGGCCCTATCAGAGACACCACACCAGTCAGAATCAACCCATTTACTGTTCCCAGTACCACAACTTGCTACTACAGTGAGTATATCAATACTAGAAATAAAGATTAAGTAGCTCAACTATTCTTTAGATTTTCTTAAGTACACACAACTGTGTTAAATGTTACAACAAAATACTTTGTGATATTGAAATATATTGTGATGATACTAAAACTAAATGAAACAAAATTTAAAACATATACTTTGTAAACAAGCATATTATAATTTAGAGGATTATATCCAAGATAAAAACGCTTGGAAACATGCTGGTCTGGTTCCATAGGACAATCTACAGTCTAGACATAATCAAACTGATTGCTAATTTAAATTACTTAATTTAATCCTCCTCATCGCTGTTGCTGTGGGGAGCTGTCAACTGCCTCCGACACCACGGCCTATCGTGCAACCGGAGTGCAGGTCGCATAGCGCGGCTCGCGAATATTAATGACATGTCGTGCTCTCGTCGCCATCGGCGTTCCAGCAGTTTTGGAGCCCAATGGCTTAGCACGCGACGATGGCAGGAGACCGGACGGCATGTCATTATGTCCTTGGAAGTTGGGTAGGCCTTTAGTGTGGGACGCTACGTGTGTCGATACTCTTGCGCCATCCCATCTTCCTAGCTCAGTGCAAGGGCGTCGCCAGGGGGGGGCAGGTAGGGGCAGCTGCCCCCCCCTAGACACTCAAAAATAAAAAGAAAGTTAGTTAAATTTTATTGATCAAAAAGAAGGATCTCGCTTGAATTCTTCAATATTAAAATCTTGCACCTAATTGAATATTTTATTGCTTCCAAATTATTTTTATCCCATTGTTCTATTGTTTATCCTATATTTTGTCGAAAATTCTTTTAATGGTAATGAATATAATAATTTTCA
Source organism: Charanyca ferruginea (assembly GCA_947361185.1). Taxonomy (NCBI): domain Eukaryota; kingdom Metazoa; phylum Arthropoda; class Insecta; order Lepidoptera; family Noctuidae; genus Charanyca; species Charanyca ferruginea. Next base: position 16,687,457 of record OX376059.1, on the reverse strand, counting down.
TTACAATTTTTATTCATTATACACAGTGGCGTAGCTATCCGAAGGCTAGGCGGTGCGATGTATCGGGGCCCCTAAGCTCAGGGGGCACCCCGCCCCTGGCCAGCAAACAGTCAGAATATAAATACAAATTATTTCTGTTCTTGTGCCTAGCCATTTTAACCAATCAGCCGTTATGCAAATGATTTGCGTGATATTTCAATTTCTTTAATTTATATTATCATTTTATGTTATCTGAAAATGACTCCTTAACTCTGCCAAAGTGCCAATGCTTCCTTTAATTCTTCTGCTGATGCAAGTTTTATTTAATTGAAGTTGACACCCTTGGTCACTTTGTGCGTCGGAGCTTTAGTCAACAGAAAGGCTTTTTTTATGTTTAAAGTCTGCCACATCCATACACAAAGTGTGTCACGTCACTTGACCTGTTAGAGACCTTTTCTGATGTCTACGTTCACGCACATCGTTCTGATTTCTGAGAGTTGGCTCAAACCTCATCTTCTCTCAACCTACCTTTTTTCCGGTTTCGTTCTTATCCGTAATAATACAATTGGAAAGGCAGGAAATATGTTGCTATTTGTCTTCGTAGCAATTTTCCTTTCAAAATCTTTGCTTCTTCTCCTTCACTTTACAGCTGTGCCTCCGCGAGTAGGTACCTCTTTCTGGAGATCCATATCAAATGTGTTAAAACCCTACTTGGTGTTGTCCATTGTCAGAGCATACACATTGCGTCAATATGCCTCTTGTTCCCGTAAACTCCTACTCATCATCGAGTCTGTTAGTCTCGATGTTCTTCCTCTGCAACCGACTTACTTATTTTAATATCTCAGGGGATGACACGTGGCTCGAATTAGTACTAACGACCTGTCTCTCTCTTGTGTACACTTATGGTGAGTATTCTGCACCTGGCTTTTCCAACCATGACCTTATTTTCCTCTCGTATGTTCTAAAATAAAACCTAAACCGGTTCATAAAGATCTGTATAACGTGTTGTTTTGCGCGCATGGATGTGGAGAAGCTACGTCAGGATGCGTCGGAACTCGATGGGTGTCACCTTGCAGCTTCAACAACCGTAGACCACCAGCTGTGTATCTTCAATCGATCGGTCCTTGCTCTCTACGACAGACACGTTCCTGTAAAGAGGGTTCACCTTAGGCGTCCACCTGCTCCTTGGATGACGACAGGAGTTCGTATGGCGATGAGGCACAGGGATCGGGTGAAGAAACCTCTTCAAAGCAAGAAATCTGTAATCAGATTATACGTAACGCCAAACGCCGCCATATCCTCGAAAACATTTCGCCTTCGTCTCTTGCTGATATCTGGAAATTCTTCGGAACTCTTGGTATCGGCAGCCCACGTACTCGTGGACTACCCGAAGACAATTTACCTAGATGATATCAACCGTCATTTCACAACAACTGGTCATTGGGGTTTGGGCCCATATGTTGTCTCAGACAGATAAGCTGGATAGGGTCCTCAATAGTTGCGTCAGGTTTATCTTTAATTTGAGGAAATATGACCATGTGTCAAGCTTCAGGTACGAGCTAAAATTATTGCCAATTCGCCAAAAAAGTTTCCGTGCGTTGACAACGCTTTCCTCTCTGCTCCACTGTATCTCCCCTCCTTCTTATCTAATGTCCCACTTTCAATATCTATGTTCTTCAGACTCTAGGAATTTACGGATTTCTAACAATCTTATCTTGCTTAGCCCTCCTCATACTTCAGATTTTTTCATTCCTCCTTTTATGTCCAGTTCATTTCTTTCTGGTATGCGCTTCCTCTCGATATCAGAACTGCCTCCACTGACTGGGGGCCGTCCTATGCATTTAAGCGGAAGATGTGAATTTACTTTAGCACAAATAAGTATACTTATATGTATTTGGTTTTACTTGATAAAATGAAACGTAACCAGTTTAGATAGGGCCCCATCTTTTTTTTCGCACCGGGGCCCCTGGTCACGTAGCTACGCCATTGAATTGTATAGTCAAGAGTTTGTGGAGCTTTGCACATTGGACTTTGTACCGTTCTTAGAGTCCCTTCACACTATCGATTGCCCAGCCTACGTTGTAGAGCCTACGCTGGAACACCGCTACGCATACATTCATCGATGAACGTATGCGCAGCGCAGCATAGAAACGCCGGCACAACGGGACGCAGCGAGACCTCCCACAATTTTGCTGTCGTTTCGGTATACTATATAATACCGCCGACGTCTGCGCAGCGTTCAATTATCTGCAGAGGAAACGCCGATGCCGCGGCGTCTGTGCTGCGCATACGATCATCGAACGCCTACGCTTTAGAAACGCTAGAGTGAAGGGGCCCTAGTAGTACAAGCGTCGCCCGTAGGGGTAAGACATGCACTTCCAGTAAGGCTTCATGTGCTTTTGACTGTATTTAAAATTCATGCTATTCCCATCCTCCAATCAAGTTGCCCCCCCCTAGGCCATCGGCTGGCGACGCCCTTGGCTCAGTGTGCTGTGCTGGTGCTGCTGCTGCGGCTGCAGAAAACCTCAAACGGCGAAAGTATAGTCACCTTGGTGATAACTTTAGTTTCGAGCCGATTGGGGTTGAAACCCTCAGGTCGTGGGGTCCGAGTGCTCATCTCCTTTTTAAGGAAATTTCCAAAAGGTTAGTTGACACTTCTCGTGATCCAAGAGCTGGTTTTTACTTTGGGCAGAGGTTAAGCATTGCCATCCAAGGTGGCAATGCAGTCAGTCTCTTGGGCACATTCCCAGTAGTTGGCGGTGTGGAGGAGTTTTTTGATGCCTTATTATATTAGTATATTTTTGGTTTAATAGTTATAGGTTTTTCTTTTTTTTTTGTGTACGTGTAAATATTGTATATTTGTTACCTACAAATAAAACTTCCTATTTAATACTTAATATACACATCTAAATATTTTTTCTTAATTGTACTTGCTAACACACTAATTCATTGTTAGTTGGAATATAAGGAGTGGTCATCTGCAGTTTCAATATTTGTAAATATGTGAACAATATGTATCTATAGGTACATAACTTAGATCTCATTTCTTAAGTTGTAATACTTTGTGCATACTATAATATAGTAGTTTTTATGCAAGGTAAATCATATTTAAGTGTAATAATATAATTCCTGTAAATACAAAATATTATAAACAATTTTTTAAAAGTAGGTACAACAAGTTTCTTGCTTCCAGTGTGTTAATCAGGTTTTTGGTCCAGTGACTACTTAGATGGAACAAAAGAATAAAAAATATTTATTTATATGGCTGAAGCTAGGGATCTAAGAAGTTTAATATTAACCAGTTCCCAATAGAACAATAAAACGATGAAATGTGTGTTTTAGAATTTATTTCAGAACACCTTAAACTGACTTCTTTTTCAAAAACTATCAACCTCCATGACTGATGTAAGACTACATTTTGGTATTTCAGAAGTCAACCTTAGGTATATGTGGCCCTGCTTCAAGCACAAGTAAAAGCACTATTGGTTCTGCAAGCTGGGGGAGTCATGCGCCTAAACAACAGGGCTCCAATCAAAGCCTCCCATCGGACAACAGTAACATGGCTGTTGCATTACAATCCACCGGTAAAGAATCATTGGTGCATAAATTGACAGAAATATTCTAACCTAGAAAACATTGACTTTAATGTAAACAACATAACATTTTAATAATTAAACTGTAACCTGTTAGAATTAAAAACAAATTAAAAGAAACAGTTACTTAAATCTTTGCACATAGTAAAACTAAGTAACTATGTTTTTCTTAAATCCACTGTTGTAGATGTTTTAAATCCAGTTAGAGATTTCATTGTGAGAGATTAATCTGCCATAGTTGTGTCAGAAAAAGCTTTTCAAAAAAAAGAAAACCACCTTCAAAAACTAAAAAGTGTTATATAACTTTAGCACAGAACACACATTACTTTACTTGTTGTTTTGTATTGCCACAGCGGCAATACAAAACAACAAACTCAAAGCCACCACCACCGACTTCCGAATGTAAAGTAATGTGTGTTCTATGCTAAAGTTATTTATCACTTTTTAGTTTTTGAAGGTGGTTTTCTTTTTTTTTTGAAAAAGCTTTTTATTTTTCGCTTTTTATTGTTGCCAAACCATTAAGAAACGGCGACACACTTAAAAGAGTTTGTAAATCCTCCAAAGATTGAATAAACTAAAACGTCGTCTATGTAATTTTTTTGGGAATTTCTTGGTTTTCTCGAAAAAGGCTGGATCAATTTTGGTAAAATTTATATGGGACCATTTCGGAATAAACCCCTTTCGAACAAAAGAATTTTGGAAATCCGTCTATATATGACAGAGTTATGCTCTAACATACATAAAAAAAAGATATGTAAATCGTCGAATTTATAACCTCCTCCTTTTTGAAGTCGGTTAAAAATACTCAATAGGGTATTTTACTCTATACGAGAAAAAATCTATAAATATGTTATTGAGACAGTTTAGGCATAAAGCAGTCGGAAAATGTAAGTTTTAGTTCATAAAATAACAAAACAATTTTTTAAATTCAATTTAAAGTTTTCAGTATTTTTAATCTGTTATAAAACACCGTGAAATAGTAGCGGCCATGTTATTACGCCATACGGCTGTGTAAACAAAAAATTGTCAACTGTCAGTCAACCGATTGGCATAATACAGGCTTTGTACTTTTATTATTTTCGTAACCAACGTAATTTTTTCATTATTACACCTAATACAAAATATGCTTTTAATTATTTTTAAATGATATACAATTATCATATTTAATATGGGCTCATTTGATACAAAACGAACTGACGTCATTTATGCTGAGCAATATGGCGTCCAGTAAGAGGCGTTTTCGTCAAACTACGCGCGAAATTTTAGAATTTATAATTTAGATGCATTTTTATGGCACTTATCGATTGAATAAAAATTTTGTGTTTTTTTTTGGTGGCATATTAGCACTACAGAATTTGATTGAGATACTTTTCAAAAATGCGTGTAATACCCTATTGTATAATAAAAAGGTAAGAAATTGAAGTGCTTTACTTAGATCGAGCCAACGAGAGCGCTTGCGTGCGTGACGCAGTACTCGCTGCAACGGGCGTGCGGTCACGCGCTTCTGGCGTCACCCCGCGCCCGCAGCAAGCGTTACACGCGCGCATCGCGCATCTCGGCTTCTTGCACGACCGACTCAAGGAGTTCATCGACCCTTCCTCTGGACTTATGCCACAAGGTGAGTCTGACTTACATACCCAGAATTTACGGTCGATATCGACGTCAATTGCTATGCAAAGGAGGGGCTGGTCACTATCTTAGTTTGATTGTTTTCAGGCCTAATGGGAGAAGGACTCGTGGCATCAATCAGAGATGAACTTACCGAATATTATCGCAGCGTGGCTCTACTACAGTCTCAGGTGAATTAAACTGGAAATTAAATATTTTAGTCTGTATTGTGGAGTAAAACTCAATATATAGTTTGTAAAATTAACAGGCTCGTGAAGGTGACGGTGGCGGCGGCACCTTGCGTAGAGTGTGTGTGTGGGCCCAGGAGCCGCTGCATCGCCTCACTTGGCTCGCCAACATCGCACACGCTGCTCACCATAAGAAAGGTACTAATATTGCAACGGTCTGCGGCGGAAATGTATTTGGCATCCTACTATTTTGTTGTGATTTTATTTCATAATGTTAATATCTCAGATTATGAAACAAAAGGCAGATAGATGATAGAACACTCAAAGAGAAGCCAAAAAAGCAAATACAAATTTGAATACCTACAATCTCGTGATTGTGTTCGCTTTTGAATTAGTATTTTTATTTGTTTTTTTAACGATACAGCGTTTCGTGCTGTACTGACTCCTGTCAGTACAACACGAAGCGCGTTGCAGGTATTCGCTTTTGAATTTGTATTTGCTTTTTTGGCTTCACTCTCAGTGTTCCCCGCGGTCTATCAGCCTTTTGTTGCGTAATCTGAGGTTAATATTTTATTTACTTTTGTTGTAGGTGGTGAGCTCGCGTCTTGCGTGCACAGGTTCGTGCGACACGGTGACGAGCGCGTGGCGATGCTGGCGCGGCGCCTGCTCACAGCGCTCACGTACCCGCTGCTACTGATGCTCACACGGTGGCTTATACACGGTGAGTGACAATTTAGGTGACAGGAAGCTTGCCCGCGTCGTGTATAGTGCGTGCGTTTAAATAGAGTCTGCGCAAGTCAAATCATGTCTGTGTCAAGTCTCATCTTTCGTGGCACGCACTATACATACAGATGATAGAGAGATGAATGTTAACTGTAAAATATAAATTGGTTGTTTTTATGAACAAAACGAAACGTCACCTTACGACTTGTGGCATACCCGTTGATCGGTGGCAGGACCTTGCTCGAAACTGAAAAGTGGCACTCCTCAATTCACAAAGCAACAGAAGGCTTTGAAACAAATCGTCTTAAAGATCTGGATAGGAAGCGTTAACTACGTAAAACTCGGCCAAAGCCTTCATACACTTACACCTATAATTAACTAGCTGTTGCTCGCGACTTCGTCCGCGTGGTTATGAAGATATGAAGTTTAATGATATTGAACGGAAACTATTTTTATATTTCAGTCAACAGAAAATGCCTATTTTAAGGCACCAATTTAAAAATAAATAGATGTTGTTATTTACGTAAACCCTACAACCTACCTATACACCACATTTATGGTTTAATTTTCAGGCTGCAGTTTATTTCAATTCATTATAATATTTAAAGAGATGGCATTTGGGATTATGATACAGTGGTCTTCTTCGTTTCGAATCGATGTTTTTGTTCTTTTTATGATAGACTCATATCCGTGGTTAGACTGCTTGGACTCAGTAGAAGCTGCATTAATCGCAGCAATAGTGGCGTTTTTAATATCCTCTAAGGTGCAGGTGACGGGTCACTTTGGGCACTGTAGTAAGTGGGCCATTGTCTGGTAAGGAGCACCGCACTCACACTGGGTATCAATGGGATCTATAATCCCCCATTTTGTTAGTTTGTGTTTACAGCGGCCTTTTTGGGAGCACACTGTATTGACTGCTTTCCATTTAGGCCACTGCAAATCACTTCCGAGTGCCAAGTGTTCCTGGGTTGAAAGAAGTTCAGTGGCGGTGGGTGATATTCCCACAACTTACGTCTGACCATACGTGGTCGGTCCTGGATGGCCTGTGTGCTGCGGGGAAAACTTTTCCGACTCTTAAGGCTACTCGAAACTGTTTACATGTAAGCATTCTAAAATTAAATCTATAGTTTTACAGAAAACGATGGTCAATGTGGGATAAACAAAGATGTATTAAATATTGTCTGGAATTTGGTAATTAATATGTGAATACCAGGTTCTACGTATTATAAGATACTTTTAACTACAAAAAAGCGTCACAGTAGTACCCAGGGGAAAAACAAAGAAATATTTATTACGAATGTTATAACAAAAAATATTAAGACCTTGATTCGTCTGAATTTCATTAAGTTGTATTTTCTATTTGTTGTATTATAAGTCATCAATAAATGTTTGTTGAACACATACAGTTAGGTTATATTCCCATAAACTTACTTAAACCTGTCGTAAAATCGGTTTCTACGTGACATAACTTAACTATATTCTATCTCTTTACCAATTTACAGATGCAAAAAGCCAAGGATTTATATTTATAACCTTGCGAGAGCAAGTTCAGGCTGTCACAAAATTATTTCTTAGCAAATGTCTTCTACTCATAAACTCTAAACTTGCTAAATTTCAGGTCGATAGTTCTAAAATTAATCAAAACTTTCATACGATGTTGCGAGAACCATTAGACTTCCTTAATCCAGCCCTGTCGTAAAATCCGTTCTAAGCGGACGTCTACTACTAATTACCTACCTCTCTGCCGATAATCAAGTTTGTAGTGCAAAAAATTAAGGACTTTCATACAAACTTGCGAGACCCATTAGACCTCCTTAACCCGGCCCTGTAGCAAAATCCGTTCTTAGCGGACGTCTACAAACTATGTACTACCTCTCTGCCAAATTTCATCTTAATATGTCAAGCGGTTTTCGATATTTCGTGATGAGTGACTGAATGACCTTTCGCTTTTATATGTATATATAGATTTTATATTTGCATACAGTATAATATTATTATACTGTATGCAAATATACTTTTATTTTATTACACATACGTACACAACAAATGTTGAAACTCCAAACCCAAATATGTTTGAAAAGAAGAAAACACATTAAGGAACCTTAGCTATATGTTTATAAAACCTCTCTGTAAACTATTTGTAGTTTTGCCGTTAGTCAAAATGTACAGAAAGTCAGGACTGGTGACGCGAGACTCCGCGAGAGCAAGCGACGTATAGTTGGCCGTAGGGAAAGCAGCTGGTCCTGAGATCGACAACCGCAGCCTTCAGTGTGACAAACACCGACCGACCTGAGACTTGTTTATAGTTATGCCAAAGCACACGCTCACAGGGAATTGCGCACGCTTGAATTGGAAGGGGTAATTGTGGGGAATCAGTGGTATACGTGGTATAAACACTCACACCAACGCCACAACCTGTTACAATTTCAGCTTCAATGACATTTCTCTGCAGACAGACGACTTCGAGCCGATTTCTGTTACACAAAATAATAGGTACACCGACCTTCAGCTGGATGATGTGCGCTAGAAGTCCACTTGCCGTAAGCGAATTCTATTCCAAATTCTACGGCGTAACGTGTGGCGTCATCTTGCTCGACTACAGTGTTCATTGAGATGTATACTACTTCTCTCCCTTCAATTTAAGAGAAACAAAATGCTTTTATTGATCGCTGCAGCTTGATCAATTTTGGGTGTTATAATAGCCTGTTCACACACCCAAAATCTGTTGATGCGGTATTTGACTGATGTCGCTGTACAAAACATGAATCAGTTGTTCTATTGTAGATACTACAATACCAAGAGTCTCAATTAGATCCACCTGCCCTCTCTCCTCTGGTAGAGAGCTTTCACCAACTTTTAAATGAACATCGGAGAATTCTTGAACACGTGAATTGCCTCCAAGCTGAGCACGCATATTGATGGTCAAGCGGGATTTATAAACTCGTGACCGTTGATCGTTTCAACGATGCATTTACCTCGTCAGCCCTAGTTCCTCGCGTCACCACAGGCAGCGTCTGCCGGAAATCGCCACTAAACAGAACTGTGACCCTACCCATCATGTCTTGGTTTGAACACGCTGACGTGGTTATTTACGATAGTACTCATTGCACCTGGATCGTAATTGGTTTCGGCAGTGTATTCCACGATTTTAATGTGCCAATGATTGCGGGGCCGGTAACCCAAACTTGACCACAGGAATGACGCCGATGTAAACGACGACGTTTTGAAGAGAAGTAAGAATTCTTAAGAATACGTTTCTCATTGTATTCAATGCCACCTTTAGTAGTTGATCTCAAAACTCGCAAAAGTACTGGGTTTGCAATTCCTCAAAACAAACAAATGTCTCTGACGATTGGGAATTTTCGAAAATTTTTGAAAGTGTTTCTCTTCGCCACACTATTTTTATAAGCGTTTAGTTTAATGTATTAACAATTATATGTAATTCTTCTGCAGTATCATGTAATAATCACAGAGTAATATAATATGTGCGTTATTATTCTAAGATAATAATATGGTAATAATATTTATTTTGAGTTAAGTTTTCAAACATGAAATGTGTCAAAATAAAATGTATTTAAATCAAAAGCACTAAGGAGTATTGATATCTACTTCGATGCAAATCACTCTCAAAATAACTTTCTACCCATTTTTAAATCCGTTATGTGGTGAATTTCAATAAAATACGAAACCCATCTTCCATCAATTCTGTTAAAGAATGTTTATGCGAAATTTGAAGTAGATTGGACCAAGGAATCACGTTGTCCCATTCAAAATTTGCCCCCGTCTTTCACCCCTTTAGGGGTAGAATTTCGGAAAATCCTTTCTTAGTGGATGCCTACGTCATACAAAGAACACACCCTCCAAGTTTCAGGTCTCTACGATCAGCGGTTTAGGCTGTGCGTTGATACATCAGTCAGTCACCTTTGCCTTTTATATATATAGATTTAATCATCTGTCTTCTGTGCACGGTGTGATAGGGTCTTCAAAACTAAGTTTGGCTTTTCTAAGAACTTATCTATATATATAAAAGCGAAAGGTCATTCACTCACTCATCACGAAATCTCAAAAACCGCTTGACGTATAGAGATGAAATTTGGCAGGGAGGTAGTTTATAGTCAGTAGACGTCCGCTAAGAACGGATTTGGCGACAGGGCCGGATTAAGGAGGTCTAATGGCTCTCGCAAGTTTGTATGAAATTCCTTAATTTTTTGTGCTACAAACTTGAAATTTGGCGGGGAGGTAGTTAATAGTTAGTAGACGTCCGCTAAGTACGAATTTTACGACAGGGCCGGAATAACGAGGTCTAATGACTCTCGCAAGTTTGTATGAAAGTCCTTCATTTTTTATGCTACAGACTTGAAATTTGGCGGGGAGGTAGTTTATAGTTAGTAGACGTCCGCTAAGCACGGATTTTGCGACAGAGCCGGATTAAGGAAGTCTAATGGCTCTCGCAAGTTTGTATGAAGGTCCTTAATTTTTTGTGCTACAAACTTGAAATTTCTCGGGGAGGTAGTTTATAGTTAGTAGACGCCCGCTAAGCACAGGTTTTGCGACAGGGCCGGATTAAGGAGGTCTAATGGCTTATTTGCCAGTTTGTATAAAAGTCCTTAATTTTTTGTGCTACAGACTTGAAATTTAGCAGAGAGATAGTTTATAGTTAGTAGACGTCCGCTAAGAAGAGATTTTGCGACAGGGCCGGAATACGGAGGTCTGAAGGCTCTCTTAAGTTTGTATGAAAGTCCTTCATTTTTTGTGCTACTAACTTGAAATTTGGAAGGAGGGTAGTTTGTAGTTCTTAGACGTCCGCTAGGAACGGATTTTGCGACAGGGCCGGATTAAGGAGGTGTAATGGCTCTTGCAAGTTGTATGAAAGTCTTTCTGCGACAAACTTGACATTTTTTGTGCTACAAACTTTAAATTTGGCAGGGAGGTAGTTAGTTAGTAGACGTCCGTTACGAATGGATTTTGCGACAGGGCCGGATTAAGTTTGTATGAAAGTTTTGATTTATTTTTGACTACCGACCTGAAATATAGCAAGTCTAGAGTTTATGAGTAGGAGACATTCACTAAGAAATAATTTTGTAACAACCTAGATTTAGTTTATATATAAATCCTTGGTTTTTTGTACCTGAAAATTGGTAGAGAGATAAAATATAGTTAAGACATGTCAGGTAGAAACAGATTTTACGACAGGGCCAGTTCAAGGGAATATAATCCAACTCTATGTGTTCAACAAACATTTATTGATGCCTTATAATACAACAAATAGAAAATACCTACAGCTAAATGAAATTCGAATGAATCAAGACCTTAATATTTTTTATTACAATAACATTTACGTAGGTTATTAGTTTCATCAAGTTATATCTCAAATATTTCTTTTTATTTTCCCCTGGATACCACTGTGACGCTTTTTCGTGGTTTAAAGTATCTTATAATAAGTTGAACCTGGTATTCACATACCACCATATTAATTACCAAATGCCAGACAACATTTTATACATTTTTGTTTATCCCACATTTACCATCGTTTTCGGTAAAACTATAGATTTAATTTTCGAAAGCTCACATTTAAAATCTTTACTATCCATCCCCTCTACAAATATACAACAGTTCCGGAAAGACTTAAGAGTCGGAAAAGTTTTCTCCGCAGCACACAGGCCATCCAGGACCGACCACGTACGGTCAGACGAAAGTTGTGGAAACATCACCCACCGCTACTGTACTTCGTTCAACCCAGGACCATCGGAGTGATTTGCAGTAGTCTAAATGAAAAGCACTCAATAGACTGTGCTCCCGAATAAGCCGCTGGAAACACAACCTAACAAAATGGAGGTTATAGATCCCACTGATACCCAGTGTGAGTGAGGTGCTCCTGACCTGACAATGGCCCACTCACTACAGTGCCCAAAGTGACATAAAATAGGCATTTTCTGTTGACTTAAACATAAAATAGTTTGCGTTAAACATCATTAAACTATCTTCTATCTTATCTATATCTATCTTCATAACCACGCGGACGAAGTCGCGGGCAACAGCTAGTAATATATAATACGCCCTTCAGTCACTGGATACAGTGTAGAAAACTATGTTTATAAGTTATGAAATTAAGTTTTCAAGCGTGAATGAAGTGAACATATAACCCCAAAATCATGTGGCAAGTTCTTCTTAATCAGTTAATTATACATATTTGTTCGCAGGAGAGATTGACGATCGATACAATGAGTTTTTTATTGAGAGCAGAAGTGGAGTGCCTATTGATAGGATGTGGCATGACAAGTATAGAGTGAGGTGTGTACTTTACTTATTTGTATTAACTTACCACCATAGTGGTTTTTTGTGTAATTTTTGCTTCATCGTTTTGGCTTTTTGACAAAAATACGAGTTTTTAAACTATGTCGTGCATATCTGTTTAAGACCTTATGACCATTTTAAATCTATGAAAGCGTAGTCGTTTATTTATCGGCTGCAGAGAAGCGAAAGGATGATGGCGCGGGCGTAGCAGATAGGCAATCAGCTGCGACACCGTAGCTACGACGAATAATGTTGCAGCCACTTAGCCTTGTTGCCATGGTACTGACATCAGTGACATTTAGAACGGTTAACCGACACTACCCAAGATACGAGCATGTATCAGTTTGAGGCCTACTGTCTCATTTTTGAATGCCTCTGTACATTCACTTCACCATAAAAACTAAATGTCTGTTTCTTGCAACTTTTTTGTTTGTAAATTTTGGAAGAATACATTATTATTATTATAAGTACTGAATATATCTGGTGATGTCAGAGAATGGATGGTGCCTTCGTTCATGTCTCGTGAGCAGGCGGCTCAGATCCTCGCCACGGGTAAAAGTGTGGTGTTCATGCGGGAAGCGTGCCAGGACGAGCTCGCGGGACCTAGCGACCACGCACGCCATCTTCAGGCGCTACTCAAACCACATACAGGTGAGTCAGTTTATTTGGCACGCGATGTGGGTACCTAACTACACCCACCCATTTATTTATCCCACCAATATAACCCAACCAAAATTATTTATTTGATAAACATAGGCATTGACAATAAAGATCTTAATTATTTTGTTTTTGAGCTATGTTTTGCCATTAATGACATAGAAATATTATAAACCAACAAGATTATTATTATTCTGTGTTGTAATTTGAATACAAAAAAGTTACAGTGATTTGTCATTCGGAAATTCATCCTTATTATGATAACATTTCTCAATCAATAGCTTATGAAGTATCTTTTTGAACGTTTGTAAAGACGTGCATTTTATTGTGTCAGGTATTTTATTGTATACTCGGAGATAAATACCAAAGAAGTTACTTTTCATTGAAGGGTATTATCGAGTAATCATCGTTACTGCAAATCATCTATTATGATTCATAGTTTTGATTTCAAGGTGAAAGCCATAACTCAGTAAGGGCCCCTTCATACCAGCGTTTGTCCAACGTAGGCGTTCGACGAACGTATGCGCAGTGCAGCTTTCCCCTTGAATTTGCCCTCCGCACTCGTTAATCGAACGCATACGCTAGAGAAACGTTAGTGTAAAGGGGCCCTTAAATAAAATGACTCAGGTTATTATGGTTCACGCAAGTGACGTGTTTTTGACAATATGTATGTAATCTGTGTGACACTGATAAGATTTGTGTGCAAGAAAGTGACGCACGCGTCTTATTGAACTTACTTATGCTACATTCATTAAAACATTTGACAAATATCGTTATACGTTATCGTTATTTTAATGCTAGCATGTAATAAGCTCCGTTATTTTACGATAAATACAAATAAATGTAAACTATTTGCCATTTCGATTTGAAAAAAAAAACATTAAAATGCAGTATTTCAACAATATAACCTAACTAGCTTTTACCCGCGACATCGTACGCGTGAATGTCGGTTAACGCGGATGCCGACGTAGTCGCGGATTAAAAGTAGCCTATGTTCTTCTCCAAGGTTCAAGCTATATTTATGCTGAATCTACTGTGTCTAGGGGCGGGCAAAGGCACTACTGTTGAGGTCTCTTCATAAAACCTTAGACTATCGTGTCCAACCAACTCGAACAGCTCGAAAATAAAAACAATTGGTTGTCTGTAAAGTCGGTTTACTGACGATAGTTGAACGTGACAACGCGAAAGAATCATTACCTTTATCGCTGTAATTATCGTTGCTATAAACAATTGACACCACATTCACTTTTCACTTGGAACGCCTCAGAGCGAGGTAACGCCGCAGAGCGAGGTAACGCCGCAGAGCGAGGTAACGCCGCATGACGTCATGTAACGCCGCATGACGTCATGTTTTTTCGTGCGTGCAGCCGGCTCTATCGAATTATAAGACGTTGTCACGTCAAAAAACTATTTGTGTGCTGGGACACATAGTAGAAGTGAAACTTCAACGGACTAGCCGCTGCCTCTCACCGTGCGATATATCGTCTGCCCCCTCCACGCGACCGTAACGCTTTGTCGTGATAGAAAAAACGTAATAACCCCGGCTAAGTTTCACTTCAACAAAAAATCAGCTGTTCCATACAGAAGTGCATATGGTACTCAGCCAAAATGTATGGAACAGCTGTTTTTTCTCATGAATTCAATTTCACCCTGTATAAACCTGTACAATTATCGGCACGGATCTTGAGCGCTGACCTTCACCTGCGCAAAAGTGAGTTATTGGGTCCCTTTGGTGGTATGAAGTGAGGCGCGTTAGCGGGGTATACAGGGTAATTGAAAAAAAATACCCAAAACCACTTAATCCTGACTTCGTATCATCACCCTGAACAACATTTGTTCTACGACTTTTCAAAATTCGAAACATTTTTTTTCCATACAAACAATATAAACACACTTAAAATTTTGCATATTATTTTTTCTGACTCGGCCGGCGGACTGCGCGGCTAGATCAAACTGCGTTTGCTTCAGTATAAGTACGAATTCCGCCCAAATGTTCAAGGTCGTTGACCCTAGGATCTCAAGCTTGTGCCTATACATTAGCCTACCTACTACTTACATCATATTTGGTATCATATGGGTGCGCGCGCGCGCAGTATACGTAAATTTTACAGACTTCAAATAAACGAAAACAAATTGTTTTTGGCTACGTTATTTAATTTAGGTCAAAGTCGTAGAACAAATGTTATTCAGGGTGATGATACGAAGTCCAGATTAAGAGGTTTTGGGTATTTTTTCAATTACCCTGTATATTGTCGCACAGTGATTGGCTCGTTGCGCGTCGCGATGTGCAAAGCGATCCCCACTTTACCGCCGAGCGCTCAAGA
Organism: Charanyca ferruginea; assembly: GCA_947361185.1. Taxonomy (NCBI): domain Eukaryota; kingdom Metazoa; phylum Arthropoda; class Insecta; order Lepidoptera; family Noctuidae; genus Charanyca; species Charanyca ferruginea. The sequence continues at coordinate 16,672,091 of OX376059.1, read as the reverse complement.
TTCGTGTCGGTATCTGTGACAACTTGTAAACTACATGAATGCAATAAAAGATGATTATGTGGTCAGGTGGAGAGCGTATGACGGAGGGCTGCGCGTGGTGGGAGGCGGCGGGGCTGCGGGAGGGCGTGGCCGGCGCGCACGCGGCCGCCTCGGCGCGCCTGCTGGCCGCGCTGACGTCACACCACCACCTGCTGGACCACCTCGCCGCGCACCGCCGCTACCTGCTGCTCGCGCAGGGCGACTTTGTGCACCATCTCATGACTCTGCTGCAGTATGTATCTAGAACAAACACGACTCACACATACACTCGCACTTTTACACGCACACATACATGATACACATCCGTGTTTGCCGTCGACACGCTAAAGCTGGGTTCCCACGGTGAGTGATATCGCGGACGGACGCGGACCAGCCCGCACGACACACCGTGGGAAGGGTCTCGTGCGTGGTAGCACAGGACGTCTGTGGCAGTGCGCCGGTATCCGTCGCGAGGCAGTAACTTTAAAGGTGCGGTGCGCCGCGATCCGAGCGCGTACGACGCGGTCCGAACGCGTCTGTGGTAGCACAGACGACAGCCCCACTGGTCATAACTTGTTTGTTCTACTAAAATAGTCCCAAAATATGGGACTATTTTAATGGGAAATGATTCGGAACAACTAAAGTTTTTCCGAATCATTCCGTTTGAAGAGCCCTGTCTGTGTGCGTTGCCGTCCGTGTTCGTCGGGCTGTGTGTGATGATCCGCAGAATCACACACCGTGGGAACCCAGCTTAAGAAGAACAAGTATGTACAGTCACGAGCATAAATATGGATCTTCCTAGTCGTATTCTTCATTACTTAAGGTCGCGGTCCCTGAAAGGCCTTCATGGTTTTAAATATATACTTTCTTTACTTTTTTTTACTTCATGTTAGTTGTTGAGAGCAGGACGTACTGACTACTCATATAACATTACTGCGGTGCAGAAGGCAAGGGGAAACCACTGCACTATTTTCCCAAGAAATCCTATGAAAGTGGAAATACAAATTTTCTCGTGAAATAACTATTTTAACTTATAGATAAAACCTATTTTATAGTGATTTGGGATCAAAAATATTTTATTATTATTCGTAACCCCATAACATTTCAATCAATAGTCAAATATATCAGTATAGAATGAGACCAAACTGTTTACATGTTTTTGCTTGTGACTGTACCGCTCTCAGATGCCGTTATCATCGAAATACGCCCACTAGCCGTGTGGTACCGGCCGCACCACCCTATAGATGAAATGTCGTAGAAGGAGACAGAGGGATATTGACCTGAGGATGGGCAGCAGCGTCCTTCTGAGTACCATATTCGGCCAAGCATGGCGATTACAGCTGAACCTCTCCTAGGGAGACCTATGCCCAGCTGTGAACGTCTAAAGGTTGACATGATGATGATGTCGCCCACTGTTGGATATAGGCTTCCCTTAGCCATCGCCATACCATTCATCCCCTGAACTGACATTCTTCTACTGGTATCCGATGACCGACTGCATACTATAGTATGCAGTCGGTCATCGGATACCAGTAGAAGAATCACACATCAACTCGTATACGAGTTGATGTGTGCTGGAATAACTGCAATCGTTATTAGCTTCTCTTTTGAATGGGACTTATTTTTCATTTTTTTATTTATCACTAAGGTTTGCTAACAGCTTCTGAATACATTAGAAATAGTCAAGTATAATTTTGGTCTGTTCATAATTTTCAAAAGGTTTGTTTCACACGAACCACAACTACACCACATCGCAGCGTCAAAATATGGTCAAGCAGTGGTTATGTGTGAATAGTGACGCAGCGGCTATTTGTAGCTGCGTTGTCGTACCGACAAAGTGTTTAGGGTAAATTAAACTATTCATTTTTATAAAAAACTAGCTGACCCGACAGACGTTGTCCTGTCCCTACTTACCTGCCTATCTACTTACCCTACCTACGCTACCTACCATACCTACACTAATTGCGCCAAGCCTCCAAAAATTGAAGAAACTAATACGTCGTTTATGCATAATTTTTTGGTTTTTGTTGATTTTTTTAATGTTTTGCGCAACTTTCGTAGTTTTTTCTTTCATATTCTCCTTATGTCCTCCTCCTCCTCCTCATCCTCCTTCCCAATAGCAAACACAACAAAAAAAGAATTAGCGTAATTGGTCCAGCCGTTCATCGTAATGATTGTATATATATATAAATTATGCCTGATTATGACATGTTTTTGTTGTAGTTGTGGCTCGTCTGAAGGGTCTACCCTTACTCATGTGAACTCGATTTTATAATTCCTAATTCCTAAGGTAATTGTTATGTTCATATGGGCAGAGACGAGCTGAATAAGCCGGCGTCGTCACTATACGTGCACAACCTCACGTGCACACTGGAGGCGGCCGTACGCGCTACCAACGCACAGTTCGAGCCGCAACACGTGCTGGCGCGGCTGCATGTCAATTTGTACCCTAACTGTAAGTTAATAAAGCGTGTAATTGGTTGTATGTTAATATTAGTTTAGCCTACTGAGAAAGTCGAAAATCAAATTATTTATTTCAATTAGACAATTAAAAGGCACTTGAACGTCATAATAATATATAAAAAAATGATTCTAGTTGCTCCTTCCAAAAGGTAGTTTTGTATGGAGAAGAATGGGCAAGAAACTCCACTAGGTACTACTACTACTCTTTTTAAAAAAATGTGTACAATATTTTGCTTTTACAGTTTATAATTATTTGTGAATATGATGTATTATGCATAAAAATACTATATTGAAGTATGTACAAAGTATTACAAGATAAAGAATGACAGCTAAGTTGTAAACATACATACATAAAGTTTACATATGTATTTACAAATATTGGAAAAGTAGACAACCCTCCTTACATTTATCAAACTCGTGGTTGATCCAGTGCCTTTTTTTACATGTTTGTGTTTCACCAGGCGATGGGCGCGACGACTGTGGTTGGGACGTGTTCGCTCTTCAGTACCGTGTAGACGGGCCTTTAGGCACACTGTTCCCGGCCACCTGTGCCGCCCGCTATCGAGCATTGTTCACACAACTGTGGCGTGTCAAGCGCATCGAGTACGGGTTGCACGACGCGTGGCGCGAACATGCTATCCTACAGAAGAGGCTCAAGTATATGTCAGGTGATAAGAATTTTTTCGCAAAGAATGTGTTGTGTTTCTATAATTTATGATAAAGTTAAAAAATATGCAAAACAAGAAACTATTGTACGTTTAATATCATCGGAATAGATTTTGATTAAGTTTCTTTTATTTCAAAAAATTTAATTGATCGAGTCTTTTCTTAACTATGTTTCAAAAAAATCTGTTAAGCCGTTTGAAGATTATCAGCTCTTTTCTAGTTGATGATTGGATGTTTGTATATTTGTTCGTGGGTATTTTTAATTTAATAATTATTATAGCTTCCTGCACATTTATACCTCTGTCAAAGAAATAAAACAGTCGTTCAAAATCGTACCATCGTCTAACATTACAAGTCATATTATGATGCAATTAGTTTCAAAATATTTCCGAATTTATTTATCTGTGCTTGTAGTTAATTCATGTACAGTCACCAAAAGAGATAGTATCCATGTCTTCGGTGATAGTTGAATTAAGTTTACTTAGGAACCAATGGAGGTTTTAAATGAAATTTAATTAAATCATTGAAGTGTTTATTTTATTCTCTATTAATTTTATTTTATTCAAAAACATCCATCGGTTTCTAAGTAAACTTTGACTATATCTGACGACCCTGCATACCTATCTCCCAGGGCGTCGCCAAGGGGGGAGGGGGTAGGTAGGGGCAGCTGTTCTCCCCTAGAGATTCCAAAAGGTTCATGTGCCTTTGACTGTATTTAAAATTCATAGTTTTCCTATCCACCTTATATCAACTTGCCCCCCCCCCCCTAGGCCATCAGCTAGCGAGTTCTGGCGACGCCCTTGCCTATCTCAACTGACTGTACATGCGTGTGCGCAGAGGTGTGGAGCCTGATGCGGCGCGTGTCGTGCCTGCGCCTGGAGGCGCTGCGCCTCATGGGCGCGCTGCAGGAGGCGGGCGGAGTGGGGGCCGAGCCCGCCTGGCGAGCGCTACTGAGTGCGGCGGCCGAGCGGGCCGACCTGGACACGCTGCTGCGTCTGCACCACCACGCGCTCGACCGGCACTCCATACACGCCATGATACACCACACCACGCAGGTACGCTAGTGTGTACGTCTGAGCCCGCGACCTGGACACGCTGCTGCACGCAGATACGCTACGATGCTACCTAAAATTAAAAGTGACAGAATGGCTCCTTAAACAGGGGGCCAAGTCTGCTATTTTTATATTTTCGTCATTCCAACACGATCCCATTGTCATTTTGCTAAAAGTTCGTAATCTCTTTGGTCGGTCGAATTAAAAGCAATGACTGCACAATGACGTTCTAATGGTAGGTCACTGATCAAAGGAACTGTCAAAATTTTAGCAGATTACCGCGTAAGTCAGTCATTCAGTTGTCATTTTGAACGAGATTACCATTCTATATCATTTCTTTCAATGGCGTTTCAGTGGTTGACCATTGGAAAGTCATAATGACGCCATTATATTAGTAGATTACCAAACCTGTCAAAATCAACAATTATGAAATCAATGATAGACCATTCTGACACTATTGTAATAGCAGATTTGAGGCCCAGGACTATGCCGCAACGGAGACTTCACTTACATACATTGCCTATTAAGCACACACCCATCTCCATGCTTGCACGAGTACTTCTATCCTCGCATCCATACACACTCGTCCACACAACTCCTCCACTTACTTAACACCACATCACCTACTTATCCACACTGACCCGCAAACACCCACACACTTACAATCACATTCATTCTCCCTCACCCTCGTACTCTCACATAGTCATACATAATTTAAAAACTAAACTATTACTTTTTTCTCTTCTGAAGGTCAATCAACAAAGTCCATATATTGATACCCTAGTCTAGTTTAATCTATTGAGTACAGATAAATAAAAAAATTGTAAACTTAAGTACAGGGAAATAATAGTAGATTATGCATCAAGGGGATAACGTAATGTCTTATGTAGCGGGCGCCGTATTGAATCCCAAGCAAAACGAAGGATTCTAGCGTTAACTCCTGAGCGGAGCGAGGGAGTTTAGCGAGGGAGTTAAGATAAGAATCCTGAGTGCAGCGTGGGATTCAAGGTCGCCCAAGACGAGAGCACCTTTATCCCCGAGAAGCATACTCTACTTTTCACACCATCTACGAGACAATAAAAACAGTAGTACTAGAATTAAGAGTAGATTGTGGGTAATACCAATGGCTTAAATTCGGATTTAATGTACTCCGGAGTCAAATCACTATTGTCACTCGACATTTTTGTTTAATAATCTGAGATTCGCGCCTCTTTTTAATTTGTGCCCTATTTTTGTGTGTGCACTTACGGACAGTATACAAATTTTAATATTAATCGTGGTAAAACTGGTGGTTTGTGAGCATTCCAGCCAACCAGCGATCGCTTAATATTCACCCGTTTAGGGGTGCGGGGGAGGCAACTGGCCCCCAGCCTGTACTTCGCTTCGCCCATGTCTTTTGGGATTGTAATTTTTGTTCTTTAGTTCAGGCAGATACAATAATGACGTTAAACAAGTAGGTACTGGTTGGTCTACCTAATTTTTAGGTCCTAATATGACTCAAACAATTATGAGGAAAATGTCGCGGACGTATTTTAGGTAAACTAACTAACCTATTGTTATAATTTACCCAACAACGTTTGTTCGGCTATTAGGAGACTGACAAACCAAGACTGTTTTCCTGCTGTTTACAAGGTAACTCACTGTTATGGGTATGACGTACAACCGCTGAGCATATTGATCTATTTGCTTTAGTTTCCATATCCATGACGTATTTCAAAATCTCCACACTTCGTACATGGAATCTCCGAGTTCGACAAACTTTTATTGGGTTTTTCCTTTTTCGTCTAAGAAATTACCAGATGCAGCCCGCTTCTTCCTCTCCCCCCCCCCCCCCCCCAATGCAAGAATTCTAAATACCTGTACATGTTACATGCGATTTATAATATTGTGTAACTTGCAAAATGTACGCATAAAAGTATATTAAATGACCGCTGCATCAATAAAGCAAAAACGTGCCCTCGACGCCAAGATACGAATAATGTATAAAGGTCTGTCATGTAGTCGTGACTGTGGCGTGCTGGGCACATTTTGGTTTGTCATCTATACATGACTGACCGTCAAAAGGCCAATGAATTTGGGTACTACAAATATTTTAAGCACTAGTAACAAATAAAAATCTAAAAATATATAAATCTAAAAATCCCCACTACGGCTCCCGCAGGGGGAGCCGTAGTGGGGATTTTTAGATTTACTCGAGCGCGAAAGAATAACATATGGGGGGCTGCCTTACGACTTATGAAGTGCTCCCACCATACCTGAGCCTTTTATGTAGCGTCGAATGTCTAGGACAGCCGATCAGATTAGTAAAAAAAAAATCGATCATCAGAAAAACTCGAGCGAGTCAGATTATGGCAAGGTAAGTTAATTACATGCAGAAAAGTGTGCATTTTTATAATCTGACAATTTGAGCGTGACATAAAGAAATGGGAGAGTCACAAAGTTGCAAAAAAAAAAAAACGTCACCTGGACATTTTCGAGCGCGGTTAATTTTTTTTTTATTTTGAAGTAAATTAGTTACAGATCACGGAAATAACATAATCTGCCGATTTGCGCTAGCCGAAGTAGCTAAAATCATCAATAAAGTGTGGTGCATGTAAGTTTTTTTTGCCCTGGCCAGAGACCTTAAATTCATTTGGCACCACAGGCAAGTCCGGTTAAACTCAAAATCATTTATTTCAATTAAACCATTTACAGGTACTTTTGAATTGTCAGAGTCAGTCAGTCAGAAAGTTGAAGCTAGTTGCTCGTTCCAAACAGTAGGTTTCTATGGAGAAGAACGAGCAAGAAACTCCATGAACACTCTTTTAAAATCAGTAAAATTTTACAAATTTAGGTTACATCATTCATGTTGAATCTAAGGGTACAATGTGAGAACAATGTAACACGTCTTGCATGTTAAAAGAGGTCTAGAGAAAAATATAGTTATAATAACAATTCAAACCAAAATTTAAAATAACCGAGGCAGCTAAGAGATGACCAGTCCCAACCGACGGCGTCCGTTCACGAACATGACGCATGGATCGGCACCATTTAGCTCAACCATTTTGAAGGGAACCGAATGATCCAACACATGCGCCACCGGCAGCGAGACATTCAAGTGAGCATGACTCTCCCAACCGCCAGGGCATATTCAAGTCAATGAGAGGTATACCTCGTTAAGCAGCGGACAACCTCCTAGGTTGACTTGCGAGATGTCATTTCTAAAAAAGAAAGATGAAGAAAAGATAAGATAACGACCAAGTCGAACCGAACTTCCAATATGAAGATGATTCCACTGACGATGATGATTGAAAAATTTATTTCGTTTTTTTTCTCAGTATATTATTTTTTTTCTAAATACAGGATAGAATAGAATTATGATAGATTTTTATGTTTCCCTTTCCATTTGGATAAAATTTTAAGACCTAATACAACTTAGCATATTTTTGTTTCTCCTAATTATATTTTCGCATAACATTAAACAAAGTATTATGGCGAAACAAATTATGCCAAAATAGTCAAGCCAAAGTATATTAGGAAAAAGAATCGATAATGTTTTTTGTAGCTGCGACTATTTAGATAAAGCTATTGTAAATTATCTTCCTTCTGATCACAGCGGTCAAACCGTTGCTTTTGAATCCAACACACCCTTGCAAAAAATACAGATTCAGTCAAGACCAATAACATCTGGTAATTTAGATAAATTTAAAAAGACTTTAATAAGTAAGTTACCCGTTCAGGACCTTAGTATGAATAATGGTAATATTTTATATAAAGAATTCTTCTCAGTTGTGCAAACTGAGTTTCAGAATATTTTTAAGAAAAAAACTAAAACAATTTGCCCTAAGTTTTTATTCAGTGACTGGGCAACTAAAGGCATCAGGAAAAGTAGGGAAAGACTTTTTGAGCTGTATGGCCTTAAGCCTTATATTAACACTGACACTTTTAATAAGTATGTTACTATTTATTCTAAAACTTTTAAAAAAGCTTGTAAGGCAGCTAAAGCGTTATACATTAGCAACAAAGTAAAATCGGCTGATGATAGAATTAAAACTGTTTGGAAAATTATTAATAATGAAACAAATAGGAACAAAAGACATAATACTGACTACACTCTGGAGACTTCCAGTGGTCTCATAAGTACTAATATAGAAGTTGCGCAGGAATTTGCAACATTCTTTACCAATGTTCCTATTAAAACTACTGAAACTTTAGATTCCTCGCCGTCACTTGCTTTTAATTTATTAAGTTCGAATGTTCCAGCCTGCCCCACGGAATTTAAATTTAAACATATAAACCCTGCAATCGTTATAAAGACTTTTAAACAACTCAAGATCAAGGCTACTGAAGATTTATGGGGGATGTCTACTAATGTTTGTAAATCGGTTATTGAGACAGTGGCACCCTATTTAGCTTTCATTTTTAATATGTGTGTAGACCAAGGGGTTTTCCCGGATTTAATGAAGTACAGCAAGATTATACCACTTTTTAAATCCGGCGATTGCAAGGACACGAATAATTATAGACCCGTTTCAGTTTTGCCGGTTTTTAGCAAAGTGTTTGAAAAAGTAATGCTTAACCAAATGCTCAGTCATTTTAATTGTAACAACATCTTACATGACCAACAGTATGGTTTCACCAGAGGGCGTTGTACTACTGACGCCGGTGTCACCTTAATTAAGCATATCTTTAAAGCATGGGAGGATTCGCAAGATGCTATTGGCATTTTTTGCGACCTCTCCAAAGCATTTGATTGTGTAAATCACGAAACACTGCTCTTAAAGCTTGAGCATTACGGACTGGGTAAACAAGCGCTTAGCTTAGTAAAATCATATTTAAGTGATAGACTGCAGCAAGTTCAAATAAATGGTGTTAATTCATCAGGCTTAAAAGTAAAAATGGGGGTACCGCAGGGCTCCATATTGGGTCCGTTCCTCTTTTTAGTTTATATAAACGATTTACCTCATTTACTGAAAAATCAACCACAAATGGTGTTATTTGCTGATGATACTTCATTGATTTTTAGAGTAAATAGACGGGCACAGCACCTTGACGACGTAAATGACGCCATGCTTAAGATTCATAATTGGTTTACTGTAAATAATTTAGTATTCAATGAGAAGAAAACTAAATGCATAAGATTCGCTTTGCCGAATGTTAAGAGTAATGAATGTAACGTTGTATTGAATAAGGACATACTTGAATTCGTCGAAAGGACTGTTTTCCTAGGGATTACGCTTGATTCCAAGCTACAGTGGGGTCCTCACTTAACATCTCTTGCAGGGCGGTTAAGTTCAGCCGCTTACGCTGTCAGAAAGATCCGGCATTTGACAGACGTGGATACCGCTAGGCTAGTATATTTTAGCTATTTTCATAGTATCATGTCTTACGGTATTTTGCTATGGGGACGGGCTGCAGATATGGATTCTATTTTTATACTGCAAAAGCGGGCTGTCAGAGCAATCTATAATCTCCGCAAACGCGAATCTCTAAGAGAATTGTTTAAACAGATTAACATCATGACGGTACCTTGTCAATATATATATGAAAACATTATGCATGTTCGAAAAAATCTTCATCTTTTTAATAAAATAGGTGACAGACATAATGTTTATACTATAAATAGGAACAAATTAGATCAGCCAAGCTTCAGATTGTCAAAAGTACATACTTCTTTTATGGGGTACTGTGTAAAATGCTATAATAAAATACCACTTGATATTCTACAATTGAATGAAAAACAATTTAAAACATGTATTAAACGCACACTATGTAGACAAGCATATTATAAGTTAGAAGATTACATCAATGATAAAGATGCTTGGCTGAATGCTGGTCCTGCTCCACAGCCAGTTTAGGGAATTTCCAAATTGGAAGAAAAGGATGTTTCCTACCCCTTTTTCTATTGACATGAGTAACGAGTATCGTTATTATTATATATAGATATTTTTAAATTATTAACTTATCACACTTCATATGATAAAATAATATACATTGGAAACCTTAGTTTTGTATAATTTAGCAGCATTATTTCAATTTTGTAAATGTGAATACCATGGAGCCATGTATATTAATACCTTTATGTTTGACAAAAATTAACATGGCGGTTGGGAGTATTGTCATGCTCGCTCAAATGTCTCGCTGATGGTGGCGCGTGTGTTGGATCATTAGGCTCCCTTCAAAATGGTTGAGCTAAATGGTGCTGATTCACGCGTCATGTTCGTGAACGGGCGCTGTCAGTGGAGATTGGTCAGCTCTTATCTGCCATGGATTAGATGCCACTTTATCTTGCTTCTTTTTTGTGTTTTGTATTGTTAGATTACCTTCATCGTTTTCGCATATAGAAGCAACAAGAATGTAACCAAACTTTGTAAAAACTTGATTTAAAAGAGTGTCCGTGGAGTTTCTTGCTCGTTCTTCTCCATAGAGACCTACCTACGTTTTGGAACGAGCAACTAGCTTCAACTCTCTGACTAACTGACCGACTCCTTGACAATTCAAAAGTGCCTGTAAATGGTTTAATTGAAATAAATGCTTTGACTTTGACTTTGACTTTGACTTTGAATATTATGCGAAAAGAAAGGATGCCGAATTTTACCTGTAAACAAAATTATATATTTCTATTGTATTTCAATTATTAACAAAAAGATATGAATATTCTTTTTCCAACCGTCCGAGTAAGGAAATTCCTCCACATAATTGTCAGATTATGGGTCAGTACGACAAGGGCATCAAGATGAAGCGTCTGTATAAAAATTGACGCGCTTGAGTATTTCAAGGTCTCGATTTTTTTTTGCATTTTAAAAATCGGCCATGGCTTGGCCATGGCTCCAAATCGTCAGTCTTTTGAATAGGAGCTACTTGAGGCTTCACATCCCTTCTCAATATCTGACGCGCTCGACAAAATTTATTTTTTTCCTCTTTTCTACCCCTTCTTACGGCCACCCCCACCATGCAAACCGGCAAATTAAGATTTTTCGTTACCAGAAACACGTGGGGCGCATACACTATTAATATCTGATGCGCTCGAGTATTTCCATGTTATTTTTTTTTTACATTATTTAAAACCTGTACACGCTTCCCCCACCAGTCAAAGTGCATACATCTCATAACCTTTTTTTCTTTTTAGCGTCTAACCTTCACAATCCAATAGATCTCCACGACGCTACAGTAAATCCCAATTTAGCCTCTTGGGCTCCCCTACTAAAATATTGTGGTAAAATTGTCTGATTTAATTAAATATAGTAATAATAAGTGAGTTCTAAAGCTATCACTATCAATAACGTGTATTCGTAGGAGCTACAATCTTACTTGGGCAACGTGTTGAATGAGACACTGGCACTGCGCAGCTTCGAGTCGACGCTGCACGCAGGGATCAACGCTGAACTCGAGCGGCGAGACAGAATAGAACAAATGAAGGCAGACAGAATCGCTCGCGGTAAGAATATTATGAATGACAAGACTTAGGGACAGCTTCACTATGATTGGAAACATTAAAATATGTATAAGGGTGTTACCAGACCAATCGATCGATCGTCGATCGACGGCAACAATCGATGGTAGAATAGATTAGTCGACGTCGATCGATAGTTTTCTACCAGACCAATCGATCGATGGTAGAATGGATTAGTCGACGTCGATCGAGCTGCTTGATTATTATTAGTGATGGATTATAGCCGGAGTTAATCGTTTATCGTCGACCGATACCATCGACCGGCAATCGATCGATTAGTTAGTCAAGCGGTATCCGTCGATCAGTCTAAGCTACCACACCAATCGATCAACGTCGATCGATGTCGACCGATGGCATCGATCGATTGGTGCAGTAACACCCTAAAATTATCCATCGTATAAGGTGACCTAGCCTAACAGGAAGTATCTGGAGGTGGTGAAACACACAATATATACTCCGGGTTATTTAAACCCTACTTACGCGATTGATGGTTTTATTTAATCACGGAATAGAAAAAACAAGTGGAAGTGCCCACGCTGTCCCGTGCGGTCACAATAGGGTATTACACCCATTTTTGAAGTGTCTCAATGAAATTCTGTGGTGCTAATATGCCACCAAAAAAAAAATACAATTTTTTTATCAATCGATAAGTGCCATAAAAATGCATCTCAATTTTAAATTTTCAAATTTCGCGCGTAGTTTGACGAAATCGCCTCTTACTGGACGCCATATTGCTCAGCGTAAATGACGTCAGTTCGTTTTGTATCAAATGAGCTCACATTAAATATGATAATTGTATATCAATTAAAAATAATTAAAAGCATATTTTGTAATAGGTGTAATAATGAAAAAAATACGTTGGTTACGAAAATAATAAAAGTACAAAGCCTTTATTACACCAATCGGTTGACAGACAGTTGAAATTTTTTTGTTTACACAGCCGTACGGCGTAATAACATGGCCGCTACTATTTCACGGTGTTTTATAACAGATTAAAAATACTGAAAACTTTGAATTGAATTTAAAAAATTGTTTTGTTATTTTATGCCTAAACTGTCTCAATAACATTTTTATAGATTTTTTCTCGTATAGAGTAAAATACCCTATCATGCGAAAATATGTAAAATAATAACAATCTGCATCAGTTGTAATAAGTTTTAATTTTGTATGAACAATCAATTCAATTTTGATGAAACACTTACTTGTTGTACATACAAAAAAGTTTTTTATAAAAAAAAACAACTGCCTTCAAAAACTAAAAAGTGAAAAATAACTTTAGCACAGAACACACATTGACTTTAGTTTCGAGAGTCGATGGTTTTGTTCTGTTTGTTGTTTTGTATTGCTGTTTTTGAAGGCGGTTGTCTTTTTTGTAAAAAGCTTTTTATTTTTAACTTTTTAGTACCTCCTCATCCGAATCTATTAAGAAACTGCAACACAGTTAAAACAGAGATTAAAAGTTAACTTCTCCAAAGATTGAAGAAATTAAAACGTAGTCTACGTAAAATTTTTGGGTAAGTATTTGTTGATTTTTCAAAAGTGCTGGATCAATTTCGATAAAATTTATATGGGAGCACCCCTGACGCGTACCCTATCCATAAAAAAAATTCGAAATCGGTTCACATTTGCCGGAAAAATCGCGTAACAAATCGCGCACATACTTAATGCAAATTTAAAACTTCTATGGTTTTCTCATGGATGCCATTGTCAGAACTGGAGCAAATTGAAATGGGACCACACGGGAAGCACCAGCTTTCAAATAAAAAAAGAATCATTAAAATCGGTTCACCCAGCCGAAACTTCTGAGGTAACAAACATAAAAACAAACAAAAAAAAAATACAGACGAATTGATACTGTTTTGAAGTCGTTTGAAAATGAAGACTTATTACAACTCATGAAGATCTTTATTATTTTACATATTTTTCCGCATAATTGTGACACACGCGTGATAGCTGCGTCGGTACTTCCACTTGTTTTTTTTCTATTCCATGGTTTTAATTCAGTCGCAATAAATGCAGGCAATCTTATAATCTGGTACATCTTTGCCCTCTCTCACACTTTCTTATCAGCTTATTGCGATTTATGTTATTCTACAGGTGAATACGCTTTTACGGCGGCTGACGAAGTTGTGGACAAGGAGAAGCGGAAGATCTTCCACCAGTTTCTAGCCAATCGAAGGGCCGACTTGAATGTTTGGGCTCGCACGTACAGGTACGTACTATATTTTAGGTCACGACAAATTAACGACAATAGAAATGCTTGTGTTGTTAGATACGCACGATTTTGGCACTCTTGACCCCCAAGCGTTTACATGATAAAGGTTCTGTAGTACCACACTTTGAAAATCGAAGCAGTATTGATAATATGGTTTGAAAAAACAATATAGTTTCTAGTATCCTTATTTCTAAAACGCATGTAACCTACTGTCGATAAGCAAACTGCATCAATTTAGCGATTCTATTGTTGCCCTTACATTGTGACCGCTAGTTATGATGACAAACCACCGCCGAGTCCGCCTTTGTACCTTTGTGTATGAAGTATAAATAAATTAATAATAAACCAAAATATGCCCAGCACGGGCACGCCGAGGGCACGTTTTTGCTTTTTTGTCGTGCCTGTCAAAAGGATAAATTATTAAAGAAATTTATTTACACTTAAACTTAAGCGGATATACCGCTGCCGCCAAAGGTCTTTGGCGATTTTCAAATATCCAGTTTTTTATCTAGTTACTTGTTTTAACCCCTCGTATCAACGCGAGAGAATGCAGATCTACGCGCGACGCTGTCGTGCGTAGATCGCTTTTTAATTGTGTCTTAATTACGGCATACAAGGGGTTGAGGTGCGGCAACTTTGCGACTACGATTCGACCTACAATAAAATCGAGATGTTTATCTAGTGGTGCCTTATCTGCTCCAATGTGACGCCGCCTCCTGGAAGCGTTGGCCATTGTTTCTGCTAATTGGACAGTTGAACTCAAAGCATGTTCGTTGCAGGGGTCATGTGACCACGTTGATACTGAAGCTGGCCCTCCACGCGGAAGTGTCTCTTCAAACGCTTGCGTTCCGACTGGACTACAGCGACTTCTATAAGCGCGGCGACGCGAAGTTGCACGAGCCGCTCACATACCAGCACAAGCGACTCAGTGAAATAGGACTTAATTTAGCTAAGGTAAATAGAACGTAGACTAAATAGAACGTAGACCGGGTTGGTTGGCGATCTCTGGGGGAGGCCTACGTTCAGCAGTGGACGGCAATAGGCTGATATGATGATGATGATGAAATAGAACTTGTTTACTGTAACTTGATTTCAGAATATTATGTAATTATCTTGCTTGTGAACCGCAAACTCAAAATAAAATTCATATTCAATAGAATCCCTAAAAAAAATTGACAGCAATAGCTGTCAATTTTTTTTAGGGATTTTTTATTACGTGTGATCTCTCAAAACTCAATTAGACGCTATAGTTGAATAATCTGCATTGAATGTCAGTTATCTAATGCCGGCACTTCACATGGCGTATTTGTACAAATATTCGCCTTACTTGGATAATACAAAGTATACCCTATGATTATTGAAATAAAGTCTATTTTGTATTATCCAAGTAAGGCGAATATTTGCACAAATACGCCATGTGAAGTGGTAGCATTAGATTCTCAATTCAAGTACCCAAAATATTTGCATTGAAAAAATATATTGAATTAAAACCACATATCATTTTTAATATGTAGTGATGATGAAAACTGCGTCGTTGGTCCCGTGGTCGCAAGCGCGACTGCTGAGCGTGGGGTCCTGGGTTCGATTTCCAGGTCGGGCATAGTGTTATTGGGTTTTTCTTTAAGAATTTCTCCGTAACAGCCCGGAGTTTGGAAGTTGGCGGTGTAATACCTCCGTACCTCGGAAAGCACATAAAGCCGTTGGTCCTGCGCCTGCTCTCTCTCCGGTCATGTCGGATTGCCGTCCCACTATGAGAGTGAGGGAAAAGGGAGTGTACCTGTGTTTGCGCACACACTTGCGCACTATAACATCTTCTGCGTAGTCGACTGATCTCCATTGAGATTCGAGCCCTGACCGAAATTCGGTCGGAAGATTATATTACATTCGATGATGAAAAAGTTTGAAGAATGACTATTTCTTTAAATTCTTTCGTATATGATTCAGCACCTACTACAAGTTGATAATTTCCCGGCATCGCCGCATATGACGCGGCAAAGTTTCTTAGCAATACATTACAGTCATGTCTTATGATTGGACAAATTAAACATCAAATGCAATTTTCGTCAGTGGTCGTATATTCATCAGAAATTATTAAGTTTAAGTTGTAGTCTGTAACATCACAATGTTAGCCTCATTCTACACGTTCTTCCATGAATAGGAATTAAGAAATTAAGTGCATAGTGGTATGAAATAATCTAAAGGTTATTTAATTTGTTGCAGAACAAACTTATAGACCGTACGAAGAAGAAATGACAAGTAGTTACAACCAAGTGTATCGCACCTGCCGCGTTCTGCTCGCCGTGCCTCCTGTGCGTATGGACGCAATGAATTGTCCAGGGCACTTACTCTCTATGACACTGCAAGTAACACAAAGTCCTAACAATGTTTTTATACTCTTTTAGATTTATCTACGTTTCCAGCAAATATTATAAAAAGTTACGCATTTTGTGACTGGTGACTAAAATTGTATCTGCGTAAAAAGTTAACCGTCCCAATTCCAATACCGGTAAAAATTTTTTTTGTGCTAACCAAACTCCTATGTTTGGTAGCATATAGGCACTAATCAACAGTTAACTCTGCCTATAATGTGTCGAGTACTATTGAAAATCAAAACCATATTACAGCACAGTGACTAACAAGACTGTAAAGATAGTGTACATGTTATGGAATTGTTATATTTGCACTTTGTAATAGGAAATAAGTGCCCTGAAATATTTAGTAGCACAATCCTACGAAGGGTTGAGGTACCTAATGCTACTGAACGCCTAATACAACCTAATATTAATATAACTTCCAAATCATAAGTAATCTCATAATAATAATAATTTAGAATTGTATTTCTGTAACTTTGATACTTCTATGCAAATTGTATTATGAAGAATTATGTTATCATTGCAGAAGAATCTCAAGGTGCTTATTCTATCAGACTACACATTATGGACATCTTTCAGATATTATAAACTTCTTGCTTCCGTTGTCTCGATATAGCACAATGATAGAAGTTTGTAGCACCACTTTGATTGATTCATAAAGTCAATTAAAACACGGAGTAACAACGCTTTTGTAGCTGTACCAAATACAAGGCGATGTTGCCAGCTCCTGTTTGTCGCCGCATTGCCATAATTAAGTCGCCTAGTGAATATGCTGCCTTATGTTATTTCCTTACGACAGAGGAATGTTGTATAACTAATGCTCTCTATAAGTCTGTATGTGCCATTAGTGCTACATTATACATTTTTAACAATATTGCTTATATTTTATTTTTCCTTTATTTTTATTTGCGATATCATATACGATTGTACCGTAGGTACTACTATTTATTGAGTCAGTGATACAAAGTTGACAGTAATATTCTGTTTTGTTTTGCCAAATAATTCAATCTACAATAGGATAAAAAATAAAATAAATTTTGTTTTCATATATTTACTTCGATATCAAGACTTTTTGGTAAACATTAACAGTTGTAAATCATATTATCATGTTCGGTCCGCTCGCTGTTCGGTGGAAGATTAAGTATTACAAAACAGAAAGCGCATAACGATAAGAATAGCGAAAAGTTGTTTATATAAAGAAAACACGTATTACACATCCCTTAATGTAAATTTTCCTGTTAAAATATGTTACTAACTATAATACATGTTACAATATTGTACCATCAATATGTTTGCATTAGTTTCCTGCGCTACAAAAATACTGATTCAGTCAATTTAACATAAAAATATAATACATTTTATACACGTAGGTATGGTGTATTTCTGACGTCACCCTATGTGGAAAATCCTTGTAAGCTACCCGATGAGTAAGGTATCGTTTGTCAGACGGGATGACTACTTCTATCGGCGTCATCATTATAGGACTCTACTACTTATTCGCTTGATATAGCGAAAATATACGGGTGCTCCTGCCGCTACTTAAAACCGGTTTACGCTATGGCAGTGAGAATAGCTATTCTATTACATAAATTAATAGAATGCAAATTATACTAGGGTGACCTCTGCCTTCTAATGACGCACTAAAAGTGTAAAATAAATTATGCTTTTGCTTGAGGAATCATTTATACAAACGTTTTGGTTTCAAATAATTTGGTCCTTTTAATTTCGTAAAGTATATTAATCTATGTTTATATTTACATTTTAAATCAAATATACATCTCTCGACTTAACAACAAAATAAAGATTATAATAATATAATATTTGTACAAAAGCATCATAAATAGCGCGTAATTCAACCGTAATTCCTAACTAAAATCTCAATGTATCAACTAATCTGACTATCAGACATAGTTCGTCTTTTGCAAATCTTCTAAGGTTTATATAATACTCATAGTAAGTTCTGTAAAATGTTCAAAGGCGATCATTTGTGCAGCCTTAGTTTATACAAAGTAAAAAGTAAAATGCAACGTGCTCAATCTGTAACTACTTAACAATTGACGCGATGATTACTCTTTCGACGAAATTAAACAGAGCATGCTTGAATTGTGAGCCGTTTGTTTTGGCTGCTCGTTAATTCCGCGGCTCATATTGAGAAAATATTTGATGAATGACGATTGTCAAAGATATTGGCAGGTGCGCTTGTGAACAGGTGACTTGCGCAGCGCGGCGCGCACCGCTTCCTCGAACACCTCGTTCATGTTGACTCGCTCCAGCGCTGAGCACTCCACCAGCTGGACCGCTCTGAAACAAGCGCAAGCGCACCATCACTCATATGTACCTTTATCTACAGTGCCACTTCCACTGATAAGAGCCATACGTAGAAACTCAATAATCACGTATCATAAAAACGACATTTTCATATCATGAAATCATTGAATTTTATGTAAGTAAATATACATACTCAAATGTAGATTACATTTTTTGTTAAAACCTTGAGACAGCTATTTACTCTTTTCGAGGAAAAAAACTGCAGATGATAATGCCTTAAACGTTGTTTAATATACAAACAGTTAACGGCACTTTTAACTAATTGTGTGGTAGTTAAATCGCCCGATTTATTGTTCCTGTGTCGTTATATCACAATACTGTGGCATTATCAGTGGGTGATAAGAGGCGATAGCACAGCTGCCGGCGCTCGCGCACGATAACCCTTGTCAATTTCACTTTAGTGTTGTTTTAAAAAATAATCAATTTCAATGTTTCAATACTATCTTTCACTGTAATTTGAATTGATAGTAGAACAGTTTTTTTTTTTTTGGAACCCTTAACTCACCGAATTTTCTTTTTTAATTTCTTTCCTTCCTGTGTGGTAATGACAGCGGTGCCGGATGCACGAAGATCTGTTTTAGTAGCTGTAACAGATATTTTATCACATTCAATTACGTGTTTTCGGACATATTTTACAATCCATATTTTTATTCGTACGTTCCTTGCGTCTTTTATCGCAAGCTTGAGTATATAATAGGTATTATTATTATGTAGGACTATGTCTCCTCCGTTCTCATAAATTCACAATACCGATAGTAACAGCTGAGTATAAAGAAGGTGTCTCTAGACATAAATGTTTATTTTATTTGGGTTAAAAAAACAGGACTACGCCATGACCTCGTCAGGCACCACCCAGCACATGTTCGGATTAGACGTCTCATTTTGACTTCTGTGTAATTCGTACACAACAGATGCATTTACAAATTAATTAGTTATTATACTCATAAAACTCTGATCATTAAACTGTATAATGACTCAGTTAGTCGGGGTGAATAAGCAAAGCTAAGTGCAAATTTAACAATGTATCTAAAGCAGTAATTAAGCTCTTCCTTATTAACACTCATTCAGCTAATAACTACAAATTTGCTGTGAACATAATTAACAAATATTATAAAAAATTGTATGGAAATTTTACAATGGACACTTCCTTTACAAAGAACTTTAAAATCAAACTCTAAGACTAATTAGATTAGGTACTTAAGTATCGCACGTTTAATAATATCTATAATTAACATAGATATTCAAGGTTCTTATTTTACTAATGAGATGAAAAAAAATAATTCTAGAACTGATAACAATGCATGTAAGGCCATGCAACCATGCACCTCCAAATATATGTTCTGAACTCACCAACTAATACAATGGGTACTTTTTCATTGAAGTGCTTTAGCTCTGGATACCATTTGTGGATCACGTTTTCGAATGACGAACGGGTGCCCACCGAATAGCACACTAGGAAGCAGTTCGTCTATAACAGAACAATAACATTTTGAATTATTTATTTTAGCATGTATAAACAACAATACGGTTTGAATTATTTAAACGTGGTCTCAATACGTCGGAATCTTAGAACCAAAATTGGTCACAGATCTAGCTTTTCGTAGTGAGTTTTGACTTGCTTACTTACTCAATACAAATTACACACCATATGAATACAAACATACATACATAGGGTGGTAGAAAACTTACATGTGTATAGGATAATGGCCGTAATCTTTCATAGTCCTCCTGGCCGGCGGTGTCCCACAGCGCCATCTCCACCTCCTCACCGTCCACCGTGATGTGACCGACATAATTGTCGAACCTGTAGAGCAAAAATGTTTATAAGTTAATCGTCGAGGTATTCAATTATAACAAATTGAATGGACAATGTTAATGAAAATCAATAATTTATTTTGCGGCTAATTGCCGCATGTACGAAAGATCGATCGATTTGGTTGATTTGTGTAAGTAGTTCGTCATTGTCCGCACGGCTTTTTTCTGGAAAGTCCACCGGAAAGGTTGGAAAATGCAGCCGTGTGAAGTCGGGGCCAGCCGGTCGCTTGTTTTAAATATTCGACATAAGAAAAACTTGTTTTTTCTTTTTTCATCTTCTTTGCACAGTACCTAGGTAGTGTTTGCCCCAAGGCCCATAGCTGGGGATGTGATGGCGTACTTTTGTGTGACGAGTGGTTATAAAATGTCGTCACTGAATCCCTTCTTCGAGTTGGCTATATGCCAACGAAAATTGTTACAACGCGACATGCAATCCTCAATCTGTAAATGCTTGGGCGTTAGCGATCCTTCAACTAAACTAATCATTAGGATGAATCTCCTGGGAGTGGTGTAGTAACTACTTCCTACGGACTGATTATGTAGGCCGAGTCAGTGTATCTAAACCTACGTCTTCGTCGTCGCATTGTTTTCGTGGTTATTCACTTGATATTATACTGCTGATGTCGTTAGCCCATTTCAGTTTAACCCGCGTTTACCGCAGCGTTATGGGTCGAAGTACCTAAGTAATGTTTTGCGGGCCTAGTTACCTACGAAGAATGCCTTTTTTTGTCGTTTGAAGAAAAATAACTGCAACTAGAACCCTAAAGTAGGTACTTTATATCTATTCTTTTTTGAAGTATTCACCACGTAGTTTATGACACTTTTCTATTCGTTTGAACCAGTTGATAAAACATTTACTTATTTCACTCCCTATTGAACACCCCCATTGTGTACCTACCTATATATGGAACTGTCAGCTGCCAATATTTTCCTCAAACTAAACAACCCATATGGATTTTATTTTATCCTTGATTACCAGCAAGGTAATCAAGCTAGGTAATCCGACGCTGCTAAATTGAAAAAAAAAATATGCAAAAATTGATCGACCATTTTGTCGCCTATAACCCTATAACGTCCACTTCGTCTCGGTTCATCTTTAAAATATTGAATTAGGTACTGTCGATGCATCATCATAACTTTCTAACATAACGACTGTTATCCCCGAAGGGTTAGGCAGATGTGTAGGTACTTATAGATCTTTAGTAGGTATTCACATCTACATTTCGCCATCATAACTTATCTCATCATCTTAATCTCTCTCCATTATCTCTTTGACAAAACTAGCTACATATGTAGGTACCAACTTAAAATGCGCTAGGAACTGTGTCATTGAGCGTAGAGATGGATCGCAAGCAAATCAAAGTTGCTGTAGGCGTGCGTCCAGTTTCATAAAGAGGAAGCGACGACGTGTAGATACAATACAACAATGCCGGCGACGTATTTGACTTTATAAATAGTGCAGCTCGCAATGCTAAGTAGGTACCTGTTCAATAATATCAGCCCACTGTTAACGAATACTGCTGGCGAAATTAACATTCAAAGCGATCTGAGCAGTTTTAGACGATTTTATTTGTATTTCTTTGAATAATGGACTCTATCTATACAAAATTCCTATCATAATTGCTATATTTAGACCGAATTTAAATGATCGCATCAATTATGTAGTATAATAAATAAATTAAGATATAGCCAGTTAGGATTTATGTAGAAATAACTACCTATGTAAATTAAAAATTAATTTGTTCTTTTGGGTAGGCCACATGCCCAAAAATTATAGTGCATGTTAAGCATCTGTTGAGATGGAGGACGTATTCAAGGTGTCGTCCTGCACATTACTCTGATCGGTGAATTACTGTGCATACCACCGTTAAATAAATATTAACTGAGGTGAACTATATAATAGCCGGTTTAAAATGAATCATATATTTTATATAAGTAGTTTATCAGTCAAATCATTCGCCAATGATATTTTATATCTTGTTTAGCAGTTAGCACCTACCTATACGACGCATGATTAGTCATCATTTAAATTCTACGGTATTTTATAAATTTGAATGACGTAAGACAAATCGATTTCCTGCTTATGTATATAACATACAAGTTATTGTTATATACACACCTGTTTATGTGTTTATTGCGGTTCATAGTTCAAGGTTTTTGGTACCTATTTAATTACCTTATTCGCATTTTTGGGTTACTTAGATTACAGATACCAAGTACCAACTTAATTAAATTTCAAAATGTATTATTTGAAATTTCATTTGTTTTTTAAATTCATAATAACTTAATAATGAGTCAAATAAGGTAAAGTAAGACCAATTTGTAATACTGTAATGAATACAATAGAAGGAAAATTCAATACAAATGACATCAGTTCATACTACGTGAGGAATTCTTGTTTAACGACAACTCCGTAAATTTGTAATTATATAGATGTAATGATAACGATGTGATGGCGCCGACTCGCTAATTTAGAGACTCGCGTCGCACTTACCTTGTCGCAATCGCCCTATTGACCTAGCAGACGGGCACCTGCCATCTCAAACATTACAACCGGAACCGATTAAGAATAACATTTTACGTTCATACTTACACTGTAGGTACGTATTCTTCGGGAAATTCATTCTTCGTGAAAACGTAGAGCAAGCATGTCTTGCCAACCATACCATCACCAACCACTGTTATCTTCAGTCTTTTCGTCGTCCCCATGGTACGTGTCGCGACATCCGACAAAGTCTAACACAATATTCACACTAACTGACAGTAAAGTCTATTGTTTTACACTTAAATTTATAACTTCAGCCGTTGTATGCAACAGTCCCGGTGTATACTGCTCGCCCGTAACTTAGTCCTTGAATCTTATCACTCAGTGATGTAATGATCTTATCAATCTTATAGAAATACTAATGATAACGAAATGATTGCGGTTAAAACAAGGCGCGCGCGCACACACTTTCGCGGTCGAATGTAGAATGTTCACTATTCACGATGAAGTGTGAATCAGTTCAGCGCACAGCGAGTGATCGACTGGTCGCTAGTGTCGCGGGCTATCGGATTATTGTGTCGCTTGTTACGGTCGCGTGTCAGTCTCTCAAAAGCCTGGACAAAACTGTTTAATGAATTCTATGAACGTATTACGTATAAACCCCAGCCGTAAATGAGTTAACGCCACGCACCTCATAATGTTTACTATTGGTATTATTGTCACCATATGAGAACGGCAATTGTTTATTTCTAATTTAAACATTAATTAAATATTGTTTATTTATAATATAACATTAACGTTCATAGATCCACACGCTTTCTTCTTGGTGTCAAAGATCCCCAATATTAGATATGAATGACCCCTGCTATACTTGGCAAAGTCAACAGCACATCAGACACATCGCACAGCACAGGTCTTAAAATTTAATGACCAGCTGTTACGTGCACGGGAGAGAAGAGTGCAGGAGTTGAGCGATCAGCTGCGTGTGAGGACACCACCACACCAGTTAGTGTTTTTGCTCGGATTATGGTTTCACTAGTTCCAAAGACAAATTGACCAACACAACCACTGGTTGCCCACTAGACTATTAAGTATTCTGTGCCACTAGGTATGAGCTGTGCAAGCAAACTAAACATACCTTAAAGAAAAAATCTGTTAACCGCACTTTTTTTCGTACCTCTCGTTAGTGGGGGAGAGCAGGCGGTAGGTAAGTACGTTACAGTAAAAGTGGTTTGATCAAAGTAAACGATGGCAGTTCTTCATCGCGCCTCTGCACTTTCTTTCTGGCATCGTAAAAAGGACAACCTTCGTCCGTCTTTAGTTTTATTTTATAACCTAGCAACACGGATGGCGCTGGCGCAGTGGCTGAGCGATCGGGTGCTGCGCTGCGTGTCGCGGATGCGATTCCCGCACGGAACAAATGATTGTATGACCTACAGGTAGTTGTTTCGGGTTTGGCTGTTTGTGTATGTGAGTTTATAAGTTTGTAAACGCACCTACTATACAGGAGAAATTCCTAGTGTGGGGCAATGTTTTAAAACTTGCTCAGAGTATTTCCAAAAGAGCATATGTACCTTTAAGGGTTCATGAAGTTATCAGAGTCGGATCATTCGCGCATCAATTGTTATGTTGAACATTGGTTTAGAATTTAGATGTTAAGTATCATGGGAGCTAGGATACTGCCTTGAGGCATCTCTTTCGGTACCGTTTATGTGGAATTGAAACAGTTACTTTGAGGCTAGAAGCATACATAATGCGTAGAATAAAAGCTAGTAAGTAGTATAGTTTAAGTAGTAGTAGTAGTTTAAGTTTTTAAAGACCTGTGTTATTAAAGTCATATTGTTTCGAAAGTTGCTGACAAGTCAATCAGGACAGACTGAAGAATGTTGTATTATAAGTTAGAAGCTGCTTTTTCTGTTATCAATTCAAGATAGATTTAATTCTCTTTGTTTATAAAAGCTAAAATTTAATGTAAGTTAATGTAATGTGTTGAGGTTGGCCACTGAGCTTTTGAAGTGTACTTAATTTATATTTTATATTACAACATTTGAGGTGAAGGCAATATTTTTTTTTTTTCATGTAACTTTTACTAACCTTACAAAATAAAAATTTAAGTATTACAAAAATTATTTATTAGTATTTTGGAAATTAAAAGTTTAGATCAATTACAAAATTAGCAACACTTGATGAATAAGTAAGGGCTAAGCCCCAACAATAACAGGACATTGTCAAGTAATACTAGATTAGTTTGTACACAATTATTAACATTAAATACTTACTTTAATACTGATTAAATACTATTCAGTCAATTAGATAATTAACATAAGTCATTAAATGTTTAGTCACAGCTCATGCAGGTAACTTAGATTAGAAAATATTGGAAGGTTTAATTCTTCTCATTATCCAAAGTAAACTGATCCATTCCTCTAAAAATAAGTTCTTCTTTCAGTTTGAGAACTTCTTGTAATAACATTTGGTTATTGTGCTCCAATTTACTTATAATTCTTTTTAAATGTTTGTTGTAATCTTCATGTTCTGATTTCAAACTTTTGCATACAGCCTGGGCTGCATTGGTAGAATGGCAGTGATGATCTAGCAAAAAAGCAGATAGTTAACAGGAGAACAACCCATAATCTTATTGTAAAATATTTGTAGTAAGTATTTAGTTGTACATTACAATTTAGTACCTACCTATACTTTAATTATGGTAGGTACTAACAGTACCTATGGTATAGCATGTAACAGTCTTTGATTTACCTTTATTCCTGAGCCTATCAGTTAGTTTATCGTTTTGCAATTTAAGTCTTGTTATTTCATTTTGAAGTTTCCTTTCATTAGCTTCTTTCTGTTTAGTAACTTGCAGTAGCTTTGCACGAGTGTCTGTCATTTTGTGTAACATCTCTTCAGAATGGTCTGATATCCTTTGTGCTGAAGCAACACAAGCTTTAGACTCATTCTTCTCTGAATGTATCTTTTCCTTCAATCTTCCCACTAATCCCTGTAAGAAAATACAATAATAAACATTCTCTAAAAGGATAAAAAAGAAAAAACAAATAGTTTATACATACATTGAGTTGCTTATTATTGTGATCCAGTATATGGTTATGTTCCTCAAGACTTTCCGCTTTTTGCGATACATTTTTATAAGTGTGTAACAACAACCACACTGAGTTGATAAGATTCACCAGGGCATCTGGGCATAAAGTATTATTGGTCACATCTAAATGTGGATTAAAAATGTAGCTAATGTTGAGTACTCCAAACTCCTAAAAATTGGAAAAATTAGATTGGAATAAAATAACGATTGTGACCGAACCATTCCACAATACAATAGGCAGAAAAAAAAAAGAAAGATAAATACTTACTTCACTGAGACCAATTAGGCACTCCTTAATGTTTTTAAGTGTACAGGGTTCGTACGCTGTAGATCTTTTATGTTTATAATTTTGAATTAATTCTCTAACTTCCTCATCTAAAGTTTCAAATTCCTCGACGGTAGCCATTTCGAAACTCTGTATATCAATACGGTAAACGGTAATTCGCCAAAAAAAAACAAAGTAAGTGTAAGTTGGTAAGAATATCTTATGCAACTTTAATTCAAAACAAGAAGCACTGAAAACTTAAACTCTATCGAAGATTAAATAAACGGTTAAAAATGAAAAGCGGGAATTTTATGTCATATGTTTTACTCAGTGCCCTTCTTTTGTTTACTATTATATTATTTTTGCCAACCAATACCAACCAAACGAAACAACAAACGTCACGTCAATCATATTTTTTGTTACGTTGGTATGTACCAAGATTCCAAGAAGCGAAGCCACAGAACACTATTACTCCTAGCGGAGAAGAATATCAACTTCAAATAAAATAGAAAAAACGGAAGTCACTTCTAGCGACATCTAGTTTGCACCTAGTATAACTATTCTGCACCGCGAAATTTAAAACGTCCTGAGTTTTTTCACGGTTCTACTTCATAGACTTTTTTGGGTAGTTGGGCACTCTCATTTGCAAGAATACTCGAATCACCACGTGTTTCGAGTTTTCTTACAAGTGAGAGTGCCCCGACAATTAGAAAAAATAGAAAATAAAACGCCATATTATTTACATCACAATTATTTATTTTTCTATCAACATCAACACACAAATTGAGACATTTTCTCTATTTTACATTAGTTGCCAGTTAAGCCCGTCACAGACTTGGCTTATAATATATATTAATATAATTCATAGCACATAATTAACGATATATTTTCTATAGTAATCTTCTGACTACAGACCCAGCTATAACATATATCTTTATTACGTCGTCACCAAAATATGTAGACAAATATAGCAAGGCGTATTAATATATATTTTGAAAAATGTGCAGCAAACAACGATCGCAGACTTAATAAGGGCGAAAATATATTAAATATTATAACTACCATGTGTGGTGGCTAGCTATAATATAATATATAGCATAGTATATTAAACGTGACTATAATATATATTAATATAATTCATAGCAAATAAAACGATATATTTTCTATAGTAATCTTCTGACCACAAACCCAGCTATAACATATATCTTTATTACGTCGTCACCAAAATATGTGGACAAATATAGCAAGGCGTATTAATATATATTTCAAAAATGTGCAGCAAACAACGATCGCAGACTTAATAAGGGCGAAAATATATTATATTAAATATTATAACTACCATGTGTGGTGGCTAGCTATAATATATTCTATAGCATAGTATATTAATATATATTATAGCTACGTATGTGACGGGTTTTACATTTTATAAATTCGTTCTCTATTTCTACAGTGTACCTAAGTTTTTTTTTTATCGCAACAATGTTCTGTGTTCACCAATAAAAATAAACGGTAAAGACCAAAAGTTTCTGGTTTACCCATGTAAATTAATCAGATATACTAAACCTTTACGTTACCTATCCGCAACAAAAATTATTTGATTATTTCATTTTGTTACAAAGGTAATTTAATAACATAAAAGTTAAAATATCTTCGATTAATCTAATATGGATTGACCAGAAACCTTGGAACCTTATGGTATACCTTTATTGGTGAACACAAACCATTGTGGTGATAAAGGAATACTTACTGCTAATACTAATACTATTTGTGAAGAATGATTTTCATTTTGCGATTGAGAGCAGCTGCTGATGATTCTTGGGAAAAAGATCTGTTTTTAAGTATACAATAACGTTTGGTACAAATGATAAAAACACTGTTTACAATGTGTTCAATATTTGAATCTTTGTGTTCTACACATTCGTTGAGGAAATCAAAATTAATTTTTGAAAGTATATTTTCTTTAATATATTTTTTTAAAGAGTTTGTATGGCCATTTTCTTTTAAAATTTTGTTTATAAGTGTTGCACAACACTCAACGCAAGCTATCATTGGTTTTGTTACATAATTTAAACTTTTTTTCAGATCGTTATACTCCCGGCACTCTACAAATAAATGTTGTGGTTCAATTGACTGTGTCAAAAAAATCTTGTCGCAGGTTTTGCATACGTTTTTTTTCTTTTTTACAATAAACCCACACACATAAGCACAGGCCTGAATCTCCGCATTCCCTTCTTCAATATTTTCTTCCCTTATTTCAGGCATGTCCTCAACAACAAATTCAGTTTCTGTGCTTGTGTCTGTGGGCTGCGATTGCGAGATTGATAAAAAGGTATCAAAGTTATTAATCACTGTATTGTTATCATTCTCGCAATTTCCCGACTTGCCAATGTGGGACAAATTACTGAGAATAGCAGTTTTTAAACCTGCCACAAATTGGCCACACGTGGGGTTCGTATTAGATCCACAGTTTCCCCGTATGCATCCAAACAGATTTTCAATTGGGTCCTGCTGCAGCCTTCTGGTAGCCAACCTGGTAATATTAACCGCCTCCAAATTCTTGCGAAGTCTTAAAAATGCATTTATTGTTGTAAGCCATCCATCTTGTGATGGCGGCTTTCGAGGACTTCCAATAAATTTCATTGTTTGAAAAAATACTTTCATTTTTTTGAAAAATTCTGTGTGTGGGCTTGTTGAGGACCAATTGGTGGAATGAGGTTTTCCTCGCCTTAAGTCTGGGCTGTCAGAGTTCATTAAATCAAATAGCTTGTCCATGTCTGCCACCAGACTGGCTGTCACAGAAGCTTCAGTGCCAATTGAACCTGAAATTTAAACATATTATAGTTAAAAAAATGCTGATTAGGTGTGAGGCTAGAAAACATAGGTATTTACTAGCTTTTAATCAATACTACAATAATAGAAATAATATTGTATTTTAACATTCCATAGTTACCATTTGATATTCTCGCCAACATTCCTCCTGCTACAGAGTGGCTCAGCACTTGTGCAGCTAAGTTCACTTTCATTTTTTGTTTTGAGTTGGGATCTAGATGGTCCTTTTTCAGTACTGGTGCATAAACAAAATTGGGATTGGTGCTGTCCACTTCGTAAAATGCCTTAATATGACACCATTTTGCAATACCTGTAGACAAATTATAATTTAATATCATCATCATCATTCCAGCCGAAAGACGTCCACTGCTGGACATAGGCCTCCCCAAGGGGGCGGGGGTTTTGCCATAATCGCCACGCTTGGCAGGCGGATTGGCAATCGTAGTATGGTTGTTACAAAGGCACAGAAAACGCTGCTGCCCATTCTCTGGTAACCTCTTACGACACCCACGGGAAGATATGGGATGGTGCTATTCTTTACGTCCGACACCACACGGATTGAATTTAATATGGTCAATCCGCTTTCAGCAGGTGTGGTTATCGATGCTTGTGCCTTCTCTGCAAAGAAAGAGGCCTTTGTCTGACAGGTGAACAATAGTAGGCTAGTATTATTATAAAATTATTATCTTTGCGGAACCAACTTACAATACATGTAGAATAATTTTATGTAATTGCCTTAAAACAAGCATTTTTGTAAAGAATTGTTTTTTTTTTTTTTAATATGTGGGGACATTTCTCACACGGCCTGGCCCCAAACTAGGGAGACCTTGTACTATGGGTGTCAGACAGCTGATATACATACACAAATATTATTTTTTTTATACATACATATATAGATAAACAACACCCAGACACAAGGCAGACACAAGTGTTCATCACACAAATATTTACCCTGGGCGGGAATCGAACCCACAACACGCTGCGCAGCAGCCAATCGCTCAGCCACTGCGCCAACTGTGTTGTCTCAATTATTATTAAACTACACCTAAATTCGAAATATTCTTTACATATACTCCATTTACAATAGTAATAAACAGAAGTCGAAAAAGGTTATTTTTAATGCACACTTTGTAAAAGTACAATAAACGTGTTAAAGTTACGATAGACATCGAATTCAAGACATCTATTTTTACAGCATCTGTTGCACGTATTTGTAATCATTTGATTAATCTATCTCCTAAAATTATATGGCTTTCATTTATTTGTATATTTAATTCCCATTTAAAATTACAATGTCAATGCTAAAAACCTAACAGAAGCAGGGATGAACAATACCAGTAACATTATTCGTTTCATTGTATGCTACCTAAGTAGCTAATGGCTGGTTTGGTTGGTTTTGTTTGGTAACAAAATAAAAGTCTTTTAAAGGTTAGTTTTTAAAATACTTTTACTTTGTTTATTTTGTGTACTTGGATCTATTTACCAAAATTATGTTGAATTAATTTTAATTAAAATTATTTTAACTTATCTTTGAAACACATTTTTTTGAATTCCTGCTTCTACGAGCGTCTCTTTTCTAATCTATACTAATATTATAAAGCTGAAGAGTTTGTTTGTTATTTTGGTTGAACGCGCTAATCTCAGGATCTACTGGTTCGAATTGAAAAATCTTTTTGTGACGTCCGTCACAAAAAAAACCCTCGACAAATGGACTATCCAGTTCATTTATCGAGGAAGGCTATAGGCCCATGCAAAGCCGGGTCGGGCCGCTAGTGCTATTATAAATGGAGTATAACTGATTTTGATACATTACATTAATCTTACCTTTTCCAACTAAGCCATCAGAAGAAATGTGTGTAGACATCTCAATATTATATTTCATGAACATGTTTCGGAAGCATTTAAGTAGATGGGGCGGGTCGAAAAATGTTACAATTTCTTTGTTATTTATTTTTATGTATGGCTGTTCTACTGTTGAACCCAGAATTGTAAATGCTCGTCTATTGACTCCGTCCATATCACAGACAATGGCTGCAACATTTATGCCTGCTTCAAAGCATTGCTGTAAAACCTGAAATTAAAAATAAATGTTAGATGATAATTAAAATTAATGTTAATACTTTACTAAGCCTTATTTCAACTGTGGTACAGTTCAGGATGAATAAGAATAAAAAATGGCTCACCTCTTTTATAAGCACTGCAAGCCTGTCTGCTGTTGAAAATCCACTCGAGAAAAAGTGGGCAATTGGTTGCTTCAATCGTTTTCTGATACCCGAGATCATAAAAACCAGAGCATATGATGCTATAGCTGGTGACCTACCATGGGTTCCGTGATCCTGGTAACCTTCTATAATATCATCCTTGGGGTTGTATTGGAAATGTTTTTTTATGGACATTTCATCAAACATCAAAGTATAATAATTATCACTAGGTGCTTGTGTCACTGCAAATCTTTTCAGCACTGTAAACATTGGTTTATTTATTCCAACTCCAAATGGCAATTTCCGTAACAGAGTTTTCAATGTACTGGTTGATGGTAACGGGAACAATCGTCGTAAAAGACGATAACATGTTGGAGAGCGTTTATAAATTCTCAAAGCCGTAATTTTTTCCTCTTTCGACCATCTCCGGCCAGTAACTTTTTTTTTAAAGTTTCTTATTTGTCCTTGTAATAGCAAGGCAAATGCAGGTGTAATTTTTTCAGACAACTTTTTGACAGCTATATCTTCAGTAATAATATTTATTATCTCCTTTTTTTTTAAATTCTTCAGTCGGTTTTGCAGCTGGCAAACTTTTTGCATGTATTTCCGACATTTTCCTAGTAGTGTGTTCTCTCTATTCTGTTGAGCTTGACTGGGTGAAGCAGTTGATGGTCCAGCCACTGGCTGAAAATTTTCTATTGCCTGATGGTCATAGGGCACAGATGATGGTCTGATCACTGGTTCATTACCTTCTGCCTTCTGTTGTGGTGCAGTCTCAGTATTCTGCAAATTCGATATGTCGCAAAAGGGCTTCGGTTGAGAATGTCCCACAGAGGAATACATACGTAAAACCGGTTCTCCCTGAAATGAAAATAAATAATATTTTCTTAGGAACAATTATAACATTATTGACGGCACGGTTGGCGCAGTGGTTGAGCAAAGGACTGCTGCGCTGTGTGTCGCCGGTATATTCCCCGCACGGAATAAATATTTGTATTGCCTTTAAGTGAGTTTATATGTTTGTAAATGCACCCACGACACAGGAGAAATTTCTAGTGTGGAGATGCTTAAAAAAAATGTTGGTTGAAGTCCATTATTAGCTCAGTGGGTGGTAGTTCTACCTTATGTATGAGCCTTATCCAGACACATAACAAACATCTAAGTTCTTCACATCACTCACAATGTTTGTCCTGAGCGTGTATCAAACACGCAAGCTAATGCTGACACTTCACATGGCGTATTTGTCCAAATATTTGCCTTATTTGTATAAAACAAAAAAGTGTAAAACAAAAACTTTTATGAAAAAAGAGAACTGCCTTCAAAAAAAACACTAAAAAGTGATAAATAACTTTAGCACAGTACACACATGACTTTAGTTTCGGAAGTTGGTAGCTTTGTTCTGTTTGTTGTTTTGTATTGCCACCGACTTCCAAAACTAAAGTCATGTGTGTTCTGTGCTAAAGTTATTTATCACTTTTTAGTTTTTTTTTTGAAGGTGGTTCTCTTTTTTTAAAGAGTTTTTATTTTATATTTTTAGTGCCTCGTTATTACCCAAATCCATTAAGGAACGGCAACACAATTAAAACAGAGATTGACAGTCCTCCAAAGATGGAAAAATGGAAGAAATGAAAACGTCTTCTCGGTTTTTGTTGTTTTTTTCAAAAAAACCCTGAATAAATTAATGTTTGTTGTATACTAAAACCTTTTCTAGAATATAGCAAACCCTTTTCTGAAAACCGCGAGAAAAACGGGAAAAAAACGGGAGATAATCGCGGACAAACATACATACATACATACATACGGGTCGAACGGAGAACCTCTTTTTTTTTAAGTTGGTTAAAAATGGACTTTATTTCAATAACCATAGAGTAATTTGTACCAGTAATATGGGCATTACAGTTGTATAGTCTCTAATACCCACCCACATTACCGGTACTGCCTAGGATGGGACCTTGGCCTATAGACGAAATCCCTTTTCTGTTAGCGTGAACGCCAACGGAATAATCAAATTGTATACAGTTGACATATTTGCATCATGTGACATTTGGTAAACAAACATCAACTCTATACAAGTTGATTTTTTCATTGGCTAACAGAAAGTGATTTTGTCTACAGGCCCTTGTGTAAAATGTCAGTTCTTTAAATTGTTTTAATATTTATTACAAGACTTACATCATTTGGGATAGCAGTTCTCAGTAGCTTTGTCTTTGAATCGTCAGCAAAATCTGCATCCTTAAAATGTCGCTGACACAACATTCTGTGCTCACTATGCAGTTGTTTTTGAAAATTTAAGGATTCATTTTCCTTTTCAGGGAACATATACTTCGCCCACAGCAAGCAGCTGAAAATTAAAACAAAACAATGTTCTTATCAACAGTTTATAACACAGGGTGCACAGAATCAACATGCTTAAAAATATGTTCTGTATCTCTATTCTGTTACAATCTCCCTCGGTGAACACCTAGGTGAAGTGAGCTGTCATCCGTCCATCTGTTTGTCAATCCCGTGATCCCTAGCATCGGGACGAATGAGAGCTCACTTCAGCTAGGTGTTCACCGAGGGTGATTGTAACAGAATAGCTCTACTGACAGTGTGAAAGATGTCATGTTCATTTCCTGTATGCTAGCATATTCTTATCATAATAATATACGTAAAGATATTAGTACTATCAGTAAATTTGATTGTTAAAGAACCTATATATTAACTTTAATTTATTATAATCATATATAATTATAATTACACTATATGTAGATATAGTCATATTATAGTGGACTATTATGGTTTCTTAGTTTTTTAAATTGTAGTTGGTTTATTCTGAACCTGACCCAAAAATCCTAACCTGATTGCGGGTTAGGTAAGGAACTAGAAAAAAATTATAATATTTGTTCCGAATGTAACTCTCAAATGCGTGGGGTGCTCCTCTTTATCATATTGTTGTAATAATTCGAACTTTATAAGAAGCTACCAAAGACCTATTAGGATTACTTGATTTGTCAAGCACTCCATGATTTTTTTACTATAAAATGAATTATGTTTTAGTAATTTTTACTTTAAAGATCTCAGACTATGAATGTTTCTTAATCTAAAGTTATTAAAATTCCCATCATCAACTGGTGGATTTTATATAACAAACTATTCTTATCTTAAAATTATTTTCTACCTTTTAGTTTGGATTGAAATTGAGCATTTTTTATTAGATTTTTTAAACTATTATTTTATTTTAAATTTTTCATTTCTTGAATTAGGAGAAGTTTGACACATGTTCAAAAAGTAAGTTTAAAATATTATATTTCGTTGATTGTTAGTGTGATATTTTGATTACATAATAAACGCTGATTTGACACATAGGTACTTTTTTATGCTAAGAAGAGATGGGAAAGCAATCTATAACGGAACTCGGGTTATCATAGGGAAAACTATTGGGTCAGGATAGGAAGAGGGTTACATTCTGAACAAATATTATCATTTTTTTTCAAGTTCCTAACTTAACCCGCAACTGGGGTAGGATTTTCGGATCAGGTTTTGAGTAAACCTTCCCAAACCCCTAAATAGCGAGGGTTCATAAGTTAAGCTTGAAGTACGTATAAATTACTATAGAAAATGAGAAATGGATAATGTTACGTACCGGATCAGGTTAGTAACTCCAGGTTTAGGAAATCGGAACAACTTCACGCCGTCTTTAGCAGGTGAGCAGCCGCACTTAAAACATTTTCTTTTGTTTTCCATAGTTAACAAATAAACACACTACACAAATACACAATAGAGTCACTTTCTCACAAGAGTCAATTTCTCATTCACAACAATTAATCGCAGCAACGGAGGAACATTAGCTCGACTCGACGTTGGTTAGATCAGGTGAAGATCTTCAAATATAGACCAGATCCGAAAATACCACAAAATTAACGCAGAGACAACAAAAGAACCAAAGCAATTTTGTGGTTTGCCGACAACAAAACTTTACAAAACCAACCATAGCATCGCCATTGAAATTGAAAATTTGAAACTTTTTGGTGTTGCCTACACTAAAATAAAATTCCTACTATTTGTAATTATTTAATTCCATTGTTTTGTTGGGATTATCGAAAAAAATGTGAAATAATATGTGGATTGTAAAGCTTTTATTTTTTTCATAATTTTTAATTTTTTTTAACTATTATTCCACTGAAAATTAATTCATGCGGTACGGATATAAAACTACTGCATGGAAGTAAAGATAATTTTATGGCAACATTATAATTTGTAAAATGGCGTTGTTGCCGGAAGATGAGTGTTACCACACAAAACCATATTTATTTTTGTCTAATGGCAAGTTGGAGGTTCTGCCCTAATAGGCATTTCGTTCCTTCCATACAAAGTTGACGGGGGCTGAGCGAAGCGAAGATAAAAGTAGTTTTTTATTGGTCAGAGATTGAAAGGCGCTTTGAATCCAAAAGATCAATTATATTGCACAATAATAAGAATTACACACTAAAGAATATTGCGCAATAGATCAAAAGGAGTTGTTTCAAAATGTATGGAGCCTGGGCCCAGTCCTTGTACACCATACTTACAAATAGGGAAATACATTTTAAATAGTTCTCAACTGTCCAATTACTTTAAAATGGCTTTGTGAGCAGGTAAAACAAGAAATTGCACTTATAGTTGCAACACACAACAAACAAAAGAGTCATGGCGGTAATTGCGGT
This sequence comes from Charanyca ferruginea, assembly GCA_947361185.1. Taxonomy (NCBI): domain Eukaryota; kingdom Metazoa; phylum Arthropoda; class Insecta; order Lepidoptera; family Noctuidae; genus Charanyca; species Charanyca ferruginea. The sequence continues at coordinate 16,636,168 of OX376059.1, read as the reverse complement.
AAGCTGTCATTTTGATTGATTAATGACGTTTGACATTTATAATTCTTATTTTCTGCGTCGATTTGTGGATACCCAGGTAAACAGGAAAGAAAAAAACGGTGTAAAATTCAAAAAACAAAAGAGAGGTTGTTAAAAACTCTCTAGAAACTAGAAACAAAACGAAACGAGTGACTGAAGTGACACTGACGGCTGACAATTCTCTTTCTTTGATCAATGGTCGATCTTTTGTTAATAGAGTAGCTAAATCTGCGTGACGCCATGTTGAAAATCCATAAAAATAATTAATTAAATATCAATTTACTACGACAACAGTATACATAAATGAATTATCTGTATTTTTCCCGGATTCTACGGAATTTTCTCTATTTTGAAGTGGTGTACATAGACTGGGCCCATTATGAAACATGTCTCTCGCTCCTCGACACACTCGAAACTCGCTCAAACTTTCGTTCAATCATTGCGCAATCTTCAATAACCCTATACCTACGTGCCCTATACGGTCAATAATATTGCACAATATAGTATTACACCAAGAAGCTTTATATCTTCGTGTATTACACCCATTTTTGCAAAGTGTCTCAATTAAGTTCTGTAGTGCTAATATGCCACCAAAAAAAAAAAAATACAAAATATTTATTCAATCCAAAAGTGCCATAAAAATGCATAAAAATGTTGAATTTTTAAATTTCGCGCGTAATTTGACAAAAACGTCTTGTAGTGGACGACATATTGCTCTGCGGAAATGACGTCAGTTTGCTGCTTATCAAATGCGCTAATATTATGAATGATAATTGAATATAATTTTAAAATAATTTAAATAATATTTTGTAATAGGTGTAATAATAGGGTATTACACCCATTTTTTAAAAGTGTCTCAATGAAATTCTGTAGTGCTAATATGCCACCAAAAAAAAACACAAAATTTTTATTCAATAGATAAGTGACATAAAAATGCATCTACATTTTGACAAAAACGCCTCTTACTGGACGCCATATTGCTCAGCGTAAATGACGTCAGTTCGTTTAGTATCAAATGAGCTCATATTAAATATGATAATTGTATATCATTTAAAAATAATTAAAAGCATATTTTGTAATTGGTGTAATAATGAAAAAATTACGTTGGTTACGAAAATAATAAAAGTACAAAGCCTATATTACGCCAATCGGTTGACTGACAGTTGTCAATTTTTTGTTTACACAGCCGTACGGCGTAATAACATGGCCGCTACTAATTCACGGTGTTTTATAACAGATTAAAAATACTGAAAACTATTAATTGAATTTAAAAAAATGTTTTGTTATTTTATGAACTAAAACTTACATTTTCCGACTGCTTTATGCCTAAACTGTCTCAATAACATATTTATAGATTTTTTCTCGTATAGAGTAAAATACCCTATTGTCCGTGTGGTGTCGGACGTAAAGAATAGCACCATCCCATGTCTTCCCGTGAGTGTCGTAAGAGGCGACTAAGGGACTTACCAGAGAATGGCAAAACCCCCCCTTGGGGAGGGCTATGTCCAGCAGTGGACTTCTTTCGGCTGGAATGATGATGATGATGATGAATAGGTGTAATAATTAAAACATTACGTTTATTACGGAAATAATAAAAGTACATACAAAGCCTAATAACGCCAATCGGTTGACAGACAGTTCACAATTTTTTGTTTACACAGCCGTACGGCGTAATAACATGGCGGCTACTATATCGTGGTGTTATAAAACAGATTAAAAAAACAAAACTTTGAATGGGTAAAAAAATATTTTGTTATTTTATGAGCTAAAACTAACATTTTCCGACTGCTTTTTGCCTAAACTATCTCATTAATATATTTACAGATTTTTTCTCATGTAGAGAATACCCTATCTATATATACTACTCAAAACAAAATAAGGGCCACGAGGTATTTTTTCATTTTGGTGTAATTTATTTTTTTATGGTGTTCTTCACAGACGAATGCAAAGTTAAATTTTTTAACGACGATCGGCGTATTAGAGCATGGAGAAGACGCGGCGAGAGATTTTCAGACGCCTGTATCCATGAAGTCGATCGTTTTGGTGGTCCAAATGTAATGATTTGGGGCGGGATAAGCTTACACGGCAAAACTGAGCTCGCTATTTTAAATGAGGGTACTGTTACTGCTCAGCGGTATATTGAGGAAGTTGTCAGACCACATGTGATCCCATTTGCACAGCGAGCGGGTCCTGGATTCATCTTGATGCAAGACAATGCTCGTGCACACACGGCTCAAGCGACACGGTTTGTACTGGAAGACTCTCAAATTCAAGTCTTGCCGTGGCCGGCGAACAGTCGGGACTTAAATTCAATAGAGCACATGTGGGATCAGTTGAAACGAAGAGTTAGAGACGGTGATCAGGAAATCCACAACCAACAGCAACTCATCAACGCTGTGAAAAGGACCTGGCAAGAGATTCCAATGGAAAATGTCAGGCATTTGATTGAGAGCATGCACTCCAGGCTTCAGGAGTGCGTAGCTAAACGAGGGGGGCATACCCGTTACTAAAAGATGAGCATGGAGTACTTTCTTTTGTTTTCAGTAACTTTACGTATTATTATTAACCTGAAATGTGATTTTTCTTTCAAAAGCAAATAAACTTTTTAATCATTATTATTTGAATACATTTATTGGTCTACATGGTAAAAACAACATTAGTTTTCGTTAAGGAAACAAAAAATATATATTGGTTTTATTATTTTCATGATACAGACAAAATACTGTTTGGGTAGTATATATAAAAGGCAAAGGTGACTGACTGATGTATCAACGCACAGCCTAAACCGCTGATTGTAGAGACCTGAAACTTGGAGGGTGTGTTCTTTGTATGACGTAGGCATCCACTAAGAAAGGATATTCCGAAATTCTACTCCTAAGGGGGTGAAAAACGCGGGCAAAGTTTGTATGGGACAACGTGATTCCTTGGTCCAATCTACTTCATATTTCGCATAAACATTCTTTAACAGAATTGATGGAAGATGGGTTTCGTATTTTATTGAAATTCACCACCTAACGGAATTAAAAATGGGTAGGAAGTTATTTTGAAGGTGATTTGCATCGAAGTTGATATCAATACTCCTTAGTGCTTTTGATTTAAATACATTTTATTTTGACACATGTCATGTTTGAAAACTCAACTCAAAATAAATATTATTACAATAAACCTGCATTATACTGCAGAAGAATTACAGATAATTTTTAATACATTAAATTAAACGATTACAAAAATAGTGTGGCGAAGAGAAACACTTTAATTTTTTTTCGAAAATTCGCAATCCTCAGAGACATTTGTTTGTATTGTGGAATTGCAAACCCAGTACTTTTGTGGGAGAAATATCGGCATCATCTGTCCGAAGACTTCTTGCGAGTTTTGAGATCAACTACTAAAGGTGACATTGAACACAATTAGAAACGTATTCTAAACAATTCTTACTTCTCTTCAAAACGTGGTCGTTTACGTCGGCGTCATTCCTGTGGTCAAGTTTGGGTTACCGGCCCCGTAATCACTGGCACGTCAAAATCGTGGAAATCGAAAAGACACTGCCGAACCCAATTATGATTCAGGTGCAATGAGTACTATCGTAAATAACCACGTCAGCGTGTTCACCTCAGAGTAATTGCAAAGCAATGAATGCTCCTGGTTGAACAGAAAAAACATTCATTACCACTGGTATTCTTGCAGAGGTCAGAAGGCAAGTTAAATTGCGCTGCCACACTGCTTTAAAATTCCCATCGATTAAGAGAGCAACGCCAGTGATAGCGAAACCTGTTTGTGCGGTACCTATCACGAAACAGTGACAAGAGACATGTATGACTAATAGGAACGCAGTGGAAGCTGTAGAACCCTGCAAGATATTCGCAGAAACCAAGACATGATGGGTAGGGTCACAGTTCTGTTTAGTGGCGATTTCCGGCAGACGCTGCCTGTGGTGACGCGAGGAACTAGGGCTGACGAGGTAAATGCATCGTTGAAACGATCAATTCTATGGTCACGTGTTTATAAATCGCGCTTGACCATCAATATGCGTACTCAGCTTGGAGGCAATTTACGTGTTTAAGAATTCTCCGATGTTCATTTGAAAGTTGGAGAAAGCTCTCTACCAGAGGAGAGAGGGCAGGTGGATCTAACAGAGACTCTTGATAGTGTAGTATCTACAATAGAAGAACTGATTCATGTGTTGTCATCAGTCAAATACCGCATCGTCGGCGACATCAGTCAAATACCGCATCAAGAGAATTTGGGTGTTATAAGTAATATAACACCGAAAATTGATCAAGCTGCAGCGATCAATAAAAGCATTTTGTTTCTCTGAAGGCTGAACCGCTTGACATATTAAGATGAAATTTGGCAGAGAGGTAGTACATAGGTAGTAGACGTCCGCTAAGAACGGATTTTGCTACAGGGCCGGATTAAGGAGTCTAATGGGTCTCGCAAGTTTGTATGAAACTCCTTCATTTTTTGCACTACAAACTTGATTATCGGCAGAGAGGTAGGTAATTAGTAGTAGACGTCCGCTTAGAACGGATTTTACGACAGGGCTGGATTAAGGAAGTCTAATGGTTCTCGCAACTTCGTATGAAAGTTTTGATTAATTTTTGAACTATCGACCTGAAATTTAGCAAGTCTAGAGTTTATGAGTAGGAGACATTTGCTAAGAAATAATTTTGTGACAGCCTGAACTTGCTCTCGCAAGATTATATTTATAAATCCTTGGCTTTTTGCATCTGTAAATTGGTAAAGAGATAGAATATAGTTAAGTTATGTCACGTAGAAACCGATTTTACGACAGGTTTAAGTAAGTTTATGGGAATATAACCTAACTCTATGTGTTCAACAAACATTTATTAATGACATAGAATAGGTACAACAAATAGAAAATACAACTTAATGAAATTCAGACGAATCAAGGTCTTAATATTTTTTGTTTTACCATTCGTAATAAATATTTCTTTGTTTTTCCCCTGGGTACTAGTGTGACGCTTTTTTGTAGTTAAAAGTATCTTATAATACGTAGAACCTGGTATTCACATATTAATTACCAAATTCCAGACAATATTTTATACATCTTTGTTTATCCCACATTGACTATCGTTTTCTGTAAAACTATAGATTTAATTTTAGAATGCTCACATTTAAACAGTTTCGAGTAGACTTAAGAGTCGGAAAGTTTTCCCCGCAGCACACAGGTCATCCAGGACCGACCACGTATGGTCAGACGTAAGTTGTGGGAATATCACCCACCGCCACTGAATTTCTTTCAACCCAGGAACACTTGGCACTCGGAAGTGATTTGCAGTGGCCTAAATGGAAAGCAGTCAATACAGTGTGCTCCCAAAAAGGCCGCTGTGAACACAAACTAACAAAATGGGGGATTATAGATCCCATTGATACCCAGTGTGAGTGCGGTGCTCCTGACCAGACAATGGCCCACTTACTACAGTGCCTAAAGTGACCCGTCACCTGCACCTTAGAGGATATTAAAAACGGCACTATTGCTGCGATTAATGCAGCTCCTACTGGGTCCAAGCAGTCTAACCACGGATATGAGTCTATCACAAAAAAAAGTACAAAAACATCGATTCGAAACGAAGAAGACCACTGTATCATAATCACAAATGCCATCTCTTTAAATATTATAATGAATTGAAATAAACTGCAGCCTGAAAATTAAACCATAAATGTGGTGTATAGGTAGGTTGTAGGGTTTACGTAAATAACATCTATTTTTTTTTAAATTGGTGCCTTAAAATAGGCATTTTCTGTTGACTGAAATATAAAAATAGTTTCCGTTCAATATCATTAAACTTTATATCTTCATAACCACGCGGACGAAGTCGCGGGCAACAGCTAGTTCGTAATATTGCGCAATACAATTGATCGTCTAGGAACCGCCTTAGCGAAGAGAACTGTGGGCAGATGCTCTCTTTCTGAATGCATATATAAGAAGGAGACAGTGATATGTGTTTTCTTTATCTTACGTATGCATTCAGAAAGAGAGCGCCCGCCTCGGGTGTGTAACGTTTGAAATAATAACAAAAATTCTAATTGAAAACAGATTTGCATTGTGTTTTTGTCTATTTTTTTTTTTTATAACATACCTACAATGCTACTTAACTTTTGTCGCTGACTGTACCGATGTAGTAGTAATCTGTAACACGCCGCAGCCTTAGGTATGTACTTTGTGCTGTTATCCATCATAACGATCCATGTTATTATCGCCGAGTTAAGCAAAGAGTATGTAGCGACATCTATCGTACATAATACGAACTACAACCGACGTTTCCTACATCGCGCAAGCAGAGTTATCCGCAACATTAGCAAATATACAAAATCCCGACAACCGTCGGGGAGTAGCCCACCAGCCACAACACCCGTCTAGTCGGAGAATCCTCCATTTACTATAGTAGAGGATAAACTCATCTGTTTTTCATACTTCTAGGGAGGAGTTAAGACTCTGCTCCCGTGTCCTGTGTTACCAACCCTACATTGTTACTGTCAGCGCCGTCTTAACCGAGTGTGCAGGGTGGTGCGTTGCACACGGGCGCAGCGGTCCTAGGGGGCGCCGAGCGCCGCGAGCTACGGAGCTCCACTCGGAGCGCGAGCTGGCCGTGGCACTTTCATTGACCAACGTATAAAGAGCTCCGCTTTGCATACATTTTGTATGGCATCGGGAGCTCTTCTTTTATTTGTCGATTTTACACCAAAGCAAGCCGCGCCACGAGCGCGCGAACACAGCGCGAACGGTTTTTTAATTAGACCACCCAGAGAACATAACACGTTTAGTCTGAAATAAACATTGAATAAATAAAAATAATATAAATAAAAAAGATAATTATAAATGCTATTTAGGTATGTATGGGGGTACTATACATATCAGTAGAATGAGACTGTTAGGGCGTTTGTACACAAGACTACAAGAAATTCCGGCAGTCCAATTTTTTACTTGGCACGACATAAAATTAAACACTAGATGGTGCACTATACGTAATTTTACCGTCCGACATTTTACTTTTCCCTATTGCAAGAAGTTTATCGTAGCAAAAGCAACTGCCGACGTTCCAAGATACTCATCGTTCCTAGCGTAATAACGCGTGCGCGACATGTATTTTTAAAGAGAGCTACCCTAAACTGCGTCGCTTCGATCCGAGTATAGACGTTTTTTTCATGCCACATCGGACCGTAAAAATCGAACTGCCGTCAGACAGTAAAATTCCTTGTAGGTCACAAACGCCCTTAGTCAGTAGCTAGAATACATCTGGAGAAAAGCTATTGTAGCCTATCTCCAGTAATTCTAATCGGCGGATTAGTAAAATGTCGATATTTTCAATCGATTACAATTATTTAACTACTGGGCTACTGTACTTTGTAGTACATAACAGTATTTTGTAAGGATTGGGTAAATTCACTTACCGATGACTGTCCAGAAAATCCAGTACGTAAAACTTTTGTATTTCGCTGAGGTTACATGATCTTTTAAAACAGAAAGTCGTGAAACTAATTTGATATTAGGTACATACTAGCAGCACTGCAGTCATCATTGGCTTTCGATAACTAGGATGAAAACAACGGATTCTCCTACTACTCAGAACGATACTTCTGGTCATATTTTCTTTTCATTTTTACTGCACTTGCACACACAACACAAACGACTACGAAAAAATTGCACTCTACATACAACTCAAGGAAAATACACATGAGCGGAGAGTTCCCCTAAAATAGAGTAAAAACTAAAGGGCTGCTAGTACTTATAACAAAAAAAATTAAACAAATTGAATTCTGCAAAATGTATGTTAAGGTTTCATTAGATTCTGCTAAAAACTGCTAACTTTTTCTAATTTGCGGCATAATATGCTAAGCCCTAAATTGGGGGTCAAATTCTGCTAAAATCACAGGATTCTGCTAAATCTGGTCACACTGACAAGAACAGACAACTAAAGTAATGACCATGAAGCTGTAGATTAAAATGGAGTCAACACTTAGAACAAAAGCTTGAAACCAACTGTGGGCTGATGCTCTCTTTCTGAATGCACACATAAGAACGAGACAGTGATGTGTTTTCTTTATCTTATGTATGTATTCAGAAAGAGAGCGTCTGCCCTCAGTTGGCTTCACTTAGGTATTTAGAGTGTTGCCTCCACTTTAATCTATAAGCCTCTTGGTACCTACTTGAAGCCATACCTATCTATCACTATCTCGCACTCTGTGGACAAGACCCTCTCTTTCTAAGTAGGGTAACCTTTATTTTAATTTCCCAGGACATCGCTATAAGTATTCATTTTTAAATATCTACATTCTGTTTACCTAAGATAAACAAATATCTCGTCTAACTTTGTTTACATCATGGTACGTAATGTATGCGTATACATTGCATTAAGAAATAAAGTAATATGAATTCTAAACTCGATGAAATAAGAATAACAATAACTTGATCAAATATAAAATCCTTTGCCGTGCCGCGACGTCAGACAGCGCCGGCCCTAATATGAACGCTTATATGTAAGAACCTCAAAAAGGAAATAAAAACACCACCCAAATTAAAATCAGTTATTGTAACTTTTCTAGCATACATTACTCTTTGTAGTTTCTGTCTCGTACCACGTAAATCACCGAGATATTTTCTGTATGTCTCTTAAACAGAGCGCATGACTCACTAGTTCAAATATGTAATATGTAATTGAAACTTGACTTAATGACATTATTATGTAATACATAATAAATAGACATAAAAGGTATGTATTTAATATTTACTAACGGAAAGGGACACCAGGTAACTTGTTAAGATTGCTTACCTATATACTACTCAAAACAAAATAAGGGCCACGAGGTATTTTTTCATTTTAACGACGACTTAAATTTGAATTTGAATTTTTAAATTAAATTAATTTTTTAACGACGATCGGCGTATTAGAGTATGGAGAAGACGCGGCGAGAGATTTTCAGAAGCCTGCATCCATGAAGTCGATCGTTTTGGTGGTCCAAATGTAATGATTTGGGGCGGGATAAGCTTACACGGCAAAACTGAGCTCGCTATTTTAAATCAGGGGACTGTTACTGCTCAGCGGTATATTGAGGAAGTTGTCAGACCACATGTGATCCCATTTGCACAGCGAGCGGGTCCTGGATTCATCTTGATGCAAGACAATGCTCGTGCACACACGGCTCAAGCAACTCGGTTTGTACTGGAAGACTCTCAAATTCAAGTCTTGCCGTGGCCGGCGAACAGTCCGGACTTAAATCCAATAGAGCACATGTGGGATCAGTTGAAACGAAGAGTTTGAGACGGTGATCAGGAAATCCACAACCAACAGCAACTCATCAACGCTGTGAAAAGGACCTGGGAAGAGATTCCAATGGAAAATGTCAGGCATTTGATTGAGAGCATGCACTCCAGGCTTCAGGAGTGCGTAGCTAAACGAGGGGGGCATACCCGTTACTAAAAGATGAGCATGGAGTATTTTCTTTTGTTTTCAGTAACTATTTTGTTTTGAGTAGTATATTTTCAAGAATATTTAGACACTGTTTTAAACTACATTACAGCCAGCATGTTTCACTCCCATTTCCGTAAGTGGAGAATTACTATAAACGCCACAACTAGTACTTGGCACAGCAGCTATTTGCACCATAGATTCTTCATGTAGTGAACTTATTGTCTGAAAATTATAATAAATTTTATAAAATGTTGTTTTTTGTTATAGATTTGAAACATTATATTTCTTAATACATGATAATAATGTAACACAGTTTTAAATACAGTACACAATAAATACATATACACATATCTTTTTACCTTTCCTGCTGTTTTATTATAGTAGGAACTGCTGTTTGTTTTAAGCACCTTGTTCTTGAATCATATCTGATTCTTGAAATGCAAATTGCAAATCCCTGCACTTTTATAGAACTTCATTTTCAACGGCTCAATGGATAACCACAATTTTCTTTGAGTACAATTTTTTAGGAAACCAATAATAAAATTGTTATGAAAATACCCGAATAATGAGCAACTAAAATTAAATAAAAATTGACTGCCGTAAGTGTATGTGTATAACAGTCATTAAATATATACACGTTTCTTAGTATTAGTATAATTAGTTAAGTTCTCACGCAAAGTCCTAAATATATCCTCAATATGGTCACACTACTTCAATGCGACTTCTTTTAAATAAAATCAAATAGATTGCACAAAATCAATGAAATTCAATGTAAAAGTATTTGATCTTGATATAGTTATCAAGATATAACGTTTTAAGAAGAAATTAAGTGAAAAAACAACGAAATATGTTTACAATGATTCAATGTCAGAAATCACGATTTTAACACTTACGGTTGAAATTTTATATCACCTCCTGGACACCACGTATTACCACAACCACGCACTACTAATTTTTGCAACATTTCTTTAATTAGAACGAAAATTACCTCGAAAAATACCAGACCAAGCTGTGGACTGCAAAGTAAACAACCGCCATCCATATTGACCATTTTTATGTTGACACATAGTGTCAATGTGGCCACATTACCAATTCCTTAGGAAATGGCATTGTAATTCACTGATCGTCAACCCATTTTAGTATGCGTGACGCGTGAGTGTGACCTAAAATGTTATGTTTTGTAATTTAACTAATCATAGTACAACTACTGATCCATACTAACATTATTTGACAGAGTTTAACTTCTGATTTGGTTAGTGTGACGACTATTTCGAAGAATTTAGTAGGAGATTTAAATTAGAAGGTAGCAATACAACAGGCCACACTAAAAAGAGAGGGGCGGCCCACAGAGAGTGAGATGGAGATACGTAGGTATTTGACTCAACTTTTTGTTCAAAGTGTTGGCTCCATCTTTACCTATAAGCTTCTTGGTTCCGACAACATTTAACCTGAATGTTGCCAGACGACAGGCTATGTCAATTAACGGAGTTCAGCAGATTATAACGGAGCTGCTAGCATAATTACCAATTTAAATCTGGTCACACTGGTCCTTGTCATCTAATTTTTACGTCAATTGAAGTGAAACGTTGCTGGTTGTTGTTGAGCTGGAAAAAGTAATATCATCTGAATTTACTCAGGAGAGTGATTTTCTTACTTGATGCCTAAATAAGACGGGTAAACATTGATATGAGAAGAAGTTCCGACGCTATGAATTCATCAATCGAAATAAGTTCCTATCGTGATCAACACTTCAAGGTATACATTGTTAGTTTCCCTTATTTGAGATCATTCTCGATATTATTTGAGTATAATTGCTAATTTCAAAACATTGGGTTTATCACGTTAAACTTAATGTTAGGAAATTAGCAATCTTACATGTTATTATCAGGGTTCCCGTAATGAGCAAGAAAAGTTATTGAAAGCGTCATCAACTCTGTATATTGGGAACCTGTCATTCTACACAACAGAAGAACAAATATATGAATTATTTTCACGTTGCGGTGATATCAGAAGAGTAATAATGGGTTTAGATAAGTACAAAAAGACTCCATGTGGATTTTGCTTCGTGGAATATTACACAAGACATGATTCTGAGGACTGTATGAGGTTAGTATAATTTGTTTGATCTAGTTTTTGTGTACTGTTTGTACAGTTAGTTTGATTAAAATAGTACATGTGCATAGTTCTGATTTTCTGTTAAGATTCCATACCATTTAATCAATTATCTTCATAGTAGTAGTAGTAGTAGTTCTAGTATCATTTATTACTACTCATAGATCAACATTAGATTGCTGACTATTTATTCTTATAAAAAATCTTAAACAATAATATTGACAGCCCCAAGCTATTATCAAAATGTTACTTTAATGATGCACCCTTACGTGAATCGCATACATCTACGACTAATAATTATAGGCAGAACAGTTTTATTTTATTTTTTTATTTGTTGCCCCTCACTAGGAATTTCTCCTGTGTTGTGGGTATGTTTACAAACATATAAACTCACATACACAAACAGCCAGACCCGGAACCACTATTTGTAGGCCATACAAATATTTGTTCCGTGTGGGAATCGAACCCGCGACACGCAGCGCAGCAGTCAATCGTTCAACCACTGCGCCAACCGTGCCGTCAAACTAGTTATATTGTGTACACAAGTTGTAGTATACAAGTTATATTGTGCGTGCAAGTAGAAATTGCATTAAAATATATAAGCAACATGATTTGGATCTGTTTGTGACTAGTGTAACTGCAGCCACAGGGTGCTTACCTTTTGACTGCCCCAGTCATGTATAGATAACAAACCGAAATGTGCCCAGCACGCCACGGTCATGATTACATGACAGGCATGACAGACGAATTACTACTCTATGGTTTTATGTTTAAAAACCTACTTCCATAGAGTAGTAATTCGTAGTTTGCCACCGAGGGCAGGTTTTTATTTTTTTGATGTGGTGGTCAAGTCAATAGGTTTAGCCTTACATATTTTAAGTTACTGCAAATAGCTTTATGTTCTTCTTTCTAATTTTGTTTCTTTTTGTTTTTATTTTCATTCATTAATTTCAATCCAAATAGTTTTGTTAGTGCTGGTTTGCTCACATTCCACATTCTAAAATCGAAGACATGTAATTGGCTTTCTGTCAACTAATGTTTCGTTTTCATGTTGTGTAGTTGTAACTCTTCCATGCTTAAATAAATAAATACATTTTTGACTGTATGGCTAACATAGAGCTTCTTGCATGAATTACTAATGAGGTTTCTATCCTGGATATAGATTATTTGATGTACTTATTATATCTTATTCAGGGAAGCCAAATGCAATGTGCAAGAAGTTACTAGTCATTGGACATGAGTACATAATGAAAAAACGAATGCTGACGCGAACGCTGGATAGAAATGTCTTATTTATAGACATTAATTGTTTCAATTTAATTGTTATAGATATATTAATGGTACAAGACTTGATGACCGAATCATCCGATGTGATTGGGATGCTGGATTTATTGAAGGGAGACAGTATGGAAGAGGCAAAACTGGTGGACAGGTATACACAGTGAAAAAAATGATTTGTTCATAAATATTTACTCTTCTCTAAGGACCTTAGTGTTTTATATGGTTATCTTTTGAGTTAGAGAATGTGGGTTAAAGCTTTTTGGGATGATTAATAATTTTATATAAAAACTAGCTGATGCCCGCGACTTCGTCCACGTAATTGTCGGTTGTCAGCAGGGGTTTAATTATTTTTGCATGGATTTGCGGGGTTTCAATTTTTTTGTACGGAACCCTATTTTTTTCTAAAATAAAAGCCTAAGTTACTCCTTATAACATCAGCTATCTGCCAGTGAAAGTCCCATCAAAATCGGTTCAGCCGTTTCAGAGATTAGCCGGAACAAACAGACAGAAAGACAGACAGACAGACTAAAATTTTTTAAATTTTTTTTTTTGGTATAGGTACCATACTTACTTTCATATGCATTCAGTATAAAGCTGTTATTTGGACATTACAAACAGACACTTCAATTTTATTTATTTGTATAGAATTATATGGAACAAATTACTAAAAGTAAACAGGTCAAAGCATTACATAAACTGCATTTAGCTCGTTATATCAGCGTTGTCTGCTATGAGGCTCTATGTGGACTGCTACTTAAAAGTACCATTTAATTATGATGAACATCAAAACTAGTTGTTGTTTCAACAATAAATTATTAGACAGGGAGATGTGCAAATAGTGTAGTACTACTAGTACAATAGTAGAAGAGTTTCCTTCCTGCAGAGTTAGTTATGTCATTAGACCATGCATTTTAACAAAATCAAATTTATTTCTCAGGTTCGAGACGAATACAGAACTGACTATGATGGGGGTCGAGGTGGTTATGGAAAGATCATTGCACAAAAAATCACACCAGCTCCTATGGAACGCTGATAAGATATTAAATAAGTGATGTGAACACCATGTGCTTTTTTATACTAAGGCTCAGAACTTTGAGGGAGTCCGAGAAATTGTATTTACTAGTGACTGCATTCAATTACATCTAAGTGTGAATATATGAATTAAATAATTTTCATCCAAACACTTTTTCTAAATATTCCGGAACCTGTTATACTGCACCAAGAGGACTTGGCACATTACTGACAAAGGATTTAAGAAAAGTTGGATAAATGTTATCAATGGATAGAATTAATAAAACCTTAACTAGCTCTTGGTCTTTTGAAGATAAGATTTTTAGTCAGAACCTGAAACCTGCTTTAGAATGTTCATCAGCATTTGGATCCACACAAGAAGCCATACAAATCTTTTAGCACTATTCTTCATTACTTTTGAATAATTTTTGTTATGAGAAGTCATATTATAACCAAAATTTACAATTGCCTGAACAAGGAATAAGGGAACAGAACATCTCAGCCACAGAAACAATAAGAAAAACATTATTCAAAAAATATTTATTACACGAAAAATACAAATAAATGCAATATAAAAGTAACAAAAACAATGTTTAAACTGTTTCAATAATTAATTAACACAAAATAGAATATGCGGCTCAACGTAAATGCTTTGTGTTATACATAATCATAAGCTAAACTTAAAAGTTAATTCTGCTTTGTGCTACAACACTTTACATACCTTTAAAGCAAAGCTAAAAATATTAATTTATATTTAGTAAAATATAAACAAACACTGAAAGCATTTTAACAATGTAAACAAGTGTATAAATACATAGATTTACTAAATTCAACGACGTTTGTATATAATACGGAAAAAACTACTTAAAGGCGATTGCACACCATTTCAGACATAACATGCGATTTTATACACTTTAAACATATTAGCAATCAGATCAGCAATTATGGCTTTGCAATTTGCAAAATATAATAAGATTCATAAGTACTTCATGTTTGAACATTATGTTAGTGACTATGTTTTCTCTAATCTCGTGGTGATGTCTCCGGCAGAAGGTCAAACCACATGGTTTTTGCTTCGCGGAAGTCGTACTGATTGAGATGAACTACCACCTGTAATAAGAAAATATAAACTTTTATTATCAAGCCTGATCAATCAAGTATTTAGATAATGAGCGCTTATTTTGCATAGTCGCCAACAAAAGTAGTTTCAGAAGAGGAATACGTTTATCATAATATTTTTAGTATGAAGGAGAACAGAACTAAGAGTCAATTCATACTATAGATAGTGCAATCCACGAAGACGCGCTCCACTATACCTCCTAACCGTTTATAGTATACGTGTGCAAGCTTCCGTCAATGTTTGAGTGTTATCGGTACACACTAATTACCTATGAGTGCACGCGCACACTACAATGAATAGACTAATCAGGACAGAGCGTCACGAAAATCCGAAATCCCCTAAACCAAAAATTGGTGGGGCGCGTCTTCGTGGATTGCACTGTCTATAGCGCAGAGTCGAAGCGCAACGAAGCGTCAAATTCTTCTCAACTAAAGCGAAGTTCCACGAATGCGCGTATTCGAGAGAATTTGCACGCTTTTACATTTGTAGTGATGGATATCAGTTGCCAGTTGATTCGTACTTATGACTCTTATAAAATGGTTGAAATTGATCTTCGGATTAAATAGGCATTCATACTTTTGGACCAAATTAATTATTTTCTCGTCCGTATCCATTATAATATACTGCTTCAGTGATCAACTTTCCGAAACCGACTGACGGTTGACGTGACGACGCGCGTTGATTCGCCTAGTAGGCACTTAGGTTCGCGCAAACGCGCGCGCTCCAATCAGTTGGTTGCGTCGACACACGATTTCTGTCATATTCGCGCGTCTTTTTTTTATCTTAAAAGAAATATGTGTATTATGTTGTGGAGACAATAGATAAGGGTGAATTTGCTATGTTAAGCTTCAGATTGACGCTTCGATGCGCTTCGACTCTGCTCTAATAAGCTAACTCTCTGTCTCTACACCTTTACTGAATAACATTACCTGTCCAACGACTGGGCTGCCGCCCAAGAAGCCTTTGTGCGTGGCCACAGTCACCTCCAACTGCCTGGAGTGCAGCTCAGCTAATGGGATGACCCACTCAAACTGCTCGTCGTATTCCGGCATGCAACTGTCCTTCACTACCTGCACATAAAAATTGCCAATAAGAATGTAATCCTGGCTTTCGATCAATGACCAATATGCAGAATGGACGAGTGAAACAATTTTCGTGGATCCCAAATAGCATGGGATCCTGGTCCAGACAGAAGAATACCGGTATGAAAAATAATAGGATCAGTAACGTAAACGCTCTATTTATAGTATTGGGGAAGATTGCCGCTAAGTGTTGTTTCCATAATAATCGGTCTTAGATAGAGCGTTTTAAAGCACTTACCACAGTTTTACGTTTCGAATCTTTGGAGCGGCCAGGTAACAAATATAACTTCACATATGGATCAGGTACATTGGCCGGATCCTTTAGTGGTATGTGCCTGAAAACATAGAGAAGTAGATAGTTAATATACCTATATAGAATAATAAACCAAAAAGGTGCACATTACTCAAGTGACTTACATAATTTTGTGAACAACAACAAACAGTGTTTGGTTTTGCATGCTGTAGCGAAGTGAAAGTAGAATACGTCCGAGTCCAGCTTCTCCGGCAGATCTGCATAGAAAAAAAAGATGTCCATTTGTCTTTATTAACAGCATTTTTATTATATTGTTTAGCCAAATTGACCATGTCCATATTTTGGACGCTTTCTCACTTTGACTAGCCTAAATTAAGTCACCTTGATTTAGTTGGAACTTACGTGGTCAACGAGGAAGTCCTGTGTATAAGCGTAGGTGACTCGCGACCAGTTGGCGGCGAAAATTCTTGAGGAGAGTCTATAAAAAATATAATTATAATTCTTTAGTGCATTTAAAACTTACAAACGCAAATACTAGAACAGGGGCTACCCAATTGTGATATATTACATAATGCGGAAAAAACAATCGGGCATTACTGTTACTGTAAGACATACAATAAAAAAAGGGATATAATTAGTGCAGCAACAAAAGTTTTCTTTGGCACCTGTAACCTAACGTCTTTTTTGTATGTAGGCAACGAGTTAATAGGAAAGCTATTATATCAATTCATCTTTACTATTTCAACAGAATATCAAAAAACCAGCGTCAATTTACGATCGTAAATTCATATGACTGAGCTACCGATAAATGAATTTACTTCTGAATTGATAACTCAGCCACTAATGTTGTAAGTGGGCTACTTTATATATTTTAGAGAACTTAGAATGCAAGAACGAGGGAAGCGAGCTTGGGACTTGAGGTACCCCCCATTGGACATGTTGTGTTAGAAGGGGATGGCGGGGTCTGGTGAGCGAGTGAAGTGAGTTATTTTTTTTAAGCTATTGAGTCCCGCGAAGGGTTGCTCCCTGACTCTGCCTTTGAAACAATTTTATTAGTGTTTTGAAGTTAGCTTACAATAGTTTGTTTCTTTTTGGATGTCATATGTTAATATTTTAGGACTCCTTGAATGCATGTAACAAAAGATGCTAAAAAATAACCACGATGCTGTGTTGTATTTAAAGAATATAACTAGTGGCTAAGATAGTATCATTCAGACGCTCGTTAACTGTGGCTGATTTAGTAATTTCGAAGGCAATGTAGATTTTTATAGGCGAATAATGCTATTAAAAAGAAGTCTATTTAATTAGCACCCAATAAAAAAATTCTATGCAAAAAGAGATAAGAGTACTTACCAACTTCCTTTTCAATATGTTCTAAAGGTATCACCTTTGGAGAACTACTATCTAGGAGCGCATCCTCGATATTCCTCAGCACAGGTTCAGGCAGTACAGTGACTACAAATAAAAAAATGGAAATCTTATTTTTGCTTCTCTTGTTTACATCTCACACCATAAATTATATCAAGTCCGTTCAAGGATAGGTTGCCTAGTAGCTCTGTGCAGTATACCTAGCCCCGCCAGTAAGACGCAGCACTCTGGAAACCTTTGTGAACTCTTGTAGTACAATTTTTGAACAGATTACTAACTGTGATGTTTGCATTGTGGGTGATTTCAATATGAGCGGCATCAACTGGAAAGATGTGTATCCTACGAGGAGTAAGGTTGGACTATGTAGTATCAGCGAACTTTTAATGGATTTTACTTGTGTTAACATGTTGAAACAATGTAACTTTGTAACGAATACTGCTGGTCGCATACTAGACCTTGTACTCAGTACAATATCGCTATGTTGTGTTAGTGAAAACTCCTGTTACTAATGTGGATCAACAACACCCTCCTTTGGATATTGTTATTTCGTTAGATGAAGAAGCTAGACTCCCTTACAACACTGCAAAGGTGGGTCCTAATTTTCATAGGGCGAATTATCAACCAATTCGTGAATTTTTAAAAGAATTAGATTGGATCTCATTATTCAGTGGCCAATGTGATGTGAACAGAATGGTGGAGATCTTTTACAACATGCTTGATACCGCGATACAACAACTCTTACCGTCACGTAAACCTAAAAACCGTAAATTTCCACTATGGTTTAGTCGTCAATTGATTAAAATGCTAAAAGAAAAGAACAAGATTAGGCAGCGATTCAAAAAATATAAAAACGCGTTAGATGCAATAGAGCTAAAATTAATTACTAAACGGTGTGAGAATCTTGCTACTACCTGTTACAATAGCTACACTAATCATCTGGAAGACGAATTAGCACCAAACCTAAAGTTATTCTGGTCTTATTTGAAGGCTAAACAAGGAGGTACAATATGTGCATACCCATTAAAAATGACAAACGGAACGACTGCTTCTTCTGACGGGGCTAAAATATGCGAGTTATTTGCTGATTATTTTTCATCCGTTTATATCCCTGACGATAATAGCAGTGTTGGCTGCGAGTCAGAATTCTTACGATCTATAGAGATTAATAGTTTGTGCTTAACTACACCAGTTATTTCTTCTGACATTTTGTACAGGTAATTGAAAAGCCTAGATCCGAATAAAGGGGCCGGGCCGGATGGAATACCTCCCGTTTTCATTTCAAAATGTTCATCTGAGCTCGTTTACCCATTAATGTTGATTTATAACAAATCATTACCTTCAGGTATATTTCCTTCAAAGTGGAAAATCGCTAAAGTTGTTCCTGTTCACAAATCGGAAGACATTGACATGGTTACTAATAGGGTATTTTACTCTATACGAGAAAAAATCTATAAATATATTATTGAGACAGTTTAGGCATAAAGCAGTCGGAAAATGTAAGTTTTAGTTCATAAAATAACAAAACAATATTTTAAATTCAATTCAAAGTTTCCAGTATTTTTAATCTGTTATAAAACACCATGAAATAGTAGCGGTCATGTTATTACGTCATAAGGCTGTAAAAACAAAAAATTGATAACTGTCAGTCAACCGATTGGCGTAATATAGGCTTTGTACTTTTATTATTTTCGTAACCAATGTAATTTTTTCATTATTACACTTATTACAAAATATGCTTTTAATTATTTTTAAATTATATACAATTATCATATTTAATATATATAATAGAGCGCATTTGATACAAAACGAACAGACGTCATTTACGCTGTGCAATATGGCGTCCAGTAAGAGGAGTTATTAGCAAATTTGAAAATTTAAAATTTAGATGCATTTTTATAGCACTTATCGATTGAATAAAAATGTTGTGTTTTTTTTTGGTGGCATATTAGCACTACAGAATTTCATTGAGACACTTTTCAAAAATGGGTGTAATACCCTATTACAGGCCCATTTCAATTTTATCTTCATTCGCCAAAGTTTTTGAGTCATTCATCTGTCCATATATTCAGAATCACTTAAAGATGTTTAAGCGATCATCAGCATGGATTTGTTAGAACACGTTCCACAAGTACTAATTTGGTTCCCTTTACAGAACTACTTGTGAAGGCTGTAGATGCAGGCCATCAAGCTGATGTTATTTATACAGACTTCAGCAAGGCTTTTGACAAAGTATCCCATAAAATCCTAATAGCCAAGTTACGCGCCTATGGCATCTGTGGATCTTTGTTGGAGTGGCTGGACTCGTATTTAAAGGAAAGATTTTTTTTAAGTCGTTGTTAACGGTTTTAAATCAACCATGCATTGTATTTCTTCCGGTGTTCCTTAGGGTTCACATTTGGGACCGATTTTGTTTATTTACTTCATAAATGATATCCCGCAGTGTTTCCTACATTCTGATGCTACTTTCATGTTCGCTGACGATTTAAAGTTTTTAAGGATAATCAAGAGTGAAGAAGATCCGTTACATCTACAAAGTGATCTCAATCGTCCCGTGCAATGGTGTAATAGTAACAGAATGGAACTGAACGCTAAAAAATGCTACCATGTAAAATTCTCAAGAAAGAGTAACCCACATCGCAGTAATTACTATATTTCTGGTCACAATATAAAGGAAGTAGAAACTATAAAGGACCTTGGTGTTATTTTTTATACCAAGTTAACCTTTACGCCACACCTAGATAGCATCGTTAAAAGGGCCTCTAAAATGTTAGGGTTGGTCTTAAGAAATTGCAAATTCTTTCGCTACAATAAGACTAAAATAATGCTCTATAATAGTCTCATTCGCAGCATTCTTGAATATAACAGTGTAGTTTGGCGTCCTCATTACGCCACACATTCATTGCGTCTCGAACGTATCCAGAAACGATTCGCTTGGCATCTCGCATTTGCTAATGGTATCGCCAAAAAATACGTTCCTATAACAAAAGGTTAGAACACTTCAACATGACATCCTTAGAGAGGCGTAGACAACTGATTGACACGATGTTTCCCTATAAAATCATTAAGGATAAAATAGATTGTCCTTGCTTACTTACAGTTTTCAATTTTCGGGCTCCTGCTAGAATCCCCCCCCTCTTTGTCCGCCCTTAAGAAGAACCGTTTTGGGAAATAATTCGCCTTATGCAAGAATGTGTAAGGAAGTAAACAGATCTAGTGATGTTGTCGATCTCCACTTTGATTCTTTTGCAAGACTGAAATCCATTCTCAAATGCTTACCGAGTAACCCCTAATTTGTAGAAGATTATAATTTGTTTTCTCTTATTCTTACACTTTTTGAAAACTTTTACCTATTTTGTAATTGTTTATCAATTTCTACCATTTTTATCAATGTATGTATTTTGTCCATGAAATAATTATGTTTTGCAAATGTTATTACCTGAATGAACTTTATAATTTTTACAACTTTTGTCGATTTTTTTTTTTTGTAATTTATATCAATTTATTAATGTATTAATTTTTACCAATTTGTCAATTTTATAAATCCATATTTTCCAATGTAAATCAATTTAATCATTTGCCAATTTTATTAATTTTACCAGTTTTTATCAATGTAAGTATGTATTTTGTCCATAAAATAATTGTTTTGCAAATTTTATTAATTGAATGAACTTTATAATGTTTTACGACTTTTGTCAATTTTATCATTTTTTTTTGTAATTTATATCAATTTTATTAATGTATTAATTTTTACCAATTTGTCAATTTTTTATATCCATATTTTCTAATTTAAATCAATTTTATCACTTGCAAATTTGTAAGTTTCATTAATTTTACCAGTTTTATCAATATTATCAATTTTACCAATAATGACAATGTTGTATTTTTATTTATTTTTTTATTAATCTCATATTTTATATTCATGCAATTGTTATTAATTGTAAATAATTAGCGCTTATCACTTTGTAAGTTAGCTTTTCTTTTTGATTATTTGAATTGTGAATGTGGTGTTTGCCTTTAATTAATTGTTGCACTGTTAATTTATTTTATGCATCAAATAAGCGTCGCTGTATGGGTGTGTAAACAATTGTTGGCCTAATAAATAAATAAATAGGTAATAAATATTCCGACAAACTTTGTAGGAACTTGTATGAAAAGCAAACCTTGACTAAGTTCAATGTATCACCTGGGTCTGTTAATGGCGGGATGATATTTGATGGACTATGAGAATCGATGTCATCAACGGAGATAGGCGGGGAGGGAGGCGCGAGAGGTGTCACGGGGGGTGAGGGCTCCCTCGGTGGCTCGTCTGCAAACAGTTCCTCAAAGTCCTCTTCCTTGATCGCCTCCTTTAAAATCTATAGAGAAGGAATGTTTATTAATTGTAGGTCCTCCAACACTGATGGGCTTGTCAAAATACATGTAAGTATAAGTTCCAAAAATAAAATGATGGTTTTGAAAGTTATTGTTCAGTTATCAAAAATTCGTAATCTTGTATTCCGTGCTAGTTCTTATTAACTTCCACGGACTAGAAAAGAAAGAAGGACTCCGCACCGCACCACGCATATCGAAAGTGTAGCGGCTTAAGAGCGCCCATCCCGTCATATTTTCCATACAAACGTTCGTACGCGATTACGGCTTTATAACAAACTAGCGACCCGACCCGGCTTCGCCTGGGCCTATAGCCTTCCTCGATAAATGGACTATCCAACACAAAAAGATTTTTTCAATTCGAACCAGTAGATCCTGAGATTAGCGCGTTCAACCAAACAAACAAACTCTTCAGCTTTATAATATTAGTATAGATTATTTCCCAAATATTTTTAACACACAGGTATCCTGTGGTTTAAATCTAGGTTTGTATGAAGCCAAAAATAAACTTTTTTTGCACAATTTTATCTGAACTTTGGTCGTTCATAATCTACTCATTCATTGAAAAAGTAAAAAAACAGCTTCATAGAAACCTTGCACAAGTAATGGAGATTCTAAATTACAATTATTTTTACCAAAAACTTCTAAGATTTTTTTAAAAACACGTATGTCCAGGACCTCAAGTCTGCTATTACAATAGTGTCAGAATGGTCTATCATTGATTTCATAATTGTTGATTTTGACAAGTTTGGTAATCTGCTAATATAATGGCGTCATTATGACTTTGCAATGGTCAACCAATGACACGCCATTGAAAGAAATGATATAGAATGGTAATCTAATCTCGTACAAAATGACAACTGAATGACTGACTTAGGCGGTAATCTGCTATTTTGACAGTTCCTTTGATCAGTGGCCTACCATTAGAACGTCATTGTGCAGTCATTGCTTTTAATTCGACCGACCAATGATCGACCATTATGAATTTAGCAGATTACGAACTTTTTGCAAAATGACAGTGGGATCGTGTTGGAATGACGAAATTATAAAAATAGCAGACTTGGCCCCCTGGAACAAGTTTTATGAAATTTCCGCGCGCCTGTGATGTTATCGCGTTCTCACTCACTCGTTTGTTCTCGAGCTTTGCGTTGGTTGAAACAAAAAAAAATCCAATCACGCTCGCGTTGAAGTTCGTTTGATGGGGATGGGCGCTCTACGTACGACCGACGCACACATAGATCAGTACGGTCGGTACTATCGATATGCGTGGCGCAGTGTCCTTTTTTTCTAGTCCCTGGCACATATGCTGTACAAACATGCCTCACGCACACATTTACATCATAATGTAAAGGTGTGCGTGAGGCCCAGCCGTTTAGGAGGAGTTCACTTTCATACACACGCACAGAAGATTTTTATATATATTTATATTTATTTATATTTATATTTTTTTTTTATTTTTTTTTAATATATTTTTTTATATATTTTTTTATATATTTTTTTATATTTTATTTTTATATATATTTTTATATTAGATTGAAGATATACAATTGTTGTGAATCTTGGATATTTTTTTTTTAGTATGGAAGTATGGATTTATCTAATTAAAAGATTATCTAAGAAGGCAGCACCTCTGGTGTCTGGCATAGCCCATGTACTACAATATTATGAGCATATACAAACATGCCTCACGCACACATTTACATCATAATGTAAAGGTGTGCGTGAGGCATGTTTGTACAAACGATCCGGCTGACTTAGGGTGCTTCACTTTCGATATGCGTGGCGCGGAGTCCTTCTTTTTTTTTGTAGTACGTGTTAACTTCGTTATGTATTATCGTAGTGGTCGTAGAATACTAAAAAATGAAATAATAATAATTGTAGGATACCTAAGATATAGTTACTGACCTTCAGTTGTAGAGACAAGATGATCTTCGACTCTGGGCCGGATCTCTGCAGCATCAGCGGCTGCGTTAACAGGCTGAGGTTCTGTTGTTTTAACAGACTCGAGATAGCGTACGTTAACTGACCGAGTTGACCTCCTGTTTTAGAATCCAGGACCTAAAATGAAGATATTAATTCAAACATCATCATCTGCCTAGCCTTTTCCTAACTGTTGGGGTCGGCTTCCAGTCTAACCGGATGCAGCAGAATACACTGCTTTTGCATGTTCATGTTGAATCTAAGGGTACAATGTGAGAACAATGTAACAAGTCTTGCATGTTAAAAGAGCTCTAGAGAAAAATATAGTTATAATAACAATTCAAACCAAAATTTAAAATAACCGAGGCAGCTAAGAGATGACCAGTCTCAACTGACGGCGTCCGTTCACGAACATGACGCATGTATCGGCACCATTTAGCTCAACCATTTTGAAGGGAACCGAATGATCCAACACATGCGCCACCGTCAGCGAGACATTCAAGTGAGCATGACTCTCCCAAACCGCCAGGGCATATTCAAGTCAATGAGAGGTATACCTCGTAAATGGGAGCTGTAAAGAACATAGTGCTCACATGTAAGTGCTACGAAAAATTATATAATACAAACACATTGAGTTTATCTAATGCAAAGATAATGTAGATCTACATCTTCAGCAGCTCCAAAAATAGTTAATCTATGAACCCATTATGGCTGTGGAGCTAGACCAGCATCTGCTGCGTGGATTTGTGGGGAATGTCTACTAATGTTTGTAAATCGATTATTGAGACAGTAGCACCCTATTTAGCTTACATATTTAATTTATGTATAGACCAAGGAGTTTTCCCAGATTTAATGAAGTACAGTAAAGTTATACCACTTTTCAAATCCGGCGAATGCAAGGACACGAATAATTATAGACCCGTTTCGGTTTTGCCGGTATTCAGCAAAGTGTTTGAAAAAGTAATGCTTAATCAAATGCTCAGTCATTTTAATTGCAATAAAATCCTACATGATCAACAGTATGGGTTCACCAGAGGGCGTTGCACTACTGATGCCGGTATCACTTTGATTAAGCATATCTTTAACGCATGGGAGGAGTCACAGGATGCCATTGGCATTTTCTGTGACCTCTCCAAAGCATTTGATTGCGTAAATCACGAAACACTGCTTTTGAAGCTTGAGCACTACGGACTCGGTAAACTAGCGCTCAGATTAGTAAAATCGTATTTAGTTGATAGACTGCAGCAAGTTCAAATAAACGGTGTAAATTCATCGGGCTTGAAAGTAAAAATGGGAGTACCACAGGGCTCAATATTGGGTTCGTTCCTATTTCTAGTTTATATTAATGATTTACCGCATTTACTGAGAAATCAACCGCAAATGGTGTTATTTGCTGATGATACTTCATTGATTTTTAAAGTAAATAGACGGGCACAGCACTATGACGACGTAAATGACGCCATGATTAAAGTTCATAATTGGTTTACTGCAAATAATTTAGTGTTAAATGAGAAGAAAACCAAGTGCATAAGATTCGCTTTACCGAATGTTAAAAGTAGTGAATGTAACGTTTTATTGAATAAGGACGTACTTGAATTCGTCGAAAAGACAGTTTTCCTAGGGATTACGCTTGACTCAAAGCTGCAGTGGGGTCCTCACTTAACATCTCTTGCAGGGCGGCTAAGTTCGGCCGCTTACGCTGTCAGAAAAATCAGGCAATTGACAGACGTGGATACCGCTAGACTAGTCTATTTTAGTTACTTTCATAGTATCATGTCTTACGGTATTTTGCTTTGGGGACGGGCTGCAGATATAGATTCTATCTTTATTCTGCAAAAGAGGGCTGTCGGAGCCATCTATAATCTCAGCAGACGCGAGTCTCTAAGAGAATTGTTTAAACAAATTAATATCATGACGGTACCTTGTCAATATATATACGAAAACATCATGCATGTTCGGAAAAATCTTCACCTGTTTAGTAAAATAAGTGACAGACATAACTTTAGTACTAGAAATAGGAACAAATTATATCAACCAAGTTTCAGATTGTCAAAAGTACATACTTCTTTTATGGGGTATTGTGTAAAATGTTATAATAAAATACCGCTCGATATTTTGCAATTAAATGAAAGACAATTTAAAACATGCATTAAACGCACACTATGTAGGCAAGCATATTATAAGTTGGAAGATTATATCAATGATAAAAATGCTTGGCATAATGCTGGTCCTGCTCCACAGCCGCTTTAGGGAATTTCTTAATTGCAAGAAGATTATGTTGCTCACCCCTTATTATTGACATGAATAACGTGTACCGTTATTATTATTTACTTATTATATTTTATCTGTCGAATGAAATACTTACATACATTGGAAATTTTGACTTTGTATAAATTAATAGCACTATTTCAATTATTATGTAAATGTGAGAACTATGGAGCCATTTATTTATTCAATGTGTTTGACATAAATGAGCATGGCAGTTGAGAGCATTGTCATGCTCGCTCAAATGTCTCACTGATGGTGGCGTGTGGGTTAGATCATTCGGTTCCCTTCAAAATGGTTGAGCTAAGTGGTGCTGATCCGCGCGTCATGTTCGTGAACGGGCGCTGTCAGTTGAGATTGGTCATCTCTTAACTGCCATGGCTTTTATATTAATTTATTTTTAATTAGAATATTTTGGATTTCTCTTCACTTACATTGTTTTCACATATAGAAGCAACAAGAATAATGTAGCCTGGATTTTGTAAAAGCTTGATTGAAAAGAGTGTCCGTGGAGTTTCTTGCTCGTTCTTCTCCATAGAGACCTACCCTACGTTTTGGAACGAGCAACTAGCTTCAACTTTCTGACTAACTAACTGACTCTTTGACTATTCAAAAGTGCCTGCAAATGGTTTAATTGAAATAAATGCTTTGACTTTGACTTTGACTTTGTGTCGCCGGTTCGATTCCCGCACGGAACATATTTTTGTATGACCTACAGATATTTGTTCCGGGTCTGGCTGTTTGTGTATGATACAGAAGAAATTCCTAGTGTGTGAAAAGAAACGTTTTTAAAAAAGAAAATAAATATAATTACCTTAATCTCCAAGTTATTGGACTCGGGATTTTGCACTAGGAATGAATATCCTATCTCGTAGACAGGGTCGTCTGTTCTCATCTGTACGGCAGAATTTTCTGTTTTCCTGCCCACCGTTACCGTCAGATACGGATCGGGACGCGATTGAGCTCGTGCGTTCTGTTGAAATGAATATTACATTATAGTATAAGAACACTCAACTTAGAGTAAACAAAGGAGATGTTCGGAAAATGTATGGAGCCTGGGCCAGCACTATGTACACCATATGTAAATATGGCTACACAATATAGAAACCGTTTTATTATGGTGATTGTGTATAATTTTACTTCGTTTTAGTGTAAAAACAAATTAACTCGGCCAAGGAGAGCAACACAACATATAAATATGGCGGATCAGTATTATGCCAAATGACATTTTGACTGACAATGACATTTGATTAATGTGTCTACTGTCTACTGCGTGAAAAACACATGAATAATTCTAAAAATACTTGGGTTTTGAGATATAATAATAAAATAGACCTACGTACAGAATGTTCTACTTGATTGCAGCAGCAAATCTTATATAACCTATTCGAGCAGCTAGAGATTGGTTACCGGTGTCAAAAGGAGCAAACAAACAAGACTTGAACGCATTTGGTTTATCAAACTGTGTCCTAGCTGCTGATCAATATATTCTAGACTTCGAAGATTCATAAAATAGTGAGCTGTGCAGTACCAGAAAACGTAACAAGTTATTGTAAAAGTTGTATCTACACAGTAACAGCTGGGAAGACATCAATTGCTCTATTCCAACTAGACAGTAACTATTTTCAATCAAGTTCATGATATTTAGTTTCTAATATTAGCGACTTGTAAGAGGATGAGACATCAGTCATGTGAGGAATATAAATAAAACAACTTGTTAGGATTTGTGATTTTATTTTACGTATTCATTTTCTACATCACCCCATAATAATATTCCATTCAAGAATGACACTAGTGCTTCTATGCTCTTTTGGTACCGCACCCAACCCAAATACCACACAATGGTCATTATATGAGCACAGCAACCCACAGTCCGTTTTCCCGAGATAACAACTACAATAATAACTAATTATTTTAATTAGAGACTTGATTCTTCAGATTTTAATATAATTTTTCTTAAATATTCCGGTACTCTATTTCATTCTAAATTGGTACAAGCTGGCACAAAACAATGAGAACTTGTCTGTGTTGTGTGTGAAAAACAATCAAGTGTTATTGATGCACTTGGTGGCTAGATATCAAGTTGCGCTTCTTCTTCCATTCTTATATTGTACTGTACACGTCTCCAGCAGTAGGAACAAAGAAGCGCATGTTCTAGTAACTGAAACAATAAAATAATTTAGTTATAGTAGCAACAGAAAGGGTTGTTAAATATGTGTAAAAGCAAATAGGCACTGATATGTGAAGCTTATAGAATTTAGCTAGCTAATAAAAAAAAAATATTACCTACCTCATTCGGATAAATTCTTCTGCAAACTCATCTCTCCATGGACCACTAGCCAAGTGTGTTTGCCTACGGTGCAGAGACATTCCACACCACGCACACATAGTGTTTTGATGAAGGTTAGATGGGCCCGAATTTTGCCGGTCATCCTCAGCCCTTAAAGCATGCTCAACATTTCTATGTGCTGCTACCCAGCAAGCATATCAAACCAGTCCTCCTGGTGGAATCTAGATAAAACAAAAGAATACATTATGAAGTATATATACTTCATGCACAAACATACAAAGGCTGACTTAAAGCGGCTGTAGGTGTATAGGCTATTCGCACAATTATTTCATTCTAAAAGTAGGTAATTAAGTAAGCTGTTACAGTTACCTCTCTTGGATATATTCTTGCTGTGATCATGGTGCGTTCAGGTCCTTGTTGTATAGTGTCTGCGTGTAAGAGACCGTCGGCACCATACACATGAATTTGTGTTAACTGCAGGAGCTGCTACAATTCCTCTTTCTTGAATTATACTCCGAGTATGTACCCAAGAAGCAAAACATATCAAGCCTCCCTCGGGTATCTAATATAAAAAATATGAAATTGAGATATAGTAATATATGTAAAGTAATAAAATAAGCATAGTTTAAAGATAGTTATTTGGATAACTTTAAATCACTGTTCTTTTTTTTTCTGCAACGTTGTTGTTTTGGATTTTAATCAAGAAATATCTGCATTTGTTTTATATTTATGCCTGCCGTTTATGAACAAAAAAGAAAAATAGAAGAGGTGCTTACCTCTCTTGGAGCAATACTTTCAGGAATATATTGTCTTACGGCGTTCATGATTATCACAAAACATTTCTTGCATTATAACGTCAAAACATTGTGAGCACATTACCCCAACCTAAAACAAAACAAATAAGAGGTTATACAGTTTTCATAGATATGTTACAGAATAGAAATAAATAAAATGTTTTTACCCGATGAAGATACCGTTTGATGAACGAAATTATTTCGGGACCCATATCATCGGCAACATAATATTGTTCATTTTCATCTATTACAGAGTTGCATTATAGGCACGCCATTGTTAATAAACTGGAATTAATGAGTTAAAATCTGTTAGATTATGGAACAAGGAAAGAAAACATCTGATAGAAAAAGGATTTAGAAAAAACAAGGCAATACATAGGTTATAGGGGACATACCTAAAAGTGAACTTGTTATTGTAGAATATACTTACCATAAACGACGTAATTCAAATCACAGGCGAATCAGAAACTATATAACAAAGCCGGGGTCAACAGAGAAGTATTCAATCAATATCCGTAGTAGTAAGCTACAAAACAAAACAATCACTGACAACTTCGAAACACATCCAAACCAACGCGCGCGCGCAAACACGACTCAATCATTCAAAGACAAAGTCAAAGAAAGTCGCTAATGTCACAAACTGTCAAACGTCAAACTGTCAAAACTGTCAAACACAACGTCATGGCTGTCCTAAAAATTGGGTTATCATATTAAAAATTCTTCCCAAATAATCATTTCTTACACCTAAACTCTTCTTCAAATTAATATGTTTGTATTTTTATGGAAATCCCCTTATTTTTCCCTATTCATCTATGTAGTGTACATAGTGGTGGCCCAAAATCGAACAACTCCTTTGGACAGTATACTTACAGCATAAGTCCAGTAGGGGGGTTCAGGGAAGGAGACTACAGTTCTTTTTTAGGATTAAAATTTTACAGACATGTCACAAAATCAGCAAATTTTCCTACAAAAATCAATTTTATTTATTTATACTTGTGTCTCTCGTTAACATACAGTACTAGCTTCTGCCCGCGACTTCGCCCGCGTGAATGCGGTTATCGCGGATGCAGACGAAGTCGCAGATTCAAAAGTAGCCCATGTCCTTTCTTTGGATTCAACTTTAGTCTGTACCAAATTTAATCAAAATCGGTTAAGTATATTAGCCGCGAAACCGTAACAAACAAACAAATAAAAAACTCACTTTTTAATTAATATTAAATGTATGGATTTTCAGTCGTGGAGGTAAAGACGCCCAGCACATCAAGCCATAGCAAACTGTCACATTTTCCCAATTGAATATGAACCTTAAAGTTTGGTGATAAAGTTGAAAATCAATCAAAGAAATTTAACAGATTGTTGTAGCTTGACGTACTGGCACCGATGGAACTTTTGGCTCATGTTGTAGAACACTACAATATAAGAATCAAATGGAGATATTAAAGATATCTTACCGGCAACTTCTTGCATGAGTCGATATAAACAGATAAGACAGCAGAGCTAAGTTCTCCCGTCTTAATGAGCAGGGTTTCCGTCAGAGCCTAGAATTAATAATAAGTAGTAAAATTTAAAAAGGAATGTTCACTACAGATTGTATGACGTCACAGCGATACTTACGCGGCTTAGCTCGGACACATCAGAAGAGAGACGGTGCCATGAAAGACGCAACTCGACTTTCCCATGTTTAGCTTCCTGAAGTGTTTGCCACTAAAACAATTGAATGCCATTATTAATTCACACACACCCATAAATTGCATAAACTTGTACGTAAGAATAATTAGAAGAACTCTGCTTACCGTGTCTAAACGACCGAACCGTACAACTTGTGAGATATCTATTGAACACCTGAAATTATAAGAAAATGTAGTCCCATATTCCACCAAAGTAGACTTTACCAGATCAGTTAGCACAAAAAAGTATATCAGGTAAACATAAGAATGTAAAATTTTGAAGGTGTATTCCACAGATATAGATAGACATAGATAACGCAAGAGCAACTACTTCGCGTGCCTATTTTCGTGCCTAACTTACGATAAAAAATCGTAAGTAAAAAAATTAAATAAACGTTTCCTTCCATCGGTAAGTCATTTTGTGATTAATATTATGCGTAATTAAATTAAAAAAACAATTATTTTTAATCTAATATCTTCAGTAATGCCTGGTAATACCAAATTTAGGAAAAACAAAACATTCGTATTACGTTGTGACGTCCAAAAATGGCACGCTTGGTTTTCATACAGATCGTGATACTTGCGTTATCTAGGTCTATCTATATCTGTGGTGTATTCCCACAAAAATTAAACAACATAGTAAACAGTTGAAATTGGTGAGGCCATAGAGATGACAACGAGAATACACCGTCTTAAAGTAGATAAAGATAGAAACAATGCATAACACAACATTTAGTGAACACAAGCTTTAGGTGTAAGTATTGCAATACAGAAAGGAATGATTCTTTAGACATAACAGTTTGGATTTCTTCGTAGGGAAGCTCGGAGGAATAATAAAATTACGTTCATGTCGCATATTAACGTTACTGTATGACTTTATAGCGTTAAAATAATAGCCATGAATGATATCTCCCATTTCAGACGCACTATTACTACCAAGTGAGCGTTAAAAACTATGTAAAGTGTTAGTATGACTCGTAAAACTAACGCAATGTTATGCAATGTGTAGTTAAGTGTTTAATGAGTGCGTTGTGTGATGTTACAGCGCAATGTTCGGGCAGTAGCGTTTAATTTCAGTCCCTTGTGCG
The DNA here is from genome assembly GCA_947361185.1 of Charanyca ferruginea. NCBI lineage: Eukaryota > Metazoa > Arthropoda > Insecta > Lepidoptera > Noctuidae > Charanyca > Charanyca ferruginea. The sequence continues at coordinate 16,604,100 of OX376059.1, read as the reverse complement.
TAAAGTATGGTTTGTGGTCGCTTTCAGTGGCAAGTATGTTAGTTCACTGTGAGAATGTATGTACATTGTCAGGTACAGTTGTTCTGTTTTATGGCAGCGACCGACCTTCCCAGTTTTTCGTCCCGTCCTGTGCGGTCCCAGTCGAAAAGCTTGATGACCAATATCGACGCGCTGGTGCGGAGTACTGACTGTTACAACCCACCATGTTATATACAAATACATACATGTTAAGCTATAATTAATAAAATTGTTGGAGATTAGGAATTAGTTTTATGTTTTTGTACAAATTTTTGCTGAGTAATTAATAGGTTTCAGGGTGTATACATGTTAAATATTATGTCAAAATAAGCGCAGGTGTCAAAGTTAAAAATATTTGTGTATTTTCATAATTTGTAAAGTAAGTAAATATTACAAACGGTTAAGACTAATCTAACTTGCCACTTCGATTAAATATCATATTGTATGTAGTTCTCCCCATATAATTCTTTGAACGGTGTTCCTATTTAAGGCAAAAATCCAGCTCACACACAACAGCAGATATAAATAAAATAGAACACCCAAGTAGTCAAAACAGTTAAAACCAAGATGAATCTTAGCATCACCGGCATGGGTTTATGACTGGTAAATAAAAGTTGAGCTACGGTGATAATAAGAATCGAGATTAAAAAAACAAATAAAAAAAACACGGCAATGAAATGTCGCTAATGTGTCAATACACGAGTAGCGGCGGAGACGGACCTGCCAAGAAAATCATCGTTCTGTATGCCCATTCCAGGGTCCCAGTCCCAGAGCTCGAACTGCAGCACTTGACTCTTCCTTGAGCTTATTATCGCCTTAGGACAAAATCACAATATATCTACGTATTAGTTTTATGCCAAACGTTGCCTAAACACATCTTTTATCAAATTAAAAAAACAATTTTGTAATTTATGTTTTCCCGATTTTCTACCCCTGACCACCTGGCAAGTGTATCAATTTATGTTAACAACAGTAATGAGGACGCTACGTCGAACATTCCAGTGACCTCTCTAATGTTGTTTTCGTCATGCCTGCATATTAGAAATTTTGGAAAAAAGAGAATAATTAATGAATTAATTAATAATACAAGACATTATCTAGGAAACTCACCTTCACCCTCTACATACTAAATTCTAAATGCGCTTTATGGACACATGCAGCTAGATTAGGTAATTTGTAATGGGAGAATCTGGAATAGTACTGTTTATAAGGAAAAACCGAAATGTTATTTACATTTAAAAATAAATCAATGTGATTACAACAGCATTTCAACTTTGTCTAGATCTCTCATTACTTGCATCGAGGGTCTCATTCCAAAGAGCACAAGGACTCAGGGCCACATGATCTAGTAGGTAATACCCAAGCTTACACTGCTTTGAAACGACACTACTCGATAACTGCTTGTTAATTTCTATGCAGTATCAAGTCATCAAGTTGACAGTGGAACGTTGAATAACATTACAATCATGCCACTGTAACTATCAGACAAGAGTCGCGTTGGCCGATGTTTAGAAGCCTTATCGGGACAGTTACAATGCGTGAAGCGAGTGCAACCATCAGCGTAGCGTATACCCGGTTCCTTGCACCCCGCCTCCCGCGCCCCCGGCCCGCCCCGTCACCGCGTGCTCATACTTACTTGCCCAGCTTGTCATCATTGTTGCCTTCATCCTTGTCGAACACTTCTATTTCCAACGTTTGGCCCAGAGATTGCATTATACGCGCCTGTATGCCACACGCGCATAGTCCGACGCAAACATAAGTAAGGAAAACAAAATCTTGTTCAGCTACTTACTTGGAATTATTTTATGACCAATTTTTGCGTGCGGAATGCGCCCGCATAATAGGTACCAACTTAGTTATAAGCATGTTTTATATTGTTAATAATGTTTAATCAAAATATTATAAAACCCTGTTATTGTAGAGTAATTTAGAATTTAGAATAATTTGTGTTATCACATTCCTAGACAGATTATTTGTCTTGAGTAAGTAGATAAATCATCACTGATTGCAATTTAAATCTAAATCTTCAAATACTAAAAGAAACCCAAGATTCATTTTCTCATGCAATTTTTTGATAAAATATATTTTATAATAACCATTACTATTTAACTAAGAAATTTGAACAGAATCCATTTTTGTTTAAGATATCATATAAAGTGACTGGAAGATTGTTTACAGTAATAGAGTTGTAGTGTTGAGTTTTTGAGTTAATTGATGTTAAAATTAGCCAGCCACTACTAAGTACTATAAGCAATTTTCCATATTCATAAATTAAATTAAATGCTCGACCTGCCATGCTCATTCCCGACAATGCTTTTTAAATAGAAATAGCAAAATATTATAATTACAGCTCTCTTGCCTATTTTGATGAAACTTTATAATTTGAGAACTATACTAGTAAAAAGAAAATATGTTTTAGTAGATTCGTGTAAAACGAAAAGAAAAATAATAGACTTCCCCATAATGTATTAGATAATCTAGTTGCTATTAGATCCCAAATTCCCGATCCCAATTGTTGACTCATTTTTTTATACTATTTATTATGTTGCTACTTCATAATGCCAGACAGCGTCGAACTTGCAATTCTCGTCGTGAAGAGAAATTCGAGTCATAATATAAAATGCATAATTGCACATGATAATGAAATTTTGTGATACGCAATGCGATTCAGAAATGAGCCAAGGCAAATATATCTCACTTACCAAATATTATATCCAAAGCACGATTAATTAAAATAAGCAGGCATATCTATGTTACCAACATTAACAAAAATAATCGTGTGCTCGCTAAGCGAACTGTTGTAATATCTGTTAAAAGTAACCTGAATATAAACACTACTATAAAAAGTATTAAATTTACCCATGTGCATAAAATAGTAGAACTAATAAGAAAACATAATGATCTTCTGTTAGTATGCTTACCTCGCACCAGTAATCCCAGCGAGGGTTCACGTTATTGTCGATGTGTTTAGTCTTCCATTGCTGCGCGCCCACCGTTATGATCGCGTACGGATCTGACTTACCCTTACCTGAACATCAAATATAAATACTATTTCACATTTTACTTTTATATGAATTTGTTTAGAAACCAAGAATCGAATTAGGTGATGATTGGGTTGCTCTGTTAATTATTTTACGTAAGTATTTAAAATTTCTACTCTCTTCTCACCAATCATTGATACATCTTTCTTCATGAGATTCTGAGCTTGAACGAGATGAATGCGAAGCACACCCTGTAAACATGGTGATCAATTGAATCTATGAAGAACCTTCGCCATTTTTTTAATCGGTCAACATATAATAGGGTATTTTACTCTATACGAGAAAAAAACTATAAATATGTTCTTGAGACAGTTTAGGCATAAAGCAGTCGGAAAATGTAAGTTTTACTTCATAAAATAACAAAACAAATTTTTAAATTCAATTCAAAGTTTTCAGTATTTTTAATCTGTTATAAAACACCGTGAAATAGTAGCGGCCATGTTATTACGCCATACGGCTGTGTAAACAAAAAATTGTCAACTGTCAGTCAACCTATTGGCGTATTATAGGCTTTGTACTTTTATTATTTTCGTAACCAACGTAATTTTTTCATTATTACACCTATTACAAAATATGCTTTTAATTATTTTTAAATGATATACAATTGTCATATTTAATATGAGCTCATTTGACACAAAACGAACTGACGTCATTTACGCTGAGCAATATGGCGTCCAGTACGAGGCGTTTTTGTCAAACTACGCGCGAAATTTGAAAATTTAAAATTTAGATGCATTTTTATGGCACTTATCGATTGAATAAAAATTTAAAGTTTTTTTTGGTGGCATATTAGCATTACAGAATTTCATTGAGACACTTTTCAAAAATGGGTGTAAAACCCTATTATATTATGACTGCAAATTGATTGCATACCTCAGGTTCGGGCATTCTCAGATCAACAGTAGGTATTTCATCGCTTAATTTAATAGGCAACTTGTTTGGTAGCACCATCAACTTCGCCACTTGCTCTATGATACAGCGACGTAGAATATCACTAAAAAAATAATCATTCATTTGAAGAATATTCGTATTTGTTGGTAGTATTTCTCCATTCGATAAAAATATATCTCACCTGAATCCAGGCATATCTAGAACATCAGCGGCGCCGACTAAATTGAAGTCAATGGACGGATTGTTCAGGAAAAATATTTGAAGTCCTCCTATTAAAGGTATCGTGGTGATCAGGGGCTTCATTATGATACGCACCATGCCGTGGATCTATCAAAGTCAAACAATCTATTTCAAATGCACTTTTGAACGTCAGATACATGAAAACTTTTAAAATAGATATTTTACATGAATTTTTGAATTAAATACGTGAATACGATGTACCTTGCATAAACACAATATTAGACTCGAGTATCATCGAAGGTTTTAAGAAATGAATAGTCTACTAGTTTAACAAACCTGAAGGTCTTTAATGCCACCACGGATGCGTTGCAAAACAAAGGAGATATCACAGTCACCAGCATAGCTGAAAACAATTTAAACGTTTGAAACCGTACTAATCTTAACGTTCCGTCATTGTTGTAAATTACGTTGACGAATACAAATATTTTCCACAATGCACACAAAGACGAATACAACTCTTCATCTATGTACTATGGAGATGTGATGTGTTTCTGAGGTAATAGCCATTAGATAATAAACTCTATGACAGAACACTCAGCAAGCTTCTATTATAAGTTCAAATCGTAGATTTGTTTTGTTTTAGATTTGACATTAAGGACTTACTTAGCCTGATCTTGTCACGGACACACGTAAAATTATCTTAATTATAAACTAGTTCTAAGTATCAGTGGTTTCATTCCGAGTATATCTATACTATTAATATAAAGCTGACGAGTTTGTTTGTTTGGTTGAACGCGGTAATCTCAGGATCTACTGGTTCGAATTGCAAAATTCTTTCTGTGTTGGATAGTCCATTTGTCGAGGAAGCCCCATTCGAAGCCGGGTCGGGTCGCTAGTATAGAATAAACCTCTTACATTACGCCACAACCCGGTGCCAGTAAGAAGCCATACAGTTGGACTTCTTACAAATTGGTGGAGACGATTGGTGGGTACAATCAAGGAATGTATATGTTAAGCACCGACAGTTGGAAAAGGTGAGTTGCGCCCACTATGGAGAAAAGGAATCTGCTTGAAAATTGCTGTACATTTTCGCGCCTTGATATCTACCCAAAATCTTAAGTAAATTAATGTACAGACAGCGTCATCAACTAGTTACCCCCTCACGCATTAACATTTCTTCGGATGGGGGGTAAGGGGTAAATAAATGACGCTGTTCGTACTCTGATCTATTCTACTGAGCGTTTCAATTAAAAATTATTTAATAACCAGCTGACCCGACAGACGTTGTCCTGTCCCTCTACATACTTACCTGCCTATTTACCTTCTCTATAGCCTATGTTACTCAGCGATAATGTAGCTTTCGATTGGTGAAAGAATTTTTGAAATCGGACCAGTAGTTTTTGAGTTTATTCGTTACATACAAAAATACAAATCTTTCCTCTTTATAATATTAGTATAGACTAAGTCACTCACAACAAATCGACATCCATGATGATTTCATTTCTGGACAGGTTCTTGTCGTAAACTTTCACACCGCCAACACGTGGCGCCTGCAAGTGAACACCCTCATTACAAATAGGTACTATAAAACATTTACACCTCTGACGTCTGTGTCATTGTGAAAGGAAATAGCCTTCACTTAAAATTGAATTACCTACAACTGCTAACTAGATAAGTTATCTTGTGGTTTTACTTTGAAACTATACGATTCTTGATTGATACTTCAAGAACTGATAACAATCAATATCTAGTAGTAAATAACTAAGGACTTACAATAGTGCCAAGAATCATTCGTTCAAACTTGAAGCCAGTAAGCTTGTAGTTGGCCAAGCTCTCCGCCACCGCTGGCTCAATGGACTCCTTTAGTAGATTGCGAGCATAGTGGTTGACGTTGGGCCACACTTGGAGGAGAATCTGTAATCATAATAAACAATCATGCATGTATTCTTCGACGGTATGTAGTTGTACTACGCCAAAGTGATGTATAACAGAGCCCAGAGGCTAAATTCTGGGTCTAAATTCTGACACCAGGCCGCTACTGAGAGCTTTTTAATGGAAAACCACTCTTTCGGCTCGGTTATCGAAACCAAGACTTAACGCTGAATAGACGCCAACTAAGCGAATCACATGAGATTAATTAATTGTGTTTATACATGTGTGTGTTTTTGAGAACTAGCTAAAACATTATAAATTAATGTTGTAATTCAATGAGCATACTACTAAAAATAGAACAGAATAGGAAGGCTATAAAATGAACATATAGTTAAACGATTCGTTGCGGATGGCACGACAGACGTGCCATCATTTATGTTGTGTGGCGTATGACACGCGAGCCTTGTCATTTTGCAAAATCGTTTTATCTCGCTCAAATTGAGTTTTTGGAAGATATTATATGAAGAAAAATAATACTAATTATTTTGCAAGTAATTCATGCCTACAGCCTTCGTTTCTGGATATTAACTTCTACGACGCTTGACACGACAGGCGTGACACGAAATATTTGCTCGCCGCCACAGCTACAAGTTTTCGAAAACGGGAGTCGCAACGAATCGGTTAATTACCACACATATTCGCAATAAAATCAATAGGCGCACTGCGAACACTTTAAGTGTCGTGGGTGAGGAACTAGATGTGCGAGTCTTAACTCGGTGTAGGAGGTAACGAAGCAATTTGCCTCAATTGCTATACATAACATACCCTATTCAGCCATTCTGCGCGTTCAACGTCTGGGAAGAATACCTGGAAATGTTTATCAACTGTCAGTTTTCTTTACCTTGATGATAATTTTCGGAAGGAGGATCAAAAAAGCTTTTTTACAAAAAAGACAATTGCGAATTTAAAGTTACTTAAGTACTTTTTACATTTTGAAGACGGATAATTGTCTTTTTTGTGAAAAAGCTTTTTATTTTTCACTTTTTAGTACCTCCTTCTTATCGAAATCCACGGTACTACACGGTACTACAGTTAAAACAGAGTTTGTGTTAAAACAAAATTCTCCAAAGATTGAAGAAATCAGTCGTCGTCTAAGTATTTTTTTTGGGTATCTGTAGAGTTTTTCAAAAACTGCCGTATCAATTTCGACAAAATTTATGTGGGACCACCCCTGAGGCATACCCTATCCATTGAACAAAGAATTTTCTAAATCGATTTACATTTGCCGGAGAAATCGCGTAACAAACATACAGTCCAATTGAGAACCTCCTTCTTTTTGAAGTCGGTTGAAAAGATTTTTACGCTTTTTAGTGCTTACTTCTTATTACAAAAAAATATTACATAACAGAGACACCATTAAAAACAGTCATCCCTTATTTTTCCACTCTTAGGGGTGGAATATTTTCATGAAATTTATATGGAACCAAGTTTGAGGTATACTACTCTATCAATCAAAAAAAAAATATTAAAATCGGACTAGTTACACTGAAAAAAGTTATACGTGTCGAATTGAGAACCTCCTTCTTTTTTTGAAGTCAGTTGAAAAATATAGGTACCTACAATCTCAGTACAATGTATTGATTGTATGTATGTATTTAAAGTTACGTACGTACGTCCGTACGTAACTTTAAGTTACGTACGTCCGTACGTAACTTTAAGTTACGTACGTATTTTAAGTATGATCTAAATCTAAATGTATACGTATACAATTTATCATTAAACTGCAATCGTAAAACACATGTAAATAAAACAAATAAATAGGTACCTACTATTTGTTTTATCTTCATGTGCAAAGTAATGAGGTCATTCGATTGGATCGATTGATGTCATTGACCTATTGGGTAAGACATAACTACGTAAGGCAGTGCATTTAGTTAGTAGCTCTACCTGAATAGGAGCAGAGGGTCTTGCACACGCGGAGTAAACGTAGGTAGTGTAAATTCGATTGATTTTTAAATTGGGAATGTCCGTTTCTCATGACATATTCATATTTATTAAGTTTGAAGGCTTTTTTCATGCCAATGGGTGATATTGTGCTTGTCGCATTATATTAAACCATAATAAGTACTAAAGGATAGTCGTATTTTCAAACCGAAAATCTACTCAAAGCGAATATTTTTACGGCAGCGCGCTCGTGCTAGGCCTACTAAATAACTTTTCGTAGGTATTGATTAGATTTTTTTCGGGGTCGAGCTGTCTAGGTTTCACGCCTAAGTTGTTTCGTGATGATGACTTATTTTAAGCATATGACTTAATATCAGAGCACTGAATTTTCGCATGATTTGCCTTAAAAAAAAAAAATGTAGTCTTAAGTTCGTAGTCAATTCAAGTGTCACTATGAACGTAAATTAACGTACTGTATGTTTATAGGAACTTTGTAGAGCTATTTTTAGGCTGTAAATTCATCAACATGCCATCACTTCCCGCGGATGACGTAATCGGAAATAAGCCACCACAGCACCACTAGATTAAAGAAAAAAGAAAATGTCCGGTAGTTGATTCACTTTTGGACAAGATCCAAATTACCAATATGCATTAAATAAATGATAGTTTAATAATATTGCTAATGGGGTTCATCAAAATAGCGTCTACAAGTCTCGATACTTAAATGTCTGGCGCACTCTGGGTAGCCCTTCTTGATTGCTTGGGACAAGCAAACAATTATGGTGTAAGAATGATGTACCATTATTACACCAAAATTGTTTGTGGAGATGCGAGATACAAATAAAGGTTATAAATCTAATATTGTGATACAAATGTGTACAGGTGATGGTAGAGTTCATTATCAATATCTTACCCACGACGGCAAGTCGTCGAGCTTTGCCAAAACAACATCTTTCTCGGAGGAAGAGGCCGTGGCCTTGGCCAAGTTGCGTCGGTACTCGTTCTCCTTACGCCATTGATCGCGCAGTACCGACAGAATAACGGGCCCGATCAGCCACGCCACGCTCCATTGCATGTACCCTACCAGATACACCACGCCGACCACTGATACCTGCAGCAATGGTTCATTAAGCATGAAAAACATTCGTAATTGACCAATCGTAGTAGAGTAACATTTAGTAATTAGTATTTTTTTGGTAGGCTCATTAAGGAAGTGTTTTCAAATAATCGTAATATTATCTTGATGATAAATTAATAATGTAATCATATTACATAGTGTACCATTACATTTTTATTGAATTGTACAATATTGTTTTAATTGCTTTGCTTTTAAATAATAAGTGGTACAAGTCAGTAACAAAGTTATTTAGGTATTTAATTTTATTTTAGTTGGATTTTTTTAAGAAATCATTTTAATATCATGAAATCAGAAATTCATTTAAAATAATATGATTTCATAGTGTAATGACCATAAAAAGAATTATTTCAATTGTACTTAATTGATTGATATTTTTCTAACAATAGACATTTACAATAATAAAATCAACATCCAAAACAGCAAAAAAATATTGTTGTATGTAGCACATTTTTTTGCTGTAAGTATATTATTTAGATTCTATGTTTATGTTACCTACATAATTTAGATATAATTCTTCCTTAATCTATTAATTGTTAACCAACAACATTTCCTGCCCCCTGTGGGAATATAATTTAAGAGCATGACATCACTGTGTACTGTTGAGCATGTTATGTAGAAATTATACTAATGATGTACATATGTGTGATATGTGTTTGTACTCGTTTACTAAAGTGTGAGGTGTGTTACCAATTAGCTACTGATAAGCAATGCTTACCTCATGCTCTACACATTTCTAATGTTTGTTTTAGAATTTAGAATGTGTCAGTTTTTGAGGTTTGAAGTAGAACATGTTACACTGGACAGTTTATATTTACATTAAGTACTTTATAAACTGTTTGATTGTTATTCAAATAATTATATTATTATATCAATCTGTTGGAATGATTCATTTTGTTTGAGTCTATGATGCTTAAGATGGCTTTACTTTACTTAGAAAAACCTCACCTGAGTAATAAAATAAACAACAGGAACTAACACTCTAAAGTTGAATGCCTGACTTGATTCAAAGCAAGCACTTCAAGGTCACACTGACTCATATCAAGGCATCCTTTTTTGTTTGGACAATGTAGTCACACAGTCAATGCATTTATTTCAATAAGCATGGTGATGATGCCATAAGACCTAAAATAACGACTTATAATTAATAGCCATTTGAATGTTTTAAAATCATTACATACCTTCTTGAAGAATCTGTATATCATAGACAGCACATTGCCAGTTTCATCACTGCTTGGGGGAAGGGCTGGTCTACTTGCAGACACCATTTTCTTTTCATCACTTGCCTAATATCATAGGTAATACTTAAAATAGTAAATCGAAATTCAACTTTTTTTCTAAAAATCAAACATATTATTATCATCATCAAACCTGAACATGCAAAGCTGGGGTAAAATTAATAGATTTCAAGAATAAGTTCAAATTATGAATAAATTGGAAATAATTTACTACCTACCAAAATACCTTACAAAAATGTAATAAAGTAATTTGGGTAAAAACGCATGCATACTTACGATAGTCATATTTATTTATAGACTTGAAACATATGGTAGGTACGGGCTTTTATTAACATAAAATGTAAAAAATAAAGTATCTAAGAAGACGTACCATGCTGAACACTGGAGTGCAGTGGTTGAGAAACGAATACAAAACTAAACACAATACAAATAAACCGATTACCGAATGCTAATTTCCTGGCCAATCTAGCGTATTGTACTCCGCAATGTGTGTTTATATGATTTATTTGGTAACTAGATAAACGCAAATCATTATAAGTATTACAGCAAGTACGTGTATATTGCTTTCGCCCGAACCGCAACTTTATTTGATAATTTTCAAATCAATTTATCCTTGTGACGAATCGCCGACCTACATTGCCCGGCTCGACTTGGCAATGACAGTGACAGTAACACTAACTACTAGTTACTACACAATGGCGCAGGCACGAAGTGACGAACGAAGTAGGGTTACCAAAGGTAAAAAAAAAAACATTTTGAATATTTCTCCAAAGCTGTCCCAGTTTAATAAATCAAGCTGCACTACGATCAATATAACATAACAGTAGTTATTAGATATGAAACGTTAGAGCAATCACTGTGTCATCGAAAGAATAGTATAATGCTATTTACTTGAATAGAGTAGTATATAATCCTTATTTTTTTACCGACGCAAGTGGAGGTTTTACCTTCAACATTTTTGGCCCGGCAGTCAACGTATTGATATAATATGGTACACTAAGATGAGATATAAAAATTGGTTGTCTGTAAAGTTGGCTTACGGACATTAGTTTTACGTGAAATAATGGCTTCCGTCGAGGTGGGCGGAGCTTATTGCTTGGGCCGATCGTGCCTCTATATCGCTTGTACCGCGCTCTCGCTCAGGCTCAGGTGGAACGTGACGTTTTTCGTACTTGCAGCCGGTGTTCATCGATTTATAAGACGTTATCACGTCAAAACAGTTCAGTTCAGCTTCAGTACAGTTTTTCATGGTTTGTCTCTCTCGCACTAGGACAATGATGGCTTAGAGCCATCATTGTTCCATGCCCACCTTGTCTTTAGGAAAAGTGGTAAACTTGTAGTGCTAACTAAAGAATCAGTCCATTTAGGTCGTTATGTAATGGAGTACTAAACAATGCAGGTGCTGAATTTTCAAACAGGGTTCCCATACCTCATTGCAGAAAGCAATGTTTGCAATGTGTGAAGTTCTAAGGTGTGAAGGAAGCATCTCCTTTCAATGAACCTTTTTTGTAGGCCTGAGTCACAGAGCATCTGTTCTCTGTGCCTGAGATGTAGACGTTATCTTTTTGGTGGCGTGTGAAAAATTTTGGTTATTCCTGTATTCTTTTTTTACAACCCGTTCAACAAATTCCTGGAGATTACAAAATACCTAAGTCAAAAAAGCAACTGTTTTGAAGAAGTTAGACGTAAACGTTTTTTTAAAATCTAGATTTATATCTGTACTCCACATAAGACTGCAATGTTAGGAAGGTCAGGAAGTGGGAACTCGTGCTTTAGTCATCAATCTGCAGAAAAGAAAAATGTTGACTTGCATAAAAGACTACTGAATACTTTTCAGGGCTTTATACATCAGTTGGATGAGTTATTTTTGAGTTTAAAAGTTGAAGAGCGTTTAAAATCAAATGGATATAGCCCTGAGTTTACAAGTTATCAAGATATTTGCGAGAAGTTACGCTTAGAAGTGTTAATTGCGATTGACAAACTGGAAATAACTTCACTTTCACGAGCAAGTTATAACGAAAACAATATGGAATTCCTACATAAAATGAATAATTTGAAATATCAGCTTTCAGATATTAGATGCCAATATCATAATGCAATCAAAGACTTCAATTTTGAACTGGAACATGACAATAATTAGAATGGAGTTATTAAATAAATAGGTATTTAATTTTATTGTCATTTTTTATTTTTCAAGAAATACTATATATATGCGCTTAAAAAAACATTCCATGGGTATTAAAAGACTGGCATTATTACGTAAAACTGACAAAAGTTTGCGATAAAAGTGGAGCTTACACTCAATATTCTAGCGTCATCAACTAAGTACTTAAATATGAAATAACATATATAATAATAATAATCTTGTTGGAATGATATTTTTCATTTAACATTAAAACAGGGCTGACATAAAAATACATGAAATTACAATCAACATATTAATATGGTACATTCTCTTTGTTGTATCTACAAAAATGATTACTTAAACTATTTTATTTCATAATAACAGGACCTCCTCCATAATCATGATATCCACCTAAATGGTAATATTGCCTATGATGTCTATAAGGTGGAATGCAAAAGGAGGTTACCATTACTGTAACAAGTAATAGCCATGGTATTTGAGATAATCTCACAGAATAATTGAAGTTAAAGACAAATAAACATGGAATACAGAGGTATATAAAAATCTCAAAGGTTTTAACATACTATATTTCAAATATGAACTATATTTACACCTACATAAATATAAATGCATACTGTATAAAATTTCATTTAAATCTTATAAATAATTTCAATGATTGTTATAGACTAGCTGATAAGAGATACTAAAATTGTAGAAAACTAAAGACACATTTGTTGCCTAATAGACAAGTGCTATTATTTTGGCGACTGCGATCCCGCACATTTTCTTATTATTAATATTACTATTCAGTCCCAAAAATAGCAATTAAAACGTTATGATGACACTTGATTGCAAAGAACACATTGGTGATTTTAGTAAAATTTTAGGACAAGCAAAGGCGCAATTCTGATAAACAATTTCAAAAATGCATGACCGACGTAAATTCTAAACTTAATAATATTACAACACTATTGTTGCTATTCAAAAAGGTAACACAACATTTTAATCTTACAAAGATTAAGATAGCGCAGATATTGTCTTAAAAGATAAGCACCGAAAATGCATATTTTAACACAAATATGCTCTCATTTCTATTGTTGTAAGTTCTAAAGTACCCCGAGAAATTAAGCGTTTATTTGCACATTACAGCTCGGAAACGTCGTTTTCATGAAATAGGTATATTTCCTATCAAATATAACTTACAGATATGTTGATGATTGGTTTCATCGTATGACGTAATAGACCCGTAACATGCAGAATAGGTAAATAATTAATTTCTCAGGCTGCTATAGAGTATCCACGTATTGAAAAAAAAAAAATGTAGCTGCAACGTGACTTTAACTATTTCGACAGTCAACATGCGTTTACGTTTGTAGTAATTTTGTGATTTTGCGTGTAATGATCCACAACAAATTATTAGTACACAGCCATGAATCTCTTAAATATTTTCGATCAAGAACTAGTGATCAAATGTAGAGGTTATTTTGTCATGAATGACTTCTTTACATACCCCGTTTTCTACGCTGTCACGCTCAGTATAAGCACTTCGTTTACTAACTATTCCGCGGTTTCGATTCACGTACCTAAGAAAAATAAAATACCACTGGTCTTGTAAAATAAGACTGTCAGTCAGCTAAATAAAATCTGATTGAACTAAATAATAATTATGGAAGACCATAACTACAATCGTTTTTTCTAAAATATTGTACTTAAATAGATAGTAAATCTGGCTAGTTGTGTACAAAAAATTAAGTACTACTCGTATCTTACTTAAGCGGTGAGATGTTTGATGCGCTCGAGCAGCGCATCGCAAGTCTTCTTGGCGTCTCCGAGTAACATAGCAGTGTTGTTGTTATAGAAGATTGGGTTGTCTACGGCAGCATAACCGACGCCCATCGAACGCTTCATAACTACAACCTGAAATTGATATTAAAAAAAAATGAGAAACAAGATATTCAATACAGATGGCAGGCATGAAGGAAGAGGGTAGTTGTAGATTAACATAAGCTGGAGAGGTGCGATGAAGAGCGATTTTTCATGTGGTTTGATAAATGATAACTAATTAGATACATTACAATTTTATTTTACCTGATTCGCTTTCCAAACTTTGAGTACAGGCATGCCTGCGATGGGTGACTGTGGATCGGTTTCAGCTGCACTATTCACTGTGTCGTTAGCACCTGAACAAGCAAATTAATGTTAATCCTAGTATACTATTATAAATGCGAAAGTTTGTGAGGATGGATGGGTGTTTGTTACTCTTACACGCTTAAACGGCTGAACAGAATTAACTGAAATTTGGCACACATATAAATATTGATCTAGCTTAGCACATAAACACAGGATTATTTTTATCCTGCATTTTTGGTTCCGTGAGAGGACTTTGGCTTAATTTTGAAGTCTACGAAGATGAAGTCGCGAACAGACATGTTATACCTTACCGTGTCAAATTACTAACATCGACATAGAATAATCTGGCATGAACTTATTGGACATGAAATATGATGCATATTTCCGTAAAAGTTGAAAACTTACCAATTACTAATACAAGATCAGTCTCAGGGAATTCATCGTTGATTTCCTCCATTTCAAATACATCGTCATATGGCACGCCGGCCTCAGCGAGCAGCACGTTCAACTGTCCCGGCATACGACCTGTTAACAATTCATAAATTACTGTCATCATACACTATCTCATTTAAAACAATGACATTGAAAAAGGGGTTTATTATTATACCTGCAACTGGATGGATGGCGAAACGCACTTTCTTTCCAATTCCTTTGAGAATATCTACCAGCTCTGCAATGGGGTACTGAGCTTTGGCTACGCAGAGACCGTATCCTGCAAAATAGACGGCACATATGGGTCCTGACACAGAGTAGTAAAGAATAATGGGAATGCTCAGTGTTGATACAAGTTCTGCTCCACGAAAAACATCTTTAATGCCAATCAGAATGCATATTGCAAATCACACTATATGACGTTTTAGATTGTCATGCAATAGGTTAAATTGTCAGAAACACGGGCGGGTTGTTTCAAACAGTCGGTTAACGTTACATACGGACGGTTAAAAAGTTACTATGACGTGAGATGTTTAACGTACGTTTAATGTAACGGGTTGTTTCATGACATAAAAATCCGTCAGTTAAAGTTATTCAAAAAGAGATTCCATAATATTTTGATGTTTGAAGTAGCTGTTTGACAACACAAAATTACGTTGACTGGTCGGTTATGGTAATAGTAATTTTTTGACGTACGATTTTGTGAAACAACCCGTTTTTTTGATTTGACGATAGTAAGCGCCATTTTTGACTATTACCGGTCAGTAATGTATACTTGAAGCAACCCGCCCTAAGTTAAGTAACTTCAATATTAAAAGAGCAATTTTCTCACTAAATAAAACACCCCTTGTAGTTCTCATTGACAGATATCTTACCAGGTGTGATAATAATGTTGGAGGCGCGGTGGATGAGTTCGGCTGCGGAATCCACATTGACTTCAGTGTGGGTGGCGCCCGCAGGTCTCGCTGACCCACTGCTGGTCACACCATATCCTCCCAAAATCACATTGGGAAGGGACCTATTCATAGCCTAGAAATAAACAAATAGAACAAAATCTGAATCTGAAAGAAGTAGGGAATAAAGGAGTATCCTAAGATGGATTCAATCTACAATATGAAAGCAAAATTATTGCGTTCTGCAAATAAAGGCTCTCCCCCACAGTTGCGTTTTTATAAGCCGATAATTTCGGATGCGTTATTGCGATATTTGTTTTCAGTACATTTTGTACTAGGACGGCTACGAAGTTACACACTGCTGCGATAATAACGACGCGAGAAGTAGGAGGAATAGGGGCGCATTATCGCAAACACGCATGCGGTATTATTGATCGATAATAACACGCCTGTGTGTAAGAGCCTTTACGCACGAAAGCATAAACAAGCGTTATCTGAGACGCACTTAAAATGCCATAATCTAGACAGGTTCAAAGAACCATCTGCTATTATATCTCTAATAGACGAACACATTTTCAACTCACCTTACACATAATGTAGGAGAGGATAGCGCCCGAACTGCCAATGAGGGCGCCGACGATGGTCATCAGAGAGTTGTTCAACATGAACCCTTCAGCGCATAGCGCCCAGCCCGAGTAGCTGTTCAGTACTGTGATTACCACTGGCATATCGGCACCTGGCGATTATTCAAGGTTTAAATCATACGTGCTTATACTCCGTTCACAATAAGATTAAGACATATACACAAACCTTTTTTACACTCCGTTCAACCGATTTTTACTTATATTGCGTTGGTGGCATGACAAATGGCAGCTACAAAAAACAGTTGTTATTTTAACCACTTTTTTGCCTCTAATGTCATCCTTAAGCCTACGGAATAAAAGTCAAAATCGGTTGAAGAGGCTTTAAAAAAGGTTTGTATATATGTCTAATCTTATTATGAACAGAGTATAGGTAAACATTAAAAAAAAAACAGACGTTACGAGGCTAAAAATATGATGCTACGCTTGCTGCGGTCGGTCTGTGAATGGGTGACCATCCATTTTCATACAGTTTCCTTCGTACCTCGGAAAGCACGTAAAGCCGTTAGTCCCGGCTATTATTCGTAATCTTTGGCAGTTGTTAGGGGTAAGGGGGTAGTCAGAAGCCAGAAAGTCTGACAACCAGTGTTACCAAGGGGTATCGTGTTACCCAGTAACTGGGTTGTGGAGGTCCGATAGGCAGTCGCTCCATGTAAAACACTGGTATTCAGCTGTATCCGGTTAGACTGGAGATCGATCCCAATATAGTCGGGAAAAAGGCTAGGCACACAGATGATGATGATGATATTAATTAGATTAAAATATAATATTCTACAAGTGAAGACCAACAGGCGAGTTTCAGGCTAACCATTACGCGTATATCTCTTCTTCTTCTTCTTGCCCTTATCCTATGTTACTTGGGGTCGGCGCAACATGTTTTCTTCTCCCATCCCGTCCTGTCCAACGTCACTCCCTTTCTATTCATATCATTCTTCACACAATCCATCCATCTTTTCTTTGGAGTTCCTCTCCATCTCTATCCATCCAAATTAATATTCACAGCTCTTTTGGTCACATGTGTTTCATCTCTTCTCTTCACATGCCCATACCATTCAACTTTTCTGTCACTGGCGCCACTTTCAAACTTCCTTTAATATATTATTTTTTTACCTTATCCATTCTGGTACAATAGAGAAAGGAATCTAAAATGGCGGCATGTACAGACGCCAGCACATCAAGTCATATCTAACTGTCAAATTTTCCCAATTAAATATGAACCTTATGCTTTTGTAATAAAGTTGAAAATCTATCAAAAAAAATTGACAGATTGTAGTGCATGATGTGCTGGCCTCTGTACTTGCGTAACAGATAGTACAGTCAGCATATAAAATTTCAAGTTAAAGTTTTTTTTTTCAAATTAAAGATAATAAAAACAAGACTGGGTCACATTAAT
Organism: Charanyca ferruginea; assembly: GCA_947361185.1. Taxonomy (NCBI): domain Eukaryota; kingdom Metazoa; phylum Arthropoda; class Insecta; order Lepidoptera; family Noctuidae; genus Charanyca; species Charanyca ferruginea. Next base: position 16,586,167 of record OX376059.1, on the reverse strand, counting down.
TTCAAACTAGCTTCTGCCAATGGCAAACATCAAATATTTAGGTTTGTTTACATTTTCATTCTACTAATTAGCGACTATCTCATAAACACTTGGACCGATTTACATAATTTAAACGAATAAAATGGTTGTAGACCTATACCTTTCATTTGATACCAAAATCGTTAAGATATCACAACAAACAAAAAAACACATTTTCAAGTTCCATAACTATTTTTTTTTTCCTCGGTTGTTTCGTCTGACGGTTCGCGCGAGAGTGAGTATAGACGGCACTAGTGTGCGAGCGAGAGAACATGTTAAGCGCCGCCATTTAAGATTCCTTTCTTTAATGAACCGGGTTATAACTCCACACATTCATCTCAACATTCTCATCTCCGCTACCTGCAATCTTTTTCCATCCATCTTCTTCACGGCCCAATATTCCGATCCATACAGTACGACAGGATGTATCACGGACTTGTAGATTTTTCCCTTTAACATCCGTGGGTAACAAGTTGTTCCAGTGATCTGTTGCCATTTCATCCATCCTGCGTTGATCTGGTGCGTTACGTCTCGGTCTACTTTGCCATCCCCTTGGACAAGCGATCCGAGGTACCGAAACTCGGAGCAGGTCGGTATGGGCCACAGATATAGACAGACCTAGATAACGCAAGAGCAACTACTTCGCGTGCCTATTTTCGTGCCTAACTTACGATAAAAAATCGTAAGTAAAAAAATAAAGTAAACGTTTCCTTCCATCGGTAAGTCATTTTGTGATTAATATTATGCGTAATTAATTAAAAAAAAAAAAAACAATTATTTTTAATCTAATACCCGCAGTAATACCTGGGAATACCAAATTTAGGTAAAACAAAACATTCGTCTCACATTGTGACGTCCAAAAAATGGTACGCTTGGTTTTCATAGAGATCGTGATACTTGCGTTATCTAGGTCTATCTATATCTGTGGGCACAGGACTAGTCGGCGCGGTCTCTCTAGTGAGACCGCTGAAATCGCAAAACAAGTACCTACTCCGTTTAGGCTCTGCTCATTACGCGTGTATCTTATATATAAAAATCTTCCGTGCGTGTGTATGAAAGTGAACTCCTCCTAAACGGCTGGACCGATTTTGATGAATTTGTTTGTGTGTGTTCCAATGGATTCGAGAATGGTTTAGATTAACAATTGGACCCGGCAGGTGGCGCTATAGTCGGGTTGCAGGACAACGTCTGCCAGGCCCGCTAGTCTATATATATACCTCCAATAGCAACTCTCTTAGGGCTGAATTTCGAAAAATCCTTCCTTATTCCTTGTCTACATTATAAAGGGAAACTTAGTGCAAAATTTCAGCTTTCTAGGTCCAGGGGTTTGGGCTGGGCGTTGATGAGTGAGTGAGTCAGTCAGTCAGTCAGTCAGTCAGTCAAGATTTTTCTTTTTATTTATATTACGCGTGTATCTATATATATACCTCCAATAGCGGCAGTGAGGGTGAGTCCCTGTATGCCGCTGAGCACGGCGGCGGCCGACAGTAGCGGCAGGCCGGGCAGCTCGGGGCAGGCCAGCAGAGCGCCGCCGCAGCCCAGCGAGCCCACCAGCAGCCCCGCGTTGAGCGCGTGCCGGCCCGGCAGCAGCAGCGGCGCCGACGACAGCGAGCCTTGCAGCTTGCCGTACGCTACTAGTGAGCCGCTGCAAACAGGTTTCTATTTCACACCTTTACAAGATTAAGGGCGGGTTGCTTCAACTAACCATTACTGGCCGTGCCATGGATGGCCGTGTGTGAAAATGTCCCCACATATTATTATTATTATTTTATTACTGACCGGTAATAGTCAAAAATGGCGCTAACTATCGTCAAATCAAAAAAATTGGTTGTTTCACAAAATCGTACGTCAAAAAGTTACTATTACCATAACCGACCAGTCAACGTAATTTTGTGTTGTCAAACAGCTTCTTCAAACATCAAAATATTATGGAATCTCTTTTTGAATAACTTTAACTGACGGATTTTTATGTCATGAAACAACCCGTTACATTTAACGTACGTTAAAGGGCCTAAGGGCGGGTTGTTTCAAACAGTCGGTTAACGTTACATACGGACGATTAAAAAGTTACTATGACTGATGATGTTTAACGTACGTTAAATGTAACGGGTTGTTTTATAACTTCAAATCCGTCAGTTAAAGTTTTTCAAAAAGAGATTCCATACTATTTTGATGTTTGAAGAAGCTGTTTGACAACATAAAATTACGATGACTGGTCGGTTTTGGTAATAGTAACTTTTTGATGTATAATTTTGTGAAACAACCCATTTTTTTGATTTGACGATAGTTAGCGCTATTTTTTACTATAACCGGTCCGTAATGGTTAGTTGAAGCAACCCGCCCTTACCATACAATATTTATTAACTTTAGTTTTTAATCCATAGTTAATATTACAAATGCGAAAGTAACTCTGTCTGTTACGCTTTCACTATGAAACGGTTGGACCGATTTTGATGAAATTTGGTATGAAAATAGCTTGAACCCTCGGGAAGGACATAGGCTACTTTTTAATCAACGACTTTGTCTGCATCCACGATAACCAACATTCACGCGGGCGAAGTCGCGGGCAAAAGCTAGTATTTCATAATTTTATTTATTTTTAAAAATATTGGTAATACGTCAGCAAAAAGAATCATGGCAGGATTTGTACAAAAAAATAAATATGTTTAGAGAAGTTGAATTTCTAATTCTTATACTCTTGGGTACCTAAAGAGTATCTTCAGGCATTTGCTATATTTTTAAAACCCCGCATTAAAAATGGATGTTAAAAGTGAATAGTTTAACGAAAAGCTCATTATTTCAGAACGAAACGGCGACTTACAGTAACAGTGACATTGACAGCCGCCGTTTCGCAGTTCTTACACTGAAATTGCATCGTTTTATGGAAAATAATATCACAAATAATAATTATTTTTTTACACATCACTTGTCTGCCAATTTAATAGATCGGCTAATGTCACTTTGTTTATTTTATGAACACAAAATGGGCAATGAGATGAAACCAAAAAGTATTATTTTCATCTCGTAATATTTTAATTATGAGGGGGTTTAAAATTATGGTAAGTATATATCAATCTACTCCTGGTAATGTATTCTCCACATTGGAAAATGTTTTAAACCCTCTGAATGATTTTTTTTTCTCATACAAATGAATGTATGGATCTCGCCATGATTCTTTGTGAAAATGACTGAGCACTTTTAATTTGTTTCCACTGGTTTTTCTTTTTTACTGTCCTCGTTATAATGTTTCTTTGATTTGGGCGGTAACAGACTATCGCCACACCTACGACACTCTAAACCAACGAAAGAATTTAAATTACCTACACTACTACCAAAATAACAGACTGATCATATACGTGCGTGTGTGTGCGTGTCTACGCGCCACGAGAACTAATAGCAGTTTCCAAAACACGTTTGACGCGGGAAGAGGTGAGGAACAATGTTTCGGAGGGAGGTGGGGCTTGTCGCTACTGTGCGGTAGTACTAATATTTATGCTGTGCTATCGCTAGCACTTTGTGCCTATGATTTCTGGAGGCGTCAAATCTATACCATAATCTATCTATCTTAATACTATTATATGCCTCTTCCTCATTATTTAAAGTCGATACTTTTTTAAAAAAATAACTACACTTAATTAAAAAAAATATTAAACTACATTTTTTGAAATAAAAACTGGTTTAAACCATGCGCACGCATGTGAAGGAGTAGCCAGGACGCAGAACTATCGTTTAGCCTAATTTAAAAATGTTCATTTAAAATATTTTATTATTATACTAAACTTAGTTAATTTATTCACGAACTGGTTAAGCATAAAGTCAATCAAAATTGTTAGCCAAGATTAGATCAGATTAGGAGAAGAAAAATTCCATCACCGCACTAGTATGGATTTCTAATGTAAAAAGCACACGTGCGTAATATGTTACATTATGACACTAAAAGCAGTGCAATAAGAGCCACTTTACGAGTATGTTGAAAAACGTATTGTGATTTCGGCGTCAGATATATACATGGGAGACTTCACACCAAAAACCTGCGTATGTTTTTTTTTAATATTTTTAATAGCGTTTATCGTCCATATCGCACATAATGAGGTAGATAATGGAAAACTATGTAGGTATTTTGCTCAGAGCAATAAAAAAGTATAGACGGAACATTGCGCTCATAAAAGTGTGGCACGTAATATGAAGACGATTCGGTGGTATGAATATGAAGACGGACGCTCGGTAGTCTGCCGCGAATGACTGAGAGCCCATGACGTAGTTTTGGTAAAATTAAAATTGCGAAATTATGCCGTCCTGTGTCGCTAAATCGAATACGCGCCCTTAAGCGACTTCGGCATATTACACATGTAAAACCAGTTAAACGGTTGTGTGAGACCAGTTTAATGTGGACTATAATACTGTTCAATTTCGTTCGTGTCACTAACAACATTGAACTTTTGTTCATTTAAACTTCAACATTGTACATTCACTAAATTAGGCCCGGCGCCCATTGTCGGCACGGCATGGCAAGGTATTTTTAAACGACGAATAAAAATATAACTTAAACGTTTAGAAATAAAGTTGAAATGTCAATGTTAACAGTCATAAGGACAAAAACAATACCGCGGTATGCTTATGCTTATAACTTTATTTCCATGCCTTTAAGTTATATTTTTATTTGTCGCCTAAAACTACCTTGCCTTGCCGTGCCGCCAATGGGCGCCGGGCCTTAGTGAATGTTTGTTCAGGTGGTGATTGCGCCGGACGGCGATCGCGACGTACTTGCATGTCGAGTACGTTTTTCGTATCTTATCTGTGACACCACCATTTTATTAACAACAAACGCCTATGAACAATATTAGAAATAATTATCTTAATTATTTCGAAAAGCAATTCATTATGATTACTATTGATAAAAGAATAAACAATTTAGGGCGCGCTTATCTACACGATGCAATATTACGTGATTGCATGATAAGTTTTTATATATGTCGGAGTACTCACGTGACGACTGATAACATGTTGTATAGAAGACGACACGCGGCGCTAACCCAAAACAAATATAATGTAGGAGTATGATGATGATGACTGAACTACTCACGTGAATGTGATGCCACCGATGTATGTGCCGAGGAAGAGAGATGTCTTCAGAGTCGCGGCGGTGGGGTCCAATGCCATCGCGGGGAAATCATGCATGTATGTAGCGAGGCAAGTCAGTACCGCCGCCATGCCGACAAGACTGGAAAGGGAAAAAACATTGTGTTTGAAAATCTTTTCTTCCAGTTATCCACGTTAAGGCGACGATATACGCCGGCGACCTTGAGCGACCAGAGAATCGTATGCGCTGCGTCTAAAACTCTCAAAGTTTAGTCGAAAGAATTAAATAAAAGATAGTATTCTTTAACTTAAAAAAAAGGCGTATACTAAAAGATAGATAATAAAATTGTCTGTAAGATGGTGTAAGTTTCGTTTAATTATACCTGGTAGATTTTGTGTGATTGTCAATGTTTTGTCCGCGTCAGACACAACTTCAAGAGTTAATTAAACTATTTAATATGAATATAATCAAAAATATTCACATACTAAATGATTAAGAGAATGTTCTAGTTTAACATATATTTTTTTCAAATCATTTACACTACACATTTTGACGTGATTGTCAGCTTAAAATCTGTAAAAGTCGTTAAATAGTTCCTTAATAGGTGACAATGGAGATCTAAATCTCCATTGTCAGCTCAGAGAGGACGCTCTCCTATATTTACGACCGGGTATTGTACAATGTAGTATAAGTTATGGTACCTGTGGAAACCAGCCACGAGTTGAGGCAAATCGGTGATTTCAATTTTTTTGGCAATAGTGCCACCAATGAGACCTCCAATACCAGCAACGCCCAACATTTGAGCCAATACTGGATGGCTTGGTGTGAGCATTCCTAAAGTTGCGGCGATGCCCCCTGATACACCAATCTAAAAGATAAATATAAAAATAGCTAAATATTTGACAAAATAATAAATGTTTGGGATACATGTTCGGGATGTTTGCAACCTCATATTACTAAAGTGTCATCAAAGTATTATAGTGCCGAGCTGAACCCAAGTTGCCTCGTTGGATAACTAAATGTGCTTATGGGGTATGGGCATCAGTTTAGACTTCACAACTAATGTTATTATAACCACATTATTATGAACAAGACAAAACTGCTGCATCTTCGATAAAAAAAAAATTACGAGATTGGATTTGTAATGGCTTTTGAGCCTAAATAACTAATTAAATGATGCAGAAATTTTATCGGTGTGTTCAATAATGTCTCAATGCCTTTACAATGATCAATAGATTAAGACTAATGTCATCAAGATTACAATGAGCGGGTCTTGGGCCGAGTCTGTAGCTGCGGACACGAGTAATAGCAATGTTATGTATGCCTTTTCTAATCATCGGTTGCACAAGAAACTTTTTGTTCCCCAATTTGTTATAAAACTACATTTTTATGAAGATTTCTTACCATTCCGAGATAATTTCCTTTGCGAGCGGTGGACTGGGAGCTAAGGCCGGCGAGGGCTCCAACGCAGCACAATGACGATGCAAGATACGCCATCTGATGGACTTCACCGTAACCCTATCGTAAATAAATCATGATTTATTTTTACTTGCTTCCTTTTGTTACAAAAAAAAAACAGAAACATTTTAATGGGTGACGCTTTAGGAATTGAACAGTGCATAACACAAACAATGGTGAGCTACCAAATGCCATTAGGTCTAACTTTATTGCCAATAATCTTACCTGCATAGCTGTCGTAATGTATCCTCCAAAGAGGGCTGCCGCTGGAATAGCGTACAGGTATCCATATTCTGGCGGGTCAGTCGGCCTAAAAATACATCAACAAATATTATTTATTGGCTTGCCCACAAAGATCACTTTCTACTCATCTATTACACAGGTGAAGATTTTTGTATTATTCGTCTGTTGGTCAAGTTGTCAAATGCGCAACTGCTGAAGGAGCCTTGGGTTCAATCATTCAGACTTTTCTGTGTTTTTTTTTTCAATAAGACACTCATAGTAGCAGTCTATAGAGAGAGAGGTGGCAGTGGTGGAGATGACATTTAAATGTACTATCGGATATTTTGCCGGTATCTAATGTTTTCTTCAATCACAAATACACTACAGATACTAGACAAGCAATACATATTGTGCTGCAGGCGCCTAGAACAAATTACGGCAGACATACTATTCTGTATGAAGGAGCACAGCTTTATAACACACACATCCTAGGCAAGCGTGTTCCAACTTAGGCCGCATCATCACTTAAGATCAGGTGAATTGCGGTCAAACGCAAGCCTGTTACCTAATAAAAAAAAATAAAAAAAACCCTTTGCCTCAAAATGTGAAACATTAAAAAGCTATGTACGCTTTCAAAAAGTATCTAAAGAAGCTTATTTTAGAGAATAAAAATCTGTAAATTATCTTGGAGCGCTATATCTACCTTACCTTATTTATTTTTATTTGTGTAACCGTTGCATCTCCAAATGTTAAGGAATTAGTTACTATTTGAGAAATATAATTCTTAAACCTTTCTACACCTTTGTTTAGTGTCGCGCTCACGATGGTCGCGCTATTATTATAATATTAATAAATGTGATCGTGTTCTATTGTTTACCTTTTGAACATGTCCAACATGCGCTGCGTGACGAGGAAGCCGCCGAACACGTTGACGAATGATATGAGCGCCGCTGTGCTGGCCAGCCACTAACAATAGATAATAGAGTCAATGTCTATGGCTATTGTGTTGGTTCACGATGTTGTGCACATTAAGAATAGAATGTCAAAGTATGCTTTGTTAGATTAAGGTAAATATGGTGGGCATTAGAGGGTTATGTTACTTATACCTATCTATTAACAGTCTATTGTTGAATCTACCATAGCTTTAAGCTATACTTAGATGGTCCATCTGCCTACAATGACAGACGAGACAATAGAGAAAGTTGACTTTACATCCTTACTTATCCTCCTCTACAAATATGATTCAATTTCGAAACTAGATAGTCAGCTCATCATTGTTATAATACCTGTACTGGTGTCTCGGGCAAGTACCCGCCTCCCATAAGCAGCAGGCCGCCGACGGCCGTGATGCCCGACACAGCGTTAGTGACCGACATGAGCGGGGAGTGCAGCGCGGGGACTACGCCCCAAACTGTGTGGTAGCCTACTACACCTGTATGCGTAGAAAATAAACTTTTAGCACTCGGAAAACATCGGGACGAGTATAACATTAGTACATAGTATCTTGATATGTTTGCTAATAAATGGAAGACGATACTGGATTCCCTTGTACACAAACTAAATTAAAATTAGGCATATGGCATCTCTTACTACCAGGCAGCTGAAGAAAAGGACGGCGACAGACAAGGACTAAGTTAGAGATGTCAAATTAGTTATTACCTTGAACTTCGCAGTGTTTTTAATCAATACGTTCTGAAATGACAACTATAATTGTATGAACATTTTAGATAAACTTAATATGACAGTTCTTTTTAATATATGTCTCTTTCTTGTTTTTTTGGAGAGAAAGAGATATAAATAGCTTAAAATTATTTTTATGCTATTTTTGAGAGAAGAATGCATGACTGTGTTAACAAAATTATATTATTATATTTAAATATTGTAATTGGTTTCGGCCGTTCAATAGAAATATAAATAAAAAGAAACGAAAAAAAAAAAAAAAAAAAAAGGAACAGGAAAAGAAGGAGGAAGGGAAAGGAAATATAAAATAAATAAATTAACATTATCGCGTAGAAAAGGATAAGATCGAGAGGAGGAGCAAAACATTGTGAAGTGACGAGAATATAATGAGAGGTAAAAGCAAAATGATGAAAATATCGTCAAGTAAGTAAGTAAAAAAAACGTGCAGGCGACGAAATTATTGTACAGATATCTAAACATCGAGGCGATAAGCTTTCCTTCTTTGTACAAGAAGAGGTTTATTCTTTGCAGTAAAACTATTACAGCACGATAGATTAGGTTTATACATATTTAAAACAGGTCATGGCCCCTACACAGTTCGATCGACAAACCTTGAATGTTACTGGCTACGTAATAATTACATCCCTAAATGGCTCGAAGCCACACCTTCAATAGAGCGCTAATATCAATAGTAAAACATCTGATTTACTTTCAAGGTTTCATGTATCTCCTTTATATTTACCTGATAGCGCTAGTGTTGTCGTCATAGTGGTGAACGCAGGGTTAGGTGCCGCCATTCCTAGACCAATTAAACTAGCCATTCCTGTAACAAACAAAATTAGAAAACAAAATTAGAATGAAATCTAAAGAGATAATTTTTCAAATTGGGTAGATGATTAACAAATAATTCCAAAACAAAACTTTTCTAAAAACATAGCCCTTAAAACCCAATTAACCTTTAATTAATAGGGTATTTTACTCTATATGAGAAAAAATCTATAAATGTTATTGAGACAGTTTAGGCATAAGGCAGTCAGTAAATGTAAGTTTTAGTTCATAAATAACAAAACAATTTTTTTAATTCAATTCAAAGTTTTCATTATTTTTAGTCTGCATGAAATAGTAGCAGCCATGTTATTACCCCGTACGGCTGTGTAAACAAAAAAAAATCAACTGTCAGTCAACCGATTGGCGTAATATAGGCTTTGTACTATTATTATTTTCGTAACCAACGTATTTTTTTCATTATTACACCTATTACAAAATATGCTTTTAAATGTTTTTAAACTATATACTATGAGCGCATTTGATACAAAACGAACTGACGTCATTTACGCTGAGCAATATGGCGTCCAGTAAGAGGCGTTTTCGTCAAAATACGCGCGAAATTTGAATATTTAAAATTTAGATGCATTTTTAAGGCACTTATCGATTGAATAAAAATTGTGTTTTTTTTGGTGGCATATTAGCACCACGGAATTTCATTGAGACACTTTCCAAAAATCGGTTTAATACCCTATTGTAAGCTTTTTAGTTGCTTTTAAATGAATTTATGGTTAGTCCACTGAGTTGGCAATAAAGGACGTCACATTTTACTAATACCGTACAAAAATCTATGGGGGAGTCGCGTTTTGAGAGCTCATAAAAAGTATGTTTAAGTTTACTATTAACTACTTTCTCTGATTTAACAGCTTAGAATAGCGCACTATAAGATATTATTTTTAATATGTTGTGGAAAATGTCGTAGGTTTTACATTTATAACTAGTGTATATTAAAATTTATAGTATAAGATTTTAGTGTATAACTGTTTGTTTTCTCAAATAAAGTAAAATAAAATAAAAAGTATGTCAATATGGTGGTGTCATCATCCCTAACATGTATGATCTTCATTTGTTTTTTAGGGTTCCGTACCTCCAAAGGAAAAAACGGAACCCTGTTGTTGTCTGTCCGTCTGTCTGTCAAGACCCTTTATCTCAGGAACCGCGTAGAGGTATCGAGTTGAAATTAAACCATATGAAGCCGTGAAAAAGTCAAACTTCTAAGTTAATGTGAAAAAAAGATACGGCCATTTATACCGCAAAAAACGTATATTTTGACACTCTCAAGGGAATCAAAATTCATAGGGTACTTCCCGTTGACCTAGAACTATGTAATATGGTCTTACACTACAAGTACAGGGTAAAGTCTGAAAACTATACATTTGTAATTGAATCATAAAAATATTGTCTTTATTTATAGTACCTACGTAATCAGTCATCAAGGTATTCGTTGTTATAATTGTATGGGTGACCAAATTAAGGAATTTGAACGGAACCCTCGGTGGGTGAGTCCGACTTGTACTTGTCCGGTTTTTTTACATCATCATTCGTTTATTACCTGTAGAATACAAGAAAGCGTCCTTCAAAGTTTCTTTGAAGGGATTGGGCGGTTCTGATTTAACGACCGCCGTGGGAACAGTAGCTGCTTGCACGGTGGCCATGCTTGGGGGAGGTGGGGGCGGCCAGAGAAGCTCTCCAGCCTTGAGGACTATAGCGCCGCGGGTGACTTCATCTTCCAAATTAATGTGGAAATGATCGTTTGTACCTATGAGATAATATGGAAAAAAAAAATAAAAGTCTTATCTGCCGATATAGTACCAGGAGATTTAAATAGCTCTCCTGTCTTAACATATCAAGTCGAATTACGACTTTCAGTAAATATTTATTTTCAGCTTCAAAGCTTTAAGGAAAATGAATATAAACACACATTTATCTAATCAGTCTTACCTAAGCTAAACAGGAACCCTGAAATATTATTAGCATATAACGTAGACGCGTGCGCAGGCATCCGACTGGGCATATCAGTCAGACCGATGTGCGTCACGCCGTGCACTTTCGTGATCTCGCCTTTCTTCGTTGTCTGAACGTTGCCTCCCATCTCCGCTGCTAAATCTACTATGACACTCCCGGGTGCCATGTCACGGACAGCATCCTAATTGATTAAAAAAAAACTTTATTTTATACATATGCGAATTGGGCTAATAGTAAGTCGACCAATTCCAAGTCGTAACAAATTAATCGGCATCTCCACAGTCGGAATTATAATTGATTGTCTGTTGAGCTTCAGTTTTCGTCTTACTCAATTTCAATTTATCTAGCGCGATCTACTTATTTTGATGTATTATTTTTATCGTGCATCTGTCCCGTCCCGTCAATAAGATATTACAATGCATTGTTTGTAGTCGAAAATTAGGACAATGACTCACAGACACTCACCTGTCTATACTCCGTTTATTATTGTATTACACAAAAAGCAACCAAATAACGATAGTTATAAGGTTGTTTAGTTGTAATTACTGCATTTTTGGAACGAAGTTCCTTAACGCGGCTTTCGGGTAGTGCGAATTAGTAGAAATCGTAATGTAACGAAATGCGTGTGTGTGCGAGTATCGAGCCTACCACAAACAAATAAGCACATATACATCTTTTTTGTACAGACTGGTCCGTAAGGAACTTCGTTCCTTACGGGGAGTCCCCCGCGACCGCACTATTTTTTTTGTATGTAAACGGGTTATTGTTTACATTGTTTTGTCATCATCATCATTTTCCTGCCCATGTCCCACGTTACTCAGGTTCGGCGAAACACGTTTTCTTCTTATATTCCGTCCTATCACCCGTCATGCTATCACTGCACTGGTGCCACTTTCAAACTTCCTCTCATACACTCATTTAACCTTATCCATTCTGGTCACTCATCCTTCGCAACATTCTCATCTCCGCTACGTGCAATCTTTTTTCATCTGATATTCTTCACGGACCTACATTACGACAAGTCCTCTCACGGACTTGTAGATTTTCCCCTTTAACTTGAGGGGCCAGTTGTTTCAGTGACCTGCTGTCATTTCATCCATCTTGAATTGATATGGTGTGTTACGTCTTGGTCTACTTCGCCATCCTCTTGGACAACCGACCCGAGGTACCGAAATTCGGAACAGGTCGGTATCGGCGTTCCGACGAAAGATATAGTAGGTATTCCGTTTTGGTTCTGCTTAATCTTAGGTCAAAACTCTCCAGTCTTTTCCACCACACCTTCAATCTGCTCTGGACCTCTAGGCCATTCTCGGCAACCAGCATAATGTCATCGACAACCTCACAAGGCACCCAGTCGTATGCTTTTTCGAGGTCAACAAACACCATGTAAGCCGTGTGGTGCCGGCCGCGAATTGTACTACCCCATTTCTACCCGTGGGTGTCGTAGAAGGCGACAGAGGGTACATATTGACTAGAGGATGGGCACTAGCGTCCTTCTGAGTACCATAACACCTAATGCGATCGCCAACATGCGTCGACCACGCAAGGCGATTACGGCTGGTCCCCCTTTGAGGGAGACCTATGCCCAGCAGTGGGCGTCTAAAAATTGACATGATGATGATTAAACACCTTGTGCAAAATTTTATGCGTACCTTTATATTTCTCGCATAACTGGCGGATTGCGAAAATGGTATAAGTTGTAGCCCGAGTCCCCGACCAGGCATAAACCCGAATTGGTTTTGTGTAATTTCGTCTCTTCTCTTCAATAGCTTTCGCCCATGATTTGCTTTGTATTTCTCGTGTAATAAAAATACCGATTTAACGATATTTGTCTAACGTTATATTGAGTGGAGTATAGATGTCCTAAAATTATCACGCTTTACTGAGTGAAAATTGAAGGCAGATTTGAGTACCTACATAATATTTACCATTAACGCGTATCAATATTACTTTTCTGTCCTATTTTTATGCAGACATGACACTGATAATGATAATACGCATGTAAACAAGACCACAATATCATGAACATAATGTCTGTTACGTAATTATCTATTATTATTACAGTGCTATTACACAAAAATTAAGGCTCAAACATATCGGTGTAATTTTCGTCATCATCCGCACAATTGGATATGCAAATAAGTTGAGTTGTGAACATATTGTTAACCATTCATTCAACGTCGGTCTTTGTACACTAAACCTTGAAAGGGGTCATTGTACTCATCATTAGGAACTACTATAACTTTTACGATGGGACCAACATCGAAATTGCTACAAAAAAAATCGGCAGATCCATACATTTTGTCGAGTTATGCGAACATAAATGTATAGGTCAGCTAAGGTTTAGAAACAACAAAACCTAACGTTTTAATACGTGTTCATGTTTCACATAATGTTTGTCAGCTTAGTATGTTTAATAAAATGTTATCGACGATTTAAAACAGCTGTTATAATATCAACTTATGTTAAGTAACTTTAATAGTATCTGGGATATCCAATTTTTATCTTAATGTAAAGAAGTGCATGAGTGTCATGTCAATTTAATGAACACCATACCTAGTTATAAGTCTTCAGCATTTAAAAAATAAAAATGAAAAATAATACTGTTGTCAAAGCATTTGTAATACAACCCAAATCAAACCTGAAATAATAGTGAGTAAGTTGACGGATGTTGTGTCATATCTAACAGTGGGAACAGTAGATTGAGTTTAAGCTTACCTCCAGAATAAGAATCGGCGCCGGTTTTCCCGGTATGAGAGCAGTGCTGATAACTACATCAGAGGTCCTGGTCTCCTTCCCCAGGAGTGCTCTCTCAGCATCGAGGAACTCTTGGCTCATCTCCTTTGCATATCCGCCTATTCCAGCGCCTTCCTCCTAAACGACGCAAATAAAGCGGGCATTCAACTTGAGACAAAAAATAGTTAGCCGCGTGAAAAATAAACATTTCGAAACTCTGGTGTATTTAACAAAAGTATACTTAACTAAATGTATATCGTCCTTGAATTTACATTTTGTAAAAGATAATTAATTATAAAACAAACTGTATGAACTTTTATCGGCTTCTATTTTCTTTTATCAGTCGTAGAATATTTATACCCATACATACGTAGGTGAATATTCTTTGGCAATAAACTTAAATGAAATGTTTTCAAGGTTTACAACATGCCAAACAAGTTTGTATTCGTTAAACCGGTCGATTTGGGGGAGTGACACTTGGGTAAGTACATATAGAATGATACAATATAGGTGCACTAGTATTTTCAAAATTACTTAATGTTAAGTTTGATAAATATTTTTTTATCAAATTATGTTAGATATTATGAAATTGGTGCCAATTTAAACAAGATTAAAATAAAGATCAATGTAGTGCAAACATTCAATTACCATTATGAGCATGCCTTACAAATAATCGATGCTTATAGGTAGTCAATGAAAAAGAAAATCAAAATTAAAGTAGCATATCACGTAGAGATAACAAAAGGATAACATAACTCAAGGTTTGGTGCGTTGAATGTTGCAATTTACTTAAGATTTAGCAGAACAAAACAAACGTTATAAATAAAGTGTATAAATATTACGTGACTACGTATCTAAACTATGTATGTACGAGTCATTTGATCTGGAAATTACCATTGGCGATAGCAGCCAAGGGCAGGGTGGACGCTGCACCCCAACCACTAGGATTAGGGTACAGCCACCTCTGTAAACAAATAGTTTTATAAGCACAATTACCTGATAACACAATATGCGTGATACAATGCATAAAACAAGCATGCGGTCATATGAGAAACGTGATACGTATACTTTGACCGCACAATTATTACATATATACTAGCACAATATAATATAGTGTTGTATCCATCTCATGCGCAAATATAGGTCATGCCGCGAGCTCTCATTGAACGTAATACATACTGCAGTAACAACGAGTAGAGTTTTATGATTCATTGTGGGTTCAGGTGTAATAATTACAGTTGACATAATTAATTCTCGCTTAGTAGATAACGACAAGTTTCTTCATTTCGGATATTTAATAATTGACTACAAAACTTAAATAGTTTACAGTGGTTACGTGGCGGTCCACAAATATGACTGGACGTCAAAAAGCTTATCATCAAACATCCGACGTGAGACGCAGGGTATACACGCGATTGGGATGTGGATGTGTCGAGGTAATCGCTCTAACCTTCATGTCCATGGTGATGAATTGCGCGCCGAGGCTTTCGACCTGCTCGCGCACTGCGGGGCGCGTGTCGAAGGCACGCACGGCAGCGCCCATGCAGCGTGCCTGCGCAGCGGCCGCCAACCCCGCGACCCCGCCGCCCACCACCAGCACCCGGCACGGCGGTACGCGCCCAGCGGCCGTCATCTGACCTGCACACCGCTTCACATTTAGCTACTCGTGCACGTTATGAACTATCACGATATCGGCGCTACGACGAGACACAACGATAGAGAATCGAATTTTCTAAATACTGGTACATACACACAAGTGCAATTAGTGACAGAGACAATGTTCTCTACAAATTCGATCCTATTTTCATAATCCATGTCATTATCAATACGTATTATAAAATAAAGTCCCACACCACGTCTGTCTGTTCGCAATAAACTCAAAAGCTACTGAACGGATTTTCATCAATAGACAGACTGATGTGGAAGGTTTATAAACGTATGGTTTGTTAAGGTTTTGTGTAAATTAGTTGTCAAAGTCAAAGTCAAATCATTTATTTCAATTAGACCATTAAAAAGGCACTTTTGAAAGGCACGTCATAATAAAAAAATATAAAGTTGATTCTAGTTGCCCATTCCAAAAGGTAGTTTCGTATGGAGAAGAATGGGCAAGAAACTCCATACTTACTCTTTTAAAAAAAAATGTGTACAATATTTTGCATTTACAGTTTACAGTTATATAACTATACGTGAATACGATGGACCTTGCATAAAAACACTATATTGAAGTATGTACAAAGTATTACAAGATAAAGAATGACAGCTAAGTTGTATACATATACATAGTGTTCACATATTATTATTTACAATTATTGTAAAAGTAGACAACCACTCCATACATTTCAACAAACTATGAACCTATGAACCAGTGTGTGACCCAAAGCAAGAATTAAATATAATGTATATACTAAGTATAAATTAAGTAGTTTTAATTAGCAATCCGTTGAAATATGAAAAGATCATGGCGACTGGGAGCTATGTAGATGGCTATTGCTCTGCTGCCCGTGCGAAGCCGGGGCGGGTGGGTAGACTATACAAGAATTTATAACTCAAGAACGGCTGGACCGATTTGGATGAAAATTGGTGGGGAGACGGACATTGGATACCTTTTTTTGTAGTTGTAGGGTAGGTGTAGGGTAGGTAACATAGATATCCGTGGTAGGTAAGTAGGTAGATAGGGACAGGACAACTTCTTTCGGGTCAGCTAGTATTATATAGAAGCAAGATTTGTAATTTTTTATATGTTTGTAATTAATAAATACGAAAACAACTGGTCCGATTGCAAAAATTCTTTCAGCATTAGAAGGCTAAATTATCCCTCAGTAATATCGATAGGCTTATTTATCAATTGAAAACATTAGGGTCTAGGGATCCTTGAGAAAATTCACGCGGAAGTTGCGGGCATAGTGCTAGTAATTAATAATAATCAAGGTAATTGGTACCATCACTAGATATTATAAATTAGAGTCTGTGTAAATTCATATAAATACATAGTAATAAAAAGATACTATTCTTTGTGTGTGATTAGTTTGACCTATTTATTGAGATGAACAGTCTCCTTATTAGATTTAGTTACAATTACACTTACCAGGCTTCAACTAAATTGGTGCTGCGACGTTAGTGATCTACAGATACAGAATTTGGCCGAAGCCTTTTATATGTGACCTAATCGAGTGATCTTTCATTAATTTCAATCTGCTGAACGAAAGTTCTAAGGACTTTGGCGAAAGTTTTAAGGCTGTTAGTGACTACAGAGGAATATTTCGATAAAAAGAGGCGCTTTTCCTTGTTATTTTGTTAGACTGTAAAATAATGTTTTCATTAGTCTCACCAGAGAAGAATCGTGGGAAATTAGCCGCAGCCTCGATTACAGCCCGGTACCCAGCCACATTTGCCATTGAACTAAGCGCGTCAAATGCTTGAGCCCGACTGATACGAGGAATGCAGTCCATGGCTGCAAAAAATAAACACATCTGAGAACGTAAAGTGCCAAAAATTCTAATATCTCGAAAATTCTAATATTCTTGAAGATCTTACCAAATGCATTCACATTTTTAGCAGAAAGTTTTTTTATCAGTTCCTGATTTTGAGCAGGATACAAAAATGATATGAGTGTCCCTTCAGCTTTAACATTTTGTATTTCGTTATCTACTAGTGGACGGACTTTTAAAATGATATCTGAAATAGACAATAATATATGTTGAAATATAAATTTATAAAAAAAATACACAAAGTTGGTTGAAAGTATTTATATTAATTAATCAATAATTACCTGATTGGAATGCATCCTTTAAGCTGGTAACTTTTGCACCTGCCTCTTCATATGTCTTATTTGGAAAATTAGCTAAAGCACCAGCATTCTCTTCAATATTGACACTAAAGCCCTTCTTAACTAATTTGCTAACTACGGCTGGTACCACAGCGACTCTGAAAGCACATTAATCATCAATAATATGTTGCAAAGTGGCTTTGACTAACATAGTATTTTTATTCTGATTTTAATGTTATACCTTCTTTCATTTTCCCAAATTTCTTTAGGTATACCAATGCTAAGTTTAGTATATGGTACCCCTGGAGTTGGGGGTACCGATGCATTAGAACTCGAAAGTCGAAAGTGCCATGATCGCTGCAAAGGCTTGCGAATATTCAATAACCTTGTGGACCCACACATATTGGATAATTACTGTAACAAATAGAACAAAATTAAATGAAATGAAGACCAACAGTGTATGTCAGACCTAAACACAATCATTTAAAGTGGCATACCATCTATTACAATGATTCTTTATTAACAATTAGGCCTTTTAGTGAAACTATGCTTGAATACTGCCAATACAAGGCACTGAGTAAGTCAATGAATTTGACTTCACTATCAGATCACAAACATTAATAAAGCACAGGAAATGGAAAACAGTACCAAACATAGTCAAATGCTTTTGCAAATTATAAAATATATTGAATGATATAAAATATATTCAATTATAGAACTGAGAGCTGAAGAAGCCAATTAATTTATTATTTAATACAGGAGATAATATTCATTGTACATTATCAATTGTTTTATCTAAAAATGCTAGGCATTGGAAATATCTTGTGGTAAGTTGTTTAATGCTGGTTACATTTTATTTCTGTAAAGGTATTGTAATACTCTAGTATCTAGCCTGTATTATGTCTTGGGTTTTAAAACTTGATTTAAATAATATTTTTGACACTGAACTGAATTAACACATGACAAAAATTCAACATGCATTAATTAAAAGCAGGTGGTATTTTCATAATAGACTGATGTATTATGAAAATACCTAGTCTACCCTAGTTTGGGGTCAGATGGCCGTGTGTGAAAAAATGTCCCCACATATTATTATTATTATTATGAAAATACCACCTGCTTTTTTATGGTTATTGTGTGATCTTTATTCAAGATATTCACCATCAGTACCACTGATCCAGCATGGCATTAAAAAATGCCATGTTTGAAAAAATATGAATGGAAACATGAAACTAAATTCCACTTTTTAATACCTACTTACTAAAAAAACATGTCTGATTTTTATGTATGAAATTAAAAAATATATATTTTGATTATTTGCCAGGCATGTTATTGTCTGTCTGTCTGTCAGGGAGCTGTATCTTTTGAACTGTGAGTAGATTTGCAATTTTCACAGAGTGTGTTTTACTGTGCCATGATAACAATAAATAAAATCAAGATAATAAACATTAAGGGGGTTCCCCTGTTGTGTGTTTTGGTACGGAACCCTTCATGTGCGAGTCCGACTCGCATTTGGCCGATTTTCTGTAGAACAAATAATAATGTAGGTCACTTAAAGTATAGTACTAACTATTTAACGAGTTCCTTGACAGCTAAAAATAGCAGGCCAATTACTGGAAAGATTTTCTTTTGTTCACTTGAAACGTTAAAGCTAACAGACATTATGTACTAATATTACCATTAGGTACCAATTTATTAATCTTATCCACAGTGAAAAAAAAAACAAGACTTATGTAGCATAAAAACTGCATGCGAAATACCTTTGTCCAAGCCGGCTTCGTTTCTTGTGGCAGTAGCGTAGCCCGTAGACCTCTTGGCCTCTTGCTCAGCACTAATCTATAAAAACTTCGCTGAAAAGCTGCTATGTGTGGAATTATACTTTTCTTAAATGAAAACGATAAAGAATAACAGTTAAAAAGTAATTAAAGAGACGAACCAAAACCACCACGGGCAAAATTTTAATGAGGGCACAATTATTATTCTGTATTTAGCTAGCAATTTATTCAACAGACACGACACCCGCGGCCCGGCGTGCCCGGTACTGCCGTATGCCGTACTGCGATAGAGTTGACAAATGACATTTGTAATTTATTTAACTCACTCAATACAACAAGCAATCAGCGGGGCGGGTGATAAGTCGGACTAGTCGGACGAATCAAAATCAACACGTTGTACACTACGAGTACGAGTACGACTCGTTTCGACTATCGCGCGCGTGTGTGTGTGAGTCGATACCCGATATATTACTTTACTCTATGGTGTGAGTGTTTTATAGTCTATAAAACATTATGTGCAAAATTGAATGAAACTGTCCCTCGCCTCTGATTAGTGCTGCCAGCCTTGTCACATAAAAGTATTCTGTGGCCCTATCGCATGGTAAAACTAACACTGCACAGCTTCGATCAATAATTATTGATCGAAGCTGCACAGCAAAAATATGTGTAGCATAGTAAACGTACCTGTAGATGTATCATTTTGTCGAAATCAATTATATTTGTGAGTCACATCATACCGAATTCTTTTTAACACGCTTTTTTTTTAAATATAGTATTCAGTTTTCTTCTGTTTCTTTTTTTATTTATTTATTATTCAGAAATATCGCTCAGCCCTCAGGTGACCATGACCGTAACAAATATGTGTGTGTGTGTGTGTGTGTGTATGTTATGTGTGTCTGTGTGTGTGTGTGTATGTTGTGATTGCGTGTGTGTGTAAATTTGGTATGATTATAGCTTGAACCCTGGGGACGGTTATAGGCTACTTTTTAATGCGCGACTTCGTCTGCACCCACGATAACCGACATTCACGCGGACGAAGTCGCGGGCGAAAATAAATAAATCAGATTTATACCACCTTTTGTAAAATAGGTACAATACAATAGGTACAATAGATCTTACAAATATATATAAATTAAATGAAGTACGTATTTTGCAGTGTTGTTTATTGCATTTACAGACTAATAATATTACTTACGCGTAAGTAACGCTTGTATGTTTTTAGTGCACACAAACTTTACGACGTAAGCATGCTTTAAAGTTTGATTTTTTTTAATGATAAAATATAACATTGATTACTAGATTTTACCATTGGCATGCATTTTAAAAATAAATTATAATTGATTATTTATTAAAAACGTACATTTTAATCGACATTATTTATTCGAATCGGACTTTGTATTGTATAGATCTAGACTTATTACTGAAAAAATAATATATTTGTACACCAATTTCATTGGTAGGACATAGAGCTCTGACTAAAAGGTATACCTACGTAAGACCTTTTGTAACACCTGTGTTCACAAATAAAGATTGATTGATTGATTGATAGTTCTAGTGCGCTTTATTTATATATATAATTTATTTTATAGTAAAGACAGTAGATTTGAGGTGTTATAAAAATTGTAAATGTACAGTCAAAATAGTAGGGATGGTAACACTGCCTCCGACGCTTGCCGTTTTTCGTTCGTTCATTCGGTTTGACTTTTGAACGTTCAGTGAGTTGCTTGTTAAATATTTCATTTTCTTCTATCTTCTAAATTACTTGATAAAAAAACGAACAAATATTTCTCCTAAGCATGTTGTTTTCTTCTATAAAAACACCGTTTCAGAGCATGCACGCTTAGTAGGATACTAAAAATACTATTCAATATTGCCAGTCCGAGAGACTAAGCTTCATTTGGCTTTGCTGGAGTTGTAAAGTACCGTGAATTACAAGAGATAGGCTTATTATTTTATAGGATAAGCATTAATAAAATTAACTCAAAATTAACTTGATCAATTATTTACTGTAACGTTTCTACATAGTTTAAGGAATAAAAGGCTATGTAGAACTGTACGAATTGAATTTAATAGCTCTCACACGAAAGATAAAAATGTGATGAGTATCAAAAACAAGATATTATTAAAATAAGAACTGACCTAAACGCATTAGGATTAGGCAGAGTTTTCCAGGAGGATTATGATCCACAGCCTGGCCGGCGTACAGGATCAGCCGAAGAGAAGACTGGCGCGATCAGCTCGGGGACGGAGGTTCCCCAGGCGGTCAGTAGGAGGACCTGCCCTGGGAGCACAGGCACGCGACAGCTCGGCTTAACCCGCTTAACTGACTCTCGGTTGTAGACTGGTAAACTTGCAGTAAGTAGACTGGTAGACTTCAGCAACGTAAGCGTATGGGTAATCAGCGTGTTACCCAAGCGACTCCGAGATCTAGACTCCTCTTTGACAGGCTTTGTTTTCTGACCGCTCTTCCGAAAATCGTAAAAAATCCAATTATGAATCCTCTTTCTAGAACGGTCAAATCGCTTTTCTATAGCACCGGCCAGACTCAATAATTGTCGAATGACAATATTTTTTTTATAATATTAGTGCGAATTAGATCTAAAGAAACACGCGGTAATACAGCGGGTGTTCAGCCGTTTAATATATAACACAGACAAACAAGCTTACAAGATCAACAGCATAGAGGATTTACGTTAGTAGCCGAAAACTTTTAGAAGTAATGTTGACGGTCGTCAAATTTGACGACTGTCATTGACAAACATGTCAAAGCAATCATTATTTATTTTTCAGGTTTGTAAATATTAATTTGATCCAATTATACAGGAATATAAAGCAATGGATGACGACAGGAACAGCATAAAAAACGTAAGTATATAATACACATTCTATTCATAAGATTCCAAGAATCTACAAAAACAAATATAAAGTGTAAACATAACGTGCGATAAATGATTTCATTCTTATAAAAAGTGAATATAGTTATCGGATTAGACCGAAATACTATATTACCTACCTAATTTTTTAATAAAAGATATTCACAGATTAAATTGAAATGAAGATTTTATGTCGCTTGTATTAGATCTGAAATAAAGTTTTACTCTTACTAGTCCCTCTGTTCAGAATCAACAACACCTATGGACCATTACCAGTCCATGCGTCAGCCCACGGAATATGCAAAATGATCACTCTATCTATATAATGGATTGCAGATCTGTAATGATAGACGTAGGTAAGATTTGAATAAATAAATAAATGATGCGTATAGCGCACGACCATTGACTGTGTTTGGGCTGTTTTCTTTTATTTTATTTAGAAAATGCTTCTAGAATGGTAGAAAAAAATAAAGTAGCAACACTGAATGGCGTCCTAAAATGACTCTAGTGAGGCACTCAAAATATCGATATATTAAATCATTTATGTAAAATGTGTTCATTGTCAGCCTATTTAAGCCTATTCCATGCACAAGGTCCGTCATACTTCGTCTAATGAATTAGCCACATAAAATTATAAAATAATGGGCAAAGGGCAAAGATGTTCGGTTTGCAAGTATCACTTGCCATACCAACTTTAAAAGATGTCCAAAGTATGCACTTTTTGGTCTTTCAGATTTCAGCTCATTGCCCATTTTCCCTTTACCTTCCAAGGCATATGAACTCAAATTCATCCAAACGCACGTAAATGGTTTTTTTTTGTAGTTTTTATTATTATTGAATAAATTGAAAATTGTTTATTAGTACATAAATCATTCTTTACTATCTTTATCCGGTGTTAACCGTACGAGATTTTGTTTATACCTAAATAAAAGGGTAACAATCCAAGAAATTACTGACATCAAATTACTTTATCAGATTTCGTAAATTCAAAACTGTTAACCGAAATCGATTAAAAAATTACAACTAGATCTCAACAACACTAGTGTCCTGTCAGCAGCAAGGTCAACAGGTTGCTTCAGCATGGATTTGTGACTGGCTTGTCTTTCTCTTCGTTCTTTCTTTGTTTCATTTCATTCACTCACCCATGCACACTGCCTCCCGGCCGGTTGCCGACTTGGAAGCTGCTGAGTAACTGAAAAAAATTGTCGTTTGTGTGAATTGATTTCGATTTTGTGATAGATTATTAACGCTAGCGCCAAATTTTTATACTGAAATAATGGCCGGTAAAAGCCGTATGTTATTTAAATATGTTACCGAACTTAGCGCCACCAAGTCAAGAAATTGTAAGTAGTGGAGTGGTTTTATTTATTCATGACTAGTTTTTTTGGTTAGGTAACTGTGGTAATAATTCACTGTAAATTAATGAAACTTTTATTGAAATATTTTTTTTACTTAATCCATCAGCAGATTTATTTATGCCACTAATTATTTGATTGCTGGCAGTCAATTGATGATAATTAGAATTAGAACTTTGGCCTGAGTTTGGCTTATGCCAAGTACAGGTCATAGAATTTAGTTTTTTTATTCTTCGTTCTCTCAAAATGATTGTTTATTTGTAATGAGTAATATGTTCACATCTGCCTACTAACTCAAGTGGGAATGTACTCCCGCTGCTGTTATTTATTAATTGTGGCAACAGCATTGGTTTAGCAACTATGCCAAGACTGTTATTAGTGTAAATTTTATGTTTAGATTTTGCATGTTATTTATACAAGTTCATCTCATGAACAAATAGCTGAATTGGTATTTTAGTTTTATGATGATTTTTTTGTCAAGTATATTTTCCCTTATTTGTTTAGGTATGGACATTGTTACAGTGAAATATTTAACTAATTTTCAAGTATCAACAGGGAATGCAAGTTTAATTAAAAGACAGATTTATTTAAAATATTTCTGTCTCTTAAAGCTGAATATTTAAAAGACATTTTAACGTTAAATCCTTGATATTTTAGATGGAACCGCCAAAAGAGTGGTGGCAAAGAACCCTGTTGTTGAATTAGATGGTGATGAGATGACCCGCATCATTTGGTCCATGATTAAAGAGAAGCTTATATTCCCTTATGTTAAGGTAAGTCAGCAAATATGAATAATTAATTATATCAAAACTAATGCCAAACAGTACCATCAGTCCATCTTAAGAAAAGTGCCTACATGACTGAGAAAAAAGAGGGAAAAGAGCTATCAGAGCCACTTACAATCGGACATAGTTTAGCAGAAAGGACTCGACCCACAAAAAGTCATTTTTGAGTCATAAAAGTTTTAAGTTAAGATGGTAATTGTCTGCAATGAGGTTGCATTTAGAAAATATTTTATGAGTGTAGTTATATTACATAAACTGACGTATTTTCACAGTTATTTGGAAAAATGAGAGTTTGAGTTGTTTCTGCTAAATTGGTTTTAACATTAGGAAATATTTCTTTTAATTTCTCAAAAAGGACCTAAGTAACAAAAAGTGTGATTAACTGGTATTTAAATAAAAATTATTTATTATTTTGGAGAATAAATATTTATTCAGAAAGTAGGAACCTATACTTCCTCATCATTGTCATCACCAAGCTCCTTCTAGACCTCGAAATCTGGTTCTGCTCCGAGACCATCCACGTGTTCCACAGATTCGTTCCCTTTTAATGACTTGTATCATTTCATTTTTGACTATACTGTGGGTTGAGTCCTTTCTGTTAAACTTCGTCCAATCTTACATAGATTGAGTGCGATTCTGTAAGGAAACTAAGAAAATTAACATAATCATGGTACCTTGTCAATACATCTATGAAAATATCATTTATGCTAGAAAAAAACTGCATCTTTTTAGTAAAGGTAGAGAAAGACATAATTATTACACTAGAAATAGGGACCAACTACTTCAATCAAGTTCCAGGTTGACTAAAGTAGATTTATCTGTCATGACATACTTTTAAAATGTTGCAATAAAGTACCTTCTATGTATGTCTTATTTAGAATGCACACTATGCAACCTAGCATATTATAAATAGGTTGATTACTTCACTGATAAAAATACTTAACTGGATGCAGCATGCTAGATTAATTGATTAGCATTTGTAACTTTTGGAGCTGCTGAAGAAGTAGATCTACATTATCTTTGCATCATATAATAATATGTTAGTAATATATCATTTTTCATACCACATGTAAGCACTATGTGCTTTAAAGCTACCTACTTACGAGGTATGAGTTTCATTGACTTGAATGTGCCCTGTATGCCATGCTCACTAGAATGTTTCACTTATGGTGGAGCATGTGTTAGATCATTCAGTTCCCTTAAAAATGGTTGAGCTAAATAGTACTGATCCGTGACTTCCTCCGCTTGATTGTAAAACAAAAGTAGCCTGAATGACTCTTTATAACATCAGCTAACTGCCAGTGAAAGTCCTGTGAAAATCAGTTCAGCCGTTTCAGAGATTAGCGAGAACAAACAGACTGACACACAATTTTTTTTTAAATTGATTTTTTGATATGTTTACCATAAGTATATGTAAAAAAAATTACATTACAAACAGACAGTTGAATTTTATTTATTTGTATCAATAGGATATTTTACTAATCAGTCAGATAGATTTACAAAAAATATTGGACACGTGTTTTTTCTTTTTTCACGTAAACAAAAAATGAAGACGATATACAGTGCGTCGAAAATTCGTGTGACATCGCCAGTAAAAGTGTATTGACATTGTGTCAGTAGACTTTTACTGGCGAAGTGACGTCACAAACCCCCACTCATGATCTTTGATGCGTTTTATCTTCGTCAGTTTTTATTGATTTGATAAAACAAAAAATACGTATCCAATATTTTTTGATAATCTAACGGACGGACTAATTAGATATTTTTGGTAAAATACCCTATAGTTTGTTATGATTATGTTTTTCTTTAGACCTCATGTGCACAACTTTTTACATTGTTCTCACATTGTAGATGCCCCTTGATTTAACATGGATGATTATTGATTTTAAAAGAGTGTTCATGGAGTTTCTTATTCATTCTTCTCCATTGAAACCTTCTGTTTGGAACAAGTAACTAGCTTCAACTTTCTGACTAACCCTTTGAAAATGGTTTATGTGAATTTTATAGTTTTTCGAGTTTTGATCATTTAAAACATATCAATATGTACAGACAGCGTCATCGACTGATTACCCCCACGCATTAAAATTCTTTTGGAAAGGGGGTAAGCAGTTGATAACGCTGTCTGTACCTAAGTCTATACTACAGAGTTACCAATTCATACAATAAAGTATGTTGTCTATGTTGTAGAATATATGGATCATGATAATGGCACAAGATATTTCATGTTGTGAATGTTTTAAGAATTTTTTACAGACGCTTAGTCTTGCTGGTTAATTTAGTTAGGGTCTGTAGCTATAGTATAAATCCTCTTTTCTTTTCTTAATCATTGTCTAATTGCTACCTTCAGAGATGCCACTTACAAATAATCAACCAACAACTTTAATTGGCCAGCTGGCCAGCTTCTATTGTAGTCGTTATAAAGAATGATATAATATTAAGAACATTACAATGTTTATAGTGAAGTGAAGTGCTGATCAATTAAGTGTTGATTGTTCAATAGTTAGATCAATTTTATCCATGGAATAAATATGGCAGTATGCCAGCTTTTCTATAGAAAATATGTCAAACCACCATAGTATTTATTATTCGAATAAAAGTTATCTGGCTATTTAAAAATGCTTAGTGCTTATATTTAAAGTTACTTAGGGCGTACGTTAAACTTGCGTGTCTTTGTTTAAAAAAAACCGGACAAGTAAGACTCGCCCACCGAGGGTTCCGTTCCAATTCCGTGATTTGGTACCCATACAATTATGACCACGCATGGGTCACACGCATGGGTGTGCACGTATGGGTCTGCAAGAACATGGACCTGAAAAGGTCACGAACGATGAAGAAGGTTTCATCAAGGTCGAGAAGAAGAAGAGGATGAAGAAACCAACTTGTCCGAATAAGTGTGGGACCGCACCGACCGGACCGAACCACCTGCTGCGTCCTGCTGTTCCAGTGACGCTGCTGTATGTGTCTCGACTGCACTACTCTACAAAGGTTGAGGAGGTTGTAGAGTACATCCGTATTAAGTCGAATTTTGCTCTGAGGGTCGAGCGGTTGGCCTCGAGCCGTAATGTGAACTTCAACAGGCTTGCAGGCTTGCAGGCTTTGTGGTGAGAGTACCAACTGAACATCTGTCGACCTTCACGAAGAAGGAATTTTGGCCGAAAGGTGTTATGTTCCGGCGCTTCCGAGGCCAGTTACCTGCTGACACCGCGCGACACACGACGCCAACATTACGTGTGAAATAGGATATATTTAATTATAGTTGATAAGGTTTTAATATGTATTAGTTTGGTATTGTTTAAGATTATTTTGTGTATTTTATCTATGGGCCACAGTTGCCTGTAATAAAGTTATTATTATTATTATTATTATAGCTCGATGATTGATTACGTACTTTGAATAAAGACTATATTTTTACCCCGACTGCAAGGAAAGGGTTATGTTTATCGCGCCGGTCTTTGTATGTAAAATATTCTTTACTACCTGATATCTTCCAAACTACTGAACGGATTTATTTCATTAGGCTATTGTTAAATTCGTCTCATTAATCCAAGTGTTCATAGATAGGTGACGAAAAATATAAATAAACGTGACAGCTGGGAAAGGCCATTGTTTGAAGTAAAAAAAAATCGAATGCTATAATATGGGTATCAAATTCAAGGGTTTATTTTAAGAATTCTAAAAATGTATATCATCACAGTAATAATCCATACTAATATTATAAATGCGAAAGAAACTCTGTCTGTTACGCTTTCACGATGAAACGGCTGAACCGATTTTGATGAAATTTGGCATGAAAATAGATTTAACCCCGGGGAAGGACATAGGCTACTTTTTTTCGCGACTTCGTCTGCATCCGCGATAACCGACATTCACGCGGACGAAGTCGCGGGCAAAAGCTAGTTAAAAAATAAAAATCACTTAACTATATTTTCTTTAAAAACTTTCTCCAGAATGTAACAAACACTTTTCTGAAAACCGCATCAAAATCGGTTCAGCCAAACGGGAGATAATCGCGGACAAACATACAAACATACGGGTCGAACTGATAACCTCCTTTTTTTTTAAGTCTGTTATAAAAACCGTCCAAGTGCGTGATGGGCTACGCGCAATGTACCGCGGTTACGTCGTTGCCATACTTGCCCATGCAGTTCATGTTCGGTCCCCATATTTTATATTTTTAAATTGTCGCGCCATAACAGACATTACCGGTGCTATTGTCGCTTTTGACGTCATTGAAAAATAAATAATAATAATAGTAGGTACAGACGCCAGCACATCAAGCCATACCTAACTGTCAAATTTTCCCAATTAAATATGAACCTTATCCTTTTGTAATAAAGTTGAAAATCTATCAAACAAATTTGACAGATTGTAGTAGCTTGATGTGCTGCCTCTGTACCTATCTACAACAATTATCAATATCGAATTATTTCGTAATGTAACTTAATATTACCTACTCTATATTAATTTCATCAAGGTTTAGTCGGGAATAATTAACCTATTTATAATTATATTTATAATGGTAGTGTTTTTCAATTCAATTTCTACATAGTATAAAACAAAGTGGCTTCCCGCCGCCAGTCCCACTGTCGCTTTGATGTTTTAAACTAACGCCGATGATTTTAATGCGGTTTTATTAACAGATAGATCGATTCAAGAAGAAGGTTTAAACGTATAGATTGATATTGTTTTGTGTTAATTTGTTGAAATATAACGATAATATTGATCAACATCTAAGGAGAAATCAAGCACAGCAACCGTGCGAAGCCGGGGCGGGTTGCTAGTTTTATGCAATAATAATAATAATAAAAATGAACAACATAGGTTTTTTTAAATTTATGTGTTTTTTTATTTTATTTATTTTAGGATTTTCATCAATGAGTACACTCAGGTACTTTATAATTTTTACATTGCAAACCTATGTCTAAGCGCCTCATCACGTGAAAAGCACAGCATGCACTACATTATGCGCAGAAAATAACAAAATTAAATAATTAAAACATGTAAGCTTAATTGTTTACAATGAACTAAATTACATTAAAATTGAATAACATAGGTTAAATTGGTTTAGATAAGATTAAATTAAATAACTAAAAAAACTAAAATAAAAAAGAATTACATAATATGAATAAATTAAATTGCATTTGAAGAAGTTAAATTAAATTTGAGCAAATTAAATTACATTTGAAGATATTAAATGTAATTCTAATTTTAATCATTTCGCGCTTTATTACCCTACCTGTGCACGAATAAGAGAAACAATAAAACAATTTTTGATTAATACTTTTTTACATCGATACTAATCTTATCGATACTCGATACTCAGGAGTATTGATACCTCAAGTATGCCTACTCGCGCTTGGGAGAGCAGCTTCTGCTCGATTTGTCAAATGTATAAGTTGATCGACTAATACTCGTAAACTTGTTAAACCTACTTAGCTGTGATGGTTTTCTTTTGAATTTCGTTATATATTCTACTACCGTGTTTTTTTTTACATAACTAATCTAAAACAACCATTTAGCTGGTCCTGACCGAGGGGAAAGGGACACTTGACTCCAACAAAAAATAGCACTATAAAGGATAGGGATCCTTTATAGTGCTATTTTTTAATATAATAGAAATATTGCTTTTGCAAACCCTCAATATTTTTAAGACTAGAAAATAAATAACAATCCTCACTATAGTACGTGTAGAGGAGGTACCTAGGACACTTTTTCGGCGTGACTAATATTTATATTCATGCTAAATTACAGCTTTCTATTTCCAATTATCTTTGAGCTGCACTGCGTAGTACTGCGGACCGACGCGACGGACGGACGGGCATGGCGAAACGTTGACTTCGAAACTGTAAAAACACGTAATAGTAAAGATACACCTGAATTGCAACAGGATAGACCGCTTACGTAACTTAGCATAAGTATTCAAAACTGAAAAGTATCAAATAAAAAAATAAATTAGATAAATAAAAAACCCGACTGCGTAAAAAGTGAACTTTAAATAAAAACTGAAAACAAATAAACAAGTCCACTTACACTAGGCCCTCTGATGGCCTAGTGTAAGTTTTTATTCGAACTCGATCGCGTTAACGTAAACCCCAATTTGTATTGAAACTGGAACAGCGCATTCTAGTGGCAACAATTGGAAACCTGTACGCAAAATACGCGCTGAGACGTGGAGTTGCGGACACCAGCCCGTGATACTACTACTACTACTAATAATTGGAAACACAATTTTTCCATACAAATTGAAAAATTCACGCCCTCAGTATCTGGTTGTATGCTATTTATTTATATAGTTATAATAATTCAAATTATTAACAAACTCTCCAAGTTAAGATTATCCGTAAACCTCATGTTTTAATTGAATAGGCACTAGACACATGTACCATGGAAATATACCTTTATACAAAGTGTGACAATACGATGCAGGTTATCATGCAGAGCTGCAAACTTTTTCTTATCAGTTTTATTGTGTCAATTTACCACTGTAGTTTTATCGTTTGTAACACAGTCTTGCACACTGATATCGCACATAGCTTTCTCCTGTGTGTATAGAGTTTAGTTAGTTTATCTAATTTATGTGTGTGTTTTACTTGCATTTTGTAAATTATTGTAAATAACCACTTTGAAGTTGAACAAGATAATGATGACCTTTACAGTGCAGACCGTTTGCCTAAAGCCGCGCACGCACGTACGAACACGAAAATAGCGAAGCGAACACAAACATCAAACTTGAAAATTTGGTTCGTACCTACGTATGGACAGCATATTCGAACACGAACGCGAACGTAGTTCGTATCGAGTTCGCGCACAACAGTCGTGAACTGTATCTTAATAGACATGGCCCCG
This sequence comes from Charanyca ferruginea, assembly GCA_947361185.1. NCBI lineage: Eukaryota > Metazoa > Arthropoda > Insecta > Lepidoptera > Noctuidae > Charanyca > Charanyca ferruginea. The sequence goes on along the minus strand of OX376059.1, from coordinate 16,554,783 downwards.
TACCCCTCTACCCATACCCCTCTGCCGCCCCGCCTGTACCCCGCCAAGTTCTGTACGCAGTTTTGTTTCGTAACATTTCGTACACCGTCCATACAGAACATACCTACTAATAGGATCGCCGCAAACAGGTTTGTCGAACAGACTGTTCGATGTTCGTTAGTTGTACCTTGTACGCACGTGCGAACCAAGTTGTTGCGTATCATGCAACGCAATAAAGTTCGTACGTGCGTACACGGCTTTACGTGCAAAGGGTCAGTTAGTTGATATAGGGGAGAGTTGCCATTGGATAATCGCTGTACCTACTAATATTTAAGTGAACTTAAACATTTATAAAGTTCATGGCAACAAGTTGAATATCCTATGCCTTCTGTATTTGGACTTATTATTAGTGATGTGCCGATTATGACTTTGGCCAACTAGCCAATTAGTCGGTTAAGCTGATCATGGTTTCGGGAATTTTCGTGACGTTTCGTTTACAGCTGATTCGCGCGCAAGTCGCATCCGCCGCGCCGCCTGCGAGCGTGTCGGATTTTTATTAGAATCGCTCTAATAAAAATCCGACACGCTCGCAACAAGCATGTAGTTTTATAGAGGTGATTACAAGCAAGTAGTTTTATAGAGGTGATTACAAGCAAGTAATTTTAGAAACTGATTAGCAAAGGAAATGTTGCTTTGATTTACATTTTGAATTATGTAAGACTGATTATAGAATAACCGTATTAATAAAAAATCAAGGTTTATATTTGATGTTCCCCCTACATATATTTCATTGACAATTACATACAAAGTAAAAAGCCGGATAGTCGGCGCTCTTTGCCGAATAGTCACCGACTATGATAGTGGCCGGATAATCGGCTTTACCGGCTAGTCGGCACATCTCTACTTATTATTCTTATGTCACATTGTCGTAAAGAATATGTGAATAACCTTGGTATGATTATTAGCAATTCAAAATACGAACTATCGCCACTTGTGTAGGTTATACACTCGACTCATCCTAGAATAAGAAACACTAAAAGCGGGCCTATTAGCGGCCTATTTAGTTCAACATTCTCAAAACAAGCGCTAACTACCCATGCTCTGACAATATTGAAATGAAAATACCGAACCGAATGTGCCTACCCGCTTATGTGTAGTATAGCAACTCTAAGGCCGGTATCCCTCCGGCGTTTTAGTAGCATTGACGTTCCTCCAACGTTTGCGCCGCGACAACGCTGCACAGACTGACATCGCGAGTCTGGTGGCAAGCATTAACGTTGCGCACTCGCTGAACGCAACGTTTACGTCGCGGACAGAGGGCCTAGTGTGAGTTTTTATTCGAACTCGATCGCGTTAACGTAAACTATCGCTTATGTCAATTTGTATGGAATAATTGTGTTTCCTATTGTTGCCACTAGACTGCGCTGTTCCAGTTTCAATACAAATTAGAGTTTACGTTAACGCGATCGAGTACGAATAAAAACTCACACTAGGCCCTCTGAAGACAGAGCGGGACGGCATGATTGTACCTGTTGCCAAATAATGCGACGTTAACGTTGCGAAATCAAAGCGCGAACGCTTGCCACTAGAGGCTCGTGACGTCAACGTCGCGTCAACACGACGTTAACGTTGCGCAGACGTTAGACAAACGCCAGCGCTTGTAAAAAGCCAGTGGGATAGGGGCCTAAGAAAAAATGTAAGAGATTAATATATAATATTTTTTTAGTTGGACTGCTTATACTATGACCTGGGCTTACCTCACCGTGACGCCACAGATGACCAGGTTACTATTGACGCGGCACACGCCATCCTCAAGCACAATGTCGGAATCAAGTGCGCCACTATAACTCCTGATGAACAAAGAGTTGAAGGTATGCCTGTTGTATTAACTTTTTTTTAGATTAACGTATGTACGTATTGTACTTCGATTTTTAGTAGGCTGGTTAAATAAGCTAGACTACTTTTTATTAAAGATTAACCTAAGATACCATAGCAACTGACTGAGAATAATAGAAAGAGGGATAGGAAGGCTTTGTCATGCAGTACAAACGACAGTATATTCGTCGCCTTAGAGTGAAAACCTATATGTGAAAACGAAAACTTATATTTTTGCGAAAGAGGAGGAATAACTGCGTCCTGTAAAATTTTACTTCGACAGCTAAACTAACTAGATTTATGTGTGCAATTTGGAAACGTTCTCAAATGCACAAGATACGTCTACATTTTTCAGGTTATTACCTTAAAAGCCTAGAACGTCGAACGTCGGTCGTCGTTACTTGCGAGGTTTTCATAAAGAAAACTTGGTTTGCTAACAGTAACAAGCAAGGTTATCAATGAAATATTTATTGTAACTTAAAAATAGTTTTGTATATAATAAATCTGTTTTATTTCTTAGCCTAATTAAACTATAAATTATAACCATAATTAACACTTGAAGGATATGGTTAAAATAATTTTTTTTTTTCAGCCTATTTCGACTCGTTTTCCCGAGTTCATCGCCCTAGACTGATACTCGCGAGTTTTTACGAGTTTCTCATTAAACGCCGTAGAAGGCGTTACAAGTTACAAATTTATATTTTTTTGAATGATATACATAGGTGATATTTAAAGGTTTTCTTCTCAAACATTTAATAAAATAAAACTGACCAAAATTTCCGAGCTTTACTATAAGGCGACGTATAGGCTATATAATATTAATAATAATTTACTGTAGGTACGTACTGTAATAAACTCATACATCATAATTAGATAATACATAACCCATATTATTTCAAAGCTATCATGCAGCTTGTGATAAGACAAGCCCGTACGTGCTAGGCGCTAGTCCGACAAAAAAACGGTATGCCTAAACTAAATTTTCAATGTTATCATCACTTATTATTTGTATTACAATATTGTATAATATGAATTATGATAAACCAAATGACATCGTGTCTGTTCTTCGTTAACTCCGGTTGCGGGTCCCGCATGCAGCATCTCCAAATTCGCAAAATATAGGGAACAGGTAGATAGATAAACTAACATTAGCAAATTAAGCAATTATAAAACCTACCTAGTAAAACTAACTTATCTTACTTATCTGTATCAATAATAATAATAATTATTAATTTATTTCAGAAAACTGGTTCCATAGACAATAAATAATAATAATAATAATTCATTACAACATTATCACATTTATCATTGTATAAAAATTATAAAAGTTAGAAATTATTATCAATAACCCTACCAAATTCGGTAACGTTTTTATTCTGTAATTGTATAAGTATCAACAACCACGACATAACTAACTTTTTGCTAGGCGCTTCTAAATTAAAAATGTGAGATTTTTTTTTTGTATTATAGAATTCAAGTTAAAAAAGATGTGGCGGAGTCCGAACGGGACGATCCGTAACATTCTGGGCGGGACCGTGTTTCGTGAGCCCATACTTTGCAAGAGTATCCCAAGAGTCGTGCCGGGCTGGACTCAAGCCATGATCATTGGCCGTCACGCACACGGAGACCAGTACAAGGCGCAAGATTTAGTCATACCGAAAGCTGGAAAAGTATTAAAAAGTTATTTTTACTTTTGACTTATACAAAAGAAATAATACTTTGAAATGAAGCGCACCCGGGCGTTTTATATGCCTCGATGATGTTAATAAATTAATAGCGTTAGTATGAACGCTTTCTTTATGAACGCTAGTCCGTGTGGTGTCGGACGTAAAGAATAGCACCATCCCATATCTTCCCGTGGGTGTCGTAAGAGGCGACTACGGGACTTAATAGAGAATGGGCAGCAGCGTTCTCTGTGCCTTTGTAACAACCACACTGCGATTGCCAACCCGCCTGCCAAGCGTGGCGATTATGGCAAATCCGGGGGGGATTTGCCATAATCGCCAATGCCTATGGGGGGGCCTATGTCCAGTAGTGGACGTCTTTCGGCTGAAATGATAAACGCTTTCAGAACGGGTGTTTCGCTTATTTCCGGAGTACTATTTCTTTGACTATATTTTACATTTTTGTGCCTAATACATGTATTATTGGTCAGGTCGAATTAGTCTACACAGCAGAAGATGGAACAGTAAATAGGCGACAACTATATGACTTCAAGGGGCCAGGTGTTGCCATGGCGATGTACAACACGGACGAGTCCATCCGTGCCTTCGCTCATTCTAGTTTCCAGGTTTGAAAATTTACTATAAGATTTTTTGAATTTGTACTCATTAATCCGGACTTGAAGAATCAAGTTATTAATGTTAAAAATAGTTGCTGTTATTCATTCGTTTTGTTTTACAACTTGTTTATTTAAGTAACAATAAAAATATTATATCAGTATGTATGACGTACTGGGGGCAAAATTATCTGGGAGTGTAATTGTTCGGTCACCGCGACCTTGGTTCAATGAATCTTAATACGTATCGAACGCAAACTTGTTAAGAGTCTATAGGTACATAACTATTTGCGCTTATTGATATGCACGCACGTCACGTCATAAAATGTGTATTGTCTTTGATCAGGTGGCGCTGCAGAAGAAATGGCCATTATATTTGTCTACTAAGAACACTATTCTCAAGAAGTACGACGGCCGTTTCAAGGATATATTCGAAGAAATTTATCAGAGGTATTAAAAAAGAATTACTTGCGTAATGTTTAGCCACTGATTTAGCGATAAAAAAAACCACTTGGGACTTGTGCGTAATCAACAATTTAATCTATGCTTTATGAATCCGTTGCAATAATTCTTTTATCGCTGATTAATAGTGATTACAAGAAGCAGTTCGAAGACTCGAAGATCTGGTACGAGCACCGATTGATTGATGACATGGTGGCGCAGGCCATAAAGGGTGCGGGCGGGTTCGTGTGGGCCTGCAAGAACTACGACGGCGATGTACAGTCTGACGTAGTCGCTCAGGTTTGTAGTTTTTCTGGGCTTTTATTAAACTTGCGACAGAACGGAGGTCTTTGCCCTTGCTTTTTTTTCGAAATAGGTACCTTAATAAAAGGCCGCATCATCACTCAGATGGACCTGTAAACAAAATACAAATTGAGCAAAAGTCATATTGTATGCAGTTGACATATTTGCATCACGTGACATCTGGTAAGCAAACGTCAACTCTATACAATTTGATTTTTCCGTTGGCGTTAACGCTAACAGAAAAGGCATTTTGTTAACAGGCCATTCGCACAGGTAAATTCGGACCAAACGCAAGCCTATAAGAAAAAAAATACCGAACAGGTCCACTGAGGGTTCCGTTCAAATTCCGTGGTTTGGTCACCCATACAATTATGACCGCGCATACCTCGATGATTGATTATGATTACGTACTCATAAAGACTATATTTTTTATGATTTAATTACAAATGTATAGTTTTCCGACTTTTCCCTGTACTTGTAGTTGAAGACGATATTACTTGCCAAATTTCATAGTTTTAGTCTAGGTCCACGGGAAGTATCCTATAAATTTTGATCCCTTAAGAGTGTCGAAATATACGTTTTTTTGCAGCATAAACGGCCGTAACTTTCTTTCACCTTGACTTAGAAGATTTTTTCACAACTTCAAGGGACTGTAGACTTGAGTATATATTTTACTTGAGTATAATTTCAAACTCGATACCCTCACGCGTTCCTGAGATAAAGACTCTTGCTTGACAGACAGACGGACAACAAAGTGATCCTATAGGTGTTCCGTTTTATCCTTTTGAGGTACGGAACCCTAAAAAACTACTTCGATTTAATGACAGTATCCAGTTCTAACCAGAATTCATCATTTCGTTGAAAATAAAGCTATCAAAAGAACACTATTATAGTTTTATTGCAGTTATTATCTTTATACGCCACATGTATGTGTCAGTTACTTTATTAACACTTGTTGACCTGTTATACGATAAACATTGAATGCGTTTTTTTATCTTTTTACTACGGCGCGGAGACCCATTTAATGTTACCATTGACATTCGTAATATACACCTTTGAACATCTTATAACTAAACAAATAATGAAATAGTAATTCAGTTTAATAAGATTCACACTCACACTATAAAAGCTACAAATGATAATTTTAAACAGTCCACGTGGACTGAGGTACACGTACTTGCATAGGTTTGCCGGACGCAGTTAATTTATCCATTTATCTTTGCCGATAACATAATATACCAGGTTTACATGCTGCTGAATTAAATTATTATAATTCTTTATCACTAGTTTGGTATAGGCTGTGAGGCAATAAAATAGTACCGCGCGTGCCATAATATCGACGACGGAAAAGTTTGTCCCTTACGACTTGTCGCTATTTAACATGTTGACATGTTTTCGGGCACGTAACTAGGTCAATTTCATTAAATACTTTGCCAGAAAGGGTTAAGAGGGGTCATTCTGAACGCTAGACAACTTCATTCGAACTGTCAAGGCTATAATGTCAATCTGTTGCATGGCTATGTTTAAATTGATTGGTCCAAATCCAAATACCTAAAACAGGCTTTCGCACTAATGCTGTCATCAATATTAATACCGCCTATCAATATCGTAAGACGCGTATTATAAACGAATTATACAATGTTTGTAATAGTTTAACCTGTATTTTATACAATGTACTTGATGCAGGTGATTTATTGCGAACTACACCTGCTAAAACAAACTTGCTGATTGGTTTTAAAGCCAGACATTTTTTAAATATAAATTTTAGATAAGTGCTGTGAGTGAAAAAGTAGAGCATCTTTTTTAGGGCTGGGATATGGGAAATAGGTTACTGATGTCTGAATTTTTAGCTCAACTGTTTACAAATGTGACTTGACGGACTTCTCTCGTAAACTTTAAAACTAACATTATAACATTCAGGGTTATGGCTCCCTGGGCATGATGACGTCAGTGCTGATGTGTCCTGATGGAAAAACGGTGGAGTCGGAAGCGGCGCACGGTACGGTAACCCGCCACTACCGCATGCACCAGCAAGGCAAGCCGACTTCCACCAACCCGGTTGCCTCCATCTACGCCTGGACCAGGGGTCTACAGCACCGCGCCAAGCTCGATAACACGCCCGATCTTGAACGATTCGCACTTGCACTGGAAGACGTAAGTTATCTTGCTAATCATTTGAATGCTTACTTTGAAAATCTGTATTAGCTATCTAGCCTTCAGAAATTGCAAGTTAGTCCTGTAGACTATGTAGGTACTATGGGTAGAAGAGAAGTAGAGGAGCTTAATTAAAGAGTACATGACATGCACCTGACCAACTTTGGAAAAAAAACTGAGATAACCATTAGATAACACACAGTAGCATGACATAAGTCATAATTAAATATTATGTCAGTGTTATGTAGAACTAGGGATCATAATCATGACGCAGTAAGTTGAGAAAAACATTTACGATATTTACGAACAATATATTTTAAATATGTTTGTTACCCTCAGCAAATATTGCTACAGGAAAAACTAACTAACATTTGCGAAGATAAGATTTTTAATCAGACTATCTAAGAGCCAAAAAAACCTACCTTCTATATCAGTAAGATAATTATAGTATTGAAACACGTCAACTCCACGACTCAAGTTTTCTTTATCGAATATTTTACGATTTTACACTGATAAATGAACTATACTAATAAAATATCACAGGCACGGAAAATCAAATTTAGATAGCCAGCAGTTTATTAATATTTGAAAAGAGATATATATGTGTTATAACACAATACAGGCTGACTTTTAATTCATTGGTAATATTTCAGGCGATGAAAGAACGCATTAAAGTGAGCAACTTTCACTATGGACCATCTCTGCAATATAAACAAAAAACCCTAATGTAAAAATAAACCATTACAACACGATAAAAATTTTGGTACGGAACAAGTGATTGTTTTTTCATATTTTAGAGTTGGTCCCATTGATACTGAAAGTTGCTCATTTTCATGAGTTCATTCACCGCTTGAAATATTAGCAATGAATTAAAAGTCAGCCTGTGTATTGAACATTGAAGGGGTTTCCAAATACCTCTGAGTACCCAATTAAATGCGACTTCTACAGTCGCGGCGATAAAAGTGGCAAAACAAGATCTTGTTTCGAACAGGGTCGTTGACACTGACTTGCGAACACCTGCGGTTTTGTTTTACAGAGAATAACTCGATACTCCTTGGAGTATGTAACAACGATTGGATTTCTTGCGTTCTATTTGTTCAAGTAGAAAATTGTCTTTCATTAAACTTAGAAGTCAGCTAGTAAATGAATATAATTATTATGTTTATTTACTAACTGGCTGCCATGATGTCGGACTACGTTGTGTGGACTGGACTGTCTTGAAAGGTCAACTCGTATAAGTCGACATAAAGAAAGACAAATATCACAGAATCGTATTATAATAACGTACAGGTTTTCAGCTTAAAATTTTAGGAATCCGCCGTTGTTTCTAAAATTGAATTCAAGGCCACCTTGACTCAACTCACAACCAGTTTCTTTTGCAATCCAATCCATCCAACTTTACAATGCAATCCATTCGAGTTTCAATTTTATAATGAGAGGATGTTTATCTACCTTCTATGTCTATTAACTCATCGCCTTTATTGATAGATCTTTCACGTCCTCACAGGACGTAGGGTCGTCACTCTCCAATTAAAAGATAATATAAATGTCAACGCCAGTTTCCGCATTCAAGATTTCGATGCGCATCATGTATTTTTTATTTATAGACTATTGAGGAAAATTAAAAAAGTAAAAGTAGGTAACATAATTAAAAGTTTTATAATTACTTTTGCAGGCGTGCATCGAAACCATCGATAGCGGCAAAATGACTAAGGACTTGGTGATCTGCATCCACGGACTGAAGAACACCAAAGAGGGAATGTTCTTACACACCGAAGACTTCCTACTAGCCATCGCTGATCAACTCGAGCGTAAAATAACTTCCAAATTAGCTTGAATTTAGAAAAAGAATTGTCAGTTTACCTTTTCCTCGTTGGTAATCAGTGTAATCACATAAGTATGTCAATACTTACACCTTATATTTAAAGTGGTTTTTAGATATTTTTATGTGATTAAACGGTTTATTTTTTAGATAAGTCCAAGTGTTTACAAACTAGCAAAATTAACAATCCCAAATAACAGTAATGGGTAATAAAAAAAAATAGCTAATTACATTGTTAATTCTAGTAGGAATACAAGAAAATATTACATATTCTACTTGTATGCTTGAATGAACTTAAGTAAATGGTGCTTTTAAGATGTGCTTAACTAGTTACTTCCAGAGTTTTTATCACACCGTGCCTGTTGTTGCAAACCAGTTTCACAGAACCAGTAAGGCAATTACCTAAATAAATATGATGAATGACGTTACTGATAGTTCGGATGAGCTGAGAAGTCCCGTAGTTCGGATGAGCTGAGAAGTCCCGAACCAAATATTATAAGCGTAGTATTTGATTCCGGACTTCTCAGCTCAGCAATCACAATAAAAAATAAATGGAACAAACTCACAATGTGATAAAAACTTTTAGGTTAAAAAGAGCCCATATTAAAGTAAGGTATGATACAGATTATATTGATGTAACAAATATTGAGACTGAGGCCATATTTGTGAATGAGTATTGAAAAGTAAATTAATACTCATGAAAAAAGAAGTTAGATTGACTCAAATGGTGATGTAATGGCTGACGAAACGTTCCCAGTTTTGGTACTTTCTAAAATTTAACCATTCCAAATCGTGTTATTACATTTTTAGACTGGCAATGATCACTCACTTTTCCGCCACCGATTGAGTTGATTCAATTTATCACTTTTTTGTAAAAAGTTTTTTTTTTATGACTTTATTGTCTCCTTTGTTTATGGCATTATTTTTGTAACGGCCTGAGATTTACAGGAGATTATTAGATATTGATATATCTCTGTGTATAATTACAACACGACGAAAACAAATTATGATGATATACCTATGTATTTTATAAATAAATTTATTTTCCACCTAAAACGAGCATATTTTAAAATACTGAACCATTATGACTAACCTATAATAGTTCTTTGAAAAAAAAGCTCACGAACTATAGTGTCATTTCACATATTTTACAAGACAAAAATTTATTGGAGATAAGATAACATGCAAAGAGCACACCCACCCAACGTACGCGTCGTTCAGCTCCGCCTCGCCAATGCCGAAATGACGAAGGACCCCTAGTCATTACCCAAATTGACAATCTACAATCGATAACGCTAATAGAAAAGTAATCAAATGTATGGGAATGACGTCATCTCAACGATAAGTCACGTGATCGGAAATAAATGGATTAAGAAACGATACGAAACGTTTGTAACTGTTTACGATTCATTGATTGACGAATAACTGAAGCACCGTAATATATGTCTGTGCACGACCCAGCTCCTGAAAATGGCAATGTCACATTGTACTGTCATCAGTCTATAATCACTATAATCGTTATGTACCTAGAGCTGCAGTGGTATTCTGTTACAATCTCCCTCTGTGAACACCTAGGTGAAGTGAGCTGTCATCCGTCCGTCTGCTTTGTAAATCTCTAGCATTGGGACGGATAACAGCTCACTTTACCTAGGTGTTCACCGAGGGAGATTTTAACAGAATAGCACGGCTGGTGAATCGATTGGAGAAGCGCGCAGTGATTGTTGACATAGCAGTCCCGCAAGATGTGGCGACGATGTAGAGGAACTTTTTGATGCCTTATTATATTAGTTTAATAGTTAAGTATAGGTTTTCCTTTTTTATTATTCGTGTAAATATTGTACACAAAAATAACCTTACCTACTTATTACGGTGTCCCCTTGTTTCGCAGACAGAAATTTCATAGAATTTCGTTTCCCAGAAAATGTTTTACATAATATTTGGTTCTCGTATTTTTATTTAGACTATTATTGTTTCAAAGACTATTTACTTGATTTATTCCCTATGTCGAGTCCCGTTATGTCGAGCCGAAAACCTTGTCTCGCTTCTATTACCCCTATGTCGAGCTTAGTTTTCTGTCCCGTTTCTATTCCCTTTATGTCGAGTTTAATAATATCATAGTTTAGAAGTAGGTACAGTCACGTCCAAAGTCCAATGAAATGTATACATGCACATAATTTAGAATCAATTTTTACACAAAAAAGAATTTAAAAACAACTAATAACTTTAACCATACAGTACTATGTACTATTATATTTTTTATTAACCATCAAAGTATGTCATTATATCAGTGTATATTTTTTATTCACGCTCACCACGGCAGCTTCGGCTTACTGGCCGGCAGCCTCAGCCGCGGCGGCGGGCGTTAAAACCACCTGCTCCTCAGCTCGCGGGCCGCCTCGCCCCTCCACGCTTACGCAGATTTAAATTACACTCTAAGGGTAGGGCAGACAAGACTACGTGGAGTCGGTTTCGCAGCGATTCCGCATCGTTACCTAGTGATCCACTGTGTCCTTTGATCCATTGTAGTGTCACCGTGTTGCGATTTAGTACCGTAATGCGTTCTAGTGCATTATGACATTCTAGTATTAGTATCGACGTGATCTAGTTTTTGTCTAAGGATTGAAGGACTGAGGCACTATCGGAGAGTATGCGGATGTGCGTATCCGTGACTTCCCTGGCCTCAATGGCGTATGCTGCCTGGATGATGCCTACACATTCTGCTTGGTAGACAGTGTTGAACATTCCTAAGGGCCTGGATATTTTAATGTTTAGGTCTTCAGAGAAGACCGAGGTCGGTTTTTGATCCATCGGTGTAGATCCTTAGCCCATTTGGGCCTGAGTAATCACTCAGCTCCGCTGTGAGCTCTATGTTGTAGTGTTTCTGAAAGCAGTGTATTTTCAGGTTACTGTCGTTGGGTGATGCCATCATGGGCTGTCGTTTGATTGCATCCTCTTTTATTCGTGTATGTTTGATTCTGGAGTCTTTGCTTAGGGTGCCAGATATGTCGAGCCTGAAAGTCGCTAGGGTCGCCTCCTCTCTCACGAGGTTTAGAGGTGGCAGGCCCAGCATCGCCTGTAGAGCCGCTGTGGGTGACGTTCTCATACTGCCGGTAATCGCTACGCAGGCTAGTCTTTGTAGTTTTTCGAGTTCTGTCTGGGCTGTGCTCAGATTGGTCCTGGGCCACCAAACTAGAGAAACCGTATGTGACAATTGGTCGGATGACTGTGGTGTATAGCCAGTAGGTGATTTTGAGACTTAAGCCCCAATTCCTGCCAAGCAGTCTTTTGCATTGCCATAGGGCTATGCTGGCTTTTGTGGTGATGTATTCGGTGTATTTTGCCCAGTTCAGCTGTTTGTCCAAATAGATGCCCAGGTATTTGGATTCAGTCGATAGGCTTAGCTCCAAATAAGTGTGGTAACTGTCGAGTTGCCAACTTCCTTTTCTTTGTGAAGAGGTCGAGTTCGGTCTAATTTACATTCCTTGCACCAGTCCTCTACTATCTTCAAGGATTGACACATAAGGTTGCATAGTGTGTTTTCATGTGTGCCGTTTATTATTATGGTTATATCATCAGCGTAGCCCACCGTGAAATAGCCTCTGTCATTAAGACGCCTTATGAGGCTATCTACCACGAGATTCCATAGGAGTGGTGAGAGCATCCTTTCAGGCATCCCTTCGCCACAATGGCTCTTGTGGTGTCATTCACCGTGACTTGTACGGCTCTCAGTCTGAGCATGTTGGTGATCCATCCTCGCAGGGTCGAGTCCACACCGTGTTCCTAGAGAGCTACGTTGATGCTATGGAATATGGTTTTGCCAAAAGCGCCTTCTATGACAATAAAAGTCGCTAGTGAGGAAAATTAATTGTGGTCTACCGCACATTTGATCTTGGAAATCACACTGTGCAGTGCATAGGAGGACCTTATAAGTTCAATTATTTTAATTTTCACGTATTTATTTTTACTTTTAGCCATTTATAAGATTCTCAGATATCAGCATAGCTATTCAAGACTAATTGACAGATTTGTGGGTAGTAGTTGGTTGGCGCAGTGGCTGCGATTGTCGGGTGCGGGTTAGATACTCGCACAGAACAAATATTTGTATAGGCTACTGGTAGTTCCCCGATGCCTGACTCGTGATATGTTAGTAAATGTACTCTAAATACAGAGGAATTCCTAGTGTGCGGCAACATTTTAAAAAAGAAAGAAATACTAGAAAATATGGACCATTTATTTCTTACTTACAACATTATATTTTATCATTTTACTGAGATACTAATTTCAGATCAACATCTTTTACCACATCATACTTCACAAGTTTAGAGTATTTCTTTAGAAGCCTTCTCCAATAACATTTTACATCTTTATCAGTTAAATGATCCCATATATGTTGGAAGCCTCGGTTCGCGATCTCACTTGCTAACTCATCATTATCTTTGAAAAAGTCAATCAATTCCTTTATCTCCGTTTCCGTTGCTTTTGGGCTGATTGGGACATAATGCACCCAAGGTTTTAATGATGGGTAAAAAAATTCGAGCCATTGATCACCAACATGAAAAACTAAAGACTTGCATAGGAATAAATGCTTGAATCTGAAACTGGCAGCCACCCCTCTGTAGTTGAATAGATATTTATATTTACAATGTTCTTCGAATGGTACCTCTGACGCTGGTGGTGCATAAAGTGTGTCCTGAAATAAAATAATATTCATTTATTTCAGCTGTATAGATGGATTTAATAAATAAGAGACTTCGTCTTCATCCGCGATAACCGCTATTCACGCGGATGAAATCGCGGAAAAAAAGCTGGTAATTTATTATTAATGGAATTCAATTCTATTATGGCACTAATTTCAAGTAAACTATAATAAGCATATTTTTTTCCAATCAAAATTCACATGGTTGATAGTGGCCTTGTCAAAGCACAAGGCAAATGTACCATATCTGACTTCCAAGCTTGATTTTTAGTGTACTGAGCATCAACAAGCTCGGGTTCGGTTCTAGAAAGTAATATAAGAGCATCCCTTTCTTCACTTGTTCTAGATCCTCTGAAAAATGCTTTGTTTTCTTTCTTTTCCCAAGGCCATCTGAAATTTAAGAGACAGGCAAATATTTATAAATAGTGATGTGTATTCTTATTACTGCTTTAACCACTCTAAAATAGCTACGAACTTTTCAGCAGATTCTGATATTGAGATTCTGTGTTTGTCCCATCTGCCAATGCCAGTGGGGTACAGGGATATTGCTGGACCACCTTCCCAAAAACTCCAGGCAGGATACATTATATCATAATAATCTTTTGTCTGAAAAATATAGAAAACAAAGAGCTATATTAACTTGCTCAATTGATTTAGTTTTAGGAGAATATATTTTCAAGCAACTAATGTTACAAAGGAAATGATATTTTTCACATCGTAGAACCCTTGGCACAACATGTGGAAGTTGCCTCCCAGTCTTGTAGCAGGTGTGGGCATTTTTTGGTAAGCACCATTTTATACATTTTAATTTCAGGACCTTACTGAAAGAAAATACTGGTGCTTTTGGATGGCTCCATGCTTGGTTGATTTGGGGCCAATCTCTGGTATTCACAGCTAATTCCATATCAGGCATTTTTGTTGCTAGAGCAGTCAGGTAATGTTCTACCCCAGCACACCTTGCTGGAAAATGGCATTCATTTTCCCTGTACAAGTTGCCATCAATTATCTGAAACATAACAAGTCATTTTGAGAATAAGTGTTACTGTGAAACAAATAGAATTTCTACCATGACATTAACCTTCCACATTGCCCTGTCAGACTAACCAAATATCATTTGCATTTTTTTTCCTGAACAGTAAATATTTGAGCAATGGGGTGTATATTGGTGTGTTGTATGGAATTTTATAAAACATGCATGTATCAGAACTCAGTGTTGATTGGTCTATGGTATCGGAGTAAGTACACAGTGTAGTGGTTTTATATGTAAAATGCAGTACTAATTTGTTAGAACAGAAACAAATATGTATTAAATGTATTCATCTGCCTAGTCTTGGGGTCGGCTTTCAGGTGCATCAGGTTACACTGAAAGCCGACCCTCAGAACACACTTGGGGGGGGCTCCACAACCCAGTAACTGGGTTCCATGATATGCCTTGGTAAGACTTGTTATCAGGTCTTCTCATCCATAATGACTGTCAAAGATTACAAATCATCTGGGACCAATAGCTTTACATGCTTTCCAAGGCACAGAGGAAGCTTGATATGAAATGGATGCTCACTCAAAAACTGACTACCTGCAGTATCCGTTTTAACTACCTGCCTCCCTGCCAAGTTTCTTTAGAATATTGTAGTAATTTTTCTAAATTCAACTAATTACTGAAAAGCAAGGTATGCCCTTTTCATTTCAATTTATTATTCAATTCCAATATTTACTTGATTATAAAACATTTACATAATTATGTGGTATAATAGAAGATGTAGTTAACCATAGGTCACTTTACCAGTAAGTTGGGGGTTCTAGTTAAAGTGAATATTAGTTACTTTGGGGATCCCTTCTTTTTGCATAATGTTCTTTTTCCTAATATACGGTTAAGGTTTACGGTCGAGTCCCCTTGATAGGGGGGTTGGGGGCGGTGGAGGGAGGGGGGGGGGGTATGGGATGCCCCCCCGATCATTTTACCCCGCCGCCGGAGATGCTCGACGGATTTTTGTGGATGTACCCATGCTTGCCAACTACAATCAATGTCCAGTGAGTGAGCCAAGGTTGTTCAGAGAAGCATTCCAATCCACCGATTGGACACCTCCAAAGGGGTAGCGAAGTTTTCAAAAAATAGCAAGCAGTCGGTGTCCAGAGGGGTAGCGAGGTCGTCGGAAACCAGGAGGCAGTCGGTGTCGAGGCGTAGCGAAGTCGTCGGAAAACAGGAGGCAGTTATAAACATAACGGAGCACATTCACGTAAACTCGGAAGCAACGGAATGTCACGAAATCGTGTTTACCTGTCAAAATCGTGTTTATCTGTCAATGTCAACAAAATGGCGGCTTAGCGATTCGTTTTACGCATTTTGACACGACACAACTTAAATAACGTAATACTTTAGTGAAATTTACGTTCCATTTCAAGCAACAGTTAGTGATTTATCAATGTTTTAGAAAATTATTTTAAATATTTTAAAGCTGCTCCGGCGGCTAAAATTGCTTGGGGGGGCTTAAGATAAGTCCCCTTGACCCCCCCACAGTTTCAGAATCCTCAAATTCAGGGGATTCAAGCATAAACCCAACCCCAAGAGACTGTGACAGTATATAAATTATTCTATTTGGTGCAGGTATAGGAAGGTTAACTGTATAGAATGTGCCACGAAAGATGAGACTTGACACAGACTTGATTTGACTTGCGCAGTACTCGACTTAAAGGTTTAAATCGAGTACTGCATGAGTCAAATCAAGTCTGTGCCGAGTCTCATCTTTCGTGGCGCATACTATACTTTGAATTACCTGATACTTTGTTGCTTTTACACGAGCCTTATCAAATAGTTCCTTGGTAATACCATCTTTGAATGGAGCCAGGTCTTGATCAATCACTGACGCATGACAGCTACAACTTTCACTCTTGCAAGGAACATATTGTTCAAAAGCTAACTTAATTTTTTCTTTGCTTTTTATAGACCAATCATTAGCTTCTGGAAAAAAATGTGAATCATGGTAAAAAATAAATAGTACAAAATAATGTACATGGTAGGTACAAAAATACGAGCTGGCCATTTATTTCTCTTAATCACTGGACTGGCAAAAGCAAGCTCCTAGCTCCTAATTTTATTGCAAAACCCAACAGCTTACTGTCAGATCAAACGAAAAGGGCTTATAGCTGACAAGGTAGTTAGAGCGCGTAGGGCGCCACGTCCTGCGGGAACACGTCGGCGTGGTGCAGGATGAAGCGCTTCACCAGCTAAGAAAATTGGGTGTGTAATTATGTATAGGAAAAAATCAATAAAGCTGCCTATATAATTCTAAAGAGTATAGTAGGTATAAATAAGTAACATTAATTTAAATAGTTTGTACTAACCTCTGCTGTATTTGTTGTGGTCTTCAGAGCATGATTTTTCATCTTTGCTACAAAACTTTTCATTTATATTAGAACTAACAGAAACAATAATACAGACTAAAGTAAACAGATGACTGTTCATAATTAACCTACATATATTAATCTCCTTTGAAATAAAAAAAATCCCACAAATATTTTGACGTTTTCTTTCTGAAGTCTGCTGAAGTCAGTAAACATATCAGAATTCAGACAATCAGAACAAAAGAAAACAAAAGTAACAGATAATTTAAAGGTATGTAGTCTTTGAGTGACAGTTTAGGCCGGGGCCGAAACCATGCGCCGAATCCGAAACCCGTCCCCACCCCAAGCTAGTCTTCCCAGAATGAAAGACTGAATGACATTGATAGCAGCAGCGTAGCGTAATAGCGTTTAAACGACAAGCAAATATTGAAGTAGCGTTATTTAAAAATAAATATTGTTATTTTAAAATCGATCTAAGTTTTAAAGACATCAGAGCCATCTAGATACAGTATTGTCACTTTGTGACAGAGATTCTAAATGAGTGTTTTAGGTATTTATTAATTAAAACTTAATACACAAAATGTATTAAACACTGATATTAATAGATAGATCATTTCTTTACGTTAATAGATCCTAATACGATGAAGTTAAGAAATAAAATGTTTGTCTTTCGATTATTTTGTTAAATCGCGATTCGTGAGTTGTAGTGCGCGCGTGATCGCAATAAAAATTTCGCATAGTGATGAAAACTTTGTTTTCCTAATATATAATTAGAAGTACTTAAAAATATTACTGTGTAAACAATTCGTGTCTAATGTTTTTGTGAAATGAAGTTCCTTAACACGGCTTACGGGTAGTGCGAATTAGTAGAAATCGTCACGTAACGAAATGCGTGTAGATTTGTCTACGTGTATCAAGCCTACTGCAAACAAATGAGCACACGAGCAGGCGCAGCACACGCTAAGTAAGTCGTTGAAAGGCTCTGAATCAACATGGCTGTCGCAGATAACTTAACCAGGTATGGGACCAGCTTAAAGAATTGTTCATGACCAGATTCGTATTTCGAAAATTTTGCGGCTACCCTCATTAACCTGAACAGTGTTGGGTCAATCAACTAATTTTTTCAATCAATTGATTATTCATGACTAATTTAGTGATGACTTATTTAGTCATGATTGATTTAATCATGAATAAAAATAATAATCATAATCACGATTAAATAAATTAGTCATCAGTCATTCAATCATCATTTTTGTTTGATGATTAAACTAAAAAAACTAAGTTAGGTGACTCTATTTTAGTTTAATTGAACACATCTATAAAACTATAACTGATCACCACCTTAAGTTGACTGATAGAGAATAAGTCCATTATTTATAAAATCTGTTTTTCTTCACCTTTTTTTTAGATGAATACTTACTACTATTGTAAAAAATTTAAAGTAAATAAGGAACGGACGATTTTTGAACTGTGCGTCTCATTACGGATACGTGGAACAGGTGGCGTGATAGGCCACGCACTCACCAATCATGCGCCGCTCACGCCACTAGCGTCTGTTCGTCAGTTCGTGCAACTGGCAGCTATTTTGTTTTGTTCAGTTACCAAGCATTCGTAGCATTCGCATTCGTTTATTATTTTTAGTTAGTCATTAAAATTTTAGTCATGATTTAATAACTAACACTAACACTAATTAATCTTCAATCACGACACATGATTGTTTTTTTTTTAGTCATTATTCATTAGTCATGAATAAATAATTTAATCTTAATCATCAATCATCAATCAAACTAAATTTTGCCCAACACTGAACCTGAACAATGACAAACCAAAGGAGAGTGAGACTTATGCCGCCTATGCTACTTATGCTAGTCGTCTTATGACTTTTTGTTGAACCGTTGAAAGAGTGTGAGCGTTGAACAGATTACGGTGTCAACTATTATTGCTAACTTGGCACAGATTATTACTCGCTTCCAACGTTTCGCATTTACCACGGAGGTGATAACTATGCCAATCAAATGTCACGCATGCGGCAGGCAAGCTAGGGCACAACTGATTGCCATTCGAAGAAGAACGACGTCAATAAACCGTTGCCTAAGCCAGCTGCTACAAGCGCCGGGCAGCGACTACAAGCCAGCAGCAGCTCTCTGGTGAGCTTCAAGTGCGGCATGCCGGGCCACATCGCCAGGCGCTGCACAGCGGGTGGGTCCAGCGCTGCAGTTATACCGGTGGAGAAACGAGTTGAGCTAAGCATCGTCGAGCCTCCATCAGGAACATTATAGCATTTAGGTGAGTTTGATTCTGGTGCTGAATGTTGTTTAATGAAGGAGAGTATTACTTGCATTTAGAGGTCGAAGAATAAATGATGTTTACCACATCATTTACTCTTCGTTCATTTCTACATTAGTTGGTGTAGGCAATAATAGTACTTTGCTATTGTTGTGTCAGGTAGCAACTAGCAATTAATGATTTTGCGACGAAATATTATTTCACGTTTTGTTTGCTGAATAATAATAAATAATAATAATAAAATCATTTATTCTCTCTTCACAAAAGTGGTCTTACAATAAAGGCTTACAACTATATAACTATTTCCACCTTTGTGAGAGACTGGTGCCTGAAGTAGGTTTTGAGAGTAAAACCTGTGTTACAGGTCACCAGGACGCTCACCTCGGCAAGATTGTTTACATAGAAATAGAAATGCCCAGTAGGTACAAGAGATAAACAGTAAAGGTACAATGTACAAAATAAATGGTACTGAAATTAAAATATTTGAAAAATGTATTAATAATATTGCAGAACTAGCCAAGAGTAGTATGGTATGGGTACGTATGGTGAGTGTATGTGTATGTGTAAGAGGTGGAAGCGTGTGCAAATTGAGTGAGTGAGTGAGTGAGTGAGCGTGAGTGATTGAGTGTCAGTGAGGGTTGATATGTGACTGGTGAGTTTTCAGTTTTGTGTGCGTGTGTTGCGAGTCATGGATGGGGAACAGCTATGAAGGGGGATTAGGGATTAGGTGTTATTTGGGAACTGACAATAAGTCCTCGGTTTCTTGGTAGTCAAGGGATTTTAGGTTTTTTTTATGATTTTATTGCAACTAGATTTGGTTTTAAGATAGAGATTTAGAGTTTTATTAAGTTTGTTGTACAGGTATTGTCCGAGGAAACAGAAGAATTTGTGGGATAGAGATAATCGTAACCGATGGGTAGGACAAATTCTATCTCTGCGGCGTCTACCAACGAGTAGATTTGGATCATACTGTAGCTGGGAGTGTTTTTTAAGAACCGTGCGCAATATAAATGTTTGTCTGACCGTTGGAACGGCCCAATCTTTAAAAAGCTCAACGGTTGGGTAATGGTAGGGCAGGCCGGCACTTACCTTAAGAATAGCACGCTGAGCTCTTTCAAGTGGCAGAAGATGCGTTTTCGCTGCGCCACCCCATGTTGTAATACAGTATTCAATTTGCGAGTGGCACAATGCATAGTAGACCATCTTAATAGTACTTCGGTCAACAACATGCTTGAAGTTTTTGAAGACATAAATTAATTTTCGTAACCTGGTTACTAGAAGATCTATGTGTCTTTTGAAGGTGAGATGTTGATCAATGATTATACCAAGATATTTGATGTGGTCCGTTCTTTCGAGGGAGGGGCATGAGCAATCTGAAGCTGAGTTTGGAGAAACACATGAGTGGGATGTGATGGTGAAAGAGGGTGGTGGCAGGAGATTACTTCTGTGTGCGAAAGTTATGTATTTCGTTTTAGAAACATTAAGCGTCAAGACGTTATCTTGAAGCCAGTTACAAATAATGTTTAAACCCAATTGTGCAGCACCAAAAGCCTCTTCCCAGCTATCTCCAGTAAAAAACAAGGCGGTGTCGTCTGCAAATGTAATTATCTTACCGTTATGCAGTAAGAGTTGGCAAAGGTCATTGATGTAGACAAGAAAGAGGGTGGGACCAATAATGCTTCCCTGTGGTACGCCAAAATTAACAGGTAGCTTGTCACTTAGTCTATTATTTACCTTCACTCTGCATTCTGCCTGTCAGGTAGTCCTCCATCAATTTAAATGGGATTCCTCTTATGCCAAGACGGTACAGCTTGTTTAAAAGGTTGTTTAAAATTGACACTGTATCAAATGCCTTTGCAAGGTCGAGGAACACCGTAATGCATTTTCGACCTTCATCCAAATTGGCAACAGTAGATTGGAGCAGTTCGTGAATACCTACGTAACGTACTTAGTCATATTTTATTAAGTCGATAGATCGTGGTAACGGTTTTCGAGTTAGTATGACCGCAACTCATACTAACTCGGGTGTTGTTTATCTATATAAGCATGTATTTACAAAAAAAAATGTATTTGTGTATGTATATCAGCTGTCTGACACCCATAGTAGTACAGGGTCTCCTTAGTTTGGGGTCAGATGGCCGTGTGTGAAAAATGTCCCCACATATTATATTAATTATTATATTATTATTATTATATTAACTGAGCTTATTAAGTCTACGGACAAGATTTTAAATGTTTGCAATTCGAATAATGGTTACCTGTTACATAAAAATGATTTTAATTGCATTGTCATTTCATAAGACAGACAATCGTGATAATTTATGAAACCTTGTTGACATTTTACAACAATATTCGAACTTTTCATAACCGGTTTTCCCACTAAAGTGACTTCTTGTGAGTTAGAAATTTGGCTTAGAAGCGAGCATGTAGGTGTTTTCCAGACTCCGATTGAATGGTAAATAATGAGCGATAGGGTTGACAAATTATTAGAGGCAAACGTCATACGACCCAGCTGTTCTGCTTTTGCTAGTCCCGCGCTTTTAGTCAATAAACAAGACTGGTCACATCGTATGTGCATAGACTGTGGGGAGTTGAATAGTAATACTATTCAACTCCTAGGGCTGCAGATATAGATTCTATCTTTATTCTGCAAAAGAGGGCTGTCAGAGCCATCTATAATCTCAGCAGACGCGAGTCTCTAAGAGAATTGTTTAAACAAATTAATGTCATGACGGTACCTTGTCAATATATATACGAAAACATCATGCATGTTCGGAAAAATCTTCACCTGTTTAGTAAAATAAGTGACAGACATAACTTTAATACTAGAAATAGGAACAAATTATATCAACCAAGTTTCAGATTGTCAAAAGTACATACTTCTTTTATGGGGTATTGTGTAAAATGTTATAATAAAATACCGCTCGATATTTTGCAATTAAATGAAAGACAATTTAAAACATGCATTAAACGCACACTATGTAGGCTAGCATATTATAAGTTGGAAGATTATATCAATGATAAAAATGCTTGGCATAATGCTGGTCCTGCTCCACACCCGCTTTAGGGAATTTCTTAATTGCAAGAAGATTATGTTGCTCACCCCTTATTATTGACATGAATAACGTGTACCGTTATTATTATTTACTTATTATATTTTATCTGTCGAATGAAATACTTACATACATTGGAAATTTTGACTTTGTATAAATTAATAGCACTATTTCAATTATTATGTAAATGTGAGAACTATGGAGCCATTTATTTATTCAATGTGTTTGACATAAATGAGCATGGCAGTTGAGAGCATTGTCATGCTCGCTCAAATGTCTCACTGATGGTGGCGTGTGGGTTAGATCATTCGGTTCCCTTCAAAATGGTTGAGCTAAGTGGTGCTGATCCGCGCGTCATGTTCGTGAACGGGCGCTGTCAGTTGAGATTGGTCATCTCTTAACTGCCATGGCTTTTATATTAATTTATTTTTAATTAGAATGTTTTGGATTTCTCTTCACTTACATTGTTTTCACATATAGAAGCAACAAGAATAATGTAGCCTGGATTTTGTAAAAGCTTGATTGAAAAGAGTGTCCGTGGAGTTTCTTGCTCGTTCTTCTCCATAGAGACCTACCCTACGTTTTGGAACGAGCAACTAGCTTCAACTTTCTGCCTAACTAACTGACTCTTTGACTATTCAAAAGTGCCTGCAAATGGTTTAATTGAAATAAATGCTTTGACTTTGACTTTGACTTTGATACAGTTCCGGATCGTTTCCCACTGCCGTTATTTTCCGATTCAATTTCGCGACCTCTACCAAGGTAAAAATATCAATCTTCGCCTTATTGCGAATGGTTCATCTCGTGCGAAGGGCGAAATGGAAAGGATAATGAGTGTGCTTAAAGTCAAAGTCAAACTCAAAGTTAAACTCAAAGTCAATGCCAAAGTCAAAGCATTTATTTCTATTGGACCATCTGCAGGCACTTTTGAATTGTCAGTCAGTTAGTCAGAAGGTTGAAGCTAGTTGCTCGTTCCAAAACGTAGAGTAGGTTCTGTCGGTGAATTCGTGCTTATTCAAAATGAAGAGCGAAATCAGACTAAATTAGATCAATATTTAAAGGTCCTTTTAAGGTTACAGAGGTTTTGGAAGGTGACCGCTACCTCTTGAAGTCCTTGAATTCTAAGCGAACTTATAAGTACGCATATGATAGGGTTAGGAAAATGCCAGAAAGTCAAGCACCCATTAATGAATAGACCTGAACAGAATCTGATTTAGATGAGACTGGTAAAGTAGGAGCTATGAGCTCAGCATCACAATCACAGATGATTGTAGCGAATAACTGCTATCACAGGGATGATGGCTGGTTATGGTCACAGGGATGACTATGAGTGTATGCAGGTCACAGGGATGACTGCAATAGTCACAGGGGTGACTATGAGTGTATGCAGGTCACAGGGATGACTGCAACAGTCACAGGGAAATAGAAGAAAGAAATATAAGATGGCTACAGAAATGAAAGATGGCTACAGGGATAGCCTAATAGTGCCTACATACTTTAGTTGTTTGGAACTTTGATTAACTTGTTCGATGGATGCTTGTACTTTAACTGGCTGTGTTCCTAACAAATTATGTTTCTTTTTTCGGTTTGTTTTAAAGTCCCTGGTTAATAAATTACAAATAAGGTACAGGCGCCGATGAAGGCCCGCTTAATTTCAAAACCTCGTAAAATCTTGCAGATAAGTAAAGTAAAGAAAAAAGATAATGGAAGTTCTAATATATTTATTTGAGAAACAAGATATCTAAAAAAGTAGTACAGTTTTTGGCATTTTAACACAAATGTAAACACTTTTTAGAAACTTGTTATTGGGCTATCTTGGGAAGCTGGTCGCTGAAGATGGCCCGAAAAATATTAATGAAAGTATATGCATTATAAACTCTTAAACACTTTTAACATAAAAAATCGAAATAAAAACACATACTTCCCCTAACATTATTCATAAAAGGTAAAAAAAATCAACCAAAAATTTAAATGTGGGCTATCTTAAATCTATCAAAATGAAAATCAACTATAAAATAAAAACAAACCACTAAATAAAATAAAATTTAACTTCGAGATCAATATTGAAAGTAACTTATCAAAAATAGAAATAAATCAGATTTTTTTTCTAAAATTTATTTTTTTGATGTCATTCATTAAGGGAATTATACTATGGGCCATGATAGGAAATTACACCCGGGTTGAGTATAATCTCGTAAAAATACAAAAAAAGGAAATAAAATAATAACACTCACCTGTAATTCGCTTATAAATAGATTAAATATGAATTTTCACATTTTAGAGCAAAGAGATTTGTTTTAAATTCGTTAATTTTCGAAAGGATTTAGATAATGCAGGTAATAAAAAGTGTATCGTCTTGACATGAACAAGCAAACTGCCATCAGTCTCCAAAATGGCGACGCGCCGGTAATGAAACACACTTGCACTATTGTCTATAGTACCAATAGCATACACCCACGAAATCTCATATGTTTCGAATAATCATAACTGTATTTTTTTAAATGTGGGCTATCCTAGGAGCCGGGCCATCTTCGGCGACACTACCTTACGCTAATGACCGTGTTCGAAAGATGCCCGAAGGCCAACTACTAATAATTAAGTTTGTAGATGAAATAGATAATGAGTTGGCATCACTTTAAATGGTATAAACAGGTTCTAGGTTCAGTGGGTCGGAGACTTTACCAGAGTATCGAAGCTCCGTTTTGTGTGTACGCGGCGGTAGCTCTGGGCGGTATAGTCGGGTCTTGCCTAGAAGCAAAGACCGTAGAGTAAAGGGTTGACTCGGTATTCCCGTGGGGAATAGTGTGTGTGTTGTTGACCATGAATGGGATACCTGAGGTTTTTGTTTACTTTCATTAATTGAATCTGGAATCGTTGTACTTGGTCTCGGTAATCTCGAAACTAGATAGTTCTTTTCGTAAAAGAACCTAGTTTTCAGTTTCTAATTTGAGTGATATTTTTAAACAGCTTGTTAATTAAGACAGATTTTAAAAGGTCAAGTCCTTTTAAATATCTCGTAATCTTCTTCCGACCGGATTTCGGTCACGGCGGCCAATCTCAATGGAGATCAGCCTAGTACGCAGAAGATATTATAGTGCACAAGTTTGTGCGCTAACACAGATGCACTCTCTCTTCCCTCACTCTTATAGTCCGGTGGGACGACAATCCGACACGACCGGAGAGAGATCGGGCGCAGGACCAACGGCTTTACGTGCTTTCCGAGGCACGGGGGTGTTACACCGCCAACTTCCAAACTCCGGGCTGTTAAACTGAAAAATTCTTAATAGAAAAACCCAATAACACTTTGCTCGATCTGGGAATCGAACCCAGGACCCCACGCTCAGCAGTCGCGCTTGCGACCACGAGACTAACGGGGCAGTAATATCTCATCAGTCATATGAGTCAGAATTGGACGAGCAGATACTGTAGCGAGATTGTGTATTTTCCAGATTAACAATACACGAGGAAGTCAGTGAAAGCATGACGTTGGACAGGACGGAATGGAAGAAGAAAACATGTTCCGCCGACCCCAATTAACATGGGATCAGGGCAGGAAGAAGAAGAAGAACAACACACGAGGACATGTGCATCGCAGGATGGCCGTGTCGCAACCGGTCAATAGTACGAACATAAAACGAATCGCAAGCGCGCCATTAGTGACAACACGTGATCTACCACCACCATTTTGGCACGCTCCTACAAAGTCGAGATCTTTTCAACCCACAGCGAGCAGCATGCGAGCAGGACATTTAGAATCCAGTGTCTGATGGTATCGGAGCTAAGACGTCCTGGAGCTGTACTTGATTCGTTGTTTAAGTGTATGTCTATTTTAATTTGAGTCTGTATTTATTTTAAATTAATTTGTGATAAATTGTGGTTTTAATAAACAACGTCTATTGTACCCTATACCCCGTGTGTTTCCATTGCACGAAACCCAACTTCTGCCCACATGATGAGCGAATCTAACGGAGTAAATCCTGACGATCCGTCATATCTATTTTGTACAGACATAAGGAACTTCGTTCCTTACGGAAGTCCCCCGACCGCACAAGTTTTTTTTTAATTATTTACATTTATAGATTACTAGGTTTTGCCCGCGCCTTCGTCCGTATGAATGTCTGTTATAGCGAATGTAGTCGAAGCCCCGGTTAAAAAGTAGCCGATGTCCTTCCCCGGGGTTCAAGATATCTTCATGCCAAATTTCATCAAAATCGGTTTAGCCGTTTCATTGTGAAAGCGTAACAGACAGAGTTACTTTCGTATTTATAATATTAATAATATTAGTATGGAAGTATGGATTTACACATTTATTACTTATAAAAGGTAAAGGTTCCTAAAAGGTACCTAATACCTCATTTAGGTTGGTTGATGATATTCAGACAGTCCTAAGCCGAAGGAAAGTTCATTGAAATTTGTTCACGTTTAGCAAAACAACACAACTGAAACAATTTTCATGTAGGTCAATAAAAAATGAGCAATTAATGATAGGTAATAATAAATTTTATTGTCAGGCAACTGAGGCGCATAGAAAAAAATACACAAATAATCTTAAACAACCATAAAATAATATATATATAAAAATAAAAACCTTATCAACTAAACGTAAGTATAGAGTTTACGTTGTCGGCGTCATGTTTCGCTGCATGGTGTCGCGTAGCCGTCCTTGGAAACGTCGATATACGACACCATTCGGCCAAAAGGCCTCCTTCAAAAAGGTCTGTAGATGTTGGGTTGGAACTCGTACTACGAACGACTTAAAGTTGATGTTGTGACGCGATTCCAACGCTTCAACCCTCAGAGTCCAGTCGGTCTTCACCCCCAAATACTCCACGACTTCCTCAATCTTTGTGGTGTAATGTAGCCGCGAAATGTACAGCTGCGTCGTAGGCACAGCAGGACGCAGCAGCATGTTGGATCCACACGGTGTGGTACCGCACTGGTTACGAGAATTGGGCCTCCTCCTCTTCTTCTCCACTTTGGTGAAACCCTCTTCATCAACTTGGCCCGCTCCTGGTAAGGAACTACGGACCACAGTCAGGGCAGGTTGAGCTGGACCCTTCTTCGGTTTTTCTCCTATTTTGCTTTGTCGCTTAGGCTGCGACGCAACAGATTTGCCGGTCGTGACAGATGCAGCGTAGGTACGTTAAGTGGTCGACGTACCTACGTGTGACGTTTGCCCAGCCGGTGTTGGATTGCGGGCGACGGCGGCGGCGGACGGCAGCTGCCGATAGTGCTGACCAAGGGTCAGCACTATCGGCAGCTGTTGTGTTCGCCGATTCAAAACTGCCGACTGATGCTTTTTGCATCTTTGAGGCCTCAGATGACCCAATTACTGAACCCACATTGCTAATTGAGCAGATAATATAAGTGACTATTGAAAAAAAAACGCATAGGTTCGTTTAAACCATGAAGCTGTAGATTAAAGTTTAAACTTTCAAGCCGTTATGCACACCTCTGAGTAAGCGCAGGCGCGGGACTAAAATAGGGAAGAGCAGCTCGGCTGTCCAATTTCAAAACCTAGTATCTGTCATTTTTTTTAAAACGGGTGTCTTTGCATTTTTCGACCTTATAGACCACGTTCCACATACTAGGTTAGCAAAAACTCCTAAAAATGTATCAAAAACGAAGTTACACAAAGTCGGAAACCTAGTATCTACAGAAAAAGTTTTCAAAATGCAAAAATTACAAGATTAAAACATAGTATCCAACATCAACAATTTCATAAACCTAGTAAGTGATTGCAGTTACTAGGTTATAAAATGGTTCATGTAGATACAAGGTCAATGAAATGGTTGAAATAAACGTCAAAACTCCCGCGCAACTTTAGTATGTGAGAAGAAATCGTTGAACGTGCATGTTTTTGTTGAGAAAAATGAGTAAAAATCAGTTTTATAGGTCAAAATTGCATGCCACTCGCATCCAGCGGATCCCCCAACCTTTCCCAGGTCATCGGTCCACCTAGTGGGAGGCCTTCCAACACAACGTCTTCCCGTACGCGGTCGCCACTCCAGAATTTTTCGGCCCCATCGGCCATCCGTTCTACGAGCAATGTGCCCTGCCCATTGCCACTTACGTTTGGCAATTCTTCGGGCTACGTCGGTAACCTTGGTTTTCTTGCGGATGTCCTCATTTCTGATTTTATCACGCAAGGAAACTCCGAGCATAGCCCTCTCCATTGCCCTTTGGGTGACTTTAAGCCTTCTGATGAGGCCCATTGTGAGCGACCACGTTTTGATCCCATATATCCCTTAGCTCCGAAATAAAATTACTTCGAGGTGATGTAGTAGACATAAAGTCACACATTACATACCTATCCGAACACCTCACACAATGTTATACGCGTCTCGATGAACACGACTCAAGATTAAAATCGCTAGAGAAACGAGAAGAAGAGATTATTTGCCTCAACAATACTATAGCCAATCTCCGCGAACAGCTGAACACTCAAGCACAATCGTCACTAAAAAATGAACTAGAGATATGTGGCGTGAACGAGTTTAAAAACGAAAATCCGCTTCACATTGTGCGCGTCCTGGCTCACAAAATAGGAGTTTCACTAGATGACCAAGACTTAGACTTCGTGACTAGAGCGGGACCACGCCGTCAACAATCCAAAGATTCAACTGAAATTTGCCTCAACAATACTATAGCCAATCTCCGCGAACAGCTGAACACTCAAGCACAATCGTCACTAAAAAATGAACTAGAGATATGTGGCGTGAACAGTGGCGGCGTAAGGGGGGGGCGGAGGGGGCGGTCCGCCCCGGGTGCCAAGCACCAAGGGGTGACAACGAAAACTTACTTGAACAGCCAAAGCATGCACACAAAATCTCGCTCTATTAAGACATATCAATAAATAACTACCTACACTTGTCAACTTCCTTACTAATATCATATTTTGAAACGCATCGAAACCATATTAATTTCATATCTTTTTTCGAATATAATTATTGAGAGCGAGTGTTCTCATTTGGGAGCGTTACTTCAAGGTTTAATGTTTTTCAGAACTGTAGAAAAAGTTTACACGTTCTTTTCATCATCCACACATCGGTGGAAAATATAAATGTAGTGGTGTCCGTTATATGATTTATCAGAGACAAGATGGAGTGCTCATCACGACGCTTTTAAACCACTATTAACACCCCAAAGAAAACGTCGAAACAAGAGAAGCAGCATCAATTCTGTGACTTCAGTTTTCTATGCTATCTTTCCTTTTGGTGTGAAATCCTAGAAGTTAATCAGACAGAAAAGTATATACAAACATCTGGGCTGTCGTTGGAAAAGCGTGTGATAAAAATTAAAGCCCTTAAAAAATGTTCTTCGAAGTCAACGCAATCAAATAGTGGAAAGGGCTATTTGCTACGCAACAATATAAAAGAGGATTTAGACATTCGGATTGAAGGAAAAAGAGGAAAGAGGAGATTTCGAACGCATATGCCTGGAGAAATGGCCCGAGATGCTGAACTACTGAAGTACCAAAGGAGTTGCAGAATGCAATGTTAGAATGTCACGACAGATTTTACGAAGAACTAGACCATCATTACAAACAAATGGATGCGTATTTTAATAGGTGTAATGTAATGTAATGTAGATGTCTGATTATTTATTAAGTTAATTTAATTTCATATAATGATAACTATTTTAATTATTTTGATAAATTATTGAATTGAAATTTACTAATATAGCTTTAAGTATACATTGTTACTAACCCTTATATGAGTGCAAACTTGAAATAAATGATTTATTATTATTATTACAGGGCAATGGATTTTATTCTGGTAACATTTAGTGTAATTCAGCATAAAATGTTGGTAACATCACCAGAAGAAGATTTTCGTGGAATCGTGGTATGGTTCTAATTCTGTTAAAAAAATACATCGTGTTGGAGATTTTACAATTGAGGCGCCATTTGGAAACTGCCAACATTTCTGCCCAAGAAGCGGTTCATTGGAGTTTCTCAGATTCAATGCAAAATGACGGCAGAACAGTCACCTCTAAACCAGAGATCTCGGTGGAAGTTCAAAAGTTCTATGGACAGCTGTACAAATCTCAAGCGGTGAGACCTGTTTCCCATGGTACCGAAGATCCAAGGGCCCAATTGACGAGGATATCCCGGACGTTGACCAAAGCGATATTAGTGCGGCTCTGGAACAGCTTAAAAACAGCAAAGCTCCGGACATTACGACTGAGCCTTTAAAAGCAGGTGGGGCTACAATGACCGTTCAAGTAAAAAACCAAAAGACGAAAGCAATCCAGCTGCGCAGAGAGATGAAACAAGATGATGTTATATCTCTGAAACTTTTCACCAACGCGCTGGAGGACGTCTTCAAAACATTGGACTGGACTGGGCGGGGCATTAACATAAACGGTAAGTAGATCACATATCTCTGGTTATCCGACGACATCGTTATTATGGCAGATCCTCAAGACGAGGAGGCCTCAGCATGAACTTGGACAAAACGAAGCTTATGTTCAATCAACACGTCGTGCCAAGGCTGATCGCCGTTGATGGCAACTTGCTCAAAGTGGTCCAGGAATACGTCTACCTTGGACAGACGATCCAACTTCGAGAAGTCGATAGGAGGGTGCATTTGGGGTGGGCAGCATTTGGTAAGCTTCGTCGAGTCTTCTCGTCGCCTATACCGCAGAGTCTGAAGACGAAATTCTTTGACCAGTGCGTCCTGCCTGTTATGACTTATGCTGCCGAGACGTGGACACTTATAGCGGGGCTAGTTCACAAGTTCAGAGTTGCTCAGCGGGCAATGAACCGAGCAATGCTTGGAGTTTCTCTAAGGCCTAAGCGATAGCTAGAATTCCCAACGAGGACATCCGGAGGAGAACTATAGTCACCGACACCGACACC
Organism: Charanyca ferruginea; assembly: GCA_947361185.1. NCBI lineage: Eukaryota > Metazoa > Arthropoda > Insecta > Lepidoptera > Noctuidae > Charanyca > Charanyca ferruginea. Next base: position 16,523,694 of record OX376059.1, on the reverse strand, counting down.
GCAGAATCAGTAAGCTGAAGTGGCGCGACGGCTGATGAAGCAGACTTGTCCTAGAGTAGAGTAGAGAGTACCGCGAATCGGTAGACGCTGCGTGGGACGCCCTCCAGCCCAATGGGCCGATGACCTGAAGAAGGTGGTGGTGGCTGGATGCGGAAGGCAGAGGACCGGGAAAACTGGCGCGCCTTGGAGGAGGCCTATGTCCAACAGTGGACCTAAACTACACTGAAGTGATGATGATGAATGTAAATTGGGGGCTATTTTGAGTCTGTTTCAAGGTTTGCGCTATGTCTTAAATTTTTATAACAATTTGGTTAGATACTTCATGTGAAACAAGCTTTTGAAAGTTTAAATTAATAAAATCATACAGACTTGGTCTACAATGAGCCAGCCAAGCGCGACTAACCAATCTTTCGATTTTATCAATTAATAGAGACAGGAAATTCAATTTTGATAATATGTTTATGTATTTTAGTAAAATATGGTCTCGTATGCATTTTTAGTATAATTTGGTGTTTTATTTTGAGTACCTAGGGGTGCTCTATACACATCCGCCCGGGGTGCCAATCTACCCTACGCCGCCACTGGGCGTGAACGAGTTTAAAAATGAAAATCCGCTTCACATTGTGCGCGTCCTGGCTCACAAAATAGGAGTTTCACTAGATGACCAAGACTTAGACTTCGTGACTAGAGCGGGACCACGCCGTCAACAATCCAAAGATTCAACTGAAACTCCTCCGCGCACACTAGCTGTCCGCTTCGTACGGCGCCTCAAGCGTGATGAATTTCTAAAGGCCGCCAAAATCAGAAGATCACTCACCACGGCTGACATCGAGATATCTGGTGTGACTAAAAATATCTACATAAATGAACGCCTCACCCAAGGGAACAGGCAGTTATTTCGTGCTACCAAACTTGCTGCGAAAGAACGCGGATACAAGTTCTGCTGGATTAAAAATGGTGCAGTTCTCATCCGTAAGCAAGAAGGTAACCCCTCCATCCACATACGAAACACCGAAGATCTGGAATATCACCTTGGTTCTACGGCTACAGTGTGACTGTCACAACATGTGTTTGCGACAACAGGCCTACAATGAAACGATAACCTTGCCAGATGACGAACAGTACAAACTTTTTATTATTCTTAGATCTCATTTTACTTTTTCTTTTTCATTACATAATATTTTTTATTTTTTAAGATTTTATGTTATTTTTAAATACTATTTGGTAGCGTTATCTTTGCATCTATTGAACACATCATCATCGCAACATATCTACACTCACACAAAGTTTGCTAACGTTTACGGTACCATTAAGACTTACACACATTTCCCACTATACCTCACAAACGCACCCCAACCACACTTACACACATACTTTAGCACTCATATTTTCCTACAGCCTGACGTTTACGACTTTCTTTTAGTAACAATGACCACATTCATTATATTAATTATTAAAAATAACATTATCACCAAATACATCTATGGCGTTACTTGATATAATTCAGGATATTGACGAAAATGTTACTATAGATTGTCACTCTTTAGATAAACTAGAAGAATGTAGGAAATTGCTTCACAAATCTAATAATGACCTTAAAATACTCTCACTTAACATAAGAAGTTACCAGCGCAATTTTGACGATTTTTACACAGCTTTCCAACGCCTTGACACCGAATTCGATGTGATAGTCCTGACTGAGTGCTGGTTAACCGACACGATAGTACTGGACACTCTACCAGGGTACTCCGTATTTCGCACCAACACACAACTAAACAAAAACGGAGGCGTCATTTTTTACACCAAAACCTCCTGGAACATCTCAGTTTTAGAAACGAAAGTAGCAGAAGCAGACAGTCTTTTAATAACGCTAGGCGACCAAGTTGCCATACTGGGAATTTACCGTTCGCCCTCTTTCCCGGTTATCGATAATTTTATGATATCTCTAGATACGGTCCTCACGCAATTAAAAAAATACCCGACTATTATAGTAACCGGAGACCTTAACATTGACATCTATAACACAATAAACATCGCACACTCAGAATACCTAAGTCTCATGGCCATGCACGGACTTCTGCCAGCTATCACCAAGCCGACTAGAGGGCGTAACTGCCTCGACCACATTTTTGTCAAATCAAATTTTAAAACTGTAGGTATCATAGGAAAATCTTCTATTACAGATCACGATTTAATTATGGCTGCTATTGCACAAAAAAACACTGTCACGAAAGTGTCCAGATCGCGCTGGAAAATTGACGAAAAGGCCGTTGTCGAGGAGTTAAATAGTACTGATTGGTCTAATGTCTTAAGCACTGACTGCCCCAATTTTTCCGTCAACTCACTTATTGAAACTATTTCCAATTCAATCGCAAAAAACACGCGTAAAGTCACAATCAGTCGTAGCAAATACAATATTAAACCCTGGATAACCCCAGGACTCATAAGGTGCATGAAACACCGCGATAATCTTCACCTAGCTTTAAGATCATACCCGAATGATGATATGCGTCGCCTTGTGTATACCAGATACAAAAAATTTTGTAATGACTTACTTCACAAACTTAAAACCGATTACAACAACAAAACCATCATCAAAAACCAAAATAACCCGAAAAAGCTCTGGAACACTATCAAATCTATTTATAACCCAAATACTGAAAAAAGTGATTCTTCCCAGCTATTGTCTAACGAAAAAGACCCTGTTAATTCACTCAATAGGTGCAACACTTATTTTACCTCTCTGGGTAAAAATCTTTCCGACCTTATACTGATGCGATTATCCGAGTCCCAAGCATCCCTAGCGAGCAAATATAAACCACACTGCACTCCTTTACACTCTTTCTTCTTTCACCCAACGGACGAGGACGAAGTCGAAAAACTTATAGACCAGCTGAAAATAGATAGCGCCGCCGGATTAGATAATATTAGTGCAAGACTTATTATCTTACTTAAAAAAACATTATTAAAACCTCTCACTCATATTTACAACTTGAGTTTGAAAAATGGTATTTTCCCTGACGCCTGGAAGATTGCTTGCGTCCGACCTATTCATAAAAGCGGTCCTAAAGAATTACCTGAGAACTACCGCCCTATCGCACTATTGAGCATTCTATCAAAACTCCTTGAAAAAGTTGTCAATAAGCGACTAGTAAATTTCCTAGAAGATAATAAGTTGATATCTGAAAAACAATTTGGCTTTAGAAGAGGCAAGTCGACTGAGGACGCCGCTATACTATTAACCAACTCTATAGCTTCTTACGTCGAAAAGGGGGAACACGTCATGGCTGTATTTTTAGACCTAGCCAAGGCGTTTGACACAATTTCGATAGATCTGCTTCTGACTAAGTTAGAGGGAATAGGAATACGAGGAAACGCGCTTGATTGGTTCCAAAGTTACTTATCAAATCGTCAACAACTAGTAAAAGTAGGTGACTGCTCTAGCGGTCTACTGCCAATCAACTTCGGTATTCCTCAGGGCAGTACTCTTGGTCCGACTCTCTTCGCTTTCTACATGAACGATATACTTAACGCACCTCTCCACAATTCCGAAATTATTTCTTATGCAGACGACACGGCAATCTTATTCCATGCCAGATCATGGGAGCAGGTGTATCATCTGGCAGAAAACGGTCTACTTACAATTTCAGAGACTCTCAATAAGAACCTTCTCACCCTTAACTTAAAAAAGACAAAGCTAATCACTTTCTTTAAAACCTCAGCTTCTAGTCCTCCTCATCACTTGACTCTTAAGTTCCATACATGCCACAACGACCACAATTCACCAATCTCAAATTGTGCATGCACTTCCATAGACCGCACCTCCTCCTTAAGATATCTAGGTATTACATTAGACGAAAATTTATCATTTAAACCTCACATTCACTTGCTTGCGGGCCGTGTCAGGAAACTAATATATGTCATGAAAAAGTTACGCGATTGCACACCGTTTCAAATTCTCCGAACAATATACCTAGGCCTGTGTCAATCAGTACTCCAGTATGGAATCTCCGTCTGGGGTGGAGCTGGGAAAAGTTCTTTTATCGAAATCGAAAGAGCTCAGAGAGCCGTTATCAAAGTGATGCTTAAAAAGCCTTTCAGGTTCCCGACTGATCTGCTATACGATGATTTTCCAGTCCTTCGCGTACGTCAGCTATTCATCCTCAATGCCACACTACATGCTCACAAGTCCTTAAAAAACAGACCTGATTACCATAGCCTACTTTCAAAACGTATTCTACATATTCCTCTCCCTAACGCAAACAGTCTTCTGGCCAGAAGGTGCCCCTCTTACTCACACATACATATCTACAACAAAACAAACAAGCACTGTGAAATCAAAGCTCTCACCAACTATTCATGTAAAAGAGTCACAAAAAGTTGGCTCCTCTCTCTGTCATACAATGAAACCGAGGAAATATTAACCTGATAATAATATTATTTTTGTGCAAGTCCTCCTCACATAATTATTCACAAGCTCCCAACCACAATACTCTCACTCACACACCACCTCACCATCACATTCTCACATCTTCTCACCTTTACACCATGACACACTTTGACAATTTGTAATATCTACTTTTAATTTAATTTCTTGTTGTTCAATTATATTATGAATTATCGTCCGTTTTAGAATATTTGATATAAAGTATAATAGACTAGCGCAACTCGGGCCCCCAAGATACAGGCGCTGCCTAGTTTGGGGACCACTACAAAAATTGTAATTAATAAAATAAAAATAGTTACAGTAAACCTACCACTATAATATGTTCATATTATTAAGGTTAATGTTTTATTATAAGTATTTCTGTAACATTGGACAATAAAAAATTTATTATTAGGTATTATTATTATTATTATATGTAATCACTGGCAACACACACTGGTCATAGACTTTCGTCTTGAGACACTGCGGTAAGTTAGACAAGAAGATACCACGCTACTTCCCGAACGCTGCCCTGCCGAGTCGGATTCGACGATTGACCTCTTTCTCGAAGTTAGACCTACCTAACTGGACCGTTTGTCCCAGATGGACATAATCGTCTACAACTTCGAATGTAAAGTGTCCGATCTTGATAGGAGTGGGTGTCATATGGGCATTCAACAGGACCTTGGTTTTGTCCATGTTCATTTTAAGACCCACGCTTTCGGAAGCTCTACTGAGGTCATCAAGCACTGTACTGAGGTCCTCCATGGTCTCAGCCATGACCACTATATCGTCAGCAAACCGAAGGTCAGAGATGTACTCGCCATTGACGTTGATGACTAGCCCTTTTCAGTCCAGAAACTTGAAGACATCCTCCAATGCAGCGGTGAACAGTTTCGGAGATATGACGTCTCCCTGTCTCACACCTCTCTGCAGAAGGATAGATTCCGAGGTCTGGTCCTGAAGTCGGACAGACATGGTGGCGTTTTTGTATAAAGACTTCAACACCTCGATATACCGATAGTTGATATGGCACCATTGCAGAGACTGCAGTACAGCCCAAGTCTCGATCGAATCTAAGGTTTTCTCGTAATCCACAAACACTAAACAGAGAGGCAGGTTATACTCTTCGGTCTTCTGTATAACCTGCCGCAGCGTATGTATGTGGTCTACGGTGCTAAAGCCTTTTCGGAAACCGGCTTGTTCGGGAGGCTGGAAGTCGTCAAACCTACGCGCGAGACGATTCGTGATGACTCTTGAAAACAACTTGTAGACATGGCTGAAAAGTGAGATGGGCCTATAGTTTTCAAGACTATAAGAATGTAATTTTGGCTTGCAGATCGAATATTGAAGTTATTGAAGTCAAAAAATCGTATGAAATAATAAGAAAAATATGAGTAAAAAAGAAACGCATACCGCGACGCAATTATGACCTTGATCCCATGAATAATTTTTTGCTTAGTTCTTTGGTTGAAGTAAAATTTGTAAATGGGAGCCGCAATATATTTTACAAGAACGATTTTGAATCTCCGTATTCCGAAATGGATTTTGTTATTAAAAAATACAATTCCTTGACCATGCCAACCTTAAAAAATATTTCAAGAGGCATTAAAGAAAGTAAAAAGGAAGGCATAGTAAAAACTTTACTATATATACCTAATGCCAATGTATAGAAGGAAATTTTGGCAAAGTTTGCCGATTAATAATGATTCAGTTGATTTAGTTTCTGGGGACAAATATGCGAATAATTCATTTTTATTTCACTGTTTTCAAATATTTTGAGTGAATATTTTTTGTATTTTTTTATCGTAAATATGCGTAAACAAATATTGTTGGGTTTCTGATTTTCTGATTTGTTTATTACTGGCTATATGTTGTTTTATTTAATTTAACTGTTTCTTACTAGTTTTATAAATTTGCATTTAGTCCCTACTCAGTAAATTCACGACTAGATAAAAACAAAGTAAGTGATCTTACTAGGTTTTGTAATTGTCACACTAAAAAAGTTTGGTGTGAAAAAACATTTTTTTTATTAGTAACTGCTTCTCTACGTACATCTTTTTGTAATAGACGCATTAAAACTACTTTTTTTAAAGCTTGTTATATACCTCAAATTTTGCAATCACTCCCAAGAAGATACGGCTAATGTTATTAAAACGGCACGCGGTCAAAGATAATAGGAATCGTTTTTCGGCTATCCTGTAAAATTTAGTTGTATGTAGATACTGGGTTTTGATATTTCACAGCCGAGCTGGTATAAATCATGGTTTACTAATGTTTGCCATAATTTAAAATGCCATAATTTTATTTGCCAAAATTTCATTAGAAATAATGCTTCAGTTGCTATAATCGTTAAGTTACATAAAATCATTTTCACTAATTTCATTGGTCATAATCGATCAAGTGTCATAATTATGCTAATCCATAAATGTATTTGCTATAATTTTTATTTTCAATAATTTCGTTTTCCTTAACATTTATTAACCATTGCCCTTATTAGTACAACAATACTAGTTCAGTATGAGTACAACCGCCTGCAGTGTTGATGTTATGATCATGATAACAGATACACATTTTTTAATCACAAGGAAACAAAAATAAACCTTCTCTATCCATTTGCATAAAATTTTAAGACCTACTATAACTTAACGTGCCTTTGTTTCTCCTAATTATATTTTTGCAATAACATTATTTACTTAAGATTAAGCATAACATTCTAAAGCATAAATTTATTTACGCATAATGATATTAAAACATATTTTTACCATGCATGCAGCAGTAACCACACAAACATGTAAACAAGCATACACCATGCATGCAGCAAGCAAGCATGCAGCAGGCATGGTTGCTGTCACGGCTCCGGCGCTGCGGGGCTCCGGCGGGCCCCCGCGAGCTTATCGTCGCAGATGTGTTTTACGCTCACCACCGTGGCTCCGGCTTGCTGGCCGGCTGCGCCGACCAGCCTCAGCCACGGCGGCGAACGTTAAAACCACCTGCTCCTCAGCTCGCGGGCCGCCTCGCCCCTCCGCGCCTTCGCGGGCTTAGATTACACTCTAGGTGTAGGGCAGATAAGACTACGTGGAGTCGGTTTTGCAGCGATTCGTTTCTGTCACTAACTTTTGTAGCACAACTTATTGTTTTTTTTAAGACAATACTTTAGCGTGGCACAATAGATTTGCACATTATGCCTAGTAACATTATGCGAATTTCATTTTTACCAAAACAAATGTCTAAATATTATTTGCTACGCAAATGCTTTTTATTGTCTAAAGATTGCAGATTACTGTAATAAATCATTTGGTTAGTGGGTGGCCTTAATGACATTAATTTTTGTACAAAACAATAAACGTTTCAAAATTATATTAAATGTTGCTTATGTCAAGTAACGATTATAACATATGTTATTATGGCAACTAATTTTATGGCAAATGAAAGTTATGGCAAATGAAAGTTATGACTAATAAGTTGATATGACAAACGTTATTAGTATAAATGATAATAGTGCAAGTAAATATTATGACGGGGGACGATTATGGAAAACAATAATAGTACAAATGATTTTATGGAAAACAAGACAATACCATAAATCATAAAAATCATATAAAAACCGACTGTAAAAAAAGAGAAGTGTATTTTGGGCGTATTTTGTAATGTTTATTGTATTATCGCTACATGTCAAAATATGTGAAAGAAAGATAGTACCGGGAATTCCAATTTTGGTCAAAGTAGTCGACTTATTTCGAGTCTGATAAGCTGTAAATATTTAAGAATTATAAAGGGTATTAGTTTTTGTAAAACAGGTTCACAAATATTACTTCTTATTTAGAATTTTTTCAATAAACTAGGATAAATAAAATAAAAATAATACCGTAATCTTTCCGATTAGCCTATTATGGAAATATATATTAGGTATGTACCTACCAAAATAAAAATATTATTTTATATTATTACGCAAGTGTTAGTAATTTATTTATCCTTTCAATACTCAATTCTTTATTACATTCCACAATGTGAGCTTAAGTGGTAACTTATATATAGTATAGTAGATCATTATGGACCCTGTCGGGCACAGTAAATAAGTAAGTAGAAAATTAATGAAATAGTTCATTTTGAAAGAACAACTGACAATTATTATCAATGTCCTTATATCAACGCTGCACACCACTAATTCGCCGCGAGTTTTTGGTCAATTCGAGCATAAGCAGGCGACATGTGCCACGCCCCCATGCCATATCCCTCGATATCCGTGGAGCCAACACTCGGAACAACAGCTTGATTGAATCTGAATGATTGCGGCCAATATAATATATTAACTGCAATCGCAGCTCGAACGTAAGCAGCATCGACTATCACGCGCGGAATTTAAAATGTGTCTTGTTGTCAATTTTTATGAGATTCAATACCTACTTAGAGATATTTTCTTGTTATTTATCGTCTCGCATTATGGATTACAAGCCCGGCTTGAGAGTTTCTATGGAAAGCACGCCACTGGTACTTGTAGTTGTAGAATAGATTTTTTTTTCAAAGTAAATTAAACCTATTTTAATTTAAGAATATGGCTCATTTGTGCCTCAAATTCACCTTGCCTCAATTTCGGAAACGGGTAGAAGAATAATGATGTAATGTAAACCATTTAAGTAACTTGACGTCAGCATTGTCCTTTTTTTGAGAGGCTTTTTTGTAGTATTTTAATTTTTTGTGGAACTTCAATTTTATCACGAGATATCGTTTGCTCCTTGGGTCGGTGCTTATTTATTCTTATTGCGCGATCTTTCTGGTTGGCACAATGAATCACTGAATCTAGTTTTTTTTGCTTAATATTAAGAGCAAAAAAAAAAACTATTGACGGTAGACTTAATTTATTAATAAAAGTATATTTTAAGAAGATATACAGACATTTAAAGCAGAAAGTAATGCAACAATTACGATTTCGAAGTCAGTAAACTATGAAACAATCGATTTTGAGATAGAATCAAGCAATTATTAAGATTTATACAGTACATAATAGAGTGAGTAAGAAAAGTAAAAAAGTTTTGATACTTAAAGAATTGAGAAATAGGTATATAAAATAATGTTATGAGATCTTAATATTAAGGATTTACATGGCTTACTATAATAACCATCAACTGATCTACAAGTATCTAAATAAAATTGACAGAATAATTTTTAACATAAAGATCGAATTAAAATTATTATGATTAAAACCAGTTTACAGTTACAAGCTGTTTTATGCCACACTTCATCTAACAGAATTGACGGTAAACTGTGATTCCAGCAGTCTTTTAAAATTCGGACTCAGCTTTGGTATAACATAAAACAGCTTTTAATGATACTGAAATATTTAATTGAATTCTCTGTCAGGCAACAAAGCTGGTGCGACTAGGGTCCAGATATAGAGACCCACGCACAGCCAAGAAGATGTGATCTTAATCCACATTGAGGCGACATTCTCCTTCGAAAGCTGCGATGACGGGCTGGAAGAAAATGATTTTGTTTCAGAGTTATCAATAAAGTTGTTGTTAAAATTCGTTGTTGTTGTTTGTTGTTAAGTTGTTGATGTTGTTATCGTGAAATGGCTTTTGAATAGTGGTCGACAAATAACTTACCATACGGAAAGTATTGCTAACAGATTAATAGAATCATACTGGGAAAACATATTTTACTGACCCTACCACTCGCAATGTATTCGATAACAGGCATTTTGATGCGGCACACGGCAAGGTGCTGTATGCAGCTCATGACATTCCACACACACACACACAAAACACACAGTCACTCAGTCTCTCTCAGTCACTGTGTGACTTCACATAAAACTCTTAAACGATTTGAGAAATTATAGATACTCACTTGTACCAATTTGTGAGTGTCATCATGATGTAGAGCGTAGCCAGCGCAAACACGATGTGGAAGAAAGTCCACGAGTAGGCGACGCCATCACCTTCGTTGTCGAACACCTTGGTCTCCTCTCCGCGACCAGCCTCGCCGCCGTCTGCGCCCTCTATGGAATCATACCCTGCGCTCAGTGAGCATACCAACATGCATTGTTAACAAAGTAGATCACAATACTATGTTAATGTGCAATTGAAGCGGTTAAGTGGAACATACAGCGGGGTAGGCGACATACTTAGCAATTTATAAAGACAACTAGTGATTTTTAAAAAACGATACCAGAAATAAAAAAATACAAGTCATTCAAAATACATCGTAAATATCTAAAAAACCTAAACTGAAATCTACTGAGCTAATCTCGTTAATGTGAGTTTACATAGATGTCCTTTGTGGTAACAAACTGACAACAGCTACATTTATATAAAACCATTTAACCTGGCATCTTCAAAATAGGACTGGGCTTGAGTTGAGATTCTTTAGAAGCTGGACGGAATAAAGGAAAATAAGAAAAAATAAAATCAATTTTCTAAAAATATACAGGCATGTAATGATTGAAATATGAATACCATGAAATCAATGAAATTAAACAAGCAAGTTATACTTTAGCAGATAATTAAAAAGATACATGAGTGTTTAAGTGTTCGACATGTAAGGTGTGATTTAAGGCCAAGTGCACATGAAGCGTTACCTTCGTTAGCAATGAGCCCTCCTTGCCCTTACACAGCGCCGCCGCCGCGCGATATGTCCGCAAACAATGCACAGTATGCATTAGTGTTACATAGAAAAGTAAAACAAAAGAATCGGCAGTGTGAGTCGGACTAGCTTACCGGGGGTTCCGTATCATAAAATTTTTTTTTTTCTATGTTACATTTCGATGTTTTAGCAACATAACAGCATATCAAAGCTTGTTTGTTAAGGGCTTTTGCTGATTTCTAAAAACTGTGCTAGATAAAATAAAACCTTGTTTGATTTTTTGTGAATCTAAACTTCTATCAAATCTAATAATTCCAACTTTTTCGGTCCTCAAACTTCGGAGATTAAAAGGGGAGTGATATTACATTTTCGTTTTTGATCATAAGTTAAAAAAAACGTGTTCTAAATGTGCAAATAGCCTTTTTATAATATGATACGCTGGATACGCACTAGCAAGTATAAATTAAACTAGTCCAAATTTCAAGTCAATAGCTTATATGTAGTTGTTGAATTAAGCTACTGTGACAGGCAGACAGACGGAGAGATGGACTGAAAGATATACAGACAGGCGAAGTCAAACCATAAGTGTTTGCTTTTTTATTATTTTAGTACAGATCTCTAAAATCATTTGAGAAGCAAATATAAAAAATAGAAGCTAATAAAAAATTATTATTATTAAAGAATACAAATAAATCGTGCAACCTCGTGATCGTAGAAGTACGAAAAGGATAATGAGAAATAAGCTAGAGGACACACTGATAACGATGTTGAAATATCAAAACATTTTAGGCCGAACAAACAATTGAGAATGCGAATAAGCGAATGTGAAACAATTCTTACCCTGAACCGAAGTTAATAATTCCTTTGCAATCAGTGTTGTTAATACTTGCAATATAACAGTTTTAGTGATTATTTCGTATTATAAAAAGGTTATATTCACCTCCGCTTCCTTCCTTGGCGAGGATATGGTCCGACATAGTGATTTTAGATGATGACGACGCAGTTCGAATGGATGAGTACAACACGCTGCACACCCAAATGACCAGCCCGATGATCGACTGCTTGTCGAAGGATGACTGTTAAATAATTCATAAAGCATTATTTTCTATACTGTGATTGGTTCATGGACTCCACAACAGCTATAAGAAGAAAGGTGGCGCGCCTTCAAGCAACTCCTTGTGGTACACGAACTAAAATGTATGGTTCTACCAACTCAAGTATAAGTTCAAAATAAGTAAACAATGATCATTTAATTTGGGTTTGCTATGATTGAGTTCTTACTTTGTTGTATTGATCAGTAAAAAGAAATAGACATGAGTGCTCTTTAGACATAAAACTGCTAATGTGAATAGTGTGTGTGACATTATAAGACATAGAAGTATAAGTGTTGTATTTTACATACCCAATAAATATCTTCCTTTGATTCCTGGTTCAGCATATTCAAAATAAATATATATTATAACATAATAAAGATAAAAATACATAGTATAAATGAAATATAAAACCTCTTTTAAATAATAGAATAAATATAATAACACTGACCTACATTACATATGCCATTATTTGTGTTTTGCTATTTTGATGAACATTTAAGAGTAATTTAAATAAAGTTAATGAAGTATACAGTTACTGTTGTGTTTGTTTTTTGAACAAACTGGTAGAAAGTCAAATTGGAGCATGAGTGTTTATATTGCATTGCACGCTTTGAGAATTTAAATGTAGTAGTAGTAGTATGACGGGCTGGTGTCCGCAACTCCACGTCTCAGCGCGTATTTTGCGTACAGAATTTAAAAATATTCGACCATAATGGTTCTCAATGGACAATAATCGATGGTCAACCATATCTTATAATATAATTAAGGTCACACATAGAATTATAAGACTTATATTCTATGTCTGACCGGTGACCAGGGAACAACCTATATGTTTGCATTATTTTCATATCTTTTTACTACAGCTGTAACATAGTACAACAAACTATTTAATGGTTGTTTACAATACATCTGTAAGTTTATACTTCGATATTTAATTCTATTCAGTAACTTGATAGTTGAAGGGTTAACAGAAATTGAAAGGTAGTGAAGGTAGTGAAGTACAAAGGTAGTGAAGTGGTATAAGAATGAACGGATTTGAAAGAACTTAAATAATGTACTTATATGCAAACTTTTTATTTTAAAATTAATAACTAGTCTTAAAAACACAATATACACTGCCTACTAAAAATCTATACACATATAACACACACATTTTTAGCTATACACGATTAAAATGACAAAGGTAAAAAAAAAAGTCAAATAACATGATTTTATTTTGTTTCTATTAGAAGAAAAAGAAAGGAAATTACTTTTATTAAGATTTATTCATTGTTCTTATTTCCCACATCTTACATACGAATGAAAACGAAATTAAAAGTTTTATTTAAATTAAACCATTTTTATCATTTGTTCCTTACGCAAAATCGTTCACAATCACTACCCCAACACTATTAGTTCTAGTATGGTAGCATTATAACTATAACCCCTCGTTTACACCAAGGTATAATACATGTATTCTACAAGTTTTATGCAATGTCTGTAATATCGTTCACACTCAAATACAAGTATAAAACTTGTTTTACACAAAACTTGTATTATACTTGTTGTGCAAATACTTATTTTTAATTCGGTCTGAACAAAAGATAAAACAAAACATGTATAATACATGTACTCTACATGTTTAAGACAAGTTGTGTCATGACAAGTATAGGACATGTTTTATACAAGTTGTGTATAAAACATGTATTATACTTGTTTTTTGGTGTCAACGAGGGGTTATCCTTCGAACTGTCAAGTTACTGAATAGAATTAAAAGTCTAAGTATAAGTGGAAACTGTTCATTGATGATGCAATACAAACCTCATTAGAACCGGTGATGCTGTTACACTCCTTAGACGCGTTGGAGAGCGCGGACCACGTGAGATACATGACGTATAGCGACACGACGGCAGACTGTAGTAGTCCGGAGCGAGGCTGATGCTCTTGTATGGACGGCAGTATCGAGATGCCGCTCGCGATCACCACGAGGATCAGGTTAATGGAGATGAAGAACTTGGATAGCTCACATCCACTTGACTGTAAATTAAAGTGGTGTTGGGTTTTACGTGATTCGCACTGCCCCGCATCACGCAGCCGGGTGCGTGGCGACGCAGCCACGAGCGTGTTTTCAATACAAAGAGATACTTTTAAGCAACAGAACACGCACTCCCGCGCAAAGCTGCGTGATGCGGTGCAGTGTGCGAATCGCCTTAGGCGTTGGCCACGCTAAAGCGACTGCGGAAAACGGAGGCGACCTGCGAAAGCGGGAAGAGTGAAGACGCTGCGCCTTGCCGCTTACTATGCCACGTTGAGGCAGCACACGTGGTTTCATCCTATCCTGCTATTATTCTTGCGTGCTAAAAATCAGTTGTTCTAAATTGAAACTTTCGTGTCTAGAAGGGAATATAGTTTTTTTCATAAAATATAATTTTCATGCTTACTGGACCATAGTGCAGGTTGGGACATTATTTCGCTAATAAAAATCTCCGTATTTATGTTTTGTATCGCGGAAAATTCAACACGATTTGATTAATACGCAAGACGCGCGAACCCGTACTATCTCTCCCGCTCGCTGGTCGCGGTCGCTCGACACGAACGCCGGGCGCGCCAACATGGCACCTCTCATTGATTACGTATTGTTATATTTCCCGACGAGCGTGGACTGGACGCAAGACGCGCCGCTCCAGCGTGGCCCAAGTGTCTTATGGCGATATCAAATCGTCGCTGATAATCCATATCCAAGTATCTAACATTTTTAATCACCGCGATTGTACACATTCGCTGATTTTACATAAGGTCGGAATTTGAGGTATTTGATAATATTAGTTACGCGGAAATGAACTATTAACGACTTTATCGCACTTTGAATTTACTTTTCTCATTTAGCCTTTCATACGAATATGAACTTTAACATTTTGTAAATACTACACATTCATAAAAGCAAATGTCGGCAAAGTGAAGTGATCGAACCCACAACACGTAGCGCAGCAGACAAACGTTCAGCCACTGCGCAAATCATGTCGTCGAAACATTATTCTTGTTACTTCTATCATGACGCTAGCATACATAACCTTCTCGTTAGCTGCCGTTTGAAAAATATTTCTAAGTTTCGCGCTAAGCTATACGTCAAATTTTCCCAATTGAATATGAACCTTATCCTTTTGTAATAAAGTTGAAAATCTATCAAATAAATTTAACAGATTACTATAGCTTGATGTGCTGACCTCTGTACATCCCCCACATTGACATTTGTAATATGATACTTTGATTGTCCTTTTAATCTATAGACATAATCAAATTCACTTGACAAGTAAATTACCTTGGTGTAATACACATAAAGGAGGACGATGCCAATCAGTGCGAGAGCGTAGGCGATGAGCATGGCCAATAGCAGCGCCGCGTACCATCCACGCGACTGAGATTCCTCATAGTTTGCTGGAATTTATTAAATTTTTTGTGAAATTATTTACTGGTATGGTTAAAAAAATTCCTTAGTTTAAACTAGTACTTGTGGTTATTATTATGCATGCAGTTTTTACATTTTTAATTTTGGAAATGAGTAGAATATGAACATTGGCAGAAAGAGTGTCGTTCCCATGAGTCATCTTCTCTTTATTCACACTTATGTTCAATGTCTTTTCGTTTTAAGAGCGCGTATTCGATTCGTGACGAAAACTTTATGTTTTTGCGTTTTGCCCAGAGCAATATCGTAATTATGTGAGCAGATTATTTAAAGACAATTTACAGTTTTAAAAAGATTAAGTCTTGATTTAGACAGCTACAGAGTAAAAGTATAATTTTTAATTATGGTTTTTTAAAGCGAAGACAATTCTTTCATATAGTTTTACGAAAATAGACGTCAGAGTTAACTTTCAGGACGAATACAACCATTACAATATGCCAAAATATTTTGTTTTATGCGTTTATCCAACAATATATACAGTCATAAAGACAGTAACAGAGCCAAAATTACGAAAATTTTACTATTATGTATTAAAAAACAATGTTGAAAAAGTAGAAAATCGGTTCACTTTGACAATTTTTTTTCACCAGTATTTGAATAAAAACATAACTGATATATTTATTTTATGAAAGTAAATGTTATGCTTAATAAACAGAATATTTTTCAGTCCGTTATACGAGCTCATTTATTTTAGACAATTATTTTAAAAAGCACTGTAAAACATCGCGCGCTTTGGTTTGCCGATCAATTTCAATGATTCGTGCTTATTTCGTGCATATTTTTTTTTCTGATGCACACAAACAAACCATTGTATTGTACTAGTGTGTGTCAATGCTGCTACGCCGTTCTAGCAATCGTTTAGATTTTGAGTTGCGCTAAATCGAATACGCGCCCTTAAGTCAATTACCGGTTAGTTAAGGCTAACAATAATTTAACCATCATCATTATTTAGATGAAAATCATTCTGTGCTGGACTGGCTTTCCCGAACCATTGCCAAAATTTGACAATATGGACCTTTAACAGATCAGAGGTGTCCTTACTCTAGAAGCAACAAATAAGGTATAATATTCACTACTGCACGTCATTACTACTAGTTTTTTATACTACTAGAAAAATGTGTCACATAATATTTAGTATTATCAACACTTTACCTTAGTGATTCACAACCCATTATGACTCACTTTAGTGTTGACACAACATCAAATGGGATTTAACCAAACAAATCAAATGACTGTTATTATCTTTATAGTGTAGAAAGTTACATTGTTGGTGAAATACATTGCACATAACATCACACTTGCATTCCCTGAAGGAGTGTATCTGAACAACACCACATTTCATCATCATTTAAATATGTTATAATAATAATGTACTTACAAACCCATCTTTCAGCCCAAGAATGAGCGAAATCAATGATTAATATAAGTTGTATGACTATGAAGCCGAAGCCTCCAATCATGCCAAACACCATCCAAGTTGAAGCAAATTGCCCCTCCGGAATAAAGAAAGCCCCAATTATACCGCCAATTACAATCAGATACTTGATGCCCCAGAACCTAAAATACAAAAGATACATTTATATTTAATACAAAGGTAAACATTTATTATCAGTCATATAAACAGACTCACTGATAAAACTAAGAAAGTTCAAAACAAGCAAAGATTTGAGATAAATACATACCCATTTTGTATGCCAGCTCGAGGATCTTTAGAGGACTTGACACCAAGTGTTAAGAGAGCCATCAAAACAAAGAAGAGACATGCTGCAAAACATATTCTGAAATAGAATTATACAATTATGTAAAAAAGTATCAACATTTTCTTCTGTCCATTCTCATTCAAATACAGCAACTGCAAAAGTAAAAGATGTTTATTACTTTTATTTATTACATAAAACTAGAGGTGAATATGAGGAAAAAGAAGAGACCATTTATTGAAAAAGTATTACTGCATTTAATGTAAATAAAGAAGCTACTTATTTAAATTGTAACCTGTGAGCAACATTATTAGAAGGAGTCAAATAATTTACAGATACCTGTACACAGCTAAGTAGCCAACAGCCTGGTCACAGTCCACCTTATAGTCACCTGGTACATAGCTTGTCGAGTTTTTACAAAATGGGACCTGGAAAGAACACATTCATAGATGAAATTTAAATATTCAATAGCTGATTCAACAGTACTAATTAAATAAAAAAATATCAATTTGACTTTGAATTTATTTGGCTTCATCCGATTTTGTCAAGCAATACTGCCATGATAATTAGAAACATAAAACCATTGCAGTAGGGAAGGATTTTTGGAAAATTGAGAATTTCTAATTAGCATGACAGAATAGTTGCCAGTATATTAATTACGTGATATTCATTTCTCTACTTTATCATTGCTAACTTTTGTACCACTATTCACATAACTTTGGTACTGAAGCGTCCAAGCATGCATCATTATGTTTTCGGACTACCTCACATCAGGCGGACATTGGAACTTTGGAAGGGATAAGCATACCTTTTTCATTTCATCATGTAGTCCGGGAGCCAGTGTGACGCATGCGGTCACCATGACGAGCAGCAGCATGAGTGCGTACATGAGGCGCGTGGACGTGGAGTTGGCACATGATGGACATGCTGAGCAGCATAGAGAGCATGCTGCACTTCCGCAGCAGCATGCCAGCTGCAATACAAACACATATTAATAGGTAACTTATACCAAAATAGTTATTTGTGCATTTACAGTGTTTCTGTATCTAATAGATAGATAGGGATCCCACAGATTATTTATAGGCGTGCATAGCATGAGATCACTTTGTTGTCAAAAATAGATTATAACTATTGTTTACAGTGCGTACATAACTATCATAGGATATCTTAAATCGTGCCATTGGACTACACCATGAGGAGTTCATTCTAATAAAACATTTTAATAAAATAATCACCTGAGCAGCTGAACAAAGACCCAACACTGCACCCATTCTGCACTTTTTTAAAAGCTAATCAATAATTATTTATCTTGTAGCTACCAATTTTACGTTTTTTTTACTAGGATAACGATCAAGACAAAATCAATAGTTTCTTGTGCTGAACAATGTTATCATTGTTCTTGAAAAACAAGCTCTCTGCTCTATTGATTTGACTGACAATTTGACATGACACGAATAGTAGTAGTAATTAGACATTTCGAAACTTTCATCAACTCCGCAGTGTTACATGTTACGAAATAAATAGAAATCATTTTAATATTTTTATAATCGACTAACTGTGTAGTAACCTGTGTAAATTAACGTTTTGTATAAATAAAAACCAGAGACATGTTTAATAAACGTATCAATCCGACAATTTTGTCAGTTTTTGACAGATAAGTCGAATTGTAGCGTCAAGTGCCGTTTAATAAAGATGACAATTGTGTCCAAATGCGATGGGTAAATACTGATAAAATTGTCAAACTAAAAACCCGTTTAATAAAGGCGACAATTATCAGATTTTACCTGTCGAGTCTAAGAAAATATTCTCTGACTTAATTGTCATAGTAAATGTTGTCATTTTCTGACATATTTGTCAAATTACAATATCGAGGCATGCTGAGAGAACAGCGGGTAATATTAAAAAATATAACAATTTTACGTCTGTTTTGACTTCTTCTTCTGAAACTTCGGTTTTGTTTGCTATTTAAAATAGACGCCAAATTAACGATTATTGACCTTATCTATAAAAATTGAGACGTTTTATTCGGTAAATTTTGTGATAATTACTCACTACATGAACTTGTTAAATTCGTACAGTTTCCACCAAATATTCATCTTCGCTACTACTACTATCCGTCGACGACGTAAACACCATTTTTAAGTTAGCCGTACTAGGTAATGTAACTACCAAACTGCCTCAACATAAGATGATTAGCTTGTCGAAAATTTCTGACAATTCGATAAATATGTCCGCCTATTATGACAATTTAGTGTTTAATAAAACAAATTTGACAATTTTTCCGGACAAATTGTCACCTGTCGCCTGTCAAGAGAAACTGTTTATTAAACAGACACATGTCAAAAGTCACGACAAGTCGACATAATTGTAGATTTCCCACCGTGAACCGCTAATCTTTGACAAACAATTGTCAAATTGTCGGATTGTCACCTGTCACCTTTCAGTACCTGACATTGTCATCGCACTCGTCGCAGTTTATTAAATATAAATATGCCTTTTTGAAGTTTGACTCCTGACTACCATTTTTACTATGAGCTTCTGGTTTGGTTTATCTTTTTAGTCGATTATTGTGGCAACAACTGCTATTACCAGTATCAAAAAATAAATAGGTACCTAAAAACCGCGAAATCTCTCCTCAGTAGAATTCAAAAGTACCTTCCTTCCGTCATTCGTCCGTCTCCGTCAGTAGATTTCAGTGTTCAAAGTATTTCGTTTCTTTTTAAATATTTTGGAATTTTGGAATCCATGTTAGTTGATCAGCCGAGTTCCCCGAGCTGCGAGAGAGCTCTCCAAGAGCCTGAGTTCCTGAAATCCTGATATTGCAGACACTGTTTGCCGAACATAACACAAGGTACCTATGTTTAGTCTATTTCGCTTATTGCTCGATTATTTTTTTCGCATTTGCTACTTGCTCTGCTTGCTTGGAAAAATGAAAACAATACGAATATTTTATTTTTATTTTGTACCTTCCTAGTTACTAAAACTAGGTACCAAATCTTAGATGTTGTCTGTTGTATGTGTAATTCAAACACGAGATTTCTAAGCGGTCCGTTATTAAGATAGGGAAGTTAAATGTATAGAGTCTAGTGTTCACTAGAAAATGTTGGAAAACCTAAAAATATGAATATTTGTATGGTATTTAAGATATTTTTAGTAGGTGCTTGCTTAACTGTTTCTATTTCCTGATGGGTACCTACTTACCTGCATAAATTCATATAAATGTATTTAACTAAGTAGTCTCACAGTAGTACTACCTATGTCAAAGGATAGAATTGGTCAGTTGGTCGTCTTAGCGGTGTCTCTGTGTGCACATTATTTAAATAGGACATTTTTAAGCTTGATGAGTAACTAAGGTAGAAAACATGAGTGGGTAGGGCAGTTAAAATAGCTTGTTAAGTAGGGTTTTTCAGTTTTTGAGGTGTTTTAAATTAGTTTGATAAATTCATAATGAGTTACCTACCTAATTGCAAGCATCAAATTATTTTTTTATCCTCAGATGCGTTGCAGGCTTGTACCTACACCACTCAATTACATTAAAAAAATGATACATAACGAGTTTCTGACATGCAGTATTATTTTTATAATCTCTCATAAGCATGCTATTATCTTTAAGACCAAAGAGACATTTCTCCAGCAGTAGGTCAATACAATTGTACGGGTTGGTAAAGTAAAAATAAGATGGGATTAGAAAAATAATGCCACTCTGATTCTAATAATTGAAATATATTTTTTCAAGACACACAAATTCATACTAAACTTATTGAGGTATATTCAGGCAAATAGTCTACTTGAAGTAGCACATAATAAAATAATAACATTTTTAATATATATTTCATTAAACTGTGTAACATTCATTTTGTTGAGTAGATAGGTATATGTATAGGTAGGTACAATACTTCACAGTCAATACAGTTCGCTATGAAATGCAATTTCTATACATTATAGATAGAGAGCTCAATGTGTGGTATAATAAGGCTGCTACATTTTGTGATGGACATAATTCTTCCTGTTTCAATTTATATTACAAGATTATTTTCAACATAATATTAACAGAAATATTTCATAGTAAAATTGTAATAACTAAGTATTATATTAATTCAATTTGGAACACATTCTGGACCATCTGGACCTTATAAAATAACATTGATCTAATCTACTATGATCTCAGTAAAATATAACACTCTGCTCACATTCAATATTGTAGTTATAAATAATAATTTAGAAAATAATAAATAAAATTATTAATATCACAGAAGAGTAACTGCCAGCTAGTTTCTACGACAAATATTTTATTCATGAATTAGAAATAAAAAAAAAATATTTTTTAGTTAGAAAAAGGTAAAACGTCGGTAACGAGAGCTGACAGTTTCTATAAAAACTGCTGTGATATTGACAACTGAATACGAAAATATAATATCTATCGAGAGATAATCAACACATTTGATCATGTTGCGCCTTAAAACTACTGGTAACCATTAATAACGACGTATCCTTGCATCCACCGGCTCTTAACAAGAAACTAGATACCTACTTGCATCGTGCTTTCGAATCTTATGTAATATTGATATTTAGATTTGATACATACTGGCTTAACAATTGCATATATGTAACTTCCTGTTAGTTAGGTAAATATAAAACCTCAGAAAATTAGGTCCTAACTCATACTGCTTTAATATAAGTTGGTGTGTTGCGTGCAACTACGCAT
This sequence comes from Charanyca ferruginea, assembly GCA_947361185.1. Taxonomy (NCBI): domain Eukaryota; kingdom Metazoa; phylum Arthropoda; class Insecta; order Lepidoptera; family Noctuidae; genus Charanyca; species Charanyca ferruginea. The sequence continues at coordinate 16,501,748 of OX376059.1, read as the reverse complement.
AATCCGCATTGGAATGTACTGATTGTTATTGTTAACCATTAGCACGAAAGTACGAAATGTCTACATATGAGATGTTGGCGTCCAAGCGAAAAGCGTAGGAAGTTATTTCGGGGCTTTTTGAGATTATCCATGTTATGCAAACCTCCAGAAACAGTTAAGTTTAGATATTAAATGTAAAAGTAAACTAAAAATAAGTACTTAATATGTGTTTGAAATTACCCCCCTTTTTTCGCGTAGTTATACCGTTGCATGAGGAAGTATAGACTTTAAAAACAAAAGTTATTAGGACGATTAACACAACTGGCGTTGCTACTATTATTGTTGAACATAATAAAGCAAGTATGTAATTAATGTAATTATATACTTAATTATTAAATTACAGCTTGGCAAAATAGTGTGACGCGGTGACAAATTGAACTCTACACCGTGGCCTTTTAGTCGTCTTACAAAGGTGGTCCACTACTAATGTATTCAAAATAAAATGGCTCTAGACGCAATTAAAAAATTGTTAACATTAATTGTCTTTGAATACATGAAGTGGGCAGCCGTTGTAAAAGAATTAAAATGCCAGGGTGTAAATTATATTTAGTGGAGCCACTACTTTGCCGGCAAGTGCAACATTTTGAATGACTAATTCACAAACTGTTTATTGTTAATATTGGTTCACGACGCGTATTTACTTATTCATTCTTTTTTTTTGCAAATTTCTCATATGACGTGATCTAAGTGTGATAGTGGCGCCCTCTTTTTGCCAAGCTGTACTAATATTCAATGACTTATAGGCGTGTTGACTGCTGTCTGCCGTGTACATACCTACAAAGTATGTAATGTAACTTATAATATTTGATACAATTTATCTAATGTTTATTTTTCCCCAACCGTATTCATGGAAAACAAAAGTGTAATGTTGTGAAAATTGTTTCATCTACACCTCCATGTGCAAACATGTCGCCAGTTGTCAGCAACACAAAATGATTATCATTGTGGCTTAGCTTTTGTTTCTACAGGTTATACAAATTAGCTTTTACCCACAACTTCTTAGTTAATTGGACGAGAGTGGTGCTGTGAACTACTTCTTACTCTTTCTCTACAGCTTGTTATCACATTGATCTTCCGTGCATCAGTATTCCAAAATTATTTTGTAACATCTAGTACCTAGTCAGTGACGTCCGTACAACATGTTGACGTATACCATAATATGTAGACATAAATGGCTCTTCAATTAGTGCATACCAAATACAAATATTGTTAATTTACGGTTTAGGTACATACATTTGAGTGCGTCGAGGTGATTTTTGCATTCAAATGATCGTATCTGTAAATATAACGATATGAACAACTAATGGAGCGATTTCTAGAAGTTAGTTGTCGTTGTCGGCTAGTTATTATACTAGGGCTGAGTGCATGGTACTTAGCTAAGTATCGGACACGTCAAGAAAATATCTATAGGCAAAAGTTACTTAATTCGGTTACTACGTACCTACTAAAAACAGGAGACATATTTTCATAAACTATAATTGCCCACATAGAAATAAAATTATCTTCATTGGAATAGCAAAATACATAAAGGGTACATTCAATCCAAATATGTAAGTTATAAAGAATAATTAAAATGATAAACAATTAGGAGTAGAGTAGGTTAACAATTTACAATAATCATAAAATGTATGATAAAAATATGAAGTTACAGTGACGTAAATCTATGATAAACATACTATTCATGTATATAGGTATAGATAAAAACACATGCTAGCTATGTAGTTATGTACCATAAATTTTAACTGAAAGTATTTCACAAAAAAACTGAAGTAAACTAAATTCACGAGAATACGGGTTATACAATATATTTAAGTAAATATGCTACTGATCTAGAAGGTATTACAACTTGGTTATTACAATGTTTAATTAATCATCAGATGCGTAGGATTATAAGTACCGGTAGCACTAAAATTACGTTGTTCACGTTTATTACAAGGTATTTATTAGTTTAGACCTTATTAATTTGTGATTATTTTACATATGTACATTCATGATTAGGTACTGTTTCAACAAGTTTTACCAGACAATTTGAGTGCGTCAATAATAATAATAATTGTTTTTTTAAAGTGGGTTCGGTACCTGTCTAGAGGAATCAACTTACTTCTTACTCTTTCTACTTTTTGGGCTTAATTATTTAGTTGATCACGTGGCTGGTTTGGGCTAGTTCTAAATTGTCAACATCTTAACATTGCTGTTACGTATAATTTAATTACTCAGTCGGGCATTTACGAGTATTTAGTTCTAATTAAGAACTATGGGTACCTACCACGGGTTTACCAATATATGTTTATAAACTAGCGTGATAAAACATTCGTTGAAACATGCTTCCAAGAGTAATACACAAAGTTAATTAGCCCTAGACCTGCGAACATCTGAAAACACAAATATCCTAAAACGGTTGCAAATTATGCTTTTTTGTACTGATATGTAGTTTCTTGTTAGTATATGACTTTGGTGTTGAGTGCATATAAAATTGAGCAAAAATTTTGGCTAAATAAATTAGTTAATTACGTAAAATATTTACAAACCACTTAGTAATTAAAAAATAAAGTGTCTTTATTTAAAATAATAAAAGTAAAGTACTATAATTTACATAAAATATGAAATGATCTAAGAAATATTATGTTTCTAATCGTAATTCTAGTAGCTTCGAAAATAAATTGAGATCGGCATCGTATTTATGCATGAATATGAAACTAGCATGCCATGTGGCGTTCTGTCGACTTCATCAGTAAAGAAAGTTGCAGTATCTATGTTGATCACTTTTGCTTACAGCCCACGTGTAAATCACATACTTTTTAACTTAATCTTAGTAAGCATGTCCCTTAAGAAGAAGACACTAAAACTTTATATTTGTAAATATGATAATATCGTTTTGTTTGGTTTGGAAAATCAGCATAATTTAATACTGCCCGGCTACTTAAAGCCGGATTTCTAATATTAAATAATATTTAACATCCAAATGGTTGGTCTTGAACAGGCCAATTAAAAAATATTTGAAATCAAATCAAAGAGATAGCAATGAGAAAACTATTAATAGTACCTATTTCATAATCATGTACATGTAGGTAAGCGATCATCGATCGTAAACAATAGCTGAAATTATTTACAGATAACATTGCTGTGAAATAACGAATATTAACTAAATATACGTAATACGTTTATTGTACCTAACATTAAATACTATTATTATGACTTCAACTTAAAATACAACTAAGAGCTATGAATTTAAAATCTAAGCTGCATTTATATTCTAGATCCTTACAATATGGCAGTTGTCAAATCGCTAGCTGAGTTGTTGCTTACGACTACACTGATCTTTTGGTTTGGAAAGCGCGGGGTTTCACTGCGTGGAGTGTGTTGTTGTATGACAACTTCATGATGCTTTATCACAACCAATATTGCAATGAAATGTATATTTGGTAAGATTTACAGGTACATCACGTAAAGTAGGTTATATTATGACAGCACGATATCCACATATTTTTAGTAAATATTGAAATTAAGCACCTGTAAGATATTTAATTGGCAAGATGTGGTATCCACATGGTCTACGCTTTTAATGTGTAGTTAAAACGTGATACTTAACTAGCTTTTGTTTAATAAATAATAAATATTAGTTTTGCAATACTTAAGCGTGTGGAGTACACCATATACTTTTTATTTTGCAACATCAACATAATACCTAGTTATTTACAATAGAACTGATGTAAATAATAGGACATAATTACAAATTGTTTGTTTTTAAAGTGCGAATATCGCTTAACTACTTGTAGGTATGATCAGATCTAAAATAATTTGAATTAATTTTGAATCGATGAGATTATTTTATTATTAATTTGTCTTAAGTTTTGCATGTATTCGTTCTTTTGTAAATTGTATAAAACTGAACAGGCACGGAACCTGGTTCAAATTTATATAAAATGTGCGTTATTTGTATCAGCACCGATATGATTAAATAGCTCATAGTGCATGATAATCAACGCATGAATACATTACGTGTATAATAGTCTAATATTGATTTCACAGTGATTGTATTATTTTCGATTGGCACATTTAAAATATTACAAACCTATGGTTCTATAACCAGGAGTATTGAAAAACTTAGTACTTACTGTTTTCTTTTTAATAAAAGCATTTTGTGATTTGTTAAAACCTATAACAATATTTTATACTAATGTACTTAGTAAGCATCAAACGAGAAAATCATAAGTGATGTATGCAGGAATGAAACAAAACTTATCGCGGTTCTTGTAATTAATTACTTACTGTGCCTAATTACTATCTACATTTTATAAACTCGCTATAACGAAGCCGTACAAAAGTTTCGATTTAAACAATCACATTAAGTAACAGTAATAATATTTCCATAGTTTTAATTATACTTTTATCTATGTACACATCCAAACATTGCTTTCAATTTTTAAATAGGTAGATACAGAATAATATCTTTTATATAATTCACTATTATAATTATTATTTACACATTTAACCAGTAATACTTAAAAGTAATATTGCAGCTCGCAATCGCTTTTTTTCATCTCCAACAACATTCCACCATCTGTACGTGTAGATGTTTGAAAGTCAATTTAGATTCTATGAATTCTAAATCATATCTGAACTTTGAAGTTTAATAAGTGTAGGTATATGAAATTCTCATCTCAAGTTTTTCCGACGACGTTAACGTTAGGCCTCAGATACTGGAATATATGTGAACATTGTGTTCTAATAAACTCCATGCATGCAGATTGTGTCCAATAATTTCAATTAAATGTACAGTGTGATGTTACCATTATTTCTTTTCCTGGAAGTCCTGTCCCTGCGTGTATTCCCTGTAGTATTTAAATGGCAACGCGTAGGCGCCATCGACGACACCACAATGGAAAACGCTTACGCCGCATAATGCGCGAGCATCTCTTGAGTATTGTCTCCTTGTTCTAGTAGGACCATCTTTGTATACAACACAGATATGTTCATAAAAATTTAAATCTAAACATGTTAGTAGTCTTTTCGTCGAATCTGAGATAACTTACGAGGCTAATTCATATATTATAATTTATATTCTGTTATTATCTATTAAGTCAGTCAATATACATTTCATTTTAGTGATTTAAATCACTGAAGTATTTTCGACAGCATATCGTCGAACTATCAGAGCATACTACAATCGCATACTTGGTACATAGTAGAAATAGTGCGAAAACATTATCCTGAGGGCCTAGTGTGAGTTTTTATTCGAACTCGATCGCGTTAACCTAAACTATCGCTTATGTCAATTTGTATGGAGTATTTGAGTTTCCTATTGTTGCCACTGCGCTGTTTCAGTTTCAATACGAATTAGTTTACGTTAACGCGATCGAGTTCGAGTAAAAACTCACACTAGGCCCTCTGAACGCGTGGTCGATTGACAATCGATGCGGCACATTCGAAAATGTGGACGGAATTGACTGACCTTTTACAATAGGTTCTTCTGATGAAATTTAATTATTTTAATTTCCATGCTGTATTTAACAAATTGTGTTTTTATAGTATTATTCATGACGAGTTAAAACTATCTATGCAGAAAAATATGCCATGGTAATTACGTATCGAAAACCTATTTGTTAAGGTACAAATTAAATATTTGTCAACACTGGAAACACTCGGAAAATGTTTTCATACTATTCATATCAGTCTAATCTTATAGCTACTTAATGCTAATATTCACAGTCTCCGCCCGAGAGCGTCACACGATTTTGCATTCCACATGTACGTCACAATTAAGGCGAATCTACTGCGCTACAAAAATACGTGGGCAATGTCCATTATGCAGTCAAAACACGAGCCACATATAAAGAGCAAAAATATGTCTCCTTTATTTTTTTAATCCAATATATGTAAATTTAATCTGTCTCTGCTTATATTAAATAAAAACTTTCATTCATAATATATATTTCCTTATAACTAATTTAAATCACGACTTCCACACGGGATAGTTCTCGCATGCCGCGATTGATTTAAATGTCTCATTTTAGTTTTCGGTATAGATTATAGTCATACCGTTCTTGCATTCATTTGAGTTGTACTGCCCGCGCATATGCGTGCGAGCGACGCGAACGCTAATCGCCAAAACGCGTGCATGCTTTTTTCCATTTGCACTGAGTACACCAGAGATCGCGTTGGTCCATGCCATACACCTTACGACACTTCTTGTTATCTGAACGCGGCCGCCTTCCAGGACTGCCTGGTGATCCTCCTGCTGCTGATAACCGCATGTGTTTCTGCAAATATATAATTATGTTGTTTTATAAGAAAGAACAGTGAACTCTGAAGTATGGTCCGTTGCATAATAGCCATAGATATAAATATATCAATAGTTTGCGCTTAAAAAAAAAACCTCTTTTTCTTCTAAATACTAACCGGTGAATGTGAGTTGGCCCAGTGATGAGTAACAGGAATTGTTATTGGCCGTGCGTTCCCATTTTGCATTGTAGATAGTAGTCCTTGCCTGAAATAATTTTAATAACCTATGTAACTAAGTAGGTACTTATTAAATAAAAATCAAAATATTAGCCTGAATATATTAAAAAAATATCCACCTGAAAGAGCCTACTAGCTGGCGTTGGTATTCAGGATCCTCGTGCGGCGGGCGGCACATATCTCGGTGGGAGAGTGTGGGTGGCGGCGCCGGGGCCGCCACTTCACGCTCTGTATAGTAGAACTCTTCTTCATGGTCACTATCGCCTTCTTTCTTTGGTCTGCAACGTGATCAATCAAATACTACAATTTAGTAAAACCATTTTCAAATCTGTTGTAATGTTTGGTTCTTTAAATATAATCGAAATACAATAGTAACTAACTTCTTAATCCACTGAATCATAAAAATATATTTATAAAGGCTTCAAAAGTCTCTAACACTTGTGAAGTGATTATGAAAGGGGTAGATCAACAAAAAGTAGGGTAGTAATCAAGTCAATGCGCTATGTGATGAACGTAATTTAATGTTTGCATTGTATATAAGCTACATTAAGATAAATATACCTATTATTTATTTTGTGAATAATATTATTGTTAATATATATATAAAAAAATACACAGAGCAGCGTTACGTTACGTAAGTAGCGGGCGTGGGCAAGTGGCCTTGCGCGCGCGGGCGCGGGTGGGACTGTTGCTAGCAACCTTGTCGCGAAGCCTCGGTGCTTCCGGGTCACCAAGGGCCGGCCTTTCAGTGTGCTCTAACTACTTAATGTGTATACTACACTGTTATAGGCACCAAGGTCGAAGTGAGCATTATTTTTGGTTACCGTATCACGTTATTATAAAATTAATTTGTTATTTAGCACAACTGCTTAACGAAATTCACTTCAAATTTGCAAGTTGTACCAGTTAGCATCTGATATTAACTTATCCTTGTGTAATGCACTAGCCGTTTAATTCTGCTAAAATATGTAGGTACCTACATTTCCATCTATGCTTTCTCTATTGATACAGGAAGTAAGATGTTTTCTAGCGACGCACTTAGGCTGCAACCTTGCCAGCTGGCTTGTTGGCATTGCACAATTATTATTGCACATAGCACGTGCATTAACTGCCGCACGTGACCTTCATACACGTGACTATTGCATTCTGTTATTTGTGAGTTAATCTAGCAGTCGCATTCTCCGAATAGATTAGATATTCTATTGATGTAACATGTTTAAAAAAAAAGCTTAACATTGCACATCAATTTTTTTTTTACATAATAATTCTCGATCCTTTGTGTTGGACATTGCAAAAATCTATAAAATAAGCATTTAAGTAAATACCAACCCCAAATGTGTGTTCCTGATGTGTGCCTCAATGGCTGAGCAAGTATTTGTGCTGTATGTGCATCCTCGCCAAGTACACACAAACACAACATTGTTTATCTGTAACAAAAACAAATTAGGTAAGTATATAAAAATGCGAAAAGATAAGTCCCGAAAGTATTTTCTGTAGTGCAGTAAGTATAAGTACTTCGATGCGTTAGTAGTACCGAAATTATTATATCTGGGTTAGGTAATGTCTTTTGCGCTGGAATTTGAACGGTAGATAGGTAGAATCGGGCGATGATGTAGTTGAGACGGAAGCAACTCTAGGTCGTGGCCTTGCGAACACAGCGCGTTACGGCTCTCAGCAGCGCCCTCTTGTACCGCTACTAGCTACCAGTAAGCGCTACGCTCCATTCAAAGCGTGACCACATCACGTATTGTTAGAAACTATTATTTTACTCTCTTTATTAGCGACTCTTATGTGTCAACATTTCGTTTTTACCTTTTGTGTTCGCATTTAGCTTGAGTTATTCTAAAATATTTAGGTATATCTGCTTTTAGCACAATACCTTAATACATTTGTAAATAACCAAGGGAGGTACCTACATCCATTTTTTAATTTTCAATATTAATACTCTCATTGTTGTATCTAGTACCTTGAGTGTCTAGTTAGTGGTCATTTCGCTCATTCTATTTTTCTGGTGCCACAAAAACATATTGGGGTAATTAGGTATAACAAATAAAGTGGTAGCCCTGCGTTAGTGAGCCATGACTAGGCATACGCAGGGCCGCAGTTGGCGTGTCTTGCCAAAGTTTCTGCATCGACCTTCTGCTCAATGCCACATTATTTCGGCCGACTTGAGCTACATACACATTCATTCATTACAACATAATTCTACTCGTAGTTTACCCTCCTGTTACTAAGCTGCACTCAGCTTAATACGGCCTGGCTATTCTTACTGCTACAGAATGCAAATTGATTAGTTTCGTTTGTCTCAAGTAAAATGACAATCAACAGCTTGATAATATCATTTATTTGATTCTTTCGCCCCTGCTTATCTGGTTTTAGTCTGCATGATAGTTAGAAATAGGGTTTAGTCCGGTCTATACTGCACCAAATCTGACGATACGATATTAAGTGCAATCAAAAGTAGGTTAGGTCACGGCGGAATGAGGTGGAGGAGTGCCGTAGCCCGGGAGAGTAGGGGGGGGGGGGGGTGTTCGTTCGCGAACTAGGTCGAAGCACCAGGGCCAAGGGTGGTGTATATGAAGGTTGCGCTTTTTTGTCTAATTTGAAGACAAGTTTTATAGGAGACGTTATCCTAAAAATATCAATTTTTATTATGTATATTAATGTAAATAAAAGATCGGTATCATTGATAAATCGTATTAGTGTTAACAGCCATTGCTCGGTTTCACTTATCCGATCATATCAAACGATTCATAAACGGATAGCTGTCAGATACTTATGTTGGCAGTTAGTTTATTTTAACATTGCTTTACCTTCCCTTGGTGCGGGTCGACGAGTGCGGATCGAATGTCGGTGCGCATGTTTCGCTTCAGGAGGGCGCCTCCCTTCCCTTCGCTGCACCACTGACCTACTTTCAGCGTTTAATAACGCTTTGATATATTATTTCTTAGTTTCGTAAGAACACATCATACTTGTTTATTTCAAGGAGTATAGCTAAGTAAGGAATAGTAGCTATTGGTTCAAATATTATTTATTTATCTATGCATGGAAGACTTACAGCTACAAAAACTTAACAACAAAAAAGGAAACAATAGTCGACAGAAAGCCAATTATAATTAGTGTTTAGGTAATTTGTAGAGTATTGTTACGGTACCAAAACTAGTACATTAATGTAATGTTAAAATGCAATTCTTAGATACATAATAAATTGATAAGCCGATAAGCTTGCATTCATCAATCAATATACTTTAATCCACGCTGAAAATATCAAACATTGTATTTTGGTAGGCAAAACAAACGTATTTTTTTTCACTCTATGAAATTAAGGTGCTTTCTTTTTCATTTCTAAGGATAACACTTAAATGTCATAATTTTTCTATTTCACAATCGTTTTGCTATTATAGGGTTTTTTAATACAATAAAATTAAATGTAACTGCTGTGTAAACGCATAATTTATATCTTTTAAGTGCTTATACACTTCTAACAGTTATGTTAATCATATTTAAACCTATAAACTAAGATATAACTTTCTAGTTTTTCAATACTTTTGTAAAGGCTACGCAATAATAGCTATAATAAGGTAAAAGTATTAATTTTTTTCTTTATTATTCAAAAACATATACATAATACCTATATGTCTTTGGAATAACCCTGCTTCTGTTCTTTGTGTGTCGTCTGTACGCTTACACGTGCCAGTTCAGTTCTATGTGTGCAATGCAGTAGTCGATGCCAGTGTGCATTTGTACCTATCTATGCATTTGCTTATGCAGTGATCGCCATGAAAATGTATTATGATGCATCCGTTTTATTGCCAGAGCTTGAGTTTGAATTAAGGAAACAATTATAACTAAGTAGGTATTTAAAAATAATAAAAGTTCAGATTTAATAATCAAGTATTTTTAATTTATCAGCAGGTATCGGAAATGGCAATTTAATATTATTCTTTTTCACATTATTATTTTTTGTGTATCTCACACAAAGTATTCTGTATGAGTTCAAACTATTGCCAATCATCATATTGTTAATTACAAAAAGTGCAAATTAGCTTCACAATATTTACAAGAATAATAAAATAGAAAACCTAAAGTATTAAACTAAAAACAAAAAACTAACACAATAAAGCATCATAAAATTCGTCCACATCGCCGTCAACTGGAAATGTACCCAAGAGACAGGCAGCATTGCCACCTAACGTGGCAATGCTTAAAAACAATAAATGATGAGAGGCTTCACAATAATATGAAAGTATCTTAAAATTACATATTTTTAGAAGATAACAATAATAAGATAGTCAAAATTACTGCAGTGCTGTATTTAACTGACAGTTAAATAAAACTACCTACAACCAACTAGTCAAGAAAATATAAATTGGCTGCGTTCTTGTTTAAAGTCTGTAAACATCTCTGCGTTAAACAAAGTTATATTATATACCACCGGAATAGAGTTGAAGTTGGAACATAGTAGATGCTTATAAAAACATGCCGACACAAAATGCCGGTTTGTTATTGCGCTGTCTCTTTCTACCGCGAAACGCTGAGAGATGATGATATTGATTTGTTTTCATTGCGTCTCTTTTTTGCCTGAGAGCAACATACTAAGTCTGTTTCATCCGCTTGACCTTCCTTATTTACAGGCACACACACACACACGTATATGCTTAACAGTGCCAGATAAGTTGTTTTCGCGTCATCTCCTTCTAGCTCTAGAAACGAAGCGAACGAGGAAGACGCCATTTAACGAGATATGTTGCGTTACTGGCTGCGTGTTGCCGGCCGGTTCTTTTATGCGGAGTTTGTGTGACAGTGTGTGCGTCCACTGCGCCCGGCACTTATAAATATGATAATGTAGGCCAGCACCTACTGATGGGACGCTTTGTACTCTATTGCAAATTGAAATTAATTTAACAAAAAAAAAACAAATATCCTCCCGTAATTTTAATGAAGTTACAGGAATCTATATAATAAAAATGAATTATTGTTCGTTAGTCTCACTAAAACTCGAGAACGGCTGGACCGATTTGGCAAATTTTGGTCTTGAAATATTTGTGGAAGTCCAGGGAAGGTTTATACGGTGAGATTGACCAGATAACGTCTGGCAGGTCAGCTAGTATCTAATATAATTTATTTAACTGTATATTAAAATGATTTTTAAATGTTTGTATTTATACAATCTGCGTAGTTACCTATCATTATATACATCGTATTGTTGGTATCGACGACGAACGAGGGCGGATGAAGTGGAATTATCACGTGGCTTGGTGGCTGGCTGTTTAAAAACAAGCTTTGTCGCCTAGTTGCATGTTTACAAATAAAAGCGTCTTAGAATCATATTGTTTAAAAAGTGAATTGAAAAAGCCGTTTCCGTTCCATTTCCGTACAGTACGTAGTAATTTGCACCTCACTTATTTGATACAATATTTTCATAAAGGTGCTCCTTCAACTAGAGCGTTCGCCTGTAATATAACATTTGAGATTCGATTATGACCATGTCATTACAGTACTAGGCAGTACTGTACCCTGACTTGACGAGCTTTCGCCTGTAATGTAACATTTCAGATTCGATTTTGAGCATTACATTACAATACTGCCTCCCTGATTTACGAGTATTTGCCTGTATAATGTAACATGAGATTCGATTTTGAGCATTTAGTTGATTCCGACACGACCGCTCAGTATGTGGTGCACTGTATTATATTTTGAGCACTGTAATGCTCGGTTCTACTCCTTCACTGAAGTAATACTCCTAGTGAAGGAGCACTTTTCACTATACACTTTAAAGAAAAGCTATCCAAATTAACGTATCGGAATTTTCATATTTTCCCTGTATTATAGTCTGGGTAGGTAATGTACAGTCACCAAAAGGTAAGTATCGATGTCGTCGGAAATAGTTTAAGTTTACTTGGAATCTAAAGGATGTTTTCGAATGATATTTAATTAAATCATTGAGCTGTTTATTTTCTATTAACTTTGTTTTATTCAAAAACATTACCGGTTTCTGAATAAAATTCAACTATTTCCGACGAGATGGATACTAAATCTCTTTTGGCGACTGTACATGTCATGTACATGTTGATAATTTTGTATTTTAGTTATTACTAAAAGCTAGTTAGCTAGTTATTATTACTAGCACTTTGCTCGCGACTTTGTCCGCGTAAATTTTCCCAAGGATCTCTATTTTTTTTTTACAATGCAATATAACCTATAGCTCTCAGAAATAACGTAGCTTCCTATTGGTGAAAGAATTTTTGAAATCGGATGAGTAGTTTCGGAGATTACCCCCTACATAGAAACTTACACACCAACAAACCAATTTTACCTCTTTATTATATTAGTAATGATTTATAACCTAAATTGATTGGCTAAAAGCTAAGTAGCTATTATAAGTTGTTGATTGTGAAATAAACTATATATATTTGTACAAAGAAATAAAATGAGATGGCACGATGTCGATGCACGAACGAGAAAGCGCACACGGCCTGCACCCCATAAAGCCAAGAGACACAACCAGGAGCACGGCAGGTCACTGAACTACAGATGATTTTACCCTTACGGTTCGACGAAACGGTTTGAATGTCAAAGTGATATTTGACCCCCCAGTCAGCCTATACACTCTTATGAGATACTACTTATTAGGTAAAATTAAAAACATTTTCAATAACAGATAACACAGTTTTAATTTATACCGCAAATTATTATCTAATATAAACAAACTGAAATAAAAGTACTCCTAAATCGTGCAAAATATTTGTACATTTAAAATGAAAAATACCGGACTATGCATGACATACATGATTAAAAAAATAAACAAAAGTTTGATAAAGCTATGTGCTACAGGTGGCGTCGCGGATGCATTGAACTCAGGTTCAAAACATTCCCCTCGGTTAGCACGAGCACCCCCGCCGACACGGCGGGTGCGGGCGGTACACCCTCATCACTTCATGTTTTTCACTCAGCCTGCATACACCGACATACACACGTTCTAGAATGTGGACAGAACACATGAAAAAGCCTAGTGGCAAGAAACTACGCAGCGTTCGTTCGCCTCATCGCATTGTGAGAAGCGAGTTGCATTGACCATTGTTCAGTATTTATTTGGATTACCGATGTTATTAGTTCAAAGATTGCTTATTTATTTTTTTGACTGTTATAAGTTTGATGTGGTTACATTATCACATTTGTAACAATTTTTCATATAAACTAAATCTTTAGAAGTGCGAAGACTACTGACTAGTTTATTGGTCAATGGTTGTAAACATCACTGAAAATGTTTGTCATCCTGATGACCTATTACTATTTAGCCCAGCAACATATCGAATAAGTCAGTTTTTTTACACATAACTTTATTCTCTTTCTTTAAGTTGGGGTGATTACTTAATAATCGTTTTGTATGCTTAATTCTGTAATGAGTCACTGACACATAATATCACAAAGCTTTTGGATGGTGGTGGAAAAGATGACGAATCAGACGCGTGGGGCAGTCGCCAATCGGTGTAAAGCTGCGGCGCCACTTCTTTGGTCACCGACCCCTACAGGTTCTACTTGTGACTATTTCACTTTTTATTTCTATATAACAGGACCGGCCTGCCAGGTATATTTTGAGCAAAGTTGTAAGATAATGGTTTTAAAGTTCATAATGCTTTTGTAATGTGTAAATCCTTGGCTTTGTAGCTGTTGAACTATTTACCTACCTATAACTTAGGTCCTACAAAACCTATAAATTTGCTATTTGCCTTTTTGTCTTTAGTATGCATAACGCCATCCCTTTGTTGAAGTTTAAAATAACATTGTAATGTTTCATTAGCTCTGAATAAGTTCGAATAGTAATACAGTCTTTTCCCTTTTTTTTTTAATTTATCTGGTACGTTATGGTTTATGCCGGAGCCGGACACTTTAAAACTGTTCCGTAATACAATGATGAATGAGTTTAAATAGCGACCATATGATAGCGCTTGGTTGCTCGATGCCAGATTAGTTTTTCGAAATAATATCGTTTTCATTTTCTTTTCTACTTACTAGCACGCCCACTTCTGATTCACACGATTCTAATCTTAGTTAATTGCATTACCCAACTAGTGCGGTAATGTAATGTAAAAGGCATGCGTGCGTAATACTCTACATTATGACCCTAAAAGCGGTATAATAAGAGCCACTTAACGAACAAGTGTGTTGCAAAATATATTAAGAATTGGCAGCCGCTCAACGCTTACAAACGACACGATTTAAGGGTATTAAAAGATTGGAACGCTCAAGGAATCTGGCGTAACAATATCAGACTTCGCAATATACATTATTTTGAGGAATGAGAAGTTTGTTGAACCCACGGGACTGCTCATTATCGCGTCTGATGAACTCGTCATGCCATTGTTCTACCCGGTGATATTCGACGCTATATCTAAATATATAGCAATGACATAATGTACAATCGTACGTATACATGTGCAAGTATATAATGCCAAAGCGCTTAAGCCGGTTACTAAACCATGGATCTATGGGTAAAATTTAAAGAATGGATAAACAACACCTCATTATTGAATATTGTTGATTAAGTATATCCAATGTGTGTGTCCAATGTGTGTGTATGTGGTACCTAAACAGGATTTTATACACGGTATGATATGACAACGTGGAGTGAAAAGCAAGTGATCCTTCTAGGTTTAAAACCCAAGTGTAAACATTTGAACTGTCAAGAACGGGCAGTGAACCGACCGCTGTGTCATTGCCCTGCCAATGCCGGTTAAAAAAACGCAATGCCTCCATCTATCTATCCTCAGACGCGATGATGCGATGCTGAAAGACGTGTGTTTGTATCATGAAAATCGTTTGCTAAATATTTATCTAATCACTTTGTATTTGCATATATAATATTGCTAAATTTTGGTTACATAACATATTTTTTTGCAAATTAAAGAAAGAAGATATTTATTTAATTTTTATAAATGCCAATTGATGCTAATTTGCAAATAGATTAATAATATTGACAAGTGATAATATGTAGTCTTCGATGCCACCCACTTAAATGTCGTGTTGCACGTAAAATGGTAACTGTAGCACTTTGTTCATTTAAATTGTGCAATGTGATAGAAATAATTGCCCAATGTGGTTACACATCCATAATGGCTGTAACCGCAGCTGGTGTTGGTGTACCAGCCGGATACTGGTCAATGTCTTGGACAGTGTTTTTGACCGCGCCAAGGTCGGCAGGATAGGGTACTTGAACTATATTGCTTAATATTACCCGACTTTTAAAACTTTCGCTGTAAAATAGCATTCTGATGGTAGTTTAAAGACTTCGTAACAAAATTTTGCACAAACAAAAAAAAAAAACCTAGTGATATGCGCAGGGTTATTAGAACGAGGGAGTTGTGTGGTGTCAGGGCGATGACCCGCAGAGCGAGACGGAACGACAACAAAACTGAAGTTCGTGCGGTGGTTGCCGGTGTACGGTGTTTGAGACATTGTTTAATTTTGGATCATATTTCTTTTACAGTTTGAGTAAATGGAGAACAATATTACTTAAATGAGCATACAATAGCTTTGTTGCTGTGGTTGTTTATTTTTTACCTCGTGAACCCATTCAATAAACTCATACGAGAACTAGTTTGGAACTACATATATGCCGAAAGATTTTCAAAATAACCTTTTGCCTATTTCAAAGTCAAACTGTCATTAAAACCAGGTCACTCGTGGAGGATGGTTTTTAACCTATATTCGCTATCATTGCACAACACTATCTTACAGAATAAGTATATGTAGTTGAGCAGCCTCGGTACTCTATCAACTGTTCCAGTTATTAATTCGATCAATAATTTATCGAACGTGTTCCCTGAACTGCTATCGAATTCTACCTATGCATTAATACGTCTATGTCTATAAAGTCTTAATAATTAGAACACAAAATGTATCATTGAATGCAAATGATGACGACTTAAAGTTGTCATTTGTTTCAGTAAACTTATAGTTAAAAATACTATTAAAAATGCGGGTTATGCCTTTTATAGATATCTACTATGATTAAAATACACAACTGTTTTTGATGCTAGAGAACAAAAACATCTTCGGCACCGGATCGCCTTAGATTCGTAACCTACATTGATACCGTAATCGAAAACTACGCGCTCCATATTTGTATTTTATTTGTTGTTCAATAACTGCCAAATTGTATTTTAGCGAATGAGAGTCTGCAGCACATTGTAACCTAGGTACCTACGCAATCTGGTCTAACGTGACGATATGAGATGGTATGTGACGTAATAGCGAACAATGTTAACTGCGTGCAGTGGGCTGATATAAAACCGTGATAGCGTTAGCAACGCTTGGAGCGTGAATGTTCTGTTATCGACTGTTATATCACAGTGCTGTTACCTAATGTGTTTTGAATTAACGCGTAATTGGTTGGAAAGGTGACACGTGTGACAGGCGTTGTTAGGTGGATGCGTGCGCGTTGGGGTTTTAGTTCTTTAGGCCACTTGGGAGGTTGAGGGTGGGCATCATCCGTATTCTTTCTCTAATAAAGACTCATTATATAGCCTGAAAAAAACAAGCTTAACAGAAGATTTATTAGCCAGTTAACACTCCTAATGAAACAGTTTATTAAACATGTAGTGATCAGCGCGCTTCTTGTACCGCAATGTCTTCCGCGTTTTAAATATAGAACCCGAAGGTCGGATTATCATTCTCGTTGGAACAACAGTAGATAGTTTTAATGCAACATAATACCGTGAAATATACGCATACCTGAAGGCCAATACCACTAATTAAAAACGTTCAAAATCTAATCGTAATCTCATCTCAGTAACTGTCGATGTCAAAAATGTAGGTAAATGCAGGTCGTACGTTTTTGACAGATTGAGACTGAGATATGAATGCGAACGTTCCTAAAACCTCGTAGAATTGCCGCACTGTATTTTTTTCGTGTAGCTATCTAACGAAGCACAATGCAAACTAGTAAACAAATTTTATCACATGAGGTATGACTTAGAAAAGACACAACGTACTCAAGGTCTAACAAAGGCTAAACAAACAATTATTATGGTGTTGGTGAGGCAGCAGTCACGTTGCGCACGCCCGACGATTTGCCATTCACGTGAGTTTCGACATCCCCGTGCCATCACCGCATGTAAACTATCTATTGCATTATCAGGACCTTTATCACTTTTAGATATTTCAACACATAGATAGCACACGCTTTTATGACTGTTCTGTCATACTTATTATATTTATATTGTGTTTTATTAATTGCACTAAAATGATACTTACAAATTTTTTTTTCAACTAATACGGTTAGTTGCGTATTATATGTAATAACTTTTGGATTCGTTTGTTGCTAAAATCAGATTCGATTTCGATTTTTATTTATTTATTAATTCAAGAAAAGTAAAATAGAAAAATACACATATCTGCTGCCAAACTACTGTACAGTTTATCGGCAGTGTTCTCGTGAAACAGTTTTGTGATATCCTAGTACTTTATACTACACATGACGCAAACTCGAAGCAAAAATATTGGTTCTCAACCTCATTCTAGATCAAAGTTATCCATTATCCATTACCTACCAATATCGAATAAACTTGGCAATTCATTGTGTAAAACTTCTTGATATATTTTAAAAGTAATTAAATAATATTTTTCTATGATGCATAGTGTAGGTAAGTATTTACAGCGTCGTCGATCGATTTCATCTATAAGTAACAATGTAATATACAGTGACCGTGAGCGACACGCGGAAGTCACCTCGACGCCTTTGCAGATAACGCTTGGCGTATTTTATCAGCGGTACGCGATAAAGCGACCTTCATTAAAGCACGTTTCTACTCCGAAAATATCATTGTATTCCAGTGTACGCAGAAACGCTGTTGCTTCTTCCAACTAACTAAAAATGAGTAGCGAGGTACCTATTTAAGACTTCCACACAAAGTAAAGATTAATATCGCCGTGGAAATATTTGATTTATCCTGCAACGGCTGTTAACGTTTGTAATAAGATTTATTATTCGTTTGGTTGTATATCTTTAAATTATAAATCAAATCGATTGGTAATGAAATTTTTTGTTTAATTAATCAAATAGCAGTCGTATGTCTGTATAATTATAGGCAAAACGATAGAGACTAAAAAGAAAATGACATGATAAGCTACGAGATGTATTCGTTTAGTAGCTCTATGTTCAAACAATCTTTGTTTATAAATTATACCGATAATACCATTGTTCAAAAGATGAACAACTCGCATAGCTTGTGAAAATACTCAAGAAACATAATGTAAGTAGGTATTAGATAGAAGAACACTTCATCACTACATATTATAAATAAAAGTTGAGTTTGGTTCGTTCGGACTAATCTTTGTTACTACTGGTTCGATTCTGCAAATTCGTTCGCTAATAAGAAACTACGTTACCCCTGAGAGCTATAGGCTATAAATGAATATAAAAAAAAACAAAATATGTACGTAAATAGGACCTAACTTGAGCGATGCATGATAGTAAAATGCATTCAGATTTAAACTGATTATTTCAGTTCGTTACATCCTGTCTAAAATGCAATAAAAGCGTTAACAGTTGAACTGAAAAGTTATTCGGTGTTTATTGATCTCATGCGCCGCTATAGCGATTTATTGCGCAGCCGAGGTCACACGTGTATCGACAATAATGAAACTCGTGCAAATTTAAGTGTTGCATGCATGCACTTCAACATCTCGATTTTCCTTATCGCCCCTGTGACTCTTAAGTCATTTTTATGCGGCAACTCTACACAGTAGGGGTCGGGTAGTGGTATTTCCGTATGAATATGGCAACAAAGTTGCATGGTTACTGGAAGAATAAAATATACGTTCAAAGTATCAATTTCAGCCATAAAAAAACTAGGTGCAGTGTTTGGTTGATTTCATCGTAATTCGTTATAGGCATGACGATTCTCTTAAATGGGCATTAGAAAAATCGTACGAATGGTAAGTGTTATGTCGATTATACACAAGTGATTGCGCTCAAAGTGCGCATGCGCTGTGATGCAATGCAATGCAACGCGCTTATTGTTACGCTCGGAGGTAGTGGCTACGTCAGCGCATCGGTAGGTGGACCGCCTTGTGTGCTGCGCAGCTATGCACGCAGATCTACACAAAATAATGTAATCACGTGACGAATGCTGATAACATCGTGTTATCTGCTGACGCATATTTGTTTATTGTCCACTTGTCAAATGTTCCGATTACATGATTATTGTACAGTCACAAAAATGAATACACACAACAAAAAAAGTTTGCGATCACTTTGAAAATCGAAATCTTTTTTGTTACGGTTTATAATTTCTTCTTCTTTTTAGATTCTTTATTTTAAAATATAGATTTAGAATATAAAACAATAAAACAGTTCAATTGTTTTTCCATATAAAAAAGGTTTCAGTCCTAGCTTACGCTCATTCAGAAATCTGATTTAGTCAATTTTAACGGATTTAAAATACTTCTTCGCAGAAAGTTGTGATTGAAAAAATGTCAAGAGGATTATCAGAAGATTTACGAGCAAGAATAGTAACTTTGAGGTAAGAAGAATACACCACGAGAAAAATAGCACGCAGAGTTGCTATATGCCAATCCTGTGTCGTGACGACGTTGCAGAGGTACCACGGGATGGGTAATTTAGCTGACCGACCCCGCAGTGGTCGCCCAACTGTTTTGACTGATGCCCAAAAGAGCTATATTAGATTGCTGGCAGCCCGTGACCCAACAATCAACGCTACATCAACGCTACTAAAATAAAAAATTAAATTAAAAATTAAAAAAAACCCCCAACGCAAAACATAAAAGCAATTATGTAAAAAGTAAAAAATAATACTTTTGTTGAGCCATCAAATGTTTGTTCGTTGAAATGGCGCTATAATGTCGCGGCGGGGTACCGCTTAAGTAAGTCAGTCCCTCAATTTCATTCACTGTCTATTAATTTACCAGCATTTCCGACCAATTTGCTTCGATATTATCAAATTTTTGTTGCTAATCTAGTTGTTAATCTTGTTGCAAATCTAGTTACCATCAGTTCGCTATTTTAGATATTTAGTTATTGCTTTAAACTTAGCGGTACCCCGCCGCGACATTATAGCGCCATTTCAACGAACAAACATTTGATGGCTCAACAAAAGTATTATTTTTTACTTTTTACATAATCGCTTTTATGTTTTGCGTTGGGGGTTTTTTTAAATTTTTAATTTAATTTTTATTTTAAATTTTTTAATGTAATTTAGTTTGGTTTTGTGTGGTCAGTGTGGTCACCTATAATAATATGTTTGAAAGCAAAGTAAACATCCGGTATGCGTCTAAGATCCCTACCGCAGCAAACAAAAGAGCTGATAACTTTAAAACTGCTGAACCGATTTTGATGAAACATGTCTAAGAACCATCGCTAGAGAATCTACTTTCAAATACAAAAAAACCGCATTCAAATCGGTTCACCCGTTAAAGAGCTACAGTGCCACAGACAGACACACAGACACGTCAAACTTATAACACCCCTCTTTTTCGTCGGGGGTTAAAAACAGAAGTTCGGGCCGCCTCTGGGCTTGAAGTTAGCACTCAGACCATTCGGAATTGTTGCACCAGGCTGGATTACGAGCATGGAGGTCTTGGCGAGCTCCTCTGAATTCCCGGCAACGTCAACGACGGAGATTGCAGTGGGCTAGCTAGGCTTCGGCAAAGTGAAGAAAAAAACATTTGGCTAAACTGTCTCTTCGTTGTCGAATCACGAATCAGTACTCATCCAGATAACCGTGTCCGTGTCTGGAGAAGACCAGGAGACCGTGAAAGGCAAAGAACTGCCACTGGAACAGTTCAGCAAGGCGGAAAATCGGTATCCTTTTGGGGTGGTTTTATGATTTGAGCTAGAACGCCTTCGATCCCGTATCGAGGCTTCATGACAGCAGACATGTATAGAGCAGTTGCTTCTGCTGGAATTGTCAGACCATTCCGAGTTAATCAGGAGCACCAATTAGTACTGGTCGATGATAATGCGCCCGTCCATTGAGCTCAACGAGTCAATGCTGCTCTCCGAGAATACGACGTCACAAGGTTAGACTGGCCTGCCGGCTTGCCTGACTTAAACCCAATAGACCACGCGTGGGATGCTCTTAAGCGAGCTGTTTGGAACCGTCAGCCACGTCCCCAGATAGTGTTAGTGCTTAGGGAAGCCGCTATTCAAGAATGGGACAGGTTACCCCAAGAAATGCTGGATAACTTGATTCTCAGCATGTCCAGGAAGATCTTTGCATGTGTTCGAGCCAGGGGAGGAGTTATATTATATTGAATATAAACCTTTTATTAATAAATTGTTGTTTAAGTTTGGTTAAACAGTCTTTTTCTTTCTATCAAATTTCTGTTATTACATTATGATTAATTACAATTTTTTTTTTCTACGAAGTAAAAAATAGTTGTTTTTTTAATTTCAAACAGGGTATTTCTATTTAAAGAAAACACACGACAAAGAATTACCGAACCTATTTTTCTTGATAATCATGCAAGCCTATGCTTAATATGTAACATATGTAATATGTAAAAAAGTTTGTGATCACTAGATCACAAACTTTTTTTGATGTGTGTATGTTATACTTATAATATACTTATAATTACACCAAGTGATAATGTAATTCGTTTTTAAATCGTGTGACGACACAAAGGCTGTGGCAGTAACCGGCTATCGACAAATACATAGATGGTAGCTATTCACGTCCAATATGCTAGGTACCTAATTACCTAGCTAAACAGTGCATAATGGGCAATTGTTATTAGCATTATATAGCTTTATAGGAAATTGCCAGATATAGATTATTAACTACTTCTAATATCAAAAGTAGATGTAAATATTAAAATTTGCTGGCAAGGCCTTGCTTCGCTCTAATAGCTGTGTCCTCCGCCAAGGTCTGCTAGTTGACGTCAGGCTCTTACGCTCGGTAACAACATATTTTGCATCTAGTTATAATTATACTACTATGAATTAGTTATGCACGTCAATCGCTAATGAACAAGATAGTTTTGTTCATGAGCAACGATAATGCATTTATTAAAGTTAAAACTTTCTAACAAGAAGACAAACGCCTTCAAAAAGTAAAAAATAACTTATTACGTACGTATTTTTTTCGCTTTTTAGTGCATACTTCTTATCATACAAATTAATTACGAAACGGTGACACCAAAAAAATTACAGTCATCCCTTAATTTTCTACCCTTAGGAAAGGAATATTCTTGATATTTATATGGGATCAAAGAGGTATACACTATCAATTAAAAAAAGAATCATCGAAATCGGACTACACTGAAAAAAGTTATGCGTGGTCAAACATAAAAAAAAATGTTATATTAAATTGCTCTGTTAAATTTTTCTTGGACCAAATGGCAACTTTTCCGCATCAAACTAAAGAAGAATCACGTAAATTGGATCACAAATCTCAGCGTAATCGGTGTACCTACATACATAAAAAGAAAAAACCAATCGAATTGAGAACCTCCAACCTCCTCCTTTTTGAAGTCGGTTAAAAATATTTCCCTTTACATTAATTTGTAATCATGTAAAATAACGAGTAAAAATCTTTGTTTAGCTGTAGAGGTTACTTTTCAGGTAGAGGCGATGGCTCACAGTGGGCAGTGGCCGGGCAGACGTAAGTGGTGCGCAGGAACAGGTTCCGCACGGATCACATGTGGGTAGGTCAGTGAACCCTGGGACGGTAATCCGAGGAGTACTGACACCCGCCGCTCTGCCATTGCCGCTTCCCACTATGGTCATATTTGGGCCTCAAGTTAAAAAGTACTGATTCTATACATTTTTACGGTTGTATCTAGGGTTGCCAACCCTACTATATAATATAGTATCCTACTATATTAGAGGCCAGACTACTATATTTTTGAAAAAAAGATATAGTAGGCGAAACTACTATATTTTAAATTCATCAAACTCTTCGTTTCAAAATGTGTTAGCATAAAACAAAACGTCAATACCTATTTTTAACGATTCTGGAATGTCAAGTTGACAGATGCGTTCAATAATTCACAAAATATTCTTCAAAATAAAAAAAAAATACCTACGTAATTTTTGGACCTACTATTTTTTTTTTCATCTTTTCGTTATCTACTATATTTTTATGGGTAAACATTTTAGAACTACTATATTTGACTGTCAAAGAGTTGGCAACCCTAGTTGTATCAGTGAAACCTGCTTAAGTTGGACCTGGATAAGTGAGAGAGAAACCTATATTATTGAGAGTTGCAATGAGGTCCCGGTTCTTTTTCATGAAATTACCTCTGTTAATGGGACTTTTTGAACCTGGTTAAATGTGATTTGAATTATAAGACTTTTTCGATGTTGGTTTACCTCTATAATTGAGACTGTAGCTCAATTACTTGTATAAGTGAGACAAATTAATCAGGTTTTAACACGTTTTGACATGTTTGTTTACATACATTTCGCGTCGTCTTTTGCGCATGCTTTGTTTGTCAGTACTATCTCAGGTTTTGACCTAAAAACAAGGGAATAAAAGTGTACAAAATGTCCAAACGTTAATATAAAACGTTATCAGTAGGTATCTGAAAAATTAAAACTTCTTCAGATTATGATTGTGGAAAGTCGCGTGATGAACTGTGTAGGGAGAATAACATAAGTAGGTAGATGCTGCTATTTTGTAGACGGTATTTTATTTGGTTATTTCAATTCTATTCATGGGCCTATGATGCCGTGTCGTAAATTGGTGCTAAATAATAGAACAGTTGGCAACGGAGCTTATGCGTGATAATTCAGTACGGCGACACAACGTCTGGGGCCTGCCATTGTTCTGCTGCACCAATAATAGCCTGTTAGCAACGGCCACCGTTGGCGTAGGCGCCTGCATGTTTCGATAGGTAATGATTCAATGCACTCTTTCCAGGACCGATGCAGTAATTGAAAATATAAGACAGCAGTAGTCATGTGTTGCCAAGTAGATTTTGATATTGTACTTGTATTGTAGTTATTTGATTTTTACCAACGGCGTTTCATCCATTTTGAGCTTTTGTTGGTAATTTTTAGAATTAAGTTTAGTGTTTGTAAAATCTTATTATAAAATTAAATTACCAAAACCGAGTATTTGGGTTAAAAGGTATTTTGTACTTGACTTTCGTTTACGGATCTTTCATTAGATTGAGAACAATTAGGGATGAGTACTATGAGTAGTAAGTATTTTCGTATTCATAGTGAGCAAAAACTGTTACATAATCGAACTGAAAATATGTAATAGTAGAACTAGCGCGACAAGTCTCCGGTCCGCCCACCACAAGCATTTGGCCGCCAACAATATGTACACAAGGTTATAAACAGAGCGTGGGCCTGTAACGAAAGCCAATACAATGTCTAACACCTATTGTACGTTCGTTTGCTATTTTATTTATTATCTGTATGTGACGGTGACGATAAAGATGGTTGACAAGAAACTGGTACGTTTCGCATCCAGGGTTTGGTCAGCCACCCTCAAAATCTCATCTGACAATTTCAATATAATTATGTAGATATTGCCTTAGACCTTGAGTTAATCGGTAAAATGTACCTCATTTTACCGATTAACTCGAGGTCTCTTTTCCTCGAAGCGCAGCTATTTTGAAACGCACCTAAAGTGTTCCTCGAAACGCACCCACGAATGCCTACGATGAAACAGTGAAGTGCATGAAGGATTCGTAATATCGATGGAAGGCGTTTTAAAATTCAACTGTTTATTAAAACTACTAGAGAGAGCAGACATGAACTGGAACTAGTGCTTCGATTGACAATACTTAGCTCATTAATGATGTTTTGAAATTGAATCATTTGTTGTTTTGAAAAGTACTAGGCTGACAGAAATGAACAGAAAATAGGCGCCTAAACGATCTCACTAAGTTGTGTACCTATTAAACACAAAGAGGAGTATAAAGTGGTCGTTATTTATTATTCACTATATCGATAGACGTCCTGAAAAACTATCATGTCCTATAAACTATCCGGAAAATAGAAATGAACTGGAGGTAGTTGCTTATGCGATACTACTTAGCTCACTAATGGTTGAAGTACACGTAACACATCTACTTTAAAAAAAATCTACATTATTTTGTTATCGATATTTTCCGTTAGCTAATACCCATCTCTATACCTTGACTATTGGATGCGTTTCGAGGAATACTTTAGGTGCGCTTCATTGGGTGCGTATCAAAATAGGTGCGCTTCGAGGAATACCCCAAATAAAGCTATTTATAACGTAAATATTAAATGGCTATTGTTTAAACAGCTTGATGGTATCGCGGTCCATAGATGGTGATCATTCTACTTTCAGAATCGAAACGTCGCCGCGTCGACGTACCTTGGAGAGTACGGTCCTAATCGGTTATTCAAATATCTATGACAGTCGTTACGCGTAGTCAGAACACTGAATACAGGCAACAGACTGGTCTAAGCTTTGAACATCTGCAGCTACAGCTCAGTAATTGAATTGGATTGTTGAGGCATAATGGCAGTCTATGTAAAATGGTTTTATATTTAGAAGCATCTCACTAGATGAGTAGCCGATCAAAACCTAGTGCAAAAGATATGTACATTTTATATAATTTGCGTTGTCTAATAGAAGCTGGTTAAAAGTGAAAGTCTGATGAAGATATTCAAGAAGGTTCGTCTTGGTCAGTTTCAAACCCAGTCTTGATTTTGAAAAGTTTTACGGAATGATTGAACGTATAAAGGCTCAGGCACAGGTGCGTTTTTACCGCCAATAATATCGCATGCGTTTTTGTGATTTTTGTGTGTATGTTTCAGTACATTTTGTACTAGGACGGCTACGAAGTTACACACTGCTGCGATAATATCGACGAAATAGAAGTACGGGACGCATTATCGCAAAAACGCAATGCGATATTATTGGCGGTAATAACGTGCGTTATTACAACGCACCTGTGTGGGGGAGCTTTTACACAGGCCTTCCCTGCGATAGCAGGACCCCTGATCAAATAACTGACATGAAAACGAAGACAACATTCGAAAACTTGGTGCATTTATTTACCTTTGCTGATTTATTGAGACGTTTCCGAAATACAGAAAAGAAAAATATCAGCATTGTTTGTTGTAGACTATTACCTAAATCAAATTATGCCCAATCCTAACAGTTATCGGTAACTTACTCTACCAGCAAAAGCAGCTTAAGTGGACATCACTAGTTCACTACTACACAACAACGAAAATTGCGAGAGAATCCAAAGAGCCTCTAACAACCATCACCGTAACAGTTTCAGTGTCACTCAGCATAGTTTAATAATAGGCAGTAAAGTATTGGCTGCGGTCGTAGTCACTCACGCAGTCATAAACATTTATGTCAATTTTACAATGGCATTGCATAAGTGTGGCCACAGAGCGCTGCGCCGCGCCTTGACATTGTACGAGTACGACACAGTGAACCGCGCACGTGGATCGTAAATTATATGCACATAATATGATTGTTGCAGTCTCTTTATTTTTATCCAATAAACGACAATGCGTTACAGTAATTGCCATGTCAAATTTATATTATTCATCAATGTTATATTTATTCTTTAAGAGGAAACGGGCTTTGTACCTAAGTAATTATTACTCTTGTACCTAGTAGATTTTTTCCTAGGTAATAGAAATGACTTGTTAATTTTCTTTGTTTTAACTTTATTGCCATATCGTGTGATACAGTCAAACGTTGGTAGGGAAACATTAAAATATCAAAGAAAAACTAATACTTTGTTATAACTGTTGCTCCTGATCAGCAAAGAAACACTTCAGTCAAATATATGTGCACGAACAGTAGTTAATAAATAGGTAATAACTTATATTGACCCAACCCAACACATGTCGCAAATGTACCTTTTGTCAGCATAGATGCATATACCTAAACAAAGTGCATTTAAACGTGTCAGTGACTTCTTATCTAACGCATGACTTTGGAATATTAATACCTAGTTAAGTGTTATTTTAATGAAGTTTATTATCAACTTACAAAGTAAATTCATTTAAGTATCAGTGATTAAGTAGCTGGGAGTTCGTGATATTTAGATACAGATACCTAGGTAGTTTCCACAGATATAGATAGACCTAGATAACGCAAGAGCAACTACTTCGCGTGCCTATTTTCATGCCTAACTTACGACAAAAAATCGTAAGTAAAACAAATAAACTAAACGTTTCCTTCCATCGGTAAGTCATTTTGTGATTAATATTATGCGTAGGTAATTAATTTAAAAAACAATTCGTTTTAATCTAATACCCTCAGTAATACCTGGGAATACCAAACATAGGAAAAACAAAACATTCGTATTACATTGTGACGTCCAGAAAATGGCACGCTTGGTTTTCATACAGATCGTGATACTTGCATTATCTAGATCTATCTATATCTGGTAGTTTCTCTTTTTGCAATAACAAAAGAGACTAGTAATTTACCTGCGTCATAGTGAGGAATATTACGCAACTGTCCTCAACTGGATATCTTTTACAAAACTTATCCTTTACTTTTTACTTTATAACTTTTTGCTGTTATTCGATTGTGTGTGTTGCTCACGTCCTGCGTGGTATTAAGTCTAATTGTCCGAAACTACTAGCTCAGTTCGTGAGGCCTTTAGTTCTTCTCGTATAATAAATAAACATATTACTACGCATTTGCTAGTGGCATAGCGCCGTTTACCAAGGATGCAGGTATAAGTACCAAATGCCCGTTGGGTAAAAGCAGCTGAGTCTTACTTGCCGTCCATTTTATTTAAATAGGTACATTAGTAAACAAAAGAATAGTGTATTATGCGTCACGGATTTTATTTGATGTTTTTGTCGTCGTGCGCAATACACTACTCAAATCTAAACTAGAATTAAATGTTTCAATCCGAAACAACTATTGTTTTACAAAAATGGGGAAATAACCCACTGATATAGTGGGTTATTTACCCATTTTTGTAAAACAAAACTAACCCGAAAGATTTCGTGTACGTTAACCCAGCAAGAAAGTGTCTCCTAGAGTGATCCTGATATGAGTGGAGCTTATAATTAGGGCGTATACTGCTATAAATGTGCGCCAAATAAACAAATTGTGCGCTGTGTCGTTTTGAAAAAAAACCGGAACTTGTCCGGTTTTTTTTCAAAACGACACAGCGCACAATTTGTTTATTTGGCGCACATTTATAGCAGTATACGCCCTAATTATAAGCGGTGGGCGAGTCGAACTCGCCCACCGAGAGTTCCGTACAAATTTGTAGGTACATATCCATACTTTTACACTAATACATACCAATATAAAACAATAAATATGTTATTGAGACAGTTTAGGCATAAAGCAGTCGGAAAATGTAAGTTTTAGTTAATAAAATTACAAAACAAATTTTTAAATTCAATTCAAAGTTTTCAGTATTTTTATCTGTTCTAAAACACCGTGAAATAGTAGCGGCCATGTTATTACGCCATAAGGCTGTGTAAACAAAAAATTGTCAACTGTCAGTCAACCGATTGGCGCAATATAGGCTTTGTACTTTTATTATTTTCGTAACCAACGTAATTTTTTCATTATTACACCTACTACAAAATATGCTTTTAATTATTTTTAAATGATATACAATTATCATATTTAATATGAGCTCATTTGATACAAAACGAACTGACGTCATTTACGCTGAGCAATATGGCGTCCAGTAAGAGGCGTTTGCGTCAAATTACGCGCGAAATTTGAAAATTTAAAATTTAGATGCATTTTTATGGCACTTATCGATTGAATAAAAATTTTGTGTTTTTTTTGGTGGCATATTAGCACTACAGAATTTCATTGAGACACTTTTCAAAAATGGGTGTAATACCCTATTACCACTACCTAACATCAACTAAACAAATATACAAAGACACCAAGATACACAACCTATAACAACTATACATATTCAAAACTTGCATTCTAATTAGAAAAATCATATCGAAGAAACACACTCACAAATTACTTTCAAAAAAAGAAATCACGGTTACCATGCCCGAAATCGTAACAAGCTAGAACTCAGGCCACCCAGAACCAATTACGGGAAGAAAAACATCTTATATGAAGGAGCGATGTTATATAATAAACTGCCAGATGATATGGTTAATGTAAAAAGTACAAATTTCTTTAAAACAATATTAAAAGCTTATGTATCTAAATTTTTGTTACAAAACATGTACACTTAATGTCTCTAGAACCCTATATATATATTTTTGTTATCGCTCTTTTTTCACAATTAATCGACTCACGGAGTCATTATGTAAATAGTATAATTACTGCATGATCTATATATAATCTCATATTTGTAAGTGAACTATTTGTGTTCTTTATGAG
The DNA here is from genome assembly GCA_947361185.1 of Charanyca ferruginea. Classification (NCBI taxonomy): domain Eukaryota; kingdom Metazoa; phylum Arthropoda; class Insecta; order Lepidoptera; family Noctuidae; genus Charanyca; species Charanyca ferruginea. The sequence goes on along the minus strand of OX376059.1, from coordinate 16,471,941 downwards.
AATAAATATCTTTAAACCGATATATCCATACATATTATAAATGCGAAAGTAACTCTGTCTGTTACGCTTTCACGATAAAACGGCTGAATCGATTTTGATGAAATTTGGTATGAAATAGTTTAAACCCTGGGGAAGGCCATAGGCTACTTTTAAATCTGTTACTTCGTCTGCATCCGCGATTACCGACATTCACGCGGACGAAGTCGCGGGCAAAAGTTGGTAAAAAAAAGTTTTTATTTTTTGCTTTTTAGTGTTGCCATAACATCCAAATCCATTAAGAAACGGCGACACACTTAAAAGAGATTGTAAATCCCCAAAGATTGAAAAAACTAAAACGTCTAAGTATTTTTTTTCGGAATTTCGGTATTTTTTTTAGGGCTAGATCAATTTTGGTAATATTTATATGGGACCATTTCGGAATAAACCCCTTTCGAACAAAAAAAGATTTTTTGCAAATCCGTTTATATATGACAGAGTTATGCCCGAACATACATAAAAAAAAAACCTCCTTTTTGAAGTCGGTTAAAAATAAAGAAAATATTTTTTAATGTATTAATCACAAATCTAAAGTTTTCAGACTTTTCCCTGTATTTCTATTATAAGACGATATTACTATCCATAAATACGATACTATCCCGCAGTCGTAGTAGAATTAGGACGAAGAAATAATTAAGTAATTTAGGAATTTCTCTATTTTAAACTTCATATCCTGCTATTTATCAGAACAGAATGATACAATATTAGATTCAGTTTCTTCGATATTAGTAGAAATATGACGAAGAAATAATTTAGGAATTTCTCTATTTTAAACTTCATATCCTGCTATTTATCAGAACAGATACGATATTAGATTCAGTTTCTTCGATATTTGTCGACTTGTGCTGTTAGCTTTAATATACCCAGTTTCCATAAGAACGTAGTTGTCATCGCTCATAAGGATACAAGTCTATCTGTAGTCTTCATAATATGAAAGCGACTACGATGTGTGTCACGGTCTAATTGAAGTCGTACTGGTGACTGGGCACGTTCCACACGACATATCTATATAATTTTATCTTTGGACCGTTAACGTCTCATTTCAATTTAAGCTTAATATTGTGCAAATAAATATGAGCAATAATAATAATAATTCTTTATTGACATAATAAGGATAGGATTAATGGATTCCCTAGCACGTGCGCTAGTAAAAACTGTGTTGCGGGTGTTAGTTCCCTTTAATAAAATGACAGTAATGTTACGCCAAACAGAATAATTATAAAAAGAAACAATTATGTAAATTGATGATTAAAGAACAATGGCAGCCACCCATACATTGTTTTAGTTGAGATTAAATTCCTACGTCTTTAAATGAAAAATATCTTATTAAATTCAGCATCACCTTCTGAATTAGTTTGTGCAAGATTTTTTGTTCAAGAAGGCCGAGAATAATAGATATTCAGTCATGAACTTTTGTAGGTTATGTCTATGGTAACTTTTATATTCGAAATTGAGGAAGTAAAAAGGCAATATCGCATTAGTATTTTCTTTACCTAGTTAATTCAGAATGAAATGTCTTGTAAAAATATTGTTTAAGGTTGGTAATCCCAGTGGTTATAAATACTCTTTGGCCTTACCTTATGTATACAATAGGTATCTACTATCGATCATATCATTTTTACTCTGTGCACAGATCTGTCTATGACTCTGTGTCAATTACCAAGCAATTATTTTTAGATTTGGGCTACTAGTCTTTTTGCTAGTCATTAATCGAAACTAATTGATTTATTTTTATACCACAGTATTTTTACATACCTGCAAGAAACCTACACTTGGAAATAAACTGTATTCATTTACTCCGTTTAATTGTAATAACAAACTAAAACTGATTACAATACTTTAAATGCTTTAAGTACTTATTACTGTCACTTGGCAGAATAAATGCAAAATGGCAACACTAAACGTTAATGAAAAGTCAAATAAGTTTTCATTTAACATATTTTTTTTATCCGGCCCTAACTGGTTAATATGATACTTTGAAAAATCGTAGAAAAATAATGTAATTTCTTTCGTATGTAAGACACTTTTAGACGCTTAAATTTAAGTCAACTACGTTTTCGCCATTGTTCTTTGTTTGTGTGTCTATGTTTGTTTGTGTGTGGATGTCTATGTGTGTTTGTGTGTGTGTATATGTGTTTGTATGTCTGCGTGTGTGCGTAGTAGTTGTATTGTAAAATAATTTTCAGAAAAATTACCTATAGGACAGGACAGATGACAGCGATGTGAATGAGTTTTTTGATGCCGTTTGAACTCCCCCCTCCCCTTTTTCTTAAAATTGTACATAGTATTATTATTTTTATTTTTAAGATTTGTACATATTTAGTTCAGACAAAATGTAATTTATAAATGAGAAAAAACCTATAAGACTCTTCCTTTGATAATGTTGATTACACGATGAGTACCTAATGCTCAAGGGCTGGTTTTCACTTTTCTCTAATCGACAGCGTAGAAAATTTGTTACCATACTTTAAAAGATGGAAACAAGATACGTTAACTGGATTCATAATCACAGTTAAAAGCATTAGCTTTAGTTTTACTTGCTGTGATTTATGCTACTACATGCTTCCCACTATAATGATACATGATGTAACGCGTTGAAAATTCAACTTTGTCTTTGTTGTTCCGCAGCCGCTTATAAATCTACAATCATAGCTCTGGTGTAGGAAAACAGTTTTGAACTTATGATCGTATGACTTACCCTTTTCTTACGCGGGTGGATCTCTTCATAGTCCATAGCGATGCCTTCGTCGCTGAAGGAAGACGATGCCGGTGGGGGTGAAGGCGTACTGGAGCGCCATGATGAACCTGAGCTGCTGCTAGCTCCTGGAGATACTGACGATCGACCGCCCCATGCGCCTGCCACAAAAAACAGCATTTACTACGTAGTCCTTTATTTCAACAATCGTATGTTGGAGCCGTTTTGGTTTGAAAAATTAGGGCCATGGAGTCCAAGTGCTCGGCTGTTTTCCGGCACATCGTCGAGCATCTGGTGGACTCCTATATTTCAGCCAAAGAATCGTCACTTTTATTTAAAATGACAATACTGCCAGCCTTTTGGTTAGTGGTCCTTTTGACAACGATAGGTACGGTCGGTTTTAATATGGGCCATATCTCATTATACACGATATTGCCTACCTACATATTATTTTAATAATATAAATACTGCATTACTTACATTAACTTGATATAGGTAGGTAAATCTTTCATAAAATAATTTTGTGTGTTTTAAACGCTTTACTCACCATCCTTCTTGCTGTACGTCCCGCCAAGGTCACACATAAAAAGTACCGTGAAAAACGGTACTTTTGATTACTTACGGCGGGACGTACAGCAAGAAGGATGGTGAGTAAGGCGCATTAGTAGTCTGTTCCACGAAATAAGTAGGTATAATTCATGGTCTGTTCTCATATTTTTATACTGTTTGTCATTTAAATCAAAGTTTATGTGATAAAGTCACCATATTTTTGTATTTTTTCACTGGGGGCAGCCTTACAATTTAACATTTGAATTACCTATAAATAAAATACAATGCGTAAAGCTTGAATGAATAAAATGTAATACATTGCAAAACGGAACTTTTGTCAGAAACTTTCACTCACTAGAACGGCTATTCTCTCGCGGCATACATGCGCTGGCGCATGAGAACAGTCGCTGTTCTCTAGAGCTATCGTAAAATTTTATGGGTGCTGTGAATAGTCTTAATTCTCAGTTAAGTATAATGTTGCGCAACCTGTCCCGAAAGGCGTTCTACTGCAATTTGAATGTGTGATTTTAATCTAAATTGTTAAAAACGTAATTAAACGATGTAAATTATGCTGTTGCAAATATCAAGAGAATGTTTTAGCTGCGATACCTAAGTACCTAGTTACTTGTTTTTTTGTTATTTGATTTTTTGAGGTTTTATTGTAATCCAGTTCCCTTTATTTTCTAGGTACCTATAGATAGGAAAATTTGTTGCCAAAATCCATCCCCGGCATACCTATCTGCTATACCTACTTTCAGGAACGGGTTGCTGCAAATATGCTAGTCGAACAAGAGCACATTTGTTTGAAGCTCATAATGAGAGCGCTTTTACACCAAATACCTGTCTAGACGGTGTCTAGACTACAGTCTAGACGCTATCCACATTTTGCAGATTTTATCCAGAGTACAACCGCTCCCTTAACAGTCAAAATAATAATATTAAAATAAATAATTTTCATAACTAAATTTAGCTAATGTCTTGTTTTAAGTAAGATAGTGCTGTTATAATCTATGCATTCATAGAATACTGTTTAATAATATGCAATTCAAATGATTATATTAAAAAGCATAAGTTAAACCAACGGTCAACGGTAGGTACCTACACCTAGTGAAACATTATGAATTCAAACGTGACATAACAGTAGCATGACGTAGTAATAAATGTGAGAACTGACGGACTACCGGTGCTGGAGATCAGCGTTGTCGAAGTTTCATAGGTTATGGCGTGTGTGCGCCGCTGTTTCCAAGTTGTGCCATGTCGTGTAGTCGTGTCATGCGACTTACTGGGGCGCGGCGAGTTAGGAGAGCAGCTGAGCGACATGAGCACGAGAGCAGCATTGCACTCGCTCATCTGGTCGTCACGTTCGCCATAGCCCAGGTCGCAGGAGCTGCTAGGTCCACGTTTGCGTGACCTATAACAATGTATATCACCAAATTACAACACTTTATAATTATTAATAGAAAGGACATTTAATACGCTTATGTAGATACCTAAAAATAAAAGTTTATTATCAGAATATCGACGGAATTATTCTTTGTTTTAGGTTATGTTTTTATTCCATGGAAATCACGTTAGATTTATAATCTCAAATGATTCTTAAAAGTTAACGAAAAGGTTCACGTCATTGAACAATCAACAAGTTTACAAGTCTAGACTAGATTATTGAACTTAGCAATGCCAGTGTTGGGATAGCGAGGTCGAGGGGATGCGTGGGGTGGGTGCGTCTGTTGCGCAACCGGCGGCGACCCACAAACGATAGGCATTTGAACAAGTCACATAAGGACGAAGGCTTTTGTTTTGACCGATCACCCTACGCCACCTTCACAAGTTGCACATCGTTCGGTCGTTCAACTCTACTTGTTCAGCGACTGAACTGAACGCTCGGGCTCATCAATCTCAGCTGTCTCAACTTGTAAAACATATTAGTACGGCTATATCTTATTCAATTTTAAGTAAATAATATTATAATAGTAGACTATGAATGTTCCACAGCAGAGCAAAGGGTTCTTCTCATATATGTAAAAAACATACCTATAAATACTTTCATTTATTTAAGTATGTTTAATTCAAATATTTGATATCTTAGAAATGCATAATATTAACACGTTCACTGTGCGTCAAGTAGACACAATAGTTAAACAATTTGGGTCATTGCACAGGGAAAGGGGATTTAAAAACACTTTTCAGGGCTATTTTTTTTTTTATTTATCAAAATGTCGCCGAATAAAAATGATCGATAGTGGAGTATTAATTTAATAGGTACTTAACTCAGAAAATATTGACTTGTTATGTTATTTACCAAGGCAATCATCTTGAAAGGCAGAGTGGATTGGATTATTGGCTGACTGGTAGAGAATGCCTAAGGCATTAAGTCCGCCTTTATACCTTTGTGTATGAAATATAAATAAATAAATAACAGTTCATATTTTTTTTCGGGTATCAATTAGTTTGCAAGTTAATCGTCGACTTATTTGATAATTAATTCAAACAATTCCTGAAAAATAATCATCAAATAGACATCGATATATATGTACTACGCACTAGTTCAGTTAGTATTAGTTTCAAAGAAAAGTATTAGAAAAATTGATCCTTAGTTGAACTTGAGTTCATTTCGGGAGGCTGTCGCCACGTCCTTGACGCGGTATGCCTCCCCGACTGGCTACGTTTACTCGAGATCAGCGACCGGGCGGCGGCGGCGCGCGCCCCTTAGGTTTGTCAGCCTAATTACTGTAAACTACTAAAAAATATTAATGAAATTAAAAGCATCGTTTTTTATCTGTAATCTGTTGAGATTAGTTTTGTATATTTTTAACTGTGACCTTCATTATATTTAAGATGAAACGTTAACTCATTTGTAGAAATATTTATAATATGCTTGTGTCAGCCGACCTACGAACGCACCCTAGAAACAAGGTGTATTAACCTCTTGCCACAACGACCTTCCACTAGGTTCGTTATCCGATTCAAGACAGATAGGTTAGTTACATTTTCGTAAGGGTGTACTGTAGGTCACTTTAACATTCGTCAAAAATTTGTTGCACAGTTCAATGTATCTTCGGGTAATTGCGTCTTCAAAAATAAATGGCACAAATAGAAATCCCATGAATAGTTTCAGTCTGCAAGGTGAAATCGTTTATAATGTATAAAACGGATAGGTTAACTGACGGGCATCGGGGTCGTTATCGCCCTGAGACGTCGACCGTCGCTTACGGAGCTGCGGAGGTGACATTGTTTTTTTGTTCGCGGTAATGGGGATGTTCGCCGGCCGGCGCGTACTCGTGAACTATCAAGGCATGTGACGTAATTTAGTGACGCAACCAAATGGTATATTGCGGATGCTATGTACGGTACCGAGATTACTCATGACGAATTGATAAATTTTGTGTTATCTGCCTGTGGTTCAACAATTTTCCTGTAATTACTGGTGTCGGTCAAGTGTTTATCAGGTTCATAATTAAAGAAATCTTTTGTAATATGTAGTTAGCTGCGGTCACGGGGCGGACTGTGAGCAGCGGTTGTCGCTGGCAGCTGTACACACATTCGTTTCACGCTGCATCGCTATACCACATGCCGTACTGGCCGTAGGTACTACACACGTAACATTGAAAACGACCTTGCTGCTTGTTGCTGGCTGCCGTCCTACTGATTTAGCACTGATAGCTAGAATATTATGCGAGTGCGATAAAACACTTCTTATGTCATAAATTACGGTAATCTAATACTTATTATGATCCAATAATAAAATATGGTGCACCCGCAGGGACGTTTTACAACACCTACCTCCTTCCTCCTCTCTTCCTACCTTCCAGCGTTTTAAATCTACTAGAGCTAGCTCAGTAAACTATTAAAAATCCAGAAGCGATTACACTTTGTGTACTTATGCGTTTGATTTTTTTATACGATACACGTGAACATACTATACGCATGATGTGTTCCACAGCTGTCACCTACGCACTTCGCGACTGGTAGACATTCCTACGAAGCCAGGTAATTAAATTAGATTAAATATTTCGTATAAGTAGGTACCTATCTAAGTGATACATGCTAATACAAAAATCATGAATAACTGACTGATTATATCTATTTAAGTCACTTATGCAGTAATTTCAATCATATTTATAAAACAACGTTACTACCTACCTATTTTTAAAAGCATAACATTCACACTATGCCTTTTTCAAATAGCATTCACAGTCAGAGATATTACTGAAACAACAATAGCTTCCTACTTGTTAAGTCAATGTCATAATGATAATAATGTGCTGATTTGAAAAATAAACTGGAGACCTTCAGCTCGCTCATTGTGTGAATTTCGTCAGTGTTTCATTATAGGCACGCTTGAAGCTAATGCGTTTTTTGCCATGTTGATGTAGGTCGGGCGCTCGCTTTTTTTGTGTGTACTAAAAAAACAGATCCGTTGTTTGATCGAGTAGCGTATTGCCGTCGGCCGGGCCGGCCGCGGCGCGCTGCCACCGTCGGTAAGTCGGGACGTCCGCCTCCACCTCTTCCCTTTGCTTGCCCAAGGTCGTATTTGTATTTGGGAATATTTGATAGTACAATTATTACCTAGGTATAGCTACTTACCTAGTTAGCATGACTTTTGTAAATATCTACCTATGCCATGTTATTAGTTTTTTAAATTGCAGCTATAGCTATAGCAGTGCGTGCGTACCTATTTTTATGAAACTCACGAGTTTTAAACCGCCAATAAAGGTACATTTGTAGATATTCACGCAATAAACGACGCGAGAGTTACATCTAATATTTCTGTTTTTCTATTTTCTCATCTATTTTTAAAATTGTAAGTCTATAATAATTATAATAAATGATAAAGTTAGAATTTTAGAACTGGACTTCAGTTAAGCGTAGAGCTATTAGTTTACACCACGACTTTCATTATGCTGTAGATTTCGAAGAATAATCGCACTCGTGGACTGTTTTTGTCCCCGACGAAGTGTAATAACCCGCAGGTAGGTCGCCGGAAAGTCAACACAGAGGTGAACATTCCGGATGAGTAATCATGTTCCTTGTATATGACGTATACAGGTTTTATAGACGTCCTTTGTTCAATTTTTATGGTGAAGTGAAATTCCGAGGATTGTTTAAAGAAAGCAGATTCGTCTCTTTCTTTGTTATTAAGTAAAATAAACAGGGAAAATAGCAATGTTAATTACTTAGGTTGCATCATGCCTACTATACATTTTTTAACCCCCGACGTAAAAACGACGGGGTGTTATAAGTTTGACGTGTCTGTGTGTGTGTGTGTGTGTGTGTCTGTCTGTGGCATCGTAGCTCCCGAACGGATGAACCGATTTTGTTTTTGTTTTTTTTATTTGAAAGGTGAATTAGTCGGGAGTGTTCTTAGCTATGTTTGATGAAAATCGGTCCAAGATGGCCGCCGCTACAAAATAGCTAATCACATATTTTTTCACAACTCCATCAATATGGGTATCAAATGAAAGGGCTTCACTAGTAGAATACTTCACACTATGATAAATTTCAAAGCCAAGATGACCGGCATCACAAAATGGCGAATTACATTTTTTTTTCACGACTCCCTCAATATGGTTATCAAATGAAAGGGCTTGACTAGTAGAATAATGCATACTGTATTAAAAGGGAATGAGGACTATTAATTAACTAACGAAATGAAAACTAAAAACTTGAAAATTAATTTTATAAACTCTAAGGGCCAAAGCACCGGTTCCCTGCTGTTTAAACAGCCGGCTGTTTAAACATAGGGTAGACTGGGTACGATTGTGCCAGAGTACGGTTGTGCCAATTGGACGTAGTTACGCAAAAAGAATCCAATCCACACTTTTTCCAAAATTGAATTATATATACCAAATGCATCTTTAATATCAAAAAAGATCCATGTGACGAAATACAACTTTAGACGTATCTACAACTTCTCAAAACCAGACTAAATTACATTTAAAAACTTTCAAATAAAAATTAAATTTAAAATTTAAAAAACCCCCAACGCAAAACATAAAAGCAATTATTTAAAAAGTAAAAAATAATATCTTTTGTTGAGCCATCAAATGTTTGTTCGTTGAAATGGCGCTATAATGTCGCGGCGGGGTACCGCTAAGTCAGCAATAGCTAAATAGGTAAAAAAGCGAACTCATGGATTTGCAATGACATTTGTCTTACGCGGTACCCCGCCGCGACATTATAGCGCCATTTCAACGAACAAACATTTGATGGCTCAACAAAAGATATTATTTTTTACTTTTTAAATAATTGCTTTTATGTTTTGCGTTGGGGGTTTTTTAAATTTTAAATTTAATTTTTTGTAACACTTTCTCGAGTTAGTAGCGGCATAACTGCACCTGCCGAATGAGATAACGGGTCTCCTCAACACCAACGAAAGCAAACGTGTACCTATCCAACGTGAAAGTGCCGCCAACGCCCCACTACCAGTCGTCTTGCGCGCGCGCCTTCTCTTTACATGTTGCGCAAACGCATGCGGAATGTAAGTTAATGACTTCTAACTTTGTTTAAAACGTCGGCGTCGTATAAAACACCCAAAATGTATATAAATTCAAGTATAAAAACCCAGTATTTTTGCCAATATTGATGCCAAGGAATCTGATGTAACTCGCAAGTGTTGCAGTCATTTTTGCTCATGATAAGTACTTACCCATTCGAAGGCATCACTACCATAGGTACAACAGTATCAGAAATGAACAGAACCTTTCAGATATCGAAAGCGTGTCAAAATGTCCATCGCTGTTGTCACAAATTAAATTTCTTCTAACACTGTATATTATAATTTAAATTTGGCCTTGGATGTTTGAAATGGTACATTTTGTGCTTTTTTAAACATGATCATTTTAGTGAAACTAGGTGGCTAAACCGTTGTCAATAATATCCTATGACCATTTTTAAGAAGTCTATATGTCGCCAACGTAACATTTAATTAGGATAAAATAATAAAATTGATAACCATGCCTGAGTGTTACGACATTAAAATGCCAATCGTATTGCTGCCCTATTGCTTGAATGCGGATGCTGTTTTTTGAAATCGTTTAGATTTAGACCAACTTTATACATTTCAAAAACAAACCTCTCGACGTAAATAATCGTTTTGAGTCCTTGACAGTTTTTTATAGGAAGCTTTGTCAGTTCTATGCTTCAAGTCGTTTTTGTGGCTATGCCGGTTGATTAGGTTCACCAATTAATTGTCATCTCGCCTCAGTGTATAGCATTCGCGGATATCGCTGTATACCTACTGTATTATTCTAGTGTGTGTCGTTCCATTTCGAAACTGGGTCACTGTGTCACATGGCGGCCGCGCCAAGTAGGTACCCGCTGAATGCGACGCCATCTTTGAATTTAGTAGATTCATGTACCAACAAAATCGTTACAATTCATTGTCTAGTCGCTAGAATTTATTGTTGATTTTTTTAAACGATAGCTATGTACTTAAATGTGTTTTATTCGAAAGGCGCGAATTTTTACGTACGTACGAAATAAATGCTACCTACTGCCATCGTCGGTCGCCTAACTAAAAGAAAATGAATGTTGGCAAACTTTCACTTTGCCATGGCTCGGTTTGTAATTGCGAAATTTTGTTCACGAATTTAATTTCTATCTTATTTATCCTTACAATAAAATAGAGAGAGCATAACGTGATCTTGAATTTCATACATGCTCGTCCTAATTGTTCTGTAATATACCTATTCTACATCAAATCATTATCTTTCTATATAGTATAATATCTCATTATCAATCAAAATCAAAAGTGTTACCTATCCGGTTTTGTAGTTGCAATCTTTTACAGCCTATCTCATAACTTCTTAAAGAGTTGGATAAACCGGTTTTATAAAATCAACGCCTCAAATATCAACCGCTAGCTTTTAGCTTTATTATAATCATTTATAATAATACCAACATCTTGATTGGTTTCGGACTAGCCTTCAAGCCGCGAAATAGGTAGGTACCGATACCAACCTACTTCAGTCAGATAAATAGTCAAATATTGTGACGATAGGATAGGAAAAAACGGGTGATGGTACATTTGGATTGTTTTTATTAAACCTGTCATTTGAATTCAATGTCATATTTTTGATTTGTGTTCTGCGCATAGTGACAAACCATTGCAGAAAGTACCAAGTGGAAATCTGGTTGGTATTTAAAGTACGAACTCCTAATGCGACTAACATAGAAGATCTAAAAGCAGATCGTTTCTTTGAGCATTGGTTTGGTTGGGTATTGTGAAATTTGGACCACAGTTAGTAGAGGCCTCGCCTCTCACCACGATCACGATGAAAAGTGAAACTGCGGTGTCGACGAGCGCTACGTCGTGCCGTTTGATGCTGTTTTTTTCCGGTTCTACTGCAGTACAATATAATCTGCTGCCGTTAACAGATTGGTACTGATTTTTATGAAAGTGTTCTTATTTGCAAAAGTTATGGAAGCGAAATCATTACGCAGGTACCTACTTCATGAAGTTTTGATGATCTTTTAGCTCAGAAAAGCTTTTACTTTCATGTACCCAGGTGAAGGTTTAGCGCTGTTAAAAGCGATATCAATTCGATCAGCCACATTTATTGCGATACCTAATTCTACCCGCTAAAATCATATTTATAGTTGCAATCGGTATTGGCAATTATGTAATCCGTTAGAGATTTTTTTTATCATTCTCACAACGTTGCATTGTCTGTCCCTGTTAGAGGCGTGGCGAGGGGCGAGAGACGCGGGCGGTGGGCTCCGGCCACAGAATGTAGGCAAGTGTGACAAGGACACGCCCGTACCTACTCCGCGCTAACACTTCCATCCAGTTTCTAATGTGCTCGGTGCGCGTTTCGCAACGCTCGCCCGCGCCCGGCCCCACTTCGCTGATGCATAGTGCACACTCGTGAACGATTACACCTACCTACAAGGTAACGCACAATACAAACTCGTACCTAACGGTGGGAGCCGTTGTTGGCTTTGGCTTTCTTGCTTAATTTGATTGTACCCTTGACGAACAGTAGGTATTTTCAAATTTATAGCTCAATGAAGTCAAAATAAATTCGGGAATATCAAAAAAATATCCTCATGAGCATTCTTTGTGCGTGTTTTCTGATGACCTACTTCCTGTTGTTAGGGCAAACCAGGTTGCAAAATCCAGATAAAAAGATTTTGCAAGGCGGCGAGCGGCCATTAGAAATGCAGCGGCAGCGGCCTTCCTTTGAGCTGGTTGCGAGGTGAGCCGCTATCCCAAGGCGAAATAACATTAATATTTGTTGATTAAATTCCCTCCTATCCAGATGTACAACATCGAACAAATCGTGACGCGACTGCCTGCTTTTTTATGATTACAATAGTCCCATAGTATTGAACCTGCTTTTGAAACAATGCAATTAACTAGATATGTAAGTTGCTATATGTAAATAGTGGACTTACCCTTGCATATGATGTGAAGGTACTTCAATGGTAGCAGAGGCACGGCGGCGGTCACCAGCCATATCCGCCAATCTGGCGAAATCCGTGTCCACATCTGCCAATCTAGCTGACTTCCGGGACTCCAACAGCCTAATCTCGTCTAGTCTTTTCTTTAGCTCAATCCGCACCTAAAATAAAATATGGATTGGTTTACTACTGCATATAGCAGGCTTCTATTTCTAAAATACTTTTTTTCTAGTCACTACATTGACACGCAGTCAAGGTAAATCTGCTAATATAATCCATTGTAAGTTTTCTTATCTGTGAAACCAAAAGTACTTTATCAAAGCTCAAATACACAACATGTCATTTTCACGAGACCTTGGTCAGACGAGACCTAAGCAAGGTTTCGTGAAAATGACATGTTTAATATTCGCTTGAGTTGAATGCATTTCGCGTATAAACACGGCTTGTAAGGCAACAAAATTTATATTGTAGTATTAACTTAAGTGTTTACGAACACGAGATCAATATGGCCGACCTTCGCACGAACTGTGATCGGGTGGACGAGGTGAAGTGACGTCATGACTGGGTGGAAATGAAGCGGGATGCACGTTCCGTATCACCAGTAGCGAGTCGCTCTATGCACTGTATAATTTGACTACTTACTTATTTATATCGATGATAATTTACTAATGCTTGTTTATTTAGCCAAACGCAGCTGTAATTATATATGTATAACGATGGTTTTCCGCGTACCGTGTTTTGTTGATTATAAAATCACAGTACTTAATGGAAATTCCTAATATATCTATGTACCTACTTGTCGCACTTATGCCGCAGAACAGGAAACGTACAACTCAAATACTTGCTCGGTAGAGGTAAACAAGTTCTGACTCTGAGTGTGGTAATCTACGCTACTGGAAACTGAAAAGAGCATTAATTATATCTACATAATTATTATTATCTAAGTACCTACTTATTGAAATAATGTACTATAATTTTCCGCTTATTGTAAGCTATATTTTGATCGTGTACTTAATTTATTACATTATTATTATTTACAGAGATCGATATTAATTATTTGGAACTGCAATATTAAGTTGCTAAAGATGTTACTGATTTCTAAACTGAAAAATTGTGCTGTTACATAACCCGAAAGATGTTACTGATTTCTAAACTGAAAAATTGTGCTGTTACATAACCCGTTTATTTTTCCGTCAACTCGATTTTTCGTTTTGCTTACTTGGGGAATAAAGCGGAATAATGATATTTTTTCATCGTAAAAACTAGAGCTAGTAATCCCACTTAAAAACTACCACCTCGCCCATTTCGGGTCCTGTTGCAGGATAGTCTTACAAAAAAACTATAGTTATAAACTTATGATGAAGTACCTATAGTAAAAATATAGAAACAACTAATAAAAGGCTGGCAGTGGTAGGTAATAAATACAATGTCTAATAATTTAATAAAAAAAACATCGAGCATAGATACTTTGAAACCCCCAAACTTGCCGATCGAAAGGGTAGCGCAAGGTAGAGTTGCCCAACAATAAAATGATAACCTACATTAAAACATTTAACTAGGGTCTTTCCATCATGTTGAAAAGTTGCAACAATAACATGCAATATAATAATTACACGTGCAGTGGGGAAGTCCGCAAACAAGGAGTTTCCATATTTCCTCCATCTTGTCTTAAATGTTTCATGGAATTGATTTATATCCGCCATACCACTCAGTTCATGAAGGTTACATATATGACCTGAACTTGTAACGCAAGTATTAAGAAGTGTATGACGCATGTATGTATACTTATCACGCACTGGTAAAGCTGCTCGTAACGCGGTCACACTCTCGGTCAATTATGTGCCACGAGCGGCGAGCTGTTGACTGGTTGACATTGGTTGTGTTTTCGTCGCCGGCTTCCACCTTCGTGATTGACACGTTATCTATCTACCTACATACCTAATGAGTGTAGGTATGCGTAGTAGTTTTTTGAATACGTAGGTCGGTACGGATGACCTTGTTGTATTTAGCATCAATTTTAAAGCGTTCGGTAGAATTATTGTTTACGCTTTCGCACGGGTCGCATGAACATATTTTACGGCAAGGCAGTTGCAACGACAACCTGTCAACAACTCTTTTCACAAGTGTTTATGTTTGTGAACTACGAGTAACTATGCATACTATTTGTCATTGAGTCTCACTCGTCCGCGTGAATATCGGTTATCGCGGATGCAGGCGAAGTAGCGGATTAAAAATTTGCCTATGCCCTTTTCGTGAAAATTTCATTAATATCGGTTCAGCCGTTTCATCGTGAAAGCATAACAGACCAGAGTTACTTTCGCATTTATAATATTAAGTATGGAAGTATTATGAAGTAAGTATAATGGAAGTATGGATTAGTCAGAAACAGACTATCTATCCTTATTTTCTTGAAGTGTGGTTATGTTTTAAAATAACTGCATACATGCGTGCATGTATAGGCAAATTATAATGTACCTAAGTACTTATATTAAGATACTTGGTAAATCTGAATAAGGCGTTTGAATGACCGTCCTTATGATCAGTACCATCAGCACAGTTAACGTTGAGCGCCAGGTCGCTGATCACATCATACTTTCACTTTTACATGATTTCGTGCGAGTGTGGACGTACTTTGAGACGTGGACTGCCGATGCCGTGCCCCTCACTCGAGCCGGAACAATGAAAGTTTAATTAATGAGATCTTGTTGTTTACTTGACATACATTATGAATTCGCTGATAGGACTAATTACGAAGACCAAAATTACTTGCTATAATGTAGACCGTATAGCTACGGGACATTGCTTTTTTAGTAGGTATGTAACCGAAAAGGCAACTTCACGTAAATATTACATAAATTATCTTACACCCGGAGTTTCGGTTCAGTTTGAAATTTAAAATTTGTGTAGGTTCTTGATTTTGGGTAAGTAACTATTGTAGGTATCATTTTAAGAATTTTGGAAAACCAATCTTTAAAGGGGTGTAAACTGTAAAGGCGTATTACATTTAAGTATATAGATACTCAATAAGATTTCTGATATAGATCAGAAATCTTATTCCTTGGGTTAATAAACCAACCAATAAACCAACTCTGCAAGAATATGATGAGCGTATGATGGCTAGAGTGGCGGTTTGCTCTCTTCCTCCGATTATGTTCAATGGTACTGTCATTCCCATTAGCCCTAGCGTGAAAGATCTCGGTTTGCATCTTGACTCGACACTTGGTTGGCAAAGTCAGGTTTCTAGTGTCAGTCAAAGAGCCCACGGAACTTTGCGATCCTTGTATCGTCTGAGGAACTTTTTGCCTGCTAAGACGAAGACTATGCTTGTGCAGACTTTAATTTTCCCTATTATTGACTATGGTGACGTGTGCTACTTTGACTTAAACGCAGTCTTGCTTGATAAGCTTGATAGGGTCCTTAATAAGTGTATCAGGTTTATCTATAACTTGAGGAAATATGACCATGTATCAAACTACAGGTCTGAGTTGAAATGGTTGCCCATTCGCCAGAGAAGAAGTTTGCGTGCACTGACAACGCTTTTCTCCCTACTCAACTCTCTCTCCCCCCCTTCTTATCTAATGTCCCACTTTCAATATCTATGTTCTTCACACGCTAGAAATCTGCGATCTTCTAACAACCTTCTCTTACTTTGCCCTTCTCATACTTCTGATTTTGTTCATTCTTCCTTTCATATCCAGGTCATTCTTCTCTGGAATGCGCTTCCTCTCGATATCAGAACGGCCACCAGCCAGTATGCATTTAAGCGGAAATTGCGAACTTATTTTCAGCACAAATAAGCAGTCATCTCATAATACTTTGTTCCTTTATTTATATTTATATATATAATATATATATATTATATGTTTATATATATTTTATATAGGTATGTTATATACCAAACATTAAATTATGTATGTATAGTTTATATATTCGTAAGTTTATATCTTTTTAACTTTTTTAATATATTTTTTTTTTCATATGCACCTGCCATGTTATCTCTTCACCACCCTTGGTTGACTGGTAGAGAATGCCTAAGGCATTAAGTCCGCCTTTGTACCTTTGTGCATGAAGTATAAATAAATAAATAAATATGTATCTTTAAGTACTTAAATATAAAAGTTAAACAATGTTTACCTCCGAAGAGGTTTTGTATATTATTATATTAATTAATAGCTTGGTACATACAAACAATCATTCACAAGTACACGTTACACAATAGAAATTCATAGATTTTGGAATTTTCTAAAATCAATTCATACCTACCTAAGTATTTACGTAAAAAGGGAAATCTAGTTTAAGGGTTTACTGCTTACTTCGATTAACTAGAAAAATGATACATATTAATAAAATAATGGAAACGGACCCATTTTTCCGAAATCAGCTCCTGTCGGAGTGAAAAAGCGGATTTTGTGTGAAAGATATTTTTTCGGTTTATAAACTTGAAATTTGGCACAAATAATAATATCAAAATAACAAATTTTCTGGGAAAATACGTAATCCAAGCGGCAAGGAGCTATAGTTTAAAATACACATTATGCACAAAAGGCTTCATCCTTGGATATTTGAAAGTAAGTACTGAAATAACAAGTTAATGCATGTAACATGTGCATTATTGGAGTCTTTTTGTTATGATAATTAATTTTATAATAATAATAATAATTTTCAGCTTCAGTTGGTTGTTTTGTTAGATGTGTTAACGTGAATCGGCGAGTCACTTGCCAGCGTGGTTATGTAAAAAGTGACAACTATTGCACAATTGCTTCTTTCGATGGCGAAACAGACGGCTTTGAAATGCCAGTGAAAGTCGCCGAGCGACTTCGCTTTATCATGATAACGCTCGCTGGCATGAGTATTATACTAAGTTAGACATGTTTAATGCGTTACACACATTATGTAGGTACCTAATATTCTATGTTCACTTAATTAATTATTTTATACTTAATAGTGATTACATTGAATTGGTCTGCGATCTCCGTAAACGATATGCAACGCTTTAGGTAGGTACTGTTGATGTTATAACAATGCATTAGTGTTGCTGAGTTGTATAATCGGACGTGTCTTCTGGTGGTAGGCACTCGCAAGTTCTGCTCAGTTCTGGTACTTAAGTACGTTGAACAAATTCGATACAATCAGATATGATAATGTCAAGTTCGTGCTCATCATAAGGTAGGTACTGACAAAAAAAACGGCACGGGCGTAGTGAATCCAATTGAGTATTAATTGTTTTAACTTTAGTGCCTATGGCATTTCATTCCTACTAACTTATGTACAATTTGACGAAATTTCTAAAAATCATATTAGATAATGCGAAAATGAGGTTCACGGTCATTAGGAGCGACCATTGTATTGTTGTCGGTCGTTTGCCGAGTCATTACGGACCATACAGAATACCGCATCGTAGCTAATGTCAACGTTTTGGTGTCAAAAAACTAATAATTATTGGATTTTGATTTGCGTTGTTAGGTATTCGTTTGACCGCGTTTTTGTCGATTATTCGAGTGAGCTTATAATTTAATATAGCCATACTACGATGCTACTCTAAATTGCATCGTCAAACATTATTTATAACCTCGCAATAATAAACAGTTACTTAATTAATATAAAACGTAAATTAGTATCTTATTGTCTTATCATTTATCAGGTACTATGCAGTTTTGCGGTTGCTTTTTACGCGATAGTCGGGTGCTTTTGGCGTCTCAGGATTGCGAAAACCGTCCGCTCTACTGCACATCGATGTTGCCACTACGCAAAACGGATTATAAATGCTCGTAACGCTTCTGCTGTTTTGAAACGTTATATTTTGTCTTAAATCACCAATATGGAGAAAGAAGTTCCATTTACAACCGACTTCAAAAAAGGAGGAGGTTATCAATTCGTTTTTTTTTTTTTTTTTTTTATGTTTGTTACCTGATTTCTTGGGACTGGGTGAGCCGATTTTGATGATTATTTTATTATTTGAAAGCTAGTGCTTCCCGTGTGGTCCCATTTTAATTTAGTCCAGTTCTGACAGTGGCATCCATGAGAAAACCGTATATAAGTCTTAAATTTGCATTAAGTATTGCGCGATTTGTTACGCGATTTCTCCGGCAAACGTAAACCGATTTTGAAAATTCTTTTTATGGATAGGGTATGCTTCAGGGTTGGTTCCATATAAATTTTATCGAAATTGATTCAGCACTTTTTGCGCGGCGGTTGTCTTTTTTGTAAAAAGCTTTTTCATTAATTTTATAACTCATCAGTAATTTAAGTTATTTACATTTTTTTACATTCTACGATAAGAGCTATTTGAGTTTCATGTACTATAGAATTTTTACTGATCAGCGGAAGTGTAAAACAAAATAATAAGTGTACGATGAAGTGGCATTGACTGCAGCCGCACTGAGTCAATGGCTGAAGCCGGCCGGCCGGGTGTAGGTATGACGCGCGAGCATGACGACACACGTTACGCCTGCGCTACTGAATGCGAATCCACTAAGTCAGTATGTTCATATAATACTAGCCTATAATGGTCCCACTGCAGAGCAAAGGCCTCTTCTCCTACAGAGAAGGCACGAGCATTGATCACCACGTGTGCTCAAGGTGGATTGGCGATTTCAGACTTATATCAATTATAAGTCCAAGATTCCTCACGATATTTTCCTTCACCCATTTCAATGATGTCTAAGATAAATTTAAAAAGTAAGTAGGTATATATGAATTGAAAAAGTCACATTGGTACTTGCTTGGGTTCGAACCCGCAACCTTATGCATGATGAGAGGCGGGTGCCTTAACCATTAGGCCATCACGACATGTAGTATGATCATAAAGACTACTTCATATTTCCAGTCAATACACAATAAACTTTCCATATAAGTAGTTAGGTAATGCTACGCAAAACAAATCAGAAATTCATTATCCACTTGTAAATTAAAATAACCATTAGACAAGGAGCGTCTCGATTTGGGAATTGACCCGAACATAGGTGCTGCTGCACTGATTACCGTAATTTATAAGGTTAATCTTTTTGGGATATCCATCATGCATGACACAGGCCGAAATTAGCAGCTGACATGGGATGTCAATTAATAATAACCTCGAATCGTTTATTAGGTTAGATCTACCTGCGTCACTGATCAGTGATCACATATTTTGATGACACTACGGCAGGCAGGACAATGCACTTTAAATTCATTACGTAGCGGTGAGCAAAACAATAGTGTGCTTTGGTTACAAGTACAACGACCGATAAAATTACTTTGAATTTATCTATTTATCCATGTCCATGAAATAAACTACTTTTATAAAGCTACTGATTGTACCTAAAGTGTGTGCACCTATCTATTAATTGAACATATTTTGTTTGCTGTGTGTAGGCAGATAGGTAAAATAATAGGTAGGTACCTATATTAGGTGATAACGGAATGTTACCTGTCTTATCTTATTACAAGTTGCGATTATTAAGATAACGGTAGGTCTTAGATTTCAAAGTAGGTAGGTACCTATACGAATTTACATAACTTGGTACTGGGTCTCCCTATTTTAATGTGTTGTGTCTCAAATAAACGCAATAGTTAATTAATTCACACAGAGGAAGAACTACAAGTGCGAAAGACTAGAGTAAAGTACCTAATCCTAAGGATGCATTCTTCATTATATCTCACACTCTACCGCACTTATTTTTAAAAGCATTTGTTAAAAAAGAGTAAGTACCTACTTCTAAACTAAAATAACAACTAAATTAACTTATCAAGTATCTACCGACTCTGAGCAAGTTACCATTTTTAACATGACGTTTCCATCTTTGACCTTTCACGTCAACAATATAAGTAACTCCTTGTATTTACTCTTCTAGAATGATTCCAAAAACTTTTTGACCTATTTCCCATTTAATTTCCCTATTTCCTTGATCTTTTTTCTCTACTAATTCCTGAACCGTGTCAGACAATGGAGGTGGGCATAATAAATTAAACCTATTTCTAATTTCTCTCCCTAGCATGAGCCGTGCAGAAGACACCGCAGTCGTACGCTGTGGTGTACTTCTGTAATCAAACAGGAACAAGTTGATGCCTGAATTCAGGTTACTGCCATTTTCTTTTATTTTAGTTACTTACAGCTGATTTAAAAGTTTCCACAAACCTCTCTGCCGCAACATTACTCGCAGGGTGGTAAGGTGGCGTAAATGTATGTTTAATTTGGATTTTCTTACAGTAATCCTCAAATTCGGAATTTATAAAAAAACTTATCAGTCACTAAATGAGCTGGTTACCAAATCGAGTAAATAAACTTTTAAAAACTTCAATAGTACGAGTACCGGTCAAACGGGGTGAGATTGATAAGTTTTGAAATAAAACCCTTCGTATCTTTTACAATATTAGAATAAAAAATGTGAAAAAAACATAATTAGTGACGACTTTTTGTATGATAACACAAATAATTTTGTTTACTTAAAAATGATTAATAATTTGGGAGAAAAAAATGTTAACCTATCAGTTTTATTGATATTGAAAATGGGGCTGCTTTGATAACACCTAATTTTTATTGCTGGTTTAAAGTCACCCCTACGTAGAACGCATTTTCGACTAATATTCAGGGTTAACTTTGAACGTAATTTTGTTCACTTCCAACTATCTTTAATGTGCTACACCGTTTACAAAACATGGCGCATCTACTTGAATTCCTAATATAAGATAAAATAATAGGCTGCATTTAATTTTACGGGTAAAAATTACTAAAATATTAGAATTTCAGGTAATTATCAAAGTTACCTCTTGTTTTGAAAGTCACCCCGTTTGACGGTACTTGACATTTCAAAAACTTCAGGCCACTTTGATTAACTATCTACTATTACAAAATACATTTTATTGTAAAACGGTCCAAGAAAATCTGCATGAATTCTGTACCAAAGAGAAGGAGGTATTGGCCATGGTTTCTGAATTTTAGCAGGAGTCTTACTATTTTGTAAACACACTGTACACCTTTTTGTAACATTGTCAATGTCCGTGTCTAAATTAGGCCACCAGATATATGAACGTGCTATTTCTTTCATACGCACTATTCCAAAGTGACTTTTGTGCAATTCAGACAAGACAGCTTCTCTAATTGCTAGTGGAATTACTATGCGATACCCCCAAAATATGCAACCCCCTGTCTACTGTTGTCTCATTTTTACGGTTATAGTCTCCGTCTCAATGCTTGACTTTCTAGTTAGCATTATCTCACTTGAATTGTTAGTGAGCATCAGGTCAGCTTCCACTGTGCGAGCTACCTCCACACATCTTTCTAGTGACATTTCTGCTTCACTTTTCAGAAATTCAAACTGTATTATTTTGGAAATAACTCATTCAATAATTTTTTCTTTTAATTGATCCTCCAAATCCTTAAATTTACATTTTCCTGCTAATTTTCTTAATTCTAGCTAGTATATAATCTTGTACCTTCTCATAGTATCTGGAAGTTGGTTCCTTTTTCTAAATTCTACTCTTTTTTTTTTATAAAGGTTTGGCATCCTTATCCGTTAATTTATTGCACAGTTCAACAATGGATATTTTCATGGGTTTTACTATAAGCACAGTCTATAAATCATACAGTCGTCCGACGAAGACGTCTAGACAGGGCAATCGTGCGGGGCGTGAGGGGCGAGACGGGGGAAGGGCGCTCCCGAACTGCATACGCTACCGTGTTAGTAGTTCGGGAGAAAACTTTCAGGGCTATCATGTGTCAGTTTCTTTTTGTTTTAATTAATGTAAAATAATTTTATTCCAATGGTGCTTAAGACGTGTGTTGTGAAAGATTGCAGTCGTCATCTTACATTAATAAAGAACTGCAATTTCATCAATTTCCGCGCACGGATGAAAGGTAAACAAATAAATAAAATATTGTTTATTTGATTGAAAGAAAATACTTGAAATTATCCTGAGCCCTTGTCGCCAACTTGGCGCCGCGACGTGTAGCCGACATTTATTTATTGTGCGCCGACCAAGATGGCGCCGACGAAAATTTGCAAATTTTTCGTCATGGGGTATCATTTCCATGGTTCTAGAGGTCGCTTAAAACGATTATGGGGTCGAAATTAGAATCCAAGATGGCGTCGACGAAAATTTGCAAAACTTACGTCATGGGTGTCATTTTCATGGTTTTCGAGGTCGCTAAATACGAATATGGGGACGAAATTAAAATCCAAGATGGCGTCGACGAAAATTTGCAATATTTTCGTCATGGGTGTCATTTTTATGGTTTTCGGGGTCGCTAAAAACGATTATGGGGTGGAAATTAGAATCCAAGATGGCGCCGAGGAAAATTTGCAAATTTTTCGTCATGGGTGTCATTTTCATGGTTCTCGAGGTCGCTTAAAACGATTACGGGGTCGAAATTACAATCCAAGATGGCGCCGAGGAAAATTTGCAAATTTTTCGTCATGGGTATCATTTTCAAGGTTTTCAAGGTCGCTTAAAACGATTATGTGGTCGAAATTAGAATCAAAGATGATCCAAGATTTAAAACCGTTTTTTTACTCATTTTTTATTTACAAGTTTTTAGTTTTGTTCCTTTTTAAATCTGTCAAAGCATATTACAGCATTTTGTTGATCAAGCCCTTTCATTTGATATCCATATTGAAGGGGTTGTGAAAAGAAAAATAGGATTTAAATCTTGGATTTACAATGAAACCGAATGCGTTAAATTATATTGTCATGAGAACTAAAGGTGCGTACCAAATTTCAGATCAATCCGTAAACAGGAAGGAGGTCAAATTTCAATTGCTAGATTTGACCCAAATAAACAAGTCCAGCTAAATAAAACCGTTTAATGAGTACATTCTTACCTATAATTTTGGTTGGTTTACCTATAAAGGGTTGTGAAAAGAAAAATGATCCGGCCATTTTGTTGATGGCCATATTAGCTTTTCATAACGAACTCTATTTTACTAATCAAGCCCTTTCATTTGATACTTATATTGAGGAAGTAGTGATAAAATATGTAATCCGCCATTTAGTAGTGGCGGCCATCTTGGATTTACAATGATACCGAATTTGTTAAATTATACTAATACTAAAGGTGCACAACAAATTTCAAATAAATCCGTCAACAGGAAGGGGGTCAAATTTCAATTACTTGATTTGATCCAAACAAATAAATAAACAAACAGGGCAAGCTAAATAAAACTGTTTAAAAAACGATATTTTTGATAATGGTTGGTGTTAATAATAATGTTGATCTAAAATAAATTAAAAAATATTGTTTACTTGAGACAACCCTAGCTGTTGCGACAATGTCTACACGTTGTCGGCATTTACAAGAAGATCAAAGGCGTCGTCCTACTGTATGTTTTTATACTGTGCTATAAGTATGTTTCAAACACTTTTGGTGTTAATTTTGTAATGAGTAGCGGAACATTTTTTTGTTTTCGTCAATTTCATTAACAATCACGCAGCGCTCCAGCTGTTGTTCAAAAATTTCCTATTTTTCTTCATCGAAGGCCTTAATCTCACCGCAAAATGACATTGTTGTTTTATTAATTTCGCCTTTTGGTTCAAATTTTGTTTCTTTCTTATACACAATATTTTTCTTAATTCCTCGATATTTGCCGGTTGACGAAATTTCAACCCCTCTTCCTGTATGTTGTAAGTAGTTCTTCTTTATTGCATTGGTAAATATAGGTTCTTTTTCCAGACTTTATTAGAGTACCACATGACATTTTGATAAATATACCTACAAAGAGAAAATATAAGTGCGAGAGAGTAAAGTAATCCTAAGAATGCATTCCATATCTCACATATTGGTTTTAAATCTCTGACTCGGAACGACACACGGCTACACATCAAGCTATACATTTCCAGTTAATGCTGATCTCGCATTGTATAAGATTTCCGTACAATACGAGGTCAGCTTATACTGGAAATGTACAGCTTTATGTGTAGCCGTGTGTACGTACCTACTCGTGTTAGTAATATCAGGTCTAAAGATGTTGATTGTTCTAACATTCAATATTCAGTGAGGCTGCAGTTGAAGTCACGTAGACACGCATGCATAAGCAATTCGGTTGTCGGCGAGCGATCGTGCACTAATAAATAGGTCAATAGCTCGCCTAGGTGTCACCCGATAATCCTATTGTGCCTCGACGCCATTGAATTTCCAAAATGAACTTTTGGTCGATTTACAGCTACCTACTTTGAAGACTTATAGAGGTACTAGTTACTACTAGTGTTATATATAGCTAGTGTAATAGGTGTTTGTGGCAAGTACTTACTAGGTACTCCTAGTAAGTACTTGCCACAAACACCTACGTACATGATCTGCAAATTATTCTATTTAGTTCACCTTCAGTCACGTTACGTTTAACGCCTTCTATTCGCGTAGGTACGTACGATACTACGTAGGAAAATTATAGATAAGATAACAGGTAAATGTGGGATAGATATAGTACCTACACAATCTAGTTATGATGATATCTAACATTAAATTGAGTATCTATATATTTCATGACGTTAGCACTTAGTACCTAAGGAGGTACAACATTGAACTACTTTAAAGTGCTTTTTCTGTTTTAATTTTCTTTCACTTTTGTCATTATCCTGTAATCTACAGTATAAAGATCGTAATACATTAGTCTAATAACTTGATTGCTACCAGCCGTATAATTCGCACTCCACATAGGTACTTACTCATCAAAAGCGAGAATTCAAATGAGCATTGCAATGAATACAAATGAAGTGAGGGAGCGTCCTTTCTTTCACTTGTCAAGTCAGTGAAGGATCAACTGCTGTCCAATGTTTACCAAGTTGTAAATTGGTACGTAGCATATTTAGGTACCTGCTACAATGTAGGTACCTACTACCTACATAATATTCTGGCATTAATTTGTATTAATTCCTGAGCTGAAGCTAGAAATAGGCGAGTGGGCAGAAGTGACTCAACTTGTTACACGCGCTAAAAATATTCGTAGATGTATGCAAATAAATACAACAGGTACCTATACCAATATGACATTTAAGAATCCGAAATATGTAACATATACCTATCAAGTTTTTTAGGAAATGATCACAAACCGTACGAATATTGCTAATACTATAGATTACGCACATATAGTAAAATATACAACTCACTACCAATTTAAGTATAACTAGTGATATTTCATACAATTCAGACAACTAAATATTATTTTTGTTTCGAAACAACAGTTCATGAACAAGCTGTTAGAAACATTATGATGGGACAGGAATGTGCCGCGGGTTGTAACACTTAATATTATATCAAATCACGTTCCAAAGATTGCCCGGTTTCTAAGCAGGTCTTCGGATAAACTTTCGATAGCTATTCATTCCACAAAGTTATCTATTTTAGTGATTTTCTTCCTTAACTGAGTGCTCAGAAACACAATATCGAACCAATAGCACTATCGAATAGATATAGTCCAGTTAAATCGCCTCAGAAACTGGGCATTACACAAATGTTACCTAGTTAGGTATATAGAATTAATGACTCCTATCGGATATATAGGAACGCTTAAGCTGCTCAATCAATCGGCACGGTGGCCTTGTATGATTGGTGAATACAAACAGTGTTGGTTGCAAGTTGCAAAGCGGATGTAGTGGAAGCAGGCCACGCGAGCGCGAAACCGCCGCTTGGCGCCCGCCGTACGCCCTCCGTCAAGTCGCTGCAACCGGCAACCTTGCCCCAAAAATCCGTGACCTACATTTTATACGTCAATATGCAGCCGGTTTTTTTATTGCAACCATTTTCCTTGGAAAGAACCGTTTAATTTGTTAACTATTGCCACCGAGTCTAGGTATCTAAATTTTTTCTTCATAAAAATAAGCACTTTTATCGTTTCCAAACTATTCGTTCGGGCGTGATTAATTCGTGCGTTGCTTAAATTAAGCATATAATATACCTAATTATAAGGAAAACTGTATTCCTTTTCCTTACAACTATTCCTGGTAAGTACCAAGCAACGTTAGCGTTTTGAATTTACTGGAAAATGTCGCCAGTAAAGCAAACTAGGTCTAGCTCATTGATTGTGCAGGACGAACCAGCGGCCTAGTTGGCGAGTGCCAGGTCCACGGGTCGTGATCCTAGCATCTAGGCGGCCCGGTTTCGCCCGGGTAACCTCACCGTGCTCTATTTCTGGATCTAGTACGGTCAACAATTGCTATAGGTATTTATAGAGCGAGTGCAAATTGTGCAACATTGAATACTTATCGATGTCATTGAAGGTATAAATTTTTATAGGTAACCAACTTACCTACATCAAATAAAAATGATTTTGTAAAATTGTGGGAGTCACATACAACATCTGTCAGTTTGTCAGTTTACTTATTTAGTATTTACGACAATTATTATTACAGCCGTATCTCGTAGTATAGAATTCTATTAAATTGCAATAACCGACCGACCATGTAGGTCAGCTTCTGTCGTCGGCCATCGTCAGGAAATTGACGTTGCGTAGCGCTAACAATGATGCAAACCGGTGGCTAAGCATGCCAGCATTTTATCTATTAAAAGTACGAGATTGGATTTGATAGCAGGTGACGTCACAGTTCGTGGTAATTACAATTCTAGGAACGACGTCATGGTGCGTTGGCGAACGATTTAGCGTAGGTGCGACGCGACGGTGACGTCACGGGCAAAATGTTAGCCCTCTCTCGACGGGCACGCGGCAGCGCGTAGGCGGGCGCAGGCGAGGCGGGCGCGTAATATAGCCAACTTACACGTAAATATAATCGCATGCTATTACGTAATTGAACGTGAAATCTGCACAAGGACGCGATGTCGATGTTTCGACATCATTGACTCCCGGCGTGATGCTATAATCGCATCGTTTACGTGCGACGCTTAGAAAAGTGAGCGTTTCACCTTGAGATGCCTGCAAGCGTGGTTGCCTCTCTATTCTTAGATATCGAAATAGTGCTAAATATGTTCGAGGGGACAGGCGGCTAGCACGCAGGCGTCGTGACCCAACCTGACCCAAAAACGGAGTGCGGCCCACCGCGCCCCAAGTTACCAGTTGATAACGGATACGGGAACCTGTTCGCTTCTCGCAGCCGCAGCATACGCATCGCGGATAGTACCGTTATACTGCTGACCTGCGAAGTGGTAACAGCTTTGACTAGGTAGATAGTACCTACCTACTTCATTATTTTCTTCATTGAGTGTATTAACAAAATCTACGCTGCTTAATAGGTCAACAATGAATGAGTTGAATGAATACAATGACATAGGTAGATACCTAGGTACATCCAATGAGATTTAAGTTGAGACTATCCAAAGGCCGCATAATGAAACAACTTCTACGTACCTAGTTTCCCATGTGACTTTGGTAACATCAAAACAGCAATATGAATAAATGTCACACTTTATCAGTTACTTATTGGTTTATTTAAACCTAGTTTGAGAGCCTGGTAAGTTATTATTTAGTCTGTACTGTCTCACTGCAGGGCAAAGGCCTCCCTCCATTATTTCCATCGGTTTCGACTTTTCGCTATGTCTTGCCAATTCTTCTCTTTCGTGGTCTACCGCGGCCTTAAGTCGTAAGTATCTCTCAATATATTAATTTATAATATTTTGATGACGGCATACTCATAAGCGCTTAATCTTGTAGTAGGTAATTTAGTTTTACAAGGATTTAATCAAGCGATTATGTTAAGGAATAGTATAATAAAAACAAAGCAAGTGGAGGTCGGGTTTCGAATACGGGTTGTGCGTCGCTGCTGGTTCAATATCAGCAATTCTGGGTCAGTGGGTCACCATGCCGACGCGGGCGCGGGCGCGGTGCGCTCCCCGCCTCACCACGCTTGCAATTAAACTTGCTCTTTATACGAAAACATTTCGAAACGCACGTCGTTACGCATACTCAGCATAGCATAGCAGCAGCAGTAAGTTTTATTAATTTAGGACAAATACAAAGAAAACTACAAATCGCGCTAAACCCGTAACAAGTGACAAGCACTTATACAATCATCGTGATCTCGTTTATTAATTTTAAATAAGCACGCAGTGCATTGTTTGTGTTGGAATTCGGTTTCCTTCCTTCTCACGGTCTTCTCTTTACTTCATTGTTAGTGTACTTGTAATTTGACCTGTATGTTCAAGATCATACTAAAACATTAATCGCCGTTTAGCGCCGACGCCGACGCCGGCATACAAATGTGGATAATATTGCGTAGTCGTAACTGTAGACTTGTGACACTCGCCCACGTAGTAACGGTCGTGGTGTGTTACTGTTACCTCAAACCCGAAAACGAGTTATTTTGCGTTGCTGAGTCAACCGGCTATGGCATGCGTGACGACGCAAACCGACTGTAAGGTATCCAGTTCTAAGGATTGTGAATAAGGTGGAGTCTATAATACTGAGCAGATACGGCATACGTTTTTAATAAATTATCCACGCACGATTTTTCGCTCTGAAAATTGCAAATGTGTTCTAATTCAAATGACAAAGAATCGAGATTCACGCTTTGATCTGCGTTTTGCCAGCTGTTTAGATAAGAGTCATAAATCATGCAACTATTCCAAGGCGAATGCAATGAGGTCACCTTACAAAGGGCCGACCTTGCCTTCGCTGCTCGTTCGTAGGAGGACCAATATTAATAGCACAACAAAAATGTAACAATGTCCATGAAAATAATAAAGCGCTTGAGGTACCTACTTGATAATGTTATCCAAGTTTATCAGAATAAACCATTACAATATTCTTGAATTTCACAGTTCATATCATTGACAACTAGGCAGATGGTGTAGAAATAACGTTTTAAAATTAATTCGCAACGGTTTTCTGACATTGTTTTAAATGGTCAATCATCTATGTTTCAGCGCGAATTCGGGTCGAATACATTAGGAGAACTATTTTATCATCAAGCAGGGGAACTATCATGACAAGCGTTTATTAATATATATGTCAAGGATGCATAATTAAAGCTGTTTTTAATTAGACACAAGTGAATTTCAATTATCTACACACAGTTTTAAGATTTAAACACCTACCTATATCAAAGGTCATCTAGATGGATTTATTTTTACTATTTCATTCGCTTTTCTTGAGATTACTAGTAGATTTAGGTAAATGTACTTAATTTTAACAGGGTCTAAATATTCTTCAATGCTCATAATGTGGTAGCACATTAGTTGATGTGCTACCACATATAACCTAAACCTAAGTAGGTTAATAGACGTGTTACCGTCTTTATGATTGGCTATGTATGTAAGATTTTGTTACAAAATTAGGATTAAAATCTTTTAAATGCGAGGATTGATTTACGATCAGACCTAGCAAGCCTTTAGAACACGCTAACTGAGATCTTCAAATAGACAACCTGCGGTACTTAATTTTTTAACAAGTAGATACCTATAGGTATTATAAAAGAGAATGGTTTCTGCGGCGTAAAGCCAATTTAGTACCGTTGTTGTAAAATTCAGTGGTGGATTTTGATTTATACGTAACGTATCTAATTGTGTTACCGAAACTGGGTTTTACATGTCAAATACGAGTATTATAATATTATGTATAATGTGTTATATCTCAAGTACATTACAGTAAATATAACACATGATTAGTGGCATTACTGAAGTATTAGCTATATAAATGTGTCTGGCAAGGCAATATTAACTATTAGTTATTATGCACAACATCAACACTGCTCGGCAGTGGACGCTCGTGAGCTGAATATTACCTATAGCATAGCCTATAGATACCAGTTATAAAATAAGATCAAACACGCAGGTTGATACCTACTGCGTAGATATTTAAAGTCAGTGTGATTACACAGTAAGTACCTGTTTTATACCAAAACTACAAATCAAGAAATACTTAGTTAAATAATATAGAAAATGTTATAAGACACGTCCGGCTGTCCTACATCGGGCTCAGCACCTTAAATAAGCTATCAGTCTTTCAAGAATCTGTGGCGTCTTTTACTAACAGTCTCTATCAGTGTTATCTTATCAACCTTGATTTATTTAGAAACCGTGTCACGAGACGATGTTACAACCGTGAAATTAAAGAAATAGATGTTTACCTAGTTCAGTAAGTAGTGGCTGTGAATTGCGATTCGTTTTTAGCTAGTATACCAATAGCAGTAGCTACATAAAATAATTAAACAAGAATATCATTGCATAGATAACCAATAATTAGATAGTGTAGTTATAGCGTAGCAACAAATTGTCACGTTCGTTGTTGTGGTCGATTACCTACGCTCAGTGCGCTGGCGCAAGGGGCGGGTAGTTTTCTCTTCCCATGGTTTCTGCACCAAGGCCTATGTATATGTAGAACTTCCGTTTGCGCTCTCAACCGAAATTGATCAATGAGAAACTGTTTAGCTTGTATATTTTGACACACACAGATCTTTGAATCTAAGGTAATGTTTAGGAAGGAGTTTGGATTGAAAACTTATTATGATAAATAAAAATCAATTCCTATATCTTTTTTATGTATTGTTTGGTTTGGTTGGATTTTATAAATAAACAAATTACGAATAAGTCGCGTTAGGAAAACATTATAAACAGAGTTGTTTGAACAGTTGAGTGAAATTTACGTCGAGCACGCGACGGCTCCACGCAACGGTAAGCGCCATGAGCGTAAGTGTCTTCGTTCCATCGAAAAAAATCTTAACTGGACTGGAAAATCTGGAAAACGTATTTTTAATACGCTTTTGAATCATACTACTTTCACTAGCCATATAAGTTATGCGATATTAATTACATTGTTGCCTAGTTATTACTGTCTACCACCCCGAGCCCGTACTCTTTATATTGTCCGGACACGAAGCGATAGCTTGCTATTTCAAGTCATTAGCTAGGTACCTATATCAGTGTAACTTTCTGCTAACGTAAATTATTTCATTGTGTACGACACCTCACATCAAGTCATATGCTGTTGTTCAGCATAACCCGGCTCTATTGACAGGTGAGATAGAATTGAGTTCTCTCAATTCGTACAAAATAGCAAAGGCAAGACACTATTCAATAGTAATGTTTGACTTGATTGCAAAGAATGGACTGTTAAAAGCTGAAACTACCGGATTAATACTAAATCAATGAGTGGGTGTGTATTAGTGTTTGTTTTTTTTTTAATTTCTAGTAAGATAAACCAACCACCAACTTTCGTTGAATTTATGTTAAAGCCTGTTGCGTAATTACTAATTATGTATTTTCAAGAATGTGGTGCTCACACAGCTCACAAGTGTAACAATAGTTTAAGTAGTTCATAGTATAAGTAAAGTGAATCTGAAACTGTCACTGTACGTGGACAATGCAGGTGCGAACAGCACTTTCACACTCGCCGCGGTCGCGGAGTGTGGAAAACGTCATTTGCTGGTAGCCGACCGCGCCGCCCGCGCTGCGCCCACCGCTTGCCGGCTCAACTCATTGCTCACTTCGGACCGTTTACGACCTCTGCAAACGAAAGGCGTTCCGCCGGTTACCGATACTGGGGAAATCGCTTTAAATACAGATTACGTAATTTTCATGTATCAATTCCGATGCAGTGTTTTGTTATTGCTCTCCAAATAATTTTTGAGATCTAGGTATTATAGGTACATTCGAGTAAAACGACAAAAAATACGTGTTTGCAAATTCAAACAATTCGGGCAGCCATTAACTGCTATGTTCCACTTAACGGCGGACAAGCCTGTGGTAAGGTGATGTTGGGCCGCCACCAGCTAACGGTATGGCCGCCGGCGCCGCGCGCACGTGAAAATAATTCTTGACGCGATTTTGTAACGAATACCGTTACTCGGTTCCGGGCCTGCCGGTGACCTTATTTTTCAGCCGAGCACTCTTTATTTTTATATCTTATTGCCTGACGTTATGATGGTGTAGTCGCTTTCGAGAGTTGTATCAAGTATGTTATTTAAAACGTTATCTCTATGAGATGGTATAGTGCTAGGTGATGCTTCAGTGTACGACTACGAAATTACGAATATTGTAGTGTAATATAATATTACCTACAGTGTTCTTGTAACACAAAGATGCAAATATTACTAATATTTGCATCTTTGTGTTGCAAGTTTTGCAACAACGTTTTAGAATAAGTTAATATGCAGTCGTTTATTCATTACGTAATACCCCTGTCCGGGTTTGCCGGTAAAATAATAGTTGTTTACGAACATGAATACGGCGGTGAGTCAGCGAGAGGTTTTGTTGATCGTGTGTCGGTGCTGTACATGTAGAGCGGGTTTGTCAGTTCTGACGCTTACGAGCGTACAGAGCGGCACCTGGGGAATACCGCGCGTCATTTCGTTGATAAATCGACTGTTGTTGTAATTAGGTTTTTTCAATCATTCCTATTTCATTTTAGGTTTCTCCGCACTCTGCAGACGTCGCGTCATATAAAAAATAATTTGAGTAGACTCGTTCAATCGCGTGTTATCTATCAAGTTGTTTTCATGAAATGCGCCGCTCTATCTAGCGTGCGGTGACGCAAAGACTGTTTGTTATACTCGTATATGGTTGTTATTAATGGCACAATACACCGGCAATGAAACTTGTAAATAAGTGCGTATCGAGCCCGTTTACTTTATGCTCTTTGTTGTAAGATTGTTTTTGTACATACAGCTATTTGTTTAATCGTTTAGAAATAAATTAAATAAATTCTTGTTGTTCGCAATTGAGTGTTGTATAATGGAATATAATAAAATATGAAGGTAACTGTTGTTTACACGATACGAAATGATGATTGATCGTAAACATGGCATCATCTATGAATTAACTAAAGTGGCAGCTCGCGGACCGACTGTCGCTTTGCGTCACGCTAGTATCGCGTGCTACGTCACTATTTACGCACAACGGCACAAGGCCTGCGCGCGCGCACTTCGCTTCCTTATTGTTATTACTGTTGTAAAATCACTGCGCCACTACTTTCTTGATCTTGGAAAGAAAACAACTTGTGTTCAACATTTTGTTTCACTCTAGGTACTTATTTAAACGGTGTCAGACTACCTAATAATTTTAAATTGACCTTTAACTTGGCTGGAACTCTCCCGTTATTGTTTCGTCCTTTATTAACGTTTATTTTATGACTTAAACTCATCTCGGGAGTCTATATTTAACTTTTACGAACTTGATTTTTGTAATCTCATAAGCAATCGCATAAATTCAGCGTTTTATTATAGTGGAAATATAAAAACGAAGGTAATGCCAGCAAAACCTTTATCGAGCCTTGACAAACAAAATGACGGTCAGATTAAAGTATTGAGCCGGGTCAACTGGCCAATTATCGACTGCGTAAATTAAACATGAATTTAATATTGTGTACAAATTGCGGTCGGTGATGATAACGCGTCCGATGCTGATGACGCAGCGTGCGCGCCGGCCGGCCGGCGTCGGACAGTAACTACGTACCTAGTTTTAATCTATGGTGAAATGCCGGAGGAGTTCATTATTGTATGTATCTTTGACTACCTGTTACATGACGCGCAGTAAACTTAGTGTAACGGACTGGCTAGCTTATAAAATTTAGCGCATAGGTAGGTAGGTACGTGTTCTAAACTAACTGACGCGGATGCGACTCCAAATACGTGCTACGCATTATCTCTTGTCGAGTTGATTTAAAGAAGTAACTGTAACAATGGCTACACGTGTACTCTTTGTTTATCTAGTCGATAGTGCATAGTGCGCCATTGCGCCTGTGTGCAACCGAGTGTACCTACCTATTGGTGTCGTGACCTACCGTTTTATCTAATCTCTATTGTAGAATGATTGAAATGCATTTAATATTTTCAATGATAAAAGAATCGAGTGCTGCCGAATTTTTAATGATCGATAGTGTTATCTTTGCCCTTGATGTTAAGCTATTTTAATACATCTATTGTTTAAATATTGAATACACAGTGCGCTTTTGTATCAGACAATATAGGTAGAGGTACCTAACACAATTCGTATTTTTCCTGTTTTGCCGGAACGTTAAACAGATCATTTGTTTATAAATTTTGTGATCTATTAAGTACAACAAAACAGTTAAATAGGTAGGTACATTACTTATTATAAAATTACGCGTGCCTCATAATTCATAGGAAAATTATTCATCCGATCTAATGGTAAGTATAGCTTGGTAACAATAAATGATGTCACATAGGTATTTAAATAATTGAATCATGACCAGTTGTCAAGTAACTCTGGAACAGGTGTATTAGTGTAACAGTTATGCATTAGTTTATAGTCTGTAACGTGTAAGAGTGACTACTGGCTGGTTCGTCAAGTAGAGACGCGCTTGCGTGCATTGTCTTTTGCGATAAGTTGCATGGTTGCGCGTGCGATGCGTCGCCGGGCGGCGGCCGGTGCATCGTGCACCGCTTGCTGCACGTGGAGCGGGGTCAATAGCTCGCTTCACCACTCCGCCTACACTAACACCGCTCTAAATCGCATGCACTACAAATAACCGATCACTGTTCAAACGCACACTATTAAACGCTCCAATTATAAATAAATGCATTTTATCCATCATTGTCTACACATGTGTTACCCTAAATTATTAATATTGCTTTTGTACAAAACGACGTAAGAGAGACATAACTACAGTATGTTTTTTAATTTCAAAATCAGTCTCATAAAAATAATCGTTGATGTCTTTTGATAGGAAGTTTTAAAATAACTTCTACGAGTACTAGGTATCTAGGTAGGGTCTAGATTTGATTTTCGGTAAGTATAGATAAAGTATAAATAACTTAGACAAGGCATTTAAACCGGTTCTCTTAGAATTGATTATGTTCTGCCATCAGTCTACAGTAAATAGCTATTATTGAATGAAATGTTTCCAGAATTTACCTCATTTGTAGGAGAGTGGACATGGACGCGTAATTCATCGGTGTCATAGTCGTGCTGCTTGACGTCAGCGCGCACCTCTCTCCCGTTGTAGGTGAGGAAGACGCGCTGTCCTTCCTGCAGACGCACGCCGGTCATACCGCGGAAGCCGGGTCCGATCAGTTCAGCATCGCGGTATTCGCGGTTTTTCATCTTAACGCTGTCAAAACGCACTGTGTAACGAGTGTTCGGAGTCAGGTTGATACAGTTGTTGTTCTCCGGGAAGGGCGCCGGCGTCTTCACCGCCTGGATCATCCCCGAATAGTACAGTCCGTCATCACCCAGCGCCGCGACGCGCGTCCCAATAATGGAGCGCTTCGCAAGCCGCTTGCCCGTGGACATAGTGCTCAGTCCTCACTTTACTACTTGATCACTTGTGGCCTCACACCAGTGTTTGGTGGCTAGGAAAATTCTACTCACACCTTCACTCGAAAATTTCAAATCGCCCGGCGTACGCGTTTCGCGGGATAACCGTCACAGAATTTTGGAAAACTGACAGAATTTCGACGCGATTCGGCACGCTGCGCGCGGTCCGGCTCCTCAGTAGGCCGGGGTTTATCGCGGCTCTCACGTAGAAACATAATACGAGGGCAGGGTCCTCGAGGATCGGGACAAAGGAAAATCCTTTCGCGGTACTAAACTTCGTAACCGAGCTCACAGCGGACGACCTCAATAAGCGCGGTTCGAACACGAACTGGCTTTAGTGCGTGTGGCGCGCCGCGACCGGCGACACCGGCCGGCCGGCGAGCGGGAGCGGCGACCGCCCGTCTCGCTCCTTTGTTTTGATACTCAGCTGTTCGCGCGAGTGAGACGACCGAGACAACGGGCGCGCGCCTGAGCTAGACGGGTGCTTGGCTGCCCGCGCTCTTCGGCTGTCGTTCGGGTGTACTCGCTATTTTCAGCGGGCGGGCGGGCGGCACGCGGAGGGCAGCCGCCCACGGGCGACATTGAGGCGCGCCGGCTCGGATCGCACGTGGAGCGCTAACGGGATTGCACAACGCACCGACGCCACCCGTACCCACTGTCCGCGGACACTTCATACGTGACACAGTTTCTATTCGGATTCGGGGTCGATTCAAATGTCAAGCAGATGCACCCACTTATGCAACGCAGTTAACGTGACCCACCTACGACTACGCACATTTTTTTTCATTCATATGTTGTACGATATTAACATTTTGCATCCTGATACTACCTACCTGTTCGTATCAAATTGTAACTATTTACTTAGGTCCTAACAAAATGTTGCAAGATTTGTTTCGCTTAGTTTTATAATGAATTTTGTTTAAATATTCAATTGCTTATACCAATTAACCTGTCCTTTAAGCCTTTGTGCACATTTCAACATCCAAAATAAAATGAAGTTAAAATAAAGTTAGGTAACTAAATAGAAGAGTTTCTTAATTCTAATTTTGCAAACGGTTCAAACTGTTGCTTATGAATTGGTTTATCTTGGTAGTAGTTGTGTATGAACCCACCTAAAAAGTGATACACAATAGTTTTATTCTTTCTTCGCTCCACAGACACATTAAAACATAAAAAAATAAAACTAGCTATACATGCTTAGTGGCAGCAACGTACCAGCCATCTATCGAGCAACTGTACCGAGGCATACTGAAAGCGTTTTTTATACATAGAATTATCGAATTTCCTTATGTACCAGGATCACTTTTCACATTTATTCCAGACTAAATAGAGTCGACAATCAGTTACCACACCTGTCTGAGGACGTTTTCACACAATAGTAGGTACCTACCATTTGTAATTATGTTTTTAATGAAGCCATATTTGTATGCATCCCAAAAACTGCTGATATGTTACACAGATGATTAAAAAAAAAGGATTTATAGAAATAAATTTATTTGCTACCAAGCTAAGCAATTCGTCACGTGGCCACGTTAATTATGGCCGGCAAACTGGTGCGCATGGAGAGGCATTAGGTACGTCATCAACCGAGCTATTTCATGTGCCTGCTTAAATACCATGTTTATCAAGTTTATGGTCACATTTGTTTACGTTATGATGCACAGTGTAAACACATTTACGTAACTTTTGTTCCGACAAACCAATCTCATAAATAGAGGTCATTCTCTATTTATCAAGTGCACGAAAATTTGTCTTTGATAAACAAACCTATGCCGTAATCTTACGGACAGATGGAGAAACTGTTATTTTTATGATACATGTGTTGATGGTATTGTTTACTAACACTGTCTTCAACTAGTTATAAAAACAAGTACCTATTCGCGATGTCTGACAATATTTTAAACAGTCAGCTTTTTATGAAATTTACTGTATATAAATTTACGTTATACCTACCTACATACTCATAAGTTTTCAAAGTAATGATTTATATAGTTACATCAACTTGTAAGTTTGACAATAACTTCAGATAATTAAGTAATTGTCAATTACATAATCAATCTGTGGTACTTCTGAAAATGCACTTCCCTTTCCAATTTATCTAGCCTTTACCGGCCAGCATTACCCATCTATGTACTTACATTAAAAATTAGCTCATTATATTTAAATTCTTGACTTATGATACATGAACTATAATAGAAGTAACATGCGGCAATGTTTACTTGATAATGTATAGAAATTTCAACAAAACTACTCTTAAGCCTGAAGAAGAAGTGTGAAGTATCCTGTCGAATAACAGAGATTTTCCCCAAACATTTCACTGTTACAAAACCTACGGGTAATTATAAAACTAGCTTAAAATTTAAACCACACGGTGATGAAAAAAATAATTAACAAAGTACCTACTTAGTTACCTACTCACGGAAGTATGTAATTAGGTATAATTAGTAATGATAATGACAGATTTTTTTGAACCACGCCACAAAAGAACAGATGAAGAATAATTAAATTTTAAAAATACTGCGACCTCGATGGTCTCTGAAAATGCTTCGTTCTGAGAACATGTTTGATGGAATTGTTACAAAGTAAACATATCTATTTATCCTTTACGTGACTCTACATATCGTTTTATTTTCGAAGTTATTCTTATTATTTTATTAAGTACGTGTGCTGAAATCTGTTTGACGTAGGCATCTGATTAGTTTTATTTATTTATTGGCACTTTTACTTAATTATTTTAAAACTAGATAAATTGTTACAAGTATCTACCTACCTATGCAATAATAATATTTAGGTAGACACATAAAATATGGTTGCATTATTTACTCCACGAACATTCTCATTTAATTTTACACATTTCGCAATATGTATAGAATTTCGTAGAAAGTACGTGTCCATAATGAATATTATAATATCACGTTTGATAACAGCTTAAGCGCAAAGGCACGTACCTACGTAGTTCATGCTTTTTAAAATTTGTAAGTATTTGAACGCCACAGAAAACAAGTATATTAATATGTAGATAGTGATGGGCACGGGTTGGATGCTGGAGTAGAAGATACAATATAATGAGATTATCCCTAAAGGGTAACGACGCTCTGGCTACGACGCCGACCATTGTCGGGGTAGGCAGAACAGTTGGTAGACCTTCGTTCGTTTTATCTGAAAAATCTGTATTAAGAGCGTGTATTCGATTCGTGACGAAAACTTCATGTTTTCGCGTTTTGTCCAGAGCAATATCGTAATGATGTGAGCAGATTATTTAAAGACAATGACAGTTTTAGAAAGATTAAGTCTTGATTTAGGGAGCTACAGAGTAAAAGTATAATTTTTAAATATGGTTTTTAAAGCGAAGACAATCCTTTCATAGCGTTTTACGAAAATAGACGCCAGAGTTAACTTTTAGGACGAATACAACCATTACAGTATGCCAAAATATAACGTTTTATGCGTTTTTCCAACAGGATATACAATCTTAAAGTTACAGAGCCAAAATCACGAAAATATTACTATTATGTATTAAAAAACAATGTTGCAAAATTACAAAATCGGTTCACTTTAACAATTTTTTTTCACCAGTATTTGAATAAAAACATAACTGATATATTTATTTTATGAAAATAAAGGTTATGTTTAATATACACAATATTTTTCAGTCCGTTATACGAACTCATTAAATTTAGACAATTATTTTAAAAAGCACTGTAAAACATCGCGCGCTTTCGTTTGCCGATCAATTTCAATGATTCGTGCTTATTTCGTGCGTATTTTTTTTTCTGATGCACACAAACAGACTATTGTAGTGTACTAGTGTGTGACAATGCTGCTACGCCGTTCTAGCAATCGTTTTGATTTTGAGTTGCACTAAATCGAATACGCGCCCTTAAATAAGAGCTGCAATAATGGAATCCAACACTTGTTCTTGTAATCGTACTGTTACTATCAAACCTTTAAGACAACAAACTGGCGTTTTCAATTTCTTGCTATAGAGTCATGATCAAATGGTTTATTCATTATGTCATTCAATCTTTTAACCGATATCTGCAGCATTCACACCACACAATTTTACAAAACTATATAAATTGCATATTTTTTTGTACACTAGCTGACTCGACAGACGTTGTCCTGTCAATCGATTTTTCAATTTTCTTACCGTATAAACCTTCCCTGGACTTCCACAAATAT
This sequence comes from Charanyca ferruginea, assembly GCA_947361185.1. Classification (NCBI taxonomy): domain Eukaryota; kingdom Metazoa; phylum Arthropoda; class Insecta; order Lepidoptera; family Noctuidae; genus Charanyca; species Charanyca ferruginea. The sequence continues at coordinate 16,431,943 of OX376059.1, read as the reverse complement.
TTCAAGACCAAAAATTAGTCAAATCGGTCCAGCCGCTCTCCAGTTTTAGTGAGACTAACGCACAACGATTCATTTTTATTACATAGAAGATTTTAATTATATAGATATCTTATCTGAGAAAAACATTAAAACATGTTTGTCATAACATAACATAATATTGCAACGACGCGTCTAATATTTAACGAAACTAGTAGGTACTTACAAAAAGTAAATAGGTTACAGACGATGTAAATGATGTGATGATAAATGAGCGCATGCAAATATTATTACTTATCTGCAATATGATTTAACCAAATGGGATCATACATTATTTTGTAGTGACCTTTCTAAGAATATTTGCTTTCCTGCTTGTTTGTATAATTATGTGCTTACGTGTGCTTGTTCGCTCTCTAAATTATTTACTCACTTGCATTTGCGCTAAATACTCACCTGCTTGCTTTTTAGCGCGTGTGCTAAAATGCTTTTCTGCTAATTAGTTTTTACGTATGCTTGCTTGCTTGCATGTGCACTTAAATATTATTTGTTTTTCTCTTAGTTCTTTGCCTTACGTGCATGTATATTTTATTTTACCTATGTTTTGCATTTTACAGGATTATTCACCTATTGAGGTCAAGCTTGCAGGTAAGCCTGCACTGGGGCAATTCAATATCATTTGTAAAAAACTTCTTTGAGTAATTGAGTAGGTCCCAGTCACTGTACGCTATCAATTCATCTTTTAGCTATTTTTATTAGTGGAAGTATCAGATAATGAACTACATGGGTAATTAGGGTAAAACCTACTTACCGGCTTATGTTATAACTATTTCCATTTAATCGTTAACAAAATTTATACCTACACTAAAGATTCGTTAATATTTGTACAATTTCACCCTAATTTGCGAATAATTGGTTGACGTACGATCTATGAAAAAAACGATTAATGGAAAAAAGCGTGTCTAACAGTGACTGAATAAAATAAACTTATTAAAATCTCTATGTTTAAACCAATTTAAACTTTGTTTTATTACCGAAATAAATAATACCTTTCCATAAATCTTTGAGGTTTGAGGGTTTCTTGGGCAGCCATATTTTATTATACAAACTTTTTATTCTAGTTAATAATAATAACTTTATCGTTTTCAAACGAAGCTTTGTGATCGAAACCGTTAAAACCATATTGCGTAAAACAATTTTGGTTGCAATACCTCGTTTGATTTTATTGCAATTCATAAAAAAGTAAAACCATTTAAATGCTTATAAATCGTGTAATAAATTTTATATTTATTATGTGACCTCAATTGATTACTTCATCATCAATCGTCACTAGGTTTGGGCCACTACGACATAAATTAAAACGTTGTTTTTTTATGTACCTACTATTTATTGATCATTTAAATAAGTAAAATCGTTTATAAAGAGTCGGACCTACTTCCTGAGTATTAATGCTACTGAGTATTGAAATAACTATGATGGCATTATATCAGTGCGGCTACGACCACAATAACGTGCTCTAAATTAAAATCAAGATCATGGGTAGGTAAGAATGATTGATTACCTGTCCACATCGCTACACAAAACGCCTTTGTAAATATAAATGCCAACACTTAATAACTAACATCAACTCAATAACTTACCTACTTAGCTAATTTTATTGAACGTCGTAATTATTTCATTATGATAAGAGATCTATAGTTATACTGGGTGGCGCAAAAGTAAAGACCCTATTTGGTTCAGCTATAACATTTTTTCTAAATTAGAAAACTAGATTTAGATTTTTTTAAATGTATATTTGTGCCATTAAATTTCGTACCATTAGGATTTAAAGATGATGTCTTTTAAATGGTGACCTCCAGAGTTGATACACATTTGAGCCCTATTTATGACATTTTGCATAACTTGCCGTAACACTTCCTGCGATATGTTCGTTATTTCTTGACGAATGTTTTCTTTTAGAGCTGCGAGAGTCTGTGGCTTGTTCACATACACCCGAGATTTCAAAAAACCCCAAAGAAAGAAGTCTGGACTGGTCAGATCGGGTGATCTTGCAGGCCAAGGCAAATCGCCAAAACGAGAGATAACTCGGCCTGGAAAAGCGTCCCTCACTAAGTCCATAGTGTCGCGCGCTGTGTGTGCCGTAGCGCCGTCTTGTTGAAACCAGATGTGCTCCAGCCCCAATTCGTCCAAACTGGGTATCAAAAACTCACGTAACATGGTTCTGTAGCGTTCTCCAGTGACAGTAATCGCATTGCCTCCAGCGTCTTCGAAAAAATAGGGTCCGATCACTCTGTCAACACAGATGCCACACCATACAGTAACTTTTAGTGGGTGTAGAGGTGTTTCTTGAATAATGCGCGGATTATCAGTGCCCCAGAACCGAGTATTCTGCTTATTAACATGCCCTGAGAGATGGAAATGCGCTTCGTCACTCATAACCAATTTTGAAGGAAAATCATCCTCTTCAAGGTTGAGGTTTATGACGCGCTGGCAGTAATCTAGACGAGCTCGGTGGTCAGCAGGCAGCAGCTGATGAGTCATTTGAGTTTTATACGGGAACATCTTTAAGTCTTTCACCAAAATACGCTGCAGGGTCCGTCTGGAAATGCCCAATTGCGTGGCACGTCGCCTCGTTGATGTTTCTGGACACTCTTCCACATCTTCGCGCACAGCATCGATATTTTCAGCTGAACGGCCTGTTCTTGGTCTCCCAGACTTAGGTCTATCCAATGTTGAGCCAGTTGCTTCAAGGCGTGTGGCAAAGCGTAGAATTGTGCGACCAATCGGTGCCGGACGGTGGGGAAATCGTCGACGAAATTCACGTTGTGTTCTTATCACTGATGAATTATTCCGTAAGAACATTGACACAATTATTCCACGTTCTTGGGGAGTAAAACGGTCCATGTTTATTTTCAGTGTATTTTACATTTGTTCACTACACAATTTTCAACAACAGAATGACAGAAAATGTCATATAAAAAAAAAAAAAGTATTTTCTTTAGTGCCATTACTTTTGCGCCACCCAGTATTATTTGCTATATGCTCAGACCAATAAAATTATTGGTCTGAGGCTGTAGGTATTGGTTTATCAACATTTAGAATAATATGTGATTCAATTATTATTAATCGATTACGTTTTACGTAGAATACAACAGTTCTGAGGATCAAACCAAACAAACATCGAAATAAAGTTTAAAGTAAAAACCCCATATTTTTTTTTATCATTTCCTTGAGATGGCAACAGATGCATTAAGGTATGCTGGGCCAATAATAGTGGGAAGGTCGAAATATGTGTGGGTGAATGTGCTTGTCTGTGTACTGGATTGACAACTTAAACTTGGGGTGACTCCGATCTTTTAACCAATGATAGCACCGCAGAGTCACGTGTATTTGTTGTCCCGATCAGCTGTTACGGGAATGCTTACAAAAAACATCAACAAACCAGAGCCTGCCCCTGGCGCAGGTAACAAAGGCGAACAGAATAATAATAGCAGCACTTCAATGGAATCTCGCTCAGATTTGTTTGGGAAGGGACTTCGTACACTATAACCAAAGTTCTGACTTTGCTTTTGCCTTTGTCTGTGAAGTTAGGGTTAGACATTAGACAATGACTACTTTGACCATTTTCTTGATCCAGAAAAAAGTAAACAGGTACAGCGATTTACAGTTTTTAAGGTATTCCGTACTAACTACGCGACTTTGGACTTTCGTGAGTAGTTGAGAATTAAGTTTAAGACCTAAAGAGTAAGAGCTCAATTTACAGAGATAACTACGTAATTAGTTCTTAACATTACATTGTACGCACTTACATCGTATGCATAAATACCACATTAGGTGTAGTGTTTCGAGCCTGGATAACGATATAGTGACGGATATGTGATTATTAGTTCTTCGTTGTCAATCAACACAGCACACAGCTTAGAATTAGAATAGAATTAAAATAATGTTCAATTACGACAACGGCTTGTAAGACATTATTAATACAATTTTAATGATGATAACGATAAGCAAGGTCATTAGTCGTTCCTAGTACAAATTCTGACGTCGATTAAACAATAACAAATTAAATAATTAGAAACTTGTTAATATGTCGTTATTTTTGTTAAAAGTAGACTTGCCGGGCAACTTTAGACACTGCTTTGTAACAAAATGCGAAATTTTAAGTAGTAGGTATGTACCTACCTTAAGTGTCATCTAAAACATGTAAGTACATATTATTATATTGTTTCTTAACCACGTGGCTAGGCTACTATTTATTTGAACGTTAGGAGTGGAAATATAATGCTCTCGTTTTACTTGTGCTTCCGGGATGAACGCAACCTACATATTTTGTATTCGTGAAACTTCAACACTTTCAACAGTCCCTAAAATAGTGCAGACTACAATTCTGTGTGACGATTGGTAAACCATTTCTTTAACCACGCATCTTTAGAATGATTAACCATGACTAAAAAATCGTCAGCAGGTATCCTAAGAAAGTTGGTATTTTGCACGTTAGTACTCGTACCTACTGGCGAATATATAGGCAACCTACCCCTGACGTAACCTGTACCTACGGACTCATTTGCCTATAATTATATTTAGGTAGGTAGATACTTATATCGAGTCTGCTCATAGCGAAAAAATGCGGTGTTACGAGTTTTCGCGTCGTAGTTAAATAGATTCTATTCGAAACGTATCGTAACGGTACCTACTTAAAGCCAAATACCTTATAAATAAAACATACATACGCTCGAAAAACATAATCCTTCTCCTCCGTAACGGGTATAAAGGAGCATCGATAAAAACAGCACAACAATGGTGGTAACAAATTATCGAAAAACGCATGTTTCGAAAACCGCATGAGATAATTTTGTCCAGCGGCAGCGGTGCAATGGTAGGGTAAACCACGGTTGGATATGATAACAATTTAGTACATTGTACTTTGATAACGGTGTAGTTTTACCTATTATTATATTGTGCCTACCCGTGGCCTGCGCCCTATCAAATACATGTCAGTATGCGGTTTAGTGGTTTGTGATTGCGGCAAGCTTTCTTTTCGTCGTAATCAGTGATCTATCAACAAACGTTATGGTACGTGGTGGTGTGGTGGTGGTGGTTATGGTATGGTGGTGGTGGTTATGGTATGGTGGTGGTTTGGTACTGGCGGATAGGTGTCTATGCTCTCAAAAATACCTGTAATAATTATACAGCAGGTAGGTAAGTATACATATAAACTTGTTCAATGCCGAGTTACAACTAACTCGGTACGCAGGGGTCAACACCCCTGCGTTTGTTTTTCTTAGTGTTAATTGCGTTCTATTTGTGCCAATCAGTACAAAGCCTACTTATTTCAAGTATATAGTAATTATCTAAAAGCAATCTTTTTATTGTATAAGTATTGTACAACGGGAGTGACTTGATCAATAAAAACCTTGTTTCCATGCCAATTAAATACGGTAAGATGGTTTACAATTATTTACTCGACCATGAATGAAATTACGACAACAATGTGACATGACGTGATCATTAAGCAGATCACCAACGTATTTTAAAATAGTACCTACCTACAGTTTTTATTAGGTAGGTAGGTACTATTAATGACTTATGTGCTTCACCACTATGGTTATTTTTTTATCCGACTGTCGGAGGAAGAGCGTTATGTTTTTCGAGCGTAAGTGAAGGTAAAACAAATGAAATTATAAGTTCAAACAAGCCCTTAACACGTAGTATTTTTTAAGAATAAAGTGTTATCTTAGTAAAAATAAATAAATGAAAAGACCAAAAAGAGGTCCTTGGAGGCGCCGGGTATCGATCCCGGTACCTCTCGCATGCTAAGCGAGCGCTCTACCATCTGAGCTACGCCCCCGATAGTGAAAGTGTTGAAATAATCTTATGTATTACATGCTACACAGGACTGTGAACAGAACATCACTCTGTAGTAGATATTTAACAGTCTTGTTAACTTGTAAATTTAATAATATTTGTACGCGCGACATAATCGGGTAGAAATATTTTGGTATTTTTCTACCTACCCTGCTAATAGGCGTTTTCATATATTTTCCACGGAATAGGGTATTCACCCATTTTTGAAGTGTCTCAAATTCCGTAGTGCTAATATGCCACAAAAAAAAAGTTCAATCAATAAGTGCCATAAAAATGCATCTAAATTTTAAAGAATCATGGTGAGATTTGTATAAAAAAAATTAAGATGTTTAGAGAAGTTGAAATTCTAATTCTTATATTCTTGGGTAGCTAATGAGTATCTTCAGACATTTACAAAATTTTTAAAACCCCGCAAAAAAAAGTTAATAGTTTAACGAAAAACTCATTATTTCAGAACAAAACGGCGACTGACAGTAACAGTGACACCGACATTTGCCGTTTCGCAGTTCTTACATTGAAATTGCATCGTTTTATGATTATTTTTTTCCACACATTTGTCACATCACTTGTTTGCCAATTTTATAGATCCGTTAACATCGCTTGTCACTTTCTTTTTTTTATAAACACAAAATGGGCATCGAGATGAAACGAAAAAGTGTTATTTTCGTTTCGTAATATTTTAATTATGCGGGGGTTTAAAAATATGCTAAGTATATCAATCTACTCCTAGTAATGTATTCTTCACATTGGAAAATATTTTAAACCCTCTAAATTACTTTTTTTTTTTTCATACAAATGAATGTATGAATCTCGCCATGATTCTTTTCAAATTTCGCGCGTAGTTTGACGAAAACGCCTCGTAGTGGACACCATATTGCTCTGCGGAAATAACGTTATTTCGCTGTGTCACAAATGCGCTGCTATTATAGATGATATTTGAATATAATTAATATAATATTTTATAATAGGTGTAATAATTAAAAAATTACGTTGGTTACGAAAATAATAAAAGTACAAAGCCTATATACGCCAATCGGTTGACCGACAGTTAACAAATATTTGTTTACACAGCCGTACGGCGTAATAACATGGCGGCTACTATTTCATAGTGTCATAGAACAGATTAAAATCAGAAAACATTGAATTGAGTTAAAATATTTGTTTTGTTATTTTATGAACTAAAACTAACATTTTCCGACTGCTTCTTGCCTAAACTCTCAATAATATATTTATAGATTTTTTTCTCATATAGGGTAAAATACCCTATTACTATTAAATATAGTATTGATTTCAGCTTTCCACGTTAAGATTATAAGTTTTATCGTCTAACAGGCTTGAATGATTCTGTTAGTGTTGTTACGTAGTAGTTTTATCAGGAGGTTCGCTGGTGTATTAAATATTTATTAATTACAGGGCGTCCTTCAGTACCGGTAATTAACGTAGGTGTTGTACTTAGACAAGTAATTTCAATAACACTTCCTTTCATTAATTATTATTTATTACTAACTATGTACTTAGTTTTATATTATTATTATTAACACGGAAAAGTCGCACATGGAGACAGTGTTTAAAAATAGAACTTAAATAACATACAATTTTAGCAGGAAAAATAAATAGTTACGTGGCGGTAACAAGTGTAAAATAAACATTGTTGAAGCGACTAGTATAAAAATGCCCTTATGAAAGGAAAGGAAATAAACTAATTCGGTTTACTATACCTACGTACTTTTAATTAAAATTAGTTCGAAATCCACCACAAGCAAGCGAGGCGATAAATAAAAAACAGGTGTGGATCATAATGGGCTGGTATTAATATGAAAAACTGATTACGTGAACCATACTACTTAAAATCAAATAAATACATAGTAAAATTCAGTAACAACTAAATATTAGCTAGCAATTAAAACATTTGAATAAATTTTTACTACTTAATAAAAGGAATGAATACGAAAATTCGTCCTCATTACAATTCATTCATACAAATAATTAATAACATCGTCGGATTACTAAATAGGCTTTGTAGCCGATAGGCCTCGCTCCTTATTAGGGCTTCCGACCAGGGGCCAGATTCTATTATGCCAAACTATTATCTATATGGTAAGCTAGGCTATTGTTTGACAATGAAACATAACGATCTGACCAGTTTGTCTGTCCTAAAATATCTTTATTATTTGGCACTTGAGCGGCTCGGATGGTCTTTTATATAACAAAAGCTTTTTTGTTGCAGACATTTCGTTTAGCGGCGGGTGACTTTCGCTGCTTCACAATGAATAAAGTTTTGTGAATCGTCTGCACAATTGCCACTAAAGAACTTTAATATAATCCGGTTTGGTTGTATTTACTTACCTACTGTCGAATGGATTAAGGCTACGTCTTACTAAGAATAGCCCATTAGTAGTTTACCTAGATTAAAAGGGGTCAGTTTCAAGAAATATTTGCAAGGTTTAATTTGGTTGGAAGTGATCATAATATGTAAATCATTTGAAGTTGTATTTTTTTACGAATGTCTTGTTTGATTTTTTTCTTTTCATTATTGTGGTATGTGTGATAGGCCAATACTTATGGTATTTTTTATTTCAAATAGTTCTTACCTTTCTGTATGACGCGGAAGATATTAAAGTAGACTGATACAGGCCACTGTATTCTAAATATTATGAATACATAAGTACGTAATTATTATACATATAAACCAGTAGGCCCTATGCAACTAGTAGGTCATTCAGCTGTCTTCTTCTAGCATGACTACTTGAGCTCCCTTGCCGACTGAGTCGCCGAGGTTGAATGGTGCCAGAGCTGCTACCACGCCATCGCGGGGAGAGCGCACCACATACTCCATCTTCATAGCTATGACCACGAATAAGGGCTGGCCTTTCACCACCTGGAGATATTCATTCTTGTTAAAGTGTCATTCAACGTCGCTGGCAATGCGTCATGAATAATAATGTATATAATGGTATAAAGTGCAATGATTTCTGTTAAAAATGACACAATGAATATGAGATACTAACGTGGATTCAACGTAGTGTGAAAATAAAGGATGTTTTTATCTTTTTTACACGTAACACCGAGAAATTGAGACAATTCAGACAAGTCTTCGAACAGTCTAGTAAATGTATAGATGAGCTGCCTTGGGAAATTTGTAACAAGGATAAAAGTCCTGAAATAAGCTTTCCTTTGTTAAACGGTTTAAGCATATTAATGTTTAGCAGAACTTATTTTTTGCTATGACCAAATTAAATCAGTCGTATCGCCGACAAACTGCTGAAGATCGAACTGAGTACGTCGTATCGGAGAACACATCGGGACGCTTAGCCAGCGGAATTTTTTTTGGCAACTTTCACAAACAAATCTATGTTTATCACATTAGCCATGGCACTTTATGGGGCCGATGACATTGACTCACTTTGTCCCCCTTGCTGACGAGTATCCTCTCCAGCACGCCGGGCGTGGGCGATGATGCGCTGTTGGCCGCGGCGGCCGCGTCCACAGTGCTTGCCTGGTATTTGGGTCGAGGCAACTCAACTATTGTTTGACCATTCTGTGACAAAAAAAAACATTTGTTATAAAAATGATTTGTCGAGTAGGCCGTGTTGGCACATCAAAATATTTTATGATTTTTTTTTTGGGGCACTATGAAGTGTCGCAATTACATTTTTACATGTTGATGAAGCGGAATTCATAGTAGTAGAAGTGAAACTGCCTAGGATTCAAGACTTCGTTAACTAAGAACACTCACATCTTTGTGGGAATGGCTCAATATAAAGAGCTTTTTGGTTTTCAGCTTTAATACTTACACCTTAATATTAGATATTATTGTGTAAGTATTAAATTGTGTCTAATATCATATATAATATGAAAAGCGCTGCTTGACGTATGAGGTTCAAAAGAGTGCCTTTTAATGGTCTAATTGAAATAAATGATTTGACTTTGACTTTGCTTCATTAGATCAATGAACCGCAGGACGATTATGCGTTCTTTCACGTTGGTCTTCTTGTTGCCACAAGCGTGTCGAGTTCGAGTCTGGGTCACCCACCATCATTCTATGATACAAGTACTCCACCTTTGCCAGTATCCTTACCTCATCATACACGTGCACTTGTTGCTCATGCGTCAATAGTCCCACGTTGCTCTTCTTGTCGCCTATTAGCGTGTTCAGTCTAAGGCCTCTCTCGGTGGCATGTAGCGATGCTTCTACATGTCGCCATTCGCCATCTTTGACTTTGACTCTGTAGGAGTTAGGTGTGCGCTCGTATTGGACTGTTACTGTGAGATCTGAAAAGAGGTCGTAATATGTTTGAAATTACGTAATATACGCTTTTACTGAACTGTTGTGCGATAATTAACTACTTGTTTTTATTACGCACGAAAAAAACATGGTATTTCGTTTAGTAATGCGCATTCTAATGGCAGTCTTTAATTAGTTATATAATGGAAAACCTATGCTCAGCAGGATTTATTTCAAAATATTTTTGATTTAATCCTCACCTTTTTCGTCAAACCTTAAGGGAATAGTTTTCTGTAGCTCGTAGTTAGGTCTCCACGCTTGAGGCTCCACTGAGATCCCCTTCCAGTTATCCGTCACAGTGCTTGACAGTTGATTGGTCAGCAGCTGGAAGATGAAAAATGGAAAAGAAATGCTATTATCTCAAGAACATTGCCACAGTGTTGGCTTTTAAACTAAATAAATATACTAAGTATATTTAGCACATAGATTCATATTGTAGGATCTGCAGTTAAATACGATAACCTAATTGTGTTACTGGATAAGGTAAAATCTAAATTGTACATGATGTTCAGGGGCAGATCTGCCCAGAAACCCGTGAAAATAATAAATATAGAGCCCCAAGCCAAGATGAAGACAATGGACAATATTATGAATATAAAAAAGACAACCATCGTAAATCATTATCGAAAACAGTTTATTTTGACATTTCATTCATCAGCGCCTCAAGTAGTATTAGCCAGGGCCCACCAACTCAAGGTCCTCCTCTGATTATGTTGAGTCGTTTCTCATCCTCCAGACAATGGAGACAAGATTAAAGCAGGAAGACCAGACGCAGTTTGGCAGTTTTAACTGGGATTTGACCACAACTAGAGAGAAGCCTATGCACACTTTAATCCGCTGATTTGAATAATCTAGTGAAAAGCGTCAAGCACGTCACCTGTACGGTTTTCGGGTCTCTGCAGGAATAGTTTGTGTAAGTATTGTGGTATGAACGCGGTGTGACACCACGTAAACTATAGTACAAGTGGTCACGTGGTGTATACTTGTGTCTAATGAAATTAAATGTACAGAACCCTTTATACTCACATGTCCTAGCGCGGCCTGTATGGCTCGCTCCTCGCTCAGCTCGGAGTCGCTCAGCGGGAACAGCTCGCTTTCATGTTGCGGTATGAACGCGGTGTGCACGTCACCAGCTACGAATGCGCTTGCGCCGCTTAGGCGGAGTAGGAAGTTTACATTCGTCTCTAGACCGGCTACCTGAAAAGAAGAATGAATTAGAGATCTCTACTCCAAAGTTCATGTAACTGGTCAGTTTAATAGCATCTCTTACTGCCAGGCAGCTGACGAAAAAACGGCGACAGATAAGAACTAAGAGATGTCAAATTAGTTTTTTTCTAGAACTTCACCGTGTTTTTAATCAATACATTCTGAAATGACAACTATAATTGTATGAACATTTTAGATAAACTTAAATTGACAGCTGTTATTAATGTCTGTCTCTTTCTTGTTTTATTGTAGAGAAAGATATATACATAGCTTAAAATAAGTTTAGCTCGTACAGAACAAAATTGGCACCAGTGTGTAATAGTCGCTACCAAGTCAAGCAAACACATCTGTGATGTCTGTTGTGTGTACTAGTTCTAGATACAAAGTTTACCAAATCGACACCACCATTATCTATTATCTAAACTTTGATTGATTGAAGACCGTCTACGATGGCATTGATGTTAGAGATTACGTTCACAATATGATACACTTCTCACTTACTTGATACTCTGATAACTTTGCCCTGGTCTTGGCGAGCGCTTCACTCCTGTCTCGACCCCATACCACCAGTTTCGCAATCATGGGGTCATAATGAACTGATACCTCCTGTTCTTCTCGGACGCCAGTTTCCACCTGGCGAAGAATCGCAAATATAAATAATTCAAATGAATCTTTGAAATATAAATAATTGGTATTTATTAGAATGACATGAATGAATAAATAACCAAGGACTGACATCACCAAAGACTATAAAACGGTAAAACTATAAAACGGAATAAAAGTTTTATTCTCTTTGGACATCACTGATACTAAAATGAGCTTTGTTAATTATTTCTTGTATTGTAATTTGATTTTTCCAATAATTTTGAAATTCATATGCCAATCTTTAGTTAAACATGAACATTTACAATAATCTTGATCATCTGTAAACGTGTTATGAATAAAGAACTATGAAAATGCGTATTACAGGGATTTTATTCTTTCATAAAAAAAACCTTACGCCAAGAAACCTTTATAAATAACAAACATGGTACATAAATAAGTGAAAAACTATTTTGCTAACGGAACTTAAGTTAGGTCAACGTTTTATAAACCCTATCTATCAAAATACAAGCGAAACAGTTAATCCTATGGTTGACATTATTTAACCGTTGAGCATTACCAGCACCCTCCATCGGCCAAGCCAACAGCGCACACAACTCGCTATTTGTACCGCAAAAAAATATTTTTTGCTTAACATTTTCTTACTCTAACGAACTCTTCAGGTACAGGCTGTGTAAGTCTATGAAGCGTGCCGGCTCGAGGTAGGAAGCCTGCGCGTGGCTCTTCAGCATAGATCCTACACTCTACAGCGTGCCCTCGACGAATGATTTCCTCTTGAGACAGAGGTAACTGTTCCCCTGCTGCTACACGTAGTTGCCATTCCACTAAGTCCGTACCTGCAAAAATAAATATGTTTCTATTACCTAGATTTTAAATGAACAAACGTTCATACTTTAGTTACTTTTAAATAATAGACAAGAAACATGTTTCTAACAACACAGGCATAGAAAAATGTCTCAACAACTTTTTAATGATAAAACGGTTGTCTTTTTTTTGAATGAAAAACGGTTTGTTTTTCCGCTTTTTAGTACCCCCTTATCATCCAAATACATTAAGAAACAGTAACACACTGAAAACAGAGATAGAAAGTTTGAATCCTTGTTTGAAACCTTCAAAGATTGAAGAAACCAAAATGTCATATATATGTATAATTTTGTGGTTTTTGTTGATTTTTTCAAAAAACGCTGAATCAATTTCGATTAAATTTATATGGGACCACATCCAAGGCATACCCTAATTATTATTATTATTATCTATTAAAAAATATATTTCAAAATCGATTTACATTTGCCGGAGAAATCGTGTAACAAAGATAAAAAAATATATTTTATTTAGTCTAAAATTAAATAAGAAAGCAGGATTATGTTTTTAGGTCTATATTCTTGTTCTGCTCTAGTGGCGCTATCTATAGATTATATGAAATATTACCTAGCCGGCCACGGCGATGTTTCGAAAAAAAAAACTATTCCAAGATTATGTAAAATTTCGTAAAAGTTGAATCCCAAGACCATAAATTTGTCAAAGTTATGGTTGTGTGCGTTACCCCAGCAAAATAATGTCGAAAATAGTAATTTAAATGTTACAGGCAATTAGTTCTCCAGCTTCTGTAATTGTTGCGCACATTTTTAAATTTGTTGCACATATAGATTTTGAGTTATTCCACAAAAACATTTCCTGCTGGGGTAACGTTACCGCAGCCAGACATTTTCTTTTATAATGGGAATATTGAAATAAATATTAGCCATATAATTAGTAGTCTAGACGAGGTAAATGTTGCAACTTATTTTGTATTTGTTCTTCCTTCGACGCGCGATGTTATCCAAGATTTTGCTGGAGTAACGTTTGTGGTTTTGCTGGATCTCTGAAACGGATAAGCAGATTCTTATCATCTTTTTTACATGACTTCTTAAGAATTAGTTTGAATTAGTTGGGTAATAAAAAAACAAAATTAATGCACCATTCAAAGGTTAATTAATTAAATATAAAAACACTTCAATAGGTCCTAACACTTTGAATAAGAGCTCGAAAGACTTACTTTAAACGTTGTTTTGTAGCTTGTATCTGTCTTCAAATGTATGTGAAGTTTCATTAGTATCCTGTTCGTAATAAACAAATTATGATGAAATTCAGTTCTACACTTTGACGGTCATAATGCGCGCTTAGTTATTTGGCCTCCGATAACCCTGTATGTGAATATATAAACTAAATGATATATTAATAAGTAGTTACTTACTTCAGTTATATTCCTGTAAAATTTCAGCGTAGTACATACAATAATTAACGAGATGATAAAATAAAAGCGATTAGGAAGCGCAACACCGTGATAACCCGACTATATTAAGGTGGTTACAAAAAAGCGACCGCGCAGTACATTATGCTACCTTCTAAAATGTTTAGTATAATACACCTAACAAGTTCGGTACAGACGCGTACACTGTTCAATATTCGATGTGATTTTGAAATAATTGAAGTCATTTTTAGAATACAACTATCCGTATTTAGCTAGGAAAAACTATTGTGATATTTGAAATGAGACTATAAAACAGTGGGGCTTACTGTAAGCACTTTACTACTTACATTGTGATGTTATATTATATTACCATCACTTTGTGATTTTTAAACGATATATGTAAGTATTAGTAGGCATAATGTGAACTTAAAACATTTATTCTATATCTGTTATTTTCTGCGATGGTTTTAAATCTTAATTTATATTTTAAAAGTGAAGATTTGTATTACTAAAGACAAAGTGTAAAGTAAAATTTAAAAAGTAATGGAAAATGCCATAAGAACAGTATTGCTACCTGTGATCGTTTTAAAGTTTTATCAATATTTTGAAAGTTTTATTGAAATGATTATTTTACCTGTAAATAAAATTTAATAACACAAATTCGAAACACTTGTGTACACATCCGTACTAAACTTGTAAACCTATCCTACATATTTAAGAAGGTAGCATAATGTACTGCGCGGTCGCTTTTTTGTAACCACCTTAATATGGTCGGGTTATCACGGTGTTGCGCTTCCTAATGGCTTTTATTTTATTATCTCGTTAATTATTGTATGTACTGCGCTGAACTTTTACAGGAATATAACTGAACTAAGTAACTAATTATTGATATATCATTTAGTTTATATATTCACATACAGGGTTATCGGAGGCCAAATAACTAAGCGCGCATTATGACCGTCAAAGTGGAGAACTGAATTTCATCATAATTTGTTTATTACTAACAGGATACTAATGAAACTTCACATACATTTGAAGACAGATAAAAGCTACAAAACAACGTTTAAAGTAAGTCTTTCGAGCTCTTATTCAAAGTGTTAGGACCTATTGAAGTGTTTTTATATTTAATTAAATAACCTATGAATGGTGCATTAATTTTTTTTTTTATTACCCAACTAATTCAAACTAATTCTTAAGAAATCATGTAAAAAAGATGATAAGAATCTGCTAATCCGTTTCAGAGATCCAGCAAAACCACAAACGTTACTCCAGCAAAATCTTGGATAACATCGCAGTCGAAGGAAGAACAAATACAAAATAAGTTGCAACATTTACCTCGTCTAGACTACTAATTATATGGCTAATATTTATTTCAATATTCCCATTATAAAAGAAAATGTCTGGCTGCGGTAACGTTACCCCAGCAGGAAATATTTTTGTGGAATAACTCAAAATCTATATGTGCAACAAATTTAAAAATGTGCGCAACAATTACAGAAGCTGGACAACTAATTGCCTGTAACATTTAAATTGCCATTTTCGACAATATTTTGCTGGGGTAACGCACACGTTATGGTTAATAAGTTAGAAAGGTTTGAACGTGGCCGCGTCATTGAAACGCGGAGAACCGCGCGGCCACGGAGATCTTTAAAACTAAGCGTAGCAGAGACCTGAAATACAGGTAAATAACAGATTGCATTTGTAAAATAATTGTAAAAATACAGAAAAAAATCCTAGGTTTATATTTTAGGAGCAGTAAGACTAAAACCCCATGGCCGCGCCATTGAAACGGTGATTAACACGTTATCGCCGATATCTCGCTGAAAAACCATCGCAGAGGTCTGAAGTTTTTTGTAAAACCTAGATTTGAATTTGTCGAAATTTTAAAAATATGCAGCAAAAAGACCTATATTTATATTTCAGGAGCAGTAGTGCGGTACCACGTAAATATGTTTGTATGTACAAAGTATTACAAGTTAAGCAATGACAGCTAAGTTATGTTCATAGATACATAGTGTTCACATACTTACGAATATTGATACTGCAGACGACCACTCGTTATATTTTAACAAAAAATGTAATAGTATTTGAGTCAGAGTAATCTAACTACAGAGATAAATAAGTACAAAAAGAAGAAAACAATACTTATATAAAGTATTAGAATGAGTAGGTTAGGTTAATTATTAACCAGTTTGATTTTGTCTAGACTGTGGATTATTCTATGAAACAGGACCAGCATCTTTCCAAGAATTCGTATCTTGGATATAATTCTCTAAATTCACCCATCATATTGACTGTCAGGAGTTTTCACCTGTCATTCTGAGTTTCAGGACCGCGACACACTTTATTTTTGAAATTGTTCATGGAGGTACATTGAATTTCATTAAAGGTACATTGCTAGTACAGAGGCCAGCACATAAAGCTACAACAATCTGTCAAATTTTTTTGATAGATTTTCAACTTCATTGCAATTTGCAAAGATTAAGGTTCATGTTCAATTGGGAAAATGTGTAGTTTGGTATGGCTTGATGTGCTGGTTTTACATTCCTTTCATATACAAACATTTTAATTTCTTCAACAATACACCCGTCATCCTGACCTACACTATGGTATCTACAGTTCGATTCAAACTTAATGGCGGTTGTGAAGTACGCTACTGGCTTCACAGTGCCCCTCACTCCCGCTGACACGTGAAATTGTTACTGTGCAGTCACTCGACTCGCGTTCAGAGTGCCCATAAAGTATGAATCGTACTGTATTATTATGTTTGTTCACAAAAGACAACTATACGTACCAGTGATCATCTCAGTGATAGGATGTTCAACCTGCAGACGCGTATTCATCTCCATGAAGTGGAACTCGTGAGTTTGACGATGTAGGATGAACTCTACGGTGCCTGCTCCGACATAACCCACGGCTTTAGCGGCGCGGACTGCGGCATCGCCGAGAGATCTGCGAGTTTCCTCGGAAATACCAGGCTGGAATATAGACAATACTTTTATGACTACGGATAAAATATGATTGGGCTGTTTAAAAGATATTTATCTCAAACTAGCTTATACAAATAAAAAAAAAATTGTGCTTTGGGATAACGTTAGCTCCTGGTCCGAATCTGTAAATTCTTTTACTAATATTATTTATATATTTAACCCGTACTGTCCCACTGCTGGGCAAACGCCTCCCTCCATTCCTTCCATCGGTCTCTATGTAAATCACAAAATTGGTGCCCTGAAACGACGAGACGAGGCTGCGGTAGACCACGAAAGAGATGGCGGGATGACTTGGATGGCTTCCTTCAAGGTTGGCAAGACAGCGATAAGTCTAGACTAATAAATACATGAATTTACAGAATCGGACCGGTAGTTTTGGAGGTAAGCTCGGACGAACACAAACTCAAACTTTAAAGTAGGTACAACAATAATAATGTGTCCTGCATTGCTACAGTTTCATCACGAAACTGTAGCAATGCAGGACACATTAGAACCTTCACCATGATATAATATTTCTCCCTTCCTTTTAGAAAACTTCCCCACACTAGGATTTTTTTCTGTATTGTGGATGCGTTTCCAAACAAACTCACATACACAAACAACCAGACTCAGAACTACCCGTAGACCAAGGTTTCTTAAACTTTTTGTAGTCACGGACCACTGTCACAATAGGGTATTACACCCATTTTTAAAAAATGTCTCAATTAAATTCTGTAGCGCTAATATGCCACCAAAAAAAAACCACAACATTAACATTTTTATTCAATCGTTATGTGCCATAAAAATGCCATATTTGAAATTTTCAAATTTCGCGCGTAGTTTGACGAAAACGCCTCGTAGTGGACGCCATATTAATCTGCAGAAATTACGTCAGTTCGCTGTGTAACAAATGCGCTGATATTATATAGGGCGACTGGTAATTAGTGTACGATACTTAGGCACGTGATTGTGTTCATGATAAAAAACAACTCTCCCAAAGAAAAAATGTTTTTTGTACTAGTTCACTTTTATCACAATAACACGACAGCCGTATGAAATTCACGCTTGCGCGCGCGTGAATTTCGCCTTGACCTGCGCCTGTGACCTAAAGTGAACCAGTATAAAAAGCATATTTTGTTCGGGAAAGTTGTTTGTTATCATGAACACAATCACGTGTTTAAGTATCGTACACTAATTACCAGTCGCCCTATATATGACAATTGTATATTATTTAAAAATAATTAAAATATTATTTTGAAATTGGTGTAATAATTCAAAATTACAGTACAAAGCCTATATACGCCAATCGGTTGACTGAAAGTTGTCATTTTTTTTTGTTTACACCGCCGTACGGCGTAATAACATGGCGGCTACTAGGTATTTCATGGTTTTATAAAACAGAAAAAAAAAACTGAAAACTTTGAATTGAATTTAAAAAAATCTTTTGTTAATTTATGAACTAAAACTAACATTTTCCGACTGCTTTTTGCCTAAACTATCTCAATAATATATTATAGATTTTTTCTCTTTTAGAGTAAAATACCTATTTCCTAATGTGTTGTGAGTAAACTAACCTACTGCGGCCCCTGATACGCATGCTGCGGACCTCATTTTAAGAAACCTTGCCGTATACCATACATCCCATCCATCCATTTGTCTGTTGCATCAATCGCTCAATAACCGCGCCAACCATGTCGTATTGAACTCAAAAATCCTTTCACCACGGCATGAACTATAAAAATTGTAGATCATGTTGACATGTTAAAGCCTCTTTGGTATTGTACAGCTGCAGTGCTATATTATAAAGTTTAGTAGAGTAAATTTCTTAATTTGAAAATGCTAGTTGTCACTTGTCTATGCTAAAAGCATTTCCAGCTCTTTTATTCATATCTGATTGCTAAAAACGCTTCCCCGCATTGACAGCGCTTCGCTACATGACATGATTGAAGAATGCAGTGTAGCAAGTTACGTACCGCTGGTGCTTCTTCGATGATCTTTTGATGACGTCTCTGAACTGAGCAATCTCTCTCGAAGAGATGGACAGCGTTGCCGTGCATGTCAGCAAATACCTGAATAAAAAAAATGTCTTATTCAAAGCGTTATCTTACGTTACCTACAACCGGCATAACTAGATTAACTTAAATAAAACTCTGATGATAACAAGGAATAAATAAAAATGAACATACTAAAAAATATCACCTCTTTTTTACCCCTACCTGGCCCTTGCTCATGCCAGCCCGCGCTGCTGAGCCTGTAGGTTTAAATTGGTCCCTAAATAATCGAGATCCGATTCAGCCCCTTCGCTATCCTCTCCCATCGACGCCCTAATCCGGCGCCCGTACCCCACAGGGTAAGTCCTTAGCGTGTAGTCGCTTGTTTTATATTTTTTTGAGCTAACTGGAGGCCTTTAAATACACTTTTAAGGCACCACCGGAAATTCCGGTTAAGCAGCCGAGAACCACCTATAAAAACCTCTTTTCTACAATGTTCACATACCTGTACTTCAACATGTCTGGGGTCAGTAATATATTGTTCGAGAAGCATGTTGTCATCTCCGAAAGACTTTAGAGATTCACGTTTAGCTGACTCCAGTTGCGGCAAGAAATCTGCTGCTGTCATTGCTATCCTCATTCCCTGGAAACAAAATACAAGTAAGCGCCATCTTTGTGGTTTGGAATATACTTCGTAGCGTACCTAATCCTCTTGTAGGCTAAAGCCGCGAATCACAAAACATTCACAATACAATCAACAGGGGGCGTTATTTTAAGTAGTAGCGGGAAATACAAGTAGGAACTGCTTTGAGACTACTTTTTCGTTACCTTTCCACCACCACCTCGAACGGCTTTGATCATAAGAGGGAATCCGATCTTGTGAGCTTCAGTTTGTAACTTTTCAATACTCTGCTCTTCGCCATGGTAACCTCTTACGATAGGGACTCCTGCAGCTGACATTATTGCTTTTGATGTACTGAAAGAGAATATAAAATGTAATTCTTCCGATCGAATTTCGTTCACGGCGGCCAATCTTAATGGAGATCAGCCAAGTATGCAGAAGATATTATAGTGCACAAGTGTTTGCGCAAACACAGGTGCACTACCTCTTTCCTCAATCCCATAGTCCGGTGGGACGGCAATCCAACACGAACAAGAAGAGATCAGGCGCCGGACCAACGGCTTTACGTGCTTTCCGAGGCACGCCGGAGTTACACCACCAACTTCTAAACTGCTGGCTGATACTGAGGAAAGACCCAATGATACTGACACATGAAAGAGAATAGGGTATTTTACTCTATACGAGAAAAAAACTATAAATATGTTATTAAGACAGTTTAGGCATAAAGCAGTCGGAAAATGTAAGTTTTAGTTCATAAAATAACAAAACCAATTTTTTAATTCAATTCAAAGTTTTCAGTATTTTTAATCTGTTATAAAACACTATGAAATAGTAGCGGCCATGTTATTACGCCGTACGGCTGTGTAAACAAAAAATTGACAACTGTCAGTCAACCGATTGGCGTAATATAGGCTTTGTACTTTTATTATTTTCGTAACTAACGTAATTTT
Source organism: Charanyca ferruginea (assembly GCA_947361185.1). Taxonomy (NCBI): domain Eukaryota; kingdom Metazoa; phylum Arthropoda; class Insecta; order Lepidoptera; family Noctuidae; genus Charanyca; species Charanyca ferruginea. The sequence continues at coordinate 16,411,249 of OX376059.1, read as the reverse complement.
TTCATTATTGCACCTATTACAAAATATGCTTTTAATTATTTTTAAATTATATACAATTTTATTATCATATTTAATATGAGCGCATTTGATACAAAACGAACTGACGTCATTTACGCTGAGCAATATGGAGTCCAATAAGAAGCGTTTTCGTCAAACTACGCGCGAAATTTGAAAATTTAAAATTTGGATGCATTTTTATGGCAATTTTCACCGAAAAATATAAATAAATAGTAGAGCTTGTTACCTGTGCTTCTGGAATGAAAACTTCTTTTGAGGATAACTATTAAGTATGAGATAGTAACCACTACTAAGCCAATAGAGAGTTATTTAATACTATAATGAATATTGAATACTATAATTATTATTTTTACCTTTTTATACCCATATCCCTGATAGCGACAGGAGGAGGTCCAATAAATATAATATCCTCACTGGCACACTTTTCACAGAACTCAACATTTTCTGACAAGAACCCATAGCCAGGGTGTATAGCTTGGCTGTTTGATTTCTTGGCCACTTCCAGGATTTTAGCTGCATTTAGATAACTCTGGGTGGAGGGTGCTGGCCCAATGTGATAAGCTTCATCTGCCTATAAGTACATAAAAAAAAAATCAGCACTGACAACAATTATATTGTATTTATTATTATGTATCTGTATATCCATTTGCCAAAACGACAGTCCATTCATCATTAATCATCATAATGATAATTTATAATGATGACAAATCTTTATAGTTATAATAACTGTAACTTGCATTGTTGGAAAATGATCCATGAGCAAACACAATTAAGATACATTTTTTATTGGAAAATGAAACATAATTAAGATTACAAAGACTGATAAATGATTCCCAAAAATGAAAACTGTTGTTTTTTCAAAATGCAAATAACTACATCTCCTCGGAAGATTAATCAGTTTGCCAATTATGTAGCAGGTAAAATCCTTGAACCAAGTTTAATCAATAAGCCCTACAAATGTTTGTGGTAGACCAAATTTTACCCATAAGTAACAAGTTTTAAAAGTAGTTGACTCCCAACATTTGCCATGTAGCCAAGTAGATAATTTTATATCAATATAGGTAGGTACCTACTTAATATTATTGTTATTACCATTTCGACATGCATGGCATGTTTATCAGCATCAGAGTATACTGCCACAGTTCTAACACCCAGTTTCCTAGCTGTCTTCATGACACGGCATGCTATCTCACCCCGGTTCGCTATCAGTACTTTGCTGATCTGCCTTCTACGGACTTCCTCTTTGAGCTGCTGGGCATGAGTGAACCGTGCAGGGTATTGCAAGTGGAGTGACACTCTGGAACATTGTTTACATTTTGTTTATTATTAATAACTAATGCTTGATTGTATATGCAAAGCTAAAAAGTATAATCATTTTGAAAATTAAAATCAAAGCTTTAATTGCAGTAATTTGTTTCACATAAAAATGAAATTACATGGTGTAAATGAGAATAAAACATAATTACTTACATAATCGAGTCAGTTTTAATTCATTTCTGTAGATGTTGTGAATGATAAAAAATTAAATGAGTAAAAGGAAAATAATAGCTTACCCATTTTTATAGAGATGCCTTAAATATGACATGTTTATTCAGAGTTCAATTGCAATTAAATCAAAGTTTCATAACTTATCTACTCAGATAGATCCAAATGTGTGGTGTGTTATAAGATTACGTCGGTCGCCTGGCCCCTCCGCAGACTGATAACGCTGAGTAACGATACTATCGCCGAAATAATTAGGTATCATATTCTTATCAACTCATTCAGCTCATTAGCAATTTTGCCACTAAATTAAATAAACAACTTTTTGAAAGACACTGTAACATTATGATTTACTGATGATAATGTTTTAACCCTAGTAATATTAGCAATGGATTATTGTAAATAAACACATCATTTCATTAACATTATTGTTTATCATATCATATCATTATCTATTAAATTCCGAACTTGGAATAAAGTAAATTAATAAACATAAACAAAGTTTGCACAATACATTCAAAGTCAAACTTCAAAGATGAATGAATACACAAACACAAAACACAATGTACAATTTTCCTTATGTGTAAAAGGGATAGAAGAAAAATCTTTTGAAGCCGTCAAAGTCGTCAAACTTTCATTCATTCAATTTCAGTAATCAAAATAATAAAATAAATAAAAAAACAATTTAATACTGGCGGCTATATGGATAATATCAATATCCATATCCCACTTACTTAAGAACATTTAATTTGATAGACACAGATATGTAATGAGCAATTTAAGCATGGCTACTCTAATCACGAACTGTCAAATGTTTGTTTACTTTATTCAATTCTAGTATGTCAAAAAATTTTCAAAAAGTCAAAAACAAACGATCCAATATCCATATTCTTTGCAAACAATCAATTATTCGAGGTGAAATGATATTTGTAGAAGGAAATAGTTGTTATTTGCAAAGAGATACATTTTTTATTGTTTGTCGATAAGTTAGACTCAGTTAGAGTAATAGTACAACAATTGTAACAAAAGAAATGATAGCCCGTGTCTGCTTGTGAAAAAAAAGAACTTTTGTGAAAAACTTCAATTCATGGCTTGAATTAAAAACTTTGAATATCTATGTCTATTTGTTTATACTAATATTAATATAATGGGCGTAAAAGGACTGTGGACTGTGTTAACACCATACAGCGAGAAAAAATCTTTACATGAAGTGAGATTTCATCCATATTTTTTTATTTTTATTCCTTACTTACATACCATCACCCAGATTTGTCTTATTTAAATGAGCAATAATAAGCATGCTGCTTATTATGTTCTCTTTATTATTCTTGTGGCTAAGTAAAAGCGTACAGATCGATCGGTCAAAGGGTCTGTGGATGGGTGACTATTGGTTTTATACCTACCTAGTTCCCTCCATGCCTCGGAAAGCACGTAAAGCCATTAGTCCCGGCTGTTATTTTTTATATTTGGCAGTTGTTATGAGTAGTTAGAAGCCAGAAAGTCTGACAACCAACTTACCAATGGAAATAGTGTAAAAGTGTGACTGAGTTGTGAAGGTCTGATACGCAATTGCTTCATGTTAAACACTGGTATTCAGCTGCATTTGGTTAGACTGGGAGCTGATCCCAACATAGTTGGAAAAAGGCTAGGCAGATGATCAAGATCAAGTAAAAACTTAATGGCCTAAACTTAATGTGTGGAATTGTGCAGTTCAGTTACCTATGTTTTACAGATACGGGGTGAAACTGTTGCAGTTGATTTATCAGGATGGGTATGCGACAGTCAGAATGTCACAGAGTATCACATCCAGCCCAAATTATATTTGAGGTAAAGACAAATATTAATTTTTTGTACTCCGAATGTAACAAGTTTAGTATATTTTCATTAAACGAAACATGAGTATTGTTACACATTATAGATTGAGAACAACGGATTAACTCACTGTGTTGCCGGGTTCGTCCAACTAGTTCACAGACAGACGCATAGGAGGAACTAAAAAGTAATGGTGTGGTCAGCTCAGTGTGTCTATGTTTCAAGCAAAATACTCTTCCGCCACCTCTACCACTTCTACCCTCGCCCGCGCCACCCCCGCCGCCCCCGCTGTTGTTCACGTGGGCGCAACGCGCGGTGTGTCGCCCTGTGGAAGTCCTTGAAAAAAGGTGGCCATATGCCATCAAAACTAGTCAGACGAACCCGGCAACTCAATGAGTTAATCCGTTGTTCTCAATCTAAAAGTTTGGTATACTTAAGAGGATTGTGAGGTACCGAGACCCGGTGCGAGTAGGTATTTCCAAAAGTGCTATCTGTTTCATACCGCTGGCTCTGCCTCCTTCCGGGTGTGCAATACAAATGCAATATGACCCTGCCCCCCGACCCGTAGCGTGCACATTTATTTCAAATCTGCATAGACATCAATCAATCACTCAGCAACTGTGTTCTATGTTCTATGTTAGGGGCAGTGCTGGATTAAGGCAACTCGGGGCCTGTAGCAAATTCTATCAAGGGGCCCTTGGTTTGCTTTATGTCGTAAAGTTTATGGTAATAAATAAAACAAAACGGTTAAAAACTTTTCTGGATTTAACTAATTTCCACTTTACAAATAATTCTGTACCTAAATATCGACTTCTCTGAGCAATTCATATTCAATATTCATCAAAGTGAGGTGACTAAAACGTTCTTGGCTCATTGTGTTTCTTAATTCATTTTTATCACGTTTTAATGTTAAGAAAGGACGTTCACCACGTTGGTGATCATTTGCGAGAAATAAATCCGCAAGGTAATTTCTACGTTTTGGAAAAACATTCTACATAATTATTTAACAAAAGCGTATAAAATTGCAGTTCCAATCTCATGCACCTTGCCGTTAAAATACTAGCCATATAAGATTTGAGCAATAGGGTATTTTACTCTACACGAGAAAAAATCTATAAGTATGTTATTGAGACAGTTTAGGCATAAAGCAGTCGGAAAATGTAAGTTTTAGTTCATAAAATAACAAAACAAATTTTTAAATTCAATTCAAAGTTTTCAGTATTTTTAATCTGTTATAAAACACCGTGAAATAGTAGCGGCCATGTTATTACGCCATACGGCTGTGTAAACAAAAAAAATTCAACTGTCGGTCAACCGATTGGCGTACTATAGGCTTTGTACTTTTATTATTTTCGTAACCAACGTAATTTTATCATTATTGGTGTAATATTACAAAATATGCTTTTAATTATTTTTAAATGATATACAATTATCATATTTAATATGAGCTCAATTGATACAAAACGAACTGACGTCATTTACGCTGAGCAATATGGCGTCCAGTAAGAGGCGTTTTCGTCAAACTACGCGCGAAATTTGAAAATTTAAAATTTAGATGCATTTTTATGGCACTTATCGATTCAATAAAAAAATTGTGATTTTTTTGGTGGTATATTAGCACTACAGAATTTCATTGAGACACTTTTCAAAAATGGGTGTAATACCCTATTGCAATGCAGAGAACTGCACTGATTCGTCGCCGACTAGGCTGTCCACTAAATCATCTGCGTAAGCACTGACAATAATGAATGATTTTTTCAAGATCTCTTCGGTTGTAAGAGGTTTTAGCTGTCGGAATATTAAAAAAATTTCAGTAATTTTATGATAATTATGCTTACATTTAGTTAAAGCAGTCAGTACGGTTTCAATAATGACAATAAACACCTGAATTTCATAACATTCGGTGTTTGATTTTCAACGAAGTCGTCGAGTGTAGTTTCGGGTTCTGATGCGTCCCTGAGTCTGTCGTCCCTGGATCCATTTAGGGGGGATACAGTGCTGCGAGTACTTTTGCCTGCAGGTCCCAGAGCGGGGATCCGGCCAGTGCACATACCACCTCGTCGGAGATCGTGCTATTCCCCCTGATGACTCTGACGGCCATCGCTCGCTGCGGCTTTCGCAGAACGACGATGCTTCCGGTCGTCAGGTCAGCTGCCCAGATCGAAGCCCCGTACATGGCCATCGATCACATGATCCTCACGTAGAGCCGCCTACATACGGCGCTCGGGCCCCCCAAATTGGAAAGCAGCGCCCCAGCCGCAGTCCCAACGCCCAACTTGTTGGGCGGCAGCCGCTGGAAGTGGGGGCCGAAATCCCACCCGGCTGTTGAGCACCAATCCCACGTATTTCATGGTGGACTCGACAGCTATTCGGGCTTACCCGGCCACGATTTGTGATTCCGGTGGCGGCGCCCGCCAGGGGCCATGAAAGATCACGGCCTCTGACTTGTGAAGGGCCACCTTCAGACCGAGGCGCCGATTGTGGCTCACCACCTGTGAGACCGCAGCCGCAGCATCCCACGTAGGTGACACACCTCTCTGACAAATAAGCCTCAACGATGCGGCGGAGGTAGGAAGGCACTCGATGATAGCGCAGTGCCTCCCGTATACAACTCCAGGGCAGGGTGTTGAAGGCGTTGGAGATGTTCAAGGACACCGCCAATATCACCCCGCCCCGAGAAACCGCTTCATCCGCCAGGACTCTTACTCGCGATACAGCGTGTATGGTGGAACGCCCATGCCGAAAACCATACTGGCTCGTGTCTAGATCCGGCCTCTCTTCGCACAAGTGGCTAACGAGGCGGGCTGCGATTATCCGCTCGAACAGCTTACCCACCTCGTCTAGCAGCACTATGGACCGATACGCGGACGGAGAATCCGCAGGGCGTTCCGCCTTTCTGAGCAGGACCATACAACCAGAGTTTCCACAATGTGGGAAACTGGCCCCGCTTAAGGCACGCTGTAAAGAGTACTCTCAGTTGGCGGGCTGACCACCTCCGGCAACATTTAAAAACCAGGACCCCATCGATAGGTAGAAGTGGAAAAAAAATATTAAAATTTTGAATTAAACCAAAGAAAATGTGTGCTTCTGTATAACCATAACAACCAAAGAAGAGTGTGCAAGACAATAAATGTATTATGCATACTTATTACTTTGTTTGCTAATGAATAATAAGCTTTGAGCAAGTTGCTCAGCAGTATACTGCTGCAAGGCAAGGCTTATAGCCTTCTATGTCCAAGAACTTAACAAAAATTGCCAACTTGTGTGCAGTGCGGTGCAAAACATATGTAATATTGAAAACTCACTTTTAGAAATGTACAAAACTTTTAAATTACTGTTGTACATTTTGGCACCTACTTAGGTACTCTTTCGTGGTAAATCATGTACCTTTGAAATGGAAATTGTTTTTATTTTACAATCGGAAAGCGTTGGTGCGCGGGGCCCCCAAATGCGCGGGGCCCGTAGCATTTGCTACTCTTGCTACGTGGCTAATCCGCCACAGGTTAGGGGGGTTTGGTTTCCGCACTTAGTCCTTAAAATGGACCATTGTACGTGAGCCATGGCGGCCGATTACTCCAACCAGCCCACCTCCCTCCAGAAGCAGATCAATCTTCCCAGTCTTCTCAGTGCGTCCGCAAGGAAGTTTGGCGTTCCAAGGGTCTCCCTGCGGATCTGGGTGACGCCAGTGCACTCAAGGAGTACATGCGCCACCGTTTCTTCCGCCTCCATGCAGGCCCTGCACAGAGGACTATCAGTGATACCTAGTGTGTGAAAGTGCTTATTCAATGAGCAGTGTCCGGTGATGGTCCCCGCCACCAGTCGCAGGCTATTTCTGTCCAGGTGCAGACGGCGCTTGGTCAGCTTCGTATCCAGGGATGGCATAGCCTCCTTGGACTGCCTGCACCCTGGTGTCGAGGTCCACCATTTCTCCGCTTGTGTTTGTGTGTAATCTCTTAACCAACTTCTTAACTAATTGAACGGAATGGGCACAATGGGTTCGGGTCCGAAGGCTTTTGTGCTGGAACCCCTTCTGGCGAGTTCGTCGGCCGCATCGTTACCTAGTGAACCACTGTGTCCCTTGATCCATTGTAGTGTCACTGTATTGCGGTTTGGTACTGTAATGCGTTCCAGTACATTATGACATTCTAGTATTAGTCTCGACGTGATCTGGTTTTTCTCTAAGGATTGAAGGACTGAGGCACTATCGGAGAGTATACGGATATGCGCATCCGTGACTTCCCTGGCCTCAATGGCGTGTGCTGCCTGGATGATGCCTACGCATTCTGCTTGGTAGACAGTGTTGAGCATTCCTAAGGGCCTAGATATTTTAATGTTTAGGTCTTCAGAGAAGACCCCGACTCCGGTACCGAGGTCGGTTTTTGATCCATCGGTGTAGATCCTTAGCTCATTTGGGCCTGAGTAGTCACACAGCTCCGCTGTGAGCTCTATGTTATAGTGTTTCTGGAAACAGTGTATTTTCAGGGTTCTGTCGTTAGGTGATGCCATCATGGGCTGTCGTTTGATTGCTTCCGCTTTTATCCGTGTATGTTTGATTCTGGAGTCTTTGCTTAGGGTGCCGGATATATCGAGCCTGAAACCCGCTAGGGTCGCTTCCTCTCTCACGACGAGATTTAGGGGTGGCAGTCCCAGCATCGCCTGTAGGGCGGCAGTGGGTGACGTTCTCATACTGCCGGTAATCGCTACGCAGGCTAATCTTTGTAGTTTCGCGAGCTCCTTCTGGGCTGTGCTCAGATTGGTCCTGGGCGACCAAACTAGGGAACCGTATGTGACAATTGGTCGGATGACTGTGGTGTATAGCCAGTAGGTGATTTTGGGGCTTATGCCCCAATTCCTGCCAAGCAGTCTTTTGCATTGCCATAGGGCTATGCTGGCTTTTGTGGTGATGTAGTCGGTGTGTTTTGCCCAGGTCAGCTGTTTGTCCAAATATATGTATGTATTTTGATTCAGTCGACTTAACGTGGTTCCAAAGAAGTGTGGTAACTGTAGGGTTGCCAACTTCCTTTTCTTTGTGAAAAGGACAAGTTCTGTTTTAGTAGGGTTCACTGCTAATTTATACTCCTTGCACCAGTCCTCTACAACTTCAAGGCTTGGCGCATAAGGTTGCATAGTGTGTTTTCATGTGTGTCGTTTATTATAATGGTTATATCATCAGCGTAGCCCACTTTGAAATATCCCCTGTCATTTAGGCGCCTTATGAGGCTATCTACCACGAGATTCCATAAGAGTGGTGAGAGCACGCCTCCTTGCGAGCATCCCTCGCCACAATGGCTCTTGTGGTATCATTCACCGTGACTTGTACGGCTCTCAGTCTGAGCATGTTGGTGATCCATCCTCGCAGGGTCGAGTCCACACCGTGTTCCTCGAAAGCTGCGTTGATGCTATGGAATATGGTTTTGTCAAAAGCGCCTTCTATGTCAATAAAAGCCGCTAGTGAGGAACATTTGTGATCTACCGCACATGCGATCTTGGAGATCACACTGTGCAGTGCTGATTCCGTTGATTTCCCTGTGGAGTAGGCGTGTTGTTGCTTGTGTAGTGGCAGTCTCCGAAGAGGTCCGTCCCGGATGTGTTGGTCACAGAGTCTCTCAAGGGTTTTCAGTAGGAATGATGTCAGGCTTATTGGCCTGTACGCTTTGGGCTGTGTGTAGTCCTTTTTGCCTGGTTTAGGGATGAAAATAACTTTCACCACTTGCATGGCACGATAGATTAAGACCAGCCACGATGTGAGGAGATCAACTCCCCATTGCAGTAGAGCTGGGAAGATTTCGTCTAGGCCTGCCGATTTATAGGGTTTGAAGGTTTTAATTGCACCTTATTCGGTCTTCTGTTACTATGGTACTGGCTGTATACCAGTCCTGGTTGTTTGGTGTATGTGTTGGCTCACTTGTCCATGTCCTGTCCTCGGAGAGGCTGCAGTCCGGGAAGTGAGTTTCTAGTAGAACTTTACTTGTTTCAAGTCCTGTTTTCGTGTATGTGTTATCTGGGTTTTTCAGCGACCTGAGGGTGCGATTTTGGTCGGTGGCTAGGACTTTTCTCACCCGCGCGGCCTCGCTGTGTGATTCAATATTCTCGCAGAATTTCCTCCAGGCTGCTCTACTGGCAGCTCTGATTTGTATTTTGAATGTATATTGGGTTTCTTTGTATAGCTCCCAGTCTTCGGGTAGTCTGGAATTTTTGGCTTTGTTGAATTGTTTGCGTACCGCTAGCCTGAGCTTGCCTAGTTCCGCATTCCACCAAGAGTTTCCCTTACCCTTGGCGTTCGGATCTTTTAGTTTGCAGCAGGTGTGGTAGGCTTCAATAATATATTCTGAGAGCTTTGTTACGGTGTCCTCAAGTTGTTTGGGATTCTTTCAGTCTTACCACAAAAAAGTTAGACACGCTTTAGACACGTGTTTAGCAATTGTTTAGCAAAAGTGATACCACAAAACCATGTTTAGCTATTGTTTAGGGTTAGACATGTGTTTAAATTTAAACAACGACAATCCCTTGTTTAGCACGCGTTTAACCTTCGCCTTATTGCTTTCTCTCAATAAGTCAGTACGTAAATTGCAATGGATATCTTTGATTCGATAGTCCTATTGTCCCCGCGTTCACGATGTTTCTTATCCATTTTTTGGTCAGTGGGATTCATAATTTATAAACTAGTTGGCGTCTCGGTTAAAACGCTTAAAAACGGTTTTTCACTCAAACAATTCTCAACCACTGTCACAAGCAAGAACTGTCATTGAAAAGTACGTTCTGTCAGCGCCTCTGTCGGAAGGAGCCATTTTAGTTTATGAAATAGTTAATAGTTTAGAACAAGTACTTACATGTTTAGGTTACGATGGGGCTGGCATGGTCTTATTTGAGACTAAAAGCCCCTAAATAAAATGAGAATAAAAAAAAGTACGTTCCGTTCCGTTGTTAATGTTACAAAAAACTTTGATCATTTATTTCTGTATGGTTATCAATGGCGGACTTATTAATTTCATTTAATAGTACTTATTTTACATTTTACAACTAAGTTATTCTGTAAAAACCATTGAAACAAAAAAAAATCGATAGGAAAGAGAAAGGCTCAACAAATGAAATCGGCTTAAAACGAAACTTGTCTTAGGGTTGCCTAATTAAAACAAGGGTACGTCAATTTAGCCACTGTTTTACTAAACAAATGTTAAACATGTATTTGTGGTAAGAAATTTTAAACACTTGTTTAAGCAGTGTTTATCTCTTAGACACTGTTTAACTAAACAGGTGTTTAAACGTTGTTTTATTTATTTTTTGTGGTAAGAGTGTGAATGTTTAAAGGTGTTTGGTCCCTGGCTAGTAAGAAGGCCAGGAGTCGTTTGTAGCCAGGTACATTGGTTCGGCGCGGGTTGCGCCTTGGTTCGGGTTTTTTTGGGTTAGCTAATAGTGAGAAACGAATCCTTCTGTGATCAGAACAGGAATGTTCGTTGGATACGTGCCAATTTGAGATAAGATTTGCCGCGCTTTCTGAGGCAAGGGTTAAGTCAATAATTGTTTGTCCGCGGGCTGTGACCCAAGTGGGTTCTGAGCCACGTGCATAATACCTCGCCCCTGGAGTTGGCTTTGTTGGAGCCCCAAAGTGGGTGATGAGCGTTTGAGTCCGTGCAAATGACCAGGCTCAGGTTGGCGTCTTCGCAGTGCTTCACCAGGTCGGTCATCTCTTTAGGTGGGCAGTCTTCGTGTTCGCCTGGCATGTATACCGACGCTAAGACTATGTCGGGTGCTTCGCTATCAGTGTTGAGCCTGACGGCTGTTAGATCTCTGGAACAGAATTGCGTGAATGTTGTGGTAGGTACATCTCTGGGTCTGGGCGGCAGACCTGACGGCCGGAAGCATCGCCGTGCTGCGAAAGCCGCAACGAGCGATGGCCGTCAGAGTCATCAGGGGGTATCGCACGATCTCCTACGAGGCGGCTTGTGCACTGGCCGGATCCCCGCTCTGGGACCTGGAGGCGAAGGTGCTCGCGTCACTGTACCGGTGGCGCGAGGAAGCGTGGGCGCGGGGCGAGCGACCGATGCAGCGACACATGGAGCTGCATCGGTCTCAGCTTCGCGAGGTCCTGGTGGCGGAATGGCGGGACAGGCTTTCACGCCCTACCGCCGGCCTCGCCATCATCGAGGCGGTCCGGCCAGTGCTCGAGCGCTGGCTCGGGAGAAGGCACGGCTCTCTGTCGTTTCGGGTGACGCAGGTGCTCTCGGGGCATGGTTGCTTCGGGAAGTACCTGTGTCGCATAAACAGGGAGCCGGACGCCCGGTGTCACCACTGCGTCGACTGCCGGGAGGACACGGCGCGGCATACGCTGGCGGAATGTGCCGCTTGGGAGGGGCCGCGTCGTGCCCTCGTCTCAGAAGTAGGCAGTGACCTGTCGCTGTCGGCCGTGGTCGAGTCGATGGTCGACAGCGCAGAGTCCTGGGACGCGGTGGTTTCCTTCTGCGAAAGTGTCATGTCGCAGAAGGAGGCTGCGGAAAGGGAGAGGGAGATCTCAACCTCCCACCCTGCCCGCAGCAGGCGCACCGGGCGTCGGCGGAGAGCGGACAACGCCCTCTTCCGGCCCCCCTAAATGGGTCCAGGGGCGGCAGACTCGGGGACGTCTGTCGCCCCCCACATACACCAGGACCCGAGGTGGCGGCGCGTAGTGTTCCACGCGCGCCCCTCTAAGACGTCCGGGGGGGAGTCTAACACCTCACTCCCCCCCCTGACCCGAGAAGTGGCCCGCTGCAGCGGGCCGGCACCAGCCGGGGGTTGCGGAAGTATCTCCAGTTCCCGCGACCCCCGACGTAGGTGTGAGATGGAACACCGGGGTGGTTTTTAGTCAGTAAGAGTCTGACAGACCCCTCCGCCCGCCCCAGGGCAGAGGACATCCATGAGGATTTTCCACCCCGTACCAAAAAAAAAAAAAAGGTACATCTCTGGGTATAAAGGCACAGGTTCGTGGTTTGTCTGTGCTCTGTGTGTCAAGAATTAGCTTACCTCCGATATTACTGAGGCCGCATATTCTGTTGTTTCTGATCCACGGCTCTTGGATCAGTGCGATGGTTCGGGGCTGTACCTCCAGCGCCCTGCGCAAGCAAGCCGTGGCAGTCTGGCTATGCTGGAGGTTGGTTTGGATGATTTTGAAGGATCTGGACGTGGTCGACTACGGCAATGAGGTGAAGTTAGGAGGAGTCCGATCCATCGGAAAGTTCCCCCCCGTCCTCCAACCCATGCCGGCCGTAGCCGGGCGACGAGGCGAGCAGTTGCTGCGTCCACCCAGGTGATGTGGGTGACGCACTCACTGCCTTCGTGTCAGCCATCGCCGCTCTGGCCATCTCGTCCTCCAGTTCCTCCATTGTCACCTCGTGCTTCGTCGGTGTTGTTTTTGTCGGTGCCGTGTTTGGGGTCGCAGTCTGGGTTGAGGGTTGGGTGTTGGGGTAGAAGCGGACGTATATTGAGGTACGATAAACGTCGCTCCCGACCTTTTCGGCTTCGTCCGGTGGGATACCCAGGGTCAGGTAGGTCCCATGGTTATCACCACCGACCGATGTCGCCCTGTAGAGTGTCCATCTCCCAATGTTGTACCATGTGTTCTGACGGCTCAGAACACTCTGGAGCCGCGCTATGTCTCCGTTGTACCTGGGTACGAAGAGCGCGGCTCGGACACGGGTCGGCACCTCGGACTGCTTCATGACTGTCAGAGTGGCGTCCGTGTTGGGCAGTTTCATTTTGGCCACATTCTGGGTTAGCCAGGTCAGGGCATTTTCGTCCTCGCACCACATCTGGACGGTGCCGTCCGCTATCCGTGGGTCGGCCGGGTCGGAAGGCCGGGAGAGGTTTTGAGGGCTCAGCATCCATGACGAGGTCTTCGAAGCTGAGCTTAATGTGTTCAACCTCGTCAGTGTTCATGTCTCGGGTTGGAGACGAGAGACAAATCGCTACGGCGAGCCGTGCAGGAATGTCCTGAGTAGCCCGTGCGTAGGTTCTTTGTCCCCCTTGAACGGTCTGGACCTTTACACGCTTGGCATCTCCCTGGAGCGTGCTCGGCGAAGCCGTGTCATCCGGTCGTTCCCTCTTTGCTGCACCCTGGCCACTTGGTCCGGGTTGCGGTTCTGAGGGGCAAGACGAGGTGTGCTGAGCCGTGGGCGCCTTGTGCTAAAATCCAGCTCGCTTGCCTCGTTTTTTTGTACCGTACTGACACAACACAACACCAACAGGTGTTGTGTTGTGTCAGTACGGTTCCGGTTACTGTCCCCGCATGGCCCTGGCATGGACAGTGACGTTTCGCGCTGGGTTTCCCCTTCGCGTACTGGTCCCTGCCCATGTGTTTCCGCGTCTGGTCGCTTTTCGCGCTGGGTGTCCCCTTCGCGTACTTGCGGCTGGTCGCGTACTCCCTTACAGTCAGCCGTTTTTGCAACGCGCGTGCCTTCGCGGGTTTTGCGCAAACGGTTGCTGAGATTCTTCTCTCTGCTCCGGATTTTTCCGCGCTTTCCTTTGAGCAAGCGTACTTCGTCCACAGAGGTGAAGTCAGAGCCACCAGACCCACCTACCTTTCCCGTCCCGTGTTCTGTGTTAATGTCCCTAAGCCTCGCCTCGATGTTCTCGCGCTGTAATGCCAGCGCGCGGAGTTCGCCTTCGAGGCTAGAGAGTCGTGCGTTGTCAGTGTCGTTGTCAGGGTTGTTGGTAATACTGTTCCTAACGATGCTCTGTTGCCAGGCCGTCGTGGAAGGTACGGTATGTTTCAGGGTAGTAGGCGCGGGAGTCGCAGCCGTTAATGTGTCCATAGGCGCGGTAATCGCAGCCGTAGTTGTGCCAGGTGGCGCGTGAGACACAGCCAGTGTAGTGGGCGCTAAAGCAGCCTGCCGCGCGGAAGGCGCGGTATTATTAAGCAGATTTGCCCCCCCCCCCCCAGATTACGAAAGGGGCAGACCGACGGATCGGTGTGGGATTCCCCGGCATTGCCGGGACCCACCTGGGGAAAATTTTCCTCTTTCTGCGACATTGTTGGGCTTTGTGGTGGGCTTTTTTGAAAATGAGGTTACCCCTCCTCATGGACCGAAGGGAATAATGGGGAAAAGGAAGGAGGGAATTGGGTTGATTGAAAGGTTGAGTGGGCAAAGGTGCCAACCAGTGAGATTAGCTCCGAGCGAGCGATGGGCGTCCGAAAAGCAGCAAACAAACGGATCAAGCGAACCTAGCAGCTTTAGCTCACAATCTCAGGGTACGATTATACAAAGAGATTACGAGCCTCGACTGCAAGTTCGCTCGACCATCCGCTGCCCTCAAACGACCACCACCCAGAGCCACTCACCAGCCGACACCCCCACCAACTCAACCCCTCAATTGGATAAAGGATCTCAGGAAAGGGAAATTAGGTTACCCTAGGCCTGGGATTTGGCGTTCGGGAACTTCTCTTGTCCGGGGCCACACTAGGCACACCGGAGGTGGGATCGACCTCGTCAATCCGGAGGTCGGTCCCACATCCGGTGCTAGGCTAACCGCAACCCGCCATCCCGCTCGGTTGCATGAGAAGAAGTGCCCGGCGGTCCAAGTCTATCTCACACGGTGGGTACGTGTCCCACCATGTTGAACAGCCCCCGACCGCCCCGAGTCTTAGCAACTGTGAAAATATCCCCGGTTAATTAAAAAAAATAGCAATATTATCGTAACATTATTTTCAGAAACCTCTTCTTCAGAACCGCATACCTGTTATTAGCTGATATAAAACCTGTATTTGTGCTGGAGGGTGATGCGCCGGAGCTCAAGAGAGACGTGATGGCTGCTCGTAATGCTATTCAGTTTAAAGGAGCTGCACCTAGATCTGAAGCTGCAGTTAGCAAGAAAAAGCCTGATGTTGCTAGGAAGAGATTTAAAAATGTTCTTAAAGAAGTATGTATCTAATCCCCTAATCCTTAAAAAATAGACATAGATATTAAAATCTTGGGAACAGTAGGTAATCATCAATGAACAGTTTCTAAAATCTTATCAAGCATTATTACATTAATCTATACTAATATTATAATGCTGAAGAGTTGGTTTGTTTGTTTGGTTGAAAGCGCTAATCTCAGGATCTAGTGGTTGGAATTGAAAAATTGTTTTTGTGTTGGATAGTCCATTTGTCGAGGAAGGCTATAGGCTCATGCGAAGCCTGGCCGGGTCGCTAGTTAATTATAATATGTAGTTGTATTTTTATTTGTAGTGTGAATCACTGCTCAAGACTCTTGGTGTCCGCTGCGTAAAAGGTCATGGTGAGGCTGAAGCTACATGTGCACACCTGAATGCTCAAGGAGTTTGTATTATTTAAATATTGTTTTACATATTGTCAAATATAATTTCTCTAATAACCTCTAATATGGAATGCACTTTCCAATTTGAAGATTTTATTTATTTGCCGGCAATTTTCTGTACCTAGGTTTAGTACATGTTAGTCCATCCACACTTACAAGTGTGGATGGACCCATGTACAGCTACAAGCTTGTGGCGTAAGCTGGGCTTTACATTTGTGTTTAGTGTAATAGACAGAGTTACTTTCGCATTTATAATATTAAGTATGGAAGTATGGATTTCAATGTAACATTGAAATCCATACTTAAACCTGCCCAACAGATTTGGATGAAATTTGGTGTGGAAATAGCTTGAACCCCGGGGAAGGACATTTTAATAACAAGGCTATTTTTTTATCCGCGGCTTCGTTTGAAAAAATTATTTATTATAAAATTGTAATTTACTAGGTACTTAACTGTTCTTTAACATACTCTACAATTATTGTAATATTCTAGTAATTTCACAGTTGGTAGATGCAGTAGTGTCCCAAGATTCGGATTGCTTCGCATACGGCGCTCGGCGCGTGTATCGTAACTTTAGCGTGTCAAACTCGGCCGGGGGCGGAGCGCTGCAGGGCTCCGTTGACTGTTACGATGCTGATGCCATGTATAAGAGCAATGGTACGTTCTTTATATTTTATTTTTCTATCAAGAGTGTTTAGGCATGTGACGAGTTAGTAAAATTAAGTGTGTATTTAATGAATAAACTAATTCTAAAATGGCATAAATACAAACTACACTAGGCCTATTATTTCATTTTGTGAAAGATCCAGGAAAATATTCCAATGTAGTTTTTCTTCAATATTAACTAAATTAAACATGTTGCAGGTTTTGGCCGCAATAAAATGGTGGCCCTAGCGCTTCTCTGCGGATGTGACTATGGCCTCGGTGCGTGTGGCTCGTCTATGAAGACAGTCGTATCGTTTCTGCATACAGTCCCCGAAAAGGATGTCATTCCAAGGTAAACAATGATAATTTATTAATTATTTTTTATATGCTATGTAGAAAGGTGTTCTCTCACTTGACACGTTACAGAGTCGAGCATTACATCAGTGAGGGAGGAGAAACGAGCATTACAGTGCGCCACCTGTAATTTTACAGATTCAACCATTACATTGGTGACGGAAAAGAAGCGAGCATTACAGTGTAGAACTTGATGATACAATATGTAATATTTTAATACAACATGTAATGTAATATCAATGCGCATCATTTGTTGAGCGTGTTGTGTCGGAATCTCGGAATCAGTCGGTATAAATTAAATGCTCAAAATCAAATCAGACATGTTACATTAAAGGCGAATGCTCGGCAGTCAGGTTGGTAGTATTGTAATGTAATTCTCAAAATTGAATCTCAAATGTTACATTACAGGCGAATGCTCCAGGTGAGAGAGCACCTGAACAGTGACGCGCACAGGCTAGTTATTTGCGCATAGAAAATAAGTTTTTGAAGCTGATAATGATTTTCTAAACAGGTTGCTGTCATGGGTGACGGACCCTGAGCGCTATGATGAGAAGAGCCGCTGGTTGTCGGCCCCTGGGCGATGTGACCGCTGCGGCCATTTTGGACGGCCGCATGGCAAGAACGGTTGTCCCGTGTGCGTCACGCATCGTGATTGTAATGATACTGGGCACAAGTAAGTTTTGTAATTTGTAGTGTGATGTTAATAGGGTATTACACCCATTCTTGGAAAGTGTCTCAATAAAATTCTGTAGTGCTAATATGCCACCAAAAAAAAACACAAAATTTTTATTCAATCGATAAGTGCCATTAAAATGCATCTAAATTTTAAATTTTCAAATTTCGCGCGTTGATGAAAACGCCTCTTACTGGACGCCATATTACTCAGCGTAAATGACGTCAGTTCGTTTTGTATCAAATGAGCTCATATTAAATATGATAAGTGTTTAACATTTCAAAATAATTAAAAGCATATTTGTAATAGGTGTAATAATAAAAAAAATACGTTGGTTACAAAAATAATAAAAGTACGAAGCCTATATTACGCCAATCGGTTGACTGACAGTTGACATTTTTTTGTTTATTTATTTATTTATTTACTAAGGGACAACAAACAGCAGTGTAATAATAAGTACACATAGGTAAGAACTTAATAATAGAGGTAACAAATACACTACTCACAACGTTATCCACATATTACCAAACAGATGTACTAGTTGTTAGGAAGAACGATATATAAATAAACAGAATAAAAGTAAAACATTACTTAATTATTAGGGTTCTGATCACTTAAAATAGTAACAATTTATTTTCTAAATATAGCCTTGCTAAGAAACATAATATCGGTTGCGCCAAACTGCCTATTTTACACAGCCGTACGGCGTAATATCACGGGCACTACGATTTCACGGTGTTTTATAACAGATTAAAAATACTGAAAACTTTGAATTGAATTTAAAAAATTGTTTTGTTATTTTATGAACTAAAACTTACATTTTCCGACTGCATTATGCCTAAACTGTCTCAATAACATATTTATAGATTTTTTCTCTTATAGAGTAAAATACTCTATTATAATTAAAAATCCAAATGTGTAGAAAAAGTTGTTTGAATACAGCAATGCAGCACAGCTGACAGTGAGCATATTCACAGTCGACGGCGGACAATACGTTTGGTGTGAACGATGTTTTAGCGGCATATTAACATTGAGCATATTCACAGTCGACGGCGGACAATACGTTTGGTGTGAACGATGCCTTAGCGGCATATTAACATTGAGTAGCGTTTGAGTATTTTGCCATTAGTCATGCAAATAACGACCGGACTTTAACTATGTGACTTTTATGTTACGTACGTAAGGATTAAATTGCAACGATTGACGTGTTCTTGTAATTGTCCTCTCTCGCTCTCGCCTTCATATTTTCTGTTGTTTTCAGAACAAAAGCAGCGGAAGTGAAGCGCGAACTATCGCTTCGTAATCGAGCCTTAACGTGTGGGGCGCCATTCCCTGAGCCCAAAGTAATGAAAGAGTTCATGAACTCGCCCCCAGACAAGATTGATTTGAAAAGTTTAAAAAACCCAACTCCAAGTTTAATACAGTTTATGGTATCTAATTATTTTTGTATTTGTATAGGTAGTTATAGTGATTAATCTCGAAGTTGTGCCGCCCCAGTTGTATATTTTGGCCAAGATATATGTATTCTTGCACAACCTCGAGAATAGCGCCATTTACGACTACGGGTCTCAGGAAGAAGAGAGAAGGAGGCGAACAGAAGGATACGCTTGGGCTGGGCGGCATTCGGGAAGCTACGTCATATCTTTAAATCGACGATTCCACAATCCCTTAAGACCAGGGTCTTTAAACAGTGCGTCCTACCCGTAATGTTTTACGGAGCCGAAACGTGGACACTCACCGTGGGCCTGGTCCATAAATTCAAGGTTGCTCAGCGTGCTATGGAGAAAGCGATGCTCGAGGTTTCTCTGGTGGATAGAATTCGCATTGAAGTCATACGCCAGAGAACTAAAGTCACCGACGTTGCGCATCGAATTAGCACGCTGAAGTGGAAGTGGGCCGGCCATGTCTGCCGACGGACAGACGGTAGATGGAGCACACACGCTCTAGAGTGGAGACCGCGTTTGGGCAAGCGTAGTGTGGGACGCCCTGCGGCACGATGGACCGACGATTTAAAGAAGGTGGCTGGCAGCAGATGGATGCGGGTTGCCCAAGGCCGGGTAGGTTGGCGATCTCTGGGGGAGGCCTACGTTCAGCAGTGGACGGCAATAGGCTGATATGATGATGAGTGATTAACCTGTCTAACGTCATGAACATTTCTTTCGCTAGTCCTAATCCTTCCTTCGATCCTAATTGTGAAGCATTATGATGCTGATACCAAAAGAGTCTCAAAAGAAGAAAATGTTTAAGTATGTCACAATAAGCACAAATTGTTATAAAATAATTTAACGTTATTCTTATACCGCAAATGTAATTTTTTTCTGTAAATTTCTACAGACATACTCGTAAGTTTGGTAAATTTGTTACATATTACATGTGCATTTAGTTTAAGACACAAATTAAAATGCAGTAAAGAAAGTCGTATGCTGCGAATTAGTCTGCAAAGTAGCAAATGAATCAAAAGTTTTTGCAGTAACGAGACTTTTTGCCGCATTCTAATCTGTATGTGTATAACTTTTTGCGTGCAGTAACTGCCATGATTTTGAAAAAATCCTTTTTATTTTAATAGTTATAGATCTGACATAGGTAGCTAAAGCTCATCATCTGCCTGGCCTTTGCCCAACATGTTGGGGTTGACTTCCAGTCTAACCAGATGCAGCTATATTTTACATGGCTCTGAATGACTATCAGTGTTTTACATGGAGCGTTATTCGAGTCACACTTAAAATAGTTTGTAATATCTCACACATTTTCCTGTATTTTTCTATTAGTGTTTTAACCACAGATATAGATAGACCCTAGATAACGCAGGTATCACGATCTGTATGAAAACCAAGCGTGCCATTTTTTAACTATCTATTATGAGGTCACAATGTTTTGTTTTTCTTAAATTTGGTATTACCAGGTATTACTGAGGGTATTTGATTAAAAATAATTGTTTTTTAAATTAATTACGCATAATATGAATCACAAAATGACTTACCGATGGAAGGAAACGTTTACTTTATTTTTGTACGTAAGCTAGGCACGAAACTAGGCACGCGAAGTAGTTGCTCTTGCGTTATCTACGTCTATTTATATCTGTGGTTTTAACAGATAGTATATTAAAAGTGGGAGTTTCATAATTATAATATCATTTCAGACACTGATGACGAGCAAACTGGACTGGTCGGAAAGATATTGCGTGGAGAAGTTCTTACCACTGTTAACTAAGTGGCACTTTCAAGATCAAGTGCCTTGCAGGACGTTGAAAGCTACACTTATAAAGAAGAAGAGGAATCCGAGAGGTACCTATGCATCTGATCCTTCTATAAAAATATGTATGAGTCTTCTTGATATATTTTTGAATAAAATCTTTTTATAGGCGTACCTAGTTTTGAAGTTGTATGGGCTGATGTGGATGGGCAATATGAAGGACTTATACCTGATGACCAGTTTGAAGGTAAGTCATCCTAAGTGTTAAAGTAAATTATCTTTCTTAATTCTCATATACTAATTACTGTTTTAAATTTGCATATTCTTATCTTCCTAAACCAACATAATAATAATTGTGAAAGTAATGATACTGTGACGTGTTCACAGAAGATGAAGATCCCTTAGTTGCGTGGACTACAACCGAAAGACAAGATTTGATGCGTAAATATTATCCAGATATAGTACAAACATACGAAGACTCCATCAAGAAACCTCCTAAAGAGAAGAAAACTAGAACTCGCAAGAAGAAAGAAAATATTAACCCAAATCCTGATAAACCTAAAAGAAAATATAACAGAAAACCTAAAACTATGGAACCAGTTGATAACTTGTCAATGGAAACTTTGGAATTAAAAGCAAAGGAAACAAACAAAAGTGCATTAAATGTCAGTGTGAATGTCAACAGATTAAAAAGAAAAATCAAAAACAATACAAAAAAAGGGCAAAAAACTTTGAACAGCTTTATTGCAATTAAAAAGAGAAGAACTAGCAAAAAGTTAATGCAGTCTCTAAGAAAAAGCTTGAAAAACATGTCCTTGACTTGTAACGACAGTCATAACATGTATAATGTACCTTTTGTTGACGATTGCCAATTCCCAGACGCCATGATTGGCGGGAATAAAGAAAATGAAGTAAACGCACATTATTTAAGTTTCCTAAATAAGACAGAAGATGATACGAATGACAGTGATTTATCTGATATTATAGACAACATTATTTCAAGGCCCCCTGAAGTGAAAACTGCTAAAGTAGACAATAAGTTAGTTCGACTAGTTTTCGAGAAATACTCTACTCCTAAGAAAATGAGTATGAGGAAATCAATACTGACTCAAATTCATAACAATTGTTCTACGCCAAGAGAGAGTCCAATAAGAAAAAGTAATTTTAGATTTAGTACTAATAGTAATAATAATTCTATGATTAGTAAAGTGAACACTAGCTATTTCTTCGACAAGTTGACCGAAGATGGCGACGCGTTTGAAATGTCATTAGAACAAAAAGGTGCTGTTTTTAACTTAGAGTCTACTGTTGAATATAGTTTACCTGATGTTTGTCTATAATAATAAAATTATGTTTACAATACACTCATATTCATAGAATGTCGTTGTCTTTATTTTATTTTCTCCGCTTGGTATTATGTACAAACGCCAGCATATCAAGCCATACCAAACTGTAAAATTTCCCCAATTGAATATGAACCGTATGCTTTTGTAATATAGTTGAAAATCTATCAAATAAATTTAACAGATTGTTGCAGCTTGATGTGCTGCACATCAAACACCAACAATCTGTCAAATTTATCAGCATTCAAAAGTCCCAAAACGTATTGTACGTTTTACTACATAGTAGAATAAAGCAGATAACCTATACCAATACAATTGATATGTTACACAGTCTACTGAAACTACCGGTAGTACTATTAAGTATTCTGTGCTACCGGTTGCAGTTGAGCTTGACTGGACCTTTATTTCGTAGCAGTAAGGGCGCTTTTCGTAGCTATAGAGTTTTAACTGGACGATTGGGCATCCTTTCGGAATCAACACGTCGTATCTAATAGGTTCGGCCCCATACATAGACTGACGGAATCGTGAGGACTACAATGTTGCAGATCGTACTAAAATATCGATAGCTTTAGAGAAATAAAATATATGGCGCCAAATTTATTGACTTCTTATGTGCCCAAGGGCCCCGGCATGGCCTAAGACGGTCCTGCACACCCACACATCTCACACCTCTCACATCTCACCCACACAACGCACTCACACCTCTACTCTTCACATCTGTTCTTAGTTTTAAACAATTATATTTTTTTTTTTTTTTTTTTTCAATAGAAATTGAAAACTCACATAAACTGTACATTAGTTAATAAATAAAATTAACTGCGAGAGCCCTGGCACCCAAAACACAAGTTAAATCTTACCTTGGGTGTCAGTGTTCATTTAAAATAGCCTATTTTTTGTTTGTTTGTAACTTTTTGTAATTTTATATGGAAATAAAAATTCTAAATTCTAAAGTCATTTCAATTTTAATAAAGTAGGTATATTGTTATAATTTTGACAAACCCAGTATCACTCTTTCAATTAAGACGAATCTGACCACATTTCTCAAGCTAAAATCCATCAAGCCGATTAGGCTACAGAGCGTGCCAAAGAAATATACATACATACATACATACATACACACGTAAATATCATAACCCTCTTGACGCAGTCGGGTAAAAAAAATATATCTTGATACATTTCTGTGATGACATTTAAATATACTTTTCAACCGACTTCAAAAAAGGAGGAGGTTATCAATTCGTCTGTATTTTTTTTTTTTTTTGTTTTTTTTTTTTTTGTTTTTTATATGTTTGTTACCTGATTTCTAGGGCCTGGGTGAACCGATTTTGATGATTCTTTCTTTATTTGAAAGCTAGTGCTTCCCGTGTGGTCCCATTTTTATTCGGTCCAGTTCTGACAATGGCATCCATGAGAAAACCGTATAAGTCTTAAATTTGTATCAAGTATATGCGTGATTTGTTACGCGATTTCTCCGGCAAACGTAAACCGATTTTGAAAATTTTTTTATGGATAGGGTATGCTTCAGGGGTGGTCCCATATAAATTTTATGGAAATTGATTCAGCACTTTTTGAAAAATCAACAAATACCCAAAAAATTTACATAGTCGTCTATGTAAATTTTTAGTTTCATCAATCTTTGTAGTAGTTAACTTTCAATCTCTTCTTAATAGATTTGGATGAGAAGGAGGTACTAAAAAGCGGAAAATAAAAAGCTTTTTACAAAAAAGACAACCGCTGATATTTTGTAGGTCAACAGCGACACAGCCGCTTGGTGACCAGATAAAGTGTTCACCACCACGTGGGAAGTAACACATCTGCCTAGCCTTGGTCGAATGAATGATTTATTTGCAAGAATATAGGTAGCAATAATAATGCAGCAGCAGTAGTAATATTAATGTATATGAATGCTGTACCTATCCAGATGAAACTGTAGTTTATATTATATTATCATCTGCCTAGCCTTTTCCCAACTATATTGGCGTCGGCTTCCAGTCTAAATAATATAAGAAATTAATTAATTACTGTTACTGGTGTATAACCGTTGTAATTAATAATAAATAAATAGTAGCTAACACAAGTTCTCAACCAATATGTTTCCTAACTATGTTGGGTTCGGCAGTCTAACCGGCTAAATCCCAGTGTTTTACATGGAGCGACTGCCTGTCTGACCTTCACAAATAGGGTATTTTACTCCATACGAGAAAAAATCTATAAATATGTTATTGAGACAGTTTAGACATAAAGCAGTCGGAAAATGCAAGTTTTAGTTCATAAAATAACACAACAATTTTTTAAATTCAATTCAAAGTTTTCAGTATTTTTAATCTGTTATAAAACACCGTGAAATAGTATTACGCCATGTTATTACGCCATACGGCTGTGTAAACAAAAAATTGTCAACTGTCAGTCAACCGATAGGCGTAATATAGGCTTTGTACTTTTATTATTTTCGTAACCAACGTAATTTTTTCATTGTTACACCTATTACAAAATATGCTTTTAATTATTTTTAAATGATATACAATTATCATATTTAATATGAGCTCATTTGATACTAAACGAACTGACGTCATTTACGCTGAGCAATATGGCGTTCAGTAAGAGGCGTTTTCGTCAAACTACGCGCGAAATTTGAAAATTTAAAATTTAGATGCATTTTTACGGCACTTATTGTCACTGAGTTGTGGTCCACAATGTGGACCACAACTCAGTGATACCTTGGTGAGACTGGTTGTCAGACATTCTGGCTTCTGAGTACCCATAACGAAAAATAATAGCAGATTATTCGCAAACCTGACTCGCGAGAAAACAAGCTAGTCTATAATCCGCGTATCAGTCGGCACAGATAGAGCAGCAATATTCTCGAACAGTTTCATTGATTAATCCTATCCTATCCTACTATCCTACTAATATTATAAATGCGAAAGTTTGTGAGGATGGATGGATGTTTGTTCCACTTTCACGCAAAAACGGCTGAGCGGATTTTGATAAAACTTTACAGAAATATAGTTTACACATCAGAATAACACATGGGCTACAATGTATAAAGATTTTGTGTAATTTGGCCATAATATTACGATAAGTATCAAGTAAGTAGGAAAAATATCTGCCCTTTGAGAGTTATCTTGGCGTGCGCTGCCTATACCGTTGGAGTAACACGAAGTTAATGTATGGTAGGATTGTTTGTCTTAAAAAGTTCTAAATAAAAGTCCGCGACAGCATATATCTACCTTTTATGTGGAAGCCATTATATCCCTAATTATGAGCCATAAATACATTTAAATTAAATACTTTTTTATAATGCACATTTTATAGTATTTAGCTAATTCTTATCAAAATTGATACATTTGTCGCTTTTAGTATTCAATGTAGATGAACTTTGTCTTTTACACTAAGTAATTTGGACAAAATAGTTTAAAAATATCACGATAAGATTGACTTGAACACTTTCTTTAATTGGTTGTTTACGTTATAAAGGATTGCATTTTTATTTATTTCGGTATACCGAGGTTGTATTTGTAAGTATTAAGTAAATAGGTTCATTTTTATTTCAACTGAGGATCCCATACCCTGCGAACCCACGTATGGATCCATATCCGAGATATATATTACAGAGGTTAAACACGCTCTGTCTAAAATGAAAAACAGAAAAGCTATTAGGCCTAATGTGATCCCTGTAGACCTTTGGAAAACCCTTGGCCCGATAGCCGTAGCTTGGCTAACTAAGCTGATCATCATGCACACGAAGCGCATAGCCACTCCTTTTACCACCTTTTTATAAGAATAAGGGTGATGCGGCACAATGTGAAAACTTCAGGGACATAACCTAAAACTGACCACACTTACGCTTAAGATATGGGAAAGAGTCATCAATAAACTTCGACAAATATTACAGAAATACCTCCAAATTAGTTTGAACCTTCACAGCATCATCACTGACGTTATACAAGCAATCAAGATTAAGATGGAAAAGTATAGATCTATTTAACAAAAAAATATCTACATTGGGAATATACTACACCTGAAACCATCTACTCAAGGACGACGCCAATTCCCACCTTAGAGAAGTTCAAATACTGAGGCTCCATGTTCACACCCGATGCTAACGTTGACACCGATGTGACACACAGAATAAACGTAACGTGACAAAAATGTAGAACGCTTACAGGTGTGGTGTGTGACCCACGAATTCCCATACAGACCAAGGGAAAAGTGTACAAAACGGCAGTTCGTCTCGCTTTACTCTATGGGTCCGAATGCTGGATAACAAAGAATACACATGATCAAACCATACATACCAAAGAAATAAAGATGCTTAGATGGGCGAGAGGTGTGACTCGGCTGGACAGAATTCGTAATGAATATATACGAGGCAGCTTCAAAGTTGCTCCAATCGTGGACAAAGTTACTGAAAACCCGCTCCGTTGGTGTGGAACTGTGGGCATGTCAAATGACGAAGCGAAGACCATGTGGCACAAATTGCGCTGAACCTACCAGAACAGAAAAGAGGTAGAGTCCGTCCGCTAGCGACCTGGTGGTCTAACATAGAAGGAGACCTCAAGAAAGCCCAATTGCTAGAAGCGACAACCCAAGATCGTCCGACTTAGCGCAGAAAAGTGGGTAGACCCAACTCTTAAGTGCAAAGAAGAAACAGCAGGTATGTGTTGTTCGGGCGGAAAAGTAGCCATTCCTTCTATAGACGAGTCAGTTGAACCTTTGAGAGAACGTTTCTCTAATGAAACAGATGAGTCTTGCTGTTTACTATGAAGTACAAGAAAATGCAACACGTGCTGCTTTGGAGCAGATATAATTGTCTGAATGCCAGGATTTTGCCCGACCTTTGCAATACAAGACAAGTATGCCATCGAATCGATTATTTATATCATCATGTCAACCTCTAGGTTACGTATCATAAGGTCGAAAAACATTTGACCGAATTTTATTTCACCTAAAACTTTTCAACTTTTCATGTTTCGTACTTTTTTACTTCATCGAAGTCACGTCTGCCACTGTATCAGTTGACCTATTAACAATTCGATTTTTTTCTTGCTCCGACGTTTCATTTGGTCGAAAAGAAAATTACCGAAGTTACACTAGCCGAAATAACATTTGTTCGAACATTCGTTATACCACTGTTTTAATTACCATATTTCACCAAACGCCTAGAAGTAAATATGTCTGATATTGACTTAATGATAACCGGTACTCCACCAGAAAAAAAAAATACGTCGTTAAAGAAACGAACGATCAAAAACTTTTGAAAATTGAAGACAATTTGAGTGAAATTAAATATTTGAAAGAGCTTTCAAAACTAATGTATTTAATACACTGGCGTTATGGAGAGCTAATTTCAGATTAGTTTCCTACTATTTTGTTTCATTAATTATTTAAATGTAATGGCACTTAATAAAACAGGTGGTCCCAGTAAGAAGCTTGCAAACAAAGATTCTTGCTTCAAGCATGCAGCATGCAAGCAGGCATGCAGTGTGCAAGCAAGCATGCAGCATGCCAGCGGGCATGCAGCATGCAAACAAGCATGCAGCATGCGAGCAAGCATGCAGCGTGCATACAATCATGAAACATGCAAGCAGGCATGCAACATGCAGCAAGCATTGTTTCTGTCACGGCTCCGGCGCTACGGGGTCTGGGCGGCCCCACGCGAGGTTAGGTTAGACAAGACTGCGTGAAGTCGGTTTTGCAGCGATTCGTTTCTGTCACAAAATTTTGTAATATATTGACTTTTTATGACACTATTTTAATTTAATGTTGAAAATGCTACCAAGTAACCGGCTATATATTTGTGATCAAATAATATTCCGTAAAATGTTGTTTTGACGGGGTGAAAATATGGCGAATAAATCATTTGGCAAATGAAAATAGTTCAAAAGAGACTTCGGCCAATAGGAAAAAGTTATTTTGTAAATCGGAGAAACATAGTTCGGTAAAATAATATCTATGACACATGATACTTCGATGATCTACAAATATGTGTAATAATGCATATAGCAAAAAAGACGTCGGAAAAGCGATCGGTTCCCCAACCTCTAGACGCCTACTGCTGGGCACAGGTCTCCCTATCGCGGGTTCAAAACATATCGATAATTATCTATGTACTATATTCTAATCATTTCAGTTTTTTTATAGTTTGCTGCTATCGTACGAGAAGTGGAATCACTATATTAAGAGTAACACTCTCCAAAAATAATAGTATGCATACTACTCCTTACCCGACATTATACAATTGAAAGTAACTTCTGTCTGTCTGTTTGCTTATCCGTGTGAATGTAAATATTATGTTTTACGGCTAATCTGCTGAGCCTTTTGTGATAAAATTTAATATGGATAGTCTGGAGCCTGGGGAATGATATAGGCTACTTTTTATATCAACAAACCATGCGGGCGAAGCCGCAGGCGAAAGCTAGTTATTGATAATGGTGTAAAATACGGGTAGGTACGTCCGGTTAAAATCCCTAAAGAATCATGGCAGGATTTGTACAAAAAAAATACAAGACGTTTGGAGAAGTTGAAATTCTAATTTTTATATTCTTGGGTACCTAAAGACTATCTTCAGGCATTTACAATATTTTTAAAACCACGCAAAAAAAAAGTGAAAAGTTTAACGAAAAATTAATTATTTCAGAACGAAATGGCGACTGACAGTAACAGTGACACTGACAGCCGCCGTTTCGATGTTCTTACACTGAAATTGCATCGTTTTACGGGAAATAATGTCACAAATCACTTGTCTGGCAATTTGGTAGATCCTATAATGTCACTTGTAACTTTCTTTTTTTTATTAACACAAAATGGGCTTCGAGATGAAACGAAAAAGTGCTATATTCATTTCGTTATATTTTAATTATGCGGGGGTTTAAACATATGGTAAGTATATCAATCTGCTCCTGGTAATGTATTCTTCACATTGGAAAATATTTTAATCCCTCAAAATTTTTTTTTTTTCATACAAATGAATGTATGGATCTCGCCATGATTTTTTCATAATAACTATGACTGAAATACCGACGTCCAAAACAACGAAATTCAAAATACCGAAAGTTTTAAATGCCGACATAGTTCCCGCGATTACTCATAGATGGCACTACAACACAGTTATGACGGTGGGCATTTTGCTTATCATGTTTTAATATTTCTTTTAGAGCGGGGGTAGACCTCGAAAAAATATTTTATTCCGTAATGTTTTATTCATTCGTAGTTACTGTTAGCTACTTAGTACCGAGTGGTAGCTAAAATACTTATTAGTTAAAATATCGAACAAGTAGGTACTATAGGAAAAAATGGTGCCATATCAAAAATCTTACCTTTTCTGACATTTATTACACGGATGACCCGAAGCCTATAGTAGTTTTATCGACTCTTTCAAGCTTTTGTACGATTTGTGTTTTCCAATTAAATTGATTAAAATAAATGTTATTAATAAACCTAAGTGGCTGTCAAAAGGAATCAAATTGTGTAGCCAAAGAAAAAGAAAGCTTCTGTGGCAGATGAGACTAAACCGTAAAAGTAGAGATAGTAAAACTAATTTCACTAAATATTCAAAATTGTACAAAAGAATTATACACTTGATACAAAAGGCGCAAAATAATCATAAAATTAAATTATCTAAAAATAAATCTAAAACTACGTGGAGAGAGAGAGAGAGAGAGACGGTGGGATGAGCCGCTCTGCAGGTTAGTACAGAATAATTTACTTACCACTTCTGCTAATTCTGCTGAGCGAGCGCGCCTGCTGGCTGTGGGAAAGTGGGAGTCGGGTCTATGGCTTCTGGCACTTCCGTCGTCAAACCTAAGAACTATGTTTGACGACACTACTTTTCGCCTCGCTGCTTCCTTACGTTTAGGAGCATCTTGTTGCTCCCCTCATCGCTGTCGCTGTGGGGAAGCTGTCAACTGCCTTGGACACCACGGCCTGTCGTGCAGCCGGAGTGCGGGTCGCATAGCGCGGCACGCGAATATTAATGACATTATCCGTCGTGCTCTCGTCGCCGTCGGCGTTCCGGCTGTTTTGGAACCCAACGGCTTGGCACGCGACGATGGCAAGAGACCGGACGGCATGTCATTATTTCCATGGAAGTTGGGTAGGCCCTTAGTGTGGGACGCTACGTGTGTCGATACTCTTGCGCCATCCCATCTTCCTAGTACGGCGTGCTGTGCTGGTGCTGCTGCTGCGGCTGCAGAAAACCTCAAACGGCGAAAGTATAGTATCCTAAGCGATAACTTTATTTTTGAGCCGTTTGGGGTTGAAACCCTCGGGTCGTGGGGTCCAAGTGCTCATCTACTTTTTAAAGAAATTTCCAAAAGGTTGGTTGACACTTCCCGTGATCCAAGGGCTGGTTTTTACCTCGGACAGAGGTTAAGCATTGCCATCCAACGTGGCAATGCCGCCAGTCTCTTGGGCACATTCCCAGTTGACGACGATGTTGGGGATTGTTTTGATGCCTTATTGTCTTAGCTTTTCTTTTTGTTTTTAATAGTTATAGGTTTTCCTTTTTTATTTTTAAATGTAAATATTGTGTATTGAACATAAATAAGTAAATAATAAACTACGTGGCAAATTATTAATCGCACAAAGCATAATTTACCTAAACATAACATTTATAAAATTAATGTTAGAAACCATATTGTATCAAATCCCAAGAGCATTGCTGAAGCGTTTAATAACTACTTTATCGATAAAATTCAGCCGAAACAGAATGACGTTGGGAAACCTAAACACAGTAAAATAAACGCGAGCACTAAATCAATGTTCATGTCGCCTAGTGTATAATTAACCTCAGTATAAGCACAGGCATCTTCCCCGATGCCTTAAAAACTTCAATAATCAAGCCAATGTTTAAGAAAGAGGATAGAGAATTAATGGACAATTACCGGCCAATCGCACTTATACCGGTGATTTCCAAAATATTTGAGAAATACATTTATAACCAACTATATAAATTTATTGATAAAAATAACGTTCTATGTGACGAACAGAAAGGATTTAGACAACATAGAACTATCAATATGGCTATTTATGACTTTATTCATAATGTTATTCAGAATGTCGACAAACGAATACCTGTTTGCGGCACACGCTTATCGGCCTTAAAGGCCCAAGTGTGCCAACATTACAGACATATAGTATTTCGCTATATGTCTGTAATGTTGGCACACTTGGGCCTTTTAAATAAACGAACTAACGATCGTATCAACCACCCAGGACAAGTAGATGAGTCAGCAGATAAACTTCCCGATTTCTTAATTCAATTTGCTAGTAGATAGTCAAAATTATGTCTATTGTCCGTGCGCTATCGTCTGAGTGCCGTGTGTTACAGTCAATTCGTACAATAATATCGAATAAGTAGTTTAATACCTTGTTAAACTTGATAAAATTTAGTTGTGGCATGCAGTAACCATAGTGTTAACTAGTTATCTTAATAACTTTCTAATAAACTCAGTGTAAGCTCAGTTAGTTGCAAAAAACTGTTTAACATTTTAATAATTCCTCAGTGCTCAAAGTAACCTTCAAATTGTTAGAACAAAAGAACCAACAGTCACGTCCTCAGCGTGTGTTTGTTAATGCTGTACTCTAGGTAGTGGTGCTAAATTTCGCCACCTACAGTTAAGTCACTGTGGTCGAGTGGTATTGGTTAAGTTTTTTGTCTCAGTAGGCCCGCGCAAAGTGTCGCAGGATCGGATCCCACTAAACGCACAACTTTTTCTATTTATTATTTAATATAACTTGAATAAGTTTATAGATCCTACCTACCATAACAAAATGTCACATTTCTCAGAGAATAAAAAGTTTCTTTCCGATACCGACCTAAATAAGGAACCTAGTACAGTAATTACTGGCGAACAAAATGTGTCATTGCGTAAGCGTAAACAGCCGGATTGTGAGTGGACCCAGGCCATAAAAGATCTGTCTATGGAGTTCAAGAGTACGCTGAATGAGTGGAGGCTTGACATGGAAGCTAGTATCACCAAAATATCTGATAACGTTGTATCAATAAAAGTCGACTTAGCTTCTCTTACTCAAGTTACGACAGAGATTAAGAATGATATTAATTCCCTTCGTTCGGAACAGCTTCTTTTGCGCCAGCGAGTATCTGCGCTGGACGAGAAACATGAAAGTCTGTCGTGTCAAGTCGATACTCTCAAGAACTCAGTCCAGTTTGTTACTGACGATCACACCGATCTCACCAAAAAGATTGACCACTGTTGTAAACAAATTCAAGAGTCCGCTGGTTTGAACAAGCTCGTCACAGATTTGGTGTCTAAGATAGATAGCCTCGAGCAGAGCGCTCGAAATTGTAATATAGAAATATGCAACATACCGGAGCGGCGTAACGAAAATCTTATTAATTTAATGCTGAATATTGGCTCTGCTGTTAAGTGCAATGTGCAAAAAAACGATATAATATCTATTCATCGAGTCCCACACGCGCACCAGCATAATACTAAGCCTAAAAACATTATAGTGAAATTAGCTTCGAGAATATTACGCGACAATATCTTGAGCGCTCATCGACTTTGCAAGGGGCTGACAACAGATCAACTGGGTGTATCAAGTACCTCACTGCCAATATACATGCACGAACACTTAACCCTGAAAAACAAGCAATTGTTTCGTGAATGCCGGGATGCTGTCAAAAAGCATGATTATAAGTTTATATGGGTTAAGCATGGAACCATACTTGTCCGTGAAAAAGAAAGCACTAGGGCCATGGCAATTCGGACCCTACATGACATCGCGAAAATCAAGCCTTGCTCTGCTGAAATTTCAGAGACCAATTTGCTATAATTATGCTTCGCATGGCAAATGCCTTTATGTTGTTTGTTTATTTTTACTGTATTTAGTTATTGCATACATTTCTGTCATGGATTCGAATATGATAATAGTTTTAGTTTTGGAGGGAGAGACACTTGTTGTATTCCTATTTGAGTTTGAGTGTAAAACCCTAATCTTAATATTATGTTCTGCCTGTATGATAATTATAGTAAAAAATCTTTTTGTTGTGATTGTTATGCTTGTTTTGGTAGGCGTCGGTGGCATAACACATTATAATAATATTATTTACCTGGACTGTGAAAAAGGATCCTCACTGTTCTTGAACTACAAAATATATACACTGCGTCATGTGTTTTCCCGGTTTTGTGTATATTACTTTGTACTGATATTAAATAAGTCAACTTCTGATATTGAATTAATTAATCTAGTAGTAGATAATCTCTTTGATACGTTTGCAATGTGTTTTTTGCTAGGCGTTGATGTTTACCTAAACTCTGTAATATTGTTTTTGAACTGCGAACTTACATTACACCATGGCTTTATCGTGCTTCATAGGAATGTATATTATTTTGTTTATATGTTTAATGAGTATCTTAAGACTACAATACTATTATTGATTTTAATATTTACAATGGATAATGCTGGCACTATTTTATTCCGGATAGGTCGACGTTACAATGACAGATAATTTAATAATATATTACCAAAATTGTAGGGGATTCCGTACGAAACTAAATACACTATATATGAATATCCTTGCTAATGCTTATGACGTAATAATCTTGACCGAGACTTGGCTGACGCCCGATATAGCTGACAGCGAGTTCATTGATGAGCGTTACACTGTACACCGATGCGACAGAGATCGCGCTGCCACCAAAAGGAAAGACGGAGGTGGCGTTCTCGTCGCCGTGTTAAAAGGACTGAGCTCTGTGAGGTTACTTCCATTTTCCTCTGTACATACGCATATTGAGCACATAATAATACAGTTGCCATGCTCGGTTCGAGGTGGAAGTTTAATAATTGCTGCAGTTTATATACCGCCCAAAACGCCTGAAAGTATATATGTTGAATATTTCGATTTATTACAATCCCTACTTGGACATAATAATTCTGAACATTTTTACCTGTTAGGAGACTATAATCTACCCGAAATTGACTGGGTTTCGTGCACCGCAGGTGCCTCACAAACTGCTCAGATTTGTACAGGCAATTCTCCTGTATGTATTCACTTAGGTCAGTTTATGTCCTTTTTCAATGCTCATCAATTTAACAATGCAAGGAATCTGAATGGGAGAATACTGGATTTGGTCATTAGTAATGACGACTGCACTACATACTCGCCCACGGATTATCTATTGCAGTTAGATAACCATCATCCACCATTTTGTGTATTGATATCTGTTTCATTACCCAATAATACAATGGTTCGCAAGACAATCACAAAACATAATTATTTTAAAGCAAATTACGACAATATTAATCAAGATTTAAAAGAAATAAATTGGGAAGATACGTTTTTAAATGATCAAACACCTGACGAGTACTTAAGTACCTTTTATAACATTATTTTTGGCATAATAAGAAAACATGTACCTTTTGCTAGTTGTAGGTCTTTAAAGTTTCCTGTGTGGTTCTCAAAGTCTCTAATACACATATATAAAAACAAAACCAAAGCGTGGGTTACATGGAAAACGTATAAAAAATTATCTGACTACGAGCAGTTTTCACTATTCCGCATGAGATTTCAGTCTGAGTGCAAAGAATCATATAGAAAATACATAAGTTCTGTAGAGGATGGTATTCGTGACAACATAAAACATTTTTGGACGTTCATTTCTAAGCAAAAATGCACTACTGGTATTCCTTCCACAATGAAATACAAAAATCAGTCATCTAATAACCCAGAAGACATTTGCAATATTTTTTCAGACTTTTTTAATTCCGTTTATGAACCATCCACTTTAAAAAATATACCGTCCTCGCATACCGATTACTCTCCTAACTGCTCGCTGATAAGTGACATTCAATTTTCAAAAGCTGAGGTACTGAGTGGGCTCAAATCATTAGACCTTTCTAAAGGACCTGGACCAGATGGTTTGCCAGCAATGTTTATTAAAAATACTGCCGCTAACCTCTGTACACCATTGCATACCATATTTAACCTATCTATTTCACAGGGGATATTTCCACAAGCTTGGAAACTTGCTAATATAACCCCAGTCTACAAGTCTGGACCGAAGCATGATATTGAGAACTATCGACCAATATCAATATTGTCAACTTTGTCAAAGGTTTTCGAGAGATTAGTACACGACAAAGTTTACCCTCTCCTTTACAACGTTTTATTACCACAACAACATGGTTTCGTCAAAAGGAGATCAACCGTGACGAACCTGGTGACTTTCTCAGATTATTTGTTTAACAATTTAGATGCCCGTGTTCAAGTTGATACCGTATATACTGATTTCAAGAAAGCCTTTGACATGGTTGACCATGAACTGCTTTTGCAGAAAATTGCGTTTAATGGGATACGTGGGGACCTTTTAAGATGGTTCTATTCATATGTTTGCAATAGAACACAGAGAGTTGTGTTAAATGGTTTTTGCTCGGCCACTGTAGATGTTACTTCCGGAGTCCCGCAGGGTTCCATTTTGGGACCTCTTCTATTCATTCTCTTCATCAACGACGTAGACACATGTTTTAAAAATTCAAAATTACTTTTGTACGCTGACGACATTAAAATATTTAGGACCATTAAAAGTGATTGTGATTGCTCTCTTTTACAGGAAGATTTAGACGCATTTTCGGCATACTGTACACGCAATAAACTTAAACTTAGTGTGGCCAAGTGTTGCGTCATTAGTTTCACCAAAAATAAAAATAACATTTTATATCCGTACTCCTTAAATAATGAAAGTCTAAAAAGAGAAACCATCGTCCGTGATCTTGGAATTCTGTTGGAGGACAAGCTTCACTTAGATTCCCATATCAACAAAATTGTTAATAATGCCTTCCGTATGTTCGGTTTTATTATGAGAACGGCCAAAGTATTTACCCGATCTTATACCTATTTGTATCTATACAAATCGTTGGTTCGCTCTCAGTTAGAGTATGCTGTTCCGGTATGGAGTCCCCACTATGGTAAATATTCTGACATGATCGAACAAGTGCAAAGAAAATTTTTAAAAGCCATGCATTTCCGTTGCTATCGTACTAATTCATCTTACAATTACCTATTGAAGAAGTATAATCTGCAAAGTTTAAAATCCAGACGAATTATATTGGAAACAGTGTTCTTGTTTGATCTGTGCAACACTTATGATTGTATCGATATTCGCAACAAAATCAGTTATGTCGTACCAAGAACAACGATATGCCGTGGGGTGCGCGCAAGACCTTTATTTGCAGTAAGTTCTTGTCGTACAAATGCAGGCTTGCGAGCACCCCTGCGCCGCCTTACCAATCAATACAACAGGATCTTTGAAAGCATCGACTTCTTTGTCTCTGCTCAAAAATTTAAAAATCTCGTCTACAAACAAATGTTGGATTAATTGTTATAGTGAGTTAATATTTACTAATTCTCTCTCCCTCTTTCTTTCTTTCTTTCTCTGTTGTTTGCATGCCTGTCTATGTTTATGTTTAAGTTTACTATTACCTACTTTCTCTGATGTAACAGCTTAGAATAGCGCACTATTAGATATTACTTTTAATATGTTGTGGAAAATGTCGTAGGTTATACATTTATAACTAGTGTATATTTATAACTTAGTATAAGATTTTAGTGTATAACTGTTTGTTTTCCCAAATAAAATAAAATAAAATAAAAATTGTCTACTAACCTTTTGACCGCTTCAAAAAAGCAAAACCACGTACCCTCGGTGCTAAGCTACGAATTCATCCTTTAATACCTATTCCTATAAGTAATTGGTATTCGTTTTTGTCTTATGTTACTTCTTCTTTTCGAATCGATGGTTTTCCTTTATGCTAGAATACTTGGGCCCAGTAGGTAGCCACATTTATCGCAGCATTAGTGGTGTTTTTGTCCTGTATGTTACTAAAGATGAAATAGAAATAAAGAAGTTCAACTTATATAAATTAGGATGAGTCAAGGAACATAATTAGCAAAGGCAATAAAAAAACAATGTTGTTTTATGAGTTTTATTTAGTCGTTACTGTGGCTCGCTGGGCACATTTTGGTTCGTCAATTTGTCATCTATGCATAATTGTGGAGGTCAAAAGGGGTAACAGTAATAAGATTTTCCAGAAGTCTTATATTATTAATTACACAATTAAGTAATATTTATATTAACACGGTTTAACTGTCACCATGATTCGCGTTAATCCGAGAAACTCTTCGTTATAGCTTTTAGCTGCGGTTTGTTTGCCACAAATCTATTTGAAATACTGGTTGCTGAAAGCCCAAGACCACTTGGACGTGTTCGCGGCAGAAATCTATCTATGTATATAAAAATGAATCGCCGAAATGTATGTAAGCACATAACTTGAATAATTCTGAACGGCTGGATCAAATTGAATAATTCTTTTTTTTTGTGTTCGTTATTGTCAGGAGAAGGTTTGTATAAAAGAAAATTTTAGGTAGACAGGGTAGGTAGGTAGGTTGGGTAGGGTAGGTAGTAGGTAGGTAGTGAGGGTAGGGTAGGGTAGGGTAGTGTAGGGTAGGTAGGTAGCTAAGTAGGTTGTGTAGGTTAGGGTAGGTAAGTAGTTTGGTAGAGTAGATAGATAGGGACAGGACAACGTCTGTCAAGTCAGCTAATTTACTTTAACTTTTTTTTTTCTAATTTTTTGAATAATTTTTGAATAATAATTTCCTAGTTATTATTATGATTCCGCAAGCGTTCTCCGACTGTCGTTTCTCCTTTGGACTGATCACCGACAGGACGTTTCGTTTTTGAAAGATTTGTCGATAGAACTTTTCACCTATGGATGTTTCGCAGACAGAATGGTTCGTATTTGTTTGTTTCGATGACAGGACTTTTCAACTATGGAATATTCGCCGTCAGATCGTTTTATCTACGATTGTTTCGACATGGCTTTTTCACTATTTAACTACAAAGCCACCAAAAACCTACTAGCTTGCTACAAAGACATGAAGAATGAAAATGTTTTAATGTAAGACCGCCTTTACTTTTAATGAATGGTATTTATCTATTACCTACCCATATTCTTCTATTTTGTTATTGCAAACATTGGGGAAATATAAAAACAAAAGATTAAAGAGACGTATTTATTTATTTATATTATAAAGTGGCGATTACAAAATGATTAAAAACATATCTTCAATTTACAGTTTTATTATAAGTAGGTAAGTAGTTAAGTATAACCTATGTTTAAAAAATATAAAATTATTTCTTTTATTTAATTATTATTAATTATGTAATTAATATTTAATTATTTATTTTAAATCCGCAGAACCTTTGTCTAAGCGAAAGCATGGAGGTAAAGATTATTATAGGAAAAGGATTGAGACACATTAATCTGAAAAGAATCAAATGGACCTTGAATCATATTTAAATGAATGGGCATAACATATATTTTTCACCTGATGAAATAATTTAGGACTGTGGATCTAAGTTTATGGTTTTTAATTTCAACTCGATACCTCTACGAGTTCCTGAGATAAACCCTAAAAATGAATCGTCGTTCGTTAGTCGCCCTTAAACTCGAGAACGGCTGGGCCAATTTGGCTAATTTTAGTCTTGAAATGTTCGTGGAAGTTGAGGGAAGGTTCAAACGGTGAGAAAATTAAAAAATCAATTGGCAGGACAACGTCTGTCGGGTCAGCTAGTATATTTATAAATACTTTAATAGCTTTGCAAACTGCCACGTATACACAGAGTATGAAATGGTAATTTACCGATTAAAATTATAACAACTCCAATGATTCCAACAAACTAGTTTCAGAATAACTCCTTAAGTACCGCGCCAGGTGACTATTAGACACTTATTTACACGGTAGTTTATAGTTTGCCACCATGTACAGTCGCCAAAAGAGATAAGTATCCATGTCGTCGGGAATAGTTGAAGTTTACTTAGAAACCAATGGAGGCTTTCAAATGAAATGTAATTAAATCATTGAACTGATTATTTTCTATTAATTGTATTTGATTTTATTCATAAACACCCATCCGTTTGTAAAAGAGGTTTATTTATTAATAATAATAATAATTTATTCTTCTAAAAAGTACAAAACTTACAGAAATAAACCTTTTCATTTTTGGTGAGGTTAATGTACAGAGGCCAGCACATCAAGCTACTACAATCTGTCAAATTTCTTTG
Source organism: Charanyca ferruginea (assembly GCA_947361185.1). Lineage (NCBI taxonomy): Eukaryota > Metazoa > Arthropoda > Insecta > Lepidoptera > Noctuidae > Charanyca > Charanyca ferruginea. The sequence continues at coordinate 16,372,355 of OX376059.1, read as the reverse complement.
ATAGACTTTCAACTTTATTACAAAACCATAAGGTTCATATTTAATTGGGAAAATTTGACAGTTAGGTATGGCTTGATGTGCTGGCGTCTGTACATGAGGCATTTCAAAATGTGACAACAACTCCCAAACTGAGATATGCTCGTAATTTGGGTAGTCGGTCGGTCGGTTCTAAGTAAACTACAACTATTTCCGACGACATGGATACTTATCTCTTTTGGTGACTGTACATACGTGTGGAGGAGTTCGTGGTTAAGTAAAAGCGACCGGATGTTTAAGCTACGGTTGCCGAAGCCGGCCCGTAGCCGCGGCAATTATCCATTTCATACCCAGGCCCCTCCGTGCCTCGGAAAGTACGTGAAGCCGTTGGTCCCGGTTGTCATTCGTAGATTTTTGACAGCGACAGTGATAGTTATAGGTAGTCGGAAGCTAGAAAATCTGTCAACCAGTCTTACCAAAGTGTGTCGCGTTACCAAGCAACTGGGTTGTGATTGTTGTGAAGGTCAGATAGGCAGTCGCTCCATGTAAAACACTGGTAAACAAATTTGGGAAAAGACTAGGCAGATGATGATGTATAAAGGCTGTTACCAGAAAGTCGAGCAAACCTTGGCAAAGTAACAGGACAGCGATAAACCTTCGACAATAAATATTAGAACTGAATGTGTGTTCTGTGAAGTTTTTTATTATTATATGTGAACTTTATTATTTAAATTTACAATTTGTGTATCTATATATTCATTAAATAAAGGATACAACATTAACAGAAATATGCAAACTTCGTTAAAATAATAGCGCAGTCGTTTTATACAAATATTTATTTATGTTCTGAATGCGATTATGCAAAAGCTTTCAAACAACAAAAGGAATTAGGGGCTACGTTAGTGTTTCGCCTGCTACGAGCTACGAATTCGTAGCGCGGTCTACGAACTATACGTAGCTCCGTAGCGCTTTACTGGATTGTTTATAAAACGTGGAAATATATTTTAATTGGTGCTTGCAAAGTTTTAATTAGTTTTCTTATGATTTATTTTGATACTTGCATAATATAAGTGGTGTATGCTAAAGAATATTGAGAACAACCTTCAATATTTCATCCCCTAAAATCGTTTATATTCTCGTCGAGCGAGGTGCTCGATATTGATATTATATTAGTCCCTTTTAACGTTTTGTAATTAAGAATTAATTAACCTAATCCTCTTTACACCCTATACGTTTAGGTTAATCAAAAGGGATCCGTGCACGTGTCAAAGTAGGTAACAACAATTTTCCCTTTAATTTTAACACGTTAGTGTATTACACTGCCGTAATTTTAGTTTTAAACAATTTACGAACTACTTCTACTTATTACTGAATACAATTGATCGAAGGAATCAATTTTGTTTATATACCAACTTTGAGTCGAAAAGTATTGAAGAAGCATCAAACATAGTAAGAAGTATTAGCCGGCAGCACGTAGAAGGCCGACAGAGCCTCCGGCACAATGGATATGTTTTTCCTGGAGTTGGCGTCACCTGCCGCATTCCCAGGGATATCAATTTGCGCAGTTTTAATCGTTTTCGATCAGAGCTCACCGGTTTTATTCGAAGAATTTAAATGGTTAAAATGTCAATTTATTGAAAGGTTTCTCTTTGATACGGTTATGGATTTATACTTAAATTATAATACATTACTGAATAAGTACATATATTACTTATTAAGAAAGATCTAGTCACAAGTTACTTTGGTACTTAGTCTTCTTTGTTTGGTTTCTTATTTTCTGACAGCCATTCAAACGCCAGAACAATGTTTGTAGTGTATTTGAAGGTTGTTCATCTCGAGATCGTAACGTGGTTCATAAGCTTATCGCGCGGCGATTAGATATCAGATTAACCTCACATACCGCCATTTGACACGTTGAGATCTCTAGGATTGATACCCAATTCGACAAGTTCACAACAGAGACGATGTCTAGATTTACAAAGTGTACGTTGAGGACGATCGAACCGTAAAATGCTATGAGAAAGTCTAAATCCTTTTAACCTCACTGTGTTAGAAGGAGAAGCGTGGCGGGTTTGTTCACCCCTGCGTCGTCAGATCTCGGAGCCAATCGGAGAGATTCGGAGGCTGCGTCGCAGAGCGCGCGCGCGTACCCGGCCGCTTCGTCATTGCGACGGAGGCTGTCGTGTGTCGGCGCTGGCCCGTGCGAGCGCTCGTCCCGCACCGCACCGCACCGCGTCGCGTCCGTGCGTCACCTGAGTCGCCGCCGACGTCGCGCGAACACGCCCTCGTGCCCGGTCCGCCACGCCGCGCGCTCACGCCGTCTCCACGCCGCGACCGGCCCGTGCCGGCTGTGCCGCGCAGTGTCTGTGCCCTTAGTCTAGCTCAGTGACCACGTTCCCGGGGACCGGCGATTCTGGCGCGATGTAAAGAAGCCGCGTCCGTAAATTTATGTGTAAGTGGATGCGATGCGTGTATCACTAGTCCGCATGGCGATTGTCGACGCCAGTAACGATTTTCCGCAAGCTAACAGCTCTAGCGAGTGGCATTCGGAATAAAAATGAATGAATTACGAAGCAGCTCGCCCCGGGGGACCAGCCGTTGTATTTTAACCTCTACCCGGAGGGGATAAAGTCGCGCACGTGCGCTGTTGTGCCTGATAAAAATGAATACACTCCATGACTTACTCATTGCCAACATACACTTAATATTAAAAGCTTACGAACGATACTGTCCGTCAGTAGCATATCTATGAGTGCCATTAGATAACATTGCCAATGTAACAGGTGTCGCATAATCTACTGCGAGTAAGCTTGACATTGAATCTCAGTTATTGTAAAAAAATCAATATCAGCTATTTACCACTAACCGGCGACAGTCCCACCACGTTGGCGATTAAAAGTTTAACAAGTTTTGTCTGTAATTAGACCTAAAACGGACTTTCACTTAATAATTATTGCTTTGTTCTAAGTTATAAGTAACTGAATTTGTACAAATAGTTTAGAGCTAACAGAGATAACATAAACAGTAAAACATTAATCTAGCTTAGTTCTGCCACAACGAGTGTAAATGAGAGCTATACTTAAATGAGATAGTTATACATTACAGTTCTTATGCAAAAGTAATAAACGAATATATATTCACATAGATTAAACAGCTGAAACCTTCATGAACTGCTGAAGTAAAGAACATTATTAACTTCTGAAATAGTCAATTAGATAAAGTGAAAGCGATAGGGGGAGAAAGCCCGCGCAGAAAATGTAGATGAGAACTGTCATAAGAGGCAATATCGAATGAATTCCAAAGGAAATGAAAATAATTTGTGTTGCGACCGCGTGTCGGCCACAAACTGCGGAACAAATCTTGTGTTTATATTGCTCACTCAACGGTTTACGCGAGGTTAAAGGTACTTCTGAAAGGCATGGCTTAAAGTTATATCGTTTGTAAACTTTTGCTTTTGTAATTTGTCTATCTTAATTTTTGTAGCTATTACAGTCCTCTTTATCTAAAAGGACAAAGAAAACACATTGCTTCAGCAATGACAACACATTCTTTCCTCATTATAAACATTTACTTTTTAAGTAGCACAATGTCGCAGAATATTTCGTCATGAATCGTTTTATTAAGGGTTTATTTTTATTTATTTGAAATAGATTTTTATTTTCTATCTACAACAAAAGAAAAATACAGCTTCATAAACAAGAACAAAGAGGATTTCCAAAGAGAGGTACAATTTCATTGGGTAACCACGTAAACGATGTTGTAGGCTTTGGGAGAAATACATGCACTACAGCGTTGTGGAACGGAATGTAGTTTAGTAGATTGTAGGAAAGCTTTTAGGCGAACAGCGGAGCGGTGGTTCACTGACCACCATATAAGCCTGTTATATAAATGGAATATCGACAGAACAGAGGATTAGATTATATCCAGTCGCCACGAGCTACTTTGGCTTCCATGTGGCAGCCTATAATGTTGCGTATAAGATTCTCCAGAAATGTAACGACCATTATCTTCATAAATTATGACGCTGATAATGGCAGTAAGCTAAAAAAATATTAAGGGGAAGATCTAACTTAACCGTAGACAAGAGACACGCTAGTCGTAGGTACAAGCAGTCTACCCGTGATAGCAAGTAATATATTTTGTTTTAATCTTATTGAAAACATCTCACAGTGTAAATCGATAGACAGATTCAAGACTGTGAAACGGTAATGTAAACAAGCAAAGCTATTCTCAAGATCCTTGTCGTATATTAAGAGGAACGACGACCACAATGGGCGCAGTCAAAGAAAATGACAGAATATGAGAAAGTTCGTTGGATAGCGGCAAAAAAGGTTTTCCGGGCACAAACAGTTAAAAGCGTATGAAAAACTACTGTGAGCTGTGGAGAGAGAACCGTGGAAGCGAATTGTGACGCATATATGAGAGCATGTCTCGTTGTACTAGAATTTCAAACAACGAAAACATTTGGAGAATGACTGTGTCGCAAGTAGGTCGCTACATGTAAATGGCGCATGTTTCGCACGTGACTGTCGCGGACCGGACAACACAACTGTTCAGTTTTAAACATTTGGTTCGCTATGCTCCCTTTGTACGTGCATACAAGCTGTATAATATTTTCAAAAATTGTTGTGTTTATACCGAACACAATTGGTTTTTCTTTTTTCCAAACTACCATCAGTCCGAGTACCGAACTTTGTTGTAGGAATTTACGGACCCGGATGACATACGGCTTTGCTCAAAGCTAACGAAAGAGGAAACTTTATCACTCAGCAAAAGCCCTGTAATTTGTCATAGTTTCAATGAAGGAAAGAAAAAGAAAAAGAATTTAACATCTGCTTTCGCAAAAGATCAAAGAATGAAATATCTAAAGGACGCTGAAGTATAAATTTACTAAAAAGCGTTATAGGGGTCTTGGTACTAAAGGTATCATGACAATGCTATAACTGAACGTAACTGACAATAACGTTCAGCATGAATTATTATTAATATATCTACGTCAGTTTATTGAAGTTCTCTCTGGAGGCTGAAGGTGTGACATAAAAAATATCTCGTCCCGGTTATAAACGGCAAGGGGACATAAACAGTAAGCTCGGGGAAAACGTAATAAAAGTTAGCACAAGTATTCACGCTGCGCTACCTACCTAGCTGTTCTTTAGGACGGTGACAGATTGTTTCTTTGTCTTTTTGAATTTGAAATAAATTTTCGAAACTTTATTTTATATAGTCAAATATCCAAAGGTCATCATCTGCCTAGCTTTTTCTCAATTATGTTGGGGTCCGCCAGCCAGCCGCCAGCTGTTTCCAGTCTACCCGGAAGCAGCTGAATAGCAGTGCTTTATATGGAATGACAGCCTTTCGGACCTCCACAACCCAGTAACTGGGTAACACGATAACCCTTGGTGTAACTGGTTGTCAGACTTTCTGGCTTCTGACTACCCATAACGATTGCAAAATATCTACGATTGACAGCTGGACCAGCTGGGCTTTATGTGTTTCCTGAAGCACGGAGGGAACTTGGTCTAAAATGTCAAATATTCAAAGGTACGCGGAAAAATGGTTTAAAATACAGTTTTGAATTCTCCCTGCTGATACAAGACGACAGACTTAAGTCTTCACGTTGTATATTTATGATTTCCTATTATTCTTACGTCGACTATCTAAGAAAGCTTTGTGGGTAAGCTCTTATCCATATTTTTACATTTTCCGAGAGTTCCCGTCGTCGCAGGGCAAACTATAGCGCTGTACAAACAAAAGCGCGGAATGTGAATGAGTTATCTCCGCGAAGTTTCATGTCCCACATTCTCTATCACCTTGTCAATGCGAACTTGGAATATTTCCATCACTTCCTATCAGAGTCAAACTTCCTGAAATGTTTTAATTGAATTCAAGTACAATGAAGAGAACTAGCGATGGAAATCGAGGAAAACTGTTCATTTACGTTCACGTTTTGGATTGGATGAAGTTTTCAAAATAATTTGAAGTTCCCGTATTGAAAAGGTTCGTTTTACCTATTCAAAGCGTTCTAATAATTTTGATTAAAATGTTACTTTTCGGTCTTTGAGATCACTACGTCTTTTCGAAATTTTCTTTTGAGCATGCGTATTAACTAAGTGTGATATTATTTTCGACAGAAATTGGGATGGATTCTTTGTGTTTAATTATATCTTTACCCGTTTTAGTATGTTTAAGAGAATTAGTAGTAGGTAGGTGCTGTATGATTTTAACTGACATTGATATTAACCTAGGGCTAATTTATTGGACTTCAAGCAAAATCCGCCTGTTAGCCCTCATGGCGGACTGGTTTAAGAACTTTATTTTCTCATTAAGAATTAACAATAATCCACATACTGAGAAACTAGAGGACGAACATACAGAAACTGCGACAAATGTTAGTTTATTAAGAAGAATTAAATGTAGGTAGGCGATCACAATACACGGATCTAAAGTAAGTACTAGGTATGGCGTGCAATGCAGCGTAAGTAGTACATTAATAATAATAATAAAATCATTTTTATTTTTTATGTTGACTATTAAGTTTTTTTGCTCTATGTTTAAAATAATGGGATCGACTTCCAGTTAAACATTTTATTTTAGTAATTATCAGTCTTATGTTTAAAAACATAGAACATGGTTTAAATTCTACATAACGAAAGGAATTCGATAGTTTTCCATCACACGAACAAGTTTACGAACAAATATTCGGAAAGTAAACATGTTACTTATTTGATTGAACCCTGAAGCGTGTCTCGTGAAAGATGAGCCTTTTTACAGTGGCTGACATCCATTTGAAATGATGATGAATGAATACTGATATACTTGAGTGAATGATATAAGCTTCGTGAAATAAATATACAAATTCATTTAGTTCGTTTTAGAATTAGGTTGAATTCGGTAAGTTTATTCTTAGTAAAACAAACTTTTATTTCTGGTATGAATCCGTCGGTACAGAAGATGGTCCATACAAGTTTTATATACCCCTACTCTTTCTGAGATAAGTCTACAATTTAGCAACTTGCCCCTTACTAGCTTCAGGCTGATCCTGAAGCTGCAATTAGATTTTACTGTATTTCATACTCATTACATCTCAGTTCTTTTAATTTAAAATGCAATATGACTATCACGTAACCACAGTTACCAATTTGTCAAAACCTCTGCAATAAATTTTATTTGGAGTCTTATTTCTTCCTTCTAAAGGGGTGGCTTTTGTGGATCGGCAGGGATGGCATCATTTGCTCACCTTAAAAGGGACAAAGCGTGAAATGAACAATCTTTTTATCTTATTTTACCGTGAAACATGTCGCTAAAAGGTAGAGTTAAGAATTAACACACCCTGTATGCTCGTGACGTTTGGTTTTTGCATTTCATTTTCTTTTTTGAATGTAGGTTACCGAATATGATGAATGAGGCGTCTAGTGAGGCACGGCCCATTTCTTTTTTTGTATGTATCTTACTCTTACATTCGCTGAGAATATTTGTTAAATAAACGTATTTGAACCAGTAACAGTAACCAGTAAGGAAGAGGTTGATTTTCGTTAACAGATCAAATAGGGTAGGCGTAATCAAATATGACTTGTTTTAAATAACGAATAGCGCAACAGTAACTACAATACGTACGTACGTATTTTTGCCTCCCTCTCGATGAAAGTAAGAAACTTTCCCAAGACTCTCACAGTAGCAAGCGCAGGCGAGCGTAGGAGTAAGATCTTGAAAAATGAGACGCATCAGTAAAACACGAACGAGACTTGTAAAGTACTGAACAACTTGACTGATATTGCGGTTAAAGTTCATATGCTCGATTATGGAATATTTTATGCAGTAATAGTAGAAGTAAATAAACCAGGAGAACGTGAGTATTGGTAAATGTTCCTACAGTTGCTCGCACACATGGTATGACAGGTGCAATACAGAAATAATTAGGGTAAATACATTCATACAATTTGTTAATGTTTTGTTTCAATCTATTGAACCCCATATTATACAATTTTTATTTTGAATATAACAGTAGATATTAACTTTTTGATTGCAAACTTACTAGAATCCAAACAAAAATATTAGTTAAATATCAAGAAAATATTTTGAAAAAATTTAAAGAAAAGAAAAAAACGTTATGGATAAGATTGGTTAAATGGGTAACTGTATCTTTAGGCTTAGCTAAATCAAAATGGCCTATGTAAATATGTATATCCGAATCTGACTAAGTAGACAAGATCGAGTTTACCCGTGTCTGTACTATTAAAGAAACTATTGATCTGTCTCCCGTTCTGTCATGCCCGCATTTAGATCGTGTGCAGTTGTGTCCATTGCTATTTGTGAAGAGTAGGCCTACACAATTCTATTATGTACGAAGTATAGACGGTCTGTTAAATGGGTACACTTCTCATTCTGTTAAGATCTAAAAATAGGTGACATCCTTCAGTATATTGTATTGGTCTGTATATTGTATATAAGCAAGATATATATTTTTTTGTTTTATAATAGTTAGTAGCTTCGGCCCGCGACCTCGTCCGCGTAGATGTCGGTTATCGTGGATGCAGACGAAGTCGCGGATTAAAAAGTAGCCTATGTCCTTCCCCAGGGTTTAAGCTATTTCCATATCAAATTTCATCAAAATCGGTTCAGTCGTTTTATCGTGAAACCGTAACAGACAGAGTTACTTTCGCGTTTATAAATGAAAATGTATGGATGTATGGATTTGTCTTTGATTCTTTAAGGTCGTAAATTGAACTACTCGTATTAATTACTTGAAAACATTAAGTTATTCGACGGAAAAAATTGTAAATAAAACAAAAATAAACATAAATTTACTTTAGTTTGTGATATTATTAATTCTAATTTGGAATCACCTTAATAAAGGGAGGATTCATAATAAAATCATGTTATTTTTAACCGTCGTAAATAAACTTATTTTAAGCAAGCATATTTAAAAATAAAATCAAGAGAAGAGATGTTATAAACCCTGTTAACATAAATACTTCTTATAACGATGTAATTCAATTTAAATCTCAATCTGTGATGACAACCATTATTTCTGGGTAATTGAATTGAGAGTGTCTGCTTAGGCTATGTATAGCATCTAATGTCAAAGGTTAGCTACGTTTTTGAGGAAGTGTGAGTGCTATACATAGGCACAAAGTACGTAAGGCTGCGTCGCAGACCACTCAGAACAAACCGCCATTTTACTCACGCACACATTGACATTACATTTATAGGCAATCTCAAGCAGTTTCAAGCATACATCAGTCTCGACTGGCACGTTTTGTCTAAATGAATAAATGAAAGACACTGACATTTCATGACGAACGGAAAAAAATGTTATAAAAAAATGCAAAGAGTTCCAACCAGTGTCAATAAAATTTCATATTGTCATAAATAAAATCTACAAAGTCAATGCAGTAGCAGCCCTAGTGAGTCTGGCAAGTTTAGGTAATTATTTTTAAAGATGGCGGGAGCGGTCCTTCTGTAGTATATTTTGTGACATAGGTGTGATACAGATACTATGTATTTAGGTGCTTATAGCATGTGTCCTGAGGCTGTCTGCCATAATGTGTCTTCATTTGCCAAGGTTTGTGAGCTCTGCGCAGGAACTTAAGTATATTGAACGGAGATCTAAACTCCTTGGTGACGTGATTGTCGATACTGTGTAGACGTTATTCAATCATATTATACCCCATTAAAGGGTTGTTCTTATATGAAATATCGATTACAATACTAATCTAAATTGGAGACGTATTTGTATATGTGCGGCTACACCTAGTTTTAACCGGCTAGAATTAGGTTTGCCTGCGAGCCCGGGACTTGGGGCACCCCGACTTAGTTATTTTTTACCAAACCATTGAGCAGAAGAAGACGGTTGGCGTTAGGTCGACGGAGCCCCGCTGCGCGGTGCTCCTATTTCTCTCTGCAGGGTTTTAAGGAGCCTAACCAAACCGAACCTTGGGGTGCCCCTGACTTCGATAGTCTTCTTCCGATTGCGTAGCTGCGCCTCGTTCTAGCCGCTATGATGGAGGCTCAACCTAGTTTTAAACAAAGATAATAAAAAGACATATTGTAAATAAGTAGGATATATCTAAGTTTAACCAAATGTGTCCGGCTGCATCTATTTGTAGCCGCACTTCGGCTATTACCATAACATATACAGTAAAGCTTAAAACTCGAAAAAAGTAATATCATTTCTTGATAAAAAACCGTTTAAATGAGTTCTACACTCGTCTGGTTTTCATAAGTAGCAAACATTGTAATAAGTAAGTGTAGTACGTTTAAGTAAAGTGATGGTTGTGTGCGCAGGCGGCGGGCGGTGAGCGGGAGCCAGCGAGGGACACATGGCCGCACCGACCAGCTGATAGCATGCCGGCGGCGGCGCGCAGCACCGCCCCGACCTAGACGAACACACAACGAGCACCACATTCACGGGTACATAATATCATCCTACTTAATATTATAAATGCGAAAGCTTGTGAAGATGTTTGGATGTTTGTTACTCAATCACGCGTAAACCGTTGAACAGATTTGCATGAAAATTAGCACACAGGTAGACCATTTCCTGGATTAACACATAGGATACTTTTTATCCCGATAATGTGTTCCCTTGGGATAATCGTTCATTTTTACGCGGGCGAAGCCGCGGGCAGAAGCCAGTCCTACTTAATATTATAAATGTGAAAGTTTGTGAAGATGTTTGGATGTTTGTTACTCAATCACGCGTAAACCGCTGAACAGATTTGCATGAAAATTGGCACATAGGTAGACCATTTCCTGGACTAACACATAGGATACTTTTTATCCCGGTAATGTGTTCTCTTGGGATAATCGTTCTTTTTACGCGGGCGAAGCCGCGGGCAGAAGCTAGTAATATTATAAATGCGAAAGTTTGTGAAGATGTTTGGATGTTTGTTACTCAATCACGCGCAAACCGTTGAACCGATTTGCATGAAAAATGGCACATAGATAGACCATTTTCTGGATTAACATATAGGATACTTTTTATCCCGGTAATATGTTCCCTTGGGATAATCGTTTTTTTTACGCGGGCGAAGCCGCGGGCAGAAGCTAGTAGCCCATAGCATCATAAACATCGCAGTTCACTGCTGGAAGTAGCTCATCATCTGCCTAGCCTTTTTCCAACTATATTGGGGTCGGCTTCCCGTCTAACCGGATGCAGCTAAATACCAGTGTTTTACATGAAGCGACTGCCTATCAGACCTCTACAACCCAGTTCCTAGGTAACACGATTTACCCCTTGGTAAGACTGGTTGTCAGATTTTCTGGCTTCTGACTACCCATAACGACTGCCAAAGATCTACAAATGACAGCCGAGACCAACGGCTTTATGTAGTTTTCGAGGCACGGAGGGAACTCAGTAAGAACGGGATGGTCACCCACAGACCGACCGCGGCCAGCGTAGCTTAACCTTTGACAGATCGATCTGTACGGCTTTAACTTATCCACGAGCTCCTTAATATTGTAGAACTTAATGAAAAATAATATAAAAATGCCTTTATTTGCTAAAACAATCCAACTTGCACTCTATCTTACTACATTTTCCATTAAACAATGACAATTAACTAACAAATTCAATGTATAAGTACTTAAAGTGATGGTTGTTTGTACAAGGGAACTGATTCACTCGGTTTCCTACGAGTATTACTGTGGAACAGATTCCCTTAGATTACACTAAAGCGAAGCGGCGGGCACAACTCGTTTGAATTATAAATAAACTTTTAACAATATTATAAGAATATATACATTAAGTTCATAAAAGCTAAAAAATCCATTAAAATCGATGAGGAAATAATGAAATTTCATAGTTCGTAAAATGAGAAGCAGCGTAATAAAGCGCTTAAATTGTGAACTGCGACGTTTATGTGGTATGACGTCAGTTCATGTACTTAGTACGCTTATTATATTTATGGGCACTCTAGTTCTAGTTAACTTTTTCACTATTGTTCATCTTAACTGCAATTTTGAGGATATTTTATTACGAAAACGTTGAAAGTTAAACCAACCAAACGTTTTGTAACACATTCATTCCCACATCCACGGAAATAGTATTGAATACTATAATAAATTGTGAATGAAATTGTTATGTTTATAGTTAAACGTGCTATTAGTTAGTACTGGATAGTTTGAAAGAAAGAAAATACATAAGTATGAGTAATATAAACACAAGAAAACAGTTCTGAGGATTTTCTGCTCGGGCGCCAAAGATGATGTAAGTTATCTAGCGCATAATAGGGGTGTATTGTGTATATATAAAGCACACAGCAGATATACTTTATTTGATTATTATTTCGTTTATCATGTATTTATGTAGGTGCATACAATTGCGGTCAGAATTAGTCGTCAGACTTAATAATGTATACCTAATAAAAAAATTAACAATATTTAAATTGAGTATAGACAAAAAGAATGCCAGGAAATAGTAGTGTCTCACCTTCATTTTGTGACCCAAACATGAATAACTTATTTTTTTCTAATAGTTAAATAATTCACCATTTGATAAAATACTGTTATATGTCTATGGTCCATTTAAATAACAAAGCGCTTATAACATTAAGTTTGTGGAATATTGATGGGCATATAGCATGCCCGGTGGTGTTCTTGACGTTCGACAGATTGCTCTAATTTACAAACTTGGTTACAAGGGTCGCCGATATCGAATTATGTCCACAAAACTTAGGGCCACCCCTTTGGTAGGTAGTTATGGTTCGGGGCTATAGTAACTGTTCCCTTTGTTTTACGCAAGCGATAAAGGCGACGAACTGGTGCGATTCGATATTATCAAAGTTACCATTCAGTAAAATCAACTGTACTACGCTACGCGCTACGTACGTAGCACCGTAGCGCTACGACGTGCTACGCAATGCGAGTGTCAGTCGACTCGTTTTATGTCGCTTCGTGTCGCATTCACCAATAACCTGAGTTAATGGTTCAGAAACAGAAGTTTTGATCGTTCTAATCCATTCAAAAGGTGGGTCTTACGAAATAGTGGGTTAAATTATTTAGGCTAATAGCCATTTTTTTTAAGATACTTTAATAGTGTTCATGAATAGGTAATATAATTTTAGAAAATAATAGCGTACTAAATTGTGATCAGGGAAGTTTAATATTGGAATATTATGTAGGTATATATGAAAAGTTAGAATCATTATGAAAAAAATCAGGCATACAGTTTGTGCGTATGAGTCGGGTTATAATGAGAATTTGACATAAATATAAAACGCGGCCTACTTATGGGAAGTTGGCTCGCGTCGAACAGCGAAGCTCATGGGAAATTTTTGTCATTGAACAGAACTTCTGCTCATCGGGGAGTCGCTGTTTAACAATTTATGTGTATGTATACTGTTAACACGTAACCTTCTCGGTTCCACTCTGGTAAATATAAAACATTGGAGAGGCACGGTCTCACCGGGGCCCCGGGGAAATTTTGTCGATCATTTGTGTCAGCAGGGTATGTATTTTATCGATACACGCGTTCGTCGGCTCATACCGTTTATCGTTATTTTGTGTGGAGTGATCCCGCGTGGATGATAGCTGGCTGAATGTCCTTGCTTGGTTCCAGTGCGCAATGCTGCCATCATTCACACCTAGCAAAATTATATCAGCCTACAGCAGTCCACTGCTGGATCTCTCCAATTGCGTGCCTTTTTCTTGATCCTCGGCGACTCTCATCCACTTTCTTACTGCGCTGTTTTAAGGGCATTACAAACTACTAGTGTCGTCAAGTTTATTGTAAACTAGCGACCCACCCTGGCTTCGCACGGGTGCAATGTAGATCAAGCTATTCGTATAACCTTCTTCTTGAATCATTATCATTATCCATTGATGAACCGCATTAAAATCCGTTGCGAACTTTAAAAGATCTAACCGTACAGACAGAGGGAGCGACTTTGTTTTGCACTATGTAAAGATTTGATAAATGTTAGGCAATTGGTAACACGATCTATTCTATTGTTATGAGGATTTTATGGTAAGTTAGGAACAGCATCAATACTATTATTAATAAATCTGAAGAGTTCTGAGAGCTGGGGTGTGATTCTGTAAAACCTTATTCTAAACTTCGAATCTGAATCCGCTGTGAGTTTCTTGATAGGCATTCTAAAAACTCGGTTGATAATTCGAATTTACACTAGCGCCACCCTTGCGAGCGGGTCAGCGAGTTGAGCTAAATTTACAGGGAGATTTTGACAGATAAAGTATGAGATGATGTAAGAAGTGGCATTCTGTAAGGTAATTTCCCCGTCACTTCGACGCTCCCTTCGCACTCGAACCCGATTCAAAGTGTCAAATATATCAAGGTCATTTTGAACCTTATGCGAAGTAAAAGTGAATAGCGATGTGAGATGTGAGTTGTTGTTCGAATTTTACAGAATCGACCTACTGAGCTTGTTTATCTCCAGTACTACTACAATGGGAAGCCACATTATCCCTGAGTGCCATACATTTTATAAAAAAAAAAAAAAATTGATAATTCACGCGGACAAAAGCTAAGTAGTAATTTATAAAGGCGATAGCTGTCGAAAATCACGTTACTGTTTATGTTTAGGTAGATCCCACATATTCCTGTTGGATGTAGGTATTACAGTGTGTAGGTGCATCTCTACAGCTACATATAGGTTTGTCTAAGTCAAGACTACTATTCAAAGGCACGCTGACTTGTTTGTTTGTCTGTTGTTTCAGCTTTGAGGCAGCCTGACTGACTGAGTATTGACTGGAACTTCCTGTTGATTTAATAACAGCAAGTTGTAAGCCTAGAGCTAGCAAAATTTGACAGTACCTGGAACCTAACCCTACCACCAGTACCCTATTTAATCATATTGACAGGCGACAATTTCACAGATAACGGAAACAGATAAGAAATGATAGGACAACTTCACAACTTTTTTAGGACCTTGGTCAAAGTTATTTGTCGAAAATTTAGATATTTAGCGATTTCCAAAAGCGATGACGTACTAGATTACTGATTGATAAATTAAATATTTTTAAAAATAAAATATTTTTATAAATGATGGGTGCATAACATTTTATAAGAGATCAAATGTTTATTCTATAACAGCAATGACTCTATAAAAACAAATCACAATCAAGCACATTTTATTGGAAGCAAGCCTACCTGACACCCTGCTATCGTTGGTCAACAACATAAGCCCTTACTTAAGCCAAACAAGTATTATAGGCTGTTGTGTTTATCAGGGCGGTGCACTGCAGTGTTCTTCGTAAGGATCGGCTCAAATCCCACCAAATTGCTAGTTTAGGAGCCCCAATACTCCCTTATACCCATAATCATATATGAAGGATGTCGACAGATCAGTTCGTGCGTGAAAATGGTACCCAAACCCGATAACAGAAATGATAGTTACTTTATATTTCGCCATTCTCCTTGTTCGTGTGTATAACAATAACGATAATGTTCGTCAGTTATCACCTCCCATTGTGTTTAATCAGACACTATGAATTAACGGCAGTGTGGGCTGTTAACATTTTATTACTGTTAATTTATTATGGTAATGTCGGAATCGGTGATTGTTTCAAATATTTAGTGTACGTTTCAAATTGTGATTATAATGGCCCATCAAATCATAAAATAAAACCTAGTTTGGTGTACGGCGAAATATGAACATAGTGTAGTGTAAGGAGCAGCTGTAGCGGCAGCGTTCTTCTACGAGCGGTCATTAGTTACGTGTCTCATTTGTCATGTAGTTTGTTCAACAGTTTTTCTTCCTTGTTGTGTTCGCGGCCTCTCATTAATGCCTATCCTTGCTGGGCTCGGACACGATGATTATTATTTTCTAATTGAAAGGCTTACGACCTAGTAAAGGTTGGACTCAACCAGCTTAGACTTTCGGATAGACTCCACTGGCCTCGGCCGGACTATTAAACTGCCTTCCCAGAAAAGTTTGTAACGCTCCCCCGACGCAGCTGTGTTAAACACAACTTAAAACGCAGACGCGTAATACAAAAAGTTAGTCATTTCCCCAAGAGAGTCTGAAAAATAGAAACTATATTAAGTTTCAAAATATTATTTTGCTTTATTACCTTCGTGGGAATACACGCTGTTACCTATGTGAGTATCACATTTCTAATGTTCAAACCTGAAACGTTGAAAGCTGAATGTTGAATAACATTGGAAGTATCGACAGCTGAGACAATAGAGTTGCTCATCATAGGTACATATATTTGAACGTGTTGATGTTCTGTACCTACCATAGATATCCGAGTACCTACCTTATACATACATACGTAGTCGTATTCTTAAATTTTGTTTTTCATGCAACGATTATGGACTTGATTACAAAAAAATCCTTCGATCTGTTAGATTATACCCAGTCCGAAAATTGTTAGTTGAAATCTTAACTAATAATCTAATCAAAATGTACCATAGCTCAGAGCAAAAACCAAAAAACATTTATTCCTATTCACACAGCAAAAGAGTCGTGTTACTTTTCTGTTGGGGGTTCTTCGTATGCATGACTGAAAATTCATTCTGGCACCCGGCACCCGGCAACTGGCAACTTTTCCTTGGGACATGGACATGCATGAATAAGTAACGGCATTTGTCGAAGAAAATGAGAGATTTGCCGGCAGTTTAGTTAAAAGCGGTACACAAGACGACGCGCGACGCCAGTTTGTGTGTTTGCACAGGACGGCGTGTGAGGCCGGTCGCCGCCTGAAGCCTAGCTTCACAATAGCAGATTGTTACTATTATTTGTACGACCTGTTTTCCGAATTAGTGTTATAAAAATATAAAAGTTGTGTACCAAGTTGGGGCACATTACAGTCTCGGTCACAGGACATGTTTTCTAGTTAAAATTTAATTCCTCAGTGAAACAAGCGGATGTAATTAAAGCCACACTGTACCCTTGTTTGTAAAGGACTTGAGATGATAATGTAAGAGTAAATATTTTTAACCCTTCCACCCTTTACATAATTCGAGGTAAATGCCTGATTTCTATTTTTGTACATAAGTAAGGGGCACGCTCCCCACGTTTGTGTCCGTTTTGTTGTTTACTGTTACACAGGAAGTCAGCAAAACATTACTAACGACTGCTCCCGCATTAGCTTTGCTCTGAGCAACAGTTTTTTCCTTCATTTGTTTTAGGAAAAAGAACTTGGTGGTATTCTGGTGAAACCGGGGTAGTAACAAAAAACGAGTACCTGCACATTTAATTTACTGGCATATAATGTGAAATGTTATTGTTGGAGACAGAGTAAAGATGTTTTAATTGACGGATAGACACAACGCTATTGTTTTTAGTTTCCAAAACTTAATGGACGTTTCAAATTCAATTTCGAATTGAGAGTGATTTTCGTTCGTAGCTGTTGGGTTAACGCCTTTACATAAACAAACAGGGAATCTGAAATACACACTTAGAGAAAAATCTGGCGTTTCCAATTTGGGGGTCTCCCCCCGCGGTACCCTTGCGAAGGGTAGCGTTTGAAGATAGCTATTTGATTTTTGTTACGGTAGCAGTTTCTATCTGTCTTGAATTCAATGTTTCTTTGAGGATTTATAACAAAATACACGCTGTTTGAAGGTAAGCACGTACACCAGTATAGCTCTTTGTGATTTTCAAAAGATTCATTGAATATAAGCGGCTATATACTAACTTTTCGGCAATATCGTTTCACAGGTTATAAAATATTATTTCAAACTCGACTTATATTCGGGTGCATCATAAAGTAAATAAACGTATATCCAATACTGCGACCGCGGAAATGGAAAAATGCTTGCTATCCGCCATATACGGTACTTTATTATTTTATACTTGGAGTGCAAGCGGAATATAAGATTTGTTTTCTTGTGCAAACTATAGCGGAACCAAACGCATATAAGTTTAGTTCTTAATAGAGATTTATGAGTACATTATTAACTAGAATCAAAGTTATCTAGGTCTGTTATATTAAGGTGATTTATTATTTTGTGACACACGCGAATTTTAAACTCGCAAGTAAGCAACGACAATATTTGTGTAGTGTATAATATGTACTGAAATTCTAACCAAAAATTTCGCAACAGTAGCTTACTAGGTAAAAGTGGAAATCTTTTTCGATAGAGAAATTGTCGACATTGACACGTTGACTATGAGCGATCTCGTGTGCCCTTTTATACGAACGTGTTTCGTTACTTCGTTGACTTTTGTGAGGTCCTGTAAAGAGGACATTATTGCCAAAGAGTTTATAAGGAGACTCGACATTGGTAGATGCTGGCTACATCTGCGGGGTCGTACTTAAAGAGCATTTCTCATAAAGTACATATGTTTACGAGCAATACTGCTGTACAGTACATGCCCCTCGTAAAATGGAAATACACCGGCATCATTATACGTGCTACCTTCGTTCAAAAGACTTTTTCACAATCGAAGTGAATTTAATTGCGAATTCGAAGTTCCTGTGTTTCTGGGGCTTTATATCGTGGGAATATGTTTTTACGGAGGCATAACTGTTTATTGCCTCTCATGTGTGTATAGCTATCTCTTTATATAGCGGTATAAAGAAAATAATTAAACTCCAAAGAAATTATGTTAACCCCATGCGGAAATAAAATACGCGGGCGTAACCCTAAGGGCAGAATTACCCTGAAAAAATTCTTCCGTGAAAAAATCCAACCGTGTAAAGGGAAAAGCAAAAACAATTCGGTATGATCACCGAGAGGGAATCTGGATTAATTCCGGCCTAAACCAATTGCCACAGTTTTTATTTTTTCTTAAAGGTAAGTATGAAAATTATTTTGGTTATGCGTTGATATTACAAATTACAGTGAGTAACATGACTAACAAATTACTTTGCTCTAATAGTGACAAGCCAGGCGACAAAGTGATGTTACATTTCACGTCTGACGCAATGAAACAGACCCCGAGGCGTGCTAACGGGAGACAGAAGGACGAAGGGAGCACTAACTTAGCGTACTTTACTGTTGACATGAAGCACATTTGTGCGCATACTATCACGAGATACGAGTGGTACGTACTTGTTTAGATTAGTTATCCACGTCATAGCCGCTCTTGTCTCCGTCACGTCGACGTCACGCTTACGTCATGCCTTTTATGGTCATGCAACCTCCTCGCTCGGTCCATGACCGAGCAAGCGAGATGGTTATATGTACATGTATTTTGAGGTTCATATTAAAACATTGTTGTTTCTAAACTAGTTTCGAAATTTCCCGATTCACTCGGCGTACCTTGAACTCTTAGAACTCGTAGAAAAGAAAAATGGGATAAACTGAGAGTAAACAAAAGTTTTTCACGTTCATGAAAACAGCCAGTTTATCTGTTTCGTTTATGTATGTTACCTGCGGGTGAAGCCGGACTCTAGCCCATAAAACTAAAATAGATTTATTTATTCGACGTTTGTGTGGGCGTGATACTGAATTATTTGATAGTTTATGGTTGTACGGCGCTGCGGATTTGTCGGTATACATTAAACAGTTGTTGTATAAGGGTTGCTGTCATATTTTGTTGTTGTTTTATGTAACTCAACTTGTATAAGTGCCTTGTGCTGGAAAATAGTCTCAATAGGAATAAAAATACGTTGAGTTTTTACGTACGTTGCGAATGATCGTGTAGTTGTATAACACAAACATAAGATATAAGTCTTAACACGTACGCAGTCCCTGATATAGGCACTCGTGCCTTTAAGTCGATAGTCGTGATCCATCTTGAAACTCATATCCGCTTAATTAAATGCTAGCGCAGTAATCTGATTACAGGGGTCAGTCAAATCAGCGTGTAGTTAATAACCATGTATTTCAACCTCGACTGCCCCTCATTTGATATGGATGCCTTGTTAGTATTTTTAGGGAGGTAATAGTTTCGGACCCGTCCGTTTTATTAGGTTACAACTAGACTCTTAAGTAATTGTATTAGAATTTAATATAAGACGGAAATAATTCTAATAACACATACCTACCAACTTAATTAAATAGAATGTTTAATAAAACCACCTGACCTAGTTTCTCCTTTAAAATATTTCATCTGAATTCAGAGTTATATTAAATTTCATAGTTACCGATATCTAGAATAGCCGGAATAGTTATTTCAGTCTGTATTTCGCGTTATCAAGGGAAAATTTAATTTTAACGCAAACCGTTTGTGAATTCTATTTTATATTTCACCAGAAACGAAACCTTTTGTATTTTTGATATCGGAATTTTAACTGAATGAAACTATTATGCAGGTATTTTTGGAAAGGTTCAACAAAATACTGATGGAAATATATTGATTAGGAGAATGAATTTATCCGGCAGGTATAAATACGAGACTATTCCGGATAATTATTAAAGATAAGGTATCAGCTTCCCGCTCAATTTGCCATGAGGCGAATAAAGAAATTCAAATTGAAAAAAAGGAAATCCGGATAATCAGATGGAATATAAATCAGCATTGGTGGGTTCGAATTAAGCACTGAGAGCGATCTAGTCGGAGGCTTACGCCCAATCTCTACTAATAGCATCCAGTTCAGCAAGAGTTGCTTAAAATGACTTAATGACTTAATGTTGCTTTAAATAAACGTCCCAATTATGGAATCTTGTTTCATTGCACTGTATAAATTATGACCTTTTAGGTTTTATTTATTAGGTTTTGTATAGAGGAAGTCCTAATTTGTTGTAATTAAGAAAATAAAACAAACACAAAAGTTTAAAACAGGTCAGAATTGACAACGGCATAAATATCAAAACCAAAATTACGTGACGTTAATAAATAAGCAACAGAAATAAACTTTTTAAAATTCTTAGTAGAATGACGGCGAGATTAACTTTTTTTTGCGATCCTTTGAAATAATCTTGTTCTCGTGAAGAAAGATGAGAATTATATATATTTTTTAGAAGATTCTTTACGGAACCGTATGGGCAACGTACGGGTCCCTATTTGCAAGTTGTCGCTACGTAATTTATACTTTAATCAACGGTCGCCGCTCCGCCCTGGATATGACTGACATCCGCTGTGAGTCCACCTCTGTGCAGCTCGATAATTTACTTGCTGACTTATTTTATTTATTTCAATTTTCTGTGTTAGTTCACAGCCTTTTCTAAACTTTGTTTTAGTCGGTTTTTATTTTACTACACTTTGTAGGTGTATAATAAAACCCTACAATATTGCTGTTTGATATTGTTACCTAAAATACAAACCAATATTTCTAGATTGGTCTGTTGACTTTTCGTAACAAAGTTCTTGTTTCGTATTGATCTTGCCAATAACTAGTTCTATTAAAAAAATACAGAACAATGTTGAAGTATTGTGAACACATTAGGTTGTTGCATAGCAGCTATTTCTCACTTGCATTTATTTATTAACACTTCAAGCACAAAGTACAGAAACGAACTTAATGCCATAGGCATTTTAGACCAGTCAACCTTGCATCTGTCTGGTTTACTTTTAAGACATTCAATTAGTGTAGGCTAAAAATGACACTCTTTGTAAAGTGCTTCTGTGAATTATCTGCTGAATCACTTATTCCCCAGCTTCTGATATACCTACAAGCTTAGCTCTTTAGTTTTCCTCTACGTCTATGAAGTCAGTAACACGCGCATGGATGGTAGCGGTGCACCTATTTATGAGTCGTTTGAGCCGGTACGTGCTTCAGGAAACACACTATATTGCGTCCCCTAACTATATAATATACCTCTATAATGAAATGAACGGCAGCTGAACGCACGTGATGCCGTGGTAGGAGTTAGTTTTCAATCATAATATTACATGCATCGGTATGGAAATTCGTAGTAGTCCAAGGTCTATGAGAAATTTGGGAAATGGTCCTAACTTCAGGAAACCGATCGCTCATTGTCATAGTTGCAAGTTTGAATGCGTTGTGGCCGCCTGAGTAATGGGACCCTGGTATACATGTTGCGGTTTTGTGAGAGTATTGCAGGGGGGAAACCAATACTAGATGAATGCAATGAACAGTGATATTGTATCGATGTTTGAACAGTAATTACAAAAAAGACAACCGCCGTCAACGCCTTCGGTGGCTGTTTTTCTTTTTGTGAAAAAGTATTTTTTCGCTTTTGAGTTATATTTCTTATTATAATCTAAATTATTTGTTTATGATAGGAAGAAACGATAACACCAAACAAATTAAGTCATCTCTTAATTCTACACCCTTAGAGGTGGATTTTTTATGCAATTTATATGGGCCCAACTTTGTGGTATACACTATCCATTAAAAATAATAATCGGATTCGGACTACACTGGAAAAAGTATGCGTAATGACACAAAAAAAAATCGTGTCGAATTGAGAACCTCCGTCGTATTTTGAAGTCGGTTAGAAACAGATCTTGATTTGGTTTATTAATTACATAGCAAGGTAACTTAATACAGCAATTAGTACCTATGTATTGGAATTGTCATAATGTTTTTGCTTTTGTTTCTTAGTCTTTAACCAATTAGCTCTCGTGGACCTGAGTGTGTTATTATACTTATATTATATATATATTATTATATTTAGCCTGTACTGTCCCACTGCAGGGCAAAGGCCTTCCTCCATTCCTTCCATCGGTCTCGACTTTTAGCTATCCAAGCCATCCCGCCATCTCTTACGTGGTCTACCGCGGCCCCGTCTCGTCATTTCAGGGCACCAATTTTGGGATTTACGGGCCTATAGGTCGTTCGGCATGCGGCAGACATGTCCAGCCCAGTCCCATTTAAGCTGGGCAGCCTTTTGAGCTACGTCAACGATCTGTGTTTTAGAGCGCAGTATGGTAACTTAAGGAAATAAATATTGAACACTATATCGATCACAATCCTACAAAAGAACGTAGTTGGCCTAATGATCGCGATCAAATCCTGAAAATGTGATCGTGGGATTTTTTTCTCATCAGTATCTAATAAATAACAGTTAAAGACCAAAATCTGTAATCAAAAGTTTTGCAACACAATGCGAGCAAGAAAAGCGTATAAATGATAATGAAGTAACTGATGACGTCGATTCATTCTAACCTCTATTCTCTTCCAGTTTTTGCAGCTCACATGTTCTTACATCTATCATTAACTTCTTTTAACGATGCTGGCGTAGTTCCAACTCGGAATTCAGAGGACAGAACTTTCTAGTCACTAATCAGTGACTTCCTACTTATTTTTATACTCCTAATAAGCTTTCTTGCTCCGCGAACATGAGTGGTAATGGTTTGAGTGTGGCCGTATATCATACTTCTTGGATAGAGAAATGTTATCTTTGTTGTCTTTCGCGCCTGTGTTACGAATAGTATTAGGCAGAGATGTAAGTATAACCCGTGCCAATAAAGATACGAATTGAAAATAGTGGTGATTATCATGTCTTCTCTATCGCTCGCTATACTGTGCGAGGGTAATGGCATCATGAGGAACATGGCTAAAGTGGTCCGTTTTGTTTCGAGTCTAAAAATGTATAGTTTTGACTAACAGTTTGTGACTAAAAGTTCATTCATCTCGTAGCTGTGTCTACGTAGCACGCAAGACGACCACAATATTATAAAAAAAATACTTGTACGGGGGTCGGGGGACCCCCGTAAGGAACGAAGTTCATCACGTACGTGTCTGTACAAATATATATATATATAAATATAATAATAATATATATAAATATATATACTTACACACAAATGATCACACGAGCGTAATCATTTGTTTGTAGTAGGCTCGATACACGCACACATACACACACGCATTTCGTTACGTTAATTTCGTACGTTATTTCTACTAATTCGTACTACACGTGAACCGCGTTAAGGAACTTCGTTTCAAATATGTCTTTCGTCCCTGGCTTTAAATTTAATAAACGTTTCCATGCTTACAATCGACATAAAATACAATGAAATACTTAATAATTAAATAAAATAGAAAGAAAATTCGATAGAAGATACTCGTGGCGGAAAACCGAGCAATAAATAAGAGGTTTACCGGTAAGTAATTTACGTCCGTAAGGGTTAGTTTACATCGAGATGCGACGCGACGCGACGTGATGTCTGTGCGCAGAGCGAAGAGCAAAGCTGCATATTTCGACACGTATCCACTATCACTGAAAGTGTGTCTTGCATGGTAAATAAGTTATATTTACTTCTTGACTATTTATGTACCAAATATTAAATGCAATCAAATGTTTTTAAGGATATTTGTCAGTACCTAGTAAGTATATTGCTATCTCAAAAAGTGTGCGCAGCGTTGCGTCACGTCGTTTGACTGGTGGACTGACCCTAATTCTATCATCAATATAAATTACATATAATTTCATTTCTGCAGATAAAGTAATTGAGTAGTTTATTTATTCTCAACCGTACAGAGGCTTAGTTCTAGAATATTTGATGTAGTTTAAAGTGCCTCTAAATGTTCCCAAAGATTGTGGTCTGAGACTGTCGTGAATTTATTATGAAATGGTTGCTATCCGCGCCTACTGTTCTGTTTTACTATTATAATTATCCTCTTTGGGATGTGATATAAATAAAAGGGGAATGCCGATTTTAGGCCCAAGACTGCCCACGAAATTCGTTTTATTTAAAAAACTTATAAAAATTTTACGTAATTAACTCTGCTATTCATGACGCAATACAAGTTGGAAACATTAAAAAATAAATAAAAGTAACTATTATGTTAAAAAGGTAATTAGTTACGCTCACGTCTATTACCTGTGAACCTTACCTACGATTTTGATATTATCTATGTATCTGTGGCTGTACTGAATAAAGTGGAATTACGTTTTTTTATGTAAATAGAAAATCACAGTTTCATTTGAATATAATCCTAAACCATAATAGCGATTTATAATCGACTTAGAATACTTATTATAATAAATTCAATGATCTACATAATGCGCCGATCGATACTTTTTTTTTATGTAATGGCAACACTAAAACTTGTCAATTGACAATAGAAGTGTCAATAGCTATTTACTTACATTACTTTGCTTGCCTTTGCATCATAGTGATCTGTGCGTGTATTTTGCTAATAAAAATCGACTTTTCTGACCATGAATACTGACTCTGGCGACTCTCCTAAGCCTGACGACCACGGCCTGAATATGGATTCCGCTCCTGCTGATAACGACAACCCCCGCGATAACTTGGATTTGATGTCAGTACCTATCGTTGACCCCGGCATTCAACCAGGTTCGAGTTCTTCACAGCAAACAACTGTTACAAGTGGATATGTACGCTGTGTTAATTGTAATTTAAACATATCAAGAATGCGAAGACATCCATTAGAAATCTTTGAAGTTCAATCTTTTATACAAAGATGGGTGGGACATATAATAAGAAATAAGTTTCACAACTGGAATATAAATATGCAAATAAGATGAGCATATTACCATCTAAAATCTCAAATACTATAATATGCTATAATAATTATGTTATGTAGGAAGAGTTTGCAAAAACTTTATAACACTTGTGTACGGCACATTAAAAAATAAAAAACCTTATAGTTTGGAAACTCTGACTTTTTTTAATAAGTTTCTTTTGCCAATAAACTATTTGTGGTCTATACTAATATTAGCATTCGGTCTTACATGTGGGCACTCAGGGCCTAAGTCACTATGGCGGCCTGGCATTCCCCTTTGTGTATGAGTGATTATGGAGTTTGTATAAGATTATCATAGTATTTTCTAATTTATTGGGGGGTCAATTTGAACATTTAGGTAAATAATGATTGTACGGACAGCGTCATCAACTGTTTACCCCCTATCCGAAGAAATTTTAATGCGTGGGGGGTAACCAGTAACGCTGTCCGTACGAAAATCTAAGTACGAATGATAATTTCACTATTTATCTAATTCAGTGCGCAAGATTTTCTAAAAGATTTAAAGAGAAAAAACTTTTTTGAAAAAAGAGAACCGCCTTCAAAAGAAAACTAAAAAGTGATAAATAACTTTAGCATAGAACACACATGAGTTTAGTTTCGGAAGTCAGTGGCTTTGTTCTGTTTGTTGTTTTGTATTGCCATCGACTTCCGAAACTAAATGTGTGTCATGTGTGTTCTGTGCTAAAGTTATTTATCACTTTTTAGTTTTTTTTTTAAGGCGGTTTTCTTTCTCCAATTTGTTTTTTATATTTTTTACTTTTTAGTGCCTCCTTATCACACAAATCCATTAAGGAACGGCAACACAGTTAAAAAAGAGATTGAAAGTCCTCCAAAGATGGAAAGATGGAAGAAACGAAAACGTCTTCTCGGTTTTTGTTGCTTTTTTCAAAAAGCGCTGAATAAATTTCTGTTTGTTGTATACTAAAACCTTCTCCAGAATGTAACAAACACTTTTCTGAAAACCGCATCGAAATCGGTTCAGCCAAACGGGAGATAATCGCGGACCAACATACATACATACATACATGCATACATACATACATACTTTTACATACAAACATACGGGTCGAACTGAGAACCTCCTTTTTTTAATTCGGTTAATAAAAATAAATCACTACAAAACAGTAGTTGTTAATCTGATTGTTGTAGTAGGGGGAGAGATTAAGTAAATATAAATAAGTGTAGGTACCATCTAAGTTCAATAAACTAATAGTTCTATACTATGTGTAAGAACAAAACTCTTTGTTAATTCGTACACGAATTGATAAGCAATAATGTTGTTTTACTGCATGTTTAACAAGATGTTGCTGGATTTTTAACATAATATTAAATGAATAATAAATTATTCAAGTGAGGCGAATGTTGAATATGTTAATATGAGTAAATGTTTCAACTACATTCACTTTGCATTTACATTGAGCTCTTCATTTAGAAGCCGTCATGTAGAATGTCACTGAGCGAAAGTGTTGAACGCACACACTGGAAATGGGTATGAACTTAAAAACTTAATTTTACAAGTTTGCAGTTATAACGCAACCATTTTTGAATTTTTTCATATCTTGTTTTCAAATATGCAGTCTACAAAGTATCGTTTCAAAGACCATTATAGCTTGAAATAAAATTTATAGAAAATGGCCTGTCTTTTCCTTTGAAAGTTAATCTAATGTCTTTAGATGGAGGGAGTTTTCAATTTCAAAAGGTTTATAGACACTTTTGTTTAACATTTACCAGGATGTTGTTCTCTGAAATACGAGTACAAATTTTCTGTTTGAATTCGTTATAATACCCTCGTTATAGAAGCCTCTTCTCATTTAGAGAATGCATTAGCATTCATCCCCACAAAGGGTTGTAATGGCGATTCGTTAGCCTAACGTTGTCCTAAAAACTGAAAACCATATCGTTGTCATGGAAAACCGTTTCATTGCAAATCTGGTGTATTGATAAGACACAACAAAGGGAGCCGAGTGCGCAAAAGTGGAGCAAGTCAGATTTCTGTCACAAAATAATTGCCTTCGTGCGAAGCCGACCGAGCCGCGAGATCGAACACAAAGTACACGAAAGACGGGATTATTTCAAAGGGCAAAAACTTTATACCTCAAACAAAATACATTCCATGTGAACTTCAATGAAAGTATATCTACTCGACGAAAGGGCACATTACAAACGGTACAATAATCACGGGGATTCATAAAACGAAATTATTTCGAGCATGTGTTACCATGGCCTCGTAACAATGCTCATAAAACTGAAACACATGTATAGGAAAGTAGAAAAATTACGACGATAAATTCACTAAACATGTTACATAAACATTGAGGACTGGACTCCGGGACACTGCTTGCCTATATTGCTATTTTCTTCACCACAATCGCACATAGAATTGTTGCGTAAAGGTGCCTATTTAGGCATATTTATACAGAGAAATTATATCGTGTGTAAAAAATAAGATCATCATAATATAGAACATTAAATTTTACTACCTATCTGTTTTGGAGTAAATAAAGAAAACATAAAAGACATCGACCGAAACCGTGTTATTGCCCATTTTGCTATACATATTACAGCCATATTTTCTTGTTTTATCTACAATGCATAAAACGTGGTGCCGCTATGTTTTTGGTATAAGAGAAGTTATTCTACGTAAATATATAAGAAGTACCTACTCGCTACCAACGTGGAGGGCGTTACCAAGTTTGGCGCCAAGTTTTGAGGTTGTTAACTTGATATTGTGTGTACGAGGTTCTATAGAATTGTGTTGCTTGTAAAACAATGCAGTTTATTGAACTGATATAAGTTTTATGTTAAAAAAAGATTGCAGGATCCTTTGGAAAGCCAACAATGTAACTATGTAGATTTACAGGAGAGTACTGGATTCAGTTTATACGAGGTTATGTGTAATGGGAAGTAAAATCAATGAGATATGGCTTTTACTGACAATATTTTTCTTTATCTAAATCCGATTATGAAAATAAGGTTAAGTCCACATAACATTCCACGAGCACAGTGTCCGCAAACACGACAGAGCAACGAATCGCCCATATTAGAGCACATAAAGCAAAATGTCGTCAGTGACGAGTCCCCGGGGAGTCGTCACGACGATCTAGCGCCACCATATCCTGAGCCTTATCATCTCGTTATTGGAAACCGAACAGACCTATCAATTTCCGCGGATACACAGTTAAGTTTCATACGGAAGGTACTTACGTGTAGTGGCTTATAGCTAATGGAAAAATCATCATCGTTATCAGTGGATTAGATAGACCCAAACAAAGTGAAATGTCCTCATAATTGGAAATATTTTTATCAAAATGCAGAATACGATATTTTTTACATGACCACGACATTGCAATATCTATATTTGACGAAAAAAAGGAAACTAATTGATATATGGTGGCAAGTTGATATATCATCATCATCATCATCATTTCAGCCGAAAGACGTCCACTGCTGGACATAGGCTTTCCCCAAGTAGGGGGAGTTGATATATGGTGGATTGGAAAAGTAAGAATTTTAAATTCAGTCAAAGGCACATAAAGCTTTAGGAAACCCCTGGGGGGGGGGGGGGGGGGGCAGATGCCCCTAACGCCCCCCCCCCCCTTTGGTGACGCCCTTGAGATAAATTCGAAATGCTTTCTAGAACGAATCCGGAGTCTTTAGACAAAACATTTAGTCAATTGCTAGTATACTAGCATTCAACTTTTATGGCGCCTGTTCACAATCGGCCATGATGGGCGATTACACGCGAGCACGAGCGTGTGGACGGGGTACTCGCCTGTAGTCGCCCATCATGGCCTGTAATCGTCGTCGTGATTGCGGCGATCGGCGACTTGTCGGTTTTTTGGACACACATCAAAGGGAATCGCTTGTAGTTGCGAGCGCGTGCCCACACGATCGCCGATCATAGACATTCATTGTTTTTTTATTGAATGTATTATAATACTGTATATTTTTTATAATGTATTGTTTTTTATTTTATTAGAATGTATATTCTATATAGGGAAAAAAATATTTTAAAATGACTAGCCAGATTTAAAACTAAGATTTATTTTCACCAGGCATTCTTCGAACTGTGAATCCATAATTATGTTCGCATAACTAGACAAAATGTGTATGGATAAAAGCAAATATTTTCATTTTATTTAAAACAAATAATGTAGATTATGATGTTAGTAATACCTTATATCAGCCTAAGTCCCTAGGGTATTTTAGGAATGATCACATCTATCTCCTATATTAAAAGGAGAATCTGACTGACGGCTTCCTTTTAATATA
This sequence comes from Charanyca ferruginea, assembly GCA_947361185.1. Taxonomy (NCBI): domain Eukaryota; kingdom Metazoa; phylum Arthropoda; class Insecta; order Lepidoptera; family Noctuidae; genus Charanyca; species Charanyca ferruginea. The sequence continues at coordinate 16,342,847 of OX376059.1, read as the reverse complement.
ATTTTTAATATATAATTATTATTCCGTATTACGATGAATGCTCAAACACCACCATACTCTTTTTCCATTTTTATTTCGCAAGTTTTCTTTCAACTACTTTCATAAAATGATTGTACACGGAACTGAAATCAAATTATTGGTAGCTGCAGCTATAACCTCCACGTCCACCTTGAACGCTTGCCCCTTAATAAATGATCACGGACGATTGTGTGGATGCATGCACGTAATTGTCACATTGTGACAATTACGTTGCTGCGTGCTGATCATGGCCGATTGTGTAGAGGAGGCATTATGTTTAAACTACTTCTGGAAGGATCCAGAGTGTTCAGACGTAACCACATAGTTAATGGTTTAGACCTGTAGGTCGATTCTGTAAAATTCAAACAACAACTCGCATCTCACATCGCTATTCACTCTCACTTCGCATAAGGTTCAAAATTACCTTGATATATTTGACACTTTGAATCGGGTTCGAGTGCGAAGTGAGCGTCGAAGTGACGGGGAAAAATAATTACCTTACAGAATGCCACTTCTTACGTCATCTCATACTTTATCTGTCAAAATCTCCCAGTGAATTTAGTTCAACTCGCTGACACGCTCACAAGGGTGGCGCTAGTGTGAATTTGAATTATCAACCGAGTTTTTAGAATGCCAATCAAGAAACTCACAGCGGATTCAGATTCGAATTTTAGAATGAGGTCTTACAGAATCACACCCCAGCATGCCAAATGCATGCAACCATTACAGTAACTACCTATATTTTTACAGGAATACTGTAAAAAGTACGACCATTACCAGGAACTCTAATAGTTGGCAACACTTGTAATGAAAAATATCGCTTTGTAACGTCATATTAATTTTTATGGCTCCCTTCGGAGAGGCCGTCTGGGCCAAACGACTGAATAACATTGTTTGTCCTTTCAAGTTTTAAGCTGAAAAATTTAACTAGGCTAATAGAAAAAGTTTTGAAGTCCGATAGCGTCTTAAAGGATCTACGTTAAATGTCAAGAATTCAATTTGTTTTTTCTTTTTTTATCGAAGTTTGTTTTGATGACTAAAATGATAATATTTTCAAAATAACTTATTTGTCTGTAATTTGTCTTAGGCTGAACTAGTTTGTGCTAAGCGCATTAGGACTTAACATTAAAAAAAACTGAGGAAAAACCATAAAGCTCTAAAAATTCTGTCGAATCTGGGGATTCCCTTATTCAGATTAAACAGTCCTTAGTTGTTGAAGTTGAAGTTCAAAAGTTCCAGTAATAAAAGGCAGCCTTTTAAAATAAACCGTTTACTTTTTAGTGTAGTATTCACAAGTGCATACATCAACGAGTCAGAATATCCTACAAACATTACTTTTGCTGTGAGTTTACTAATACGAATGAATTTCATTACGGAGTATAGGCACTAAAGAAGTGAACTGATTCCAAATAAGTTGCTGAAACCTTGCTTGGAGCAAAGTTTGTTCTCGAAACGAACAAGTTGTAAGAGTCAACTGTAGAGAGCGGGCTATGTAGATAATAATATGCTAGCCACCACCTATGCATTTATGCAATCCTGGGACAAATTGTTTGGGTGTTACATAAAAGTTACGAAAATACCCCTATTATTCCTACACTTCATTAGAACTTGGCTATATAAATAAAATAAATAAAAAAACAGTAGAATTCGGTGCGTCTGTACACTGAAGAAAAGTAATAGTAAGAATAGAAAGGAAGTATTGAAGAAGGGTTCCCTATCCATTTTCATAAAATTGTAAGACCTAATATAACTTATCATACTTTTGTTTCTCTTATATTTTTGCATAACATTATTTACGCATAACAGCTTACGCATTATTTCTCTAATCATAATTTCTCTAATCATAATAATAATTAAGCATAACATTCTAAAGCATAAAAATTACATTGTGATATTAAAACATATTTTTACCATGCATGCAAACATGTAAACAAACTTACACCATGCATGCAAGCAAACATGCAGCAAGCATGCAGAAGGCATGGTTTCTGTTTCGGTTCTGGCGCTGCGGGGCTCCGGCGGCGCGAGCTTATCGTCGCAGATGTGTTTTATGCTCACCACCGCAGCTCAAAAAAAAAAAAAAAAAATCAATTCATATTTTTAGATGTTAGAATGATAACGTTCACAGTGCTTTCTTATGGCAGATAGTGGCATACTGGAGGTACGAACTACTCGTGATCTGGCTGCCCTGGGTTAGAATTATGAAGCATGCATAGAATATTAGTTCATTAAAAAATCAACAGGCAGCGCTATTCAATAATATTTCTAAGTGGTACTAGATACCACTAAATTCCGGATGAAGTCGCGGGCAACAGATAGTTAATTAATAACACTATGTGTATGTGTGTGTGCCTTTTATTTATTTGTCAATGAAGCGGACCTATCACTATTTTTAATTAAAATCCTTCAGGTACAAGAAAAGGACCATTCTTGTAAGACGTGGGTACATGTATGTAAGATCAAGAAAGAAGGTTAAACGCCTAAAGTACCTTTTTTTCTTTTCCGTGTCAGTATTCTCCATTCGGCTCAATCATATTCACTTTGGCTGTCTTTGATACACTAAATTGCCGACCCATTAGATGTCTTAATGTGCTCTTAATTCTTAATGAAGTAGATTGATTCATCTGTGTTCCAGTTAAAGTTGGTATGTCATGTCAATCTTGTGTTATGTAAGTCTAAATGGTTACACGGATGCTAGGAGATAGCTATTACCGGCTTGTGGGTTCGGGTTGTTTTTAGTAGTCGTGTTGGTCAAAATTCAGGGTAAAAATAATAGGTACGTGATTGACGGCGAATAACGGCCTTTTGACATTGTATTTGAAAATAACCTAAGGAAGGAGATAATAATAAGGAAGGGGTCTTTAGGTTTGAAGGTGCTGACAAAAAGTAAATGATATTTTATGAAGTTTATACTTTTCACAACATTTAAAGATTCTAGCTGGCAAATAAAAACGGATTAATCATTTATTTTAGAAAAAGGCTGATGCTGCTTTAATGTAAGTAACCTGGCGAATACACATTCAATAGAATGTGTAGCAAATAAAATGATTTTTAATAAAAAATCATTTTATTTGCTACTGGGTGTTTGCTCTTGATCAGCTTGATCACCATGTGTGTAAAAACTTAAACTTGTAACGTGTACACATGCTAGTTTCCCATTGTATACTAAGCGTGTTATGTTCAACGGTAATCATTTTGTTCTTTAGTTAAGGCGAAGAGATTAATGGTCTTCACTCTTCGCACACTTTTACAGCACCTCTCTAACACGGCCACGACCCGGTTAGAATTTCCGACATAAATCCAACCGTTAGCTGTCAGTGAGCCGTCCGCGAGTCGTCTACATTTTAAATCTTCTCATTAAAAATATATATTCTAACGCACACGAATTAAATCTCTAACTTGAATGGCAAGTTATTTGCTGTATCGGAGCCGTGATATATATTCTATTGCACACGATTTAAAGCCCTAACTTGGATGGCGAATTATTTGCTGTATCGGAGGCGTGATATATATTCTATTGCAAACGATTTAAAGCCCTAACTTGAATGGCAAATTATTTTCTGTGTCGAAGCCGTGCTGTTATAACGAGCAATGTCTTTTAAGAGTCATGTTAACACGATGTATTGTTTCAGGCGCGCTGGAGGGCGGCGCGCTGGGCGGCGGCGGCGGCGGCGGCGCGCTGGGCGCGCTGCGTTCCGCCGGCTCGCCGCCCGCGCCCAGCCTCGGCGCCAGCCGGCACAGCCTCATTGGTCAGTACTAAAGTCCTTTATGTATGAATCACCCATTCTCTTTGGTCAGTAAGAACTGTGAAGGTTAATAGCATTAGGTATTTGGTCTATGGTTAGAACACACAGCAAACTTCTAGAATAAGTACAAATCGTAGATTTGTATTGTTTTAGATTAGTCATTAGGAATTATTTAGCCTGATCTTGTCACGGGCACACGTAAAAGTATCTTAATTATAAACTAGTTCCAAGCATCAGTGGTTTCATTCTGAGTATATATAAAACAAACCTTTTACATTACGCCACAACCCGGTGCCAGTAAGAAGTCCAACTGTAGGGCTTCTGGAACTAGTTTATAATTAAGATACTTTTACATGTGCCCGTCACAAGATCAGGCTAAGTAAGTCCCTAATGTCAAATCTAAAACAATACAAATCCACGATTTGAACTTATTCTAGAAGTTTTCCGAGTGTTCTAACCATAGATCAAATAGCTAAGGCTATACTTTCACAGTACGTATAGTACTGTGAAAGTATAGCCTTAGCTATTCCTTAATGTAAGAATTACCTATTCCCTTTGCTCAGTACTACAGTCCTTTATGTAAGAATCAACAATTCCCTTTGGTTAGTACTATAGTCCTTCATGTATGAATCAACAATTCCCTTTAGTCAGTACTATAGTCCTTTATATATGAATGAACAATTCCCTTTGCTCAGTACTACAGTCCTTTATGTAAGAATCAACAATTCCTTTTGGTTAGTTCTATAGTCCTTTATGTATGAATCAACAATTCCCTTTAGTCAGTACTATAGTCCTTTATGTATGAATCAACAATTCCCTTTAGTCAGTACTTTATGTAAGAATCACCCAGTCTCTTTGGTTAGTACTGTAGTCTTTTATGTATGAATCACCCAGTCTCTTTGGTTAGTACTACAGTCTTTTATGTATGAATCACCCATTCTCTTTGGTCAGTACTATAGTCCTTTATGTAAGTATGAATCAACAATTCCCTTTAGTCAGTACTTTAATACTTTATGTATGAATCATCAATTCCCTTTGGTCAGTACTATAGTCCTTTATGTATGAATCAACAATTCCCTTTAGTCAGTACTGTAGTCATTATGTGTGTGTATATGAATCACCCATTCTCTTTGGTCAGTACTACAGTATTTTATGTATGAATCACCCATTCTCTTTGGTCAGTACTATAGTCCTCTAATTGTATGAATCAACAATTCCGTTTGGTCAGTACTATAGTCCTTTATGTAAGTATGAATCAACAATTCCCTTTGGTCAGTACTTTAGTCCTTTATATACGAATCGCCCATTCTTTTTGGTCAGTACTTTAGTCATTTATGTATGGGCCACCCATTCCGTTACTTATTCATTAATTGGTAACATTTTAAAAAAGAAAAACTAATTTAGAACATTGTATAAATTGTAGGTACGTGTCCATTTCGTTCCTATTCTGTTTCTGTTGTTATATCTGTGAAAACTTGTAATTGGCCTTCATAATGTTATTTACAATCGAACTATTGTGCATGATCAGCTGTAAGTTTTCCTAAAATTACAAAAATAAAATAAAATTAAATATCTTCAGATTTATAATTAAAATAACGCTGAAATCGCCGATCTACTCGTACCTTGAACAAGCGTTGTGATCAATGCTTGTGCCTTCTCTGTATGAGAAGAGGCCTTTGCCCAGCAGTGGGACAGTTATAGGCTGGTATTATTATAATTATTTTATATGTCTTTTTATCTGCTACGTATCTACGTAGCAGATAAAACAATGTATTCAAATGTAATTAGTAAGTATATCTATACTTACTAATTACATTTGAATACATTGTTTTTAGGGAAGACCTATGCCCAGCAGTGGGCGTCTACAGGATGACATGATGATGATAATGACATTGTGTTTTATACCTTACGTTTCTTTCAAGTGTATATCACGTAATACCGCACTACTTCTGAAACTGGAACCGCGAGGATTAAGCTAAACACTTACAAATTGAAGTTTTAACTTGTCATGAAGCAAATATGGGTTTACGAGAACAAGACTACAATTTTGCCAAAAATACCGCTTCTAATAAGAATATCTGAGTTTATATCTAAATATAAGCTAGCTAAACTAGATCTTTACAAGTTTCTGAAAAAGTTTACTATTTCTAAATTACAAACGAACAAATTCAAGAGTATCTAGAGAGAAGTACTTTCTTTTATTTGTAACTTGTTTACTTTAATATGTTCGATGAACTCTTATAACGAAGTCGCGATTAGTCTATTCATTAAGGTCATTGATTCGTACAATGACATTGCTTCTAATCGATTACTTTGTCTCGAGCCTCTTTTACAGTAAGTTATTAACTGCTGCTTTAGCTAAAGCTATAAATGTTAGATGCCAACTATGAAGGCAATTAAAAAATCTCAAGCATGATGTACAGTCACGAGCAGAAACATGTAAACAGTTGCTGTCATTCTAAACTGATTTTGCTCCTAAACTTTTGATTGAAATGTTATGGGGTTACGAATAGGGTATTTTTGATCCCAAACTACTATTAAAACGGGTTTTATCTATAAATTGAAATAGTTATTTCATGCGAAAATTGCTTTTGAATTTTGCTGTCTGTATACATATTTATGGTCATGACTGTATGAGGAATATTTTGCGTTGCATACTTTTGTCAGTGGTAAACCGTGAGCTGTATAGCCGCTTTAATTTGGCGTCATAGTTTAATTAATAGGATTCCAAGTAGTATGTCCTGAGGAAATTGATGAGTTGTGTAGTGAAGTAGCGAGACGAGTCGAGGCGCGAGTGCGGGGAGGGGTGGGGCGCAGGCCAACTCGTAAATCTACACTACGTGGTTGCCCCGCCACTTGATTAATTTATTCCCAGACAATCCGTGTTACTCATCTGAAAAGCGTTATTTGGGCAGGATTCTATTACCCCGCCCCATCCGTATCACACTAATTTCTTCTGTCAGCCTCTGAATATTTATTCGTTGCTCAAGTTGCCCCGAGTTATGTGGTCGTGAGTCACACGCTGTAATCTATGTAATAGCTTGTAACAAATTAATGTAAGCCGCAGAACCGGGCCGGGATCATCCGTTACGCGGTTTCCGTCTTTAGAAGTTACAACATCTCTCTTCGGTTACTGATTTGACTTACAAATGAGTTGTGATATCTGATATTAATTTTGCCGATTTCCTCTTGCTAATAAATATATTGTTATTTTTTTAATAATTGTAAAATTGACGAAATCTTTCTATTTTGTCTTTTTTCAAAAAATATGTAGAACCAAAACATTAGAAATGTCTGCGACAAACATCAGTGCCTGTTGACAAAATCCGTTTCTGTTAGCGTTAACGCTAACGGAAAAATCAAATTGTATGGAGCTGAAGTTTGCTTACCAGATATCACGTGATGCAATTAGTCAACTGCATACAATTTGATTTTTCCGCTGGCGTTAACGCTAACAGAAAAGAGATTTTGTCTACAGGCTCTGGTTCATTTCGTAATTTTTTCCTCACTGATTCAATTTTTCCACAGAGTGGATAATCTCGACCTTAAAACAGAATCCTATGGATTCTATCAGGGTTGTAAATTATTCTAAATACGTTATCGGCTACAGCGGGCTTGTTCTAAGCCGTATTGTAATACATAACCCGGAATTATTCATGTGGGACATAACGCAGAACTCGGAAATGGTTCGCATACATAGCGCATAAGATTACTTAGTTAAACTTCAACATATTCATGAGTCGTACTGAGTACTAATAATAAACAGATTTTGCGCCAACAGTAAGTTGCGCTAATTTGTTAATGAATTCATAACATTATGAACTATCATCGAATCAGGAATGTGGAGATCCGCAGGAGAACCAGAGTGTTCGACATAGCAAAAAGAATGGCTAAGCTCAAGTGGCAGTGGGCGGGGCACATTGCCCGTAGAGCCGATGACCGATGGAGCACAAAGGTCCTGGAGTGGCGGCCGCGCACCCGCAGACGCAGAGTCCGCAGGCCCCCACAAGGTAGACCGACTCAGGATGCGACGCGGGAACGATATAGGTGGAGGTCTATGCCCAAATGTTTGGGGGAGACCTATGCCCAACAGTGGGCATCTAAAGGTTCACATGATGACGATGATGATGAATTATCCTAATAGTAGATTACTCTTTGAATATTATTTGAAACGTAGCTTCACATCCTGGCTTTGGTGTATCGTGACTACTGTCACAGCAGAATCCAGCATTGAAAATAATATATCTGATGACTACACAAAATATTAATTTTCTTATCGAGTTTACAACAAATCATAATTATTATACTTACCTATTAAATATACATCTACCAACAGAGACGCTGTAAATCAATTGGTTAAAAGGTTCACTATGAATGGATTCACAGACTCTATAAACTAAGTACATATAAAGGGAAAGGGAGTCAACTTACATTGTGTTTCCTAAACCCCATGAGAATTGTTAGTATAATCTACCAATGATTGTCGCTTAGGTTTCCATAGATCCGATATATCATGTATAGCGACCCGACCCAGCTTCGCATGGGCCTATAGCCTTCCTCGGTAAATGGACTATCCAACACAAAAATATTTTTTCAATTCGCACCAGTAGATCCTGAGATTAGCGCGTTCAACCAAACAAACAAACGAACAAACTCTTCAGCTTTACAATATTAGTATAGATTTTATGGGTACCTTTGTGCTTATTATTGATCTTATACCTGGGTACCTTTGTGCTTAAACAAATACAATCGCGTAAGAGCATAACCTCTAAGATGAACAATAACAAATTCAAAAATTACTTGATAGATGTATATATGTTGTTGATGTTTGTAATAAAATCTTAGTAATTATAAATTATTGTAAAAAGAAATGATAACGCTCCTTATAAGCTCCAAAAATGGTTGTATTAAGTGTGTAAGTCCTTTTAGCCACCGTTACGACACAAAATTATATAGAACTGGCTAGGTACTTACAAATTCTTTACAGAAACCCACGTTACAAAATGGAGTACCTAATTACTCCTATCGTTTTCCGTTTCATTCCCGCATTCTATCTGAAGGCTCAAAGTGTCCGCTCGAAGCGATGTTTATGATTGAATTTGTAGCCCGTTCAGGTGTTCGTGTGACGTGTATAAACACTACGTGGCTGAAAACAAATCAGTGATAGGTGTGTTCCACTGAATACCAACATTCTACGTTCGTGCGTTAACGGAAAACTTGAACATATGACATATAAACGTTTCTTGTAGTTTTGGACAAATCTTGTGAAATACGAAAAAGAAATCGTTCATCTGAAGAAATGGTTGATACCTATTTCATGAACATTTTAATGAAAACAAATGAATGTAATCTTTTGCTAGGGAAAAATAGGCAGGCCTTTTCCCATTTTTTCGACTTACAATTACTGATTTCAATGTGTGGTGTCGCGATTAGAACCACTCCATTTCGACCCTTGTGGGTGTCGTAGAAGGCGACAGAGGAGTATTGACCAGAGGATGAGCAGCAGCGTCCTTCTGAGTACCATAACACCTACTGCGATCGTCAACATGCCGAGCATAGGATTACGGCTGAACCCCCCTTGGGGGAGACCTATGCCCAGCAGTGGGCGTGTGAAGGTACACATGATGATGATGATTCTTCGACTATCATGTGAGGTGTTTAAACGAATATTCATAACACCATTTCATATACTCACATATTTTCATCATTTATCAGTACTGTAAAAGACATTCAGTGTGTGTTTTGTATTGGCTGGGTAATTTAATCATTTATATTTATTTCTTTTAAAGCCTGCATTTTTTTTGTTTTGATGTTACTAATAGCGCTCCCTTTCTTTCGCATACACGGTCGTGTAGGTTGTATAATGACTACAATCCAATGTATTTGTTTTATTATAATAAATAAAAATTGTATAAACCAAAGTCATATGTATTGTACACCCGTTGTTCTGCTCGCGACTTCATCCGCGTGGAAGTCAAATATGTGTGTACTGTGTGTAGCTTGATGAGCTAGATAATTTATGTAATCGGATCAGTAATTCTAGCGATTACCACTAACAAACAACTTTACTTCATTACAATATTAGTATCGATAAAGAATAGTATACATTTACTTGTCCCATTATTATTATGTTCTGTCCTATCTGTGGCAAGTTATTGAGCGATGTAAAATGACCCCGTAAAATACGTCCAAATATAGATATTTTTGTTGTGTATTTTTTTACAGAAAACAGGTTTGCCCCGAAGCAATTGTGGGTCCACGGTTCCGAAATGCGATTAACTCAGTAATTTTCCGACGTCAGGTAGAAAATGACAACTTACCATAAATGCGGTTACGGCAGACATTAAAATGTTATTTCACGTGACACGGGTTGGGGACGCCCGATAATGACATGTTAAACTTATCAGTGCCGCTGATAGTTTCCGAAATCACTGGTAATTATTGCGTGCATTCGTGTGTGACGTCATTCGAGTAACAACGGTGTTTTATAGTTCCCGTGTGGCGAGTTTATGAAATTTATGCTGCGCGGTGATGAGTCTGCTATTTTTTTCGTTCACTACTTGTGTCTCTAGAGGTGCGACCAGCGGAAACGCTCTCAATTTTCACATTCCATGGTGTTCGAAGTTCGGAAAAGGGGCAACATTTATTGTGTATTTGTTACCTGTTTGCATTTTTAGCGTGCCGTACCTAAAAGGAAAAAACATAACCCTTATAGGATCACTTGGTTGTCCGTCTGTCTGTCTGTCTGTCAAGACCCTTTATCTCGGGAACGCGTACAGGTATCGAGTTGAAATTGAAACCATATTCTTAGGTCCACGGTCCCTTGAAGCTGTGAACAAATCAAACGTCTAAGTTAACGTGAAAAAAAGATACGGTCGTTTATGTCGCAAAAAACGTACATTTCGACACTCTCAAGGGAATCAAAATGTATAGGGTACTTTCCGTTGACCTAGAACTATGAAATTTGGCAAGTAATATCGTCTTATACTATAAATACAGGAAAATGTCTGAAAACTTTACATTTGTAATTAAATCATAAAAAATATTTTCTTAATTTATAACGAGCTTTTGTCCGCGATTTGGTCAGTGTGAATGTCGGTTATCGCGGATGCAGACGAAGACCTGAATTAAAAAGTACCCTATGTGTTTTCCCAGGGTTCAAGCTATTTTCATCCTAAATTTCATCAAAATCGGTTCAGCTGTTTCATCGTGGAAGCGTAACAGACAGAGTTAGTTTCATATTTATAATATTATAAATATAGGGATAGTTGGTATGGATTAGTATGGAGATACCTCCATACACATTACATACAAATGTACATACATACAAATTTGTAGGTACACAATCCATACGGATTATGTACCTACAAATTTGTACGGAACCCTCGGTGGGCGAGTCCGACTCGCACTTGTCCGGTTTTTTTAATAAAGCCTTGGTTGGTAGGCTAAAGACGAATAGCGCGTATTCCTTACTTTTTTATACTTATAAACGAATGCAGATGTTGAAAGTTAAATTAACGTATATATTGTTGTGAAAATATACATACTTAGTTAACAGACTCGTCCTACAATTAATTTGTTTTACTTTCTATCTTTGTATTTTTAGCTCTCTCTACTTTGTATATTTTGTTTGTATGTTTGTATATATTGTATTTATCATTTTATTCTTGTTATTTTCTGTATTGTTGCACCTACTCTGTATCACCCTGAGGTGGACTCTTAGAAAGTGCCCAAGGCATTAAGTCCGCCATTGTACAGTGTTTTTTTCACATTATGTGCATAAAGTTTAATAAATAAATAAATATTACGTAGTTTCAGTTTTATATAATATCTTTATAATAATAATAAATGTCAGAATATGATGTCTATGTACAGTTTAATGATTTGAATAAATAATGGTTATTTTTGTAGAATATTTTGTTAAAATTTCATTTTTGTTTTGTTTATTACTACGAAATATAAACTTTATAGCTTGGCACGACTAAACATTATAGCCCTCGCTTATTACGAATAGTCTTATTACTCTTATTGTGACGAGAATAGTTGAGTGGCGTTCTTACAGCACTCGTTTATGAATAATACCTTCAGAATTTAATATCAGACAGGCGGCTAGCGTTCCGGTTCACCGGGAAATACTCCAGACTGCAAAATGAAGTAATATACCTACACGTGTTTGATACATACATTCATTATTTTTTATACTTTTGTAGTGGGTGTCTAGCGTGGTATCTATTTTATAAATTGTATACGGTTCATGGGACAGATTTCTTTTGATAATGAACGTGCGTCTCAAGAGTGGTTGTGAATGATGAAATTTAAGTATCACACCTACTCTTCAGCATGTTGTATTGACTTTTTAGATGATCAAAACAATCCAAAGTCATCTAGAGTAATAACAGTCGTAGTTATGGATAGCACAGATTCTATGACTGGTATATTAATACCTATACGTTCTTATTCACACGATCGAAATCTCCCCGAGGAAAAGGCAATGTTGTGTTTGCATGTTATAGCGCCATACGAGTTCCGTATTGCGCCACAATCAGCATAATGCCCCGGATAGCCGACGAGGGGCTACGTGACAAAACGTTCAATGTCTCAATATGCACTCGTTATTTGTCGCGTCGGAACATACATAAACCATGAAAGCTGTACCTTGAGTGGTGACACCTTTAGCCTAGTAACCATCTGCGGATAAATAACTGACGGATTTACGGGCGTCTACAATGCGAGTTTAGGGCTAACCCTTAGGTGGTTATCACACTGCACTGCGCTCCGGGGCGTAACGTGGGGCGGCAAATTTTAAAATTGTAAGCAAGTATCTCAATTTATAAAGAAAACACACCTAGCAAAACACAGTGACAACGCGTCGACGTACGTGACATTTTCAATTTTAAAATTTGCGGCACCGCGCATCTCGACGGATCGCGGTACACTGTGATAACATTTTTTGTGTAATTTTTAATACATTGTAGGTAATATAAAAGCATTGAAAGATACGAGAAAAGCATTAGTTGTCCCATCATAATAAATTAAAACAATGGCAATCCTGATTACCTATTAGCCCACCAATTTTCGAAGAAAATTAAAGTGTAAGAACCCATTTCGGCCTTTTAGATTTGAAACGATAAGCCGAACGAGGGTGGAACGTGATATGTATTATGTAAACGGTATTCTAAAGATTGCCCAAAGATAACTAAGGTATGTTGAGATTACGTAAATTGGGCTTGTTTTTATTTTCTTGAAATTTTGAATTTTTGGTGTAGTTTCTGGCCAATTTAGTACTAAAGTAGTGTGAGAGAATTGTTATTAGACATAGAGCGTAATTTAAATGAAAAAGCAATAAAACGATAACAGTACTATGCAGACAGTTCAACTATCTACTTTTAAAGTCAAGTAACGCTGGGTAGGTACCTAGCCTTTGTTGTCTGAATGTGTCATTTGCTGAACACGATAAAACGCACGCAATAAAAAATAATGCTGAAAGTGTACTGGAAAATATTATTATTAGCATCTATACTTAACTAATTTGTTGATTTTATATCACTTCATTTTAAATATTTACATTTGTTACACATTCAGGTCATCATTGTCTCTTCTTGTGACGGTGTGACCCAGTGTGATCACAGCCTTATATACAATCAAATTAATCTTATTGATCTACTAAGGTATTGAATTAGTGATACTACGAACTATCTTAGACACGAGTTAACAAGTCTTATAGGTACATACGAGTACATACCAACATTCAATTAGTGGTTTAAATGTTTGAACATTAACTGAATAGGGATAAATGTTCCCCGAACGTGTCCTCGATCATCAGTGATTGATCGCGTGAGGACAGTTGGGAAACCGCGCTGTCACGTGATGTCAGCGCTGTCACGCGCTGTCAGCCCACGTCTCGCTGAGTAGTCCGGCCCAGCGGCTACAATGCCTGGGCAACTACAATATTGTTACTAATATAACATATCAATGTGCTGTAACTATCAACATTGGAATAGAGTAGGTAGGTTATATTTGAAAAAATATTTTTATTTACAGAAATTTTAATCCATTTGTGACTTTCACTTTTATAAAGGTCATCATCATCATCATCATGTCAACCTTTAGATGCCCACTGCTGGGCATAGGTCTCCCCCAAGGGGGGCGTTCAGCAGTAATCGCCATGCTTGGCCGATGCATATTGGCGATCGCAGTAGTTGTTATGGTACTCAGAAGGACACTGCTGCCCATCATCTGGTCAATATACCCCAAAAAAAAAGGTTTATAAAGGTAGAACCTCGATTACCCGAAGTAATTGGGACCGAGACTAGTTCGGATAATCAAAAGTTCGGATGATCGAAATGTGATTTTTCTGGGACAAGATCAAACAAAAACAACCCTTTTTTACATAAAAACAGTAGTTACCTACAGTACATTAAAATAAGTACATACATACATACAAATTGCGAAATCTCCGTAAACGCAAATCGCAAATTGCGAAATTTTGTCACAACACGCTCGATACCATACCTACCTGTGCGCAGCGGCAACGAGCAACAAATTCGCGCCAACTTTCGGATAATTGAGCGTCGGATAAACTAAGTCGGCGTTCGGATAAATGAGGGTACGGATAATCGAGGTTCGGATAATCGAGGTTCTACTGTATGCTATTGGATGCCTAAAAGTGTACTTTATATAAGCATTCGCCCTAAAAAAATAAGATATGACAATCGATCATTCCAATAATCACGATTCAGTCTCACTTCATTGTGAAAATTCATGTTTACCCTACTCTAGTACAGTTTCATATTACTACTTACTTACTACTATATTTTAGTTAATATCTCCTAAAATATGAATTTCGCCGTTATTTTCACCACATTTAACTAAACTAGATTGTTGTAACCTGTCGATTAGTACTTTAAATAGACTTGAACCTATTTTTATTAATAAACGCCTTTGTATTTTAGGCATATTGCCGTCCGAACGGCCAACTATAATAGACTCTAACAAATTTTTGAACCTATTTTCTAGTATTTTACTTGTTTATTCGCAGCAACAAATTGTCCATACACATTAAGCTATAAATTTTTAATGGTGAGACACCTACCCATAACCTGAAAACGAAATATTGCATAACTTTTTGTTTATTTAGGTACGTTTTGACGTTTTTTATTTTTGCAACAAATACAACAAATCAAGACCTTTCTTTTGATACACCATTCGCCTATCTGCATTATTTAGTTTCTGTGCTTTCGGATACATATTAGAATATCGAAAATTAAAATGTCTACAATTAAAATGTCAATGTTCAAAATACCGAAAATTAAAATGTCGATCGATCATAATACCGAAAACCAAAATAACGAAAGGTTATATTGTCGAATGGTTAGAAAACCTACGTCCAATATGTCTAAAATCTAATTATCGACAAACGTAATATCGAAAGGTTTAAATGTCGAAGTACAGAATAACTAATGATCTAAATACCGATTGTTTGAATGTCGAACATTAAAATACCTACGGGTAAAATGTCAACGTTCAAAACATTGAAAATTTAAATATCGATTGTATCGTAACTAAGATCGAAAATTGTTATGCCTAAGGGCCTAAGCTTAAATTGTCAACATTTAATCCACTTTAGTTCATTATATTTACGTTTAAAATACCTACTAGTTAAAATATCAAACAGATTTTAATATAGGAAAAAATGGTGTGTCCACCATAACCCTGTGGTATGGTGGGTCTAAAACTATACCATTAAGAAAATCGTTTGGGTTAGGTTAGGTTAGAACAGTGACCACTAAAGCGCGAAGGCGAGCGAGCGGAGCGAGCGGTGCTGCGGTAGCGGCCGCCGAGCGCCAGATCCTCTCTATTGTTGGTGAATCATTTGGGTTAGATTAAATGAAATGGCCAGTTGGTATGGTGTGAAAAAATGTAGGTAGATTGGAAATTATATTATTAATTTATCAATATTCATAATTGTCGGTAGATTTGAAATTATATCGTTTCGTATACTTTTTATTTCACAAACTTCATTTAAATTCATGCATTACTTAAGCATGCAGCGTGCAAGCCAGCGTGCACCATACAAGCGAGCATACAACATGCAGCAGGCATGGTTTCTGTCACGGTTTCGGCGCTGCGGGGCTCCGGCGGTCCCACGCGAGCTTATCGTCGTCGTTGGTTTTCACGCTCACCACCGCAGCCTCGGCTTGTTGCCTCAGGCGCGGCGGCGGGCGTTAAAGCCCCCTTCTCCTCAGCTCGCGGGCCGCCTCGCCCCTCCACGCCTACGCGGGCTTAAATTACACTCTAGGTGTAGGGCAGACAAGACCACGTGGAGTCGGTTTTGCAGCGATTTGTTTCTGTCACTAACTTTAGTAGCTTAACATATAAATAAATACTTATCCCGAACCTCGGGGTGCCCCTGACGTCGACCGTCTTCTTCTAGTTGAAAAGCACAAAAACGGGAACACCCAAATATTCCGAAATATTTTATTCCGAATTTCGATATTCCGATTTTCAAAAGCCCGAATTTCATAATACCTAAAAATTATAATCTCTATTATTTAAAATCACGAAAGTTATTTTACCGAATGTCGTAAATCCGATTTGTTTGTTTTCCGATTTTCATATGTTCGAAGAATCAAATGCTCGATGAGTTCTCGGTCCGAAAAACGAAATTCCGAATTTCAATATTCCGAATAAACTGTTAAAATTAGGATTCTGATTCAATTCAGCTACGCATATATATTCAAAATGGTGTCCCCTTGTTTCGCAGACAGAAATTTCATAGAATTTCGTTTCCCAGAAAATGTTTCATATAATATTTGGTTCTTGTATTTTTATTTCGACTATTATTGTTTCAAAGACTATTTACTTGAATGAAACATATTTCACAGAAACACAATTCAAAGAATTTTTAATCAAATTTTTTTGTTTAACAAACTTATCAAACAGTAGAATTACTTTTTGGCGCTGCGGGGCTCCGGCGGTCCCACGCGAGCTTATCGTCGTCGTTGGTTTTCACGCTCACCACCGCAGCCTCGGCTTGTTGCCTCAGGCGCGGCGGCGGGCGTTAAAGCCCCCTTCTCCTCAGCTCGCGGGCCGCCTCGCCCCTCCACGCCTACGCGGGCTTAAATTACACTCTAGGTGTAGGGCAGACAAGACCACGTGGAGTCGGTTTTGCAGCGATTTGTTTCTGTCACTAACTTTAGTAGCTTAACATATAAATAAATACTTATCCCGAACCTCGGGGTGCCCCTGACGTCGACCGTCTTCTTCTAGTTGAAAAGCACAAAAACGGGAACACCCAAATATTCCGAAATATTTTATTCCGAATTTCGATATTCCGATTTTCAAAAGCCCGAATTTCATAATACCTAAAAATTATAATCTCTATTATTTAAAATCACGAAAGTTATTTTACCGAATGTCGTAAATCCGATTTGTTTGTTTTCCGATTTTCATATGTTCGAAGAATCAAATGCTCGATGAGTTCTCGGTCCGAAAAACGAAATTCCGAATTTCAATATTCCGAATAAACTGTTAAAATTAGGATTCTGATTCAATTCAGCTACGCATATATATTCAAAATGGTGTCCCCTTGTTTCGCAGACAGAAATTTCATAGAATTTCGTTTCCCAGAAAATGTTTCATATAATATTTGGTTCTTGTATTTTTATTTCGACTATTATTGTTTCAAAGACTATTTACTTGAATGAAACATATTTCACAGAAACACAATTCAAAGAATTTTTAATCAAATTTTTTTGTTTAACAAACTTATCAAACAGTAGAATTACTTTTTAACAAATATTGTTTATTCGGTGCATTTTTCTATGGAATTTATTTCAACAAAAATATATAGGTATAAAAAGAAAGACAATAACAAAAATAATCTTAAAAAGTCAATATGTTGTGCTACAAAAGTTAATGACAGAAATGAATTGCTGTGAAACCGACTCCACGTAGTCTTGTCTGCCCTACACCTAGAGTGTAATTTAAATTCGCGTAGGCGCGGAGGGGCGAGGCGGCCGTGGTACCGCCGGAGCCCCGCAACGCCGTAGCCGTGACAGAAACCATGCCTGCTGCATGTTGCATGTTCGCTTGCATGCTCGCTTGCATGATGCATGCTTGCTTGCTTGCATGCTGCATGCTTGCTTGCACGCTGCATGCTTGCTTGCATGCTGCATGCTTGCTTGCACGATAACGATAAAGATAATCGGAATTTTAATAATCGGAATTTTAATAATCGGAATTCGTATTTTTGATGTTCGGAATTTTCATTATGTCGGACTTTTTGTTATTGGATCTTTTGAAACTCGGTATTTTGAGAATAGTAATTATAAACGTTCGGAATTTTGAAATTTTAGTATTATAAAAATAGGATGAATGATAAATCGGAGTTGCCATATTAGGAATTTTGAACTATTCGGAATTATGAAAATCGGTATTTTGAAATTCGTATTTCTGACTTTCGGAATAAAGTTTTTCGTATTTATGTAGTGTACCCCACAAAAACCGTTGTGGTATTTAGATCATTAGTTATTCTGTACTTCGACATTTAAACTTTTCGATATTACGTTTGTCGATATTTAGATTTTAGACATATTGGACGTAGGTTTTCTAACCATTCGACAATATAACCTTTCGTTATTTTAATTTTCGGTATTATGATTGTTCAACATTTTCATTTTCGGTATTTTGAACATTGACATTTTAACTGTAGACATTTTAACTTTCGATATTCTAATATGTACCCTGAAAAACACAAAAACAGATAAACTTAGGTAAAAAACCTTAAAAAACCAAAAACCTCAACAAACTCAAAATAAAACACATTTGTACACAAATGGAAAAATATATTTACTGATAAATCAATAAGTAACATAATTTACAATCTACCTACATTTTTTCATAGTTCAGAATTTGTTCGACAATTTAACTAGTAGGTATTTTTAACGTAAATATTATGAACTAGGTGTATTGAGTGTTGACATTTTGAACTTAGGTATAATGACTATCGACATTTTGAATCATTCGATATTTTTATCACTCGGCATTTCAATGTTAGACATTTCGGACAATTTTCGATATTACGATACAATCGATATTTTAATTTTCGGTATTTTGAACATTGGCATTTTAACTGTAGACATTTTAATTTTCGATATTCTAATATGTACCCGTTCAATCACAGGCTATGACTACGGCAAGTGGCGGTTCTAGTGGCCAACCATTTTTGGTCATGGCGTTTTAGGTTTTTTTGCAACAAATTCAGGAAAAGAGGTGTGTTACAAATTACCTGCTAATTCCTGGCAAAATTTTATAAAATTTTATGAGTTGACCGCGTGGTAGTAATGGACATAAAGAGTAGATATTGATAACCGCGTTACTACATCTTTGTGCTTTAGAGTTCGTTGATTAATGGCATTTATCAGATGGTTTTACATTTTTTTAACTAGACCATCACTTTTTATCTAAAACCTACCTATTTTATTAACATTTAGAAAAATTTCTCGAAACATACGTAAGTGGCTGTGGTTACGAAAAATACAGAATGTTTTGTCTCTTTCCATCACTAATCTATCATATAGATATAGAGTGTTATCTCAGCCTACCACTCCAGTGCTTTTAGGTAAATTGACTTACACGTCAGAGTACCTCTTAACTTACGGAGCCATTTTCGTATTTCTATCTTCTTATGCATACTATAAAAGGAACATGGGTATTTATAACCGTCATGTCTATATTCCCAAAAGGTGTTGGCAGAGGTTTATTGTCTTAAGTTACAGTTTACCGACTACGGGTTTAAGTCCCAGGGGGTGGAAAATTCCGGGTACAATTCTAAAGTTAGGGTTGCTACTGAGATTTCCCTAAAATCCCGTAGGTATATCCTACAGTACCTACATGTTGCGTGTTTTATGCGGGCCTTGTGTTTCGAATACACATTTATTTTGTTTCTTGCCAGTACCTAACGTTAGGTTTTCGTGACATTGCGAACCTAAGCTTGACCTGATTATACCCTGGTCTTTAATCTCTGCAACTCACGATATGGTCTAAATAATTTTATATATAAGCTGATTTTTAATTTACTACCTATCGTTAAGGGGGTAAAAAACCAACACCTGTTCCATACATATTGATTGTGTTTTACTATATTTTTTTAAGCGGACAGAAATATTTTTTTAATTAATATACCAGACCGGACTAAAACGAAAAGTTTTCACGTCTTGAAAGTCCCTTAGCTAGAAATCATGTTGTATAACGCAAATTCAAAATACTTAGGTATAATAAATAATGTGGGTTACACGTGGAGAGCTTCCATTGTAATAAGGGTTTCTGATAAAAGTAAAAGAAACTCTTTGATATGGGATTGTGAATATAATACAAGAAAATGAGTTAGAAAACGACTGGGAAGAAACCATGTTATTAACTTTATAATCATGGTTGAAAAAAGGAAAAATAATTTGAATCATTCATTCAATTCGTAAATATTGGATCATCCGTCTATCTTTCCGATAGTGGCTTAAGAACTACCTACTATAATATATACCTAGTACCTAATCATCTGTTTTCTGACTATCTTAACTAATTAAAGTTTTTTATCTTTCTCAGTTCTCCCTTACCCGTGCCCCATCATAAAAATAGAAGTTTTATATGAACACGTGTAGAACAGCCCGCGTAAAAACATAGCATAGTATCTAGACATATTCGCTGTTTCGAAAGACCTTCAGCCACGTGTGGTTTCTGAAGTGACGGAAACGTCCGCAACGGTTTTAATAAAAACCGTTTTCGCGCTGTCTAGCCGGCAAACGGCGGTTCGATGAAATATGACGCCGGTATAATAGGTGTGCGGATAAGGGACGTAAAAGTTTCATGACGGCCACGCTCCCTCAATATCCGGCCGGGATATGCGGAATGTTCGGGCTGCACCGAGCGACACCATTTGCCCGGACTCGCACACGATTAACTGAATTTTATGTTACTCTAGCGACCGCACGTCACTTTGCTGGAACACTTTTATAAAAAACGTTTTCCTTAACTTCATTATGATAGCCAACGAGCTAGTGACACGGTGTAGCGTGTGGTGTTACACGATTTAACTTTCCTAGGAAAAGTTTTCGTGTATAAAATCTCTGTGGTGCATCCTGTTAAAGAAAGTGTAAGTACTATAATTTATGAAACGAGAAACGGTTGAACACATGCAGAGTGTAATTTTATTGTCTTATACTTTTATGAAATTAAAGTTTTGCTAATTAATTAGGCATTATTTGTGGACAGAATTATCCAAAGTTTCACTTTGGTAGTGTATCTTTAGATAATTCCGGCAATATATGGAAATTTTGAGAAAACTAGATTTTAAGTCGGTTAATTAAAGTAAATCCTATTGTAAGGTTTTTCTGCAATAATATTCAATTAACAAATCTTGTCAATTGATTAACTGGTCAAGTTCTTACTTCTAATCTATTACTTGTACTGACTTCAATAGACAAATATTGTGAAACACCTCCATGAGTATGATAAAACTCTAACGTGTGTAATACTCTGCGAATGGCGATAGGTGTCATGTCTTTTGAGAATATACGTCGGCTGTCAAGCGGGTGGCGCGCGGTTGACATTCGATTAAGTATTTTTATAGTGGCGGGATATCACGTCAAATATACACGAGTGTTTATGTGATTTAAATAGCTATTGATCCGTAATGCATTGTGTGCGGTTTCTAAAGATTTTACCAACGTTTGATCTAGATGCGTTTTATGACATTATTTTAACACAATCGCATCGTAAAGCATGTTCAATTTTTGGTATAAAACAGCTCATAAACCACGATACCCGTGCCTCTTGGGTCAACATCTATATTTACAAAAAGATAATGAAATTTTCCTAAGTCCTACATCACTGTCACCTGAAGTTACCTCGCTACCTATTCTGAAGATATTTCAAAAGATAGTGGAAAATAATGACATAATATCCCGATAAAAATTGAGCGGGAAGTGAAAACTTTTTATGGGGGTATTCGCATGGCACGTTTGCGACGCCGCCGCTCTCTTGAAATATGACGAGAGTAACAGGTGTAAGTGCCGTGGACCGAGTGTTGCCTGCTTTTTGTGCGTCTACCTTTGTCACTGTACGGCTGATTAAAGATGTCACATGTGACATTTTCGGCCGCATTTTGTTTTTTAGCTGGCCAGTCGAGCGGCCTGTCGAGCGGCCATTTTGACATTATTCCATATTTCAGCTCAAACAGTGGCGCGTAGTAAAAGTTATTTCATTTAGTTAGCTACCTATTCATTAAAAGTACCTTCAGTGAAACATTTTAATTAAGAAAAATAATATTTTTTGTAACCCATTGTTATAAGCATTTCTTTTATTTCATCGCCTGCATTTTGGGGGCGGGAGTTTAAGTAGAATTATTTAGAGATGTGAGTGAGGACGCTAATAATACCTATTAATTGTTTGATATAACACGCAACGTAACGTGCACATATAATTACTTCTAGGAAATTGTACATTTGAGATATCCATATACCTTATATGTGTCTGGCAGGTAAATTGGCACCGAACAGTCAGCGCTTTGGCGGCAGGCAACTATTATTCTGGTCTTAGCATTTGGTACTAAGCCGTCACTCACGGTCGCCGCTCCTACGGCAACCACTTTGTCTGCGGGGACCAATGGCCGACGACACATAACGTATATACATTCGATTGCACAGTTTCCCCTAATTACGTGTATTGGCAATTCCCGAATGTATCGAATATCGACTACCTTAATACGACATTAATTGCTTCCTGGTAATATACACGGCGGAAAATCTAGCTTCACAAATACGCAGTTCAATGTATCTAACTTAGGTAGAGAGTATGTACAATATAAATACGAAGGTAAATGGTGCAAGTTCTCTGTTATATAAGCTTCATTTAGCACGACACGGTGGCAGAGGGGCTGAAGTGAAGTAGAAAAAAGGTGATTATATATTGCTCAGGTCACATTAGCTAGCGGTGAGCTTCTTTTATAATAAAAATGGACTTTATATTTTTTACTGAACTAAGTTATCTATTAACTAACTAAATTATACGACAGGACAATATTTTATTGGTCTTAATATATGGCGTTACTGTTAAATTGCGCCGCCTAGCTAATTGCTACGCCGTAGATCGGTTACGACAATTTTCAGATATACACCAATCAAAACTGATTAATAGATAAAGTGCTAAGTGTAAAATAGTAGATTGTTATACAAGGAGCTAAAATGATCCATTATATACGAGGTAGTTTTACTCCCGAGCTTTAGCGAGGGAGTAAATAGAAACCGAGTTTTAATGGGTTTTAGCTCCGTGTGTTACACTATACTTTTCACTACGATTGCGAGAAATTAATTACGGTCACTACCAATTCAATTTGCAATTAGTGAAAAATTATAAAGATTTCGCGCCAATGTCTTTTTTTTGTTTCTTCTGTAGCCGCAACACATTGCATGCATTTTAACAGAGATCGCCGATTTTAGTTCCATTTTCAAAATTAAAATGAGGTTCTTTTTTTATGAAACAGTAATAAGTCGAGTCTTTATTCATGATTATTCTACTTATGACTAAAGACTTTTTCGTTTTTGTAGGCTCATTGTCATATTTGACACACAAAAATTAAAAAAAAAAGACATTTTCCCCTAGATGATGAAATGCTATTTTATCCCCGCTCTGGTATGCTATAATGACGGCCTTTTTGAGCAAGAGAAGTGAAAACATAATTATGTCTCTGTTCACAGTGATGTTCTAAATACGTTTAGCACTAGACGTATTAAGTGATACATGGTGCAAATGTGTCTTTTATGTTCATGAACGTAGTTTTTGTTCAATTTTAATTTGGCAGACATAACCTTATTGTGCGGACCTGCCAGTAACTGGTATTGTGTAAGCACTGAGGTTACATGCCAGTACTTGTACGCTTCATCAATCTCAATACAGAACGATAAGCTAATGTTTGTTGAGGCCTCCGAATACCTTAATCCGTCAATACTGATACCTTCATCAAGTTCTGGCACCGGTTATTGTTCATCCCATACATTATGATAAATGATAAAATATATGAAGTTGTACGTACTTATTTGTCTATAGTAACACATACACAAGGCCTTTGCCAAAGTTGGGCAAACAGACGTAGATGTCGATGTCATCGACTCAGTAGGGTCGTTAACTTAAAATTGTTTTTTAAATATTTTCTGTCTGAATAAAGGCTATTATTATTATTATTATTATTAACACATACACAATATTTATTGGTAGCTTAATATGGTAACCTAGTATAAAGTTAATAGTGAAAAGTAGCCATGGTTTTTCTGATATCTTTTATATTACAAAAGTAAGAAAAAATAAACATCAGTGACAAAGTCTACGTAGCTTCCAGGAAATTGAAATCATTTTTAAACAAAAGCTCGTTTTAACGGGAAAAATAGCAGGAAATATTGGAAAAGCGAATAGAGCGAATAATGCTGCGGGCAAACGACAGTTTATTACAACACAATTAATTGGTTCGATGTCGAACATCCTTTGATGGCGTCCTGTATTCTACCTATATTTTCAATGGCGGGATAACCAATTTTGGTCCGTTTTCTCCTTTCCAACGACAAATTTATTGTGCCAGGAACGAACATTATTGCCACGAACATGTTTCTATTTGGCCGTAATATGTCAACGGAAATGTAGGTAGCGGCTGAGTGTCCTATTTAATTTATTGTGCAGGAAAAAGGATGACTTCTGGCAAAGGGATAACATTTTGATCGGTTGGGTGATGTTGTGAATTTGGACGTCATCCTGTCACTTTATCATGTTTTTAGACACAATAATATTTTTTGTAATAATATTGATTTTAGTCTTGTGTGAAACAATTTAAATAGGTACCTAAATGAATGCTGAATGCTTTGGTCATAAAAATTGTAGTGATCGCATTGTTTTATTATCCTTAGTATTAATTTGTAACCGAAGTATTATTTAAACTGTTATTAACTTATAACAGATGCGTTATTATTTAAGACAACGATCATCACTCAATAAAAAAAACAGGTGCCATTCAAGCTGAAACGCCAAAAATATTAGCGCCTAACAAAAAACAAAAGTGTAAGTAGTACTAACAGGAGTTTGAAAGTTATTTCTCCAAGTGGAACAAAGTCGCTAGCTACTTAATTATACAGAAGGTAATAATTGTCTCAAATCAAACGCATATTGAACATAATGTTAATAGTTAATGGACATTGTACGTGCACTGAACACGGTTCTCAGTATTGGGCCGTGTCCAGGGGATAATTATTCCAGATCATCGCTCACAGAGAGATGTATCGATGTGCGTCAGGCGCAACAAAGTGCCTGCTTTCAAGTACTATCACATAATATGATCAACGGTTTATGATGCAGGTTTTAGTGTACTGAATAATCGATATTGAAAGGGTACTCAACTGTTCATATCGACTTACGCTTGCAATATAGAATGAAACTTTGATTTAGTTAATTTTAATAAATCGATTGATGTCTGCTGGGACGAGCGCGTGGCTAAGTAAAAGTGGTACGGATCGATCGGTCAAGCTACGCTTGCCGCGGTCGGTCTGTTGATGGGTGACCATCCATTTCATACCGAGTTCCCTCCATGCCTCGGAATGCACGTAAAGCCGTTGGTCTCGGCTGTCATTCGTTGATCTTTGGCAGTCGTTATGGGTAGTCAGAAGCCAGAAAGTCTGACAACTAGTGTTACCGAGGGGTATCGTGTTACCCAGTAACTGGGTTGTGGAGGTCAGACAGGCAGTCGCTCCATGTAAAACACTGATATTCAGCTGTATCTGGTTAGACTGGAAGCCGACCCCAACATAGTTGGAAAAAAGGCTAGGCTGATGATTGTAGTCTGCTGTTTTACTGTTAAAATTAAGTAGGACGAGCTTTGATAGTTTTTAGGCCTATGCCTCGAATCTTGCGGGCAGCGGGGCGGCGGCGGCGGCGGCGCGGCGGCGGGGCGAGCAACGCAGACCCGTTCTCGAAACGAGCGGGCAGATCGAGCGGCACTAGTAGTAGTAGTAGTAGTATGACGGGCCGGTGTCCGCAACTCCACGACCAAGCGCGTATTTTGCGTACAGGTGGGAAGAAGATCATTCGATCCACCCGAGCTCCCCAAGAAAGGCCAGCAGCGCCTTGACATCGCTGGCGATCTCCCGCAGGTTACCTGGGTTTCCGAAGTACTTTGCCCTGTATGAAGCAACCACAGGGCAGTTCAGAAGCACATGGGCTGCTGTCTCGTCCGCCCCCATGCAGGCTCTGCACAAAGGGCTGTCTGTGACTCCTATGACAAAAAGATGTTTATTGAAAGACCCATGACCAGTTATGGCGGCTGTGACCGCACGTAGCTGTTGTTTGGACAGTCGGAGGGCTTGCCTCGTGAAGCGGCCCTCAATTTCAGGAAGAGCCTCCTTGGCTTGCCTGCACTCGCCATGTTCGGTCCACAGTCTTTGGTGTAGATCCTTGGTACGTTTTCTTACCATGGTGCGTAGGTGACCGAACGGGAGAGGCACTATGGGTTCCGGACCCACCGCGCTCATGCTCGATCCCCTTCTGGCAAGCTCGTCCGCAGCATCGTTACCGCGCGAACCGCTGTGTCCTTTGATCCATTGAATGGTTGTATCATTAAGAATACCCACCTCGTTCAGTCTCTGATGGCATTCGTGTATCAACCCGGAGTTGACCGTGTAGCTGTCCAGAGCTTGTAGTACAGCCATGCTGTCCGACAGTATGCGAATTGGTTGTCCTACTACCTGTCTGTTTAGTATAGCTGAGGCCGCCAAGCAGATGCCCATGCACTCGGCCTGGAACACCGTGTTGTAAGCACCCAGCGGCATTGCTATATGTATGTTGAGGTCTTCCGAGAAAACGCCGGCCCCCGTGCCGGTACCTGTTTTAGATCCATCTGTGAAGATCCGCAGCTCAGTCGGGCGAAGGCCCTCACACCGCCAATCCTCATGCAGTTGGATTTTGTATTTTTTGTCAAATATGAATTGTTTAGGAATTCTGTCGTTAATAGCTTTAGTTATAGGAGACTCCTTACTAAGTTCCTCTAGTAACGCAGAGTGTCTGGTGCTAGTCTTGCTCCAGAGATTTAGTGTTTTCAAGCGTAATGCAGCCGTTGTCGCCTCTTGTTGGATGAATAGGTGAAGCGGCGGGAGCCCTAACATCGCCTCCAGTGCTGCCGTCGGAGTGGTCCTCATGCAGCCCGTGGTCGCCATGCAGGCTAGCCTTTGCATACGCTGGAGTTTGTTGGCGGCTGTGATTAGCTTGGTCCTCGGCCACCACACCACCGACCCATAAGCAATCATGGGGCGGATTACCGCGCTATACAGCCATAGTATTATTTTAGGGGATAGGCCCCACTTCTTACCTATCATTTTCCTACATTGCCAAAAGGTGATGCAGGCCCTGTTTAATTTGTTGTCTAGGTGGTTGCTCCAGTTTAACTTACTGTCTAAGATGACCCCGAGGTATTTTACTTCGTTGGCCAGCTGGAGCTCGGTATTGAATAGTTTGGGTAGGCGGTAGGGTCCTAGTGCACGTTTGTGGGTGAACATGACTAGTTCGGTTTTGTTGGGATTGACGGATAAATCAAATTCCCCGCACCATCGCTCCACGATGCGTAGCGCCCGCTGTGTGAGGTTGCAGATGGTCCCGGTCACCTTCCCTGACACAAGGATGGCGAGGTCGTCTGCATAGCCTATAGTGTAGTAACGTTCGGCATTGAGTTTCTTGATTAGAATGTTGATTACCAGGTTCCACAGGAGGGGGGATAACACCCCTCCTTGGGGGCAGCCTCTGGCAATCATGGCTACTTGCTGCTCTTCCTCAAGCCGAACTACCCGTTTACTTAGCATATTAGTAATCCAGTCAATTAGTACCTGTTCTACGCCGTGTTTGGATAGGGCGGCGCTAATGCTGGAGAAGCTAGTTTTGTCGAAGGCCCCTTCGATGTCTATAAATGTACCCAAGCAAGAACCCTTTTGGTGGATGTCCTCCTCAATCCTACTCACCACCATATGAAGGGCGGATTCTGTTGACTTACCTGAGCTGTAAGCGTGTTGATTACCGTGTAAAGGTAAGTTTCTTAAAGGCCCGTCCCTCAGCTCCCTTTCGCATAGTCTTTCCAAGGTCTTCAGCAAGAACGAGGTCAGACTGATCGGTCTGTGGGATTTGGCGTTTGTGTAGTCACTCTTACCTGGTTTAGGGATGAATATGACCTTCACTTCCCTCCATCCTATAGGTACATATCTGAAGGCCAGACACGCTCTCATTAAGGGCAGCAGTCTATCGGTGATTAGTGCTCCACCCCACTGAAGTAGGGCGGGAAAAACTCCGTCTGGGCCGGCTGCCTTGAAGGGATGGAAGGACTGAATGGCCCATTGGAGCTTCTCCAAGGTGATCATCCTGTGTGCGTAGAACCAGTCATTACCTGATGGTGTGTAGGTTGCATCAGACCAGTCTACCGTCTGTGTGAAGACACATCCGGGAAAGTGGGTTTCTATTAGAACCCGTCTCGCTTCGTCTGGTGATGTTGTGAGTGTGTTGTCGGGTTTGCGGAGAGTGGCTACCCCAGGTGTGTTCTGCTGTGCCAGTATCTTCCTTACCCTGTTCGCTTGTTGGCAAGATTCAATGTTTCCACAGAATTTGCGCCACCCCGTGGTTCTCCTGAATCTGATGCATTTCTTGTAGCTGGATTTGGCCGCGTGGTACGCGTCCCAGTCATCGTCAGCACAAGTGTTCATAGCTCTGTTCAAGGCTTTTCTTACCTTACTGCGCTTACGCTCCAGCTCAGCACCCCACCAGGGTTGTTTCCCTGGCGTCCTGGGCGCGGTGGTTATTGGGCATGCAGCTTGGTAGCATTCTATCATTGTTTCAGTCACATGTCTTACCTGTGCATCAATCAATGTCGTGCACTCTAAAGGCAGCGAGTTAGCTATAGGTGTTAGCTTGTTTGCAAGGTTGCGTGTGTAGGCCGCTCTATCCGTGTTACGCGGATTACGTCGCGGTGGCGTCGGTGATATACAGACCTGAATGTCAAAGCGGATCCACCTATGATCGGAGCAGGAGGCCTCCTTAGAGACCTGCCATCCGGTGATGATTTCCGCTGCACCATCCGATGCTAAAGTTAGGTCTATGATTGTGCGGCTCCGTCTAGTGACAAAGGTCGGTTCAGAGCCTGTGTTAAGTAGGGATAGGTTGGTTGTGAATAAATAGTCCACTAAGGCCTTACCCCTCTCGTTTGATGTGTCCATACCCCATAACGGGTGGTGGGCGTTGGCGTCGGTCCCAATCACCATCTCCAGTCCGTTCCTCTCGCAGTCATTCACGAGGCGGGTGAGGTCGTGAGGGGGCGGGTTCTCCGCCTCAGGCATGTAAGCCGAGGCAAAGACTACCGGTGTGTTCTCGGCGCCGCGCTGTATCAGCAGCCTAGCTGCAGAGAGGTCTCTGCAACAGAAATCATTTAGTGGCTGTGCTTTGAGGTTACCTGTCACGTAGATGCACGCTCTTGGGTGATCATGATCTGTAGTAACTAGGAGCTTACCGCCAAGATTGGAGAGTCCTTGTATGTGGCCGGCCCTAATCCACGGCTCTTGGATCAGGGCAATGGCCGTGTGTTGTACCTCCAGCCACTTGCGCAGCTGAGCCGTCGCAGTCTGACTGTGGTGGAGGTTGGCTTGGAGGATTTTACATGTTGACGAAAGGGACGCCATCGCTGGTCAAACCCTCCTCGTCTCCCCCAAGTTTTAACCCGGCGAACAGGTCCTCGTCGAGGCAGTCGCCCCCGACGGAGCCGCCACTCTCCGGGTCCGAAGCCGAGGACAGGAAGTCGTCCGGCTCCTCACCCGATGGAGAGGCGGCGGCCACGTCGGCGGCGACAGGAGCGGCCGGTTCTGCTGTAGCAGGTGCAGCCGCGGTTGCTACCGGGTCTTGTATTGTGGGGATGATCTCCCCAGTTTTCGGCGGCCTCTTCAGCTCTTCCCGGATGGTCTCAGTGGTGGGGTCCCATCCCCGAGGGACTTCGGTGAACCTACCGTTCCAACCCTGAAATCTTACGTACACCGCCCCCAATCCAATTGAGAGGCGGCGCCCGGCCTTCATCAGGGTCGGGATTTGGTCCTCAGGGATGCTAACCACCAGAAACCAAGCCGCGGCCTGTTTGTCTGCGAAGTGTAGGGCCCATTTCTTGACGTCGACCCAGGGGTTCTGATAGGAGAGGGCCCGTCCAATGTTGGTCGGCTCTCCGAAGACTCCCTGCTCGTTTGGGATGACGACCCCGCAGCGTGCTCTCTTCTGCAATTCCGACTGGCTCTTGACGACTAGTATGGTGTTAGTAGGGAGAGCCAGGCCGGAAACAGTGCGTTTAAGCCAGGTGAGTGTGTGGTCGTTGCCACACCAGAGTTTTAGGACTCCTTCAGCGAACAGCGGCTTTGCGTTGAAAGTCGGCCCTGGTGAGTCTTGTTTGGGGGAACAGGCCTCGCTTATGATCTGCCTCTGGATGGCAGCGAGCACCTGGTCCGACGTCTCCTTGCTGATGATCCCCGTACGGTCGCAAGTGATCGCGACGTTCAGGGGAGTGCTAGCAGCTTGGGCGTAGCTTTTGTTGGCGGCCCGTTTGGATTGATCAAGCCGCGGCCGCTTATGCTCTCCACGAGGCGAAATCGTCTCGTTGAGAGCTCGCTTGGCTACGGCCTGATCCTTCCAGCCGGGTTGCTGTGTTTCTTCCGTTGCCGGAACTGAGCTGGCTTCACTGACAGGAGGTTGGCTCGGAGTTGGTTGGCTAGCGCCGGCCTGAGCCTGTTTGCCAGCTGTGAAGCTAACTTGTTTAGAAGAGGAGGCCTTGCCTGCTTTCAATGCTAAAAATCGAGCCAGGCGCCGCTCCCTCTTTGTTTTTCCCGCCCCCCTTTTAACCTGCTCCGAATGAGCTGTTGGACCTGAAGGGTCTGTGCGAGGGCGTCGGGTCTGTTGAGTGTTTTTACCCTTGCCCTTGCGTTTTTGCACCTGCCAGCCGCTTGCGAAGACGTCGGCGGTGCAAGTCGTCCCTGGTTGGTCAGGGACAACGATCGGGGCTTGAAGAGCCCCAGTGGTGGGAGGGTGTGTAGGTGTAACCCCGGTGCCGGATTTACCCGATGCCGGGGCTTGTGTGCATTGGCTAGGGCTGCCACCAGTTTTACCCGGCGACGCAGCCTTTGCCTGTTTTGAATCGAGCGGCACTATAGCGGCGTAGTGTTGTGTTCGTGGTTGTGTCGTCGAGATATTTGTTTTTATTCGCGAACGAAATGTTTGAACAACGGCGACAACATCTTTTTGATTCAAATTTATTTCCTAACGCTAAAAATAAATTGCACAACACAGCAATGCAGACGCGCGGGCGGTCACCGCTTGACTGGAGCGCACCGCTCGTTGCCCGCCCTCGCCCGCTGCCGCGCCTCTGTTTTCGAGGGCCGGTCCATTTGATTTTACGCATTAGATCCTGCCGACACCGCGCCGCCGCCGCCGCCGCCCCGCTGCCCGCAAGATTCGAGGCAGAGGCCTAAAGGAGGTTTCTTGCAACTAATAGGTTGATAACTCATCTCATTTTTTAAAAAGAAAATGGAAAATGGCTAACAAGTCACTTTTACATTACCCTGCTTCCATTAATTTGGCCAATAGCCTTGGGCTATAATTGTTTGAAAAACCTTGAGCCAACTTTAGTCCTAATTAAAACTCTGTTGATCGATATAGAGAGGTTTTAGGAAAAAGGTGTGACAAGAATTTCAGGTAGCCCTTGTAGTAGGTTAAGTTGGCTTCACTCAAATCTAAAAATAGCCCTGAATATCGATACAAGTGTGGCCCCGGCTAACAATAGCTTAAGGGGCTATTAACGACGTTTACAGATTTGCACTGATTTTGAACTGACAATCACGTCAAAATGTGTAGTGTAAATGATTTAAAAAAAAATTATGTTAAACTAAAACATTCTCTTAATCATTTAGTATGTGAATATTTTTGATTATATTCATATTAAATAGTTTAATTAACTCGTGAAGTTGTATCTGCCGCGGACAAAACATTGACAATCACACAAAATCTACCAGGTATAATTAAACGAAATTTACACTATCTTACAGACAATTTTATTATCTATCTTTTAGTATACGCCTTTTTTTAAGTTAAAGAATACTGTGTAGGTACTGTGTAATTGAAATACTACCGTGGGAAGGCTTGTTAAAAGAACGATAGGAATAGATAATGGAGTTTATAAATAGTGACCTAAGGTTGTTAACTAAGCTGATTCTTCTTCCCTCGAGCGTTGTATAAAAATACGTTGTTTTTCTTACGGAATCTGCGTGGGTAGAGACTCCAATGAAATGAACTTTAAGATTTCACTCTTAAGATCATTATTTAATAAAAACATCTATACTAATATTATAAAGAGGTACCTAAAGTTTGTCAATAAAAGCAGTCGCTATCGAAGTTGCGGGCACAAGGTAGTACCTATGTTATAAAATTAAAAACTGTGTATTAAAGTTATCTTGAATTATTTTGCCAAAATTGAAAAAATGCTTGTGAATTTTTTATTAACGTAACTTCCTATATAACGGCGGCTTTTAATATTTAGTAGGTATTATTGTACTTAATATTTAGCTTTTTAGGAAGACTAAATTATAGTTGTTAGGTATTTACGTAAGCTGCCAGTCGATTGCTTATAAACACAAAAATGCTCTTTAGCCCTCGGCGGGCGTGGGAAAATTAACATTTTCATTCCGACTCAACAATGAAATGACTTTTAAGAAAATTGTAGTACCTTTTGTGCTTCTGATAAGGGTTATTTAGTTCGATATTATTATTAAGAAACGCAACTTATTTGTAACATGAGGGAATTTACGGTCTTACATGTAATGCTGGCGCTTCACTTGCCGTATTAGTACAAATAATTACGACTTGGTTAATACAAAATTTACCCAATAGGTACTAATTGAAATGAAGTCAATTTTGTATTTATCCAAAATATTTGCACAAATACGTCAAGTGAAGAGCCACTCTAACATTTTTGGGGCACTAAAAAAATATATAACAAAAATTATAATTAGCCTGTACTATTCCACGTCTGGGCAAAGGCCATTCCTGCCATCGATTTAGGTTTTGCGCTTTGTCTTGCCAATCGTGAAGGAAATAGTACAAATCGGTTAGGAACAAGTAAAATAATAATAATGTCTACGAATACTACTTACCTGCTTTCTTGACTGAAATTCTATTTCCTTAACCATGCTAGAGAGATGGGATTATATTACATTAAGTAAGTGAGAAGTAAAAACTAAACATTGAATGTTTTTTTTTCATACAGAAGCAATCTTCCACCGCTCCGGCTAGTCTATAAAATTTCATTCAAC
Source organism: Charanyca ferruginea (assembly GCA_947361185.1). Taxonomy (NCBI): domain Eukaryota; kingdom Metazoa; phylum Arthropoda; class Insecta; order Lepidoptera; family Noctuidae; genus Charanyca; species Charanyca ferruginea. The sequence continues at coordinate 16,309,684 of OX376059.1, read as the reverse complement.
CAGTGAAGCCTTTCATTTTATATCTCAATGTTCAGTCGTTAATATTTATTTGAAGCAGTCATCGTGAAATGAGACAATCATTTCTCGTAGAGTTTCCTAAATGATTCAGAGAATATTTTGATCTAGAAACGCCCGTAAAGTTTTATTAAGGCGAGAATATGCTTTGGACAAGGCGGGGGTTGCCACAAAGGACTCTACGCCTCAAGGTTGGTACCATTGTTAGAATGTTTCGGCGCTTAGACAGTGTCGCCATCATTATAGAGCTTTCTTATAACATTGTCGAAAGACGTTTAATTTCTAGAAGGCAGTCTTTGTAGAAAGCAACGCACACGTTCAGTAGTAAAATTGTTAATTATACCAGGAGCGCATAGGTAGTTAAATGATGCGATACCCACCGGCAAAGCACTCGACTACGGAGATAATCTACGCCCGCGCTCCGGTAAAACGTTTTAGTGCTCGGTAAAACACTAAGGTGTAGTCGATGGATAGACGATTGTGTTACAAAATGATTCATTAGAGAAAAAAACGTTGTTTAAAATGATAACAAAAATATGATTTGACGCGAGCATTATTTCCTTTTTTTAGATACCTATATAAGTAGATACTTGCATGCTTATAAAAAGCTCAGCGCAATTAACAAAATATTGTGTACAGCATCTTGTCCGGTTTATGTAGGTACAGTTATGAAAAGAAATAAGTAACCAGGGGGCCAAGTCTGCTATTTTTATAATTTCGTCATTCCAACACGATCCCATAGTCATGTTGCTAAAAGTTCGTAATCTGCTAAATTCAAAAAGGTCGATCATTGGTCGGTTATGGTAATAGTAACTTTTTGACGTAGGATTTTGTGAAACAACCCATTTTTTTGATTTGACGATAGTTAGCGCCATTTTTGACTATTACCGGTCGGTAATGGTTAGTTGAAGCAACCCGCCCTTAGTCAGTCATTAATTTGTCATTTTGTACGAGATTACCATTCTATATCATTTCTTATAATGGCATGTCAGTGGTTGACCAATGGAAAGTCTTAATGACGCCATTATATTAGTAGATTAGCAAACTTGTCAAAATCAACAATTATGAAATCAATGATAGACCATTCTGACACTATTGTAATAGCAGACTTGAGGCCCAGGTTCGTTAAATATAGTTGAAGTTTACTAAGAAACCGATGAATATTTTCGAATGTGATTTAAATTAATTGTTAATTTAATTTAACTTTATTCAACAACTATCTATTTCTAAGTAAACTTCAACTACATCCGACGACCCTAGTTGCTTATACTGGGTGGGGACGATGATACGACAAACAATTTAAATACTGGTAATACTAGTTCATAAGAATATTTTGAAACTATCAAATAAATCCTAAAAACGAAATTAAAAAAAAAAACAAATATACTAAGGAGCATATAAATGTAACCAAAATAAAACACCATATGAAATATTGGTTTTCTAACTTGTGCGAAGAGCGGCAACTTGTGGCGTCATAATTTAATATTATTAATGCGCAATAAAAACAATTACACCAAATTACAAAATCCTACCGTGATCCTTTTTTGTACTATTTCCATCCCCACTTTACTTTTTAGACTTTACAACTCCCTCAGGTGACGACAGTTCCTGACCCCATAAGGATGATTGGTGCCGTCGACGTCATATTTTCACCAATATCTTGGTTGTGTTACAAAATTGGATACATATCCAAACCTACGCTATAAAGTTTAACGTACCTACCCTAAATGTATTGGCTCTCTAAAACGCTATCCCAACGGAACTATAAAGAGTGTACAACTGAATTGTGACACTTTATTACGTGTGTAGTTCGGTAATGTGTCGCACGACGCACATGGACCTCGTGAGGATTAAATCCGGTGTCCTAACACAGTAAGAAATAATGTTGCGGCTTAACGAATAACTTCACTTTTTATATATAAAAAGTTTTTTTGAAAAGGACAACCGCCTTAAAAATAACTTTAATTTCGGAAGTCGGAGGTAATACAAAACTACAAGCTAAACCAAAGCCGCCGACTTTGTTTGTATTATTATTATTTATTGTTTGATTCAGATGACAATGATCCATTCATGTTAGTAAGCCTCTTATAATCTATATTAGTATAATTCATTCCATTAAATAAAATAATAAAAATCAACTAAATTCACAATAAATTACAGAAGTTTTTGAAGGCGGATGTTTTTTTTTGTAAAAAAGTATATTTTCCCAGTTTTTAGAGCCTACTTCGTAACATCCAAATTAATTAAGAAACAGTAACATCAAAAAATTAAGAGATTCCTTATTTTTTAACCAACTTTGAGGTATGGTATGCGCTATCCATTAAAAAAACAAACATCGAAATCGAACTACAATGTAAGAAGTTACACGTGGTCAAACATTAAAAAAAATATAAGTACGTGTTGAATTGAGAACCTGCACCTTTTTTGAAGTCGGTTAAAAACGTAAATAATTAACTCAGCCTCAGTTAAATTTCTCCCAAGCTGCGTCATACAACCGGCTGTACGCCACCCGTATCCAAATCACATTTTTTAAACCGTTCTATTTATTAAAATATCACATTATTTTGAAATGATTGCCTCCTAAATATATCCCAAACCAACAATGAAACTGTTTCCATTCAGACTTATTATGTGTCTCTCGGCAGTCCGGCACACATCGACGTCGTCTCCCTCAGGTGACATTTCTTGACCTCACCCGTTAAGGATGATTGTTGCCATTTGTGGAATGACAAGACGATAATAATATTTTGTACGCTGAAGTGTTGCCATGGCTTAAATATTAAATGAAATAAAATGTATTTTGTTCGAAAGGCCTATTATTTATTTCAGAATGCACACACTTGATTTCATATTTAGTTATAGCTACCTTAGTTCACGCTGCACTGGATACAATGCTTAAATTATGTTTGATTTAACCTTGCAGCATTGCACAGTTACGGCACAAGCTAAGTAGAAAGCTTTCGAACACAATTACACCTATTAAACTGTTTCTTCCTCTTTTCATGTCTAGCAATTTCATTGAATTGTTTATCATGAATATATGTTTTCATTGACCCCTATACAAAATATACTACATATATATCTATTTGTTACTAAACACATTAGCCGATCAAGTGTTATGTTGCTAAAGGTTCTCCAACGGGGCATATAATTTGCCAACATTCAACGCAGCCAAAGGTAAAACTTTCCGAACTTGTGCTACGTTTACCTTGCTTGCACCATCACCGTACATTAGCAAGTTTTGTTGAGCCAATCTATCAGTCGGCTTTGTAGTTGACGGTTCGCTCCACTTTTGTTATAAAATTGCCTTTTATAATGTCTGCGCTGGCAATCTGCCGTGCTGCTTTATACCTAAGTATTAGATGCTTTAATAGCAGCTCCTTGCAACACGCAACTCAGAGAACAGTTTTAATGATTTTTTATCAACAGTGTGTTTTGTATTTAAAATACTTTTTCACGTTTTTATTATTTTCTTTGTCACATCTTTTGTCACAAATCTTTATAAAAGTAACACCTGTAAGCTTTATTTCCAGCAGCGCCTTTAGATTCAATTAAATCTCTGTAAAAGTGCCGGTCGAGAACTCCTAGATTAAGTTAAAGTGCAAAGGGCAAACATCATGAAAGTAAGAGTAAATGGTTATTATAGGGATGATAATTGAGAATCACCGTGCTAGTGTGTCAGGGCGGCGCGGCAGTGGCTGGCGGGCCGGGGCGGTGGACGACAACAGCCCTCCGCGTATCTACTAATTGAATCTGAGAACTTGCGAGAACTTGCCGAGACTTTCCGAACTTGCGCGAAATTTGATTAGCTCGTCATCTTTCTTTGAACGTCGAGTTTAATTTTTTTTTAACTTGGGCTTACCTATCTATCGTGAAATTAATCATGACATCAGCTGAATCGCGTATAATGATACAAGTTTGGGTCCTGTCGGTAAATAAATTCTATGAGTCACTGCTGTTTTTGCTGATCGGATTAACTAATTTAAATGTAATCTATTACAATCGCATGTAGCATAGGAACTTTGTTATCGTGGGTTCTCTTTGGTTGAGGTGTGCTTTAATTCTGTAATCTCATATCTTTGACATCCACTGATTAGCAATTTTGTGTCATGGGACAATTTTGATGGTCCCAGAAAAGGATACTCAGCCAGTTTAAATAAATGTACAAACAAACAAGCCTCCCTAGTTGTATGTACCTTTTGAACTGTTGAACACAACACATTACCTTAGTGTGAATGGAATTTAGAGCCCCGTGCTCGTTACTTGGTGATCAATCACGAAATATTTCACCATCGCCGTTGAGCTCATTTGTTACAACTTGTTTGGTACATTTATCTAATTACTTACTTGTAACTGGTAGCACTCCGGCTGCGCCTAAAAGATTGTTATTTATTGGCCTTATTCGGTCGAGCGCGCGTCGTGAATGCCGTGACTTAATAATTATTTTTCGTTGTAAGTTGTACTAAGGCAGGCGTCAACAAAAGTCTGTTATAGTAACGTGTTACACCGGCAAATGTTCTGCTTTTAATTTATTTTTAGTCTCACACGAGGTTCAGTGATATAAAAGCTGTGTGGGAAATGAGTTGATGTTAATGCGCAGCGGTGCGAACACATACTTGTTTTACACTTTTGCAGCCATTGGGAAAGTCGCCAAGTCGCCTCGACGCAGTCAGCACCTTAAATACTATTTTAAATTAAAAAAGGTTGTTTAATGGATCTTTTGAGGATATTAAACATTATTATAGACAGTATCTTGAACTGAATAGGTTAATTTAACAGGCGTTCATCTCGCGAAGGACATTAGATGATCCCTGCTAATTAATTGCTACGGGTTTAGCTCCTCGTGCACTCCGTCGTTATCTCACTCCAGAAAGTATTAATAAGAGTAATCAACTGGAATTAAAATGGACTTATCGCTTTATAAAAAGGTATTTTATTAAAAGAAAGATAAAATAATAGCGAAACACTGGAGACGGTGATTATATTTTGTAATTTAAGTGCCATCAATGAGAGGAATATTTTTATTTGATGTTGAGTGTAGGTAGGTACTTATCTGCTAACATGATTTAGAAGTATTTGTTCAAAAAATGTCATAGTAAAAGATAAACAAAATACTTAAGGGCTTAACCTTGTTATTTCGCTACTCGTGTACTTTGACTCTCAAAGGTGAACAATATCGAGTGATGTCTTTAGATAAAACATGCGAAAATAACATTACATAAATCTTTAACATGGCAAAATATGTATAATAACCAGTACATATGTATTTAATCGCCAATTGATGGTTCCTTTTAACGATTCAATCTTATACAAATAAGAAAAGAATTTGTACTCGCTTTAGTAATATAAAAGTCCTCGATGGCGAAGGCTTATCCTCCTATTGAAAAATCTTGCCATCCTGAAACGTTCGATAAGACTTACCTGTCTTTTTCTATTAATAAATGGTACGGTAATACGGTTATGAAGCGTTTTAAAGAAGATTCACGAATTTATGAAAACATGTATAGTAGTTTCGCTTTTTTAAAGAATGTCATGGAACACTTCATACAACGTGTTTTGATGAAAGTTGTTATTACTTGTTATGATTCGTAATAACCCTTTATCTGTTGAGGCCGGAAACCGCGCAAGCGCTCATCTGTGGGGCCGCACGGGCTGGCCGCATGCTGTTCCGACGCGTCTGATTAAAACGACGATATTATATCTCCGAAATTACGTTAGTTAGCTCGTCGTTTTGGCGATGAAGCTGAACAAAAGGCACACTTTGGTACATATAAAGAGTAGACGAAAATGTATGATTGGTTACATTGACATAATAATTGTTTTTACAGAAGAAAAAGGAAAATTCCAAAAATCTTTATTTTGGTATTTCTTAATTTGCCTCAAAAAATGACCCCCATGTTTAAAATTCATTTATTTACGTTATATGGGTGTGATTGTGTTACAGAAATTCAAATGTGTACCAAATTCCAACTTAATAGGTCCAGTAGATATGGAGAAATTATTGGCTGTGTGTGACAGACGGACACATGATTCCATAAGCGTTTCGTTTTTCAGACGTACAGAACCATAAAAACCTTAAATTATGGTTTTTGGGTGTTACCAACACAGAGCGGATTTTTTTTCATTATAGAAAAGAGATCAACGGGTATTTTTTCACCAAACATTTCAAATGTTTGTTTAAACAAATTATAACGATTTTCAAAGTCAAAGTCAAAGTCAAAACATTTATTTGCTTTAATGCGGTTATAAAAGATGTTAGGTACATTGTTGTAGTGCAGAGACACATTTCGCCACAAATTGGCATGCAAATATTGGAGCAATAACTACTCTTCACAAAATAATCATAATATATTTGAGCATTATTTCATGAGCGCATTTGCTGCATTGTTAGGTAATACTCATTATAACAAGTAGGTTTAACATAAATTTGTTTTTTTGTTTTTTTTAAGTAACAAACAATAGACAATTAAATTATCTAATAATAACATAAAATAAAGCCTATGTAGGAACAGTGGCCACTAATTCTACAATGCATTCCTAAAATGATAGGACTGACATGACGAGGTTTGTAAAAATTCTGCTATTGAATAAAAGCTATGTGAAATAAGCCATTTTTTCAGAACTATACAGAATTTTCTGTAGGGTAAGTCAGTAAAATTATACCCGTTTCAGAAAATGTAATTTTAAGTTATATTATATCTTAAATAATTATTTCTTGGGGCTGTCAACACAAAGCGAAGAATTTATCTACTAACTATTGAAAAGAAATCAACACGTAGTTTTTCACCAAACATTATTTTTTTTGTTTAAACAACATTAGAACGATTTCAACGTTTCAATAAATGTAAATGAGCACATACAGTATTGTACACTTAAAAAGCAGATCTGTGATTGATTGGAAACGTTCTCAATATTTAGGCGTGTGTCTGTTTAATATGAAAGCAAAACATCTTATATTTTCTAATGAAAATCAATTGAAACACTTGAAGGCTTTCAATTTTACGGCGAAATTGGTTTCACAGAATACTACGATAGGCTGAATTTGGGTCTTCCATATTGAATTGCTGTACTAAACTAATTAACTCAATTAACCGATTGGTTTACTGAAGAACGTTGCTTAAGGCCTGTGTTTAGCAACATTTAATCAAAGCATTACATATTGAAACAGTTATATATTTAAAATTTCCGTAAGGAAATTGACGTAATCAACTTCTTAAATATGTTACCGGTTGATTTAATGTTGGTGAACATATGCCTAGGACGACTTAGTAGAACCTTATGATGATACTTACATCTATTATTGTGGTCGACATTTTTCTATACATACTGCACCTACAGCTGAGTGTTGATCAATTTGTTTAATAATTGAATGTAATTCATAACATTATATATTTTAAGAATGAATTTCAGAAAAAATGCTGTCATGGGATATACAAGCTTTTATTTGGTCCAAAACAAAGACAGATCCACCACTAAATCAACCATTGAGTCGAATGAAAGACAACGCAAATAACATGGAGGTTTTTCTGCCCAAAACAAAGAAAAAAGAACAGAAATTTAATAGAATCCAAATTAAACAAAGATAAAAAGGAAAAAATCCTGCTACCCCAAACGTATTTAGTTATACACACTTTCTCTGTTCCGCAGTGGGTAAAAATGCATTTTTTTCAGTTTGACTTCTTCGGGAACTTTGCCGTCCGCCGCTCATACTTTATTCAAATAGAGTTGTGGACTGGGAAATGTGGGTGAGACCGAACTTTTGACGTGAGTCATCGCATAAAAACTGTACCAACTACAATCAATTCGAGACTTTTGCACTTATCCACGCTATTCTTTTGTTGTTAAAAAGACGTTGTCTTCGTGCCTTGTTTTTGTTTGACGTGACGTGGTGTTTACTTTGATAAATTCTTTCATGATGGAGGTCTTAGGATTTAATTAAATGTGTAACACGCCCGATATGGCGTATTGTTTTTTTTAAACTGTACGAATGAGTTACCTACTTTTTTAGTAACGTGTCGGTTAACGTTCTTTAAAATGTCCCTTATTTTGCTTTTCTAACACAACTTTATACAGTCCATAAATTTCTTCACATATTAAATTTCTTGCGGGATCCAAGCAAGTCTCACTTTCTCAAGAAAGTAAGCTTCATCGCTGTACCCAATATTCTGTGGTCGTCGCTATAAATTGGCTTACATGGGTGCACTGACACGCGAACTATGTGACCGTTTTATGCTGTACACCTACACAAAACAGCTTAATTTATTTTTATATGACATCGTCGAGTCTTGAATTTTGACGCAGAAAGCTTGCGATCAAAGATATTGATTATTTTCCTATGTTGGAATTGATTTGGAGTTAGATTGAGAGACTTTTTGCGGAGTGAAGTCGCCACGTCGTCTGCGCTTGTTCTAAAGTGAAGTACAGGGCAATGGACTAGACGGAAAAGTTCTATCTACGTAAACTTGGCCGGCCCTAGTCTACATTGCAACAAGTTGTTAGTATAACAACGACATCGAACACTGTAGACGTTTGTCAAATATTTGGTTACTATATTTTCATCTAATATCTAAAATTCTCGTGTCATAGTGTTTGTTATCGAACTCTTCCGAAACGGCTTTACCGATTTTTATGTTTACCCTACACCTACCCTACACCTACCCTACACCTACCCTACACCTACCCTACACCTACCCTACACCTACCCTACACCTACCCTACACCTACCCTACACCTACCCTACACCTACCCTACACCTACCCTACACCTACCCTACACCTACCCTACACCTACCCTACACCTACCCTACACCTACCCTACACCTACCCTACACCTACCCTACACCTACCCTACACCTACCCTACACCTACCCTACACCTACCCTACACCTACCCTACACCTACCCTACACCTACCCTACACCTACCCTACACCTACCCTACACCTACCCTACACCTACCCTACACCTACCCTACACCTACCCTACACCTACCCTACACCTACCCTACACCTACCCTACACCTACCCTACACCTACCCTACACCTACCCTACACCTACCCTACACCTACCCTACACCTACCCTACACCTACCCTACACCTACCCTACACCTACCCTACACCTACCCTACACCTACCCTACACCTACCCTACACCTACCCTACACCTACCCTACACCTACCCTACACCTACCCTACACCTACCCTACACCTACCCTACACCTACCCTACACCTACCCTACACCTACCCTACACCTACCCTACACCTACCCTACACCTACCCTACACCTACCCTACACCTACCCTACACCTACCCTACACCTACCCTACACCTACCCTACACCTACCCTACACCTACCCTACACCTACCCTACACCTACCCTACACCTACCCTACACCTACCCTACACCTACCCTACACCTACCCTACACCTACCCTACACCTACCCTACACCTACCCTACACCTACCCTACACCTACCCTACACCTACCCTACACCTACCCTACACCTACCCTACACCTACCCTACACCTACCCTACACCTACCCTACACCTACCCTACACCTACCCTACACCTACCCTACACCTACCCTACACCTACCCTACACCTACCCTACACCTACCCTACACCTACCCTACACCTACCCTACACCTACCCTACACCTACCCTACACCTACCCTACACCTACCCTACACCTACCCTACACCTACCCTACACCTACCCTACACCTACCCTACACCTACCCTACACCTACCCTACACCTACCCTACACCTACCCTACACCTACCCTACACCTACCCTACACCTACCCTACACCTACCCTACACCTACCCTACACCTACCCTACACCTACCCTACACCTACCCTACACCTACCCTACACCTACCCTACACCTACCCTACACCTACCCTACACCTACCCTACACCTACCCTACACCTACCCTACACCTACCCTACACCTACCCTACACCTACCCTACACCTACCCTACACCTACCCTACACCTACCCTACACCTACCCTACACCTACCCTACACCTACCCTACACCTACCCTACACCTACCCTACACCTACCCTACACCTACCCTACACCTACCCTACACCTACCCTACACCTACCCTACACCTACCCTACACCTACCCTACACCTACCCTACACCTACCCTACACCTACCCTACACCTACCCTACACCTACCCTACACCTACCCTACACCTACCCTACACCTACCCTACACCTACCCTACACCTACCCTACACCTACCCTACACCTACCCTACACCTACCCTACACCTACCCTACACCTACCCTACACCTACCCTACACCTACCCTACACCTACCCTACACCTACCCTACACCTACCCTACACCTACCCTACACCTACCCTACACCTACCCTACACCTACCCTACACCTACCCTACACCTACCCTACACCTACCCTACACCTACCCTACACCTACCCTACACCTACCCTACACCTACCCTACACCTACCCTACACCTACCCTACACCTACCCTACACCTACCCTACACCTACCCTACACCTACCCTACACCTACCCTACACCTACCCTACACCTACCCTACACCTACCCTACACCTACCCTACACCTACCCTACACCTACCCTACACCTACCCTACACCTACCCTACACCTACCCTACACCTACCCTACACCTACCCTACACCTACCCTACACCTACCCTACACCTACCCTACACCTACCCTACACCTACCCTACACCTACCCTACACCTACCCTACACCTACCCTACACCTACCCTACACCTACCCTACACCTACCCTACACCTACCCTACACCTACCCTACACCTACCCTACACCTACCCTACACCTACCCTACACCTACCCTACACCTACCCTACACCTACCCTACACCTACCCTACACCTACCCTACACCTACCCTACACCTACCCTACACCTACCCTACACCTACCCTACACCTACCCTACACCTACCCTACACCTACCCTACACCTACCCTACACCTACCCTACACCTACCCTACACCTACCCTACACCTACCCTACACCTACCCTACACCTACCCTACACCTACCCTACACCTACCCTACACCTACCCTACACCTACCCTACACCTACCCTACACCTACCCTACACCTACCCTACACCTACCCTACACCTACCCTACACCTACCCTACACCTACCCTACACCTACCCTACACCTACCCTACACCTACCCTACACCTACCCTACACCTACCCTACACCTACCCTACACCTACCCTACACCTACCCTACACCTACCCTACACCCTACCCTACACCTACCCTACACCTACCCTACACCTACCCTACACCTACCCTACACCTACCCCACACCTACCCTACACCTACCCTACACCTACCCTACACCTACCCTACACCTAACCTACAAAAGTTTTCTTTTTTTTTTTCTCCGTAAGAACCATCTTCGTACTTCAAGGAATGTTATAAAAAAAGAATTATCCAATTGTCTGTGAAATAAAGCGCCTACCCTACACCTACCCTACACCTACCCTACACCTACCCTACACCTACCCTACACCTACCCTACACCTACCCTTCACCTACCCTACACCTACCCTACACCTACCCTACACCCTACCCTACACCTACCCTACACCTACCCTACACCTACCCTACACCTACCCTACACCTACCCCACACCTACCCTACACCTACCCTACACCTACCCTACACCTACCCTACACCTAACCTACAAAAGTTTTCTTTTTTTTTTTCTCCGTAAGAACCATCTTCGTACTTCAAGGAATGTTATAAAAAAAGAATTATCCAATTGTCTGTGAAATAAAGCGTGTAACTCTTATGAAGGCGCAAAAAGTTTTATCTCTGAAAGTCGACGGAGCACAGAAAAGGCAATGGAGGAAAGTTTCTCGAAACCTCCACGTCACTTTGATGTCTAAGATTCAAAAGCTGATACGATTAAATTTTTGCTTCACGAGTTCACATGAGATTTAAAGATTGAATTTATTCGAGCCCATAAATCTGTAAGGTCGACAGAATCCAAATCAGAATGTTAGTATAGATTCGGTTGTTTAAAAATTATTAAAATTTCAACTTCGGAGGCAGTTGGATATAATAAAGCATACAGCAGAGGGGTGTGATTCTGTAAGACCTCATTCTAAAGTTCGAATCTGAATCCGCTGTGAGTTTCTTGATTGGCATTCAAAAAACTCGGTTGATAATTCGAATTTACACTAGCGCCACCCTCGCGACCGTGTCAGCGAGTTGAACTAAATTGACAGGGAGATTTTGACAGATAAAGAATGAGATGATGTAAGAAGTGGCATTCTGTAAGGTAATTTCCCCGTCACTTCGACGCTCACTTCGCACTCGAACCCGATTCAAAGTGTCAAATATATCAAGGTCATTTTGAACCTTATGGCGGAGTGAGAGTGAATAGCGATGTGAGATGCGAGTTGTTGTTTAAATTTTACAGAATCGACCTACTGGTTTGCGGATCAATGTGAGTCTCATTCATTTACGGAACGTCAAAAGAATATGTATCTACTGAGTCCTCTAGACAGGCTTATCCTTATACTGGTAGAATTAATTATGGTTATAACAACAGACAAACATTGCAACAGAAAAACAAATATTAAGTAGGTACTACATAAACCTTTTTTTGGTGAAGGGAATATTTAGCTGTCATGTTTGGGTTCTTTTAGTCGAATCATGTATCGCGAATAGCTGACGTACTTACTTATGTGGGCCGACACAGTTGTAATCAGCAAGGTAGAGTTGATTGCTAAAGGAGCAACAGAAGTCTGTAACTATTTGAATCTATAAGATTACTTAATTATACTTCTACAATGGGTGTTCGTTCCAAGTATATTATTTAAAGAGAATTCGGATTTTCGGCGTCTGTTGGCGCGACCCATCTGTGGCTCCCCTTTCAACTTTACGATTTAATTACTTACTGCAAACATACAATCCCATTTAACTCAAGTGGTTTATTATTCTCTCCGTAAACATTTCGATTATAATTGCTGAAGTGGATGCTGTAGATGTAAGGAATTTAAGGAACAGATCTAACTTGTGTGTGCTTTCGGCTTTCGACCTTTTAACTGACGAGTAAGATATTTAATTGCTGAATAGCAAGATACATTTTTTGTATCTTTCTAATTAACAATTATTAGCTTCTTGGTGGGGGCACCTGGTATCCTGAAATACAGGCTTCGGCTTAGTTTAGGCACCAGTCTCCCACGAATAAAATATTCTCACCTTTGTAACACCTTGCTCAAATTCTCAATGTTGTCCTTTGTGAGTTGAGTTCCTTTTATTATTAGTTAGAATTTGGTATATAAGAATATTACTAGCGGGCCTGGCAGACGTTGTCCTGCAACTAGACTATAGCGCCACCTGCCGTATCCAATTGTGAATCTAAAACATTCTCGAATCCACTGGATCACACACAAACAAATTCAGCAAAATCGATCTAGCCGTTTAGGAGGAGTTCACTTTCATAGACACGCAAAGAAGATTTTTATAAATAAGATGTTGTGTTTTGTAATTTTTATTTGTGGAAGAGAAAATAAAGAATTTATTATACATATTATGTGCAATCAATTTATTTAGATTTTACCCTTATCTCCTGTCAATCTAAGAAGTCCGATTTGACGTTCATTTATCCGAACTTTATATGAATGTCTACGTCATCATCCTTATCATCATCATCGGCCGAAAGACGTCCAGTGTTGAACATAGGCCTCCCGCATAGAACGCCACAACGAGCGGCAACCTGCTTAAGAAATTGAAATATCAAATTCAAAATCCTAATTAATTACTATGGCATCCATACACTATAACAACGAGTATCCTTCGTAATCATTAACTTTATCTTTATACAGAAAAAATGCACTTAAAAACACGAATTAATCGGTGATTAATACCTACAATTCGCTTCGCGCTGTACTGACGACACGAGTCAGTACAGCACGAAGCGAAGCATTGTTAAAAAAAAAAACAAATATTAATACATATAAAAATTCAAAAGCTAATACAATCACGAGATTGTAGGTATTCGTTTTTGAATTTGTATTTGCTTTTGTGTCTTCACTCGCAGTGTTCCGCACGGTCTATCTACCTTTTGTTTGATAATCTGAGGTCAGGAATATAAGGAGCATTTATATTTTAGAATAGGTCCTTAGAAAGTGCTCGAAGCTAAAAACAATTAAAGTTTAAAACTTTCAAATATCGAATAGTAGTTTTTAGTTAAATACTTCACCATCTGTATTCACGGAGCAATGATCTGTATAGTTTCAGTTTACAGGTAAATTAAAATCCACGTCTATCCCTGTCTGTGGCTAAGCCTTAGAGCCCTAGGTACGGCTTTACCTGAGCTTACCCTAGACGCGACTTATCGGCTTCAAGGCTTCACCAGCTAGCACGCCGCAGCTTGGCTTCTACGTCACTTCGTTTCGCAACACAACATTAATAGTGAAAATCATTATTGTTCTTAATACTCGTAACAATTTGAAACGAAACGAAAGCCACTATAATTATAAAAAAACTGCTTGCTTGCTCCTGATGATTATTACAACGAATATTCGACTGTGTCCAGTAAATTATTGTACAAGTTTTTCAGGAGGCGTATCTCGGCATAGGGCTTTTACGGACTGATATATGATAGGCAATATGAAAGGCTAGATTTATATCTTAGTATGAATCTTATTATTATGTTAATGTACCATTTACGAGTCGGATATGAATCCTATTGATAGGGTGAAAGTTTATACGTTTAAAGAATTGGAAATATACCAACTTGTGTAGATACAGATACGTATCTAGGCTGGTACCTAGTTATGTAATAATAATTATAATTATTTATTTGTATAACCTTTTATGTATTATTTGTGAAGCCCTGATAATATCTGGCTCTGGAGGAGCTAGATATTATGATATCTGTATTTCAGGATTTAGTTTATACTGAGCAGCGTTATGTATTAGAATTTTATATAATTAATGCGTTTATACAATAGTTTAGTAGTATGTTTAATAGATTTTTTAGTTACATTACATTTTTATTTATATACTAGCTTCTGCCCGCGACTTCGTACACGGATCCTGTTGCTTATGCCAGCGACAGCGGGGTCGGCAAAATCGAAGATCTGAAACGTCTGATGTCGAATTCTAAGAGCCCGGGGACGGGAAAACAAGGGGATGCGCGAGATGATTCGAGACGTTCAAAAAGTACAATTTTGAATCATACCTCCGATGGCGGAATATGTGGCGGAGTCAATCATAGGAGTATACGTAAATGAACTCCGTTCCTTACCAACCCAAGGAAGGTCGCCATGACCTACGGCTATATCTTGAGATACATCCGATTCTTCAGATGATATCGACATTCTGTTTAGAGAATGTCGAAGTCGATCAGAATTCAAACGTTCGTTGCGCTCTTCTTCTGTCTCTTCATGCCGTACTCCAGCAATTATTTTTCTCTCACTTTCTAACTGATTATGAATATTTTGTTGTGTGCGTGTTCGGGACAATCTATACTATAATATTATAAAGCTGAAGTTTGTTTGTTTCTTTAATTGAACGCGCTAATCTCAGGATCTACTGGTTCGAATTAAAAAAATCTTTTTGTGTTGGATAGTCCATTTACCGAGGAAGGCTATAGGTCAATGCGAAGCTGGGTCGGGTCGCTAGTGTATGATAATCTCGATCAGCAGTTAGTCGTGCATCACGTTCATCATTCGGTTCAAAAGACCTGTTAGTAGATGTGCGAATACGCTGAGAACTCAAGCGTGATTCTGTATCGGTAAACGTTTCCGATTCGCGAGACAATGCATGTCGCTCACGATCAGCGGACAGTCGCGCATCACGTTCCGCAGCAGATGCGTAGATACGCTGAGAACTCAAGCGCAATTCTCTATTCGTGAACGTCTCCGACTCGCGAGACAATGTATGACGTTCACGATCAGCGGTCAGTCGCGCATCATACTCTTCACTGGTCTCTAGAGACCTGGATGTAGATGCGTAAATATGCTGAGAACGCAGGCGTGCTTCGCGATCTGAAGAGGTTTCCACGGAGCGAGTTACAGCCTGATGTTCTCGAACAGCATCAAGTCTCTCCTGACGCTCTTTGGTAGATTCTTGGGATCTTATGATCCTCAATCTTTTAGCTCCTTTGGAACATTGGAAAAGATTTGACCTCTTTTTAGGCATGGTTATAGTTTTATTGTAAAGAAGATACCTGATCAATTAAAATCTAAGTAACTGCTCCCCTCTCTCCTCCTCCCTCCTTCCTCCTCTCTCCTCAAGGCGAAGCCGGGTCGGGTCGCCAGTATTAAAAATAAAAATAAGTATTTAAGTATGGACAAGGTGCGATGCAGACAAATTCACCGATTAAAAAGTAACTAATAGCCTTTTCCTTGGATTCAACCTTAGTATGTACCAATTTCCATAAAAATCGGTTCAGTAGTTTAGCCGTGAAAGCGTAACACACAAACATACTTACTTTCGCATTTGTAATATTGTAATGTAAATACAGGCAAGTATGGATGATTTTAACTGAAGTAACTGCTCCCCTGCGTTAACCAGGTAGGCTACCGTGTCACAAAGATAAATGGAATAGGAAATTAAACATCCAAATAACATAAGCCCGAAGGCATATTTATTCGATAAAATAAAAAAATAAATGGGAATTTTGGCCAGTAGAGTCAAATTTGGGAACACCCAAATATTCCGAAATATTTTATTCCGAATTTCGATATTCCGATTTTCAAAAGTCCGAATTTCATAATACCTAAAAATTATAATCTCTATTATTTTAAATCACGAAAGTTATGTTACCGAATGTCGTAAATCCGATTTGTTTGTTTTCCGATTTTCATATGTTCGAAGAATCAAATGCTCGATGAGTTCTCGGTCCGAAAAACGAAATTCCGAATTTCAATATTTCGAATAAACTGTTAAAATTAGGATTCTGATTCAATTCAGCTACGCATATATATTCAAAATGGTGTCCCCTTGTTTCGCAGACAGAAATTTCATAGAATTTCGTTTTCCAGAAAATGTTTCATATAACATTTGGTTCTTGTATTTTTATTTCGACTATTATTGTTTCAAAGACTATTTACTTGAATGAAACATATTTCACAGAAACACAATTCAAAGAATTTTTTATCAAATTTTTTTGTTTAACAAACTTTTCAAACAGTAGAATTACTTTTTAACAAATATTGTTTATTCGGTATATTTTTCTATGGAATTTATTTCAACAAAAATATATAGGTATAAAAAGAAAGACAGTAACAAAAATAATCTTAAAAAGTCAATATGTTGTTCTACAAAAGTTAATGACAGAAACGAATGCTGTGAAACCGACTCCACGTAGTCTTGTCTGCCCTACGCCTAGAGTGTAATTTAAATTCGCGTAGGCGCGGAGGGGCGAGGCGGCCAGCGAGCTGAGGAGCAGGTGGTTTTAACGCCCGCCGCCGCGGCTGAGGCTGCCGTAAGCCGAAGCTGCGGTGGTGAGCGTGAATACCATCTGCGACGATAAGCTCGCGTGGTACCGACGGAGCCCCGCAACGCCGTAGCCGTGACAGAAACCATGCCTGCTGCATGTTGCATGTTCGCTTGCATGCTCGCTTGCATGATGCATGCTTGCTTGCTTGCATGCTGCATGCTTGCTTGCACGATAAACGATTGCACGATAACGATAAAGATAATCGGAATTTTAATAATCGGAATTCGTATTTTTGATGTTCGGAATTTTCATTATGTCGGACTTTTTGTTATTCGATCTTTTGAAACTCGGTATTTTGAGAATAGTAATTATAAACGTTCGGAATTTTGAAATTTTAGAATTATAAAAATAGGATGACTGATAAATCGGAGTTGCCATATTAGGAATTTTGAACTATTCGGAATTATGAAAATCGGTATTTTGAAATTCGTATTTCTGACTTTCGGAATAAAGTTTTTCGTATTTATGTAGTGTACCCGTCAAATTTTCAATGATATACCATCGTCATTAAAAATCAGTCCTAAACTGTTACCGCCTTCACCGCGTGGAGGTACTCCCAGCTTATGTTATTTTATAAGATACAGTGAAATTTGTGATAGCTTTGATTTTCACATCATATGTTTCTGTTCTTCGATTTTTATAAGTCAACAGGAAATGCCCATCAGACCGAACAACTTTTGCTAAGACGTCATTCCTATATGTGTCATGGTGTAGCTGGGCTCTTGGAGTTCCACATCAGGTGTTCCAGATCTTCAAATTTATTCTCTCAGCAGAAAATGCTCATCACGTGGAACAATTTTTGCTATGGTACCATTTTTGTATCTCTTATAGTTTAGCTGGTCTGTTGCGGTTCTGCATCAGGTGTTCAAGTTTCCAAGATAAATTATAGCCTATATATTGCCCAGACTTAATACCTATACAACAAAAGAAAAATCATTCAAATCCGCCCATTAGTTCCGAAGATTAGCGTGTACAAACAAACAGACAAACAGACAGAATTTTTTTTTTGGATTCGTGCTCTATTACTGTTCCTAAACCCCCCTCAATTATTATTTTTTTAATATATTCAATGTACAGACACAGTTTTGTTACTGTTTTATTATATGTATAGATGTGTTATTCAATAACTTATAATATTATAATTAAATTAGTTAATTGAAAGCTATTGGAATTAAATTAGAATACAATATAATATGGGGATGATTAATGTATGTGTTTTATGGGTCAAAAATATTGAGTAATATTGAGTAAATACCTATTTACTTTGTGTTAATATGTTAAGACATTCAACAAAAGGTTATATAAAAAGTTTTTTAGTTAATAAACGATTAAAATAACTTATTTCAAGGCCATGATTTTTCAATAATCAGCAAAAAAATAGTTTGACTTAAACATTATCAACTCATATTTATTCTTCAAGGCATAAGTAATCTGTTGAAAAATCAGCCCTTGATAAATAATTTGATAACATACCCAATTAGTCTAATTACATATATATTAATATTGTATAGCGCACATTATATCACAATACAAAATACAAAAATAAGAAAATAACAATAACTTTCATCTAAACATTTACAGAACAACAATTTCATCTATTACAGAACAACAATTTCAATTATTCACCGATTTATTATCAAAAGTGAACATAAAAAAATAATTAGCTCGAAGCAACACACATTTTAACAAGACTGTGGCACGTCTAAGTAATTAGCGAAAAGAGGCGAGACCAACGACATAAATCATCTCGTTCCCACAGATATGTTCCCGTCTACCCGTCTACCGCGCAGCGGGGGACCGGGTAGTTCTACCAAATTTACATTAAACTTCAAACGAAACACAAGAAAATTAAGTCAACGACGCTACGTGACTTCAACTCACACGTTGGCATTTTAAAGGAGTAGTTCACGGCAATAATAATTAAGGAATTTAAATAAAGCCTGATACAATTAAAAGCTTAACGTAAATACGTTTCTCGGTATTTACGAAGCTTCAGTAAACTACTTTTATGGTAAACACCGCAAGATTAATCGCTTTCTTCCTCTCTTTTAGATGGCTCAAAAGATAGAAATCAGAACATTTTGCTAAGTTGCAAAGTATTTATTGAGCCAGATATCAATCTTGTGAAATCTCTTTGTTCATAAGCGAGTGTGTGCGTGTCTTTTGTCACTAAACACCATTAAACCGTTTGCTCGTCATCGTAATTGGTCTGTGTCTGTTTAGTTGGATGTTGGATCGTGGATCGTCACACGTAACAGATTCTAGTAAATTTTAATGATGTGTTGCGTTGCGTCGCAGTGCGGCGTGCCCGCGGCGCCGAGTTATGTATGCTACTACCACAACTGGTTGACGCCACTTTTGAGTATGCCTCCGGCGACGTTCACATAGGGTGTAAGAAAAGATATGCTAGGCAGAACTCTGACGAACACAATCGATACAACAATACTACTTCTTCTACGTCTTTCTTTATGGATGTTAGGACATTTTTATAATATCGAGTGGAACAAAATAGACTGAGATATTCCAGAGTCGCCACACCTACGTAATAATAGCATGGTTAACATTTTGAAAATAGATAGAGAAATTTACGAGCTATCAGATATAAAAGGTAAAGTGTATTTCGAACGTCCAAGTTTGACGGCTCGTTTTTATATATTTAATAAGATATTGTTATCAGACAGTCTTAACTTCATCCGGATTCCTCTGACTGTTCTCAAAATTTCAGCCATGCTAATCTTACGTCTTGGTAGGTATGGTGACTCTGGGATGACTCTTGTAAGCAAAAATCAACAGTGGCGACCACCAGAAAAGCGAAGAATCAATGAAGATGAGAGGACACAGAACATAATAGGTACAATGGGGTGTTTACAACGGAGAAGCCTATTTGCCAAGTACCATGGATTACAATTAACATAATTAATGGGTCCTAAAAAATGAGCTGTCACATTTGATTACAACAATTATTAGAATCAAATGAAACATCCTATTATAATAGGTATGGCAAAACCGCTTGAACGCTTGAAAATGACTAGTTCTAGTTTCTACATGGTTACGAATATTGTTGAAATCTTTCCGATAGTCGATAACGATATTCATTCTGAACGACTTTAGGAATGCTCAAGTTCTAAGAATTAAGTGCTTTATAACAACCGAGCCCAATTATTCAACTGAAATGAATGCAAATGAAACATTATTTAATTGGAAAAGTGAGTACATGTTAAAGCTGTATCATGCATCAGGTGGCTATTATAATATACCGACAACTGAATAGGTATTGCGCTTTAGAAATTACTAGTCATAATATTTTATTACTATGAACATTCGTTTTTATTGTAAAAAAAATATGAATCGATTAGGCATTTATAATTGTATTATCCCCGTAGATCTTTATGGAAATACCATAATTATATTACCCAACCTCCCTCATATCTATGAGGGAGGTTGTTTGAAATATTAATAATCTTGTTACATAATACTTCGTGATCACTTTTACTAACTTTTCTTAAGACAAAGCTCATTTACTTCCAAACTCCTTATACCCCGGAGCTCGTTTAGCGATGCAAAGGCCCAAAAGTGTATTTCAGCGGTGAACATTCAGGCGAGAGGAACTCACCAAAATATGTTCTACTTTTTTCTATTGGCGCGGAAATAGAAAATTATTTGAACGCGGGAGCTACGCTTCCGAACTGGAATTGTTTGAGAGGCGTTCGACTGATGTTAGTAGTGTACCGTTTCAATTCTCCTTCTTCACTTTGTTTTAGTTAGATTTAGCTTTACAACCGTGTTGGTACAAACATTTGTTCAATTGTGCGTATACATCATTATATACGCACAATTACAACACGCTTACATGTTTGCAATAAACTGAATTGATTTGATTTTCTATCTAAAAATAAAATTATCAAAAATGTAGAACTTGAGATTTTAAGAACTTTTAGAGAACTGATGATAAAAGAAAAAACCGGACAAGTGCGAGTCGGACTCGCGCACCGAAGTATGAATATGTAGAGGGACCTACTTTGTACGGAACCCTCTACATATTCATACTTCCATACTAATTAATATTATAAATGAGAAAGTAACGCTTCCACGATGAAACGGCTGAACCGATATTGATAAAATTTGGATTGAAAATAGCTTAAACCCTGGGAAAGCACATAGGGTACTTTTTAATCCGGGACTTCGTCTGCATCCGCGATAACCGACATTCACACGGACCAAATCGCGGACAAAAGCTTATTATAAATAAAGAATATATTTTTAGTGATTTAATCACAAATGTATAGTTTTCAGACTTTTCCCTGTATTTATAGTATAAGACGATAATACATGCCAAATTTCATAGTTCTAGGTTGAAATGTACGTTTATTGCGACATAAACGGCCGTATCTTTTTTTCACGTCAACTTAGAAGTTTCATTTTTTCACAGATTCAAGGGACCGTGGACCTAAGTATATAGTTTTTTCATTTCAACTCGATATCTAAACGCGTTCCCGAGATAAAGGGCCTTGACAGACAGACAGACAGACAGACGGACAACAAAGTGATCCTATATGGGTCCCTTTTTTTTCCTTTTGAGGTACGGACCCCTAAAAATATAACCTCTTCTAGTTAATAACGAAATAATTTGCATTCCGTAATTGGGTGTGCAATTACGGGCTGTGAAAATAGTTTCCATCAATATTTATTATGAAATTTTAATTATTCAAGAATTCAACATTACTCAGTGCTTATCGATGCGATGACGTGGCAAACTGGCAAGCTTATTATTTATTGGCCTTCAGTGGCATCGCTCGGGACCGTCGGCTTGTTGTAGACGACAGAATATTTTGAACGATGTTAACCGTATTTCCACGTTGCTAACTTGATTACTAATTGTTTGGTCGGCTGCTTTATACCACGCTATAGTTGGTCGTGTCCGTAAACGATCAGAATTTATATTATTTTATGAAATCAGAAATAAACGAATTTTACCGACTTTTTTGACGCTAAAAGCGCAGTGACCGAACTGCGGAGTTTCGAATTTTTATCCACATACAATTTAGTAGATACGCTAGATAGTTTTTATTCGCATCGTATAACTGGGCGCTGTTTCATCATTATACCTACGAATTTAAACAATAAATATTTATAGGACGTACCTACATGCATTTTGTATAGTATTTAGTGAATACGCCATTGATATAGGTAAAATAAAGTACGTGATAATGATAAGCATGCCAACAAGCTGTAGGTTTCCGCACTGCGACGCTGTCTACCATTAAAATTTACCAAAACTCCGCTCGACGGAACGAAGTAGGTAATCCACGTACATACATTCGTATTTACGCCACTATTTATGTACGGAGGATATCGCTTTGTACTATGACGTCATACTGGGAATATCGCCGTATAAATAGCTCCTATGAACTTGTTATAATACTCTCACGGCTGCGATGTGATGAGCCTATTTCTGTGTCCATTATGTATGCTATAGTTGCGCCAGTCGCCTGACTGCATCGAGTTTTCATCTTATTTATAGTTCGTTAGGTAACTTTTGATCAAAGTACGGAGGAGTTTCTTTTCGAACCTCGTAATTTGGAACGGAACTTTCAGAAAGTGGGCGCTTCAATGAACAAATCGTGGCGGGCAGTTTATAAAAAGAATAGGGACGCAACAATAGCCTCATTCGATTTACGCTTTATTCATTTTATTCGTTTCGCAAGATGGTTCCATTTTATTATCGTTATTGTTTCCCCATTGTTGAGTGGTTGGCCCTTTGGACCGCAGTGAATTGAACTCGTCATAAAATTCAATGTTATCTCTTATTTTCTTAATTGGTTTCTAAACAATGGTGTTTAAACGCTATACCACTCTGGTCAAACACATACCTACTACTCATCGTGAAAACTATTTCAATGTTGAATATACCAATATATAAGTAGCTAAGTACATTGTGATAAGTTTATGTAGGTGTAATAACGTCATTATATTAAACTTAATGCTATAATACAATATCTCCGTCTAATGGACAGTTGTCAGCAGTCTAACATAATACGTCAGGCTTCACAAAATGATCAGTTCACAAAGGACTCGACGTGATATGTGATACGATTGTCATTAGTTGCGCATATTGTGCGCTGTTTCACACAACAACGCGTTTTGAATTTAATGAAAAGCGCTAGTCGTCTTCTATAAATGTGACACAAACATTATATCTAACCTAGGTACTGTTTTCTGTTATGAAAGGAGTCGTAAAATGGGATAATTATTTGTTACACATACTTGATCTGAACCTGAGTTTTATTTATGACATTACTCATTATTCCTAATCTATACTAGGTAATAATTTAAATGCAAGTAACTGTCTTGTTTTGTTTGTTTTTTAGTTTAGCACAGCAGACCCACTGAACCGATTATAATGAAAAAAAGAAAACCACCTTCAAAAACTAAAAAGTGATAAATAACTTTAGCACAGAACACACACTTCTACTTTACTTTCGGAAGTCGGTGGCTTGGCTGTTCTATTTGTTGTTTTGTATTGCCACCGACTTCCGAAACTAAAGTCATGTGTGTTCTGATTTAAAGTTATTTTTCACTTTTCGGTTTTTGAAGGCGGTTGTCTTTTTTGTAAAAAAGCTTTTCATTTTTCGCTTTTTAGTACTTCCTTATCATCCAAATCTATTAAGAAATGGCAATACAGTCAAAACAGAGATTGGAAGTACAAGGTTAGAACATTACAACATCATCCATGCATATTTTTTGTTTTCTGTCGATTTAAAAAAAAAGTGCTGAATCAATTTCGATAAAATTTATATGGGACCACCCTTGAGGCATACCCTATTCATCAAAAGAAGAATTTTCAAAATCGCTTTACATTTGCCGGAGAAATCACGTATCAAATATACAAAAAAATAAATAAAAATGAAAATCGTAAAGACGAATTGAGAACCTCCTTCTTTTTGAAGTCGGTTGAAAAAGAGCCAGCTACCAAGAGGTAGCTTGGGTTTTCGATGAGGACATAGGCTACTTTTTAATCTGCTTCTTTCACGTGGAGGAAGTTGCGGGCAAAGGGTATAGTTATCAATACTAATATCCATACTACTTATATACTATTATACTATCCATACTTCCATACCTACTTCATCCATACTTAATATTATAAATGCGAAAGTAACTCCTCTGTTACGCTTTCACGATGAAACGGCTGAACCGATTTCGATGACGTGAATTTGGTATGAAAATAGCTTGATCCCTAGGGAAGGACATAGGCTATTTTTTAATACGCGATTTCGTCTGCATCCGTGATAACCGACATCCACGCGGACGAAGTCGCAGGCAAAAGCTAGTAATATTATAAAGGCGAAAGTATATATTAGATACAAATTATCATGGTGGGGAAAGTACCTAAAAAGCGAGGTGTCGGTCGCAGGAGAAAATCTTGGTTAAGGAACCTACGAGAGTGGACTTCGACTGGTATCTCGAGCGCCGCGGATTTATTTCACCTCGCAAAAAAAATTAAAAGTATTCAGAGCTGACTGCCAACCTTCGTAGTTCGAAGAAGCACTAGAAGAAGAAGCAGAATTGTGGTTCCTATTGTTGCCGCTAGATTGCGCTGTTCCAGTTTCAATACAAATTAGAGTTATCAGTTACGTTTACACGACGAAACGGATGAACCGATTTTGATGGAATTTGGTATTTAATCTGCGATTTCATCTGTTTCCACGATAGCATTCACGCGGACGAAGTCGCGGGCAAAAGCTAGTATTCTATTTAAGTAAAAGTTGAAGAACATGTTTTTAGGTTTGTTACTCAATCACGCGTATACCGTTGAACGGATTCGGATAAAAATTGATACATAGGTAGACCATGTCCTGAATTAACACAGGATATTTTTATCCTTGTACATTCCAGTCGAATAATTTCGATCTATGTAAGCGAAACTGTGGGCTTAAGCTAGTTTATGATATATTTTGAACATGTGTGTAGTTCTCAGTTTAGAACTAACCAATTTCTCGCGCACCTGCGTAATAACTACACGGTCAGGGCAGCCATGCAAATATCTGTATATCTGCAGCAGTAACAGATTTTCAGAAACAATGAAATCGATCTGAAATATGCTGTATACACCTACGTACCGGTATTTCCAAAATTGGAATGGTGTTGCCGAACGGTAGTTGCTTCGGAATATTCCTATTTAGTTAGTGTTTTCTGGAAGCCTGTATGATTATAACTACGCTTTGAGCTTACAAAGATAACTTCCCAGCACTAACTTTTTCTCAATTCCTGAAGATTGCAGTGACCAAAGTATTTTTAAGAAGTTCAGTCTTTTCTACCTCCAAATGTATTCATAACTAGCGACCCGACCCAGCTTCGCATGGGCCTATAGCCTTCCTCGATAAATGGACTATCCAACACAAAAATATTTTTTCAATTCGAACCAGTAGATCCTGAGATTAGCGCGTTCAAACAAACAAACAAACAGATAAACTCTTCAGCTTTATAATATTAGTATAGATATTATGTTCTTTATTTAGGTTCTTACACGTTTTAAACCAGGAGAGGAGTGATTGGTCCAGTGGTGTCGGCCACATCTTACAAGATGTAGACTTTTGACACAGGCTGGACTGACTTTGTGTTTATTCAGTGTTCATCATCATCATATCAGCCTATTGCTGTCCACTGCTGAACGTAGATCTCAGATCACCAACAGATCGCCAACCAACCCGGTCTTGGGCACCTGACAACCATCCGCTGCCAGCCACCTTCTTCAAATCGTCGGTCCATCGTGCCGCAGGGAGCCCCAAACTACGCTTGCCCAAACGCGGTCTCCACTCTAAAGCATGTCTGGTCCATCTACCGTATGTCCATCTACAGACGTGACTGGCCCACTTCCACTTCAGCGTGCTGATTCATCGCGCAATATCAGTGACTTTAGTTCTCTGGCGCATGACTTCATTACGAATTCTATCCACCAGGGAAACCTCGAGCTCTCTCCATAGCACACTGAGAAACCTTGAATTTGTAGACCTGGCCTACGGTGAGTGAGCGATTCATTGATCGCAGGCCGTAAACGGCGCAGGAAACATCATTATATCATCAGGTTGTTCTGGAATCAGAAATTCTAGGCCTACGCTGTGGACCCCCTGTGGTGGAATAGCCAGGTGGAGGTCAACATTGGGACTAGGCTGTCCAGTAGGCTGCTTATGTTGTTATTTCATAATTGTCTTTAACGTATTTTTGATTTGTCCTACAGAAATGATGACGTGCCGGCTGGGCTCGCGACGGCTGGGTGGCTCCCGAGGCTCGCTGCAGGCTGGCACCGCTTGCTCTGCCGCCAGCGAGCTGGACCTCTCCTCGCGCTCCAGACGCGCACATAAGGCTAGGTAACTACATCATCTATAGTTCAGTTTAGGTACTAATATGACCTCCGCCTATAAAGACAAAAGGCAAGGCCAATTTTTGAACGTCATTTACAAGAGGAAAATATAATTTAATCCAGTTTGGGAGGTGTCCAATGGGTGATTTCGCATGGAGAAGAATGGCTACGAAACTCCATACTTACTCTTTAAAAAAATAGAATTTTACAATAGTTTGAATAGGCGGCATTGTAATCAGTTTTTACTCCGCTGAATCATGGTGTTAAGATTCTCCGCCAAAAAGTGGATGGACTAAGACTATTGACGATTATGAACCCAAAATCTATACTATCCATCCATCCATATATCTATCTTACAATAAAGAGCTGTTAGAGCCATTTATAATCTACGTCGCCGCGATTCTCTTAGGGAACTATTTAAAAATATTAATATAATGACAGTGCCTTGCCAATTTATCTATGAAAATATTATGTACATAAGAAAAAACCTACATTTATTTAATAAAGTTAGTGATAGACATAATATTAATACTAGAAACAAAGACAAACTAGCTCAACCATATTTAAGATTGTCTAAAGTTCATAAATCTTTTATGGGGTTCTGTGTTAAGTGTTATAACAAAATTCCTAGTGATTTAATGCAACAAAATGAAAGAAAAGTTAACTCTGTAAACAAGCATATTACAGTTTAGAGGATTATATCCATGATAAGAATGCTTAGAAACATGCTGGGTTAAAAAATAAAATGGGTAACTAGAATCAACTTTATATTTTTTTATTATGACGTTCATAAGTGCCTTTTTAATGGTCTAATTGAAATAAATGATTTGAGTTTGACTTTGACTTTGACTATACTTGTTTAATACTATAAATGAGAAAGTAACTCTGTCTGTTACGCTTTCACGATAAAACGGCTGAACCGATTTCGATGAGATTTTTGATCCACGACTCTGTCAGCATTCGCGATAATCGAAATTCACGCGGGCGAAGTCGCGGGCAAAAGCTAATCTAAAATAAACTTTACACCGATATAATAGAGTTTTAACTTGATGAGTCAAAATTAAATTGCATGAATTCACCTTAACACACTAATAACTGAAACAAGGTTGTAAAATAATAATTTAGGGTGCATAATAGCTACGTAAGGAATTATTTTAAACGCTTCATAGTTCCCCCCACTCAGGAGTTTTTTTTTTGTTATTACTCGGAGAAAATTGCGTCGTTTTATGCTAACATACAAGTGCTGTTACAATTTTAAATATAGAAGCTACCGAGAAGTAATTGAAACAAATTGTGTGGCTTCATAACTGTAAACGTTTAGGGCGAATCTGGGGGGCTAAAAGTAGAATAAAATATTTTTTTGTTTTGATATTCATAAAAGGATATTTCATCAAAGTCGTTTTCCCTTGCTCGCTCGTGTAAAACGTATTGTACATTTTAATTGATTCGCACTTGTCCGCGGAAAGTTCAAACAATTTGGGGAGCTCGCCCCAACGAACTTCTGACAAATCCGACAGGAGATCGGATTTTACAAGCCTATGTTGTGAAACGATTCGTTTGATTTACTAATCGTTGAGGCGAGCTCGGAGAATACAGGCCTCTCTCGAGCGAATCATTATTTTCAAAGTTATCGATTTGTAAGGTAATAAGGTATTGAATTTTCCACTACATAAACCGGAGTTCGTTATCGTGGGACGAAATTTAAAGGCAAAAACGAAATTGAGTCATTTAGCTTCTAATTAAGTAGGTATCTTTTCGCAAATAGTAGCGTTGGCACATTCAATAAATGTGCCTCAAATATCTTTTGATAGGAATCTCTCGCCACGAAACAGGATTTTTTTAGGTACTTATTTTCAACGCCTACAAAAGATTTGAATATTGAAAAATATTGGTATTTTCTGGTCGTTTCTTCAGGTGAGGTGTGAAAAACTTTTGTTCGTAATTCCTACTTTTTGTACTAACTTTGTAGCGTTGTATTCGGTCCAAAAAGTTTTTTATGACACAAAAATGCTATTTTGACTGTCGGACTAATTGTAATATAAATAACTAACTAAAAAAGTATTCAGTTAACATAAACCTCATACATAGTGTTAAAAGTACTCACAGACGCAGATGTAGTAAAAGCACCAACTTAATATTGTTAGGACGAAGTGTCGACACACTTTTTGTGTTCAGCATTTTACACGTTCGGGGAGCCATATTACTTGATATCCTCTTAAACTGATCTGTCAAACCGCCACGAGCGATAAAGGGGATCTATCGCGATCATAACACTTCCAGCCTCTATGTATTATGGATCCTTTTTTTTAACGTCTCTATGAAATCAAGAATTATGACGTCCTTGATTTCGTTTTGTACATTTTATGGAGGTTAATAAGTTAGTTTATGGAGGTGGGATTTGGAAGGATTGTGAATGATGATTCTCATTGGTTGGTTAAAGAGTGGTTTGGTAGTGCTTTGAAAACTGAATAGCGAAGGATGAGTGTTAGCTTTGAAAATTACACGACTAAATTACTGCAATAAATGGATACAATTTTTTTAGCCTGCACGAGTGACGGTGTAATTTTTGTCAGGCGACATGAGTAACATATCTTCTAACAACGTCATGATTAAAGTTCTTACACTTCCTTTTGTTTTTTTTAAAAAAAGACGAGAAGACGTGGTAAGCGAAGAGTACAATCTCCTATATCTACTGTAAGCTCCTAAGTCAGGGTATTTCGGTGAACACGAACTACAAATTACCACACGCGTCCAATACTTTCGTGGTGTATAATTTTCTTGACATAACGTCGTTAAACGTGCGGTTCTTCCATTAAGGCGTCAGTGAAGATGTTCGTCGGCTTGGCTCTTGTTTGCCCAGGAACACGAGGACCCTTTTCTTGAGTGGCGCTTTAATCACAAGTGTGTTGACTCGATGAGCCTACGTCCTCGGTCCTCGCGTGTGAAAAGACCCATTCCACTTTTAAATAAACCTGCCTAATTAAATGTAAAACAATATAAATTGCCCCCGATGTCATGTTTTGTTTTCCCGTTTAAATATGGAACAAGAATTTGGTACTGGTTGTGTTCATTTTAAGTTTCGCTAGAAAAGGTCGTCTTTACGTTAATTGAATTAAAGTAAATTATTTTGGCGATCCCTGTAAGAATTTTTTCAATACTGTCGTTTGAGAAGTAATCTAATTATATTTACTTACCTTTGCTGAATTTATGCTTATCATTTCATTTGAAAACGAAAGCAAGCTGTGAGGACGAAAGCCATCACTGCTGCTTTTGAAACAATAAAAATAAGTTAATACTACGAGTTTAAAAAGGCTACATGGTCAGATGCAAAAGTCGATATATAGCGCTTTACTTAATCTGTAAAGAGTTGCTAAGCATTCCACGACCACTCTGCTGCCGGCAATGTGAGAGAGCGCCATCGTCACGGCAATACGACCGATCGCATTTTTGAACGGTTTATATCTCATTTTACGGTACGACAGTTCTAGCACGACTCTGCCCCCACAGAGGTCGTATTGGGAAAACCAATTTCTACCGGTAGCCGCTCGCGTGCCACTAAGTCGATTGGACTTCAAACGATTCCTTCCTCTCTCAAATAGTCTCATATCTGCATAACTTTTTAGATTAACACTGGCGAGTCGGTGACTTTCCTATTTTGCTATATGAACTGTTTTTAATTTTATTTTGCGTGGGAACGGATGAGAAAGATTTATGCGCTGTTTAATGGCTTTAGTTCCAAAACCGATTTGATATTTATGGTAAGGTATGAATGGTTTAGGTAAGGCCTATTTACCTATACTATCTCTATAATAATTATTATTATTGTATACGATTAGCAAAAAAAAAACAGATAATGTGATCCCAGTTAAGGTATTAAATTAATGAAACCATGAAGCGCCCATTTTGGTAGGACACGTACTTGACAAACATAAAAATTGCATAAACATAAAAGAAATGAGTATTTGCGATAAAACCTCTTTATAGTGGTTTTAACAAAATGTTTTGGCTATTTAATTAAAACAAAAAACGGTCTCAAAAGCTATAAAAAAAATGCATGGGTAATTGTATTTTTCTTGTTTTAATGGCTGCTGAATTGAAAAATGTGGCTTTACAACCAGTGTCTAACTGATGTTTTCAAAAAGGTGGCATGTTGTTATAAATAAATGTGGTTTTATAAAAATTACATTTAACTTATAATTTTAAATAAAATTATTATGTTCATAATAGCCTTTTTTAAATTGTGTTTTGCGAGATCAACAATGAATATTCATTTTAAGTTGCATACTGGCTGAATTACCAGTAGATACCATGAAGATATAGGTATAAATGGAGCCAACACTTAGAACATAAGCTTGAAACCAACTGTGGGCGGATGCTCTCTTTCTGAACGCATACATAAGAACGAGACAGTGATATGTGTTTTCTTTATCTTATATATGCATTCAGAAAGAGAGCGTCTGCCCACAGTTGTCTTCACTTAGGTATTTAGAATGTTGCCTCCACTTTTATCTATAAGCTTCTTGGTAGATACTCATCTGTTCTAGTCCTGTTGTTGTTGTTTTTTTTATTTTTTCTGAAAAAGTTAAAATGTCACACGGGAAAAGATCGAGCGGGAATCTGAAAATATCATTGATGTTACTAAAAGTCAAAACTAATTTATTTATGAATTGCATTGTGGTAACACAAAAACAAAATAAATATTGAATTTAAAGTGTATAAACAATACGTTTTCTGAAAAGTTATATTATCGTTAGAAGTTAAGTTTATTTCCGTCTATAAAGGATGGTATATAAAAAAAATATAGCATAAATTGACAAGACTTCATGACATTAAACGCAATTGGATATATTGACATTATTCATTAACAAATAATTCCATGATACATCTTCTGCAAAAAAAAACACTTCATTTTATCCCTGAAAACCCAATTAATTTTCAATTTATTGTAAAATTAGACATTTAGTTGCTTTACAATCAATAAGTAGTTAGTCAATTGAGTAGGCAAAAAAGTGACGTCATTTTTGTACAAATTATAAATGTACAAACGCGATTCTCCCATACAAATTCTATGAGAGAATCGCGTTGATCATGAAAAGTTTGTCAATTGATTGATGTTGTCATCTATCATATTTGACGTATTTTTAGTTTACCTAGTGCTTTGTTTAAAACTGCTGACCATCGGAAACATGCTCACATTGTTTTGTTTTCTTCGCTCTATGTTGCTGTTGATTCCATTTTGATAAAATGCTTCAAAACGGTCAGCAGAGATTTTATTGTCTGCTTATGCCACAGATATAGATAGATTCTAGATAACGCAAGTATCACGATCTGTATGAAAACCAGGCGCGCTATTTTTTGACTACCTATTATGAGGTCACAATGTTTTGTTTTTCTTAAATTTAGTATTACCAGGTATTACTGAGGGTATTAGATTAAAAATAATTGTTTTTTAAATTAATTACGCATAATATTGATCACAAAATGACTTACCGATGGAAAGAAACGTTTACTTTATTTTTTTACTTACGATTTATGTACGTAAGCTGGGCACGAAACTAGGCACGCGAAGTTTGCTCTTGCGTTATCTAGGTCTATCTATATCTGTGGCTTATGCTGATCTTGCCAATAACATTTTTACATTAGTGATATAAAAAAAAAACCCGAATAGAAGTATCCAGTATCGCGATATAAATTCTTGCTAATTAGGTTTTGCTTTTTTGTATAAATATTTTAATATTATTACCTAGATTAAAACTGTTGGGTGCGAGTGGGGAGGCGCCGTTGCTGAGCGGGTGGCGTAGTACGCCGCACACGCCGCACGCGCCTGCTACGCCAGCACCACATCATTCACACAATCACCTCGCACCGTCACATTGTAATGGAACCGACAGGTATAGTTACCTAACTTCCTACCATTGAACTAATTCACCTGCAGAAATCGAGCCATACCAAACTGTCAAATTATCTCAATTTAATATGAACCTTATTCTTTTGTAATAAAGTTGAAAATCTATCAAAGAAATTTGACAGATTGTTGTAGCTTGATGTGCAATTTACCTACGCACCACAATGTCACTTACCACAAAATTCACCACCATTCAGCGCTACGGCGTAGACCGCCTACTGGGGTTACACGTCAATCATAAACATGCCCTCCACACTCAGTTCATGCTATATACATATAACTAATACAACGCCACCCCACGTCACGCTCACGCCACACACACGTCGCACTCACGCCACACTCATGCCACTTTATTGCATTAAATATAGTCTTCATAAATTTATACTTCTATCAAAAAGGTTTAATCATTGTGTTAATCATGGACGTGATACACAACGAACCTAATAAATTCTTCGAAAATGGGCGATTAAAATAGTAATATTTTAAATTTAATAGGTTGTACCTACTCCTATTGAATTCGAAATAGTACTAACATGAAATTATAAAACTAACTACATGCAGTGGTTTATTTTTATCGATATTGTACCAATACTACTCGAACAAAGCGATAACTTGTATTTACACAAAACTAAATAAAATACTGTTTGACAGCTGATATGCGTTGACAGCTTGTGTTCAATATTCGCTCTAATGCTATTTCGTGTGAGTACTACGCAAATTTACATCGGATATCGGCTTTTGGCAAGAGTTACGATTTATGTTGTTTGTTTAGACTTTTATCTGACGAAATCATTTAATTTATCACTTTATCATTTTATTATTATTTATTAACATTATAATTATTGACACAGGCGTATAAATTAACAACAATTCATTTTATATTATTGACATTTGCACGTCATGTATGGCAGAATATGCGGAAACCATCTGTTCGAAAATCACATCTAATGTACCTACCATATTCTCTGGCAAATAAATGATTTTGATTTGATTTGATTTGAATGATTCTATTAAGCTGAAAATTTTAAGAGAGCTCAACGCTGAGCAATTCAAAAATAATTTAAAAGCGACAAAGAATAGTACACAGGTACAATAAGTAGGTACAATAAGTAACTAACTTGTGAATGCAAAATATGACTTATACGTACGATCCCCTGATTTAATATTAGAGCTATACGAAATGAACAAAAGCATGTATAAATTTGTGATTTATTTTGGTACAAAGTTATTCGCTCATTTATGTGAATGTGTCGTCCCTGCTTTGTTTATATGTCCACATTGTCGGGTCAATATTCGTTTAGTCTTTGTTTCACTTGGCTTGCAGTATCCAGTTTCAATATAAAGGGAATATCTGTCTGGACATAATAAAGGCTATCATTTCTTAGATATTTTGGTATTACAAAAAAGGTTTTGAACGAAATTTAGGTCTTTGTTTTCATTGCCTGTATAATCGAGAATATGGCTTGCATTTTGCTTTTTGCCAGAAACGAAAAGCTGTCCTGCCGAACCAAACGGAAAGTATTCTAGTAATCTACACTGCCAAATCTAATTTTGTCTGAAAAAATCATCCTAGGAGTAAATCCAAGTTTTTATTCAATGAAACAGGATAGAAGGGTGTTGACAGCGCCTTCGTGACAGTTTTCGTGTGAATATAGAAGTACTTATGTGAATTTAAAAGTTCGTATTAATAAACAACTAACTAGTTAATAAGCTGCGGTCACATTTGTACGACAACTGGCACAGTTACCCAACAACTCTACATTGGCAAATGTTGTTCACGAGTTTAGTGAGGCCACGAAATCCAATTTACGCCTGCATTTCCATTCAGCGAGATAGCACTGTGTTAATCACTGAAGTGAGTATTTCCAACCAACCAACCAACCTACACGCTTAAAATACAACATTAAATATTCTAATTTAATTTTAATTACAGGTAACAAAATGCTTCATTTCCTCGTAACAGGAGCCAAACTAATCTGTTCGACGTTAATTTACCTTAATAGCTTTTGATTAGATGATTTTGAGGAATTTATAATCTTACGTTGAGATTCCAGCTGTTAAGAGTAAACGTACTTGACTAAAGGACAATTAGCAAAAGAATTTTCACATAAAACCTGCCTTGTCAAATCATTATCGTTCGCCTACTTTCTAACTATAAACAATAGGTACTGTTAATTAACTTAGATATGTACTTATTGCAAATGTGTTTGTACCGGCCATACGAATGTGGAATCTGTCGACATTTTTGTATTGTAGACGTAACTATACATATTCTGCATGACAGGTCCCCGCCGAGATATCGAGCCTCTAACTGAATTGTTCGCAGCATTCAATCTGAGCGTGCTTAAGATAATGAAACTGGTATTATTGGGACCGCAATCCTGTGGCTAGACGTTTTCGCTGGCTGTCTTCAGTATCCGGGGGGTTAATTGGATACCTATCGGCAGATATTGTTGCGGCGAGCCCTCAGGTGGTAAACGCGATATTCAATTATTCCCCAGTCGCAATTACATTCACACGAGTACATAAATCCCCGCCCGGGCTAACTCAGTCAATCGGAGTTAACTCCAAACAATCAGCTAATGTAAACAGCGATGCTTACATTTATCTTACACGGTCCGTGCCTGATACCTGTGTACATACCTTGTAAGCCCGGATGCTTAGCATAAGGAAGTAGGTGTGTTGTGTAAACGACTCAGTCGTTGATAGGCTTGCGTATTGAATCTATAATGCCTACATAGCCTACATACGTTTCTAGCAGTATTGGCGTACGGCTCGATTGATCGATATGCTGTAGAGATTGAACAAGACTAGGTATTGTAATTAGCGTGTAACTAATGCCTTATCTTAATTGGTACACGTACATCGTTTACAAATAATGACGTACGTTTATATACCGAATGTTACTTGTGTGGTTGTTATTCATGATTGTTATTTACTTGCGACGTCTTATTTGAACTACATAGACATACATGTAGTTCAAATAAGACGTCCCAAGTACAAAATGTATAGTCATTATTTAAAATCTGTTATGTTCTGTACATTCGATAAAAATGAATTTGTTCTCAAACATAAATAAGAACAGATAAGTACCTAAATATAAGTATGCGAAACGTTGGTAGCATTATCTTATAGCTATTATGAAGTGTTTATTAGAGAAGAAGAATTTAATATCTTTTGTCCACTCCTGTCTATCTTTTAGCAAGATATAACTGTACGATCGTCTACAATGATATCGAATAACAAAAGAACCACGCAAACGCAAACCTATCTGTCACTAACTTTGATATCAAATGAAGGCAAACTATCTATTGCCGCCATTCGCACACGCTCTACGGCCCATAGATACATACTTATATAATATAGAGAACATTGATATCCCGGTATATTACTGTATTTTCTACTAACTACGTAATCAAAATATAACTTTGTTAATGATCCCCTTTGTTGATTGTTAGTGACGCAATAAGTGCTGTGTTTACTTCCTTATCAACAAGTATCCTACTCCCTTAGACCTACCTACAAAGACGATGATATAAGCCCTCAGCTCAAGGGTTAACGTTGAGTGCAACTCTTATTAGATTCACAGAGAGCGCACACACTTAATGTTATGTAGATTACTTCAAAGGAGAACGGATTTAACGTTGTGTACGTAGTTAAGGGAAACTGAAAGGAATTAAGGTTAAAAGGGTCAAACGATATGGGTAATGAGATGGTTGATAGTGTATTGTTGTCTGCAGCGGCAGCAGGGGCGGGCTGCGGCGGCGGTCGACGTATGCGAGCGGGCGGCTGCGCGCCGGCCCGCACTGGTCCTTCGTGTTCGACCCCGCCGGCCGCCTGTGCTACTACTGGTCCATGGTCGTCTCCCTCGCCTTCCTCTACAATCTCTGGGTCATAGTCTATAGGTTCGCTTTCCAGGAGATTAACGGTAAGTAATCTTTTCTTACTATGCTTAAGCATAGAGCAAACTTATTTGTATATCTATATCTCCTAATAATTTTAATTGCCGGATCAACTTAAAAGCAGTGGCTTAAGAGGATAAAAATCCAATTTTGACTCTAGGGCTTATGCAAAAGACGTCTCAATTTCGATAGCAACCAAGATTAGCGACGACGATCTGGGGCTGCACCGACTTAGCGCACTCCGCGCATAGTTTCCGCCAACTTGCCCCGCGGTGAATTAAATTACTTACCTAAATAGCTTTTCTGAGTTAAATGTTTCGCGCCTGAGACAATGTAATATTTGGAAACGTAACGTTTGGATGTTTCGCCGCCCGAGTTTCCAATTGTTTCATTGCCACATCACAGCTGCGATGACTTTCAACGCCACATAAAATTTGCGAGTCCCCTTCAAGTTCTCACTTCGTTGTATTGATCTTTTTGTCTTTAGTTTAAAGCAAAAGTTTGGATCAAAGCAAAATTAATCTATGGTGTGAAGTGTGAAATTAATTATACGATTAAATGTTTAGTTTGCGTAGACGCTGATTTATTTGGATGTTAAATTAACTTAGAATGTTTTGTTTCAGGCGAGACGTTGATAGTGTGGTTTTGTTTGGACTACTTTTCTGATTTTCTTTACCTGGCGGACATTCTGTTCCACTTTCGGACGGGTTACCTGGAGGATGGCGTTCTGCAGACGGACGCGGCGAAGCTTCGAGCGCACTACATGAACTCCACCACGTTCTACATCGACTGCCTGTGCCTGCTGCCGCTGGACTTCCTCTACCTGTCCATCGGCTTCAACTCCATCCTGCGCTCGTTCCGCCTCGTCAAGATTTACCGCTTCTGGGCGTTCATGGACCGCACCGAGCGGCATACGAACTATCCTAACTTGTTTAGATCGACCAGTTTAATTCATTATTTGTTAGTGATATTCCATTGGAACGGGTGCTTGTACCATATAATATATAAAAACAATGGGTTCGGTAGTAAAAACTGGGTGTATCATGACACTGAGACTGCGGATGTGGTGAAACAATATTTGCAAAGTTATTACTGGTGTACGTTGGCGCTCACGACGATAGGTGAGTCTACATTTATTTAATTTGTCCCTATACTTGTGCAATTAACTACGGCTTTTCATGTGATTTCCTCGTGTTACGTGTTACAGTGTTCTGTGACATTCGTTTTTATGAGAACGTTGGGCGGGAAATGATCCCGCTCGTAAGAGTAATTATGACTTCCCATTTAATTTTAGTTGCTTTGAACGCTAACTATATTCGGGACACGTCACGTCTAACAAATTGTTGGATAGGTCCTATTCAATTTTTTCAAAGGATACGAACGAATGGTCCATATACACTTCATTTATGCTAAACGTATGTGTGAAGTGCATCATTGAGATTACTTAATTGGAAAACATCGTAGGTATACAAATAGACTACTTACTTGCGCGTGCATATTAAGCTGGCACTTCGCATGGCTTATTTGTACAAATATTCGCCTTATTTGGATAATGTAAAAAATTCGCCTTATTTAAATAATGTAAAAATTACCCTATGTTTATTAAAATATAGTCCATTTTGTATTATCCAAATAAGGCAAATATTTGGACAAATACGCCATGTGAAGTGCCGTCATAATAATTAGGTACTTGAAATAGAATGCCGTCCATATTATACTATTGCGTAATATGTTTTGGACGTTGTTCAATGGAATTTAATTCAATTTACTGTATAGTTCAGCTCGCATAAAGCTTGTCAACATTTCCCTTCAATATCTACAACCCTGGTTAAATTACAAAACATGTGAATATTAATATATAACTTGGGATACTTAATACTTATAATCAAAACAATAATATAATGTATTTTGCTAAAACACTAAGTAAAAGCGCTAAAGAATATTTATTTCGACCAAAGAACATCAAGGAATGATAAAGAAAAAGAAACTTGAATAAATCTCGGCAGTGTTCCTAATTATACAAAGATAAATTATAATTAAAACATGAAACTTTTCTCCTATCAGTTTATGTAACAGAAAAAGAAGTCACGTCTGAAAATATTTAAATGAGAGTAGCCAGAAATAATAATGTAAATTGTTCACTTGGATGATAAAAATGTTCACTGAACAGTTAATTAAACTTCATTGGCATAAGGAATAGAAAACGGCAAGGAGAATTAGTTTCATAGCTGTAGCAAACGTCAGGAATGACTGACGACCTGTCCGACGCTACGCGCGCCTTCCAATATTTAGTGAATAACTCCGTAATAAATAACATAAATATCTTATGAGAAATGTTTTGTAAACGATCACGCTGCGGTATTGAAAAAAAGTTTGATTAATGAGCCCCTTTATTAACGCTCTACTCTTGGAGTAGTTTTTCTTAGAATATAAACCTTTTTGCAGATGAGTGGGCCGAAACACCGTTAGTTGAATGTAGCTTTAATACTCTTTGGAACACTAGATTTAAAATATAACAAAGAGAGTCTGGGATATTTTTATTGGTTCAAAATTAAAAATACAGAAAATGCCTGGGCTTATCGAAACATAATCAAGTACTGTTTCAAAACAATGAAATGATATACAATATATACTTGGCCAACAAATTCCAATAGATATATCGAATTCATGAAACTAATTAGAAGCGAATTCAATCACTGAATTGTTTTATATAGGAGTAACGCAAATTCTCCGAAATCATTGGTTTCGGAGAAACTGAGGTAGGTGAGGTAGGCTGGTGTGGTTGGTGGGGCCTTTAACAATTTCTGATGGATATATTTAGTCGATACTAGGTACTAAGAAACTATACACATATTTTAGTCTACTTATC
The DNA here is from genome assembly GCA_947361185.1 of Charanyca ferruginea. Classification (NCBI taxonomy): domain Eukaryota; kingdom Metazoa; phylum Arthropoda; class Insecta; order Lepidoptera; family Noctuidae; genus Charanyca; species Charanyca ferruginea. The sequence continues at coordinate 16,270,128 of OX376059.1, read as the reverse complement.
TTTATTTTACAACAGAAAGTCAGTTTGAAGCTTATTTTGTTTTATCTGTGGAGAGAAACAAACTGAAAAGCGTTAAATAAACGAGGACTACGGTAAAAAAAACAGTATTGAAAACCAACTGTATGGCTATTTCGCCTTTAGAGCTTTTATAACCGCGGCCTGAAACGTGTCATTAAACTAGATAACTAAGTGCACAGATAACGTGACATCATTTTATTATAATGGCATAATTTATATTCATCAAAATCCCTCATAAATTGCGTGCATCACAAAATCAGTCTCGTGTACATACATACGTACGACATAAACGATATTTTGGGATTCAATCAAATAGCTTGTCAATTTCGTTCGGTTGTGTCGGCGTAATTAGTTGGGATTCAAAATTGAATGTCTACGTACAATATATAATTCCGTTTGCTAGGCGTGTTTGTATTGTCAATTTCGTTCGAGTCAGCGTCAAATATGAAATGTTTATTACGTAAAATACTAGTAAATACTTGTTTGACCAAATCTGAACAATTTGAAAAATTTAATTTGAGTTAGCAATGTAATTATAGGTACTTTAGATAGACCTTCTTAATAAGTCACAGTTTTCGGATTTCAGTAGTTCAGACTTTTAAGTTTTATTTAAATTTTAATATTTCATCGTATGTTTACCGCCAATAAGTGCTCATTCCAAATCCTTTAAAATTAGTCGAAAAAAGCAGTGACGATAAAAATATTGTGCTTGAGAAGTTCCCTCGAGTCGAGCACTATCGACTTGAAGTGTCTCCGCAGATACTTGTTCATCGTCCGGGCACGCCTCGGCGCGACTTGTAAGCGCAACGGTTTGGCAACTAGTTGACCGACTTCGCTCACAATATTAGCGCTATATTTTCACAAACAAAGCATCTATATCAAATAAACAGAAAACGTGTTCGTTACGTATTGCCTTAGTGACGCACATATGAAAATTGGTACAATATTAGATGCAATGTTGTCTTTATAAACATATGTTGTTACCGTGACTTTATTATTGCTGACTGAGTGTTATTAATGTTTATAGAAGTTTTGTTGTGGCGAGAAATCTTAACGTAAACTGAAGAACCTTTGTTATTTTTTTTTTGTGTTTCAGGGACTCTCTTGTCTTTATTTTTTTTATAGATTTTCTACAGTCATAGAAATTGATAGAAACAGAGGAGACGAATATCTGTGATTTATAAATTATCAAGATAAACTTTTATCACTCTCTAATTCCACAAGAATAATCCGAAAATATATCAAAAAACACATTATTAATGAATCGTGTTTACCAAAGACAGATCCAATTAACCGCTTGAGTATATCCTGTTACCATCAACTCATAATGATTAGCTGGTTTAATAACATAGTGCTCGACTCACCGCTGGTAGGGAAATAGGGAATAGAGGGAGCTTTCTCGGAGTTGACATTTTCTGCACATAAATAGGGAGATAATTGCAGGAGAGATACCGCTTATTTATACTGTTTATAAACTGTAAATTGAGGCTTTCCGGAGAGGTGCTGTAAATGTAACGTGTTTATTATCTAATCATACTGAATTGACAACTATAATTGTATGAACATTTGTACAATATTTACAAGAATAATAAAATAGAAAACCTAAAGTATTAAACTAAAAACAAATTTAATTGAATAAAATTTAAATAAATTATTATTAATGTGTTGTCAATGCTTTCTGTTGTACAAATTGTGTGTGTGTTTGACAAGTGAAGCAGTCATCATCATCATTATCATGTCAACCTTTAGACGCCCACTGCTGAGCATAGGTCTCCCCCAAGGGAGTGTTCAGCCGTAATCCCCACGCTTGGCCGATTCATGTTGGCAATCGCAGTAGGTGTTATGGTACTTAGAAGTACGCTGCTGCCCATCCTCTGGTCAATATCCCTTTATCGCGTTCTTCGGCTCCCACGAATAGAAATGGGGTGGTGCTATTCTCGGCCGACACCACACGGCCAAGTGAAGCAGTACTGTTCATTTATTTAGCTGTGTTAGTTCAATTGTGTTTATGTTACATGTTTTGAGCTATCAGTTAGTACCTACATGTGCATTAGTCTAGCAGAATCCTGGTATTCATTTATAAATCTTTTAAAGATTTCTGTATATCAAACACCCTTTTGTCGTAAATTAAGTTTATGTACTTAAGTTATTATTCAAGAACAACATGAGCCCTTCACACACGTAATTCATTACGTAGCCAAAATTGTTAAAGTTCCACACGGAGTATATTAACAGTACACCTTTCGCTAGACATTAATAAGCTGTTAGCTCTCATACACAGAATGTAAGCAAGTACAATAACTTAACATTATTGGGTGGTCGTTCATACACGAACTTTGTAACTCAGTTAAGTAGTTACCAGCTCCTTGCAAACGGAACTTTTCTTAGTAAACATTGTATTTCTTCACTGCTTATAATAAACTAGGCACGCCTCTGGGACCTGGTTACTGTAAATTATACATTTTCGTAAAACAGCATGATGGCTTAACAAAGGAACAAAACTGGTTTATGTTATAATTTAGTGAAATCTGAAAACCTTTTAATAAACCTAACCTTACCTAACCTAACGTCTATTATTTAAGTAATATTTAGAAAATGCGACAATTTCACGTATAACACAGATGATACGAGTATTTTAAAGGCTCAAGTCGTTGTATCTCAGTCTTCTTGTTAGTATGTCGATGGCAAACACAGATATGCATGTATATGTACAGAGGCCACGACATCAAGCTACAACAATCTGCTAAATTTCTTTGATAGATTTTCAACTTTATTATCTAAGTACCTATAAGGTTCATATTCAATTGGGAAAATTTGACAGTTTGGTATGGCTTGATGTGCTAGAGTCTGTACATTGTTCTTGTCAAAAGCCTTGTTTGACAATGCAATGACAATCCCCTGACTCGGTCATTAGGGTTAGTATCGACAGTTGTTGTAACAAAAACAGCACAATCATGTAGGTTTTCTGTAATGTTACAATTTCGCGACTGCTTAGCACGTATTACAACTACGTTAGAAAGGAACAAGAGGTGTTTCAATGTAGAGCACCATTTTATTTAATGACTACCATTTTCAGTTCCGCGCTCACAAACACTTAAAACATTAAGGGCAAGCACCATGCATTTATGACTGAGATCTCGAAACGACGGTCGGTTAGGGATCGTCATTTTGATATATTAAAATACTACTTCTGTTCATCTTCAACATCGATTGTTGAAACCACAACTTAATATAAAAGTTCTCTGTAGTGTTTATGAAAGAAAATTAATAAGTTTTATTTTAGTATGCAGAACGATGCAATATGTGAAGTAATAGGAAGGTAGAATCGCCAAATAGAGTTCCATATTCAATGTTATGAAAAATTTCTAGTTCCATTTTTACCGAGTCATTTTCATGCACCTGCTTGCTTCCTGCTTCGAGCCCAGTATTAAATAAGTTTCTTTTTCATAATTGAATTTTAGCTACATTCTTTTGTTCGAATTCTTAATTTCATTACACATTTTACATATTACAAATGTTTGAGATGAAAACAATGAATTTGATCATTCTTATATTACAACCTTTTTGTTTAATATTTTTCGGGCATATCATTTTCTGTACTAGGCTTACGATTTTACCCATGTAAGTTACGAGGCTAAATTCGTGTGCTTATGCCGTGGCTAGGACAACCCATGCCGGTGACTACTTTTTGGGTTACGGTAGTCAATAACCCAAAAAATATGGCACCTAAGTAGTTACGTATAAGAACGAAAAAACCCATATAGATATGATGTTCTATAGTTTACGTTGTTATGACGTCATTTTATAGCTTTGGTGATATCGGCATCCTGTACATAATCAGAATACAATAATTCCAATGAATATTCATAATGCGAACTCGCCGTCATAAATAAAGAACAACACAGTAATTATATACAAAGCCGTACAATGGTCGTCAGGTAATGGGAAAAGTTTTAAATCAACAAATCCCGCACACCGAATGTGTGCGTAACTTGACGCGGGCTATAAATTCGGTTTCGTGTACGTATCTGTTGTGCCGAGTCCCGTTAATTATGAACATAAAATCAAAATACGTCTGAATATGGAGTCATTTTAATTCAAGCGATAATAAACGACTTTGGGTTTCGCCGCGGTTATTTGCACAGACAATCAAAACATTCATGTTTTATTGGAAATCATTTGTATCATAAATGAATGTAATTATAGCTGGCCACACATATATGGTACAAACGATAGATAATGTATTTTATGAGCATAATAAAAAGGTGTTACAATGTCTTGGAGACCGTTTCCTTTATTGGCGATCGTTTTGCAAGCTTGCCAAGTGTAACTCCCGCAATAAGCTCTAATGGCGTGTATTCACAGCCACATATTAAAATTCGTTACAATATAAAATTTCACCCGCGTATTTATTAAATATCAAGAATCGTGGAACACATTTAATCATTTTTTATGACAAAGGTAACGAGTATGAAAGTCAGTGAAACGAATAAAAATGTAGCAGGTTTGGTTTATTTGTAATTAAGCACTTAATGACTAAAATAATACATCTTATTTAGGACAAAGTAATTATAATGGAGACTTTGTTTATAGCTACTAAAACTTAGTACCTTAATTACATTCAGGTATATTTGTAGAAAAACATGGAGTCTTACAAAAGTCTGAAGTCATTGTAACACAAGCGAAATATTATTTAAGAAGCTACATTACGAAAGATATAAATTGTACTTACATACAAGGCGTGCTACGTTTTTCGTAGCACGGCGTAGCATATGCTACGAAACTTTTTTGTGGCATTTGTAAACAATAAACGACAGTTAACGTGCTCTCCGAGGCTTTGCAATACGGTTTAATAACGTAATCCGTAAAAACGGGCCCCCGTTGTGACTGTCATGTCTTGAGGGCCATCCGTCTTCTGATACGGGCCCTTTGTACCTGCTTATAATATCGCTGAGTGGAGGACGCTTGAAACACTCGTTAGGACATTTATTACGATAAGTATTTAACAAAAAGTATTTTGTTGTTGGAAAAACAGATTTCTTGCTATAATTTCATGAGGTGAGATAGATGTTTCATTACTCTTAGTGTTTTCTGGTCTAACGATAATGAGTTTACAAGTATTGTGGTATAATATAATGCCGTATCGTGTTACGTAGGTTTTATTTGGTTTATTTTTTCGTTTTGTTTTGTAGTTTGAGTAAATACTTGTACTTAATATCTTTTAGCGTGTCTGGTAGAAAATCCAAGCGGCTGCTTCGAACGACTGGAAAATATACCGCAATTTTAAAAATAAAAACGCTATTTTCACATCTTCTCGTCACAGGTGGTGGGATAAAGTACTTACACACGAGGCTTAATCTGACATTGACTCGAATGAGACGCAGGGATAAAAGTGGAGCGACCGCAGCTTGCAAATACATTTTTTGCGTTAATATTTGCAGTAACGTAACTGAATCAACATGAAACAATCCTTTTGGTGTTGTTAACAAGCGTGTATGTATTTTTATTAGTTTAGCGAGTTTTTTTCGCTCGGGGTAGCAATTACAAAGGCGTTGTTGTATGATTTGTTGTCGGCGAGCGCGGCTGCGTGGTGACGTGGTCGGCTTTGACCGCGTGTTTATAACCACATCGTTATGACCGTGGACGCTCGTGCAATGAATCACACGCCATTCAACGTTCCTGTTACGATATTGTTTTAATTTCATTGTATCTTCCACTTCACTGCTTATTTAACTGTGCTCTCTGTTGCATTTTTCCGCCGTTGTTTTCTTTGGTTTCTTTATTTTACACAATTTGTGCGTTGGAAAGAAATTCTTGGCCTGGATTTTTTAATTTTTTACGTTTTAATAATAGGTTATCTATACTAATATTATAAAGATGAAGAGTTTGTTTGTTTGATGGTTGAACGCGCTAATCTCAGGATCTCCTGGTTCGAAATGAAAAATTATTTTTGTGATGGATAGTCCATTTTTATCGAGAAAGGCTATAGGCCCATGCGAAGCCGGGTCGGGTTGCTAGTTTTTAAATAAACTTCTTGTATTGTAACGTTATAGCGATTGAACATCAACTACAAAATCAGATCGATATTATTCTTGTTCGCTATGTAATAAATCTGTAGGAGATTAATTTGCATAATGAAATCGCTGCGATTTGTCTCTGTATGTTTCTTAAGACGCGTGTGTGTGTGTATCGGTTACCTTAGATGCGCAGAGCAGAAAAGAGAGATATAATATATGTCATACGTGTACAGATAATTTGCTTCGACTATAGTATAGTGTGATATTATAGATAAATTAATTCGAACTAAAGATAAAAGTATTAGGGCTCTATTTCACTAGGACACCATGGTGGCGCAACCAGTCGCCGCCACAAACAAAATGTATGCAGTTTATGCGCAACATAGCGGACACCAGTATGTCTATTCTGTTACAATCTCCCTTGGTGAACGCCTAGGTGAAGTGAGCTGTCATCCGATTGTGGTGTTTTGTAAATCCCTAGCATAGGGACAGATGACAGCTCACTCCACTTAAGTGTTCACCGAGGGAGATTGTAACAGAATAGCACTGCAGGTGAGATACCATGGTGTCCCAGTGCAATATAGCCCTTAGAGTGGCATATATTTTGTTGGTGGCCGGCGACTGGTTGCGCCACTATGGTGTCTCAGTGAAATATAGCCCTTGAATTCTATTTAACACTTGTTCATGTCCTTGTTCGGATCGAGCAGTCATGGTTAAGCTACGCTTACCGCGATCGGTCCATGGGTCAATGACCATCCATTTCCCCATCGTGCCTCGGGTAGCACATAAAGCAGTTGGTCCTGGCTGTCATCATTTGTAGATCGTTGACAGTCGTTATGTAGTTTACCCCTGTTAAGTATCACCGTAATAGGAGGCATACATTGTTTGCCGTCCCTGTAAGGCGTACAGTTGCTCGTGCATAAGTCGCCCATACCAAGTGTTCTGTCTTCTCTTTATGCTCTCTTGGACGTCAAGCCTGACTGTGATGTGTTCTCGGACGAACGATCTTGTCAGCATGTTTGGAGTTGTGAGATGAGCGGGTGAATGTCGTTAAGTATATTAAAATGATATAAGTCTTGAACTAATGTAATTAGCCAACGGCCGTTTTATGTTAAAGTAAAAATAAATAAGTAGGTAGTCGAAAGCCAGAAAGTCTGGATACCAGTCTAACTTATATCGTGTTATCCAGTATCTGGGTTGTGGAGGCCAGGTAGGCAGTCGCTCCACGATTAGAATGGAGGGTGTTCCCAACATTGTTGGGGAAAGGATAGGCAGATGATGATATCCGTATACTTAATAACCAAATCTTAACATCTTTAGTCTAAGTGCGTCTTGTGTTATACTATATTATAGTGTGTACGTATTATAAGTTCCAATCACGTAGTAAGACGGTGTATTATTTAAACGTGTGTCTTTATCTCGATCAAGCATTAAACGATCAATTACTTAGATACAGTCCCCAAAAGATATAAGTATCCATGTCGTCGAAAATAGTTAAATTTTACTTAGAAACTGATGGATGTTTTCGAATGAAACTGTTTATTCTCTATTAATTTTATTTTATTCAAAATATCCATCGGTTTCTAAGTAAACTTCAACTATATTATTATCTAACGACCCTGGTTAGTTATCTCTTTTGGTGGCTGTACATGGTAAGTGCAGTTGACTTGTTTTAACTGAGCAATAAGGGCTTTATTGGACATGCTGTTTTAAGCAACGGCAGTCAGCGATTTGAGCTGAGCTGATTCTGAGCTCAAACATTAAACACCTGAAACATTGGTAGATTTAGTGAAAAATCCCATCGGCGATGCTAAAAGAAAGTATGTCTACTAAGGTCCTAAGAGTTAAAACAATAGTACAGTAACAGTAATACAGTAATAATTTCAAGACAGAACTTCTCCAAAAACACCTGATTTTAGCCCTGAAGCCCCGATTTATTCTCAATTTACTGTAAAATTAGATGTTTACAGCATTATTTTGTGTTATTGATTTCAAAGCAACTAAAAATCTAATTTCTTAAATGAGTTGGCAAATGGATACCCACAAGTGACGTCATAAGTATAAATTGCCATACAAAATCTTGAGCGTAATCGCGTTTTGACAGCTCATAAAAACTATGTCAATTGACTGATGGTGTCAGACCTTATTCCCGTAATTTTAAGAACGTTCGCAATCTCGCGATGAGTTGTACAAAACCAACATTAATTTAACGGAGACTTAAAATTGATGCTGTCACTTTCTTTTTGATACAAAATGTAAAGGATAGTATGAATTTAAAGTCACTGTTAAACTAATGTCGGTTTCGCCCAACTTAACGTCAGTCTCAATCTGTCAAAAACACCTCTAATGTAGAGTGTCTACATTTTTTTTACGTTTTCGTCATTGATGAGATTGCGATTTTATTTTGAACGTATTTAGTTAAGGGAATTTTTCTTCACTATAGAATAGAGCTCAGATTATTATACAAAATTCAGATAGACCGCGCGGAACACTGAGAATGAAGCCAAAAAAGCAAATACAAATCCGAAAGTGCGGTCTATCTGCCTTTTGTTTCATAATCTGAGGTATAAATGCTAAAATTAATATTTCCACTACACTTTCAACATATTTTTTTATTGTGTGCGTTTTATGGGTTAGTTAGAGCAAATGACATACTCAGACAACAAAGGCTACCTACCCAGCGTTTCTTGACTTTAAACGTAGATAGTTGAACAAACTGTCTGCATAGTTATCGTTTTATTGCCTTTTCGTTTAAATTAAGCTCTATGTTTAATAATAATTCTCTCACACTACTTTAGTACTAAATTGGCTAGAAACTAGAACACGACTTAATATACTTAGCACGAAAAGACGCATCGTTAAAAAAAAAACTTGTGCGGTCGGGGGACCCCTGTAAGGAATACATGTATGGACAATACAATACATACAGGTATGTACAAAAAAAACATAAAAAAAAATATATAACTATTTAGAGAAAAAAATATATACCTATATGTATATATGCACGAGCAGGCGGCGGCGGGGGCGGGCATTTGTTTGTAGTAGGCTCAATACACGCACTCATACCACACGCATTTCGTTACGTGACGATTTCTACTAATTCGCACTATCCGCAAGCCGTGTTAAGGTACTTCGTTCCAAAAATTGTGTGCAGTCGGGGGACCCCCGTAAGGAACGAAGTATGCTCATTTGTTTGTGGTAGGCTCGATACACGCACTCATACCACACGCATTTCATTACGTGACGATTTCTACTAATTCGCACTATCCGCAAGCCATGTGTACTTCGTTCCAAAAAACAAATTCAAAAGCCAATACAATATACACGAGATTGTAGGCTTTTGAATTTGTATTTGCATTTTTCGCTTCATTCCAGCATTTCGCGCGGTCTATCTGCCTTTTGTTTCATAATCTGAGAGAATAGAGTATTAAAAATGTGAATGTGTGCAGGTGACTTGCCTCGGCCGCGCAGTAAAGGCGAGTATGTGTTCGTGATCGTGCAGCTGCTGTTCGGGCTAATGCTGTTTGCTACCGTGCTGGGGCACGTCGCGAACATCGTCACCTCTGTCAGCACCGCCAGGAAAGAGTTCCAAGGTAATGCTCCCAAGTTCATTTTGTAGCACCTTTTACATTATAGAATGCAAATAAATACATTTGAATATTTTTGTAACACATTGGTCCAGAAACGATAAAAAAAAATCAGATTCAACAATCTGTCAAATTTCTTTGATAGATTTTCAACTTTATTACAAAAAGTTAAGGTATGGCTTGATGTGCAGGCTTCTGTATATTTTATCGAAATTCAAAAGAGGTTTTCTCGTAGTAATGCAAATGTTAAAATACTATATCAACCGTATTAGTTGCTGTTCAAACAATGGGTATACCTGGCAACAATAAATGTTTGTAAATCTGATAATAATTATAATAATTCTCAAATCTGAACTCAAAGCTAGATACCTATACCCTGTTCACAATAAGATTAGACATAAACACAAACCTTTTTTACAGTCCCTACAACCGATTTTGACTTCTATTCCGTAGACTTAAGAATGACATTAGAGGCAAAAAAGTGGTAACAATAACAACTGTTTACTGCAGTTGCCATTTGTCATGCTACCAACGCAATATGAGTCAAAATCGGTTGAACAGACTGTAAAAAAGGTTTTTCTAAATGTCTTATTGTGAACAGGGTATAACTGAATACAATATTCTTGCTCTGTGCAGCATGCTTTTTCTTACTAATAATTATTCTTAAATATGTGGGTCTAATACAAGTAGGTACTACTACTACTATTATTATTATCTATAAATAAAACACACTCGTACAAAATGATTCACCCATACAACAAGATAAACCTATGGTCCGTATATTCACGTGTTTCGCCAGCTTTCCCAAATAAGTTCTCTTTATGTGTGCCGTGATGAAAGCTCTGAATGTCAATGACACAATTCCGAGGTAAAAGCATTCATAGAAATGTTTAATACAATACTGTAGTTATAGCACGTATTATCCGCTTAATGTATTTTTTTCAATATGATTTTTATAGTCAATACGTGCGTGATTACTTGATTTAATACGAGTATCTAATCTACTTTCGTTTTTGTAGTAGATATTGGAACGTAATTTGCTCAATATTTTGCTATTTACCCGCCATTATGTTATTATGGTTCCACTTGGGAATGTTTGTCATAGGTCGGCACTATTCAAGGTTTCTTTTACTGTAGGCTCTATTCATACTTATCTTCTTACACCCACGCCTCAGTCCGGATCTGACGCGCACAATTTAGGTATGTAATATGAAAAACGTTTGTGGTAAGCCGATTACCATATAAGAAGGATTATGCAAAAATAAAACGATCCCGTATAAATATGTGTTGTCGACAAGCTTTGCGAAGTTCTCATTTTCTGTGATGCATTAGATGGTTAACACGATATATCATGCGCACGTGTGAAGGTTCAAAGAGCTTGGTCGACATTCTGGGCTAAGGAGGCGGCGGCACGCGACACAGCGCGGCGCGGCGTGGCTGTCACATTAGCGTACTAAGCAGGTAGACGTGCCGGCACGCGCCACCCGCGCACCGCCGCCACTACGTGCTCCCGACACACAGCTTCACTCGCTCCTCGACCTTACGTCTAACTCAACTTCACGGGACAATCGTCTGCTACGCATACCTATTCAGTAAAGTTACAAATGAAAACTCTGAACAAAGTTTCCGACTCATCGTTCATTTATCGAAACGCTTGAAAATCGCGAACGCGAAAAGCGCGAACGCGCAAAAAGCTAGTTCGTAATTCGTTAAATTAGCAACAGACACGTACGTAATCATTTCGTAGAATGGATAAGGGTAGCATTTTAAACACAGAGGAGCAGCAAAGTGTCAACAACTTTAATTAGCGTTGCAGCTCGGTTGAAAAGACAATGGCGCCGCGACGGCAGAGAGCAGGCTGAATCCGTGACCTTCCTCGGCAGCGCTGCAGTGAAATAGGTCAGCGGCTTGAATGCTATAAATAGCTCGGCGAAAGTCGGGCGCCGCGCCCCATCCCGCCGGGAGAGCGCGTCGCGCGCGGCCCCCGACATCGATCCGTGCTGCCACCGTGCGCCCCATCGCGGCCCATCGCACCCCATCGCCTAGCGCCCTCCCGAGCCTAACAATTCGACAATAATTGATCTACCCCACGACACTCGCCGCTGGTCATAGCCGCTCTGCTGTGTATTGCAAGGCGGTCCAACATCTTCAACTTATGCATTATAATATGCTTGACGGCATAAATATCATAATACATTCACAGTCAAGCCATTGTACCATTTGAACAAAAAAACGTTTCTTAAATAAAGCTAATGTTGGCAAGATTTAGAATACATAGAAACCACATATGAACTTCTATCTTATTAGGACGAACAACACATTTCTGCAGAATTAACTAAATAAATATCATAAGTCTCAATTACTCATATACATAGGATACTAATTTAGGAAGAAGCCTCATGAACTCCGCAGAGTATTCAATCTGTTAAGACAATTTCATTAACCCTAAAATGCTAGGTAGTATTCACAACTTAAATAACTTGCGCGCCGCCGGTCGCTCACCCGTCTAATGAAATGCTAGCTTCTTCGTGATACGCACACACGTCCGGTGCAAAATGCCTACTTGGAATCTTCACTCACATAGTATGTATCAAGTTTGTCAACTTAGTGAGTAGACGCGGGAAATGTCTAACTCTTCACTCGGATTTTATTTCGTAGTGTTCGTAATGTTTGGCATTGCACTGCAAGTGGTTGTTACGGTCAATGCACACTGCGTTTATAGAAGTTAGTGCGTTTTTTCAAAATCTCATACTAAGTATAAGTACGCGTTATATTCTTGGCCAAAGAATTCGGATTAAGGCATGATACATACATACATACCGACTCCGTTAATGAGTAGGTACGTTTGAATATACGGTGGAGTGTTCTCCGAGTTCAATAGGGAGTTAGAAATTGTCGAGGGGCGGGCGCAATGTAAACAATCGGTGCAGTCGCTCTTACAGTAAGTATCTAGTTTATATTCAAATTGCTGGACATAGGCTGTCCTCAAATTGTATTCGCAGTCAGCGGTCCCGACTAGGATCGTTTAGCTTTCAGTCTTTACGTTGTGAACCGATAACATTATAGATTATTGCATAAATTTATCCCAAGCCCTGAAATAGTTGTGTTTTAGAAGAAAATCTGGGTAACGATATTTTTCGAAACGCCTTATTTTCTAGTTACAATTTTAAAGCCATCAGATAATGAACTGAGCCTACAATGCCTATATTTTCCTGAAAAAAAAAAAAAAAAAAAAAAAAAAAAAAAAACTTGCTTTATTTGCTTAATGAATCTAACAACCTTGGATAGCATTATAGTTCTTTTACAGTTATATCAAAGAATATAAACTAAGTTAAGTATAAGAATATAAACTAAGTAATAATATTGGTTGTTAGTTTATACGGAACTGAGTCACTCTGTCCCCCGTACTAGTATAAACTGTATTACGGTGGAACAGTTTTCCTCGGTCGCGGTATAGGTTCTACATTAGGCTTGTGGCATTTAAGTATTGAATATGAATTACTTAATAACAAAGCAAAGTAAGTTACAAGGGTAGGTAGACGTAACATTATTGAGTAGTTCTTTTTTTTTTTTTTACTTTGTAGGTAGTTCTTAAAGTTGACATAGTATATGCAAAGTTTTTAGATGCTTTGTCTGTTTACAAAATGAATGGTTGCACATTTTTATGACAGATCCATTACTTATTAACATTTTAAAATTTAAGTTAAAAATACAAATAAATTAAATTAACAATTTAAGTAAAATAAAAGTAGGTCACAATTATACCGCTTATCTTTTGTTTAAGTATGTAAATAGTGTTGTGTTTGTGTGTGTATGTATGTAGAAGGACGTGTATGTGTGTGTGTGTGTATGTATGTAGAGGGACGTGTATGTGTGTGTGTATGTTTATAGTGAAATGATGTAATGAGCATCTGTTTTATACATATTTGGTAATTTGGTCAAGTGGTTTTAATTATTTTCTCAGTATTGTCATAATTCAATGAATTTAGAAGGTTGAATATTTCGGTTTTACAGGCATGTTTATTCAGATGACGAATTTGAATTTGCTTTGAAATTCTATTATACATGGACGGTCCTAGGTAATGTATGAACCTTTTCGCAAATGCAGTTTTACAGTAAGGCACGGAGTAAACAATATCCTGCCTTCTTTTTTTGGTATAGTCAGGTACATTTTTATGTTGATTTTGTATTATATTTCTGATAAATAGCTGCCTCACTGTAAGCACTGATAATTCGGAGTATAACATATAGGTGGAGTATCTAAATTTTTTGTGACTCATTACCTTGAGAACTGCACGTTGCGCTCGTTCCAAATTAATAAGGACTGATTTGGAGGCACCTCCCCACGCAGTAATAGCATACGTTATGATGGACTGGCATAAGGATAAATAAACTAATAATATTACATTTGCCGGACAAAAGCAATGAATATTCTTGAAGATATATATAAGTTTTCTGACTCTAGAAGTAAGCATTGATATATGTTCACGCCAGTTTAGGTGTTGATCAATGACTAAGCCGAGGTATTTAATAGAGGAAGTTTTTGTTAGTTCACGACAAGTACAGTTTTCGCGCATATGACATGTGTGAGCTTTTAAGTGAATAATTCCAGAAGGTGGTTGACTGCTCTTTGTTATACTAAAAGGTATGTATTTAGTTTTAGGTGCATTTAGGGTGAGTAGATTCGACTGTAGCCATTCCGAAACCTGTTTGAAACCCAAATTAGCCACATCATTAACCTCTTCCCATGTCTTACCATTAAACAAAAGGGCTGTGTCATCAGCATACGCTATTACCTGGCCCTGTCTTAGTTGTAAATCGCACAAGTCATTCACATATATAAGGAATAGCGTGGGTCCTATAACACTTCCTTGTGGCACTCCAAAAGTCACATGCTCTAGCTTACTCACAAAGCCGTTAATCCTGACACATTGACTTCTGTTAGACATATAGTCTATAAATAGTTTTAAGGCTGTTCCACGAATTCCCAGGCTTTCTAGCTTTGCGAGAAGTAGGGGAACAGAGACTGTGTCAAACGCTTTTGCTAGATCAAGGAATATACCTATGGTCTTCTCTCCATTATCTAGGCTATCAACAATGGTAGAAGTTAATTTTTTTATGGCATCCTCTGTCGATTTATGTTTTCTAAAACCGAACTGGTTGATTGAGAGTAAATTTTGAGATTCTAGGTAGGAAGTTAGTCTTACATTAATTACTTTCTCAAGTACCTTAGATAAGGAAGGCAGCAGCGATATAGGTCTATAGTTAGAGACACAGTCTTTGTTCCCCGCTTTGAATATAGGAATTATAAGAGCCTTCTTAAGAACTTCGGGAAAAACGCCTGTCGCCATACACTGATTACATATCATGGCAATGGGACAAGATAAAGTATCCACACCTAATTTTAATATTAAAATAGGAATTTCATCGCAACCAGTAGCATTAGACTGCTTTAAATTTAGTATGATGGATTTCACTTCCTCGGCATCCGTTGGTAGAAGGACGAAAGAGTTGATATTAGAGGAACCAATAAAGGGGGTTTTAGGTAAGCTCTGGTTATTTTTCCGTAAATCCATGGCTAAATTGACTCCCACTTTCGCAAAATAGCTGTTAACGTTGTTAATAGAAGTCTGGGGATTATGGTTGATTTTCAATAATTCTCCATTGTCATTACTTTGGTCAGCAAAATTGCAAACATCTTTAATCAATGACCATTGCTTTTTTAAATTATTTTTATGCTTATTGATTTCGGATCTTAAGTAGTTGTTTTTAAGTTTTTTTAACAGATTATTGCAGGTGTTGCGATATCTTTTATAAGTTACGCTTAGAATAACGTTTTCTGGGTCTTTGCGAAGCTTTTTATGGAGTTGATCTCTATTTCTAATACAGCGGCATAGACCAGGTGTTATCCATGGTCTTATTCCACGCTTTCTACCGGAAAGCCTATATGTCACTGTGTGTTTCTTCATTGTATCCGTTATAGCTGTTAGAAATACATTTGTCATAGTGTTGCAGTCGTCAGTGGTTAATATAGACAGCCAATCGATTTGTTTTAAGTCTTCGGTTATAGCTTGGTAATCGATTTTTTTATAAGTTTTGGATTTGTTAGTATGAGTCTTGGCTTTTTTTGATACACTAATCATAACAGATGAATGGTCTGTAACTGTAGTTTCACAGACAATGGTTTGAGATTTTGATGCGGTTTTCAAAAAGCAATGATCTAGACAATTTTCCTGTCTGGTTGGTAAGTAATGTGAAGCCAATAATCCATGAGACGCCAGTAAGTCCATATATCTTGAAGAATTGGGACTGCTATTGTCTAAAATATTGATGTTTATGTCTCCTATTAAAATTATGTTTCGATATTTTTTTAAATTATTTAAGATACCATCCAAAGCGGTTAGAAAACGATCAATGTTTTTGAACGCGGGCGATCTATAAATTGCAATAACAGCGAGATCGTTTTTAATAGTGGAAACTAAGCAGTTCATTTCATCGTCTTGGTTTACGGGTTCGATGATTTTGGGTTTCAGATTATCTTTAAAATAGATAACTATGCCATCATTTTGATTAATTGTTTTAGCGGTAGCGAAAGATTTATATGAGGTAATTTTCGGTAGTATTGCGTTTTTAGAGAGCCAACATTCTGTCAAGACAATAAAATCAAATTCTATATCTAATTTACTTAGTAAAACTTCAAAGTCATCAAAATTGTGGTTTAAGCTTCTTATATTTTGATTCAATACTTTGTACGTATTAGATTCACCAAATATTTTTTTACAGTTTTCAGGAATATCTACGCTATGTGCCGTGCCAACATTTATGGTTTTCTCGATGTCATTCGAGATATGGGGTAAATCAACCATATTGTTTGTAAAAATTGATTTTAAACATTATGTTGGCAGCACAAAGCAAAGATTCCCTGTCACTGAGATGAGATAGTAACATGTATGTAAACAGTTTGTGTGTGTGGTTAGTGTGATTAGTGTGCAGTGAGTAGGTATTGTGTAAATCATGTGCTTGTAGGTATACGTGTAAAGAGGTATGGATTAACAGTAGCATTGAGACCCTTAGAGAGTAAAACATTAATATTACAGCATAAAATAGAAAGTAATACAAAATCAGATGTGGATGCAACTTATTTATAACTGTTAGTCACAGTTCCAAAGGTGGGGTACTAATATTGTTAATGATACCTTGGATTTGTTCAGTGGAGTTAATCAGTATTGCTGGCTGGTCTTCCGATTTCTTGAGAAATACTCTTCCATTAGAAACCCAGCAGAACTTGAAATCGTGCTTCTTTTTTAATTCTCTGGATAGATAGAGGAGTTTCCTGGCATTTGGGGTCAGTGCTTCTGAGATGTAGACTGGTTGTTGATCACCTGTCAGTTTCAGTGCTTTAGTATTGTATTTATTCTCCCTGTTGCTCATATTATAGGACTTAATAGCTTTTAGTGTATTAGAACGAGTTTGTGCTGTTTGGTACTCAACAAAAATTGATTTAGTTTGGCCAGATTTTTTCCTGTATACTTGACGTACTTGAAGTGGAGTAATGGATATGTTTAACGAATTGTGTAGCTGGTTTACAATCTCATTCAGGTTTTCGTTGTCAGTGGCTGGAACATTTTTTATTTCTATCATAGTTTCCAGTTGTTTTCGATGGAGTGCGTCTACTTCGTCTTCAAGAAATCTAATTTTGGTATTGGCAGCGCTATTTTCTAGTAGTAAAGCATCATATTTTTGTTTTAAGTCCTTGTACAAACTAGTAG
The DNA here is from genome assembly GCA_947361185.1 of Charanyca ferruginea. Classification (NCBI taxonomy): domain Eukaryota; kingdom Metazoa; phylum Arthropoda; class Insecta; order Lepidoptera; family Noctuidae; genus Charanyca; species Charanyca ferruginea. The sequence continues at coordinate 16,252,737 of OX376059.1, read as the reverse complement.
TCTCTTCGAGTGTTTTTTTTAGGGCTTCATTTGAGATAATATTTTCCTTGTTTTGGTCTTTAAGATCACTTACCATTTTGTTTAAGTTAAGAAATTTTGAGTCTTGATCTTCTTTTAAATTTTTAAACATTTTTTGGATGTCGATGCGAAGTTGAGATATTTCTTCCGTATCAAAATGAAAATGTACCTATCTTATTTAAAACAGAAACATAAACCAAAATTTTCTTCAACTAAGGAAATTCCAACCGAGAAAGAGGTTTCGCTAATTTATATAGAACCTCTGGGACGTTCTTTCCAGCTGACTTATTTTGCTCGAAGCGGACACGGAAAACTTGACAATAATAATACTTTACTAAATAAACAAACCTTATTTCCGTCGTTTCCCAAAAAGTGTGTTCTAACGTAACTAATGTAGCGTGGCTGGTCGCGCACGTGGCTTATTTTCGTGGGGTGACGCGGTGCTGCGCTACGCGGTGCGACGGCGGCAAGCGTGCGGTTGGATCGGCCCCGCATACACTGGCGACCGTACTCCGCCGTCCCTTTACCCGTACCGTGTTTGAGCAAGATTAAATTACTCCAAATGTCGGCACACTAATAACACCGCGTACACCGGTAAACTGCACGACAAAGGGCTGTTGACTTGTTTCTGTGACGAAATGTAAATATTGTTGATGCTCTTAGCAAACAATCAGCCCTTTGTATCTGAGTTTAACATATGGGACACGTGATGTCTGTAAAAAAATCTTATTTATTTATCTTCCTGTGGTTACAGCAACGTGCGTCATGTCGGAGTGCCTCCGCAGACAAAAGCTAGCGAAAAATGCATGAAGTAGGCAGAATTCTATGGGTAGTGGGGTGGGTGGTTCTGTTTCAACGGTAATTTTGTCAATTTTGATTACCTAGGTAAAATAATCCAAACTATTTATGGTTTTGACCTTATTTGATCCTGAAAATGCTGCTCATCAGTTGCGTTGCGTGCATCAAGCATAAATTTACACTTTTGAAAATAAAAACCTCGACATAGCAACCACGCTTACTTTTACAATGGGTAAACATTCATTCGCGTTTAAATAATTACAACAATTGTATTTCGCAGGCGCCCTGGAGCGCTTGCCCCGTTTGAGGGACGTTCAAGCTATTAATTAATATGGGACGCGCTGACCACTCTCGTGAAATATAACTTAGTACTCAAAGCGCTTCAGTCAAGTAGTAAATTGAAATCAAAACTTATGAAATGTTTCTCAAATTCTAAAATGGTTACACAAAAATATACCTACTTCACAACTTGCTCTCTTGTATTGTGCCTACGGTATTTATTCACAAATGTCCAAAAATAATACACAGACATTGAAATTGGCATAACATCCGTTACACAAAAGGAAAAGCCGAATAACTGGCTGTTGCAATATTTGCGGGAATGACTCGCTATAAATTAAGATATGAGAGTCATGCCAAAAGTTATAAGATGTTCTTTGTTTATTTTTGTCTCTGAACCGAGCGACAGAATAATTCCGAGATAAAAGATGTCTAAGGAACTTTCAGTACCGGCACCGGTACTGGTTTTATGAGTAACTGGCGACCTGCAGCGCACTGCACTTTATCGTCTGCTGTGTCGCTTGTCATTGAATTAAGTAGCACTTCACTTCGCACCTCGCTCTGATGCGCTTTACTTACGTGACAAAACCTATATCTAAACGAGTAAAACCTACCTATCATAAAGTTCGTGAACACGTTACGAATACTAAAATTTAATATCGTAATAGTTCAAGCGTTCGATTTTCCAATAAGTGGCGATTAGTGTTAACTTATTCCGAACACTTAAAGCCACTTGTTACTGAAGCCAGTGATTAGGTGCAGGTCTTTGTTCCCGCTCACCTTTATGCCTGGCTTTGCTTCTTTGTAATGAGTTCTCGAATGTATAAATTTTGTTGCATAAGTTCATACACAGGTATATGGTCCAATTTAATTGTGTTGCAGGTTTCAGTATATCCACAGATTGCCTTTGTTTCGATTGACTAAGACTGAATGCTTTGAGAACAAATATTTTACATTTGCAGGCGAACACAAAACCGTGTGCTTATGCATCAGTATGAATTAGATTTCATCTGGACTGGCGTAGCATACTTGTATGATTTGCGGAGTATTTTTTTTATGCAAATATGCGCTGTTTTGCATACTTACTTACTATTACTTTGTAACCGACTTCAATACAAGGAGGAGGTTCGACTCGTATTTATATATATTAAGTTTGTTCACGCTCGTATAACTTTTTACAGTGTAGTCCGTTTTCGATGATTCTTTTAATGGATAGTGTACTTATACCTAAAAGTTGGTCCCATATAAATTCCATGAAAATATTCCATGAAAAATTAAAGGATGACTCAATTTGTTTGGTGTTACTATGTGTTAATTAATTTGGATGATAAGAAGTAGGCACAAAAAACGTCAGGAAAACTTTTTTACCAAAAAGACAGAAATAAAGCCGCCGCCTACTTGCGAAATTAAAGTAATTATTTAATTTTTAGTTTTTGATAACGGTTGCCTTTTTTTGGAAAACAATTGTTTGAACTGCTTTTCAGTATAATACAAGTCAAAGAAACTTTTGTGTGTAGTAGGTCTATACAGAGGACATTTGCGTCACAGACGTCAGACCCCTTTTTACTTAGGTTGTTCAGGTATTCCTCGGGGACTCGGAATGAAATATATCGCTTTACCGCACAATCACGTCTCAATGGATCGATATCCATTAAAATTGTAATGTCATGTACTGGGAATGTAAACTAGGGTAACATATCGCGCAGGTATCTTGTTATATGTGTAACATATATATCTACAACTGGTAGGTAATGCCCATTTAACACGGCGTTATTGTGTGTTTGTTCTGAACTAAGCCTGTTATCTCGGGGCAGACATGGCAGCCGGGTTAAACGGTTTTGGTAAACTTGAGATTGCAATTATTTCTTGCTAACATTAAGTTAGCACTTGACATACTAGGCGCTCCACTTAGCTTAACTAACCCTAGTTCACGGACGGCGACAGGTGAGATTAAGTGCGATCTACAAAACAGTATAAATTCATTTTGTCGCTTCGAAACTTTGTGTCAATGTTGCCTCTATTTGAGTAATCTTTTTTTAATATCACAAAAGCCAGTCTTAGTTGTGCAAGGAGACATTAACATTATTAGACATTATACGATACAATTTTGTAGTCAACATCTATACGAATATTATAAAAGTGAAGAGTTTGTTTGTTTGGTTGAACGCGCTAATCTCAGGATCTACTGGTTCGAATTGAAAAATTATTTTTGTGTTGGTTAGTCCATTTATCGCGGAAGGCATCTACTATAACTTTTTTAAACCATTGTATTCTTTTTTGACTATTGGCTCCAAAATATACTATTTAATTATATTGTTATAGCGAAACTAGACGGCGTAAAGACGTATATGCGCATGCGGCGGGTACCAACACACTTACAGGTGAAGGTTATCAAGTGGTTCGACTACCTGTGGCTCACGCAGAAGTGCTCTGACGAAGAGAAGGCCGTCTCCTGCCTGCCTGACAAACTGAAGGCGGAAATAGCCATTAATGTACATCTAGATACATTGAAGAGGTAATTCTTTGTTACTTGTTTATCTTCTATCAATATAATAAAAATGAATCGTTGTTCGTTAGTCTCGCTAAAACTCGGCTACGAACGGCTGGACCGATTTGGCTAATTTTGGTCTTGAAATATTTGTGGAAGTCCAGGGAAGGTTTATACTGTGAGAAAATTTAAAAGAAATACAAAAAAAGTGTAAGGAACAGAACAACGTCTGTCGGGTCAGCTAGTCAAATATAATTTTACTTGTTCACACCAAGTATTTTAAAAGCGTCAGAAATGACAAAATAACATAATGGGTACCAAAAAATATATTATTTAGAATAAATAAAATATACTGATTGTGTTTGAAAATGTTTGAAAACTTTTATTTAGAAAAGCTATGTAACACGGATTAATACGAAACGTTCAAGCACACACGCAGACATGATATGATTTTTTTTTTGTCAAAAGTTTGCCTTACCTACTTTATTTTAGTTCAAATTAGCGTTCAGCGGCAAACTGTTTGATCCCATGTCAGATGCAGGAAAAAAGGCGCTTAGTATTCTTTAGCCGCAATCAGGGGTTTGATTCTGTAAGACCTCATTCCAAACTTCGAATTTGAATCCGCTGTGAGTTTCTTGATTGGCATTCTAAAAACTTGGTTAATAATTCGAATTATTTACACTAGCGCCACGCTTGCGACCGTGTGAGCGAGTTGAACTAAATTGACAGGGAGATTTTGACAGATAAAGTATGAGATGACGTAAGAAGTGGTATTCTGTAAGGTAATTTCCCCGTCACTTCGACGCTCACTTCGCACTCGAACCTGATTCAAAGTGTCAAATATATCAAGGTCATTTTGAATCTTATGCAAAGTGAGAGTGAATAGCGATGTGAGATGCGAGTTGTTGTTTGAATTTTACAGAATCGACCTACAAGCGCACAAACGTAACGTAAACGTAATATACAAATGAATGAAAACTGGCCCTTGCTCGACTGAATACCGCGAATCAGGTGTATTAGAAAGATACTTTGATCTTTGAAATTCGAGAAACTTAATGAGATAATTTTAGGGACTTCTCAGATAGACATTACAAAAGTTGATTTTAGTCGTGACAATGACAAAGGATTGTCGGAACTCAACTAAAAGGATAATGAAGTTGTCACTATCGAGCAAATTAGTTAAGAGCCCAAATGTCTTAGCCTTTAATTTAATTTTCGTTTAGTTTGAGTTTGGGTTCAAGTAATTTAAACTAATCAAGCACAATTCCATCTGTTAATGGTGATTCTTAATTCAATTAGCGAGTTGTCGAATCCTTTCAGAAGTCGATTCTGTATGAATAGTGGTAGATTAGTTATGATAGTAGATAGGTACTAATCTCACCAATATTAATGCAGCGTAACGGTACTAGCTTAATACCCCGTGTTGTATAATTAAAAATAGAAACATTCGCTTTTTACGTCCATGAATTATGCAAGAGTTCGTTTATACGATCCGTAATTTTTTGTCGCCAAATGGCTCTTCTGTGCTTTTCTGTTTTTAACTTAATTCTGTTTCCGTACGTTTTAAAGTACCTGTACTCGTAATGCTTAAAGTGTCATCTGTATTTTAAAACTTTTGGATGTAATTAAATTTAACTATTTTTTTTTAGTACGTATCTATTGAAAAATATACCGTGGCATTTTAGTCGTCTTACAGAGGTGATCCACTCAATGTATCGGACATAAAATACCTGTGGACCCAACTAAAAAATAGTTAATAATAATAAATAAAAAACTATTAAGGAAGAAGTAGAATTAAGCGGTTTTTAAAGTGAACTGCCGTTGAAGACGACTAGAATGCCACGGTGTATGAATAGGTGTGTATAAATAATATATATTTGAAAACAAGTACTTATCGACATTTAGATTCATAAAACTTTGCAATCGTTACAGGAAAAGTTAAAGTAGCAAAATTTTGTAATCGCAGGGTGGAAATCTTTCAAAACACGGAGGCGGGTTTTTTGTGTGAGTTGGTTCTACGGCTTCGACCAGTTCTGTTTTCGCCAGGCGACTACATTTGCAGAAAAGGTACGCTTTGATTTTTTTGAGCTTCATATACTTAAAACTTTACATCCCGAAAGAGGAAACAAAATAAAACGAAAACATTTCCGGGTACGACGACGTTAAAAATTGATTTATATATTTTCCCTAGGCGAAGTCGGGAAGGAAATGTACATAGTGAACCGAGGGAAACTCCAGGTGGTAGGCGACAACGGGAAGACCGTGCTTGCAACACTCAAGGCTGGTTCTTATTTTGGCGAAATTTCCATTCTGAACATGGGCACGGCAGGTAAACAACTTGGTAAATATCGCCAGGGCCCGAGACGCCACGCCATTATTACACTACTCTGTATTCTTGAAAAGTTTTGAAAAGCAAACGTTTCGAGGAGACGCTGCACTCAGGCCGAGGGAGCGGCCGCGACGCTACCAACAGGTTCTGGGACATCATTGTGACGACTGTTACCGCTGTCGGCTGCGACTGCACACTCACGTCACTTGACGCCTGCCACGCAATGACGCACCCGACTAGCGCTAACTAGCTCGTGCCAATTGTATTAGGGAATGCTTTAAAATTTAAATTAATTTACAATTACGCATTTTAGATATGATTTCAGTTTTTTTATATGCTCTTAAAATATTCCTTTTCATATTGATACTTCAAAAGAAGAGATATTGTTGTGTGGTAAGCTTAACTACTTTTATTTGTTTCGAATCGGACTTCAATGGCTTCATCTTAGATCCTCTTCAAGGATTTGTAGCGTCTTGTGTCATGTGGTTTATTTGCATCTTAGTAACATCTCCTTTGGTTGTATTGAAGGCAGTGTCCCCGATCGCTTTGCATCCTCCCTGATTACCTCATATACTTGGCGTGACCTCTTGGTGCATGATCCCCTAATATTACAGTGTCACCCGCGTAAGATCTTATACCTATCATACTATCGGTTTTCAAAGTTCTTTCATTTTTTCTAACTTCAATATCCTATGCAATCTGACTTGTAGAACTGCTTAGTTCTTTTACGGATTTCATATATCTACTGATTTTATAATATTTAGCCTTCTTATGTAAAAGTTTTTGTATTTTAAAGCTTTGTCTTGGTATGGAGCACAATAAGAACCCTAGAGAGATGGCTTCTTATAATTTTTTTACAGTCAGTTATTATTTTCCAAATTGTGAACGTGATGTGACTCCGGATCGGTTTACCTACCCTTCGTGTTGTCTAAATTTCAAGGTAGTTTTCGATCTTTTTACTAAACAAGCTTTGTTTTTAGTTCTTGAACTGTACCTAACTGAATTTCTCTTGTCATGTTTTCCCTGCCACCGATGTTGGTTGTCCTGGTCTGATGTATCTTATGACCTGTTCTGTCTATGTGTGTGTCGTGTGGAATGAGGGATCAGAACAGCTCATAAGGGGGGGACCGGACGCCGGTTGGCACGGAGTGTGTGGATGACACGTCGACAGGCAACCGCCGGACAGCATCGGTGCGATCTGTGGGTTACTCGGATCTGTTCGTGCTCAGCAAGAAGGACATGTGGGACGTGCTCAAGGAGTATCCTGCCGCCAGGGTGCGCCTCGAAGCAATCGCCGTCAAGAGGCTCGAAAAATATAAGAAAGCACCGCTAGAAAAAGGTACTGTTTAGCCAGTATATTTTTCACGTAGGTAATAAATGTTCGGCTTCATCAATCGTTGATGAAGCTGAACAGTTTCCGAATCAATACATTTTACCCTAAATCAAGTTGAATCATTGCTTCCGGTAACCTCTCTTGTTACGGTTTACTGAATTAAAATTGGTGTTCATATTCTCTACAAATGTGATTTAGGGGGATGTGCTTACTGATTTTTGCGTGGACAAATAATATGACGTCACATTGTCGAGTTTCATCATCGTGATCAAATACAGATCAATAGTTTCCTACTTTTCTGAACATATTCATAAAAGTAGGAAACTATCGACCATAACTATCGATTTTATTGCATACAATAATCCGCAATTTTGTTAGTGACCTGACGAAAATCTAAAACGTAACTAAGTACAAGTAATTATATAGAAACAATCATTTAATTACTAATTTTATTTAGTCACGTTATGTCTTCGTTATATGTTTGTGTTATAAGTACTTAGTAAGTCTTACCGTATTATTGTATTGCAGTGGCCATGGGTCGTTGCCAGTCGACGCCCGGGCTGGTGGAGACGAGCGGGCGCGTACCCATCGAGGACATGAACTTGCCGCCCGCACCCTTACTGCCACCTCCACACCCCTCACACCCGCCTTCCTACCGGGACCAGCTTTATAGGTGCAGTAATTTTTCAATATAATTTTTATCACATCGGACAATGCGAATAGCATTGATATGATATGAATTATATTCCCACACGATCAAAGTTTTATTCTAGATAAGCCATAAGATAGCAAAAATAAAAAGGGGGCCCGATGTGGTCCCTTGCGGTACCCCCGAGGTTACTGGTTTGATATGGGCCCTAAAACCACGAATCATGGTAATATTTATTTGATTTCAGGGCCTTACCTAGTACCAAAGTAACTAATATTCAGTTAAACTAGAACACCCAAACTTACTGGTAGAGAGACCTATGGTTAACTACATCGAATGCTATGAACGGAAAAACTTAACAGACTACTTAACCTTTTGACCGCCACTGTAATGATTGTCAAACCAAAATGTGCCCAGCACACCACGGTCTCGTCTACATGACATAATTTTATACGTAATTCTATAGGGTATGTAACTTGACTTGGTCCTGAGGGCACGTTTTTGCTTTTTTGACGTGGTGGAGAAATCAAAAGCCTAAGCTCTTTGGTCATGTTGTAAGAAATGCTACTTCTAGTACTATTAATTGGTTTGTTGATGTCGCAGTTCGTCAGTAAGCCCCCTACGTGTAGCGTCACCGGTCGCGTCGTGTGCGTCGAGCGCGCGCAGTAGTGGCGCGGGTGGTGGCAGCGTGGCCACCGCGCCGCGCGTCATGCTCGACTCGCACGACGCGCTCGAGTGCGAGATCAAGCGTCTACGCGAGCGACTGTACACTGTCGAGACAGAGAACGCCGCCATGTCTGCCAAGCTCAGTCAGCAACAGTGGGAGGTAGATCAAAGGTATGTGCGGTAGAATTTCAGCCACGAAATTCAAAAAACAAGCGGAAGTGCCCGCGAAGGTATCCCACGTGTGTCACAATTATGCGGAAGATATTTAAAATAATAATAAGCTTCATCAGTTGCAATAAGTCTTCATTTTGTTTGAGTTTTTCGTCAAAATTGAATTTCTTGTTCATACACAATGAAGAAGGTTTTTATTATTTTATATATTCTTCCGCATAATTGTGACGCGCGTGTTAGATTTATACCGATGTAATTAATACATAACAACGTATTTCGTGTTGTAATATAAAGTAATAATTAATTTCTGATTAAATGCAGTAGAAGTATAGTAAATAACATCATTTTAAATAGAATAAAGTGTGTTTAAACTTTGGATAGCAAATAAGTATAAATCATATTTGCTAGTCATCGTGAATCATACTTGTTTATCGCCGCTTATAAAAGCGAGTGTTCAGACTTCATTGGAGGACACTTTTTGATCGAAACGTTGATCGGTACGGAGCTCTCGAAGAAAATAATAAGATAAGTATAACTATGATGATAACTATGAAAGGCTATGTATATGTATAATTTTAATATTAAATTATATGTACCTAGTTGTTATGACATGAATGATGTAACCTAAATTTGTAAAATATTACTGATTTTAAAAGAGTGTTCATGGAGTTTCTTGCTCGTTCTTCTCCATAGAAATCTACCCTTTGGAACGAGCAACTAGATTCAACTTTCTGACTGACTCTGACAATTCAAAAGTACCTGTAAAAGGTTGAATTGAAATAAATGATTTTGAGTCTGAAATATTACAATAAAATATGTTTCCTAAACAAAGTATTTTCATTTCACTATTCTGTTCTAAAATAATAATATTCTTTGAGTATATAAGTATGTGTATTTCATATAGAGCTACCTAATTGCTTTGTAATGTTGCCAATTATACCCTTTATTCTGACATGATAAACAAGTATGATTCACGATGACTAGCAAATATGATTTATACTTATTTGCTATCCAAAGTTTAAACACACTTTATTCTATTTAAAATGATGTTATTTACTATACTTCTACTGCATTTAATCAGAAATTAATTATTACTTTATATTACAACACGAAATACGTTGTTATGTATTAATTACATCGGTATAAATCTAACACGCGCGGTTTAGCTGCGTGGGCACTTTCACTTGTTTTTTTCTATTCCGTGATTTCAGTAATGCTACGTGACGTAATAAAGTGGTTTTGAGCAGTTTTTTATACCATTGCAATTGGCTGTGTGAAAATTTAGGAAAATAAATGTCCACTTGTTGTTCCACCTAACAAAACAAAGCATCCTGGTCGGATGCCTAGACTTCTTAATTAGGAAAGAATACTTATTTAGGAATATATATGTATCCAGGCTGCAAGAAATAGAGATGCAGATCTGCGGCGGCAGCTCGGTGAGCTCCTTGGAGGAGAACGAGCGGAACCGCGAGAGCATCATTTAACAGCGCGCCTCGCCCGAGCGCGCCCGCCTGCTGCCCATGCAGACGATGCACCTCGCCGCCGTCTACTGAACAACTGATCTAATGAGCATGCATCCCCACCCCAACTCCCAACCCCTCCCCACCCGCCTCCTCTTGTGACCTTGTGAACTTCGAAAGTACGATGAATTAGTGTTTATATGAATAAATATTATTATGGAATATTTAAATACGAATTAACTTTATCAAATTTATATATACTTAGTATATACGACTCGCTAATATTTGACGAGTGTCGTGGAGTGAGATTTTGCCGAGACAATATTATCTTAAATACTTATCGTTTAGGTATCGAGGTGTAAGTGTGCGTGAAGTGCGTGCGCGCGGTTTGTACCGTTACGTTCTGTTGCTGCGTCCCGCGTCTGCGGACGTTACGACTACTTCTGTTCCTGCACTAGTGACCATTGTAAGCTCTGTGTCGAACTGTATCCATACAAACTTAACCACTGAGTTTCTCTATTGATTCATGTTCAATATCGTGATTCTATCTGTTTCCGCAAATGCTGTCTAGTAATGGCGAAATGTTTTCCTTGTAGTGTTCGGAAGTTTGTGTACAATGTTATTGTGTATCGTATAATCAATAACTGATACTGTGTGCCAAATTAAGGCCAAAGTGAATGTGCTATGGATAAGATTTTTATGTTAACTCATAAATAGAAAATGTAATGGATATATTCTTATCCATTAAATTTGAGCTTTAATTATTATAAAAATCCCGGAAGACTTGATCATTGACCCATTTTAAGTGTTATGTTTCAATTAACCTGATCTTTGATATATCGTAACAGTCTAGGGAATAGTTCATTCGTCACTAAATTTGGTATAATCTATGTATATTCGCGGAATAATATTATTACATTCTGAAGCAGTTTTGTCAGTATTAAGAACATAAAACGACCATAGTATGTTGTAATTTGTTATATAAAATGGATTTAATACCTATGAATTAAGAGAAGTAGCTTATAACTGGTAATAACATCAGTTTTGGTAATGGTAATATAAGATCAATACTGCCAAATAAGATTTAAGTAGATACAAAGTTTTAATGTAATGATATTGACAATCGACTATCAATGTTTTGTACTTGTATTCTTTCTATTTACTGTATTGGGTTATGACGTCGGTATGTAACATCGACGTGTCTACCTGAACGAATTTTATTGTTGAAGCTTTTCAAATATGTATTTCCGGCATTACTTTGAATATTAAATATGTTTTGAAATAGACCAGTAAGTACTCTATATAAAGTTGTACCAAAATATGAGAACAAACTAACTTAACTCAGCTCTAAGTAAATTGTAAATACTTATTCTAATATCTATGATACGTGTTTGTAAGCTGTTTTCATTGATAACCATTGGTTTTGGAAGCAAAGTTACCCGATGTGTAAAGTTGATGGTAAGGAGCGTGGCGTTGCTGTCTCGTAGGCTCTCTGTTCTTGCTCACACCGTGGGACACGCTGTAGGGTGAACTGCCGCTCGTCTTGTCAGGTTCAGTTCGTGCGTCGAGCACTTATTAGTTAGTTCAAATCGTACTGTTCTTTTCCTAAACGCCCGAAGAATTAAATAGATAGGCGATAAAATTTATAAACTGTAAATAAAATATTTATTTATTGTTATTATATTCCATAAATTTTTCTTCTTACATATTTCTCGATTATAAAATGGTAAGAGAGATGCATTATGCAATTGAATACTTATATTTAACGAAAAACGAAAGTGCTTTTTATCATAATAACTAGAAGGTTTATGAGTGTCCTGTGACATCTGCTGGCGGGCGGCATCGCTCGCTCGCGACACCAGCTCGAACCGATTCCTTTTGTAATAATTATTATAAGTGCTAATTCTTTACCTTCACACGAAGCAGACATGTTCTAATGCGGTGACCGTATTTTTTGGATGGAAATCGAAACGCGGTTTAGTAGTATTGCAGTAACCAGGCTTGTGCATCTTAAATTGGAAATTCAATTATGTATCGCACATGATTCATTTTATTGTTAATAAAAAGATTATGATAATACGATTCATGCTTTTTATTTCTCACGAATCGAAATAGGTACATTTAAGATTAATGCGTTCCAAATACAGAGCGGAAAGAATGAAATCATTTACGTAAGTGATTATAGGTAAGGTAAAGATTTGTGTTAAATTAAATAAGAAAGCGTATGTTCGGATAGCAGAAACATAATCGTAAAAAATACTGGAGAGAAAAAAAGGAGTGATACAGTATAAGACGAAACGTCGGAAGCAAACGAAAAAAGGACGACAGGAAAAACGATTAACATATCCGATTAAATAGGATTATTGATACTGACACTCGCAGAAAGGCAAGTACATTATGTATTTCAAACTTTGAATAAAGATCTATGGAACTTGAATAGGTAAAATATTTTTACTGTAGGTTCCAGAGCGGCTTGTGATCTACACGCTTGCCTTTGTCTGCCTAACAAAGGATATGCATAGACGATGTTATATATACCGATGTATGTGTGTATAAAAAGCTGATAGACTCGTGACCTTTAAACCAACGATGCTGATCTAAACATTGAACAATGAAATGTGGGCTATTGGTAAAGTGTGCATTGTTGCTAGATATTAGCATTACATTAATATAACTTAATCTAATGCTTATATCTAGCAACAATGTTCACATTTAATTTTATAGAGGAATATTGGACTGCACTCGTGGTGATAATCTTTTGGCAAGAGTTTTTAATTTATTTTTATCGTTAAAAGCTTTTTCAGCCAAGCTGTATCGTTAAAAGTAGGTGTCCCTTTGTCAGTCTTAATAATTCAATACAGTTCTACTAGTACGAACCATCAAAGTAAACAATCGTATACAAAATGCATTATTTTCTTCCTAATAAAGTTTTCAACGTCGATCCAAAGACAACGCAAGAGTTATTGTACCATCAGAATTAAATATTGAAACAGCTTTCGCAAGCATTCCCTCTGTAGATGAAAGATCTAAATATGAATGTACATATAATATCTACAGACGGGAAGCTATTCAATAGGAAGCAACACTCTTGAGAGGGTGCCTACTTTGTGAGGTTACCGGGATTCCCACTCTCGTTTCATATTTTATTTGGTTCTAACGCGCAATCCGCTGCGTCTGTTCATGTATTTTTATTTACCTACCCTCATTTAAGACGGGACTGAATAACTTTTTGTTCTAAACTCGGAAAGTTTTCATGTTGTTGTTTTATTAGCTGTCAACTGTTTTAACGTGGTAATAAGTATTTTTAGAGGGAATAAAAAGGTTTCCACTTTGACGGCTGCGCTGAAGAGAATTTTCTTCCGGTTTTCCAGTGCTTGAGTTTCAATCCTTTATGAATATTAGATTTATATTAGAAAACGTTCTGGTTTTATTCAGAACAGAGTTCTTTCTGTTTTCGTTGTTGGGGTCAAACAATATTACCAATCGTAAGTAGGTATATTTTCTTTAGTGTATACCGACTTACTTGATTTGGTTATTGAAGTAAAACCTACCACACCTACAATATTAGAAAAGCATATAATCTTATACTGCACGTAAATTACTCGTAACCAGAAAATCCCTCAGTAAACTAGGCAATAAAACCCCATATGAATAATGTACACATAAGAATTCACTCTCTCCAATAGATCAACATAAATTGAAGTATATTTATCCTGAATAATATAACTGCATAGTATAATATGTTGATCGCCAATATTTGTGTTTAATCGAATTTTCAAGAGATCCAATATTCTGCGTCAACATAGACAAAGGACAGTGAGAACCAACCCCACAGGATTAAGATCCGGTACCTACCTATACAAACGCGTATTGTAGGGACAGGGTGGCAGATATTATACATATTTTATACATGTACGACATCTACTTGAAGAGTAAAACTGAGAAACTAAACTGTGATAATACCTGTGTTTAAATTAGATAGCAGACATTTGCTTAATCCTCTTACCATTAGTAGTTGTGATAACTTAACGAAAACATAACATAACACACACTTTTAACATTAACATGTAACCACAACATGCAACAATAGAAGCAATTAATAACACTAACCAATGTAGATATTATTTAAACTACACTTCTTATGGCCAAATACTCTAACGCTACTGAATTTAGTCTCGTGCTATCTCTATTACTGTATGTCAAAGTAACTGTGACAGCATGAGACTTAACGGCATCTTAAAATTGAGTAGCGTTTGAGTACTTGGCCCTAAATTTTCCAAATAGGGTACAGTAGCAACCGACAACTAATTAGGTAGCACTTTGCAAGTGCGAGTATAAGCCTTAAGTGGCAACCAGTAGTTGTAGACCACAGACGTTTAAAGCCTCCGCGCCATTTAGAAAATGCCACGATTCCATAGCTGCAGAATACTAGTACAAAATTCAAAATATTGTTGAAAACATTGCAGAGGCACATTAATTACTACATTCCTGCCGAGTCTTACACTTAATTGGCGATTCCGTGCCTCGTGCAGGAATATATGTCACTTAGAGCTTTCTTAATCCCCTGCTCGGCTGTTAAGGAATATCATTCGTCTGCATTCCTTCCGCTCAGTTGCGCTTAAATCTGAACCGCAGAGCCTGCACTGTGCTGACACCCGTGCCATATATAGAATAGGATATTTGCAGCGCAGGCTCTTTGTGCAATTATAATTCAAAATGAGAAAAAAAAGTTCAAATATTTAACTGACTAAGCTACGCCGCTGCTGAGATTTTATTTCTTGTTTCCTTATGGAAGAAATGAAAAGTTAAGAGGTATTAACGTAGCAGTATTGGAAACGTTTCACGCAGAGATAAAGTGCTGAAAAAATTGCATGAGATACATTATGCCGCTTTTAGCAAACGTTACTAAAATAAAATAAACTAAACAATATTACGTAATCCGCGTAAATCACGCTCCAAACGTGTTAATTTTAGATTAAAACATGAGCTGCTACTTTATTCATAACAAAAAAAAAACAAATTGCTTTAGGGAAATCCTCAGACACCGCGTCACCGCACCGCGACCGTCCGGGAAAGATATTCTTTGAAAGAACTCTTATTTTTCTTCCTTTTGTGTGGGCTTAGTTTTCTGAATTTTATACCGACTAAATCTAATTCAAAACTCGTTTCGGAATCCATCAATACTATACGATAGACAATAAAAAGTCGGTAACATGCTTGCCGACGTCGTGGCGCAAGGGTCGGACCTCTGAGGAGCAGCATCCACAACTTCACACGATGCTATCTTATTACTCACTTATTGAACGTGATTACAGTCCATTCTTGTTCGTTTCTTCTCGTGCTAACACAAGACGTTAGCCCCCACAATAAATCAGATGAAATAAGACCCGGTGCGAGTAACGTCATTTTTTTTGGTGGCAAATAAATACACTTTTAAATTCAGACAAAATATAATCGAGTATGTAGGCATAATTTTTCTACGAATTGTGAAAATAAGTGAAGCTATATTTAAAGATTACTTTTAGGTTGTTCGGTGTTTTCACCGAACACCTTAGTTGGCAATATTGGCGTGACGCATTGACTAATTTTATTTCTTGCTAAAGTGACTTATTACTTATAACTTTACTAACATTTTATTACATTCCCAACATTTTATAACATTAAATTTATTAAGTAACAGTTTGAGAATGAATCTATAAATAGTGTTCAACATAAACTTTTGTTTCTCCTCAACAACACCGACACCTCGCTACGTACCCCGACAAAGGTATTTAAATATTATGTATTGTAATAAATAATCTGCATGATTGAATATCGTCAATAATATTGTAATAATCCTTTCAATTAATTCAGCGATGAACGACATCTGAACGAAATCGAGCTTTCCATATCATGCGATATGTAAATTCCCGAGGTGCGTACCTACTAGTGTGTCGATGTAAATAAGAATAAAGTTGCTGCCGTCTACGGCAAGGTATCGATTTTGATAAAATTGTTTCCAGGTTTCATTTGAATGAATCTTTCTCTGAGACGCTTTTCCGAGATCAATCGTTTTGAAATAAGATCAGAAGAGCGGCAATAACGTGAAATAAATAAATCAATTTGCATGGAGCTGTTGTTTTCGAAAACAATTCGAATTTGTTTTGAATTAATTTCCTTAAAACCGCAATTAAATTGGCAATGTTGAGGCAGTACGTACTGTTTCCCTGCCGGAAGCTGTGTAATCACCGTGCTGGTGGTTTTATTTCACTTGCCGCCATTGAAAATCCATTAAAATTTTAATTCTCCCAGCGGTAGGGAGAAAGAGCGAAAATGTCGTAATAAAGCAGTAAAAAGTCTTTGCTCAAACAAAATTACTTAAAGCTACACTCGGTTGGCTAGAACTAATGCTTCTGTAAATATTGATTGTTTGTTCTGGGAATTATATGTAGCCAAGTATGTTGCCAGCGCCACATTTTTGGGGGTACTGAGGGGCATTTAATAGGGAAAAACATGTACCTACAACTTTCACGTTTAATTTGTGTGTCGGTTTTTCTCCACAGTAAGTAATTTAGGACCCGTATTAATGAAACACTCTCATGTGAGAGATCCCTTTTGGATTGAATACATCTTGGTATGCTGATTTGATTAAAAGCACATTATGTGTAAACTCAAAATCTCAAAAAAGATGATATTTTTATTTTGACATTTGTTGACTTGAGTTACCTTGTAAAGGCGTTAGGGTATGGGGTCACCCAAGTCATTAAGTCATCAAGCTCATAAGTTTTTAAAGACGTTTCTTTAGTCGGTAAATACAATCGACACAACTTGACTAAGCAAAACGATTGAAACAACTAATTAATCTACTAATTATTAGACTAGCTTATTGAACGTTATAAGGGTGGCGCTGTTTTCGATAGGGATCGAGTAAACCTTTACAGCGAAAATCGACCCGTTTTCAATAGTACTCGAGAGGAGCGTAATCGAGTCGAGTACGTTGTGTTCGCATTTGATGATTTTATGAACCAAGAGTTAGTATTAATCGTTTTCATGGCATAAAAGCTGTCAAGAGCACGATTTGCTTTGAATTTGAATTTCTTATGACGAAGTACAGAGTATTTTCTTTATGAAAATCTACTGTCTAGAGTCCTGTGGGAACATTTATTATTCCGTTTTGTCCATTTGTTGAAGAAATAGCTAGCGTATTGTATAAATCATCCCTGACATTTTTACTATAGTGTACTAATAATTTCCAAATTACTAGAGACGACTTTTTGTAGGTTCAACACTAGAGAAGCCATTTCAGTTTTAATTAAGCTAATGCGTAGTTTTCCAAGTTACGTTATTTACAATAGGAATTCGAACTGCAGCAACTGCCCCAACGCAACACGTCGTGCTAGGAAGATGGGATGGCGCAAGGGTGTCGACACATGTTGCACACCAAAGGCCTGCCCAACGTTCCAAGCGTCATGGTCATCCCATCTAGTTTCTTCCCATCATGCCGAACCATTAGGTTCTAAAATAGCAGGCACCCCGGCGCCGCGACGGATGATGTCATTAATGTTGGCGTGCCGTGCCAGGCCATGATGTCCAAGGCAGTCGACAGCTTCACTGCACTGAAAGTGATGTGGAGCCCTGCAAGAAGCACCCAGACATAGGCAGTCGGAAGGTAGTATCACCCAGGATAGTACGTATGATGAGACATGAGTGCCTGAATCTAGAGGCCCGACCCCCACTCACCCACAGCCAATAGGCGGGTCGCTCAGCAGAATTGGTGAATATATTGATTAGATTATTCCGAACCAACCTTCAGAGCGGCTCATCCCACTGTTCCTGGGAAGATAGGTTCACGGGCCGATCTGTATCCGACCAAGCAACTTTCCAGGCGTTCACCGCATAGGTCAAGCACGGAATTTCAAAGTCAGATGGGGGTAAAATTTTATTTTTTTAGTTTACTGTTCGGTGCTGTAGGCGGAGGATAGGAACGTCGTCTACAGACGTCGGTGTTTGTGAATCATTTTTAGGGTTCCGTACCTCAAAAGGAAAAAACGAAACCTTTATAGAATCACCTTGTTGTCCGTCTGTCTGTCAAGACTCTTTTTGTCGGGAACGCGTAGAGGTATCGAGTTGAAATTAAAACGATATAGTAAGGTCCACGGTCTCTTGAAGCTGTGAAAAACTTTCAAGTTAACGTGAAAAAAACATACGGCCGTTTATGTCGCAAAAAACGTACATTTCTCAAGGGAATTCAAATTTATAGGGTACTTTCCGTTGACCTAGAACTATGAAATTTGGCAAGAACTATCGTCTTGTACTATAAATACAGGGAAAAGTCTGACAACTATACATTTGTAATTAAATCATAAATAATATATTATTTATTTATAACGAGCTTTCGTCCGCGATTTGGTCCGTGTGAATGTCGGCTATCGCAGATGCAGACGAAGTCCCGGATTAATAAGTAGGTACCCTATGTGCTTTCCCAGGGATCAAGCTATTTTCATACCAAATTTATCGGTATAGCCGTTTCATCGTGGAAGCGTAACAGACAGAGTTACTTTCTCATTTATAATATTAGTATAGTATGGATATGTAACTACAAATTTGCAAGGAACCCTCGGTGAGCGAGTCCGACTCGCACTTGTCCAGTTTTTTGTGCTATAATAAGTACTTCTTTAGCTAAAACTCATTTAAAACCTTTTTGTTACTATGCACAAGGGACACTTTGTACGTTTTAATTATTGTTATTTGTTACAAACTGTATCAAAGGGCATAGATTTTTTAAACAAAAAGCTCCAGCCTTTGTGCGCGCTCTTTTGTTGTCAGATATGTTGTTAGTTAAAAATAAATAACAACTGTAAAATATGTTCATTGGTAAGGTTTGAAAAACACGTATGATATACCTAGTTACATCATGCCTATCCCCAGTGGGGACTAGTAGAAGTGACACTACCCCACGTGTTACGACCCTTACGAAAGGTAAAGTCCTTTTGATACTTTCACATTCATGGATTTTTCCATACATGATGTGTGTACCTACTCGAACCTGACCTTTCTGAAGGACATCACTAGTAAGGTCAGTATTATTATCAGTGTTAAGTACTATTATCAAAACGAGCAAGCCTGAGAAAGAAGAAATTTTAAAAAGCATTCTAAAAAGGTACATACTTTGAATTTTTCAAGGAAATAGCAACCGATCTTGCCTTTTCTCAATATGTGACCCAAGCCTTAAAGGGTTGGGGCAGCGCTCTGACGTCACGCCCGGCGGGGTGTCGGTATATTTAGTACACACTAAGCCCTCGTGGCACTGGGGCCTGAAATAGTCTGAGCTTTATATAACATGGACAAGACACACATTTTCTAGCTTTCCACAAAGGTCAAACGTTGTGACAGCTTAATATAAAACACGAATCAGAATACATTAGGGATCTACACAAAACCAAATGCTAGTGCCAATTTTAGAATAGTAAAGTGTTGTGTGAAGTGTGCTAGGTAATAATAGCGGTTAAAGTATGAAATTGCCGTTTTATAGTAATATAATAGATACTTTGAATTGACTTGCAACTTTCATGGTGTGAGATATTCGAGAAACTTTTTTACATTAAATCTTTTTTCAATTTTCTTTAAAAAAATGTACAATATTCGATTTTAGACTTTCAATTGTTTTTCTTATTCATCTTAGACGGAAGAGATGGATACTTTGAAAAGCCGAGTAATTTTAGAATATCCGCATAACAATGCTGCGTTTGGAGTGGAGACTGCTAATGAACGCACCGTACGTTTTTGGTTTAAACGCTTTCGTAATGGAAACTTTGACTTGAAGAACGAACCACGCGGAAGACCGCCAACACAGGTGAATAACGCTGAATTTAAGGAGGTGGTGGAGTCAAACTACCCACGAATTAGCAACATAGTTTAACGTTACCGTGATACGCGTGTTGAAACTAGCGCTGCCTTGTTGAATCGGTACAGAAATGAAGGAATCTTAGATAGAAATGTGACATGTGACAAAAATTGAATTCTTTACGATAACCGTACGCGAAAAGAGCAATGGTGGACGGTCAAACGCCGCAACAGTGCCCTAAAGCAAAGTTTACAAATAGACAGGTAATGGTAAGTGTTTGGTGGTCTCTTCATGGTGTTATTCATTATAGCTTTCTCAAGTCTGGTCAAGCAGTATCAGCAGATGTTTACTGTGCCGAACTTCGAACAATGATGGCGAAACAACTCCGACTCGTGAATCGATCTTTACCATTATTGCTCCATGATAACGCAAGACCTCACACTGCACGGGACATCGTTGTAAGTCTACAGAAGCTGCAGTTAGAAACCATACGTCATCTTCCGTACTCGCCAGACCTTGCTCCAACTGACTACCATTTTTTTCGTAATTTGGACAATTTTCTACGTAGAAAAATATTTTCTTCCCAGGAGGCAATACTAATGCTTTCACACAGTTGTCGAATCTAGATCCCCAGAATTCTATCGCAAAGGCGTAAATGAACTTCCGATCTGGTGCCAGTGATGTATAGATTAATGAGGGTAAATATTCTGTTTAAATAAATATGTTACATTTTGGAAACAAAACGAGTTTTAATTTTCCAGTATATATCGGCAATTTCATACTTAAACCCCTTATCCTTCATAAAAAAAGGAGAATATTTCGGGAACAAGCTGCTAATTAGGCACCTATATCTTTTAAATATTCTGACAATTGATAGGATAATAAAACTGTAAACCACTCAACAATTTACCTACATCCATCTACATCCTCTACTCTGCACCGTAATCCGCTAGGCAACAACCGGGTCCCTAGTTCAGCACCACCACTGATGCAGGGACGTTATGTAGACGATATTACACACTGACAAAGGATGACATTTTCATTGTTTCTGCAATGACAAATGAAGTGATTAAATTCATACTTCTTCTTCTAATCTAATATATAAAAATATCGTGTCACAGTGTTTGTTATCAAGCTCCTCCGAAAGGACTTGACCGATTTTCATGAAATTTGGAACGAAGATAGCTTGAACCCTGGGAAAGAACATAGCCTACTTTCCAATCCGCAACTTCGTCTGCATCCACGATAACCGACATTCACACGGGCAGAAACTAGTTTATCATAAGTGCAAAAAGTGAAATTTATAACATTCACAAGGGACTTAAAATATTATTATATATTCTATTGCGGCAAAAAACGGAACCTATTCACTTAAATCACCTTTTCGTACTCGTACAGTAACGTTCAAAACTCTGAAAGCGTAATAAATAACTAAAACCGACTGTAACTGCAAATTCTATTAAATATAGATCTTGATAACGGATCTAAAATTCACAAACAATGTTCCACAAACCGATGCAATTTTCCGTTCAACAAAATATTCAATATCTGGTTGGACCGAGTTACGAGTGTACGGTAACGGTAGTGTTTCCACATATTTTCTCCAACATCTGCTTTATGTTGCAACCGCAGGTACTTATTACTGCAGTTACGGAAAATCGATTCACCGGTTTTCTACAGTAACGCGAACAAAATAAGCTGTTGATAAAACTGTTTGTTCTAAAAACCTATTAATCTGCGCTTGATCATTGAGAGTACCCTTATTGCAGTTATGATAAACGTTACGTCATACTACTTACAATAATTCCCAAATTAAAAATTAACATACTTAATCGCTAATCGTTACAAGTTCAGTCGTCGTTACAGTACAATCTCCTTGATTTAAATTGATTAGTTTTTTTTTTGTCTTGCCGTTAATGGTTATCCAATTTTGCTCATTTATTGTAACTCTGTTTTTGTTTTCTGATGTTTTATATTTATATTTAGTACTTAAGTAATATTATTACTAACCTATATGTCTGGTGTAAGCTGTTAGTATAGGTTAGTTATTTATAAATAAATAAATACTTCTCTTTATTTCGTGTATAGTTTAGTCATGATGACCTAGTGGTTATGGCACCCATTTCATGAGGCTTGAGGTTGCAGGTTCAATACGGGGAAGTTCCAAATGAGTTTTTCAAATAATATGTACTTTCTAAATTTATCTTGGACATCATTAAAACATAATTAGGAACCCTGTCTTAAATCGTCAATCCGGATTAAGCAAGCTTGGTGATCAATGTTGGTGCTTTCTCTGTATAGAAGAGGATTGCAGTGGAACAAATATAGGCTGGTATTATTATTAAGATTAGTCAGGTAACAGAGCTGACAGCCAAAAGTGCATATTAGGTAGTATGTAATTCGGTCCCATGTAGATGTTCTTTTCATTCATTCCACATCATCCCTCAAGGAAGTAGACCCTTCCGTACCCAACAATTGACATAGGTCCTCGTTGACAATGTTTGGTTTGCATCGTGGGTAGTATGTTTTATAAATTTTATAAAAATATGCACGAATATTTTGTATTTTAATGTTTCTGCTGACGAACTTATAGTATCTAGGGTAGCGGTGGACCGTGTTCGAAAATCACGCTCAAAGAGACCTGTATAATGCGACACCTTATATTATTCAATACCTACTTTACCTACTATTTGTAATTATTACTAAGTCACGATCTCGAATCTATTGTTTCAAAATGCGTAGCGTCGATATTTTTTTAATATCAATACTTCAGTTAACTTGGTCAATAACGAGTTTTAAGTATGATAGCCATGCCGTAGACTTGAAGCCATGTATTAGTGCTCACATAGGTAAGTATTGATACCTCGATTCGAGGATCAGGCAGGGGGTGAATAGATTAAGATTGTATATAGATATGTTTAACTAACATTAGTTATAAGTTATTGTTCTACTAACAAATTGGATCCTGGTAATTTTAAATCAAATTTTTTTATTAATAACAGTCAGAGCAATATACACGAGAACGTTTATAAATTTATTGATAAAAATTTAAAATTCACCTGCAATAGAGTTGAAAGTTGAGTAACTGTTTGCAAGATGATAAATATCCTGCGGTATTTTGTCTTGCACAAAATTTTCAACACTGCTTATTATGTACTTCGTGATGACCCAATGGTTAAGGCGCCCGTCTCTCATGCGCGAGGTTGTGGGTTCTCACGGGGGCATGAGCAAGTACCATGTGACTTTTTCAATTTCATATGTACCTACCTACTTTCTAATCTTGGACATCACTGACGCCGGTGAAGGAAAACATTGTGAGGAAACCAGGAGGCCAAGTCTGCTATTTTTATAATTTCGTTATTCCAACACGATCCCATTGTCATTTTGCTAAAAGTTCGTAATCTGCTAAATTCATAATGGTCGATTATTGGTCGGTCGAATTAAAAGCAATGACTGCACAATGACGTTCTAATGCTAGGTCATTGATCAAAGGGACTGTCAAAATTTTAGCAGATTACCGCCTAATTCATTTGTCATTTTGTACGAGATGACCATTCTATATCATTTCTTTCAATGGTGTGTCAGTGGTTGACCAATGGAAAGTCATAATGACGCCAATATAATAGTAGATTACCAAACTTGTCAAAATCAACAATTATTAAATTAATGATAGACATTCTGACACTATTGTAATAGCAGACTTGAGGTCCTGGACTTATAATTAATACAAGTCTGAAAGCGCCAATTGTCCTTGAGCAAGCGTGATGTTCAATGCGTTGTATAGGTTTTCTACGCTGTTCCTGCTGACCGTTGGGTAGCTGAAAACGAACTCTGCTCGGGGACACCGAGACTTAATGTTCTTAAAAGTTAAGTGTCCCTTTGTAGTAGTGAGAGTAAAAGTGACTTAAGAACTATGACCAGACCATTCTAACCTTTACTAAGAGCTATCAAAGACCTAATGGTAACGTCACGTTGATGATTGTGACAATGTGATCAGAGTAACTTATCGTCCGGTTTATGTTAGTGTAGAATGCTGAAAGAGAAGCATGTATCATAGACGCCAGCACATCGAGCCATACCAAACTGTAAATTTTTCCAGTTGAATATGAACCTTATCATTTCGTAATAAAGTTGAAAATGTATCAAATAAGTTTGACATATTGTTGTAGATTGATGTGCTGGCCTCTGTACGTTCTGTAAGTATCGCGTAGTACTTACAACCTAAACCTTTGGTGAATAAATATTAAAGAAAAAGCCGGTCAATGACGGTAATTGACGACACGGTTGGCGCAGTGGCTCAGCGATCGACTGCTGCGCAGGGTAAACATTTGTGTGATGAACACTTGTGTTTGCCTTGTGTCTGGGTGTTGTTTATCTATATATGTATGTATTTACAAAAAAAAATTGTGTTTGTGTATGTATATTAGCTGTCTGACACCCATAGTACAGGGTCTCCCTAGTTTGGGGTCAGATGGCCGTGTGTGAAAATGTCCCCACATATAATGCATGTCGGACTGGCGCAACGAGGGTTCCTTACAAACTTGTAGTTATCGGACAGTTACCAACTGCAAAATAAGTTAGTAATAGCAAAAAAAAATTTTTTTCATTTTGGCAGATTTTCTTCTTGCATAATGATTCTAGGTCAACGAGAAGTACCTACCTACCCTATATATTTTGAATTCCATGCGAGTGTAGTAGTGTGCAAGATATGCGGCATAAACGGGACAGGAACGGCGGACTTAAAAGTTTGATTTTTTTACCGTTCTAAGGGACTGTAGACCTTAGAATTTGATATTAATTTCAGCTTTATAGCTCCACTCGTCCCTGCCCAAGCCTTGACAGACGGACAGACAGATGAACAATAAAGTGATCCTATAAGGTTTCGTTTTTCCTTTTGACGTACGGAACCATAAAAACAATGTATTTCAAAATATGCCAACTAATACCTCTCTGACTGAATTCGTGGTATACCTATCTATTTACAAAACATTGTTTACAACATGTTTGAAAGCATGAAAATTAGGTTATAATTGTTACGAATGACCCTCACTGCCTTAATATAATATACGACCCGACCCTTTTGTAAAACCTTGAACATTTTTCTGTAA
This sequence comes from Charanyca ferruginea, assembly GCA_947361185.1. Lineage (NCBI taxonomy): Eukaryota > Metazoa > Arthropoda > Insecta > Lepidoptera > Noctuidae > Charanyca > Charanyca ferruginea. Next base: position 16,227,615 of record OX376059.1, on the reverse strand, counting down.
AAAATATTTCTTTTTTAAAACCGATCCGCGGTTGGTGTGTGAAATTAAATACAGGTAGAATGTTCCGTTACACTTGATATTTAATCAGGTATATAATAAGCCCTGTGTGGTTTTTAATTATTATTTACAGAATTATGAGAGACTAGCGACCTGGCCCGGCTTCGCATGGGCCTATAGCCTTCCTCGATAAATGGACTATCCAATACAAAAATATTTTTTCAATTCGAACCAGTAGATCCTGAGATTAGCGCGTTCAACCAAACCAAACAAACAAACTCTTCAGCTTTATAATATTATAAGTATAGATTAATGTTTAACATAGAAGACTGATTTGTTTACCGCCGTAAAGCTTTTGTAAGTTATTAGTTGGGAGGTCTGAAAATAAGCCGTGATAAGTTAAATACTAGCTTTAATTTTACAAAAAGATATAGTTAAGGTACCTATTCGAACACTTGCTTGTCAAATCTCAGACCAACATTACATATGTTTCAATATACCCAAGTATATCAACTAGTTTCATCCTGCCCCCGCAAAGGTACCTACCTATTCCATTTTATTACTCACTATCTATTTTATCACATCTTATGCCCAGAATTTCATCAGATAACATCACTAGAGGTTTTAAAACCACATGAGGTTTCGCTTTATTTTCTCTTGGACATGTCTTCACTATCTTAAACCCTTGAAAATTTATGAAGGTATTACATTCCTTATCTTCTATCCTGAACTGCGAAATTATGTATTTGTTACGAAACCTATTATGTGGGTAGGTATATGTGGGAGAGTGAATTAGAGAAGTGTTGCATTAAGTTCGAAGTTCATCCGCAATTAAACTCGTAAGCGCGTTGAGAGCTGCGAACTTAACAGAACTTTAATGATCCATTATTGTCACCGTAGACTCTATTAAACCTCGAAATTCGACGGTAATAAGACAGATTTAGCACTAATCTCTGTTGTTTGTATGTCAATCTAAAATGTGAACATCCTTTATGGTACAATTGACATAAAGCGAGACCGTTGAACGTCGCCAAGAGGCAAAAACATTGTTAGATATATCAACTGATTTTAGGTGTAAGAGAAATTATCCCACTACCTCTGTAAGGGGGTCATTAGCTTAGTGGATCGTGGGCGGGTGAGCGGCGTGCTGAACAAATCGACAACATTTACATCGCGGTCAGCCGCCGGCTTACCGGCTCGCGGCTAATGATCCGGACTTCATATCAAATTGCCGGACAGTACGGCACAGAGCAAGAAAACATCCCGCACTTTAGCTCTTCGACTTAGTATTGATAATCATAACTAATCACACGCAAGAAAAGGTTGTAAAGAGATTGGTCAAAATAAAAATGCGCACTGTTGAACCCACTGCTAACTATCTCTAGGTAGTCTGGGGCAACTAACTAGAGGACAGCTCCAGGGCCATTTGTAAATGACACATACTTAAAGACTATAAAAAAAGAAAGAGTAAATATTTACTTACCATTAATGTTTTAATGTTAACAGCTGAAGATGCCTCGGTAGCGGAAACCCATAAAGAACCCGTAGCTGAACCTGACTCGTGAACAGAAAATGTTATTTTATTACGTTTTACTAGCTCATTTGGCCACAGGAATTTTCTAACAGCTATACCTAGTTTCTTTTTTATAACCATACGCAGTGTACCCAGTGTGTGTGTGTGTGTGTGTGTGTGTGTGTGTGTGTGTGTGTGTGTGTGTGTGTGTTTCCACTTGTTGTAGTTTTTGGTCTTGTTTACAGAGTAATATAATATACATATACAGCATAAACTATTTCGTAATGTGCGTCACTATCTCGTGATTAAATGGTTTTTCTTTCTTTCTTACCAAGGGCGGTTTGACTGAATTCGTTGAAAAACTGACGTTATTTACCTACTACCTATTGTATGTATTTTACCTTTTTTTCGTAAATTGAACAGGATATTTGCTTGTTTGTATTTCTTGATTATTTCTGTTTTCTCTATTTTACTGCTTGATTTAAATTAGTGTTTTAATTTATTTTTCTTAAGTAGGTTATTTTTCAATATTATATTTCTTACGCTTCATTTATTCACAGCATTTCAAACTTTAACTCAAAATCATTATGCAACAGAATGAACACCGACAATTCTGAAATCGTGCAAACTCGAGAAGAATTAGTAACTATTCAATGATCTGAAAAAAGTGAAGATGGAAAATATTGAGTGGATATCTACGAGAATAAATGGGAAGCTGCACAAAGAACTGTGACGTGGGTTGGTGGGGTGGATTCTAGGACCTCCTCCCTTTAAGGTAATAATTCTCGGATCATACTTACATACTTGACAAGTTGGCACCAAAAGAATTTGCTATATGATAATCAATTTTGATGTCCTTTGATGAAGTTTCCATGAAATTCTGGCTATGAGTGACGAAACTCGTACACATATTGGAGTGTCGGTATTTTTGATAGAGTAGGAATTGGTATCTGTATTAGTAGTTACAAGAATATAATTATATCGGGTTTCAAACAAACCCTCACGTACCTGAACATCGTTAGTTGGCCTAGTTTTTTCTAATAATAACTCAGTCACAGGAGTCAGGAGGCGTGGCCAGTCGTAGAAAATAAATGTGTCGAAAAGCGAAATTCCCCGCTGTAGTTTCATTTATCAAGCGTCACGGAGGTCGCTCTAAATTATATCGTTAGGCCGGTGACTCCTCCATAAATTATCTACGCGCTATTACTTATATAGTCATAAATAACTCTCTTAATTTTTTATTCTGCCATTTTAACCCCCGACGAAAAAACGACGGGATGTGTGTGTGTCTGTCTGTCTGTGGCATGTGTGTGTGTGTCTGTTTGTGGCATCGTAGCTCTCAAACGGATGAACCGATTTTGATTTTGTTTTTGTTTCAAAGGTAAATTACTCGAGAGTGTTCTTAAGTAAGTCAGACCCTTCATTTTATTGAATATCTATTAATTTACCAGCATTTCCGACCAACTTGTGTCGATACGATCAAATTTTTGTTGCAAATCTAGTTACTATGAGTTCGCTATTTAGATGTATTGCTTTAAACTTAGCGGTACCCCGCCGCGATATTATAGCGCCATTTCAACGAACAAACATCGTGCCATCCATGGATTTCTATAATTAAAATTAAATTTATAGGTGTTACTCAATCGAATTTGATGGCTCAATAGAAGGTTTTATTTTTGACTTTTTAAATCGCGTTTTGCGTTGGGGGTTTTGTAAATTTTTAATTAAATTTTTATTACAGAACAGTTATGCTATCGTGAATTTTACTGGAAAACAAAGGTGCGCCCAATGGTCTTGTAATTAAATGCAAATTAACAGTGATTTCCATCAATTGATATTCACTGTTAGTGTTGATAAACGTATCATATGAATTAATTTACGACATTTCTATACTTACATATGTTTAAAGCCAGTAGACGAGACAATTGGGAAATACTTTATTAATTAAAATGTATCACCGTTTGACGACACGGTTGGCGCAGTGGCTGAGCGATCGACTGCTGCGCAGCGTGTTGCGGGTTCGATTCCCGCCCAGGGTAAATATTTGTGTGATGAGCACTTGTATTTGCCTTGTGTCTGGGTGTTGTTTATCTATATATGTATGTATTTACATTAAAAAAAAAATGTATTTGTGTATGTATATCAGCTGTCTGACACCCATAGTACAGGGTCTCCCTAGTTTGGGGTCAGATGGCCGTGTGTGAAAATGTCCCCACATATTATTATTATTATTATTATTATTAAAATTGTATTTTAAAAAACCTAAAACGGCGCGCGCGTCACGAACGCCCTCGAACCCTGTCGAGCGTTTATTTTTAATTGCATTCTTAAAGTTTTGTCACAACTATGCTTCCGGCCCGCTACACAGAACCAACCCGATATTTTATTCTGTCTGTAGACTTGCAAGGGTGGGATTCATAGACTATAAACTCACAACATGAAATATAATTAAAATCAAAACTTCTTAACGTTTCTAAGAATTAATTAGTTTGTATGAGGCTGTTGTCAGTATATAGTTACAGGCTTACAGGTGAACTGTAAACTGTATCTGCTGCAAATTGACGACAGTACAAACAAAATGAAATACTTTTTAGATGTCATAATTTTACAAAATTAAATGTAGATACTGTTACCATGGTGATTGAAAATCAACAGAGTTGTCAAATAATTGAACAGAGAAAAAATATCCAAGAATGTTTCAGATAAAATCAAATAAAATGCAGTTTTTAGGGTTTCGTACCTGAAAAGGAAAAAACGGAACCCTTATAGGATCACTTTGTTGTCTGTCTGTCTGTCCATCTGTCTGTCAAGACCCGTTATCTCGGGAACGCGAAGAGGTATCGAAATTAAAACCATATACTTAAGACCACGGTCCCTTGAAGCTGTGTAAAAATCAAACTTCTAAGTTAACGTGAAAAAAAGATACGGCAGTTTATATTTCAAAAAAGGTACATTTCGACACTCTCAAGGGAATCAAAATTTATAGGTTACTTTCCGTTGACCAAGAACTACGAAACTAGGCAAGTAATATCGTCGTATATTATAAATACAGGGAAAAGTCTGTGTTATTAAATCATAAAAAATATATTCTTTATTTATAACGAGCCGCGATTTGGTCCGTGTGAATATCGGTTATCGCGGATGCAGACAAAGTCCCGGATTAAAAAGTACCCTATGTGCTTTCCCAAGGATCAAGTTATTTTCATACCAAATTTCATCAAAATCGGTCCAGCCGTTTCATCGTGGAAGCGTAACAGAGTTTCTTTCTCATTTATAATATTAGTATGGTAATTGCCTCGTTGGTCTCGTGGTCGCAAGCGCGACTGCTGAGCGTGGGGTCCTGGGTTCGATTCCCAGGTCGGGCATAGTGTTAATGGGTTTTTCTATTAAGAATTTCTCAGTAACAGCCCGGAGTTTGGAAATTGATGACGGAGCAAAATAATGTCATATAAATGGTACATTAACGTTTTTTATTCAACTTTCAGCCATATGATAATGGTTTTATAATATTTTTTTATACGTAATTATAACGCGGGTTTGGGCGTAGATTATATAACATTTAAATTGTGTATGGGTTTTTTTGCAGTCGTATCAGCGACAATAACGTTAAATAAAAATCCTGTAGGCGTTGTGAGTTTAACTAATAAGGATTATGATCGTTTCTAGCAATACTCTTACATAACTATATCATCGCATAGTCGTATACATTTTGATAAGCTGGTTGTCAGAGGTGCAAGCTAGACAATTCAAGTGACAATTTATTGTGTTGTCATAAAACATATAAAAAACTAAGTGAAATGTTTTAATAAAAAATATTATTTATTAATTTAATGTAAAGAAAGAATATTGTGGTGGAAGATAAGATATACCTACTTGGGAATTAAATTTTTTCGAGAATATGTATTATCATTCCTGCTAATATTTTAATGGGCCTTCATAATGGGTACACTACATAAATACGAAAAACTTTATTCCGAAAGTCAGAAATACGAATTTCAAAATACCGATTTTCATAATTCCGAATGGTTCAAAATTCCTAATAACTCCGATTTATCATTCATCCTATTTTTATAATACCAAATTTTTAAAATTCCGAACGTTTATAATTACTATTCACAAAATACCGAGTTTCAAAAGATCGAATAACAAAAAGTGCGACATAATGAAAATTCGAAACATCAAAAATACGAATTCCGATTATTGAAATACCGATTATCTTTATCGTTATCGTGCAATCGTTTATCGTGCAAGCAAGCATGCAGCATGCAAGCAAGCATGCAGCGTGCAAGCAAGCATGCAAGCAAGCAAGCATCATGCAAGCAAGCATGCATCATGCAATCGAGCATGCAACATGCAAGCGAGCATGCAACATGCAAGCGAACATGCAACATGCAGCAGGCATGGTTTCTGTCACGGGTTCGGCGTTGCGGGGCTCCGGCGGTACCACGCGAGCTTATCGTCGCAGATGGTATTCACGCTCACCACCGCGCGGCTTAGGCTTGGCCTAAGCCGCGGCGGCGGGCGTTAAAACCACCTGCTCCTCAGCTCGCTGGCCGCCTCGCCCCTCCGCGCCTACGCGAATTTAAATTACACTCTAGTTGTAGGGCAGACAAGACTACGTGGAGTCGGTTTCGCAGCAATTCGTTTCTGTCATTAACTTTTGTAGGACAACATATTGACTTTTTAAGATTGTTTTTTATTGTCTTTCTTTTTATACCTATATATTTTTGTTGAAATAAATTCCATGGAAAAATACACCGAATAAACAATATTCGTTAAAAAGTAATTCTACTGTTTGATAAGTTTGTTAAACAAAAAAAATGTGATTAAAAATTCTTTGAATTGTGTTTCTGTGAAATATGTTTCATTCAAGTAAATAGTCTTTGAAACAATAATAGTCGAAATAAAAATACAAGAACTAAATATTATATGAAACATTTTCTGGGAAACGAAATTCTATGAAATTTCTGTCTGCGAAACAAGGGGACACCATTTTGAATATATATGCGTAGCTGAATTGAATCAGAATCCTAATTTTAACAGTTTATTCGAAGTATTGAAATTCGGAATTTCGTTTTTCGGACCGAGAACCCATCGAGCATTTCATTCTTCGAACATATGAAAATCGGAAAACAAACAAATCGGATTTACGACATTCGGTAAAATAACTTTCGTGATTTTAAATAATAGAGATTATAATTTTTCGGTATTATGAAATTCGGACTTTTGAAAATCGGAATATCGAAATTCGGAATAAAATATTTCGGAATATTTGGGTGTTCCCTTTCATAATATTGATGTTTAAATATTGTTTATAAAAATAAAATATTTTAACCGTCATCAATAGATTCCGCCATATTGCCAATATACATTGGGGGACTGCAATTAGACATTTATATAACTATTGGTCATATACATGTTTTTTATACGATTAATGGCATCTACTATGACGGTTGCAATTAGAGTACTGTTGGAAAATAGAAAAACCTGTATGCATAGTTGAGTACCTATATACTTACATCAGTTTTTTTACAGGGACATCATAGTGTTATATTTTATGACGTTGATAAGTTTATGACAGATGGTTAACTATGGCTAACTAAGTTTGAATAATGCCAAAAAAAAACCTATTTAAGTAAAAACTTATTTTTATTTAGTAGAAGAGGTATAAACATACAGTATTGTTATACGTAACACTAACTAATTTGCCTAGTTTAAAGAAGCGTTCTTGGATCTCTAGGGAGAATATGAGGCAATCTTCTGTTACCTTATTTCTTTCATTCGTTTTTTTATGGTTTCATGAGGAATATTACAAGTGGCTGCCCATTTTTTTTTAATCTTGCCGGAATCCTTCATCTTTGTCCAGTTCTTCAGAACTTTCGTCACTCATTTCCTTGGGGTTATCTTCTTCAGAGAAACCTGAATAATTTCTCTCATCACCAAATAACAACCAGATTTGGGTACCGTAACGTAAACTTACGAATTAATCTGTAATAGGAGCTTTTTATGCCTAACTTATACTCGCTTTCTAGTGTGTCTTCTGGTAAAAGAAGATGAGCGGAACAAAATTGATTTGTAGAGCACTTGTCCTGAGTGAATCCAGCATTTAACGCATAAAACGTTGAAAAATGTACGGAACCACTTTTATTTTTAACACTTTCTTTTTGATTGGGCATAGTTTTTTGTAGATTAAATGTACTCGTATTTTCTTACTTTTCCATTTTTTACTATTCTTCTAAAACCGTTCGTTTAAATATGGCTCAATTTTTAGAATCCTTAATATTATATTTAATGAAAAATGGCGACTAAGTTATATAAAAGTTGCTAATTGTCGTTTAAATAATGAAATGACTTATATGAGTTATATTAGATTAACGTTTTAAACTAAAAGTTACTTAAAGGTCGAAGTATGCGACCTAATCTGTCAGTTTTATAATAGTTGGTTTTAAAATCATTACATCACCATTCGTTTTTTAAGTGTTGATTAAATGGTTCTAAAATTACAAAACATGGCGACTCATCACTACTTTCTGACTGAAACGTTAACTCGACTTAACGTTATTTTATCGTCATATAAAATTATCAATATGACGTTTACCAGACACATTAATATAACTTAAATTATATATAACTAATGCGTCGAACTGAATACTACTCTACAACTTTTCAGTTGCTGCAAAACTTTTATAAAGCCCTTACATATCTGTTAGTTGTATAATTCGAATATTATATAACTTTTTTGCTACTTGGGGGTGTAACACCCCCGTGCCTCGGAAAGCACGTAAGGCTGTTGGTCCTGCGCCTGATCTCTCTCCGGTCGTGTCGGATTGCCGTCCCGCAGCCGCCGGACTATGCGATTGAGGGATCCTGCGTACTTGGCGGATCTCCATTGAGATTGGCCGCCGTGATCGAAATTCGGTCGGAAGATTGCATTTTTTTAACATGGATATGTACTGTAGAGGTGTTATGCATTTGGTTATGCAACTGGCACCTTGAAGTTGAGGGTTTCGATAGAACTCTGGATTCTTCTAGAAAGCTATGTGTCATTCCAATACATTTGAGTGATTTAGAATATAGTTTTATATAATAAGACAGTTGGAGATAGACTTGACAAACCCATTAATATACGAGGGCACATTATTGTTAGCTTTCTTGAAATAATAGCTATATATCGTCTTAATACACGTTTCACTTATCGTAGATAGATCCCATAATACACGTAAAAACCTCTATAGTACCTACTTTGTACGGAACCCTCGGTGAGCGAGTCCGACTCGCACTTGTCCGGTTTTTTATTTTGAGGCCCAATCTAAGATACTGACTGTCAAAAGGAAGGATACGCCCATTAGAACATTTTAAATAAACGTTCATGGAACAAGCAAAAGTATCGACATCTGTCAAAAATACTCACGTCTCCGACGCGCGGCGCGCGGACCATTGTCAACTGAGTCGCGTTGGCCCTAAACTGTCATTTTTAGGGCCAACGCACTGGTGCCATTTGGTCGTGCGGTTGCCCAGGTCCTTACGCAGTAATATATATGTCAATGCTGACTGTAGTGAATTCTACTTCATGATCTTCAATCAACGGCAGTCTCACTAAGGGATCAAAAGAAAGACAAAAGTAATTTATAAACATTTCAATCGTAGTCGGGATCAGATAAATACGTACATACACCTCAAAAATGCCTACATGTAGACCAAATAAATTAAACAAAGATGTCCCATAATCTGCTCAAACAACACGTGCAACAATTTTTCTTCTATTTTTCAACTGCATCAAAGCAGTATCTACCCACGGATTTATAATTTACAGTACACTTTAATTTAAAACATTTATAAGACCTCTATGAAGCTACAGTTTATTTATTTTTATCCTACATCACTCGAAACCAGCAAAATAATCCAAATACAAAAGCAGCGCATTTCATATTAACGTAGGTAATGCTTGTTACATGTCGCGTACAATTTTTATGCTTTAGTTACAAATGCAGCTGCTAAATTGGTATCGAGCGGTGGTTTCCTTTGTCGCCTCTCTCTGTAGCATTCAATTCTCACTTCATTATTAATAGCAAGAATTATTTTGTATTTCATGCAGCGATTTGTTTTGATTGGCGCATTCAATTCATTATGTCCGAGAATGGTTCACTTAAATATGTAGTCAGCTGGAACGTTTTAATTTTGATCAATTACTTTTCGTTATTGCTCGGTCGGGCGTGCATTTGGTAGATACGAATACCTAAATGATTATTTTATTTGTTAGGGACTGTAGTAACTTAGTACCGAGGTAACGTTGACCGGAGCTACTTAAATTTTAATGAAGACACAAGTATTTGTTTTCTCCATATATAAAAATGAATCGCTGTTCGTTAGTCATCAGTAATTATAGTCTTAGAATATTTGTGGAAGTCCAGGGTAAGTTTATACGGCGCGAAAATGATAAAAAACTACTAGGCTAGGTAGGAAGGTACGATAGGTACGAGAGGTAGGTAAGTAAGTAGATAGAGACAGGACAACGTCGGGTTAGCTAGTATGTCAATAAAATATAAGACAATAATGTAACATCACAACAAACAAAGAACTTATTATCCTCCCACAGCTAAGTTAAACATGTTTCACTCACCAAATGAGTTTGCAATAACGAAAGTAAACACATAAAACAATTCATCATGACAAATTACCCTCGAATATATTCAAACAGGCCTACATTTCTGTACATTTATCGAAATTACCACGATTTGGTTGAAAATGTGATTCTCAGGCTCATTAGTGCCAAAGGGAACCGCGGAGACAATAAATGGGGGACATTTGTTACTGCTTCACCACGATGCTCCATGTTTGTGAGCTCGTTTTGATCTCCAACCAATTATTATATCCGAATTTCTAAACGAGTTGTTCATTTGTTTTAGTATGTTTCATTTACTTTCGTCTCAGTGTATTAATTAGTCGTTTTAGGTTATTTTCTGTCTAGTATTTAGCAAAAGCTCGAAATGGTAGTAGGTACCCACTTTTAACGATTGTCTAACTGAAATAAATAATTATTTCTTTCATCATACAAGCAGGTACATACACACTAAGTTATTTCCTGAAAGAGCAAATTCACTTACACCACTATCAATAAAAATTTCGCGATTTCACGATTTCTGCTTATAAACCGTAAAACCTCACTCCGCTGACTAGTAGCTCCATAGCTCCGTTCAGCACATTATCTTAAATTTGTTATCTACGTTTGTACAAAACCGTTCTGTTGTCTCATCGTTTTCCCCCAAAAACCATTAAAGTAAGTGCTCGAAGCCCATAAACGGTTTGAAAAACTAAAACTACGTTTATCATTTATCTTGCAAAGTGTTGAGTTGTGAGTGTCCGCCTCGCGATTACCGCGCAGTGTTTAAACTGAACCAACGCTAACTGAAACAAGGCACGTATGGAGTAAATAATTCAGTCGTGGTGCAGCAACGTGTAAATACGAGCTACGGGCTGCAGTCCGTAGTCTGTACTTATAGCCGCTAGTGGAATCCTGGTGGTCTATTTGTTTTTGGTGGAAAACCTGCCTCCTTTCTGACACCATTATGTCACTGTCACGTTGGACATGTTTTCTAAGATGGCCCACGCAGAAAAAAAAATATGTCGTGGAAAAGGATACTGTTTATTGAATTAGTTACTCAGTTGATTACTGTAGTGCAGAGGAAGTGGTCATTGTAATGACGGCACGAGGACAGTCGTGTGTGTCGTGAAAATGAGTCGTGAGTGAAGCCCGGACTCCACCGAAGCGGAGAGGAGATGTCCCGTAAATAACCAATGGGACACTGTATTGCGATGAAACTAAGCGGTAAGATGTGAAAATAACGCAAGACGATTGGTTGTTCGAGACATCTCCTCTCTTTTCCGCTCCGGTGGAGTCCGGGCCTGAGTCGTGTTGGAGAGTGAAGACTGACTGTGCCGAGCTCACTTTTGCTCGAGACACCAACCAGGACACTCCTCTAGAACGAAACTATCGGTTTACCGATTTTAATTGTATTTTACGATCACATTTAATAAAGTAAGCTTAGTTTGCATTGCATTGAATATTGTTATTCTACAATGAACCTGATACCACCGAACCCAAACGATGACGGTGGTACCGCTCAGCCGTCGCTGACGCCGTTTTTTGTTTGTAAATTGTGCATTGTTGATCAAAATGTACTCAAGGTATAATAAAATTATTAAAGTTCTCAGTTTTAGAGTACTAATACTTATAGTGTGGTTTTAGACTGCTTTCCTAAAACGTTATTTTCTAAATAACTATTTTATTAGTTTTCACAGAAAAGTGATTATATTCTACTTCCGCTAAACAATCGGTTTTAAAGTCTATATTAATTGATCATTTTAGAGGATAGATTCAAAAGTAACTGTTTACTGCCTACTGCTCTTAGTAAAGCGTCACACCCAATTAAAACCTCATTAATTCTCGAAGAAAAAATTCCAAAGTTGAGATTAAAAATTTGAAAACTTTTGATGTAATCTGTTTGAAGTTTGGTTCAAACATTCTGGCTCATGAAACAAGTAGGTATTAATGATAATTGAATTAGTCGCAGTTCCAGTGTTTCTCATAAAAAGTCAAAAGTTTCAACACTTTACTATAAGAATTTCTATACTTACTACGCGGTTTTCAGATGAAGCAATACTCCGGTCGTGACCCAACTACCTAGGAATGGATTTAGTATGGTGCTTAACCATCGATGCAATTCAATTAACAGTTATTTAAACAAAGAAAAAACTTCAAAAAATTACACTAAAATCTCAAAACTTTCATCCAAATCACTGACAACTGATAATGTCGCATTGAATGGTAGTCCTCGTCATTAGCTGAAAGAAAAAGCCTTCCTATCATGTGAAGTCGAGCTAAGTAGTATTATGACCCGACAGTATCCTAAAAAAGCAAGATTCTGAACTGAATTTACTGTAGCAGCCTGTGCAGCAGTATAAAACAAACTTCAACCATAATTAAAAATGAACACCTCAAACTATACTCCAGCGTGCCTAATTATAAGAGGAAATGTACACAAATTTCACAAAGTGTGCGTCGTACATAAAGAATTCAGGGCCATGGTAGGTCGTGTATGGCGCAACATTCGGGAAGGCGCGGCGTCGGCGTGCGGTCAGCCGCAGTGCGGCGCTCCGGCGACCCATCCACGAGCCGGCCCTACCTGCACCACATCTAATATGCCTCTGTGAAAAAGGAATGTGCTCCAAATTATATACACCCAGAATTCTTCAGTTGACACTGCTGAAATTGTTGCGATAAATAAAATATCCTATGAAAGTAGGAAGAATTTGAAAGACAAGTCCTTTCAACATAAACTCGAAAAGTAGGTAGTACAGTCACGAGCAAAAACATGTAAATAGTTGGTCTCATTGTAAACTGTTTTTCTCCTAAACTGTTGATTGAAATGTTATGGTGTTACGAATAGGGTATGTTGAAACACGAGAACTTTTGAATACATATTTATGCTCGTAACTGTACACATACCAAACGGTTTTATTTACTGACCTTTATATTTAGTAAATAATATTACTAACATATAGTGGCAACTCACAAAATGACATGCTCCAAAACAGGCAGGAAATGTCGTCGATGTTTGGAATACCAGCTTTTTATTTATTCCTGGGAATTTGTCGCGCTTGTCTCTTTTATGAAATACGGCTAGGGTCTCACTATCCAATGACCCATAACGTGTAGTGCTCAACACATTGTAGCAAACGACAATCGACGTAACATAATTTAATTACATTTTGGAAGCGTGTACCCGTAGCGGTTTTTAAACATTTTGTTAACATTCACTGCAGCAATTTTTAATTTAATTTGTTTAAGTTCACGTGCGACGGGCTTGCTGGTGAACACCGAACGTCGCCGGTGAGTTAATTAAACAAGTTTGCAACGGACACTTTTTAACAGATTTTTAGCGGGAAATTGTCAGACGAGGTAGGCGACAGCGTGTGATGACGTCTCCTTGACACTCCTATCTAAGGAGTCTCGAGCTTGAAAATTATTTTTCCTTGCTGTGAAATATATGTACGAAGATCTTAGTGACAAAAAAAAGACAAACGTCTTCAAAAAGTAAAAAAATACTTTCAATTCGCAAGTCGGTGGCAATACAAAACAACAAGCAAAACCGAAGCCGAAACGGTTGTCTTTTTCGTAAAAAAAAATGTTTTTTTCTCTTTTTAGTGCCTACTTCTTATCATACCAATTAATTACGAAACGGTGACATCAAAAAATTCAGTCACCCCTAATTTTCTACCCTTAGGGGTGAAATATTTTCTTGAAATTTATATGGAACCAAATTTGAGGTATACACTATCAATTATAAAAAGTATCATTGATAGAAATCGGACTTCACTGAAAAAAGTTATGCGTGGTCAAACATAAAAAAATGTTCATAAAATGGAATCTACTTGGCCAAATCATGTTAAATTTTTATGGAACCGAACGGCAACTATTCCGCATCAAACTAAGGAAGAATCACGTAAATCGGATCATAAATCTCAGCGTAATCGGTGTACATACATAAAAAAAAACACCAATCGAATTGAGAACCTCCTCCTTTTTGAAGTCGGTTAAAAATAATGGTTTATGTTTAATCAGGTATAAACTGGTGTGCTAGCTACCCATGTCAATTAACCACATCGATCGATAACATTATAAGTAGGTAGCATCAGTTACGAACTAGGTAAATTCATAGCTCCAGCAGGATACGCTCGTTACAGTCCAGCCTGGATGATTTATCGTCTGCGGCGGCAGGCAGATCCTGTCCTTTGATTAATTGCACCCCGTGAGAAAACTATCGCCCTGCCTCTGTCACTTCATTTGTACCGAGTTTATCGAACTTATATTAATTATTAATCGTGCAAGTCTAAGTGGGATGTTTATGAGGTGCTTAGACTGCGGTGTTGTACAATTACATACATTTTGATAATTCGCGTCCAAACATAGGGTAAGATTAGTGGTCTAATTTCGAGCCTTTGACCGTCTGGCATCTAAGTCTAGTACTAGTTATAATATTTTATATTCATTATAAAAAAACCTAGTTCGCTTAATTATTTGTTAAAACTTTCATTTAAGCTTCAAAACTCAAACATTTATCCTATAGGTACTAGCGACCCGGCCCGGCTTCGCATAGGCCTATAGCCTTCCCCGAGAAATGGACTATCCAACGCAAAAATATTTTCTCAATTCGAACCTGAGATTAGCGCGTTCAACCAAACAAACAAACTCTTCAGCTTTATAATATTAGTATAGATGTAAAGCTGGTTATTGCTGGTTATTCCTGTAGATGATTGTACTTTAACAGAGTAACCGCACACAGTGAAAATTCAATTTGCAGAGTGTGAATAGGATTTTATCCATCATCGCCGAGCTGCACACGCTGTTATTTAAACGCGGCCTATCGCCTAACTTTGGCAACTTTGTCGATGCGCGGTGAGTGTTTCAACTTCCATGTATTATTCAAATTGTTCAATGATCGCGGGCTCGGCGGGTAAGCCGCTCGTTACCCGGCGTGAGCTGCTACGCATTCAGCTAATGGCACCATTTACCGAGATTGTCTGCAAGCCTCTAAGGCGGCCGCTAACTTTACTGATTGGCACTCAGTTACATAAGACTGACTCGGTAACGGCCGTCGATCTTGATAACTTTAACGCATTGATGTTAGAAATTTCACTCGTGATTAAACAAAGCAGCGCATTATCGGTATTGGTGCTCGAATGATGCCTGCTTTCTGTAATTTATAAGCTAAGAACATATTCGTGCAAGCAAAGAATACCTGCAACGTACATATTTATTACCCTGCACGACTCTGTTTGCGCCATAATGACGTACACTTGTGCTCTAAACGGCTCCTAGTTATTTGGCTCGTCAGTGGAACTTTTACAATTTGCGGATACCGTTTCAAAAGCCCAAATTTAATAGAGGATCGCGTGTCAAGTGTCACTCGAGCAGAGCCGGGTGATATACGTCCACACATCACAGTTAACACTCTTATCACAGCAGGCCATTGTTGTGTCGAACTACTCAAAGTTGGTTCGAGTTCGGAAATCTGAAATGTGTTCATTTTAATCTCACGGGAAATTGTACGCCGCAGCAACCTTTCCATATTAACAAAACTTTAATCTAACCGGTGCGTCCCGGAGGGGGTGCCGAGCTGTACCGAGGCTAAATTTTTGTGGCCAGTAAATTTTCTTTAAGTCCGTCTCGTGGCAGACAGCCAACGCTACCATGTGCTCCTGAAATCTCATTTTATTTCCGTAGTGGCAACTTTGTTAAAAACACATAAGCGCACCACCCTTATTATTTGTGCGGTCTGCAGCTCGAGCGCCGGTGTTTGCTCGTTCTATTTACAACACAAACGAAATGTACTCAAGAAATAAGTCATCCGAATTTATTCGTACAACAATACATCTTGTACTAACTCGTAGCTCGTTTCAGCTGCAGACAAAATGACGAAGCATATTTCAGGCACTATCAATAACGTTCGCTATGTGTATCAGGGTATCGTATCGCTCGCTTGTTTTTGCATTTTGTGTTCTTTATTTTGCTTCTGAACAAAAAGCTGCGGCAGAGTAGCAGCTCTCTAGTTACGGCAGAGCGGTCTCTTGACGAATTGCGGTCCGGCTGTCGTAGTGTGCAGCGAGCACCCCCCGCGCCCGCTCCCCCCGGCAGTCCTCCTGCGCCGGTCTGGACGCCGGCTCCGCTGTCTAGACGTCACCCGGACGAGCCTTGTTCATGCTGAAATGTGAATGCACTGTATTTTATACAACAAATCCATATATAGCACGCCCGACAGAATGTGAACAGGTCGCTGGAGCGGTTGATTAGAATTTGATGAATGGAATAAAGTACGGTCATGTGACGCTGTTCCCTGCAGTGGAAGAGGTTAATGAAACTAACTTTTTACTAAACCCGTGTGTGTTTTGAAAACCAGCTTTTATAGCTTCCCTGGTTTGCACAAAGCTTCTCTGCTGATATTATTGTTACTCTTCAAAGAATTTAAATTCCTACTTTACAAATTACTTACAAATGGTAATTTTACTGTTGCCTACGTCATTACCAACCATAATGATAGTATTAGGTACCGCCTCAAGACTATCAAACTGATATCTAATGATCTATGCAGCTCATTGTGATTGCCTGACACATAATGACAGTGTTTGGAAATCTGTAATGATTTACTACACAAGTTAATTACCATAAATTATATGGCAGCCTATGATTGACGGTAATTGAACTGGATACACAAAATAATCCTGTGGTCTACAATGTCGACAAAACATGGCTGATGACAGAATTTCACATTTACATTTTAACCGTAAATTGTTCTCTGAAATATCATTTCGATGTTGCGTTCGCTGAAGGATATAAAAAAGAACCATGATGACACACGCGCTTCGGAAAAGTACACTTTGCTGACGTATGAAATGGAAAGATAGCGAGAACCGTGGCCAATAGCTCCGACAATTTCATTTTAATAACAAAAAAAGGTTTGTTTTCCTGAAGTTTAATTAATGAAACCGCTTCTCTTTTATTCAACGTTGTCACAAGGGAGAGTGACATAATTAACACAAACTCATTAGCCATGCAACGTGTGAGTTTTATTCACGTTTAATTGTTAGACGAGGATGCTATTGCCATCTTTTTGTAACCCTTTAATCGCTATTTAAGACAACCCTGAAGTGAAGGTACTTTCTTTATCGGAACACGTGGTTCTAGCAACAAAAAGCAAATGAAATTTAAAATAGACGTTCGATTGTGAACTAATAAAAAGGGGTAATTCGTTAAGTAAAGCAAGTCGATATTGCAACAAGTGTCTCAAGTCTCGTGAAGTATAAACTGTGAAGTAGATAAGTTTATAAAACTCTTTCGTAACAGACTACTTAGTACAATGTAATAAAATTTAAGTGAGCGTAAGGAATCGCTGAAACGGTAACATTATTGGAAAATGCAAGAGAGAAATTAAAATAATTTTGACCATAATAACTTATTTTTAGGTGTCATTATAAGATATTTCCTGCAAATGCCTTAGAGAGGCGTTTCTCTCTAAGATAAAGATGTTGTCAACAAAAATGCAACGCTATCTCCGAAAAGGAAAAAGATAAAATACTACTCCACTTCAGCTGTCACGTTACTGCAATAACAAGAGGTTTATGAATGTGTTTCTAACCATATTTATATTGATTAGTTAGACTCTCATGAGCCTGTTTTATCAGCTTCCATAGTCATCCCATTCTATCCACCTTCTACCTTTAATAATTCTGTAAAATGCCGTTTACATTCATAGTTGTTTATTCAACTATCAGTGCTGACCTCGCGAATGTTCGCTTATAAAAAATAATTTGCTAGGTACGAGTAATTATTCAGCGACACGTTTAATCTGAACTCATCAATTTCATCGCAAAAATTTTGTACTGCAACGAGCAGCCGACAGCCCCCATCATAAATTGTAATATTGCTAACAAATTCTGCTCAATAACGGCTCTAGTCAAATAAAAAAAGATTTTTGACAAAGGAAAAAACAAAAAGGAATCGTTGAACATTTTATTGTTTTCTCCTTTTATTTTTGCTAAATTCAATATAAATGAGTATTATCTTGACAGCGAATGCTTGGGGACACAAAAAGCGTGGCGTTATCTCGTTGGAGTCGGACGCGAGGTTATTTGTCTCGTCTCGACTAACCACGGCGTGATAAAGAGTGGCCGGCTACCCTGTCGGCCGGCTGACCGCGCTTATTCCAGTCGGTAAGTAAACGTGACGACTTGCTAATTCGCATTCTTTGGCTTGTACGTAAATACTGGCCGTAACCAGTATTTTTAAGCTTATCAGGGGGCCAAGTCGGCTATTTTTATAATTTCGTCATTCCAACACGATCCCATTGTCATTTTGCTAAAAGTTCGTAATCTGCTAAATTCATAATGGTCGATCATTGATCGGTCGAATTAAAAGCAATGACTGCACAATGACGTTCTAATGATAGGTCACTGATCAAAGGAACTGTCAAAATTGTATTCTATTCAGTTGTTATTTTGTACGAGATTACCGTTCTATATCATTTCTGTCAATGGCGTGTCAGTGGTTGACCATTGGAAAGTCATAATGACGCCATTATATTAGTAGACTACCAAACTTGTCAAAATCAACAATTATGAAATCAATGATAGACCATTCTGGCACTATTGTAATAGCAGACTTGAGGCCCAGATAGGTAGGCGCTTTTGGAATAGTGTGGCAGGCTTGTCCCATTTAAAAAATGGTAGGCGCTTTTAGAAAATCATAATAGGTAGAAGTAGCTAGTTCTGGGTCTCGAAGTTCTTTTTAGGGTTCCGTACCTTCAAAAAGAAAAAAGGAACGGAAGGAAGGTAAGATCACTTCGTTGTCCGTCTGTTCGTCTGTCTGTCAATACCCTTTTCTCAGAAACGCGTGGAGGTATGAAAATGAATACTAATACGAAGACGAATACTTACTTATGTCTGCGATTCCTTAAAGCTGTAGAAATTAAGCTTCTAAGTCAACGCCAGCTAAAGACAGGGCCATTTAGGCCAGCCTTATATTTTACATTTCGCAGGTAAATCAAAACCTATTGGATACTTCCTATTGATCTAGAATCATGAAATTTGACCTGACAGCACAAGTAAAAGAAAAGAGTATCATTAAGTTATTGTAACACTTTTTTTGAAATTACACATTTATATTTTTGACGAAAATTGACGGTGACTCAATCGTAGTGGAATCAGATGTAGTGGAAGTATTTTTAGAACAACACAGTAAAGTTTGTCTTTCAATCCGACTTATTTTTCGTATTGTCGTAGTTTATAAATTTGAGTAATGTTATTTTTTTATTAAAGTAGCTGATAAATTACCTGATGGCGTAAACTTTAAACGAATATTTATTTTAGTATATTGCATGCAGTGTTAAACTTTGTACGGAGGTACGGACCGCTTCGATTTAAATACACACTTGACCGGATTTTTTATTTTATAATTCGACAGAGTTTTGATTATAAACCCTAATGTCTTTATTCCATAGTTTTTTTTTTTGCAATATTTATGATTTCAGTACCTATTAACTAACTAATTTTAGAAATTTTTGCATACACTTACCTACCTACCTTTAATGATCTACCTACCTACCTACCTGCCTACCTGAATATATAATTTTGAACAAGTTGCATGCTGATTTTTGTATCTTATTTCATCTAACGAAAACAATACAGTTTTTTCGATCAATACCTATACCCGAGCACCTCAAACTAAATAATGTGACCGCGACAGGAATTTACACAATTTTCGCACCGATTCGAGACATAAAGGTCGAACCGTCATTATTGAGGATAAAAGGCAGAAGCGGACATAAAGGGTTGACCCCATAGTATTTTACTGATAGCTGTGTTGTACCAATCGCACGTCATCATAATACCTACAATAAAACAGGGGATTTACATTAAAAAAGAAATTTAAATATCTAAAAACGATCGGCAGGTACCAGATAAAATGGCAGTACGGTTTGGAGCGTACCGAAATGATTTTTAACGTTACCCGCCCGAATAAAGTCCTACTATAAATTGGAAGATAGAAAAAGGTTTTTATCAGTTACATACTGGACCAGTGGCAAAGTACTGGCATATAAATGAACATACCGGTTTAATCAATTTCTTTTTTTGAATTCAGATATGGTTTTGTTTTTTTTTGTACAAAAAGAACGTGCATTTCACTGAACTTTGTTACGTCTGTTTTTTTGGGTGTTGATTCTCATGCTCATTTTATACCGGAAGCTTTTTGTATATATTTTATTTATATTTGATGTCGGCTCAAAGTTCAAACAACTCGAAGAGTATTGAGTAGTATATCAATACATCTTTACTCTTTGCAACCAGAATGCGTTTTCTTCATATATACCTAAAATTTAAGTACTTATCAATATAATCACAGAACTTTATACTTTACCGTTATAACATGTTTCGTCCAACAGTCATTGAGTTAATTTTGTTTGCAAAGGTTAGAAAAATTGCTGATCCATACATTTAGCTCACATAGCTCGACAAAATGTTTATATCATGGATCAGCCGATTTTGTCCCATAATTTCAGGGTTTGTTCTACAGTATATGGTAGTAGATTTAAAGTTGAACAAAATTACAACCTAACAATACACCCGTTAAGTAATATAAAATAAACGACACGGTTGGCGCAGTGGCTGAGCGATCGACTGCTGCGCAGCGTGTTGCGGGTTCGATTCCCGCCCAGGGTTAACGTTTGTGTGATGAGCACTTGTGTTTGCCTTGTGTCTGGGTGTTGTTTATCTATATATGTATGTATTTACAAAAAAAAATGTATTTGTGTATGTATATCAGCTGTCTGACACCCATAGTACAGGGTCTCCCTAGTTTGGGGTCAGATGGCCGTGTGTGAAAATGTCCCCACATATTATTATTATTATTACATTAATCAAGTTCTCATTTTAACAAATAAATTTATCAGTGTTACAAAGAGAATAAACAGGCACCTACCTACCTACTTTGTTCAATGGCAGGCACTTATTAAGTAGCAAAGCTTCATCGTAATTACAGTCAGTGTGAACCGATACTTGACATATTACTACTACTTGCTACTTAATATATTTCACAACGAGCTGCCATAATAGATGGCATGGGCGTATTGATCGCGACAGTTTACCGCCGAGATGAATGACGCCGTAATTACCTATTTATTTATTGCTTTCTCAATATTATTGGCAGCTGTTTCTGTAATTTAGTCGGGTACTGTTTGTCAGTTCTATATATACTTATGTACGTGAGCTGATATGAACTGAAAAAAGTTCTTAGTTCTACATAAAGAGTAGCCTGCATAAATTATCTCTTGGCTCATTAGTGTGAGAAACTAAAAGTACATAGGTACCTACTTTTAGTTTTGATTCAGAAAGCGGTACTCCTGGACACGGCGCATATAGTTAGGAGATTTCTCTCTGGAGCCCTGACCACCGGTAGCTTGAACCCTGTTTTCGATACCCCACCGGTATCTACTATTCTTTATATTTTTAAATGTTTTTTTTTATATAAACATTTAAAAATGTAATAGAATATGTACAAAAGTGTTAAAATACAAGGCATAAAAAATACATTTTCCTTAAATGTAAATTATATTTCTAATACTTCCGTGCCTGAACTAGGTAACCCTGTGTTTCAGGCGAGAAGACCTAAAATAGTGTTATAAAATTGATAAATATTCAGAAAATCAAATAAAAATAAGTTCACAATAAACAAAAAGTTTAGTAGGTTAAATATCAGTTTTTAAATTAAATAATTACTTCATGTCAGTGTTGGTACAGTACAGATGTTCAAGTGAAAATTGAAATAGTTGAATTATAAATTTACTCTATCACAATTAATAAAATAATGCTCTGTATCTTCCCAGGACATACTTTGTAGAGCATCATTGAAAATTCACTGTGTGTATACCTCAAATTTGGTCCCATATAAAATTCAAGAAAATATTCCACCCGAAAATTAAGGGATGACTGAACTTTTCTGGTGTCACCGTTTCGTAATTAATTTGTAATTATGATAAGAAGTAGGCACTAAAAAGCGAAAAAAAAGCCGCGATTTTGGTTTTAGCTTGTCGTTTTGTATTGCCACCGACTTGCGAATTTTAAGTTATTTTTTTTACTTTTTGAAGGCGGTTGTCTTTTTTTGTTAAAAAGTTTTCTGCTATGTGTATGAAGACTACGAAGCGCTACGAAGGCTACGATGGCTACGCGCTACGAACCTCGACACGTGTTGCCTTGATGTTTTTCCTGTAATACTTTGGGCAGATATCGCCCTGAGCAAGAGAATATCCCATTACGGACCCCATTGTATATATTTCTGTTTTGTTTTCCATGTTCAATTACATTTTTGTATTGCATTGTTTTTTTAAAATAAATTATTTTTATTAAAAAATGCTACGATGACTTTTATTATTATATCGATTTCAGGAAAGTCTGGGGCCGCGCCAATATCTTTCCCAACAAAACAATAAATGTATATCATAACCAAGTTCTGGGCTTAATTTCAAAATAATTTACATTTTAAATCCATTCGAAATGCCTGTTTAAGTACAAAAGTAGAGAAAACTTTGTTAAAATATATATAACAAGTCGGCAAATGATGTGCAAATTTTCGCCGTGATGAGACCGCATTAGCATAACGTCAGTATCATAACTTACCCGGGGAAAGGCATATTTGACGGTCCCCGAGACCCCGGCCCGGGCAATATTGATGTTAATAAATACCTACATTGTATTTTGCCATAATGCTTACTTCCATTTAAAACGAATGTGGCGTAGAAAAAGCAAATACTAGTGTAGTGCCTTCACTAAGTCTTATTTGTCAGTATGTTCTGAGTGGCCGTACACTTGCACTTTATACATCGAAATGCCACTGAAAGGCTCGATTGACGTGGCCATTACCTGCTATTAACTGAGCAAAAGTACAATAAAGACGATACCTCTTTTGGTATCGTAAGTGTGTGATGTTAGAGTTCGCGTTCTGTTAAAAAATTACTATTACCATAACCGATGCCTCATCCACCAGTCAACGTAATTTTAGTTGTCAAACTGGCAGCTGAAACTTCCCGCCCTTTAGTGCTTAAGGGCCCTTTTCCTGTCATGCGGATTAACGCCCGCGCGCGGATCTTGTCCACATGCTTCTGGCCACACGCAGGACAAAGATTTCGTTTGCCGCTGTAGTGTCGTGCATGTCGCCTGTGACAAAACTCGTGCGTACTATGACCATGTCTGCGACCCAAAAACAATACTGAAGGCAGAAGAACGGCGCCCGCATGCGGTTAGTACGCACACGGGTTTTTCGCCCGCAGCCAATCTGCTGCCCGCATGATAAGAAAACATGTATGAAATGATAGGATGCGGGCAGCCGGCCAAAACACGCATGACAAGAAAACGGCACTAAAAGTCTCAATAATCAAAAAGCAACATCAATACATATCTTAATTTTACAATAATAACCTGATAATAACTCTTTAACACGATTGAGATTTGACAACACGGTTGGCGCAGCAGTTGAGCGAGAGACTACTGCGCTGCGTGTCGCGGGTTCGATTCTCGCCGAAACACATATTTGTATGGCCTACAGATAGTTGTTTCGGGTCTGGGTGTTAGTGTATGTAAGTTTATATGTTTGTAAATGCATCCACGACACAGGAGTAATTCCTAGTGTGGGGCAACGTTTTTTTTTAAGAAAAAAAAAATAATTGACTCGTGTTTTTCATCTTTATTAGAAACTTTTAATAAGAAATGTTGATTGTTGTAAATGCTCAATATTTCCTTACAACAGTAAAACGTCACAAAATATGCTTACAGTTATTTTATACAGTCAAGAGCCGGTCGCTCTCCAAAGTGTCACCCTTCAAAACTTGATCTAACAATCTCTTTGATAACAAATTAACCTGTTACCTTCGTCATCTACAATTAGACGGGTGTCACACGGAGGGTGGAGCGGTTACGGGTTAGGAACACCCTTTTCTTCATCGGGTGCCACCTTTTGTCTGTCAAATGATTAAACTATTTTTCGATAATGACTTATTTGATTTGTACCTGTAAAGCTGCTCATAAAACGATCGCCTTTTGTCTTGATATATAAGAGACCTTCATTGGAAATGTCTTCAGAAAGTGAACATAACAAGACATAATAAGTTAATGAACATAACCATTGCATAGTCAAGTGAACATATTTATTTTAATAATATGATAAAGCTGAAGAGTTTGTTGGTTTGTCTTTTGTTTGAACGCGCTTATCTGCGAAACTACTTATCCGATTCGCTATACGGAAGCTAATGTAGCTTCCTGAATACAGGCTATATTTTTATTTTCAAAAAAATATTGATCTATAAGCAAATTCAAGCGGACGAAGTCACGGGAAAACCTAGTCTAAACTAATATCATAAAGAGGAAAGATTTGTTTGTTTGTTACGATTTAACTCAAGAACTCCTGAACCGATTTAAAAAATTCTATCACCATTAGAATACTACATTATCCCTGAGTAACATAGGCTATAAATATCAATTGAAAAAATTTGGGATCCTTGAGAGAACTCACGCGGACGAAGTCGCGGGCAAAGTACATTAAGCCCGTCACAGACGTAGCTATAATATGTATGAATATAATTAAAAGCAAGGCATATTACGATATATTTTCTATAGTAATCTTCGAGTGACCACAGACGCAGCTATAATATATATCTTTATTACGTCACCAAAATATGTGGACAGATATAGCAATTTGACTTATTAATGGCCAAATACTCAAACGCTACTCAATTCAAAGATGCTGTCAAGTCTCGTTCTGTCACAGTCACTTTGACATATAAACTGATAGAGACAGCACGGCACCTAACGGAATCTTAAAATTGAGTAGCGTTTGAGTATTTGCCTATAAGTAAGATACTTAGAAAGTCAAGTATGGGGTAATTACTCATTGCAAAACGCAATTGATAGAAGAGTAGTGAACCAGAATGAAAAGAAAGAACACCACTGAAAGGAAAAGTTTGAGTGTCGACTGATATAAGTATGGAACTGCGTTGCTTATGTCACATAACTCTAAACAGCTGAGTTGAAGTAATACTTCCGAACATCAACCATTAAAAGACGCCACTGACGTAAGACACTCGTATTACATAATTTTTTACCAATATCAGTTATAAACAACTTTATACAAACTCATCTAACGGGAAAAAGCGTCAACCATTCAACCACTCAGAGCAAAGCGGATGATATAGTGCATTTGAAAGAGCGGTGAATGGCGTCGCTGCAAGCTGACGGTGACTGCCTCGGCTTTGTACCACCGATAACTTGTCACTGTGTAGCCACGCTCGATGAAAATACTAGCGAGGTGCCACTGTACCAATGTGGCGCTGCATTGTTGTGCTATTTGTGACGCGGTGTGTCACACATTGCGTTTTAAACGTAGTAAGTGAGCAAACTGGAGCAATTGTTCGTCTAATGGTCAGTTACTACCACCTGTGACTTTAAGGTATTCACTGGAGTGTACAACTTTTTGTTTTCGGAATGGCATATATGTCCCAGGTCAACCTAGGAGAGTGTCGGTTGCTTAACAGAACTTTCTTGTGGTGCTTCAAAGTGAAATTAAGGCCTGCAGCCAGGGCTAAAACCTTATAAACTAAACAACTATACGCTAAGGGCTCCCCCTGTGGGGTACGAGCCTCGGCTTAGGGCGTTGCTGGGGGAAGGCAGCAAAGGGACAAACTAGATTTACAATATATACCATGCACCAATAATTGAAAATAGGTTTTTTTTTGTAAATTCTTGCACTTTTCGTTACACGAGTACATAATTATAAAATGTAAGTTTACCCAAGGGGTGGAGACCTGGTGTCCTGAAATACAGACCTCTCGTCTAGTTTAGGCACCAGTCTCCCACAGTATAATAATAGCGTTTATGTATCTTGTATTGATACCTCTCTAATGTACCTATATTGTGGTGAGAAATAAATTATTATTATTATTATTATTATTAATATTTAGGGACGAATTTAAAGCTACAGGCTCAGCGTCGCGGACTGGCACGAGCAAGGGTCGGGGAGGGGTGGAGTGTTCAACCTTAATGAAATGCCTTATATACCAACCTTTCAACCATCGGCTTTTTTATTCCACTTGGATGGCAAACAAGCTGACTGATGCTATTGTTGTAGTCATCATGATACTACTGGCGTGGCGGCAGTATCATGATGGACATATGGATTTTATCGTATGGTGATACTTCCCGGACGAACCGATTCTCAAGAGCTCTCTGCTACTATTGACATGGAAATTAACAATCAACATTACAATTTTGTAAATCTTCTTTTGTTTTCATTTAAGTTTCGAAAGCGTTTGTGCAGTTCACACAATCGTAATTAGACACTGTCAGTCTGTATGTAGGAATTAATTTGATAAACTAATTGTGGTTCAGTAATTGTGTTCGAGTATATTTGCCAGGGATTAGCCGTCAATGTATGGCCCGCATCGTTATTGTTATGGCATTATGTGAGTATGTTAGTGAAGGAGGAGACGCGCCGTTGCGCAAAAATTGAAGCTATTAAAATACCATTAAGCTTTAACAGAACTAGGTATAACGGGTTTTAGACGTAAATAGATAGGTCATGACTTCATGAGTAAAACTGCCATATTAACGTATCATTGCTACCATTGCCAATCAAGGTGGGAATATTGCGACCCGGTATTTTATTTTGATGGCCTGGTACCGGGTCTCGACCCGGCAAATGGGAAACGCTGCTCTATAACGCGCGAGACTGCGCTCGAGTACGGACGTGTTTGCGTTGCAGTTACCGGATATTAGTTCACGTTTCACGCGGCTGTAGCCGCTGCCGTTTTTCGTCGCTATGGGTTCCCAACCACTCATAGTCAACGAGTTGTTGGCATTCGTAAAACATGCCATCGATTATATGGATGAGCTGGGCATTCTGCAAATATGCAAGTCCCAGTACAAGGAAGAGGAAGTGAGCAGTGCCAAGCTGCTGTTGTTCCAGACCCTTGGGAAAGTCGACCAGATGCCGTCTCGCCGGAGGGATGGAACCGTAAAAAGCGTCCAGGATATCATCAGCCTGCTGAAGGAGGTTTACCCTGATGATATACCCGACTTCGTGGCGAAGGACCTGCACAAGCTGCCCCCCGTCACGTTCGACTATGTAAAAGACATAACGTCCCTGAATACGAGCCTAGCCAAGCTACAGTCGCGGTTGGAGACGTCAGAGTCACGGTTGGAGACGTCAGAGTCACGGTTGGAGACGTCAGAGAAGACCATAGAGGAGCTACGTGCCGAAGTGATGTTGCTGCGCAGCGCTGCTTCTGTAAGTAGGTCACCGGACGTCGAAATCGTGGACACAAGTCGCGAGGCACATAATGCCAGCGCCGGCAGTTTTAAATCGGCGAGTCCAACGTCAGCCGATGCGACACCGAACGCTAGTTGTGCGAACGAAGCAACTCGCACCGTTGCCGTCCCTGCCTTGAAGGAGGTAGGGCGCTACCTCCTCGCGTAGGTACGTCAACCCCCAAACGTGTCTACGCAGCAATTGTCGCAACCAGCGAACCCGCTGCGTCACAGATAAAGCGACGAAGTGAAATAGGGGTAAGCAGAGCCATAACGAAAGTGCACGTATGGATCTGCAAGAACATGGACCTGAAAAGGTCACGAACGACGAAGAAGGTTTCATCAAGGTCGAGAAGAAGAAGAGGATGAAGAAACCAACTTGTCCGAACAAGTGTGGGACCGCACCGACCGGACCGAACCACCTGCTGCGTCCTGCTGTTCCAGTGACGCTGCTGTATGTGTCTCGACTGCACTACTCTACAAAGGTTGAGGAGGTTGTAGAGTACATCCATATTAAGTCGAATTTTGCTCTGAGGGTCGAGCGGTTGGCCTCGAGCCACAATGTGAACTTCAACTCCTTTGTGGTGAAAGTACCAACTGAACATCTGTCGACCTTCACGAAGGAGGAATTTTGGCCGAAAGGTGTTATGTTCCGGCTCTTCAGAGGCCGGTTACCTGCTGACACCGCGCGACACACGACGCCAACTTTACGTGTGAAATAGGATATATTTAATTATAGTTAATAAGGTTTTAATATGTATTAGTTTGTTTAAGATTATTTTGTGTATTTTATCTATGGGCCACAGTTGCCTGATAATAAAGTTATTATTATTATCATTATTTATTATTATACCTAGTCTTGCCATAAAAATTGTCACGAAGAAAAAAAAAAAATTTTATTGCAAATAATATTTATTACTTTTACAGAGTGTTAGTTTAATACATAAATATAAAACAATTTAAAATATAAAAAACTTATTCGAAGTGGTCTCCATTGACTGCAATACAGTCCTTTAAACGTTGAGGCCAGTTATCAATAGAAGCACGTACTCTTTCCATGGGAAAATTCTTCACTGCCAGTCGTATGGATTGTTTTAGGGACTCCAAATTATCATGGCGTTTAGAGCAAGCCGTACTCTCTAAAACTGACCATAAATCATAATCCAGCGGATTAAGATCGGGACTAGACGACGGCCAGTCTTCAGCTCTGATGAACTCCGAAACGTTCACTTCCAACCAAGACTGCGTGGACCGAGCTTTATGACCCAGCGCCGAGTCTTGTTCATCATTTCAGCCGAAAGACGTCCACTGCTGGACATAGGCCTCCCCAAGGGGGGGGGGGGGGGGGTTTGCCATAATCGCCACGCTTGGCAGGCGGATTGGCGATCGCAGTATGGTTGTTACAAAGGCACTGAGAACGCTGCTGCCCATTCTCTGGTAAGTCCCTTAGTCGCCTCTTACGACACCCACGGGAAGATATGGGATGGTGATATTCTTTACGTCCGACACCACACGGACTTGATGGAGGACCGAGTCTTGTTGGAAGAACCATACTTGGTTATTGAACATGGTGTTGTTAAGGGCCTTAACTACCTTCTCAAGAATGGTATCTTGATACACTTGTGCCGATGTTTTGATACCTTTTTCACAAAAATATGGCTCAGTCACTACTTCATAGCTAACACCCCACCAAACCATCACTGAAGTCTACGTTAATACGATAATGCCTACGTTGCACTCTTTCGACTAATTGGGAAGCTTCCTTAGAGCTTTGAGCATAAATACGGTCATTTTGATTGTTAAAATGTTGCTCAATTTTAAAGATTTTCTCATCCGTAAACAAAATTTTTCTGTGACCTTCCTTTGCGTATCGCTTCAGTAGTTGTTTCGTTTTTACCGCCCTATTCTTTTTTAATTTATCAGTTAAAAAATGACTAATGCGTCTCTTATAGGCTGCAAGTCCTAAGTCATCTGGGTGCTTTGTTCATCTCCCGAGATAAAATCTTTTACTTTCGAACAGGATTTCTTCGAATTCTTTCCTTTACTGCTTTGACCACCTTTTTCGTACGAACACTACGTGGACGGCCAGATCTTTTTCTGTCACAAACAGGGGAGGTCTCATTGTACCTATTAATAGCCCGGTACACAAACATTTGACTAATACCAAGCGATGGAGAGTTTTAAAAATTGCATTTGGCTCCATATCAACTTTGTGTAATGCAATCACAGCGATTCGGTTCTCTTTCTCACCCCACTCCATTTAAATTCGTAAAATATTGTACAATGTATTGGCGCCAAAATTAGAAATTCAATGAACAACCGTATAAAAATGACAGATTCCAAATTCAAATGTAATATCTTTCTTATTTTTAATTGTAACAGTATTTATGGCCAGACTAAGTACATTACACAATCACGGCATACCGACAATACAACCTTTGAACACTGTCGAAACATTTGTCATATTATAATATTAATTATCATAACACCATTGCGGCAAGGTGGGGCGCAATGTGACAGTTTGATAAATGAAACTTGCCGATCATGAAAATCTGTGCGTGTCAGGAGTCTACTGCAGCTAGCTGACGGCAAATTGTTGACTCCTAGGGTCGAGCCGATGTAACGCGACAGGCGTTTGACGTAGGGACCTCCTAATTGAGGAATTCGTGAAGTCTTTATAAATAAACTGTCAAAATAGTGAATAGTCCTAATGTAACATTTGAACTGGTTTAATATAATAAGTAGTTATAAACTTACAGTAATAAATGTTACTAACACTAGTTTATAAGTCTACATTGTTACTAACAAATACGGAAGTGATTCTGAAATAAACGTTTATTATTATTATCAATAATGAAAATAAAATAATATTATAGTTAAATCGTCCATTTTTAATAACGTTAGATAAGTAGAACTTATTATAAAACTGGAACCTGCCTAATAATATAATATTCGCCGCAATAATCTTCATAAGTCACAAAACCGAATGTAAAATCTGGTGTAAATAAAGGTCTACTATTCATCATCATCTCATCATCTTCCTGCCCTTATCCCATGTTACTTGGGGTCCGGCACAATACACAATAATCATTCTTCCATCCCGTCCTGTCCCTTCTCTTTCATATCCTTCCTCACACAATACATCCATATTTTCTTAGGCCTTCCTCTTCCTCTCCACTGCTACATTTACAAGATCAACTCTTCATAAAAAAAGCATTTTCCCTAAAACCGTCACTGCCATAACCGAGTAAACGTAAAAGATTTCATTTCAACTGAAATCTCTTTAAAGTCAGATTAAAACTGTGACTGCAAATAAGTTATTAGCCGGAGAATACAGTTGCCAGCTATTTTAGGATTTGTGAAGTAGTCTCATTAATTCAAGCGTCCGTAGTCCGGAGTCCAGACAGTGGTGGCAATTCCTCCCTAAATCCGTTATAATAGACGCCTTTGTGATTTTTGCTCTGTCCACCGTTCGCAGCCGCCACCAATCCAAAACTAATTACCAGCTCAAGTGCAAGAAATTCAACAAGTACCTACCCATTTACTTAAGAGTTTTGTACTCAAATAAATGGCGAATTTACCTTTTAAAGTGTACAAGTGAATGATTCATTGTTGGGCATTATTACTAAATTATTTGTTGAAAGTAACAACACACAAGCGATGTTTGCAAGAAACCATGGCTATTTTAAAAATGGAATGTACTGCAGTAAGTACTAAAGAACACTAAAACAAATTTCTCTAAATAAATTTTAAACGTTAGTGCAGTTTTTATTTTCTTTCCTTTATTAACAATTTTCACGCAAACTTTCCTAAAAGAAAACGTACAGCGAATTTTGGAGTTTGATGCGGAATCGGGGACTATAATTTCGATAGCGCACCAAAGCGTAAAGTTCCCCTGGCGATGTCTAATGAGCAAGGTTTTATGCCGTTTGCTGCCGAACCATAAAAATGTTAATTCAACTGTGCCAAGAAATGAAAAACGTCGTAAATACAAACGCGATTTTCTCGACACTGAAACGGGTGTATTTATAGCTAAATATAAGCAAACGGTACAGCTTATGTGTATACTAGCTGTGCTCGCAGATCCACTCGATTACAAAATTTTCAGATCGATCTCAACAAAATTATACTAACAATATTTTTAAGAAAAGTATAAGGCAAGTACCTACCTCCCTTGTTTTCAGATTCTGAATTCTGACCTTGGATTCAGAAAAGCATTTCGGAATTTGAGGATGTTTTCCATCAGCCTGGCGACTATATAAATAACAGACAAACAGATGTTTTTTGTATATAAAGATAAGAATCTGTTAAAAAGACTTTGTCTTTGACTTTGTATTGTGTGCATATGCGTTGATTTTAGTACAGAAATTGGGCAATAAATTATTCTGATTGACGGAGAAAACTGGAAGTAGAGTGAAATGTGCTGCATTTGACATGATAGCTGATGTGCTTTTGCAAGCCGCACCACCGCCGCGGACTGTCACAACTCCACAATGTACGGTTGCTGTCTTGTTACATTAGCATGCAGCCTTCGCATCGTTTGATGTTTGTCAAATCATGTTGCGATCCAATATAGACGTGGAGAAAGGGCTAGTGAATGCGCATGCTCCCAGTGATTTTAAGTTGGGCATCTACCGTGCACAGGATGCAAGTCTGTACGGTAGACCACGCAGTGGTGTACTTAGGGTCCCGTACTTTTGCGGCTGGACAGGCGTTTGTGGCCCTAAATAGAGTAAAATCACTTAGGGGTCTCCAGATTGAAGAGCTAGATTGTTCTAAGCTGACAGGTAAAACACCATGCAATACAGACGCACTGGCGGAGATGGAGAGGATGCGGGCTTATTCGCCTACTGTATAAATGTTAAAAATATTTCGTTATCAAAGAATAAATAGTATTAAATAAATTAATAGTTTAAAAAACAATAGAAAAACACGCTTTTATAAATGCACGTAAAAATTAAAAATAAATTATGGATCGTTCAAGTTGTCTCTATTTATGGGCTGAACTATAAACTATGTGCTTTTAATTATAATATTTGATTTTAAAAGCGTGGGGCGCTGGAACATGAAAGACTTTTTGTATAACTTGCTGAGAAATCAAGTTAAGCGATGTTACGGGAAGCAGGTTACAGAGATCAGCGCTCTAACTGGGGTTGCAGCACGACTAGTAGGTGGCTCTACATTAAATAGTCTGTTCAAAGTACCAGTTTGTCAAACTCAGACAAAACATGCGCCATCAGCGAGGAGACACGACATTCACCGACATTTTGAACGCCTCTTCTTTCCGGCATTTCGGAATTAAGTACATAAGGGTAATGCGTCAACAGTGGCAAAATGTAGAGTTCTTGTTCGTGTACAAGATATCTTTGGTTCCTTTTGGTAACCCTTTGGCTGCATAAACGTTATGCTCTTGTGCGACCTCATGCAGCTTCCGCCCGGAAGTTAGTATTAGTATTTCTTAATAACAAAAGTCTTTCCTGTTCCAGCGCCCCCAGGTACAATCAAATATTATAATTAAAAGCAAATAGTTTACACTTCAGCCCAGAAATAGAGACAACTTGAACGATCCATAATTTATTTTTAATTATTACGTGCATTTATAAAAGCGTGTTTTTCTATTGTTTTTTAAACTATTAATTATTTTTAATATATCGCGAAAGCTTTGATAAAAAGACGTGGATAAACCGATGTCTAGATTGGGCTGATATTAGAAATTAAAGACACGTTTGGCCGTTCTAAACTTTTTACTGAACTTCATACAGAAAGTTCATAAACAAGAAACCAAACATAGTTTACATTCAACATCATCATCTGCCTAGCCTTTTCCCAATTATATTGGGATCGACTTCCAGTCTAAACGGATGCTGCTAAGTACATGGAGAGACTGCCTATCGGACCTCCACAACCCAATTACTGGGTAGCACGATACCCCTTGGTAAGACTGATTATCAGACTTTCTGGCGTCTGACTACTCATAACGACTGCCAAAGATCTACAAATGACAGCTGGGACTAACGGCTTTACGTGCTTTCCAAGGCACGCAGGGAACTCGGTATGAAAGGGATGGTCACCCATCCACGGACCAACCGCGGCTAGCGTGGCTTAACCTTTGATCGATCGATCTGTACGGCTTTAACTTAGCCACGAGCTCCACACATAGTTTACATTCAACATAAAATAATAATTTCTTTGTAGATATTAACACATTTCTTGACATACAAATGCACACTCACTATGAGTGAGTGTGCAATTTGTACCTACTAAACTTGTTCAATCACATCGGTACACATTATTGTATTCAGTTCAAGTAGGCTAATATCGAATCCGGTGTCTAGGAGAACGGCAGGGCAAGTTATAATGATCGGGCGCAGCCGTCATGTTCCCTGTGTCACAGACACAGTTCGCAGATCTAGTTAGGACTTATGCTGCGTCGTGACACTGATACTGTGCCATTTCCGTTAATTATATACACTCCAAACTTACCCAATTATAAGCAAATATTATTGTATACTTGTATCTTGACTTGAATGAGAAGCCAGTACATAAAAGATTTTAAGATAACCTTTTGGCCAGGTTACTGAGAATTTGGCTTGTGTTTGTATTTATTTACGAGACAGAAACTCCTCTGTAAATAAACGATGTTTAGTCTGAATAGGTTTCAAATAAAATCATATCAAGCTACAAGGAACGCCATGATTAAATTATTGAGTTGTTTTGATAAGCCATTTTGAATTGACGTTTAGTTTCAAATAATAAACTACCATTTGTTTAGCCAATATACAGTCACACAAGGCATGTATATAGACAAACCGCAGAAGTATTGGTGAAACGTTTTCTCCAATCGGATCACGTAGCCCGGAGTGGACGACGTGTGTCTCTAGAATAGCTAAGGACCAACTAAAGAATGGTAAAGAAACTACTCCATATACGTAAGGAACATATGAGTAACGTTCAACTGTACACGAGGCAAGCAAACACTAGGAAATCTTGTCAAAAACTGTACTAAAAGTACTATTATTTTGTGAATTTACATGAACACTTTAACACTCGCCACATTGACCGGTCAATGTGGCGAGACTTGGGGGAGGCCTATGTCCAGCAGTGGACGTCTTTCGGCTGAAATGATGATGATGATCATGATGACATGAACACTTTTGGGAAAGTATATTGGGAAAGTATACAGGAATTGCTTAATAAGATCAGAGATCTGAAGGCAACTCTAGTAACTTTTAAGGACGATAGGATTCTAATCTCAGTTCATTCTGACAGAAATGCCTCTATTTTATCTATATTTTTGACAATATTTTGATATTGATTGTCGCTGAGATGATATTGCCACTGAACTCTTAAATCACACAGGTATATACAAAACTTTAAAACAACGAGGGAAAGGTCATAAAAACTCACCGGTACAGTCGCGGTTAAAGTCTGACACACCTACGACATCCACGTGTTTTAATTTAATTTTGTTTTTTTATTTGGGTACATAGTACACAAAAAATCATGGCGAGATTCATACATTCATTTGTATAAAAAAAAAATTTAGAGGGTTTAAAATATTTTCCAATGTGAAGAATACTCCAGGAATAGATTGATATACTTATAATATTTCTAAACCCCCGCATAATTAAAATATAAAATATTACGAAATAAAAATAGCACTTTTCGTTTCATCTTGATGCCCATTTAGTGTTCATAAAAAAAAGAAAGTGACAAGCAACGTTAAACGGATCTATAAAATTGGCAGACAAGTGATGTGACAAGTATGTGGAAAAAAATAATCATTATTTGTGATATTATTTCCCATAAAACGATTTCAGTGTAAAAACTGCGAAACAGCGGCTGTCAGTGTCACAGTTACTGTATGTTGCCGTTTCGTTCTGAAATGACGAGCTTTTCGTTAAACTATTCACTTTTTTTTGAGGGTATAGGGGTCTCCTGGTTTTTTTTTGGGGGGGGGGGGTCTCCTTCTGTCCCGCCGTTGCGACGAGTTGTTCCAACGCCTCCCTGGTGACGGCGATCGCGATCGTGGTTTTCTTTCCCTCTGACTGCTTCTGTGCATTTCCTGGATGCTCTTGCTTAGTTTCGATACCTCTGCGATCAATAAATCTGTGCTTGACGGGGGAGAATTGGCAGCGACTTCGGAAATTGTATCTCTCGGCTCTGCTGTTTCCATGATCTTGTCTGCTTGTTCTGCCAGCTTGTTCAAGTCCGTTATATCGCTGACCGCCAACACCGTTCGTGCCGTCGCTGGTAGGTGTCCAATCCATAGCATGCGCAGGGTGTCCTCTGGAAATTTGCCCCTAGCCAGGTCTTTCATGTTTCGCAGTAGTTGCGAGGGTTTCTGTTCTCCTAGATCTATTTCTTTTAGCAACTTCCGCACTCTCTGTGTATCTGATTCTTCGTATATGCTCAGCAGTCGTTCTTTCAGCACTGTGTAAGGTTTGTCTGCAGGTGGTTCCAGCACTAAATCTGACACTTGTCGTACATTGTCCTTGTTCAGCTTTGCGATTACCAAGTTGAATTTCGCCTTTTCGCCTTTTTTCTGGTCTGCGACTATGACCTCGAACTGACCAAACCATAGCCGTGGCTCGTCTGCCCAAAACTCAGGAATCTGTGTCTTGATGGTGATTTGTGATAAATCGCCGTCCTCGGATTTCACTGGCGCAGTCGGCTGCGTTGATGCCATCGTTTGCGGTGGTAACACTGGTTGCATCATTTTTATTAGTTCGTAGCCACGTGGCAAGTACTATAAACGCGCACTATAATATTGTAAGACGTGTATAGTTATACGGGGGTCACCACTTTAGGGACTATACAACACGGTGAGTGTCCACGGTAATCCCTACTTGAGCGCTGCTCCTTCTGGGTCGGGGTTCTGGAGTCAATGAAAATCGGGTTATGTTGACCGAATATATTTCGCGTGATCCCAGAGAGAGAGGACCGTTCGCCCGAACCTGCGCAGTAACTGGTCGTTCCCATGCATACATCACGCGCGCATACAATTTGCTAACCTTGCACTCTGCCTTACATACATACATGTGTCCCTACAAGGGGGTTTAAAAATATGGTAAATGCCTGAAGATAAGTACTCTAAAGGTACCCAAGAATATAAGAATTTTAATTGCAACTTCTGTAAACATCTTTATTTTATTTGTACAAATCCTGCCATGATTCTATTTAACACTATTAGGAATAATTATTTAACTTTACATACGATATTATAGCATTATACTTACAGAGTAACGTTAAAATATAGGTAAGTAAGAGGTAGTGAAACATTTCAGTTATAGAGATAGAATTTAAAACTAGACAAATACTATGAACTAAACACTATGTACTTAATTGTTTTATAAAACTACTAGCGCCCGCCCCAGCTTCGCACGAGTGCAATATAGATCAACTTCTGCATATACCTTCCTCTTGAATCACTCTATGTATTGCTGAAGAAAACTACATAAAAATCCGTTGCCAAGTTTAAAAGATCTAAACGTACAGACAGCGGGAGCAACTTTGTTTTTTTTTTTACCAATGATAGGCATACGTTTGACCACTACCTCACCTGATGGGAAGCGATGATGCGGTCTAAGATGGAGCACGCTTGCCTAAAAGTAACCTATTCACTCTTGACTTAAAGACTCCTAGGTTGTAGCTATCACTAAACACAGACAGGGAATTTCACTCCTTAGCAGTACGCACAATGAATGTATTCCCAAAACGTATTGTGCGTATGGGTGGGATGTCCACCATTTACCGGTGGCGCATCGCTGTAAGTCTTGTGATCCGATAATGGAACGGGCTCGGCGGAATTAAATTATTCATGTTTTATACTATGTAAAGATGAAAATGTATATGGTGAATACATAATTGATAATTTGACATATTCTTATTTAATTTGTAGTCCTTTAATCATAACCAAGTAGTAACTAGTAGTAACTGAGAGCTTCAAGCAAGAAATGGATGTTCACATTTATATACATACATCAAATGAATAGACGCTACAATTTGTACAGGAGTCAGGTTAGCTGCACTACTTAGTAAATTAACTGAAAGTAGTTTCCATTCCACAGTCTAGCTAGTGGGTGCTTAGTTATAAAACTAAAATGTTTAAACTTAGCGTGGTACGGAGGCCAACTAACTTTCCTCTTGCAAATTGTATGATTTTTTTCTTTGAATTAAAAATATACTAGTGTTTAAAACTCGCCTCTGATTTTCAACTTCGATTTTTGTGTTAGCTTGAATGTGTTTTGGCAAGCATTCAACTTACTAATCTCGATTCTTCTACATTGCATTTATTACTTGATCAAATAATCCTCTGTTTCGTTTTTAGTTTTCCGGAATAATTAAAGAATCACTGTCTCGTGGCTGAGTGGTTACAGGTACTACTGCTGGACTTTGGGTACTCGGTTCGATGAATTCTGGAAATGTGATAATGGGTTTTCCCATTAGGGAATTCTTTAGTACTTAGTAGCTCGGAATCTGAACTTGTGTCCGCGATTAATGGCAATTGAATCGCCCCTTAATAACTAGAAATGTTTGTGTTGTATTGTGTGTGTAATTTTTTTGTTAGTACTTATGTTTATGTGTGCACTTAAACTATCTAAATGAAGACTATCAAAGAGGTCTCATTTATTTCCTAACTCCACACACAACAACCAACTCAGTGACAAACAAGTAAATAAAACGATAATTAATTTCACTTGTAATTGAAACATTAGTTTTTACAGTAACAATATAAATCAAGCTTATTTGAAATTTATAATGGTATCGCGACGCCGCCGCTGCTAATCTTATAAATTATGAAAAACAACGAGAAAGCTATAAATTGCAATTCTGTTACCCGACGCGGGATCGTAACAAGCCCGGCTTCACTACACTAGCTACTAGCTGCTATTCTCCGCTAGTCGTTCGCCACTCGCCGGCGCCCCTCACTATTGTCTTTTAAACACACCCTGGTTTTATTCCTATTATTTCAAAGCTTTGATAACGTACCTTTCTGGCTATGTTATTGTTTTAGTTACCGTTAGGGAATGGTATAATTGTTCATTATTTTATGGCAAATTAACAAACGGTATTCGAAGTACAGTAGGGCCTCGGTAATCCGGACTCTCGCTTGTTCGGTGATCGCTGTAATCCGGCCGGGCAATGGGATTCGCGGGGGAGGCCCGGCGGCGTGTAGGTGCGGGGGCTGTCATGAGCCAATGCGCCGTCAGTCTTTTGTTTATCGCCTTTCGTGTAATACGTAGTGTCAATTAAGTGCGCTCGCTAACATCATGGCGCCGCCACGTAAACATTCGACATTAACAATAAAAGACAAATTACGGATTATAGAAATGTTAGATAATGGTGACAGCTACCCTGTCATTGCTCGGAAGTTTGGTTTTTCAAGAAGAATTAACTAATGTTTTATTTTAACTTACTGATTTCCTTACATAGTTGTAATTTTGAACATGTACATTTTGTCTATATGCTATAATTTAAAAATTGATTAAAGAAACTAAGGTTAAACATGTGTTTTATTAACATTTAATATGGCATACTATAATCCGGACGCCTCGATAATCCGGAAAGGGTCTTGTTTTTGCCTCTCCGGATTAACGAGGCCCTACTGTATTTAGAATAACAGCGGTGAGGGTGAAATTCTACCAGGAATTCATTTAAAACTAAACAATATTGAATCTTTACGAAGAATAATTCATAAGTACTTATAAAAGTCATATGATTATTTTTTGTCGTAAGGTCTAAAGCAAGTAAGTGTTTGTGTTATTGAGATTTGTCTGTCTCACACACTCACCATGGAGCTCCAATGTAACACCACTTTTTTAAAGTGTAGATAATAGTGATATATTTTATGTCATAGTAGGAAAATGTGCAGTGCTGCAATTGTTCGCTACATCAACTTCTCATTAAACAATTTACTTTATTTAACCATCCTTTGAAACCACTCTGTAAGTTCACTAGTGAGCCCGTAAAGCATCGTTACGACTAACCACATTACGTGAACGGAGCATGTAACTGTGCGTTTATCAGTTTACGGCCACATCGGTTGCGGACGGCGCAACTTTTAATTCAGTTCGGGTCCATCGGTGGCCGCAACGCGAATACAAAACCGCTTTTCATTACAATGCAGGCGAGTAAACTGGATTGGTTGATGAACTTGATGCAATACCTATGTATTGTTTAAGTAAGAAGTTTTAGAGACTATATCAGGAATGTATTTATGGATGTGGAAAATGATTTTTTATTCGTCTGACCTTCTAATCGCTTCTCTACAAAGTACCTAGGACAAATTATAATTATAATAAGAGTTATAGATTGAGAACTACGGATTAACTCAATGTATTGCCAGGCTCATTGTATTGTTATTGTTTTGTTAATGAAAATAATAAGAGTTACTGTTTGACTGTCTGAAAAACGACGCACAACATACATTGTGAAGGTGGAAACATGAATTTGTCATGTCGCACCTTTGGTAGAACAAGGGCATAACTGTACTGAATGCCCGTCTTTGTCCCTCAAGATAAAAGGCTGTTTCTAAAGCGTTTTGGCATATTTAAGTCATTTAGACAAATGTTGTCTTACTAAAATGCGATGTGTTATATTATTTGTTATTACATGAGTAGCTACTTAGCAGCCTGGATTTATTGTGCCCGGTTGAGGACAATTCACTGATTGTTGAGGAGGCTCATCTCTACGTGTAGATCGGTTCATGGTACTTTCATCATACCGAGATCCCTCTATTTTCTAGTTATCTAGTTAGTGCTTTTCTAGTTATAAACAGTCTTACTAAGGGTTATCGTGTTACCTAGTAACTGCTGGGTTGTGGAAATCAGAGGTAATCACTCCATGTAAAACATTTTGAGCTGAATTTGTAACCGACTGGAAACCGTGGCATCGGCTTTCAGGCGGTTACAAATTCAGCTGAAAATGTTTCAGGGATAGTTGAGAAATTGGTAGTTAGATGATTTATTCATTTATATAAACTTCATGCACAAAGGTAGAAAATGCCTATGGCATTAAGTCTGCCTTTAATGCCATAGGTATTTTCTACCAATCAACCAAGGGTGGTAAGACATTGCCTGCAACCTGTGTCGCAGACCAGGCAAGGTGATAAGAAGAGCTGGTGTGAACCTGCCGACAAGAGTTCGAAATAGCAAGGCCCAACGGGCCCGTGTGACAAGGATGGCTTCGAAGGTGGAGAAAAAGAGGAAGCCTCCTAGTCGAAACCAGTGCGGAACCGCGCTGGCAGGACCCAATATGCTGCCCTCCGGCAACACTACGACGCAGCTCTATGTGTCCCGGCTGCATCACACCACGAAGGTTGAGGAGATCGTGGAGTATGTTCGAGCCAAGACCAGCTGGACCTTAAGGGTCGAGAAGTTGTAGTCCCCCCACAATACGCCACATTACATTGAGACCTTCCTCAAGGAAGAGTTTTGGCCGAAGGGTGTCGTGTATCGGCGATTCCGCGGAAGGCTACGCGACACCACGCAGCGCAACACGACGCCGTCTCTTCGTGTACAATAGTTTAGTAATATTTTTGTGGTTTTTATAAATATGTATGATAGTCTGTAAGGTATATATGATATGGGTCTTAATTGTTACCCGAAATAAATGATATTATTATTATTAATATTGATGACACAACACAGTGATGACATAATGATAATTTAATTTGTTTTATACTTTCCATACCTACTCCGATCTTCTGCTGTATGGTGGGTCCAACTACAAACATATAAACTCACATACACAAACAACCAAATCCGGAACAACTACCTGTAGACCATGTAAATATTTGTTCTCGTGCGCGAGTTGAACCTGCATTATGATGATGACGATGGCGATTTAACCCCATTACAATAAGGACTTAAAGTTAAAAGCGAAACGTGGGTGTGCTTTAAGTATACTATTACTCTATCGATACCTTCAGGTAATATTTTATCCACAATAATATTATAAAAAGATGAAGAAGAATTTTTTTGTATGTATGTTGTAATCGTTATAATGAATAATCTCAAAAAATACTTAACCGATGTAAACAATTCATTTATCAATAGGAATTATGTTACGTTATCCTATGCTCGATATTATATTTTTATGTCAAAAATTTAGGGACCCGTACGAAAATTGCAGCGGACAGTTACATAGTTACAAAAAAACACATAAAACGTTATTTTTTAACTTTTTTTTATAAAGGCTTTGTCACGTAGGTACTTACAATGACCGATAAACTCAATACACACGTTAACGCCAAAGGTTGACTTCCTTTGTAGTCGCCAAAATATATGAGCCTATTTGTTCGATGATGTGGTCTTTTTGAACTGTTCACTCGCCCGTAAAAATACCGGTGACATCACACGCTGACCGGTCATGACAGCCGATGATCGACCTCACTGATTCATCTTTGTGTGTAATGAAACCAACACTTGAAGCGATTGATGAGCGATTTTAAATAAATGCTTTCCAGTAAGCTTTGCAATTTTTTATCTGCCGTTCGACCACAAATACTTACTGATTTCGAGCTCATTGCATTTAAAACATGCCACTTAAAAGCTACGTCGTTGAAATACCCGCAACGCGTTTAATTAGAACACGTCTAATAAAAGACAGCCAGTGCCGACCGTTGAATTTTTCAAGAAAATTCGTAGTAGGTACTTTTTACTTAGATAACAGTATGGAGTTTCTTGTTCTGAGAAAACGGTAAAATAGAAAACATGTCGACAACTGTATACGTTTTCCGGCAGCAAACCAATTCCATTTTTCATTTATTGAAAAATTTTCTTGAAACGTTTCACCTGCGCCCGGAAAACACGAAAATTCTATCCGAGTCTCAGGTTTCCTAAGTTAGATTGTACCGTACGTATACGTCAGAACACTCAAGTTATGATTTAACCATGCATAACTTCATTTGTTTATCTGGGATATATACTTTTCTAAAATATCTAAAATGTAGTGATAGGTACACGCACAGACTCGCCCAAAATACATTAAATTACAAGCAGTAAAACCGGCAAAAAAGTCATTCATGTGGAAAGTATTTTTTCCAAAAGTTGCTCAGATTTTCCGTGCCTTCGTCGGGCGCGATTTTATGGCAACATAGACCGTCGGCACCTGCGGTCTGTAGGCCAAATGTCGTCGTGTGCTCTGTTCACTCATTCAAATTTATTCACGAGTTAGGATGCCGCGGGCTACTCCCTCGCTTGACAATTCTCGACATCCGTGCCCTGCAGTAGCGCACGCGTCTATAATTTGAAACAACACTGTATCGTAACGCCACGTCCGGAAACAAATGGATGATCGATATTTATGAGTTCGTAGCGTGCTGGCTCGGATTTGTTGTACTTTAAATGCCATGGTTCATGATAGAATGAAAGCAATCGTACACACATAATCCTAAAAAAATCTGTGCTTTATTAAATATGTAGGTTCCACTTTTTCCTTTATGAGAGGACACACCCAGTAATATCAAAGCTCAAAAATATTGCGAATTTAAAATCGACAAATTCTCTTTAACATAAAGGGTCTCAGTTGAGCAGACCCGCATCAAATTAAACCTTGTGTGACCCTTGAATCCAATTTAACTGTTCTACAGATAGCTGCAGGCTGCTGGCAGTATGTACTTATATTATAATAAATAAAGTATGCCCACATAAATAACGACAATATTTTCCTTTCATAACAAACACTAATAAATTCTACAAATACATATCTACGAGCTGGACATCGTAAATGCGTAGCGGTGACAAATTCCGCCGCTGTTTATTGATGTACAGAATACAGATACATACATTATAATATTATTATGTATGTCGTCGAATACTGTTCATGGACGATAACTATTGTGGTGTTTGATCGAATTATGATTGAGTATTTAGGTCATTTTGATTGAAGTGAGGATCTTGAGCTATTTAGACTTCAGAAATAGGCAGTTCCGTAAAACCTTACTTTATCTTGTATATGGTTTTTTACCTATCAATAAATTCATTAAAACCTATGTCAAGACTATATCGATATCCGGGATTATACCTGTGTGCGGATTAATAAAATAAGGGTGTTATTGTACCTACCCCATGTATCTACGCGATATTTGTTATTTTTGTAAATGTCACTGAATAAGAAGCAAGCCAACGAAGCGAAATAATAAGCACTTAACCTTTTTAAATATATTGCATAATAAAAGTTATCTAAGAAAGAAGCCGAGATGAAATTTTACATAAAAGGATTCATCATCAG
The DNA here is from genome assembly GCA_947361185.1 of Charanyca ferruginea. Lineage (NCBI taxonomy): Eukaryota > Metazoa > Arthropoda > Insecta > Lepidoptera > Noctuidae > Charanyca > Charanyca ferruginea. The sequence continues at coordinate 16,183,967 of OX376059.1, read as the reverse complement.
AGACATTAGGTATAATCAAAGCGGTTATCTGCCTACACCGTCAATAAATATGGGAATGTAGAACGAAAATGGTGAACATCCACAAGAAAATGAAAGTTATTGATAGATATAAATATTAATAGGACCACTTATACATGGATCGTAAACACCAAATGAACGCACATAAATAGTAACGTTTGACTTTTCTATATCTATAATATTAAACGTTTCCAATGTTTACTAATATCATTAGACATAGTTTTACGATCTTCAACATAACAAAGGTAGAAATTGTCGTACAACCCATCAATCTACTATACCATACATGGAGGTACTATAAACGACAAACGTTTAACATTCAACAAAAACTCAAAAAATTAAAGCACCCAAGAAAGTAATTTCCCAGCTTTTTGCCATTTCCCACACCTTGAGGTAATTCACAACTATTACTGAATTCCTTTGAAAAAACATAATCGCGCCGAGTGCAAGACACCATATGGCCGTTATGGCCATCAACCATGTCCAAAGACATAAATGGGCACGTTGTCGTCACAGTCGGAATACCTGTGCGAGCGGCGCAGGGGCAGCCTTGCCGTGCGCGTGTGGGGGCCGAGGGGGGGGCGGCACTCCCGCGCAACCTGCTGCCTCCGTCACTCCTCGCGGCCAGTGCCTCGCCCGCGCATGCTCGGCGCCCATACGCGCTCAAACAACACACTATACGAACAGTTGTAGTCTCAAAACCTTCAAAACAAACGAAATTCTTGTGCTAACTCAGTGAAGTGACAGAAAGATCTTGTGATGTGCCTCTAGTTATTTACAAATAAGGTAAACAGTGCAGTAAATGCTACGTTTTGTACATTATTCTTCTGTTTTACGATCAACAAGGGCATTTGTAAGTTAGATATCCAGTTTAGCATTTATCTACGTACTTATCATGTCTTTACTAAAATTAGCGTTGTCAATAATATCATAGAGGCATTTTTACTATGGAGCTCTGTATACTATGACATCGTAGTAATATTCAAAGCAGGTGCATCTGATTTTGTGAATGACTCCGCTGTAATTGCGACCGACCGGTTCGTTCGTGGCTTGCATAACATGGTAAATGGAGTAGTGTGTCATCGAAGCCTGCGCATTCTGAACACATTGCCCAAGTACAGAAATTGACAAATATTACCAAGTGTCGCGTTAATGACATCATGCTGTATAATATGTATGTTCGCACCCCACCCACAGCGCACGTGTCGCGAGGTTATAATAAAACAGTGATTTATGACAATTAAACAATACGACAATGAGCTAAAATTGAGGAAAAAACCTTATACTGTGTTCTTGCAAATCATTTTTCTTACTACTTGTTGAGATAAACTACAAACAAACGAGCTATGTTATTCACACGAAGAGTAAAAAATACAAAAACGATCTTGATTTTTACTTTTTGTTGAGTACGTTTTTACATTTTAATGTCGAGTCGCATTAAAACCGACATGGTGTTTGTACAATTTTTTATGTATCTACCTTTTTTTTTCCGAGCATTATACGTATATGAGCTAAATATTAGATACCCTATTTGTCATCTAGACGTGAAAATATCGAGTCGAGATCTACTGTTTGTATTGCTAGAGATATTTAAGTTGGGCACCACTTATAATTTCATGCAATTCCTACAAAAATGGAATATCTGACCTAAAATTCCACATAGGTATATACAAACCGAAAATGAAAGAAAATATTACATTACATTTTCATTCAACTAGGGTATTTGAGTAGCGAAATTCTCAATATGCTTCCACCCGACTGGAAATACTTCAGTCATTCCATTTGCCAATATTTCCAACATATACCGTGGATGTTTTTTTATAAAGTACCTACTAGCTGTCTATAATCAATTGACAGGACTAGCTACCTGCTAGTCCTGTCAATTGATTCTTCAATTTTCTTACCGCTTAAACCTTCTCTGGACTTCCACAAATATTTCAAGAGCAAAATTAGCCAAATCGGTTCAGCCGTTCTCGAGTTTAGCGAGACTAACGAACAACGATTCATTTTTATTATATTACTTACTTATAGAAGATTTCCGACTGCATCCGCGTTGTTTAATATAATATATAGCACTCAGGAATAATGTAGATCCCTATCTCAGATTATGAAACAAAAGGCAGATAGACCGCGTGAAACACTAAGAATGAAGCCAAAAAAGCAAATACAAATTAAAAAGTGAATACTTACCTACAACGCGCTTCGTGCTGTACTGACACGAGTCAGCATAGCATGAAACGCCGCATCGTTAAAAAAATTAATATAAATACAAATACAAATTCAAAAGCGAATACAATTACGAGTTTGTATTTGCTTTTTTGGCTTCGCTCTCAGTGTTCCGCACGGTCTATCTGCCTTTTGTTTTATAATCAGAGCTTCTTATTATCAAAATACTTCCAATAGTTCCGGAGATAAGTAGGTTCAAACAAACAAGCTCTTCACCTTAGCAATATTAGTATAGATATAATAGGTACCTAGGTGTTTATTTCTACGTGAATGGCCGGCACATTATCGGGCGCAGCCATGCACGAACTGTTAGCCAGGCGCTTGTTAAAAATAAAATTATACAATTTTAGCACCCCCTCGCACCGGCTTTATTCCTTTTGTACACATACTTCGCTTACAATTCTAAATAAACACTAAGGTTATTGTTACTTTTAGGTATTGTATTGTTAGTAAGATTGAAAAGATGGATGGTAAAAGATGGTATGAAGGATGATTTAAAAGAAAAGAGAGTCAATGATAGCAAGACGGTTGGCAGGGAAGAATGGAAGAAGAATACGTGTGGCGCCGACACCAAGTAACATAGAACAAGACACGTACAGTACGGCTGACGTACCTTGGCGGTTCTGAAGTTAGCTATTTGGCTGCGCAATGTATCTTTTAAGAACGAAATTTTCTACTGCGCAGCTAATGGGCTAACTTCAGGACCGCCAAGAAACGTCGGCCGTACTGTACGTGTCTTGTTCTATGTTACTTGGTGTCGGCGCCACACGTATTCTTCTTCCATTCTTCCCTGCCAACCGTCTTGCTATCATTGACTCTTTTTTCTTTTAAATCATCCTTCATACCATCTTTCACCATCCATCTTTTCAATCTTACTAACAATACAATACCTAAAAGTAACAATAACGACCGTAGTGTTTATTTAGAATTGTAAGCGAAGTATGTGTACAAAAGGTCGCCGTCGGCCGTACTGTAAGGGCAGAAAGATGACGATTGTTAGTGAGATTGAAAAATAAACGAAGAATGAATAAATCTGAGACTTCGAATGATCTTTTTGATTTTAGTTCATTCCTATTACTTATTGATACCACAAGGAGAATTATTTAAACAAGTTGTCAATCTAAAAGCATTGAAATGTCCAAGAAGATCGAATATCCAAAGTAATACTATCCTTAATCATCAACAATGTTGGTTACACACTAGTTACAAAATCGTCACGGGCGTTCGTAATTTATGCTTGGTCACCATATTGAATCAGTCCCCATGTCACTATATGAATATTTTGTGGGTACAATCACAATCAAATCAGCGAGTACCTCACACCCAGCATTACAAAATGTCCAGTGGTGTTAGTGTGTACCTTCTATTAGGTATTGGTACGTCACATTTGAACCGGTTATGTCAGAAAGCTCTTAAAACATTTGAAAAACTTTATTTAAGTTGAGGGTGCAAGTAATTCTCAATAACGGTTTCTTTTTTATTAGATAGGATAGGCTCGATTGACAATCATCTGATAGTAAACGATGATACAGTCTACAATAATACACGCTTGGTTAGTAGTAACTTAGTTAATTTATAACACTATAACGTAATACCAACTTAATAACAGTATACTACATGACGAATCCTTAGGCTAAGAACTCACGATGCGGTTTTCGCCCGCGCCCGCAGCGGGAGCCGCAAACAACCGCGCACACCGCGGGCGTAAACCGCGTCGTGAAATGTGCTTTGGTTTTTTTACATATTATCTGCATTCTACAGAAGCTGCGGGCCCGCAACCGCAGGCGGAGGCGGGTGAAAACCGCATCGTGAGTTCTTAACCTTAGATGTCGTTGTGAGTACAGGAACTGAGATTTCTGAACTGCTACTCGATACCTGGACTCTCTGGATAGTCTTTGCTTTAAATAAACAAAATCTTGTCTCTAATAATAACAATATTTTTCAAATTCTATCAAATTTTATGTTTTATGTTTCGTACTTTGTTTAGATTGACAACTAACTTGTATCACGTGCGGTGCTAATTGTATATACGTTTGTTATGTCTAAATATAGCCAGAAAGTCTGACAACCAGTCTTACCAAGGGATATTGTGTTACCCAGTAACTGGGTTGTGAAGGTCCGATAGGCAGTCGCTCCATATAAAACACTGTATTCAGCTGCATCTGGTTAGAAGCCGACCCCAATATAGTTGGGAAATGGCTAGGCAGATGATGATGATGATGTATAAATAAAAAAAAGGGCCTAAAACAGGGCTGTTGGAATGGCCTGCCTAAAGCAAGGTATTAAACAAACAAATTCACCTACCGAATCTACACTATGTTTGTCTGTTTGTTACCTCAATACGGCAAAATCACTGATCGGATTGGGATGAGGACTTTTTAATCCGTGTTTTTTCTGTGATAACAATCTTTCACGTTCATATTCAAACCGCAGGTAAAAAGCTAGTATCCGTAAGTAAATTGAAAGACTTTTGATCATGTTTTTAGAGACTCTTGATCCCTTTCATGACTTCAAACGAAAAATGGTTCAAAAGCTATACGACTGAAAAGTGTGCTACTTACTGAAACCTAAAGACGGCAAAGCGATTATTCTTAGTATTGAAATTGGTAATTTCTGTTTCTCCCTCTCATTTCTAAGAAGGAGATAATTTTCTAAACGTCTGAAATATCTTTGCTTTGGTTGGAGAATTATGGTAGGAAAATTGAATCATAGTTATGAGTTATACAATTATAACTCATAACTATGATTCAATTTTAACTCAAAAAAAATAAAAATAGTTATATTGTAACTCAATAGTTACAATTTTTTAAGTTAAACATGAGTTTGGGTAGACTTGTACTGATTAAACTTGTTACATTTTATTTCTGCGAATTGTGAAATTACTTCAAAGTATTAACGTACCTACCTGTGAGTTTTATGGGAAATAGGGGCTTTATTTAATACTTCCCATCTCGGCACTCATGAATGACTATGGGAATGTTTCGTTGGCATGATAAATTAATTCATAGGTGCCGAGATGAATAAATCGCCATGCTTTTATTGTGATGTATCTAGACTAACGTCGCAATGCAACAAAACAGATAATTAAATCGATTAAAAAGTAATGTACTCGTATGTATCTAAATTATACACCTTATATTTTATGTCCAAAAGAAGTTTAGTGTTTATGTATCTATGACTGGTAGTCAAACTAAAATCAAAGAATATAATTAAAATACAGAACAGAAAACAAGAAAATCCCCTTACAACTAAATCTAGGTTTACACCGGTCTAGACTCAATTGTTAACCTAGTACGTAAACAAACCAGGTTTTATTATTAATAACAATGAGCACGTTACGGCTCGGGTGGCTGCACAGTAAAGAGTTCTTTGAAGACATTGAAGCTTACCTAGCGTGACCTGAGAACAAATGGGCCTGTATATAACATCTAATATACTTATTTAAATAGGTATGTCGTTATCTCAACCTTAATTCTGTGTCTGCAAATCTCGATATGAGTACCTAACTAGCCTAGCATGTCTTTATTCAGATCCCGCGCTAACTCTTAGTCTTTCATTACAATTGGTTGGTTGAGCGGTTTTGCCGTGATAAGGTAAGTCAAAGTCAAAGAGTCAGTTAGTTAGTCAGAAAATTGAAGCTAGTTGCTCGTTCCAAATCGTAGACTAGGTCTCTATGGAGTAGAACGAGCAAGAAACTCCACGGACACTCTTTTTAATCAAGTTGTTACAAAATTCTGGTTGCATTATTCTTTTTGCTTCTTTATGCGAATACAATGTACTTACTTAGGTGAAGATCAATTCAAAACATTTACTAATAAAATAAAATAGCCATGGCAGTTAAGAGATGATGATGAATCTCAACTGACAGCGTCTGTTAACAAAAATGACGCGCGGATCAGCACCATTTCCAGCCAACTCCACCAGCTCAACTACAATTAAAGGGAACCAAATGATCTAACCCACAGGCCACCGCCGAACATGACAATGCTCTCAACCAAACAAATGTCAAAATGCTCATTTATGTCAAACACATAAATAATTTACTCAATAAATAAATGGCTCCATGCAACTCACATTTACAAAATTGAAATAAGGCTACTAAATTTTACAAAACTAAAGTTTCCACTGTACGTAATTCGATAGGTGAAATGTAAGAAGTTAAAAATAAAAATAACAATAATAAGACTTACGGTTCACGTTAATCATGACAATAAAAAAAGGCAACAAACATTATTTTCTTCCAATTAATAAATCCTTTAAGTGGCTGTGTAGCAGGACCAGCATTAAGCCAAGCATTTTTTTCATTGATAAAAACCCAACCAACTTTTAATATGCCTGTCTAACATAGTGTGCGTTCAATGCATGTTTTAACAAACAAACACAGAGAAAGACAGAGTTACTTTCGCACATATTAAATTACTAGCTTTTGCCCGCGACTTCGTCCGCGTGAATGTCGGTTATCGCGGATGCAGACAAAGCCGTGGATTAAAAAATAGCCTATGTCCTTCCCCAGGATTCAAGCTATCTTATTGCCAAATTTCATGAAAATCGATTCAGCCGTTTCATCGTGAAAGCGTAACAGACAGAGTTACTTTCGCATTTATAATATTAATATGGATATTATTGGAGGGGGCTAAACTAAGATGTTATTTAATCATTATAAAGAGGAGGATAGTTTTTTGGACATGTAACCTTGTCTGTCACGTATTAACGAACAGAAACTGTTGAATTTTCATTGACAGATTGTCGTTCACAAATCCAATTGAAAACCATATGAGTGGTAGCAATCCTCTCGCATTATGTCACCACTATGGTCACGACGCAGTAGAATTTAAAGACATTATTGGTTATTTTCAGAATATTTATTATTGTAACCGGAGTGATTTTTCATCTATTTCATATCGAAATCGTTGGTCTCGGTTTTCATTCGTTGATCTTTGACTGTCCTTATGCGTAGTCAGAAGCTAAAAATACTGACTACCAGTCTTAACAAGAAGTATCGCGATACCCAGTAACTGGGTTGTGGAGGTTGTGGAGGTGGACAAGTAATCGCTCAAAGTAAAACACTGGTATTCAGCTGCATCTAGTTACATTAGAAGCCGACTCTAACATACATACTTGAGAATAGGCTAGGCAGATGATGATGACAACCGAAGTGATTTTAACGGTATAATAGATTACTATCACGTCATAAAATCAGTGGCGTGCTTTCCATAAAAGCCAAAAAGCCTGGCTTGCATCAATAACGCGAGAAAATAAAAAAAAAACAATAATAATAATAATAATAATAATAATAATAATAATATTCATTTATTTCAGGTACTTAACCCATATAGAACAATACATTAATAAAATAAAACTAATAATACACCAATTCATAAATTCAATTCAATAATATAACAATTCATAACAATTCATTCAATTCATTAATTTATAAATATAACACACCATTATTATTATTGCGATACATAAAACTAATTTTTATTTTTTTATTAAATTAAATATTACTTATGCTAAATTTGCAGCACTCATACACAGCCTTGACAGTATTGTTTTTTGTATTTCTTATTCTCTCCATAAAGGAGGCGGCCCTTTTCCTCATCACTGCATAAAAATCATCTACTCTATTCTCGGCGAACATGCCAGACGCGCTACACCGCCACGGTAGGTTGAGCATAGCTCTAAACGCGTTATTGTACTGCACGCGTAGTGCATGGTATGTACGCTGTGTGTAGTTCCTCCACAGGTAGCAGGTGTAGAAAGACTGACAGTACGCCGCGAATAGAGTAACTTTTACATCCTTACTGCACCGCGCAAATCGGCGTGCCAACATATTGCTTTTTGCAGCAATGGACCTTCTCTGTCTTTCCATGTCGTCATCATCTCTTAAGCTATCTTTTATGACATGCCCCAGATATTTAAAAGTCGACACTATTTTTAGTTGTGAGCCGGCGAGGGTAATTACTGGGTTAAAATTATTTGTATTTTCATGCTTGAATATCATAACTTCAGTTTTTTTTACATTGTAAGTTAGCATATGACTCATGGCGTATTTTTCACATATCAATAACAGTGTACGTAGGCCTTCGATTGAGGGGCTCAACAGGACCATATCGTCGGCATAGCTTAAGTTATTAACTGGTTGATTGCACATGTGACAGCCAACCCCTGACCCGCTGAGCTCCTCTATCAATCCGTTAACATATAGGTTGAACAAGGTCGGTGATGTCAAGCCTCCCTGCCTTACGCCGCATTTCAGCGTGTACTCGTTAGAAAAGCCGCAGCTGCCCCATTTTACTACATTGGTCTGGGATCCGTACCAGTATTTCAACAGTCCCAATACGTCACATGGTATGCCAGCTTCCTCCATCTTTGACCACAACATGTTATAACAATAAAAGCACAAAAATATAATACCTACGTCTAAATAGTTTTTGAATAATTATCGTGTTTTATTCTTAAATCAGTCGGGCTTGCCCTAACTTTGACCCCTAGGCACGCTACTGCATAAAATAAGCAGAAATACAAATATACTATAGCCATTTAATAAACAATTTTCCTATAATATAGAGCAAAACAAAAATTACTTTGTCCGCGTAGGAAGAGTGCGTGATATGCGTGTGCGCATGAATAGCGCGCATAATGACGACAACGGAACGGAACAGCCTCACTTCCTACACGTCGCTTGATAGATGTACATAACAGTTCATGTCTTTTATATTGTTCCATAATATACGAGGGCATTAGCAAATATAGCGTAAATTAAATTGACTATTCAAGGATGGTTTTTGCCTGCCGATGACCAGGGGGCCAAATCTGCTATTTTTATAATTTCGTCATTCCAACACGATCCCATTGTCATTTTGCTAAAATTTCGTAATCTGCTAAACTCATAATGGTCGATCATTGGTCGGTCGAATTAAAAGCAATGACTGCACTATGACGTTCTAATGGTAGGTCACTGATCAAAGGAACTGTCAAAATTTTAGCAGATTACCGCCTAAGTCAGTCATTCAGTTGTCATTTTGTACGAGATTACCATTCTATATCATTTCTTTTAATGGCGTGTCAGTGGTTGACCATTGGAAAGTCATAATGACGCCATTATATTAGTAGATTACCAAACTTGTCAAAATCAACAATTATAAAATCAATGATAGACCATTCGGACACTATTGTAATAGCAGACTTGAGGCCCAGAAGCTCCCAGAACTTACTACAAACTGAAATTAAAATGAATTCAATAAAAAAAAACGGAATGAAATCATTAGAATTGCACTAATGTAAATATTTAACAAATTGTTTCTTAATAGGTTTTTGGTATTTTACAGAAAACGTATGGTACACATACTTACCAGAGCTTCATGCCTTTATTTGAGATCAAAATAATGGTTAAAAGTCCCGATTTCGACATATAAAGATCTAGAGGTCGTTCCCTATTGTTTACGAATTCCCTAAATCAAGATTGCAAAGTAGATAATGGCCGACATTTGTAGCTGTTGAGTTTTCTAAAGTCTAAACAATAACGATCAAGCAAAAAGTTGTCAAGAAGTTCTTCATTTCATCAACAAACTCTGAAAATAAGATCGGTGTACAACAAGTTTCAACTGTTTAGACCCCTCTTTAACAGTCAGATTTCCATATAAATATGTCCTGGCCCTAAGGTCTCAGTGACATTGAGAGAACAAGGAAAAACAGGCTTTATGATTCATCTTACTTTATTTATAAAAGGAAAAGTTATATCAGGATTAGGTACTTTAAATGCTGCCTCCTTATTTAGACTTAAATTAAAACAGAAAAGGAAAAATCTTTCTACTAACTATAATCTTTCTCAAGCTTTCTTAAATCAATCATGGGATTGGTTTCCAGTTTACATTATTATGGAATGTGGCAAAATATCCCGTTTACCTTGGCGATGGCGGAATCAACATCAATAAGATGGTGCCAAAGAGCCATAAATACTAAAATTAGATTTGTAATGTCAACTATATAAACGGAGTAGGTAGCCATCTAATTTTCGCAACCCAATAACGGGTGTCGATTGTTTAAACATTGGAAAGAATCATGGCAAGATCCATATATTCACTTGAACGAAAAAAACGAGTTCATTTAGAGGGTTTTAGTCGATATTTCGTTCTGAAATAATGAGCTTTCGTTAAAATATTCACTGCTAACATCCATTTTTATTGCGGGGTTATAAAATATTGTAAATGACTGAAGGTACTCTTTAGGTACCCAAGAGTATGAGAATTAGAATTTGAACTTCACTAAACATTTTTATTTTTTTTAGAAATCCTTTTAAACAGTGTCAAAAAAATTCCGCCTACCCGAGTTAGCGCTCTTATGAGTGACGATACCGAAGTCAATCCAGCGCATCTTGGGCACTCCACCCCGCTATCAACCTTACTGACAATAAAATGGTTATCTTAAATTGACATAAGAGAAAAAGAGAACTCAACAACACAACAACAACAGACAATACAGACAACAGACAACTGACAACAACACAACCATAACAACAACAACAACAACAACGACAACTACACAACAACAACAACACAACGACGACGACAACTGATGAAGAGCAGTCCCTTGTTTTTCGATCTCAACTGTATAAACATCATGCTTGACTCGCGATCACAAATCATTTCATCCGAGTTCTCGCCACAGGCTCTATTGATATATTGATCGGTAGGTAAATACTTATGGTTCGTGTATCACGACATGTGGATTAATCTGCGTCGCGCGTCGTAGGTGTTCAGAGCGAATAAATAACATTATGTATGTCATGTAAAGATAGAGATGTACTCCAACAATTATTTACGAGTATTATTGTCGAATTTATACGATATACTCTGACATGTATCGTCATTATAACGTAAGGTGGACATTTATTTACGAACAAATAAAAATCGAATAAATGATACCAATAAAAGAAATGCCGTACAAATTACGGTCTTGTGGAACAGCACTGAGCTTTATGGGATCAGCAGCATTCATGCCCTTTTGCGATAATGAACAAGACCTTTGCCAAAAAAATTGGAGATCGTTACTAAATAACTTCACAACGGTTCCATACATAATAATGGTAATTATAAAAGCATGATTGACCTTTACAATATTTATTACCTTATCAAAGTACCTTCCTTTGTTACTTAGTAAATGCTATATTCTGTGTAGCACGCACACTATTCAATTAAGATCTGTATGCGTGCCATAATCCGATTCAAATCAGCGCAGTGGGTGGTGAGCCTCATCGACACCCAATAGCAATCGACCCACTGCTAACCTTTTTGTAATAAACGTGCAATCAAATACATCAACTCGTAGGAATTTACGACAAATTACAGTTCCGGGAGCTAGGTCGAATTATCAAAAGATATTTCCATTTTGAAGTATTGTCTTAAAAATGTGTGCTTAGGATGTTTGGTGCTAAAATTAATAAATTACTGACGACTTTACATTAAATCCCTGATATACTCCATACCTGCACAGACAGTAGACCCCCCTGTAACTATATGGAATATCTATTTTGATCAGTCAATCAATTATGTAGTAACTTCTTATGACCTAAAATTTCAGTTGCGTTAGGTTTTTGAAAATTCATTTCATCGGTTTTATAATTACCTACCTATGATTTACGCAATGTTTGATTTTACTGAATAAATTAAAGTAGCCTGTACTATTTATCTAAACCTACACCAATGTATGTAAAACGTTAATACAAGTTTTGATGTCATCATGACAATTCTGGACGGTCATCGCAAAACGGTGGAACATCCAGACATAATCAGATTTTAAACGGCAGCATCATCACAAAGGCTAAAACTGTTTTGTAGGACTTGCTGCGTAATATTACAACTGACTAGCACAATTCGCAGTGGATAATAATTTTCCAGAATTTGCAATATTGGTCATCAAAACGTTCAGTCAGGTGATATACAAAATTAACTTACTCCAAAAATAGAACATGGCTGTTCCAAGGATTTAGAGGAACGACGAGAAAACATTCAGGAAACAGTTATCATAGAGTGGAAAAAGCTCGTTTGTGGAATATGGGATATACACTTTTGATTCAAGTATAAACCTTTTGGTATTGCAGTCTTTTGATAACCATGTACTTCTAAGCAGGTGGGATGTTGACCAAAGCATTTGTTACATCTTAAAATAAATATTAAACACTCTTTCAGACTCCATAACAAGCAAGAACGTCGTATTTTTTATACGAATTAAGATAAGCTTCAGTCATCACGAATGATTTATTTAAATCTCCACACGTATAGTGGGCGAAGTAGGTAAGTCTTGTCACCTCATGACTGTCCTTGTAGTAGGCAGGTACCATTTAATTAGTAATCATTACTGGAATGTGTGAACAGCACATGACTCAAATAAATTAAATTGTAGCGGGTAATTCTTCAGAAGGCCATCACTTTATAGAGCACTATGATTAGCCGAGTCGAATAATACAAACACAAATGTATTTAGAGGCACACAGATGTCAGGTATTTAGAAATAAAAGTATCAAACGCTATGTCTTGCCATCAATGGCGTGCAACGGTGCAAAGAGTCTTAGATAGGTACTCATCATTTGCTTAGCCTTTTCCCCAGTCTAACAGGATTTAGGTGAATACTTGTGTTTTACATGGAGCGACTGCCCGTCTGATCTCCACACCCCAGTTACTAGGTAACATGATTCTAATTGGTAAGACTGGTTGTCAGACTTTCTGGCTTCTAACTACCCATAACAACTATCATAGATGACGACACGGTTGGCGCAGTGGCTGAGCGATCGACTGCTGCGCAGCGTGTTGCGGGTTCGATTCCCGCCCAGGGTAAACATTTGTGTGATGAGCACTTGTGTTTGCCTTGTGTCTGGGTGTTGTTTATATACATATGTATGTATTTACAAAAAAATAAAAATGTATTTGTGTATGTATATCAGCTGTCTGACACCCATAGTACAGGGTCTCCCTAGTTTGGGGTCAGATGGCCGTGTGTGAAAATGTCCCCAAATATTATTATTATTATAGATCTACGTTTCACAATAATAACTTAAAACTTCTTTCTATCAGCTAAGTATTCAATCTGAAGTTATGGTGTTAAGTCTAGATTTTGGTTTTAAACCCACAAGTTTTGTTAAGTTTTTGAAACAAGAATTCAACGTGAGTGTAGACATCTTGTCAATCATAATTATAACAGATGGGGTGGATTTATATCAGTAGTTTTTTTTAATACATACTTATTGTCTGTACAAAAGCTGTCAAACCGTAAAGTTATCAGGCGATAGTAAAATCTGCTCTTAGAAAAACTAAATTGTGATTTCAATTTATACACGCCTATGGGCTTACATTTCAATCCTTAGATAAAATTTAAAAGATAGGAGTTTCCTATGCCAATGTAACATTGCCAAAGCTGGACAAATATAAAATTACTGCATGGCACAAATGTAATAGTGAACTATTTTAATATTATAAAGCTGAAAAGTTTGTTTGGTTGAACGCGCTAATCTCAGGATTTACTGGTTCGAATTGAAAAATTATTTTTGTGTTGGATAGTCCATTTATCTAGGAAGGCTATAGGCGAAGGCCATGCGAAGCCGGGTCGGGTTGCTAGTAGTAAAATAAATGTGTCAATAATAAACAGACGCAAACTAGTCAATAATTCATTATTAAGTATATCCTCATATAGTATCAGTGGTAACTTAATCAGTTTACCATTTAAGTATATGACTTATTCCTAAAATGTTAAGTTATAATACAAACGCACAGTAACTCGACCAACAAACGAGCAAACGGATTTACTTAGTTTATTATGGCCACTTAACCTTTCTACAATTAGGACGCCTCAGCAACTTATTCTATGGTGTCTTCTTCCGTGGAAGATCATAGTCCATAAACATAATTGATTTCCCTATGTAATTTCAATACCAAATATGAGGACCAGCTGCTTCTCACCACGTCAGGAGATGTGTCCAACACGCGAGAGGAAACTGATATGACTAACATTCAATTACTGAGTATACCTATATAAAGCGCCTTCTCGTTATATGAATCAGTGTTCCTCTCGAGAACCAGTTTACCTCATTCGAAGAATCACAATCAACGGTTTAGCATCGCTGAATTCTATACGTTTACGATCTCACATTTCTGAGTTTTGAGTTAATAAGGTTGTAGACTTAGTGACGTAAGTGTTATGATTGGTGGAACGTCTAAAATAGAGGTGACGATAGATCAGCTGTGCTTAGTACAGTCGGTAGCAAACTCTGCCCACTATTAGTTATAATAGAATATCTTACATAACGATATCTTTGGTCCGGTTTAAACGCGCGGCCTACGCGTCGCAGAGCCTCCTATACATAGATTGTTCTCTTTTGTTGAGCTTCATTGTTGATTATTATGTAGGTACGTTAAATATGTATTGTTACCTATTAATTATGAATTGATAGGATTTTTTCGGCTGATCAGTTGCATAATTGACGTTTTAATATTATATGCTTAAGTAGGCACATCAACATGGTATTGTCCTGGTCATAATGATTAATAAGAAATGTTTTTTTTTAAAGTGGTGAAATCCTTTTTGAAGAGCCTCCTAGCGAAATCCTGAGAATTACCTTTCAATGTCTACGCGAAGATACAAGAGGTACTTATTACCAAATTCTTAGCCAACATTTTTAAGATTTCATGAATTATGTAAAGTGAGTAGATACACAGATGTTTGTTCAAATGATTGTAGGTACACGAGATATTTTCCAGTCATTGCTCTTCTACGTCGGAAACAAAAAGTAAAATAGAGAAGTATACAATTAATACTCGTATGTAAAATAAATAGGCAACAAAAATAATGTATCGTCTCTACGTGTGTCGACAGTGTCGTGTTCAGTGCAATACGTTTTTGAAAGCGTAATTTTTTTTCCATTTCACGTGAATAATATTGGACACACATTCGCTTTCAATTTATTACGAAAATATTTGGTTTGAATTCGCCATGAAAATTAAATGAAAAATGTCATCATGAAAGTGATATGTTTGATCAAAGACAAAAAAATATTTGTTTCACCCGTAGTATCCACATAAAGAATACAAAGTGTAATTGATTAACTGACAACCGAAAAGGGGTTACTGGTCCCATAATCAAAGTTGTTCTGAATGTTAATTACGTCTCGAGTTTTCGGTTATTTCAATTACTTACTTGTTGAAATCTATGATTACGTATTTAGTGAAATAGCATGTATGGGTACACTACATAAATACGAAAAACTTTATTCCGTAAGTCAGAAATACGAATTTCAAAATACCGATTTTCATAATTCCGAATAGTTCAAAATTCCTAATATGGCAACTCTGATTTATCATCCATCCTATGTCTATAATACTAAAATTTCAAAATTCCGAACGTTTATAATTACTATTCTCAAAATACCGAGTTTCAAAAGATCGAATAACAAAAAGTCCGACATAATGAAAATTCCGAACATCAAAAATACGAATTCCGATTATTAAAATTCCGATTATCTTTATCGTTATCGTGCAATCGTTTATCGTGCAAGCAAGCATGCAGCATGCAAGCAAGCATGCAGCATGCAAGCAAGCATGCAGCATGCAAGCAAGCATGCAAGCAAGCATGCAGCGTGCAAGCAAGCATGCAGCATGCAAGCAAGCAAGCATGCATCATGCAAGCGAGCATGCAAGCGAACATGCAACATGCAGCAGGAATGGTTTCGCGGCGGGTTCGCCGGCCAGCCTCAGCCGCGGCGGCGGGCGTTAAAACCACCTGCTCCTCAGCTCGCTGGCCGCCTCGCCCCTCCACGCCTACGCGAATTTAAATTACACTCTAGTTGTAGGGCAGACAAGACTACGTGGAGTCGGTTTCACAGCAATTCGTTTCTGTCATTAACTTTTGTAGCACAACATATTGACTTTTTAAGATTATTTTTGTTATTGTCTTTCTTTTTATACCTATATATTTTTGTTGAAATAAATTCCATAGAAAAATACACCGAATAAACAATATTTGTTAAAAAGTAATTCTACTGTTTGATAAGTTTGTTAAACAAAAAAATTTGATAAAAAATTCTTTGAATTGTGTTTCTGTGAAATATGTTTCATTCAAGTAAATAGTCTTTGAAACAATAATAGTCGAAATAAAAATACAAGAACCAAATATTATATGAAACATTTTCTGGGAAAGGAAATTCTATGAAATTTCTGTCTGCGAAACAAGGGGACACCATTTTGAATATATATGCGTAGCTGAATTGAATCAGAATCCTAATTTTAACAGTTTATTCGAAATATTGAAATTCGGAATTTCGTTTTTCGGACCGAGAACTTATCGAGCATTTGATTCTCCGAACATATGAAAATCGGAAAACAAACAAATCGGATTTACGACATTCGGTGAAATAACTTTCGTGATTTTAAATAATAGAGATTATAATTTTTAGGTATTATGAAATTCGGACTTTTGAAAATCGGAATATCGAAATTCGGAATAAAATATTTCGGAATATTTGGGTGTTCCCAGTATGTATAGGTAAAAAAATTAACCATCTTTTAGTAGTCTATCTTTTCCCGATGCAAGGTTCGTACAAAGGCTAGCACATCAAGCTAGAACAATCTGTCAAATTTCTTTGATAGATTTTCAACTTTACGTCAAAAGAATAAGATTCATATTCAATTGACAAAAGAATCATTGCAGGATTTGTATAAAAAAAATGAAGATGTTTAGAGAAGTTGAAATTCAAATTCTTATACTCTTGGGTACCTAAAGAGTATCTTCAGGCATTTACAATATTTTTAAAACCCCGCAAAAGAATAGTTTTATTGAAAAGCTCATTATTTAAGAACGAAACGGCGACTGACTGTAACAGTGACACTGACAGTCGCCGTTTCGCAGATCATACATTGAAATTGCATCGTTTTAAGGGAGGTAATGTCACAAACAATTATTATTTTTTCCACACACTTGTCATATCCCTTCTCTGCCAATTTTATAGATCCATTACCGTCGCTTGTCACTTTCTTTTTTTTTTTTAATGGGCATCGAGATAGAACGATTTTTTTTTATTTTCATTTCGTAAGATGAGAGGAGAGGAGATGTATGTAATGTATTCCTCACATTGGACCCCCTTTTCCACATATTTGAAACCCTCTAAATTTTTTTTTTCATATCAATGAATGTATGGATTTCGCTTGATTCTTTGACAGTTTTGTATGTGTTGATGTGCTGGCGTCTGTACCTATATGAAAATAGCATAACCCGTGGTCAAGATATTAGCCAGTCAACGAAGTGGCCGCAAGCCCTATACTTTTCAAGACTGGTCTTAGATGGCGACACGTCCGCTTTCTTTCGACAGGTCTGACTAGTGTCATTGTTACAAAAAAGGGTACTGGAAATTAGTGGATCTTACTCAAAACAGACGTGTTGTATATTCATGAACAAATTCACTCTCAAGAACAATTTTCTTTTCTTACATTGTTTATGTTAATAGGTAAAGTTACAAGCAGATTGCTCAGTTATTTTCTATTTACATAATGGGAACATGATGTTTTTTCTTGACACTGTCATTTTCTCGTACGCGCGTAAATCAAGAGCACGATGCACCTGATGTTTCCGTCAGCTACAGCTTTAAAAACGTAACCTCGTCAAGTCTATGTCAGTTTCCTCCAAAAATTTTGCTGTCGTAGAGCACTTTGTATTGGCATGAGTTTGAATTGGAAATTACTAATTATAGACTAACTAACGAAAGACTACCTCTGTCTATCAGTGTAAACAGCAGATTTCGTCAAATCTTGGATTGTTACAATCACATCCTCAGGGATTAGGCATTTCAAGATTCTCAGGATGGTTTCTTCTCAGTGCTCCAAGAAGTACTGTGCTTGAGCCCTGTGTTATTTTAGTAATAAATCGTTTTATCGTTCTTGTATGCGTTCATAAATTACTTACTTACCTACTAGCTTCTACCCGTGACGTCATTCGCGTGAATGTCGATTATCGCGGATACAGAGGCAGTCACTGATCAAAAAGTAGCCTATAGCCTTTCTTGGGATTCAAACATAGTCTGTTTTAAATTTTATTAAAATTGGTACAACAGTTTAGCCGTGAAAGCGAATCAAACAAACAAATTTACATTCTTATCAATAATATTAGTATACAGTTGGAAGATTTTGGGAACTCAATCAGTACTTAATATGGTCTTTCGATGACCACTTATTCGGAGCACATAACAATTACCCTTTGCCCTCTATAATTCATTGCCCCGTTTAACTTTGAATCTCTTATCTGAGTATCAGAACACACGTCTACGTAATACCTACGTTATTTATGCATTCACAAAATATCCCACGAGTTTTTGCCTTTTTATATTTATTTACCCGTTCTGATTCAGGCTGTTCCGTTTCAAAGAATAACGGGTAACAACATTAGGAAGCGATTTGATTTCGAACAATGAATAAGTTTGGTGTGCAAATGTGTTATGTGTTACAAAGACCATTGTGATGCTTATACACAGAGAAAATGTAACATAGGGGTAACAGTTTTATTCCCTTTTCAAATTAAATACAAAAGAATCAAGAGAGTTCAAATACATAATCGTTGTTTTCATACGTAGGTAGACTCCACAATTATTATCATTTATTATGGCGAAATTGGAATTTATTCAGGCCGTGGTTCTCTCGCGACTCATTAATTATTATTTTCATGGAAATCTCTTGATTGCATTTCTCTGAAACGTTCTTTATTTATAAACGTAAATTCATTTTAACAACAACAAATACCCATTTGAGTTTTATTGCGATAAACAATTTGTATAATTTTTAGCGCACAAAAGTAACTAGGAATAGAGAACGTAAAGAAAATAATGTCATAAAGATTCATGCTGTCAAATAAATAAAACAGAACGACAGTTTGCTTTGAACCCGTTCTGTGTTTAAGGACGTGGAGACTAATTAGTGCGTGCCACCGTTTGCGATGTTATTCTAATTGGAATAATTGCAGCAGTGCAGCCCTGCAAAGATCCTGAGATAGGATTGTAGGTACTGATGTGGAGAGTACGTTCATTCATGACATTATCTAAGTAAGAATGGTATCTTTACCGAGAAATGGGTAGTCTATGTACAGAGGCCAGCACATCAAGTTACAACAATCTGTCTATTTGAATGTTTTCAACTTTTTTTTATTAGCTACACCAATCTGTCAAATTTTTCCAATTGAATATATATGAACCTTACTTGTTGCGAACAAGTAAGATTCATATTCAGCTTCATACTGTTAAGTCCAACTGCAGCGGGTTGTGGCGTGATGTAGAGAGGTTTTATATTAGAGAGGCTTTATGTAATAAAGCCATTACTATTTGGTCTATGGTTAGAATACTCTGGATACTTCTAGAAAGATAGGTCATTAGATTATGACATTATGTCATTACTATGACAGAGACTGTCAGACCACGGTCTGACAGTCTCTATAAAAACTATATTCTAAATCATTCAATTATAATCGAATGACCTAGATTTCTAGAAGTATCCAGTGTGTTCTAACCATAGACCAAATAGTTATGGCTTTATTACATGAAGCCTCTCTAACATAAAACCTCTCTACAATACTTACTTCGTGGGGTTGATGCAGTGCTGGCGTCTGTACATGTTTTTTATGAGTAGTCAATACGCTATATCCCTATAGATTTTGAATGGCAATAGCAAACTGTGACGTCACTTATTTGCCATTTACATTAACTAACTATTTATTGATTTCAAAGCAACAACAAAAAAATTATATTGTTGTGTATACTAGTGTTTTTTTTAAGAATTGTGTCTTGAAATGATTGGTTAGGGAGTAATGTCTACTACACAAAAAATACAAACATTTTTATTAAAAAAAAATAAAGTTTAAAAACTAAAACCCGACCACAACAAAAAGTGATCTAAAAAGTACGAAACAAAAAAATATTTCACACAGAAATTAAGACATAGGTACAAAATGGTCAAGGTAAAGCCGTGGTTGCATGCCTGTGTCCCTTAAGGGTGTGATGAACATGAATTATAATGGCATGCAACCACGGCTTTACCTTGACCATTTTGTACCTATGTCTTAATTTCTGTGTGAAATATTTTTTTGTTTCGTACTTTTTAGATCACTTTTTGTTGTGGTCGGGTTTTAGTTTTTAAACTTTATTTTTTTATTTAAACCATTTTGGAGTATAATACCAGTAGTAGTTTTTTTTTTAATCATTTGTGACAAGTCACAGCTAAGTAGGTACTATATATTTAAAAGGTACTAGTGAACCCCTTTCCAATGATACCAAACACGGTATGCGTATCTTATTTTTATTTTTCGTTTTTTTAAATAATTTGTGATAAGTCACAACTAAATATTATATATTTGAAAAGTACTAGTGTACCCCTTTCCAATGATACCAAACACGGTATGCTTGTCTTCATTTTTTTTTTATCTTGGTTTTTTTGTCCGTCAGAGGGCGCTACATTGGATTCGGTGACACGTCATATAGCCTATAACCAGCGGACGATCAAGACGCTTCTAACGATACCTCATTTGTTCAGTTCTGATAAGTAGTTTAGGAGCTATGAGCGAACAGATGAACATACGTACATACATACATACATACATACATACATACATACATACATAGCCTGTCAAAATCATAACCCTCCTTTGGCTTTGCCGTAGTCGGGTAATTAGGTGGAAAATTGGAACGTTTTGTAGGTTAAAAGTAACAAAATACAACTCCGAAAACGCAACTTCGTAGTGTTTGAACTGAGGAAAGTACTGTTAGTAAAGTCTATCTTTGTTTGCCAATGTCATAAATATTTATGACTGTCATCTGAGCGTTATTACTTGGTAGTCAAATAGGTAGGACGTAACGTAATCGGTCATTCTTATTTACTATGCATTCAGAATGGAAATAGGACTACGAAGGTCATACCTACGAGTGTTTACTAATTCCACTTGAATGTATTTCCAATATATTTCATAAAAATCATTACTTATTGGGATTAAACTGACTTGACAGCAACGTACGTCAAAATGGCTAGGGTTATTTTGTTTAGTAACTATCTTTGTTTCGTTTAAAGTAATACATTATACAAGTAATTATTATGGATAAATTATAAATTGAAAACCTTTAACGAGCTTGCAACTTTCCATAACAATTGAAGGTTATAGCTACAAAGTTGTAAAACAAAATTAATCCTATGTTAAAGTATAGTGTAGTTATCTTACCCAACCTTCATTTAAAAACAATTGACTGACAGAAGTTTTAAGATACGAAACAATACACGTGGAACTACAGCTGACTAGATAAGGCTTGCCTGTCAATCTTTTAGTGGGGCCATTACATTATATTGTTTTCTATATAAGTCAGCAATAACTGCTGCATAATACGAAGGAATTTATTGATCTGACTCGGAATTATAATTGACACAATAGAATCGGTAAAACATAACACGATCGTAGTTTCCTGTTCTCATCATTACATGGAGCGACTGCTTATCGGTCCTCCGCAACCCAGTTACTGGGTAACACGATACCCCTTGGTTAAGACTGCTTGTCAAAGTTTCTGGCTTCTGACTACCCCGACTGCCAAAGATCTACAAATGACAGCCGGGGCCAACGGCTTCACGTGTTTTCCGAGGCACGGAGGAAAATCTGTATGAAATGAATGGTCACCCATCCACAGACCGACCGCGGCAAGCGTAGCTTAGCCTTCGACCGATCGATCCGTACGTCATTACTTTGGCTCGAGCTCCTCCTATAAATTACGTATTTTTCTGAGATCTATGAAACTTTCTTATAATTTGCCCTGTGTTTCGATTACGAAGTTAAGTATAGTCTACTAACAAAAAGTTGAATAGTGATTTGTTAACATTAGAATTTTCGTTTGTTTATAACTAATAGGTTCTTAACACATATGTGAAGACCTATAAATACCTTTAACAAACGACACAATCATGTGTACATAACGGATTCGAATGACGTATATTTTACAATATATTACTTAACAATATTTCAGTATGTCCGAACACGTTCGCGTGTGGGTAATTTAATCATTAAATTTCGGCTTTGTTTTGACAAATATGTAAAATAACATAAATTCATTACGTATCATATTGAAACGGTCTGCGGTCACTACACTCATACTCACATAAAATTGAAGTGTCAAAAAACAATCTTTATCACTATGTTATTTAAGAGTTTCAATAATTAACTCTTAGTCACGTATTTTCTGCTAAATTATTGTATAGTTTCTAAACATTTTTTGGCTTTGAAAGTAACTAAAATCCCTAAAAAGGGTATAAAGTAAAGGTATAGAAAATATAGATTGACTGAAACTTGAGTAAAATCGCAGGCACAGTTACTTAGTGCACAATGTATCTTACGACGACGACGCTAAAGTCTCGCCAGGTTTTGTTGGAAACAGTGATCAATCAAAGGCGAAGTGACAATGTGTCATCAATCTGCTTAAAACTTCAGAGCCGACCAGACTGGCGAGAATAAAGAGTTATATGCTTTTATCGGAGGTCATGAGTACTAAACCTATCAATATAGCTATATCTACTTGGATACCTACCTACATTGCTTTCCGCATAATACATTGAATGGGTATGGCCTTTTGTGTATCGGCAATATCCCTTTAGGTTGTAAGAAAGGAGTGAATATATCGTTGTTACCTATTTAACGTAGACCACGATTAGGATTCCTTTTCTTCCTAATCAATATTCCAGATACGATTGACTCCCTGTATAGAAATTACTATTCCTGATAGTCATACATTTACATACATAAATTCCATACACACTTATGATTAAATCCTATTTCCAGATGACAACGACGTGGAGTGCCAAAGAAAATGAAGTGATATTAAATAGATGAAACATAAATAACTGATAAGTCGTGAACATGGAGGGGGTTAGAGTAACGCATCAGGGGGTGCGGGCGCACTCAGCTGAAGGCTCGGCGGGTCGCATCACACAGGCCGGCCTTGCTGCCCGCAGCCCTGAAGGGACGGCCGCCAAGGGCATGGCCATCAAAGGCCACGAGGATCTCTGGGTGGAAATACAGGCCAACACCTTCAGAAACTGGGTCAATGAGAGTCTGAAACCAATGAATATAAAGGTGAATAGCGTATTAATTGAGTTAACAGTTTAACACAACCTGATACGCCAATTGGTTGGTGTTTCACGATCAGCTGTAACTGATGTGTTTGATTTTTGTAATCACTGGAACATTTTATATTAATGCTCAAAACCCCATAACATCGGCCATGACATTTTGATGTTTCGTAGCGATATAATTAACGTTTAACTTTCTCTAAAGGTTGCAGATTTAGTAGAAGACCTCAGAGATGGAACCGTACTATGTGCGTTAGTGGAAGCTCTTCAGGGTCGAAAGTTAAAGGGCTGGAGTCGCAACCCAACGAATCAGCACCACAAGCTAGAGAATGTCACCACAGCGCTACAAGCCATAGAAGACGATGGGGTCAAACTTGTCAATATTGGTAAACTTGATTCTACCTTCTAACTTTTCTACTAGTCAAAATTTTGCTTTCGACTAATAAATATCTCAGCTTGCAACCAATTACAAGGTCTAAAGTTGAACAAAGTATTTCTTTATAACGATTTCCTCTTCGCCATTAAAATAATCTTTATAAATAAAAAATCCAAGTAATCCTTAGAGCTTTTGACTTCGGTTATTGACCTGAAGTTCAAGTCCTTCACCTTTGGGTACCATTTAAAAATCATCAATCATCTATGCCTTTCGGTATTCCCAAATGTCTTGCCTAACTCCACTTGAACTTGTGATCCATTTACCCCTAATTATGAGAGAGGTACTTCGGCCAGGGAATATTAAACTTCAAATTGTATAAGGGTGTTACCAGACCAATCGATCGATCGATGGTAGAATTTATTAATCGACGTCGATCAATAGTTTCTACCAGACCAATCGATCGATCGTCGATCGACGGCATCGATCGTTAGTAGAATTTATTAATCGACGTCGATCGAGCTACTTGATTATTATTACTGATGGATTATAGCTGGGGTTAATCGATCAAAGTCGACCGATGCCATCGACGGGTTATCGATTGGTTAGTGGAACGGTATCCGTCGATCAGCCAAAGCTACTACACCAATCGATCAACGCCGATCGATGTCGATTGATGGCATCGATTGACGATCGATCGATTGGTGTAGTAACACCCTAACATTTTAATGTCCAAGAACCCAGATTCAGTCCTACGTCATTTTAGGATATATGTGAAAATAGTGGAATGTGCGTACTTCCTAATTTCAAAGCTGAGCTATTTTTCAGGTGTCAGATACAATAGGTAGCTTATTCACTTACGGTCAACTGCTCGTTGCACGGCTGTTTTATCTTCTAATACATAAAAACCTCGTGTCATAGTGTTTGTAATCGAACTCCTCCGAAACCGCTTGACCGATTTTCATGAAATTCTTAGTGTATATTTGGTAGGTCTGAGAATAGGTCGTAGGCTATTTTTTTTATTTATTTGGCAACACAACCTTTTCCGTGTCAGCTAGTAAATGTGGGTACCTATATTATGTTTTACAGGAAGTAAATAGGCATGTTCTTTTTACTTTTTTACAACCGTCTTTTGTTTTAGGTAACGTCGACATAGTGAATGGGAATTTAAAACTAATATTGGGTTTGATTTGGTCACTCATTGTTCGCTACCAGATCGGGCGCAGCAAATTCCCTCCAAGGTAAGGTTTTCTACTCAAATGGTAATTATGTTTACTAACGGTTATAACTATTTTTACATAGGGCACATTTCTATGAATGTGGTTTGTTAAAAATCTACGTTATCTTACCTATGGAATAATCGTTGTATCGCGTTTAAGTAGGTACGCAACTTATGATTTTCATCAAACAAAATAAGTAGTTACCAACTCAAAGTGGATGACTTATATCCGGAAACTGACCCAGAATATAATAAAAACTTAGATAACAAAGCAAAATCTTCACTAGACAACGAACAAAAAATAACAATGCATAATAATAATACATGATGCAGTATCAAACAGATGCGATAAATTCAGAGAACGATGCAATCACGCGACGATGCTGATGTAATTCGAACGTTAGTATCAATAAACCTTGACAAAAACTAACTGTATCTAAACAACAAAACGTTTATTTGGCGTAATAGCAATTAGCGCGACACGCCTGCGCCGGCGCAACGGGCCATGTCTCTAGTCTGCATTTAAAATAAACGCACCTCAGATACGCTCAGTGAGCTTACCTAACAGTCCCGGTGTTTAGAAATACCGTCTGTGTCTGGTTTTTCACAGCTTTAGATAATTTATTCCATCTAAGTCTTTATTTAGTCTTTCCCCATACATGTACTTGTTACGTACATACGAGTATGTGTCAACTTAAAAATCTGGCCAAGTGCGAGTCGGACTCGCGCACGAATGGTTCCGTACCATTATCTATACAACATTAGACATCGAGCAAAAAAACGGCAAAAAAAACACGTTTGTTGTATCGGAACCCTGTTAAATATTGATTTTATTCTGTATTTAGTTGTTATAGCGGCAACAAAAATACATCATCTATGAAAATTTCAACTGTCTAGCTATCACGGTTCATGAGATACAGCCTGGTGACAGACAGCCAGACAGACAAACAGCTAGACATACAGACAGACAGACGGACAGTAGAGTCTTAGTAATAGGGTCCCGTTTTTACCCTTTGGGTACGGAACCCTAAAAATGGAAAAGGATATCTTCAATAATTCATTTCCGTTCAAATATTCGTACGCAATCAAAGGAAGGCATAAAGCTCAAGCGGTGACGAAAGAATTCATGCCATCTTCGCAATCCCTGTCGAATATTAGAAATTCCTAATACAAAATGTAAGTTGCTCAATACGCTTTTATGGACGTTCGATGTAGTTAACTGTAGCTTTCTGAAGTTGTAACAGATATTAAGACTAGTTTTGTGCCCTGCGGTCCTGGCAGCAAGTAACTGGCAAATTGCACGTTTATTGGTGTTTGATTGCAGAAAGTTGATGCTATCGTGGCTGCAGGCAGCCATGCCGGAATGCCGCGTTAACAACTTGACGACGGATTGGAACAGCGGGGTGCTGCTCTCCGCCTTGCTCGACTACTGCAAGCCCGGCACTTTCCCGCACTGGCGCGAACTCAGTCAGTATTGATTATGACAGATTTCATTACACCGTACAACGTTCCGGGCAGTCTTTAAAAGTAATTGGAAATTCTGTAAGGGCGCAAATTGATTTTATAAAAATTAATAGCCATCCGTTTTTCTTTGTAAACTGTTATTAGGTACTGCAGCAATTTTCAATCTTATCAAGTGCAGTCTTTAGAACAAGTTAGTTAAAACTACCAAAAGAGAAACAATCTCTGGTAAACCTTGCAGTGCACTGCATTTCTGTCTATCTGACATTATTTTTAGCGAACAATGCATTCCAAGGCCATTTATTCAACTTTTGTTATGTATCCTGAAAAATGTTGTGTGTACATTATTGATTCACCTATCTATCCACGTATCCTAAAGTCATGTAAACTATTTTCGTCAGATCGCCACGAAGCCGTGGAGAACTGTCGACGCGCAATGAGGCTGGCCCATCGCGAGCTGGAGGTGCCCATGGTCCTTGAGCCGGAGTACCTGGCCTCACCCTGGCTAGACGAACTGTCCGGCATGACGTACCTCTCCTACTTCATGAAGCCTGACTCCGCTGGGTTCAAGGCCACACTGGAATGGGTTAACTCGCGGTTGGAGAGAGGAATCACTAATTTTACGGTACCTACTTAACTTCAATCCTATCCTTTGGGGTCAAAAACCATCGTCGGTGAATTAAGCTTGCGTCTAATCTCTGTTAGGTCACCCCTTTAGGGAATATGAGTGGGTCACGTGGTAATTCCGAAAGGTATAAGTATAATACATAATCTTAAAATAACTATGAATGTACTCGTATCAATGATGCGTTTAGATGTCGTTGCCAAAGGCAAATGTTTTCATTCATGTTAACACAAGATTACGTAAATTTTAATAGGTGAAGGCGGCTAACGCATAACTAAAGTTGTTGCAATGTTTATTGCAAATAATTTAACAAATACCTGAGTTATTTAGTCACGTTTTATTATAAAATTTACGATGTCTCTTCTAGTTAAGCAAGGCTTGCAAGTCTCACGACAATCTGCCCAGTGATTGAAAGATATGATTCACAATGGTGTACTTACCTACATTTAACGTTCACATATTTTATTCTCGATTTCTATTATTATTACAAAATTGCTAAGGCAAGGATTATCATATTCTAAAATCTACACAGACGCTAACAACCTGATTAAGTATGTTGGGATTGGCATTTTATCAGGACGGCTAACAATAGTTGTGCCCGTAACTACAAAATCCTAATACAGCCGTTATTTTCACCTCTAAACATCATCTTTTTCTACAATTTGACCCCTGATTTATGAATACTAAGTACTCCTCTGGAATGTGACTTGTATTGCTATTTTTTAGACGGACTGGAACGACGGTCGTGTTTCAAACGAGCTTGTCCGATCTATTGGTGGACCAGCGCCGCCGCCGAGTCGGTTGCGAAGAGACCCGGCGCGCTGGGAGGAGAACAACCAAATGGCTATAGATGCTGCTAAGAAAATTGGTAAATAGTACATTATTATGGGAGACAATATTTTCCCCATTAATTAAGCTGATAATAGTTGCAAAATTTTTATGGTAACAAAAATATTCGAAATAAGAAAGTTTAATTTTTAATATATGTAAAAGTATTACATAAGTAGACAACGTAGTACAGATATACATGTATTTCTATGTATACACACACCTAAAGGCAGTTATTGATGACTCAACCTTTATTACTATTAATAATAATAATATTTAACAATAAGGTCATGGCATGCGCAATAAAACTGATGAATTACCATAATAATGTTTATAGATCATGTTTCAATGATAATTTAAATTATAATCGTATGTTTAATATACCTAGTATGTAGGTACTGGTAGGTTGCTATTAATGTATCGGAAATATATAGGACCTAAAACATTTCAGCACCAATACATTATTTACGGTACATTTTGTTCTGGAGCTTACAGCTTACGACTTCAATCAGCTTACGGCCTTCCTGAACATTAATCACAAAACAAATAACGTAGTTTAATTAAACATTTGATTTGTATTATCCAGGTGTACACCCAGTGCTATCAGCTCGTGATTTGAGTCAAAGCGACGTGGAGCACCTGGGTGTGATGGCGTGGGCCACTCAGCTTCGGAATGTGCCTCCTCGGCCCCCAATACATGACATGCTTAGAGTCGCGCTAGATTCCACCTCTGGCAGAGTTGGGGAAACCGTGAGTACAACTATACCCATTTTCTTCGCCTCTTTAAGTACAGTCTTTATCTTATGCTAAGTGATAAAAAGGTAAAAGAGTTAGGAAAGGCATTTCATCATCTTTAAACTACTTTTCTGCGTCATCCAAGGTGTATTCAAATAAAAGTAAGTATCTTTCGCAAAACAAATAATGGAAACGAACAGTATCAAGTCAACACGCGATTTATTTCTTAATTAAATTACTTGAAACATAAATGTAATGTCGAGTTGAAATGCCAGTAATTTAATAGTCTTTCAAGAGTAGATAGCTAATTCATCTGGTTTTTATGAGTCGACATCAAACAGGAAAGCGGAAGCCTTATGAAATTCCCTCGATGCGAGATACTGTCTATCACAGTCGGAAGTGCCCCATCTGATTTATCCGGCCGAAGTGAAGATTAAGAAGAATATTGGTACTCAAAAAGATTTTAATCATGATATTATTTATGAAATATTTAAAAGAAAGAAAAGGTTATTTTTTTGTGGATTAATCTTGTGTTGATTAGGTTAGTACTTAACTAGATAGTATCACGTAAATTTATTTTTTAACTTTTTAACATCTGCAGTAAATTATACTTGGGAACTTGGAAGGTTCACTTTCCTACTAAAATACTCGAAAAGCGTCGTGATCTCGTGACAAAAATTTAAAGGCATTGAACTACTTCTTTGACTTTGAATTTTCGTCAAACAGCTGACCAAACAAACGTCCAACTCAACGCTCACTCGCTCCCTCTTTCAGACGTACATTAAGATCGAGAGCATATCCAACGAGTTATCCATTTCTGAAGTAAAAGTGTCTATAGTGAACCCCCTGGAACAAGAATCCAGGCTGAAGCTAGACGCGCGAGGTGCCGGCGAATTTGTGCCCGAACATGCTGGCATGCATGAAATCGTGCTCACCGTTGATGACATCAGGTAGTATTTTATTGTAATTATTTATGACAAAGGTAATAAAGTGCTTATTGTCTGCCACATAGTCATGCTATTGAATCACATAATTAACACCCAATAGGTACCGATGTGTTGTGCAACGCTAACGTGCGATATACAAGTAACAATAATTTAAACTTTGCTTTTAAAATTGATTATTTTAAACAACACGTGTCCACATTCAGAAAGAATAGGTATGTTATAACAATTAAACAAGAAAAACACTCTTATTTTTTTTTTTATTATTGCAGAGTTGATGGAAGATACTTCTTCCGCGTTCTACCAAGACTTGTAACTGTCCCACCACCAGGCATGGCGCCGTGTGCCATAGGAAGCATAGTCGAAGTACTAGTCAGTGCTACAGGTACGTACAAGTACTTATACGTATAGCTAGGTACTGTAGAGACTTGCCCAGCAGAGAGGCTTTATGTAATGAAGCCATAACTATTTAATCTATGGTTGGAATCTTCTGGAAATATATTTAAATAATATAGAAGGATAGTTTTTATACGGTGACATGTGATGTCAGAGTCAGACCCGGCTAAGCTCTAAGCTGCGGGCTACCTAAAGTTTTCCTCTCGTTAATCTTATTAATATAATCTTCTACAAGTCGATTCGTACCTTTCATTTAACGTAGCTTAGTTCTACAGTAATTCGTACACGGTACAAGGTACAAGTGTAGCGTAAGTGTTACAGTACAGTCGGAGCTAAGCAAACACGATTACATCGCAATGTCCTTAGTTCGTGCATGTACAACCGGTCCTTACGCGTAATTGACCTTTGGACGCCTAACGTTATTGCTGTACATGGTTTGTAGCTGTAGCAGTCGGATGTAGGTAGGTACTGTAGTAGGTTGACTGGAAATAGGTATACCAAGATCTTTAGTCACAGGATTATATAAAAATCTCAAGATTTTTTTTTACGGCTTCGTAGCTTATTATGTAGTATATCTGCCTCTGACGGACAGGATCGCGGGTTCGAGTCCCGCCCAGCGCAAATATTTGTGTGATGAGCATTTAGGTTTGCCTTGTGTCTGGGTTGTTGTTAATCTTTTTATGTATTTGTGTATGTATATCAGCTGTCTGGCACTCATAGTACAGGGTCTGCCTAGTTTGGGGTCAGATGGCCGTGTGTGTGATGTCCTCATATATATTACTAGCTTTTGCTCGCGACTTCGTCTGCGTGAATGTCGGTTATCGCGGATGCAGACGAATTCGAGAATTAAAAAGTAACCTATGTCCTTTCCCGGTGTTCAAGCTATCTTCAAACTAAATTTCACCAAAATCGGTTCAGCCGTTTCATCGTGAAAGCGTAACAGACAGAGTTACTTTCGCATTTATAATATTAAGTATGGAAATACGGATTATATATATTATCTGTCCCGTTGGGCTATATTATCGGTACTCCCTTCAATTCCCTTATTTCCGAGTTCTGAACCTTATTCATTGCAGGAGCACCAAGAAGAGAGGATGTTGACGTCACAGCTCATTCTCCAAGTGGTCGCGCAGTACCGCTAGAGCCTCGTCATCCTCCGCCGTCAGCTCCTGGCACCACCGCCTCCAGTGCCACCTTCCAGCCCGATGAGGCTGGCACCTGGACAATAGCTATCACGTATAAGGGAGATCATATACAGGTGGGGGCCGTAGAGGTTTTTAGATTTTTATTTTGCAAGTCGACCCTATGATTTCTTTTGAGGGGGGGACCCTCAGACCCTACGTCCTAATGAAATACGGAACCCTTATAGGATACTCCGTGTGTCCGCCTGTCACAGTCAATGCTCGGAATCTACTGGACCGATATTTGGTAGGTACACATAATTATATGAATTTGTGTGACACAGGCGCATCACTACAAATATTGAATTTTGAACATGGGGCCATTTTTGGGGGCCAAATCAGGATACAAAAAAAATGTTTTCAAAACTATGCCATGTGACATATCGAATGAAAGATGATGATGATGTGTAATTTTTATTATTTTAAAATAAATATGTAGT
Organism: Charanyca ferruginea; assembly: GCA_947361185.1. Taxonomy (NCBI): domain Eukaryota; kingdom Metazoa; phylum Arthropoda; class Insecta; order Lepidoptera; family Noctuidae; genus Charanyca; species Charanyca ferruginea. The sequence goes on along the minus strand of OX376059.1, from coordinate 16,152,399 downwards.
TTTGAACTTGTTTACCAAAACAGATGAAGATTGACTATTCTATTCTACCTAAACAAAATTTCAGTCTCAGTAATAAAACGCAGAAAAGACAGAAAATCATTGTTATTTGTCTATAGATTATGGGAAACCTACAAGAAGCCTATGGTCTGAACATACCGCGGTAATTTGCTGTTTTAGTGTATGGAAGAACATGGCTTTTAACTGCACTGGTAAACTTGTTTTTGAGTTATTTTATATGTAGTGATACTGTTCGGTGGTACGGAACCCTTCATCCGACTCACTCACACTTGACCGTATCTTTTGCGGGTAGGTATTTACACCAATCTGTAGTTTTCTCCTTAGATTCACTTAACTGTGATTGTTCCAATATGAATTAGTTTTTATTTTTTTTTAAAACGTAATCGTGTTATCCAGGATTACGAAGACAATAATTATTTTAAGACAATTTGTACACCACTTGCTGTCCAAACCAGTTCACATGTTGCTTGAACGTTGTCGCATATTTTTTGTGCTAAAAACAGTAGTGGTCTTACTTATTTCTTTCTCTAATTTAGGGTGGTCCTTTCACTTGCGAAGTCTTCGATCCCCACGGAGTTCGGCTTAGTCCTGGAGCTCTCGAAGGTGCAGAACCCCTCAAGCCTCACTCCTTCGAACTGGACACCAGTGGCTGCGGAGTCAGGGGCGATCTTCAACTGGACATCGTTCACGACAAACGGAGTGTCATGTGTGCTCTCGAGAAACTGTCGGCTACTAAGTACCGAGCTACCTTTATGCCCAAGGCACCTGGAAAACATAGGGTAATTTATTATGGAAGTTTAAAGTTAATGAAAGACTGTTTTCTATCACATTATGTAACATATAACGTTAGGAAACTTCTTACAGATGTGGTTAAATAATCTATTACGAAGGAGGATTATATTAACACATACTCGTATTTAGAACGGCAAGATTTTATAATAAAACTTCTCCTGAGTAATTGAAACTATTTTATATTACGCTATTATTATTATTAAATTACGCGACGGTATTACGTCACCCGATTTTCCGTCACGTAACGCCGGTGCATATATACCTATAACAGTACACATTTCACTAAAGATTTGCCACAATTTAGTAGTAACGTATCTTCGGTCACTACGGTTCATTACAACGGCCCCATAAACTAAGAGCCGAAGCACATCTGATACTTGCCAACATGGCCCTAAGTATCCTTACACTGTAACTAGTGACAAACAATCTCTTAGACCGGCCAACAGCTGGTTTCTCCACTAAACTGGCTTGTAATTCCAGCTGTACATCTACTTCAACGGGTACGATGTGCACGGGTCGCCGCACATGTTCCGCGTCGGTTCCCGCTCCAAGAAGCCCCGGGACAGCTCCAGTCCGTCTCCAGCTTATGCGAGAATATCTAGTCCAGGTACCTGTCGTATACATGATGTTATAATATTGAAGAAATATTATTATAATTATTTGGATCCTTTAAATTATTCAATAGAGGTGCAAAGTAGTTTTTTTGTATTCTGAACGCTATCTAAAAACAAATAAAGTAAAAGAAAACATTAAAATTACGTCTACTACTAACTTATTTCTCTTTGTTGCAGTCACTCGTCTAAGATCAGAGAGTCCAATGAACCAATACAATCTGTACGAATCAAACACTAAGCACAACACAAGTTCAGTAGACCGTCGTGAAGAGAGACGTGATTCGAGCGATTATTACAAATCCTCCTACGGATCCGAGCCCAAGGAAAAAAATTACGACGTGACCGACTCCGCGTACTCGACATCAAAAGCGACGAAAAAGGAAACGTACACGAGATACGGTTCCGAGAGTCCGAGAAACAGGACAGCAAGTCCGATAACAACAAAACATTTGGGCAACGGGTCTCGGTTGGACGTCAATAGGTCTGCGAGTCCGTATCGAGCGAGCTCGCCGTACCGGGCGACAAGTCCGGTCGGCCGGACAACGAGCCCTCTCGCCAGAAAAGACAGCCCTTTGAACAGGACGGCCAGTCCAATTAACAGGTGCGTTGTATTCACTCACATGCAACAATGGACCGCAATGCCTCGCTATATATCACGTATGCTAATTAATTAATTTATATTTAAAGCTCCGAAACTGGCTCATATTTACGCTGTAAATCAATTATCATATACCTATAGTTTTCAGCGCCGTATTGCGGTATTTATTCCTATAAATAAAATTCCACTGTGTTGATACACAATGGCATGTTATTGATATGTCTAACGTTGATTAAACACAATTCAGTTAACAATTTAGACTCTAAAAATAACTCAATGATCGGCACCATACCAATTCTCTGCTTAATTTAATTTTGGTTTTGTGAAGTGTAAATGAATTGTCAGAATGCAATGCGGCCAGTCTCTTGGGTACATTTCCAGATGACGGCGATGTGGACGAATTCTATGATGCCTTATTGTGTTAGTTTTTTTTAATTTAATATTTTAGGTTTTCTTTATTTTTATTATTCTTGTAAATATTGTACATACTTAAAAACAATACATTGTCAGAATACCACATTGTTTCTGGTTTTATGAAAATGCCTATAATAATGGGTTGCATTCTTAAACCATATAAATCAATTACGTTTGACGTCGTAGGTACCTAAAATAATTACGTCTGTCTGAAGGCGCTTAATTCAGAATATATTAAAACATACTCGATGAATTTAGATCGCTTTTCAGTTTTCACAACTATTTAGACAATTTCTTAAGAATGGTTCAGAACTAAATTGGTGAATATTCAATAATACTTACGATGGAATTTTAGTCAGGGCGGTTCGTTTGACTAGATTTACACGTTTAACACACTACACCGATTTTGTTAGTACTACACTATTTTATCAACAAAATGAAATTGTATAAATCATTGTTCAAATAAGTGGTTAATGCAACCACAAATGTTTAACTAAAATGGATTTTATAATTACTACTAATACGTAAGAGACGTGAATGTCTCTTACGTATGTCTATTTTATTTATAAAATATAGCTTCTAGCTTTTGCCCGCGACTTTGTCCACGTAAATGTCGGTTATCGCGGATGCAGACGAAGTCGCAGATTAAAATGTAGCCTATGTCCTTCCCCAGGGTTCAAGATATCTTCGTGCCAAATTTCATCAAAATCGGTTCAGCCCTTTCATCGTGAAAGCGTAACAGACAGAGTTACTTTCGCATTTATAATATTAGTATGGATTATTTAAAATTAATTAAATTGATTATATGTATAATTAGCTGACCCGACAGACGTTGTCCTGTCAATTGATTTTACAATTTTCTTATCGCTTAAACCTTCCCTGGACTTCAACAATTATTTCAAAACTAAAATTAGCATAATCGGTCCAGCCGTTCTCGAGTTTTAGCGAGACTAACGAACAACGATTCACTTTTATTATATAGATAGATAAGTAAAATAAGTAACAAGAATATAATTATAGTATGTATATTAATAAAAGTAAAAAGTAAAATAAGTATTAGGATGGATAGTACAGTCAACAGCAAAAGTAGATGATCAAAATCAGAAATTCAATACTAATTTACTAACACTAATTTATATAATTTATTACTAGTTTATTTATTAAAAGTATGTGATTGTCACACACATACTTTTGAATCACTTCGACGCCACACAGTTCTGACGCGAACTCCGTTCATTAGTATTGAATTTTGATCTGACTGTACCTATGGATAAGCACCACTCAGAGATAACGTAGCTTTCTATTAGCGAAGTTAAGTTAAGTCAGGGGTCATAGAGTGTTCAAACAGTAGACAAACAAACTCTACCTTTATAAAATAAGTATAGGTATAGATAATTCAAATATTAATTTGATATGTATTTACAGAGTGAGCAGTCCAACGGATCGGTACAGTCCTGTCTCGACAACGAAACGTGTGGTCGAAAAGCGGTCGAACTACAAGATGTATAGTTCGTACAGTGGGTCCCAAGATAACCTGGACCAAGCCAGCCCATTATCCTCTCTGGAGGGAGACCGCGCAAGGAGGCTCGGCAGCCCCAGTAAGATACACGACTTCATTTACATAAAATTAGCGTTTACACTAACTTTAGTACGAATACGTGTACGTACGTTATATACTAAACTAGACTAAATGTTTCGTATAATTAATAGGTTGGTATGAGGTCTTTGTTTACGCAAATAGTGTTATAATAATTAATAACTCATAAGTATTTAATTTCTACGTGGTAGATTTTTACTAAAGTTTTATTTTGTAAAGTAAGCAATATGCAAAGACGTATAAATATGTTATGTATCTTTCAATCTCTTTGACAACACGAAATCACAAGGAATAATGCAGGCCTTATAAATCATTCAAAGACACTCAATTTTATCAAAGACCAGAAAATTGTTTAAATATGACAGCTGACCTATACTAAGGGCGGGTTGTTTCAAACAGTCGGTTAACGTTACATACGGACGGTTAAAAAGTTACTATGACGTGCGATGTTTAACGTACGTTGAATGTAACGGGTTGTTCCATGACATATAAATGGGAACACCCAAATATTCCGAAATATTTTATTCCGAATTTCGATATTCCGATTTTCAAAAGTCCGAATTTCATAATACCTAAAAATTAAAATCTCTATTATTTAAAATCACGAAAGTTATTTTACCGAATGTCGTAAATCCGATTTGTTTGTTTTCCGATTTTCATATATTCGAAGACTCAAATGCTCGATGATTTCTTGGTCCGAAAAACGAAATTCCGAATTTCAATATTCCGAATAAACTGTTAAAATTAGGATTCTGATTCAATTCAGCTACGCATATAACTATATTCAAAATGGTGTCCCCTTGTTTCGCAGACGGAAATTTAATAGAATTTCGTTTCCCAGAAAATGTTTGATATATAATATGTAATGTTTCTTGTATTTTTATTTCGACTATTATTGTTTCAAAGACTATTTACTTGAATGAAACATATTTTACAGAAACACAATTCAAAGAATTTTTAATCACATTTTTTTGTTTAACAAACTTATCAAACAGTAGAATTACTTTTTAACGAATATTGTTTATTCGGTGTATTTTTCTATAAAATTTATTTCAACAAAAATATATAGGTATAAAAAGAAAGACAATAACAAAAATAATCTTAAAAAGTCAATATGTTGTGCCACAAAAGTTAATGACAGAAACGAATTGCTGTGAAACCGACTCCACGTAGTCTTGTCTGCCCTACCCCTAGAGTGTAATTTAAATTCGCGTAGGCGCGGAGGGGCGAGGCGGCCAGCGAGCTGAGAAGCAGGTGGTTTTAACGCCCGCCGCCGCGGCTGAGGCTGGCCGGCGAAGCCGGCCAGTAAGCCGAAGCTGCGGTGGTGAGCGTGAATACCATCTGCGACGATAAGCTCGCGTGGTACCGCCGGAGCCCCGCAACGCCGTAGCCGTGACAGAAACCATGCCTGCTGCATGTTGCATGTTCGCTTGCATGATGCATGCTTGCTTGCTTGCATGCTGCATGCTTGCTTGCACGCTGCATGCTTGCTTACATGCTGCATGCTTGCTTGTACGATAAACGATTGCACGAAAACAATAAAGATAATCGGAATTTTAATAATCTGAATTCGTATTTTTGATGTTCGGAATTTTCATTATGTCGGACTTTTTCTTATTCGATCTTTTGAAACTCGGTATTTTGAGAATAGTAATTATAAACGTTCGGAATTTTGAAATTTTTGTATTATAAAAATAGGATGAATGATAAATCGGAGTTGCCATATTAGGAATTTTGAACTATTCGGAATTATGAAAATCGGTATTTTGAAATTCGTATTTCTGACTTTCGGAATAAAGTTTTTCGTATTTATGTAGTGTACCCCATATAAATCCGTCAGTTAAAGTTATTCAAAAAGAGATTCCATAATATTTTGACGTTTGAAGTAGCTGTTTGACAACACAAAATTACGTTGACTGGTCGGTTATGGTAATAGTAACTTTCTGACGTATGATTTTGTGAAACAGCCCATTTTTTTGATTTGACGATAGTTAGCGCCATTTTTTACTATTACCGGTCGGTAATGGTTCGTTGAAGCAACCCGCCCTTAGACTAGCAACAGCATGCAAACAGACTTTACCTCCGTAGTCAATATAGCTCCTTATTTTACTTGAAACTTTTTACATATTTACTTCAAGTTTCTGAAAGAATTGCCGAATTCACGACACTGCTGTGATTGGCTGACCTACTGGTATTAAATGTCTGCGTGGCTGACTTAGAAAACTAGCCAAACAAATCATTTGACATAAGTTTGACAGCCAATCAGCTCTCGCGTCAGAGACTACCTAGTCAGTTTGATGTCTCTTTCAGAAAAATATTAATGAAAAGATGAAGTTCCTTCAGTCAGATGAATTTTATCCTTCAAAAACTGGGTGATAATAAAAGTAAACTTTATTAAAACAAATTTAGGTACAGGTGATCCTGGCGGGACATCCTATCACCCTCGGAGAGACTGGGATAGCGTAGAAAAAACAAGACAAATGATGAGCGCTAACAGGTGAGATATTGATAATATGCCTCACAAAGGAAACAATGGAAGCATGATTAATGATACTGGAGTAGATAGATTTTTGCGCAGTGTAATAAGTGCCAGACCTTAGACAGACACCCAATTATAAAAATTAATATTGCGTTGTATTATGAAGAACTAAATGCTCAGTTATTTAGAAGTGTGTTCTGACACTTCATTCTTCCAGCTCTGAAACACTAGGAAATTGTAAAGGGTTGGTACTTATTTTTATTTATTTTATTTTAAAGAAAGCTTCCAGACTAATAACACTCTTGAAATCTTTCATAGGTAGGAAAAATTGCTAATTACAAGCTTCCACATATTATAAAATTATTTTAGCCTGAATTGAAAAACAGTATTTTGGATTATTGCCTCTATTGATTTAGTGCAATATTATAAAATGTTCAAAGTTGAAAACTTGAAACAACTCAGTGACATCTAGAGCCCTAATTTTATTAGTTACATTATATTTTCTACAAATTCATTTAAAATCAATTTTATTGTCGATGCTCAACAGTCACTTTCGCGCTCAATCTGTCACTCCACAAGACTGCAGGCTCTAATTACAAATCAAAACCGTTTGTGTGTGTAGCCTCGATTCTCCTAAAAGCCCACTGGAGCGTCTGCCAGGACAGAGCACCTTGGAGCGCGAGACGAAACGCAACACACAACTCAACAAATTCACGGACTATTCGCGGGACTCCTTCAACAGACAACTCGACCGGTTGGCCGATGATCGAGACTCTGACACCTATACCAGTCGGGTATGTTGCTTTGTTTTAATTTTTGTGTATGTCACAGTCAAAACTCTTAACCGGTCAAAACTAGTTCTGACCACAAAAATCAGTCAATAATACTTTTAACCGGTTTAAATTTATCCTTACTACTAAGAAACCTATTAGGTTGGTAGGTTTTTTTAACCCCTTTATAAACTTTTATTTTGTAGTCTTATAACTGGCGTTCCGTAAAAAATGTTTTGTAGCGAACATGCCTTTTATCTCAATAATGGTTTTGACTGAAGCCAGTCAAAAGTAGTTTTGACTGGTTAAGAATTTCGACTGTAACATTGACTGTAATACCAGCCTATTGCTGTCCCACTGCCGGGCAAAGGCCTGTTCTCACGCAGAGAAAGCAAGCATTTATCACCACGTATGGTCAAAGCGGATTGGCGATTTCAGACCTATATTAATTACTACCTTTTGCCCGCGACTTCGTCCGCGTGCAGACGAAGTCGCGGATTAAAAAATAGCCTATGTCCGTCCCCAGGGTTTAAGCTACCTTCATACCAAATTTCATCAAAATCGGGTCTGCCGTTTCATCGTGAAAGCGTAGCAGACAGAGTTACTTTCACATTTATAATACTAAATACTTATAAAGTATGGACTAGTATGGAGTAATAAAAGTAAGTAAGTAAGTAATGGAGTAATAAACAATTGCTAGTAAGAGGCAACCTGGACTTATCATATCCACCAATGTCAGTGAAGTCCGATATAAACTTAGAAAGTACATATGAATTGAAAAGGTTACATTGGTACTGGTCCGGTATCGAACCCACACCCTCATGTGAGGTGGGCGGAGTCGTTCAGCACATTTACTTACGTCTTTCATAACCTAAGTTACAATCAGACGGGTACTTTTATACAGGATCAAATTGAATTCATTAGCAAAATTTTAGGAGTGACTCAAACCACGAACCTGAACAACTTTTATTATGGAGCCAACTCAAACAGCGCGAAAAACAAAACAGCTGTTCCATACAGAAGTGCAATAGGTACTCGGCCAAAATGTATGGAACAGCTGTTTTGTTTTTCGCGCTGTTTGAGTTGGCTCCATAATTAAAGTTGTCCAGGATCGTGGTCTGATTCACTTCTTAAAAATTTGCTGATGAATTCAATTTCATCCTGTATATTTGGATATGGAATCATAGAACACAATATCTAGGATGGTGTGCAGTTTCCTGGTAATCTGAAAATATGGCCATAACATTTATAAGAGTCCATGAACTTTATATTATGATTCCGTGCATGTTCACATGTTATCCATAGAATAAACCCAAAGTAACAGCAACAATAATTGTACAGAGCTTCGAGTTCTACATTAAGTTTGCTATTTACTGGCACTGTACAGTCGCAGTTCATATACGAATCACAATGTGTGGGATGCCACAACTAAGGGCGCTAACACACCGTCTTCACTGGCGCATTCAGACGATACTCACGTTTATGTGTAACATGCAAACAATGCCCTAGCATGAACAGACAGAACCCGACGTAGGTACCTATACGAACGTTTAATACAGTACGATGAACGTGTTCCTCGCTGGCCGTGTTCATAGAGTTTCGAATAAGCTAGGGCTGTCTCAAGTTTTAACTTCGACAAGATAATTGAAAATCGTGTATGCTATGGGTACATAAATAGAAGAATAAGGACGGTCAAACACAGTTTGGTAGCTGCGCATGCAATCCTACTTATCAACTGTATGTTCTACCAAATATACGTTGTTGTTCAAAGTAAGCTAATACCGCATAGTATTAATAACTCAAAGCATATGCAGATCGCAACTGTGACTTTACAACACGTCCCCACCCCAGTAAGGCCGGTCTGCACGTACCCTTACAAACAAGAACTTGTCTCGAACTGACCTCTTACATAATACTATGTAAGTTTAGGAACAAGTCTGAACTATGTAAACAGTGTGCGTGACTCCCGTGGTTATGGAACGTTATGGCATCACTTAGCTTGCTCTCCTTGTCCGCTAAAATGGGGTAACTTCCCGTCATTAAGATTGCGACCATTGACTCGACCGTCAGATTTAGTTGATACTTAGGTATTATTACTCTTAGAGTAGTAAGTAATAGGTACAAATATTTTATGTCGTAAAATGTCAAGACATCAACCCGATATTTCCCATAGGGTGAGACAGAGGTGTCACTGGAGGTTATCTATGTGTCACCAGCCTTAGCATTAATCGGACCTTACTCGGGTATGCCATAAGAATTCCCTAAAGGAATCCCGCTCAGCAGTTGCGTTACAATAACAAAAACATGATACCTATGCGATGAAAGGCAAGCAATCGCGTAGCTACCTGTGTACAGTGTGTGCACACCAATTTGATTGGGCACAATTCAAATCCCCAGACTGCTACTGAGAATTACGTGCAACGGTACGGGCCTATTGTCATCAACAAAGGACGGAGAATTTCTTAACAAAAAGACCCACGGCCCGGTCCTACAGAACACCTACAGAACATGATGATATGTATTGAGATGCAATTTAGATCCTACTTCCTATCATATCCTACTATTTTTATAAATGCGAAAATTGGAGAGGATGGATAGATGAATGGATGGATGTTTACACAAATACAATTATACATACATTTAAGATCATTAATCCTGTTTAATTTTACCGTGAGATAATATATCGACTTGTTATGGCGGAAGCTAGTTACCTATATTTCTCGCCTCTGTACCCACTTCCTTCACCCATGTTCTTCGTAAACCTCTTATTTAAAGCATATGCCTAGATTTCTCCTACGTAACATTTCAAGTACTACTTAAGAATGCACTTACCCTACGTAAGTACAACACTGCAGAATATTCATGTTCTCATAACTTGTTACAATGAAAATAGTAATAGAGTAAAATGTTTCGTTAAAAATTTCCGCAGCACCTCGTGCACTGTACCTGTACATTCCGTTTTATAAAAGGCACTTTGATAGTGATTTCTTCATATTGCAAGCAAGCCCGCCTCTTCCACCTTTTGAGTATTCCTCGGAAAAGTTGTCAGGGCAATATTGTGGAAATTGTACGCGAAAATGTGAGTAGTTCTCATTAGCGGGCTGCTCTCTGTGTTGTAGTTGGTAGATATTATTTTTAACTTTAATATTTGCACGTCGTTTGCGTCTCGACAATGAAATATGTAAAATGTAATTGCATTATACACATATATATACCTACTGGATAAATAATTTACAGTAAAACAAAAAAAAAAAACAAATATAAATAATAAGTGTAGTCGACAGAAACGATTGATTTAAAAACTTTCTACACCATGACATGATGCTCACACCTGCGAGAATAAAAGACCAATATTTTTATTCTTTTGTTTTTTTTACAGCAAGAGATTAGAAAGCGCGAGGTACAGGAGAGTACATACGTGGTCCGCGACTCTTCATACAGCAGCGTTGAAGAGAAGCAACAACAGCAGCAGTCTTTTTTATCCAATAGGCCCCCCCGCGACCCTGCCGGGGGGGCCCACACTGAAACGGACGCCGCACACGCACGTTTCAGGTAAAAAAAATATTGATATTTTATATTTATTTTGTGAGAAATCACCATGGGTATCAGCTTCGTCAGTCTGGGGAGAATAAAGGGTCATGTCGGGTTATGGGTAGTTCTTCGAAATTTGATTCTTCGACTGATCCATGTGGGCAAAATTGAATTTCACTGTCAACTCAGTAGCACATGTTCTTATAAAAATAGGTATACCAAATAACATATATTTGAATGAGGGACTCATTTTTATAAAGTAGTTTTGAAGATATCGACGTTCGAATATTTTGTGCCCAGATGAATCAGAAACCGAAATAAAAATGAAAAACTGTATGTAGATAGGCTTTGTATTACGAAACGAATCATATTTTAATAACAACAATAATAATTATGTTTTTATGAAAACCATTATGAGTGATCATAAATAGCACGGAAAAAAATTGGTGAATTCAAAAATAATTCTTGTAAAACCTTTAATTGTAACTCCATTATATAATTGGATTATATGGGAAAGCGAGAATATTGCTATATAACAAAAATTTAAACTATTGCTAATATTTGTATTAATACAAAAAATTCTGTTGGGTACTACAAACTTATTATAATGGTACCTATATTATAAATTATTATTCTATCCGTTTATTTCTTTTTTTTTGTGGACAACTCATTAGTCCTATTTATTATACTTATTACCCTTCATAATTAAAAGATCACAGGAGTACAAATTTGTTCTAATAATGGTACTTTTTACATTAGTCTTACTTAAGCAGTCTTAATTAAGTATTAATTGGAATTACCAATCACATTAGTGATTTATTACTAACAATAAAGTAACAAAAACGAGATGAACTTTAATTAAATGGCATTTTGACAATTATCTTCAATATTAACTTTCAAACACTTATTCTAAGTATGGTTAACTAATATTAGCAATATAGGAAATATTTCCTTGGCTCTTTACAAGGTACCGAGCTGCTTTCAATATCATCCTCTTGTTGGCTCTTGAATTTTGGAGGAAGAGGGAATAATCATATCATCCACGCTTTTCTGATGAACGGTCGATAGGATATCTCTGATGAATTTTGGAGTTATAATTCTTTCATCGATTGACGAAGTCTCCATCCAAAAGCTGTCATCATCGGGATGGGCCAGGTCTTGTAGGGTTGTATCCGAATTAAATAATTATTATTTATTCTTAACTAAGACATAGGACATATCAAAAATGTCCTATTTAGAACAATTTGATACTCCTGTTATTTTGGAATTAATCATTCAAAAAGCTATAGCTAAGTAAAAATAATCGAACTACTGACTGAGTTATGCATGATAGTAGGCAAAATCCTGATTCATCTGTGCCTGATTCGTATGGTTAAAACCCCATATAAATTATAAAAGAAAATAGTTTTTCCCATCTCCAGCAGAAAAAATTGGACAAGGAGAATAATTACGCAACAGCTTTCAAATTCAAATTCAAATCTTTATTGCATATCACATGTGTATAAAAGGTCTTAATAATTATAATATTATAGTTCACATGGACCCTGTCGGGCACAACAATATAATAAAATATGAGTAGTAGCACAATAAAAAAAAAACAAATAAAAAAATATAATTAAAAATCATTAAAAATTCAATTCAATTAAATAAATAATGTCAGAAATTAAAATTAATGTCATCTAAATTCAATTACAAGCTCAATTAAATATAATCATATAAATAAATAATATTAAAATCATGATCATCCCAATTCGATGTTGTTATTAAAAAAATCATTTAGTGAGTAATGACATTTATCCACCAATAGTTTTCTAAGCCGTTTATTAAATATTTTGTCATTTTGTTCCTCTTTTATGTCATTTGGTATTTTATTATATATTTTAATTGATGTTATGTGAGGACTCGTGCTGTGTAATTTTAGCTTAGATGGTGGTATAACGAGCATGTTTACAAACCGTGAACGCGGTGCGTATCGGCGAGGTTGGTCTGTGACTTTAAGGTAGAAGTGTGGATATTGTCTGACGAATTTACACGTTTCCAGAATAAAGATAGATGTCAAAGTTAGAATGTCTAGTTCCCTAAAATACGGTCTACAACTTACGTCATTGTCGATATAAACCATTATCCTAATACATTTTTTCTGTAGGATAAATAGGTCGTTGCTATCTACACTATTTCCCCAAAGAATTATACCATACCTAAGCCATGAATATACATAAGCATAGTAAGCGGATAGGGCAGTTTTTAAGTCTGTCGTTTTTTTCAGCTCACGTAGTGCATATATAAAACTAGATAATTTTGATTTAATTTTTTGTATGTGCGCTTTCCAGGTCATGTGGATATCTAAGTCTAGACCCAACAAAGTAAAAGTATCTACGCATTCCAATCTGATACCGTCAAACGTACAATTAATAGTCAAGGGTTTTTTTGATAAGGCCTAAATTGCATAATTTTGGTTTTCGTAAAGTTAATTTCTAAATTGTGGTCTTTCATCCAATTTTGTATATTTAAGATTATTTCATTTAGATTTTCGTGTAGGTGTTGAGAGTTATTACAGGAAGTTATTAATGATATATCATCGGCAAACAGTACGCACGACTCCGTCATGATTTTAGGCAGGTCATTAATATAAATTAAAAATAGTAAACACCCGATAACACTTCCTTGTGGAATGGAATTATGAATGCAAATCCTATTCGAGCGTATTAAGTTGAAATCTCCAGTGTCATGATCCCAATATTCAATTTCCACAAATTGTTCTCGGTTTTGTAGGTAGGATGTAAACCACTCGTGAGCTACTCCCCTAACGCCGATACCGTGTAGTTTGTCCAGTAATATCTTAAATAGCACCTTATCATATGCCTTGGTCATATCAAGTAAAATTCCGATTGCGTATTTTTTATTAATTAACACATTAAGAATTTCTTGAGCTTTTATTGTTTAATTCTCCCTACGCCCTACCTACGCCTTTTCTGTTAAGGGATTTTGTCTACAGGCCCAGTTCTCATGAAAAAATCTCATATAGTATTACTTATTTTAGTCAATTCTCATTTAAAATATTATTCAGACAATTTTTAAAGCTGAACAAAAGCCAACTGTAACGTTATAAAAACGATAAAATTAAAATCGACAACAATTTAATCTGACAATAGCGTTTTATTCAAATATAAACTATAAAATAGGTACCAGTATTTAAATTGGTTGTTCTAGACAGTTTAACCATCATATAAATTCACTCAACACAATATTTTTCTTTACAATCATTTTAATTTATGCAACAAAGAAAGCTTTTTATTTCAACAATGTACAACTTTGCTTAATTGTTTATTTCATCGTCACCTGCACAATTGTGTATTGTATAGGTTCAACTTTCTGTTTAATTATTAAGCAGAGCCGTACTCATAAAAAGTACAACAGAATTTTACTTTGTAAACTCGTTGTTAACTAAGTTTTTTGTTTGCAGACCGATTCAAAGGGATAATAATAGAGGTGCCAAAGGAATAATTGTAAAACCATCAAATAAAGGAGTAGTCGGACAATCAGTTGAATTTATAGGTAAGTTTACATAATATCTGGCCTTAGACAGCGCGCCCTGTTTTGGTTTTTAACCGACTTCAAAAGAGGAGGAGGTTTTTTTTATGTATGTTCGGGCATAACTCTGTCATATATAGACAGAAATGCAAAATTCTTTTTTGTTCGAAAGGGGTTTACTCCGAAATGGTCCCACATAAATTTTACCAAAATTGATACAGCCCTTTTTGAGAAAATCAACAAATTCCCAAAAAAATACTTAGACGACGTTTTAGTTTCTTCAATCTTTGGAGGACATACAATCTTTTTTAAGTGTTTCGCCGTTTTTTAATGGATTTGGATGTTAAGGCAACACTAAAAAGCGAAAAATAAAAAGCTTTTTCAAAAAAAAGAAAGCCGCCTTCAAAAACTAAAAAGTGATAAATAACTTTAGCACAGAACACACTTTACTTTACTTTCGGAAGTCGGTGGCAATACATAACAATAAACACAAAGCCACCGCCACCGACTTCCGAAAGTAATGTGTGTTCTGTGCTAAAGTTATTTATCACTTTTTAGTTTTTGAAGGCGATTTTCTTTTTTTTTTACTTTCGTTTTGTGCCTATTGCCAGAATTCCCAACTCTTACTGACTTAGTGGAAATTCTTAATTCACTACTGACCTGGCAATCAAAACCGTACCCTATACTTGTTAAGCAGTCGCGCCTACTGCCCACTAGACCAATGAAACAAGTACCTACCGTTCAATTGTTTTTTACTTTTTGGTACTACCTACCACGTTAGAGGATTTCGGTTTTCACCAATAGGAATGTCGTGTTGGGAATAGGGGTACCCAATTTCGACTACAATTTAATTGTTAATTCTGACTCTCCATTTTAATTAAGACAGAGGGTGTTACAAATACCGGCCATACATAGAAGGGTTGCTATATTTTAGGCAGTTAAATCTATTTGCCGACGTATATTTCACTTATGAAATGTATCCAATTTTGAGGAAATTGCTAACAGTATTTACTTGTCTTTAACACTTTTGTTATTTAACTTCTGCGAAATTGCGTGTCGATCTGATTGCTTGACGTGACGATTTTAATCTTCTACAAATTACAACAGCATTTTGCATGGACGTTTTATAGAATAGTGCCCGAATACTCAAACGCTACTCAATTTTAAGATACCGTTAAATCTTGTGCTGTCTCTGTCACTTTATATCAAAGTGACTGTGATAGTACGCGCTTAAAATTAAGTAGCGTTTGAGTATTTTGCCATAAGTGAAATAACTTGTAAGTACGTGTCAATTACATCGATCATTACTGATCGGTGGTCAATTATTATCTTATCGTCATTTTTATTCATATTATTTAAAACTGAAGGGAAAATTTTAAAATCGATTTGACACTCAAAATAGATGTTTGAACCTAGTATAGCTGACATAATTCTTGCTGCCTTGGATGTTGCCCTTTTTACACATGGCTCAAATTGACGAGTAATTCCTCTACACAGTGGATGGAAGTATGGCGGGCCCCGGCCACCTCGAGTTGGAGGTATCAGGCGGCAACGGAAGCCTAGTGGCCAGTTCAGTGCGACCCCTTGGGGGTCACCGGTACGCGGCCGCATTCACACCCCGTCTCCCGCGACCCCACACCGTGAGAGTCACCTTTAATGACGAACACGTACCTGGTAAGTCTTTTAAAGTTTCTCTCAGCTGGTTCATGCACCACGTCAGGACATAGAAGAAACCATAATACCTCATCCTCTTCTTCTTTCCCACTGGTAAATGAAAGGTGTGCGCTCGATACAATACATTATATTGACCGGGGGACCATATCTCCTTTATATAAAACAGTGAACCTGGCAGACGTTGTCCTGCCCTTAAAATAAGAATGTTCTTCCACTCGACTGCAGCGCCACCTACCGGGTCCAATTGTGAATCTAAACCATTCTCGAATCCACTGGAACACACACGAAAAAATTGATCAACATCGGTCCAGCTGTTTAGGAGGAGTTTACTTTCATACACACGCACAGAAGATTTTTATATATCTACGAGCGGGCCTGGCAGACGTTGTCCTACAACCTGACTATAGCGCCACCTGCCGGGTCCAATTGTGAATCTAAACCATTCTCGAATCCACTGGAACTCACACAAACAAATTCAGCAATCGATTCAGCCGTGTAGGAGGAGTTCACTTTCATACACACGCACAGAAGATTTTGATATATAAGATATATACTAATATTATAAAGAGGTATTTGTTTGTTAGTTTGTATGTAGGGGGTAATCTCCGAAACTACTCATCCGATTTCAAAAATTCTTTTACCAATAGGAAGCTACGTTATCCCCGAATGCTACAGGCTATATTGCATTATCAAAAGAATTGGGATCCTTGAGAAAATACACGCGGACGAAGTCGCGGGCAAAGTGCTAGTAAGATATAAAGCTATGCGCACACACCTCTTAATAGTATCTTATAATCATCATCTTCCTACCCTTGTACCATGTTAGGTTCTTGGGGTCGGCCCAACATGTTTTCTTCTTCCATTCCGTCCTGTCAACCGCCATGCTTTCACTGATTCCCTTTTCATTCATATCAGTCTTCACATAAGCCATCCATCTTTTCTTTGGCCTTCTTTTCTCTCCATCCATTCACACTTAGGTATATTCATAACTTTTTAGGTAACATGCGTTTCATCCCTTGTCTTCACATGCCCTTATCAAGATAACCGATTTCCTATCTACTTTTCTGTCACTGGCGCCACTTTCAAACTTCCTTAAATATTTCTCATAATTCTGGTCACTCCACACATATATCCATCTCAACATTCTCATCTCCGCTATATGCAAACTTTTTTCATTTTATTTACTTTTTAGGGTTCCGTACCTCAAAAGGAAAAAACGGAACCCTTATAGGATCAGTTTGTTGTCCGTCTGTCTGTCTGTCTGTTCTATGTATCTTGTTCACAACAAAGTAAAATTCGTTAGGAATTCTTCCTGTATCGCGGGTGCGTTTTCAAACATATAAACTTACATACACAAACAGCCAGACCCGAAACAACTGCCTACCTGTAGGCCATACAATATCGCACCCGCGACAAGCAGCACCTTCGCTAGCAGTTGTATCTAATACCTAAAATAATTCCTTCCAAAGTACTTTGATGCTGGGGAAGTTACTCACACCGATAATGTTGATCAACACAGCTGTAGCACTTATTTTGGCAGGTATGTAGGTACCCTTAGAACATAGGTGGCTCAACATTTGTCAGGCGGCAGAACCTTGTAAAAGGTAACCTTAAAAAGTTCTGCCGGCTTATTTAAATGGCTAGAAGACATTCACATTTAGGTGCCCTGAATTTTGTTCCTTATGTTCTTTTTTTTATTTTATAACACATACAGGTTGACAATAGCTGTTCTCAAACGACCAGTATAAGTACGCCTTAAGTTGACACCTGATAGACATACAGAATGTGGTCGGCCTTGCCAGTAACAAAACAAGTTGTGATCAAGCTATTTTAATGACAATGAGAAAATTGTGGCGGAATGTAGATCTACAATGAATTAATCTTTTCAATACAGGTTGTTACCCACGGTTACTCCGACCTCCCGATCCATCACTCATTGAATACCAAATATAAACAGTTTAGATATAGTTAAGTCCGGTTAAGTCTCTTTCAACGAATGTAAGATACACATAACTTGAACTTCCTGAAACTCTCGTACAAATAGATAGATGCGCGAACGTAAAGTGCTACATTCAGACTAAAGCGTAACGTTAGAACTATCTATCAAAAGATGAGTAAAGTGCAGCGTTTGCATTAATTAAAAACAAAACGGATAGACTCGTAAACCTTTGAGCAGAATTTCTCAATGCCTTCTCGTAGAAGGCTGCAGGTATAAATTGTATAATGTGATTACCAGAATACGAGAACAAAGGAGCAAGCGAATCACACCAGCAGGCAACACTGTAGGAAACAAATCAAAATTGCAACAATACCCGGTTGCAGTACTAACGTATTGTTTATACGTACCCAGCAACTATGTGGCGTCGAAGTGATTCAAAAGTATGTGTGTGACAATCACATATTTTTGAATCACTTTGACGCCACACAGTTCTTACGCGAACTCCGTTCATTAGTATTGATTTTCTGATTTTGATCATCTACTTTTTCTCTTGACTGTACCTAGTCGACTACATTTGTTCAGCTTCACCGCCTTAAGCTTTTATTTTCATCTTGAAGTGAATAATCAAATGTCCACATTATATTATGACATCTTTGATTTCTGATTCTGTGGAGCTCGTGGCTAAATAAAAGCCGGACAAATCGATCGGTCAAAGGTTAAGCTACGCTTGCCGCGGTCCGTCTGTGGATAGGTGACCATCCATTTCATACCGAGTTCCCTCCGTGCCTCGGAAAGCACGTAAAGCCGTTGGTCCCGGCTGTCATTTGTAGACCTTAGCAGTCGTTATGGAAAGTCTGACAACCAGTCTTTCCAATGTTATCGTGTTCCCCAGTAACTGGGTTCTGTAGGTCCTATAGGCAGTCGCCCAATGTAAAACACTGTTATCCAGCTGCATCCGGTTACACTGGAAGCCGACCCCAACATTGTTGGGAAAAGGCTAGGCAGATTATAATGATGATCATTCATTTCTGATTATAATTTCCAAATGCACTATTATGTGCCGATGAAAGCAACAAAATAAATGGTATAATAAATAAACTTTTAAGTATCTTGTTACCGTTAATTCATTCAGATATTAAATATCTCGAAACGGATCTCAAAAACCTGACACCAAAATATCCAAAATAACGGAACATTACTGTAAGTGAAACTAGAAAAGGAATGACTAACCAAGAATAAAATTAAGACGTCTAACTTTTGGTTGATGAAACCTGTTTGTTGATGAATGGCGAATCATTCAGTGCTAATGTACCAATATAAATCTTAAATGGAAATTGATTTATCCGATCCTTGTTAATAAGACGTCGGCGTTGTTGCAGTGATGTTTTTTCTGTCGAACTGTCCATATTTAATTGATCAGATCCGTTGCGCAAAGTAGGTGTTATAGTGAATAATAATAATATTCATCCATGCTAATATCGCGATTTTGTAGATTTCTTTTTCTCACTAAGGCCAGTCTGCTAAGTTGTTATAAGGTTATTTACGTAATTATATACCTTATAAATTACGATCTGTGGGAAATTATATTTTGCCCCTCAGATTATAAAACAAAAAGCAGGTAGACCGCCCGGAATATGAGAGTGAAAAAAAAAAGGAAATACAAATTGAAAAACGAATACCTACAACGCGTTTTGTGCTCTATTGACACGAGTCAGTTTAAGACGAAACGCCGCATCGTTAAAAACAACAAATAAAAATACAAATACAAATTCAAAAGCGAATACAATCACGAGATTGTATGTATTCGCTTTTTAATTTGTATTTGCTTTTTTGGCTTCACTCTCAGTGTTCCGCGCGGTCTATCTGCCTTTTGTTTCATAATCTGAGTTTTGCCCTAGGAAATCATTTTATCAAAAACAGACACCTTAAATTGAATGTTCATTGTTCACAACAAAGTAAAATTCGGACTATTCGTCTCTTACATTATATCGAAGAATGTTTTTCTCACTAATCGACCTAACAAATGTGTAAACAAATACTTATCAGCTAGATAACTTGACAATTCGTGTGCAGTGAATCTATGCAACAAACACAGCTTTCTTTTTCTACATGCAAAGGTATTGTGATGTGTTTCCATGGTGCGTAAAATTTCGGCATTACTGCCCGGCCAGGGGTAATAAGCTAGGGGAAACAAAGCATTTAGTGCACTACCTCAACCGTATACACTACGTTAGTGCTCAAGAAAGTGTCAACTTGACACAGCTTTCGACATTTCTAATTGACAGCGCATAATTGACGCAAATCCTTATAATCTTGCAGTCTTAAAGAATTATAAACTAACTAATTAATGTATTTAAAAAAAAATATTGTACTATGTTTTTTTTAATGTGTAGGTAGCGGCGAACTAAGCTGTGATCTTTTTGTTCAAAATATTTTTTTCCAAGAAACGTCTACGTTCCGTTCCGTGGGTCCGGTATATCCGTAAACCAACCTGTGATCTAGTTGATCTGTTTTAATTTTTGTGTGTTTTTTGTGTTATATTTTTTTGGTCTATGTGAAACCTACAAGTAAACTTTCAAACCAAATCAAGCGTTTATTTGATACAAATACAAAGTTATTACAAAGGCAAGATCTTATTACCTAAAAAAACTACCTATTGTGTACAGTTTCAATCCATAGTTTGGCATTATTTAATCACAGAAAGATTTAAAAAAAAATTAAGCCTTCTCAAACAGGTACAGTGCTTAAATAATTGGTGTTCCTTATTTTAGAGTATATTAAAATATTATAAGGACGTATTCTCGTCCGACGGTGACGTAAATTTAATAAAATAGGCGATTAAAATTGAGAATCTCATTTTTGCCTAGGTAGCTCGGATTACAAATACAAGTAGATAAATTAGGATAATTATGTAGTGTAGGTATATAGCAGAAAAAATATTACTAACTGAAAATAAATTAAACTGCGCTACGCCGTAGACCCTCGCGTAGCATCGTGAAAATAGGGATGTTTAAATTTATTTTATTATTAAATGTTTTGCTCAAAACAACTTTGAAGGTATCTATAAATTCCAGTTACAAACTTTATAGATTATAGAGCGATAAAAATAAAAATAGATTCTATGAACTTGAATAGCTCGACCATACATAACAATACTAAATACTTAAATTGTACATTACGGAGGTACATGCGTAAACCACGCAGGTCGTAATGAGTAGGCACGATCGCGTGTTAGTGCCGGCTCGGGTACTTAAATATTATCGTGTCGCTCCTGCGGTCGTAGTTAACTGCTTACCTACTTACATCAATCATGTAACTAGTGGCAAGCTTGAATTATTATGTCCGGTCTAAATGTGAGGAATGAATTACAAGATTCATTGATTCTACTAGAAAGTACGAAACGAATTCATTGATTCTCTAAAAAGTCCAGTGAATCTTCAGTTCACTTACACCGGTATACTGGGTGGTAGACGTACGAGCTATAATAATAGCCCGACTGCTTATCTTAAACCGTTCCTAAGGTAGCTGTGCGGTGCGGGACGGGTGACAGCTGTCACAAGTTGACGTATCAATGAGCTCTCGCATCAGATCACCACACCCCTCGCACACCGCGCACCTCAAGAACGGTCTCAGGTAAGCGGTCGGTAGTTCGAGTACTTTTGGCACAATGATATTATACGCTCATGTATCATCCTAAGTACGTGAACTTTTCAATTAAAACATGAGAAAAAAGTCATTAAGATTGAAGTACCTGAAAGTAGGTACCTACAGTCGTTTGTCAATCGCCCACTTAACATGTGTAAATTAATCGTTCATAACGCGTCTGTTTAGGATAAATTTTTGAAGAATTATTGATTACTAGGTTTTGCTCGCAACTTTGTCCGCGTGAAGGTTGGTTATCGCGGATGCAGACGAAGTCTTATAAGTAGCTTATATCCTTCCCTAGGGTTCAAGCTATCTTCATACCAAATTTCATCGAAATCAGTTTAGCCGTTTTATAGTGAAAGCGTAACAGACAGAGTTACTTTCGCTTATAATACTTATTAATAGTAATGTATGGATTATGAGGTATTCATAACAAAACGAGCATCAACATTCACCGTACACCAACTTAAGCAAAATCAGGCTATTCCCGCTACCAAGACACAGGAAAGTATAGTACCTAATAGCAGCAAGCAATAATAAAAAATTTCCTGGCAGGTATACGCTTTGCAATTTGTCCAAAAAATCAATCGCTGAATCTCATTCCCAACCAAGTTCATCGATCACTAACTGATCGATGACCAAGTTACACTATTTAACAAACGACATCCGTTTACAAACTTGAAACCCGAAAACGTTGTGTTAAACCTAAATATTTAAGTACCTTTACTCTTGATCTACTGCTGAAACAAAATAAACAGGGCTACGGGCGGTCTTAACCGATGAACTCAGTGCAAACTCCGAGCAAGCTGAGAGAGTGTATACTATGTACAACACCTACTGAACATTATTAAGTTGGTACTAAGCCGAGCATGAAACAACACTACTGCATTATACTCGACTCACTGAAACTACAATATTAAAAACAAACGTTTTAATTGTTATTGTTTTGTTAATTTAAGTTGGTAGGTTAGCGTAGCGACTGATAATGGTACCCTATGACTCCTATGAGCGAGTTCTTTGGCTGTGGCACACAAGTATTTATCTAGGTATATAAAAATGCACACTTGCATGTATTTATATCATACAATATTGTTTTATAAACAAATTGTATGTAGTACTACTATATTTGCCGCACTAAAATAAACAAAATCTGTTCCGTATTTTGTTAGCCGTACATAAACCAAAACATTTTTTTTATACATCAGTGCTGGAATCTATACCCCAGTTAGAAGCATACTCGTAGAAAGTTAACCCTTACTTACTGAGCCAAACCAATGGTTGACGACTCAACCTATACATTTTATATGCCAATCGCTATCTTAACCGCATTTCCAAATAAATCACTTGGTAATCACTAACTAATCGTGAACGCGTTAAAACTCGAGCTTAGAAATAAATACTCGTGCCCCAGTTCCGACTCGACACCGAGTCGAAGTCGACTGAACGCTAAGTCGCTAAATGCGGTAATAGAAGTGCATACAAAGCCTTATTCTCTGTCTCTTTTATTTCATCGGGTAATGAGCGAGTAAGAGAACCATCGTCTCGTGACAGTGAAAGGGGCCGTTGTACTGAGTGGTTAAAAATCTTAAAAAGTTTGCTGAAGATTTTATCTTGGTACTTGAGTTATTGGTGGAAAAATATTCGAGTTCGGAAAACAGCTGATATTCGTTTGCTAAGGACAGACATACAACAAATAATGTAATCAAAACAAATATAATGTAAATTGAGAATTTATTCAAGGAAATAGGCATTACAATAGACATTATAAACTTCTCTGTCTACTGTTTACTCCATATGAAGGTGTTTGTTTATGCACGTAACACCACAATTAAGAACTCGTACGTGTTCCAAACTAGCGTGTAAGTTGTGCAAGTTCGGCTAGTTTCCGCTTTAGTGCCGTTTGTCAACGCAAGTAGGTGTCGCTTAGAGCGGGTAACTAGTGAGTAGTGACGTCATGTCACCGCCATATTTCCTGAGATCCATACAAATTGCCCACGACTTGACACACTTAGAATTGTTAACAGAGCGGGATGAAGCATGTCGAGCTCGTTATTTATGTTTGTTTACATAATTCTGTTCTCTTTGATGTTGTAGACAGCGTATTCATTTATAGGGTAATAATAGTTGATGTACCTATATCTTGATTAATTTTTGTTTACCTGTTTGTAGTTTAGTTCACGAAAAAACTAAGTTACTACATATCATACATAGTTTTTTCATAATTTCTATTAAAAAAGGGTTAACCAGAATAACTTTTATTAAAGTTTAAGGACATTAAACATTCATTCGCAATAACTTTTATGTATAGTTGACTGAAATAATAGCAAAATTGTACTCTGACAAAACAGAAAACAATAATGAAGTAGGCGTTGGTGTGATGACAGCAAACTGGTTGTTTTGCTACCACTACGTGTAGGCTCTCGAATTCCAGCCGCCATTTTGAATACCACAGTGACGTCACGCAGCTGGGCGCGGGCGACTCTGCGCCTGCACACCGCCTGTGTCTGACATTTGCGTCGCGTTCGCTTCCGAACGAGGCAATGCCTCCGAACCATCAAAATGCATTATCGCCGCGTATTGTGTCGCTTAGGTGCTAAATACTAATTAATACACGTAACACAGTGCCTCTCTGATCTTAGCGTTGAACAAGAACAGTTGAGCTTGTCTTCATTACAGACTCCATGGTGTGGTGTTCTATGAAAGTGTTATTGTTGTGATTTCTTTTCGTCTGGTCAGTGCAGTGCCCCACATAGTTGTCGCTAAGGGGACGCGAGTTTGTCTCCGGAGGTAGTGTCGCCCTCGATAAGTGAGTTTATTTGCATACGTATATAACCCTATAATGTATTCCTACATCCGTATTGTAGTGTGGGCGCGACACGTCATTCGCAACCTTTGCGCAACCTTTTCGAACTAATTGGTTCCTACAGAAGATACTAGTACAGTTATTCCTGTACCAAGTTATAATTTCATCTCGTATGACTGTTCCCAGTCGAATCTATACGTGGGAACGAGTACGGCAAATACACAAACTTGTTTCAAGCTCCATTAAAGTAATCCAAGTAATAACTAAGCGATCGCCCACACAGTTTTACATATTTAAAAGGGATATTCCGGACGTAGTTAGTAGATTAATGCTTAAGTTATAAATAGGTGCCACACAGAGCAGTATAATTACAGTGCAAACTTTTATATATTGACAGCAAAAGTTTTATACACCTGACCTACATGTAGCAGCGAATTAATTCAGTTCTATGCACTCGTTATCGGCGATTAGCACAGTGACAGTTAGGTGCACCCTACCCAGTACCTATGGGTATGTCTTTTAGGGATCTAGGCTACGTTTCGCGCCACTGGGTACATACAAAGCACGCACCGTGCGTTGAACTCTTTTATAAGGGCCGTTTCTCACGCACACCCCTCTCGTTTAGCCAGACATACGCAACGAAAAACACGCTTTAATACTATGTAGGTTAGTGTATATCGAGTAAAAATCTCTTGGAACAGATAACGGATGTCAAGTTTTTATGGACAACACTCATCCGAGCCGATCGCACGCCCGTCCGATGTTGCGTGACTGTAGCAGCGGTGTGCAAAAACTACCCGCAAACCTGATCATTATCTATTCATCTATCTACTTTAAATTTAATTGCAATTGTATTCCGTATTGTTCCGAGTAAAGTATTAATGAGTTAACTGGGTTTTTGCGGGCAGTATTCAGGTCCTAGATATACCTTTCCTAAAGTGAAATTCTATCACTTGAAATCGATTACTTAGGTATCGCAACACGATGTTAAATCATTATTTAAATAAATATCATGTTATGGTAAATTATTTATCATAAATGGATTTGCTTTTGTGTAATGTCTATTTCAATAATACATTATGTACTGTAAAAAAATCATTTCTTTTTAAATTCAATTAACACTCAAATACTACTCCATGGTCGGTTACCCATCACAAGTTAACAGTAACCGCCTTCCGCCCACATCACAATAAAACTTAGCGCCTTACACTATTTCCTAAACTACGGTTTTATCTCGTGTTACGTTAGTGAAAGCACCCGGCAGTCGTAAATGTTATTTACTTGCATAAGTCAAATATTCAAACATATAACACACGTGTGGGTACCTACTATCACTTTCTTCTTATATAATTATTGTGTTCAGAACTTGGAACAGAAATGGTTTGATGACGAACAGAATATCATTTTTACATAAAGTTTTATCATCGTGCAATAAATTTGTTTTCTTATAATCACAAGATAAACAAAAAAAATATGACAAATAATATTATGTTACATTTACCGTAAATGAAACTCATTAATAAAACATTAGTTTTTAGTTTTAGAGGCTGGAAGTGGAATGCGATGGGCATAAAAATCACCAATTATTGTCAATCAGAAACGAAACAGTTAACTTTTCCTCAAATTATTATATAGGATTATCATTTAAATTGATACGACTAATGTTTAAATAGTGATAAAAACCCAGTAATAAAATACATTAAATTGAAAATGTCGCTTGTATTACAAACTTTTCGATTCGATAGATCTCACAGTACAGTGAACATCATAACTCAATACACGTAGGTGCAAGATAATGCACCTCTATCAAACCCTTCGCATTCTCAAGCGTGACGGTTATTACGTGAAATTACAAGTCGTCTCAGTCAGGTGATCATAACTATTTTGAAGTTATGAATATTGTATAATACAATGTACAACTCTACGATGTTATGGAATGAGTAGGATAAAGTGCTACTCTGCTACTTTTAGATCTAGTCCAAGAAATCACACAACAAGATTGTTTCATCTTTTACTTATTTGAAATTTGCAAATGTCATAATTTCACATGCATAGTGCTTATTCTAAAATGATCAGTGATTATTTCAGTCATTGTGGATGCAATTATTTCACTTCAATTGTAGCGCTGCCATATTTGTCACAATAACCGTAATAACTGCTTCATGCGATTCGTGTTGAATGTAACGTGTTTGAATTTGGTATGAATAATAATACAATCATTAGTTCATTAGTTACGTGCACTATTTGGTGACAGCTAGTGATGAGTAGGTATGACATGTTACGTAATTATAATGGTAATTACTAGGTAAATATTTGCTCCTCAATATTTATGCACTGATGTGTAAAGCCCTTTGTGAATATCAATAAGTAAGCAAGTAGTCATATTACGCATACTGAATGGAATGCTTTTCCAATTTCTAAAGTTATTGGGTAGGTAGTAGGTAAGGTACCTTTGGTAATGTTGTGTAACATACTAGGTATTTACTTACTAGATATCGTAAGTTACTAGTTATCGTAATCTTTTGCTAGACCCTTCCAAAAATGTCACAAGAACTGCAACTAATCATGAAACCACCAAATGTAAAATACCAGAGACTAGCTATTACTGTGTAGGTAGTACCTGAAAAAAACTTTGATCGAACACCTGCAATTTTTTTACAATAACATAAGAGCTGTATTTTTGTGGTGAGCAAGTACTTGTTTCTCTCGAGTGTCGAGTTTCGAGCTACGGTCGCAGGAGTCGGGTTCCAGTCACACTACTGCAGTTCACGGGAACCTCGCTTTTTTATTTAAGACTTTAATACATGGCTACTCGATACTTCCTATTTTTCTTTTTTAATATCACACGCTCAGATTATTAAACAAAAGTCAGATAAACTGTGTGGAACACTGAGAGTGAAGCCCCAAAGCAAATGTGCGCGCTGTACTGACACGAGTCAGTGCAACATGAAGCGAAGCATTGTTAAAAGAAACAAATACTAACACAAATCAAAATTCAAAAGCGAATACAATTATGGGATTGTAAGTATTTGTTATTGTATTTGTATTTGCTTTTGTGGCTTCACTCGCAGTGTCCCGCACGGTCTATCTGCCTTTTGTTTGATAATCTGAGGTCACACGGAATTATACTTTTGTCAACAGTAATTTTTAGTATCACAGGTACTACAGCTCAATCTAACGGCAATATCTCCATTTTGTTAGCAAAATTTAAAAATAATTTTGATAAACCTCATAAGTTACCCATTGCGATACAAGCTCACTCTCATGAAGGTGAAGATTTTTTTACATTGACACAATATTTAAAAGTTAACGTTTTCCCGACACTAGGAATTATCGTAGGAGTCGTGGGTGCTTTTACAAACATATAAAACTCGCATAAGTACACAAACAACCAGACCCGGAAAAAATACCTGTAGTTGTAGGCCATACAAATACTTGTTCCGTGCGGGAATTAAACCCACGACATGCATCGCAGCAGCGAATCGCTCAGCCACTGCGCCAACCGAATCCTCATAATTGTATTCAAAATAATTTATTTCTAATAATATTTCATTTATATTGATATCACATTACTTGTGAAGTTTTAACTAATAGGTACAATTTTTTAACCAAAATGTTAATAAGTAGACGGATCAATAAATCAGAATAACCACTATTTTAATGGAATCGATAAATCTCGTGAACGTATTTAAAATGAATAGACCGAGAGAAATATCTGATCACCATCTGCGATAAGTAAAAGTAACATTTCAACATTGATAAAAAAAAAATCCTGTATGTATAAAATACAGTATGTTTCATAACTTATTGACATTCTCAGTAGGTAAATAAGCATTATGCACGAGACTAATATGGCTGGTTTCAAGTAAACCAGCACTAAATGGCAGGAAGTTGGTAGTTACAAAATTGTTAGAGTATTAAAGTTAATACATCATGTTGATTGCGAACCGTGATTGGTTTTTCCTGTATTTTAGCGCTGGCTTACTTAAAACCGCCTAGTAGTACCGCGACACATGCACGAAACGGGTTAACACTACAGCACATCGCTTTCGAAACTACGGAGAAAAAAACACGTTTCTGAACGAGCAGATTCCCACTTCTTTTTTTATAACTGTTTTCAAAATTAGAATGACGTCATCATGTGATTTGAATTAAATCTGAATTAAATCAATAACGGTCCAAAATATTCTAGGAGCTAGCTGTAAATCTTAATCATGATTTTAGACTGTAAAAGCCATAAAAACTTGCTGAAGCCGGTCCTGTCTGAACGACATTAGGCTATAGGAGTCATTTCACTGCATATTACATTCCATACTTTGCATATCATACCTACATACAAACATGTTATAGCATCAATAAAACTGTGTTACGAATTTCGATGCAAATATTTGCTAAAGTATTGACGATTTGTTCATGCACGTTATTTCCATAATTTGCTGGACCGTCTACATAATTCGCACAAACTGGACCACAAATATTCATCATTCATAATTGAACGGTACGTTTCGTTATATTTGTCGTCGTATGTCGCTCGATAAATGCGGATGCGATGCAGGTTGTAATGAATAGGTCCATCAAAGGTTGGCGGGAGGTAGGTTCCAAGTTATCGGAGGCTGTGATCCGGCTGGACGAGTCGGGCTCGGGAGCCGAGGACAACGGGCTGCCCGCATTAGCTGTCTAAATACCTTTCTACTTCACGGTGTCACACGGTACACCGATGCCGCACTGCGGTGTTACGCGCAAATCACCCGCCTGGGTGAACAATCGCTACCTTTTGTTGTAGATTAGGGAAGGACGCAATTGGTTCATTTTCAGACACAATAGTCATTTAAGCATCGTTTTATTGTATGCAAAATAATCTGTTGTTTCAATATACAAGCTAATTTACACCTTTGATCAAACTGCGAATCATTACGTTATGTAAACATGATTCAAATTCAAATTATTTATTAAATAACGATATTTGTTGCAGCGGAAGCAAGCGAGTAGGTATTTTCAGATCGTAATAGGATATAACAAAAGTTTGCAAGTTCTCCTTTCATCAAATTACATTAATAACGTTCTCGTCTTTCATGAATCAGTGAGTTCACCGCGTTATTTATTAAGAACTGCACAATACTTAATTTGAAACTTCTTTTAGAATTTCTCAGGGCTTTGGTATTTAGGTCTAATGAAAGTTCGTTTACATTATACAGCTGGTAAGTTAGAGAAGTCGTACTACTTGAGCTGTGTGCTGCGTACGCGCATGTTTTACACATCGAATAGGTAAAGTGTTTGAGACCGTTGATTGCGCGAAGTGGGGTGAGGCTGGAAGGAGGTCACCAGACGACGGACGTACCAGACGAGGCGCGGGCGGAACAATACCAAATCGCTTAGACTCAATACCTTACAATACGTGAACCAGCAAATTGATGGAAACTGGTAAATAGGTGTGGCTGTAAACGCTATTATATTCGAATAGCACGCCTTCAATTGTTTCTATGAAAGCCTTGTCTCAATTTATCAAGTTTCTAAAATATTCTTCATTGTGTGTGGAGCATCATTCGGATGTAAATTGGTAGAAACACTCTGATAACTTCATTTCAGTGTCTAAAGCTGATTACAGAATATTGATAACTCGTAATTTGAAAATATACTGCGTTCATAATTTAGTTTCCAAAAATGTAAATAATTCGTGTACCAATCATTATTTTTTTCAATAAAAGGAACCAGTAATCAATACATTTCCACTAGACTAAACATCAATTAGAAACAAGAAATTGAATAGACTTGGCTACATTACATTTCCTTCAAAGACTTATTTTTTAACAATTCCATACACACTTTCATTACAAAGTTATTTCCATGTTAATTAGTCGTGTTGTCGTCGGATGTCTGATGGTAGTGAAACAATAGCAGTTTAACTAGTGACATCCGGCCAGTGCCTACAAAGATATCAAAAGACTACACTTGCGTCAAAACACTGTTTTTTAGATTTAAGAAAAAATAAAACAGTATTGAGGTACCTATACCTTTTGAATTGATTCCTGTAGACCGGGCCTCAAGTGTAAGTCTAGTCACAATAGTGTCAGAATGGTCTATCATTGATTTCATAATTGTTGATTTGACAAGTTTGGTAATCTACTAATATAATGGCGTCATTATGATTTTCCAATGGTCAACCACTGACACGCCATTAAAAGAAATGGTATAGAATGGTAATCTCGTACAAAATGACTGACTTAGGCGATAATCTGCTAAAATTTCGACAGTTCCTTTTATCAGTGACCTAGCAATTACCATTAGAAGGTCATTGTGCAGCATTGCTTTTAATTCAACCGACCAATGATCGACCATTATGAATTTAGCAGGTTACGAACTTTTAGCATAATTACAATGGGATCGTGTTGGAATGACGAAATTATAAAAATAGCAGACTTGGCCCCTGGGTGCTTGAACGTTTTGTTGTCACGAACCACTTTCACAATTTAAACAATTCAAAGGACCCCTGTCAAAGATTATGTTAGAAAAAGAAAACAATCCTTATTTCTAGTTCGTGGCTTAGCCGAGAAATACAGAGTTTACTACACAACTTCCTAATAACATGGTCAGTTAACTCACAGACCTACTGCGGTCCCCTTATACACATGCTACGGACCCCTTAGGGGTCCGTGGACTGTAATTTAAGAAACCCTGCTGTACGTAGACATACTCAGTATAGTCATTTGTCACACCACGTGGTCATACGACATATAAAGTGTGGTGTGGAATTTGTTAGTAAGCAAATCCGTTATAGATGACTAGCAACCCGATCCGGCTTCGCATGGGCCTATAGCCTTCCTCGATAAATGGACTATCCAATACAAAAAGATTTTTTCAATTCGAACCAGTAGATTAGCGCATTCAACCAAACAAACAAACAAACTCTTCAGCTTTATAATATTAGTATAGATTCACATATATGTAAATAAACTATTGAATTAATATTAATACTTCAATCATTCACTTCATTCATTCACATTCAATTCAAGGAAGATATATTTTTTTTTATCAATTGATAGGGATACGTTTGACCACTATCTCACCTGATGGGAAGCGATGATGCGGTCTAAGATGGAGCACGCTTGCCTAGAAGTAACCTATTCACTCTTGACTTAAAGACTCCCAGGTTGTAGCTATACATTATGTTAGTTTAATCTTACCCACAGATATACATAGACCTAGATAACACAAGTATCACGATCTGTATGAAAACCAAGAGTGCCATTTTTTGGACGTCACAATGTAATACGAATGTTTTGTTTTTCCTAAATTTGGTATTACTGAGGGTATTAGTTAGATTAAAAATAATTGTTTTTTAAATTAATTACGCATAATATTAATCACAAAATGACTTACCGATGGAAGGAACGTTTACTTTATTTTTTTACTTACGATTTTTTATCGTAAGTTAGGCACGAAAATAGGCACGCGAGTCAACTACTCTTGCGTTATCTTGGTCTATCTATATCTGTGATCTTACCAATTACTAGCTTTTGACTGCGACTTCGTTCACCTGAATTCTCATAAACCTATTATTATTTTTATAATAACACATATGCCAACAGCACTCAGGGATAATGTAGCTTCCTGTTAGAGAAATCATTTTTAGAATTAGACCTATAATTTCAGAGATTAGCGAGTTCAAACATGTACACTCTCATATATAAGATTTATATTATTATTAATAGTAAGTACCTACACATTTAATCACACTCATAAATTACACGTGATACAGTTGCTTGACACTATTAACACACAAACAAAACATTTAAAATATGGCCATGTTATATTGACATCCTTCGAGGCCTTTACAAAAAGTAGTTAGAACAACTAAATTAATTATCAATTAATTTGAATTCAGCGATCGACTGCAGTATGCTGTTAGGTTACATTTTACGGAGCAATGAACTCTAATCCATTAGGGAGGCATTCTCAGTGACCTCATACTCTGAATGAATTTATCATTTATAATAATCTTGTTTTTAATTAGCTTTTGCCACGTGAATGTCGAAATTTTAAGTTTGAACTGTAGGCGGCAACAGTGTTGTAATTTTGTAATATTTTCTTCCCCATTACTTATTTAATAGAACAACTTCTGCAAAGTTTTGGTTATTTAAACAGGCTGAACCATTCCCATTTAATTTTAAACTACCTGTGTACGGTGCGATGCTGCACTCACGTAGACCTATGTTAACGAAAATAAATATTGAAACTATGTCATCACAAACCTGCAACTTGGTCTAAGCATTACCGTGGTAAACTGTGTAAGATAACACATACATAGTACAAAATGGCTCATCCCCCTTATCAAGCAGCGTGATATTGAAGAGATCCTAATCCTAATCCTAATCCTAATCCTAATCCTAATCCTAACTAATATTATAAATGCGAAAGTAACTCTGTCTGTCTTTATTCATGAATAATCTTTATTCATGAACATGAGACAACCATACAGAGTAACTTAATAATAAATCCAGAATAGACAAAAACAAAAAATCGTATAAAGTTACTTTTACAATAAAATGTTGGCAAGTCAACAGCTGGAAAATGTAAAATGGTGGACTGTGGAATGGGATGGTTGTCTTTGGACTGATTCGCCCTATCCCCTCGTACTAGTATAAAACTGTATCACGAGCGGATAGTCTTCCTCAACCTCAGAACAACAAATTCGCACAAGGTTCCAGTTACAAGTCACAAAGCTAAACAGATTGATTACATACATATAGGTGATAAATTATAGCAAGTTATATTAATTAAGTTACACTACTGGAAATGTCTGTGTTGTTTTGGTTATGTTTTGTGTTTATCTGTCTGTCTGTCTTTTCTTCACGCCTAAACTACTGAACCGATTTGTGTGAAATTTGGTACAGGGTAAGTGTGAACCCCAACAAAGGACATAGGCTACTTTTTATTCGACTTCGACTTCGACTTCGTCTGCGTCCGCGATAACCGACATATACGCGGACGAAGTCGCGGGCAAAAGCGAGTAGAAGTATAAACTGACAAGACCAACAGAATACATTTTTTTACTTAGAAAAATTTAGACGGGCCCCGGTAGTTCGGACGTCATCTTTTAGCTGCCTCGGTTATTCTAAATTTATTTAAAATTGTTAATTATGATTTATCTAGACCTCTTTTAACGTTCACGACTTGTTACATTGTTCTCACATGTTGTACCCTAGATTAATATGAATGATGTAACCGAAATTTGCAACTGGTTATTGATTTTAAAAGAGTGGTCATGGAGTTTCTTGCTAGTTCTTCTACATAGAAACCTACTGTTTGGGACGAGCAACTAGCTTCAACTTTCTGACTGACTGACTCTGACAATATAAAAGTACCTGTAAATGGTTTATTTGAAATGAATGATTTTGAATTTTTTGAGTTTTTTAACAGAATCTATCCGGTAGTACGCGTTATGCTGCAACATACATTGCTTTATTAGGATTTTATTATAATTATATATAGATATTGTTACTAGTATAGATGTTTAGAGTACTATTACACGTTGTCAGTCTATATTGTTTAATTAACAATAATGTTAACACAAATAGCTGAAATACTAGAATAGTAGATTGTATGACAAGGTAGATTGTATGCAAAATAATATTTTTACGGCGAGGGCGCTATTTTGAATCCAGAGCGAAGCGAAGGATTCTAGAATAGAATCCCGAGCATAGCGAGGGATTCGAAGTACATCGCTGAGGGAAAAATATTTTTCCTCTCGAGTCATATGCTCTACTTTTCATCTCCTTCTATGAGAAAATATTTCTCCCGGGATTTCGTAGGTATTAAGTTTTGAATGACGTTGTTAGCTTCTATTTTTATTGTTTTAGAACATGAAGTAGTTTTTTTGCAAAATAAAATAAAGTCCGTACCGATTACAAGAACAGAGAAGTAAATCGCGCGCTTATGTTGTTTTTTTAGTTACCGCGCGCGCCTCCCCGCACTGTACAGCCAGTAATTTATACAATTTGCGTTCGATTTCAATGAACGATTCATGTTAAAAATTCAAATCTCATTACTGCCCGCTAAAAAGTCTAGTGGAAAAAAGAGCTACGTTGCTCCCGCTTATAGAGGAACAAAACGACATTTTTCGAATAGAAGGAATGAAAAGGTATTTTAAACACGTCCCAAACTTCAATAGGCCATCAAAGGTAAAAATAGGTATGTTTATAATATCCTTCTTATCATTGTAAACTTTAGTTTTGGTAAGGAAAACAATACGTTTTGTTTACCGCAAACCGCAGAAAAAGAAACCGCACAGCCTACCAACATACCAAGCAAAAATGAAGTTTATTCTGCTATTGTCTTAAAATATATTATAATGCAAATATGTATAAGTAATACCTGGTGTTCACCTTGCAAATATCTTGACGTTACACGTCATAATTTATTATAATTATCCTAACCAATTTACGAAGCAGTTGATTATAATCAAGCTTAGAGTTAAGAATTTAAAACTACAAAACCATCCGTAGATACATTGTACGTAGTCACAATGCAAATCTTGATAATTTTAGTACATAATATGTATGTAAAGAGAACTCATATCCTGCCTCGTTGTGTCGAAATTATACATTATATTTTGAAATTTGCATCGCTAACGAGTAATTTGTAATTACACAATTAGTAGATATTTCATTACAATTTGTAAACTAGCAAGTTTTAAATTTTAGTGTCGAATAGTAAATTGCGGTAATTTAAGCGGATCTTGTAAATAAACTACTTTCGTTTATGTTAGTCATTGACACCATGTATAAACGTTGCCTCGGTTGAGAAATATATCACATTTTTATGGTAAGTTAATAGTTTCGATAACTGAGCTTACTGACATGCCGAATATTCGAATATCATGAATAATCCAGAATGTTTCATCCAAATGACCGCAGATTTTTTACTTCCGTAAATGACCAATTGAATAATCGATCTTGTTAATGATGGAAGACTCTAGGTAGCAATTAGAAAGTCGTTTAGCAATGGTCACGTTTTATAGAAAGATTTCGTATTTATTTATGTTGTTTTTTTTTTAAATCGAATAGGCAAGTTATTTAAATAACAGGAATTCTGCTTTCTGCATCCTATTTTTAAGAAAATCAGCAAATTATGGCGTGTATCATTACAATAAATGTCTTAGCATGCGATTGGTGAAGCTAATGTCCAGCAGTGTTATTAGGTGATGATAAGCACATGTTGCAAGCCCTTATTACAATGTACAGGTCTGCCCTATAAGGGTCGCTATTAAATTCGGTTCGAGATTTTAAAACTCAACGCCAAGGCATTTGTTTCAATTAAACCATTTACAGGCACTTTTGAATTTATTGTCAAAGAGTCAGAAAGTTGAAGCTAGTTGCTCGTTCCAAATCGTAGGTGACCTATCTTTTTAGAAGAACGAGCAAGAAACGTTTTTTTTTTTACCGCAATGGGCCTCGAGTCTGATATTACAATAGTGTCAGAATAGTCTATCATTGATGTCATAATTGTTGATTTTGACAAGTTTGGTAATCTACTAATATAATGGCGTCATTATGACTTTCCAATGGTTAACCACTGACACTCCATTGAAAGAAATGATTTAAAATGGTAATCTCGTGCATAATGAAAAATAAATGACTGACTTAGTTTACGAACTTCCTACTACTTCAGATTGCTTATAATACCTATAAATAATATGTTAAAATATATATAAATGAAATCTGGCATGAATAAATGTTCAAATTTAGTAGTAGTTTTTCGAAAATCATACCTGCTAGCGGGTTTCATAATAATGGCAATACGACAATAACACAATTCTATTACGAGACCATTGACCGACCAATGATCGACCATTATGAATTTAGCAGATTACGAACTTTTAGCAAAATGACAATAGAATCGTGTTGGAATGACGAAATTATAAAAATAGCAGACTTGGCCCCCAGATCTTAAGTGAACTCGACGGACAATCTTTTTTAATCAACATTATCAAAGGGTGTATTGAGAACCGAATAGGCCAACCCGAACTTGAATACAATACAATGGCATTGTGAATGTATAGCGCCCCTTACTGATATACAGTACAATAGCACATCACACTTATCAAAACATTGGGCACTATAGCTGATGCCTGCGACTTCGCGCGTGAATTTCGATTATCTGTCGGATATTTTTTTTTATGAAACTGTTTTTTTTAAAGTGAAAGTATGTTACTCCTAATAACATCTGCTATCGGCCAGAGAAAGTCCCGTCAAAATCAGACCAGCCGTTTCGGAGATTCGCTGAAATGAACAGACAGACAGACCGATAAAAATATTAAAAATAGATTTTTTGTTATTAGTGCCGTGTTATCAAATGCATTCAGTAAAAAACTGTTATTTTAACATTACAAACAGACACTACAATTTTATTCATTTGTATGTATATGTTACAGTCAAAACTCTTAACCAGTCAAAACTACCTTTGACTGAGTTCAGTCAAAACCCTTATTAAGATTGCGTTAAGAAATCAAAACACAGAACGCCTTAATTATAAGAATCATTACAAAACCAAAGTTTTAAAAGGGCCACAAAAAATCCTACCGACCTAAAACAAAGACAAAGACCTAAAAAAAGTAGTATTGACTGATTTTTGTTTCAAAAAAAGAAAACCGCCTTCAGAAACTAAAAAGTGATAAATAACTTTAGCACAGAACACACATTACTTTACTTTCGGAAGTCGGTTGCGGTGGCTTTGAGTTTGTGGTTTTGTATTGCCACCGACTTCCGAAAGTAAAGTAATGTGTGTTCTGTGCTAAAATTATTTATCACTTTTTAGTTTTTGAAGGCGGTTGTCTTCTTTTGTTAGGTTATGTTTCCTTTTTTCTGAAAAAACTTTTTATTTTTCGCTTTTTAGTGTTGCCTTAACATTCAAATCCATTAAGAAACGGCGACACACTTATAAGAGATTGTAAATCCTCCAAAGATTGAAGAAACTAAAACGTCGTCTAAGTATTTTTTTGGGAATTTGTTGATTTTCTCAAAAAGGTCTAGATCTATTTTGGTAAAATTTATATGGGACCATTTCGGAGTAAACCCCTTTCGAATAAAAAAATTTTTGAAAATCCCTCTATATATACATATATGACAGAGTTATGCCCGAATATACATAAATATATATATATATATATACTAGCTGACCCGACAGACGTTGTCCTGTCGCTATCTACCTAATTACCGGCCTATTTACCTACCCTAAACCTAAAAAAAAAAAAGTATCCTATGTCCGTCTCCTGGTTCTAAGCTACCTCCCCACCAATTTTCTTCCAAATCGGTTCAGCCGTTCTTGAGTTATAAATAGTGTAACTAACACGACTTTCTTTTATATATACAGATAAACATTGGAATTGATAACCTCCTCGTTTTTGAAGTCGGTTAAAAATAGTCTTGACTAGTTAAGAGTTTTGACTTTGACATATAGATGTATATACATGTAGATTATATCTAAGCCACAAACATATTATGTAACCAAATCGAGATGTTATATCAGGTGAGCTGTAATCAGCTATTACCTATAGTTGGTACTTTACCAACGGTCGATCATACTCCGTTGTACTAAGTCCCTCGAGCGTTAAGATTTAGCGATATAGTTTGTTAAATTGTTACCATGCTATCGCGAATAACTTTCCATTAACTTTCGTAACAAAGAAGGTGTAACAACAATATAGTAACACAGCAAATCGTTTCTCGCTCCGCCATATTTACAAATGTCTTCCGTTACTGAACGAGTCTGCACGAATGAATGCGTGCACCTAAATAACTTGTATGTACTACATACACGTATTTCAACGGAAATTGTGCGAGAGCTAATGTCCACATATTTTCTGATCTCACGCTTGACATTCTTAGTAGGGATAGATGTATTGTAGGTAGGTACAGAAATATATTCATTGGTCTTTATTTAAGTACCTACTGGGTAGACTTTCCTAACCTAATAACAATTATTTACCAAAACCATCGAAAATCGAAGCAAATCAAATCGCTATAATGACATTGACAGTTAAGGCACTCTCCTTTTAGAAAATACTTCTGCCCGCCACTTCTTCTGCGTAGAAGAGAAATATGCAAAAAATATATCCACTCGGCAATAGTGTTTAATTTTTTAGTAGTTTCGAAGATTACCTTCCTAAATACAAGCTTACAAACTTTACCTCTTTAAAATATTAGTATTGATTAAAAAAAGGCGTGCCCACGTATTTTATCGCACTAGCAATCCCTCCTAATAATATCAAGATATATGACCAATCATAAATAAATCAGACTGTCCAAAATTTGAAAATAAATACTGGCAATAGATTATTGCTAAAAACAGCTACAGACATAAAAAAACCACTTAAACCGAAACTAGAGCAATCATTTTTTTAAACCTATCCAAAATAATGGCTTAGCCATTTTATTTCAGCTTCTAAATCCTATCCAATAAATTTTTGACATAAGCCCGGTTTGAAGAAGTTGTATGCAAATCTATTTTCTATTGCCTACTTAAACAAGTTTGCACCGTTACAAAGCTGCTTCACGCATTAATAGGCGGTGTGGACATAGCCTTGCTGGCCATTACACGGAATAATCCCACTAGTGGACCTATTTGACACTAATTGGTAACTGACAGATCGTATGCATTAGTACCTACGTTTAAGAAACATTCAAGTTTTTGATGATGATTTTTTTCCTTGTTTTTAATATAAATGTGTAAAAGAGCTTGTAGCAAAAAATTGCAATTTGATGAATTATTTGGTAGCCTAGAAAATTAATTGTCTTTGATAAAAAATGCTTGCATATCCAGTTATGTTGGTTTTGGCACCCTATTACCATACACATGTGCTAAATATGTTTTAGGATTGAAAACACCCGTATTTGATCCAGGATAATATTGGTCTAGGTCAGTAAATTGCAGTTAACTAGTATGTCAACAATTCAGAACTTAATTTAATGATACACATATTCTAAAAACCAGCCGGCTCTCCACCGATGTAGAGCTAGAAGAACTGCCAGCAGCCTAAAATATCTCTATAGTCAGGAGATTCCTCTCTCAGGAGCCCTGACTACCGGTAGCTTAGACCCTATTCCCAATACCGGTGGGCTACTATTTTTTTAAGAAATAAAAAATCCAACTATTTAATTTGCCACCGTCGTGCTACAATCGCTAGCCGAAATTAAATTTTTAATCTCACAATAAAATATTATGTATAAATTCAAGGTTAACTACCAAGTTTAATATGCATAAAAATGAGGCAGACAATGCGCTAGTTACATGTGAGTTATTTTAATAATAATGACACATAATATTAAATTATAATCCATGTTTATAGGCAGTTAATAATTTTACACGCGCCATAGATAAAGATGAAATATTTGCTATGGTAATTTTTTAATTTACATACTTAATAAAATATGGATTGATAATGATTATCCTACTATTCATACTTCCATACTGATATTATGAATACGAAAGTAACTCTGTCTGTCTGTTGCGTTTTCACGACGAAACAGTTGGACCGATTTTGAAATTTGGTATGAAGATATCTTGAACCTTTGGAAAGGACACAGGTTATTTTTTTATAATCCGCGACTTCGTATGTATCCGCGATATCCGACGTACACGTGGAGGTCGTTGCGGGCAGAAGCTAGCAAAGTATAATTTAAGTATCATTTACCACTTTTCAAAAAGTCCTAATGATTTTTGTTAAAAATGGCAAGTAAAGTAATTAATGTCATGGTCGGCAAAACTAGTTTAAGTGAATCATATCAATTTTAACATACCTGTATTTGTGTATCTGTTTTGACTACCAAACCGTCTGTGATGTGCCATCATTAATTTAGAAATATAGGTAGGTACTGGCTTACGGCACCATGTATGTCTATTCTGCTACAATCTCCCTTAGTGAATACCTTTATAGGTGAAGAGAGCTGTCATCCGTCCGTCTGTTTTGTCAATCCCTAGCATCGGGACAGATGACAATTCACTTTACCTAGGTGTTCAGCTCTACTGGTCGTGAATTATTATTGTTGTCTGGTGCTAGGTCGGAGGTTTTAATAAATTAAAGAGGAAAACTGAATGAAAATACTTGTATTCTAAAGAGCACGTCAGTACTCCGTAAGTGTCAGGCCAAACATCGCCTTGATGTAAAAATAAGCATAACGCTTTTAATCCCAAAATACTTCTAGAACAAATTTAGAGTGTTTAGACGAAACATTTAATCAAACAAATGCTTTCAACCAGCTTGCATTACACATACACATGTAACCTCTACAGTACCTACTGATTGTCAGACCACCATCTTCCAAGCGCCGGTTTCTACTGAGTTAATAATGAGAAAACTTAATATCACTTTCTTCTTCTTCGTTGATGTCACTCTTAATAGAGACGACCACTCTGTCAAGAGTGATACCGACGATGTAGAAGAAAGTGATATTAAGTTTTTCCGTCGTCACTTCAGGTGTTGGTGGCATGCTTTACGACACGTCGCCATTCCTCCCTTACAGCTGCCTTCCTCGTGCATTCCTGCAAGGTGCCAGCAACTGCAGCCTTGACCTGATCAGTCCATCTTAAAGGCGATCTACCTCGTGGCCTGGTACCTTATCACTTTGCACGAACTGAAAATCGAACCAAGCACTATGCTCAACAGTCGTACTTGTACACTTGCACACCGTCAATCTATGTTGACATACAAAGTCCAAACATAACTGCTTCTTACTCTTCAAACTATTACGTAAATATTGGCCACAACATTCCCAACAGAAGAAGTCACTTGGAGCTGTTAGAGAAAGTTGTAAGTTACGAATTATTACACAATTAACTGTTAATCTATTACGAACAGCGAAGTTAATTGTACGATAACAAGTCATTGCTTCCATTCTATTTTAATGGAATTTTAATTTAGGTACGTATCAGTCTACCTAAGTTGTTTAGTTAAAACTTTGGACCTACGTATTTCCAACCATACTCTAGTCTACAAAAAATTCTCCGAATAAAAGAGCAAATAACGTTTATAATTATCTCAGAGAAAATATATAATTTACTTATAGGTATAGGTACTCAGACATTTTTTAGAATAATCTAACAATTGACGACGTTGTCAAATAACTTCCCTACCTATTCATTGAAATATCCAATACTTGTATTTACACACTCATTATTTACGCCAGTTCACCGTTAGAGGCCGTTCGACTGGTCGCAGCACATAATAACAACACCTCTATCAACCAGAGACAACTTGTAAATCATAGAAATGTATTTTATAATGGACCTCTTTTATCTCGGCTGAATCTCGGCACAAATGAACAGTAG
Source organism: Charanyca ferruginea (assembly GCA_947361185.1). Lineage (NCBI taxonomy): Eukaryota > Metazoa > Arthropoda > Insecta > Lepidoptera > Noctuidae > Charanyca > Charanyca ferruginea. The sequence continues at coordinate 16,110,672 of OX376059.1, read as the reverse complement.
GTACCTCTCACAGACAGTCGTGTTTGTAACGATGATCATGACCATCCCTCTCGTGGAATAAAGAACTCCTCCAATTTAATCACTCACTTAAACTCGAAATTCTTTTGTGTATTTGCTATTTTTGGAACAAACGTCTTGAAAATATGAAGAGCCTTGAAAAGATGTTTTTATTTTCGAACTGAAGACGACGATAATTGAGTACAAAACATTGTTTGTACAACAAGTGACAGCAGTAATTACAAAAAGAAAAATGAAATACTATCTAATTACCTATAATAAAGAATCGCGGTATAAATTCGGTATTAAACAAGGTAGGTAGGGAAGTAAAAATAATTAACTCACGTCGTTATTATTTATATACCCATTTATTTAATTACTAACATCAAAACATACCAGACCGTACGAAGGTATTAATTAGGGCAGCCGATTAATATTTATATTGGCATTTATCATTTACCGTTACTTTATTCGCATGACCGATCTTCAATACTAGCTAAGTATCAAAGTAGTATGGGCCAGTAACGGCCCGGCCCGGAGTTAAACAGGTGCGTCTATGGGCTACCTACATGTATTTAAGTACGCAATTATACGCGGTATAATCGGTCATGGCCGTTCGACTCTTTGAAGAATATCTTCTCGCGGCCTTCGTTTGCTGGTAAATTAGGGATGTTGTCTAGAAAACACCTGGTCATGGCCTCATCATACAAGGCAATATACTCACTGAGAATACTGAACTCAAAAGGAGGTTATATAAGCTAATTTAGTTTTAGCAGCAAAGTATATGCAAATAATGTCTTGAACTTTATTATGATTTTTCGACGAAAGAGTACCTATTTCGTGCAAATGAAATTACTTCATGAACAACCTAATAAGGTTCCCCCCCAAGGAATAACTCATACTAATAACTCTAGGACAAGTTCGATAACTAATCTAAAACAGAACAATAGCTCAGCGAACTTGTCTGTATTGAAGCATCTTCCCACATGTATTATTAAATAGCTGTCGAGGCCGAGGTCACGATTAATAAGGAAGAGTTATGTCAGACAATCATTGCTACAACTAACTTCGCAATGTATTTTGAAACTTTGAAACAGTACCTAGTGGAACTGTAGATATATGAAAGAGCTCGTCTGAGGCTACTACCACCCCAGTAACTTCTACCGCAGCATAGCAGGCAGGCAGCATTGATGTTGCTATACCAGTAAGAAGGATGGGATAGGAGGTAATAACAGGCACGTGAGACATTTCAGACTCGTCTCTGGGATTGCACCCGCAATGGAACTGCAAAAATGATCATCGCTTCAATTCTTTACAATAAACATTTATAACACTGTCGTGGTTTGGCAATGTTGAAATCGGCTTAGAATCTAAATATGAAAACCTCTTGACCTCTACAACACGTATTGAGGAATACTGATTTTATAACGACGGACCAGAATACAAACGTGCTAATTACAGAAATGGGGAATTACTGAAAATCAATTTTGCCATATTTGTTTGTTTAATACATTGACAGTTAAAATATAATTAAAGAGCATATGTTGGGGACCGATATGAGGACCCTAAAAAAACAAATGAGTGCCAAGGTACTGACAAGAATAAGTAAACAGTGAGCTCGTACCAGTACCAGTTTCACGCACAAATGAACAAGAAGTCTTACGGAGACGTCGTCTAACGTTTACGCGTCTGACGCTCAAAGTCCTACCGTGTACTGAGCGCTAAGATGGTTACACATCAAATATAGACATTTTCAGTTGATCACGTCAATCAATCAATGCGATGGTCTAGATGTCTAGAGACCATCGCATTGATCATGTTAGGCCAGTTGTTTGGTGTCTATTGACTACTAGTACTGACTACCCGTACCGACAGTTATAGGTTGTTTGTGTATATGAGTTTATAAATGTTTGTAATCGCACCCACGATACAGAAATTCCAAAAAAAATGTTATTCGTATGACAACGAACCGGCTAAGCAAACTGTCACTTCCGTCCGTCTCGAATTCTCGACAGGATTTATGCATTTTCTTGAATGTCGCTCCTACAATGTAGATATGAGTAACTAACGTCAAACACGTTTAAACGTATAGCAATCTTTCACAACAAAGTATTTAACGTCATATGTTTTTTTTTTCACCGGTGCAATGTGTCTACGCAAACTGCGCGGAATGTGCGACACACACAGCTTAGGTGATTGAAAAGTTTCAACTGCCTATTTTCTAACTAAACGACCTCGCAGAAATCGGTTCCGCCATGTCGACCTTTGAAATTTCGTAACACATTTTATTGAGTCATTCCCACACCTATTGTTTCAGCTAGCAAAACTTTCATATGGTATCACATAGTACGGTTGCTTTTTTTAAACAGTGTAAGTGTCGGTTCGTTTGTAATGTTTCAATAACGACGTGAAGACATAAAAGTTAATAATAAATATTCGTTTCTAAATCGATAATAAACTTTTAGTATCAATTTGAATCGTTGTGGCATCGTGGGTATTGCAAAACGTTTATTGCTCTGACGTCGAAAAGGTACTTCCAAGAGTATTGGGAAACATCTGCAGGAATATTAGTAATTACTGTAATTTGTATCTAGATGCCATGCTGATGAGTACGTATTTGTGTTTACTGCAAAAGTGACACTTGTGTATCGTTAAAATAACGCACAGTTTTTCATGGCTCGGCTACAGATGCGAATTATTATAAACAAATAGATGACTTAATAGATCGTGTCCCCATGCCTATCATTCTTCTTACTGTTATGTTCGTTCAAAGAAACAATACCTATTTGTAGTACGTTCAGACTAAATAAAAAAAAGAATGACTTTGGAATGTTTAAAGGTTAACTACTTACTTTCAATTCTGAAACAGTGATTAATAATTTACGTAGCTCACATTAAAATTATACTGTAAACATAGACCTTAGCTGTTGTACAAACGACTATTCACAATATCGAATCATTTTGCTAAAAAGCGCTCAAATTTGAAGAAGTTTAAAGCACCAAGATGACTTAATTCAATGAATAAAGTTGTCCAAACTTAATGGTCCAAGTTATTTCTGGAAATCGCTGATAATTTTTAATAAACTTCTAGTAGGTTGTCACAGACAAGAGTGATCGATTAATTAACTTACTATCATAACTATCCATAGCTGCATATCTCTCCTAACTATTTCTACACTGTATTCTCTCTCATTTTCCTAGAAAATTTTCCGAGACAAGACAACAAATATTCAGGGAATAGAAAAAGGTGGTATATATGTATAAGAAACTTAGCTATAATGATTTCTATTACGCGCTACCCGCTAGTGCCATCAGCCACTACATTTATCATGCCGTGTGTCATTATACCCGCGCCAGCGATCGTTCACGCCCCACGCTGAGGGAGGCTTTATCAGTTTTCTTATGCTCTATATTGACATTTATTGTGTACTTCTTAGCACATTCAATTTGCACTAAATAAGTCCCGTTACGGTCTAAAACTAGGGTTTCCCGTAATGCCCATTTATTTTTATATGACTAGGATGTAGGGTCTCGTAACTGCATAGATAGTATTTGCATTTCCAGGTTTAACTCACTCACTCATTTCAGCATAAGTATCCTGTTTTTTGTTATTTCAAATCATTATATTAGGTTGGGGAAAAAATTTCTTCGCATTTTTTAAGAAAATTCAAAACATTTTTTAATATAGTTTATTTACATTTAACTAAAGTATGTAGGTACCATTTTGTTCGATAACTTTTTGCCATCTTGTAGGTAGGGACATGATCACATTGCTATAGAAATTTTAGGACTTCTGATCAAAATACTTCGACAAGTGGTTTTGGCAGTCCTCTCGTGATGTTAACCTGACACTGCCTAAAGAATTCTGAAGAGACCGAAACAGGTGGAAATCTGAAGGTGCAAGGTCAGGACTATACGGCGGATGCATTAACACCTCCCAGCCAAACTCTCTTAATTTTTGCTGAGTGGCTAAAGATATGTGAGGTCTAGCGTTATCATGATGAAAAACCACACCCCTTCTGTTGATTAATTCCGGCCGCTTTCTCTCAACTTCTTGCTTTAATCTCATCAGTTGTTCGCAGTAGAGTTCAGAATCGATGGTCCTGCCTGGTGGTAACAGCTCATAATGAATAATAATGCCCTTCCAATCCCACCACACACTCAGCATCACCTTGTTGCGAGTTAAACACATTCAGTGCGTTACGGGAAGTATTTGGTTGTAATTGAGCTTCGCTCTGTGCGGCAGCTAGTTGTCCTTGTTTTGCACTCCGTGCGGGGATGATTACTTCAAGTATTCGTACAAGTAAAAAAGAGACGCCTGTATTGCCGGTGTCCTTGCTTGAAGTATATTAAAATTTACGAATAAAAATGTACGGGAATTATTTTTTCGTAACGCACAGAAAGGTAATTATTTTACAATAGTGCGATACGGGAACTATTTGGCCGTATCCTAAACCCCGTACCGCACTGAACGTGCGCACGCGCGGCCCTCAGTTAGCCGTAGTGTTGTGCCCAGTAAACACGTTTTTACAGAACGCGATAGGTATTTTATTCGTCACGCGTAAGTGAGTAAATTGTACATAAGTAAACAATGAAACGTTCACGTAGAAAACTTATTTTGGGGAAAGGTGTAAAGACAGAAGGTGAAGAGGCTAAAAACATTATTGTGAGTAGTGGTTCCAGTTCATCGAAACCATCTAATACAAAAAAACCCAGTTAAATTTTTTTAAGTCCATCAACAGGAAGAGAATTTAGTGTATTAGAAGATGTAATAATTAATAAAAATAAAAAGACGGATCCAGACTCATTATCGCTGGAGTTGATTATATTATCGAGTAGAACAAATAATTGTGATAATTCAATCAGATTTTTTTTTAATTTAGCTTTTATAAGCACCTAAAATAAATAATAATATAAAATAAAGATTTACTGTTTTTGTTAAAATGTTAACATTAACATAGCTAATTACTTATTATTTTTGTTAAAAATGGTTTTTGCTGATTGTGTATGACCATTAGTAATATAAATAATAATATAAAATAAGAAGTTACTGTTTTTGTTAACATAATTAATTATAATTTTTGTTAAAAAATAGTTTTTGTTGATTGTGTACGATCTGAATAAACAATAATAAATCTGAAACAGAAAAATATGTTACTTGTTACACCCCATCCCTAGCAATGTAACTGTTGCATGCGCCACGACAAGTATTTTCCCGTAATATCAACCTTTTCCAAAATACCTGTAACTTTTAAGATATTGCTTAAAACCCCGTGCGACTGCAGCTATATATACACAAGGATGTAACCTATTGATTAGTACAACAAAAAAAAATATCTGTAGACTTTCCATGTCTCTGTGATGGTTTAAAGTCAAGATTACGTACGGGAAAATAGACGTCGTAACGCATATCAGGCGTTCTTGATACGGGAAGTATGTGACTTGTACAGCACTGGAAGTAAGTATTAATCTAGCGTAGCCGCAGGGAAGGTGTTAACCCGGGTTTCGCCACAGTCTGTGAAGCCTGACCGGCCTTTGACCACGACCTTTTTCGCACGTTCTTGTCGTACGTGATCCACTTTTCATCACCAGTTCAGCTTCTTCAAAAATGGTTCGGTTTCATTACGTCGTAATAAAGAATCATAAATGAGTACACGGTTCATTAGGTTTCTTTCAGTGAGCTCGTGAGGTACCCAAATATCGAGCTTTCAAAAATGGCATCCATTTTATCCGTAATAGGGCGACCACAGCGACGTGCATCTTTGACATCAAAATTTCCGGATTGAAAACGCTTAAACCTGTGCTACTCTCACAGTCACTGCACTAGGTCCATAAACATCGCAAATTTTTTTCGCGGCTTGTGTTGCATTTTTACCTTTTTTGTAGTAAAATTTTAAAATGCATCGAATTTCTTCATAAGATTCACTCATCTTGACAGTACGAAAAACAAATACAAATCACACATTTTCCTAATTTGAATTTGGAATTATGTTCTTTAAAATTTAAACTTTCAGTGATACCAAAACCAGCCAGATACAAATAGTATAGCCAAATAGATTTTATTACAAGTTCATACATACTATATAATGCGAAAAGACTTTTTCCCCAACCTATTATTAACAATGTCACGTCTGTTTCTCCCCAGGGTCTCCGTGGAAGGTCGAGGTGATGGCAGGGCCGTTGGGCGGCGGCGGAGGGGAGCCCACTCGGCTGATCCCTGCCAGAGTACCAGCCGTCTTTGAGATCTCCACCGCAGCGGGAGAAGCTACCTTCAGCAAAAACGACGTAAGTTTACCTGCTCTTTGAAGTTCTTAAAAAAGAAGACTTGTCAAAAGCCGACGGCGTAGTTTCAAAGATTTGAAACATTTCTTTGAAGACAACAATATGGGATAACAAAGTGAAAACTTTGCCCACAGGTTATGCTCAACTAAACGAGCTACGCCTCGCGACTTTCTTACTATTTGCGTCTTTAAAACTATATATATCCATTCGGCGTCTTTTATAGCCACCAAGTCTACATCTGTATATTAATTTATTTTATTTACAAATTATGTCGAAACAATAAATTTATTTAGTTTTTAATCGACTTAATAAATGCTGAATCTTTGGAAATTCGAATTTGCATTGCACCTACGAATACATAATTTAATTAAAGAGTTGCGATGTTTTATCGAACGCCAATGTTTTCACGAAGCTCGATGCCCGGCGCACTCACTCGCGCCAATTTATATCAATTCAACTCTTCATTGAAGAGTCGCATGACACGATACGAATTCGATGGGAAAATTCTGAAGCTAATTTTTGTACCTTTATTTTCATTGGACTGTACAATTTTTTTCAAATTCCAGCTGTAATGGTATTTTCACAAAAATACCGAAATTAGTTTAAAACATTTTTTTTATTTATTAAAACATTGCTGGGCAAGCGACTTTTCCATTTTTCGATATCATTTTTGATAACTATACTTATTGAATTTTGTAAGAAAACAAACTTGCGGTCTTGTCTGAAGACACCAAAGAAGACACCAAACTATTCTCAATTTTATACAAAACCTGTAGCTGTCCTATGAGCCATCATCATCATTATATTCATGACAAAGGCAAGAAAATAAGAAAAAAAACAAGTAAAATTCAATAAAATGGTACAACATTTTATAAAGATTAGCATTAGCATGTTTCCCTTTGATGCACTATAATTCTACATAATCATCAATCATTCTACATAATCTTTCTTCATATAGGTTGGCGTAACAGTAACAGCTCCGTCTAGAAGGTCAGTGACCTCACGTGTCCTGGACGTGGCGGAGAGACCAGGGGTGTACCGTATCGAGTTTACTCCAGAAGAAGTCGGAACACACCTTATCGATGTAAGTACTGAACTTGCGTCCATCTATCTAATGTTGTTACCGAACCTGCGATCAAAATTATTATAGTTCGCCGTCCGCTCCCCATTATCGGTCCGCCTGCGCCCCGCGCGCTAATTAACTACCTGGTCTGCTTGTGTTTATGTGTCTTCTGCGTTTGCGTCTCCGTAATAATAGAACGAGCAATATTGAACTGGCCAACGCGTCCACTTGTGAATACATTTGGAAAGAAACTGATGGAATATAGCCGGGGTTAATAGATCGACGTCGACCGGCAATCGATCAATGTTAGTCGACCGGTATCCGTCGATCAATTAAAGCTACCACACCAATCGATCAATGTCGATCGACGTCGACCGATGGCATCGATCGATGATCGATCGATTGGTGTAGTAACACCCTTAGAAACAACGGTGAAAGAAGTATATTGAGCAAAGTTAAGTCCCAATTAGATCTGCTAGGCAATTCTTTAAACTAATAATGACGGCACGGTTGGCGCAGTGGCTGAGCGATCGACTGCTACGCAGCGTGTTGCGGGTTCGATTCCCGTCCAGGGTAAACATTTGTGTGATGAGCACTTGTGTTTGCCTTGTGTCTGGGTGTTGTTTGTCTATATATGTATGTATTTACAAAAAAAAAAAATGTATTTGTGTATGTATATCAGCTGTCTGACACCCATAGTACAGGGTCTCCCTAGTTTGGGGTCAGATGACCGTGTGTGAAAATGTCCCCACATATTATTATTATTATTATAATATGAAATGCAGGTCCTTAGCTCGCTCATGTACCTGCCTAAGGGTGTTACTACACCAATCGATCGATCATCGATCGATGCCATCAATCGACATCGATCCACGTTGATGTGAGTGTGGTAGCTTTGGCTGATCGACGGATACCCTTTCACTAACTAATCGATCGATTGCCCGTCGATGGCATCGGTCGACGTTGATCAATAATCAAGCAGCTCGATCGACGTCGACTAATAAATTCTACCGTCGATCGATGCCGTCGATCGACGACCGATCGATCGGTCTGGTAACACCCTAATAATTTAGCATTAACATGAGATTGAAATGGTTTAGATATTAAACGTTGATTCATTTTAAATAATAAAAAATAGAACTATGAGATATTGTGCTTAGATCAATAAGTCTTAATTTTGTATGAACAACATATTCAACTTTGACGAAAAGCTCATTTGTTGTTCAAACAAAATTGAGACTTATTACAACTGACGAATCTTGTTTATTATTTTATATAATTTCCGCATAATTGTGACACGCGGGATAGCTGTTTGGACATTTCCACTTGTTTTTTATTCCGTGGGTACCTAAACTAGGTCCAGCATCCATGAATGTTATAAAAAAAAAAACCTTCTATTTACTTAACATTATGATTACAATATAATACATTGTTACATAAAATGTAATAATATAAAGTTCATCGCCTGATTAACATTCTCGCTACGTGTTATATAACACCTTTACTATGGTAGGTACCTACCTACTTATTTAAATGTTGAGAAAACCCGTCCCGGAATAGCAATTTTATACATATATTATTGCTATTTATAATATTTTCACGCTTGGTTATATAAGCATAAAGTTGGTTGGTGCAGTGGATGAGCAATTGACTGCTGCACCGAGTGTCATTTGTTCGTATCCCGCACGACACATATATTTGTATGGACTACAAATGGTTGTTCGGGGCCTGCCTGTTAATTTATTCGAGACTTACAGGAGAAATTCCTAGCAGTAGAATATAAAAAAAAACAAAAACGTTTGACTCGGCCACCTTTATTAATTACCGCTCCATGCTCTATTAGCTTGGGAGCGTCCTACGCTACATTGGCTCATTCTCTACTCAACGACTCGTCTGCTCCATTTTCTGCCGAAGGATTTACGTCATACAATATTTGAATTGATGGTCAGCTAAATCGAAACTGTATGATAATAAAAAAAACAATTGCGTTCTTTTTTTATTGTAAATACGTTCTTACTATTATTTTTAAATAATATCAATTGTTTCAGGTCACATTCGCAGACGAGAAGTTGGCCGCAGCGCCACTGGTAGCCAAAGTGTACGACGCAAGCCTTATCAAAGTGACAGACGTGGGCAACGCGGTGGTCGGACAACAATGCCAGTTCAGAGGTAAGCACGGACTACCCTACCCTCCCCCCGCCACAGTCATAGAAAACACAGTCAAATGATGTAATAATTATTGTCAAGTTGGGGTTTAATAATTATTATATTGCTAGCTTTTGCCCGCGACTTCGTCCGCGTAAATGTCAGTTATCGCGGATTCAGACGAAGTAACGTATTAAAAAGTAGCCTAGATGTCCTTCCCCAGGATTCAAGCTATTTTCATACCAAATTTCATCAAAATCAGTTCAGCCGTTTCATCGTGTTAGCGTATAACAGACAAAGTTACTTTCGCATTTATAATATTAGTATGGATGGAAGTATGGATTAGCACGGAAGTATGGATTTGACCGTATTAACTATGAAAGTGCTGAAGCTGCATTCGTTCAGATTTTCAGTCGCAATACGTCGATAAGTCTAATTAGAATAGTATGCGTAATGCGAGGCATCGGCAGATAATAGGAAACACTGGTTGCCTACGCCGTAGGCTTTACGCCGCAGGCTCTACGGCGTAGGCCCTACGAAAGCAGCCAAAAAATTGTATAATTTGTGGGTTCAGATTTCTAAAGCAAAATAATCAAGTTCAAAGTAAATCCTCCGAAACCTACCGAGCACGGTGATTATGGTATTATCCCCCCCTGGAACATAAATTATAGCGCCGATGTGAAGAAGGGGACATTTTCCCCCATTGAACGTTTGAGAACCAAGGGGTCGTTACGTCTCTTACCTCCCTTCATACCTCTTACATCCACAATTGGTTAGCTATCTAGATTTTAATTTAATTGGCTATAATAAATTTACTTAATTGCCAAAAAGCTGCTTTACCGGAAATTGTTGGCTGACTTTCTAGAACGATAGCATAACAAATGAAATGTCGTTAAAATTGATGTAGAGATTAAATTAGATTGACAATTTTTATAAGCTCGATGCTCATAAAATTTATCAAGCTAGTTAATTTAAAATCAAAATATTATGTTGGCAAAAATACAAGGTAGTTACCACAGATAAAGATCGACCCTAGATAACGCAAGTATCACGATCTGTATGAAAACCAAGCGTGCCATTTTTTTACTGGTATTACTGAGGGTATTAGAGAGATTTAAAATAATTCTTTTTAAATTAATTACGCATAATATTAATCACAAAATGACTTACCGATGGAAGGAAACGTTTACTTTATTTTTTTTACTTACGACTTTTGTACGTAAGCTAGGCACGAAACTAGACACGCATAGTAATTGCTCTTGCGTTATCTATGTCTATCTATATCTGTGGTAGTTACCTTCTTACGCTTAGGTATGAACGTAACAGAAAGTTTATTTTTCCAGTGGACGCCAGCGCCGCTGGAGAAGGACAGTTGGAAATCTCAATAAACGAAGGCGAAGTTCCTAATCACGTGCAGGTAAGCTTGCGTCATTATACTCGCAATCTGTAACTTTAAATGAGGTCCGTCATTCCTTTTTCAAACTTTAAATTGAATTAAAAAGTTTTTTATTCTGTAACTGCGACTATGATTCCATAGATATACCGAGTTCGCCGGAATTTCAGAATAATCTCATACCAACCAACGCGGCTAAATTATTTAAATTAATGGTAACGAGTTCTTAAGGAATGTCGAGTAAAATACCATTATAATTCTAAATATTCTTTATAAATATTCATAAGATTTTTCTTTGGTATCTTATTCATCTATTAAATCCTTATTTATTGCAAAACTACAAAGACTCGGGTGAGGAAGGCGGTGGCTCCCATTAATCCTCCCCACTTTTAACCACTTGGCCATCACTATAAGCTATTTTACTATAGGTACAACAGACTGCATGTGGCAAATAACCTTTTGGAACTTGAGCTGACCTAACATAGTAGGTACTAGGTACAGAGTATCAATAGAACAAGGGGCCAGCATATACTAATTTTGTTACCACACTACAACGACCGACACTGTATACAAACCGACACACACACACATACACTGACAAACAGCCAATTGCATATTAATATTATGGGTTTACTAATGTTTGCTATGATTTAAAATGCCATAATTTTGTATAACATACTTTTATTTGGCATAATTTCATTAGAAATAATGCTTCAGTTGCTATATTCGTTAAATTACATAAAATCATTTTCACTAATTTCATTGGACATAATCGATCAAGTGTCATAATAATGTTAATTCATAAATTTATTTGCTATAATTTTTATTTTCAATAATTTCGTTTTCCATAACATTTATTCACCATTGCCCATACTAGTAAAACAATGCTAGTTCAGTACAACCGCCTGCAATGTTGATGTCATGATCACAGATTTTTTAATCACAAGGAAACCTAAAAATATCAGTAACTTTATTTACGTATAACACAGCTTACGCATAATTTTACTAATCATAATAATGATTAAGCATAACATTTAAAAGCATAAATTTATTTACGCATAATGATATTAAAACATATTTTTACCATTCATGCAGTAACCACGCAAACATGTAAACAAGCATGCAGCAAGCATGCGGCAAGCATGCAGCAAGCATGCGGCAAGCATGCAGCATGCAACATGCAGCAGGCATGGTTTCTGTCACGGCTCCGGCGGTCCCACGCGAGTTTATCGTCGCCGATGTGTTTTACGCTCACCAGCTGCTCCTCAGCTCGCGGGCCGCCTCGCCTCTTCGCGCCTACGCGGGCTTAGATTACACTCTGAGTGTAGGGCAGAGAAGACTAGGTAGAGTCAGTTTTGCAGCGATTCGTTTCAGTCACTAACTTTTGTAGCACAACTTATTGTTTTTTTTAAGACAATACTTTAGCGTGACACTATAGATCTAACCTACCTCTTTCATTTTTACTAACTTTTTATTGTCTAAAGATTGCTTACTGTAATAAATCATTTGGTTAGTGGGTGGCCTTAATGACATTAATTTTTGTACAAAACAATAAACGTTTCTAAATTATATGAAATGTTACTTATGTCAAGTAACGATTATGTAATGTGTTATTTATAGAAACTAATGATTATAACATATGAACATCATATCATATGATCATATTTTTGATTATGGAAACTAATTTTATGGCAAATGAAAGTTATGACTAATAAGTTGATATGACAAACGTTATTAGTATAGATGATAATAGTGCAAGTAAATATTATGACGGGGGACGATTATCGAAAACATTAATAGTACAAAGATTTTATGGAAAACAAGACAATACCATTATTATGCAATCGATTTCCGTTCACTGGCTGTAGGTACCTACCTACCACATCACTAAAAAATTACTCTAATTTTTTAAGTTACACAGTTTCTACGGTGTCCCCTTGTTTCGCAGACAGCAATTTCATAGAATTTCGTTTCCCAGAAAATATTTCACATAATATTTGGTTCTCGTATTTTTATTTCGACTAATATTGTTTCAAAGACTATTTACTTCAATTAAAAATAATTCACAGAAACAAAATTCAATGAATTTTTAATCACATTTTTTTGTTTAACAAACTTATCAAAAAGTAGAATTCTTTTTAACGAATATTGTTTGGTTGTTGTATTTTTCCATGGAATTTATTTCAACGAAAATGTTTAGATATAAATAGACAAAAAACAAAAATGTTGTGTTAAAAAGTCAATATGTTGTGCCAAAGTTAATGACAGAAACGAATCGCTGCGAAACCGACTCCACGTAGTCTTGTCTGCGTAGGGCAGACAAGACTACGTGGAGTCGGTTTCCTAGAGTGTAATTTAAATCTGCGTAGGCGTGGAAGGGCGAGGCGGCCCGCGAGCTGAGGAGCAGGTGGTGAGCGTGAATACCATATGCGACGATAAGCTCGCGTGGGACCGCCGGAGCCCCGCAACGCCGGAGTAGTGACAGAATCTATGCCTGGTGCATGTTGCATGATTGCTTGCATGCTGCATGCTTGCTTGCACGCTGCATGCTTGCTTGCACGCTGCATGCTTGCTTGCACGCTGCATGCTTGCTTGCACGCACACGCAGTAAGTTTGGTTAGAACTGAGACTCCTATTCTTGGGAATAAGTTTAATATTACAAAGAATATTTGATTTGTTATTCTATATATGATTATTCTAACAATAAACTTTATTTGAAACAAAAATCAATGATTTAAAAATCTTGAAAGTAAGTATTCTGCGTATTGATTATTCTATGAAACGAAATTCAAAAAAACTATTAGCTATGAAACAACGTACAACCAGTTTCTACCCATAATAAACCTATTTTTATAATGTCTACTTTTAATTTTTATAGGTGGTTGGTGGGGGACGATGCCTCGTTTTCTGGCGGCCAGAAGCGCCGACCCCTCACCGGGTAGACATCAAGTTCAACGGGGAGCCTGTGCCATCTTCTCCTTTCATCTTTCACGTTGCACCAGCACAGAGAGTCACTATTGACACGACACAAGTTGGTGAGTGCCTGTTCATTCAATAATTAGTATGTTATGTACCCTTCATAAATAGGTATTTTTAAGGTCAAATTAGTTTGTTCTACCTAACTTCTTACCTACTTTTCTTGCTTGTGTGTACAGTCACCAAAATAGATAAGTATCCATGTCGTTGGGAATAGTTGAAGTTTCCTTAGAAACCAATGGAGACCAATCAAATCAAATTTAATTAAATCATTGAACTGTTTATTCTCTATTAATTGTATTTTATGTTATTCATAAACACCCATCGGTTTCTAAATAAACTTCAACTACCTATTCCCGGTCACATGGATACTTATCTCTTTTGGTGACTGTACCTACATCGATACTCTGTCTGTAGTATGTACCTACAATTTTAATAAATAAGCAAAAGAAAATGATACAATTAAGTAGTTTCATTGAGTTTGAGAGAAGGATAGTTATTGGCTATTGATACTCGGCTTCTTGATTCCATTTTAAAGTTTTCTTTTGTTAACACCATCTGTATTATGTATAGTAGAACTTATGGCCATTCAGAAAAAAATAGGAAAAAAAAAATTACGAAAAAAAGTCATTTCTAGTCGTAGTGCAATAAAGAATCACTTTCATAAGATTCACAATAAAGACGAATTGAATTGAATTGAATTATCTCCGCAAGTTATTTGGGGTGGCGCTGTAGTCGATAGGATTTATTTACAAAAATTATAACTGGTCAAATCGCCTCTAAACGTTTATTAAAAGCTATTAAATGATTTAAAAAGCTTTTTTAATATATTTTTTTTCATTAATGGCCGTGATGATTTTTTTGTAGTTCGGCAAGCCAGTATTTAAATACGGAACATTTTAAGAACTGTAATATTTTTATATTATTAAGTTGCACTAATAATAAATATTCATACAGACATACCTCCTTTATGACGTTATTTTTATCTAACTAGCTTTTAGATGCAACTAAATTAAATTGCTCTGACGAACCGTACCATTTATTTAATCTGTGACAATTTTTCAATCTATTGTCAATTATGACAACAAATGCCAAACATCTGACATCTAATAAAAATCTCAAAATTAAGACAATAAAGGTAGTCAAGGCGGGAATTTTAATAATATTTTGTTTTTAAAAACATTAAAATTCAATTTATGTACTTATAACATAACGTAACATATATTTTTGTTTTCTAGAATTGATACCCGTGGGTGAATTAGCGTCATGTTCAGTCCGAGTGGAAGGCTCTGCAGGCGGCGAGTTAACGGTAACAGTAAGAGGCCCGAGGGGCGAAGTCCCTGTGCGATTGACCGGGGACGCTGTCACCGGTCTGGTCGCCAGCTTCACCCCAAAGAATGTCGGACCTCATACGCTCACCGCACAGTACAACAATCAAATAGTTCCGGTATGTTTTCAATTTACAATTTTACTTCAACTTTTTTGTACCCAATTAAATAAGAAAGTATAATAATAATAATAAACTACCTAACAACCTGAACCTTTTTCTATGTTTTAATTGCCATAAGCACTTATATTTTATTTGCATTTCTAAAAATTCATTGTTATTTTCAGGACACTCCATTTGTTTGCAAAGCATATGATAGCAAACTAGTAAGTGTGAGTGGAGGCAATGCTGCACGAGTTGGAGTACCAGTGCAGCTAGCAGTAGATGCTGCGCAAGCTGGAGAAGGCAACCTTGAAATTACAGTTGCTGCTCGTGGACTGAACATTCCAACACAAGTACATCCACAAGTAAGTTTTCTATTTTGCTAACATGAAGAAAAGTAACATTTCATGTTGGAAAGGGGAATGTGGTGGAGGAATAAATGTTATCGAATAACCTATCAATAATCTTTTTTTCTTTTCAGGGAAATGCCCGTTTCATGGTATCTTTCACACCAACAGAAGCATGTGACCATGTTGTCAATGTATCTTTTAATAAAGTAAGTAATTTAACTTTTATTACTCTTTATCTCTCAAAGTAATAATGTATTTCAAGCCCTATCTTGATTCTGATCTTTGCCAAATCCCAAACAACACTCAAGGATAATCAGTAAAAGGATCAGGATTTGATGGGAATTGATGCATTCATCATTAATACCGAACATTCAAGGATAACATAAAAATTTCTGCTTCATTATTGCAGTTCAAAAATCTTAATTGGGATATAATCAGTTCACTTATTATAATGGTAAATTGCTATTGAATACTTTCTGTTGGCCATAAATCATAGTAGTTTGCTTGAGAATTAGTGATCTGTACGGTGCAACCGTACATTGCGAAATTATTGTACATACCACGTCAGCATATCCGCCAACATTAATTATTCATTTTCACTTACTTACAATTTAGTTCACTACCGGTCATCGAACGCACCGCGTGTTCTCACGTATCAATATCATATCAGTATCATCCATCATTTATTCTTAAAAACTATCTCTATTTGAACTTTCGTGTAAACTTAGTATAATAAACTGTTAAACCTTCATAGACTCGTATCATTTAATATCATAGCATTCTATCAGTAAAAGCTGCACGGTACAATACCGTACATGATCATTAACCTTTTGACTGCCATATCAAAATAGCAAAAGCGTACCTGCGGCGCCAAGCTACTAATTCATCTTGTAATAATACCTTTTCCTATAATTGGTAGGTATTAGTTATAGTCATCTAAATGTTAATATTAGTTCTTAGTTAATATTATAGTATCTTATGTTAATATAGTTAATATGGATGACATAATAGAAAGAAAGAAGTTCAATTAATATAAATTAGAATGAGTCAAAAAACATAATTAGCAAAGGGAATTAAAAAAACAATTTTGTTTAATGAGCTTTATTTTTACATATAAAAGTCTGTCACGTAGTTGTGACTGTGGCGGAAAAAGGTTAAAGAAGGATGCCAAGGCATGTATTCCCGTCATTACAGTCACCTACTACAACACTTGTATTGGTAGAAGTAGAATTTATGGTATAATCTTTATCGGCATTTGCTACATATACCTATTATTCTGTCCGACTACTGGTTTGTCAATTTTACAAACTGTAGTGCTATTCTGTGAAAATCTCTGTGAGATTTTTACAGACTAGACTGATTGGTATAATTTGAATCGACAGAAAAACAGTTATGTATACCTACTATATACATATAAGTTTTTCTTAACACAACACATTTAAAATATCAGCTATCTATAGTTACTTATAGTTTGGGCAGTCTAATATTTAGTAAATAAACTATTTATCTATATAATGTTTAGGTAATACAATGTTGATTCTTATGTTTCGTGTACCGCCTATAAGTTAGTTAGATAAAGAAGAAGTAGAAGAGAGCAAGAAGTAATATAGAAATTCCTATGTGCTTGTAATTTTTGTGTATGGACTATGTGTCTGAAAATAAAGCTTTATTATTTACTAGCGGGCCTAGCAGACGTTGTCCTGCCCATAAAATAAAAAAGTCCTACAACTCGACTGCATCGCCACCTACCGGGTCCAATTGTGAATCTAAACCATTCTCGAATCCACTGGAACACACACTAACAAATTCAGCAAAATCGATCCAGCCGTTTAGGATGAGTTCACTTTCGTACACACGCACAGAAGATTTTTATATATAAAATTGTAATAATCTATTTCTTTAGATGCGCGTCCCCGGCTGCCCGCTAGTAATCCCAGTATCAGAAGGCGGCGGTGGCGGGGCTCGTGTCACAGTGCCGGGGCCGGCGCCGCTACACCAGAGCGCCGCGCTCACACTACACCACCCCTCCGCCTCGCTCGATCAGATCGAAGTCAATGTTGAGGGTGAGACATTGTACCTCTATTATGTTACAGCTAGATAACACTAGATCCATAGTGCTAATTACCTCTTTGGATACTCTACAGTAGAGTAGGTAAACCTTTTTTGATAATTTAAATTATTTATCTTGGGTAAATAATTAGAACAATGCATAATATGGTTGGCAAGCATGCAACATATGAACAGCCTTAGGTATCGGTACATATTTCAGTACATTGTCACACATTAACTTTTTCTATAACTGTTTTTTTTTTGTGCATAGTCTAATTTTATTTGTATAGTGAGGTTTTACCTACCTGGTAATTATAGATAGATATAGTCTAGACATTTTCCACTTTACCTTTGCACCATGTGGCTTTTCCTATGTACCTAACATAACCTACCCCTTTGCTGTTTGCTTGCTAGGAATTGTATCATAATTTAATTGGTTATTTTTTCCAGGGTGGTATAAATGAAATAGATACAAACATAAATACTTTATGGATACCTATCTGAAAAAGATTAAGATAAAGAATGAGGGAATTTTGTAGGGCATGAGGATCAAAGGATTTTTTATGGGGGAGAATCAAAGTTTATTACGAAGTACTTAACGTTAAAAGAAATATCATGAATGCTTCGCCGCACTAACAACTTCACTTATAGCCTAGTTATAGTACACTAACAGAACTAACAATAATTATATAAAATTGTAGCCTAACCTAACGAGTAGTGAAGTAAGATCATAGAAAAAAAAAGTGAGATAATAAGATTTCAGTTTACAGAGAATACTGAAATAACATGATGACGTAACATTCATATTTTGATAAGCTCATCCGCTTCGCCCTAACTCCTAACATCCACGTCTGTTGTCGAGTGGGGGTAGAGTGCGTTAGGGCGGGGCGGTGAGCTGAGCCGGCTGTCGGGTGCAGGGCCCAACGGTGCCTCGGTACCGGCCGCCGTGTCTTCGGCCGGCTCCGGCCTGTTCCGGGCCGAGTTCGTGCCGCGAGCCGTGGGTGAACATCGCCTGAACGTGCTTGTGGACTCCGTGCCGATACCAGCCAGCCCGTTTCATTTGAAGGTGAGTCACAGTTTTACTAAATTTAAAAAAATATGTATAATACATGACAGCACGACTATAACGTGTAAGAGACCAACAAAAAATAAATGATATAACAATGTACAGAGGCCAGCATATCAAGCTACAACAATCTGACAAATTTGTTTGATAGTTTTTCAACCTTAATACAAAAGCGTAAGGTTGATATTTAATTGGGTTGACAGTTTGGTATGAGTTGATGTTTTGGCGGGTATACCTACGATAACGGTGCCATTTAATTTAAAAAATGGAACGTTTCGATAATATAATTATTTTGAATAATTTGCAGGTGTACGACGTCACAGCCATTAGAGTTAAGGATGTCACACATGGCACCGTCGGAAAACCGGTCACATTTTTAGGTAAGTGCGAAAATATACTAAATCCCTATGTGAATCATTGAATTTTCTACAAGATTCTTGTAGAAGATTATATATTACAAGTTTCTTCTTGATAAAGGAATTTAACCTTCCACACCTCCCCACAGTGGAGACAATGGCAGCTGGTCCCGGTAACTTGGAGGTGACGGTAAACGGAGGTCGCGTGCCAACCGCAGCAGCGGCGCAGGGAGCTCACACGTACGCCATCAGCTTCACGCCTCGTGACCCCAGGCCACACACCGTCGAGCTGCGGTTCAACGGAGATCATGTACCTGGTAAGTATTTATTTATTTATTTGCTCTGAACATAAAATATCCTCACAGGTTCATCATCATAATAAAAAAAAATAGAAAAAATTTAAAAATTAAAATCGGTCATCATCATCATCATGTTAACCTCTAGACGCCCACTGCTGGGCATAGGTCTTCCCCAAGGGGGGGTTAAGCCATAATCGCCATGCTTGGCCGATGCATGTTGGCGATCGCAATAAGTGACGCTGCTGCCCATCCTCTAGTCAACATCCCTCTATCGCCTTCTACGACACCCACGTGTAGTAATGGGGTGGTGCTATTCGCGGCCGGCACCACACGGTTTCACACCTAACAGGTTAGACCCGCGAGATTGTAGCACACATTCAAATAGTTTCACTGTTTAACCTTTAAACCGCCAGTCAGTACAAACCAAAATGTGTCCAGCACGCTACAGTCACGACTACATGACAGACTTCTGTACGTAATTCCATATAGTAGTAATTCGTAGCTTTGTGCCGAGGGCACGATTTTGCTTCTTTGACGTGGCGGTCAAAAGGTTAACTCTAATATGAAATTGTTACTAACATAATTATTTTTTCTTAGATGATATCTGTTAGATGGTTTCACCCCATTCATATCGGATATAGTTATATTTATATCGCACTTGATATCCGATAGTAATGGTTGGTTTCAAGGAATTTGGTTCGGTCCAAATCTGCAATAAACACATGCTCCCCCCGGTTGTTACGTACAAGATCACAAAATTACATTAATTGTATTAACTCCATCCCACTGAATGTACTGTCAAACAAAGTACATATTTGGTAAACAACCAGAAACATTTATCTTTCTATTACACTGTCCATAGTGCTAATCTCTAATTTGTATTGTGTACGTAATGCATGTTTAAGTTATTTAAAAATTGTTACAATATATGTACCTGTATACGAAGTTGTTAGTTCGACTGTATACTTTTTTTAGCCCGTAACTTAATAAAATAAATAAAATAAAATTCATTTAATTCAGGCAAGACCCATATAAAGAATAATAAAAACAATGTCAAAAGTCGTATCCATTAAAAAGGTCACAGAATTATAATAAAAATAAAATGTCAATAAAATTAAAAATAAAACAAATCACAAAATTATCCCTAAATTACAAATAAAATTAAAATTTTCACAAACAATACAATACACACAAGTCATTCCCATTAAAATACATGTAATTGTCATTGTTAATGAAGTACCAGCTATTTTTCAGTTCTTTTCACAAACTGGTTTTATTCATAAAGTGCTATAGTTGTCATAGCTACTCGTAACAATCCCAGAATGTTATAAACCTCTTTATAACATTCTGGGACAGCCCTATGGTTATAAATGTGTATTCCCAGGCAGTCCGTTCGTGTGCCACGTGTCAGCACCAGCGCGAGTCATCGGCGCCGGGTCGGGTGAGTCTCCGGACAAGGTGTCTGTGGGCGAAGCGTACACCTTCAGCGTGGACTCGCCCACCTCGCCGCACGTCGAGGTCCTTGGACCGGCGAGACGACCCGTGCCTGTGCAGGTTTGTACTGTAGACTCTCGGATGGTTTAGCTCTATACAATCTAATTTGATTATTAATATCTCCTGTGTTCGTATTAAGAATGACTTGACAGTCCGCCTCGGGGGCTGGCAGGACTAAATAACAATACAATTGAATATAATATGTAAGAGTAGAGTAATCAAAACGTATTGTGTAAATTGTGTAACAATCACAGTAGATTGAACCTTTCCCTGTTTATAGTACTTACCTAGCCGACAAAGTACATTATTTACTGTTCGTCGTGACGTATGTAAATAATTTAACGAACAATTGAACTTTTCTAAGAAATATTTAAGACCCTTAGCGGGCACTGGGACGGTATCCCCCTAATTGTCTAAAGGCCGCACAACTTACAAGGGCACAATCGAAAAAGCTTTTTTGGTTGTCGTTTTTGACACTCACATTAAGTCACATTATTGGCTTTAGTGCCAGTTACTAGCCAAATCATATTTATTGGTCTGTAGGTACTTTTTTTTAATTATGTCAAATCTACTGGCAAAGAAGTTGTTATTATCATTTATTTCAGGTATCTGCCGAAGAGACTATTGGTGAGAATGAGGCCAGTAAGAGGTACACGATCTCCTTTGTACCAGTGGACGTTGGGGACCATAGTATCGAGGTTAGTACACCATTTCAATGTAGTGGTCAGTTCAGGAAGTACATTTTAAAAATAACTTTGTGATATGCAATAAACAGTATCTTATCTTATCTATCAAAACGTTCAAGACATGCATTACTTAGCAAAGCAATTCTTGATGAAGTAGTTATTATAACTAGTTTGTTTGTAGGTTCGAGCCGGCGCTATGGGTGGTCACGTCGAAGGCAGTCCGTTCCTCGTGAAGGCTTACAGCGCGGCTCGAGTCAATGTCACCGACATCTCGCCCGGAATCGTCGGGAGACCAGTCTCTTTTACTATCAACGCTTCGCATGCTGGTATGCACATTGTATTATTTTTTTATGTACACAATTTTGGTACTGATATTAAAATTTGTGTGTGAATAGAGATAGCCAATTCAATGATAAACTTTATTATGTCTACGTCGACCTGTAGGTATTGAACATAAGGTTACATTACGCTGGTTTTCTCGAAAGGTTTGGCAGGATTGAACCTAAAAAGTACATGCATATTTCACAAGTTATATTGATCATCTCAAAATATAATCGATTGTCAATCAGTGCACCACACTAATACATGGGTTTAATTCTAACAAAACCAACCTATCCACCACGTCAATATTTCTCCCATTTTTCAAAATAATTTTCAATTTTTAACGCTGATTAATTTTAAATCTATAGCATAAGTTACAAACTTAAGCTAAATTGCACCATGCAAATAGGTTACACAATGCAATTTAGTTGCTCCATCTGAACAGTGTTTAGAGTTTAGACGATACTAATAATTGATTGCTTCAATTTAATTGTATGCAACAGGCAAGAAACTTGTATCTGTATATGGGGCTCTTGTATATATATATGGGGCTCTTGTATATATATCGACGACACGGTTGGCGCAGTGGCTGAGCGATCGACTGCTGCGCAGCGTTTTGCGGGTTCGATTCCCGCCCAGGGTAAACATTTGTGTGATGAGAACTTGTGTTTGCCTTGTGTCTGGGTGTTGTTTATCTATATATGTATGTATTTACAAAAAAAAATGTATTTGTGTATGTATATCAGCTGTCTGACACCCATAGTACAGGGTCTCTCTAGTTTGGGGTCAGATGGCCATGTGTGAAAATGTCCCCACATATTATATATGGGGCTCTTGTTTATATATATAAGGGGCTTTATATTGAATTGTTATAACTGAATAGTAATGAAATAGTTTGACGTGATTGATTTAATTATTGTGTGTTTGTGGTTTCGCTCGTTTGGGTAAAACTAAGCCCAATTGGTGGTGCAAGTCTGCAAATCCAGAATTTTTCGGGATTGACTATCTTTATGTGTAGGTAATCTAATATATAAAATTCTCGTGTCACAGTTTTCGTTCCCGTACTGCTCCGAAACGGCTTGACCGATTCTGATGAAATTTTTTGTGCATATTGGGTAGGTCTGAGAATAGGCCAACATCTATTTTTCATCCCCTTATTTCACCCCTTTTTCATCCCCCATTAGGTCGATCGGGACAGGACAACGTCTGTCGGGTCAGCTAGTAAGTACTATAATATAACTTGAAAACATTCTTTGTTATAGGTGCCGGCAATTTAGAAATAATAGTGGCTGTGAACGGGCGCAATGTGCCAAATTATGTACAAAGTGAAGGAAACGCCAGGTTCAAAGTAAGTAAAAACATGTTTGATCCTATCTGAACTATTACGTGTTTAGAATACTTTATACAAGACCACCCACCCATACTTCGTATCGGTGCGATTATGTGGCGACATATTTAAAATAATCGGAATTTCAGTCCTATAACGGATTATCCCTCCCGCAATAAATAAATCTAAACAAGCGACTTTGTTTATAGATAACCAAATCGCTTGTCTCTCCTTTCCAGCAATGGATGAGTTGGATTTGTTTTTAACGGTTACTTGTCAAAAACCAAGTCTTTTACCATCGCCAGTGATTTACAGCTAACCTCATGTTAGTCCGTTCTGAAGTAGTCTACAAATGCCTGCGCAGTCGTCAATATCCATACTAAAACAGCAACGGGTTATGTCAGGCGCATCGGAAAGGCTGATTTCAGAGCATTTTATAAATTGATAGTGTATCTGTACAACATAGACCTTACAATTTAATAGACAAATTGCAGCTATGATGAAATTCCTATGACCATCATAAAATAAAACATTGATGTATTAGCTAGCCCTTTGGCTGATTTAATAAACGAATATGTTAATAAAGCTGTTTTGCCTGAGCAATTAAAATTAGCTAAAGTACTACCTATACACAAAAAGGCTCTAAAACAGATCCAGGGAATTATAGGCCTATCTCTTTGTTGCCCGTATGCTCTAAAATATTTGAAAAAATTTTGCATTCTTCTGAATAAGTTAGATTTCTATGGCATTAGGGGAAATGTGTTGAACTTATTCAGATCCTATTTACATAATAGAACGCAGTATGTAGAAATTAAAACAGTTCAAGAAGATGGGCATGAATAACTACACAAATCAGACACAGTTACAATAAGTAAAGGCGTACCACAAGGATCAGTTCTGGGCCCTGTCTTCTTTATAATATTTATAAATGATCTGATAGCTTACATGAAAAGTATTTCAGATGATACTAAACTTGTAGTTTTTGCTGATGACACAAGCGCTATTATAGCTAGCGACAATATAGAAAGTTTAGAAAAAAAGATTAACTTTTGTGCTCTTAAGAATTGGTTCACTATGAATAATCTAAAACTGAATCTAAAAAAGACGCAATGTTTATTATTTAAATCAACTGTAAAGAATGACGATACTTTCAAAGTACTTTATTAGGGAATAAAGTGGATATTGTAGACAATGTAACATTTTTAGGGGTACAAATAGATGCAGTTTTAAATTGGAAAAAGGAATTGGAAGTGGTCACTAACACTATGAGTAGTGCTTGCTATGCTCTCAGGAGTCTTAGAGATGAATTAACCATTGCTCACCTCAAAGTGGTATATTTTGCACTCATAGAGTCTAGACTTAAATACAGCATAAAGTTCTGGGACAGCTACCAATACAATATTATTGCTGCCTTCGTTATGCAGAAAAGAGCCTTGAGAACTATGCTTCGCATTAAACAAACGGAGTCTTGTACAGATCATTTTAAGAAACTGCACATTCTCACAGTACCATGCCTCTATATTCTGGTCCTGCTTAGTCATTTTATTAAAAATATCCATAAGTTTGAGACAGAAGAACAAGGACATATCAGAATAAAAACGCGAAGAAAGGATCTACCTAATTTTATACAACCTAAGCTTAATGTCGTTAAACATGCCTCAAGAGTGCAATCAGTAAATATGTACAATAAATTGTCTGTACAATTTAAAAGCGTTATGAATCCAAACGAATTCAAGAGCAGATTAAAGTCATTATTATTTGAGAAATGTTATTACAGCATAGAAGAGTTTCTTCGTCGTAGTTCGAACTGATATGTGATTATTTATTTATATATATTTTAACGACTTTAAATAATATAAGTATTCTTTTTTTCTACCACGACATTACATTGATATACATCTTTGAATTGTTCTTTTTTATTGTTTTTGAATTTATTTTGGAATACAATTGTTTGAATTTATACCTATATTGACATAATCTACATTTTTTGACATTGACATTTAGTTTTTTTTTATTATTTTTATTTATGACTGATAATGTTATAACCAATAAGGAATGTAATAATGTTTTTATGGCTACGGTGATATTTAATTTTGTGTTACATTTATTGTTACAACCACTGTTCGACACAAATGTAAATTTGTTGATGAATAAATAAATTGAAATTGAAATTGACATTACAGATAAAATTTCAATGATAATTAATTCAAATCGATAATTTCAATGGTATGCAATGTTATGTGTTTGAAGGAATCATGGCGAGATTCATACATTCATTTGTATGAAAAAAATAAAGTAATTTAGAGGGCTTAAAATGTTTTCCAATGTGAAGAATACATTACCAGGAGTTGATTGATATACTTAGCATATTTTTAAACGCATAATTAAAATATTACGAAATGACAATAACACTTTTTCGTTTCATCTCAATGCCCATTTTGAGTTTATAAAAACAAAAGTGACAAGCGATGTTAACGGATCTATTAAATTGGCAGACAAGTGATGATGTGACAAGTGTGTGTTGAAAAAATAATCATTATTTGTGATATTATTTCCCATAAAACAATGCAATTTCTATGTAAGAACTGCGAAACGGAGGCTGTCAGTGTCACTGTTACTGGCAGTCGCCGTTTCGTTTTGAAATAATGAGCTTTTCATTAAATTATTAACTTTGCGGGGTTTCAAAAATATTGTAAATGCCTGAAGATACTCTTTAGGTACCCAAGAATATAAGAATTAGAAGTTCCACTTCTCTAAACATCATAATTTTTCTTGTACAAAAATCCTGCAATGATTCTTTCAACATAAATTTCATAAAATTACGGTAGGTATGTTATGCTTCGTCACATAAAATTCCCTTGCCGTTCCATACCAGGTTTATGTTGTACACAATCAGACTACCACTTAACTCATTGTATCCTCTCCCCAGGTAAACTTCAAGCCAGTAGAGGCGGCTCCGCACACGCTGTCTGTCCGGTTCAACGGTCAGGCGGTGCCGGGCTCGCCGTTCACCTGCGCTGTGACCGCTCCGGCAGCGGCGGCGGATGCGCGCGCGTCGGGCCCGGGGCTCGTGTCCACTCCGCGCGGTGAACCCGCTGAGATACAGCTTACTGGCTTCCATAGTAAGTTGACTTGTTCTTTATGTTGGGTTTGAGAATATTGTGTGGAATGTGTAGCTTAGAAGTCATTACACATTCAAAGAATGAGTCCACTTTGCGGACAAAATAACAAATATGCCCTCAAAAACAGCCCTTCTGTCCAAAAGTTTCTTCGGAATGTCTTCACGAATTTATAATAAGCTTCCTTATCAAATAAGAGAAATTGAAAATAGTTATATGTATAAAAAAAAATATTTGACTTCTTGGTAAATATACCATTATTACCTATACAGTACATGAATTTTTGTCCGACAGATTCATGATGAGTTAGTGCCAAACCGTTTTTTTGTGTTGATGTAAATTGAATAATAATGCAATAGTATATCACATAAACATAGGTCTAAGATGTGTATGTGTGTTTTAAAAAATAAAATAAAAAAACAAATTATTGTATGCGTAACATGGTGGAGCAGTGCAAACGCACACCAAAACTCAATAACAACTCTATTTAAACCACTGTCTCACAATAAAGATCTTTGACTTTGCAAAAGATGACCAGATAGGCAGTCGCTCCATTTAAAACACAGGTATTCAGCTACATCCGGTTAGACTGGAAGCCGACGCCAGCATAGTTGGGAAAAGACTGGGCTTGTACTCAAATTGTATTGTACTCAAAAGTACTCGTATAAATAGCAATAGAATATAAATAATTTATTTGCGTATGATTTTGGGTAGGACTAATTATTGTTATAAAGCTGCTTATATAATCTGCTTCCAATTAAGCGTACAAATATTTAGTATAATAACAATGATGGAATTAAATATATTTTAGTAACATGCTGCTAAGTATCTTGATAGCCCAGTGGTTAAGGCGCCCTCTTCTCCAAAGTTTAATTTTTCAATTTATATGTACTTTTTTAGTTTATCTTTTGCCATCATTGATCTCGGTGAAGTATAACATCGCGAGGAACCCTAGATTTATTAGGCTACAGGTGCAATCTAGATCAAACTATACATATACCTTCCTCTTGAATCACTCTATCTATTGCTGGAAACTGTATTAAAGTACGTTACGTAGTTTAAAAGATCTAAGAAGCGTACAGACAGCGGGAGTGACTTTGTTTTAAACTATGTAAGTCTGAAATCGCTTGAGCAAGCGTGATGATCAAAGGTCGTGCCTTCTCGTTATAAGAAGAAGCCTTTACCCAACAGTGGGACAATGATAGCCTGGTATTATTATGTCGAATTGACATGAAAAAGAAAAATAAGACTCACGGACTTAGTCCAGACACCTTGGTCAAGGGTTTCTAACACATCTTGTTCGTTAAGACAGCTGCTAATCTACCTTTGTTGGCTACTTTGTCCTATAGTTTAGTTATTCCTTTGTAAAGACAAATGTTTATATTTGAAGATAAATTCAATAATCGCTGTGAGCAATTGTTTGTGTATCGCAGCATTGTCTATGCAATGTTTATTATTTGGGAGTATATTCAGTTAAAATAGTAGCTGTCAAATGTCGACGCACGTTCGACGTCGCTTAAGTTTACTTTGGAACTGTGTAGTCTGTGTAAAATGTCACTGTACGTTGCTTTATACAAATTAGGGTTGAAAGTGAACGATCTTATTGTTCCCATAGACGTGGTAACATTAACAAGTATGTGATTATAGTCCCGCACGTTTCATTTAAGTACAACACAAAAATAATTCGTGAAGAAATGGGAAGAGATTTCGAACTGTAACTCCTTAAAAAATCCAGCTTTATTTGACTGATATTAAACTTATTTACATCCTTTCAGAAGGTGATAGTACTCATGAACTTGTACAAAGGGTTCAACAGATAATATTATTCATTTTTAAATTAAATAACTGTTTTTCCAGCCCTTGCTCATGGGACCAATCCCACAATAAAAGTTCTTAATTCATGACTACTATTACACCTGAGAGAATACCAAGGCAGGTAGCCAGTATAATATACCTTCATTAATTCATTTATTCCCTTAGCAGGCGAACCGACAGTATACGTAGCGGGTCCAGGTGGCACCAATGTTCGCTCCCGACTTTCTTCTAGCAGCGAAGGCCGGTACTCGGCGACGTACACGCCGGAAGCCGTGGGTCGTCATACAGTTCAGGTGACGTGTGCGGGGCGACACGTGCCCGGCTCACCGTTCACGTGCAACGTATATGATGTGCGACGAGTTCGAGTTACTGGACTAGGGCCTGGAGGTATGTGTTTTACAACAAACTTTTAAATTTATTTAAAACGAGTGTCCGTGGAGTTTCTTGCTCGTAGTTCTCTATAGCGATCTATCTGCTAACTGCCTGGAAATGCTGGTACTTGACGACCAGTTAAATGATAGTAGGCATATGGCCAAATACTGAAACGCTACTCAATTTTAAGATGCCGTTAAGTCTTGTGCTGTCTCTATCAATTTATGTCAAAATAACTGTGACAGCACGAGAGTTAACGGTATCTTAAAATTGAGTAGCGTTTCAGTATTTGGCCAATAGTACTGTAAGCTTAGCCCAAGCGCGCTAACGTGAAAGTATACTATTCGAGTCTACTTTCTAGTTAGAAATACAACTATCCTTTAGCATTATTATTTCATTGTACCAACCGCCAATCGATTGCACCAATCGAAATTCAAATTAAAAAAAAAAACAATTAAAATTATATTACTATTCTGTCCGACTGTTACGTATTGATACATATTTGGTATTTTTAACCGACTTAAAAAAGGAGGTTCTATGTTCGACTGTATATTTTTTTTAATGTTTTTTTTTGCGATTTCTCCGCCGACTGTCGATCGATTTGAAAAATACTTAGGGTATATGCCTCAGAGGTGGTCCCTTTAAATATCGAACGTGATTCATCATTTTTTTAATTAATTATCAACAAATAGCAAAAAAAAATATGCTTAGATGACGTTTCGGTTTGTGGTTCCCTTCAGAAAAAGTTTTGATAAGGACATTGAATGTCTGTTTTAACTGTGTCGCCGTAATGGATTTGGATTATAAGAAGGTACTAGATGACGGAAAATAAAAAATGTAAGTATTAACTGGAGTAGCTATTGTTGCAGAACTCGAGGGCACGCTAGAAGGCCTAAGCTTAGACGAAGGTGTGGATGAAGAACGAGGAGTGGAAGTAGGCAAACCGGTGACGTTCAGCGTGGACGCGGCCGGCGCCGGGGAGGGCACTCTGGAGCTAGTCGTGTCAACACCGTCCACTACTGTGAAGGCCGAGGTATGTAGCGCAAACAATGAGATTCTAACAGCCTGCGCGCACTAGCTATTTAAGTTGGCCGATAGTTTGATCGGTCAGAGGGTCAGTATAGAGTTATATGGCAGTAGCAAACGTAGATGATCAAAATCAGAAATTCAATACTAATGAACGGAGTTCGCGTCAGAACTGTGTGGCGTCGAAGTGATTCAAAAGTATGTGTGTGACAATCACATCCTTTTAATAAATAAACTAGTAATAAATTATATAAATTAGTGTTAGTGAATTAGTATTAAATTTCTGATTTTGATCATCTACTTTTGCTGTTGACTGAACGACCGAACTATCGGATCTAACTGCCCAATTCCTATTCGATCAAACTATTGAACGACTATCGGCCGATTGCATATGTACATGAAGTTGTATGGGAGTGTGCCGCATTACATTCAACCAAACTGTCGCTCGACTATCGACCGATCGCACAGTCAGTATGACGCAGTATGGGTGTGCGCGCACTTGTCAGTCGATTCGATTCATAGCGCCGGAGATAGGTAGGCGACGATTCAATCGTGTAGTGCGCGCACCACCACGAGACTGAACTATCGAGCGACAGTTTGAGCATAATCGTTATACGATTGCGCCTGAACTATCGGCCAACTTTAATCGCTAGTGCGCGCAGGCTCTAATGCCGGCACTTCACATGGCGTATTTGTGCAAATATTCGCCTTACTTGGATAATACAAAATCGACCTTAATTCAATACTGTAGGGTACATTTTGTCTTATCCAAAAAAGGCAAATATTTGCACAATTACGCCATGTGAAGTGCTGGCATAAGAGTTATTAATATTAGATACAACATGAAATACATTAGATACTTTATTATTATACTAACTTTTGCCCGCGTGAATATCGGTTATTGCCGATGCAGACGAAGCGCGGATTAAAAAGTAGTAGACATACCTAATATGTAATTTCTTGGGGAACAGGCTATCTTCATACCAAATTTCATCAAATTAATTTAGTAGTTTTATCGTAAAAACGTAACAGACAGAGTTATTTTCGCATTTATAATATTAGTATGGATATGGATTATTTTGCTTGAAATGGGAATGCAGACTACGCAAGTTTAGTTGTTGTGGAGACTTGTAATATATTCTGTAGTGAATCATTTGAATAGATCTATTCTATAACGTACACATTAGAGTATATGCTATACTTTTTAAGTTTAGTAATATTATGGAATAAATTGGCCTCGGGTTTTTTGTGATCTCATTTCATTGCTCTTCTTAGTTGATTTCAATTGAGATGGGCCGCCGTGACCGAAATTCGGTCGGATAATTTACATTTTACATTACACTATATTATAATGCACTGATTTTCTCGTTCACCAGGTGGTAGCGGTGGCCCGTGGTCTGTACGACGTGACATTCGTGCCTGTGTCGCGCGAGCCTCACCGGGTCTCCGTCACTTTCAACGAGCAGGCCGTGCCCGGCAGTCCCTTCGTGTGCCGAGTCAGCGAGCCACACACTTATGTTCAAATTGGTTAGTAGCA
The DNA here is from genome assembly GCA_947361185.1 of Charanyca ferruginea. Classification (NCBI taxonomy): domain Eukaryota; kingdom Metazoa; phylum Arthropoda; class Insecta; order Lepidoptera; family Noctuidae; genus Charanyca; species Charanyca ferruginea. Next base: position 16,079,570 of record OX376059.1, on the reverse strand, counting down.
CCACAGATAATACATTCCACAGTGTAGTACCTTAATCATGATAAAATATATCGCAGAACAGCAAATTTATCATTGATGATTGCTTGCCGCAAGAACAGTAAACGACATCTTAAAAACAATTATTATTTTTATCGCTGGTTTTTAATCGATTCTATATTTCATCGTAATTCATTTTGGACACTTTAATTATTATTAATATATTGTCTAAAAAGTATACGATCGATCAATCAATAAATCAATGGACCTACCATAGAGAACCAAACCCACAGTTATTCTATAAAAAAAAAAACTTTACCTCTATTCTACACTGAAGCGTGTATGACCAAATACTCAAATGCTATTCAATTTTTAAGATGACCGTAAGTACACACAGTAAACACTAATGCTGTCTCTATCACTTTATTCAAAGTGACTGTGACAGCATTAGTGTTTTGTTTTAAACGTTTATTGCTAACTTTCTTTTGTTTTTATATCCTCTCCAGGAGGAGTAGCAACAGTAGAAATAGACGAGAATTTAACAGAAGTGGAAGTAATATCGCCCACTGGCAGTCGAGTAGCCGAAGCACATTTAGAAGACACAGGCCTCCTTACATTCCCTGCTAGTCGCGTCGGTAGATACGTGGTGCGGAGTACGAGAGGACCCGTCGCTGATGTGGAAGCGCTTGACGCATCCGCGGTTAAAGTACTGTCTATTGGAGATGCGGTGGCACATCGACCAGCCATACTTACTGGTGAGTGAATTATTATTAAATGTGTACTTTGATAGGAACGTGGATGCAAACTGCGAAAGTTTTCGAAAGTCTTATCAAGTGGTATCGTGTTACCCAGCAATTGGGTTGTGGAGATCAGATAGGCATTCGCTCCATGTAAAACATTGGTATTCAGCTGCATCCGGTTAGACTGGACTGTTAGCATATAGTCACTGGATATATAATTGCATCTTTCTCTTCAAGGTAAATGATGTACGACTGCGACATCATTTGTTCACAAATCACTAACAATACTTATCAGTCACTCCAAAATTAAACAAAAATAACCACACGCCACGCACGTACCAAACGTCAATGCAGGTAAAGGGGTGGGAAGGATCATAAAAACAAGCTTACATAATTACTTAAAAATAAGTGATACTAAGCGACATGTCACTTTAAATGAAGTCATTATGTCCGAGTTTTGCTATAAAGATTTAATTATGAAAACCAAACTTCGCTCTGCAATTACTTCATATTAAGCGGTTGGTCATTATAGGCGGAGTCGTAAAAACAACGTACAACCGGTATAATGCATTTAAATGTGGTCGAGATGTGGGGTAAGATTTGCCTCGTTCTAAGTGGATTCTACTGTTACTATTTTTATCTGCACATTGAACACCAACGAGGCTGGCAATGCATTTAAACGTGGTCGAGATGTGGTGTAAGATTTGCCTCGTTCTAAGCGGATCCTACTGTTACTATTGTTATCTGCACAGTGAACACCAACGGGACTGGCAATGGATTTAAACGTGGTTGAGATGTGGTGTAAGATTTGCCTCGTTCTAAGCGGATTCTACTGTTAATATTTTCTCTGCACAGTGAACACCAATGGGGCTGGCAATACATTTAAATGTGGTCGAGATGTGGTGTAAGATTTGTCTCGTTCTAAGCGGATCCTACTGTTACTATTGCTATCTGCACTGTGAACACCAACGGGACTGGCAATGGATTTGAACGTGGTTGAGATGTGGTGTAAGATTTGCCTCGATCTAAGCGGATTCTACTGTTAATATTTTCTCTGCACAGTGAACACCAATGGGGCTGGCAATACATTTAAATGTGGTCGAGATGTGGTGTAAGATTTGTCTCGTTCTAAGCGGATCCTACTGTTACTATTGCAATCTGCACTGTGAACACCAACGGGACTGGCAATGGATTTAAACGTGGTTGAGATGTGGTGTAAGATTTGCCTCGTTCTAAGCGGATTCTACTGTTAATATTTTCTCTGCACAGTGAACACCAATGGGGCTGGCAATACATTTAAATGTGGTCGAGATGTGGTGTAAAATTTGCCTCGTTCTAAGCGGATTCTACTGTTGCTATTTTAATCTGCACAGTGAACACCAACGGGGCTGGCAATGCATTTAAACGTGGTCGAAATCTGGTGTAAGATTTGCCTCGTTCTAAGCGGATTCTACTGTTGCTATTTTAATCTGCACAGTGAACACCAACGGGGCAGGCAACGGTCGTCTGTCGGGTCGCGTGTCGTGCGGCGGCGCGGCGGTGCCGCACTCGGTGCGTCGTCGCGGCGGCGCGCGGCAGGAGCTGGTGTGGCACCCCGCGCGCGCGGCGCCGCACCGCCTCACGCTGCTGTGGAGCGGCGCGCCCGTCGCCGCACAGCCGCTCATCGTCGACGTGCAGCCCGCGCATCATGGACAAGAGGTACACTCGAACAATTTCTACTACACTAACCATAGACATAGAACACTATACCCTGTTCACAATAAGATTAGACATAAACACAAACCTTTTTTACAGTCCCTTCAACCGATTTTGACTTCTATTCCGTAGGCTTAAGGATGACATTAGAGGCAAAAAAGTGGTTACAATAACAACTGTTTACTGCAGTTGCCATTTGTAATGCTACCAACGCAATATAAGTCAACATCGGTTGAACGGACTGTAAAAAAGGTTTGTGTAAATGTCCAATCTAATTGTGAACCACTATAGACTACTGCTCAGCGTATCGCTGAAAGGGACAAAAAAACGCAACCGAGAACACTGCACCGTATCATTTTGCAGGAATATGTAACGACTTAGCACATAAACAGCTTAGCATATTAAGCTAGCTGTCTAAAGAGACAGCTAGCTTAATATTTTTGTATATATTTTTTGATTTTCTTGTGTAAGCGAGATAGAAGATGACCAGCAGTCAGTAGTGCCTTCTCTGTCTACGACGCTAACGGTATTTTTTTTATCTTAAGCACGTAGGTAGGGACAAGGGATCATTCATGACAACGTTGAGTCCGCCTTTGTACGATCACCAAAGGAGATAAGTAACCAGGGTCGTCGGATATAGTTGACGTTTCATTAGAAACCAATGAATGTTATCCTATGCTATCCTATGGTCTACGCTAAGTTTCTCAATTTTTCTTTAACAAGGAGTGCTAAGTGTATTTTGCTAAATCTTTTATTAGTTCGCTCCTTGGCTAATACCCCTTATTAGGTGTAGTAAAACAGCTTTCATTTTTACTTCCTCTCCAGGTGGCTGCCTCCGGCCTAGGGTTGTACCAAGCGCAAGTGAACAGGGTCGCATCCTTCAGTATCGACACCCTCGGACGACCAGCACGAGAGTTTGATGTCGTAGTATCTGGACCTGGATCAAGAGCTTTGCCTGTGCGATGTTATCAAACCAAATCGGGATTATTGCAAGCTGAATATACCATCACTGATGTTGGACAAAGCACTATAGGTTAGTAAAAAATATGGATTAGGAACTTCTTGCAAAAGCACTCTTTTGTGTCTAGCGTGAACGTCACGTAGATGTTGCGTTTACGTAGCGTTGACGCGGCGTTTTCGCGACGTATACGTTCAACGGAAATCTATGCTAGATGCGATGTGTCCTAAAATACAAAGTCCGACCATTACCAGCAGTTTTAAAAGTTTGCTAAGTTGCTGATAAATGATATTGTCATGTTTTTATTTCAGAGGTATTACACTTATCAAAACCTGTGTCAGGCAGCCCTTACATCTGCGAATCGTTTGATTCAAACAGAGTCATCATATCTGGACTACCTACAGGGAATATTGTAGCACAAACACCCATCAATTTTACAGGTAACACAAATATAATTTAGCTCATGTTAGTTCAATCTGTTTATCATCTTCATTATTCTTAACGTCCTGCGAAAAAAAATAGCTGTTGGGGCTAGACAGGACGTATTGCCCTTTTTCGCACTGTAACAATGAATGGTATGACTCTTCTTCTTCTGACAATCTACTTGGGGTCGGCGCAACATGTCTTCTCATTTCAAATATTTTGTACTAGCGACCCGGCCCGGCTTCGCATGGGCCTATAGCCTTCCTCAATAAATGAACTATCCAACACAAAAATATTTTTTCAATTCGAACCAGTAGATCCTAAACTATAATCAGACATTGGTGCCAAATCTGTTGCGCACGAGCTAAACTTATTTTAAACTATTAATAGCTCTTTCTCTCCAATACATCAAGAAAGAGACAAATATTAATAAGAGCTGTCAATTTAAGTTAATCTAAAATGTTCATGCAATTATAGATTCAGATGTTCTGAAATGACTTCAGAACGTATTGATTAAAAATACGGCGAAGTTCAAAGAAAAAACGAATTTGACTTCTCTAACTTAGTTCTTATCTATCGCCGTCCTTTTCTTCAGCTGCCTGGTAGTAAGAGATGCCAATTGTCTAATTATAGTTTGGTTTGTGAACAAGGGAATCGGCACCATTATCTTTATTTGACAAGTACAAAATGTAATGATAATAAGTAGCCAAAATAATTGAAGATTCAAAAAATTTCAATTGCGTTTACATAATTATGCTGGTCAATTAAGGTTCCGGAAAGGTTGGTTTTGAGCGGTATTTACAAATATTTTGTTATTTTTTAGTTGACACAAAGGACGCAGGTGTAGCGGAACTAGAAGTGATATGTGAAGCGATGGGTGAGCGCCGTATTCGTCTGCCAGTCGATATTAGAGAAGATGGAAGTACCTACAGAGTACGTTTACGACCCTCGGTGCCAGCTCACTATAGAATTTACATCACTTATGGAGGTAAATATTTATAATTCGACATTTCAGTAAAATGGGTTTCTTATATCATGTTCCAATGTCGGTAAAACAATTCATCTGCTTAAAAAAACTGGCCAAGTGCGAGTCGTACTCGCGCACGGAGCGTTCCGTACCATTATCTATACAACATTAGACACAATAGTATAACCTTTTTTTATATCGAGCAAAAAAGCGGCAAAGAAACACGTTTGTTGTATGGGAGCCCCCTTAAATATTTATTTTATTTGTTTTTAGTTTAATACATCATCTGTGGAAATTTCAACTGTCTAGCTATCACGGTTCAAGAGATACAGCCTGGTGACAGACTGCCAGACAGATGGACAGTGAAGTCTTAGTAATAGGGTCCCGTTTTTACCGCTTGGGTACGGAACCCTAAAAATCAGCACCTATTATTTTGTAAATAAGAACAAAAAAAAATATTCAAAAGAACGCGACCAAAACACTAACGCAAAATTAATAAATTGCAGGAGCGAACGTCTCGGGCAGTCCAGTATCACTAGGTGTGCTAAGCGGTCGCAGCAGCAGCATAGCGCGGTGTGCGGGCACGGGACTTGCGCACGCGCACGTCGGCAAGGAGGCCGCGTTCACCATACATTGTACAGAAGATACGCCGCCCGTTGTACAGGTGAGGGACAATACAACAATTAAATAAACGTAGTAAAAAGACTGTGCCTGTTAGTCATATTAAACAGAAAAAAAATCATGTCATCCTTTAGGCGCTCACTGCTGGGCATAGGTCTCCGCAAGGGGGGGTTGGTAGTTCGGCCGTAATCGCGCTATGCTTGGCATGTTCGCGATCACATCCCATCCTCTGGTCAATATCCCTCTGTCGCCTTCTACGACACCCACGGGTAGAAATGGGGTAGTGTTATTAGCGACCGGCATCACTCGGCACCGCAAATTTTATTACCAAAAATAATTGGGATCCTTAAGCATATTAGTTTAGCAGTGGACGACAATAGGCTGATATGATATGATGATGATAACGATGAAGCATATTCGTGCAGACGAAGTCGAGGTCAAAGCTAGGAAACACAGTAGCAAAACTAGATAAACGGTATTTAAAACCATTTTATTTTTCTTTCAGGTCGAAAGGCTAACTAAAGACGACAAAGAAGACAGCTCAGAGACTGGCCTGCTAGAGTGTAGGGTGGTAGCCGGCGCGCCCAAAGAGTGGCTCTGTGCGTACATACCACTTGTCGTAGGGTTGTACGAAGTCAGAATATTCACGTCTTCGGGACCGGTGCCGGGGAGCCCCTTCTCTATTAAAGTGAGTAATAAAAAACACTACCTACCAACTTTAAAATATACGAAAGTAAGCTGAAATATTTGAATCAAAGTTTTTTTTAAGGAGTATTTTTTCAAACTGCTTTATTTTTTGTCCTGTGTATACTATGTCGTGTACAATAATAAAGTGGTTTAATTAATAAATAATCGTTGTACGGGTGAATTTAAAAACACATGATCAATCTTTTTCTTGTAAAAAAGATACCTACTGGCTACCTTATGACCGATTGCACTTCTTCGATTCTTAAAGAACTTTTTTAATGTTATTTCTGCCTCCTCTATTTCATTAATAACTAATGTTTGTTTGATTGATTGATTTAAGAGTGTCCGTGGAGTTTCATGCTCGTTCTTCTTCATAGAGACCTATACCTAAGTGTCATAAAAACGCATCTGTATTTTACATTTTCAAATTTCGCGCGTAGTTTGACGAAAACGCCTCGTAGTGGACGCCATATTGCTCTGTGGAAATGACGACAGTTTGCTGTGTAGTCAAATGCGCTGATATTGTGTATGATTATTGTATAAAATTTAAAACTAACTATAATCATATTATGTAATAACTGTAATAATTAAAAAAATACGTTGGTTACGAAAATAACAAAAGTGCAAAGCCTATACGCGCCAATTGCTTGACTGACAGTTGACACTTTTTTGTTTACACAGCCGTACGACGTAATAATATGGCGGCTACTATTTCAAGGTGTTATAAGACAGATTAAAAAAACTGAAAACTTTGAATTTAATTTTAAAATTTGTTTTGTTATTTTATGAACTAAAACTAACATTTTCCGACTGCTTTTTGCCTAAACTATCTCAATAATATATTTATAGTTTTTTTCTTATATAGAGTAAAATACCCTATGGAATTATGTCGTAGCTTGGCGCCGAGGGCACGTTTTTGCTTTTTTTGACGTGGCGGTCAAAAGATTAAATACACGCGGGCGAAGTCATTTCATGCAGAAACTAATAATCTTTATTCGCAATACCAGGTAATAGACACGTCAGCGATCGTCCCAGTGGGCGGATGGGGCGCAGACAACTCGGGCCGCGTTCGAGCGCCTTCAAAACTAGTTCTTGACACCAGCAACGCGGGACCTGGCACATTAGAGTGCTTACTGGCTGGCAGGCATCAACGTGAGTTACTAACAACCTCATTCTGAGATTTTTTTTTTAAATTTAAACACAATTAACTGTACGGGCAGTAACTCCGTACACTGAGATCATGTAGTATATAGTTGGACGAATGTTTATACGGTAACAAAATTGGAAAAAATCTATTGACAGGACGTCTGCGGTCAGCTAGAATTTGGTTCTTAGATACTCATCATCTGCCTAGTCTTTTTCCCAATTATGTTGGGGCAGGTTCCAGTCTAACCGGATGCAGCTGAATACCAGTGTTTTACATGGAGCGACTGCCTATCGGAACTCCACAACCCAGTTACTGGGTAATACGATACCCCTTGGTAAAGTCTTACCAAGGGGTATCGTCGGGTAGTCATAACGACTGCCAAAGATCTACAAATGACAGCCGGAACCAACGGTTTTACGTGCTTTCCGAGGCACCGAGAGAACTCGGTATGAAAGGGATGGTCACCCATCCACAGACCGTCCGCGGCTAGCGTAACTTAACTTTTGAGCGATCAATCTGTACGGCTTTAACTTAGCCACGAGAACCTTAGCCGGTTGGTTTGTTCTTAGATATTATTAAAGCAAAAAAAATGACTTACAGGCGTAGAAACAGTATCGGGTCGTGCAGTGGTGACCCTATCAGGCGTTGAGGGCAGCGCGGGCGGGGAGGCGGAGCTAGAGCTGACGTACAACGGCGCGCTAGTGAGCGGGGCCCCGCGCCGCGCGCTGCTGGCCCCACCCGCCAGTGCCGACCGCGTCACGCTGGCGGGCCGCGGGCTCGCACACGCCGCGCCACACACGCCCGCCGTCTTCACCATCGGTAAGAACTACACACTACACTCCGTCACAAAATATAGAGGGAGGGTACATACAGAAGGGCCGCTCCTGCCAGCTTCAAAAATCCTACTTATAATATTATAAATGCGAAAGTTTGTGAAGATGTTTGGATGTTTGTTACTCAATCACGCGCAAACCGTTGAACAGATTTGCATGAAAATTGGCACATAGATAGAGCATTTCCTGGATTAACATATAGAATACTTTTTATCCCTGTAATATGTTCCCTTGGGATAATCGTTCTTTTCACGCGGGCGAAGCCGCGGGCAGAAGCTAGTAATTACCTAAACTTGCCAGACTCACTAGGGCTGCTACTGTTATTATCTCTGTAGGTTTTATTTGTGACAATATGAAATTTGATTGACACTGGTTGGAACTCTTTGCAATTTTTTATAACAAAATTTTCTTGTTTGTCGTGAAATGCCAATGTCTCCCATTTTTATTTAGGGCGGATTGCTTCAACTAACCATTACTGACAGGTAATAGTCAAATATGGCGCTAACTATCGTCAAATCAAAAAAAAGGGGTTGTTTCACAAAATCATACGTCAAAAAGTTACTATTACCATAACCGACCATTCAACGTAATTTGGTGTTGTCAAACAGCTACTTCAAACGTCAAAATATTATGGAATCTCTTTTTAAATAACTTTAACTGACGGATGTTTATGTCATGAAACAACCCGTTACATTTAACGTACGTTAAACATCATCAGTCATAGTAACTTTTTAACCGTCCGTATGTAACGTTAACCGACTGTTTGAAACAACCCGCCCTTAGACCATTAAAAGGCACTTTTGAACGTCATAAAAAAAAAAAGTTGATTCTAGTTGCCCCTTCCAAAAGGTAGTTTCGTATGGAGAAGAATAGGCAAGAAACTCCATACTTACTCTTTTAAAAAATAATGTGTTTAATATTTTGCATTTACAGTTTATAGTTATATAACTATACATGAATACGATGGACCTTGCATAAAAAACACTATATTGAAGTATGTACAAAGTGTTACAAGATAAAAAAGTGAAGTGATGATGGTCATTGATACAACATTTTCTTTTCAAGGATGGAAAGAAATATTTATCATATTCGTCAACATATTTTACAAATGAAAATCTAATAATAGTTTTTTGTACGACCAATTGAATACCAGTGTTTTATGACGGACTGCCTATCTGACTTTCTGACCATAACAACTGTCAAAAATCTACGAATGGCAGCCGAGAGCAACGTCTTTACGTGCTTTACGAGACACGGCAAGATTTCGGCGTTAAATGAATGATCACCCATCCGTGGACCGACCGCAGAAAGCATAGCTTAACCAAGACCGATCGATCTGTATGGCTTTTACTTAGCCACGTGCCCCTCCCGGAAATCTTACGCACTTGACGGAAATCTTAAAGCATTTTGGTTTAAATATATATGACAAGTACAATAAGTTATCTCCCATTGATTCAAGTAAACCTTTAAAAGTAAATGAATATTTTGTTCAAAATGAGCACGTAATTTAGGTAATCTATTTTTCGCTTCCTTGTGCTAATAAACATCATAGATGCAAGGAATTCAAAAGAAGGTCAGTTCAGTACAGTCGTAAAAGAAAGTTGTATCGTTCAGTTTTTTCATATTGTAACATCGTCAAAATATTTTTTTAAAGTATCATTCCAACTTACTTAATAATATGAAAAAATATCTAATAAGTAATTATTTGTGATGTCTTTGTTAAGTAGTGCCCTTTTATAAGGTTTTAGTGTGTACCTATGCGGGATACCTAATTACCTACCTCGAGTTGTTAAATATACAAATTAGTTAGGCTAAACATAAATACTAAATTTATCAAGAGCCCTAGTAAAGTTATCAAGGGCCCTACAAACTCTTTACGTATCGCAGTTTTCTGAAATTGCAATTATAAACAATTAATTTAAGTAGGCACTTCATTGTTATTTGATAATTTATAGATAGTTACACGAGTGAGAACTTAGCTACTACTAGCAATCCGTAAATTGAAGCAAGTCTGCATGAGACTCCGTGGCGCAACGGTAGCGCGTCTGACTCCAGATCAGAAGGTTGCGTGTTCAAATCACGTCGGGGTCAAATTGTTCTTTTTGTGTTTTTATATTTTACTGTCGTCTATTTCGATATAATTTAGAAACTCTCTATACTATGATACGATTAAAACCTTTATTTATAACCACATTTTTTTATATTTTTAGTCGATTTTCTTTTTTTTTATTCGTCAGTGTTAGAGATTCATTTTTTTTTTTCAACGTTGTCATTTAACATTTTAAAAGTTAATGGAAAAATAAATTTAATAATGAAAACTCTTAAAAGGGTGTGATAATCATCCTTAAAATTAACCATTACAATAAGACTCATAAAAGATATTATCAACTTTATCAATAGTAAAATATTCTACACCATTATCTTTAAATTTTCAAGAATTCCATAGGCTCGTCACCGTCACCCATCTTTTCTTTTTTTTTTAATAAAAACGAACATTAACTTTTTATTCAAATTATCGTCAGCCAGTAGCAGTAATAACGGCCAGTGCGCCAGCATAGACCTTCCTTACAGTACCAACAGAACCTGTCTAGGCTTGCACTACTAGAATAAGATAAATTCTAAAATAATACCATACTACTTATATTTTCTGTGCCCGACAGGGTGCATAATTGTTTCTATTATTTTATTTATTTACCATCTGTACATTATAGATTGCAATAAACGATTTGAGATTTGATTTGAGAATACAATCATTTATTTCTAGCATCCATTTTTTAAAAGAGTATGTATGGAGTTTCTTGTCCATTCTTCTCCATACGAAACTACCATTTGGAATGGACAACTAGATTCAAATTTTAAAATATGACGTTAAAAAGTGCATTTTAATGGTCTAATTGAAATAAATGATTTGACTTTGACCAGGGGATACATAACTTAATTTTTCGAATTCTTTCATCATGATATTGTATCACTTTCTCCCAGACGGCAGTGCAGCCGGACCGGGTGCTCCGGAAGCGTCCCTGACGTCCCCGGACGGCGACAGCGTGCCCGTGGCGCTGGCGGCGGCGGGCCCGGGGCTGTGGCGCGCCACCTACACGCCACGCCGCGCCGCAGACCATCAGCTACGTGTGCTGTGGGCCGGACGACTTGTTAAAGGTATTTATAACACATTTGCTCGTAAAGTGTCTCTTATTACACCAATTTCAATATCGTAATGTATGTCATTACGTACTAGTGCGTTATTGTAATGTAAAACGCACGAGTTTCGTAAAACGTACAGTTTATCAAGATGCTCCGTCTAAAACGAACGGTACTTTTTTAAATCTTAGCAAAGAGTTTTGATGTCAGAAAAGTGGTCAACATTTTATGAATAAAATTAACTTTGGGAAATAAAATATAAAAAAAATAAACATTTAATTCTTTAATTTAATTAATTTTGACAATAAATTACATTTTTTTTACCTATACCTATTATCTGTAACAAAAACAAAAAAATATTAATTTACTTTATTAGTATGTAATACTGGCTGTTTTTGTATTGTTATTGTGTCTGCTTCGCGGACAGTGAAAGTGTCGTCTGTTATTACCACTACACTCTGTCCACTGGTTTAATCGGTTTTTGACAGCTGCAACTAGTGAACAATATTTATGTATTTGATACGCGTACCTGTATTATAATGTCTGTAAGAGGTCATAAATAAGATAATCCAACAAGATTAGGCAGTTTATATATTTATTTTTTAACACATTTTAAAGTTAACTTAAGGTAATCGGGAATAATCTATACTAATATTATAAAGCTGAAGAGTTTGTTTGTTTGTTTGGTCGAACGCGCTAATCTTAGGATCTACTGGTTCGAATCGAAAAATTATTTTTGTGTTGGATAGTCCATTTACCGAGGAAGGCTATAGGCCCATGCAAAGCTGGGTCGGGTCGCTAGTTACATTATAAGGCAGCTGTCAAAAAACCAATAACCCAATGGACAGGGTATATATAATTTTGCTCCAACACCATCACTCAAGCTTTCACTTATTTATTTTTTTGTTGAATCAATGAGTAATATTTTTTGATGTTAGGTTGCCCGCTAACGGTGGTGGTGTCGGCCGGGTCGGAGAGCGGCGACGCGTCGCGCGTGGTGTGCTCGGGCTCGGGGCTGGCGGGCGGCGTGCTGGGCCGCGACATCCGCGCCTGGATCGACACGCGCCGCGCCGGGCCCGGGGAGCTCACCGCGCACTGCAGCGGGCCTAACAAGGTAACGTACTACTTACAGATTATGTCGCAAAGCTTAAACCTCCTGGATCCCACAATATGCGTTTACAACACAGATATAGATATACCTAGATAACGCAAGAGCAACTACTTCGCGTGCTTAGTTTCGTGCCTAGCTTACGTACAAAAATCGTAAGTAAAAAAATAAACGTTTCCTTCCATCGGTAAGTCATTTTGTGATTAACATTTTGCGAAATTAATTTAAAAAAACAATTATTTTTTATCTAATACCCTCAGTAATACCTGGTAATACCAAATTTAAGAAAAACAAAACATTGTGACATCATTATAGGTAGTCAAAAAATGGCACGCTTGGTTTTCATACAAATCGTGATACTTGCGTTATCTAGGGTCTATCTATATCTGTGGTTTACAATCATTTAATTTGCTGTTAAGTTAATAATAATAATAATGTGGGAACATTTCACACATGGCCATCGGACCCCAAACTAGGGAGACCCTGCACTATGAGTATCAGACAGCTGATGTACATACACAAATACATTTTAAATACATAGATATATATAGATAAACAACACCCAGACAGAAGGCAAACACAAGTGCTCATCACACAAATATTTACCCTGGGCGGGAATCGAACCCGCAACACACTGCGCAACAGTCAATCGCTCAGCCGCTGCGCCAACCGTGTCGTCATTTAGTTTGTTAGTTGCTTTGAACTCAATAAATAGTTAATTCATTGAGTTGGTAAATGATTACCTACAAGTGACATCATAAGTATAAATTGCCATACAAAATCTATAGGAGAAGCGCGTTTTTACAGCTCATAAAAAGTATGTTAATAAATTGACGGTGTCAGCTACTCAATTGAAGCTACTTCGAAGCTACAATAGCTACTCGTCCCAAGTAGTAGGTTTCTATGGAGAAGATCGAGCAAAAACTCCATGAACACTCTTCCAAAATCAATAAAATATTAAATATTTAGATCCCATCATTCAAGTTAACTACAATGTAGATTCTACATCACTAGCATTGTGTTCACCACGGCTCAACCGGCACACCATGTCGCACCGATTCACGCTAAGGCGTCGCATCGTGGTGTTGTGGTCAGGCGTAAAATGATTTCATTCATTTCATTTTATCATTTTTGATGCACAGCTTATATTACATGCGCACGTACTATCCAAAATTATCATTGATAATCGTTAAAGAGTATTTAGAGGATAAAAATATTGTAATTTAATACTATCAACAAGTATCAAATAAAATTGAAATGAGTGACATGAACATGAGTATCGTAATTTAGTAACTTGAATTTTCCTGACATCTTATAACTTTTGACATTGTATAATTTTTGAGGTTTTATATTTTTATAATTTTTGACATTCCATAACTTTTGACATTGTATAATTTTTGACATTGTTTAAATTCGAACATTTTCTAAATCGTCTTTACTATTTTTATTTTTTAACTGGGTTTCAGAAAATTACTGCTTATTTTTATATTTATAATATTGTGATTGGTAGATATTACTTAAATTTGCACGCCTCATTAGGTTATAATGCAGTGTACTTTCTATGCTTTTATAACACCTTACAAACATGTATTATGCAAATAAATGATTTGATTTGATTTGTTATCACGTCGTTTTGTGCTACGCAGTTTCCCGACTACGTAAGTCGGGAAACTACTTAGCACAAAAGTTTACGAGCAAAAATCAATGTAAACATTGATTTGAGCATTGTGATGAATGCCCTCTGCCGTTCGAAACCAAGAGATAATAAAAACTGCGTGCTTCTAACATAGTTCGTACTAAATAAGCTCGTGGAAGCGAACCCGGGCTGCGATTTATTCGAAAATAAATTCGCCAATTTAATGGTTATGTGTGCACTTTTGTATATGATTTACACGGTTTACAAAACCAATTACATAAATCAAGGTTAACATTAAATATGAAGTAATAATAACAATTAAATAGAGAACAATATTTAATTGTTATTATTACTTCATATTTAATGTTAACCTTGATTTATGTAATTGGTTTTGTAAACCGTGTAAATCATATGAATAAATAAATAAAGTCAAAGTCAAAGCATTTATTTCAATTAAACCATTTACAGGCACTTTTGAATTGTCAAGGAGTCGGTCAGTTAGTCAGAAAGTTGAAGCTAGTTGCTCGTTCCAAAACGTAGGTAGGTCTCTATGGAGAAGAACGAGCAAGAAACTCCACGGACACTCTTTTAAAATCAAGTTTTTACAAAATACTGCTTACATTATTCTTGTTGCTTCTATATGTGAAAACAATGAAGGTAATCTAGAAATACAAAATATAAAAAATAATCAAGATAAAAACCATGGCAGTTAAGAGTTGACCAATCTCTACTGACAGCGCCCGTTCACGAACATGACGCATGACGAATAGTTTTTGTGACAGTCCAATTGCTTACAATAGAATCTTTTCAGGTCGCTTACTGTGAACTATACGAGCATGGTGACGGCACGTTCACGCTGAACGTGAAGCCAGCGGAGGCGGGCCGACACATGCTGAGCATACAGTTCGCCGGCGAGCACGTGCCCGGCTCGCCCTTCGTGCTCAAGGTGGCTGGCGCTCCCGACCCTTCAAAGGCGAGTTTTTGTTTGTATTACACTTGGTCTTCAAGAGACTTTCGACAATCATAGATTACAAAGAGGTAACGTTTGTTAGTTTGTATGTAACAGGTTATCTTCGAAAGTACTAATCCAATTAAAAGAATATATTACTTTACTATTCACTTAGCTACACTATTGCCAACCTGTCATAGGTTATGTTTCGCCCAGCGACTGTGTCCTTCCTCAGGGTGTAAGCTACCTTTCATACCAAATTTCATAAAAATCGGCTCAGCCGTGACAATTTTTTGTTTACACAGACGTACGACGTAATAACATGGCCGCTACTATTTCATGGTGTTTTATAACAGATTAAAAAAAACTGAAAACTTTGAATTAAATTTAAAATATTATTTTGTTATTTTATGAACTAAAACTTACATTTTCCGATTGCTTTATACCTAAACTGTCTCAATAACATATAATAATTAATTATTATATAATTATCTTGGGACAACTCACACACGGTCATCTGGTCCCAAGCTAAGCAGAGCTTGTGTTATGGTAACCAGACAACTGATATACATACTTATATAATTTATAAATACATACATATTATAGATAAACACCCAGACACAGAACAAACACTCATGCTCATCACACAAAGTTTGTCCTGGGTGGGAATCGAACCCACGACCTCCGGCTTAGCAGTCAGGGTCAGTGACCACTAGACCAACAGGCCCGTCAATATTTTCGGCATTAATAACAAAAATAACATATAATCGTCAATATATAATTATAGTTTTTTTCTCGTATAGAGTTAAATACCCTATTATCCATATAAGGCGAATATTTACACAAATACGCCATGTGAAGTGTTAATAAGAGTCGGCTGTTACAAAGGGTTATTTGTGTTGATATTAGACTTATCATTCTCTGCTTTCCATACAAAATTGGGTACTTGACACGGGTTTGCCGGCATTATGCTTTTACTTAGCCACGAGGTTCCATAACAACTAATATGATGACATTATCCAGGTCCGGGTATACGGGCCGGGCGTAGAACCGGGCGTGCTGGCGACGTTCCAGTCCCGCTTCCTGTGCGACACGCGCGGCGCGGGCGCGGGGCAGCTCACGGTGCGCGTGCGCGGGCCCAAGGGCGCCTTCCGCGTCGAGATGCAGCGAGAGAGCCAGAAGGATCGCACTATACTATGCAAAGTGAGTCTAACCTTTTCAGAAGTACAGTGTTTGGTGTAGGATATTTTTTTGTGTGTAAGCTATTTTTTGTGTCCCACTGCTGAGCTAAGGCCTCCTTTCTCGTGATAGCTACAACCTGGGAGTCTTTAAGTCAAGAGTTAATAGGTTACTTCTAGGCAAGCGTGCTCCATCTTAGACCGCATCATCGCTTACCATCAGGTGAGATAGTGGTCAAACGTATGCCTATAAATTATTGAAAAAAAAGAACTTGTGCGATCTCTGCTCACGTTTACCCCGCAAATATGGTCAGATCGTCACACCACCTATGCCGCGGTCGGCCTTGGCATCGATGTCCTAGGAATACTTAATTTCACAAAATGAGTTTGAATTTGTAAGACCGATACTGTTTCTAAAATTCAAGACATGTATTGACTGGTAAATTAACCACAAATTAACTGTTTTTTTTTAATTGGTTAGCGAACTTAAAACATAAGCCAGTCAAATTACTTGATATATATATTTTACAGGAACGTTGCGTTGCACGAAATCAACATTAGTATAACCGAGACTTTAAATTCATCCCATCTTTTACATTTTATATCAAAAAGTCACTTTATAGCATCAATTTAAAGTCTTGTTAAACTAATGTCGATTTTGTGCAACTCACCGTAAGTTATCTAAATGTACTTACTATCTTAGTATAATTAAATGATGTTAAACAGAAAGTAAAAGTGAAAATTGCGTGCAAAATATATATCCAGCATTTATTATATTGCACGCAATTACACAATTTTCAACTCTATTTCTGATTACGTTCGGTTTATTATTAATTAATCAATGAACATCGCATGAGCATATTGTTGCTTTGTTTGCGCTAATCGTAAGCTAAGGTTGCAAAATGAACATTGGAATGAAATAAACAGTCAGCTATCAATAAATTCATACCTAAAACATTGTAATCTAAGTATTTATGTTAAATTAAGTATTAAAATCAAAAGCTACATTGGTCTATCAGATTTAATGTCATTAGACATATTATACGGATGATTATTATTTTTTCAGATTGTGTGTGTATTATACAGATTAAACACTGTTTGTTTTGAAGCCAAGACTATGGTCACTTTATCTGTTTCTGTACATACAAATCAAATCGAATTGTACAAGATAAATTATGCCTGTTATGTGCTACAAGGCTAATACATATCATCTTTGAAACAAAAGATACATAGACTTGCTTATGGTGATAATATCGTTAGATTTACGTTAGTAATCAATTAGATTTAATAGTACAGCATGCTAATTAATTGTGATAAAATCCTTTATCCATCGCCTTTTCATTGTGTCATTAAATAATAATAATACAGTATTTTATTCGTATAATTTCTGCTCAATGTATACGTACGTTTGCTATTGTTAGCTCCAAATAAAAATTACGAGAATATCATCATCTGCCTAGACTTTTCTCAACTATATTGGGGTCGGCTTCTAGTCTAACTAGATGCCGGTGAATACCAGTGTTTTACATGGAGCGACAGCTACTGAGTAACACGACGTTACTGGCACACGTTCGTACTTGCTCGAGATCGAACAAGTTTATCGAGCATGTACGTACGTGTGTACCCACCAAAAGGGGCGTACAGCCGTAATCGCCATGCTCGGCCGATGCATGTTGGCGATCGCAGTAGGTGTTATGGTACTCAGAAGGACGCTGCTGCTCATCCTCTGGTCAATACCCCTCTGCCGCCGTCTACGACACCCTCGGGTAGAAATGGGGGTGGTGCTATTCGCGGCCGGCACACGGCTTATAAGAACATGTATCACTCAGATTATGGAACAAAAGGCAGAGAGACCGCGCGGAACACTGAGAGTGAAGCCACCAAATCAAATTCAAAAGCGAATACTACCTACAATCGCGCCATATCGTTAAAAATCAAATACAAATTCAAAAGCAAATACAATCACGAAATTGTATGTATTCCCTTTTGATATGTATTTGCTTTGGTGGCTTCACTCGCGCGGTCTATCTGCCTTTTCTTTTATAATCTGAGATGTATAATAAATAAAATTTGAATCCATAAATAAAGCTTTCTATTACTCCACAGTTTTCTCCCACCGAGCCCGGCGACTACCGCGTAGAAGTCCGATGGGCCGGCCGGCATGTCCCCGGCTCGCCTTTCCCCGTCATGATCTTCGACACGCAAGAAGAACTGCGCCGTTACATGCAAGCTTCTGCCGCTTGACACCACCCACTACTTGCACCTACGTCACAATATGTATAACTACCCATCCTGAAAAAAATATCTCCTCTTTTATTATTCAGAAAAGTAACAAAAACATTGTGAAAACTCACCTACTTATTGATTGTGTATCGTTGACAGATTGTAATAAATAAATAATATCTAAAATTTCTATCGGAAAAGTATGAGTCAAAGCTGTGCCCAGCAGAGAGACAGAATAGGTTAATTAAAAAAGTGGGTAGTTCATTTCGCAATGTTTTTCTTTTACTTTCCTGGATATGCAAGGTATATGTTTAATATTTTAACGCAATATTTCACAAATTATCGAGAAATGAAATGCCAGGCGTTTAATAAAATAATTCGTATTTTAGAAAAAGTTGAGCTTTGTAGAGCTTCGCCTCTATCTCATATGTATCTTTTTTTTAAACTCGATTTATCTTATATACGACCGCGTACTGTAATGTTCTACCATTGATGGTCTATCCGATCGATTGGATCTAACATCGTGTACACGTATGTATATCGTCTAAAAACAATATATTGTAATCTTTTACAGAACGTGCACGTGTGACGTTATAATCCGAATCGTACGTATTTACGATTAAAATCAGAACGAACAAAACATTTTATATCGGAAGTTTTAGTGTGGTTTTTATTTATTGTATTTTATCAGTAACATAATGAATTACTGTTTTAGCAGTCATTCGATAAAATGTTTAATCCGTCCATGTGATGTTTATAAGGTAGTATAGGCAAACTAGTAATTCCTGCAGTTGTACGATTTTCTAAATAGACACAGCGCCATCATCGGAATAAAGGTATTTCAATTATGAATTAATAGTCTAATGGAATCTCTGTATTTTTTTATAAGTACATACATTCTAATGCAAAATTCTAAATGTAATTTAAGATATAAATGCATAATAATTTGTTTGTTAATATTTATTAATAATGACATTTAGTTTTACATCATTTAATTAACTTAACTATTGTAACTAACGAGGTATTTGTTTATTGTTATTACAGGCTCAAGTTTATTTAACCACAACGATGTGAATTTGAGCCCGTAAGCTGCTGAAGTATTCAGTTACTAATTGTTAATAAATTGAACTTTATAAATATGATTGTTTTGTTTTATAAAACTACCTATACCTTACTCCTTAAACACGCTGAAATTGTAATGGTTGTTTTCCCGAAGTAAAATGATTTTGTCTTGGTAGTGTGTGCAATCGATTTAAACAAGAATAACAATAAATTATTAATAAAAAGCGGCATTATTTAGAATTGTGAAAAACTAAACTCAAAAGCGACCTCGAACCAATAGTAATACAGCGCGAACTGACGACACTGCGCGGCGGGCGCCTTATTACTACGCGCGACAGCTTATTTTGCTCTGAACATTTACGAATCACTCTTCACTTTGTCGGCGCCGAGCTGCAGCACGTTTGGTTGGGGTAGTACCTACACTAACTACCTACATACCTCATGTCTAGTGGGTAACTACTGCTTCTCAAGCTTTCGAGTTGATGCATATCTTTTAATTATTTGAATACAAAAAACAATTTTATTTTTATTTAACTCCATCAATCGATAGACCTACTGAGGGCAAATCGTTCTGCCGCGGAAAAACAAACATTTTAATTCCAGCGTGTATTATTTATACATAGCTGATACGGCACTAATTCGTAGATAATGAATGCCGACATAATTCGTATGATCAGTGTTAGGGCGAGATTTATAGACCGCGCTTTGATTTTGGTAAAAAATAGCTTCAAACAATAAGGTTCATATTCGTACGAAACGCTTCTTCACATTCGGTTATACGAATATGTACCTACCTATTGTATGTGTTAAGGAAGAATAAGGGTCATATTCGTCTGTAATGCACTTAAGACAGTAGTCTGTGAGGTCTGTGAATCTCGCCCTGAGAAAACATCATTCATTTCATCGTTTTAACAAACATACTCCGAATTATTTTTCTTTTTGCATTTCTTATAATTTATGTACTGCCTGACCCGGCCATCGTCCTAAAACGATGCCTTTTGCCTTTACGAAAGTTTACTCGTGCTATTCTGTATGTTCCAACGAAGGAACGTCATTTTCATTTGATTAATTTTAACTACTTTCCAACACTTTTCTTCAAGATATTAGACAGGAAGGCACTATGTAATCATACTAATCGTTATAATTTTATTAGTAGATCGCTAATTGGACTTGAGGTAACCTTGTAGATCTTCCTAAGTGCAACGACTTCGAGGTATAATAAAGGTATAATACGTATTATTTTTTATTTACATCTCATAAGCGTCGAAAATAATTTTATTTCGACCATGAATATTTAAAACCGGACTTGATCATTTTCCCCGGATAATTGCACCTTTAATTGTTAGATTTACCTTGAACAGAATATCATAGGAGTTTATTATTCATTCACTTTAAATAAGTGCAAATATATAAAATCGAGTTGCTACTTATATATCTAAAAATCACAGTGCGTGTGGCTGTTTGTATCTGAAAGACACGGTGTTCCTAGAGGGGTAGATATTGTTATAAGAGCGTGGGACTCTGCCGGCGAGCTGCGTGCGCAATCCGTCTAAACTTTGCCACAGCTGCTGCATTTGACCGAAGATTATCACTTCTAGGCGCTGGATCGAGGTGTGAAGCTCTCCTGTAAGTTACCGAATAGTGATTTTAGAATTATTATTTTTGGACATGGGCAACACTAAATGTAGCGAATATAACCCTGGATTATAATTTCAATCCTGGGTCTACGAGATTAAGGTATGCCTATCCCATCCCGGTATTCCGGGTTTGTCATTTTTTTTAAGCCGCAATATTATAATTATTTTTAACTCAGGTACTCTCAGCGGCACGGGATTTACATGTCAATGTCTGGATACCAACAAACATCCATAACTTTATTACATCTCAATGTACATAATGCCCAGAAGTAAAAGGATAATATAGCTATATATATCTATACATAATATTGTCAGAACGGTTGATTCTCGCTCTAAAAATATTTTGCCACAACCCACGGCCCGTACCTAGCATATTATGATGAGACAATCATAAATTCTTCTTTCTTTCTTTCAAGTACATATTTTTTTCAGATCGAGAGCTTGTTAATCTATGTGAGTAAAATTGTGAAAACATGAGGAATAGAATAGGCTAAGTAGCCATGAACTAGCTTTCAGTGGCGTTGAGCTTGCCCGTCTCACTCTTCACTGAACGCTTCATTTCTTAGGCAGTTCTTTTTCCGGACTTCAATAAATGGCTTTTAATTTTCTGAGGTTGAGTACCAGATATAATTGCTAGGCATAACTCTTACAAAACTAAAATTTGTAACAAAAAAAGAAAACTACCTTACACATGTAATTTCATCTGTATTGTGGGTATGTGTACAAACATAATATTATAAACTCACAAAAACAGAGAGCCAGACCTGGAACAATTTTACTGTAAGCCATACAAAGATTTGTTCTGTGCGAGATTCGAAACCGCGAGACGCAGCGCAACGTCCAGTCCAATCGCCGAGCCACTATGCCAACGGTGCCGTAAACATTGGTCGATATATCCTACGACTTAAATCTGGGTGATAGATCTAGGTACTACCTACTACACTGAATTATTGTTGATGAACTTACTAGAGGTAACGACTCCATGTAGCCTCCTTGTGATGGTGGCGTTGGCTGTAGCATTGACGTCCTGTGTCCTAACTGAACACATGGCACGGGCCTCCTCGCGTGGTCCACTGCCGTGGTACGTCGAGTTGCGAGTCTCGATATACGGTTTGCGCTGTGCTTCGGGGACATTCGTTATCGTGTAGCTTGGGCCGCGTGCTATGGAAAATTCAAAAATAAGAAGACGCATTTTGGTAAGCTGGTACAAATTTTAGGCACTCGTTAGACGAAAACTCAAAAAAATGCTTCATGTACAGAGGCCAGCACATCAAGCTACTACAATCTGTCAAATTTCTTTGATAGATTTTCAACTTTATAATAAATGTGTAAGGTTCATTTTCAATTGGGAAACTTTGATAGTTTGGTATTGCTTGATGTACTGTCGTCTGTACAATATTAGTTTGTTGATCTTGTTATTTTGGACATACTACCAAAGAAGCTTTGGTATGGGGGAGGCTTACATTCAGCAGTGGACAGCAATAGGCTGTTATGATGATGATTAAAGAAGCTTTGACGAGCTAGTACAGTACGGCGATGTATCTTGGCGGTCCTGAAGTTAGTCGATTATTTGCACAATGGATCTTTTTGGAACGAAATTGTCTACTGCGCAGCTAATCGGCCAGGGCCGTAGCTAGGGGGGGGCATTGTGGGGCAATGCCCTACCTTGAAATCTTAATGCCCTACCTTAAAAAACCAAAAACTAAGATAAATTATTGTCTATAATTAAATTGTTTGCTCATAGTTTGAGATAAAAAAAATTGTAGCGATAGGTACCTATCTAAACTTTTCCGAGCATACCACAATTTGCGACATTTATTTCATATTATAATAATTCTTTGTTCTGTGTATTGATGGCATTTGTAGCGCCATCACATGATGGGATGAGTCTATTTAATTATATTATCTGTGATGCAGAGGGGATTCCCCGTACCATAGATGCAATATGGGCTATATTGCAATCTATGGTACGCGGAATCCCCTTTTAAACTAAACATAAACTAGAGATTTTTTAGTCAAAAATTGATACAATTGTTATGTTTATTGCTATAAACTGAAGATCAAAATCAAAAAATCAAAATAAAAAGTTTGTAATATTAGCTATGGTACCTATTCCTTCTGATATATTGCACAAATCGGAAAACCAATAAGACACACACCACCACTTGTTTTAGACACATATCCAAAACAACATCAGGGCCTTTTTTTCCGATTGGTAAAACATGGTTTTCAACTTTAACTGCAATCAATACCTAGGCCTCAAAGGCGGTCACGAGAGAAGGGCTGGTATGGTATTTCAGGCCTTTCAAAAAATAAAAGAACAAAATCAGTTGATCTGAACGAAGTTCTTCGCATTTTTAATAACATGGCGAATCGTATATTAAAAATGACTGAATAATATATTCAAGGGCGTCGCCAGGGGGGGGGCAGGTAGGGGCAGCTGCCCCCCCCCCTAGACACTCAAAAATAAAAAGAAAGTTAGTTAAATTTTATTGATCAAAAAGAAGGATCTCGCTTGAATTCTTCAATATTAAAATCTTGCACCTAATTGAATATTTTATTGCTTCCAAATTATTTTTATCCCATTGTTCTATTGTTTATCCTATATTTTGTCGAAAATTCTTTTAATGGTAATGAATATAATAATTTTCATTACAATTTTTATTCATTATACACAGTGGCGTAGCTATCCGAAGGCTAGGCGGTGCGATGTATCGGGGCCCCTAAGCTCAGGGGGCACCCCGCTCCTGGCCAGCAAACAGTCAGAATATAAATACAAATTATTTCTGTTCTTGTGCCTAGCCATTTTAACCAATCAGCCGTTATGCAATTGATTTGCGTGATATTTCAATTTCTTTAATTTATATTATCATTTTATGCTATCTGAAAATGACTCCTTAACTCTGCCAAAGTGCCAATGCTTCCTTTAATTCTTCTGCTGATGCAAGTTTTATTTAATTGAAGTTGACACCCTTGGTCACTTTGTGCGTCGGAGCTTTAGTCAACAGAAAGGCTTTTTTTATGTTTAAAGCCTGCCACATCCATACACAAAGTGTGTCACGTCACTTGACCTGTTAGAGACCTTTTCTGATGTCTACGTTCACGCACATCGTTCTGATTTCTGAGAGTTGGCTCAAACCTCATCTTCTCTCAACCTACCTTTTTTCCGGTTTCGTTCTTATCCGTAATAATACAATTGGAAAGGCAGGAAATATGTTGCTATTTGTCTTCGTAGCAATTTTCCTTTCAAAATCTTTGCTTCTTCTCCTTCACTTTACAGCTGTGCCTCCGCGAGTAGGTACCTCTTTCTGGAGATCCATATCAAATGTGTTAAAACCCTACTTGGTGTTGTCCATTGTCAGAGCATACACATTGCGTCAATATGCCTCTTGTTCCCGTAAACTCCTACTCATCATCGAGTCTGTTAGTCTCGATGTTCTTCCTCTGCAACCGACTTACTTATTTTAATATCTCAGGGGATGACACGTGGCTCGAATTAGTACTAACGACCTGTCTCTCTCTTGTGTCCACTTATGGTGAGTATTCTGCACCTGGCTTTTCCAACCATGACCTTATTTTCCTCTCGTATGTTCTAAAATAAAACCTAAACCGGTTCATAAAGATCTGTATAACGTGTTGTTTTGCGCGCATGGATGTGGAGAAGCTACGTCAGGATGCGTCGGAACTCGATGGGTGTCATCTTGCAGCTTCAACAACCGTAGACCACCAGCTGTGTATCTTCAATCGATCGGTCCTTGCTCTCTACGACAGACACGTTCCTGTAAAGAGGGTTCACCTTAGGCGTTCACCTGCTCCTTGGATGACGACAGGAGTTCGTATGGCGATGAGGCACAGGGATCGGGTGAAGAAACCTCTTCAAAGCAAGAAATCTGTAATCAGATTATACGTAACGCCAAACGCCGCCATATCCTCGAAAACATTTCGCCTTCGTCTCTTGCTGATATCTGGAAATTCTTCGGAACTCTTGGTATCGGCAGCCCACGTACTCGTGGACTACCCGAAGACAATTTACCTAGATGATATCAACCGTCATTTCACAACAACTGGTCATTGGGGTTTGGGCCCATATGTTGTCTCAGACAGATAAGCTGGATAGGGTCCTCAATAGTTGCGTCAGGTTTATCTTTAATTTGAGGAAATATGACCATGTGTCAAGCTTCAGGTACGAGCTAAAATTATTGCCAATTCGCCAAAAAAGTTTCCGTGCGTTGACAACGCTTTCCTCTCTGCTCCACTGTATCTCCCCTCCTTCTTATCTAATGTCCCACTTTCAATATCTATGTTCTTCAGACTCTAGGAATCTACGGATTTCTAACAATCTTATCTTGCTTAGCCCTCCTCATACTTCAGATTTTTTCATTCCTCCTTTTATGTCCAGTTCATTTCTTTCTGGTATGCGCTTCCTCTCGATATCAGAACTGCCTCCACTGACTGGGGGCCGTCCTATGCATTTAAGCGGAAGATGTGAATTTATTTTAGCACAAATAAGTATACTTATATGTATTTGGTTTTACTTGATAAAATGAAACGTAACCAGTTTAGATAGGGCCCCATCTTTTTTTTCGCACCGGGGCCCCTGGTCACGTAGCTACGCCATTGAATTGTATAGTCAAGAGTTTGTGGAGCTTTACACATTGGACTTTGTACCGTTCTTAGAGTCCCTTCACACTAGCGATTGCCCAGCCTACGTTGTCGAGCCTACGCTGGAACACCGCTACGCATACGTTCATCGATGAACGTATGCGCAGCGCAGCATAGAAACGCCGGCACAACGAGACGCAGCTAGACCTCCCACAATTTTGCTGTCGTTTCGGTATACTATATAATACCGCCGACGTCTGCGCAGCGTTCAATTATCTGCAGAGGAAACGCCGATGCCGCGGCGTCTGTGCTGCGCATACGATCATCGAACGCCTACGCTTTAGAAACGCTAGAGTGAAGGGGCCCTAGTAGTACAAGCGTCGCCCGTAGGGGTAAGACACGCACTTCCAGTAAGGCTTCATGTGCTTTTGACTGTATTTAAAATTCATGCTATTCCCATCCTCCATTCAAGTTGCCCCCCCCTAGGCCATCGGCTGGCGACGCCCTTGAATATATTAATCCTTTTTTTTGTGTCCTTGTTGGTGAAATGCTTTATTATTTCAACGTTAAAATCCCTTTAAAGTTTCGTCCCCTGCATCCCTATTCACCACGTTGTTGGTAAGTAGAAATATAGGCAAGAGACATCACACACACCTCTGAAGTTCAATGTTAAAAGAAACCGGACAAGTGCGAGTCGGACTCGCGCACCGAGGGTTCTGTTCAAATTTGTAGGTACATATCCATACTTCTATACTAATCCATACCTCTATCCATACTTAAAACGAAACGGCTGAACCGATTTTGATGAAATTTGGTATGAACATAGCTTGAAACCTGAGGAAAGGCATAGGTTACTTTTTTAACCGCGACTTCGTCTGCATCCGCTATAACTGACATTCACGCGAACGTTATCGCGAGCAAAAGCTAGTTATAAATAAATAATATTTTTTTATGATTTAATTACAAATGTACAGTTTTCAGACTTTTCCCTGTACTTGTAGTATAATACGATATTACTAGCCAAACATAGTTCTTGGTCAACGGGAAGTACACACGGCTACACTTCAGGCTATATATACATTTCTGGTATAAGCTGATCTCGCTTTGTATAAAATTTCCTTACAATGAGAGGTCAGCTTAAACTGGAAATGTATAGCTTGATGTGTAGCCGTGCGTACCTACCCTATAAATTTTGATTACCTTGATAGTGTCGAAATATACGTTTTTTGCGGCATAAACGGCCGAATCTTTTTTTCACGTTAACTTAGAAGTTTGATGTTTTCACAGCTTCAAGGGACCGTAGACTTGAGTACCTATATGGTTTTAATTTCAACTCAATACCTCTACGCGTTCCCAAAATAAAGGGTCTTGACAGACAGACGGACAACAAAGTGATCATATAAGGGTTCCGTTTTTTCCTTTTGAGGTACGGAACCCTAAGAAAGCTTTGCTTAAGTTTAAACTAGCAGGGTTTCAAAGTAGGTAGTGTACTACTTACAATCTATTATCCCACCAAATTTATCTTATTTTTTATTAATTGCGTAAACAGGTAGGTAGGTGGGTAGGTATTGAGTAGGTACTTACCTTCTGTATACCTATATACATGATTTAATTTTAACTAATCACCTCCTTAGTAACAAGATAAGTATAGTTATTATGATTAACGTCTGCTAAACCGTAAGGGGGTCAATCTTTTGAATAGTTCATAAAATAAATACTTAGATACCGTGTGTTTTTAATGAAACTCGGTGTTCTAAATGATCCCAAAATATAGTTAGATAAAAAAGTAGGTCAATCAGTTAACAGGCATCTGTAAATTGGTCCTGAATTCGATGTGGATAAGAGTAATATACACCTATTTGTTCCGCTCTTGAACATGATGCTCAAGAACACAATGATTTTACAGCTGTTAAACAATAATTTAGTTATTATTGTATTAGTTGTTTTGTTTAATAGGGAACGGCTAGATGGTTAGAAGTTTAGAAGGTTTCTTTGAAGATTGTACAATCTGCACAATTTCTATCATTGAAAGCTTGAAAATAACCTTCGTTTAAAGCTACACTAAGTTAGGATTTTCGAAAAACAACGACTAATAGAGAGTATCATGGGTAGAAATAATGGGGATGATAGTAATATGTAATAGTTATGGGACAATCTGCATCCCTGTGACTAAGTAGGTACTTTAGGAATGTTTTGAGTAAACCTTTACTTAAACAAGTGACATATGCTTGAAAACTAAAACTTTATTTATTTTATCTAAAGTAAAACAAAAACTGGAAATTTAATTATCGTAAAAAACTTACTGTGTTGATAATATGTAGGCGCTGTAGTAACATGCGTAAGCATGGCATACAAGAAAACTGATAGAACCAAAACTGTCCGCCACATTTTGATTAAAAAAAAACACAATATCTTTCCAAAACTTGTTTCACCAAATATTCATAACAAAACTTTTTTCAATTTAAATTTCGAGTTCGTTTCGGCCGTTCATAAGAGATGTCGGACTCTATGGTATCACGGATCAACGTGTACTGTACGAGATGTAGGTGGCCCGCTGAGAATAAATAGTAGCCTAAACATTGAGCGAAATATTGTCCAGAGGCATCACAATACGCTAGATTTAATTACCTTTGAATGCATGGTATATGGTAGTCCATCTGTCGCAGTTGGGGTAAATGGTCAATGACATACTTTGGTACATGGTAGAGCTCTAAGCACATTATGTTTCATAGATCCTATTGCACCTTGAATAGCAAACTAGCTATGGGTGCTTTTATTGCAATTTCAATGCGATTATACATTTTAAAAGGTTACAAAAGTTTGAACAAATTCTGATGTCAGTTATTTACCTCTGACCATTGATATTATATATCTCAATGCCTACATTGCTAACATGCAATTTATTAGGAGGTAGGTACCTAAGAATTAGTTAATAGGTATACATTTTATGAAGCAGGTCTGTCTGTATGCAAAGTAATGTTTTCTTATAAATTTTAAGTAAGGTTAATGAAAACTAGTCGCAGTATATTTGTTAGTATTATAAAGATAGACAAAAAATTATAAATAAAGGATCTGTACTTATTGCCGAAATAAATAGACTACCTAATATTAAAAAAAAATGTATAGTCATTGCTACGATTTTCCGTAGCACTAAGTAATTCGTAGCCTGCTTTTCCCCGTCGCTACGAAATAAGTACCTACCTATACTTACACCCACAGCTAGTTAGCGTTTATTTATTCTCAACATCCTACGGCGTAGTCGCTGCTTCCGTCTCAGTAAACAAAATACCTTTAGGGCTTGGCAACACACGACCTCGACCGAAATAGCACGTACACGGGAAACAGATACTAACGAAAATAATTTATTGTTTATCACAACACCTGCTAAGAACAGCGAGTGAATTATCTGAAAAAAGCGATAAAGCTGATTAATTGTTACTACTGGGTTACGGATTACCATAGGCAAGAAACATAGGTTAGGTTTGTAGGTACTTCTGAAAACTGACTACTTTAGCTAACTCTAAAATAACTAGACTAGGCTGCTTTAGCTGTAAACTTTCTAGGAATGAATGGTATGGCATTTAGCACAAGATTCAAGATGGCTCGATTGACAAAGGTACACGGTGAAAGGAACATGATGATACAAACTTATACCATAAATTCAGTAAGTAAGTACATAATAAAATTCTTAACAACAAGGACAACAATTTTCTTATTAAAAAAAATCAGTCATACCTTTTCATGTATAACAAAATATCATCATCATCAATCAATCATACTAAATATAATTGTTTTTTTTTTATAATATAGGTATTTCTGACATTTACTCCATATTTCGTACATAAATAAGTTTACTTCCTACCAATTTGGTAAAATAACTAGATATTTGTGATGTTTTTTATTATCATCATTATTTTTCATGATTATAGTTGATTTATATTTCTACTCATTCAGAATGTTTCATTTCATTGTACCTATCATTGTTTCATTGTATTTAAATAAAAATCTTTAAAACGATTCCGTAAATCGATTAAATGGTCGTTCGAGAAATGACGTTTCAAGATAAATAAATAATAATAAATAATTACACGCACATAATTTATCGATTTTTAGTACAATCGATCTAACGTTTTCGAGCAATTATTATTCAATCAAACGGCATTCGATTTCAAGTAGGTAACCCATTCATAATGTATGCATTTTTCTATGTAACGATACCTTTTTTGGTAAAATTTCACTACACAAATAATAAAAAACGGGGTGAGTGGAACATTTTAATCGAAAGGGGCAAGATCCAAAGGGCGAGCGAAGCCTAAACTGGTCACGGGGCGTCGACGAAAAAACGCATTAAACAAAAACTGAACTTTTTAAAGATTTTAGACTATAATTCACTGCGATTAATTTGGCAACCTACTTATTATATTGGACACTGTCTAAGAAACGGAAACATTAAAAATAC
Source organism: Charanyca ferruginea (assembly GCA_947361185.1). NCBI lineage: Eukaryota > Metazoa > Arthropoda > Insecta > Lepidoptera > Noctuidae > Charanyca > Charanyca ferruginea. The sequence goes on along the minus strand of OX376059.1, from coordinate 16,049,531 downwards.
ATACCTACCTATGTAGGTACACCATAGATTGCTGGCGCCACCATGAAAATAATGACAATGACGAGTTTCATCATTGGCACGTATGACATTTGTGCCAGAAATGTACTTATTGTATTTTATGTTTCTATGATTGTAAATTATGCTAGATACCTACCTACGTTACCTACAGAAGCGACTTTTGGAATTTTATAGGTACCTTCTCTGTGGAAACTCTTATAGTTGCCAAAAATTATAATAAATGGTACCTCTAGGTATAAGGAGGTTTAGCTTTCACAACATGATTCAACCTAGCTTGCCTGCTTTGCTTTCACAAACTAATTGTTGAAGAGTCAACGAGGAGCTCCTAGTTGACTCTCTTAGCGACAAGCATGTTACGTAAACAGTGTCATTAGGATCTCTATTCACTACAGTATGATAGGTATGGCTTTCTTTTACCTGCGTTATTGACGATAGCGTATCGATAAAACGAACTTTATTAAGTTAAATGAGGCTAACGTAGTATTCACACGTCTCATACTTCGATTGTCGGGGCCTCAGACCAACATATTGGTCTGAGGCTTTATACCATACAATTGCCATTCTTATATTCATAGATCCCTCTAACTTCAGGCTTGACGCATAACTCTCGTGAAATTAATAAGGCATTTTAATTAAACAGTGCTATTTCCTTTCGTTACGCCCTACATCCATTTCTAGGTAACCTATTACTGTCAGCCCGAAACCAATCACCAGTGCCAAATAAGCCAAATTGCAAGAACATAAAAAAATAATTTTACAGTCGAGCGACAGTCACTAATTGATTTACGAGTTCCATGGTACTCTAAACTCAAACTATTACTAATGTCAACGGCTGTTTGTCCGCCATGATGTGTTTTTGACATCTGGCGTCGCGTGCGCTGATTCGGAACACAAATAATACAGAGCTATAAATCTCAGCCGTAACTATCGATGAAGCAATCGACTCGACGTTTGTATAGATGCATCGATATCACTCATAGGTGGACGGACATGACAGATGTGTTGACATGGTTTGAGAACAGTATGTAGTATTTCTCTACCTGTTGTACCTATCAATATGCCTTCACAAGATTTTCTCACCGCTCCGTCCGGTAGTTTTCCGACATGGCGGTTATTTTTCATAAAATATCGGGTAATTTTTAGTAAGAGACGTTAAGAAGTCTCTTATTGGTTGGAATCTACAATTTTCCTTTTTTATTGTTTGCATATGTCCCAAAGGAACCCTTGAAAAACATTTTTTTAACAGGACTTTGTTAGGTTGTAGTATTTCATTCAATACGCGGTTTGTTATCAGGGCCATGATAAAAATGGTGTGTAATTTAATTAACAGCGTTGATTGGGAAATGTAAACACAATAATTATGTGTTACAGTTGTAATATGGGTGAGTGTCAGCATATTAACCCAATATTTTAAGAGTCAAATTAAATGGGACAAGTTTATTATTAAACCAATACGTGTGTGCTAGATTTTGGCACATAACTAATAACATTATGTCATTCGTTACAAGGACGAAAATGTTTTATATAAATACTTAAGGGGCTATTAAACGACTGTTACTGATTTTAAACTGACAATCACGTCAAAATGTGCAATGTAAATGATTTGAAAAAAATATATGTTAAACTATAACATTCTCTTAATCACTTAGTAAGTGAATATTTTTAATTATATTCATATTATATAGTTTAATTAATACGTGAAGTTGTGTCTGACGCGGACAAAATATTGACAATCACACAAAATCTACCAGGTATAATTAAACGAAACTTACACCATCTTACAGACAATTTTATTATCTATCTTTTAGTATACGCCTTTTTTTTAATTTTGAAAGAATAATACTTTTATTTAATTTTTTCGACTAAACTTTGAGAGTTTTGGACGCAAAACTGATGCAGAACGGACGCAGTCTGCGTCCAAAAGTTTCAAAATTTAGTCGAAAAAATTAAATAAAAGTAGTATTCTTTCAAAATTAAAAAAAAGGCGTATACTAAAAGATAGATAATAAAATTGTCTGTAAGATAGTGTAAGTTTCGGATAGTTATACCTGGTAGATTTTGTGTGATTGTCAATGTTTTGTCCGCGTCAGACACAACTTCACGAGTTAATTAAACTATTTAATATGAACTTAATCAAAAATATTCACTTTCTATATGATTAAGAAAATGTAGTTTAACATATATTTTTTTCAAATCATTTACACTGCACATTTTGACGTGATTGTCAGTTAAAAATCTGTAAAAGTCGTTTAATAGCCCCTTAATATTAGGTATCCACTAAATTGCCTTCTACTTCTTCTTTTACCTTTGTTAAAAAAACATGGAAATAATACTAGGGACCTATTTTGAAAGATAGAAAGAAAGGTGGAACAAATGATTAATATCGGCTACAACTAAAAAGTAGATAGTAACTATAGAAACTGGATTCTTACGGAAAATAACGTCCCAAACACACGACGCCACGGTTGGCGCAGCGGCTGGCTGAGCGATTGACTGCAGCGCTGCGTGTCGCGGATTCGATTCCCGCACGGAAGAAATATTTGTATGGCCTACAGGTAGTTAGAGTTCGTATGTTTATAAATGCACCCACGACACAGGAGAAATTCGTAGTGTGGGGAAAGTTAAAAAAAAAACAACAATTTCAAGGTTTACAATTACACGTCGATGAACTAATAATAGACAGCAAAGCAAAACATGTTTAGAAATAACGTAAACAAATAAAAAACTTTCATGCCGGCAGACGGGTGTGGTCGACGTATCTTAATGCTTAGTATAAAAAATATATACATTTTTCTAGGCCGTTCAGGTCAACGCTCTAAACATTTATGTCTATCGTAGTTTTCGACAGACTATTGAGTCATATAGACCATAAATTAGAATGCCTTTTCAACGAACACAATCTGTCTCGACTTTTATGGAATTGCGTTATGCAATGTCACACTCGACAATAGTGCTATAAAACCCTAGGCCAGGAATTGCGAACCTTTTTGGCATCGGCATGACAATTGAGTGATAAACTATTTTTTTCTTGCGTGTCGTCGTTAATATGTTAACTGCCAGGTCAAAAACATTAAAGGTAAAACCTCCACTAGCGTCGGACACACGGTGTCCCCCATGGCGTTCAAAGTGTTAAGTGATAAAACTTCTGACAAAATTAAAATAATTAATACCCACAATTCAAAATTCCTATAGATGCGCCATGTGGTGCCGGTCGCGAATAACACCACCCCATTCCTACACGTGGGTGTCGTAGAAGGCGACAGAGGGATATTGACCAGAGCATGGGCAGCGCCGTCCTTCTGAGTACCATAATACTGTTAAGATTATGATGCAATAGCCATTAAATAATAATCTCTATGGGAGAACACTCAGCAATATTCTAGAATAAGTTCAAATCGTAGATTTGTATTGTTTTAATATGACATAAGGGACTTCTTAGCCTGATTTTGTCACGGGCACACATAAAAGTATCTTAATTATAAACTAGTTCCAAGTATCAGTGGTTTCATTCTGAGTATATAGAATAGATCTCTTACCCGGCGCCTCCACCAATATGTAAGAAGTCCAACTGGAGGGCTTCTTATTGGTACCGGGTTGTGGCGTAATGTAACATCACATCTACTTCGATCGCCAACATGCATTGGCTAAGCGTGGTGATTACGGCTGCGGCTCCCCAAAGAGGGGGAGACCTATGTCCAGCAGTGGGCGTCTAAAGGTTGACATGATGATGATAGATTACCGACGAGAATCTAATATTACGACGCATTGTAAATCATCTTTATTGAATTGAAAATGTAAGGTGATAGGGACTTAGATTTCGTCCACTTCAATCTTTGCCGTGCTCAGAATTTTCAGTTGCGATCTACAGGTTCGGTACCCCTGCCTGGCTTACGACGACGGGCGCGCCGATCAACTCACAGATATGCATTTAAAACGTTTTCATCTTTAAATGTGTCAAGGACGTGATGTTGTATGGTCCAGTCCTCATGGGAAAATTAATTCAATTAGTCTAAATACGTTTAATGTACGATTCGACAATGGCTGGTAGAGGTACCTATAAGGTTGATTGCGATCTATGCTGACCGTGAAAGACATTGAACCTTGTCGAATAACAAACAGGCTGTTGGATACAACACTGACCGATAGCTTTATATACCTATTTATACTATTTCTTGCCCGCGACTTGGTCCGCGAGGAAATAGAAGTAAGCCGGCTTGATTGGGCGGACGTTACTTCTACTACTAACATAGAAGATGCAGTACTTCTTTTTAACAAGACCCTGTCAGACATAATAAATAAACACACTTCAAAAATTAAGGTCAGCCGTTCTAAATTTAACTTAAAACCCTGGATCACACCCGGCCTCATAAGATGCATGCGTCACCGAGACTTTCTTCATGCTCAAACTAAACAACAGCCGGACAATGATATTCAAAAAACTGTCTACTTAAGGTACAGGAACTACTGCAACGAAATTTTGCGCCAGCTCAAGGCTGATTATGAGAGGCAAGAGCTAGTAAGTAACTGCAAACAACCAAAAAAGTTTTGGCGGACTGTCAGAGCAATATGTCAAGTTCCTAAACGTACCAGCGACAACCTAGAACTGCTAAGTTTTAAAGGAAATAGCAACACCTCTCTTGATGATTGTAATGAGTACTTTGTTTCAGTTGGTCAGAACCTGGCTACCAATATATTAGATGAGCAGCTGACTCAAGGCGACAAAGAAAGCCTCAGGTTTGAAAGTAGAAACCCGCCTAAGGACTCACTTTTCCTTCACCCAACTGACAATCAAGAAATAAGTAACATTATAGACAACCTCAAAGACGACAGGGCTCCAGGCCTTGATGAACTTCGGCCTCTGCTCCTAAAACACATATTTTTTTTTATTTTGGAACCCTTAAAATTTATTTGCAATCTGAGCATGCAAACTGGAACTGTTCCGACATGCTGGAAAACGGCTGTAATCACGCCTATTTACAAAAATGGGACCAAAAATTCTCCTGATAACTACATGCCAATATCATTGCTTTGTGTTCCATCCAAAATCCTGGAGAGACTGGTAAACAACCGTCTTATCAGTTTTCTAGAGAAAAACTCTTTGCTTTCGGAGAGACAATTTGGCTTTCGGCGAGGTAAGTCTACTGAACAAGCTGTGAGTCTTTTGACTGGCATTATCGCCTCCAATGTTGATAAGGGTCTCCCCTCAGCTGGTGTCTTACTCGATCTTGCTAAGGCCTTTGACACCGTCTCAATTTGCAGACTGCTGAAAAAACTCGAATCTTTTGGTGTCAGAGGCCTGTCGCTAGATTAGTTCAACAGTTACTTGTCTGATAGACATCAGCTTGTTAAGATTGGGGTGGAGGTCAGCAGGAGCCTTCCGGTAGTTTTTCGGGGTGCCCCAGGGGAGTACTTTGGGGCCCACCCTCTTCATCATGTACATGGATGACATTCTGAAGATGGAATTGGCTCAGTCGATTGTCATCTGCTACGCTGATGACACAGCTGTAATTTTCCACGGAGCCTCATGGGAAGAGGCTATGAATGTAGCAGAGAAAGGAATGGGTAAAATAATATAATGGCTTCAACTAAATTTGTTGACACTGAACATTAAAAAGACAAACTTCCTGACCTTTTACTCTGCTCAATCTAGTAGACCAAGTGTGGATTCCTTAAAGATACACAACCACCACTGCAATGTGTTAACTGCAGCACCAGTCTCAGCTTCAAACTGCGATGCCATCATGAGAATAGAGGCTACCAAATATCTGGGCGTCATCATTGATCAGAACTTATCTTTCAAAGAACATATCCGAACACTCGCAAAAAAGACCCGTAAATTCATTTACGTTTCAAAACTCTTACGAGCCAGTGCCCCTAAGGATGTCCGTATTCGGGTTTTTGGCTCTCTATGCCAATCTGCCTTGCAATATTGTGTTAGTGTCTGGGGCAGTGCTGCCAAGACGTGCATGTTGGGTTTGGAGCGAGCCCAGCGGGCTGTACTCAAGGTGCTTTTGGGGAAACCAAGGCGCTACTCTACCGACGAATTGTACAAGGAATCGGGGGTTCTACGCGTCCGCCAACTGTTCGTCCTGGGGTCAATCTTAAACCTCTTAAAAGCCAACCCCATTCGATCTAGCTCCAGTAAGAAGGGAAGAAAAATACCTGAAAGGATTCCACTCCCAAAAACAAAAACCCTCTTTGCTACCCGGTTTTCTTCGTTTTTACCTATCCGAGTGTTTAATAATATTAGCAAAGTTACCGTAATCCCGAGTAATTATCATAAGGCCAAAACAATACTCAAAAAATGGCTGCAGGGCCGGACTTACGAGGAAACGGAAACGCTACTTTGTAGTACCAGTTAATGCCCACTAACTCACGCTCAAAATACACTTTTACACATACTCACACCACACACTCACCATAACTGTTTCTGTTTTTAGTTTTTTCTGTTTTTAATTTTGTTTTTATAATTTTATATTTTTTTGTTTTATCTTATTTTAATAAATTGCTTAAATTTGTAAAAAAAAGTTTGTGTAAGTTAAATAAAGAAATTATTTATTTATAAATCAAATTGTACCATAAAATATATCCTATGAATGACACTCGATAATCTATCAGGGAGTTTTTTTGTAATCGTACCAGTACTTTCAAAGATTACCTCTTACAAAAAAAAACAAATAATTTTTTATAATATTTTTTATATTGAGTGATTATTTATATCAGGTAACTTCACAGCTTACAATTAAAATAACAATATATATATATTATGTGCAATAAAGGGCTCACAGGGCATCAAAGAACTCGTCTGCATCGCTCTCAATGAGACAAGTGCCCAAAAGGCTAGCAGCATTACCACGTTGAATGGCAATGCTAATTCTTTGGGCCAAGAAACGGCCTGCCCTCTGGTCACATGAAGAGACGACCAGCCGCAAGGTGAGCACTCGGACTCCATGGCCCTAGTGATTCAAATCCTAAACGGCATAATGCCGTGGAAGTTATGTCATTCTATCTGGTCTCTTACCATCGTTACGTGCCAAGGTTTTAACACAGCTGCACACAGGCACCCAGGCGGAGGCAAGAGCACGACGGATGATGTCATTAATGCTGGCGTGCTGTGTGTGTTATCCGGTATGCGCTCTTACAGCAGGAAAGGCCATGGTTACCGAGCCAGTCGACAACTTCACCGCATTGACAGCGATGCGGGGGCAAGGAGCGCCCAGACGTAGGCATGTAGCGAGCCGGAATGTAGAGTCACCGAGCATAGTACCTATGTTAGGTGGCACGCTCAGCAGAATTGGTGGACGTATTAATGAGTTTTTTCCGTACCAACCTGCAGAGCGGCTCATACCACTGTCTCTGGGAAGATGGGTTTACGGGTCGAACCGTACTTGGGTAAGCCACTTTCAAGCTGGACAAGCACGGCAATTCAAAGTCAACCAGTGACGATGATAAGATCAAGTGTGGTTAACTTTTCGGTGCTGTGGACGGAAGACAGAAACGCCGGCAAACTAACATTGGAAATTTTGCGGACCCCGAGACCGCCAAAACGGATGGGTAGTGTGACTTGGAGCCACGCTCGGTCATCCAGGGCCACATTAAGAATAGGGAATATTACTGCAATGTTCTGGCCCCAGAGTGCAGCACTAGCATAGTCCGTAAACAGTTTATCGACGAGTCGTTCAAAGCGTGAAATTCTGCCTTTAATTGAGTATAAAATTGGGAAGTGTGTTATATTATACAATAATGTATCAGTGCTGTGTATTTCGATGAAGAAATGAAGGGAATTATTCATTTCCAAAAGAAGAAAATGTTCGAAAAATTTGCCAAGCAGCTACAAATCACTCTAAAATATGTTCAGGTTAAGTATTCAGGTGAGATAGTGACATTTACAGAATAACGTTCACATTTATCATGTAAGACAACCAAATATTATTTTATTCTGAGCATAACCTAGAATACACTTTCAAATGGTCGTAGGACGCCATAATATGGTTAAAGTACAGTTACGTAAGTAAGATTAATTAACACTTTGATATATTTTCACAAAATACCTAGTTATTACAATTAATAACTATAACAAGAATACGAGGTTATGATTTACGGAATGTGCTAGTGGCGCCCTCTGCGCCGAGTTTCGCGTAATGTTTCCTATTGAAGTTAGTTAGTATTTTTAATAATTTGTTCGGTTTTGTCCGAAAGGTATGGCTGTTTCCACAAAGGTGAAAAGCGAAGGTATAAAATAGATAGCACAAAAATTTGGGCCAAAACAACAATTTATCTGATGAGGATAAATGCCGAATGTACGATTAATTTTGGAGAGTCTATGCGAAATATCGTTAAATCGTGTGACTTTTTCGTCAATGAAAGGTGCAAAACTATCTTCTGAAATTGGGGAACTGTGCAGAGAGCTTTTTTCAAAAATTTTGATCTGTGAAGCATTAAATTTATCTAAAGTCGTTTGTCTGTCGGTAGTCACAAAGAAAAATTTCACATTTGGAGGGATTTAGGTCTAGGCCAATAGATTGAAATTGCTGTTTTAGGAGTTGAAAATCTTTTAAAAACGTATATATTTATATATATATCATATCATATCATATCACCTCCTAGAGTTCCGTCGTCCAAATACCAAAGGTAGGTACGTTAAATTTGGAATTTATTTTTTGTACTATAGGATGAATAGCCAAACTGAAAATAACTGGCCCAAGAGGATCACCTGGTTGGCATCCGACTGCAGATTCCAAAACATTGGCCAAGTAATTTTGAAGGGTGCCTGTACGTTACTGCCACATAAAACCATAAATTTCGGGTAATTCCTTTTTGACTTCGGCCAACAAAGTATCTCTATTGACGGACAAATAAAACAAAATAAATAAATATATTTTAGGATAAGTATGTAAGTAAGTACCTAATGAGATATACTTCTTAAGTAGTAGATGCTTATCACTGCTGGATTGTATTTAAGGCTACAATAGTTAAACAATGACAACATGACAAGCGACCAATATTTGGCTTCTGGATAGACGAAGGGATAAGCTGACCTATCCATGGAAATTCTATACTTCGGTTGCAAGAATTTTGTTTCTCTAAAAGAATTTACAAAATTCACTTACAAGAGAAACAAAACAAAAAATCTTAATAGTTATAAAAGGTACAACATCGAGAAGAACGACTACTTAAATAAATTAGTTATATCCATTATCATTTACAAAAATATTACATAATATGGTTCCTGGACTTACAATCTTTACAAAACTGTTTCTAGATAAATATTTTTTTAGTTTAACTTTAAAGACGTTTAAAGATTTTGGCATTTTAATATTGCTTGGTAAACTATTATTATGTTATTTGGCTCCCTCAAATCTTATATTAAGTATATTTGCCATAATTTGTTCTTGGAATAGAAACATCCAGGGTATTTAATTTACTGCTTCTTGTGTAATAGTTGTATTTTTTTCTGCTGAAAGATATTTGAGACCGTGTACTGTTTGTTATTATTTTTTGTATGAATATGCATGTGTGAATAAATATAGACGTTTTATGTTAAATAGCTTTGTGTTTTTATAAATTTTAACAGTTGGTGTTAGTCGATGATATCTGAATAATGCCTTTATTACCTTGTTTTCTGTTATTTGAAGGTTTTTAAGATTTGTCTTAGGTGCCCCATATTTGAATTAGGTAGGTATTCTAAGTGTGGTTTAATAAGTGAAGAATAAATCAATTTACATATTGAGTATGGAATACCTTTAGATATCCTTTTAGCTAAACCAATCAAAGGAGATATTTTAGACCGTACGTAGTCGATATGTGGCTTCCATGTCAGTCTGCTGTCCAATATTAAGCCAAGGTATTTTTCTTGGTTAGATTTTTGTAGCGCGGTTTGCCATTAACAGATAAAGTTGCATAATTTATTATTTTTTAATTTTTTGCTGAGATCATATATGACATCTTGGCTATATTGATGGTCAACAGGTTACACTGTAACCATTTAGATAGTATGTTAAAATCATTTTGAGCAGTATCAATTATACTGTCAATGTTGTTTCCAAAGTAAAAAAGACATGTATCATCCGCATACAGTGTTACGTGTCCCTTTAAACCTATTTCATTTATATTGTTTACATATATATCAAGAAGAGTAAGGGCCCTAAAATTGAGCCCTGTGGTATGCCACAAACGATTTTAGCTGGTTGACTTTCATATTGACCCATTTGAAATCTGTTTGAGATGTACGATTCAAAAATATCCAATGCATAGGTAACTACTTATTCCCATAGCTTTTAATTTATTTAACAGTAATGAATGACTAGTTGTATCAAAACCCTTCTTCAAATCAATAAACACTCCTAGGGCTATTTGTTTTTTATCTCTACTATCTCTAATTTTAGTTACTAAGTCTATTGTAGCATTCACGGTATTGGACTTAGGATGAAAGCCATATTGAGAGTCATTTAAAAAGTTTATATCAGTTAAATTATACTTAAGCGGACGTGAATATAAAACCCTTTCAAAATTTTTGGATAATACAGGCAGCACTTATACTTACAATGCGAGATCTGCTTTTATTGGAAATGTATGGCTTGGTATACGTATAGCAACTTAATATGTACAACATTTCATTAAAATTTGAAATAGGTACCTAATTATCATTGACCCATTCTCTGCGTCTTACTTCAAACTTTTACAGAAGTTTACAGTACTTTTATAGTATTTTTATAGTTTATTACCGCATTATAATTATAATTGGAAAGTGTGAAATTTTGCTTTTCTATAAGGATGTGCAATAAGTAGTTTACGGTTATGTAAGTAATATTAATATAATATGTACGTACATATTATATTATTACTCCACTATACGTGCTGAGACGTGGAGTTGCGGACACGAGCCCGTCATACTACTCCTACCTACTACCCCACTATAGGGCAAAAGCCTTTTCTCTTACAGTGAAGTTACGATCATTTATCACCACGCTTGCTAAAGGCAAAATTCAGACTTCTAATAATTCAATCCAGGTTCCTTACAATGTTTTCCTTCACCGATGTCAGTAAACTCCAAGCTTATAATGTAAGTACACATGAATATTGAAAGAGAGGCACCCGCAACCTCATTCATTACGAGCGACGAATATGGTTATGTGCCTGCCGAATTTATAACCCCACATTTACACTCAGCCCCTGCCACTATTCCTGCCGCTGCCGGAAATATTGGCTTTACATTTCCCCATTCCATCATCAAACGAGCAGAAATACGGCGCAGCTTCACCACTAAACGATTGAAGTTCCACGGTTCGAATCAAGCGCTTTGCTATAACATTATTGTGCGAACTGCTTGACTGTGGAATTCACTGCCCGCCTCTCTGTTCCCCGATAAATATAATCTGGGTATCTTCAAAGCACGAGGTAACCGCATCATCACTAAAGATCAGATGAGTTGCAGCCAAACGTAGGCCTATTAGAACATTAAAAGTATTTGTTTAAACAAATTGTGCAATAGTATCTGGTAATAATAAAAAAATGTTATTACCAAATACTACAAAATTATCTTAAACAAACAAATTAAACTAAGTATATACCTATCAGATATCAAAATCCGTATTTCGAAAGCATTGATAAGGTTTTCAGGTTAAATTATGGTTTCATTACAAATCATGGTATTCTATAAAAAGACGTTGCCGTACCTAGTAGAAATCAAAAGTTTTCGATTTATTAATTCATTATTAATTGCTAGGTACAACTGTCGTTATATTAACGTTGAACATAAGACCTCTTTTAATTTAAAAGTCAAGGTGTTTGAAGTTAGAGTGCTAAAAATGAAAATTCTCATCTCATTTTTGATATTGGTGGTCGTGTTAAGTGAAAACGTCAGCTGTGGTAGGTATCTTATTTAACATAAGAGCTCTGCCTCACCAAGACGCCATGGCGACGTCGCCGGCTACGTATCCAAGCAGTTAATATTGAAATGTATGATACCTAACTCACTTGGCGACGGTTTGGCGACGTCGCTAAGTTGGAAGCGTGGCCACGAGCTACAGCTCCCTACGTGGCGTCTGGATACTCTGGCGGCCTGGCGACGTTGCCACTATATTGTACACGAGTAAACTGAACCTCACTCACTCAGTCGCCAGTCAGCCGCCATTTTGGACGCTCGATCGGAATATAGTAGTTGATATTGTTGTAAATAATGAGTAATGTGTAATGTGCAATATGTAATAATATATAATAATAATGATAAATAATAATAATAAAAAAAAACAGGATACTTTCGTAAATCTCCATATACTTAGTGTAAAAAAAATACCACTTTGGCTAAGTTTTATCTGATATAAAAGGATGAACCCATAGTTTCCTTTTATCTTCTTTTCTTTTTCCATTTTTCTGCGACGTAGATAACAAAGAAGTGCGATTACTTCTACATCCATTCCTGATGACGTAAACAAACTGACTGTCGACTTGTCGAGACGCCATGGCTACTCGACTTGGCAACGGTCGGATGCCAGAAGTAGCCAGGGCTCCGCCACTGGCGACGTCGCCATAGCATCCTAATGAGGCAGGGCTCTTAAACGAAACTTGAGTATTGTTACACGTTTGTCTTGAATTGAGACAAACGGATAACTCACTTTGTTGCCGGGTTCGTCCGACTAGTTTCGATGTCATACGGCCACCTATCTCAAGGAGTTCCATAGGATGACAAAAGAACGCGACGGGCGGTGTGTCATCCTGTGGAACGTGATTTAATACGTTTTTCTCAATCTATAATATCTATGAAGAACTTAGGAGCTTAACACTGTCCGTTAACCTTTTGACCTCCACGTCAAAAAAGCAAAAAAGTACCCTCGACTCTAAGCTACGAATTACGATATGGAACTCTGTCATGTAGTCGTGACCGTGGCGTGCTGAGCACATTTTGGTTTGTCATCTATACACGACTGTGGCGGACAGAAGGTTATGAGCTCAACTGTCCAATTAACAGACAATTGACGCGAATCTCCTGGAGATTTCGTTACAGATAAGAGGTCAATAGTTAAACAATCGCAAAATTACTCCAAGAGTCATGGTCATACGGAGTCTGTATATGGCAGTGTTATAATTATTTTTTCACGTTTATCGACATATTCAAATTATGGTTGAGGTTGATGTATATAATTATAAATAACTAGCGGGCCTGGCAGACGTTGTTCTGCCCTTAAAATAAAAAAAGACTCCTACAACATTCTCGAATCCACTGGAAAACACACAAAAGATTTCATCAAAATCGGTCCCGCCGTTTAGGAGGAGTTCACTTTCATACACACGCACAGTAGATTTTTATATATAAGACTAGCACTATGACCGCAACTTCGTCCTCGTGATTTTTCCAACGATCCCTAAATCTAGCCTATACTAGCTTTTTCCCGCGACTTCACCTACCTACATGTCGGTTACTTACCTATAGCAGATCAGATGCAGATGAAGTCGGGTATTAAAACGTAGCCTATATACCATGGGGTTCAAGCTTAGTCTTTTCCAAATTTCATCGCAATTGGTTTAGCAGTTTAGTCATGAAAGTGTAACAAATAAACGAACTCACTTTTGTATTTATAATATTACTTAGTATTGATATTGATACCACACGGAGATAACGTAGCTTCTTTTAATGAAATATTTTTTTAAATCAGTTGTTTCTTTTTTCAGTTATCCATTACAAACAAACTCACAGAAATCTTTTTTTTTCTTTATATTAGTGACGTAGGATATTTATTAATTACTAGCTGACGCCCGCGACTTCGTCCGCGTGATAGTCGGTTATCAGCAGGGGGTTTAAATTTTTTTCGCGGAACCCTATTTTTTTTCTAAAATAAAAGTACCCTCAGTTAATCCTTATAACATCAGCTATCTGCCAGTGAAAGTCCCGTACTAATCGGTTGACCGTTTCAAAGATAAACCGGAACAAAGAGACAGACAGACAAACAAAGATTTTAAAAATTACCGTATATACTTTTATATCTTTTATATATCCCTAGTTTGGGGTCAGATGGCCGTGTGTGAAAATGTCCCCACATATTATTATTATTATCACCATTTATTAATTATATTTACCTATAAAAACATTTAAAAATATAAAAAATAAGTAGTAGCCCATCGGTATCGGGAACAGGGTCCAAGCTACCGGCGGTCAGGGCTCCAGAGAGAGAAACCTCCTGACAATGCGGGCCGTGTCCAGAAGTACTGCCTTCTGAATCAAGCCCTTGATCCAGCCGCATAGCGAGAGCCTCCTTAGATGTTGGTCGAGGCTCTTGGCAATTAAGCCATTGGCTGTAACAACTATCGGCACAATGATCGCTGAGTCAACATCCCACATGTCGACAACCTCACGGGCCAAGTCAAGATACTTTATTATTATTATTATTATCATGCATTCAGTAAACAGTTGTTGTTTTGACATTACAAACAGACACTTCAATTTATTGTGTATGTTTATTTTCAGACACCAGTTCCACTGGCAACAGGCAGTTCACCCCAGAGGCAATGGTCCACTTCCTCTCCGAACATGTAAGAAACCTGATGAAAACTGGGGATGAGGCAAACGGAATTCCAATTCTGGATCCTTACGAGTTTCAGTGGAGACAACTGAACTTACAAGCTGGAAAAACGTTTAAGTACTTACTTATAAAAATGGTTCTACTTATTAAAGTACCTACGTGCCACGAAAGATGAGACTTGACACAGACTTGATTTGACTTGCGCAGTACACGATTTAAAGGTTTCTAACCTTTACACGCACGTAGGTACAATACATAACACAAAAATTTGCTAAGAATAAGAGATATTGGCTGACAAACTATTTTTAACAGCCAATCAGACCACGTCTTGACACGACGTTGATTTTTTTTATGTCTCTAGGAATTTCTTCTGTATCGTGGGTGCGTTTACAAACATATAAAGTCACATACACAAACAACCAAACCCAGAGCCAGGCCTGTAGGCCATTAAAATATTTGTTCCGTGCGGGAATCAAACCGGCGCCACGCAGCGCAACAGTCAATCACTCAACCACTGCGCCAACCATGTCGTCATTTTGATGATTTTCGTTCCAGACATTGGATTTGGGTGTCCATAAAGTTACATAATGTAAAATTATATTGTTTCAGCGCCAACGTGAACGTAACCGACGGAAAATTCACTGGCTTAGGAAACTACAAACTTCAACAATTCAACTTTTCTAAAACTGAAATTTCTATTGAATTGAACATTGTTATTCCATCATTGAAGTTGTATTCAGGTAAATTGGCGGTTATTATGATTGACAACACCTTTCTGTACAAATAATTAGTAAATCCAAAATACATAAGGCTTTTCTTTATAGAATATTACGAGTTGGACGGAAATATTTACGAAGCAATACCAATTAAGGGACAAGGCATCGCCGAGTGAGTATTCTTTGCTGAAATTTCAATTAAATTTATTTTTAAATCACTTAACCAAAAACAAAAACTAAAACATTATTTACAATGGAGGGCTTACACAGGGCATCAGACTCAAACTCGTCCGCATCGCTTTCAATGGGACAAGTGCCTAAAAGGCTAGCAGCATTACCACGTTGAATGGCAATGCGAATTCTAATAATAGGTATCTAAATAATGCATTTTTTTTGGGCCGTATGTTAAGGCTGCGTTTCCACCAGAAACGTTCGAAGTATGTAAGCAATCACAGCGCTATCTTAGTTCAAGTTACGATAATGAAGCACTGTCATCGGTGATTTTCACACACATCCCTCGCTACGCACGCTGTGGTGCTATTCTCTAAGTTGGTAAAACTGTGGCAGCGGCGAGTTTCATTTTCGAATTCAATCTTTGCTTACGCAGCAACAATTTGTAAATTTTGACAATTCATATACGAAAAACGATATTTACTTTAAGCAAAGACAGACGCTGAGTCCGACATATATTTCACGGCTGACACGATGTCGAGTTCGCCGTCGAGCACAGTCACGAATGGTAACGTTAGAAAATTGTTTAGCTGGTCTGGCCTGGCTGCATTTCCAAACGCAGCCTTATTCTGATGAGATCTGAATTTATAAAAATATTGAAAAAACTCTCGTTTTGCAGCATTGAAATACGTAACATATCATTATGGGGAAAAGTATACCTGAAACAGTCTACAGATGGTAAATCGATACTCCTTGACAAGATTGAAGACCCAGCATTCAGTATAGAACGTATTGTGGTAAGTGCACTCAATCCAGCTAATGCAGGAAAGACATGCCTATCGTATTTATTCATACATTGCATTATTTTTTTTTCGTTTTGAAAACTTGAACTCTTCTTTGTAAACAAAAATAAACAAATATAATATTTCGCCACCTGTTCTAGCTAGATATTTTTTTTAAAACACCCACCTAAATTTTGAACTTGTTTTAATTACTCTTTTACATGATACAAAGAGAAATCGCAATTTATTGAAAGGTTCAATGTTACTGTAAAATCCTTTAAAAATACTACGTTTTTAGTACTTATATTATACACTAGCACTGTCCCCGCGACTTCGTCTGCGTGAATTTGCAATACAATATAGCCTATGTTACTCAGCGATAATGTAGCTTTCGATTGGTGAAAGAATTTTTGAAATCGGACCAGTAGTTTTTGAGTTTATTCGTTACAAATTCAAAAATACAAATCTTTCCTCTTTAAAATCTATATCTATAAAAAACTCGTGTCACAGTATTTGTAATCGAACTCCTCCGAAACGGCTTGACCGATTTTGATGTTTTTTTTGTGTAGGTATATTTGTCTGAGAATAGGTCGTAAGCTATTTTTTATATTTATTACCGCAAAACAACGTTTGCCCGATCAGCGTATATTATTATTAGTGTAGATGTAAATACTAGCTTTGCCGAACCAAACGAAGTCGCGGGCAAAAGCTAAAAAAGGGATAATTTTAAACTGCTCACTCTGCTCAGTATGTACTTACAGTAGTGTTATTTCACAGTATTTTTAAAAAACTTTAATTACAGTCCAGAACTGAGTTCGACAACAACATAGACGGAATCTTAAACTTGATGGTGGAAGAACTCCTGGCTGACTACCTAACCCGCTTTAACAAGTACATTGCTATGTCATACAGTGACCACATCGCACCATATCTAAACCCTATCTTGGATAACTACGACAATTGGGACCTCATTGCTGTTTTATTATATGATGAATATGAATATTAAAAGGATATTGATGTTATGCCTTTATTGTTTTTTAATCCATACCCTCCATTTCGAGCTCTGAGTTCTGCGGTTGGCGCAGTCGAAGAGCGATTGACTGCTGCTGCTTGCGGGTTCGAATCCCGTCCGTGTGATGAGCACTTGTGTTTGCCTTGTCAAACTTTGTATATCAGCTGTCTGACACCCATAGTACAGGGACTCCCTAGATGGCCGTGTGTGAAATGAAAAATTAATAATATTATTATTATTATTACTCTTAGTCCTACTACCGCACACTGAGCCACTATGCGGCCACAGCAGTCACTTGTGACCGCTACGAGCTTTGAACAAAATTTTCAGACGGTACTTTTTATGATTTTCATGGCAATTTATACTTATGACGTCACTTCTAAGTTGTGTGTCAACTCAATTGACTAACTATTTATTGATTTCAAAGCAACTAAAAATCTAATTTTACAGTCGATTGATAATAAATCGTGCCTTTTTAAAAGAAATTCTGTGTAGGAATTGTTTGTAATAGTGTAATCTACAAAATTTTTAATACTTATTGTATGGCCACCGATTGCAGTGACTAGTGGCTGACAGTAGCGTGCCTAGGGGTCCCGATTAGGGCAAGCCCGATAGACATTTTACGATTAATTAAGAAAAAATCAGCAAGTTGCTCAATTATTGATTAGCTCATGTTATTTTGATTAGTGCAAGCCCGGCTTTTCGGCTTGTTTGAAGGTCCGGCCACTGGTGGCTGAGTGTTCGCGAGTACCTACTTAGGAAGTATCACTACTATTACATAACTATAGTTATGAAATACTTAGTGATAGTAGTGAACTAGGTGGAACTAGGTGAGTACCTCACAGACACTGACGGACGAGACGGACTTATATAGTAGAGTGAGTGACCTCTACTATATGTAAGTCCGTCACAACACTCACATCAAGGTTTACTAATTAGCAACTCATAACTAACTACTCATAAAATAAAGACGAGAAAGTAATAGCTAGTTGAAGGAAGACGGCGCCGCCGTGGCGCCATCCAGCACAAATAAGTATGTTATAACCACAGTCCACAGATATGTGGTTATAACCAACTTACATACCTACTGCCTTTATTAATAAGTAAGTATGTAGAGTGAGTGAGTGAGTTTTGTAGTACCTATTGTCCGATTAACTACAAGTACCTACCTACTTGTTCCATACTTATGAGGTCACAGAAAAACAATTCAATAAAATTTTACGTAAAATAAAAAAATAAAACTTGAGAGGTGTCAAGGGACACCCGGATGGAACGAAGTTCCTTTCGATGAATTAGTGAAGGAATTGTAATAAAATTTTATTACAATTCCTTCACTAATTAATGTGATGCGTTAAAGTGAATTTAAGTGGCTTTAAGCCAGGGCAAAAAAAAAAGCGAGGAATGAAAAGTTATTATGGCTGCTTACATTATTGTAAGTAAGTAATTTTAAAGATTAACATTTTCTAACATGTTAGTACAATGCGTTAGATAGAAAGACCAATAAATTATTTCTGCGCCATCTATTGGCCGTTCGTAATTCGATCTCGAAGAGCACAGTTGCGCCAATAACGTTAATAGATGGCTCTTAAATCAAATATACAAAAGTGTCGTGACAACTTTTCGTAAGAATTTTTTCCGTCTAGCCCCCTTTCACAACGCGCGATAAGGAACTTCGTTCCAAAAACAATTAGGCTAATAGTTTCGTTGAATTAAAAACAGCAGTGTATTGCTTAGTAAGGAAATAGTAATTACTAACAAGACCTGATCAAGTATTGAACTGATAATATTAACTGAATATTTAGTAGGTAGCAGTATCACGGCGTACGGCTTGCTACACGTGACGTAGCGCGACGCCGCTACGCGCGTAGCCGCGTGCGTAAAAGGCGTCTCGAGAATAATGGAATATGGAAATAATGATGGCTTTGCATGCAGTGCAAATCGAGAGCACAGAATACTTTCGAGAGTAAACTCTTCCAAGAGCACAAAGCTTTGCATAGCAAGAAATAAATACGCTTTACGTAGACCATTTCAATTACTCATTAAAGCAGTCTATTAAACATAGTTTTGAATTGAAAATTGCTGAGGATGGATGATATACCTACTTTTATGCTAACTCCTATATTGCGATATAAATAAGCAGCTGTTTTACTAAAGAGGCACTCTAGTTAACGTAGGGTTAACATAACATTAATTCGATCGATTTTGATATTGGAAATATTCGTTTCGCACATAATAATACTTAGTAGCTTAAAAAAACAATTTTTTGTAGGATACCTAGTCGTATTACCAATTCGACACTCGACTCGAATTCAACACTAAATGGCGCGGTCATGCTTGGCCTACGCATTGAACTTTTCCATTAAGTAAGTATTATTTTGTTTTCGAACACGTAGCTACATAGCTAAGTAAATTAGATGCGATAATAATTTGCAAAATCAAAGTCGTTACAGAGATAACATTATCTTAGAATTACCTTCCCTCACGATTAAAGGTCTCTCGATAATCGAAAATAATTACACAAATTACTTATAAATGTAGCTATTAGGTATTGAAAAACAATTGAACGTGGCTACTCGGACGTAAATAAAGATTAAAACTAGATAAATAATTATAATACGACACTGATTACTAATTATCACCCTATTTAGCAGGAGATACAAGTGATTGATGGAAGAAATCAATGTTTGATCTTGAAGATTAATTTCCTTAACCAGGTGCCCGTGAAATATTGAACAGTAGTCGTGTGTGAGTCGGAAAACCTACTAGGTAAGTTGTAAAAGAAGCAAAATTATTAAGAGCGCTTTGGATTTAGTAAAAGTTATATCGTATTGTTTGTTGAGTTGTACTTATTTGGGCCATACTTCTAAAAACCCGTTTGTGCAATTTAACTTAACCTATGGTGTGCTAAATAGAGATTTTTTTCTGAGTTTATTGATATTATAGAAATTCAGTTGTAGATTTTACTCACTTTACATAAATTATTGCTTTTTTTTTACCACCTTTCGGACTTCCATCGTTCGTAGGCAATTGGTCTAACGACGCATTCTAGTTTAAATGATAGGTAAATACGTACATTGCTTGTTAAATGAGGTAATTGATAAAAATGATGTTGATCTGCGACTGCTAAAGTAGGTTTCACGGAATCTACGGGTTCCGTAGAGAAGTCACCATGGTTCCGTAAAGTTACATGTAGACTAGATGACATTGAATCGTTCGAATATTAAACAACTACCTAACTTCTAACCGCGAATTCGTCTGCGTAGAATTCTGTCAATTTCCCAAATTATCCCTCGGGATAAAAAAACGGGAAAAAAGTTATAGGTATGTGTTGTGTGCATAATATAAGTAGGATTAGGTATATGAATGGAACCTAGAACGAAACAGTGAAACAGTTTTTCGCTATAAATTCTTCCGTTGCTTTAAAAGTTTAGGAACTGTTCTGCCATGCTGATTTAGATAAGTGATCCGGTTTCTATGATTGGTCATTATATTAAAATTTATGTGAAACTACCAATAAGACAAAGCCCAAACATAATGTAGTCAACTTACGAATCAAAATTGAAAACCATGCCCATAACATGTTTATAATTTGGACAATGATACGATCTGCATTACAAATACATAATTACATAAAACGTTAATGATCATCATTATTTACGCCATTGTGTACATAAAATGCGTTGTGTTCCGTTTCAGAATGAAACTCGTACTTGTGTTGATGCTGTGCGCCTTGGCGGCTGCGGCACCTAAAGTTGGAAGTCCTGCTCACAGTGAGTACACCATTTTCCAACTAGGTACTTAATTTTAAAATAGGTAGTGTAATTTTTTTTACCGCTATTAAATAAACCTTCACAAAATATGTGATTTGGAAATATGCACGTTTTGGTGACCACTGTCTAGCGTTGTCGTCATTCATCAAACTTAAATAATCTAAACATTGACGAATATACAATGTAAAAGAGCCTGTATCTACCTTCATTATAAATTACCATGCTAAGATTGTCTATATTAATCTTGCAACTTCTAAAAGGGTAATACAATTTAAGCCGGTCTGATCAAAGACATAAATATTGTTTATTTCAGCGACAATCAATCGAATCTACTTTATTTTATCCGTTTATTTTTTATTTAATTTTGTATTATTTTATTTTGTATTGTATAATTATTATTATTTTTTAAATTCTGTTATTTCTGAAATATTTTGTAATATGTTAGGCAAACCTTATAAAATTATGACGCAGCATGTACGCTTATAAACTCAACACCAAACCAACTTTGTTATTCGCAGTGCTCTAACAGGGTTCATCTGCAAAAACCGACAATTTAATAATTATATTGTAAAACGTGTGATGTGCTTGAGAGCAAATAAATAAATAAAAGTGAACTTAGTTCTGGACGCAGCACCACGCCCACCACACGGAAACCGCCTGAACCTTCACCACTACTGTGTCACTGAACTCTTTGCAAATCGATTATTTTAAGATTATCATGGGATAATTGTCGCCACCGCCTCTAATATCGCGGGTTATGACGCAGTCGAAAACTTCACGAGGCAATCAGCGCGAGTGCAGTTACTAATTTGACGACACGGGTGGCGCAGTGGACTGTTTCGCTGCGTGTCGCGGGTTCGATTCCCGCACTGAAGAAATCGTAGATACATATATCAAAGCGGAAAGCGTTCGGCCGGTGTTCCGCGTTGCTTTATGCGTAGATATATCGTGGAACAAATGTTTATATGGTCTACAAATATTTGTTCCGGGCCTGGCTATTTGTGTATGTGAGATTATATGTTTGTAAACGCACCCACGACACAGGAGTAATTCCTAGCATGGGGCAACGCTTTTAATTAAAAAATAATATATATATTTAAAAAGGAAAAGATAACAATAAAACATTTGTTAACCTGTGTTACTATAACGATCGATCAAAGAGAATAAAACCATAGTCTTTGCGATCGACGGCGACGGTACAAGACGGCCATGAATCTTTTACCAAAAAGAAAGAACCGCCCGGCTGGACTCGCGGCGAAGCATAAGTAGCTCGGCTATCCAAAAAATAAAATAAAATGAGGGTCTATATAATAGAGATCTATTTCTTTTAATTTTTAAATATTAATATGCTGCCATTTATTTTTAGCATTGTTATGTCTAATAAACTCCTCTAATAATAATAAAAAGCTGAAGAGTATATTCGTTTTATTTAAGTGCGCTAATCTCCAGAACTATTATGGTCTGATTCTGAAAATTGCTTTGGCAGGCGCAGGCGGAGATGACGGGATGATCTGGACACTTACGACAAAGACTGGCTGCAAATAGCCCAGAGTTGGAAGGAGACTAGAAAGGCCTTTGCCTGCAGTAGAAAAATTCGGGCTGAAAATAAAAAATAATAGGAACCTACATTATCCCTGACTGCTGTAGGCTATATCTAGGGATCCGTTAGAAAATTAATAAGCTGTTTTTTTAAATAGGTAATATCTCACCATGTTCTTCCAGATCCCTCGGCTCTAGATACCACGGCGGAGAGTCGTAACATCCTGGTGAACGCCCTGATCCGTCAGCTGATTGCGTACCTCCGCCGCATTATCAACAATGGCTCTATCATTTTCGGGATCCCACCCCTAGACCCTCTGGACTTGGAGCATTACCATCTTTACATACCCGCCGGACTTATTAAGTATGTCTTGTATTATAATATTTAAAAAAAAAAATCTTTTTTATTTTTATTTAATAACATTAAAGTTAAGCTAGACGCACACTGATCCGGCGGCATCAGACATATCTATGATCCAAATCTGAGGTTCCTGAAATGTGCCTGCCTACAAAATCAAATATCAAATTAAGGGTTAATAAAGTTAACGTTTGAATGTTTAGCAATTGTGATTGGCTAAAGATGCACACTCATATAGGTAGAACCAGATAGTCCAAAGGATGTGGCAACTGTGTCCCCTCCCCTGCCCTCCATCGGCTCCTATGCCCAAAGTCTGGCATTTAATCACTACTTTTACTTTTGTAGCTTGGACTTGGAACTGAACAAAATATCGGCGACTGGTATCGGTGGTTTCGTGGTGCACAGGAGTCATCTAGACCTGTCAGATCTTACCTTCGACCTGGACATCTCTGTGCCGAGGCTTGACGCATCCGCAGGTATGTTTCAAGTTACATTACCATTACTGACCTAAAGTTTTAGAAACCAGCTGATTGTTATGACAAAAATACCCATTACATACCTAACTGAAATCGCATGCTGAGTAGGTAGGTAAGTAATAATTGTTTAGAAGCGGCTTTTAATTTTGGTATAATAAACTGCTGTTGACTGTTAGAGCCCGCAATTTAGCAAACGCAGAAGTTGTTTATAGTTTAGTTACTGAGTAAACATTACAATTTCTCTGGTTTCTGGAATACCCGTAAGAAAAATAAGACCTTCAGTACCTTCCTCCACAACCACAGTACAGGTATGGTACTTACAATACAAAAAAAACGCAGTGAAAATTAGGCCCTCTAGCTCTCTCTCTCTGCGTTGGACCTTTTCACACACATTATGTTTAATCTATACAAATATTATAAAGCTGAAGAGTTTGTTTGTTTGGTTAAACGCGCCAATCTCAGGATGTACTGGTTCGAATTGAAAAATTATTTTTATGTTGGATAGTCCATTTATCGAGGAAGGCTATAGGCCCATGCGAAGCCGGGTCGGGTTGCTAGTACTTAATAAGTTTGTGCTAACTAGAACTAAGTAGGTACTGGTTGATAATTCTGAAACATCTTTTTTACAGAGGATTACGACCTTATCGGTGATTTCTTCACTGCTATCCCACTTTACGGAAAAGGAAAAGCTAAGTAAGTTTTGCTTGAAATTATAATTTTATCATTATAGCTTTTAAACTAAGTGACAGTGGGTGGGCCAGCAAGTCCTGTGTATGCCAGCCAGGAGGTAGCAATGTCTCCGTCAGAAATGTGTCCTATAGGTAATTAGGTACCTACAGCACAACACAACATGCTGCAATATGTTTTCTAGAACTAAGAATACGTAATTTAACGAGTAGGATACTTAATTTTATTTAATTTTTCAGTTTCAGAGTAGAAGGCTTCAGATTCCAAGCTAAATTGTACCTCAAACAATCTGATGATGAAAAATCTATACTTATTGACAGAGTAGAAAATGCTGCCTTTGAAGTGCCTAGTTTCAAGGTAAGGAAACCCTCTTTGCTTTTTCGGGTATCGGGGTCAATATCTCAAAAGGATCACATTTTTATTGTTGTATTCTAAAACAGGAAGTTAGAAGCAACTAATCGTGAGTTGTAAAAAATGTTGATATTCGCGACCCCGTGACCGCTCATGGTGCCGTTGTATGTTTTTGACACGTTTTGGCAGGGTAAAACTCTTTAGCACTTCACTTCTTTAAATCAACTTAGCTACATGTCCAATGCCAATCCATAATCCATACCTACGTTAATATTAAAAATCCGAAAGTAACTCTGTCTGTTACGCTTTTACGATAAAATGGCTGAACCGATCTGTGGAAGAACATAGGCTACTTTTTAATCCGTAATTTAGTCTGCTTTCGCAATAACCGACATTCACGCAGTCGCGCGCAAACGCTAGTATTTCATATGAGAGACTTCAGATTCTGAGAACAATTTGTATAACTTATGAACTGTCTAGCAGCCTGTAGGATCTGCTTTTTTCGCATGACCGGTAAAATGGGATTGTACAGTCGAACAAGCTTACAGGCAGTTTACAGGCAAAAATGTTCATCTCTCTACTATACTAACAATAAATAAAATATTGTGAGTGTAGTAGAAAGATGAATATTGTTACCTGTACACCAATTAGCTTGTTCGACTGTACCTACTTATATAAATATTACTTTTTGTTGTACCTACCTATAATAAAGAGTAGGTATTATATATGTCTTATGCAGCCCCCTGACTGGTTTCAAAGGATACAAGCATGATGTTATATTGAGGTATCTACCTAATTACGTACCTAATATTATAATATATTTACTTATTGTATAAATTCCAGTCAGAATTAACCGGAGCAATCGGCGGTGGAGACATCGACGGCATCGTTAACTCCATGATTGAAGATGTGATAGTAGATTACGTGAACCGGTTCCAAGGTGCCATCTCATTGGCTGCATCGAGGCTGATCGTTACAGGACTCAACCCCGTCCTGGATCAACTCGATACCTGGGCTTACATCGCCGTACTACTACCCCGCCCCCCGCGGGAATAAGAGAATCACAGACTTTTTGTAAATATTGTGCCTAAATGACCTCGTGTTCCAGTGGGACGATTAATGAATTACCGACCTACTTGATGAATCAAGAAATTAACAATGATATTAAGGAATTAAATAATGTTACGTTTGTTAAATGATTCTTTTAATTTTCTGTTTCACATAGCACACACAACACATAGTTATAGGTATGGTCAGTAACAAAAGTAGATTAACACTTGGTACCTACTACATTTTTATATCCTATAAAAAGACACAAAAAGAAATAGGTGTAAGTAACTTTACAGAATTTCAGGTCATAGTCAAGAGTTTATTTTATCTTGATTTTCTATCCTGTCCGTATTTTCTTCTGCTTGAGAATTATGATTTAAAAATCTGAGTTGTTAATCGACTATCGTTGCTGACCGTACCTATGTATTATCCTAATTTTGTATTATGTACTTACTTCCATTTTTTTGTTTTGGACTTTTGTAAGTACCTAGGTAGGTACCTACGTATGTTGTGCATAGCAAGGTAAGTACCTACCTAATTCAACCAAAACTAGTATTAATGCATACCTACCTACAGGATTATCGAACATAGGAACCTACCAATGTCAGCTATCTGATAATTAAAATCAGATTGGTCTTTTATCTGTTTATTAACGATTAGGTAGGTATGGTATTACATAGGTAGGTACCTAAGAAATGTGTTTTTCAAGATTGCTGAACCTACCATGGCTATCTATTATCTGATAATAATATAGGTAGGTAGGTCTCTTTCTAGGTAGGTATCCACATGTGTACTTACCAGGTACATAATAATAATAATAATAGGTATAATAATAATAGTAATCACTAAAGGTACCTACCTAGGTAATAAACAGAAAATAATTAAAACAACACGGATAGGTATCAGAATAGTTTTATTAATACGAACATACCAGAACTATTACAAGCAGATAGATTTTTTTGATGTTAACATTAATACCGTATTCAACGATCATCTGCAACAGGCGACTGCAATACCCTTCAATATAATAAAACGTAATCATTGAATCAATATAGGAAAAAGTAGAATTTCTTCTTGTAACATATGAAGTTTGACTTATCATCGTCTAATCATCGTATTCATCGTACCACACCTCTCGACAGTCGCCAGAGACATCCATTTTAAATCCGTCAGGACAACTGCTCCAAACTGGCGAGTCATCAGCCATGGCGAACAAAGCATTGCTCTCACGCACTCCTTGAGGTAAAACCACTTTTCCCTGCTTCGCAACGTTCGGACGAGATAACACAGAGTACACGAACATAATTAAAATCAGGAACCAATTTCGAAACATTTTGAATGTTTGTCTGTCACCGACTGTTTGGAGACAAGCGAGTGGACTGAGGATTTGGTAGTTTATCACGTTTAGATTATGGACTTCCTTCACCCACGCTTACGTCTGATGTTTATGATGAAATATATTACTATCAGACACGTATGTCGTATGTGTTTAATTTTTCTTTATTATACGTAGTATTTTGGTGCAACTGATTCATTGCGTGAATTTTATTCATGCGGTTTATATCTATCCTTTCTCCGTTTTTTTGTTATAATCGTTACTCATCCAATAATGGTCATGCAACCAGTCATCTAATGATAGTCGGTAGAAATGCTATGGGTGTGTACCTGCAACGCGTCAAGATCACCTATCTAGCAACCAAGTACTTACCCCTACGCTTTTCAATTCTTTTCTTTTTTAACCGACTTCAAAAAGAAGGAGGTTATCAATTCGAATGCTTTTTTTTTTTTATGTATGTTCGGGCTTTGCTCTGTCATATATAGATGGATTTGCAAAATTCTTTTTTGTTCGAAAGGGGTTTATTCCGAAATGGTCCCATATAAATTTTATCAAATTGATACAGCCCTTTTTGAGAAAATGAACAAATTCCCAAAAAGAATACTTAGACGACGTAAGTGTGTCGCCGTTTCTTAATGGATTTGGATATTAAGGCAACACTAAAAAGCGAAAAGTTGTGTTAAGTTGCGGCCATGAGCTAGTTTTATAATAAACATGTCCATTTAAACGTTAATATCTCACTGAATAAAAACGAAGTCAGCTGTATTAAGACGCTGATAACGAATGAAGTTTCTAATAGAAATAGAATTATCGATCAAGATATCTAGCTCAATGTTGGATATCTCTAAGCTGCACTCTTCTCGTGCTTAACAATTCCATAGATTAAGTACGAATTTATGTGTGTATTTAATGAATGTCATATTATTATTATTTTGGATTTTATGTGTGATTTAATTTATTAACATAAAATACATGTTTTCGATTACGTAAGAGAGAATAATTTGATTCATCTGTTACGTTTATTCCGTAGAATTGCATACATTGTACATTAATATATTAATTTATCTGTTTTTTGCGTACATTGCGTTCGTTTTCATTAGGAAATGTTGGATTATTACATACAGGTATGGGTACATTGTAGCGCATCCTGACCAACCACACTACGATTGGACAATATTTTTACCGCAACATTAGTGCTGTTCTATTCTTATTGTCTTACTTTTCTTCTCATTCTTTTTAAAAAAACATCGTCCCTCTTTAAGATTTTTTCCTGTATCGTGGGTGGGCACACGTGCCAGAACCGGAACCACTATCGGTAGCCTACAAAATATTTGTTCGAAACGGAACGAAACGAGAGAAGAATACCTTCTATACGCGGTGGACGGGATATCGTAACGCAGACGTCCATGATTTTAGTTAGTTAGTCCAAGTTAAAACTAAAAATTGATAAATAACTTTACTTTCGGAAGTCGGTGGCAATACAAAACCACAAACACAAAGGCACCGCCACCGACTTCCGAAAGTAAAGTTATTTATCAATTTTTAGTTTTTGAAGGCGGTTTTCTTTTTTTTTGAAAAAGCTTTTTTACAACTAGACACAATAAGGCCGCAAATGCGATGAGGCGTTTTTTTTTCTTTATAAGAAACGCGTATTGCTCCAAACTTGCGGCCTAAGATCATGTCTAGTGGTGTGGACGTTCTTCGGCTGATAATGGTGAAAAATTCGGCAATTTTTGCATGTGCTAAATTCTATTCACCTGACTGAATCGCTCACCGGCATGGACCTCTAGTAGACTTTTTTTAATGGCCCATTTTTGAGCCCCTCTGCTGGTCAAAAGCCTCCCTTTTCTCCCTCCAAACTTGAAACTTCTCGATCTTGTGCAATATTAGCCGACGTTTGCCCCGCAAATATGGTCAGATTGTCACACCACCTTCGTTTTGGTCGACCTTGGCGGCGATGTCCTCCTTCAGGTGTCCAGTGAGTCCATCCTGCCCATCTTTGCCCATCTCTCCGGATGCATTCGCGCAACGTGGCCAGCTCACTCCCACTTCAGCCTGGCTGTTTTGTCTCCAACATCTGCCACTTAAGTTAATAATAATAATATGTGGGGACATTTCACAAACGGCCATCTGACCCCAAAGTAGGGACACCCTGTACTATGTGTGTCAGACAGCTGATATACATACACAAATACATTTTAAATACATACATATATAGATAAGTTATGGAGCGCAGGGTGGTGTTTCTAACGCGCTACATTCGCATCTATTATGCTACGCTCCATTGTTCGTTGGCAATGGCAAATCTTGAGTTTGGACTTCTGTTGCTCCGTAAGTGACCAGCTTTGTGCACCGTAGGTTAGGACGGGCAAGATGCACATTGTCGACGACTTTGACGAGTTTTCTCTGCAGCATCATTACCTACCTTTCAAGAAGACTTCCTTTCAAGTGTCTTTTCAGGGCCTATCTGGCCCAAGTAGGTATGTGTAGTCATCGACATATTGCAATACATGCCCATCTCCCTCGACCCTATGTTTCGTGCTGTTCGTCATGATCTGGGTCTTGGATCTGTTAATTGAAAGTCCAACCTCAAGACTTGTTGTGCTCAGATTTTGGAACATTGCTTCTAGTTCTGAAGATTATGTGGAGAAAAATACAATATCGTAAGCAAAACGAAGGTTTGTTAGCTGGTAGCCAGTGCAGTGCCAGCTACTTGGGTGAGAGACTGAGTCGCTGACACCCTTCTCTATTTTAAAATTCGGTCCAAAAATATGCAGCTTGATGTTTGCAGAATTATTTTGATGTATAGTGTCAATGAGATTAAATACAAGTTTGTGGGATGTTTTGGGACTCTAAAGCATTTATAACTGAAATTTGGTCTATGCTGTCGAATTCCTTGGCGTGGTTGATGGTATGGAGGAATAGGAATTTGACGACACGGTTAGCGCAGTGATTGAGCGATTGACTGCTGCCCAGCGTGTTACGGGTTCGAATCCCGCCCAGCCCAGGGTAAACATTTGTGTGATGAGCACTTGTGTTTGCCTTGTGTCTGGAGTGGGTTCAGATGGCCATGTGTGAAATGTCCCCACATATTATTATATTTAAAAAAAACCAGCGTTTCTCGGGAGGTTGGTAAAGGTTAAGAGTCGGAGCAAACGGTTTTTTTTTACTCCTAACTTCAGAACTTCGGAAGAACAGAGTCTGGGCAATAGTACACGGACTCTAGATAAACCAGAAAAAAACGAAAATAATACAGAAAGAAGGCATAACATAACTAATAAAAAAGAAATGTTATTCAACGAATGCAAATTGTTTTATAAATCTTGTCTTATCAACTTTACTAAATAGTTTTTTATTTGAAGACAATAGCAGTTTCATAAAATCTTTTAACAAAATAAACATTTATAATTATTAATCACACATGCTTTAACACGAAAAGTAGTTATTTTTACGGGTAACTTCTTTGGGTACACTTACAAATAATAATATAATATAAATGAAGAAACCCTCCTACAGTTATCGCTTCGTTTTCGCCCAATTTTAACGCACGTGATTGGCTGCGTTAACTTCTTGGCGGCGCTCAAAAGAAGAGTGGATGTCGAGCAGACTTCCGCGGGCACACTTATGCATAGGATCGTTTATGAGCAGACATCAAGGGATATTATTATTAGGTACACACAGGTATTATCATTTGTAAGTGAATATAAAGTAAAGATTATAAAAGATAAAAATACAAAAACGATTCATATAAAATTTTGTTCGCAGTTTAGGAAACATTTTGGGCTTGATTTCCAATATTCAACATGGCTTATTTTCCTGTATTCAACATTTAACATGGCTTATAAGCCGAAGCACCTAATTTATAATAATAACACTTTCTTAATTTACAAGACTTAGGTACAATGTATAGGCACAACAGATCACATGATAACATTTTATATCAATGTTAACCTCACTTTATGTATGACTCATGATATGAATCACTCTGTTCGTAAGTCAACTAACTTAATGAGAAACACAAATGCAATCATTTCAAACATGTTGAAAGTCAATCAGTTTTGTAACAATCAAAAACTCACATTAAAGTGTTGATCTACAGACGGCAGCACATAAAGCCATACCAAACTGACAAATTTTCCCAATTGAATATGAACCTTATGATTTTGTTTTAAAGTTGAAAATCTATCCAAGAAATTTGACAGATTGTTGCAGCTTGATGTGCTGGCCTCTGTACATACTTAGACAGACGTAATATCTAGGGACATTATTGGGTCAGTTGACCAAAAAGTTGACTGCTAATGGAGTGGGTCCCCAAATATTTCCAAGTTGTAACTTGATCTAAGGTTAGTGTTTGGGTGGTGGTGGTGGTTGTCGTTCCCGTGGCGCAGGGGGAGCATGGCGCTCCCGTGGCTGTGGTGGGGCTTGGGCGGTGGCTCGGCGCGGCGGTGGCGGTGGCTGGCGAGCCCGGGGCTCCGGGGGGGGCTGCCGCTCACGTGGCTGGGGGGGCATGTGAGACGCAGGTGCTGTATTCATTCTGAAATAACAACACATATTCTTTTTATCTACAATGACTTGGTATTTGTACTGGTTTTATTTGAAAAAGTCTTAGGTATTTCCAGTTTCTAGAGAGTTCTCCACAATATAAATAATATAAGTCATGCAGAGATACTAGGGCCAGTATTACAGTACTCTACTCAAGGCTCAATAATTACAAACAAGTGTCAACGAATCAAATATCTTTCAACTAGAATAGGTATTTTTTATATGTGTTGTTTGAGTCATAAATAGACCCTACAAGCCAGTGGCGGCGTAAAGGGGGGACGGAGGGGGCGGTCCGCCCCGGGTGCCAAGCACCAAGGGGTGACAACGAAAACATACTTGAACAGCCAAAGTATGCACACGAAATCTCGCTCTATTAAGACATATCAATAAATAACTAACCTATACGCTGGTCTACTTCCTTACTAATATCATATTTTGAAACGCATCGAAACTATATTATTTTCATATCTTTTATCGAATATAATTGAGAGCGAGTGTACTCATATGGGAGCGTTACTTCAAGGTTTAATGTTTTCAGAACTGTTGAAAGAGTTTACACGTTCTTTTCATCATTCACACATCGGTGGGAAATATAAATGTAGTCGTGTCCGTTATATGATTTATCAGAGACAAGATGGCCCATCACAACGCTGTTAAACCACTATTCTTTTCCAAGAGATGTGTGATCCCAGCACCCCAAAGAAAACGTCGAAACAAGAGAAGCAGCATCAATTCTATGACTTTAGTTTTCTATGCTATCTTTTCTTTTGGTGTGAAATCCTAGAAGTTAATCAGACAGAAAAGTACCTACCTGCAAACATCTGGGCTATCGTTAGAAAAGCGTGTGATAAAAATTAAAGCGCTTAAAAAATGTTCTTCGAAGTCAACGCAACCAAATAGTGGTAAAGGCTATTTGCTACGTAACAATATTAAAGAGGATTTAAACATTCCGATTGAAGGAAAAAGAGGAAAGAGGAGATTTCGAAAGCATATGCCTGGAGAAATGGCCCGAGATACTGAACTTGCATTACCAGAGGAGTTGCAGAGAGCAATGTTAGAATGTCACGACAGATTTTACTAAGAACTATTGCATTACCAGAGGAGTTGCAGAGAGCAATGTTAGAATGTCACGACAGATTTTACTAAGAACTACATCATCATTACAGGGCAATGGATTTTATTCTTGTTATTCAGCATAAAATGTTGGTAACATCACCAGAAGAAGATTTTCGTGGAATCGTGGAATGGTTCTAAATCTGTAAAAATAATATATCCTGTTGGAGATTTGGAGATACAATTGAGGCGCCATTTGGAAACCGCCAACATTTCTGCCCAAGAAGCGGTTCAATGGACTACATTAGAGTTTCTCAGATTCAATATAAAATGACGGCAGAACAGTCACCTCCAAACCAGAGATCTCGGTGGAAGTTGAAAAGTTCTATGGACAGCTGTACAAATCTCAGGCGGTGAGGCCTTTTCCCATGGTACCGAAGATCCAAGGGCCCAATTGACGCGCCATTTCACCAAGGATATCCCGGACGTTGACCAAAGCGAGATTAGTGCGGCTCTGGAACAGCTTAAAAACAACAAAGCTTCGGGCGATGACGGCATTACGACTCAGCTTTTAAAAGCAGGTGAGGCTCCTGTCCTTAGAGAGTTAGTATAGCTACTTAATGCCGTCATCCACAGCGGTTATACACCGGAGGCGTGGAGCGGAAGTGTGGTGGCATTGTTCTTTAAAAAAAGAGATAAAACTCTCCTTAAGAACTACCGGCCGATATCACTTCTGAGCCACGTAAACAAGCTGTTCTCAAGAGTCATCACGAATCGTCTCGCAGGTAGACTCGAAGTGTTCCAGCGGCCAGAGCAGGCTGGGTTTAGTAAAGGCTTCCTCACCGTGGACCACATCCATGCTGTACGGTAGATTGTACAAAAAACCCATGAGTATAATCAGCCGCTGTGTATGGCATTCGTCTACGAAAAAGCCTTCAAATCCATCGAAACCTGGGCCGTACTAGATTCTCTGCTGCGATGGCGATATATCGAGGTGCTGCGGTGTCTTTCAACGCTGCAACAATGACCGTCCAAGTAAAAGTCGAAAGCAATCCCGCTGCGCAGAGGGGTGAAACAAGGTGATGTTATATCTCCGAAACTTTTCACCAACGCGTTGGAAACAGCAAAACATTCACAAAACATTGGACTGGACTAGGCGGGACATTAACATAAACGGTAAGTAGGTACAGTGGGTGATAGCTATTATCTGACCCACCCTAAAAACAAACGAGTTTAAACTCTATGTCTGTAACAATAAGGGTTATTCAATTTGTATGAGTTCATCTGACTAGCGCTACTCGATAAACAAATACAATAATAAAACAGACACGCAAAATTGATCTTTAAAACGTTAGGATTAGGATATTTATAACAACTTGTTATGCAATTTTGATTTTTATGCGGTAAGACTTAAAGTTTATCACAGTATTGTAAAATAAATATCATTTTAACCTAACTTGTAATAAGTGGGTAGTTGAAAGACAAATGCGTATTCATTGTAAAAGTGGTATTCAAATCTTACTAAGGTTATGGGTAGGAAAAAAAATACCGTGACTATAATTAAAACTAGTCTACGCACAATTGCAATGACTACGGGCGAACATTTTCTGTGTTGCCTTTCTAAATTGCGAATAGCCCACGCCTTTTTAAAATTATTAAATATAATCTTTGTGGCTTTATTAACATGATTGTCTCAATTGAGTGATTATTTAAAATACAAAATAATCTATTTGCACGAGGAGAATATTGGCATCAAAAAGATTGCAAGGAGACTTACCTATAATAAAGCAGTAAGTGTATTTTTCTAATTTTAAACCACGTTTTTATATCTAGCTATTCCTTGTGCCGTGACGTAAACAAACATTTTTTTTATATACTTAAACGTAAAGTGACGCCGTTTAATTTCTTTGTTTCAGAAAATACTGTGAGATTGTGGTTAAGGCGTTTTAAAGAAACAGGAAATGTTCAAAAGGATCCTCCAGGACCAATGACTAAGAACTTGTGGAAATTGGAGGCCGATTTAATAGTCGCTAATATTTGGAAATGTTACGTGATGTAATGTTGCCGACTGTGCGTGTTGCTTAGCCAAACACGGATATTTACTTCGTGCAGAGATGCTGTGGTGCAAAATTGGCTAACCAGTCAAGAAGGTGTCTAAACAATAAGTTGGCCATCTAAAAGTCCTGATCTGAATCCAATAGAAAACTTGTGGGGTCAAATGATTTTAAACTGAGATTCATCAGAAGTCAGGACAAAAGAAAATTTGGCGCAACTTGTGACTTCAACGTGGGAACTCATGAGAGGAAGTGATGCTTGCTGGAACATGGTGTGCAGTATGCGAAGCCGCTTGCAACAAATTAAAGAGAAAGATGGTGCTCCACTTCGCTATTAAGACAGCATCACCGCCTGCAGTCAACAATACTTACGTCAGTGTGTGTGTTAAATAATCTGTTGTTATCATAATTCCTAAGGAAGTGTTTCATACAATGATGCAGGTTCTTATAACGATCATATTTAAAACTAAAAATACTCATAAAAAATCTAAAAAGTATGTAATACATCAAAGTATAATAGTGCTGTTTTGACTAATATTTTATAAGTAGGTAGGTATGTATGACAGTAAGTTAATGTGGTGATGTTATTGTTATAAAATAGAAATATTATAGTTATATTTCTAAACATAATATAACATGTTGATTCACTACATTCAACACTTTGTAAAGCATGTAACAGATTACTTACCTACTTAAAAAATAATAAAAATGGGTATTTTATGGGCACTATTGAAACGAAGAACTGTTTTGTTGTCGCGTTAGCAACTTAAACAGAAAATTCACGCATAGCATAAGTAGTTTAGTATTCTAACTTCTTTTATAATGTTGTAAGTAATTAATTTTTATTTATTTTGAATAAAATCTTTATCATTATCATAATTGTTTTTATTTTTTGTGGTTATTATGGTATTTACTTAATCTAATAGAAATAGTATTTTCAATTCAAAAAACATAAATGAATATTGAAAACTACAAAAAGTAAAATGTTATATTCGAACTCGCAACCATGTAGTCTCACTTGTTTCCACTGGTTCAACCACTAGACCAAACAGACTTCATTAAAATTGTTGAAATTAACAACTCCATCATGTGACAAAACAGTAGTCACTATAATTATCTACCTTATCGTTACGTGTTAAAGATTAAATTGGCATAACTATATTCTTTAATATATGCCTACCTTGAACAAGTCGTTCTAGTTCGTACGTATCAAATAACACTTATCTACTGCTAATTGCATAAGGTTAAAATTCGTCTAACTTTTAGTGGGTCAGTTAACAGCTATCACCGACTGTACATCATACATCTCCGGTTTGCCGACGACATCGTTATTGTGGCAGATCTCTGGAAGAAGTGAGCGAAATGCTGCATTCCCTAAATGAATCCTCTAGACGAGTGGGTCTAGGCATGAACTTGGACAAAACGAAGGTTATGTTCAACCAACACGTCGTGCCAAGGCCGATCACCGTTGATGGCCACTTGCTCGAAGTGGTCCAGGAATACGTCTAACTTAGACTCTCAAAGTTGTTCCGGCCAAGTTGGATCGTCTGATCCAACTTGGCCGAAACAACTTCGAGAAGGAAGCCGATAGGAGGGTGCATTTGGGGTGGGCAGCATTTGGTAAGCTTCGTCGAGTCTTCTCGTCGCCTATACCGCAGAGTCTGAAGACGAAAGTCTTTGAACAGTGCGTCCTGGCTGTTATGACTTATGCTGCCGAGACGTGAACACTTACGGCGGGGCTAACTAGCCCCGCTTGCGAACTTGTGAACTCACAACTTCTGAGTTGCTCAGCGGGCAATGGAGCGAGCAATGCTTGGAGTTTCTCTAAGGGATAGAATTCCCAACGAGGAAATCTGGAGGAGAACTAAAGTCACTGACATTGCTCGCAGAATCAGCAAGCTGAAGTGGCAGTGGGCTGGTCACGTCTGTCGCAGGATCGACGGCCGATGGAGCAGACTTGTCCTAGAGTGGAGACCGCGAATCGGTAGACGCAGCATGGGACTCCCTCCAGCCCGATGGACCGATGACCTAAAGAAGGTAGCCGGTTCTGGCTGGATGCGGAAGGCAGAGAACCGGGAAAAATGGCGCGCCATAGAGGAGGCTTATGTCCAATAGTGGACCAAAACTACGCTGAAGTGATGATGATGAATGTAAAATGGGGGCTATTTTGAGTTTGTTCCAAGTTTAGCGTTGGTTAGATGGCTTTATGCGAAACTAGCTTTTGAAAGTTAAAATTAATAAAATTATACTGACTTAAGATCTACAATGAGCCAGCCAAGAGCGCGACTAACCCAATCTTTCGATTTCATCAATTAAAAGAGACAGGAAATTCAATTTTGTTAGTACCTATGTTTACATATTTTAGTAAAATAAAGTCTCGTATGCATGTTTAGTATAATTTGGTGTTTTATTTTAAGTAACTAGGGGTGCTCAATACACATCCGCCCGGGGTGCCAAACTACCCTACGCCGCCACTGCTACAAGCTATTTTATGACCCAAATAATTACCTATATTTTATTGGTAAGTATTTACCTTTATTACGTTTCCTGATACAGTTAATGAAATAAATTGAAAAAGAAGTAGGTTTGCACAGAAATTAGATTTTTAATATACCAAATTTTTCAAAATTCTTGCTTTTATTTAGATATACAGATTTACTTACTCAAAGGTTATTTTGCAATATACTTAAACTAATTAGTGTTATAAATACAAACAATTTAAACAAAGCATTAGACTAGATGGGACAAAAATAAAATAAAAAAATATTTAGAGTTCCGTTGTTTTGACACAAATTTGACATTAAATAAACTTCGATAATTCTATTCACTAACTTGACAGATAAAGGGATACCAGATATTGACAAAAAAAGATAGTGAGGTGATGTAAGAATGAGCAAGATAGAATGTACTAATATGCAAACATGTTAACTTTTATATATAGACCCATTTCGGTAACGTCCATACTCTGTGAGAGTATGGAACGGGTACTGAATCGTAATCTCCAGGCATACCTAGAACCGAATGATATCCTTAGTGACCGACAATACGGCTTCCGCCGAAATCGGTCAACTGGGGATCTACTAGCGTATGCTATTCACTTCTGGAGTGAGGCCATCGAGAAGCACTGGGTAGCACTAGCAGTCTCCCTTGACATCTCGGCCTTCGACAGGGTCTGGCACGATAGCCTTATAAGTAAGCTTCCTTCCTTCGGTCTGATCGCCGGATTGTGTGATTGGATTGCAGATTTCCTGAGGGATCGGTCTATCCGAGTGGTCATAGAAGGCGGCTCGTCCGGACTGCTGGATAATTAATGCCGGGGTTCCTCAGGGGTCGGTGCTCTCCTAGGCAACATTGTTCCTGCTGCATATTAATGATCTGCTACAACCCGGTACCTTTGGGTATGCAGACGTCAGCACGAGCTGGTGGGTCGCAGATCCGGTCTCGCCGGAAGGCAATGGTTGAGCGCTTGAACTTGTATTTACAGGCTGTCTCTGAATGGGGCGATGCCAATCTGGTCAAGATCAATGACCCAAGCGTGTCTCTTTTCCGCTAAAAGGAGCCAATCCCACCCAGCTTCATCTTTCCGAGGTGTAACCGTGCCGATAACCGACCGACTTGAGCTTCTTAGTGTTATATCCTAAATTTTGACCCTTTCATACAGTAAAGTTGGGGATCCTAGCAATGGTGAGACGGTACTTCACGCCGGAACAGCTGTTCAAACTTTATCGAGCGCAAGTTCGATAGTGTATGAAGTACTGCTCTCATCTTTGGGGCGGATCTGCCAGATACCAGCTTGATGCTCTAGAGTCAATTGAGAAACGAGTCAAGAGAAGAGAATTGAAACTCCAAAGTCTTGAGCATCGACGTCGAGTTGCTGGCCTGTCGGTTTTCTATCGGTTGCATTTTGGGGAGTGTACGACGGATTTGCATAATTTAATTCCGCCGAGCCTGTTCCACCATTGGACCACAAGACGTATGGCGATGCGCCACCGGTACATGGTGGACATCCCACCCACACGCACAAAACGTTTTGGGAACACATTCACTGTGCGTACTACTAAGGAGTGAAATTTCCTGGATGAGTCTGTCCTTCCTTCCTTCCTTTTTCCTGATAGCTACAACCTGGGAGTCTTTAATTCAAGAGTGAATAGGTAACTTCTAGGCAATGCAAGCGTGCTTCATCTTAGGCCGCATCATCGCTTACCACCAGGTGAGATAGTGGTCAAATGTATGCCTATGAATGGAAAGGAAATTACTATTATTAATAACATTTATTGTTCTTATATTCCACATCTTACGTACAAACATTACAAGTTTTATTTAAATTGAACTATTTTTATCATTCGTTCTTTACGCAAAATCGTTTACTATCCCAGCACTAATAGTTTTAGGTATCATTATTATTCTTTGAACTGTCAAGTTAACAGATTCTTTATTATAATGATACGTATTCTTCTGAAGAATACCTTACATTGTATTAAATTAGTTGTAAATGGCTTTATACACTGACTTGAAACTTTGGACGGGCCCCAACTACGAAAAACGAACCGTCTTGTAAAATTGTGACACAAAATGGCTGCCAACTACGCGCTCTCCAAATCCTTTCTTAGTACCTACCAAAGAGTATATAATCACTACGTACCTACCTAACCTTTTCCCAAGTAAGTTGGGGTCCACTTCTAATCTAGCTAGATCCAGCAGAGGAGCAGTGCTATAAATGAGGCGACGGCCTGTCTGATGCATATAATTCAGTTACTGGGAAACACGATACCCCTTCATCGCCTCTGTGCTTGTTTGTTCTATCGACTATAACTGTATGCAGCATTGTTAAGAATTTAATTTCGGTCCTGTTGACCAAAGAATATTTAAAACTTTTTTCTTCTAAAACTCCAAAAAACTAATTTAAATTTGTATTCATATTTAGCATCCCCTATTGCACCATTGAAGGGTTGAAGAGAGAAGAGACCACAACGCTCCAATGATAAGTAAAACAACAAAAATTATGAAAGACAAACAACTTCATATAAACATCAAAAGTAAACTATTTAACACCTGCATTAGAGATGGGTAGCTATTCTAATAATTATCTAGCCAAATACAGGCTATTCAAAAAATAGCCACGGCTACGATATCCGTCGACACGACAGCTAGCTATTGGCTACTGTTGGCTACTGGCTTGCTCTGCGTACTACCCGTCCTTATGTATGGCTGCCAATCATGGACTTTAACTAGGGATATGGCAAAAAGACTAGCAACTTGCCAATATGCTATGGAGAGGAGTAAGTATGCTAATTGTCAAAAGATCAGACCACGATGTAGTACGCAAAATCAAAATACTCAAATGGAGATGGGCAGGGCACACAATAATGGTCATAACAAATGAAGTAAGAATGTGACAAGGTGATATCTCAGGAAAGGTAAAAGGAAATGAGGCAGACAACAAAAAAAAAGGTGGAACGACGAAATAAAAGAAGTGGCAGGAGTGATGTGGAACAGAGTGGCTCTGGAACAGAGTAACACCAGAATGCAAAAGGTTTGAGGAGGCCTTTGCCGATTGGCAAACAGATCTGCAAAAAATGAAAAAGCAGCATATTTATATTAAAATAAGTTTTAAGTTTTGCTTTAGAATACTGTTATTAGGTTAAGTTGATCTGAATAAAGGCTATTATTATTCTCATTTATGCATTTTATT
Source organism: Charanyca ferruginea (assembly GCA_947361185.1). Lineage (NCBI taxonomy): Eukaryota > Metazoa > Arthropoda > Insecta > Lepidoptera > Noctuidae > Charanyca > Charanyca ferruginea. Next base: position 16,009,408 of record OX376059.1, on the reverse strand, counting down.
TACACTAAATTACATATTAGTAAAAAAAAAACATTGTAAAATATAAAAAATAGTAGCCCACCGTTATCGGGAATAATAATAATAATAATAATAATTTATTCACATAAAAAATACACAAGCCCTATGAAGTCCCTGACTCCTGAGCTAGGTTCAAAGACCTGTGTTACAGGAGTCAGTGTCCTCTCCCAATAGCTGTCACGAACTCAAAAATAAAAGCAGTTACAACAAAAAGAAAAGTTGGAATGTGTTTATATGTGGAGTGTTAGTGTGTAGTGTGGATGTAGGAATATGTGTTGTGTTTTTCGATAATTTAAGTGTGGACGTGAGTATGATGTAAAATTACATTACATTCTTAAAATGGAGTGTGTTCAGGGTAGCAGTTTTTCAGTTTGGTCATAGTCTAAACCTAGTAGCCAATGCTTTAGTAAAACTTTAGTATCACGACGTGATAGTGGGTTAAAGTTTAGTATTCTATTTATTTTATTATATAAGTATGTAGACATGAAGCATTGTTGTCGCCTAGCAGATGCTGTATGGCATTTTATTGATGGACAGACGTCTCTGATAGTTCGCTTTTTGTAATAATCTGAAGACTTATATGGGGTGATTTTATGTTGCTTAGTGAGAAGTTGCAGTAAATACAGCTGCCTTACTGAAAGAACTTGGCATGATTCATATAACGTTTTTGTTGGGAATCTGTATGGTCTGTGTGTCATGACTTTTAATAAAGATCGTTGTGCTCTTTCTAGGCGTAACACTAAAGTCTTGCACGCTCCTCCCCAGACAATAGCACAATACCCAAGAACTGACTGAGCGAAAGCGTAGTAAACAGTCCGTAATAGATGAAAATCGGCAACATGCCTCAAATGTCTAAACACCCATATAAGCTTCCTAGTACGAGCTGTAATCATGTCAATATGTGGACGCCAACTCAATCTATCATCCAGTATAACCCCAAGATATTTAACATTATTAGATTTTCTTATTGAGAGGCATGAGCAATCTGTGTTAGGAGAATATTTACAAGAATGTACCTTAAGATTAACATTAGGTGGAGTAGTTTTGGCAAACGAGAACTGTAAGTACGTGGTTTTAGTAAGATTTAAAGTTAGTAGGTTTGTGTTAAGCCATCGGCTGATTTGATGAAGCCCGACCTCAGCTATTTGCTTGACCTCGTCCCAAGAATCACCATAAAAAACAAGGGCTGTGTCATTAGCATAAGTAAAAATTTGGCCATTAAGAAGTTGTTGTTGACATAGGTCATTAATATAAATTAAAAAGAGACTTGGGCCAAGGATACTGCCTTGTGGGACCCCATAAACCACCGAAAAAGCGGTACTAACGTGGCTACCGATTTTGACTTGTTGTGTGCGGCAATTTAAAAAGTCTTATATAATCATGAGCGCGTTTCCCCGGATACCGATACGTTCTAACTTGTCCACAAGTATAGGGAATATGGTCAAGGCTACCGGTGGTCAGGGCTCCTGAGTGAAGAATCTCCTAACTGTACGCTCCGTGTCCAGGAGTACCGCTTTCTGCATCAAACCCTTGATCCAGCTGCCCAACGAGAGCGTCCTTAGGTGTTGGTCCGAGGCTCTTGGAAATGAGCCCATTGGCCGTAACGACTATCGGCACAATGACTGCTGTATTCACATCCCACATGTCGACAACCTCGCGAGTCAAGTCAAGATACTTTATTTGTTTATCTTTCTCAGCTTTCACGAGGTTCTCGTCATGCGGAACCGCTATATCAACAATCATTGTGCAACGCTCTAATCGATCTATCACCACTATGTCAGGCTTATTGGCAACAATAGTCCTGTCAGTGATGATAGATCGATCCCAATACAACGTGATATTGCCATTTTTGAGAACTGGGTCGCGCACATACCTGTAGTACGGTACTTCTGACTCCACAAGCCTGTATTTTAGAGGAAGTTGCTGATGGATAATCCTAACTACAAGGTTGTGTCTATGCAGGTAGTCTCCGTTAGCCAGACGAGAGCACCCAGAGATAATGTGTCAGATTGATTCTCCCGGTCGGTGGCATGCCCGACAAATGTCAACCGTGCCGTCCTTCACAATATACCTCCGGTAGTTGTTCGTCATCATAACTTCGTCCATAAACACACAGACAAAACCTTCGGTTTCCCCAAAGAGGTCACCGAAACGCAGCCAGGATACGGACGCCAAGAAATCTACATCGAGCCCATGTAGGGCCCGGTAGAAGCGCCCGTGAAGTTCCTTACTCTACCATACCTCCTTGCGGTCATTAGTATCCAATACTCTAGGTTTGCGCCAGTTCTCGTTCGCTAAGGATAGCGGAGTTAGGCCCTTGTCCACTGAGACCACATCTCGGTGCATCCCCACGTCGGCTTTGAGGAAATACTCCCTGAGACTGCATACCTCACGGTTGTAATAATAATAATAAGTGCAGCGCATGAGATGGACACAGTCTCTAAAGTGTCATGCGCTCATACTTTAGGGCTACAGAGGGGGGAAGTAACCTGACTGCGTACCGTTGTCGGATGCTCGCTCTGTTTCAGGTGCTTGAGCCAGCTGTCAACGTGTCGGCACAACGTGTCGGATCAGGTGCGGGCTATCCAGCGTAATCATATGCTGGATGACGTTGTACTTGATCGACTACGCCTTGAATCACGGAGTAGTCACGTCACGTCTGCTTTGCCACTAGTTGCGGTCGCGGTACAATCGTAAGATTTACCCAGTGCCTCACCGCGACCTGACGACGGTGGTGAAGAGGATAATGACGAGGCTATACCCAGTGAGTACCCAGTACAATGATCATTTGAGGAGTGCTTTGGAGGATGCGTTCCGGGAATATCGTTCTACACCGCCTGAATTAAGACCGCGATTACCTCGTTTGCCCATGCACAAGAAAAATAGGGCGCTGGTATGTTCTTTAGATTCGCAGCTGTCAATCTGTTTTAACAGCAGCGAAGACCTCGCTGATACCCACTCGATCTTGTACGGCGCGGCTGTAGCAGCATGTCGTGTAGCTCATGTCAAATTTCCTAACAGTGACGGAGCTGCATGACCAAAACCAGCTGTACCAGCATGGCAGTGCAGGATCGAGCGTCGTATTGGTGAGGCTATAGCACTCATCGGCAAGCTTATCTGCTTCAGGGAGGGCAATACTTGCCCTAGAGTGATGCGCTTTGTGAGGCCGGTATTTTTGGTGACTGATATCAGTCCTCGAGATTATTTGTCCTCCATCACAGAGCGTATCGTCTTCCTGAAGCAGAAGATCTGTGCACGGGCAAACCGTATCAGATGGTACAAGCGGCGAGTGGAGCGATACACTCAGAATCGTATATTCCAGAGTGATGAGAGGAGGGTGTATAGGACTTGGGAGCGACCGGACCAAGGTGTGACTGATGCTCACCTGCCGGATGATGATGCCATGTGTTCGTTTTGGCGCGGCATCTGGTCGGTGCTTGTTAGTCACACTGAGGGCGACTAGACTCGAGAGGTTGAGCGAGTGTGTGATCCAATACCAGAAATGGGGGCAATAACCATCAGCCCCCAAGACGTAGCTCGTGCAGTTCGTCCGTTACCTAATTGGAAATCTCCAGGACCGGACGGGCTGCACAATTTCTGGATAAAATGGTTACAGAGCTCACACGTTCGCTTGGCGTCCCAGTTCCAGTAAGCCTTAGAGTCAGGATTGTTGCGCCAATTCCTAACAACTGGAATCACCCACCTGCTCCATAAATCAGGTAGTACTACGGAACCCAAAAATTATAGGCCGATCACTTGTTTACCAACGGTCTATAAAGTTCTTACAATACGGTCAACGTAACTTGGCGCGTCTGAAGTTAGCTGTTTGGCTGCGCAATGGAACTTTTAGGAACGATATTGTCTACTGCGCAGCTAATCGCCTAACTTCAGATGCGCCAAGTTACGTTGACCGTACTGTACATCCATTTTGAGAACTAAAATTAACGAAGATATTGACAAAAATTCTATCATGTCTGCCTCTGAAAATGGATGTAGGAACGGGTCTCGTGGTACTAAGGAGCTACTCCTCATTGATATGGCCATTAACCAGCAGGTTCGTCGTTCCCGAAGGGATCTGTCGACATGTTGGATAGACTATAAGAAGGCCTATGATTCTGTGCCACATACATGGCTCATGAGGGTGTTGGGGTGTTAGAGTTGTATAAAGTCGATACAATTCTGCGCACCTTCCTGATGTCATGTATGGGGCAATGGAGGACGGTCCTTCGCTATCCAGGATGTCGGCAAATCCGGGAGAATAGCGAACCGATAAGGATCGAGCGAGGTATATTTCAGGGCGATACTCTGAGTCCACTGTGGTTTTGTTTGGCCTTGAACCCTCTAAGCACGTTGCTGGAGGGTTCAAGTCTGGGCTATCGGTTGAGAAGAGGAGGTCAGATTATATCTCACCTCCTTTACATGGATGATCTGAAACTCTTTGCCCCCAACAATTTGCGACTGATGGAGCTACTGAGAGTAACAGACACTTATAGTAGCGCCATCAGGATGGAATTTGGTGTGGACAAATGTGCAGTCATGCATGTGAAGCGAGGGGAGATTGTGGAATCCGTGGGGACCCAACTCTCGGATTCCATACACCTTAGATCCCTCTCCTCAACCGAAACCTACAAGTACTTGGGTATGTCGGAAGCATTAGGCATCAATGCTGCCGACATGAAACAATCGTTGTGGGAGCGCTTCTTTGGCCGCCTGAATAAATTGCTAAATACTCTTGAAACAAGGTGCTCGCCTTCAACGGATGGGTCATGCCGGTTTTGATGTACTCTTTCGGCATACTCAAGTGGACTCAGACGGAACTTGACGCTCTGGATAGGAGGGTCCGTACATTGCTGACCGCAAATCGGATGCATCACCCACGGTCATCGGTAATGAGACCGTATATCCCACGGAAGTGCGGAGGTCGAGGCTTTCTTAATGCTAAGACCCTGCACAACCGTCAGGTATGCAGTCTCAGGGAGTATTTCCTTGAAGCCGACGTGGGGATGCACCAAGATGTGATCTCAGTGGACAAGAGCCTCACCCCGCTCTCCTTAGCGAACAAGAACTGGCGCAAACCTTTAGTACTAGATACTAATGACCGCAGGGATGTATGGCAGAGTAAGCAGCTTCACGGGCTCTTCTATCGGGCCTGATGTAGACTTCTTGACGTCCGTATCCTGGCTGCGTTTCGGTGACCTCATCATAGAAATATTGGATTAAAATTAAGACTTTTCTTGAGCGACTGTAAAAAAATTACTGAAACCTAGTTATAAATTGTTTATTGTAGTGACTGCTATTTTTTATGCAATTACTTAGTTCTGTTATTGTAAGGTGTATAAAAAGTTATGACTCAGCTAGGTTTGCATAATTTTGAAACAGATATTTGCTTAAAATGTTAAAGATACGGTAAATAACATGTCACAATCAGAAAGTTTTTTGACCGCCACGGTTATGTATAGACCAAAATATGCCCAGCACGCCACGGTCATGACTACATGACAGAAAATACGTAGGTAAATAAAGCTCACAAAATTAAACGACAATTTATTGTGTTTTTATTTCCTTAGCTGGTTGAACTTTTTTCTTTATTTAAAAAAAATAATAAATAAAATAAAATCAAAAGGTTTATCGCAGAAATATGTACAACTTTTACAGTAAATCTTACATAGGGACCTCCTTTTAAGTAAAAGATATACCTGTGCTAGGAGGCCCCGCTCTACAAAGACAGTTGTTAATATGGTAAAAGTGGTGTACAGAAAGAAAATAAATACCTAACAAGATGAGGCTTAAAACAAAAATAAAATACAAGAGGCAAAAAATAATAATAAAAATTAAATGAAAAACTTAGAGATATAAAATAGTGTGTGTGAGTGAGTGTGTGTGTTTGTCTGTGTGTGTATGTGAGTGTGTATCTTTACAAGTCATATTGACGATGCTTGCAGCAATAATTCAATGTCATTATAGGTTTTATGTTCCATATATAGTAACATAAAATGACCTAAAACTTATACCAATTGATCAAAAGTTTAAATTAAAGTGGAGGGAACAAGTCTCCTACAACCTTTTGCGTCAGGGAATGTTGTTTTCAGAAAATGCTATTACTCTTGCGCGATAACAGTCTACTGTTTGACGTATTCTCTACACTTAAACGCCTTATTCACCATCCATCTTGTTGTACTTCCCGCCAAGGACATACATGAAGCAGATTGATGCACGATGCAAAAGTACCGTGAAAAAAAAACTATTAATAATAATTATTGACATACAGCAAGCTTATTCACAACGATTTGCATCGTGCATGACCTTGGCGGGACGTACAGCAAGATGGATGGTGAATAAGGCTCATTAGAGAAGCTTCTTTGTTCTCAGTTCTCATTAGATGTAAACGTTATTAAATTAATATTTAAATAGAACTTGTTCACGAATACATCTTTCTGAGGGTGTATAAAACTTCGTCGGCAGACAAGTGCGCTAATACGGCCGTGCGGTTTTTTGTAAATCTATGATGAAATCAAAATATTCTTTAGTGTTTCTCATTCTTAGTAGGTATTGAATTTATGATTGATGCTGTAATTAATGTAAACCTAGCCTAAAATATTTCTATTTCATCTGTATTCAAAAGGAAATAGAGACATCTATCGACAAAAAAAGTTAATAAAAGCGGAAGTGCTGAAGTGCTCCGATGATAAAACAGTTTACATCTAAAATTGTAGATCAAAATGTTGCAAACTTATTTGATTTCCCACTTTAATAGGTTTTGTAGGGCTTTTCTATTTTTACCAAACATTACTTTCCACTTCAAACTTTGTTACAAAAATTATTTTATAATTTTAATTATGTACACACAGCTACATATCAAGCTTTCCAGTATAAGGTGATCTCGCATTGTATAGAATTTCCATAGAATTAGAGGTCAGCTTATACTGGAAATGTAAAACTTGATGTTTAGCCGTGTGTACAAGTGACCACATAACCTATCGCAATTCGTAGAAATTAATTAAAAACACCAAACGGGCTTCATAAAAGTAACAACCGAGTATTTGCAAGGTATTTTCGATTTAAAACTGGCAATATTGACCGAATGAGTGGGAGTGAACGAATGAAAATTAAAGCGAGATGCTAAATAATCAGTGAAGAACAAAAACTACGAATGAAAAGTGATTTCGGAGAGAAAAATTGAAGCCTTTTCATGTGATTTTGTGAATTTGTGTTTGTGCAAAATTCATTGTAGACTGTGTTTGTATAATATTTTTGGAGCAAAGTTCCCAAAAAAACGTACCGCTTGGTAGTAATATGAGTAATGTTACCAACCAAAATGGAACAGGTCTAGAGCAGCAGGTCTGTACCTCATGTACCTACATGCATTTATTGATTTTTACAAAATTGGATGAAAATATACCTAGAAGTAGCAGCATTCAATGATTAAAACCCATAATTGAAAACGCTTCTAATTCATGAAAAGATTTAGTTTTTTTATGAAAGCATCGATCTCTAAGTCGCATTGCTTTACGTGTCTCAGATTTAACCAACATGGCGACTTAGTTCTTCCACTTTTATGGTATCTATTTCATTGATTTTGTGAAAATTTCATGATAAACATAGCATCGACACGTACTTAGTTATTGCAGTAGTTTTCCAAAGGCACTCCACTTACGAGTGAGGTCATTGTCATGCTATATTTGCGTGTCATGGCGGGAGGAAATAAAAGGTTTCGCAATTAATTCGTACCTACACCGGAATACGCACCTAGAGAGATATTTAAAAGCTTAAGTAGCTGTAATTTGATGATCATTTAAACCTAGTTTTGTATGTTAGTTCATGGAGGGTTTATCGTGCAGTATTTTGTCATGCTTGTATAGTCAAGTTAGCATGTCTAATTTGCTATAGTTGGATGGCGATATGTTGCGAGCAACTGTGCTGATGTTGGTTAGCTAACCAATAAGTTATCTTGAAATTCCTCGAGTTTATATTTTTACGACATGGATTTCTTTTTGTGGCTACCAGTCAGCTGTAGTAACTCTCAATGCTTAAGGCTATTCATTTGATAGCACTCACAATGAAATTTTAGGCTCATAGTTTTATTCACACAATATGCGTTTATATAACAAATATACAATAACAACACTGTAAAAACTCACCATATCAAATTACAACATAAGTATTTTTAAATAACTTTGTGGAAATGTTTTGTGATTTCTACAAAATGACTTACTGGCTGTGCTTTTGGTGCAATCAGACTGATATCTCTCTAGAAATATTTAAACACTAAACTCATAGTACCTAGATATGAAATACATTTTTAGATTGTACTTTTAATGCAGACAAAGGATTGACAAAAGGGACAGTATTATGTTTTTTTCCATTAGCCTTTTACCAGTTTCCATTAAAGAACACATTGGAACACTCATGGACAATATCAGCTGTTAAAGTGCACCAAATAAACTTAGGGTTGCCTGTAAATATGTTGACCGCACCCTGTTTGGAGCAAATCAACAGCTCCAAACAGGGTGCGGTCATCATATTGAACCCCAAGTATCATCTGCCAGCCATACAGAAACATAACTTCCAAGTCCTTTGCTAACAATCTTGCACATGTTGCATCTTATTAATAGAAAATCACAGCAAGTGCCCACTTACACAATCATAGTTTCAATTGTCTTTTTTATTTGTCATGGTAGCTTGCTGGTCTGGACTTGCAGCCTCAGGCTAATAAGAGTGCTGGCCGCTACATCCCCCCGCATCTGCGCAGGCAGTTGCAGGCCAGTCCTTCACAAGGTAAGTTAATAAATAACTTTGTTTTACACTGTTGTGCATTCTGCCTCATATCCTTGGCTTATATCCTTTCTCTTGTCCTAATAAAAATGCAAATCATATGGTAATTTAGTCACAAGTGTTTCTAGTTTTTGGATTGAACAGCTACTTATGGTTTGCGGATCTCTATTATTTTTTTTACTGATTCACATATCTTTCTATAAGGAACCAAGGGCCCTTTTAATCTGGTCACATTATCTTGCATATTAACAAAAACAGCAAATGCAGTAGTGTAAAAAAGTATTCATTGCAAATTATACATGTACCTTTGATGGTAAATGGTAACATATATTCGAAAAAAGCTATGTTTACTAAAACTATTTAGTGTTTGTTTTATTGACTGATCATTTTGAAAATGGAGACAAAGAAAAAATTAAAATATTTAATTTACAGCAGCAATACTGTCAATTAGCATAATAGGCCTGGGAATACCCTAAATCTATGTAAAGTTTCATAAAATCATTATAGTAAGTACATACTTCAATGTTAAGCGCATTTAATTCTTGTTATTGTCATGCAATGCAATCGTAAGTACATACTTCAATGTTAAGCGCATTTAATTCTTGTTATTGTCATGCAATGCAATCACAATTCCATAATGATAACTCAGATAACATAACAATACAACAAACAAATTGGTATCAAGTAAGTGTGTACTCAACATTTTAAAGTTGAAGAATAAAGGAGTATCTATCACATGACTTTCTCAAATTGACAGTGGAAACCAATAAATCTTTTCAGATCACAAAAAAATTATACATTTCTTGTATCATTAACACACAATCAAAATATCATGTATTTATATGCTTGGGCTTCTTATCACTATGTTATGTTTAGGTAAAGATCTTCACAATAACATCCATGGACTTTGATGACACAGCATCACATTAATTCAGTAACTTAGTAAGTTTGGTAGCAACTGCACACCACATCCCTCATTAGCAATGACATCATATTATCAGCCATTCGTAATATCCATTTATCCATGCATCCATCATTGGCCCTAAGACCACTACCTATTTCTGTTATTTGGAGACGAGTGTGATTACCATGTCAAGTTTTAGCAATGGAGAATGATACTGGTAATCAATTTGACATAATCACCAAGCAGCTTGTTGCACACATTCTGCAATACGACGCCCAACAACGATATCATTGTGTTCCACACCCGTGCCATTTGGGAACAGAGAACAAAAAGTTGCCTTTTGCAACACCCACAAGAACAGAGTGAGTGGACTAAACATTGTTGGAATCCAAACGTTGCTGCATCGATTGTGCATTTACTTTTAATGAGTCATCTAGCCAGGCTATACTAATGTCCTGGCACTGCAAGTTCGGCAGAGCATAAACAAGAGTCTGCGTGCTACACGGATGCGGCTTTGCTTATGGAAACATGACCTGATGACTGATGTACATTGTAGGCTCAAGAAATATTATTTATTCCAAAATGTGAAGATAACTTATCACCTGCATTACCCACTTAACCACTTAACAATGACGCATGGCCAATTTACTAGTGTTAATAGAATCGACGCGATGTCTCATGCAAAAATAATATGAATCTAAACATGAAAGTATTTTTTGAACAACTATAAATAATAATATTTATAGTTTTAGTTCGAGAGTTGAGTAGAGGTCAGTGTAATATGATAGCATGTCCCTATTCTCTGATGTGTACAACAGGAACATTGACAGAGATGTTTTTGTTCTGAATTCTGGCGGATATTTCTGGAAAGTAGGACATAGTGATAAAAAAAGAGAATTGATTTTTATCAATTCTTATTAGTCTTATCTAGCGTATATTGTCGCCGTTTTTATTGAGAGCTGTGATAACGCAGGTCTACTAGAATGGCTCTATTTATTCAATTATTCATATATGTCAATAGTTCAAAATAAGGTGAGATGTATTGTAAATAGGATGGTGATTCAGGATTGATTGTTATCGCTTCACGATTTATACAAGTACGTCACAAACATCACATCACCATAATTTGACTCTTTTTGACGTCATTAAACTGCATACATTTTGTGTTTCCTTCATCAGATTTCATAACATTTAAACCAACCCTTCAATGTCATTGTTAAATAAATACATTTTAAATTGGTTTCATCAAATTGAATTAAATTTAAAGAATGAATTATAAAACATTATATTAAAAAAATAGTATGGTCTCTCGAGCTTATGATTAAATGATAACTAAACTGATATGCTGCTGTATTTTTTAAAGTGCTGATAGTAGAACGTCGCAACGGAAAATATTTAAATGTGGTGGTCTCCAAACTATCCATTTTCAATGAAAGGTTGAGTCGTGGCCGCACACGACTCCTGCATTTAGTTCAGTAGACTACTAAATGATTCATTTGTGCAGGGGAAGAGTCTAAGCGCCCAAGCTTAGACGCCCGTTCAAACGAACAACGGGACAATCGTTCATCATTCGGAGGCAACTCTAGAACCTACGACCGTGGTGGTCGGCGCGACGACCGCGACCGTGACCGCGAACGTGAAAACGATCGCGGCAACGACTCGCGATACCCGCGCAGGGACCGCGGTATGTCCACATGTCATAAACTACTTATGTATCTCATGTGCATAGTTGTCATGTAACTCTCTAGACTGACATATCTACAATCTTATCTTAGTTTCTGTTGTTATCAATGTATTGATTGGTAATCGTTCCTGAGTATATACCTATGTATAGTATGTTCTAAAATACACGTTCACGTTTATTAAAAGTGCTGGAGATCATATTTTTGATATCGTTTTATATAATGGACATTAATTTTGGGTGCAAGGGGAAGCATCAAGACGGCTTCCTCAATCGTCAACCGCGACTTTACTCGGTGCACCCTGTGTTGAATGACGAACTGATGTTCAATTAATGGCGATTTACCCATCCAATCATTTGCACTTAGCTAGTTTGGATACCTACTATAGGTTGGATCGAACCCAGCGACTCGAGTTTGCCCTGCGACTGACACGGATATGGCGGCTGGCTGAACTCTCCTCTTTGGGACCAGAGAGTGTTGTGAAGTTGATGAATTTGTGAGTAGAAGTCGAGCTGTTTTCGTGTTTTTATAATACTGTATTTGGTGTAGGTCGTGACTCAGGATATCAGAATGGCGACTCAGAACCACAACGCTGGTCGGAGTCGTCTGAGAGATGGGGCGGCGCGTCGGGCGGCGGGGGGCGTGCGTCAGGTGGCGCGGCGAGCGGGGGCTCGTCCAGCCGCGAGTCGCGCGACATCCGCCGCGACGAGGACTTCAACCGCGACGAGCCGCCGCCGCCGCGCAACGACCGCTGGAAGGAGCCGGAGCCACGCGCGGACGACCGCAACAATTCGCGCTGGCCCTCCGACGATGTCCGCCGCGCGAGTAATCGCAGGGACGAGGGTGGCCATGAAAGCAACTCAGTCAGTTAAACTTTTATTACTTTATCAATGGGCGGGATGCTCTAGCCTTCACTAAAGTTAAGCTATTGAATTTTTTTTTGTAAATGGACCCTCCATGTACAAAAAAAATTCAATAGCTATAAAATGCTTTTAGTTTTGACTAACTTTAGGTAGGCAATCTATTTTCAGACAACCTTGCGAACTTTGATTGGATGTGTATTATCAGGACAGATTAACTTAAGAAACATTTGTTACAGAATGATTGGACAGTTCCGTTACCTCGCGACGAGCGGACGGAGTTGGAGCTGTTTGGCACTGGCAACACAGGCATTAACTTCTCCAAATACGAGGATATACCGGTTGAGGCCAGCGGTGATCGCGTCCCAGATTTCATCACCAGCGTATGTAACATTAGCACAAAATTATTATTCGCTTTTTTTTTTTTTTTCATACTGATCTCGATATATTGTTCACAGTTTGAGGATGTTAACCTGACGGAAATAATGCGCCAGAATATAGCCTCGGCTCGCTATGACAAGCCGACGCCGGTCCAGAAGTATGCAATTCCGATTGTGTTGGGCAGAAGAGATGTCATGGCGTGCGCACAGACTGGTTCAGGCAAGACGGCCGCATTCCTTGTGCCCATCCTCAATCAAATGTACGAAGCTGGACCTGTCAAACACATGGGGTAAGTATCAGTTGCCAATTCATTCTTCTCCTTTCCACATAATTGATTTATGGAAACATGTTCTCCATTTGCAGGCCGTACAACCGGCGCAAGCAGTACCCGCTGGGGTTGGTGTTGGCCCCGACACGCGAGCTCGCTACACAGATTTTTGATGAGGCTAGAAAATTCGCCTACCGCTCTCGTGTGCGGCCATGTGTCGTGTGAGTATAACTTATACGTTACTGAGTCATATTGTTTGCTAGTTCGTCGAGTTAATCGAGAGTAATTTATTTATTTATTTATTGTTAAGGCACATCAACAACATAAACACAAACATTTTCAAATAACAGAGAACAAGGACATGGACTAGTGTTTACGTCAATTACAGACGTGCCCAGCATTCACAACTAAATAGAATAAAAAACACAGTATTCAGTAATCTATCTAATGCCTTTAAACGAGCAATAGGGTATTTTACCAAAAAAACTAATTAGTCCATCAGATAGATTTCCAAAAAATATTGGATACATGTTTTTTTTTTCACGTTAACAAATAATGAAGACGATACAGTGCGTCGAAAACTCGTGTGACATAATTATGTCAGTACACTTTTACTGGAGAAGTGACGTCACAAACTCCCACTCATGATCTTTGATGCGTTTTATCTTCGTCAGTTTTTATTGATTTGATAAAACATAAAATACGTATCCGAAATTTTTCGATAATCTAACTGACAGACTAATTAGTTTTTTTTGGTAAAATACCCTATTCTTGTATATAGGTATATAATCTGAATCTCGGAAACGGCTCTAACGATTTTCATGAAATTTGTCACGTTGTTTGCACGTAAAAAAAAAAACACGAAAAAAAAATACCGGGCAAAGGTCCAGTCGCCCAGGTACTAATGTTAATATTGTTTGATCAGATACGGCGGCTCCCCGATACATGAACAGTTCCGCGAGCTAGAGCGCGGCTGCCACTTGCTGGTGGCGACCCCCGGCCGACTGGTGGACATGCTGGCGCGCGGGCGCGTGGCGCTGGACCACTGCCGGCATCTGGTGCTGGACGAAGCCGACCGCATGTTGGACATGGGCTTCGAGCCCCAGATCCGCAAGATTGTAGAGAGCCACACGATGCCAAAGACTGGCGAGCGCCAGACGCTCATGTTCTCTGCTACTTTCCCCAAACAGATCCAGGTGTTGGCGCAGGATTTCTTGTTTAATTATGTTTTCCTTGCCGTTGGACGCGTTGGTTCCACATCCGAGAATATCACCCAGAAGGTAAATAATCACCTTTTTAAGGGCTTCTTTCCACGAGAAGGTTTTAACATGGCCCGGTTTAGTGTCCCATACAATACTGACGACCGGACGTAGACCCGGTTTGACGCCGGGCTTAGTTCCGGCGAAAAGCTTCATAGTGTCTCACAATGCTGACGATCGAATGTAGACCCGGTTTGACGACGGGTTTAGCTCCGGCGAAAAGCTTCATAGTGTCTCATACAATGCTGACGATCGAATGTAGACCCGGTTTGACGCCGGGCTTAGCTTCGGCGAAAAACCGTCTCGTGGGCAGGAGCCCTAACTCTCCTTTCAGCTTTTTTGCGGATAATATTTCGTACTAGAGTAGGGGAAGCAATGAATGAATTGTGTGGGCCCTACACAGTTCATCCATTGTTTCCCCTACTCTCATCGCAAAAAATCTTTTATACCATATAAAACATGTTCTAAACATCATTGTAAACTTTCAGGTGGTATGGGTGGAGGAAATGGATAAGCGTTCTTTCCTGTTGGATTTGCTGAATGCTTCCAACTTGCTGCAGCGTGCACGCCCTGAAGAGGATCAACTTATTCTTGTATTCGTCGAAACCAAGAAGGGTAAATATTTATTACCATTCCGTTTTTTTTTTACGGCTGAATATAGTTTTCTGGATCAGCAAATTCTATTGAGAGAAATTACACTCGCAACTCTGCAAGTGCACATTATTTGGTTTGATTATCACATTCATTTTGTCGTGCCCTTAATCTAACCTTCATATAACCTTAAATGCCAATGCCAAAATTCTATACAAATTCTTATTTCCAATTGACGTGATTTCCACTTCACAGTGGTGGTGCAAATTAAGCAGTATGAAACATCATTGAATATTGAAATTGTTTGGAAAAAACACATGTAGACAACTATTTTTTTATAAATTGGAAAAAATCTGCGAACGCAGTTTACGTGTGTTACTAATCTTCTAATCGCTATATTTATTCAGGTGCCGACCAACTTGAGGAATACTTGGACAATCTCGGCTACCCAGTGACGTCTATTCACGGCGATCGAACCCAGCGCGAACGTGAGGAGGCGCTGCGTCGGTTCCGTACCGGGCAGACTCCGATCCTCGTCGCTACCGCAGTCGCGGCCAGAGGTTAGTCAAACGGCATTTACAATACTATAAATTTACAGTTCTAAACTCCGGCCTTCATCCGAATTTAAACTCTTACCAAGTAGTAGGACCTTGAGTGCGGTGAACGTTATTTAGATATAACAATGAATACTATCATTTTATTTATAGGTTTGGACATACCGCACGTGCGTCACGTGATTAACTTTGATTTACCGTCGGACGTTGAGGAATACGTGCACCGCATCGGTCGTACCGGTCGTATGGGCAACTTGGGCGTGGCCACGTCCTTCTTCAACGACACGAACCGAGGCCTCGCGCGGGACCTTATCGAGCTCCTCGTTGAGGCCAAGCAGGATGTGCCTAAGTAAGTTTTGTATGTATTTACTAGCTGCCTCGCACGGTTTCACCCACAAGAAGATTGCCACAGAGCTCATGCATTTTACTGGCTAAAAGAACTGTTAACTGGCTGGTCTTATATTATGTCACTCGAGAATCAGCTTTGCATGAGCGAAAGAATTTTCGCAATCGGATCAGTATGTGGTAGACGTACTGATCCGATTGCGAAAATTCTCTGTTAATAAACCCGGAATAAAGTTACACCAAGCGTATTCCTCGAAAAATGTATGGTTAAACCGACGATGAACGGTGGTGTAACTTTACTCTGCGTTTATTAATAGGAGGAGGCTATAGTTTATATACAGACATTTTTGCAGGTGGCAAGACGATGTTTAAAGTAAGGATACCGAATTGCTATACTCAATAGTTGACATACTTGTAACCAAAACTTCGACATATTCCAGTTGGCTGACGAGTACGGCAGCTGACGGCCGGCTGGGCGGCGGCGGGCGGCGCACGGGCGGCAGTCGCTCGGGCGGGGGCGGGGGCGGGGGACGGTTCGCGAACAGCGCCAGCGGCTTCGGGGCGAGGGACTTCCGTACGCAGTCGCGTCAGACTCCGCGGTCTGCAGGGCCCTCTACTATTGGCTCTGGTCAGTATCATTTCGACGAGTACGAAGATTACTACAGTAAACGATTTGTTGGTTTCATTTATTCGCTTCACTACCGTTTCGCTCACCACGAATGCTCTGAGGGCCTTGTGTGTATTTTTATTCGAACTCGATCGCGTTAACGTAAACTATCGCTTGTGTCAATTTGTATGGAATATTGTGTCTCCTATTGTTGCCACTAGACTGCGCTGTTGTAGTTGTAGCTCCAATACAAATCGGATTTTAAGTTAACGGGATCGAGTTCGAATAAAAGCTCACAGTAGGCCCTCTGATATCAGTTCAAAAAATAATATGTAATACGAGTGGTTTTCGTTCACGAATAAATTGGTGAGTTTTTGTTATTGCGCTTGCAGGCTTCGGGTATGGCGGTGGGTCATACGGCGGCAACTACGGCGGCTCGTACGGCGGCGGCGGCGGCGGCAGCAGCGGCGGCGGCCCCGACTGGTGGGACTCGTAAGCGTCCCCGCACCCGCAGACTCGCACCGCACGCGACACACGTACTCGACCCCCTCTTTCGTAACTTAAGCGATGTGAAACGTTCTAGATTAATATATTTTATTTTAATTCGTAAACTGATAGTTGGACTGAAATTGACCTGTGACTATTTAATACGGTAATGTTTGTACAATAGAAGAGAGCGGTGCGACAGAGAGATGTGTTTGGGCGCGTTCGGCCGCGGGCGCTGAATCTCAGGTGCGATGCCCGCGAGCGCGGACGAGCCTTGTTTCTTAACTTCATACTATCACCATGGGCATGCTTAACAAATGTCTGTGAATATATTCAGCGAGAATGGTAGTTCGCGATCATTAATGGAAGTAATCGATTAGATTAAATTTTTATCACATGTATCGTTTGCGTCACGCGCGTCGTGACTCGCACGCGTTTTGTCTTTTTTAGTAACAATTATGTGAAAGTAGTTTATTAATATAGAAATATTTTTGATGTCCGATCTGTATCGTGGATTCGTAAGTGAACAATGTAATTGTGTATTTTCGATTTTCTATTTTCTGACGGTCTCATGGCTGACTCACTCATACACTGGAATTTTGAAGCATTTACGCACTCCCTCGATGTAGCGAATGAAGCAGTAGATTTAGAAATTGAGAAGTACCGATACAGTATCATAGCAAATAATTACTAAATTTTGTCAGTAGAAATCCCATATTGTAATATCTGTCTTCGACGTGATCTATTATTTGAATGTGAATTTACCAATAAAATAAAAATTAAGAAACAGATTTATGTTGTTCTGTTATTTTTAGTTTAGTACCCAATCCCATTATTCGTGCCAATGGACTAGCACATCTTTATTTGAAATAGTATTTACTACTAAATCTACTTACAGTAGGATGAATCTAAAATTGAAGCTTTTTATCATATCTTATTGCATTGAAAACTGCTGAAAGCATGTAATTATTTTTTTAATAATGTTCATTTTCAAGGTCTATTAATGAAATTACATCAAGAATAAAATCAGTTGCCTCGTGTGTGTGAAAGATCATTTGAGAACGGCTTGACCTTGACTGGTTATTTTTGTTGTGTTCGTAATCATTTGAATTTTTTTCTAGGAAAATGCACTGGATGTTGGGAATTGCACCTATGTGAAGCCGGGGCTGAACGGTAATAAATAATAGGTCTGTGTGCGTTACCCCAGCAAAATAATGTCGTAAATAGTAATTTAAATGTTACAGGCAATTAGTTGTCCAGCTTCTGTAATTGTTGCGCACATATTTAAATTTGTTGCATATATAGATTTTGAGTTATTCCACAAAAACATTTCCTGCTGGGGTAACGTTACCGCAGCCAGACATTTTCTTTTATAATGGGAATATTGAAATAAAAATTAGCCATATAATTAGTAGTCTAGACGAGGTAAATGTTGCAACTTATTTTGTATTTGTTCTTCCTTCGACTGCGAAGTTATCCAAGATTTTGCTGCAGTAACGTTTGTGGTTTTGCTGGATCTCTGAAACGGATAAGCAGATTCTTATCATCTTTTTTACATGACTTCTTAAGAATTAGTTTGAATTAGTTGGGTAATAAAAAAACAAAATTAATGCACCATTCAAAGGTTATTTAATTAAATATAAAAACACTTCAATAGCTCCTAACACTTTGAATAAGAGCTCGAAACACTTACATTAAACGTTGTTTTGTAGCTTGTATCTGTCTTCAAATGTATGTGAAGTTTCATTAGTATCCTGTTAGTAATAAACAAATTATGATGAAATTCAGTTCTCCACTTTGACGGTCATAATGCGCGCTTAGTTATTTGGCCTCCGATAACCCTGTATGTGAATATATAAACTAAATGATATATCAATAATTAGTTACTTAGTTCAGTTATATTCCTGTAAAATTTCAGCGTAATACATACAATAATTAACGAGATAATAAAATAAAAGCCATTAGGAAGCGCAACACCGTGATAACCCGACTATATTAAGGTGGTTACAAAAAAGCGACCGCGCAGTACATTATGCTACCTTCTAAAATGTTTAGTATAATACACCTTACAAGTTCGGTACAGACGCGTACACTGTTCAATATTCGATGTGATTTTGAAATAATTTAAGTCATTTTTAGAATACAACTATCCGTATTTAGCTAGGAAAAACAATTGTGATATTTGAAATTAGACTATAAAACAGTGGGGCTTACTGTAAGCACTTTACTACTTACATTGTGATGTTATATTATATTACCATCACTTTGTGATTTTTAAACGAATAACGAATATGTAAGTATTAGTAGGCATAATGTGAACTTAAAACATTTATTTTATATCTGTTATTTTCTGCGATGGTTTTAAATCTTAATTAATATTTTAAAAGTGAAGATTTGTATTACTAAAGACAAAGTGTAAAGTAAAATTTAAAAAGTAATGGAAAATGCCATAAGAACAGTATTGCTACCTGTGATTGTTTTAAAGTTTTATCAATATTATGAAAGTTTTATTGAAATGATTATTTTACCTGTAAATAAAATTTAATAACACAAATTCAAAACACTTGTGTACACATCCGTACTAAACTTGTAAACCTATCCTACATATTTAAGAAGGTAGCATAATGTACTGCGCGGTCGCTTTTTTGTAACCACCTTAATATAGTCGGGTTATCACGGTGTTGCGCTTCCTAATGGCTTTTATTTTATTATCTCGTTAATTATTGTATGTATTACGCTAAAATTTTACAGGAATATAACTGAACTAAGTAACTAATTATTGATATATCATTTAGTTTATATATTCACATACAGGGTTATCGGAGGCCAAATAACTAAGCGCGCATTATGACCGTCAAAGTGGAGAACTGAATTTCACCATAATTTGTTTATTACTAACAGGATACTAATGAAACTTCACGTACATTTGAAGACAGATACAAGCTACAAAACAACGTTTAAAGTAAGTCTTTCGAGCTCTTATTCAAAGTGTTAGGAGCTATTGAAGTGTTTTTATATTTAATTAAATAACCTTTGAATGGTGCATTAATTTTGTTTTTTTATTACCCAACTAATTCAAACTAATTCTTAAGAAATCATGTAAAAAAGATGATAAGAATCTGCTTATCCGTTTCAGAGATCCAGCAAAACCACAAACGTTACTCCAGCAAAATCTTGAATAACATCGCAGTCGAAGGAAGAATAAATACAAAATAAGTTGCAACATTTACCTCGTCTAGACTACTAATTATATGGCTAATATTTATTTCAATATTCCCATTATAAAAGAAAATGTCTGGCTGCGGTAACGTTACCCCAGCAGGAAATGTTTTTGTGGAATAACTCAAAATCTATATGTGCAACAAATTTAAATATGTGCGCAACAATTACAGAAGCTGGACAACTAATTGCCTGTAACATTTAAATTACTATTTTCGACATTATTTTGCTGGGGTAACGCACACAATAGGTCTTTGTGTGTGCGTTACCCCCGGAAAAATAATATCGAAAATACTCATTATCATAGATAATTATCATCATCTTTAGGTAATAGAGATAATTAGTTGCACAGCTTCTGTGATTTATTGCTGCGCACATTAGTTTTTTCATTTTGTAGCTTGTAATTGCCTTCAAATGTACACCTAGGTGAAATTTCATTAGAATTAAACAAATTATGATGAAATTTAGGTCACGGTCACAATCCGTGCGGAGTTATTTGACCACCGATAAACCTGTATGTACGTGGTTGTATAAGCTGAATGATATACAATATATCAAATAGTTGCTTAGTTCAGTTTTATACCTGTAATATTTCAGCGTAGTATGTACCTAAGGCTGCGGCGCGTCCGAGAGAGACCAAAGAGTACATACAAACGAACACCATCTGGTTGAATCTGCTATTTGATTGAATTGAATGACAAGCGCGTTCATTGAATGAGGACATTTAATTGAATTACTCTTTAGTCATTGCCTTTGACAACTCGCCAAGTTGTTTAATGTAGCGTTCAACGTCTTGGCTGGCAAATCTCTTTGAATCTATCTTCATTTTATAAAATCGGCAAGCGCCTGATGAAAGTTAGAAGCAAACTCTCGAACCTACCGATTTTTCGGTATTTCTACCGATATGTGACCTAGTCTACCGAAATACCGAAATGTAAACATTTTTTTACGATTTTTGAGAATACAGGGAAGTTCTCCGAATTATTTACCTATTTTACATGGTTGCACAGGCAACCCATTTCATTTGGTCTATGACTCATGGTAGGTGTAGGGTAGGTGTAGGGTATGTGTAGGTACATAGGCATGTAAGTAGGTAGATCGGGACAGGACAACGGCTGTCGGGTCAGCTAGTTTCATATAATCTTCTTTTGCTCTAATAACATTTAGTATAACGTTCATTTCATACAATTTTCATTTTGTATAATGCTCTTTTTATATAACGTTAAGCTGACCTAATTTGCCTTTGACCTAATTTTGAGATTAACTAAACAGTCTAAATTCTGTAATGAATAAGTAAATATCAGGAAACATACTGTTAAAACCTTATATAAAAATGTACGTTGTTTTATAACTAATAGTTAAAGCAAGCATGCAGCATGCAAGCAAGCAAGCATGCATCATGCAAGCTAGCAAGCATGCATCATGCAAGCATGCATCATGTAAGCAAGCATGCATCATGCAAGCAAGCATGCATCATGCAAGCGAGCATGCATCATGCAAGCGAGCATGCATCATGCAAGCGAGCATGCAACATGCAGCATGCATGGTTTCTGTCACGGCTCCGACGTTGCGGGGCTCCAGCGGTCCCACGCGATCTTATCGTCGCAGATGGTATTCACGCTCACCACTGCAGCTTCGGCTAACTGGCCGGCAGCCTCAGCCGCGTCAGTGGGCGTTAAAACCACCTGCTCCTCAGCTCGCGGGCCGCCTCGCCCCACCGCGCCTACGCGGATTTAAATTACACTCTAGGCGTAGGGCAGACAAGACTACGTGGATTCGGTTTCGCAGCGATTCGTTTCTGTCATTAACTTTTGTAGCACAACATATTGACTTTTAGACAATATTTTTGATATTGTGTATTTATAAACATTTTCGTTAAAATAAATTCCATGTGGAAATACACTGATCAAACAATATTCGTTAAAAAATAATTCTAGGGTGTGATAAGTTTGTTATACAAAAAAAATGTGATTAAAAATTTATTGGATTGTTTCTGTGAAATATGTTTCATTCAAGTACCTAAATACTCTTTGAAACAATAATAGCCAAAATAAAAATACAAGAACCAAATATTATAATTATGAAACATTTTCTGGGAAACTAAATTCTATGAAATTTCTGTCTGCGCAACAAGGGGACACCGTTATAACCTCATCTAACCCATACGATTCACCAACAATAGAGGGAATCTGTTAATGGTCACTGTTCTAACCTAACCTGACCCAAATTATTCAATAACTAAATTATGCTAAACGTTACTTATAGATTTCAAATATTATAGTACTTAACTGATTATTATACTATATGAATATTAGTTCAAATGTGCATTATAGAGAATGTTCATTATACCATGTAAAATTAGGTAAAATGAAATTATATCAATAATTCATTAGTTATATAATTTGATCATTATATTAAAAAAAGTATGTTAAATCTTTATCTTTAGAGATTTTGTTATTATTTCAAACGTAGCACACCCCAAAAACAGCCAGTATTACTAATAAAGTAAATTATTTTTTTTTTGTTTTTGTTACAGATAAATGGTTGTAATTTATTGTCAAAATTAATTAAATTAAAGAATGAAATGTTTATTTTTTATATTTTATCTCCCAAAGTTAATTATATTAGTTTAGTTAGTAGTTAGTTATTATTATTAGTTAGTATCTTGATAAACCGTACGTTTTACCTTATTAAAAAGAAACTCGTGCGTTTTACATTACGATAACGCACTAGTACGTAATGACATACATTACGATATATTGAAATTGGTGAAATAAGAGACCCTATAGGAGCAAATGTGTTGTGTGTCCGCGCCATCTGTTGTTCTATTAAACTACTGGAACTGTAATTTTGAAATATTACGCTAGATGGCCACACTGACACTCATGTTCAATGTTCATGTTCATTATAGTTCATGTCACAGTTTTTCTACGACATTTCTTCTGATCCTGAGCCTCTCCATATTATGTTTAATTCCTTGATCTTATCTCATAATACAATGGCCTCGGTGTGGTAAAAATTACATTTTGTCGTAACACCTGAACTACGAAATCCACTTCCTGCTATAGCATGAAGGCGCTGGCGCTGATACTGATTTCAGGATCCGATACTTTATCTAAACTGCATGTAATTATTCATGATTGCTCTTTTACATACAAAGCAATATGCTCGGAACTTGAGACAAATGCCCTCTGAACGTAATGTTTGTGTTGCCGGTTGAAGATGATGAATGAAAAATAAGCATTGTTTAGCCTAATGTTTGTGGGTAAAACGTGCTTAGTACCGACACAGTAAAGATATCTAACAGTATTCTA
The DNA here is from genome assembly GCA_947361185.1 of Charanyca ferruginea. NCBI lineage: Eukaryota > Metazoa > Arthropoda > Insecta > Lepidoptera > Noctuidae > Charanyca > Charanyca ferruginea. The sequence goes on along the minus strand of OX376059.1, from coordinate 15,986,148 downwards.
TCTTCATACAAACGGTCGGAACGCGAGTCGTAGGTACCTACACGCCTTGAATTTGTAGGGAAATTAGTATACCGACAGTCTCGAATGCGCCGCGCTGTGGCGAATATATTGTGTTGTTTTTTCTTGCTTGAATTCGTCAATAATGCACCCAGAGATAACATTTTTTAATTTACCTGGAAACTCCGACATACTATGTTCCTAAAACTTAATAGACTATAAAAATAATTACTACCAGATTATAGGTACCTAACTCAGAACAATAAAATAAAAAATAAAAAATTGGTCTGAGGTACCTACTTGACTAAAATTAATAGTTTAAAAAACACTAGAAAAACACGCTTTTACAAATGCACGTAAAAATTAAAAATAAACTATGGATCGTTCAAGTTGTCTCTATTTCTGGGCTGGAGTGTAAACTATGTGCTTTTAATTATAATATTTGATTGTAAAAGCGTGGGGCGCTGGAACAGGAAAGACTTTCTTGTAAACAAATACTAATACTAACGTCCTGGCGGAAGCTGCATGAAGTCGCACAAGAGCATAACGTTTATGCAGCCAAATGGAACCAAAGATATCTCGTCCACGAACAATTAATATATATTATTATTTAAATTATTATTAATTTAATTCCCCCATCCCCGTTCCATCATCGGACGAGCAGAGATACGGCAAAACGTCACCGCTATATGGTTGAAGTTCCACGGTCTCGAACCAAGCGCTTTGACTCCACATTTATTGTGCGAACTGCCAGACTGTGGAATTCCTTGCCCGCCTCTCTGTTCCCTGATAAGTATAATCTGGGTATCTTCAAGGCACGAGTGAACCGGTTCATCTTAGGCAAGTGTGTTCCAACTTAGGCCGCATTATCACTTACGATTAGGTGAATTGCGGTCAAACGCAAGCCTATTTAATAGTAAAAAAAAAAAAAAAAGAACTCTACATTTTGCCACTGTTGACGCATTACCCTTATGTACTTAATTGCCGGAAAGAAGAGGCGTTCAAAATGTCGGTGAATGTCGTGTCTGCTTGCTGATGGCGCATGTTTTGTCTGAATTCGACAAACTGGTACTTTGAACTGACTATTTAATGTAGAGCCACCTACTAGTCGTGCTGCAACTCCAGTTAGGGCGCCGATCTCTGTAACCTGCTTCCCGTAACATCGCTTAACTTGATTTCTCAGGAAGTTATAGAAAAAGTCTTTCCTGTTCCAGCGTCCCACGCTATATCTAGTACCGACCTATCTTAACATTTTTCATTCTACCTCCTAGGATAAGAATCTATAAAATTGAATTGGGGAGATAACATGTGCGTGTGATCCGAGGGACCATGCATTTCGCAAAATCGTAGGATTTAGTAGTATAGTCTAAAAACAACTACCTAATCTGGGAATTTGTATAAAAATAAATATTCTTTCTTTTTACATGGTGGCCTGTGAACCTCGTAATTTTCCATGTTCAAAACAAAACACATATTTCGTTCCAAAACAACACCTAATGAATAAAAGAGCAACGAATGAAGCTAGCGAACGAAAACTCAGTTTTGAGGACTGCCACGCAAACTTATGTCCGTTCAAACCTATTTCCTCAAGCGTCTTATTTGCTTTTTAATTAGGTAGGTACCTACCTACCCAAATGAGGCGCCTTATAAAAGATAGTCATCGGAGCAATAAACACAGTCTGTCTGTTGTAAATGATTCTGATTGCCGATGATATTATACAAAACAGCTACATTTCACTTGCAGATCTTAGGTAGTTTAATTTTGTTGGTAACTACTCGTATATAGAAGAAAGGGAAGATAAATCGCTTTCAATGGAGGACGAAAGGGAGGATGCTATCGACCTTGTTCGGCATACCTCTAAAGTTGGTGTTCTACTAATGGCTGCACTGGTCTTCGATTGCCGTACCTATCAAATTATCCCTAATCATCAAATTCGTCTATTTAGTTTATTGTTTTTATTCATGGCATGAGACTTACGTTTAAACTGCAATAAAATATTGCTATAAAATCCCCGTTAATGTTGACATTTATAACTAGGAACTTGACAGTATTCATTGTTCAAAAACGGTATTGCTACGTGACTAGACCAAATATAGACAAATATTAATTAACTTTTTGCACAGCGCAGTGGTCCATGCACGTCGTTAGTAGGTACTGCTCACATATTCAACTAACGTAGGTATTAAACCCATCCGTGGCTCCACAGATTTTATTCTAACTAATTTATCTCATCGATTACGTCCGGTAATGGCCAACGGCTTATTGAATACGTCTTTTTGTGGCGCCTTTTTATTTGGAGATCGCGTCTAGAGCAGGCGGCCCCGCGAGACCCCGCCGCGATGGCATCCACGGAATGCCTAAAAGGTGACTCGTGGATAAATTACGGACATTTCTTCCATTTTAACGATTCCCTTTATTATTTAATTTATTTTTATCGTATGTTACACATTTGGCTTATAACAATGTTTGTTTTTGGGTTTCATTAGCATAAAGCTCACGCTGGGGTGGAAAAAAAATTGAGGCTCGGTCATTTTGGTTTCTCGATAGGATCTATTTTATCTTATGACGGGTGTTATTCGTTAAAGAGTTTCACGTGTCTATAGGGCAGATAGCGGGATGTCTCAATTTGGTAATTTGTCGGTTTTTTATCACGTCTGGGATGTGACATAATAAAACAATTAATTTATGATCGCTCGTGGAGATGATTCTGATCAGTTTATGGTCGGCGTGCGCCGCTCCACTGGACGTTAATTGTTTTATGTAACAAGTAATTTTTATTAATTGCTTTTTGATGGGAATTATACTGGGAACACTCAAATAATGTGTTTTATGCGGGATCTGTCAATACGTGCTCAATAGGATCAGGTACTCTATAACTTTAATATTTTATCCTTCTTACTAACCTTTGTCATAAAACTTAGAAATATGTCCATAACTAAGTACAGTATAATACAGCAAAGATCCTTACAATAAATCCGTACAATAGCTGGTCAAACTTTTGTTACGGAATAAAACAATAACTATGTTGTTACAGCTTATTTTGTACGGAAATACAATAAGTTGTAAATCAATAGTGTCCTCTGTGTTCAGTAGAACTATAGGTACATAGTTATTTATTATGGGCCATTTGCTTTCGCCTGAATACACAACTTATTTGTTTCAAAGTGATTTACTGGTAAATAAAAAAGTCTTTTAAAAATATATATACTACTCAAAACAAAATAAGGGCAACGAGGTATTTTTTCATTTTAACGACGATTTAAATTTAAATTTAAATTTTTAAATTAAATTAAATTTTTTAACGACGATCGGCGTATTATAGTATGGAGAAGACGCGGAGCACATGTGATCCCATTTGCACAGCGAGCGGGTCCTGGATTCATCTTGATGCAAGACAATGCTCGTGCACACACGGCTCAAGCGACTCGGTTTGTACTGGAAGACTCTCAAATTCAAGTCTTGCCGTGGCCGGCGAACAGTCCGGACTTAAATCCAATAGAGCACATGTGGGATCAGTTGAAACGAAGAGTTAGAGACGGTGATCAGGAAATCTACAACCAACAGCAACTCATCAACGCTGTGAAAAGGACCTGGGAAGAGATTCCAATGGAAAATGTCAGTCATTTGATTGAGAGCATGCACTCCAGGCTTCAGGAGTGCGTAGCTAAACGAGGGGGCATACCCGTTACTAAAAGAATATGAGCATGGAGTATTTTCTTTTGTTTTCAGTAACTTTACGTTGTTTTTATTTTTAACCTAAAACGTGTTTTTTCTTTCAAAAGCAAATAAACTTTTTAATCATTATTATTTGAATAAATGTATTGGTCTACATGGTAAAAACAACATCAGTTTTCGTTATAACAGGATTATTTTTAACTATATATTATACTGCTAATATTGAAATAGCATTTTATAGAGTAAATTACATGGAGACAAAAAATATATATTGGTTTTATTATTTTCATGGTACAGACAAAATACCTTGTAGCCCTTATTTTGTTTTGAGTAGTATATATGGAGATACATTCGTTAGGTGGATGAACCAAAGAAAAAATGATGGATGGTATGTTCATCGTTAAATAAAAGCAGAAATATAACAAAAAATATATTTAATTAACATTATAAGTACATTAAAATACAATCATGTCGAATAATTATAAAAATAAATATATCTAGGTATTTATTATCACTGGGCGTTTTAAACTTAAGTATCACTGAAATCTCAGTTAGAACCTGGAACTGTTTTTCGGCACCCCTGCGGGACCTACTTATCTATTACGTGTCCTAAGTACAACAATTGGTAACTAGTTTTAAGACACTTTTGCTTATAGCTAAATACTTTATCACTAAATATTTTATCACTACGTAAAGTCAACCGCTGCGTCTGTCTGTTTGAAAGCGCTGTTCTCAAAAAGTACTAAACGTATTTTGTTTGAGTTTGCACTAATCGTTAGAGCGTCTCTTGAAATTAGACATGTAAAGTTATACCTATACCTATGTGATGTATGTTAGCTGAGGTATCACGTTGTTTTGAGGAGTCGACGCTACAATAACGAAAGTTAGGCGTATCCTCTCCTATTCAAATTGTAGTATAGCCCTTTAAGCTCGATCAATTCGCTGTGTGTGCCCATTTCCGCGACCTGTCCGTCATGGATGACGCAGATGACGTCAGCATCTCGTACCGTACTCAGACGATGAGCTATCATTACGCAGGTTCGGCCTGCCTTCGCCGCGTCTAGAGCTTCTTGTACCACCTGAGATATAGAAAAAAATTGTGTCATGGAACTCCGACATAAAATATCGACGTTGATACTGCAATTCCGCGTAACTAAAATTGTGAAATACCGCAAATTTTGACCTTAAGTCAAATTATTGAAAGTGTACATTCGCGGTATTTAAAATGTTAGTTACACGGAATTTTGCAGTATCAACGACGATATATAACAAAAACCAGAAAGAAAAAAACACTCAGTCTGATTTTATTCCTACCAATCTAAGCAGTTTTATAATTTGTTTGGCATTATTTAATAATTCATTGTTATTTACACATATTTTCGTGACATCATTTTCTTATTCGAGTAACCGGGCATAAACAAGATAGTCAACAACTATTGAGTTCAGTTTCGTCAAATCTCAATTAGTGAGAAGAAAGTACAGTAGGTGTCAACTAGCCTACAAGGTACCTATGTAGGTACTGGATAGAAAACAATGGAATACATAAATTATACGCCATTATTATTCGTCAGTCTCGTAGATCCATAGGCCTACGCCGTAGTAATTTCGCTACAACTGCTACGAGAACCTAAACCTTTACCTTTTCGCTCTCGGTATCCAGAGCGCTCGTAGCTTCGTCGAGGAGCAACATCTTTGGGCGACGTATAAGAGCTCTCGCGATCGCCACCCTCTGCTTCTGTCCTCCAGACAATTGCGTGCCTTTAGCTCCGATATTGGTTTCGTAGCCCTATAAACACAAAATACAGTAAGAACCTGTTAACAATGTACAAAGTTTTCAAAACGTTCAAAAGTGCCTTTTAATGGTCTAATTGAATTAATTGGTTTGACTTTTGACTTTTTTGACTTTGATAAGGTAACTGATAATTTTTCTTCTCATATTCATCATCATCATGTCAACCTTAAAGATTCCCACTGCGGGGCATAGGTCTACTCCAAGGGGTTCAGCTGTAATCACCATGCTTGGCCGATGCATGTTGGCGATCGCAGTAGGTGTTATGGTACTTAGGAGGATGGCCTCTGGTCAATATCCCTCTGTCGCCTTCTACGACACCTACGGGTGGAAATGGGGTGGTGCTCTTGTGGTGCTATTCGCGGCACCACACGGCTACGGCACATATTCGTGTGGTCGGTTTAAGGCAGTTAAACCTTCAAAGGTTTAACTAAATGGGTAGGTACTGAAGTGTTATGGATGAATCAATAGGTTTAGAATGCAGTCAGACATAATCAAAAGTAAATATAGTTCTTCTGATTGTCTTAACATTTGCAATAAAGTTGTCTGAGTTACATTCTACAAGTGATGTTTGAATCACGATTTCGGACATGCGTACAATAAAAAGTTGAGCACACGATGATAATAATCGTCTAGGTTGTATTGTACAAAAAATCTGTTCAAAATAACTTTGAGTTTTCGAATTCTGGCAATGGTCATGATTGTTAAATGCTAACATTCACTATTGATAGTTAACTAGGAACCAGTAACTTCCTAAACGATTTTTAAATAGGATAGGACACATAGGACACAAACTTTTGCTTTCAAGAAGTCCGTGGAAAACAGTTCATCAGTAAACATTCTACAAACAAAATTCGAAAGCGCTTACCAAAGGCAGCGAAGTGATGAAGTTGTGTATGTTGGCCTGTTTAGCGGCGTTGATGACGTCATCGGGCGAGGGCATCACCTCATTGTTGCCATACGCGATGTTCTCGCCGATGGTGCGGTCAAAGAGAATAGGTTCCTGTTGCACGAAGCCTATCGCTCTCCGAGAATCTATGAGGCGCAGTTTCGGAAGAGGGACTCCGTCTTGAGCCTGTGTATTTCAAATTTTGGGTTAATATCTAACACTGGGTTGTACGAAACCAACATTAGTTTAACGGATTCGTGCCATCCTTTACATTTTGTATGAAAAACAACGTGACAGCATCAATTTAAAGTCTCCGTTAAACTAAAGTTGATTGGTGCAATCCAGTGTTAGTCTGCCGAAAAAATTGGAATGTTGGGCGCTAGTTTTTGTAAGCCACTAAAAAAGAGCATCTCTTCAGTCTAAAACGCCAAAAGGATCTGCTTATCCTCAGCCGAATATATGTAGATACAAGTAGCTCACCCAGACCTTTTAGATTTTTCTATTACGGCTGATGCCAGCCCGACAAAAGTAGCCTCTAGGTTTCTGCATAAAACCAATTTTACATTCCGGATACTTGAGCATGTAAGAATTATAGCTTAGTTGGTCAGATTTTTTCTATATTTTATGTTCTGCACAGCGGCTTTAGTACTTAATCATCATCAGCTGGACGTGCACTGGTGAACAAAGGCCTTCCCTATAAAAGGGGTGGTTTGTCTTGGGGATCGCAGTGAAGTTGTTGAGTGTACGGAAGTCGCTTCTGTCCGACATCCAGATTTTCTCTTAGTCGCCTTCTAAGACACCCTCGGGATGAAATGGGTGGGTGCTATTCTTGCCCGGACACCCCACGGGTAAGATCAGCGAGAGAGAGAGAGAGAGAGAGAGAGAGAGAGAGAGAGAGAGAGAGAGAGAGAGAGAGATAGTACTTAATAAGTACTAGGTGTAAATATTAAAATATCGACAGGTACTAACCACAACACCATCGTCAGGATCATAGTAGCGCTCCAGCAGCTGTATGACGGTACTTTTGCCACAGCCGCTGGCGCCAACCAGAGCCAAGGTCTTCCCTCGCTGTATCTCCAGGTCCAGGCTCTTGAGGACCTGCACCATTGGCCTGGTTGGATATCTGAACTGCACGGCCTGTAAGCTCGCTTCGCCTGTTCCTGCCTGCAAAGGAGGAATGAAAATACAATTAAGTTTTTACAAACACATTCAGCAGTACCTAGTCTAGTCGTCCGCTAAACGGACGAATAAAATTAATTAGTCGTCCGATAATCGGATCATTAGGTTATAATTTATTATTCTACGTATATTAGGTTATCCTTTTAGGGCGGATCCGACATGGTTAGGTTATAACTGTGATTCTCTACGCCACAGAACCAAATCGCTTTATATTTGTCGCCCTCCTTATTTCTTTCGACCTTTTAATAGATGTCAATACAAGAAACTCCGAAAGCTGGGTTAGAATAAAAAAAAACATATCTCAAAAAGGGGGGGGGGGGGGGGGGGAGTCCGCCACTTTTCTTTCACGGGGGGCTTTTTAAATCTCCCCCCACTCGCCTACTCCTCCACTCAACTCCAAGACAAGATACTGATGTTTTGATGAACACCTATATCCATTTTAGCGGACGATAAATTAATTTTATTCATCCGTTTAGCGAACGATTAGCAACAGCCTTTATAAATAAGAGAACAGCACTGCTTGCTTCAAAGCGGTTAATCGTCATGCTAAAAACCAGGTAACTAAAGCATTAAACGGACAGCGCCAGTTATTCGCACCTGAATCTTATTATAATAATCATAGATCAAAAAAGGTAAAGATTAACAAGAGAATCCGAAATGAAGCTACAGCTCCAAACGCGTCCAAAATTGCGGTATTAGCGTTGGGTTTCGCGTGTATGGTACGCATAATTTGCGACAAAATAATGAAGCAAACGTACAAATTTTTCCTTAGCTGGTCTCGCAGGGTCTGTGATCTTGGACTGTCGATTGAGCAGCACGATGACGCGACCGGCTGCTTTGATGCCTTTTTGGAAGTTCGGTGCGAAGGCAAACGCTTGCGCAGCTGATGATGCGCCCATCAACAGGGCTTGAGCTGACCTAGGAGGAAAAAGGAGGTTAGTTCAGTACCTCGAGACCACGTCATAAGAATAAGCTTGACTGATCTCCGGTCTAGATAAGATGGTCAGTTGATTAGGAATAACAAAAATAAAGTTACTTTTGGCGACTCAAATAGGACCCGAGTTCAAACGAATTTTTAAATAAAGAACAGTGATCATCTTTATATTCTAATAGCATTTACTCGCGACCGCGTTAACCTTTTCACCACAGTTATGTATAGATGTCTAACCAAAATGTGCCCAGCATGCCACGGTCACGACTGCATGACAGACTTCTGTACGTAATTCCATAGAGTAGTAATACGTAGCTTGGTGCCGAGGGCACGTTTTTGCTATTCTGACGTGGCAGTTAAAAAGTTAATATTGATATCTCAGATTATGAAACAAAAGGCAGATAGACCGCGCGGAACACTGAGAGTGAAGCCACTAAAGTAAATACAAATTCACAAGTAAATACCAACAATCTCTCTCGTGATTGTATTCGCTTTTGAATTTGTATATTTATTTGTATTTTTTAACGATTCGGCGTTTCGTGCTATACTGCCTCGTGTCAGTACAGCACGAAACGCGTTGTAGGTACCTATTCACTTTTGAATTTGTATTTGCTTTAGTGGCTTTACTCTTAGTGTTCCGCGCAATCCATCTGCCTTTTGTTTCATAATCTGAGATTGATATTATGTTATCCCAAAGGAACACAAAGACGGTGTAAATATCTTGTGTGTTAAGCTCGTGTGCGGACCAACCAACTAAAACTATGCATACCACTAAGAAAAATCGTTTGGGTTAGGTTAGACTTAGAACTGTGACTATTCAAGCGTGAAGACGAGCGAGCGAAGCGAGCGGTGCCACGGTAGCGCCGCCGAGCGCCAGATCCCCTCTATTGTTGGTGAATCATTTGGGTTAGGTTTGGGGTTGCGGAAGTATCTCCAGTTCCCGCGACCCCCGACGTAGGTGTGAGATGGAACACCGGGGCTGGTTTTTAGTCAGTAAGAGTCTAACAGACCCCTAACCAGGATTTTCCACCCCGTACAAAAAAAAATTGAAATAGGTGTTTATATATAGTTACAATGTTATTAATTATTATTATGGATAATATTATCTTTTATATTCAAATTCATGTGTTTTGTAAGGACATTATGTTGTCGAGCTCTCATAACAGTTGCTAATTTGACTATTAACTATTATTCTAGATGGCACCACTGAAATAAAAATGGAGGGAACGATATTGAACACGAGAGCTCGAAAACAGAAACAGTCAGTCGTACTAAACGTAGTGATTATATACTCTGTGAGTCGTACTTCGATATTCAAAACGATAACTTGTTAACATTGCTGTATTCTGTATTTGGAATAATTATTATTAAATTAATAAATCCTGAACATTGACTTATCTACATTATTTCGGAGAACCGTCAAAAGTAGGAAGTAGGATAGACTATTATATAAGTGTTTCCGTCAAGATTATTCCAGTGCAATTGAGATGTAGTTATACAGGACGCATAGCACGTTCCACGTACATTTCTGTAACTCCTGATATGCAAACAAAGAATTAATTACATACAATAGATTATAATCATCAGTACTTACTTGAATACAACATCGTAACCGATTCCCTCGTTGACAATAAGCGTTCCTCCGTAGTACAGAGAGGAGGCTATGACGAAGTTGAAGATTCCTCTGGACAAGCCGAACACCAGACCTCGATAGTGGGACGCGTTCCTGGCGGTCACCAGTGCTGGGTAGAGTTGCTTCGCGTACTCGTTACGGAATGTTTCCTCGCGACCAAGGGACGCTACTGTTCTTACGTTGGCTACGGCTTCGACGGCTATCTGAATATTAGAAGTATATTTTTTAGGAAATTGGATTTAAGGGTTATTATTGTCGGGTATTTACCCAGTTTTTTACCTACTATTTGCAGGGCACTGTTCTGATCTTATGGAGTTGCGTGTTAATTCAGTAGTTGTTACTCTAGGCTGATTTTAAGAAATCTGACAAATAAGCCCTATTAACACTGCCCAATCTAAGCAGTCATACCTACTTATGACCACTACTCTAAAGACTCACCACATCCTAACAAACTGTCGAAATAAATGTGTAATACACCACCTCCTCTTCTTTGGGGAAATACAGGCATGATGGTTGTATACGTATAATATTATGTTCCATTATAGAAAAACAGAAACACATCGTCCTAACCCCTACCCCGTCCTTTTTAAGCGCCAAAAAAAATGAGGCTTCTAGGCCCTCCTTTGGTTCTACTTAGTTGTGACCGGATTAATTTGAAACCAAATTCGGGATCTAGCGGGTAATTTAAACGCTAAGAAATTATGTTAATTTTTTCAATCAATAGGGGCTTTCAAAATCAGTTAATAGTAGTACATTTCTAATTTACCTTCGAGCTGGTTTCCATGGTTTTCGCAGTACCTGAAGACGCGGCGTAAGTCATCCTTCCTTCTTTGTACAGCACGAAGACGATGATCGGCACAAAAGTCAGGGCTACCAACCCCACACGCCATTCGTAGACCAACGACAATATAAGGGCAAACCCGAATGTGCCAACTGCTTGAACTACTGTGCCGATTCTTTGACCTGTGGCCTATAAATAAATATTGTGTTTTAGAGAAAATTGGAAATGTTTACGGTTTAGATGAAGTATAAGGTATTTTTTATAAACCTTGTAGTTGTACTTGTCTAGGCTTGGGTGAGTTAACTTTCTAGTAAACGTTATACAGTAAGTTAAATAACGGAGGGCGATTCCCAAAAAATCGTTAATCTACATCATTAATGCATTAAAAAAAAATATTAGCCTAAAAATGTTTTTAGTTGTTGTTATATTTATGGACCATGTAGTATTACGGGTTATGGGAATGCCTTTCGTTAATTTAATACTGTAGTTATTTTAAAATTTCGATCGGTCGTGTATGCCAATATAGGCACGTAATTTAGTTACCTGCAAGGGCTAAGGAGGTGATTTATGAAAGATCATATTTCTAGGGTACCATTTTGCTTTCGTGGTCTAACAGTGACGTTTTCAAATGAAGAAAAGGAGATAATAAAACTCACTCCTTGCACGGCAGCGGCTTCTCCAGACAGACGAGCGCACAGAGCACCAGTAGAGTTATCCTTATCATCGTAGAAAGCTATCTCCTGTTCCAGCAGCTTCTCAAACATCGACAGTCGAAGCCGCTGTGTCAAGTATTCACCCGCAATGCCGTAGAAGAACACCTAAAATATATTGCAGTAGAATAGATGTAATGTAGACCAAAATTATAACAATGCTGCATTCTGCATAGTTGGTTTATACAAACTTTGACCATACTAAGAACCTGGTCATTCTATCTATACCTGATGTAAATGGTGACGATATAAATGACGCATAGGTAAATAGTTATACAAAGGGTTCAACTGACAAAAAACTAATTTAATGGGACAAAGAGTTCATCACTGAGAGAGAGACTCTGATCAATCGGTTAAATATAAGTTTGATACATGATTTTTCAAAATATATTATCAGCGCCTCTGTCGGAAGTTGCCATTTTAGTTTATAAAATAGTAGATTGTTTAGAACAAGTACTGTTTAGGTTACGATGGGGCTGGCATGGTATTATTTGCACTTTTGTGACTATAAACCCTTAAATAAAATCAGATTAAAAAAAGAGCTTAAAAGTGATCAACGTTTAAAAAGATACATACCACAATGAAGTTAGTGATTCCAGAGAAGATACCAATGCCGACGAATATCAATGCAAATGTACGAACTGATTGCAAGACCTTTTCCGGGTCATCATCAGATAGTACCTGAAAACGGCAAGATTACACAAAGATTAATAAATTATTACTTATTTGCTTTCTGACGTAAATTATTTGGTTGTTAGACACACTATGCTGAAGATTACAGTAAGATTAATATTTTTTACTTATTTGCTTTCTGACGACAATTATTTGGTTGTTATGACACACTATGCTGAAAATTACGCGTTGTAATTCTAATACATACTGAATGCAAATCAAGATAAAGTTTCGACTACTGACCGACGCAATTTTACGCTTTATAACGTCAAATGGCGAAGTCATTTCGACTTGATGCTGTTAAATACGACCAGTCGATCATGTACAGACCTGACGAATATTACGCGAAGAGCTATTCCGAAATATGTACTAAACAATAATTAAAGTTCAAAACTGGTCTAGGTATACCGAATACCGACTAACCTTTACCTAGCTTGTCAGTTAAGTTTCATTTCAAAATACTCATTTATTAATGTAATTTTCTCTGAAAAATAGATAAATTACTTTTATTTTTGCCTGTTGTTCTTTTGGGCAAAGGAAAGTTTAAGTTTGGCAAACCCCCCCAAGTCCTTCCAGGAATATTTTTCCCGCGCCAACTCGAACCAATAAAATCAAATTATATCCAAACCACTTACACCAATAAAATCACCAAATATGACAGCGAAAAGTGGCATGCAGAACCCACTGAGAAGCGAGCAGAGACTGGCAACGGAGACACTCTTCCATTCAGGTTTGTTCAGTTTTAGCACCCTCCAGAACGAAATGTCAGGTTCCTTATTTTCGTCATCTTCGGTGTCCTGTAGAAATAATCAATCCATGCTATTACTAATACTTAGACTTAGGCTTAGGTTTTCTGAACCGATTTTGATGATGATTCGGAACCCTAAGAAATCCTTTACCCTAACTTTTTAATTCGCGACTTCATCTGTATCCGCGATAACCTAAACAAACCTAGTTTGGAGTCAGATGATTATGTGTGATAATATGTCCCCACATAATTATTATTTTATTATTATATTGTAACCGGCATTCACGAAATCTTGGGCAAAAACTAGAAGTTAATAAGTATTTTGTTCATTTCTTGATAATGCATTTTCATGATAAAGAAGATATGATGAAGTTCTTTGGTAATTGATCATTTAAACGCATGTTAAGTGACTCTGTGAAGAGTAGTCCTGGGAATCACGTTAGCATTCTGCCGCCAAACTCTTTTGCTTTAATCGGGTTTGAAGGGTGCCGGTAAAATTACAGGCACATGAGACATTACAACTTTGTCTCTTGGGTGGATAATGGTATTCACCCTAGAGACAAAGCTCGAGTTGAAGTTGGTAGGGTGGATAATGTTATCCACCCGAGAGACAAAGTTGAAGTGGGTAGGGTTGATAGTGGTATCCACCCTAGATACAAAGTTGGAGTTGAAGTTGGTAGGTTGGATAATGGTATCCACCCTACAGACAAAGTTGGAGTTGAAGTTGGTAGGGTGGATAATGGTATTCACCCTAGGGACAAAGTTGGAGTTGAAGTTGGTAGGGTGGATAATGATATTCACCCTAGAGACAAAGTTGGAATGTCTCATGTGCCTGTACCAGATTACGTCTGATAATGTGCATATGTCCAAAGATAGCAGGCATTACTTACCTACCTCAGCCATGTAATAGTTGACCATCTAATACATAAATACCTTAACATTAAGAAAAGAAGGTATACATAGAATGGACAAAATATATAGCTAAATACTTACACCAGATTTAAAATCAAGGAATTCGTCTTCGTCATCCTTTTCACTTATTATTGAAGTTTCACGAGTTAGTTTGGATTTATCTGAAAATAATAAGGTTACTGAATATTCAGAGGTGGCTTAATGTGTGACTGGAGGACTTCCAATGGTGAAGAAACGGTATACGAAAGTAGGTTGGCTAATGCAGTATAAGTAAATGTCATGAAAATATGGATTGTATTATGATAAGGTTAGATAAAAATTATAAACCTCTTAAAGAAGCAGAAAATGGAGAGCATTGAAACAAATTGGTAGGTAGGTACTCTACCATAAGAGACGACACGCACCAAGCGTAGCGCACGCAAGGCAGTAAGGTTTTCGGTAATAAAAACTTACGAAGAGTCAAAAAATAAATACTTAACCGCGTGCGTCTACCGTTTTGATCTTACTGTCTACTCTGGTGCTCTTGTTGATAAGACAAGGATATTCTCGTTTCGCCAGGTTTTCCCCAGCCCTAACGTTTCTATAAATAAATAGTAAAATACCACTCTTTTCCATGGAGCCTGGCATCGTCTGCAACATAACCATGTCGTAGTAGTGTCCCTTCTGCGTCATCAGATCTTCGTGGTTGCCACATTCTACCACCTGGCCGCTCTTGAACACGTAGATCATGTCCACGTTCCTGATTGTTGAGAGTCTGTGAGCTACTACGAGGGTAGTGCGACCTTCTTGTGCCTAGAAGTTGAAAGGAAAATTGACATTTATGCTTGTTTCACCAGTTAATAGGAATCACCAAATCGAAATGGGCAGTTTTTTTATTTCGATGCGTTTGACTGTTCACATGACTCTTGGACAATATTCATCATCATGTCAACCTTAAGACGCCCACTGCTGGGCATAGGTCTTCCCCAAAGAGGGGGAGAGGCGGGTGGGTTTAACAGTAATCGCCATGCTTGACTGATGCACGTTGACGATCGCAGTAGGTGTTATGGTACTCAGAAAGACGCAGCCCACAGTCTAGGTCTAGTGAAGCCTTCTACGGCACCCACGGGTAGGAAAGGGGTGGTGCTATTCCCGGCCGGCACCACACGACGAGTGGGGGGAATTAAACCATATTGTCATTGTGTAACTATTGTGTCTGCTAATTGGACAGTTGAGCGCATGTGCAAAAATGGTAATATAATCAAAAATTTATCAGTAGTCTAAACTAAGATAAGTTTATGTAATCAATCTCGATAACTGGGTGTATGTTGCGTCCCTGCAAGCATTCAGTGTGAGAGTTACGATTTACCAAAACCTTACCTTATCGAGAGCTTTCTGCACTCTTGCTTCTGAAGAGGTATCAAGCGCGCTGGTAGCCTCGTCCAATAGCAGGATTTTCGGGTTCCGTACAAGCGCACGAGCAATGGCAATACGTTGTTTCTGACCACCTGACAGTGAAGCTCCGCGCTCCCCGACCAGAGTTTCGTAGCCCTGTGTTTAAGAATCTTTTACAAATTGAGGTACATAAGAAAAATAAAATACTGATACAAAGCCTGATTTTTTTTTAAGCCAGTGAATTGGTAGCAATCCAATTCATGTCTTAAGTATGTAGGTAGGTACAAAGTTCCAAATGGAAGATCTTGTTTTCAAAAATTGAAGTACATGTGAAACACAATGGACTCTTATGTTATTACCTAATCTAGGTGCAATGAGAGGACTTACGTTCGGCAATTTCATAATAAACTGATGCGCATTGGCCTGTCTGGCGCACGCCTCGATCTCCTCATTGGTCGATCCCTCGCGTCCATAGCGAATGTTCTCCCTGACCGTGGTGTTAAACAGCACGGGCTCCTGGCCTACGAGGCCAATCTGGTCGCGAAGCCAACGGATAGAAACGTTACGGACATCATGCCCGTCAATTGCCACCTAAAAATGTTAAATGTAAGCGTCTAGTTTTGTGTATATGTTTAGCGAAGGAACTATAGTAGGTACTAGGATAGGTCAATGCTTTATTCAATTACATACATACCTTACCTAACTTAGCCATCTAACTTTTTCTGAATTAAACACCTTTTCTGAATCTATTATCAAACCAAAAGACAACAAAGTGGAAAGCTGTAGTTGTATAAAGTTTTTGATTGCTTTTGGCTGTTGCTCCGAACTTTCAAAGATAATCCAGTAGAAATAGAGTTGTATGGAGTCCTCGTCGCTGGTAGATGACTATTAACTACCAGCGACGAGGATTTCATACAACTCTCCGCTCTCTTCTGCTTATCACCACTAGGTGATAAGCATAAGAGTCTTTGAATGAAGAATGGACACCCTACCTATTGTCTATAAATAGCTTTTAAATAACAAAAGTGTACGCAAAATGTTCTATTTTAGTTTGTTATTTTGATTAGATACATACTGATATGATTTAGACTAAGTAGGTACCAACAGAAAAAAAAATCGCAGCTAGATTAAACTGGTTGTGTTCATGAAATAATAGAATTACGTATAAAACATAGGTACAGGATGTAGATAATATTTTTTATGCCTATTAATAAACCTTCACACCTCGTCGTTGATTTATGAGTAGGATTATAGTGATTATATTATGGGCAACGCATTGTCGTAATATTTGAAACTATTTCTGCCGCCAAGCAAGGCAACCTGGGTTCATGGTTAAAGCGTAGTTATGGATGCCGCTGCGCACAGATGTAATTTTAGGCACAGGAATATGGAGGGTAGAGGTAATTGAGGTAAGGAGAACCGCCTCTGTATATCAAAAATGACCGTTAAAATGTGTTCAATAAGGGTGGCGCTACAATCGCGACCAGATAAAAATTGCGTCAACAACTGGTACATTCATACCATACCATGCCTACGCTAGCGCCATTTTGGCGGATTTTGGAACTGTTATTTACTGCTTTAAAGCTGGACACTTTTTCAACTTTCCCCCCATATGAGATAGTTCTCCTTAGATTTACCCTCCATAATCCTGTGACACAGGATGAAACATTTCAACTTTGTCTCTGGAATCACAACGTTACTGAGATGCCTTTAGACGTCCATAGGGGACGCGGTGACTGCTTACCCCTTAAGTGCAAATAAGTGGGCATGCAGTCCTGTTTATGAAAAGGTATATTATGCTTGTTGGCCCCATATAGCATACAAAATATAAAAATACTTACACTGCCATCGATAACGTCATAGAATCTGGAGAGCAGCTGTATGATGGTAGACTTGCCACATCCAGAGTGGCCCACTAGCGCCACAGACTGGCCACGTTTCACAGATATACTTATACCCTTCAGTACCTGTGTAAAGCAAGTTTATAACTTTATATACGTATGTAATTAAGGATTAGATAGTTATCTACAAGACTACGCTAGATAACCTAGATGACTACGAATTGTTGAAGTTCTAGATTTCGGAAATATCGGTAATATCGAAAGGTGATGCAATACTTGTGTAGAATGTTACTATAATTATTAAGAAGTCACAATTAGTACCTTCTAGAAAAATGCATGAAGCTATAGGTACCTATTAGGTATACCTACATTTGCGCAACATTGGGTGCACTGTCTTAAGGGTGTACATATTTTTTTTATAACGAATCATTATTTCTCGCTACTATATTTTTACAGCAATTTGTGTGGAATACATTGTCAACAATGTTTTAAGTATAGTCATACTCGAATATTGAAAATATATTACCGCTTCATTTGCCCGCTTAAAAGCACCTGTGCCATGTCGAGTCATGCGCATAAACAAAAAAAGTAATTAAAAATAACTATCATCATGAATTGCAAAAACCGCTGAATATCACATGCCTAATGAATGAAACATATAGGTAGATAGCGTCAGAAATTATATTTTTAATCTAAATAATCTTTTTATTTATTCGACATGTGTAATCCTCATGCGGCTTTTCCTGGATGTTAAAATATATAGGTATAAAAACTATGTAATGAGTAAACTACTTGAAAACTGTAGGAGTGTAGGTATTGCGTTATTAGCCTACCTAACTATATAATTTTATAGATGGATCTATGTAGGTATACATTTTTACATACGTGATCAGATCACACACGTGAATATATGTAAGTCAACTAG
Organism: Charanyca ferruginea; assembly: GCA_947361185.1. NCBI lineage: Eukaryota > Metazoa > Arthropoda > Insecta > Lepidoptera > Noctuidae > Charanyca > Charanyca ferruginea. The sequence continues at coordinate 15,968,091 of OX376059.1, read as the reverse complement.
TCAATATATATTTTTTATTTTATGGGACAAGCCCGCCACACTATTCCCTAACCACTGTAACTCCTGTAAGCCAGAATCAACAGTGGCGACCACCAGAAAAGCGCCAGAGCAATGAAGCTCGACGAGTCCCAGAGAAACGATTCAACTGTCTTGGATCCCGCAACGAAATTAATCAGAAAAGAACAGCGGAGGAGTAAGAAAAGCATATTTTCCACTTCCCTTCAAATCAAGCAGGAGACAGAACAGAACTAGGCCAATAGGCACAAAGGGACGTTTACAACTGGGAGAAACCCAGTTGCTAAGCACCACGGATTATAATTGGCATAATTAATGGGCCCTAAAAAGTGAGCTGTTACATTAAAGATTCCAATAATAGGTATGGCAAAATCGCTGGAACGCACGGAAAAACGAAGTCAATATATGTAAGTCAACTACAGTTCAGTGCGAAAATGGACGAGGCATGACTGGACTGCATCGGACAAGCATTGCAATATGCTATTACACCCATTTTTGAAAAGTGTCTTAATGAAATTCTGTAGTGCTAATATGCCACCAAAAAAAACCCAAAATTTTTATTCAATCGATAAGTGCCACAAAAATGCATCTAAATTTTCAATTTTCAAATTTCGCGCGTAGTTTGACGAAAACGCCTCTTACTAGACGCCATATTGCTCACCGTAAATGACGTCAGTTCGTTTTGTATCAAATGAGCTCATATTAAATATGATTATTGTATATTATTTAAAAATAATTAAAACATATTTTTTAATAGGTGTTTTAATAATTTTTTAATAATGAAAAAATTACGTTGGTTACGAAAATAATAAAAGTACAAAGCCTATATTACGCCAATCGGTTGACTGACAGTTGACAATTTTTTGTTTACACAGCCGTACGGCGTAATAACATGGCCGGTACTATTTCATGGTGTTTTATAACTACTAACATTTTTAAAAATACTGAAAACTTTGAATTGAATTTAAAAATTTGTTTTGTTATTTTATGAACTAAAACTTACATTTTCCGACTGCTTTATGCCTAAACTGTCTCAATAACATATTTATAGATTTTTTCTCGTATAGAGTAAAATACCCTATTACGGCTGTAACCCACCCCCATGGGGGAGACCTATGCCCAGCAGTGGGCGTCTAAAGGTTGACATGATGATGACTAGACTTCCCTAATACCCAAAGGAACTATTAGTTAATCTGTGCTAATACACACGGGTAACACACAATCTAAATTCTCTAACCTTTTTTTTTTGTTTTTTTTTGTCCCTGTGAAAAGGCTCATGCATACGCTCGGGCTCGGGGGAGCTCGGGACGTTATGTGAGACTCCTGGGAAGAGGACCCAGACCTACTCACCTAAATTTTCTAACCTTTTTTTTTTCCTAACCTAACCTAACCTAAACTTATTACCTACTAAAGTAATTCCAAATTGACTTTACATCCCCAAAAGAGGCTCCCATCACTGTTTTTCAGTAAAACTTCCCAATAACAGATACGATAAAACATTCAATAAATTAGCGGTCAGTATCTTTACATTACAATTTCGGCGCGATAACAACATGGCGCATAATAAATACGTCACAACAACGCAAATCAATTAGGGTATATTTGTCGCAACACAAATAAATGAGTCAGTGTCTATAGTTGGCTAATAATTTCACGAATTATCAAGATACTCTGCAATAAGTGCGTCAAAAGATCTTAAGGTTCGTCGGCGTATTCGGTTTGGCATTTAATACAACGTTATCAAAGGTTACGTATTAAAAGTTTTGTAATATAACATCATCTACCTAGCCTTTTTCCAACTACGTTGGGGTCGGCTTCCAGTCTAACTGGATGCAGCTGAATATCAGTCTTTTACATGGAGCGACTGCCTAATTGATCTCTACAACCCAGTGGCTGGGTAATGCTTCGGCCGCATCTGCGTGTATCGTCCCGAAGTAATGTGCGCCGAAGCTTCGTACTTTTTGACATTAAAAATTTATCGCGATAAAAGCAGTAGTCACATAGCGGCTTCGATATTATGCATGAACTATCGTGCAATAATCCAAGATGGCCGAAATCATTTCCAAACGTTTAACTATGGACGACGGCTATCTTTACTTCTACATGTGTCGACCGCGAAACCACCACGAAAACCAGTACAAAAATCAATTTTTTCTTTGGGAAAGTTGTTTGTTATCATGAACACAATCACGTGTTTAAGTATCGTACACTAATTATTACCAGTCGCCGAGTATACGTTTGTTGTAAATAATCACGTTGACACAACCGAGAATACCATTTTATACAAATCAGTGTCGTAATAGAGTCACGTAGCAGTCGTATAAACCAGTATATATTATGGTCGTGTAGTAGTTGTATCTAGATGTCACGTAAGTGATGTATTAAAAAAATTAAGCACAAAGGTTAGGTTAGTATTAAGTACCAAATTCCTGTAACTTGTTTCACCTGATGGGTACCATAAACCATAGGTGGAGCTGACACTCTTGTCCAAAATCTTGATGACTACCTGACGAATTGTTTGGTAAATGAAAATAGTTTTTTTTTCGCAATAGGAGTTGGATTTCTGTGGTAAAGATAAAACGGCTGAACAGGTATCAGTAGGTCCCTGTAAATTTAATCATGAAAACTCTTAATATAGGTACTTACTGGAACATCTGTTCTTGACGGATAATGAAAAACAACGTTCTTCAATTCAATGTTTCCTTCAATTGATTTTGGAACAGTTCCTTTGTTCTCCAGAGGATTGATCAATGGCTCGTTGTCGATCATGTTGAAGATTTGTGCGCCGGCGCCGCGGGCCGAGCCGAACACCTCCATCAGAGTCGACGAGATGCCGAAGTTGGCTGACCCCGTCATTACACCGAAAAATACCTGAGGAGGTCATATTTTTGTGTGAGACCAATGTGTAGATAACAGATTAAAAAAAAAAAATGTTTTGCTTCACGAAACACTAAATGGTTGTAATAAAAAGTAAGCCCTTCCAAAAGATTTAAGTTTCAAGAAAAATAGAACTTACAGCTATCATTGTGCCGACGTCGTAGTTCTCGGGTTCGTCGACCATCAGCCTGTAGCCGAACCAGAAGGAAAGTGCGTAAGCGCAGAAGATGCACAAGAATAGCGTTCCCATTGCCACCCCGGCGAACAAGCCTGAAATAGTCGCATAAGTAAGGAAACCAAACCATACATGAATTGTTGAGAAGTGAAATGGTTCTACATTGGCTAGTAGACTAGACACTATTAATATTAATTGACATACTTTTTAAGAGCGGTCAAGAAGCGGTTGCATCACAGATTTTATATGGCTATAGCAAACTGTGACGTCATAACTATTAATTGATTACAAGGCAACAAAAAATCTAATTTTACGATTAATTGAGAATAAATAAAGTCTTTTTTTTTTCCAATTCTATGTGCAACCAAGTCCTCTGATACGTGTGCTCCAAGTTTTTAATTCGGTGGTAAAACTACGTAACTATTCATACTCGTTTAGATTTTAATGCATTCTCAGAACTAGTTACAGAATGTTCCCAATTAGACTTTCAGATTTAGTATTTTCAAAAATGTAAAGCATACCAGAGCACCTACCCATACGTTCATGTTTACTTATTCTTTCTAGCGAATCTAATTTTAGTTTTAGACAGCACAGACGAGAAACTAAAGTCTACTTACCTTTTTTAATGTTAATTTTCCTGGCATCATTGAGATGTTCTACGTATCTCTCAGTTTCTTGCTTCTGACCGCTGAAGGCATACACAGTGCGAATGGATGAGATCACCTCTTCGGCAATAGCACCAGCCTTGCCTGATGCTATAGCTTCCTTTTTAGAAAGACTAGCAGCAATCTATAGAAATAAATTACGTTAAGAGCTTAACTGTTCATTAAGCAAGCAATAGATAAACACTGTCCACTGTCCGTGTGGTGTCGGACGTAAAGAATAGCACCATCCCATATCTTCCCTTGGGTGTCGTAAGAGACTTACCAGAGAATGGGCAGTAGCGTTCTCTGTGCCTTTGTAACAACCATACTGCGATCGCCAATCCGCCTGCCAAGCGTGGCGATTAATAATAATAATAATAATATGTGGGGACATTTCACACACGGCCATCTGACCCCAAACTAGGGAGACCCTGTACTATGGGTGTCAGACAGCTGATATACATACACAAATATATTTTAAATACATACATATATAGATAAATTATGGAAAAACCCCCTCTTGGGGAGGCCTATGTCCAGCAGTGGACGTCTTTAGGCTAAAATGATGATGATGAGATAAACACTCGCAAGTGATCTCATTATCGAACAATTGGGGGGGATATTTGAGAAACTTTTCCTTTGGAACTATGGAGGGTAAGAAGAGAAAAAGAGAGATTAGGAGCACTATCTCATATGGGGGGAAAGTTGAAAAAGAGTCCATCTCTAAGTTTCAAAACCCGCCAAAATGGTGTAGCGTGGGCACAGAGTATGGTATGAATGTAGCCATGGATTCGTAAATGAAGCAGTTGTTGGCGGCCGAGATATAACATTTTTACCCGGTCACGATTTTTGGGCCTCCTTATGTGGCACATTTTAACGGACATTTTTTTATACACAGAGATAGTGCTCCTTACAACGAAATTGTAACAAAAGGACACTCAATTCTACTTTCTGGCATTTTTGCTACTCTTTGGATTACATTTACAAGTCAATTTTTGGCATTTCATTGTTTTAAGTATGGTAGAGTACATGCGACGAGTACTGTGACAGCACGCTCCGCGTGGCATCGCTTAGATAGACCGGTAAAATATTATGAGTTCAAGCGTCCTACTAATATACCACAGAGCCCTGTAGAAATATTCGGTTTAGGGAAGACAATACACAGACAGTAGGATAGGTCGTACTCGAGACAAAATGATGAAAGTCGCCGTACTAATGAAGTAGATAGACTTGCAGGGTAGATGTCCATAATACATGATTTAATACAAAAGCAAAACAATGGCGTCTTGTCCTCGATGGGTAGAAACAGGAAATAATCGTGGATAATCCAAATGGTTGAACATCTACCTATACGTGTATTTATAGATAAACCTCGTACCTACTATCCTATCAGTAACTATGCAAACAGTTTGAGTATTTATTGGCTCTCCAAACTCTCCATATAATATTTGCCACGTACCTACACCTTACACGAATTACGCAACCATTGAACTTATTTCTTTATGATTACAATTACCTATTACACCAATTATCTTTTGCGATTGTAGGTACATTTCATCACATGTTAGAGAATTGTCCATTGATTGATGTGAATTAATCTTAATTAATGACATAAAACGTTGACAGAAAGCTATAAGCTCATCTGGTACCTAGTAGCAATTCAGAACTGCAGCAAAGTTCATTATTATTTGAATGAAATCTGTTTGTATTTGTTTGTTTGTATTTTGTTTGTACTCGCTAATCTCAGGAATTTCTGGTCTTAAACTGAAAATTATTTAGAACTTTATTTAAAAATAAATTCTTAAGATTTTTAAATAAAGTATTTTCGAGTGCTACTTTTGAGTCTTTCTGTAAATAAAATCCGTATTGAAAATAAAATATACCCATTTTATTTTCGTTATGGATTTGTAAGAAACTTCACGCGAACCAAGTCGCGGGTACCTAAGTAAAAGGTAGTACTTAATTTAAAGTAATTAGTAATAAAAATCTCTTGGGCAGCTCAATCTTAACACGGATCAACATCAGCACTCACATAGTGTTTTGTTATTACTTCTATAATAAAAGGTGTGTCGATCGTTAGTGACGTTATTGTAGTGCTAGAATAGCTAGATTGGATTATTATTCGCCATTTGGAGTAGATACCTACATATCGACATCGAATATCCATTTACCTTTGAGGATAAAAACGTAACGCCTAATCGGTGATTTCAGTTGAGCTTTATCTAGAACTATGATAATAATGATATAGGTAGGTACTACTTCTCTTAATTGGGTATTTGACAGAATTAACCAAATAATTTCAAAACACAACTTTAAAAAAAAAAACACTTTATAACTCTAAAAATCCATTAACTTTTAATTAACATTAAAATTCGATTTTTAGTTGCTTTAAAATGAACAAATAGTTAGTAAATTGAGCTGATAAAGAACTGACGTCATATTATACTAGTGTCACACATAATCTATGGGCACAAAATATAGAGGGTACAGAAGGACCGCTCCCGCCATCTTCAAAAATAATTACCTTAACTTGCAAGACTCACTAGGGCTGCTACTGTATTGACTCTGTAGGTTTTATTTGTGACAATATGAAATTTTATTGACACTGGTTGGAACTCTTTGCAATTTTTTTTTTTTTTTTGTTTGTTGTCAAATGTCAATGTCTCTCATTTATTAATTTAGACAACACTTGACAGTCGAGTCGTAAGTCTGCTTGAAACTGCTTGAGAATGCAAACGTAATGTCAATGTGTGCAGGGTAAAAATGGCGGTTTGTCCTGAGTGGTCTCTCTGCTCAGGCGCGACGCAGCCTTACGTACTTTGTGCTATGGGGGAGTCGCGCTTTGACACTGTCAGGTCAAGTATCCGACAACCTCCTAAGTTGACGTGCGAGATGCCACTCACAAAAAAAGAAAAAATACAGTTTTTACAGCTTTTAAGAAGTATGTCAAATTATTAGTGGTGTCAAGTACCCAATTATTGTATAGACGCTAGCACATCAAGTCATACCAAACGGTCCAATTTCCCCAATTGAATATGCACCTTATTGTATTGTAATGAAGTTGAAAATCTATCAAATAAATTTGACAGATTGTTGTAACTTGATGGGCCTCTGGGAGTACCCTAGGGGTAAACGAGGGTGCGGAACTAGTGGTCAGCAGAACAGTGTGCTGAAAGTAGGTGATATTCTAAAACTTTATGTACCACCATCTTTCTGCAAGAGTAAACAAAAGCAAATACTAATGATACTTACCAGCCCAGCGACTCCCACCAGAGTCAAGGTGACAGGGAATGATATGAGACATAGAAGAGCGAGCTTCCAACCCTTGATGAGAGCCATGATGACACTACTGAAGAACGAGGCTTGATAGAACAAGAAGGTCGCTAGCTTCTCGCCAATACCATCTTCTAATCTCACAATGTCACTGGAAGCGATCCCAAGAATTAGGCACTTTTAAAGATGTTATGATTGTATTTTTATTTGGGTAATTTACTGTAGGTAGATATCAGATCAAGTAAATTTACATGACCAGAGATGTAGATAGATATACTGTGTTGACTATTTGATGATATTACGTATATGCCACTTCAAAAATTCCAACCGTAAAGGATTTAACATGGCCGAAATAAAAATAATACTAAAGTATACTCGACTCTAAATACGGAATTAGAAGGTGTCATATTAATCATCATAAAATAAACAGAGTATTAGAGTAGAGAGAGAGAGAGAGAGAGTATTAGTATTTTGGAAATAAATAAATAATAAAGGTAATATAATAATTATTATTTTTTTATAATAATTTGCCAACTTAGCCGAGTACACTTTAAATTGATCACAATTTGTATGCGGACGATAATGATTAAGTGTTCTTACCTGTTAATTTTAGAAGCTATGTCCCCATTTTTATGAACATCGAAATAAGCGAAATCTTGGTTTAGTGCTGCTTTTAGATATTCTTGTCGTATAACATAAACCTGGAGATTTAATGGTAAAATTGTAGAAACTAAATACACAACCCCCCCCCCCCCCAACCCTTATATTCGCAAACCGCTCAAGTGTAGACTATATTGAACCTTCGTATAATATCAATTAAGGCGGATGCGCCGAGGTAACCAGAGAAATTAAAATGTTCTAACGATTTTTGCAATTTGCAGCTCAGCGTATCGCGAATAAGTATTGTATTACTATACAACTAGATACATGGCTTAAAATTACTAAAAACGTAAGAATATTTAAATTTCGTGGGCTATCCTGGTGCTTTCACCTTAATAGGCATGTCAGTGACTGGGGTAGAGTCAGATAGATTTATTATTGCAGTACTGTCTATAACTGTCTGAGATCTCAGAGTTGCCAGATCTACGTCATTTCACCATGGTTAGCTAACAAGGTATGCGTACTTACTAGATTTAATGTTGGACCCTTTTTCAGGTATGATGAATAAAAGGGTCCTTACTCAGTTACGTTAAAGCCTGATTTTGTATGTTTTTCAGGGTAATGTTAAAAATCAACATACATTATCGCCAGATACTTTTCGTGAAACTTAAGTCAATGGCTTAAAAGGTCGAAACATTACGTATTCTAGCAAATACGCATATATTCTCAATTACTTATTGCTCTATCTATTCCGAATGTTTCAGCCATGCTTAAGGGCTGATTTTTCAATAATTACATAACTTTTATCCGAGGAATAAAAATGGCGGTTTGACAACTTATGTATAGAAAATATGTCAAACCGCTATTTTTATTCCTAAGATAAAAGTTATCTGACTATTGAAAAATCAGCCCATAATGACAAAAACCGAGCGACTGTAGTATCATAGACCATAAGAGAAGATAACAAAACAGCAGAAAGTGATAAAGTATCTAACAGTTAATCATGAATATAGGTAAATATTCTGCTATACGTACTTGGTTATACGCAGCAATGTTCATCAGAGTAGTTGCAGCATACGACAAAACAACAAGCGATACTCCGACAATAACATTGTAAATAGCAAAGAAGAACAATGCGTCTAGGAATTCTTCTCCAGCAACATCGTCTGGAATAGTAGGATTTCCCATGGCCATTCCATAGTCCACCATAGCATCAAGTAGGAACGCGAGCAATAATGTGTTTAAAGGTGTTGATATAGCAGCGATCGTCGAACATATCAATGCCAAACATATGAAAATTTTGTCTTTCCTGGTCGCAAATCTGAACTGAAAAGAAATAGAATAAGAATTGATAAGTAATTGTATATACCTACCTATTACAAATACAAAACATGCTTGTGAGAACCTATTTCATGAGTCTGAACCACGAAGTATATCATACGTAGGTAGGTACCAGCTTACTTCGTAGTATGAACAGACCAAAATAGATTGGGAGAAATACAAACTTTTTAGAGAGTAATCGGACTTTTATCAGAGATAAAAAAGAGACAAATTAAATAGGTACGTATTTTTCAAAACGGAAATTTTTCGAGTCCTCACCATTTGAGCTGTTCCCTATTCTGAACACGTTCATGTTTAGCTGATAAACCATAATGGTAACATGAACATTCCATTTCTATTATTGACTTTACTAATGTTAGCCGTAAAGTATCTGTTCGTGGCTTGGAACTTAATTAGGTAAAAGCATGTGCCGAAACGGATCGATAATATTGGGAGGATAAAGTACGCTTTACGTAAAGATGAGGCGAAAGCTAATTTAGCTATTATGTTTACGAGACTACTTTTAATGTTTATTTAGCCCTCTGAACATCATTATCAGTATACTCCAGCCCATATCCCAATATATCCCAAATTTTAATGATTGGTGCATGTCCCTTTTTTACGTAGATATGTCTCTAGCAGCCGTCATCAGTGATACCTATCTACAGTTATAGGTATCACTCCTTTCGTGAAATAGGTTCAGACGCACTGCGATGCAAAAGCACACGTAATCAAAACGTCCACAAAACGCAATAAAATACAGATCTTGACTGCAGGTTTTTGTATCGTTAAATCGCATCACTGGTAATTCGGTATTGTGTATCAGTGCAGTTACATTAATGTTACGCTGTTTCACTATTTATGCTTTATTATTTGTTACTATGTTGAAGTCGGGTTCCACAGATTCTGACTACTAGAGTTAAGTGTGAACTAGCTATAATGTGCTTCCTAACTTTATGGTTTAAAAGTCGACTACAACTATACTGTTCCGTATAGTTCTATACTTTGGTTTCAATATTTCAATGATTGATCATAAATCTTAATCTTAAGGTTTAAATGGTACAACATAAAACATGGTTACTCACCAGTGTAATAAAAGGTATGCTTGGAACTTCATCCGTCTTGGTTGCATCTGGTTCTGAACTTCTGCAAAAACATGGTTATGGTTAAGAATGTTCAGATTAAACATTGATTTACTTCATTTTATTTAGTACCTATACTGTACTTCCAAGTCTTTGGTTGCTTTGTACGTTTTTATGGCTATACAGATCAGATTATTACGAAATCCAACAAGATTTTGAGAACTCCAAATCTTTGTACGAACCTGATAGGACTGTTTGTAATTATTCTACAATTATTAGATCCTTTTGACACGTAAACCTACAGATACTTATAAATGTGCAAAGCTAAACACATTAAGATAACACATTGTTGTAAATAATTTTCCCAGACAATGTTACACAATAATGTTTTAGATCATTTTATGGATTTATTGGACCTGAAAGAGCACTTTAGTTTATTAAATTTTACAATGTAAATTATTGTTGGAAAATACCAAGATTGTAATGTCTTCCGTTCCGTTGCATCAAAAATACGGTAATTCCAAAGAAATTCCAGAAAAACCAAATCTCATTTACCAAGTCTTGATTGTAAATGTCAGAACTATTCTGTGATAAGTAATGGATTGTTTTCAATTTGTTTCAAGCATTCTAAGTTTTATTTCACTAATGCCCAGTTTCTAAGGTGATTTAACTGGACTATATCTATTCGATAGTGCTATTGGTTCGATATTGCGTATCCGAGCACTCAGTTAAGGAAGAAAATCACTCAAATAGATAACTTTATCGAATGAATATCTATCGAAAGTTTATCCGAAGACCTTAGAAACCGGGCATAACTGAGGAAAGACTCACCCCTCTTAGTGGGGGTTCCCTTGACTTTGACAAAAAACCTCTACACAACTTAGTACAATAAGAAAAATATAAGACGAATATTTCAACACGTTTTACAGTATCTATAATATTGTGGGTAATTTGTAAAATATATTATATGCAGTGACAGATTCATAGGATAAAATCCTTAAACATCGTGTTATTTCATAAACATAAAATTTTAGGGTACTCTAAAGTTTGAGATACGGATAGAAAAGTAGGGAATGGTTTTCTAGATTCGAACCTAGCCTGGAAACCGGCCCGGTAGCGAATTTACGAAAGCTAAGTATAGCATTTTAGTCACGAGTCAAACTCTGATAGATGAGCTTGACAATATCTTTTCTATTTCAGTAAAAATCTATACTGTATTAATAAATGAACCATAGGCTTTGCATATGTTATTCACGGGGCGTTTATTATAAGAGAGAATACTCGATATACTCAAATAGTATAGCTTTTGACTACATTACATAATTTGCGCAGACAAAAGCTAATCTTTTAGTGTCCGACTCGTGACTGAAATTGAAATAGTATTGAAGTTTGCGATTGTTATTTTGGACAAAGGGAAAAATATTGCAAGCCTATGTGCGATGGAACAAAAATAAGGTATTTTCCTAAAAACTTCCTTACTGTTGACAAAAATGGTTTGTGAAAATTTCGGAAGGTGAAAAGCATTCAAAAGATTTCTACTAGTATTGACGACATAGATGGCATTGACTTTATTGATAACAATTTTTTATTTGCAAGCACATACATACGCAGCTTTCGATTATAAACATTTTTTGTGTATTTCGACTATTGCTGTGTCAAATTTGAAAATACAATGTAAGTATAAGATTGATTATTTTGATGCTTTTATTTTAGTTATAATTGGTTTAATATGGTACTTATTTTGGTTTAATTATTTTTGCATTATACCTAGTTATGAATTTGAATTGAACTGTAATCAAATCTGATTGATTTCATAATAAGTAGGTACTCAAATAGTTAAGAAAGTGTAAGTAATGAAAAAATAACCATATTTGTAAATAGCCTTTAATAGCCTTAGTATTTACATACTTAACTTTATTGACACAGTAGGTACCTACCTAAAAATTTTGAAGTAAAGTAAAACCTACTGCAATACTTGATAAATTATCGAATACTTATTTTGACTGGATGAGATTAGCATTTGCAATAGTCATATTTTGCACGAACAATGGCTTATTTATTTTAATTTTAGCTCATTTAAGACTACGACATAATATAATAACTTATAACATATAGTTCATAGCACAACAATATCGAACACCATTAATTTATAATAATTCATACTTAATATTATAAATGTGAAAATAACGCTGTCTGTTACTCTTTTACGATGAAACGGCAGAACCGATTTCCATGATATTTGGTATGAAAATAGCTTGAATCCTGGGGAAGGACATATGGTACTTTTTAATTCGCGACTTCGCCTACATCCGCGATAACCGACATTCACGCGGACGAAGTCGCGGGCAGAAGCTAGTATAGGTATAGTATAGCAAAGTGTGGACGTGTTCTAAATAAATGTATGGTGAGCGATATTGTTGTGCTTTGAACTATTATATTATATTAAGCGTGGTCTGAAATGAGCTGACTCGTGACTGAAATGGTAAGGATAACTTTCTTAAATTCGCAGGCCGGTAAGTGATTAAGTCCGGAACAGGTCAAAGACCCGCTAGGTTGCTTAGGGCCCACACCCTCTCACATAGAGGTGGCCTGACTACCAGCAATGGGAACTGGGAACATTATAAGCTAATCATGCATAAGTACTACATAGGCGCATGCATTTTTCTGTAGAAAGAATACTTATTCATCTACTTGCATTTGTCAATTATTTTTGTACCATAAGCAATTTGTTTTCCTACGAGTTTATGAATGTTGTGTTCACACTGACCAAGGTTAGGATCAAGGCTACAGTTGAGCCAGGAATCGATAATTATGCCAGAGTTTATATCGTGTAGTATAGCTCTATGTTTCTGGAACGAAAATCAACGAGGCGAGATGTGTCAAAATTAAAGTTAATATATGTAAGTAATTGGGCTGTTCATAGTTTAGTCATGCAGCCCATCAAAACAATTGACATGTGTGCGTTTGACATTTGTTAACTAGTAAGTAGATACTTACTAGTTAACAAATGTCAAACACATGTGTTATACAGATGTATACAGGATGTTTGGTAGATCGATGCAAAGCCGTAAAGCGTAGCTAGTATAGACTATTTACAACCATTTGAACCAAACTTGTTTTAGCCGAAGTGTGACTTATTTTTTTTTAGCAAAATTTTAATGATTTTTGATGACAAAACCCAAAATATTGCAGTTAGTTGCAAATAATGGCCAATTTGAAACATAAGTCATTTATTTTGTTTGGTTAACATAATGCGTAAACTATCTAATAAAACATAATTAGGGGATCTGTGTGATAAGACAATATTTTTACAGACATTTAAAGTCAAAGACATTTCTAAAGATTTCAGAAATCTGTTTTAGACGGCATGAAATAAAATCACGGATGGTGCTTTTTTTGTTCAAATATTTTTAAAAACATGTCTGGTTATTGTTCTTTCTTTCGAGGTATCAACTACGCGGATAGCTCACCAATAATTGAAATCAGGACCCACAAACCAAATTGAGGAAGAAAATTATTTTTTTTAGGCGAATTCTTTAAAAGAAAATTATAATTTAAATCATTTATTATTCGTATTTAAAATGTTCGCCGCGGTCCCTAACACCAACACGGGCCCATCTTCACACTTCTGTTGTTGTTATTTTTAACATCATCTCCAGTTTCATCGTTTCAAACGCTGAATTAATTCTCTCAATCAATTCTTTTTTCCTGTTTTTTTCCACATTCATATAAACTTCCATGGCCCGACCCCACACGTAAAAGTCAAGCGGAGTCAGGTCGGGTGACCGGGAGGGCCAAGGAATTGGCCCGTCTCTGCCGATCCAGCTGTTAAGGAAGCAATTTTTTAAGTGCTCCCGTCCTTTAATGTCCAATGCGCTGAACAACCATCTTGTTGAAAGATGACTTCTCGGTCTCTCTAGCGAATATCGGGGCCTCGAATTCAGATGACTTGTCGGTCTCTAGCGAATACCAGATAATTTGTATGCCGAATCTAGCCATACAATATTTTAAAACAATAGTATGAAACGTTGAAACTGGAGATGAAGTTAAAAATAACAACTACAGAAGTGTGAAGATGGGCCCGTGTTGGTGTTAGAGACCGCGGCGAACATTTTGAACACGAATAATAAATGATTTCAATCATAATTTTCTTTTAAATAATTCGCCTAAAAAAATTAATTTTCTCCCTCCATTTGGTTTGTAGGTCCTAATTTCAATAGTTGGTGAGCTATCCGCGTAGTTGATACCTCGAAAGAAAGAACAATAACCAGACATGTTTTTAAAAACGTTTGAACAAAAAAAGCACCATCCGTCATGTTTTTTCATGCCGTCTAAAAACAGATTTCTGAAATCTTTAAAAATGTCTTTGACTTTAAATGTCTGTAAAAATATTGTCTTATCACACAGATCCCCTAATTATGTTTTATTAGATGGTTAACGCATTACGTTAACCAAACGATATAAAAAATAAATGACTTATCTTTCAAATTGGCTATTATTTGCAACTAACTGCAATATTTTGGGTTTTGTCATCAAAAATCATTAAAATTTTGCTAAAAAGAAATTAGTCACACTTCGGCTAAGACAAGTTTGGTTCAAATGGTTGTAAATAGTCTGTACTAGCTCCGCTTTACGGCTTTGCATCGATCTACCAAACATCCTGTATATCTGTAGGCATCTAAGTGTAAGTATAATGCCCTAAAACATTTTGAAACAATATCTACGGATTTGATTATTAGCGAAAACCTGTTATCAGTCACAAAGGGACATCATTATTTTTGTCGATCGATTTTCACGTAGAACGTTATATACGCGTGCGCAGATAATAACTTTGATAAAATAGCTAATTTATAATTTATCTTGAAATTATCATTATCACGTAACATTCCGGAACGAAACCGAAAGGTCAGTGAGAAACCAATTATACAATCCGGGCATCTGTTATTTATAGTTCATCTATTTTTAACTCGTGCAGGTTAAACTATCGCCGAAACAGCGTATGGGTATGTACAGTATGGGTTCGTGGTGAGATCATTTTTAATCAGTACTATGTTCCGAACCTGTTACGTGGTATTATAAATGTGTAGAATAAAAATATTAAAACAGTAAGTAGTGTGCGTTTGACTTGTTGATAATAATTAATTTGAGTCACTGATCAATTGAAACAATTCGTGTTCAGTGTCATTCCGGCTTAGGGTTCCGTTTTCAAAGATTGTGTTACGAATTTACTACTTCTTTATATATTTGACGTACAGTGAGTACTTCGATATAATGGAACAGCTGGTACTTACGTGTCAGATTCTTGGGTTTGCTGAAAATCTCCATTTAACGGGTCTGGCAACTTGTTCTTGTTCTCTTTGTCCCCGGGTTTTAATTGCCACCCGTTCCCCTCGCTGTCCTTCATTGTAAATAATTAAAAACTTAATAACAGTAACACAGAACTAGGAACTACACTAAACGTTGGCTAGTGAGTAAAAACACGCATTGTACTAATTTTTTATTGATAAAATTGTAGTATATATATTCGGTGCAATGTTTATCCGCGGTAGTCCCGTTTGCGACTAACGTATCCATGATACGTTATCAATTTATCAGTTAGATAAAACATGAAAGGCACTGTAAAACCAAAACCAGATTATATTATAAACGTTTGGTTCATAACAGTGTATGTGCGTCAATGAGCGTCATGGTTCTTTAAAGCGGGAAGCTACAAATAGTCTGAAAGTTGTCGAGAAATGTTAGTTTTACGGAAGATCTGGGGATTCTTAATGAAATAGTGAGTCACACTGGCAGGTAACACACTTGTATTCAATTGACTGTTGTTTTTTCAGTAGACCCAAGTCCTATATTAAGTTGTCTATGGTAATTCTACTGAATATCTCTCTACTGTTCTTATGAGATGTCCAGATAGCTTAGGTGCTATGTGAAACAGCTGAATGGATTTTCATTAAGCAAAATCACAACGTACGTGTATCTCTTCTTGTGTTATATTATCCATACTGAATATTATAAATGTGAAAGTAACTGTCTGTCTGTTACGATTAAATCATTGAACCCATTTTGATTAAGTTTGGTACGGAAGTTTGAAACCCAAGAAGAAACTTTTAAATCCGCGACTTCGCATGCGTGCGATACAGACGAAGTAGCAGTAAGAGCTAGTTCTTAATAGCCATTAATATTCGAAAAGTGATAAGGTGGAAATCCCCATTGACTTTTTACACAAGTGAGTTCGCTTTCTAGTTATGTGTAGGGGGCTGAACATCTACGGTGCTGGGTGCGATCACTGAGTGAGATTCGAAATCATTTCGAAGTTCACACACTTTCACACTGTTCACTCTTCAACATTATTGTTTGCTTTTATTACTGGTTGCTATGGTACCATAATATAGGTGATTGTTTATTTCCCACGGTCAATTACTTTTGAAATGGCCTTAAACTCGATTTAATTCCGTCCGTACACAAAAAGTAAAATAAAACAAATGCGGATCGGAAAGCTCTTTTTGTTCACTTCCCCTCCGAATGAAGTAAACTTTCAGAATGCATGAAAACATGTAGGTAAGCTCGGCGCGTAGCGATTGTTTGTTGTCTCCACACCTCGATTTTATCGATTGCGTAAACAGCTGATTTAAGGTTATGACATTGTGTGGAGCGAGGCTATATTATTATGTAAGCGTGAAACAAATGAACGCGTTGCCTGGGTGATTAATGTGATTATATTGTATTTGAATACTGTAGTTTTAAATCTCTCTTGTTCTTGTGTCCGCAAAATGTATTTTTCTTTCTTTTACTTGTTATGTCACGCACGGTTTGCTTTGTTTTTCTTTAACTATGATAAAACCAGCCAATTATTATTCCTCTGCATAGCAAAGGACTGGAATAATGTGAACGGTATGATCCAGTCCACCACTGGACTGGAATGCTGGACTGGATTGCTGGACTGGAATAATGTGATCCGGGCATTATTATGAGAAGTAGGTCTCTTTACCTAGTGAGCAATAATTAAAATGTACAGTTTTCATCGCGCGCAACCCCTGTGCGTGTAGCCCCGCTACTGTTTCCCGCTTCAGCTTTTGTACAAGCCGCAGCCTAAGGACAGTCAACATTATAATCCAATGTCCTTGACCTGTTTTATTTTCAACTAACGACGCAAAGATAGGGATGTTATCTGGCTATGTGTAGGTAAGTATCTATGTAGGGTTTTCCTTTTTAGGGTTCCGTAGTCAACAGGGAACCCTTCGAATGCGATTACACTGACGCGGAACTGGACGGAGTGGAGCGGAGCTAAGCTGAGCTGAGCAGATCAGAGCTGCATTAAGCCGTGTTACGTCTTGTCCGCTACCCTTTGCTTCGTGCCTTCCGCTCGGCACGACTGCCTGATCGACTCCGTTCTGTCCGGCTCGGGCCAAGTGTTCATATATTTTATTTGAAAGTCCACTCAGTTCCGCTCCGCTCCACTTACACTGTTTCCACTGATGCGGAATAGAGATTTCCAGCACTGTGATTGGCCAATTCACGGTCCGCTCCTCTCCACTACGCCCAACTCCACGTCAGTGGAAACGCACCCTTATAGTTTCCCCATGTTCGTTCGTACTAACATACGGACGCACTATTAGAAATAGAAAGCTGTAATTTGGCATGGATATCCATTTTAGTCACACCGACAAAGTGGAATAAAAAATAAGAAAAAAAAAATCCGTTGCTGGATAGGACGTCTTTTAAAAATACATATTATGGGTTTGTTAAACAATTTTTCCATTAGGGGATCCGTTTGCGAAATATTAAGCTTTAAAGTGATAATTTTTATTGTTAGGTATGCGCAAAAAGTCACTGCAATAATATAACATAACGAAGTTCAAAGGAAAACTATCACAGCTAAGTAGGCTTTACAAGTTTATTGGTGCGCGCATAAGAGTAATAATGGCAACTACGGAATCCTATATTGCGCGTGGCCCGACACGCACTGGCCGGTTTTAAGGCTTATAATTATTATAGGTCGTCGTGGATTTTGGACTGCCACATCTTGGCTCATATAGGTAGGTACATTTAGCTGTTAATTACATATTATGCAAGAAATATAGATAATTTTACCCCCGCCCCTACCTTGGCTTGATTCCCCTTCCCACACTTTTCTATTAATAATGTTAATTTAATACAAAAAACAATTGGGTAACGGTTCTTTAGACCATTAACAAAACACTACAAATTCTAAGAATGTCATTATAACCCGTATAACCAAAATCTTATTCCAAATTTAAATTATCTTGTTATATAAAAACGGATGACTGACCAAGGACAATTTCATTATGATAGTGATTTATGGGACACCGAGCTCCTCTATTATTCTATGTAGTTCCGTCACGGTGGGCCACAGGTTTCACTACACTATTATTTCGCATGGGTTTGTTTCGTAAACAAGACGTTGGACGCGGACATGGTCCTTTCTTTCCTACTTTGTATTCTAAAGAGTTTTTGTCACTTCCATCGACAATTTTGACAAAAGCCTTGTTACATTAAAATTGGGCGTAACTTATTTTTCATAGTGACAGATGTGTCCAGGTTCCAGTAATTGATTGAATAGTTTGGTTTCTCAATGTTAAATGTAAAAGTTTGTTTTGTTATTGTTTCGAGTGTTATAAACATTAAGAAGGTTTATTTGTCTTATAATTTACTGCTTGAATAGTAATTTATTTAAGGTTTTGGACGTAATTAGTACCTATCTTTACAAACTGTAGCATTTTTAACCACCGATTCTTGATGTTATAACTAGTTACTATCAATTAATTAACTAGCTTTTGCTCGCAGCTTCGTCCGCGTGTATGTCGGTTATCGCGGATGCAGACGAAGTCGTGGATTAAAAAGTAGCCTTTGTCCTTTCCCGGGGTTCAAGCTACCTAGTATATTCATACCAAATCATATGAAAATCGGTTGAACTGCTGTTTCGTCGTGAAAGCAACAGACAAAGTTACTTTCACATTTGTAATCCTAGTATGCATTTGTAAAAGTATGGGATTTTTAATACGTTTAAAAATTACATTTCGCGGCTTGACCCAATACGGTGTATTCGTTGGGCCCGCGAAAGACAGTTACATTACAAAAATATCATACCTTTCCTGGTCGCGTGTCACTTGTCGGTATCAACTTGAACCGTTCCTCGGGGCTCCCAAATTCCTCCATGGTTCTCTTCTTCGGGACCTCCATAAACGTTAACATAACCCGAGGCTGAAACATTTTGACTATTTAAATACACTGCACGATCCACTGAGCAACGGCCACTCCTTGCAAATCATTAAACTAACTAACAATAAACTCGCAAAATGATTGTGCCATAATATTGTATGGACTACATGGGCTTGGTACAAATGTGTCTGTATGGGGCCATGTACACACGGCTACACATCAACCTATGCATTTCCAGTATAAGCGGATCTCGCATTATATAGAATTTCTATACAATGAGAGGCCAGCTTAAACTGGAAATGTATAGCTTGATCTGTAGCCGTGTAACCTACTTAGCGGTCCCAATTATACGACAAATAATTACTGTTGTGACGATTCAGTATCTTGCGTTTGTTTGTAGATGCAGGACGTGGCTCGTGGGTAGTCTTTATTGCGCACTAGCAGGCTTAGTTCGCGTGAATTTTCTCAAGGATCCTTAATTTTTTCAATTGATAAATATAGCCTATGTTACTCAGGGATACTAGCTTTAGATTGGTGAAAGAATTTTTGAAATCGGACCAGTTGTTTTTGGATTAAATCGTAACAAACAAACAATCGAATCTTTCCTGTTTATAATATTAGTTTAGACTAGCTTTTGCCCGCGACTTCGTCCGCGTGGATGTCGGTTATCGCGGATGCAGACCGCGGTTTTCGCGGAATAAAAAGAAGACTATGTCTTTTCCCAGGGTTCAAGCTCTATTCATACCAAATTTCATCGAAAACGTAACAGACAGAGTTAGGTACTTCCGCATTTATAATATTAATTTAATAAGTAAAATAAGTAAATAAGTAACAAGTATGGAAGTACATTATGGATAAAGTAGGTAATAAATTAAGGTGTGTTGAGGCTTAATTACTTAGGTACGTAATGAACAACTTACTAAATGAGTAAAAGACGTGTTTCACCATATTTGAAGTAATTCGGTGATTTAGTCTGGTACTTGTAAAGATTACAGTTTGGCCGTAACCTTGAATGAGAGACAAATATTACCTTCGCGTCTACGGAGAGTACGGTCAACAAAAGATATACGGTACCTAAGTAACCAATTTGGTTGGATTTATTTGAAGTTTACTTAGAAACGGATACATGTTTTCAAATGAAATTAAATTAACAAATTAGGTAGGTAACAGCTTAGTCTCTATTTATTTTATTCTATTCGATATCGGTGTCTATGTAAACTTCAAACTGTACATAACTGACGGCACTGGTTACTTATCTTTTTTGTTGACTGTATCTACCTACGTCGAGCACACGTCTTCGAGGCTATGGCGTCATAAGTACCTATGAGTATGACGTGCCTATGTTATCAGAAGGTCTGTCAACCGGGTACCGGTTTTATAGAATATTGATGTGCGAAAATACTCTGTGAACATGCTGTTACTCTATCCTGTGATCGCGCTAAGGCGCCTGATAAAAACGAACTAACACGAAGCTAGTACGGTACACCTATCTATGCTGTAACTGCTGTAAAATCTTTTAAAAAGGAACTATTTTAACTCACCACTTAATTCACTTCAGAGTTTCAGACACATTTGACATTAGTAGTTATACCGCTTTAGTGCCTTAATAATTTTGTTAGTTTTATTCAAAAGATCTTGCACGATAACATATTTATTTAATTAATTATATTTAAACTGCATTATTAAAAATAATGTAGACAGTAATTAATAAAAACACGAATTATAACTAAACTTAAGAGATTGTCAAATGACTCACGGGATTAACTGAACGGGAGGGCGGTGAGAAGAGAGAGGTCAAAAAAGTAGGGTTGACACTCGTACCAAAACATTGCATGACATTGAGTCAATTGTACTAGCTTCTGGTAGACAAGTTTTACTATTCCTTTTAGGAATTTATGAATGTGAAACTATCCACAGAGGCCAGCACATCAAGCTACAACATTCTGTCAAAGGACATGTATCTTAATGGGCCCGGTCTATGTACACCACTTCAAAAAAAGAGAAAAATCCGTAGAATCCGGGAAAAATACAGATAATTCATTTAAATGTATACTGTTGTGATAGTTAATTGATATTGAACAATATTTTTTATGGATTTTCAACATGGCGTCACTCAGATTTATCTACTCTATAAACCATTGATCATAGAAAGAGAACTGTCAGGTATCAGCGTCACAACAGTGTCGATTTCGTCTCGTTTTGTTTCTAGTTTCTGGAGTACCTACTTTATAACTACCTCCCTTTCGTTTTTTTTAATTTAACACCGTTTCTTTCCCATCTGTTTACCTGGCAGTCCACAAATCGACGCAGAAAATCACAATATAAATGTCAAACGTCATTAATCAATCAAAATGACAGCTTACCGCCATGACTATGTTTTTGTTATGTGTTGCAAATTCAAGTGCAAATTCTTGTGTTTTACCTCCTCACAAAGCTATTTTAAAGTAATTGAACAGTTGAGAACTATTTAAAATGTGTTTCCCTATTATTAAGTATGGTGTACAAGGACTGGGCCCAGGCTCCATACATTTTTAAACAACTCCTTTCTTTGATAGATTTTTAACTTTATTACAAAACGATAAGGTTTATATTCAATTTGGAAAATTTGACAGTTTGAAATTTGACAATCAGTCAAATTTCTTTGATAGATTTTCAAGTTTATTCTAAAGGAATAAGGTTCATATTCAATTTAGAAAATTTGACAGTTTGGTATGGCTTGATGTGCTGGCGAACTAGCCGAAACTCACAGATCATACGAGTAACGACAAACGTTAACATTTTGATTTTTTGTTTTTACTAAGTATGTTACAAACGAGAAATTCAATTATTTTAATAGACAAATAAACCTTAGAAAGAAATTATAATAAAAGTTACTACTTAGGATTTTTACTTCCTGATTTTCAGGGTATGATAGTGTTGTGTTAAAAACACGTAACAAAGGTGGCAACCCTATACCATAAGTCAACTTAGGAAGTTGCCAAAAAAAAAATCGAAGTGTCAATGTCCAAGTTATGACTCAAGAGTAGAGTAATTTTTGAGTAAACAGAATTACAGAACCAAACAATAAATATTGAATAGAAAAAAATGGTTAAAGCCAGCCAGGTTTTGTATTTCTTACCACATGGCACATTTAAAACCAATAACAATAGAGTGGTACTATAATATGAGTGAGAATTACTTGATAACGTAGGATTTATTTTTGTAACTTTTGTCGTTCTTCATTCATTCATACTGAGTGTCAACTGAATCATTAATGTTCTGATAATTTTTAAAACAGCTGTCTGACGAAATTATTTGTTTACATTACGTTGACGTTTTAAAAATGGAAGCATGCACCTGGCTTGTGATGTGATGTCATTGGTACTATGTCCCTGTACAATCGTGAGAAATTATTTTCTTTTCTTTATCGACTGATAAATTTATTTTTATAATAATGCATGAGTGAAAATGTCTATTGTTTGAGTCACAATATCAGCAACTCCTTGCATCATCCTTTATTTCTGCATGCATCCTGCAATATTAGAATGCTCATAATACTACTACTACTATTACTTGACTGAGTCAGTCAGTGGTATGTTTGGTACGACTAAAATTTAGTTCCAGATACAAGACTATGATGAAAAAGTAAGAAATTGAGTTCCGGGATGCCTTGAATGGTGTAGCTGAGGTTTATATACAAAACAAGACTATAAAATAAATTTTAAGTTTCTTGTAAACTATTCTAGGTTACCATACGATGAATACTGTACCTACTGCCTTATAGTTATAGCTGAAGTGTTATTAAATAAACTCCGCTCCTAAAACCTACTGACCATAATGTACCTATTACACATCTGTAAGTATGTAAGATAATGTAATGCAGACCGGCCATAGTAACGTAGTACTATTAAGTATTCTGTGGTAGCGCTTGTAAAATATAGGCTTCATTTAAAAAAATACCTAAAATAGATATTAAAAATAAATGATTAATTATACTGTAAACATTGTACGATATTATACTTGCAATCTAAAAGTTTGAGGTGATAATAATTTACAAGAATGGTTATTCATCATTGATAAGGTTATCAACCCGTTGATTTGATAAGGTAAGTACTGTACAAAAGAAATGCTCTGTTGACCCCAAATAAATTGGGATTAGGGCAGGAGGTTAATTAAGAATAAAATGTTTTTTTTTTTTTTTAAATGGTCAAGATTATCTGTTTGTCACCCAAATTGGTTGATGTATGAATTTTGGACATTTACAAAACCAGAGGTATCTCGGATGATGGTGTATTGTCCAACCTAGAAACTGTTGAAATGTCCCTTAAGCCTGTAATAATTACAACAGTGTTGGCTATAAACCAGAATGCAGTATGAAAACTACAAATTGTCATTGTTGCTGGGCAAATAGATACCTGCTTATCAAAGCAGGTCTAAAATATATTATTGCAATTGGCTTGGATAAAGGGTGGAGTAGCCCAAGAAGGTTATAGGTAAAAATGGAGGCAACACTCTGAACACTTATACCCTGTTCACAATAAGATTATACATAAACACAAACCTTTTTTACAGTCCCTTCAACCGATTTTGACTTCTATTCTGTAGGCTTAAGGATGACATTAGAGGCAAAAAAAGTGGTTACAATAACAACTGTTTACTGCAGTTGCCATTTGTCATGCTACCAACGCAATATAAGTCAAAATCGGTTGAACGGACTGTAAAAAAGGTTTGTGTAAATGTCTAATCTTATTGTGAACAGGGTATAAGTGGAACCAACTTTGGGCAGACACTCTCTTTCTGAATGCATACATAAGATAAAGAAAACACATATCACTTGTTCTTATGTATACATTCAGAAAGAGATTGTCTGCCCACAGTTGGTTTCACTTAGGTATTTAGAGTGTTGCCTCCACTTTTATCTATAGGTAAGCTGCTATGACGGCTTTCTATGGGACTAGGACGGAGGTTGACGATTTTACTTCTACTGTCACTGTCAGTCAGACTGTCTAATATTTCAATCAATAATATTTTACAAAGAATCATGGCAGGATTTGTACAGAGGCCAGCACATCAAGCTACTACAATCTGTCAAATTTCTTTGATAGATTTTCAACTTTATAACATAAGCATAAGGTTCATATTTAATTGGGAAAATTTGACAGTTAGGTATGGCTTGGTGTGCTGGCGTCTGTACAAAAAAAAATAAAGATGTTTAGAGAAGTTGAAATTCTAATTTTTATACTCTTGGGTACATAAAGAGTATCTTCAGGCATTTACAATATTTTTAAAACCCCGCAAAAAAAAAGTTCAATAGTTTAACAAAAAGCTCATTATTTCAGAACGAAACGGCGACTGACAGTAACAGTGACACTGACAGCCGCCGTATCGCAGTTTTTTTACATAGAAATTGCATCGTTTTATGGGAAACAATATCACAAATAATGTTAATTTTTTTCCACACACTTGTCACATCACTTGTCTGCGAATTTTACAGATCCGTTAACATCACTTGTCACTTTCTTTTTTTATAAACACAAAATGGGCATCGAGATGAAATGAAAAAGTGTTATTTTCATTTCGTAATATTTAAATTATGCGGGGGTTTAAAATATGCTAAGTATATAAATCTACTCCTGGTAATGTATTCTCCACATTGGAAAATATTTTAAGAGGAAACACAAGGGCCGTTTTTCCATACAAACTTAGTCCCCTGTTTCCTCCCTGGATAATGCCAGTAGATCAATTATTATTTTTTTAAATATGCATGGCTACTATTGGCGTGTCCCTATGTTTTCCTTTTTCTCATAAATTTATTATTAAAAGAGATATGAATATTCAAAAACTTAAAAAATTGGCATGATTTTCCGCTGTGTTCAAAGATTCAGAAAACAAATTTGACTTGATTATATAAAAAATAGAAAACATAGGAACACGGCAAAAGCCTTTCTTTATTTTTTAATGAAAAAAGCAGTTAAATCGGTTAAGTTTTGGAGAAGAAATCAGGGGACTACGAATCATTGATTTTGTGTACTTTTAATAGGTATTTTCGGTCAAAGCTGCAGTTGTCTCTATCGCGCTCTGCGGTTCGTGTTCGGGCATCGCGCGACAGCAATAGATTTTACAAATACCTAATTTTCAATTCTCTAGCCCGTGGTATTTCCTCTTAAACCCTCTAAATTAAATTTTTTTTTCTTACAAATGACTGTATGAATCTCGCCATGATTCTTTAGGTTACATCATTTTTTATTTTAATGTGCATACTCGAACTAATACTGATCTATAATAAAGGAGATGGCTAAATAGAAGTATGGGCCCCAGCAACATATAAACATGGTACCTAGCAATTATGATACTTAATGAATAACCTAGTAATGCTGATAGCTTAATATTAGTAAGTATACCATATAAAAAAAGTTACAGGAACTATTTCATACCTATCTCTATTATTATTTATTTCTTATTTTTCTTGGGGAGTAAGCATAAACTGGTGAATGCGTGACGAGAGCGTTAAGAAAAGTGTGATCGGGCGAGGCGAACGGAAGTTGAGAGGGAGATATAAGTTAGTGAAGATATAAAGAGAGATAGTTACGTCACAGTATAAGTATTAGTACTACCGTACAGTAGCGATACGCTCCGCCTCCCTCTGAAACCGTTCCTCACCTCTCCCCGCGTCGAACGACTAGCTTTGGAAACGGCATTCTTGTTCGCGCGGCGCGTAGACACGCACACTCACGCACGTAGGTATCTGTACAGTCTATTATTTTAGTATTAATGTAGGCAATTATATCGTTTCGTTTCTATAGAGTGTTTCGTGTCGCGGGTGTGGTTACGTTTCGTATATTACTGTAGCGGCAAGAGAGAGAGGTGTGAGAATACATTGTCTTTCTCTCTTTCTGTCATAGCCAGTTGCAAACGGATACATACATACATATAGATGGAGCTAAAGAAGTTTTACTTCAGTCCACACGACTGAAGTAAAACTTCTTTTACCTACTTGTTCTTTTACTTTTTATCTTTATGTCGAAAAATACGTTTCTGAAGCTTATTTGGGAGTACATAGAAAGGTAACCTATGTACTGTAAGTCTGTAAGCTTCAAAAAAGCTTTAAGCACAAAGTAGGTATAAGCAAGCCTCACATGATAGTTATTATTATTAGAGCTAATAACATTCATTGAGTTGTATGGCCCTGACAGCTGCGTATACGCATAGTTGTGAAGGATCATTGACGGCGCGCGGTGACTTGCGCTGCGGTGGTCGCGACCACATATAGAGATCTCCCGTCGTCGCACGCGCTCTCAACGAATGAGCATTTATGACGACTAGATGTGCAAATTCTATACCTACTAAGTGATGTGGTCAATAAAAAAAAAGATTTAATTGGAGTTGGAGCAGACATTTTTGTGGCCTTTGCTTTGCGAATTTCTAAGTGGTGAATGGACAGCAACTGCTGTCTCGGATAAAAACTCTATATTTAAAATAAGTCTAGGTACCTACCTATTGGTATTTTGTAGCAAATTGTTTTAGGCACAATGAATGTGAAACTTCCTTTCCAATTGGCAATACCTAGTTCTAATATACTCTTTAGTACTTTCTTTGACCTACGGTGAAGATAGGTATGTAAGACATAAAGACCTCTGAGGCTATTTATAACCATTACGTATTTACGATAGACTGAATCAGCCGATTTATGCAGGTAGTACTTTAGAGGCTCTGGCTGCTTTTAACCATGATCAACCTCATTTTAATAGTTTACCTATTCACTGTTCTCAGTTCTGACTGTCAGCGACGATGACAGATACAGACGGTTTTGATATAAAAGCTCAGATCAAGTAAAAAAAGGTAGATAACGCCTTTGGTATTAGTGAAGCCACAAAACTGCTACTTCAAGTAAACACACGCGCTCACGCACACACATGCATCTCACACATGCATCTAACTATGCTGATTTTCTTTAATATCTCACGGGGCGTCGTTGCGGCTTTTGATAGAAAATGACGCCCTGTGTAGTTAAATGATGCAAAATCAACTCCAAAGTGAACAAAAAGTCTGAATCAATATTAAAATTATTTTAATTTTTAAGGTTATTCAAAATAGGTCATTGTCACGAAGTGACGTACCGGAAAGTGTTGTCAGTAATTTTTTTTTCTAATAGCCCAAATTGTGGGTAAATAGATTAGATTGTAGTCGTACAAAAATAATTAAGTATAGTGGACCTAGTTAAATCATTTTATACTACGTATACATTCAAACCCTGGTAAATATTTAATTTTCAATTTGCTTATGTTTTTGTTCAAACTCTTAAGTTCATATTCTTCTATTTTACTATCAAATTATTTTTTTTTAGGTTTCCAACAAATATTTTAATAAGAAACGAATGGGTTCACACCCGTTCGTTCCACAATACCACAATGGCAGCCATCCTCATCTAGTGCGGTTTGTTCAGAGCATTTTGCTATGAGTGACATGTACGATACAAAACGTGGACTTCGCCGAATCCATAGAACAGGATATCCAAAAAAAACTAAACTAAACTTCTGCCTGTCGAGATCGGCAGGGCTCAAGTTCGGCAGGGAAAGCTCGGTAGGGCTAAGTTCGGCAGGGATTGATAGATCAGAGGAAATCAGACAAGATTGGTTGCAATAAAAGGAATTTTATTGTTCTGTGACATCAGAACTGTACGACACAGAGAGGCAACGAAAAAGAAGTGATCTGTCAGTTGACAGCTCAAGACACAGGTCACAAACATAGTGACACGTAATGGTTGCGTTCTGTTTACATTTCTAACACTGGCCCTTAAACAAAGCAATCATTAATTAAGCTGGCCCTTAAAAATGATATCTATCATTATACATTATTATACAAATGTTATAACATATATTGGATAGCAACCCAAGTACATAACTTCTAAGGTTTATAACTTTATAACAATAATGACAACATTTCATAATACAACTTTGCACAAGTATTCAATAAGTACAAAATAAACATATTATAAAATTCATCAGCTATAACAAGTTACACTTTATTATAGTACCTATACATACACAGCACCTTAGGTATAATAATATTCAAATTATCTCTGTTAAACCAAGCTGATTAACAAATTTTTCAGTTTTCTCTTTTGTTAAAGGTTTAGTCAAAATATCAGCCGTCATTTGATCAGTAGGTAAATAATTTAAATCAATTATACCTTTCTTTACAATTCCTCGAATAAAATGATGTCGCACATCAATATGCTTAGTTCTAGCATGATACATAGGATTAACACAAAGTTTTTGTGCCGATTGACTATCGTTATACATAGCAATCTTACAACTGGTACCTAAACATTCATACAAGAAAGTTCTGATAAACAAAGCCTCTTTACATGCATCAGAGAGTGCCATATACTCCGCCTCCGTGCTGGAAAGAGCGACTGTCTTCTGTTTTCTACTTTCCCATGATACTGTGGACTTACCTATTTTAAAGACAAATCCAGTGAATGATCTCCGATCTATCTCATTGGCGGCCCAATCTGCATCAACGTAGGCGCTGACAGCCATGCTACTCTTTTCGTAAGTAAGACAATGATTAACCGTACCTTTTAGATATCGAAGCACCCGTTTTGCTGCCTTCCAGTGTAATTCAGCATAGCAATCATTGAACTGACTGAGTATGCTGACTGCGTGAGCAATGTCTGGTCTTGTGCAGACAGCAATGTACATCAAACATCCAACCAATTCTCTATACGGAAAATTATTTTCTTTACTATCTGCTTTTACAAGCTTCAACCCAGATTCCATGGGAGTGCATGTTGGCTTACAGTCAGACATCTGAAAACGCTCTAATACTGTTCGAATATAACTAGACTGATCCAAAGTCAACTTGCCATCCTTTCCGCATAGTTTCATGCCAAGGATGTGATGAGCTGGTCCTAGATCCTTCATCTCGAACTGGGCCATGAGCTCCTTTTTAATCTTCAACTTTTCCTGTTTGTTGTTTGAAAATAAGATTATATCATCGACATAAAGAGCTATAATGGTCATAGTTCCATCATGCTTCTTCATAAAAACACATGGTTTTGAAGAAAACTTTCTAAAGCTGAGTTTCTCTACAAAAACTGTATTTATCTTCTCATACCAAGCTTTTGAGGCTTGTTTAAGGCCATACACTGCCTTATTAAGTTTATAAATTTTATTTTCATTACCTTTCAACACAAAGGCTTCAGGCTGTTCCATGTACACAGTCTCACGGAGCTCACCGTTTAGGAATGCTGTCTTAACATCGAGGTGTTCAATTTCCATGGCACATTCAGCAGCAACAGCCAGTAGAGTACGAAGGGTTGAGTACCTCACAACCGGTGAAAAGGTTTCATCATAGTCGATACCGTACTTTTGAGTGTACCCTTTCGCTACTAACCTAGCTTTGTACTTTACAAGTTCACCGTTGACGCCACGTTTCTTCTTGAAAATCCACTTGCACTTGACGGGTTTCTGCCCGACATCACGTTCAGCAAGGGTCCAGCATTTATTGGTGATAAACGAATCATACTCATCTTGCATGGCTCGTTTCCACTGCTCAGCTTCTAAACCGCTCAGTGCCTCTTGCACCGTACGGGGTTCATCTGTGTCTACCTGCATACCGCTGACAAGATGAGCTGCGGCCAGAAAAGACTCTCCATCCTCATAAGAGTCGCTGTTAGTCTGTGTATTTGAAGATGTTGAACAATCATCATCCTCGTCTGGAACATAAGTTTTGTCCGCCGGATCATTATTTATTAAGCTCTCATCCTCGCTTTCAGAATCATGTACTGAGATAACACAAGGCCTACTATCCCTTTGTTCACCCTGATCTATGATTGTGTCATCAGAATGAACCTGATTATCATCAGCCACTTCAAATGACTTTAGGTCAAAAGTTTCATCATTTGACACATTTTCCTTACTAAAACTATTTTCTAGAAATGTGACATCACGAGCTTTAATGATATCCCCCGGGCGGTCAGGGTTTAGTAATCTATAACCCTTAGTGTCCTCACAATAGCCCACAAATATGTACCTCTGTGCCTTTGGATCAAGCTTTCTGCGCTTGTGTATATGAGCATAGGCGTCGCAACCAAATGTACGTAAGTGTGAAATGGATACCTTCTTGGTTGTCCACTTCTCCTCTGGCGTGCAGCCCTTTACAGCAATGGTTGGCGAACGGTTCTTCAGGTACACGGCCGTGTTCATGGCCTCAGCCCAGTATTTCTTTTCCAGGCCTGCTCCCTGAAGCATGCAGCGTGCCTTCTCAACGATGCTTCTATTGGCACGCTCTGCAACTCCATTTTGCTGCGGCGAGTGTGGCACCGTTGTCTGGTGCTGAATGCCATTGGCCTTCAGGAATTTCTGAAACACATTGTTAACATATTCACCACCATTGTCGCTTCTGATTACTTTTAATTTCTTATTAATTTGGTTTTCCACTAATGCCTTCCATTCTTTGAACTTTTCAAAGACTTCATGCTTTCCTCTCAAGAAATAAATAAATGTTTTTCTTGAATAATCATCTATGAATGTAAGAAAGTACCTACACCCACTAAATGACGCACAAGGCATAGGCCCGCACAGATCTGTATGAACTAACTCTAAAACATCTGTAGCTCTTGTGAAAGATTTCTTTGGAAATGGTAACCTAGTCTGTTTCCCATCTATGCAAGCAACACATTGCTTAAAATCGGTATTTTCATAGGAAATGCCTGTTACCATACCTGCTCTTAATAACTTCATACTCCGGTGGTTGAGATGGCCGAGGCGACGATGCCAGACCTCTTGAGTCAATCCAGACATCGCACCCCTCTCCTCTCCAGAACCTGTCTTAACAGCTTTTGGAGCACCTAGTGTTGTACCGCTGCAACCCCTACCAAACTGGTTGCCTGTCGAGGCCCTGACGGAACTGTCTGACCCTGCAGTACAAGTGGAATCTACTTTTTCCGTAAAATTACACTTCAAAGGATCAGATTCTACAGTGTCTAACAAATAGACACCATCACAAAGAGTGGCAGATGCCACAACTATCTTTCCGTCATAAATTTGGCAACTGCTCGAACTAAACACCACTTTGAAACCTTTCTGTATTATTGCACTTACTGACAATAAGTTGGCTGATAAATTAGGCACATAATGTACATTACTAATTGTCTTAGTTTTACCATTCTTCATTTGCACCTGAACCGTACCACGTCCAGCCGTAAATAACTTATCACCATTTGCTACGCTGACCTCAAGTGACTTGTCATTCACAAAGTCTCTCATGATGGTCTTGTCTCTGCAGAAATGTTGCGTTGCACCACTATCGATGTACCACACATCCCGTTTGATGTTCACCGATAGTGCCGTAAGAAACGCCTTCGAAGATTCCGTTTTTTTTTTAAGAGTCTTCTTTGTCCCGCTTCCCTTGGGACAATCCTTAATAAAATGTCCTGATTTTTTGCATCGGAAACATTTCGGTCCTCGTTTCTGAGCAACCAAGGCCGTTGCGCTCTCAGTCTTGTCGTCCCTGCGAAGGTCCTCCTGCAACAACTTTGCCTTTACTATCTCGCTTGACAAAGTCGTGTTGCTGTTCTCTAATGCCATAATCAAGGGGTCGTAGTCGCTCGATAGACCGCTCAGCATTATCACAGCGATGAAGTCGTCTTCAAGTTTTGCTTCAATTTCACTCAGTTGTTGTGAAATTTCGCATATTTTGTTCAGGTAAGCCTCCATACTTTCACATTCATCTAGTTTAATCCTGAAGAGGGTTCTTAGTAACCCAAGCCTCCGAATCAAACCTCTGCTCTCATAAGCATTTTTCAATTGTGTCCATGCTTCATGAGCGTTTTTAGCATTACGAATGTGAGGTATTGCTGCAGGTTGCACCGACAACGCAATTTTCGCCAAAGCTCGCTGTTGCTTCTTGTCATCTGTACCCACGGAGTCAACGCAGTCCCATAGGTCCTCGTGGATTAGGATCATCTTCATCATAAATTTCCAGGTACTGTAGTTTTCAATGCCCTTAAGTTTGTCGATGGAAATTATGCTCGAAGAACCCGATGGTCCAGGACCTGACCCTGCTGGCATCTTGCCGATTATCGTTTGTTTTTCACGCCGTCAACCGTTTTCTATGCCAGTTGATTTCGTGGAAAATCCGCCTAAATACCACTGTATTTCTACTCGCGTAAATGACCTGGGCCCATAACCTGATAGATCAGAGGAAATCAGACAAGATTGGTTGCAATAAAAGGAATTTTATTGTTCTGTGACATCAGAACTGTACGACACAGAGAGGCAACGAAAAAGAAGTGATCTGTCAGTTGACAGCTCAAGACACAGGTCACAAACATAGTGACACGTAATGGTTGCGTTCTGTTTACATTTATAACAGGGATAAGGGCAAGGCTAAGTTCGGCAAGGCTAAGTTCGGCAGGTCTAAGTTCGGCAGGGTAAGCTCGGCAGGGCTCAAGTTTGGCAGGGCTAAGTTCGGCAGGGCCAAGTTCGGCAGGGCCAAGTTCGGCAGGGCCAAGTTCGGCAGCGCCAAGTTCGGCAGGGCCAAGTTCGGCAGGGCCAAGTTCGGCAGGGCCAAGTTCGGCAGGGCTAAGTTCGGCAGGGCTAAGTTCGGCAGGGCTCAAGTTCGGCAGGGCTCAAGTTCGGCAGAGCTCAAGTTCGGCAGGGCTAAGTTCGGCAGGACTAAGTTCGGCAGGGCTCAAGCTCGGCAGGGCTATGTTTGCCACGGCTCAAGTTCGGCAGGCCCCATAGTCCATACCACCACCGACCACCACCACCGCGACCATAGTCGATCGCAAAGTTTCGCACGCACGGTTTGTACACGGAACACGGAGCGTGTGGTTGGTAAAATACGCTCCGTGTTCCACACGACACTGAATTGTCCACCACTTACAACTGAATTGTCGACACACCGTGTTCGATATAATAAAAATCGGATCATCAAATTACGAAACCACGACAATGATGTGGGTTGCACTTTGTTAAATGTTAGTATAATTATTTCAGCATGTAACTGTTTTTGTCCCTAATATGTACTTATGTAATAGAATACAATAAAATAATTGAAAAACAGACAGTTTTTTTTTTATGTGTTTTGAATGACGTGCTCACTTTAAGAGCCCGAGCAGTTAAACTGCTCCAATATAAAAAAAAAAAACTAAACTTGGGCACAAAGTTTTTTTTTAGTTGAGTATTTAAATAAACCACAAAAGAATATTTTCGGCCAAGTTGCATTTTCATACCACCTTTACAGTACATAGGGTACATTTTAACCAAGCTGAAGATTTGTAGTGGGTTGCTGCGTTTTATGATTCTGTACATAGCTTCTCTTGTCTACCCAACCGAAACGCTTTTGATGCAGTACTTACCTAGGCAATCGTTTATTTGTCTACTTAAGAACCTATCTAAGTAGCACTAGGCACTTAGGTACCCTAGGTTTACTACTAGTCAACTATGTATCGACGCTCCTCCACAACGTTGTAATGTTGTTAGATTAAGGCTTGTATACATGCCAATAACCTTGAGCATTTGGCCCGTACTAAATTTTTTGTGGACGAGTGCGGGGGTGATGTAGACGCAGTCTTTAATCGGACGCATTTTTGATTTATTGTAATAAATATATTACATATTTGTAAAAAGTAACAAAACCAAATCATTTTCCTTTGTATTGCAAAGCAGTAGATATTTTTTTTGATACTCTTTTGATAAGAAATTATGGAGTAAAATGGTTTCATCTCAATGATTTGGAGGTGATTTGACATTTTTTTCTTATTATATGATACCGATAGAAAAATTGAGACATAACTAAATTTCGTATCATATCATGTAGATCACTAACAATTTTTTTCAGATGTATTTTCTCTGTGAATTCCGATGAAAAGTTGCTTCATCTGCATATTCTGCATGCATCTTTCAAGCTTTTTTCGAGAGAGCAGCCTTAACAATATAGCCCATGGCTGAACGCTGACTCTTAGAATACCGGTTCAGGCCTAGTTTGGGTGTTAGGATCAGATTACATTTTATGCAAATTAATTATGACTGGCTTGTACCTAAATGTATTTTAAGGGACTATTAAACGACTTTTACAGATTTTAAACTGACAATCACGTCAAAATGTGCAGTGTAAATGATTTGGAAAAAATATAAGTATGTTAAACTAGAACATTCTTTTAATCATTGAGTATGTGAATATTTTTAATTATATTCATATTAAATAGTTTAATTAACTCGTGAAGTTGTATCTGACGCGGACTAAACATTGACAATCACACAAAATCTACCAGGTATAATTAAACTAAACTAACACCATCTTACAGACAATTTAATTATCTATCTTTTAGTATACGCCTTTTTTTTAAGTTAAAGAATATTACTTTTATTTAATTTTTTCGACTACATTTTGAGAGTTTTGGACGCAGACTGCGTCCGTTCTGCGTCAGTTCTGCGTCCAAAACTCTCAAAATTTAGTCGAAAAAATTAAATAATGTATACTTGGACTAAATATATAGTAAAGATTCCAAGTATGCTATGTTCCAAAGTCCACGCGAACCTGGGAAGGTTCGCTTAAATTTTGGCGTGACATAAGGTAGTGTCGACTATTTTATTAGGCGTGCGTGTGATAAGAATAACACTTCAATAATGATTGATAACATGTTATCAGTAACTTACAGTTTATCCCCTAACTTTGTACAACGTTTCAGTGAATTTAAAATCGTAAGTTGTTATCAATACAATAAGCGATGATAACACAAATGCTTACGTTGTTTATTATAGCAATAATAAGTGTCTCCTAAACTGGTATATTTATAGGTACTATGTTTTAGTATGTATTGAGCATATTAAAGCCACAGTGATGTGTAATTGCGAACCTGTTTCATAGTGGGTGTGTTTCTTAGGAGGGGCTTTGGACAGCCACGCCTTAACGACCGCCCACTTTAGCAAAATATTTATATTGTATGATACATAAAGTGTACATATATACTAAAGTATAATAGTGTACGACGTAAAGTTTAAGAGAAAAGCAATGAAGTGTATTGGTACTGTAGCCCTGTTAGTGTTGGTACCTGCTTACCTACTGTAGTCTCGATGTGTGACACTGTTCATTGCACTGTAAAAACATTTTTTATTTTCGACGCTGTCCAATCCAGAAAGAAAGGTTTACATAGTCAAGTTTAGGAACTCTAAAACAAGAGTAAGTATGTATTCCCCTGTAAATCTGAATAAAGAAGGAATCTCTACCTCTAAGCAATCTATGTAAATAAGTGCTTGAGTCGTCCATAAATTACTTAACATAACGGACACTTCAAATTGATGCTGTCACTTTCTTTTTGATACAAAATGTAAGGGATGTCGTAAGTCACGCTTTATCCTAAACTAGCACTTTCCCTATGAATTCGTTTGCGTAAATTTTCCAACGGATCCACAATTTCTTTGATAATATAATATTTTATTTTGCATATAGCTAGCTTATAGCACACAGGGATAACGTAGCTTCATAGTGGTGAAAGATTTTTTGAAATTGGATTAGTAAGTAGTTACGGAGATTACGTACAAACGAAACATACAAACAAATGCTTATTACCTCTTTATAGAATTATATATATACAGCCATGATAAAATACCGTAGAACTAACGATCCTAGGTTCTTGGACCAATACCTTTTTAAGAAATTGTAAAGTAACTACTAAATTCTAATAAAATATTGAATAAATTCAATAATTTTATTGTACAATCGTAATAACGAGAATAGCTCGAGCCATTACCGCCGACTTATCGTAAGCGACATTTTTACCTAAACAGCGTTTTTCATCGCATACGACATTTTAAACTATAACGGACTCGGCTCGTCCACTATTCCCGCCCAAATACAATCAGTTAGAAAGTTACAGCAAATGCTAAGTTTATCGTTAGCTTAACGGTTTTCTATATTTTAGAGTAAACGACATTATCATTTTTATCGTAAGATGCGTAATTATTTAAGAATTGCAGCGTAAGTGACCCTACTTGTTATCGCAACCGACACAGTACGACAAAATTTGGTCGCTTACTGTGTACAAAGTAGCAAAAAATGTGTTGCAATGCGTTCATTCCAGTTAAGATTGTGATGCAACTATCATTCTGCACTGTTTTTAGTGTTAAATTTTTATTTTCTGTGACAATCGCCCTCAGTTATCACCTAGGTAAAGTGAGGTGTCATCCGTCCGTCTGCTTTTTCAATCCCTAGCGTTGGGACGGATGACAGATAACTTCACCTAGGTGTTCACAGAGGGAGATTGTATCAGAATAGCAGTACTGGTTATTACCTGATAAAACTATGTTTTATTAAGTTTAAAGTGGTGTGATACTGTTGTATAGTGTATAGTAAATCACTGCAGTTAAGTACCTACTTATTACGATTGTTGTTCAAAATGTCAACGCCAGCAAAGGTACGTTAGATACTTGAGTATTGTGGCTTTGTTAGTATACTTATTAATTACTTACTAATACTAACTAGTTTTTATTATATCAACTAATTATTACTAATACCTAGGTACTACATAGGTACTTTTTTAATAAAAAACGGTTCGTTTTTTTTAATAATTACGTAGTTTACGTTTTTATGAGAATAAAAGAAGTTTTTAGTGCTAGAAACTAAGTTTTTTTTTATTTATTGTTACAGTCAAGGATTAAGAATATTTTGGAATTACTACCACCAAGTTCTTTACCACAACAGAGCATTACTAAATCTCCTGTTCCTGAGGATACACAGCAGAAAAACGTAACGCTTGATTCGTTCATGCCATAGGAAGAGACTATGACTACGATCTGGAAACGGTTTTACCTATTATGACATCACCATCTTTACTTAATTTTACAGCTGATTCCCTTTTAAAATCAGATCATAATGATTCCACATTACCTATAAGTAAACTTCTTGTTGATTACACTGATTCTGATCATCATACACCTTATGCCAGCTACACACGTAACGATAGATCGTTACATGTGTAGCTGGCATTAATGGACTTGATGAACAACATAAAATACCAGAGGAAAACCTTTTGGATATGAAAATGGATCTATATTTTAAATGGATTATTGTCGCTTGCATTAAAACTTTAACAGGTTACTTTTTATCGCAAGTGTTATCTCAAACGCCCAGAAACATAAGCAACCATTAGTTTGAGGCAGCAAAAATATTGTAAACGCCAAAAATGCCTCAAAATCTATTGCTTTTTCAAAAGATTTTACGTGAATACATAAGGTTTCAAAAATCATTATTATATGTCAAATTTCAATATAATAGCGCAAATATTTTTTAAAATAATTAAAAAATACCTTCTCCTGTAAAATTTGGTTTTTGTCGGTTACACTAAGTCGGCGGTAATGGCTCGAGCTAAACTGCTGTAAATAAAAAGATTTCTGATCACGGTTCCGTGGAGCTGACTGCTGGAACTAGAAACTGAAATAGGTACGGTGGACAACCGAATCGAGAAGACTACCCAGGTGAGTACACTACAGATATTATAGTGTGCGTCAAATGAAAGCGCATAGTCAGAAGGAACGGCAATCCAACACGACCGGATGATATCTTTCGCAGGACCAACGGCTTCAGGTGCTTTCCGAGGCACGGGGATGTCAGATCACTAACTTCTGAACTCCGAGATGCTACTGAGAAATCCTTAATAGAAAAACCCAAAAACTTTTTAATGGGCCTGAGGAACGAACCCGGGACCACGAGCAGTAGTCATGCTTTCTACTAAAGCAACAGGGCAGATACACTGGCGTTAAGCGTTAACCCAACTTTAACAGTTATACTCCATTTACAATAGTATTAGACAAAGACAAAGGTTGAAAAAGGAAAAACAAGAAAAATAAACTTGTTATCTACGGTTACGATAGAGGCCGAATTTATTATATAATACGCGCCACGAAAGATGAGACTTGACAGACCGTGGTTTGACTTGCGCAGTACTCGATTTATAGGTATCTTACCTTTAAATCGAATACTGCGCAAGTCAAACCACGGTCTGTCAAGTCTCATCTTTCGTGCCGCGTATTATACGTAAGTAATCTATTTTTACAGCAGCTGTCGATCTTAATTGTAACCGTTTTAATAATTTATTTATGTTATGAAATTATATTACATGTGACTTAGTACATTTAGTTGTATTATTTCATTCCAGATTAAAATTACAGTGTCAATGATAAAAACCCAAAAGAACCAGGGATGAACAATACCGGGAACGTTACTCGTTTCACTGTAATTCCACCAAATTCAAAATGTTACATAATCTTTGACGACACGGTTGGCGCAGTGGCTGAGCGATCGACTGCTGCGCAGCGTGTTGCGGGTTCGATTCCCGCCCAGGGTAAATATTTGTGTGATGAGCACTTGTGTTTGCCTTGTGTCTGGGTGTTGTTTATCTATATATGTATGTATTTAAAATATATTTGTGTATGTATATCAGCTGTCTGACACCCATGGGTCTCCCTAGTTTGGGGTCAGATGGCCGTGTGTGAAATGTCCCCACATATTATTATTATTATATTATATATTATTATTTAAAAGACTTTTATTTTGTTTATTTTATTAATACGTCCATATTTAGTACTATCTTAGATCTATTTATCAAAGTTTTAATTAAAATAGTTTTAACTTATCTTTGAAATCAGAATGTTTTGCATTCCTGCTTTTACAAGCCTCTTTTTTCTAATCCTACTAATATATAATATTATAAATGTGAAAGTTTGTGAAGATGTTTGGATGTTTGTTACTCAATCATGCATAAACCGCTGAACAGATTTGGATGAAAATTGGCACATAGGTAGACCATTTCCTGGATTAACACATAGGATATTTTTTATCCCGGTAATGTGTTCCCTTAGAATAATCGTTCTTTTTATCATCGGGCGAAGTCGCGGGCAGAAGCTAGTGCTATTGTAAATGGAGTAGATAATAATAATAATAATAATAATAATAATATGTGGGACATTTTCACACACGGCCATCTGACCCCAAACTAGGGAGACCCTGTACTATGGGTGTCAGACAGCTGATATACATATACAGATACATTATTTTTTTTTTTTTGTAAATACATACATATATAGATAAACAACACCCAGACACAAGGCAAACACAAGTGCTCATCACACAAATGTTTACCCTGGGCGGGAATCGAACCCGCAATAGGTAGGTCCCCGATAGGTATAGGTCATTCGAGATCTACTCTAAGTTATTTCTAAAACCAAAATTTACACTCGATTATCATCATGACTGACCAATTTCTCCACAGAAAGCACGAAACAATAGCTCACACCCACAGAAAGGTAATAAATAATAAAGGTATATAAATAACATCGTAAGTGAAAATAGGGTACCGACAGCCCATCTAATAGATGAACCCGAGCCGGTTATAAATGGCGCAGGAGAGATATTTATGATTGCAATTACTAGCCTTTATACGTTCGCGTAGTACATAATAAAAGAGGTAAATAGATAGCGCGGATTATGTAGGTACAATGTGGATGATTGGATTGGTTTTGCTACAAAGGAATTATAGCTTGGAAATGTTTTTACAAAAGCGCGTTACAATAAAACCACCTAAAGACATTGGACCTCTTATTTGCTACGTATATACCTACCTAGTCGTTAACCGAGCTTGTGTTTCTACCTAAATAATAGGTAACCAAGCTTGTATTTAGTTGTAAGAACCTTTAAAAGGCGCCAGGTCTTCAGGGATAAGACCGGGGAGTGTTGAATTCTTACTTCATTAAAACTACCCCGTTGGACACCATCTCTAAAAAAAGTTTCCCCGGCCTATACATTTCCTACCTAAAAGAGAAAAGAGATATAACCTAACTACTTATCAGATTTGACGACACAGTTGGCGGAGGGGCAACGTTTTTTATTTAAATAAGAAAGAAAAGAAAGTTGTTAAAAAGCGCATCAACCACTGTTGACTTAAAATATATATTTTTTTTTAAGCTGTTGTTAGGAAATGAATAAAGAAAGATATTGCTGCTTTACATCCTCTTGTAATAATGCCATAACTTTACTTTCTCCAAGGAAAAGTCGGGACGTGGTGTAGGTCACCTGCCTTTATAAAAAACTGGCTTTTACCCAGTACCTACTTGGACGTCAAAGTCAAAGCTAAATTCGTTTCTAACTGATTTCTCCCTACCTATAAACATACCTCAAGTTGTTTTCGATATTTCGTGATTAGTCAGTGAGTGAATGACCTTTTGATTTTATAATACCTATGGGACAGTACAGGCTAAATATAATAATAATATAATAATAATAATAGGTATTGTAAAGGTTGCATGCATTTGGCATGTTGGTCGAAACCATTGATCATATGGTTTCGTCGTTCTAGAACTATTTTGTATTTAGAACGTTAGTACACAGATATATATAATACCAGTAGCGTTAGTCTTATTTTTGAAGTTATACTTCTTTAGGCGCGTTATGAAAAAATGATGAGAGTGAAATTTTACGATGCGCGCGCACACCGTCACACAAAATTCTCACGGGAGTAATTGTAAACAACGCCATCTCTGACGTACATGCTGAACTACTTACTGCCTTCGTTGCTATTTTGTGACTCGAAGAAGTATAACTTCTCACGCGCGTACATAAGTACACACTGAATTTTTTTTATGACAGGCACATTGTTTAGCCTGC
Source organism: Charanyca ferruginea (assembly GCA_947361185.1). Taxonomy (NCBI): domain Eukaryota; kingdom Metazoa; phylum Arthropoda; class Insecta; order Lepidoptera; family Noctuidae; genus Charanyca; species Charanyca ferruginea. The sequence goes on along the minus strand of OX376059.1, from coordinate 15,927,280 downwards.
AGCCATAAGAGGCTGACAATACCGACTGAGTCCCTCTTTGATTGAAACCAACCTTCCAACATCCTCTTAGCACAGTAAATTGTACCTCAACTCGGTACCGTAAGAGTCCAGCAAGTTGAGGTCTTACAGTATCTAGTTAAAAAAAATCGGAGACCAAAATAAGTCTCAATTTATTTAAACAATGTAATGTTATAGTTATTAGTGTAACGATTAAAGCAGACTTATACTAAACCATTACATGAAGCGAGCATGTAGGTACTTCGATAAGATGGTGGAGGGACATTAAAACAATGATTAATTGACCAATTTGTCTGAGCAGCGACGGCCAAGTGCGGAAACTGAACATTAACTTTGAACATAAATTATTTACAGTGTAATAAGTGTAGTAGGTACCTACCTAACTTGTATTATATGTCGACAATATAAGATTAAATACCTACAAGATTAGAAAAATAAGATTAAGAAATTAAAATTATTTATTTCAGATAAATTACATACCTAAGTTACCTATACAATTATCCATACTTGGGTTAATTAAGGGCATGTACACAAAACTGCGATGGGACGTCGCGTCGCAGAAATCTAAGAGCTCCAACGACGCATCGCAAGAACTTGCGAGTAGATTCGCATCGCGCTTTCCTGCGATGTTACGTCACACTTGTTAACACCATTTTAGTCCTCATAGTAAGATATGGCAAAAAAGTAAAATAAAGTTACAGAGTACGACGTAGATTTTTTATATTACAGATTGGGGAGCGCCTTTTTCTTTAGGACACTACTAGTACCTAACGAGGATTATAAAAATAAATTCATCAAACGAGAAGCTCAGAAGATCGTGTGTAAAAGTTTATTTCCCAATTTCGAGGAAAAAGTTTTTATCTTTTTTTTATGTAGCAATAACTGAAATGCGCACTTCTTTTTACGATTCATCTCACGACGTTCAGTACGGTTGACGGTCGTCGAAGGAATGGTCACCCGAATCGTGGAAGGGGTCTCCCTTGCCGCACGAAATCGCATCGCAGCAATTCGTGCCGCAGTTTTCTGCGTTGCAAATGCGCATCGCGCCAAATCGCAGTTTTGTGTACAGGCCCTAAGTACAAGGTATAATTAGCAACATAATTAGGTATCAATATTTCCATATTATGGAGGGTAGAGGTAGGGCGAACTGGTTCATAATGGGGGAAAGTTGAAAATGTGTCCAGGTTTAAACAGTAAATAACAGTTCCAAAAAAAACCGTCACAATGATGCTAGCGTAGGCACAGTGTATGGTACTTATGACTATAGCAGTTGTTGACGGATTGAAGTATGCCGAGCTAGAAATTACCCAGTCGCAATTGTAGCGACACCCTTGTTTTAACACATTTTAACAAACACTTCTTGATACACACTCCTTACCTCTACCGTCAATAGATTTGCAATTAGGTAGGTACTGTAAAGGTTGCATGCATTTACTGCATGCTGGTACGGGGTACCTTTAACTTTTAGGCATCGTCTAAACACTCTCATCCTTCTAGAATAATTAGAATTCGTTCAAATCATAGAATTGTACTGTTTTTATATTTATGACAGAAGGATAGTTCTTGGCCTGACTCCTTCCCAGGCACACCTATTATTATTTTATTACAGACCAATACAAAGTGAAATGCTTTTAATTAAAGTATTCCTATTAACATCCTCACACACCACGCTAGGGTAATTGTAAGAGACCCTACAGTTGGACCTCTTACAGTACACAAGCGAAGTGCCATAGTGAGTGTAATTGGGTAGTTGACACAATTAAACAACGATTACAAGACACAACTCCCAAAAAACACTTATACCTATATAACCTATTTTTGAAAACCCGAAAATCTTCGATATCTATGAAAGCTGTGCAAAGTGTGCTGTGTGTACAAAGGTTTCATTGGTGCTTTTGCTTCAAACATGGTCGTTTCCATTTGGCCTCCTTTGATTTTTTACATACAGATTGAGGACGTCATACCTGGTTTAATTCATTCATTTTAATTTAAATAAAGAAATGGTTGCGAAGTGACGTTCGCATTTTCAAGAATTGTAGCAATTATTTATCCGAATAAGGACTATTTTTTTTTTCAATCGTTCAGTTTTAATAACACCATAACAAGTTCTTCAAAAATACTGAACGCAAAATTAAGATGAGACCAAAAACTTACCCCATTGAGATCCTTTTAAAGAATAATTAATTCGACCTGCTGTGGTCAAAACCAACTGAGCATTTTTTTGGTCTTTATATGTTTTGGGTTTAAATTTTCTAAAAATCATAGAACGCAGCTAACTAACTTTTGATTCTGTTTGAGTTTATTTAAGACATGAAAAATCCTTTCTTGTTCTTTGCTTTGATGCCTTCTTCCAACAAAATGCAACGTACTCTTGCTCTACAGCAAGAGTAGAGAGTACCAACCAACTATACCATTTCAAATGGGCAACTAGGTTAAAATTTTATTAATATGACGTTCAAAAGAGCCTTTTAGTGGTCTAATTGAAATAAATGATTTGACTTTGACTTTGAATAGGTACAGGCAAGAGTACCTACCCATGTATAGGTACTGTGGTGTGATAAGCATATAAGTCGAAAGTATGTGACTAAATGTTTCATCTAAACACTGAAGTCTGAAGTTATTCTAGAAGTCGTTTGAAATTGCACTATATTTCCCATACAATCGCTACGTCGTTATAAAAAATCTTGTAGTTTAAATCTAGGTTTGTATGAAGCCAAAAATATACTTTTTGGAGAAACAAATTCAGTAAACACGTCCGAAAATCCGTTCCTTGCACAATTTTATCTGACTGAAAAAGTAAAAAAACAGCTCCATAGAAACCTTGCACATGTCATGTAGTGGAGATTCTAAATTACAATAATTTTTACCAAAAACTTATAAGGCTTTTTCAAAAACACGTATGTCCTGGAACAAGTTTTGTGAAATTACCGCGCGCCAATTTTCCTGTGATGTTATCGCGTTCTCACTCACATGTTTGTTTTGGAGCTTTGCGTTGGTTGAAAAAAAAAATTTTTCAATCCCGCTCGCGTTTAAGTTCGTTCGATGGGGATGGGCGCTCTCTACAAACGCACACACAATCCTATCTTAGCAAATTACAGAAATAACAAGCTTTCAAACACAAACATCAATAAGTACAAACGTACCTTCATAATTTTATGTAAAGCCGGCAGAAACAAGGATCAAGTACCTACAATCATAAGATATCTGTTATCGGCGTTCGGATATCAGTTATTGGAAGCGCCAGAGATTTCATACGAAAGGATGAATAAATTAATTTTAGTAAATAACACATACGTATTCAAATGTATTCTTCGATATTTGTTGTATTTATGCAGGGGCCGGTGCCGGCGGCTCCCCGCTGGCCGGCGCGGCGGCGACCCTGCGCCCGCGCAGTTGACGCGACCACTTTTATACCAATGTAAAAACTAAATAATTTACTACAACAACAACGTGATATAGTTAGAAACAATCGTATTTTAACAAATAATTATTTTAATAATCAACATATAGACAGAAGTTGAGATAAGACTAACTTTACTTGACTAAAATATATACTCTTAGGTCTATTAACACAGATTTAAATTATAAAATATGTATGTTTAGGTTAAGGTATTTATCTATTCTGGGCGTAGATAGAGAATTAGTTCATTCTCTATCTACGATTCTGGGCCTGTGTAGCCTGCAAGAAATGAATTATTTTTATTAGTATTATTATTTTACAGGTTCTTCCAGGATCTTACAGGTTATTCCGGAGAAATTCGACTCTCAAATTATGAAAGCCTTCGTTCGGGTGTTGATTGAATAACCTCGTAGTAGGATATTCGATCGACCCCTGAATGAATCTTCCTACTTTTAATTTTCAATTACCTAGTACCTAACATAGTTTATGAGTTAAATTGTTACTAACAAAGTGTACTAGTGGTCTGAAAAAAAAAAATAATTATTATTATTTACAGTGTTTCCACTTTTGATGCAATGTGTAACCTTTCAATAAGCTTTCAATATAAGCTGTATCACGTCGACGGGAGCCGGCCTTCGAATGGCTACGGACCTCGAGGCCTACTAGCTTCTGATAGGGGCCAAGCTCCCGGCGGAAGGCTGCAGCGCATGCGATGGATACAATTACCATATTCTTTATTAGTTATTTACTTTTTTTTACAGCCATCTATGCCCTGGATTACAGCCCCTCTATATCTTGGACCACAAGCACAATATATATGGGTATCAACAATCTTTCTGCTGCCTTATCTGAATGCCAGCTGACCAACACTATTAAGTTCGAACACATACCTAAGTGCTGCTGTTCGTTTAAACGAACATTTTATAGTATATAAGAACCTGAAATTGTGACAAGACTTTAATCATCTTGTGTTAAACTCCTATATATTCCTCTTAGTACCATTATCATATAGGTACGTACTATCAGTATTACTCATACCATTTCACCTCATTAGCATTCTGATGGTGTTTATAGAATGTTGATAGAGCACAGTAAGATACTGATACTAATTTATAAAAAAAAGATGGCCAGTAGATAAGTATCTACAATTCATTTCCTTAAAATGATAACTGTGATTCGGTGGGAGTTACAAGAGAGTCACGCTGTGACCACTGAGCACGGCTCTCCGTGGGGACACGTCCGCCGCAATTGGTCACACCCTCGACCATAACACAGATCATTTCGTTTTAATTGAACATAACAGATCACAATATCTTTCCAAACTATCTACAGTCAGTGTTCCCGTTATAGAAATAAGACATTAATGCAATATTATAGATAAAAACTGAAATCTTAAGGCCAATAAATTCCACTAACTTAAAAACGTTCAGAATCTAGTTGCATGTCATCTCAGCGATAATCAATATCAAAATTTCAAAGGTAGGTAAATAGGGGTGTTTTTTTACAGATTGACACTGAGATTTCAACGTTCCGAAAAGTAGAATTGCCCCCTTGAACGAACTGCCCATCGTTTTCCAAAGGCATTTTTCAAATGGTTAGATAAATTATTATTCCTGCTGCTACGAAGTAATATAACCTCAAAGTGCGAAATCACAGTTTTGTATGATGTGAAAACGACTCGGAAACCAATTTGTGAATCATAATACCAACATTTCTCGGTACATTGTCGAGCCCGCGAATAATGACGTTCAAAGGGCAAGAGTCCATTCTTTGCTGACAAATTTAACAGGGCATTTGGTGACTTCAGAATTAACATAGCATTGGGTCTTTAGCAGAACCCTGCGGGGAAAATCACGGGGTTCCGCGATCACCCGCGAGCACCAAACAATGACTGCTGAGCCAACCCGGCAGACGTAATACAGGCCTACTGCCAACCATTCACTCTTTACAAATCAAACAAATTATATTTGTTGAAAAAAGTCCACTACTCTTCGACCCTGGTTTAACCGCCCATGGTTATGGTATTTAATATCTCTATAGACAAATCTGAAATTATGCATTCAATGTGTTACGAGTTGACAGATGCAAACACTTTGTTTTAAACGTAAATCAACTGTTGTTTTTTGTTAGTCAAACTCTATTGTTATTAAAACACGTGTATATTCGTTCATTTTTTAAATGGCTTCTTTTTAATATTCTTTGACAGCATTGCATTCTCTTTGGTAGAGCGTCTTAACCTTTTTCTCTCTAAAGATCAGCAAAAGAAACTCCGGAAAATGTAGATGATCTGCAAAAGAAACATGAATTAGTTCAGCACAATAAGTGACAAAGAAATATGGTCAAAACAGACATGGTAAGACGTTTTTTACATCTTTTGGTCATTAATTGATCAGGGCCTACAACATCATTCTGATGATAGCATTTAAGTTGTTATTTCTTGCACGTCAATATAAAGGTGCAATTAAGGTAACATAAAGATTTCTCCTAGAAGATTTGTCCTACGCTGATCTGGGAGCAAAAGAAAAACATAGAATGCATCAGCTGCTTATCATCCCGCGCAGGTCGTAAAAGTCGACTAAGGGAAACGTTTACTTTACATCTAAGTAACAACAACCAACTAAAGGCATGCGAACTGCCACAGTTTGCAGATGGCTTAAGTTGGATAATTGGCGTAAGGACAGGACGTCAATTTCGGGTGGTAATGGATAACATTAATCTTAATGTTAACTGCAGCACCCATGAACCGAGTGAGCAGGTTCACTGTCCACCCATCAACCCGCATTAGACAAGCGTGATGGGTTAAATGTCTAATCCCCTCCAAGAAACATGAAGAAGAAGCAAAATAACAGGCCCCAAGTGCCCGGCGGCTCCAGGGGTGTAGCTGCTAATGACGGTGGGCGGTTTCACCCTGGAGCCAGGGGTGCTAAGAATCTCCGGGTGGGATCGATTCCCCGTTCGACGACCACGCCAAACCATACACTGGATACCGAGAAATTGCTTAATGTCATAACCTACAACATTCGTACTCTGAAATCTGAAGATCGCTTGCTTGAGCTCGAAAATGCACAAACTGAGGTCAACTGGGATATCGTTGGCTTATCAGAAGTGAGAAGAAGCGGAGAAGACACCATCGAGAGAGAAAATGCCATATTCTATTATAACGGACAGAGTGGAGGTCTTTACGGGGTAGGATTTTTAGTAGCTAAAAAGTGGAAAAATAATATATCAGAATTCATATCTTACTCAGAGAGGATAGCAGTATTAAAATTTCAAATTTCGAGCACTCAAACACTATCCATCGTTCAAGTGTATGCTCCCACATCAACTCACCCAGACGATGAAGTAGAAGAATTCTATGACCTACTCGACAAAGCTTGTGATGAACATCGAAGCACCTGGAACATTGTTTTAGGTGACTTCAACGCCAAAATTGGACCAAGGCAAGATTTAGATAACCATAGTATCTTGGGCCCATACGGTCTCGGAGTCCGAAATGATCGTGGATCCCGCCTTCTCCAATTTGCTTTCGGCCAAAATTTGTGTGTGGGTAACAGTTTCTTCTTTAAAAAACCTCACAGACGATGGACGTGGAAATCTCCTAACAGCCAAATTAAAAATGAAATAGACTTTATTCTTATTTCTAACAAGCTCATAATTAAAAACATTCAAGTAATAAACCAATTTAACTTTAGTTCTGATCATAGACCTGTTCGCATAACAATAAAACTCGACGCAAAAATAAACAGGCAAAAATTTATGAAAAATAAAATCAGAAAATTAAATAAACAATCACTTATGCTAGGTCATAAAGAATTCAAGCTAGAGCTAAGGAATAGTTTTAGTGAACTAGACGCAGAAAGCGAACAAAAAGATGTCCAGCAACTATACAACGAAATATTAAATAGTATAACTAAAGCCAGCAAAACAGTTAGACAGATCAAAATTGGAAGTAAAAAGCTATCAAACAATACCATAACATTAATAAAACAGAGGCTAGATTTAAGTAAAGAAAATAGAGATTCACAGTACAGACTTAAAGATAAGGAGGTTAAACGTAGTATTAGAAAAGATATAAGGAATTACAACAATAGGCTGGTTCAAAATGCATTAGAAAATAACTGTTCTTTAAAAATAGCAAAACAAGGTATTTCAAATAATAAGTCATGGATCACATATCTAAAAGATAACAATGGTGAGAAGCAAACAAATAGAGCAAAGGTTTTAAATATATGTACAATATTTTTTAAGTCACTCTACTCTGAAAACACTAAATTACAAACAATACCCGATTATTACTGCCCTGACAGTATACCACCCATAACAGGATACGAAGTTCATGTGGCCCTCAAAAAAATGAAGAACAATAGATCATGTGGTGAAGACGGCATAAGCACAGAAGCATTGAAAATAGGCGAACCTGTCCTCCTCCCATACATCACCAGACTCTTTAACAGCATTCTGCACTCAGGCAGCTTTCCTAAAGATTTTTGCCATTCTAATATTATACTGCTTCACAAAAAGGGCGACAAATCCGATATAAACAATTACAGACCGATTAGCTTAATATCACATATTTATAAAATATTCATTAAAATTATAGAAAGTCGTATATCCAGTGAATTAGACAAGCACCAACCTCCTGAGCAAGCAGGCTTTCGCCCTGGCCTATCTACGACAGATCATCTTCATGCAATTAACCAATTAATAGAAAAACATCAGGAACATAAAATGCCACTACACCTTGCCTTTGTCGATTACTCCAAAGCCTTTGACAGCATTTCACATACGGCTATTTTCGACGCTTTAGGTAAACAACATATAGATCCCACCTACATTAATCTGTTACGAATTATTTATAAAAATAGTACAGCCGCAGTAAAATTAGAAGCCACAGGTCCAAAATTTAAAATAGAGAAAGGAGTCAAACAGGGCGACCCGCTATCTCCTAAGTTGTTCACCAGTACCCTCGAAGAAATCTTCAGAAATGTCGCAAACGATTGGAAGGAAAGAGGCATTGTACTCGGCGAGACGAGACTGACAAATCTCCGTTTCGCCGACGACATTGTTCTGTTTTCTTCTTCAGCCACCGAGCTCGAACGCATGCTTCAAGATCTAAGCGATGCAAGCCTTGAGGTTGGATTGAAGATGAACATGTCGAAGACCAAAGTTATGTCCAACGTAACACCGAAAAGCATAAAAGTAGACGGAGAGACAATACAACATGTCCAGGAATACCTCTACTTGGGCCAAGTAGTCTCTTTCCAGGCGAGGCAAGACAAAGAAGTCGCAAGACGAACAGAAAACGCCTGGAAGAGTTACTGGTCCATGAAGGAATTATTTAAGGGTGAACTACCCATGGCACTGAAGCGGAAGCTCATGGACATGTGTATTCTCCCCGTCTTGACCTATGGCGCACAGACTTGGTCTTTGACTAATTCCCAGAAGTCCAAACTCAAGGTTTGCCAACGAGCAATGGAGCGCAGTATACTAGGTGTTAAATTAACGGATCGAGTTCGAAACACTATACTGCGCTCCAAAACAGGGATAGCAGACGTGGCTCAAAAAGCTGCCCAACTTAAGTGGGACTGGGCCGGACATGTCTGCCGCATGTCGGACAAACTGTGGGCTCAGGTGACACAGAACTGGAGCCCTGAGACAGTAAGACGGCGTCGCGGCCGACCACGAAGGAGATGGCGGGATGAACTGGACGGATTCCTCCAAAACTGGTGGGAGGAAGCAAAGAATCGGGAAAGATGGAAGGCATGGAGGGAGGCCTTTGCCCAGGAGTGGGACAGAACAGGCTAACAAAAAAAAAAAAAAAAAAAAAAAAAAAGATTTCTCGGTATGCAGCCTAGAAGAAAATAACTAGTTATACAAGATGCTAACGTTTCATTACATTGTAAATGTTCGGTATGGGCACCGGACAATCATAAAGTTTCAAATCATTTACATTAGGTACCAGTGCCTTAAAATTACACACTTAAGTAATATAGGGTTGCGGGTTCGAATACCGCCCAGGGCAAATGTTTGTGTGATGAGCACTTGTGTTTGCCTTGTGTCTGGTTGTTGTTTATCTATATCTATACGTATCTATTTATGTACGCGTTTGCTTTGCTGGAAGAAACCGTTTTGGATTGCTGTAAGGTTTCTTTCAGATTCTGAAAGAATTTATCACATTATCATGTGATTTGAGTGTCTGCTTTGGCTCAAACCATTGACACTTAAAAACCCAAGTTCAATAAAGCCACAACTTCTTAAAAAGTGTCAACGTAGTTGTTTTGCATCCTCTTATCTTTATTACCGTGTATATTTAAACAAAAGAATATTCCAATTGTCATTGCTTTATCACAAGGCACGTGTTCACACAACGAATTACAAGAGCTTTTTAATACTCAATGATTCAATGAACGATTAGAGTTGTGATCAAATGGTCACACAAGGAGGCATTATCTAACCTCTTGACGCTTACGCGCACGTGACTAAAACCTTCGTAGGGGAGTAAGTACTTGCCACTTAGTGACAAAACGTTGTTCAAAATCACATATGGACCTCGACTACTTGACAAGAGTACCTCTAATCGACTGCGCCTTAAGTTGAGCTATTATTACGATCGGTGATGTCAAAATCAAATAAATAATGCAAGTGTACAGGTATCTTCAAGTATTACTTGTTTTAAGATAGCAAGCAGTTGATAGCAAAAGAAATACGTAAAAGTATACTTGAATGACTTTATTGTCATTGAAATGCTATAAATATGTAATAATATTCGGATTCTCAAAAATATCTCTTCATCGGGAAAACATTAACCTGTTTTTAAAGTATAAATGTCGTGACGTTTCTAATATACGTTAATGATCAATATTTTACGTAAGTATAAAAGAATTTCAGATATTTAATAAACAGTTAAGTACCTAATAAGTTTCTAGTGAATGGCGTCTTAGCTCTAACAGTCCTTAAAATGCATTAACTCGTGAGAACATTTAACCGTCTTCCATTGAGTTTGCTCAATACGCACCGAGTCAAAAGTCAGGGGAAAATGAATATAACATATTCTTTGATTTTATGCGCAACAATAAAAGAATGTGCGGATAATTATACGCTTGAACAATGAGCGTCGCGAGTTGACTTCAATGCGTCGCCGATAACAAAAATGCTATTGCCCATTAGCCCTCTGCCGTGCCGTTGAAAGTTTTAAGAGCGCGAGCGCAAGAAAATCGCCGCATCCCGGGGGTCCGCGCACTTCCGTTCGGTTTCGAATTTCGCGGCAGCGCCATTGTTTTGTGCGTCAAGGGTGGTGCGCGCGCGCCGCTACGCGCAGCCCTGACATAGTGTCACGGATGTATTGTATTATTTGTGATCACATATTACTTTTTGCACCTGCAAGGGTCCGGGAAATATTATATACGCAGGAAAAACTTCAGAGGACACGTGTTTCTTAATGGGCTGGTATTTGAAACATCGTTTAACTCATTCATTCGACGGTCATAAAGAATTCGTAATTGCTTAGTGTGCGTACAACATGCTGTGTCTATTATACAGGCATACTTTTTTTACGACTCTAAAGACCAAACCCAATAATATTTTTTTGTATATTTTCTGTCTTTAATTATTTACACTTTAAATGCATGGCGTCATTTTATAGCGAGTAATATTTAGAACGTAAGTACCTATTTCTTTACAGAAATTAAGTAGGTCCATCTCGATTGCTGGTGCGTTGCTATTATTTATCCCCCTTGTTCATCAAGTCTATTGTGGTGCTGTAATAACAGTGATTTGTAGAATAATCGCCATTCTTTTAGACCGGGGTCGAGCTCAATGTGCATTGTTCAACTTGATACCGGTGAGAAAAGACGTTGACACACAAATGTTTTTTATTTAAGTATTTTTGGCAATTGTAAATCACTTGTTGTTTTAAAATGGGCTGTAAATAACCAAAGTACAGGTAGCCAGCGAGATGAGGGCTCATAAAATATTGATTTATGTAACAGGACTGATTTTATGAAGTTGCAATAAAAACTAAAGTAGGTAACTATCTTCACTATTCAGAACATATGCCTAGAATTGTATGCCTGAACGTTATTTTTTATAATGAATAAAAAACCTAATTTCCGTAATACGTTTTACGGCATTAATACCTATCACCTTTCAAAACAAATTAAAAATTACGACAATTAATTGAAAACACCAGGTAGGTAATCACAGAAAACAAAATAATTCATCAGAGAACCGAGTTACAAAAGACAAGCAGGTCTCATAACTCCTTATTAACAAAATTTTCAAATTCCCTACCATCTTAGACGAGGTTGGTAGTGAGTTTTATTAAATTACAGCTTTCACAAATTATGTAGAAATAATAATTGTAAGGCGGGGAGCGCGGGGTGAGGAGGTGGCGCCGCGGGGGGCTGTACTTTTAATTAAACCCTAAATTATTGTTCACCTTCATTAATTCTTGCGCTCCCGGTCGGTCCTTACTAATGAGTTTGTACTTTTTGTACGGTTCCGTCGGTATCGAGACCCGATTGTCTGCTGTTTATGTAAAATATCGACGTCCCAACGACTAGGAAATTAGCCGTTATCTGTACTTGTAAAGGGATGCTCTGCTTTAGTATTAAATTGGTAGTTTACTATCAATGCTTTTTTTCATGAGTCTTCTTAATCAGATGTGGTAACAACCATAAATTCAAATTACATTAAGTATGTTTCTTTCCATTTTCCCATTCAAAATTAATAAAGATATATATAACAATCTTATCAAAATAACTAAACGAACTTCGATGTACGGTCACCAAAGGAGATAAGTGTCCATGTCGCCGGAAACAGTTGAAGTTTACTTAGAAACCGATAGGTTTTTATGAATAAAATAAAATACAATTTATAGAGAATAAACAGTTCAATGATTTAATAAAATTTCATTTGAAAGCCCCCATTGGTTTCTAAGAAATCTTCAACTATTCCCGACGACATGGATACTTATCTCTTTTGCGTACTGTACCTCAATTAAATTGTCAAATATATCTAAACAGTAATCTAAACTAGAAAAAAAGTCTTTACTGCCGTTTGTAAAGTTCCTGTTTTCAATATTATAATGGGTTATTTAATAGAATATTACTATGCGACATTCAATGTTGAGATGATTGAATTAACATTTTCGCAGTGTGACGCACCGATTACGTAGAGATAATATCGAAATAAATTATGAGTAACTAACATAAATTATACAGTAAATATACAGGTGTTAGTTAAATATATTTTGAATGGTATTTTCCTAATAGGTACTATTTAATTATAGATACGTACTAAGAATTATGCATAATGTTAAATATAAGTAATCAGAAAATAAATTCTTCATGTCGGGAAACATTATTAGATTAAATTTATATGGTTTGGTATGGTTAAAAACACTCTCGTACAATGATACTGAGAAAATTGTGGAATCTTAACTAGTGCACAAATACACCACACATACACACACACACCACAAACACACACATCGCACAAACATACACACCACACATACACACATACACCTCACACACACAACCCACACTATACCTCTGCATGCTACATTTTTATTTTAAATAAATGTATACCTATACTATTTCGCATACTATTATGTCTGGGACATTGTTTTCTAATTGCTAATACGGGCGCTGATAGCTGCGACACAGTTATTAACTTTTGCGGCTATCATCGTATTCTATAAGTCACTATTTGCCAACTGTTACTATGTTCCTAAATAAACCTTTTTTTTTTTTTTTTTTTTTTTTTCAAATAAAATCTAAATGCTGGCTAAGTAACAATAAGGATTTTTTATTCTAAAGTCACATTATAAGAAAAATAACATGGTTATCGAATTTGTGAATAGGAAAAAACAAAACCCTGATAAATAATCATTTCATTGCTACACTCTCTACAAAGTCTTTTAAGTAAGTAGATATATCTATTATTGTAAGTGTAATCAAAGATCAGTAATTTTTCAACCTCTCCTTTTTAGTTTTATCTGCGGCCCAACTCATTGAGTTCCATTTTCAGAAATAACGGACGTCTATGGTTTCATCACGAGTCGATAAGTGTGACGATCCTTAAGTACTTAGTAGTTAAATGAAAGCTTTATAGGTTATGAGGTAAAGTGTGTGCACTATAAAATTAACTTATGTCCGAATATTCAAGCTAAAAGTATACGTAACATCTTAAGGGAACTTTACTTCTCTAATTCCCTTTCCTCTTTTAACATCAAAACATAATAAAAATACATTTTCCGAAATTACAGCAATTTTTCATGAATTGTTTCTTCGAGAAAGGAAGAACAAGCACGCAGCACGCGCGGTTGTATATCATTGAATTTTCCTCGGTTATTTATTTATTTATTAAAGGGTCGCGCAATAAATTGCGTTAAGTGGGGGCGGAGCACCCCGCAGCGCCCCGCGGGAGTCGCCATAACGCCGGGAAAAACGCGCCGGGCCCATAAGTGCCTTTCTACAACACTAGCAAGGCTATATTACCTCGGTATAAGGGTTGCAGGATGTGTTCACGGTAAATTGATGACTAACAAAATATTAAACCATTGTTTTCTAAGATGTAAGTAGCTAAGACCAAAGTTCTTGCTTATCAGCCTGAAGATTTCATCTCTCTAATGTAGGAACGCAAGGGCCGTCGCGCTATGGTATAAAGATATATAAAGTTTTTTTACTTTGTTTCAACCTAAGGTTCGAACCACGTAGTTTCTACCACTATACGTAGGTACCTTTTCTCTGATTGCTGTTTTAACACTCAAGAGACGCTTTTACAGCACTGCACAGGTACAGAAGTACGGCTACGCTAAAAATCACAAAGCAATTCACTAAATTTACTAACTAACCAATGACGTCATTACCAAAAATATAAAGCGGTTGATCAAACAACAGTTTTAAAGACTATAAACATACTTGACCTTAAGACAAAAAAATATTCCTTGCTCACTGCTTTTGATAGCGATGTAAAAAACTTAATCGAAATCGCCATGGCGACTGGTTTCTTGACATATTTACGAACACGGTAAATCGATGAGAACCTAAATTAGATTAACGTATGCTTTCGAGTTGTTTTACTTGAAAACAAAATTAATTGAGATAAGTACTTACCTACATATTCTTTTCGTAATAAGTAATTGATTCTAGTTTGTTTGATATTCTGTCATTCGTTTAAAATTTCGAATGTACCTAATTAACATTGTCTATTGAATCGATGAAAATATGCTGTATTTTTTCTTTACATCATAAGCACACAGCCTTATTTTCTTATATCGATAAGTAAATTGCTCGAACGCTGAAAACCTTATTGCTCAATACTCTTTAAATAAATATGATGCAAATGCAATCGTCATGAAAGTAAAATTGTCGTTATACTCAATTGGTTCTGGATACAATGTTATATTGAATAAGTGAACGATTGCAATTTGCACTTCGAAAAATGGTAAAAATATACATAACATCGTTTTCATCAAGCCAGCTTCCATATTGAAAGTAAAATTTGATTATTTTTGGAGAAAATAATGACCATGTAGGTCGTTGGGCGTTGGGGGCGTGTAAAGGCGTGGTGCTGCCCCATTAACACTTCCACGCTTATCAATAACACATATTTCTTCATAAAACCAACAAGCTGTAATTAAACGTCGATCGCTGGTTATCTGTCGAGTTATTGATTAATTAAGATATCGTGTTCCTGGGAAGATGATACATTGTAAATGTAAAGGCTAAATATTCGGTGTGAAAAGTTAATGTTACGATAGAAATTGTTAAAATATTTGTGTGATAGTGAACTAAGTTTATTATAGGTAATATTGTAGAAACGAAATATATATTATTATTTAAATACAGCATTCTTTTTTATTATCAAACCCTTTCCGTGGTGAACCACGAAGTTGTGACCAACTTCAGCTAGAGGCTTCATGACTCCGCTAAGCATTTGACTGAAATTATGGCCCACGGAAGGGGCCTGGCAAACAATGTATGTACCTACCAGCAGTTATACAAACATCAATATTGTCTAGGGATATTTTAAGATTTTTCATAGAAAATATGAAAACCTATAACATATAAGCTAAACAACTAAAATAATAGAGCATCAAAAAATTCCTCACCATCGCCGCCATCAGGGAATGTGCTCAAGAGACTGGTGGCATTGCCACGTTGGATGGCAATGCTTATTCTCTGGCCAAGGAAAAAACCAGCTCTTGGATCACGGGAACTGTCAACTAAACTTTTGGCCAAGTCTTTAAAAAGCAGATGAGCACTCGGACCCCACGACCCGAGGGTTTCAACCCCAAACGGCTCGAAAATAAAGTTATCACCAAGGTGACTATACTTTCGCCGTTTGAGGTTTTCTGCAGCCGCGGCAGCAGCACCAGCACAGCACGCCGAACTAGGAAGATGGGATGGCGCAAGAGTATCGACGCACGTAGCGTCCCACTTTAAAGGTCTACCCAACTTCCAAGGAAATAGAGACATTCCGTCCGGTCCCTTGCCATCGTCGCGTGCCATTCTGTTGGGTTCTAAAACAGCCGGAACGCCGACGGCGACGAGAGCACGACGAATGATGTCATTAATATTCGCGTGCCGCGCTACGCGTCCCGCACTCCGGTTGCATGACAGGCCGTGGTGTCCGAGGCTGTTGACAGCTTTCCCACAGCGACAGCGATGAGGAGAACAGGAGGAAGCTCCTAAGCGTAGGGAAGCAGCAAGGCGAAAAGTAGTGTCGTCAAACATAGTACCTAGGTTCGACGACGGGAGTGTCAGAAGCCAAAGACCCGACTCCCATTTACCTACAGCCAGTAGACGCACTCGCTCAGCAGCAGTAGTAGCAGAAGTGACAAGTAAATTATTCTGTACTAACCTGCAGAGCGGCTCATCCTACTGCCTCTGAGAAGATGGGTTGTCGGGTAAATCAGTGCTCGAGCAAGCAAGTTTCCAGGCATCCATGGCCTCGGCGAAGCACGGCGCATCAAAATCAACCAGTGTAGGAGCTAGAACATTCCTAATTATTTTTTCAGTGCCGCGGACCGAGGATATAAATGCAGGCAAGCTGATACTTAAAAATTTGCGGATAACATGAATATTTGAAAATATATAAAAAATATAGAAGAATTATATGATGGAAAGTTTCAAGGCTGGCAAGCACTGTCTTTACTCTTTCTGTTCACATAGACGACTTTCGTAAATTATCGCGATGAAAATACAAATGGTGCTCCAAACGCTATTTTTTAAAATATTACAACTTACCTACAGGTAACGAGTATGATTATTGCTTTAGGTTGAGTACATGTTCCACAGCACTAACTACAGATTCGATGAAGCCCAAGTGTATTTTTTTTTAAATAAACCATAATTATCGGTACCTACCTATCTGTACCATTTTCAAATATCCCTAAAAATTTTCAAATATCCTTAGACAATGTTAAGAGCAGTGTATTTGTACACGTAAATGAGTGAAGTACCTTTTTTACCCGATATCTGAAAAAGGGCCTGAAAAAGGGCCTAGCGTTAAAACTGGCAAGTACGCATACCTTCTTAATAGCATATTTCTCTATCTATAATCTATGGTAGAATGAGGTACCTACAGGCCGTGCCACGAAAGATGAGACTTGACACGGACTTGATTTGACTTGCGCAGTATTCTATTTTGACACGGACTTGATTTCACTTGCGCAGTATTCGATTTAAAGCTCTCTTACCTTTATATCGAGTACTGCGCAAGTCAAATCAAGTCCGTGTCAAGTCTCATCTTTCGTGGCACGCACTATAAGTCTGGCGACTCTAAGATCTCAGTATGGAGGGTAGAGGGGGGGGGGGGAATAGCACTATCTCTGTATATGAAAAAGGGGCGCTACAATCTCTAAAAGGTGTAATGGCAGAAAGGTTTAATTACAACGGCTAACACCACTTACACCCCGTAAGTGGTGTTAGCCGTTGTAATTAAAGTAAAATAAAATAAATTGTTGTTGTTGTTGCGACCTGGCAAAACATGTCTAACTCGGTATAGGTACTTCAATCCGTCAACAATTGCTATATTCATACCATACTCTGTGCCCACGCTAGGCGGGGCGGGTTTTAAACTGTTACTTGCTGCTTGACTGCTGGACACTTTATCAACTTTCATCCCATATGAGATAGTGATCCTTACCTCTACCCTACAAAGATCTCAGTCCACGACATTTGACTGTAAGAATAAAATGGCCTATAGAAAACGGTATAAAAAATGTTAGGACACTGTGTCATTAACAATTATTAAATACGACATTTGAAGGTTTCTACCAAAAAAAGAATACTGTATCAAGATGAAGTTTATCAACAAAAATATCAATTTCATTATTAGGTACCTTTTATTGAAATCTGCGGAGTGTTCAATGGCACTGATTGGCAAAATCTTGATAACGGCCCCTGCGCAACATTTGCAACAACTCTTACTGACTGATTATCCTTTATGTTTGATCACCCTCCTTGTTTGCGATACAAATATCGATAATGCCATCAATTTCTGCCAATTATGCAAACCTCTAAAAAAAATTATTACAATTCAGCACAAATTAACTTTAAAGGAAACTGAACCGTATGTCGGATCAGCAAGAAGTAAAATCGATTGCTGTATTTATAAAATTGATTTGGATTAGCTTTCCTTTTCGAATACTGAGAATGTTATGAATGATTACAGAATTGATACAAAATTAACAAAATATTCTTATTTTTTTGGCGTCTACCTTATCTTTTAGGGACGACGGGGTTACTTATATTTTTAAAGTTAATAATGGCTACCTAACTACCTATCCCTAGAAAAAACATGTTCTGAAACATTTGAGTGGTTTTATTAGTTACCTACACATTAAATCCCTACTTTAGAACACATTATGTATTTTATATACTTTTAATGACTGTTACAGTTCGTTTGTTCACCAGTATTTTTACGACTGTTTTTTAAAGTATGCTTGTGGAATATTGAATTTAGTGCTGCTTTTACATTATCTTTTATAAAAGATATGTATCTACAACAAAGGCAAATCTGAGTAGGTAAGTACATACTTTGAACGTAATACTTACAACATTTTCAGGTATTTACGCAGCAGCCTTTAGAATGCTACGAAATAGAAGTGACACTAGCGCTTGGCCTATTAAACAATTAAATGTCTTTTAGAGCCTTACCTAATATCTTCAGTTCAGGAGCTGACAGACGCTTCTACTTATCATATTTCAAGTTTGACTTACCTTTTCTAGTGTATAAGTGTAAGATTTTTATAAGATTATAAGTACTTCTATCTACATGGACTCTACCACAAAGTTTGCGACAAACAAATATACAAATGATAGGGCGACAGTACTTACGTTAAGTCGCCTATCACTGTTTTTTAGATTTCTATGAGAGCTTCACGTCAGCTCGACCCACGTTAGTGCGACAGCAGATCAGTTCGACGTGTGTACGTTAGTGCGACACAACTTTAGATCGACAAACATGACTACTACTGCATAGTGGCGTGCCTGGGGGTCAAAGTTAGGGCAAGCCCGACAGATGAGATAATGATTCAATACATACTTAGAGATATTTTATTTTTGTGCTCTATGGTGTTTCTTTTTGACTCGCATTATTAATTGCAAGCCTGGCTTTTGGGCTTTAATGGAAGGCACGCCTACTACATTACAATGATAAATCAGTGAAAACTTACTAAACAAAGCTTCACAGATCGCCTTACCACGTGCAAGCTCAGTAACATCGACTCCGCAGCGTGTTTTCCTCACTAAAATGTCCAATTAGTCGTGGTTGGGTTTCTCGTGAGGCCGCACTCCTCCGATTCGTTTTTTCAAACGATTGGTCTATTTTGAAAATGGAAGCAATTTGTCGCGTTTCATTCGTGGTGGTGCGGCGGCTTTGATCGGTTTTTGTGGGCGGCTGCGGCTGGCGATTGGCTGCGGTTGCGCAGATCGAGGTACTTGTGTTACAACGTTTAAACTATTAGATACCTCTTAGATGGTCATAGACCTAATCCCGACATTTTACAGACGCCATACCAAACAGTAAAATTTTCCCAATCGAATATGAACCTAATTCTTTTGTTATTACGTTGAAAATCTATCAAAGAAATTTGTCCGATTGTTGTAGCTTGATGTGCTGGCCTCTGTACTTTGTCTTTACAGTTCAACATTGCAGTTATTAAAAAAAAAAAAGTGAAGTATTGAGAAGTTGGAATTGATAATATTTGTAATGGTACACGTTTTAAGGCAGATAAAACTAGGCAGGCCTTAAAACGTGTAGAATAATGTAGAAAGATGACTGAACACCGGCAAATCGTGCGTTTTCGCAATTACCTTTTAACCTTTGTTCGGTGACGAGGGGGCCGATAGAATATTAAAAGCATCTTTCTCTGTCAACCACGAGTCTGCCTGCACGAGTTTCACTTAAATTGAATCTATTCTAACTGAAACTTGTTCTCTTTGAACTTGAACTGTGCCAGTGTTTTAGACAAAACTAATGCGTGAAATGAAGAAAGAAGTCTCCAGGAAAAAACCGGAAATTCTGACCAATCATGTGAATTAGTAACCAATTCCTCAATCGTTTCAAATTCCACAATCGCCATTTATATCTCCCAGTCCCAATTCAGAATGATAAAAAACAAAAGGTAATATTGAAATAAACATGGAATTAATCATTTCATGAAATAAAAAACGAGCTGCCAAGATACCTCCACGAATTTATGAACAACTTCCGCGAAGCTCCGACTCTAATAAATTCGATCACTAAAAACCTTTCGCTTAATCGATGAATTTTATTTCTATAAATTGATGACTAGTTTATTCGATTCTCTTTTGTTTGGTGTCTGTTGTGTCCCGCAAATCATCAAAAATACGTTGAACACAAAGCAAAAAGGGCTGAGAGGATCAAACGTCATAGGATTGTATGGAGTCCGTTTCTAATCGGTCCGTTTTCATTGGGTTTTTGCTACGGCATGTGGCAAGAGGCCGCGCTCTCTCTATCTCTTATTATTAATTACCTTCCTTTATATCTACGCGTAACAATCGATCGTCTTGATTAAAATATCTAAATAATAGACGGACGTAATGACTGATATCGTGTAAAAAGTTGGTACTTACTGAGTCAGCATCAATTTATACGTTTGTAGTACCTATGTTTTATTGTATTATGTACTCAAAACTGATGATTATTATGAAGAAAGTTTTAGTTTTATTGATCACTTTGTTTAATCTTTTATTGTTGTTAGTTAATCGTTTCGTTTTAAATGAATGAAGTGACAAAAGACTCGATATAAATGTATATTTTGCCTTCCAATTTTCATTAGCAATTCGTGCCATCTCTCTCATAACAGTAGCCGATATACGCACTCATCAATTTTATTTATTTTAAATCGTGATAAGCAATAAACAGTTCGTCGGGCAAGGAAATCAATAACAGGACGAGTTAATGTTAATTACCTGGTACTGGAATAATAAGAATTCATTACGTTGTGCGCACGCAAGTGGGCGCGGAGTGCACGGATCATGCGCTTGCGCCGGACGTGTATAAATTGCTCAATTTGGTCTGGAGCAAACGGCATAGTAAATTATTATTGCTTATCATGTATGTGGGTTGTTCGGCTACCATCGTACGCTTCGCAACCGCGGGGGCCAGCGAGCGAATACGAGCTGAAATTAACTGATAAGTATTAACAGTGAAGACTGAAGGAAATGTAAGCTGTTAGGATTAAGAACTTACTGGTATGCTGGTGCAGATTACGATCATCATCATCATCTTCCTGACCTTGTTCCATATTACTTGAGGTGGTCGCAACACGTTATTTAATTATTTTTTCATCCCACCATCTCGGAAAGAGTATTTTTAATCTTCAATATCTGAGTGGAAAAGCCGTTTTTATTCTCTAGAGGATAAAGTAAATTGAATTTAGAACATCGTGTGCACTAAGTTTGTGAATTAAAAAAAAACATTAAACCTATTTACTGCTACCTGTATGGTGCCGAATATATCATACAACTTTTTTTTAATTTGTTAAAAACTCAGACTCGGAACCTTCTTGGTGTTCTTTTTTCAATTTGCTTTGTACGCGGTTCTTTACGCGGCATTTTTTCACGTCATTGTTAAACCTATTAAAAACAAGAAACTTGAAAACAAGTGAAAAAACTAAAATGAGTGATTCTAGCGACGAGGAAGTTTGCTTGACGCCAACAGAATTGACTGAAACTGTTAATAATGCGCAAATGAGCTTTCTCCCTCAACAATCAGTCATTTCCTCGCTGAGGTGGAATGAAAAGTTACGTGTTGCACTCGAGTGCAAAGATTTTTCACCTCGTGCTCTTTTGATTCCCTCGCTAACGCTCAGGATTCTAATTTTGAATCACTCGCTGCGCTCGTGATTCAATTTTAGAATCCTTCGCTTGCTCGGTCATCAAAATTGAACACGCGGTTAAAAAGCAACTTTGCACTCTTGTATAACAAATAACTATTCATCCCACCATCTCGGAAAGAGTATTTTTAATCTTCAATATCTGAG
The DNA here is from genome assembly GCA_947361185.1 of Charanyca ferruginea. Classification (NCBI taxonomy): domain Eukaryota; kingdom Metazoa; phylum Arthropoda; class Insecta; order Lepidoptera; family Noctuidae; genus Charanyca; species Charanyca ferruginea. Next base: position 15,905,339 of record OX376059.1, on the reverse strand, counting down.
TGGAAAAGCCGTTTTTATTCTCTAGAGGATAAAGTAAATTTCTCTTCAATATCTGAGTGGAAAAGCCGTTTTTATTCTCTAGAGGATAAAGTAAATTGAATTTAGAACATCGTGTGCACTAAGTTTGTGAATTAAAAAAAAACATTAAACCTATTTACTGCTACCTCTATGGTGCCGAATATATCATACAACTTTTTTTTAATTTGTTAAAAACTCAGACTTTGTAAACGTTTCTTTTTTGCATTTAGTCATTTCCTCGCTGAGGTGGAATGAAAAGTTACGTGTTGCACTCGAGTGCAAAGATTTTTCACCTCGTGCTCTTTTGATTCCCTCGCTAACGCTCAGGATTCTAATTTTGAATCACTCGCTGCGCTCGTGATTCAATTTTAGAATCCTTCGCTTGCTCGGTCATCAAAATTGAACACGCGGTTAAAAAGCAACTTTGCACTCTTGTATAACAAATAACTATTATACTTCATGCACAGAGGTACAAAGGCGGGCGCGGGTATTCTCTGCCAGTCAACCAAGGGTGGTGAAGAGATAACATGGCGGCAGGTGCATAGTTAAAAAATACCAAAAATAGGTAAACTACAAATACATAAATATACAACTAATATAATATATATTATATCTAAAAAGAGATTTATAAGATGACTGCTTACTTATGTAGAAAGTAAATTCGTAATTTCCGCTTAAATGTATACGACTGGTGACCTGATACTTATCGAGAGGAAGCTCGCTCAGTCGTTTTCTTCTTCCATTCCGTCCTATCAACCGTGATGTTGTCACTGACTCCCTGCGATTCCTGTCCGTTTGCCAGCTATGGTAGTAATCTACATGTTTACCAACATTTGCGTAGGACATCATTATTTTTTATATACCTATATATTTTTTGTTTAGATAAATTAAGTCCTGAATAGCATAAAAAAGCACCTTTAATTTACTAGGTAAGTTAATTTGGTTAATTTAAAATAATTATAATTGGTAGGTACCTACCTACTTTTTTCTTACCTTAATTGGCTTAGGAAGCTGTATTCTATTTAGAGTGTGCAATGAATTCAAACGTTCGTCTTTGATGCTATTACAATAAAATATCTCCCCACATAGTAATGAGAAAAAAATTAAGTGCATAATAAACGCACACTATGCAGCCGAGCATATTACAAATTGGGTGATAAAAATGCTTGGCTGGATGCTGGTCTAGCTCCACCGCCATAAGGGTTCATAGATTTGTTGATTAGCATTTGTAACTGTTTTTGGAGCTGCTGAAGATGTAGAACTACATTATCTTTACATTGTATAAACTCAAACTATTAATATTACATAATTCTGCATAGCACATGTGAGCACTATGTACTTTAAAATCTACGATTTACGAAATATGCCTTCATTGACTTGAATATACCCTGGTTGAGAGTTTGTCATGCTCACTTGAATGTCTCGCTGATGGTGGCGCATGTGTTGGATCATTTGGTTCCCTTCAAAATGGTTGATCTAAAACTAAATGGTGCCGATCCGTGCGTCATGTTCGTGAACAGGCGCTGTCAGTTAGACGGGTCATCTCTTGTCTAATTTGATTGTCACTAGACCTCTTTTAACGTACACAACTTGTTACATTATTCTCACATTGTACCCCTAGGGGTACAATCTAGATTCAACATGAATGATGTAACCTAAATCTGTAATATTCTATTGATTTTAAAAGAGGTATATGGAGTTTCTTACTCGTTCTTCTCCATAGAAACCTACTGTGTGGAATGAGCAACTAGCTGCAACTTTTTGACTGACTGACTCCTTGACAATTCAAAAGTGCCTGTAAATGTTTTATTTGAAATAAATGATTTGAGTTTCAGTTGCCTTTCATGAGTAACTATTAGTGGGTTATTTATACTATGTAAGTCATAACAGCTGTCATTAACAACATAGCTAATAGTTACTTTTACTATGTCACATTTTTGTCAAAAAATATACAGGTTTAATTAATGTGCATTATATTATTGGTAATACATACTGAGAGAGTGGATGTCATGTTTATATCTGTCTGTATCCGTTTTGACGGCTAAATCTACACCGTTTTATTATAAATTTTTGCAAGAAGTGTAAGAGTGTAAATAATAAACTCATTACTGTAAGTACGAGTATCTACCTAATATGTAAGAAATCGAATAACGAGGGTTTGCAAATTTATAATCGACTATTTAAATTGTTTTTTTAAAACACGCGAGCGGAGCCGCGTCTGGAACTAGTTGGTGTTTTTTTCTGAAAAGGTGTTTTTTTTTGTGCATACAGATGTGTAAATGACTATGCCGTAATTAGTAGCTTTAATTACTATTTTTTTTATCAGTTTCGATACCTTTTTATTGTATTTAACTTATGTAGGGCAACATATTCCGTATGAATTTGAACGTGTCAAACATGAGCAATTGTATAATACAAAGTCATGACATTTTAGTGTAACATAATATGTATTACCCAAGTAGCATAACAAGCTATACCTATATTATAAGCACTAATACGGTTAAGCACTTTAAGCGGTAGGTACAGTCCTTATAAGTGAAAAAAGAGCCCATATTACAGTTTTTGATAGAGCTGTACGGGAGCTTTTGAAGCAACAGAGAAGCTTTATAATAGCTGTACTAGAGCTGTTATTCAGTGTACAAAAAAAAACCATTACACTGCATAATTATGTTGTCAAATAAGTATCTTGTAAAGACAAATGTTTTAAATAAGTTTTGGTAGAGAAAGATAAAATAAAAAATATTCGATCGAACGAGATATTTACGTATATGCAATGGCGAGGTTTTTTTTACCCGACTGCGCGACGCAAAGTAGTGGTAATGTGTTTATCAGCCTATGTATGTTTGTATGTTTGTTCCTTTTTGTTTTAATATTCCTAGTGGTTATCTTTTAATTACACTTTAAAATTTAGTTTTTATATATTCGATTATGGCGACAATTTGTTAAGGTATTTGGAGGGTCTTACTCGTAGTAGCTGTACTATGTAATGTTATTTGGATTAATACAGACTACTACTACCACCTATTTTGTACCTTTGTGCATGAAGTATAGTATAAATAAATAAATAAAGTTAAATAATATCTGTCATTTATTTTTTAGTTTAAATCGCACTTGTAGACAGAAGGCATATAAAAGAGGAGAACAATTATGCCAATAACTAATTTTGACACTCTTGTAAGTTTCTATTAGAATTCAAAGTTCTAAATGGGCTGGTATATAGTTGTTAATAACGCTTACATGATGTTTGGGTCTTCACCATAGGGTGTGAATACTAAAAACTTTCATATGCCTAGCCTTTTCTCAGCTATGTTGGAGTCGACTTCCAGTCTAACCAGATGCAGCTGAATACCAGTGTTTTACATGGAGCGCCTGCCTGGCTGATCTCGACAATCCAGTTACTGTATTTATTTATTTAGCCATTTATGCACACACAAGTAAACAAACAAAAAATTACGTACAACGATTTTTACTGAGACGTGGAGTTGAGGACACCAGCCCGTCATACTACTACTACTCATCGTCTGCCTAGCCTTTTCCCAACTATATTGGGGTCGGCGGTGCGGCCTATCGGACCTCCACAACCCAGTTACTGGGTAACACGATACCCCTTTGTAAGACTGGTTGTCGGACTTTCTGGCTTCTGACTATACCTATAACGGCGGCCAAAGATCTACACATGACATTTCTTTTTTTTTTTTTTTTTTTTTTTTTCGTATTGGCATCTCGCAGGTCAGCCTAGGAGGTTGTCGGCTGCTTAACCGGGCTTTCCTGTGGTGTCTTAAAAAATATTATTTTTAGGGCCTCCAGCCAGGGCAAAATATCTTACAAACTAAGCGACTACACGCTAAGGGCACCCCCTGTGGGGTACGAGCCTCGGCTTAGGGCGTCGCTGGTAGAGGACAGCAAAGGGACAGGCTGGATCGGATTTCCATTATTTTGGGACGAATTTAAAACTACAGGCTCAGCGGCGCGGGCTGGCACGAGCAAGGGTCGGGAAGGTACAAATGACAGCCGGGACCAACGACTTTATGTGTTTTCCGAGGCACGGAGAGAACTCTGTATGAAGGGGATGGTCACCCATCCACAGACCGACCGCGGCTAGCGTAGCTTAACCTTTGACCGATCGATTTCTTAGCCACGAGCTCCTCACCTACTACTACTAGGTTTATATAATTTGTTTGGCCCAGTATTCAGAAAGGTAATGCTTACCTAGCAGGCATGGTCAGGTATGCTTAATACTATTAAACTGTCAAGATCAGCATCTTTATTATAACTATAATTTAATAGTTAGACGAAACAGCTAAGAACTTTTCAAACGAATCACTCCATTTCGAAATCCCTTAACTATTTCGGTTAATACTTATGTTATTAATTGACATGAGTGTCCTTATTATACTTCAAAACAAAAGAAATTCTTGCAGGAGTTTTGTTATTCAAGAAAGTTTATCTGTATTGTACGGTGCAACCGTACATTGCGAAGTTATTGTACATACCGCGTCAGCATATATCCGCCAACATTAATTATTTATTTTCACTTACTTACAATTCAGTTCACTACCGGTTATCGAACGCACCGCGTGTTCTCACGTATCAATATCATATCAGTATCATCTATAATTTATTCTTAAAACTATCTCTATTTGAGCCTTGGTGTTAACTTAGTGTAATAAACTGTGGAACCTTCATGGACTCTTATCATTCAATATCATAGCATCCAGTAAAAGCTGCACGGTACAACACCGTACATATATAAATAACCGTTACTTATAATGCAGAATTATAATTTCAAACATTGATTAATAAAAGAGTACTATAGTTGAAGACTGCACAAGTAACGGGAATATAATCTTCGCAAAGAATATCCCAAATACATTAGTAAATAAATATTATCAGGTACATACATATGTAGGTACGATCAAATGGAAAACGTTACGAATCCGAATCTAATTTCGTTTGAATGGTTGCGGCAAAAAAGTCGATCACATCGGCTTGTGTCGGCTCTTCATACGAGTTGAGTCGAGTCGGCCCGACTCGATATCAATAGTCATCGAATCCCACTGACGTTTGACTCGAAATCGAATTAATTACTGGTACAGTTAGGGGCGAGAGGTGAACAGGTGGATTTTTTTACTTCTATTTTGTATTCGTTTTTTGAGCGTGAAGTTTTGTCATTAGTTTTGTTATGTGGAGAATTACTGCATGTGCACTCGATGATTATTTACGACTTAAAAAAACGACATCATTTGAAATGTTGCTCTTTTAGGCTGGTCCTATGCGAGGAGGCAAGCAACGGCAACTTAATTTTTAAATTTAGAAAACCGTCTTTTCAGATTACCCTACTTGTTAAAAATCTGCAATGGGACTAAAGAGCGTAAACATTTCCTGTGTTAGTTCACAGGAAATGTTTGTCCCATTGATTCACAACATGAATCTACTTTTTAAGGAAATTTCCAAAAGATTGGTTGTCACTTCCCATGATCCAAGAGCTGCTTTTTATCTCGATCAAAGGTTAATCATTGCAATCCAACGTGTCAATGCCCAATGCTCTTGGACACATTTTCAGATGACGGTGACTTGGAGGATTTATTTGCCTTATTGTATTAGTTTCTTAGTAATAGGTTTTTCTTTTTTATTATTCATGTATTTTTTTTATTATTGTACATTATTAACAAAAAATAAAAAATACGACATAAATAATGTACCTATGTAGAGTTAACGATATTTCCACGGAATCATTGACACCGACGCCATACAAAGGAGTCGGTGTCAATCATTCTTTATGACCGTGCTTTGAAGCAGTCTTTTACGAGAAAATAATTTGAAAATAATAATATGGTAAGTATTAGGTCCGTGTGGTGTCGGACGTAAAGAATAGCACCATCCCATATCTTCCCGTGGGTGTCGTAAGAGGCGACTAAGGGACTTACCAGAGAATGGGCAGCAGCGTTCTCTGTGCCTTTGTAACAACCATACTGCGATCGCCAACCCGCCTGCCAAGCGTGGCGATTATGTCAAAACCCCCCATTTTGGGGGAGGCCTATGTCCAGCAGTGGACGTCTTTCGGCTAAACTGATGATGATGATGATGAAGTATTAGGTATCTAAATAAAGTACTAGCTTGTGATCATGACTTCGTTCGAGTAAATTCCGATTTAGACGGATTAAAAAACACCAATAAACCATTAGGTTTATTGGTGTTTTTAACGTTAGTTAAAGATCCGTTCATTGGTTTTATCGTGAGGAGTTAACAAACAGGCAGATACATGTTTTCATTTATAGTATTAGTGTGAATGATATGTATTTATGTATGTATGAGTATTAACAGCTTATCTGTTCCCTTTTAGAACTACTACTAATACTACCACTGTGCCGCGCCAATGTGTAAGCGCTCTTATTCTATTTAAATATATCGATATATCGACGTTATCCTTTCAAAAACTCAGTTTTGTAGACGTAATAATAATAAACCCAAAAAGTAGGTACCAATTTTAAGAAGAAAAAATATTTTTCAAGTTACGTTAAATTCGTAGCACATTGTCTACAAGCTCTAAGATTATGTGAAAAACAAAAACGAGAAAATGTTACATTATTATAACGTATTGACGACATGACCTAACCTGACCTAGTGTATAACAAATTACCAGATGTATGCCAGTACAAAAGTTTAAAACTGCCTTACACCAACTGCTATATAAAAAATGTTATTATACTATAGACGAATTTTTGAATGACAAATTTAATTAATAACCTACTTGTGGAGTGTGTACTTGTGTAGTGTAAGTAAAATACTTGTGAAAAATATTTCATACTTATACTATTTTTAAATTTTCTTAAACAATGTTTATATTTGTATGTCATTTGGCAAAACATAGCGCACTATGTACCTACTATTTATAAGATCTATTTAATGTAATTACCTATGTTATTCAAATAAATGATTCTGATTCTGATTCTGATTCTAAATAAAAATAACATAGTCCCACAGCTTTCTCGAGAAAATAGATGGTCAGTTTGAATGTGACCTCTACGCGCTACGCTTCGTAGCACTTTCGCGCTTAACTTTAGACATCAACGTCAAAGTGTGTCTCACTTTTGATTCTATATTATCAGCTTTTAAAATCATCACCGTTATAGAAGGTGTTAAAAAATTACCTTTACAAATTGCTCGGTATCGAAAAACGTAATGCGAATATATAGCAAAAAAATTTTTTTATTGAGCGCTGTTAATTTTTCACATGTGAAAGCAATTTAGTTAAATATTTAACTAAAAAAAAACACGAAATACACGAAAAAAAAAATTAAACAATTAAATTAAATTAATTAAATTAAATTAATTAAATTTAATTTAATTAATTATTTAATTTATTAACACCTTATATTCATTATATCAGTCCGAAACGATGAAAATACATATAATGAGGTTAGTAGTCCTATTTTTTAATCCCAGTTGGTTTTTATAAAGAAGAAGAGGTCATGACGAGAACTATTTGGATTAAATGTTTCTTCATCTGCCTAGCCTCTTCTCTACTATGTTGGGGTCAGCTGGCAGTCAAGCCGGGTGCAGGTGAATACTAGTATTTTACATGGAGCGACTGCCTAACTGACCTCCACAACCCAGTTACTGGGTAACACGATACCCCTTGGTAAGACTGGATGTCAGACTTTCTGGCTTCTGACTACCCATAACTACTGCCAAAGATCTACGAATTACAGCTGGGACCAACGGCTGAACGTGCTTTCCGAGGCAAGAGGGTCTCGGTATGAAATGAATGGTCAAACATCCACAGACCAACCGCAGCAATCATATAGCTTAACCTTGACTGATCAATCAGTATGTTTTTTTTTGCCACGATCCCCCGGATTTAATATTTGTGCTTTAACTAAATATAGTAATCAAGCCTACAATTAAATAGAAAACCACGTGAAGTGAAGTTTTCGTCACAGTTTTTAAGTTAAGGCGCTACCCCGACCAAACGTGCATTTTTCTTCGTTATTCTGGGGCTATTAACTCATTAATTAAGAGAATCAAACTACATCTAAAAGCATATTACTAATGTTTAATATCCTATCATCACATTCCACGTTCATTTCTTTTTTATGTGCCCTATAATATGCACTTAAATCTCCCTGTAAAAAAAATACTAAAATAATCGATAACATGTATCATTTGCTAAAGTTGACGTGCAATTAATTTGAGGATTACACTAATAGATAGGTAACTTAAAAATCTTTATAATTCACGTTTTATTTTATTTCAAAAGATCTTTTCTCCTTTTTATCTAAAAAAAAAACAAAATTTGTGCGAATTTCGATGCTGTGGCAAAGAGGAACTATATGGTTAAGGTTATTTGGTCAGGGAAGCGCCTTAAGAGATTTAAGTAATGCAATGCGCAAGCAGAGCGTGACGATTGAGTTCCCATGTTGATGATTTCAATTCAAAGTTTGTAATGTTTTAAATAAATAAAATAAAATCTCCAGAGTACAATACTTATGGTCATTGTATTGCTAGCTTTTCTTGATTTTGGGTACCTACCAAGTTAAGTTATGAAACAACTTCAGAACCATACAAATTATACCTGGGATTAAATTCTATGAGATACCCAGCGCCATAATCACCATATTTAGATACCTACTTACTGCCATTTTAAATTAATTTACACGAATCTTTAATTAAAGCTGTAATGTTTTACTAATTTAGGGATTACTAGAACGAATTTTTAATATTGTTTGTAGTAAGTCTAGAGCAGGGGAGCTCAGCGCCATCTGGCGGGCTACATTTAATAATGGCGGTGTCCCGCGGAGGCATTGTCCGCATAATTTGTAGCTTGCATCGCTGCCGAAAAACACCCAAATAAATAATAACGTTATTTATTTTAATGAAATATCTACCGGCCTTCAACACACGTAGGGCAGGGAGGGTATTGTGTGCGTACCTGGAGCCCTACTGAGCCGTCCTTGTGTTATTGCTGTAATTTGAAATCACGTAATCATTACCAGACTCCAGTAATTTTTTAAAAAGAAAAGGAGATCTTTTTTCTACTAAATTTAACGTCAACTGTCGAGGTAAAATTTTCAAGCACTATTAAAATGTTTAGACAACACCATTGCTCCAATACATCATTAAAAATTGCAACTGATGTAGTCCCGTAATTTTTTTCTTATAAGTATCTCCGCAAAACTAATAGGAAGAATGTTATACCACTCACAAAATGTTGATTTAGGTCTAACGAAGTGAATAAACCGCACAAGATCATGTGCACAAAAACGTTTTGCAAGATGTAACGAATCGATACAGGTAAATATCGCAAAAAGTGTATTGCGTGAGAAAAGTTACTCGATAAAAATATATTAAATTAATCACGAGCGTTCGTGCTACGGATGAAAATAAATGTTGGTAAAAATAAAAGTATGCGCAGGAGTGCGCGGGGCGGCGCGCGCTCGTGACAGCCTGCTCGCCAGCCAATAACGGCGCGCGAGTACCGCCCCCGCCGCGCGCATGCGACTTTTTACTAAAATAATTACCAAGTACAAAGTTTGGTATGTCAAATTAATTAAGATAATTATATTTGCCGTGCCTCGAACTACTGCAGTACATTTACAATTTTAATTAGTGATGGTTGTGATGTACGGATTTAATTAGATTATTTTTTGAATGTTTTTATTATGAGTTTAGTTTTTATGTCACCTGATTTAATTTTTTTTATTTTTAATTTTTGTTTTAAGCATTGACATGCTAATGCAACAGTAGTTGCAGGTAGGTGACTGAATTAGGCATACTTCATAAATTGCTATTTTGGGGATTTGAACTTATAAGAATCCTAACAGAACTTTACATTAGTACAGGTAGTAATAGTAAAATATAATTTACGGATTTCTTTTGAATGCTATTTGAGTAACTGTAATCTGTTAATTATACTTAATATAGAAAACCAAAAAAAATTTACTGAATACTTTTTTAATGTTTATAATCATAAATAAGTTTTAAAATCATACAGCAAATGAATGTAAACTATTGCATAGTAATGCTAGATTTTACAAAACTTTAAAGAATTAGGACCCAAAGGAAATAATTATATAATAAAAAGATAGGTCAGAATTTCTTAGTCATTATGAAATTTTATATATTTTCAGTGTGTAGAGTTAAAAATACGAACCCTTAATTTAACACCCTACATTTATAACCGAAGTAAAATGCTTCGAAAAACAAAACGGGGCACTTGGTCCATACGACACGACGACGCAGCGTGACGCGTATTAAATTAAAAGCGACGACATGTGTTTTCCTTCCCACAGGAAAATACATTAGCCGAAACATTTCCCGGGTGACGTGCGTCCCACTCACACCCCCACGCCGGGCGCTACGTCCGACAGGGAGCCCCGATGTGGCGCCCTCGAAAGCTAACAGCGAGCTTTCAACGTAAATCTGATAAAGCGAACACATTACGACACAAACACAAAGAAATTTTCTTCGTTATACCATCGTTATGAGCTCGCCAAGAATCGTGTCTCCCTTTCGAACATCACTCTTCGGAGCGCATCAGAGCGAGACGGATGGATATCGTCGATTTTGACGTTGAAGCTGGTACCATTGGGTGAAAAAGTTTACGGTGTCCCGCCCTTCTCTCCGCGTGCAGGGCTGCGTTCGCGCCTTGGGGCCCGGTCCTCACAAAATATTTTCTAAGAAGCAGTATGTCGGCTGTGTCGAGGGGCGGCGACGCGGGAGCCCGCAGTCATGCTGAGAGCCTCAGCGGAGTCAGTGGACACACGTCGCGAAGCCTTTCATCGTTACGAGAAAAAATCGTTGCGTGACAATTTGTCCAAAAAACTTATGCTACCAACGAGACGGCCTGTTATCGCAGAATGCGGCTGTGAAATCGACACGAGATTGTTATAACGATGCGCCAACACCTGTGATAGTAATTGCTCTAGTTACATGAGGATACTAAAATTTATTTTAGATACATAAGTATATGTTCAGTGAAGTGTTTTGATATTTTCTTGTGCTTAATAGATAAAACTAAGTGATTATTTTCATGAGTACATCGATAAACTGAAGACTGGATTTCTACAAGAGTAAAAAGCAGGTAAGCTTTTACTGTGTGTATGAAAATTGAACCCTAAATTATAATCTCCATTTTCTATGTTCAGTCATTTTATCCGTGCAAAGGCGCCTGCGTCCGACAATTAACTAGGTGCCTTAATAAATCCCAAACTCATATCTCTTGTTTCTCTTGAGTTGATAAACATAAAAAATATATCCCTACATAAATGATTCAAAAGTAATGATTAAAGATAACAGAGGAAGTTGTCATTAAAATAAGACCAAGCATGTGACTCAGAAAATATAACTAAATCCAAGCAAAAACCATAAAACTTAGACAGTAGAGGGTTAAAATAAAATTCTGCTTGGTCTAATTGGGCCTGTTATGGCTTTCCTAATATTCCATTTAATCATCAACTTTTCCTGAGCTTTCCATATCTAGTGGATTTTAAGAAAATTGCTCACAAACCTGCATCTACCTACATTTACTCAGAACAACTTTGATCTTTTCAGCAGTCGGTCAAAAAGGCCGCGGTATCATTCAGGTTGTACCTAATGTTAAAAGATGGTAGCTTAACAAAGTATGTGTTATAGCAAACGTTATGTTTGATTAGTTGTTTGATGCAGCTAATATGACTTTATAAGGGGCAGTTAGTGCAATACGCCGATCAACTGAACCTTAAATAATTATATGTTTAATACAAACATTAGGTATCATAATCTTATTTGCTTTGAATTATGGTTTCTATAATTCATGTAGGTATTACTTTTCAGTCTTTATTCCGTCAATGTTGATCTGAGTAATCTATTTAACAGTCGGGTCCAAGAGCATTGTTCAGCAAACGGTATATTACTTATTTACGTTCAAGCATGTTCACGTTTTACAGGATATTGTTAAAAATCAATATCCATTATTACAAAACAATTTCCGTGAACCCTAACTTTAGACAAACCCTTTAAGGCACCTGGTCAAGTTCTGGCCCAGTATTGAAACTAGCAAGGACACTTAGGTGTCCAAGAGAGAGAGAGGTGGTGTAAAAGATATAAGAGAAATATAGATAGGAAGATATATTCCTATCTATATTTCTCTTATATCTTTTCTCAAAATATTAGGCATTGTAAAATGTAGGTCTGGTAACTCTGGGATATTAGACTTTTATCATCTTCTTGCCCTTATCCCATGTTACTTGGGGTCGGCGCAACCCATTTTCTTCTTCCATCCCGTCCTGCCAACCGGCATGATGTCACTGGCTCCTGACTCTCTTCTCTTTCATATCTTTCTTCACACAATCCATCCATTTTTTTTTAGACTTCCTCTTCTTCTCCACTCATCCACATTTATATTTATAACTCTTTTGGTCACATACGTTTCATCCCTCCTCTTCACATGCTCATATAAAGACCAACAATTTCCCTTTCGATTGTCACTGGCGCAACTTTCAAACTTCCTCTAATAAGTATACTAATTTCTGACCTTATCCATTCTGGTTATTCCGCACATCCATCTCAATATTCTCTTTCTACGGCATCTTATAGACCATAAGATAAAATAAAACCAACATCACGACTGTATTCTGCGGAGGGTTGGTCAGAGGTGTACAAAAGTCCTAAGAATTCGGTTTTAATATTTTATCTCCTCGTCTGACAACATTAAACAATAATAATAATAATTATGTCAACTGTGTCCCTACTGTGTACCGTACTTATAATATTCGTGAAGTGTACAAATTAAACAAACAATTTATTAATTTATTCTTATGATTCTGTACAGGAAATCCTAGTATGAGATCTACGTTTTTAATCAACGGAGATGATAAATTGTTCTATTTTAGTCTTGTTGGTCATTTTATAGCACTGAAAGTTTAAGTAGATTCTATATGCTCTCAAAACTCAAGAAAGTTATCGATGTTGACGGATGTAACCGATTAATCGGATTAATTGATTTTGATTTTACAATAGATCAAATTTGCTAGGCTTTCATAAACAGGAGGTTAACGGCCATTCGGTCATTATTCGGTAACAAGCAATGCTAAAAGCAAACGCAGGTATTCACATAGCATAGGTAATAATAGGTATTGAAATAACTAGAAACAGTGATATAATTATGATGCTCATTTTAAAAAACACATTACAAACAGTAAAATAAGAACTGTCTTGCACATAACACTTAGGAATAATGTCGCTGAACAAGGCAATTCGGTGTTTCAGGCGAGAAGAGTTAATACTTATGTAAAAACAAGTACCAGTAAGTAGACAAATTATAATATAAAAAAGTAAAAATAAGTAAATTATAAGCTAAATAGCGTAACTCTTAGTTTCTTAATATAAAACTAAAACCGACCGAAACTTGAACATTTACGTAAAGCACATTTAGAAAAAAAGTATTTAATCACTTCAAATTAGACAGTCTAATTAACTACAATGACTTAAAAACATGTTTTGACTTTAAAAGTCAGTGATTAAATACTTTTTTTTTACGAAAAAAAGAAGATACTTATGTGCCATGGTTATAGAAATTATAGAAATTCAATAATATTGTAGTCAGAATGAAAATTCCAATGAAAATTTCCGATTGTTACATATTTATACCAAATTAAACCCACATCAGTACTACTTTAAGTAACATTTATAAGGTAATCAGTAAGTGGTTATTGTTTAATTAGTAGTCATATGCGGTTTACATCATTGAATTATGGTGTTAAGCTACTTACGGATCGCCAACAATATACACTCGTTCAATATTCATTCCTAATAACTTGTAGATGTTAAAATGAGTTTATACAGTCTACAGTTATAAAACAACAAGATAAAAGTTGTATTCAAAATGTCTGTTGTAAATTCACATGTTTAAGGTATGACCCACATTTACCTACATGAAATATTAATTAATTTACAGAATAATATGTATTTATAACGTTGCTCTATGTAATAAAGGGTGTAGCTAGTTAATCCATCGGCATCTATGTATCTATCTCGGATTATCAAACAAAAGGCATATAGGCCGTGCGGAACACTGCGAGTGAAGCCACAAAAGCAAATACAAATTAAAAAACGAATACCTACATTTCGCTTCGCGCTGTACTAACACGAGTCAATACAGCACGAAGCTAAGCATTGTTAAAAAAAAAAAAAATACTAATACAAATAAAAATTCAAAAGAGAATACAATCACGAGATTGTAGGTATTCGTTATTGATTTTGTATTTGCTTTTGTGGCTTCACTCGCAGTGTTCCGTACGGTCTATCTGCCTTTTGTTTGATAATCTGTGGTACCTATCTAAATATGATGCTGGTGAGTGGTGGTTTAGTTAAAGATTATGATCACAATGGTGATATAAATATGAATAAAAATGGTAAAACAAAAAATAATAATAATTAAAATCATTGACGAGTAGAACAATTTTTAAAAATATTGTAAATAGTTAAAATTAATGAAATATTTAAAAAGGTCACAAAAAAAACATGGTAAAAAATATTAAATTAAAATTAAATGTTAACCTACAATTTTCAAGTTTGAATAGGTATATATTTGCTGTTTACTTTCTTTCGAGTAAAGGAAGGTAATCTTTTTAACCCTTATTCATGCAACAGGAAAGTAACTAATAATTAAGTAAATCATACAAAAATACTGCCTTTCTACTTATTTTTCCCGTCGCAGATTTTTGCAGCCATTGCAAACGGAAAGTAACACTCACACTGTGTTCTTTTATGCGCAACGGACTATTAAGGTCTTAAGTAGGACTAAAAAGAATCAGGTAGGATTATGCTTATTTGGTAGATCAAGAAGGGATTAAAAAACAATTGTTATCTTGAATAACCTACCGACTAATGTGACTTTTCGTGTGTCTGTAATGTTGCTTGCCCTTTTCCAATTAAGGCGCTACCCTGACCAAATAACCTTGACCATACTTTTTTTTTTTGTTATAGATAAAGAGAAACGATCTTTTGAAATAAAATAAAACGCGTTACCTATCTATTAGTACGTAGTACTATTAAGTATTCTGTGCTATTCGTGTAATCCTCAAATTAACAGCACGACTCAACTTTAGCAAAAGATACATGTTTTCAATTATTTTAGTCATTTTTTACAAGGAGATTTAGGTGTATATAGGGTACATAAAATAATTAATAAGAACGTGGAATGTGATGATAGGATATTGAACATTCATAATATGCTTTTAGATGTAGTTTATTTCTCTTAATTAATGAGTTAATAGGCCCTGAATAACGAAGAAAAACGCACTTTTGGACGGGGTAGCGCCATAAGTAACCAAAATGCAATGCCAACCATGTATGTACCTAGGTTTGTACCTATACCTAGAGCAACACTGTCATGTAACCTTCCCAACCTAAAACTGGACTACACCGTAATTCTAAAGTTACACTTTTTGTGAGACTTCCGTCGCTCTGTCTTTTATTTATTAAAAGTTAATACACGTTACATTCTTTATACAGGGCGTAAAGTCCATGATTTAAAGTAAAATTAAAATTTGGTGTTGCATAAAAATTAATACGTTCTTAAAAAACCATTTAGGCGAATAGCGCGATTTTAAACACCTTTTGGAGCGTAGTATATGTTTAATCAGTAAGGGACTGGTCCAAATCCATTACTGTGTTTGAAAATCTGCTAAAGGACCTAGCAGCACCTAGGAGTACATACACAAGTTACGTCGAGTTGGTTTAAAACGAAATACAATAAGTTACACCCTAGCCATATTCCGCAAAATTCTGAATTTAATCAATTATAATTGAAGTACAGTAAACCAGAAAACAGCGAAGGTAAATAACTAGCATATTGGTTATGGACTAACACGACGTCACTAGAAACGGGTTCATCCCATTCCAGAGAGAAAAATTTAATCCAAATTTGAATTTGAATCGCAAATTTAAGCGATTTTAAAATTGGAAATACCCGTTTCGTACATAATATTTATTCAGTATCAAGGCTTTATTTGTCATTGTAATTATACTTGTCGTATTAAATTAACCAAAATGCTATAATATATGAGTCGTTTTGCCATTTTAAAAATCGTCTAGAGTCGAATACTTTGCCGTTAGCACGCTTGTACTGCCTCAGTTTTAATAACCAACATTTTTGTAGCAATATCTTAACTATTGCTATTACAAAACCAATTAATCCCAACAAATAAATCTAAAAGTCATTCGAATAGTTAATAAGTTCAGAAATTACACTTGTTGCTGTATGAATTATTATAATGATTAAGTTACTTTTGTAATAGATAAATAAGGTGGCATTGTAGCAACCAGATAAGATTCAATAAATTCAAAAAAAAAACCAAAAAATTCATTATCATGTCACGCATTCTTTAGTCTCGAGATATACGGCAAAATTATTAAAATATTATGACGTAACGATGAAAGTATCTACTACCTATGTAATCTTTGGCTATAATACCTCCTTTTATAGCTGGCTATGGACACTACCATGCTTTTAAAATCAAGCGAGAGTAGCGTATGGAAAAATGTGCAAGGAAGACAGCTTACTGCCATTTTTAATCGCTTTGGCAACATTGCATGGAAATAAAAAAATCCACTTATATTAATGTATTTAGTAAGGAAATAGTTCAATAAATAAAGATCTTTGATAGAGATGCACTTACTTTAAAGAAAGCTAATCTATTCAATTGATTTAACAGTAAAAGAAATTAAGGATGGTGTGTTTGATTTCATCCCGTAAACACATTATCCGCTAAACTGATAACTGAAGCATCTCAATAACAACTAATGTGATTATGACTAATTCCTTAAAACTGTGGAAACCTTCCTTAGACAGCTGCAAATTGTTGCCAACATACATTTACCGCTCAAAAACCGTTGTAAAGGTTTTAATTCCAACGGATCAAGACGCAAAATGCTTTGACAGTTTATATTGTTATAAAAAGGGTTATTTTTGTAATCCTATTACTTCATGAGCGTCTGTTGAGATGTGTCAACCCATTGCTTTGTGGTGATGCGACCACACGGCGGGGAGCCTCGCAGATAATGTTCAGATTAGATGGAGATCTGAGGCTCGACATTGTTTAAGTCTCAGGTAAGGCCTGCCCCACTCAACTGTGTTAAACAATACATAAACAACATTATTTTCGAATAATGCGATTATGTAGACGCCCACAAAAAATGTACAGTTTTGTTGATTGACAGTTCAAGTAGACTGTATGTAGGAGTGATGCGGGGATTAGTGAATATTGAATTTTCTCACTCAATTTATCTATTTTATGTACCTACTCAGCAGGTTAGCTGTTTGGCATTATGTATCTATAGAAAATAATCATGAAACTACAAAAAAGAAAACAAATATACTTATAATATCATTCTATACTTAAACATCATTAGTCGTCGAAGAGACGTCTGTCTAAACTAAATAATATATGAAAATATTAAATTAATATTAATAATAAATAGACTCACATCCTTATTTGCTCATTCAAAATATGAATGTATTCGAAATTCAAAAGTTTTATCACAAGTTCGTTTATGGCCAGAAAAAGAAATCACAGTGATCTATCGTTGCCTTTAGGTACTTCTATGTTTTCTTTAATATGGAAAGTAGAGGGAGTTTCTGAGTTAAATTCTTGAATGAAGGAACGTTATTTTGCCAAGTATTTGATATTATTATTATTATAGGTACCTTCGAATTAATTATAAAACGATGTGAAGTTGGCAATAAAATGCCCGTCGTTGCACGCTGTCTACGATGGAACAGGTTTTATCATTCATAAAACTATTTTAATAAATTATCGATGCTAAACCTCGGTCATAAAAGAGATTGGAGCCAGCCTAACAAATAAACTAAAATTAAATATACACGAATACAATCGAAATTTTTGTCTCAGGCGTATAAAAGTGTCCTATAAATTTACCCACAGTTTAATTTAATGTCCAAAAGTACCTGCTTCACATTTTTTTTATTATAAATAAATGTTCGTCGCCGGTTATGGCTGCACGAATCTGTGTTATTATTTTGAGAAATGGTTTTGAATTTGCCTCGGAAGGTTATGATACTTTAGGGTTCATTTTTTTTACATTCTGCTCGGATGATTGCCTTGAATATTTTGTAAGTATGTAGATTGATTTTTAATTACATTTGTCTTATCATCTTCAACAGATCGCAAACTGCTGAAACTGTTAAACCAAGCGATGGTAACAAAGCAAGCGTATCGGCTGAAGTGAGTTTCGTCCAACATCATCAGCCTCGTTGAGCGTCGGAGACGACGCAGTTTCCAAAGCCGTCATCAGCGGGGAATACCCCGCCGCGTGGATGGTGGCGGGCGAATGGGGCTATGCGCCGGCGTCGGCCACCCCCGCCATGAATGCCTTCCTCGAGACCAACCACGCACACCTGGCGTCGTATGGGTTGAAGATGTCTCCGCAGCCGGCGTGTGGCGTGGGAGCGCAGCATCGTGCCGCCGCGCCACATCCCCCGCCTCATCACCCGCCGCACTACCAGCCCTACCCGCTGCACTCGTACCAGCCCGGCTACCTGCGCGAGTACAGCGGCTGCGGCGAGCTGTTCCCGCAGCAGCCGCTG
Source organism: Charanyca ferruginea (assembly GCA_947361185.1). Lineage (NCBI taxonomy): Eukaryota > Metazoa > Arthropoda > Insecta > Lepidoptera > Noctuidae > Charanyca > Charanyca ferruginea. The sequence goes on along the minus strand of OX376059.1, from coordinate 15,886,732 downwards.
GAGCAGAGCTGGGACTGGCGCGGCGACGCCGTGCATTATCAGGGCGCCGCACCTCCTCTAGTACCCCATGCGCATGCACATGCGCCCCACGCCTTCTTGCGCTATGTCCGCGCACCACCTCGAAGGGACATGCGATGTCAGTGGCTCGATCCTGAACAACCGCCGCCAAGAAAAATGTGTAACAAACTGTTCTCGAGTATGCACGAGATCGTGACGCATCTTACAGTGGAGCACGTCGGCGGGCCCGAGTGCACCACACACGCGTGCTTCTGGCAGGGCTGCTCACGAAACGGACGACCGTTCAAAGCGAAGTACAAATTGGTGAATCACATCCGCGTGCACACTGGAGAGAAACCGTTCCCCTGCCCCTTCCCCGGCTGTGGCAAGGTGTTCGCAAGATCAGAAAACCTCAAAATACACAAAAGAACACATACTGGTAAGTGTTACATTATCTACAGTTTAGTTTATCTTTGTCATTCAAAAGTACTTAGGAAGTATAAGGCTCTTGTTGAAGAATGTGGAATGGCCTTTATAACTTTTAGGTATAGCCTATATATATTAGTATGTATATATGATCTCTAAGTTGGTACTTACATAAGTTACTCTATTTTAGGCCAAATTGATTCGTCACGTCCAAATGAAGTGTTTCACGTCCGGTAGTCGAGTAGTAAGACGTCAGATTCATTCAAGCGGTCGACCGCTGATCTGGCGAAACATTTCGATTCTTATTAATTCATAATGAACCGCCCCCCGCAGTCGACAGCGCCTGCGGTTGACTGAAGCCCACTGTTGCGATATATCCGAGCACGCCTCGACAATAGCGGGCACAATGACAAGTGACACACAACAAACTATCAAAGAATATCCTTGTAACACGATCTCGAGCACAAACAACGGAGCTAACGGCCGTCCTATAAATGTCCACGTCGACTTGTGAAGTCTATTTCTCAGTAAGCAAGGACAAAAAGCCATTTAACTCAGAACACCATTTTTCAATTCATTACAAAAGTCGAAAGATTCATCTGAAATGCGTATGTTAGATAAAAAAAAGCGCTCGTAAATTAGAATGTCCAGTTGGTTGGGTGCTTGGTTCCTCGTGTCTTGTCTCTGTCGCACGCTGGACCATTGTTATTGGTAAAGTATTGGTACTTAACTTTAAATATCGATTTTTAAGGGAACGGTCCAAGAATTTGTATAGCCGGCGTCGGGGACGTAGCCAGCTGGTTTTATGTTTTTTTTTCATCATCACTGTTTAGTGTTGCATCCAGACTTTTGTCCTGTGCCCCCGTCCTCTATTATCTCATACGGGCTTTTGAATAGACGAGACCTTTTGTGGGGAAGTTTGAAGAATTGTTTTATGGGTGGCTATAAATTACTCCGAAGGCTGTGTAAAACCATAGTGAGCTGGGGTCTGCTGATGATCATTACATATTTAATTAGCCCAGAGCAAATATCGGGGTGGTGAGGCCTCTTCACCTTCAAATAGGTTAATAATATATTTATGACAGACAGCCCACCCAATTTTAATGGCTCTTTAACAGCTTTTGGAATATCTTTAATCTCCAAGTCATCAGTGGAATGTTAGGTTAGTTACTTAATCTTCCATTTTAAGAATTTAGTATTGGATTTCGTCTACTTTTATTAGGTATAGTCATTTCTGTTTTCTATGTTTGGAGTTACCGGTGTTATTAACGTTTCTGATTAAAGTAATTATGGTATTAATAAATACTTATAAATACCAAAAATAGACTATTATGAAGAGTATAATAACTCTTTAAGCAAATAGGATTATATTTATTCATTTATACTTCATGCACAACAGTACAAAGGCGGACTTAAAGACTTAGGCATTCTATACCAATCAACCAAGGGTAATGAAGAGATAACAAGGCAGGTGCAAATGATAAAAATATTAAAAAAGTTGAAAAGAGATAAACTTACGGATATATAAACTACACATACATAATTTTATATCTGGTATTATAACATACCCATATGAAATAATATATATAAACATATATATAGGGTGACTGGTAATTAGTGTACGATATTTAGACACGTGATTGTGTTCATGATAACAAACAACTTTCCCAAAGAAAAAATGTGTTTTGTACTGGTTCACTTTTATCACAATAACACAACAGCCGTATGAAATTCACGCGCGCGCACCCCTGTGACCTAAAGTGAACCAGTACAAAAAACATTTTTTCTTCGGGAAAGTTGTTTGTTATCATGAACACAATCACGTGTTTAAGTATCGTACACTAATTACCAGTCGCCCTGTATATAAATAAAGGAAAAGAGTAGATATTATGAGATGACTCTCATTAAATAAAACACTATTTTCACACATTACATTCATATATTTACTGACGGGTCAGAAATGACGTGCTTAACTTTAAAAATATATTGTTATTACCTTAGTAAGCCGATACTCCACTGATCAGTAGCTTGATTCAGTAAAATAAAATATAACATTTCGTTTAATGGTTATCAAAAACAATTGCCTATCGAGGTAATTTGAGATTTAGTCACTAACGAAGAATTGCTCGTGTACAGTTCAAGTTGTTGATGCATCAATAAAAAGGTTAGATAGGTATATAATGCATTCGATACTAATATTACAAATGTATATCTGTCTGTCTGTCTGTTACCTTTCCACGGCTATGCTGTTTTTGATGAAACTTGGCACGTAACTACGTAGTAAGCTTGAAGAACTACTATTTTTTAGCTACTGTAACAGACCGTGGAACAAAGAAATAGTCGGTATGTTTACGCATCGGTATATTTTCGGGCATCACTTTCACCTTAATTTGTTCATTACATTACAAATGTACGATTTTACACTATCCTTCTACTTTTATACGGCTCAGAATCCGTTACGATACAATTTTAACGAATTATTTTAAAGAATAAAAATGATTTAACTGTTTGTAAAAGCATTAAATAATGAAATTAGAATTATAGTAAGTTAAATAAATTATTAAGTATGATTTTATACTAAGTCATTCAATATTCGGCAATCTCTAGCGACGTGACTACTGGTAAGTATTTTAAATGCATAAACATTATTATGTTATTGATCTTAATTTACAATGAATTCATAGTTATGATTATAATTATTAAAAATGAGATATTACATGCTCCCGTTAATTATTTCTAATAAATCAAAACATTAATCATGAGGATGTGATGTATGTTGCGAGGTGGTGTCGCTAGGGGCGCTGCTTAGCCGCTAACACTACTTTTTAATCCGCGATATCCGGTATTCACGTGGGCGAAGTCGCAGGCAAAGGGTAGATAGTATAGTGTTTGAATAAGGTAGCCAATGTAATTGATACCGGATACGGTACACTTCTCCGCTTGTCCATGAAGATTAAAGACGTAGTAAGTAAATAATGGCTACATCATGTTACTACTATCTGTATCTATTACGACAAGCTGTTAACTAAACAGATTATCCAAAACGACTTATCTTTATGTGTTGGTTGTATTAATTGTCTCATGTCGTAGCTTCTCAACGGTATCTAAATAGATATGTAAACTGTATTTCGATTGTTCAAATTCAAATTCAAATCTTTATTGCATATCACATGTGTTTATCAGGTCTTAATAATATTACAGTTCACATGGACCCTGTCGGGCACAACAATATAACAAAATATGAGTAGTAGCACAATAAAAAAACAAATAAAAAAATATAATTAAAAATCATTCAAAATTCAATTCAATTAAAATAAATAATGTCACAAATTAAAATTAATGCCATCTAAATTCAATTACAAGCTCAATTAAATATAATCATATAAATAAATAATATTAAAATCGTGATCATCCCAATTCGATGTTGTCATTCAAAAAATCATTTAGTGAGTAATAACATTTATCCACCAATAGTTTTCTAATTGTTAGCACTGATAAGCTTTGTTCGAATTTAAAAGATTTCCTTGGTATAATTTAGAAAGTATTAGATAGTAGCGAAAGAATTAGCGAGTATAATGATGTTTCTACAGCAGGTTGGTATTACCTCTGTGAAGTTCACGAAACCAGTCTTTCAGTTTACCTTCACGTAGGCTTGTTGCTGTTTCCATAGTCATAGTCCTGAAGTAATAAAACAGCGTAAATAAACAATATAATAAACACTTAATGATATGAATCAAATCCTAATATTCCTAATCCTAAATACTACATAGGTTACAAACAGCCATCTCCATCCAAATATCACAAATTCGTTATTGTCTTATTTATTAATCACCAATCTTTATTAGGGATTAATATATTGTTCTTGACTCACGTCGATGTGTTTTTAGCCCGAGTGCCTAATGCCCCAGGGTTACTACAGCACGCGTCGGCGTCAAATGGCCGCCGGTGATTCCGCCCACAATCACCCAATCACTTTATAAAACACTTTAGTAATATCACTAAACACCTGTGCAAAATTTAAATATTCCCATGAATGATATAATATTCATTTTTTGATACGAAATGTCTCGAGTATAATATCGGCGTAGGCGGTAGCTACGAAATGCTACGCGTTACGCTACGTACGACTAAATAGCCATAAAATTCTATTTTTCAACCGACTTCCAAAAAAAGGAGGTTCTCAATTCGTCTGTATGTATTTTTTTTTTTTTTTTTTATATTTGTTACGCGATTTCTCCGGCAAATGTAAAGCGATTTTGAGTATGCCTCAAAGGCCATATAAATGCCATATAAATTTTATCGTAATTGATTCAGCAGTTTTTGGAAAAATCGACAGAAAGCAAAAAAAATTACATGGATGATGTTGTGATGTTCTCACCTTGTACTTTCGATCTCTGTTTTGACTGTGTTGCCATTTCTTAATGGATTTGGATGATAAGGAAGTACTAAAAAGCGAAAAATAAAAAAGCTCTTTTACAAAAATGACAACCGCCTTCAAAAACCAAAAAGTGAAAAATAAAGTGAAACAGAACACACATGACTTTAGTTTTCTTAGTCGGTGGCAATACAAAACAATAAATAGAACAGCCAAGCCACCGACTTCCGAAACTAAAGTTTATTTAAAGTTTAAAACGCGCTATGGAATTCTCGTGCGCATGTTTGAGTAAATGGCCTAATTATACGGCCGTAGTAAAACGTTTGACACCATAAGAATAGATAGGCATATTTTCTAAGTTTAGAATTCAAAATACCTACTTTTTATTCGAACAAGTAAGTTAACATTAAATAGAAAAGTACATAATTTTTGGCAAGTGTTAAAAAATGTATATTCAATTGTTCAAACCTAATAAACAAATACTGATTGCACAATATTAAAATTCAATAGTTTCTACATCGCCACTTCAACTCGCCACAGAGGGGTGGGCACAATACTTTAATGATGATATGATTCGAACCGGTGAAGACGTCCCCTGACTATCAAACGCAGTGCTCAGCTAATATGCCGTATAAAATGACGCTTTCAAAATATTTTGCAAACAATACGGAACCCTTCGGTGCTTTGCCCTCGCCCCTGCGCCCGCGCCATTGTGCCTGGAGCTGTCGGCTGCAGCACTTGCGGGTTATTGCGAGGCAAACAAACATGTAATACACTCGTCAACATCAAACACTTAATATGCTCATGTTACTGTTTCGTTTTGTACTTGCAAATGAACAGGTACTGAATTATTATGTTCAATACATAAATGAGAATTATGAGAGTTTGAACAGCACTAGCCTAAGGGCTAATTAATCTGTGAGAGGTCGAAGTTCGAACCACCCCGTTGCACTATTGAGTAGAGATATGAACTCACTCAAATTATAATTTGAACTAGATTGAAGCAGTTAACAGGAATATTAGTTATTACACTCGAATTGATGGAAGTATTGTATAAAATAAATATCTCAATGTTACTTATATAATCTACAGAGACATAAGTAACCACGGTCCTCATATAATAAAGTTGAAGTTTTCTAAGAAATTGATGTATGGATAGATTCAATAATAATATTAAACTGTCTGTCGTGTTTCAAAAGGTTTCGCCTGTAATGTAACGTTACAGAGGAGAACTGAGCATTACAGTGTGCAACTTGTAATGTTACAGATTCGAGTTTTACATTGATGAAGCAATAAGCCAGTCAATAAGGGAGGCAGTATTGTAGTATAATGCTCAAAACCGAATCTAAAATGTTACATTGCAGGTGAATGTTCGCCAAGCCAGGGAGGCAGGCAGTACTGTAAAGTAATGGTCAAAATCGAATTTCAAATATTATATTACAGGCGAACGCTCTAAGTGAGGGAGGGAGCACCTTAAGAAAACTTCAACTATATAGGTATATATGATAATATTTAAAAGGGTGTGAGCCTGGAGATCTGTCATACAGGTCCCGAACCTAGTACAGACTCCAGCTCTCACAAAGGTCCTAGATTAAGGCAAACATGTTTAAATACACAAATTGTAGCAGTGTCCTTTTTGAGAGAAATAAATTATATTATTATTATTATTATATCTTACGGCTCTATAAAATTTTTTTGCATTAGAAAAAAGAGGCTCGTAGAAGCAGGAATGCAAAACATTTTATTTCAAAGATAAGTTAAAACAATTTTAATTAATATTATTTTGTCATAACTTTGATAAATAGATCTAAGATAGTACTAAATACGGACGTATAATAACATAAACCAAACAAAAGTGTTTTAAAGATTAGGTAATATTTTATTTTTGGTAGAATTATAGTGAAACGAATAACGTTCCCGGTGTTGTTCAACCCTGCTTCTTTTAGGTTTTTAGTATTGACACTGTAATTTTAAATTGGAATGAAATAATATAACTAAATGAAAGCCGCATAATTTCATAAGATAAATTATTGAAATAGTTACAATTAAGTGCGACAGCTGCTGTCAAAATAGAATAAGTATATTAAATTCGGTGGCTATCGTAACCGTAACATGTTTATTGTACTTTTGTTACAAAGTGTGCATTAAAAACAATATTTTGTAACTTCTGTCTAATGCACTGTAACTGGAGTATAGTTACATTTATTTTTTGTAAACTGTTCATAATACCTATATGTATATGTGTGAAAAAAGTTCCATCGCTTTAATAAGTACGTAGATATATTCCTTGCAAGTACTAAAGATACGTGTAAAGGTACTTACACTAATTAAAGAGCCAATAACACAGGTGTTATTGAAATAATATTAGGTCTTTACATATGAAATTGCCGTTCGGTATCAAAAAATTAAAAATAACTTTTTTTAAAACAAATTATATATTTAGTCAATCGAAGTATGCACCATTGTTATCGATACACTTCCGCCATTTTATCGGGAGCTCATTGATCCCTTTGGTAAAAAAATCCTAGGAGCGAGAATCGAAGAACTGCTTGAAGGCTGTTTTAACTGCCTCATCAGAATTGAATTTTTATCCTTGTAAAAAGTTGTCCAAATTTCGGAATAAGTGGTAATCGGTTGGGGCAAGATCTGGAGAGTATGGTGGGTGACGCAGAGTTTCCAGTCGCAGCTCCTCTAACTTGGCGACCGTCTGATGTGCAGTATGTGGTCGAGCGTTATCCTGAAGGAGCAATGGGCTAGAGCAATTGACCAGTCTCGGTTGTTTAATGGTGAGCTTTTCCATCATTGTTTGCAACTGTTGACAATACATGTCTGCAGTAATCGTCTGACCTGATCTCAAGAACTTGTAGTGGATGACACCAGCACAGGACCACCAAACACTAACTAGAATCTTCTTTTTGGTCAGTTTTCGCTTGGGGCAAGGTTTTGCCGGTTCTCCAGGGTTAAGCCATTGTGATGATCGCTTGCGATTATCGTACACGATCCACTTGTCATCACAAGTGACAATACGATTTAAAATTCCCTCATTATTGTGACGATGGAGCAAAGAAGCGCAGCAACCGATGCGTGTTTGTTGGTGTGCTTCAGTCAATTCGTACGGTACCCACTTTTCGAGCTTTTTTACTTTTCCAATTTGACGCAAATGGATAATGATTGTTTTGTCACTTACTCCAAAGGCTGCTGCTAATTCAGAAGTGTTTTGAGATGGACCCGCTTCCACTATCGCCTTTAATTCTTCATTATTTACTTGAGTATCCGGTCGTCCACGAGGCTCATTTTGTAAATCAAAATTTCCAGAACGGAAACGTTGAAACTAAAAACGCACCGTTCGTTCGTTAGCGGTGCTTGGCCCGTACACGTCGTTAATCCTTCGAGCCGTTTCTGCTGCACTGGTGCCACGGTGGAACTCATATTCGTAGATACCGCGAATTTTTAATTTCTCCATTGTTGTTGCTATAGCAATTTTCAAGCCCAAACAAATGACGTGAAAACAAATGAAACATGAATTTTAGAATAATATTCTTTGGTCTTTATTTTGAAATAATTTTGAATTTGGAATTCCTATTCAAACACAAAATATTTGATTTCAAAGTTGCCAGTATTAAGTATCGGCAATTTCATATGTAAGGACCTAATAGTTAACTGAACACTGTCTAAGTGTTCTTAGATTAATGTTTAATATACAGTACGGTCTATTGCACAGAACAATTACAATTACTTTGTAATCGATGCCAGAGCATTTAAATACTTAAATGAGTGGCACCTGCTGCAAATGAGCAGCAAAACGCTTGAGCAGCTTCCATTGGTTAATTGATAATAAACCAAACAATAAACGAAAATAGAGTTAAAAATTGCATGCAAGATATTTGTATATGTTTTATATTTTGCACAGAATTTTCAACTCTATGTAGTTTAGTTCGTTATCTATCTATATATTAAATAAATAAAATTGAAGTGTCTGTTTGTAATGTTAAAATAATAGATTTTTAATTAATAAAAAAAAAATTAACATAAAAGCAACCGCCTTCAAAACGTAAAAAATAACTTTTAATTCGCAAGTCGGCGGCTTTGGTTTTGCTTGTTTTTTGCATTGCCACCGACTTGCGAATTAAAAGTTATTTTTTACGTTTTGAAGGTGGTTGTCTTCTTTGTTAAAAAAAAAAAAAAAACGCTTTTTAGTGCCTGCTTCTCATCATAGAAAAGAATTACGAAACGGCGACACCAAAAAAAAAACTGTGAACCTTTAATTTTCAACCCTTAGGGGTGGAGCATTTTCTTGAAATTTGAGGTATACACTGTCAACTAAAAAAAGAATCATCAAAATCGAACCACGCTGAAAAAAGTTATGCGTGGTCAAACATAAAAATAAATATATAAAAAAGAAATAAATGTTCATAAAATGAAAACTACTGAGCCAAACAATGTTAAATTTTTATGGGACTAAATGGCAACTATTCCGCATCAAACTAAAGAAAAATCACGTAAATCGGATCATAAATGTGAGAGTAATCGATGTACATACATAAAAAAACGAACTGAATTGAGAACCTCCTCCTTTTTGAAGTCGGTTAAAAATTATATATCCATTGTTAACAATTTGGTCCGTCTGTCTGTCTGTTTGTTCCAGCTAATCTCCGAAACGGCTAGTCCGATTTTGACGGGACTTTGACTGGCAGATAACTGATGTTATCAAGAGTAACATCGGGAACTTTTATTTTAGACAAATAATTAGGGTTCCGTGCAAAAAAAAACTACACAGATAACCGAAATTCACGCAAACGAAGTCACGGACATCATCTAGTTAATAAATAAAACCGGCTCGATTATATCGCTGCTCTGTTTACGCTGACCCTTAGCATATAGCGCAACTGTTGAAATGGCTGAAAGAACACAATATGTTTTATCACAGATTTGTTTAACCTATAAATTGCTGAACTTTTGTCAGTACGGTTATTGCTGAGATGTTAATTAATAATCATTATTTTGCATGCAATCGATACATTCCTGTTTAACTAAACATGTGGACTTTAGATGAATACCTGACTGTACTGTACTGAACTTTATACCATGTTTAAGGCAAATAAAGACTTATCATATCGTAACTCTGCCCAATTAGCAGACACTATAGTCAAACCACGACAGTATGACTCCAAGAGTCATGCCAACAGTCAAGCGGCCTGAGGTAGTTGCATAAAATAAATTAAACTTGAATTCGAATATCTTTGAAAACTGAAATTAAGTAAGTAGCTGTGTAATTTTAGTAGCCCATTACATAAATATTGTTCTTTTTTTTCGTTGCTTGATAGCCAATATTATTTATTGTTACAAACTAGGTAACAAAAAAATATTTTCTGGTCTCCTGGTACATAGGGACATGTGACAGATAGATCCCTATTTTTTTGATAATGTAATAATGCCTATAGTATTCAAGGATTACGTAGCTTCTTACTGACCAAAGAATTATTGAAATTGGATGAGTAGTTTCGGATATTACGCCCTACATACAAACTTACTAACATACAAACTTTCAACCTCTTTTTATAATATTAGTATAACTCTCAATAGAACACAGGTAATCGTTTCTGAAAAAAAAATAGTTACTTGACTGTTTATCTAGAAAAAACATATTTTTTAATCAATCAAGTGAATTAATCAAAGATCGGTGGATAGAAAACCACCAATCAATTAAATGTATCAACAATTTCTAACTTGTAAAGCTTAATAAAATCATGTCTATAAACGTACCGGTACATAATACTACGTAAAATCGGCCATTTTATGTCCATATGATAATGTTGTAACCCTATAATAGCTGGGTGCTTTTCAAAGGTGTCTATATGATCCGGGACCATCTGCCCCGGATTGATAAATTGTATAAAAAATATTTCCAACACAATAGTTGATGCGTTTGTGTGCGTTACCAGTCTGTATCAGAGGGGACTTAATGTTACCAGCATTTCTAAAACTTTTCTTCATTCTGTCATCGGTCAACGAATAACATTACTTTTTTATTAAAATCTAAGCTATAATTTTTACAGAGTTTTTATATGCTGAAGCAACTTTTTGATTAAAATGACAAAATGCCTTATTATTTGTACTGCTATAACATTAATCTTAAGCAAGACTGCTGACAAAATATCAGCAATTAATTTAAAATGAGTTACCGATTTCACTCAGCAGAAAATAAACAAGTACCTACTTGGCAAAATTAATTGCATCCGAATCAATTTATTGAGTTGAAACAAGCGATAATTTGATGGGCGTGGCTAGCCCTCGTCGGTAGCAACATTATTACAACCCTCAGTATACACACTGACACAATACGACACACTCGTGCACATATCTCCATGCCGTGTACACACTTGCTACCCCACACTACGCCACTGATATTGTACACATGTAGACAATGAAAGCGTTAAGCGCTTTACTTTTTTTATCTTTTTGTCAACTGAGTACATCCCCTCTTCGCAATGACACGACGCGGCGGCGTTGAAGTGACTACACTCGACACATTGCATATTACATATATCCCATCTCTAAGTACACAAAACATCAAACATTAAAATTCTAAGTTTTTCTTGAATAAGAATAATGCTTAACAACAGCGTCAATGAACAACATGCATGGCTCTACATTATACTCGTATCAATATTAAAAAACTGTGCGTCCGAGCAAAGACACATTTTGCAGAAACCCGAGCATTCCTGCAAACGTGAAAATTGTTTTTATCTGTTCGAGTATTTCGCTAAACGGCGAAAGACATAGTGCGAAACTGCGAACAGGCTATCGGAGTGCGAACAAAAACACCTTTACCGCACCCCGATACGTGAATCGGAACACATCGGCCTGCAAGGAACAATTCCTTACTGAATTCTATTAGACAGGATCGAATGCCTTCACATCGATGCGTATCAGACAACGCTAATTTGAGCAATTATTATTAGTTCATAGCATTCGCAAAAACACTAATTGGAACCGCTGCGGTGACAATCAATCACATCCAATATTTTGTGGATATTACAGATAAATAGGATATTTAGTTATCGAAAATGTGTAATCGACGAACAAATTGTTCACAATGTTCTGTTTTCGACAATTCAAGCTAAAACAGTGTTATGTAAATTGCTCGATCAAAATTCTAACAAAATCAATTCGATGTCTTACATTCTAAGCAAACATTTTCTATTTAATTTATAACAATTCGATAATGAAATTATATCTTAAATTCGATCAAGAGTCTGTTTTGTTCAAACGAGATAAGTATCGTGGGCAGGCAATCAATCAAAGAGATCGGGCTGTGGTTTCACCTGGTCTCGTCGAACAGCTAATCGGGAACTCATCCAAACTATTACTAATATCCGTCCGACACGCCCTACACGAATCATTTAGTCATGGGACATCGACGGCATTTACTGACGTCGTAATTACCTATTAGAAATTATTTTATTTACATTCCATTAACTAACAATCTCATTTTTATTACGATTAAAAACTATTTGGACACTTAATACTTTTTGGGTTTTTATTAGAATGTGTGGATCAAATGTTAAAGTGTAGGTAATTTATTGAATTAATATTTTTTTTGGCATTATTTTTTATTTTCCGCTAATTTAATACTTGCCTCTATGTCACACTTCCAATACCCTTACTAGACATGGTTCTAGCATCCCTCTATTTATAGCCAAGTTGTTTTGCCATGTGTTTGTAGCAAGTCTTGGTACCAGGATAACATAAATTGTGCACGGTTGCAACGTAACAATAGCTTGGAAGCCACGGGTAGCACTAGTGTTGCGCTGCCTACGCCTACTTGCCTGACTCGACTGCCTCGCTTGCTCCTCGCTCTTGCTATCTTATTACAATCGTTTCTTCTGACACTTTACTATCTATGCACGCATTTTATAGTGACAGACTTCTTTTTGCTTTTTTTTTAATTTTTCAGTAGATTATATCATAGAAACTATTTATTCAGGAAGACACACGTTTGCCATTGCGTCTAGAAAATATGTAGGTGAAGCTTATCTGAAATTTAATTGTTGTGAAAATATATTATGTTTAATCTGAATAAGCACCTTTAAGCAAACTATAGCAACAACTGCTTACCTACGTCATTTATTAATTTATGCAATACTTATTAATATATTACCTAGATACATAGAATCGACAGGCAAACACTGCAAGTAGGTAGTCACTTGCAGTATTATATGCCTGTCGATTCTATTAGGCAACTCTGACTTAAATCATTCTACTAGGAGCAGAGTGGGTGGTACGCTCAGTTATTCAGTTACTTAGTTGTTATTGGTGATTAAATAGTCTAATTCTTAGTGCTGTGCTTTTTGCGTTCAAATCAAATAGGTGGCTCATTAAATTAAATGAGCTATCAGCCGTTTTCAATGCGTTAAGAAAAACATTTTGCGCTTTGAGGTTCGCAAGTGTGCGAAATTCTTTCGTCTTGTAGGGCGACCGCGGAGGGTCTCACTGCATCATTCATGCGTTTTTTCGCCGACACCTCACTCGTATCAATATGTATGTGGGTGTGTGATATTGCCGACAACACGGCTGAGACAAACACTGAACTAGCCGTAACGTTTATTTTCACACTTCGCTTGAAACTATAGTAGACAGTTGTCGTTTTCTTAAAAAGTGCTAAACCACATCCATCTATAAATAAGATACTGAGTTGAAGCACCCTATACATGGTCATCAGGTTTTGTATGGACCATACGAGCTTAACTCTAATACTAAATTTAACTTGCTAGGTATATCAATACAATTCTCTTTAAAATAGCACCTGTGGTCCATGGTTCATAAAAAGTGACTGAATAAGCTATGTTTGTGTCGACAGCCTTTAGAATTCCGCGCATTTAACACCGCTCGCGAAAAAATCTCGATAGAACGCATCGACAGGATCAGACAACAATCGAAATGTTAACACGACAACAAAAAGTTGTTTTCCAATGGTTTTTGGAACACTTGAATCTTTACGATGATACTTAGTTGTTTACTTGCAAAAATCGACGTAAAGTGAGATGAAAGTAATTAAATGGGTACCTACGTCTTGAAGGTGCAGAACATGGTAGATGTAAGGATGTAAATAACTAAATAAACATTGATACCAATTTGAAATAGTGACGCATGTGTGAATAATAAAGTCTGACAAATTATTTATTAAGTCTGTATCCTTACATATTCCGCTACAAGTCTTGCTAATACTGACGTTTAATTTATGGAATTGCAAAAACCAAAAACCTATCGAAAATTCATTCCCAAAGGAATGTTTAGAGCGCAAAGAATGTGGGCGCGTCCGAAACAAAAATTAAACACGTTACAAATAAAAACAAAACAGACTATTAATATTCGTTAGAAATATTGGTTTGTCCCAAAAATGTGCCCGGGGGCTGAAACACGATCCCACGTGGGTGTTGAGTGGACACGGCCCGAACAAATACATAACCTAACCGATTTATTGGGCGACTTGCGTACGACACGCCGCCGCAAAATTATAATAATTATGATTTGTGAACTTATTAATATTCATGGAGTAAGTAACGGCCCGGACAATCATTGCACACTTAGCTTAGTTATCCCAAAGAATTTTGTTAAAGTTTAATGTTTTAATTTACAATCAGTTCGTTTTTAGAGACAAAATACAAATCTCATATTTTGCCAGTGATGAATGATTTATCCTCGATGGGAATCCATAAATTATTTGGAGTCTGTATTAACATGATTCATAATACATGATTTACCGACATCAATTCACAATATTCTCATTATTAAATTGGTACACAAATCAGGTCCATACTTTTGCTATTGAATATCAGTATCGTACGGTATGTCTCCTCTGTAGGTGAAGCCCGAATACCAAGAAATGCGATACCAACATGCTCAATTAATAAAACGATTCCCGTGTGTCCACGACGTATCTTCATTTTCTCTTCATTATTCCTTTTGTGAACCTTTGAAACTTCTTATAAGGTAAATAATTTTAAATTATGAACTCAACCGATTGTTATGAAATTGCGATATGACCCATAAGTCTACGTTGGTCTCTCAAATACTTGCTCAAACCAGAAAAATACATTTTTTGCGATATTCCAGCTTCTGAAAATATAAAAAAAAATATAAAAAAAGCCTCGCTTATTTGTCTTATTATGTCCCGCGTGAAAGAAAAAGTCAGATCCGTTTTTAGCGGACATCTCCTACAAATACGATAATTATGTACTATCGCGGACCTTTTCCGCCTGCTCAGTTAAAATTGTTTTCCCTTGGCGCCTGCGAAGTCAACGGGTCGGGGTAGAGAGCGCTTCCATCTTTTGAGTGCAAGCAAAAATGAACTTAGTGGTGGTCAGGCGGGTGTGACCACGATAGTACATACACAAAATAAGTGATTTAAGGGTGATACAAAAACAGAATTAATATTTCCGATAAAGAATAAAATTGTGACTTTACGTATTGCTGAAAGAGATTCTCCTCTTGATCCTTAAATATATATGAACACACATTTCTGTTACACGCTATACTACCTACCTTATAGAGTTTAATCATCTCGTAAATGGCCAAATACTGAAACGCTACATAATTTTAAGATATAAGTCAAATCAAGTAAAATTAATTTTCGTGCTGTCTTTATCACTTTATGTCAAAGTGACTGTATGTGACAAGACTTAAGGCGCTACCCCGACCAAAAGTGCGTTTTTCTTCGTTATTCAGGGGCTATTAACTCATTAATTCTAATCTTTGTTTTGTTATTGAGTCGCATAAATGTTAGTAAAATATATTGTTAAATTATATAAGTATAGTATTTAAATGTAAGCCACGCCTAATGGCACATAATCCAAACATTTTATTCACGTTTTCTCTGTAAGTGTATTTGTAATTCTTTTGAGAAAAAAAATATCGTTAACCGTATTAATTAAGAGAAACAAACTACATTTAAAAGTATAATATTAATGTTTAATATCCTATCATCACATTCCACGTTCTTATTTTTTTTATGTACCCTATATACACCGAAATCTCCCTGTAAAAAAATGACTAAAATAATTGAAAACATGTATCTTTTGCTAAAGTTGACGTGCTATTAATTTGAGGATTACACTAATAGATAGGTAACTTAACAATTTTTATAATTCACTTATTTTATTATTTTATTTCAAAAGATCGTTTCTCTTTTTTTATAACAAAAACACCCAAAAATTATGCGAATTTCGATTCTGCGGCAAAGAGGAAAAGTATGGTCAAAGTTATTTGGTCAGGGAAGCGCCTTAATGGCATTTTTATTAAGTTGAGTATCGTTTGAGTATTTAGCCATAAGATCTTTAACTTCGTCAGCTTAATGTAGGTATAGAATAAACACAACAAGATTAGCATAGAGCCACTTAATATCTAACACGTGATCTTCTAAAGTCTTATTCTATTCTGACACTCTTTTATTACAATTCTCAGCATCAGACTTTGAGCTTTCTCCGAAGTATTTTGATATTGTTTAACTTCATTTTTATTAAAACGCTCGCGTGCCCGTCCATCTCTTTGTAGATTTTAACGCATTGATAAGTTATCGCACATCTTGTGACACGACGCAGCATCGTTGACGGCGCCTACCTTAAATCCTGCATGTTATTGTATAAAGAGTATAAACATTTCTTTTATAGCTTTATCGTAATCTTCAAGCGCTTTATGAGGTGAAATGTCGTAATTTTTCATTAATTTTACTTGGCCGTAACCTTTTATAGGTTCATATTTGTAGATCTTTATGCTTGCTCTTAAAGAAAATTGTTAACTGTACCTAAATATCTACATACATTGAAGCAATTATATTAATAACTTTTCAATCTTCAATTAAAGTATGGTAAGTAAGGTAAATAAAGTAATTTCTGTAAAGATTTAAGAGGAAGTCATAAATAATTACATTTTATTTCGACTTATTATTTAGACGGGATCTCATTTATACGTAGGTATACTTACGAAAAATCTGAATTAGTTTTTTACATCCGCCTAATTTTTTGAGAAGTGGAGATTCTGATATTCTTGTATTTTTTTATCTGAGAGGAGCGATGATGCCGGTTAGGGCTGTCAAAACGCTTGACGTAAGGATTGACGAGCGTGCCCTGCCTGGTTAGGTGTTTTGTACTTTTTTATGTTCAGCCTTGTACAATATTGTTTATCTACAAAATCGTCTGGGAACAAAATGATCAAAGCTTCGATGAGAAAATAAGTAGAGGTCATAATAATGTTTCTTAACTTGTATTGATCTTTTAGATTAGATTATGTTATTAGATTACAATCTTCGTGTAAAAAGTTTGACCTGTGAAAAAAAAATGTCTAGACAAATCAATTGGAATGTTATGAAAAAAAGTAGTGTTTCAAAAAGGAATAGTTACAAGAGTCCAAAAATATAAAGTGGGCTTCAGATAAAGAGAGAAACGTAAATGTATATGTGACAATTCTCACATTTCTCCTGAAACCACGCAAGATACAGTCCTGGTTGCGCACTCTCAGCAGATACATATCAGTGCAAGAAGGATGGTGCTCTCTCAGTCGCGAACTGAACAATGGGAAGATGCTTTAATTCAAGCATACAGCCAGACAGGAAAACGTGCCATTATTTCATCTAACCCTGGAAATAACATAAAAATGTCAAGGTGTAATACATTATTAACAGAACCAGCAAAAACATAGATACTATCTATAGCAGTAATTATCTGTTTCATTTACTGCTATTTCTGGCATTACGACTACATCGTGAATTGAATTCGCAAATAGTTCTTATTCGAGTTATGATGACAGTAAATGACTTGTCCGACACTTATGGCAATACAAGGATCAATTAAAATGGTTATTTTATTCAGTTCGTATTTTTAATTGGCGCAAAATAACAAACAGTATTAAATGAGGTTCAATGAGTGAATTATTGTAATAGGTAATGAAAATGGCCGGTCTCGCGGGCCCTCGTCATGAATCACGGAGACTCCAGGAGCGGCGCGACAAAAAAAGGCCTCATACGAAGCCTGTCCGGAGTGGCTAGTGCTCGCTACATGTTCGATTTTCCACAAGCCTTCGACTAACCTGCGCGTGCACATTTGAATGTTTATCAGTTTTAATTTGTTTTCGTTCACGGACGATCGCCGTCCCTGTTCCTCCCGAGCTATACGTTTTCATTTTAATTTATATTTATCAGCGAGATATGACTGTGCAGTTTGTGGCCCGTGTTGTTGCTACATTTACTATTATATTTTTATTGGGATGCTTTTGTATGAGTTGGCAGATATTTATCGGGTATCGGAACATTATTCGGTCTGCTCATAATCGTCCGCATAAAGCACCTTGTCACACGGTCGTTGGGCGCCGAATGCGCTTGCGCTCGCCCGACCCCGAGTATTCTTTTTGTGCTCCCAGGACGAGGGGCCGTATTCTCTGAGAAGTGGAAAAAATGAAGATATTAATATATCTTTCTAATTCGAAATACGTTTCGGATAAAAGGTACATCATAAATCATTATGCACGCTGTACGAAACTGCCTTCAAATATGCGAGAGAAAACGGTTTTCGGGGAAGTGCCGTCGATGTCGTCAATCAGTCGCTATTGTGACACTATCGAGAGTCTGTTATTGTTGGATAGTGTTCGAATAGGTCCTGTTTGAAACGTTTTAATTGAATATGGTCGGTGTTCTAGATATGGTGTATTGAATGTAGCGATTAGTATTGTGGGTCAGACGGAACATGGCGCGTGGTCATGTCGAGCGCGGGCTGGCGGCAGGCGGTGTAGCGGTGTGGCGGCTGAGTCAGCAATCGGCCAGTCATCCACCGCTTATTAGCCGGACTCCATCTGAGATTGAATTAGCTTCGATATGTAACATTTAATAAAGACTGAAACAATGCGCGGCACACTTGCGCTTCAAATGATGAATTGATCATTATTGTTCTTAATTAAACTGCGCACATTCGGAAAAAAGAAAATAGTGAATTTTAGTGAAATGTCATTCACCCATTCACAAACTATCCATTAACATGACGCATCAAACGTTTGAGATTTACACCAAACGTTGTGTTATCTTCATCAATAGCGTCACGCTGATTTAAGATAATTCCGCATTAATGTCTAATGAATATGTCCCAAGCAACAGGTGCACGGATATCATGTGTCGTCCAATTATTATTCAAGGCGATGACAAGCCCGCGGCCAGTAGTCGGCGGCACGAATGATGAACATTCATTTGATAACACTTGCTCTAAAAATGTAATAAATAGTGTTTTGTATGACAAGCTTTTTGTTCCGCAACACGATATCCGGTGAACGATTGTTTTTTCTCCAAACTCACCTAAAGCCATTTACCACAATTTGGGTGCAAAGGCCGAGTGGATCAGGTTTCACCTCACTCGTGCTATTTCTAAAAAGCTTGTTTTCACAGCGGAGCGCACTTAAGTAGCGATTTGTAACTCAATACTGCAGAGTAATTCGGGCTAGGCGATGTGCCAACTGTAGATTTCTTCTTGCTTTACTTACAGACCGTTTAATGCTATCAAATTGACTTAAAAATACAAATTTTTAGCTTAAAATCACATGTAGTTTCACAAAATTGTTTGCCAAATTTAACGTAATCTTGTAAAATCGCATGTAAACCGTAATCATTACACGGATTCAATCCGTCAAAAAAGTACGGATCCAGAAAAAAAACATAAGATAAAGTTTCACATCGATAATATAGTAACAAAAAAGTGTCTCCTGTGGGTGATACAGCCGTTTAAGATAAACATCTGACCCTAGCCGGTGTCCCGGCTCGGAACGCGACGAATTCACGAAGTGCATTCCCAACTGGTGTTCGATTTGTTTTTGTTTTGACACTAAATGTTCAAAGAAATCATTTTCAACATGATTCTTGTTTTTGTAGCTATTAATAAACTTTATTAAAAATGAAATTGTCTTTACCAAAAATAAAATTGTGAAAATTACTCTTATCATGTGTACAATGGATTATGTTGGTAAAATTGAAAATTCTAGGTAAATATTAATTCTATACTTACATTTTCCTTGAGTTCATTATTTCAATTTCACAATCTAAGAATCCAGCTTTAATAGACACTATCGGCGCGTGCGCAGAAGATACATTAAATTGTTATAGAATTTGTAGACGATCGTTTTTTGTTTGGAACAGCGATGGAGATGAGACGTTCGATTAGTAATTAGACGGGCGACACATGTTTTGGACTCTTTTATCTTGTATTAGACTCATTAGTAGAGTCGAGACGTTTTTATTGTTCCCGATCGATGTTCTACAGTGATTTTTATGTTTCTATATTTCCTTTTCTTTCTTTTGCTTAGCGTATCGTATCTACCTGTGTTGCAAGGAATCTCTTGTATCGTGTTTCGATTTTTCATTCCTTGTACGTTTTCTTTGATGTTTGGCATTTGATTTTGCTGTCAGCAAGTCCAGTATTATTAGTAGAATGATCAAATTTTTATAATAATAAATTTTATATTGTTATCTTCTTTTAATATTCAACTTCAAAATATCCTCCATGGGCATTCTTCGTTACAATTGGCATCATATATACGTAGAATCATAGAGAATAAAGCGTAAATATTTTGTAATGGAACACTGAATAAGAAAGGAAGTATCAATCCATTGAAAACGTGCGATCCGTTCATACGATGGTATACAAAAATTGTGGCAAGGGAACGCCTAAAGAGCCCTATTATTGTAGCGTTAACAGACACTTGAGATTAGCATCTGTGGCTCCTCAAAAATCTTCATATTTCAAACACAATGCGCAGGATTACAACCGAAGAGGTTTATTTGTAAACACGACAACATAATAGTAATGCTACATTGTGCTGCGGTCACCAAAGCGTCTGCCTACTTGTACTGTATTTTATTGAATATCATCTCATACGATTCGGTGAACTTGTGTGTATCAATACGGTGGAGGTGCAAAAAAGTTGGCAAAAAATTAGGGTCACCGTGGAATCACTAGGTGGAAAATTCGTGTTTTCTATTGTTGTTTTGAGATTGGCCGAGTCGGTAATAATAATCTTTTAGTTATAGATGTGATGTTTCACTGAGTATGTTATCACACACACATGACAACAGAGTTATTCTCTTTTACTAACTTTTGTAACTGCTTTTTAATTAATATTATGATATACCATGATACATGAGACCATGGTAAGAAGGGAAATCAGAACAGGAATCCAGTAAATAAGATATCATCGGTGTGATAACACCATTCTGAGGAGATTATCTCTATTGTTCACGTTCATCATCAAGTTATCAGGAGTAAAACGGATGTTGAGCTGCCTTTGTCACAGTGCTCCAAAGCTTATTAAGCCGTCGACACAAAAATATATCATCGACTGCAACAATAAGGTTCAAAGTGGCATGCGGCCTGCTACTCCAGGCTTTGTTACGGGAATGTGACAAAGTCGTCTTATAAATATGATTTATGGCCGTGTTAAGTATCCCGTGCAATTGTTGTGAATATTTATTTATGCTCGTAAACTATAAACAACGAGCAAATCTGGTTATTTACGACGTGATTGGACATTCGCATATTTGGATGTGGTGGCTGTTTTTCTTAACTGTGGATTTAGTGAGGGGTGTTCTACATAATGCCTGGTTCACTAGATGTGATGCGTTGTCGAATAATTTTGCTTGATTATCTTTGTTGGGATATTGGATGTTTGATTAACTTTAAGAGAGAAAATACTGAAGTTGTAATTGTATGATGCAATTAAATCAATTTCAAATATGTAGATTAAAATTATAAGGTTGGCATGGATAGGAATGGTCCTCACCTACAAATAAAATTGCTTGAAAAACATTTAGTAGGTATTTTACTGTCCATTTCTAAATGTATCTTACCGCTATCCATCCACAGGCAAATTTAATAACGTTATTTATTTTTTATCAGGAGAAAAGCCGTTCAAATGCGAGTACGCGGGCTGCGACAGACGGTTCGCGAACTCTTCGGATAGGAAGAAGCACTCGCACGTGCACACGTCAGACAAGCCGTACAACTGCCGCGTGCATGGCTGCGACAAGTCGTACACACACCCCTCGTCGCTGCGCAAGCACATGAAGGTGCACGGCGCAGCCGGCGACGCCTCCCCGAGGTACGACAGCGACGGAGACGACTCCTCGTCGGCCGGCAGCGTCAGCGTCACCGCCGGCGCCGCCAGCCCCTCCGCACCCCTCCCGCCACCATCAGCGCCCGCGCCACAACACCACCAACACCACCACCCCTCCATCACGGAGAAACTAGAAAGCCTCAACGAGAAATACCTCAATCCGCACGACCAGAAATCTTACGAGCGACCACCGGCGCCGCCCCACCACAACCAGCCCCCACACCTCACCAACATCGGTGGGAACGGCGTCATGGACAACAAGCTGGGCTTTGGTGGTCACTGGACGCAGTTCCAGCAGCCGGCGCCGGCGATGCCGCACGGCGTGCCCGACTGGTGGTGCCCCACGCAAGAGTCCTACCACCACCATCACTTGATGCACCACTCGGGCGCCGCCGCCGCCTACTGACCGCACCGCGCTTAGCGAACTCTTCATTCGACGAACGTCTGTTGATATGAGCACCAACGACAAGTTAATTAGGTCATGACTTTTGCTTGCGTAGGTTAGGACGTGGAATGAAAAGTTCACTAATGCGCTCCGGAACAGTATTGTTTTCAATGTGTTACGCTTATTATAAATCTAATTAGTCCATAGTCAATCCGACCATTTCTAAATCATCGCCAAACGTCAGCCGTCCGAGAGATATTTAATATTTGGGTCTACTAGAGCTGTTAAGAAAAGAGTTGTTCGGGAGAATTGTTAGAATGTAAACTGTAAACAATAGAACATTATGTCACAGATTCTGTTGTTTACTGTAAAACAACTGAGTTGTAAACAATGACCGCTAGTTGAATGCTTTACAGCATGTCATATATTTCCTGTATACATTTGAACGACGAAAAGTGTCTTATTATTTTTTGGAACACGATTTCTTTATTGAATAAGTATTGTGTGTTGGAAACGATTTGTGATGTCCACGGACACGGTTACTCTGTAGACTAACATTTTTGTCAACTTACTGCAATTGTTGACAGTGATTTATTACAGCCTTTGTGTAGTAAAGAGATGTACGTACAAACAGATGTATTGTTAAATATATTAGTTTTGCGAAACGAGAATAATTAAATATTCATACATTTCTGTTTTACATATAGATGTTTATTTATGCTGTGAACGCGATATACAAATACTTTACTGTTCAATCATTAACAGGTATATATTTATACAGTAGCATTGTCGGCGACAGAAGAGGTACCTATTATAGCAAATATTAAACGTGACTCGTAACATAAAATTATAATGATCAGCATGGCCAAAGCACCGAAGTCTAATAAAAACTACGATTTTATAGGTTGTAAAATGTATGTAAATTGATAGTTATAAGTTAGATAGTACGCTGTAAAATATATATTTTAGGAAATGCCCAGTGATAGTAGAGATAAGGGTTTGATTTCTTTGTACATTTCACACAAGTGTTGCTCCTTCATCGTGCTATGGACTCTTGAACTATATTATGTATATTTATATTGAACATAGTGCTATTTTTTCACGGACCGACGTTTTAGATAGTGAAAGAAGTTAAAAGTGTACCTATATTAATACCTACCTAATTGACTGAGAAAACATTACGTATTTTAAGTTATTTTAAGATGAAATTGTCTTTTCTACAGCCCTGTAAATAGCAAGAAATAAAATAAACAAATATTTCGATTTCATAAAGATTACTTTATCTTAAACCCTATTTTGGAAAAGATTATTATACACTCACAATAATATCTACTTTTGTTAAGTTTGGAAGGAGAAAGAGTAGGCGTTTTGCCCAGTAGTGGGACACAAACCTACGCTAATTAAAAAAAATGTTTTGCCAGCTTGAGAAATAATAGAAACAAACTTTCTTGGGGGTGCTTGTTTCTATTATGGTATAAATGTATATGGTGATAAGGTTTTTAGGTAAAGTAGATATATTTATAAGTTATCTAACAATTTTAAAATTCTAATGACCGTCCTTCATACCTAATGGTTTATAGCAATAAATATTCATTCAGGATAGGTAGGTATAATTAATAAGTCGAGTACCTAACTAAAATTATTTATATGAATCATGAGTTTAATATGGCACTGTAATTTGTTAACTTTTTTCTTACAAACATGGCCTTAAACATTAAGAGTCCGTATCCCAAATCCAAAGTTAAAAGATTGATACCTCGAGTCACGAAATCTAAAATGGAAATCCAATTCTCGCGATCATTTCGATCGGATTCCGATCAAAAAACCTAAGTCCGTGACGATACCCACAATAAAACACCACACAATAACAAAACGAGGAACAATCATATTCCAAAAGAGAATTGAATTTATCATTGAGAAGAAACGAGAGAAAGAAATGATAAATGATCTAAAGGGCATAAGTACCACCGAGTGTGAGCGAGAACGCGATACTATTCGATTCGACTTTACTGTCCGAGGGGATGATTTATCGTTTCTCAACAGGGATTGGCCGATCCAGCACTTAAAAGATTTATAGATCCGTATGGTGCATGCGCGGTAGGAGCGTTTTCTTATTATAAATCTCACTCCTGCGCATGAACTCGCGATTGCCTCTTTAGCTGTCCGTTGGAGAAATTAAAAAATATGTTAACATATTGCGGTGGTGGAGGAATGAACCGGCCCGAGTGCACCAAGAACACTGCGGGTAATTGGCTGGCTAAGTTAATGCGCCGGCGCACGGACGCTGCATGCACTGCCCCGACTGTTCTGTACAAATAATTGATTATGACATTAATATCCATTGTAAAGCGTGTTTTATTTTACTATCAATTGAGGTAGTAAAGATTTTTGGTATAAATCATTTATGTGTAACTTGAAATGCATGTATTGAATAGGTACGAGTCCAACCAGCTATTTCGAATAAAGAATCCTGAAGCAGAACTAGAAGCACCCTTATCTTGAGAAAGGGTTTACTGTACGATCGCCAACCAGCTCAATCAATTTGTTTTATAAACAATATATTTTGAAAGAACCTAAACCTTTAACCTAATGTAGGTATACATAAGTGCTGTAAGGTAAGATGATGATACTCATCATCATCATCATGTTAACCTTTACACGCCTACTGCTGGGCACGGATCCCCCTCAAGGGGGGGACCAACCACAATCGCCATGCTTGGCCGATGCAAGTTGATTTATTTATTCATGAACACATACATTTGTTTTAACAGGTAAGACCCAAGCTAACAAAAGTAGTCACAAATTGCTATTTGTCCAGTCCCAAGTAACGGGTCTGGGTAGAGCACAACTTACACAGTGGACAACATACTAAGTATCACCCTCCGCGGAATTCCGCCAAAGAGCAAGAAAATATGTGAAAACGCAAAGAGACTCTATTGAGTAATTCTACTGCCCGAATCACTGGTGCAAAGTTTAATAAGTTTGTACGGGTTGCCGGAACTTTAAAAAGGCCCTCCCTCGGTCCTAACCGTAGCCTCCTGTTTGGAACAAGCAATCCCAACGACTCGAAAAATTGGGAATTATTCAAGATACCCCGAAAAACCATAAAAACATATTTCACCAGAGCGACATTGCGCCTAACTTCCAAAGCAGATCGCAGTAAGTGTTATGGTACGCAGAAGGACGCTGTTGCCCATCCTGTGGTCAATATCCCTCTGTCGTCTTCTACGACACCCACGGGTAGAAATGGGGTGGTGCTATTCGCGGCCGGCACTACACGGCTTAAGCCATGATGATACTACTTTTCATCTTAAGTAACATGTCTGCTACAAAAATGTAAAAGCTCTGCCAATTTCATATCAAGAATTAATTATTAACTTAGAACCTCAGAACCATAAAAAAGTAAGAACCACCAAATTCAGTACTGTTCAGTGATTACTGAACTATCAGATCCAACAAGTTACCAAATATTAAAAAAGAAAAAACACAAAATGCGTCCCTGAACCTGAACTACGTTAGTGCGCAAATTTATCGGCAGGGGTGAGATATCGTTATGAGGGCTGCGTAGGCCCGGTAGGAGCGACCTCGGAGCGCGGGCCCGTGCATCCCCAGCTAAAGATAAGATCTGCAGCCTGCCAGTGACACCTGGCCCCGCCCCCATCAGCCCCCGACACACGGCAATCCCCTTTTTTGTTTACAGAGGGAGAACGTGTATTCATGTTCTAAATATAGATAATTACTGGTCAACATTGTAGAGAATAGTTGGGATATTTTTTTTTAATTCATACAAATATGGTTGAATTTTGTTCTAATGGTTATTATCTAAACTACACTGCATTGCATTGTATTTATAAAGTCAAGTCATTTATTTGAATTAGACCATTAAAAGGCACTTTTAAACGTCAGAAAAAATTTAATCTAGTCGCCCCTTCCAAAAGGTATAGTTTCGTATGGGAAGAATGAGCAAGAGACTCCATACTTACATACTATAGTCACATAACAAAGCTAATCAACCACTTATATCAAAATAACGTAAGAGATAAAACCGTTATTTGTCTCTTGCTAAAATGAATGACGAATCTGTTACCTCATTTTTAAATATACACAGGATCGTTAATATTGATGTTAAAGAAATTTTGTAAACTTGACTTTTTTTGATTCAGTCTTGAATTAAGCTTCTCAAAAAACGCAACTTGATTGAATGCTAGTGTACAAAGTATCATTACACAGAATGAGGTATCGTAGAAGAGACAGTCACAATCACACAAAAAGTCTCGTGGACCCATGGGCCCCTGGTAATATAGTCTGAATGGAAATTGCAAATGTATTCGACAGAGGTGCAAAAAAGAATGTATGGTAAAATACAATAGAGTTGAGATTCTAATACATGCAACCCGGGCGGTCGTTTTTCGTGTGGCCCCGTTCTGTAAGGACTGAAATCTTTATTTATTAGAATCGGTAAATTATAAAAGTCCAGTGTTTTATGTCCGTCGCATTGTTATTGACGTGCTACAAAAACTGACCGGCGGTCCGATAGATTATAATTGGGAAGAGAAATTAAGCTATGATTAACATTCTTTTGTTTTTGTTTAAATAAAGGAATATTGGCACTTGGTAACTAGGTACTGTAAGACTTCAGACCATGCTAAACCTTACCAGATCGTAATATGTTCTGGTGTACTGAGAGTCGGAGATTCTTATAAATAAAAGAGAGAAACTGAATCAAATTAGTATATTGATCCATTAACGTTAGCACTCCGAGAGCGACAGGCCAAAAACTCACCTTGTAAAAAAAAAAAGCATAACGCTTCTAAATTTAAAATACTGTCTAGAACAAATCCAGACAACTTTTCACATACATGCAACCCTTACAGTACCTAGTTATGTACGAGGTGTAACTAGACATAATAATATCACTTTCAGCCAGTTTCAGCGACTTGCACAAAACCAACATTAGTTTAACGGAGACTTTAAATTCATGCTGTAACTTTAATTAAAAAAGAATTTAAAGTCTCCGTTAAACTAATGTTGCTTTCGTGCAACTCAACGATAGTCGTTACTGTATACTGCCTACCAAATTAAGTATCATTGAGCAAAAAATATTGCTGGGAAACGTCTTTCATTTTTGGTGTAAAGAATCACTGTTTGTGGTAGAACACAATGTATTTAACGCTTGTGAAACATTGTGCCAGGTGCATGCTGCAGTATAGGGTCATGGGGGTATTTAAAGTTTAGTTATAACATTAAAACTCGTTTAAAAAAAAAAGTTTAAATAAATTCGGAATTTTGACCTTGAATATCTCTACGTAATCAGAAGGTTCCGAAGTATAGTCCAGAACATAAAAGTGATCACCATGATGAAACGAATAATTGTAACTTTTAACTTTGTTAAGTATATTTTTACTATGGAGGTTAAAGGTAAGGAGAACCGTCTCTGTGTATCAAAAAGTATCCGTTAAAAGATGTTAAATACTACAATCACGACCAGGTAAAAATGTTCTAACTGCATACTTCAATCCGTCAACAACTGGTACATTCATACCATACCTGCTGCAGACGCTGTAAGGACGCTGATGAAACGCCACTTCATCTTCTGGGGGAATGCGGAGCACTAATTCACAAGCGCAACGATCATCTGGGCAAACACCTGTTAAGTCTGGATTAAATAATGGAGATTGCCCTAAGCAGATCTTACAGTTCATCACAGCTGCAGAGTTTGGTGGCGGTCTTTAACCAAAAAAGAAATGGGTGGTCACAATAGATCAGTTCTGGTCGCAGTGATACCATAGCCGCTTAAAGGAAAAAAAATGCCCTGTGCCTACGCTAGCGCCATATTGGCAGATTTCGGAACTGTTATTTACTGCTTAAAAGTAGACACTTTTTCAACTTTCCCCCCATTTTAGATTTCTCCTTATCTTTCTCTCATCATTTGTGACTTGAGTTGCGTCTAGTGGGTCCTAATTGTATGGAGAAACAAAAACAGCTAAGTTTACAATTAAAAATGAGGTAGGAAAGAAACATTTGTTATCTTTACTTCGGTTGTTACATTTCCTTTCGAAATTTAAATAATTGTATTGTAACCATCTCAATTCGTGTTCTGAATTCAAATGTAAAGGTGCGGAAGCGACGCAGGCGGTCAGTGGGAACCGCATTGTTCCATTATCGGAACGAGAAAAGTGTTCGCGGCGCCACCTAGTGAGAGATACCACTACTAACATGAACATGGAAATTATGCGATACGTGAGCACAACGAAAACACATTTTGTGTCTTTTAAGTTAAATAAAGTTAATTTGAAAAGTCCTTACATGCTATCACCAAAAGAATGGCGTTATGTTACTTATTTTTGTCGTATATTAATAAGGAACCATTCAAGAAAATGGGACGTGCCTATTCTTAAAAATCTTATAGGAATTTGAGACCGACTAACGTTGGCCTTGATTTATCATAAATGGTTATTTGACACGATTTACCAAATAATTCCAAGACAGAATTTAAAAAAGAAACACTTTTCATTAACCCTGAATCCCGATAAACTTTGAATTAACTGTAAAAAATTGTTTTGAAATGAATAAATAGTAAACTTAGTTGGCAAAAAAATGACGTCACATTTTACTATTGCAGCTCAGCTTTTTGACAGTTCATCAAAAGTATGTTATAAGTGGTGTCAAACACCCAATTCTAGTTAGATATAATAAACACACCTACGCATAGAAATAAATATACTTAACGAGTGTAAAAAGATACATTACATAGCCGTTAACTACGCATCTTTTTTTTTTAATGTTAGTTAGCTTGATGGACAAGTATGCTTCTGTCCATCAAGCTAACTAACATTAAAAAAAAAAAAAATATGCTGAGAAACCTCTTTTATTTTTGGTAGGTAAGTAAAATTACTGTTTATGATAGCGGAATGTACAGACGCCAACACATCAAGCCATACCAAATTGTCAAATTTTCCCAATCGAATATGAACCTTTTTTTTGTAAAAGAGTTAAAAATCTATCAAAGAAATTTGACAGTTTGTTGTAGCTTGATGTGCTGGCCTCTGTACCGTACGTAAAACGTTGTGCTTGGGTGCAACAGTATAAGATTCTAAACCCATTCTCGTGAAAATAGCCAAAGTTGGAACCGGTATCTCCATAACGCGATGGTTCAGAACAAAGAAAAACTAATATCGCAACGATGGGAAGACAAACAATTATTAGCTTATATCAAATATACAGATACGCCAATTTTCTACGCTTAAGCGCCGCGTAGCCGCTACATCGCCTACGTAGTAGACGCCACGTTGATACGCTACAGTCCGTAGACGTCTCATCGCGTAGCATTGCGTAGTAATGCTAAAGTAACGTTGAAACTGAGCAAACGCCATGCAAACGCTACGGATCGCATCGGCTACGCAGTAGACGCTACGCGATCAGTAGTCGACGCCGCCGTAGTATGAATAGGTTAGACAGCTGCTACGCTGCGTAGATGCATCGTAGACGCCACGCAATTGCTACACGCAGTTAATTATCACCAGCACGCGATGAAAGTTGATTCCACCCATCATAATAAACATCTTTTTTTGATGTTAAGCCCATATCTGATTTGTGACAAATAATCTAAAGTAAGCAGATTCTGTATCAAACCCAAATACAAAAAAAATATATAATAATAAAATAATAATAAAAAGTAGTAGTAGTATATAGTTATTACCAAATGATACCAATATCAAGTATCTTTCACATGCAACTTTTAGATTACTTGAGCCGAAATAATTGTGGTCCCTATGTGTCATCACATCCACCACTAACTAATACTTGATTTTTATTATGATTCGAAAGTTTATGCACAACACAAACAAAAGAAATCTCTACATTTCCTTTTAAAAATGTGTTATCCATAGCTACATTTTTTATGCGTTTCCCCTTTTGCAGTCGGAGGGTATAATTCACACAAATCTTTATATTTCTTTGTGTGGGGGAGAGTGGCCGGCGCCCCGCGGAGCCCTGATGATGAGTTACTGGCACCGAGCAGTAGGCCGGATTCGCGGAACCCGGAAGTCACCCCTCCGCCCTGCGTCATCCCGCCTTACTTCCGATACCAATCGGGCTTACCTAACACTATGCGTATTTCATAATTTATTGACGATATCGCAAGCCTGTGATTGTTCTAGGGTGGTAGAAAGAATGTCTTTATTATAGTAACGCTGTTTTAGACATTACTGAAATCGGTGAAGGAAAACTTTGCGAGGAAACCTGGACTCATATCTATCTATACTAAATTATAGAGAGATAAAATTTGTTTGCAAGTTTGTAAGTTTGTATGGGTAATCTCCGAAACTACTCATCCGATTTCAAAAATTCTTTCACTAATAGGAAGCTACGTTATCCCTAACTGCTATACGCTATATTGCATTATCAAAAAAATAGGGATCCTTGAGAAAATTCACGCGGATCCGGATGAAGTCGCGAGCAAAGTGCCAGTAATTAGTATAAGTAAATCTGAAATCGCCAATCCGCCTTGAGCAAGTTTGGTGATCAATGGGTGCCTTCTCTGTATGAGAAGGAGCTTTTGCCGTGCAGTGGGATAATTATAGGCTGGTATTCTTAGATTGTTATTATTATTTTATTTATGATTCACAATATCCACAGCTCTTTGAAAATTCATATCAAAATATAAACTGATCTTACAGCAAATTACGGATTTACATTTTGATAGCTGTAAAATACACACAGCAGAAATAAATAAGTATAAACAGAATAAACTGCTACAGCACTGTGTAGGTGAGTGTGTAGAATCGTGCAGTGAGTGTGTGAGTATGTTATGTTGGTGTGTGTTTATCTACTATACAATTCGATTTTTTTATGAATGTTGATATGTTGATGAAACGGAACCCTTTTGGTCTAAGGTATGAATTTCTGTGACCCAAACACGGACGCATAACGTAAATAAATGAATTTTGAACATGGAGGTCGAACATTTATTGTCCCCCCCCCCCCCCCCCCCACTTACCTACAAGAAGCCTATGGTCTGAACATATATCGTGGTAAATCTTTCAATATTGTGCTGCGTGCAAACTAACATTTAATTTTGCAATTTTAGTGTATGGGAGAACATGCTTTTGTTAAGTTTGTCTTTGAGTGATTTTGTATGTAATGTTAAATATAGTACCTGCTGTGGTAGGTACTTTCGATCATTGATCGTAGGGTGGTACGGAACTTCTCGTGTGCGAGTCGCACTTGGTGGTTTCATCTTATTGATTCTTCTTGTATCGTTCGCAGAAATCATGTCATTTCCAACATGACCCAATGTTTACTGTAGCATATTAGAATCTTATTGATCTACTCTACACTATAGTAGTCAAAATTTTTAAAATCCTATTTTATTCAATGATTGTAACTCTGAACTAAATCAGAATGTAAAAGGATTACTTAGCAGACCTTACAATGACAGTGCAGTGCCATGTAAAGACCCGATTACACCTTCTCATTGACATCCAAATCCATGCAGATTACCAGGAGCTCATAAGTCCGTGTGTACATCAATCATAGGAGAGGAGTCACGTGTCGGCGATGAGGCGATCCACTCAACGGCCGCGCGAACAATATTCATAAATAATGCGAGTAACAATAGTTTCGCGCACGTGTCCCGCGCGTGCGTCGACGACCTAACGCCACATCTAATTATTTGCACATACCCACATAAATGTTCATCAAAGTGTTGTGGATGGGTTTAATAAAGAACTCTTGGGGAACAGCCGGGTTTATATTTAGCGGAGGTTCAAAACGAGACGGAATTCCCCCATTCCCATTCCATCATCGGACGAGCAGAGCTACGGCGAAGCGTCACCGCTATATGGTTGAAGTTCCACGGTCGCGAACCAAGCGCTTTGATTCCACATTTACTGTGCGAACTGCCAGACTGTGGAATTCTCTGCGCCCCTCTCTGTTCCCTGATAAGCATAATCTGGGTATCTTCAAGGCACGATTGGATCGGTTCATCCTAGGCAAGCATGTTTCATCATCACATAACATCAGATGAGTGGCGGTCAAACGCAAGCCTATTAGAATATATAAACAACTTATATACATACGAACAGTGCAAGTTAAATAAAAGCTTGTAAATAAATGAATAAATAACAGGTAATATCGTGTCTTCTATTCAGCGAATCACTTACCAATATTCATATAGAATTCCAAGCTCAGAATATAAGAAGGGAATCTAAAAAAAACTAAAACCTTACCAAATATGGTGAAATATTTATATGAAAATAAATTAGAAATATCGTCGGAAGTAGATGTGTCAGATCCCTTCGTAGTGGCAGCCAAGAATGTCGACGAGAACGGAAACGAAGATGTGGTACCAGCAACTCAGAAATACATAATATTTTTTGATGTTTTTGTAGGATAAACAAGAAATCAGACTATGATATTTTGGCAAAAGCAATACTTATAAATAGATAACAATAGAATCGACCAAATGTGTCCAATTGGAAAGCTTTTTAATGGCCCCGTAAATCAGTGACACGGACACCAATATAATGATACCTTACTATTGTTTTTTAGGGTTCCGTACCTCAAAAGGAAAAAACGGAACCCTTACAGGATCACTTTGTTGTCCGTCTGTCTGTCTGTCTGTCTGTCTGTCTGTCTGTCAAGACCCTTTATCTCGGAAACGCGTGGAGGTATCGAGTTGAAACTATATACTCACGTCGACGGTCCCTTGATGCTGTAAAAAAATCAACCCTCTATGTTAACGTGAAAAAAAGATACGGCCGTTTATGTCGCAAGGACACGCATTTATAATATTAAGTGGATTAAACTATGGATAGTAGGTATGGATTAGTATAAAAGTATGGATATGTACCTACAAATATGTACGGAACCCTCGGTGGGCGAGTCCGACTCGCACCACGCACACGGAAAAGAGGTAACAAAATAGAGAATTAATTATAGCGTAACATTTAGTTGAAATCTCTCCTTAACCTAAATGTTACTAATAATATAAATGCGAGTGAAGATGGATGGAAGTTTGTTACTCGGGTTTGTTAAACGGCTGAACAGCATTAGCTAAAATTTGGCACACATAAAGATTAAAATCAACACATAGTATATTCATTATTTTTTTGTGTACCTCTGGGATAACTCAGGAGTTTTGCTTAATTCGGCGCCGCTGGAAGAAGTTAGTAAGTAAATAAAGTAAATAAATGGGTGCTATACGTACCTACATACTTTAGATAAATCAAGAAAAACATCACTACCTTGAAAACAAATCCAATTCAAATAATATTCAGTATTCATTGGTTCGTAGGTACCATAAACAAGGAGTGTTTACTTATTCATGCCCTTTCAGATATAATCTGTGTTGGGCTAGTCCCCTTGCGAGTGTAAGTGAAATAACCCATAGCCGGCGGGCGCTCGGCGGTTGAACCATACGCAAACATTAGTTAAGTCGAGTGTAAATGAAAACTTATTTGATGGAAAATGATTTAATGACTTGGTGTGATAGGTTAGGGGGGTGTTTACGTGGCTTTCATAGGGTTTTAATTGAATGAAATTGTAAGATTGTGCAACTATTGAGATAGAGATATTACTAAAAGATATAGGTGTAAATTGTCTTAAAAATCTAATCAACATTTCATTTGATACCGGTTGGTTAACTTACTAAACAAAAAATAATTTTGCACTTTAATAAAAAACAGTTAGGTAATGATAATGTACAAATAAATTATACAATACATGGTTTGTTATCAGGATAATACGATCACATAGTGTACAAATGAATAACAACAACAAAAAGAGCCGACGAGGATGGGATTCGAACCCACGCGTGCAGAGCACATTGGATTAGCAGTCCAACGCCTTAACCACTCGGCCACCTCGTCATGTTTGAGGGCCGCGAAATTACGTAACACAATCTATTAAAGAGGCACCTGCCTTGTATCAAATGAGTGAAAAGAGTCGAGTTCGCAATAAATTGTGACGTCATCCACTTTTATCGAACGTTGACCCTAATGTTGTTTGTTAGTAGCGCTAACCATGAATGGCATTGAAATTCTATTAAAACAAGTGTGTTGATTGTAAAGAATTTTATTGTTTTACATAATTCCATATGTACTTGTACAATTCTGTAATTAAGTATAATAATAATAATAAAATAAAATTAAGTAGATAAGTACCTGGCTACACATTATAAACTGATTAGATAGGATCATAATTACTATGCTGCCATAAAACTTAATTTTATTGCGTAGAAAAAAGAAAACGGCATAGGTAAGTAATCATTTTTTAGGTGGGTTTCGTTCGCTTGTATGCAATGTATAGATTGTAGTCACCACAATCTAACTCACAGTGTTGTCAGACTTGTCAGTGAAGCCAACTTCTATTCTCTATAAATATTATCTTCTGCATACATTTTTAAAAGATAAGTATTGAAGTTTTCAACGTTACGTTAAAAGAATACACAAAGCCTAATTATAAAGTCTATTATTATAATTTGGAAATCATATTGCATCGAAAAAATACATAAATAAATTATTGAAACAATCACAAAAAGTAACTATAATTGGGGATCGAACTTACAAATTATGGACTTGCAAGGCGGTCGATAAACCGCGGGCCTATGTACAGACACCAGCACATCAAGCGGTACCAAACTGTCAAATTGTCAATTAAATATGAACCTTTTGCTTTTGCAATAAAGTTGAAAATCTATCAAAGAAATTTGACAGATTGTTGTAGCTTGATCTGCTGACCTCTGTACTTTGAATGTATTATTTCTAAAATAGCCGTTCTCGTACTGGTCACGATTGCCTGCTTCTTGTAGAAAGTCGTGTTAGTTTCACTATTTATAACTCAAGAACGGCTGAACCGATTTGGATGAAAATTGGTGGGGAGGTAGCTTAGAACCAGGAGACGGACATAGGATACTTGTAGGGTAGGTGTAGGGTAGGTAAATAGGCAGGTAAGTAGGTAGATAGCGACAGGACAACGTCTGTCGGGTCAGCTAGTAGTATAATAATATTAACTTTAGAAGATACATCCATAATTAATTAAAACATTTGTCTCCTCTTAAGGCAATCCCGTGATAAATTGTGTAAGAAGTCAAATATTGATTTTATTTATTATTTTATTGCTTATCCCCCATAGCAAATAGTGTAATAATGCATAGCCTATAGACTAGCCAAAAAATTCAGTCATATTCATGCGAACAGACTCTATCTGACAACATTCGCGTGCCGCTTTAACGTACATACACTCATCAAAAAAAGTTTGTGTTCACTAGCATAAGCTGATATAATTTTTTAAATTAAACTTTATCAAGAAAAAATCTTTGTTTTTTTATAAATAGAAATACCCTGTTTGAAATTAAAAAATAAAACTATTATTTATTTTTTTATTAAAAAAAATGAGTATTAATTAATCATAATGTAATTGTAACAGAAATTTGATAGAAAAAAAAGACTGTTTAACCAACCTTAAACAACAATTTATTAATAAAAGTATTGTTTTCAATATAATATAACTCCTCCCCTGGCTGGGCATGCTGAGAATCAAGTTATCCAGCATTTCTTGGGGTAACTTGTCCCATTCTTGAATAGCGGCTTCCATGAGCTCTGGCACTGTTTGGGGACGTGGCTGATGGTTCCAAACAGCTCGCTTAAGAGCATCCCACGCGTGCTCTATTGGGTTTGAGTCAGGCGAGCCAGCAGG
Organism: Charanyca ferruginea; assembly: GCA_947361185.1. NCBI lineage: Eukaryota > Metazoa > Arthropoda > Insecta > Lepidoptera > Noctuidae > Charanyca > Charanyca ferruginea. The sequence continues at coordinate 15,850,709 of OX376059.1, read as the reverse complement.
CCAGTCTAACCTTGTGATGTCGTATTCTCGGAGAGCAGCATTGACTCGTTGAGCTCGATGGGCGGGCGCATTATCATCGATCAGTACAAATTGGTGGCCATGGTTTACTCGGAATGGTCTGACAATTCCATCAATAGCAACTTCTCTATACATGTCTGCTGTTATGAAGCCTCGATTCGGGATCAAAGGCGTTCTAGCTCCAATCATAATACCACCCCAAAAGTACACCGATTTCCCGCCTTGCTGAACTGTTCCAGAGGCAGTTCTTTACCTTTCACGGTCTCCTGGTCTTCTCCAGACACGGACATCGGTTATCTGGATGATTACTGATTCGCGATTCGTCAACAAAGAGACAGTTTTGCCAAATGTTTTCTTCTTCATTTTGCCGAAGCCTAGCCCACTGCAAACTCCGTCGTTGATGTTGCCGGGAATTCAGAGGAGCTCGCCAAGACCTCCGTGCTCGTAATCCAGCCTGGTGTAAGCAATTCCGAATAGTCTGAGTGCTAACTTACAACCCCAGAGGCAGCTCGAACTTCTGCTTTTATTTTAGTAGTGTTGATTGTTGGGTCACGGGCTGCCAGCAATCTAATATAGCGCTTTTGGACAGCAGTCAAAACAGTTGGGCGACCACTGCGGGGTCGGTCAGCTAAATTACCCATCCCGTGGTACCTCTGCAATGTGGTCGCAACACAGGATTGGGATATAGCACTCTGCGTGCTATTTTTCTCATGGTGTATCCTTCTTCCCTCAAAGTTACTCTTCTTGCTCGTAAAACTTCTGATAATCATCTTGGCATTTTTTCAATCACAACTTTCCGAGAAAAAATATTTTAAATCCGTTAAAATTGACTGAATCAGATTTCTGAATGAGCGTAAGCTATGACTGAAAGCCTTTTTATATGGAAAAACAACTGAACTGTTTTTTTTTGTTTTATATTAAAAAAAAAAGTATTTTAAATCCGTTAAAATTGACTAAATCAGATTTCTGAATGAGCGTAAGCTAGGACTGAAAGCCTTTTTAAAAAGGAAAAACAATTGAACTGTTTTATTGTTTAATATTCTAAATTTATATTTTTAAATAAAGAATCTAAAAAGAAGAAGAAATCATAATATAATCTACCGTAACAAAAAAGATTTCGATTTTTCAAAGTGATCGCAAAGTTTTTAACTGACTTCAAAAAGGAGGAGGTTATCAATTCGAAAGTTTGTATTTTTTTTTTATGTTTGTTATGGCATAACTCTGTCCTATATAGACGGATTTGCAAAATTCTTTTTTTGTTTGAAAGGGGTTTATTCCGAAATGGTCCCATATAATCTTACCAAAATTGATCCAGCTCTTTTTGAGAAAAACAACAAAATCCCAAAACAAATTACTTACACGAAGTTTTAGTTTCTTCAACATTTGGAGGACTTACAATCTCTTTTAAGTGTGTCGCCGTTTCGCAATGGATTTGGATGTTCGGGCAATACTAAAACCCGAAAAATAAAAAGCTTTTTAAAAAAAAAGAAAACCGCCTTCAAAAACTAAAAAGTGATAAATAACTTTAGCACAGAACACACATTACTTTACTTTCGGAAGTCGGTGCCAATACAAAACAACAAACACAAAGCCACCGCCACCGACTTCCGAAAGTAAAGTAATGTGTGTTCTGTGCTAAAGTTATTTATCACTTTTTAGTTTTTGAAGGCGGTTTTCTTTTTTCTTTTAACTTTTTTTTTATATTTTCTGTGACTCAAGCTCAGATTATGAAACCAAAGGCAGATAGACCGCGCGGAACACTGAGGTCTTAGACTGAAGTATTCGCTTTTGAATTTGTTTTTGCTTTGGTGTCTTCACTCTCAGTGTTCCGGACGGTTTATCTGCCTTTTGACGTAATCTGGGGGCTCCAGCATATCGCTGCTCTGTTTGCACTTCATCCTTAACTTTTATTATTTTATTATTTATTTTATTATTAATCCTTTATTTCAGGCAACTAAGGCCCATAAAACACAATACATACATAAGCATAAAAACAATAATTATAAACTAATACATATTTTAAAACAATAAACTTAAAAACTACTGTACACGAAGAGACGGCGTCGTGTTACGCTGCGTGGTGTCACGTAGCCGACCGTGGAAACGCCGATACAGCACACCTTTCGGCCAAAACTCTTCCTTGAGGAAGGTCACCAAATGTTGAGTCGGAACGCGCACTACGAACGACTTCAAATTGGTGTTATGGCGCGCCTCCAACTTCTCCACCCTCAAGGTCTAGTTGGTCTTCACCCGTAGATACTCCACGATGTCCTCAGTCTTTGTAGAGTGATGCAAACGGGACACGTACAGCTGCGTCGTCCATACCGCACTGGCGGGCGCCGTCCCACACTGGTTGCGATAAGAAGGCTTCCTCTTCTTCTTTCTCTCCACCTTGATGAAGCCGTCCCCACCGCATGTGTTCTTCGGTGGAACCTGCTGTTCATGGTCCATGACAGCGCCTTTAGTCGCGCCCGATACTGAGCGACTCTGCTTTCCCCCTTTTGGTTTTTCTGCTTCTCGTTTCGTTTGCGACACAGCAGGTTTCATGTTGGCGGCAGTTGCAGAATATGTAGGTTTGGGGGTCGATGTACCTATTACACGCGACGCTTTCTCGGCAGGTACGACGCGATCAACAGAACACGATGCAACGCTTGCATTCTTGACAGCCGATGACGCAGATTCACTCGCCGACTGGAAACTGCAGACCGAAGCATTTTGTGCCCCGCGACGTGTGTTTACATTGGTGTCGTCCGATGACCTACTTGCCGGAATATACTTGCACAACAACGCTACTTCGGCTTTCAATTCACCGATGGTGACATCCGATGACTCCAACTTGGACTTCATCTCAGCCAGGCTCGCCTTCAGAGATCTGATGTCCTTCAGCAGCCCGGTAACGTCGACGTGGTCGAAAGTGACAGGAGGCAGCTTGTGCAGCTCCTTCGCCACAAAATCTGGCACGTCATCCGGATCGGTCCTCTTCAGCAGGTCGATGATGTCCTGCAGACTCTTCTGGCCACCATCTCTCCGGCGAGATGGCATCTGTCCGACTTGGTCAAGTGATTGAAATAACAGCAACTTGGCACTGCATACCTCTTCCTCTTCGAAGGAGGACTTGCAGATCTGCAAGATGCTGACCTCGTCCATGTAGTCGATGGCATGCTTGACGAATGAAAAAAGCTTGTTAGCAATGAGCTGCTTTGAAGCCATTGCGTATAAAATCGGGCAGCAGTTACCGCTGCGCAAAACGCAAATAAAATATTTGTGCTGTGTAGCGGAAACGCGTCCGTTTCCGAGCGCGCATTGCTCACACTGAACAGGCCACTTTTGGTAGGCCTAGCAAGTTATTAAAGTGATAAGGAAATTTTAATTAAGTATGGACACCAACAATTAAAGTCTATGTAACTTCAGATTTTTAAGTCATAATAAAATTATTGAGCACTATGAAAGGAAATTCGACATTTAAATTCAAAATAGAATAAACTCTCATTCATTATCTGAAATGCAGAAAAGCAATACTTACATCGTATTATTTTGTATTTATTTAAGTAGCTAGATGATAATGTAAAAGTTTTGTAGATGACCGTATACAAAAGAAAAACGGTCCCAAAATAATTCGTAGGTAGGTTTAATATTACTTGAGTTCAAAGTTCACCTGTTTACCATTATAACCGAAAAATAAACATAATCTCTGAACAAATTGAAGAATATTATGTTAAAATGTTTGAATTCAAACATCCACAATACATTGGACATTAGGATAAAATATTAAAAGGTAGTGTAATAGCTCGACTCTAGCGCCGCTCAATGACTAATGATCTACAAAAGTATTATAATGATCTACAATGGTCATTTATTCTCGATGCTACGATGGCATATGAAATCAAAACCAATGGCAGACAGGTTCAGAAGAAATATGTTGGTTTGTTTTTTTGAAAAAAGATCGCTGTGCCAAATATCAAATCGCTGGATGTCCATCATGGTTTAATTGTAAATGAATCGTTTATATTTTCTCTCTTTACATAGTTCTACCGTAATCGTTATCGTAGAAATCGTATAAGAAACTTGGTGTACAGCATGCCAAACCGAATAACCGCAGTGATGACAGCACGTGGGGTTAATACAAAGTATGTACAAAAACTACAAAATAAAAAACAAGAATATTTTAAAGTGGTCGAAAAATATGCTTTTCTATGTTTGTTATAAGATGAGATTGGATATTCTTTCGTTTTTGTATTTTTTTAAGAATATTACAAAGTGAAACATCCATTTTGTTACTTTTATTTAAGAAAGGAACATTTAATTGTCTATCAAAGACAATTTCTTACATTAAGCTAGCATTCTTAGTTTCCGAGACATTCAGGTATCTTTATGTGACCCTGATTATTTGCTCTCGAGTGTATTCTAAGCATGCGTTTCGGATATACCTACCAACATTAAACTGTTGTAATGTAATGTAAAACATTTCACCTCAATTTCACATATTGATTTAGTTAACGACTGTGGCTTGGCTTGTATAAGTAGAAATAAACTTTGAAACATCTTTAATTAAAATCAGTCTTCTGTCTTTACATAGAAGACTGTCTTTAATGATAGAAATTGTAAGGAATCAACGCCATGGCTATTTACTCATGGCGTTGATTACTTACAATTTTTAATGTCCGCGTTTAACGTTACGATTATACTTATTCTTAAGTCTAATATAGTACACCGAACGTTATCTCTGTGTCTGTGTTACTTAAGATACGACCATACGTTTACTTTAAAGACAGGTATCTACTTCAAGCAGAGCAAAACTATATCAGATTTACTAAAGAATCAAACTAGGTAGGTATATAGTACAATATTACCTACATGAATCCCTAGGAATACAGTTCTATTTATAAATTCAATCTTCATTCAGGCAGGTAATGTTCGAAGAAATTGTCCTGCGTCAGTCTGTCTCATTGACGATATTTTACCAGCAAATGGTGTTCCGAGGCGCCAGTCACGAGTTGCATCGTCTCCTGAATATGACAAATAACATTAAAAATGAAACTACACGAATACCAACATAAAATAAAAATGTCAAAAATTTAAATTAAGGATTAAAATATTTAAATTTAGTGCGGGCGCGTCCCGGTCCGGCTACGGCGAGCGCCGGCCGTGTTCCGTGGGCTACGGACGGATCACACTGCTCAGCAACTGTGGAATAGGACCTCGTTTTTCTAATACTTCACTAGTGACCAAATCCATCTTCGTTCGAGAAGTTTTAAGTAAAAATACCTACCTTTTCTTGGGTCAAAGATCAGTTTCCTAAAGAATATGTAACTTTCAAAATCGAGTTCACTTCAGATACATGATAATAACAGAATCCGCCGTTAGGGCATTTTTATACTTCAATACTCAATTCTTTGTTAGGTATGTTAAGTTATGGTTAAGACTTCGTTCAGGCCACTATCAATCAGCAAAGTTTGCCTTTCTTAACACGAAAGGCTGTATCGCCTAATTGTGAGACTTGTAATAAAATTCAAGATTTGCTGATGGATTGTGTTAAGAACATGAAAGGGAATGTTAGACTTATCCGACAAAAAAATTGTAATAGGTACCCTAAATCGGAAAGGACTAAACGCATAATTTGTGACTTAGTTCAGAAGTCTAGTTAGTAATTCCTATTTAAAATAGTACATAGCTTTGTGTCAATAAAGTACAAGGTAATTACCTTGTACTTTATTGACACAAAGCTATGTTCAATGTATGTGCTATGTGTGTGGGCCAGCACATCAAGCTACAAAAATCTGTCAAATGTCTTTGATAGATTTTCAACTTTATAACAAAACAGATAAGGTTCATATTCAATTGGGAAAATTTTACAGTTTGGTATGTCTTGATGTGCTGGCGTCTGCACAATGGGGTTGACGTATACGTGTGGATAAAAGCCCCTATTTAACAAAGAATTAAAATAAACCTTATACTATTCAATTACTGATGTCCAATGATTCTTCTCAGAACTTGAACTTACTACAATTGAAAAAAAAAGATAAACTTAAAAGAGTACGAATGTTGTTTAGAAATAATTTAATAATTGTTAACGGACTCCTGCAATGATACTTGAATGCAAATCCTATAATTTAAAAAGATCCGTCACTCTGGACTCTTGACAAAAAGCAAGCCAATCTTAAAAAAAAAAATTGTCGCGCTTGTATTTTTGTAAAAAAAATATTTTTTTTACGTTTCAGTGCCTACTTCTTATCATACAAATTTATTACGAAACGGTGACACCAAAAAAAGTCAGTTGTCTCTTAATTTTCTACCCTTAGGGGTGGTTTTTTTTTTAAATATTTTTATTAATTCTTTTATGGGGTCAAATTTGAGGCATACAATATCAATTAAAAAAATTATAAAAAATAAATTAAAAGAAATGTTCATAAAATGAAAACTACTGTGCCAAACTATGTTCAATTTTTATGGGACCAAATGGCACCTATTTCGCATCAAACTAAAGAAGAATCACGTAAATCGGATCATAAATCTCAGCGTAAACGATGTACATAGGTACATTAACAAAAGACCAATCGAATTGAGAACCTCCTCCTTTTTGAAGTCGGTTAAAAACACAATAAAACAATACTCATAAAAAATAATAGGTAAATCTCATATAAACTTCAAAACATAACTTACAAAAAAATATCACCATAAAAGTTCGATAGCATAATAAAAGTCGTCTCCATGTTAGTCCACGTGGTCGAATACTATAAATTAATGGAGTGTACTGTGCCAGAGAATTTTAAATATTTGAAAGCACAATTTAGAAAAAAATCAAAATCTCCACCACAGCATAATATATTACGTAAAATAAATAATACAATCATGAAGTAGTTATAAATGTAGTGTTTATAAAACGTAATCGTAGTTTTATGGACCATATATTTGGGAGGAAGGCCGTCAGGATTCGTCTCGTGGAGCGAACTCCACCATTTGTATTAATTAGTTGCTACGACAACAGGGCGAGCTGTTTACATAATTTTGAAAAAACAAACGACATATCTTTAGATTTTTGTTTATTTTTTATGTAAAGTAGGTATCTTCACATGACGTTAGTAAATAAATAAGGGATTCTTAAGTTATTCAACCTTATACACCTCTCCAGCTTACATTATTTGTCGTCGAAACTGTCTGCTGAAACCATAATTATCATTAACGTCACCGATAATAATTAAATACCTATCGGTAAAACATCGCCTTGGTTCGTCCAAATTAGCGTCAGGTATAGTCATAGAGTACACTGATCTGTTGTTGACAGGTCATAATTCGCGCCCCTACCCGGCGGAGGTACCTCGTAGGGATGTACCCGACAGCCGACCTTTGTGTACTAATAGTAGGTACAGTGTCGACGGAGCCTGTCCAACGCACTCCCCCACATCACTGAGAAGGGAAACTCAATTTCTTTTTGACAGCAACATTAAAAGACTTGACGAATTTGTAAAATCAGGCCTCTTATTAAACTACATCGATGCGAGTTCGATTTGCAGGGACTGCTGTTAATAGTAGATACTTAAAAGTTTATTTATTGGACTACATTCAGATGATATTGATAACCAGGATACATAATATATGTGAAAAAATAATGAAGAACAGGTTTAATTTTTGGAGAATGTTACCTTCTTATACCAATTAGATAAGTAGGTACCTAGTGAAATCATTTGATAAATGCAATGTTTTTGTAATGTTATTAAAGTTATTTTCCAAACACCCATCAGTACCCTGATTTGTATTTGATATACGATAAAAATCAACATTTTTCAATTTAGGTTTGTTTCCCGATGGTGCATTTAATTTGTTGAGAGTTCCGCTATGAGTAAAATTTTTTTCTTTGGTTGCTAAGTCATGAAAACGTTTATATTCAGTAATCATTAAGAATGCGGACTTGTTTAGCCGTTTTATAATGTTAACTATAACAAGCTTTCAATGATCATTTTAAGATACTGACACAATGTTGTAGCTATCTCCTAAGTATAATAATATTATTAAGAGGTAAAATTTGTTTGTTAGTTTGTATGAAGGGGTAATCTCCGAAACTTCTCATCCAATTTAAAAAATCTTTCACCAATAGAAAGCTATGTTATCCCAGAATGCTATAAGCTATAATACGTTATCACAAAGTTAGGGATCCTTGAGAAAATTTACGCGGACGAAATCACGGGCGAAGTGCTAGTACTCTATAATATTGTATGTAGCCTACCCACCTACAAAGATATATACTTATAGGTCAACCGAGAGTCACGGACCCATTATAAGCTGAACGTTAAGTTGGCCCTGAAGTAACCGCTCTTTCAGAGAGACCAGAGAGAGAACTTCCTTCGCAAGTGCCACGTAACGTCCAGTTCATCTGCTGAAAAGATAAGAGTTATCTCGTGAGGACTAGAGGTGACCGGGTGAGGTGAGGGTGGTATCGATTGCCACGCCCTCCCGCGGCGTGTCGCCTAGCAACGCGACGCTCCCGCCCTGCTGCCGCCCCGGCCGTCGGCAAACGTCTTCTACGCACGCACTTTCAGTTTTGTACAGCTTTCCGGCCGGCATTTTCAGTTTCAGTGGAGACATTTTTTGTTGAATAATGCCTTGATATATGTTAATTAATATTTTAATATTAATTAACATAAATCTTAATATTTTTTGTTGAATATATATGTTAAATTTATGTTTGTGCGTTTTTTGTTGTGATCATTTATAAAAACATTAATTAGGTGTGAAACCAAATGCAGATTTTTATAAAAAAACTAGCCCCTTTGGGTTTCATCTGTATGTATGTTTCAAGCTAATATAAGATATAGATACATACAAAAACTAAACTGCTATACCCTATTCACAATAAGATTAGACATAAACACAAACCTTTTTTACAGTCCCTTCAACCGATTTTGACTTCTATTCCGTAGGCTTAAGGATGACATTAGAGGCAAAAAAAGTTACAATACAACTGTTTACTGCAGTTGCCATTTGTATGCTACCAACGCAATAGAAGTCAAAATCGGTTGAACGGACTGTAAAAAAGGTTTGAGTAAATGTCTAATCTTATTGTGAACAGGGTATAGGTACCCTAAAAATGCAGGGCATTAGGGTAAGTATTCACTATATAAATTACTGAAGACGGATCGTAGGACTTCGTTCGACTGATTGATACCTACAAAAATTGAAACAAATTAGTTTTATACACGGTTTTATACAATTTCAAAATTTTCAGTCAGTATTTTTAACATTAAAATTTAATTAGAAGGTAAGTGTAATCCGGGCAAAATTTTTGAATGCTCTCCTCCCTGGCTTACTTCCACATATTATTAAAATATTTCTACGTAGTGCAACTACTAATAAACGACGATAAATCAAACAACACATTTAAAATTAAATCAGTTTATATACTAAGAGAAAACAACTCATAAAATGTTAAGTGAAGCGTGGGGTGCGAAACTTAATTTAGAAACAGGCCTGTAATGAATTCTAAGGAAGATTTAATAATCTTTCCGGGGAGCGATCCCTCATTATATGGCAACATTGGCAACTACCACAATTTTGTTTGTAGTAACAGTTTTTTTCTGGCGTTACTGATTTAGGGTGGATTATGATAGTCGTCTTATGTTTATACAGTGTCGGTTATTATTATTGAATGTTTTGGTGGATATGGCGATCGACTGCAAATGCAGGGACTGCAGGACGTAAGATCAGCTATGTTATTCTGTAAGAACTCACTCCAGCTCTCACGTCTGATTCCGCGGTGAAAACTGTTTTAGGTATACTGTAATTCGATAACTACTACGCTAGCGCCACTGAGTGACAATATAGGTGAAGCGAACTATTATTACGCTTAGCTACTATTTTAGCGAATACCAAATACTTTTTACTTCAGGTAAGTGAAATCGGAAATGAGATAGGATTCGAATTCGTGGGTGAATTCTTACAGAATCGAGATGTGTTTTTGTAGAAATGGCATGGCATGGCATGTAGAAATGGCATAACTTACAAAAAAATTTTGAAGGCAAACCTCCTCTGCTACTTGTGAACATGAAACAAGCTGCTGGGCTGTTAGACAGTCTTATGTTTTTAATATTCCAAAACAAACAGACATTCTGTCTACTGCACCAAAAACACGTCGACACGATTGGCACAGTGGCTGAGCGATAGACTGCTACGCAGTGTGTTGCGGGTTCGATTCCCGCCCAGGGCAAATATTTGTGTGATGAGCACTCGTGTTTGCCTTGTGTCTGGGTGTTGTTTATCTATATATGTATGTATTTAACAAAAAAAAATGTACTGGGTCTCCCTAGTTTGGGGTCAGATGGCCATGTGTGAAGCGTCCCCACATATTATTATTATTATTATTAAACTATGCAAGGACTAATTTCGCCTACGCTAAGGACAAATAAAATCAATTCACCGTTAATTTATCATCGATAAAAAAAATAGACAGAAGATATTTTTATATTATTAAAATACACATTTATTGACAAATGATGGCAACTTATTGGAATCGTCCTGAATCCATAAAACTATGGTGTTATTTATGGGCCCTTTATCTGTAAGAGGATCTTTGTGACGATCGTCTTTTGTCGCTGCCGCATTTTTTTGTCCTCGCCAAAAAACAGTAGTTAAAAACGTATCGTCCAATTGCGATGGTCGTTTAACTGTTATTTGTGCCGATTTCTTTGTAGATTCCATCTTTATAGCTTGTCTATAAGCTGATACCTGATGCGATAAGCTTTTGTTTATGCCGCTCTGGGATTTAAAAAACTTATTTTCAGCCAATTTCTGCTGTTGATTCGCTGTGAATGTTATTGCAGATCTTATGAGTAAACTTTCAACATCACCTAGAGTAAAAAACGATAAGAGTTAATAAATCTGTTTTCAAGATTGGACATTAAAATGTTGTTATAATTAATAATAGGTACTTAATGACATGGGCATCTACTTACTTATAAGTCTGGCGTTTATAATTATATTTCAATTTCTGAAGATAAATGCACATATTAATACTTATGAGAACATTATTTTTGGAGTTTGTTGATTCCAGCTGGTAGGCAAGGAGACCTTACTAACCAATCATAAAAGCCATGAAACAAAAAAGACTGTATAACTTACTCATTAACTGCCTAACGTAATTTATACAAATAAAAAAGGGACAATCTAATATAAAAATGGTTTAGATCCGAATAAAATAAATACTTATTATAAGATAAAAATCTCAACAAAACATTCCTTCAAGAAATATATTACACACCTATCATATTAAAATTATAACCTATAATTTAATTTTCAAAATGGTGTACATAAAAACTAACGTTGGGTGTTGTCAGGTGAAAAAAAGCCGGTCGCACATTCGTTTGTTTCTTTTTTTTCACGTGTTAACCCTCAAAACTGTTTGGTGATACGGAATAGAAAAATGATGTGTGTTCTTAGAACAGTATCATAATTCAAAAGAGGATAGCCAACGGATAGCTAAATGTTTCGAACTAATTATGATAAATATATTTACCTATATCTTGGGTATTGGAAAGACAGACCACATAAACTATTGATTTTATAGCCTTATATCCACTGGAATGCCAGACCTAGGTACGTAGTAAGCCTCATGGAAAAATTAAATAACTTTGCAATACTTAGGATTTAACTTAGTTGCTAATTTAAATCTATACTATTTTTAATACGTATTATAAACAGGAAAGATTTGTATTTTTGTATGTTTTAACGAATAATCTCAAAAACTACTGGTCCGATTTCAAAAATTCTTTCACCATTAGAATGCTACATTATCCCAGAGTAACATAGGCTATATTTATTAATAAAAAAATTAGGGATCCTTGAGAAAGTTCACACGGACGAAGTCGCGGGCAATGTGCTAGCTATTATATTATAAATGAGTGGCCATTGTTAACTAAGCTTCTAGAACCCAACCTGGAAAAACGGATAGGCTGAGGGCTTTATCAACAATTATAAGATTTCTTTATCAACAATAACAAAGACACATAGCGTCGCGACGCGTTTACGAAAAAAACTGCGCCCTGTAAAATTTTATTACCGCAGGTTTTTTAATTTTATGTTTTTAGTGTACTATTCTGATATTTTTTCAGATGCATATAAGATAGATTTTTTCGGTTATTTTCTTACAAAAAATGTACTTATTAAAGTAAAACTGACCAAAATTGCACTCCCGAGCTTTTCACTTTAAGACGACGATAACAACTTATAAATACCTTATTAACTAACATATTATGATGTACCTACGTAACGGTAATGTAGCAATGTAAAGTTTATAATATCAAAACGATTAAAAATTTGCTCAGCACTGCAATTCTAATCTTATTAATGTTTTATTTATAATTTTGATCTAATGCTTAAATAATTTTTGTCAGTCGTGTATGTCTTAACTTAAGTTATACTTAGCTGACAAAGATTATTCAAAGTAGTCATACTTATCTCTGTAACAGTAACAAACTAATTCGCGCGCACCTTAGAGGTTAAGTAGTGTACCTAAGTACTATTAACATCGATGTAATATATGGTTTCATTGAGAGTTCTTTGCCACTGTTATATCTTTACTTTACATATATTTATAAAATAAAATAAATAGAATAAAAAAGCCCTTTATTTCATGCATATATTAAAAAAGTCAATTTTACAAAACTATTTAGATTACAATTTTTGTATAAAAATAAAGAATTTAATACATTTTGGTTTGAATAAATTTGTACACCATGTTTTATGCAAATAAATATTTTTTTTTTATTATTATTAGGTAATTTTTAATTGATATTTAATTGAAAATATGAGTAATGATCATTGTAATTCTAAAAGGTTCAAATATTGTTTCATGCAGGCATGCAAGAACCCCTGTATATATATTTACATAGTACTAGCTGACCCGACAGACGTTGTCCTGCCCTGAAAACCGTTACAAAAGTCTAGGTCTAGCCTACCCAACCCCACCTACCTACCTATCTACATACCTACCCTACGCCTACATACCTACCCTACGCCTACATACCTACCCTACCCCTACATACCTACCCTACCTACCCTATCGACCTACCAATTAAATAATATACCTCTTCACTGCGAAGAGCAACCTTGCCGTTCTCGAGATAGCGCTTAAGTCATGCGCTCCTAGTACCAGGGTGACAGTTATGCGCTCCTAGTACCAGGGTGACATACATCTAAGAAGTTCTATAACTCTACTGCAGCGCCACCAACCGGGTCCAATTGTGAATCTAAACCATTCTCGAATCCACTGGAATCCAAATCGGTCCAGGCGTTTAGGAGTTCATGCACTTTCATACACACGCACAGAAGATTTTTAATATAAGATAAATCTCAATAGTATAAAATAAAGTCGCTCCCGCTGTCTGTACACTTACATCTTTTAAATTACGCAATAGATTTTAATGTGGATTTCAGCAATCATCATCATCATCATCATGACAACCTTTAGACGCCCACTGCTGGTCATAGGTCTCCCCCAAGGGGGGTTCAGCCGTAATCACCATGCTTGGCCGATGCATGTTTGCGATTGCAGTAGGTGTTATCTATGCAAAAGGACGCTGCTGCCCATCTTCTGGTCAATATCCTTCTGTCGCTTTTTACGACACCCACGGATAGAAATGGGGTAGTGCTATTCGGCAATAGACGTATACGTCTATTAATAATAGACGTATTCGTATATAGGTTTATACGTATAGTTTGATCTACATCGCACCTAAGCGAAGCCAGAGCGGATCGCTAGTAGGTAATAAATAAAATAATAACATATAGGTACTCTTCTCAGTAAAAAGGACCTAAGATTAATTACACCCTACACTTAGTTTGCATACACAGCAAAAACAATCATCTTAATACTCTGGTACTCGTCGAATATATTACAGTTTTCCCACGTCGAACAAAGCTCGGCGCCCGGCCTGCGCCCGCGCCGCCGACCGTGACGGATTGCTCTACGACAGAACACGTTATCTGTCATAACCGTCTGTGCCGCGATTGATTGTGGTTGCAGGTAACCGCTCAGGTTACTACACCCTACAGGTCCCTGTATGAAGGGGAATATAGCAAGCTAAAATTTTGTGCTAAAAATAGTTTCGAGCTTTAATTTCGTACTTATGCTCGGATGAAGGTTCTGATTGCTAGAACAAAACATTACCATCCTGTCATGTTTTTCTGAAATGGAAATCTATAATGGCATTTCAAAGAGGATTTTTAACTGTTCTAACTGTTCTAGTAGGAACAACTAAGTATTATACGAAAATCAGGCAATCTAATCACAATAATCTCCTGTACACTTTCAAAGACCAGTTACCTGCTGATATTACATTACATACAAAGACCAAAACTGTCATATAAAATTTTAAGTCCTAGTAGCCCTACTAGACGAGTGTGAAAAGGTCTTAATTACAGTTCATGAGGTCGATGATATAGATATCTGAAAGAACAACAACAAGACAAATACCCAATCATCTAACAACTATGAAACAACAGAATATTAACGTTAATTCGCCGTTTTCCGTACGTGTCAAAATAATTAAATTACCAAGAGAAATATTAATTACTATAATTGCGTCTTGGCGATAAGAACCTAATTAAATTACCTGCATAGACATAAACATCAGTTGTGTACAAGATAGAATCATAGTCAAAAGAAACGCATTATTAACTTGTAGCCAAAGATTAAATCTCATACATCATCGATGCAAGTACCTACTGTTTGTAATTAATTGACGAATAGGTATAATAATTATCTCATAGCATTCATCATATAGGCATACAATAACATGTAGGTAGTACAATATATTGGTCAATAAAGTATGTTGTTGATAGTTTCGAGTTTATTAAATGCTGAATAAGTTAATCTATTTTACATTTAGTTCGGCTCAAAAGAATTAAACCGTTATGGCATGCCACAGGTGGCGCAATAGATGTTTTTTGGAATTATCAAATCGTACAAAGGTCCATCGGCAACAATGGCCGCACTCCAGTTCTACAACCGACACGACAGATGCAACAATACGCCGACGAATGATTAATCGTGCACATCTACTAACATTTTATATGCACACAGTAAAAAACACATTGTGAAAAAATGAAATAAAACTTTTTGCCTTTTGTTTATTGCGACGACGCCAACATGTCTGCACCAGACCGATTCGAATTTAGAAGGACGATCATTAATTATATTTTGTCTTACTCACGCATTCCATTTTCGAAGTCGATATGATCTATAGATCCGATCTAAGAGTCTATCGATCACGTGCATTGGAATCTAAATTTATTCATTAGTGGCATCTTTTTGCAGATGATTTTTGACGTATGGAGCCGGTGATAAATCGTTCGTGTTTAAGCTTAAATTATGGTTTCAATCAGCGTGTCTAATTTTAATTATTTGGATCGGAGGTGATTGTTTACTTGCTTATAATCTAATGATTTGGTCTTTAAGTGTACTAATGAAATGAAATCGGTAACCACAACGAGTAAGCAAAACATATAAGAGAAAGACTAAGCCAAACTAGACTTAGAAGCCTACCCTAAATGCAGGTAATGTTGTTTCCTATAGATAGAGATATTAAACTCGCAAACAATTGAGCAGTTCCATAGAAAAAGACTATCAGTGGATAACTAATTAACTCTAAACAATATTTCATCTGCCGAGATTGCATGATGCGAGACAAAAAACAAAAGGTCGGAATGACCGCGCCAAAACCAAAACGTTCTGTCCAATCCAAAACAAATAAAACTTAAACAAAAAACGAAGCCGGTTAATAAGCTGGATGACATTTGGGAATTCAAAAAATTCATTCTAAGCATTATTAATAGCGCTCTTGAAGTGGGTCCCTCCATATGATTATTAAAATGAGAAGACAGCAATTACTTATCCTTAGACAAAATCCACGCCAGCCATTAATCCAGCCGATGTTTCGGTTACGTACCTACGTCATTGTTTTATTGGTCCGACATGCCTCTCGTAAATGTACCTCGAGTCGTACTCTTGTTTCATTTTAAAGATTGCTTCTTCGTAACAAGCCTTGGATGGCGTGATAGCAAATAATTTTATAAGGACCCTTAACAATATGTCAAACCGTTTTACATTGTTTTTTTTTTCAATAAATAATACGTTCACTCATAAGTTTACATTGTTCAGTTTCGTCGGACGCAGCCTTGCGACGATATTTCTCAAAATGTATTCTCGAAAAACTTTCAAAGCGGATTCTTTATGCATTTCGGGCCAACATTTTGTTATTATGGGAGAATGATAATGTGATTATTGTTTTGCGGGCTCTTTTAGATGATTGATAGCTTATTGTCACGGTTAATGAAGTGCTTTGAAAATATTTAATTTTGTGTGTTATATAGCGAGCAACATTGAACACTTTATGCAGTATTTGAATGACTCAGATAGATCTTCTTCAAAGAGGAGATTGAGTCTCCTATATATTAATCATTGAAACAGTCACGGTAGTCTAATAAACACCTAATAAATTGTGTTTTACCAAACAATGTATTCAATTACGAATTATGTAGACATATACCTACTAACAAAACTGAACATTTAAGCGGAATATAACGGCTCATTAGTTCTACATAGCAATTTGATACAATCATTCTTCAATAGGTCGGTGTCTATTCACAGTGCTCGGGACAATGCCTCACAAATTAATAATTCACGCTTATAATAAATACTATTAGATGTAATTTTAATTTGGTCTGTGGTCGATACGCTCTCGTCGGAACACTGATGTTGTCTTTTTTATGTTTATAGGATTTCGTCAATAGCATTATTGTTATGGCTCGTGTTGATGGCACCGATATGGTGGGCCGGTCGACGGACAATTGTCCGATACTTCGATATTGTTCAATCGAACAGCATTTTTGTGGCGCCGAACTTACACATCCGTCGGTAATGACAACCGATGTTATCTGTTAGGAATTTAATAAGGCTACGACCTCTGAACCGACTAGTTCGATATTTTTGCGAAACTCATTGTGATGGTCAAATAAGTTTGTTGAAATGTTTTGTAACAATTTGGAAGTACTGAGAATTAATAATAAAATTGTTTTTATTTACTATATTTTACAATTTTACACTTATGCTTATTCCTAATTTTTAATCCTATCACATAATTATGGTAATATGCTTCTACAAATGCTGCGAAGGTAAAAAAATAATGAATTATAAAATGTGTCACACACCTCTGTATACCTGTTGGCAAAGTCCGGCTTCTCTAGTTATTTCCAGTGTCATCAGTCCAGTGCTCATCTTCTCCAGTAAGGTCCCGCTGTGAGGTTCAGATCTTTCTCCCATCTCCTGGTCTGTCTACCTTTACTTCTCCATCCATCTGTTGGGTACCAATTTGTGACGATTTTGCACCATTTATATTTGTCTTTTCTATTGAATATGTCCAGTATTATCCATCGAATTTTCTTAATCATATTAGTTTTTACTTTTTTTATAAGATTAAAAATGTAAAATACAATAATCTTATAAAATAAAATTTTGATAAACCTAGGCTATAGACATGTCAAAAGGCGTAATATTATAAAGTGGAGTAAATCACGTATGTAGCTTTTTGTTAAATGAGCTTTAAAAGGTTGAAATATTTTATTTTCCGCTTGGCGTAGCATTGTCTTCATTTATCTTTATATTTGTCTTCGAATAACATTGATTTGTGTTCACTTATAGTTATAAATAAAAGGCATCCCATGTTAGTGGGCGGTGCTGCCCCGCCCGGGATCACAAACCCGGTTATTATCCACTTAAACACATCACTTCTGTGCAAAATATTTCATCTTAACTTATGAGAAAGGTATTTTTGTACATTTTCTCTACCTAAGTATGTTTTTTTTATTTAAAATTAGGTAAGGGACTGGCATTTCTATCCTTCATTTTAAGAAACCAAGAACTTAATTTTTTTTGAAATTTAGCGACTGTTGATTGTCAAATTAAATAAGAATAACATCGTGTTTCAGTGTACTAATTTATTCTGTATAATTATTTCCATCCAGTACAGTTTCGCTATTAGAACTAAGTATTCCTCCATGCCTTAAATTTACGCTTAATTATAGTATAGCTACCTAAATCATCACATCATCATTATTATTAGATAAGTAGATCCTAAGAAAAGTTAATCTGATTGACTAATGCGTTGGATCCTTCCACATTTAGGCCACATACTAAAGCACAATCAACTTATGTTATCCGATTTCAGAAAGGGGTTGGTTCGATACTACAAGGAAACCATGTTTATTGAATCAACCACAACACTATTACAGCCCCATCCAAGATTGTCTCTGGGGAGAGATCCCCGCAAAGTTGAATCATAAGTACTTACGACTTACCTAGTTGTTCTACATCTCCCAACGGATATCTATATGTTGCGTGGGAAACCTTTTAACTGTCATATAATAGGCTATTGTGGATTTATTCCGTTCACCCTTTTACTTTTTCTAGTATTCATCATGATTTTGATATCTAAGTAGAATAAATAGGATCAAAATCATGAGACTTATACTAATATTATATAGAGTTAAAGTTTGTAAGTTGGAATGTAGCACGTAAACTAAGAAACGAATAGTCCGATTTCAAAAATTATTTTACTCGTGAAAGCTACACTATAATGTTTAAATAGAATACTAGCGGCCCGCTAATTTTTCTTTTGAATTTCCCAAGTTTTCTTTCATACAAACCTTGTCCTGGCAATACCGAACACAACAAAAATAGAATTATCCAATAAGGGATATTAAGTCTGCAATATTCTGGCACCAGAGTGCAGCAGTAGCATAAACCGTAAACAGTCTTTCGACGAGTCGTGCAAAGCGTGAAATTCTGCCTTTAATTGAGTTCAAAATTGGGAAGTGTATTATATTATACAATAATCAGTGCTGTGTATTTCGATGTACAAATGAAAGGAATTATTCATTTCAAAAATAAAAATGTTCGAAAACTTTGGAAAGCAGCTAAAAATCACTCTAAAATATGTTCCGGTTAAGTATTCAGGTGAGATAATCGCATTTACAGAATAACTTTCACATTTATCATGTAAGACAACCAAGTACCTACCTATGATTTTATTCTGCGCATAATCTAGAGAATCCACTTTCAAAAGACCGTAGGATGCCATAATATAGGTAAATTACAGGTAGGTAAGTAAGATTAATTAAAACTGATATAATTATTTTCACAAAATACCTAGTTATTACAATTAATCCTACTATAATATTATAAATGTGAAAGTTTGTGAAGATGTTTGGATGTTTGTTACTCAATCACGTGTAAACCGTTGAACAGATTTGCATGAAAATTAGCACACAGGTAGACCATTTCCTGGATTAACACATAGGATACTTTTTATCCCGATAATGTGTTCCCTTGGGATAATCGTTCTTTTTTTTACGCGGGCGAAGCCGCGAGCAGAAGCTAGTAACATAATATAACAAGAATACGAGGATAAGATTTACGGAATGTGCTAGTGGCGCCCTCTGCGCCGAGTTTTGCGTAATGTTCCCTATTTAGTGCCGTCATTCGGAAGTTTCGGAAATTTTTATACTATGTAAGGAAGGATAAAGATAAGGATTTGACTTCCACCTGGACGAAGTAACGGGTAGGTAGAAGCTAGTCATCTAATACATAGGTACCTTAAAACGAGAAATTCTTGTATACAGAATGGGGACCACAAATATGCAATAAATTATACGACATACTTGTTATCGCTTTTTCTGACGATATACAATAAATTAATGAAATCGGTCCAGTATAATTAGGTCAAAAAGTAGTTTTAATTTTGAACAAATTTAAACACTCTAAAGAATTGGATCACTAGGTCAATGACTCAATGAACTTGAATCCTCTTAACACTGAAAAGCGACGTTGCTACGGAGTGCAAAACTACAAACTATCACGACGCTGTTATGTACATATCTATTCTAGTTATTTGCCTAAATGTAAAATTCGCTCCGGGGTAAGGTACATACGTTGTCTTTAAACAGAGTGTTTACTTTAACTGAATTTATTTTGTTTGAAAATTTAACTTCTTTAATTTTCGGTTTTTAACTTAATATTTAATTTTGCTATAGGTACTTCTGTGGACTAGATTTACTTGAGGTAATAATCCGAGTCTCGGAAACGGCTTCAAAGATTTTCATGAAATTTAGTAAGCAGGGGGTTTCTGGGGCGATTAATCAATCAATCTAGCTAGGTTTCATTTTAAAAACATACTAAAAAAAAAAACCATCAACCAGGTACCTACTATAAAATACTTTAACGATTCCATTTCTTCAGACTTACTATTTTATCCATGTAAGTAACATATACAGAGTTCATTTTAAATGGCTTATTCAGCACCCTTAAATCCAATAAAATCTAAACAAATAAAAAATAATAAACTCCTTTGTCTGGAACTAAGTCTTTTAACGTAATAAAGTCGACTTATCCATTCACCCCGCTGTAATCAATGTCTAATACCGTATTCGTAGCTTACGATAATGATTAACGACAAACTTTATTAATTCGATCAACTAGGATTAGAGGATCCACACTGTGGCGGAGGGTAGGTACACGGAAAAAACAAACGAATTTCGCAAAGGGATACCTCCGAGACAGTCCCTTTAAACAACAATTGCTTCAGGGTTGCCACGCTTTTAAATATAAACTGATATTTATTTATTCGTAAAACCATTTACACTGTATTTGAAATATTCTTGGTGAAGCATAATAACAACTTAAATTACATTAAAAAATACTAATAATAACAAATAATATATATCATAATGATCACTAAGTTATTTTGTATGTCATAAAAAATTAAGGAAATATTAAATTATTAGAAAGTTCCTTCCTTTAAATAAATTACAAATGATTTTCGTGATAGATTTCAACTACAAACTGAGTGTTTTCATAATTCACACAAACACTCAGCGCCTATTGGAAAACACACGCAATGAAACGAAAGATTGCGATTCTCAATATTCAAACTCAAATTCTTTATTGCATTCATGTTACATATTCTCGCGATATATTGAAAACAATGTATTTTTTCTATTTAGTGTAACTTGATCTTGTATGTGGAATAGGAATTTAACATTTTGGTACATGTTTTTTGAATCTTTGATCTAGTATCATGTAAAAGGCATACACGATTCAATGAATTTTTCTCGATACAAATAAATTGCAAAGTTCACAGCGTAACGCTTAAGAGGTAGTCAATGGAGTTTACTTTAAAACATAGAGAATTATCATATCAAAGTTTACTCAAAATAGTTTTAAATTTAACTCATTTATTTTGTTAAAAAAAGAGTAAATTCGTTTTGGCACATACTTCGTTTTATTCCGAGCGCACGCACATTATAGCCATCTCTGCTTTTGCGTTTCAAAAGTAATTGCATCACTTTCGCTCGCTTAGTAGATCAGTCGTCGACGATTTACTTTCGAGGTACTCATTGATCGTTTACTATAGCAATATAAAGGCTTTCAATCGCTAAAATGTACGAAATATTGACAATTGACGAATAATCGTTTCGTTTGTGGGACAAAGGGGGGTAGAAAGGGACCCCCTTTAAGCAGACAGAGACAAAGCGGCTGAGTTTTTACTAAAATATCGGACATTTTAGACATTAATTAATTTTATTTACGCATGAATTAGGTACAATCACAGATATAGATAGACCCTAGATAACGCAACTATCACGATCTGTATGAATGAAAACCAAGCGTGCCATTTTTTGGACGTGACAATGTAATACGAATGTTTTGTTTTTCTTAAATTTGTTATTACCAGGTATTACTGAGGGTATTAGATTAAAAATAATTGCTTTTTAAATTAATTACGCATAGTATTAATCACAAAATGACTTACCGATGGATAAAGTAAACGTTTCCTACGTTTACTTTATTTTTTTACTTACAATTTTTGTACGTAAGCTAGACGTGAAACTAGGCACGCGAAGTAGTTGCTCTTGCGTTATGGTCTTTCTATATAGGGTGACTGGTAATTAGTGTACGATACTTAAACACGTGATTGTGTTCATGATAACAAACAACTTTCCCTAGGAAAAAATGTTTTTTGTACTGGTTCACTTTTATCACAATAACACAACAGCCGTATGAAATTCACGCGCGCGCACGTCTGTGACCTCAAGTGAACCAGTACAAAAAAAAAATTTTCTTCGGGAAAGTTGTTTGTTATCATGAACACAATCACGTGTTTAAGTATCGTACACTAATTACCAGTCACCCTATATACATATATAGGGTGCAATACATTAAACAAAAAGTATTAAACATTATTTTTACAATAAATATGTATGAACATATTGTTATCATAAATATTTAAATTTATGGGCAGTTAAATCATATCTTATCATATTCAGGAATGAATACCTATAATATCAATATTGCTTACCAGATAAAGTACCTAATACTAAGTAGGCAGAATTAGTCACATAAATTGTACTGAATTGCTTTATAAGACGTGACTATCAAAATTATATACAGATGCAGCTATTGTTCCAGTTTTTATACTATAATAGTTAAGAAATATCATCGTTTGAAAACCATGCACTTTCTTCTTTAACCGACTTCAAAAAAAGAGGAGGTTCTCAATTCATCTGTATGGTTTATTTTTTATTTTGTTACACGATTTCTTCGGCAATTGGAAATCGATTTTGAATATTATTTTTTAATGGATAGCATATGCCTCAAAGGTTTGTGGTTCCCAAAAGTTTTGAAAAAATCTCTGTTTTCACTGTGTTGCCGTTTCGTTATGGATGTGAATGATAAGACGATACCAAAAAAGCGGAAAATAAAAATCTTTGCCTCTTTGCCTTCAAAAACTAAAAGTATAGATTTTCTAATCAGTTTCAGTTTTCCTTACGTTACCTTATTCCCCTTACATCACAATGATACGCTAATTTAAGACAAAAAAATCATCATCCTCATCATCAACTTTCTAGTCCGTGTTACTTGAAGTCGACGCAAAACGTCAAAAATAATGTAAAATAAATAGTGATGCAGCTATTCTATCAAACTGACGTGAAATTTTTAAGACTCCAAATAAAAATCAGACGCGTAACAACCCTAACAATGAAATCTCAGTGTCAACATACCAGTTGCGAGGGTTGGCGCACCCCGAGGGATGCGTTTGTTTTTATTAAAAGTTTTTATTCTGCAATAATGGGAACTAGGATATTATCCACTATCCTTCTGCAAACAATTACTAGTATGCAATCTTCTTTACATAAGTAGTACGTTCGTTGACTGCTGTCAGTATATACGCTTAATTAGATCTTTTAATCTACGTAACGGTTTTCATGCTGTTTTCAGCAATAGATAGAGTGATTCAAGCAATGATATTCTAATAAACAGATATGTTATACACTCACAAAACAAACGAAAAAAGTGTTCCGCGCAGCAGCGGCTGCACACATTTACACTTTTCATTCATTTTACAATTCACTACAAGTCAAAATGTATAAAAGGGATGGCTTGAAAAAACCAACAAGAAAAAAAGAGACAGTTAGTGTTGTCAATTGCGCGTGAATGTAAACGGACATTATCCTGGCCACCAATTACCGCGTCTTGGCATCACAGACTAGCAAAATTTAACGAGACAGAAGGTACAAACCGCGAGTACATTTATACACGCGGTTTGTACCTATAACAACTAATAAACAGGACTAAATGTATAATAGAATATATAATTATAATAATATACAGAGTAGAAAATATTTAATTTGTAATAAAATTAATTTCTTTGTTTACGAACAAATGCGATCCATTCTTGAAGCCAGATCTAATTGAATAACCTTAACGAAGAAAGGATAATATATATATGTTGTCATATTGTTTAATTTCTAATTAGGTATATAAATGATTGAATAAAACAAAATGATTAATTATTACAAGGTTAGAAAAAAGAAAAACAGAACTGTGGGTAAACAATGACTTTACTGCCTATGATATCGCATCTGTACTTTTAATCTATGTCCGGAGTGAACGCGTCCTTGTCTTACTCACGTGAAACAATGTACTTCCATTTCTTTCTTTTTTCTAACCTCCAAATATAAGAATATTAGGAAAATAATTGAAATATATAAACAAATCGATGTATATTGCGTAGTTACATGTGGTATGAGATCCCTTGTGCTTTATTAAATTGGGTATCATAATTGGTACACTTTCTAAATACACAAAATAGCATTTTTTTATTTTTTTAGCTGCTTTAACAAAGCGTACCATTCGTCGCCATGCGTGACGCAGACTAAAGGCAATACGTCCCAATTAGGACGTTTTTGAATCTTCAAAATTGGGCGCTCATAACATATCTGTTTAATATAATATCATTGGATTCAAGAGGAAGTTTTATACGTATCGTTATACTACATTGCACCGGTGCACAACCGGGGTGGGTCGCTAATAGAGTATTTTACTCTATACGAGAAAAAATCTATAAATATGTTATTGAGACAGTTTAGGTATAAAGAAGTCGGAAAATGTAAGGTTTAGTTCATAAAATAACAAAACAAAATTTTAAATTCAATTCAAAGTTTTCATTATTTTTAATCTGATATAAAACACCGTGAAATAGTAGCGGCCATGTTATTACGCCATATGGCTGTGTAAACAAAACATTGTCAACTGTCAGTCAACCGATTGGCGTTATATAGGCTTTGTACTTTTATTATTTTCGTAACCAACGTAATATTTTCATTATTACACCTATTACAAAATATGCTTTTAATTATTTTTAAATGATATACAATTATCATATTTATTATGAGCTCATTTGATACAAAACGAACTGACGTCATTTACGCTGAACAATATGGCGTCCAGTAAGAGACGTTTTCGTCAAACTACGCGCGAAATTTGAAAATTGAAAATTTAGTTGCATTTTTATGGCACTTATCGATTGAATAAAAATTTTGTGTTTTTTTTGGTGGCATATTAGCACTACAGAATTTCATTGAGACACTTTTCAAAAATGGGTGTAATACCCTATTATATTAAGACGCTAACAAGCGACTTTTGCAGATTTTAAACTGACAATCACGTCAAAATGTGTTGTGTAAATGATTTGAAAAAAATATATGTTAAACTAGAACATTCTCTTAATCATTTAGTATGTGAATATTTTTCATTAATTTCATATTAAATAGTTTAATTAAATCGTGAAGTTGTGTCTGACGCGGACAAAACATTGATAATCACACAAAATCTACCAGGAATATTTTAACGAAACTTTTACTATCTTACAGACAATTTTATTATCTATCTTTTAGTATACGCCTTATTTTTAAGTTAAAGAATACTATCTTTTATTTAATTTTTTCGACTAAACTTAAGAGTTTTGGACGCAGCGCATACGATTCTATGGTCGCTCAAGGTTGCCGGCCTATATCATCGCCTTAAAAAACAAAGCACCCCGCTGCCTATCTGTCTGTTCGCGAAAGTCTAAAGAACTACTGAACAGATTTTCATGCAGTTTTTACCAATAGACCGAGTGAATCATTAGGTGTACATAGTTTTTAATTTTACGATTTTTGTTGAAGGAAAAAGTCATGGTGACTGGGTGTTATGTAGATGTCTATGTTCTGCTAGTCGTGCGAAGTCGGGGCAGATCGCTTGTATAATATTATATGTAATGAATTTAAAGGCATGTCGACACCATGTATTAATAATTCCAAGACGCATCTTTTCTAAAAAAAAAACATTTTATTATGGCCTTTGAAAAAACTTTTTCTTTCATTTCACTTCATAATTATTATGTATTATTTTTTCGAAATCTATAAACAGTAAGTCAATTGAGTTGGTAAATAAGCGACGGCACAGCAGCATAATGACATTCAAAATCTAAGGAGAAATTGCGTTTTGACAGCTTATAAACAGTGTGTCAATTGATCGGTGGTATCTACAGTCTATTAGGTAGATAGATGCCCGGTTCCCCCCGGCTATATTCATACCCAATTATTGTATGTCTATTCTGTTACTATATCTCCTTTAGTGAACACCTAGGTGAAGTGAGCTGCCATCCGTCCATCTGCCTTGTCCCTAGCATCGGGACGGATGACAGCTCACTTCACCTAGGTGTTCACCGAGGGAGATTGTAACAGAATAGCACTGCTGCACATGAGACATTTCAGCCTATTATCAGTACCATCAAAATTAAACAGCTTATTACCAAATACTCAAACGATACGACTCACTTTTTTTTTTCTTGTCTCGCTTTACTTTACCTATGTCAAAGTGACTGTAACAGCACGAGCCTTAACGGCTCCTAAAATTGAGTAGCGTTTGAGTATTTGGCAATTAGTGTTATAAAAAGCTTGTATTTAAGTAATAACGCATTTAAATATAATACCTACTTATCTAACCTTATCTAAGGAGAATTAATTTTTCAGCTGGTGCTATCATAAATGTGAACAATGTTTTATAAGTACCAACTACTATTTAAATGTAATTTATTGAAAGTAGACGTATAGTTGCCATTAGCATAGCAGTTTTACTCAGGTGCGTAAATTATTTATTACTAGCTTCTGTCCGCGACTTCGTCAGCGTGTATGTCGGTTATCGTGGATGCAGATGAAGTCGCTTATCAAAAAGTCGCCTATGTCCTTTCCCAGGGTTCAAGTTATCTTCGTACCAAATTTTATTAAAATCGAAACTGAATGCAGTTAAATACCAGTGTTTTTACATGAAGCGAGTACCTATTTGATCTCCACAACCCAGTTATTGTGTAGATCAAATAGGTACTGGCTTCATGTAAAGCACTGGTATTTGGGTAACAGGATACCCTTGACCTTGACCTTGGTAAGAGTCACAGCAAAAAAGTAAGTTACCTTATTTGTTTTCCAGAAAAAGTGAAGATGAAGAGCCGCACGACTATATTTGTGGTGCTGACCTTTATCGGCGTCGGTGCCTTAAATGCTTCTATCGCGCTGTTCATAACTCGTACAAGATCAAGCCCAATTGACATACCACAGGAGTACGACCTCGACCTCTGTCATCCACTGGTGATAGCACACCGTGGCGCCAGCGGTTACATCCCGGAACACACCCTCGGCGCATATGCACTCGCAGCCACCATGGGCTCCGACTACTTAGAACCAGATGTCGTGATGACCAAAGATGGACACATCATCGCCCGACATGACAACGAGCTTGGATTAACGACGGATGTAGGTCAACATCCAGAATTCGCCAACCGGTATCGGACTCAAAACGTCGACGGCAGAAACATAAGCGGTTGGTTCACTGAAGACTTTACTCTCGCAGAGATAAAGACTCTACGAGCTATTGAACGCATACCTAACATAAGACCTGGCAATGCTAGAATGGATACGGCTTTTGATGTTCCGACTATGCAAGAGATCATCGACTTGACCAAAGGTCTAGAAATCAGTCTACATCGCCCCATCGGAATTTATCCTGAAATAAAACACGCTACTCATTTCCAACGTTTGGGACTAGCGATGGAACAAGCTCTTGTGGACTTGCTGCATAACAATGGTTACAGAGGTCCTGAAGCACATATTTACATTCAATCATTTGAAGTGAACAATTTAAAGGAGCTGAAGGACATGACTGATCTTCGATTAATTCAGCTTTTTTCGGGTAATCCTAATGGCCAACCGTTCGACCAAGCAGTGACGGGGACCACTCTCACGTACGGTCAAATGGCTACTCCTGAAGGGTTGCGTGAGATTGCTACTTACGCGTATGCAGCGGGTCCTGACAAGAGTTACATCATTCCTCGCGACGCTGAGAACCAATTGGGAGATGTGACAAGTTTTGTGCAGGATGCTCATGCAGCAGGACTGAAAGTGCATCCATATACATTTCGATCGGAGAACGTTTACCTACCAGCTGAATTCCGGAGCGACGATCCTTCACCTGCTGCTATTGGAGATGCCGCTGGGGAACTACGAGCGTTCCTAGCTGCAGGAATAGACGGTTTCTTCACAGATCAACCAGATGATTTAGTACGAGTTCGAGGTACTTGTGAGGATTAATTGCTCCTAACTATTGTTTATTGTGATAAAGACACTAACATCACTTTAGGTAGAACATAAAACCTCATACGTCAGATCATAAAATCTTCAATTACTAGCTGTCTATATCTACTTAGTTATGGCGTCACCATATTACCTCTGCTTATAAACTCTCTATCGATATTATAATTTATTGTTAATTTATTCTAGTTTTAGGCACTACTGTAGCTTGTATTATTGTGATATCCTATGCTAAAGAATAAATGCTTTAATCTTTACTGCTAAATTCCATAATCTTATTAAATCCTACGAAATTAATCGTCATGAAACATACCTATTTATTATTATGTATTATTGGAATGCAATTAGATATGAAATTTTTCTGCGAACTAACAAAATTCAATAAATGAGTGATGGGTCAAAGAGAGAGAATCTAACAGACAAACCTTCACCCAAAATCCCACACTTTGTTAAAGTCATATCTATCATTAAGTTCTGACAAAAAGACAAGAAAATTTCTAACAAAAGGGGCAATGACCTTGCAGAACATGCGTACACACAAGGTGTCATGATTGATACCCCGCGCCTTTACCGACTATCTTCTTGGGATTAGATATTTGATTATATATAATGTCTAGATGAAGCGTCAAGTGCACGCAAACGTGTCAAAAAGTGCAAACGTGTCATGTGTATTTAATATCCTCCTTTTGTTTTTAAAATATCTTAAAATAATTTTAAATAAAGATCCACTAGCGGCGTGGGCAACGACTTGGTTTCTAAGACGCAACCTGACGATGGTGGACCAAAATGTAATAGGGTATTACACCCATTTTTGAAACGTGTCTCAATAAAATTCTGTAGTGCTAATATGCCACCAAAAAAAAAAACAAAATTTTTATTCAATCGATAATTGCTTTGATTATATGTAATGTCTAGATGCACGCAAACGTGTCAAAAAGTGTCAGCCAACTATTGGCTGATAAGTGCTTAAGTATATAATCAAAGCCCAAATGCGTAATAATAATAATAAATGATTAATATATGTATAATAATATTAATTTATGTATAATTATTAATTATATACATAATTGCATAAATAATCATTATTTACGCACACACATACTTACTACATATTACATACTTGAAATTGTTGACTCGTTGTCTTTGTTATGATTGTAGGGCGACGCTCCATCTAGACATTATATAATCAAAGGTACTTGAATCGCCGAAGTCCGAAAGAGAAGAACAATCGAAAACACTCGAGGGTGATTCTTTAAAACCGAGGGTATTTGACTCTTAGGGTATTTGACTTATATACGAGGTAGTTTAGCTCCTTGTATAACAATTTACTATTTACCATTATATCTACATTAATATATTAGTTGGTTTCAGTCATTAAATGTAATTACATATATCAAACGCACTAATTTGCACCAAGTAGTTTAGGATTTAGAGTGTGCTGATGAATTGATGAGCCAGATTAATGATGATACAAGCAGAAGAATGAGACTTTGCGCTATATTCATCGGAACCATGCAAATAAATGATAAATACATCCTATTTTCAATCAACTTTATTTAAAAAAATTGCTACTATAATATAAATCAACTTTATTATAAGACGGCACAAAACTTCGTTTTTAACTATGCCCTTAAAAACTTAAAATAAAGAAAATACAATAACTTTTATGAGAATCAAACTAAGCCTTAATTTGCATTATAATATTTAGGTACTATAAGCTTGAGATCGTAGAATACTGATATATTATGTTATAACTAGGTACCAACCTATAACATATCTCAGTTTTCTACATACTAAAAAATATTAAAATCCTCTTAATCATCAGAGTGTAAGTATGGACTTATATTTTCTAATTCGATACTAAACTCCGTATTTCCATCTCTTGAAAAAGTTTTCTCCGAGATATTGTCGAAGTCAACAGATTGTGCCATTTCCACACTTTGTTCAGTGTTATCCTTCCTTCTTCCTTTTTTTCTGTCATTGTTACTTCTTTTTTAATATTATTACTTATTCCAAATTATTTACGTACATATTTATTATTTATTACTGATTTATGTGGTATATTAAAAATACAAGTAGGTTATCTTCAATTTTTTGGTTTATATTAGGTATATTCTTTGATAGCTTTTATTTTTTTCCTGTCAAGTTATTTTTTTTATTATTCTTTCGTGCATCTGTTTTATAACTTATTGTCCAAAAGGATTTACCAGTTTCTCTTAGTTGTCTTGTAGAATCAGCTAGCGGTGTAACTAATAATTTTTCCTGAACACCGTCTTACAAGTGATAAAAGCCAAGATGTTTTAATGTGGTTGCAATTTATAGCTTAATACAGACAGTTTTGATATGTACAGCTCAGTTTTCGAACGGAAACCACAGGACAACCGTAATTCCAAACTATCTGGTGCAATTTCATACATGCTGGAAAAGTTTTAAATTTTGTGGAAACAGTAAGTCCTTTTCACCTACGTCATATTCAGAAACAGTTCTCAATTTTACCTCCTTTAAGTTAAGTTCCATAATTTTTAAAAAATCCATATTTTTTGTGACTTGTCCTTGGGAAACATCACTATCCGCAGTTCTCTTCATAACAGCGCCTACTCCATCTGGGGCACTCTTCCCATGACCAGATTCGCTGTAATTTACATGAAACCTAATTTATATGGTCCGTTCGAATTCATCTGCTCTTAAGAGCCATGAAACCAGACTAATGGGGGCCAGACAAATGAGGAATTGGAAATTTATCGAATCCTGCTCCTTTGTTTTTAAACGTACAGAATCAAAGGTGTAATTAGTATTAATAGACAACCTCATAAGCGAGTTTGACTTGGTTACAAAACGTAAGTAAATACACACATTCCGTCAATGAACACAGATTAATTATACTACTTACCTTACAAACGCCAGATCACAACTTACGATCGTACTGTTTCGCCAAAATACACCACGCAAAAGCACTTCGTATCACAGATCAGCACTGAACGGCGCCACCAATCACGAGTCGGTATTATTCTATCGAATATTTTGTGTTTACGTGAAATCATGCTTTGAACCAATTGCGCCAGCTGAATGATTACTTTAGTCGGGGACAATTTTTAAATTAATGTAATTACGAAAATATACAATTATTTTGGAATTCAATATAAGAATATCAGGAAACATATATTTAAATATCAGTTTAATTAACTATTTTTAGCATATTGCAAAAAGTTTTCGCATAAAATTAAATAATTCAACAAAAAGCGGCATTGGGACATGCCAGGTTAATTAGGTTTTACTGTTTTCTGCAGATTTAATTATTATTTGTTGTAACAAATCCCAATTAAGTACATGAGGCCTCGATGGACATTTACCTTTAACATAAAACCTGAAATCGATATTTAAATCGGAAATTATCTTGATGTATTCTTCGGCAAAAATCACGTAAAAACTGTGTTTCAAAGAATCACCCTCGATTGCCTTTTAAAATTACTACTTATCTAGATAAAGACAACCCATGTACAAATTTCATTACATTATCACACAACCGCCTTCAAAAAGTAAAAAATAACTTTCAATTCGCAAGTTGGCGGCTTTGGTTTTGCGTGTTGTTTTGTATTGCCACCGACTTGCGAATCGAAAGTTATTTTTGACTTTTTGATGGCGGTTGTCTTTTTTGTTAAAACATTTTTTTTTCGCTTTTTAGTGCCTACTTCTCATCATAGAAATTAATTACATAACGGTGACACCAAAAAAAAAGTGTCATCCCTTAATTTTCAACCCTTAGGAGTGGAATATTTTCTTGGAATTAATATGGGAACAAATTTGAAAATTTTGAAAAAAGAATCATCGAAATCAGACTACACTGAAAAAAGTTATGCGTGGTCAAACATAAAAATAAATATTTAAAAAATAAAAAAAATGTTTATAATATGAAAACTACTGGGCCAAACAATGTTAAATTTTTATGGGACCAAATGGCCACTATTCCGCTTCAAACTAAAGAAGAATCACGTAAATCTGATCATAAATCTCAGAGTAATCGATGTACATACATAAAAAAAACCAACTGAATTGAGAACCTCCTCCTTTTTGAAGTCGGTTAAAAATATAAGGGGCGCGACGCAGCCTTTCGTACTTTGTGACAGTAACCTCACAATAGCATTTAAAATCATTATCAAAGTCGACTTCTCAATGACGACACTTATCCGAAGACTACAAGTTGTTTACACCATTCCTAACTATCTTGAAATGACACGATATGAATGATTATTATGATATATTCAGTTTTATGATTTATCTCAAGTACTGTATATTCATAGGTACAGTGACCGAGAAAAAACACTCAAATTGGATACGGAACAAACACATACAAAAATACTTATATGCATAGGAAACGTACTGTTTTCTAATTTATTACAACGGTTCTTGACTTCAACAAATTTACCTTAATTTACAAAAATAAAGAATGAAAACATACATGATCAGAAAATAAATGTCCAATGTTATCAGCTGAATACAAAAAAAAAAAATTGCAACAATAACAAGTCAGTTATTTTTTTTATACGTTCCACCCAATTGCAGAGTTAAATAAGTAGGTGAGTATAAGCAAGTACACTTCAAAGCAAATTATGATTACCTACATACAGTGATTATCTGAATGTCAAAGTTATAAAGCAGTCTCCGAGCAGTTTCCGAGAGTAAACCTGTCTGTATTACGTTTTCCCTTTCATGCGAGCAACATTACCTATAGAT
Source organism: Charanyca ferruginea (assembly GCA_947361185.1). Lineage (NCBI taxonomy): Eukaryota > Metazoa > Arthropoda > Insecta > Lepidoptera > Noctuidae > Charanyca > Charanyca ferruginea. The sequence goes on along the minus strand of OX376059.1, from coordinate 15,817,952 downwards.
GATTTGGCGTAACGCTTTAGTTGTTGTCTGTACCAACATCGTGTTCAGTCGCCTCTTGAGACTTCACCTATCAGTGAATATAAAATAGTAAAACAAGTAAGTAATTTATTTATTTATTTTATTTTAAAATGACTTTGTTTTTATCAAACTGTCCCTGTACATTGTCAAGTCAGTGCGTTATTTAGTCAGTGATGTGCAAACAAAATATGATATAAATTAAAAAGGTCGATTTAATTTCAAATTAGTACTATAACTACCTTCAAGTATCTAGGTGTATTAATAGTATTAGTAATTAGTACACGAACTGGTATAACAACATTGCAACTTATGTGATCAACTTTGACAATAGAATTAACAAGATCTAAGTAGTTAACAAGGTAAATGTAGGTCTTTGTACTTTACTTTATACAAATTTTAGGTACTACTTTAAAATCCTAATCAATAGAATACTTAAATAGGTACTTACTTATTATTGTAAACGCGTAACTTATTTACAATGTTTAACTATTGCTTACAGGAAAATGAAGACGGGGCAAAGTGCGGGGATTAAGTTGTGTACATTATTGGGAGTTCTATTTGGTGTACCAACTGAGTCACAAGCAGAAGTTGCGAAGACATCAGACGACTACGACTCTGAATTCTGTCACCCACTGGTAATAGGACATCGCGGGGCCAGTGGGTACACCCCGGAACACACCCTCGGCTCATATGCACTCGCCGCACTCATGGGGGCTGACTACGTAGAACCCGATCTAGTAATGACAAAAGATGGTCAATTAATTGCTCTACACGATAACGAATTAGGGCTAACTACAGATATTCATTCTCATCCCGAGTTCGCTTCTCGCTATCGAAATAAAACTGTAGATGGCAACCAAATAACCGGCTGGTTTACAGAAGATTTTACCCTTGCAGAACTAAAAACCTTACGTGCTGTTGAACGCATTGCAGATATAAGGCCCGGAAACGCCCGAATGGATGGCGCTTTCCAAATTCCAACATTTCGAGAAATCATCGAATTGGTTAGAAGTTTAGAAATCAGTCAAAACCGAGTTATTGGACTTTACCCAGAAATTAAGCATAGCACTTATTTTGAGTCTCTCGGATTACCTATGGAACAATTAGTAGTGGATACTCTCCGCAGCTACGGTTACCAAGGATCTCAAGCACCGGTTTATATTCAGTCGTTTGAAGTCAATAATTTAAAAAAGCTAAAAGAAATTTCTCAGTTACGGCTGCTGCAGCTGTACGACAGCAAGACTGCGTCGCCCTTCGATCAGACTGTGAATGGATCCTGTCTCACGTATGGTGACATGGCTACTCCTGAGGGACTTCAAGAGGTCGCCAAGTATGCTTACGCAGTGGGGCCAGACAAGAGCTACATAATTCCTCGTGATGAAAATGACAATCTCGGTAACGTTACAAGTTTTGTAAGTGATGCACATGCTGCAGGCTTGAAAGTACACCCATACACATTCCGTGCCGAGAATAATTTCTTACCAAGAGAATACCATAACGCTGTGGACCCCAAGTCGCCATCAGTGATCGGCAACTTAGCTGCTGAGATCAGCGCTTATTTTGCTGCTGGGGTAGACGGTCTCTTCAGTGATCAACCTGATGTTCCTGTGCGAGTTCGACCACCTTGTAAACAAAAACGACGGATCGCAGTCCCTGAGCCATCGGTGAAACAGTTTTCTGTGAAACAATCATGAACTATACCTATGTCACAGAATACTTAATAGTACTACATACCTATGTATAGGATTTAAGTACATAAGAGTGCATGATCTCTCTTTAACAGTACCTATTTATATACTACGGAAGTACAATTTTTACATATACATATCTACGTTACTATAGCTTGCATACAATTTGAGCATGAGGGAAAAGCGATAGATGTTGTCTATCGTTATTCGCAATTTGTAATTTAAGTAACCGTTGATTACAATAATGTCAAGTGAAAGTCAAGTTATTTACATTTAAACGGGCGCTCCGCAGCCTTTTGTTTTGTGTTTAAAGGCACTTTTGATCGTCATTTACAAGAAAAATTATTGAAGTGTGTGTGTAGTGGTTTCGTTTGGAGAAAAATGGACAAGAAACTCCATACCTACTTATGCTCTTAAATTTTAATGTTTTACAATATTTTAGACACATTAAGTAACACCTATATTTATTATTACACGTGGGTACGATGTACCTACCTCGCATATTATAATTATGTACTACGTAGGTACTAGAATATGTACAAAGTATTATAAATTAAGAAATTACAGCTAAATGATGTTCATTATGTAAATAGGTACCTACGAAAGAATAATCATGTACAATGTTCAATGATATAATATCTGCTGAATAGAAACAAAAACAAAATAAAGGCATAATAATAAGTCTTAAAAGTAAGTGATTGCTAAATAGAAACAAAAACAAAGTAAAGGCATAATAATAAGTCTTAAAAGTAGGTAAGTAAGTGATAAGTTATTGTTTTAAACGTTTCACCCAAAGACATTTATTCCACCCAATTACAGAGTTAAATAAGCGAAAATAAATACGTTTCAGAACAAGATATCGATTACCTTTGTCAATGTGTACAAATCATTGTGTAGGTATTGCGCTTTATTACGAGGATTTTAGGTAGACTATACATTTGTATAAACTCAATGTGTTAGTATTACATAATTTTTCATAGCACATACATGTGAGCACTATGTTATTTAAAGCTACCATTTACGAGGTATGACTTTCATTGACTTGAATGTGCCCTGGCGGTTGGGAGCATGTCATGCTCACTGGAATGTCTCGCTGACGGTGGCGCGCGTGTTGGATCATTCGGTTCCTTTCAATATGGTTGAGCAAAATGATGCCGATCCGTGCGTCATGTTCGTGAACGGGCGCCGTTAGTTGGGACTGGTCATCTCTTAGCTGCCTCGGTTATTCTAAATTTATTTTAAATTGTTTATTATGTTTATATTTTTATCTAAACCTCTTTTAACGTACACGACTTGTTATACATTGTTCTCACATTGTACCCTAGATTCAATATGAATGATGTAACCGAAATTTGTAACATATTATTGATTTTAAAAGAGTGTTGTTCATGGAGTTTCTTGCTCGTTCTTCTCCATAGAAACCTACTGTTTGGAACGAGCAACTAGCTTCAACTTTCTGACTGACTGACTCTGACAATTCAAAAGTACCTGTAAATGGTTTATTTGAAATAAATGATTTTGAGTTTGAGTTTGAGTTTTCCTCGTGGTGGTCGACATTTTATTTGGTGTATTTTATGATGTACCTATATACAAGGTGGGGACAAAATACAACTGGTAATAGGTACTAGTTCATAAGAATATTTTGAAACTATCAAATAAACCATAAAACTAAATAAAAAAAAGGTCAGATATACTGAAGAGCATATAAATGTAAGTAACCAAAATAATACATAAAATAACACAAACAAAATAACACAAACATTTATGAAATAATGGTTTTCTAACTTGTGAGAAGAGCGGCAACTTGTGGCGCCATAATTTAATATTATTAATGCTTAATAAAAACAATTACACCAAATTATCAAATCCTACCATGATCATTTTTTGTGCTCGATCGCATTAACGTAAACTCCAATTTGTATTGAAACTGGAACAACGCAGTCAAGTGACAATAAAAAAAAAAAAAAAAAAAAAAAAAAAAATTTCAGACCTTGATCCATATGATGTTAGTAATACAGAACTTAAAAACTATGTTAGTAACAAATGTAATATTTTAATTCAGGTATTTTCTGTTGCACTCATCTGACACACCGGGTACATGCACCCAATGCGCCATAATGGCGCAACATGGTTTATCACTAATTACCTACCTTCAGAATATCGTTGACGCTTCCACGCACTCTGCGCATCATGGATGCAATCCTCTTTCGCAGTATGGTATTGAAACCATCAGTATGTGCTTCGGCAAACATTCCTGATGCACTGCAGTAACGTGGACGCCCCAACAACACTCTGAAGGCATTATTGTACTGAACTCTGAGGGCGTTGTATGCCTTTTGCGTATATCGAACCCAGAGTGCACGTGTACAAGGACTGACAAAAAGCTTTAAAAAGAGTTACCTAACAACAAAACAACAACAATAACAAAATAATAATAAAAAAACAATAATAAACAATAATAGGAAAAACAATTATTCCATTCCATACAAATTGACATTAGCGATCGTTTTTCGAATTAAAACTCACACTAGGCCCTCTGTACACCCGTAGAGTAGCCTAGACTCTAGCTAGAGGCACAAAATATAAAGATTACAGAAGGACCGCTACCGCCATCTTCAAAAATAATTACCTAGACTTGCCAGACTCACTAGGGCTCTAGGGCTGCTACTGTGTTGACTCTGTAGGTTTTATTTGTTACAATATGAAATTTTACTGACGCTGGTTAGAACTCTTTGCAATTTTTTAGAACAAAATTTTCCTGTTTTTCATGAAATGTCAATGTCTCTCATTTATTCATTTAGACAAACCAAAGAGTACAATATAATACAGAGACAAACCGGGACAGCCGAGACTGAAGTCTGCTTGAAACTGCTTGAGAATGCCTGTAAACGTAATGTCAATGTGTGCGTGCGAAAAATGGCGGTTTGTTCTGAGCGGTCTCTCTGCTCGGGCGCGCCGAAGCCTTACGTACTTTGTGCTAGAGGATAGTTGATGTACCGAATTCAAATTCATTCCATACGCTCTATTCATTTTCTAAATTTTAGCCAACTTAGGTCTGGCGGCTTCTTCCTACATTGAGTTCATTCGCCTCTTGTGTCTCTGTCTGTCTTCTTTTTTTTCTTCTAGGCGAAGTCTGTGAAATGTGAATAGGTATAATTATATTAATAATATTAATATTGTAAATGCTTACGAGTTACGAATTGACATCGAGAAATAAGTAGATTAGTCACACGGACTACAAAAAACAAACCGGACAAGTGCGAGTCGGACTCACTCACCGAGGGTTCCGTACAAAGTAGGTACATACATATCCATACTTAATATTATAAACGAGAAAGTAACTGTCTTTTACGCTTCCACGATGAAACGGCTGAACCGATTTTGATGAAATTTGGTATGAAAGTAGCTTGAAACCTCGGAAAGCACATAGGGTACTTTTTAATCCGGGTCTGTATCCGCGATAACCCGGCATTCACACGGTTGGTCCGTGTGAATGTCGGTTATCGCGGATACAGACCCCGATTAAAAAATCGCGGACAAAAGCTCGTTATAAAAAAGAATAGGTATATTTTTTATGATTAATTACTTGGAAAATGATGAAAAAAAACATTACGTTGAACTTAGAGAAAAATTCAATGTAACGCTACAGTTTTTAATATGCAGATAAAAAGTATGCGATGCTGTGTATCTAAGACTAAAATTGATAATAAATAATAGTTAAAATAAAAGATTATTGACTATTTAGATTATTACTTCATAGTTAATTAAATCCCTTAACTATCATCAACTGGTGGATTCTATATAACAAACTAGGTATTTTTACTTATTTCAAAATTATTTTCTACCTTTTAGTTCGGATTGCAATTAAAGCGTCATTTTGGAGCGCGATTTTTTTATACTAATATTTTTACGCACGTAACTTTGCTGAGCTGCGTGTCACTGGTTCCATTCCGACACGAGCGACACGGAACAAATATTTGTATGGTCTAGAAGCAATTGTTTCGGGTCAAGTTTGTAGACTAGCCAAATACGCAGGAGATATTATAGTACGGTCAGCAACAGAAGTCGATTAACACTTCGGATTTCTAAATCATAAAGCACAATATTAAAAAAAATATGGAAAGGATAGAATAAAAAATAAACTCTTGACCTGAAATACTGAAAAGTATTACATCGCATTTGTTTAGGTGATTTAGTTGATTAATAAATGAGGGGTTATTTTTGAACAGAAACAACGTCCTTTCTTTACGCTCCATAAATTAGCACTAAAAATCACCTACTTTTAACGTGTCGACTGTACATGCATAGATGTAATTAGTTATATATAGGTAAGTACCTAGGTACATATCGATACACCAGCTCACAATGTTCGCATAGCAATGTAAAACATTGCTATGCGAACATTGTGAGCTGGTGTTATTACTATTATTACTATTGTTATTACTATTTGGACATTATTTTATCATTATTTTATCTCTTGACGACACGATTGGCGCAGTGGCTGAGCGATCGACTGCTGCGCAGCGTGTTGCGGGTTCGATTCCCGCCCAGGGTAAACATTTGTGTGATGAGCACTTGTGTTTGCCTTGTGTCTGGGTGTTGTTTATCTATATATGTATGTATTTACAAAAAAAAAAAAAAAAAAAATGTGTATGTATATCAGCTGTCTGACACCCATAGTACAGGGTCTCCCTAGTTTGGGGTCAGATGGCCGTGTGTGAAAATGTCCCCACATATTATTATTATTATTATTATATTTTATATACTTTATGTATCTCGGGACCCAGAGGTCCCGGGCCTTTGTAAGGCGTACGAGGAGCCGAAGCCAACTCGCAGAGGCCCCTTAGGTAGCTTTATATGAAATAAGACATCAACCGACGATTATCCCTGTATGCACTATGCAAGTGCACCCAAGGACAAGCCCCGGTTGGTGCAGGACTATTACAGGACATGGAAACTAACAGTACTGGACTATGGGTATGGGTTGCTAAAGTGACTTGGTTACCTGGAACTATGAAGTGACTATGGCCCCTGCCGAATCAATGTTTGTATACATGGATAAAATAGCAGGGGGTGACTTGCACACTCACTAAATGGGCCCCCTGAAACAGTCGCTAGCACGAAGTGACGGCTACGTCACTTCGTGCTAGCGACTAGATATGTTGCCCCCTTGTCGCTAGACAAGGGGGCAACATATCTTGACGTGCTAGAGGAGTGGAGAGGTATTCCACGGCTATCAGGACAATCCCGGAAGTACGGTCAAGATCCCTACCAGCGTCTTACTGGAATACTTCCTTACCCCGAGCACGAATGCTCTCGCGAGTTTCCACTCTAACCGGCCAATTAAGGCAAGATAAAGGTGGGAGCTCCGTTCCTCATCTCTGGCTTGCCCTTATTGAAAGGCAAGCCAGAGATGAGGAACAAGACTTCTCCCGGGAGATCAGGTCCGTGGGGTCGCTACTGCCCAACAGCTCGCCACAAGCTGCCCTGCGGGTTTATTATTATTATTATTATTTAGAATAGATGATGTGAAAATGTAACAGTTTTAATCGACTTTTGTTGCTGACCGTACCTACACAATTGTATGCTCAAGTACAGATGCACTCACTATTCTTTCACTCTCCTATTCCGATGGGTAAAGCGGATGGCACACCTAAGACCACGGCTTTAAGTGTGCTTTCCAAGGCACAGGGGTTTTCAAACAACCAGCTTGCCAACCCCGGGCCCCTGAAAATCTAACAAATTCCTAATTGAAAAACACAACAACACTTTGCACAACCTCGGAATCGAAGTCAAGACCCTACCCTCAGTAGTCGCGTTGGCGGACAAGAGACCAACGGGGCAGACACCATCTCTCATCACACTATTATCTATTACACATTTAGCTTGTACCTACGTACCTAGGTACTTCAAGGTACTTTATGCCTGCTTACTACGTAGGTAGGTACTTACTAAAATTCTACTATGAATGTTATCAGCATGAAATATGATTCCCGTCAATTTGCTATGGCAAAACAAAAATAACCCAGTGCGAAATGGAGTCGCGCAATAAGGGTTCCGTGCCACTAAATAATTAATTTTTGTACCATTTACTCTTTTCCATGCTATAGGCCGTAGTAAGACAATTGAAATCATTACAAAAAGTCTACATGATTCAGTGAAAATTACAACAGGCTAGCACTGTACAGAGATACCAACTTATCTGTGAAATGACAGTTTTTGGAACTGATAGGGGGAAGGTGGTACAAAATGATCCCTCGGGGTAAAACGATACCCGCTTGTTTTACCGACTTAATGGCATCATCTATAATATAATTCCGTGCTCGTACGGTCGAGCTTGTCAACATATGTCAGTGTCATGACATCCTACGCACTGGGAAGATTTTAATCGGAAAAAAATCAAAATCACTGTGTTCAGTCTAAAGTACGCCCTTGTGTATCTTTATTCTACATAAATATTATGTAATAGGAGTGTTTCTCTCAGTTTCTGTTGCCATTTAGCAGTGTAATTAACCATCTATCAATACAGTATTCAAAGCAAATAATTTATGATTTGATTTTTTTCGTTTATAGGGCATTTGGGGCAAAACAATCCCGTCTTAGGGATGATGATCCCAGGATCATTTTGCACCCTACTTACTTCAGTTTAATTACTTAACTGAAGTTTTTTTTTGTTAAAAATTTGCATAATTGAAACTTTTATTGGTTCATCTATACAGCGCAGCCCACGCTTGGGAATTCTGGACTTTTTGTAGATACCTATCTACAAAAAATCCGTAATTTATTAAAAATATTGAAACCTTAAAATTTATTTAAATTTTAAGGTTTCAATATTTCGTACTACATTATTTACGCCGTTTTGAACGTTTCGTTTTTATTTAATATTCTACAACAGAAGGGAACAGTATTCAGCTATACATTATAGAAAAGAATACGTTCAATAGTTAATTTGGTTAGATTCTGAAAACAGATTTCGCCAATTGTAACATAATATGAACCGCGTCTTAGTTGTCAATCAAGTCGTTTTTCTCCTTTGGGTGCGGAACCCAAAGGTTGGGTTTGTGTTCAAGGTATTTAGGACTGCGCAGCATGTGATGCCCATTTAAATCAAGGTTGATCGTTCAAATTTTCCGAATTGTTTTTATTGAGAAACATATTGCAATCCCCGCTAACGGGCGAACCGATCTATCGTCATCCGTCGTTTAGCAGCAAGCTTGTGATCATCAAGGTGAGGGGATTTTTTTTAATGGGATATGCCCGCTACTCTATTCCCAAACCACTGCAAGGTGAGGGGAATATCAATTCTTGGTTATTCTTAATTTAAATAATATTATTTTCAATGTGGCTAACTGGTAGTTGGTTTATAGTTTTATATATAGCGTTATTCAGGCAGATCGAGTTTTAGAAAAAAATAGTCAGAGTTACTCTACAAAGTCGAACTTTTTCTTAAAGTTTTTGCCTTATTAACAGACACGTACTGGGCTTTTTATTTTGTTCAATCAAGGAAAATGAAAGATATTCCGTAATACAATCTTTCTCAAAAGACAAGATGCCCACTTTGGCAAATTCTTAGAAAACTGACAGTCAGCTGGATATGACCATAAAGAAATAGGTATAAATGGAGCCAACACTTGGAACAAAGGCTTGAAACCAACTGTGGGCTGATGCTCTCTTTCTGAATGCATACATAAGAACGAGACAGTGATATGGGTTTTCTTTATCTTATGTATGCATTCAGAAAGAGAGCGTCTGCCCACAGTTGGCTTCACTTAGATATTTAGAGTGTGGCCTCCACTTTTATCTATAAGCTTCTTGGATATGACGGGCCGGCTTTCTCTAGGACGGAGCCGGAGGTTGACGACTTGACGCTGTTACCTCTACTGTCACTGTCACTGTCAGTGTCAGACTCTAATTTCTAGGTATTTTGCCGTACCTGTACCTATGTATTTTGAAGTTAATTTTTCGTTGTAAAATCACGTACAACATAAATTCGAATGATTAGCAATGTGAACAGAAAAAGAATCACAGTAAACTCAGAAATGATAAAACAATTTCTGAAATTGAGAAAGACACTTACAGTCTTGGGCATACTTTTTTGTAAGTACAATATGTTTATAAGTTTACACAAATGCTTGCCGCATTTTTGTGTTGTTTTTCTTTCGCCTTATAAGTTTGCTTTTCTTTTGATTGCGTTTGTGAAGGTTTTATCGAACACATTTAGTTACTATAGTGTTTACGCTGTTTGTATAACGTCTTTAGACCAACCAACACAAAGTTGTTTTAGTCATTAGTTTGCAATCGATAGAACACCTATACTTTTGTGTGATCAAGTTATTGTTACAAGTGCAAGGTTTGAAAACAAATAATAATTTATTTGTTTACCAACCTTTTGTCAGTTGAATTTCATCACAGATGAATTTCAGTGACAATAATTGTTTTTATTAAGTAGTGTCTTAATAAACAAATTATTTCTTTCAGTTCTAATACTTTTAATACTTGCAAGATTACTTAGTGGAAACCACCAAAGATTAGAAGAGGGTGATGTCCAAAAATTAAACAGAAATTTTATTGATCTGCCAAAGAAGGATAAATATTATACAAATACAGACATAATGGCTGAAAAACTAAAACAAAACAGTGATAATGACGGTACAAAGCGTGAACTGCTAGAAGCTAAGACAAGGATAGATCAATTAGAAAAGAAAATAGCAATATTGGAAGGAAGAATCCCGGAGAAGTATCCAACTGTTAAGTATCTGGGCTACAAGGATAGAAAGAGGATATTGGTGAGACATTTAACATTATTCACTTAAAAAGAGTATTTGTAATTAGTTTTGTTTTTCCTCAAAAAGAAAAACGGAACCATCCTAAGATCACTTTTTGTCAGTATGTCACAAAGTGGTTTTTCTCAACATTTATGCAACAAAGGAATTAGAATTTTGGCACTATGCTAGATTCTGATGATGCACACACACAGTGCCAGCATTTCTTTTTTTATTTAGCAATTTGGTGATTGCAAAACAAGTTTAAAAACCCTAATGTGCCCAGCACACCACGGTCACATCTACATGGCAGCTTTTTATACATAATTTGTTTTTTTTTTAACTATGTAGTTTAGCCACAAATAAAGAAATAGGAACAAAAAACATTTAAGTTAATATTATCACAACAACATTATCATATAATCTTATTACAATTCAATCTAAATGTAAAATCTAACACTTATCTAACATCAATATAAAAAATATCAAAATATTAATAGCAATACAACAATAATATGTGACATATTAGGTAGAAAAGGTACCTACCATGTACTCCAACTAAGAATTTACAGAAATGTATACATATGTATCTACAATCATTACAGTACTTCAGCTGTGTACTTTGGAAAGATTGCTTAGTGTATTTTGATTTGGAATGCACTGTTTTAACAAAATAACTCGTCTAAGTATAATCAGTATACTTATTGTGATTAATCAAAACTTATATTCACAATAAAAATGTTTGTTTATATGGGCTGTTCCGAAAATTAATCACTGATAAAAAGTTCCACTAATATTGGGTTTATGAGAAATATATACTTACCTTATATTAAAGGATGGTTTTTATACCTAACTAGCTGACCCGACAGACGTTGTCCTGTCCCAATCTACCTACTTACCTGCCTATTTACCTACACCTACCCTACACCTACCATAGTGTAACTTTTTTTTTTCTTTACTATAAACCTCACGGAGCCCGAGACCTTTCCGATGAATGCAAAACCGTGAAAATTGGTTCGTGCGTTCTGGAGTTATATCGTCAGGAAGGAAAACCCGACTTATTTTTATAAATAGATAAAATAAAATGACAAGATTTGTAAATCATGTTGAAGAAAAATAAGCTGACTGGCAGCTTTATTGGTGGGCATTGACCAAACAGTGAGCTGTATGTCGCTATGTCACGATTTAATACTAAAGTATTGATTTTAATTAGTAAAACAATCAGCCTTAAACTTTTTAAATAAAGATGATAATACAGGTTTTTATATTAAAACTTTTGTTTACAAATATCCTGCTAGAATTATAAAACTCTTGAATAAGTTTACCTAGTTGAATGTACATACCTGTACTGTATGGCTGTGACCCAAAGATTGAGTCAGTTTATCATTACCAACATAAAAAATAAAAATCACTCAGACATTTACATTTCCTCATCCTATGTTTTGTCTCATTTCATTTTTGTTTGAATTTAACCCACCTACTTAGCAACCAACCCTTCGTCCTGACGGTCACCATCAATTGTTTTACTATTGTGTCTGCTAATTAGTCCGTTCAGCTGATAATGACAGTAGTCAAGCAAGCCTATGAAAAATAAAAAAATAATGCAGTATGTTCAAAACATCTTCCTTACGAAATATAGAGTATGCTACTGGGCCAGGGTCAAAATGTAATTATTTAGGTTTGGTCTTGGGCCATCTGAAACAACATAATGGAAGAAATTATGTCTTATATAATTTCAGGTGACAGGAGGAGCAGGATTCGTTGGTTCGCATTTGGTAGATGTACTTATGACCCAAGGCCATGAAGTGATTGTCGTGGACAACTTCTTCACAGGTCGCAAACGTAATGTAGAACACTGGTTCGGTCACTGCAACTTTGAGTTGATTCATCATGATATAGTGAACCCACTTTATGTAGAGGTACTCCATTGTTATATAGATTGTTAAGGTTCTATTACTATTACAGTCATAATATTTATGTTAATATTATTTATGTTATTTTTCCTAGGCGGATGAAATATACCACTTAGCTAGTCCTGCGAGTCCACCTCACTACATGCAAAATCCTGTTAAAACAATTAAAACTAATACTGTAGGAACAATCAATATGTTAGGTGGGTATTACATAATTTACTTTAGTTATTTATATATGTTAAAATTTAAGCCAACATATTTAATTTTTTATTGAATAGAACCTATGTCAATGTCTTAAAGATTGTCAGCTGACTCAAAATAGAGTACACGCAGTGCAAGTGTAGCGACAATCAAATCGCAATTCAATAATACGAAACAAAACAGTACTGCTTGTTGGAAGTACCATTATAAGCATCAGCGACACGAAAGCGAATGATAAAAGCAAACACGGAATAGATAAAACAAGTGAAACGTGGCCACGCAAAATTAAGTCTTAATTTTGTATGAATAACAATTTCAACTTTGATGAAGAGCTTTGTTGTTCATACAAAATTAAGACTTAATACAACCGACGAAGGTTGTTATTATTTTACATATGTTTCCGCATAATTGTGACACGCGCGGGATTTTGTGTGGCCACTTTCCGTTTTTCGATCACATTTTTTCGATTTCGTATTTGCTTCTATCATTCGCTTTCGTTTCGCTAATGCTTACTGTGTTGTTACAGTGGGCGCTTCCACTTGTTTTGTCTATTCCGTGGAAGTAAACAATATTTAATGTCATTTGAATTACAGTTCCTCTACCGCATGTTCAATATCAAGGTTTTTTTATTAATATTAGAAAGAAATGATGCCCTTACAGCTCTTTTTAATAATGGCAGAGACGCCGGCACATCAAGCCATACCAAACTGTTTCCAATTGAAAATGAACCTTATGTTTTTGTAATAAAGTTAAAAATCTATCAAAGAAATTTGACAGAATGTTGTAGCTTGATGTGCTAGTCTTTGTATATAATAATATTAATATCATTTATGTATAAAAAGATACGCGGCATCAAAAGGCAGGGTTAGCCTTTTTCACGCATATCTAGTATCTTTGTTTTGGTAGTGTAAGCTCCGCCAACTATAAAATCCACAATAGGGTATTACACCCCTTTTTGAAAAGTGTCTCAATGAAATCCTGTAGTGCTAATATGCCACCAAAAAAAAACACAAAATTTTTATTCAATCGATAAGTGCCATAGAAATGCATCTAAATTTTCAATTTTCAAATTTCGCGCGTAGTTTGACGAAAACGCCTCTTACTGGACGCCATATTGCTCAGCGTAAATGACGTCAGTTCGTTTTGTATCAAATGAGCTCATATTATATATGATAATTGTATATCATTTAAAAATAATTAAAAGCATATTTTATAATAGGTGTAATCATAAAAAAAATTACGTTAGTTACGAAAATAATAAAAGTACAAAGCCTATATTACGCCAATCGGTTGAGTGACAGTTGATAATTTTTTGTTTACACAGTCGTACGGCGTAATAACTAATAAAAATACTGAAAACTTTGAATTGAATTTAAAAATTTGTTTTGTTATTATATGAACTAAAACTTACATTTTCCGACTGCTTTATGCCTAATCTGTCTCAATAACATATTTATAGATTTTTTCTCGTATAGAGTAAAATACCCTATTAAAATGATATCGTTAATTGGGTAACGATAAGAGCAATTAATATGTTGCCTTCGCAAAGTACGATATGTTTTGACTTTGAGACATTCTTAAAAATCTATATGCTATAAGAGTGACAAAGACGGCATGAGACTTACTGGGGTCTTTGCGTTTTTCAGAACTGAATCACTCTTTCATCTCTACATAATTAATATAAAACGAAAGTCCCTCGCAGCGTCGATCCGTCCCTATGTATGGTTAGATCTTTAAAACTACGCAACGGATTTTGATGCGGGTTTTTTTGAATAGATACTAGAGTGATTCAAGAGGAAGGTTTTAGTAAATAATTTGTCAAACGGGCGAAGCCGCGGGCATCAGCTAGTTCTACATAAAATACAACTGCATCTGAAATAATGTTACGTTTACACACTTATCTTCATTATTTCCAGGTTTAGCACGTCGAGTTGGAGCTAAGATACTGATAGCAAGCACTTCAGAAGTGTATGGAGACCCAATGGTGCACCCACAACCTGAATCTTACTGGGGACATGTAAATCCTATAGGTCAGTAACAGTCACTTTAATTTTTAAACGAACTATGAAACATTTTCATATAGGTGCAATACAACTAGGGAAGAAATAAAATTGTTTTTATTTGGCAGCCCTAGTTGTAGTGTTGTTGTGTGCCCAACTAAATTAAATTTCTAGTTGTTGTCAACTAGAAATTGAATTTAGTTGGGCTAATTCACGTAACTAAATTAATTTAGGCCGCTGTCCCACTGGCGTTTTACGAACGTTACATACGCACGCGCGTCGCATACGCGACGTTGACGTCGCGAGTCTCTAGTGGCAAGCGTTAATGTTGCGCACCCGCTGAACGCAACGAAAAATAAAAAATAATTTGCTTTTAATAAAATAAAAGCAGATTCTAAAAAATGCAACTATAATAAGTGAATGTACAAGTTGAACTTACACTGTTTTTGATCATCTTAAACCCAAAAAGCAAGAACGAGCTCTCGGCTCCAAGCTACGAATAGGTATTCGTTTTTGTCATCTTTATATTAATAAAGATAAAATTAATAAAGAAAAGTTAAAATTAAAATAAATAAAGTAAAGTAAAGTTAATAAAGAAAGGACTTCAACTGATATAAATTCGACGAATCAAAGTACATAATTAGCAAAGGAAATAAAAAACGATGTCTTTTTTAGCTTTGTTTACGTGTAAAAGTCTGTCATATAGTCGTGCTGGGCACGTTTTGGTTTGTCATCTATACATGACTGTGACGGTCAAAAGGTTAATTAATACAAATAAAAATAAGTAAATATTATCTCTTCATTCATTGTTTTTATCTCTATTAGCATTTCACAGGTTTGCATAATAACATTATTTTGCATAAGAAAATATCATAAAGAAATAAAAATATCATTCAATGACGTTCTGTTTCTAAAGAACACTTTTTCTTGTAAATAAAACGACAAAGGTTAATATGCTACATTGAATTTAATAATCGATAAAAGATGTGAAACAAAGCATTATCGCTTAAATAGTAAACCGTTCTCAATAAGCTAGTAAATTAACCGTTACTGTGAAGGGAAATGCGTCTAATAGTCGTTAATTAACCCATTTTTTACTTTTTGAGTCCCATAGGCGCGATTATTAACGGCATTAAAACTTGGTGTAGCCCAAGAATTACGCTGTATTTTTTTTCACAATTTTGATGGAAGGTTTATAGGTGATCTGGTGCTTCAGGATTATAGCCGCTTTTAGGAAATTGCACTTTGTAACATGAAAATAATGTTCAATGTTCATAGCGTATGCAACTTTTATTGTAGGTACTTAACTTTAGTAAAATCTAAGCACGCTTTATAAATATAATCTCAGCCTTCTTAGGTGTCCATATCCCA
Source organism: Charanyca ferruginea (assembly GCA_947361185.1). Lineage (NCBI taxonomy): Eukaryota > Metazoa > Arthropoda > Insecta > Lepidoptera > Noctuidae > Charanyca > Charanyca ferruginea. The sequence goes on along the minus strand of OX376059.1, from coordinate 15,801,999 downwards.
AAACCGATTCTAGCGTAAAATTACGGTTACCCCTTTCTATGTTTGCAATGAGAACCTCTATCTCGACCTCAACATCCCCACCATTCAGCAGTTCATGAAATGCACCTCCAAGCGCTCCTTTGACTCTGCTGAAAAACACCCGAACCCGTTGATCGTATCGGCCGACAAGTACACACCATCGCGCATCGGTAAGACTCGCCGACCAAGAAATACCCTGACCGACCCTGACGACGGTATAGCCCTCCTACAGGAGAGTAATAGGGCTACTAGCACGTTAAGTAAACACAGAAACAGATCGCAGTCATTCAGTCCTCGCCGCCGAGGTCCGCTGCGACGACCCTGTACGACCCCGTTGTACGTGCTAGTCCGCGCCTCCTAAATAATCGAGATCCGACCCAGCCTGTTCCTTTGCCGTTCTCCCCCAGCGACGCCCTAAGCCGAGGCCCGTACGGCCCCACAGGTGGTGCCCTTAGCGTGGAGTCGCTTAGTTTATAAGTTTTTTGCCCTGACTGGAGGCCTTAAATTAACTTTAAGGCACCACAGGAAAAAGTGTCCATATAAATGTTGAACAGCGTATGATTACTACGGGTCGTCCCATAGCGTAGGCAGGTAACCAATGCACTGTTACAATCAATATTTATTATAAAAATAGTTACTATATGCAATGAGCATAGTACACTCGGCCAACGTAATTGATTTACAGGCCACACATACGGGATATTGTCACTGTGTGTGTAAATGAACTACTCGGTTGGTCGGTTATGAAGTTAAACTGTTTGTGTGCGTATGATATACCCACGTATACCAATTTTATTTGAATGAAGTCCAATATTTCAACCTTATATACAAGGACTGGGTAGCCGGTTGGTGGAAGCACTTGGCATAGATAAGCCTCGTGTCGTAAGATCAAACCCCGGCAGGTGTTATGGTTTTGGGTTTTTATTTTTCCTTTGTCCTTTATAACATTAATATTTTGTGTCAAATAAAATTAATTAAACAAAAAAATAAAAATGTAATTAAATAAAACCAATAAAATAAATCAAAATATTTTATTAAATAACCTAGGCGTTGGAATCATCGATCACTGATAAAAGAAGGAATGCGGAATTCTATTGTTCCTTATCGCTATTGGGTCATTAGTGAATGAGCCAGCTCGTTTCGACTATTATGTTTCTTACAAGAGTTGGCTTAGGGTTCAATTTGGCATGGGTTATAATATTAGCAAATAAAAACTACGTGTAGCCAATACAATTATTTATATAACGCAAACTATTGTAAAAATATTATTATATCGCTATTGATACCGAACTTTTTTACGATTAGAACACTATTAGCAACTTCATTAAGAGTTTATAAGACAAGACAAAGTTTTCTTTTTATTGAATATGAATGGACGTAATTGTTTTTTCAATGTATACAAATTTAAACAAAGTGGAATTGAAAGTGAAGTGAATCAACATGTTAGATAGTAAGAAATTAATTTAACTTCTGACTGAATAACAATAACATCACTTACACTTCAAAATATATACTGCAAATAACTTTCAACTACGGACTATACATAATAACTTAGGTGTTTATAAGAGAATCACGGCAACATGAAGTAGCTTTTAAACCTAAGTATATTAATAGTAATTCGGCTTCGTTTACAGTATTTTAACGCCATCCATAAACGACTTTAAACATTTCTCATCACTAAAATAAACACATTGTTCTCCCAATTAAAATGAATTTAATAATATGACCTAGCGAATAGAATTTGTTTTTGCCGGTGAGCGTTGGACAGAAAAAATCTTCCGTGGTGGCTTACTGCAACTTAAACCAGCTTCATGCCGGTCAGCAGGTGATATCGCACTGTTTGTAAGCACACATGTCATTATGTGTTGATGCAGTTATGCGGGTGGATAAAAACGGATTAGTCCCGTAAACAGCCTTGCCACGATGTCGTGGTAACGAGCCGAAGAATTCGCCTTCGGTTTTGGCCCACGTCGATGATGGTCTATTTCTTCAGAATACGCACTCCGATGGACACATAACTGCACGGTTCTCCTTAATGAATAAAAACAAAATAATATTTAAAATAATGCAGATAAACAATGGTGAATTGGTGGATAATTAATCATAGATAAATTAACTGACTGTCTTATATTGGCTCATTGTAATAAAACTTAATACCGTTATTTATTTACTAGATAAATAATAAACGTGTTTCATGACTACGTTAATTACATAATTTAAAAGTTTTTCTTTATTTTGACTAAATGTTTTATGTTAGACAAAAACAGACTGGCATAAGTAAATTTTATCAGAACCAAATTCTGATATATTTAAATATTATTTTACATTAATTTACTCATAGGTCAAAGGTGAGATAAGTTAAGAATTTGAGTTGGAATATTACTAACGTAATGAAAACATTGTCATGAGTAGCTTAGTTACTCACCGATATTAATAATCACCTTGCAATTTCACTCATGAAAACGTTTTGCTCATGCAAAACAATGAATTGCGTCTTGTTGCATGGTTGGAAGAAGTTCAAGCACAATTGCATCACAAACAAAGAACGCACAGAAATATGAGTGTTCATCTATATACTTAGGATTGCAATTTATATTCGTAGACTGACAACGAAGAATGCTCATTTTTTATAAACTAAGGTGGTGGAAGTATAAAAAAATAAACAAAAATTGTGGTAAATAATAAAAATATCCTAAACGGTCAAAATAAATTGACTGAGAGTTCCGTGCGCACTTCTCAAACGTTATTTTACTCATCTGTGAACGGAATTGAATTGTTAGCAATTCAACTAGGTAATGAAAGTTTTACGAAAATTATGTTTACAAAACAAAAAGAATGTATTACAACCGAGATTTGATCTTAAGACTTCTTAGTAACTAACCAGATACGTTAGCCATTGCGCCAAACCTGTTACAATGATTGGGTGCGAAATATTATAACTTATTCAATTAAACAGATTACTGATGACGATACATACATTGATATTATAGTTACTGCTTAGTGACGCGACATACGCACACTAATAAAAAGCAGAACTCGTTCGTTTTATTTAACGTTTGTGTATGTAACTCTTCAATCCGCGTGTGAGTGCAATGTGTAAACTAATTACGTTGTTCGACTGTACCTGCTATGTCAAGAATGGCGTCTGTGTTTTCTTACAATGTGATTAAAAGTATTTAAAACTATTTAGTTAAACTGTCGTACTTACATAGTTGGCACGCACGACACCGACTATGTTAGTACTAGAGCGGTTAACTCACTACTGGTCAGCGTGAATTTTATTCCATTTCATCTGACTCGGGATCTATAACAAATACCTGCTCTCTTATTCAGTATTGCAGCTATGTCTAGAGTATCTTTTAAACAGTTTTGTCATCAAAACGTATCAAACAGGTAAACTCTGAAAGTGGACAGGTAGAAAATATGTATTTCTTACACCTCCATTATCTGATGAATTTCATTGCGGGATCCAAGACAGTTGTAACGTTTTTCCGGGACTCGTCGAGCTTCATTGCCTCGCTTTTCTGGTGGTCGCCACTGTTGTTTCTGGCTTTCAGAAGTTGCAGTGGTTTGGAAATAGAGTGGCGGACTTGTCCCAAAAAAAAAAAAAAAAAACTATCTATACACTTTCTCGCATTAGATAAAATTGTAGATGAAATACTATCTGTAGTCTATCTAAGTATGCTAATAATCTTAATATATATAAATCTCCTGTCACGATGTTTGTCCGCGATGGACTCCTAAACTACTGAACCGATTTTAATGAAATTTGTACACCGTGTGCAGTTTGATCCAACTCGAAAGATAGGGTAGGTGTAGGGTAGGTATAGGTAAATAGGCAGGTAAGTAGGTAGATAGGGACATGACAACGTCTGTCGGGTCAGCTAGTAATATTATAAAGAGGTAAAGTTTGGATGTGGTAATATGTGGAAATACAGATCCGATTTCAAAAATTGTATCACTGATCTACACTATTGCACATGGGCGCCGCCATAATAACTTTCAGGGAGGTACCCCTTTTTTATGGGTATTGGAAATCCTCATGGACTTCCTCCATCGTGAGGGTGACGGAGGGGCCTGCCGGGACTTTTACCGGGTAAAACCAACGCGGTGTTCCACCTTTGCATATGCCCGGATATGCAGGATTCGCACAAGCATTCACCGCTCCCAAAGGCCACTTCCCATCCCTGCATTTTCTTAACACACAAAAAGCATTTCTGCTTACGCCGCTGCTCTCAGAAAATATGTTAAAATTAGACAAATCCTATTTTTTAGCTATGGCAGAAGATATACAGAACCTTTATAGAGTTTTGCTGTGTAGGTACCACCTATTTTCTTTCCTGACATTGGGTTCAAGCGCACCTTGCACCCTTTTGCCGCGCCCATGCTATTGCAGAGTACCTTAAACTATGTTTTATAGTAAACCTGACTTCCATACGGACGAATCTGCGGGCTGATGTGGGGTGGATTCAAATGTTTTTAACTACCTTGCACATTTCAGGGCCACGTGCTTGTTATGATGAAGGCAAGAGAGTAGCGGAGACGCTAGCTTACTCGTATGCTAAACAAGAGAAGGTAGCGGTCAGAGTAGCCCGGATATTCAACACGTATGGACCGAGGATGCACGTGTCCGACGGACGAGTGGTGTCCAACTTTATAATGCAAGCGTTGCAGAATTTGACTATAACCGTAAGGATTTTTAGTAATATTATAAACTCATTTAATAAGATTTTAAAAAAATTGCTTTGGTTTTATCCCAACTATCATGCAACTCCTAGGATTTTTTACAATTTTTTTTGTGTCCACCCTGCATAAAAATCTAAATCTAGACTTTAACCATACGCTAACAGAAACCAGTTAAAGTTAAATGCAATTTTTTATATAAAAAATTAGAAGTATTCAGCCAATTACGACATAAATGACTTCAATAAAATAAACTAATGGTAATTGACAGACAAGGAAACTATCTGTTACATGACACTCTACATAGTCAAGTGATTAAGTGTCACGCATTAGATTGTCAAGGCTGTTAATTAAATATCTTGTGATTGAAAGATCAGTTGATCGTGAGCAGAAAAAAAAGTCGGTTTTAAGGGCATGTGAGATTCATAATCACCATTCGATTACTACTTACTAAAGTAGAGTAAGCGAATGCTAAGCGAGATAATTTCGAAAATTTTAATGTGAGCTATGTACCTGTGTAGTCTATGAAACCCGCCCTAATAGTAGCTATAAAATATGTAGAATATTTTGGATGGCTATTATTATCATGAAACTTAATCCTATGAGTTCTATATGCGCCCTGAAAGTTCAGATTTTATTTACTACGACGTAGAGATATAACAGAAATATGCTACAATTTGATAGTAATGTAACTTTTTATACCTTTCAGGTTTATGGTAACGGGAAACAGACCCGCTCATTCTGTTACGTATCTGATCTCGTTGATGGACTGTTGGCGTTAATGGCGGGTAATTACACGTTACCTATCAACCTTGGAAACCCCGTAGAAAATACTATACAAGGTAAACAAATACTTGCAACCAGGTCCGACTATGTCGTGACTTGTGACTTTTAAGGTAGGTATATCAAGGGCATCGCCAGGACTCGCCAGCGCCAGGGGGGGGGGGGGCAGCTGCCCCTACCAACCCCTCCTTGGCGACGCCCTTGAGGTATATCCATACATATCAGAGCCGTGCCCGGGACGGGGATTTAGCGTTTTGTACAAAACAAAATGGTGACTGAGGGGCACAGATAGAAGGTCGCGGCCTGTGTCCACAGTCCGGTCACATTCCTGACATGTGTGAGAACAAAAAGTCCCTGACGGGACTCGGATGCACGGTCTTAGCACGGCCACGGCTATGTCACGTTCCGGGCACGGCCCTGATATGTGTGGATGCAGGCAAAAAACGTAAAGTGGCTAAAAAACTAAGTAGACTTTAACACCAACTAGAACTAAAATACCAATAACATTACCTGCATGTTTTAGTTTCAATGAACTCTGCTTATCTCAAAATCGGTAGAACTAAATGATAACGCTTATCGGAAGATGATATGGCAGACTATTGCAGTTGCGCTTCCTTTAACATGTAGATAAGTAAACTACATCCTTAGTGCTTACGTACTATGTTTACATCTTATATCTTTTAAATACATTTATACCACTTACTAATTAATCACAAAATCTCGAAAACTTCTTGATCTATGAAGCTGAAATTTGTTTAATTGAAAAAACTGATTTGATTTTGATTTCTAAGTTGTGGGTAAAAACATGTCACTGTTAATTTCAGAATTCGCCATGATAATCAAGAATCAAGTTCCGGGATGCCGAAGCATGGTAGCGACGGGCGCTCCAGTAGAAGACGACCCGCAGCGGCGACGCCCCGACATAACAATAGCTAAGCAACATTTGAACTGGGAACCTAAGGTATCATTGTCAGAAGCCAAATTGACGTATTTGTTCCGTTGTAAAAAACATGGTACTTTTGGTCATATACTTTGATGAGCCTTGACTCATTTATTCTCCTTTGCACAACCACACACTTTGTTATGTTATCTCATGTTGGGAACTATTAGAACTGTTTTGAGCTTTGAGACTAGCTGTTACACAACACTTGTTTATATCTACACATATAGTGGTGTATGTGAATTTTTATATTAATTTTGTTTTTGTTTCAGGTTCCATTACAAGATGGTCTGCAAAGGACCATCGACTACTTCAAAGAAGAGTTAGCAAGGACAACATTTCAAAACAATCAAACCTACATGGATATGAAAAGTCATCATTAATTTAGTTTTTTAGAATGTTAAAATATGATTGGTGTGCCTGTGTGCGGGAGTGTTTAAATAACAATAAGAAATCCTATTTGTTGAATTATTGTCACTTTTTGTTATTTATAACACAATGATTTCATGGCAAAAATGTGTTATATATCTTATTTATATGTTTAGTTAAAATAAAAGAAAAAAAATATACATTTCATATAATGTTCGAAAATATTGTTTTTTATTGGTATCAAAGCATAGATGCACAATTGACTAGAAACTTGTTAACCAAAGGAATATGTAAGTAAAGACAATCTTAAAAATACTACTTTACTGCTAGTTATGATAAGATGTTCTTACATTATATTTACTGCTATCAGATAATTATTCTTGAGAAATATTTTAAAAGGTTATACCTACATGTTCTAAACATAGTTTTATGAACACACTTATCTAAGAAACATTCCACAACACATCAAATACTGAACATGATTGAAATAAATGAACACACAATTGGGACTCTGCCCAGAATGGAATTGCGAGTTGATAAAATAAAATTATCCTATACAACCAAACCTAATAAATCTATCCTATACAAACCTTGAATTTTGTAGTACATTCTACAATAAGTAAACTATTTACAGCACATACTTGGCAAAACATCCCACTTATAGAGATAAGATTTTCTTAAAATAGTTTCAGTCTTACAAAGTCTTTCTCCATGCGAGTGGACCAATGTTTTATACAGTTGAAACATGTCACTTGGCTGTTGTTTGTGTCTTACCAACATGTGGGTGGAGCAGCCTCTCGACTTCCATTCAGTATCGAATCTAACGTCATGAACACGATTCATTCCATCCAAAGAGGCGGTCCACACACCCATTGAGACATCTTCAGATTTGTAATGTCTGAAAAGTAAACAATAAGTTTAGTTTTTGTTATGGTAGCTTGGTCAGTTAAAAGCTATTACTTTCCATCCATACTTCCACACTAATATTATAAATGCGATAGGAACTCTGAACCAATTTTGATGAAATTTGGTATGAACATAACTTGAACCCTGAGGAAGGACATAGGCTAATTATTCACCCGCGACTTTCGCGATAGCCGACATTCACGAGGGCGAAAGCTAGTTTCAAATTAAAAAAAAAATAGATTGTACCCACCCCAATATGTCAGCATTTTTTCCAACATAGTCAACAATGCTGCGTGATATAACATAGCCACCTCCTAATGCATAAGGTAAGTAGTTGTCACACAGAAACCAGTCCTTTTCTTGCCATTTACCATTCAAGTACACTCGTGCACGCCCATCAAAATAGCCCCAATACAAGCCTTTATAAGAAGGGAGGTCTTTCTGAAAACATGAGTGTGCATGTTTGTCAAATAATCTGGAACTTATCTGTCATAATATACAAGTGGCTCGAACACAAAACAAGAATGATATTTAAAATTGCATATAATTAGACTGACACACAACCACAGTGACCAATGTGGTTTAAATTATGACTACCACTATATCTAAATATATGCATGTAGGTATATCATTTATTGTAAAGGGAAACAACTTTACCTTATATGTAACATAGTCACTTAATTCATGAGCATTCATTTCTGGTGCATAAGCTTCTAAATCCTTTATTATCAGATCAACTCTCAGAAAAGAATCATCATCACATTTTATTAAGTATTTTAATCTAATCAAATTAGCGGTCAACCATTTTAATGAATGTAGCATCTTCACAGCTAAATTCTTATAGCTATCTTCAAAGCTGTCTAATAATAAAAGGTCATTGCTTCTATTATTTTCAGTGTTCAACCTTGTTAGCTTTGTTTCACTCAGACCTTGGGTGCCAATTACAAAATAGAACTTTATGAATTCATGAACTGAATGTTGCTCCGTCCAAGTGTGGTTCCACTTGTAAAGTTTCTCTCCATTTTCCACAAATATATTGTTGGATAATTTCATCCATGTGGCTCTTATTGCATCTCTCTTAGCTTCATTGTCAGGCCCACTTAAAACTAGTACAGCATATTCAAACTTATTTAAAGAATTTTTAGCATCATTTAATTCTTTGGCAGCTAGAGCATCAGCACATTCGAGACGTAAAAAACTTAATGTTATACCACAACCAATGTAAAAAAAGAATATACTAGCTAGTATCATACTTTTGTATCTTCTTAGAAAAGACACGTACATACTTGGTCTTCAGAGCGAACCTGAATATTTCATTCTCCTCTTCAATGCACTATCATGAAAATACACCTGAAACGCTGAAATTAAAATCTGTAATATATTTGAATTAGAGTTAGACTTCTTCGTATGACTTCAGCACACACATGACTAATCTAGAGACAGACAGACACTACTAGAAGCAAAGGGTTCTTCAATTTTATTCACGGCACTACAGAACTTTATTTAAAGATGATTTACACAATTGTGATAGCTCGAACCATTTGAGTTTGAATAAAAACGCTGTTTTGATCATTGACCTCACTTTACCAAATAAATACTGTCATTTATCCATCATTATCAATCAACAAAGTCAGGGTTGGACTGAAGCACTCTGAAACGGATAGTACACAGATAATAAAAAGATAGTATTTAACAAAAAAGGATAGTACACCTTGTGTTAAGGTTGATTATTATTTAAATATAAAAAAATATACGCTTTCTCTTAGGCAAGGGCGTCGCCAGGGGGGGGCAGGTAGGGGCAGCTGCCCCCCCCTAGACACTCAAAAATTAAACAAAAAAAATTGATCAAATAGAAGGATCTCGCTTGAATTTTTCAATATTAAAATCTTGCATCTAATTGAATATTTGATTGCTTCCAAATTCTTTTTTTTTCCATTATTCTATCCTATATTTGGTCGAAAATTCTTTTTATGGTAATAATAATTTTCTTTATAATTTTTATTTATTGTATTCAGTGGCGTAGCTATCGGAAGGCTAGGCGGTGCGATGTATCGGGGGCCCCAATCTCAGGGGGCCCTCAGCCCCTGGCCAGAAAACCCCGAACTGACCTAGCAAAAAAAACTTCCACCTTCAGAATATAAATACAAATTCTTTCTGTTGTGTTATGTAGGTTCTTGTGTCTAGCCACTTCAACCAAACAGCTGTTATACAATCGATTTATGAATTTGCGTGATATTTTATTTTTTACATTTAAAGTATTGTTTTTAAGTGATCTGATAATGACTCCTTTACTGCTTTAATGACTACTTTCAATGCTCCCTTTAATTCTTCCGCTGATGCAAGTTTTATTTAATGAAATTGACAACCTTGGTGAATTTGTGTGTCGGAGCTTCAGTCAACAGAAAGGATTTTTTATGATTAATGTCTGCCACATCAATGCTCGAAGTGTGTCAAGTTACTTGACCTAATAGAGACCTTTTCTGATGTCTACGTTCATGCACACCGTTCTCATTTCTGAGAGTTGGCTCAAACGTCATCTTCTCTCTACAACCTACCCTCTTCCCGGTTTCGTTCTTAACCGTAATGATACCATTGGAAAGGGAGGAGATGATGTTGCTATTTGTCTTTGTAGATATTCCTTTTAAAATCTTTGTTTCTTCTAATTCACTTTACAGCTGTGCCTCCGCTGACCTCTTTCTGGAGACCCATATCAAATGTGTTGAAACACTACTTGGTGTTGTCTATTGTCAGAGCATGCTCATTGCGTCAATATGCCCCTTGTTCCCGTAAACTCGTTCCCAGACTGTCGACTATCGAGTCTGTTAGTATCGATGTTCTTCCTCTGCAACCTACTTGATCATTTTAATATCTCAAGGGATGACACGTGGCTCAACTTAGTACGAACGACCTTTCTCTCTCTCTCTCTCTTGTGTCCACTCATGGTCAGTATTCTGCACCTGGCTTTTCTAACCATGACCTTATTTTCCTCTCGTATGTTCTAAAACAAAACCTAAGCCGGTTCGTAAAGGTCTGTATACGCGTTGTTTTGCGCGCATGGACGTGGAGAAGCTACGTGAGGATGCGTCAGAACTCGATGGGGGTCACCTTACCTTGCAGCTACAATTACCGTAGACAACCAGCTGCGTTAGCTGCGTATCTTCAATCGATCGGTCCTTGCCCTCTACGACAGACACGCTGCTCCTTGGATGACGACAGGGGTTCGTATGGCGATTGGGCACAGGGACCAGGTTTTGGAAGTTAAAAAAGGATCGCAGTGAAGACACCTCTTCAAAGCTGCAAGAAATCTGTAATCAGATTATACGTAACGCCAAACGTCCGCCATATTCTCGAAAACATTTTGTCTTCTTTTCTTGCTGAAATCTAGAAATTCTTCGGAACTCTTGGTATCGGCAGTCCACGTCATGTGGACTTCCCGAAGACAATTTGCCTGGATGATATCAACAGTCACTTCACAACCACCGGTCATTTGGGTCCCATGTGGTCTCAGTCGGATAAGCTGGATAGGGTCCTCAATAACTGCACCTGGTTTATCTTTAACTTGAGGAAATATGACCAAGTGAGCTAAAATAATTGCCCTTTCGCCAAAAAAGTTTGCGTGTGTTGACAACGCTTTTCTCCCTGTTCCACTGCCTCTCCCGTCATTCTTATCTAATGTCCCACTTTCAATATCTATGTTCTTCACACTCTAGGAATCTACGGTCTTCTAACAATCTTATCTTGCTTTGCCCTTCTCATACTTCTGATTTTGTTCATTCCTCCTTTTATATCTAGTCCATTTCTTTCTGGAATGAGCTTCCTTTTGATATCAGGCGTTCTATGCATCTAAGCGGAAGATGTTTATTTATTTTAGCACAAATAAGCCGAGACATTTTATTAACCTCCTTTCTTTTCTTTTATCTAAATAGGTATTTATGTTTTTACTTTTTTCATTAAACGAAACGTGAGTATTGTTACACATTATAGATTGAGAACAACGGATTAACTCACTGTGTTGTCGGGTTCGTCCGACTAGTTTCGATGGCATACGGCCACCTTTTTCAAGGAGTTCCACAGGATGACACACCGCCCGTCGCGTTCCTGCGGACACTGCGCGCGGCCGCGCGTTGCGCCCGCGCGGACAACTGCGGCGGAGGCGGGGGTGGCGCGGGCGAGGGTAGAGGTGGTAGAAGTGGCGGAAGAGTATCTTGCTTGAAACACATACACACTGAGCTGACCACATCATCACTTTTTAGTTCCTCCTCTGTAACGGGTCTCACCATATTAAGCAGTGGCTAGTCGGACGAACCCGACAACACAGTGAGTTAATCCGTTGTTCTCAATCTATAATGTTTTTACTTGATAAAATGAAACGTAACCATTTTAGATAGGGCCCCAAATGTTTTTTCGCACCGGGGTCCCCTGGCACCTCTTGTCATGTAGCTGCGCCACTGAGTTGTATAGTCAAGAGCTTGTGGAACTTTACAAATTGGAGTTTATACCGTTCTTAGAGCCCCTTCGCAGTAGCGGTTGTAGAGCCTACGCTGGACGACCGCTACGCATACGCGTTGGATTACCGTATCCTCCATATATCAACTTGCCCCCCCCTGGGCCATCGGCTGGCGACGCCCTTGCTCTTAGGTATTAATGTATTAATTGAAATTAGTGAAAAGTTTTGTTACTGAATTAACAATAATCCACAGACGTCATTCCTTAAAATGTTTCTTTTCACACACCATGTCTTCAGTTTAGACCAAAATAGATCTACCTTTTTTTCTGACTTAATTTCATCCAAACAACACAAAGGCCATAAAGTTCTTTCTTCTATGCCAAACAAAGACCCATTTTGAGAAGGTGTTGCTATTATTGTTAATATTGTGATCAGTAAAGCTACCAAGCCAAGTACTAACCAACTCACAATGACTAATAATTATGTACACTGACATACGAACGGTCCATACAAGTTACTGAAAAGTTGAGTTTGTCTGAGTTCTTATCAGGCACGAACAGAACTGTAAAATTATAGTACAAAAGTGTGCTATCCTTGGCTTTGGATAGTAGATAGTACAAGAGGCGAAATTATAGTAAAAATACTATAATTTATTATAGTACAGAATCCAACACTGAACAAAGTACAGACCAGAGATAAGATACATTGTCAATGTCAATATTCCAAATTCCAATTCATTTCCTACCAAGAAGCTTATAGGTAAAGATGGAGCCAACACTTCGAACAAAAAGTTGAGTCAAATACCTACGTATCTCCATCTCACTCTCTGTGGGCCACCCCTCTCTTTTTAGTGTGGCCTGTAGCATTGCTCGTATCGTTTATCGTTTAACTAACGATAATAATTATTATCGTAGAATCTGAAATTTACATTAACGTTTGATTTAGACAGGAATATAATGTCGTTTTGTTTTATGCCGCGTGAAATCGACGAGAGCATTAATTAGTATACGGAATTGTAATATTTTCATGTGTATTTAATATCCTCCTTTTGTTTTTAAAATATCCTAAAATACTTTTAAATAAAGATCCACTCGCGGAGCGGGCAACACCTTGGTTTCTAAGACGCAACCTGACGATGGTGGACCAAAATGTAATAGGGTATTACACCCGTTTAGGAAAAGTGTCTCAATAAAATTCTGTAGTGCTACTTATGCCACCAAAAAAAAACACAAAATTTTTATTCAATTGATAATTGTCATAAAAATGCATCTTAATTTTAAATTTTCAAATTTCGCGCGTTATTTGACGAAAACGCCTCTTACTGGACGCCATATTGCTCAGCAGAAATGACGTCAGTTCGTCTTGTATCAAATGAGCTCATAATAAATATGAAAGTGGTATATAATTTAAAAATAATTAAAAGCATATTTTGTAAAAGGTGTAATAATTTAAAAATTACGTTGGTTATGAAAATAATAAAAGTACAAAGCCGATGTATCGGTTGACTGACAGTTGACAATTTTTTGTTTACACAGCCGTACGGCATACTAACATGGCCGCTTCTATTTCATGGTGTTTTATAACAGATAAAAAAAAATTTAAACTTTGAATTGAATTTAAAAATTTATTTTGTTATTTTATGAACTAAAACTTACATTTTCCGATTGCTTTATGCCTAAACTGTCTCAATAATATATTTACAGATTTTTTCTCGTATAGAGTAAAATACCCTATTGTGGATAAAGTAAAGTTAGTCTTGAATGTTTGAGCAAATTTATTATTTTTTTAATTTAGGTTTGGCGTCCTTATTGTAAATGTGGAATGTTAATTGGAGTTTGTTTTTTGTTTGTTAAAATTAAAATAAATTATAGAACAGATTTTAGTACAGACCAAAGCTTGAATCACAAGAAAGGATACAGGCTACGTTTTAATCCACGGGTTCCCCTGCATCCGCGAAAACCGTCTTTGGCGCGGCAAGTCGGCAGCTTGTGAAAGAGAGATAAACTTGTATGTTAGTGCTTCTTCTTTACTTTTTTCCTTAAATTAAATCGAATACATTAAATTCAACAAGTTTGTAGTTCCACAATCTCCGCATTGTTTGTGTGTCGCGTATATTTAGAGAAAGGCTAAAAGCTTCGTACCCAAAGCTGACAGGCCGCCCGCTGGTGACACTATTACGTATATTTTTTTTTTTATACGCACATTTCTTTTCTCAGTTCTTTTCTCACTATCATAAATCGTATGCCTTCGTAATTATCGTTCGGGTTGGCAACACTAACCTGTCATCCTGTTGTCAAAATTCGAACAGTTCTTTCATTCGCAATTTCGCATGTCTTGTCAATGTGAATTGTCAAATCAAATTGACATTCATTCATTTCATTCACGTTGATTCAGATTACATTTCTATTTTTTATCAGTAAAAAATTAGCGGTGGTCGTGTATAGAGTGATATTTGAAATTATGACACAATAATAAAATTGTACGTGCCACATTCAAAGCTGAATTGGTTGCTGTTCAGTTAACCTTAGATATTTAGTTTAATGAATTTGCTAAAAACGTAACCGAAGTACATATAAACCAGTGACTTACAATACGAATTTACACCGACGGGTACAATAGAAAAAAGATATTACCTGTTGTGTGGGTATAAAATAAATAATAAGTAGGTAGTGCACATTTACAATTGTCTGTATAACCGTGTCGAAGTGAAACTGTGCGCCGGTGCACAGGTCATGCGTTTGCCCGTCTTCTAAGGTTACCAAACCATACCGTCTGCTGAAGACTGCTACGGTAAGTATTTATAGCTTCCCATGAGCTTCTCTACACGAAATAATTGAAGTACCTACCTAACCCTTTTCATTTGAACTTCATTGATTTAGCCATCTATTCTGCATGTTTCTACTATCCATTCATATTTTAATTAAATGAAACTTAAGGAAGTATATTAAGTAGCCTTGAATGTAAAACTTATATAAATTGGCTTTTTACAGGTACTCTCTGAATCATGGAGGCTTTAGATAAAAAAAGCCGTCCTGCACACCCCAGGGCTAAAACAAATCCACTTTCCGCGCTCACATTTGCGTAAGTTATTAGTTTACGCGTGAATTAAAAATTTAAATAAAAAAAAAAATTAAAAATAAAAGTATTTAACTAGGTAGGTAATTCAAAAGATTATGCTCCTACCCACATTAATTTATAAGTTACAAAATGCAATGCTGAGGCTATTCACAGAGAACATTCTTGAATAGGTACCTATAAAAATATAATGATAAGCAGCCATTATTGGGTGAAGAAGACTACCCACTGACCAAGATTCCCTCTTTTGTATATCTATGAACACAATGTAAAGTACCTAAATGCTCTGACTTAACAGAAGTTAGATGGATAAAAAAAAATGCAATTCAGATCAACAATACAATACTGATAATAACTATACTCCAAACACTTTTTCTCCCCTCTACAAATCCCTATAAGCATTTAGTATCCTACTGAGTACAGGACAAAAAGGCATCTTCCACTTAGTCTTACACTTATTTCTAAATGCCTAATTCAAACTTATTTTTTAGATGGACCTTGCCCATTTTCTGGAGTGGTATCAAAAGGGAGATGGAAGAACAGGACCTCTATGAACCATTACCAGAACATGCATCTGGTAAGCTTAGTGCCATTATTATTACTAGAAATACTAGATAGGTACAATGAACACTGAACGAAACAACTATGTGTAAATTTAAAACTAAAACCTAACTTTCATACAAATTTTTCATATACCTAGTAGGTAATTAGAAAACATTTGTTTAAAAATCGTAATGTTTACATGAGGTCTTAACTGATTACTTAAAGTTTAACTTTCAGTTATAAACAGGTATCTATCAGTGACTGTGTGTAAGCTTACAAAAACTTGCACAACTTGAAAAATCAAGGAGCCTAGGTATTATGCAGGTCCCCATCTGACTTGTATGAAAACGCGCCCCCTTCGAATTATTATAGGTATTCGTTCTTCCAATGAAACCGTATTTTCGTTTCACGCGTGCGTGCTCAGTTTGTTTATCCACTAATCACGTAACAAATTTATAAAGAAAAACAATATAAAGACAATAGAATTGAGAACCTCCTCTTTTTTTGAAGTCGGTTGAAAAATCTACAGTATCTAGGTAGTCTGATGAGTAAAAATAATTGACATTGTAGTAGGTAGGTAATACTATTTAGGGTGTTTTTTACTCTTGAACATTAGGGTCATAATGACGTCCGAATTATTGCACTATCATATATTATGTAATTTAAAAAATGTGTCATGACCATTATATAAAATAAACAGTAGGAAAAAAAATACACGAAAGCAATCACGAAAGCTAAGCAACTAGACATAGTTTTAAATTCTAAGGAAGCTTGTACAACTGCTCTACTATTAGCATGAACTATTAGCATGACACCCCAAAAACAAGTTATGGAAAAAAACTTGTTTGAAAAAAGATAACCGCCTTCCAAAACTCAAAATATAAATAAAAAAAGTGATATAAATAACTTTAGCACAGAACACACATGATTTTAGTTTCGGAAGTCGGTGGCAATACAAAACAACAAACAGAACAAAGCCACCGACTTCGCAGGCGGTTCTCTTATTTCAAAAAAGTTTTTATTTTCCACTTTTTAACCTTCTCCAAAATGTAACAAACACTTTTCTGAAAACCGCATCAAAATCGGTTCAGCCAAACGGGAGATAATCGCGGACAAACATACGGGTCAAACTGAGAACCTCCTATTTCTTTTGAAGTCGGGTAAAAATAGTTAATATTATTATTATTTTAGTTCATACGATGGTTATCCTGAAAAGTCGTCACGCGTTTATATTGTGACTTGCAATAGTAACTACGCGGAAAACAAATTTATTTCCGTAAGTCTAACTGAGACAATACGCAGACATCGGATTATAATTTTATTATCCATTATCAAAATTCCAAAATATGCATGCAAATATGCACAAAAAATCGGCGAAATATGCACAATCAAAATACTATTTATTATTAGCATTTACGTTTATATTGCAATATATTAATAAACAGTTGTAATTCTTGTGACAATATTGATCTAAATCTTTTGATCATTGATCTAAATATTGGTTTAAATATTTTTACTCGATTGAAAGAAATTTACCTTTAAATCGAGTACTGCGCAAGTCAAATCAAGTCTGTGTCAAGTCTCATCTTTCGTGGCACGCACTATACGCACGTGTTAATAATTGTGAAATGTGTAATACAGCACGCTTAACACAGTAACACAAGAGCGTGTATCCGATTCGTGACGAAAACTTCATGTTTTCTCGTTTTGTCCAGAGCAATATCGTAATGATGTGAGCAGATTATTTAAAGACAATTGCAGTTTTAGAAAGATTAAGTCTTGAATTAGGGAACTACAGTAAAGCGAAGACATTCCTTTCATAGCGTTTTACGAAAATTGACGTCAGAGTTAACTTTCAGGACGAATACAACCATTACAGTATGCCAAAATATTATGTCTTAAATGCGTTTTTCCAACAGGATAGGTATATAGTCTTAAAGTCTACTACAAAATTACGAAAATATTACTAGTATGTATTAAAAAACAATGTTAAATAAGTACAAAATCGGTTCACCTTGACAATTTTTTTTCACCAGTATTTGAATAAAAACATAACTGATATATTTATTTTATGAAAATAAAGGTTATGCTTAATGTACAGAATATTTTTCAGTCCGTTATATGAACTCATTTATTTTAGACAAGCACTGTAAAACATCACGCACTGTCGTTTGCCGATCAATTTCAATGATTCGTGCTTATTTCGTGCGTATTTTTTTTTTTCTGATATAGATACATACATGTATACAATACATAACATACAATTGTACCATTGTATTGTACTAGTGTGTGTCAATGCTGCTACGCCGTTCTAGCAATCGTTTAGATTTTGAGTTGCGCTAAATCGAATACGCGCCCTTACTACCTAGGTACTGAAATAAGTAGGTACCGTATACTATCAATGAAAAAGTAAGTACCTACTAAAATCTGCAATAATGCTATGAAAATAGCGTTTTATGATATAATCTGACGTCACGGTTGACCACTTGGCACTGTCTTCCCTCTCGCCACAGTACTCGATAGTAATTATGGCATAACTTTCTAAAGTATTGTAAAATTACGCAGTCATTGGTAGGTATTTTAGAAAATAACTAGCGACCCAACCCGGCTTCGCATGGGCTCCTCGATAAATGGGCTATGCAACACAAAAATATTTTTTCAATTCGAACCAGTAGATCCTGAGATTAGCGCGTTCAACCAAACAAACAAACAAACTCTTCAGCTTTATAATATTAGTATAGATATACCTACCCTCTAAATACGATACATATTTTTTCATTCATTGAAGTTATTACAAATTTTCTGTTAGCGGGTTGTCATGAAGTAGGTACCTACTTTTTATATTAAAAAGGTAGATTGCCACTGTTGCCAACTTACAGGTAGTTCGTACTCATCCGTCCAAAACATAATCACAAACTTAGTTAAAGAAACAGAAACAGGTACTAGAACCTATTTTGTATGTAAAGTAATTACTTGGCCCAATCAGTAACGATATATGTAAGTACCTATTGAAATCGGGCCGGGAACTCGTTTCATTCTGCAAGCACGTTAATTCAATAAATCTTATGCTGTTGTATGAGGATTAGCTGTCGGCAAGGTTAGCAGGATTAAATGGCTAAGTGTGTGTGAAACTTAAAAATGAAATCTATGAAATTGAAAATGATTAATGCGAGAATTTAACCCGCGACACGCAGCGCAGCAGCCTATCACTCGACCACTACGCCAACCATGTCGTGAACATTTAGATCTCACCTCCACGTACCCCTCTCCCTAGTTCCCCCCCTGTTCAAGGCCCAAAAATTACAAAAGAACGTCTTCGAACGGTCCGCTAAATCTTATATTTAATCTCACAGTTTAAACGCCTTACGCACCATCCTTCTTGCTGTACGTTCCGCCAAGGTCATACATCAAAAGTACCGTGAAAAAGAAAAAATATATTAATTTGGTGCGTTAAGCGTCTTAGTACCAATAAAGATCAATGATTCAAGTTCACGGCAGTTTGTAATTCCTAAAATCTTGTTTGACGAGTTTTAGCGAGTAAACAGATTGTGAAGGAAGCAATTTTTTAACTACATGTCTAAAAAGTTGATCACTATAATTATTGTCTTGATAGTTCAAAAAAACAATATTTAATACCTACCTACTCTAATGGCGTACTTACCGGTTTTGAGTAGAACACTAAACAGAGATTGGGGTACCTATGATTATTTTTTAAATATAATCTTTGACAGTTTCTTTTCTCGAATGACGATAAAGGTTTTAGGTAAAATCAATGATATTCTAATAAACAGATATGTTATACACTCACAAAACAAACGAAAAAAGTGTTCCGCGCAGCAGCGGCTGCACACATTTACACTTTTCATTCATTTTACAATTCACTACAAGTCAAAATGTTGAAAAGGGATGGCTTGAAGAAACCAACAAGAAAAAAAGAGACAGTTAGTGTTGTCAATTGCGCGTGAATGTAAACGGACATTATCCTGGCCACCAATCACCGCGTCTTGGCATCACAGACTAGCAAAATTTTACGACGAGTACATTTATACACGCGGTTTGTACCTATAACAACTAATAAACAGGACTAAATGTATAATAGAATATATAATTATAATAATATACAGAGTAGAAAATATTTATTTTGTAATAAAATTAATTTCTTTGTTTACGAACAAATGCGATCCATTCTTGAAGCCAGATCTCATTGGATAACCTTAACGAAGAAAGGATAATAAATATCTGTTGTCATATTGTTTAATTTCTAATTAGGTATATAAATGATTGAATAAAACAAAATGATTAAATATTACAAAGGTTAGAAAAAAGAAAAACAGAACTGTGGGTAAACAATGACTTTACTGCCTACGATATCGCATCTGTACTTTTATTCTATGTCCGGAGTGAACGCGTCCTTGTCTTACTCACGTGAAACAATGTACTTCCATTTCTTTCTTTTTTCTAACCTCCAAATATAAGAATATTAGGAAAACAATTGAAATATATAAACAAATCGATGTATATTGCGTAGTTACATGTGGTATGAGATCCCTTGTGCTTTATTAAATTGGGTATCATAATTGGTACACTTTCTAAATACACAAAATAGCATTTTTTTATTTTTTTAGCTGCTTTAACAAAGCGTACCATTCGTCACCATGCATGACGCAGACTATTGACTAAAGGCAATACGTCCCAATTAGGACGTTTTTGAATCTTCAAAATTGGGCGCTCATAACATATCTGTTTAATATACACTCGGCGTCACAAAAATCGCACCTTTTCGAAAATAAGTTTAAAACATGTCCCGCCAGTAACGAATACATTAAACCCAATTAATATTGGTATCAATTAAAAGTATGTTTAACGACCTTTAAATTAACAACAGTTAGAATTCCTAAACACAACAGATCTCATTAGCACGTAACGTTAAAAAAAATGTTGTCAAAATACGCATTACAACGGCCACTAATTGCACCTCCCTACAAGGGTATAAAACGGGCGACCCGGGTTAAATGTGGGTCATTCGCTATTCAACCTTTGAAGTGAACACACGTGAACAGCTACAGCAAGAAAAATACCCCAGAAGATGGATACCACTGCAGATGAAGCCGCTCAAGTCATTGCACTACTGCAATCAGGGATGCGGCAATGTGATGTTGCTCGGCAACTGAACTTGAGTCGTTTTGCCGTTCGACGAGTGTTCCAACGTTTCCAAGAGACTGGTGGCTATATCCGAAGACGTGGATCTGGAAGACAACGGTGCACCTCCGAAAGAGACGATCGTTTCATTGTTTCGACGTCTTTACGTAATCGGTTCTCCAATGCTGTTGAGCTGCAACAACAACTGCGATCAGCTCGCAGAACTTCTGTAAGCGTCTCCACGATTAGAAGAAGAATGCGGGAGAAGACAATTGCAGCTCATAGGGCTGCTACTGGGCCCAAATTGACTGCACAGCATAGGAGAGGCCGGTTGCAATTTGCCCGTGACCATGTGGATTGGACAATAGACCAATGGAGGGCTGTGCTCTTCTCGGATGAGACGAGGGTGTGTCTTTTCTGCAACGACAGGCGTCGAAGAGTGTATAGGAGGCAAGGGGAACGATTCGCACAAGCCTGTATTCAAGAGACAGTGGAATACGGGGGTGGCTCGTGCATGTTCTGGGGCGGCATGTCAATCGACGGTAAAACGAACCTTGTGTGTGTTTCTCGGACTGGAAGTGCTCGCGGGCAAGGGTCGCTGACTGCTGCTCGGTACATAACAGAGATCTTAGAGGAGCAGGTTGTCCCTTATGCGGGTTTTGTTGGCAGTGGGTTCACGTTAATGCACGATAACGCCCGTTGTCACACCGCTTTAATTGTAAGAGACTACCTGCAAGAAGTTGGCATCCCTGTTATGCGCTGGCCGGCGCGAAGTCCAGACCTGAACCCTATTGAGCACCTTTGGGATGAACTGAAACGGCGAGTACGGGCACGAAATCCTGCCCCTACCACTCTCCAAGACCTTCAAGATGCCGTCGTTGCAGAATGGGACAACATTCCACAAGAGACTGTTGTCACATTAATAAGGTCCATGAGAGAACGCATGGAAGCAGTCATCAGGGCTAGGGGGGGTAACACTAGGTTTTAAGTTAGTTTTAAGGACTTTGTTGTAATTTTTGCTGATAAAATAAAATTTAACTTTTTAATCATTTGCATTAGCTTGCTTTTTTTTATTCCCTGGTAAACAAAAAACCAAATCCATTGATTTATTCTGAAATTTAAATAAATTGCCTTTCCAATTATACCTTATAGCCATATGTATACCATTGATTAATAGGGTTAAAATGACTTTGAAGGGAATTCTTAAAGAGGTGCGATTTTTGTGACGCCGAGTGTAATATCATTGGTTAAAATAAGCTTTTTTACAAAAACGACAACCGCCATTTGGAAGTTGGTGGCAATTAAATACAACAAACAGAACAAAGCTGTAGAACAAAGCAGTAGGTATATCACTTATCGATTGAATAAAATATGTATTTTTTTTTTTGTAGCATATTAGCACTACAGAATTTAATTGAGACTATGGGTGTAAAATACTCCTATTGCACAGAAACGTAAGATGTAAATGCATTTGTAGACAAAAAAGAATACTTGTTTCAGTATGACTACTTATAAAATGTTGTTATTGCATAGGTTTTTGATCATTCCATCTCAAATCATAAAATTACTTTAGCTAAGGACACAGTCGTGTCATCTTCTTTCTTGGAATGTCATCTGCCTAGCCTTTTCCAACTGTGTTGGGGTCGGGTTCCATTCTAACCGAATGCAGCTGAATGAAAAGCACTGGTGCTTTGCGTGACTGCTAATCGGACCTCCACAACCCAGTTACTGGGTAAAACGATACCCCTTGGTAAGACTGGTCGTCAGACTTTCTGGCTTCTATACCTATAACGACTGCCAAAGAACAACTAATATCAGCCGAGACCAACCACTTTACGTGCTTTCCGCGGCACGTAGGGAAGTCGGTTCGAAATGGATGGTCACCCATCCACAGTCGACCGCGACAAGCGTAGCTTAACCTTTTACCGATCGATCTGTCCGGCTTTTACTTAGCCACTAGCTCCTCATTTACTTCAGTATAAATAAAACTAATTATTATAATTTACAGTAAGGTGTAAAGTTCAAACAAAGTTGACGATATCGATAAATCTTGACGATAAAAAATAATTTCTCGATGGGAAGGTTGAGACACGATGAGAGCATTGACTTAATGAAGATTTGAATTTAAAAGTTGAATGATCGAATTGACATTATAAAGTATAAATGAAAATACGTACATTATTTGCGTGTAAATCCATTGAAATTTCAGTAAATCTTCATTTCATTTTCATGCTCATCTGGAAAGTAAAAAAAACAAACATAATGTAGGTACCTGTTACCAGCTTATTGTCCTTAGTAACGCACTGTTATTCTGTTATAATTATATAATGTGGCTTTAGTGACACCGCAGCTTGTTATATTCTCAGGGAAAACTGCATTAAATAGAACTGAACAACATTCCGGAATTATACTCGTACTTCAAACGAATGCTTGCCTTGCATCTGATTATCATTCCAAGCTCTTTCGTCCAGAAAATACAGTAGGTAGGTAGCTATATTAGGGTAATTCTAGATTAATATAAAGAGGCAAAGTTTGTAAGAGGCAATTTCTGAAACTACCGCCCGAAATCAAATATTTCTCTGATAGAAAGTTATTTTTCAGGCTGTATTTTTAAATCAGTTATTAAATGCACAGACGCCAGAACATCAAGCCATACCAAACTTCAAAATTTTCCTAATTAAATATGAACCTTATTGTTTTGAAATAAAGATAAAATTCTATCAAAAAGAAATTTGACAGATTGTTGTAGCTTGATCACACTGGCCTCTGTACCTATACCATATTGACTTCCATGCGTATGAAGTCGCGGGTAGAATTTACTTAGTATGAAATAACTAGGTAATTTAAAAAGCTTTATTAATGTTATATTAAAGCAGATCATTGCACTCCACACAACGACGCATCTAAATGTTCAATGTCCAATTTTTTGGATTCCACTCTATTCGTTTGTTGGACAACAATAACAACAACAATACAACAACACAACTTTTGAACAAAATACCATAATCTGAAAATAAGTAGACAAATAAATTGCGGTTTTGTCCTTTGCAAAAAACCAGAATGCCGTGTTAATGAACTGATAAGAAACGTCATTTAAACAGTAATGCTAACTTTTTTAAATCTGAAATTAATCTCAATTTATTACAATTGGTATGTTTAATAATACTACATAAGTAGGTACCCACTCACTGAGAGATATAAAGTGTAAGTTTACATTTGGTTGGGTAATTTTGTAGACTACTCTAATACAAAATCAATAAATGTAACAGGCTTCTTTAGATTTGTTCTACTTGATCTCGTCAACATTCCACTTTCGTCTCTGGCTCAAGATTAGTAGTAGTAGTCCAATGTTAGACACACAATCTTTCTGTTTTTTAAGTCAGTCTGTCCATCGCATGGAAGGTTGATTTCTCCTGGATTTATACAATTCAACAGTTTCTGGGCGGGTCAACTTCATTGGGTTATATTCATAAACATGATGCTTAAATTTTGATGTCTCCCACTAAACCTATTAGCCACAGGAGGATATATACCAGCTATTAGCCACAGGATCGCATTCAGAAGTCACAAAAATCCCCATATTTTCTCACATTAGGTGCAAATCAAACTTGTATGACTAAGGTCATCGTACAAAGGGCAGAGTCTGCAGTAAATAATACGCCTTTGATTTAATACTATTCAGAAATGATACACACAAAGTACTTGGGTAAGTCATGTCGTAATATAAATGATGCTACTTATCGAACGGCGCGTGTAATAGGACAAGAATACATTGTTCATGATGATTAAACATGTTCAGGCTATATTCTAGATTCAGTTCAGAAATTTCTTGGCTTTAAAAGATACTAAACTATCGTAAATTGACGAAATGAAGTAAGAAGGTGAGAATATATGCTGTGCCCTAACAGGGTCCATAATTGTACTTAATATAAGCTTTTATGTAACATCTCAGAAACACTATGGAATGCAATAAATAAATAAATGAATTTTTATAAAATGTAGTAGTAATATAGGAATCGCGAATCGCCGATAAAATAGAATGAACATTGACGGTGACATGGTTGTACTGATCAAACCCTCTATAAGTAATCAATAAACTTTTTTTTAAGTAGGTGCGAGAGAGTGATTAAATGAGGGATAGTTTCCAAGTATTAATACATCTTATACCAAGACGCTGATTGGAGGCATTAGTCTACTCTCTCTGCTACCTTAGCAGATGAACTCAGATGACGTATTCGCAAACTACAAAACATACAGCTCCTTGAGGGATCTTATCCAACCGATTAGATTACGCAACTCCAATTAGAATGTTATAAACCTCAAGATTGCAGTCGCTACCGCTACTTGCTAATGCATTTGTGTGTTCTTTTAATGACTTCTCAGGAACTTCAATAAAAAACGGAATAATGATAATATATTGTTATTACCAGGACCATTAGGAGACAAATTCGCGCGACTATGGGATGAAGAGGTCCAGAGAGCATGTGGGAAGAGAAAACCGAGCCTGCTTCGAGTAATTTTAAGAGCATATGCCGGCAGATGTATGCTCTATGGATTTGTTCTGCTATTCATGGAGTGTGGAATAAGGTAAGCTTATTTTAATAGCTGTTCTTCCTTGGCAAGGCTCGCTGTACTCCTGTAGAGCGACATGACTAGAAAATACGATTAAAATAACTTAACACACGTCGTTGGGCAGGAAACTTACTTTATGCCATGCACATATTCTAGGTCATCGATTATACAGGTTAAACCATTTATGGCTTACCGGTATGGCCTTCCTTTGAAAAACAGGATCGTGCTAATTACACATTTTGTTGTAAGTAATTAAAGTCATTTTATTTTGTTTGGAATCTCGGATTGGTAAAAAGACTAAGTTCGAAAACACTCTTTTTCTATCTATGTTTCTATGTATGTGTCTTCTCTTGTCTATGTTTTTGATCGCTTAAACAACCGAATGTATTTTTTTCTCTGTGCAATTATCTGCGTAAACCCACAACTGACGGACTTCAGATCAATAATAAATAATGATCCGACTAAAACGTGATGTACCTAGTACGAGTACTCGTGCCGAAAGAAAAATGGGTCAAGGACATATTGAAATACTAAAAATAAAAATAAACTGATTACGCTATTTTAGCACTGTCTAGAGTGCTGTTACGTTGCGAGCTCGTATTAGCTTTCCTGTAATGGATAGGTGTACCATTGATAAGATAAGAGAGCTTCGATAAACATACAAACTTACCGCATTTTCCCCTAAAATGACTAGTTTGCTTTATACTTTTCCGACGCGGCAGAGTACACGGAAAGTTAAATTGTTTATTAAACAATTTAAAACAAGTTTAGAATAACTGAGCCAGCTAAGATATGGCCAGTCCCAACTCCCAACTGGACCGACGGCGCTCATTCACAAACATGACGCACGAATCGGCACCATTTATCCATTTTGAAGGGAACCGAATGATTCATAGTATGTGCAATGCAAAATTTTATAATACTTACACATTGAGTTTATACAATTGATTTACATCTTTAGCAGCTCCAAAAATAGTAACAAATACTAATTAATTAATATTTGTAACTATTTTTAGAGACCCCTTACGGTTGTGGAGCAGGACCAGCATCCAGCCAAGCATTTTTATCAGTAACCAGTTTAAAATAATAATATTATGCTCGGCTGCATAGTCTGCGTTTTAAATAAAACTTAAATTTCGTCTCATTTTTAGGGTTCCGTAGAACGTAACGTAAAACGGAACCCTTATGGATTCGTCATGTCTGTCTGTCTGTCCGTCCGTATGTCATAGCCACTTTTATCTGAAACTATAAGAACTATACTGTTGAAACTTGGTAAGAAGTAGATGTATTCTGTGAACCGCATTAAGATTTTCACACAAAAATAGAAAAAAAAAAACAAAACTGAGATTCAAACTGGAAATAGGGAATTTACAGAGTAATTCTGTCTTTACTAAAAAGAAGCAGATTTTTTTTCTAGCGTAAGTAGGTACATGATGTTTTCATAGATGTATTATCACTGCACATGTACCGTCATTATGTTATCCCTAAGAGAATCGAGCATACGCGAATTGTAAATGGCTCTGATCACTGATGACTCTTTTCTGCAGAATAACAATAAACTCGATGTCTGCAGCCCGTCCCCACAGTAAAATACCATTTAAATACTATGAAAGTAACTAAAGTAGACCAGTATTGCATGTGTTACGGTGTGGTTACGGTATCCACATCAGTAAATGAGTCTAGCACTGTTTTTTAGATTTCTGTGGTCTAGCATGATCACCAGGAAAACATTTTTATCGACGAATTCCAGCTATACTAGCTAGACGAATAATATTATATACATAGGTACATACGTATCTAATTGATAACCTCCTTTTTTTAAGTTAGATAATGAAAAACGATAGATGGTACCCATCCGGATCATGTTAGGGTCTTGACTTGGACTATTAAAGTAAAACGCAGTGGACTGTAATGACAATGATTTTTAATCTAATACCCTCAGTAAGGTTTTTATTCAGTTCGAAAGCGTTATGAGGAGGAAGGGCAATAACCTTTATTGCGATGCTAAAACGCAACTATCCTAAAATGTATTTTAAAAGCAGAATTGCAAACGAAAATAGCATGGGGGTAAGCTCGAAATTTACTACGATAATACGAGGGCGGCACTGAACATTTCGGGAATCAAGGAAGTGACACAACATTACTATTTAAAAATGTATTTAATGCTTTTCGAAGTATTCTCCGCGAAATTTGACACATTTTTCCATACGATGGAACCAATCATTGAAGCAACTATTCCATTCGGAAGTTGGGGTTTCCAAATTGGCCGTTTTGTAGGCGTCCACAGCTTCTTCAGGTGATGAAAATCTCTGACCACGCAATTTATTCTTTATTTTAGGGAAAGTATAGAAATCATTAGGGCTTAGGTCGGGGCTGTACGGCGGATGGTCTAATAATTCTATGTTTTCTTGCTCTAAAAACTCTTTTGTTCTGTGCGCGGTGTGAAATCTCGGTGTGTCGTGATGGAGGATGATGCGGCGGTTGCAGTTCTCTTTACGGAGTTTAGAACCGACCTGTGGCAAATAAATGCTAGCATACCATTCAGCATTAACCGTTCTTTGTCCCTCAAGGTTGTCTCCAAAACCGGCCATGTGGCAACTATTCGCAACATGGCCGGTTTTGGAGACAACCGTGGCCACCATTTTTTTTTGCAACACTCCGTGAACGAACAATTTTTGTTGGCTTTAACTCATTTTCGAACACCCAACCTCGTGACTGGTTTTTTGTTTCGGGTTCGTACGCGTATATCCAGGATTCGTCACCTGATACGATGTTGTATACAGCATTTGAGGATCCTGCGTGGAATCTTTCGAGAGTTCTGACGCACCAAGTAACGCGAGCCGCTTTTTGCTTTTCACAGAGCGAATGCGGTATCCATCGGGAAAACAACTTTTTTACACCTAATTGTTCATGCAAGATTATTTGTATTTGACTCATGCCAATGTCTAAAGTTGCCTGAATTTCGCGGTATGTCACATGTCGATCTTCCTCAATCAACCCAAGAAAACGTTGATGCTGTGCGTAAGCATCAACCTTTTCTTGGGTGACTGCAGTTTTTGGACGACCTTGACGGGGATCATCACTGAGCTTGACACGTCCACGTTGAAATTCAGCAAACCAGCGGTAAATTGTGGTTTTGGATGGGGCTTCATCACCAAATGCAGAAATCATCCGGTGAACACACTGTTTTTGTGATAAACCACTTCGAAAGTCATAATAAATCATCGCTCTTGAATTTTCTCGAGTCAATTCCATTTTCTCAACGACTAAACAAGTTTGACAAAACCTTGTGACAAGACCGAGAATCTTTTTTTAAATAAATAAATGGTATTCGATTTTTAAAACCAAGGAGTTTTCAATTAAAAAGATTTTAATATGACAGGAACAGTGGAAATATTTCATTCCCGATACTTTTAGTGCAGCCCTCGTATCTCCGATGACATGACCCAGATTCTGACTTTCAGAGTTGACGATTTGACATACAATTTTACAAGACAAATATTATTAAATCGAGTTATTGAACTGAGATCATGTCATCACGTGTGCTCACAAAACATAATGATTGTAATAATATTACCGATAGGTATTATGTTTATATTTAAAGGTGATTAACACAAACTATGAATCAATTGTTTTTGTGCAATAATATTAGTTAAGTACTTATATTCTAAGATAAATAAGGTGAAAATGTTGAGAGAGTATTGACACTGACTGTTGTGATTTTGTGGTGTAATATCGGAGACCTTGTGATCTTTTGAGTAGGTGGGTACGTATTGGAGCTTGTAGGGGATTAATTGGAGGTACCTGGCTACTGGTACCTACCTAAAAGGTACTGTCGTGGTCCGAAGCTCGAGTGATTTTTTGGATATGATTTTTGTAAAATCACACCTACCTTACCATTATTATGTGTCAGATTTTATACTGGCAGATTAGTCGGTACCAATTTACCCATCTACTTATGAATTAGGATTCAAAAAGCATCACAGTGTATAATAGCTTGTCTTTATCCGAATCCAAGAGCTTGGTTATCTTAAACACGGTTTATGTAGGTATTAGTACTATAGGTTTGACTACAAAAACCATAGTGACAATTCCGATTGTGAGGATGTTACGTAACGTAACGCATTGTATCAACATCAAGTGACAAGTCAAGTGATAAGTCCTTGTTTGATCATAACCTTCATCATTTTGATAAATATTAGGTAGGTACTCCTTAAACTTCCGCATTGTCACCCGAGTCCGATTAACACAAACGCGACTCATTGACGTAGACTAAAAGATTAACGCCCATTAAAATGTTTGGGCAGTGACTGTGGGATTGATCAAGCGGTTTTTCCACTAGAAAGAACTTAGACTTTCCACTAGAAGACTAGAAGCTTTTCCTGTTACTCAAAGTCACCTATCATTGTATCTCTATGCTCAGTTTTTTATAGTGAGAACAATGAGAACATAAACATAGGTAAGAGTATTATCATTAGAAAGTAGAAATAAGTAGTAGGTACCTACTGTACCTACATAATTATTTTGGATGTTGTGTTGTGATAGGCAATAGATACTACCTGGTTAATAAAAAACAAAACATTACACTTTTTCAATCGCTCATAGATAATGAGTGATGTTCACGTGACATGATGGATCGTCATACTATTGTGTGCTTGAGATTCGTGCTACTCTTTCGTTGCCATGGTGACGTAAACATTCAACAATCGTCATGCTAAGTCACTCGCACTGTTTGTTTTGGCAATTTATAGGCAGTTAAAGCAATCGGAAACATGGTCGATAATAGCGTGGTACGTGTTGGCAAACTCTGTTGCATTGATGACAGCAAGGTTACATTGTAATGCGGGGTAGAAAAATAATTATTTACCTACTAGCTTCTTCCGCGTGAATTTTATTACGTAGGTACCTACTACCTACCTACTACAAAATTTTTGAAAATTAATAAATAACCTCAGGAATATCTCGGAGGATCTCGTCACTAACTAAAAGCCTTACAGATTGATCGATCAAAGGTTATGTTACGCTTGCCGCGGTCAGTCTGTGGGTGGGTGACCATACATTTCATATCGAGTTCCCTCCGTGCCTCGGAAAGCACGTAAAGCCGTTGGCCCCGGCTGTCATTCGTAGATCTTTGGCAGTCGTTATGGGGTGTTACCCAGTAACTGGGTTGTGGAGGTCCGATAAGCAGTCGCTCCATGTTAAACACTGGTATTCAGCTGCATCGGGCTACACTGGAAACCGACCCTAATATAGTTAGAAAAAGGCTAGGCAGATGATCACTCAGGAAAACCTTTTCTGAAAAAAGAGAACCGCCTTCAAAAAAAACTAAAAAGTGAGAAATAACTTTAGCACAGAACACACACATGACTTTAGTTTCGGAAGTCGGTTGAAGGCGGTTGTCTTTTTTGTAAAAAAGCTTTTTTTATTTTTCGCTTTTTAGTACTTCCTTATCATCCATTTCCATTAAGAAATGGCAACACAGTCAAAACAGAGATTGAAAGTACAAGGTGAGAACATTACAACATCATCCATGTATATTTTTGCTTTCTGTCGATTTTTTTAAAAAGTACCGAATTAATTTCGATAAAATTTATATGGGACCACCCTTTTGAGGCATACCCTATCCATCAAAAAAGAATTTTCAAAATCGCTGTACATTTGCCGGAGAAATCGCGTCAAATATACAAAAAAAAACATACAGACGAATTGAGAACCTCCTTCTTTTTGAAGTCGGTTGAAAAGGCTAGGCATATGATCACTCAGGAAAAACGTAGCTTCCTATTAGCGAAAGCATTTTAGACTAGTAGTGCCTGAGATTACCCCGACCAAACAATCATGAACTCAACGAAACGGCAATTTAATATTTAGTGATTTAGTACCTACTGTTATGCTTAATGACGATCCATAGGACGGACCTAAAATGCCCTATTAAATATCTAGATCAAGTTGCCGTCGCCGAAAAAGGTATGAGGAATTAATATTATGTGCATGGTGAAATGAGGCCCTGTTTGTATAACTTAAAAGATGATATTACATACTTTAGTAAAATTTAATTTACTAAAGTAGGTAATTAGATGATAGATCGTAAAAGCCCTTCGTTTGATTAATGTCACTAAACGGGATAGTGTAGGTCCTGTAACAAATTATATTGGCTTCCCATTTCTTGTAAAAGATTGTATTACACACATGATAATAATGGACAAGTCTACGAGCACAGTCATTAAAGAATAACTGGCTATTACTTTACGGAGTAATGGAGGCAAACACGTAGTTAAATATAGTGATAAATTAATAAGAAAAATGTTCAGCTGTAAGTCGATATGTGTGGTTACGGCATTGGTTTGTTATTGTGTTGTCATGGCAACCTAATTAACATTTATACGACATCGCTTTTTTTTCGCGAAGCCTCGAAAGATATAGGTAAGCACCGTTAACTTACCAAGGAAGTTAAAACGAATATTAAGGAATGAAAGGAAACCCAATGTTACGCATTATTTCTGTAATTAAAATTCTTTAGTTTATTTATTTTTTCCACTTCCAGAAGATTGAGAAGTGTAAACGACTCAATAAGTTACCAAGGTTCTTTTTTAGGATTCCTTACCGAAAGGGTAAAAACGGGACCCTTATTACTAAGATTCCACTGTCCGTCTGGCTGTCTGTCACCAGGCTGTATCTTATGAACCGTGATAGCTATGCAATCCTGGTTCAGTTCCTCTATCTTCCCCATACTTGACTATGGTGATGTGTGTTACTATGACCTGAATGTAGGTAGATCTCCTCAATAGCTTGACCAACTTCTTAATAACTGCATTCGATTCGTATTTAATCTCCGTAAGTATGATCATGTGTCCGCACATCGATCACTCTTAAAGTGGTTACCCATCAGACAGCGCAGAGCGTTAAGGGCTTTGACAACTCTGTTTTCTCTTCTAGACAAACCCAGTTCTCGTTTTTACCTGACTTCTCACTTTCAATATTTATGCTCTGCGCACAACAACAGTCTTCGTTCCTCCAATAATCGTTTTCTACGAAGTTCTTCTCACCGCTCTGGTTTTCTTAAATCTTCTTTTCCTGTCCAGGCGGTTTTCCTTTGGAACGCGCATTCTCAGAATATCAGGACGGCCACCAGTCGGTTTACGTTCAAAGTAAAAGCTCGCGAATTCTTTTATAAGAAGTTGGCAGTATCGTCCCACTATTAATTTGTTGTATTTCTCTATCTATGTATTTTTAGCTCTCTACTCTTTATATTTTGTTTGTATATATGTATTTAAGTATTTATTATTGTAAATAAGTTTTGTTACGTTACGCCTAAGTACCTACCATGTTTTATGTCTGCGTGATGCTGAGACAAAGCTTAAGGTAGACCGGTAGAAAATGCTAAAGGCAGTAAGTCAGCCTTTGTACAGTGTTTTTATTTTGTGAAGTAAATAAAATAAATTGCTAGACAGTTGAAACTTTCACAGATGTATTTCTGTTGCCGCTAAGGGGGGCTCCCATACAAAAAATGTGATTTTTTGCAGTTGTTTTGCTCGATGTCTAATGTTGTATAGATGATGGTACGGAACCTTTCGTGCGCGAGTCCGACTCGCACTTGGCCAGCTTTTTTTCTATTGTTATAGTTAGTTTCTTGTCGTTATGGGACCCATCTTTGAAATCCTAACAACCTATTGCTATCACTTGCGATCGCAGTTATTGATCGACTCTTTTGTTCCAATGGATTGAACTATGTACAGAATGTTATTTTTTTGAGAGTGTGAAACACTGATTAAGAAGTAGTTTAATTCACCGTGCAGTGTGCACATTTTACGTGTTGGTTACGTTTGTCTACAGTCACCAGAAATACTATCTGATTGTATCTCGATAGAATTTAAATACGATGACAGGTTTATTGAACATTTGTGAATCTTTTATAGCTGTTTAATTATTAGCCATAATTAATTTACATAATATTATCGCTCGATATAAAAGGTCAAAGTTTTCATCTGACATATTATGTAAAATTTGTAACAATCGATTTTGCGTTTATTAGTTGAAGGTTCGGCAAAGTACGATGATACATTTCTCGTAAACGTGTGCTCAAAATACAGGCTACTGGCAAACAACATAGCCTTTATACGTCACCGTTGTTTGTTCGTGACCTCGGCCGTGTAATGTCTGCCGTATTATCTAACAGCTTACACGTCCGTCGCAAACCGACGAAAGTCGCGAGCCAAACAGGTCATTAATCCTTCGACCGTTAGCAGTTTCGTCGAGTCTCGCATCATATTTCGATAAACTTATGATCTGCTTTTGTTTTGACTGCATTGTACAATATTACTGGCTGTATAGTAATTATTTTGACTATATATGCAATTTTCTGATCGTAGCGCACTGGGTAATTGTTTAGAAAAATCTTTATGTTTTTCTCCTGAGCAATATTCTGTGTACACGCAACTAAGTAATCGTATTGCAATACTTATAAAAATAAATTGAGCTATGAATAACGAAGATTTCCACTATTACGTAGTACGTTGCCGTCGTATAAGGTTGTCCACGATACTTGCCAATTCCCATCGATCGATACGTTAATATTTCTTCCCACTGTAGTCTACTATTACAATGCGACGTTTTATACATGAAGAAAAGAAAGAACATTTATAAAATAATTATGTTTAATTCTATTCAACCTTTCTCTAAGTACTCTTACGTTCACATTGTGTGTATTTATCTAACCTATGTGAATATGTGCTGTACGCAGAAATATTAATGTCTTTGTTATCACTTGAATGACATAGGTTCAGCAATTTGTTAATATTTTATACATTGTTCGGCTAATACTTTAATCTTTAATTAATCATGGTTTCTATAAAACCAATGGAACTAATTGTAGAAAAGAATTGGAACTGAAATCATTTATCTATCAGTTTACCGTGGAACACGAGTCATGACTATGAGTGACATAAGTAAAATACATATAATTTATTTTCATAGAAGAAGAGCAAAATAAATCGTGAAAACACGAAGAGATTTTTGGCAACCCAAACTTTCAGTAGTACAATACGACAACATTTTTTTTATTCATTGATTTACTCATTAAGCCTGTTGCCAAGTAGTTCATCCATTTCAGTTCATTTAAAAAACCTTGAACGACAAATTGTGTTGTTTTGCCGTTCCTAAGAAACTTAGAGAACCACAAAATATAACTAAGGGGACTCTACGTACACATATGTATTTTTTTTTTTTTTTTTTTTTTTTTTTTTTTTTTTTTTTTTTTTAATTATTAAGGGGTTACGTTACGAGTGTTACGACCGAGTTACTTAAGCATCGAATATCGCGTTCATTTTATGGCATCTATTAAATTCGTAATAGGTCTGTTGGTCGGTTTCCTAAATCTACTTAACAAATTAGCCTATTGTAATTCGTTGTGTAGCTTGACGTCATAGATTTTAAACAATACCACTATAAAAAAATATTTCTTTGATATTTAAGCATAGATGACTAGACAGCCAGTATTTACATGAATACCACATACAGCCAATAATAATAATTTACTTATTTCAGACAACTGGTTCCATATAATACAATATCTCATACTCATTTTCACATAAAATTCATAAAATTATGGATAGAATTTTGAATCACAATAAATCATCATCATTTTCGACATAATTTTCGTCTTGTCCATATTCATTTTAAGACCTACCTGTTAAGAAACCTTAAGAAACGTTACTGAGTCACTGAGCACAGTGTTAATGTCCTCCATCGACTCTGCCATGATTACTATATCATCCGCGAAACGAAGATGAGTGATGTTTTCGCCATTGATGTTGATGTCACATCCATCCCAGTCCAAGAGCTTGAAAACGTCCTCCAGTGCTTTTGTGAACAGTTTCAGAGAAATGTCGTTTCCCTGTATCACGCCTCTTTGCAAATGGATTGGTTTCGTGCTCTCGTCCTGTAATCGGATCGACATAATATTTTTTTTTTTAGTAGCCTATACAAAGCCCAAGAACTACTATTTATTAAAAGCCCAAGACTTGGGGGAGGCCTTTGTCCAGAAGTGGGATACCACTTCTGGACAAAGGCCTCCCCCAAGTCTTTCCAATAACTTTTGTCCCGCGCCCCCTCGAATAATATTAATAATAATTATACTCCTCAGTCTGTGGTCTATGGTGCTAAAGCCTTTTCGGAAACCGGCTTGATCGGGAGGCTGGAAGTCATCAAACCTGCATTCGAGACGATTCATGATGACTCTCGAGAACAACTTGACACAATAAATATTAGATAGGCTAAAATATAATTTCGGTTTACTAATGTTTGCGATAATTTAAAATAATAATAATAATAATATGTGGGGACATTTCACACACGGCCATCTGACCCCAAACTAGGGAGACCCTGTACTATGGTTGTCAGACAGCTGATATACATACACAAATACATTTAAATACATACATATATAGATAAACGCAATAATGTTTTAAACCATACGTGTATTTGCTATAATTTCATTAGAAATAACGCTTCAGTTGCCATACTTAATAGTTAAAATACATAAAATCATGTTCACTAATTTCATTGATCATAATCGATCAAGTGCCATAATAATTTTAATCCATAAATTTACTTGCTATGTTTTACATTTTCAATATTATTTTATATGAAACATTTTTATTTACCATTTATTTATTTATGTATTTAAGTATTTATTTTATATATATATGGTACAGTTATTTTTTATTTTTTTTCATTTATTCGGTTATTATAATATTATGTTATAATATATAATACCACCGCAGCTTCGGCTTGCTGGCCGGCTGTGCCTCAACCGCGGTGGCGAGCGTTAAAACCACCTGCACCTCAGCTCGGGGGTAACCTCGCTCCTCCGTGTCTACGCGGACTTAGATAACACTCTGGGGGCAGAGCAGAGAAGACTACGTAGAGCCGGTTTTGCAGCGATTGAAATCGAATCATTTTTTTGCATTTGATTTGAATCGCTGCAAAACCGATTCGTTTCTTTCACTAACTTTTATAGCACAACATATTGAATTTTTAAGACAATACTTTAGCGTGGCGCACGCAATAGATTTACACGTTATGCCTAGTAACATTTGTGAATTAAATTTATGCCAAAATAAATTAGCTATCAAGATAATTATGCCAACATAAACAGTAAGCCAAAAAAAATGGCGATACAAATTATGCCAAACTAGTTATGCCACATTATATTAGGAAAAAGAACCTTATGCGAAAAGAAGGGATCCCCATTTATTCACCATAATCTACCAAACAATATAATTCTTCTTTTGCAAAACAAGCATGTATTGATACATGCTTGTTTTGCAAAAGAGGAAATCTCGTTGTGTGGTCACAGTTCTAACCTAACCGTTTCGATTTTGACTAACTGTTTATTGTCTAAAGAATGTGTGTGTGTGTCATGTCATGTCAACATGTCTTATTTCGATTATGTAATATGTTACATATAGAAACTAATGATTATGACACATGTTATTAATGGATACTAATTTTATGGGAAATAAACGTTATGACTAATAACTACTAATAAGTTGATATGACAAGCGTTATTAGTATAAATGATAATAGTGCAAGTAAATATGAGGGGTGACGGTAATAGTACAAATTATTTTATGGAAACAAGATAATACCTATAATTTCATTAACTGGCATAAACCCAAAAATACTTTAATTTTCATAACTATAAAAGTACATACCTACTATTTTAGTAGAGCTATTGATCGCTGGACGTACCTACATGGGGGTGTAACGTACCGCGTTGGTTAGTCGTTTCTAAAATATGTTTTTGAATAGGTCTACCAATTCATCGATCACCACCATGTATAATTTTAAATTGTAGGTACTTCCAGTATTTCTAGTCCTTTTTGAAGTACTTCCTGTAAAATAATAGTATAGTCCTTCATGTTGTTTATAGGTTACTGGTTAAAGTGGAATTCTAAGTGTTCATAATCGACAAATAAATGGATAAGTAATTCGAAGTAGGTATGTAAATGTTTTTGCGTTTCTCTGGAAACTGCCGTAGTAGGTGAGATTTTCCAAGAAAATACAGGGTGGTTTTTCCAGAACCTAACCTTATTGGTAGTTAATAGTACAGTCAGCAAAGGAGATAGGTATGCAGGATCGGCAGGTATAGTTAAAGTTTACTTAGAAACCGATGAATGTTTTTGAATAAAATAAAATAAATTCAATAGAGAATAAACGTTCCAATGATTTAATTAAATTTCATTCGAAAACATCCATCGGTTTCTAAGTAAACTTCAACCATTTCCGATGACCTGCATACCAATCTATTTTGCTGACTATACCTGTCTGTTTTAATAACGTATCTAAATGTGAATTCAAATGGACTTTGTATGACGTGTGAGAAAACATGGTCTTGGGTACAAAGTCGAATACGTATTTGTTTGTTTGTATGTGTTGTTATGTATTTGTATTTTTTAACGATATTTTTTGCAGACCTTTATCTCTGAAAGCGAGTCCAAAGTCTAAACATAACATAAGATTGTTGTTTATTTATAAAATCAAGATTTATTTTCTCAATAAGTAACTGATATTAGTAATGATTAATGCTGCTTCCAAGTCGATACATTCAAATTAAGATTGACACGTAGCTGTAAGACCCTAGTTTGCACAATAAACTATACTTACAGATTATTTACAGTTTCAGTATTGCATGAAATGATTCATAGCGACCTGCCTTATCTATTCTGTGTGAAGCTAGTATCACGCTACGGCTTCACTGAGAGGCGCCGATGCGATCCCACATTATTCACAATCAACATTCCTTCCTGTGTACTTCGCACCAGCCGGCAAATTGTCATGTCATGTCAATATGTTCGTGACACATACGTAACGTAACGCGAGGCCTTCCAGCTATTTGTCGTGTCTGCGGTTTTCCGCTTGCTTTTTAGCACTCGTTGCTTTGTGATTAATATTTGATATTACAATTAGATGCTTCTTAAGGTAAGGTATTGTTTTCAGTACACAGTAGTAGTCTAGTCTTGTTTGGATTTAGGTGTCCAGCTCTTGTCCGAAAAAACTTACGTGTTCAGTTTCTTCAGGTTCATAACCGAAAAAAAATACATGGAGGCAAGATAGTTTAACTCTTAAATGTTGTCAAGGATACTCTTATTTTCAACCGACTTCAAAAAGAAGGAGGTTCT
Organism: Charanyca ferruginea; assembly: GCA_947361185.1. Taxonomy (NCBI): domain Eukaryota; kingdom Metazoa; phylum Arthropoda; class Insecta; order Lepidoptera; family Noctuidae; genus Charanyca; species Charanyca ferruginea. The sequence continues at coordinate 15,763,346 of OX376059.1, read as the reverse complement.
CAATTCGACTGTATGTTGTTTTTTCTTTTTGTATATTTGTTAGGTAGGTACGCGTTGTTTTTTCTTTTTGTATATTTGTTAGGTACGCGATATCTCCGGCAAATGTAAATCGGTATTGAAAATTATTTTAAGTTTTTATGAATAGGGTATGCCTCAGGGGTGATCCCATATAAATTTTATCGAAATAAATACGGCAGTTTTTGAATAAATCAACAAAATCCCTAAAAAATTACATAGACGACGTTTTTATTTCTTCAATCTTTGGAGTACAACCGCCGTGGAAAATAAAAACTTAGCAAACTTAAAAGTGAAAAATAACTTCAGCACAGAACACACGACTTTAGTTTCGGAAATCGGTGGCTTTGTTCCGTTTGTTGTTTTTTATTACCACCGACTTCCGAAACTAAGTCATGTGTGATCTGTGCTAAAGTTATTTTTCACTTTTTAGTTTTTGTAGGCGGTGGTGTTGACTCAGTATTTTGGTAGGGCGGTGTTATGTAATGTTCGTGAGTCACGGACTAGGTATTTGTATCTCTCCTGCCTACCCTTTTGTATTGATTCGTTTTATTTTGCTCATGGTTGTGTAATATGCACCTATTGAGCAAGTATTTACCAAGGTATTGGGTATGAACACACGACTTTAGTTTCGGAAATCGGTGGCTTTGTTCCGTTTGTTGTTTTTTATTACCACCGACTTCCGAAACTAAGTCATGTGTGTTCTGTGCTAAAGTTATTTTTCACTTTTAAGTTTTTGTAGGTGGTGGTGTTGACTCAGTATTTTGGTAGGGCGGTGTTATGTGTTTTGTTTTGAATAACATTTGAATTTTAATAATGATAACAAATTTAGTAATATTATAGACTGCATTCAATTATTACTATTTTAAAATAGGTATGTGACGTTCTAGTGAACGTGATTAGACTGCAGGCATGGCAAACTAGTTTAGTTTCCACGAAATGTACGTTAATTAATTACAAATCTTGCAAATTAATATAAACAAAGCAAGATCTACGTGTGGTTAGTTTTTATTTTGCTGATGAAACAAATGCAATTGTTATGTAAACACAGTTGAAAGAATGTGTTTCTTTACTTGTTTTATTTTGTAAACAAAAAAAGATTTAGATAAAAGAAAATAACCACAGCAGTTTTACATTCATACTGATATTAATTGTGTTGTCTTGACTATGAAGAAAAACAAATAGTTCAATGGGTACTTCGTTATCTGAGGAAAGGCCTAATGAGAATAGTTGACTGACAATATCACGACTATCATCAATTGTAATCGCATTATGAGCTATTACACAGTCAGTAGTATAAACAATCGCTATCTTAAATCTGTTATGATAAGATAACGCCCTACATTTGTATTGCATCTAAAGCAATCAGTGCAGTTATCTACAGCTGAAGCCGAAATCGCTGACGATTGATGTAATAATAATTATGGGTGCTTATCAGTTTAAAGTATCTATAGTTAAGCATTGGATGAATACCTGATTTATTAACCTTAAATTTCACACGTTTGCATGTAAAACTATGACTGGAAAACATGAAAAAATCGTAACTCTTACAAAATACCTAAGTAATTAACGAACCTGCCACTAAAAAGAAATCTAAGTAGCTGTTAATAAAATTCTAGATTTATTAAATTAATTGTTAACTAATCCTGTTTTTACAAGCTTCAAATTGGTTTTATTTGAACTGAAAATACATTGTTACTAAGTGAATTAATAACGAAGAGTAATTAAAACTTAGAAAATCTTTAAAACGAAATGTTCTTTCCCAAGTCATCAAATATTTACATGTTTAAATACATTTAAAAAATCCACATTATCGCACTGAAATTACTTACTATTATGCTTATTAAAATATTATAAGATGTGTCTTTTAATATGTTAGCGTGATTCGACAACGTGGAAGTCATGTACAGTCACCAAAAGAGATAAGTATTCATGTCGTAGGGAATAGTTGAAGTTTACTTAGACACCGATGGGGGCTTTCAAATGAAATTTAAATAATTTTTAATAAATCATTAAACTGTTTATTTTTTATTAATTGTATTTTATTTTTACACCCATCGGTTTCTTAATAAACTTAACTGTTCCCGGCGACATGGATACTTATCTCTTTTAGTGACTGTACATGTATCATAAAACATAGCCTACGTCACCCGGCAAGTGTAGTCTTCTATCAATAAAAAAAATGTGGACCTGTACTTCCAGAGATTACGAATACAGATTGAAAGCCGAATGATTAAGTTTAGGTGCCCGAATTTTCATGTTTCACAAACGTCAAACGTCTGCAGAACTTCAAAAAACCGACATTTATAAATTCCCGTAATTTACCTCTATTCCTTACCCATCCTAACCACTCCTTCCTTACCCAGGATCCAACAGCCACGCATATTGGGCCTGTTCATAGCCTACTTCGGGAAGTCGACTCACGAGGAGGTGCACGAGCGTCTGACGGAACTACGTGAACAGGTGTCCAACGCATTAAATAGCACAGACAAGTGAGCAGGAGTTAGCCCCCGTAGATTTTATACTGTAGTATAGTTTAGTTTGTAGGACCTCAGAATTAAGAGGGTTCGAAGAAAATTCAGCCAAAATAGTCAGTAGTTCATCTGTTATAGGGGTGATTCCAGTCGTCATACTTTCGTCTAATACTTTATATGGAAACTAGTGCGTGTTCAGAAATCGATTATGACTTTTATAATCGATTTATTAAGAAACACAAATGTTCAGTATGACGGATAGAAGTGCTGTGCTTAATCGTTGTTGAAGGTCAAATCAAGTCTATAAATAATATATAACAGGGATGAACTATATTGTTCATAGTGAAAAACCGTATTGTTTTGTTTGTTTAGTTTTATTACGTATTTAATGCCCGGTGTACTGATTGCTAGTAACTTTCACGTAAGAATTTGGGTTCAATCGATTTTTATTCGGTACCGATTTGGCACTAAATTAAGTCGAACTGTGTGAATTATTGGCTATTTGACACTAATTCAATCAAATTCGATGCTAACTTAAAAATACCGGATTTGCGGAGTAAGCCTAGCCTACTAATCTACATTACAGGAATTGATGTCAAAACATTAAAAATAAATTAACGTAGAAAATGGCAGTTTAAACTATAAAAATATTTTAACCAGATAATTACTGGTCTAGATTAGACTAGATTATTATCAGATTTGTATTGGTATATTTTAGTTTTAAATTTAAAAACAAATTGCTGTCGTTTTTTATGTAGTCAGCTATAATCCCTGATGAGAACATCTTGATTCTCCTACGGCGGAAAATTTTAACTGTAGATAACATGTTATTGAATTAGTGAGACAGGGTATTAAGTAGTACGGTCTACCTAATCTCATCGAAAGATTTATCTTATCGATTTTGCGATTCTAAAATTAAATCCTTGCTGTAGTAATGATAGATTTGACATAGATTTTATTTTCTACATCGTTTAGTAACGTTGAAGAAACGTAACCGTGTTGAAAACTTTTAAATTTACTAAAACAAGTACTTTTTCTTTGATATTGTCAGTAATTTACTTATTACATTATTTAGACTATTTACAAAATTTGCTGGCTGCTGAAATGGATTAAGTAGAAAAAATATTAAAGTGATAGAAAAAGAGTAACCAACTTTAGAAATGTAAATTTGGTTTCACCGATTAATTCTGACACTTCAAATGGCGTATTTGAGCAAAAATTCGCCTTATTTGAATAATACAAAATCGTCTTTATTTCAATAATTATAGGGTAACTTTTGCACTTTCCAAATGAGGCGAATCATCATCATCATCATCTGCCTCGCCTTTTCCCAAGTATATTGGGGTCGGCTTCGTACAAAATACGCCATGTAATGCAGGCACTTTACATGGCTTATTTGTGCAAAAATTCGCCTTATTTGAATAATACAACATTTACCTATGCATATTGAAATATAGTAGATTTTGTATTATCCGTGATTGTACAGTCAACAGCATAAGTAGATGATCAAAATCAGAAATTCAATACTAATTTACTAGCACTAATTTATATAATTTATTACTAGTTTATTTATTAAAAGTATGTGATTGTCACACACACACTTTTGAATCAATTCGACGCCACACAGTTCTGACGCGAACTCCGTTCATTAGTATTGAATTCCTGATTTTGATCATCTACTTTTGCTGTTGACTGTACTATGAAGTGCCAGAATGAAGTGCCGGCGCGATCAATCATTTGTTTGCCCAAATCCCAAGTTACTATATAATAATAAGCGCCACTGCAACAAGTCACTTCGATGGTTCTTCTCTTTAGTACAATAATAAAAACTAAATACAATATAATTGTGATTACAACACCAGGATTGCACAGCCAGTGTTCCTGGGCAAGCTGGTGGAGTACTACAGCGCTGGGCACACGATGAAGCAGCAAGAGGCCTACATGTACGCGGGCGCCGTGGTGCTGTGTTCGGCGCTCAATGTGTTCATAGTACATCCCTACATGATGGCCATCTTGCACATGGGCATGAAGTTCCGGGTTGCCTGCTGTTCTCTTATTTATAGAAAGGTAAGTTATTGTCATAACTAAGGCATTACAATATAAGGGATTTCCGTAGAGTATTGCATTAATTCCCCATCTTTGATGTGTCATAATAGTAAGTTAAGAAATGACTTGTCTTACGATGAAAAGGTCATCTGTAGTGCTATTCCATAAAGTGGACTTGTGTTGATCTGAACACTTTAGGTACTTTAGGATTGGCAGCAGAAGCCGACCGTGAGTTTGGCCCTGGGCATATAGGGGAGAGGTGTGTCAATTGTTACAGGAAGGCAATTGTAACATCAATTATTTCTCGACATCTATTGACGAGTAGCGAAAGGTTTTGGTGGCAATCGAAGCTGTAGGTACCTGATGCTGTTTTACCGACTGAATTTATAGGTAAAACAGTTTGCGCATGCGCTGTCAGTAGATGAAAGTTTGAGTTCTGACTAGTTGTGAAAAATTATTGTTCGGCACAGTTTTTGTTATTATTATTAAATTAATCAGTTTTACAATAGCTTAGTGGTGATTTTAGAAGAATTTAAAATCCAATCTATACGTTCAGGTACATACCTGAACAAAAAATCTACAATGCCAAAAAGTGGCAGTGGTGCAAAAGTAACAAAACAAAGCGGTGCAATTGTAACATGTTATAATTCAAGACAAAGACATAGAAGATGCAGACGAAGACAATAATTATTGTACTGTCTGTTTTGAACATAATAAAATAAGTAGAGAAGACTGGTTGCAATCCAGAGACCATAGATGGGCACACTCAAGGAGTGCCAAAAACTATCCATGTTTTGTGTGTTAAAACCGTTCGTCGGAATAACTGTTGATTAATTTTAATGATTATTATGCGTTTAAGTGAACTGCTGACGAGATTTTATTTGTTTTTTTTTTATTGATTTCGATTTTTGTGTGTTATAATTAATTTATAATGCTGTAACAATTGACCCCCTTGGTGCAGCAATTGTAACACTATGACCTGATCCCATTAATTGCCATTTTCTAGAATTTTATTGACTTTTTTGTTATTATCTTTATTTGATTTTATAATAAGATAACTGAAACATAATTATTGTGACCAAAAATGAATGCGCTGCACGCTGTGATTGTTAATTATAATATTATGAAGGATTGTTTTTTTTTTTGTTACTATTAGTATTGACACACCTCCTACTACTTGGGAACCTCAACTAATTAACATTTTTTTTTTTAAAAAGGTGTCGTCGATATTGGCTAGGGGCCCTATATCTTCACAGGGCCCTGGCCATATACTACTTGGGACCCTCAACTAATTACCATTTTGTCAAAAATAATGGTGTCGTCTATGGGCCCCATATATTCACGGGCCCAAAACGTCCTTATCCTCCCCTAATTAGTAGGTCACCTCACCTCGTACTCACTTCAACTAATAAATTCACCGGAAGACATTTTTTCAGAATAGACCGGCTGGTCATCTATTTAGATACAAAAATGTCGATTTCGAACTCGCCAAACATACTGCAATAGTAGCAGCCCACCTGCTGAACGTACTCGTTATAGTTGTAATACGACTTTGAGTCTTAATATTTAAGATCTCAATTAATTTTTGGCTACTAGGTTTTAATTTCCGGCACTGTCAAGGAGAGTGCCAAAGGTATTATTGTTCCACTGCAATATAAGATGGTACTAAACAGGACGTGTAGCAGTATCCTTAAGAGCTAGATCGCTTTAAACTGGAATTAAACTCGTAATAAACTCGACCTTAACTAATTGTGTAAGGAATTCTCGTTTGACGTGTTTACCACTAAAAGCTTATTAGTACGAAATCGGCTAAACCTTGACTTTTTCAAAAGTAAATAGTTTTATTGTTGTTCATTAGTGTTAGTGATTTAATCCTTTAATTCTTAAAATTTTCTGATTGTTGTGCGTGCTGCTTGTGATCCTTAAGATCTCTATAAATTATTACATTTCTAGCCTTGAGAACCTGTAACTGGCTTTATGTAACTTACTCGACTTCTTTAATTCACTCTATGTATAGCTGTTGGTCTTCCATGTGTTCAATAAATAAATATAATTTTTACAGTAAAAAACGGAAAAGTTCGTATTTGCACTTTAAAATTGAATTCAAAAACCACATGCAAATGGGTAATAGACTAGACTTACATTCAATTATAACTTATCGCAATACAGTCTACAAAACTAATGTAATTGACACAATATTTCTCTGTAGAGTTTACAGTAGTAATATTATTATTATTAATACGGGTAAGTTAATAGATATCTAGAGATATTTCACTTCACAAACGTGCGGCAATCATTTCAATGTATACTTTATTACGATTAATTAAGAGTTGCAAATACTTCTAAATAATTGAATCAAGAATCATGTTTTTAAAAATCTCAACGTTTCCGATTTATTACATTTTTGCGTGACTGATAGTCTTATCTTTGGTTCGGACTAAACATTATTTACCTACTAAAAATGTTAATATTGATTTGGCAGAATAGCATAATTTTTGCTATGAATGATTATGTATTTTCACGGCATCCTTTTTATCCGTTAAAATAATGTTTAATATGTACATTACGGATTACTTATCTGTATCTACTGTTAAGTTCTGAACTAATATTGAAATACATAAAGTGTGTTAGTTTGTTTAATCATACGCAATCTTAGGAACAGCAGAAGGGATTTGGAAGAAATAACGGTGCGAAACACAATGATTCTCTTTGTAATCTATGTTTGAGAAAACTGATATATAATATAAATATTCGAACAGAACTGATGTAATATTTGAATTTGAATATTTTCCTGTATATAGACTAAATAGTTCGTGAGCGTTCAATCAGAATCTAATAAACTTATTAGATTCTGATTGAACGCTCAGAAATAGTTTCACATGGGAATAGTTTTACATGGGAGATCTTCACCTTGAAAACGTTACGGTTCGCTAAGCATTTAATTATTATCTCCTTGACATTACTCAGTTTACTCACATGAAACATAACTTTGTCTTGGTCACACATAAAATTATATTATTTACGAAGAATAAAAAAATATAAAATAATATTTGTAAAAAGTTAAATTAAATATTGTTCATCATTATACATCGTAAAAAATTACAAACATTTAAACCACTTTATGGCTTTGCCATAGTCTGTTAACGAGATATAATGTGACAAACTCCTCGAAAATAATAAAAAGATCCATTTTTAGGGTTCCGTACCTTAAAAGGAAAAAACGGAACCCTTATAGGATCACTTTGTTATTGTCTATCTGTCCGTTTGTCTGTCAAGACCCTTTATCTCGGGAACGCGTGGAGGTATCGAGTTGAAATTGAAACTATATACTCAAGTCTACAGTCCCTTGAAGCTATGAAAAAACTTCAAACTTCTAATTTAACGTGAAAAAAAGATACGGCCGTTTATACCGCAAAAACGTATATTTCGACACTCAAAGAAATCTAAATTTATAGGCTACTTCCCGTTGACCTAGAAGTATGAAATTTGGCAAGTAATATTGTCTTAAACTAAAAGTACAGGGAAAAGTCTGAAAACTATACTTTTGTAATTAAATCATAAAAATATAGTCTTTATTTAAAGTACGTAATCAATCATCGAGGTAAGCGCGTTTATAATAGTATGGGTGAAAAGATCACGGCATTTAAACGGAACCCTCGGTGGGCGAGTCCGACTCGCACTTGTCCGGTTTTTTTATTATTCCAAGAAGGTACATGAACATCTCTTCGTTAACTTCTTTTTACACCGTTCATCAACTTCATGAGTGGCAGAATGATCTGTATTATTCCACCAGAATAGGAATTAGCCATGGGTCATGGTTGTCTGTGGACTCAGGGTGTAGTTAAATCCCATTGATGCGGATGAATTCAGTGATGCGATAGCAACGTTAGTTGGCATATTTACACGCGTTACATTGTAACTAGATTTATGGACCTACGAGTACCACGTGTATGACAAGATGTGCGAAAATGGATCCTTTCATACTCCATGGATTTTTGGTAATTTCATTGGTAAATTTATTTATTTATTTTTACTTTAACATAAAACGGCCGTTGGCCAATTACATTAGTTAAATACTTACATCATTATATACGTAACGACGACATTCAACCGCTCCAATACTCCAAACCTGACAAGATCGCCTACCATTCGTCCGCGAACACATCACAGTCAGGCTGGATGTCCAAGAGAGCATTAATGGAAGACAGAACGTAAATGTTTGTATAAAAGTAATTATTTTTCTTTACAGTCTCTACGACTTTCAAAAACAGCCCTAGGAGAGACGACTGTGGGCCAAGTAGTGAACCTCCTTTCAAACGACGTGAACAGATTCGACGTGGCGATCATCTTCCTACATTATCTGTGGATCGGGCCGCTGGCTACTGTCATCATCACGTACTTCATGTGGCTCGAGATCAGCTGGGCAGCAGTCGTTGGCGTCGGGTTCATGCTTGCATTTATACCGTTACAAGGTACGGCATTCACTGCATCCTAAAAAGCGATTATTGTAATTTTCCAATAGTCCTCTTTGTTAAAATTTGCAAGCTGTGCCGAACTGAACCATCGATGTAAACTGGGCATTTCGCTTAAAAGATTGTTTACGTGTCCAAGAAATAGGTCAAATATTTTAACTTCCATTAACAAGTTTATTTACCCTCTTCAAATATTTCTAGTCTTGTTGATATTTCGACGTGATAAATTATGCTAAATTAGGAATCTTTAATTAACGAAATCTATGTTACTTACATATCATTGATTAATTTGATTACCTATTGTTATTTGACTTGTCGCATTGCGAAACTATTTTTATTCACAACAATTTTGGCAGAACAGCCGTTAAGCTTCTAGGTCACAAAGAAAATTAGGTTAGGGACACGAAAAAAATATTCATAAATAAATCTCACTCTATATTTTGCGTGAGACTGCGATAGTTACTTAGATGTAAATTCTCACTGTACTAAATATTCATAGTAGGCAACATCTTTTTATTTCTCAACCTTATTAGTTAGTAACCACTTCTCCAGATTTAAATTCCGTTATTACCCACTGAATCTGAAATGTCCTTGGGTATGACAGTCGTAACGATAAAATTATACAAATTTTATTACAATCGTTAACACGAATAGGAATAATACATCTTTGGATACGCTCGTGACCAAAACAAACTTATTTGATTTGTTTTTTGCATCTTATTTGTGTTCTACAGGACGTCTACATACGTTATCTCTAAATACGTTATACAGGATGAAATTGAATTCATTAGCAAATTTTTAAGGAGTGACTCAGTTCACGAACCTGAGCAACTTTCATTATGGAGCCAACTCAAGCAGCGCGAAAAAAAAAACAGCTGTTCCATACATTTTGGCAGAGTACCTACCTATTGCACTTCTGTATGAAACAGCTGTTTTTTTTTTCGCGCTGTTTGAGTTGGCTCCTTAATGAAAGTTGCTCAGGTTCGTGAACTGAGTCACTCCTTAAAAATTCAATTTCATCTTGTATACAAGGTGATTTAGTTTTTGGTGACGTTAGTACAGTTACCGGCACGTAAGTTGGCAAGATATTTTGTAGTGGGGGAAGTTCGCGCATGTAAAAATGAATGAAATTGTGCGTGCGCGATCTTCCCCCCACTAAAAATCTCTTGCCAACTTACGTGCCGGTAATTATATACCCTTAGCTTAAAAATGAAAGTACAACGTAATCTTAGGTTTCCCTAACTTTTTAGAGTTAAACTATAAAACAGCTAGTTCCTATGACCTGGTAATTCCTGGGCAATTTTTATAGCAAAAATTCTACATAGCAAAGCATTCCTAACAGTTGAACACCTTTTATTGCCTTTTCTGGTGAGTTTGCTATCCTTGATCTGCCGCAGCGATGACGCCTGTCTTCAAGCATACACTGCATCTTGACCCATGGTTCTTGGTCCATCATTGCCCCTGATACATTCTGCTAATAATATATGATAACCTCAACTTTCAAGGCGGATCCATGACTCAAAATACCTTGGTCTAATTTAATTTAAAATTTATTTATAATTTAACAGATTTAAATGTTTATTTTCTTTGACAGCTTATTTGGGCAAGCGCACGTCAGTACTACGATTAAAAACGGCTCTTCGGACAGATGAGCGTGTGCGCCTCATGAATGAAATATTATCTGGAATACAGGTCATCAAAATGTACACTTGGGAAAAACCTTTTGCGGACCTCGTTGCCAAAGCTAGAAAGTAAGTGTCTTATGAGTTTAGTACCTACTGCCAAAACGAAATAATTCACGTTCAAAATTTTTCCATTTATCAAAGGTTATTTTTATGGACGCTGACTAATTTATATATTCTATTCTATGCATAAGTTTTTGATGTACAGTCACGAAAAGTGATAAGTTACCAGGGTCGTCAGATATAGTTGAAGTTTACCTGGATACTTTTGGTGCCTGTACAATGCACTGTTATTGCTGGAAAGTAATATATTTAACATATTATATTAGTTTGACGTAATTAGTGGGAAGAACTAAGCTTAAGTCCAAACATTCTAATAAATGCAGTACCCAAATACAATACATCGGTCTTTAGAAAGAGACTTCTACAATTTGATGTTATTAACCACTTGGTACTGACTTTTTTTTATTTCTAAGTAGGAACTTATGTACTGAAAAAGGATCTTCAGTACATAATTTATAAAAATTAAATGGTATCTTATCCACTAACAACATAACAGCTAGACAATTAAACTTGCTATCACTTGCGCAAGGCTAACGTATGTCGAAGATTTTGTCAAAATCACGTGACTTAAAAAAATATAAAAAATACATGAATGGAAATTGAATAATTTCATTTTACATTTACAATGTAAAATATTTATTATCTTTAAAAATGTTTTTATTCTGAACATTTTTAACAAGTACAGACTCAGCACATCAAGCCATACCAAACTGTCAAATTTTCCCAATTGAATATAAACCTTAGGGATTTGTAATAAAGTTGAAAATCTATCAAAGAAATTTGACAGATTGTTGTAGTTTCATGTGCTGGCATCTGTACCATATTTCATATTTTTTTTTATTTGTGTCGTTAACCTATTGACCGTCAAAAAAACAAAAACGTGCCCTCGGCGCCAAGCTACGAATTACTACTCTATGGAAGTACTTTTCTTAACAAAATACCATAGAGTAGTTATTCGTCTGTCATGTATTCGTGACCGTGGTGTATACGCACGCGCAAGCTTGTCACGTATTTATGACAAGTGCGTTTATAAGGTTAATACAACATTTACGTTTCTAAACAGGCGAGAAATAAAGCAGATTCGAGCGACGTCCTACATCCGCGGTGTGCTGACGTCATTCATTATGTTCACGACGCGAATCTGCCTGTTCTGCTCGATCCTCGCGTATGTTCTCGCGTATAACGTTATCTCCGCGAAGCAGGTGTTCGTCGTCACCAGCTTCTACAATATACTGAGGCAGACCATGACGGTATTCTTTCCACAAGGTGGGTTAACAAATGTTTTTATTACCGGTATTTCTTTATCAATTAATGTTTGTTGTAATAGGGTATTATACTCTGTACGAGAAATTATCTATGAATATGTTATTGAGACAGTTTAGGCATAGAGCAGTCGGAAAATGTAAGTTTTAGTTCATAAAATAACAAAATAATTTTTAAATTTCAATTTAAAGATTTCAGTTTTTTTAATCTGTTATAAAACACCATGAAATAGTAGCGGCCATGTTATTACGCCGTACGACTGTATAAACAAAAAAATCACAACTGTCATTCAACCGATTGGCGTATAAAGGCTTTGTACTTTTATTATTTTTGTAAATAACTTCATTTTTTAATTATTACATCTATTACAAAATATGCTTTTAATTATTTTTTTCGTTTTCGTCAAACTACGCGCGTAATTTGAAAATTTTAAATTTAGATGCATTTTTATTACACTTATCGATTGAATAAAAATGTTGTTTTTTTGGTGGCATATTAGCACTACAGAATTTTATTGAGACACTTTTTAAAAATGGGTGTAATTGCACATAACCTATTGTTGTTATGTGCAATAATTAGTAATTTACCTGCCTACCAAATCTATGTGTGATCTAATTCCTATGTGGGACTGTCCTAATTATTATTTAACTAAAAATAATTATTATTTATTGATAAAACAAGGTTATTGTAGTACATGAAGTGCTTAGAAAATATCGACATAATAAAAACAAAACTATAAGAACATGTAACTAGTAGACCCAATAATTAATTGGGTGAAGCCCTGTTTCTCCTAGCTAGATCACTTCTCGAATTGTCTTTGATATAATTCGGGACCAAGAGACCCCAGACCCTTCGGTCTTACGAGGGGCCGAAAACAACTCACGTAGGCCCGTTTGTCATTTACTTCTAAATTAAATGTGATAACACCACCCGACGATTATATCGGTATGCTCTATTAAAGTACACCACCCAAGGACACCACCCGGTTCGTGTGATTATTCCTATTATTATAAAAAGGCAGGGCCGTATTATGAAATTAGAATGCCATAATTGTTCCGATGCAAAAACGAGATACTGCTATCGGTCATGTATGCACTGTCTCTCCCTCCCTCCGCTCTCTCTTTCTTGGACTGGAAAAACGATGTCAAAGATAAATCATTAATTTCAATTTGACCATTAAAAGGCATGTTTGAACGTCAAAAAAATACAAATAAAAAAAAAATTTGACGTTCAAACATGAAGAAATATTGAAACAAAAAATATTGAATATACATTGTTACCCCTTCCAAAAGGTAACTACCTCTTGGAGAAGAATGGACAAAAAATGATGGTATTAACATTACACTATAAAACAACATAATTAATCAATCTAAAATAACTTTTCTTCTCTCCAGGTATCGCTCAAGTAGCAGAAGCATCGATTTCAATAAAGCGGTTACAAAACTTCATGCTTTACGAGGACACGAGTAAGCCAGTGCCCGGATTAGCCGAGATACAGACATCGACCAAACCTAAGGGATCTCCTGTCAAGTCGGACGAAGATAAAACTAAAGTGGATACAGCTGAAGCCAAGCCCGTGCCCGCCGCTAACGAGGCTGCACCCACGAAAGAAGAAGAGGCCAGGGGTAATGGTCAGTTGAACATCCAACTTTCACTTTTACCAATAACAAACTAGAGTTGAAATTTACTTTGGCTGGTTATTTTTTCCGGGCATGTTGTTTGATTGATTTGTTATTTTACGTGTCGTAATTTATTTATTTAATAGGTATAGTAGAAACTAACAGAAAGAAACCAAAACGCTTAAATCCTAGAATAGGGTATTAGGGTATCACTTACATTTATTAGTAACTAAAGTCGTAAAAATATAATAGGCCCGTTTTGACATTTGTCATCGCGACGTAACTAGTTAAGTAACCATACGACTCGGTACTCGATACTAACGATAAATCGTTTCAAGTTTGTATGAGTATTTGATTGATTTGATTATGTATTTTAAAGTGCATTGGATTAAAGTTCTGTTTAGAAAATTTAACTTAAACTTTACAGTACGGTCAACGTAACTTGGCGCGTCTGAAGTTAGCCGATTAGCTGCGCAGTAGACAATTTCGTTCCTAAAAGTTCCATTGCGCAGCCAAACAGCTAACTTCAGACGCGCCAAGTTACGTTGACCGTATTGTAATATTGTAGGTATTTTGAAATGATACAATGGTACGAAAGGTCAATTTGTCTTTAATTTAATATTTTTACTTACAATTACATTTACTCAATCACAAAAAAATGCCGCTTGGTCAGAGACAAGCTATTCTATAGAAACCAGTGTCGCCAATTCAACATTTTATTTACGGCTTTGACCGCCACCAAGCTCGATTCTTTTCAGTAAAGATCACTACACAATATTTAATTACTATCAAAATCGAATGAAGCTGGTGAAATTCATTAATTAATTGGTTACAACACTAGTATTTAAAAAAAAAAGAGACGAGAACGTAACTGTTTTTGAGATGTTTCGTAATAATTAGAAATTGTATGCTACTTTAAAATAAGCGCGAAAAGAATACTCGCAATATATTCCGTCATATTATTTAACGCGCCAAAAAAAGGTATGTTCTTTTTAAAACACTTTATGTAATTAATGATTATTTTATTGTTTCTTTCAGTTTCTTTCCAAGTTACATTCTAGGGTCTTTCTCAAATGTCAAAACGGGCCTTTTATTTTTTGACAACTTTAGCGACCTGCTACAGCTTTGGACGGGTGCAATGTGGTGTCACACAAAACAGTATCAAACTATACGTATAAACCTTCCTCCTAAATCATTCTATCTATTGCTGAAAACTGCATTAATATCCGTTTCGTAGTTTAAAAGATCTGAGCGCACAGACAGCGGGAGCGACTTTGTTTAATACTATGTAAAGACGATACTATTTTGTGTTGAAGGTAATAAACATAATGTAAACAAATTAAATCTAAATTCTACGGACTTTAATATACTTAAGTCTAATGACGAATATGCTTGCTTTGCTTGTGACTAAATTATACGATTTGTAAAATACGACAATTATTTTTCGTTTTTGCCATGTATAGCAAAAAAACGTAAGCGTGTTAGCACAAACCTATTTGAAGCAGCCAAAATAACAGGAAGCATTTAAACAAAACTTATTTATTACACAATATTTTTGATCCTCAATTTAATCGTTCACTTTGGCCATACAAGCAGAAGATAAAATCCCTCGAAAGCAATCAAGCAATAATCAACCTTATTACAACACAGGTAACGCGACACTTGCCCCTCTCGAATCTGGTGAAGAAGAAGATCATGAGTTAGCAGCCCGGGTGGAGGAAGACGCGCGGGGGGTGCGGCTAAAACACGCGACTGCTAAGTGGATAGTGGCGCATCCAGAGAATACGCTTACAGACCTGTCGCTGACCATCAAGCCGGGCAAGTCAGTCCAGTTTACATTTATTAACGACTAACACTTTGCCTGCGACTTGTCCGCGTGAATTTTCTCAAGAATTCAAATTTTTTAAATTATAAAATATAGCCTATGTTACTCAGTTATAAAGTAGGTTTCGATTAGTGAAAGAATTTTTGAAATCGGACCAGTAGTTTTTGAGTTAAGTCGTAACAAACAAACAAACAAATCTTTCCTCTTTATAATATTAGTTTAGTTGATACTAAATTATCTAGCTTCCTTACAAGGTGTAAAAAAAACTGAACGAAGCCGAAAGTTTTATATTAAAGATGATTTCCACCTAACGGATCCTCGGATCGGAAAGGATACTAACGGATGCGGCGCGTCCGCAGGATATCGACGCATACGATGCGATGCAAGCATCTGTTCGGAAATACCGTCGCTTGCGTACGTATCCGTTTGCGCCTAGTCAAATAGTTTCATTCCTACCGTGTTGACAGCCGAAAAGATCCGATCGGATCAGCATACTGTCAGCTACGATCGCGTGTCGCGGAAGACGACCGCGGTCTAGCTGCTGTGCGCGGCTTGGTAATATTGACTTTAAATACTGTATACACGAATATTGCAATTATGCCTTTTTTGTTTTGGTTACAGAGATATAAAAGGTCATAATGCCAATTATTTCACGTTCTTTTTACAAAAAAGTGTTAAACCGAGGCCCAAAATTCTGCGTGCATAACATTGTAGGCTACCATAAACAGGGAGATTTCACACCAAACTAAAAGAAGATTTGGTGTTAACAAAGTTATTATAACTGTAGTATCATCCTAAGTTATGGTTTCCACAGGAACCTTGATTTTATTTAGTACTAGCTGATGCGTGTCCGCGTGAATTTCTGTTATCTGTGGGGTTTTCTGCGCGGAACCCTTATTCTTAAATAAAAGTAGGTGTTACTCCCGATAATCACACCAAATGGCCGTACTTAAAATCGTTCTGTATGTAAATTGGAAGTAATTTTGACAGATTAAGAATGAGATTATCGGCTATCTGCCTGTGAAAGTCCCGTCAAAATCGGACTAGCCGTTTCGGAGATTAGTCGGAACAAACAGACAAACAGATAGACCAATAAAAATGTTAAAAATAGTATTTTTTTTGTTATTATTACCGTGTAAACATTCAAATGCATTTAGTAAAAACTGTTTACAATTACAAACAGACACTTAATTTTTTTAAGTACCTGTATGTTTAATGACTACTATAGTTCGTGACAAGAGCGTAATAATACCTTGATGTGTGTTAGTTACATGAATGAAACGTGTAGATCTTTCGAAACACGTAATCTAAAGCACATTCTGACATCTGGACCCGACCAGACGGAATTTGATTCGCCAAAATTTTACGTACTTAGTTTGATTCGCTAACATTTTACGTACGTGGGTACTGTTAGGCTTAGAATAGTAGATAATATGATTTAGCAAACGTGTGACTCTTACGAAGGATGGGAAAGAACTGGTCAAGTGGCCTTGCAACCGGACGGCGCGGCGATTGACTCTTATCAGTGCACTTGAAACTTATCAGTGCACCTGAAATACTGTGAAGTGCAGGATTGTACTTACATATAATTTTATGTGTTCATTTAATTAGTATGCAAAGCCCCATTAGTACCCACGCAGAGTATGTATAATAATAACAACCTTCGTCAGTTGTAATAAAACTTTTTTTTTTGACCTACAAATAAGCT
Organism: Charanyca ferruginea; assembly: GCA_947361185.1. Taxonomy (NCBI): domain Eukaryota; kingdom Metazoa; phylum Arthropoda; class Insecta; order Lepidoptera; family Noctuidae; genus Charanyca; species Charanyca ferruginea. Next base: position 15,746,179 of record OX376059.1, on the reverse strand, counting down.
TTTCGTCAAAGTTGAATTAGTTGTTTCATAGAAAATCAAGACTTATTGCAACTCTCTCTCCTCTCTTCTAGCTGCGTGGACACTTCTACTTGATTTTCTATTCCGTGTGTAAAACTAACCAATTACACCGCAGCTTAGCTCAAGTTATGAAAATTAAGGGATGTCATTGGTCATTTTCACACACATCTATTGTCAAAACGCAGCCTCATAGTAAATTTAAAAAAATATATGCTAATGTGCTCTTCTTTCTTTATCAGAATCATTGCAGTAATTGGCCCGGTAGGCGCGGGGAAGTCTTCACTCCTGCATGTTCTGCTACGGGAACTGCCTTTACTGTCAGGCTCTTTACATGTCGGTGGTAACGTCTCTTACGCGAGCCAGGAACCATGGCTTTTTGCAGGTAGACATTACTGACATTTTATGACTTTATATTCTTCCAGATTTTGTTGTCGTTATTCGTTGTTGCACATACCCAATTGTATTTGCACATACCCAATAGTATTTACATAATAGTATTTATTTATTTAATGGCACGATTGGAAAGTCGAATATAGTGAAACATTATGTAAATTTTACCATTATAGAATGTACCTATATACTAGCAAATAAAGCATTCATTAGTTCATTCTATCGCCAGATGTCTCTTAGCGGAGCAATAAATACTGACAACTTTTGAACTTTTGTTATAGAACTGTCTTATTTATTCTAGAGATAAAAGTTATCTGCAGCCTTTAGGTCGATGTTAGAATAATTATTTTTTTCACAGGTAGCGTCCGTCAGAATATTCTATTCGGTCAAGCGATGGACCGGCCGCGGTACAACACGGTAGTGAGGCGGTGCGCGCTCGACAGAGACTTCGTGCTGTTTCCGCATGGAGACAAGACTGTCGTCGGAGAGAGGGGCGTTAGTCTCAGTGGAGGTATGAATATACTGTTTAAAGGCAGAGGTGTTCACCTCTGCGTTTAACACTATGATTTTCCTTTCGAAATCTTCTGTAATCCCATGGCAGGTTAAACTCTATTAATTATTGCATCCTGTTGGCCTTTTTCACATTTTTCCAATTCAGAAAACTACGTTTTAAGCATTGACCTCCAGTGATTTCTCATAGCCGTTGTGGTTTCTCCTTTTCGAGAATATTCTTTGTTACAAAGCTTGCATCTCGCTCGTTCCGTATCGCAAAGCGTAAAGTAAGACCTTATTTCACTAGACATTGATTTACTCATCATGTTTAAAAAACACGAATCTCATTCTAACCTCAAAATTCACGTGTTTCTGTTTACGATACTATGTCGAAGTAATTAAGTTGATAAACAACTATCGGCGTTTGTCAGATAAGCTCGGCAATGCTCGGAATAAGGTAAACGATAAAAGTTTCATCGTTTGTATGTGTGCGCTCAACTTGGCGCCAGATTTATAAACTGAATATTCGCATTCGTGAATGCTTAAAAAATTACATCCGTAACATCACTATTACAGACCTACAGAAAGAGACAGGTATTTTAGCCGCACAGTCGCTTTCTCTCTTTCTAGTGAGTGGTAAATTTTGTGAGGGTGTTGCTCAGTCCGTTCTCTATGTGTATGACATCTGGGACGCCTTGCGACACGATGGACCGACGATTTGAAGAAGAAGCGGGCTGCCCAAGAACGGGTTTTTTATTATTATTATCATCTTAATGCGGCTATGGTGTCACTACGACAAGGTTTAATCTATTGTGATTGCCGCTTGTGTTAGTCAGAGATCGCCACCAAACTCTGCAGCTGTGATGAACTGCAGTGCTTTGGCCGGCCAAGACCGGGTTGGTTGGCGATCTCTGGGGGAAGCCTTTCAGCCGTGGCTGACATGATGATGATAATGATTATGATGATGATGATGATGATGATGATGATGATGATGATGATGATGATGATGATGATGATGATGATGATGATGATGATGATGATGATGATGATGATGATGATGATAACCACAGATATAGATAGACCTAGATAACGCAAGAGCAACTACTTCGCGTGCCTAGTTTCGTGCCTAGCTTACGTACAAAAATCGTAAGTAAAAAAAATAAAGTAAAACTTTCCTTCCATCGGTAAGTCATTTTGTGATTAATATTATGCGTAATTAATTTAAAAAACTATTATTTTTAATCTAATACTCTCAGTAATACCTGGTAATACCAAATTTAGGAAAAACAAAACATTCGTATTACATTGTGACGTCCAAAAAATGGCACGCTTGGTTTTTATACAGATCGTGATACTTGCGTTATCTAGGGTATATCTATATCTGTGATGATAACGATGATGATGATAATGATATCACCCCAGGGCAGCGTGCTCGCATCTCCCTGGCCCGCGCTGTGTACAAGCGCGCGGACATCTACCTGCTGGACGACCCGCTGTCCGCTGTGGACGCGCACGTGGGCCGCCACCTTTTCGAGTCCTGCCTCATCGGGTACTTACGCAACACCACCCGGGTACTCGTCACGCATCAGCTACAGTTCCTCAGAGATGTCGATCAGGTGAGAGCATGGAATACAAAAAAAACAAGTAAGAGTGCCCACGCAACTATTTCGTGTGTGTCCCCTTGTCTGTGAACATGACTGCTGCAGTCATGTTATCTTTAATTAACCATTGGGTCTGCTAATTGGACAGACGTGCTCCTAATTATGCGGAAAAATATGTAAAATAATAACAACCTTTGTCAGCTGCAATAAGTCTTAATTTTGTATGAACAATAAATTCTAGTTTGACGAAAAACTTATTTGTTGTTTATACTAAATTAGGACGACGAAATCAGTTATTATGATAAATATTTTCCGCATAATCGTGACACGCGCAGGATAGCTCTGTGGGCACTTTCACTTTGTTTTGTCTATTCCGTGGGCGACAGGCTTGATAGACTGCTAAGTGAAAACAATCTTGTAACTTTAAGAAACATTTCATATTCCTATCTCAAACTCACTCTATCAGAAATACTTTTATTTCACCGCCATTTTTAAGAAGTTTTTGACATTGATTGTCACTGAGATGAGATTGGGATTGAGACTGCATATTGAATCTTTTAGGGTTCTATGCCTCAAAAGGGAAAACGGAAGGATGACTTAGTTGTCCGTCTGTCTGGCCATCCGTCTGTTAAGACTTTTTATCAGGGTCTATATTCCAATACATAAATAACTTTCCTTTCCGTGTTGCCGTAACCCACTACAACATAACTTTACTATAATACTGACGACACGTTGGCGCAGTGGCTGTGCGATTGACTGCTGCGCAGCGTTGCGGGTTCAATACCCGCTCAGAGTAAATGTTTGTGTGATGAGCACTTGTGTTTGCCTTGTGTCTGGGTGTTGTTTATTTATATATGTATGTATTTAAATGTATTTGTGTATGTATATCAGCTGACACCCATAGTACAGGGTCTCCCTAGTTTGGGGTCAGATGTGTGAAATGTCCCCACATATTATTATTATTAATTACTTTCTTCCACCAGATAATAATTCTGAAGAATGGCACGATAGCCGCGGCAGGTAACTTCGACACACTAAGCGCGTCGGGTCTAGACTTCGCGACACTACTCGCTCGTGACCCGGAGGAGGAGAAACCCGCTACGGAAGCCACCAGCGCGACTGACGCGGATACCGACTCTGTGCTTCACGGCAGCTTCCGGAAAAGACAGATGAGCATACACTCGGTAAGAAAATGCTTTTGAAGTGAAATTTCTATATAGGGGGACAGGTAATTAATGTACAATACTTAAACACGTGATTGTGTTCATGATAACAAACAACTTTCCCGAAGAGAAAATGTTTTTTGTACTGGTTCACTTTTATCACAAACAGCCGTATGAAATTCACGCGCGCGCACGCCTGTGACCTACAAGGGAGCAAAATAATATTTTTATGGCGAAGGCGCTATTTTGAATCCAGAGCGAAGCGAAGGATTCTAGAATAGAATCCCGAGCATAGCGAGGGATTCTAAAATAGAATCCTGAGCGTAGCGAGGGATTCAAAGTACATCGCCTGAGGGAAAAATATTTTTGCTCTCGAGTCATACACTCTACTTTTCATCTCCTTCTATGAGAAAATATTTTTCCCGAGATTTCGTAGGTATTAAGTTTTGTATGACGTTATTAGCTTCTATTTTTATTGTTTCTGGAGTTAATGCACTATCACTTTCAGAACTCTACGTATGATTAATTTTTTTGCAAATTATTATAAAGTCCGTACCGATTAGAGACAGGGAAGTAAATCGCGCGCTTTTGTTTTTTCTTTTTTAGTTACCGCGCGCGCCTCCCCGCACCGTGCAGCCAACACTTACAGCCAGTAATTTATACAATTTGCGTTCGATTTCAATGAACGATTCATGTTCCAAATTCAAATCTCATTACTGCCCGCTAAAAAGTCTAGTGGAGAAAAGAGCTACTTTGCTCCCGCTTATAGAGGAACAAAACGATACTTTTCGAATAGAAGGGATGAAATAGTTATTTGTTATACAAGAGTGCAAAGTTGCTTTTTAACCGCGTGTTCAATTTTGATGACCGAGCAAGCGAAGGATTCTAAAATTGAATCACGAGCGCAGCGAGTGATTCAAAATTAGAATCCTGAGCGTTAGCGAGGGAATCAAAAGAGCACGAGGTGAAAAATCTTTGCACTCGAGTGCAACACGTAACTTTTCATTCCACCTCAGCGAGGAAAAGACTAAATGCAAAAAAAAACGTTTACAAAGTCTGAGTTTTTAACAAATTAAAAATAGTTGTATGATATATTCGGCACCATAGAGGTAGCAGTAAATAGGTTTAATGTTTTTTTTTTATTCACAAACTTAGTGCACACGATGTTCTAAATTCAATTTACTTTATCCTCTAGAGAATAAAAACGGCTTTTCCACTCAGATATTGAAGATAAATTTACTTTATCCTCTAGAGAATAAAAACGGCTTTTCCACTCAGATATTGAAGATTAAAAATACTCTTTCCGAGATGGTGGGATGAAAAACATTTTTTCTTCGGGAAAGTGGTTTGTTATCATGAACACAATCACGTGTTTAAGTATCGTACACTAATTACCTGTCGCCCTATATAGACGGGGGGTATTATGATTTTATTGTCACGAAAAAGCGTTACGGCCGCGTGGAGGGGGTAGACGATATATCGTGGTGATAGGCGGCAGCGGCTTGTCCGTTGAAGTTTCACTTCTACTATGTGTCCCAGCAAACAGTTCGATTTTTTTATCTGTTACATTTGGGAAAACAAACTGCATCATAATATGAATAGGTACAGACGCCAGCACATCAAGCTATAACAATCTGTCAAATTTATTTCATAGAGTTTCAACTTTATTTCAAAATTATAAGGTTTATATTCAATTGGGAAAATTTTACAGTTTAGTATGACTTGATGTGCTGGCGATTGTACAGACGCCAGCACATCAAGCTACTACAATCTGTCAAATTTCTTTAATAGATTGTCGACTTTATCGCTAAAATATAAGGTTCAAAGTTGATTGGAAAAAAACACAGTTTTGGGTAACTTGATGTGCTGGCGTCTGAACATTATTTTCTTAAAGACGGGTTTTCACCGCGAAAGGGTAATAATGAGGGGGGAATGGTTAGGCGGGATGGACTCCTTTTAAGGCGGACGCGCCAAGGTATACCGCGAAATTAAATTTTTCTTACTATTTTTGCAATCTGCAGTAGGTTGTATGGTAATAAAAAGAATATTCGCGGGAGTAAAAAATATGTATTAAGACAATTAAAATCATAAACTTCACAAAATAACAAACTGTTGGCAGATATTATGTTACATGGCTATGTTATGGGGTATAGGGTTAACCAACTCTGTTTGAATATCGCGTCATAATCTAAGCCTTGCTCTGACTGTAACGAAATATGACCGCACCGAGATGCTGGCGAAATTTTGACCTATGTAGACCAGCCTGTATTACGACTTGCGTTCGCACACGCTATAACAAGGTTATCAATATAGGAAACCGTGAACACGTGCGCGATCCAATGACAACTGCGTTAGCCCGTCAGATGTTTCCGAAACTGTAGGCATTTCAATATTTTGCCTGAGACGGTCGCAGTGTTCCAAGATGGACGACTAAAAGTTGATTGAATTGGTCCGTGTACATTCTGCAATTTATGATCTTTCCCATAGAAAGAATACGTGCGAAGCGGAAGTTCCGCAGCTATGCAAATTAATAATAATAAAGCATTTTATTCACTTCAATAGCACAAAAAACACGTTACATAAACACTATGTAGCATTACAACTAAGGAAAAGAGTGTTTTAGATGAATTCTAACCCAGGTAAGATTTAACTTGTGTTTAGGGTGCCAGCGTTCTCGCCTATGATTTAAAGAAAGATAGAAAGAATGAAAAATAATGTATTCTCCCCCCAGGACAAAAACACACAAAAATAACATAAAAAAATAAAAAAACAAGAAAACGACCGATTTGATACATATAGCAGTAGTTCTAAGAGCACAGTGTATTATTATTGAAAGTCTATTTACTATTTACTAGATAACGCAAACGATAAATATAAATGAGAACTTGTATTTATTACAACATATTACTTTACTTGCTATGTTAGATTAAGCTATAGATATCTGTAGTAAATCTTCAGTGTTATTATAACTCAGGATCAAGAGCCACTTAATATATTATTTCGTTATCTATGTTTAGGTGAGTTCTGTGGATAACCTAACCGCGACAGCTCCTCCAGCCGGCGAGGCGGAAACAAGAAGCGCAGGCGCAGTAGGTGCTAAAGTGTACGGCGCCTACCTCGGCGCGGCCGGGAACGCCTGTCTCGTCATGCTCATGTTACTGGTCGCCACACTCGCGCAGCTGCTCGGCTCGGCGTCAGACTGGTGGACGAGTTACTGGTGAGTAATGGGACACGGACCGGGACCGGTCAATGTGGCGACAGTGGACGTCTTTCGGCTGAAATGATGATGAATGCGACACGTCGAAGGAAACACGTATAACTAGGAGCTGTTATAGCTAAATCACACCGTCCTAATACCCCATTCATTATAACATTCGACAAATTTCGTTATAGCGTTGTCGTATTTTCAATCTTCTGAAGCATTAGATTCGTTATTTAATGATAAATGCCAAGCAATGTAATCTTAATAGATTACATTCTTCATTTACATTTAAAAAATTAAATGCTGTTTTAACAATATAACCTAATAACTATCGTTACTTGATCGGTTTTCGTTCGTTTGTTGCTCTAATAAATGGAGTATAGGCTAGGCTGCCTCACACGTGCAAACTCTCGGTCGTTGTGTACCGACCAGACTCATTAGACGCGTGTGGCGTTACCTACGCTTCCGAGAGTGTCTCGCAAGACTATTTGGTCGAACTGGACCAGGCTTTTCAATATACAAAACTAGAAACAGGCCGTCTCGTATTGATGATCACCTAAAAATCTACACACTAAAGATAACCAAACATTCTTGCTTACTAATGAAATACCAGCATGTAATCAGTTCCACTAATTGCAACACTTTTTCTTCAGGGTTATTCTGGAAGAGTCCCACCCAGTAAAGAGTTTATCAGGGATAGCTAGAAGTACCCCGGATGACAAGGGGATAGTGCAAGCTGTAAACAACTACACCGGCAAACTTATAGATAACACGTACTTCGAGACTGCGGGCATCACTCGTTACGACTGCATCTATATTTATACTGGTGAGATTTCATATTTTTATACATGGACTAGCGTTTGCCTGCAACTTCGTCTGCCTGGAACTCAATGACCCCTTAATTCGGCCCCGGCGCATAAAGGTGTACGCACTCTTATCCGAGCCGAACGAATCGAACGAAACGAATTTTAGAATTCTGTATATGAAATCTTATGAAACCTCGCACACTTGCCCGCCCGCGTCAAATCATTCGAATCTGGAAGAATCCCAGAAATTCTAGACGAATTCGGATGACGTCATCAGATTCGGTTCTGCCTTTTTAAGAGCGCCCATCCCCATCGAACGAACTTCAACGCGAGCGTGATTGCATTTTTTTTTGTTTCAACCAACGCAAACCTCGAAAACAAACGAGTGAGTGAGAACGCGATAACATCACAGGAAAATTGGCGCGCGGAAATTGCACAAAACTTGTTCCAGGTCATACGTGTTTTTGAAAAAGCCTTACAAGTTTTTGGTAAAAATGTTTGTAATTTAGAATCTCCATTACATGTGCAAGGTTTCTATGAAGCTGTTTTTTTACTTTTTCAATATATGAGTGCATTATGAACGGCCAAAGTTCAGATAAAATTGTACAAAAAAAGCTGATTTTAGGACGTGTTTACTGAATTTGGTTCTCAAAAATGTTATTTTTGGCTTCATACAAACCTAGATTTAAACCACAAGATATACCTGTGGGTTAAAAATATTTGGGAAATAATTTGTTATAACGCCGTAATCGCGTATGAGCGTTTGTATGGGAAATACGACAGGATGGGGGGCGCTCTAAAGTTAATGTTATGAACCCACAGTCTTGTTTCCCTTTGACGTATTTCACTTTCATCCCTTTTAACCGCCCGACTTCATATTAGTTGTCGTGCCCCCAGCGCCCGGCACAGTGAACAATATAAGCAATTCATCGAACTTCGGACATTATTTTTAGGACTTCTAATTAAGAGACTAAAGTGTTTTTAATTGTAAATGATTACTTAATTAACTATTTACCTAATTTATACATCTTGATACAATACCTACAGCGTAATTAAATAAAAAAACTTCTTTGTCTTGACGCTTATATATTGACCTAACGAGCTATGGTATTTGGTCGGAAATATACGACGCTGGCGTAATGTACACGAAAATATTTGTCGTATTTATCCGACGTAGGCGGTTAAAGGGTTAATAAAGCACTGAAAATAAAAACCTCTTCAAGAACCATTACAATTCACGTCGCGTTCGGCTCGGATAAGACGTGTGCGTTCATCTTAATCAAACTCATCAACTACATTTTGAGTTTTTGTGCTAGCGAGTGAAGTGCCCATTTGCTTTAAGAGCGTGTATTCGATTCGTGACGAAAACTTCATGTTTTTGCCCAGAGCAATATCGTAATGATGTGAGCAGATTATTTAAAGATAATTACAGTTTTAAGAAAGATTAAGTCTTGATTTAGACAGCTACAGAGCAAAAGTATAATTTTTAATTATGGTTTTCTAAAGCGAAGACAATCCTTTCATAGCGTTTTACGAAAATAGACGTCAGAGTTAACTTTCAGGACGAATACAACCATTACAGTACGCCAAAATATTATGTTTTATGCGTTTTTTCAACAGGATATACATACTTAAAGTCAGACACAGAGCCAAAATTACGAAAATATTACTATTATGTATTAAAAACCATGGAAAAGTACAAAATCGGATCACTTTGTAAATTTTTTTTCACCAGTATTTGAATAAAAACATTACTGATATATTTATTTTATGAAAATAAAGGTTAGGCTTAATATACAAAATATTTTTTAGTCCGTTATACGAACTCATTTATTTTAGACAATTATTTTAAGAAGCCCTGTAAAACATCGCGCGCTGTCGTTTGCCGATCAATTTCAATGATTCGTGCTTATTTCGTGCGTATTTCTTTTTCTGATGCACACAAACCGACCATTGTGTTGTACTAGTGTGTGTCAATGCTGCTACGCCATTCTACCAATCATTTAGATTTTGAGTTGCGCTAAACCGATTACGCGCCCTTGAAATAATAGATTCGTTAATTTCGTACAATAATCGCCCTATAGGCCTAGGATACAGGAATTGCTCGTTTAAAGGTATTAGATGAATTGTAATTTACGATACGTCTATACTCGAAAGCTTTAGGTAGTTAAAAAAGATAAACAATTTTCATGAATCTCTTTTTATTGATATCTTCATGTTAAAATTCTGAAACATGTAATATTTATTGCTTGTATATTTCAAATGCAAAACCATTAGTACCTATGTTAGCAAGGAATATCAGAATTTTAATAAAAAGACATCTCAAGGTTGTTTACCTTTATTTAACTACCTAAATCAATGGAGTATAGAGGAGATGTATCGTATATTATATCGTACCTCTCCTCTTCTCATAACATCTAATTTACATGTTTCTTTTCTAGCCATGGTGGTAGCCCTCGTCGTGATATCCCTCCTCCGTTCATTTATGTTCTTCACGATGGCCATGCGCGCGTCCACGCGCCTACACAACAACATGTTTTCGGCCATCACGCGGGCTCCCATGCGGTTCTTCCATACCAATCCTTCTGGAAGGATCCTGAACAGATTCTCTAAGGATATGGGGGCAGTTGATGAAGTTTTGCCCTCTGCTTTGCTTGACGTATTACAGGTAAGACATGTAAAAAAAAGTATTAATAAACAATTCTAAACGCCGAGACTTGTTTTTATCTGCAGTTTCATACACTTCTTTGTCTTGACGCTTATGTGATGACGCTTATATATTGACCTGTATCTATGGTATTGCGATACAAATTACCTACCGACTTACGTTTAGACACTGTCATCTCCATTAGTATACCTCAATGACACCTCCGGGGGCTCATCAGTCATCAGCTGTTCCGATCATGAAGATATAGGTATAAATGGAGCCAACACTTCGAACAAAAGCTTGAAACCAACTATGGGCTGATGCTCTCTTTCTGAAAGCATACATAAGAACGAGACAGTGATATGTGTTTTCTTTATCTTATGTATGCATTCAGAAAGGGAGCGTCTGCCCACAGTTGGCTTCAATTAGGTATTTAGAGTGTTGCCTCCACTTTTATCTATAAGCTTCTTGGTTCCGATGACGCGCCGCCATTACCGCCACAGATAATGTAGAAACAGCAGTTATGTGAATCGCATTATGAAGAATGGACTATCATTCCTAACGAAAGGACATGTTTCATAATGGGCCCAGTCTATGTACACCATTTCAAAAAAAGAAAAAAATACGTAAAATCCGGGAAAAATACAGATAATTCATTTAAATGTATACTGTTGTGGTAGTAAATTGATAATTTAACAATAATTTTATGGATTTTCAACATGGCGTCACTCAGATTTAGGTACTCTATAAACTATAGATCGACCATTGATCATAGAAAGAGAACTGTCATCAGTCACTTTCGTCTCGTTTTGTTTCTAGTTTCTGGAGTACTTTATAACAAACTCCCTTGCGTTTTTTTGAATTTACCACCGTTTCTTTCCCATCTGTTTACCTGGCTATCCACAAATCGACGATATGTTTACTGTGTCGACGCAGAAAACCAGAATTATAAATGTCAAACGTCATTAATCAATCAAAATGACAGCTTACTGCCATGACGGTTTTTTGTTGTGTGTTGCAATTTCAAGTGCAATTTCTTGTGTTTTACCTGCTCACAACGCTATTTTAAAGTAATTGGACAGTTGAGAACTATTTCAAATGTATTTCCCTATTATTAAGTATGGTGTACAAGGACTGAGCCCAGGCTCCATACATTTTGAAACAACTCCTTTTCATAATAGGAATTTTCGATATGAGTGTAGATAAATAAATAAAAAATAAATTATGGTCATGAAACGTGAGTAGAACAGCGTACATTTCATACGGAATTAAAAAAAATAAACCAAGGTTAGTGTCATTTTGTTTGCGCATTTAATGACCACGCCTGCCAAATTGTAGTTAGCATTCAATTTTACATATGCTGAGCTAATAACAACAAAATATTAACTTTATGTTTTCTAAACCGGTCTATATCGTCATTATATTGTATATTGCTAAACTTTTCTTTGTAAATGGCTATACTTTTTTTTTAAATGATACTAGCAACTATTTCGTCGTCTGTCATCGTCCAACATGTGACACCCAAGGTTTTGTACTGTGTATAAATATAACTCGATGATTTAATAATATGCCCATTTACTTCAGATCGGCCTCTCCCTAATCGGTATCGTGGTTGTAGTCTCCGTGATCAACTACTGGCTCCTAGTACCGACACTGGCCATCGGCTTCGTGTTCTACGGGCTGCGCATCTTCTACCTGTCCTCCTCGCGCAGCATCAAGCGCCTCGAGGGTGTGAGTGAGTCATCTCTGACGCATAGCGCGACCATTTCTTTACACTAACCTTCGCGTAACATCGGAAGACTTCGGCGCTATTTTCAACACTGAATCGACTTGACATAAGGAGTATTGAGGATACAGGCACAGTATAAATATTAGTACTACCGTACAGTAGCGACACGCCTCGCCTCCCTCCGTAACACTCTTTCTCACCTCTTCCCGCGTCGAACGTGCTCTCGAAACTGCTTTTAGTTCTCACGGCGCGTAGACTCCACACACACGCACGTATTTGTACTGTATGTGATTTTGGTAGTAGTGTAGGTAATTATATCGTTTCGTTTCTTTGGAGTGTCGCGGGTGTGGTAGAGGTAAAGAGTACTATTTATATGGTGGGAAAGTTGAAAAAGTGTCTAGCTTTATGCAACAAGGTAACAGTTCCAAAACCCGCCAAAATAGCGCTAGCGTAGGCACTGGGTTATGGTATGAATGTAGCCATAGATCCGTGAATATAGCAGTTGTGATTGAAGTATGTCGAGTTAGAAAATTTACACGGTCGCGATTGTAGCGCTACCCGTGGCACATTTTAACGAACACTTTCATATACAGTGATCGTGCTCCTTACCTCTACCTTTCATGGCGGCACCACACTTCGCTATGCGCTATGCGTTATGCGCCTTATTCGCCCGCATACGACGAAGTGTGGAGGGTTTATTCGTCTATATTTGCTTTATTCGCCCGCATAACGCATAAGCGCGAATAGCAAATACGCCTATCCGTTCACCTGTCGGTTTTTAGACACACTTCAAAGGACACGAATAAGCCGAATATGCGTGTCGACTGCCCACACTTCGTTCACTCATTCACTCGTGTTCGCTCGCTTACGGTGGTCGTGTCGGACATATACTCTAATCTGTAAAAGTAGCATCCACAGTCAACACATTAATTTTGTTTTTTCAAAAGCCAAACGCACCACATATGTTTGGCACACAAGCACGAAGTGTGGATGGCGTGTTTGTTGTACGTTCACATAACAAATATTTGGCGAATACAGTGTAGCCGCATAGCAAATAACGCATAACGAAGTGTGGTGCCGCCATCATAATAAGAAGGCATATATTGTGCCTCCTTATGTCAAATCGATTCAGTATAGACACCACCAAACAATTGACAAGCTTCTGTAACGTGACTTACGCGACAAATCGACTTATTTTTTTACAGTTAATTAAAAATTGCTCGTTTTTTGGGGTCATAATAAAAAGAGAAGTTGTGTCGTGGAATAATCTATACTTCTATATTATAATAAATTATTATAAAGAGTGAAGATATGTATTTTTGTATGTAACGAATAAACCCAAAAACTACTGGCCCGATTTCAAAAATTCTTTCACCAATCGAAAGCTACATTATCGCTGACTAACATTGGCTATAGGGTAGGTGTAGGGTAGGTAAATAGGCAGGTAAGTAGGTAGAGGGTCAGGACAACGTCTGTCGGGTCAGCGAGTTGGTTATAACTTGGCAAATTCGTACGTGATACTACCATGGTCCGCGCGGGTAGCGGGGGACGTTACTACGGGTGACTTCCATCCCGCGCGTTGTTGTACCATCCCCGCTGCCTTACGTACCCCGTCCCCCATGGGAGTGTCACATACGAATTTTCCAAGCTATAATAGTGTTTACATCTCTATTCTTAACATAAATGAACACCAGGCATCAATGTGACATATCGTTATGTAGAAAGAGACAACGCTCTACTAAGCTGATTTTGTTCTAATATTCGTTGTGCCATAATGACATCCAGGGCCTGTAGACAAAATCCCTTTTCTGTTAGCGTTAACGCCAACGGAACAAATCAAATTGTATGCAGTTGACGTTTGCTTGACAGATGTCACGTGATGCAAATATGTCAACTACATACAATTTGATTGGCGTTAACGCTAACAGAATAGGGATTTTGTCTACAGGCCCAGGTATGTATGATATTTAGCAATGCTTACCTCAACAGCTCGCAGTCCGGTTTTCTCTCACTTGAACGCGTCACTGCAAGGCATCACGACTATCCGCGCGTTCGGTGCGCAAGAGGCTCTAATACGAGAATTTGACAACCATCAAGATCTGCATAGCTCTGCGTGGTAAGACAACTAATGCTTATAGTAGTAAAGCAGAGTATGAATATATACACATTCAATGCATTCAAGAATCAATTAGCCTAAAACGTATTAAAAAAACCATCAATTACTTAACTAAACTTCAAAAAAAAACCAAATGCATTGGATGTGTGAATCATTCATTATTTATCTACGCAGCGACGAACTCGATTTTGTAATTAGTTTAGCTTGGAAAACATTGTTCTCAAGTAAATAACATTGTTTTTGTTTTTGAGAATGAATAAATATCTATAACCTTAGTAACAACACTTTTGACATTTGAAAAATAGTCGTGACAAAACATGCCAGCAATAGGGTATTTTACTCTATAAGAGAAAAAAAACTATAAATATGTTATTGAGACAGTTTAGGCAAAAAGCAGTCGGAAAATGTAAGTTTTAGTTCATAAAATAACAAAACAAATTTTCAAATTCAATTCAAAGATTTCAGTATTTTTAATCTGTTAAAAACACCATGAAATAGTAGCGGCCATGTTATTACGCCGTACGGCTGTGTAAACAAAAAATTGACAACTGTCCGTAATATAGGGTTTGTACTTTTATTATTTTCGTAACCAACGTAATTTTTTAATTATTACACCTATTACAAAATATTTAATTATTTTTAAATGATATACAATTATCATATTTAATATGAGCGCATTTGATACAAAACGAACTGACGTCATTTACGCTGTGCAATATGGCATCCAGAAAGAGGCGTTTTCGTCAAACAACGCGCGAAATTTGAAAATTTAAAATTTAGATGCATTTTTATGGCACATATCGATTGAATAAAAATTTTGTGATTTTTTTTGGGCCAAATTAGCACTACAGAATTTCGTTGAGACACTTTTAAAAAATGGGTGTAATACCCTATTCACTAAGAATTATCCACGGAAATTTAAGGCTAATTCTAGTAACTAAAAATTTTTAAAATCTAGTCTCTGTCAAATCTCAGCGACAGTCAATGTCAAAAAAATATGGATGTTACAAGCATTTTTGACAAATTAAGACTTAAATTGCAGATTGTTTACCAAGCGTGTTATTTACAGGTACCTATTCATCGCCAGCTCTAGAGCATTCGGCTTCTGGCTGGACCTTGTGTGTGTGGTCTACATCGCCATGGTTACACTCAGTTTCCTCGTCTTCGGGCAAGGTTAGTCGATTCATTTGGGTGGTTTTTAGGGTTCTATACGTCGGAATGAAAAACGGTTTGTTTCTCAATCTGTCACACCTAATTTCCTCCGAATGTACTGATCCGATAGTTTTGGTACACAAATAAATTATACATTTCTGGTGACCTAAACACGGCATAAAGTATATTTACTTTAAATACATTTTGTAAATACATTTTGGAAATTTTTATTCGCAAATTACTAAAATTAAAAAAAAAATAACAACAATCTGTACTGTGTGACATATAAAATGAAAAGGCCTCATTTTTTAAACTTGTTTTAACATTAATCAGTTTCTCAATATTACAACAAAAAATAGTTTTTTACTTGAGTTGATGATTTTAATTAGGGGACTATATTTCTTGTCACCAGAATTTATAATTGTCATCAAGTTGTATCACCTAATAAATAGATCTATCGCCACGAAATATTTTCGTTCTCAGATAAACAAAAAGTGTTCCCAGGTATGAATTATCAATTTAATGTTAATATAATGTGTAAAATAAGAGATGGATAGGGAATAAAATTGTAGTGCGTTAGATGAAAATAAACTTCGTTCTTATAATAATAGTTTTATTACTTAAATAATAGCTTTGTGCTCAGAATGGTAGATCTGTCACCAAATAAATCTTAGGACCCTTAAGACCCCCCTGGGGTGGAATCGACATGGTTAGGTTTGGTTACAACTGTGACCCCTATGCCAGAACCAAGTCGCTTTTTACAGTCAAACTCATATAATATCTACAATACTTTGGTTAAAATACGTTGGTGATCGTTTACTATTTTTGGAGGTCATTTACATTTATTTAGTACTAGACCCTATATCTCCATGATTGTAGGTGATTTACTGTGGAATTGATTTCATATTGTTTGGTGATTACATTTTGGTGACAAATCTACTATTTTGCGGGCATTCCCTATTATTTAAGAAACACAAAACTAATTAAATTGACGATAGCTTAAATGATACCCTTTTAATTATCATAATTGTAAATACATACATATTCGTTACTGTCGCGTTAAGTTATTTATTACCATACCACTTGATATTGAGCTGCAAATTGCAAAACGTAAGCGCTTTGATTTCAAGTTTGATTTACTGATGATCTGATGTATACAGATTGCAAAAATTCAAAAGCAATTTTCTCGTGAAATAACTTTTTCAACTTGAACAGAATGAGACCAACTGTTTACATGTTTTGCTCGTGACTGTACACTACATCGAGGTGTAAAACTTTGTGTTGCAGAGGAGTACGGAGGGAACGTCGGTCTGGCCATCACGCAAGCGATGGGCCTAACGGGAATGTTCCAGTGGGGCATGCGACAGTCCACGGAGCTAGAAAATCAAATGACCAGTGTTGAAAGGTAGCATATTTTATTTTTTATTATTTAGTAGCGGCCGGCCCCAGCTTAGCACAGAAGCATTTTTTTTTTAATTCGCCCAAAGAATCATGAGAGATTCATTTGTATGAAAAAAGAAAAAAAATTGAGGGTTTAAAATATTTCCCAATGTGGAGAATACATTACCAGGAGTAGATTGATATACTTAACATATTTTTAAACTTCCGCATTATTCAAATATTTCGAAATGAAAATAACAGTGTTTCGTTTCCATTTAGTATTTATAAAAAGAAAGAAAGTGACAAGTGACATTAACGGATCTATCAAACTGACAGACAAGTGATATAAATCGTTGTTTAGAATGGCAGAGTTGAAAAAGTACATTGATTAATCATTATTTGTGACATTATTTCCCATAAAACGATGCAATTTCAGTGTAAGAACTGCGAAACGGCACTGTCAGTGTCATTGTTACTGTCAGGCCCCGTTTAGTTCTAAAATAATGATCTTTTCACTTTTTATTGCGGGGTTTTAAAAATATTGTAAATAATAATAATAATATGTGGGGAAAAAAAGCAAAATGCCTGAAGATACTCTTTAGGCGCTTAAGAGGAAACACAAGGGCCGTTTTTCCATACAAACTTAGTCCCCTGTTTCCTCCATGGATAATGCCAGTAGATCAATTATTATTTTTTTAAATATCCATGGCTACTATTGGCATGTCCCTATGTTTTTTTTTTCTCATAATTTTCCGCTGTGTTCAAACATTCAGAAAACAAATTTGACTTGATTATATAAAAAATAGAAAACATTAATGAAAAAAGCAGTTAAATCGGTTAAGTTTTGGAGAAGAAATCAGGGGACTACGAATCATTGATTTTGTGTACTTCGGTAGGTATTTTCGGTCAAAGCTGCAGTTGTCTCTATCGCGCTCTGCGGTTCGTGTTTGGGCATCGCGCGACAGCAATAGATTTTACAAATACCTAATTTTCAATTCTCTAGCCCGTGGTATTTCCTCTTAAGAATATAAGAATTCGAAATTCAACTTCTCTAAACATTTTTATTTTTTTGTACAAATTCTGCCATGATCCTTTTATTTCCTACAAACCTTGTTCTGGCAATACCGAACACAACAAAGAAATATATCCAATTTGGTGCAGTCATTCGGAAGTTTGCGCGTACAGACATTTCGTCGAGTTCGTTTTTTAGTATGTAAGGATGATTATAATATTTTTTTAGGAACTCATGGTTAAGTAAAAGCCGTACGGATACATCGGTCATGGTTAAGCTACGCTTGCCGCGGTCGGTCCTCAGATGAGTGACCATCCATTTTCTGTCCGAAGCACGAAGAAAACACACGGGATATACGTTATGCCGTTGCTCCCGGCTGTCATTTTTAGATCTTTGACAGTCGTTATGGGTAGTATAAAGCCTCTGACGAAAATTCGACAACCAGTCTTACCAAGGGGTATCGTGTTACCCAGTAACTGGGTTGTGGAGGTCAGGCAGGCAGTTGATCCATGTAAAACACTGGTATTCCTGATCTTATAGATATAAGTTAAATGTTTCACATAGTCGGTAAGTGGAAACATTCTTAGAACAATAAATTCCCTTGTATATCTAGGTCTGGTAGGTAGGTAAACTTATCTATTAAATAGTAGATAATGAATAAAAATGGACACGAGTCCTTTTTTTGTTTTATTTTTGTTAACGAACAGCGCCACCAGCACACAGTTGTTCAAACTATAATTAGAATCGACTCTGGGATTCATTGAATCCAACTTATGGTTTTCTTATCACTTCTTGTTCTAATACTGGGACTAATCTTCTTTGTACATAATATATTCTTGTAAAAAATAAATCGTAATTTTTTCGTCCATTTGCCTAACTAATTCCACATTCTTATGTTATGAATTCATTCATTGTTATTTTTCCAGAATACAAGAATACTCAACAATAGAATCGGAGCCGCCTCTCCAGTCGGAACCGGACAAGAAGCCGCCGCCGTCCTGGCCGGAAGCGGGCCGCATCGAGTTCCGTCACGTGTTTCTGTACTACACGCCGTCAGACCCTCCGGTACTCAACGACCTGTGCTTTGTCGTCGAGCCGAAGGAGAAGGTCGGCATTGTCGGACGAACTGGCGCTGGGAAGTCATCGCTTATCAACGCGCTCTTCAGGTAACTTCAAATACTGACTGTAATACAGTATATTATGTGTACATATTCATTTGGAACAACGTTATTATGTAAGTGTGTGATGTTGCAAGTTTCAATCATTATAATGCTATTAGCTTTTGTCCGCGATTTCGTCTGCGTGAATGTCGGTTATCGCGTATTAAAATGTAACCTATGTCCTTCCCCAGGGTTCAAGCTGGGGGCCATGTCTGTTATTTTTATAATTTCGTCATTCCAACACGATCCCATTGTCATTTTGCTAAAAGTTCGTAATCTGCAAAATTCATAATGGTCGATCATTGGCCGGTCGAATTAAAAGCAATGACTGCACAATGACGTTTCTAATGGTGGTTCACTGATCAAAAGAACTGTCAAAATTTTAGCAGATTACCGCCTAAGTCAGTCATTTAGTGGTCATTTTGTACGAGATTACGATTCTGATTCTTTATCATTTCATTTCTTTCAATGGCGTGTCAGTGGTTGGCCATTGGAAAGTCATAACGACGCCATTATATTAGTAGATTACCAAACTTGTCAAAATCAACAATTATGAAATCAATGATAGACCATTCTGACACTATTGTAATAGCAGACTTGAGGCCCAGGTTTCATACCAAAATAACAATCGGGTGGAAATTACCTAGCGCAATTTTTAACCCTTCTTTGTTTGCGCTGGCTCTTAGGGTACTTGTTTAACCTTTAACCGCCACGTCAAAAAACAAAAACGTGCCCTCGGCGCCAAACTACGAATTATTACTCTATGGAATTACGTGTAGAAGTTTCTCATGTAGTCGTGACCGTGGCGTGCTGGGCACATTTTGGTTTGTGATCTATACATGACTGTGGCGGTCAAAAGGTTAAACTGTAAATGAAAACTTTTCATTTTTTCGACATTACAAAGAGAGACATTGTTGTAGCATACAATCACTGACGTTAGGCTGACCATCCACTGATGCGGAAAAGAGAAGAGCGGAGCGGAGCTAATAATAATAATAATAAATTCATTTATTTCGGAACCAGTCCATATCCATACATGTAAAATTGAGAATTAATTAAAATATTACAATAATAATAATAACAATAATTACAATAACACAACAATCATTAAATAAAACATTTAAAAACATTATAACTTACAAAATAACATTAAAATACAGAGATTGAATACACTAAATAAAAAACTTATCTTAATCTAAATTTAGGTTTGGATCCGGAGTGCTCAATATGCAGCCTGGTCCAGTACCGCATTATTGGGCAATCCAGATCCAGATCCATCCTCCATGCGAACAGCTGTAGGTAGCTGTTGGTTTAGCAATGGAATTGCATAAAATCTTTGCTCCGCTTCAGAGGACAGGGTATTGCAAGCTAATTTCAAAATTCATAAAAAAACAGGAAGTGGAGCGAAGAATCGGAGCGGGGGAGCGGAAAAATCCGCTCAAATTACTCGTCACGTCAACTCAGTGTACCTCCACACAGTCTGCAAGTCTTCTCCATACTATCTCGCTTCGCATCAATGAAGGGACACAGTCCGCAACTCCGCTCCGCGTAAGGGTGCGTTTCCACTGACGCGAGAAGCGAACCGTGAATTGCCCAATCACAGTGCTCGAAATCTCCACTCCGCATCAGTAGAAACAGTGCATATGGAGCAGAGCGGACTTTCAAATAAAATATATGAACACGCGGCCCCAAACCAAACAGAACGGAGTCCAATAGGGTCTTATCACTGCTCTTTTCCGCTCCTAACTGTCGGTCACATCAGTTGTCAATCAATAGTCGTGGCGTTTCTTTTAGCCTTCCTAGGTAGTCCTGTTTTGGTCAATGTTGAATGTTCTTAAAACTTTCTTCTATCTTCCCAGGTTAGCAACATTAGAAGGAGAGATCATAATCGATGGGCGGGAGACCTCGAAGCTGGGTCTCCACGAGCTTCGCAGCCAGTTGTCTATCATACCGCAGGAGCCGGTGCTGTTCTCAGGCACCATGAGGCACAACCTCGACCCCTTCGATGAATATCCTGATCAAGTGTTGTGGAGAGCGTTGGAAGAGGTAACTATATACGTAACACCTTTCTTTATTTTAGACTCTTGGAGGTCTTTTTACGGTCAGTGTTAGTCAAGATCATTCGATGCACTTATTAATTTACTTAACACTTAGGGAGTCGCGTCCTAATTTGTAGCATAAGTACTCGCTACCGGGTTCGCTGGACCCAGTATATAATATTAAGATTTTTCCAAAACCGCATAATAAACGTAAACGTTTACTTTCTTATAAGGACTATATACGCCTAATAAAAGATATTATTGAATCAAATACTAATATTTATTGTTTATACTTACACAAAAGCTATTACAAAAATATACTATTTTTCTCCATAGTTTTGTGACAAGATTTAGGCTAATCGCTGTAATTTCTATAAGTACTTATTTTAAACTAAATTGTCTGTATTTACTTACACAACTATAATGTACTTACTGATACGGAATAAAAAAGAGAGATCAATCATCACGGAAGAATACAAAAAAAATAACAAAAAATATAAAATATTCTTTGGAGTAAAATCACATTTGTCAACAGTCTTCAGACACTTTGTACATATTTCGTTATTTTAATTTGTACAAATATGCGCAACAAGTTGGTACACACTTTGTGCAAAAAAACTTTGGCTTTTCTAATTTTTTTCTAATTACATAGGCCGCAACGCACTTTTCGTCCACTCACTGGTGGGTTGGATGCAGCAGTTGGTTATGCTTGTGGTATTATATTTTGGATACGGTATTTCATGTGTTAAAAATAATAAAATAAAAAAAGAATAGAAAAAATAAAGAACATTAGAAAATACGTAAATAGACAGTATGCAATAGACAATATGCAAAAATCACATACGTATTTAGTCGCTACCGGGTCCTGCGGACCCACACACACCTTTTACATCCGTAGCAGTCACTTGCAGCGCGCTAACTGACTACCGACGTCGTTATTTGCTGTGCTACACTATCGTTAAAAGGTACTAAGAGCCGCAAAGTTATATTCGGCGAGTTTGAAGAGATATCAAGCAAAATATGAAGGACTGGGCCCGTTGGACCCATTAGCGACTCCTTAAGTGTTAAACCTTATACAGCAAACAGTTACAAAGGCGGAATTAATGCCTTACCAGTCGGCCAATGGTGGTGAGGAGATATCATGGCAGGTGCAACTATAGTAGTTTTAATTTGATTGTACAAAGTACAAAAAATTAAAATACCTACATACAAATGTATAAATCTGTGACTTGCTTATGGGTCAAAATTAGGGCAAGCCTGCCGGTTTTTTTTACGATTAAGAAAAAACCAGCAAGTCGCTCAGATACGGATCTAAAATCTATAAGCTATTAAAAATGTTGATAAATGAATTGGTACGTGTAAAATACGAAGCTATTTAATCAATAAAAAATAGGTAATAACAGTTTTTCCCGACCTGGCAATCGATCCCAGGACCGCCATGCACAACTGTTACACCTGCTACCACGCGATCAACAGGGCAGTTTGTATTTGAAATTACACGTTTCTTAATGCAGGTGGAACTAAAAGAAGCAGTGACGGAGCTCCCGGCGGGCTTGTCGTCGCACATGTCGGAGGGCGGCGGGAACTTCTCGGTGGGGCAGCGCCAGCTCGTGTGCCTGGCGCGCGCCATCGTGCGGCGCAACAGGCTGCTCGTGCTCGACGAGGCCACCGCCAACGTCGACCCACAGTCAGTGCCTTTTTTATGTCTTGTAAGAAAAAGTTCGACGAAGGACTTAGGAGAAGCCTTTGTAAACAGTAAAAGAAATTGTCCCACGTTTACCGTTTGTAATAATCATAATCATTTATTGTATCACGATAATCCTTACGTTTGGCAGGAGTCCCCAAGACTCCTGCCAAACGTAAGGATTATCCCCCCCCCCCCACCTTTGGCAGAGGCCTTTGTCCGCCTTTGCCTAACAGTGGACGTCTTCCAGCTGATGATGATAACAGCATGCAATAGTACAAATACGTCACTTACAAACATTAGTTATTTATTTATTATGTCCATAAAATATGCAATAACAACAAAACGTTACACTAGGAATTTCTCCTGGATGGTGGGTGCGTTTACAACCAATAAACAGACCTGGAACAAATGTCTGTAGACCGTACGAATATTAGTTACGTGCGGGGATTAAACCTGCGACATAGCGCAGCAGCCAAAGCACAATCTATCATGCGATTGTGTTGAACCCCACAGCCATTTGATTGACGTATTCTTTTTTGTAGCTTAAGTACCATTTGGTTTCAGAACTGATGCGCTTATTCAAACTACAATTAGGAGCAAATTCGCGGAGTGCACCGTGCTCACGATCGCACATCGTCTTCACACCGTCATGGATTCAGATAAGGTAAAAATTAAGAAACAGACACACAAAAAAAAAAAACCAAAGCGTGACCAAGTAAAAGCCGTGCGAATCGACCGGTCATAATGGTTAAGCTACGCTTACCGCGGTCTGTCCGTGAGTGGGTTGGTCACCCGGACAGACCGGAAATATGTTAGTTAAAATAGAGATATTTTGATAAGTATGCATTTATTTATGCATAGGTATGGTAACCCCAACCCACAATTAAAAAATTAGTAGGTACCTATCTCCGCGCCAATAGCAGGTTTATTCCAAGAACGCATCGTATTATTGCCTGTTGCCAGTATATTAGCGTATAAAAATTACGCAGCTTGGATATTTATTGGAGCAGAAAATGATCGGGTTTCCATTATGGCAGATCCATTTAATGTTGAGACCCTTCGTGCCTCGGAAAGCACGTAAAGCCATTGGTCCCGGCTGTCATTCGTAGATCTTTGATTGTCGTTAGTTAGAAGCTAGAAAATCTGACAATCAGTCTTACCAAGGGCGTGTTACCCAGCAACCGGGTTGTGGAGGTCGGATAGGCAGTCGCTCCATGTAAAACACTGATATTCAGCTGCATCTGGTTAGATTGGAAGCCGACCCCAACATGTTGGGAGAAGGCTAGATGGCCAATGATGTGTGTTTGCATCAATCATTGCAAATCATACTTTATGTCAATGAGTTAAGTCACATAACTCGCGCTTGTTATTTGCTAGGATTACCTACCCGTAAAGTAACTGATTAACATCCACAGTTACACAGTATGAATAACTCTCATAATCAGCCTTTTTTATTTATCGACTGAACGATTTCGAACTGATAGACGTTGTAACGTTGAAATTGCGGTCATTGACTTACCTACATTTTCTAGCATTCTTCCTTTGGACAATGCCAGAAACTATAGAACTTTGCCCCACTCAATAAAAGTTATGTACAAGCATGCAATATATAGCATCTTACTGTTTATTTATTGCTGATAACTAAACATTATTCCTAGTGACTGTAAAACTTGCGGTTTCTGTAAAAATCTAAAAACATCAATGACAGTGATTATAGGTTAGGTGCAGTTTATAATCGATAACGATTATAAACTGCACCTAACCTATAATCCACACCTCCACATCCTATAACACACCAATAAATTATTATAAAATAATTTATTGGTGTGTTTACTATGTACTGCTATTACAGAAACTACTTATTTACATTCTGTCTACACTCCGGTTACAATTTATGCACCACGACATCGTACAACATATCATAAGCATAGATCAGAATCCGTGGTAGGCAGCACAAACTCAGCGAGTAAACCAGAATCGAGATCCGTAGTCAGAAGCAAAAGTCATCGGTTCCTACCTAGGGAAAACAATAAAAAGCACAGTAAAAAAAAAGCGAGCGCAAACAACAGGAATATGGAGAGCGAATGAATGACATTGGCATACACACGTTAATAACATTTCGTTACACATAATTCATGAACCGAAAATATGATTATAATGCAACTAATTTGATTTTTATAATTTTTTGCATAGTACTCTAAATTAATTTAAAAAACATATGATTATATACGTTACGCATTATTGTTATTACCTATAATCTATATAATCCGTAAATTATATTTTAGGTAAAATGAGTTTGTATTTTGTGGGTAGGTATTTCGTAATCCGCAAGTTCTAAAGAAAAACATTTTACTATAGAAAGGTTCTATATTTTACAAAGAAACTAGCGGGCCTGGCAGACGTTGTCCTGCAACCCGACTATAGCGCCATCTGCCGGTCCCAATTGTGAATCTAAACCATTCTCGAATCTACTGGAACACACACTAAAAATTTCATCAAAATCGGTCCAGCCGTTTAGGAGTTCACTTTCATACACACGCACAGAAGATTTTTATATATAAGAGAGAGGTAGACGAATTAAAAGATGGTAAGATTACTTCAAGAAAAGTCTTTAGGGAAGGCCCTTGTGAACAGACAAGCTGTTACAGAAAAACATCCAGTTGCCGATAATTTAAATAATGATTTAGAATAATAATAATAGTAATTTAGTTAGTAAGTAGGCATGTATCCATTGTAAGAAAGATAACAGCAATAAAGGCTATCTTATTTATTTTTATTTACAAATAAAAATATTTTTATGTTTGGTTTAGTTTACGAAGATATTTACCGCTATTGTCATGATGAAACGCCTCAACTCTAGAGGTTACTATACCGAACAGCCTTGAATCGAATAGCTCAGTTTTACTTACCACATACAAATTCTTCTCTTACAGGTGTTAGTAATGGACGCAGGTCGCATGGTGGAGTACAACCACCCGCACATCTTGCTACAGAACCCTGAGGGCATCCTGCGCGCCATGGTGGACCAGACGGGACGTGCAATGACCGAGACGCTTTGCAAAGTGGCCAAACATGTAAGAAGTACTTCTTTATTTTATGTTTTTCAGTGATTTCATTGTCACGGGAAAAATACTCGAACACAGCATGTATGTGTTATGTCCTTGCATTAATATGCATCGAATGTTAAAGCTACAATATATTAACCAGTCTGAAGGTTCATTATAGCAGCATGGCTACGACACAGGAAATAATTTGCCATTCTAATTAGGACTTTAAGTCGTCAGTGTTAAAATATTTTTTTATGACAAGATAGGGACGGTGACAGCTCGCGGCCGGCCGTTGCCGTGTCGGAGCTGTGCTGTAGGCCAAGCCAAGTTACAATAGTTTCGTATCGTATCTCTTTCTACAATAATTTAACGTCTCATCGTAATCCATTTTTGATTTTCGATCACGTGACTTATCGTTGAGATGACGTCATTCCCATACATTTGATTAGTTTTCTATTAGCGTTATCGATTGTAGATTGTCAATTTGGGTAATTTGGCTAGGGCCCCTGATGTAATGGTCATCCATTATACGTAAACTTACTCATGAATTGAGCATATTTTGACAGTCTATATTTTTTTTCAGGCCTATGATGTCAAAATGGGACAGCCGCAGGCGGGCACCTCTGATTGATAATAAATAAATATTTATTTAGGCTATGAATTAATTGTTCCTACAATCGAGATATTGTACATACAAAGGACCTGGTGATGAAGTGCATGAGGTGCGCATGCGATCTAACATCACGGTTATTTCTCATTAAGTGAAATGATTATTTATAATTTGTAAAATAAGATAGCAACACTTCCACGACTAAAGGGCTTATCAATGAGGAACTTGTAAAGTGCGCCAACGCTGAAACATTACTGCATCGGATTGTACGAGAATATAGAATTTGTTCTCGGTATTATGCGTTCGCATTGCACCCAACTTTTTTTAACGTTATTCCGCAACCATGAGTTCATCATTTGCCTAGCCTTTCCTAACTACATAATATGTTGGGGTCGGGTTCCAGTCTAACCGGATGCAGTTGAATATCAGTGATTTTCATAGAGCGACTGACAATGTATTATAATTGAAAAATAGTTTCGAGTCAAACCATTAAACAACTCGCATAATTAATAACTTGAGACGTTTTTTTACATGTATATATGGGTTACATAATGAAATACGACATAATTGATGTCTCAAATTTAAACTTAAGTCAAGTGATACGATTGGCTGTTCTTAATTCAGTCAACCTGCAACTTTCGAGCGCATGAAATTTTTAGCAAAATTTGTTTTTTTTTTTTTCTGTGTTAATCATGAACTCGTCAATTCTTTTTAGATATCAAAACTATAACTATGAAATTGTAGCTAGTAGGTACGTTAGAATTGGAAGTGTTGGCTAAATGTCACAAAATGTATTAGGTATTTTTTATAAATTGAAATATTTTTAAGAATATGTTTTATTATGTGACTTAGCTAATAATTATGTTTTTACAAACGACAAGTGAGATTTACAAGTTTATTTTAGATTATAACAAATTGCATTCAGGTGTGTTCGTGGAAAAATTAATAATTTATAAACATGTTTGCATTCAATGCCAAATGTAATCTCGAATACCATTATAATAGATATAGATAATTAAATAAATTAACGGTCCAATAACTTTTGAGCTTTAACCATTAGTTACAGGGTGCTAATATTTGCTATCTTGTACTTAATCGTAAGTGATCGGTGACTGATGACGTCACTCGTGACGGGCTCTTTACTATGTACTTACTATTCGAAATCAATCTTGTGAATTATTTAGATACTGTAAGTATCGATACAGATGTGCTTAATTTTGAGGATTTATATTTTTATGAATATCACATAGTTTTTATCCAATTATAATTTTAAACGTTATTGTTATTCTTAATTTGAATGTGATGCAATGAATTAGTGAAAACGTAATGTACGCCAATAAAATGTTATGTAAGTAAGAACTTGTTAAATGTTGATCTATTGCAACAGAAATAAAACAGTTTTTACGTATCAATAGCATTTGTTTTATTTACATACAACATTTCAGTAAAGAAAATAGATTCTTTATTGAACAACTTTATTTTCCTTTTGAACCTTCAGTATCGGTTTAAGGACTTAACACAAACTAAGTAATCATATATTTTACGGAATGTATCGTTTAAACTATAATACTAAATGTTTACATTAATCAGTAAGCTTCTTCGTATAACTAAACACATGTAAAAATACTCTTGTTTATAATAATATTTACATCAGTATTACTTACAATAACACACTATTATAAAAATCTAGAAAAAACATAAGATCAAAAAGAGCCAGCAATGTACAAAACACCAAACTTAAATCGTGATCTAGAGTTCTACATTGTTTTGGTTTTAAATGGTTTTTATATACTACCGTCTCTTTACAACATCCACACTTTGTTTATCACAGAACCCTGAATCGTCGCGACACATTCTACTCTCCGCTGTTTCCAAACAACATAAATTATTACAATAATAAAAGAAGATAAATTAAGAATTTCTTGTTCTAAACTAAAAGTCGTTGCCCCACAAGTCATGAGCGACAACGCGGAATCCATCCGCTAATACTAGTTGAAAGAGAAAAATAAACAAATTGTAAGACGAAAAAGATAAATAAAATAAATAGTGGAATACAACCGCAAACTTACAACAAATTGTCATGATAGCTTTTCCATTGGCACAAGAGAAATGGAAAAAATGAAACGACTTTAAGTAATGAGACGAAAGAAAGATACTGAGATCTTAGAAAACTGTATACAGGTTTCTTATGGACCTACAACCTAATTACCGTAATGTGATATTGAATATTAAAAATAGCTATAACTACTCACAGTCTTCGTACGAATAATAAATTGGCAGCGCGGGGTGTGTGGAGCCATGCGTGCGTCCGTCACGGCCAGTGTTCACGCACGCACTGTCGAGTGTCAACTGTCAAGCACTAACTGTCACTGTCACACTGATTAGCTGCCGGTCAGCTGTCAGCGTCGGCCTCGGGGCTTACTGCGCGTACGCATTACACGAGCGCAGTCAGGCTTCCCGAGCGAGAGTATTTGTTGTCTTCTGCCTCAGTTGGGACTGGCTTCGTCTGAAATGATAGCAGTGTTATTGATTTGTCACACTGTTAAATCCTATGGTGTACTGAATGAAAACAATTTTGCACCACTTCAAACAGTAATACCAAACAATGATTTAATGACATGAGAAAACCATGAGGGGATTTCGCCCCCGTGCGTTGCGTTCTTTTTAATAACTGAACTGATTTAAAATAATGAAAAAGAAAAACTAAGCCAAACTTGAAGTATAAACACACAAAAAGAAAATCATGAGTGATAGATCAGATAGCTTATAATTTTTTGACCAAAATCAGGGCCTGTAGACAAAATCTCTTTTATGTTAGCGTTAACGCCAACGGAAAAATCTAATAGGGTATTTTACTCTATATGAGAAAAAATCTATAAATATATTATTGAGATAGGTAGTTTAGGCAAAAAGCAGTCGGAAAATGTTAATTTTAGTTCATAAAATAACAATATGATATTTTAAATTCAATTCAAAGTTTTCAGTATTTTTAATCTGTTTTATAACACCATGAAATAGTAGCCGCCATGTTATTACGCCTTACGGCTGTGTAAACAAAACATTGTTAACTGTCAGTCAACCAATTGGCATAAGTGGGCTTTGTATTTTTATTATTTTCGTAACCAACGTAATTTTTTAATGATTACACCTATTACAAAATATTATTTTTATTATTTTAAAATTATATTCAATTATAATTTAATATGTACAATAATAACAGCGCATTTGATACACCGCGAACTGACATCTTTTCTGCAGAGCAATATGGCGTCCACTACGAGGCGTTTTCGTCAAAACACGCGCGAAATTTGAAAATTTAAAGTTTAGATGCATTTTTATGGCACATAGATTGAATAATTTTTTTGTGGTTTTTTTTGGTGGCATATTAGCACTACAGAATTTAATTGAGACGCTTTTCAAAAATGGGTGTAATAGCCTATTGTATACAGTTGACATATTTGCAACACGTGACATCTGGTAAGCAAACGTCAACTCCATAGAATTATTTTTATTTTTCCTTTGGCGTTAACGCGAAGAGCTGGGATTTTGTCTACAGGCCCAGGTCCGTAACGTTAGAAAATGGTGCAAAAACCTCATCATTGAGTGTGCAGTTAGTAAGTGCATCGTGTTACCTCAGTAACGTGTACATACATCGTTGAGCGCGGGCGGTAGCGGCAGCGCGAGGCGCAGGGAGGTCCAGAAGGCACGCTCGTGTACGTGTCGCCACGCCACTAGTCGCGTGCCGCGGAGAGTTGTCACTAGGCTCTCACCACCTTCTTTAGCCTCGCGTTTTAGTTTTGGCAGATCCTGGGTAGAAAAGAAGCAAGAAATGATGAGTTGATATAAAAGGTACAAAAAGTTAAAAGGAAAGAAAACTTATTGGCATGTTCGCTTAAAAGGATTTTCGTCGGATTGCCGTACCATCGGGCTATAAGAGTGTGGGAACGGGAAAAGGACTGCACCTGTGTTTGCGCACACACTTGTACACTATAATCTCCTGCATCCTCCTCCTGGAGATAATTATTTTTATTTTACAATTTACAATAGATACGGATCCTGTGCTGCTACCTAAATAAAACAAGATTTTTTAATAGAGAATAAAACAACAGTAGTCCCTTTTATGAAGCTGATGTGTGTCGGTTAGCAAAACAAAAAAAAAAACAGGTTTTAAGTATAGGTACATTTAAGCGCCATTAATGTTGCATTTCGTGCGTCATGTATTTTTTTAATGCACGTAAACGAATGGGTAATGGAACAAGTTGTTTAGGAAAACGACTACTATAAGGAAACAGCACTCGAGGAATATCCGATAAAATCTACCGCAAGAAATGTGTCATGCTAATAAAAACTGCTTACGCACTATACCTTCTAGCCTACCTACCTCATTGTTAATATTACCTTCTATTTATATAAGATTGATGACGGGGAAAATATTATTTTGTTCCTTTTACTATTTATTTACCTTATAACGTAAGTGATGATGTCAATATAAGGTAAAATACTAGGAACTATTCGTTACTCTTACTCACGTAACTATTAGATCTGTGTTTCGTATATTATTCGTTTGCATTGTTTGTATTTCTAGGTCTATTACCCTACCCAGAGATTTTTTTATGAAAAATATTTTCTGTAGTGATCTCCTATACTCCTTTAGTTATTCGTAGAGTTATTAATAAAGTCTGTGTTCGAGTTGTCTATCAATCTGTTAGTCAAATATTTAAATTGTTATAGTCTTTGTATTTCCCGAGCACGGCATGTGACTCTTTATGTTATTGTTTTAAGGTCTATAATATTATCCATATTAATATTATTAAGAGGTAAAATTTATTTGTAAGTTTGTATGTACGGGTAATCTCCGAAATTACCCGTTCGATTTCAAAAATTCTTTCACCAATAGGAAGCTACGTTATTCCTGCGTGCTATCGGCTATATTACATCATCAAAAATTTAGGGACCCTTGAGAAAATTCAGGCGGACGACGTCGCGGGCAAAGTGCTAGTTCATTTAATAAAGTAACACCAACAGCCTAAACATCCAAAATTGGTATACCGTAACTTAAAGAAAATTGGTTTGTTAGTTTGTATGTAGGGGACATACAAACTAACAAACCAATTGTACCTCTTCATAATATAATATTATAGTATAGATAAATAAAAAAACTAATTTGAAATAGGTTTAGTGGTTTAGGCGTTGCGATGCCACAGATAGACACAGATGCACAAGTCAAACTTATCTCCCCTCTATTTTTGTAGGGGGTTAAAGCAATGAAATAGAAAAAACAAGTGGAAATGCCTACGCAGCTATCCCGCGTGTGTCACAATAGGGTATTTTACTCTATACGAGAAAAAATCTATAAATATGTTATTGAGACAGTTTAGGCATAAAGAAGTCGGAAAATGTAAGTTTTAGTTCATAAAATAACAAAACAAATGTTTAAATTCAATTCAAAGTTTTCAGTATTTTTAATCTGTTATAAAACACCGTGAAATAGTAGCGGCCATGTTATTACGCCATACGGCTGTGTAAACAAAACATTGTCAACTGTCAGTCAACCGATTGACGTAATATAGGCTTTGTACTTTTATTATTTTCGTAACCAACGTAATATTTTCATTATTACACCTATTACAAAATATGCTTTTAATTATTTTTAAATTATTTATTATTATCGTATTTATTATGAGCTCATTTGATACAAAACGAACTGACGTCATTTACGCTGAGCAATATGGCGTCCAGTAAGAGGTGTTTTCGTAAAACTACGCGCGAAATTTGAAAATTTAAAATTTAGATGCATTTTTATAGCACTTATCGATTGAATAAAAGTTTTGTGTTTTTTTTGGTGGCATATTAGCACTACAGAATTTCATTGAGACACTTTTCAAAAATGGGTGTAATACCCTATTACGCGGAGAATATGTAATATAATAACAACCTTCGTCAGATATAACAAGTCTTAATTTTGTTTGAACAACAAATAAGCTTTTCGTCAAAATTGAAATTGTTCTTCATACAAAATTAAGTCTTATTACAACTGGCGAAAGTTGTTATTATTTTATTATTATTTTTTATTATCATATTCTTCCGTACGTGGTTAAAACTAAGCTACAATGATTGTCGCACGTTCGTGATATATCACAACTATAAACAAGAGAACTTCAGTGAAATAAACGAATAAACCAAACCTGTAGTAACACAACGACGGGTGGTAGGGGAAGCGCTCTCAGCTGCCGGAGAGCTGTGAGGAGTTGCTGCGGAGAGTGCTGCGCCGGCGACAGCACCGCTACTAGCGAGCGACAGCGACTGGCCTCCCCCACCAGCTCGCTGTACCCTGGAGAACATTACACATGTACAGAGATACGGAACCTGTGCCCTGTTTATCAAAACTTACAAGCCTTGTTTTACTAGCATTTTTCCTATAAATAAATTATTATTTATTTATTTATCATTTATTTCAGGCAGCTAAGGGCGGGTTGTTTTAAACAGTCGGTTAACGTTACATACGGACGGTTAAAAAGTTACTATGACTGATGATGTTTAACGTACGTTAAATGTAATGGGTTGTTTGATGACATAAAAGTCCGTCAGTTAAAGTTATTCAAAAAGAGATTCCATAATATTTTGATGTTTGAAGTAGCTGTTTGACAACACCAAATTACGATGACTGGTCGGTAATGGTAATAGTAACTTTTTGACGTATGATTTTGTGAAACAACCCATTTTTTTGATTTGACGATAGTTAGCGCCATTTTTTACTATTACCGGTCAGTAATGGTTAGTTAAAGCAACCCGCCCTAAGGCACATAAAAACGCAATACATACATAAGCATGAAAACAATAACTATAGGTAGACTAATACATATTTTAAAACAATAGACTTAAAAACTACTGCACACAAAGTGACGGCGTCGTGTTACGCTGTGAGGTGTCGCGTAGCTGACCACGGAAACGCCGATACAGCACACCTTTCGGCCAAAACTCTTCCTTGAGGAACGTCACCAAAGGTTGAGTTCTCCACCCTCAAGGTCCAGTTAGTCTTCACCCGTAGATACTCCACGATGTCCTCAGTCTTCGTAGAGTGGTGCAAACGGGACACGTACAGCTGCGTCGTCGGTACCGCAGGACGTAGCAGCATGTTAGATCCGGCGGGCGCCGTCACACACTGGTTGCGATAAGAAGGCTTCTTCTTCTTCTTTCTCTCCACCTTGATGAAGCCGTCCTCAACGCATGAGTTCTTCGGTGGAACCTGCTGTTCGTGGTCCATCACAGCGCCTATAATCGCGCTCGAAACTGAGCGACTCTGCTTTCCCCCTTTTGGTTTTTCTGCTTGGGTTTTTTTTTGTTTTTTTATTACAAATATGTGTTTATCAAAACTACACGTGTAAATTACATGTTACAAGTGTCTTCAATTACTTCACAAGTATATTTTTACACTTGTATTCGTGATTTTGTTCATCAAAAAATCCTTTGCATGTTACAACTTGTAGAAAATCATGACAAATCCTGAGTGTCCGGCGACTCTCCATTCCGTCTTTCTAGTTAACGGTGCTTAGGGCGGGTTGTTTCAAACAGTTGGTTAACGTTACATACGGACGGTTAAAACGGTCGTTAACGGGTTGTTTCATGACATAAAAATACGTCAGTCAAAGTTATTCAGTCAGTCAAAGTTAGTTTATCTATATGTATGTATTTACAAAAAAAAATGTATTTGTGTGTGTATATCAGCTGTCTGACACCCATAGTACAGGGTCTCCCTAGTTTGGGGTCAGATGGCCGTGTGTGAAAATGTCCCCAACATATTATTATTATTATTCAAAAAGAGAGTCCATAATATTTTGATGTGAAATGTGTTGAAAAAGTGTGGTCACAATTCCAAGGCATGACTTTACTGTTATTTCGTAGAACATTAAGTAAGAACATTAAGGAAAGAGAAAATAATCAGAAATGTTTAAAAAACATTCCAATAAGGTAGCTTTTTCCTGCAAAGGAAAATCATGAACGGTTGCCGCCGTACAAGTTCATAATAATCACTAATAATTTCTAGTAAGTCACCCACTCCAACGGAATAGCTATTTCTCTGAATTAGACGCCAAGTCGCATTCGCTAGAAATGTTATTTCAATGAAACTTTGTTTTCATCAATGTTCATTTTGTGTGGATATGACGAGTACTGTATACATTACTTTCCACATATGTTGCAATTAATTCAACTTATGTTTTCATTGATCATTAATCTTTCATTTTAATAACTTTACATAGTATAAAACAAAGTTGCTCCCGCCGTCTCTTTCATACGCATCTTTTAAACTCGGTTTTCATCAATAGGTAGAGTGATTCAAGAGGAAAATTTATGAGTATAGCTTGATCTACATTGCACCCGTGCGAAGCCGGGGTGGGTAGTGACCCACCCCGGCTTCTAAACTAGTGAGTTTATAACATAACGGAAATCGTCAGGGTCTTTAGAACAAAAACTCTTTAAAAGGCCAATCAATAGGGAATATTACGCGAAACTCGGCGCAGAGGGCGCCACTAGCACATTCCGTAAATCATAACCTTTCTTTTTATATTATGTTATTCTTGTTATATTATGTTATTAATTGTAATAACTAGGTATTTTATGAAAATATATCAAAGTTTTAATTAATCTTACTTACCTAACTGTACTTTAATCATATTATGGCATCCTACGACCATTTGAAAGTGGATTCTAGGTTATGCTCAGAATAAAATAATATTTGGTTGTCTTACATGATAAATGTGAACGTTATTCTGTAAATGCGACTATCTCACCTGAATACTTAACCTGAACATATTTTAGAGTAATTTTTAGCTGCTTCCCAAAGTTTTCGAACATTTTCTTCTTTTGGAAATGAATAATTCCCTTCATTTCTTCATCGAAATACACAGCACTGGTACAGTCGAACAAGCTATTTGGTTTACAGGCAAAAATATTCATCTTTCTACTACAATAACAATATTTAATTTATTTGCTTCATATTGTGCATATAGGTAGCTAACCAGTGATACCTACGACCTAGAGTTAAAAAAATGAAATAAAATAAAATATTGTGTGTGTGGTAGAAAGATGAATATTTTTGCCTGTAAACCAAATAGCTTGTTCGACTGTACATTATTGTATAATATAACACACTTCCCAATTTTGAACTCAATTAAAGGCAGAATTTACGCTTTGAACGACTCGTCGATAAACTGTTTACGGGCTATGCTAGTGCTGCACTCTGGTGTCAGAACATTGCAGTAATATCCCCTATTGTTCCTGACCAAAAGACGTGTTGCTGGAGAAGGTGTTCCAACTTCCAAAAGTGTCCTTCGAAGAGGACATAAGTAATTTAGATCTAAATATCAAGCCTATATTTTCTCACGGCACCTTACCCCTCTCGTCTCTCTAATTAAGGATAAGTCCTTTTGGTACGAGACAAGCTTATCTTTATCTAATACTGTAAAAAGGTCACTCACTGATTAAAAACAAAATCTGTAAAAGTAACTTGACAAAAACTGAAAGTTTATAAGTAGGAGCGTAAGCTTAGAACGGATTTGTAACTTACAGGCGGACGAGGTCGCGGCCAAAAGCTACCTATAAATAAAAATACACTTACAAGTATCAGGCTGCGTTGAGAGTAGCACGGCGTGCACCCTATACTTGTACTTGAGTGCGAGGGTGGGCAGCAAGGCGCCGCGGACCAACTCGCCGTCCACCGGCGTCCAACACACTAGCACGTCGAACTCCTTCTCTAACACTGTGGACAAAAGACTACATAACTGTATTTATTACTTTCATAAGATTTTAAATGGATCCTATGAAGAAAAGGGTAGCCTTTATTTTTAGAATTAATACGATTTGAGGTTCTATTTTCAACCGACTTCAAAAAAGGAAAAGGTTATCAATCCGCCTGTTTTTTTTTTTATCTATGTTACCGAAGAACTTTCGACAGGGTGAACCGATTTTGACGATTCTTTTTTTATTGAAAGCTGGTGCTTCCGGTGTGGTCTTATTTCAATTTGGTCCAGTTCTGACAATG
Source organism: Charanyca ferruginea (assembly GCA_947361185.1). Classification (NCBI taxonomy): domain Eukaryota; kingdom Metazoa; phylum Arthropoda; class Insecta; order Lepidoptera; family Noctuidae; genus Charanyca; species Charanyca ferruginea. The sequence continues at coordinate 15,709,889 of OX376059.1, read as the reverse complement.
GCATCCATGAGAAAACCATATAAACTGTCTTAAATTTGCATTAAGTATGTGCGGGATTTATTACGCGATTTCTCAGGCAAATATAAACCGATTTTGAAAATTCTTTTTTTTATGGACATGACTCGGCGTCAATCTACGAAAAGTAAAGAAAAGTACTGTATAATTATTTAGTACAGCACTGTATATTCAGTACAGTAAAGTTAATAAAGTTAAACATATCCAAGACACCCCGCAATAGTAGTGAAAGATTTTTGTTATCGGACCATTTTTTTCAGAGATTACCTGCGACATTGAAACTTACGAACTTTACCTCTTTATAATAAAAAAAAAGTCTTCTTTATCCTTCTTGGTAATCATGAATATCGTGAATACTTAGAACTTCGCGCCATATTACATAACGCAAGTCTTGTATAAAGCTTCAAATGCACGTTTGACTTGCTGAGCTTTTTGTGCCTTTTTTTACAGATCTTTTTCACATTTAAGACTGTCAACTAAAGTAACACGTAACCGTCTGTCTATGCACAATTGAATAAAGAAAAATACTCAGAATTTTGAACTCGAGCGAGACTATTTTTTTCGACAGTATGGCTATGGTGTCGTCATGATTAATAATTTGTCTGAATGACGCGCGTAGGTATATTACATACATATGCTCAGAAGACAGGCATACCTTCTGCTAACTTAGTAGTGTAGTTTATTTTAAGTTACATAAGACTTTACATATGACCCTGAATAACCAAGGTTTGTTGGTCAAATATCTATCTGCTGACTGTATTATTACAGAAGCCAGTATATCAAGCTACAACAATCTGTCAAATTACTTTGATTTTCAACTTTATCACAAGAAAATAAGATTCACATTCAATTGAGGAATTTGTACAGTTTGGTATGGCTTGAACTCCTGGCGTACCTTTGTATTTCTATTTAGCTATCTTTATAAGTTCTCTTTCGCAGTCTCGCTGTATTAATAGTTCAAGCGAGAACCCACGGATGACTCAAAACACAGGAACTTACCTAGTTTCAAGTCAGAAACAATTCAAAACCTGCTACCAGTACAGCCTTAGTTAGTAACTTAGTATTATACACCTTTTTCTGTGTATTTGACTGAAAAAATTTATTAAATGAAAAAGTAAGCATTTGATATCGATAGACTTAGCCACATACTCTTTAGCCTATTTTTAGGATAATACATAAACTATAATTTATGGTGCACGTTATTTTCCTTACCGAATTTCAAAAAACCATGAAGTCTAGAGTTACTTACGTATATTGTTGAATTCTGCCTTCACTTTTTATGTAACGTAAGTAATAAAAACAGAGAACAAAAAAGGTATCGTGCCATCAATGTATTTTCCAATGACGTAGATACTGACCTCGTGCCCTCCTCGCTGTGGGTTGAGCCCTCGCCCTCGCGTGGCGGGCCGCGAGCAGTAGTCTCGGAGTGCACCGTCGATGTAGCGCCGCGGCTGAGACCAGAGCGAGGGCGCCCGCAGCCGCGCCTAGTGCCAGCGCTCGCCACGGCACGGCGCCACTGCCGCACCATGAAGAGTTTGAGCCGTCGTCTGTACCAAAAACATTTCTTATTATTGACCACTAGCGACCCGACCCGGCTTCGTGTGGCCCTATAGCCTTCCTGGATAAATGGACTATCCAACACAAAAATATTTTATAAAAGTAGATCCTGAGATTAGCGCGTTCAACCAAACAAACAAACAAACTCTTCAGCTTTATAATATTAGTACATATATATAGTATAGAATCTTCTTACGATTGAATGATGAGTTCTGCTTCTGGGTCAGAGTTTTAAAAACTTATGGTGCAAATTCTGTTGTGCAAGAGTTAAACCTATTTTAAGCTCTCTTTCTCTCCAATAAAACAAGAAAGATTTTTGTTTATATTTTAGATCAACTTAAATTGACAGCTCATTAATATCTGTCATTAATAAGACCTGTCAATTTAAGTTGATCTAACAAGTTCATACAATTATAGTTGTCATATCACAACGTATTTATTAATTAAAAACAAGGCGAAGTTCAAGAAAAAACTAATTTGACATCTCTAATTTGTTCATAACTGTCGCCGTTCTTTTCTTCAGCTGCGAGATGCCAATTATTGTCTACTCATTTTAGTGTGTGAACAAGGAAATCGGACATAATTACTGATTTATGGGAATTCCGGATGTTTAAAAAATATACCACTGCCTACTTCTTTACGAAATACAAATATTTGACGCCAATATTATTTTGTATTATTTCAAGTTGATACTTAGATAGAAATATAAATAGCATAAATCGTGCACAGCCTATTAAGTACCTAGACTAGTGGTCGAGTGATGCTTGAAGAATCTAAATGAGTTATAATAAAAACTGATTAGCAGTTAGACGGCAACGATGAGATATTGATTATACACAAAAAGATTTTTGGCAAGTTATACAAAACTGCACTTTATATACTACGTTTTTAAAAGTTATTTTACTACATATCTAAACTAATATTATAAATATGAAAGATTTGTTTGTTTGTTACGATTTAACACAAAAACTACTCGACCGATCTTAAAAATTCTTTCACCATTAAAAAGCTACTTTATCCCTGAGTAACATAGGCTATATTTTGAAAAAGATAGGGATCCTTGAGAAAAGTCGCGGTCAAAGTACAGACGCCAGCACATCAAGTCATACCAAACTGTAAAATTTTCCCAATATTGAAGATTTTCAACTTTATCACGAAAGTGTAAGGTTCATAACCTTACACTTTCGTGATAAAGTTGAAAATCTATCAATGAAATTTGCCAGATTGTTGTAGCTTGATGTGGTGGCCGTGGCTCTCTGTACTAGTGTATTATAAAACAAAGTCCCCCGATGCGTCTGTCTGTATGTTCGCGATAAACTGAATAACGGATTTTCATGCGGCTTTCACCAACAGACAAAGTGATTAATGAGAAAGGCAAATTAATTGAAATATTAGCCGTACAAATCCGGGGCGGGTCGCTAGTTCAACTAAAAAACTGACTAGAGTTTAAAAAGAACTTGATAACACAAACGCGTTTGTTACATGAAGCAATGTTTTGACTAGACGCTGTAGTATCTAGACATCCACATCGTCTGCCTACGCTCAGTTTGTGCACACTCAGGGTTAAGTTACAAAATGAATACTAAGGCCCGGACTCCACCGAAGCGGAGAGGAGAGGAGATGACTCGTAAACAACCAATGGGACACTGTATTGCGTTGAAGCTAAGCAGTAAGATGTGAAAATAACGCAAGCTGATTGGTCGTTCGAGACATCTCCTGTCCGCTTTGGAGCCTGGGCCTTACAGATACAACATGTACCGATACTAAAATAATCATAAGTTTATATACGACTAACGCATCACTTTAACCTTAAAGGCTTACCACAAAGCAAAATTGTGATTAAAAATAAATGAGTGATCCAATCATCATGGTTAGTGACCGCAGATACCTACCTATGTCCGCCGATTATTTACGTCGTCTATAACACTTGAAATACCCACAAAGGAAAACGGGAAAACTTTTGTTTAACTTATTGCCTCGTGATATTGTGTATAATTATGTCACTGTCAAAACTCATAACCAGTCAAAACTACTTTTGAACGGTTTAAATTGAATCCTTAATATTTAGAAATCCATTAGGTTGGTAGGTATTTTGGGACCCATTAAAACTTTGGTTTTGTAGTGATTCTTATAACTAAGGCGTTCCGTATTTTTGATTTTGTAACGCAAACGCATTTTATCTTAATAAGGGTTTCGACTGAACCCAGTCAAAAGTAGTTTTCACGGGTTAAGAGTTTTGACAAATAAATAATAAACTTGAAGTGTCTGTTTGCAATGTTAAAATAACAGGTTTTTACTGAATACATTTGAATTTTTATATGGTACTGACCCGACAGACATTGTCCTATCAATTGATTTTTCAATTTTCTTATCGTTTAGGTAAACCGTCCCTGGACTTCCACAAATATTTCTAGACCATAATTAGCCAAATTGGTCAAGCGGTTCTCGAGTTTTAGCGAATGTAACGAACAACGATTATTTTTTATTATATCTAGAAGATTAATAACAAAAAGTCTATTTTTAACATTTGCGTCTGTCTGTCTGTTTGTTCCGGCTGATCTCTGCAGCGGCTGGAACCCCATAGATGACCGAAATTCACGTGGACGAAGTCGCGGGCATCAACTAGTAAATAATAATATATACCTATATAACATCGCGGTCGTATTCCTCGAAAGGAGGCATTAATACACCCATATTTAGCCAATTTTATTATTAGTCACATCTTAATAGGGGACAAAGCCATTTCCATAAACCAAACACAAATCTAGTCCCCGGGTTACTACTAGTACTTCTTATGAAAAAAAAAAACAGCAACAGTGCCCAACCCTGAAAGAAACCACGCTCAGACATCGAGCTCACATTTACCAATAACCAAAAACCCAACAGTAATAACTGTACAAAATCTTAGGTTAGGTACGTAATACTGTAAATACATGAATACATTGTAGGCAATCAATGACGAATATGTATGTTTATTTTATCCACACATGATGCATAAACAGAAAAACAAGGATACTAACATGTGTAGTGGACTGTGACGTAATTCTTCGACACTACGTCATTGCTGTGGACGACACAGACATACGGCCCGTAGTCTTGTGTAGACACGCGCTCCACGGTCAGGTACGATCCGATGATGTCTTCTACATCCTCCCTGCAATCAATAATTCAAAAGTTATACAACTACCTATACTACTTCCTTATTCGAGGACAGGAAGCATTGACTAAGTATGGTAAAGACCTCATGTGAACGACGGTGTAGCGATAAGGTTTGAAAGCATAATTGCGTAATGCTTGTTATTCTAGATGGTAAAGGAAAACATGTTTGTTTAAAACCGTTTGCTCAACTTCATGTTTTAGCGTTTTGCCCAGAGCAATATCGTAATGATGTGAGCAGATTATTAAAAGACAATTACAGTTTTAAAAGATTAAGTCTTGATTTAGGGAACTACAGAGAAAAAGTATAATTTTTAATTATGGGTTTTTAAAGCGAAGACAATCCTTTCATAGCGTTTTACGCAAATAGACGTCAGAGTTAACTTTCAGGACGAATACAACCATTACAGTATGCCTAAATATAATGTTTTATGTGTTTTTCCAACAGGACATACAGTCTTAAAGTCTACTACAGAGCCAAAATTACTTACTAAATATTACAATTTTGTATTAAAAAAAAATGTTGAAAAAGTACAAAATCGATTCACGTTGACAATTTTTTTTCACCAGTATTTGAATAAAAACATGATTGATATATTTATTTTATGAAAATAAAGGTTATGCTTAATATACAGAATATTTTTCAGTCCGTTATACGAACTCATTTATTTTAGACAATTATTTTAAAAAGCACTGTAAAACATCGCGCGCTGTCTTTTGCCGATTAATTTCAATGATTCGTGCTTATTTCGTGCGTATTTTTTTTCTGATGCGCACAAACAGACCATTGTATTGTACTAGTGTGTGTCAATGCTGCTACGCCGTTCTAGCAATCGTTTAGATTTTGAGTTGCCCCAAATCGTTACATAGGTCCACTTAGGCCTATTGCGACATAAACTTCATTCAGAGTTAGTTAGCAACATCTAGCCTTTTCCCAATTATGTTGGGGTCCGCTTCTGGTCTAAACGGGTGCAGCTGAATACCAGTGTTTTACATGGATCGACTGCCTATTTGACCTCTACCCAGTAACTGGGTAACACTGTAACGGTAAGGCTGGTTGTCAGACTATCTGGCTTCTGACTACCCATAACAACTGTTAAAGATCTACGAATGATAGCCGGGCTCAACGGTTTTACGTGCTTTCCGAGGTGCGAGGTGCTTTCGGTATGAAATGGATGATCACCCATCCACAAACTGACCGCGGTAAGCGTAGCTTAACCATGTTCAATCGATCCGTATGGCTTTTATACTTAGCCACGCACGCGTCGGAGTTCAGTCCTTCGTTGTCAGTAATATAACCACGTGTTATAAAATGTTTGATGCAGTCGGACCTCATAGAAACAGTAAACTTATCGAGATTTCAAAAGTAAACTTATCAATTTTTAAACAACTGTTGTTTTCTTTCTTTTATAAATAACCCTCTATTTTAAATATAGCTTAAGTACAACTACAATCCTTTCTGAATTAATTAATGTTGACCCGGCCACTTGGGCTGACATAATTTGTGGAATTTCGACGCACTCATTGAAATTGTTTACCATCATCATAAAGATTGTAAGTAAGTCTTTGCTTCTTATCTGGTTAAACGGATTTTTGTTCATAATCTGAATATGGATACAGCGAATGACTTTAAGATGGTACCAAAAAAATTTACTACCAAGTTGTACTGATTACCTACAGGTTATTTTATTTGGTACTACATATTTATACAATCCATGGAAGAGCAAGAGCTTTGTCAAAGAGAGAAAGACTCTCATTGTTCTAATTACTTTGTGTTGTTGAGGAGGCGTCCCAACCTAATTCATTATAGGTAAGTGAACGCTATAATTACGTACATTAACAGGAAATACAGACCTCTCGCCTTTCCGGGAAAACATGAACGGATACGCTACTAAAATGAGCCCTTATCCATAATATATTTATCTAAGTAACGCAAAAACTACTCAATTTCTCCTGAGTAAAAGCAACAGCCATCTTGAAAGTTCACCTGTTGACCTCAAGCTTGAAGATATCAGTAGACGGTACCTACCATGTACCTACTCATATTACCGGGAATCTATCGAACTTTCGAGTGCTACTTAAATACGTGTTCTTATGTATCATGTTTATTTGTAAGAAATAATAAGTCGATATCTTTTTCTTGTCGACGTCTGTAAAAGCTTCTTCGAAAAATGTGAATACCTATTCATTCTATTATGAAGATCAGAGTTTACAAGCAATCAAAATGAAAAGGGTAAGAGCTTCATCAAAATTGAAGGATACTTTGGTTAATTATCTTATAACTTTCAACACTCAAAAGCAGTTTCGACCCACAAAGTCTTGGCTATAACTTATTCAAATTAAACAGTGTAAATATTGACGTATTGAACATAACGAGAGACTCACCGGGTGGTCTTGATTTCAGTCTGTGTGGGTAGCAAGTCTCCCTCAGTATTGTTGGGCCACACTTTTCGCCACCGGAGATCGCTGCGGGCGTCGGCCAGTAAAGAACGACCTGCACAATACACATGATTAAGGTTATCAGATGTGATTAGATATTATATCTTTTCATAGAAAAGGAGAAAGAAATGGAGGGCAAAATAGGTACCTATATTTTTTCCGAAAATTGATTAAGATAATTTCATGATAGCTGTTGTGATTGGCTGATAAGAAGACCACTTTAAAAGCTGTCACGACATTTGCTTTCAATGTATGAAAGCAGAGGGCAAAAAGTACGCAAGGGTGAAAATTACTAGGTAAGATTCAAATGCTTGTCCATCGATCGCGACAGAATAACTGCGTTCGGAAGACGGTATTGTGAACTTTGAACTGCAAGCCTCAGTGCCACTTTAAAATGTTTATGGGCGCTCCATTTCTTTTTCCTCCACGCTTTTCAATAACGTAGGCGTATTGCTTACCAATGAGAGCTTCACAGTACAGCCGTAACTCGCCCCCCTCCTCCACCCACTGATCTTTCGAAATGAACATTGTTCTCGGTGCGTCCGTCGGTTTTTCTGTGAATCGGAATGTTAGCTGATACATATTTTCCTTGTACGGAACCGTCTGGCTTACTCAATAAAGAACTGTTATTTTACTTGCAATAAAACGTTTAAACCAAAGATGTTAGGTCACACGTAATGTATTTAAAACGAGCGAAATAACTGTTATAGGTTTGTGTAAGTCGTAATTTTAATAACCGTAGTCATTTGCATCAAGACGATCTATTCTAGCTCAGCTGGAGTGTTACGGGATGCCTGTTTACAGCCGTCGTATTATAAAGCTTACTTTAATAATATAAATGTAAGTATGTACATTTATGACTCTATATAATATGAAGTCAGGACCTCCCGCAGTGCTAATGGTTGGCGAGCTTTTCCTTGTCTTATTTCTCAATCAAAGGAATTACTATGGTCATAACAAAAGTTTACCGTATGAAAATACTTCTCTGACATTAAAAGGCACCAGATATGAAAATCTGTTTCTCAAATTACAAAATCTTCAGAATAGGACTTTTTTTAGACACTCTGACCTAATCTCACAAACGGCATTGCCAATAATTGAGTTAGGGAAATAAGAGAACAGTTATTATATGAAAATAAAATAAAGCTGATCTTCTACTCAACCGTATTCTGAGCTTGACACTGATGAGTTATATTCACCTAAAATGTTGAGTTTGACTGTATGTGTCTCCATATGAGTGTCATTGGACAGGCGACAGGTGTAGTTTCCAGAATCAGCCTTCGCCGCCCGCCGGGCATACAGCGTCTGGTTGGCAGCCTTGGGGTACAGGATGAGGTTGGACACGCCTGCTGACCATGGATACGCGACACCATCTTTGAACCTGAAAGAGATGAAGGATTTAAGTACGATAATCTAGCGAGATGTTAGGTGCGCGAAGTTTAGCATAGATAAGTGATAGCGCTCCTTTGGGCGAGCCCTAGGTGTGCGTAGTAGTACTAGTATTCATAGAGTATTAGATTGCTTTTGGACTAAGCTATGCATCACAAATTAGGATGACGTGGTTGTTTAATTCCCGTACTTTCTGCATTTTGCTAAGTTATTTTGCGATAAAACATATCTACCTATCTACATGAGAATATTTTATGTAGCCAGAAAATTAGCAGAATATGGCATAGGTACCATGCTTATCTTTAGCATTCTAGTCGATAAGTTGGTCTACGGAAAAATGGAAAGCAAAAAACCCTGTTGACTCTTGCACGCGAACATTTGAATCTTGAAGATAAACACTGTTTTTTTTCTTTATGAAATACTCATGTTTGGAAGGTCTTGGACTTATCAGAACGAGGACTTGAGTTTTTTCAATTATTTATTCGAACGTAGTGGAAAAACCGCATCCCAAAGCGATATTCGTTACGTGTACTTAATAAGGAAATTCTGTGAATTGATCATTTAGTGAGATACACTTCTAATGCTTTGCTATGGTCATTGCGCAACCAGATGAACGTGTACCTACATGCAGGAAATAATTTCTAGTACCTACCTACACGACTAATGGGACGCTATTCCGCCGGAGCGGGGTGGTGGCGTAATGTAACCGCCGTCGATGACAGCTAAGTGATTCTGCGAAATACTGCATTGCAGTCACTCGTCGACGGAGAAATCCAAGACTCTCTAATATTCCACAAATTGATAAATACGTAGCGGTGACAAAATGGAATACACGTAATGTACAGAGGCCAGCACATAAAGCAACAACAATCTGTCAAATTTCTTTGATAGATTTTCAATTTTATTTCAAAAGAATAAGGTTCATACTCAATTGGGAAAATTTAGTTTGGTATCGCATGATGAGCTGGCGTCTGTACGTATTTCATTTTGTCATCGCTGCATATACCGCTGCATATGTCCAGTCATAGGTGGTCACTGTTAAAATATTTAAAACCGAACATTCGCTTTAAGGCAAAGTCGAACAGCTGTAATTTGTTCAGCGAATCCGGCTTATGCAAACAAAACGTCGCGGCGCTACTGATTCTCGTGAACAGTAAAATTTTGCGGGAGCCGTTTTTGAATCGTTTGAAAGGAAAACAAACATTTGAGCGATGTTTCATCGCAAGGCCGCGTTGGAATTGTTTCTTAGAAGTGACGGTAAGATGTAATCTGGTGAATATCCTCTCTTATTAGAACATAGTATAAGGGTAGGGGATACAGAAATTCAGTCACACGCTAACAACGCTGTGAATATCACCGTATCTTAATCCCATAATTTAAGTATTTTCTGTGAGTACATACGCAGAGCAAATATTATAAAGCTAATGCACAGTCTGCACGTTGCCGTTGGTGTTGTTCATAGCTATTATTTGCACTAGAGTCGTGACAATTTCCGAGAAAACATATCAAGAGCGCATGTTTACAATCTTCATTCCACTTTCCAGTGTCCCTGGGAGAACGATGCGAATATTTTTAACTTTTTTCTAAGTAATGACTCACGCAACGCACGCATTAAGTATATTGATATGAAACGCGAATTTGTGACGATGTATGGAAACTATTGATGAGCAGTTGTTAAAATAAACCACAGTTGGAGGCGCGTTTACAAACGTCCGACCAACGTATCGGTAAAGAATTTCTGTAATCTTCTACGTAGGTCGTTAATTGCAATTTATATTCATGATTCATACTTTGTAGGTGTCAAGTAAATAGCTGAAATAGTTTTATTTCCATATTTATCTATGTGTGCAATGCTCTGTGGCTGTAGCTGTACCGGCAGAAACTGCGTGTTTCTTGCGCCCGCGTCGCCTGCAGTAAATAGAGCCTGACTATGTCTGTAGGCACACTGATCTATTAGTATCACTAGCAATTATTACAACTATTCCATTTAAAAGAGCAAAACGCAAATGTAATGATACTCATTATGACATCGTTAACGATTCTGACAGACATCGTTTAATTTAATTAGCAACAAGAGTTCGATAAAAACAGCGTCGTCTTTTTTTTTTTCTTACATGTTTAGAGTCGGGGCATCAACAAATGTGGCGGAAAATACGCGTGGCCATGCGCTCCAGGTTAGAATGTTTCTTTACAATCAACTTTATTAGAATAGGGAATGTGCATCATGACTATTACACACTTTGATATTCCGACCTAACGTATATCTACCTATTATAACCTAAATATTTTATAGGAGACAATACGTAAGTAATCCGTTAAGTATAAGTCTGTCGTGTAGCAGGAAAACGTCGTTATTTAAAAAGGTTAAAACAAAAAGAAATCCCCGATGAGGTCATCCTCCGGCGCGGGCGCGTCGGCCTCTCCTGTAAAAAGCTCCGAATATTTCCGAAATAACGCGAACCGGTCTTTGACCGTGTGTCGGGTTGCACTCCCTCGCAGCTCACCACAAATCATTTGCATGCAGTCTCCTTGCGAACAGAGATACATAAGTACCCATACCCATAGCTATAAGTTTGAAGTAACATAGAGAAGGAACCAGGCTTAAATAATAATCAGTTCAGACAGTTCTCAGACTTCCTTTTAGCACGCAGATACACAAATCGAGAAGTAACTTATTACAAATAGTGTTAAACACTAAACAGACTAACAAAACACGTCCCAGGGATTTTGGTTAGAATAAACCAGTTAGTTAATAATTAAGTGTTTGATCTAATTTAAATCATAACGACAAAGTATGACTGCTATGAGTAGCAGAACGGAAGCAGGAAAACCTCGGAGCAAAATAAAAAACGAAAATATTTTATTAGTTACAATTCGGATCATTTTTCAGCATTCGTTTCCGTACAGCTTTATTTGTATTCCCAATTTATTATTATTAAGTAACGTTTGGCAAAATTCAAGGGGACATACAACACAATAAATATTTACCAAACTATGAATTCTACGTTAATGAACTTTACATCACGGGTAACCGCAAAATGCAATCAGAGGTAACTTCCTTTTCGTCTGTCACGTCCAGTAATGTAGTATTGATGTCTGATACAAAATGACAGTAATCGGATACATCATCGATACATCGGTTAAACCTGATGAACTAGTATTTTAAAATTATAGACTTAGTATACGAAGGTGTACGTGCCCAATTTGGGTAGGTATCATTAATGAAGACACCAATAAGTTGAAACGAATTTATATGCGAATTTCCTTTCGGAAAATCCCTAATGAAGCGTAAGATCTGACTTCGCGTTAGATTTTAATGATACCTCTTAAAGAGCTGATAAGCGAATACTCATTGTTATTTGTTAGAGCTGTGCAATGTATCCGGCTTTTTGTGGAAGAGCGCGCGATTACGTCACGTCAGCTAAGTGTGCTTTTAACAAAAAACAGGGGAATTAGTTAAAGACTAAATAATGACTTAAAGATGAACGAACTGTTTGTAATCTTAATAACCAACATTTAACAAGCGGATTCCACTGTCCACAACGAATCAAATAAATCCAAAGGAATCATCTTAATTAGGTTGAATGAGAACATAGTAATTTTGAGTTGTAAACAATACTCGCGAGTTGAAACAAAAAATCGATGCATATTGATGTTGAAATATTTATTACTGTGTAGCGTGGTCATTTCGAATTGTTTGATAATGACCTCAAACACGTACACCTTACTTACGTCTAAAAATGTTTTATGTTTATTTCTTCGATGAATGGCTTGATAGGAATTTGTAACAAATGTCAAACGCCGACATCATAGAGAATGGATCGGAGAAGGAATGTTAATTTATGGTTCATTCAATGGTTGTATTACATGACTTACGTAGTTTGTTAACATAATAATACAGATATACCGTGTGAGTAAAGGGCGAACTAATTTCGTGTTATGACTTGGATGACATCATTTGGAAGACGATACGATTACCGTGTTTTATAAAGAGGACAAAGAGAGCGACTAATGAGAAGCGCACGTTGCATCAATTCTTCGAAATAATTAGGGCTAGCAGCGGCCGCGGCGCGGACGCCAAATTGACACCGCCCGAAGGAACCGACGCGGTGTACTCTCTACGTGGTTAAACCCTTTGTTGGCGGAGCCATTCGCATGCTGATCGTTTCTGTGAAACAACCGCAATTATACTTCTCTGGCGAACAGTTGACACACACACACACACATGCCGCATAATGACGTCGCTCCCTTGCATTACAGTGTAATCGCATGCCTGCCCCGTCACGCACCGATGACAATAATAATAATCGCTATATGTTGTGGGAAATGGAAAACCTAACATTGAACAATTGATATATTATTTAAGTAAAAACATAAAACGCCTATCTGATTTGCTCTTCACGATTCACGGCAATAGCTATTACGCACTCATTTTCCGGGAAATACTTTTCTAAAGGTATACGTATCTATAAATCGATGGAATTATTGTTTCAGCAAACCATACTTCACCCTGTCAAAAAGATTGATCGAGTGCCTAGTTATTAGAAATATTGAAATGATTCTATTAAAGAAGCATTTTTTATTAGTGATGTGAAGAAACGTGCTTTAGACCAGAAAATATGATCCCATTTTCAGTAACGGTGTTGTTGCTCGTTGTATAGTAAAGCTAACAAGCAGAAAAGTAATGCGTCGGACGTCGGCAAAACAAGCGCTGACCCACGCACGCCAGCCACGCTCGCTGCACGCCACGCCTGAGTCGGTGGGCCCGTCCCGATGTCTCGACACTCGTTATAAATCCTACACTTACATAACGAATTCCAATGAATTTCATGCGATGCAATTTTCGAATGTCATCGGATACATTTCGCTTAGTAATAAATCTAAATACAGCCATTAATTCTGACAGGTAACAGCTGTACAGTAATGAGAATAAGACGCACACCGGCTCGTTTTTGCGGTATACCTATGTACAATTAAGTACACGTTTGCGTTTGAGCTCCTATGTATTAATGATAGTGTTGCAGCAATAACATGGAACATCGGAAACTAACGTTCAGGCTACAAGTATAGCAATTTCCAACAGTTAGTGCGGTTTAAGGATGCGCGCCAGGAATACTTGAATGTTGCAGAAAAACCGCAAAGACCCCGGTACTTTGTGGAGCAAAAAGTTGATCGCACAACAGGTGAGCGAGAAACCGGCGGTATCTCCCGGCGACGACACAGCTCATTCCTCGTACCGCAGAGCGCGTCAGCCGACAACCGACTATACGGCACACCGTTACCGACGATACGATAATGTGATCCAACGATGCCCATAAAGTCACAGAATAAAGTTATGCGACCGCTTAAACCACACATTACCACTGTTACTATTGACTGTACAAACGATAAAGGGGCGTGTCGGCTACAAAAAACGCAATAAACTCTGTTCACGACCACCTTGTCCTACATGATGCAGTTTATTAGAAAATGATTCAGACTTTATCCAACGGATGCGTCACTGGCTGACCATAACCCAAATAGTTACATTTGCAGTATTTTAACAGTTTCCTAGAACTTATTTACGTCTCAGCTGTCTTTCAAGTCATTTTGATGATAACAGTAATCATACAAAAACGATAATGATCGATCGCGGCAGTTATGGTTCTAGGAAACAAGGAATTCTATAGAATTTGGGCGAGTCAGTGGCCTGAACCTATAATAACGATACAAAGGAATCATACAGGATGTGTTATTCCTTTGTTATATCTGTTATTTACTTATATGACTTTTATATTTATACCTCAAAACAATATGAGAAAACAATCGAGACAGTTTTGAATGCTGACGGGCACGAGTCACGATTCACATTTGACGGTACTCCTAGACCTTCTAATTAAAGCTGGTAAGGAGTATATACATCATGTATTGACTATTGAGCCTGAGAATCGTTTAGTTTAAAGACGATTCCTTATACTACTTCGAACAAAAAGATACATTAAGGCAAAACGGCTTTTAACTACGTCAATAGAATTATCCGTATGAAAAACGTACGGGGCTTAATAATTACATCGGGAGAACGTTTGTCATACCTGTCATGTTCAAGAAAAAGTATGGAGAGGAAGGCGGTAGTTTGTATTTGCGTTCCTGGTGTCCAGGGAATGTAGTCTGTGGGCAGGTAATGACGCGTCCCGGAACAGCCAGGTGGCTGGGCCGGCTGCGTATGGGCAAAGAATGCCGCCGCAGCTTCGCCACGCCTGGGAACATACGACAGCTCGATGTCCGCAACACATCTGTAGTCGCCCGGTTCAGCTACGGTAACTGCTTTTCCTAACGTGCTACTTGTTACCGTGAAATTATATAAAACTTGCAGTGAGCGGACGTTTTTGCTTTCTCCAGTTTATCAAATCGTATTGCACGTTCTTATTTGAAGTATGTCAGCGCTTATCTTTTCAAGTGCAGTGCAACCAGCTTTTGATTATACATGCTGGTTATTACTAGATAATGTGTGCATAATTTATATTCTTCAATAAAATATTGGGATCCTGGGTTTACAGGGATGCATTTTACTAACTGGGTGCCTGAAAACAGGCGGCGTCGCCGTGGACGGCCCAGAAAGAGATGGCGGGATGACCTGGACGCGTACCAAGAGGGCTGGTTCGAGGTGGTGCTGGATAAAAGTACCTGGAAAGACTTGGGGGATGCCTTTGCCCAGCAGTGGGACAGCATAGTTTTCACGGTAATTATTATATCATCAACGAGTAGTTACATAAGCTTATAAATTAATGGGCTATTATAAGTAGTAGTGATTAAAATGTAAAATTATTTACAGGACCTGCGCCCTGAGCAAAAAGTCCCATCTAAACGGCCGGTCATTAGTATAAGTTTGCAAACAGTATTTACGATGTGGCTAATGGATTAATAAGCCGCGAATGTTCATAAAAAGTATACTACTACGAATTTCAATAGCGATGTGAATTACTCGAGTGTACAGACTACATAATAGGCTGGTACACACTCGCGGACACTTGAATAGTAGTTAATTTTGGGGCGGACACACACCAAGCTACCGGTGTTCAATAACAGATCTATACGCTTTGTATTTAAATGAAGAGAGCGTATCGCGTAATCGGAAACAGGAACCATCTACCAATTATGGGAATCTATCATATAATAAATGTTCTATTGAATACAACGGCACTATTGCCATGCGAATGACTTCACTACCTACGAGCAGGCTGCCCGTGGAGTCGTAGCGAGAATACAGCAGCTTTCATTTAATGTCTGCATTTTTCCGTCACGGTTAACCGCAATTTTATTGGTAAAGTGGTTAAAAATACGTCATTTATCATTTTCCTCGAAACAGTAGATGGTATTTATTTAAACAATACATTTTAGCATTCGGTAGCCGACCGCGGTTTCTTGGCACTACGTGAAACTGCAAGTGCACAAGAATTTATTATTGCTCGAAGTCACGCGATGAATACTAACAAGGGTAGTGGCAGTCAGCAGTGTCGTCCGTACGTGTCCCGACGGCGACCACTCGATTGCGCGAAATATTAAATATTCAATTCCGCGAAACGGCCGGAAATGACTGTTTCATTATGCGCGTCGGGTGCGTAAAATGATCGATTTGGATGGCACCGGGCCCTGCCCGCCGGCTGTCGGCTGCCGGACGACTGCTCTTCTCAGATTCTCACAATTCCTGATAAAGATCGTTCTTAGAGCAGCGGACGTTAGTAACGATTCAAACGCTTTTAACAAAGGTTAGTCGGCCGAATACTTCTTAGTAATGACTGAATCACCCTCTTTATTCTATTTATTTTGTTGCCAATTTTTCGTAAGTATAATCAAGTCTTTAAAAAGTTAAAATGAAGTAGTAAACAAGCAACAATTTCGTTGTTATGTTCAAAAAAAATTATAGAGCTTTTTTGCTACAAAAATGTTTATTAAATAGAGTTAATGTGTGTATTATAGTGCAAAACCACTGGCAAATAGTAGTTATTATAAAATTATTCCGACATAATGTGCGTGCTGGTCGTAATGTACGTTGGCCACCTCTGTAGATAGTTGCGACGGACGCACGGCACACGGTGACAGCATAATAAGTCCCAGCGAGTACCGCGCTGCCAAGATGCACGTGCGATAACGTATAATATATTCGATTTACGATATTACTTCATTGGTGTAGACTGTGAAGAGATGCCACATATTCATACATTAACTATTGGAAATTGCAATATGAGCGGCTAGAAAGCTCATGTGCGTGATTGCGTGAGCTGGACAACAGCCGGCACCCGCAGGGCCGGCCGGCGAATCTTATGCCGGCACTTCACATGGCGTGTTTGTCCAAATATTTGCCTTATTTGGATAATGCAAAATGGACTTTATTTCAATAAGTGTAGGGTACATTTTATATTATCCAAATATGGCGAATATTTGTACATATGAAGAATACGCCATGTGAAGTGCTAGCATTACATGCACGCAAGCATCTTCTCGCTAATCGGCCCATATATCGACAGACATACTCGTGCAATTAGTCTTCCTGGTAGCCAACGATACCTAATAATCCCACAAACTATAGCAAGCGCTGCATTACGTGATTGAGAACATCGCTATGTCAGTTACATGCGCCGTCTTACATTAGGATATTCAATATCGTTCGTTACATCGACATGCGTCGTAGAATTATTTATAAGACACTACAATGGCCGTTTTGGTATGCACTATCGGGTGAAACATTACTGAGTGTTATTGTATTTTAAAGCAAAAGGTTTGCATGCAGCGTATAACCTTGAATTAGGATAATTCCTTTGCACTAAAGAACAGACTCGAGTTACATTATAATGAACAATTATAGCTCTGGCAAAAAGCTTATGTAAATTGCGAACATGACATTGTGAGTGTTATTAAATAACTGAGTGGCAATTAAGTGAGATACCAAGAAGTAGTCACCTACGCGACTCACTTAACGACTCGTTTTGTCTTTAGCGACATTCTTTGTGAACGTTATTTTATTGAAATACTAAAGCATTTTACTGTCTTAGAATGAGTAAAGTTGTAAACGTGTAAGCTGCCATTAGTTAAGTAAATATTCATGAAACGTTCAATTCCCAATTTTGAAAGGTTTCATGTTATCGACTCTTCTTAATAATTTATTAAAAGAGGTTTTGTTTGCTTTTATTAGGCATGGATACAAAAGCCATTAAATTTTCATCAACCAGACGAATAGTAACCTCGATTACATGAAATATCAAAAGTTGCTTCTATTGTAAACCCGTACATTGTATTATAAACTTAGTTAATCGGCAAGAGCTGGTGTGTTCGCGAATAACCAGATATTGTTTTTGAGTTAGATCTATTAGATCGCCGAACGGTTCAATGATGGTTAATAACATAAAAATATAAGAATGTGAGAGGAGTTATAAACATCATTAAATACTAAGTGAAGCCGTTGATGTGTCTGCAACAGCTAATGAAACTGGCATACATAATTTTAGATTTTGAAATAGTCACGCGCCGTGTAATTAAAGGGTAAGCCCCTGGAAAGTATATTTGAATTCATTTTTAAAAACTGTTTAGTATTAATAGTATTTACAGGACAGGACAGTACAGCAGTGCAATTCTGTGAAATCTCATTCTAATTTCACTTACCTAGAGTGAAAAGTAAAAAGGTATTCGCTAAAATAGTTACGCAAAAATAGTCTCATATTTAGCGGCGCTAGCGTATTTTCATCGAGTTACAAAATATCTAATACAGTTTTCATCGCAGAATCAGAAGTGAGCACTAAAGCACATCTACGACACTCGAAAACGAAACGATTTAATTACCTACACTACCAAAATAACAAGCTGTACAAATAAGTGCGTGTCTACGCGCCGCCTGAACTAAAAGCAGTTTCGAGAGCACGTTCGACGCGGGGAGAGGTGAGGAACACTGTTTCGGAGGGAGGCAGGGCGTGTCGTTACTATACGGCAGTACTAATATTTATACTGTGACTGAAGTGAGTTCTTACAGAACAGCATTGCCGATAGTAACAGTGCACTCTATACAAAAGTAATCTAGATTCATTTTGGTCAATAAGTAAATAAATTTGACGCAATTTTTGACGTGATAGCGTCTTATAAATCAATGAACACCGGCTGCACGCACGAAAAAGTGTCACTGAGCGTGCAAGCGAGAGCGCGGAACAAGCAATAGAGAGGCACGATCGGCCCAAGCAATTATGTTATATATGTTAGCCATGATGGTTCTTTATGACGTTATCACGTAAAACTATCGTCCGTAAACCGACTTTACAGACAACATTTTTTTATAGATAGCCTATGGGCTCGTATATCTGGGCTTGTGGAGTTTTCTGTCAAATGACATATCAATCAATTATACAATTTGAAAATGATAAGCAATTTAAAATCTCATACCAAATTTATAAATCAATATCATTTGTTGACCCATGAAATTAAATTATTTGACTGTGCAACACTTTGAAGTAGTGATATTATAAGTACAAAGGTACTTTTGGAAACAAATTGATAGGAATTTCGCGAACATTTAATCAGGAGGCTAGCTATTAGATCCAAGCTTTTTAAATGTTAAGAAAAAAATAGAAGAGTGATGCTGAAGTGTTATCTGATTCGTTCTTAGGACCGTATCGATCACACAACAATCATTATTTTAATTTATATATAGGTAAGGAATAAGAAAAGCGGTTTATATTCATTGTATATGTAACTATTATGCAATATGGTCTATATTATACCCAACATTAGAGTTACACAACGAGATGCTGGTTTTTTAGTCCTTACCTCTTAGACTTTCATCATTATCTGCCTAGCCTTTTCCCATCTATGTTGGGGTCAGCTCCCAGACTAACCGGATGCAGCTGAATACGCCTTAACAACCCAGTTGCTGGGTAACACGATACCCTTTGGTAAGACTGGAAAGATTCCTTAGACCTGCCTGGGATACCTTAGACTTAGCAGAATAAATAGAAATAATCTTTACATAGTACATCATATGGAACATAAAGATTTACAATAATAATAGTATTTAATGTTTCCCTAATTATTTTAATATTTATAGATTGTAAGGACTATTATGTAACCTCTATTAATAATGATATAAATTTAGTAATAATGTAATGTAATAATGACATATTTTGTAATAATGTATCAATGACATATTCTGTAGTACTAGTAGGTAATGTAATAATGACATAAAGCTCAATAATTTGCACGCTTGCTTGCAGGCCGAATACAGTGACTTTTAGGCTATAAGACCTTCCTTTGCAGAAATGTATTTCTTGCAAATAAATTATTAATATTATTATAGTATAAAACAAAGTCGCTCCCGCTTTCTGTACGTGTACATCTTTTAAACAACGCAACGGATTGTGATGCGGTTTTCAGCAATAGATAGTGATTCAAGAGGAAGGTTTATACGTACACCTAGTTTGTAATACCTAGTATCGATATTGCGAGCGGAGCGGGTCGCTAGTTATCATATAAGATATAATAATAATAATAATATGTGGGGACTTTCACACACGGCCATCTGACCCCAAACTAGGGAGATCCTGTACTATGAGTGTCAGACAGCTGATATACATACACAAACACATTTTTAAATACATACATATATAGATAAATAATTAATAATTTCATATATGATGATGAGACGCAACAGACGCTTTTTTGTTGCGTCTTATTTCGGTTGGCTTTTATTCAAATGTTTCAGATATTGTTGGTGCTTTCCGAAATCGGGAAATATCTCGATAGCATGGATAATTTACTTTTTGGTATATTCCACGACTAAGTATTTGGCGCTATTTAAAGTTGCAGGACTAGAAATGATGCAATAAAAACCGTTTGCACAAAAACTTGATTTACCTGCGACAGCACGTGTATGTGAGTCATAAAGTCATAAGGTAACACAGATGTTTGGATATAATGTAGAAGTAACTGTAATTTCAAGGCCCAACTTTCACCAAAACGGAGATGCGAAACAATATGGAACGGAACAAAAATCAAGTGCGTAGGGAATGCACTGAGATATTTAGTAACAAACTGAAAAACGTAACACATTTTGTAAACCAAGGAGCAGTAGAATCTTGATGCTGAATTAATATTATTTATAATAATGCCTGCGATGTCTTTTGTTCGTCGTAGCCGTTGAGGCCGCGTAGCCCTGCGTAGAAGGTGCGGAACGTTGCGTAGAAGCTGCGTAGGCCAGACGCGTAGGCGGCTACGCAGCCCCGTCCACGCCGCGCCGCGATCTCCATTATTATATTTTCGGTACAATAGTTTTTTAAATTACACCGAAACACTTGTAAGGTTGGCTGCTTTAAAAATAATGCAAAACGAAAGAAAAAAACTAATATTTATACTAGATGCACCAACGTCCATTCCAAAGGCACCCTTAGATACAAGTAACTTCGAAGCTTTAAGTCTAAAATCCATTAACCATTCGCTTTGAATTTGGATGTTTTTCTTAGATAAAAGCTAACATATAGCTATGAAATAAACCAAACAGTAGTGCAATAATTGCTTTTTTCGTATACACATGTACACTTTCAATCGCAAAAGCTTTAACAATATTGATTGAAACTTGTCACAACATGTCACAACGTGATATGCAATTAGGTATTGTATCAACTTAATATTCGTCTACCCTTAGATTGAAACAGGTATTTAATGTGATTAGAATACCTACTGAACTAGTCTTCATTTAGATCGGTCATAGAGCATTTTGAAAATGAACGATGGGTCCATAACCTTACGAACTAATTAAACATGATCATGTAATATGATTTGCAGCTATGATATTATACCCGGTGTCATTACATACCGTACAACTTTGTTGAATATGACTCTAACAAGTAAACGGAGACCGCGTTTTCAATTACACTTTACCTAGCATAGTGTCAATGTATCTAGCATGAATGAATTCTCTTTAACAATGAGTAAAAAAAGTGTTGACGTGTCCGTGTACCGAGAAGGCGACACTTCGGCGGAGGTCCCAGGACGGCGACGATTCAATATTTGCTCGCGGAGGAGGCGCGAGGGGCGGCGACCGCGCCCGCCGAGATGCTGGTCGAATGTTAATTTTCACGATGAAGCCATTTGTCGGACGTGCACCGGCGTCATAACGAGCCCGCGCCATATTTCTCGAAACCCATACGATTCGACGACTGTGCAATGTCCATTGTTGCATGAATTATGCGGGCGAGAATTACGCAGACGCAAGCTCACGCGAGCTTTGACACCAGCCATCGACTCAAAGATTCAGAGTGCGTATCGACGCAGCAAAAAATCGCATTCCTTACGTTTAATATTCTCACTCCAGAAGTCAATATGTGACATTCATTTTTATCATGACACCGCGTTCACAACTGAGTGTTTAATATGTATCTCCCCGTCCCTGGCTCCCGAGACTCAATATCGGGTTTCCCATGCGAGCGACATTCCTCGCTAATGTTCGACACGGTGGTCTTACAATGAACTTTTTAACATTAATACTACATGGCTATTACTTGATATAAAAGAAACATGAACTACCAAAGTCTTTTAAAAAATCACAATCAATGTGGCGATTATGATACCTATCTATTGGTAATCCAAACATCGCCGACGTCGAGTAGATTACAGAACATTACACGGTTATTAAATGCTCAATGGATCACAAAAAATATAGAATGGGGGACGCACTCGGCGATCCATGTCATGTCAATATTGGCTATTGGAATAGAATGTATTTGTGAAGTAAAAACACCGGCGTGTGAACGGACCGGTGCCGGTGGTGGCTGCGCGGCTACGGTCCCCGACCATCGGATCTCAGCAAACTGACATTTCCGTTTGAAATCATTACCGTTCACCAGCTTTCCAAAGAATGAAGTCGTTTTATATTACGCGTACCGGTAAAGTCACGCGTTTCTGTTTTACACATGGCGATGAGGTCTTTGACTATTTGTTCCGAGAAAATAAACGCAATAGTGTTTTAAACATGGACATGGTCGCATCGGTCATATTACAAATTGTAATTTCTCGAATTTCATTATGTTTAAAAAGTAAGTAATACGTATAAAAACTGCCTGTGTGGTTGTGGTAAAAAATGTGGCACATCAATGTGACACGAGTGTCACAACAGACGTTGAGAGACATTTAATGATCGTGAGATACACTGGCGCCCAGGTAGCCGCTCATCATAACTTATTTGTGAGGTATTCGACGACCGTCTCCAAACTAAACACGAATCGCCCCTAGGCTTTCATAGAAACCAGCCATTAACGATCTATTTAGGAATTGAATTTCGTTTAGGTACTTACAGTTATTTATTGTTTGATTAGGTAAAGCCCTGGAGCAGGATTCAAAGCAATTGATCAGTTTCTGAAGAACCTTTACCTTTAAACGAGCAATTCTTGTATACATGTATATCTATATAAATCTCCTGTCACGATGTTTGTCCGCGATGGACTCCTAAACTACTGAACCGATTTTAATGAAATTTGTACACCGTGTGCAGTTTGATCCAACTCGAAAGATAGGGTAGGTGTAGGGTAGGTGTAGGGTAGGTGTAGGCTAGGTGTAGGGTAGGTGTAGGGTAGGTATAGGTAAATAGGCAGGTAAGTAGGTAGGTAGGGACAGGGCAACGTCTGTCGGGTCAGCTAGTACATTTATATAATCTGAATCTCGGTAACGGCTCCAACGATTTCCATGAAATTTAGTATGCAAGGGGTTTCGAGGGCGATAAATCGATCTAGCTATACCCTGTTCACAGTAAGATTAGACATAAACACAAACCTTTTTTACAGTCCCTTCAACCGATTTTGACTCCTATTCGGTAGGCTTGAGGATGACAATAGAGGCAAAAAGTGGTTACAATAACAACTGTTTACTGCAGTTGCCATTTGTCATTCTACCAACGCAATATGAGTCAAAATCGATTGAACGGACTGTAAAAAAGGTTTTGTAAATGTCTAATCTTATTGTGAACAGGGTATAGGTTACATTAAAAAAATATTTATTTACATTTATGAGAAGTGAAAAGTTACTAACGACAATATAATTCTTAAGTAGGTATTCAGAATACTCAGAAATCTAATGATTTCGATGAAATGTCATAATGCCAAAAGAAGCTGATTATAATTAAATGCCATTCTATTACATAGGACTTCTGAAGTTAATCATGTACCAGGGTGAATCAAAAACCATAGAACGCTTTGAGTATCAAGTAGCGAATAATGGGACGTCAAAAATGTTACGCAAACACCGTTCACAGAAAGCTGCGCTGGGAGCAATCTTCTAGGACAATAAAATATAATTGAGGGTTCTATTCACACGGAACACCTCCTTGTCTGCTATAACAACTACAGTGAAATATGTGAACAAAAAATATTTACAAAGGAATTGTTACCTACTTTGGAAGGGAGAAAAAAAGAATAACTTGAAGGAGATCAATATTGTAGATAAATAAAACGGTCCATTGTAAAGGCTGAGCTGTCGTGCGCATGTGAGCACCCTCGACCTCGCGTCCCGTGCTCCAGAGCATACGCCGAACAAAAAGAAATGACCTGGCTCGTAGCTGATTCATCAAACACAGACCAATCGCGAACGCTTTGTCTGGGAATTTCAAATTGAGAATTCACACAACTCTACATAATGACCAGTATCCGTTAAAAGAATTTTGATGGTGGTCCAATCCAACCTTTCATATTTTTTCTCAAGCAAGTAATGAAATAAATATAAAAAAAAAACAATTATATCTCAAGGAACTAATTACAGGAAATCTATTTAAGAGTAGCAATTACCAGGATCTCAGAAAGCTCAGTAAATTGTTAGCTTTCATCTTAATCCCATTTCCGTTCCGGTTTTATGATAAAACTGATATCTTAGTGGATGAAGAAGCTAATGTGCAAGCACAAACAATATTAATTTCAAATAATCTTTTACAAGATGTTAAGTAGATAACACAATCACCAAATTTGTAAAACAAAGTGAAGCCTACTACCTGAACAAGAGCGGTTATAAAGCCGAGCTTTTAAAATAATCGGTTCAACAAATCGAGTCATTGGAACGTGTCAGGACATGCTGTCGGTTTTTATTTGGGCCCAGTGGGTTGTCCATGGTCGTTTTGTGTATTTTATGGCCACTTCATTAACAGTATCCGATACTTACTTTGAGGAGCTCTCGCTATTGACACATCACTTGAGTGAAAGGTGTTAAATGTGGATAAATTTGACAAAAAATATGTAATGTTATTAATTGCTGCTATTGGATATTGCATATCAATTATTGTTGGTCAACTCAATATTCATACAAATAACGGAGTAATGCGCAATAATTAATGAATCCATAACGAGCTTTACATTATCTACCCACCTATTTATGGAAGTAGAAAGTGTATAAACCGTTTTAATTACGCTTACAGTAAAGTGTGCAAATGGGCAAAATCGTTTCTTTTTCACAAGATAAACTACAAAGAGAGCTCGCTCCGAATTGATTGTTGACTTTGGATGAAATCGAGGTTATATACTTAGCAAAAAAAAAAACAGTTCAGTAATTTTGTAACAAAGACTTTTTAGAGTGATAATAGAATAATAATGGGATTTACGGCAGGTATTATGACAATATAAATAGAGTCAGATGCGTGACATTTACTTAAATTTTAACGGTGATAAACGAGCTGAGAGTCGGGTAAAGAGCAGGAGAGATCGTTCATCGTTCCCACAGCAGCGATGCAGGCAGCAGCGGGGGACGATGCACGGGGGGGGGGGGAGGGGGGGCAGCCGGCGCGCAACAAAGAGCCTTCCGGGAACCGCCACAATACAGGTTTGCGGCGACGTGCGATACCTTCGCAGATACCGGCCGCGACCGGCGACCTGCTACACCCGCACACTATTCACAACGACAACAAGCTTTTGTCAACTAAATAAGAATGAGGACCAACGGTACACTTCAGAACCCGACACAACAGACAACTTCACAAACATTCCTTGATTTTATTGAACATCCGCTACAAGTAATATCAAGATTGTGTGTTCTCGTTAATCATTATCGGTCTGATGGCAATCAGACGTGACAAAAAATCGCCAACATTGACTTAGCACGACTCTGTACCAGGAATTTTTGTACGTATGACACGAATATTGATAAGGTTCAATGTTGACCAGTCTAAACAAGAAGATAAATCGAAGTGCAAGAACACTGTACGTGCGAAAGTTTGGCTACTCAAAGCCAGACTAGGTTGAATCAATTTGAAGAAATTTAGAACAGGCAGAAGGTAGAAACAGATTGCACTCTTGAAGCAACGGATTTTTTTTTACCCAAAACAGCAGGACGAAAACGATTAACGGTGACAATCTTATTATTTAATATACAGGCGCTGAAATTAAATGAATTGAATTAAATAAAGGGTTGAATCAGTGGGAAGCGGTTTAACATAAAAGTAAAAGTGGGGTAATAAAATAAAATTGCCCGGCTCGAACCCGTTCCGGCGTGTGCGCCGTTGGCGGTGGATTTATTACAAGACACTGACATGCGCATGTCACTCTCGCTGTGCCCTCGTGAGACTGATACTGCAGCGAAAGCCTATCGATCTACTACAAGTGATTTATTGCCTTTAACACTGATAGACCCTAATACATTGAAATGCAACTGTTATTATAGCAACAGACTTGCAAACGCAAAAAGAACATACATTTTAACAGATAAACAATTTTCATTGCGTACATGATCCTGATGGAGAAGGCAAGGAAGATAAAAAGAATTGGAGAAGTAGGTATGTATGGAGGCAAACATTGGCCCAACATCATAGGTTACATAAAAAAATACCATGACATGAATCAGTTGTAATGCGGGAGCAGCCTCCTCAAATAAGACTAGATACAAAGCTAGGATATAAAGCTTATTTCTCCTAAAACCCCGCACAATTACTGAATAGTAACGCTTGGTTTAACCCGCTATGCGAAGCACGCAGCAAGAAAAAGTAGAAAAACAGGCCGTGTTAATAAAACTAAAGACAAACGTTTAAAACACAAAAAAGAAAATTACATACAGGTGTTGAAAGCAATAAAAATTCCCGTCAATTCCGATCAACAAGAAGTTATGGCCATCTAACTAACGACATGATTGCAGTAATCGCTAATGTCATGCGAACTAATTTCACACATTAACTATTTGCTAACTCATTGGCCTGTCAGTTCAGTGGCGATGGCTGTACCAATCCGTGTAAGTCTACGGTTGCAGTTTATTATCTTAAATTAACGTCGAGCTGTCATGCCATGGTGTCTACTAACTGCTGTTGATGTATCTCTTTACAGAAAGTGCTGTAGCAAGACGTATAGCCACAAAGGCATCGTTGCAAACGAATGTATTTAAGAGCGCCCTTCCCCATCGGCCGAACTTAAACGAGAACGTGATTGATTTTTTTTGTTTCAACCAACGCAATGCTCGTAAACAAACGAGTGAGTGAGAACGCGATAACGTCGCATGAAAATTGGCGCGCGGAGATTTTACAAAACTTGTTTCAGGGAATACGTCTTTTTGAAAAAGCCTTCAAAGTTTTTGGTAAAAATACTTGTAATTTAGAATCTCTATTACATGTGCAAGGTTTCTATGACGCTGTTTTTTAGGGTTCCGTAGCCAAATGGCAAAAAACGGAACCCTTATAGATTCGTCTTTTTTCCGAAACTATACGAACTATACTGTTGAAACTTTGTAAGTAGATGTATTCTGTGAACCGCATTAAGATTTTGACATAAAAATAGAAAAAAAAACAATAAATTTTGGGGGTTCCCCATACTTTGAACTGAAACTCAAAATTTGTTTTTCCATCAAACCCGTACGTGTGGTGTATCTATGGATAGGTGTTCAAAAATGATACTGAGGTTTCTAATATCATTTTTTTCTAAACTGAATAGTTTGCGCGAGAGACACTTCCAAAGTGGTAATATGTGTTCCCCTCCCCCCTCCCCCCTGTAACTTCTAAAATAGGAGAATGATAAAACTAAAAAAAATATATGATGTACATTACCATGTAAACTTCCACCAAAAATTGGTTAGAACGAGATCTAGTAAGTAGTTTTTTTTAATCTATACTATATTATATAATATTTATAATTATAAAGCTGAAGAGTTTGTTTGTTTGGTTGAACGCGCTAATCTCAGGATGTACTGGTTCGAATTGAAAAATTCTTTTTGTGTTGGATAGTCCATTTATCGAGGAAGGCTATAAGCTCATGCGAAGCTGGGTCGGGTTGCTAGTACGTTATAATTCGTAAACCGAAATTTACCTTACTTGCTGCTACGGAACCCTTCATGGGCGAGTCCGACTCGCACTTGGCCACTTTTTTTTACTTTTCAATGTATGAGTGAGAGATAATTTTTTTTCGTTACATAGAAACCTAGATATTAACCACAAGATACCCGTGTGTTAAAAATATTTGAAGGAACATTTGTTGTAACGCCGTAATCACGTACGAGCGTTAATATGGGTATGACGGGCTGGGCGCTCTAGTCATTATAAAACCTTGATACTGAAACCTAAAGTGCAATTTACTAGTAGATTTAAACGTTAGAATTATGCATATTAATTTATTGAGTCGAGCACGTTAGTGCCTGGATTGTTATGAAACTATTTACTTACTGATTTCTCGGAATTGTCTCCGGCAAGCAAGTACCTACCACGTGCGTAGTCGTGTCGCTATTTTATGGCGAAATCACTCACTGTGACGTTGGTACAACTACGCCAATCCGTGAATATACTACATTCAAGCACGCATATGGATGAGCGCCCACGTACTATATGTTGTACATGCCCATTTTGCACACACCCACACATTATAATTATAATCTTTTAATTGCAGATACACATTATTCGACGCAATCAAGTTTAAAAGGTATCTAAAAATTGCAGTATTTAGACAGAAATGAATTATCACATAAACGTGGTTGATGTAGTTAGAATGCGTATGCAAGTGGCAAAGATTTGGGTAAAATAAAAAGCTAAATATTTAGTGCACCTTTTAATACCCTTTAATAAACCTTTTAATACTAGAAATAAAGATAAAATAGCTCAACCATTTTTTAGATTATCTAAAGTACACACATCTTTTATGGGGTACTCTGTTAAATAATGTTACAATAAAATACCTTGTGATATATTAAAACTAAATGAAACAAAATTTAAAAGATGCATAGACTTTGTAAACAGGCATACTATAAGTTAGAGGATTATATCCAAGATAAGAAAGCTTGGGAACATGCTGGTCCGGCTCCATAGGACATAATTTTAGTATAGACAAAATCAATTGATTGCTAATTCAAATGACTAAATCTAATACTACATATAATATAGATACTATTCTTTATTGTACTTAATAGATTACTCTGGCTCACACACTATTCATTGTTTGTTGGAATAGAAGAAGTAGTCGTCTACTGTATTATTAATTGTAAATATGTGAACACTGTGTGTCTATGTACATAACTTAGCTGTCATTTCTTAACTTGTGATATTTTGTACATACCATAATATAGTGATTTTTATACAAGATACATCGTATTCACAATAACATAATCATTATTGTAAATGAAAATATTGTAAACACCCTTTTTTAAAAGAGTATGTATGGAGTTTCTTGCCCATTCTTCTCCATACGAAACTACCATTTGGAATGGGCAACTAGATTCAAATTTTACATTATGACGTTCAAAGGTGCCTTTTAGTGGTCTAATTGAAATAAATGATTTGACTTTTTTTTTGACACCCATGAAAACAGTTTAAGTTCAAGTAAGTTAATAATAATAAGGACATATTGTGAAGACAACATGTTGTCAATGCCATAGCATCTCTTGTCAACAAATAAAAAATAACCCTACAGTACATAATTATAAAACAAAGTACGCGCGCCGTGTCTGTCTGTTCGCGGCAAACTTAAAAACTACTTAACGGATTTTCATGCGGTTTGCACCAATAGAAAGAGTGATTCATGAGGAAGGTTTAGGTGTATAATTTGTTAAGAATTTGTGTAAATTGGTTGTATATGACGATAATACCCGCGCGGAGCCGGGGCGGGTCGCTAGTAATCCATACTTCCATAATAAACTAATATTATAAATGCGAAAGTAACGGCAATAGCTAGTATTAAATATAATAAGAATTTTAACGCGGTGTCTCTACGCGTTCCCGAGATAAAGGGTCTTGACAGACAGACGGACAGACAGACAGACAGACAGACGGACAACAAAGTGATCCTATAAGGGCTCCGTTTTTTTCCTTTTGAGGTACGAAACCCTAAAAATAATTAGTTTGTTAGCAGTATTTATGATGAGTGTAATGATAAATGTCACACATTCGTAATCGCTAATTTGATTAAGACGTGATTCACGAAACGTGATAACAACAGGACTGCAATCGTGATTGATAGTGATTGAGAAACTATCGCAACATAACGCAAAAGAAATAGAGCTGCATAATATGAAGGATGTCGAGAAGGTGGTATTTATAGTTCCTGCGCTCTGCAATGACAGGTTACTTCAACTTAAATAGATACCTACAGAATGCATAAAAAAAATAACTGCACATTTAAAAACATTTCTTAGAACTTTCACGTAGTGCGTGATGCGATGTTATGAATAGTTTGCAATTTAAAAGTTGTTACAAGTGGATAATGACACAATCCATTGGTCCGGCGGCCTAGAGTTGCATATCACAAGCGTTGTGAGTCACGCAAATAAATGTAGTCCATTCGGGCTTTGTTGAGATTATTTCAATATAGATACCTATTAAGTATGACAAAACCCAAGAAATATTTACGGGCCTAGAAGTGCTAAATGGCAGGCTTATCAACGAAACGCTTTCCGTTCTAACTGTTTAACTAATAGGTCTTTCTTCACCGTTAGCATAACCTTCAATATGATTATTTTCAGAAGTAAGTTATGTATTTTTCTTGGTTATAATATTAGTGTTCAGGTATACATCAAAGATGGATGCTGAT
Organism: Charanyca ferruginea; assembly: GCA_947361185.1. Lineage (NCBI taxonomy): Eukaryota > Metazoa > Arthropoda > Insecta > Lepidoptera > Noctuidae > Charanyca > Charanyca ferruginea. The sequence continues at coordinate 15,679,356 of OX376059.1, read as the reverse complement.
GTTGACGGCGGACAGACAGCGGGGAGCGGGCGGAATAACGAGTAGCAATCACTACTTCTCAGAAACGTAGGTACTTACTTGTTTTCGCACCAGGTGCACTCATGCCGTACATATTCATAAATAACACCTCCGTCGATTTGCTCAGTCAAATAATTCTTTCCTAAACAATATAGATAAGTGCGAACTGACATTATTTGCCAATAGTTTACTAAAGACGTAAAATATCGTTATTAGTTGGGTGTTACTGTAACGAGTTTTTAAGTGGCTGAAACATCCGGGTAGAGCGGTAGAACGATTGTGTGAATTCATAGCTGATAATCCTACAGATAAAATAATGATCAAATCAAATATGATCATTAATGGGCAATAAAGATGATTGATTTGGGTCAAACGGGTAAACAGAGTTACCCGATGAAGCTCGCATCGTACAGCAGTTTATACAATGTTTAACAGGAAATTCATTTGCCATTATTGAAGTAAATGTAGCAGAGAGTGCACAAACAATGCAACACAATTACTTTGAATAGCCGCATACCGCACGATTGACGAGGCAATTCGATGAAACCCCACTACCAATTGATTTTTATTTTTCCTACAGGAAAGTACAGTTACTGGAAAAACAAATAGTAGTAGAAGAACATCAAGGGCATAATTGTTAAAACTTTTACCAAGAACTACAACGGACCGTGTATAGCATACGCCATACTGCATGAAAATAATTGGTTTCCGCTATGGAACATCAATATTTTATTTCGTTAAAATCTGCTTTTGCAATACATTTACTTATTCATGTGTAGTAAAATGTTGCCACTTTATCAGTTTATTAATTTCAATACGATGATACCCATAAATTTAAAATTTTCAACCAGTCACATAAACTCTAATAAACTACATAAAACAGTAAGTACAAGACATTATAAAAGCAGTCATATGGACTTATCGAAAGACAATAGAATTGTCTTTATAGGGCACTGAGTTATTATTACTACGTTCAATGTTATAGGGGACATTTTTGCTTTAGTGGATTATGACGTTGACGTAAAGCTTTGCTAAAGAAGATTCTTCCTTTGTTTTGTATATGTGCATGGCAATTTAAATCATGTTGTAGGTTAGATTATGACATTGACGTAAAGCTTTGCTAAAGAAGATTCTTCCTTTGTTTTGTATATGTGCATGGCAATTTAAATCATGTTGTAGGTTAGATTATGACGTTGACGTAAAGCTTTGCTAAAGAAGATTCTTCCTTTGTTTTGTATATGTGCATGGCAATTTAAATCATGTTGTAGGTTAGATTATGACATTGACGTAAAGCTTTGCTAAAGAAGATTCTTCCTTTGTTTTGTATATGTGCATGGCAATTTAAATCATGTTGTAGGTTAGATTATGACGTTGACGTAAAGCTTTGCTAAAGAAGATTCTTCCTTTGTTTTGTATATGTGCATGGCAATTTAAATCATGTTGTAGGTTAGATTATGACATTGACGTAAAGCTTTGCTAAAGAAGATTCTTCCTTTGTTTTGTATATGTGCATGGCAATTTAAATCATGTTGTAGGTTAGATTATGACGTTGACGTAAAGCTTTGCTAAAGAAGATTCTTCCTTTGTTTTGTATATGTGCATGGCAATTTAAATCATGTTGTAGGTTAGATTATGACGTTGACGTAAAGCTTTGCTAAAGAAGATTCTTCCTTTGTTTTGTATATGTGCATGGCAATTTAAATCATGTTGTAGGTTAGATTTTATTAAACGTGCGTTACTTATTAAGTATTTCTTAATAGGTTCTGTCTGTATGTGGTCGTGTTAGTAGTTACTATATTTATTACTACATTCCCGTTGGTGTTTCTGGTGCTTTGGGTTCAAGGGGGAAATATTATTAAGAATGGCTCCCGTTAGCGCTATTGTCTTGGCCCCCCTCTCCACTCCCCTGTGGCCCACAGGTCAGTGGATGGTCAAGTTTTGGTCCGGGAAAATGTATTTAATTTTTATCGGTCTTTCCTTATTCTTAGGGTTTGAGTAAAATTTGAAATGTTAGCAACAATCGCAATACATGTGTCGGCATTCTATACATACGTACATATGACATAGTAAATCCTTTCCCTTACCGTATACATAATTATGTCGAAAGTACCTATGGCGAGGTCCTCTATTATTAGCAGCAAATCACGAAACTAGTAATAAACTACCTACTCAATCTATGATGTGTATTACAATATCACAATTCAAAAATTCTGTCTCATTAGAATCGGTTACAATTACAATGACGTCATTTATAACTAGATCCTTATGGCTGTGAGCAACATTCGTCGATATTTTTTTTTTCTCACGAGCGATGTCATTAATATTTTTTGAACGGTACAGTTGGCGCCGCGTTTGTAAGCGCAACATGCACGGATGACGGGGGCAATGCCCATTGTCATACTAGGCGATATCAATTATTTTTGCGCTCACAATGGACTTTATTTCGTAGAGGCTTTCTGCTTATCGCTAGCGGTAGCACACACCTGCTTGTCTCTGTCCCGAAACTTTTAACGATAACATGTTTTACATAATTATATTGTGTATAACTTATCTTCAGAAGATAATAAATACGGCATTCCAGGTGTTTCATGTTCCGTTTCCATTATAAACTTAACCAATTAAATACTTCAATTGAAGTAGAGAATAGATAGAAGACTAATATCACGAATAATCATTATACATGAAATAAATTAAACTTCGCCACGGGCGGTATTAATTGGCAGGTTTCCTGCAATTGAAAAAAGTTCTAGCTAAGTAATATAATTTACGCTTTTTTTTAGGTTTCTTGCGGGAAACTTGATATGTTTATAATTAATGTCGCTCTCCTCTGTTTTTGGCGTTTATTACGAAGGGTCCACTGACTCCAGTCATGCCTGCATAAATTCTTTGACAAGCGAGTTATTTCTGTTCAAGTTTTAATTTGAAGTGCCGTCATTAAGTGACCTTTCATAAAACAGAATGAGAATTAAAGAAATAACCCAGAATGAAACAGATATGATTACATAAACTCAACAAATAAATACCGATACTTATAATAACTTGCTTGTTATTGAAATTTACATTCAGATAATTTATGTAATGTATTATGGTTAAATATAGTTCACACGTTTAATTTAACAAACACAGTCCATGTTTTATTAAACACTCGGTCCGGCCGACTTAATATAAATATTCTGAAAAGCTCGAAAGCCTTTGTTTTATGACTTTTATGAAGTATCATAGCAATTATCAATATTGGCCAGAGAGTAATGGTAATGGCTTCCTTTTCGGTGAACTCTGAACTGTAGTGTCGCATGAGGTTCTTTGAATCATTGTAGGAAATAGGGAGGTCAAAGAATGACGCGGTTTTAAAGAGGCCTGTGTCCAGTAGAGAACTGCAATGGGCTGAGAATGATAGAGAAAACAATAAAGGAGACTAAAACAATAAAGGAGACTTACCATTCAATACTTCTGTATCCCTTCACACAGCAATGTATGCTCTTGAACTTGTCTTCGAAGCCGTACTCAAAGGGCACCGGCTCCTTGGTGAACTGCATCCACGAGGAGTTTGTGGTGAAGGTGTTGATGGAGCAGTAGCTGGCCCCTTGAGAGGAAGACATGCCCGACACAGCGAGCAGTCCCAGTAGGCCACACCACACAGTCCGTACACACATTTTGATCTATTGAAGCATCCTAGAAAAAGGAGAGGATCAATTTTACAAACTGCCAAACATATGGGTTATATATTCACCAAGGAGCAGAGCAAATAAGATAATGGAAGTCAAAGCAATGATACATAGTGAGGTCTACAAGCATCGGGTCAGACCATAGACCAATCGGATCAGTTCATTCTCATGATTGATCTTTAATAATCTATTTGTATATGTTATGGTAGCTATAAGATCTAATGCAACAGTTATAGGCTGAAGATCAAAGTCCACTTATGACCGTGACTAATTTAATAAAATCACATAAAGGATAATGCCAAGAGGTATTATCTAATCATGTTGTAATCAACATTTTAGTTGTTTCAAAGCGTATATACTATGAAGTAGACATTAAAAATACAATATGAATCATTCAGGGAAATACCTGAGTATTATTTCATAAGTTTTTTATTGTTTCTAACAATGACGCAAGCCAATTAGTATTTTACGTAAGTAGGTTATATATAAATAATCACCGATAAGATGTTAATCAAATGAATATTCTCTTTACAAGATAAATGTTAATACAAAAGAGAATATCTTTTGTATTACCATTTATGTTCTAATAGTCAAAAGTTTATCTAAAGCATCCGTCCAGGGCCTCATGTCTGCTATTACAATAGTGTCAGAATGGTCTATAATTGATTTCAAAATTGTTGATTTTGACTCTACTTTTAATCTATTAATATAATGGCGTCATTATGAAAATCAATGATAGACCATTGTGACACTATTGTAATAGCAGACTTGAGGCCCTGATTTGTCTAAATTTTTGGCTTACCGTTCCAAGATCTGACATTATTATTTTAGAAAAAAAAATTAGAGGAAAATTAAAAAACAACTATCTATTTTCGCAAATGGCTTTTTGTTAGGGCGTTTTAAGTTTCGATTTCTAAACTTTTTACTAGGATGAGTTAGTTTATTCTTCAAGTTTAGATAGATAGCCTGTATCTTTTTAGACATGGCTATTAAAATTGCAACTGCAAAACATTTTAGTTGTGGTTTGTTTTCCTTTTTAGTCACATTACGAGTTAAACTTGTTACCTATATAATTATTATGTAAACTATTAATTCTTGAACGGCAGCTAAAATTAAATGAGTCATATTCCAAGGATTGCATTGCGCACTGAATTGAATACGGTTTCCCTGAAAATACATAACAGAACTTGTGATACCTAGTTTACCTGGGTACACAGTTAGGTACCTAATCCATGCTTCCATACTTACTTTTAATATTATAAATGCGAAAGTAACTCTGTTTGTTACGCTTTCACGACAAAACGGATTAACCGATTTTGTTAAAATTTGAAGATAGCTTAAACCCTGGGGAAGGACAAAGGCTACTTATTAATCCGCGACTTCGTCTGCATCCGCGATAACCGACATTCACGCGGACGAAGTCGCGGGCAAAAGATAGTATGATATAAAGAAAACATCATTGATTGCCAGTTGCTAGTCAAGTAAACCTGAATATTTGTATACAATTATAAAGCTGAAATATGGACTTACTTACGATACTTAATATTCATAGCATAAAAGACTCCCGTAGTAACAAATCAAGTGTTTTCCTGTGCCTAATGGCCAATTTGTTATATTTTTATTTGAAGACACGTAGTTTCCTCCAATGTTAAGGCCGCGTTCACACCAAACGTAACCTAGTGTGAGCTTTTATTCGAACTCGATCGCGTTACTCTGATAGTCGGCAGCTGACTATGTCTTTTACATGTTTTGAACTTTACGCTCACAGTCAGCGACGTACTAAAGGTTTGGTGTTGTGAACGCGGCTTATCTCTCTAGGTCGCCAAATGACATGATTCAATTGACAATTATTTTCGTTATTATGTAAGGTTGCTTATCAAAATAATACAAATTATTACGAAACACGGGAATACGTCTCGAAATTGTATTTTGAATGTCAAACTTAAAAACTTTTTGCTTATTCTTGGAAGTAGTAGTATTTATTGTGTCACTCATAGTCATAACTCGGAGCCAAATTGCACCGAACTGTTTTTAGTTGTTTCCTGAAATACAATAGAAATTAAATGTAGGTAGTAGTAACCTACGTAATTCTATTTCACTGGAAATTGGAACGGGTTTCAAACGTGGGCATGAAAGAACAATTGACTCGACCTCGGTGGAAAGTACAAGGATTTAAGTTAGTTACATACGAATAACAGTTAACCGTGATTGTCATTAGGCCCTTTATTCTGTTTGTGACAAATACCGTGAGCTATTATAAAAAGTAAAGTTGTTAAAGTTTATAGACAATAGACTGAACGGTCTTACAGCTTATTAAAGAATAGAGTGACATAATCCGGGAGCTAAATTAGTGTTAAAAAAACTTTTGTTTAAGTACCGCAGCGATTCTACTTTATTTGTATGTTTATTGTTGAGTTATACTTACACAAAAAATAAGGTAATTTCTATTGCTAGGATTTTAAAAATAAGTAAGTACTTCTTTACACACACAGGTGCAAACAACAATGTAAATATTCACGTTATGGTTCGGTTTCATTATGAAAAAACAACGCTAAGTACTTAGCTACCTTTTTTTATCATATTCAGCGTAATTCATCCGAAATTAAAGTACACAAATATTATCATTGTAAGAACCGTTTATTTAAAAAAAGAGTTAGGTACTATGTAAATAAAATAACCTAGGTATAGAGGTATTTCCGGAATTGGCAAATGCGCAAATGACTGAGCCTTAACCCAGTGGTTCTTAGAAAAGCAATACTTACTTAATGGCAATGCAGTCACTAGTTTTTTGGTACATGACTACGTTGAAATACCTATTTGATTATGTAAATTATTGTGTACCAATTACACGCCGATCACAAGAGTTTAGTTAGGAATATTTAATATTTCTTCTACAGTGCTATTCTAGATGACATTAGGTTGAGTGAGCTGAGCTGTCATTTGTGCACTTGATGCTTGGCAGCTCACCTCGAGTTCACTCCACCTCTATTCACTGATGGAGATGGGTTATGCGCCCTTCGTCCCGCGTTCGCAGTAGTTCACATTAGCACCTCGTCCCATTCGCGGTTAGTCACATTTACTCTTGGTCATACAAACTACTTTCTTGAATACAATTTCTTTTAGGTCAGTTAGCAAATCGGAAATATTCGGTAAGTAATCTTAATCTAAACAGTTCTTAAAAAACTGGCCAAGTGCGAGTCTGACTCGCGCACAAAGGGTCCGTACCATTATCTATACAACATTAGACATCAAGCAAAAAAAGGAAAAAAAAATCGCGTTTGTTGTATGGGAGCCCTCCGTAAATATTTATTTTATTTTGTTTTGTTTTTAGTATTATTTTGTTGTTATAGCGGCAACAGAAATACATAATTTGTGAAAATTTCAACTGTCTAGCTATCGCGGTTCTTGAGATACAGCCTGATCTCAAGCCTGATGATACAGACAGACGGACAGACAGACAGCGAAGTCTTAGTAATAGGGTCCCGTTTTTACTCTTTGGATACGGAACCCTAAAAATGAGGCCCGGTCGAAGACGGCAAAACCACGAAGCGGATGGCGGGCGGGGTCTAACCGATTTGTTAACTGGCCACGAATACTAAATGAAAGAATATGCAAGTATTTTGTAAGGAAATAACTAACCTTACTACTACTTGCATGGGACGAACTGCGAATGGAACGAACTGCGAGTGCAAAGACTATAAAATGTTCTCTTTGTGCGAGTGGGACCAACTGTGAATGGACTAAGTCACTAAGCGCGAATGGGACAAGTGCGAATAGGACGAAGTGCTAATGTAACCTACTGCAAACGCGGGACGAAGTGGCAGTTCACCAGTACCCATGGAGATTTTTGGATAGCTCTGTTGCAAACCGTTTCGGGTCGCTGGGAGGTTTGACAAAGATATCAATCATGCATGGCTTTGATGACACTTACTTGGAGGGGTGTCGTGGTAGATATAAGAATTAATGCAATGTGCTACCTAAGTTTGATGTACAGTCACGAGCAGAAATATATAAACAGTTGGTCTCATTCTAAACTGATTTTCTCCTAAACTATTGATTGAAATGTTATGGTGTTACGAATAGGGTATTTTTGATCCCAAACTTCTATAAAATAGGTTTTATCTACATATAAGTGTAAATAGTTATTTCACGAGAAAATTGCTTTTGAATTTTGCAATCTGTATATATGTTTATGCTCGTGACTGTACGTAGTGTAGACGTTTCTAAGTTAATAATAATAATTTATTTATTTCACAAAATAGTTGTACAGTCTGTTACAAGGTAGGATGACACAGGAATAAATTACAGGTAAGATAAGTAACAAAAAAAAAGAAAACCGCCTTCAAAAACTAAAAAGTGATAACTTTAACTTTTTGGGGTATAACTTTAGCACAGAACACACATTACTTTAGTTTCGGAAGTCGGTGGCAGTGGCTTTGTGTTTGTTGTTTTGTATTGCCACCGACTTCCGAAAGTAAAGTAATGTGTGTGTAAAGTTATTTTAGTTTTTGAAGGCGGTTTTCTTTTTTTTTAAAAACCTTTTTATTTTCGCTTTTTAGAATCTATTAAGAAACGGCGACACACTTAAAAGAGATTGTAAGTCCTCTAAAGATTGAAGAAACTAAAACGTCGTCTAAGTAATTTTTTTGGGAATTTGTTGATTTTCTCAAAAAGGGCTGTACCAATTTTGGTAAAATTTATATGGGACCATTTCGGAATAAACCCCTTTCGAACAAAAAAAGATTTTTGCAAATCCGTCCATATATGACAGAGTTATGCCCGAACATACATAAAAAAAAATAATATATAAACATTCGAATTGATCCTCCTTTTTGACCTCCTCCTTTTTGAAGTTGGTTAGAAACACAAAACGATCTGATGTCCTAGCTAGGTTACGTAGTAACCTGTGTTAAGGACAATCAACCCTCATTTCCCGAAATAGGCAGCTGCTTTATTCCTAAACTTGATTCGGTGTTTCATTGTTCAATTATAAGATCAATTTGATTGAGATGCAAAATAAAACGACCAGATTATTTCTACCAAACAATGAAGGTACCCTACTTGGTTGATTCAGTTCTAGGTTTAAGTACTTCATTAGGTCGAGCAAGATTGATTAATCACAGACTAGGTACCTACCAAAGAACTAGAGATCTAGATTAGCAGAAAGATAATAACGGCGAGTTTTGTGTTTATGCAGAACGTAATTGAAAAGACTAAAGCTATTGTAGAATTTATGTTTAAGTAGGTAGTAATAGGTATTATAAAGAGGAAAGATTTGTATTAATACCCGCCTTAAAAAAAAGGAGGAGCTCAGTATGTATGTTTGTCCGCGATTATCTCCCGTTTGTCTCAAGCGATTTTGATGCGGTTTTCATAAAAGTGTTTGTTACATTCTGGAGATGGTTTTAGGATACAACAAACCGAAATTTATTCAGCGATTTTTTAAAAAAATCAACAAAAATCGAGAAGAAGTTTTCGTTTCTTCCATCTTTGGAGGGTTTTCAATCTCTGTTTTATCTATGTTGCCGTTCCTTAATGGATGTGGGTGATAAGGAGGTACTAAAAAGTGGAAAATAAAATCCTTTATGTGGCTTTGTTCGTTGTTTTGTATTGCCACCGACTTCCGAAACTAAAGTCATGTGTGTTCTGTGCTAAAGTTATATATCAGTTTTTAGTTTTTTTCTTTTTGAAGGCGGTTCTCTTTTTTCAAATAAGTTTTTGTATGTTTGTAACGAACAAACACAAAAATTAGTGGGCCGATTTCAAAAATTCTTTCAACATTAGAATGCAACATTATCCCTGAGTAACATAAGCTATATTTATCAATTGAAATAATTAGCGATCCTTGAGAAAATTCACGCGGACGAAGTCGCGGGCAAAGTCCTATAGTATTAATATAATCTTTAGGGATTTCCAATAATATTAAAATGAATAAATATTATTGGAAATCGCAGAATCAAACCGTTACCTCGGTAACACACTGCCTACATATTGCAAAAAAATATTCACTAGCCGAAACAAAATTGCCGCTTTAACACTCGTTTCTACGACTTCAAACCTATCTAGTTTACCGAGAATGGGATCGGCAATAATAACATGAAAACGATAATATTGCGATAAACGAAACATGTCGCTTAGTTTACGTTCTCAATTTAACCCAATATCGGCAGTCGGGCGTCGGCAGCATCCGAGAACTCGCTACAGGTGAGGTAGGTACATACCTACGTGTATGTTGAGGTACAGCAGTTGCGCACACGAGTTGTACTTGTATTACAAGGACCACAAGCTCGTTCTGCGGTGAGGCGAGTGATTTTTGCAATTACCGACAGGCGGCACACATATCTGTCGGCAATTTGCCGCTCCTCCCGCGAGCTCCGCTGATCGGCTTCTCGGAAACGCACTTGCATCAACTGTGTACCCGGTTAGTGCGATTAACGCACTAATTACCGCGTGCGGAACCGCCTTCGTGCGCTGTCGTGCCGCGGCCACATATTGATATACCCGTGTATAAACCAATCTACCGCCTCCGTCGGTGACATTTGTACGGCGCGCAATAACACTGACCACTTGCTTTTTTAATTATTGTATGTTTTTTTAGTTAAGTACAGCAACTCTTTGGTTTAACTGTTCTATCAAGTTGTAGGTAGGTACAACTTGGTCCTTTCTTAGAAAACACCTTTTTATTAGTTGAAGCAATGATTGTAATTGTGAGGTAAATACTGGAATGGCTATTAATGTCATTGCATGTTGCTGGCCAAGGCTGCACTATGCCACAGAATACTTAATAGTACTACGTATGACTATGCATAGAATCTAAATGTGTTTTAAATCTTGACCAGCCATTCATGAGTTTACCTCAACATTTGTATTCAAACTGTTTAGTATTCTGCATTTACTATTTTCCAGTAATGTTCATATCAATGATTTGGTTTTGGTCCAATCCATTATGCTAAGATGGCACATTTTTTTGTTTTATCCGGAATATCCATATTAATTATTTAAATCTAAGATAAGCACTTCAGTCTTTTCATATATGTAGGTACTTACTTACACATTAAGATTAAAAATAAATATGATGCAATTACAGGTTTAAACATGTAGAAATTAATGTGTTATGAATAATCCAATAACAAGAGTGTGCTAAGTAATATATAATTATAGTAAAGAGAAACCATGCACATACAAAGAACTAAACAGCAACATTGGTTCTGAGAAACAGACAATGGTAAATACTTATTTTAGAAAGCTCCATAAAAATAATACAAGGTGATCTATAAAATTGATTTGAAATTAAGGTACAGTAACAGTAATTTAATAGTCTTGTTTAAAACAAAAATTCAAAATTAGAGTAACACACTGTTTTGGTAAACACAAGGTTTAATACTAATTATACCTTGTGTTTAACAAAATAGTGCCAGAGGTAATAACTTAATTTAATTACTTAAATATTAAATAAAATAACAGCAAAATGTAGGTAAGTACAAATAAAGAAAGTAATAAAAGAACCGTGCTATAGTCGGTAGGTAATACCATTGTCGTAAGTGAAAGTGTAATATTGCACAAATCTAAGCGAAATAACCGAAATCGCGTCAGCGATTAAGCGAGCTAATGTTTTTATCATCAGCTAAGTAGTTTAAAATATAAAACATATTTGCCCTGACACGGTCATGTGCCATTACATTTCATACAAGGCTTGTAATCTAAAGCTTTTACAAATAAAAAAATATGCGGCATTACTCACCGAATCTGCTGGATGACAGTCCAACTTTCCAAGAATTGAAAATACCGCAAACTCTTAGTAGGCAGTATTTATCACAGTTCGAATTATCGCACCACACTATATAAACTGATCGTATAGTTATTTAATTGATTAATTTGTTTTATAATAATATCTACATCGGTAACTTTACTTTCCATTCATAAAAAACCAAATCACAAATATCACCAACCTCCACGAGCAATCGCATGCGACTGACTGACGTCTGACAGCTGTGACAGACTGACGGCAGAGCGCTACTGACAGCGAAGCGAGTGACATGACACTTGTTACTATTTGAAGTCTGTCAAACTCAACAGCCAGCTTACGTTCAGTTTTACGTAGTGCTTCCTTGTGATTCATAGGGTATGTAACTGTGTTGTGATTAATAATTAATTGTGAACTCACCTATACACTCGTACCTTAGACGAAGTATTCTAACGGTCTTGCAGGTGTTCTAGTTAGAAATAAGATTAATGAATACATATTGTAAGGATTATTTGTAGCCAATACTTCTGGAGATTATATTATTAACAAAATACATGGTAGGCTATCTTGCACCGCATGACCGGATGGCACGGCATGCCAGCATCCGCCGGGGTGTCTGGCTATTTAAGAACTCAATGATTTGGCACGTGACGATGGGAAGAGACCAGATGGGATGGCCATAATGCGATGGGAGTTGGGTAGGCCTTTGGTGTGCGATGCAAAATGGGTCGTCATCGTCACTCTTGCGCCATTTCATCTTCCTAGCAACATGTATTGTAGGCTGCGGCTGCTGCAGGGGCGGCTGCTGCAGGTGCCGAAAACCTTAACGGCGCAAATATAACAAAAAGCATTTCTGGATGTTATACATGTTAGATAGAGCCGTTTACGGTGTAAAAACACTAGGGCAATGGAGTCTGAGTGCTCATCTTGTTTATCGGGACATCACCAAGCGGCTGGTCGACTCTTCGCGTGACCCGAGGGCTTACCTATTCTTTAACCAAACAATCAAGCCAAGCTACAGCAATCCGTAAAATTTCTTTGATAGATTTTCAACTTTATTACAAAAATATAAGGTTCTTATTCAATTGGGAAAGTTTACAGTTTGGTATGGCTTGATGTGCTGGCGTCTGTACAACGTGGCAATGCCATCAGCCTGTTTGGAATGCTCTGTGAGCTTCCCTCTCTTTTCATCATCATCATTTCAGCCGAAAGACGTCAACTGCTGGACATAGGCCTTCCCCAAGTCTCGCCACATTGACCGGTCCCGTGCGATTCGCATCCAGCGGATCCCCGTAACCTTTACCAGGTCATCGGTCCACCTAGTGGGAGGCCTTCCAACGCAACGTCTTACCGCTCCAGAACTTTTCGGCCCCATCGGCCATTCGTTCTGCAAGCAATGTGCCCTGCCCACTGCCACTTAACTTTGGCAATTCTTCGGGCTACGTCGGTAACCATGGTTCTCTTGCGGATGTCCTCATTTCTGATTTTATCACGCAAAGAAACTCCAAGCATAGCCCTCTCAATTGCCCTTTGGGTGACTTTAAGCCTTCTGACGAGGCCCATTGTGAGCGACCACGTTTCGGTCCCGTATGTAATCACTGACAACACACATTGGTCATAGACTTTTGTCTTGAGACACTGCGGTAAGTTGGATGAGAAGATACCACGCAACTTCCCGAACGCTGCCCAGTCGAGTCGGATTCGACGATTGACCTCTTTCTCAAAGTTAGGCCTATCTAACTGGACCGTTTGTCCTAGGTAGACATACTCGTCTACAACTTCGAGTGTAGAGTCTCCGATCTTGATAGGAGTGGGTGTTACATGGGCATTCAACATGACCTTGGTTTTGTCCATATTCATTTTTAGACCCATTCTTTTGGAAGCTCTACTAAGGTCATCGAACATTGTACTGAGGTCCTCCATGGTCTCAGCCATGACAAAATGCCATGACAAATCGTCGGCAAACCGAAAGTGAGAGATATATTTGCCATTGACGTTGATGCCTAGTCCTCTCCAGTCCAGAAACTAGAAGAAATCCACCAATGCAGCGCGGTGAACAGTTTCGGAGATATGACGTCTCCCTGTCTCACACCTCGCTGCAGAAGGATAGGTTCCGAGGTCTGGTCCTGAAGTCGGACTGACATGGTGGCGTTTTTGTATAAACACTTCGACACCTCGATATACCGATAGTCGATTTGGCACCGTTGCACAGACTGCAGTACAGCCAAAGTCTCGATCGAATCGAATGCTTTCTCGTAGTCCACAAACGCTATACAGAGAGGAAGGTTATACTCTTCGCTCTTCTGTATAACCTGCCGCAGCGTATGTATGTGGTCTACGGTGCTAAAGCCTTTTCGGAAACCGGCTTGTTCGAGAGGCTGGAAGTCGTCAAACCTGCGTGCGAGACGATTGTCGCCCTTTTTAACCGACTTCAAAAAGGAGGAGGTTATCAATTCGAATGTTTATATATATATATATATATTTTTTATGTATGTTCGGGCATAACTCTGTCATAGTCGGATTTGCAAAATTTTTCTTTTGTTCGATAGGGGTTTATTCCGGAATGGTCCCATATACATTTTATCAAAATTGATACAGCCCTTTATGAGAAAATCAACAATTTCCCTAATAAATTACTTAGACGACGTTTTAGTTTCTTCAATCTTTGGAGGACTTACAATGTTTTTAAGTGTGTCGCCGTTTCTTAATGGACTTGGATGTTAGGGCAACACTAAAAAGCGAAAAATAAAAAGTTTTTCCAAAAAAAAGAAAACCGCCTTCAGAAACTAAAAAGTGATAAATAACTTTAGCACAGAACACACATTACTTTACTTTCGGAAGTCGGTGGCGGTGGCTTTGTGTTTGTTGTTTTGTATTGCCACCGACTTCCGGCAAAACTTCAGGAAAAACTTTTTTTGAAGAAGAGTACCACCACACCTCTGCACCATGCCTGTGGCGTTTTCCCCTCGAGTATGACGGAATCAAACAGCTTCTGAAGGGCTTTAAGTACCGGTTTTCCACCCGCCTTCAGGAGTTCAGCCGTAATTTCATCATCACCCAATGCCTTGTTGTTTTTTAGCTGTTTCAGAGCTATCTTAATCTCGTACAGGCTGACATCCGGGATGTCTTCGGTATAGTGTCGGGTTAGTCTAGCTCTTGGGTCGTTTGCTAGATCTACAACGGGTTTACTGGTTGACGTGTATAGAATCTCTCGATCTCCCTCAGAAGTTTGGCGGACACAATCCTGCCATCGTCGGTCTTCAGTTTCGTGAGCTTCCCTTGCAAATACCTTCCTTGGAGCCTTTATTCCGCTTAATTGAGTCTTTTTATTACGTTCGGAATTAAAGGGGCGGAGGTCGCTCTTCACGGATTTAGAGATCTGTCTATTGAGCTGCCGGTATTTCTCCCTCTCTTTTAATATTTAAATTGTATAATTTCATTGTTTTTTTTTTTAATTGTAAGTTTTGTGTAATCAGGTTGATCTGATAAAATTGTAAATAAATAGAGATTGACTTACATGGTTTATTATAAAACTTATTTATTTATTTATGATTATTTTATTTATGAATATAATGTAATATAGTGCTGGTTTTAGGATTAGGATTTCTTATCTATAAAATAGTCATTATATTCCAACTTTTATTTCTTCTTGCCCTTTCCCTTGGTATGTCTCAAATATTTGAACTGGCCAAGAGCTCGACGCACCATGACTCCGCGCCACCACGCCTGTATGCGCATGGCGGAGAGGCGCAACTTTTCTTCTCGAGCCAAACGGGCAGCACGCTCCCGTTTAAATGTTAACCAACCACGCATTTCACCTGCATGTAAGTCGTACTGAAACAAACGAAAAGGTATAATGGTAAAGATATAAAGGTATCTGCAGCTGATATTGCTGGTGTCGCTAGATGTCTGCCGCAGTCTACTCCTTTTAGTGAGAGGTCTGAACAATGGCAAAAATAGAGGATGATTCATGTTTTTATATGCTTTATTTCTAAATATTGAACTTGTTCTTGGAATTTATTATTTTTGGATCGTAGAGTACCTACTGACTTTGAATTAACTAGGTAAGTATGGGGACTATATTTCTTGTCACCAAAATTTATATTTGTCATCAAGTTGTATCACCTAATAAATAGATCGATCGCCACGAAATATTTTCGTTCTCAGATAAACAAAAAGTGTTCCCAGATAAGAATTATCAAATTAATGTTAATATTATGTAAAATAAGAGATGGATTACCAATAAAATTGTAGTGCATTAGATGAATATAAACTTCGTTCTTATAATAATAGTTTTATTACTTAAATAATAGCTTCGTGCTCAGAATGGTAGATCTGTCACCAAATAAATCTTAGGACCCTTAAGTTCCCCCTGGGGCGGATTCGACATGGTTAGGTTAGGTTAGAACTGTGACCGACTGCGGACGAGGCGAGCGAGAGGAGCGAGCGTGCCGCGGCAGCGGCCGCCGAGTACCAGAACCAAATCGCTTTTTACAGTCAAACTTATATATTTCTACAATACTTTGGTTAAATGTTGGTGATCATTTACTATTTTTGAAGGTCAATTACATTTATTTGGTACTAGACCTTATATCTCCATGATTTTAGGTGATTTACTGTGGAATTGATTTTATATTGTTTGGTGACTACATTTTGGTGACAAATCTAGTATTTTGCGGGCAAACCCTATTATTTAAGAAACACAAAACTAATTAAATTGGCGATAGCTTAAATGATACCCGGTAAGTATCACATTGTATTGTAGTTGAACCTCAGATGGAGTTGATTAGTCTTAGATCTTACGAATAAACATAAACCTCACCAACTTTTGCAGTTCCTGTCTCTTACTGCTAGCAACACGCAGTTGCTCCAGTTTCCTCTGGCTTCTCGCACTTATTTCAGCGATGTCGGTGTCGTAACGCTCGCGCCAGTATTCCAAGGACTTCTCAAGTTCCTTTCAACAGAATTCTTGGAAGTTAAATAAGCTTAGGTACCTAGTGTTACGTAAGCAGATTCTCAGGACTAGGTCTGGTATGTCCTATTCTATGTGGGCACGTGGGCGTATTGGTTGGGAAATAATTTGAAATTTGATATTTTGTGAGGTTACACAGAAATAAAATTCATGAATAGCACCACACAACACCAAGATTGCTGATGCGTTTTTTAAAAACGTGCCGATTGAACTTTTATGCGCCACGCATATCGAAAGTGAAGCACCCTAAGTAAGCCAGACCGTTTGTACAAACATGCCTCATGCACACATTTACATCATAGTCACGGACTAGAAAAACAAGGATTCCGCCAATGATATTATACTTACACTACGTCGTTGGATTTCGCACCGCGTTACCGACCGTACCGATCTATGTTACATGCGTCTCGGTCCGGCGTACTTTAGTTGCTTCACTTTTGATATGCGTGGCGTGGATTCCTTCTTTGGTGGGGTGGGTACATTATATTAAGTTACTTAGGTTATATTAGTGTTTAGACAATAGCTTGGTACTGAGTACCATGTACATCGCTACAGCGCGCTTTTATCCTAGGTACTTCATTATCAACTGTTTTATTTATCATCATTCGCAATTTTTCAAGTACGATTCAGATTTAATTTCTGGCAGTCAATAAAGGAAATATGTCAAGTTCCCAAACGAACCAGCGACAACCAAGAATTACCTATTAAAACTAATACCTACTTAAAAAAATATTTCATGGTGTTATAAAACAGATTAAAAAAACTGAAAAGTTTGAATTTAATTTAAAAATTGATTTTGTTATTTTATGAATAAAATACATTTTCCGACTGATTTTTGCCCAAACTATCTCAATCCATACTAATATTATAAATGCGAAAGTAACTCTGTCTGTTACGCTTTCACGATAAAACAGCTGATCTAATTTTGATGAAATTTGGTATGAAAATAGCTTGAACCCTGGGCTGGTTATGGGCTACTTTTTAATCCGCGACTTCGTCTGCATCCACTATAACCGACATTCACGCAGACGAAGTCGCGGGCAAAAGCTAGTAATATTTATATACAACTTGCTGGAAAACTGCTCTTAACTTAAACAGGCTTAACTGTTTACAAAAGTGGTCCTAAAACACCCCTGATAACTACAGGCCAATTTCATTGCTTAGCGTACCGTTCAAAATACTTAAAAAATTTATATAAACAACCGTTTCGTGAGCTTCCTGGAGAAAAACTCGCTGCTCTCGGATAGGCAGTTTGGATTTAGGCAAGGTAAGTCAACTGAGCAGGCAGCTCAACTCTTAACTGGCGTCATCTCATCAAACATTCACAAGGGTAGTTGTATTCTGATTCTGATTCTGATTCTAGCTCTTGGGTCGTTTGCTAGATCTACAACGGGTTTACTGGTTGACGTGTATAGAATCTCTCGATCTCCCTCAGAAGTTTGGCGGACACAATCCTGCCATCGTCGGTCTTCAGTTTCGTGAGCTTCCCTTGCAAATACCTTCCTTGGAGCCTTTATTCCGCTTAATTGAGTCTTTTTATTACGTTCGGAATTAAAGGGGCGGAGGTCGCTCTTCACGGATTTAGAGATCTGTCTATTGAGCTGCCGGTATTTCTCCCTCTCTTTTAATATTTAAATTGTATAATTTCATTGTTTTTTTTTTTAATTGTAAGTTTTGTGTAATCAGGTTGATCTGATAAAATTGTAAATAAATAGAGATTGACTTACATGGTTTATTATAAAACTTATTTATTTATTTATGATTATTTTATTTATGAATATAATGTAATATAGTGCTGGTTTTAGGATTAGGATTTCTTATCTATAAAATAGTCATTATATTCCAACTTTTATTTCTTCTTGCCCTTTCCCTTGGTATGTCTCAAATATTTGAACTGGCCAAGAGCTCGACGCACCATGACTCCGCGCCACCACGCCTGTATGCGCATGGCGGAGAGGCGCAACTTTTCTTCTCGAGCCAAACGGGCAGCACGCTCCCGTTTAAATGTTAACCAACCACGCATTTCACCTGCATGTAAGTCGTACTGAAACAAACGAAAAGGTATAATGGTAAAGATATAAAGGTATCTGCAGCTGATATTGCTGGTGTCGCTAGATGTCTGCCGCAGTCTACTCCTTTTAGTGAGAGGTCTGAACAATGGCAAAAATAGAGGATGATTCATGTTTTTATATGCTTTATTTCTAAATATTGAACTTGTTCTTGGAATTTATTATTTTTGGATCGTAGAGTACCTACTGACTTTGAATTAACTAGGTAAGTATCACATTGTATTGTAGTTGAACCTCAGATGGAGTTGATTAGTCTTAGATCTTACGAATAAACATAAACCTCACCAACTTTTGCAGTTCCTGTCTCTTACTGCTAGCAACACGCAGTTGCTCCAGTTTCCTCTGGCTTCTCGCACTTATTTCAGCGATGTCGGTGTCGTAACGCTCGCGCCAGTATTCCAAGGACTTCTCAAGTTCCTTTCAACAGAATTCTTGGAAGTTAAATAAGCTTAGGTACCTAGTGTTACGTAAGCAGATTCTCAGGACTAGGTCTGGTATGTCCTATTCTATGTGGGCACGTGGGCGTATTGGTTGGGAAATAATTTGAAATTTGATATTTTGTGAGGTTACACAGAAATAAAATTCATGAATAGCACCACACAACACCAAGATTGCTGATGCGTTTTTTAAAAACGTGCCGATTGAACTTTTATGCGCCACGCATATCGAAAGTGAAGCACCCTAAGTAAGCCAGACCGTTTGTACAAACATGCCTCATGCACACATTTACATCATAGTCACGGACTAGAAAAACAAGGATTCCGCCAATGATATTATACTTACACTACGTCGTTGGATTTCGCACCGCGTTACCGACCGTACCGATCTATGTTACATGCGTCTCGGTCCGGCGTACTTTAGTTGCTTCACTTTTGATATGCGTGGCGTGGATTCCTTCTTTGGTGGGGTGGGTACATTATATTAAGTTACTTAGGTTATATTAGTGTTTAGACAATAGCTTGGTACTGAGTACCATGTACATCGCTACAGCGCGCTTTTATCCTAGGTACTTCATTATCAACTGTTTTATTTATCATCATTCGCAATTTTTCAAGTACGATTCAGATTTAATTTCTGGCAGTCAATAAAGGAAATATGTCAAGTTCCCAAACGAACCAGCGACAACCAAGAATTACCTATTAAAACTAATACCTACTTAAAAAAATATTTCATGGTGTTATAAAACAGATTAAAAAAACTGAAAAGTTTGAATTTAATTTAAAAATTGATTTTGTTATTTTATGAATAAAATACATTTTCCGACTGATTTTTGCCCAAACTATCTCAATCCATACTAATATTATAAATGCGAAAGTAACTCTGTCTGTTACGCTTTCACGATAAAACAGCTGATCTAATTTTGATGAAATTTGGTATGAAAATAGCTTGAACCCTGGGCTGGTTATGGGCTACTTTTTAATCCGCGACTTCGTCTGCATCCACTATAACCGACATTCACGCAGACGAAGTCGCGGGCAAAAGCTAGTAATATTTATATACAACTTGCTGGAAAACTGCTCTTAACTTAAACAGGCTTAACTGTTTACAAAAGTGGTCCTAAAACACCCCTGATAACTACAGGCCAATTTCATTGCTTAGCGTACCGTTCAAAATACTTAAAAAATTTATATAAACAACCGTTTCGTGAGCTTCCTGGAGAAAAACTCGCTGCTCTCGGATAGGCAGTTTGGATTTAGGCAAGGTAAGTCAACTGAGCAGGCAGCTCAACTCTTAACTGGCGTCATCTCATCAAACATTCACAAGGGTAGTTGTAGACCGAGTAGTATGTCTCTTCCTTGACCTTGCAAATTCATTCGACACCGCCTCAATTCCTAATATGATGACAAAACTCGAATCCATTGGCGTTAGCGGCCTGTCCTTAGACTGGTTCACTAGTTATTTAGCTGACAGACAGCAGCTTGTCAAAATCGGAGAAGTTGTTAGCGTGAGCATTTCTGTCGAGTTTGGCGTGTCTCAGGGAAGTATTTTGGGGTCCACAGTCTTTACTATATACTTAAACGATATCCTGAGATTCAGTATGATACCGTCGAAAGTCATATGCTATGCAGACGATACTGCTATAATTTTCCATGGGCAGTCTTGGAAAGAGGCGGTGGATGCAGCAGAAAAAGGCATGTGTCTCGTAGCATCATGGCTGAAACAAAACGTCTTGACTCTAAATGTAAAAAAAAACTAATTTTGTGACCTTTCACGTAACCAAAGTTAGTAAACCAAACGTTGATTTGCTAAAAGTACACAATAGCAAGTGCAATAACTACATTGAAACCTCAGCCTCTGCTATCAAATGTATTGCATCGTCATAAAGCGAGTAGAATCTACGAAATATCTGGGCGTACTAATAGATCAGAACTTATCTTTTAAGCTACACATTCAGTCTCTAGCATAAAAGACCCGAAAATTTATCTACGTAGCGAAACTCTTACGAGCAAGTGCTCCCAAAGACATTTCGTATCCAAGTCTACACTTCCCTTTATCAATCCGTGCTGGAATACTGTGTAACAGTCTGGGGCAGCGCTGCCAAGATGTGCTTACTGGAACTGGAGCGAGCCTAGCGAGCAGTCCTAAAGGTACTCTTGAGGAAACCACGACGTTTTTCTACTGACGAACTTTACAAGGAATCTAGCGTTTTGCGCATTCGTCAACTCATCCAGCGGTCAGTTCTAAACCTTATCAAACATAATGCTAGCCTCGCTAGCTGCAGCAAAGGTAGAACAAAGGCTGAATTAATTCCTCTACCAAAAACTAAAACTCTATTTGCGACCAGATTCTCCTCGTTTTTGCCTATATGGCTTTTCAATGCTATAAGCAAAGTCATAACCATCCCGAAAAACTACTCTGAGGCCAAAACTAAACTCAGAGACTGGTTGATCAGCATGAGTTATGAAAAAACAAAGTCTTCTATGTTATACCAAGTAACACTCATTTTCACAAACACTCACACATGTTGTGTAAGGCAACATTCTCACACACACACATCTCGCCTCACTTTTACTCAAGCTCTTGTTGGTTATTAGTGTAAATAAGTATGTAATTGTAACTACCATTCTTAAATAGGTCTGTGTTCTGGATTAACTGTTACATTGCTTTTATTTTTTCTTATTTGTTACTAATTAGAAGTTTAATTTAATTTAATTTTAAACTCAATTTAATTTTAATCTTAATTTAATTATTTATTCAATTTTTTCTAATAGTGTTTTAATATTTAATCTTATATGTTATTGTAATTTCCTAATTTTGTTTGACATATAGTAACATTGTGCAGCGTCACTCAGAACACAATCAATCTGCCTATTCCTAATTACTGGGCTACCAAGATACAGGCTTTGCCTAGTTTGGGGCCCACGGCTACATCATTACTGTGCTCTGTTCTTATTTTGTAAACACTGTGTATCTAATCTCTGTAAAGACTTGTGTGTATCAATAAATTAAAATTAAAATTTATTTAGGTACCTTAAACTGTAACTCAAAAGCTTTCACCAACTCTTTGTGCACGCGTTGTTCGTGGTCTGTGCGTGGTAGAGGCGCTCGTGGCACATCCAGCTTTAGCTCCAGGGACTCAAAGCGCGCGAACAACCATTTTTCTGCGTAAGAAAGCCGCGTGTTTGCATTGTGGAGGTCATCCTGCAATTAAAATATGTAATAACTTATTTAGGCCGAATGATTGCAAATCGTTAAAAACGGTACAGCGTTGAAGCTTTGGAGGTAAAACAGGGCCATTTATATATAATATGTTGTTTCTAGTACCTAATTAGTTTACCTGGCTTAACACCTGTTGTAAGCCTAAATATATATAGTTTATTTTTTGTGCTCAACCCGATAAGTGGGCACCTAATCTGCTACTTATAGGTAATAATTCCTCCTCTAGTTAACACCCCCGCAGTACTGGAGTTGCATAAAACGTGTCAGGGACATCGTTGTTGTTGAGCGTCATTAAATAGAATTCTGTTGAATACATTTTTGTAGGATTTCCTACAACTGATGCGGACGTCATCAAAAATAACTTGTTGCTAATTATGAAGCTCCGGTAATTTACATACCCACCTACCTTTTACTAGGTACAGACGCCAGTACATCAAGCCTTACCAAACTGTAAAATTTTCCCAATTTAAACGCATAGAAATGCATAGAAATTTGTCAGATTATTGTAGCTTGATATGCTGGACATAAAAGCTTTAAAGATGCGTTACTATTCGCGCGGTTACAAGGTTGCATGGAGTTTGTTTAGCTATTGTAACTCTTTCTCACAAATTTTCTTAGAACCACATGTTCCACGCTCTCAGTAACGCATCGGTGATCTCATAATTGCTGCATCGCAAACAGTGCTATTTACTGAGAAATATCTGCATCAGGCATGTTTATTACTTCTAGAAATTATCACTTTCATAGAAATATACATGTAGTCATGTACGCACGCTCATTTTGTCTCGGAGAACAGCTACTTTCTGATCAGCATCCTGTAACTCCATCGCCCATTGATTTCTTTTGGCTTCCAATTCCGCTTTAAGAGCGTCGCGAGAACTGAAAAAGTAATTAGTCTGCCAATGATAGATTATATTAATCTGTTACTTAATTAAATATTATTGTTCTAATTCCATATTTATCTATTGCAAAATTTCAATTTAATTATATAATTGTTACATTTAAAAGTATACAGTTAGGCCCACTTGTTATATTTTAACTACTATTCTGTTACTCGGTGTCCCCTTGTTTCGCAGACAGAAATTTCATAGAATTTCGTTTCCCAGAAAATGTTTCACTTATTATTTGGTCCTCGTATTTTTATTTGGACTATTATTGTTTCAAAGACTATTTACTTCGATAAAAAATATTTCTCAGAAACACAATTCAATGAATTTTTATTCACATTATTTTGTTTAATAAACTTATCAAACAGTAGAATTCTTTCTTAACGAATATTGTGTTTGTTGTATTTTTCCATGGAATTTATTTCAACGAAAATGTATAGATATAAATAGACAATAACAAAAATGTTGTCTTATAAAGCCAATATGTTGTGCTACCAAAGTTAATGACAGAAACGAATCGCTGCGAAACCGACTCCAAGGAGTCTCGTCTGCCCTACGCCTAGAGTGTAATTTAAATCTGCGTAGGCGTGGAGGGGCGAGGCGGCCCGCGAGCTGAGGAGCAGGTGGTTTTAACGCCCACCGCCGTGGCTGAGGCTGGCCGGCCTAGACGGCCAGTAAGCCGAAGCTGCGGTGGTGAGCGTGAATACCATCTGCGACGATAAGCACGCGTGGGACCGCCGGAGCCCCGCAATGCCGGAGCTGTTACAGAAACTATGCCTGCTGCATGTTGCATGCTTGCTTAAATGTTGCATGCTTGCTTGCACGCTGCATGCTTGCTTGCACGCTGCATGCTTGATTGCACGCTGCATGCTTGCTTGCACGCTGCATGCTTGATTGCACGCTGCATGCTTGCTTGCACGCTGCATGCTTGCTTGCACGCTGCATGCTTGCTTGCATGCTGCAAACTTGCTACACGCTGCATGGTTGCTTGCACGCACGCGCCGTAGGTTTGGTTAGAACTGAGACTCCCACTCTTGGGAATAAGTTTTATATTAAATAAAAAATATAAGGATAAAGAATATTTGATTTGTTATTCTATGATATGATTATTCTAACAATAAACTTTATGTGAAACAAAAATCAATGATTTAAAAATCTTTAAAGTAAGTATTATGCATATTGATTATTCTATGAAACGAAATTATTAGAAAAAAATTATGTGAAACGAAATTCTACAAAACGATTAGCTATGAAACAACGTACAACCCTGTTACTCACACGGGCCCATTATCAATGACATTTTTCTAATTTGTTTGTGTTACTAACTAACTTTGAGGTAAATTTTTGGCGGAAATGGGTCTAGCTAGATGGCAGATCAACTAACCAGTGTTATACATAGTTTGTGTTCTATAATATATGGCTGGTATAAACATACGTTTTCAGGTGCTCGTTTTTGAGCCGTAGCGACTCAACATCACATTTTGAATGTTTGAGCAGTTCCACTGCATTCTTCACCGATTGCCACTTCCCGCTCTCCGCGACCTCTATGAGAGTTCGTCTTATCACATCTTTCACCAGGTCTCTGTAACATTTAAACGACTTCTCAATAGCTTTTTCAACGAATATGGTAGGTAACCTAGTATTTTGCAGGGTGGTGTTTCTTTAGGTGATTCTAGATTTGATGATGATATCAGTATCTTGTATGGACTCCTAGTAAAATACAATCTATCCCATAGTATGGAAAGTAGAAGGGACTCCTCTAAGTATATAGGCAGGGATACGCACGACGACATAGTATAAAGCTAAGATAGACTGCTAGAAAATTCCTATTTAAGGCATCAGAATCAGTTGTTTAACATTATTTTGTTACTGTTATTTATTTTATATGTAAAAAATCAAGCTCACTCAAGCTCACCACATTTCTTCTCATTGTAATGCGACGTCATTTAGTAAATACTATATCTATTCCTATTGGCAACGCCATCGGGTGTACTAGCATTTTTTATTCTATATCTTGTGAAATCTATAGTAACTACAAGTACTTTACCAAACCGTGTTTGCTATTTTTTTTTCAAACACCATCGTAACGCCATCTCGATAAACTAGGGCACAACTCACCGGTCTTTCGCTAGCTTATCTTGCTGTAGCTTTTCGATTTTGTTCGTAGGACGCCATTCTCGAAGCCTCAGCTTCACGCTGCCCTCTGTAACCGAATTTCAGGAAAGAAATACATAGATGGCGCTGCATGCTGGGAGTTTTGATGTCTAAAATTTTACATGCATAGTTGTCAAGCGCGATCTTTAACCTTTACAGAGATTCTAATATCTTAGTACAGTTTTAAAATCTTCTGAAGGAAAAAGTTTCAAACCTATAGGTAATTTATTATCCTTCTAACTTACAATGAAAATGAGTAGTTTTCATTGTAAGTACTCACGGCTTACTACCCTTTCCAGTACCTAGTTCGATTCTGTAAAATTCAAACAACAACTCGCATCTCACATCGCTATTCGCTCTCACTTCGCATAAGGTTCAAAATGAACTTGATATATTTGACACTTTGAATCGGGTTCTAATGCGAAGTGAGCGTCGAAGTGACGGGGAAATTACCTTACAGAATGCCACTTCTTACGTCATCTCATACTTTATCTGTCAAAATCTCCCTGTCAATTTAGTTCAACCCGCTGATACGCTCGCAAGGGTGGCGCGCAATAGTGTAAATTCGAATTAGCTACCTAGTTTTTAGAATGCCTATCAAGAAACTCACAGCGGATTCAGATGCGAAGTTTAGAATGAGGTCTTACAGAATCACACCCCAGAACTTTTCACTCAGTACATAGGTATACCCTTATCGTGAAATTATTACTACCTAATCCTAGTCAATAACAACTACCTAGGTCAAAATAATAGATACTTAAGTAATTTGATTAGCATGGCAAACATGTATTGCAATTTGCCTGTTTAACGAACTCCGACGACAACACTGTAGAGCGCACCTTTTTTACCCGTCACGATATCAAACTTGACTGAAACCATGTTACCATGGTATAACTATTGTCAAGTAGTCATTAATTAAACAATAATTAAGTAAAGTTGTAACTTTATTGTAAATTAATTATTGTATCACCTTCAAAGTTGGTCCATTCCGTAATAATACACTAACGCCAACGAATAATCGAATAGTCAAAACATTTTTTAGACGTATTTTTTGGACTCGACTTCAGTAGCTGCCGCGAATTTGCTTAAATTTACGTCATCTTTTTTCAGTTAGAAGGCGCCATTCCGATTCTTGTTGACTGGTTTGAATGTCAAACTCTTAAATCCAATATGTCTCGTCACCAGTAACAATGCGTTTTATGAATGTGCGGTCGGAATTGACTCTTTCTAACACGTCTTCAGCAACGTTTACGCGATTTAGATTTTGCAACCGATTCAAATCTTTCGGTACTAGTCGAGTGGCAACGCATTTCATGCCAAAACCATCGTTTAAAACGGTACGAATTGATTCTTGAGATACAGAAATTTCAGCAGCTATCTCTCATAGACTAAACCGACGGTTTTCAGTCACCATTTCCTTCGTTATAGCGATGTTAGTTCAGTGAAAGACGTTGGTGGCCGACCAGAACGAGGCAAATCTTAAACCACATCTCGACCACATTTAAATGCATTATACCACTCATACGTAGGTACGTGTTTTTGATAAAGTCGATTCACTGAAAGCCAGCCTTATGTAACATTTTTAGTGCTTCTGCACACAAAATTTTATTTGCAATGCAACATTTAAGACGAATTATTTGTTCGATATTACTAACTAACTATAGTAAAAATCGCAAAACAGTTCACATGAACTGACAAAATGGCGCACTGTGAACAAACAAAATGACCAGTGACGATCGAACTTCGCGTGAGTACACTTAACTCCAAAAATAATTTAGACAATGCCTTTAAATACTTCCTCGACAGAATGTATAGTTACCGGTAAGTAGTTGTAGCTGTAGCCGCCGTAGTGTAGTATAGTAATGACAAGAAAGAAATTAAGAAGGAATACACTTTTCTGTGCGCGTACTCGCCATTAATTTAATAAGAATGAAGGTTGAACGTTATAACCTTAATTTAAAGGCAAGGTATTAGGTGGTATTAGTAAAAGAAATTGGATAGGTACTTACCTAAAATCTTCATTTGCAGTAAAACCACCTCAAATGACAGCGCAAAGAGCAGAGCGTCTATTTCACTAATCCTGCTACAAAACACAATATTATATTATTTCATATTACTATTTTAGATACGACATTCCTTTAGTACCTACCTGCCTTTCTAATGTATCTTTTGAAGGGTAAGTAGGTATGTTAGTATGGTATTTATATGATAATGGAATAGACGCAATCAACGTAAAATTACTAAGTTGCAATAAAAGTCTCTTGCCACCTTTTCATGTTTTCTAGTAGGTACTTATATTTAATTTTCAGTGTTAATAATACTGAAGAGAACTATCAAATACTTGTACATTTATCATTATTTACAAATAATTGTACATTTATCGGTTTCAATTAAATAAAGATAGTTGAGTCAAAAGATTAACTCTTTTCCTCTTAAATTCCTGATTCAAGACGCTTTATTTGGTTTAGAGGTACTTATAGGATGTGCTATTTTACCAAATATTGTAGGTTACTAATTGATATAATTGGTTACAGAACTTCAAGGATTCAATTAGAATAAGGCTTAGGTTCAGAATTCGGTTTATCAGGAAACCTGTATTATATATAATATACATGTAGGGCTCTAGTAAGTAGGTATGCGTAATGATAATGCCTAAGATTATTAATTGGACAAATTATTAATATAAGGGTAATGTACTTTTTTAGCCTGCAACCTTACGTGGGCAAATCTCCTTACCTAGTTGCCTAAGTAAAATGTGACATAACATTTTCATTTTTATCCGCTACCCTTGACGCAAGGGATGTGTGGCTGTGGCTTGTATATTTAGGACCAAGTAGATTACATGGTAAATCAAAGATAACCTTACTTACCTCTTAGTTCTATTATTAAATTTCCATGTAACGGAAAGTTCTAATAAGGTTGCCTTTTCAGGAACCTACCTATTTACTTTTAATTATGCACACAAGTTTTAATAGGTTTACATTTTTGTTACGAAATGTCTTTTAGAAAACGGCAGATAACACAAAAATGGGACCAAAAATGAATTCTTTTTTTAATAACTTGAAATTGAATACCCATCGTCCAAATCCATCATCGATGGGAGATTTAATGAAGAAGCAAGAGTACTTAATATCCGTCAGTCACAATATTATCTGCGGTGGATCGTTCTAACAATGGAGGAGCAAGCAAGGAACCTGCCAGGACAGTGTAATGAGCTTCGTTCAGCTACTGTCGCGGACTACGATATACATCTGCCTATTATTATTCACTAGGTAATAACGTATTGAAAATGCTGTCTTTGTTATTGACTAAAGGATCTAAGTTGGTCTATAGGCAAAGTATTTTTTAAAATGTATGTTCATAGGTTTTATCGTCAATTGTAAAACAATTAAAAAATCTGCTTATTTTTTTGTTTGAAAGGGTCGGGACCGAGGTGGTCCTTATTTCGTGAAGATAGAGCCATAACTATTCGAAAAAATCATTTTGGACAAGGGTTTGGAATAATGTATCTACGATGTTTTAAAATTACGTGTTAAAGTTACCGATAAGACTAAACCCTGAACCCTGACTGAATAATTATATTTCTTAGGTAGATAAAGAATAAATCCTGGTTAAAATTAAAAAAAAAACCGAACTGGGTTGAGTCGTACTCGCTCACCGAGGGTTCCGTACAAATTTGTAGGTACATATCCATACTAATATCCATACTTCCATACTTTATTATCTATAGTTCCATACTATTTATCCATACTAATATTGTAAATGCGAAAGAAACTCTGTCTGTTGCGCTTTCACGATGAAACGGCTGAACCGATTTTGATTAAATTTAGTATGAAGATAGCTTGAACCCCAGAGAAGGACATAAGCTACTTTTTAATCAGTGACTTCGTCTGCATCCACTATAACCGACAGTCACGCGGACGAAGTCGAAAAGCTAGTCCATACTTCCATACTAATATTATAAATGTGAAAGTAACTCTGCCTGTTACATTTTCACGACGAAGCAGCTAAACCGATTTTAATGAAATTTGGTATAAAGATAGCTGGAACTCTGGGGAAGGACATTATAGCGTCGTGGAGCGTGCAATTCCGCGTAACTAAAATTTTTAAATACCGTGAAAGTACACTTTCGCTGATTTAACATAAGGTCAAAATTTGCAGTATTTAAAAATGTTAGTTTCGCAGAATTGTACGCTCAAAGACGATAGGCTACTTCATAATCCGCGATAACCGACATTCACGCGGACGAAGTCGCGGGTAAAAGCTCGTTATAAATAAAGAATATATTTTTCATCCCACCATCTCGGAAAGAGTATTTTTAATCTTCAATATCTGAGTGGAAAAGCCGTTTTTATTCTCTAGAGGATAAAGTAAATTTATCTTCAATATCTGAGTGGGAAAGCCGTTTTTATTTTTTAGAGGATAAAGTAAATTGAATTTAGAACATCGTGTGCACTAAGTTTGTGAATTAAAAAAAAACATTAAACCTATTTACTGCTACCTCTATGGTGCCGAATATATCATACAACTTTTTTTTAATTTGTTAAAAACTCAGACTTTGTAAACGTTTTTTTTTTTGCATTTAGTCATTTCCTCGCTGAGGTGGAATGAAAAGTTACGTGTTGCACTCGAGTGCAAAGATTTTTCACCTCGTGCTCTTTTGATTCCCTCGCTAACGCTCAGGATTCTAATTTTGAATCACTCGCTGCGCTCGTGATTCAATTTTAGAATCCTTCGCTTGCTCGGTCATCAAAATTGAACACGCGGTTAAAAAGCAACTTTGCACTCTTGTATAACAAATAACTATTTCACTTCTCTTGCTCAAAAAGGCCGTCATTGTAGCATACCAGAGCGGGGATAAAATAGCATTTCATCCTCTAGGGGAAAACGTTTTTTTTTTTTTTTTTGTGTGTCAAATATGACAATGAGCCTACAAAAACGAAAAAGTCTTTAGTCATAAGTAGAATAATCATGAATAAAGACTCGACTTATTACTGTTTTTTTAAAAAAGTAAACTCATTTTAGTTTTGAAAATGGAACTAAAATCGGCTATCTCTGGTAGAATGCATGCAATGTGTTGCGGCTACAGATGAAACAAAAAAAATATTTCATATTGTTTTATTTTCTCGCAATTGTTGTTGTGTGTTGTTGTCATTAGTTAGGTAGTTGCATTTGTTTTCTATTATTTTCACCAAACAAAATTGCTAGTTAGAGGTATCAACCAAAATACAGTTCTAACACACTTATTTTTTGTTTTACGGGTTGCTTTAATTTTTGGGATCAGCGGTGCCTGCAGAGGGATAGAACTGGCTAACATAACAGTGGAAGATGTCGAAACTGATACCCATCTTCAAGCCATAAATCTGCCCAATACAAAGACAAATAAGGAGAGGAAATTCGTTATGAGTGGAGAATTTCTAAACATTGTCAAAGCCTACCAAGACTTACGGCCAAGTGGAGTGGGCACGCCGAGATTTTTTCTCAACTATCAAAACGGAAAATGCACAAGGCAAGTTATAGGCAAAAATAAATTAAGCAACATGCCGAAAGAGATCGCCACTTATCTAAATTTGCCTAATCCGGAACAGTACACTGGCCACTGTTTCCGAAGAACATCCGCCACTCTCTTGGCGGATTCTGGTGCAAATATAACAACGTTAAAACACCACGGTGGATGGAGATCCGATCAAGTGGCGGAAGGCTATATCGAGAACTCCATTCAAAACAAATTCGATATCACCCAGCGTATCACAGAACGCATCAATATTGTCCCAACTAGCCCACGACCATCGACATCAAGAGATGAGTCAACTGAGCTGATTCTCTATCCAGAACATCCGAACGAGGGACCCTCCAACCTGGAACTACGTGTATCTCCCACGTTTACCCCACAGACAACTCAACATTCATCTTCACAGAGGACTGAAATTAAGTTACCGGGAAAAAACATCTCGTTAAATATCCAGAATTGTACAAATTGTACATTTAATTTTTAATAAAATAAACTTAATATTTCATATTGTATTGGATTGTTTTATTTTCTCGCAATCGTAGTGAAAAGTATAGTGTAACACACGGCGCTAAAACCCATTAAAACTCGGTTTCTATTTACTCCCTCGCTAAAGCTCGGGAGAAAAACTACCTCGTATATAATGGGTCATTTTAGCTCCTCGTATAACAATCTACTATTTTCACACCACCTGCTCGACAATGTCAAATTATATGTTATGCAAACCTAACCTAAAGTAAGTCATTTAAGACCTGATTGGTCTAGCAGGTCAATAATATTGTACTGAATTTCATTATGACCCGCTGGTCATTAATGTGATTTGAATTTGGAACATAAAGTAGAAATTGCATACGAACATTCATTCACCACTACGATCTGCAGGATCTGCCTCAGATTATGAAACAAAAGGCAGGTATACCGCGCGGAACACTGAGAGTGAAGCCAAAAAAGCAAATACAAATTCAAAAGCGAATACCTACAACACGACACTGACACGAGTCAGTAGCACGAAACGCCGCATCGTTAAAAAAAACAAATGAAAATACAAAAACAAATTCAAAAGCGAATACAATCACGAGATTGTAGGTATTCCCTTTTGAATTTGTATTTACTTTTTTAGCTTCACTCTCAGTATTCCGCGCGATTTATCTGCATTTTGTATCATAATCTGAGAGATCTGCACTAAAAAATAAATTGTTCGAAAATCGAACCGGCCACCACTAGTAGAAAAAAAATTAAAATAGGCGAACAAATTAAAATGAGGCGCGAATCTCAGATTATTAAACAAAAGGCAGATAGACCGGTGGAAACACTGAGAGTGAAGCCAAAAAAGCAAATGCAAATTCAAAAGCGAATACTTACCTACAATCTCGTGATTGTATTGGCTTTTTTGGCTTCACTCTCAGTGTTCCGCGCTGTATATCTGCTCTTTGTTTCATAATCTGAGGCGCGAATACTGAAAATTGCTTTGCTTTGTTATACAACAAATTACATATCAGCAAATTCTCACAAAAATGTCGAGTGACAATAGTGATTTGACTCCGGAGTACATTAAATCCGAATTTAAGCCATTGGATTACCAACAATCTACTCTTAATTCGAGTACTATTGTTTTCATTGTCTCGTAGATGGTGTGAAAAGTAGAGTATGCTCTTTGGGGATAAAGGTGCCTTCATCTTGGGCGACCTTGAATCCCACGCTGCACTCAGGATTATAAAGGGTCTTGACAGACAGACGGACAGACAGACAGACAGACAGACAGACGGACAACAAAGTGATCCTATAAGGGCTTCGTTTTTCCCTTTTGAGGTTTGGAACCCTAAAAAGAACTAAGAACTCTTTTTTGAATACCTACCTATTTTAATAAGGTAGGTATTAGATTAATAGACCTTTTAAGTTGTGGAAAGTCTCCAGTAGTATTGTACTTTTGTTCTAAATGTTTATTAATATGATTAGGCACTATTATTTGTCAACAAGAACTTTTACCGCAATATCCGTTAGTCTCATTTTCCTAAACGTGTTCTTGGAACTAAACAAATATTAGGCTCGAAGCTAAGTTTAATATATATCTACTCTGTACCTACTAACGTAAACAAAACAAAGTTATATAAATACCCACCTTCCATTTTCTTCCATGTCTTTTCCTACGAAGCACACGAACTCACAATACTTATGTAGTATTCGGTACTTTATTAATACTTAAATTGCTTTACAAATGTTGATAAGTACTTATTATATGGTTTCCAAGTAAGCGCTGTTTAATAAATGCTTTCATCGCCTAGCAACCTTCCGAATTCTATTGTATTATCGATATGAAGTAGATCTTGTTATGAACTTATCAATTCTTTTACCAATTCATACTAATATTATAAATGTAAAATTGAGTTAGTTTGTTTCTCCCGTTTTCAACTGAACCGATTTTGATGATACGAAGCTTAGCCCCAAGAAAAGATATAAGTAGGTTACTTATTAATCCGCGACTTCTTCTACCTACATATCCGTGATAAACGACATTTACGCTAACGAAGTTGCGAACCTAGTAAGCATATAAAAAAAACACTTTTTCTTTATAATTATTTAGTTTCCATTTTGTGCAGGTATTTCCAGAACTAATTTGTATAGGACTTTTTAATACACTGAATAAAGCATTTCTGCCAATGTGACCGAAATTTTAATAGACCCTTTTAAACGTCAGTATACTTATGTATTGGAAAGAGCATGATTGGTATATTAAATCGCATTCGTTTGGATATTTAAAAACAGAACAATGCAATGCATAATGTCTTATCTGAGAAATTTTAAAATGCAATTCACACAGTGCCTTTGCCTTTCATGAATACGAATCAGACGATTTTTTGCACATCTTTTCGACTTCATAGTTATGCCGCATCTAAGCGCGTAGCGCGAAGCTTATTAGCTTCAATACATGATTGATATTCATTCTCACGCTGATCTTAGAATCAAAATACATATAAAAACCGGCCAAGTGCGAGTTGGACTCGCACGCGAATGGTTCCGTACCACCGTACTTTCATAAATATCAAAAAAAGTTTGCGATCACTTTGAAAAATCGAAATCTTTTTGTTATGTTAGATTATATTATGATTTCTTCTTCTTTTTAGATTCTTTATTTAAATATATAGAAATAAAATATAATGAAACATATGTTTTCCATATAAAAATGCTAGCTTACACTCATTCAGAAATGTAATTAAACTCAATTTTATCGGATTTAAAATACTTTACGAGTATATAAATGCAATATTTAACACTGCATACCAAAAAAAAAACACGTTTCTAGTATATCCATTTTAATTTTTAACTTCATTTTATTTTTGTTTAACCCCTTATTGCATGAATTATGAAGGAGATGATGAAAAACTTTTTTTTACTGAAAACATCTTATAATTTTAATATATAAACAGTCCGAATAGGAAAAAAAAATGTTGCGAATTTATTACAGAAATTACTACACGAAGCCATATATGGCATCGTATGCATTCTAGTGGATCTGTACAGATCCATATATGGCTTCGTATACATTAATTAAAAAATGAAATTTATGTTTTATGGAAATCTTTGAAGCAATTTCTTTTGTCATTGTAACATAAATTAACTTTACATTTCCCACATTTGGTAAACGAACGAAATTTCGAACAGTTCTGACAAATTTGTTGACTTGATTTCGTCCACTCGGGGAAATGGTCTACGTTATCTGAACGTAGAGAATCTAGTGGTAGGTCTTGATCAGTGGCGTAACAAGGGTGGGGCAAGTAGGGCACGTGCCCCGGGCGCCTTTCGAAGGGGGGCGCAAAAATAGCCAATTATTAAATAAAATAGCCAAAAATCAAATCTAAATACAGTACAATACACCATTAAGTATGTTATTTTCACTTTATTACTTCATAACAAACAATCACGTTGACGATTCCCGCGCTTCGCGAATAAACGCAGAGTGAGCTGGGAACGCACCACTCCCTATGACTCTATGAGTGGTGTTCCTCCGGACACACTACATGAAAAAGTGATACCTTCAAATCTTCAATAGAAAAGTTTAAATTATTAACGGGCATGTGTCCGGAACGCAACCTATGAGGAATTACAATTTGCTTACGATTTAGCTTCACATTGGCACTCCATGGTATGTGATGAGGCTCACTTTGTATTGTCCTGTACCATATCCCATTATCGCGAGAAACAATGTCAAAAAAATCTTTTTTGAAAAAAGAGAACCGCCTTCAAAACCAAACTAAAAAGTGATAAATAACTTTAGCACAGAAGACATGACTTTAGTTTCGGAAGTCGGTGGCTTTCTTCTGTTTGTTGTTTTGTATTGCCACCGACTTCCGAAACTAAAGTCATGTGTTCTGTGCTAAAGTTATTTATCACTTTTTAGTTTGGTTTTGAATGCGGTTCTCTTTTTTCAAAAAAGATTTTATTTTCCACTTTCTAGTGCCTCCTTGTCACCCAAATCCACTAAGTAACGGCAACACAGTTAAAACGGAGATAGAAAGTCCTCCAAAGATGGAACGATGGAAGAAACGAAAACGTCTTCTCGGTATTTGTTGATTTTTTCAAAAAGCGCTGAACAAATTTCTGTTTGTTGATACTAAAACCTTCTCCAGAATGTAACAAACACTTTTATGAAAACCGCATCAAAATCAGTTCAGCCAAACGGGAGATAATCGCGGACAAACATACATATATACATACAAACATACGGGTCGAACTGAGAACCCCCTTTTTTACACGCTTTTTATTAGCTTCACCTGTATGTTTGTATGTTTGTTTGTAACCGACTTCTTTGGGCGCGATTTTGACCCACTTTAAACGGCCAGATTTCGTTCAAACTTTGTAGATTTATCGAGGACCGATGACAATACACTAATTTGATAAAATTATTAAAAAAAAACAAAAAAACAAAAAAAAAAAAACATAAGTCGTTCAAAATTAGTTGCCGAAAAAACAGCTATTATATACTAGGAAGGTACTGCACAAGCGCCCCTGGTAGAATAAATGTACATAATATTTATAGATATAGATATAACCAAACTTAAAAGTAAAAAATAAATAATAGTTTAAAAAAACTAAAAACACGCTTTTTATAGAAAACCAAACTAAAAAATAGAAAATAAATTTTAATAAATTATTTTATTATAAAAAAAGCGTGGGGTGCATGGTGACAATAGTTATAAATATTTTATTGACAGATCTGAGTAGAGTGATTATCATTTTGATAATATCTTAAAAAGCACCCCACGCTTTTTTTTAAATAAAATAATTTATTAAAATTTATTTTCTATTGTTTAGTTTGGTTTTCTATAAAAAGCGTGTTTTTAGTTTTTTTAAACTATTATTTATTTTGAAGTCGGTTAAATACTCGTTCCACTGAGATGCAATAATTTTTTTGTATTTGATTAGAACTTCTGAGTATTCTGGTTTTAGATGTTACAACTCTGTGTTACGGCTGCGACGGTTAAAAAATAAATGAAAATAATTTGGAGATTTCTATAGTTGCGATGTTGCGACGGAGGCCAGTTATACGAAGAAATATTGGATATTCAAATGCTAATATCTACAAGAAAAACCGTCAACCTGAAGAAATCAGAAGAACTACTTGAATTAAATTGTGAAGCGGGGATGAAATCGTATTCCAAATCTGCGCATTTCTTTTCAAATTCTGCTTGTTTACAATTGCAGTATCCATCGCAAGATGTGAGCGATCTTTTAGTACGGTCGTACTTATACTGTGCTTTTAGAAAGATCAAGAAAGATTAGGCGACCTAGATTTGCTCAGTGTAGAGCGAGAAGAGACTGATAAAACAAATTTCGAAAACATCATCTAAATGTTTGCGTTCAAGAAGACCAGAGGTGCAGTTGTAAATGCAGTTGTCCTATTTACGGATTTATATTATAAAAAAGATAATAAATCTCTGTTTTGTATGTAATATGATTAATGATTACTGTATCTGTTTTAAGATTTAAATAAATACATAGGGGCGCAACTAATGATGCGTGCCCTAGGCGCCACTATCGGTCTTGATGCCTGGACGGAGCTTTTCGTGCTAGTTCATAGCGAGGATGAGAGTCAGAAGCCAGATCGTCGTCACTCAAGAAACCATCGCCCGGAATAAGATTTACATGCTTGGAAGTACCAAAGAAAAGAGAAGGGTTCATTGCTGCAAAGGAAACAAAAAGCATCTGATTGCATGCGAAGCCATATATGACCCATAATGTTTTTGACAAAAATGCATACGAAGCCATATATGGCAATATCAAAAGAAAGCTCAAAAACAAACAAAAAACGCAAAAAAAGCCGAAACGAGAACGATTTCTTGTTAAAGTATATGTAAACATTGTAATTTGAAATTCAAAGGATTTTTACCCACCGTTTTATTGCTATTTTCCCATTTATAACACTAACACTAATTAATTGCACTCTAACGGTTGGATACGCTGCATATGACCTCCAATATTTTGACTGATTGCAATTATCATTAACAACAAAAAATACGTTCCCTTAAACCAAGAAATCATATATACGGATTCAACGTTGGTTGCTAAAAAACAATATTTTAATCCATTGAAAAAAAATAATTAACTTTTAAAGCCATATATGGCGTTGTATGCGGTAAGGGGCTAAGATACTTGTAAAAAATCACGTATCTATCTACTACAGTTTAAAAGATACAGCCTTATGACAGACGGGCGGATGAACGAGAGCAATACTGCCGTGCTAAAACGCAGTAAGGAAAGATTTTTGGAAAATTGAGTTGATCGGAATCCTCGTTTGACAAAGATTCCGAAATTCCAAAAATCCGAAGTTCCCAAAAGTCCTTCCTTACTGCCCTTCTAGTTGGGTAGATGACACCACCAATCAATTTACACCCATTTTTGTCTTAAGTGTCTTAATTCAATTCTGTAGTGCTAATGTGCCACCAAAAATAACTCATAATTTTTATTCAATCGATAAGTGATAAAATTTTCGCGGAAATGACGTCAGTTCGTTGTGTATCAAATGCGCTGCTGTTATAAATGAGATTTGAATATAATTTCAAAAATAATATGTGTAATAATTAAAAAATTACTTTGGTGACTAAAATAATGAAAGTACAAAGCATAAATACGCCAATCGGTTGACTGACAGTTGACAATTTTTTGTTTACACAGCCGTACGGCGTAATAACATGGCGGCTACTATTTCAAAGTGTTATAAAACCGATTAAAAATACTGAAAACTTTGAATTGAATTAAAAAAAATATATTTTGTCATTTTATGAACTAAAGCTGACATTTTCCGAATGCCTTTTGCCTAACTATCCCAATAATATATTTATAGATGTTTTTCTCATATAGAGTAAAATACCCTATTGACAAACTTTTTATGATCTGTCAAAACGCGATTCCCTCATAGATTTTGTATGGCAATAAGTAGTAAACAGTGACGTCACTTTTCTGACAACTCAATTGACTATTTCATGAATTCAAAGCAACTAAAAATCAAATTTTACAGTAACTTGAGAATTGATCGGGTTCTCAAGTTTAAAATCAAGTTTTTTAGAGAAGTTCTATCATGGAATTATTGGTAAGGGTTGTTATCTACCCAAAATTAGCTCCGCAGAATAGGGCTACGTTAGGATTTGGGTATGGAACTCAAAAAAACTGGCCAAGTGCGAATCGGACTCTCGCACGAAGGATCCCGTACCATTATCTATACAACATTAGACACTATATTGTAACCTTTTTTTTAATATCGAGCATAAAATCACGTTTGTTCTATGATTCTGTTTTAGTATTTGTTGTTATAGCGGCAACAGAAATACAGCATCTGTGAAAATTTCAACTGTCTATCACGGTTCATTAGATGCAGCCTGGTGACAGACAGCCAGACAGACGGACAGTGGAGTCTTAGTAATAGGGTCCTGTTTTACCGTTTGGGTACGGAACCCTAAAAAGCGTAAGTAGGTAAGTAAGTGACAGCTGCATCTGATCTTGCTTGTAACATCCGCTGAACAAAACGGTCATGACTGGGACGTTTCACCAGCTTATTGGCATTGCATGAATCGCTAGACGGAACTGGAACTAAAGTATTTAAATTTTGGGTCTTGTGTAAGTTTCTCATATGCGTCAATATGATCCATTATTTTAGACACGGTTGACGGTCAGTAGTTGAGCGATAGACTGCTGTGCTGCGTGTCGCGGGTTTGATTCCCGCACGGATCAAATGTTTGTATGACCTTCGGATAGTTGTTCCGGGTCTGGCTGCTTGTATAAGTATGTTTGTTAACGCACCCGCGATACAAGAGAAATTTCTAGTGAAGTAATAGCTTTGATAACTTTATTTATATACAATATTTACACGAATAATAAAAAAGAAAACATATTAATCTAAAAATCTAATACAAACCATCCATACTTTTAATATTATAAATGCGAATCACGACGAAACCGCTGAAACGATTTTGATAAAATTTGGTATGAAGATAGCTTGAACCCTGGGGAAGGACATGGCTACTTTTTAATCCGCGACTTCGTCTGCACCCCCCATAACCGACAATCACGCGGACGAAGTTGCGGGCAAAAGCTAGTTAATTATAAAGCATCAAAAAATTCCTTCACATTGTTGTCATCTCAGACTGTGCCCAAGAGACTGGTGGCATTGCCACGTTGGATGGCAATGTTTGACTTTTAAGCAAGGCAAAAACGAGCTCTTGGATCACGAGAAGTGTCAACAATAGAAGATGATCACTTGGATTCCACGACCAGAGGGTTTCAACCCCAAACGGCTACATTTTTTATTATTTAAAAATGAAGCTAACTCAAGGTTCCATATACATTCACTAAAAATCTGCCTCGGTGTATAAAGATAAAGTGAGCTTGAAGTGACTCGTCAAACCCTGAAGCTCAGTTACAGAATACGTGACATTTGCAGAATTTACTGGATGCTTCAGGAAAATGACTACTAACTAGGTAGGTAGGTAGATGTCATCATTATCATCATTATTATGTTGTCATCTGCCTAGCCTTTTCCCAAATATGTTTCATTTTACATGCAGTGACTGCCTATCTAACCTCCACAAATCTGACTGGTTCTCAGATTTTCTGGCTTCTGACTACCCATAACGACTGTCAAAAATCTACGAATGACAGCTAGGACCAAATGGCTTTACGTGCTTTCCGAGGTCTCGGTATGAAGTGGATAATCGTCCATCCACAGACCGACCGCGGCAAACGAAGTTTAACCATTACTGATCGTCGGTTTTTACTTAGCCGTACGGGTACAGATCGGTAGGAAAAGGTACTGGGAATTGGATTTTCGTAACCGAAAGCAAATTAAGAACAAGGGACCAATTACCATTATTCATATTGCAGGGTACCTTACCATGACCTTTATTTTCCAAAATCGTATCGGAGCACTGAGACGTGAATTTTTAGACACAGAATGTTGTATTCATTTCTACACGAACATAGATCTTACATAAAGAACGAAGCTGCAGTACGTATGCAGATTCTAGAGCAGGCTATTTGCAACACTACAGTCTAAAGAGGCTTTATATTAAAATTCAAGTGAACCTAACCTTTTAGCTGATGTTTGTTTTAGTTTTAATATAGCAGAGGGTGGCATGCATCGTCGGACTTAAATCAAACCAGTGTTTCCTGAAAACTAGTAGGTATAATCACGAATTCTTCTACACAGAGGTATTATTTTTAAAAGAATTTAATTTCTTTGTACGGACAAAGGAGAGTTAATGAGCTCACATAAAGTAGACACAAACTGAATAGTTAGATAAAATATCTTTGAGGCAAAAATGCTTACATAATATTGTTGTAGAGTTATTAATTACGTCTATAACGTAATTAGGTGATTACTTAGTCTGATGACATAAAAAGAGAAAAGAGGAAGAAGAAAAAAGAGCTGAGTTCGAATTATTATCAGTTGGAAACCACAAAAAAATTCTCAGAACAATAAAGGGCAGTCGGAAAAATTAATGTAAGCTGATCCTAGAACTAATAGCAAATATGTATTTATTTATTTAAGTACACGTTTCTTACTATTTATTTATAACTAGCTTTTGTCCCGCGACTTTGCCCGCGTGAATGTCGGTTATCGCGGATGCAGATGAAGTCGCGGATTAAAATGTCCTTCCCTGGGGTTCAAGCTATCTTCATACCAAATTTCATTAAAATCGGTTCAGCCGCTTCATCGTGAAAGCGTAACAGACAGAGTTACTTTCGGATTTATAATATTAGTATAGATTTACAAAATTTACACGAATAATAACAAAAAAAAACCTATAACATATAAACTAAAAGACTAATATAATAAGGCATAAAAAAATCCTTCACATCGCCGCCATCAGGGACTGTGCCTAAGGGACTGACGGCATTGCCACGTTGGATAACAATACTTATCCTCTGACCAAGGTAAGAGCCTTTTGTTTATTGGCTTACCTAAAATTATTACACTGATATATAAAAATATGTATAGGCTAGTTAGGTTTAGTGCACAATATTAGGTGGTAAACACCAATAGCAAAGATAATATCACTAAAAGAGAAACGAAAATAGTTCAGGATACACAGCAAAACAAGGAATATAAACAAAATACTTTTTTTCAATTTAAAAGTAGAAGGTGCGTTACTTACATATTTGTACGCTACGTTAAATAAGTACTTAAGTAGTTTGAATTTCTTAAGTGAAGTGCAACAAATGTCTATCTTTCCATCGTGTTCAATTAGTGTATTTTAAGTTCAATTCATACTATGATCCCGATCTTTTTTTATTTTGTGACAGTCTGTCAGCCACTATCACGCAATGAATTCAAATGATGTTTCTCAGAATCTCCGTTTTCATATATATGTTACCGGCAATCTGTATAATCCGGTATTCTATACAATACCTAGGCAATGTAGTGCCAAAAACGGGTACGAATGTATGAAATATTCAGTTTCCGTTATATCCAATAATTGTACCTATGCCTAAATACTATTATTTTAATAGTCATTGCCATCATTTTATAGATAGGCAACATTATAGATAGACGCGACTCTTGCTGCGCGCGCGGACGTATGAGAGGTTAACATTGTACAAAAAAACAAAATCCAAGTCCAATCCCAACCAATCCAATTCAATCAACCAACCAATCCAATATACCAACCAATATCCAATACCGATATTCCATCCAATTTTTTGTAGACCAAAATCTGTTTATTTTACACATTGCTGGTGGACCAGCAGGTATTATATACAATCCCTAGGAATTGTATACATTACCTAGGTAAAGTTTGTAATGCACAATAATATTCATAATATTTAATACATTGCCTGGACGCCCCAGGTATTCTATACATTGCCTAGGTATTGTATAGAATACCTGAATTATATAGATTGCCGGGAACATATACATTTATATATCTTTTTTTATTTCATTAATTTATACCTAGTTACTTTTACAATATAATTTACGTACCTTAGGTTACCCTTAAACATGAAAGATAGATGTTATGATGTGATGTTATGTTAAGTCCGCCTTTGTACCTTTGTGCATGAAGTATAAATAAATAAATAGATAAATGATCTAATTTTTGTTTTAGTTAGTCTATACGGCCCCACTCCTGGACACAGGTGTGCGTGGTGTGTAGTAGGTGCTAACGTAAAATTATTTATCACCTGATATTTACGCCTCTTTTGTTGTAAAATAAAATTAAAACTAAAAACCAACTTAATACACTTACCCGATTCCTTTTTTCAGTTTGTAATTTTTGTTGTTGTTGTGTTATCTAAGATAATTACTCTCATAATTATTTCTGCGGTTATCGAAGGTCATCTTTTAGCTTTTGCCTGTAAGGCATTCTCATTCTGACAAACGTGTTAATGTCAGTATTTATATCATACATGACCCTTTATAAATAAGGGAATAAGGGCCAAACCACACACGCTACTTTTATCATCGGCGATCGGCGATTTAGTCGCATTTAGAAGCTAGACGCAGCGACTGATCGCTACACCGCGCACACTGCGGATGCCAGTCGCAGCGATTGGCATTTGCCGGCCGTAGTGTTACCAGATACACCAGGTAATAACCGTAGAAACACGTTATTTTTAGCTAAAACATTAAAATATACGTTATACAAATAGCAATTATAGCTCATTTCGCAGCCATATAGACATGATTTAATCATAAACGGTATATTTTTTATTAAATAGGCTAGTTGGAAAAGCTGGTAAATACCAGCTTTTCTAACTTGGAGATGATTGCTGATTTTAATTATTATAATTCTGCAATTGCATATTTGTTACTCCCGCGAATAATATTTTTATTACAATACAACCTGCCACGAGTTTCCTCTCGATATCAGGCCGGCCACTAGTCGGTATGCATTTAAGCGGTAATTGCGGATATACTTTCTACATAAGTAAGCAGGGTCATCGCGCCTTTTCTTATGTATATGTACTTATATGGATATATATCTATACATATAATAAAACAGTAACAAAACTGTGTCTGTACATTGAACATATTAAAAAAAAATTGAGGGGCGTTTAGGAACAGTAATAGAGCACGAATCCAAAAAAAAAATTCTGTCTGTTTGTCTGTTTGTTTGTACACGCTAATCTTCGGAACTACTGGGCGGATTTGAATGATTTTTCTTTTGTTGTATAGGTATTAAGTCTGGGCAACATATAGGCTATAATTTATCTTGGAAACTTGAACACCTGATGCAGAACCGCAACAGACCAGCTAAACTATAAGAGATACAAAAATGGTACTATAGCAAAAATTGTTCCACGTGATGAGCATTTTCTGCTGAGAGAATAAATTTGAAGATCTGGAACACCTGATGTGGAACTTCAAGAGCCCAGCTACACCATGACACATATAGGAATGACGTCTTAGCAAAAGTTGTTCGGTCTGATGGGCATTTCCTGTTGACTTATAAAAATCGAAGATCAGAAACATCTGATGTGAAAATCAAAGCTATCACTAATTTCACTGTATCTTATAAAATAACATAAGCTGGGAGTACCTCCACGCGGTGAAGGCGGTAACAGTTTAGGACTGATTTTTGATGACGATGGTATATCATAGAAAATTTGACTCTACTGGCCAAAATTCCCATTTATTTTTTTATTTTGTCGAATAAATATGCCTTCGGGCTTATGTTATTTGGGTGTTTAATTTCCTTTTTCATTTATCTTCGTGACACGGTAGCCTACCCGGTAACGCAGGGGAGCAGTCACTTAGATTTTAATTGATCAGGTATCTTCTTTACAATAAAACTATAACCATGCCTAGAAAGAGGTCAAATCTTTCCCAATGTTCCAAAGGAGCTAAAAGATTGAGGATCATAAGATCCCAAGAATCTACCGAAGAGCGTCAGGAGAGACTTGATGCTGTTCGAGAACATCAGGCTGCAACTCGCTCCGTGGAAACCTCTTCAGATCGCGAAGCACGCCTGCGTTCTCAGCGTATTTACGCATCTACATCCAGGTCTCTAGAGACCAGTGATGAGTATGATGCGCGACTGACCGCTGATCGTGAACGTCATACATTGTCTCGCGAGTCGGAGACGTTCACGGATAGAGAATTGCGCTTGAGTTCTCAGCGTATCTACGCATCTGCTGCGGAACGTGATGCGCGACTGTCCGCTGATCGTGAGCGACATGCATTGTCTCGAGAATCGGAAACGTTTACCGATACAGAATCACGCTTGAGTTCTCAGCGTATTCGCACATCTACTAACAGGTCTTTTGAACCGAATGATGAACGTGATGCACGACTAACTGCTGATCGAGATTATCATACACTAGCGACCCGACCCAGCTTCGCATTGGCCTATAGCCTTCCTCGGTAAATGGACTATCCAACACAAAAAGATTTTTTTAATTCGAACCAGTAGATCCTGAGATTAGCGCGTTCAACCAAACAAACAAACAAACTTCAGCTTTATAATATTATAGTATAGATTGTCCCGAACACGCACACAACAAAATATTCATAATCAGTTAGAAAGTGAGAGAAAAAGAATTGCTGGAGTACGGCATGAAGAGGCAGAAGAAGAGCGCAACGAACGTTTGAATTCTGATCGACTTCGACATTCTCTGAACAGAATGTCGATATCATCTGAAGAATCGGATGTGTCAAGATATAGCCGTAGGTCATGGCGACCTTCCTTGGGTTGGTAAGGAACGGAGTTCATTTACGTATACTCCTATGATTGACTACGCCAAATATTCCGCCATCGGAGGTATGATTCAAAATTGTACTTTTTGAACGTCTCGAATCATCTCGCGCGTC
Organism: Charanyca ferruginea; assembly: GCA_947361185.1. Lineage (NCBI taxonomy): Eukaryota > Metazoa > Arthropoda > Insecta > Lepidoptera > Noctuidae > Charanyca > Charanyca ferruginea. Next base: position 15,634,379 of record OX376059.1, on the reverse strand, counting down.
CCGTTGTTTTCTCGTTCTCGGGCTCTTAGAATTCGACATCAGACGTTTCAGATCTTCGATTTTGCCGACCCCGTTGTCGCTGGCATAAGCAACAGGATTCGCGTACGAAGTCGCGGGCAGAAGCTAGTTATATTAATAACTATGCACCTGCCTTTTTATGTCTTCACCTTGGTTAACAGGTAAAGAATGCCCCAGGCATTAAGTCCGCCTTTGTACGTGAAGTATAAATAAATAAATAAACAAACCTGATACTTAGCTGCAAATTGCAAAAAAGTAAGAAAATTACAATTTCGCGGGCTGCCCTGGCACAGCAACAAAAATTCATAATCGTTTTTCTTTCATTTTACACGGTAATGGCACGGTTGTTTTAAATGAATGTATGGTAATTTTGGTCTAAAACACATTTTTAATCTATCATCACGGTAGTTGATAATTTGAATCTGGTAACATTGCATGATCTGCGCAACACGACTCGAAGTCAGTGTTGCTCTAGATTTTGACGAAGCTATACCTTTACCATGGATTCTAAATCAATCGCTCCGAAGGCGGTATTGGTTACATCCATTAACCAGTTCACGTTTTACTTTTGGGGAGCATTCATTATTTCATATACTTAATACGATGAGATGAACGGATGTTTTTTTACATTTTGGAATGTTGAACACTTCATTTCAAGAGCTTTTGTTATATCTGGAAGCTAGTCCAAGACGAAATAATACACATCTAACTATTTAACTAACTTTATATTTGTGATGCTTATATATTCTTATAGAAAAGTTTTGATGTTCTGTTTTTAGAAATGAATCGCCTCGTATGCAGTTGTTATCGCCCTTGGCACTTTCTTGAAGCCATTCTGCATAGTCCTTTTCGTTTTCCATGTTTTCAAATAGTTTTGGTCATAGTAGCGTTTCCTAATATTCTGAGCTGGAGATTCTAACCTTTGACTCCGTTATCCTTCTTCTCCACTATTATTTTCCTCGCAATTGTCAGAAACTAAAAAAACAGCACAATTATGGAGTCTTAAATTACAATAAGTACTAAAATTGCTGCAAATGCAATGCAAGCAAAGCATACTTACTTTTCATCAAGAAAATGATATACAATTCAGTCATTTTTTATATTATTTATTTATTTTCTGCGGTAAAATCAATGGGTATTTACACAGAGTACATAATTGATTTACAAAATATGTCAGTTCGCTACCTGCCACTGTCAATGTAATTGTCACTTGTCACTCGCTTAAAGCGTTCCATTTGTCATGGCAACATCGATAGCTTAAAATACTATATATTATTTGTTTCATCGCGTATCGTGCGAGGTCGCGGGCAACCGGTGAATGCAAGCAGCAGGTGCCAAAGAAAACTTTTATTGCTGCACATATTATTTCCCTTTTATAAATAAGTATATTTGAGGCTGAAGTTGAATGTATAATGTACCTATGTAATGTAATGTAACGTAGAATGGAGTTAAAACAGGTAGATCTACCAAAAATTTGGTAGATGTGACAAAACTGCACCCAGCTCGAGAGCTCAGAACGGAGCAATACCAGATTAACTAATAGTTCCTTGGCAATACTATTGAATGAGTGTAATACTATTATTATATATTATATTAATAATAAAATGTAGATTATGAAAATGTAGAGGGTAGGGTAGACTGGGTACGATTGTGACATTTTCATTTGATCGCCTGTAATTTTGTTAGATGCAATGGCGAGGTCAATCCAGCACGACACGCGGCCGAGCGCGATTATGCCAGTTAGCTAGAAGAAAAGTGTAATATTATTTTCATCCCACCATCTCGGAAAGAGTATTTTTAATCTTCTTTGGAAAAGCCGTTTTTATTCTCTAGAGGATAAAGTAAATTTATCTTCAATATCTGAGTGGAAAAGCCGTTTTTATTCTCTAGAGGATAAAGTAAATTGAATTTAGAACATCGTGTGCACTAAGTTTGTGAATTAAAAAAAAACATTAAACCTATTTACTGCTACCTCTATGGTGCCGAATATATCATACAACTTTTTTTTAATTTGTTAAAAACTCAGACTTTGTAAACGTTTTTTTTTTGCATTTAGTCATTTCCTCGCTGAGGTGGAATGAAAAGTTACATGTTGCACTCGAGTGCAAAGATTTTTCACCTCGTGCTCTTTTGATTCCCTCGCTAACGCTCAGGATTCTAATTTTGAATCACTCGCTGCGCTCGTGATTCAATTTTAGAATCCTTCGCTTGCTCGGTCATCAAAATTGAACACGCGGTTAAAAAGCAACTTTGCACTCTTGTATAACAAATAACTATTATGTCACTAGCGTACCCTGAAAATATGTCACAATCGTACCCGACGCACAAAAAGGAATCGTTGTGACAATGCATAATACTCTATGTTCAAAGTAATCACTGCTATTAAACTTCTAATGTATAATTTATAACGAAGAAAGACACTCATTACTCTATCTGTACAAATATAACAACAATTATTATAAGTAATCAAATAAAAAAAAACTTATAACTGTTTAGAAGTAATGTAGGTCTCTGCTAACGATAACGCTCTGCTCTGATACACGTTTAGATGGGCACGCTGCTCCTATCTCTCCCCTTCCACCCAGTACCAATGTTTAGTAGGGAATACCTATGTATTCCTTACAGTTTCACTAATGACGAAAGAGACGACGTTTAATGACGAGTTACGTTACGTTTAATAATGACAGTTTACCTTATGTATAAACAGCGATGTATTAAAGGAAGGTCATTCAATTAGACTACTATAGCTTTTTTTATATTCTTACCGACCTATGTTACTGCTCCAGTTAAAAAAGAATAAAGATAAAAAAAATTGATTGAATGTTGATTTTTTTGTTTTTTATTTTTGTTTTGATTGATTGATTAATTAAATTAATAATGAAATTTATCATTTTTGTAATCAATAGGTACCATTGCAAATCACCAAGCTATCGATAGTCGACTAACGGTCAGCAACACTACAGGCGACCAGCGTCCGAACGCAAAGAGTCGCCAAAACGCGATGCAGCATCGGCGCAATCGCTAAAACGCGCGATTCCGATACTAAAAGTAGCTAGTCTGCCCAGGCTACTATGAAAATGTAAGTTACGCTTGTAGGTATTTTTCATACTCGTATGTAACGAAATCCTTCTTTAAGTTATTAAGATTGTTAAAAGTTAAGGATTCTTTAGATATAATAATGACTCTTTCCTAAGCAAACTGTTATAATTATAAAAGAGCTCGGCCGCTCCTTTTCTTATCAAAGGATTTAACTTTTCGAAATATTTGTCAGATTGTTGTAATTATTTTCGCTACAGTCAACACTTTTGTACATTTTCTCAGTTATAAGTGTCCTAGAAATGTCTGCCCTGGCACGACTATGTCTTTGATTCTGATTAGAAGACGATTAATTAAAGTTGCAAAACGTAGAATACCAATGGAGCACAGAGTATTTGTTTTGTTCTTTTTTTGTTTTTATGCTACTTCAGCCAGACACAGGACCATTAATTAACATATTCATACTCTTTTCAATTTGTGGTCCGTATAGTGCGTACCAAGAAAGATGAGACTTGACACAGACTTGATTTGACTTGCGCAGTACTCGAATACTTATTGTACTTGTTGGTGTTGGTATGTACAAGTTATTGGTGTGTCGTGATCATAAAGCAACGCGGAACATCGGCCGCGCGCGTCCGGACGCGTGCGGTTGGTGTTCCGGGTTGCTTTATGGTCGTGATGGTCTAATGGTTAAGGCGCCCGCCTCTCATGCATGAAGTTGTAGGTTCGAAACCGGGCAAGTACCAATGTGCCATTTTCAATTCAAATGTACTTTCTAAATTTATCTTGGACATCATTGACATCGGTGAAGGAAAACATCGTGAGGAAACCTGGACTTATAATTGATAGTCTGAAATCGCCAATCCGCCTTGAGCGCACGTGGTGATCAATGCTCGTGCATCTCTGTATGAGAAGAGGCCTTTGCCTTGCAGTGGGACAATTATAAGCTGGTATTATTACTTATTGGCCACTATTAAATAACATTAGCTAGGGGCAGATTGGTACTTAAAAAAGTTAGAAATACTACTCTGCCAAGAAAGTACCGGGAAAGGCTCAATAATACACAAAATGTAGTTATTCATTCAAATTTATTTGATCACCTTTAAAGTATGCTCCTTCAGAAACGATACACTTACGACAATGAATATACTTACCAATCATCAAAACATTTTTTAAACGCTTGGAATTGAGATCAGTTCTCGCCTCGAATTTTCTTCTTTATGTCTTCTACCGAATGAATACGGATGCCACGGGTGGTAATTTGAGTTTGTGAAAATTGTGTGTGTGTTTGTGGAATTTGAGAGGAAAAAGGAAGAAGTCCGCTGGAACCATAACTGGTGAATAATGGTTGCTTGCTTGATTGTATTTGTTAGGTTTTTGGTCAAAAATTCGGGCACAATGATGGCAAGGAAAGAAAATTATTGGAAAAATCCAATAATTTTCTTTCCTCCCAAATCTGGCCTTTTTCGTCTAATTTACTCTCTTAAACGCCGCCTAACGCTCAAATAATATTCTTCATTTACCATTTGACCTTCCGGCAAGAATTCGGAGTTCACAATACCGCGATAGTCAAAGAAAACAGTCAACATGACTTCGTCATTTAATCGACTTTGGTGTGTTTTTTTCGGTTTCGGTTAAGTTGGAAGACGCCACTCTGAAGCTGACTAGTTTGCATGTCAAACTCGTAAACCCATGTCTCGTCACCAGTAACAATGCGTTTCATGAATGTTGGGTCGGAATTTACTCGTTCTAACACGTCCTCAGCGACTCTTATGCGATTGAGTTTTTGGATAAAATTCAGGTCTTTTGGGACTAGCCGAGCGGCAACATGTTTCCTACCCAAGTGATTATTTAAAATGGTACGAATCGACTCGTGAGACACAGAAAGTTCGGCGGCTATCTCTCTCAACTACAATACACACTACACACTAGATATGATATAATTAAAAACAGTACTGTGTTTAATCTAAATAAGAGAAGTAACCTGAACACCGCGCCAAAATGGAAAACATTTGTGCCAATCTAACAATAACAAAAAAAAAACAAAATAAAATATTTGGAACCATAAACAAATCATCTATTCCCGATACTTTTTTGACTGAATGTAGAACTATCAACGAGTGTTCGTTGCCTAGAACGAATATCGGTTTAATTCATTATTTTAATAGTCTTTGATTTCAATCAATTTGTTGTTTATACACCTCAATATCGGTAACAATAAATAATCCTACAAACACATTTCCTAAGATAATTCTTACACTGCAGCAATTGCCGCAAAACAGCTGGTGTCCCTTGATGATCCTTTAGCCAAAGTTTAGTTTATATATGTATACCTTACCTTTACCTCCTTTTATATTACCTAGAACCTAAAAACACATACCTACGAGTTTAAATGCCAATAAACTATATAAGGCATAGCGAAATAAATACCTAGATGTCTCGTTTAAATAATACATGATGTTACCGTCACTGACGTAGTTGAGCGCAGCTCTCCGTCCTCACGGTACCGAAAATGTGTTGAAGAGTAATGAAATCACGTGGCTCTGGAGGCGTCGGTCTAAATTAAATCACGTTAATTATCGCACGTAGACGTGGCCCCCGGCCCTCTTACCGCGCTGAGCCAAGTATCTATCGCTTTTCCCTCATGATATTGCTAAGGAGGTAATATTTAGTGCGCCATGCACTTTTGAAGAGAAGTTACTCGTAGGTAAGCATAACTTAATAGGGTGGTGAATGTCTTAATACTAAATAGTTTGAAGTGTTAAGAGTAGGAAGGATTCATTTGTTTTTGTTCATTTTTATACGTCGGTGCACAGGCGTCACCTAGGTCAGAAATGAAACCGTTGCAAATGTTCTGATGTTCTTCAGGTGGCCTGGCTATAGGGTAACAGGCGGCCGTGGATCACGCACAATGGTCCACTGTAACTCAACGACTTTCGAGCGAAAAATGTTGAAGGTCAATCTTCCGCATCTATGCGGTATCGTCGATATTCGAGAAGTTAACAACTAACTGCGGAAACCAAACCGAACATAATAATATAATTATATGTGGGGATATTTATCACACGGCCATCTGACCCCAAACTAGGGAGACCCTGTACTGTGGGTATCAGACAGCTGATATACATACACAAATACACGTCGCTTTGGGATGACGACTGGTACTTGATGTCATAGAACTAATTCTGATACAGCTTCAGCCCCGGTAAGCCTTATTTATGCATATTATAAAATTGGCGTAGCTACCTAAGTAATATAATCTCTTGACAACCATTTTTACCGCAAAATAAAAAACTAATTAATGTCGTGAAAGGGTCGCGGCCGGTGTCAGCGGCGCGAAAGTTGATTGAGCTTTTTATTTGGGACGTTTTCCTACAGTTCCATAATTGCTTGCAACTTCGAACAAAATTACGTAATAATTATTTAGGTAGGTGTACCTACCTACGTGAAATTCCATGTTACCTGCAGAATTTCTTCCTCTTTGTGCCTGTATTTAATTATGGATTCCTTTATCGCACAGATACTATATCAAAGTGGCTCTTTGTTACTCGCTACATTATTCCCAAAATAGTAATTTACTGGGAATTTCAATCGAACATACCTTCTTCGTTAGTTTAACACTATTAAGGACATGCTTTGTTGAATCAAACACAAATTAATAAGTTAACGTTTTTATTGAACGTAATTTTTAATGTATGAACTATTACATTTTTCCTACTATGCTATATGAGATCAATTCGTAACGTAAAAATACATATTTAAGTACACTAAACTACTCTGTACATATAAATTACGTAGAGACTAACAGCAAACGTCTAATACGTTTACATGTAATAAGTTAAATGTAAAAATAATTAGTTAATGGCATATTGAACATAAGAGTACATTGTATGTCTATATCGATACTTTAAATGGCGATATTTGGCACAAATAAATTCGTTGAAAAGAAAAATATCTATGAAGGAGACATTGTACGAATGTCGTCGAAACATTGAAGGTATGTAACATTCTAAGTAACAACAATTAACAAGCGTAGAAAAATACTATTATGGAAATACAATAGAGAGTTGGGGCAGCTGTGGAGCAGTGTTCACCACGAACAAGGCATTACGACAACTTAAAGGTGTATGCTGAGCTGGATAACCATACATCAATTTTTATAAATGCGACATGCGAACGAATCTATAATACTGTGTTAATTCTACTAGGCCCTAAAATTTAATTTATCAAGCCGTTAGTTAGCTGCCAATAACTAAACTAAACCGCATATTATCGTAGTTTTTTTTTGTAATTAATGTACACATTCATGATTTTAGGACAAGCTAATGAATGAAATTGACAAAGGACGACGTAGGTGGACATTTACTTCGTATCGTATATCGGGTGGAAGGTACATACATTAAAGTTTTACATCATTTTCTAAACCTACCGCACTTTTCACCGAGACAATTAAAAAGGAAAAAATAAGTCTGAGTGAGTCTCAAATACATTCGCTCGAAGAATTTATTAAAAAATAAACTTGTTTTTTTTTTTTAAATTATAAACTAAACGTCTAAGAAGGTTTTAATGTTGGTGTGTTGACGTAATATCTTATCTCCAGCCAGGCAGTGGTGACATCTCGCAGAAAACTGAAAGGAGTCAGTTGCTGAAGGCTCTAGTTGTCGTAGCGGGTCGGAGCAGAGTTGGCCCAGAATCCTGAACAGAAAAACAATGCGTCAATATGAAACATTGATATACATAGGTACATCTTTTATCAACAGATTCGAATATTTGAATTCATCATCATCTTCCTGTCCTTGTCCCATGTTACTTGGGATCGACGGAACATGTTTTCTTCATCTTCCGTTCTGTCAACAGTCATGCTTTAACCATAGAAATATATCTTACATAGAATAGCAATTCGGAACAACGATCATGTTCCGTTTGCGGGATGCAAGACGTCAGACACGTCAGTTTTGGTTTCAAAGAGTATAAAACAGACACGTCAATGCGCCATTCTCGCGGTATGCTGCCCGCGGTATACCTAAGTAAGTCTGTTTCCCCAGCATAATGTGAAAATTTAATAAAACATATTAAAAACTTAACAATATTAAACTAAAAACTAAATACTTATATTTTATTTTGACGTGATAACGTCTTATAAATTGATGAACACCGGCTGCACGCACTAAAAAGTGAAACGTTCCGCCTGAGCCTGAGCGTGCAAGCGAGAGCGCTGAACAAGCGATAGAGAGGCACGATCGGCCCAAGCAATAAGCTCCACCCACCTCGACGGAAGCCATTATTTGCTTATGTTATATATGTTAGCCATTATGTTTCTTTATGACGTTAGCACGTAAAACTATCGTTCGTAAACCGACTTTACAGACCACGAATTTTTTTTCAAACTCAAACTAGGCTATTTACAAAAACTTTTGAAGTAGTGTCTGTCAGTCAGAAAGTAGAAGCAGAAGTAGAGGTTTCTCATTCCAATAATATAGGCTACTATATCTAGAGCTCAGAGCAAAAGATAGAGATTGTCAACGACTATTTACAGAAAGTATTGTTTTAATTGTTGTAATTACATGTTATTGTAATCAAATAATATTTAATTAATAGAAAAACTTGATGTTACGTATTAATAACCAATAATATCACTATTTGCTAGCGTAATTATATTTTTGTTTCACAAATGCTAAATGTCACGATGCACCGCTCTTTTAAAACGACAATGTCATACTGAATGACGTGTTGATACCTATGATTATATAATGTCTAGATGGAGCGTCGCCCTACAATCATAACAAAGAAAACGAGTCAACAATTTCAAGTATGTGTGCGTGGAGGCGTCGTTTTACACTGTGCATCTACGTCTCTGTGTGCGTAAATAATGATTATATAAGCAATTATGTATATAATTATACATAAATTAATATTAATATACATATATTAATTATTTATTATTATTATTACGCATTTGGGCTTTGATTATATAAGCACTTGTCAGCCAATAGTTGGCTGACACTTTTTGACACGTTTGCGTGCACTTGACGCTCCATTTAGACATTATATATAATCAAAGGTTGATACCTATCTACAGTTCAGTGAAACTAAGTGATGATTTGAAGCGCTGTATCTAGTGCGTAGTACATATATATCGATGGCTTTAACTGACTTCATTTTCATTCCTATATCATCCTTCACACGATCCATCCTTCTTTTGTTTGGCCTTCCTTTCCCTCTCCATCCATCCACACATTCATAACTCTTTAGGTTACTTGCGTTTCATCCCTTCTCTTCAAATACCCATAACAACACAAATGTTTACCTTTTAAGTTTTTCGTCACTGGGGCGGACTGCCACTTTTAAACTTCTACTACTTAATACATATAATCATTTCTCACTTTATCCATTCTACATCCATCTTAACATTCTCATCTCCGCCACAGTAAAGATATCTATACAGTATTCTATCTTCATACAAACGGTCGGAACGCGAATCGTACCTACACTTTTTAAGTTAGTAGGGAAATTAGTATACCGACAGTCTCGAATGCGCCTCAGTGGCGAATATATTGTGTTGTTTTTGGTTGCTTGAATTCGTCAATAACGCACCCAGAGATAACATTTTTTAAATTACCTGGGAACTCCGAAAGACTATATGTTCCTGAAACTTAATAGACTATAAAAAAATGACTTCCAGACTATAGGTTGGTACTGTAGAGTTTTGCCCGTCGAGGGAGGCTTTATGTAATGAAGCCATAACTATTTAGTCTATGGTTAGAACCTTCTGGATACCTTAGGAATATATATTTGAATAATGTAGAAGGATAGTTTTGATATACTATGACATGTGATGTCAGTGAGCCCCAGCCTAGCTCAGAGCTGCGGTCTGATAAAGTTCCTCTCGCTAAATCTGATTAATATAGTCTTCTACAAGTCGATAATATCTTTCATTTAACGTAGCTTAGACTCACGATAGTTCGTACACGCCAACGGTGTTACAGTACCTACTTACTAGACTATTAAAAAAATGATATACCTACTATAATACGTAATTTGTTTCTTTTTTTAAAAGGTAAGAATTTCGCTTTTTCTACCGAGTAAAGTAGGTACCTGGATTAATAAACAAATAAGTGGATAGGGTGAAAAAGCGACCTACCTACGCTCGCGTTAAAACGAACTGGTAAGTACCTATCTAGGTAGTTTCTTAGGCTAGGCTATCTATCTACCTACTTATGTACTAGCTACTTACATATATTATTGAATTAAACAAAATGTCATTATAAAATGATTATGAGAGTAAATTATAGGTACAGACGCCAGCACATCAGGCCATTAAAAATTGTCTAATTTCCCCAATTGAATATGAACCTTACGCTTTTGTAATAAAATTGAAAATCTATCAAAGAAATTTGACAGATTGTTGCTCCAGCTTGTGCTGGACTCTGTATCTACCTATTTAGTAAGATCTTACATTTTATTTACTTTTTAAGTAAGTTTGTAGTCGGTAGTTAGAGGTTTGGTCAGCTGTGTTTTGCATTTTGGTTAAGTAAGAAGTAGGTGTTGAAGTTTGTAAGGATTGCAGAATAAAGGGAAATATTTTTTTTTGAGACGCCTTGAATTGCTGCCACTGAGGCGCAAATATCTTTCAGTCTCAAAATAAGGGTGGTTTTTTTATTAAACTTCTAATCAAAAACATAACATGCATTTTTATTGAACACTTCCCATTTAATTTATCTATTTCATTTTTTTTTATTTAATTAAAAATATTATATACCCATGGAAATATGGGTATATAATATTTTTCACAAAACTAAAAGGAAAATAAAACACTACAAATTTATAATCACAAAACTAGAACACACACTAGGAAGAAATTAAAACACTGTACGCGGGACAACCCTATCGCACGTTAAGGTACTGCGCGCATGTAGGTAATTAATTCAAGGACAGGGCCGAGTCACAATACTGTATAGATATCTTTACTGTGTCTCCGCTACGTGAAATCTTTTAAATATTTGAATTATTTTTAAAATATGTTTGTTTTTAGCATTTTAAAATAGTTATAAAACATTTACGTTTAAGCGTAATTCTTCTTTTTGTTATCTCTTATCTTAATAAGGGAATATCACTAGATATATTGCAGGTTTGAAATAAAAGGAATTACCCTCGATTTTTTCTCCAGTACCCATTACTTGCTGCGAATGATCTCATTCGTTTACTATAATTCAGTTAAATCCGGTGACAATAAATTATTACAGTGAGAATTGCATACATTGTTACTACTCAATATCAACCCTACTCAACTGACAACGATTGGTCGTCATCATATTATTATGATGGTGACAACGTTTTGGTCACATATTATATTATTAGGTCAACACAACTTCATCGAATACGCTTTGTTAATGGCTTGAATACCATGATTTATACCCTTGTTGGATTTGCTTCTAATTCACACAGTTATATCTATACACATTAGTTTAAATAATACGCTTTTTAATGTATGTGTATAATGATCACAAGTTCTAACGTCGCAATCGGAAAACTATTCTGTAAATCAGACGTTAAAATCATGTACCTCGTTTGCCAACATTTTGCAGGAACAGCCGGTTAGCGACGGCCTGCCGCTGGTTGGCTTCGCGCATCTGCTTGCGGGCCACTTCGAGGATCAGCCGCTGCCGCAGCACTTCCATGGGGTTGTTGATAGACAGCGACGGCATCTTGCGCTTCGGCCGCGCGCGACCCTCGTGCAGGTCCGTAGGATCCACCAGCCTCTGCGGCAACCCCAACCACTCATATTGTTGTAGTTTGTGGGACATTAAAGCATGGATGAACTAAGAAGTAACTATGCATTTTATTAACTTTGGCTGAGAATCAATATACTTTCAGAATGGTAGAAAAACAGTCCTCAAATCACCCATCCTCCTCACTTCGTCTAGGTGGTGTTCGACAAAAGCTAGACGTAATGGCGCTACAAATTTGCCAGGTACACGTTTCTATTTGTTTAGTTTTGAAGCTACTCGCTAATTAAAAATTTCTAGTTCCAAAGCCAAGTTAATATAATATTTGATAAATTCAGGAAAATATTTAACGTCGAGTCTTTCAAAATAAATATAATATTCTGCCTAAATAATGAAAGAACAGAAATCACAGATAGTCAATTTTATTTTAGCCATCAAAGTTTACTTGAAGATGGTGAAAATCTGAGTTGGTTATAGTTACTGTTTTAACTACATTTTACTACATTAACATGAGCACAGATAAATTCCAAAGTAGATGGACGTACAAGTCATTTTTGCCATTGATAGGGCTAATTATACCACCAGTAATACTATAAAACTGATATGGCTAATTAAGAAAATAATGCGTGGGAAGTACAAAGAAAAATCTAAAAGCAAAGGCGTCTGAGTGTAACTAATTTGATATACAAAATATCTAGGAATAGAGCTAAATATAGGCTCAACAGATGGGCCGAGATGAGTCGCCGAAATAAAAGATGTTAGCATTTTACTACCGGCCTATTATGTATATCGAATTACTCTTCCCATCTCACGAGTCGATGGGACGAGAGCGATTCATTTCCCAATAAAGGGGTGAAGCTTGTGTACATACTATGAGGTGTTGGGTTCCGTATCACTCACCATATTTGTGCTACCGACAGTTACGTTTATCCTTGTTTCAGAGGCTTGTTATTTCTTGTGACAGCAGGTAGGTAAGTAATCTTACCACATTTCTGATCGAGTACAAATATAATTGTTTTGAATGGTTTTCCATTTTTTTATGTATAAAGTTTGATAGAGTATAAGCTAACCAAAGTAACAAGTTTACGTTATTTGTTACCACGGTTCTACAAATCTACACGTAGGCCCTAACGCCATCCGTCCAACATGTGGATCTAGGATGGTATTTTCTGGATAAAGTGTCGTACTGTATCTAGGTCAGGGTTTGATATGTGTCGCATTAACCAAAAGAATTCGTATCGTATGTCATCATAATGACATTAATTTATCACATTTACCTTCTACTTAGCCATAATATTAGCTCTTTTCACAGTATTTCATATTCAAACCACTCTTGAATATTAGATAATTACGCTTCTGACCCCAATTTTTTGTATTTAAATATTCGATTGCTACTTTCGGAGGGTTGATATCGATAAATTTGAATAAATTCCCTATAAATGAATTTGACGGTTGTAGAGATACGATGGCAATTACCTAAGGATATAATGTTGGCTTGATTGGTTTACAAAAATAAGAAAGTATACGAACTTATTTTGTGAATAACAGAAATAGGAATTATTATTTACAATGCCATTCAGTAGTGTGATTAGTGTCCTTTTTAAACTATTTTCCAAAATTAAATAACTCAATGCTATAATCAATAATGACTTAGAGATAGAGGTTACAGAGTTAATGAATGAAACAACACAAGTAATCTAAAAGACGTTTATTGCATCTTTTTATGCCAATAATTTAATACTATTACATTGTTAAGGTACGCATAGAGACATGCAAATAACATTTATTCAAAATAAATTAGTATAACCACTGGAACAAATGGTCTAATTATGCCACTATAGGTAATAGGTCTCTAAATTACTAAATAAAAGACAATTTAATCTACAAACGAAGAATTAATTTGTACTTTGCCTAATTTACAAAAAAATATCAATAAAGGTATCATGCGCATTTTGTTAATACTATACATTTCAAATACACTACTGTTTTAAACATTTTCTAATACTTGATGCTTTTCCTACACTACTTTTCAACAATTTATAAGGTATATGCTATGTAGAATATTTTGTGGCTATTTTAACGGATACTTTAGAACCATGGGTCTCGGATAACGTCTACATAGGCAGGCATTTCTTGGTTGGCGATATTAAGCTTTTAGAAGTATCTGACAGCTTGCACCGCAGGGGACCACTGGAAGCCTGCAAAACAAAACAGAATGATATTTCATAAACGTTACATGTACTCGTATATTTATCATACTTTTGAGAAAGAATTGTATGACTTGCATGCTTTGATACTAAATCAAATATTCAATGATAATAACATGCTTAGAGACGGATGGATATAAGAAGAACCCACTGTACTAAACAGAAAATAAAACAATCTAGAGAGATAATGAAGGATCATTGTGTAGCGTGGGTTTTTTTTACATTCTGCTTACAGAATTGCCACTTATACATATTCCACGCTCCATTACATCACAAAATAAGACTATATGGATACAGTATTAAATAATTTATCTTCAATATAAAAGTGGTCATGATGAGATAATAAGACAACGCTATTTAGCTAACTCCAAATAAAAAATAACTAAACATCATGCAATTGATACGAGTTCTACAATCTACATCACCTGTTCACGATAAAGTAATATAAAATGATTCAGCTAAAGCAATCTTCAAAAATTCAAATGATTGTAACAAGTTGTTCATTGTTGTTTTATTGTGATTGGCTACTAGCTGGTTGACTGATTTAATCAATCTGTGATGTCTCTAGTTCTTGTTTTATCATGAACGTCGCGTTACCCAATGGCTGGGCGTTTGAGCTCACCTCGTTTGCCGATATCGTTCAAGAAGTTCCTGTTGACGGCAGCGCGGTAGGCCTGCTGCTTCCTCTCTTTCTCCTGGCTCAGCTTCTGGCGCAGCACCGACATCGGCAGGTCGATGGACAGCGACGGCATGCGCCGCTTCACCCGACCACTGCCGGTCTTCACGCACCACCAGTTCAATTAGCTACTATCTCACTCATAGACTAGCCGAATTTCAGGCAATAGGGGATGATTTTGGGAATTTATGACAGTCATTCAAAGTTTTACTAATGTTTAAATAAGATATACTCATTTCTCTGGAGCTTTATCCTAGATTGAATAAGTATCACTTATTCCAGAGCATGTATTTACTTCATATCATCATGAAAACAGAATGGTGTGTGATCCGAATATACCATTGACTTATTTCTGACGGACTTTTTACAAAAACTTTATTGATCATTCTCCTGAATATGTCAGTTCAATTTAGTCAATAATAAATGAGCTGTATAAAATATGTTCACCCTTGAAGAATCTTTAGGAGAATTGGTTTTCAGGAATCTCTTAGGGTCTTAGCATTCTTCGTACGTTATCCATTAGACTAATGAATCAGTGACTGGGTCTTATAATTTAGTCCTAAAAGTATTTTATAACTCTGAATATATATATACCCTTTCTCTATAAATTCAGAGATTGTACTAAAGTACACATATACTCGTACTTCCTTATTTCCTAAAAGTGACTAAGATATAAAAATTAAACGGCTTTTTCTATAAAAGAATTATCTTTATTTTGCTCACAACAGATTCTCTACATACATGTTTTTAACTGCAAATAACAAGGGTAAACTTTGTACAAATCTATATTGGAAGCGCGTAACTTTAGTAGCGGTTACAAGTCAATCACACGAGGTCTAACAACAGCTGGTATCTACCACTTCAGTTCTGACTCCTCCAGGCTCCTACAAAATAGAAAAAACTTAATTATATTTACGCAAAGAATTTTGTAAAGAGGTTCAATTGGGGTTCATGCATGTTTGTCAAAGTATACATGCAACATGCGAATACTTTCTTAAATATCAGGAAAATGTACGGTAATCAATCCATTCTTTCTACGAATTTAAATCATTTTCATCCCAAAAATCGTGCATATTTTATTCATTTTTATTTAGATAATTTTATTGGTTCATTCTAACCTCGCTTTCCGACTCGGTCAAGGAAGTTCCTATTCTTCTGTGCCACTCTCTCCATATAGTTGTTGAAGGCACCTCGCTGCAGCACTTCGACTGCGGGGTTCACGGAGAACGAGCGGCGCGTGCGCATCTCCGCACCGCTACTTGCCACCTTCGTTATACACTCATGTTTATATTCACTGTACAATCTTATCCCGAAGTGCGAACGAAGATACATAAAAGCAAGCGGGGAGAGACAGCGAAGCCGCGGAAGAACTATCAATCGAATAGAGATAGCGTTAAGCAAAAGATTCTGGTAGTGTTTGTGAAGCACTTTCCTTAAAATTGTGTGTACTAACAATAAGAAAGCGTATTGGTAGGTCTCCGCAGGGTTGCATTTCTTTTTCTTTAGTACTTTTACTGTGATTTAGTCTTATTTAGCTAAGAATGTTCTGCTAAACTTTAGAAGTTGGCTTGACAGTGTTTAATTTTAGTCAAAGTTGAATAGAAGCTGTCTGGTCAATTGGCGTTTATGCCTTATAAACTTGTTACGACAGGTGTAATGTATTCACGATACTATGTATTTACATACGATAGTTTAAATGTAACAACAAATACAGCGGGACCCAACGTAAATATTAAAGTTAACGTGTAGGAACACGTAATTAAAAGGTATGCATCGTTGAACATAACGGCCATACAGTATACGACTCGAATAAAGTGTGCATCAAGCGAGGAGTTCGGTCCGAGCGCCACTATTGTACTGTCTGTGGTAAAACGTAGCTCTCACGATAAAGTTTAACCGCAAATAGTTATTATTAACTTGTTCATATTTGCGTACCATGACAACAATTATTTGCTACATTTATCTCCATAATAAATGATGCTTCAAATTCTTTCTCCAGCGAACATTTTCATAAGAACTTTTGAAGTAACTTTTGTACTTTAGGGTTAAACTGAATTAATTTTACACGTTTTCTGTGTAACTTAATATAATTGACGTTTTAATTGCTCTGTTCATTATGTTATTGCGCCGCTTTGTAAAGAAAATCTCAAATTAATTATAAACGTGCTTCTATTTATTCCATTTTATAAACCCTACGATAGTCTGACACCTTAACGATTATCGATCGCGAGTGGACACGGCAGGAGATTACTAATTGACACCTTAATTTGTTTTACTAATTACAGGGACACTTTTGTCTTGACAAAGCAAACTTTGTCTTTAGATGGGGGAGAATTATGCGTACAGAAACAAAGATTTGAGAAGATTTTCATCGAATGATGTTAATCGCGTTAAACAAACAAAACGACTTTTATATTCGAAGTTTGAAAGTTAGCGAGTCTAGAAATATCTGAAATATAATGAATTAAGTACTTTCATGTCGCCTTTACCTACAAGGAGACCCTTACGGCAAATTAAGCTGCAGCTCAGCTAAATAATATTCATAATAGATATTGAGTATAAGTATATCATTTTAATACTTACTACACATGCATATACTTCGCTTTCAACCTTGCTTATGGTGATGCAAAGCACCCTTAACCATTTTCCGAAGGCAAATATTATATAAAAACAAAGAAGGTTATTTACCTGTGAGTCCCGGGGCATGTCAGCGAGCAGGTACAGCCAAGGCGCTCCAGCAGCGTAACGAGCGGCCATCGGCGACATCGCGTAGAGGCTCTCCTGAGAACAACATTGGTACATTTATAAACGAGTCACAATTATATATTTACAAAAAAAATCCCTAGGGGCCAAACATAGCTGATCACAATTATATTATTAAAAGATCTGTATTATGTACCTACCTATGATCCACCATAAAGATATTGATTGATTGATTGATTCAATAAACAATGGAGATCTTTTACATTGTCGAATTTTACTGTAATATCGGTCATGGTCAGAAAAAGTGGTTAATGGTCATCAAAAGAGTTAACTTTGACTACGGTTGTTGATGAGCACGATATCTACCTACCTACTCCACCCAGACCTACTTTGTGTATAAGAATAACAACAGAACCTAATCCTACTTAATATCTGTTATATATATAACTTCTGTTTTAAGTAACTTTCGACTCTAGTGGATTTATCCTCTTTAAACTTTTGAAAAACCAATATCT
Organism: Charanyca ferruginea; assembly: GCA_947361185.1. Lineage (NCBI taxonomy): Eukaryota > Metazoa > Arthropoda > Insecta > Lepidoptera > Noctuidae > Charanyca > Charanyca ferruginea. The sequence goes on along the minus strand of OX376059.1, from coordinate 15,616,498 downwards.
TAGTCCTAACTAACTTGTGAGGCATTCTATTTTAATCCATAGTTAACTAAGCGTCTCCTGTAGAACTTGCTGACACAATCGAATGAACGATTCCGCAATATGGATATTTTCTTAGTATTCACCATTCGTTCCCGACGGATTCGCCAATTTTCCACCATGCGACCACGGCATACAAGAGAATATTGTAAAAAAAGAGTTTCTCGACTTTTTCCGATTGCCTGCGGCTTATATAAACCTACTGAATATTTTCACAAATACAAACAAAGTTAAAGGAATCGTAAAATTTGTACGTGATGCTTCTTTGTATATTTGGTAACATAAGAGTTTCGTGTCGGACCAGTGTTATAAAGTTGTTACAAATTTGTGGTCTAACTCAAACTAACTCGGCTATTAATTGGTTTCGCATGTAAACATTCGCATCACAACCGTCTGAAACTAGACTCGACCCCAATTTTGTGCGTCTAAACATTTTACTTATGAAACTGTTATGTAGATACACCACGATGTAAATATAACATTATTTTGTGAGGTACACACTTCACAAGACAGAAATAGAAGTCAAACCTTTATCTGTTTCTAGTGGGAGAAACGTTAACGTATTAAATGTAAAACGGTCTATAAATTCAAATTTTAATTCTAAACTAGCAACAAGAATAATAAATTACTAAGATTTATATGGTACTGCTACCGACTGGACATTTCGAGCCTCATGCGTAGAACCACATGACGCAAAAATATACATCAACATTGACATTAATTTCATCATACTTAATTTATTTGGTTGAGCCATAAGGTGCCTTGATCGACCTGTGATTACCTACAAATCTTGTGCACATTTGCTCATATTTATGCAAACACTTCATAGGTCTGTTACGTCTTATTTTAAGGTAAATAATCTAATCGGATAGCACGTGAGCAAAACTAACACCTGGTGTAGGTTCAGTCGACCAAAACCAGGCCAGCACATCAAGCTATAACAATCTGTCAAACTTCTTTGATAGATTTTCAACTGTATTGCAAGACAAAAAGGTTCATATTACATTGGGAAAATTTGTCAGTTTGGTATGGCTTGATGTGCTGGCGTCTGTACATACTAAGATTGAATAAAAACTAATACTATCGCTATGTATTTTTCACTGACGTGTCTTCACGAGGTCTTAATTTCAAATTGACGTGACGAAAACTCAATCTCAGCGATTTGTAAATTTTTTGGAAAAGTCGTCGATTAGAACTCTTCCTTGATCGGCGTCTCTAGCAACTCGTTTGTTTGAAGGTTTGATCACATGCCGTGGCTTTATGAGGACTTACGTCATCAGGTGCGGAGGAGTCCATCTGTACCATGTCGAGGGGTGAGAGGGAGTCGGGTGCAGGAGCTGCCACGACGCCCGACCCAGCTGCCATCACCACAGCGCACCAGAGAGCCCACCACATCTAGGACAAAATACAGATTTAATTAAATGAGGTTTAACAAAAACCTAAAATACCTCCTCTACGTGAAGATTTGTAAAACGACTCCTTTACGGCAGTCTACATAGTTTCAAAATCACTTTAGATTAACTCTTAGGTAAGGTAAGTAGGTGAAATTTTTGGCTGTTAACTTACTTCGCGACGGACTGGCAACTGTGACATATAAACCAAATATTAATACAAATAATGTTCATTATCAATAACTGGGTCGAACACCAAAAGAAACAGAAAACTTTCTCTAAGAGAGGGGAGGGTCGGTCCCTATGTGTGAAATATGAATATTAAAATTTAAAACCAACCGATCCATGAGCGATCGTTTCCTTTGACTTTGATTATAATGGCTGCCATATCGCTCGTTTCGCCACATTGTGTGCATTTTTGGAAGGTGTCCTCATAAATATTCACAAGTTCGCATTTATTCCCATCACGCTTCTCGTCAGCGGCAACCACTAAGTTTTAAAACCAGAGCCCCCATTAACCCGGCCTCAGCGGCTGTAATAGTAACCTTTAATCCAAATTCGTAATTACGTAAGGAGACATTGTTGTTAATTCTTCAATCAGTGGGTATAATCTTGTTTTTAAACATCTCATCCTACCCAAATAACAAGGCAGCATTTAGATTCTCAGCTAAGACATACCAAGCGTCGGTAAAGAATTAGATGAAGATTAGGAAATTCAGTGGCTTTAACTATTTACGTAATGAAAATTGTTGTCTTGGAATCCAAAGGTTAGTATCTGGGGCAGGTCTCATATTTTGAAACTATATTTATATAGGTAAAGTAATTCCGTTTCTGGTTATCGCAAAAATTAAGTTTTGTTCAAGAATTAGTATCACTGAGCAAATAGCAAACTTTTGATAACTCTTTTCCACACGACACGACACGGTTGGCGCAGTGGTTGAGCGATCGACTGCTGCGCAGCGTGTTGCGGGTTCGATTCCCGCCCAGGGTAAACATTTGTGTGATGAGCACTTGTGTTTGCCTTGTGTCTGGGTGTTGTTTATCTATATATGTATGTATTTACAAAAAAAAAAAGTATTTGTGTATGTATATCAGCTGTCTGACACCCATAGTACAGGGTCTCCCTAGTTTGGGGTCAGATGGCCGTGTGTGAAAATGTCCCCACATATTATTATTATTATTATTATTAATACTTTGATGGAATTTGAGTTATTTATTTGCAGAAGAAAAATCAAGCTGTCATAAAAAACAAAATGCCTGCACAAAGGTGAGCTCAGTCAGGTATTTTTCGATGGTATTTAAATCACCCTAAAGGATATATCTATAGAAAAACTGTACTTTACTTTATAAAGTACAGTTTTAACGCGAAATATTTCCTGATAACAATTTGAAATTGTCTGTATAAAGTTTAATTTAGAAGGTTACAATTTAAATAGACAATGTAATTTACGATCGACTACCTATCTACCCTTCAGTTATAAAGAGAACATTGATTTCGTATAAATTCTTTTCTAAAATAAAATATGCTAACTCTTACACATTCTGTTATCCGAACTCAATTACACTTTATAAAATATTTTACAAAATGTACGAATATCTGTTATTTCTAATGGATATGAGCAATGTTTTGCTGTTTATCTATATCAAATATTACTCTTCAAATCTCAGCAATTGGTACTGAAATGCTTTTAAGCATAAAAGAAAGACATACATCAACATGTTTCTAAAGTACACATGTCAGTAAAAGCTGTGATAACGTGTAAAACTAAGTAAAAGATATTGTAAATCAAAGTAGAAAGCTTTACTTTTACGAGTTTTATTCGAAGCGATTGCAGGCGCGGGTCGGCTCCGCGTGACTTATCGGCTTTGGGTGACGTCGGATATTTGTCCGTCATGAGATTAGCTCATCTTGCACAGTTCTTATTAAAAACGTCCATTTGCTCAAAATCTATGTTCGTAAATGGACGCTTTTACTAAAACAAACATATGATATTCGTAAAGTAAAATCGATTTTTGTTAGAGCTTTCTTGATTCTGAGAATAAGAAAGTAATAAGAATTCTTTCAGGCTATCAGATATTTGTCTAAATTGCAAGTCACGCTCAGCAGATGCAACACACATACCTACACAACCACAGACAATTCTGGTAGATACCTCTGTATGCAAAATACGCGCTGAGACGTGTAGTTGCGGAGACCAGCCTGTCATACTACTACTACTACTACTAGGTACCTCTATTGTAATGTTTATTACCACTGAGAGCTATTCATTTCACCCATTAGAATTAGAAACGATAAACTATAAATGAAATAATATTTTTGGTAGTAGCTCGGTTCGCTTTTGAATGACGTCAATCCAGAAAAGTAGAAAAAATCTCCACGTCGGTTCCGTTGTTTTTGTGCAAATGACAGGAGATTTTTTAAATAAAACAAAACGAGAAAAGAATTGTAAATGGAAATTCTTTACTAAAATTACACCATTCTTTTTTAATTCAATTTAAAAAGCCTTTTTTATGTAATGGAGAGCTGGTTACCGGAGTGGCTAGTACGAGTAATATCATTTAGGGAGGCTGTTTGGCTTAATCGTGACGTGAATCAAGTAGAGTGCCCCGCTTCCAAGTGGCTGTAATTTGTCATCGGACTGTCGAGACGAGATTTGACCAAGTCTCTAACTAAACGGGACAACTCTATTTACGTAGGATCTGTTTCAACAACTCGGCAAACTTGCTCTGTTTATGGTTGACCCACCTGTCCCTCAGCGATAAACACTCGTTAGACAGCTAACTGCACAATTTAATTAATGTTTATTTACTCTGAACATTAAATAAGTACTGATAATATAATTAGTCTCCAAAAGAATATAGCAGTTGTTTAAAAATGCAGATTACAGCGAAAATAAAAACGTTATGCCAATGAATATAATATTTTGGTACGAAACAGAGGAGATTTTACAAATGAACAAGATGTAAAAGTGGAATATAAAAGATAATTTGAGTAATATGAGAGCTGCCCATTGCAGCAGGTGCAGATGGTAATGTAGCGATGAAATCAGACTAAATATACATGCACAGCGCAGCAATTGTACCCACAAAGGGAAAATATGATAACTGGATATATTATGCATATTATATTATAAAAACACGTATAAGATAACATCTCTCGTCGCTGCTGTATTCACGAAGCAACGTATTGTAACAATTTCGTAATAATTTCTACTTTATCTGACTTGTTCAAAGTACAGACAGGTAAGTAAGTTTACCTGTTCCTAGACGTTAATTCCTTTTTAGTACCTAGTAGGCTTAGAGCAAAACCTTGTAACAAACACTTGCAAGATATTGCGTTTCTACAGAAAGTTCTGTAAGGATCACCATTGCATGAAGAAATGGAAGGTTTAAACAGAATTAACTATATTGGTATTGTACGGAGTCGGAGTTTAGATTGATATTATAACTAGACTGTGTATAGGAAAGTGATAGTTTGCGAACAATAAAGGTTTGTTTCACGCCATCAGGGCGTAGCTCCGACTCTCCGAGATCTATTGTGTAGCGGCTGAACTGGAAGCTCCCGTGGAGATTGCTATCCGTTTCTCTGTAAAATGACCCCCACAAGTTTTGCACGGATGTTGTAGCCCGAAGCTCCAGCCAATTTCCGATAAAACTGAAACTGTGCACTTAAATTTTATAACGTTCAGTCAATTAATTTGATGCTTAAGATATGTTTATTACCTAACCCTACTACACCACTACAGCTAAATTAACAATTAACAATATCTTGATAGCATTTAGTGATTTTGCCAATATCCGTTGATAGTTTGATGTTCCATAATATTAATCTGGGTTACCAATTTTGTGAAAATTGTACTAGTAGTTATCACAACATATGTTATTGGGTAAGTAATTTTGTATCATAATTAAGTCTCGTGGTTTAGAAACGTCGAAGGTCTGGTACAGACTTGTTCTCGTTCTTATGTTTACTCAACTATCATTATACTGAGTGGATTCATAAACGTCTTTTATTTTAAGAAAATTCTATGAGACATTTATTTGAAAGTTCATAAATGATAGAAACAAAAAGTGCGTTCACACTAACTCAATAATTACTTGAGAACTTGTTTATTTAAGTAAACGAATAATGGTGGTTATTCCCTTATTCACAAACAAACTAAAATTAGAACAGTTGGCATCTCTTACTGCCAGGCAGCTAAAGAAAATGACGGCGACAGATAAGAACTAAGTTAGAGATATTAAATTAGTTTTTTCTTGATAGCTTCGCCGTGTTTTTATTCAATACGTTCTGAAAAGACAACTATAATTGTATGCACATTTTACATCAACTTAAATTGACAGCTCTTATTAATATAATGTCTCGTTCTTGTTTGATTTCATAGAAAAAGATATAAATAGTTCGTGCACAACAATTGGCAGAAAATTATTGTCATAATAGTTAGCCTAAATTAGTTACTTAAGCTCTCCTTAACACTGTTTTGTAGCTACAGGGACTTTTGTTGCCGAACTTACTATTAAAATCAGCATAATTCTTTATAAGCTTACTACAAGCCCAAAAATAGAGCTCGTTTTTTAACTATAAATAGAAGCACTTAAACTTGTGCCTAAAAGACTAATCCTGGTCAATAAGAAATAGTCGACGTTACGCTAAGTCACAATTTCTGAATGGCCTGTGGGCGGCTACATATTTTCCAAGATAAGCCAATATGGATGTCCGTTTTTGGGACCACTTTCTTACACAAACATAGCCCCTTTCTGATTACATCTGTTGACTTACATGTCTCATGTGTCATTTTTTTTAACAATACTTGGATAAAATGTCTCATTGTCTCAAGGTTTTTTATTCTTAATAAGACGACATAAAATACTAATAAAATTATAGATATATACACAATTGCACAAGACGGTATCATCACAGTCGTCTACGAATAAAAAAACTTCCAAGCAATTTATTATCTACCGCGACACAAAGAGTAAGAAGCTGCTTAGAGTTTAGCACATGTATCGCAGTAAACAGCCAACCGAAATCGTATTTACGGCTGACTGCAAACAGAAGTACACTATAAAACAGAATGCAACAAGTGCCACAGACAGCTTTGGTTCGACAAATATTGACAGCATTGCTCCGGTCCGGACCGGAACTACGCAGCGAATGGTGTTTCCTCCCAACGTCACGATACCAATACTATTTGATCCGCAATTTCGAAAAGGTTCTCATAAGCACTCTATTTTATATTCACGGCCTTTTTTCACAGCGAAGCAGTCCTGCAGAGGTATCCGAACAAAATTTGATTGAATCATCAGCTCACAATTGACCGTCAATCGGTTTCAGCTGCCTGTGTTTAAAATGAATAATATCGGCTCATGCACAAATATGTATTTCGAATATATTCCAAATAACATACTTTGATGTGGTATTCATTATTGTGGCTCTCAAAAAGGTACTCGGGTTTGAACAACTGGTTTTGTAACTAAACTCTACCCTCCGTGGCTTGACCAAACCGTAACTATTTCTATTGGTCAAATACCGAAATTAATAAATTAAATGATCTTGATTCAATGTAGGTACCTAATATCATAAATAGCGGGTAACAGTAATATGAAAGAAAAGATGTATACAACCTATTGTTACAGTCTCCTTTCAAAAGAATAACGAAAAAATATCATGTTCATAAACAATGGAAAATAAAGATTACGTTCGTGATTACATACACAATGTGATCGAAGAACCAATACATTATATTTATACGGTATCGGAACATGTTTATAAATCTCCCTTTTAGAAAATATGAAGATAGAGAACATTTTTTAGTAATCTCTATTCTGTCTAAAGCGTTTTAAAGCTAAAATTTATCGTAAGTAGACATTCAAATACGATGAATTTTCTTTTGTCTTTTCCAAAATATAAGAGATATTAAATTTATGTTGAACCAACTCGATAAAACGGGAACACATCAATGAGTATTTATTACCATAATTATATTAAAACTTACCATTTTTGCTATAGAGGTGTGAGAACAAAATCCGGAGTGAATCTGTAACCAAGAGAAATATCCAATTAATACCAAAAACAGGTTCATTTCAATATAATGTTGATATCAAATTAATTTTCCTTATTAATTTGTAGGTACATATTCGGATAATTGTATCCGAATACGGTCACTAGTAATGTAATATTCGATATCATGTTGCATTCAGAGAAAAAGGAAATGATGGACATGACCCAATTTAGACTTCGAATGAGGACGGGATAGTTTCGGAAAAAATTGAAATGTCAGGCGCATGTGGAGTTGCATCAATGGCAGATGAACATTACTAGATTAACTCGCAGATCTGATGTCCTATTTCTAAGTTCACGTTTTGTTAGTTCGATCTTTAAAATTTCTGCAATTTTTTCGTGGTACAGTGCCTCTCGTATTTTTCGTTTATAAGTATTCATGTTTGTTCTTTTCAATGTATTTAAAAAGTCGTGGAAAACTACATAAAATGTCTGTTAAGTTTGTAGTGTTTCTTTCATAATAATGATACAAATAGTATGTTCATTACTAAATATGAGTATCGTTACACGTACTCTTGGTTCTTCATAAACAATATCGTTTCAACTTTGCCTTCAGAGACGATCGTTAAATTACCTGCGAACGTAACGACATCTTCAACGATAATGGAGCCTATGTAAGCAGAGTATTTATCACAATAAATTCCTATTATTACTCAGTAGGTTTTCGTAAAAGCATAACTCTGCAAATAGCACCTTTGTCGGTGCAGAGGGAAATAGTTGGGTAAACTAGTTTCTTCGGATAAGAAACATTGTTAGTCGAGTATTGTTGCTGAAATGATTTCTGAGGATTAAAGTATTTGCTGTAAGTCACGCAATCTTCAGATTTGGGGAATAGAAATAGAAAATTATTTATTGTCCTGCTAATACATATCGCAATGTGAGTAAAATTGAAACTCGGAAGTATTACGCTAAGGCGCTAACAAGCGACTTTTGCAGATTTAAAACTGACAATCACGTCAAAATGTGTAGTGTAAATGATTTGAAAAAAATATATGTTAAACTAGAACATTCTCTTAATCATTAAGTATGTGATTTTTTTTGATTAAGTTCATATTAAATAGTTTAATTAAATCGTGAAGTTGTGTTGTGTCTGACGCGGACAAAACATTGATAATCACACAAAATCTACCAGGAATATTTAATCGAAGTTTTACTATCTTACAGACAATTTTATTATACTATCTTTTAGTATACGCCTTTTTTTAAGTTATAGAATACTATCTTTATTTAATTTTTTCGATTAAACTTTGAGAGTTTTGGACGCAGCGCATACGATTCTCTGGTCGCTCAAGGTCGCCGGCGTATATCGTCGCCTTAATTAGTGAGTGAGCCCCGAACTAGACAGATTTATATTATGAATTATCTTTACCTATCTTTATCTTTTGGCTCAGGTTGTGATCATTCATAAGTAAGTTATGATCTGTACTTATGACGTATAAGATAAATAATTTATATCTTAACGAACTATTCATAATACATTGCATGTAGAGCTATTGGAATTACATTTGCCAGAGATACCTTTTTGTTTCAGCTGCCGACGTTTGCTAGTGTCATGATAAAGAAATCAAATTAGGAGCTTGTATATTTTACTATCAAAATGGGAACAGCAGGGGTAGTTACTACCTACTTATGTCGGTCCTAAAGCGGTTGACGTCACATAAAAGCATACGAAATACCCGACGCAACATGTTTAAATATTACAGAAGATGTAAACGTGCGATTGTGCGAATATTTTCTTTCCCGTACCAACACGTCACTAGATAGAAGCAAGTATCTACATTAATAAATTAAAACTTAGTTACTTTCAACAAAAATATGTCTTTACTTGTGGTATATTTTTGTTGAAAATAACTAAGTAAGTAATTAGAGGAAAACTTAGCGGAAAGCTCTGGATAAAATCTTTAGAAATGCAGCATACCTAAATGATTATTTTACATTTCCTATAGGTTTATAGATTATTCGGCAAACGGTCCGAAAATGAAAATTGCCGCCATTTTGTTTGTTTTTAATAAAATCACGTTATAGGCAAAATTAACAGTTCTATTAATGTTATGCATGGCATGTGACATCCAACGTTTCCTACATGAAAACAAAAGGTACTGCTAAAAATTACTCATTGATAAACACCAAAAACGAAACTCCGGCAAAGCATACCTGAGGCGCTTTGGCACCTTTCGTTGGATTTTTCACTGTCACGTGTGATCTAAAAATTAAGGGGAGCTCGTCCACATCGAGATGACGCCATGAGAATGCGATAGACGCGTAAGTATCGGCAGGACGGGCCCTGATTAAGGGAACAATGCTTTGTCCCACGCGAGGTGATCGATCTCAGCCGGTCAACACTTCAACTGTAATTGACGCGCCGAATTACACCTAGCGCTATTTAGTTGATCGAATTATTCCGCCCACCGATAATTTGTTTGGTTATTAATATTTGAACGAGTTAATAAAGGTCATTTTATTTTTAACCCTTGTATCGTTACTAAAATAATATTATAATGAAAATTCCGTCATCGGAATTATATTTAGTACTGTCCAATTGGATTCAAATATCCATGTTACGGTTAAAACTAGAAGTGCGGCTACTTCTAGTTTTAACCGGTTATAACTAGGTGTAGCCGGTAGCAGTTGGTTAAACTGACGTCGGTGTGCGGCTGCACCTAGTTCTAGCCGCTATGATGAAGGCTAGACCTAGTTCTAACCGAAACTAAGTAAGTAGGATACCATCTAAGTTTGACCACATGTGGCCGGCTGCACCTAGTTTAAGCCGGCTAAAACTAGGTGTAGCCGCACTTCGGCTATTAGCCGTAACATCCAGTGGGCTAATTCACGTAACTAAAGAAGTGCTGTTGCAGTACAGTTGCAGTTAAGTTTAGATCAAAACAACGCTTTTCGTATTCTCTACCGCTGTCAGCGTCCGAGTGCAATAACGGCATTCTACTGTTGCGCGTCTTTGGGGCGCGCTTCGGAACGCAACTTGATCGGTATTCTACTATTCGTTTGACGTCTCAAAATGACATTTAAAAAGCACTAAAATCTGTACTGGGGTATTATTAATAACGTCACAGAAATGTAATCGATTCTATTCGATTATTTAGTGAGTAATATATTTTCTCTCATGTGGCTAGTAAGTTTGGTTGTCGTACAGTTGACGTGCAGTTCACGCGCAGCTTACGCGCAGTTCAAAGATTACAAGAATACCGTTTATCACTCATACTTGAACTTAACTGCAACTGCACTACAACTTCATCGGCGCGTCATAAAATTACGTGAATTAGCCTTCTGATCACAAACAATTTTCTAAGATGTGTGCCTAGATATGTTAAAAATTTACCAGTGCAGTATCGATGCTGATAAAAAGTTAGATTGTATATGTAAATATTCACAAAACAGTTTGCGAAGTGATCTACCTCAGTGCCGAGGTAAACGTAAAACTTTTAAACACTGAAATTGATTTTCCTCGATAAAACTTGTCGAGTCAAAACAAAATATTACACTAGAACTTTGAAGGTGGAAAGTGAAGGTTAACGCTGATGTTTGCGCTGGCGTTGAAAGTGTTGAAACAGACAATAAACTAAAGGACATAAACTAAAGATCATCGAATGTTGAGTCTTTGATCATAGTAGATACAAAATTTTGTGCTATTTTGTAAAATAATACCCTCCAAGAATGATTTAGGTGGGCCGCTTAAGCCTGGAGATCCGTAGCACAGGTTTTTCCTAGTACGGACTCCAGTCCCTTGCAAAGGTGCTTTTGTCTGCATTTATATTGTATAGCCCTAAGGTATTCATTATTATAAGCTAACCTTTGTGGAGAGAGAAATACATTTTATTTATTATTATTATTATTATTTAGATGAAGTGAATATGAGGTGAGTTGTCAATCCCTAGCATCACGTGGAATGGCAGCTCATCGCTCTGTTCCAAAGTTGAATAATATTGTTTTTATGACACATTTGCGCGTAAAGTGTCTCTTATTACACCAATTTCAATATCGTTATGTATGTCATTACGTACTAGTGCGTTATTGTAATATAAAACGCACGAGTTTCGTAAAACGTACAGTTTATCAAGATGCTCCGTCTAAAACGAACGGTACTTTTTTAAATCTTAGCATAGAGTTTTTATGTCAGAAAAGTGGTCAACATTTTATGAATAAAATTAACTTTGGAAGATAAAATATAAAAAATAAACATTTAATTCTTTAATTTAATTAATTTTGACAATAAATTACAACCATATATCTGTAACAAAAACAAAAAAATATTAATTTACTTTATTAGTAATACTGGCTGTTTTTGTGCCTTTGCCTTAATAAAAAAGCGCTGATGCGCGCGCATCGCTAATTTGTGAATAAGTAAAAATTATTACGCGCGCTTTTTCTTTTCGCTGTATTGTTTTTATTTGAATTATTTCCTCGCAAATATGTTATAATATTTGAATTATTTCCTCGCAAATATGTTATAAAACGTCGTATGACATACGTGCGCTTTGACAATTACAGCCTCTGTTTTCTTGTAGCCAGCAATATCGCCTCGGCTGTAATTTTCAACCTACCGCACTAATATCATAATGTACTATTACGAGTTTCTGAGCGGAATATCAAAATGAAACTGATATTTCAATACCTATTTACTTTTATTGTTTCATCCTCAAAGCAGAAGAGGTAAGATATGTAAATCGATTATCTTCAAAACGACATTTTAACCCCGACCCATTGATTAGATTCGTGACCCAACTCCACAAGTCCCTAAATGAGGTAGAAGGCACTGCTACCTCCTCACCGTCGTCCCCGACAACTATTGTTCCAATTAATCAATAGTCAATTACTGTACAATATTTGATGGTTAGCCACACAATATAAACTATTGACTATAATAACATTATTACGGGGTCGATAATAACGAAATTATTTAATAATTATTGGATGAAGTGTACGTGTTCCGAGTGGAGTATGAGATAGATGCCGCTGTATTGGGCGGTACGTGATGGTTGAGTTAAATGGACACAAGATTATCCTAATATGGAGCTATTACAGCGCTAATTACTGATAATTATACTGGATTTGTCCCTATTGACAAATTCTGGGCTTTGTTTACGTTATAATGTCTGAATAGGTCTGAGATTCTACGTGGGTAGGAGTAGTAATGGTAATATTATGGATTTTAGTAAATATTCACCACCATTATGTCTGAGAGGATAGATATATGTAACAAGTTTACATCTATTCCTACAATAAAGGGCAAAGTAGGTATGTGTAAAGTACTTCTAGACAAAATTCTTAAAGTTTTTGAAGTACATTTCATCAAACTTACCGTTTATACTAACGCCTCGTTCGGGAAATCTTGTGCCTCGTCAAAATATTAAGAGGCAACCGAGCCGTATAGTATACCGGCCGGTTTTCGCACCGTAATTTGTGCTGCAATTTGTTAATGGCGTAATAACGCATAGTAAGCGGTTACCCGGGTGGTTACCCGGGTGGCGACCCTACTAACAGGCCGTTACAAAACCCCATAGTTATTACACGTAAGGGAAATTGTATAAATATACTTAAATCTATGAAAGACATGAAATTATTATTTATTTTTTGACTTGTTTCTAAAGAACTTTAGATTATGTATCTTACCGAGACTATTAAACTACCTTGTGTAAACACGACGTTAACATCATATCTATACTAATATTATAAAGAGGTAAAATTTGTTCGTAAGTTTGTATGTAGGGGGTAATCTTCGAAACTACTCATTGGATGTCAATAATTCTTTCACCAATAAGAAGCTACGTTATTCCTGAGTGCTATAGGCTATATTGCATTGTAGAAAAAAATAGAGATCCTTGAGAAAATTCACGCGAACGAAGTCGCGGGCAAAGTGCTAGTATTAGATAAATCTCCTAGTTTAGTCTTATTCAAATACCTACTACCTACAACTGTCATGTCAAGAAATACCGTCGTCATCTTCAGCAAACTGATATTAGCCCGTAAATGACACCACAGTCTAATATGTGTCATAGTGTTTGTTATCGAACTTCTCCGAAACGGCTGGACCGATTTTTATTCTTTTTTTTTGTGTATTTTTGGTAAGGCTGAGAATAAGTCGTTGGGTATTTTTTTCGGTTGTAGGGTAGGGCAAAACAACGTTTGCCGGGTCAGCTAGTATAAGTATATATTCATACTTCATACTAATATTATAAATGCGAAAGTGACTCTGTCTGTTACGCTTTCACGATAAAACGGCTTAACCGATTTTGATGAAATTTGGTATGACAATAGCTTGAACCCTAGGGAAGGACATAAAGAATATATTTTTTAGACTCTTCCCTTTATTTATAGTATAAGACAATATTACTTGCCAAACATAGTTCTAGGAAACTTCTTCAACGGAAAGTACCTACCTTATAAATTGTGATTCCCTTGAGTGTCAAAATGCACGTTTTTTGCGACATAGACGGCCGTATCTTTTTTTCACGTTAACTTAGAAGTTTGATTTTTTCACAGCTTCAAGGGACCACAGCCTTAAGTATATGGTTTTAATTTCACTCGATACCTTTACGCGTTCCGGAGATAAAGGGTCTTGACAGACAGACAGACGGACAACAAAGTGATCCTATAAGGGTTCCGTTTTTTCCTTTTGAGGTACGGAACCCTAAAGATACCAAAGCTCGGTCGCCCAGATATTGCCTATTATATGTCAAGAATCACGAATCAGTTCCAGGAATATTTACCACTCTTATGAACAGGATGGTATAATTAGAACCGCCAGGGGATTACGCCAAGACCCAGACGTCGGTGTTAAGACGGTAAGCCAGTCATCTAAACCCTGGTACAATGTTTACTAAGTTTAACAAACAAACAAGTTCCACGAAATTATTATCTACCTTGTATTTTCATCTAAGATTACATAAACATGACTGTGATAATGATGAATCTGTTTATAGATATTATAGATAATAGATGAACCTGCAGTGATATTCTGTAAAAATCTACCACAGTGAACTTTGGTGAAGTGATCTGTCCATCTTACAAGCAATGCAATATTTGTAATGTTAATGTAATTGTCTTATTGAAGTCGTGTTAGTATAAAGAAAGAAAAATGTATTGGAATTTTAATTAATAGTTATTATTAGATAGCTTTTGCCCGCGACTTCGTCCGCGTGAATGTCGGTTATCGCGGATGCAGACGAAGTTGCGGATTAAAAAAAGCTTTTTCATTTATCACTTTATAGTTTTTGAAGGCGGTTTTCTTTTCTTTGAAAAAGCTTTTTGTTTTTTCACTTTTTAGTGTTGCCTTAACATCCAAATCCATTAAGAAACGGCGACACACTTAAATAAAAGAGATTGTAAGTCCTCCAAAGATTGAAGAAACTAAAACGTCGTCTAAATATGTTTTTTGGGATTTTTTTGATTTTCTCAAAAAGGGCTGTATCAATTTTGATAAAATTTATATGGGACCATTTCGGAATAAACCCCTTTCGAACAAAAAAACAATTTTGCAAATCCATCTATATATGACAGAGTTATGCCTGAACATACATAAAAAAAATATATATAAACATTCCAATTGATACCCTTCTCCTATAAGAAGTCGGTTAAAAAGTAGCCTATGTCCTTCCCCAGGGTTCAAGCTATTTTTATACCATTTAATCAAAATCGATTTAGCCGTTTCATTGTGAAAGTGTAACAGACATTACTTTCGCATTTACAATATTAGTATGGAAGTATGGATTATGCTTTTCTGTATAAATTTAAGCGAGCTTGAAAGGAGCTATCATCTCACGTAATGCTTGGAATTAACAGCCAAAACCTTATTAGGGAGATTGTAATGCAACGGTACTGCTAGTTATTTGATTTGATACATTGTTTTACACTGTCCCTAAGGAGCGGTGGCACTGGTGAGAATACTTTATTCCTGCCATATCTCCTACGTGTCAAGTGTCGCTCGTTACGCATCCTACTCACTCAAATGTACAAAAGAAAGTAAGATGTCACTTCTCATACATTTCCTGTACATTGCTGAACGGAATTCATAATGATATCTCTTAAACAACTGACTTTATGACGGAGACAGCTTCTTTGCACGTTTTCGTGAACGTACGTGAACATTCTAAGATAATAGGGCTTCCAAAGAGAAAAAATATGTTTTTGCTAGGATACTTTTTGAAATTTCAAAGGACATTTCGTTCTTCAGCCTTACTTATCCTACCTAAAATGTAATTTCCATAATCAGATTTTAGTCTGAAATTATACTGATAGTAGGTTCCTACTCAATTTTAAATTAATTTTAAACGACGAAGCAAATCCTTCTTGATTTTATGAGTACGTACAGAAATTGTTGTCTCGTAGTTAACGGAAATTTGTCACAAGGTAATGTTTCTCTACATTTTTAACTTGTCTGATAATAAATGCCTTAAAATACACCAAATCCAAGAGAAGTATATGAAGTTCTGTTCAATTTCTCTGAGGAAACATTAAAACTCTAGTGAACTTGTGTTATCACGAAAGAGAACAATATTTACTAAATGAGCTTGATAAACTTTGTTGCAATGAAAGACTGTCTAATGAGGCAAGGAAGTTACCCACCGTAATGCGACCAGATGGTAGATATTTAAAAGTCTGCTCAGTAATGAACATTATCGAATAAAGTAATCCGTTGGGATCCTACTTGGATAAAATCAGCTGATATTTCATAATTGTCACGACTAGGAATCGGATAATCGAATGCACATTACTTAAAGTTCAATTTCAAGGACCCGTCGTCAAAAAATAAATAATTTGAAGAAAATAATCTCTCTTACCATTCATATAAAATGCCCACGCTTTTTGACCTATTTTCACAAGAGAAACTACATCTTTATCGTGGTTAATAATTATAGGTACCTACCAATATAAATAAGCTAATGTGTAGTAGTAGTAGAATGATATAAATACGCGGTATCCGCAACTCCACGTCTCAGCGCGTATTTTGCGTATAGAACTAATGTGTATCTATCTAACCATAATAATACAATGAAATCATATTAATAATATGATAATACACCTCAAGCAAGTTTAAACAAAAATGCATCCGAATATACCTACCTACATAATATCTATCCCTCATCATCATCATAATAATATAATAATAATATGTGGGGACATTTTCACACACGGCCATCTGACCCCAAACTAGGGAGACCCTGTATTATGGGTGTCAGACAGCTGATATACATACACAAATACATTTTTTTTTTGTAAATACATACATATATAGATAAATAATTCCATTCCTTTACATGACCATATCAACATGGAGAGTTTAAAAGCTATGAGCAGATCAATTTAAACCTGGATAGGTTCGAAGAACAAGAGAGAACATTTGTACTACAATAGGTAACATTTTTCAGCTCTGTAAAAGAATAGTATCGGTGCGGTAGTCTACCACTTGCGATGCGATACACGGAACTCTATTCATTCGTATATTTTTTTCTCTCATATCAGTTCATACAACCCCTGTACTTTTCCTCGTTTTGTTGCTCATCACATTCACGTGTATTCAAGCGTTCTGTTACGTGCATCAACCGCATCGTGCTCGTATGAATACGACTGTGGTCAGACTTGTACCAACTCATATTTTTATGATTGTGAAATTAGAATTAAAATGTTTATTACACTGGAATTTTCACCTTTCGTCCGCGTTAAAATTAGTGTTGGAAAATTCTTTCGTTACTTTTAAACTTTATTTCAGAATTGAAAACAGAAAGTAGGTCAAAATTCGTAATATTTTGCTTGTCGCGTCTGATCCCTTAGCTAAGCTGGGTGCTTCGCCCCTTGTGTGGCAAACCCCTTGAATATTTACGTTGGTGACTAAACTGCCTGAAATCATACGAATGTAACCTCTTTTGTCTACCAAATTAAGTATTAAGCGGGTACTACGTACAATGCTAGAATAAGGTTGTTCCGTATCTACATGACGTGAAGTAGGTATCGCTGTTGGTTACCTAAACAAATAAAATAAAATGTTACGTTATAAATGACTATTGTTTTCGACTTTCCGGCGCACATTAGCCTGAGACATATTTAAGACGAAACCTTGTGAGCTGAGTAAGCAGGTGTGCTATACATTTTTACTTGTGTGTGAGTAATTAACTCAAGTTTTAATTCAATGATTCATCACAATAATTTAGCTGACGTGTTGTGCCTTGATTACAGGCCGAATGTTGAGGTTGTTTAGTCAAATAGTAGGGTAGTTTGGATGAGAAATTGCTTTTTGCTTATAGCTGGCACTTGTTATTTTACAACCCTATGTTAAAAAATCATACCTATGTGATGTTAATTTTAAAATAGACTTAAGTTTAGGTATAATACTGTGTAATATAGATTATAGGTGTAGATTATATGTGATCCTTTCTATTTCGTAAAATTTTCAAAGTTGATTTTTTTTTTGAACAAGCCTACCTCTTTATTTCCAAATCACTGCAACGTCTGAAAGTCAAAATCAACAGTGGCGACCACCAGAAAAGCACAGAGGCAATGAAGCTCGACGAATCCCGGAGAAACGTCACAATTTAACTATCTTGTATCCCCAAAACGAAATCAATCAGAAAAGAACTGCGGAAGTGTAAGAAATGCATATTTTTCCACTTTCCTATATATCAAACAGGAGACAGAACAGAACTAGGCCAATATGTACAAATGGGACGTTTACAACTCGGGGAAAGTCCAATTGCCAAGCACCACGGATTACAATTATCATAATTCACCATAAGTTTACTCACTCACTTCACCTTGTAACTCACCTCACCTAGAGAGAGTTTTCCACAGATTAGCTCACCCAGAGAGACTTTTCTATAGAAAAAACAGGCAGATCATCACGTTATTGACATCATAATGACTACCATATACTTAGTTGAATCACAACATAGACATGTTACACAATTTATATGAAAAGTTTATGTGTACCTATTAGTTAAGTCTTAAAACTATCGTGACTATGAGGTACATTCATAGAACTTGCAATTAACGTAACGGTTGACGCAGTGGCCGGTCACCTACCCCTAGAATTAGGGCGGGTTGCTTCAACTAACCATTACTGACCGATAATAGTAAAAAATGGCGCTAACTATCGTCAAATAAAAAAATGGGTTGTTTCACAAAATCATTCGTAAAAAAGTTACTATTACCATAACCGACCAGTCATCTTAATTTTCTGTCAAACAGCTACTTCAAACATCAAAATATTATGGAATCTCTTTTTGAATAACTTTAACTGACGGATTTTTATGTCATGAAACAACCCGTTACATTTAACGTACGTTAAACATCATCAGTCATAGTAACTTTTTGACCGTCCGTATGTAACGTTAACCGACTGTTTGAAACAACCCGCCCTTAGACAACAAAAATACCTACTTCTGTAATAACAACCAAACGACCTAAACATAAAACAGTGATTTGATGAACAACTGTCAAAATGACAAACGATAGACGTTTTCTATTTCCAAATAACATTACAGAGACAAACTAACCTGCCTACATCAGACAATTTCACTTCATTAGACTGATAAGGGTCACAGCACTTTAATTACAAACTTCTAATTAATAATAGCTAAACTACAATTTGACTGCCTTGTAGCGGTCGCAAGTACGGTTACGGCGTCAAGCTAAGTATAGGCTCACTCTCTATCTAACTCAGCTATATTTCTATATACAATGTGGAGACGACGAAACGCAAAAAAAAAAGGTAATACTACTTCATAACAATATTTTAAAACTATCAAATAAATCCTATCACTGAAATAAAAATAAAAAAATGGTACTAAAGAGCATATAAATGTAACCAAAATAGAACATCATTTGAAATATTGGTTTACGAAAAAAAACTGAAACTTTTGGCGTAATAATTTAATATTTGAATGCTCGATAAAAATAATTAAGTACGTTAAAACCGAAACCAAAACCTGCCATGATCCTTTATTGTGCTATTGTCATCACCACCCTGTATAGAGTTTGTTTGTATTCTTGTTTGAGCGCAATAGTCTCTAGAACTACTCTGAAAATCCCATTCTGAAAATTCTTTCGCTAATGATCTGAACTGAGAGTAAAGCTCAAGTGTCCAAATAGCAGACACAATACTTAAACAATGACAGTATGACTCTAAGAGTCATATCAACAGTTAAACGGACGTTATTCTTGAGTCTCATAATTCGCCATCATCATCAGCCAAAAGACGTCCACTGTTGAACATAGGCCTCCCCCATAGAACGCCACAACGAGCGGCAACCTGCTGCTTGCATCCACCCGTTACCCGCGACCTTGACAATATAAAAATCTACCTACCTGTCCTACCTACCTATAGTATAATACCTATCTTGTAATTATTAACTGTCAATAAAATTAGAGATCCATTATAAAATAAAATAACAAATCTACTCACAAAATATGGGTGTTCCACATATTACTATACACCTGTACCTAAGCCTTCGCCAAATATATAATAGACGTGATATTAATTATGTATGTTAAATTAATCCAAATAGTACATTGTCATTAAACTGATACTTGGAAAACATCATAATGTGTAGAACAAGGGTCTAATCTAACAAAGTAATCCATCATTAAAAGCAGTTGTTGGATGTGTAACTGTGTCACACGCATAATTACTCGCGAAGGTTGTTTTTCAGACGCAATATTTCACTTGCAAGTTGAAGCGTTCATTTGGAAGCGGTACCGTAATTGCAGTAAATACGTAATTCGTTCACAAAACACGTTTTCTTTATACGTATATAAATTTCTGCACACGTAAACTGTAATGGAACACGTCCTTTTGAGAGAATCTTTTTTTAATCAGACAGATATTGCAAATGCTGATACACAGATTCATAAAAACAAAAAAATCTAAGAAGGTCCTATATGGACTAAATATAGACACACAAAACCATTTTTAAACATTTGAAGATGTTTCTCGTAGACCCGTAGTAAGCTTCGTAGCATACTACGGAGTGGCTACGTATTCGTAGCAACAACAAATCTCGTAGCACTGATTGAAATTCTAAGAAAATAAACATGTTTACTTTCTATCGTATTCTGTTCAATATATCATTTAAGTATCATTATCTTTTCAATACGAAATGAATTAGTTACTTGATAAATGAATTGATATCAAAATGAAATATCATTGGTTGCCCACGATTAATGTTGGTTATAATCGTATATACAACATATTGTAGTATATGTATAAATAAAATAAATGAAGCTATTTCAGTAATGTACCTAGTTTAATTAATTAAATGATCTTGAAAGCGTGCGCTTGCTCATTAAACTGCGAGATGCGTGTTTTATAATACAAGGAGGTACTTGTCTGTTGTTTAGTACATAATAAAGCAATCTATACTGTTCTTCAAAATTTTCTTGTTAGGGTCTGTTTCCACTGTTGCTTAGGTGCTCGTGGCTAACTAAGAACTTTACGACACAACCGGTCATGATGGATAAGCTCGAATCTGAATCCGCTGTGAGTTTCTTGATTGGCATTCTAAAACTCGGTTTATAATTGGAATTTACACTGTACCCTTGCCCTTGCGAGCGGGTCTTCGAGTTGAACTAAATTGCCAGGGAGATTCTGACAGATAAAGTATGAGATGACGTAAGAAGCGGCATTCTGTAAGGTAATTTCCCCGTCACTTCCACGCTCACTTCGCACTCGAACCCGATTCAAAGTGTCAAATATATCAAGGTCATTTTGAACCTTATGCGAAGTGAGAGTGAATAGCGATGGGAGATTCGAGTTGTTGTTTGAATTTTACAGAATCGACCTACTGTATGTCTATTCTGTTACAATCTGTCTCGGTGAACACCTAGGTGAAGTGAGCTGTCATCCGTCCGTCTGCTTTGTCAATCCCTAGCATCGGTACGAATTACAGTTCACTTCATCTAGGTGTTCACCGAGGGAGATTGGTAACAGAATAGCACTGCTGGTGAAACCGTTGGTCCCGACTGTCATTTGTAGATCTTTGACAGTCGTTATAGGTAGTCAGAAGCTAGCAATCGGATAACCAGTCTCACCAAAGGGTATCGTGTTACCAGCAATTGGGTTGTTGACACCATTAAAAAATAATTCCAAAATACAACTTATCTTATATTACACTTTATTTTAGCCCAGAAAACCCGATTCATTTTCAATTAACTGTAAATTTCAATTATAAGTTGCTTTGAAATCAATTAATAGTTAGTTAGTTGAGTTGGTAAATAAGTGACGTCATAGGCCGCTATTGTCATACAAAATCTATGGAGGAATCTCGTTTTGACAGCTCATAAAAAGTATGTCAATTGATCGGTGGTGTCAAGTACCCAATTGGGTTGTGGAGGTCAGATAGGCAGTCGCTCCATGTAAAACTCTGGCATTCAGCTGCATCCGGTTAGACTGGAAACCGACCCCAACATAGATGGGAAAAAGGCTAGGCAGATAGATGATGATGGTTTGTTTCCACCAGCTTTTAATAAGTTCCGACTAAATTACATGGCAGATTATTTTTTACATTCTGTTCCATTTTTAATTTTTGGCACGGTTGGCGCAGTGGTTGATTTATCGACTGCTGCGCTGCGGGTCGCGGGTTCGATTCCCGCACGGAACAAATATTTGTATGGTCTACAGATAGTTGTTCCGGGTCTGGCTGTTTGTGTATGTGAGTTTATATGTCTGTAAACGCACCCACGACACAGGAGAAATTCCTAGTGTGTGGCAACGTTTTTTTAAAAGAAGGAAAGTAATATATTTGGGCAATAAATGTCAAGTGGTCTCATGAAACATGCTCTAGGAGTTACAAAATTGAAACTCCTTTATTCACTACAGTTTACATTAAAAATTAAAAATTTAAATGTCATCATCATCATCATCATCATCATCATACCAGCCCATTGCCGTAGGCCTCCTCGAGAGATTTCTCATTGGGGCTAGGCTAAATTGCATTATCAAAAAATTTGGGAACCTTGACAAAAATCACGCGGACGAAGTCGCGGGATATGTACTAGTTTCTTATATTTCAAACTGTAAATACCTAACTACTTCATCATCATCATCATGAAATGATGTCCAAAAGACGTCCACTGCTGGACATAGACCTCCCCCAAGTTTCGCCACATTGACCGGTCCCGTGCGATTCGCATCCAGCGGATCCCCGCAACCTTTACCAGGTCATCGGTTCACCTAGTATGAGGTCTTCAGGTTCACGGTCGCCACTCTAGAACTTTTACCCCATCGGCCATTCGTGCTGCGAGCAATGTTCCCTGCCCACTTCCACTTAAGTTTGGCAAATCTTCGGCCCACGTCGGTAACCTTGGTTCTCTTGCCGATATCCTCATTTCTGATTTTATCACGCAAGGAAACTCCGAGCATAGTCCTCTCAATTGCCCTTTGGGTGACTTTAAGCCTTCTGATGAGGCCCATTGTGAGCGACCACGTTTCGGTCCCGTATGTAATCACTGGCAACACACACTGGTCTTAAGACTTTTGTCTTGAGACACTGCGGTAAGTTGAACGAGAAGATACCACGCAACTTTCCGAACGTTGCCCAGCCGAGTCGGATTCGACGATTGACCTCTTTCTCGAAGTTAGACCTACCTAACTGGACCGTTTGTCCTAGGTAGTCTAATTACGTAAATAAACCGTATTAGTTTCCATTCGATTCACCTATACAAAACTATATCATCAGCGGTAACTGTTTACACTGACTACTTACACAAACAAATAGTCAGTATTATGGGTTTATATTTAGATTTAATTCAATAGAATTATAATAACTGGTATCAACAATACCGTTGCTCAGAAACTCGATTTACTTTCCAAAGAACAACAAGGTGATAGATGTTTGTGAAGGCCGGGAATTAATTCATCATGTAAATACTTTATTTACTTATTTAGCCTTTTAAGGCTTAAGTTTATATAGATTGTATTTAGTATTTCAGTCAATACCCTTGTAGGCGTTTAATTCATAAGAGTTTGGGCTCAATCTGTAGTTTGGACTCAATTTTCTTGTTTCTGTTACGACTCTGAGCGTACCCATTTTAAAATAAATAAGTACAGTAAAAGTACTTATACAAATTAATCAATGCTTGACCACGGTTAAGTTATGATCAATTCATAAGAGTTTGGACTCAATCTGCAGTTTGGACTAAATTTTTTCTGCTACGACTCCGAGCGTTCCAATTTTAAAATAAAATTAGTAGAGTAAAAATACTAATACAAATTAATCAATGCAATCAGCTTGACCATGGTTACGTTATGAACAGTAAATCATTACCTCTTAGCCTGCGAGACCTCTCTGACCAGAATTTAAATCTTCCGGTGACCATAAAAAAATATCAATGTAATACTTTTTTAATTGCCGCTAACCCTTTTTATCCTGTTAAAATATTCAAACATTTTGGACTATTACGAGTTGAAAGGCTGTTTCGGCTTTACTCAACACCTTTTTCGTGGAAACTCGACTCTGAGCGGTGGTTCAATTTTATTGAACTTTTCAATTTCAAAATGTGAACGCAGCTTTATATTTTAATTCTAAATGTATGCACGGGTCCCCGTGGGGGGTCCGGGCTTGAATAGCACCTACACATTTCAACCTAAGGGTGTCGTAGAAGCGACTAAGGGAAAACCTGGAAGTCTGGACAACTTCACTGCGATCCCCAAGACGCCTGCCAAGTGTGGGGATTATGGCAATCCCCCCTCCCTTATGGGGGAGGCCTTTGTTTAATAGTAGATGATGCGATGTATGCACGAGGCTTTATAAGAATCGTTATAAATGTCGCTTTATGTATAAGGGCCAAAACATACATGCTACGTCTAGCATCGGCGATCAGCGATTTTGCGATTGTTTGCGTTCCGAGGCGGTACCGAAGTCGCGCGTTTTAGAGACTTGGTTGCTACATTTAGCTTCTAAAAAGCGACTAAATCGTCGATCTCCGATGCTAAAAGTAGGTAGTCTGCTGTGGCCGTACGTCCTTTCTTCTTCTTCTCTTTCTTTTTGTTTTGTGCAAAGTAGGGACGCTTACAATATTAAAATCCATCTTAATGACGGACCGATTATTATTTATTCCAGCTGAACTAGAATTAATAGTTTTCATAACGAAAAGTTAGCAGGAACGGTCGGACTATCCAAGGAGCTCTGCGTAATTACAGTTGAGTGTAAAAGCTCTTAAAGTGGGAAAGGAAGCTGCGGAATCAATACGCTTCGTATTTATTTTAAATGCGAATATGTATTTGACAAGCCAAGTTGACTAAGTTTGCGGCGCAGAACTCTAAGTATGCCTTTACAAGATTCTTGTCTTTAACTTGTGAGTCTATGATGAAAGCAGTGTGGACAATGGTATTTTTTTATAAATTAATTATGAGAATACAGTACATATCATATGAGTGACTCTGACCCAAAAGAGACTGACGGCCAAATACTCAAACGCTACTTAATTTTTAGATGCCGATAAGTCTTGTGCTGTCTCTATCAGTTTATATCAGGTTTGGCCATAAGAAACTATTTTTTCAGATTGGGACATTATAGCAAAAAAAGAACTAAGTACTTTTTCAACATGAAAAATAAGTTTCTTTTCTAAACACGTTGCCCCTCACTAGAAATTTCTGTAGAATCGTGGATGCGTTTACAAACATATAAACTCAGATACACAAACAATCAGACCCGGAACAGCTATCCGTAGGTCACACAAATATTTGTTCCGTGCGGGAATCGAACTCGCGACACGCAGCGCAGCAGCGTATTGCTCAGCCACTGCGCCAACGGTGTCGTCATATAATCTCCAATCCTCTTCAGATAAACATACCCAAACCCAAAGGCCAAATTGATTACTAAGACCCCGCAGTCCGTCCGTCTGTCGGGGGGTTATATCTTTTGAACCGTAATATCACCTGAAATTTTCACAGAGTGTGTGTTGTAATAAAGATAAAAAACAAAAGAGGTTTACGAAATTTCCCAGACTAGAAACATCATTTTTTTTATAAACATATAGTGTTAATTATTGTCTGCTACGGAACCCTTCGTTTGCGACTCACATTCACCGGTTTTTGCTGATTGGCCGCACATTTAGCTGACCACACCACTTTAGATTGATGACCCCCTGAGACTTGAGACTTTAACGTACAAGTCGCTGATTATTTACACTAAATTAAACTAATAGGTAACTATCAAAAAAATAATTTATTTCCTAAAGGACCATATTAAACTATGTAGATACTCGACACGACTTTATTGCATATATTTTAGTCAGCGTGCAATATAGTTTCATAATTTAAACGAATTAATAATCATTTAGTTCAAAAAGTAGCCTTATTTGCTAGTTAAAGAGATTTGAACTATTTTAGTAAATATTCATAAAGTTGTACTGAAAGTATTCGTTTGGACTATATGAAGCTTACAGCCGGCCCACCTCCAGGCCCTGAATATTGCCGGTCATTATTTGGATTAAAACGGCGGGACATAGCTTTGGCAGCCATTTTATATAAAACAGAACTATCAACTAAGCCTTTGTGTTCACATTAGTATTTAAAATTTTTAAATTTAGCCAAACAAATGAACGCTAAGTAATCTGTTTCACATAATATTACGTCTTAACATTGTGTAATGACACCAAACAATTCAAAACTAACTTCCCCAGCACATAATTGTTAACCAATTTCAAATTAATTGTTAATTTCAGGTACCTTTTGTTGTGTGAGTAATGAACAGAGGTGATGCTAAACGATATCGTAATTAAGATTCAATTAATCAACCCGGAGCAATTTATTCAATAACTCTTAACGAGTCCGGCTCTTTAATAGAGAGCCCTCAAAGGTTTAGTCTTAAACAACTATTGGCTTTATTAGGGTCGGGTTACACGGTGCCAAAGTGTTTGGAAAAATTATAACGATGTTAATGACAGGCCTTTGGGATTCTTGTAAACAGGATCGATTATGTAAACTTACCTTTTAAAGCTGATCGTAAAAGGTTGGATCTTGGAAGAAACCAAACCGATTGAGTTAGGTAAATATTATTCTATATTCTTACTTATATACTTTCGCTAAATTACAATTATTAATAAACTAAAAATAAGTATATTGAAATTTAAGATCCGAAGGTATTTGTACGTATCAACATATTAGGCTTCTAAGTATACGTAATGTACCTACCTATATTTATATTTGTGTATTTATTTTCTGTCAAACAATACTTGGAAAATCATGGCACAAGTCTTAACATACCTAGACCAATTAATTATTGCTTATTGATCGAAATAAGAAACATAAGAAAAAGAGAAGATAATTTATCGAATTACTTATTCTTAATAAACAAGGCAACATTATTTTCTCATGTTTCAAACGTAAGGGTTCGTGATCGGAATCTGTTTTCATGTTAAACAAGCTTTCTTTTATTGTAATTATACTTTCTTACTCGCATGTACCTACTTACCTACCTATGCATTAACATTTTATTCATAAAATTAATGAAAATAAAAAGGCAAATAATAAAATTCTACTTTATGTGCCTATCTTCCATCTTGCTACTTGTAATTAGTGTAATGGAGCAAATAATTCAAAGTAAAAAGAAGAGATAAGATTTTTTAATTAATTACCATTTACATAATATATAATTTAACATTTTCCTCGTTTATTTACATAGTTCCCCTTTAATTATTACATGCAATGAAACACAATTTATTACATGAAATTATGAAGTCGTGATAAAGAGCGTTTAAATGAAAAAAATAAAGTAACAAACAACTGGAGTTTAAATCCACAGTAACAATATTTACATTTATATTTAGAATCTTTATTCATCATTTGGTATACAACTCATCAGAGTTGACAAATGAGGTTTTATTATTCCACTCCGTTTGCTGGTGAAATTATATACCGTGAAATGGAGCTATTTCAAAACGATGGGATCAATAGCAGTCGGTAATAAAAAGGGGAATAATTTCATCTTTTGCACAGGTAAAATTGGACCGTTGGTTAATTATAATAAAAAATTTAAAAAATAATTGAATCATTTATATTAAAAATGTATCTTTAAAATATTTTGCTTTAAAATTCGCTGCCGGCGCTATTCTGCTACGCCGCTACGCCACCGCTACGATGCAGTATAGTTTCCACTAAAAGCAAAGTTAGCGATATCACTGAATAGATTTACAACTGCCAATATTTTATCGTCATGAAAAAGTTATCTTAATGTGATAATATCATGTCACATTAGTTAAGTGATCAGAAAATCCCTCAATGTTATACAAGGTTAATAAGTCAACATACTTTACAAGCGCGTCCCAAATTATTATTTAAAATATTTAGCTTAATTTTTAAATCATTACGAGCGTTTAAAATCCTAGTACCCAGCTTCAACTTTCAAAGAGTTTCAAGTTTCAAAGATATTTCGAATATTTCATGAGATTTTAGAAATATTTCTTAACTTATATTAATGGGAAAATTATTAGTTTAAATTCTGTTAACTCCTTCACAGAAGCGCCTGTAGGTAGTTGGTCATTTCTAATTGGTTTAATAAATCTGCGCATGTCACATTTATACTATCTGTCAGTCTACACCACTTCTATACTTTATACTCTATTTGGCGATTAGTTAGCTTGAAGTTTATTAATTAAACCTTAAACTAACAACCAATGAGTCTTATAAGGCCTCAAGACTCAAGACTCAAGAGGGTTTTTTTTTTAATTTCAGTAGTCTATAAAAGCAGTCGCGATCGCTTAACGCTATAATTATAACTTAAAATACTTAAGTTGGCTCCAGGTCGACCAGGTCTCCAACTGAAGAATATTTTTTGTTTTATCCTTTTCGGCTGCTTTTAATTTTGTATTTTTATTTACTTTTGTTTTTCTACACGATTAAATATTTTTTGCGCGTTCATAGTAACATAACGTAGACCCATGTTAAAACTCTCAACAGAAGAAAGGTAAAATTAGTAAGTCCATTGCGTTATAAATGAGAACCTGGGCAGGATTGATTGGATCCTGATGACTGTGCACCGGAGAGATTAATAGCGCGATCGAGCTATGATTTGCGAGATCTCAGTGACGATTTATAAGTTAGCTTTTGATTTTTTGCTACTGTCGTTCTTGTACTATTGAATTGATAGTCTTAACACACTTGTCTTTGATGAAATGATTTTTTAATTAAAAGCTCATCTTGAGTAAATCGAGAGTGTATAACCTATTTTAGACATAGTTTTTAAAATACCTGCACGCTAGTACGTAATTGCTATTGGTCCAAAGCAAATATCGAACTCCTAGACTAATTAATTATTCATACTATATATTTATATTTATTAATTAATTTAATAATATTATTAATGCGAAAGAGAAAACGATGAAACGGTTGAATCGATTTTGATGAAATTTGGTATGAAGATAGCTTAAGCCTGCGGAAGGACGTAGGCTACTTTTTGATCCGCAACTTTGAGCGCCGCGATTAACGACATTCACGCGGACGAAGTCGCGGGCAAAAGCTAGTTTTAATAAATAAAGAAAGAAAACAAAATTGTTTTAAAAATCACGCGTTACGAGCGTCGCGTTTATTTCATCCATTAAATATTAGGGTGACCTAACATTTAATGGATGAAACAAACGTCATAAAAGTAACATCGACAAAAATACATCTATCCATTCACCCCTTGTCGTAGTAACATTAAGGCATGTTTATAGTACTCGCGTCACCACCCAACATGACATTTGTATGATAATTTTATTTCAACTCCTACAAAAAGATGGGTAAAAGTGGAAATTATCGGAGCGAAGGAAGCAGCGATGATAACAATGTACTTTCATGTGTACCACAGAGAAGTAATTTGTATAATTTTTGCATTCCAGTTAGACCGCGGGCGACAGTGAATATACTGGTCGGTAAACATGTAGTCGGTTGGTTGAATAGCTACTTGTTGCATGGGACCCGTGGGCACTGTCACTTGTTTTTATGACGCACTGTCCAGTTTATTTAACTTGTTAGTATGCTCTACTTTGTAAGAAGCATTCTGGGTAAAATATTTAGATGGACTCATTTTTGTTACCCAAAATTGACCTTTTCATTATATTTTTTGAAAAGTGAAATCGTGCTATGTGCTATTTGTTTTCCGTAGCGTCTATCCGCTGTTGTATAATCGCACCTCCTCACTTTTTTCGCCCACGTATGTCGTCGGGGAGATGTATCCATCAAACGCCTTGTTGTTCAGTGAAAAGTCGAAGGTACCAGGCCCCGAGGTAGATCGCTTTACGATGGACTGATCAGGTCAAGGCTGCACTGTAGTTAATGGCACCTTGCACGAATGCACGAGGAAAGCAGCTGTAAGGGAGGAATGGCGACGTGTCGTAAAGCGAGCCACTAACACCTGAAGTGACGACCACGACCACTCTGTCAAGAGTGACACCGACGAAGAAGAAGAGTACAGATTTAATACTCACTTATAATGTTCAACTATAGAATCAAGAGACAACTTTAAAACTACTTTATAAAATAATACTTCAACCTATTCTGTGAAACAGCAACAAGAAATAATAAGTTGAAGCCGGCTGTCATGTCACACATCTCAGCGCTAAGCCTTTGTCGCATTCCAAGACAGAAGCAAAGAGAAACAGTAGAGCAATATCCGATGATAGATTTAAAAGTAGTAGCACGAGGTTGGTCCCTAGGGAAAGGAAAGTGTGGGATTGCTTTAGTACTGGCGCTTGCCTACGGTTACGCTCGTGTAGGTACGTAGTTAAGTTACGTACTCGTATGCCTAGCACAGGTACAATAAG
Source organism: Charanyca ferruginea (assembly GCA_947361185.1). NCBI lineage: Eukaryota > Metazoa > Arthropoda > Insecta > Lepidoptera > Noctuidae > Charanyca > Charanyca ferruginea. The sequence continues at coordinate 15,586,264 of OX376059.1, read as the reverse complement.
CATCTTTCAGAAAAGGTGTGGTTTACGCGGTCCGAAAACTGAAAGTCGTGATTCGCGAAGATCGTGAAAATTTGTTGATCTATGATTTTGTATCTACTTAGTTTTTTTTATTTTTTTTATGTGGGGACATTTCGCACATGGCCATCTTACGCCAAACTATAGGGAGACCCAGTACTATGGGTGTCAGACAGCTGATATACATACACAAATTTGTTTTAAAGCATACATAATATAGATAAACCCAGACCCAAGGCAAACACAAGTGCTCATCACTCAAATATTTACCCCGGGCGGGAATCGAACCCGCAACACGCTGCGCAGTAGTCGATCGCTCAGCCACTGCTCCAACCGTGTCGTCAACAGTTGTCAAAAGTTGAAAATAGACACAAAAACGAAATATTTTACAAAAGCTTGTAGCGTTATTATACAGCTTAGTTTATCAAAAGACAATCCGTTAAATGTGCAGTCAGCCTAAGGTCGCCCGAAGCGAGTCGCGATAAAAGCGGGAAACATTTATACTTGATCTTTTTGTTTTTATGTAGCCTGAGCAATTTGTTGCCAAGCCCGGCTATGTAGTATTTCTCATGCCAACTTGATGCTCATCTCTATTATTGAGTCGCATTCAATATTGTACGTACTTACTTTGATTTTACGATTCAGTTTACGTTTATTTTACCTACCTGCGCCGATTGAAACTTTCTTAATTCAAATTGTAATTATTCGAAATGATTAAAAAAGTTGTGGAAATAGTGTCCTGTGATTTCAGAAAAGTTCTGTAACGATTTCTAATATCTAAAGCTCTGTAAAAATTTTACTCGCAAAATATTTTTTTGTTTTTTATTTTATGTTAGTATTTTATATATTTTAAATCTACGTATATATGAACGAGAGCCTGCATTAATAGTTCTCAAACTAAAACTTTGCTTGACTGATCATCCATTGATGTATATAGTTAGTAAAATGATTTTAGGTTAAACCAAATTTCGTTTACCCTAATAAAAGTGTTCTCGAAAATTACAACAATAATAAATCAGGGTCTCCATGCAAAAACCTATTTTGTAAGTACCTTTATTGTTCATTTTCCTACCAAATGTAATTCCAACATTAATGTCAAAATTCGTTTCCTTTGCACGGTAACGTTCAAAGGATTTATGACCGAACCTAAAATCTGACGTCATTAGCGTTTCTTGTAAAATAACGTTTTAGAATATTATATAAAACACTTTAAAATGGAAATTCAAGTGTGTGTGTACACACAATTTAAGACAAACTCAGTGATCCAATATTACCAATGTGACTAACGTAACTTGATAGGCAAATTACTTACTATGAGATAGTTCCTGATATAAGTTAGAATTAATAGTAATATAAACCATCAATATATGTATAACTAACTGTGTAACTACTATACATACACCTACACTGTTCTAAATTGCGTTCCTATGCATTTTTTTACAACAATTACTAGGTATCGCGAACCTTTCGAAAAGCTTTCGACCAACGATGAGCGCTTACAACTTAATAAAAAATAGTAAACTATAAAACCAACTAAGAAAACACTCAATCTCTCAATGTAAGCGATTTTTAACTCATCCTTTCATAACTCATTATAGAACACGCATTCACAAAGGCATCCGGATTCCACAAAATGGTGGTAAGTATTCATCGTCGTAAAGACATTTATCAAACGATTCAAAGCACTTGATCCTTTAAGTCTCGGAACATTCAAAGCTTTTAGAAGAATGATGTTTATGCCATGACTTCAAATGGCAGTCGTCAGAAAAATTAATGGTGAGAGTAACTGCTCGGCAATTTAGGGAACGAATTGCCGACAACCTACGATTAAGTGCCACCTGTAACACGGTTTACATCTTCGATATAATTTTAAGGCCTAATAAAATGATTTTATCACACATAAATATACAAGTACATGTTTTATTCCTTGAGTAAACATTGAACTTAATGTATAGATCTTGTTTTCACGGTTTCTTAGACAATACTAACAAAATAGACACATTATTCAGTACAGGAGTACCATTTATTTGATCACTATATATACAAAATGCGCGATGGTTTCCAGTTAATAAGAAAGCATGAACGAGGAAAAAAACGATACAGTTAAAGGTCACAGTTGCAATGGGATTCATTTTGCTACACAGTATTGTATCAGTTCAAAATGGGATAAAGCTATTTTAGTAGGCTTCTTCGAGAAAGAACGAAACAAAGATTTCGTTGAATATTTGTCAGATAGATTCAATTACCTAAATCACGTCACACGTTGTTCTTGTTTCAATATTTCTTGATCCCGGGAGGTGTATTTCTTTTCGAAACAGTCGTCTTCGGGGTCCCATCGGTTTGTGTCGACGTTCCAATTTGTCAACATAAAATAGACAGCGGCATCGGCAGGCCGACCCGTCCCACAACACCGCTAGACGATATCCCTACGTCAGTGTCTCGATCGGGACTCGGGACATCTGCACCTGACGTAAATTTATCGATGCTTAATTCAAAACGATATGATCCTTCCCAATGTTTCTTAAATAAAAAATATTATTGTACATTACTTTCTCATTTCCTCAAACTATTTTCATTATTTCCCGTCAGACACTCATTATTTTACTCTCTGAATCCAGGTTTATGCTTTTCTCCATTTTAACTTCAAATCTGCATAGTTTTATTAGCTCTTCAAATGCAATTTAATGCAGATCTGGCAGGAACGGTTTCCTTTTCCGTAGCTCAAAGCTCACTTCAAGCAACATTGAAAATTCTAGTGAAAATTCTTGGGTGTTAATATTACACCTACAAATACTATTATATTAAAGCTTAAATTCGCCTTGGGTACATGTCTATAGAGGAATTGATTTTAAGATAATGGTTTTGAATACAAAATGTGATTGAGAGGCAAAAAACCATGTCGTTTCAAATGTAGGTACCTACATGAAAGTAATCTTTGTTGGTAACAGAATTACGTGCCAGTTTAGTCAATGTTTGTGGTTTGCAGTGTGCCGTGTGTGCAGTGACCGAGCACTTCGCTATTTTAACACCTGAGCTTGTTGATAACATTATTTTGTCACAAAACAAACGGAACACTCGTAACATAACATACATATGAAGTAATTGAATTGTTAGGTGCTCATATGTTAACGGATAAGTGGTGTTAATCCATACTAATATTATAAATGCGAAAGTAACTCTGTCTTTTACACTTTCACGATGAACCGGCTGAACCGAAATTTGATGAAATTTGGTACGAAGATAGTTTGAAGCCCAGGGAAGGACATAGGTTACTTTTTAATCAGTGACTTCGTCAAACTCAAACTCAAAATCATTTATTTCAATTAAACCATTTACAGGTACTTTTGAATTGTCAATCGTCTGCATCCACTATAACCGACATTCACGCGGACGAAGTCGCGGGCAAAAGCTAATACAGAATATACCTATTACTGGATTATTCAATAACTCTTGATTCATTCGACGACACGGTTTTTGTTTTTTGACGACACGGTTGGCGCAGTGGCTGAACGATCGACTGCTGCGCAGCGTGTTGCGGGTTCGATTCTCGCCCAGGGTAAACATTTGTGTGATGAGCATTTGTGTTTGCCTTGTGTCTGGGTGTTGTTTATCTATATATGTATGTATTTACAAAAAAAAAATGTATTTGTGTATGTATATCAGCTGTCTGACACCCATAGTACAGGGTCTCCCTAGTTTGGGGTCAGATGGCCGTGTGTGAAAATGTCCCCACATATTATTATTATTATTATTATTCATCCAAGAATAACGAGTAAAAACAATCTTATTGAATACGTCCATGAATAATGTACTCTAGAGAAAATGCATGAAAAAATTATGGAAAAGAACTTCTCAACAACTAAAGTACTTAGATCCTTTTGAGAACGAATATGTTTATGTTTATGTTTATTTATTAATAATTATTAAAAATTACATGTCATGTTTGCTTTTAGTTATAAAAACTATCGAAATAAAAAGAGACCCAATGTAGTTGGTACACTTACCGCTGCGTTAACAAGTTCACAAAGAAACCAGCTCGCCGGATATGAACGTTTTAATTTGATTAAAAACTTATATAGGAGTTTTAAGGAAGCCTTGAGAGAGGCTAGCAGTACCAGAAGCGTGAAGCGGCAGATAAATAAAAGAGGTATACGAGAGGAGGAGGAGAGGAGGAGATTAAGGTATAGAGGTATAAATTTATATCTATCTATACTTAATCCTACTTATATAATATTATAAATGTGAAAGTTTGTGAAGATGTTTGGATGTTTGTTACTCAATCACGCGTAAACCGTTGAACAGATTTGCATGAAAATTAGCACACAAGTAGACCATTTCCTGGATTAACACATAGGATACTTTTTATCCCGATAATGTGTTCCCTTGGGATAATCGTTCTTTTTTACGCGGGCGAAGCCGCGGGCAGAAACTAGTAATATTATAAAGCTGAAGAGTTTGCTTGTTGGTTTGTTTGGTTGAATGCGCTAATCTCAGGATCTACTGGTTCGATTTGAAAAAATATTTTTGTGTTGGATAGTCCATTTATCGAGAAAGGCTATAGGCCCATGCGAAGCCGGATCGGGTCGTTAGTTTAATATAAATTGAAGTATAAAAGATGATAGTTTGATGTAGATGAGTTGTGAAGGTAGGTGTAGGTAGTATATTAATCTAGAACTAGTACTCTTACTAAAAATAATCGGTAATAAATAGTCAGACAATAGAATTCCCTTTACAATTTTCCAGGCTCGCTCCTATAAGCCTAAACAACTATCTCGATATGGAAATAAAGTAACAAACCGATACAACATGATTGATAGGGGCAAATGAAAAACCGGGCAACCGTGATAGGATAAAAACCATATACTTATATCTTAGACCGGATATTATAGAAACCTAGGTAATACCTATATTATTTTTTTAGGGGCAAAGATGCCATCGTTACTAAGGATACAATTAGATATCTACCTTCCCGGGAAAATTAAACGTGGGTCCGTTCACCTAGTTAAAACTGCTTAAATGCTGAGGGCGATGTTTAGATAACGCAGTTTACTAAATACCCTCGCCAACGGATATCAAGTACCTACCTGATAATTAAATGTTCCCACGAAAATGCGCACCAAAGTATAATGATATCGCGACCGACCATCTGCCTTCAGCCCTTTCGTGAGATAGTGGCTTCATAACGCAACCATGAAGATGATATGCTTAAAGGATGACAAAGAAAAGAAAGCCTTTTAACCCGAATAACTGGCATTTTAAGTTTTCTCGTGTTTTTCTCAACTCTACTTTTGTTTTTGACCTACGGAGATAATATGAGACAATCTTTGTAATATTTTTTTTATGTCAATCAAATAGATCTCGGGTTAAATTATATTTTAGTTCATCTCGATCATTGTACGTTTTCAATATATAAAAATAAAAAAATAAATAAATAAATATCTTGGGACAACTCACACACGGTCATCTGGTCCTAAGCTAAGCAGAGCTTGTGTTATGGTAACCAGACAACTGATATACATACTTATATAATTTATAAATACATACATATTATAGATAAACACCCAGACACAGAACAAACAATCATGCTCATCACACAAAGTTTGTCCTGGGTGGGAATCGAACCCACGACCTCCGGATACCTACTAAGTTTGTTAATTTTGCGTACTTTTATATTGTTCAGAAAAACTGTACTTCAAAGGAAACTTAAACAAGCTAATATGTATCATAAAGTACTTACATTTCTTTGTCGTAAAACAAAGCACGTTATAATTAAACAATACTTAGACAACAGTCGGAGGTTGTATTTGCTCGCTCAATGTTTACTGTATACAATGCTGAACTCACCGAGGGTTATGGATGACCTACATTCGAGTCATCATGATCTAGATCAACAAGTGGTGAACCGAACAATCGCAAAATTAGCTGAGAAGCAAAATAAACACTACAAGGAAATGGAATCAAAATTTGCGTTAAAGTACATTTTATGCGTCGAAAAGTTAATAATATATTTTACAAAAAATATTTAAATGTATTTTTGAGAAACAAATCATCATATCCTTAATAAGTAATTTAAACAGAAATTCTTTTACTTCACGCTTCTCGAATTCGACAAAAAGTCAATTAATTGAGTTTCTGGACGGTACGGAAAATAAAATGTACAAAAAGACCGAACTGTGAGCGAGAGCATGGCAAGAGCCAAATCGAGCACTGGTAAACATCAGCCAAATTAGTCTGGCGCGAAATGACACTACATTTTCAACTCCGAACATCTACACAGGTAACGTTATGAATACTACGAAAAATTATTTTAAATCAAATTCGAAATTAGGTTTTATATTCCCGAAACCTTATTGTTCCAGACTCAGATTAAGAAACAAAAGACTGATAGACCGTGCGGTACACTGAGAGTGAGGCCACAAAAGCAAATACAAATTCAAAAACGAATACTTACAATTCGCTTCGCGCTGTACTGACACGAGTCAGTACTTACAGCACGAAGCGAAGCTCTGTTAAAAAAAAACTATACGTACTACTATCTGTTCACGATAAGATTAGACATAAACACAAACCTTTTTTACAGTCCTTTTACAAACACTTTCACACACACAGCTAGGCGTGGCGGTTTACCCACTATGCTATAGTAGGGTAGATTACTTACACCACCAATTAATTGACATAGTTACTTTCTATTAGCTGTCAAAACACGATACCCCATAGATTTTGTACGGCGATTTATACTTATGACACCTGCACCTTAGAGGACATTAAAAAGCTTTATACAAAAAAGACAACCGCCTTCAAAAAGTGAAAAATAACTTTAGCACAGAACACATATTGACTTTAGTTTCGAAATTCAGTGGCTTTGTTCTGTTTGTTGTTTTGTATTGCCACCGACTTCCGAAACTAAAGTCAATGTGTGTTCTGTGCTAAAGTTATTTTTCACTTTTTGAAGGCGGTTGTCTTTTTTGTAAAAAGCTTTTTATTTTCCGCTTTTTAGTACCTCTTTATCATCCAAATCTATTAAGAAGAGATTGAAAGGTAACTACTACAAAGATTAATGAAACTAAAACGTCGTCTATGTAAAATTTTTGGGTATTTGTTGATTTTTCAAAAAGTGCTGAATCAATTTCGATAAAATTTATATGGGACCACCCCTGAAGCATACCCTATCCATAAAAAAAGAATTTTCAAAATCGGTTTACGTTTGCCGGAGAAATCGTGTAACAAATCGCGCACATACTTAATGCAAATTTAAGACTTATATGGTTTTCTCATGGATGCCATTGTCAGAACTGGACCAAAATAAAATTGGACCACACGGGAAGCACTAACTTTCAAATAAAAAAAGAATCATCAAAATCGGTTCACCCAGTCCCAAGAAATCAAGTAACAAACATAAAAAAAATACAGACGAATTGATAACCTCCTCCTTTTTTGAAGTCGGTTGAAAAACGCCACTAATGCTGCAATAAATATGGCTACTTACTGGGCCCAAGTAGTCTAACAAAAAAAAAAGGAAAACCATTGATTCGTAAAGAAGAAGTACGTCACTTGTCGATAGTCATAAATGTCAACTCAATTGGTAAACTATTTATTGATAATAAAGTAAGTAACTAAATATCTAATTTTTATCTAGTTTTCAGGGCTAAAAACAAGTGTTTTTTTAGAGAAGTTCTATCTAGGAATTATTGGTAAATCGTGTGATCTTACCAATGTTAAGAGAAGATTTCCAAAATCTGTCAAATTCAGTACATCAAATTTTAGTTCTCTATTTTGCCACATGAACACTTTGGTGTAACTTGTTGCAAAACAATTAGGTTCATTTTCAATTGGGAAATCAAAGAATCATGGCAGAACTTTTACAAAAAAAATAAATAAAGATGTTTAGAGAAGTTGAAATTCTAATTTTTATACTCTGTACCTAAAGAGTATCTTCAGGCATTTAAAATATTTTTAAAACCCCACAAAAAAAATGAATGTTAAAAGTGAAAACTTTAACGAAAAGCTTTATTATTTCAGAACGAAACGGCATTGACAGCTGTTTTATGGGAAGTAATGTTACAAATAATGATTAATCAATGTACTTTTCAACTCCGCCATTATAAAACAACGATTCTCATTACTTGTTTGCCTATTTGATAGAACCGTTAATGTCCCTGGTCACTTTCTTTTTTTTATAAACACAAAATGGGCGACGATATAAAACGAAAAACTGGTATTTTCATTTTAAAATATTAAAATTATGCGGGGTTTTAAAAATATGGCTAGTATATCAATCTACTCCTGGTAATGTATTCTCCACATTGGACAATATTTTAAACCCTCTAAATGAATCTTTATTTTTCATACAAATGAATGTATGGATCTCGCCATGATTCTTTGACAGCTTGGGATATCCTGATGTGCTGGCGTCTTTACCTACAGGGAAATCAATCATGCCACAATGGTGTGATGACCTAAGAGTCCTAAGAAACCCACTTCATGCTTGTCGAAAATGAATTCAAACCTTCATAACATTGCAATAATTGACGGGATTCATTTGGAAGCTGTAATAATTTCACCAAACATTCACATAGTAAATATTCAAGCATTTAGTGTATTATAATATTATGTGCATTGCGTGGTTCATGGCATATGAAGTGGAATTACCGCCTAACTAGCCAGCAAGCTATACCAAGAAAGGCAGGCTATGAACGAGACTGCAGCGTATTCAGTCGTTAATTTTAAGGGAATTCGCGGAATTTACAGGTATGCGTTAGCAGAATTAAAAGACCATAAAAATTTGCTTCGAAATATCTTAGTTTAACTAAAGATATTATGTTTATTATATCATTCTTATTTGCCTATTGCTCATTCTTGAAATCTTGGTTGATAATAAATTAGGTAGGTATTGGCTCAGATTATGAAACAAAAGGCAGATAGACCGCGCGAAACACTGAGAGTGAAGTCAAATAAGCAAATACAAATTCAATAGCGAATATCTACAATCTCATGATTGTATTCGTTTTTTAATTTGTATTTGTATTAAATAAGAAGGCTGAAAACAAATTAATCTAAGACACCTTAAGCATTTTGTGTCCCTGAACTCGGGTCCGTTTTGACAGTTTCCTGAAAAACATGAATGTTTGTTTGTTTTAAATGCTTGTTGGTCCAGCTAGGAAAATTTGTGTTTTCTAGGTAAAAATATTCGTTCAAAGAGTTTCTCCTTTGCCAAGAAATTCCAATTATAAAACAATGAAAGTCAATTGATTTGTAAGATTACCTAAGGTTTCCGACAGCCTATAAGTTGACACAGCGACGACTGTAGGTAGGTACCTACCTACTGTAGGTAATAAGAACAACGTAGATATCGATCGGTGAACCCAAAATATAATATATACATTTCTTTTTAAATATTCTAATAGGCTTGCCTGGTCAAACCCAGGTGTGTGATTCTGTAAGACCTCATTCTAAACTTCGCATCTGAATCCGCTTTGAGTTTCTTGATTGGCATTCTAAAAACTCGGTTGATAATTCGAATATAGACTAGCGCCACTCTTGCGAGCGTGTTAGCAAGTTCAACTAAATTGACAGGGAGATTTTGACAGATAAAGTATGAGATGACGTTAGAAGTGGCATTCTGTAAGGTAATTTCCCCGTCACTTCGACGCGACGCTCACTTCGCACTCGAACCCGATTTAAAGTGTCAAATATATCAAGGTCATTTTGAACCTTATGCGAAGTGAGAGTGAATAGCGATGTGAGATGCGAGTTGTTGTTTGAATTTTACAGAACCGACCTACTGAACTCACCTGATCTTAAGTGATGATGCAGCCTAAGGTGGAACACGCTTGCCTAAGATAAACCGTTAAATAAAGACAATGTACCATTTAATAAGAAAAGGATTAACTTCATAAGTAGGTAAATTACAAAGATATTTTAATTTTTTCGCCAAATAAACGGTTCCAAAACGTGAAGTTGAATAAAACTGAAAAAAATTAAGTAAGTACACAATTTTGGTAGTAATGCGACGGTGACAACTTTTTACCTTTGCATACAAACCCTACAATATAATATTATGACTACCATACATTATGCTTCCCCTTCTAGTAAAAGTAAAAAAAAAAATGACAGAAGGTCACAGAAACGACACAATATTTCGAAATGTGTGCTCGCTCGGAATGAAATACTGCCTTCTGCAGAACCGCCCACTTCTCTCGCTGACAGGACAATGTCAGTTATTGTTAGAAATAAAACCACAAGGATTTGCTTACATAATATATGTAGGTATAAAACCGTTATATCCAAAGGTTAAATTGTCCTCTGGTATCTTTTACGTTTCTGTAAGATATACGACCTCTTTTCTAGAACTGGATCTTTTTCTCGAAGGTTGTAGTGTACGTTACTGGGGAAGGTAGGTAATTTCATGCTTTTTGCATTGTGTTAATTAATATTCACTGTACCTTAAGAATCATCTCTGCTTTCGTAGAAACCTTGTTAGGTTTAATACACACTCACATCTTAAAATAAATGCCTAGATATTAGTCAACAAGAGAGCGTTAAATTTTATTGTAATTTTGATGTTTGCAATGTGAGTAACAATTGTTACTCACATTGCAAACATCAAAATTACAATAAAATGACGAATCCTGAAACAAGCTATTATACATTGTGAAATTGCAGTAGCAATCATGTACGACTGGTGTTAATTTGCCGATGGCATAACTATTAATAAACTCATTTGAAGAGCTCCATCGAAAGCTAGAATAAATCAATAGAACTGATTTATTGTAGCTGAGCAAACAGCTATAAATCAAAGGCAGGCGCGGCACTGGCCGCCTGTACCAGCGATACAATAACTACCTATGACGTATACAAAACGTGTGTGACGTCATAAATATCATGTAATATTAAACAACACAACGTAAAGATGTAGAACACGTCCACTTCTCTTGGAACTTCGAAATTCTCTTGAGGGAAAACAACTTCATAAAAAATTAAAATTAATCTTCGGGGTGCAGCTTATGTGGGATTATGGATCCCATCAAATCATTATCACTTATGATGTAACGATGTATTTTTGAGAACTTTGGATCAAAACATTCATTTATAAGTGTTTACTTGCTTTTGCCCGCGACTTCGTCCGATTGAATGTCGGCTAACGAGAATGCTGACGAATGCCTCATCATCATCTGCCTAGCCTTTTTCCAAGTATATTGGGGTCGGCTTCCAGTCTAACCGGATGCAGCTGAATACCAGTGTTTTACATGGAGCAACTGCCTATCGGACCTCCACAACCCAGTTACTGGGTAACACGATACCCCTTAGTAAGACTGGTTGTCAGACTTTCTGGCTTCTGACTATACCTATAACGACTGCCAAAGATCTACAAATGACAGCTGGGACCAACGGCTTTACGTGCTTTCCGAGGCACGGAGAGAACTCGGTATGAATGGGATGGTCATCCATCCACAGACCGACCGCGGTTAGCGTAGCTTAACCTTTGACCGATCGATCTGTACGGCTTCAACTTAGCCACGAGCAGACGAAATCCCGAAATAAAAAGTAAGCTATATTGTATTTTGTGGTTAATCCTTAGTCTGTGCCAAATTTCTTCAAAATCGGTGCATAGTTCAGCCGTGAAACAAACAACAAACTCAGTTTTGCATTTATAATATTAGAATGTAATGATATGTAACTAGCCTCTGCCCGCGACTTCGTCCGCGTGAATGTGGATACAGCCGAAGTCGCGGAGTAAAAGTAGCCTATGTCCTTCCCTAGGGTTCAAGCTATCTTCATATCAAATTTCATTCAAATCGGTTCAGCCGTTTCATCGTGAAAGCGTAACAGACAGAGTTACTTTCGCATTTATAATATTAAATAGTATGGAGTAAGTATGGACACCCACACCATAAATCCCATTCTTAAACAAAGTCAAAGCATTTTTCCTTTTCACTATTAAAATCGCGCTCTTTAATTCAGAATTGTAAGACAAGAATTGAAGCGTGTTGTAATTACGTTAAAATAAAAGTGGATGAGATGAGGCCAACACAAAAACAACCATCTGCGTTGTATAAAATGGGACAAACATACAAAATAAATTTAAAATTAATGAATATCTCAACTTAAAATGGACACATTCCCTCTTTATCTTTTATCATGTTTTCTCACAAAAGGGAAATGGAAAAAGTTAGGTATTTAATTTAGGTTATATTCCAAACAGGATTTTGAATTGAAATAAGTCGTGACAAGATTCTAATTAAAACTTTTTAAATCATAATATGAAATATCAAAGAGAGTTTTCCGTTACATTTACCAATTGCAATTATATGACAAAATTATACATACATATGTTGTATATGTATAATGTATGTCTGCAGGATTCATAAATGTGCTGTCAGTAACAGCGAATTTTCGTGGGCTAGTGAAGTAGGTTGCATCCGCGCGTAATTTCAAACCGGTTCTTAACTTCATTCTGATAATTTTATCAACTTCCCTCGAGTGGCTAGCGTCCGAAGGAAACCATAGCCCTCCTTCACGTTATTAAAAAAGAAAAAAATATGTAAAATTGTGCAATGCTAAGAAATATAGATAAGAGGACCGAATCTGCGGTTTTTGAGTTCCACAAATCACGGAGTTACAGATACGTTTACGGAATATAAAAATGCGTGCCTTTAAAAAGTTTGCGATCAGGCAATCAAATATAAGTATCTCAAAACTATTCGTAGCGAACGTGTGAATCAGTTTGTCATACACCTTTGATATTAATTATGTAGACACTGGGTATATGAAACAAGTCGAATATGACATACTGACCTCGTAAAAGATTAATTTGAGTTCATATGAGGCACTGACATTGACAATGTATTTTTATGTCTGTCCACATCGTCAAACCTTGCAAGTTTGGTCGAGATACAGAACTTGCGAGTGACGGAAACTCCATGTGTTAGTTGGCGGTTGTTCATCGAGTCTTTTGTTCCTTTGTCTTCGTTAGAAAATTGAAAAGTTTCCTGATTTCCGAATTAAACTTTTACAATAAAGCTATGCTGTCTAGACAACAAGGTGTAAATTACTGTCGTAAAAGGGATTAGAAGGTAACTAAATATTTAAAAAAATCCTAACAAGTACCTAATATTTTATACTATTTACATAAAACAAAACTATATTTACCGAAAGGGATCGCAAAGTCCTTTGTTGGTTGAAAAAATTACCTAAAGAAATAAAGCTTATTGTCAGCTGACATATTTTTTGTAAAGGACACCTAAAAAACTGAGCACGACACTTCATAGCCGATTAACACCTGTGTTTACGACGGCAGTTGATAAAATTAACAAACCATTAATTATCTTCCATTTTATTGTTCGTTTATTTAGCTATATGTGTTAGCGTATATGTCTAAGTAGTGAACTCGGATTTATTGCAGAATGTATCGAAACGCAACAGCTGCGTTCATGCACCAAGCTCTTTACGACGATAATTTAGTCAGAAACCAATTACGTAAGTGATAGTACCGTATTTGATAGAGCGTTAAGGGTTATTAATACGCAACATATTAATCATAGTTTCGGACAAATTTTGACCAATTTTGGAGTATCTAATGTTGGCTTGTACTTTTGCTAATAGGACGATTTTCAGATTTTTTTGCAAAAAAATAAAAAGTAGGTTTGTTTGAATATTTTGAAATGTAAATACTTAATTTGTATTATTATATGTACCTATTTAATCATTCTGTATGTTGCTGATCCTGTACCTTTCGCTTGCCTAATGGTAAAATGGTAAAACACAATATTAGACTATTTAAAAATAAATTATTGGAATGGCTGAATAACTTCTAGTCCCTTAAAACATTTTTTGACAATAAATTTGAAAATAAGTTATGACTCGATTTTGCATGCTATAGTTTTCATAACTAAACATGTTGTAGTTACTCCTGTTTTAATTGTAAGACCTTTAAATACCATGTTTAAAGCAAATAGGTAAAGACTTTGATTTTGAAAATGAATGTGACTTTGTACTTGACATCATAGCTGAACCCATATTTGCGAAACAAATTATCTCTATCTTTACGATGTTCTCATGTATTATGGTCACATATATATTAGGGTAATGGTTTAAACACTCCTGCGCAGACATCACCATAACTAGGTTTGCAGGCCATAATGTTATATTTATTTCTAATTCAACATAAAATAATGTATAGGTAGGTAAACAGCAAGTTAATAGCAGAGTTTTAAAAACCAAATCAATAAACTTTGACTTTTAATTCTATTCAGTAACTTGAAAGTTCAAAGAATAATAATGATTCCTTAATAAAACTATTAGTGTTGGGATAGTGAACGATTTTGCGTAAAGAACAAATGATAAAAATGATTTAATTTAAATAAAACTATAACTGTTCGTATGTCAGATGTGGAATATAAGAACAATTAATAATTGTAAATAAAAGCAATTTACTTTCTTTTTCTTTTAATTGAAACAAAATTAAAATCATATTATTTTACTTTTGTGTAAAGAAATAGATGGGTGTGATGTGTGTGTATAGACTTTTAAAAGTGTAACTAAATAGTGTTTTAAAAAAAAAGTTTTTTAATTTCAAATAAAATGTCTGCATTTAAGTAAGATTTAGTTAATATTATTATAAATAAGATTTAAGAATTTAATTTCAACAAAAACCATGTTCATTCTTACATCACCTCACTACCTTCCTCAAGTTACTGAATAGAATTAAAGGTCGAAGTACCTATAGTAGGTACACGCTTATTGTAGCGATTATCCAATAGTAAGTTAATATTATATTATCTGTGGTTCTAAAATTAATGTATCAAATCCGGGACTCCGCACCACCGGCAATTAAATTTGTGAAAGCTATTACAATTTAATTGCCAATTTGTGTATTACAATAATTAGGTATTGCCTACACAAAGCCACATCGACGATACATATTCATGTGACTCCTATTTGTTCAGTATTTAAACTTTTAACATATAAATTGGATCATTAGTGGAATCTCTATGGAGAAAACAAAGTAAGCTATTAATATTATTTATGTTCTGTTTTAAGTAAATAGAACATGGTATTTGAAGTAGGAATAAGTAGGTAAAGTTATATATAAAGGTTACGTTACTCCTGAATCCTATGATATCATATTCACACTACGTACTTAATAGCATCTTGATTATTACTTTTTTCATAATAAAAACGTTCACATACACACACACAACATACCTACTGTCACTTTTCCATTTAGGTCCCTTTAGAAAGACATTTCCTTTACGATACGAAACCGCGTGACCGCAACTTAGTACGAGCGCAATTAGTTTCTCTAAGCTAATATAAAGTAGGTACACTATACAATACAGGGGCGTAGCTACCGCCGTACCAACCGTGTGAACGATACAGGGGCCCTGTATCATTGACACGGTTGTTTTCTAAAAATTTTGTTTTCTAAATACATTATAGAGATGTTTCCACAGGCAACCAAAAGTGATGTGAAGAAAAATCATTTTTTTGGAAGCTAACTGGAATAATAGGTACGATTGTCCGACTGAACACTGAAACATTGTGCAATTCTTATTATTGGTTCCTTTAGAAAGACATTTCCTTTACGATACGAAACCGCGTGACCGCAACTTAGCACGAGCGCAATTAGTTTCTCTGAGCTAATTTAAAGTAGGTACACTATACAATACAGGGGTGTAGCTACCGGGCCGTACCAACCGTGTCAATGATACAGGGCCCCCGGGCTTCAGGGGCCCCATAAACTTAGTGTGTAAGAAAAGTTTCGTAAAATGTTACACACAATCTCAAAGTGTAATTTACTATCAATATACTGGATAATATAATAGACTGAGATTGAAAGAGAAATGATTTTTTAATATTTTTACCTTCCATTTAGGCTTCCTTGTAGTTGGGTAGAATTTACCCTTCATTTAGGCTTCGCCGTAGTCGGGTAGAAATGTTGAATACAGGGTGAAAAATTGGGGTAGAAAGTTTAAATGGAAATCCGTTTTTTTATTTTAGAAACATGAAAATGTATTTGCATTATTTTTTGTATTTGCATTTATGGAATTAAAAAAAAATGTGCCAGTTTTTTTAAATCTTCTCGTGTAAGGGGCTAAAATGGGGGATGGAAATGTATATAGGAAATGGAATGTATGTGTACTTTTGAAGTCAGAAACATGATAATTGTTAGGTATTTAACTTTCCGGTTAAACAAATAAAAATATAAGTATGTTCCGATGTTATTTAGATATTCCCTAAAGGGATGGAAATACAGTTTGTATGAAAAATCGAAAATACTGCAACTAAAAATGCGAAATTTGTCACATGGCTTCCTTTTATGACATAGGCGAGCACTAGGAAATGATATTTGGAAACTCAACCAATAAAGGTATGAAAAACAGGAGTTGTATTAAAAATCTTATTTATTGGGTTAATTCAATTGAAATTATGCACGCCTAACCATACAAAATTGTAATGGAGGGTACATGTACTACCCCTGGAAGAGGGCCTTCGCCCTACGCGAACGAAGTGGAAGTGCTGTCTACTTATATTTGCCCTTCAATATCAATACTCGAAAATATGCCACATCACATATAAAGCTAAGTAGGTGGGTATGTAAACGAGAAACCTTTTAAAATGTGAATGCTTGTCACTACGCTGTTTGCAGAACTTACAGCGAAACCCCTGTTCGAAACGTTGGCTCTATCTATTGGGCCTAAACGTTGGTGGGTTTCAAACTGATCGGGTCGATTGACGGCCAATGTTGGCGGTTAGTTGGACCCAAAATCGACGAAATTTATTTAATTTTATTGAAATCTTATCAACGGTGTACCGGTGTAACGGTGTATCATAGTGCAGTTTTATAATCCATACAAATATTATAAACCCCTCGCGTGTCTTAAGTTACACAGTTCGACATAAGCTATTGTTTATCTATTGTGTCTGCTAATTAGACATTCAATGGGATAAATGCGAAAGTAACTCTATCTGTTACGCTTTCACGATGAAACGGCTTAACCGATTTTGATGAAATTTGGTATGAACATAGCCTGAACCCCGGGGAAGGACGTAGGCTGCTGCTTTTTATTCCGCGACTTTGTCTGCATCCTCGATAACCGACATTCACGCGGACGAAGTCGCGGGCAAAAGCTTAAATAATAACTTTACTCCTAAACTGAGATGTGGAAAAAGCGATATGCAACGATCATTTTACGTAGTTTCAGTCAACTCAATTCGACTGTAATTCAGGTACTTACTGTAAAATTAAATACTTATTTCCACTTCGACTTCCTTAATTGTCTTAACTCGGAGAAGGTTAGCCGGATATTGCATATAAATAGGTAGGATTAATGGGATAGCAGACCAATGAAATATGAAAGATGACGACACGGTGGTCGCAATGGCTGCGTGTTGCGGGTTCGATTCCCGCCCAGGGTAAATATTTGTGTGATGAGCACTTGTGTTTGTCTTGTGTCTGGGTGTTGTTTATCGCGGTGCGCATAACTTGCGAACCGCTTGACCAAATTGGATAATTCTTTTTTTATAATATTCCTTGAAGTAAGAAGATGGTTCTTACGGAGAAAAAAAAAAAAAAAAAACTTTTCTAGGGTAGGTGTAGGGTAGGTGTAGGGTAGGTGTAGGGTAGGTGTAGGGTAGGTGTAGGGTAGGTGTAGGGTAGGTGTAGGGTAGGTGTAGGGTAGGTGTAGGGTAGGTGTAGGGTAGGTGTAGGGTAGGTGTAGGGTAGGTGTAGGGTAGGTAAATAGGCAGGTAAGTAGGTAGATAATGACAGGACAACGTCTGTCGGGTCAGCTAGTATATATATATATATATGTGTGTATTTAAATCTATTTGTGTATGTATATCAGCTGTCTGACACCCACAGTACAGGGTCTCCCTAGTTTGGGTTCAGATGGCCAGGTGTGAAATGTCCCCACATATAAAAAAAATAAAAAATAAATAACATTCCTTGAGAAACCCCATCCATTACATGTTGAACCAGCAGATCCTACTGTTACTGTTACTGTAACAGTTACTGTTACCATCTGCCTAGCCTTTTCCCAACTATGTTGGGGTCGACTTCCAGTCTAACCGGATGCAGCTAAATACCCGTGTTTCACATGGAGCGACTGCCTATCTGACCTCCATAATCCAGATACTATGGGTAACACAATACCCCTTGGTAAGGCTGGTTGTCAGACTTTCCGACTTCTGACTACCCATAACGACTGCCAAAGATATACGAATGACAGCCGAGAACAACGGCTTTACGTGCCTTCCGAGGAACGGTGGGAACTCGGTATGAAATGGATGGTCACCCATCCACATTCCGACCGCGACAAGCGTAGCTTAACCTTGACCGATCGATCCATACGAATTTTAAGTACTTAGTTATGAGCACTGTAACAATCTGTATGTATCATTAAACTCGAGAGACTCAAGGTATTGCGAGAAAAACATAAGAATTATTCGTGTAGGTATTTGTCGATTGTTTGATAATTCTTTGTTTCGTAGATACTTCATAAGTTAACACAAAGTATTACAAAGTATCAAAGGCGACGGAACTGTTCGGATGCGCAGAAACACGGTGTTATAAAAACTTCGCAGGATTACTACTGCAAAAGCCTTGGTTCATAACTTAGTACTTGTTGTGCCTCGATTCTCGGCAACCTTGTACGCGACGTGATTAAAAACTACTTGACAGTTAGCTCTGTTAGGGATTAAGGAAGATTTACACTAAACTTACTTATTGTGTCCAGATGTATGAGAACTTAGGTACATTAAAAGCTTATCGGATTCGTATATTTTGTATAAGATACATTACTCCGATTACGCATCACGTCAGAACAGCATAAACGACATAAGTCTGGTGTGAATTTATATTTACTGCTACCTTCCTAAACAAAAGACGCCTAAGTTCTGACTGACATTTGATTTAGCTTCTCCTTGTAAATTATGAACGGGGAATCTCTTAACTGATAAGAAAGTTTGGAGCCTGAAGGCACGGCTAGAGAAATTCAGTGAAACAACCGATTGCGAATTTCAACCTTCATTTCGTTACATATGTTTGTGTTCCTACATTTTTGCGCTTTTTAATGAAAGGGCCGGCTAAGCTAAGGCCAAATAAAAGCCATAAGGATGGACTGGACATGATGTTTACCTATGCTATGCTTGCCGCAGTCGGTACATGCTTCGAAAGCAGATAAAGCCGTAGACCCGGCTGTCATTAATACCTAGATCTTTGATAGTCGTTATAGGTAGGTACTCAGAAGCTAGAATCTCTGATAAGCAGTTTTCCCAAGGGGAATCAATCAATGCCCAGCAACTGATGTACGTGTGAACTGAGGGACCACACTGGTATTTCGCAAAAAAAATCATAGGATTTAGTAGTAGTCTTAAAACAATTGTAGAACAAATCTAGGAATTTGTAAGGAAATATAATAAAAACTACACACCTTAAAGTGTGGTCCCTCAGTCCTTACAGACCATCAACCAGATCTCGGAAAGTATATGAAAATTGAAGGTATTGTGACTACAGCCATTTAGTATACTGAATTAAGTGATAAGTGATTAGTTAATTTAGTAATCTACTTTTTTATTAAATACACCTACAATATGTAATACAACATTAAATTAACCGTACAACCTTGTTTTCGTTTCGTCAATTGCTATGTTAAATAAGTATAATAGTACTGTCTACATTTTGTTTCATTGTGTGGACACACTACTCTATCTAATATATTTTCATAGGATTACAAAAATAATATTATCTCAGCTAAGAGGTAAGTAACACACAATTTTAGATACCTATTATTCACACTTTTTACTAAAAGTTAAGCATACTAAACTTTCTGGTAGTCCTCTCGTCTACCAGCTAGTTCATAGACATATGCCAGTGGAGGTGAGGATTGAGGGACCAGTTTTGATAATCGCTATCTTCTAATTGCGTCGATATTCTTATCCATTATTTGGTTACAAAATGTTTTAAGTCTGTTACTAAAACTTTATGTAGAAAAAGAAAGACTTTATATTCTTGTGTGGAATTATGGACCGCAGTTGAGGTGTTATATATTTTTTCTCTTTGATGCATTGCGGCCTGTTATTCAGTAAATATCTTTACAAGTTCTTTACTAAATGTCTGTAGTCACAATACCTTCATTTTTCTATACTTTCCGAGATCCGGCTGATGGTCCCTCAGGACCACACTTTAAGGTGTGTAGTTTTTATTATGATATTTTTTTACAAATTCCCAGATTTGTTCTACAATTGTTTTAAAACTACTACAAAATCCTGCGATTTTTTTTTGCGATATACCAGTTTGGTCTCTCAGTTCACATGCACATAGCAACTGGATTGTGGAGATCAGACAGGCAGTCGCATATGAAACGTAAGACACCGGTATTCAACTGTATCGGGTTGGACTGTTGGACTGGAAGCCGACCCCAACATACATAGTTGGGAAAAGGCAAGGCAGATGATGATTGTTGTGTTTCTGAGACACGAAAATAATATGACTGTTTTAATTAAAATATTAATTTGGCTGTGTAGGTGCAAATGTTCTTCCCAATTAAATGTTTGTCCAAGAATAAGATTACATTTCTCGATAATCAAATCCGTCTTCCGGTGAACAAAGATTATCTGTTGGCAAACTCAAAATAGCCAACAACAAGACGGTTTGCAGTAATTATTCAGAAACCGTCACTAGAACACCTATTGTTTCTCCAGATCCCACTTAACGGCTTGTTCCGCATTTGCTGCAAAGTTTAGCCTTTGCTTATTGTTATAGGCACTCGACCTATTGCAGAAATATAGGCACACTGCGCTATAGGTAGTAAAGTTAATATAATTAAACTTTGCCTCAAAATGTGACAGATCAAAAATCCATGTACGCTTTCAAAAACTATCTAAAGAAGTGGGTTTTTATAGAATAAAATTCTTTATTGTTTAATTGCTTAATTGTTTAATTATTCAGTGTGTACGGCTGTACTATTCACCGCTTTCGGTGCAGATAGCATGTCAACTCTGTACATCCGTAATTTAAGATTGTGAATAGCGGAATTGTTGGAATAATTCCCCTCTGATCTAAGCCCCGTGTCCCACATATCTTAAGATTATAGTATTTCTTCAGATGCAGTATAACGAGTAAGCACAAGCCTCAATCATAATAAAAAGAGATCATTAAAGTTTAATTTTCCTTTGCAAAGATAACATTAAATATGTAGAACTCAATGTTGTTTTCCAACTAGTGTTTCTTCGCTTAAGTTATTCATAATTTCATCAAAATTGGTGTGTGTTTAAATAAAATGGTACTCATGAAATAACATAACTTTTATTTATTAAACTTGGATAGTTCTTTTGAACAAAATTTGAACTTCTTCTATTTAGTTTTGTTTTTATGGTTATCTATTCCTATCTGATAGCACAAAATATAAAGATTCTGCCATAAGTACTTTGTGCTGATAGAGTCAACCTATCTATGTCATCATACGCGCAAATATTGCGCAAAGATAAACTATAATTGACTAAAAATAACAGATACTTAGTCTGTTCAAATGTACTTTTAGTGTTCTATGATAACAACGTACATATTACCAATTGATAGACATTATCTAAAGCCTCGAAAGCACGAATTACACCTT
Source organism: Charanyca ferruginea (assembly GCA_947361185.1). Taxonomy (NCBI): domain Eukaryota; kingdom Metazoa; phylum Arthropoda; class Insecta; order Lepidoptera; family Noctuidae; genus Charanyca; species Charanyca ferruginea. The sequence continues at coordinate 15,564,632 of OX376059.1, read as the reverse complement.
ATTAGAAAGGCATTAAACCTTTTGAGCTAAATCACGTAACAATAATCTTTCTCTGATAAAATTCTAATGTTGGATTCCACATCACTAAGTAAATTATAATGCCCCGAGGTGAAATTAAGAGTTTTACTCTTATTTCTCTCAATATACGGCACATAAAGCAATGTGGGCTGGAAATTGGTTCCCAAAAGACAGCATATGTAATCAAACAAGTATAATAAGCTGACAAGGAATTCCCTGCGACACGTGACAAATCATGTTTTTATTATGCTTTTTATTTTTAGTGTTTGATAATATTATCTTTAAGAAAAAAATATTTATTAAAAATAAAAAGGGTAATCCCCAATGTAGAGTAATTTATGTATAATATCACCATGGATATTGCTATCTCATGAGACATTCAGTTTTTTTTATTATTTTTGTCAAGTAATTCCTCGATCAGGTACAGACATTAACAGTGAAGACCAGTAATTGTCAGTGTGATATAAAAGTAGGTACGATAATACAATTAAGTCTCACAACGAAGTCCTTTAATTGCACTGCAGTCCTGGTACGGGAAACCAAAAACACAACGATGAATATCTTTCCCCAGAGTTTTCCGCCGCAACTGTCCGCACATTTCCCCTTATTTCTCATCCGCCGCTATATTTTTCAATTCGTTGGTTTATTTAGCCATTTAATTTTTTACTCGTCTCGGGTTTCACTTAAATTAAGTACGCTCTGATTTAAATGTAATTTCTTAATTTATTGCGTCGGGAAACATAAAACAATTAAGCTTTCGACGGAAGCGAGAAAAGTGGCGTTATTTTTCGTGTTTGCCAAATTACACCGAGTTTTTATTCATGTTTAGTTAACGATCGGAAATTTTGATCTCTTACTTCGCTAATAGTATTCATTCGAAAATGCGCATTTATAACTCGACTTTATAAAATGCATATGTAACTATAAAATAAATATTAATAATAACACGCAGAAGTAAATGTTTTGCTTAGCAAATATAAACTGGGGCATTTTTGCGTATTATCAAAATTGTTCCGTAAGTACCTATACCAACCATAAGGCACAAAACTAGATCCTGACGTTCAAACAAATCCGACGGCCCGCAATTGAGTAACATATCTGTATCTGTATAATTTGTTTTTTAACGAACATAACGAGGAAAGTTGTTAAAAATTTCTAACATGGAACACACGCGGGCTTCGCTCACAACATTGTCATATATCTATACCTACATTATTATACCTATGTGTAATTGTTAAACCCACGTTTATCTTATCTCTTTTGGCATTATTTCAATCAAGTCCAACATTACATCATAAAGACTGTAATCTATTCATAAATGTGTCCAAAAAGCTTACAACAGTCAACAATGTGTACCTAATGTTGTATATATTATTATGTGAAAATGACTCATATACCTAAGTAGGTACTGAATTATGAAAAGATTATATAGAAGACATTATGAAGCTGATATTGATGTGTACGTCTAGTTTAAAAACTTTATATAGAAAAATAAATAGTGAATTGTAATCATAATTTTTAATTGCATTATGTAGGAAAAGCATCTTTTTTATAATGCTGGTATATAAAAATGTACCCATACCTACTTTTTGAGAATGTACATACCATTATTACAAAAAACCAAACCGTACCTTTTTAAATGTAATTCCTAAGTCTATAAATCTCGTGTTTAAAAGTTCATGAGTAAGTAAATCGTATAAAATAGTTTTAAATTTTTATTTGGTAGGTATTACATAAATATATGAAATATCAAAGAATATCTATTTAATGTTTTAAAGTAACTTTCTCATTCGTTGTACGTACCTACTTTCTTTTCAACATTTAAATATTTTATATAATTAAATACTTAATTCAAAATGTGTTTTCTAAAACAAAAAAAAATATTTCCTAACATTATGATAGTTAAGATAATCTAGTGCAGTAATAATTCACAATTAACATTATAATAGTGCACTCACCTTCGATAGACGGAGTTGTCGCGCCGACGAAAACTTCGAAACTAACTAAAAGTTCGCGGAAAATGTTCAGCTAAAGTAAAATTCACTTTAAAAACTTAGTCACAACACACTGGATGATGTCGTTGTTGGAAAATAAATGTGTTCAAGTTAAATGTAGTTGTTATATTGAGAATATATTATGTGTTGTCCGTCGCCAAGTTCTTGTTGGAACGTTTGGGCGCGCCAAAGTTGTGTGTCGATGGGTTCGGGCGGCGTGCTTATATCTCTTGGAAAGCGGAGCCTGCGCGCATGCGCGACTACCATTCATGTCACTCTCTTCAATGACCGCCTGTTATACTTACTTCGTGGACCGCCCCTACACACGTCATCATGTTAATCATTTTTTTTTAATTTTTATGTCATCCATATCTACATCATCTTTTATTTTTTATTTAAAAAAGTGCGTCATTTTTTACAGGATTTCACCGCAATACATTACCTAACAGTAGGTAACATAATACTCATGCGTTTCTCAAAGTCTTAGTTTTTAATCTTCTTTCGTGAATAAAACAAATAACGTTCACTCATTCCAGTTTAAAATTAATACTTCCCCAAATAATTATGAAGACAAAACAAGCACCTGATGTGTCACCTGCATGTTAACTTTTCTTAATTCATTTAAACTTTCTTTTCTTAGTAACAATGTATTAATCATTTTACTTATATAATAATAATAATAATAATAATATGTGGGGACGTTTCACACACGGCCATCTGACCCCAAACTAGGGAGACCCTGTACTATGGATGTCAGACAGCTGATATACATACACAAATATATTTTAAATACATACATATATATCTATCTATTACGACTTGTCTCACACTGTTCTGTGTACCTACTCACTTGCAAGCAAATAAAATGCAAGTAAAATAGCATAATATCGGATAAGTAGGTTTAATTCGATTCGATTCGATTATGGGCTAATAATAGCCGTCGCATCCCTATTGTTCTTCTTGACCTACAAGTTCCATTACGAAATTACGTTTACGCATCTTAAAGGTAGGCACCAGTGTAATTACTGACATCATATATTACAGCTTTAATCTAAAAGAGAAAAAAAGATTAGCCAATGTTTCTTAAGTATAAGTAAGTAGAAGAAAATTAAATTAGCTCTTTATGATAATTGTTTTCTTTTTTATAAAACAAAGCTATTTTCAATATCAAAAACAAAGCATTTATTTCAATTAAACCATTTGCAGGCACTTTTGAATTGTCAAAGAGTCAGTTAGGTAGTCAGAAAGTTGAAGCTAGTTGCTCGTTCCAAAACCATTTTCCATTCCATTTTCGCAAGTTTTAGATTATTTTGATCAGGACTCCTGCCTTTTTCCAACTATGTTGGGGTCGGATTCCTGTCTAACCGGATGTAACTGAATTCAAGTGTTTTACATGGAGTGACTGCCTATCTGCCCTCCACAACCCAGTTGTTGGGTTACACGATACCCCTTGGTAAGACTGCTTGTCAGATTTTTCTAGCTTATGACCGTCATCTGTCCGGCTATTACTCAGCCACGAGCTCCTCCGGATGACACCATCTCGATTATAAAATGTTTGGTAAAACCAGGTAAAACACTAAATCATTATTTAACTTATTTAAAGATAACTATTAATAACCATCGAAAAGAAAGAAACATCATTAAATTAGCAGAACCTCCTGTTTGTGAAAGAGCTCGTCCGTGACCGTACTTACCATGCCACCAAGTAGCATTGCTGTGTTGTGTATTGATCAATGTGGTCCAATGGTATGATATACTATAATAAAAAAATCTCTTTATTTCGGAATAAAATTCCATAACTGTACAGATTTAAACTATGTTAACGCACAATACAAAGATATTAGTAACTTGTTAACATAAAAATTTAAAAACTTTGTTAGCAGGTAATGGCGCCGATTCCCTTGTTCACAAACTAAATTAAAATTAGGCATTTGGCATCTCTTACTGCCAGGCAGCTGAAGAAAAGGACGGCGACAGACAAGGACTAAGTTAGAGATGTCAAATTAGTTTTTCCCTTGAACTTCGCAGTGTTTTTAATCAATACGTTTTGAAATGACAACTATAATTTGTACGAACATTTTACATAAACTTAAATTGACAGCTCTTATTAATATATGTCTCTTTCTTGTTTAATTGAAGAGAAAGAGATATAAATAGCTTAAAATTAATAAAAATATTTACAGGAGCATGTAGCTGACTTAAATACCAGATGAAAGGACAATATAGTTTGTTACCAATGACACTCAGGTGACTGTTAGTGCTGACACGCACCCTGTGCAAGAAGGACGATGCTCGCTTGCGCCTGATTGCAGCGAAGCTGTCAGTCTGAGCGTCCACAAACATCCCTGAGGCACTACAGAAGAGTGGCAACCCCAACAGCATCCTGGATGCATCATTGGACTCGTGGCATGGTTGGAACAATATCCTGTAAAATATTTATAAAAATAGGACTATCCAACACAAAAATATTTTTTCAATTCGAACCAGTAGGTCCTGAGATTAGCGCGTTCAACCAAACAAACAAACAAACTCTTCAGCTTTATAATATCAAAAACTAGCAACCCGACCCAGCTTTGCATGGGCCTTATAGCCTTCCTCGATAAATGGACTACCCAACACAAAAATAATTTTTCAATTCGAATCAGTAGATCCTGAGATTAGCGCGTTCAACCAAGCAAACAAACAAACTCTTCAGCTTTATAATATTATATATATGTAATATATACTAGCGACCCGACCCGGCTTCGCCTGGGCCTATAGCCTTCCTCGATAAATGGACTATCCAACACAAAAAGATTTTTTCAATTCGAACCAGTAGATCCTGAGATTAGCGCGTTCAACCAAAACAACAAACAAACTAACTCTTCAGCTTTATAATATTAAGTATAGATAGTATAGATATACTTATATTATATATATAGTATAAATATAGTATATAGTATAAATAAATATAAGCCTGACGGTCCTGAATTATATTATAGTTGTGTAGTCTGGTGTGTCAGGAGCCGGAGGTTTTTATAAATTCAAAAGGGAAACCAAATGCAAATACTTATATTCTTTTACGAACATCAGCACTCCGTGAGTGCCAGGCCAAAAAAACCTCTTGATATAAAAATAAGCATAACGCTTCTAATTCCAAAATATTCCTATAACAAATTCGAGTGTGTTTAGTAGAAACATTTAGTCAAATGATTAGTCACATGCAACCTTAACTCTATATTTTGTACTCAATAACTGCAAAATGGACCCATATTAATAATAAATAAAATTAAATAAGGTTTAGTGTTTGGAGCATCCTTTTAACAACAACAATGCAACAGTGCCTGTGTTAGGAAACTCCGCTCTTCCATAGGAACATTGATGCTAGCAAGTACGCTTCTATCTATCATGAATAGGGTTGCCATTCGTCCCGATATATCGGGACTGTCACCGTCATTGGGGCCTAGGTCCCGACAAAGCAGTATTACGTCCCGTTTTTTCGCGCGGTCACGGCAAATCAAACACGCGCGTCAAAATCTTTTATTAAGTATAATTATTTCAACGCTGAATAGAGAACACCTAAAACAATTCAGATTTTTATTAAAAGTCCGATCAATGAAATTTATTTCCTACTAGCTTCTGCCCGCAACTTCGTGCTTTTGCTTTTGCCAGCGACAACGGGGTCGGCAAAATCGAAGATCTGAAACTGTTACCGCCCTCACCGCGTGGAGGTACTCCCAGCTTATGTTATTTTATAAGATACAGTGAAATTAGTGATAGCTTTGATTTTGACATCAGATGTTTCTGATCTTCGATTTTTAGAAGTCAACAGGAAATACCCATCAGACCGAACACCTTTTGCTAAGACGTCATTCCTATATGTGTCATGGTGTAGCTGGGCTCTTGGAGTTCCACATCAGGTGTTCCAGATCTTCAAATTTATTCTCTCAGCAGAAAATGCTCATCACGTGGAACAATTTTTGCTATGGTACCATTTTTGTATCTCTTATAGTTTAGCTGGTCTGTTGCGGTTCTGCATCTGGTGTTCAAGTTTCCAAGATAAATTATAGCCTATATGTTGCCCAGACTTAATACCTATACAACAAAAGAAAAATCATTCAAATCCGCCCAGTAGTTCCGAAGATTAGCGTGTACAAACAAACAGACAAACAGAAAAACAGACAAACAGACAGATTTTTTTTTTTTGGATTCGTGCTCTATTACTGTTCCTACACCCCCCTCAATTAATTATTTTTTAATATATTCAATGTACAGACACAGTTTTGTTACTGTTTTATTATATGTATAGATTTCTGCAATCAAATCTGAATTTGTTTCACAAAAATTTATAAAGCGTGACGTAAAAGATTTAATGGTTTTTGATGACAAAACCCAAAATATTGCAGTTAGTTGCAAATAATGGCCAGTTTAAAAAATACATTATTTATTTTTATTTTAGTTTATTAAAGTATTGTGTAAGCAATTTAATTAAACATGATTATGGAATCTTTGTCATAAAACCATAAAAAAAAAGATTTATCATTCAGATATTTTGGGTCTTGTCATTAAAAATCATTAAAATTTTGCTAAAAAAATTCTTCACACTTCGTCTAAGACAAGTTCGGTTCAAATGGTTATAAATAGTCTATACTAGCTTCGCTTTACGGCTTTGCATCGATCTACCAAACAACCTGTATATATTTTTGCCTTGAAGATACCCAGATTATATGTATTGGGGAACAGAGAGGCGGGCAGTGTATTCCACAGTCTGGCAGTTCGAACAATAAACGTGGAAGCAAAGCGCTTGGTTCGAGACCGTCTAGCGGTGACGCTACTAATTACTACCCGCCACTAATTAATGTTACTAAATACCTGAACAACCAGAACAAAAAATCCACATTAATACACCAAATAGACGTGAACAACGATCACACCAAGTTCTAAGTGAAGCCGAGCGTATTCGCGATGCATGTAAGTATGTAAGTATCAAAAGCGACGCGATAAAAGTGATTTATGCTACTTACGGACCGGCGATAAAAGTTTGTAAGCCTATACTCGTAAGGCGGGATTTACTCAACTCCTGAATGCAAGGGTAATAACGAAACTTGCATAAATCATAGCTCAGTTGAGTTAATAGAAGTTATTATGGAAAGTGTGAAACGATAATAAGGTGCTTACTTACGTAGGTATAGGTACTATATCTAACGGCTGATTTTTTGTAATTTGATTCGTTTGAAAAATCAACGGTCTTTGGAAAAAAACCAAAGAATAGGTACCATTAACTAACACTATTTTTCTTTGAAACTTGCACCCTTTTGATTGGGTTCGGACTGCTATTTTAAAAAATCACGTATTATTTTAATTATTCTAATTCAGCAGCAATTGGCATCGCCCCCCAGAATGAACTATGTAGACCTAACGGAATCAATTTGGCCCTCGTCACAAAGATAGGCCCCAAACAGTACGGGTAGTTGTAACAATAGTGAAATTTGATAAGGGCGGTCGCCCATAACCGTTTACCACATAATATTAAATTCGTAGGATACAAAAACACTGAAAATTCCCTGACTAACGTGAAGAGAGGCTTTGAAGTCACTGGAAACAAGACATCAATGTATTTTCTCTGTATTCTCATAAAATTAAAATAGCACTGTTAAGACTATACTGTATAATCTTCTGTCTCCTTTCAACTTTCTATTTTGCTAAAGAGGAAAGTGATAGAGAGTTGGTTCTCAATGTGCCTAAGCTTATTATAAATACCGGTATTTAAGTTTACAACCCTGTATAAGAACACTCGCAAATGAAAACGTTCGTAAACGTAAACAGTGAAATTACATGAGTTTTATTTATCTTAAGTTAATTATTTCAGTTAATAAGTATCTTCTTAATGTTTGTAGAGCAAGAAACTTTGAAGTACTTATGAAAAAGTTTTCATCGTGACTCTTGTGAGTATAAACCATCGTGACTGCCATTATCAACAAAATACATGCTGACCAAATTTAATTTTCCACTTCAAAAGTATTTTTCGCCTGATTTAGCCAGGGCTCGCTGTGCTTGACGAACAAAACCCTATAAAAAAATGAAGATGAAGAAAGCCCCAATTTTAAGGCTTGTGTACATGCCAATAACCTTGAGCATTTGGCCCGTACTGAATTTGTGGACGAGTGCGAGGGTGATGTAGACGCAGTGTTTAATCGGACGCATTTTTAATTTATTGTAATAAAAATAATACATCTTTCTAAAAAGTAACAAAACCAAATCATTTTCCTTTGTATTGCAAAGCAGTAGATATTTTTTTTGTACTCTTTTGGTAAGAAATTAAGGAGTAAAATGGTTTCATCTCAATGATTTGGAGGTGATTTGTCATTTTTTTTCTTATTATGTGATACCGATAGAAAAATTGTGGCTAAACCAAATTACGTATCAAATCATGTCGATTACTATCAATTTTATTTAGATGTAATTTCTCTGTAAATGCCGACGAAAAGTTGCTTCATCTGCATGCTTCTTTCAAGCTTTTTTCGAGAGAGCACCCTTAAGTTGTCCAGCTCGTTCCATGTGCCACCTGAGGTTCCATCTCGTCTCTATGTAACGATAAACAGATACCTATAGACTTATCATTACGTAAGAATATTTATTTAACATTAGACAAATTAACAACGAAGCAATACCACTACACAGGATTTCTAAAGATTCTGAATGTTTTATATAAGATACTGTTCAAATACGATCCAAAGAAATCTATTTTTACAGTCCTCTGTTTATATTTACATGTATCTTTTAATATTTTTCCTTATTGAGGATACAGGCTACTCAAATAAAAAGGTCCATTTCATCGGAGTCTTTCTTTAGAAGGTATATGAAGATGCTGTTACTTACAGATCGTTTATTAGCTCTTCATTTGATGGAGAAATCTGTTATAATAAGTACGATATCTGTTAATATTTCTACAAGCTTTTACTTTTTCGAAAGTATCTACACAGTTCGTATATTACCTGCCATAATTGTAACTCTACCGTTGGTAATATATATTTAAATTGTTCTTCACTTAAATAGTAACAATAATAAAGGCTATTCCTTATTTCTACAAATAAATAAGTCCAAATTATTCAAAAATAACTCAACCTATCCCAATATTCCGGTACTTACTCTTCTAATGAAAAGGTACCCATCGAAAACGTCTTCCGTTTCATAGAAAACTGAGACCTTACCCAGTATGGGCAACAAAACAATACAGGTAATCCAGCAACCCGCACTAGACCCACGTCATTGAATATGACTTCCTCTCACAGAAAGGAGGCCAGATTCCTGACCGTGGGAACATTATATTTTTGTATATATATACTATCTATATATTCGCTGACTGTGCCACAAGTGATGGTTACTGCCAGAAAGAAATTAGATCTACAGAAGAAATATGAAGAACAGCGCTATCCGCTGGTCTGAATTATCGAAGCTATGGTAACTCTCTCACCAGTTTTAATCGTCAGTTTATGCGTATACTTTTCCATTCATTAAACACTCTTTTTCTCAAGATAATTCCGGATAGCTGTACTACCTCATACAATAGCATCATTATTCTTACATCAGCTCTACTGTTAGTGTACTTCAACTTAAATTTCAACATTACAAGTACTCCCGACAACATTGCATGACTCGTTTTCTCGTGAAAAATCGGCAAACAGTGCTTTCCATACAAAACAGCGTGTTTGACGAGAAAGAAAACTTGAGGTTATTGTACTCTTTATTCTTAGTTTAAACAGTATAGTGAGCCAGTCACGAGTGTTGTGTGTATGGCGTACGATAGTGTTTACGTACTTTTAATGCGGCTAGGCAATGTATCGATCATCAGTGGCGGCTATGACAATGACCCTTCAAGGCCTCTCACCTGTGTACTACATAACTAACTTCATTACATTATGTAAGTACTTATAGCTAACGATTGTCTGTTTTTTCTAAAGTGAGAGACAAGTCACAAGCCTTAGCGCCAGCCCTACCTATTATTTAAAAATAATACCAATGTTATATATTATTTTTCACCTCGACTCTTGTCTTATCTACTTTTATTTAAAATTTCTAGAGGTAACTATAATAAAAAATAATACAATCCCTGAAATTATAGATAAATAGACGTTTTTTTCAATAAAGACTGAGTGTTTTATTAAAACGTTGATAACGATTGTTTAATTAGGCAAGAAGATTTTAATCATAAAATAGGTAGTGATTATTATTCATTTAATTTAGATAACTGAAACAAAGTACAATGGGCGGAAATGTCCCATCTGCTTTACTTATCCCAGCTTCGCCTTTCAACTACAACCCTTCGGAAAACTAATTAAAGAGGTCCTATGGGCCACTAGAATCAATTATTTCAGGCTATTCATTTTAACAAACGGATATTATTCAAACGAGGAATGGATTATATTTACCATTATTTTCCTTTACACCTGTAAAATTTACCAGTAAGTATAAGAGTAAACATTATGAATAACAACAATTAAACATTATAAAACAAATAGCAAATATGTCTTAAAATGGAGCTGAAAATATCTTTAAATTCCGTCTAATGGTAACACATTTTTACGTTTTCAGAAATACCATATTAATTTAAGCTGTTAGTTCGAATAGTTTCAGCCAGATAAACCACACTCAATGAATATACATTAGCTGGAAAAATACGGAGAGTACATCTAAATTGCCCACAAACTTAATCTATTATACCTATCCGTGTTTGGCTTGTGATTTCAAACTACCCACGTCCCGGTTCCAGTATTGCTTGGCTCCATTGAGCGCCATATCTGCTCTATGCTAATACCTACGTCTCTAGTGCATTGCCGTTGCTGTTTTCCGAAACGTTATTACCGAGCTGATTTGCTCACTCGCCGATTCATATGGAATAAAGCCTGTTTAGACTACCCTCAAGCTAGTAAAACGATTTTAAACCTTATGCCGAACCCTTTAACTTTGCAATTGGAAAACGATAATTTTGGAATAGATTGTCATTTTAATCTCTCGCTCACCTGTAATTTAGATGCTTCCAAATTGAAATGTGGACAAATCAATGAATCGGTTTGCCTCAAACCTAGTTATGCCATTCATTATCACCATTCAAACATGCGTATGATATGATGTGTGTATATGCTGAAAAATCTGCACGAAAACAGAAATTCATAGGCATATCCACAGCTATGTCTAGTTTAAATAAAAAAATGACACTTAACGTGTATAGGCACTAAATATTTCATGTGCACTGAATTGTTTACGAGGCGAACAGGACAGCAATTAATATTTTTATAGACGGCCGCCGTCGGACGCGCGACGGCCGCTCATCAATATTAAACTCTCCTTCGGATTGATCTTCTTTATGTTTATCATTATCCACTGATCGCAATTAAACTTGTCGGAATTTTCCTTAATTTTATACATTTAGACTACACGAATACCTACTTCTTCTAAAACTTGACTGTGTCAAGATGTAGGTCGTTATTCAATCCCACGTTAAACGATGCGATGTTTTTACTGCACAATAAAATATATTTCAAAATATTATTCGGACATTTGAAAATGCGACTCATTTTTCGAGAAAGCACGAATTCTCAAGCAATAGGTATCCTGTGTACCTACCTACCTTTATACAATGTAGATTGGGTATGTCACGTTCATGCGTCTTACACATCCACCGTTTTCTAAGCTTACTATTTCCTGCAGCTACCTCAAATCTTTGCAGAATTTACTGGTACCTAAGTACCTCTGAGGTACCACACATTGGAGGTACCTACTTAGGAACATATTTTCTAAAAGTTTTACGTGGCAAATGTTCTCATTTAAGATTATACTGACTACTAGAAATGAAAGATTAGACAAACTCATAGACTTCAACATGTTTCGGACCGTTTGGGACCGTCGCTCGAGCGCGGCGGCATGCGTGCCGACGGTCGACCGACGCGCTATGAATTTGTATGGAAACAAAAGAATGCGTTCACTGCTGCACCGATCGGTGGACCAACCGTACGGATGTCTGAACATAAACAAATATATATCTGTGTGAGTGTATGACTTCAATCAGTTTGTTGGTCAGTAGAACACTGAATTATACAAACTGACGGTCGGTTAATGCGTACCGTCAGGACCGAACTTACGCACTGACGGTCGGTGGAGCACTGTAACCGGCCTTACTTCGGTGCCGCACGTGCTATCGCTCTTTCTATTTTTATTTTTTTTTGGACCTTCAGAAAACAAGGTTAAGTTTTAAGTTAAGTTTTCTATAATCTTTTCTTTTGCTTTTTACAATTTTTATTTAAACTGTCACTTTGACACCTATGCTGGTAAGACACGAGCAGTCAAATGAAAACCTCGCAACCAAATAATTATGATGTAAAATAATCAGAATTAAATAACAATAAGAATAATAAGTATACCAGCAAATAATATTAAAAATTAAGAACTGCCTACATGCATATTCCGGTAAAAGAATCGCCTGGGTGTTTTCGTATGTAGGTATTATTGTCATTTCAGTAGATAATTTTCTTAATATCCATTCACCTGCATTCTTTTGATCTGGCTTCCCACTAAATCCCAATAAACTTAACCAGCTACTGGGCTTAAACACTACAACGAAGATGCATTTTCGCGTGAAAAGAAGAAGTAACAAAACATTTACTAGGTAGGTATTGTCAATAACTCCATAGATAAAAATTTTGTGTTAGGCTGCCCGCCCACGTCAGACTTGTAGGACCGATTATCGGATCGGTCGATTATTTCATAGTTTTGTGAGACCGACTTTTTGTGGGACATCTGCGTTGGTATATTGGAGTTCATATGTTCCATTTCTCTCCGACAAAACATCGGTCACCGATTGTCTGACGTGGAAACTGTAGCCTACGCTAAATGTTAAGGGTACAGTACTTACTACTTACTACAAGGCTACAGACCTAGCTATTGTCGAATTGATCGGATATAGTTTTTTTTTTTATTATTATAGTTTTATTTAGGGGTTTGTAGTCACAAATAAAACCATGCCAGCCCCATCGTAACCTAGATCCAACGAATATTGATGAAATTTAAATTCTATATTTCTGTGCCATGTTCTGTGTGTGCACAAAATATTATGGTACTAGCTCTTGCCCGCGGCTTCGTTCGCGTTAATTTAGAAATTGACAATGAATTCAGGATAAATAATAATAATATGTGGGGACATTTTACACACTGCCATCTGACCCCAAACTAGGGAGACTCTGTACTATGGGTGTCAGACAGCTGATATACATACACAAACACATTTTAAATACATACATTTATAGATAAACGACACTCCAGACACAAGGTAAACACAAGTGCTCATTACACAAATATTTACCCTGCCATGGGCGGGAATCCAACCCGCACCACGCTGCGCAGCAGTCGATCGCTCAGCCACTGCGCCAACCGTGACGGCGTGACGTCGCCGTGTCGTCGTGAGATTGTACTCTGCTTATATTAATATATTTCAATCATGATTCGAAAGACACGTGGCGTCATCATAAAAAAACGTTATTGTTGTTTTCCTCGGTAACAGAACTTTCTTTCGGGATGAAAGGTGTCCGTTTCTGTATCCTTAAATCCTGAAATTTTGCATTTACGGAGGAGTTGTTTCAAAATGTATGGAGCCTGGGCCCAGTCCTTGTACACTTGTACACCATACTTAATAATAGGGCTACAAATTTAAAATAGTTCTCAACTGTACAATTACTTTTAAATAGCTTTAAGAGCAGATAAAACACAAGAAATTGCACTTGAAATTGCAACACACAACAAAAAAAAACAGTCATGGCGGTAAGCTGACATTTTGATTGATTAATGACGTTTGACATTTATAATTCTGATTGTATGTGTCGATTTGTGGATAGCCAGGTAAACAGATGGGAAAGAAACAGTGTTAAAACTAAAAAAAAAACGAAATGGAGGTTGTTATAAAGTAGGTACTCCAGAAACTAGAAACAAAACGAGACGAAAGTGACAGAAGTGACACTGACAGCTGACAGTTCTCTTTCTATGATCAATGGTTAATCTATGGTTTATAGAGTAGCTAAATCTGAGTGACGCCATGTTGAAAATCCATAAAAACTATTGTAAAATTATCAATTTACTACCACAACAGTACACATTTAAATTTAATTTTCTGTATTTTTCCCGGATTCTACGATTACTTCTCTTTTTTTTTTTTGAAGTGGTGTACATAGACTGGGCCCATTTTGAAACATGTCCTTTCAGGATGATCGGTTCAGTAATTTAGGCATGAAATGGTAACAAACCAACTTACTTTCGAATTAGTTAGGATGGGTACCCGTAACAACGAACATATATCCATAATTAAAGAACCTTTTTTTTCCTTTTAAGATCACCTCTAATTTACCGTCTTCCCGATCGTATTTTGTATTTATGTACCTATCGACAAAATTTCTATGGGACAAATCTGAAAGTATATCCTTTGAAATAAAATAAATTTCAAAATCGGTTTATAGGTTAATGACGCAGTCCTGAAGTATAAAACGTTACGGAAAATGCAACAGAATTAAAAACCTCCGCTTTTTTTGAAGTTGGTAAAAATTAAGCCGATATGAATGCATCTTCACTCTTCAGATACAATGATAAAACGGTAGGCTAAGGCATTTCCTTTTTAAATCACAATGATAGACGAGGATTATGCGGCAGTAATTACTAATTCATAAAATCCGTTCTAGGTAAAAACTTTACAGCTGAAAATCTGAAACGCATGGAAGTTTCTCTAATCTCACATTTTACAACTAAGATTGTTAGAGCAGATATTATGCTTCAACTTAACGAAAATTGTCTGCATTACCATGAGTATGATGATGAAATTATTCCTAAGTGTACGGCGGCTTTATTGTACTTGGTATAATACGTATCGTAGGGTAGTTGGGAACACCCTGACTTAAGAGGACTGTGAGGTGCCGATACGCGGCGCGAGTAGGTAAGTATTTTCAAAAATGCTATCTGTTTCATATCTCTTGCTCTGCCTCCCTCCAGGTGGACAATACAAATACAATATGGCCCTGCCCCCCGACCAGTATCGTGCGATAGAGAGAGTTGCAAGTCTGTCTCCTAGACTACCTACATTTCCTTTTTTAAATATGGTTTTGGGCGATAACGTTTTTCCTCCCCTAAACCTTCACGAAATGAGACAATTTTGGTCTCATTAGATTCAGTATACCTTAATCTAGGTCTGTACGTTTTGCTATTTAAGCAGTACCTATAGTTTAATTTAAAAAAATAAAACGCTCGATGCAGGTTTGAAGTGAAAAATGTAGATATTTAGATAATAATTACTGCTATCGTATGCAATATTTATTTAAAATAAAAACGTACACCATTTCCAAAAATTATTCACATCACAGTCCTCTTATGTGGTTTAGAGTTAGCATAAAAGTAAACCGGTTGTAAAGTTGTGTTGTTGAAAATCGGAATGCGAATATTTTGATGCAAATTTTAAAAATAACAACAAAATTGCCAGATATTTTTGCTTATAATGTAGTTTCAGTAGGTAGACGATTTGACCGAATACAATCGATACAAATATAAGCGCAGGGCAGCTGTTGAAAAGTTCCCTGTAAGTCGATTCTATAAAATTCAAACAACAACTCTCATCTCACAACGCTATTCACTCTCACTTCGCATAAGGTTCAAAATGACCTTGATATATTTGACACTGAATCAGGTTCGAGTGCGAAGTGAGCGTCGAAGTGACGGGGAAATTACCTTAGAATACCACTTCTTACGTAATACATTATCTGTCAAAATCTCCCTGTCAATTTAGTTCAACTCGCTGACACGCTCGCAAGGGTGGCGCTAGTGTAAATTCGAATTATCAACCGAGTTTTTAGAATGCCAATCAAGAAACTCACAGCGGATTCAGATTCGAAGTTTAGAATGAGGTCTTACAGAATCACACCCCTGTACGATGTAAATGTCTTTTAGTAGCTGCGTTTGTAGTCCGTATGGTGTCGGACGTAAAGAATAGCACCATCCTATAATATCTGCTCATGGGTGTCGTAAGAGGCGACTAAGGGACCAGAGAATGGGCAGCAGCGTTCTCTGTGGCTTTGTAACAACCATACTGCGATCGCCAACCCGCCTGCCAAGCGTGGCGATTATAGCAAAACTCCCCATTTCTTGGGGGAGGCCTATGTCCAGCAGCGGACGTCTTTCGACTGAAATGATGATGACGATGATGATGAGCTGCGTTTGCAATCACTATGCCCATAAAGAAGCTAATAAAGAATGCACTACTTTTGAACATGATGTTTAATTTAGTCAGTCAATAAGTACAGCGTGTCCCAACAAAACCGTGATGCGTGGGACAAATTAACATTTTAATTGTGAACGCCACGTGCGGGTAGGTACAACATAAGTTGTTGTGTCGCGACTACCCTCCGGAAAATCACTGTTAGCGGGTGACATCCAATCGTGCGTGTGACGTGCACTTAATGGGTTATTATAATTTTCGTCGACCCACTATCAGATAGGTTAAATTGGACGCACGTCAGTGCTGCCACGTTCACCTAACCCTAGCCAGACTGACAACCCAATTTACTGTTTTAACTCAGTATTTTGATATCGTGGCTATGCTGTTATCTTCTGCTAATTTTAAAATACCGAATTAAAGCGAAGTAAAAAGTAACACATTTCAAATTAAATTCATTAGGTCATAATTTGACAATGTGTTCACCCTCTATTGCATACTTAAAGATCCTTTTTTTCTTTTAGACTGAAATCAATAAGCAGCAGCAACATGTCACCTAAAGTTCGAGGCAATAACAACTTCAAGGTAACATTAAGCGCACCGTCGAATTCAAACCATAATTATTTGCTGGTATACACCGCACTCACGTTCTTCGTGATACTACTCGTGTACGTTGTCACTAAGGACTGGAAGGGCTACACAAGTCCCGAAGAAGTCGACCTCGGATCAGTGCATGTACCGTGTTGCCGGCGTAAACATTCCCATTTGCATTCACACTCGCATCATACAAAAAAGTCACACTATGACTAACACATAATAAAAAATGCAAGCATTATATAAGAATCGACTAGTCTTCACTTGCATCTTTGGTTTTATTTACTGATTTACACATCTATTTCCGCCGCACAGTGTGGAGTGGTGCGGACGCGTCAGTTTTGCTTGTGATGAAGTACCAGATATTTTCAGTTAGTAAGATTCCTACAATCAGGCCGTAAACGTTCAATCCATACTGATTTAGATCACTTAGGATTGGTTTTCATTGTTATAATTGGGATTTAATATTTAAATCGAAAAAGCTCCACATAGGGGAAAACGTGTCGGTAATTATAAAAAACCGCACTCACTTATTTTTTTATATTATTTATTAGTTGGTTCAATTGTTTTTAATGAAAGTATAGTTTCAATTTGTGTCAGTTCAATCGCAATCTAAAAAGCGTTAAGGTGTATAATCTTATATTATGTACCTAGGATCCTGGCTTATGGTTGTCCAACATTACCTAGAATATAATAGAAAATCAATGTCGATTTACTTGCAGTTTTCTACTTTGGGCAGGGCAATATACAGTTATGTAAGGATTACCTATTGAACTGGGTTTTTAACCTGGGTACCTAGACCCAGGTTGAAAAAAACCCTAACAATGAGAAATACATTAGTTGCATCCCCATTCTTAAGGAGAGTTTTTGTTCAAGGGTTTCCACTGTGCCTGGTAGCTATGGGGTAATTCATTAGTAACAAAAAAACTAATTTCTGCATCTAGCTCCCTTAAATCTTGTTTAACAATTTTCAAATCGCCAAAACACGCAACTTTATAGCGTTGTACACTCGTGGACGATAATCCGAACAGCTGTCCGTTCTGCAGCATGAGATCTCCAGCGCGCACAGGACAATGCGCTACATCCTTCACACATATCGTACTATTCGACTTCAAATGTTTATTAATACTTGCTGGGCTTCCGTAGTCTTTGCCAACCAAATCGACATGCTGCCGAGATAATGATCTTCCAGGAGAATAAGGTCGCCCGATTATGTAAACTTTTTGTTTCCAGTCCAACTTCGTTCCAATCATTATCACTTCTGAGCATGCCTCTATACTTTCGTAACTAGATAAGAGGACTAGCCTTTTGGAAATTACTCCCTCGTGGTGTATTGATTCAAAGAGGTCGACGGAAAAACCCTTTTTGCAGCGTGGACTGAAAAATAAAGACATACATATTTGTAGGTATTCATTATGACGTCAGCCACTGAAAGTAAAATCACTTCATTTATTTATACTTATGCACAATGGTTGCACGAAAGGCGGGACTTATGACTATGTTGTGTCTAAGGAACGGTCATCAGGTTGACACCTGGAAATCTCTGAACGGACTACGAAGCCAGGTAGGCAGCTGCAAGACCAACTTAATCTGATGGAGATATCTCTGTCTCTCATGAGTTCTCATTATAAACGATGACTCACTTTCTGGCACCGTCGAGTACTTTGTGCAATAGCCCTACACTATCTCAAACCTGTGTGGCATTGTGAATGGCCACAACACTATCGATGAGGCTGACTTTTGGTCAAAGCAATTAGTAAACTTTAGTGTGATTATTTTACTTAGATATGCTTCCCAAATACATCCGTATAGGTCCAGACTTAGCGCATACACCATTAGCGAGAACTGATGTCGGGCTCACCACTGCACCAACACACAACAGCTGCTGCGTGGTTGCAGAATGAATTCTTGCAACGAAGCGATATTCATCCATTTTCACTCGAAAACATGATTGTTCATTATTTTTAAAAGTATATATTTTGACAGAATGGAATCCTCTATAGTGCATAATAAAAGTGTTAATGACTAGGGCCATCGTTGCAACAAATACAGAAACCAATAAAACTATGATTCCAACTTTGCTTTTGGTTGATCGATCATCCCATGGTGTATTTATAAAATTATATTTAAACTCTAAATTCTCCTGTTGATTATTGTTATTAATTATTATTTTATTATCATCAGCGTATTCTTCCATTATATTATTATATTCATATATAAATCAGTACAGGAGGTGATGACATTACCTAATAATGAAAATCTAGGTGGTTACATTTTTGAATGTTCAACGAACAAGATAGGATCCTCTAACCAGGTCACGATATCTAACCAGGCCATGGAATCTTGCTTGGCGGGAATTGTGGGTTGGGGATTTCATTCCCGGTCATTTTAACCGACTTCAAAAAGGAGGAGGTTCTCAATTCGATTGTTTTTTTTATGTATGTACTTTACTATTATGTATGTATTACTCTGAGATTTATGATCCGATTCACGTGATTCTTCTTTAGTTTGATGCGGAATAGTTGCCATTTGGTCCCATAAAAATCTAACACAGTTTGGCCCAGTAATTTTCTTTTTATGAACTTTTTTTTTTGACCACGCATATATTTTTTCAATGTGGTCCGATTTTGATGATTATTTTTTTAATGATAGTGTATATGTACTTAACGTGACTATTTATTTTCTTGACGCCTTCTACGGAAATATTATGTAAAAAAAATATTTCATAGACAAAGAACAGGATTCATATGTAGGCTGGATTACAATAGTAACTAAGACCTAGTGACATGATTTCAACTGTATAGGCAGTCGTTTTGTATTTGTCGTGAAACAAAAAATGTAAAAAAGAAAGAAAGAAAAATTGTGTATTTGCAACCTCGTACAGGTAAACACAAACATAACAAAGGGTTATGTAAAACAATAAAACATAAAAAAGACTTGCTTATGAAACCTGTACGAGACCAAAAAATTACCAAATGTGATGTGAGTATCAAAATAATACATGATTTGATGATAATCACCAAAATTCAAGATCGTTATTAGCATTTTTGACAAAGCGGGATATTTTTCCTCTAACTGGGGACAGCGGGACAGAGATCCTAAAAGTGGGACAATCCCGCCCAAAGCGGGACGTATGGTCACGTTATGTATCACCTCAAAGGTCCCATATAAATTTCAAGAAAATATTCCACACCTAAGGGTAAGAAAATTAAGGGATGACTGATTTTTTTGGTGTCACCACGAAGTACGTGGGTGTCACCGTTTCGTAATTAATTTGTATGGTAAGAAGTAGGCACTAAAAACAAAAAGCAAAAAAAAAAAATACGGTAACTAAAAAGACAACCGCCTTCAAAATTTAAAAATAATTTTCAATTTGCAAATCGGTAGCAATACAAAACGACAAGCAAAACCAAAGCCGCTGACTTGCGAATTGAAAGTTATTTTTTGGAGGCGGTTGTCTTTTCAGTTATTTTTTTTTTTTGTATACAGTCAGTGTTCGAAACATTATACATTATATGCTAGTGGGTAATGGCCTGCCGTGCTTATTTGAAATACTCACCACCGATATCTGACATGTTAGCAAAGTTCGAAAACTTCTGACTGATAGACTTTTAAAATTGTAGGTAGTTAATACCTTTTGTTACCGATTTGAAATAGAATGTACCTAACAGGCTTTAAATATATAAGTAATACCATAAAATAAAACGTAACGTTGATTTGATGCGTGTTCGAATACACGTACCTAGACAGACCGACAAACAAGAGGGTCCAAGCTACCGGTGGTCAGGGCTCCTGAGAGAGGCATCTCATAAGAATACGCCACGTGTATAGGATTACCGATTTCTTGGTTTCCGATGTTGGTCGAGGCTCTTATTCGGTCGGTCGGGGCGATTATTCCATTGGCCGTCACGAGCACATCATCAGCATAATGACATAGCACAATGACTGCTGTACTCATATCCCACATGTCGACAACCCCGCAAGCCAAGTCAAGATACTTAATTAGTTTATCTTTCTCAGCTTTCACGAGGTACTCGTCATGAGGAACCGATCTATCTACAAGCATTACCTACACGATGCTATATTCGATCTATCACCACTAGATGTCAGGCTTCATTTTTTTTTTTTTTTTTATTGGCAACATTATTCCTGTGTCAGTGATAAAATAAATCGACCCCAATACAATGTGATTTTGCCATTTTCAAGATCCGATCCACAAGACTAATTTAGAGCAAGTTATTGGTGGATAATCCTGGCTACAAAGTTGTGTTAATTAAATTAATTAAAAGTGTTTGGTAATACAAAAGTTGAACATATTTTTATTACCTATAACTTTGCCATTTTACTTTTTTCCATAACACTTGTAGTTTTGTCGGAAATCGAGATAAACCGTTTTTTACCTTTAAAAACGCACCCCCATCCACTTCCCGACCTCAGATCGCCCGTAATTTATTTTTCCTTTCATTTTTGTTATGTTCTCTTCCTTTTCCAATGCGTTTCATTCTACTATTATTTTTTTTGCTTTCAAAAATTATCGGCACTGGTCTATAAGTCTACTTCAGGCACACGATAGAATCGCCTGTGAAGCTCTTTGCTGACATACGTTCCTGCGGTCATTAGTAGGTATCTAATACTGCAGGAACTTAGAAATTGGGGCAACGATACTAACACAAAGTGGGCGTGGCTTCAGTCATTAGATATTTAGATCTTTAGTCGTCGTGTGGACCAGACATTTCGGACATTTCAGTTTTAATCATTTTTTTAAAAATTACTCTACTTATAAAAATTAAAACATGTAATGTTATGGACTTAATTGCTAAACCAATACGTTCTGATGCCACTAAGGCCTCTTATCGCGCCGGTAGGCATTTTTTTTTGCGTAATTCATCAGCAAAGTTCTATAAAAAACCGTCATTGTCGTAGGTATTCTACTATTCGAAACAAAAGAGCGCCATCTTTTCGGTAAAAAAAAACTATTCGACAAAAAAATTATTAATAGGTTTAAAACTATTATGTATGTTTGTAAATAAGACATTTTAGACTATCTTTATCCTTTTTTGTTGACTAAAAGTATTGTACTTATTGTTGTTTTAAATTAAAATTTTCCATTTCTAGTTCCGTATGCCATCTAGTGTGAGGTAGCGAAACAAAAAAACCAGGGTTATATTATAACTTTATAATTTCATTTTCCCTATTTTTTTTTATTGGCCCTTATTAAAATAAAATGGAGGCCAAAAAGTTCCTTGATTTTCGGCGCAATTTCGTTTTAGGAAAAAGACGTTTTGCTTTTCATAATTAATTTTTTAGTACATTGAACTAATTGATCCACCACTGAATAGTGCGCTCGCCAGTTGCACGCTCATAACATGAAAGCATGGTGCATCTAGCTTATAATCAAAATTAAACGCCGAAGCGCCGCCGATAGCACTACTTACCTAAAATTTACTTCACTATGTTACATTGTTAATTATCAAGATATATTATTTCCGGGACAAAGCTATATTTAATTCTAAATCCCCGAATAAAAATAAAAATCGGTCGTAATCCATAATTATTTTGTCTAGTGTGTGTTATGTTATTTTTCCCCTAAAAATGGGAAAATCCGTAAAATTGCAACATTGATGAATTGACAAGCAAGATAATGGCAGGGCCGTACTTAGAATTCAATAATTTAATAACGGCGCCGACTATTATTATGGTGGCACATATACATGTATACTAATATAGTTTGCTTACATAAAAAAAATATAAATATTAGAATTAAAAACTTGTTGTATGTTGTTGTATTTTATTCTTTCTTCTTTGCATAAGTTCATTTTAATATTTATATGTACTTATGTAGCCAGTATCTCGTGGCAACAAGTAACTAGATTCGCTGTGTATTATACAGCACCGTAACACTCGGGACACACCATCCCTTTTATTTTCACAACCCATGTTTATACGAAAAATCCTTGCAAAAAATAAAAAGGTATTATGTAAGTTCGTCCCTGTGTTGCGAATACATATTGTCATAGAGACATCTAGCATGATAATATATATAGCCACGTAGAAAATGACAGCTTTTAGCTTTTGCTATTCATCGCTATGAAAAAAGGCGGGGCTTGATGAGGAGATGTGGGCAGGGTTAGATCTGAAGTGGGCAGGGTTCAAGGGCGTCGCCAGGGGGGGGGCAGGTAGGGGCAGCTGCCCCCCCCTAGACACTCAAAACAATGTGAAAAAAAAATAGTTGAATTGATCAAAAAGACGAATCTCGCTTGAATTCTTCAAAATTAAAATCTTGCACCTAATTGAATATTTAATTGCTTCTAAATTCTTTTTATCCCAATATCCTATAATTTGTTGAAAATTCTTTTTATGGTATTAAATATAATAATTTTCTTCACAATTTTTATTTATTGTACACAGTGGCGTAGCTGTCGGAAGGCTAGGCGGTGCGATGCATCGGGGCCCCAAGCTTACCTACATACCCTGGCCAGCAAACCCCGAACTGACCTAGCAAAAAATTCTTCCACCTTCAGAATATAAATACAAATTCTTTCTATTGTGTTGAGTAGGTTCTTGTGTGCCACTTCAAACAATCAGCTATTATGCAATCGATTTATGAATTTGCGTGATATTTCATTTTTTTTTTATTTGTAATAAGTATATTATTATTTTATGTCATCTGATAATGACTTCTATACTCTGCCAATGCTTCCTTTAATTTTTCTTCCGCTGATGAAAGTTTCATTTAATTGAAGTACCCTTGGTGACTTTGTACGTCGGAGCTTCAGTCAAAAGAAAGGCTTTTTTATGTTTAATGTCTGCCACATCAATGCTCAAAGTGTTTCAAGTCACTTGACCTGTTATAGACTATTTCTGATGCCTACATTCATGCACGCCGTTCTAATTTCTGAGAGTTGGCTCAAATCTCATCTTCTCTCTACAACCTAATACCATCTTCCCGGTTTCGTTCTTATCCGTAATGATGTTGTTGCTATGTGTCTTCGTAGCGATTTTCCTTTCAAAATCTTGCTTTTTCTCCTTCACTTTACAGCTGTGCATCTGCTGAGTAGGTATCTCTTTCTAAAAATCCATATCAAATTTGTTAAATCATCACATCATCGAGTCTGTTAGTCTATGATCTTCCTTTGCAACCTACTTACTCATTTTAATATCTCAGGGGATGACACGTGGCTCGACTTACTGACGACCTCTCTCTCTCCTGTGTCCATTCATGGTCAGTATTCTGCACCTGGCTTTTCCAACCATGACCTTATTTTCCTCTCGCATGCTCTAAAACAAAACCTAAACCGGTTCGTAAAGGTCTGTACACGCGTTGTTTGGAGTACATGGATGTGGAGAAGCTACGTCAGCATGCGTCGGAACTCGATGGGGGTCATCTTACAGCTACAACAACCGTAGACGACCAGCTTGCTATCTTCAATCGATCGGTCCTTGCTCTTTTGGACAGACACGTTCCTGTAAAGAGGGTTCAGCTTAGGCGTCCACTGGCTCCTTGGATGACGACAGGGGTGCGTTTGGCAATGAGGCACAGGAATCGGGTGAAGAAACCTCTTCAAAGCTGCAAGAAATCTGTAATCAGATGATACGTCACGCCAAACGCCGCCATATTCTCGAAAACATTTCGCCTTCTTCTCTGTTGATATCTGGGAATTCTTCGGAACTCTTGGTATCGGCAGCCTACGTCATGTGGACTTCCCAAAGACCATTTACCTGGATGATATCAACCGTACTTCACAACCACTGGTAATTTAGGTGCTCATATATTGTCTCAGACGGCTAAGCTGCACAGGGTCCTCAATAACTGCATCAGGTTTATCTTTAACTTGAGGAAATATGACCATTGCTAAATAACATAGTGTCAGAAATAAAAGGAAGAGCATAAATTTTTTCATTTGATGTGAAATTTAGTTCAAAAAAATTAAAAGCTGACATTGCCGTAAGGACATACAACTGACATTATTGATTAATTTTGTATTAAAATGTTAAAATTTAATTGCAAATGTTAAAAAGCAAAAAATAATCCTTATGATGAAGCCTTTCGATCGGTATGATAAAGCTACAGTATGTCTATTCTGTTACAATCTCCCTCGGTGAACACCCAGGTGAAGTGAGCTATCATCTGTCCCGATGATAGGGATTTACAAAGCACTACGATCGGATGACAGCTCACTTCACCTAGGTGTTCACCGAGGGAGACTGTAACAGAACAGCACTGCAGGTGATTATTTTTCTCGTGTAACGAGATTCGATGCCCGGTTCAACCATGTAATAATTTAAATATCTGTGAATGCAGTTTAAATTGTTTTTTAAATTCAAATAAAGTATTCTTTTAGTAAAATGTTCCATCTACAATATTCAAGGCACTTTCCCTCCATGTGGCATATCCGTGGGACGCCCTGTATATGTATTTATCTTTTTACTTGATAACATGAAACGTAACCAGTTTAGATAGGGCACTAACTTTTTTTTCGCACCGGGGCCCATCGTAACGTAGCTACGCCACTGAATTGTATAGTCAAGAGCTTGTGGAGCTTTACACATTGGAGTTTGTACCGTTCTTAGAGCCCCTTCATAGTAGCGGTTGTCCAGCCTACGTTGTCAAACCTACGCTAAACAACCGCTACGCCTACGGTCGATACCGATGCGCATACGTTAATCGAACGCCTACGCGTTGATGGATGTATGATTGATGAGATGAGATGATGATTGGATGAACGTATGCACAGCGCAGCGTAGAAACGCCGGCACAACACGACGCACCGAGATCTCACACAATCTCGTTGTCGTTTCGGTATACTACATAATACCGCCGACGTCTGCGCCGCGCTAGCGCAGCGTTCAATTATCTGCAGAGGAAACGCCGATGCCACGGCGTCGGCGCTGCACATGCGGTCATCGAAGGCCTACGCTGGATAAACGCTAGTGTGAAGGGACCCTTAGTACAAGCGCCGCCGTTAGGGGTAAGTCACTCACTTCCGGCAAGGCTTCATGTGCTTTTGACTGTATTTAAAATTCATGCTATTCCCATCCTCCATGTATCAACTTGCCCCCCCCTGGGCCATCGGCTGGCGACGCCCTTGGCAGGGTTAGACCTGAAGTGGGCAGGGTTTAGCTTGAAAAAGTGTCACGCATCTTTCTATGGGTAAATCGATAATGCCATCTCCTCTGTTATACTTACTTCATGGTTGGAACCCACGTCTATTTTTTTTAGTTAACCATAGAGCTCATTTGATAAGCGCTTGCTTGATGATAGTCTATGCCTCATTGGTTTAATGACGTCAACGTCAAACTTGAAGATGACAATGACATTGTTTGTTGTTGACGTTGTTGAGTTGACTGACTTGACAGTTGACTGTTGAGCTTTCCTTCCTAGTTTCTATTCTACATTGTGCATTCTCTACCTCTAGCTTTGATATTTTTTCTATTTCTGTCCCACACACATAAATTTTATATTCATTATTCATCTTTCCAAACTGAAATACCTTGATGTAACGAATTATAAAACATTATAATGTACTACATTAAGAAACATCTCGGTAACCGCTGAAGTTGGCTGTGACTGGTTGGCTTCAAAACAAATAATGTATGATTCCTCGTTAGAATTGAGTTGATATTATAATTTTACATTAACAAAATGCCTACGGTGATATTAATGGATGTTTCACTATCGATGTCGCGTCCTGTCCCGACCTCCGACACAACAGAGACGCATACCCGGCATACGATAGGAACGGCTGCAGTGAACACGTTTTTAGACTATTTAAGCGTTCATGCTAAACTGGAATACGTCGCATTGGTCTCATTCTCATCCGTATACGAAGGTAAGATTGTCAATAACATTACATCTGTTTCATGGTAGTCAATTTCAATCTAACTCTGTTTAAACATTTTTTCTTTTCAGTGGCAGTTCCTTTCACCCGAGACTTTGATAGTATACGCAGTAAATTGTTGGTATTGGAGGAAGGGGATAAAACCTGTATAGATACTGCTCTCCTTGGTGTAAACCAGCTGGTACTCAATGAGTGGGGAGGATGCCAAACGCCTGTGCAAATTATTTTGGTAATTTAAAATCTTATATTTAAAATCTTTTCTTATGTAAAACTACATTCAGTCAAAGCTAGAAATTAAGAAATTTGATTCATAGAACTAGAAATATAATCAGACAGTAATGAATATTATTACAGATTACTGATGGCAGTAGTGGAGTAGGGACTATAGGCAGAAACCGGATGGTGCAAGCTCTGCCTTTGCCTCCCTCGTATCCAGCAAAAATTCATGTGCTGCCTATAGTTTCCCCACATGAGTCCTGCTTACAGCATGGTAAGCACATTCAAGCCCATACGCAAAATTAAATATAGATAGTGTAAAAAAGGTACCTAATCACTTTTTAAACTTTGTGTAAAAAAGTAGTGAATACACCACATTAAGTTGCTTGTCTTGAATTACTTGCAGGAAACCAAATGCACAGCTAAAAACCTCATGCACATAGTGATTGTATGAGCTATACTCGCTATGTGCATGGGACTTTACACAATGCATAGCTTTCTGCCCTTTTCTTTAAATAATGCTTTTCCTAATGCCAAAAGCATATGGGAAAGAGAAACAATATTGTACTAAAACATGAAATTTTCAGCTATGCCACTGTACCAGAAAATTGTAGATCTTGCCAATAACACCACTAGTAACTCAAATGGCAATATGTCACGTGGCTCTATCTACTGCCCTGATCAACTTACCGTGCCTGGCGTAAGTACAAAGACTATAAAATATTGTGGCACTGTGTTTGATAACGTGATGCATTCTTAGGAATAAAGTAGCGTTAATTTGCTGAAATTTTGGTCCTAGAAACTTGGTTGTTTTTTATTTGTTTTTATTTTCGCCTTCAATCAGAAACTCTGAAAATCAATCAAATGAATTTGTGAAAAAGTTCTGATGATGAAAATTTCTTTAAACTATTCTTATCTATATAATAAAAATGAATTGTTGTTGTTAGTCTCGCTAAAACTCGAGAACGGATGGCCGATTTAGCTAATATTGGTCTTTAAATATTTGTGGAAGTCCAGGGAAAATTGAAAAATCGATTGACAACATGTCTGTCAATCGATTTTTCATTGACACAAATATTTTATTTTTAGCTTTTTAAAATGGTAAAATAAAAATATGAAAAATCGCAATATTTATAAACAACTAGCTGACCCGACAGACGTTGTCCTGTCCTTATCTACCTACTTACCTGCCTATTTACCTACCCTACACCTACCCTACACCTACCGTACACCTACCCTACACCTACCCTACACCTACCCTACACCTACCCTACACCTACCCTACACCTACCCTACACCTACCCTACACCTACCCTACACCTACCCTACACCTACCCTACACCTACCCTACACCTACCCTACACCTACCCTACACCTACCCTACACCTACCCTACACCTACCCTACACCTATCCTACACCTACCCTACACCTACCCTACACCTACCCTACACCTACCCTACACCTACCCTACACCTACCCTACACCTACCCTACACCTAACCTACACCTACCCTACACCTACCCTACACCTACCCTACACCTACCCTACGCCTACCCTACACCTACCCTACAAAAGTTTTTTTTTTTTTTTTTTTCTCTCCGTAAGAACCATCTTCGTACTTCAAGGAATATTATAAAAAAAGAATTATCCAATTTGGTCAAGCGGTTCGCAAGTTATGCGCTTACCAACACATTTAGCGATTCATTTTTATATATAAGAAGATTAGCTGAATCGACAGACATTGTCCTGTCAATAGATTTTTAATTTTCTCACCGTTTCCATGAACATTTTAAGACCAAAATTAGCCAAATTGGGCCAGCCATTCTCGAGTTTTATCAAAATTAAATTTTGATGACCAAAATTATATTTTGTTGACCAAAATTAAATTTTGATGACCAAAATTAAATTTTGATGACCAAAATTATATCAATTAATAATGTAATACTGTAAACATAATAATGTAATAATCAGAATCCAAGTGTTTTGTTATTTTTTCTTTATCAATCAAGGTTATATGGCCTCAAAAACTGTAGCAATGTATCCTTGTATATTTTTTCTTGTAATTTTTTATATGCATTTCATGTTTTTTGTAGGTGATAACAGCAATGACTCGGCTATGTGAACAACACTACCAAGAATTTTGGTGCACACTGAAATGTGGTCAACTAGAAGCTCGAGTGCAGTTGTTCCCGGCACCTCAAACTATCTCCCTTGAAGAGTTGACTGCTACATACACTCTGGCCAACCAGATTCATGTTATTGGATTTCTTCAGCAGCAAGAACTGAGTAAGCTATG
The DNA here is from genome assembly GCA_947361185.1 of Charanyca ferruginea. Taxonomy (NCBI): domain Eukaryota; kingdom Metazoa; phylum Arthropoda; class Insecta; order Lepidoptera; family Noctuidae; genus Charanyca; species Charanyca ferruginea. The sequence continues at coordinate 15,535,456 of OX376059.1, read as the reverse complement.
GCTTATGTCCGTTTTTATTAAGACTGCTGCACTTAATGTATTGCCTAAATGAAAGTGCACTGTAGTACAACTGTGTGCTACTCAAACTCAATGTGTTATTTTCGCACCCTGGTATGTCACAGTCAAAACTATTTTTGACTACAAAAATCTGTCAATAGTACAGTGGATATCAGTTATTACGACCTTGGTTGTAGCCACCATTTCGCTATAGCGACGTTAAATCGAAGTCCTTTGAATGTAAGGCATACTTTAGTACTAAATTCACGTGTCTATAGCAACTTTGGATGTAACTCCGATTTAATTAATCATTTGTAACAAATTCCAAGAAATCCCATGCAATTATTGCGACCGGTCGGCCACCAAAGACAAAAAGCTTTCTTATTTTTTGTCTACACTCATGCATGTGGTCAGCAACTGTGGTGACCTTTGCCTTTTGTTTATTTTGTAGATATTATGTAGATACTAGGTAAACGTGTTACGGAGTTATATTTATGTTTCAGTTACAAAGTGATATTTTGAGTAGCACCTGTGTTCTTTACTTTTGCCTGTAGCAACTTCCATAGCAACGAAATTAGAGTGGTCCCTTCATTGTCGTTATATCCGAAATCCACTGTACTTTTGAACAGTTTAAATTTATTCACTACACACATCCACACTCATTATATAATACTTAGATTAGGTTAGTAGGTTTTGCTTTGGGACCCTTTTAAAACTGTATTGTAGTGATTCTTATAACAAGGGTGTTTCGTATTTTTGTAACCCAAACGCGTTTTATCTTAATAAGGGGTTTGACTGAAGCCAGTCAAAAGTAGTTTTGCCCTTTTTAATAGTTTTGACTGTAACATCTTCTAATATATAAAATTCTCGTGTCACAGTTTTCGTTCCCGTACTCCTCCGAAACGGCTTGACCGATTCTGATGAAATTTTGTGTACATATTGGGTAGGTCTGAGAATCGGCCAACATCTATTTTTCATCCCCCTTTTTCCCCCCCTTTTCATCCCCCATCCAAATGTTCGGTAGATCGGGACAGGACAACGTCTGTCGGGTCAGCTAGTCTAATATATAAAATTCTCGTGTCACAGTTTTCGTTCCCGTACTCCTCCGAAACGGCTTGACCGATTCTGATGAAATTTTGTGTGCATATTGGGTAGGTCTGAGAATAGGCCAACATCTATTTTTCATCCCCTTTTTTCACCCCTTTTTCATCCCCCATCCAAATGTTAAGGGTTAGGGTAGGGTAGGTGTAGGTAAGTAGGTAGATCGGGACAGGACAACGTCTGTCGGGTCAGCTAGTATACATATATTATTCATTATATAGATAAATTTTAAACCATCTACTTTTTAACAGGCACCCCCATAGCGATAAGTAAACACTTGGTGATACCACAGGCGCAAGCAGGAGCGAATACGGCGCCGAGAGAGAATTACGGCTCCAAAACCCCTACCAAGGTACAGTTCTACGCATTCATGCCGAGAAAACAAGTGAGGGACAACATATTGTCGTTGCATTATTTGACACTGGAGCGAAATCCGACTAAGCATAAACAAGTCATGTCTCGTTTAAACGGAACATAATGGGACGACAGGCATTTGTTTGGTTACCTGGCTTATCATAATATATTGTTTTAAAATAAAAGATTAAAACAACTTAATAATTTTGTAGGAAGGTTCAAGTACTGACGGTTCTGCCACAGAAGAAGATATGTCAGATCCAAGCAAAGTACCAAATTTTTGTGTCTTGCTTCATGGTGCACTCAAGGTAACGAAATCATCTGAATAAATAAATAATAATAATATTGTATCCAAAATAAGCTATAAAGCTGAAAGGAAATCATTTATCTTGGTATAGGACCAAGATAAATGATTTTTTTTCATGTGCAGCATGAGCGATGAAATAAAAGATGATGCCTAAAAGAAAAAAAGAACAGTTTGTGTGAAGAATGATATGAGAGAAAAAGAAGACAGTGATAGCATAAAGGTTGAAAATATGGAATCGAAGAAGACAACATGTTGCTCTGACTGACCCCAAGTAACTAACATAGGACAAGGGCAGAAAGATAGAGAATCCAAAATAATCTGACCAACTAAGAAAATTTAACTTTATCCTAATTATGACAAGACTTGTTTCAGAATGCACACATTCTTCAAAATCAAAATGAAAGTTGTGGACTACAACCTTCATTTTGATTTTGAAGAATGTGTGCATTCTGAAAAAGTCTTGTGAACTTTATCTCAATAGGATAAGAATCCTATTGAGATAAAGTTTTTTTTTAGTTATTTAGTTATTTAAATAGATAAGAACAAGCAATACGCTCGTCTCGATATACAGTTACCCGGCACGTAAGTTGGCAAGATATTTTGTAGGGGTTCCCCCCCTACAAAATGTCGTTCGCGTATGTAAAAATGTATGAAATTGTGCGTGCGCAATCTTCCCCCACTACAAAATGTCTTGCCAACTTACGTGCCGGTAATTATACGTTATTTAACTGACCCCACATACATTACACACATAATTATGTCTAGGTGGAAGGAATGGCGGCCGTTGTCCTTCTGGGCGCGGACTGGTGGGGAACTCTCACGGCGTCTTGTGAAGCGTCGCGAGGGCGTCGGTCCTGTCTGCTACTCAGTGTGATGAAGCCGGGAGCCTCCGCTGCGCCTTGGCTTGGCGCCCTCGATCAACTCGGACCAGCCGAAGAAGGAACTACTCCTGGTAACTTTTTATGCTTGCTGTAAATGTTTCTTCGATGTTAATACGAAATAATGCACTCTAAAATATCATATATTGTTACAAATACACGGTGCATACATATTATATAACATAACATTATTATAATACGTTGTAATGTAACATATTTCTGTAATGTGGAGACTGAATGTTATATAACGTGTTATAATAACAGTTATTTAACATAGTATTAATATTTACAACAATGTTATATAACTTATGCAATAGTGAACAGCACTGCAGAACGACAAAGTCATATAACATTGTTATATTGCATTGTAATTCTAATGTGTACAGTATTGTTATATGTTGCAATGTTGAAGAACAATGTTACACAATGTGAACGTGTTATAAAACATAAGTTACACAACAGGTTATTTAATCTGTACGCACCTTTTGATTGTAGAGGTAATTCTTATCTTTTCCCGAAATCATAAATATTAAAATATTTGAAAACCTTTTACCATTCAATACCAATTAAGTTTTCTCCATGTTTCAAGGAATCCTGTAAACCAATCTTAATTTCAAACTTTTGTAATCGTCTGCAGCGGAAGCATTCCCCATACGATCTTGGCGTTCGTATAGCAGTGGAGGGTCTGCATGCGCGTGGGCACGTCCGCACGCACTGCTCGCTGATGTACAGAAAGTACTGCGACATGCTAGGAAACTACCCGACAAGACACAACATCTTTTCAAGGTATAAAAGAAATCTGTGTGAATGTGAAATGAAATTGAGTTATAGTATGTGCCACGAATGATGAGACTTGACACAGACTTGATTGACTTGCGCAGTACTCGATTTAAAGGTACTGTATCTTTACATCGGGTACTGCGCAAGTCAAATCAAGTCTGTGTCAAGTCTCATCTTTCGTGGCACGTACTATACTTAACCTTATAATAATATACATAGGTATAGAGGCCAGCATCAAGCTACAACAATCTGTCAAATTTCTTTGATACATTTTCAACTTTATCACAAAACAATAAGGTTCATATTCAATTGGGAAAATTTTACAGTTTGGTATGACTTGATTTGCTGGCGTCAGTACACTAAAACATTAACCACTTATCATTTGTAATTTCCGTCTTATTTTCAGGAATTGAACAGACTACGTCGAGCAGCAATTTCCCTAGGTTTCTCTGAACTGTTGACAGCTATTGGTAACGCGTTAGAGCGCGAATGTACCGCATTACCAGCGACTGCCCCCTCGGAATGCGCGTTGCAACTTGCGCACGCTGCTAATGCTCTGCGAGACCCGAGAACAGCCTTAGATATTAAACATACACTCACACCACTGGGCCCCAATTATAATGTAACTCCAATGACACATTAATTACCTCAGGCATAAGTTATGATATTGTCTGTTAAAGTGTCACAAACTTAATGAAGACATTTTGAAAAGTCCTTTCTACTCTTTCAACAACAGCAACCCTATCACCTTGGGCCCGAAAAGTTTGCAGGACTTTATTGAGTTTGATCAATCTGACAGTGTTGAGTACATGTTTTACAATTCAGGCTATACGAAACTGCCAATTAAACGCGCCATTTTTGTATTTATACTGGTAATTCAAATCTATAATCCATTTGAAGACCCGTCGCCATGCGCCGCAAGCCACAAGCTTAAACCGACTTTTATGCGTGTGTAGAAAATAAAATGCGCTAACATCCATTAATCCCTTAAAAAAACAATGTACCTAAATGGAACTATACATTCTACAGCTTAATGCTATACATAAATTATCCAATAATGATCTTTATGATAAGTCTATTGTTTGTACAATAATGCGACGATACGAAGATATTTACTTAGAATTTATAAATAAGTACCTCAATAAAATAATTAAGTTTTTAAACAGATTTTTTTATTTAGCAGGAGTGGTTCCATGGAAAATTCTACTTCTACAATATTTGTCTTTACTGTGACAACACTTAAACGAGACTAAAACATTCACAGCCCCTTACATAATACTATTTATTTATTATGAACCATATCGTAATAATATTCATACTCTTGTGAAACTACGCTAATGTTACACCACACCACCGCCTCAGCCAATCACAGGGTGTCACTTCAGCCAGCCAAGCCAAGCCAAGCTACCGCCATAACTACCGGACGCCTCCGGTGGGGGAAAAGCTATTTAATGCCCTGCGAGCTCATTTTCTATCTAAAATCCGGTCCAGCCTGTCCCTTTGCTGGCCTATCCCAGCGACGCCCTAAGCCGAGGCTCGTACCCCACAGGGGGTGCCCTTAGCGTGTAGTCGCTTAGTTTGTAAGCTATTTTGCCCTGGCTGGAGGCCCTAAAAATAATATTTTTTAAGGCACCACAGGAAAGTCCGGTTAAGCAGCCGACAACCCCATAAGTTGACCTGCGAGATGCCAATCCGAAAAAAAAAAAAAAAAAAAAAAAACTATCTCTTGTTGCCGCAATTATACGAATAAGCTGAAGCTCATAAACTGACAATTAAATATATTAAATCGGTTTGTATTATACAGTTGTGCCTTTTTTATTTATCCCCTTCTGTTACACTAAACTAACAATACTCGTATGGAAATATAATGTACTAAACTAGACAGGTTGTAAGGCTGCGTTCCCACTAGAGCTGTATTAAACTGATAAATGATGTAGGTAGCTGACCTATGAAACAGTAACCACACAACAGCAAGGAAGAAAAACATAATATATATAAACTTTTACATTTTCGAACGCAAACGCCATTGTCAGCCATTTCAAAATAAAGCCTCCATAACACGAGATGAGTAGTGTAGTGCCAGGTGTGCGTTTCAACCGCGCGGCCACGGCGATATTTCGAAAAAAAAACTTTTCCAAGATTATGTAATATTTTGTAAAAGCTGATGAAAAAAAAAAGTAATTTAGAGGGTTTAAAATATTTTCCACTGTAAAGAATACATTACCAGGAGTAGATTGATATACTTAGAATATTTTTAAACCCCCGCATAATTAAAATATTATTAAATGAAAATAACACTTTTTCGTTTCATCTCGATGCCAATTTTGTGTTTATAAAAAAAAACAGGTGACAAGCGATGGTAACGGATGTATAAAATTGGCAGACAAGTGATGTGACAAGTGTGTAGAAAAAATAACATTATTTTGTGATATTATTTCCCATAAAACGACGCAATTTAAATGTAAGAACTGCGAAACGGTGGCTGTCAGTGTCACTGTTACTGTCAGCGCCGTTTCGTTCTGAAATAATGAGCTTTTTTGTTATACTATTAACTATTTTTTGCGGGGTTTTAAAAATATTGTAAATGCCTGAAGATACTCTTTAGGTACCCAAGAATATACGAATTAGAATTTCAACTTCTCTAAACATCTTATTTTTTTTGTACAAATCTCGCCATCATTCTTTGAAATAGGTACAGAAAAAAATCCTAGGTTTATATTTCAGGAGCTGCAAGACCAAAACCCCATGGCCGCGCCATTGAAACGGTAAATAACATGTTATCGCCGATATAACGCTGAAAATGCATCGCAGACGTCTGAAATTTATTGTAAAATCTATATTTGAATTTGTCGAAAATGGAAAAAATACAAAAAATATCTAGGTTTATATTTTAGGAGCTGGTAGACTAAAACCCCATGGCCGCGCCATTGAAACGGTGGAAAACACGTTATCGCTGATATCTCGCTGAAAAAGCATCGCAGAGGTCTGAAGTTTTTTGTAATACCTAGATTTGAATTTGTCGAACATGAAAAAATATACAAAGAATATTTAGGTTTATATTTCAGGAGCAGTAGTGCGGTATCGCGTAGAAATAAGTTTTGATTATCTATCGAAAAAAGTACCTAAGTAGGGATTAACGAGATCTTTTTCTGTTAACAACACATTAATAAGTAAAACTATCGATACCTAAATAGGCTAACAAAAAATAGGCACAAAAATATTAAATAGGCAAAAAAATATAAAACCTTCAGTACGTTACAGTTTCTCAACCGTTAGACTGGAATGCCTTTGTGACATAAAGGCATTCCAGTCTAACGGTTGAGAAACTGTCCTCGTGTGACTTCTTCTTTATGTGCAAAAACGAAAGTCGAAACTGCTAAACGTCAACGTCAAATAAAATAAACAACAAAAGTCAAAATAAAGTAGCTATGTACTGCTGTACATACTATAAACTAATATCCAGGGACAAGAATAAACATAAAAAAATATGTTTAATGTAAGAATAATATGTTACCATGAATTAAATATATAAGTGTATTCCACAGAGTACATTGGTGTATTCTTCCATCCATAAATATAAGGTAGCAGAATTAAATAACAGTGCCGTATACGAAAAAAATGATGTATAAAAAATTTATTATAATATGTCTGTCGTCTTTACCGTTTTTGTTCACTTTAAATGGTGATTTTGTTTTCGACGATTCTGAAGCAGTAGTTAAGAACAAGGATATCACGTCGGAGTCTTGGACTGACCCATTTTATCACGACTTTTGGGGTGCAGACATCAAATCGGATTTAAGTCATAAATCCTACCGACCCCTTACAATTTTATCTTACAGGTAAATTGACAATATTCCTAAAACATGTAACATTTAATTTACAAGAAAATCCTTGCCTAATTCTAATTTCACATTTCAGGCTAGACTTCAAACTAGCTAAAAGAATTTCTGCCTTCGATTTTAAGACTACAAACTTAATACTATGCCATATGTTGTGCTGTTTATTAGTGTGGAAAGTCTTTGAAACTATTTTAAATGACGAGAACAGTAAATTATTGGCTGGTTCAGATAAGAGAACAAACAAGAAATCCAGTTACCAGGAGGATAGGAGTAAGAAATGGTGGATGGACACAGCATTTTTATCTACATTGTTATTTGCTGTACACCCAGTTCATGTGGAGGCTGTGTGTGGTGTGGTAGGCAGGGCAGATCTCTTGGCCGCTATAACATTCTTCCTAGCATTTCTCAGTTATAACAAATCGCTAACTAGTCAAAGGTGTAGCTATATTTATTTACTTTTAACAGTAATTTTAGCTGGAATCTCTATGTTGTGTAAGGAAAATGGAATCACAGTGTTGGTAAGTTAAATAAATCAACATAAAAACATTATTAATTATACTCAAATTAAGTTGTTGGTAATTTTTTGTATTTAAACTTAAAATTAATTTCAGGGCTTCTGTTTAGTATATGAAGTAGCAACAACAATCAGGATAAAGAAAACAGAAAACAGAAATGCAAAAATCTTGAGCTTTAATAATATCACTATAGAATCCATCATTAGAATCATCATAATTGCATTTGGTATAGTAACCATGTTATATGGACGGTGGCTTGTGATGGGAGGAACAAAACCTGAGTTCAAAATAACTGATAATCCAGCAGCTTTTGCTAATTCTGCTTTTGCTAAGGTATGTTTTATTTAAGGGGTAGTATTCAAATTGTATCCAATTCCATTCAGCTCTTGAGACATGATGGAACAACAGCCATCCAAACATACATACTTTCTCATTTTGATATTAAGTAGGATAATAGGAATATGATAGAAATATTTTTTTAAAACCCAAGTCAAAAAACGTCAATTTTCTACACACATATCCTGTCTCACTGTCCACCTGCTTGTAGAGCAGGGTTTCTTGAAGTGGAGTCCACGGACCCCTTGTGGGTCCATAGCATGTGTATCAGGGATCCGCAGAAGGCCAGTTAACTCAGCCAAGCCACCAACTAGAAATAAGGCTTGTTTTCTTTTCCTAAAATATTCTTTGACAGGGGTCTGTGGAATTATTTAAATTGTGAAAGTGGTCCGTGGGTACAAAAGTTTAAGAAACCCTGTTGTAGAGTGTGAGACGCTCCAGCTACTGGTAGTATTGTGTTACTAAATAACTGAGTTGTGGAAGTTAAAAAGGCAGCTGATTGGTGATCCTTGTAAAATACAACAGTTCAATGACTGAAAGCAAACCCCAATATATTAGGAAAAAGGCTAGGCAGGTGACTCTCTACCTGCCTGTAATTATTCCACTGCAGTATGAAGCCTATGACCTTCAAACTAATTATTTAACAAGTACCTGGGCGACCGAGCTTTGCTCGGTATATATATATTTTTATTTTTGGTAAATCGTGTTTCATAAAAATTAAACCTTGCTAGGTCGATTTATCACCCCCAAAACCCCGAAGCATACTAAATTTCATGAAAATCGTTGAAGCCGTTTCCGAGATTCAGATTAAAATATATATTTATTATGTGAAGTACAATACGGTCAACGTAACTTGGCGCGTCTGAAGTTAGCTGTTTGGCTGCGCAATGGAATTTTTAGGAACAAAATGGTCTACTGCGCAGCTAATCGGCTAACTTCAGACGCGCCAAGTTACGTTGACCGTACTGTAAGTATATAGGTATACAGTATAAATATATGTACAAAGAATTGCTCATTTAAAGGCATTAGATATCTTGAACTGGGCCATGTCTATCATCAACCCCTTTGTTAGCCATGATGTAGTTCTTATTTCATGACAAATTATAATTCAATATTGTACTAGTTTAAAAAATAATGCCCTAGTTATTATTAATTCATTTATTTCAGACATAGTCCATACATTAAGATCAAAACATATAAAAGACATGTAGGTACATTAAAATCATTAATTCATTACAAATGCCTGAGAAGAAGGGTAATAGTTTATTTTATTTGGTCTATTTGCTAAAATATTTAACAGTCCTGTTCATTTCTCAAACTTTTATGTTTTTTGAAGTTTCATTTATTTATTCATACAACAATTTACATTGTGTATGAAATATTATTAGGAAGCACAATAACAACATAAATTACATACAAAAAATAATAATAAATAATGGCTAAAAGCTAATGACAAGTTAATAAATATAAATTAAAGAAAAAACAACTGTCTTATAAGCATTCAAAATGTCCGGGTAGAATAAATAAAATAAAATAAAAACAATATCTACAAATCGTCAAAGGAGTACAGACACTTATTGAACAGAAATGCCCGAAGCGTTGTTTTAAATACAAATGTGTAAATCAGATCTTTTAAGTGTAGCGGTGTAGCTACACAATATTAAAGTGGGTAAAATTTATCTTATTTCTTAAATCCTCTCTGTGTGTTTCCTCTTTAATTAAGCGTTCCTCCATCTGTTTTGTATTCATGCAGATATTTTTTTAGATTAGTAAGTAGTACCTAAAACGTAGAGACTGGGTACTGTAAGCATATTTAAAAGTCTTGTCTCTTATATTGTTACAGGTAGCAACATACAACTATATTTATTCTATCAATCTTCTATTATTTGTTTGGCCACAATGGCTTTGTTATGATTGGTCAATGGGATGCATACAGCTGATAGAGAAGGTACTTGATAAGCGAATGGTTTTGGTATACATGATGTATTTGTATGGTCTATATCTATTAGAGGCTATTTTTCGTACTGATAAAAACCACAAATCGACTAACAGGTAACTAATACCATACAGTGCTCATTTATTAAAGTCTGCTTTTCTGTTGTACCTACTAATTACTAATTATAATTTTGTAAGTGGTAAAAAATTGGTATTTATATTTAGGTATGCTTAAAAAAATAGTTCATTTGAGCATACCAAAGTGCCTACAGACTATTTTAAATAAGTAATAAAAAACATATATTTAAAAAAATATCAGTTACTTACATACCTTTTTAATTATTTATATTTATAACAAAATTACCATTTAATATGCCAATGATTATATAATAGGTACCTACATACCAATTTTAAAGTCATCAATTTAGAAAATTACTAAAAATATAAGAATCCTATTAAATATAATGTATTATATATAATGCTACTTGTACAGTCAGTAACATAAATAAGTAAACACTTAGTATAAAAATATATTTCAATAGTAGGTAAGTACCTAAATGTGAAAAAAGTTGTCATTATCGGCAGATGTTAATTATATACCTCAAAATGAGCCCTATTGCATGTCAGTCAGTTACCTAATCTTAACTTTTATTCTTAACAATAGCTTACTTTAGTTCAGCACCAACATTAGATGATTTAATACAAAGTACTAATGACATTGCAGGGCTATGTTACTTGCAATATCATTAATAGTCATACCATTTCTGCCAGCCAGTAATGTATTCTATCCAGTGGGCTTTGTAATTGCTGAGAGGATTCTATACATACCATCTGCTGGCTACTGCCTTTTGGTAGGAATTGGATTAAAAAAACTGTTGCATAGAAGACCACCGGCAGTCTGTAAGGTAAGACCTTCAAACATTTGTAATTATTATATCCCTGTTTAATTAAGCTATTTGATATACGGATGTAAATCTTTCTTCCATACTGCAAACATTATTTTTTTAAGTGTTTTTCTAAGCTCATGTCACCAGGGTGCAAAATTATTATTTTTTTGCTATTTTTGCAATCATATTTTAATTGCACAATAGGCACTTTTACGGATTATGCTAACTTGGAAAAGGAAAGCTATATTGATGATTTTAATTATTATACCATACATGTGTTACTACAGCGTTTAAGTTTTTTAATTACCAAACAACTGGATACTGGGCTGTAAATTACAATAAACAGAATATTTGAATTTCGCGGGTTACCCTGGCGCTTTCACCTTAAAAAAGTGACGTTAAAGAAATTACAGTTATGCAGACTATATTGTTTAAAAGTACATAGTTGCAAGTTAGCTTTCTAAGTTGGTTTTGAATACTCCTAATATCATTATGATGATGACTAACGCTATACATCATGCTGGCACGTCACATCGCGTATTTGTGCAAATATTTACCTTATTTGAATAATACAAAATCGACTTTATTTCAATAAACATAAGGTAAATATTGTATTATCTAAATAAGGCGAAAACTTATTCAAATACGCCATGTGTAGTGCCAGCATTAGAATGCTTCATTGATCTTGTGGTCGCAAGCCCGACTGTTGAGCGCGTGGTCCTGGGTTCGATTCCCAGACAAGTGTTATTTTTAGTTTCGCATCAGGAATTTATCAGTAGCAGTCCAGATTTGGAAGGTGATGGTGTGACACCGCCTTGCATCGGAAAGCACATACGCCTTTTGTATTTTTGTTTTATCAGAGTGTGAGTGAAGAAAGAGAGAGTGCACATGTGTTTGCGCACATATTTTTGCGGTGTAATATCTGCTGCGTTGAGAATATTATTACATACTAGCTGACCCGATAGACGTTGTCTTGTCCCTAACTATCTACACTACCAAACTACCTACCTACCTACCTACCTACCCTACTCTACTTTTCCTACCTACCTACTCTACATTACCTACCTACCTACCTACCTACCCACCCTACCTACACCTACCCTACCTAAAATTTTCTTATATACAAACCTCCTGACTAACGAACACAAAAAAAAAAAAGAATTATCCAATTTGGTCCAGCCGTTCGGAAGTTATGCGCCTACATACATTTCGGCGATGCATTTTTATATATACGTATAGGTTTACATTTTTTGTTTAAAACTACATCCAGACTGAGCATACCAACTGCTTCACTTGCATTCACAATTATCTGCCTAGCCTTTTCCCAACTCTGTTAGGGTCGGCTACCAGTCTAATTGGATGCAGCTGAATTCCAGTGCTTTACATGGAGATACTGCTTATCTGACCTCCACAACCCAGTTTCTAGGTACTAAACACGATACCCCTTGTCAGATTTGCTAGCTTCGAACTAGGTACCTATAGACATTTAGAATCAAAAACCGCAATGTCCAATACATTTGTATTGGACATTGCGGTTTTTGATTGTTAAAACGACTGTCAAAAATCTACGAATGACAGCCGGGACCAACGGCTTTACGTGCTTTCCGAGGCACGGAGGGACTCTGTATGAAATGGATGGTCACGGGTCACCCATCTTCGAACACGATCATGACCGGTTGACCGGCTTTTACTTAGCTACGAGCTCCTCCATTTATTATTTATTTATACTTCATGCACAAAGGTACAAAGGCGGACTTAATGCCTTAGGCATTCTCTACCAGTCAACCAAGGTCCATTCAGTTCAGTGTCCCTTATTTTTACAGATTGGTGTGTTTATGTTTCTATTCCTCGTGCTAATATACGCTCTGAGGAGCTGGCAGCGTTCAAAGGATTGGCAAAATGAATATAGTTTGTTCATTAGCGGATTGGCCGTATGTCCGTTAAATGCTAAAGTTCATTACAATGTTGCTAAGGTTGCGGATGCGAACCACCAAACCACGTGGGCGTTAGCTGAATATAAAGAAGCAATAAGGTATCTACCTACCGTTGTTTATAACCGACTTTAAAAAAAAGGAAGGTATCATCTCGACACATAATGTATTTAATATTATCAATGCTTTATATTCATATATGATAATCTATTAGGGCTTCTAAACAAATATACAAAATTTTATAAATGTGTTTTTATGTAAACAATAAGTATTCATATTTTTTCAGATTATACCCTGAATATTACCAAGCCATGAATAATTTGGCCAACCTACTTAAAAATCAAAAACATTTTGATGAAGCTGAATATTTTCTAAGATTAGCTGTCAAACACAGGTATGTAATACTAAACATTTTATAATGTTCGAAATATATTCTAAAAAAAATTGGTATAATTACAAGTAGACAGTTCTTCTATAAAAACTGCTTGCCTTATGTTTTTAAACATTTTGGAGAAATCACGCCTTAAATGGCATTTAAATAACAGTTTTTTTTTTTAATATCTATAGAGAAGATTTTCCAGCCGCGTGGATGAATTTAGGAATACTTCTAGCAACTACTCGTCGGTTTGAAGAATCTGAATTAGCTTATAAAACTGCTTTAAGTCACCGAAAGAAGTATCCTGATTGTTATTACAATTTGGGCAACTTGGTATGTACTTGAAAATAGCTTATTTTTGTATGGCTTTTTAATGGATTGACCGTGTTTAGGTGATCTTAAATATTAACTTTTAAAGATTGCAAAGAACATTAAGTAGAAAAAGGTACACACATGCAGAGCTTGATTAATCATGTCGTGGCCCCTAGGCAATGCAATTCTCAGGGCCCCTTTACTGCTTTCTAACTTCCTAAAATACATATTTTCTACCACAATTAATTACATTTATAATAAACGCTAGTTTTTACTACATTATGGCAGCACCAACAGCATCTTAAAAAATGTGCTGCAAAATTTCTGCTTGACTTGCAGCACAATAAAGTTGTGCCATGATTATATTAGGTTAATTTATTTATCTGTATATACATAATTTTGTTTACTAACATAGATATATGTCAAATTGTTACTAACACTATGAGTTATGTTACTCGAATAAATAATTGAATTATTATCTTTTGCCATTATTCTTGCTCGTTGCGCGGGGCGCCTAGGCAGTTGCCTAATCTGCCTTAAGGATAATCCGGCCCTGCACACATGGCACATCACATAATGCTGTGCAGCAATGTGTGTTTCAATTGCGCACGCCTGAGAGGATGAGAGTGCTAGTTTGAAGTAGTCGGTAGTTATTAAGTACTGAGACGTAATCTCATACTAGAGTCGTTTTTATTTGTAAATCCTCAATAAACTAGGATTTTCTACTTTTTAGTACCTCGAGATGAATAAATCTGAAGACGCTATAAATAGTTGGTTCCAAGCAATCAATCAAAACCCAAAACATGTGTTAGCTTGGACTAATTTAATGGCTTTAATGGATAACACGGGTAAGTTGTTAAATAAATATTGGACGAACTTTAATCATGCCTTCCTTTTCCTTCTTCCGCCCTTTTTCACTTGCGAGAACGTGAAAAAGTTAATCCTTTAATAATAACCAAATCTTTAGGTTTTAAATTATCGTGGATGGCGGAGCCGTTTATTATTTCGCATCGTTCTTTAAAATTCATGTCTAACTAAACACAGACTATATTTCTTGCCTGCACAATAAACTGTTTTATTGTGTGCACTACGAAGACTCAACGATCGTATGCACTAAAGTTGTTTATTAGTGGTAGGTGCCTGCATAACATTACGACTTTCATTAATGAATGCATTATAATGTTCCAGGGCAAATCGAAAGAGCATTGAAAATCATACCGAACGTACTCAAAGAACTTCCGGAAGCTCCATCGATCAATTTTGCAATAGCCAACATGTACGGGAAAATAAACAGATACGAAGAAGCAGAGGAGCACTTTATCAAAGCAATTAAATTATTTAATAAAGAAGCCAAAGCTATACACTATGCTAACCTTGGTGAGAAAACAATATTTGACTTAACTCAATTACTTGACTCGTAACAAAGTTTTAGAAGTACCTAGGTACCTACGTAGGTACTTATGTAGGTACTCCTTCCCTAACCCTTCGCGGGAATAAATGGCATTTTTTTTTTCGAGGATGTGATCAGAATACAACAAAATAATAATAATAATACCTGCCTCTAATTGTCCTACTTCAGGGGAAAATAAATAATGTATGTATTTTTCAAACTGACCATTTCAACAGTACTTTACTAAATTACGAGCTGATCTGACAAACAGGAAACAAAATTCCCGTTGGAAAGACAAGCCTAACCATCAATCTGTCCACTGGGAAAAACCCATTATTTGCAACTAGCTGCAATATTTTGGGTTTTGTCACCAAAATACACTAAACTTTTGCTAAAAAAAACAGTCACACTTCGTATAAGACAAGTTCGGCTCAAATGGTTATAAATAGTATACTCCAGGATTCCTCACGAAATGTACTCTCAGATTTTGTCATGAAATGAAAAAAGATCACTCAATCCCAAATGATATTATCCCTTTACGATGTAAATGATGTCAAAGATATACTTAGAAAGTACATATGAAATTGAAAAAATTACATTGGTACTAGCTCGAGTCCGGTTGCGAACCCACAAACTAATAAGTATTAATAATTTCGGAAATCTTCTATATATGTAATAAAAATGAATCGCTGTTCGTTAAGTCTCGCTAAAACTCGAGAACGGCAGGACCGCTTTGGCTAATTTTGGTCTTGCAATATTTGTGGAAGTCCAGGGAAGGTTTAAACGGTCAGAAAATTTTCGTAGGTAGGGTACGTAGTTAGGTAGGTAGGTTGGTAGGGTAGGTAGGTGGATTGGTTACGTAGGTAGATAGGTTGGTAGGGTTGAATGGTAGGTTGGTAGGATAGGTAGGCAGGTAGGTAAGTTGGTAGGGTCGGTAGGTAGGTAGGTAGACAGGGTAGGCAGGTAGGTCGGTAAAGTAGGTAGGGACAGGAAAACGTCTGTCGGGTCAGCTAGTCTTATATATTTTTTATACTATAATGAGGTTGGCTGTACCAAATAGCTTATTAGCGATTCTATTGATACCATGACATCATCTTTATTATCTTCCAGCTCCTATCCTAATTTGGGGAATATTACATTATTTTTCTATACAATACCTACCCTCTTGACTTCAATTTGCCTACACTCATTACTACACACATTTAAAATTGTATCAGCTGAAATCCAAAAATACATTGCTCTGGTAACCCAGGTTGTCGGAGGTCTTGCTAGTTTAGGTACCTACTATATAAATGATTATATTCCAGGTGTACTTTATCATCGATGGAAGAAATACACATTAGCAGAAGAAATGTATAAAAATGCTCTGAAAATTGATCCAACATTTAAGACTGCCCAAACAAATCTTGTAAGCCTTCAAAAACATAAGAACAAATAAAATGCTCAATTTATTTGTTATTTTTAATAATGTAAAAATATAAATTAAATTATTAAATCAATTTTGAAATTTTATTTAAGTAGCTATATAACTTTAAAAAATATAAAGGCTTAGGACGCCTTCAAATTAGTCGCGCGACAGCAGCGCTGCTTTGTAAATCCATATAAATAAAGTCGCGCGACTGCAGTGCTGTCTCTCTGCTCTTCTTGGCCTGGGTGACTCCGTCTTACTGGCGGATGATCTATAGAAACGCTTCACTAGCTTAATTACGACCTTCGTCCAGTGATATTAGAACAAGCTCCCCGTTCAGGTCCCTCTGACCCTAGCCAGCCCCCTCCGACCCAAATTATAACTGACTGGAGGAAAGTAAGCGAAAACCTACAATCCACCACGTCGCCTCACTTGGACGCTATCCCCGACCACTTGGTGACAGTCGCAGACACGACGGGCGCGATCGACTCGTTCACAAATCATGTATAATCCGTCTTGAACGATTGTTCAACGGAGGTTCCGGCGATGAGCGACCATCGCTGGAAACTGCCTGTCGATGTGCGTGATCTGTTGACTGAGAAGAACGCGGCCGTTCGTGCGTACAGTGCCTTCCCCTGCGATGCGAACAAGGCTCACATGCGCTCTTTACAGCATGCTGTAAAGAAACGCATCGAGGAGCTGCGCTCCAGCCGCTGGGACAAGACTCTTAGTGAACTCGAGCCCACCCACCTAGCCTTCTGGGAACTCCAGAAGAAGCTCCGTTCTTCTAACGAGGCCTCCATGCCCCCTCTCATTCGTCCCGACAATAGCGTCGCCTTCGACAAGGATGAAAAGGCCGAATGTCTAGCGACAGCCTAGTCTCAATGGGGTGCATTGAGACTCTAGGCTGTCGCTCTCTCAACCAGTAGACGAAGCTCACCTCTCTGAGATCGACGCCAAAGTCGAACGTAGAGCCTCGCTGTCACCCGTTGAAGACCCTGATTATCCTCTGCCTCCTGTCACTTCCGACGAAGTGCATGATATTATCAAGAGGCTCAAACCCCGGAAAGCCCCTGACGGCTCTGACGGTATCACCAATAAGGTGTTCAAACTCCTCCCCGCCCATCTCATAATGCTAATGACAGCCATGTTCAATGGCGCTGTAAGCAACAACATTTTTCCTCAGGCATGAAAAGAGGCCACCGTTATCGGCATTCCTATACCAGGCAAACCCAAGTCTGATCCCACCAGTTACCGTCCCATTAGTCTACTCAATGTTCTAGGCAAAATCTACGAGAGGCTTATTTATAACCGGCTCAAAGACTATGCCGAAGCAAAGGGTTACCTATCATAAGGTCGAAAAATATTTGACCGAATATCATTTCACCTAAAACTTTTCAACTTTTCTCGTTTCGTGTTTTTTTACTTCATCGAAGTCACGTCTGCCACTGTATCAGTTGACCTATTATCAATTCGCTTTTTTTCGTTGCTCCGACGTTTCATTTGGTCTAAAAAGTTTTACAGTTTTACACTTAGCCGAAATAACATTTGTTCAAACATTCGTTACACCACTGTTTTAATTACCATATTGCACCAAACGCCTAGAAGTAAATAGTCTTGTGTAGTCCGCGAACGATGAACGAATAGGAGCCGTATCTTCGCACTGTACTAAAAGAAGAGCCATTCCGCGAAAAATTGTCCATACGGAAAAAGTACTGTCACAAGAATATACAAACAATTTACAAGACCATCTTATTAAATACTCCATTGAGTTCATTTTTTTGAAGTTATACTTCTTTAGGCGCGTTATGAAAAAATGATGAGAGTGAAATTTTACGATGCGCGCGCACAGCGTCACACAAAATTCTCACGGGAGTAATTGTAAACAACGCCATCTCTGACGTACATGCTGAACTACTTACTGCCTTCGTTGCTATTTTGTGACTCGAAGAAGTATAACTTCTCACGCGCGTACATAAGTACACACTGAATTTTTATGACACACTTAAGCGTTTTTTATGAGCTTTTAAAGATTAATGTTTTCTTTTCAATTATAACATATTTTTTTAAACAAATCTTATTGTATTACAAGAAAAATCTTGAAATAAATGATAATCAAATTAGCACCAAGGTGGACATTCCACTTTAGTCACTACTGTTTTATTTGCTTTCTATAGTACAAAACTACTAAAAGAAGTTATTTTATTTTCATGGTAACATTATTATGGTAGACCAACCATTTGTTTTTACCCATCGGGCTTTTGTGACGCGGTAATCGGTGACGGAAGGCGTATTCGACGCACGACGCAATTAAGATGTCCACTATAGTCACAGTTATAACGTGATAACAGTAAGTTCTAAGAATATTCTTTCATTTGTGAACTAGACTACATGTATCTGTGTATGTAATGAATTAATGATTTCTTCTAAAAGAACAAAGAATATTGAAAGTTGTCGTCATTATTGTTAGTAAAGCAGGATTCGTCACGTCTGTTTAGTGTCGTGACATATTAGGGGAACATTTTTTGTGACTTAATGGACACATAAGGCTAAGTTTACGTGGTGTATTTTAACCGACTGCTATTAAGATGGAGTTATGTGTTTTTGTTTATATTATACGTACATACATATATATATTTACGGCTGTAAAGTTATAGCCGTGTATCCATCGACTTCATGATAGTCACTGATTAGAAGTTTAAAAATATTTATTATTTTTTAAGTTTATCATAAGATTGCGCATTTGTTGAACGAGGTAAACGTTACCGAAAATAGCTTAAACTACGTAAATAGAACAGCTAAAGAAAGGCACGAACAAAAAAAGATGTTGCGTTGGATTGGAATGTCCAAGACTGTTCTCGGAAAAATCATATTTTTTGTATACTTGTTAAAAGTTTATCATGAACACCGCTTATGTTTCCATTTAGTCACGATGACATTTCCTACTAAGTCACTGTCACAATTTTTTACACCAAGTTATTGTCTGTAAAGTGGAATTTATTACTAGTAAAGGTATATATTTGGGATGAAATATAGTAGAATGTTATACATATTTTCATTTAAAATAGTTTGAATCAATTTAGAAAGTGCTAATTAACTAAAATGTTAAAAACATAAGTCAATCTGACCTAAAACGTGACGAAAATATTTTAATAGGTGATTTAAAGCTAGAAATATATTGCAGATAGGGTAAATGAAATTTATTTCAGTATTGTTCATAATTATTTTAAATAACAATTGTTAAAAATATGTAATAAATAACTCACATTGCTGATAAAATATTACGTTAGTGATGGTTACTAAATGGACATTTTTCATCGTGGTTCATGTTCGAAACTCAGATATTTTTTAAGTTATATATATTTAGTTGTATATTATATAGTTTTCTTAAACCCTGATAAATACCACATCGAATCATACAAAAACCCTTATATTTTTATTTATTTATTGTCCATTTTGTCCCACTTAGTAACGGGACACTTTTTCGCGGATTGGCCCAGAAACGTTTCCGAACGCTGGCTTGTAACCGGTCTAATAGGTCTAATAGCTCTTTTCGATCTCGGACATCGCCGGAACGAGAAAATGAAATACAGTCTGACTGATTTGATAGAAACGTTATATACGAATGTCAATGAATGAGAACGAGAGAGAATAGCCGACGATTCGTCGGCTATTCTCTCCCCACCCATTTCAAAAGTTTTTGAAGTTATACTTCTTTAGGCGCGTTATGAAAAAATGATGAGAGTGAAATTTTACGATTCGCGCATGCGCGCGCACAGCGTCACACGAAATTCTCACGGGAGTCTGTACGTCAGAGATGGCGTTGTTTACAATTCAAATTGTGCTTATATACTTTTTTAATAATGCCAAAGAAGTATAACTTCTCACGCTCGTACATAAGTACACGCACCCATTTTTGATTTTTCGTTTTTTTAACGACGTATTTTTTTTTCTGGTAGAGTACCGGTTATTTATCATTGACTCAATATCAGGTCACATATTTACAGTAAATATGTCACATATTCACACACTTACACACATATTTACAGTAAATACCTATGTGACCTGAATGATAAATAACCGGTACTCTACCAGAAAAAAAAATACGTCGTTAAAAAAACGAAAAATCAAATAAGTGAAATTAAATATAGTACTATAGCTAATAGTAACTTACGACGACTCTAAATAATAATAATCTGTGGTTGTGATTTGACATTTATTTCAAAGAGTATATAATCACTACGTTTATTTATTTGTTATTGTGAGGTTAATTGTTGATATTTGGTTGTGATTTTAATTGTTTTCAGGTAAAGTAAAGATACAACGTTACAATATAACATAAAAGCATGGTGCATATAATCTAACTTATAATATTAAATCAAAATTAAACGCAGAAGCGCCGCCGATAGCATTATTTACCTAAAATTTACTTCGCCATATTACATTGTTAATTATCAAGATATATTTTTTTCGGGACAAAACTATGTCTAATTCTAAATCCCCGAATAAAAATAAAAATCGTCGTAATCCATAATTATTTTGTCTAGAGTGTGTTATGTTATTTTTCCCCAAAAACTGGGCAAATCCCTAAAATTGCAACATTGCTGAATTGACAAGCAAAATAATGGCAGGGCCGTACTTAGAATTCAATAATTTAATAACGGCGCCGACGATTATTAATGTGGCACATATACATGTATATAATATAGCTTGATTACCTAATAAAAATATAAATATTAGAATTAAAAACTTGTTGTATTTTATTCTTTCTTCTTTGCATAAGTTCATCATTTTAATATTTATATGTACTTATGTAGCCAGTATGTCATGGCAACAATCAACTAAATTCGCTGTGTATGCACCATAATTGCGTAACACTCTGGACACACCATCCCTTTTATTTACACAACCCATGTTAATAAGAAAACTCCTTCCAAAAAATAAAACGCTACTTAGTTCGTCCAGTATTGCGAATACATATTGTCATAGAGACTAGTCTAGCATGATGTAGCTAAACCACGTAGGAAATTACAGCTTTTAGCTTTTGCTATTCATCGCTAGGAAAAAAGGCGGGGCTTGACTAGATGTGGGCAGGGTTTAGCTTGAAAAAGTGTCACGCATCTTTCTATAGGAAAATTCGATAGCGCCATCTCCTCTGTTATACTTACTTCGTGATCTTATCTTAGGCCTTAATGGTAAACAGAATGTAGATATTTATAAATAAATACTTATAGTGATGTCCTGGGAAAAATAAAATAAGGGTTACCCTACTTAGAAAGAGAGGGTTGGCCCACAGAGAGCGAGATAGTGATAGATAAGTATGTCTTTAATTATGTAGGTATTCGAAGTGTTGACTCCATTTTAATCTACAGCTTCATGTACGCGCCTACCTCTATTCTTTTCTAGTGAATATTTTCTAAACGTATATATCAAATAATAACATGTCAAAGTCAAAGTCACACTTCATAAAATGTCATTGGAAAATTTATTGATTTGCCGGGTGAATGGCTGAAAACATTGATATTTTTGAACAAGATTCGCCAAATTAACAATGGATTTTACTCCGGAGCTATCTGCATTTCAAGGCCTTATCGTATCTGCAAACCATTCTCACAATTTCTCAAGAATAACATCAAGAGGCGGTAAACATAAAATTCTTTGTTTTTTTTTTGTTTTTGCTTATTTTTTAACTTTTTGCAAGTTATAGTTGGAATTCTAGCCATCATAAGTCAACGGGCAAGGAGATCTTCGCTAAAGTTACGATACCAACATCGCGCTCCATGCAAATGTATTTTAGTCATATTTTGGTAATAGTACTTAATTTTCCAAATATGACTTATAAAACTAATTAATAAGTACCTAATTTGATGAAATTCTATGAATGAATAAGATCGGAGCACTAATGTCTAGGCTTGCGGTTAGTCAGTTTCCGTCTGTCTAATTGTTACCTATACATATTATTTTGCAATTTAAGTTATTTGACAAAAAAATTACTTCCCACTTATTAATGCCGTTATCCTATGTGCATTCTCATCATTTCATTATGTTTAATTATGTGTTGATTAAATATGACTAGTCAATTTATGTATGGAGCGCACTGTTGATATAGACCCCTTTAATAAAAATTTGAACAATTTGTGTTTCAGGCAATGAAGATAAAGTTCGATCAGTTATTGAAACCATATCAAGGTTCCTCCGGAGTGAAAAATATATAAATGAATATGGGGTAACAGAAACAATGGTCTCAAAAACACGTAAATTTGCTATGTATATTGTTTTAAACTCGGATTTAAAAGCATTGAAGGAAATGGTAGAACTGGAAGGAGTATTTCTAGTCATACAGTCAATACCTACTATACCACAATATCTCATGTGTGAAATGTTGTGGAACCTTCATATGGAGAATTTTGCATATGAAATTATTACATACTGCTATCCCCCACTAGCAATAGAGGTAGCAGGAGCTTTTACAGAAAACTACAGATATTACAATCCTACAAAGGGTCTCAAGAAACTGCACAGCTTGTCAGCTGCATGTTATTCACTTATTTGTAGGCTACACTGTTTTGTATTTGAGAAGGAGATTCTTAATAACTTATTGATTTCTAGTTATGAATCTTTACAAAAATGTTTAAAATATTTCTCAGAACCACCGAATAGTCATAGATTGAACATACTAAGTAAAGACGAATTGTACACATACAAGGGAAAATGTCTGAAAACAATGCTATTATTGGTCTATGAATGTTTTAATTATTTTACTCAAGAAGTGAACTCAAGTTGTGTGAATGATATCTACAGGTCAACTTATAAGGATGGTTGTTTTAAAGACAATCCTCCTACAAACAATGTTTGTGAGTGTCCCAATAATGCAGTAACAGACTGCTTGAACAACTGTAATATTATATTACTTGATACTTTTCAAGAGATTGTAATGGATGTCAGTGTTGACATATTTTGTGCTTGGAGTGAATTTGAAGATGATGGTAAAAGTATGCAACAGGCTTTAGGGGAGCTTTGTCATAAAGTACGAACAAAACTGCTAAATGTTAGCGTTGCGGCTGACCACCCAGTTGTAGGCATGATTCAACAGATGGCTCGTAAACCAGAAGTTATCAGCGACATTATCAATTTAACTGACACCAACTCAATAATACAGTATATAAATAGCAACCATGAAGACAAAGCATCATGGATACATGCATTAGTAAACAAAGAGCAGCTGTGCCAGCATATTGATCTGATCACTGCCATAGATACCAACATAGAGATGTTTGATGAACAAGAATGTTTGAAGTTATACCACATGTTTACAGATTACTCTAAAAGCAATACTGTTAATAGAGAAATAGTAATATTATTATCAATTAAAATATTTCAACATTGCAATGTGTCAGACAAACATAAATTGTTAACAGAGCATTTCAGTGATAACCAATTCCATGACCTGAAAGATGATGAAGAGTTTCATAACACCTTAACTGTCATGTTTAACAAATTCATTGCTGATGCTAATGTGGACTTCACAGAAGTGTTAAATGTGTTCCTACAGAATCCCAGAGAGGTTTTCAATAAAATATTCATTTTGGCTGAAGAAAATGCCCAGCTTACAAAAACAATGTTAAAAATTATGGACTTACTCAAAGATTATTCGAATTATTATTATGTTACTGAAACAGAGCCTTGCATTATAGGTATTATCAAAAAGATTCTTGATAATTCTTCAGAATCAGAAAGTAAGCAAGATAATATTGTGAAGTTTTTAAGTGGATTGAAAAAGTGTGATATAATACCAGGAACAAAGTTACTACTTCTGATTATAATGCCAAATATGCACAAGGCACTTCTGCACAAAGATATAGGCAGAATACATGTTCAGATTCAGCTCTTGAATGAAGCCTACACTATCCGTGAATTATTGGAGTACAGGGCGCCTATGTTGGCCATGTTGAGCCAAGTATTGGAAGTAGTCCGTTGGGGGAATATTAAGGCATTTGTACCGAGGGCTTCATCAACACTGCAGCTAACATTGAACTTCCAAAAATGTTTAATAGAAACATATGATAGTGTAATACCAAGTGAGTATCAGCTGGCTGCTTTAAAACTTTTATTTTTTTGTAATCTTAAAATGTTTTTTTTTCTCTCATGTATTTATTGTATGGGTAAATTACATTTTTAAGTATTAATACAAAAATAAAAACATTTTAAAATATAAAAAAAATATTACTGTTATTATTATACATTACAGATGATGAAGGTGACTGGTTAAGAATCAGATTGAAAAGAAAAAATATGCAACCACAAAATAATTATTATTTTAGAAAACTATTAGGTGGACAAGGCTCAAATTTTTTTCAAGCTGTCAGTGGAATGCAAGTCAACAAGGACACCAACCGCAATGAAATATCTATTTGGGTTACCCAGGTTAGATAATAAAAATATTACACACGTGCTAGTTTAAGCATAGGATTTACATAGTTCCGTCTTAAAACACAATAAACAAAGGATAGCCCATTGGGGTTGATACCAGACAAAAAAATGAGACTTTGAATTCGATATGTTCTTTCTAATACACATCATGAGGAATCAGCAGCATTTTTTTTATTATTATTAAACAATAAGCATTTAAAAGTGTTGACACCCTGACTTAAAAGGACATAGTCTGAATTTATTGGTAGTGTCCTTCATAGGAGTCACGTATCGATTTATGAACGTGGGCAAAGCAAAATCAATAATTATAATAATAATTAACAAGATTAGAGATAATGTTGTTTGTCCTATCCCTACAGAAAAAAGACGAAATTGTTTTTTTAAACACTTGGTCATAAAATGCACCTTATTGTACTGGGTCATAATGTAGCGTATAACACACGTATGTTTTTTACATTAATTACAGCACCAATGCGGTAATGTTTTTTTTTAAACTCTACAAACTACAAAGAGTGTTAGTTGTTTTTCGGCTCGAGCTACAATCCCGCCTCGACCCTAATGACAAACTTCCCCGACTTGTATTATAATGAACTATAGCATGTGTGTAATGCTGGCACTTCACATGGCGTATTTGTGCAATATTCGCCTTATTAGGATAATACAAAATCGACTTTATTTCAATAGCATAGGGTATTTTGTATTATCCAAATAATTCGAAATAATGTAAGGTTTAATGTTTCCAGATCCTTAGTTCAGGCACACAAGAAGAATGGTGTGTAGTATGGGACAACTTGGTGCGACATATTGAGGATATAGATGTGCTTTGTATCTACCATGAAGCCCTACGGATGATTACGAAGGCTGCGGCGGGAACCCGCACTCCCGCAACCAGAGCCTGCTTGTTTTACTGCATCCAGAATCTAGTTTACGTTATACGGGTAATATTTTTTCTTATACCTTGTTTAAACTTAAGCTTTTGACCGCCAAGGTATAAATGACAAAATAATTATAATAATAATCCTATCCCCGATACCGGTGTGCTACTATTTTTAAATGTTTTTATTTATTTTTTTACTAATATTTAAAAATATAATATAATAATATGTGAATTAAATGAATAAATGTGAATAATAATAATATGTGGGGACATTTCACACACGGCCATCTGATCCCAAACTAGGGAGACCCTGTACTATGAGTGTCAGACAGCTGATATACATACACAAACACATTTTTTTTAAATATATACATATATAGATAAACAACACCCAGATAGGCAAACACAAGTGCTCATCACACAAATATTTACCCTGGACGGGAATCGAACCCGCAACACGCCACGGTCACGACTACATGATAGACTTCTATACGTAATTCCATAGAGTATTTAACTTAGCTTGGCACTTAGGTGGCGGTCAAAAGGTTAAGGTGACTAGGGGAACCCGCGAAATTCAAATATTCGTACGTTTTTTGCAATTTTCAGCCCAGTATCTAATTGTATGGTAGTAAAAAAAAATATTAGATGGAGTAGCAAATATTCATTTACAGAATTTTATTATAATAATTAAAATCATCAAAACAACTCCCCAAGTTAGAAAAGTTTAGTTAGTTTTAGTTATTGATACTGAGCTGCAAATTGCAAAAAAAAAAGAAAATTTGAATATCGCGTGCTGCCCTGGCGCATCCCTGAGTTTATACTTAAGAATTGATCTGAACCTAAGTCAACCCTTGACTCTTAGATCCCTCGGTGACCATTTTTGTTTGGATCTCGATGAACGACTATAGTCCTTTCGCGTATAGAAAATAGTAAGTCATCGGTGCAACTGAAGAGTGATTGGTATTTGCGACCAGAGGGCTAATTCACGTAATTTTATGACGCGCTGATGAAGTTGTAGTGCAGTTGCAGTTAAGTTCAAGTTTGAGTAATAAACGGTATTCTTGTAATCTTTGAACAGCGCGTAAGCTGTGCGTGAACTGCACGTCAACTGTACGACAACCAAACTTACTTATGGTGTAGCCACATGAGAGAAAAAATATCGATCGATTACATTTTAATGAATATGACGTTAATATGATATTAAAATAATACCCCAATACAGATTTTAATGCTTTTTAACTATCATTTTGAGACATTAAACGAATAGTAGAATACCGATCATGTTGCGTTCCAAAGCACGCACCAAAGACGCGCAACAGTAGAATGTCGTTATTGCGCTCGCGTGACGCGAACTTGACGCAAGCGTGTCTGACAGCGGAAGAGAATACCAAAAGCGTCACTTTGATCGTAACTTAACTGCAACTGCACTGCAACAGCACTTCTTTAGTTACGTGAATTAGCCCACTGGGCCTGTAGACAAAATCCGGAAAAATCAAATTGTATGCAGTTGACATATTTGCATCACGTGACATCTGGGGCCAGGGACAGGCGACAGGTGACAATCCGACAATTTGCCAATTTTTTGTTTAATAAAGATTATCACTGACAATTTGCAAAGAATCATGGCAGGATTTGTACAAAAAAAAATTGAGATGTTTAGAGAAGTTGAAATTCTAATTCTTATATTCTTGGGCACCTAAAGAGTATCTTCAGGCAGTTATAATATTTTTAAAACCCTGAAAAAAAAAGTTAATAGTTTAACGAGAAGCTCATTATTTCAGAACAAAACGGCGACTGCCAGTAACAGTGACACTGACTGTCGCCGTTTCGCAGTTCTTACATTGAAATGGCATCGTTTTATGGGAAACAATATCACAAATATTGATTATTTTTTTCCACACACTTGTTACATCAGTTGCCTGCCAATTTTATAGATCCGCTAACATCGCTTGTCATTTTCTTTTTTTATAAACACAAAATAGGCATTGAGATGAAACGAAAAAGTGTTATTTTCATGTCGTAATATTTTAATTATGCGGGGGTTTAAAAATATGGTAAGTATATCAATCTACTCCTGGTAATGTATTCTTCACATTGTAAAATATTTAAATTACTAAAGAAAATCCTCTAAATTACTTTTTACTCATACAAATGAATGTATGAATCTCGCCATGATTCTTGTCGACTTGTCGTGACAATTTGACATATTTCTGTTTAACAGTTTCTCTTGACAGGCGAGAGGTGACAATTTGTCCGAAAAGCTTGTAAAATTTGTTTTATTAAACACTAAACTGTCATGCTAGGTGGACATATTTGTCGAATTGTCTGAAATTTTCGACAGGCCAATCATCTTATGTCAAGGCAATTTGGTAGTTACGTTACCTAATACGACTTATTTTAAAAATGGTGTTAACGTCGTCGACGGATAGCAGTAGTAGTCGTGAAGATGAAAATTTGGTGGAAACTGTACAAATTTAATAAGTTTCATCTAGTGTTACATCTAAAACGACTCTATTTTTATAGATAAGGTCTAAAATCGTTAGTTTGGCGTCTATTTCAAATAGCAAACAAAAACGAAGTTCCAGTCAAAACAGACTTAAAATAATATTGTAATTTGACAAATATGTCAGAAAAAGACAATTTTGTCATTTACTATGACAAAAGTCAGAGAATATTTTCTTAGAGACGCGACAGGTAAAATCTGTCAATTATTGCCGCCTTTATTAAACTGGCCGCCTTTGTTAAAATGGTATTTAGTTTGACAATTTTGTCAGTATATACCTGTCGCATTTCGACATAATAAATTGTCATCTTTATTAAACGGCACTGGTCGCGACAATTCGACTTATTTGTCAAAAAATGTCACGTTTATTAAATAGGCCCCTGGTAAGCAAACGTCAACGTTTCTTGCTCGTTCTTCTCCATAGAGACCTACCTACGTTTTGGAACGAGCAACTAGCTTCAACTTTCTGACTAACTGACCGACTCCTTGACAATTCAAAAGTGCCTGTAAATGGTTTAATTGAAATAAATGCTTTGACTTTGACAACTCCATACAATTTGATTTTTCCGTTGGCGTTAACGCTAGCAGGAAGGGATATTGTCTACAGGCCCAGATTGGTCAATGTCAGATGTCTCACTATTTTCTTAGCGCTAATGGACTGTAGTCTTGTATACTGGACTACCATAAAATCGAGCTTGAACTTGTTCTCTATTAGGTACAGGCTTAAGAAAGACCTGTGCAATGTGCATTGCATAAACCCCGAAAACGCTTACAATGTGAGTTTCCTTTTCCAGTATAAATTTTTCCAAGGACCGTTGACGGATCGTCAAGTTTTGAGCGCCGCGTTCAGTTTGTCCAAGTTCTTAAAAGAAACTAACATGGAAGACGTGGAAGAGATCGGATCCAGACTAATGCCATTGCTCGCCTATTTGGTTGAAAAGAGAAACCTTTACAATACAAATGTGCCCGACTATTTCAAAAACACAAATTATTTTGCATTAGTGTCAAGGGCATTTAATGGAAGTGGCGGTCAGAATAATAACAACACATAAAGTATTTGAAAAATTGTATGTCAATATTCGTTTTACAGTCAGCAGCGAAAGCTGAATAACACTAGATTTTTTTTTTCAGTACAAAAATCCAAAATATATTTTCTTTAAAATCATTTTGCGTCAGTTTAGATGATAAGTAAAAGTACCAGTGTTTATTGACTTGCGTTGCTGACAGTACATCTGTAGATTGAATGTGTATTACGGGTAAAAAAAACAGTTATGCTCTTTTGCTTTTTAAAATAAACACGTTCTGTGTGGATCAATAATTTTATTTATTTCGAAAAATGATTATTATTTAGCAAGAATATATTTTTAAATCAGAAATTATTCAACAAGTATTTATCTTAAGCCTTTAACAGTACGTTTTACAACTATAGAATTACATAATAATATTTACTGCACTCATTACTATAGAAATTTATTATACATTATAGTCTTCCATTTACCAAAAGTTGCAAGAATTACATAATGATCGGTATAGTCAAGTCTCTGTCTCTCTCTCTACAAAAAACCGTTGCCCGCTAGGAATTTCTCCTATATATCGTGGGCACGTTTACAAATATATAAACTCACATACACAAACAATCAGACCCGGAACAAACTACATACAAATATTTGTCCGTGCGGAAGCCGAACCCGCGACAGGCAGCGCAGCAACCACTTAGCCAACCTCGTCGCAAAAATCATGGGTAAGTAAATGTGTAATGCCAAGGCAAATTTCGCAATCTCTCGTCTATAATTAGCCCAATTCTTTTATCAAGGTTAGTTGACACATTGAAATGAAAATATTGTTTTAATAGCACGTCAACCACTAAATTAATATTAAAAATACTAGCTAAACTCGGCCACGCTTCGCAGCTGTGGCTAAGTTGCCCTTTTTAGTTGGATTTCGGAATAAAAAGTATATAAAAACACTCTTCTGTTACAAATGTTACAATGTAATATTGTGTAAATATCAAGTCTATCCATCGACTACTTCCCGTGTTTCGCGGAAAAAAACCTACGGAAGTGGAATTTATGAATATAGAGATAGGCAAGTACCCAGACCTTAATCAATGGAATTCTTTGTGATGGAATACGAGTCATAGGGATCATTTAGCCGACGAGTTTCTCGACCGTTGACAGGCAAGTATTTAAATCGACTTATTAACACGCTTTTTATGCTCGAGCGAGACACAGAAACCTTTACGATGATGATGTCACCTGAAACTCGCCAGGCGATTTTATAGAACTGTGATTTTTGGGAATTTCAATTTTTATTTGAGACTACAAGTATTATGAAATACCAACTAGGTAACTAGCCTATATTTTATACCAAAACAGTTAATTCGAAGTTATTCAAATACATCTAAGTAAATCATTTCATGTTAACACTAGTCAACTTATTTCTTTTCGAAAGAAGTAATAAGTTGACAAATTAATAATATGAGTGTGATGAGTTCAGTCCATGGATGTATTGGTGTGACCTAAACTACGAAGAACGCCTGTCGGTTATTTAAGTCTGCCGCAGTAGCCTCCTACTTGCTTACACATCTCACATAGATGCCGAGGGTGCTTCAAACCTTCGTTGTCCTCGCCGCGTGTGAAGTCAATAGGACGCAGCTCCCTCTAAAAGTACAATAAGTAAGTATCAATAACAGCAACAATAACGCTCCAGATTCTGCGCTATGGATGTTGGGTTTGTTCATATCTATTATGCTTGCTAGACATTGCTATTTTGTTACGCTAAATTATCCTGTAATGCAAAATATTTTAGAGTTACTTTTATGAACATTTTTTAACAACCGAGCTTTAAAGAAAAGCAATAATATGTCATCAAACAATTAAATTTTATAACCGAATTCAAAAAGGTTTATGCTCCGTTCGCCCCTTAGATCTTGCCCCTTTCGATTAAAATGTTCCACTCGCCCCGTTTTATATTATTTTGGAGTAGTGATTCGCCCGTTGCGGCATTTCCTTGGAAATATCAAAAAACTTATAGTTAGCAAAATGCATACATTATAAGCAACGCCATGTTTAATTTAAGTCTATGTTTAGAAAAACTGTGTGCGTAGGTACTTATGTCTGCTTTGATGAATAATCTACTACATTGTTGTGTTTTTGACATGTTATTCCACAATTTTTAAAATTTTAATTTTGTTGATAACAAATCTTAGTAAACTACCAGGAAAGCATCTAAATGAATTGGAACTAGGTGTATGTATTTTTCTGTCTAACTGTACCTTTTTTGGTAAAATTTACAAGGAAATGCCGCAAGGGGCGAATCACTACACCAAAATAATAAAAAACGGGGCGAGTGGAACATTTTAATCGAAAGGGGCATGATCCAAGGGGCGAACAGAGCGTTAACCTTCAAAAAGACCTTTTATTATTATCATACTGCTCATCAATACGACCAAATTTAAAAACGGAATGATAATGCTGGTTGAACGAGAAAAGTTATATTTTCGTATGTTGTTTTTTTTTGTATATTTTTTACGCGATTTCTCCGGCAAATTGTAAAGCGATTTTGAAAAATATTCCACCCCTAAGGGTTGAAAATTAAGGGATGACAGTTTTTTTTGGTGTCGCCGTTTCGTAATTCATTGCTATTTCGTAATTCATTGATATCCATCAACCAATATTTCTGTATTTATAGGTAATAGTTTAAAGGTCACAAAGGAAGATATTACTGACTGTGTTACAGACATTCTAAACATTAATTGTAACAAAATATTTTTGTGTGCTTTTCCATATTTTAAACACTTAACATACAGACAAAATAATTATATAAATATGTTAAATAAACATGTGCATCTTCTAGTAAGTCACTATAGTGACAAGCTTATGTTTTTTGACACCAACAGTTTTGTTGAAAAATTAACATCGACTAGGGATACTGTGTATCTGCCCTTTAGGTTTAGACATCAAATAGCGCGGTTATTAGCTTATAGTATTAACTCAGACATAAGTAGTATGTCGAAGTCTTGTGTTATTAGCTCCACATCAATTAGTAATAATACTAATAATAAGGTGGTGACCCAGAATGATTGTAGCACTGCTATACATAATTATACAAACTGTACGAAGGAGGACCCATGTGTCAGTATGGACCAGCCATCTATTGATGCGAGTTGCACAAGTGGTAGGAACTCACTACCTGATATCATTGAAGTCCGTGGTCAAACTCCGGATAATAATTTAAACTAGTTTGTAAGACAACAGAAGGTACCAATAACAATATAGTTAAACCTACAAACAACAAGGTACCTTCTTGCTCTCAAAAAGTTAAGTTGCAGAAACAGCAGAATACCTTGAAATTATTTCATCAAAATATTCAAGGTATTTCATCCAAATTATTAGAAATTGAAATGTTTTTAGAAAAAACCATGTTTGACATTGTTTGTTTTACTGAACATTGGTTAAAGGATTACCAAATGCTAATTAACTATGAAAACTATAGTGTGGGCAGTTGTTTTAATCGCAAAGCTATGTCGCGTGGAGGCTCATTGATCTTATTAAAAGATTGTTTAACATATAAAGAAAGAAATGACATAGTTGGCCTATCGGTTGAACATTGCATCGAACTTTCCTGTGTCGAGCTGGATGAGCATATTATAGTGTGCGTGTACAGACCCCCAAGCTACCAAAACTATTCTTTATTTGAGTCTGTAATGGAAGATGTATTAGCGAAACTTGCAACGTGTAGCAAACCCGCAATTATTTGTGGTGATTTCAATATTAATGTTTTAGAAAATAATTTGAATAGTAGTCGATTATTAAGCCTTTTTAAATCATTTAATTTGTCGAATGTTTTCATGGAGCCTACTAGGGTAACTTCGTCAACGCCCTTTGGTGAAACCATACTGTTGATCGTGTAATATGCCATTTGTGTTAAAATGAGCAAGCATCTGATTAAGCATAATCTTTTCAAAAACCTTGCTGAAAGCCGGCAACACGGACACGGGTCTATAATTGTTAGTATCTTTACTATCCCCGGATTTGAAAAGAGGTATGACCTTACTAAATTTCAATAAATCTGGGAAAACACCTTGGTCTACGCACATATTAAATATTAAAGCCAAATAAGGTGCTATTGTTTCTATTATAGATGTACAAACTTTAATAGACATACCCCACAGATCTTCAGTAAATTTTATTTTGATTTGCCGAAAAGCTTTTAAAACGGTCATGGGGTCAATATGTTTAAATTGAAATTCTACCGGGCAGCCTGGAACGTTCGCTTTTAATAACGCAATTGAGTCAGAAATATTGGTTGATGGATATCAATGAATTACGAAATAGCAATGAATTACGAAACGGCGACACCAAAAAAAAACTGTCATCCCTTAATTTTCAACCCTTAGGGGTGGAATATTTTCTTGAAATTTATGTGGGACCAAATTTGAGGTATACACTATCAATTAAAAAAAGAATCATCGAAATCGGACTACACTGAAAAAAGTTATGCGTGGTCGAACATAAAAATAAATATATAAAAAATAAAAAAATGTTCATAAAATGAAAACTACTGGGCCAAACAATGTTAAATTTTTATGGGACCAAATGGCAACTATTCCGCATCAAACTAACGAAGAATCACGTAAATCGGATCATAAACCTCAGAGTAATCGATGTACAGTCACCAAAAGAGATAAGTATCCATGTCGCCGGGAATAGTTGAAGTTTACTTAGAAACGAATGGGTGTTTATAAATAAAATAAAATACAATTAATAGAGAATAAACAGTTCAATGATTTCATTAAATTTCACTTGAAAGCCTCCATTGGTTTCTAAGTAAACTCTCACAGTACATACATAAAAAAAACCAACCGAATTGAGAACCTCCTCCTTTTTGAAGTGGGTTATAAAAGTGTACCGCCTTCAAAAAAAAACTTAAGTCTGATAAATAACTTTAGCACAGAACACGTAAGACTTTAGTTTCGGAAGTCGGTGGCAATACAAAACAACAAACAGAACAAAGCTACCGACTTCCGAAACTAAAGTCTTATGTGTTCTGTGCTAAAGTTATTTATCAGTTTTTAGTTTTTTTTGTAGGTGGTTCTCTTTTTTCAAAAAAAGTTTTTAATCATACTTTTTTAATGTTTCTTTGATCGATAAGAAAGCCGTGCGGGTTAGTGAGTGTTTGTGTGTATTGTGAAGATTGTGATTAAATCACTTGAATAAATATTTTAGCTTTTAACAGACTTGAAAAAAAATGAGGTTCTCAGTTCGACCCGTATGCGGGTCGAACTGAGAACCTCATTTTTCTTAAGTCTGTTAAAAATCTAAGAACCGTCATCATCTGCCTAGCCTTTTCCCAACTATATTGGGGTCGGCTTCCAGTCTAACCGGATGCAGCTAAGATTAAAGTCTAAGAACCATAACCAATTAATGAACATTTACAGAAAACCGTACCTAAATTGACAAAACCGCTTTAGAGATAATTGGGAACATTCGTGTGCATAGGTAAACAACAACAAGCAACCTCTCACCCTAAACGCGTACACCTCCTTCTTTCGCGAGTCATGAATCTACAAAAATAATCATATTCAATACTTGCAAAAAATTACAAAGAACACAAAAAAATGGATTACCCAATCTCTCGGGAAAATTACCCATTTATTTTCTGACAACACTTATACGTCTTTTGAAGTTTTGAGGCTTTGTTTTCCAATAGTAATGATGTCAAAAATAAAATAAATCAACAAGGTAAAGTAGTATATTAAATTGTGATATGTTATTCTTTGACACTTTTTCTGGGATGTAGAATTATTTTTACACCATTAAACAACACAATTTGGCATTATTTTATTTTATTACTTGACGTAAACAGAGGTACTGTTGAGACGCCATCGCCGTCGTGCCGCGTAACTGCGGCCGGTCGGCTTACTATGGTGTAAATGTGTGCGTGAGGCATGTTTGTACAAACGGTCCGGCTTACTTATGGTGCTTCGTTTTAGATATGCTCGGCGCGGAGTCCTTCTTATTTTCTAGTCCATGTTGACAACTGTTTTATACAATAGGTGTGATAAGGTGCAGTCTAAAAAAAAACATACCTGATTTTTTGGGCGCACGTGTGCCCCACAACGTTTACATTGTTGATAACGATCACGCCAAGACAGACGGCTCACCCAGAAGTAACCACATCCGCACTTATACTCTCCATATAAAGCGTTTGGCTTTGGCTGGAATTTATAAATAAGTACCTATGTAGACAGACACCTCAGTAGACACATTAAAACATGGCATAGGCACTTACATAAATTAACCAGAAAACGTAATACCTACTGTATTTAGGTACAATTAACTTAAAATACCTATAATAATAACAATTTAATAAAACAACTTGTAAGTAGATAGGTAATTGCCATTGCCAATAAACTATTATTAAGTAACTTTATGGTAAAAATAATAATTGTAGAGAATATAATCCCGGGATCGCGTATGAATTCTTGATCCTGAAATCCCGGGATTTTCGGGATTGGCACAATATTAATTATTAATGAAGGAATTAATTAAGGAAGGTTCAATACGATAACTAAGAGGAAAATTGTTTTTTTTTCTCTATGACAATTTTTTTCAGGAAGAATCTAGAATCTAGTACGTTCTTCTTTTTAAGAAATTAAAAAAAAAAAAAACGCTTGAAGGAGTTTTTAAGTCCAAAATCTAGATATTTAGATGCTAAGTAATTAATGACATCGTATGTACTATTTCTTTAAAATAAAAACTATGCAGACTAAGTTTTCAACCGACTTCAAGCAAAGAAGAAGGTTCTCAATTCGACACGTATTTTTTTATGACACTGAAAAGTTATGCGTGGTCAAAAACGCATAAATTTTCAGTGTAGTCCGATATCGATAATTCTTTTTTTAGTTGATAGTGTAGGTATACCACAAAGTTGATCCCATATAAATTTCAAGAAATATTCAAGCCCTATGGGTAGATTTAGGGATTATTTAAATTTTTTAGTGTCACCGTTTCGTAATTAATTTGTGTTATCCGCCTGCGACGAAATTTACAAAGTAGACGTCAAGAAATTATTCAGAGCATGGCTGATCACATGAAGGCGGTTATAAGGAGGAAGTAGTAAGGGCACACACGAATCATCATATCATCATCATCAGCCGGAAGACGTCCACTGCTGATCAAAGGCCTCCCCCACAGAACGCCACAACGAGCGGCAACCAGCCGCTTGCATCCACCGGTTACCCGCGACCTTAACGATGTCATCGGACCATCTGGTGGAAGGCCTACCAACGCTGCGTCTGCCGGTTCGTGGTCGCCACTCGAGAACCTTTCTTCCCCATCGGTTATCGGTTCTTCGAGCGATGTGGCCTGCCCATTGCCACTTTAACTTGCAAATTTTGAGAGCTATGTCGGTGACCTTAGTTCTTCGGCGGATTTCCTCGTTCCGGATTTTATCGCGCAAAGGAACTCCGAGCATAGCTCTCTCCATTGCTCGCTGCGTGACTTTGAGCTTCTGTAGGAGGCCAGCAGTTAAGGACCACGTCTCTGTACCATAAGTCAACACTGGCAACACACACTGGTTTTAACCCTCGTCTTTAGGCACTGTGGAATTTTGGACGAAAAGATATCTCGTAGTTTCCCGAACGCTGCCCATCCGAGTTAGATTCTTCGGGCGACCTCTGTCGAAGTTGGACCTACCTAGTTGGACAGTTTGTCCAAGGTAAACATATTGCTCGACAACTTCGAGAGTATCGTTTCCAACAACTACCGGTACGGGTGGAACATGGACATTCGACATAATTTTCATCTTGTCCATATTCATTTTAAGACCCACCTGTAGAGAAACGTTACTGAGGTCACTGAGCATGTTGTTAATATCCTCCATCGACTCAGTTATGATGACTATATCATCGGCAAAACGAAGGTGAGTGATGTATTCGCCATTGATGTTGATGCCAAATCCGTCCAAGTCCAAGAGCTTAAAAACGTCCTCCAATGCGTTCGTGAACAGTTTCGGAGAAATGACGACTCCCTGTCTCACGCCTTTGCAATTGGATTGGTTTCGTACTCTAGTCCTGTAATCGGATCGACATAGTGGCGTTTCTATACAAACACTCCAGCACTTCGATA
This sequence comes from Charanyca ferruginea, assembly GCA_947361185.1. Taxonomy (NCBI): domain Eukaryota; kingdom Metazoa; phylum Arthropoda; class Insecta; order Lepidoptera; family Noctuidae; genus Charanyca; species Charanyca ferruginea. The sequence continues at coordinate 15,498,169 of OX376059.1, read as the reverse complement.
TACCTATAGTCGCATTGCTGAAGAGACTGTAATACCGCCCAGGTTTCGATTGAATCAAATGCTTTTTCATAGTCCACAAACGCTAGAAATAATGGCCGATTATACTCCTCGGTCTTCTGTATAATCTGGCGGAGCATATGGATGTGGTCTATGGTGCTGAAGCTTTTTCGGAAACCGGCTTGTTCGGGAGGCTGGAAGTCATCAAACCTGCGTTCGAGACGATTCGTAATGACCCTCGAGAACAACTTGTACACATGGCTCAAGAGTGAGATGGGTCTGCAATTCTTTAATAAGGTATTGTCACCTTTTTTGAAGAAGAGCACCACCACACTCCTGTGCCATGCTTCTGGCGTTGTACCGTGAAGTATGACGGAATCAAACAACTTCCGGAGGACTAAAAGTAGTGGTTTTTCACCCGCTCGCAGAAGTTCCGTCGTGATTCCATCATCACCTGGCGCTTTACCGTTCTTAAGCTGCTGGAGGGCCATTCTAATCTCATACAGGCTGATGTCTGTGATATCTTCAGTATAGTTTCGGGTCAGTCTCGCTCTGGTGTCCTGAGCTGAGCTGACCACGGGCTGTCGTGTCGTGGTGTACAACTGTCCACAAAACCTCTCTAACTCTTTCAGGATCTCAGGTTTGGATGAGATGATACTGCCGTCTTCGATCTTCAGTTTCGTCGTTTGGCTTTGCCCAATAGACGCATTCTTTGTAAACACTTTGGAGCCCTGGTTTCGCTCGATTGTGGTCTTAATACATTGAGTATTACAGGACCGCAAGTCGTGTCGCATGGACTTTGAGATGCGCCTATGAGTTTGCCGTATTCCGACATATCAACTGAAGATTGCAGTCTCATCTCAGACCGGCCTTCCATTAACTTAATAGTGCTCGCTGAGAGCTTTTGAGGCTTTTTCCGGCGTGGGGCTTTAAAGAACATAGACCCCACAGCATGAACAGTTTCCACCATCAGCGGGATGGTGGAAACTGATGGTGGAAACTGTTGTTTAGCTCGTCCACTGATTCGCACTCGGTTAGGCACTGGAAGCGATTATGCAGTTCGAGTTGAAAGTTTTCGGGGTTTTGGATCTAGGCAGGATTAGGGCGGAGCGTGGACTTCACCAGACGTGACCTCTCAATCTTAACATCGATATTCAATGTGCCTCTGACAATACGGAAATCGCTACCGGTTTTCACCCTGCCGATCACAGAGACGTCATTGAATGTTCGCTTCTTGGTCGTCATGATAAAGTCGATCTCATTTTTAATGGAACCATTGGGGCTTATCCAGGTCCACTTTCTAGTCGGGCGCTTCTGGAAAAAGGAGTTCATCGAATAGAGTCCCTCTTTTTCCATGAAGTCAACCAGCCTCTGGCCCCTCTGGTTCCGCTGTCCATATCCATATGTCCCCATTCTTAACTCATCGCCGTTCCGTGTGCCCACATTTGCATTAAAGTCCCCCATTACAACGGTGAAGTTTGATTTGGAGGTATGCATGGCTTTCGATATATCCTCATACATAGCCTCCACTTCATCGCCAGGGTGTGTGGAGGTCGGTGCATATTTTGTATGACCTTCAGCGAATACCGATCGCTGATTCTGAGTATTAGGTATGCTACCCTGCTCAACACACTCTCGGCCTTCACTACGTTGTTAATGACGGGCTTACGAACGAGAAACCCAACACCACCCTGGGATTTCAGGTCTCCTTCCCGGAAGAAGAGCATGTTGCCGGTATCCAAGATTCTCGTGTCCTGGCCATCTCGTCTTATTTCACACAATCCTAGTATGTCCCATCTCAACTTGCTCAATTCCTCCTCCAGCTCGATATTTTTTTCGTCAGTTCTCAATGTGCGAACGTTGTGTTGCCAGCGCTAAAGTCAGTTGGGGGTGGTAGCGGGACTTCTGCCGAAGATTCTTCGCACCCCCTGCTCCACCGTTATCTGACCCGCTACCGAGGCCGGGAATAGTGGAGCCGCCGGGGACTGGGGGCCGTGGGTTATTTGTTCTTTTCATTGTGGGGGGGGGGGGGGTTCCATAATCCTCACGCTCCAGGCGTCTTAGGGATCGCAGTAAAGTTGTTAAGTACACGGAAGCCGCTGCTGCCCGACTACCGGATCTTTTTCCTTAGTCGCCTTCAACGACATCCTCGGGAGTAAAAGGGGGGGTGCTATTCTAGCATAATATACCTACATTAATTAAAACCATTATTTTCGGTTTTTTTAAAACCGCTTCATTAAAATGTTTGCGTAAATTCCTATTTGATGATAAAAGTTGGGTATCCGATAAAGCTCTAAGATTTCAAAAAAAAAAAACATTCGCTTCTTGGTTCATTTGAGCAATTAATCGTATAATGCGCTTAAGCCAATTTCCGTGCTACTGAGTGTTTTATTTGATTATAGACTTAGGTATATGTAATTTTGAGTTGATAATAATTATTATACTATAGAATACAAATGGTAAAGTACATAACTAGAAATAATTAATTAATTTAATAGTTATTGTGCCTTAAAAAAGTTGTCAATCCCGGGACTGATCCCGGGAAGCCGAAATCCAGGGATTACAACAATGATCCGAGATTTTATTGCCTATGTACTTGTAATTGTAAGTAATAAAACGCTAAGTAGGTAGGTACCTACAAAATAAAACAAGGAAATCAATAATTTCTTTGATATGCCTATTGATTTTGACAAGCAACTAATTTGCAAAAATGTGTTGTAATTACGTAATTAATTAGGTACTTATATACCTATAAGTATAGAGAGCAGCACATTAAGCTACAACAATCTGTCAAATTTCTTTGATAGATTTTCAACTTTATTACCAAAGAGGTTCATATTCAATTAGGAAAGATTGACGGTTTGGTATGGCTTGATGTGACTGCTGGCGTCTGTCTGTACATATTATTTGTTCGAAAAGTACGCTTCTGGTTACCTCCTCGTGAAATACAGGTGTGAGATCAGAAGAGGTACTTTCTTATCAGTAAATATCTACTAACTTTATATTTGGTTTTACCTTGACTACTGTCTACTACTGACAGAAGGTACTACCTATCGACAGTGTAAAAAAACTTACCTCGAAATAGGGCTGGCTTCGCGAAACCGGTGCAGTTCGTTGCGTAGGCCACAGAGACCCCTGATAAACATCATCTTCTTCCTACAAATTATCACTTTTTAGGTTAGGTAGGTATTAGGTTGCAAGAAAGTTATAATCTTCTTAATAAAAATCTTCTGTGCGTGTGTATGAAAGTGAACTCCTCCTAAACGGTTGGATCGATTTTGATGAATTTGTTAGTGTGTGTTCCAGTGGATTCGAGAATGGTTTAGATTCACAATTATATTCTTTCGCGCTGTTTTGAATCATACGCAACATACATGTCAATTAAAACAAAAATTAATAATAAAATAACTAAGCGACATTTCGAAAATGTAAAAACTACAAATTGTAATATGAATATTAAAGATTAATATGAATTCAAGTTTGTGAAAAAAAAAATACAATTTACTATTAAAACTCAACTAAATACGAGATTTTTTTAAAGATTTTTGTACAACTTTACGTAGGTATTATTGTTCATTAAATTAAACAGTATTCTTATTTTTTGCCAACCACGATCTGTTAACACATTCATTGTGGTATTCAATACATATTTTTTATGTTAATTATGGTACATAAAGGTTTTGATTATATTACTTTAATAGTGACGACTGTTTTGTCTTATTTTGCTCGGCGCAGTCTTTTAAGGAATCTACAATTCTACAAACACGAATAGATATTATAGGTAGGTACTAGGTAGGCAATGTTATCCTAATAAATTTAATATCATTGTAGGTAGGTAAAAAAACACTTACTTCAGATGAATAGCAACATCCCATTCTTGAAAGTATAGAAGCACTTTAAAATGATTCAAGAATATAATAACACCGTCCTTCACATGTAGGTTAAGATAATTTTTCGAACAACAGCAAGTCTTGTCTCTAACACTAGTACCAAATAAATGAAATATAAACACCACAACCACATCCACAATCACTAACTTATTGTTTTTTTCGTTTGGTTGGACTGTTGGAGAACGGAGAGGGAGTTGAGGGAGTCTGCGGAGCATAGATTATACACTGGTGTGCGCGGGAGGGAGGAGTGAGCAGCGCTGCCAACTGCGGGGATTTTCACCTACATTAATTAAAACCATTATTTTCGGTTTTTTTAAAACCGCTTCATTAAAATGTTTGCGTAAATTCCTATTTGATGATAAAAGTTGGGTATCCGATAAAGCTCTAAGATTTCAAAAAAAAAAAACATTCGCTTCTTGGTTCATTTGAGCAATTAATCGTATAATGCGCTTAAGCCAATTTCCGTGCTACTGAGTGTTTTATTTGATTATAGACTTAGGTATATGTAATTTTGAGTTGATAATAATTATTATACTATAGAATACAAATGGTAAAGTACATAACTAGAAATAATTAATTAATTTAATAGTTATTGTGCCTTAAAAAAGTTGTCAATCCCGGGACTGATCCCGGGAAGCCGAAATCCAGGGATTACAACAATGATCCGAGATTTTATTGCCTATGTACTTGTAATTGTAAGTAATAAAACGCTAAGTAGGTAGGTACCTACAAAATAAAACAAGGAAATCAATAATTTCTTTGATATGCCTATTGATTTTGACAAGCAACTAATTTGCAAAAATGTGTTGTAATTACGTAATTAATTAGGTACTTATATACCTATAAGTATAGAGAGCAGCACATTAAGCTACAACAATCTGTCAAATTTCTTTGATAGATTTTCAACTTTATTACCAAAGAGGTTCATATTCAATTAGGAAAGATTGACGGTTTGGTATGGCTTGATGTGACTGCTGGCGTCTGTCTGTACATATTATTTGTTCGAAAAGTACGCTTCTGGTTACCTCCTCGTGAAATACAGGTGTGAGATCAGAAGAGGTACTTTCTTATCAGTAAATATCTACTAACTTTATATTTGGTTTTACCTTGACTACTGTCTACTACTGACAGAAGGTACTACCTATCGACAGTGTAAAAAAACTTACCTCGAAATAGGGCTGGCTTCGCGAAACCGGTGCAGTTCGTTGCGTAGGCCACAGAGACCCCTGATAAACATCATCTTCTTCCTACAAATTATCACTTTTTAGGTTAGGTAGGTATTAGGTTGCAAGAAAGTTATAATCTTCTTAATAAAAATCTTCTGTGCGTGTGTATGAAAGTGAACTCCTCCTAAACGGTTGGATCGATTTTGATGAATTTGTTAGTGTGTGTTCCAGTGGATTCGAGAATGGTTTAGATTCACAATTATATTCTTTCGCGCTGTTTTGAATCATACGCAACATACATGTCAATTAAAACAAAAATTAATAATAAAATAACTAAGCGACATTTCGAAAATGTAAAAACTACAAATTGTAATATGAATATTAAAGATTAATATGAATTCAAGTTTGTGAAAAAAAAAATACAATTTACTATTAAAACTCAACTAAATACGAGATTTTTTTAAAGATTTTTGTACAACTTTACGTAGGTATTATTGTTCATTAAATTAAACAGTATTCTTATTTTTTGCCAACCACGATCTGTTAACACATTCATTGTGGTATTCAATACATATTTTTTATGTTAATTATGGTACATAAAGGTTTTGATTATATTACTTTAATAGTGACGACTGTTTTGTCTTATTTTGCTCGGCGCAGTCTTTTAAGGAATCTACAATTCTACAAACACGAATAGATATTATAGGTAGGTACTAGGTAGGCAATGTTATCCTAATAAATTTAATATCATTGTAGGTAGGTAAAAAAACACTTACTTCAGATGAATAGCAACATCCCATTCTTGAAAGTATAGAAGCACTTTAAAATGATTCAAGAATATAATAACACCGTCCTTCACATGTAGGTTAAGATAATTTTTCGAACAACAGCAAGTCTTGTCTCTAACACTAGTACCAAATAAATGAAATATAAACACCACAACCACATCCACAATCACTAACTTATTGTTTTTTTCGTTTGGTTGGACTGTTGGAGAACGGAGAGGGAGTTGAGGGAGTCTGCGGAGCATAGATTATACACTGGTGTGCGCGGGAGGGAGGAGTGAGCAGCGCTGCCAACTGCGGGGATTTTCACCTACATTAATTAAAACCATTATTTTCGGTTTTTTTAAAACCGCTTCATTAAAATGTTTGCGTAAATTCCTATTTGATGATAAAAGTTGGGTATCCGATAAAGCTCTAAGATTTCAAAAAAAAAAAACATTCGCTTCTTGGTTCATTTGAGCAATTAATCGTATAATGCGCTTAAGCCAATTTCCGTGCTACTGAGTGTTTTATTTGATTATAGACTTAGGTATATGTAATTTTGAGTTGATAATAATTATTATACTATAGAATACAAATGGTAAAGTACATAACTAGAAATAATTAATTAATTTAATAGTTATTGTGCCTTAAAAAAGTTGTCAATCCCGGGACTGATCCCGGGAAGCCGAAATCCAGGGATTACAACAATGATCCGAGATTTTATTGCCTATGTACTTGTAATTGTAAGTAATAAAACGCTAAGTAGGTAGGTACCTACAAAATAAAACAAGGAAATCAATAATTTCTTTGATATGCCTATTGATTTTGACAAGCAACTAATTTGCAAAAATGTGTTGTAATTACGTAATTAATTAGGTACTTATATACCTATAAGTATAGAGAGCAGCACATTAAGCTACAACAATCTGTCAAATTTCTTTGATAGATTTTCAACTTTATTACCAAAGAGGTTCATATTCAATTAGGAAAGATTGACGGTTTGGTATGGCTTGATGTGACTGCTGGCGTCTGTCTGTACATATTATTTGTTCGAAAAGTACGCTTCTGGTTACCTCCTCGTGAAATACAGGTGTGAGATCAGAAGAGGTACTTTCTTATCAGTAAATATCTACTAACTTTATATTTGGTTTTACCTTGACTACTGTCTACTACTGACAGAAGGTACTACCTATCGACAGTGTAAAAAAACTTACCTCGAAATAGGGCTGGCTTCGCGAAACCGGTGCAGTTCGTTGCGTAGGCCACAGAGACCCCTGATAAACATCATCTTCTTCCTACAAATTATCACTTTTTAGGTTAGGTAGGTATTAGGTTGCAAGAAAGTTATAATCTTCTTAATAAAAATCTTCTGTGCGTGTGTATGAAAGTGAACTCCTCCTAAACGGTTGGATCGATTTTGATGAATTTGTTAGTGTGTGTTCCAGTGGATTCGAGAATGGTTTAGATTCACAATTATATTCTTTCGCGCTGTTTTGAATCATACGCAACATACATGTCAATTAAAACAAAAATTAATAATAAAATAACTAAGCGACATTTCGAAAATGTAAAAACTACAAATTGTAATATGAATATTAAAGATTAATATGAATTCAAGTTTGTGAAAAAAAAAATACAATTTACTATTAAAACTCAACTAAATACGAGATTTTTTTAAAGATTTTTGTACAACTTTACGTAGGTATTATTGTTCATTAAATTAAACAGTATTCTTATTTTTTGCCAACCACGATCTGTTAACACATTCATTGTGGTATTCAATACATATTTTTTATGTTAATTATGGTACATAAAGGTTTTGATTATATTACTTTAATAGTGACGACTGTTTTGTCTTATTTTGCTCGGCGCAGTCTTTTAAGGAATCTACAATTCTACAAACACGAATAGATATTATAGGTAGGTACTAGGTAGGCAATGTTATCCTAATAAATTTAATATCATTGTAGGTAGGTAAAAAAACACTTACTTCAGATGAATAGCAACATCCCATTCTTGAAAGTATAGAAGCACTTTAAAATGATTCAAGAATATAATAACACCGTCCTTCACATGTAGGTTAAGATAATTTTTCGAACAACAGCAAGTCTTGTCTCTAACACTAGTACCAAATAAATGAAATATAAACACCACAACCACATCCACAATCACTAACTTATTGTTTTTTTCGTTTGGTTGGACTGTTGGAGAACGGAGAGGGAGTTGAGGGAGTCTGCGGAGCATAGATTATACACTGGTGTGCGCGGGAGGGAGGAGTGAGCAGCGCTGCCAACTGCGGGGATTTTCCCGGATTTGCGGGAAATTGAGGCTTGGCGCGGGGAGAGCGCGAGGAATGACAAAAATCGGGGAATTTAGGGGAATCCAAACCAATTTTTCGGTGGGCTAAAACTATTTTATGTGAGGTAGTACTTACAACTAAAACTAAGTTTGCACTTGGCAGATACAGCTCGTCACTATTATCATCATTTTGAATGGCATCACCACTCAAATGCCTGTTCAACTGCCATTTGAACACGATTTTTTATTTCTGAACGCATCCATTTCTATTCTACCTAAGAGCAATTTCTATATTATTAATACCAAGATTACATAATTCATTGTTTTTATTGGTGCATACGGTTTAAATATTCGGTAAAATTGTGGAATAGTGGTTAAAAAGTGGGGTTTCTGCGAAAAACAGGTAAATTGCATGTTCAGCATTAAAATTATGATAGATATACGGTACTCAAACTTATTTTTAATCTGACTTGTTGCGACTCTTTTGTACCTACCTACAATTCTTAATAAATCCTTGTGTACTTATGTATAATTTTCTGTGTACAAGTAAACATTTATTATTATTATAATTCAATTCAATATTGAGAGAGATGTGTGCAAAGGATAGCCTTTGCACACATCTCTCGCACATATCCCTCACTAGTATTGTACGTATAAAAACCTCGCTATATTATGCCATTTCTACCTGAGCTGCGCTGAGCGAGGCTAGGTAAATGAAGTGATTCTATTGGTTCTTAACTCATCACCCGCGCACACCAGTGTATAATCTATGCTCCGCAGACTCCCTCAACTCTGTCTGATCGCATCGGAGCTAAGACGTCCCGAAACTGTACTTACTCGATTCGTTGTGTTTAACTTCTTCTTCTTCTCCTGACAATAACGAACACAATAAAAAAAGAATTATCCAGTTTGGTCCAGCCGTTCGAAAATTATGCGTTTACATACATTTCGGCGATTCATTTTTATATGTATACTAGCTGACCCGACAGACGTTGTCCTGTCCCTATCTATCTACCCTAAACCTACCCTACACCAACCCTACACCGACCCTACACCTACCCTACACCTACCCTACACCTACCCTACACCTACCCTACACCTACCCTACACCTACCCTACACCTACCCTACACCTACCCTACACCTACCCTACACCTACCCTACACCTACCCTACACCTACCCTACACCTACCCTACACCTACCCTACACCTACCCTACACCTACCCTACACCTACCCTACACCTACCCTACACCTACCCTACACCTACCCTACACCTACCCTACACCTACCCTACACCTACCCTACACCTACCCTACACCTACCCTACACCTACCCTACACCTACCCTACACCTACCCTACACCTACCCTACACCTACCCTACACCTACCCTACACCTACCCTACACCTACCCTACACCTACCCTACACCTACCCTACACCTACCCTACACCTACCCTACACCTACCCTACACCTACCCTGCACCTACCCTGCACCTACCCTGCACCTACCCTACACCTACCCTACACCTACCCTACACCTACCCTACACCTACCCTACACCTACCCTACACCTACCCTACACCTACCCTACACCTACCCTACACCTACCCTACACCTACCCTACACCTACCCTACACCTACCCTACACCTACCCTACACCTACCCTACACCTACCCTACACCTACCCTACACCTACCCTACACCTACCCTACACCTACCCTACACCTACCCTACACCTACCCTACACCTACCCTACACCTACCCTACACCTACCCTACACCTACCCTACACCTACCCTACACCTACCCTACACCTACCCTACACCTACCCTACACCTACCCTACACCTACCCTACACCTACCCTACACCTACCCTACACCTACCCTACACCTACCCTACACCTACCCTACACCTACCCTACACCTACCCTACACCTACCCTACACCTACCCTACACCTACCCTACACCTACCCTACACCTACCCTACACCTACCCTACACCTACCCTACACCTACCCTACACCTACCCTACACCTACCCTACACCTACCCTACACCTACCCTACACCTACCCTACACCTACCCTACACCTACCCTACACCTACCCTACACCTACCCTACACCTACCCTACACCTACCCTACACCTACCCTACACCTACCCTACACCTACCCTACACCTACCCTACACCTACCCTACACCTACCCTACACCTACCCTACACCTACCCTACACCTACCCTACACCTACCCTACACCTACCCTACACCTACCCTACACCTACCCTACACCTACCCTACACCTACCCTACACCTACCCTACACCTACCCTACACCTACCCTACACCTACCCTACACCTACCCTACACCTACCCTACACCTACCCTACACCTACCCTACACCTACCCTACACCTACCCTACACCTACCCTACACCTACCCTACACCTACCCTACACCTACCCTACACCTACCCTACACCTACCCTACACCTACCCTACACCTACCCTACACCTACCCTACACCTACCCTACACCTACCCTACACCTACCCTACACCTACCCTACACCTACCCTACACCTACCCTACACCTACCCTACACCTACCCTACACCTACCCTACACCTACCCTACACCTACCCTACACCTACCCTACACCTACCCTACACCTACCCTACACCTACCCTACACCTACCCTACACCTACCCTACACCTACCCTACAGGAGGAAGGTCGAGGAGTGGCGGGTAGAAAGGAGTCTAATAACTTCAGACCACAATGCAATAACTTTCTCGATGCGCCTAGAAAAGGTCTTAGAACCCCTAAGGCCAATCTCAACGCGCATCTACAACACCAAGAAGGCAAAGTGGTCCGACTTCAGCACGCACTTCAAGACCAGCCTGGCGGAGAACGACATCACACAGGCAAGAGTCGCGGAAGTGTCGAACCCAGAGGACCTGGAGACACTCATCACCACGTACACACACAACATCCACAGTGCATGTCGTAAAACGATCCCAAAGCTAGGGTCGCCTAAACACAACGCCAAGCCCCCATGGTGGAGCCCTTCTCTAGAACGTCTCAAAAATGAAGCAATGACGAAGAAGAGAAGGATCCGGAACGCAGCCGCAACCCGGAGACACTTCACCATCCAAGAATACGTGATGGCCAAAAACACATACACCACAGCAGCGTCGGAAGCAGCCACAGCCAGTTGGAAGGAGTTCTGCTCGAAGCAGGACCGAGAGAGCATGTGGGACGGCGTCTACAGGGTATTAAGGAAGACAGCCAGAAGACGGGACGACGCGCTCCTTAGAAATACTGCAGGCGAGACGCTCAGCCCAGAACAATCTGCAGATCTTCTGGCAAAAACCCTCTACCCCGACGACTCAACGGATGCCGAACAGCCTTACCACATCAATCTGAGGAGGCTAGCGGAGAAGAGAAACCCCCGAGGACTGTCTGCCGACGATCCACCTTTCACGACCGCGGAGCTCGAAATGGTTCTCCAAAACCAAAATCCGAAAAAAGCACCCGGTCCCGACGGACTAACAGCAGACATCTGCACTGCGGCAATAAACTGCGATAGGGAATTCTGTTCTTAGCGATAGCCAACAGGTGCCTATTGCTGTCACACTTACCGAAGCAGTGGAAGGTCGCCCACGTGTGCATTCTTCGCAAGCCAGGAAAGGACGACTACACCAGCCCAAAGTCGTACAGGCCAATAGGTCTGCTATCGGTCCTAGGAAAAATCGTCAAGAAGCTCCTAGTAGGCAGACTCCAGTGGCACTTCCTGCCAACACTTAACCAAAACCAATACGGTTTTATGCCACAGCGAGGTACCGAGGACGCCCTCTACGCTCTAATAGGGCACTTACGAGCCGAAATCAAAGCCAAAAAGATCGTGCTTTTGATATCATTGGACATAGAGGGCGCCTTCGATAACGCGTGGTGGCCAGCACTCAAAAGACAGATGGTAGCCAAAAACTGTCCCAAAAACCTCTACGCTCTCGTCACCTCATACCTGGAAGACCGGAACATCAGGGTCAACTATGCCAGAGCGACTAGCGAAAAGGGAACCACGAAAGGATGCGTCCAGGGCTCAATTGCCGGTCCGACGTTTTGGAACCTTATCCTAGACTCACTCCTACACAAGATGGCTAGTATGGGGGTATACTGCCAAGCCTTTGCAGACGACGTTGTTCTTGTTTTCTCGGACTTTACAGCCGGTCCCCTGCAGCAATCAGCCAACGACACGCTAGACATAGTATCGGAATGGGGCGTCCAAAATAAGCTACGTTTCGCCGCGCACAAGACCAATGCGATGGTGTTAACGAAAAAGCTCAAATACGACGTTCCGGTACTACACATGTCGGGCACACGGCTCAACCTAGTCGAAGAGGTCAAGCTGCTAGGTCTCACAATAGACTCCAAACTCACCTTCAACGCGCACGTGACTGCGACCTGTAAAAAGGCTGCAGACATCTATAAGCGGTTGGCATTCGCGGCAAAGGTAACTTGGGGTCTCAACAGAGAGATAATAAGGACAATATATGTGTCGGTGATAGAGCCCATCGTGATGTATGCAGCAAGCGCATGGGCCCCCGCAGCTGAGAAACTGATGACGAGGAAACAGTTTGACTCACTGCAGAGGGGTTTCGCGCAGAAGATCTGCAAAGCATACCGCACGGTGTCACTAACATCGGCACTTATCCTGTCAGGCCAACTCCCCCTAGACCTCCGGGTAATCGAGGCCGCAACCCTTTTCAAGATCAAAAAGGGACATTCCCGAGAGTTCATACCGCCGGGCCGCGAGCTGGAGTGCAACGTGCACCACTCCCAAAATCCCCACCCAGCGCTACTCACAACAACGGAGTATGCACGCCTAGAGGACCTGACTCCCGAAACCCTGGAGACCCATCAAGTATTCGGCCCCCAAATATACACCGACGGCAGCAAGATAGACGGAAAAGTCGGAGCTGCCTTAACTTGGTGGGAAAACGGAAAGGAGTCCAGGTACAGCACCTTTGGCCTAGAGCCTCACAACACAGTTTTCCAATCGGAAATGTACGCTCTCTTCAGAGCTGTCAGGATGGCAAGAGAATCAAAGGTGGCCTCCGTAAGCATCTTAAGTGACTCAAGATCGTCACTTGACCTGCTGAGGAGCCCATCCGTCACTCACCCCCTGGCACTCCTAATAAAGAGACTCGTACGTCAGACCAGAAAGGAGGCCAGAGAAGTGAGGCTCTTTTGGCTCAGGGCCCACGTGGGAACCGCCGGGAACGAGAGAGCGGACGAGCTGGCTAAGGAAGCAGCCTTAACAAAAGAAACAGCGGACTACAACAAGGTCCCCGTTTCGTTCGTGAAAAAGAAGATACGGGAGGGGACCATAAAGAAGTGGCAAGCGCGGTACGAGTCCTCGAGCACAGGAGCGGTCACAAAAGTGTTCTTCCCCAACGTCCTAGCGGCGAAAAGGACACTCAAAGACGCAGTCCTGACACCGGTCCACATCCAGATCTTAACTGGACACGGAGGATTCTCAGCGTATCTCCACCGATTCCACCTGAAGGACAGTCCCTCGTGCGTCTGTGACCCCAGCTGCGATGAAACAGTCTGGCACCTACTCTTCGAATGTCCAAGGTTTTGCAACGTCAGAATGGAGCTGGAACAAAAGATTGACACCCAGCTTAGCCAGTCCACACTCCATACCATCATGGAGACACCGGCTACCAGGAATCCATTCTTGGCATTCGCGAGTAAAATCGCCACAGTTGCAGCAAGGGCCAACAAAACCGACGCATCTCCACAAAGTCGAGACCGACCACCATCTGTACAAACACAAGCAGAACTCGCCACTACACCACCAACGACAACCACAACAATGACAACACCAACAACTGAAACAACGAACACACAAACAACAACGACACAGAACACAACCACAGCAACACCACCAACGACAACCACAACAATGACAACACCAACAACTGTAACAACAAACACACAAACAACAACGACACAGAACACAACCACGACAACACCATCAACAACTACAACGGATACACAAACAATAACTTCACAGAACACAACACGAACGTCACCCATAACAACAATACAGATCACACACGTCAACACCAACATACAGCCACCACCAGCGGCAGTAGCAGCAGCAGCAGAAGCCAGCCCATAGTCGGCTCCCAACACCATGCCCATCACGCAGTTCCTGGCATGCGGAGGAGGCGGAACACCAGGCATCAGATTGCGAAGTGTCGCTCTGTTTATGAACAGGGAAACAGAGAAGCTGGGCATATGCTTCTGCATAGGCTCAAGCCGAGCCAGAGCCCGTATAGCCATATCACCAGGCCTCGCAGCCCTGATCAACGGGAGCACCGCCGAATCGAGCATGAAAGGCAGCAAGTACGCAGCACTGCCTCAAGTGGAAATAGCCTCTCACCGATGCCGTCTAATGCGATCTAAAGGGAAAACAATCGCACTATTCGAGTGGAGAGTGGAAACACCATTCGCACAAGCGAGCTCACTACTCCAAAAGATCAGGGAGGTGGGAGGACACATGGCAGTCACAGCCCGCACCATAAGTGTCGACGCAATGGCGATCGGATGGGATAGAGGAGACGTCGCAGACCGCTTCGGATGTTTAAAAGCCTCAGAACATCACGAGGTGATCGTCTACGAGCACAGAGGGGAAACTCTGAGTTTCCTCAAAGCCCCACGGGACCCAACAGCCACAACGACGAGCCCCACGACAAGTCCGACCACCCAAAGCGGATCAGAACGGGCCCAGCAAAAGGCAGCCGCCGAAAAAGCTGCGAAGGAGCAGGCCAAAACCACCAGCCCGGAGGACAAAGCCCGGTCGAGGAGTCGCTTAAAAGCAATCGGTACTTTCCTCACCGCACTGCTCCCAAGCATCAGTCGCGCATCACCATCTGCAAGGCAGGAAACAGCTGTGGAACGGTTCTTTCAAAAATCACCAAAAGAACCGGCACCAAAAAGACCCACACCCACAAGAGCCGACAAAGGGCAAGTCAGCCCGCCGACCCTCGCAGTAAACTCGGGCACCACGGACCACGTGAAGAGCGCCTTCCTCGAGTACGTGGCAATTGTGAGAGCGACCAAACAGGTTAATCTCATGACATGCAGCAAAATCTGGCAGACCTTTCAACGCAACACAGAGGGTTTGCTTAGAGTACTGCTCGAGGAATCCGAGGCAGCCGTATACGACAACGCCACGTCCCAAGTTATTGCTGGGGAAATGACGGGGTCGTACATGGCAGCCTACAGCGGCACTAAAAACTGTTTCGTGACCCTGGACGAGGAAGAAACGGAGCGCAAGGGGAAAGTTACATTCCACGCTCCAAAGGACGACCCGGTAGTGGTTACCGCCAAATGTACCAAGATCATGCTGGATGACAAGATCCTCGAAATGGCACAGTCTATTTCGGGGACCTCAGACACCTCGGCATCGCAGGAACATTGGACGGTACCCAGTATCAGGTGGGTAAACGGAGTTCCAGGATGCGGTAAGACAACGTGGGGGGTGAAACACTTCGACGATGAGAAGGACGTCGTTGCCACCACGACAACCGAAGCTGCCAAAAATCTCAGAGAGAAGTTAGCGCACCGCTTAGGAGATCGAGTGAAGACCAAGGTGCGCACTATGGCCTCAATCTTAGCCAACGGGTTCAAAGAGAAAGAGAAATGCTACCGCCTCACGGTAGACGAAGCACTCATGAACCACTTTGGGGCCATTGTCATGGCAGTCAAGTTGTCTGGAGCAAGCGAGGTGGTTCTCATCGGAGACGTGAACCAGTTACCATTTTTGGACAGAGAGAACCTATTTGAACTAAGGTATACCCGTCCGAACCTGGTGGCAGGCATCACCCAGGAGTTGCTTTGCACACACCGCAACCCGATGGATGTAGCGTTTGCACTGAGCGAGATATACTCCGGTATATACTCCTCCAAGTCGTCGCTGTCGCGGGTCCACTCCCTGAAGGTGAAAGGTTACACGGGAGCGCAAATACCGAGCACCGCCGAAAACACCCTATTCTTGGTCCATACGCAAGAGGAGAAATCCTCCCTTATGAGCCAGGGGTATGGGTCCGGTGAAGGCTCGCGCACGTTGACCATACACGAGGCTCAGGGGTTGACCTACGACAGCGTAATAATCATCAACACCAAGTCCAGGAGGCTTCAGATCCACGACAGCATCTCTCACGCGGTAGTGGCGGTGTCCAGGCATACAGCCAGTTGCGTCTACTACACCGACGACGCCGATGACGCCACAGGCCGATTTGCGAAGAGAGCGATGGATGCGCCGACTAAAACGGTCGTCGACTACAACCTAAAGACGGCCATGCAGCACCGAGACGCAGCTGTTGTGGAAGCTTTGCTCAGGCTAGCGAAGTCCCTGGTCAGCAAACCTCAACACACCTGACCTACCCATACTAACCCAATCCCCATCCAAACTCCCTCACACCATAAATGACAAACCCAAATCTGTGCGAAAATGTAAAACTGCATGGCAGAGTGAGTCTGTCATACTCACGTAAAAGTACCTCCGGTGGCGGCGGTGCACATCCGGCCGTTAAGTTCCCTAAAATATGGTTGAGCTAAGCGGCGCGGATGTGTACGTCACGTCCGAGAACGGATGCCGTCGGTGGGGGCTGGTCGGCTCACTCTGCCATGTAGTTAAACGGAATAAACTTTGCATGTAACAATTTAAAATAACACCAACACCACGACACGACACTAACATAATATACGTAATATAATAATATTAATAAAAAAAAAAAAAAAACAATGGAGTCACTTAGACTTAAGTTAGTTATTTAAGCTACTAACATTAGTCCAGTAGGAACACGATTAACTGTAATACCGATAAGAAAAAATGTAAACAATTATAACACTATAAACAACAGCACGGGCATTCCTTGCCTGTGGATATTTTGTAAGGCAGGAGTGTGGTTTCAGCCGGTAAGAGTCCGGCACTACCCAGACTGGCTCACCTGAGGCAGCCTGGGTGTCCATGAGAATTTCCCACTCCTACCAAAAAAAAAAAAAAAAATATACCCTACACCTACCCTACACCTACCCTACACCTACCCTACACCTACCCTACACCTACCCTACACCTACCCTACACCTACCCTACACCTACCCTACACCTACCCTACACCTACCCTACACCTACCCTACACCTACCCTACACCTACCCTACACCTACCCTACACCTACCCTACACCTACCCTACACCTACCCTACACCTACCCTACACCTACCCTACACCTACCCTACACCTACCCTACACCTACCCTACACCTACCCTACACCTACCCTACACCTACCCTACACCTACCCTACACCTACCCTACACCTACCCTACACCTACCCTACACCTACCCTACACCTACCCTACACCTACCCTACACCTACCCTACACCTACCCTACACCTACCCTACACCTACCCTACACCTACCCTACACCTACCCTACACCTACCCTACACCTACCCTACACCTACCCTACACCTACCCTACACCTACCCTACACCTACCCTACACCTACCCTACACCTACCCTACACCTACCCTACACCTACCCTACACCTACCCTACACCTACCCTACAACTACCCTACACCTACCCTACACCTACCCTACACCTACCCTACACCTACCCTACACCTACCCTACACCTACCCTACACCTACCCTACACCTACCCTACACCTACCCTACACCTACCCTACACCTACCCTACACCTACCCTACACCTACCCTACACCTACCCTACACCTACCCTACACCTACCCTACACCTACCCTACACCTACCCTACACCTACCCTACACCTACCCTACACCTACCCTACACCTACCCTACACCTACCCTACACCTACCCTACACCTACCCTACACCTACCCTACACCTACCCTACACCTACCCTACACCTACCCTACGCCTACCCTACACCTGCCCTACACCTACCCTACACCTACCCTACGCCTTCCCTACACCTACCCTACACCTACCCTTCACCTACCCTACAAAAGTTATATTTTTAAGTAAAATATGTATATCCGTTTTATTCGTATTATCTGGATATAAATGGTATTCATATCCATATTATATTTGACGGATATTTGGATAATTCGGATATCCGGATAGTATGCCCTTGTACCCTATACCCAGTGTGTTTGCATTGCACGAAACCCAACTTCTGCCCATATATTATGATGGATGACCGAATCTAACGGACTAAATCCTGATGATCCGACAGGTACAGAGGCCAGCACTTAAAGCTACTACAATCTGTCAAATTTCTTTGATAGATTTTCAACTTTATTATAAAAGCATAAAGTTCATATTTAATCGATATCGATATGATATTGGGAAAATTTGACAGTTAGGTATGGCTTGATGTGTTGGCGTCTGTACCTACATAAATACATATCTGCTTAGTTAGGTATATACTTACGTAGTTAATCTAAGTAGGTACAAATTATTAAAATTCATTTGCCCGTGAAACAATACCTAACCTACCTGTTTTTTTGTTACTACAATAATATATAATAACCTAGGTAGAACGACCATATATAACCCCTATATGCCTAATAACAGGCGACCGATGTCTGTCAACACATCAGACTTAACTTGATTTAACCACTCAACAATTTCGATTCAGTTTCGACCACTTCTGTGAGCCGTAAACACTTCCGCGATAATCAATAAAAATTGGTAAAAATAAATATTATAATGGCCCCTTGCACGATATGTTGGTGTGGTAACAATAGCCAAACTTCGAGTTTCCGAAAAGATGGCATAACATTTCATTGGTAAGTTAACAGTTATATTATACCTAATCATAATTAGAATTATTTTCTAATATTATTTATCAGAGTTCATGTTATACTGGTCAAACTTGTAGGTGAAAAAAGGTGCAAGGACTCTCGTTGATGTCTTTTTTAACCCCCGACGAAAAAGAGGGGTGTTATAAGTTTGACGTGTCTGTGTGTCTGTGTGTCTGTCTGTGGCACTGTAGCTCTTTAACGGGTGAACCGATTTGAATGCGGTTTTTTTTATTTGAAAGAAGATTCTCTAGCGATGGTTCTTAGACATGTTTCATCAAAATCGGTTCAGCAGTTTTAAAGTTATCAGCTCTTTTGTTTGCTGCGGTAGGGATCTTAGACGCATACCGGATGTTTACTTTGCTTTCAAACATATTATTATAGGTGACCACACTGACCACACAAAACCAAACTAAATTACATTTAAAAAATTTAAAATAAAAATTAAATTAAAAATTTAAAAAAACCCCCAACGCAAAACATAAAAGCGATTATGTAAAAAGTAAAAAATAATACTTTTGTTGAGCCATCAAATGTTTGTTCGTTGAAATGGCGCTATAATGTCGCGGCGGGGTACCGCTAAGTTTAAAGCAATAACTAAATATCTAAAATAGCGAACTGATGGTAACTAGATTTGCAACAAGATTAACAACTAGATTAGCAACAAAAATTTGATAATATCGAAGCAAATTGGTCGGAAATGCTGGTAAATTAATAGACAGTGAATGAAATTGAGGGACTGACTTACTTAAGCGGTACCCCGCCGCGACATTATAGCGCCATTTCAACGAACAAACATTTGATGGCTCAACAAAAGTATTATTTTTTACTTTTTACATAATCGCTTTTATGTTTCGCGTTGGGGGTTTTTTTAAATTTTTAATTTATTTTTTTTCTGAATGTAATTTTTTTGCCATCTCTTTTTCTCTATTATTTGGTAAACATAACTAGTGTTGCACCAAATACTACGACTCAAATTATTCGATAATGCAAAAACCTATACTTACTATTTTTACAAATTTTTTTTTGAATCACTAAGTAATTACAATAGAGACATTAAATTAATTGTGAAACGATAATTTATTTTAGGTTCCCGCAAGATGTTGATATAAAAAATAAATGGATTATTGATTATAATTGATTATTATTATCATTTCCACTCTGAAGTAACCAACCATTTAGTAGATTTGTCAATGAGTGTTATGCACAAATATATTTCTCCAAGGAAGCTTTTCTTACAAAGTCTGCTCAGCACAAACACACTGTTCGGAGGATATAATAATTATACAAAATGAATACATTTCAAAAATGATTAGTAGGTATAATGGTCAAAGTCAAATATTTCAAATAAGCACTTTTGAACGTCAAATTGTACAAAAAAAAATAGATTTAATTCTGGTCGGGGGACAAGAATCAAATCTATTTTTGTTCATGCCCATTCTTCTCCATACGAAACTACCTTTTGGAAGGGGTTCCAAAAGGTAGTTTTGTATGGAGAAGAATGGGCAAGAAACTCCACAATACTCTTTTAAAACGTTACATAATTATTATGTTGTTTTTAAATTAATACGTTGATATTTTGTTTATTTTTTTCACATTTTTATTATTAAGTATACTAATTACATTAAGTACATGTTCAAATAATATTAAGAAATAGGAAGGTAAAAAGCCAAGTAAATATAGGTGTTAACAAACTTTTTATTATGTACAATTATTTAACAGAAATAACTATCGATACCTTCGTGTTTTATTTTTTAATATTTTTTTTTCTTAATAATTTATTTATTTCAAACAGATTGTAGATTTACACGCATAATTGTTTTCTTAAATAATAGGTAACACAGAAAATGTGGTCTACAATATGGTGGGTGAAGCTCTGTCCTCCTAGCTAGGCTACAAAGTAGCCTGTGTTTAGGAGGCACAGTTTCGATCCCCTAAAGTTAAAAATGATTCAGGTACGTGTTACATGTGCAGATTGGTAAAAATTTATATTAACAGATAACATCAATTGATCAATGCAAAGAAAATCTACATTTTATAAATACTTAAAAATAAAAGAAATAGGATCAACTATTGCATGCATGTTTGTGAGTGTGTGTGTGCCTGTGATTGTGTGTGTGTGTGTGTGTGTATGTATGTATGTATGTAAGTGTGTGTGTGTAAATGTAGGTTTAATTAGTGAATGTTGTTATTCATTAGATAAACTTCGGTTTCGTCATAGTTTAGGTTTGAAAGGAAAGAACGGACAGACCTTTTACAATGGAAAAGAGACGATCTGTAGACTGGTAGACGTGAGTTAATTTTGTTATATAGCAATGGACCAAGGTAGATGTTACATTTTTTTATGAAAGCGGTATGTGCAGGTGGAATTGGACAGATATTATCTTTACGACGTTTAGCCATTTTTACAAATGGAGTAGTACGATGTTGAAGTAAAACAGTGTGTAGAATAAATTGTTGCCGTACCTACATTAAGTACACTGCAGGCTTTGTATAATTCAGTGGTTGGAAAGAGGATCGGCCGAAAGACAGCAACTTTCAATATAGCTCTGTGAGCAATTTCAAGGGGTTTCAGAATGGTCCTAGCAGCGCCTCCCCAGCAGGAGATGCAATAGGTGAGGATTGTCTGACATAGTGCAAAGTAAACAATACGGATGATTGTAGGGTTAGCTACGTGTCGTAAGGCCTTAAAAATATAAATCAGCTTTCGGACACGTCCTGAAAGAGCGCTGATCTGTGATTTAAATTTGAGATTTTTATCTAACACTATTCCTAGATATTTAATCTGATCAACTGGTGTTAGGGAAGAACATTGACAATTAATTTGGTCTTGCATGGAACACGAGTGCGCTTTTATGGGGAAGGCACTACTAGGTTGAGAAGCAGAGCTTATGGAGAAGTGAATGAAACTTGTTTTTGCCGTGT
The DNA here is from genome assembly GCA_947361185.1 of Charanyca ferruginea. Taxonomy (NCBI): domain Eukaryota; kingdom Metazoa; phylum Arthropoda; class Insecta; order Lepidoptera; family Noctuidae; genus Charanyca; species Charanyca ferruginea. The sequence goes on along the minus strand of OX376059.1, from coordinate 15,476,272 downwards.
TGAGAGTTAAGGAGTGTGAATCGAGCCAGTTTAGAGCACAGTTAAAACCATGTTGCGTCCTTAATTGTAGGTCCGACCACGAGTCCGCAGTGAATGTTATTGCAGTGTCATCTGCAAAACATACATTTTGGAGTTCGGAATGTCGAGGTTGCAAAGATCGTTAATAAATACCAGGAATAGGAGTGGGCCCAAGACGCTGCCCTATGGGACGCCATACTCAATGGGAAGTTCGTCGCTTTTATAATTACCTATAACGACGAGCTGTTTGTCATCAGTGAGGTAACTCTTGAAAAGTTCAAGTGGAAGCCCTCTGACACCAAGATTTTCTAGTTTGCTTAGAAGGGCGAGGATGGGAACGGTATCAAAGGCCTTTTTAAGGTCTAGGAAAGTTGCTAGCACCCTTTTATTGTTGTTTAAATTACTAACTATATGATTGACTAAATTATTAATTAACATAAGAAAGTATTTTGAGATTTCTAGCTATATGAAAGATAAATTAGGTATATACATTTTAGACGGTAGTCTTGTTGATGCTGAGTTGCAAACCCAATATATTATGAATATTACTATAGAACGATACAATCAGTTAACTCCAAACATTAGAATAAAAAGAGGACTTATCAATCCTGCTGGATCTTTGATTAAAGCAATTACAGGAAACTTAGATAATGAGGATGCAGTTAGATATGATAAGTTGATAAACAATCTGCAATCACAACAAGATGTAGGTAATCACAAAAGTTACTTTAATTTCCGAAATAGTCGACACATTTTTTGTTAATATAACTAATTCAACTAGAAACAACTTTATAGTATTAGAAAAGACTATTAAAGAAATAGAAGAAATTTTAAACGAAACTCAATTCCAAAGAAGTAAGGATCTTGTTTTGAATACTTATAACATGTTAACTCATAACTTCCAAATAGGTATTATTAACCCGCTTAGACGAAGTGGAGACAGCAGTCTCATTCAGTAGAATTAATATATTACATCAGTCTATATTAGATACAACTGACTGAATTATTTAATATTCTTAAAGATATTGAGAAAACAGATATTTTAGCTTTTCCCGTTACTATGGAAAACTTGATTAGTATTGAACGATGTATTGATATCAAAGCGTATGTAAAAGGCAAACAAAAAACTTTTATTATGTCAGTACCAACAGTCCAATTAGATGTCTACAATTATTATACCCTACATCCTTTTCCCATGTATAATTCCCACCTTAACCTATCCTTCCTAATTACTCCCAAACATTCCCATATCCTTGTGAAAGGGTCGAAAGTAGTATCGCTCTCCCAGCCTTGCAGAGAAATAGACGAAGGAAAATTCCTTTGTTACGAGAGCAACGTGTCACCGGAGGAAGAAAACCAGTGCATCAAAGACTTGATGACATTTTCTGCGAAGATAACATCGTGTCTACCTTTTCCAGTCAACGCATCTCATATTAAAATAAAATCTATACAACCAGACTCTTGGATAATTTTCACAGGTTTTCCAACATACCTAACGGAATACTGTGACAACGACAGAAATCAGCACGACATCATGGGCACATACATTATAACACTTAACAAAGCATGTGAAGTTAAGATTGGTACAACAACGTTAAGAAAACGACAGCTTCAAACAGGAGAAGTTACCTTTCGAAGCTCACCATCTATACACCTACCCAGTATTATAGCACCAGAGGACATCGTACTACGACAAACTGTCAGCCTAGATGAGATCAACCTGGAAAATCTACAGTTTTTATCACACGCATTAAAAAGTAACAGTGAAGTGATAAATAGTGAAAAGCATTTTGTGAATGTGCACAGTGTTAGCTTAGGAACTATTATAATTTACCTTATTTTACTTTTTATTTTGGTTGTAACTATGTATCGTTTCAGATGTATATTATTACGTAAACTTAATCAAAATCATCAATCTCGTGATGAACCCTTGAATGATGATTTTACACTTACGGAGGGAGGAGTTATGCGTAGCCAACCCTTGCCCCGCACTGTATTAGTAAATTAGTGTTATGTAATACCACCCATCTGTACCAGGTAGCCATTATAATCATGTGACAAATTATTCATTACAATAAAATTAATGATGACCAAACCAATTAGATATCTGATCTGATCTGATCTATGTATCTGTTACTGGCCATCTGCGAGGTCCAGCCACAGATACACACATACACATGTTTCAGTAGTATTTAAGCCAATGTAATCTAGACTTAAGTGTCGAGGATCATTCCGCTTTCCGACGCTGCCGAGAGCCCACGCGCTCTCTTGCTACGCTCCGAACGCACCCGCGCCCCCGCGCCACCCGCTCCCCTGTCGCGCCTGCCGCACAGGACCCCGCCGCCGCACCGTGCGACACCTCCACCGGCTTAGGCCGCCGCTGGCGCCAAGCACCGCCTCCGCGTAGCACTGCTACGTGCTCGGCTACGTCGTAGCAGACCGGTTACGAGTGTGACGTGTTCACTCGTAACTGTGTTTACTGCGATCGCGTTTCGCGCGCATTCGGTCGACGGTTGGCCCCTTAAGGGTTAAAATCCACTGTTTTTTCGGTGGTACTTGGGGGATACCTAGCGGTGTTAACGAACCCAAGTGGGTGGTGACCCAACTCACCCGCTGACCCCCTTCAGGGGAAAGCAGTTAATTGGAAGGGCTCCGACCGCGGCCTTGGGGGGACTCCTAGTCGCGGTCTGGTAGTTTTCTTACCCCGTTTGTCCACAGCTGCACCCGGGACGTCTGGGTGTGTCTACCCCAGCGGCCCGGATCGGTCGCAAGACCCACAGGGCCCTACCGCACAATAAGATTGGCGGTAGGTATACTAGCTTAGGGCTCACATTAGGTACTCACCTCCCTGAGTATCCCTTCAGGGAGGGTACACATCCCCGGGCTCTCCCACCCGGGGAGTTAGGTATTTCATTTAAGGCCCCTCTGGCCAAACAGACAGCTTAGCAGCTGGCGAGTTTGTTTGTGTCTTTCTTCTCGTCGGCAAAGCTATAGGAAAGCCACACGGGAGGTTAGTTTTAAGGGGACTGTCTGCCCGAGGGGCGCACGTTTACGTGTCACCTCGGGGCTGTTAGGAGCTTAGTTCTCCCATCCCTTTCCCACATAGTTTTCGGACCAAAATTTTTCCTCGGATAAATTTTGGCTCCCTTATTTTTCTCCCCGAATTTTATTCTCCCCGAAAAATTACCCCGATCGAGGTAATTTTTTTTGGGGAAATAATTTTATTATCTTTTTAGTGTTGTGGATTACGTAGGTACCTACCTACGTAATTTCACTTATTCATCATGACGGACGCGATGATTCTCGCGTACGTAAAGTCCTTCCTTATGAAGGACGCCGTGTTTGCGGCAAGCTTCAACAACTTTGTCGCGTCGCAACAAAGTTCGGGCGACGAGTGCACTGCTGCATTCAGTGACAGTGACAGCCCTCTGTCACCGCCCGCCGCAGACCAGGGCGTTCCGGCCCCTAGAGCCCCCGTCGATATGTGCATGGACACGTCAGGTCCGCACAACTCACCGCCGCCATCCGACTCTGAGGATGAGTCGGTGGCTTTTTCATCAGCCTCTGACGATGGGTACATACCCGTCGGCAGTGGTGGAAAGAGGAAGAAGGGGAAACCCTCTTCCAAGGCCTCCAAGGCCAAAAAGGTGGTGGCCGAAACCCCGCCCCCCGTTCCCTCCGCTTCGGAGTCGCTGCCCCTCTCCCCCCCCGCACCCCCCCCTGCTTCTGGACCGGTAGCTAGCACGTCTAGCCGACCCTCTACCCCTATGCCCGCCTCCCAGTCGGCCTCAAAGAAGAGGTCAGCGCCCCCGCCTATCTTCATACAAGATAAGGCGAAGTGGACAGAGGTGTCCAAGCTCTGTAACGAGCGAAAAATCCGGTTTTCAAATGCCCGTGCGACCCAGCAGGGCATCAAAGTGTCCGTCCCCTTGTCTAATGACTACAGGGAATTAACCACACTCCTTAAGGTAAGGAACATTTCGTTCCATACCTACTCCTTGCCCGAGGACAAGCCCACTCGGGTGATTATTAGGAGGGTGCCTAAGGAGATCTCCCCGGAGGAGGTCCTCAACGACCTCGTGTCACAAGGCATCCCCGTGTTAGCCGTCCACCGCTTACATAAAGCGAGAGGGGCCGTAGCATACGACAGTGTACTAGTCGTATGCGAACATACCGACGGACATCACCCTATTTTCAAGGTGAAGTCCGTGTGCCACCTGTCGGGCATCTCCATCGAGAAGCCCCACAAGACCGCCACAGTTGGGCAGTGCCATCGCTGCCAACTGTACGGGCATGCGCAGTCCAACTGCTTTGCCACCCCCAGATGCGTCAAGTGTCTAGGGGAGCATGGCACTGCAGACTGCACTCGCCCCAAGGACCGCGAGCTCTGCTCTGAGCCTCCGAGCTGTGTGCTCTGCGGTCAGTCTGGCCACCCAGCCAACTACCGTGGCTGCCCAAAGGCCCCCAAGTCCTCCTCCCCCAAACTGGCCAAGCGTGCTAACGCTCGCCAGCAAAGGGAGTCTCCCTCGGTGAAGGTCCCGTCAACGGAGATGCCTCAGCGTCTCAGCCCCCAGAGGCCCTCGCCCTGGAACTCGCTGAACCATCAGCGTGCCTTCCCGGCCCTGATGGCTAAGCCTCAAGCCGCCCCCATTCCGGCGCTAATGGACCTCGCGGTCCCTGCGCCCCCACTGGCCCCCGTGCCCGCGGCTCCTCTAAAGGTCGCCCCCGCGCCTCTCAAGGCCGCCCCCGCCCCCGCCGTTCCCACGGCTCCGGCGGCTATGCGTCCCATCGATCTTCCTACGGAAGAAGAAGTTCGCACCGTGCACCTCGCCTTCCAGGTGTACAGAAACCCCGCCACCAAATTGATGGCTAGGGACATCATCGCCAGCCGAGGCGACATCTTCAAGCTTAATGCTTGCTTCCAAGCGTACCCAGAGGTTACGCAAGCCCTCGAAGTTCTATACCCCTATTAGTTCCAATGAACAACGAGAGGCAAAGAACCTTCAAACCTCGTTCCCTAAAGTTAGGCTTCTTCAATGCCAATGGCATTACCAATCAACGTGATGAGATCGCTACCTTTCTCCGCGACCATCAGCTCGACTTACTCCTTGTCCAGGAGTCCTTTCTCAAGCCGTATCACCGGGACCCTAAAATTGCCAACTATAGTTTAGTTCGCAACGATAGGACCCGCTGTCATAGGGGTGGCACCCTTATTTATTACAAAAAGTCCCTCTACTGCTCCCCTATGGACCCTCCTCCCCTCTCCCTCCTAGAGGTCTCAGTCTGTCGGCTCGGCATGACCGGTCATCAGCCGTTATTCATTGTCTCAGTCTATGTCCCTCCACTTCCATCGGAGGACCCCATCCTCCTCAAGGATGATCTCACCGTCCTTCTTGGCCTAGGTGACTCCGTCTTACTGGCGGGTGATCTCAATGCCAAACATCCCGCGTGGAATAGCAACACGACCAACACTAGAGGTAGGACCCTGTTCCACCTGTGTTCCTCCCTTAACTTCGATGTCATCGCACCGATGACTCCCACTCATTTCCCCCATGACCCCAACCATCGTCCCGACATCCTCGATATAGCGCTGCTCAAGAATGTGAACCTCCGTTTGCATTCCATTGAGACGCTACACGAGCTCACCTCCGATCACCGGCCTGTGGTCATGGAATTAAATTCTCGTACCGGCCCTGCTGACCCCAGTCAGCCCCCACCGACACAAGTTATAACCGACTGGAGGAAAGTAAGCGAAAGCCTACAATCCACCACGTCGCCAGACTTGGACGCCATACCCGACCACTTGGTGACAGTCGCAGACACGACGGCCGCGATCGACTCGTTCACAAGTCACGTGCAATCTGTCTTGAACGATTGTTCAAGGGAGGTTCCGGCGATGAGTGATCATCGCTGGAAACTACCAGATGATGTGCGTGAAGTGTTGACCGAGAAGAACGCTGCTGTCCGTGCATATAGCGCCTTCCCCTGCGATGCGAACAAAGCCCACATGCGTTCCCTACAGCGTGCTGTAAAGGAACGCATTGCGGAGTGGCGCTCAAACCGTTGGGACAAGACGCTTAGCGAACTAGAGCCCACGCACCTAGCCTTCTGGCAGTTGCAGAGGTCACTTCGTTCCTCTAACGAGGCCTCCATGCCCCCCCTAGTTCGACCCGACAAAACCGTCGCTTTCGATAACGATGAAAAGGCTGAGTGCCTAGCCGACAGCCTTGAGTCACAATGCTCTCCTAGTTCCCTACCAGTAGACCAAGCGCACCTCTCCAAGGTCGATGCTGAAGTTGAACGTAGAGCCTCCCTTCCCCCCGTCGAAGACCCTGATTATCCTCTGCCCCCCGTCACCCCAGACGAAGTGCAGGATATTATCATGAGGCTGAAACCCCGCAAAGCCCCTGGCTCTGATCGCATCACCAATAAGGTGTTTAAACTCCTACCCGCCGCCCTGATAATGCTAATGACCGCCATCTTCAATGGCGCTCTAAGCAATAACATTTTTCCTCAGGCATGGAAAGAAGCCACTGTTATCGGCATTCCGAAACCAGGCAAACCCAAGTCTGACCCATCTAGTTATCGCCCCATTAGTTTACTCAACACCCTCGGCAAAATCTACGAGAGACTTATTTATAAGCGTCTCAAAGATTATGTCGAAGCTAAGAGTCTCATTCCCGACGAGCAATTCGGCTTTCGTACCGAACACAGCTGCGTCCAACAGGTCCACCGCATCGTCGAGCATGTAAGCGTGGGGTTCCAACGCGGCTTGAAGACCGGTGCGCTCTTCTTCGATATAGCGAAGGCATTCGACAAAGTCTGGCACAATGGCTTAATATACAAGCTATACCTACTGGGTGTGCCGGATCGTCTCGTACTGATCTTACGAGACTTTCTGTCGAATCGTACCTTTCGTTATCGCGTCGAAGGGGCACTCTCGTCTCCACGTCCCATACGTGCTGGAGTCCCCCAGGGCTCCGTGGTCTCCCCTCTCATTTTCACGCTGTTCACCAGTGACATTCCAAAGAGCAGACAGGCTCATTTGGCTTTATTCGCCGATGACACGGCCATTTATTGCACTGGTTCCAACCCAGTCCGCATAGCCCGCATCCTCCAAGACTCCGCAAACGCACTAGGCGCTTGGTTCCGGAGATGGAGAATCACAGTCAACCCCGCTAAGAGTCAGGCAGTGCTGTTTTCCAAACCGCGCATCAACCCCTCCCTTCCCAGTCCGATATCCATGTTCGGCGAGCCTATCCCTTGGGAGAAGCAAGCCAAATACCTAGGAGTCATTCTCGACCGCCACCTAACCTTCGCGGAGCACATAAAGCAGGCGCGTTCGCGCGCCGCCTTCGCTCAAGGTAGACTTCACTGTATGTTGAATGCACGTAGCAAATTGTCACTCAAGTGCAAATTGCGTACCTACACAGCGTGCATTCGTCCCATCATGACCTACGCCTGTGCTGTATTCGCACACGTAAAGGCATACCGTCTCCACAGAATGCAAACCTTACAAAACCGTTTCTTGCGAAAAATAACGGGCGCCCCGTTCTATGTTCGCAACGAGAACCTTCATCTCGATCTCAAACTCCCGACCATCCGTCAGTTCATGAAGCGCGCTTGCAAGCGCTTCTTCGATCAAGCGGAGAAACACCGCAACCCGCTCGTCGTAGCGGCCGCCCGATATACCCCTTCCCGTATTAGCAGGACCCGTCGTCCACGTCATACCCTGTCCGATCCAGATGACGCTATTACCCTCCTTCAAGAAAGAAATAGGGCCACTAGCACATTAGTTAAACACAAACACAAATCACCGTCATTCCGACCTCGCCGCCGAGGTCCCTCGCGACGACCCCGTAACGCCCCCCCCCCGACCCTTGCTAGCGCCAGCCCGCGTCGCTGAGCCCTTAGCTTTAAAATAGCCCCTAATTAATGGAGACCCGATCCAGCCTGTCCCTTTGCTGCCCTCTCTCAGTGGCGACCTAAGCCGAGGCTCGTACCCCGCAGGGGGTGCCCTTAGCGCAGTCACTTAGTTTATAAGTTTTTGCCCTGGCTGGAGGCCCTAAAAGTCACTTTTAAGGCACCACAGGATTGTCCGGTTAAGCAGTAACCAACCCTCAGGTTGAACTGCGAGATGCCATACAGAAAAAAAAAAAAAAAAAAAAAAAAAAAAAAAAAAGACTTAAGTGTTCTATCTCATTGTAAAGCTCATGCAGAGCACTCGTGTAGTCGTGTAATTCTTAAATAAAAGTATTTTTTAATGAGTCTTGCGCGTTCATATTTGACTAAGTATACCTTATAAAAGTACTCTGTGAGGTATACCTACCTATGTATGCAGCTAAAGGTATACGTTATTCATGCACGTAGTGATTATAATATACTCTTCGATTCATGGACAACAGCGATAACACGGAAATTATCCTGTAACTACCCCGACTTCTGCCTCAGTGTGGTGAGCAATAAAAAATCTATTGAACAATGAACGGGTCTTGATCACGCAATAAATTATGTGTGTGTCAGTGTCAGCAGCTTATAGAGGATTGATTCCTGGCCAAATAATCTTGACCATGCATTACATCTCCTCTTTGCCGCAGAATCGACATTCGCACAATTTTTGGTTTTTTTTTTTATAATAAAAAAGAGAAACGATCTTTTGAAATAGGTAAAATACCTAAAACGTGAATTATAAAGATTTTCAAGTTACCTATCTAATAGTGTACCTAATCCTCAAATTAATAGCACGTCAATTTTAGCAATAGATACATGTTTTCAATGGTTTTTTGTTTTTTTTTTACAGGCAGATTTAGGTGGGTACATAAAAAAGAAACAAGAACGTGGAATGTGATGATAGGATATTGAACATTAATAATATGCTTTTAGATCAAGTTTGTTTCTCTTAATTAATGAGTTAATAGCCCCTGAATAGGTAACGAAGAAAAACGTACTTTTGGTCGGGGTAGCGCCTTAATTTCGCTGACGCCTAAATTCGCTGACGGCTTGCGCTGTGCTTGCCGGACCCAACACAGCTGCATCCAGCAGTGTGTGTTCACGTTTCAGCTCCAAAAGTCGTTACGGGTAGGACGCACTGGTTAAAAACCCTGGTCTTAAGGGATTGTGGGATCGACGATTTAAAGATATGAAGTAGCTTCCCGAATACCGCCCAACCCAAGCGTATCCTTCTGTTCGCCTCCTTTTCGAAGTTGTGCCGCCCTAGTTGTACCTATATTTTGGCCAATGTATGTATTCTTGCACAACATCGAGAATAGCGCCATTTAAGACTACGGGTCTTGGGAAGACATTGTACATGATTTTGGTCTTATCAAGGTTAATCCCGAGACCCACGCGTCTTGAAGAATCGTTTCTTATACGGGTACCTACGTAAAACTATGGAGGTTATCAGTTCGACCCGTATGTTTGTGTGTATGTATGTAGGTATGTTTGTCCGCGATTATCTCCCGTTTGGCTGAACCCCTTTTGATGCGGTTTTCAGAAAAGTGTTTGTTACATTCTGGAGAAGGTTTTAGTATACAAAAAATTGAAATTTATTCAGCGCTTTTTTTAAAAAACAACAAAAAACAATATACCTACATACATACACGATGTTTTCGTTTCTTTCATCCTTGGGGGACTTTCAATCTCTGTTTTAACTGTGTTGCCGTTTCTTAATGGATTTAGGTGAAAAGGAGGCACTAAAAAGTGGAAAATATTTTTTTTTAACAAAAAAGAGAACCGCCTTCAAAAACCAATATGTGATAAATAAATAACTTAAGCACCGAACACACATGACTCTAGTTTCAAAAGTCGGTGGCAATACAAAACAATAAACAGAATAAAGCCACCGACTTCCGAAACTAGTCATGTGTATTCTGTGGTAAAGTTATTTGTCACTTTTTAGTTTTTGAAGGCGGTTCTCTTTTTAGTAAAAAGTATTTATGTTCATACAATTCTGGTTAATATGTAAATACCTAAGAATAACATAATCATTATAATTATGCTCATTGACGATGCCTAGAGCACATAAACACAGCGCAGTCCGCCGAAGTCACCGTGGCTTTGCTAATAATGAGCAAAGTATTGCGGGATTGTATTCAACCTCCGCAGATGTTTTCAGCACTCATTGCTTAGATACAAGCCGTAGTCAATGGTATTGTCTTAGCACTACGCTAAAAATTGACAGTGAAATTTTTGTTACAATGTTTCCTTTCATAGTTTATTTTTGTAGTTGTGATGAACCCGAACTCAAGTCTAATTTCAATGATGACACGTTTCCCAGTCCCGACCAAATTTGGGGAATGTTAGGCACTGTATTAGCAACAGTTGCGTGTTGGATTGTGTATTCAAAGGTACCTATAAAAAACCTGATTCAAGGATTCAAAATACAATTACCTGTAGGAATATTATGGATAACGGAATGGTCTGTTGCTAAGCCTAGCAACAGATCATTCCGTCATGCTAGCCACCATCGGACTTATTACTTGTCTGGTTGATGTTTATCTAGGTATATATGTATGTATTTAAGGTACGACTTTCCATTGACGTCCGTCGAATTAAGGGTGGGGAGGGCGGTGGGGGAGGGGGGGGGTGTTTACTACTCCCCCTTAAAGGGAAAAGTTGCGGAGCCCCCCCCTTTTCGAGTTTTTTTAATTTTTAAGTTTGAGGAATTTTTTCCCATTTTATGAATTAAAATTAATAGTAAGTGTAAAAAACCATGGGGGACCCCTTAGGGGAGAAGGGGGTTCTCCCCCTACAGAAGGGGGAATCCCCCTTCATCACAACCCCCAACTCGACGGCCGGCAATGGAAAGCTTAGCCTTTCTTTTTCTTTGTTTATGATTGTCTCTAGACCGCTTTTATCGTGCACAACTTGTTACATTTTTCTTACATAATTTGTGTCCCGTAAATTCAACATGAGTGATGTAATATTCTATTATTTTAAGAGTGTTCATGAAGTTTCTTGCTCGTTCTTCTCCATAGAAACCTACTGTTTGGAACGAGTAACTAGCCTCAACATTTTGACTGACTGACTCCTTGACAATTCAAAATTGCCTGTAAATGGTTTATTTGAAATAAATTCTCGACATCAGAACCATAAGGTCGGATGTCCCATTTTTGCAAAAATCGTATTTTAACTGAATCTTTATTGATTTTTTTTTCTCTTTCTTTTTGTTTAGGCAACATATTTGTACCTCCCTTAAATAACATTTTCGTTTACGTAAAAATAGTCGGATATCCACCATACATTAGAACCAATGAGTCTGATCTTCATTTGAAATTCTATGGTCGTGAGTAAAATTACCAGAATATTATTTTTGCAGTATCATGTAAAGATAAGTCAAAAAATAAATGTAACTTGTAGGTCTGGTATTAACAACATACCTTGTAGCTCGGATATTATTCAAGTTCATAAAGTCATTAACTAACAACTGTCTATATGGCTCGGAGCATAAGTGACAAGATTCACTGAAAAAGAGATAGCACTATAATTATGACTGCGTGGGACAGAGATAAATCATAAACATGCGACGTCACCTCTCCTTCCGCGCGCTGTTCGTCTGCGTCGGGATCAATTAGAATATCATTGGTCGGGATTGTTTTCGCATTTGTAAAATTCTGCGGCGACTTGTAGGATCTCTCGTTTCGATAGGTTTTTAAATAATTATTTTATGTGTGAACAATGAATAATCGCACCCGAAAAATATTACATAAATTGAAAAACAGAGATGACGCTGTCCAATGTAAGAAAATACTATCATTACTATTAAAAGTAGGTATGGAAGAAGCTTGAACCCCATGAAAGGACATAGACTTTTTATCTGACTTCGACTTCGTAAGCAACCGCGATAAGTGACATTAAACTAGTTTAATATACTTTATAAATGTAACTACATATAACTACAAATTTTGTTCTTACTTATAATAATTCAACAAAAAATTAGGTACGTATCCGCTTTTTTTTAGGCTCATTGTCACCAGCAAGACTCGGTGATTTTGATAGCGAAGACAGTGTAGGAGATAATGATTATATTCCCATTCTATCTTCTTCGGATTCCGATATTGGATATGAGCAAAAAAGGGATAAAGAGAAACGTTTTTCAACCGACTTCAAAAAAGAAGGAGGTTCTCAATTCGACTGTATGTTGTTTTTATTTATCAATTGATAGGCATACGTTTGACCACTATCTCACCTGATGGGAAGCGATGATGCGGTCTAAGATGGAGCACGCTTGCCTAGAAGTAACCTATTCACTCTTGACTCAAAGACTCCTAGGTTGTAGCTATCAGGAAACACAGACTCAGGCAGGGAATTCCACTCCTTAGCAGTACGCACAATGAATGTGTTCCCAAAATGTTAGGTGCGTGTGGGTGGGATGTCCACCATGTACCGGTGGCGCATTGCCGTACGTCTTGTGGTCCGATGATGAAACGGGCTCGGCGGAATTTAATTATGCAATTCTGTCGCACACTCCCCAAAATGCAACCGATAGAAAACCGGCAGGCCAGTAACTCGGCGTCGATGCTCAAGACTTTGGAGCTTTGACTCGACGAGCCTATCATTGCCAATGATCCTCTTGGCTCGTTTCTCAATTGTCTCTAGGGCATCAAGCTGGTATATGGCCGATCCGTCCCAAAGATGAGAGCAGTACTCCATACACGATCGAACTTGCGCTTGATAAAGTTTAAGCAGCTGTTCCGGCGTAAAGTCTCACCTTTGCTAGGATTCCCAACTTTTTGGCAGCCACTTGAGCCTTTGCCTCTATGAAAGGGCCAAAATTGAGGGTAGATGGTAACGTAACACCAAGAAGCTCAAGTCGGTCAGTTATCGGCACGATTACACCTCGGAAAGATGGAGCTGGGTGGAATTGGCTCCTTTTAGCGGAAAAGAGACACGATTGGGACTTAGCAGCATTGAACTTGACCAGATTGGCATCGCCCCATTCAGAGACAGTCTGTAAGGCCAAGTTCAAACGCTCAACCATTGCTTCCCGGAGAGACTGGATCTGCGACCCACCACCCAGCTCGTGCGTCGGACACGTATCTCTCAGCGACAGTGCTGTCGTCTGCATGCCCAAAGGTACCGGGTTTTAGCAGATCATTAATCCGACCCCTGAAGAATCCCGGCATTAATATCCAGCAGTCCAGACGAGCAGCTATCTATGATCTGCAAACATTAGCTGTTTGGGTACCTGAACAGTTCCATGACTATTATTATATTTATAAAAACCTACCACACCATGAAGAAGCATGTGATTTTCCAGAGAATAATGAAGAGTGAGATTTGTTTCGATATTATTATTATTTTAAATCGTTCTAAGAATATTTTTAAATGCTTTGGTTTTTGTTATTTGGTGTAGATGTGATCTCAAACCTGTTGTGTCAACACTAGAATAGCAGGTACTTATTATGTAGTTATTATTTTTTTACAGCTAACTAGTTGTACAATTTAGTTTTTTTCTCTTTGATTTTTTGTTGCTTGAGAGCTCTCTTTTATTAGAAAAACTGATTGAGATTGATTGATTGATTCCGATCATCAATCAAACTGATATAGTAAAATAATAATTTCATTTATATCCCCTACCTACTCCAGTGGAATTATTAGATTTAAGAGGCTAATAGGACCTATTTAACAATAGACTGTATCCCAATCAAATAAACTTAGAGCCAAAGAGTCTGATCTGGGGCGAATTAAGGCTTTATATTCGACGATATTAAAAGTATTTTCAGGTATATACGAGTCAAATAGTATTATAATTAGATAAGTCCTATTTATCTTTTTTTTTTTAGAGAATGTAAAGTCCGATTTAGACATACGTAACAAAATTCGTAATTAAAAAGGTCACTGCCCCGAACCATAAAGTCTGATGTTAACATAAATAATGTATTATTTTTATGCGCGTCATTTTTTTTGTTAAACAAATGGTCGGATGTAAACATCATATCCAGTATATTTATGAACCTAAATAGTGAATATTACGAGCCATACGGTCTGATTTCAACATAATAGATCCATTTACATAAGATTCTTAGAGGCATATGGTATTTAGTTTATATGGAACTTTTTCACTGTACTACGTCCTTAAAAAATGGGTCTGATGTACCTACCCTCGGATATAAAAATAAGGTTCCTTCCGGATTTATTAGGAAAACCGGCATAAAAACCGCCAACGCCTATTCTCAAATAACCAAGCATAAATAGTGACGACCTTGTACTCCCAAATCTTCAAAATTACAAAACAAAAAAATATTTTAAATGTTTATTTTTGCTCTCCTGTAAAATTGCAAAAATGGATATCAGACCAAATGGCTCTGATGTCGAGAATTAAAGTTTGAGTTTTCTAAATGTCTCGCATTATTGATTGCAAGCCTGGCTTTTGAGCTTTATTGGAAGGCACGCCACTGGTACAGAGTCTCCCTAGTTTGGGGTCACATGGCCGTGTGTGAGTTGTCCTCACATATCGTCGTTGATACTGCAATTCCGCGTAACTAAAATTGTAAAATACCGCAATTTGTCAAATTAATGAAAGTGTATGCACACACGGCTACACATCAAGCTATACCTACATTTCCAGTTAATGCTGATCTCGCATTGTATCGATAATGTTTTTTGTAGCTGCGACTATTTAGATAAAGCTATTGTAAATTATCTACCTTCTGATCACAACGCACAGTGTTCGGCGTAGAACAACCCAGGTGGACAAACATATATTTTCATGGTTTTGGAACTATATCTATAAATTAGTTAATTACATAGTACAGTCAGCAACGAAAGTCGATTAACACTTCAGATTTTTAAATCATAATTCTTGAGCAGAAGGAAAGACGGACAGGACAGAAAATTAAGATAAAATAAAATCTTGACTATGATGACCTGTAATACTGTATATTATATTTTAATGTATCATAAACATATTTGTAATGTTTATGATACATTAAAAGATTCTAATAAGAAAACAATATTATACATTGGTACTTTCAGAAGTAATATCCAGCAGAAAACTTTCCACAAAATTAAGAACTGCCACCATGAGATGTTAGTGAAAGTGTCGCGAAAATGCAACTGAAATATTTCTTTAATTGCAATTACCTCATATAGCTTACTTTGATAAACGATGACTCATCCGTATGGAATGTTAGACATAAACAATTCTTGGATTCTGGGGTTTAGGGGTGTTGTTTACAGGTAGAAAGTACCTATTTCCGGAAATTTGATATTGACTTTTGTCCACCTGGCTTGTTCTACGCCGGACACTGTGCAGCGGTCAAACCGTTGCTTTTGAGTCCAACACATCCTTGCAAAAAATACAGATTATACAGTCAAGACCAATAACATCTGGTAATTTAGATAAATTTAACAAGACTTTAATAAGTAAGTTACCCGTTCAGGACCCTAGTATGAATAATGGTAATATTTTGTATAAATAATCCTTCTCAGTTGTGCAAACTGAGTTTCATAATATTTTTAAGAAAAAAAACTAAAACAATTTGCCCTAAGTTTTTATTCAGTGACTGGACAACTAAAGGCATCAGGAAAAGTAGGGAAAGACTTTTTGAGCTGTATGGCCATACAGCTAAGCCTTATATTAACACTAACACTTTTAATAAGTATGTTACTATTTATTCTAAAACTTTTAAAAATGCTTGTAAGGCAGCTAAAGCGTTATACATTAGCAACAAAGTAAAATCAGCTGATGATAAAATTGAGACTGTTTGGAAAATTATTAATAATGAAACAAATAGCAACAAAAGACAATACTGATTACACACTGGAGAATTCCAGTGGTCTCATAAGTACTAATATAGAAGTTGCGCAGGAATTTGCAACATTCTTTACCAATGTTCGTATTAAAACTACTGAAACTTTAGATTCCTCGCCTTGACTTGCTTTTAATTTATTAAGTTCGAATGTTCCAGCCTGCCCCACGGAATTTAAATTTAAACATATAAACCCTGCAATCGTTATAAAGACTTTTAAACAACTCAAGATCAAGGCTACTGAATATTTATGGGGGATGTCTACTAATGTGTGTAAATCGGTTATTGAGACAGTGGCACCCTATTTAGCTTTCATTTTTAATTTTTGTGTAGACCAAGGGGTTTTCCCGGATTTAATGAAGTACAGCAAGATTATACCACTTTTTAAATCCGGCGATTGCAAGGATACGAATAATTATAGACCCGTTTCAGTTTTGCCGGTATTCAGCAGTGTCTGAAAAAGTAATGCTTAATCAAATGCTCAGTCATTTTAACTGTAACAACAACTTACATGACTAACGGTATGGTTTCACCAGAGGGCGTTGTACTACTGACGCCGGTGTCACCTTAATTAAGCATATCTTTAAGGTATGGGAGGATTCGCAAGATGCTATTGGCATTTTTTGCGACCTCTCCAAAGCATTTGATTGTGTAAATCACGAAACACTGCTCTTAAAGCTTGAGCATTACGGACTGGGTAAACAAGCGCTTAGCGTAGTAAAATCCTATTTGAGTGATAGACTGCGGCAAGTTCAAATAAATGGTGTTAATTCATCGGGCGTAAAAGTAAAAGTGGGGGTACCGCAGGGCTCCATATTGGGTCCGTTCCTCTTTTTAGTTTATATAAACGATTTACCTCATTTACTGAAAAATCAACCACAAATGGTGTTATTTGCTGATGATACTTCATTGATTTTTAGAGTAAATAGACGGGCACAGCAACTTGACGACGTAAATGACGCCATGCCTAAGATTCATAATTGGTTTACTGTAAATAATTTAGTATTTTATGAGAAGAAAACTAAATGCATAAGATTCGCTTTGCCGAATGTTAAGAGTAGTGAATGTAACGTTGTATTGAATAAGGACATACTTGAATTCGTCGAAAGGACTGTTTTGCTAGGGATTACGCTTGTTTCCAAGCTACAATGGGGTCCTCACTTAAGATCTCTTGCAGGGCGGTTAAGTTCAGCCGCTTACGCTGTCAGAAAGATCAAGCGGATTTGACAGACGTGGATACCGCTAGGCTAGTATATTTTAGCTAATTTCATAGTACCTATCATGTCTTACGGTATTTTGCTATGGGGACGGGCTGCAGATATGGATTCTATTTTTATTCTGCAAAATCGGGCTGTCAGAGCAATCTATAATCTCCGCAAACGCGAATCTCTTAGAGAATTGTTTAAACAGATTAATATCATGACGGTACTTTGTCAATATACATATATATGAAAACATTACCTATGCATGTTCGAAAAAATCTTCATCTTTTTGATAAAATAGGTGACATACATAATGTTAATACTAGAAATAGGAACAAATTAGATCAGCCAAGCTTCAGATTGTCAAAAGTACATACTTCTTTTATGGGGTACTGTGTAAAATGCTATAATAAAATACCACTTGATATTCTACAATTGAATGAAAAACAATTTAAAACATGTATTAAACGCACACTATGTAGACAAGCATATTATAAGTTAGAAGATTACATCAATGATAAAAATGCTTGGTCTTGCTCCACAGCCAGTTTAGGGAATTTCCAAATTGGAAGAAAAGGATGTTTCCTACCCCTTTTTCTATTGACATGAGTAACGAGTATCGTTATTATTATATATAGATATTTTTAAATTATTTACTTATCACACTTCATATGATAAAAAAGTTTAAAAAAAAAAAAGAAAACCGCCCCAACACACTAAAAAGCGAAAAATAAAAAGTTCTTTCAAAAAAAAGAAAACCGCCTTCAAAAACTAAAAAGTGATAAATAACTTTAGCACAGAACACACATTACTTTACTTTCGGAAGTCGGTGGCGGTGGCTTTGTGTTTGTTGTTTTGTATTGCCACCGACTTCCGAAAGTAAAGTAATGTGTGTTCTGTGCTAAAGTTATTTATCACTTTTTAGTTTTTGAAGGCGGTTTTCTTTTTTTTGAAAGAACTTTTTATTTTTCGCTTTTTAGTGTGTTGCCTTAACATCCAAATCCATTAAGAAACGGCAACACACTTAAAAGAGATTGTAAGTCCTCCAGTGATTGAAGAAACTAAAACGTCGTCTAAGTAAGTTTTTTTGGGAATTTGTTGATTTTCTCAAAAAGGGCTGTACCAATTTTTATTAAATTTATATGGGACCTTTTCGGAATAAACTCCTTTCGAACAAAAAAAGAATTTTGCAAATCCGTCGATATATGACAGAGCTATGCCCGAACATACACAAAAAAAATATATATATAAACATTCGAATTGATAACCTCCTCCTTTTTTAAGTCGGTTAAAAATAACATACATTGGAAACCTTACTTTTGTATAATTTAGCAGCATTATTTCAATTTTGTAAATGTGAATACCATGGAGCCATTTACTAAGTACCTATATTAATACCTATAAGTTTGACAAAAATTAACATGGCAGTTGGGAGTATTGTCATGTTCGCTTAAATGTCTCGCTGATGGTGGCGCGTGTGTTGGATCATTCGGCTCCCTTCAAAATGGTTGAGCTAAATGATGCTGATTCACGCGTCATGTTCGTGAACGGGCGCTGTCAGTAGAGATTGGTCAGCTCTTATCTGCCATGGACTTTATCTTGCTTCTTTTTTGTGTTTTGTATTGTTTGATTACCTTCATAGTTTTCACATATAGAAGCAACAAGAATCATGTAACCAGACTTTGTAAAAACTTGATTTAAAAGAGTGTCCGTGGAGTTTCTTGCTCGTTCTTCTCCATAGAGGCCTACCTACGTTTTGGAACGAGCAACTATCTTCAACTCTCTGACTAACTGACCGACTCCTTGACAATTCAAAAGTGCCTGTAAATGGTTTAATTGAAATAAATGCTTTGACTTTGACTTGATAGGATTTCCATACAATGCGAGATCAGCTTATGCTGGAAATGTATAGCTTGATGTGTAACCGTGTGTACATTCGCGGTATTTAAAAATGTTAGTTACGCGGAATTGCAGTATCAACGACGATATTATTACATAAGCCACGGATGAGTTAAATCTATTGATCCATCGTGCACCGTTGACACTAGATTTAATTTTCCTATGCACGAAAATTCCGGGACACGTGCTGTTGCGGTCGGCCACGTACGAGTATTAAAATGGTAATATTATACTTAATATTACTGAGCTAACTTATTGTCGATATTAAACCTACTGGTTATATACCGACAATAGTTAGGCTAAGAACTCACGAAGCGATTATAACCCGCTCCCGCCGTGGTGGAGGACCAGCCATAACTTACCGACACCGGGGCTGTTCTGTGCGGTTACGCAATCGCCACGGTTGCGATTATCGCTCGCAAACTTGGCGGACGATTATCGCAAGATGGGCAAGACGGTTGCAAGACGAACGCAGAGCGCGTAGGCGCAACCCGCCGAGGCTGCGGGTGACCGCGGCCCGCGCGATTCTACTGATTGTCCACCGGTGCCGCGGGATCCGGAAACAACCGCGCACACCGCGGGCGTAAAACGCGTCGTGATTTCGTGAAATATGCTTTAATTTTAATATGTGCATTCTACAGAAACTGCGGGCCCGCAACCGTGAGTTCTTAGCCTTACTCCTCATTATTATCCTTACAGGTAAAGATCGGCAGAAAAAGGTATCAAGACCAACAAAATATTGTCATGCACAGCAAACCAAGAGTACCGATCAACGGACGCAAAGCACGCACCTGATTATAAATTAAACCAATTTTTTTATAGAAATATAACTTTATTCCAATAATAATTATAACTTATTCTCTATAAAATAAAAATGTGTATGTTGATTATATAAAATGTATAATGCAATTTACCTACCCATACATATACCTTTGCAACAATAGTAAAAACAACAAAATTATATGAATTTTAAATTATCAAAATTATAACTATTAATAAGTGTCATTTAGCAAGAACATGGTATCCTTTGAATATTTCTTGCAGTCTTGCAAAAGATACTTGTATTCATCATCTACTTGACCTCTCTTTAACAGGTACACTAATATGTACTGGTATGGAAATACGGGAACATTATGGCGCGCGAAAAACCGGAGTTTAACTCTTTCAATAATTTTCATGTCGACGAAACAGTAATCTGCCGTGCAGCAACTGCCTGGGGTCCTGTGAAAATGATTTTGAGTTACACATAGATGTTCACCCACACTGACATGGTCTAGTTGCACCACCAACAAATTGTATGCCACTGGTTGCGCCACCATGGTATCCCAGTGAAATATATCCCATAGTGGCATACATTTTGTTTGTGGCCGGCGACTGGTTGCGCCACCATGGTGTCCCAGTGAAATATAGGCCTTAGACTTAAGTAGCTTGTCGCCATGTTGTGAAGAGAACCAGTAGGTATTCTAAAGCAATTTACCAGATTCTGAAAGTGGCTAGTTTATGAATAAAAATTCAGACAATAAATGTGAGAGCTCAAACAAGACAATACATATTTATGGAATGGGGTTATTTTTAAATTTTGGAATGAGTTTTACCTTGGATCATAAGTTACAGGCTTTGCTTTTAAAGTCTTGAATATCATCTGATAATATTGCCTGTACTTTCTCTTCATGATGAGAACGATTTGTTTTCCCTCAAAGGGGTACTTGGCACTGAGTGCGTCAAGCTCTAAGTGCCAGTACACAGCTGCCTTCGCCACTTCCACACTTGTTGTGTCTATTTCCAATATTTTTGGGTGTTTGAGCCACTCATAGAGATATTCCTGTAATGAAAATTCTTTAAATATGAGGGATGACGATCAGTGAGCGAAAAGATAATAATAAAATAATAATATGTGGGGACATTTTCACACACGGCCATCTGACCCCAAACTAGGGAGACCCTTGTAACACCAGAAATTGTACTTGTAACACCAGAAATTGTACTAGATTCATTGGTTATTGTTCAGACAGATAGTAGTTGTGTACCTTGTGTTGAGGTTGGTTATCGTCCTATTATTTTTTCAGATAGTTTAGGGAAAGGATTAGGAAAATTATTAAATAACAACCTGACTAGCTGTTCTGCTTTAAATTATTGCATGCCTGGGTCTTCTTATAAAGAAATAATGTCATCCATAACTAGGAAGCAGTATGATCCGAATACCATTATTACAGTATGTGTAGGTAATAGCTCAAGTGTTAGAATAAATGATATCACTGACAGTGTCACTGAAATATTGAAAATTAATTGTCAGAAAATAATATTGTGCGCTTTTCCTTACTTTGAGCACCTATCAAATAGGACAAATAATAACATACATATGCTTAATAATCATATGCATTTATTAGCTAGTCATTATAATGACAAGCTTATGTTTCTTGACACCAACACTTTTGTTGAAAAATTGAAATCGACTAGGGATACAGTGTATCTGCCTATTAGGTTTAGACGTCAGATAGCATGGCTATTAGCATTTAATATTAACTCAGACATAATTAATATGTCGAAGTGTTCCGTAATTAGCTCCACAATAGTTAGTAATAATACTAATAATAAGGTGGTAAGCCCAAATTGTTTAAACTAGTTAGCAAGACAACAGAAGGTACCAATATCAATTTAATGCAACTTATCAATAACAAGGTATCTTCTAGCAATCAATCAGCAAGTTTAAAAAAAGGGGCTAAGCAACATTCTTTGAAATTATTCCATCAAAATATTCAAGGATTTTCTTCCAAGCAATTGGAAATTGAATTGTTTTTAGAGAAAACAATGTTCGACATTATTTGTATAACTGAACATTGGTTGAAATCATATGAAATGTTAATTAATTATGAAAATTATACTGTGAGCAGTTGTTTCAATCGGAAATCGATGCTGCGTGGTGGTTCACTAATTATATTAAAAAGTAATATTAAATCTAAGTTTCGCAATGACATAGTTGAACTCTCGGTTGAACATATTATTGAACTGTCCTGTGTTGAGCTAGATAGGCATGTCATAGTGTGCGTTTACAGACCCTCGAATTATCAAACATATTCTATATTTGAGTCTATAATGGAGGATGTTCTAACTAAACTTGCAACTGGTAATAAATCAATAATAATTTGTGGAGACTTTAATATTAATATTTTAGAAAATAACGCAAATAGCAGTAGATTATTAAGCCTCTTTAAATCGTTTAATTTGTCAAATGTGTTCTTAGAACCAACACGAATAACTGCAACCTCTGCTACTTGTATTGATAATGTTTTTTGTAGCTGCGACTATTTAGATAAAGCTATTGTAAATTATCTCCCTTCAGATCACAGCGGTCAAACCATTGCTTTTGAGTCCAACACACCCTTGCAAAAAATACAGATACAGTCAAGACCAATAACATCTAGTAATTTAGATAAATTTAATAAGACTTTAATTAGTAAGTTACCCGTTCAGGAACTGAATATGAATAATGGTAATATTTTGTATAAAGATTTTTTTTCAGTTGTGCAAACAGAGTTTGATAATATTTTTAAGAAAAAAACGATAACTATTTGCCCTAAGTTTTTATTTAGTGACTGGGCAACTAAAGGTATCAGGAAAAGTAGAGAAAGGCTTTTTGAGTTGTATGGCCTTAAGCCTTATATTAACACCGAAACATTTAATAAATATGTTTCGACTTATTCTAAAACTTTTAAAATTGCTTGTAAAGCAGCTAAAGCCTTATACATTAGCAACAAAGTTAAATCAGCTGATGATAAAATTAAGACTGTTTGGAAAATAATTAATAATGAAACAAACAGGAACAAAAAACATAATACTGATTACACTCTAGAGACTTCCCGTGGTCTCTTAAGTACTAATAAAGAAGTTGCTCAGGAATTTGCAACATTCTTTACCGATATTCCTATTAAAACTACAGAAACTTTAGATTCTTCGCCGTCACTTGCTTTAAACTTACTAAGTTCGAATGTTTCAGCATGTCCCACGGAATTTAAATTTAAACATATAAACCCTGCAATCGTTATTAAAGCTTTTAAACAACTCAAGATCAAGGGTACTGAAGATTTATGGGGGATGTCTACTAATGTTTGTAAATCAATTATTGAGACAGTGGCGCCCTATTTAGCTTTCATTTTTAATTTGTGTGTAGACCAAGGGGTTTTCCCGGATCTAATGAAGTTCAGCAAAGTTATACCACTTTTTAAATCCGGCGACTGCAAAGACTCTAATAATTACAGACCCGTTTCAGTTTTGCCGGTTTTTAGCAAAGTGTTTGAAAAAGTAATGCTTGATCAAATGCTCAGTCATTTTAACTGTCACAAAATTTTACATGATCAACAGTATGGTTTCACCAAAGGACGTTGCACTACTGACGCCGGTGTCACCTTAATCAAGCATATATTTAAGGCTTGGGAGGAATCTCAAGATGCTATTGGTATCTTTTGCGACCTCTCCAAAGCATTTGATTGCGTGAATCACGAAACACTACTCTTAAAGCTTGAGCATTACGGACTGGGTAAACTAGCGCTTAGCTTAGTAAAATCATATTTGACTGATAGACTGCAACAAGTTCAAGTAAACGGTGTAAATTCATCGGGCTTAAAAGTAAAAATGGGGGTACCGCAGGGCTCAATATTGGGTCCGTTCCTCTTTTTAGTTTATATAAACGATTTACCTTATTTGCTGAAAAATCAACCACAAATGGTGTTATTTGCTGATGATACTTCCTTGATATTTAGAGTTAATAGACGGGCACAGCACCATGACGACGTAAATGACGCTATGCTTAAGGTTCATAATTGGTTTACTGTAAATAATTTAGTATTAAATGAGAAGAAAACTAAATGCATAAGATTCGCTTTACCGAATGTTAAAAGTAGTGAATGTAACGTTGTATTGAATAAGGATGTACTTGAATTCGTCGAAAATACTGTTTTCCTAGGGATTACGCTTGACTCAAAGCTGCAATGGGGTCCTCACTTAACATCTCTTGCAGGGCGGTTGAGTTCGGCCGCTTACGCTGTCAGAAAAATCCGGCATTTGACAGACGTGGATACCGCTAGGCTTGTATATTTTAGTTATTTTCATAGCATCATGTCCTACGGTATCTTGCTTTGGGGGCGGGCTGCAGATATTGATTCTATTTTTATTCTGCAAAAGCGGGCTGTCAGAGCCATCTATAATCTCAGCAGTCGCGAGTCTCTAAGAGAATTGTTTAAACAGATTAACATCTTGACGGTACCTTGTCAATACATATATGAAAACATTATGCATGTTCGAAAAAACCTTCATCTTTTTAATAAAATAAGTGACAGACATAGTGTTTATACTAGAAATAGGAACAAATTAGATCAGCCAAGATTCAGATTGTCAAAAGTTCATACTTCTTTTATGGGGTACTGTGTAAAATTTTATA
Source organism: Charanyca ferruginea (assembly GCA_947361185.1). Lineage (NCBI taxonomy): Eukaryota > Metazoa > Arthropoda > Insecta > Lepidoptera > Noctuidae > Charanyca > Charanyca ferruginea. Next base: position 15,451,967 of record OX376059.1, on the reverse strand, counting down.
ATAAAATACCTCTTGATATTCTACAACTAAATGAAAGACAATTTAAAACATGTATTAAACGCACACTGTGTAGACAAGCATATTATAAATTAGATGACTACATCAATGATAAAAATGCTTGGCTAAATGCTGGTCCTGCTCCACAGGCAGTTTAGGGAATTTCCTAATTGGAGGAATGTTGTTTCCTACCCCCTTTTTTTTTATTGACATGAGTAACGAGTATCGTTATTATTATACACAAATATATATTTTAATTACTTTTTCGACATTTTAGAAACATTGGAAACCTTAGTTTTGTATAATTTAGCAGCATTATTTCAATTTTGTAAATGTGAGTACCATGGAGCCATATTTTAAGTAAATTATTATGTGTTTGACTTAAATGAGCATGGCGGTTGAGAGAATTGTCATGCTCACTCAAATGTCTCGCTGGTGGTGGCGCGTGTGTTGGGTCATTCGGCTCCCTCTAAAATGGTTGAAATGAATGGTGCTGATTCACGCGTCATGTTCGTGAACGGGCGCTGTCAGTAGAGATTGGTCAACTCTTAACTGCCATGGTTTTTATCTTGATTATTTTTTATATTTTGTATTTCTAGATTACCTTCATTGTTTTCACATATAGAAGCAACAAGAATAATGTAAGCAGTATTTTGTAAAAACCTGAGTTTAAAAGAGTGTCCGTGGAGTTTCTTGCTCGTTCTTCTCCATAGAGACCTACCTACGTTTTGGAACGAGCAACTTGCTTCAACTTTCTGTCTAACTGACCGACTCCTTGACAATTCAAAAGTGCCTGTAAATGGTTTAATTGAAATAAATGCTTTGACTTTGACTTTGACTTTGACTTTGACCTGTACTATGGGTGTCAGACAGCTGATATACATACACAAATACCTACTTTTTTTTTTTAATGTATTAAATGTCATAGTAGACCACATCCACACACTCAAACAGATAACTGAGAAGTATAACGAATTCAACAAAACACTGTATGTAGCTTTTATAGATTATGCAAAGGCATTTGATTGCATTAGTCATAAGGCAATATGGCAGAGCTTGGAAAGGCAAGGTATACCTCCAACATATATTAACATTATTAAAAATATATATACAAACAGCAAAGCAAAAGTCCAATTAGAAGCTTTGGGCAAAGAATTCCGGATCAAGCGAGGAGTTAGACAGGGAGATCCAATGTCCCCAAAGTTGTTTTCAGCAGTTTTAGAGAACGTCTTTCGCAACCTTGACTGGGAACATATAGGCCTCAACATAGACGGAAGAAAACTAAACCACTTAAGATTCGCGGACGATCTGGTTTTACTAGAAGAAAATCCAAAGGCACTTGAGAAGATGATCCAAACTCTAAATACTGAGAGCTCTAAAGTGGGCTTAAAAATGAACGTAACAAAAACGAAACTAATGACCAACTCAAAAATGGAACCCATTGAAATTGAAGGACAACAAATAGAATATGTTGAATATTGCTACTTGGGCCAGATCATCTCCCCTAAAGCAAACAACCAAGGAAATAAATAAGAGAATTGCAAACGGGTGGGAAAGATACTGGTCTCTCAAGGAAATTGTAAAATCTAAGGACCACAATATGGCAACGAAAAGAAAAGTATTCAATGCTTGTATTCTTCCATGCATCACCTACGGCTATGAAACATGGTCCCTTACAAAATACCATAGAGACAAACTAGGAAAGTGCCAGAGAGATATGGAACGAAGCATGACAGGAACAAGAAGGCAAGATAGAATTAGCAATGTGCAATTAAGGGCAAAAACCAAATTAGCCGATATTCTGGAAAAAATAGACCTTCAAAAATGGAGATGGACCGGCCATATGTTGAGATCTACACAAGAAAAGTGGAGCCAAATTACAACGAATTGGTATCCAAGAGATGGCAAGAGATGTCGAGGACGACAACAAATGCGCTGGGAAGATGAGCTGAAGCTTACTGCGGGTCCCAAATGGAGGAGAGTTGCTCAAGACAGAAAGCAATGGAAACTACTGGAGGAGGCCTTTGCCAAAAGGCACACTGAGTTGAGAGACATCCTATAGCCAAACGAATCCAACAACACAGTCATAAAGATTAATCTCACCCAGTTTAACGGGCTAAATCTATATATATAAAAGAAAGTCGTGTTTGTTACAACACTTATAACTCGAGAACGGCTGGACCGATTTGGATGAAAATTGGTGGGACTTAGAACCAGGAGACGGACATAGGATACTTTTTTTTCTATTTTTTCTTTTTTTAGTAGGTGTAGGGTAGGTGTAGGGTAGGTGTAGGGTAGGTGTAGGGTAGGTGTAGGGTAGGTGTAGGGTAGGTGTAGGGTAGGTGTAGGGAAGGTGTAGGGTAGGTGTAGGGTAGGTGTAGGGTAGGTGTAGGGTAGGTGTAGGGTAGGTGTAGGGTAGGTGTAGGGTAGGTGTAGGGTAGGTGTAGGGTAGGTGTAGGGTAGGTGTAGGGTAGGTGTAGGGTAGGTGTAGGGTAGGTGTAGGGTAGGTGTAGGGTAGGTGTAGGGTAGGTGTAGGGTAGGTAAATAGGCAGGTAAGTAGGTAGATAGCGACAGGACAACGTCTGTCGGGTCAGCTAGTAAAAAAATAAATAAATAAATGTCATAGTCAAACTATTAGGATCCTATATTCAATTTTGACAGTAGGTATATGATGTCGAGTCAAGTGTATATGTTACAGCTAGACGACCGATCGATTTCTAACAATATATTCTGCGCTTTTTGAAAAAATCAACAAAACCAAAAAAATATACTTAGAAGACGTTTTCGTTTCTTCCATCTTTGGAGGACTTTCAATCTCTGTTTTAACTGAGTTGCCGTTTCTTTATGGATTTGGGTGATAAGGAGCTACTAAAAAGTGGAAAATAAAAACTCTTTACAAAAAAGAGAACCACCCTCAAAAAATAAAAAGTGATAAAATAACTTTAGCACAGACCACACATGACTTTAGCTTCGGAAGACGGTGGCAATACAAAACAACAAACAGAACAAAGCCACTGACTTCCGAAACTAAAGTCATGTGTGTTATGTGCTAAAGTTTTTTTTTCACTTTTTAGTTTTAGGAGATGGTTCTCTTTTTTGTAAAAAGTTTTTATTCAGTACCTGGCAGACGTTGTCCTGCCCTTAAAATAAAATAGTCCCACAACTCGACAGCAGCGCCACCTATCGAATCCACTGGAACGTACACAATAAAAATCATCAAAATCGGTGCAGTTGTTTAGGAGGAGTTCTCTTTCATACACACGCACGGAAGATTTTTATATATAAGATAGAATTGTTAGAAGTCTCTTAATAAGGGAAGAGATACATGTTCTTGGTCGCGTAGTGTGGGATGGTCCAAAATATTCAACATCCTACTCGATGTTCTATGACTTTAACTGCCACCAGTCTTTGCGGTTAGTATGGTTACTGGGTCCTATATCTTATGGTGATATCTTCAAGGCTAATTTGCAACGCCGCCATCTCTATACTCCATTTAAAATAGCATTAGAAAAAAGAGGCTCGCAGAAGCAGGAATGCAAAACATTTTATTTCAAAGATAAGTAAAATTATGTTAATTATTTTAACATAATTTTGATAAATAGATCTAACATAGTACTAAATATGGACGTATAATCATATAAACAAAATAAAAGTATTTTAAACATTAGGTAACATTTTAAGGGTAGAATTACAGTGAAACAAATAACATTTCCGGTATTGTTCATCCCTGCTTCTGTTATGTTTTTGGCATAGACACTGTAATTTTAAATTGGAATTAAATATACAACTAGATGAAAACATAATTTTAGAAGATAAATTATTAAAATGGTTACAAATACGTGCGACAGCTACTGTATAAATAGATTATAAGAAATTCGGTGTCTATCGTAACTTTAACATGTTTTTGTTTTTGTTTTGTGTTTTTGTACTACTAGTACAAAAAAAAAGTAAATTTAAAATAACACACCTGTAGGAACTTCTTGCACCTAAAACTGTCGTAGATAAAGTTGACATGAATCAACCATTTTCCAGTAGCGAGGGCGCATACCATCATACCAGTGAACGTGTCATTTGGCAACACTGCTATAAAATGTGTTGCCAACATCTCCATTTTTGTATTTTCTGCTACAACGCCGCCCAATTCATTTATCATCGCTGCAATTCTGTCGCGGTTCTATGAAAAATAAAAATCGGATTAGAAGGATTGTAATATAAATGATAATTGTAGGTTTTTTAAATTAATAAAAAAATACAAAACGTCGCTTCACGCGTTTTTCATGGCCGAGCGAGAGAGAGTGTGTCGTATATCGAACGGTCTCTTTTACTTTTCACGCACATTGCGATAATAATATTATGTGTGTAAAACTTTGTAACTTGTGAAATTTATCGGAAACGCTAAACTTAAAAATGGACGCCGCGATTGCTTTATATTTTATGGCAGGAAAAAAAAATTATAAATATTTATTTTCACTTCTCTCTATCAAGGGCTATTTCCAAGGAGACCAGTCTTTGTCAAAGAAGTCTAGATCATCCCGCCGCGATGTCGCTTGCCATGTAAAGGGACCCTCTGGGTTATGCGTTTGACCCAATGATCGTCTGACGTGCGGCAGATATGTCCAGCCCAATTCCACTTCAGCGTGACAGCTTTTCGGGTGACGTCAGCTATTTTTATGATGGAACGGATGCTAGTATCCCTAACCCGGTCTTGAAGTTTTATACTCAGAATACTCCGTTTGAGAACTGAACCTCTGCTGTTTTGTCAAAGACCATGTTTGACAACCATATGTGAGGATAGGAAGAAAGCACTAGTCGATGAGTCTTCTCCTTATAATGGACAGTGGAAGGTTGCCCTTCATGAGGTCTTTCATTTGTCTTGCCTGGAAAACGACTATTTGACCAAGATAGAAAGATTCATCGACGTATTCTAATTCGCCACCCGCCACTGTGAAAAAAAAACCGGACAAGTGCGAGTCGGACTCGCTCACCGAGGGATCCGTACAAATTTGTAGGTACAGAGGCCAGCACATCAAGCTACAACAATCTGTTAAATTTCTTTGATAGATTTTCAACTTTATTGCAAAACAATAAGGTTCATTTCCAATTGGCAAAATTGGACAGTTGGATTGATGTGCTGGCGTCTGTACATATCCATACTAATATTATAAATGAGAAAGTAACTCTGTCTGTTACACTTCCACGATGAAACGGCTGAACCGATGAAATTTGGCATGAGGGTCCATATTGGCTCACCTAAAGTTCTTTACCCGAAATTGTACTTCCTAAGGATTTGTAATCCGAATGATCACTCTTCCTAAAATTTTTCATCCTAAAGTTTTCATTCATACTATTTGTAGTGCAACCGGCGATGTTCATAACACTCATGTTTCCGAAAATTGTAATTAATAATATCATTCATGTAAATATATTTAAACTCGTGTGTATCAGAATGGCTGGTTGCCTGTGGCTTTGGTCTATGAGAGTTGATTAGAAAATTGCTACATAATTGCTTATATTTGCTACATTTAATAAATAATTGCTACATACTATATATATTTAGAAATAACATTTTTTTTTTGTACAGCCATCCTGACGTTTGGTTGGCTGGTCGCCTCCTAGTTTAAAAGCCAAGCATGCAGAGTTTGCCGAAATGTATTGCGTCAATAATTGCTACATATTTGCTTCATTTATCGAATTTAGTTGTATCTTCAAACATATGTTAAATAATAAACACATTACTTTAGTTTCGGAAGTCGGTGGCAATACAAAACAAACAGAACAAAGCCATCGCCACCGACTTCCGTAACTAAAGTAATGTGTGTTCTGTGCTAAAGTTATTTATCACTTTTTAGTTTTTGAAGACCGTTGTTTTTTTTTTCAAAAATGTTTTTATTTTCCGCTTTTGTATCGCTTTATCATCCAAATCCATTAAGAAACGGCGACACAGTTAAACCAGAGATTGAAAGTCCTCTAAAGATTGAAGAAACAACGTCATCTATGTAATTATTATGAGATTTTGTTGATTTTTGCAAAAAGGGCTGTATCAATTTCGATAAAATTTATATGGGACCATTTCGGAATAAACCCCTTTCGAACAAAACAAGATTTTTGCAAATCCGACTATATATGACGGAGTTATGCCCGCACATACATAAAAAAAAAATACAAACATCCGAATTAATAACCTCCTCCTTTTTGAAGTCGGTTAAAAAATTCATTGAATTGTGTTTCTGTGAAATATGTTTCATTGAAGTAAATAGTCTTTGAAACAATAATAGTCGAAATAAAATTACAAGAACCATATATTACATGAAACATTTTCTGGGAAACGAAATTCTATGAAATTTCTGTCTGCAAAACAAGGGGACACCGTTATACATGTTATGTGAAAATAAAGTTACGCAAAATTAATGTATATAATACTGATTATTATGAATAAAAAGAAAAAAGATATGACTTTGAATAATAGTGTAAAAGATACGTTGAGAAAATAAATCAAATCAAATCAAATCAAATCGTTTATTTGTGATACATGGGTTACATACAGGTGTTTATAACATAATTATATAATGTTCATTCCATGATCAGCCACTTGGGCATACAAATTATTGAAGAAATAATACAATTTATGAAATTCTTATGGGTTGATATTAATTCCATTGAAAATTTAATACAAATGCAACTATTACTAGTAGTCATGACTGATACAAAACAATAAACAACAACTAATTATCGTCAAGCAGATTTGAAACATTTAAAAAGATCTAGTGGATAAAAATTCAGTAATCGAGTAATAACAATTTTCTATAAGAAATTGGAACAATTTATTTTTAAAGACATTAATATTGCGACACTCTTTTATGTAATTAGGGATCTTATTGTAGATCTTTGTGGCCATAGCAAACACACTTTTCCCAAAGAGGGTAGTTCTGTACTGTCTGGTAAGGTTATTGTACAAGTGACTTCTATTGCGGGATTTAAGCTCTAATGTGAATAGTGATGGATGATGTCTAATAAACAAGGCCATTTCAAAAATATATAAAGATGGCATGGTAAGTATTTTTAATTTTTGGAAGTATTCCTTGCAGCTATCTGTTCTATTGAGACCACACATAGCTCGTATGCACCTTTTTTGACATTTAAAAGCTTTATCCCAATTAGTAGCATTTCCCCAAAATATGATTGCATATCTGAGTCTAGAAGCAACATTACTATGATAAGCTACGAGTAATGTATTGAGATTGACCTTTTTTGCTAGCTTATATAAACCATAAGATGACTGTGACACTTTTTTGCATACAAACTCTATATGACTTTGCCATTTCAAATTGTCATCTATGTGTACGCCAAGAAATTTTGTTGTAGTCGTCAATTCAACTTTTTGGTTGTTAAATTCTATTCGAGCTCGTGAATTGGTTTTGGTTCTCTGTTTAAATTGCATTAATTTAGTTTTATCGATATTAATTCATAAATTATTTTTTTGTAACGATTGAATTATTGAATTTAAACTACTATTTATAATATTTTCGTCATTATATACAACAGTACAGTCGTCAGCAAATAGTACCATGCGATCAATAGTGGATTTCGGCAAGTCATTGATGTAGATAATAAAAAGTAGTGGGCCCAAAACACTACCTTGTGGAACACCATATTTGATTTTTCTACTCATGGACTTATAATTTATTTCGTGTTTCGTATTGGGACAAATTTTGACAATACTCGTAATCTGAGTTCTATTACTGATGTATGATTTTAGTAAGTCTAAAGTGTTGCTCCTAACACCATACGTTTCCAGCTTACTCAGCAATATATTGTGATCCACGTAGTCGAAGGCCTTTGACATATCCATGTACAAAGCATAGACAGGCTGTCTTTTATCAACTCTAGGATATATTAAACTTAAAAAATCATATATAGCTAAATTTATGGACTTATTTTTACGAAAACCTTTCTGATCCGGCGTTAAGATATTATTCCTTTCAAAGTAATGATACAAGTTATTATATATGGCTTTCTCAATTATTTTGGAAAATGTTGGAGTTAAGGCTATAGGTCTGTAATTTTTAATATCTGATTTAACATCCTTTTTATGAAGCGGTTTAATTATAGTAGTTTTTAACACAGATGGAAATATTCCCTGTTCGAAGCACATGTTTATAACATGGCTCAGTATAGGTGCAATTATGTGAGATACAGATTTTATTACCAATACACATATGTCATCAAAACCAGTGCTCTTAGTATTTTTTAATGTTTTCATAATTGTATAGATATCCAAAGGACTAGTGGGACTAAGAAAAAATGATTTCGGTGAATTATACGTGCAAGTAGAGTGGTTCAGGTGTGGGATATTATTACCCGTAGTACTAGTCTGGGGTTTAACCATATCAGCATAATAGTCATTAAACAATTCAGCGATTCGTTGAGGGTCTGTAATTTTATGTTCATCCATTACCAATTCACTTATAGTCTCAGGGGGAAAATTCTGTTTTCTGCCATTAATTATGTTCCAGGTGGCTTTCGATTTGTTTTTAGAATTTAGAATGTAATAATTATTCTGAGATTTCTGAGTTAATTGAATAATTTTAGAATATCTCAAAGAATATTTTGTAAAATTCGATTTATCTACGTTATTTTTTGATAGTCTATATTTCCAAAGAAGAGTACGTTTACGTTTACTACATTTCTTAATACCACGTGAAATCCATTTTGATCGAACTGTTGTTTTATTTTTTATTTTAAGTGTTGGAAAGCACAATTCGTAAAATAGCCTAAAAGTATCATAAAATGAGTTGAAAGCATCATTAGCATCCTTTGATTCAAACACTTCAGTAAATTTGAGCTCTTTAATGCAGTCTTTAAATTTTTCCAAATTTTCTTTAGAATAATCACGTTTAAACGAACACCAATGGTCAAGTGTACTGGTCTTTTTTATTGGACATGATATATATTGCGCCTTATGATCAGATAAACTCAGTTCCAATACAGTTGATTTGGCTCCACGAATATTATGATAAATATTGTCAATGCAGGAACCACTACTTGGTCTTGTAGGCTCATTAATTGCTTGTATTAGATTAAATCCAGCAGTTAGTTGTTCCAATTCCAATGTGTACTTATTCCTTTTCAACATATCGATGTTAAAGTCACCACAAACAACGATTTTGTTGTTTCCATATTTCGTAAGGAGACATAAAATATCATTAAAATTATTAAAAAACAAATTAATATAATTATTATGGTTATTACTTTTCGGGACCCTATATAGACATAAAATTATCATATTATGGTCAATCAATTTAATTGCAGAGCATTCAAACACATTAGAGATACTATACTTTTGAACAGCTTCCAGTACCACAAAGTTAAGATAGTTTTTCACTAGAATGCATGTTCCCCCTCGTCGTTTGTTTCGCGAAAAATGAGTAGCCAAAGTGAAATTTGGAATTTGAAGGAGTTCAATATCGGCATTTGTCATATTGTGTTCTGAAAAACATAAGACGTCAATATTTTTACCTGTATCTGCCAGGTCATCAAGGCAGACAGTAAACAAATCTGACTTCGAAATAAGGCCACAAATGTTTTGGTGAATTATATTAACATGGTTATCGACGAAAAAAATCATTGCGATTTGAGACAGATTTAACAGAATCAGCTTTATTAGAAGTGTTGTCATAGCATGTAGCAATATTAATGTCCGTTTGAGTACTTTTAGTAGAAAGTTTAACATCACAATTATTATATACAGTACATGGCAATATCAATTGACTATTATCATTATTATTACTATATATCTCATTATAAGCATTATTAATAGCATTAGTCATGTGTAATTTACAATTTAAGTTATAGTACAATCGCAGTATGTCTCTTAATATGTACCGACATATGTAAGTTGGGAAATGAATATGTTTCGGCTTAGTGTGGTTAAATTTAAAAAAATCCATTATTACAAATGAGGTGTTTACATATGCATCACATATTTTAGATATTTCATTATTTAATTTTTCTTCTTTAATATATCTATTAAATAGAGGCTCACAAATAATTACATTAGTATTTTGAACAGATTCGATCCATAATATAAGTTGATTACGGATAGCCGAGATACTATCATCTTCTGTAAAACCTATCACAACCACAAAATCATTCATTGTAAGATTTGGTATTTCAGTCATACATGAGCTCAATATATCAGAAAGTCTGCTAAAGGGTTTCACGAAGCAAAATACGTCATATTTATCACCTAGGAGTTGGCTTAGAATTTTCTGAACATGGCAACCCTGTTGATCTGCAAGAACAATTACTTTCCGTCTAGTTTTATTGGGGTCAGTTATGACTGCGGATTCAATTTTCCTCTCACATTTCCTTATTATTGGTTCGACAGTACTTTCGTTTAGCTTAGTGTCATCAGTGAGTGACGTATTATCTTTAGTGAATGTTCTGGAGAACTCGTTGTCCATAATAGTGTTAACATCATCATACGGCTCATTTTCCTCCTGTATGATTTCCAGTTCATCCATAAGTTTTTTATTTTGAGTTTCTAGTATCGAAATTTTATGAATTAAATTATTTATTTTTCTTCGTCTCTTTTTTATTTGTTGCTTACATTTTTTAAATGAGAAAGGTTTTTTAAAATCTTTCGTCGTAGAATTTTCGGTGGTTTGTGTTGAAGTTTCATTTGTTTTTGTAATGTTGTGCCTAGGTGATTCTGGATATTCACCGGAAAATACTTTTTTTACCTTTCGTATAACTGGAGTAGAAAGAGCATTTAACGAGTTTTCAGTAATGCCAATTTTCTTATATAAAGCTATTACTTTTGCTGATTTTTCAATACTAATTTTTAATTGCATATTTTGTATATTCAAATTTTCAATCTCTTCGTCAGCTGAGGCTAACCTTAATTTTAATTTAGAAATCTTTTCTTCGTATTCTTCAATTAACGTATAGTCCTTGTTTAAAATGGCAGGCAAACTTTTCATTGATGAATCTAGTAATGAATTATTTTCAATATCCATTGCTGTTTTTTCTAGCAAGCTCACATTTATTATAGGAGTTTGTTTATTTCTGTAGGTGATATTACAATTTTGATCTCCATCCATAATTGCAAGTGTTAATTATAAAATATTATATCGTTGTTATTATACGAAGCGTGAGCGTAAGCTAAGTATGCTATAAATGTGTAGCGTAAGCTCAAGATGTTGTGACTTGCGCCGTATACGTGTAAGCGTGTGCATGTGTGCGTAGAAGCGGCCGAACTGCGGGTTGCCCTAGGTCAGGGACGCAAGTCATTGCAATTATTTTTAAAAAGATTTTCACTAATTACTCACGGTACCAATGGATTCCAGATGAGTTATATACATCACTCTTTAGTCCGTTTCACAAGCTATAAAATGTAAAATTTGCAAGAAAAGTGGTTAAAAGGTGCTCAATTCATTTGTGCCGTACAAATGAATTGAGCACCTTTTAACCACTTTTCTTGCAAATTTTACAGAAACAAAATAAATACAGTGTTAACTGTTTGAAACTCAACAACCAAATCCCTCTACTACCAAATACCTCTACTAACGACCAAATCTTTATATAGGAAAACAAATAAAAGTATAATAGATGTTTATTGCTACTGACATTATGAAGTTGAATGCTTCGAAATTATGAACATTAGAGACAGAGTAGTTAGGAATTGTGATTGTTAGGATGAAAAATGTTAGGAAGAACATTTTCGGATTTCCAATTATCGGAGTTGAAAATTTAGGTGAACTTTGGCGCATCCCTGTAAGACGTGGCGTGTGGCGCGTTGCGATTGCATTACGATAAATCGCTTTGATGTACGAGAGTGTAGCGACAGCGGCTATTTGCTTTTTTCTTCATTCTTGATTATCAAAATAGAATAAATTGTCCATCATGTTTTTTAAAAGAGGGTAGCTTGTCGCGGTTTATGCTACACTAGCTCTAGACTTACGCAAAGTTGTTGCAAATAAACTATGTTTTAGAGTGAAATATAAGCCATTTACGATATTTTTGGAAATGGATATACGGAGATCAAGGTATGTTTTAGATATAGTCATTATCTTTTTTAAATGTTGCTTAATTTAAATTATTATAGTTGAATCAATAGATGGTACCTACGGTGGTAAAAAAAATCACGAGTCATCTCCACTATTTTCCGTTTTCAAATGTGATTCTAAATGAAGTGTAAACCTTCTAAATTAATAGAATAAAGAATAGTAATTTGCGAAAAGTTGCGCCTTCAAATAATAATAATTGTTTGTCGTAGGTTTTTTCCCGTTCTGGAATTTACTCGCCGTGAACTTGCAACTGTTTTATTTAACGACATCGCCCACGTCTGTGTCGGTTATCGCGGATGCAGACAATGTTGCCAATTAAAAAATAGCCTATGTCATTCCCCAGGGTTCAAGCTATCTTCATACACAATCTCATCAAAATCGGTCAGCTGTTTCTACGACTATGAGTGAGAACGTTAAATGTCATTTTATATTAATTTTGCTACGTTTTAATTACATAACACAATTATATATCTATTCAAATTAAAATCTTTTCATAAAAAAACATTTATTTTTGGCAATACGATCACAATAAACCTCTAAAATAATATTGTGTCTGCTACTTACTATGAAGCGGCAACACTGCGATGTGCCTGCCACTTCGTCAGATCATCAGATGCCTCGTAGTCTTCGCGAAAACTTACAATACATATCGCGATAACCTGCATATTCGCTATGAGTGCGGCCCAGGCATTAAAGATAGCAAGTGCTGTTAAGTGAACTTAACACACACGTCTGTGTGTTAAGTGGCACACACAGACACGTATGCACGAACTTGCTTGAACACGAACTGAGCTTGTACACAAAACTGCGATGCAACATTGCATCACAGACATCTGCTACGAACGACGGGCTACGAACTCTCTCCCTCTCTCTCAGATTTCTGCGATGCGACGTCGCATCGCAAGCCCTAAGATCTCAATTATATAAGTTTATATTTTCACTCACATTGATGCTTTCAGATAGCATGAACACCTTCTTCTCACAAGCACATATTAAGTTCTGTTTCAACTTCCATGACTCCTCAGATGTGCCACTTGGAGAATGATAATCACTGTCTGAAACAGGGCATTAAATTTAATTGCAAATTAATATGGTGTCAGATAATCATCATCATCAGCCTGAAGACGTCCACTATTGAACAAGGGCCTTCCCCATAAATCCCCCCATTTATTTGGTGCCATAATCCCCACGCTTGGCAGGCGTCTTGGGGATCGCAGTGAAGTTGTTAAGTACACGGAAGCCGCTGCTGTCCAACTTCCAGATTTCCCTTATTCGCCTTCGACGACACCCTCAGGATGAAATGGGGGATGCTATTCTAGCCTGGACACCCCACGGGCAAGAGGGTGTGTCAGATAACAATGACACACATTTAAAGTATCATCTTGTTTGTATTTACCTGAAGTCAATTCTTGAAGACTGGCTTTAACTTTAGTAGACACTTGCATCTTTCCCTTTATTGGGCTGTAACTGGACCCTTTCTTCTTGAGTTTGTAGCTCTGGATATACTTCTGGAATGGCAAGTAATTGGCAGTCTTCTCTTTGCCACTTTCAATTAATTTCCGAAAACTCACTTTTTTGGGCGTACTTTGCCTGCTGAAAGTTCTGGAAAATTATGTAAAGTAAATAGAATGAATAGTATTGTTAACCTCTTAAACATCCCAAGAAAAGAGGTTTTAAAATTATTATGATTGCTATAAGAATTTATTGTAGTTTCAGTTAACTAACACATAGTTTTATTTCTTAACATATTATTAAATTTACAGCTAAAGAAGGAACCTGGCATGTTAAAACTAGAAAACTACAAAACAAATACATGTTTAAAATTTAATTCCCATAGTACTAGTGAAACTAAAATAATGCCCATTTAGAGATATTCAAACTTTTTTGGAGCAACAAAGCAGTTAGTTTTCCTTTATTTAGTTTTCCATTATTAGGTAAAGCATGAAGTAATTAGTAAAAAAACATACAGTTGATACTCAGGTAGATCCCAGACATGCCAATATTCAATTTGTAACTCACTCATTCCCCAACTTTGAAAAAAAATTTTTAAAGGGACTTGATGTGGGTGTATGTTTTTCTTCAACTTTTTTGCAATCAATTTCTTGATAAATATCCTCAACAGACCAACCTATTTGACGACGCACAGCCTTCGGTTTCCTAGTCTTTTCTAATGATGGCACAAAATCAACGCAATCCTCGCCTGGATTAATGAAACCAGCCTTGTAATGCACAGCAGTCTCTTTTGAAGTTACTTTAAAATGTTCAGCCTTGAGATGCTCCAAATATGCCAATTTTTCAGTGTATATGTCATGGCAAACTGGACAAACATAATGGTGCAACTTGACATTAGTAGTGCACCTGTTAAAATGTATGACATAGTTATCATATTGGTCAAATTTCTCATCACATAGTACACAGGTGACATCCATATCTTCAGGTATATCAGGCAGTGGCTGAGTGTGGCGTGGGGGTAACAACTGGGTGGTTCCAGCTGGCTGTTCATTAGGAACAATATCTGATGCCACAAGAGTTTCGTTACTGCTTGACCTTTGCAGTTGATTGCGCTCAATAGTACATGTAGTACGGCAAGTGTGGGTGCCTAGTTTGCTGTAGGACTCATTGCAACCTCCACATTTAATGGAATCAACATCGCTGTCAGTTTCATCACTAATATCATGAAATATATTGCTATCCATATTGTCTTTGAAAAAGTTTTCAGTATTGTCACCTTCAGCAGACACATATTCTTCCATAGAACTATCCATAGTACCATCATGCATGTGGAACTCTTTGTTGAAGAAGTCATTGTAGTCACTAACGGAGGGTTTGTTTATGTTGGTGTCTGATAACAATAAATTACCCAAAACAATTATTATGTGCTAATGCTAATGAACAAATACTAGGTCAATACTGGCACAAGGCCTTTACCTTTAATATATAATAACTGCACCTATAATTGAGTTACAGAAATTTATGAAAATTAATCTTAAATACTAATAAACACCTTAGACATAATTACTGTGTCAAATTAAGTCATGAATTGGAGGACTATCAACAAAATTTTTACACAATAATCTTACCCATTAATCTTTGATTCATCTACTTACATCTTAATAGTAAGGCACTCGATTATAACATGAACAATCTTAAATAGAGAAACGTGTCTGAGGTAGGGTCACAATGGGATAGTCCTGAATTACAGATCACCCGGCTATTGAGAATTTATTAGTATAATTTTAATTCAAGAATAAGGATGTTAGTAGGTTAGGTACTAAAAAATACACATTACCTGGACATTGTCTTATCAATTTATCAATTCTTTCACACTGCTGTTTGAATAAATATGCTGTGCTTAAATTTTCTATGCAGGATGAGCAGACGCGATCTGATAAGCCATCACCTTCATATATCTATGTTTAGGGAAACAAACATAGGTCATTCAAACAATTTAGATTTTCAGCCAGAAGTACTTACTAAATTACTAACAGATATTATGGGTGTTTTTCTATTGAAAATGTGTACTTACCTGAATGTTAGTAAAGGACATAACCATATCAGATAACTTAACACATTCATCTTGTTCAAATATTGAACAAAAATCACCCAGTTTCAAACATAATCTGCATTTCTGGAATCGGGAATCCATTTTTTAACAATAATCTCCTGGTACAGAGTACCTTTAGCACCATTGCCCAATATTTACATTTAATTCACGCCTTATCAAGGTACCTATATTTGAATGATTTTCAAATAACACCGAAATCAAATATCAAATACACCCGTGACGTGCCCGATTTAACCGACTTTGATTTGTTTGAAATTTGACAGTGACTGGTGACCAAGAAGCTTATAGATAAAAGTGGAGGCAACACTCTAAATACCTAAGTGAAGCCAACTGTGGGCAGATGCTCTCTTTCTGAATGCATACATAAGATAAAGAAAACATATATCACTGTCTCGTTCTTATGTATGCATTCAGAAAGAGAGCATCAGCCCACAGTTGGTTTCAAGTTTTTGTTCTAAGTGTTGGCTCCATTTATACCTATATCTTCATGCTGGTGACACACTCAGACCAGTGTTGCCAACCATGCAAAAGCAGTCCAAACGCTAAAAATATCGCTAAAAGTAAAATAAAACGCAGTTTGATATAATCGTAATTTTTTTTAACGTTAAAAAAACTAAACGTGTATTGTAGTTGTTTGAACCCATGAAGCTGTAGAATGGGTAAACCTTACAAAAATTAAGAAAAAATAACTAGATTCTGCTTCGTCTGGCAGCAATAATAAGGTACAATACGTACAAGACTGTATGAAACAGGAAATTCATACTTTGAATCTTTGGAGGGATTTGATAAAATCTCTACTTACTTACTTTCTTTAGGGAAATCACCCCACAGAATTGTTATTTTAACATATTTCGTAAATTGATCATACACTGGGAGTCTTGTCAAGAGTGAATAGGTTACTTCTAGGCAAGCGTGCTCCATCTTAGACCGCATCATAGCTTCCCATCAGGTGAGATAGTGGTCAAACGTATGACTATCAACAATAAAAAAAAAAAACACTGTAGGTAGGGGGATTCAACTTTCAAATCGATGTAATCCCCGTTTATATCATCTCCTTGTGCTCAATGTGCTCTGCTCACTATAATAGTCAATACCTACGTACCTATGATGTTTACATTAACAATAAGAAACAGCATTCCTTATGAAAAAGAAAGACACAGCTACAGCTTCAAGCTTTAACAGTTTACTTGACTCTACTGACTATCTCATGTTCATATGCCTCATTTTCCCGCCCGCAGCAGGCGCACCGGGCGTCGGCGGGGGACGGATATCGCCCTCTTCCGGCCCCCCTAAATAGGGCCAGAGGCCCCCACATACATCAGGACCCGAAGTGGTGGCTTGTAGTGTTCCACGCGCGCCCCTCTGAGACGTCCGGGGGGGAGTCTAACGCCTCATTCCCCCCCCCCCCCCCCCCATGACCCGAGAAGTGGCCTGCACAGGCGGGCCGGCACCAGTCGGGGGTTGCGGAAGTATCTCCAGTTCTCGCGACCCCCGACGTAGGTGTGAGATGGAACACCGGGGTGGTTTTTAGTCAGTAAGAGTCTGACAGACCCCTCAGCCCACCCCTATTACTTTTGTTAATTCTGGGGCTACATTAGCGGGCGAGGCGGAGAATCGTGACGCATTGGCGCGCTAAAACATCGTGTATGATATACGCGATGTTCTTGTCTACATTAGGCGGCCCGGCGGGTGAAGATTCATCGTGCCGGATTGTGTTGTTCTGTGTTATGTGATGTGGCTGAGACGTAGGCTGTAATTCAAAATGGAGGTAGTAACATAGGTGTAGCCAACCAAGCGAATATTGTCGCCACAAATCCCTTTGATGCGAGCCAGTTTCTCGACAGTGCCCCGATAGTATCTACGTAGTCTTCCTCTCCAAATACTACGCATTACAACGATCTACCCGGCCACACTCATCGCGTTAACACTTAGAGGGGTTAACACGAATGCCGAATGATTCCATCTGGTCTCTTTCCATCGTCACTTGCCAAGCCATTAGGTTCTAACACAGCTGGCACGCCGGCGGAGACAAAAGCACGACGGATGATGTCATTAATGCTGGCGTGCCGTGCTGTCAGGCCTGCGCTCTTACAGCAGGAAAGGCCATGGTGACCGAGGCAGTCGACAACTTCACCGCATTGGCAGCGATGCGGGACTCCGCTAGGAGCACCCAGACGTAGACATGTAGCGAGCCGGAATGTAAAGTCACCAAGCATAGTAAGCTTCAGAGGTATTGGCGTCATCTAACACATGTTACCTCCAATTGTTGCAGTTGTCGCATGTAGCGAGCCGGAATGTAAAGTCACCAAGCATAGTATAGGTACTATGCTTGGTGACTTTACATTCCGCCAATACCTCTGAAGCTAGAGGCCCGACTCCCACTCACCCACAGCCAGCAAGCGGGAACGCTCAGCAGAATTGGTGGACGTATTAACGAGTTTATTCCGTACCAACCTGCAGAGCGACTCATCCCACTGTCTTTGGGAAGATGGGTTCACGGGCCGAACCGTATTTGGGCAAGCCACTTTCCAGGTGCTCACCGCATTAGTCAAGTACGGCACTTCAAAGTCAAGCAGTGACGAGGATAAGATTTTTGTGATTTTATATTATTTATGCATTCAGAAAGAGAGCGCCCACAGTTGGTTTCACTTATAATAGGTATTTAGAGTGTTGCCTCCACTTTTATCTAAGCTTCTTTCTTGCAAGGAACGCGAGTTGTCATTGTCATGGTATAAATGTTCTGTGGTCATGTCAGCTGTCTGCCCGAGTGCCCGCCTAGGGTATTAGTGTTCTGTAGCTGTCTGTTATTGGCGCCGCCATAGACATATAAATTTGTACCTCTTTGGGCGCCGCAGACCCGCACTCTCATGTCAAAATTGTATTGTTGGCAGTGGTCTCGAACCCACCGATTTTTCGGTATTTCTACCGATATGGGACCGTGTCTACCGAAATACCGAAATGTAAACACTTTCTCACGATTTTTGAGAATAAAGGGAAGTTTCCCAATTTTTACCCATTAAACATTTTTTCACAGGCAACCCATTTCATTTGGTCTATAAATCATGAGTATTCTCTACCTACTTAGAGAAAAGTTGTCATTTTCGGGGAAATATCATTTTATCCTAGTTTTAGGGAACGCCCCTAGTAGGTAGATTCACTTGCCTATATAAACAAAACTAAAATCGTGGTGATGGCACTTAAATGTTTCCATTGCTTTTGCTTCTTACTTGTCTTTACCATGGTAACACTGCCCCATTCCGCAGCCAATGTTGAGCGCATATTCTCACTATTCTCACATGTCAATCCAATGAAAACAAAATAACGAATAGCCTATCTACCGAATTTGTCACAGGTTTATTATTACACTAGCAACCCGGCCCGGCTTCGCATGGGCCAATAGCCTTCCTCGATAAATGGACTATCTAGCACAAAAAGATTTTTTCAATTCGAACCAGTAGATCCTGAGATTAGCACGTTCAACCAACCAAACAAACACACTCTTCCGCTTTATAATATTAGTATAGATACAAAACGATTAATAATTAATGAGTTAATCGTTATGATTTTGAAATTAGTTATGAAATTACTGTGTAGAGTCTGTTGTGTATTTGGTAATTGTTGAGAAACTCTTCAAACAAACACAGCTCTAACAATAATTAGGTTTATTACTTAAAATAATCAAATTATATTTGCAACACGACGCGAATAGGAAAAAGATAAAAGTCAGTCGATTCGATGTTCTGTTGTTCCTTGTTCTGACAGACCATAGAGAAAAATAATAAGTAGGCAGAGCAGCCGAACTGTATGATCGCCAGTTACAGGCCTACAACTGCAAATATGATTAAAGGATATTCATATGATCCTAATAAAACCAAAATTTATAAGTGTGGTTAATTAGTTATGCACAAAGTTTAAGTTGTTGTGTGTTAAACTGACCTCATAAGTTCCTAATAATCAACAAAGTTATTTTTGTTATAAAAATAAATGTGACCTTAAATAGGTTTTATACTTACCGATTTTGGGTACGAATCTACTGATTTTTGTGGGCAGCTCTACCGATTTCGGCTTTAGACGTTCGAGACCACTGATTGTTGGTTATGTATGTTTTTGTTTATCAATTTAACATCTGCAAGTTTGTTTTGTTGGACACTGTTAAAAATAACAAGATTTATGTCTTTTTACTAAATTACAAAAAGCATTATTTGACCAATTTATAGCTATTGTAGTGTTAATACATAGTAATCAAATTATAATGATGCAGCCAGAACTTCACGTGAATCCAAATATTTACATGCGACCTTTCCCTCGTTTTGATCGTCCTACGATTATTGGTTTCATTGGTCTTGAAAATCTGAAATATGCACGGCAGATTGGCAATGATAGAGTACATTTCGACTTGAACTTACATTTAGACAAGGTAATACGTAAACCGCCAGACCTGGATGTAAAGCTGAAAGACCTGCTAAAGTTCTTATTAGAGCATGAACATCGCTTAAATTTTCCTTTAGAGAACACTTTAGATAAAGCAAAGTTTTTTTGCTACCGCGGTCTAATGACTTGCATAGCTTGCACTCCATATGAAAACAAGGAGTCATGGAAAATTGTAGCTATTTTATTCAAAGGCACTATCTACCTTTGTGCAAGGGATACAGAGGAAAAATTTAACAGAAGACAGAATATGACTGAAAGAGATAAACAGTTTACTTCATGGGGCTATAAGTTTGAACAGTACCTCTTATCTGGTTAGTACATAGGGGGTCATGAATCTTAGTTTGAACTCTTGAACTATATTATTATAAAAAAAATTAACATATAAATAGCAATTAATTGATTTTTTAAATATTAAAATGCTATTGCAGATACACCAGATTGTGAGCCAAATCCTGATGTTCCTGTGGATGAGAATGAAGAATTCTCTTTAGTTTTCACAACAAAAGTAAACCGCCATACGATAGTGTATGGTGCCGAAATGGATGGCATTAGATGTGATAAAGCAACTATTCCTAAACCTCCTTCTTCAGAACTAGGACCAGAAGCCATAATTAAATATTTATCTACTAAGGAATTTATAGAGCTCAAGACAAATAGGCATATAGAACATCCAAAACAAGAGACCAGTTTTAGGTTTGTTAATTATACACTAATTTTAGAGAAGGATTTAAGGTTTTCAGCCCTCATACACATGTAAACTATTGCACTATGTGAGTAGATATCAAAAAGAGACCTATACATACTTGAATTTACTTGTATGTAATACAGTACTTACATGCTGCTTTAAAGATATAGGACATTCACTAAATTGTGTTCTTGATGCTCCATTTCATTCCCTCTTTTAATCCTTCCACATACTATGGACTTTAGAACCTAGCCTTGTATTTTCACTGTAAAAATGTTGTGATTGAATTTATCCTCTTTTTAGAACCAAATACTACCCTTTTTCAGGCGATTCAAATCAAAGAAATGGTGGTGTCAGTCTTTTCTAGCTGGAGTGGACACAATATTATGTGGATATAGAAATGATGATGGAATTGTAGAAGAACTGAAAACATGGAAAATTAAAGATTTAGTAAAAATGTCCCAGGTAACTTCTTCCTGTTGTACTTTTCATAATAGGGTATTTTACTCTATACGAGAAAAAATCTATAAATATGTTATTGAGACAGTTTAGGCATAAAGCAGTCGGAAAATGTAAGTTTTAGTTCATAAAATAACAAAACAATTTTTTAAATTCAATTCATTGTTTTCAGTATTTTTTATCTGTTATAAAACACCGTGAAACAGTAGCGGCCATGTTATTACGTCGTACGGCTGTGTAAACAAAAAATTGACAACTGTCAGTCAACCGATTGGCGTAATATAGGCTTCGTACTCATATTATTTTCGTAACCAACGTAATTTTTTCATTATTACACCTATTACAAAATATATTTTTATTTTTTTTTAAATGATATACAATTATCATATTTAATATGAGCTCATTTGATACAAAACGAACTGACGTCATTTACGCTGAGCAATATGGCGTCCAGTAAGAGGCGTTTTTGTCAAACTACGCGCGAAATTTGAAAATGTAAAATTTAGATGCATTTTTATGGCACTTATCGATTGAATAAAAATTTTGTGTTTTTTTTTGGTGGCATATTAGCACTACAGAATTTCATTGAGACACTTTTCAAAAATGGGTGTAATACCCTATTATGAGTTACTACTAACATCAGGCAGAGGGTTCTTAGGGCCGGTTTTTTGATCCGTAGTTTACTCAACCAATAGTTAAAAAATTTTACTAATGGTTAAATTTCGGCAAAATGTGTTTTTTGAGCAATTGTTAGCTTAACCAATGGTCAAATAAATAACTATTAGTTAAAAAATTTAACCACCCAACATTGGAGGGTTAACAATATGGCGGATAGTTAACTCAAGCATAACATCTGTTTTGTACAAGTTTTTTTGTTGTCAATTTCTGAAGTATTCTCTGTATTTGTCAGGTAGTCCATTTCTCAATTTGTTTTGTGATAATATCATGAATTTAAGCATAGTTAGATACTTTGATATTACGTTGGTAAGTTAATCAGACGATCATATTTTTGTGAAGTAGGTACGTGGTAATGAGAAGGGCGAAAGTTTTTAGAACATGTGTGGGTTAGCTTGGGCACCTGGGATAGTGAAGACTTTTGCCAATGTTATCGGTTATCGAAGGAACATGGTTAGTTGGTGAAATTGGAACCTACCCCACAAGGGGTAGGTAGATAATGAAAAGCTGTCAAGTGTCAATAAGGCCTTTTTTTTTGGTTTCTGTCACTCATTAAGGCCAGTGTTGTCACTTAAAAAACTATATGGCAGGTCATTTTTAGGAAATTACTTGTCCTTACACTGGCAGCATTATAACCAATGGTTAAATTTAACTATTGTCAAAATAGATATTGAAAAACGTTATAGCCCTTTAACCATTAGTTAACCAGTTAACTATGGTTAATCTAACAAATGGTTATACTGTGTTTGACCACGGATCAAAAAACCGGCCCTTAGTAAGAGCCGTAGTTAGGAAGTTAGCATTACGACGGCCCAGCACAGTTTGATTCAAGCTTAATGGCAACTGTGAAGTGAAGTGCGCTGTTGGCTGTGCAGTATCCCGCCCCTCACCTCCGCTGATGCGCAAAATTGTTACTGCGCAGCCACTCGCCTCATAATCGTACTGTACTTGGGTATGGCGCGGGAGAACGTAGTGCCGGCCGAGTCCGCCGCGCCCTCAGTTCACACCCTAACTATTACTAAAGCCCAAATAACTACATAGGTATCTCTGACAGGTAAAAACAAGTTTATTTTATAAACTTTTTTATTTCCAGAGATTTTGGAATCCAGATGTGTGCTTCAACTTCTTGGATACCTTCTTAATATACGTAAAGCGATGTTTGGAAAGAGAAATAAAATACAAACATGGGGACAAGGCATTGAATAATCTGCAAGAATTGCCAATGATAAGCTTGCTGTTTGAGTGGACACCAGGTATGCCTGTTCAGGTGGCTGAAAATTATTCTCCCCAAGATGATCCCATACTAATGCCATGGTTTACAAATAATTATGGTAAGGTTGAAAGTTAAGACTTTAAGTTGTAAAACAGAAAAGACCTAGTTTCTACGAAAAAAAAATCTGATGCTCAAATGCACGCTACTTGGTATTAAAATACGTATCTGCTGTGCACAGTTCCATGAACCATGTTATAGTATGAGAAATTCTCTTTGATCTAGTTGAACATATCGGAAGCGTGCATTATATTTTTATCAAGTAGGCTCAAAGCTGGGCCTGCATGCATGTGAAACAGGGCTATTCTACGAAAAGTCCCCAATCCAATATTGAGTACATTATCTTGTTGTTGTTTCACAGCAACTGTGTGTGTATGATACCTGTTATCGTTTGGTTTTGGTTACAATTTAGCTAGCTTAGCTATAGCTAGATTAGCCACTAAGATAATATATAAGCTATTTATATGTATAGATTACAATAATAACAACTATATAATAGCAGTAGTGTTTTTTCAAGTCAACAATCTGTCAAATTTCTTTGATAGATTTTCAACTTTATTGCAAATAATTAAGGTACATATTCAATTGCATGTGTGCACACTATGTAGACAAGCATATTATAAGTTGGAAGATTACATCAATGATAAAGATGCTTGGCTGAATGCTGGTCCTGCTCCACAGCCAGTTTAGGGAATTTCCAAATTGGAAGAAAAGGATGTTTCCTACCCCTTTTTCTATTGACATGAGTAACGAGTATCGTTATTATTTTATATAGATATTTTTAAATTATTAACTTATCACACTTCATGATAAAATAATATACATTGGAAACCTTAGTTTTGTATAATTTAGCAGCATTATTTCAATTTTGTAAATGTGAATACCATGGAGCCATGTATATTAATAACTTTGTTTGACAAAAATTAACATGGCGGTTGGGAGTATTGTCATGCTCGCTCAAATGTCTCGCTGATGGTGGCGCGTGTGTTGGATCATTCGGCTCCCTTCAAAATGGTTGAGCTAAATGGTGCTGATTCACGCGTCATGTTCGTGAACGGGCGCTGTCAGTGGAGATTGGTCAGCTCTTATCTGCCATGGATTAGATGCCACTTTATCTTGCTTCTTTTTTGTGTTTTGTATTGTTAGATTACCTTCATCGTTTTCACATATAGAAGCAACAAGAATGTAACCAAACTTTGTAAAAACTTGATTTAAAAGGGTGTCCATGGAGTTTCTTGCTCGTTCTTCTCCATAGAGACCTACCTACGTTTTGGAACGAGCAACTAGCTTCAACTCTCTGACTAACTGACCGACTCCTTGACAATTCAAAAGTGCCTGTAAATGGTTTAATTGAAATAAATGCTTTGACTTTGACTTTGATTGGGAAAATTTAACAGTTTGGTATGGCTTGATGTGCTGGCTTCTGTTTTTTTATTTTCTTTTAATACAGTTTCGTAACTTTTTATAAAAAAGAAAACTTAAGTGTTATCGTATTATCTTTATACAGCATGTTTTTTTTTAGAAGTATTGAAGTATAATATTATGTAATTAATGACCATTTCCAAATTGAAACAAAAGCGGGGTTTAAATTAAAACAATGCCATTTACTATATAGTACCATTTATTATCACTGCATAGCAATTAATGGTGTAAATCAACATCCATAAAAGACTAATCAACAACATGGATATCTTCACTTACAACTAGATATGCTTAATATAGCTAATATGTATTATCATACATTCATAAAAAATATTTAGAAAATAAAAACAATAATTAACAGAACAACATAGTTGTAATAAAAATAAATGGTGTCATGTATTAATACGTGTCAACCAATGTTAATGCTGTATTTACATAACAATGATTTATTTTAGCAACAAATTCTCCATCATGCCACTGATGCACATAGGTATTTTTATAAAAACATTTCAAATTTAAACAAATATTCCTAAAAGATATCATAGTTATTATTTTTTAAATTAAAACATCTAATGTATTAATTTTAACAATTACTTAGGCATGTTAAAAATGTCATTACAAATCTTGAATTTAATTTGAATGTCATAATAAATTATATGTTTCTGAATAAAGTATTATAAATGGATTGGATTGAAGAAAAATTGAATTAATGGTTAATTTACTTAAAAATCATTTTACATGTACATGTCTTAAATATCTTTTTTGTTGTTAGAGTAAAGACATCAAATACAAATAATAACTATCTACAGGTACACATTAATATTTAAACAAATGTTTACTAATCATAAAAACATTACATGTATAAATGTACCTAAATGTTTATTTGTTAAAAATGTTTAAAAGGCGAATGACTTACTTAAAGCCATTGTTGTCCACTGCAATAGCATCCAAATCAAGTGAAGTTATAGAATATAATTTAAATTTTATTATAGGTAGGTACCTATTTGGTGTATCGAGTTTTGATTCTTATTCGTTTTTCAAATTGTAACTACAAAACAGTCCTTAGACTTAAAAATAAAGGCGACGTCAAAGTCAGATTGTTACCATGGTTTTAGGTTTACTGTAGTGTGTAATACGTAACTGTTCTTGGATAAACATACTGTGAGCTGAATGTTGACTTGGTTATGTATTTGCAATGGCTTTTAATGGCATTATACATGTTCGAGAGTTATTAAATTGCGCTCTTTAAGCAGGAGCGCAACAGTCTTACACATAAAAAAAAACGAATGCTGAGACATTAACCATATTCATTAATTCAGTACAAACAGCCATACCCAACTGTCAAATTTTCCGATTTGAATATGAACCTTATGGTTTTGTGATAAAGTTGAAAACCTATCAAACAAATTTGACTGTTGTAGTTTTATTTGCTGAACTCTGTACATTTTGATACATTTTTGCAAAAATTGCCTTTGTGATTTGTGTCCCGGAATTAGTTTACAACGATATGAGTTAAAACCGACGTACTAACATAGTATTTAAGACACAAATACGTTCGCAGACATATATCTTAATATCCAAATCTCAAACAATGCGCACGAAAGAAACGGTAGGTAAGTATAATTCTTTTTTTTTTTGAGAATATTTACGGCAATAAAAATTTTATGATTAATAAAATCTACGATTTCATTTATTTTGTTTCAAAGAGAAATTATAAAACAGACAAAAAATTATATATACATATATGTAAGATTCAACGCATATTTTGTGGGTCGATTGAGTTAATTTGTCGATATGCTTAATTTTAACACAATTATAACTGAGAATTTTGTTAAAAGTGATGTTAATTAACGTCTTACGCAATTATACATGTACATATTTTTCACGATTGCAATTACTATGGAATTATATATTTTGCATTATTATCATTAATCATCTTAAAAGTCGCACGGTACCGGTCAATGTGGCGACACTTGGGGGAGGCCTATGTCCAGCAGTGGACGTCTTTCGACTGTAATGATGATGATGATCTTATAAATTCGGTATATCAACAGAGTAAATATAAAAGCTAGTTTAAACGTATAGATAGTTAAAAGAGATGCGAATTTAATCACAACACAATGCGAAGGTTATTAGGTTTTATGTAACACAATAATTATCTTTCATTACACATTGTCAATTTGAAGTGCACATTTATAATCTGACATCTATAATTATTAAAATTAGGTGTTCAATGGATGTTAATTAATTTATAATTTAGATGTTGACGAAAATCGTATAAAAAAACAATGAGAAATGGTATGAACATTGAAAATACATATTTACAAAGTGCTTCAACGTCTTAACCCTTAACTTACGAAAGACGAGCCTTAACAAAATGTACAACTTAATAGTAATTAGGTACTAGTCGGTTTTGGTAAGTTGTACCAAATTGGAATAACACTGATCTGATCACTGAGGTTATTCGTTGTGTACATGTAGGTATTCCTCGAGACGAAGTGATCATGAAAAGTTATTTCTTTGTGTTGATAATATTCTACAAACTTTAAACAGTCTTCGGTTTCACTTACATATACCTAGGTATATCCCTGTCGAATCAGAGTGTTTTGTACTAGCGTTATAACAAACCAACTACTAAGCTTTAAAAGGACATTTTCACTATAGCATTCGTTATTGAGGCACAGGTTGACGAAAATAATTGAAATATTCATTTTTTATATCTTTCACACGTTAATGAAACAGTTGATTTTTAAAATAATATCTACAATACAAAACATAACAAAATACACAACAATATCGCTAGGCCTTCAAGTTTTGAACTTTACATAATGATAGAAGCCGGTCTTGTGACGTGAATATAGTTATAAACGACCGTTTCATTAAATTGTGTCTAATGCAGTCAATACATTTTTCTTTCTTGTATCTTATATTCGTTATATCAAACCTATTTATTGGTCTGTCATTTTTATTAAGTATACAGTATGCTAATTAACGAAAGGTGGTCCCTTTAACCGGCATTACTACATCGTCAATAGATACTAAAAAAACATTCCCAAAAATAAAAAGTTATTATATTATTTTTGAAATGTCACACAAAATTGGATACGTAAAAGAAACACTACATTTTTGTTTTCTTTTTGTACTTTTTTTTTTATAGTGTTATATATTTTTAAATCTATTAATGATGTAGATTGAAGAAGAGAACACCCTCTGTTACTTAACTTTCTCTATAAATAAACAGACACGCTCAATTATTCATAATTATACTTATGTTTGTTACGCTAATGAAAGAGAAGAAAGAGTAGTGAAAATACGAAATTAGAGGCAAAAGGCGGAAGAATTAAAAATAACTTATCTATATTTAATGTGATTTTATGAACGAATAACTAGATTTTGAATAATCCGTAGTTTTATTTTCACTACTCGCATTTCTTTTTTTAATAGCATGAATTGTTACCATTTGGCATTATGGTTGCGACCGGCTTTGATACCAATGAAACACAATAGTAATGTTTACGTCTTACAAGCTCACTGCAGCCACGTTGGCAAGTTCAACTCTTCATCCCGCATTTTATGCGATCAATGTAAATTTAGTATATCAGTAAAACTCCTATGTGATAATAAAATATATTAAATCTTTGTGCTAACTTACAATAAATTCATTTTCATAAACTATATATACTATATTATAATTTTTCTTATGAAAAACCAATTCTAATTTACTAAGCGCGCTTGGCACGCTGCATTGGTCTGGTTAAACACTATAACTACGTACTTTAGCTACTTTCACATGATGTTGATGATGGAACTGGTTAGCTAGTATCACTATTGACTGTATCTCACTAGTATATAAAAACTGTATCAAAATTTCGATGTTTCTTTGTGATTAACAATGAGCGCAGATATTGTCACGAGGCACATACCACCTTCCACTTACACTTATGTTACAATAGAAGCAAGGAGATTGTGGTGAGCTATCTGTTACATAACATAACTTACGGACTATGTTCTACTGAGCGCGAATATCATACACAACATATTACAAATTGAAGATAGAAAACTTATCATTAACTAACATTTTCAGCCAGAAGACGTTTTAATTCATTTATACTGCAAGAAATACTAAGATCAATCTACTTCAATACGGTATGGACTTAACACATACAGCAATAGAAGCAGTTAGCAAACAATAAGCTACAAATGTATTTACAAAATTAATTTTGGTGTAAAGCATCTTGGTTTGCAATTCATTCCACAAACGTCGAATATTCTATTATTTACACTGACGATGACGTTCAGCACAACGTGTAATATTGATATTTCCATCGCATTGTTTGTTTGCAGGTGATATATGCCCAATATTGTAATAACTTGTCGGTAAACACAAAAATTATCAATACAGTTTCCCTAAAACTAGCTAGTACAAATAACAATAATTACGTATCTACCGACATCGACAGTGCGTATCATTGTATATTATTAGTCAATTTCACATCAGGCTGAACGTGTCATATCTATAGTCTTCGTAATAATCTTTAAAGTTGGATCTTCATTTTATGTAAAAATATATATTTTTATATTATGTGGTCCGTTGCATCACACGCATTCTGCGCATGTCGACAGTTGAGCCGCGGTTCAACAATCATCACATTCGAAGTTAATATAGAATTTAAATAAAACATTGCAGGAATAATAATGATTCAACACGAATTCCATCAATTTGTTAAACGTGCCAATTTATTAGGCTAAAATCAGCAGCATATATAACTGTAACTTTAAGTTCATACTTCTCCAACTAACATTGTCAAATATTAAAACAAAAAATACATTGCCAATAATTGATTTGTGGCTTAACGAAAGGCAACCTACTCGAAGCCGTCAAAAATAAAAAATGATTTAGAGTTTTGCTTTTGCTTACTCTAATAATTGATGTCACATAGCTTTTATTATTATCACAATATTATAGTGCATTGATTATTGACTCAATTTTTGGGAGTGTGCGATCCAAATTTAAACTAGGTATGCACAACTTAGCACTTGCCTTCACTGAAGGCATACAAATACATTGTACTCTGTAGATATCCAATTTATCGGTATCTGTACAAACAAATTCAAACTTATATTATTATACTACATATGTACAAGTGGTGATATTTGAAACAGCTGACTAGAGATCGACATACGGAGTGGGGTCCATTTTGTCGAGGTCGGCCAATAAGGCGGGCGTCAGCGGGTCTCCCAGGATGTCCTCCCGCAGCATGTCGTGTAGCGGAGACGTCAGGCCCTGCTCGCTGTCCACCACGCTCTCGTGCATTTGAGTGGAGCCGCACACCGAGTTACCATTGATAAGAAAATCTCTGTTGCTGTAACTGAACACGCTTCTTTCCTCCGCGAACTGAGGAGTAGATGGCACTGATTTCGAGGATATGCCGTTCGATGCGTTAGAGTAATTCTCGGCAGCAAACAGTTCTCTGGAGCGGCGAGAATCTATTTGTAAGTTGGGCGCGGTGCGTTTGTAGGGCAGCGGTGTACTCGGGACCGATCGTGATGTGTAGTATTTATTTTTTTCCGTAACTAATTCCGATAAAAACTCAATACTATTCGCTCGTTTAAGAAAATCTTCTACGTTGTCAGCGGCGGCGCTGTCGTTGGTGAACGATTGGTTGAACTGATTGCTTCTCTCAAGCAAATCGTCACCACTTGGTATAATCGAAGTCAATTGCTCATCCGAAAGTATCTGATGTTCAGGTAGGGGATCACAACCGTTGCTCAAAGTGTCATTAGAATTAAGAATACTTTGTGTAGCACTCGTGGTGAGCACGTCGTTGCTGCTGTCGATAGCGTCATATATTTTGTCAAGCGTTTCTCGATTAAGTCCAGCTTTTGATATGTCACAAGTATCTGCAAGCGACCCGAAGTCACAAAACTCATTGGGGACGGGCGTCGGGGGAACTGACCCTACTGGAGTGTTGTTATAACTCAATAGCCCCATATTTCCTATACCCTGCTTCAGAGGTACTGATTGTGATCTAAAAGTGTCGGGTCCTGATCGGTACACTTGTGACTCTTGGAAAAACTGACTAACCTCACTTGACAAAGGATCAGCAGACAAAGGTTGGTCTCCATTTATATGATCTCGAAATGGTGCGTTGGGTAAAAAATTCAAACATAGATTGTTGGAGCCATTAGACATTCCCGAAGGGCACGTGTACATATGATTCTTATATTGCGTAAGTATGTTTGGTGAGGGTGGAGCTGAGATCGGTTGGCAATACTTGCCAGGACCACAGAGTTGTGATTTACTCATAAACTTTTGATCATTGGGTATAGCAAACTGTTTAGAACATGGATCTGTCATGCCGAGGGACAAAGGATTTCGTCGTTTCCTTCCATTATGCTTAGGTATTGGTCGAGGACACAGCCGCGACCGCGGCACCGGGGTGTTTCTTGGACTAACGAAAGGGCTCGCAGCTGTGCTGTGCGATATAGGAGAAGTCTGTAACGAACCGCCCATAATTATTTGTTTATTCACCTTAGTTGGACTTTGACCTCTCTGTCCGAATCCCAATGGTGACTTAGAATGGAAGTTTCCTGGTGAATGGCATCCATCAGAAATTGGCACAAACTCGTATTGTTGTGTTCTGGTAGTTGGACTCTGCGGTTCATTGTGACAATGTCCATTATACAAATTTGGCCCTCCAACATTTCCAGGCACTTGATTGGATGCAGCGTCGTTGACATATGATAAAGACGTGCCATTTTGATTCGGTATGGAATTATTGTGCTTGTTGGTGTTCATAACAGATTGATTGGTTAAGGTTGGGCCATTCAGTTCTAGTTCATTTGTCCCTAGTGGTTTAAAGGCGCCTTCAGATATAGTAGGCTTCATGGCCGGAGGCTCGTGTGAGTTTTCCTGCGAAAGTTGAGACTCTTGATTAATTTGCATAGTTTGAGAACTAGACCCACTCTGGTTCTTTAAGTTTTTAGCTAGTAGCTCTCTGAGCTGCGATATCTTTTCGTTTTTGCCCTGACTATGGTCGTCGTGTGGGTCCTGACCTCGTTCTAAAAAAGCAGCTGTGTTTTCAGACGTGCTCGCGTTTGCTTGGGCTTGCGCTTGATTTGCACGATGATGAAAATACTGCAGCAACTCTTCTTCATGCTCCTGACTGTTACCTTCGTTTAAATAATCGTCTAAATCATGTTTATCAATGTTACATATGCTTATCACACGTTCCCTGTTAAGGATTTCCGAATGTTTCTCTTCACAAATCATCCCCGTCTTTATGTTTATCCCATCCAGACCGCAACATGAATCAGGCGTCACGGTTCGCTCGGGCGATCCCGCCCGTTCCGGCGAGGGTCCACTGGCTCGGCCGCTCGATTTCCGTAATTTATTGCGTAGCATTTCGGACTTAGACGTCGGAGCCTTCACCGACCGTGTGGGACTCGCCGCCTCCTGTTCCTCCCGGGCCAGCGCCGCGGCGGTGCTTTTGGACCGGCTCGTTAAGTTTTTTGGATCCTCTAAAAAAGCAACCTCGGGACGAACGGGAGCATCGGCGGGCGCGGGCGCGGAGCTGCACGCCACGTCGGGCGGCGGCGCGGGGGGCGCGGGCGCAGGCGGGGGGCCCGCCAGCGCCTGGCGCGCGGCCGCCAGCTTACCGCCCAGGATCTCAGCAGCGCGCATCTTCTTGGGCAGGTACTCGGTGCGCGGGAAGTCCTCGGGCACGTGGTGCTGGCGCGCGTCTGTCTGCGAGCAGCGCGGTGAGGAGGCGCGCGTCTCGCTGTGGTAGGTCTCCAGGATGAGCTTCTTGCCGGGCAGCGGCAGGCGCGCCGGCGCCGGCGGCGGCTCGGGCGGGCGGCGGCGCGCCCACTCCGTGCGCTCGGTGGACAGGTCCAGTGACGCGTCGCTGCTGAGGTTGATGGGCAGGTTGTGCGCGGTGTCGGGTGGCCGCGTGAGGTCGCGCGGCGCGTACGACGGCTCAAACACGTACGGGTCGGGCCGGTACTCATGCAGCGGCAGCGCGGGGTGAGGCGCGGTGGGCACGTGCGGGGGGTGCGGCGGGAGCGCGGGGTGGGGCGGGTGCGGGGGGTGCGCGCGCGGCGGCACGGAGTAGCTCGGCATGGGCGGCCGCACCTCGTACACGGGCGCGTACGGCGGCGCCGGGTATCCGTAGCTCATATCGGGCATGACTTCGCTCTCGTGTTTCATCGGTTGATGGTGGCCCGCGTAAGACGTGGAGGGGGGGGATTCTCCCGCGACTTCCAGACCTTTGTTCTTTTTAGGCCGTCCAGGAGTTCCTTGTGTCTGTCGATTAATAACAACCATGAATTACAGATAAAACAAAATCACTTGCGAACACCGACAGTCTTGTCTTAAGAATTACTATAACTTACCTGTATTTTTCGTTTCAGATGTTTTATTAACTGTCGACTTGTTGCGTCATCTGCAGGTGCTAAAAGAGGACAAATGAAACAAAATTATTTCTTTATTTAAAAATTTTCAAGCA
Source organism: Charanyca ferruginea (assembly GCA_947361185.1). NCBI lineage: Eukaryota > Metazoa > Arthropoda > Insecta > Lepidoptera > Noctuidae > Charanyca > Charanyca ferruginea. Next base: position 15,418,888 of record OX376059.1, on the reverse strand, counting down.
CTGAGTATATCATTAATTAAACAACTACCTATTGTACGCACGGCTACACATTAAGCTATACATTTCCAGTTTAAGCTGACCTCTCACTGTATGGATATTCTATACAAGGCGAGATCAGCTTATACTGTTCGCATACAAAATTTTACCCGTTTTCGCGCTCGTCAAAAAAAATCCTAGCTCTGTCGTGTCGTGTACATTGGAAACAATATTCCGCTACAATTACTCAACATTTTTGCCAACAACTTTTGACGTTGCGAGTGCGAGATGTTCTTTAGTTCACCGTGAACATTAGCATGTTGCCAGCAACATTGATAGAATGCCAGATGTTGCTAGAACAAATTTGAGCACATGAGTCTCTTAATCTATATAAATTAAGAGACATCTTGTCCTCATGTGCATAGTTCATTTGTTCTAGCAACATGTGTTAGGCTCTAGACAGACGGACCGCATTTCAACTGCAATTTGCGTTTGGATTGCAGTTGAAATGCGGTCCGTCTGTTTAGAGCCTTAATTTAAATAAGCCTTATGACTATATTATAGTCATATTGTTTATTTTTATTGTTTTGTTAGAGAACTTGAACCCTGACGTCATGTTTATCGTAGCATCAGCGGTAATTTTTTGTCCACTAAAGTGTAGGGTTAAGGACACTTTGGGCACTGTAGTAAGTGAGCCATGGTCTGGTCAGGAGCACCGCTCTCACACTGAGCATCGGTGGGATTTATAATCGCAAATTTTGCTAGGTCCTGTTGTGTTGTGCAATTATTCTGGCGACAGCTGGTGTCGGCGGTGTATACCACGCTTAACCCCTAAGAAGCGTAGCCTCTATAGAATTTTGCAAGGGGAGTTGGGGGATTGTGGGGGAGGTGAAACACCGCACAAGATCAAGAAGTTTGTAAAGAGATGGGTAGGCCTTTGCCGAGCAGTGGGGCCCAAAAATTGAAAAACAGGCTTTAACCAGAGACAAACAAAGAAATGGTGAAATTAACGTCCGCCGTTCTGCAAGACGCCGCCGCGCCGCGTCAATGTGGTTGCTATGGAAATGTGCTGTCAGACCGGCCCGGAGAGCGTCGGCCGGCGCTCTTCTTTTCACACAGACCGGCGCGAGTTATACGCTTGGAACTGGCCGGAGCCGACGACCGTTTCACATAGACCGGCTGGAAGAGCACTGTTTTTGAGCGGATGCGCTCGGAGCCGAGCGCGCGGGTGCTCTACAAGGGCGGTGTACCTCCAGTTCCGCGCAGTCCAAGTTTTATTTTCGATGTGTTATAACGTGAGCTTTTAAATTGAGTCATGGATTTGGATAGCTCCGATGAAAAAGATATTTGTTAGCAAGATTATTTGAAGCAGAACACAAACGAAAACGCAAGCGGAGAGAAATATGGGTTAAAAATATTTGGCAGCCGGTCGGCTGCTCGAGCATGAAAGAGCACGCAATCGGAGCCGGTCGGATTCAGATGTGCGAGCGCGGAACGTCATCAGAGGCAGCCGGTCGACTCCTCGTATTTTTCACGGGTGCTCCAAAGTTCACCAAAATTTTCAACTCCGATAATTGGAAATCCGAAAATGTTCTTCCTAACATTTTTCATCCTAACAATCACAATTCCTAACTACTCTGTCTCTAATGTTCATAATTCCGAAGCATTCAACTTCATAATGTCAGTAGCAATAAACATCTGTTATACTTTTATTTGTTTTCCTATATTTTCTCAACATAACCATCTTTTACACTATTATTCAAAGTCATATCTTTTTTGTTTAGATTTCTTTTTATTCATAATAATCAGTATTATATACATTAATTTTGCGTAACTTTATTTTCACATAACATGTATTGTATCTATAACGGTGTCCCTTGTTTCGCAGACAGAAATTTCATAGAATTTCGTTTCCCAGAAAATGTTTCATATAATATTTAGTTCTTGTAATTTTATTTCGACTATTATTGTTTCAAAGACTATTTACTTCAATAAAACATATTTCACAGAAACACAATTCAATTAACTTTTATTCACATTTTTTTGTTTAACAAACTTATCAAACAGTAGAATTATTTTTTAACGAATATTGTTTGTTCAGTGTATTTTTCCATGGAATTTATTTCAACGAAAATATATATAAATAGACAATAACTAAAATATTGTCTTAAAAAGTGAATATGTTGTCCTACAAAAGTTAATGACAGAAACAAATCGCTGCGAAACCGACTACACGTAGTCTTGTCTGCCCTACCCCTAGAGTGTAATTATAATCCGCGTAGGCGCGGAGGGGCGAGGCGGCCCGCGAGCTGAGGAGCAGGTGGTTTTGAGCGTTAATACCATCTGCGACGATAAGCTCGCGTTGGACCGCCGCCGCGCCGGAGCCGTGACAGAAATCATGCCGCTGCATGTTGCATGCTCGTTTGCATGATGCATGCTTGTTTACACGCTGCATGTTTGCTTGCACGCTGCATGCTTGCTTGCATCCACTGTTATTCGGTTTTTTTCATATATAAATCCATGTACGTCTAATTTTAATCCTCCGCGACTGGTTTTAAATAATTTTCCTCCATATTAATAAAGCATTAATACAAACATGCACGTAATGATAATACACCGACATGAAAGCATACCCCCAAATAATAATCATACCCTCAAATTAAAACTATAAATATCATCTTCTACCCACATATATTTTTTATTACACTTCGTAAATGTTTCTTTCTGAGTATGAGTGAAAATATTATGGTAATTATGTTTAGGGATAGAAGCGTTTTGATAAAAAGCAGTAGGAGTTTAAATATATTTACATTAATGATATTATTAATAAAAAATTTCGGAAACATGAGTGTTATGAACATCGCCGGTAGCACTACAAATAGTATGAATGAAAACTTTAGGATGAAAAATTTTAGGAAGAGTGATCATTCGGATTACAAATCCTTAGGAAGTACAATTTCGGGTAAAGAACTTTAGGTGAGCCAATATGGACCCATTTTTCACACTAAGCGCGTTATGTTGGCTCTCAAACATTCTCAATAATAAAAGAAGTGACATGTACAAATAAGCCTTATTACAATGATTCAAAACTCTGTTTTAAACGCGATAAAAAATCTGCTCTCCTCTCCGAGCCGGTATATGTGTGAACGGACCCTTATATATTTATGAAAAGCTCACTGTGCTTTCAAACATGCTTCATGTCTATATCGGTACTTCAGCGTAATAGTGTATATCGTTTAATAGAAGACCTCACCTTTAGGCGATTCGCACGAGGACGCGCCCCACTCTTTTTCCTAATCGCTTGCAGTGCAAGTGTGCATCCTTTTGCTAGTGTTGTAGTGCTGTCGATACGTATGAATTGTCTACGACAGTGCGCGCGCACACTATGATGACATATACGCCCGGAGAAAACTCCCCACACCTCGCGGCCTCCTCGACCAAAAAATAGTTAGTGGATTCCACTATCTGTAGCGCGGAAGTGCGTGTTCTTACGTTGCTTGAAAATATCTCTTTGTATTGTAAACACGCGCGCGTGACTGCGGGGCGTTAGAGAGAGCAGTGTGAGTTAGAGGAAGTTTCAATAATAAATGGTCCATACCGTGTGTCTGCGCAAGCGGCGGTGGGGACGCGCTGGCGGGTCCGGGAAGGGTATGCTGCGTGCTCGCCGACATCAAGTGCCGTGACAGCTCCGATACATTCGAGAATTTCATGCCTACAACAAAACCAACATTTAGAACTGAGTTCATATTGTTCTTTGGGTTTCCTTGCCTGTAATAAAACACAATAAAATTTGATTTATTTTAAATCATCTGACTATTCGAACCTGATATGATACATACCTAACTTTGTTTCAGCCCAATCACAAACTATCCTCTCAGTTTCTCTGAACGCGGCAGTTGGTTCCTGTTAAAACATAACACGATATAAAAGCGTTAGAACATAACACTTCAGTCCACTAGCTGAAGTATTTGAAAGTTTCGTGTAATGATAAAATAAACTCGTAGTGGTAAATATGAGTTTTTGCGTTACCGTGTATTATTTCGTTTTTTTTTATGCCCCTATTCTGACTTACCACAAGCCATTAGTGCCCTTAGGTATTCTGTCTACAAAATTTCATCGATTTTAATTACTTTTAGACCAAAATATGACCAGACTACAAGTTATAAGGAGTGCGCAACTTAATAATTATGTTCTTAATCGTTTTTAACCCCCGACGAAAACGACGGTGTGTTATAAGTTTGACGTGTCTGTGTGTGTGTGTGTGTGTGTGTGTGTGTGTGTGTGTGTGTGTGTGTCTGTCTGTGGCATCGTAGCTCCCGAACGGATGAACTGATTTTGATTTTGTTTTTTTTGTTTGAAAGTTGAATTAGTCGGGAGTGTTCTTAGCTATGTTTGATGAAAATCGGTCCAAGATGGCCGCCGCTACAAAATTACTAATCACATATTTTTTCACAACTCCCTCAATATGGGTATCAAATCAAAGGGCTTCACTAGTAGAATACTTTACACTATGATAAATTTCAAATCCAAGATGGCCGGAACCACAAAATGGCGAATTAATTATTTTTTTCACAACTTCCTCAATATTGGTATCAAATGAAAGGGCTTGACTAGTAGCATAATGCAGACTATATTGAAAGGGAATGAGGAATATTTTTAACCAACGAAATGAAAACTAAAAACTTGAAAATTAATTTTATAAACTCTTAAGGGCCAAAGGCCAAAGCACATAGTATACGCTACTTTTAGCATCGGCGATCGACGATTATGCGACTGTATCAATGCTGCGTCGCGTTTTGGCGACTCTCTGCGTTCGGAAGCGGTATCGGAATTGCGCGTTTTAGCGACTGCTCCGATGCTGCATCGCGTTTTGGTGACTCTCTGCGTTCGGACGCTGGTCGGCTGTAGTGTCGCTGATCGATAGTCGACTATTGATAGTTTGCCGATTTGCAATGGTATTGATTACAAAAATGATAAATTACTAAATTAATTCAATCAATCAATCAAATCAATTCAAAATCAATCAATCAAATCAACAATAAAAAACAAAAAAATCAACAACCAATCAATTCAATCAATATTTTTTTTTATCTTTATCCTTTTTTAACTGTAGCTGTAACATGGGTCAGTAAAAATAAAAAAAAAAAAAACTATAGTGGTCTAATTGCATGGTCTTCCTTTAATTACATTGCTGGTTTTGTGTAAGAATCAAACAAAATTACGTTTAAAAAATTTAAAATAAAAATTAAATTAAAAATTTAAAAAACCCCCAACGTAAAATATAAAAGCGATTACCTATTTAAAAAGTTAAAAATAATACCTTTTGTTGAGCCATCAAATGTTTGTTCGTTGAAATGGCGCTTTAATGTCGCGGCGGGGTACCGCTAAGTTAGCAATAACTAAATAGTTAAAATAGCGAACTCATGGTAACTACATTTGCAACAAAAATTTTATCGTACCGAAGCAAGTTGGTCGGAAATGCTGGTAAATTAAGAGAAAGTCAATGAAATGAAGGATCTGACTTACTTAAGCGGTACCCCGCCGCGACATTATAGCGCCATTTCAACGAACAAACATTTGATGGCTCAACAAAAGGTATTATTTTTAACTTTTTAAATAATCGCTTTTATATTTTACGTTGGGGGTTTTTTAAATTTTTAATTTAATTTTTATGTTATTTTTTTATGATGCCAGTAATTAGTCAAGACTTTTTCATTTAAAAGAAAACGCCTACCTTTTAGTTCTTATAGACACAATATGTACTACGTGACAAAGAGAAACAACCTTTTGATTATTATTTTGAAAAGCATACCTTGGATGATTCACCCAAATCAGGTAACTGTGGCACTTCTAATTTGATCTTTTTCCTAAGCCCCGCGTAGCAATATCTAGAAAGAAAGAAAGAAATTATTTATTCGTCGTTCTTAGTTTAATCTTAGCCAAACTGCCTTTACTAGAAACTGTTTGATGGGCTCATATACGACGTTAGTCTGTTTGTTTTTGATAACATTAACAGGTGCCATTGTACTCATCATAATGCACAACTTTTACCATGGGGCCAACCCCGAATTAGCGAAAAAAAAAACAGTTGATCCAAACATTATGTCGAGTTATGCGAACATATCAAAAGGCTCGCACCTAAAGGGGTTTCGATTCGAGACGGTCAAGCGGCTTGACGGCAAGCACATAATTTGGTTTTGCTTACTCAAGCAGTTTGATCAAGTTTGATGCGCCCATCAAGCATGTTTTGAGCCAGCAAGAGGGATGGGGCAAGCACGATGCTTGACTTAGGTAAATATTGTAAACGTAAAATGCTTAGATCAAGCAAAAAAAAAACCTACGTGCTTCAGTGCTTGCCGTTAAGTCGCTAGACCGTCGCAAAACCTCTTAATAGCTATGTGTGCCTAATATGATAATGGCGAAATGTAGATGCACCTACCTCTGTCTACCCCTTTGGGGAATACAGGCGTGATTTTACGTCATGTTTATCTATCAGTATATAGTATAATCAGTACGTTTTTTTTTTCTTACGAAGTTATTGTTACATGCTGATTTATCATTACGTCTCTTAATGGATAACACGTGTATCGTGTATGCATAATTATGCACTTAAGTAGATAGTTATGTGTACATCGAGTTTATGGGTCAATAGTTTTAACCGCCCAGTATTTGACAAACAAAATACATTATAATACAAAGCAGGCGTTTCAAATTAGGTGATAGCAGCAATAAAAGTACAGTCAGTACCCCCCCCCCCCCACTGCTACTCTCCTCCTCCCCCCACGTCGCCACTGCTTCTTTCTAAGACAGGTCAGGTTACTGACTTTACATAATTTTAATAAATACGGGCATACTTCCTTGCTGCCTACGGGTGATTAAACGCTAGAAGAAAAATTAAGCAATAAACAACAAATTGTTACATCAGTTTTCATAACACGTATTCGGTATCACTATTATCTAATGTCAACCTATAGGCAGCTCAAAATATTTTTTACTTTGTATTAGATCGGATCAGGTCATTGAAAATTTATTTTTAACAGAGTTCAAAAAGAAGGATTTTCTCAATTCGATTGGTTTTTTTTTATGTATGTAGTTACACCGATTATGCTGAGATTTATGATCCGATTTCCTTGATTCTTCTTTAGTTTGATGCGGAATAGTTAACATTTGGTCCCATAAAAATTTAACATAGTTTGGCCCAGTAGTTTTCAATTTATGGACATTTTTTATATCTTTTATTTTTTTTAAGTTTGACCACGCATAACTTTTTTCAGTATAGGGTAAATACGCTAAACGTCGGCCCCCTTACCGATTTTCTAACTTTGGATCGCTCTGGCTCCGTCAGTTTGCAACGAAGGATACCTTGTGATGCGGTTTTAGATAGGTTGATAAATCTATTTTATGTTTTTAGGCATAGGATTGTCTTTTCTACTAAAAGCAAAAAGTATTAAGGTTTAAATGCATCGAAAACGAAAAAACCCTAAAGTCGGCCGTTTACGGCCCATTGTCGGTCGCGTTTTCCCCAAATGTCGGCCGGGTATAGGGTGTTTTAAAAAATGATAATGAAAAATGTGTTAATAATATGATTTATTCTATTTCTTATTGCCTAAAGAGCTTATTTTATTTTAGTGTGATTGTAACTGCATAATTTTCCTTCTTTCCGTGAAGGCCCTGCATGTCCCTGTTCTGTCATTGTAGTACTTTAAATTAAAAGTATTAAGTAAAAACGAGCTTACTATCTAAAGGCAGCTTTTTGTCCCAAGCAGGTTAATAAAAATCATTTAAAGATTTTTTAAGGTAGTAAACATAGGTTTAATAGGTAGCAAGTTCCAAAAAGCAATTTATTTGTATCCCAAACCAGCTATCATAAACATGTTTTCATTATTGTAATACTTTTGTAATTAATTTAACTCAATTTTATAATTAATATCAACTCTACACCAAAACTTAACCTTTTCATAACTTTATTTATAAATTATAACAATACATATTATATTTTGAGAAAATAAGTTTGATAAATAGGTATATTAAAAATGACTACCCGCACAATCAGTGAAAAAATACAAAAGTAATCAGCCTGTATAGTGGCGCTCGAATTCGAGATTGGCCGACATTACGATCTTTAATATTTCTAAAGTCGGCCTCTGTTTTGTGAACCTTTCTCGAGATTCAATTAATATCAGCCCGACCGGTATTTGGAGATTAAACGTAAAATAGGTTTATTTACCAGATAAGCTTTGCAAATTCTCCTATTATGCCAAAGGAATTGATAGTATTGCAGTTTATAAAACAGACTACATTTACTTTAAGTCGGCCCCGGCCGAGAATCCGGTTTTAAACCGAAACTGGTATTCTAATGGCGGCCCCCTATTTTTCGCTTAAACCAATACGCAAAACATTAAAAAAAACCATCTCAAAATATAATAAAACTAACTTATTATTGATAACAAAGCTTAAAACAATAAAAAATAATGTCTTATCGTTGTAATACCAATCCCCGAAGCGTGGGTATTCACAGCAAGTAAGCTACTTTTACTACGAATTTGACACTTCAACGTCGGCATCGCTACGGACGCTCAGTGTGCAAAGAACGAGTGTCGAAATCGAATAGTAACGGTTCGTACGTATAGAATATGAGCTAAGGATGCAATTCGAGTGGCAAAATTGCCACTTAATTACCTTGTAAATGAATGCAAGTTAAAAATGTGCAGACGGCCGAAGATTGGGGGGTGGCCGACGTTTGGCGTATTTACCCTATTCCGATGTTTCGTTTTTTAGTTGATAGTGTATACCTTACCAGATGACGTTGCGCATTAACCGATCGAGCCTATCAGATGTTGTTTACTACTGTTACGTGGACCCCAGGCTAAATACGAGTAATACAACGAAATACTGTAGGTACCTAATTAAATTTATAAAAAAGCTTTCTAACAAAAAAGACAACCGCCTTCAAAAAGTAAAAACTTTAAATTCGCAAGTCGATGGCAATACAAAACAACAAGCAAAACCAAAGTCGCCGATTATTATTATTTTTTTTTATATTGTCATAGGCTTGCGTTTGACCGCAACTCACCTGATCTTAAGATTCTTAAGTGATGATGCGGCCTATGGTGGAGCACGCTTGCCTAGAATTGAAAGTAATTTTTTACTCTTTGAAGGCGGTTGTCTTTTTTGTTAAAAAGCTAAATAATATAAATTTAATTAGGTATTTAGCCTGGTGTCCACGTAACAGTAACTGTAGTAAACAACATCTGATAGGCTCGATCGGTTAATGCGCAACGTCATCTGGTGATATTAGACGGGTCAACGACTTCACCTAGGTAGGTACTTTGTTAAGAGCATACAAGCTCTCTAGTAAATAGGTAGGTACAAGAATTTTCGCTTCTATAAACAATTAATACTCCTAGACCTTGAAAAAAAGACTAGCTCGATAAATACCTACATAGGTATGTATTTCTAATGTTAGTAATTTACTCATAAGTCAGAGCGCATTTATAACGCGACATTCTCTTCTAGCGGAACAGCGACGCGATCTCATGTTGGTTATCAATTTAAAATATTATTATTTTAAAAGCAATGACTTGAAGCAATTGTTTTATCAGAAAGAAGGTACATATTATCTTATTTTGTTTACGTCATAGATACTGTACAATAAGATTTGCCTGTAACGATAAACTTGCCAATTTTGATGGTCACACAAGAAACGCGACAGATCGGACAGAAATAAAATAAACGTGAATATTGCTCCACTGTAATTTATCATAATAATTGCGTGAGGTGTCCAGTACACAAACAATTGCAACATAGATTATGTTTCAGGCCCATGATTATAATGGTGGCAAGAGTATTGCTACTCACCGGGGACATAACTATATCTAATTAATGTAATCACTGATAAAAAACCCAATAATACTTGTCGCGATCCAGGAATCAAACTTAGGACCTATGTTTATTAGTAGTTGTACTCGCGACCACGAGCCCCACGAGCAAGGAGACAGACACATCGTTCAGTGATTGTTATGATTAGGTTCATTTTGTAACTCAACCCTTTTACCTGTTACCTATTGTTTAATACGTTGACAGACGGGCCAAAAACGTTGAAGGTAAAACCTCCACTAGCGTCGGACACACGGTGTCCCCCATGGCGTTCTGAAAGACGAGCAGATATTCCTGGACGCGGTAAATATCGAATCATTCCATCACCAAAAGAAACGATTGTCGTGAAGAAAATGCATTTTTGGCGTTAGCGAAATTTTTTTTATTTAAATGTTTGACACACTACGGGTTCCCAGATTTACGTAAACTCTAGTAATCAGGTATCAGGCTAAAATTAAAAATCAGTCTGTTGGTGTTGCTAATTTCTAAATCAAAAGCAATAGAATTATGTGTTCAAACATAATTATTAATAATGATCAGTGTCCTCTTCTCTGAAGGGTTATCTCATTATTAATTGTCACACGTTATTTAAATACGTAATCTTGAATAATGAGACGCACGTTAAGTAGGTAGTTACTAAGCATGTACCTATCCAAAATAAAAATAAAATGTTTGATAGGTTTTGCTCAGTTTTTAGATTGTGTTGCTTCATTCTGTCTAGTTAGGTTCAATTACAGCAAAGTATACAAAAATTTAAAAGGCTTGGCAATCTCGTGATTATATCTAAATAACATATTATCTTGATGATCCTCAAAATGTAATGCTATTTCTTAATATAATACTCGGAGGCATCACAAATTAAAACTATGATATGGATGCACATGCTTGTCAAACAAATTGCATTGTATTGTATTTTATTGCATTGGATTTTACTGATCAATACATAAACGTAAGTTACTTAAACTAGAACAATGTTTGGTATTTTGGTAATGCTTAGGCCGCATCTGCGTGTATCGTCACGATGCTTCGCGCCATGACACGATACACGCAGATGTGACCGGACTTTTTCGGCTATCGTCGCGAACATTCGGCCTGCGTGTGGGTTATCGCGCGGGTGGCGGTACGTCAAAGGGTTTTAGCGCGCTAACATAATATCGCCCTGCGTGATCAGACTAGCGTTGTTCATTTCAGCCGTTGTTTTCGATCAGCGGGCCAAGTCTGCTATTTTTATAATTTCGTCATTCCAACACGATTCCATTGTCATTTTGCTAAAAGTTCGTAATCTGCTAAATCCATAATGGTCGATCATTGGTCGGTCAATGGTCTCATAATAGAATTGTTTTATAATGACATTGTCAACAAATTTGAACATTTATTCATGCCAGATTTTATTTATATATATTTTTTCAACACACTTGCTCATAAAATGGCTCTAATTTCACCGCAATTAGGCACATAATGACACCTGTAATCAAACTGTGACTTTTTCATTGCTATTATTCACAAGTGAGTTATAGGGTTTTTTTTTTATTTTGTTGGTTGAGTTGCTTTGTTCTTAAAAAAGTTTCGATACAAAAAAGATCGTGTTCAATAGTACAAATAAATAAATGTACCTATTGCTTGCTCATTTCATGCAACTTCGCATTTAAATAGATAATTTCAACTTGTACGTTTTTAATAAATAAAACTTACACTCAAATATAACTTCTGTTTTCTCTGTAATAAAGAAAACTTTGAATTCCCCATTTTGTACGTGGCTAGAACGCTATCCGCGAAAAGACAAATAAAAGAAACTTCATTCTTTTAGTCTATGGCCGATCGCCATTATTTGAGCGCGCGCATAGGAAAACTGATTAATTTTTCCCGCCATTGCGAATAATTTTCACAACTCGTTTTCACTGTTGAAAATATTTTTTTAGTATTATTTTCTTAACAAGTGTGTTGAAAAACGTCGTATGATACACGTGTGTATTGATGATTACCGTCCTCGGCTCTCTTAAGACCCTCACCTAACGGCTCGGATCTCAATGGCGCCTCAGCGGTAATCACCAACATTACACACTAGTACCATAATGTACTATTACATATTATTTTTAAGTGTTATAAGCAATCTGAAGTAGTAAGAAGTTCGTAAACTAAGTCAGTCATTAATTTGTCAATAAGTACGAGATTACCATTCTATTATATCATTTCTTTCAATGGACTGTCATTGGTTGGTGGAAAGGGGCCCGCCCCTTTCCAGCATGTGTAGATGTGATGTACCACTAGAAAGTATAGATGCAGGCACTGAATGCACACACGCAACACTAGTCTGAAATAGGGAAGAGGGGTAAGTATAAATATTTCATCGATTAAAATATAGATAAAAGTCGAGTGAAGAAAAAGAGAAGTGTATTTTGGGCGTATTTTGTAATGTTTATTATAATAACGCTCTATAGATACGCTACGAAAGGTCAAAATTGGTAAATTTTGGTACTTTGTCAAAAATGTAAAAGTAATAATAATACAGGGTATTCTAATTTGGGTTAAAGTAATCTTTTACTTTTCAACCGACTTCAGTAAAAGAAGGAGGTTCTCAATTCGACACGCATTTTGGAACGAAGTTCACTAAGTTCAGTTTAGTATAATATTATTATTATTTTTACATTTATATATATATTTATATTACATATTTTTATTTACAATAGTTTTTTTTTTACAGACACGTACGTAATTACCGGCGTCCCCCGACCGCACAAGTCTTTTTTTTTCTTTTTATGTTTGACCACGCATAACTTTTTCCAGTGTAGTCCGATTTCGATGATTATTCTGTTTTTAATTGATAGCGTATACCTCAAAGTTGGTCCTATATAAATTTCATGAAAATATTTCACCCCTACTTAAAATCTAAAATCTAACATTTTTTATCGATATCCATATGTCAACGTTGCACACCACTAATGCATCGCTTACTTTTGGCCAGTTTGACCAAACGCAGGCGACATGTGCCACGCCCCCATGCCATATCCCTCGTTATCCGTGGTTTACAGGCAAAAATATTCAACTTTCTACTACACTATTTTTTTTTTAACTTTAAACCGGACAAGTGCGAGTCGGTCGGAACTCGCTCACCGAGGGTTCCGTACGAAGTAGGTACATATTCATACTAATATTATAAATGAGAAAGTAACTGTGTCTGTTACGCTTCCACGATGAAACGGCTGAACCGATTTTGATGAAATTTGATATGAAAATAGAACCCTGGGAAAGCACATAGGGCACTTTTTAATCCGGGACTTCGTCTGCATCCGCGATAACCGACATTCACACGGACCAAATCCCGGACAAAAGACCGTTATAATTAAAGAATATATTTTTTATGTTTTAATTACAAATGTAGGTATAGTTTTCTGACTTTTTCCTGTATTTATAGCATAAGACGAAATAGTTCTAGGTCAACGGAAAGTATAAAAAATATAAATTTTGATTCCCTCGAGTGTCGTAATGCGTTTTTTTGCGACATAAACGCGCGTATCTTTTTTTCCACGTTCACTTAAAAGTTTGTTTTTTCCACAGCTTCAAGGGACCTAAGTATATTATGTTTTTAATTTCAACTCTATACCTCTACGCGTTCCCGAGATAAAGGGTCTTGACAGACAGACGGGCAGACAGACAGAAAGACCGACGAACAACAAAGTGATCCTATACGGGTTCCGTTTTTTCCTTTTAAGGTACGGAACCCTAAAAACACCACGAACGAAGTCGCGAGCAGCAGCTAATGATTAATAATTTGATACGATAATTGATATTTTAGGAATTGAATATTGTGGGTCCAGAAAATTCAACATTACGGGATTCAACAATTCGCGAATTCAACATTTTGCAAATTCAACATTGTAGTCCTGAAGGGTAAATTAATACTCGTTAGAATGATGGACACGACTACATACCTATATTAACTTTAAGACATGGCGATATAATATATAGTTTACCCACTAATTCAAATATTGTAGACGGAGAAGTGTATTTCAATGCAGATAATGCGCCTCAACATAAACGCTTTTGACGTAACTATACAGAACACGTGTATAAAGATTAGTCATTTTCCAGTAACATATTCATTTTATATACATCATATTATTATATCTATGTAAAGACAGCGAAGTGGTTGTAGTTATTATTGTTTATCTACGTAACGTAACACATTATTAATTTACTCCCACAATATTGCTCGCGGATTACGACAGCACTATGAACTGTACTAAATATCAGAAAAATACAATTGGAATTGTAGGTACAAGTGTATTTCTGTAAACAAGGCAAACACTGGGGAAATTGAAAACCCAGTTCTTCAATAACTTCGAAACCATTCCTAATTCTTAGTACCTATGTAATGTACTATGTAACCTACTACTGCTAATATAAACACGAAGGTTTGTGAGGATGGAAGAATAGATGGATGTTTTTGCTTGTGACTCTTTCATTAAAATTTATCTTTATCGATATCCATACTAGCACATAACACAATATCACGCCTGTATTCCAGGAATGGGTAGGCAGAAGAATATCCTCACGCGCAGTAGTTGCGCCTTGCGACCACGACCAACGCGGCAGTCAACCGTCAAGTCTATACTATGTACCTACAGTCACCAAAAGAGATAAGTCTCCATGTCGTTGCGAATAGTTGAAGTTTACTTAGAAACCACTGGAGGGTTTCAAATGAAATTTAATTAAATTATTGAACTGTTTATTGTCTATTAATTGTATTTTATTTTATTCATAAACACCCATCGGTTTCTAAGTAAACTACAACTATTCCCGGCGACATGGATACTTATCGCTTATTACTAGTGTGTTACTTCTTCTCAATAAAACGATTTTGCCAATGTTTGGTACAAGACCTGAGCTGCAGATGGAGAGTGTGTAACATTCATGGGCCATCATAACCGGAGCGGGACAGTGCCAGTGTCATGGAATTAAATATATTATACAAAAAAAAAAATGAACTCTACGATAAATCAGTCAGTCAGTCTTTCAGTACATTTGTGCCAACCATAATAGGAGTCTGCGATCATCGCAAAACCGTGTTCTTCATTGTCCCTCTCACCGCACTGACTTCATTCACCGTTCATTCTTTGTGCAATCTATTTCTCTGTGGAATGCGCTTCCGCAGGAAATCAGGATGGCAACCAATCGCTTAGCGTTCAAAATTAAAGTCCGAGAGTACATTCGCAAGAAGTTATCAGTTTCATCACAACGGTAATGTTTTCTCAATTGTTTGTCTTTTTATTTTTGTACTAGCTTTTGCCCGCGACTTCGTCCGCGTGACTATCGGTTATAGAGGATGCAGACGAAGTCGCTGATTAAAAAGTAGCCTATGTTCTACCCTAGGGCTCAAGCCATTTTCGTACCAAATTTCATTAAAATCGGTTCAGCCGTTTCATCGTGAAAGCGTAACAGACAGAGTTACTTTCACATTTATAATATTAGTATGGATATCCGTGTAAATATCTATTTACAGTAATATATATGTAGTTTGATATATATTTATATAGTATTTATATATACTTATAGTATTTTTTTATATCCTTGTAGTTTAGCTTAGTATTAATTTAATTATTTTCAGTTACACCTACCACAGCTTGTCTCTGCATCAACCAAAGGTTGACTGGTAGAAAATGCCTATGGCATTAAGTCCGCCTCTGTACTTTCTGCTTGAAGTGTTAATAAATAAATAAATAAATAAATATGATGATTATGTTGGACTATATATAATTACGTTTTTTGTATGGAGAGATGAAACGCGACATTACTGATTGCGACTTTACTTAATCAATTAGCGATCGTAAGCATGATATCATTGTATGTACATACATATACCTACTATCTAATACTAGTTTGTATGTGTGTGTGCATGCACGTATTTATCATTTGTAATAGAATATTATCATTCCGCTGCTACTGTATTAATTATCATAAAAATGCTTTAACACCCAACCTAATGAAACAGTAACTATATGTTCACAACGGGTTTTCTAGGTATCAGATTAACTATAGAGTAAAAATACTCTTAGTTGTACACCATAACATATTACAAATAAGAACTTTTAATAGTACAATGGGCGGTCTTATAGCTATAGCGTCATCTAATAGTTCTAATACAATAAAGAAGAAGAAGAATAAAGAATGCGCGAAGTATATGCATTTTATTGAAAGTGGCGCCAATTCCCTTGTTCACAAACTAAGCTAAAATTAGACAATTGGCATCTCTTACTGCCAGGCAGCTGAAAAAAAGGACGGCAACAGATAATAATATGTGGGGACATGTCACACATGGCCATGTGACCCCAAACTAGGGAGATCCTATGGGTGTCAGACAACTGACATACATACACAAATACATTTTAAATACATACATATATAGATAAACACCCAGACACAAAGCAAACATAAGTGCTCATCACACAAATATTTACCCTTGGGCGGGAATCGAACCCGCAACACGCTGCGCAGCAGTCAATCGCTCAGCCACTGCGCCAACTGTGTCGTCCGATAAGAACTAAGTCATAGATGTCAAATTAGGTTTTTCTTAAACTTCGCCGTGTTTTTAATAAATACGTTCAGTAGAGCTATTCTGTTACAATCTCCCTCGGTAAACAACTAGGTGAAGTGAGCTGTCATTCGTCCCGATGCTAGGGACTGACAAAGCAGACGGATGGATGACAGCTCACTTCACCTAGGTGTTCATCGAGGGAGATTGTAACAGAATAGACATACTGAAATGGCAACTATAATTGTATGAACATTTTAAATCAACTTAAATTGATAGCTCTTATACATAGTCTTTTTCTTGTTTTATTGGAGAGAAAGAGATATAAATAGTAAGTAAGTGTACTTAACTATAAATGGGTATTAGTCTAGATTTCTGGCCATGCTAATTTGATCTTAGTATAGTGAGTGATACTAAGAGTAAATGAACGCAAGAAGAGACTGCAAAAGGCAAACAAAGCGTCGAAATGTCTGACGACCTTGAAAGCTGCAATTGGCACTGTATGTAATAGAACATGGAGGAAACATATCTAACAGTATTTATTTGATCAATTAATGGGCTTTGCATGTCCTGATTCTAACAAAATTAGGTTTTCTAAATACAAACTAAGAGACTCTTACAAATTAAGAGTAAAAAGGACTCACCTGGAGTTACCGCGCGTTCCCAGCCGACGCGGCCTTACAGTTGGGTATACCTGCTTCATAACTTTCCCGAAATCCGCAGTAGAGAGAGGTTTCATATTACTGCTCATACAATGTGCACTGCCAAAAACAAACAATGTGTGTTACTTAAGTTCATATAATACTTTATTCATTGTATGATCGCCAGTGAGGGATAAGGTACTCATATAATTTCCTGTGGGTGTTACAGAGGCGCGTGCAAGAGTTATATTAAGATTGACGTCTTGAATGGCAACAGGAAATTATAAAATCATTCTAACAAGCGCACATATAACTGTTTTGAATAAATCTGATCGTAGCAATAGACTGCAAATATGTGCCATAAATTCAATTGTGTATTAAAATAAAAGTGGGATTTTATTGAATTTCAACAACATTATTATAAATAACTAGCGGGCCTGGCAGACGTCGTCCTGCAACCCGACTATAGCGACACCTGCCGGGTCCAATTGTGAATCTAAACCATTCTCGAATCCACTTGAACACACACTAACAAATTCATCAAAATTGTTCCAGCCGTTTAGGAGGAGTTCACTTTCATACACACTCACAGAAGATTTTTATATATAAGATATGTGGAATGATTCATCTAGTACATGTACTTATTATTATTTTTCGCAGGATTCATATTGAAAAATGATTTGAGATACTTACATGTATTCATCATATACATCCTGCTTAGGTAATGATACATCTGGGTCAACTTCTAAGTGTGTCTGTATCCAAGTTACAGTCTGCTGAAGTTCAGCCCTGAAACATTTTCATGTTTATAAATATAAGATCCTAACAACAGTCAAACATGGTCTCTATTTCCCTAAAAGCTGGCTAAAGATTTTGGTGAACATTATTCAAGGTAGTAATATGTTGTAGAATGCATATTTCATTTGTATTACTTTTATAATGAAAAATTAAAAAAATGTGTGAATTGAATTTTGAATTTGATTTATTAAACATAGTATGGTTTGTATGCACATAATAAATATAGATGTAGCCAATAATGTGCAAACATGAGTCAATTTAAGGATACTATTAGACAATAAATAATGTAGGTACCTATTTGATTTAAATACACAAACAGTACTCATTGAAAGTTGTTTTGCTTACTAACATTTTACACATACAAGTGCCTGACTTGATAACTGACATATTCGGTTCATTAAGATTTAATGGGCAAAAAAAGATGTGCACTATTAATGCATGCAAGTGCAAGTGTAATCTTGAACATGTATGACATAGTAAAATTCAATCAATTGTTCTACTAAATGAAATCAAAGTCAAACCATTTATTTCAATTTGCTAATTAAAAGGCACCTTTGATGTCTTATAATAAAATACATACCGTGAACCCAGTGGGTTAATTGGTTGTTTGAGGGGATCATGTTGAGGCACTCCGGTGGGCAATCGTAGGTACAGAAGTAATCTCTCAGCACCGCTCAGTGCTTCCACTGCTTCTAACAACTGAGCCACTCTCTGTCGCCCCTCTTGACTGTAACAATAACCCTTCATCAGTTTTGAGATTTATACTTCAGCTTGTAATGTTTCTAATGTGGACAAACATTTACTAGCTTCATTTTGTTATGATGTTCAAAATTGTCAAGAGTAAGTATTGAGCAGATTCTCAAAACAATACTTTAGGATATGAATTCTATTATTTGTGTTAAGTACTTACATACAAACTTACAAATAAATACAACAATAGTAGGTAGCTTATTTATGGTAATGTTCTAATAAAATGACAATTTGGCAGTGATATTAGGCATGACACAAATCATTGTTTGGAAGTTATCAAATGAAAGGAGTATGTTCAGCAGCCCCAACAGATGTGTAGCTGATAACAATGGCTCATTATCATGGTCAAACGAAATTTGCTGATAAAATTTGTGTGGGTGTGTGGGTGTGTGAACGCAGAATATCCGAGGGGTTTGTAGAATCTTGAGTGGAATGACTGACGTTACCTGAGGGTGTTCTCGACGATCTGCTGCATGGAAGCTATTTTGCCTGAGTCCATGTTGGACTCACTGCCCCGCGCGGGCTCGCCGCCAGGGACGGTGGAGCCCGACGATCCCGAAGCGGTGCTTGGATCGGCGACACTTTCTTTATTGTAAGACGCAGTTTGCCTATGTTTTGGATGATTGACATTTTCCCGATGAAGTTTCGCGTCATCCACTAGTTCTCTCTCAGTTTTAACATGTTTTGCACTATCGTCAGTGGCCCAAGGTTGAAATGGACTTGTATTATCCATTCTAACCCAAGCAGGTTATAAAAATATTGTTATTTGATTTCATATTGAAACTTTTTCTAATACGAATTATAAAATGCGTAACAAAACTCCATTTTCTTGACATTTGATCAGCTGTGCGGTGAGGTGGAGTGAAGGGGGGATATATTATGTTATGTCTATGATTTATGGGGTTATCATCACAGAGTATATTTTTATATGATAGTTGATAGTTATCATATCACCAAAGATATCATCAGTACTTAACTGTCAGGAATAAAAACGAAAATCGTGAATCTTTTATTGTTTATAATTATTGCTGTTATATATTTTAAAAACAAAAGTATTACTAAATATCTACATGGTTGTTCTGGTTACGAATCGAATAATAGTAGTGAATTTAAACTTTCCATTTCATCGACACGGTCACGGCAAGCGGCAGCAGCATTATACTCTTTGGCAGCAGCTACTGCAACATGCCCTCCTGGCAACTAGCAAATACTAGCAATACAAATATAACAATATAAATTTGTTGATGGCAACTTTGCGCTGAACCCAGTGCCGGAAACAGCTTTTATTCATACATTTTGCCAACGATTTTGCCTAAATCTTTGCCGGTTGATCGCCTTGCTGGAACCGACGCCGTGTCTGTGCCGGCTAGATTTACATCTATAGATATTCAAAGCAGTTCACAGGATGTCTTCTTACGTATGTAGGAAAACCTTAGAGGTTGCACGTCTGGTGAAACCTTACTAAACTTATTTATGCTCTAAGCCTTATTCGGAAGTGGCGCCAGCTGCTCCCTCATTGTCTATGCTGTCTGTAAACAGCATTACAAAAATTATACACGGTGTTCTTTTCGAACCTATTACGTACGTTTTACGACTCTTGCTCGTGCAAGCCCATGCCGCTGAGCCTTAAATTCGTCCCTTTATACCTTTTCTGCCCTCCCTCAGCGACGCCCTTAGCAGAGGTTAGTACCCCCTCCACAAGGGGTGCCCTTAGAGTGTAGTCACTTAGTTTATGAAGAAGCTGAATTTTAGTTTATAAAGAAACTAAATTTAAGGCCTTATTACGGTTGGCTTGGCTTGGTCGACTAAATTCAGTCGCTACTGAATTCAGCAAGGTACTGAATTAATTATTGAATTCTTACTGGACCAATTTGGAATTCAATTTAGTAAACCACCAATTTACACTAAATCGTATCCAATCTGTTCTAACTGCGATTACACCTGCCGATTTCCTAAGTAGATTTTCTACAAATTGTATAGTGTAATGCCGGTCACGCACATTCGCACGAATAAGCAAACCCACAAGTGTAGGGCGACATTTGCAATTGATTATGCAATGTTTTCGCTGCATTCGCAATTTTCGCAGTTTTCCAAACTGTGTCGGTTTCGTCTTGATCCTTCGCGTAGTCTCCCACACTTTCGTGTGACCAGTTGGCAGTTGCGCAAATGCGCACACGATTGCGAAGGTAACGGACGTTTAAGCCCGTCACATACGTAGCTATAATATATATTATAGCTAGCCACCACACCATACGATCGATCGATCGATCGATCGATCGTCTGCGATCGTTGTTTGTTTCACATTTTTGAAATTAATATTAATATGTCCTGCTATATCTGTCCACATATTTTGGTGACGTAGTAACAATATATTATGTTATAGCAGATCGTAATATGCCTTGATTATAGCTACATCTGACGTATATTAATATTTATTATAGCTACCTAGGCCTGCCTCGTATATTAATATATATTATAGCTACGTCTGTGACGAGCTTTAGCTATTTTCATAGTTCGTGTCGTTTACTGTCAAGAAGCTTATAGATAAAAGTGGAGGCAACACTCTAAATACCTAAGTGAAGCCAACTGTGGGCAGACGCTCTCTTTCTGAATGCGTACATAAGATAAAGAAAACACATATCACTGTCTCGTTCTTATGTATGCATTCAGAAAGAGAGCATCAGCCCACAGTTGGTTTCAAGTTTTTGTTCTAAGTGTTGGCTCCATTTATACCTATAACTTCATGTTTACTGTATAGCCACAGATTAACTAATAGTTCCTTTGGAACAGATAGTTCACTCCATAGAAAAAGATAGATACCTAACGCTATAACTGCCTACAAAAATATTACAGCCGTTCGTGCACGCTAAAATGTACCTTACGTACACGCTCGATAGTATCTACTACGTTGTCTGACGTGGTGTCGGGCGATCACCTGCGTCAAATTATGCAACGCTAGGGCTGTCTATGTTATGAAATTATTACACAAAAGAATAGGTGAATAAAAAACAGTTTTTACTTTTTTGTTTTTTACAGTTGGCTGGTTATTGTGCGTATACCTACCTATTTTGAAAAATAATAAGTGAGTCAATGATATTCTAATAAACAGATATGTTAGACACTCACAAAACAAACGAAAACGGTGCTCCGCGCAGCAGCGGCTGCACACATACACACTTTTCATTCATTTTACAATTCACTACAAGTCAAAATGTTGAAAAGGGATGGCTTAATAAAACCAACAAGAAAAAAAGAGACAGTTAGTGTTGTCAAATGCGCGTGAATGTAAACTAACATTATCCCTGGCCACCAATCACCGCGTCTTGGCATCCTAAACTAACAAATTTAACGAGACAGAAGGTACACCGCGTGTACATTTTATACACGCGGTTTGTACCTATAACAACTAATAAACAGGATTGAAAGTAAAATAATAATATATAGAGTAGAAAATATTTATTTTGTAACAAAATTAATTTCTTTGTTTACGAACAAATGCGATCCATTCTTGAAGCCAGATCTCATTGGATAACCTTAACGAAGAAAGGATAATAAATATCTGTTGTCATATTATTGTTTAATATCTAGTTAAGTATATAAATGATTAAATAAAACAAAATGATTAAATATTACAAGGCAAGAAAAAAGAAAAACAGAACTGTGGGTAAACAATGACTTTACTACCTACGATATCGCATCTGTACTTTTATTCTATGTCCGGAGTGAACGCGTCCTTGTCTAACTCGCGTGAATAAATGTATTTCCATTTCTTTCTTTTTTCTAACCTCCATATATGAGAATATTAGGAAAATAATTGAAATATATAAATAAATCGATGTATATTGCTTAGTTACATGAGGTATGAGATCCCTTGTGCTTTATTAAATTTGGTGTCATAATTGGTACACTTTCTAATTAGGTACACAAAATAGCATTTTTATTATTTTTTTAGCTGCTTTAACAAAGCGTATCACTCGTAGCCATGCGTGACGCAGACTAAAGGCAATACGTCCCAATTAGGACGTTTTTGAATCTTCAAAATTGGGCGCTCATAACATAATTATCTGTTTAATATAATATCATTGAAGTAAGTAAAATATCTAACCAAATCAATAGGTACCTACTTATAATTAGGTACGTACTATTATAAAACTTTCTTCTTAACATTACACAAAGAACTCTCTATTATAAAAAAAAAGAATCAACAAAGAAAAAATTAATACAAAATAGGTAATTAGGTACCTTTCCTCCTCCTTAGGTACCTAATGTATAAAAAAGGATAAACTTTTGTTGGTGGTTTTATTTCGATAGCCGTCTACACTGCAATTTGCACGACTACTAGGGTTGCCAACTCTCCCGGAATTCCGGGATACTCCCGGAAAATGGACATTAGATTTTAAAATCTCCCGGCTCCAGGAACGCAGCTAAAATCTCCCGGATTTTCGGTAGCGATGTTTGACTTATTTGGTTAAGTGGTACGAATTTGATGACTCTATTTACAAGAAGTAAGTAGTAGACTTGCGTTGGTTTTTTTTTTTTATGTACTTATGATGAGTCTGACAACGAAATAAAAAAACGTGTTATTCACTCTACCGATACCTATCTCAAACGTGATTAACGTGTTTTTCAGTGTAGTAAACGAACTGTGGTCGAAAAGTCGCAATGGCCTAATGAAACACATGTAAAATCTGAAATACAGGTGTGCACGAATTTCAAATTCTATAATTCTATGATAAGTCATCATCATCATCATGTCAGCCTTTAGATGCCCACTGCTGGGCATAGGTCTCTCCAAGGGGGGGTTCAGCCATAATCGCCATGCTTGGCCGATGCATGTTAGCCATCGCAGTAGATGTTATGGTCAATATCCTTCTGTCGCCTTCTACGACACCCACGGGTAGAAATGGGGTGGTGCTATTTGCGACCGGGACCACACGGCTTAGGCTTATGATAAGTAAACAATTCGTATGATTTTATCGTTTCTAATCAAAAGGTTAACGTTTCTCGCAGTATAAAAAACTTTTAATAAAAAAATATTGGATGTTTATTTATTTTTTTCCATCTCCCGGATTCCTGATCAACTGAGTTGGCAACCCTAACGACTACCCATTATTAAGGCTGCGGTCGCAGTATCGTACGGAACTATTAATAAAACTGTATCGGAAAAAAAATATCTGTGGTATACGTACACTTAGCGAGCGCGTGGCATCCCGACTGGATTTTGGACGTTCGAACGAAAGCGAGCCGTAGGTACTTAAGCGCGTGACCTTAAACGAGTGACAATACTGTTAGATATCTTTACTGTGGTATAGCGTACTTAAAACTAACTCCATCAATTATTTATTATGTAAGTACCTATATGAACATAGTTAGAACAATCCAACCGCACTAATAAAATCATCTTCATTGTCCATGATTGACAAAATCGCAAGCACGACTGAGACATTCGTAAACAAGTGTAGGAGGAAGCGCAAACGCGTTCGCATAATGAGTATAGTATGCGAACCTATTTGCTTATCCGCTAAGTTTGCGAATGAATGTCTGACGGGGTAATAATCCCCCGCCCCGGCCGGCCCGGTCCAATGTATTTATCAATGTATAATTTACTATGTGCTGTGACTTCTGTGAATATGTCTATGGTTTCATCCATCATCTAATTTCATTATCCCGGTAGGGATATGACATTGTTGTAATCGATTTTTAATTAATTGATTATTTTTTGTTGTATTAATTGTTTTTCCCTAATTTGTTAATTTATTTCAAAATAAATGCCATAAATATCAATAGATTTATTAATTAAAAATGAACCACAGAAATAGTAAGTTCTTATATAATCAGCACAAATTAAAATTTTAGAACAATAAAATTGTGTATGGTTCAAATTAAAATGTTTTCCACATAAATCAAATAAATTAAATTATTCAAATAAAAAAACTAGAAATCCGTAGGCAACGAGTTCAGGAATAACAGTTTAAGTAAGCGTTTGGATAATATTCGGCTCCTGGTCTTTATTAATATGGCGCCAGCTTTCGAGAACAATCTCTCTCTCTCTCTCTCCTTTCCGTTTGCTGTTTTAAATTGGTAGTATTACTGCACGTTTTTAAATTTTAGGGCAATATTTACATTTTGCATTGCCAGATTTATTGTCAACAGCATTTGTCAGGTTACCTATCATAACGTCGAAAAATATTTGACCGAATTTCATTTCACCTAAAACTTTTCAACTTTTCTCGTTTCGTATTTTTTTACTTCATCGAAGTCACGTCTGCCACTGTATCAGTTGACCTATTATCAATTCGCTTTTTTTCGTTGCGCCGACATTTCATTTGGTCGAAAAACTTTTTGCCGAAGTTACACTTAGCCGAAATAACATTTGTTCAAACATTCGTTATACCACTGTTTTAATTACCATATTTCACCAAACGCCTAAAAGTAAATAAGTCTGATATTGAGTCAATGATAACCGGTACTCCACCAGCAAAAAAAAAATACGTCGTTAAAGAAACGAAAAATCATAAACTTTTGAAAATTAAAGACAATTTCAGTGAAATTAAATATTTGAAAGAGCTTTCAAAAGTAATATATTTATTACACTGGCGTTATAGACAGCAAATTTCAGATTAGTTACCTACTATTTTGTTTCATTAATTATTTAAATGTAATGGCACTTAATTAAACAGGTGGTCCGAGTAAGAAGCTTGCAAACAAAGATTCTTGCTTCAAGCATGCAAGCAGGCATGCAGCATGCAAACAAGCATACAGCATGCAAGCAAGCATGCAGCTTGCAAACAAGCATAAAACATGCAAGCAGGCATGCAACATGCGCAACCATTGTTTCTGTCACGGCTCCAGCGCTGCGGGGTCTGGGCGGCCGTCCCCACGCGAGCTTATCATCGCAGATGGTTTTAACGCTCACCACCGCAGCTTCGGCTTGCTGGCCGGCTCTGCCGGCCAGAATCAGCCGCAGCGGCGGGCCTTCAAACCGCCTGCTCCTCAGCTCGCGGGCCCCCCACCCATCCGCGCCTACGCGTTCTTAAATTAGGTAGGGCAGGCAAGACTGCGTGAAGTCGGTTTTGCAGCGATTCGTTTCTGTCACAAAATGTAACATATTGACTTTTTATGACACTATTTTAATTTAATGTTGAAAATACTACCAAGTAACCGGCTATATATTTGTGATCAAATAATATTCCGTAAAATGTTGTTGAAAATATGGCAAATAAATCATTTGGCAAATGAAAATAGTTCAAAAGAGACTTTGGTCAATAGGAAAAAGTTATTTTGTAAATCGGAGAAACATGGTTCGGTAAAATAATACCTATTGCACATGATACTTCGATGATCTTAAAATATGTCAAATAATGCATATTGCAAAAAAGACGTCGGTCAATAGTTTTCGTTAAAGTGAAATTCGGACAAAAATAATTCGGAAAAGTCATCGGTTCCCCATTTGTCACATATTGACGTCAACTACTTGTCGTCTTTTTAGTGGCAGACATTGTTAAAACGAGACTTTTAATAACCATAAAAACTTTTTGTCATGAATAACTTTGGAAATTGTCATTTGATAAATGAAGTTTCACCAACAAATTATATCAGCAGCAGCAGGCAGCTGCTGGCTGCTGGCTGTTGGCAGTTCGCGTTCTCCGGGCCAGAAGACTTAACTTAATGTCGCGGGCGTGGGGGGGTTGTTGATGAAAAATCGGTAATAATTGATTGAAAGATTATAAAAAAAAAACAATTATTAATTCAGTATTCATTGAAATTATTCATAAAAATAAAATCACGTACTAAAATCGATTTTTACTTTTGAAAACCAATTTTAATCGATTAAGGATAATCGATTGTATTTTCACATCCCTAATTCACCGTTTCAGTCAGCTCAGCTCAGCGTTGCCAGACCTACGGATTTGTCAATAGATCTACGGACTAAAGGTCTTGTATACGGACATACGGATTTTAGTCGCAAATCTACGGATTTTTGTTCGATTTTAAGTCAGTCCATCTCTAAATACATAGTCGGGTTTAGCTTTAAAAAATGTCCGTAGATCTACGGATTTTTTTAGAGGCAATCTACGAACTTCTAAGTACTTTTTAGAGCGTAGTCCTACGGATTTAAAAAAATTTGATGTGGCAACACTGGCTCAGCTTCAGGTCACTCCACTGCAAGAAGCTTATAGATAAAAGTGGAGGCAACACTCTAAATACCTAATTGAAGCCAACTGTGGGCAGACGCTCTCTTTCTGAATGCATACATAAGATAAAGAAAACACATATCACTGTCTCGTTCTTATGTATGCATTCAGAAAGAGAGCAGCAGCCCACAGTTGGTTTCAAACTTTTGTTCTAAGTGTTGGCTCCATTTATACCTATTTCTTCATGGGTCACTGTCAGGCACTGCACTGTCAGCTTTCTTTCGGTTTATTTGTCATTTTGCTTTTGTCCTGTCCCGTTTTATTTAAGCTGTCACGTTGTTTTGTTTAATAAATTGTCTTGTCTATTTGTTTGTCCTCTATAATATCACAGATTCACAGACGTACAAGTAGACACATGCGTTGTATTTACAAAGTTTATAATTAAAAAGTTATAATGATTCGTTCACTGATGTGTTAATTAAGCTAGACATTCTATTTAAATCGTTTCTGGTTCTGCTGTATCTAAAGTGAAGCACATTCTTCTTTCAACAAGATTTAGTAGGTACGTAGAAAAATAATCAAGTAAGCAATTTTTAATGAAATATTTGAAGAAAGTTTTGTGGTAGTGCTCGGTTTTTGACATCCTCGGGTGAACTCTCAATAGTAGATTTTTAAATCGTCAATCCTAGCTATTTTGGCGAATTTCTTTTAACTCAGTCCCTAGATTCAGAAACGGAAAGAAATCCTACGATTCGATAATAAAATTCTACGAAGCTGGGCCTTAGTCAGCGAAATACACAGCCGTTTATTGCATTGTACGGCACTATTTGTATTTTCTTCGTATATATACGAAAACGCATCTACAACATAGGCACACCTCCTTTTAACTTAACTCTCTTTTGAGAATAAAAGTGTGGTAAAAAATGAACATTCCGCAACTTGAGAGTGAAGTTCGCGATTCTGTAAATACAAACCATTTAAAACCTAAATACATAGAATAAACTTTTTTTAAATTATTATTCAAAGTCAAACTTCTTATTTTGTAAAATGCTAATTACTATGTTCTAAGAACATCATTCTTTTCCAGGTTGAAATGTCTGACGAAATTGATATAGAGGAACATGATGTCATGGACAACCCTACTATCAAAAGGATATTTCCAGACTTGTCTGTGATAAAAAAAGAAATTGATCAATACTATGACGAAGGTAATTCTTGGCTAATATTTTTAACTGCAAAAAAAAGCTTGTCAGGTATAGTACGTGCCACAAAAGATGAGACTTGACACAGACTTGATTTGACTTGTGCAGTACTAAAATGATCCTGAATTCTTTAAAATCGAGGATATTTCGTTTTTAAGTCTGTGTCAAGTCTCATCTTTCATGGCATGTACTATCTGTTGACTTAGCTGGAAGGTCTTCATTAACCTTTAACTATGGGCGTTCCATTTTTGTTACACTACTATGGACGTGCGGCCTCAGAGACTGCTATCTTTACGGGCATATTTCTATCTTGATGCGTTAGTATTGTATTATTTTTTGTTTATATCCTTTAGAAGAGTTACTAAATGTAAATAAAAGATGTAATTTTAATGAAAAAAGTATTTATTTATAAACGAAATCTAACGATATAACCATCAAAGGCACTTTTCAGACTTTTTAGCTTGAGATCACTTTATAGGTATATTACCAGAGGAAAATTACTTTTATAGTCAGTTTAACTTCTTTTACAATAAAATATAAAGAACAAAGAACATAAAAAACCTAACATAATCTTCTTAAAACTAAACATAAAAATTTCGACAAGGGCCCAACTTGGTCATATTTATTGACAGTCTTTGCATAGCGGCTTAGAGCATTGCAGGCATATTGGCTGTTTACAGCCTACACAAGTGTGCGTGTGTGTGTGGGTTCAGATTCTTTTTATCTTTGGTGGGCACAGTTTACACGTCTTATGTTTAGGAACTGTATTTTCTAACACAATTCATAACACAAATGTCAATTTATAAACGTCAATTTATAACACAAATGTGGACGCGCGGTCTCACAGACCGAACTCAAAATATAAAGCGAAATTACTCACGCAGTATTCAGCCGGCGACGTAACCTTCACTCTCAACTGTCGTTTCGCCACTAAAGCCGAAGCTACTAAGCAGCGCATACGCGTGGGGTACGCGGGAGGACAGGGGCACGAAAATCACAAACGGCACGCGGCCTGTGAGACCGCACGTCCATAGTTAAAGGTTAAATGAAAGGGCATAGAAGTATATCTTACATAGAATAGCAATTCGGAACAACAATCATGTTCCGTTCGTGGGATGCGATACGTCAGACACGTCAGTTTAGTTTTCAAAGAGTATAGCCACATTTACACTCAGCCCTGTTGGGCAGGGAAGTGGGCAATGCGAGAATGTAAACTGACCACTCGCGCTGTCACTGCTCATCCCGCTACCATTGCCCGGCGCTCCTTCGATTGTCGGTAAAGGCAGCACGAGAGCGAGTGAGTGTTTACATTCAGCATTTTCGCTCACTTACCGCTGAACACGAAATAACGGTTTTGTATTGTGTTAGGTTTTGTTTTCTTTATTAAATAGTCGTTAATACTTATAAATAATAATTGTTAAAATGAGTTAATTCCAAAGAGGTTTTGTTTTATATAAATACTAGCTGACCCGACAGACGTTGCCCTGTATCTACCTACTTACCTGCCTATCTACTTACCCTACCTAGGTACCCTAACTACCCTACATACCCTACAGTATGCGTCACATAAAAAGAACGCTGGAAGAAGGGGAGGGGGTGTGTTTGCGTATGGGTACACTCGCGCACGAAAGTACTAGGCCTATTGTTTATTTCTTACTAGCCTCTTGCTCTCGGCTTTGCATATGTATTGGTTACCTATTGATAAGTACATTGAAAAATATATTAGATATCATTAAATAAAATTAAAATATGTTTGATTCAATGTATAATGTTTAATCTGTTACATAAATATAAAATTAGTTACCTTTCCAGTGTTTCATACATTGTTTTAAATTATCAACAGTATTATAATCAGGCTCTCTCTTCATAAAATAATATACATCATAAATATTTTTTCTCACTTTTCTATGCTTTTTTAAGGCTTATTAGCAATAAGCCTTTAAAAAATTGTATAGTGTAATAAGTTATTACACTTTACAATTTTTAGGAAATCGCAGGCAGGTGTAATCGCAGTTAGAACAGATTGGATTTGATTTAGTGTAAATTGGAGGTTTACTAAATTGAATTCTAAATTGGTCCAGTTTAGAATTCAATTTAGTGTAGTGTGAGAGTGAGACTAACAACTTAGGTACCTAAATTGATTTCCTACAAAACGTATAGTGTAATAAGCACATTGCAAAAACTTTTGAATTTGAGTCTGTCAGGACTGTCAGTCAGAAAATAGAAGCAGAAGTAGAGGTTTCAATGTGTTGGTTGGTTCTGGTTGCTGCAAAGAATGAATATATTAATGAACCGAATGTGTTAACTAGTAACTTTATAATAAAAGGTGCAGTTGATTTCAAATTTTCGTAAATTTTACCTATTTGGAGTTCTGTAATATCTGACGTTTCATACTCTATGAAACGTCATTGTCTATCTCGCTCCATAGGACGCGATAGAGAGGGATAGATAGTCTACGACGATTTACACGAACTATTATTTGAATTATTGTAATTACATGTTTTAGTAATAAAATAATACATATTTAATTTAGAAAAACTTTATGTTACCTATTAAGGGCGCGTAATCGATTTAGCGCAACTCAAAATCTAAACGATTACGCTAGAACGGCGTAGCAGCATTGACACACACTAGTACAACACAATGGTCTGTTTGTGTGCATCAGAAAAAAAAATACGCACGAAATAAGCACGAATCATTAAAATTGATCGGCGAACGACAGCGCGCGATGTTTTACAGTGCTTCTTAAAATAATTGTCTAAAATAAGTGAGTTCGTATAACGGACTGAAAAATATTCTGTAAATTAAGCATAACCTTTATTTTCATAAAATAAATATATCAGTTATGTTTTTATTTAAATACTGGTTAAAAAAAAAATGTACAAAGTGAACCGATTTTGTACTTTTTCAAAATTGTTTTTAATACATAATAGTAATATTTTCGTAATTTTGGCTCTGTAGTAGACTTTAGGACTGTACATATATCCTGTTGGAAAAACGCATAAGACATAATATTTTGGCATACTGTAATGGTTGTATTCATCCTGAAAGTTAACTCTGACGTCTATTTTCGTAAAACGCTATGAAAGGAATGTCTTCGCTTTAAAAAATCATAATTAAAAATTATTCTTTTACTCTGTAGCTGTCTAAATCAAGACTTAATGTTTCTAAAACTGTAAATTGTCTTTAAATAATCTGCTCACATAATTACGATATTGCTCTGGACAAAACGCAAAAACATGAAGTTTTCGTCACGAATCGAATACGCGCTCTTAATAAATAATAATATTACTATTTGCTAGCGTAACAAATGCCAAATGTCATGATGTACCACTCTTTTAGAACGACAATGTCATACTGATATTACTGAATGACGCGATGACGTGAGGATGCCGAACCTCAATTGAGTGAAGCAAAGGGATGATTTGAAGTGCTCTATCTAGTGCGCAGTACATATGTCGCCGTCATCTGGTTGAATCTGCTATTTGATTGAATGACTAGCGCGTTCATTGAATGACAACATTCAATTGAATGACTAGGCCGAACGTTGTTTGAACAAGCGTCACTCAACGTCTAACTAGTTAGCGGATTGGAACATAGCCCTTTGAACAGAGCGGACGTAAAATCAGTCAGGTGATTGAAATTTAGTTATTTTTTTTCCCACTGCGGCGCTAGTATAACTAACTATCGACCCGACCCCGCTTCGCATGGGCCTATAGCCTTCCTCGATAAATTGACTATCCAACACAATAATATTTTTTCAATTCCAACCAGTAGATCCTGAGATTAGCGCGTTCAACCAAACATTTTTATAATATTAGTATAGATATAACTATAAATATGGCGTCAAACAGCTTGCACAGATAGCACTGTGTTGATATTTTATTTGATTAAATTTACTTTAAAGTCGTAATAAAATAGTGGGTTAAAATTTAGTATACGGTAGGACGAATTAAGGGATGGGTGGTGTTGGGGAGGGGAGGGGGAGGTCTACTGACCCTCTGGTACCACTCCTATGAGAAGAAAATGCATTTTTTGTAACCTAACCTCAAAACAAAAGTTGACTAAAAGCACAGTAAAGATATCTAACAGTATTGTCACTCGTTTAAGGTCACGCGCTTAAGTACCTACGGCTCGCGTTCGTTCGAACGTCCAAAATCCAGTCGGGATGCCACGCGCTTGCTAAGTGTACGTATACCACAGATATTTTTTTTCCGATACAGTTTAATTAATAGTTCCGTACGATACTGCGTCCGCATCCTTAATAATGGGTAGTCGTGCAAATTGCAGTGTAGACAGCTATCAAAACAAAACAACCAACAAAAGTTTATCCTTTTTTACATTACCTAAGGAGGAGGAAAGGTAATTAGGTACCTATTTTGTATTTATTTTTTCTTTGTTAATTCTTTTTTTTTATAATAGAGAGTTCTTTGTGTAATGTTAAGAAGAAAGTTTTATAATAGTACGTAATTATAAGTAGGTACGTATTGATTTGGTTCGATATTTTACTTACTTATTATTTTTCAAAATATAAACACAATATCTAGCCAACTGTAAAAAACTAAAATGTAAAAACTGTTTTTTATTCACCTATTCTTTTGTGTAATCATTTCATAACATAGACAGCCCTAGCGTTAAGTAATTTGACGCAGGCGATCGCCCGACACCACGTCAGACAACGTAGTAGATACTCTCGAGCGTGTGCGTAAGGTACATTTTAGCGCGCACGAACGGCTGTAATATTTTTGTAGGCAGTTATAGTGTTAGGTATCTATCTTTTTCTATGGAGTGAACTATCTGTTCCAAAGGAACTATTAGTTAATCTGTGCTAAAAGGCGTAGGCGGGGAGTTCCGCTTCGCGAGGCTCAAGGGTTTAAAAAAAAAATAACCACGAAGGGGGATGGCGGGGTTTACGTTCGCTTGCTTCGCTCGCTCACTAGACCCCGCCATCCCCTTCTAACCTAACCTATCCGAGTCGGGTGACCCCATTCCTGAGCTCGCTACGCTCGCTCTAGCATGCATTAATGAGGCGTTCAGTCAAGACGTTGAACGTTACATTAAACATCTTGACGAGTTGTCCTTTAGTCATTCAAAATGTCGTCATTCAATGAACGCGCTAGTCATTCAATCAAATAGCAGATTCAACCAGATGACTGCGACACATCTCGACCTGAGACGCATTAGGTCTGATATGGAATTTCACAAGTTTAGAGGAGAGCCAAAAGAAAAATATTGACAAAATCGTGTCAAAACTTTTGATTATTATCGAATAGGCTAACAAAAATTGTATAATGTTTTAGATAAGTTGTGTACCTGTGTATCAGTACAGTAATAAAACCAGTCACAGTGAAATAATTATATTTTCTGAATCAAAAACTACTTTTTTGGTGACATCCAACCTTATGCTTGTACAGAGTTATTAAACGATGAATCCTTTTAATTCTATTTACTGATCCAACTTTATGCCTGCAATTTTTTGGTAAATTTTATGAGTATTGTAAGCTTTTTCAAAACATGTAACATTATGTTTAACCAAAAATATTTTAGTTATGTCGGATCTTGTTATGTATCTATTTATGAGGTATTTAAAATTAATTATTATTAAGTGCATAAGGTCGGAGTTCATAAAATGAAATTTTAAAAAATAATAAAAACTTTAACGTTATGACTTTCAAACTCTTTATTTAAACTAAAAAAGAATGGAAACATTATTAAAATTAATTATTATTAAATATAATCAATTTCATTAAAATCTGCCTGACTCTCGGAATGTTTTAAATGTTTATGGAATTCCTGTGGAATCCATTGTAAAAGACTCATTAAATCATTGTATTTTGCCGTTGATATGGTCTTTTCAGTTTGACTTACACTAGGTAAATGTTCAGGGAACCGAATTCACTTAAAAGCATTTCGGTTGAAAAATATTTCGGTAAAATCTTCTACTTATAATGTATTTTAAAATAATTTTCCGGGCGGGTCTTGTTTTATGTGAAGTCAAACACATTCTAATATTTTAAAATCTTTACTATCTTTATTGTTCTTTCTGGAAACAAAAGGACCATTTTTCTTATACAACGGAGTAACGTCTTCTTTTCGGTTCTCTGGCTCACACTGCAGAAGAGAAAGCAAACCTATTCGCTTCTCTATTTGTGGAATCTTCGCATCCTGATGCAGTAGACGCGAATCCCTCAACTTTACCTGGCAGCACGACATCAATGTCTGGTACTCGCATTCGCTAAAAGGAGATTCGTGAAAAGTTACGTAATCTTGATGTAAACAAGACCAATGAACCAGATTGTATTCCAGCTATAGTTCTGAGGACCTGTGCACCTAAATTGTCTCCTGTACTGACACGCCTCTTTCAGCTCTCTCTCGAGACTGGATTAGTTCCAAAGTCGTGGAAGCTCGCCAACGTTCACCCTGTTCCCAAAAAAGTCATGCCGATCCTACCAACTGTAATGGAACGTGTCCACAATAACAGGCTCCTGGCCTATCCGATCGTCAATACGGCTTTCGCCATAATCGGTCCACTGGGGATCTTCTCCCGTATGCCTCTCACATCTGGAGTGAGGCCATCGAGCAATATGAGGAAGCACTTGCCGTCTCCCTGGGCATTTCGAAGGCCTTTGATAGGGTATGGCATGATGACCTAATTAGTAAGCTTCTATCATATGGCTTGCCCACTGGTTTCTGTGCATGGATATCGGATTTCCTGAGTGATTTCGAGGGTCAATTCGAGTAGTCATCGATGGCTGCTCGTACGATCGAATAGGGCTCAGTACTCACTGCAACCATTTTTTTGCTACATATCAACGATCTGCTGAAACCCGGTACCTTTGGGTACGCAGATGACAGCACGATTGTAGAGGGTGACACATCCAGCGCACATGCCAGTGCGGCTGAAGTCCGGTCTTTCAGAGAGTCCATGGTCGAGCGCTTGAACTTAGTCAGTCAGTCAGTCTCCGATCGAGGCGATGCCGTTCTGGTCAGGTTCAATGCAGCTAAGACCCAGGCGTGTCTTTTCTCTGTCTAGAAGAGGCCATTCCATCTAGCCCCTTCTTTCCGACATGTACGGTCACCAAAGGAGATAAGTATCCATGTCGCCGGAAACAATTGATGTTTACTTAGAAACCGATAAGTTTTTATAAATAAAATAAAATACAATTTATAGAGAATAAACAGTTCAATGATTTAATAAAATTTCATTTGAAAGCCCCCATTGGTTTCTAAGAAATCTTCAACTATTTCCGACGACATGGATACTTATCTCTTTTGCGTACTGTACATCCGGTCCGATCACTGACCATCTTGAGCTTCTTGGCTTACTCTGACGTCGAATCTTAACTTTGAGTCATTCATTTAATCCAAGGCCCAACTAGCTGCCAAAAAGCTGGGAGACTACGCAAAGTTGCGAAAGTACTTCACGTCGGAACAACTGCTCAACTAATACCAAGCACAAGTTCGATCGTACATGGAGTACTGTTCGCACCTTTGGGATGGATCAGCTAAATACCAACTGAAGGTGTTGGCGACTCCCTGGCCTAGCCTACCGGTCTTTTATCTATCTATCTATCTATCTTTCCGAAATGGGTACATTTCGGAGAGTGTGCTTTGGAATTGCACAATTTAATTCCATCATGCCCATTCCATCATCGGACGAGCAGAAGAGATACGGCCAAGCGTCACCGCTATAATAATATGGTTGAAGTTCCTCGAACCAAGAGCTTTGATTCCACATTTATTGTGCGAACTGCCAGACTGTAGAATTCACTGCCCGCCTCTCTGTTTCCTGACAAGTATAATCTAGGTATCTTCAAGGCACGAGTGAACCGGTTCATCCTAGGCAAGCGTGTTCCACATTAGGCCGCATCGTCACTTAAGATCAGGTGAATTGCGGTGAAATGCAAGCCTATTTGAATATAAAAAGAAAAAAAAAGTACTTAAAAAGTCCTTCAATAATCACCACTAGTTCACCCACAAGCAATTAAATAAATCTTAAGTAATTAAAAATCTAAAAAATCACCAATAATTCGGCTCAAATAACGACTCGCGTGCTGATAGGTCAAGCCACCGTGGTGCCGTAAACGGCCGAGTGACCGGCGATAATGTCCGATGTCATTCTATCCCATCGGTTTGCGGTCACAAAGTTAATGGAATAGTGTTTCTTCTTCGCATAAGCATTTCTGTACAACGATAAAGCAGCACTTTTTAAAGGCATAAGGGCTATTATGTTTGTAAACCTTAACCAAAGAAATATAGTTTTCGAGGCATAACATTATATCTCAAGGTACGACATCTGATTATTTAATTTCAAGAGGCATAAAGTTCTATCTGACAATACGTATTATATTTACCAACAATCCTTGTAGGATAAAGTCGAATGACAAAATAGTTAGCCCTTCCTTACGCGTAAAATAATTTAAAAGCATAAAAGCTGAAGTCAATGTTCGACCTTCTAATTAAACCAAAATTTCAAGCATACATACTGTAGTTGCTATCAAGCCTTATTCCACGATATAAATTAAAAAAATCGACAGATTCGACCTTATGCATTTGTATAATATCACAACAAAAAGAGATAGAATTATGATTCTTATATGCTTAGAAAGAGCGCGAGATACTGGTTTCAGCTAACTATTAAAGTCATTTTGCTCTGATCTCGAAATTCGACCTTATGCGTCTCAGGTCGAGACATATTATATCGATGTGAAAGAGTGGGTCAGTGGGTCGTCTTAGGGGCGGAGTTAAAAGGTACATGAAATCTAACGGCATAGAAGGCATAGATAATAGATAAGTAGGTACTTAAGGATAATGATTATATTTTTCAATGAATTAATTTTGCACGTGTGCGTTACCCCAGCAAAATAATGTCGAAAATAGTAATTTAAATGTTACAGGCAATTAGTTGTCCAGCTTCTGTAATTGTT
Source organism: Charanyca ferruginea (assembly GCA_947361185.1). Lineage (NCBI taxonomy): Eukaryota > Metazoa > Arthropoda > Insecta > Lepidoptera > Noctuidae > Charanyca > Charanyca ferruginea. Next base: position 15,382,054 of record OX376059.1, on the reverse strand, counting down.
GCGCACATTTTTTAAAGCCATATAATTCGTTGTCTAGACGAGGTAAATGTTGCAACTTATTTTGTATTTGTTCTTCCTTCCGCTGCAATGTTATTCAAGATTTTGCTGGAGTAACGTTTGTGGTTTTGCTGGATCTCTGAAACGGGTAAGCAGATTCTTATCATCTTTTTTACATGACTTCTTAAGAATTAGTTATTAGTAATTAGTTGGGTAATAAAAAAACAATAAAAAAAATAATAATATAATAAAACAATTCAAAGGTTATTTAATTAAATATCAAAATTTTCAATAGGTCCTAAAACTTTGAATAAGAGCTCTAAAGACTTACTTTAAACGTTATTTTGTAGCTTGTATCTGTCTTCAAATGTATGCGACTCCATTAGTATCTTGTTAGTAATAAACAAATTATGATGAAATTCAGTTCTCCACTTTGACGGTCAAAATGCGCGCGGAGTTATTTGGCCCCCAATAACCCTGTATGTGGATATATTAACTGAATGATATATCAATAATTAGTTGCTTAGTTCACTTTTCTTCCTGTAAAATTTCAGCGTAGTACGTACGATAATTAACGAGATAATAAAATAAAAGCCATTAGGAAGCGCAAGACCGTGGTAACCCGACCATATTAAAGTGGTTACAAAAAAGCGACCGCAAATGTAAACAATGTTATGTTATTTTATATTACCATCACTCTGTGATAAACGATATATTAAACGATATAAGTAGCTATTAGTAGGCATAGGTAGGTATAATGTGAACTTAAAACATGTATTCAATATCTGTTATTTTCTGCGATGGTTTTAAATTTTAATTTATATTTTAAAAGTGAAGATTTATATTATTAAAGACAAAGTGTAAATTACAATTTAAAAAGTAATAGAAAATGCCATAAAAACAGTATTGCTACCTGTGATTATTTTTAAGTTTTATCAATTTTTTGAAAGTTTTTGAAATTATTATTATAACTGTAAATAAAATTTCAAAAGACTTGTGTTCACATCCGTACTAAACTTGTAAATCTATCCTACATATTTAAGAAGGTAGCATATTGTACTATGCGGTCGCTTTTATGTAACCACCTAAATATGGTCGGTTTACCCCAGTTTTACGCTTCCTGTGACTTTTATTTTTTCGTTTATTATTGTTGTTCTGAACTAAGCTACTAACTATTGATATATCATTCAGTTTATATATCCACATACAGGGTTATCGGGGGCCAAATAACTCCGCGCGCATTTTGACCGTCAAAGTGGAGAACTGAATTTCATCATAATTTGTTTATTACTAACAGGATACTAATGAAATTTCACATACATTTAAATATCTATATATATAAAAGGCAAAGGTGACTGACTGATGTATCAACGCACAGCCTAAACCGCTGATCGTAGAGACCTGAAACTTGAAGGGTGTGTTCTTTGTATGACGTAGGCATCCACTAAGAAAGGATTTTCCGAAATTCTACCCCTAAGGGTGTGAAAAACGGGGGCAAAGTTTGTATGGGACAACGTGATTCCTTGGTCCAATCTACTTCAAATTTCGCACAAACATTCTTTAACAGAATTGATGGAAGATGAGTTTCGTATTTTTATTGAAATTCACCACATAACGGAGTTAAAAATGGGTAGAAAGTTATTTTGAGGGTGATTTGCATCGAAGTTGATATCAATACTCCTTATTTACTCCCCTCGCTTTTGATTTAAATACATTTTATTTTGACACATGTCATGTTTGAAAACAACTCAAAATAAATATTATTACCATATTATTATCTTAGAATAATAACGCACATATTATATTACTCTGTGATTATTACATGATACTGCAGAAGAATTACATATAATTGTTAATACATTAAATTAAACGATTATAAAAATAGTGTGGCGAAGAGAAACACTTTCAAAAATTTTCGAAAATTCCCAATCGTCAAAGACATTTGTTTGTTTTGTGGAATTGCAAACCCAGTACTTTTGTAGGAGAAATATCGGCATCATCTGTCCGAAGACTTCTTGCGAGTTTTGAGATCAACTACTAAAGGTGGCATTGAATACAATGAGAAACGTTTTCTTAACAATTCTTACTTCTCTTCAAACCGTCGTCGTTTACATCGGCGTCATTCCTGTGGTCAAGTTTGGGTTACCGGCCCCGCAATCATTGGCACATTCAAATCGTGGCACTGCCGAAACCAATTACGATCCAGGTGCAATGAGTACTATCGTAAATAACCACGTCAGCGTGTTCAAACCAAGACATGATGGGTAGGGTCACAGTTCTGTTTAGTGGCGATTTCCGGCAGACGCTGCCTGTGGTGACGCGAGGAACTAGGGCTGACGAGGTAAATATGCATCGTTGAAACGATCAACGGTCACGAGTTTATAAATCCCGCTTGACCATCAATATGCGTGCTCAGCTTGGAGGCAATTCACGTGTTCAAGAATTCTCCGATGTTCATTTAAAAGTTGGTGAAAGCTCTCTACCAGAGGAGAGAGGGCAGGTGGATCTAACAGAGACTCTTGGTATTGTAGTATCTACAATAGAACAACTGATTCATGTTTTGTACAGCGACATCAGTCAAATACCGCATCAACAGATTTTGGGTGTGTGAACAGGCTATTATAACACCCAAAATTGATCAAGCTGCAGCGATCAATAAAAGCATTTTGTTTCTCTCAAATTGAAGTGAGAGAAGTAGTATACATCTCAATGAACACTGTAGTCGAGCAAGATGACGCCACACGTTACGCCGTAGAATTTGGAATATAATTCGCTTACGGCAAGTGGACTTCTAGCGCACATCATCCAGCTGAAGGTCGGTGTACCTATTATTTTGTGTAACAGAAATCGGCTCGAAGTCGTCTGTCTGCAGAGAAATATCATTGAAGCTGAAATTGTAACAGGTTGTGGCGTTGGTGAGTGTTTATACCACGTATACCACTGATTCCCCACAATTACCCCTTCCAATTCAAGCGTGCGCAATTCCCTGTGAGCGTGTCCATTGGCATGACTATAAACAAGTCTCAGGTCGGTCGGTGTTTGTCACACTGAAGGCTGCGGTTGTCGATCTCAGGACCAGCTGCTTTGCCTACGGCCAACTATACGTCGCTTGCTCTCGCGGAGTCTCGCGTCACCAGTCCTGACTTTCTGTACATTTTGACTAGCGGCAAAACTACAAATATAGTTTACAGAGGTTTTATAAATATATAGCTAAGGTTCCTTAATGTGTTTTCTTCTTTTCAAACATATTTGGGTTTGTTGTGCACGTATATGTAATAAAATAAAAGTATATTTGCATACAGTATAATAATATTATACTGTATGCAAATATAAAATCTATATATATAAAAGCGAAAGGTCATTCAGTCACTCATCACGAAATATCGAAAACCGCTTGACATATTAAGATGAAATTTGGCAGAGAGGTAGTACATAGTTAGTAGACGTCCGCTAAGAACGGATTTTGCTACAGGGCCGGATTAAGGAGGTCTAATGGGTCTCGCAAGTTTGTATGAAAGTCCTTCATTTTTTGCACTACAAACTTGATTATCGGCAGAGAGATAGGTAATTAGTATTAGACGTCCGCTTAGAACGGATTTTACGACAGGGCTGGATTAAGGAAGTCTAATGGTTCTCGCAACTTCGTATGAAAGTTTTGATTAATTTTTGAACTATCGACCTGAAATTTAGCAAGTCTAGAGTTTATGAGTAGGAGACATTTGCTAAGAAATAATTTTGTGACAGCCTGAACTTGCTCTCGCAAAATTATATAATATAAATCCTTGGCTTTTTGCATCTGTAAATTGGTAAAGAGATAGAATATAGTTATGTCACGTAGAAATCGATTTTACGACAGGGCCAGTTTAAGGGAATATAACCTAACTCTATGTGTTCAACAAACATTTATTGATGACTTATAATACAACAAATAGAAAATACAACTTAATGAAATTCAGACGAATCAAGGTCTTAATATTTTTTGTTATAACATTCGTAATAAATATTTCTTTGTTTTCCCCTGGGTACTACTGTGACGCTTTTTTGTAGTTAAAAGTATCTTATAATACGTAGAACCTGGTATTCACATATTACGTGGTTGTCCGAATAAAGAATTATTATATTATATTATATTATTACCATATTAATTACCAAATTCCAGACAATATTTTATACATCTTTGTTTATCCCACATTGACCATCGTTTTCTGTAAAACTATAGATTTCATTTTAGAGTGCTCACATTTAAACAGTTTCGAGTAGACTTAAGAGTCGGAAAAGTTTTCCCCGCAGCACACAGGCCATCCAGGACCGACCACGTACGGTCAGACGTAAGTTGTGGGAATATCACCCACCGCCACTGAACTTCTTTCAACCCAGGAACACTTGGCACTCGGAAGTGATTTGCAGTGGCCTAAATGGAAAGCAGTCAATAGAGTGTGCTCCCAAAAAGGCCGCTGTAAACACAAACTAACAAAATGGGGGATTATAGATCCCATTGATACCCAGTGTGAGTGCGGTGCTCCTGACCAGACAATGGCCCACTTACTACAGTACCCAAAGTGACCCGTCACCTGCACCTTAGAGGATATTAACAACGCCACTATTGCTGCGATTCATGCAGCGCCTACTGGGTCCAAGGAGTCTAACCACGGATATGAGTCTATCACAAAAAAAAAAGAACACAAACATCAATTCGAAACGAAGAAGACCACTGTATCATAATCACAAATGCCATCTCTTTAAATATTATAATGAATTGAAATAAACTGCAGCCTGAAAATTAAACCATAAATGTGGTGTATAGGTAGGTTGTAGGGTTTACGTAAATAACATCTATTTTTTTTTAAATTGGTGCCTTAAAATAGGCATTTTCTGTTGACTGAAATATAAAAATAGTTTCCGTTCAATATCATTAAACTTCATATCTTCACTTCTTCTTCAAAATTCTTTAAAAAAATCTCGTATTTAGTTGAGTTTTTATAGTAAACTGTATTTTTTTTTCAACAACTTGAATTCATATTAATCTTTCTTCTTTTTTTTTTCTTTCTTTTTTTTTCTATTAATTTATAGTTTTTATATTTTCGAAATGTCGCTTAGTTATTTTATTATTAATTTTTGTTTTAATTGACGCGTTGTTTTGAATTATACGCAACGGATGTATGTATGATTCAAAACAGCGTATTTTTGTTTATTAAATTAAACAGTATTCTTATTTTTTGCCAACTATAATCGGTTAACACATTCATTGTGGTATTCATTACATATTTTTGAAGGTAATTATAGTAAAAGTATTGATTATATCACTTTAACAGTGACGACTGTTTTGAATTATTTTGCTCGGCGCAGTCTTAACGAAACTGCTGAATCGATTTTCATGAAATTTGGTATGAAGATAGCTGGAACTCTGAAGGACAGGCTTCTTTTAACGACTTCGTCTGCATTCGCGATAACCGACATTCACGCGGACGAAGTCGCGGGTAAAAGCTAGTACTTAATATTGTACTTTTGCCAGTGATCAAAAACTAGAAAAAGTCGAGCTAAGAATGTTTGGGTTTCTCACTAAAAAGGACCTTGGCCTAAAACTTATTTGGCTACTCCTATGACCTAAGAGTATCTTCTAAAAGAATATTTAAAAAGTCTAAAACTAAAAAGTCTTTTCGATAGTAAGCAGGCACTTGTTACAACAGGAATTGTTATTATTGTATTATTTATAGATGTTAGAATTACCAAGAACATGTACCAAACACTAATATTTTATTTGTCAAATTTATGTTTCAGCTTTAAACATACCATCAGAGACTGCACTAGAAAATTTGTGTCAAGAAGATACGACTACAGATTCAGAATCTCAACTTCCTAATCATATCCAAGACAGCAATGAGCTTGTTACTACTAACCCTATACATACCTCTGAAGCAACAGAAACTCAAAAAGCATCAAGGTATTTGCATGAAAACATAATCATACTTGGATCAAAACCTAATTTAGAAAGTCAAAATAGTAATAATTCATTAAGAAAAGAACCTAGGATATTATTAAAAAATGTAAATGATTTTTTGAATAGTTGTAGGAGATATTGTAAAGAATGTCTTATATTGTTTCCAAAAGCAAAATTATTCAACCTCCATTCAGTTAATATACACACTAATAGAAATAACCAAACAGCATTTATTGGAAGAAAACTTGCAAATAAATTATATAAATGTAATACTTGCTACAGACTTCTGTCATCTAGAGGTAATCTATTCAGGCATTTTAGAAACCTTCATGGAGATATTAAAGCATTAAAAAAAGTACACCTAATGGACAAAGAAATAGTTGCTAATAAAGCCACTCAAAGCAAAGTAACCACAGGGCTCTCTTGTTTTCATTGTCAACAATTATTTCCAACCCAGAGCTCTTTGATTGAACATCTGTACGAAGTATTAGAGCCAAGCAAAATTGACCCCAGTGGCAGATCCATGAAATCGACAAACGTAAAAGAAACTAACAAAGAGGAAAATTTTAACAATCAATTGACAGAAGACGAGTGTCTTAAAGACTTGAGTGAATCAAATCTAAGCTATAAGAATAACCTCGTAGTAAACAATAGTAAACCAAATGTAGAGTGTGATACAAATAATGGTAATACCGAGAGAATGCCAAAAAAGAGAAACCTACGGAGACAACCAATAGCAGGATTAGTGAATAGTAGCGACAAAAATTTCGAGACGAAAAAGTATAAAGCAAATAGCTCTCCATTACAAAACCGAGAATCAAATGCAAGTGTGGGACAGAAGACAAACGAATGCATAGAACCATTTAATAGCAAAAAGAAATTAAAAAATAATTTAAGTTCAATGCACAGAAAAAAAACAAAAAATAGAAGTAATAACAAAATTAAATATAATGAAAAGAAACGAAAAGAAACACATAAATTAAAGTCCTTCAAAAAACCGTTGCAATCAATGTTTTACAAATGTTTTATTTGTTCTAAATATAACATGACTTTCGAGTTTTATTCTCGACATATTATGACTGATCATAACATAAAAGAAGTAAGTGAAGCAGAAAAGGTACCATTTGATTCACAATGCAAATTTTGTTCTTCTAAAACTTCAGGTATTAACTCTTATAATGTCCATTTGTATAAGTATCACCAGAAACAACTTAGAAGAGTTTGTTTCCCCCGTGATGAGCAGTTAATAAATGAAAATCAAGAAAAAAATAACAAAAAAAATCAGTTTGCATTAAAAAGTATTCTCTTTAAATGTATGAAATGTGATTTATTCTTTCTTTCTTCCAATGCAGCTAGGGACCATTCAAAACACTTAGGAATTTCAGTCACTTGGAAATGTTCAGTTTGTCAAAGAAAATTTCAAAGTGAAAATAAGATGCTGCATAAAAAACAACATTCATTTTCTCAAACTTTCACTGTGCACACTCTTATTGAATCTGCATTTAGTTGTGTATTATATAAATGTTCCGATTGCACTGTACATTATAGCGAAGAAAACATCTTGCTTCATTATACAAAATGCGATTCAGAAACGCCAAACTCATTATATTGTAAAGTTTGCGACATTTTAATTAACAGAGATGATATGGAATACCACAGAATAATTCATAAAGAAAATGAAATTCAGTTTAGTTATTTTATTGTAATTGAATCCGATATGATAGATGACAGACATGTAAGTCCAAATACAACTAAAACGAAAAACAGCACTGTGAATAGATATAAGGAATCTGATGAAAGTTTAGAGGACAATTCTAAAATGGCAATGAGTTATTGCCAAACTTGCAAATGTTTTATTGGTAATGCCAACTTGCGAAAACTGCATATAGAGGGCAGATGTGGTCATATGCTTAAGTATGTTTGCAAAGACTGCGGACTTACGCTGACCACGAAAACTCATGCAACACATAAAGAGTATCATAAGAAAGAGCAAATAAGTCTCCATGATTACTTATTTTATGACCTTAAATCTAAAAAACGAATCTGCCCTCCAATACCTGACTATCCTAAATGCAATTCATGTGAAGTACGCTTCTTAAGAAACTGTGATATCAAAATACATTCATGCCAAGATCAGGAATACATTACTTGCAATGTTTGTTCTATGAAGCTAACAGAACATGCTTATAAGTTACATATACATTTTCATAGCTATTCAATACAGAATGATACAAAACCGAAATACACAGACCTCCAACCTAACTCTGCTAATAAAATATCATTTATCGAGTCAAATTCAAATGTTTTAGATGGTTCTTATTTTACAGATGATAAGATATTTTACACATGTAAAAGTTGCCAATTGACAGTTATTACATATGATAAAGTTGTGCAGCATTGTCAGGACCATTACGATTCCAGAAAGGTTCAATTAGATATGCAGAAATGCCAGAATTGTATTTTAATATTACATAGAAGTGATTACGACAGCCACATTAAATTGCATTTAAATGGAAAATTCAATAATGACTCCATTAAAGTAGTTGATTTTGATCCATTTTATTTTAGTTGCAACAATAGTTTTTGGAAAAAACATATTTTTGCATACGTAGCAGATGAAGATATCAGTAAAATACTTCGAACTTCAATATATAGACATGAATGCAGACTTAAAATGGAAGAAATTCAATCTGGATCCTTAAACTTGGTGCTTTATAGGTGTGATAAATGTCAAGTTTTTATTGAACCCCAATCTTTATACATTCACGCCGTACATTCAGGAGATAAATATTGTGCGAAATTGAGAAAACACCCTTGTGCATTGTGCGGTTTAAACTTTGGTTCATTAAGTTATCGAATAGCTCACGAAAAAGAACATGAAATCATAGACATGAACATAAAGTCGTACAAAATAGTAATATTTAATAAGGAGGAAGATGAAATTTATCATAAAATAATGTATGATGCAAGTAATCAATATATATTGTATCAATGTAGAAACTGTGAAAGGGTAGTTGATAAATTTGAACGTAATACTCATAAATGTGATGAAAATAATTTAAAAGTTTGTTCTACTTGTGGTTTAGTACTTGATAAGCACGATTTTGACTTACACTTTATTAGACACGAGGAGCTAGACAAATTCAACGCTGACAATATAACTATAATTATGTTTGGGAAAATGTGTTATCTTGGGATGAAGAAACTCAGATCTAGTTTCAAAGGTACTAAATATGATTTTACGTTATACAAATGCAAAAAGTGCAACTTATGTTTAAAAACAAACAAGTGTAAATTCAAACACGTTTGTATTTTCGATAGTTCTAAAGTTAAATGTTCTGAATGTGGGTTGTATTTCTCGAAACAGGATTTAATATCTCATTACAAGGATCATGAAAATAATTTAATTATTGACGACTTAATAATGAACATAATAGCTTTTGATACATCATCTGCGAATGTTCAAGTTAATCCTAAAGATAAAATGGGAGAGAACAATGACCTTTTCAAGCACACAAAAGAAACTATAGAAAATACAAACCCAGAAAAACTGGAAATAATTTATAAATGTGAAGATTGCGGTTTACATTTTTTGGAAGAGCTAAATGGTCAACAACATGTTAATATTTGTAACTCACGCATGAAAATTTCAAAGCAAAGTTGCATCAAATGCGACTTGTTGTTTACTCCAGGTGAGTTATTCAATCATTTGCTGAAACACCATTGTGACAAGAAATTAAACTTCAAGTTTGATATAGTTTTTGTAAGAAAACGTGAAAAAGAGTAGAGCTTAGACACAAGTCAAACTGGGTAGGGTAAATTGTAAACGGCAAATGCGAGGGGTAATTCGTAATAGTATAATTACCGGCACGTAAGCTGGCAAGAGATTTTGAAGTGGGGGAAGAGGCGCACGCACAATATCATACATTTTTACATGCGTGAACTTCCCCCACTACAAAATATCTTGTCAACTTACGTGCGTAGACTGTAGCTGCAATACCAGTAAATACCTGAATATTTACCATTTCCGGTTACCCGTTGCATTTTTATCTACAATCATACTGCGGTAAATAATTTTGATTTTTTTAAATTGTAGTAAGTACGTATGTAAATGAATTCAGGAGGTTGTACCTACACGAATTAACCACCGGTTTCTCGAATGAACATCAACGCAAAAATTAATGTGACAAATTGTCAAATGCGCGTAAATGTGCAAAAGCGTGCGCCCTCGGCCTTGGCGCCAGCCTACGAATAAGCTATTCCTTTAATTGGTATTAGTTATTGTCATCTTATGTTAATATGAAATATAATTAAAGAAATAAGTTAAACTAATATAAATTAGGATGAGTCAAGGATCATAATTAGCAAAGGAAATCAACTACCAACGTTGTTATATGAGCTTTATTTACGTTAGAATACAGACTTCTACCGTGTTATGCTGAGCACATTTTAGTTTGTCATCTCTAACTACATGACTGGCGGTCAAAAGGTTAAGAACCCTTTCTCAGTTCAGTGACCCGAATAAGTACACGGCGATTACATATCTAATGTGTTTGTTTCACATTCAGTCTAACTCATTATTAATAATTCCAAGTACATAACTTATAGAAGGGAGGAAGTCTTTAAAAATATATTTTTTTGTTATCTTATAGATTTATATTATTATTTAAGAACTTACTGTAAGATTTTTATTATTAGTATTTATGGGGTTGATCTTTATCAGTTTCAGTTTGTTGTATTTTAACAAAAACAATAATAAACTTATTGTTTCAAACACTTTGCTGCTAGTTGCTGTAAACCGAGCAGTGGGGTGATGTGTTTAACAGTGTACTATGAAATATCTACACATAGACAAACATTAAAAGCTTTTTTTATCAAATGTCTATTAGTTTTATTGACTTTAATATCACATATTTATTTTAGTCTCAAATGCACAGGACATGATATTATATTTCTGTTTTTTTTTTAAAGGGGAAATGGTCTATTGTTTCCGCCACATGGGATTCAGTGAACCAGAGGCTAAGTTAACAGTGAACCAGTACCTATGTTAAAATATCAAAATCTTTTCGCTGTTTTAGTTCGTCCCATCCTGAAAGATTACAACTTATATACCTATCTCAACTCAAATAGTTTGAATTAAAATTGAAAAAATAAAGTGTCCGTATCTTTTATCAAAACATCCGGCTAAACTGGCTGCTTTGTTAAGCTTTCCGGTTTTAGGATATGGATACCCTATCCGCCACACGAGCGTGTTTGGACCTAGCTCTGTCTCGAGTGGGGAGCGAGCGTTGCAATAAAAATAAAGTACCTACTTTCGTGTCTAGGGCGCGGTTTAGTAACGTCCCGTTTACAAGATAGAAAGAGTGGCTCCACTGGTTCACTGTTGGGCATCTTACCCTACGTTAAACCCAGTAGATACAGTCAGCGACAAAAGTAGTTTGATACTTCAGTTGTTTTAATGACTAATTATTGAGCACAATATATGTATTGAAGAAAATACGAAAAGGATGTATGTAATTGTGAAATCAAGGTAAAATAATCTTACCTGGAATGCAATAGTATTATAATATATCTATTTAGATGATAATAGTATGTAAAAGTAAGTGCTAATCGAGTTTTGTCGCTGACCGTAGCTACCCACTTTATTTTTTGTCCATTAAGAGCGCCCTTCCTCATCGGCCGAACTTAACGCGAGCGTGATTGATTTTTTTTGTTTCAACCAACGCAAAACTATAGAAACGAATGAGAGAGAACGCGATAACATCGCAGAAAGCCTTTTTAAAGCCTTACAAGTTTTTGGTATAAATGTTTGTAATTTAGAATTATTACATGTGCAAGGTTTGCTATGCTGCTTTTTTACTTTTTTAATGTATGAGTGCATTATAAACGGCCAAAGTTCAAATAAAATTGTGCATAAAAGCAGATTTTCGGACGTTTAACTTACTGAATTTGTTTCTCACAAAAGTTTTTTTTCGTAACATAGGAACCTAGATAATAATCACAAGATACCCGTGTGTTAAAAATTGTTTGGAAGAAAAATTGTTATAACGCCGTAATCACGTACGAGCGTTTGTATAGGAAATATGACTGGATGGGGCTCTAAGTAACAACTATAAACTTAAAATCATTAAACAATAATTTAAAAAAAGTTATAGATTTTTCTGTGTTTATGCACCTACCTACAGTAGGTAAGTAGGTATATATTAACTTCTGTCCCTCCAACGGAACACTCAATAAACAATACAGTAAGTACCTACCTATTGTATGCGTCTCGGATAACTGTATATTGCTGTTGGAAATCCAAACGCGTTTTGATGATTTCTAGGAAATATATAGGTAAAAAGCATTAACATATGGTTGAAGTACGTTGTTTCATAGCTAATAGTTTTATAGAATTTCGTTTCACATAAAATTTTCCTAATAATTTCGATTCTTATAATAATGAATAGGTACGCAGAATACTTACTTTCAACATTTTTAAATCATTGATTTTTGTTTCACATAAAGTTTATTGTTAGAATCATATCATAGAATAACAAATCAAATAATTCTTTATCCTTATATTTTTTATTTAATATAAAACTTATTCCCAAGAATGGGAGTCTCAGTTCTAACCAAACCTACTGCGCGTGAGCAAACAACCATGCAGCATGCAAGCAAGTATGCAGCGTGCAAACAACCATGCAGCATGCAAGCAAGCATGCAGCGTGCAAGCAAGTATGCAGCATGCAAGCAAGCATTTAGCGTGCAAGCAAGCATGCAGCGTGCACGCAAGCATGCAGCGTGCAAGCAAACATGCAGCGTGCAAGCAAGCATACAGCGTGTAAGCAAGCATGCATCATGCAAGCAAGCATGCATCATGCAAGCGAGCATGCAACATGCAGCAGGCACAGTTTCTGCCACGGCTCCGGCGTTGCGGGGCTCCGGCGGTCCCACGCGAGCTTATCGTCGCAGATGGTATTAACGCTCACCACCGCAGCTTCGGCTTACTGGCTACTGGCGGGCTTCGCCTGCACCTGCTCCTCAGCTCGCGGGCCGCCTCGCTCCTCCACGCCTACACAGATTTAAATTACACTCTAGGGGTAGGGCAGACAAGACTACGTGAAGTCGGTTTCGCAGCGATTCGTTTCTGTCATTAACTTTTGTAGCACAATATATTGACTTTTTAAGACATCATTTTTGTTATTGTCTATTTATATCTATACAACAAGTACAACAAGCCAACAATATTCGTTAAAAAAAAAAATACTATTTGATAAGTTTGACAAAAAAATGTGATTAAAAATTAATTGAATTGTGTTTCTGTGAAATATTTTTCATTGACGTAAATAGTCTTTCTAAACAATAATAGTCGAAATAAAAATACGAGAACCAAATATTATATGAAACATTTTCTAGGAAACGAAATTCTATGAAATTTCTGTCTGCGAAACAAGGAGACACTATTGACATATATATATTATTACTGCGTGAGGACCAGGCCAACCGCACGACCAAATGGCACCAGCGCGTTGGCCCTAAAAATGACAGTTTAGGGCCAACGGGCAACGTATGTACATTTCAACCGCGCGGCCAACTTATAAAATTTGATGAAACTTTGCCAGGAATTAGTGGTAATTTGTTACTATACTCACCTCTTTTCTTGAATTTGTTGCATAAAAAACTAAGACGGTATTAAACAAAAATAGTTGGCCGCTAGAACCGCCACTTGCCGTAGTCATCGCCTGTGATTACACAGAAACTAAATAATGCAGATAAGCGAATGATGCATCAAAAGAAAGGTTTTTGTTTGTTATATTTGTTGCAAAAATGAAAAACGTCAAAACATAAATAAATAAAAAATTATGTAATATTAAGTTTTCCAAAATATTGAATCTATTTTCTAGTATTTTTCTTGTTTATTCACTGCAACAAATTAGCAACTAATTGTCCATACACATAAACCTCTATTAATTGGACATTTATGGTGAGATACCTACCTACCCATAACCTGGAAACTAAATATTGTATAACTTCTTATTTATTAACGTTTTGTCGTTTTTTATTTTTGCTACAAATATAACAAATTAAGATCTTTCTTTTGATGTATCATTCGCCTGTCTGCATTATTTAGTTTCTGTGTAATCACAGGTTATGACTACGGCAAGTGGCGGTTCTAGCGGCCAACAATTTTTGGTCATAGCGTCTTAGTTTTATTTGCAACAAATTCAAGAAAAGAGGGGTGTATAGTAACAAATTACCACTAATTCCTGGCAAAGTTTCATCAAATTTTATGAGTTGGCCGCGCGGTTGAAATGTACATGGCAACGTGACTCAGTCAGTCGACATTTGTATGAGTTTCGTTTGTCCATGTATAGTTTCGTTAAAGTATTTACTGGCTTTAAAAAAAACCGGGCAAGTGCGAGTTCTTCTTCTTTTAGGTGTAACTTATATATTATGCCTTATCGAAAAAAATATAAGTAAAACATAATATGTTGTGGTACTGATGAGGTCCTACTATATTTTAACGAAAAGATGAACTGGTTATAACGCCTACAACTAGGTGAAACTGGATTGGTCCAGCCATTCTGAAGTCAGAATGGCTGGCCACTTTCCTCGTAATAGTTTTCCCTCTTTACTCTTTAGCGAGGTACCTACTAGTAATTTGATGTCTGGTACCAAATAGTATAAAATAGGTACAAGAGCTTGGTATTGCTCAAACCTCCAAAATCTCTCTTGGTCCGGCCATCCTGACCCAGACGAGTCTGTGACCAAAAACGCGTGTGCCGAGCCAGCGTTGCCGCGGTAACAGGCAGCGAACGCTACTTTAGTTGCAGTTAGTGATCACAATAAGACAACATTTTACACTCTTAATTGGTAAAACCTAGCAGTAGCATGTGCCAGACTATTGGTAAAAGCTCGATTTTTTTTCTTATTTTATTAGTATTATAAACTTCCCATTTACTAATTCTGAATACCTACCTACCTTTACTTGACCAGGCAATATCCGGTTTTTTAACTGGATCTGCGCAACGAAAGTGTAGTAAAAACCAATTTCTGCTGTAATAAATCGCATCGTAGTGCGCGCTTGCTCTTACAGTACTTTATCAGAGTCGTAACTTGTAACCACAGAAATCTTAACTTATTATTTAGACTTTTGTGGTTATAAGTTAGGGTTGTAACTTGTAACTATACCGTTAGAGACCCGTGGTAAATCCTTAAGAGACGGGGCCCTTCTTCAATGTAAAGAAGTTCAAGCAACGTTGTAACTAGTTTCTTCGACTTTAAAAACTGTTTTCAATTCGAACTTTTGAAGAGTACCTATATTTTTTATGCCCCGTTGGTATCGTGGTTCGATTCCTAGACCGGGCTAAAAGTGTTATTGGGTATTTCGGCTTTTCCATTAGGAATTTCTTAGTAGCAGCCCGAAGTTTCAAAGTTAGTGGTGTGACGTAAATCTGATGGTTTTGCACCTGATCTCTTTCCAGTCTGATTGCCGTCACATCGGACTATAAAAGTAGGTAAGAGAAGAGGGAGTGCACCTGTGTTTGTGCACACACTTGTGACCGATGCATTTTCGGAGGTTCTGAGAAAGTTAATGGTACTCCTGAATAACCAACAGTACACGTCTTGTGATTAAATTATTGTAATAAATGTTGCAACAACACTGTTGTTTCATGCGCTTTAAAACTGGGCGATAGTAGGTATGTACACCTATTTCTTTACTATTGCGATCTTATCTTGTAATTTGTGCATATTTACTATGGATAGGGTTGCCAGTTCTTAAAACCGAAAAACCGGCATTCCAGCCAGTTTAGTCGACATTTGGGTAAAATGGCCGGACAGTGCCAGTCCGCTCGCTTGAATTAGCGATATATTATAGTGAGGGGTCACACACAGCGAGTGCATTCGTTGTAAGTAATAGTCGCAGCGAGAAATCGCTGCCTGCCTGTCACACACAGCGAGTATTTTGACAGTCTGTTGGTACGCAAATACAAATAATATGTCAGAGTATGTTAAAGAAGAGACTACTCTTATCTATGCAGCGGCAAAACGACCTGTAGCACAGACGTGTAGTCTAGAGCGGCGCGCTGAGTGGAACTGCGGAATGACCATTCCTGCCTGCCTGCCACACACAGCGAATATTAATTTTGCTGTGAGTAACAGGCTATTCGCTGAGTGTGGCCGAGGCTTAAGAGGAAAGCCTTTGGCCATTTTCTGATTTGTCAGCTGGCAACACGGTTCCTGAGTTCTTACCAAGAAGCTTATAGATAAAAGTGGAGGCAACACTCTAAATACCTAAGTGAAGCCAACTGTGGGCAGATGCTCTCTTTCTGAATGCATACACAAGATAAAGAAAACACATATCACTGTCTCGTTCTTATGTATGCATTCAGAAAGAGAGCATCAGCCCACAGTTGGTTTCAAGATTTTGTTCTAAGTGTTGGCTCCATTTATACCTATATCTTCATAACCATGAACTTCTGTCATTGTCAAAATTTTACTTTGACAGTGTTGACACAATTTTTAAACGCCGAGATAGAAACTACAATAATCGAGTAAATTATTATTTTGTAACTATATTTTCTAACGGTATATAATAATATTAATATGAATAACTGAATAACGTAGTGATTATTATATATAGGCACAATACTGCCTAAGTAATAGTCATATTACCTAATAATGATAAAAACTCGAAAATGATTTTCTACATTATGTGAATTTTATACATCATTTAAATTTTGTCAAAATGTATTTTTATGAACGGTTTTGCCAGTGGTTAGGGCATCTAAAACTATCCCGTGTTATATTTCTGGTGTCGTTAATCTTATTCGTTGTGCCTCTGTTCACACATTATTACTTGTCCAAGGTAAGTAGGTACAGGTTAATGTTACTTATATTTTTCTTAAAATTTGGTGATTGCAAATTTGATCAGGATAAAATGCTAGTAATTTGTGGCGATACTAAATATGTCCATGTAGTCTTGTGACAGCACTGGTGATAATTATGAAGAAAGAAGATATCTTAAATATATATAGCAATCACCACATTATGAATAGTAATTGATTTTATAAACATACATTTGATTTAATAAAAATTTTTAGTATGATGAAACGGGTACATTGTCAAATAATCCAATGCGACACACTTTGGAGGCACTGGGTGATATCTCAACAATGAATGCAGCAGATTTAAAACTGAGGATTGAAGAAATGCTAAGAATTAAGGTAATTAATTAATCATGGCAGGTTTTAGTGCCTGTTGTTTTTTGTTGATAGTATTTAAAATTCTTACTAAATGTTTGAAAAATCACTAATTATATGAAAGGTTATTATTTATTTACTTTTTAATTTGTTACTTTTTCAACTTTAATGTGCAAGTGGTCCAAATAGACAAAAAATAGGTTCGTACCTAGGGATATCTGAAAATACCCCATGTAATATCCCATGATTTTTGAAAGTACCTATAGGAGATATGCATATTTTTTTTAATTTTGGGGGACTATCATAAATACCCTCATCTTTCTAACATTAGTGCAAGATACATTTATTTATACCGAAAGTGAGAAATTTACACTCTAGTGACCAAAAAATTGTGGAACATAAGTATTTTGATCTTAATATTAGATAGCTGATAGATAGACTTTTAGCAATCTCTACCTAACACTAACAAAAACGAATCAAAATAGAAATAAGAAATAAAACAAAAAACCGGACAAGTGCAAGTCGGACTCACCTCACCTATAGAGGGTACCGTTAAAATTTCGTGATTTGGTCACCCATACAATTATGACTTTGATTACGTACTTTAAATAAAGACTATATTTTTTATGTTTCAATTACAAATTTATAGTTTTCAGACTTCTGCCTGTATTTGAGGTATACAACGTTATTACTTGCCAAATTTCATAGTTTTAGGTCAACGGGAAGTACCCTATAAATTTTGATTCCCTTGAGAGTGTCGAAATTGCGTTTTTTTGCGGCATAAACGGCCGTATCTTTTTTTCACGTTAGGAAGACTCTCACTCTCACGTGGAGAATACATTAACAGGAGTAGATTGATATACTTACCATATTTTTAAAACCCCTTTTAATTATAATATTTAGAAAAAAAAAAAACTGTATTTTGTTTCATTTTGTTGCCCATTTTTATTTAAAAAAAAAAAAGAAAGTGAGTAGCTAGTGACATTAACGAATCTATCAAATTAGGAAACAAGTGATGTTAATCGTGGTTTGCAATGGCGCAGTTGTCAAAGTACATTGATTAATCATTATTTGTGACATTATTTCCCATAAAACGGCTGTCAGTGTCGAACGAAAAGCTCCTTATTTCAGAATGAATCGGCAGCTGGTAGTAACAGTCTATCAGCTGCCGTTTCGTTCTGAAATAAGGAGCTTTTCGTTAAACTATTCACTTTTAAAATCCATTTTCATTGCAGGAATTTCAAAATATTGTAAATGCCTGAAGATTCTGCCATTTTCCTGCTTGATAGTTATGGTTAGATCTATGGAATAAATAAAGCTTTATTATTATTATAATCACCGTCATAATGTACAATTTCAGGCTTCCGTATCTACTGAATTACGTGAACTGGAAGCTAAGCGCGGGAGGCTCCAGCGCGAGGCAGCTTCGGCCAGCGCCAAAGCCGACAGCGCTAAGGCGGAGCACGCACGAGCGGCCGCCGAGCTGCAGCGCCTTCGCGTGTCCGCCGACCAGGCCCGCATCGCGCAACTAGAGGCTATCAGACGAGACTCCCCCGAACTAGCACCCCCTCTTCAAATACTACCCTCAAGACCACCCCCCATCCTTCCTCCTTTAGCAGCATCTTCTGAAGTACACTGTCGCATGTTTTCGTGCTTCGACCACTCTCGCTGTTCCTTGACCTCCGGCTTCCCTGTCTACCTGTATGAGCCAGACGTGTTCGCGCCTCTTGCCGGGGCAGAAGTTGACGGCTTCCTAAAGACAACTCTAAAACAGACACTGGGCTATAATACTCACATAACTCGCAATCCAAACGAAGCATGCATTTATCTGGTCATTGTCGGTGAAGCTTTCCCTTTTGAGAAGACTCCTGCGTAAGTAGTGCTTTAAAACTCACGTTTATTGACTATGAAATTCTTATTAATTCATTCACTTTTATTTTCAGTCCAACAATAGATACGTATAAGCTATTGTTGAACGAGACAGCCATCAGGAGCTTGCCATACTGGGGAGGCGATGGTCGTAACCACGTGCTAGTGAACATGGCGCGACGGGAGTTAGCGGTGGGCTCGGGCGACGCTTTCAGGGGAGCGTCGATCGGACGAGCCATGATCGCTCAGTCTACGTTCACACACGAACAGTTCCGGCCAGGGTTCGACGTCATCACGCCGCCCGCGCTGGGCCCGCCCGGCGGAGACGTGTGGGCCGACTGCGCGCCTATAGCGCCTGCCAGACGGAAATACTTGCTAAGGTAAACAATTTGAAAGTCTATATCCATATACTTAAATTCTTCTTCTTAGTCATACACTCCTGGCGGAGTGGTCGAGGTCATGGATCGTCTGATAGGTTGGTTGCGGCTTTTTCGAGACTTCTCTCCATCTCTCTCTGTTCGCGGCACTGCGTGTACCCTCAATCAGGGAACACTTTGTCGTCGATTTAATAAGGTCTGTCCATCTTGTGGGTGATCGGCCGCGAGAACGTTGACCTTCTACTGTCCCCTGTACCACTAATCGCTCCAAAGAACTTTTGCTGCGTTACCATGTCCAAACATCTTGAGGATTCGCACTTGCACAATCGTGGAAAGTCTGCTTCGCGTCAGAAGCTCCTTCAAGATGGAAACGTTAGTGCGGCTGCACACCGCACTAACGTTTCCATTTAATCATCAGCAAACGTCTCCAGCATCACATCCCAAGGGCGTTAATCTTTTTACGACATTTTTCATTGATGGTCCATGTTTCGGCTCCATACAGGAAAATAGGAAATATGAATATCAAGCATCTCATTAAGTGAACCTTGGTGTTTTTAGTTACCTATACGGCGATCTTTCCATAGCTTATTGAGTTTTTCCACGTCTGATCGTGTCATTCGATCTCATTTTTCCATCCTCAAACTTCCAGTATTTGTGATTGTGAATCCCAGGTAGATGTAACTCTGGACCAATTCGCAATTAGCTATTTTGAGTATGTGAGGTCGAATAGTAGTCTTACTGTCAACTACCATTATTTTGATTTTGTCACGAATTATGGCGAGGCCAAAATCGGAGCGGTTTCCAGAAGCGATAGAAACCGACAAAAATTAAATTAAAACATTCCTTATTTATGGTTTTGGTGTTTAATATAGCAATTTTAAGATTGCCCATTTAAAAAATATGCTATCTACTCCCAGGTATGAATTCATGAGCAAAATTTAGTTTTCAGGGCTCACAACCGCCACCAAAAGGAATAGACAAGGATCAGGACAAATCTCTGATTGAGACACTGCAGAAGATGGTGAGGTCTGCCCCAGCCTCGGATCTGTTTCATCTGCAATTCGAGTGCGACCCACCGGTGGAGAAGCGGGCCGTGCTGCCTATTGGTGACTGGGCGTTGTGTGGGACAGACCGGTCTCGACGCGCAGTGCTAAGAGATTCAACGTTTGCGCTTATACTTGCGCCGGCTGACAGGACGTATGTGACCACGGCGTTACTGCAAGCGAGATTATACGAGGCGTTGAGATCTGGCGCGATTCCGGTGCTATTAGGTGGTGATCGTATAAGGTTGCCGTACGATGAGGTGTTGGACTGGAAGCGCGCGGTGCTAAGCCTGCCGCGCGCGCGGGTGGGGGAGCTGCATTTCCTGATGCGCGCTTTGGGTGACGCTGACGTGCTGGCTATGCGACGCCAGGCGCGCCTGCTGTGGGAGCGCTACCTCAGCTCCGTGCAGGCCAGCGTGGACTCACTTCTCGCCACGCTACGCACGCGACTGCACATCCCCGCGCAACCCATCGCACCCATCATAGGAACACCCGCATTCAACGACTCATTCTTCCCTCCTCGAGTCGAACCTCCTGCGGTAGACGCCGAGCCAGAGGAAACCCTCGGTCCCCTCGAAGCTCCCTACCCTAGTCCTGCATACCGACGCAACTATTCTGTTGCGTTGCTCCACGGGTACGAGTTGTGGAATGACTGGGGGGAGCCGTTCGCGTTGTACCCGCAGCTGCCGTGGGACCCGGCGGTGACGTCGGAGGCGCGGTTCGTGGGCTCGGCGGCCGGCATGCGGCCCGTAGGCGCGGGCGCGGGCGGGTCGGGCCGCGAGTTCAGCGAGGCGCTGGGCGGCGACCGGCCGCGGGAACAGTTCACTGTCGTCATCCTCACATATGAGAGGGAGGCGGTGCTGGCCGCCGCGCTGGCCAGGCTGAGGGGGCTGCCGTATTTGAATAAAGTAAGCAAGTACCACAGATAAAGATAGACCTAGATAACGCAAGTATCACGATCTGTATGAAAACCAAGCGTGCCATTTTTTGGACGTCATAACGTAATACGAATGTTTTGTTTTTCCTAAATTTGGTATTACCAGGTATTACTGAGGGTATTAGATTAAAAATAATTGTTTTTTTTTTAATTAATTACGCATAATATTAATCACAAAATGAGTTACCGGTGGAAGGAAACGTTTACTTTATTTTTTTACTTACGATTTTTTATTGTAAGTTAGGCACGAAAATAGGCACGCGAAGTAGTTGCTCTTGCGTTATCTAGGTCTATCTATATCTATGGCAAGTACCGTTCAGTCACATTTTACAGTCATTTCAAGTTTAGATCATGTGGTTTCAAATTGTAACCTAAAACATTACCTGTAGGAACACTATCTAAATTTTAAAAGCCAGTTCGTTTATGTATTGAATGGAATTTTTATATTTTATTCTAGCTTTTGCTATCTCACTCTTCATTCTCTTAACTTGAAATTAACAATAGAGCGTCAAGACTTTTCGCAAAGAGATTTCTTTGATAAAAGTCTTGACGCTCCATTGCTTCGTGAACGGAAGGGAAACCATGAACCATTTTCGTGTTCTATTATAATATTAGTAGAATAATTCAAAAGGAAAGGCAATGAATACTTAAGCTTAAGGCGACGATATACGCCGGCGACCTTGAGCGACCAGAGAATCGTATGCGTTGCGCCCAAAAGTCTCAAAGTTTAGTCGAAAAAATTAAATAAAAGATAGTATTCTTTATCTTAAAAAAAGGCGTATACTAAAAGATAGATAATAAAATTGTCTGTAAGATAGTAAAAGTTTCGTTTAAATATTCCTGGTAGATTTTGTGTGATTATCAATGTTTTGTCCGCGTCAGACACAACTTCACGATTTAATTAAACTATTTAATTTGAACTTAATCAAAAATATTCACATACTAAATGATTGAGAATGTTCTAGTTTTTTTTTTCAAATCATTTACACTACACATTTTGACGTGATTGTCAGTTTAAAATCTGCAAAAGACGCTTGGCCTAAAGGGCGCGTATTCGATTTAGCGCAACTCAAAATCTAAACTATTGCTAGAACGGCGTAGCAGCATTGACACACACTAGTACAACACAATGGTCTGTTTGTGTGCATCAGAGAAAAAAAATACGCACGAAATAAGCACGAATCATTGAAATTGATCGGCGAACGACAGCGCGCGATGTTTTACAGTGCTTCTTAAAATAATTGTCTAAAATAAATGAGTTCGTATAACGGACTGAAAATTATTCTGTAAATTAAGCATAACCTTTATTTTCATAAAATAAATATATCAGTTATGTTTTTATTTAAATACTGGTGAAAAAAAATTGACAAAGTGAACCGATTTTGTACTTTTTCAACATTGTTTTTAAACACATAATAGTAATATTTTCGTAATTTTGGCTCTGTAGTAGACTTTAGGACTGTATATCCTGTTGGAAAAACGCATAAAACATAATATTTTGGCATACTGTAATGGTTGTATTCATCCTGAAAGTTAACTCTGACGTCTATTTTCGTAAAACGCTATGAAAGGATTGTCTTCGCTTTAAAAAACCATAATTAAAAATTATACTTTTACTCTGTAGCTGTCTAAATCAAGACCTTATCTTTCTAAAACTGTAAATTGTCTTTAAATAATTTGCTCACAGAATTACGATATTGCTCTGGGCAAAACGCAAAAACATGAAGTTCTCGTCACGAATCAAATACGCGCTCTTAAATGTCCAATGTCCATGCAGAATCAATTGAACCACTTTTTAATATAGGTCACATTTTTCAAAAAATCTTCATTAAACATGTTGCCCTGTCTATTTATTAATATTTAATAAGTCAAGCCATCACGTGCGCAAACCTGCCAAAATAGGTAAACAAACACAAATGGTTGTCGTCCAATTTAAATTTTCTCATACGCGTGATAATAATAGTTCTTATTTCAATGCAAATACGAGTCTTGGTAAAACTAAAACAGCACATAAAACCTTTATATTTTTTTTTTATGTTTTTTTTTTCTCAGAATTATACTCCATTTACAATAGCATTAGAAAAAAGAGGCTCATAGAAGCAGGAATACAAAACATTTTATTTCAAAGATAAGTTAAAACAATTTTAATTAAACTTGTTTTAGCATAATTTTGATAAATAGATCTAAGATAGTACTAAATATGGACGCATAATAAAAACAGAATAAAAGTACTATAAAGATTAGGTAACATTTAAAATTTGGTAGAATTACAGTGAAACGAATAACGTTTCGGGTATTGTTCATCCCTGCTTCTGTTAGGTTTTTGCATTGACACTGTAATTTTAAATTGGAATTAATTATACAATTAAATGAAAGCCACATATTATTAGAAGACAAATTATTAAAATGGTTACTAATACACGCTACAGCTACTGTTAAAATAGATTATAATAAATTCGGTGTCTATCGTAACTTTAACATGTTTATTTATTACTTTTGTTACAAAGTGTGCATTATAAATAACCTTTTTTAATTTCTGTCTAATGCTATTGTAAATGGAGTATAGGTTAATTTAATTAAAAATCATTTGGGGTGTCTAAGGTTTTACGTGTTTAACGTTACACGTTGTATATGTTATCGTGACTGGAAGTAATCGTCTCTCAGGTGGTGGTGGTGTGGAACGGTCCGTCTCCGCCGGCGGGCGTGGGTTCGTGGCCGGAGAGTGGCGCCCCGGTGGCGGTGGTGCGCGCCGCTCGCAACTCACTCAACAACCGTTTCCTGCCGTACCACCTGATCGATACCGAGGCTGTGCTGTGCGTGGACGACGACGCGCATCTGCGGCACGATGAGATTATATTCGCTTTCAGGTCAGTTACCGACTGATACTGTACGATTCAAACTTAATGTCGGCTCTGAACACGAGGCGACTGGCTGCGCAGTAACAATTTCATCTGTCAGCGGGGTGAGGGACGGGGTGCTGCGCAGAAAACAGCGCACTTCACACCCAGCCATTAAGTTTGAATCGAACTAAATTTTCTGTCTTCCAATATAGGCATTGTTTGCTTAAAGGGAGGCTCCAAACACGTCTAAATATGTAATGTGCTATTTAAAACTATCTGATTTAGATTTTGAAAAAAATATAAATAAATAACCGGTTGCTTTTTATAAAAAAAAGTACGCGTTTAGACGTGGGAGTTGCGGACGGCCGGCTCGTCATACTACTACAACTATAAAAAAGAAGCATCTACCTAGCCTTTTCTCAAATATGTTGGGGTCGTTTTCAGTCTAACCGGATGCAGCTGAATACTAGTGTTTTACATGGAGCGACTGCCTATCAGACCTCCACAACCCGGTTATTGGGTAACACGATACCCCTTGGTAAGACTGGTTGTCAGACTTTCTGGCTTCTGACTACCCATAACGACTGCCAAAGATGCGAACGACAGCCAGGACCTACAGCTTTATGTGCTTTCCGAGGCACGGAGAGAACTCGGTATGAAATGGATGGGCACCCATCCACAGATCGACCGCGGCAAGCGTAGCTTAACCTTTGACCGATCGATCTGTACGGCTTTTACTAAGCCATGAGGTCCTTAACTAAATATATCTTATTAAAAAGTAGCATCCGTGGACTACAATGCTTAGGGCCCTTTTCCTGTCATGCGTATTTTCGCCCGCACGCGGATCTGGTCCGCATGGGGTGCGTCTCATATCATATAAAGTTATTTGGTATATTTTCAGTTCAATAACGTTCACAAGATATAATAAACGTGAGATATCCCAACTGTTGGTATAATTTCTGTACATATAACATTTTATGTACTCTAAAACTTATTTCGTATAACGATATTGGAATAACGTTTATTTAATCGAAAATCATTAAGATTCCGAGCAATTCCGATTCAGAGCAATCCGACTCGGTAAGGTTAGGTTAGAAAGGGATCCCTTCTTTTCGCATAATGTTCTTTTTCCTGATATACTTTGGCATAACCAGTTTGGCATTTAAATTTGTTTTGCCATTATAATACTTTGCCATATATTTTTTTGGCAAAATTATCTTGAAAGCTAATTTATTGGGCATAAATTGAATTCGCATAATGTTACTAGGTATGATCTGCAAATCTACTGCGCGACGCTAAAGTATTGTCTTAAAAATTCAATAGTTGTTCTTCAAAAGTTAGTGACGGAAACGAATCGCTGCAAAACCGACTCCACGCAGTCTTGTCTGCCCTACCCCTAGAGTGTAATCTAAGCCCGCGTAGGCGTGGAGGGGCGAGGCGGACGGCGAGCTGAGGAGCAGGTAGTTTTAACACTCGCCGCCGTGCTGCTGAGGCTGGCCGGCTGGCCGGCCAGCAAGCCGAAGCCGCGGTGGTGAGCGTAAAACACATCTGCGACGATAAGCTCGCGTGGGACCGCCGGAGCCCCGCAGCGCCGGAGCCGTGACAGAAAGCATGCCTGCTGCATGTTGCATGCTTGCTTGCATGCTGTATGCTTGTTTGCATGCTTGCTGCATGCTTGCTTGCATGCTGCATGCGTGGTGTATGTTTTTTGCATGCTGCATGCTGCATGCGTGGTGTATGCTAGTTTACATGTTTGCATGCTTGCTGCATGCGTGGTAAAAATATGTTTTATAACCGCCGTGACAGCGGCCACCGAGCGCCAAGTCGCCTCTACCGTTGGTGAATTATTTGGTTTAGGTTTGAACTGTGACCAGCATAAGAAAATACTTTTAAAATCGTTTTCATATTTAAGAAGTGTACCCAGATTCAACTTATCAATAATTAGACTAAGTTATAATGTGTATTTATGCAATTTTGCTTTGTGTTTTTAACTAGGCGTCTTTATCATATTAGACGAAATAAATTTTATGTCTTTTGAGTGGTATAACAAAAGATTTTATATTGAATGTATATTATGCTTTTAAAAATTAGTTATTTTAAAATTATATCAATCGTTTATTATATTAACTGATCATTATATGAAACAAAATTATAGAATCAGTTGTTATATCTTGTGAATATTAGAGATTTTGTAATTATATCATATATTACTTACCCGTCTGCATGCAGGCTGCCCGCATCCTATCATTTCATACATGTTTTTCTTATCATGCGAGCAGCACGCGCGCGGAACGCGGTTTGGCTGCGGGCCGCAGCCCGCGTGCGTTCTAACCTAATGCGGCCGGCATTATTCTGCCTTCAGTGTTGAATTTACTGCGACACGGGTCGCACGCATGCCCGCATGGTCATAGTACGCACAAGTTTTGTCACTGGCGGCACGCACGACACTGCAGCGGCAAACGAAATCTTTGTCCTGCGTGTGGCCAGGAGCGTGCTATCACCCGCATGCGAAAATACGCATGACAGGAAAAGGGCCCTTAGCTTGTCCTAAAGTGTAAAATAATGTTATTTTTGCACACAGGGTGTGGCGTGAGCATCGCGACCGAATTGTAGGCTTCCCCGGTCGGTACCACGCTTGGGACCTTAATTTTAACAACGGTTTCCTCTACAACTCTAACTATAGGTAAGTTCGCATTTCGTAATTTCTTTACTTATAACTCAATAGTAGGCTTCTAAGACAACTTGATTTGAAATGAAATGTGTGTGTGTATGAAATGTCCCCACATACTGTTATTATTTATCAGTCAAAATAATTGACTTGTGTAAGATTCTCTATTTTTGGTTGAAATTCAAATGAATCTTCTAAGTAAGAACAATAAAAAAAGTCACCGTGTAGCAGTGTCGTGGACACGGCTGTGTATTCTACGTCAATATGTGTACGTGACGGGTAATTTTTCTTTGAGCCTTTATATTATATCGTTTTTGAACGAGCTGAAAATTGTAACGACTTCTTTGGTCCTCAGCTATCGAGTGGTGTAATTAAACTTTGGATGTAG
This sequence comes from Charanyca ferruginea, assembly GCA_947361185.1. Taxonomy (NCBI): domain Eukaryota; kingdom Metazoa; phylum Arthropoda; class Insecta; order Lepidoptera; family Noctuidae; genus Charanyca; species Charanyca ferruginea. The sequence continues at coordinate 15,354,811 of OX376059.1, read as the reverse complement.
ATGATAGAAATGTAGCTACCACACCAAACTGTACCCCCTGATTTTGTTTTTATCACTTTGCATGGATGGCTTCCTATATGGAAAAAAAAATTAAAGACGTATTTACGTCAAAATACGTACATTTTGTTTGGGTAAATATCCTCTAGGCTCAAGCCCTAATTTCGTACGCCAACAAATATTAGTAGCTAGCTTTTGCCCGCGACTTCGTCCGCGTGAATGTTGGTTATCGCGGATGCAGACGAAGTCGGGGATTAAAACGTAATCTATGCCCTTCCCCAGGGTTCAAGCTATCCTCATGCCAAATTTCATTAAAATCGGTTCAGCCGTTTCTTCGTGAAAGCGTAACAGACAGAGTTACTTTCGCATTTATAATATTACTAGCTTTTGCCTGCGACTTCGTCCGCGTGAATGTCGGTTATAGCGAATGCAGTCGAAGTCGCTTATAAAAAGTAGCCTATGTCCTTCCCCGGGGTTCAAACCATATTCATACCAAATTTCATGAAAATCGGTTCAGCCGTTTTGTCGTGAAAACGTAACAGATAGAGTTACTTTATAATATTAGTATGTGTTTATTTTAATGATATTAGCATGGATTAAATTAAAAAGTATGGAAGTGTGGATTATTATGTAAATACATATTATAATGCTTCACTATATACTCGTACTTTACGTTTTAACCGATTGTCTTTGTAACACAGCTGCGAACTAAGCATGGTGCTAACCGGCGCTGCGTTTGTCCACCGCTACTACTTGTGGGCATACTGGCGCACTCTGCCGGCCGCCATCCGCGACTACGTGGACGAGTTCATGAACTGCGAGGACATCGCCATGAACTTCCTCGTCTCTCACATCACTAGGAAGCCTCCAGTCAAGGTAAGATCACCTGGTTTTCAACCGACTTCAACAAAGAAGGTCGTTCTCAATTCGACTGTAATGTTTTTTAGTAGTCTGTGGCAAAACAACAAACAGAACAAAACCACCGACTTCTTAAACTGAAGTCATGTGTGTTCTGTGCTAAAGTTATTTATGACTTTATAGTTTTTGAAGGCGATTGTCTTTATTTTTAATCTTTTTTGTTATGCCAGAACAAACCAACACACGTCAGGTCTTTATTTTTAATCTTTTTTGTTATGCCAAAACAAACCAACACACGTCACAAATACTCCAATATTTCGAAGTAATTAATAGTAATCGTTTTGGATAACTTGTTAATCTAATAATACGTACTGTAGTGCGTTGAATATTGCACATAATTAAAGCCAAGCTATAGCTTGGCAAATTCGTACGTGACACTGTCATCACTCATGGTCCACGCGAGTGGCGGGGGACGTTCCTACAGGGGTCGTGTGACTATACACTTGCGGCGCAATTCGGCGTGCCGTTGCGGCCAGCCACATTTCAATTTTTATATGAAACCGCATGATATCAACGCACTGCCTGTCTGTCTTGAAGCTGTGGTGGGCCGCACAACGGCACAACTATTGCTATGAATTTGTAATTGCTGTCGCATAATAGCCATCAATATAATGGAAAATAAATGCTTATAATTGACGACGACATGCAGCGGATCGCAATGGAAATAAGACGATACGGCACGCCGCCATATATAGCCGCTATATATATTAGCCGTAGAAAAAGGGTACAGACGTACCGCTCCCGCCATCTTCAAAAATAATTACCTAAACTTGCCAGAGTCACTAGGGCTGGTACTGTATTCACTCTGTAGGTTTTATTTGTGACAACATGAAATTTTATTGATGCAATTTTTTTTATAACAAAATGTTCATATTCGTCATGAAATGTCAATAACATCATTTATTTTATTCATTTTGACAACACGTGACAGTCGAGACTGAAGTCTGCTTGAAACTGCTTGAGAATGGCTATAAACGTAAGGAAAATGTGTGCATGCGAAAAATGGCGGTATGTTCTGAGTGGTCTCTCTGCTCGGGCGCGACGCAGCCTTACATACTTTGTGACGCCGCTTTGCGGCCAGCCGCAAGTGCGTTGTAGGTCTTACGCTAGTAAGACTGAGGACCACTTGACCAGATAATAAACAGTTCAAGTTCTAGTTTTAAAGGCAGTGCACGTCTTTGTAGACTGTTTTTCAACCGACTTCAAAAAAAGGAGGTTCTATGATTGTCGTATGTTTAAGGTGACGTCGCGGTGGACGTTCCGGTGTCCCGGGTGTCCAGTGACGCTGTCAGCAGACGAGACACATTTCCATGAAAGACATAAATGTATACAGTTCTTCTCACAGGTAATAAATATACTCACTCGATCCTTCGTACTATATGCCTACATAGACATAATTCTAATGTCACAAGAAACTTTGTTAAATCTAAGATTTGTTATTATTATATTTTAAGGTGCATTAAACATATTTTTTGTGACCCGGACATAAGGTTCAAATTCGACTGGGGTCGTCGATCAACTGCATGCTATTTACACCTATAAAGAGATTCCATGCAGTCTATTGGTCAGTAAGTGACTAGTTAATTAAATTATTTAATTATTTTCCCCCAAAGGTTATGGGCTACACGCCACTATTGACGACGCAGTACCGAGCAGACTCCGTGCTCTTCAAGACGCGGATACCACACGACAAACAAAAATGTTTCAAATTTATATAGGTAGTGGCATGGTGTTTGAAACATTGCAAGACATTGCAGGACTGTAGCAAATTATTTATTTTCTTCCATTAATGAATGATAGATCAAAATGAGCCTTATATAAAGTTTTAGTCAAGTAAAAGCCAATTTGGCAAGTCGTGTTGCATTGAGCCTCTAGTGAACATAGCATGCATGCATGTTTCAACGTAACTGATGCATTTATGTCTGGGTGCTTACACATATAAGTTCTTTGCATTTTGACTGTACGAACTGATTGTGTTATAATTTAAATGTATTTTTTTTTATGTTTATATAGGCTTGCCTTTGGCCGCAACTCACCTGATCTAAGTGACAATGCGGCCTAAGGTGGAGCAGTGTAAAGGTGCGTACGGATTAGAGGCAGCCTCGGGGTGCGCAGCCTCGCCACGCACGGCTCGTGTGTGGGCTGCCTCGGTACAAAATTAAAACAACACGAGGCAGCAGGCCGAGGCAACTTGCCTCGGGTCGAACCACGACGGCGCGACATTCAAAATGGCGCCGGATCGTCTTTACAGCTGATTTACTTTTGCGTCTGTCATAGTCAAAAAACCGACAACTGACGGCCTGCGCCGCCGCGCCGCGGCAGCCTCGCGCGAGGCACGCCTCGGGCTGAGGTGCTTAGGCACTTGAGGCAACAGGGCGAGCCGTGCGTGCCTCGGGCGAGGCTGCCTCTAATCCGTACGCACCTTTAGGGTATATTCATGTAGAAAGTTGGTAGCCGGCGACAGCGCTGACAAATTCCGATGTGAATTGGTTGGTGCAGGTTCTTACCGGTTCGCGCTGGCTTTTTCGTACCTTTACGTGATTGCATCCTTTTTCTGGAATTCTTGTAAATACTAAAATAGAAAAATGTTATATTATAAATATTTGTAGTTAAAACAAGTTCACCTAAGAGTCTCTATAGATGTGTATTTTTTTTTTGATAATGATTTTATGCACTTTTTATAAATACACTTTTTGTAAATGGAATTGAAATTAATTAATTATAATAGTAGTAATATAATTATGGTGCGATAACGAACATTGTACATAATATTATATTATAGTTATGTAATAGGTAATACGATTCATAACAGATTTGTACATACGAGTTAAAATCACTTTGCATAATGACAATAAGATTTCAAGTACACAAATTGTACATAATAATATCGAAATAATGGAAATATATTAAATTTCTGTGAAATGCAGCTGAATAGCAGTATTTTGAATCTAGAGAGAATCTTATGCAGTCTAATGTATTTCAAGTTATTCATAGCAACTGTTGCGAACACTAAAGAATCAGAGATTAATTTTATTATGTTTATATCTAAGTTAACTAATATAAGTGAATTCAGAAATTAAAACGGCTCAGTACTAGTAGTATAGTACAATATCAAATTATTATCATTATTTATTTGACATACACAAGTATTTATGAATTAAATAAATCGTTACAAACAAAATAAAGACATAAAAAAATAGTCAGAAACGAAATTTATTTTATTTTTATATACTTAAGCATTAATCAGTGCCAAGAACGAGCAGAATATTGCAAAAAAGAATCAGTAATGGTTATGTTTTGTTAACTTTATATACACCCTGTAAAAATGCCTAATATTTTGTATATTATTTGATTGAATCATTGTTTACTTTTATGTTTTGTAATTACTAAGCATTATCTTTTAAAACCATATTCTTAAGAGTAACATCTGTATTATAAGACTGACTTACACCATTCGATGTAAACAAAATGTATTTATTCAGTAGTAGTATTGTTGTGAAATTATGTTAAATCAATCCTTTTTTTATATCCTTGTTAAGTGGACTATGTATAACATTAATAATCTCATAGTCATCATTCTACAACCCCCAGGGTTGACATATATATATGTCATCTATATTATAACTAGCTGACCCGACAGACGTTGTCCTGTCGCTATCTACCTACTTATCTACCCTACACCTACCCTACACCTACCCTACAGTACCTACCCTACACCTACCCTACACCTACCCTACACCTACCCTACACCTACCCTACACCTACCCTACACGTACCCTACACCTACCCTACACGTACCCTACACCTACCCTAAACCTAAAAAAAAAAAAAAGTATCCTATGTCAGTCTCCTGGTTTTAAGCTACCTCCCCACCAATTTTCATCCAAATCGGTTCAGCCGTTCTCGAGTTATAAGTGTTGTAACAAACACGACTTTCTGTTATATATATAGATAATGTACAGATGTATTTCTTTTTGTTAGTTTGTATATTTGTAAGTTTGTATGTAGGGCGTAATGTCCGAAACTACTCATCCGATTTCAAAAATGATTTCACTAATAGGATGCTACGTTATCGCTGAGTGACAGGCTATATTAAATTATAAAAAATTAGAGATCCTTGAGAAAATTGACGCGGACGAACTAGCGGGCAAAGTGCTACTCAGTTATAAAAAAGTCACCTGTATGTCTATTCTGTTACAATCTCCCTCGGTGAACACCTAGGTGAAGTGAGTTGTCATCCGATTGTAGTGCTTTGTAAATCCCTAGCATCGGGACAGATGACAACTCACTTCACATATGGTGTTCACCGAGGGAGTTTGTAACAGAATAGACAATCTGTTCCATTAATTTTGTTTTTGAAATAACCAATGGAACATTTTATTGTTGGAGGGTCGATAATCATGAACTGAATATAGTCCTACGAGGTTATTACTGTTTTACAAATAATCTTGTGGACATAAGGGCTGTAATTGCGTAGATGTCATTATTAAAAAATAATTCCAAGACAGAAGTTCACTAATAAAACGGGAACCGATCACTTTTCCGAATTATTTTTGTTCGAATTTCATTTTACCGAAAACTATTGACAGACGTCTTTTTTGCTATATAGGTACATTATTTGACATATTTTTAGATCATCGAAGTATCATGTGTCATAGGTATTATTTTACCGAACTATATTTCGCCAATTTACAAAATAACTTTTTCATGTTGGCTGAAGCCTCTTTTGAACTTTTTTCATTTGCCAAATGATATTTTCACCACAATTAAGAATTATAATTTCGGTCAAATAGTTTTCGAACTTATGATTGGTAACCTAAAAAAAACACTCGATTTTAGCCCTGAGCGCCTGATTAATTTTCAGTTTTCTTTAAAATTAAATTTTTTGTTGAGTTAATTTGTCAATTGAGTTGGCAAATGACTACCTACAAGTGACGTCATAAGTGTAAATTGCTATACAAGATATATGGAATGGCGTTTTGACTGCTCCTCAAAAGGATGTCAACTGATCATCAATGGATCAATATACTCGTATTATTGGCTCGACGTTCTTTTTCGCCCATGTGTCACTCCAATTACAGAGGCCAGCATATCAAGCTATAACAATCTGTCAAATTTGTTTGATAGATTTTCAACTTTATTACAAAATTGTAAGGTTCATATTCAATTGGGAAAATTCGACAGTTTGGTAGGCTGTACCTAGTCGTACTTTTAGAGTGAAATATGGGCGTAAAAAATCATTTTGCATTTGAAACACATCCGTCGTTGTTGCCCGTTGCATTTATTTTGTATGTATATATATTTTAAATATTTAGTTAGTATGTTGTAAGTTGTCACCATACTTTTTGACATCAAAAATAGAGTAACTTTTCCAATTGTATCAATTTTGCATTTGTACTAAATATATTAGGTAACGACTATACCTAATATACGAGGGAAAGTGAAGACGGATATTACGTATTATTTGGGAATACTAAATATACCCTTTTTGACCTTATTCTATTATCCCAAAGTTGATTGTGTATTTACAGCTTAACGAGAAACTCAAATATGCCAAGTTTAGTGCCAGCATAACGTATTCTAATGTTTGCATGCATTCTTATCAGGTCACGAGTCTATACCTAGAATGTGATCTAGCTATTCTTGCGTATTTATGACGGATTGCGGTAACGGCAATATGAGACATCTGTCCCACAACCGCAGCTGCCTCGTGCTACTGGCACTAGCTGATCTTCAGCTATCACGTTACAGAATGATACGTAATTATTACCTTCATGAGGTTATATTGTGTGCACTGTACTGATGTCTACCGACCTTCGGCATGTAAGTTGTCTGGTACCTCAGATTATGAAACAAAAGGCTGATATACCGCGCGAAACACAGAGTGAAGCCACCAAAGCAAATACAAATTCAAAAAGAAATAACTACAATCTCGTGATTGTAGTCGCTTTTGAGTTTGGATTTTTTTTTTAACGATGAGGCACAGGAGGATGTTAGCTTTCGCTTTTGAATTTGTATTTTCTTTGGTGGCTTCACTCTTCGTGTTCCGCGCGGTCTATCTGCCTTTTGTTTTCATAATCTGAGTCTGGTACAGTACGCGGCCGTTGATATAATAGATTTTTATGGTGGAATTTCACTTCGCGTATTTGTACAAAAAATTGCGTTACTTTGTTAATACAAAATATAGCCAGTACTTATTGAAATGAAGTCGATTTTTATCAATCGAAATAAGGTCAACATTTACACACATACGCCAAATGAAGTGCCAGCATTAGACAGAGAGTCACACAAACATGTGTGAGTGACAAAATCGACGCTATACAAACCCGAACTTTTTCTAAAACTCCGGTGTGCGATATCAACTGCTGGATACTATATTTATAGTTATCATCAAATCAATCGATCAAGTTTTATCATGCAGCTATCGATATTTTTTCAATAGAAAAAAAGTGTAAATGCGCAATTCGTAAATCAAGCGTATTTGGCACTAAGCAAATATTCTGATAAACGGATACGGGTATCGTAGGTCATGTTACTGTAACTAAACGAAATACGTACGTATACGTACGTTAGTTTGAAAAAGCAAAAAATATTTTTACTTATTATAAAAAGTGTTGCTCGCAATAGTTCTTTAGTTTCGAATTTGTAGACAACCATAGTTTTCCTTTATATATATATATTAATAAAAATGTCAATTAATAAGGTATCAAGAACAAAATCAGACGAACTAAGCTGGTTCTCATTTATCGATCATGGGGTCTCGCTCGACTCTTCGATTACGTTTTTCCCCACCACTATTTATTATTGTTAGCCCCACTGACCTTTTGTGGTACACATTAGGGAGGCTTGGATTATTTACTAAATTTTTACCAACACGCAATATTAATATTACATTACCTTCCTGCTAAACTCTAGGTATATCATTCTAAAATTATAAACATATCTCTATGTTAAGTTTAACAGTAATTTCAAACGTATGTTCGACCCTATAATGAAACACAATTTGATTTTAAGCAAACTGCGCGCTTTTACCGTAACTTACACGCGATACATCCCAATTTTGTTATAGATTGTCTACAGAAGCTTTTCAGTGTGGTTATCTCCGCCGTTTCCGTTAAATCGTTGTTTACATAGTCCACGTTTTGTTAGATACCTAGTAGATTGACTTATATTTGTATAATATTTTAGGAAAAAATTATTTATATTATCCTCCACGAAAATGTATTGTCACGTAATTCATAAAATTAGGTAGTAAATAAATGGACTAAACATATTATGTATTATGTCTTCTCTTAAATATAATGTAATTAAGTACTGTATTTGTACTAAATCCACGCAATAAAATCTGTAATGAATTTATTCAATCTTTTTTTGACTTTGTCTTCACCTGTTCAAACGATAATCACTAATTCACTACCGTCAAACGGGGTGAATAGGGATGCAGGGGTAAATCGGGACGAAACTTTAAAGGGGATTTTAACGTTGAAATAATATAGTTTGTTGACAAAATGACTGTAATGAATGACTCAATAATAAATATTTTTTCCTAGTTTCCTTGTTGGCAGGCTATGTTATGTCAATGTTAAAAACCACTTTAAAGTTTCGTCCCGATTCACCCCGTTATTATCGTACACATAATTATTATAAAACAAAGTCCCCCGCTGCGTCTGTCTGTCGCGCGGCGGGGGCCGCGTCTGTCTGTTTGTTCGCGATAAACTAAAATCTACTGAATGGATTTGTATGCGATTTTCACCAGTATACAGAGTAATTCATGAGGAAGGTTTCGGTGCATAAGTTAGGTTTTGTGTAAATTGGCTGTAATATGATTGTTTAAGGTTGCGAAAAAAAATCATGGCCACTGGGAGCTATGTTAATGGCTATGCTCTGCTATCCGGGCAAAGCCGGGGCGGGTTGCTTGTAAAATAAAATTTTAACATAGTACAAAATTAACTTTTATCGTTAATACCTAACTAGTATAGGTAGTCTCTAGTAGTATCTATCTGTAAATTGCTTTTGTCTCTGATATTTTTTATTAAGACAAATATGTAGACACAATCTGTTTCTTTTCAACCGACTTAACAAAAGAGGTTCTATGTTCGACTCCATTTTGTTTATCTATGTTACCTATTGTAGATCGGTTTTGAAAATTATAATGGATAATGTATGCCTCATATATCCCATGGTACGGCAATACAAAACAGCAAACAGCAAAAGCAGCCGACTCCCGAAACTAAAGTCATATTATGTTCTGTGCTAAAATTATTTACCAATCATATTTTAGTGTTTGAAGGCGGTTGTCTTGTTCGTAAATAAAAAAGGTTTTTTGTGCTCTACAATATTTAATTTCCCGTGTCTTCGATCTGTCTCCATAACATTTATATGTACAGAGGTCAGCACATCAAGGTCTGGCACATCAACAATCTGTCAAATTTCTTTGATAGATTTTCAACTTTATTACAAAACTATAAGGTTCATATTCAATCGGTATGACTTGATGTGCTGGCGCCAGGACATTGAGGGCGTCACAGTCATGCAATCACCATGCAATAAAACAAAATGAAATAAAATAATATCATATTTATTTATCATTATAAATTACCATGACGAAACTTACATTCATATATTTTATAATTATTAATTTGACATTCGCACATTTCAGGAAGGCAATTCTACTGGTTATTGGAAGTTCGCGTTCAAATCCGTCTCAATCTGACAAAATCACCACTTTAACCTACATTTTTGACAAAATTTTGACATTGCTGGTCGCTGAGAAGAGATTGACTCGAAATTGAGATTATGAATTTTTGAACATTTTGTAGTACCTATATTATAGTTATAGATTATTAGTAGAATTGGCCTTCAGTTACAAAATAATTTCATTCAATTTCTCGAGTTGGTATATTTTTGAACACTTCGGTTTGAAACTCGTTAGGTTCTTCTTAGGTACTATTTATATTAACATATTAACTCTTTATTCATAAAACGACTTACTTAACACTTATTGTACTTGTGCAGGCAAACAGTTTTAAAAAGCTGTTAATTTTTCATTTGACACAGTTAATGGATTATACGGACAAGAAAGCAAATTTCTCCAATATCTTACTCAATTTTTTGAACAATGATTATGTGAACGTAAGTCGATTTATTTAAAACAAAATTCGTTATTATATACTAAAGTTTTTTAAACTACACTAAACAAGGGAGCACACTGAGTGAGATTTTTCTATATTATAATAAAATTCTAGACCCCCTTGTAACCTAAGTAAAATTTAAAAAAGATATAGAATCTCAAATATCAAATAGTATAAAATATTTAATTACTTAGAAGTATTCAATTTGAAACACACTAGAACGTTAAAATTAATTTTAAAATATGGGGCGGATATCAAACATTTATTGAAAACTTTAATGAGATAAGCTTGTGTTTATGCTGTATAAAGATATTTACATTGTATAAAATATGTATCTATGGACACTATACTGATCGTATGGTTGAGGCTTAATATTAAGAAGTCTCCCACTCCACAGATTACTCCATAGAGTAATGAGAATGGCCCGAGACCTACATGGACGTTTAATAGTTCCGCGAGATAAGATTCTAAATATCAGATTTCTTATTATTGCGTGATTTGTTCGATATCCATAGCGTCTTTCAAAATGGTCACTATAGTTTTGTTCAGCTTTACTTAGAGCTGTCGTTTATTTTGAATGAGTTTGGTGGCGGTGGTGTAGAGGCTTGGGCCAGGCCGCGTGTCGCGCGGCACGGACAGGCCGGCGGGGGCGCGGCCCGGGGGCGCGAAGGGCGCGGGGGGCGCGGCCTCCAGTCGCCGCTCTCAAGCCATCTCGTCGCCTTTACCGTCCAACCTCTTCAGCTAAACAATAACAAACACCATTAGTTTTGACTGACGATTAATTTGCTATAATCACGTATTGGTACATACCATATAAAACCACCCTGTTGGAACTTGGAAGTGGGCAGATAGGAATAAGGGCCTGCGCAGACTGGCGGCACGGCATGGCAAGGGATTTTTATGTGACGAAACATAATATACCTTAATTTCATGACGTTATAGTTGAAATTTCAAACCCGTACTGACACGACATCGTATAGCTTTTGATTTTGTAGCTACAACGGTTAGCATTGAAATTTCAACTATAACTTCATGACTTTAAGGTGTATTATGCCGCGTTACATAAAAATACCTTAACGTGCCGTGCCGCCAGTCAGCGCCGGCTTTAAGAAGGCACAGGAAATCATTAAGGTTCATCACACATCAGACCAATGGATTGAGTGAGTAACTTCAATAGGTCTGTTTAATTTAAATTGATGGGATGTGGAGGATCATGAATGCGCGTGGTTACTTACGCTTTGTTCTACTGTCCAGGCAGTTGGGGCTGGGCGTCCAGTTCGCTTGTAATGTAATGTGTTCAATTAACTTTATGGTGAATCTATAAGCAGGTGATGGAGAAGCCTAGCCTCCACTTACACGGTTGCTTGGCATAAATACTTTTTTCAGTTGAGTTTTATAGGATAAGAAGTCAGAAAAATGCTTAGTTCGGTGAGGAGTTGGGAGTTACAATTAATGTTTCAGAAACCATTTTCGGAGTCTTTGATTGACTACTGCCTACTAATGTACAGACGCCAGCACATCAAGCCATACCAAACTGTAAAATATTGTCAATAGAGAACATTACGCGAAACTGGGCGTAGAGGGCGCCACTAGCACATACAGTAAACAAACCGCCATAGAGCATAACCTCTGTCTGTGTTATATTATGTTATTAATTTTAATAACTAGGTATTTTGTGAAAATATATCAAAGTTTTAATTAATCTTACTTACCTAACTGTACTTTAACTATATTTTTTTTAAATCTTTATTTAATTAACGAGAGTTTGATCAATACTTTAACTATATATTATGGTCTATATTACGGCCACTTGAAAGTGGATTGTAGGTTATGCTCACAATAAAATCATATTTGGTTGTCTTACATGATAAAAGTTAGATATTCTGTAAATGCGACTATATTTCACTACTTTACAATTTCAATGAAATCTTCGGATTTAAAATGTGCTGAACATATTTTAGAGTGTTTTTAGCTCGGAAGTCTTTACTACGTGTTGCTGCTTCCCATAGATTTCGAACATTTTCTTCTTTTGGAAATGAATGATTCCCTTCATTCCTACATCAAAATACACAGCACTGATGCATTATTGTATATTATAATATACTTCCCAATTTTTTACACTATTAAAGGCAGAATTTCACAATTTTCATCACGCTTTGAACAACTCGTCGAAAAACTGTTTACTGTTTACGCTAGTGCTGCACTCTGGGCCAGAACATTGCAGTATTATCCTCTATTGAATATGACTTTGTAATAAAGTTAAAAATCTATGAAAGAAATTTGACAGATTGTTGTAGCTTGATGTGCTGGTCTCTGTACTAATAAAAGTCCAAAGACCTGTTTTAAGAAGACAAGTTGTCTAGGTCATCTTACCTCCTTCTCGTCTCCTGCGACGGCGCGGTAGCGGGGAGGCGTGATAGTCTCGACGGGTGGCGCGGAGAACCCGTGCACGTACAACAGGGCGGCTGCGATGCCACCAGCGATGGGGCCAGCCCAGTATATCTGTAGCAATTTATATACCTATTCAAGTCTGGGACAAGAGCGTCGCCAGCCATCGCCAGCTGATGGCCTGGGAGGGGGGGGTGGGGGGCAAGCTAATAATAATAATATAATAATAATATGTGGGGACATTTTCACACACGGCCATCTGACCCCAAACTAGGAAGACCCTGTACTATGGGCGTCAGACAGCTGATATACATACACAAATACATTTTTTTTTTGTAAATACATACATATATATTAAAATAATATATGGAGGATAGAAAAAGTATGAATTTCAAAGAAGAACATGAAGCTTTTGGTATTTCCAGGGGGGGGGGGAAACTGCCTGCCCCCCCTTACGCCCTTGGTCTGGGAACGGATAACGGATTTGGCACTAGCCAGTGGCATGCCTTCCATTAAAGCCCAAAAGCCAGGTTTGCAATCAATAATGCAAGACAATAAAAATAAAAAACAAAAATAAAACATATCTAAGTACCTAGGTATTGAATCATTATCTCATCTGTCAAGCTTGCCCTAACCTTGACCCTTAGTTGACACCACTGCACTAGCCTAATTGGGCCAACCACCTAAGGTGGTAAATGTAATCTTCCGACCGAATTTTGGTCACGGCGGCCAATCTTAATGGAAATCAGCCAAGTACGCAGAAGATATTATAGTGCGCTAATGTGTGCGCAAACATAGGTGCACTCCCTCTTCCCTCAATCTCATAGCCCGGTGGGACGGCAATCCGACACGACCGGAGAGAGATCAGGCGCAGGACCCACGACTTTACGTGCTTACTGAGGCACGGTTGGCGGATGTTACACCGCCAACTTCCAAACTCCGGGTTCATCATCATCACGTCAACCTTTAGACGCCCATTGCTGGGCATAGGTCTCCCCCAAGGGGGGCGGGGGTTCAGCCGTAATCACCATGCTTGGCCGATGTACGTTGGCGATCGCAGTAGGTGTAATTTTACTCAGAAAGACGCTGCTGCTCATCTTCTGGTCAATATCCCTCTGTCGCTTTCTACGACACCCACGGGTAGAAATCTACTATTCGCAGGCCGTCATCACACGGTAGTGGCAACTCCGGGTTGTTACTGAGAAATTCTTGCGACCACGAGATCAACGAGGCTGTCAATTAGGTTGTAGGACCATCTTGGATACGTTAATGTTCTTAGAAGGCACTTGTCCTCCAAATTATTTTAGCAACTATTACATACACAATTGACGAAAAGTTTTATTGAGGAACTTTGTTAAACGATGGGGGTGGGCAGAAACTGCAATTACTGCAAACATTTCAGAATTGTTCAAAATCGTTTCAAAACCTACTTAAAATTGCGTATCAGCGGAATTACTAATATGTCATATATTTTCTGTCGTTCAGAAAATGCATGCTGTAGGTAAAGTTCCTTAATCCTTACCCAATGGTCAGCCCATTCGTTGGCGACGAGCGCAGAGCCGAAGGAGCGGGCAGGGTTCATAGCTGAGCCCGTGTAGTCAACTGCGAGCAAATGGCCTAATGTCACCGTCAGGCCGATAGCCAGGGGGGCTGTGGATTTGCTGTCAGGCTTGTTCGGGTCGCATACCTAAGGAAATTACATATATTAGTGTCATAAATCGAGTCAACGGACTCTGAAGACGCGACTCTGCTTTTCTGGAACGAAATTCAGTTACTTAAATTTTAAAAATGTATTAATTTTTCTACTCGACACTAGATGGCGGCACAGGCGGCACAAGAACCTAAATGAGCATGCTTTAACCGAACATTAAGATGTTGATTTTATCTTGCTCAATAATATTGTCAAATATGATGATCATAAAAATGAGAATTTAAAAAGTAATTGTTTACACTTGAAAATGTTGTAAAAATTCTTAAGTGTCGATAAATTATTACAGTATAATACAATGAATTCACAAGGATTACATTGTATGTAGGTATTATGCTTTAAGTATTAAGATTTTAATTAAGTACCACGCTATCGCATTGGGTTGTAACCTGTAAAGTTAGTTGTGTTTGTGATAAAATAAATAAATGACAAAAAAGAAAAAAAAAGAATTAAATTAGGTATTATTATAATTATTATATATTATTATATATATTATATATAATTATTATTTAATTTAAAAAAAATTGATTGATTGTTTTTTTTATTGATTGATTGTTTGTATCGTAGACGATACAAACAATTTGTAAATATTCAATATCCTACCCTTGGTACAAATATAAGTAAACACTGACGAGTGCACTATGGTCAAGTAAGGACCTTCTTTATTAAGTTTTACTTGCACAGTTTATCACGGTGAATGCGGCATAGAGAAGAGCCTTTTATTTGTGACTTAGATACTCACTCTACTCTATTTATCGGTGTTTATAATTTAAATACCTACCGTCTTTTAGGTACCTACCTATACCTACCTTTACGTAGATACCTACAGGAATTATTAATACCTACCTACCTACCTAACTGTAAGTAATTAGGTACCCAAAATCCCAGAAATCAATCAAGTCTAACAGAGCGTGAAATAAGACATTAGTTTTGTTTCGTTTCACAGACATCTTTGAGCGGTGCCGTCTAAATGTAAAATAAAGGTTTTTTTTACACAGCACATTATGCAGGACTGTAGGTCTCTACCAAAGACTGTGGTTTTATTCTCTTTGGTATGTGTACCTATTATGGAAATACTGTTTTATTAGGTAGCAGACTATTCGCTGCAGGCACGTAGAGATAAGGAAAATTATTCAATATTTCAGTGATATTATAACAAAATCTACGTTTACCAACAATACTGCCGGCGGGCATTGGTATTGGCGCCGTTTAAAACAACATTTATTAGGTAGTATTCGATATTAAAGTATTACGTAGGCGTGACGGATTGCCGACTCATCTCCTACAAGTCAAGGAACCAGTTTCCAACACAGCTCCTACTCGCCCGGGATGTGAATGTGAAACAATTGACTATTGCCGCTTTCTTTTTTCGTAGTCTTCGGTGAACTTGTGGTACCGGTAATACCTACCTGGTGAATGGGGATGCAGGGCAGCAGGGGTAAATCGTGACTTACGACGTTTATTAGGATTTTAAGCTTGAAATAATACAGTTTTTTTTTGCTAACAAGGCACTAAGTCATTCATTACAGTATTTTTTGTTAACAAACTTTATTATTTCAACGTTAAAATCCCCTTTAAAGTTTCGTCCCGATTCACCCCTTCAGCCCTATTCACCCCGTTTTACGGTACCTATAATTCCCAGCGAAATCCCTACCTATCAATGAAATAAAAGCGTGTTCCACAAAGCTGCTTTATACCTACTTAATAAATATTGATTATGTTAATCTGTAGTAGATTGTTGCCTACTATTTCGCGAATAAAATACTGTGTTCCGTCACGCAACGTTACTACGCGGGGATTGTCTACGTTTTTATTGGAATCTACGTGAAAATCTCGCGAAATTTATTATGGTTTTAATTGTAGCTGCTCTATATATTTGTAAGAAGAGGTAGGTACCTACCTTATTGTTTGTTTTATTCTAATAAAGTTGTTCAAGATAATGATCTTCGGAAAACTTTTCTTGAATTATTGTTAGGCACATACATTAATCATAATAAGTAAACAAATTTCGTAAACTGTTGTGGTAGAGAAAGGTACTTATTTAATGTTCAATTTTATGGGTAAGTACATCGTAGTAGTACATCGTTTAGTGGATTTACAGTACAGCAAACAGTAGTACTCTACTCACAGCCTTATTAGCCACAACCACGATACAGACAACCTTAGTTTTTTTTTAAAGGGATTGCCATGCTAGATATATACTTGTCTTATTTGACACAAAAAAATAACAATCCCCCATATTTCATATCCTTAAAGCAAAGGCAAAGAATGACCATTATGGCAAAGGTAGAGTACTAAAGCAAGTAACAGTTTTAATTTTTTTTTAATCCTTCCCCATACTAGGAATTACTCCTGTGTCGTGGATGCGTAATAAATTAGATTTTATATTTATTAATAAAGTATTCAAACATCAAGGGTGTAAAAAATGACACCCTTGGAGATAGGTAAGCACCCACACTATACGGAACCGTGGAACTGCGTTATCCTAACCTAAACATGCAACGTAGGTAGGTGTACCTACCAACGTATTGTATATTTTTAATCTGCTTAATGATTAATTTTTTACTCGATACTTTTTGTCATGGCACACAAACGATAATGTAATTTTTCAAACGCTGAATAAGAATGATTTACTACACGAAGCGACCAACAACCCAATGTCAAATCGGTATTTACTACATAATATAATTATAGCGCAAGAGGCGTTTGTAAGGACACTGGTTATTTACTCTAGTGACATTGAATTATTACAATCCTACCAACCTCATTGGATCACGAATATGCATTAATATTCAAATATAGTGTGTAAGGTAATTACTGTATATCCTTTTCTGGTGAGAAATATATCTGTGGGTGAGAAGGTACCTAGATGGTGGCAAGCGCAGCGAGTCATCAGTTCAGTGAATCATCATCTGCCTAGCCTTTTCCCAGCTGTATTGACGTCGGCTTCCAGTCTAACCGGATGCTGCTGAATTCTAGTGTTTTACATGGCGCGACTGCCTATCTGACCTCCACAACCCAGTAACTGGATAACACGTCACCCCTTGGTAAGAGACTGATTGTCAAACTTTCTGGCTTCTGAAACCCATAACGACTGTCAAATTTCTACGAATGATAGGACCAACGGCTTAACATGCTTTCTGATACACGGAGGGGTATGAAATTGATGCTGGTCACCCATCCAAGGACCGACCGCCGCAAGCGTAGCGTAACATTGACTGATTGATCATTATGACTTTTATTTAGCCATGAGCCCTTCTCTCAAGTCCTCCTAAGCCCCTCTCAGGTCATCAGTGAATACTAGCAGCCATAATGTACGTAACATCTCAGCTGTGATCTCAGTTTATTTCAATGGTTATCTTTTCTCAATTACATATTTTAACAAGTCCGGTAATACACCGATTTTAGAGGTTTAGGAAGTTATTTACGACATCATACGACCCCTCGTTGTCAATGAGGAATTCTTTTTACTAAAGTACAATACATACAGTAAAATAACGGGAAGGTCACACCTTATCACAACGGGTTAGGAATATGAGGCTACCTATCCTTAGGTACCTAGCTATCCTTTGGCTCCTAGGTACCTATTCTTTAACAAAGTGTGTTGCTGAAAACCACCAAATTGCTAAGAATATTAGGTTTCATCATCATTTCAGGTCAAAGACGTCCACTGCTGGACATAGGCTGACTGCTAAGCCGGAGGTCGTGGGTTCGATTCCCACCCAGGACAAACTTTGTGTGATGAGCATGATTGTTTGTTCTGTGTCTGGGTGTTTATCTATAATATGTATGTATTTATAAATTATATAAGTATGTATATCAGTTGTCTGGTTACCATAACACAAGCTCTGCTTAGCTTGGGACCAGATGACCGTGTGTGAGTTGTCCCAAGAATTATTATTATAGGCCTCCCCAAGGGGGGGTTTTGCTATAATCGCTACGCTTGGCAGGCGGATTGGCGATCGCAGTATGGTTGTTACAAAGGCACAGAGAACGCAGCTGCCCATTCTCTGGTAAGTCCCTTAGTCGCCTCTTACGACACTCACGGGAAGATAATATGGGATGGTGCTATTCTTTACGTCCGGCACCACACGGACACGGACAGTTTAGTTATCGTATTTTTCTGGGGAACTTTGATAAGGCGATATTTTAGTTAAAGATCGCTTTCGCTTGTGACATAAGACCCTGAGCTAATAACAGTTCTGCACGAAGCACTTATTTTATGTGATTTATTTTTGCGAATAGATATAGATTTTTTCTTTGTCTTACTATACAAACAGTTTAAATATTTCATTACAAAAAGACTGATTGCTGCGCACGTTTCTGCTAATAATGTCGCGTCACGAAACGACTGATGCGATCTATGGTGACGCGAGATTTGTACCAGAATTGTCATTAGTTGATTATTCCATGGAACGACCGTGTTTTAACTCATTAACAATAAGTACGCTATTAATAGTAAATGTGCTTATTATTCTGCGCCTTTATTTCCGTTCTATGGTACCTAAGATTTAGAGGTTTAGAAAATATGCTGCTTCTGAAAACTATTTACCTAAATGAAATAAGTACATGCTATTTGTATATACATATATTTTTCATCCAAAACTTAAAGACGTGTAGTAAGCAGACAAAAATAAATTAGTGTTGTTATGTGTTGATGCAGCTATCGGAATTCAAATTACCTATAATGTCTGAATGACAAAGGATCATATTTATTTTTAGGTGTTACCTAAATATTCTGTTCTGTGTAACATTATAATAATATTTAATCTTTATTCACGTACGTAATCTTTGTTATTATGGTCCGCTGTTAGTAGTTCTCAGTATTGTTATTAAGTATGTAAGTATTGCTTTAATGATTGATTAATGTAATTTCTTAGTAACTAAAAAAAATAGTGATTTCGTCTACAGGAAAACCCCTAGATTATATTTTGGAGTTATAAAGTTGCTATCTTAATTTATTGTTAAATATCAGCAGAATTTCATTAGTCATCATTCGAATTTCCGAAAACGTTATGGTATTCAGTTTTCGGAAATTCAAAACAGCATAAAGTTTATACTGATTCGAGGTCAGTGGCTTTTGAGAAATGAGTGGTGGTTGCTTAATCCTTTGCCACATTAATTATGTACATTTGCAATCTACTTTTGAAGTGAATAGTTTACATTCATCAAGTATTCAACCCAAACATACTCACCCCGCAAACGACGAATATAAGCACGAATCCAAGGAAGAATTCGATGCCGAAGCCTTGCAGCTGAGTGACCTCCTTGCCGAGGCCGGTGACGCCGAGCTTGCCAGCCGCGCGCTCTGGAGTCAGCGCCTTCAGCAGGCCGGAGCCTGCTGCCGCGCCTGCGCATTGTGCCACGATGTACAGCACAGCTCGCGCCAGCTTCACGCGACCCGCCGATGCTAGACCTAAGGTTACCGCTGGGTTGATGTGGCCCCCTGAGATGTGACCTATCGCCTGTTAGAATTGTAAAGTGTAACGTTAATGTCTCTGTTTTTAACCCGTAAAGACTTTAAAAATGGGCAGGTAAAATTGGCTGAAATTGAAAATATTGAGTGAATGAATGAAACGAATGACTAAGCTGTGGTCAATTGTTTCTATTATGGTGAAAGTGCCAGGGTTGCCCGGGAAATACACATATTCTTAGGTTTTTTATAATTTTCACACCATGGTATCTAGTTATATGGTAATAAAAAAAATATAGAGTAACAAATATACATATTTTATAGAAATATAATAAAAATGGGCAGGTAAAATTGGCTGAAATTGAAAATATTGAGTGAATGAATGAAACGAATGACTAAGCTGTGGTCAATTGTTTCTATTATGGTGAAAGTGCCAGGGTTGCCCGGGAAATACACATATTCTTAGGTTTTTTATAATTTTCAGACCATGGTATCTAGTTATATGGTAATAAAAAAAATATAGAGTAACAAATATACATATTTTATAGAAATATAATAAAAATGGGCAGGTAAAATTGGCTGAAATTGAAAATATTGAGTGAATGAATGAAACGAATGACTAAGCTGTGGTCAATTGTTTCTATTATGGTGAAAGTGCCAGGGTTGCCCGGGAAATACACATATTCTTAGGTTTTTTATAATTTTCAGACCATGGTATCTAGTTATATGGTAATAAAAAAAATATAGAGTAACAAATATACATATTTTATAGAAATATAATAAAAATGGGCAGGTAAAATTGGCTGAAATTGAAAATATTGAGTGAATGAATGAAACGAATGACTAAGCTGTGGTCAATTGTTTCTATTATGGTGAAAGTGCCAGGGTTGCCCGGGAAATACACATATTCTTAGGTTTTTTATAATTTTCAGACCATGGTATCTAGTTATATGGTAATAAAAAAAATATAGAGTAACAAATATACATATTTTATAGAAATATAATAATTACAATTATAAACATAACTCTCCAAGTTAGAAAACTTCCTAAATGTAAGTACACATTTTATGAAAATATGACGTTTACGAGCTTTTCTAACTATTCATTTTATTTTTTTATTACAATACAACCTGATAAGTACTGAGCTTCAATTTGCAAAAAACGTAAGACAATTTGTAGTTATTTCGCGGGCTGAGTGGCTGACCTGGCGCATCCCTCTTAATAGTAATAAGAGTAGACGATACTCTGACCATAGTCTATGTGACAGTGTTTTTTTTTTTAAAATTGACTAGCATCTTAGGCAGAAGAGGTGATCTGCAAGAAGTACTCACTGAAACACTGGCGTATACTGCCAGACCGAATGCTAGAGCGATGAGTACGATGTCTGGTGTAGCGGTGCTGCCTTGCTCGATGTTGATGCAGGCGCCGCAACCAAACAGGTTCAGTAAAAGAGTACCTGCACAACAAGATTGATTGCTTAGAGCTGGTTACAATGTGTACAATGTGTGGTTCTTCCACCAGGTTATTAACATCTAATAAGTATAATCTGGGTATCTTCAAGGCACGAGCGAACTGGTTCATCCTAGGCAAGCGTGTTCCACCTTAGGCCGCATCATCACTTAAGATCAGGTGAGTTGCGGTCAAACGCAAGCCTATTAGAATATGTAGGTATCTACCTATTACTGTCAGTGAAGTCACCAAGCCAATTCCCAAAAGCAATATTTGATGTTGCGATCATATTTAGCAGACGATAGGTTCCAGACAGATATGAAGGTCAACGCATCGTTAAAATTTATGTTTGTGTTCGGTCATTCGAAAGTCTTATATGTCCCGTCGCTCATATAAGTAAGATGATGTTTTTAGTCAAGCACTATAAGTAAGTTTACCTAGTTCTGCAAATAAATCTAAATTAGAAGAAGCATTTATCTATCTATCCTTCAACTTTCTTTGAAATTGATGAGAAAACAATTTTATAATCTTGGAATAGCTGTAAAGAAATATATACTGGCATTTTATAGCTATTATACAAAGCGAATCAAAGTGATCCGGTTTATTAAAATAAATCATCGTTCGAGAATGTTTGTGTGACGTTCGTACGTTGACAACTATATAAAACTGAATATTTTACGATTATAGACATAGTTATTCCAATTGTCATGCCCAAAAGGGCATCTTTGTATTTTCAATAAAATGTTGGTAATATCTATATGGCGAGACATTAAACAGGATTCTGTTCAATGTATCGTATGACATAACTTATACGTTTGGTATGCAGCATCACCAAGTGTTCATTGATGTCATCTATTAGGGTTGTTATATGACTCCGTATAAGGTACTGTCAGTCAACACAATGTAGAATCTTATCATTCCTACTTGGGTGTATTTTCCAGAAAACCTATGAGCACATCTGCGGTATATTATGTTGTTTCATTAATGATATAATTATTATCCATGCTTAATCCTTACTCATACTTTAATATTATAAATGCGAAAGTAACTCTGTCTGTTACGCTTTCACGATAAAACGGCTGCACTGATTTTGATGAAATTTGGTATGAAAATAGCTTGAACCCCGGGGAAGGATATAGGGTACTTTTAATCCGGGACTTTGTCTGCATCCGCGATAACCGACATTCACACGGACAAAGTCGCGGGCATAAGCTAGTTTTCTATAATACTTACCTGGAATTGCATGAGACAATATTATTTGATCCTCTAAAATCTAATTGATCCATTGTAATGTAAACGAGCACTTTTAAAAATAAATAATGTATTTTTTTATGTTCAACCTTTTTATAATTTATTGCGTCAAGTAGGTATATTAGTTGATCTACGGATAAATTATAAATGAAGTGCATTCAAGGTAACATGATGATTATGTTTAAACATACTCAATTAATATTAGGTATACAAAAATAATATTTGATCCTCTCTTTTTGTTATTAATCTCATTTTTTTGATAATTAGTTAGTAACTTTGTCCCTAAAGTTCGACTCGGGGAGACCCGAGCGTAGGCCGAAGGCATTCATTTTTTTATTTTTCGAACGAAGTGCGCGCGTCATTGACTGATTCCTATTTTATAGTCAAAATATTATTTCAGTCAATGAATCAGTAATCAGTCTATGATGTTTCTCTTAGTTTCTTATTTGGGGTCCAACAAGTAGTTAACTATCAGACAGTACGAGGTAATTTTCTACATCTCAAACATATTTTGCGTAGTTCTAGACAGATTCAAATATCGGTTGATTTGATTTATTTTAAATAAAATTTTCAATCATTAAAAAAGATGACCGTTTAGATTCTTGTGCTTGCGGTTTTTGCAAAATATAAACGATCGTTTATTTAAATGCTATTGCATAAAGGATAACCACCAAGACGTGCAAACAGAGAATATTGACAAAATAATAATCATGCACGACCTCTTTCATAAAAGATGTTGGTCATTAATGAGAACATAGATGCGAATATCATAAATGTTATCTTAAGAGAAAGATAAAGTAACGTGGAAAAAATATGTTTTTAGTAGGTTGTAGTTCAATTCCATTTAAAATATATGTAGCTTTCATAATTTACCAATAAACTCTGCTAGGAGAGCCTTGCTGATGCTAGCTGCGCCACCTGTCAGTTCATCGAGCCCAAGCTTCGCTCCTAGCTCTCCCATGTTTCTGCGAACAAAAAAAAATTGCTTTAGTTCCTATTATCATTAATCATTAGATTAAGCTCAGATGACAGGAGCTTGATGCGTGTTTATAGCTATCGCGTGCTTACACCGTTCAACATTTTGCAATCTAACTTACTTTTTTTACGTAACTATTGAGCGTCTATAAATGGAAAACATAATTACTTATTCAGCTTACAATAGAGTTATGACCAACTCCCTACCTTATAACTTTTAGAAGCAAGTAAATTATGATGCTCCCTACACATAATGTTTATAATAACAAAAAGTTCTGCTTTTTTTCAAAGGCCTTCGATATACATCGCTAGTTCACTAGATCCGATAACATTTAAGTACTATTCGACGATTAACATTTTTCAATGTTCTGGCTCTCTGGTATTGGAACAATGGAGGTGATAAAGAGTACTTTGGTCCACTAATAACTCATAGTCAAGTTTTGTAGGGATATGGCGGAACTGTGTGACGAACTGATGACCGGACGCAAATTACACTAATTAACTATTATAGGGTGAACGGTCCAGTCGTCGCATGTACTGAATGGAACAATTCACAGGAAATTGGGAAAGCGGCGGATACCAGATAAAGCTCGGACCGTCGGACCACTTTTATGGAGGAATTTTACAGAATGATATGTAGTTTTAATTATAGTAAATTACGCGGTACGCTATAATTATGTCGTTAAATGTTGATTCAAATTCCGTTTTTTTTTACAAGCTCGAAGGAGAGCGTAATGGTAAAGAAACATTTAATTAATAAAAAATCTTACTGTGTGTCTGTAATTTTTAAAACATTCTACATTCATCATCAGACGATGATGCCTAGCCGGGAATCTAACCGGAAGCAACGGAATACCAGTGTTTTACATGGAGCGACTGCCTATCTGACCTCCACAACCCAATTACTGGGTAACACGATACCTCTTAATAAGACTGGTTGTCAGACTTTCTGGGTTCTGGCTACCCATAGCACGGAGGGAACTCGGTGAAGATAATTTGAATATTTTAATTAAGGAAAATGTTTTTTTAAATATTTGTGGACCAATTGTCTTTAACACCACCAACGATAGATATGGGCACTTGGGCAGATAGGTACTAATTTTCCTTATAATTGTTTTACAATCGTAGCTTCGATGACCTACCTACCATTCTTGTTTTTATTTTCAGAATCATTCTACATAATGTACCTATAGCCTTGGCAACTTGGTTCATAATACCTTCGGGTGTGTGCAAGCACAAGCAGTCGCAAGGTCTATGCCGTTTACCATGACCGCACCATTGAGTAATTATTATTTGCCATAAAAGCCTGATGACAGCTCTTAAAGGGCGCAAAACTACGTGTACACCCGTACTCGGTAATATAATGTGTTTGTGCATTCAGTAACCTCCAACCGTTTTATGGTCTTGTTTCTTGGAAATTTTGCGATTATAATAATTATGAATGTTAACCGCACTGCACTTCCGGACTAGATTTAATGACTTTAGTAGGTGTTCTCATTTATGAAGTATCTAACAAGCAGTATTAGTAGATATTTCAGTGTCAACAATAAATTGTTGTACCCAACTTGATCCCAAAAAAAAAAAAAACTTAACCCGCGTGCATCGGTATGGTGCTGTTTTAAGTTGATTAAAGACACCAATGTAAATGTTCTATCAGTTACCACGATCATTCTATCTGGGTTTTGAAACTGTACAGGTACTTTCTGGTTTCGTTCAAACTGGTTCAAATTCAAACTTTTATGGTTTAATAATATGTAATCCTGTCAAGTGTTCACACGTTAGGTGCTCACAATTTTAATTTTTACAAGAGATGTATACCTAAGCAGGTAGCCAGTGTTTGCAGTAGATTTAGATTTAGCTATCGTGAGTGTGTTAATACTTTATGATAACACAAGTGAGTCGCTGCGTCTCTTATTGGAGTGTGTAACTATACCTCATAAGCCCATGTTTGGTTTATTATTTGTACAAAACCTGGTAATGATATTGTTGAATATGTTAGACACTTGCTAGTAGCTGATGTAAAGAAGTAGAACTAGATTTTTTTGGAAAATAGACATTACCAAAGTAGGTAATAGATGTTTTAAAGTATGGAAATGTAGAGTCATGTTGAATGACTATGACACGCTGGCATAAATCAATATCTAAACCATACCTCGAGTTGATTTTTACGACTTACGCTGTACCGACTCGTATCCAAGTCCCCCTGATACACCAAGTATTCTATTTTCAATTTAGCATCAAAATAAATGATAATTAATTTTTAGTTAGCGGCCTACGTACTTAACATCTAAAAGCATGGTACATCGTTTTGTATGCCTGAAATAATGTTATAGGTATGTACCTAACCTACACTAATACAATAATAGTCTTGCTAGTTAGCCTAGCACCTATTATCATGTGCGTATTTAAATACAGCGTATCGAATGGAATATATCCATATTCTAATTACCAGAGACTGTGTTTACGCTATGTTGGATCCACTGACAACTGCGTGCAGGTGTTAATAATTATTTACCATAGCGTCACGCATTGATTACTATGGTAATATTTTGTACCACCATTGTCGGTGCTCATGACGATACGGGTGAGTATGGGAGAGCGGTCATGCAATTTGTCTAAAACATGGACAAGACAGGAAGAGCCACAATGAAGCTGCATTAGCCAGTCACGGTGTCCACTCCCCCGAAAATGAGCGGACTAAAAGGTAATAGGTGTGAACTACCTGATCCGTTATACAAGACGTGTCCATGTTATTCTCCTGGTCGAGTAGTTAGTATGGATCTGCTAAGGTCTGCTTCACAAGTTTGTGCAAGGATGCGGAAGTGACAAGTTCATCGTTTGTCACCAACCGTTGCTTCATGTCACGGGTTTGGTCGAAGACCCCGATCAAAGACATGTCACTGCAAGGCGTGACAGGCATAATGTTGCTACCAGTTGGGTGGTTGGGACACTTTCAAATCACAATGTAAATGTTTCGTGATTTTGGTCGCGAATTACAATATTCATTTCCGCAATGACCGACTGCATAAAAATGGCAAAGGATTTACCAAACGTGGTTTGAATTATGAAAATTGATTTAATACATTTTGGTTCAATTTGGTGGATCATTTAGGTAGGTATTGTAAATACTACCGGAAAACTAAAAATATCTAATTAGCATGAAGCTTACTTCCCATCTATAGCTACTTTTATATCCTGGTTATAGGTACTTAGTATGTATTTATCTGTTTTCAATAGGAATATTTTACGATGCCCCATAGAACTTCATACAGCTACAACAAAGCTAGTATCGTGTACCAAAACGTTAGATTTAGGACGATATCAACAATTCCTATCTAATCAACAGATAGTTTAATCCATTGTTGATGTCAAAATATCTACTTAATGATAGAATATATATGCTACAGGAAGAGTACCTACACACAGTGAATCATTAAATACAGTGAAAACGACAAACGACCTAAATATTAGTTTGACGACACAATAAATTGATTTGAGATTAGCTATATAAATGAAAATTTATGTTTTTTCTGTTACTTAGTAATGGTAAATGATAATGGATGATTTTGGAGTACCTAGGTGCGACAGACCCCGAAGCCAAGAACTGTC
The DNA here is from genome assembly GCA_947361185.1 of Charanyca ferruginea. NCBI lineage: Eukaryota > Metazoa > Arthropoda > Insecta > Lepidoptera > Noctuidae > Charanyca > Charanyca ferruginea. The sequence continues at coordinate 15,327,972 of OX376059.1, read as the reverse complement.
ATTATGATTGTATCTAAAATATATTGTAGTGAAACACTGTGATTACAACGACATGACATGTCAGCATTATATTGACACGGCGACGGACACATTAGTTATTCAAGGTTCAAGGTATCCATTATTAAACCTTAACTTTCTGCAGCTTTTTGATTTATTTCCTTTGAAGCGACTTCAGGAATGGCAGGCAAGCTTTCTTTGTCACGAAACCGTTAGGTAAACATCGACTAGCATTACTTAAATGTCTAGGAGTTAATCCAGTCCATTACACAAGTAAATGATCTTGGCTCTTTTTAATTTATTACAAAGACTTGTTTTGAATTCATTTTTAATTTAAATAATAGGGAAAATAAGCAGTGATAAATGATTACTGGAAAACGCTACTGGAAACTAAATGAGGTCACGGTGAGCTGGTGGAATGTGCTACTATAGATATGTATATTTAAGATAAGTTGTATGTATGCCACTGTTTAATGTTTATTTACGTTGATGCTCACATTATTTTCCCTCTAACCAAAAGATGTCCTATTAATCACGGTTAAAATCGGGGATAAATAGCCTACTTACCTATACTGCAATTTGTTTGGTAAACCTATCGATTAGACAACTGAGGTTAAATGTTTAAAAATTACAATATGGGTATGGCAAACAAAATTTTATCAAACAAGTTACTTGTATTTTTGTATTTTACAGTATTATTACCACAAAAAGTTAATCCTTCAAAAATTATCGTTATCACTAGTTAACTACCTCTAGAACATTTACCTTAATATCAAATTATAATGTAAGTACTTATTGTGGAATCGTAAAATGATAACATTTTTAAAACTATGTAGGGGAGAGTAGCCCAAAACGGGTAAGCTAAGGTTGATGATAAAAGAAAACCACTTATAGATGCAAATTGTACTTTTATTTTAACATTTTGAAATGTTTGGTTATTAGGGACTATAAAATAAATGACAAATGTAATAATTTTCTACATTAAGAATATAAAAATAACAAAAAACTTTACCATTCGAATTACCCGTTTTGCCCGTAGGGTGGGCCTAAAGCAGGTAGGGCTTTTGGGCAAAGCGGGTAGGGACTTAATTAATGAGATCAACGTCAATCAATGACTAGAACTGTTTCATAACAAGCTTAGCTCGTACTTTCTATTTATAATTAACCATTAGGGTTCACAACCATTATTGTAATCAGTCTTCTGGCATATTTTGCAGTCTCAATCACGCTTAACTTATTCGTGGCACATGTCACAATAATACGAACCTCTTCCAGAGTATGACGTGCAGGCCTCATGAGCCCACATCTCGCAATCATCACACTTAATCCAGTCTTCTATTGGTGGATCTCTGTAGAGGTCGCTACATATCAAGCACCGGTACTCAGTTTTATCTTTTTTATCATTTTTTGGACCTCGTTTGGAGGTTTTTCTCCCTGTTATCGGCCTTTGTACACTCGTAGTAGGTTTTGAATGTTTTGGTCCCTTTAAATTTCTTTTCGCTGCATCAACTTTTTTTTTTAAATCTCTTTTTTTAGTCTCTTTTTCCCTTTGCTGGTCTTTTATAGGAGTGCTTGTGCTTGTTAGTATTTCCGCTTTCTGTGTTTTACGTCTCCGGGCAGTTTTGTTAGGTTCCATTCTAGGTGATGGCCGAATATCCATTGGAGTCACATGAGAAGCTGCAGTTATATCTTCATTCATATTTTTTTTACTATTGCTTGTATCAGTAAGTAAGGACCCAAAGGAATTTTGAGTCACTAGTTCATCATCTGCTACCGGCGTTGGAGTTTTGCAGGAGTGGTTTTCTATGATTATGTCCAGAACAGATGGAGACACAGTGCGGTCAGAATCAATAGATTCACGAATATCCAGCATACGCGTTTCAATTTCATTACTAAAATCAAAATTCGTCTGAGGCTCATGGGAAATCAAATCAGCTTCAGTATCCATTAGAACATCAGAAGGATCAAGTCTGCTGCCAGTCGTCTGAGGCTCATGGGAAATCAAATCAGCTTCAGTATCCATTGGAACATCAGAAGGATCAAGTCTGCTGCTAGTCGGCTCATGAGAAATGAGACCAGCCTCAGTATCCACTCGCACACCGGAAGGATCAGGTCAGTCAGTCAAATTTGATGGCATATAATCAGAATCGTCGAACACGAACCTATTCGTGGGCCATATGCCGGTAGATGAAAATCCTTTTACTGCATTTTGAGTACTCGCTGCCTTCATATATGCTTCACCAAATAGTCTTGCTACTTCATACTGGGAAATAATGCGTCCAACATGTGTTCGTTGGAAAACAGAAACTGCCTGCTCAAAGTAATTTTTTAATGGTCCATAGACACACGTATCAAGTGGCTGCATACGATGGGTTGTGTGTGGAGCAAGAGAGACAAAAATCACATGATTTTGCGATGCATACTCTAAAGCTCCGAGGTATTTGTGGGACTCATGGTTGTCCATCACCAAAATAACTTTTTTTTCTTGAGTTGGCCTAACGTTGTCTACAAAGTGCCGCAACCATTCTAAGAATACTGGTCCATTAATCCAACCATTATCACTGCAAGTAGCTGATGATCCTGGTGGAGCTCCATCTAAAAGCCTGTCTACCATGCGTTTTCTGCCAAAGATGAGAAATGGAGGTACAAAAGAACCTGCTGCATTACAGCAGCATACAACCGTCGTCAGTTTACCTCTTTCGACGCTGGAAATAACGCCAACTTGTTTTTTTCCAGACCTACATAAGACTCTTGGAGGTTTGTTGCTTGTAGTTTGGATGCCAGTTTCGTCAACATTATATATTCGAGTTGCATCAATGTTGTGCTTTTCGATTTCTGCTTCCAATAAATCATAAAATCTTTCAACTTGGGGTCTATTGAAGCCTCTGGCTCGTGCAACCGATGTTGGTTCTGGACGGCGCAGACTAACTTCGGAATGTCGTTTCTTAAACCCAGCATACCAATCTTCACCCGCGGCACCGTTTTTAAAAGGATGTGGAATATGGTTTCTCTCAGCATATTGGAAGCTACCTTCAAGAATTCAGTTTTCGTTAGTCCAAAAAACAGATTATCCATATGAAATAGATACTCAACGAGCTCTGATTCTTGAGCTGCTGTAAAAACTGTTGTAAATCGTCCTAGTTTTTTTTTTGGACATCCCTTCTTCACATGTCTCTGCAAAGTCGAGAGGTTGATTCCATATTTTTTAGCTGCACCATTGACGGAAGTTTTGAGAGCTTCTTCTATCGCAAGCTTCATAACTCCCTCGTCCCACGATGCATTTGCTGTCTTTCTTTTATATTTATTAACCATCTGCAAAAGTAAAATTAAAAGTAGTAATAAGCACTCAATGAAATTATACAGGGCAAGGCGGGTATGGGCAAAACGGGTACCCGCTTTACTCCTACCCTTTTTGCCCACAAGCATGTATTTTTTTCAAACCACTCATAACCTTAAATCCGAAATAATATACGCCAAACTATTGCACAAATAAAACGACTATTTATTGCCAAACAACAACACACAACTAGTAAGAACATATCGTAGACCATTTTCGAGTATTCAAAAGTAATGTAACTTGATTTTTTTTAGTGAAAATAGCAAAAAACTTTATTTTTGTCTTACCGTGAACTCGTGTCCGCCAGGGAAACGCGCCGACTGCCCGTGATTGGCCAGCGGCAGGGGCCCCGCTCTGCACGCACACATTCTTACTAACAATAACGGCGCGTAATTTAAAACGCATACCCGTTTTAGGCGGGCTACCCGTTTTAGGCTTACCTCCCCTACAGTTATTAAAAATCAGTAGTGGTGATATAACAGTTTTCCGGAAATGTATTTTCAGATACAGGGACATAATTATTCAGGTGTAGTACTAACGTCTGCTAGTTCTAGTTTTACTGTGTTTAACCTTTTAAATATTTTACAGATAAAGTGATAAACACTGTTTTAAAGTAGGAGACTTGACAGACAGACAAGAGACTTCACTAAACAGTTCCAATAATTATCCTTTGATTTTTATCAAAGGATAATTATTGGAACTGTTATTAATATTTCAGTATTAATAGTAGGTACCGAAATGGTTTTACTAACAGAGTTTAAAGCTTTTTTACGTAGATAAAATACTTTTTTATTTTATAAAAGTTTCTGTTCCTAGGGAGTGCCTGTGAAATGTGAGCTCATTCAGTAATAAATAATGCAATTACGTAAGTGGATAAATAATTACTCTAACCGCGTTGTTGGTTAATCACTATTGTTAATAAGCCACAAGTTGCAAACTAATTAATGTAATAGAACCTCATTCAAATTTCACTCAGCTTCTTATTTTAAAACTGTTAGTACTCGTAAGTAAGGCCACATTACCACGGTGTCTACGTATTCAAACCGTGTACAGAATTTGATTTGCCTTTAAGCATTTCATTGACATTCCCGATACGATTTCTTAAGAATGGACATACCTACCTTACAAGTTGCATACTTTGTGGTGACTGTACATAATAGATGCTTTGTCATATAGGTCTGAATGGCGAAAATTTTTTAAGCTTGATTATAATTCTAAGTTTGCATCGATTATTGTCTGAATCGATCGTGCATTATTCAGATACTCGTCGACTAACTATAAACATCAACGATGTTAAAGCAATTGACGGTAGTCGTAAAAGATTTGTGGATCTGAGCTTTTGACTGAAATAAATGCTACAGCGTCTTATTGGTTCATGGTTTTATTCGTTCAAGGTAGGTACCCTGGTACTTGGTACAATATAAGAATATTTTAAAGATCCAAACTTGCACGAAGCAACGACGCGTGCAAACATACAGTAAGTTTTTATAACAGTGGAGTAGAATATCTTGAGTGGTTAATGTCAAGTAAGCTCATATCATCCAGAGACTGTCGAGATGAATATCATAACAGGTTTTAGACAACCACAGTGAAATAACCGCCGTACAGGCGTTAAATAAGTTCCTTTACTCAAACAAGGTTCGTTGACCTACGATGCATGTAGATATTCCCGATATATGTATTTATTTACGGTACACGGTGTGACCTAGCGACTTTACAAAAAGGCTTGTAAATACATTCTACTTCTTTGCAGTGATCCGTTATTTTAAGTTGGTAGGTATAACGCAATATAACGGATAAATGCATAAAAAGTAGAAATCAAAGTAGGTAATATATGTTTTGCACATACAACACGAGCTTTCTTTTCTAAAAAATATCTTTTGAAGACCTGTTTTCAATTAGCGGATAAAACTTATTCTTGATTCAATCGCGAAACTGTTAATCAGCGTAGGTTTGATGTCAGATTATTAAGTTTTACTAACACGCGTAATTAATTTGCGAAATAAAAAAATCGTTTTTATTAGCTTCAAATGATTAACTACGTAAATAAATCTTGGAATTCGATTTTTTATTTAGTGAGTAAATTAATTACGTAACTTGTAAAACTTTTAATCTCACAACAAACTAGACTGGAACAAATGAATAACGAAAAATTATTTACGTACCTGCATTTACACATGATCCGAAATAGTTGTAGGGTGGCAAGGTTGTGTAAAAATAATGTAGGAAATGTATCGCAAATCAGTAAATATAGTAATAGTATTCAAAATATATCTTTATTTTAAATACTGTTGACACAGAGGTTGGCCTGCGGTTTTGCCAACAAATGCACGCATTCGTAATGCACAACTTTACGATTCGCTTTAAAAACGACGATGACCCCGGGGTGCCGACAAGAGGCTTGCCAAGATCATAAATTTTAAAATAATTGTTTGTTTGTCGTGATACTAAACACACACTAAAATAAACAATATTAGGTTAACCGAACATTTGAATATAGATTGGCATGACTCAAGTGCACTACAGAATATTGCTTTGAAAACAAAGGTTTACTTTTTTCTGTAAGTATCACTGAGAATACACGTAAGTATGAGGACTGTTAAAGATAAAAGTGTTGTTTATTAAAAAAAAAACACTATTTAAATAGAATTAGAATTGATAACACATCGCGATAAATTTAATCTTTTACCACTTCCAGAAAACCTCATTTATTTCTCATTTGATAGAGATTACTCAGTTCGATATTCCGTTGATCTTGGCCTTATCTTGTGACACCTTTCCGAAAGATTTACGTCATCATGGTAGAGTATACATAATCATATCAAAGTGTTATCACAACGGAATTTGTTTGTAGAAAAAGTTATATTTAATCCTTTTGGCGTAGCGCCGTCACGCCTTTATTTATTACTGGATAAACGTAAATGCTTGATTGTAATTTTTGCCACTGATAAAATAATAATCGCGGTATCAGCAATAATTAACATACAGGGTCACGTTACACCATGGTAAATCAAAGTGGCATACCGTTACGTAAAGTTGGACTTTTAATTGGGCCGCATTTCTTATTAAAATTCCTTTTCGCTTTTTTATTTTGCCTTGTGTTGTGACAAAGAACTAATAACATTTTATGGTGGACATCACCGTAAGAAATTCAATGTTAATTAAGTAATGCACAATGACAATTTCGTCCCAAAGGATGAAATGTTTAGCCTTCGACTGTCCATAACAGTCTGGCACAAACACAGCGGCCTTTACCCGCATGCAATCATTACCAGAATCAATTAATCATTCAAAACATGGTTCTATGATAATGAGAAAAACCCGTGTAAATGGCAAAAGATTTCTATGACACACGCAGGATACATAGCATTACAACAAAGGAAATAATCGTATTTTTTCAAATGATTAGTGAGAAAAGGCACGCGATAATTACTAATGAATGGAAAATATTATCTGCATGGTCTACCAGTAATCGTTTGCATGAATCATTTGCATGATAAATATTTAAATTACTTATAAGTAATAGGAAGGTACTTAGATCTTAATACCGACACATCAGTGTTGAACTTGACAGGCAGGCAGGCATTTGTGGTCCCATCAACTTATTTTACAGAATGGCGAGATAAATGGAAGCCTATCATAGGTATCTCACGGCTGTATCAAGAATTTATCCTATTAAGTTTTACAGACGTGATATACCAGTGGCGTGCCTAGGAGTCAAAGTTAGGGCAAGCCCGACAGATGTCTGATGTCAGATGAATAGCATCCTAGGATGATCAGATGTCTGATGTCAGGAGAAATGATGGATGATGTCTGGTGTCTTTTTATTGTCTCGCATTATTGATTGGAATCCTGGCTTTTGGGATTTAATGGAAAGCACGCCACTGTGATATACTACTTGTCGTTTTTCTTATACTACACAGTTAAATAGGTAGGTAGTCCAATCTTCGTAAGCGGGTCAGGTTGCCAACCCATCTTCGCCTACGAGCACAATGATCCTCTTCCCCCAATTGCCTTACATCTACTTGTAGCGTGGGTGAGCACAAAGTGGTTCAGGTCATGTTCTTTTTATACACACAGAAACAATTCTTCTTAACAAATCTGAGAAAATGTTGCTATAACTCATAGCCCACATTCGGACTCATAGCACACAATTGGTTGATTGATCTATTGTGAAGTTGAAATTATTAGGTTTGCTTTAGAAAGACCGGTCTAAACCACAGAACGAAAAGAACTAAATGGTAAAACTAAAACTAGATGGTCCACTGATGATGAAACAACATCGACAAATGCTACAACAAAAAGTGATGTCCAGGGAACCGAATTGTAGTATCTAATTAAAATTTGATCACAGCTAGATTTGGTTTGTTTTGGTAAATATATAATATATAATGTAATAAGTGGGGACATTTCACACATGGCCATATGACCCCAAACTAGGGAGACCCTGTACTATGGGTGTCAGACAGCTGATATACATACCTACACAAATACATTTTAAATACATATATATATATAGATAAACAACACCCAGACACAAGGCAAACCCAAATGCTCATCACACAAATATTCACCCTGGGCGGGAATCGAACCTGCAACACGCTGCGCAGCAGTCAATCGCTCAGCCACTGCGCCAACCGTGTCGTCAAAGTATCTGGCTTGATTTTGTCTTTTATGGCAATACAATAATATTAAACATAAAACCTGTTTCCATAGGTATCTACTTATACGATTTATGATGATGATGATGATGATGACCAACAACTAATCAACTTTTTTTCTTTATTTGATACAGAATTTCCACAACTGAGCTTAGACTATCGACGCCGACGTCGAAGCGTCATCGATAACTTGGGTATTTTTATTAAGCAGTCTTTCTAATTGGACATGTTTCGCGAACTATATAACAAACTTTCATAATTGTCACTGACTCATGTTTTTCGCCTCTATGTTATTTGAATTAATTTACTGAATGTCACCTGTCTGTTTTATAGGAATATTAATTAAATGCCCATTAGGAAAACGCAGAGACGCACCTTGTTATCGAGTTTGAAAATAGGAGTGTGATGTTGTCATGGATTCGACGCCACAAATGTAGGGAAACGAAAAAAGTATCGATACTTTGTAGTATCGAGTACATCACCTTTCGATACCGATATTTTTGTACTCGATACTTTACATTCGATACTTTTACTCATTCAAGTACTTTTTTACAGGTATCGTATCGAAACAGTTTTAGGACATTTCCTTAAACTGTTTCGATATGATACCTGTAAAGCAGGCCATTGCCAGCCAGCATTGCCCATTGCGGCCAATAGACAATTACGTGCATACACTTGATACACTTAAAACTTGACTTTACGGCTCATGCTCATATTATTCGCCCTTCACATGGCGTATTTTGTGCAAATATTCGCCTTATTGAATAATACAAAATATACTCTATTATTATTGCAATTAAGTCGACTTTGTATTATCCAAATAAGGCGAACATTTGCACAACCACGCCATGTCACGTTTTTCCACTGTAATATTGCGTGGGGTTTATTGTTAATATTGTACTTGACTATAATTGTTATTCAAGAGAAATCTAAAATGCCGCCAAGTAAAAGTGAACTTTGGCAGTATTTTATCAAGATGAGTGCCAAGGAAGTTAAATGAAAGATTTGTTTTAAAATCATAAAAACCTCAGGGAATACCGAATACGTAAATCTAACCTAAATTAGGTATTACTATAGTCTTTACTTTATTAGAGGGTAGGATGGATAAGTTCTGCTGCGATAGATAGAATGTCTAACTGTACCTAACTAGGACTGTGTGATAATTTTGTGGTGGTCATTTAATTTGATGTTAAATAATCGATTGCTCAAATTAGTGTAATCGATCTTGATACCTTTATTTGATTATTATTAAAAGTTATGAGTAAATGATTCTTTACGCCACGATTTTTAAGCTAGATTTACAATTGATGGATATGAATGTGGCGTGATTCGGATGACAGCTATCGCAAAACTCATCCTGTAATAAAAAAAAACTATAACCAATATGATATCGGAATGTTTATACCATTTTCTCATGTATTGGTTCTATTGAAACTAAACTGACGTGTAGTTTTGCACGGAAAAGTAGTTTAGGCTCAAAAAAAGGATTGATACTTTGAAGTATCGATACTTTTGTTTCGATACTTTTACGAGTACGATACTTTTTTTTCAATACTACTCATGAGTACAGTATCGATACTTTCTGTTCGATACCGTGTCCCTACACAAATGGCAATGAGGTAATCGTCGGCTTCCCTCGGGGGAGGCGCCGAGGCGCGCCTGTTAACGTGACTGGCCGCCGACACCGCACACCGCCATTCTAAGAAGGTTGTAATATTTTATTGTTTCGATATCATAATAACTCTAGAAGGTGCGCCTTGCTTAACGTTCTGTCAGCTGGAACTTTAATTCGTGAATAACTGTCGTGACATTATTGCTTTTAAAGGAACAACTATTCGCGGGTCGATTTACTTGGATCTTACGAAGAAGGTACAGTGCGTGCCACGAAAGATGAGACTTGACACAGACTTGATTTGACTTGCGTAGTACTCGATTTAAAAGTCTCTAGAGACTTTTAAATCGAGTACTGCGCCTAGAGACTTTTAAATCGAGTACTGCGCAAGTCAAATCAAGTCTGTGTCAAGTCTCATCTTTCGTGGCACGCACTGTACCTTCCTTTAAATCGAGTACTGCGCAAGTCAAATCAAGTCTGTGTCAAGTCTCATCTTTCGTGGCACGCACTATACAGTTCCCGTCAAATAATATTTATGCTCCTGTGTATAATTATTCAAACTATCCAAGCACAGGAATTTCGACCTCTATAATATCTTTAGAAAACGTAAGTAAGTAAATGCCAATATCCGGCTGTTAGTTTCCGGGTCATTATTTAAAGATCTGACAGACTGACACTGGTTGGTACGAACTGCCGCCCTGCTACCCCGCAACACCTATAATGTCCCCGAGGTTCCGTTAAAAGTTTGTGTCTATAATTTTTTTAATAATAACATCATAATATTATCTTATACAAACTAAGTTCTTCTACACCTATACATCTATTATAGTTAAATCTACACCAGTTTAATTGCTAATTTAATACATAACGCAGTCTTGTATGCAGAATTGAAGGGTTTGTAATATGATGCTTCATGCATCGCTTGTAGCCTTGCTTATTGAAACAAAGTACCTTCACCTTCGGAAGGTATAATGTTCGGAGTTAATTACTTAATTAATAACCACATATGCCACATAAAATATCGCTAGTATCTCTCCATTATGATAGAGTTCCGAAATATCGTGACATTACATCTTAAAACCTATTCGTACCTTTATTTGTAATATCGAAATCGACCGCAGGATTTAATAACTGTACGGCCCAATGTTATCTAAACCAAATTTTAATTAAGTAGGAATTTACAAAAGTTTAAGGGCATTTATTTTTAAATAAGTAGTTATAGGTTAACCTACCTGAGTAGCAAGGTCAGAAGTATGAAATGACTTAATGCAGTAGCCTAATGACCTACAATTAAACCTACATTTACAATCAAGATGGTAGGGAATCTACAGAGAAATAAATTACCCTCATTATTTCATTTCCTCGATCTGTGGTCATACTGGTCATAATATTTTTCGACCTACACGGATTTGCATCCCACTCAGGTTCTTAGCGGATCTAGATATTGCACCATTCTACCGATATCATTGCATTTGTAGCAGGTCTGTGATAAGAGGACAAACATTACCTATTAGTCTATCTAAGGTGACAAAAATATTTCACAATCTAGGTATGCGATTTGGATCAAAAATGATAAAATCAACTAGGTAATTAGAAATTTGGACGCACTTAATTAGCATTGTTTCCTTATCGTTTATTATTAAATTGAATGCCTTCATATGGACCTAGTTTATTCGATTAGCGGATAAGTATATCATCTAGATTCTAGATTAGATATAATTATTGTTATCAGTTTGATTTCATCTACTTACATAAATAAATGTAATCACTAATCAATCATTTGAAGGTATTTATGCGTTGACGCTTTGGTATAATATTAATATAAAATTTGTTAGTTGAATTTAATGTCATTATGAAAATCGATTTTTACATGTAGTTAAGGTGTTCATTATCAGGGATACCTACGTTACTATAACTGACTATTTTTTCTGGTAAAATACTATATCGTAGCAATGAAATCCTAGTACAATGCAAGTTCCACTGATATATGAATTCATTGGTCAGGATTATCTCGTAAAACTCTATCGATGCGGCCCAATGATTTACCTACCAAAGTATACAAATATTGATAAATATAAGAATGCCGTCAAACTACTCGAAGCCAGCAAGCGGAACATTATTTGTCATTCTCTACATAGATACTTTTATTATATTTATTTTATTATTTATTATATTTTATTATTATTATTATTTATTTATTATTGATTATTTGATTATCCATACTAATATTCCCTACTTTAATGTTATAAATGCGAAAGTAACTCTGTCTGTTACGCTTTCACGATGAAACGGCTAAACCGATTTTGATGAATTTTGGTATGAAGATAGCTGGAACCCTAGGGAAGGACATAGGCTACTCCTTTTTCCACGACTACCGACATTCACGCGGACGAAGATGCGGGCAAAAGCTAGTTTATTTTATCTATGTTCTCCACCAACGCTTGTTCCTTAATATGACTGACATGAGGTACAAATTATAATATGTTTAGGATGTTCTAATTACATTCAATTAAATAATTAAAGCGGTGCTCAATAAAAATACTATCGTGCAGCACATTTAAATCATCATAATTTTGAATTTGGAGTGTGGACGTAACTGGTATGCTCGGTTGCCGCGAGGTAGAGCCAATTATCTATGGTACCCACCTACATACGTACTCGCGTGTTTTTTGATTCTCTCAGATAATAATGGTCGTAGCTCCGGGCCGGCCATAATTGCATCCCGAGAATTGAGAAGGAAAACGATAGGGTTACGCTCCGTAAGCCCCCATGACTCAGTAATTTTGTTATAGAGAAAAAAAACTTTTGGAAGTATCATGTCTCTGTTTGACAGCGCTAGTTTGAGAAGGACAGAAGCTACTAAGTTCAATATCCATTAACTTTTTTCTTATTCGGACACGCTCTGATTGTTAAAAAACCTTTGTACAAGAAATGAAATATTTCGGGGTTTTATAAGTGCCCTCAGGCCTCAAGCCTTTCGTTCCTTCACACGTTCTTAATGGACTTTAGAAGATAGAGTAGCGTCTAGCACCTAGTATTTATTTACGCATTAATTCAAAATTAACAATATCAAGGAATAAATAAATCTTAATATTTATAATTTTTCTGTACGTGTGTTTGTCACCTAACTCCTCCTAAACGGTTCCAATTTGGATGAAATTTTGTGTGTATATTTCAATGAGTTCCTGGATGGTTTGAAAATACAATTGGACCCGGTAGGTGGCGCTGCTGTCGGGTTCTAGGCTTTGTTTTATTTTCAGGGAAGGACGTTTGCGGGGCCCGCTAGCACATACGTAATAAATTAATTAATCAATCAGTAATATTATCTGCTTTGCCTTAGTATAGTGACTTGTACAAACAGCGTTCATAGTGCACCATTAAGTAGTTGTGCATGAAACGCATTTTAATATGTTATAATAAAAAAAAAACAGTAATAAACGAAGTAGCAATTTGGAAAGTGAGTCAAAGTACATATAGAACGCGTATTGGACATAACAAATATGTGTGAAGCAAGTTATCTTAAGATGTGGCCAAGTAAATAATTACCTTCAGTATCTGTAACACTTTATCATTACACTGCTTAACAAGCTTACTTTTATGTGCTCAGTTAAAACTATTTTCTTTTTGGACATTTTTATATAAAATTAAGAATTTTAATTAGGTTTCAGTCTCACTAAACTTTTAGTTGAGCTATTTCATAAATCTGTAACATTTGAAAGTTTGCCGCTCATAATGTTTTACAGTGTTTGAACATGCGAAATTGCTTAGTAATACAAAAGAATTTGGCAGGGTGTATATGGCTGCTGCGGAAAATTCTTTTGTTACTCGGGAAATAGTAAACAAATAAATGAAAAAGAATTACAAATTGGTACTGTGGGTGCTTTTACAAAAAAAAGGAATTTCGTAGAGGTGAAGCTAAAATGAGCAAGCCATTACGCCATCATTGCCCATACAAATGGCCCTTTGTGGAAATCGAAAAAGATCCAAGTACTGTGTGCACCAGATTATATAGAGAGAGTTCCGCCTTCTAGGCAATTCAAGTCGAGGTTTTATTATGTAGAATTTCCAAATTGGTTGTTAATATTTTGATTACGTCACGTATTTTCGACTACGACCTGTATTTAGTCAGACTATGTAGGTGTGTATGGTACAGGTACATGCAATTACTATAATACACAAAAAGCTATCGGTGTGATTCATGCAATCTCATTAGCTACGTAACTCAGATTTTTTGTTCTGTTGACTGTACCTCTCGGTAAACGGGTTCTGCTCCCAATGTCAAGGTTCTACGAAATGTTTTAACTGGCTGAACCAACGCGGCACGCTTTTCGATCACAATATAAAGTTATGCTTCGGTTATCTAACTTAATACTATTGGTGTATTACCTCTAACTACTGCTTATACATATATGACAGAAACAGAGATGAACTTGAAGCTTGATACTGTTTTCGAATTAAGATTCTTTCGGTTTAGTATAAATCGAAAGAATAATAAGCTAAGAAATTTATAGGCAATTCCGTATTTTATGCTCCAATTACACTAGGTCGTAAACCAGGTTTAAATACTTTTACGCTTGTCGTTTCAGTACGAAAGGCCGGCCGTCTAATGGAACCCTCTGATGATTCGTTGGAACAGACAGATCAGATTGAGTTCAGGTTATCAGTCCAGTCCTATAAATGAATGCGGTTCGAGTTGGCTTCCTTGAAATGATTGCTAATAAGTAATATTTTTGTTCGAAGTACTACTCATTATAAGTCTAGTTTGGTATTGAATACCGCGAAAGCAATCAAGTATAACATTTTGTGTATCAATGACCGACAGTCTGATAGTTACATATTTAATTTTCCTTCGACGCTATAACATAAAAACAAATTAATTTTACAATCTCGTCGACATCGCGTGTTCGCTAATAACGAAGCAGTGACGTTTAATCAATTACAAACTTCTAATTAACTAATTATAAAGTCATCCATTTATTGCGTTATCCATGTTTGGCCCTAATGAAGGACGGAAAGTCATTATTATCGCAACATTGATGGCAGCTTAAAAATCTTTGTCATTTACAAATGGGTGATAATTTATTTGACGAACTGCAAATGACATGTTTACATTTTTTTCAATTAAGCAGAAAATCAAAAGGAATGTCATCAACATCGACGCAATTAATATATGACGCATTTTAGTTTATACGGTTGACTAACTTAGGCATTGCCAAAAATATCCGGGTGAAATAGAATTAAAGGCTAACAGACGTACCTACGTATGTCAAGTCTAGCATAACATTAAAATAAAATAAAACACTTAATGTTTTTTGTGTCTAGTGGATGCGAAAATTTGCCTTTCTTAAACAATAACACCGGACTGTAATTTACTGTAACGGTTATTATAAAAAAATCAGGAAACAATAGTTATCTCTTCCATCAGGTTATGTAGGTAGACAATTGCTAATTTTAAGCCAATTTAAACGGGAAATTTTCCCAAAAATAAGACAAGTACTGCTAACCGTTATAACAATAGGATTTATTTTGTGTCAAAAAACTATCCGTTTCTAATACTTACTACGAAATGCCATTGAAAAAAAAAAAAACAAAATCGCTTTTCATAACTCAACTTTCGTAACATTAGTGTCATAACATGACTTTAGTGCTACAAGAATGAAAAACTGTGCCCCATTGTTATTTTTATTTAGCAAGTTCAAGGTGACAACGAGGTAGGTACATAATAGGCGTTTCAGTACCCTGTAATTTATATATAAGCATACACAGTCGGAAGTCCGGTCCGCATTTCCCCCTAATATACTTTGCCGGCCGGCAACCCGCCTTCACAAAGAACCGCATTCATTTGCATGGCTAATTTATTTTTTACTTTACTTTACTAATATGCTTTTTACTTTACTACCTAATATATTATAGTGACGTTAATCCTACAGGGTGTGTAAAAAATCCGAGTTTTATACACGTACGTACACATCGTAACGTATATCACAATGATGAACGAGGCGGTATGGCGGCAACCCGATTGATACAAAGGTGTGTCGTAATTCGTAAAGTCGTAATCTTTATTAGCTGAAAGATAAACTTAGGCAAATATTTGTATGGGTAACAGCTGTCACTCGTTTCGGTCGAATGTTGAACGAAATACACCAGATGATGGACATCGTCCACGCTACTAGGTAAATATAGCGCATGCATGGGTAAACCTTACTTATCAACTACATATTTAGATTGATAGCGTAGGCCAGTAAAAAAATGTTTAAACTAAGGTCTCCGGAATAAGATAGCACCTATTTCGAATTTTTGATACCTTTGTGTCTATAATTTACCGATTTTATGGAAAAATATCGAAGAAACCGTACTGGAGCAGTGAGTCTCATTATCCCAAGATCATTAACGTAGTAAATACTGACAAAATAATAGTTTGCAGCATGTGAAAACTAATTAAAATTGTGGACTAAGTAGGGAACTATACATAAAGTTTAAAAGCCTCAACATTCCAACTAGTGTTCAACTAATGTCTTATTACAGAAATAAAACTCATTTACACATATGACAATGCATGAAGCCGCAGTGGAGAAAGAGGCGTGATCCTTTTGAAAAGCCAATTCTCCACGGCGAACGTAAACGTCGTTGACGAATTCACTCGCTTTGCACGCTGTTCGTCACAGTTGTCAAATGAGAAGTAGTTACAGTACCAGCGTGGCACGACCAATCAGCATCCAGTAGGTACCTAGGTCACCATCAGTACACATTAGTTAAACGACTAGAATCACACATATGGTCATCGTTCGTAACATATGCTTAGGGGCGGGTCTGGGTCTATGCTTTAACGGTTCCCGTACGGCATGCTTAGCATGTTAGCATAGGTGCAGGCCTACCCTATCACCTCCTTCAGAGGTGATGGGGGGGCGTTTGGTCTTGGGGGAGAGTGACAAGTTGGTCGCGAAGATCCCCAAGGCAAGTTCGGCGGATCTAGCCTTCTCGAGGTTGCCAGCCCTGTTACTGGGTCTAGCTCATTAGGAAATAGACTCAAAACAGAAAACACCGAGCGCTTTTTGTATAAAATATATATAGTATATATTTATGTAAGGTTTATTTTATTTTATTCATATATATCACCCAATCCAAGGTGTTATCCGTACCGTGCCGAGGGATGCGTGGCTGAGGGGGAGCTCAGTCGCTAACGGTGGCTATCCGACACCTGGACGAATCGGGTAGTATTTTTAGTCCTCCCATTGGCATGCGGGGCTCTGCTGATGGGCATTTTTAGTTCCCTAGCTTCTCGTGGGTTCAATAATGGAAGTTAATAAAAATAAAAATAATAATTCTAGATCGTCGTCTCCAGTAGGAGAACAGTTCTCTCCCCTTTTAGGGGAGACGATAAGCCTAATGGAGGAGGTTTTACTAGCCTCTCCGGATAGGACAACCGTGGTGGCGGGTGAGGGGATTAGTCCGGCCAGGGCAGGAGGCTCCTGTGACTCGGCCCAAAGGACGGAAAAGTCCTCTCACCGCCATGAGAGATTAGGTGGTGCAGCGCGGAAAAGGCTCCGAAGGCTGTTAGCAGCCAATGTTCAGGCCGAAGAGGCCCGTGCGTTGGCTAAAAAGCCTTGGAGCGAGATCCCGCTCTCCAACCTTCCTCCGGACCCGAAGGCTAAGAAGCGCATAAGGTCAGAGGATGAATCACCAAAGGAGCAACCCAGGAAGGCTCCTAGGGTGGAAAAGCCCGTAGTGCAGGCCAGCTTCAAACAGGTCTTGGAGCAAACGCGCGTGGGGATTAGAAATGTGATCCCCATGAGCGAGGACCAAATGAAGCTGCTGCACCGCTCCCTTACTCTGGCGATGCTCAGCCTCAACGATATGGGTAAGGGGCCGAGATTCACGGGCTTCACGCACAGACCTGGGTTCGTGATTATTACCTGCGGGGACCAGGCCAGCCTAAAATGGCTGTCCGAAAGGGTCCCCTCTATCAAACCCTGGAGCGGGGCATCGCTTTCCGTTATTCCGGAAAGTGATTTGCCGAAACCCGCCGTAGGGACCATCTTTATCCCCAGCAACGAGGCAGAGTCGATTGACGAAGCTGTACATTTGCTGGGGTTACAGAATGAAGGGCTCAACACGGGGCTCTGGAGAGTCGCGCACAGCAGGGCGGAGGGGAATGGGCATGTGGTGTCCTTTTTCCTTGACGATCCTTCTGTCGCGGCCCTTAGGGCTAGGAACTTTGAGGTCGTGCTTGGTTTTAAAGTGCTCTATTTTAAAATCAAGAGCGACCCAAAGGTTGGCCCTTCAACGACAGCTGCGGGACCGGTGAGGGAACCGCAAAATTCTACGTCGGGGGGCGCGGAGAGGCGGCGTGGAGAGGAACCTGGTCCGCGACCAGTCGCGGCTGAGGTGACTCCCACGCCAGTGCCTCGGAGCGACCCTGGACACGCGGAACCTCAGCCTTCCACCTCCAGAGGGCTCCCTGCATTGCGGGGGCGTGGCTCTGGGAGAGCCTGGCCGCACTTCGCTGCGGGCGGAAGGGCTCGGAGCGCGGTGCCTCGCGAGCAGGTGGCAGGAGGGGCGGGGTCCGCGGGACAGAAGAGGGACGCCTGGCGTACAGGTCGGGGGCGAGCACGTCCCAAGCCTGCACGCTCGGGAAACTAGGGGGGGCTACCCAGGTGGGAATGGTGAGGGTCCTGCAAGCAAACCTCCATCATGCTGCGGCAGCGGCTGCGGTAATGGAGCGCTGTATTGCGAAGGGCATAGCCAACCTCGCCCTGATCCAAGAGCCTTGGGTAGCCAACATCCAGGTTCTGGGACTGAACGGTGCCGGTAAGATCCTTAGTAGCGGTACTGGTATAAGACCCAGAGCATGTATATTATTTAACAACTGTGTTGATTTCTTGCCAATTACAGAAGTTTGCAATGACGACTTAGTAGCGGCCTTTGTCAACCTCAAAGGGTGGTGCGGGGCCAGGGTGATTGTGTGCTCCGCATATCTTCCTGGAGAGAGGGACAACCCGACGGAAGACTTGGTGAGGGTGGTGGAATACGCCGCCCGACACAACGCTGAGCTTCTTATAGGATGTGACGCCAACGCCCATCACTCCTCATGGGGGAGTACAGACACCAACAAAAGGGGTGAGTTACTCTTTGACTTTTTACTAACTAATAACCTAATTACGCTAAATGTAGGCTGTGAGCCAACTTTTGTGACTCGAGCAAGGCAGGAGGTATTAGATATTACGATCGCCACTACTAACCTGGCCAGACACATAAATGACTGGCATGTCAGCAGTGAAAATTCAATGTCGGACCACAGACATATTGCTTTTGAGGTCAGGGCCGCTCTGGACGCCCAAACCATAACTTATAGGGACACAAGATCAACTGACTGGGTGGGTTTCAGGAACCAACTCAGACAAAATCTTGACACCTTTCCAAAAACAATCCGAACAATTGAGAGCCTAGAAATAGCTGTGGAAATTCTAACCAAAGGACTGAATCAAGCCTTTGAGGAGAATTGCCCGGAGAAAATAAAGACCTCAACTAGAGAAGTACCCTGGTGGAGCCCTGGACTTGAAAAGTTTAGGGTAAAAACCAGGAAATTATTCAATAAGGCTAAAAAGACTCGCGAATGGGAGGTCTACTTGAAAGAATTAACTGAATATAGTAAACTGATTAGGAAGGCGAAGAGAGCATCGTGGAGGAAGCTTTGTGGGGAGCTAAAAAGCCTTCCTCAAACAGCCAGACTTCACAAGTTGCTCTCCAAAACCAAGACTAATCAGATTGGACTCCTTAAAAAGGAAGATGGCTCCTTTACGAACAATGAAAAGGAGACCTTAATGTTGCTGGCCGCGACTCACTTTCCCGGGTCTCTGAGCATAGACCTGCTCCAACAACAGCCAGCGCTCAATAGACCTCGGAACGAGGACTGGCGCAGGGCTGCCAAAATCATAAGACCCAATCAGGTTAAGTGGGCCGTTGACTCTTTCAAACCCAACAAAGCCTGCGGGGAGGATAGGATAACACCAGCCTTGTTACAACAAGGGGTAAATATCCTTCTTCCCCATCTGGTCAAAATCTTCAGAGCAAGTTTTGCCTGGGGACATGTACCAGAACGATGGACTATAGCCAAAGTCCTTTTTATACCTAAAGCTGGCAAGAAGGATTACAGCCAGCCAAAGTCCTTCAGACCAATAAGCCTCTCTTCATTCCTCCTCAAGACGATGGAGAAGGTGCTTGATAGGTATATTAGAGATGTAGCTCTGGTAAGTAAACCAATCCACGACAGTCAACATGCGTATCGTAAGGGCAAATCTACGGAGACTGCCCTCACGAGCCTGATGGACAAAGTGGAAAGAGCTACAGAAGATAAGGAAATAGCGCTATGTGCATTCCTAGACATTGAAGGGGCTTTTGATAACTCACCGACTCCTTTGCTAGTCAATGGGCTGATAAGCAAGAGTGTCGACCCGACTACCGTAAGGTGGGTAGAATCCATGCTCACCAGCAGAGGGGTAAAAATGTCCCTTCATCAGACTTCAATCCAGGTACCCACAGCAAAGGGTTGTCCACAGGGTGGTGTCCTGTCGCCACTTCTGTGGACCCTTGCAGTGGACGAACTTTTGCATAAATTGGCAGAATCTCGCATTGATGCGCAAGGCTATGCGGATGACTTGGTAATCATTGTGAGAGGCTTTTGCCAATCTACTATCTCCAGTAGAATGCAAAAAGGCCTTAGCATTGTCAGTGATTGGTGTAACAGAAGTGGCCTCTCTGTTAATCCTGACAAAACATCTATTGTACCCTTCACGAAAAAACGGCGTTTGGACAAACTGGCATTGCCAAAGCTGAATGGGAAGGAGATAGCTTTCTCCACGGAGGTTAAATATTTGGGCGTAACAATCGACCAAAAGCTGACGTGGAACCCTCACATAGACAATGTGTTAAAAAAAGCCAAGATGGCAATTGGTATTAGTGGACGAATGATGGGTAGCAACTGGGGTATTAACCCCAAAAACACTCTGTGGACGTACACAGCTATTGTGCGGCCGATCATAACGTACGCATCAGTAGTGTGGCATGATAAAGCACATCAGATCACCACTATAAAGAAACTAGACAGTCTTCAGAGAACTGTCAGTAAAATGGCTGCAGGAGCTATGTCAACAAGTCCGGGAATGGCACTGAACGCCCTGCTTGGACTACCGCCTCTACATTTATACATACTCAAGGAGGCGAAAGCAAGCATGTACAGGGCCAAGGTCCGGGGCAGTGGTTGCTGGCTCTCGCAGAAAATGAGGACCTTACAGGACTCAATATTGGAAATGCCAGTTCTCGGCATGACAACTGATGTCATGCTAGTGCGGCATGTATTTGAGAAGCGATATTCCGTGGAAATTCCTTCAAGGGACTACTGGACCAAAAGTCAGCCACCTCAGGTGGCAGGCTGCATGATCTGGTACACGGACGGTTCCAAAATAGGATCCAAAGTAGGTTGTGGGATAAATGGAGTGCGGCCAAGGTTCAGCAAAAGTGTAAACCTGGGACAGTACGCCTCCATTTTCCAAGCAGAGGTGTACGCCATCCTAGAATGTGCGGAAATAAATCTGCAAAGGCAATACGTCAACCTAACCATACACATTAATTCAGATAGCCAAGCTGCTCTACTAGCGCTGGACTCGAATTTAGTCTCATCGAAACTGGTAGAGGAATGCATGGCTAAACTCAACTCTCTAGGTAATAAGAATAGAGTAGTATTAAGATGGGTGCCTGGGCATGCAGGCATTATTGGCAATGAACGTGCCGATGAGCTTGCAAGGGCGGGGGCGCATATCACGCAACAGGGTCCGGAGCCCTTCTGTGGTATACCGAAAAGCCTAGCTCAGAGCACCCTGATTAAAGCATGCCTCGAAGCTTCCAGAAAGTTATGGAAGGAGTCTCCGGGCATGTTACACTCGAAAGCACTTATCAAAGCCTATGACAGAAGGCTTAGTAACCAAGTCCTAGCACTCAGTAGGAACAACTTGCGCATTGTAGCTAGAGCCACTACAGGACATTGTTGCTTAAACAAGCACATGTTCCACCTGGGGTTAAGTGCTACGCAAACCTGCAGACGCTGTAATGAGGCTGATGAAACGCCACTTCACCTTCTGGGGGAATGCGGAGCACTAATGCACAAGCGCAACAATCATCTGGGCAAATACCTGTTAAGCCCGGATGAACTAATGGAGATCGCCCCAAAGCAGATCCTGCAGTTCATAACAGCTGCAGGGTTTGGCGGCGATCTCTAACCAATACAAGCGGCGATCACAATAGACCAACTAATGGTCGCAGTGATACCACAGCCGCAAAAAGGAAATAAAAAAAAAAAAAAAAAAACATATGCTTAACCGATTTGATGCTTTGTTTATTCATGTGACATAATTAAAATGCCAAGATAAGTTATGTCTTTTTATTTGAAATAATATTTAGTACCTATTTAAAAGGGCCTTTTATTGGGATTGGGACACAGTTTTCCAAAAGACTGGTATCGCGAGTTTAGTTCTGTTTATGATCGACAAAAAAAATGGAAAATGGCCATGCATGCAGTTTTATAACCTACCTACTTATTCAAAGAAAGTTATGTATTGTTCTGTTATAGTAGAATTGCGTTTATCTATTGTTTTTAAAACTTTAATTTTTATGGCTGCAATTTAGGTAACATGGTTTTGCAATAATATCGAAGGAAAAACCCATGCTGATTATAGTGGGGAATTGGTAGGTATCATTAATAAATTCATTGTGTATGACGAAACCGACAAAAAACTACGACTGAATGACAGTCAAGGATCATGAAAGTTGGGAAATACCTAAATGGACCGCAAGATTGTATTTTTGTAGATGCTGTTTTTTTATTGATATGCGTCATGACTAGGCAAAGCCGGCTGAAAATCTGTTTCAGGAAAAAATAACTACAGCTTTGAAAAACAAGCTCTTTTCTTCGGAAGTCTTTGAAAGATTCCTGAAGAACTAGTTCCCGGTTGACGACGTCACTCACTCATCATGCTCTATTTAAAAGATGGACATGTTTTACTAGCTGAAACATGATATACAACAATACAATGTCAAGTGGCTAGAAGCGCGTTCAACTTCCTGCTTGTAGCCATGTCTAATCGTTTAGCAAGTTCGGACTGAACGTAGCACCACTGTGATAACTGCAGACTGTTGACATTGTATATTTTACTGTCAATTACCTCACGATTTTCATGCCTCAATGTCAACCGCAAATATTGAATCGCTGAAATAATTTTCAAAATAATTATTCTTTATTCGATTAGTAATTTATCGGCGTGTGAAACGAGGCTAGTTACATTCATATGACCAGATTAAGACGAGTTGACAACGATAGCTCGATCTCGCAATTCATTCTTAGTTAGCGGGAATGCGTGATACTAGGGCATATTGTTAATTACCGGATAAGAGTTTCCTTCTTAACACCGCTTTGAACTACGGTCTTATGAAGATATTCTTGGTGGCAGCTTATTAAATGCGTTTTCGATTTTTCGCGCAAACATATCGTGGGTGCAACTTGTTTCAGGGCGTATGAAAACTTACTAAGATCCAAATAGCCAATAGGTAGGTTTCATTATTGCAATAGTAAATATTATTGTTTTCAGTCTCTTTATTCTTTATTGAAATCTTTACTCTGTCGTGCAGTACTTAGTTAAACAGGTGATTCTTGACTACAGAAACGCGATTTGTAATATGTGCAGTAAGTGCAGTTCTATGGGTGTTTGTTACTCGAAAAAACTCAAGGAAGTGGCAATCGATAGACGTGAGTAGTTTAGTACCATCACAGTACTAGGATTTAGACATACTATTTTGGGCTTTCAAATTTCGGCGTATATTGAGTTAGTTGCCATTTTTATAAAAACTAGGTTCTGCCTGTGTTTCAACTTGTATATGTTGTATGGTGTACTTAACTTCTACGCAGATTTGCATAGAAGTTAAGTACACCATACAACATAGCCATGACATTAAGCAAAGGCTGATAAAAATATTTCTATTTTTTGTATTCAGACCATGGTTAGGAAATTCTAGAGGTAACAATTCAATAGACATTAAAAGTTTAATTTAGAATTTCATTATCACTAGGTAGGTACACTAGGTACATTATAAAACAAAGTCCCCAGCTGCGTCTGTCTGTCCCTATGTATGCTTAGATCTTTAAAACTACGCAGCGGATTTTGATGCGGGTTTTTTTAATAGATAGAACGATTCAAGAGGAACATTTTAGTATATGATTTGTCAAGCGGGCGAAGCTGCAGGCATCAGCTAGTAATGCATAGTTTCAATCCATCAACTAATTTATTTACGCCTTCTGGCATATCATAGCGCATTATTTATTTAAAACAACTAAGTATTTATTGTATCCACCTGTGTTAACAAATGAATAAATTACGTATGAGCTAACAAACAAATAAAAAAACAAATACTTTAGGTACCTTTTCTTATTATTAGTAAGTATACGTAGACTACACTACTACGTAGATATTATTTCATGTAGGTAGGTACCCACCACCAAGAGTTTGTAAGATAACCTATACACTACTTACACACATACACTTAATTATAAACCGAATTAAAAAAAATATATATAATAAATTTTTTTTGTTTGCCAAATGTGATTTTTTTTCTTTGTGACTACCGACAGACAAACGACTTTACACACATTTAATGCAATAATCTCCACAGATCAAAATTTTAAAATTTTACAAAAAAACTTACTGCACCAACTCCTACGTTCCCCAATTTTAGAAGATAGTTTTGCACCTATCATTGACGAAAAAATCACACGTTTCGAACGATATTTCGGATAGACTCCAAAATTAATCTACCTACATTCGGCATTTACCCTCATCAGATATTGTTGTTTTGGCCCAAATTGTATGTTTACCTTCGCTCTTCTCCTTTATGGGAGCAACCACACCTTTTGGAGTGGATGACCGAGCGTGGCTACAAGCCACACTGTCCATTCGTTTTAGCGGTCTCGGGATCCGCAAAATTTCCACTGTTAGTTTGCCGGCGTTCCTGTCCTCCGTCCACAGCACAGAAAAGTTAACCACAAAAATCTTATCATCAATGGTAGACTTTGAAGTGCCGTGCTTGACTGATGCGGTGAACGCCTGGAAAGTGGCTTGCACAAGTACGGTTCGTTCGACCCGTGAGCCCATCTTCCCAGAGACAATGGGATAAGCCGCTCTGCCGGTTAACCTATACTAATTCTGCTGACCGTGCCCGCTTGCTGGCTGTGGGTGAGTGGGAGTCTAGGTAGGTAGGTATATACTATATGCTCTATGACTCTACATTCCGGCTCGCTACCTAATATGAATACGTCTGGGCGCTCCTTGCGGGGCACCGCATCGCTGTCAATGCGGTGAAGTTGTCGACTGCCTCGGTCACCATGGCCTTTCCTGCTGTAAGAGCGCAGGCTGGATAGCACGGCACGCCAGCATTAATTAGGCAGCATCTTCCGTCGTGCTTTTGCCTCCGCCGGGGTGCCAATGCCAATGGCTTGGCACGTGACGATGGTAAGAGGCCAGATGGAATGACCATAATGCCGTGGAAGTTGGGTAGACCTTTGGTGTGGGATGCAACTTGTGTCGACACCCTTGCGCCATCCCATTTTCCTAGCACGTAGTGTTGTGCTGGGGCGGCTGCTGCAGGTGCCGGAAACCTCAAACGGCGTAAATATAACAACCTTCTTGGAAGTTATATGTTTTAACCGTTTGGGGTTGAAACACTAGGGCCATTGGTTCCGAGTGCTCACCTTGCTTTTAGAGACAATGCTAAGCGGCTGGTCGACTCTTCACGTGACCAGAGGGCTGGCCTTTTTTTGGGCCAAAGAATTAGCATTGCCATTCAACATGGTAATGCTGCTAGCCTTTTGGGCACTTATCCCATTGAGAGGGATGCGGACGAGATTTTTGATGCCCTATGAACCCTCCACTGTACAAAATATATATACTACTCAAAACAAAATAAGGGCCACGAGGTATTTTTTTATTTTGGTGTAATTTATTTTTTTATGGTGCTCTTCACAGACGAATGCAAAGTTATTTTTTTTAACGACGATCGGCGTATTAGAGTATGGAGAAGACGCGGCGAGAGATTTTCAGAAGCCTGCATCCATGAAGTCGATCGTTTTGGTGGTCCAAATGTAATGATTTGGGGCGGGATAAGCTTACACGGCAAAACTGGGCTCGCTATTTTAAATGAGGGTACTGTTACTGCTCAGCGGTATATTGAGGAAGTTGTCAGACTACATGTGATCCCATTTGCACAGCGAGCGGGTCCTGGATTCATCTTGATGCAAGACAATGCTCGTGCACAAAAAGCGGCTCAAGCGACTCGGTTTGTACTGGAAGACTCTCAAATTCAAGTCTTGCCGTGGCCGGCGAACAGTCCGGACTTAAATTCAATAGAGCACATGTGGGATCAGTTGAAACGAAGAGTTAGAGACGGTGATCAGGAAATCCACAACCAACAGCAACTCATCAACGCTGTGGAAAGGACCTGGGAAGAGATTCCAATGGAAAATGTCAGGCATTTGATTGAGAGCATGCACTCCAGGCTTCAGGAGTGCGTAGCTAAACGAGGGGGGCATACCCGTTACTAAAAGATGAGCATGGAGTATTTTCTTTTGTTTTCAGTAACTTTACGTTATTTTTATTTTTAACCTAAAATGTGTTTTTTCTTTCAAAAGCAAATAAATTTTTTAATCATTATTATTTGAATAAATTTATTGGTCTACATGGTAAAAACAACATTAGTTTTCGTTATGGAGACAAAAAATATATATTGGTTTTATTATTTTCATGGTACAGACAAAATACCTTGTGGCCCTTATTTTGTTTTGAGTAGTATATATTGTTATCTTAATTGTAAGCTGTGAAGTTATCTGAAATAAAGAATAATTAACATACATTTCTTACCTATAAGCCTAAAATATCTTGTCTGCGACTATCCGAGTCCGCTTGTACGCTTAGAATTAGCTCGTCCACTATTTAGGCGAAGACACTGCCTCCTAAGATACAGGATCTTCCTAGCTAAGGAGTCAGGGTCAAATTTTGTATTGACTATCCTTTATCTATCTCTCGCACACTATTTTTGTAGTAAATTTTCTGTCACCTAGTGACAATTACCTATGTGTACTATAATTTGTGTCAAACTTGTACTTTCTTTTCATAAACTATTAAATAAAATAAGTAGCCAGGACGTGGGTCTACTAAACTAGGAATCTGCTACTTTTGATAAACTATCAGTTAAGGTTATGTAGCAATCCCGTTTTATGTGATTTGAAAGAGAGAGATTGTGAAACTATGTTTTGTTATTATTTTGATATGAATTGTAGTACAAGATTACAAAATAAATAGAAGGCTGTTGTTAGTAAACCCAGCAGACAAGATTATGTGTGCAGGTGGTGCTAGTCATATCTATGTTATCCAATTTATCAATCGTGAAAATCATGAAGTTTACAGAGGTACAATAAACTAGCTTAGTAAAAACAAATACAGTTCCCTAGTTATTAAGTAACGGAATAAAAACAAATTAATGGGTAAGCCCCTCAACTTATCATTTAGACACCGCACATCTAAAACTTCTGAATATTTAGGTACCTAATACATATTTATTTATAAAGTAACTGGATTCATTATCTTTAATGAAAAGGTTTTCTTCCAATGGTCATGAATGATACTAAATATTAGGCATTATTTCCTAGGGCTATGTTGTTAGAACTTAATAATAGGAAATCGTGATTTGTAATATTACTGTTTATATGTTTTCCTGTTATCTTATTGGTATTTTGTAAATAAATGTCTTGGACATGATTTTTTTAAACACATTTCATCTGAAATAATTTGTAAAAATAGACTTACATTTTATTCAATTAAGTCCGTAAAGTTTTTGCAGCTGAAGTCCAAACTCGCGAAGTTTTATGTTCACCACACTTATCTAATTTAATTTTAGATTTATTTTTCTGGATAAGTGTATTAACTAAAGTGTAATCCGTATTTCGGTGCGAAGTCGTCTGCCGCAACCGACTGTCGCGCGTTTTTGATCTCGTTTGAATTATGTTTTGAACCAGCCGCCTCCTGTCTAACTTGAAAAGGGCGGCAAGCAAATGTGGAACACTAGCGACATCTGTTTTCAAATTATGGTCGGTTTAAGAAAGCGCCATCTATCGTTGAGTAGCGTAATCTTGCTAAACCTTTTGGTGGACTCGAGCGCTACATAAGCCACACGAAAGGGAAACTAAATTGACACTAAAATGGCGAACCCTAACCTAAAAAAAAACCAATTTTGTTTTTAAATGTACCAACTTTCAACAGCCCTAGCCTTAGTATCTCCTAGTAAAGTATCGATACAAGTAATAATATTAAGACTTTATAGTTTTTTTTTTTAATTTAGTAAATATCTGAAACAAGTGACCTTTTACTCCTTCCACCATAGCCGGCTCATCCATAGTATGGTATGTAAATCAGGACATGTAAAGGAATAACTGCACCAATTTTCAAGACTACGTAATAACTTCCATTTTCAACCGACTTCAAAAAAGGAGGAGGTTATCAATTCGTCTGTTTTTTTTTTAATGTTTGTTACCTGATTTCTTGGGACTGGGTGTACCGATTTTGATGATTCTTTCTTTATTTGAAAGCTAGTGCTTCCCGTGTGGTCCCATTTTTTTATTTGGTCCAGTTCTGACAATGGCATCCATGAGAAAACCGTATAAGTCTTAAATTTGCATTAAGTATGTGCGCGATTTGTTACGCGATTTCTCCGGCAAACGTAAACCGATTTTGAAATTTTTTTTTATGGATAGGGTATGCTTCAGGGCTGGTCCCATATAAATTTTATGGAAATTGATTCAGCACTTTTTGAAAAATCAACAAATACCCAAAAAATTTACATAGACGACGTTTTAGTTTCATCAATCTTTGCAATAGTTAACTTTCAATCTCTTCTAAGGAGGTACTAAAAAGCGGAAAATAAAAAGCTTTTTACAAAAAAGACAACCGCCTTCAAAAAGTGAAAAATAACTTTAGCACAGACCACACATTGACTTTAGTTTCGGAAGTCGGTGGCAATACAAAACAACAAACAGAACAAAGCCACTGAATTTCGAAACTAAAGTCAATGTGTGTTCTGTGCTAAAGTTATTTTTCACTTTTTAAAGGCGGTTGTCTTTTTGGTTGAATTTTCCTAAACTCTGCCCACTGGTTTATTCGTTTTTTGACAGCTGCAACTAGTGAACAATATTTGTTTTTTTGTAAAAACTGATACGCATACCTTTATTATAATGTCTGTAAAAGGTCATAGATAAGATAATCCAACAAGATTAGGCAGTTTATATATTTATTTTATAACACATTTTAAAGTTAACATAATTAAGGTAATCGGGAATAATTACATTATAAGGCAGCTGTCAAAAAACCAATAACCCAATGGACAGGGTATATGCTAGCAATTTCACGGGCATTCAGGGGATACAAAAAAAAAAACGAGAATTCTGTTTGGAACTACATTTAATTATTTATATATTTAACGCATTGTGATACGGTGATACGATTTTCTTAAAAAAAAAAAGCAAAATACAATAAGTAAATGGGGAGAAAAATGGCTCGTGGAATAGATTCATTACATTAAATCATTTAATACCTTATAGTTATACAGTTTCCAGTAATATTTACCAATGAGAAAGTACTTACATACAGTGGTGTTAAACACTATTATGACTTTAACTATGTATTTATAAAATGACCTCCATCCGCGTCCTAAAACAAATGAGGCCTAATACAAAAAATATATTGAGTGTGTGTACTTCACGCGTCTTCACCAAAGTCGCATCTCGACGGTGTTGCTGCTATCTTTTTACTAGATTCTGTGAAGAAAAAAAAAATTGATGATGAGAAGAGGTTCTGCCCAGCAGTGGGACGAATATTTGGGGAGTTTTATTATTATACAGACTGGAACATTACAGTGTCGATGTCATATCTAATAAAGCGTAGCTTGTCTACTGCGCAAGTAGCATATTACTCATCGTGGTCATAAAGTTTAGCGACAGATAATGTTACGCACTTGAGATTTACTTGTGGCGAAATTTTAACGGCAAATGGAGTCTTTCTGCTGAGGATTAGTTTTGCAATTTAAATGTCTAGCAGTGATAATTAAACAACCAAAAACTAGGCATAAAAAGGATAAAAACATGATTGTTATGAATACGTGTGATACGAACCTTCTCCGACTAGATTGGTTTTGAGTACTGATGCACTAGAAGTTGGGATCTTAATGCCTTGTTTCAGTACCATTGTACCATCCTGTAATCGAAATAAAACAGTTGAATACAAATAATCTTTTAAATAGACTGACTGAAGAATGCGATTTTGCCGCTGCTTAATTATTTATGCTGGTCAACCTTAAGTATACACAATAGAATATATTTAGATTGTAAATAGAAATTTACCTTCATCTCCACCAGGCCCTTTTTAGCCATAGCCTCGACTTCGGCTTTTGTCATTACTATCTTCTGTACTTTAACCACCTTCTTTCCGATTTGCATCTCGCATAATTCAGTATTGATGGCTGTGACATTAAACAAAAACGTATTAAGAATTTAAGTATATAGTAGTAGTAGTATATAGTTTTTATTTCCTTCCACTTCAATACATTTTGGTATTTTGTACTTACTTCTTGCAGATACTGGTAGAGGCATAGGTTTTACTCCGGGAGGTAGTGCTTTTATAGGAATCTGTAAATATTAAATTTATTAACCGGAAATCACAACAAATAACACTGAGTGTAACAGACAACATTCATATTGGTAATTTAAACAAAGCTTGATGCAGGTCATTTATTTACGAGGGGCCGATGGTTTAACGTTTATGCAAATACTCGTGTTATTTCGAAAATACAAAGTAACTGTAATAACATTTAAATATAAATTCTGTATTATTCAAAAAGTTCAAAAAAGTAGGATTACAAAAAAATGGATGTTAAAATTGAATAGTTTAACGAAAAGCTCATTATTTCAGAACGAAGCGGCGACTGACATTAAGAGAGACACTGACAGGCGCCGTTTCGCAGTTCTTACATTGAAATTGCATCGTTTTATGGGAAATATGATGATTATTTTTTTCGACACACTTGTCACATCACATGTCCGCCAATTCAATAGATTCACTTGTCACTTTCTTTTTTTTTTATAAACAATCGCATGGGCAACGCGATAAAACGAAAAATTTTTCATTTCGAAATATGTTAATTATGCGGGGGGTTTCAAAATGTGGTAAATAAATCAATCTACTCCTGGTAATGTATTCTCCAGAAATTATTTTAAACCCTCTAAATGTTTTTATTTTTTCATACAAATTAATGTACGGATCTCCCCATGATTCTTTTGATATGTATGCTTACTTTCTTTAAAGTCTGTCCAGTCGGTGACACCAATTTTTCTTGTGGCTTCGATTCAGTTGCTGACTTGTTGGCCTCCTAGAACATTAAAGGTAATTTATTTAAACATAACTTTTGTATACGTACTAGGTCGGTACATGGTTCCATCGCTATATAAATCGGATGCGGAACATGAACTCTTCGATATTTATATTTGTGCAAGGAGAAGAGGCATTTTCTTTCCCACATCAATGTTGTCGATTTCTATAGATAAATTAAGTATCGATATTGATACGTCACTAACTAGGTAACGAAACAGACTGTCAACTTGTGCCAACGCACGAAATTAATGTGTCTCCAATCTTAATTCGTTGTCCTTAACTGCTGCGATATGCCCTCTCAGTTAAAGATCTGGATTAAGATTGAGATACATTATAAAAATCAGGCTTGAATCGAGTTTCATTATCAGTAGAAAATGAATTACGTACCGAAGTTTCTGAAGTGTTCTTATCTTGTTCTTTCACGGTGGCAGCAGTCGTTTTTTGCTTTTCTTTATCACCCTCGGAGCCATCTTCGTCTTCATCTGCGACTTGTTCTTTACGTACTTTAGCGCTGTCGAAAATATAGTAAAAATAATTAACATTGCATGAAGAATGCTTTAAATAAAGAACAACTGCGGTGGGGGTTTGATGCACAAAAAGTTATCAGTCAAATACCTCCAAGATCGATTTCTAAAGTTTCATAAATATGCAAGTAATCGTTAGTACTAACACAACGGCATCCTTGCGCGGTCGTCCTCGTTTCCTGGGAGTCGGCGTAGCGGGTGATTGGGTCGCTTTTGGCGTCGGAGTCTTTATACTGGTTCTGCGTGACCTTGGCTTAGTCTGTAACATTTAAAAAGTGTATCACATAAATGGACTCTTAAACTCTCATGTTAGCTGTTGACATATCTTGATACAAGTACCGTCACTCGTCACTATCACATCATATGCCTAAAATGTTCATAAAGCTCGCCACACCATTCCCAAACCAACTCAACTTCTGAAAGCCAGAATTCAACAGTGGCGACCACCAAAACGTCGAGGCAATAAAGCTCGACGAGTCCCGGGGAAACATTACAACTGTCTTGGATCCCGAAACGAAATTAATCAGATAACAACAGCGGAGGAGTAAGAAAGACATATGTTCCACTTCCCTCCATATCAAGCAGGAGACAGAACAGGGTAAACAGGCATAAAGGGGCGTTTACATCTGGGGGAAGCCCAGTTGCCATGCACCACGAATACCGAAAAACAGTAAACATTGTTTTATTTTACCTCAATACTTTTCTCAACCGCTTTATATTCTTCGTCATCAGTGTCGTCTGAATCGTCATTTTCATCTGAATCCTGGCACCTGTAATTAAAAATAATAACGTTGTGATAAGATTACTCGTAGCCTGGCTGGTAGTCACTTCACGTTGCTCTCATTTGGTTACACTGCGAGGACTATTGGCCCATTGCTAAGTAATTGTATGTATAAGATTCCATTGCATATTATTTTACTTACTTGTCCCGTATCATCTTAGCGTAATCCTTAATTTTGGAGGGTCTTGTTGAACGGCGAATACCCTCTTCAGGGCTCTTATCGTTTCCATTTTTGACAATGTTCTGTAAGAAAAAACAGACAACATTTTCATCATAGCAACACATTTTAGAAGATTCTGAAGGTTACATTAGATTTTTGTGAACCTCTTTTATTTTTGTATAGTTTTTTGTGAAACTGACTTTATTAAAATGTTTTTTCTTGACATTAGCATGACAAGTTAGAGACATATAAGGAAAAGGGAAGGTTGGGTTATATTATCTAATCATGTAAAATTGTATATGTCATAGATATGAGGTATTTTATAAAATAATTAGTCACCACACATGCCAAACGCTTATGATATTGCAAAGTTGTTAATCACCACACTTGTCAAAAGGATTGGCGAGCATATCAACATGGTGGGGTTGAATTACTAATCACCACACATGCCAAATGAGTAGGTAATCTCAATTTGATAAAGCAAGGGTTGATATTACAATAATCACGATAAGTAAAACCTATGATATTGAAATATTGTTAATCAACACACGTATCAAAAGGACTGGCGATCATATCAACATGCAGTTGGGGTTGAATTTGCTACACTAATACACAACTTTAACAAAGTTGTTAATCACCACCCTTGAAAAAGAAACTGGTGATTGCAATGTATTGCGAAGGCCTATATTTTCAGAGTGGTGATTACTAAAAAGAGCTGCTCATGGAAGAGACCACCAGGTACAGTTAACAGTTCCACTTAACTTGTAACCAACCAATCACTTCATGTAGCATCATAGAAACTCCCCCCCTTCTCTCCTCTGCATAGCCGGCCATGTTATTTTTTATGCTTCATTTATTCTTGTCGTCCTCAAAAAATAGGACGAGTAAATGACAGAAGAAATCAAAAGTGTGTGTAAAAGTGTCAAAAGTCGACAAATATAATTATAGTGAAACTAGCTGACCCGACAGACGTTGTCCTGTCCTTATCTACCTACTTACCTGCCCACTTACCTACACCTACCCCACACCTACCCTACACCTACCCTACACCTACCCTATCTTTCAAGTTGGATCAAACTGCACACGGTGTACAAATTTCATTAAAATCGCTTCAG
Organism: Charanyca ferruginea; assembly: GCA_947361185.1. Lineage (NCBI taxonomy): Eukaryota > Metazoa > Arthropoda > Insecta > Lepidoptera > Noctuidae > Charanyca > Charanyca ferruginea. The sequence continues at coordinate 15,294,273 of OX376059.1, read as the reverse complement.
TAGTTTAGGAGTCCATCGCGGACAAACATCGTGACAGGAGGATAGATGTAGTGCCATGTTAGGGTTTTTGTAGAGAAAATATTACGTTTGACAGAGCGAGCCGACTTTTTTGTATGGGAATATTGGCGGCAAACGACAATACACACACAGACAGAAATGACAAAATTTTATCTACGCGACAGTGACAAAATACTCGCGCATGTTAGGCTTGCAGGAGCAGGTAGTGAGAGTTACTTTGCACCGGACATTTATTTTTTATTTTTGTTTGTACCTTGTAGAAGTATACAAATGTTAATAATTGTCAAGCGGCATACCTTCACTGTTTCCTTTTGTTTCTCCTTAACTTCTTTTTCTTTTGCTTCTCTTTCTTTCGCTTCTTTTTCTTTCGCTTCCTTTTCTTTTGCTTCTTTTTCTTTAGCTTCTTTTTCTTTAGCTTCTTTTTCTTTTGCTTCTATTTCTTTAGCTTCTTTTTCTTTTGCTAGCTTCTCTTCCTTTTCTTTTGCTAGCTTCTCTTCCTTAGCATTCCCATTATTTGCTTTTTCCTTACTTTCTTTGGGTTCCTTGTTCTCTTTGGTGACTACGCGACGTTCTGGTAGTTTCTTTTCAGGAACTGGTGACTTAGATATGACTTGCATTTTCCTGTCTTCTGTAGGCGTTCTGTAATAGGATCAACAAAACACAAGTACAATATTATAAACTTTATTTTTATTTGTAAAATTTCGTTTTCATTAGATAAATATATTATATAAAAATTTTGTTTGCATTTATATGCAATGATTTATTCAATTTATATTTAAAAAGTAAGTAAGTGCGACCTACCTAGGTTTAGGTGTGGAAGTATATATCTGTGCCCGTCTACTTCTTAATGTCTCTAAAGGCTTTGTTTTAGCGGCGTCATTGCGGGGGTGCGTCTGAAATTAAGGTTAAGTACACTTATGTAATGCGGCCGTTTGTCACTGTCTCATTGGAACATGTAGGTACCGATTACATTGCACCTAATGATATCTGTTAATATGATGTATAGTTTAGTTACCCTTTTTAATTCTTGTAAATCTTTTTCTAACATTCGCAGTGATTTATCGCTGGTGCCTGCCGAGTTGTTATCTGCCTTGTTATTGGTTTTCTTTTCAGTTACTGTAAAGTTGTATGTTTTTATATAAATTAAAATTCAAGCTCTAGTGAGCAACGTTAATGAAGTGATATTTTAGATCAAAATACTGACTTGACTCGGTTGCCGCTTGTGTTATAACTTTTTTCTTGACTTCTTCTGCTTTTCGAAGGATGCTTGCAGTCTGTAATACAAAAAAACCTTTATAACCTTCTGTTCTTTAATGTAGAATTTTTTACGAAATTACTTGTAGGAAATGGTATGTCGGTCCTTTGGACTACTATCACCTGTTTACAGTTTGTGATCATTCATACTGTGACTGGCAAGCTAATGTCATTATTTTATACTTCATATGTCGTTGCTAATATTTAAAATGTACATTTTTTTATCTATACGTAGTACGGTCACGTGATCGGAAGCGTTACTTTTTTAGATAATGGTTTTAATATTGATAGCGTAGGTACTTAAACATCATCCATGCAGTCTGTACCATAGCATATGTACTTGATTTATCAATGATTAAATCTCAGGCCCAAGTAAGGGGGGAATAAAAGTTAAGATGGCAAGGCCAAATGGTACTTATTCCGTAAATAACAATTGTCCCACTGCTGTTGGCAAATACTTCTTCTTATACAGAGAAGGAAGAAGACAAGGATTGATCACCACACTTGTTGTAGGGAGATTGGCGATTTCAGACATAATATAGATTATAAAAAGATTGCATGTAGCGGAGATGAGAATGTTAAGATGGATGTGTGGAGTAAGCAGAATGGATAAGGTCAGAAATGAGTTTATTGGAGGAAGTATGAAAGTTGCGCCAGTGACATAAGTTGAAAGAGAATCGTTTGTCTTGGTACAGTACGGCCGAGGTATCTTGGCGGTTCTGAAGTTAGACGATTAGCTGCACAGTAGACAAATTCGTTCCTAAAAAATCCATTGCGCAGCCAAACAGCTAACTTCAGGACCGCCAAGATATGTCGGCCGTACTGTATGAGCATGTGAAGAGGAAGGCTGAAACGCATCAGACGAAAAGAGTTATGAGTATAAATGTGGAGAGGAAGACGAAGGCCGAAGAAAAGATGGATGATGAGAAGAATAAAAGAGAAGCGAGTCAGTGATATCATGACTGTTGACAGGACAGAATGGAAGCAGAAAACGTGTTTCGCCGACTGTAAGTAACATAGGATAACAGTAGGAAGCTGATGATTAATTATAAGTCCAGGTTAACCCTCACGATGTTTCCCCTTCCCCTTACCGATTTCAGTAATGTTCAAGATAAACAAGTATAACCCGGTTCATTAAAGAAAGGAATCTTAGATGGCGGCGCTTATCACGTTCTCTCGCTTGCACACTAGTGCCGTCTATACTCACTCTCGCGCGTACCGTAAGACGAAATAATGAGTTAAAATAATATTCGTTTTTTATTTTAACCAACATCATAATAAGAATCCTCCTAAAATTTTGTTATATACGTTGTCAGATGTACAGAAACGGACAAAGTCATTTCATCCCGAAAAAAAGTAGGCACTGTTTCCGATAAAAACAACAAAAACTCTTTAATGATAATAGATGGCGCCATGTGTCTTTCAAATTTTCAAGTTCCACCCGGGCGAAGTCGTTGGCAGAAGCTAGTTTGAAATTAATGTGACCCAGTCTTGTTTTTATTATTTTTAATTTCTTCTCGCCAGCAAGCGTAGTGAGTGGACGTGCCTACTGATTTGCTTTAATAAATACTTAATACGATCGTTTCAAGTTAGAACTTAATTACCATACTGAGACAGTTGATATTTCAAAGTGCTCAAAAAGTGTACTTTTGTGTAGTGTTTTTTTTTTTCATTAGTTTATATATCTTAGCATTATGTATTTATATAAGTATATATTAATATTTACTTAAATGTATGTGTTTTATTATTTAATATTATAGGTTAGTTAGATAAGGCACATATATACTTTTTCTCTTTCTTTTCTCACACACTATTGTCTACGTTTCTTTTTCATTTCTCCTTTTGCAGGTCTGCTGGCAGAAAATTCTTAAGAAATAAGCAGTACCTTTGTACTCATATTTTATAATGTTTTTTTCCTGTGTTGTCTACTGTGTGTACATAAATAGTAAAATAAATAAATAAAACTAAATAAATAAGTTTCCTTTACGCAAATGTTCGCAGCATTGTTGCGCCGGGGAAACTTGACGAAATTCAATGTATCATACAAACGTTTAAGTGTACTGTACATGTAATATTACTGGTCGAAACCTAGATAAAAGATGAAGCCTTAAGGCAAAAAATACCAAACTATACACATTACTACAATTATAGAACGTCTTCTAGAGGTAGGGGAGTATCAATATATGTGCATAACCAACTAAAGCATGAATTAATGGAAGCGCGTTGCGAAGATAACAATCACTTTTTATGGATACACCTGGACAAACTTTCTTTGGATATTGGAGTAGTCTATAAACAGCTTGCAGCGAATGTACAAAAGTTTCTTGAAACCTATACAAATCACCTAAACAAAAGGAAAAGAATTATCATTTTTGGCGATTTTAACTTGAATTTACTTAGTAAAGAAAAATCTATTAAATAAGATGGATAAGACGGTGCTAAAAGAAAACGGGCTTAAATATTAAATAAAATTGATAACACGTGCTGCACCCGTATTACTAAATCTACTAAGACAATATTAGATCATGTATGTACAACTCTAAAAGAAAATACTTTTCTATGGCTTTAGTGGAAAGCGCCATGTCAGATCACAAACAAATTTACTTCGAAGTAAACAGAATCACACCGGAAAGACCAAAAAAAAGTAACATATGAAGCAATTAATTATGATAAACTATATAAAACTATAAAAGATAATACTTTAACTGACATAAACAATGATTTCACAGCGTTGGAAAAATACCTGTTGGATACTATCTCTAAAAATAAAACAACAAAGACCAAAATGCTAAACAGGCCAAGACAAGACTGGATCAACAATCACCTTATAACATCCATAAACAAAAAAAATATCCTGTGGCATAAATTGAAACATTCCGCGCCTGAAGACAAAGAGGTAGAAGACGAGTTCCTACAGCAGAAGAATAATGTGTATAAAGAAATTCAATCATCAAATAATCAATACTATCACAAAGCCTTTAAAGATTGTGAAAAAAATCCTCTCAAAATGTGGCAACTTATTAATAGTCACGCTAATAATAAAACAAAACATAACTCTAGTCTTGCAAAATTAGACACGCCAACAGGTGAAATTACTGACACAAAGGATATCTGTAAGTGGTTTAACTTATTTTTCTCGAATGTAGGGGCAGAGCTCGCTAATAAAATTCAAAAATCGTATCATAATAATCAAGCTTTACTAGTACCCGCTAGTATAACAGACACTACGGTCAATCTAACACAATTTGAACCTGCTACTGTTGCAGAGGTAGGTACTTAAAATAATAGAAAATTTAGATACTAACACAAGCACCGGTATTGATGGAATAAGTACAAAAATGATCAAATGTATTAAGAATCAAATAGCGGAAAGCTTAACTCTCTGTATTAATAGGTGTCTGACAGAAGGAAATTTCCCAGAATCCTTGAAAGTAGCAAAAGTCAGCCCCATATATAAGTCAGGAAACAAATCAGATCCAAGAATTACCGGCCGATATCTGTATTACCAATATTATCAAAGGTGTTTGAAAAGATAATACACAACCGACTTAGTGCTTTACTAAAATAAAAATAAATCTTATATGAAAAGCAATATGGGTTTCGACCAAAGTCTAACACGGTTACAGCTGCAACCGATCTGGTGACAAAAATCAAAACTAACATAGATAGTAAGAAAATTACACTGGGAGTGTTTGTAGATTAAAAAAAAGCCTTTGATACTGTTAGTCACGATATACTTTTGTTAAAACTAAAGCATCTAGGTGTCTCAGAATCCGCCTTTAAAATGTTAAAATCATAGCTTAGTAACAGATATCAAGTTGTTCAAATCGGTGAAGCCCAAAGTGAACCTAGACAAATCACCTACGGAGTCCCCCAGGGCTCAATCCTCGGCCCATTATTATTTTTAATTTACATAAATAGCATCCATGAAATTGGTCTAAAGGGGGATATAGCACTGTATGCTGACGACACGAGTTTATTTTACTCAGGTACCTCAATATGCTCAATTATAGAACAAGCTCAACAAGATCTAAACCTCTTACATACTTGGCTTAAGGACGCTGTTACATTTTTATACCTAAATCGGCGTTTTTCGGGTACCATTTGAATGCATCAAGAATCCCAACTGTTAGGATATCATTTAACCAATTAAAGACAATATATTCATCTCGAGATCTAGGGCATAAAATTGCATAGTCCCATACAAAATATTCACATAATTACGATTTTACCGTCGCAATAATCGCAGAAAATGACAAAAAATGGGGTCTAAATAGGTACATGTAAGCTAAATCTACTGGACATTTTTCACTTTCAAATAATAAGAAATTATACCATATATAGTCCTCTATACGTCTAAGTAATTATTTTGTACCCAAATAAATAACTTTATGATTTATGAGCAAAAATAAATGCGCGCGCTAATTTCTCCATACATTTCCTCTTCACAATCTGCCATTACGCGCTCAGAGGCGCTAGTGAAAGCACGGACGTATCGCTTTTTTACTCAAAAAAAATACGATCAAAATAATAGTAATAAAGTGAGTTCCGTGCTGTATACTACTGTCGGAAAACTTGATACTTTTTGGACCAAAATATATTTATTCCTTTTATCGGACTACGGACATCCAAGGTAAGATTTTATTCACTGTTTCTTATATTTTTGCTAGAAGTAAGTGGGGATTATAAATTCATAAATCATATTTCTTTTCGGACATGATGGAGTGACCTGAAGGTGCACTTGTAAGTAGCGGACTACCAAGTGCACCTTCAGGTCACTCCCTGGAACTAATAGATGAGCAAAGATACGTATGCCGAGTTGGGGCTCGTTTTGTTAGTAATGTTGAGACCTTACCATAGGACTTGATGGAGTAACCTGAAGGTGCTCTTCGAAGTCTGCTACTGAAACTAATAGACGACCAGAGCTACGTATGCCGAGTTTGGGCTCGTTTTGTTAGTTATGTTGAGACCTTACCATAGGACTTGATGGAGTAACCTGAAGGTGCACTTCAAAGTCTGCTACTGGAACTAATAGAAGAGCAGAGCTACGTATGCCGAGTTTGGGTTCGTTTTATTAGTTATGTTGAGACCTTACCATAGGACTTGATGGAGTAACCTGAAGGTGCTCTTTGAAGTCTGCTACTGAAACTAATAGACGACCAGAGCTACGTACGCCGAGTTTGGGCTCCTTTTGTTAGTTATGTTGAGACCTTACCATAGGACTTGATGGAGTAACCTGAAGGTGCTCTTCGAAGTCTGCTACTGGATCTAATAGATGAGCAGAGCTACGTATGCCGAGTTTGGGCTCGTTTTGTTAGTTATGTTGAGACCTTACCATAGGACTTGATGGAGTAACCTGAAGGTGCTCTTCGAAGTCTGCTACTGGAACTAATAGACGACCAGAGCTACGTATGCCGAGTTTGGGCTCGTTTTGTTAGTTATGTTGAGACCTTACCATAGGACTTGATGGAGTAACCTGAAGGTGCTCTTCGAAGCCCGCTACTGGAACTAATAGACGAGCAGAGCTATGTATGCCGAGTTTTGGTTCGTTTTGTTAGTTATGTTGAGACCTTACCATAGAACTTGATGGAGTAACCTGAAGGTGCTCTTCGAAGTCTGCTACTGGAACTAATAGACGAGCAGAGCTATGTATGCCGAGTTTTGGTTCGTTTTGTTAGTTATGTTGAGACCTTACCATAGGACTTGATGGAGTAACCTGAAGGTGCTCTTCGAAGTCTGCTACTGGAACTAATAGACGAGCAGAGCTATGTATGCCGAGTTTTGGTTCGTTTTGTTAGTTATGTTGAGACCTTACCATAGGACTTGATGGAGTGACCTGAAGGTGCACTTCGAAGTCTGGTACTGGAACTAATACGACGTGTAGAGCTGGTTGATAACAATGAGTACAAAAACCTCTTGTAACTAAATCGTTGTTATAGATGCCAAGGACTAAGACGTTTGGGAAACGCTCTTGTAAGAAGCTTCATGCCTGTAGACGTAACGCAGAAAAGGGAATACGGTGCGAACTTATTTGATTATTAAAAATATTATAGTAGCCACGAATTTATAAATTTGGATATAGGACAATAACATCTTTATACATAGTAAAGAAAAAAAATGAGATTATGTAAGTATTTTCATTCAGAATTCACTATTGACTTCAATATTTCTTGTAAATTATTATGTCTTTTTAACAGGGAGAGCAGCTTACATTTTTCTGCAGGTGACGACGATGAGCAGTTTGATATTTCAGCTGTAAGTTTATCTATATATGCTAGTGATTTTATTTAATTTACGGTACGTAATAATATTGTCTTTTTAACTTTAGGAGCAGGAATGTGCAGCGGAAGTTTACAAGCCCAAAGGTAGAAGAGTGATTGACATTGATTACTTTTTTGAGCAGTTAATCCATATAGGTAGTCACAGTTCTCTTTTTGATTGTGGTGTGAAGTATCTCAGCATGATTAAAGAAAAAAGAGCTGGCCTTCAGTCTAAATTTGAAATTCTTTGCAAAATGTGTGGCGAGAAGTTTAAAATTGAAACAGTGCGCACAGACGATAATAAAATGAACATAAACCAGGAAGTTGTAGCAGGAATTATTTCTACTGGTGCTGGATTCACTCAGCTTAATACTGTCCTTGCCCATGTTGACATCCCATCTATATCTCTGCGGCTGTATGAAGAAACGCACAATCAAGTTTGCCAGTGGTGGGAACAAGCGGCGGACCATTGCATGGCCGAAGCAGGGAAAGAAGAAGCCGAGCATGCAAAACGTATAGGAAATGTGTCATCCGATGGAACGCCAATGATAGCCGTAATTGCAGATGCATGCTGGAGTAAACGTTCATACGGCACTAACTACGATGCTTCTTCTGGCACTGCGGCAATTATTGGCCAGCACAGCAAAAAAGTCTTGTACTGTGGGGCGAAAAATAAATACTGTATGACGTGTACCCGATCAGCAAACAATGCAATTGAGCCGCCAGATCATATATGTTTTAAAAACTTTAGTGGTCCTTCAACTGCCATGGAAGCTACTATAATAACTGAAGGCTTCAAATGTTCCATGACTGACCATGGGCTTATTTATTCCCATTTAATAGCTGATGGAGACGCCAGTACTTATGCTTGTTTAAGAAATGCCCGACCTTATGATAACGTAACAGTTGGTAAAGTTGAGTGCAAGAACCATCTTCTGCGAAATTACTGCAAAGCCCTGTTAGCTCTCTCAACAAATACCTGTTATCACATCAAAGCAAGAAAACTTATAAAAGAAAAGTATATGCGGTTACGTTGGGGAGTTGACTCTTCTCTAAAATACTGGTCTAGTAAAAATATTTCATTTGATGAAAAAGTCACAAATATAAAAAACGATATCCAAAATGGGCCACACCACATATTCGGTGACCACAGCCACTGTCCTCCATATTTTTGCAATAAAAGTAATACTGAAAACTTTGTCCCTGAATTGATAGCATTTGGAGTGTTCCAAAAAATTACAGATTTGGCACATAAACTTTCGCTACATGCTTACAGTTTTGCATACAATGTATCAAATAACTTAGCCGAGAGTTTCAATGCAAGAGTTGCTAAGCTTGTAGGAGGAAAAAGAGTAAATTACGCTTTAAAAGGGTCATACAGCGGACGATGTGCAGCTGCAGTAATTTTATTCAATACCGGCACACTTCAAACATTAGCACACAAGTTTATTTTTGGGACAGATGCAGGTGCTGAAATAATTTCATTAGAAAATAGACGCAAGAGAAATAATGAGAGAAGGAGATGTGTTAAAAAGAAAAAGCTTTCCAAACATATTAAGGCAAAAGATGCTCATTATGGCGAAGTTTGTCAGAAACCTGACATGGAAATCTCTGAATACAGTAAAGCGAAAGAAGACTTTATAAAATCTTTAGAATTATCTACAGAAGGCAGAATAAATATTGAAAGGAACACAATTTTACAGAGTGCAAGCCCGCTCTGGTTAGAGACTAGAAGGAAACTTCTAACAGCTTCCTGGTTTGCCAGAGTTTGCAAGCGGCGTGCAAACACTAATTGCGCTGCCCTTGTAAAGCAAATTTTATATGGCAGTGATTTGAGCAATGTGCCGTCTATAAAACACGGCAAAAACAACGAGCATGCAGCACTCCAAGATTTAAAAAGCGTGTTAAATGTGGAAATCGAAGAATGGGGATTACACATAGACCACGAATTTCCATTTCTGGGTGCTACTCCAGACGGCAAATATGCACAAGGTATAGTAGAAGTGAAGTGCCCGTCATCTGCATATAATATAGAACCAGAAGAAGCAATTAAGCAAAAGAAAATTGACTTTTGGCGATACAAATCTGACGCTTTCAGCGTCAATACCAATAGTAAATGGTACTACCAAGTACAAGGACAGTTACGAGTAACTGGTCAAAATATGTGTGTATTTGCCGTATAGACCGGCGAAGGCAAAATAAAATATGAGTATGTAAAAAGAGACGACCAGTTCTGGAAGGAAAAAATGGAAGGACATTTACTTAAATTCTACAACAATTGTTTACCTCCAGAACTAGTCGACCCTCGATACGTTAGGTCTATGAATCTTAGAGACCATAGCTCACACACAAGCCAACGTATATTGGCAGAAAAAAATAATGTGTAAAAACTTACATTAATTGTTAACTGCATTCTCGATTTTTATTACATTCTTTATTAAATTTGTTTTTGTTTTGATTAAAAATACTAAACCCACGCCCCAGTCCCGTAGTATCTGATTATTTCAACTAGCACTTTGCCCGCGACTTCATCCGCGTGAATATTCCCAAGGATCCCTAATTTTTGCAATTGATAAATAGCCTATGTGGTGGATAGGAATATATAGCTTTCTAATGGTGAAAGATATTTTAAAATCGGTCATGTCATTTTTGAGTTAAATCGTAATAAACAAACAAATCTTGCCTCTTTATAATATTAGTTTAGACTATCACAACGAAAGTCTACAGGTTTCTCTTCATTTGTTTATGTAATACATAATTATTACAAAAAGTTGGCCAAAATAATATAATAATAATAATTCATTAATATTTGACAAAACCAAAGTTTAATCTACAAAAAAAAAAGGTCGTTATTTACCCTAAGAATCTGGTAATATTACATACTGTATGTAATCATTGACACTATTTATAAATACATACTAAATGTATAAAGATTCACTAACTTTACTCAATCAGTACCTACTAGAAAAATAAAATAATATATTCTAGTACCAAGATTAGTTACGAAGTATATCAAAACCCGAGAACAATGGTTTCAATGTGTGCGTGCGTATAACGTTGTAGTGTGAATCAGTGTGATGACTCAGATACCTAATATTGGGCGCGTCGAAAATGTAACAGCGTCCTTAAATCAAACTTACTGACAATAAACATATCTAAAACCAATTATATCTATCGGCGCAACTACAAAAGTGCATCTGTTATTAGGATCAGAATAGTTGAGTTTAATGATTTAATTAGTTAATTAATTACCAACTGATTACTTTGAGTTAATTACAATGTAAAATTTACGTTAAACAACATGTAACCATTTTTCTTATTGTAATTCAAATATTTCAATACTTAACCTAAAACTTGAGTACACGTGCACGAACCTTATAAATACGGGCGCACGCCAGTGCTGATGGCATTCGACAAGAGGCGCCTTCGCAAGCGGTGGCAACAAACAAGATGCCCTACACTCAAGACCCAGCTCAACCATCTCACGGACAAGGTGAAGGCCGAGCTACTGGCGCACTCCACCGAGAGGTGGGAGGACTACATACACTCTGCGGACAGCGACTGGACGTCGGTACACCGCCTATGCCGACGCTTCAAGAATACCCCACCTCCGGTGCGCCCGCTACTCAACAGCGACGGGGCGCTACGTTATACAGCGGCAGACCGGGCCGAGATCTTCGCGTCCCACCTGGAGCGTCAGTTCACCCCGAACCCGACCACAGCCCAGGAACACGTCGCAGCAGTCGAGCAACACCTTGGAGAGTACTTCAACACGCCGGTAGCCTCCGATGAAGAACCTATATTTTTCTCCCCGGGCCAAGTACTCAGGGCCATAAAGCGCACGAAGCCTAGGAAGGCGCCCGGTGCGGACGGCATCACGAACACCGCACTCCGACACCTGCCACCCAGAACGGTGGCGGCACTAGCACGCCTTTTTACGGGTATAGTCCGCACCGGCACCTTCCCCACACAATGGAAGGAAGGGAAGGTGATTATGCTGCCCAAGCCCGGGAAGGACATACTGAAACCTGAGAGCTACCGGCCGATCACTCTCCTGCCCACAACCTCCAAGGTGTTCGAAGCGCTCCTGCTGCGACACCTCTCACCGCACCTCACACCAAGACCGGAACAATTCGGGTTTCGGAGTGAGCATGGCACGACGCTCCAGCTGTCGAGGGTACTTCACCTGCTGACGGCGGCCGTGAACAAGAGAGAATACGCCGCCGTCGTACTCCTCGACATGGAAAAGGCCTTCGACAGGGTATGGCACTCCGGTCTGCTATACAAGCTCACCCTCACCTCAGCGCCCCGCCGCTTGATACAGGTGGTCTCCTCCTTTCTCCAGGACAGGACATTCAAGGTTTCGGTGGAGAACCAACTCTCCAGCGCGCGCCCTATCGCCGCCGGAGTACCCCAGGGAAGCTGCGTCTCGCCTGTGTTGTACTCTGTTTACACCGACGACATTCCCGCCACGCACACCTCCACGCTCGCGCTGTACGCGGATGACGCCGCGTACATTACTACATCCCTCTCGGCCGACCACGCGGCCATCAAGATGCAGCGCGTGCTCGACGATCTTCCCGACTGGCTAAGTAAGTGGAGACTGTCGGTGAACGTGGGTAAGACACAGGCGATGATTGTGACGGCCCGCGGCCGCCTTCACCCACCGAACCTTGCGCTCATGGGGACCGACATCACGTGGAAGAGGTCGGCCAAATACCTTGGCGTCACGCTGGATAGTCGGCTCTCCATGAGCCAGCACGTCAGCGAAACCGTCGCGCGGGTTCCGCGCGGGACCCGCCATCTGCTCCGGCCGGTGCTCTCGTCGCGCCTTCCGCTACGAGTCAAGCTGGGGGTGTACAAGGCGTACATCCGTCCCCAGCTCACCTACGCCGCCCCGGCCTGGCTCGCCCTCACGGCCGAGACACACAGGAAGAAGCTCCAGACGCAGCAAAACACCGTGCTGCGTCAAATCGTAAAGGCTCCTCGGTTCGTGAGGAATGACGTCATCAGAAGAGACTTGCGTGTCGAGAGCATCGAGGAATTCTGTACCAGCATGGGCAAGAGGATGTTCGCGCGTGCCGACGTCTCCGAGCTGCCACACATCCAAAACATAGCGCCATGGCACGCGCGGCCGCCCGACTACAAACGGTTTCCGCGCGACCTAGTCGCTGACGTGCCACCATCAACATCACCACCGGACTTGACGCCTGAGTAAAGCCGCTCACACCTACACGCGGCCTACTCACACACACAGACTCCACACGCACCACTCACGACACCCCGCACCTTCGGCGGACCAAGGTAATCTGGGCGTCGAGAGTTGCGGATCACTCACTCACTACTACCCATTCGCACAAACACACAGACATACCCATCGAGCGACGCACACACACCCTTCAAATCGCTCGCCACACACAACATCGTCCCGCGCCGTGCAGCGCTATCGGCTCGCTCTGATTACGTTGTACGGCGCGCGGTCAGCATTTACCGCGGGTAAGCGCCAACCAAAGCCGGCGCCCTCGTTGCTTGATCGACCTTCGCTAGGCCTTCCCTAGGTAACTAGGGATCTCACCCGGCGGGGGTCTGGTCGCACGGGCGCCGTGAAACACTTAGGGCGCTCCCGCGGTCACATACCACAAACACTAAACAGCGCAAGGGAATGTGTCCCACGCGCTTAGGTGTTAAAATGATCCCCCCCCCGCTTCCCCCGGGGGGTGGGAAACCAAACGCCCGGCTCCTACTTTTAGGGGCCGCGAACCCGACACCTCGGACAAGGGGCTACAACCCCGACACCGACTCCTCGTGCCCCCCATATAGGAGGCGCAGAGATGGCTACACACGGCTGATGGCATTCAAGCTCGAGCCGCTGGACAGTGCGGACATCTCTAGACGTGGTTATACTGCCCGTTGAATAAACAACGTTTGTAACAAGTCGTGAAGTTTTCATTTATGACCCATAAATGAGTAATCATCATGACGACAACATTTGTGACGTCAGCTATGGTGACGTCACCCTTGTAAAGAACGCTACGGAGGTCCCTACTCCGTCATCAGAAGTGGGATAGGCTCCATTGCCTATCTAATCATGGTGTCGTGCGAAAAGCTTCATGAATCATGTCCATGACGTCACTGGATGCTACGGATCGCCACATCGGAGTGTTAACCAAGAAGTGGGTGACGCTATTACTACAGAAATCGGCCGAGCGGTTAGACATGTTGAAAGGGGCGTTGCAACCCTCGAGAATGCTTTGAGGATGACCCCGCAAGGTTACCCATGACCAACAGCGTTGTGTCCCACAATCTGGTGATCAGTTGACCGTATCGACGGGAAACCAATCACGTACTGAGAACGGCTGCAAATACAGCCAAACCACGACCTATAGGGTGAAGATGACCCAAAAGATAAGTAACTCAATTCAATAATTCCAAATAACCTTTAACGCTAACTTATCTACGAGAACCTCCGAGAACCTTTGAGAACTGACACTTAAATGTGACCTTACTTTAAATTGATTTTGACTTATCTACGAGAACCTCCGAGAACTCTTCGAGAACCTCCGAGAATTAACACTGACTTTGACTTGACTTTGATGTGACTTAACTTGACTATGACTCATCTACGAGAACCTCCGAGAACTCTACAAGAACCTCCGAGAACCTACTAACCTTGTAAGCATTGATGTGCTGAAACTTACAGATATACTTCTCAAAGAAAGTTTTTCTATTCTTGCAGATATCGAGAATCTTACGAGAACCTCCGAGGACTCTACGGGACCATCCGAGAACACTACGAGAACCTCCGAGAACTCTACGAGAACCTTCGATCACTCTACGAGAACCTCCGAGAACTCTACGAGAACCTCCGAGAACTCTACGGGAACCTCCGAGAACTCTACGAGAACCTCCGAGAACTACGAGAACCTCCGAGAACTCTACGAGAACCTCCGAGAACCTACTAACGTTATATCGAGAATCTTACGAGAGCCTCCGAGAACTCGACGAGTACCTCCGAGAACTCGACGAGTACCTCCGAGAACTCGACGAGTACCTCCGAGAACTCTACGAGTACCTCCGAGAACTCTACGAGAACCTCCGAGAACTCTACGAGAACCTCCGAGAACTTTACGAGAACCACTGAGAACCCACTGTATCACAACGAAAACCGTCGTGAACTCTACGAGAACGTCCGAGGACTCTACGAGAACCTCCGAGGACTCTACGAGAACCTCCGAGGACTCTACGAGAACCTCCGAGAACACTACGAGAACCTCCAATAACCTCCGAGAACCCTAAAAGAACCTCGGAGCACCCTACAAAAACTCAGAGGACCGAGAAGACAGGACCGGACAATGAGAATCAAAGAAGGCTGGTGCAGAGCGCGCACCGCCTGTCAGTATGGCCGTATCGGCGCAACTACAAAAGTGCATCTGTTATTAGGATCAGAATAGTTGAGTTTAATGATTTAATTAGTTAATTAATTACCAACTGATTACTTTGAGTTAATTACAATGTAAAATTTACGTTAAACAACATGTAACCATTTTTCTTATTGTAATTCAAATATTTCAATACTTAACCTAAAACTTGAGTACACGTGCACGAACCTTATAAATACGGGCGCACGCCAGTGCTGATGGCATTCAAGCTCGAGCCGCTGGACAGTGCGGACATCTCTAGACGTGGTTATACTGCCCGTTGAATAAACAACGTTTGTAACAAGTCGTGAAGTTTTCATTTATGACCCATAAATGAGTAATCATCATGACGACAACATTTGTGACGTCAGCTATGGTGACGTCACCCTTGTAAAGAACGCTACGGAGGTCCCTACTCCGTCATATCATATTTGCAGCAAAAAACAAAAAGATTACTCTGCACAGAAACTTACATATTGATGGTCAAATGCTAAAGAGAGTTCATCAAGAAAAATATCTTGGTCTTATACTTGATGATCAATTAACTTGGAAACTACATATTGAGAGTATCAAGAACAAGCTCACGTCACTAACAGGTGCGCTCTGTGGTATAGTACGATGTCTTCCTAGACATGTGCGTTATACTAAATATAATTCCATGATTAAATCTCACTTGGACTACTTGACTGAGGTCTGGGGAACTGCTGCCAAATCAAATTTAAAAATACTTCAAATTGCCCAAAATAAAATAATCAAAACACTATTTAGGTGTAACTATTTAACTCCCACTGAAAAAATCTACAAAGAAACTCAAATTATGAATCTCCCTCAAATGTATAAATACAACACATGCGTATTTGTAAGAAAAATACCAAGGACATAAATTCTCAGCTAGTATTTACAAAAAGGGCACAAACTTATAAAATTTTAACAAGGCAAGCTAATGACATCTGCTTAACCCAGCCTAGGACTAAGTATGGAAAGAGGAATATTATGTATGAGGGGGCCAACTTTTACAACAAACTACCTAAAGACATAAAAGAAATAAAGTCGTCATACATTTACAAGAAAACTTAAAAAAAACATAATATACTGAAATATCTTTCCTTGCGTTTCGATTAATCAAAATAAAGAATGTTACTGTACGTAAAATGTATAGATATATTTATCGGCGGCCTTAGTAAACACGCAACGGCTAGTAAATTGCACCCTACCCTCGTTGCTCAAAACTGTTGTGTTCTTTCTTATAATAATATGTAATCTACCTTCTTCTGATCTGTTTATTCTGTATTTGTTATGTTAAAACGATGTATGTTAAGTCGAAGTATTATTGTAATGTTAGTTTAAGATACATGAATATTTTGTTTTTGCTTTCATCTGCGCTTACTGGCAGATAACATTGTTTTTAAACCTGTTTGTTTTCTCTATAAGTGAATTTATAATTCTTTTGAGAAATAAATATCTTTAACCGTAATTTGAAAAAAAAAAACTTAAACTTTTATATGCTGACTGTACTATCTGTCAACGCAAGTACAGTCAACAGCAAAACTAGATGATCAAAATCAGAAATTCAATACTAATGAACGGAGTTCGCGTCAGAACCGTGTGGTCATTTCACATTGAATTTCTAATTTTGATCATCTACTTTTGCTGTTGACTATACATGCCGCCATTTAAGATTCCTTTCTATAATGCACCGCCTTATACATATGAATTGAAAAATTCACACTGGTACAACGTAAATATTATTACTAATCGTATTTATGTAACCTAGTAAATGGACATTACCTGACTTTCACCTTTCTCCTCTGTCTTAGGCGTGGTCACTGTTTTGGTGATGGTAGCACCGCCCATAGTGGCTATTGAAATATCAGTGATCTCTTTTCCGGAGTTTTTACTGGCCATTGCTATTGCAGTCGCTAGATCGGGCAAAAGCATGTCTGAGTCGCTCTCTAAAAATGAAATCGGTTAATAATATATTATTTCATTGATTACCTTAAAATGTCATTAATAAAATACGGAATCTTCAAGTGAACTTGGTCTAACTAGTTGTCCACAGTTGAATAATAACAAGTGTTTTGGAACCATATTGAAATAAAAACCCAAAGCCGGGATTTTAACTGAAATTACCTTCAGAATTAGTATTGTCTAGCTTTTCCTCAGTTTCTTCTTGCGCATTCGGTATCTGTAAAACAGCAATAATACTAATGTAGCTGAGAATTTCAAGGATTTCATTATGAAAGTATTTGTTGCTAAAAATAATTACCAAATAACCGCTAGTCTTCTTAATTTCTACTACCATATGGTCGTCCAGTTCTTTTACTGAAAACAATGAACGTCATAGCGAGTATACTCCATTAACCATGTGAAAAAATCATGAGTTCTTAAATAAAAATCAAAATTTGAAGTTAATTATGAAACTTTCTTTATAAGAAATACAAACAGCTCTTATTTTCTCAAAATAGAAAAAAAAAGTCGCGCGACTGCAACGTTATCAGTCGCGCTGCCGTCGCGCGACTTGATTTATATGGATTTACAAAGCAGCGCTGCCGTCGCGCTGCTGTCGTTTGCTGGCGCGCGACTAATTTGAAGGCGCCCTTCCCAGGTAACGAAACATACGCTTTACATAGTGCGCGCGCGCGCTTTTTTTGTGTTATGCTCACCATTGATTGTAGATTCCTCTTCATCTTCGTCGACGTCCATTTCCGTGGATGACTCATCCCTTAGTAGATTCTGAGATAGATTTTTAAATTTCAAATAAACTATTGTGTAAACAAATATCACATTATATTCTAGATGGTCACGATATCAATATAGTAATTGGAAAATTACAATATGACGACAAAAATGCGCGGCTTTTCAAAGACTTACACAATACTAAAATAAACGGAAACTCATTTCTTTTCATTTTTAGGTAAACCAAAGTTAATGAAAAGTGGTCATAGAAGTTCACATCTTACCGGTTCGCTGCGTATTTCTTCGTCATGCGCGAAATTAATGTGGTAATCCAGTTTCTGTTTAGACGTGAACACCAACTCGCACAAGTCACACATGAACTCTGTACCTATGGGGATGGACCAAAAAACGTATAATACTATCATGCTTATGTATAGACTCTATAGATTATTTGTCCCGCTGCTAGGTATGCTTACCAAAAATGAAAAACAGTACATCTTCTCGCCCTTCAAATAATAAAAGGCGGGTCGAGCTTTACTAAAATATACAAGTAGTGCATTTTTTGGCCAGACCGGCAAGAAATAGGCCATATTTTGTTTTAAAAACGTCATCGTACAATTTAATAAAATTGAAATACAAAGGAGATTGATATACCAGGTTGTGTCTCATCATAAGGTGGTAGTCACACTGAGGTTACTTGCAAGCTCATTAAGTCTGTTTGCCCTTGTAGTGTATAAGCGGGCGCGCAAGCGCAGATGTAATAATATTGTGTCGGACGGGCAGTCTACAATAAACGGTTGAGCTAGCGGTACGTGTCTCATTTCTAAAACCATCACAGCCCACTACTCAGGTAGTAAGAAAAATTACCAGTTTATAGAAGATTTTTCTATGATAACGGTAGCAGAAGCTATAGCAATATGACAACAGTTTGATTTGAGGTCAAGCTAATTTCAGCAAAACAAAGTACATACCGGTAACATGAGATTTAATATGCGCCGTAACCGCTTCCACATCGTCAAACTTTTCCTGACAGAGTGGGCATGTGAGATTCTGCGTGGCGTGTATGGCTGAGTGGTAGATTAGCTCGTCCTGTGTCGCGAAGCTGTCCTCACATTGTTCGCAGCGGTATTGGTCGCTTTCGCCAAACGGGCCGCGGCAAGTACGTACGTTCTCGCGGTGTTTTACACGAAGATGTCTGTAGTAAGGTAGGGACATCAAGTATTAAAAAAAAAAACTAATAGGTTGCTGCTTAGCACGAACGAGCGTCATGTGACTTTTATTTTCATTAAAGTTTACATTACAGAAGACAGACGACCTTTTGACCGCCAAAGTCATGTATAAATGACAAACCAAAATGTGCCCAGCTACATGACAGGCATGACAGACGAATTACTACTCTATGGTATTACGTTTAGAAAAGAAACTTACTTCCATAGAGCAGTAATTCGTAGCTTGGCGCCGATGGCACGTTTTTGTTTTTTTGACGTGGCGATCAATAGGTTAATATGGCCCGTCAAGTTTTAAAATTTCAACTCTCGTTTGTACTTATACTCCGGGGACAGTTTCTTCCTAAAGCATGTTTCTTACTAAGGACTGTGTAGCTGTAGGTATTGTACAAGGTATGACGCGTGTTCGTGAAATGCAAAAATAGGCAATTTTAAGTAGTTAAGAGTTAATTCAATCGCTTCTTACCTTGTGTAGTGGTGAGACTTGACAAAGCTTTTAGTGCAGTACTTGCAGGGAAACGACCGTTCATTGTTTTGACTTTGTACTTGTTTTGCTAATTTTGGCGTCAACCCGAAACCTTAAAACATTACAAATTGTCATTCGTTATCGTCAGATTAAACTAGTTGGCCGCTTGGCTCGCTTTAGCTGTGAGATCATCTCCGTAAACAGCTCTATTACAACACAGAATACAGAAAAATCGCATGTTCATAGCCCATAAATAATGATAACATTCGCATATGAAAGTAATGATATTTTGTTGTTGCTTTGTCGTCATCTTCGTGTAGACTCACGCAGTGGGTAATCTTGAGGGCCGTCTGGATCGCCTCCTTTTCTCTGCCGTGCGGCCCATAGAAGCATTCTGTAAAATCAAATTTAGAGAATGTACTCCGTTAAAACATTGCCAAATACACGGCGTGTAAAAAGAGACATCACAGAGCCGCCATTAACTACGCATATTTCCCATCAAACTAAGTACCGTTGAGCAAAAAATATTTTTGGGAAACATCTTATAGTTTTGGTAGGAAAAATCAGTTTATGGAAGCGCGCAATATAACGCAAACAAAATATTAAAATTATATACAAAAGCACAGAAGTCGTGGGGGTATTTGAAGTTTAAAAACTTTGGGGTTTGTACTATTAATAACCGATGTCAGAATCTCAGTCGTAAACCACGTTCCCAAGTATGGTTCAGAATCGAAAAAAATATCGCAATGATGAACATGTAACTTTCGACTTTGTGAAGTGTCTTTTTACACTAGTTACTAAAATAGAGCTATGGAAAACGTACCTCTACATTTGAAAAAGTGAACTAAGTAGTCAAAAAATCCGCTTACCCTAAGCAATCTGGTTCAGGCACCAACAACTCTTGATGTACACTCCGATCTCCATATCTACCTGCATTATAAGCAACTAAAACCGCTCATTAATACTGCACTTTCATTCTATAGCAATTACAGGTCATAAGGATGACTAATTAAAAAAATGTAACAAGAACATTTTTAATTTTAAAAAAGACATAGGTAGGATCCCTTCAAAATTGTTGAGCTAGATGGTGCTGAAACACGCATCATATCCGTGAACGGGCGCTGTCAGCTGAGACTGGTCATATCTTAACTGTGACTTATATCTTATTTATATATATTTAGAAAAAAACAACATTCCTAATTAATGGCTACTATTTAATTTGGTAGATGACACCATTAACCAATAATTCCAAAACAGAACTCCTCTAAACAACATTTAATTTTAGCCCTGAAAATACGATTAATTTTCAATTGACTGTAAAATAAGCATTACAGTTGCTTTAAAATCAATAAATAATTAGTGAATTAAGTTGGCAACCGATTACTTTCAAGTGGCGTGTTATGTATAAGTTGCCTTAAAAGCGCCCATCCCCATCGGCCGAAATTCGACGCGAGCGTGATTGATAAATATTTTGTTTCAACCAATGCAAAGTTCGAAAACAAACGAGTGAGTGAGAACTTGATAACATCGCAGGAAAATTGGAACGCGGAGATTTCACGAAACTTGTTCCAGGAAATAAGTGTTTTTGAAAAAGCCTTACAATTACATGTTTGTAATTTAGAATCTCCATTAGGTACATGTGCAAGGTTTCTATTAAGCTGTTTTATTTTTTTATTTTTCAATGTATGTGTGCATTATGAACGGCCAAAGTTCAGATAAAACTTTTTTTTTTATCTATTGATAGGCATACGTTTGACCACTATCTCACCAGGGGGTCAAGTCTGTTATTTTTATAATTTCGTCAATCCAACACGATCTCATTATCATTTTGCTAAACGTTCGTAATCTGCGAAATTCATAATGGTCGATCAATGGTCGGTCGAATTAAAAGCAATGACTGCACAATGACGTTCTAATGGTAGGTCACTGATCAAAGTAACTGTCAAAATTTTAGCCGCCTATGTCAGTCATTCAGTTGGCATTTTGTACGAGATTACCATTCTATATCATTTCTTTCAATGGCGTGTCAGTGGTTGTCCAATGGAAAGTCATAATGACGCCATTATATCAGTAGATTACCAAACTATTGTCAAAATCAACAATTATGAAATCAATGATAGACCATTCTGACACTATTGTAATAGCAGACTTGAGGCCCTGATGGGAAGCGATGATGCGGTCTAAGATGGAGTACACTGTTCAAAAAAAGCTGTTTTTCAGACGTGGTTAGTTCCTCAAAAAAGTTTATTTTTGGATTCATACAAACCTAGATTTAAACCACAACATACTTGTGTGTTAAAAGTATTTGGAGAATAATTTGTTATAGCGCCGTAATCACGTACGAGCGTTTTTATGGGAAATATGTCGGGATGGGCGCTCATAAGTACAAAATCTATTTCGACATTGCATCAAAATCTATTGCATCTAAGTTTTGACAATAAAAAGTACGTCAATTGATTGGTGGTGTCGTCTACCCCAATTTAATTACAACTACAACACAAACATACAATTAAGAGTGCAAATATCAACTGTGCATCCTAAAATTAAATGCCACATTTATTTGTACACAATTCAAATTATTTAAGAAATATATATTATTATACGCACATTTAAGATACACAATTATACATACCTTTTCTGACAAATTGAAAACGAAGCTGTGGGAAAGTAAATAGCTTGCCAAATTACTACATAACTCACATTGAATTTTACTTATTCAGAAACAAAATAAAATAATAATATAGTCATTATACACTATCGACAAGTCACATTAGCATAAATCGAGAATTGTAATAGCTGCGTCGATTTATAATTATAAACAAGGCCGCAAAAAATAAGGGTTTACATAGAAAAACAGCGATATCTCCCAAAGTTATGTATATAAATTATATGTTCTAAGCAGATTAGTAATGCTTATTATAAATCTCAAGAATGGTTACATTTGTACAAATTACAGATTAAAAAAACACTAAATTTTGAAAAATAACAAAATTCAAGATTGTAGTTACAGTATTTTTTCCGCTTTTGTTTTAAACCGAGTTGTCACTGGATTGGTCACTCACATTTACATTGGTATTCAGTGTAGTATCATGTTGCTATCACTTAAATAATGTATACGAATTATTACTTTGTCTTAGTGAATATGGGCGCAAATTCCATTTTTATGCACGATAATGCGCTGCCACATCACGTGGTGCTCATTTGGTCGATGTGTATAATCAAGACGTCGGTCAATGATATTCTAATAAACAGATATGTTATACACTCACAAAACAAACGAAAAAAGTGTTCCGCGCAGCAGCGGCTGCACACATACACAGTTTTCATTCATTTTACAATTCACTACAAGTCAAAATGTTGAAAAGGGCTTGAAAAAACCAACAAGAAAAAAAAGAGACAGTTAGTGTTGTCAATTGCGCGTGAATGTAAACGGACATTATCCTGGCCACCAATCACCGCGTCTTGCCATCACAGACTAACAAATTTAACGAGACAGAAAATACAAACCGCGAGTACATTTATACACGCGGTTTGTACCTATAACAACTAATAAACAGGACTAAAGACTAAATGTATAATAGAATATTATATAATAATATATAGAGTAGAAAATATTTATTTTGTAATAAAATTCATTTCTTTGTTTACGAACAAATGCGATCAATTCTTGAAGCCAGATCTCATTGAATAACCTTAACGAAGAAAGGATAATAAATATCTGTTGTCATATTGTTTAATTTCTAATTAGGTATTTAAATGATTGAATAAAACAAAATGATTAAATATTAACAAGGTTAGAAAAAAGAAAACTAAACTGTGGGTAAACAATGACTTTACTGCCTACGATATCGCATCTGTACTTTTATTCTATGTCCGGAGTGAACGCGTTCTTGTCTTACTCACGTAAAACAATGTATTTCCATTTCTTTCTTTTTTCTAACCTCCAAATAAAAAATATTAGGAAAATAATTGAAATATATAAATAAATCGATGTATATTGCGTAGTTACATGTGTTAAGAGATCCCTTGTGCTTTATTAAATTGGGTATTATAATTGGTACACTTTTTAAATACACAAAATAGCATTTTTTTTTTTTTTTAGCTGCTTTAACAAAGCGTATCACTCGTCGCCATGCGTGACGCAGACTAAAGGCAATACGTCCCAATTAGGAAGTTTTTGAATCTTCAAAATTGGGCGCTCATAACATATCTGTTTAATATAATATCATTGACGTCGGTATTACCAGGCCACCGCGCAGCCCCGATAACATGCATGGGACGAGCTCGGGAGAGATGTGTTAGAAAACGCTTTCTAGCTCAAGCGACCTTATACAAGTCAAAGAGTGCGGTAGTGGAAGAATAATAATAATAAAATTTATTTGTGCACATAAAAATGTAACAGTTGGGACAGAAATAAAATGAAGTAAAACAATTACCCGTAATAAAAGCTGAGCCGTGCCTGAGCTAGGATGAGCCTGTATTTCAGGTCACAAAGTACCTAACTCCTGGAGTAAACCATAGTAAATGAAATGAATGGTCAAACATAGACCTAAACCATACTAAAAACTTGGTTTAGAGCATGACACATCATCTCAATAAAGTTATACGGGCTTATGGAAAAATTACAAAATATTAAAACAAAACAAAATAGTGTTTCTTTTTTAAGATAAACTGCAATATGTATTTTTCTTGTTATATGGTAGTAGTGTCTTTTTTTCATATTTTAATGTACAAAACGAGTTATGTATTAATGAATCGTCTACAACGTACTACAGTTTCACTAATCAAACTTATGTATTTAAGAAACTATTGGCCAAATACTCAAACGCTACTACATTTTAAGATGCCCTCAACTCTCACAGTCACTTTGACATACAGTGATAGACACAGCACGTGACTTAACGGCATCTTAAACTTGAGTAGCATTTTAGTATTTGGTCATATCACAGTTTTATCAGCCACCCGTTAAAATTAAAACTTTAGAATGTTGGGGGACCGTTTGAAAGTGTATAACGATTTCTAGCGTGTTCGGATAAACTATCTAATTTATATACAAATATTACATGCTTAGAAAGTCTTGCCTTCGTAGAATATTCGAAGGCCTTCGACTGCACTAAATATCCATAAATATATTTAGATTATTGGACAACCAGTAACTTGAAACTATATATCGACCTTTTTTAAACTATAAATCACAATGGAGCTAGTGATTTATGGTTTAAAAACATAAAATTCAATACAGCAGAACCTTCTTTTAAATAAAATACAAAGAAATATTTACAGGGTGACCCACTCTCTCCAAAATTACTTAAGAGCACTTTTTGAGGATTTTTTAACTACCCCTTCAGTCTAGGGGTGTTGAGTTTGTAAGGGAAGCACGAAGCTACGCGAACAAAGTCCAGGGCGAAGTGAGTAACCTAATGGCGGCACCACACTTCGTTATGCGTTATTTGCTATGCGGATACACTGTATTCGCCAAATATTTGTAATGTGAGCGTACAACAAACACGCCATCCACACTTCGTGCCTGTGTGCCAAACATATGTGGTGCGTTTGGCTTTTAAAAAACAAAATGAATGTATTGACTGCGGCTGCTACTTTTACAGATTAGAGTATATGTCCGACACGACCACCGTAAGCGAGCGAACACGAGTGAATGAGTAAACGAAGTGTGGGCAGTCGACACGCATATTCTGCTTATTCGTGTCCTTTGAAGTGTGTCTAAAAACCGACAGGTGGACGGATAGGCGTATTTGCTATTCGCGCTTATGCGTTATGCGGGCGAATAAAGCAAATATAGACGAATAAACCCTCCACACTTCGTCGTATGCGGGCGAATAAGGCGCATAACGCATAGCGCATAGCGAAGTGTGGTGCCGCCATAATAAAGTACTCACATTCACAAAATTAAAATAATGCTATCAAATTATTTGCCAACGACATAGTACTTTTTTTCCCCCACAGTTCTGAAATTACATTCCCATGCTCCAAGACCTGAGCACTCAGGTACTCAGGTGGTGCTGTGGCCCACTCACGCTGAATCGGTCTAAAACGAAAACCATGACGAACAGCAGGGGCGTGCACAGAGTTTTTAGACAGGGTAGGCAGAAAAAAATAGGTATGCAGGGTCGACAGATATACCTAGTTAAAGTTTACTGAGAAACCGATGGATGTTTCTGAATAAAATAAAATAAAATATATAGAGAATAAACATTTCGATGATTTAATTAAATTTCATTCGAAAATATCCATCGGTTTCTAAGTACCTAAACTTCAACAATTTCCGATGACCTGCATACCTATCTCTTTTGATGACTGTTCCTACGTGATTTGCCACCTCAAATGACCAAACCTAGTGACTGAATTAGAATTTATAGACATCAATTTGTTTTTTTGCTGCCGTAGAAAAAATATGGATAGGTCTGTATCGATGTAATGCCTGGTTTCAGGCGATTATATTATTTGAAAATAGTAGGAAAGGTAAACAGAACAACCGCTGTATACCTACCTACTCAAGCGTCAGGCCCGCGTCACAGAGTAGGTAGGTACCTACCTCCTACCTACATTATAATAAGCTTTAGAACGTTTCGGCGTTTCCCGCCCCCTAGCAAGAGTAGGTAAAGAAAAAACTTAGAAAAAATTGCAGAAATACAGATCAAACCATCATACGAACAGATGTTTTCTATATTTTTTAATCGATTTTACGATAGGAACTCAAAACAGAGTTAAAATAATATTCGTAGAAGAAAAACGTTTTGCAATCTAGGTACTAAACAAGGAACAATTAGGTACTTACCTACCTAATGTGTTTTTTTACCAATAAAATAATTTCAAGTTCACAACTTACTAGAATTAGGTATTACAAGTAGGTACCCTTTTCCCTTTCTTGTGATGATGAGGTGATTATCTATCTTAAATTGAGTACCGAAACCTTATCAAAATGTAGGTAGGCATTTTATTCGGATTCGGTCCTACAACAAAATCTCGTCACATCTAATCGTAAAGCACGAATCTTCTACTTTATTTTGATGTAGGTAATATAACAAAACTGTACCAACCTCTTACGACATAATCGCATGGTTAGTTTGTATTTATTGCAAATCTAGCAGCTATCCTCGATCAGTCTTTTTTCACAGAAGCCGAGCAAAAGTTTTGAAAAGTAATCATTTTTTAAGTATTGTCTGTACACAACCACCACCAAACTTTCACAGAGAAGTTATTCCATTTTACACACTAGTAACAACGTTGAAATCATTTATAAATGCATTCACAAAACCATTAAACAAACGAAAACAAAAAAAAATGGCGACTCGAATCATTCACGTATATTTTGTACTACACAATTGTCGCATTCCGTCGTGTAAACTCGTGTTAACTCGTGTGAAATGTTTAAAAGGCAATGTCTTCAGTTTGCGATGTGTGCGTGATTTCTGACATTGTGTGTCATGTACAAATAGAAATGCACACCACTGTGTACACGCGTGACTACGAGCCTGTCATGAGGCACACATCCAGACAAATATAAAAATCTAGGCAAAAATATTTGTGTCTTTCCCGTAGGGTCCTAGCGGCGCTAGTGCAGCGCGAAGCGATCGAAATGCGCGGACTAAGGCGCAAACGTATCGATGAGACTTCGTGTTACCACCGTTACGCGACAGATGGAGCCGATTTAAGATTTTTTTATTTATTGAGAGTAATTAATCGTTTTTAAAATATTAGATATCAAAGTAAATTAAAACAAGATAATACATATTTATCTGAGTTGTAGGGTAGGCAATGTCTATGTGACTGTATGAACCGCACGCCACTGACGAACAGTACTAAGCGTAAGGTGGAGTTAGATGGGCAGGAAATAAACTGTATGTTTACTTGGGCCAGTTAGTTTGGACCAGCAGGTAAAAAGGAAATCAACTTGAAAACGCCTGGAAAAGCTACTGGTCCATGAAGACGCTTATGAAGGGCGATTAGTCGATCTCCTTGAAGCACAAGGAGATCAGCACATTCATCAATATGTGTATCCTGCCCGTCCTTACCTACGGTGCTCAGACCTGGTCGCTCATCGCGTCGTCCCTTGGGAGTGTGACAAAGAATAATGGAGCATTCAGACATGGGCAAAAAGGCTGCCAGGCTCAAATGGGATTGGGCGGGTCACATTAGCCGCATGCACAGTGACCGCTGGGCAAAGGTCTCCACGTAATGGGTGCTGAAGATGGTCGCAAAGGCAGGTCTAGGTGACCTAGATATGCACTGAGAGGGCTGGTTCGAGGCGGTGCAAGAAAAGAATACCTGGAAAAGCTCAGGGAGACCTTTGCCCAGTAGTGGAATATCACAAGATAGCTAAAAAAAGAAAGTAAGCAAAAAAAATTTCAATAACTTTTTTTTTGTATTTTTGTTACGGTTTGAAATCATTTATTTCTAAAAGAGTGAACTCATACGAGAATAACTAAAATTTTTTTTCTAAAATCTGGTTGTCCAGAAATAGCGTGTGGACAGAAATATTTTTTTTTATTATCGATTGGAATATTTGCAAAAAGTTTTATACTATTTAAATTACCGCACGTCGCGTCACCTCTACGGCTGCACACTTCGATGTGACGTTTTGATTGAGATTTAAAGGCTAAGTACACACTAGAGTTCATAATTATTTTTAACAACACTTTACGATGTCACATTTTAATAATCTTTTGAATAGTAATAAAATTATAATTACACATATACAATAAAATGTAGGGGGCATGGTACCTAATAAATAAAATTATTATTAAATACATTACAGTGGTAATTGTCTTTGGAACTTATGAAAAACATAACATACAAATAACAAACATATTATTACACACATACAATAAAATTCATGGGACTTGGTACCTGAATAAAAAATTTATAATTATTATGTATGTCTTTTCCTATCACGGGACCATGGGGTCCCGGACTTTTGGAAGGGATGCAAGAGGCTGACGCCAACTTGCAGAGGCCCATTAGACAACTTTGCTCTAAATGAAATATTATCATTACTGCATTAATAAGAAAGTTTTAAATTTAACATGTTTTTAAGAAAAACAATTCAATGATCAACGAGGTCTAACAATGTTTATCTATTATTAAAAAAAAATTAGGTCGAATCCGGGATGCGAAGTTGTGGTGGATACGAGATATGGTTCTACATTACACATCAAAGAATTCGCAAGCCATGACCCATGCATTTGTACAGAAAAACAAGCTGTTTGGTATCAGGCAGCTAATATTCAACTACTTTTATGAATGTGCAGAGTAGTCATAATACACTTAAGTATGTCAGATGCTTAAAAGTTACTACTATATACAACAAATATGAATATTGGCAGCATTGTGGAAAGATAAACATTTTTGTCAGTATACCAAATAGCTAGTGTGACTGCATGTTAACTGTGAATAATATATATAAGCTATGAACGCACGTAAATTGGACATTCACATAATTGAACTAATGACATACAAGTATATCAAGGGTTGCTTTCACCAACTTTATATCTAGTATAAGTTTTATATCAGTCTGTGGAATAAAATTGACGTCGTGGCAATTTTGTATGGGACAACTGAAAAAATCAAAATTTAGTAAGATTTATGCTAGGTACAAAACCCCATTCGAAATTCGCCCTATGGGCGATTTCGATCAAACTTTTATACATAGTATAAGTCTTATTCGGCCAGTATAATTTGAATTTTTTATAGTTTTTGTATGGAAATACTGACAGACGTCAATTTTATTTCACAGATTAAAGATAACTGATATTGGCACAATTAGCCCTAAGCGGCTGTTAATATGTCATCTCAAGTTTATGAAAAAAATTGGCTTTGTAGAGCATTGCCTCTGTGTCTTATTATCTATGTGATACTCTCTTCTAATACTCACTGTGTCTTATCAACGGCCGCAAATAAAATAATAATAAAATTAATTTATATTATAATTTTACCTTTGCCTCGTTTCGCTTTTCCTTTTTCTTGCTTCTCAGTGGCAGTAATTACTTTTATTCGAGCACTTTTGGATCCATCATCAGAACCATCATCAATCTATGAAACAAATTTTCATTACAAAAAATTAATACCTTATTTTCTATATTAATGTATATTAATTTTGTTTTTTATTCTTGTAAAATAAATGATAGCACATTTGAGTCTTAACTCATTAAAAAAATTGCAAAAACTACAATGAACAAGGGTGACAATATTTTTAATTAAAAAATAACATTTTTGTAGTGATTGGTATCACTATCAGAAAATTCTTGTATCTGCAAATATTACTTTTCAAATTACCTTAACATTGTACACATTTTCATCGTCATCTTCGTCAGTGTCTGATTCTTGGGCAGAGACATGTACAGTGGCACCACCCTTTATTACAGTCTTCATCAGAGGTACCTCAGGGGTTTTGGTAGCCAAACGGTAAAACTAGAATAATATACATTATGAGAAAAAAGAAATGAACATTATGATAATTGAATTTTTACGACTGTTGAATATAAAGCTAAAGAAAAATCTAAGGATTACCATTTAACATTATAGGAGCAAATTTTTTTACAATGATATTATAATTTGTTTTGTTTGGTAGGTAATGGTATTGCCCCTTTGGGATCGGAGGACATTTTACACGTAGGTAAGGATGGAACAGGTATTTATGTACATGATGTATGACTAGGGCTGCCATCACCTAAATTACGGACCTCGGACAAAAACCTCTAAAGACCAAAGACATTCAGGTGATATTTTGTTTTTATATAAAAAACCAACTTAAACTTCAACAATACAAATGACTTTTCTCTTTTATTAACTTCTTATTAATTTACTAATCAATACTCTATTTTTTTTCTGAGAGGTCTTCTGGTAACAATTCTCTTCTTTTTGGCATCAATGAAATTAAAAAAATATATACTTAATATACTAGCTGACCAGACAGACATCCTGTCAATCGATTTTTAAATTTTCTTACCATTTAAACCTTCCCTGGACTTCCACTAATATTTTAAGACCAAAATTAGCCAAACCGGTCCAGCCATTCTCGAGTTTTAGTAAGACTAATGAACAACGATTCAGTTTTATTATATAGATATATATACAAATTGTAAACCACAACAAATTCTCTAGGTAGACTAAGTAAACACTTATAACACTTACTAATTGGCTTGTAAATTCTATAAAATAAAGAATATGAACTTAACTAACTGTAAGTTCTTTTTATAACCAGACTGCCGAAGGAGTGGTCTTAATTTATGGACTTACTATTTTCTTTTCAGTTGTGCTATTTGCTTTTTTAAATCAAAGTTTTTTTTAGTTACTTATCTTTGATAAGTAATACACACAAAAAGTGTTTGGGTACAACAATGACAGTGCTCCCCGGACATGCTCCAAACTAGGACAAATCTGGGGAAACTCGGACAGATGGCAGCCCTATGTATTACTTATTTAAGATAGACTTTATATATTTTTCCACTTACTTTGAGCAGGGACTGTGGCCAGGACATTGGCGCTAAGGGTGTAGCATTTTGGACAAACTGTAAGAGATGCTCATCAGCTTGCCGACATATATACTTGTAATCGTAGCATATATCCATGAAAAATTTGCAGCGGTTGCAAATATAGATTGGCATTTTATCAGAAGGGTATACCTGCAAGAAGAGTAGAATGTATTTTTCATTAAAGCAAACACTTTATACATTCTGGACTGGGGTAGATTTATGTTCCCTTCACCAGATGGCGCTTGATGGACTGAATCTGAATCATGAATAGAGGAAATTATTGACTTAAATCGACCAAAAAAGTGAATTATTGTAGACTCAAACATAGTCCTAGCTCAATGCAAACAATGCAAAGCGTTCATTGACACTTGTATAATCAATATGTAGCATTTGTATTTTGGATTTTTTATTTTTCACCCACAATCGGCGCCATTATGCTAGACGTGCACAAAAACCAACAAATAATAGTAATAGAACGAGTAAACAAAATGTTATTGAATACTGGAAAAAAAAATATAAGTTAATACCTCTATAGTGACGCTGGATAATATTTTTAGTGGAAGATTAACTGTGTTTTTTGTAGACCGTTTTTCATAGATGCTTGTTATCGTATCCCCTTGAGCTAAACAAAAACGGCAAAGTTTAATGGATGACAAAGATTCCTTTCTTGCCTCCATTGTTATCACGGTTATAAACCAACACTTCTCACTGAAATAAAACTGATATTTTACTCCATAACCTCTTCAGTCTTTCCACAATCACAAACGAAACGAAAACGAATTTGTATTGACAGTAGCGCCACCACAAAATATGAAAGTGACGCGTTGCGAGAGACGCCGTCGTACAGCGCTCGTGTCGGTGAGTAGTGTTACTTTTTTTATTAGTTACATCTACTGCTCACTAGATGTCAATGTGTAGATATTTTATGGTCTAGCTGATAATAGATGGTAGGTGGACTAGCGTGGGAAGAGAAAGGCAAGCAGCACATTTTATATAAAATACTCCTTTATCTTTATTATTTGGCAGGTAGTTCGGCACTTAATAAGGAATGCTAAGATTTTCGAAAAGATCGATCGGACGGGTTCGGTACCTACGATTCGGACCGAAACAAATAAGTAGGACTTACGAAATAATTATCACACAGTTTAGTTTTGGCTAGGCTAGTATGTACCTAGGTGTCCCCTTGTTTCGCAGACAGAAATTTCATAGAATTTCGTTTCCCAGAAAATGTTTAACATAATATTTGGTTCTCGTATTTTTATTTCGACTATTATTGTTTCAAAGACTATTTACTTCAATGAAAAATATTTCACAGAAACACAATTCAATGAATTTTTAATCACAGTTTTTTGTTTAACAAACATATCAAATACCTAGTAGAATTCTTTTTTAACGAATATTGTTTGTTTGTTGTATTTTTCCATGGAATTTATTTGAACGAAAATGTATAGATATAAATAGACAAAAACAAAAATGTTGTCTTAAAAAGTCAATATGTTGTGCTACCAAAGTTAATGACAGAAACGAATCGCTGCGAAACCGACTTCACGTAGTCATGTCTGCCCTACCCCTAGAGTGTAATTTAAATCTGCGTAGGCGTGGAGGGGCGAGGCGGCCCGCGAGCTGAGGAGCAGGTGGTTTTAACGCCTGCGTGAGCGTGAATACCATCTGCGACGATAAGCTCGCGTGGGACCGCCGGAGCCCCGCAACGCCGGAGCCGTGACAGAAACTATGCCTGCTGCATGTTGCATGCTCGCTTGCATGATGCATGCTTGTTTGCATGATGCATGCTTGCTTACATTCTGTATGCTTGCTTGCACGCTGCATGCTTGCTTGCACGCTGCATGCTTGCTTGCACGCTGCATGCTTGCTCGCACGTTTGCTTGCATGCTGCATACTTGCTTGTACGCTGCATGCTTGCTTGTATCCTGCATGCTTGCTTGCATCCTGCGTGGTTGCTTGCACGCACGCACAGTAAGTTTGGTTAGAACTGAGAGTCCCATTCCTGGGAATAAGTTTTATATTAAATAAAAAATATAAGGATAAAGAATATTTGATTTGTTATTCTATGATATGATTATTCAAACAATAAACGTTATGTGAATCAAAAATCAATGATTTGAAAATCTTGAAAGTAAGTATTCTGCGTATTGATTATTCTATGAAACGAAATTATTACAAAAAATTTATGTGAACCGAAATTCTATAAAACTATTAGCTATGAAACAACGTACAACCATGTACCTAATGTACCAATCAATACAGATAATCATTATCCAAAAGAATAAATTACGTTCTAAATGACTAATAATAAATTCTGATACCTTTATAACTCAGTACAAAATCTTAACTTTACAGACGAATCGGTGATCCAGTTTCATAATAACTTATGATTATAATATAAGAGTGACATTGATCTCAGAAGTACCTTTTTCGTTATTTTGTTCTACTAAATAAGTAAATTGTTAGTAATTCAAAAAATAAGTATGCAGGTACTGAAAAACTTAATAAATGAGTATATTATTTTGATTAATAGTTTCATTTTAATATTACTTACCTATAAAAAAATATTGACATTTAAAAAAGGCCTACTATAGAAGGCCACGCGTGTATTGGGGTAACACCAGTATACTGTACCTACATAACTTATTCTGACAAAGTGGCGATTCTAGGCCCCCGTGGTCAGAACTCGGAAGGCATTTCCGCTCATCCATAGAACCTAATCCCGAGTCAATAATATTTATACAGGAAACTAACTAGGTATTCCTCTGAAATTAGAATTTAGTAGTCAAGTAGATAGGTAAGGTGCCTATCGCAAACATTTGGAAACTAGCAGCATCAATTTTTTTAATAGTGGTGTTGTGATGAAGGGGCCAATTGCTCAGTAGATACTGATGACCCTGGAAAGGTTCTGGAGTGGCAACCGAAAGTCGCGGAAATCTGTTGAATGCGCCTATTCTATGTTTGGGTGAATGTCCAGCTACCTAATTTACTAATATTTGTGTGAGCCTTGTCCAGACAAGGCGATTTACGAGCGTAGTTGCGTAAGTAAGTGGACGATTGCATATGGATGGAATGTATAATGCCGAGGAACTAGGAACCAGTAGGTACCTATACCTATTGGTTGCTAGTAGTTCCTCGGCATTATTCTCGTCTTAAAAAGTGCCTTACATGCAGGCCGTAAGGTACCGTACTCATACATGGTGAGTGCGTAGTACCTACATATAAGTATATCGTTGCATGGTGAGGACTTTTGTTAAGGTTGGACGATGACGTTTCTTGCTGGGCCGCTATCCCATGGTTTTACGACCGTTGACGTTCCTCCAGCGTCTGCGGAGCGACAACGCTGCGCACTGCGCAGACTCGACGTTGCTGTCGCGAGTCTCTAGTGGCAAGTGTGGACAGGCCGTAAGGCACCGTACTCATACATGGTGAACACTTTTGTTAAGGTTGGACGATGACGTTTCTTGCTGGGCCGCCATCCCCTAGTTTTACGACCGTTGACGTTCCTCCAGCGTCTTCGGAGCAACAACGCTGCGCACTGCGCAGACTCGACGTTGCTGTGGCGAGTCTCTCTAGTGCCAAGCGTCAATGTTGCGCACCCGCTGAACGCAACGATAACGTCGCGAACAGAGGACAGAGCGGGACGGGCGCGGCGCGCGGCGTGATAGGTAGTACCATAGAGTAAAGTAATATATGGGTAGTTAGTACGTTGAAGTCGAAGTCGCAGCGCGAACGTTTGCCACTAGAGACTCGCGACGCGAAATGCTCGTAAAATAAGTCTATAAGTCCTTCTGGGATATGAGAAAATAAAATAGCAAGTCTCACTGTAACATAATACCTGTAATGAATTAACAGATACGCTTAAGAACTCCTACTACGAATCTGAACTAGGCAAATACAGAAATAACCTGAAAAAGACCTGTAACGTAATAAAAGATATATGTGCAACATTAAGAAGAGCAACAGCAGTCCAACCGAGTTGTTACAGTTAAAGTCTACCCCAACTGACTCTCTTAATGAAGTAAATCAATATTTTACATTGATTGGAAAAGACCTAGCAAACACAATTATTTATAAACTCAAGCAAGATGAAGACAAACTAGCAAAACAAGCCCAGAAACCAAGCGGTTTACTTCACTCAATGTCGTTTTATCCTACGGACGAATGTGAAGTGATCCAGATAGTATCGGGACTTAAGAGTGGCAGTGCTCCTGGTCTAGACAACATACCCGCTAACATCCTAAAGAAGTACAAGTTTAAACTAGCATCCCCAACCACACATCTTTGCAATCTTAGTTTCTCAACTGGTACTTTTTCTGCTGCATTTAAGAAAGCGGCTGTTATTCCAATTTTTAAGGTTGGTGATAAAAGTCTCGTCAACAACTACAGAACCATGTCGCTACTTAGCACACTGTCCAAAATATTAGAAAAACTTGCAAATACAAGACTTGTAAGATATCTAGAGATAAATACTCACAGTTGGGACGTTTTACAAAGCAGACGTGTCGCTAAAATATTATCTTATTTATAAATCAAAAGGTAGTCTAAAGTGCACTTAAACTAAACCACAACAAGTTCCAAAATAAACTGTATCGTGGTTACGGCGCTATTCTTCTGAGAACACTATCGTCATCGACGGTTTTCGTCAGCACGAGAGCAGCTCTTCGACCCTGCGAGTTACAGACGGGCTCATCACTTTTTGTCTCCTCGCACAAGAATTCGCAAGACGCCACAGCGGAACAGTCCACCACGCACTGAGTGAGTAATATTTACAAAGACATCATGAGTGTAGTACGCTCGCCTACTGGAAGTGGCCCCAGCATCGAACGCAGTGACTCGCAACCGAATTTGCTAACAAATATTTCCCAACCCGAATTTTCGGATACTTCGAAAGTAACGCAGCGCAGTTATAAACGGAAGCAGTTAGATGATACCGAACATATTCGAACTGAATTAACTGAAATACGTAAACAAATGTCTGAAATGATGGTAATGTTAAAAACTATTGCTACTACACAAAGCGAATTCACAAAAAAAATCACGGAAGATATAACAACAATTAAGGAACGAATTGACGGTATCAAATCCACGACTGATAGTCTTGCTGTCGAACAAAACATTATCAAGTCTGATATAATATCGCTACGGAATGACAATTGCAAAACCGAGAAAAAAGTTGAAGAGATTAACCATGCAGTTCAACTCCTAAATACAGATAGACCATCTTCTCAAGTTTTTTTTCCCAATTGAAACACAAGAACCCATCAAAGCGGAGATTAACGAACGTGAATTCCGTATAAAAATGTAATATAATATATAAATATTATTATCAGCGGTATACCAGAACCATCATCATCGAACAAGGAACAACGCATAAATATAGACAAAAATGAGGTCGTAAACCTACTCAAATCAATTGATAAGGATTATCCCGAACCAAAAAAGATTATGCGACTGGGAAAGTATGATGCAAATAAAACACGCCCAATAAAAGTATATCTGAAATCTCAGGGAAATGCAAAATCTATACTACGTAACCAAAACAATTCTAAACAGAACAGTATTAAAATATATTCTGATCAGCAGTGCGATTCTGTAAGAATTCACCCGCGAATTCGAATCCTATCTCATTTCCGATTTCACTTACCTGAAGTGAAAAGTATTTGGTATTCGCTAAAATAGTAACGTAAAAATAGTTCGTTTCACCTAAGTTGGTACTCAGTGGCGCTAGCGTAGTTTTTATCGAATTACAGTATACCTAAAACAGTTTTCACCGCGGAATCAGACGTGAGAACGGGAGTGAGTTCTTACAGAATAACATAGCTGACACCAAAACAGCGTGAATACCTGCAAAATCTCAAAAACGAACTGAATCGCCGACAGGTCAACGGAGAAAAACCTCCTACAATAAGATACGTTAACGGCATACCGAAAATCATAGAGTTACCATCAAAAAACGTATAGCCACCGAACTTACTATAAACCAAAATACTGATCTTAATAATAAGAAAATAACCTATCAAGTTATCGAGAACTATGGCAGCATTATAACCTTAACCAAATCTTTTAAATTTTTATACGCAAATATGCGAAGCATTGTAAGACCAGGAAAATTTGATGAATTAAAATGTATAATAAAAGCTTTTCCATCTTGCTTACACGCTATGATCATAACAGAAACCTGGATAAAATCTGAGGAAGAAGGAAAAAGATTTCAGATCCCAGGATACACACATTATTATAACTTTAGAAATGATATGAGAGGCGGTGGAGTTTCAATATTTGTGAAAAATAACCTGCAATATAGTCTGACTGAAGAAATCTGTCAAAACTGCAACCACTACCTTTGGATTCATATTGAAAACTATAGTGGATATAGGTGTGGTATACAGAAAACCAGAACAATCAAACGTCAAAACCTTTTTAGATACCTACTCCCAACAATTACTTAGAAACAAGCGAAGTGTCGTCTTTGGCGATTTTAATTTCAACCGATACAATGTACACAATATGCCGATATAATGTACATACAATGTATAAAGAAGTGAAATGAAATGAAATGAAAGAGAGAGAGAATCTACAACATCAAAGAGTATAATTGACCATATCTGTTTGAATCTTAAACTAAATAATTTCCACCTAGCCATAGTCGATACACCCTTGTCAGACCACAAGCAAATCTACCTAGAATTAAAACGCTACAAACCAGAGCCTCTAAAGAAGATAAGCTACCACAAAACTGACTATGAAGTATTTTATAAGACTATCTTGGAATCCCACACCGAAAACATTGACTATATGACAATATTGACTATAAACATTGACTATATTGATTATACTACGAAACGTTGGAATAAAAACTACTAAAAAGTATAGAAATAAGTAAAACCACAAAAAATAAAACGCTAAACCCACCACGACAAGACTGGATAAATAGATCAATTATAAACGAAATAAACAGTAGGAATACCTTATGGAATCAACACAAAAAAAAACCCAAAAGACCAGCAAAAGGAAAGTACATTTAGAAAGAAAAGAAACGAAGTATTTGAGTTCATCCAACAAACGAAATCAAGATACTATATAAAAGCCTTTAAAAATTGCAACAAACAGCCATTGAAATGTGGAGACTGATAAACAGCCTGTCCTGCAATAGAGTCACTGAAAAATCCGCTCCTCGGAAACTTCAAGCACAAAATGGCACTATTACTGACCTAAAAGACATATGTGAATGTTTTAATGACTTCTTTGCAAACGTTGGTTCGATACTGGCAAATCAAATTCCTAGAAAATATCACCCAACAGGTAGTGCCTCAGCGGGTTCATCTGAATCTTGCTCGTCTTCCCTTAGTGATCTAGAACCAACTACAACAGATGAAATCCTAAAAATAATCAATAATTTAAATAATAACATTAGCTCAGGGTTAGAAGGTATTACCACAAAATCAATAAAATGTGTTGCAAACCTAATTCTAGACGAACTTACAAATTGCATAAATAAATGTATGAAATCGGGAACATTTCCAAATAGTCTTAAGGTTGCGAAAGTTACGCCAATATATAAATCCGGAGCCGCAACCGGGCAACTATCGCCCTATTTCAGTCCTACCATTGGTTTCAAAAATTTTTGAGAGGGTCTTGTACAATCGCCTCGAAAAGTACCTAATCTCTCTTAACTTCATATATGAAAAGCAATACGGTTTTAGACCAAAATCAAATACACTCTCAGCTACAATAGACCTAATAACAACTATAAAACTTAATATTGATAAAAAGAAAATCGCAGTATGTGTTTTTATCGACCTAAAGAAGGCGTTTGACACAGTCAGTTATGAATTATTATTAAAAAAACTTATGGAAATCGGTATAGCAGGCCCTGCCCTCGACATTTTTAGAGCTTACTTGTCAAACCGATACCAAGTAGTTAAAATTGGTGATACTCAGAGTGATCCCAGAATTATAACATACGGCGTACCCCAAGGCTCAATTTTGGCTCCTTTGTTATTTCTACTGTACATTAATAATATCCACAAAATTGGTCTAAAAGGAGACTTCACATTATAAATATGCAGATGACACATGTTTGTTTTACTTCGGCCACTCAATCGATAATAAAACAAGCACAGAAC
Organism: Charanyca ferruginea; assembly: GCA_947361185.1. Lineage (NCBI taxonomy): Eukaryota > Metazoa > Arthropoda > Insecta > Lepidoptera > Noctuidae > Charanyca > Charanyca ferruginea. Next base: position 15,255,331 of record OX376059.1, on the reverse strand, counting down.
GATTTGGACCTACTTAACCTCTGGTTTCAACAAAAACTTCTCACCATTAACACAGAAAAAACAAATTTTATGATATTCACAGCAAAAAATAAAAAAAATTGGCAGTTATACACCATTACAAATAAACAACCAAGTAATAAACAATACTTGGGACTAATCTTAGATAATAAACTGACATGGCTTCCTCACATTCAAAAAATAAAATTAAAATTATCATCGCTCACGGGTACCTTACGAGGTATCGTTCGTTGCTTACCACGTCAAGTTCGCTACACAATTTACTTCTCCCTTGTTAAGCCTCATATTGACTACCTAGTGGAAATATGGGGTACCGCCGCTAAAACACATATTAAACTTCTACAAACTACTCAAAATAAATTACTAAAAACGTTATTTAATTATGACTATCTAACTCCAACAGAAACTCTTTACAAAGAAACTAAAGTAATGAACATAACACAAACATACATATATAATACATGCTTACAAATTCGAAAAATACTAAATAAAAATATACACACAAATATAACTTTCACAAAAAATATAAAAAAAAAAAACTTGAGAGGTGTCAAGGGACACCCGGATGGAACGAAGTTCCTTTCGATTAATTAGTGAAGGAATTGTAATAAAATTTTATTACAATTCCTTCACTAATTAATGTGATGCGTTAAAGTGAATTTAAGTGGCTTTAAGCCAGGGCAAAAAAAAAGCGAGGAATGAAAAGTTATTGGCTGCTTACATTGTAAGTAAGTAATTTTAAAGATTAACATTTTCTAACATGTTAGTACAATGCGTAGTTATTTAGATAGAAAGACCAATAAATTATTTCTGCGCCATCTATTGGCCGTTCGTAATTCAATCTCGAAGAGCACAGTTGCGCCAATAACGTTAATAGATGTCTCTTAAATCAAATATACAAAAGTGTCGTGACAACTTTTCGTAAGAATTTTTTCCGTCTAGCCCCCTTTCACAACGCGCGATAAGGAACTTCGTTCCAAAACATAAAATGAAATTGAGACGCGAACAAGACTTTTTACAACTACATCCAACTCGCACAAACTACGGAAGAAAAACTATTATGCATGAAGGATCTAAAATATTTAATAAATTACCGAGAGACCTCAGAGAAGTTAAATCTAATACTACTTTAAAAAAAATACTTAAGCACTTTATAATAAAAAACTCATTTTCCCTACAATAGTGACGAGCCACATCCAGTTACCGCTGATCGGTGTTATACGGAAACTTGTTTACGTACTTTGACAGCTGAGTCCATAGTATCGAACCAAAACTTGTTCATTATTTTATGACCTACCCTCAAAATATTACAATCGACGCCCAGTTTTTTGTAATACGTCCAACATTTAGTTTATTATTGTGATATGTCTAGTTTTAAATATTCTCATGTAAGTGAATTGTGATTCTTGTGAGAATAAATGATCTCAAACCTCAAATAATTTACTGTCATCGCACCAATTCGGTTTTAGAGCTAACCGTTCCACCAATGATACTATCTTAAAACTTACTGAAAATGTAACAAAATACTTAGACAAAGGAGAGAAGTGTGTCGGTCTTTTACTCGATCTTCAAAAAGCGTTCGACACGGTCTCTATCCCTATTCATAAAAGTAGACTAGAAAACATCGGAATCAGAAGAGTACCCCAGGAATGGATACTAAGTTACCTATCTGAAAGAAGCCAATGCGTTCGCCTTGATAATATGATTAGCAATGAAACTTCTTGCTCATACGGTGTCCCCCAAGAAAGTACTATTGCTCCAACACTTTTTCTGGTCTACATCAACGAGCTGTGTGATATCAAAATTAGCCAAGCCGATGTCATGATGTTTGCTGACGACACAATTCTGCTGTTCAATGAAAAGTGCTGGGAGAGCCTAGAGGCCGTTTGTGAAGCAGGTCTCTCTCAGGTAACGACTTGGCTTGAATACAGTTTGCTATCACTCAACACCACCAAGACAAAATTCGCAAGACAAGAGCAGGAAGCCCTATTAATTTTAAAATTAACATCCACACCTTCACTTGCAATAGCAATGATAACATCTTGGCCTGTTGTGCATGCCCTACACTGGATAGAGTAAACTCCATCAAATACCTAGGAGTAATCATTGACGAGAACCTTAAATGGGCACAACATATCTCAGATACAGCCAAAAAAGTGCGCAAGTTGATCCACATTTTTAAAACCTTGAGATAGACTGCCAGTCCCGAACTCCTGATACAAACCTACAAAACTCTATGCCACTGTATCATGGGATATGGTATTTGCGCTTGGGGTGCGGCAGGAAAGACCTTCATGGTTGAGTTGGAGAGGGCGCAGCGTGCGGTGCTTAAAGTCCTTCTCTCACTAAACTATCCCACTACTGTTGTATATGAAACAGTCAAAGTACTTAGCGTTCGAAAAGTATTTATCTATATGAATGCCTGCGCAGATTCCACCGATACTCCGTTCCAAGCTTACCTATCTCATCCCGGAGGATTGATGCGTGCCCAGTTGAAGGAGCTAAGAGCACGTCTTTTGCCCGGAAACACTATTACTACATGGCCCCTCGACTTTATAACAAATTCTGCCAAGATAAGGGGACTAAACAACTTAAGCAAGTTAAACATCTGAACAACTTTAAATTAAAAAAAACGTTTTTGAAAAAAAGAGAACCGCCTTAAAAAATATAATTAAAAAGTGATAAATAACTTTAGCACAGAAGACTTTAGTTTCGGAAGTCGGTGGCTTTTTTCTGTTTGTTGTTTTGTATTGCCACCGACTTCCGAAACTGAAGTCATGTGTGTTCTGTGTTAAAGTTATTTATCACGTTTTAATTTTTTTTTGAAGGCGGTTCTCTTTTTGTCAAAAAAGACGCACACATCCGTACTGATCTAAAACTTTTATTATTATTGCAACTTATTATTTATCTCTACTTTGTAATTAATTCTGTAAACATACCTGTCATTGCATGCCATACCTATAAGAAATCAACTCTCCTTTTGTCTATAATGCTTCTTTAATATGAACTCTGTATATTGAGAGGTCTGGCTCTTGTGTTGTGATACAGGAAATCCTAATACAAGAGCGTACACTGAAGATCGTATCTTGAAGTGCCAATAAAAAATATTATTATTATTTGCGAAAACTTGCACTTTTCTTAGCTTTTGGCTAGTTTTAAGCTACATCAACGGGCCCAAGCCAAGTCTTATTATTATTCTCATTTATTCATTTTATTTACATATTTCATTATATTTTTAAATATTAGTTAAAAAATAAATAAAAACATTTAAAAATTTAAATAATAGTAGCCCACCGGTATCGGGAACAGGGTCCAAGTTACCGGTGGTCAGGGCTCCTGAGAGAGGAATCTCCTGACTATACGAGCCGTGTCCAGGAGTACCGCTTTCTGTATCAAGTCCTTGATCCAGCTGCCTAACGAGAGCCTCCTTAGGTGTTGGTCGAGGCTCCTGGAAATGATTCCATTGACTGTAACGACAATCGGCACAATAACTGCTGTATTCACATCCCGAATGTCGACAACCTCGCGAGGCAAGTCAAGATACTTAATTTGTTAGTTTTCACGAGGTTCTCGTCATGCGGAACCGCTATATCAACAATCATTGCGCGACGCTCTAATCGATCTATCACCACTATGTCAGGCTTATTGGCAACAATAGTCCTGTCAGTGATGATAGATCGATCCCAATACAATGTGATATTGCCATTTTCGAGAACTGGGTCGGGCACATACCTGTTCTGTTCTGTTCTGACTCCACAAGCCTGTATTTTAGAGCAAGTTGCTAGTGGATAATCCTAGCTAAAAGGTTGTGTCTATGCAAGTAGTCTCCGTTACCCAGACGAGAGCACCCAGAGATAATGTGTCGGATTGATTCTCCCGGTCGGTGGCATGCCCGACAAATGTCAACCGTGCCGTCCTTCACAATATACCTCCGGTAGTTGTTCGTCATCATAACTTCATCCATAATCGCACAGACAAAACCTTCGGTTTCCCCAAAGAGATCACCGAATCGCAGCCAGGATACGAACGCCAAGAAGTCTACATCAGGCCCATGTAGGGCCCGGTAGAAGCGCCCGTGAAGCTCCTTGCTCTGCCATACCTTCTTGCGGTCATTAGTATCTAGTACTACAGGTTTGCGCCAGTTCTCGTTCGCTAAGGAAAGCGGGGTGAGGCCCTTGTCCACTGAGACCACATCTCGATGCATACCCACGTCGGTTTTAATGAAGTACTCCCTGAGACTGCATACCTCACGGTTGTGCAGGGAGTTAGCATTATAACTCCCGTCGATTGTTATTGTCATATAATAGCAGTTCTATATTTAATAAATAATTACATATTATAATACAGTCAACGACACTGAACAGGACGACTGTTTATAGGATTAAGTACTTGTTGATTTTAATCCCCTATATATTATATAGTACATATCGGCCTATTGCCGTCCACTGCTGAACGTAGGCGATCCAGAGATCGCCAACCAACCCGGTCTTGGTCAGGTCGCATCCTACCGCTGCCAGCCACCTTCTTCAAATCGTCGGTCCATCGCGCCGCAGGGCATATCCCACACTACGTTTGCCCAAACGCAGTCTCCACTCTAAAGCGTGACTGCTCCATCTACAGTCTGTCCATCTGAAGACGTGGCCGGCCCACTTCCACTTCAGCGTGCTGATTCGACGGTCAATGTCTGTGACTTTAGTTCTCTGACGAATGACTTTATTACGAATTCTATCCACCAGAGAAACCTCGAGCATCACTCTCTCCATAGCACGCTGAGCCACCTTGAATTTGTGGTCCAGGCCTACGGTGAGTGTCCACGTTTCAGCTCTGTAAGTCATTACGGGTAGGACGCACTGGTTAAAGACCCTGGACTTGAGGGATTGTGGGGTCGACATTTAAAGATATGACGTAGCTTCCCGAATGCTGCCCAGCCCAAGCGTATCCTTCTGTTCGCCTCCTTCTCGAAGTTGTGCCGCCCTAGTTGTATATTTTGGCCAAGATAAATGTATTCTTGCACAACCTCGAGAATAGCGCCATTTACGACTACGGGTCTCGGGTAGACATGACCTGAATTGTACATGATTTTGGTCTTATCTAGGTTCATCCCGAAATCAAATCAAAAATGTTTATTTGCTAGAGAACACATTTGCAGCCAAACACACACACACACACACACGGGTGCGAGTGTGTGTGTGTGTGTGTGTGTGAGGGCCGACGCCCACTCGTCCTGTAAAATCGCTTAGGCCGTTTAGCATCACTTCCAGCTCGTGCAGAGACTGCCGTGATGAGAATGCATCCGCAAATAGTTGGTGCGAGATGTACTGACCGTTGATGTTTATGCCCTGTCCAGCCTGTCCTTTCCAAATAAGCGTTAAGAGTTTAATCCCCTATTTAAAAAAATATGACTACTAAACAATTACAAGGACTATTGCAAGGACTTAATTAAATAAATGGTAGAAAATTGGTAGAAATGACAAATGATTGGAATTGAAATGAAGGCGATAAGATTCGATACTTGCCTATTTATATTATTTTGTTATGTTTAATATCATATCTAGTAATTATTAATATGATTATAATTTTGTTATCGGACTTACAAGGCTAATACCAATGTGTCAACATCTCATAACTTCTCAGATGCTCTAAATCGTTGCTCTTATGTTGTGTGGTGTTACAAATAATCGTGGTTTAATCGTAATAAAAATAAACAGCACTATACCTAAATATGGAACCAAATAATACAAGTTTACATAAATCGAGACGTTCTCTTGATAGTGCTTTAGTGACTAGAAATGGTTCAGGATTGTCGTAAGTATCATTTTACAATTAAGTAGTAGGTAGGTAGTATATTAGTTATTAGTATTATAATTACATTAAATAATGTACTTACATAATGATGACTAAAATGTAGACATTAGGTGTTTGTCAACAGTAATCATAATAATTACCCATTGTCTTTGTCCTGCATTTCGTACATGTATTGATGATTGACATTTTTATTTAACATTGTTTAAAAAGCGGTAAAGCCACCTGTTACCGCTTTGTGAAGCGATATTTGGTATAATTTTTAGGGTCCCGACCCTATTACTAAGACTCCACTGTCCGTCTGTCTGTCTGTCTGGCTGTCTGCCACCAGACTTTACCTCATGAACCGTAATAGCTAAACAGTTGTAATTTTCACAGATGAAGTATTTACAACAACAAATATTAAAAACAAACGTGATATTTTTATACCGTTTTTTTTGCTCGATGTCTAATGTTGTATAGATAATGGTATGGAACCCTTCGTGCACGAGTCCGACTCGCACTTGGCCAGTTTTTTTTAATAGATCGCTTTTTACATCATACAAGATTGTGTGCCATTTTTGAAATGAAAGGGGTTAAAGTAATTGTGCTTGTATATCTACATGATACTGTTAGGGCGCCTTCAAATTAGTCGCGATGCAGTCGCGCGACTTTGTTTGTACGGATTTAGGGCACCTTCAAATTAATTCAGACTTCAGACTAATTTGAAGGCGCCCTTACAAAGCAGCGCTGCTGTCGCGCTTCTGTGGCGCTGCTGTCGCGCTGCTGTCGCGCTACTGGCGCGCGACTAATTTGAAGGCGCTCTTATTCCCTACTAACTTTCAGCTTACAAGAAATTCCTTAAGTTATTTTTGCAATTTTAGTGTTCTCTCCAATAACTAAATAATAGAAATTTATACTAACGATTTTTATTTATTCATTTTATCCATCCAGGGTAATAATCCCCCAATTACTAAAGTATGATACTTGTTTGTGAAAATGTTGGCAATAACTCTTAATTCAGAAGTATCATCGACTATGACTATGGCAAAATTTGATGCAGAAATATAAGTGACAAATTCATTAAAGTTGATTTACAGGTGGCGCCCTAGTTCCATCGCAAATCTTGCCAGCGATTACCTCTGGAAAACGGACCCTGTGCTAGATTCTGTAGCTGATAAAACAGCCAACCATAACATTAATACCACAAACAATAGAAGTCCTGAACATCCAGCCGACGCTCCCGGTCCAGCTACTGCAGTTCAGACACGCGATCATGAAAAGGTGATACAAGTGGCTGGTTTATTAGTTATATGTACTTTGTTTACCTATAGTTATTATGTAGGTATATGTTGTACAGGTATTAGGTAGGCTTGTTGAAAATTGTCATCTTACCGCAATTTTTCCGACAAAAAGGAAACGGATGTCTAAGTCGCTGGGCTTTGGGAACTATGCTTCGTTCTGCTCGTAGAATCTTCGTTTTAAGCAGTAACGTTCAGCGGAATATACATCACATTTCTATGAAGAGAAACTTTCATGAAAACAATGTGTATGGTCTACCTACCTACCTATTGTTATTATTTTTAGAAGACCAGAGCAAGCCTTTCTGTGATCTTGAAGCCAAATGCTAAGCTCAATGTAGTATAAGTTCCCAAAGTACGAATCACGTTTGTATTTTATAAGAAATGCACCCCACACGAGACTTGTGCATCTCACAAACTTAAAAAAATTAAAAAATTTAAAGTTAGACAGTCATATGACTGCTTAAATGAGATGGACTCTTGCTTATTATGTAGCTCCTTAAAAAAAACTTTTTTTTGTGCCTCAGCCTAAACTCGAACCAGCAAGAACACCAACACCCTCCATGAGAAAGGAGAAGTCTATTCGGAATACTGTGGTTGACATCGTCATTGTGGAAGCCAAGGGACTCCCAGATTTGCCACAGGATAGCCATTCACATACAATATATTGTAAATTCCGGTAAGTACCGAATCGTTTTTTGGGTTAAAATAAACTTAGTTACAGCCTTTTCCACAAAACGACCTAAACAAATACCAAACTTTTTTAATACAAAGGGAAAGAAAATATTAGATGAATATTTCCCAAAAATTATTAAAGCAACGTTTAGCGCTTAAATCTCCAAAAAAATGCAGAACATTGCGGTGTGTTGGGAAACCTCCAAAATAAAAAAAATGGAAAGAAAAAGAAAGACAAGAAAAGGTCTCTAACTCTTTTTTTTTGGACAAAGGACCTAAGTATATTCTTACAAATAAAGCATTCATTCATATACTTACATAGAGTTAAGGTACCTAAGTTTCTAGTAACATTAAATTCAGGCGCGATCGCAGTCCAAGATTCGGGAGGGCGCAGTCCAAGATCACCTTGGTTCAGGGAACGTCTAATTTACATATTTCAATGTTTGTTGCAGTTTGGGTTCTCAAACGTACAAATCAAAGTCCGTGACGACCACAAAGCAACCACAATGGCGGGAGAGGTTCAGTCTGCATCTGCGTAACGATCAGGTGTTAAATATATCTCTATGGGATAAAGGGAAACGGAAAAACTTTATGGGCAGGTATGAGAAAATTTTATCTATACTTAATATTATAAAGAGGAAAGATTTGCTTGTTTGTTTGTTACTATTTAATTCAAGAACTACAGGTCCAATTTTAAAATTCTTTCACCATTAGAATGCTACATTATCCCTGAGTAACATAAACTATATTTTGAAAGAAATAGGGATCCGTGAGATATATTTAGCTAGTTTATCTAGTTTAGCTAGTTTTAATATAATTATAGTAATCATTTGAATCGGTTCGTTATCGAAGAGTTCCATGCGTTTGCTAAATTCTATTAATATGCCTATGCACTTTAATGTACCTATATAGTACGTACCAGAGTTTGATCTATTTAATTAATATGTCTAGTAGACGTGATTTGATTAGTTGTTTGTATAAACGTGCATGTTATCTTGTGACCTTCGCCTTAGGTCAGGGGCAGTAGGTATCACACTCAGCGGCATTAGTGAACTTGGTATTTTATTTTTGTTATTATTTTAAGAGCATCCCAAAAAACTCCTATCATTTGTTATTAATTCATGTTTTATTCTTATTTTATTTTATTAAGGACAACAGCAGTATATAAAATAATAACCTCAATAGGAATACCATATACACCACAAATAACGACAATATCCACAAATTATTATATAGAATAGCTAGCCGTTAAAAAGTTAACTTAATCTGGTGTAATTTATGATCAGGTTTAAAAAATGCCGTTAGTTGTCAATGCACAAAATTAAACCTTGTAGGTCATCAAACAAAGCTCGAAACTGTTTTGTTATAGTAAAACGTTTAATATTTTCCTTAGTTCTGCGTCAATGGTTACTTAGTTAAATTATTTTAAAAGTTGTGTTCTAGACCTGTCGACGCGGGAAAGGGAGCGTACACATGATATCTGGCACGAGCTGGACGAGGACTACGGCTCGGTACATCTGTCAGTCACGTTGTGTTCTCTGCGTAACGGTGTAGGAGACCCGGACCAAATAGTCGCGACCACAGAACCGAATGCGGACGACTTACGATCTAAATATGTACGTATTCGCCGAATCACTACATGTTATGCTGGCACTACACATGGATTTATGCAAATATTCACCTTATTTGGTTAATACAAAATCGACTTAATTTCAATGATTATAGTGTATATTTTGTCCAAATAAGGCGAATATTTGCATAAATACGCCATGTGAAGTACCAGCATTGTAAATTAAAGTCCCCCACCGCGCTAGTTTGTCTATGGCTATCACCAAAAGAAAGAGGAATTATCTAGGATGGTATAATAATAAGGCTATATTTACAATTAAAAAAAATGGGCATGTGTATGAAAATCGCGCAGACGATGTCGCGGGCATAAGCTAGTTTAATATATTTTTAGAATAATAGAATAATAATGTTATAAAAAAATATTTAAAGGTCAGGTTGTGTTTGTAGCTTTCGTAGCAGCGCTACGCAAAATGCGTAGACTTGCGTAGAAGTGCTACGACATAGAAAAGAGAACTTGTTTAGATGTTTATGAGTGAACTTATTTTATTGAGTATTTTATATACCGAAGACGCAGGAATATCATTTCGTAGCTCCATGAATATTATTCTAGAGTAGTAAAAAAAAATATTTTTTAGAGGTAGAGCTACGCCTGGTACTGGGAGCTAGTCACAGATAAGGAAGAATGGAATTTAGTAAAGAACGTACTACATCTTTTACTCATAGAAATATACTTTTTTCGTAAATAAGACGCAACATTTATTATTTATCAAAAAATACTTATAAATAAAAAATCGTAGGGGTAGAGATATGTTAGTAGTACTAGTTCTACAGAAAAGATAGCAATAGATTTTCTTAAAAGCATATTTAACATCTAGAAAACGTATATTCGTTAGCATGTCTTTATCAGGTTTTAAATTGCCAGATTTTTCCAGGCCTTCTATAACTTGACTCCAGACACGAGTGTGGTCGGTCAGCTCCATGTGAAAGTGATTGGAGCCAGAGGACTGTACGGCAAGCCTAATGCGTATTGTACCCTGGAGTTGGACAATGAGAGGGTGCAGACTCCGTCGGTCAGTTCTAGCGCAGAACCGGTTTGGAATAAGAACTATGTGTTGTAAGTATTTGCAGTCAAACAAAACTGTACTTACATAGTTTATGACTATAAAAACATATTCTTTATTTTATCTATGTTTATGTCTGTTGAATACAAATATATATTTTATATTTACACAAAGTTACGAAATGTAATCATTGAGTCATTCAAATCCCAACAATACGTTGCATCAATCGCTGGATAAAGTCCAGTATAGATAACTTTATACCTACGTATATTTTAACTTTTCTTTTAATACGTAACTGATCTTTGAACCCGATTGAGAAATACAACAATAGTGATAATTTAACTTTAAAATTACATATTTCAGCAATATATACGACGTTGCGTCAACTTTTGAGCTAAAAGTATACGATCGCTCCATGAATTCATTGCTGTACGATTTTCTGGGCAGAGTGATCATACCATTGCTCAGAATAAACAACGGAGAAGCTTGCTGGTATGCACTCAAGGACAGTGGTAAGAAAAAGGGTGCTAGAGGGAACTGTCCTAGAGTGCGATTGGAGATGAATATATTTTGGAACCCAGTGAGTACCCAAAATCTGAACCCGCTTTACCCATTTTTTATACATATATATACTATTGCTTAGTATTTTATGGATAAAATGAAGTTAAACCAAAGACTGAAAAAAGACTACGTTGTCATGAATTTTTGTCTTTTGACATCGGGGGTCGGAGATATTAAAGGGCCGTCTCGGCCGTATGGAGAACTCTTGAATGTTCATCTCAAGGAGGTTGAACCTTGTACATCGATCAATCTGTGCGCAGCTCCTATACACAGGGTGAAGTTGAATTCATGAGCAAATTTTTAAGGAGTGACTCAGATCACGAACCTGAACAACTTTCTTTACCTATTAAGAGCTCAACTGTTTTTAGGAGACAATTGTTGTCTCCTAATTAACAATTGAGCTCTAGTCTTTTGTAGGTCGGTCATTGTTAAACTACCAATATTTGGCTGGATAATACGAACATCGTAATAGTAAGTTAAAGCCGTACAGGTCGATCAGTCATGGTTAAGCACTTAAGCTAGACTTGCCGCGGTCGTTCCGTGGATGGGCGACCATTCCTTACATACCGAGACCTCATCGTGCCTCGGAAAACACGTACGTCCCGGTTGTCAATCGTAGATAGTCGTTAGGGTTAGTCAGAAGCCAGAAACTCTAACAACCAGTGTTATCAATAGGTATCCTCATGTTACCCAGTAACTGGGTTGTGGAGGTCTGATAGTTAGTCGCTCTATGTATAACACTGGTATTCAGCTGTATTCGGTTGGACTGGAAGCCGACCCCAATATAGTTGGGAAAAGGCTAGGCAGATGATGACGTACAGTCACGATCAAAAACATGTAAACAGTTGGTCTCATTCTAAACCGATTTTATCCTAAACGATTGATTGAAATGTTATGGGGTTACGAATAAGGTATTTTTGATCCCTCGCTACTATAAAATAAGTTGAAATAGTTATTTCACGAGAAAATTGCTTTTGAATTTTGCAACATATTTATGCTCGCGACTATACATCGTAAAGTAAACGTGATAATAAAATTGTTGTGATTGTGTTGTTAATCTGTAGGATTTATATAAATTGCGACACATGTGGCATTGTGAAATTAGATAAACAATAATATAGGTACCTACTTATGTTTTTTTATCTTTCAGGTGATCGCTTCGTTGAAACTGTTTCGTCCGAAACAGGTCAAGTACATAGCGAAGCAACCAAAGTTCGACATACCACTGATATACAAAAACTGCAAGTTTATAAGGGAAACCTTTGATGGACTATTTCTTATCAACGAACATTTCAAGTAATTTTTTTTATTGTCTAATTCCGTAAAAAAAAATCGCTTTGCAATCAGTATGCGTGATATCTTTCTTTATCTTTGAGTGTGACTTACGTGATTGACTGATTAGTGCTTGTACACAGGGCTACATATCTAGCCATACATTTCCAGTTTATGCTGATCGCGCATTGTATGGAATTTCCATACAATGAGAGGTCAGCTTATACTGGAAATGTATAGCTTTATATGTAGCTGTGTGTACTTACACATTCACGTGTACTGTCCTTAGTGATATCTCGTGGGTATGCAGTAATTCCATGTGCACTGATAACATTACGTCGACCTTTAAATGTTCATTAACATAGCTAGTTTACCTAACATTATCGGGACTAAGATAATCCGGGATTGTTAGAAAGCTTTTAGATACATTTGGAGAATCTACGCAGACTGTCATTTGTTTAGTTCCAAATATAAAAATGCTATGCCGTTTCAATTTCAACTTTTGCCGACACGCTGATTAATATTTATTAAGGGCGGGTTGCTTCAACTATACTTTACTGACCGGTAATACTTAGTCAAAAACATAAAAATATTATGGAATAGTTATTCAAAAAGAGATTCCATAATATTTTGATTTTTGACGTAGCGGTTTGACAACACAAAATTACGTTACTCGGATACGGTAATATCAAAAAGTACGTAAAGCTGCGGGCGCGCCCGAGCAGAGACACCACTCAGAACAAACCGTCATTTTTCGAACGCACACACTGACATTACTTTTATAGGCATTCTCAAGCAGTTTCAAGCAGACTTCAGACTCGATTGTCACGTGTTGTCTAAATAAATAAATGAGAGACATTGACATTTCATGACGAACAGGAAAATTTTGTTAAAAAGTAGTTCTAACCCAATGAAAGTTCATATTGTCACGAATAAAACCTACAGAGTCAATACATTAGCAGCCCTAGTGAGTTTGGCATGTTTAGGTAATTCTTTTTGAAAAGTGCGGGAGCGGTCGACTGACGTAGTAACTTTTTGACGTACGATTTTGTGAATCAAGCCATTTTTTTGATTTGACGATAGTTAGCGCCATTTTTGACTATTACCCGTCAGTAAAGTATAGTTGAAGCAACCCGCCCTTAGCCTGACGTTCGTGCGAATTGTGTGAATAATGACTAGGTATCTCATTATCGACGTGTACAGTCCGCGAAAAAAATTGGTATAAGTACAGGCAACAGTATTCATCTTTCCACTATCCTACCAATATTATTTTTTATTATATTTGTTTTTTTTTTAACTTAAAAGATCCTTAGAAAAGCAATATCAAAAATTCGACGACTCAACACAACCACCATTGTTTAAAAGTAGCTGCAAATTTACTGCCTGTATACCTATTTCTTTTGTTTACTGTACCATCGACCGAAGGCCGGAAAAAGGAAACTACACTTTAGAATAGGCACTCTGGCACTCCATCTTGTTTGACATTCATTTGTAACACATTTTTATGATAAGCTATTACTATTTACTATGTATAGCTATCGTAATAGAGACATTTATAATATGACATTATAACCGGTTGGCGCAGTGGTTGAGCGATTGACTGCTGTGCTGCGTGTCGAGGGTACGATTCCCGCACGGAACAAATATTTGTATAGCCTACAGATGGTTGTCGCGGGTGTGGCTGTTTGTGTATGTCAGTTTATATGTTTGTAAACGCACCTACGATACAGTAGAAATATCAAGTGTGGGGCAACACTTTAAAAAATATTTGAAGGTGTAGCTAGGGAATCCCTTTCTACCCGACTAACCTGTGATCACGATGATTGTGATCACGATTGAGTTAAATTATTTACGTAGGTACAAAGTTTTACTTACGAAAACATCTTATCTACATAACTACATACTAATCACTTTGTACCTACTTATCATGTAATGTTTACGACACGGTTGGCGCAGTGACTAAGCGAGTGTTTGCTGTGCTGAGTGTTGCGGGTTCGATTCCCGCACGTAACAAATATTTATACCTATAGGTAGTGGTTCTCGGTACTGGTCGTATGTGTATGTGAGTTTATATGTTCGTAAATGCATTTATATACGATACAGGAGAATATCTTCATTAGCATCATCATCATGTCAACCTTTAGACGCCCACTGCTGGGCATAGGTCTCCCCCAAGGAGGGGTTTAGCCGTAATCGCCATGCTTGGCCGATGCATGTTGGTGATCGCAGTAGGTGTTATTTTGCTCAGAAGGACGCTGCTGCCCATTTTCTCGTCAATATACCTCTGTCGCTCTATACCACACCCACGGGTCAAATTGGGGTGGTGCTATTCGTGGCCGGGGCACCACACGGCTAAAACCATAAAGAGAGGCCACGTAAAAAAAAATCGTCATAGTAAGGTAGCCGATCAGTCCGTTTGTAAAATACGGTCAGTTAGACAACACTTGTTACTAATTCAAACGCATGACGACGACTGATTCTTGTTGATGATAAACATTTGTTTACAGGAGCTTCCTCGAATGGGAAGACCGACAATTATCGACCACAATCGTATGTTGCTGGCTCATTTTCTGGTACTATTTCGACCTATGGATGACACCATTACTTGTTGCTGCGCTGTTTCCAGTCATATGGTTTATTGATCACAAGCAAAGTAAGATACATCATTGATTTGCTTTGGAAATATACTATATAGGAATGGCTTCCTATTGTCCAATCCAACTGAACAAATAATATTTTAGTTGCATTCCGTATTTTATCCATTTTAAGGTAGAATTGTCGAAAATGCGGACATATAAATTTCCTTATTCGTCCTATTGGACCCTTTCAAAAATCCTTTTTAGTTAATGGTAAACATATCTAGGTGTCTATATATCTATAATTGTGTTTATTCTAGATCAAGAGATAAGACCACAAAATGAAGAAGATTCTAAAGACTGGGGTCCCGCTGACGATGTGCAAAACGGCGAGTCTGTATCAGATAAAATTAAAGGCTTGCCTGAAATGACGCTGACTATAACGGATGGCATAGAGTACATGGTGTCATTAGCTGAAAGATTATATAAGTAAGAAAACAGAACATCTTTTATAGTGTCCTACTACTATTACAAACTCGATAGTTTGCGAGAATAGATGGATGAATGGCTGTTTGTAACCTACTCTTTCACGGCTAAACGGCTGTATGGAATTAGTTGAAATTTGGCATACATATATAAGTACCTAGGTATAGATTATAGATTGAGAAAAACGGATAGACTCACTGTATTGCCGGTTAGGTTTCGTTTAATGGTTATGTAGATGTTGATTTAGCTTAACACAGGATAAGTTATACCCCGTTTTCATATAGGTAGATGTTGATCTAGCTTAACACAGGATACGTTATACCCCGTTTTTATATAGGTAGATGTTGACTAGCTTAACACAGGATAAGTTATACCCCGTTTTTATATAGGTAGATGTTGATCTAGCTTAACACAGGATAAGTTATACCCCGTTTTTATATACGTAGATATTGATCTAGCTTAACACAGGATAAGTTATACCCCTTTTTTATATAGGTAGATGTTAATCTAGCTTAACACAGGATAAGTTATACCCCGTTTTTATATAGGGAGATGTTGATCTAGCTTAACACAGGATAAGTTATACCCCGTTTTTGTGACCTCGTGGAGTCTTCCTCTTTTTGAATCGATGGTTTTTCTTTTCGCTAGAATACTTGGGCCCACATTTTTAAATTTTATTAGGTAGCCACATTTTTCGCAGCATTCGTGGCGTTTTTAATATCCAATAAGGTGCAGGTGTAGGGGCACTTTGGGCACTGTTGTAAGCCCGCCACACTATTCCCTAACCACTGTAACTCCTGTAAGCCAGAATCAACAGTGGCGACCACCAGAAAAGCGCCAGAGCAATGAAGCTCGACGAGTCCCAGAGAAACGATTCAACTGTCTTGGATCCCGCAACGAAATTAATCAGAAAAGAACAGCGGAGGAGTTGTAAGGGCACTCTCACGGCTCACTTACAAGAGCCATTGTTAGGTCAGGAGCACTGAGTGTCGGTGGGATCTATAATCCACTATTTTGCTAGGTTGTGTTTGCAGCGGCCTACCCGGGTACGCAGTCTATTGAGCTTACCATATAGGCTACTGCAAATCATTTCCGAATGATTTGCAGTAGTATGAATAATTTTAAGCTAGATTAAGCTAACTAGGCTTACCTAATTCTGTTTTTAAATACACTATTCTCTTTTGTTTTTTCAGTTTAGCAACATTTAAGGTTCCATTTTTGAGTGCCTTAACAATGCTACTGTTAGTCCTTAATTCAGCGCTCTTCTACTTCATCCCGTATAAATACATTATGATGGCATTTGGTAAGTTATATTTCGGACTTAATTATATAATATGCAAAATATCATCACCTCTAACAATTTATTAAATAGCCTTTCAAAATTTTCACTAGTGCCCTTTTCCCTAATTGTCTTCACATATTTCGAGATTAAAATAATATGTATTTAAAATTAATTTAAATTAGATAATTACCTACAGGCATAAACATGGTATGACGCCTATAGATCTAGGCTTCTAGTTATGCGCATTCATCCTCCACCCGATTACTTCGATGTCTTTGTTTTTTGTTTTTTTGATTGTGATAGTTTTTAAATGGCAAATTTTAGCGCCTATTGTAATTTATTTATTATAGATATTAGACTGTAAGCTTTCCGAATAATAAATAAATCTTGAAATATGTTTCAGGAATATATAAATACGCAAGGAAACGTTTGAATCCCGAAAGAGTGCCGAATAATGACCTATTAGACTTCATTTCAAGAGTACCGGATAACAAGATACTGGTAAAATAAACTACTGTTTCTTCTATGTTACTGAAGTATCAGTCATGTTGCACATCGATAAATAAGGGTCTGCCTTTTAATGATTAGGATAACAACGTGCCCATTTACGAAAGATTTCGGTTATTCGATACGACACGGTTGGCGTAGTGGCTGAGCGATTGACTGCTACGCAGCGTGTTGCGGGTTCGAATCCCGCCCAAGGTAAATATTTGTGTGATAAGCACTTGTGTTTGCCTTCTGTCTGGTTGTTGTTTATCTATATACGTACCTACCTATTCATGTAATTTTGTATGTATATCAGCTGTCTGACACCCATAGAGGGTGCCGAGTTTGGGTTCAGATGGCCGTGTATGAAATGTCCCCACATATTATTATTATTCCCAGATTTCGATATTTGACTAAGAGACAATTGATTCCTCTCTTCCTTAATTCATTTCATTAGGTGTAGTTATTAAAATCATGGCAGTTAACATGAGTTTGACAGTCTGTTAACAAATGTTTGTACTGATTATGTATACGTAGTACCTACCCATCCAGAAATTTCATCATGGTTTTTAGTCACAGATAATTTAGGTTTAGTGAATTTGACATAAAAAACTTAGATTTAAAACATTTCGGTTTTATTTTCTCAAACATTTCTGTCTTCCTTTTTTCAGAGAGATTGGAAAGAACTAAGCGTGCCAGAGCCACAGAACCACCGGAATTCTACAAGACCTACATTTTCGAAATCTTTTTCGACTTGACAGGAGTCTGGTTAGTCTTATAGTTATGGGCCGATATTATTAAAGTAGGTATCCTAGTCCAGGGCGATAGTGTGTAAGGAGTACATGCAGTTTTTATTATGACTTCTCGACACTCTTTATGGAACTGTTTTCGATAGTGGTTATATTAATTTATTAAATAAAATACCTATTGTTTAAGAATATCATTATTATTCATTGTTTTATTCTTAAAACTAAACATCACAATTTCATTATTATTCTATAGACTTAATTAGAGGTATTCGTATTTGCATACTGATTTCTTTGTACAATCTGTACGTAAGTAACATTATTGATTATTAATACCTATTATTTAAAAAAAATGCTAACATAATCATGTTTGTTTTGGTCTTTCTGTCAAAAAGTTGATAGGAAGATGATAAACATGATACAATAAGTACAACTGTTTCACAAATCCGCAAACTATTTATAAAAATAAATATTTCTAGAATGAAATAATTTTAAAATGCATACGGATCTAGATCTAAATGCTTATTAAACTATTTAAATTTTATATTTAATATCACCTATGAAATATGTACCTATATTAATTATAAATAAGATTTGAGCCATCTACGCATAGTTTCTACTTTAGTTGATGCACAACACTATGTGAGCAGTCTGTCATACACATCTTATTACGTCACAGCCTGCGCCTAGGAGACAGAACTGTAAAGTGCTCTTCAGTCCTAAAGCCCGAGCAACATTAGAGCACTACAGTACGTAACGTAGTGTATATAATAGTGTGCCGTTCCTCTCCTGTGGAATTTATCGCCGCTTTGACGAATATGTTCTGTTGAAGTTTGACTCAGGCACTCTCAGTTCACGCCATTGTTTCTGAAAATAATAATAATAATGTTTATCCACAGAAAAATTTGTACATTATTTCATAAATAAAGTGCTTAGTCAGCAGTTATTTTGTACACAAAAGAATTAGCTTTTGAGGCCAGACTGTGTTTCACATCTTAATGCCTCTCCCCTCAATTAAATATAAATAATGTATTATATAGCAAAAAAAAAAAAGAAATGAATTTATGAAAAACATTTAAAAGTTAACTTAACATGGTAAGTATGTGGCCGGCCTCAAGTCTGCTATTACAATAGTGTCAGAATGGTCTATAATTGATTTCATAGTTGTTGATTTTGACAAGTTTGGTAATCTACTAATATAATGGCGTCATTATGAAAATCAATGATAGACCATTCTGACACTATTGTAATAGCAGACTTGAGACCCAGTCCTCTCTTTGTGTGAAATGGGGGAGTGTATAAGTGAGTGTGAGAGGGTGTGTGAGTGTGTGAGACAGCGGAACATTGTGACTTATGGTTTTTATTTTTAATAAATTAAAGGTTATAATTATGGCGTTGTTGTAGGCGCTAAAAAGCGACTTTTGCAGATTTTAAACTGACAATCACGTCAAAATGTGTAGTGTAAATGATTTGAAAAAAATATATGTTAAACTAGAACATTCTCTTAATCATTTAGTAGGTATGTGAATGTTTTTGATATTAAGTTCATATTAAATAGTATAATTAAATCGTGAGGTTGTGTCTGACACGGACAAAACATTGTTAATCACACAAAATCTACCAGGAATATTTA
This sequence comes from Charanyca ferruginea, assembly GCA_947361185.1. Taxonomy (NCBI): domain Eukaryota; kingdom Metazoa; phylum Arthropoda; class Insecta; order Lepidoptera; family Noctuidae; genus Charanyca; species Charanyca ferruginea. The sequence goes on along the minus strand of OX376059.1, from coordinate 15,235,884 downwards.
AACTAAACTTTACTATCTTACAGACAATTTTATTATCTATCTTTTAGTATACGCCTTTTTTAAGTTAAAGAATACTATCTTTTACTTAATTTTTTCGACTAATCTTTTAGAGTTTTGGACGCAGCGCTTACCATTCTCTGGCCGCTCATGATCGCCGGCGTATATCGTCGCCTTAATAATATTAAGACTATAGGCATCGATGCACTAAATGACCACCCGCCATTCAGACCATAACTACTTGTTACTTGCATAGAGTCCTGCGCCTAACTGGAGCATTAGGTAGAAGTACTAAGACGTAAATACTTAAATACTAACCAACATCTTGTCGTCCGGTATTCGGGAAATGAAATCCAAAATGTCATTGTTTGGAACCCTATCGGGATTCAGAACCTTACGCACGAACTTATAAATACCTGGAACAGAGACAAATAATTCCAATTAACACTTGTATGATAGGGTTCAGCTAAGGTTTCATGCAAGCCTGATCAAAGTTTTGATTGGTCAATCTGTTGCCATAAATTTATGTAAGCTGTTTTCATTGGTTGAGTGAAGTTGCAGAAACCAATCGAATCACGGAATCACTTGTCATCAGGATTGACGAGAGTTAATGGAACGGGCTTTCGGAGATCAGTAAACTAGTGAAGAAGAGAAGTTAAATATATACACACCTAATGCCATAAATATATAATTAATAGGAATAATGTAAATGGCGATTGTGGCGCCGACCAACACCGTCATCACGAGGTAACTTATGTACGGCACCGCGAACTTGAATAAACTGAAAAATAAAAGTTTTATCTATTAGTTCTAATTAAATATTAGTACTTATTGTCTACGCCATGGGTCGTGTGGTCGTAAGCGCGGCTGCTGAACGTAGGGTACCTATATTAGGTTCAATTCCCAGGTCGGGCAAAGTGTTATTGGGTTTTTTCATTTATAGTTTCTATATATGTGAAACCCGGAGGTTGGAAGTTGCACCCCCGTCACTTGGAAATCACGTAAAGCCGTTGGTCCTGCGTCTTATCTCTCTGGCTGACTCGGATTGTCGTCCCATCGCATCGGACGAATAGTGAGGGAACAGCGCGTTTGTGCACTATAATATTTCCTGCGTATTTCCATAGAGATTGACTGCCGCGTGACCGAAGGTCGGTAGAATTAAAGAAAATATGTAGTATTTATTGCTAAGTATTTCTTGACGAATTCATTATTATTTCTAGCAAGGTTAGAGAGAGCTAGATTGACGGTAAACAAAGGTCCCAATTTGCATAACAATGGATTTATGAAATATTGTGACTGGCTGAACACAATGGTGTCTACTTCCTTTCGATTTTTGGACAATTATAAGCAGCCATGTAAAAAAATAACTGCAAGAGAGAGATTAAGCGTAAGGGTATAGTGTAATAATAATAATATTTAATTTCAGTAACTTTACAACTTCTACAACATATCTTACATAGGGGTCTCCTTTTAAGTACCAAGAAGACATACCTGTGCTAGGAGGCCCCTCTTCTTAAACTAGTACAATAGTAGGTATATGTAGGAGTGTGCTTACAAGGACATCGTGTGCCAGTGTAAAAAATTTAATCCTTATAAAATACAAACTGTCCGCAATCAAGAATCCGTCAACAATTCGTTTTTGTGTGAAAATATTTGGTCCTATTTCGTTTCAAAAGTTTCAAAGAGGTTCTTATTTAACGTAGTAGCGTATTTAAAGAGATCTCTCATAATAAGTTTTGAATTAATAAAATTGTGACTTACTTTTTCACTCTTTGTAGAAGTGATACAATGTAATCTATCCCGTCTTTTATCGTGAATGTGAGATCCTGTAGTTCATATAGTCGATTTTTTATTGTTTTGTCATCCTGAAAAAGTACATAATAATTATAGGTAAGTAAATTACACATGACTTGTCTGGCTAAGGTATCGTTCTCACTGAGAGAGATGTCTTGTTGTCGATTTTTTTTCGCAACATAAACGAGTAGGTAAGCAAAATGAGAAATCAATGCAAAGAGTAATCGATGTGTAAAATGATCACAGCCACTAGTTAAATGGGCCTCGTTAAAGGTCAGGCTACACCGGAGTGGACAACTTGCAGGTTGGCGTGAACCCTTCCATAAAGTGGCCAGGCTTTGAAGGTGAATAGCCACTATTACTTTAAATAGGACGGAAGTTTAGTCGAGGAATTGGTTAATGATAATTCTAACGTACCTATTCCTACTCTATAATTAACTGTTATTTTTAGTTCATGGGTCACAACAGTTTTCTCCACACGTACTATATCTGATAGATGTGTAATTTTCCTGGTAATGCAATTAAATGAAGTAGGTAGTTATGGCACATAAAGATGATAGATAATTAGATGTAATTGACTAAATACAAAGAGCAAATATTACAGTACAATAATGCTTGTCCCTCAATAAACATAACTAAGTTTTAATTTAGTTTATCTACATTTATTATTAATTAATCTATAAATAAAGAACTTGGAGGCATTCAGTTCCAGTTCACCTTAGTAGCCTTTATTGCATAAAGTTTCATAAATAAAAATAAAATCGTGTGATACATCATAAAAATATCCACATTAAAATAAATATCGATAATCCTTTATAAATAGATAACCTTTTAGCTCAGCAATAAATTTTGTTCGATTGCAGAAATATTAATAAATTCTGGTTTCAATTTATTTTGTTTGAAGTCGATTACATTTATTGGCAGTTATATGTACATATGTACCTACATATGTAGTATATGTAGTAGTGTATTCTTGCCGATGATGTCTAGTACCTACTAGACATCATCGGCAAGAATAAGTAAGGGATGTCAAGGCAAGCCGTTTATTTCACATTAAATTTTTTCATTGAATGATGAATGATGACATAAACGTTTATTTAATTATGACCATACCTAATATAAAAACAAGACCCCCACAAAGTACTTAGAACTCAACTAATTTATGTCTTATTTAATAAGTTGTCGCTGGGTTAATTTTCCTATAGTTTTATTTATGTAATTCTAGTAACTTGTAACAATAAGTGTGCATTGTTTTAACAAACAATTGAATGACGTTATTTTTCATAGAAACAGTAAAGTTAGATATTGGTAATACCTTAGTTGAATCGAGATCCTCTTCTGATGAATCGTCGTCGAAATGAGAGACAGGAATCAATGTTGTAGTGTCTGAAAATGATATAAAATAATTAGCATCTTATTTATTTAATTATTATCTTATCCATACATAATCATTACTGCAAAGGTACACACCTTTGCAGTAATGATTATGTATGCGTTTATGCAAAGATTGATTGTCATGAGGAGGATATTTCAGGAACTTATAAGGCTAATTGCCAAGCAAAACATAATCCATAATAATATCCTGTATTAAGATGTTACTGTTAGGTACTTCAAATTCACATATTATAAAATCTTCTAATATCTTTTTTATTTATCTTTAATAAATACACAGCTGGGCAAAGGCCTCCCCCTAATCTTTCGAGGGATTGTTGATTAACTATATAAAAAGAGGACTTACTGCGTGTAGCCCAAAAGTAGAGGAATGGAATGAGTGCTAGGAGAGGCGTCATCCACATTCGGAAGAAGAACCAAAACACCAGCCAAGCCGACAGCGCCAGCGCAGACTTTTCACGATTTTCCCACTCAAACAAATACCTGAAAAGTAAAGACACTAAGTATTAACTATGTTAAATCCATACTTAATATTATAAATGGGAAAGAAACTCTATATTCTGTTACGCGATATTTTCACGCTGAAACGGCTGAGCGGATTGTAATGAAATGACAATGCCAGATCCTGCCCCACCCATTTACAGAAAATGTAATTTAATAAAATAATAAATTGTAATGACCATAGAATCTTATTATAATATTTTTTTTTTTGCTTTAGAACTTGCGATTTTGCGAACTTGCGTTCTTGGTTTGTTTCCACGAGACAGGCTCGAGTGTGGAGTTGTGTGGAGTTCATTAGCGAAATGCTTCCTTTGTGTCTTATATTAGTTTTTTTTTGAGAACCTAATTGATAATGTAGACGATTGTAGATTATAAGGAAATGTAAAGAACTTTTTTGTTGGCAAATGAACAACATTATTATTATGATTTGCGGATTACAAATCAATGCTAAAAACGATGCAAATACAGTTTTTTGATTTAAACAGAAACGGTAAGTTCTGCAGTCATTAAGACCAATGTTTAGTTATCAGCAATGAATAAGCAGTAAGATGCTACATATTGCTAGCTTGTACATGACTTTTATTGAGTGGAGCAAAGTTCTATAGAGTTTCTGGCATTGTCCTTTGGTATGAAGATAGCTATAGCCCTAGAGAAGGACATAGGCTACATTGTCCACATTCGCGATAACCGACATTGACGCGGACGAAGTCGCGGGCGAAAGCTAGTCTTTCATAATTTTAAAACATAAATTATTAAGGCTGTAAATGTACAGTTTCCGGTAAATTGTAGGTATAGTTTATGTACGTAGGTAGTAATCAATAATCTAACATAACACCCTCGGAAGGTATAAAGGTAAAGTCTCGTTTAGATAGTATCAGGTTCAGAAACTTTCAATTTGCAGGCAATCGCTTATCAAAAGCATACTCGTAAGTCCCTGATGGGCCCCATACGAGGCAGTTCCAACAGCTACCTTCAACTGCACGCATGCATGCCGTGGAGGATGGATCTGAATCTGGATTGCCCAATAATTCGGTACTGAACCAGGCTGCATATTAAGAGAGAGATCAAGATAAACGTATAGTATATTAAATCTCTTTTTTATTGTTCAATTGTAATTTATAATGTTTTAATTGATGACGGTTGTACTTGATGTTTATTATCATTTTTGAATTAATTCTTAATGTTTCTAATAATATGTATGGATATGGACTGGTTCCGAAATAAATGAATTTATTATTATTATTAAGTATTAGATATATAAATTTAATCACTGATGAACGCTAGTAGGATAGTTGCATCGTGAGCAAAACTAAACACATTGGTTGTAACCGCCAACACTCATTGGAATGAGCAATCGTAGTTGGCCTGGCTTAGATCTTGCTTTTCGGGCGTTATGAAGCAGATGGCATGAAAAGCTGGACAACAGCTATTTTCTAAGTATCAAGTAAACTTATTTTGACAATGTTCCTACACAAACTTTTCCTACAGCTGTCTAGGCGTTTATAGAACTTGCTGTTCAGTGAATGTCTACGGGCCTATCAGGTGATGACTATTGAATTATTACATACTATTGACTCATAGGAAGACGGTGATCTCATTTGTATCTATGTTTGAGCCAGTAACAGAATATAACAAAGAAGTTTTATTGCACAAATAATTCTTTATTTACTTCACGTAGGTATTATTTAAATAGGACACATATAATTAGTCAACAATTGCTGATTAGATTCTATTTAAATATTCTTTTATGCTTGAATACCTAATTGCCATTGTGAGCTGCGAATATGTTTAGGGACAACAAAGACTATTAAAACCTTTTGAATACTTAGAGCAATTCCTACAATTATTTCGAGAACTTGCATGTCGATCTAAGATTTATTTTTTTGACCAACAATTTATGCAATATAGTCATTGGTAGGTAGGTCCCTGGTACCTACATGCTTTTTATCCAAAAACCAAACCAAAAGCCAAAAGCGTCTTGAACTGGGGATCGAAATGTAATCCATTTGCAAGTAGACAGACTATAAAGTAGGAACTAGAACTTGAAAAGCTCGTGGTTTACATTATAATGATAATTAAAAAAAAATGCGTATTAAGATAATGAAGTCCCAATAAGTAAAAACTCAATTTTAATAATGCAACATACATAACGTAATAAAACAAAGTGTACATATTCTTAAACCCTTTTGTTAAGTTAATTACATATTAATATAAATAATTATTGGTCTTTGTTTGTGATGTCACCAGTCATCGTAATAGTAATAAAACGTGTAGTTAATGACACAATTAGTGATATACAAAATACGAAACGTGATGTTGCAAATATTATCAATACGAAGTTTAGTGCAAGAATAGTTCAGGTGAATATCCAATGTTTAGTGCAGCTCTACGGTAAATTACACTAGGCAGCACCAAGTTACTGAATGCTTTAATATGACCAATAGGGATAAAAGGAATGACTAAAGCATTTGGTGTAGGTAATGTATTTCACCGCGATTTCAAAATCTAATTGATTTATGGATTTGGATATTAGGTATTGTGACCACTGGGATGTGAATACTGTACCAGGGGATTCAATCTACTATGATTCATACATAATTTGCGTTATTACTTCATAATTATCATCATCATCTGATTAGCCATTTCCAGCATTCAGTCTAAACGTATGCTGAATAGTAGTTGAATAGTAGCGTTTTACATGGAGCCATTGCTTGTCTGATCTCCACTAATAATAATGATAATTCATTTATTTCAGGCTGCATAGGCCAATAGATGAATACCTTAACCTAAACATACATATTTCATAATTTACAACTACTGTCCAATTACTGGGTAACACGATACACCTTTAAGACTGGTCGTCAGACATTCTTCTTTCTTTCTACGCTGGCGTTGCTATTTCGTATATTGAATAAATTAAATAATTATCTATATGCTAATATCTGTACTAATATTATAAAGCTGAAGAGTTTGTTTGTTTGGTTGAACGCGCTAATCTCAGGATCTACTGGTTCGAATTGCAAAAATCTTTTTGTGTTGGATAGTCCATTTATCGAGGAAGGCTATAGGCCCATGCGAAGCCGGGCCGGGACGCTAGTTATGTTATAAAGTAGTCAAATGATCATGACAGGATTTGTACAAAAACAATTAAGATGGTTAGAAAAGATGAAATTCTCATTCATAAACTCTTGGATACGAGTATATTCAGGCATTCACAATATTTTTTTAAACTCCGCAATAAAAATTGATGTTAAAAGTGAATATATAACGAAAAGCTCATTATTTCAGAACGAAATATTGGCTAACAGTAACAGTGACACTGACAGGCGCCGTTTCGCAGTTCTTACATTCTAATTGCATCGTTTTATGGGAAATAATGTCACAAATAATAATTATTCTTTTCCACAGACTTGTCTGCCAATTTGATAGATCTGGGCCTCAAGTCTGCTATTACAATAGTGTCAGAATGGTCTATCATCGATTTTCATAATGACGCCATTATATTAGTAGATTACCAAACTTCACAAAATCAACAATTATGAAATCAATTATAGACCATTCTGACACTATTGTAATAGCAGACTTGAGGCCCTGTTAATGGCACTTGTCACTTTCTTTTTTTTATAAACACTTAATGGGCGACGAGATGAAACGAAAATATGTTATTTTCATTTTGAAATATTTTAATTATGCGGGGGTTTAAAAATATGGTAAGTATATTAATCTACTCCTGGTAATGCATTCACTGGAAAATATTTGAAACCCTTCAAATGTTTTTTTTTTTCATACAAATGAATGTATGGATCTCGCCAGGATGAAATAGGAAGCTACATTAACCCTGAGTACGATAGACTATATTTTATTATCATCAAAATTTGGGATCTGTAAGAAAATCTACGCGAACAAAGTCACGGGCAAAGTGCTAGTCTATTTAATAAAAATTAATCGTTGTTCGTTAGTCTCGCTAAAACTCGAGAACGGCTCGACCGATTTGGCTCATTTTGGTAATGAAATATTTGAGGAAGTCCAGGGAAGATTTATACGGTGAGAAAATTTAAAAATCAATTGACAGGACTACGTATGTCGGTTCAGCTAGTTATATTATATTTTTTTTATCTAAGCCGCCTGGTCGGCCCTGGCGGACTGTCAAGTCCTTATTTCTAAATTGGAACAGAGAACATTTTTTTTCGTAAGTATAAATAAACTAATTTAACTAAGTAGGTAATCAAATAAGGTGGATATGTCTGAACCAGGCAGCCTCTACAGCCGACTTGTTCAATATCCGGACAGGTCCTATATGAAATGCAAATATGTAAGTAATTAAAATACGGCATCTAAATGCACCGTTCAATAGGGCGCTGTCCAGAGCGGTCAATGAACGACACGTAAAACTGTACTAAACGATTTACATAGCAATCATTGTACCCACCACTTGATTCGGTATAATTAGACAACACTCAGGATGGACTCATTAATTATTGATGATAAATAGGTATGTACCCACGAGGGCGACACTGAAAATTTCGGGAATCAAGGAAGTGACACAACATTACTATTTAAAAACGTATTTATTGCTTGTCGAAGTATTCTCCGCGAAATTTGACACATTTTTCCATACGATGGAACCAATCATTGAAGCAACCATTCCATTCGGAAGTTGGGGTTTCCAAAATGGCCGTTTTGTAGGAGTCCACAGCTTCTTCAGGTGATGAAAATCTCTGACCACGCAATTTATTCTTTATTTTAGGGAAAGTATAGAAATCATTAGGGCTTAGGTCGGGGCTGTACGGCGGATGGTCTAATAATTCTATGTTTTCTTGCTCTAAAAACTCTTTTGTTCTGTGCGCGGTGTGAGAACTCGCATTGTCGTGATGGAGGATGATGCGGCGGTTGCAGTTCTCTTTACGGAGTTCAGAAACGACCTGTGGCAAACAAAATGCTAGCATACCATTCTGCATTAACCGTTCTTTGTCCCTCAAGAGGAATAGTCGCAACATGGCCGGTTTTGGAGACAACGTGGCCACCATTTTTTTTGCAACACTCCGTGAACGAACAGTTTTTGTTGGCTTTAACTCATTTTCGAATACCCAAACTCGTAACTGGTTTTTTGTTTCGGGTTCGTGCGCGTATATCTAGGATTCGTCACCTGATACGATGTTGTATACAGCATTTGAGGATCCTGCGTGGAATCTTTCGAGAGTTCTGACGCACCAAGTAACGCGAGCCGCTTTTTGCTTTTCACAGAGCGAATGCGGTATCCATCGGGAAAACAACTTTTTTACACTTAATTGTTCATGCAAGATTATTTGTATTTGACTCATGCCAATGTCTAAAGTTGCCTGAATTTCGCGGTATGTCACATGTCGATCTTCCTCAATCAGCCTACGCACAGCATCAACGTTTTCTTGGGTGACTGCAGTTTTTGGACGACCTTGACGGGGATCATCACTGAGCTTGACACGTCCACGTTGAAATTCAGCAAACCAGCGATAAATTGTGGTTTTGGATGGGGCTTCATCACCAAATGCAGAAATCATCCGGTCAACACACTGTTTTTGTGATAAACCACTTCGAAAGTCATAATAAATCATCGCTCTTGAATTTTCTCGAGTCAATTCCATTTTCTCAACGACTAAACAAGTTTGACAAAACCTTGTGACAAGACCGAGAATCTTTTTATAAATAAATAAATGGTATTCGAATTTTAAAACCAAGAAGTTTTCAATTAAAAAGATTTTAATATGACAGGAACAGTGGAAATATTCTATTCCCGATATTTTTAGTGCAGCCTGGTACTAGGTTTTGAGCTTCACATTTAAAAATAAACTGTTGCGAAATGTGATGAGTATATGTATACCAACCTAATTATGTATATACTTACTTCTAAATGAGTGTGTATCGGAATAAAAAACCGGCTTAAAATAATAACTAACTTTCGTTAACCAATCATAATAATGAGCACACTTGTCGAAAACGGACTGCTCATATTACTACTTGAAAAAAGGAGTAATTGTTTAGTGCAAATGGAGAAACCCACAAAATTCAATGGTCATACATTAACACTATATGAACGTGATATTTGCCTAATATCCCACATTCAACATCGCTAGGATATCAATGTTCGGCAAAGCTTGACCTCAATAAGGGACTGTGGCCCCATTATGTCAAAATAGCACAGACATGACAATGCAATTGTATTCATCGATACGGAATAATGTAACAATATATTACCCAATCTGACCGGGAACCTAATTCTGCAATCCAAAGTTTAAAGTTCAATTTTTTATTTCATACTACAACATCCATCGGCTACTAGAAGTTAATTAGTGATAAGTGCAATGCATGATGCCAGAGACCAAACAGATTTTTTACAGGTATTCTTTATAAGAGCGTTTTTATTTATTTATTGAACTTTATGCACAAAATGTAAATAAAACATTGCACAAAGGTGGACTTAAAGTCTTGGGCATTTTCTACCAGTCTACTTTAGGGTGATGCAGAGACAAAACATGGTAGGTGCAAAGATACTTAAAATTTACTATAATGAAATGATAAATACATATATTCATATATACAAACAAAATATACAACGTAGAGAGCTAAAATACATAGAGTTACAACAAATTAATTGTGTGACAAGTCTGCCAAATTCTTATTGATAGTGTTCGCAAACTTTCACTTTGAATGTGAACCGACTGGTGGCCATCCTGTTATTCTGAGGAAAAGCATTCTAAAGGAAAACCGCTTGGACAAGAAAAGAAGATTTAAGAAAATCAGAGTGGTGTGAAGGACTTCGTAGAAGACTATTATTGGAGGAACGAAGATTCTTGCCGTGCGCAGCGCATAAATACCCTTTTCTTTTTGACCCCTTTTGACCGCAACAGTCATGTATAGCAAAATGACAAACTAAAATGTGCCCAGCTAGCCACGGTCACGACTACATGACAGAATTCTATACGTAATTCGAAGCTTGGCTCCGAGGACATGTCTTTACTTTTTTGACGTGGCGTTTTTCCGTTCACAATGGTTGAGCTAAATGGTGCTGATCCGTGCGTCATGTTCCTGAACGGGCGCCGTCAGTTGAGACTGGTCATCTCTTAGCTGCCTCGGTTATTTTAAATTTATCTTGAATTGTTTAATTTCATTGTCACTAGACCTCTTTTAACGTGCAACATTGTACCCCTAGATTAAACATGTACGGATTTTAAAAGAGTGTTCATGGAGTTTCTTGCTCGTTCTTCTCCATAGAAACCTATTGTTTGGAATGAGCAACTAGCTGCAACTTTTTGACTGACCGACTCCTTGACAATTCAAAAGTAAATGGTCTATTTGAAATAAATGACTTGAGTTTGAGTCTGACATTGGCAGTTAAAAGGAAATTAATATCCCTACAGAGCACGGTATATTTTTTTTACTTACTTCAAATGTTCGTTGCCGCAGTGCACAGCGTAGAATATTTCTTTGATAAACTTCAAGTTATTGTAAATGAGAGGAATACTGAACGTCCTCTGCGTCGCCGGTTCAGTGTATTTGTTGGGTTTAGGACTCAATAACCGGAATGAGGCTTTTATCTAAAATAAAAAAAAAGTATATTAACAAAATATATAGAAAATCTAAAAGTAAATACAAGCTGCCTTTTCCCAACTGTGTTGGGATCGGTTTTCAGTCTAAGCGGATGCAGCTGAATACCAGTGTTTTACATGGAGCGACTGCCTATCGGACCTCCACAACCCAGTTACTGGGCAACACGAGAGTTACCTCTAGGTAAGACTGGTTGTCGTGATGGCCCAATGAGAGGCATCCCTCTCATACATGAGGTTGTGGGTTCGAAACCGGGCAAGGACCAATGTAACTTTTTCAATTCATATGTACTTTCTAAATTTCTCTTGGACATCATTGGCATCGGTGAAGGAAAAACATCGTGAGGAAACCTGGACTTATCTATACTAATATTATAAAGAGGTAAATTTTTTTTGTAAGTTTGTATTTAGGGGGTAATGTCCAAAACTACTCATCCGATTTCAAAAATCCTTTACCAATAGGAAACTACATTATCCCTGAATGCTATTGGCTATATTGCATTATCATAAAATTAGGGATCCTTGAGAAAATTCACGCGGGCGAAGTCGCGGAAAATCTGGTCTAGGTGGCCCTATGTATCAGGAGACCAGAAACTTCACGCGGATGAAGTCGCAAGCAAAGTGCTAGTAGTTAATATAAGTCTGAAATCGCCAATCCGCTTCGAGCGCACGTGGTGATCAATGCTCGTGCCTTCTCTGTACGAGAAGAGGCCTGTGTCCTGCAGTGGGACAATTATAGGCTGGTATTATTAAGACTGGTTGTCAGTCTTTCGGGCTTCTGACTACCTATAACGACTGTTAAAAAACCATGATTGACAGCTGGGGCTTATTTGCTTTACGTGTTTTCCGAGGCATGGAGAGATCTCGGTATGAAATAAATTTTTACCCATCCACCGACCGACCGCGGCAAACGTAACTTTACCATGACCGATCGATATATCAGCTTTAAATCAGTAGTAGTAAAAAAAATCTAAATAAAGCACAACAAAAACAGATAAATCACTTTGATTGTTCGATTTACGTTAGAAATATGGCTTCAACGTTATTTGCTAAAACACGGGAAGTAATAAAGACATAAATTACCGGGTTCCACGCGATGGACATTTGTAATTGAATTTTTGGGGAGTTTCCTTTCATGGTGGATTTCTTCGATTTATTGTTGAGGTCGAACCACGCTTTCTCTTCGTTGACTATAGATAGCAGAGGTATCGATATCTTCCCGAGAGTTTCGTCTTTCATTGTGTTGATTATAGATTCATCCTTGACCGTTATTGTCAGTGTCGACGTTACATCGTTTACAGGGCTGTAGAGAAAAAAAAACAAATGAAATACTTAACACAAGGCATATCAATATCCAAATATTTATATGACATGATGTTCCGATTGGTGAGCTTTCATTGTAGTTTTCATTAATATTACAAAGTCTAAATCAAATCATTTATTTCAATTAGACCATTAAATTTTGTAATGTGACGTTGAAAAGTGTCTTACTTTTCAACGTCACATTATAAAATATGAATCTACTTGCTCCTTCCAAATGGTAGTTAATACAATATATGTATAAAACAATATAAAATTTATCTACCTATTTAATTCGACTGTAAATCAAAATTATTCTTGAAATTCAATCTAGACGAATAATAATTTCGAAATAGATTGCCAATGTCAAATAGCTACATACTTTATTGTTAGTTAACGAGTTCAAAATACAAGACCACCCAGGTCAGATTTAATAATATGTAGATCTATAATAAAAGGTACCTATTTCAATAAGTCAAAATTACCGCCAACTCCGATATATTATTATGCAAGGTTAATGGGGTGCATTGATCAAGGTATAGATAAAAACCTAGGTAGTACGAAAAACCCTGGGGTCGACCTTGATATCAACACATCAAGAACTTATGTCGTATCTAATAGATCTTGTCGACTTTTAGTCTAGAGAAAAAGAAAATGTTAAACACTAAATTCAATTTAGTAAGGTAATTTACCTATACAATTTATAGGGGAATTGATTGGCTTCGATTTTCGTTATAAAAACTAGAGTTAAATAATTTTAAGCTTGTCGTTATTAAAACTTGTATCAGTACGATCGCTGTGGTTCGTGTTTAACTTAAGGCTTGTATACATGCCAATAACGTTGAGCATTTGGCCCGTACTGAATTTGTGGACGAGTGCGGGGGTGATGTAGACGCAGTCTTTAATTGGACGCATTTTTTATTTATTGTCATAAAAATAATATATATTTGTAAAAAGTAACAAAACCAAATTATTTTCCTTTGTATCGCAAAGCAGTAGATATTTTTTTATACTCTTTTGATAAGAAATTAAGGAGTAAAATGGTTTCATCTCAATGATTTGGAGGTGATTTGTCTTTTTTTTTCTTATTATGTGATACCGATAGAAAAATTGTGGCTAAACCAAATTACGTAGAAATTACGTAATATCATGATTGTAGATTATTAACAATTTTTTTCAGATGTAATTTCTCTGTAAATTCCGACGAAAACTTGCTTCATCTGCATGCTTCTTTCAAGCTTTTTTCGAGAGAGCAGCCTTAAGTTAATGAGGATAGCCACGGAGTGTTTTAAATCGGCAGGATTCAGACATGCCTAACGATCTGCTTTCTGCTTTTATCTGAAGTTAGGCGGCGGCGTAACCCCATTGAGCTCATTGCTTTTTTTTTAAACATCGAATCATTTTCGTTTGCAAAAGGGGTGCAAGGTGCATGGATTAAGTAGCGTACATATGTGGCAGACATATATTTAATTAACTTACAATTTGTAACTCTTGTTCCACGTCGGGTCAGTGGTGCCAGGCACCGTGTGTGTCTGTATTCTAGAGTTATCCAGCTCTAGCACGCAGTACGAGTCCGCCTTCCCGCTGATGCCGAGCGCGCTCAGCCCTTCTGCGCCGTATACTGTCACCGAGAGCTCCCCCACCTCGCCCCAGTTGTTGTCCAGGCGGTACCATGACTAGAAACACGAAGCATGATACATTCCAAAAACATTTTACACACTTAAAATATGATTAAACAGTTAACTTTTGAACTCTTGTTATGATCTAGTGAGTAACACCTGTGTCTGAACTACATAAAAAATCTGTATTTCAGACATTCGCGCTCTTCCCAGGATGTATGCACCACTTAACTATTTGTTAATTCTAGCTCTACACAAAACAAATCATACCGGTGACAAGTTGTAAAAATAATGGAAATATGAAAATAATTGAATATGGGTAGGTTGACCATCTTGTCTAAGCATTTGGACGACCAACTTCATGCTGTATTCTTTACTGAAAGTTTCAGACTAAAATATACCTAGTCGACCCCCTTCGTAGTTAAATTAAGTTAACAAAACGATTTTCAAAGAAAAAACGATTTTCATAAATTCTTTTCAGTTAAGGGCGCGTCTTCGATTTAGCATAACTCGAAATCTAAACGATTGCTAGAACGGCGTAGCAGCACTGACACACACTAGTACAATAGAATGATATGTTTGCGGGCATCAGAAAAAAAAATACGCACGAATTAAGCACGAATCATGTTATACAGTGCTTTTTAAAATAATTGTCTATAATAAATGAGTTCGTATAACGGACTGAAAAATATTCTGTATATTAAGCATAACCTTTATTTTCATAAAATAAATATATCACTTATGTTTTTATTCAAATTCTGGTGAACAAAAATTGTTAAAGTAAACCGATTTCGTACTTTTTCAACATTGTTTTTTAATACATAATAGTAATATTTTCGTAATTTAGGCTCTGTAGTAGACTTTAAAACTGTAT
Source organism: Charanyca ferruginea (assembly GCA_947361185.1). Taxonomy (NCBI): domain Eukaryota; kingdom Metazoa; phylum Arthropoda; class Insecta; order Lepidoptera; family Noctuidae; genus Charanyca; species Charanyca ferruginea. The sequence goes on along the minus strand of OX376059.1, from coordinate 15,220,828 downwards.
CCTGTTGGAAAAACGCATAAGACATAGTATTTTGGCATACTGTAATGTACAACCATTACGTTTATGTTCGTCCTGAAAGTTAACTCTGACGTCTATTTTCGTAAAAAGCTATGAAAGGATTGTCTTCGCTTTAAAAAAACATAATTAAAAATTATACTTTTACTCTGTACTTCCCTAAATCGAGACTTAATCTTTCTAAAACTGTAATTGTCTTTAAATAATCTGCTCACATAATTACGATATTGCTCTGGGCCAAATACGAAACATGAAGTTTTCGTCACGAATTGAATACACGCTCTTAAGATAAAAAAGAAACAGAAATAATTATAATTATTATTTTCATGACTTAAGTAAATAAAACAGTGTTCTTATTCTCTAACTCCTATCAATACCTAGTTTATAATCATTAAACACGGAAATGTATTTCTGAATTGAAACCTGAATTACTAAGTAAGACCTTTAGCTTCGAATGAATTTTCATTAAAACAATACCTCTCTCATGTTATTCCTAAACCAAAATATAAGGTGGACTTTAATGCAATGCAACTATTTTTGTCACTGAAATTTTTTTGTTGTGGAAAGTACTATTCAATAAGTAAAAGTAATAATTAGAGTTAGTTATCATAAATGTGTTAAATATTAACACATAAATATTAGTTCGTCTATTTCAATAAACACCTTTTTCATTATGACACAAAAAAAAATTGTGTTGGTCATTGACAACCATTCGACTAAGCTTTTATGGCGTGGGTACCTATAGATATATTTTGTAAATTATTACATCCTATTAAAGTTTTTATTAGATGACGTACGCACAATAGATCGTTGGGTCATCGTTATAAGTACGTAGGTACTCACCTCTACTGTACCTACCTAAGTAATAAATCTATGTTTTTTTTTTTCTGGTTAGCTCTACTTTGATCCCATCTAGTAGGACACGAGGCAAAAACTATTTACGTAGATACGAGTATGTTTTGATATGTAGTTTATGTGTTAATTAAAAAAGAGTTACTTAAGGTTGTTTAGAAGTAGTTGTTAATTTATAGCGGCGTGATTGTCGGCTATGCGTGGTTTCTTTTTGTAAAATAATAGTAGCCTAATAACATCAGTTATCTGCCAGTGAAAGTCTTAGTTTTAGAGATAAGCCGGAACAAACAAACAGACAGACAGTCAAAAATTAAAAAAAAAATATTAAGTATTTTCATATTGTCCCGTCGGGTGTCCGGACCAGAATCGCACCCACCCATTTCATCCCGAGGCTGTCGTAGAAGGCGACTGAGGGAAAATCTGGCAGTCGGGCAGAAGCGGCTTCCGTGTACTTAACAACCTCATTGCGATTCCCAAGACGCCTGCCAAGCGTGGCGATTATGGCAACCCCCTACCTTTGTTCAACAGTGGTTATATGCAATTTAGTAAAAAACTGTTATTCTGACATTACAATTTTATAATATAGTAATATAGAAAATCGGGTTGTAATTAATATGACACACTGTTAAGACGACATAATTGATTTTGGAGCATCGTCATAGGATACACAAATGCTTTAATATGTACCTACGTAACTTATGTTATGATTGAATCAACATCATACCTAATGTATTTATTTTCGAAACTTCCTTCCCATACACGTACTGCCAGCATATAGCCAGTTGTCACATGACATCATTATATTTGCAATTTTTTTTTAGTAAGTATAACATAACGTTTGTTTTTCTTGAAAGATTAGGCACATTTCCGTTTCGCCAATTGTTTGGGACATGGGGCCGCTACTTCTGGGCCTCAAGGCTGCTATTACAATAGTGTCAGAATGGTCTATCATTGATTTCATAATTGTTGATTTTGACAAGTTTGGTAATCTATATATATAAAAGGCAAAGGTGACTGACTGATGTATCAACGCACAGCCTAAACCGCTGATCGTAGAGACCTGAAACTTGGAGGATGTGTTCTTTGTATGACGTAGGCATCCACTAAGAAAGGATTTTCCGAAAGTCTACCCCTTTCGCGAAAGCGTCAGCTTTATTCAGTCCGTGTGCACTACAGAATTTCCTATTGGCATAAAAGACAAATCTCTATACAAACTTTCGTCTCCTTTAGCTCGGAAATTTTGAAACATCTTTCCTTAGCAAAAGTTTCGTGCTTCTAGACCAAGCTGTAGACTGTCTGTCAGTGAAATTTATAATTGCTATTGAGTACTCAAGTAGTTTTTAATTTTTTACGACTTCCACGCGAACGAAGTCGCGGGCTTAAGCTAGTCTACTAATATAATGGCGTCACTGTGACTTTCCAATGGTCAATCACTGACACGCCATTGAAAGAAATGATATAATAATAATAATAATAATAATAATAATTCATTTATTTCAGGCTGCATAGGCCCATAGATAAATACCTTAACCTAAACATACATATTTTATAATTTCAACCTTGTGTTAATAGAAACGACTTAAGACTATGTTAGTAGCACTTCACTAAATTGCACTAAGTTGACTGTGTGCTGTCCTGTGGCACTTGCCCGCGGAAGCGACGGAACACCACGTCCTGCGGCCAAAAGTCTTCTTCCATGACGAGGGGCAGGAAACAATTCGGTACTCGCACCACAAACGCCTTGAAATTGACGTTGCGGCGCGACTCCAGTAACTGCACCCTCGGCGTGTACTTTATCTTTCGGCGCACGTACTCTACGATGTCCTCCGCCTTAGTGGTGTAGTGCAGGCGGGAGATATACACCGGTGTGTTCGGCTTAGCGGCACGCAGACTTACGTCGGGCTCCGTTGGTGCTTTGCCGCAGCGGTTCTCGATCTTCCGTGATCGGCGCTTCCTCCTCTGCACCGTCACAAAACCATCGTAATCATCGTAACCATAGTAATCTCGTACAACTGAATGACTGACTTTAGGCGGTAATCTGTTAAAATTTTGACAGTTACTTTGATCAGTGACCTACCATTACAACGTCATTGTGCAGTCATTGCTTTTAATTAGACCGACCAATGATCGACCATTATGAATTTAGCAGATACGAACTTTTAGCAAAATGACAATGGGGTCGTGTTGGAATGACGAAATTATACAAATAGCAGACTTGGCCCCCAGGTCTTGGAAATCAATCCTATAGGACACCGTGCTCGGAATAAGAAAACCAAGTGATTGTGTCTACTTAATTGGCGATAACTGCAATAATGATAATCAACCCGAGCAGTAATAATTAAGGTTGAGCAGTTAACTTAGCATTCCGGTTCTTAACAGTCCGGCCACTTTTACCTGCGTCATCAGTTTGTTATTGGAACCCAGGAATATTCCGACCCATGAAATAAACCGGCTTTCCAATGTTTACAAGAAATCGATATAGTATAGTTAGGTATATAGTTAAACTATAGCATGTCACGTGAGTCATCGCGTAAAAGCCAAAGGATAACGTTATAAAGGTAAGTTTACATTTACAGAGTTAGTAGTCAAGAGCGAGTAGCTGCAGAGTTTCGTAAAAAGCTCTATTCAAAAACCTGTTTTTATATTTAACCTGTGTTTATATTTGAACACGTACCTATCCAGGTAGGTACGTGTTCATGGAATGAAATTAACTGGAATTAAAAAAAAAAACAGTTTAAACTTCGTCACGTTGTCTGACCAAATTACTAAATTAAAATTCACTGAGATTTATGAAAACATCTTCTGCTAAAAGTCAAAATCTGGTACGTGGTACATCCGCTTGTTACATCTAGTCGTATTGATGAACTGCGCCTTATACAAAGCTCCAAGCACAAGCCTTCATGGTTGAATAAAACCTCGAAATTTCCGCGTACCTACCTAGTGACATTTCTATAGAATATGGACATTTCCCTTTATTCGTCGTGATTTAGTCGTATAGGTACAGAGGTCTTGATCTTGACCGATGTTGGCACCTAAAAATAACTGTATACTGATTGATACTGATGAATACTGATAAATAACTGTAAGTGCTTTGGCATTGTGTTAAAACAAATTAAGGGGGAAATAAGAACTATAAAAATGATGCTCAGCTTTCTTTCACAAGTGAAAAAAGCTCTCTGAGGTTACCTTTAACATGAAATTTAAATAATCGTAGTAAAATAGTACCTTCTATTAACTCAAGAATTGAAATTAAAGAAAAACACGCAAAGACAGGTGTAATACACATGTATAATCTTTTTTTTTTAGACATGTATATATGTACCTACATACTGACCTATAGCAACATTTGAATATAAATCTGTTCCATCTTTAGGTTCATTTGTTTATACCTGACCTGTAACTTATTCAGTTACATTTCTAGAATTAAGTAGGTACTAGATTTTATTATGATTTGTTTTATGTTTTATGAGATACCTAAGTAAAATTTAAATATTTAACTTCTATCGATTACTATTTACTAACATGTTGCATTATAAATTTAGAACTTGATATCTTTTAACTTTGTCAACATAATTAAATATTCAAAAAAACAAGAACGCGATGAATGGTCGTAATTTATTTATTATTTGTTTTGATCACAATGCTTCTTGAGTATTTCCGTCGACAAAATATACCTAATAACACAATACCATTTTAATTTTTAAATGCAATACGATAATGACCTTGGAATCTTTCAACGAACTTGACCATTCTTAACAATTGTAAATACGATGAAGTCTTCGAGACGAAAATCAGAACCCACAAATAATTATTTTTACGCACGTCGAGCAGAACACTCGACACCAGATTTAACTGATCAATGCAAAAAGTGCAATCATGTTTCATAATCACAATTTTAACGTTGACGTCATCAGCCCAATTTTGTTTATATTACCATAGTCTTATTAGTCTAGAAATACCCGCTGTTCTCTCTAAGTATAGCTAGACTGAGTCTAACCTAAACCTGTTACTTGAAATAAAATCTAGTTCGTCATTAATCATTACCAAGTCATTATTTTTTTCTAATTTATCCAAGCATTATTTCTAAAAAAAAATCTTGACCCAGCTATGACATAGGATTGCCTTGTCATCCATACGCCAATAGCATAGAAATAATAATAATAAAAAGATTTTATTCATTTTAATAGTACAAAAAACACATTATATAAACACAGCAGTGTAGCATTACAACTAAGGAAAAAACAGTGTTTTAGATGAACTCTGGAACGCAGTATAAGATTTAAATTGTGTTTAGGGAGCCAGCGTCCTCGCCTATGATTTGAAACATAACAGTAGTTGTAAGACGAGCACAATGTGTTATTAGAAATGTAAATTCTATGATCGGTGGCCTGTTGTCTGGTTTATTTTACGGCCTTAGATTGACTTTCAATATTCATGCTGGCTATGCTTAGTTGTACCGGCAAGTGCAGTTGCACTAATTCCGATCTGAACCTGAAAAATACAGTATTTTTCAGGTTCAGAGCGCTGAATAAATAGAGATATAGCTTTTGCCCGCGACCCGCGCGTCCGTGTGAAAATCACAGACCCTATTGATTCGGCCCTGTCGCAAAATTTGTTCGTAGCAGACGTCTGTTACTATATACATAATGGGAATAACTTCCTGAAATTATTATTATTATTATAAACTACCTACCTGCCCAACAGTTTCAAAAGACAAGCCGTTTTCGAGACTTTGTGTTCAATCAGGACCTTTCGCTTTTATAACTATCTTGTTATAAAAGCTTGTGCGCAACACCGATAGAAAATAAATATCATGCGTTTATACTACTTACGAACTTATCTTCCTCGGGAGAGACATGGTGGACGCCATTCGTTGTAGGAACGTTGTCCAGAGGCATACTTCTCGCAGTTCCGCTCAACGTAACCAGCATATGCAAGGAACCTTGACCGCACTCCAGTTCCTGCCACAGTTCATGGGTCTTCTCCTTTTCGAGTTGTGAGAGGTCGATGACACACCTGCGAAAACGAAATGTTCAATAAAGAAAGTTTATTATAACTTAATAGTTGATGAGAGTAGTAGTCGTCTGCTGCGCCCAATGTTTTTAACTCTCAGCTAATCTGTATATGAGTGTTTTGTTTTTTTCAGCGCTATAAAACATTTGCCCGGTTTTTCTACACTTGCTTAAGTATTTTAACCGAAGCCACGTAGACGTAGTCTAGTCACATCGTCAAAACGATTTCCGATGCTAGTTTAGAGCAATATAATATAACTAGTAATATTTATTTACATTTACGTAAACCACACACAACGTAAACGACGAAATTTAAATAGATACAATCCAAAACGCACAAAATATGTATTAACGAGACCGGCACACACCAAAATCTGTATTTTTCCGATGAAGTTTAACCCGGAACGTTATGTATGTTCTTTAGCAAGCCATATGTTTATGGACAATATCAAAACTGGTGACCGAGGTGTTGAGAGTTGACGACCCTGAACAACGCCTCTTCGAATCTTGAAAAGGGGGAATATTAATGTTAAAGGGCAACGACAGACTCATATTCTTTTTATTAAAAAAAAAACATTGTTTTTCAACTGAGATCGGTATGCGGTAACTATAAACGCTCACATTTACTAATGAAACGAGTGACTATTTTTTATTGGTTTATGTTTCGTAAAAGACTATGGACAAAGAAGGCAAGGTCGGCCTTGGGCTGTGCTTTTGTGTTAAAACCATCATTTGCAGGAAACTTTAACTTAACTCATGATACTTAGCTAATGAGATTGACCTGGGAAAACTCCCTGTAGAGACAACATCACAATTAGTGTAAACGATTTACCTACCCATTAAATATTTTTTATGAATCAAGTACAGCTACGCTTAGATGATTTTAATGCTTATTTTACCACTAAATTTTAAAGCAAAAAATACGTCATGGTTAAACAATTTTGATCTTAACAGCAAAGCTCTAATTGCGTAATTTTTATAAAAAAAACATCAGAAAGTAGGTATAGTTACGGGTTATCATTGGTCATTAAAGTCGGTAATAATTAATAGAAGTATCCTCGATGATGGGAACCTTCGTCTTTGGTATGAGAGCAGTCCTTGATTACTGGCTAATTATAGTCACTGTCAGATCAAAAGTCATTGATCTTCCTTATCTATATATTTTTTGGTTAAGTCTGGTAATATTTGAATTGCAAATTCGACGTTAAGTAAAACACAAGTCGGTGGCAAAATCTAATTAAAAAATGGGACTGACTTCCAAATAAATATTTCAAGTGGTTGAATAAAAGGCATACGGCATGCTTTAGAGTTTTATTTGCGTTCACTGTTAGTACCTAAGTCCTAATCAGTGTTCTGTAGTGTAGTTATCTTTATCATCTGAAATCTCAATAGTGGAGAGTTGAAAATCAGGAAATCATCCAGTTCTCATAAACATTATTCAAGTTTCAATGTGTCTCAATGTGTTGTATCTTGTCCAAACAATTACACAAACATGCTTGGTTAAAATCTTATTATATTAACTAAAATTAAATCGTCGATTGGTAGGGCCTAATGAAGTGTAGGTGCCTACCAACATAATTTATACAATTACGTGTACCCGTGTACCTATGTGTTTTAGTGATAAGTAGGTAGGTTGGTTTTGGATGGTTGAATTAGAACCAAACTATTCATACATATTATGTAAGTTCGTAGTTTGGTATGTTTAACGTCTCCACATACAAATGACAAATTAACCAGTTTGGCGAGCTTTGAGAAATAAACAAATTAATTAACATGATTTTAATTTTGTAATGAACCGAAGAAGATTATAATACTTATATTTTGTTAAAATTGAAGAATTCATTTTTCACCTAGGTGCGAGAATATTATGTTTACGTAAGTGTGTTCGCGTTGGTTATTTTTTTACCTGTCTTGGAAAACTAGTTAGCAGAATTGTAGGTAAAAAGTAAAAAACCGTATTATTTTAATTAAGATTAAAAAAAAGTGATTATACAAAATGACCAAAAAGTAATTTTAACTAACTATTTTTAAAACGACGACTAGGCAAATTATTCTAAAGTGTTTAATAAAAGGTGTTTTTTTCTAATTAAACAAAGTTCCTTCAAATTTTTCAATTTAAGTATTTTTTTAATTGTTTAGCCAGATAAAACTATCTTCAAGATGAATTTACTAGTTAGAAAAATTATAAAACATTTCACATTACGAGCCCTAAGACGGACAAATTGAGGTAATCCTAATTAGATTTAAATTTATTTTTAGGAGGATAAAATAAGTAAAGAAAATATAATTTACCTGCCCATAAAGTTCTTCTGCTTCCCCTTATGCCAGACGGTAACCTCCAAGTTATTGTCATCGTATAAGTATAGGTTAAATCGTTCACACCACGACAGTTTTGACTTTGACAGCTGCTTCGACTTGTGACCTTCGCTGCCCAGCCTGTTTCAAGTAGAAATAAAAAATAAATAAAGGCAGGAAAAACATTACAATCAATGATCTTGCTTGTGAGTTAGTTGTCATCCCTTCACATGGCGTATTTGTCCAAATATTCGCCTCATTTGGATAATACAAAATAGACTTTATTACAATATGTATAGGGTATTCTTTTTGTTATCCAAAGAAGGCAAATATTTGTACAAATACGCCATGTGAAGTGCAAGCATTAGACGTAGATAGGTAGTTAAGCATAGGTCCCAAAAAATATTGTACTAAGCATAAAAGTTATGAAATATACAAAGCCTTTCAGTAATAGCAGACACCTATGAATGTATTTATTTATTACTAGCACTTGGCCCGCGACCGCGTCTGTAAGTTTGTATGTAGAGGGTAATCTCCGAAACTACTCATCCGATTTTAAAAATTATTTCACCCACAAGAAGCTACGTTGTCCCTGAGTGCTATAGGCTATTATCAAAAAATTATCGATCCTTAAGAAAATTCGCGCGGATGAAGTCGCGGGCAAAGTGCTAGTAATATATATACATATACTATTATTGTGTTTTTATTTTCAAACTGTTTTGTCCCACTGCAGGGCAAAGGCCTCCTTTATGTATTTAACATAAAATAAATAATCAGAGCATTACAGGTTACGCTACGCTACACAAAAAAAGAATATTTTCCAAAAGGGTCCGCGTGCGCAGCAATCGTTTGGAAAATGTTTTTTTATTCGTAATATAAATAAAATAAATTTTATCCGAGAAAAGGAATAAAAAACTGGTCGGGCTTAAAGAGCGTAAAGGTTTAAAAGCTGCATCAGCATGCAGTAACAATAAAAAAAAAAACATTAAAATGTTTTGTTTTCTTTTTCTCTGGTTAACTAAAAATAGTTTATGCTTTAAGCTGCGTACCTACCTAGCTACCTACGCAGCAGAAATGATTATACGCTTTCGAACAATAAAGTGCTAATAATAACAGATATTAAAAAATTACAATTACTTAGTAAACATGTTTTTGTTGACAAAGAGGCATCCGAAGGTTTTTTTTTTGTAAAATTATTGAATAGTTCAGGGACCGTAACGACGCTCCATGTAAAGCACTGGCATTGAGCTGCATCCGGTTAGACTGGAAGCCGGCTGGAAGTTGGGAAACGGCTATGCAGGTGAGGATGAGGGACCGCAATGATACGGTCATTTAAATTCATAATGCCGGCCATTCAGGATTCACACCAGTAGGGTTTCAAATTTATGAAGAGCTTACCTGAATTTACAATATAATCCATTGGCACTACCACTCGGCGTATCTTTGGCATCAATCAAAACTACGTTCACCATTGACTTCCATGACTTCTTGAGAATGTCGAATTTTTTGTTTTTCCAAACATACTGGCAGACAAAAGAAAAACGAACATTTAAGTCATGGAATATTAAATAGACCGAGAAATAATAAAAGTACAAAATACATACGAAGTTGTAGACCTGTAGCGCAAGAAACGCCGCATCAACACATCTCTGTTTGTAATAACTAATAATTGTATTCGTCTTGTTTCTTTATTAAACGAAATAAAAAAAAATATGAGCACAATAGAAATTCACATATTTTCGTATTTTATTCTTCAGTGGCGTTTAAATTAACCCTGAAGGAAACTAACCAAGAATAAAACATCAAAAACAAACCATATTGTCACAGTTTTCCATCGTAATTATAAGTTTTTTTTTAGTACAATTATCAGTTGAATATTGACCACTAGAGTGGGTGACATCACTCGATGCAAAACATTTATAGTTACACTACTGGTTAAAATGGGAATAATTTGTGCATTCAGCGTTTGCGAAGTAACAACTTCTATTGAGCGTTTCGGAAATTTAAAGATTTCTTCAATTTGTAGTGTGTAAATGTGCTTATTGTTTTGTGCAAGAATAAATCTTTGTTAGTAGAATCTCAAAGATTACATTATCAGATAAAGTTCGATCAATATATTATTTCTGTTGATTGCAATGTGACCAAAACAATACAAGCTATTATTACACAATACGAATTACGTACCAACCTTCTGAACTTTTTTCCCGTGGTCTCTGAGAATGGTCAACCCACTGCCAATGCGGTCCATGAACTCCGAAGAGACAGCAAGCGCGGTGGGCGCCAGCGGGTCCATCACCAAACCGTCAGGAATTGCGAGCGACCTAGTGAACACACACTTATCATTATCTTTATATCAACAACCAGAAAACAACACATATCATCATCATCAACAACAACCACTCAATAGTCCTTTGTTGTAATAGTAATATGGTCCATACAAAAATTTTCAAATATTTATTTTATTTTAAGCCGTATTTGTTTCTCTCTTTAAAATCTACAATATTGGAAAATGTTAAACTATTGAATACGATATGATACGATTTTTAAGTATAATTATTTAATTAAGAAATGTTATTGTGATAATTTAATTATTAAATATAACAACCCTTATTATTATTATCGTGCTGAGCGCACTTCGCAGTGTGCGTGCTTTACCCGCGACGCATGCCGATGTACTCTGCTCTCATAATGAAATACTCGTTTTGGCAGACATGTCCGCGCTTCTCAGACAGGACGAAGCTTCCGAATATTATTTCATACATGCCGCCGTTATGTACACTATGATAACCATATCACTTATATGGCAGTAACGCAGTGTAATCTGGCACTACTGCTGCGTAAGCAAAGGTTAATGATACGAAATTGTAACTCGCCGCTGCCGCAGCGTCGAGCTTAGAGCTATAGGTTGTGTTACTTAGAGAATATGTACAGACGGCAGCACGTCGAGCCATACCAAACTCTCGAATTTTCCAAACTGAATATGAACCTTACTCTCTATACAGTTGAAAATCTATCAAAGAAATTTGAAAGATTGTTGTAGCTTGATGTACTGGTCTCTGTACCACTGTATGCACCTATACCTCCTATGAGCATGCATAAAAACATAATATATTCATTCCTAACTTTTCGAAGTGTGGTACCGCAAGACCTTGGAGGTCACGGTGTCGTAACGGGACTATGTAGACAACAAAATGTCTTCTATTTGATAACGTACTTAGCACACTTTTATAACAAATGATGTTTTTGCTTAGAGTTTTTTGCTTCAGGAATTATCACACTTGCATAAATGTAAATAGCTACCTACCTACCTACATACACTTACAGGTACTTATACTTACTTCATTTATAATAGTATTAGAAAAAAGAGGCTCATAGAAGCAGGAATGCAAAACATTTTATTTCAAAGATAAGTTAAAACAATTTTAATTAAACTTATTTTAACATAATTTTGATAAATAGATCTAAGATAGTAGGTACTAAATATGGGCGTATAATATTATAAACAGAATTAAAGTCTTTTAAAGATTAGGTAACATTTTAAATTCGGTAGAATTACAGAGAAACGAACAACGTTCTGGGTATTGTTCATCCCTGCTTTTGTTAGGTTTTTAGCATTGACACTGTAATTTTAAATTGGAATTAAATAAACAACTAAATGAAAGCCACATAATTTTAGAAGATAAATTATTAGAATAGTTACAAATACGCGTGACAGCTGCTGTAAAAATAGATTAGTTATAATAAATTCGGTGTCTATCGTAACTTTAGCATGTTTATTGTACTTTTGTTACAAAGTATGCATTAAAAAGAACCTTTTTTAACTTCTGTCTAATGCTATTGTAAATGGTGTCGGTCGGTGAAACTTGTGATCATATTACTTAGATTGCGTAAAATCGAGCATGAATAATAAGTTGTAAATATAATATAATATGTGGGGACATTTTCACACACGGCCATCTGACCCCAAACTAGGGAGACCCTGTACTATGGGTGTCAGACAGCTGATATACATACACAAATACATTTTTTTTTTGTAAATACATACATATATAGATAAACAACACCCAGACACAAGGCAAACACAAATGCTCATCACACAAATGTTTACCCTGGGCGGGAATCGAACCCGCAACACGCTGCGCAGCAGTCGATCGCTCAGCCACTGCGCCAACCGTGTCGTCAAAATGTAATTTATAAGATTTAGTTTCATGGGGGACTTTCCATTTTTGTTTTAAATTTATTTTTACCATATTAAATTTGTCGTCGATTGCCAAATTCTATACCTTATCTTATTTTTAAACACTCACTTCTGAAAACTGTATTAGGTATTTTGTAACTCGATGAACTACGCTAGCGCTACTAAGTGAAAACATGGGTGACCCGAACTTTAGTGAATACCAAATAGTTTTCTCTTGATAAATACTTTTCAGGTATGTGAAATCGGAAATGAGATAGGAATCGAATTCGCGGGTGATTTCTTACTGAATTGCACTGCTGAGTTGTGTGTTAGGTAAATAAATGAAAAAGTAATGGTACTATATCTATAGATTTCTAAACTTTTGAAACAATCCAAATAATATTCGAAGTTCGAACGTGCTGAAAATTACACAATTTTGACCCTGTTGACAATCACCCCATACTGGATTACACAATAGGTAGGTATGATGGGTTATTGTCGATTTGCCTCAAAGTCGATTTGTCACAGTATTAGCATGAAAAAATACGTGTCAAATGTGTCAATACGTCACAGGTAGATATAGGTTGTTGTAAATTATTCACACATCTTTACTTTATATCATTTTTGAAAAAAGTACCGTAAGCAAGCAATGTTCTAGCTCTAGATTCTAACATCAAAGAAACTCTTCATGCCCTAGACCTTGAGAAGTTGAGACTGGTTACTACAGATAAGTATCCATCTAGTTACACAATCATCATAACACAAACATTTACACAAACTTACACTTACTTACTTACACAATACAACAATAAATAAATAAATAAATAAATAAATAAATAAATAAACATACAACAAAATCAACAATTTACTATTGCCAAAAAAAAAAAAATAATTACTAAGAAAAAGTCTAAGTGTGATGAATTTACACATTGCTTTTTTCTGTGACGAATCGACTTTGTGGCATATTGACACTAATCTTCTGCTTGATTTTTTGCCAAGTATTACAACATGTTGTTTAATATCAATAGATGATTTCTTATACATAATAAGATATCAGTCATCTCTTAACAGTTTTGATAAAAAAATGTTTCTATAAATTATTCGATTAGGTACGCATTGTACGGTATCCCCACAATTATCATACCTCCTCACATTGTATTTATATTACCTAAACTGTTCGAGCGTAACAGTAAATATTGAAATATCTTTACCAATTCAGAATTAAAGTCCCCAGCTGTTCCAGAATTTCCAGGTTGTGCGTTCCATTGTTGACTAGCATAAACAGAGATATTTCACACAAAAAAGTCGTTCCTCAGCAATAATTTTTGCTCAATTTTACTTCGTTTGATTTAGCTTAGTCTTGGACGTAATAAGCAGATAATCTAACTTGGATCCAGCAACTATTGTGTTGAACGTGTGACGTCGTTAAAACGTGTGACGTCGATTTCCTTTGACCATTCGTGATGTGTAGATCATCTATGGAACTTTTAAAGATACTAATAGGATTTAAATTGCCATTACTTTTTTAGTAGAATTTTATCTTTATTGTTTTCTCAATTATATTTTCAACAAGTCACGATCAATAATGACCACTTATACTTTGCAAATAAAATGTCTTTAAATATACCTTTTCGTTCATACAGGATACAAGTTTGGAAACTTAACTTATGACGTATGAGGTCAACTACCGCTCAGACAAGCTACTCTTTATAGAGGAGGGTGATAATCAAGACCCGCAGGGGCGGACAGGACGAAACGTTTGGTGACGTGTCCCATCCCATGGCGCGCGTCACCAAGCTTTTTCGAGTACCTTTTCCTACTAAGTACTAAAATTTTTAGTATAATATCGCTGTAGGTATCAATGGTATTCCAGTGTATTCCATGGCAAACCTGCGTCAACAACCTGCCTGGAATATGAATTTCCAAAGTTTTGCGAATCGATCGCACGCACGACTTCATAATTGACTTGATTTATCAAGGTTTTTTAAAAATAGCACTAACTGGGAAATTCATACTTTTTGTAACAAATAATTAAACATTTAATTATATCTATTGTTGTTGTACCTATATAAGTATTAGCTATTGTTATATATCTTAACTTCCATAATCTACATATTATAAAGTAGGTAGATACCTAAATAACTTGTCGCTAAATAATTTATCTTGCTTATGAGTGGCCTTAGGGTTTGTGCACACCGTAGAGATATCCGAGTGCACACGATGCCTTGCGGTGCCCGGTTTTCCTTTTTTGAACAAAGATTTTTTTTTAAATTTTAATTTGATTAATTTGATTATATCATGAATGAAATCAAAATCTTATGCCCCACCGCAAAGATTTCCTCTTCGCTCGGCGAGTAAGTGCGATTTTGGGCGTTAACAAGCTACTTTTGCAGATTTTAAACTGACAATCACATCAAAATGTGTAATGTAAATGATTTGAAAAAAATATATACTAAACTAGAACATTCTCTTAATCATTTAGTATGTGAATATTTTTGATTAAGTTCATATTAAATAGTTTAATTAAATCGTGAAGTTGTGTCTGACGCGTACAAAACATTGATAATCACACAAAATCTACCAGGAATATTTAAACGAAACTTTTACTATCTTACAGACAATTTTGTTATCTATCTCTTAGTATACGCCTTTTATTTAAGTTAAAGAATGCTATCTTTTCTTTAATTTTTTTGACTAAACTTTGAGAGTTTTGGACGCAGCCGGCAGCGCATACGATTCTCTGGTCGCTCAAGGTCGCCGGCGTATATTGTCGCCATGACGCGATCTAATAGGTTTAAAATCTCACACTAGGCATTCTGAGCGCACCGTGTGGTACACCATGAATATTTGTATGTAAAACGCCGCCCGCTGCAACACCGCGCCGCGCGCCGCCGCAACGCATCGTATGCACAGGCCCTTAGAGAGATCATTAACATGGTGGGGAAAATCGGCCGGCCGCGACCGGGGCTACGCACATTCTGCGTATTATGAGTTCAGTGGAAATGTTTCTCAGGTACTTATTAATCTTACTCTAAAGTTTTGGTTTATTTGTTACAAACATAATATAATTAAATAGGAGTTATTGGTGGCAGTCGGAAATTGACAAGTTAATCTAGCGAATTTCCCGCTTCCGGTCAACAACGTACGTATTAACAGTAGATACCTATCTACGATAAGATTTTATTTACTTTAACATATTAATATACCTAGCGGATAATCATGTCACAGACAATAAAATAAATTAACTTAAAAAAATTAATTGTTATATTACCTCAGTGTAGGTAGGTACTTAGATGGTTTAGTTAGTTGAACAAAATGAAGTTGATAATTTTTAAGTACGTAAGTTACAAAAATAAAATGTTTACATACCAAAACAGATTCTCTAAGCATCCCAAATAACACTCGCATCACAAGAACACAAACTTTTCAATGAGCACTCTAAAAATGATTTTAACCAAACTTGAACCTGACCTTATCGAGTTCGACGACAGTACTATAAACACAGCGCGCCCAACAACCGATTGATCGAAAATGAAGCAAACACACGTGGAACTCGAATTGGAATAAAACTTACACAAATATGTGGTTCAAAGCCGCACACCACCTTGTATCTGACATCAGGAAGCTACTATCCGTCATCGTTGATCGCCTCACAGACTAAGAGCAAGACTAAACACCGATTGTAAGCACGTAACTAATTTAATAGTGCCCTTGGTATCGGTTTTTGTCAAAATTGTTGATTGAACCTTTACTTTAAAGTTCTCTTTGATCGCGAAGACAGTCGGCACGACCGTTATGTATGTGGTCAAATACATAATAAGCTTAGAATACGGCTTGTTTGGTAGATGAATCCGACATTTGCTCTTTGTACTTTAGATCGAGACGTGGAAGTATCTGTACAGTAGGACGACGTGTCAATGATTCTCAGAACTTAACTTTGGCATATCAGGTATTCGGGGGTTGCGGGAGTATCTCCAGTTCCCGCGACCCTCGACGTAGGTGTGAGATGGAAAACCGGGGGTGGTTTTTAGTCAGTAGGAGTCTGACAGACCCCTTCGCCCGCCGCAGGGCGAAGAACATCCACGACAATTTTACACCCCAGAACAAAAAAAAACCGGACAAGTGCGAGTCGGACTCGCCCACCGAGGGTTCCGTACATATTAGTAGGTACATATCCATACTTCTATACTAATCCATACCTACTATCCATACTTTAATCTACTTAATATTATAAATGCGTTTTTTGCGACATAAACGGCCGTATCTTTTTTTCACGTTAACATAGAGGGTTCATTTTTTATAGCATCAAGGAACCGTAGATTTGAGTATAATAATATGGTTTTAATTTCAACTCGATACCTCCACGCGTTCCCGAGATAAAAATTCTTGACAGACAGACAGACGGACAACAAAGTGATCCTATATGGGTTCCGTTTTTCCTTTTGAGGTACGGAACCCTAAAAAGAAAAAAGAAGAATGGTATATCAGGTATAGAAACTCGTTTAATATACCGGAACAAAAAAAGAAAAATGAAGAATGGTATATCAGGTAAAGAAACTCGTTTAAGTACCTAAGTACCTACGGTTAACCAGTGTTTTAAATAACTAATCCTATTTAATGGAGGCAAAGTATGAGAATGTTGACAAATGCAGGATTCATATGTCTGTTTTTTTTATCCTAGTACTTGTGGATTTTAATAGGTAGGATGGTATGGTACCTATAACGGGCTGGTGTCCGCAACTCCACGTTTCAGCGCGTAGGTATACCATTATAAATATAGGTACCTAATCTGATCAGTGATCACTGATCACATTATGTAAATTCATCAATAATCCAGGATGATCATTACAATAAAATAAAATTACCTTGTTCTTACCATGCCTACCTTTGAGAAAAAACACGTTAACACATAAAATATACCTATCTATTTAAAATACAACTTTAATCTCACGAATAAAATTCAAATGATTTTCTACAAAATTCGTTGGGATAAAAGTTCATCAACATACCATCAGACCTGGACCTGATAGACCAGTCGTAGACCCAACTTCATCGTTTGGTTGAACAATAGGTAATGAGTTCAATTCAATCGACATTATTATTTTTTAGTAAAAATGCATTTAAGAAGTATAAGAAGTATTCGTCTTTTCGAATCGATGGATTTCCTTTTTTTTTTTGCTAGACTAGGTACTGGGGCCCAGTAGGTATAGTTTTTAATGTCCTCTAAGGTGCAGGTGTAGGGGCACTTTGGGCACTGTAGAAAGTGGGCCATTGTCTGGTCAGGATCACCACACTCACACTGGGTATCGGTGGGACTATTGTCCCCCATTTTGCTAGGTTATGTTTGCAGCCGCCTACCTGGGTGCGCAGTCTATTGAGCGTTTTCCATATAGGCCACTGCAAATCACTTCCGAGTGGCATGTGTTCTTTGGGTTGAACGAAGTTGGGTGGTGGTGGAAGAAGATTTTCCCACAACTTACGTCTCACCGTACGCGGACGGTCCTGGATGGCCTGTGTGCCGCGAAGAAAACTTTTCCGACTCTTAAGTCTACCCGGAGCTGTAGTGTATTTGTAGAGGGGATGTCGGGAATCGGATTCTTGGTGATATTTCACAAGCGCGCATGCGACATCCCTACGATCGACCGGTGGTGCGATACCAGCCAACGGGTAGAGCTTGTGGAGCGGAGTCGGAGATAAGAAGTATATAAGTATAAGAAGAATAATTTAAGAAGTAAGAAATAATTAATGTATGCACACAAAATTCCTATTTGTATTTTTTAAATTTTTAAATGCAGATTTAAGTTTTGGGACAATGCCTGACGTATCTATTGTATCATTCTGTGTTGCTTTGCTAGCTAGTTTTAAATACTTTTAAATCTGTGGAGAACGTAGTGGGTAGCATGATTGTTAAAATGTAATATTTAGATATTAAGACTATTTCTTATTGTGCTACTGTTTGTTTTCCATAAATAAATAAAATAAAATAAAAATAAAAGTGTAGATAGTCGCTTACGAGCTCAACTGTCCAATTAGCAGACGCGAATCTCCTGGAGATTTCGTTAAGATAAGATAAGATGCATATGAACATGAATGTTATAGTAATAATCACAGATATAGATAGACGTAGCTAGATAACGCAAGAGCAACTACTTCGCGTGGGCGTGCCTAGTTTCGTGCCTAGCTTACGTACAAAAATCGTAAGTAAATAAATAAAGTTAACGTTTCCTTCCATCGGTAAGTCATTTTGTGATTAATATTATGCGTAATTAACTTAAAAACAATTATTTTTAATCTAATACCCCCAGTAATACCTGGTAATACCAAATTTAAGAAAAACAAAACATTGTGACGTTATAATAGGTAGTAAAAAAATGGCACACTTGGTTTTCATAAAGATCGTGATACTTGCGTTATCTAGGGTCTATCTATATCTTCTGTGGTAGGTAATAACGTACGAGTACATACTGTGTCTATCTAAATCTATATATATTCACACAATGTGTATTGTTCAGACCCATGTCAGCAAATACAAGTTCAAATATTTGAATTTCGTTGCAAACTTGTGTGCTTGGGTGACTTGGCATTGAGTGTATAATACAGAACTTACAAAAGATAAACTGACCATTTGAAACACAAAATTCAGTCGACGGCAGTATTTCAGGTTTTGTTAAACATGCGAGCACCCATAGGGTAGCTGGTAGGGGAGACCACGTATAAAAGTAACACGGGATGAACGTAACAAATGCATTTCTGAGCAAATTATATTAGCTGCACTGATGACTGCTTCCATGATACCTATGTGCCATTTTGAACTCCTCATCACCTCACGTAGCACTCACGGAGCTGTGCTGTCAGGTTGTGGACGTAGCCAGTCAGTACCGCGAAAAATACCTTCAAAGTAAGTCTGGGCTGTTTTCTTCAACTGTCTTTGTGTTTATTATGGTAAGTTGAAACTCATGTGTCAAGTGTCAGTCATGTAATTTAACTATTCGTCTTTCCATTTCGGCATTCAAAACAGTATCTTTCTAACGGTTTTTTAAAGTTAAAGGGAAGTATTTGTCATATTTAAATGTGTGAAAATGTCCCCACATTATTATTATTATTATATTCGAGAAAAATTAAAGATAGGGATGAAAGTAACAACTTGTTACTTTTATCCCGATTATTTATTTTCTCATATAGATTATTATCGAGATTATTTTATCATATATACCTAAGTATATGTTATTATGTTTTTTAATATTTTACAGATTTATTTTCTTATTGCAGAATGCCCCGAACGACCAGTAGATGTATAGTTACTAAATAAATAATGGATTTGCCTGCAGAAGTACTTCTGAGAAAAGTACCATTTTGAGATGCTGAAAATTCTTATCAGCTGTGCCATATACCTAAGTTTGTATAGATAAATAAGTTTGTGCAAAAGAAAAATATTCTTGAAGGCATCGTCGACATCGTTTGATAACTTACACATCCCATCATCTGCCTTTTCAGCTAGTGTGCAGGACGTCTCGTCTATGAAGTTCAGCCCTTATCAAAGGCAAGACCCAGGATAGACAACGAAAAGGGAAAGAAAGGTAGAAAACCAGCATTAATGACTGATACTCCAAACCACAAGAAGAAAGAAAGCCTAGAGTTACAGAAGTTAAGAAACCCATTTTGCAGACTGCTGAAAAGACAAAATAGATAAGGAATTCAATTGTTAAGAAAACTAGAAGATTGTTATGTTCCTTCGGTATGTTAATTTTTTTTTCATAATAATGATACTAATGTAAAACCTGATTTTAATATGAATATGTTTATTATGACAGTAACTTTGTTTTCATTTACAATGTTACAACTATCCTCTTACGCTGTTACAATCAACCCTAGATGTGGGGATAGTTGTAACAAATTTCGCTTCGTTTATTTTGTCATTTTTCTCAAAATCTGTAATACCTGTTGCAATTACACTGGAGTTAAAAGATAGCTGAAAGACCAATCTATCGTGTGTACTGGTTAGAATTTAGATATTTAAAAAGCTCTGTGAGATATTACGAGAAAACTGAAAATTGTTACGTCCCTGGTCTCCCCTATGTACAATCACAGAAATATAAACTTATATATATGGGTGCAATTGTCCGTGTGGTGTCGGACGTAAAGAATAGCACCATCCCATATCTTCCCGTGGGTGTCGTAAGAGGCGACTAAGGGACTCACCAGAGAATGGCAGCAGCGTTCTCTGTGCGTTTGTAACAACCATACTGCGATCCCGAACCCGTCTGCCAAGCGTGGCGATTATGGTAAAACCCCCCATTTTGGGGGAGGCCTGTGTCCAGCAGTGGACGCCTTTCGGCTGAAATGATCTATGGGTACAATGTTACGGCTAAAGATGAGTGTGATAATAAAATTAAGATTAACCGGCTGAACATATACAGGGTGGGGATGGCAATAGCACAAAAAAGGATCATAGTAGGATTTGGTAATTTGGTGTAATTGTTTTTATTGAGCATTAATAATATTAAATTATGACGCCACAAGTTGCTGCTCTTCTCACAAGTTAGAAATCAATATTTCATATGGTGTTTTATTTTGGTTACATTTATATGCTCTTTAGTATATAGATAACTGTTTTTATTTTTAATTTCGTTTTTAGGATTTATTTGATAGTTTTAGAATAATCATATGAACTAGTATTACCAGTATTTTAATTTTTTGTCGTATCATCCCCACCGTGTATAAAGGTTTCTTCTGTCTATCATCCTATTACAGTCTGAATTGAACCTAACTATACTAGGTTTTTTAAACCACTTGTATCCCTTGATAAAAGTGGTTTAAAAAACCTAGTATTCTAACCTTAGATCATGGTTGCAACAACCTTTTGTTAGCAATTAATTAGTGTACCTAAAAATATATTATTAATGTTATGGGACGCACCCCTTTTTAGCCGTTGCGTTTAGTCTGATGCAGATGTGTCGGTTAGCCGACTAAAGATGAAATAAACTTAGGTAAGTTTAGCTGACTTATCTTAATTTTATTTTCACATCCATCTTCAGCCGTATATGACACTGATTCATTTATTCCAAAAATAACGCTGTCTTTGTTGTCAAAGGGGTAAATAAAAAAGATTTGATGAACATGTCACGTTTAATGTAAACAATAAAATGTTGGCTGCTTGAACTCTGTTCATCTTTTTTGTTGTAATTGACACTTCAGGCAATATTGTTTTTACATAGCCATTGTTTAGTTTTTCTGGGTTTACTGTGATCGGTGGATAGGGTCACCATATTCGATCTTCAAATAATATGAAAATAAATAAGATTATGGTAGATAAGATAATTATGAATTAACCGCGAAGGTTACCTATACGATGAGTCCTGCCTGTGCAAATAGATAACTTAGGAAATAGTACAGTTAACTTACCTATTACACAAACTTCAACATGTGTTTCAACCTAAGGTTTTAACTTAGCAATGCTTGGTAATGAACAGCTTTTGTTTAACGACCGTAAAGTACCTACCTATGCTTGAAACAAGGAAAATCCTTTCCACTAAAATTTGACGCCTGCCATTGAAATGTCATTTCAATGGAATATTCGTGATACTGCATGACGAATTTTAATAGTATGAGTTTATTTAAGTAATAGTTTTTACCGGCCTAACAAAAAGCTCATTAGATAAAAAAATCATCAAAAAAAAAAAAACAAACCCTCATTAGAAAATGTTAGTGAAGTTGATCAAATGTTTAAAATAAATAGAATAATAGCATCACGCTAATTTTCAAATAGATTAAAACAGTCCGTCCCAAAGGCGGATTGTTTAATTGCGTCAAGAGTTACAATTAAAACCATATTGTATGACATAAGTAACCATCACTTCAATTTATCATTCTCACTTTTCACGCGATAGGGATCGCGATGTTTAGAAGCAACCTATTTATAGGCTGCTGCATCAAGCAGAAAAAAGCGGCCAAGTGCGAGTCGGACTCGCCTACGAAGGGTTCCGTAGCAGCAAGTAACATAATTATAAAACTTTTTTTTATTTTTATATGTGAGTTGATTAAATGAAAGGTAAATTGCGGTTGACGATTTATGACGTATTAAAGAAAACTACTTACTAGATCTCGTTCAAACCAATTTCCGGTGGAAGTTTACATGGTAATGTACCTACACCACATATTTTTTTTTAGTTTTTTCTTTCTCTTATTTTAGAAGTTACAGGGGGAGGGGGGAAAGTCATTGTACCACTTTGGAAGTGTCTCTCGCGCTAACTATTGTTTAGAAAAAAAAATGATATTAGAAACCTCAATATCATTTTTGAACACCTATCCATAGATACCCCACACGTATGGGTTTGATGAAATTTGTTTTTTGAGTTTCAGTTCTAAGTATGGGGAACCCCCAAAATTTATTGTTTTTTTTCTATATTTGTGTGAAAATCTTAATGTGGTTCACAGAATACTTACCAAGTTTCAACAGTATATTTCTTATAGTTTCGGAAAAAAAAGTGGCTGTGACACACGGACGGACAGACAGACAGACATGACGAATCCATAAGGGTTCCGTTTTTTGCCATTTGGCTACGGAACCCTAAAAAGGCAGTTTTTATAATCGGAGAACCCTAACCGAATTATGAAGGTGCCACCGCTCCGGGCAAGGCTATCATGGTTCTATAGTTGTCATAGCGGTCATAATTTGATGGCAGGGAACGATTGTCGCCGGGATTTTATTCCGTGGAGATGGCGCCTAAGGTAAATAACTAAATATTAAATAGGTACATAATCATTCTTAACACCACCAAATTATCAGACTTTTAACTTTGGTCGCTGCTTCGTCATAGTGGAATAACACCAACATCTTAAATAGAAACTTCTTCCTTGAAGATTTTTTTATTAGAATTCATTGATGAATAGACTTCGCTTCGCTCGTTAGCTTTTTATTTAATGTCTATTAATAGATTATTTGATGTTGGAAAAATTGTGTAAAGTAATTATTGTTAACATCATGTCTGCGACTTCGTCCGCGTAGATCTATAGTACTTCCCCTACAAACTCAATACCTACCCCCTATTCCCTAGTTAAACGTTGTTAGTTTTTAACTACATACACCACAAAAGGGTGAGGGGTAGTTAAAAACTAATAACGTGTAACTTTATCATTAACTTAAGGTCGCCTCTTTCATACAACTCCCCACATTCCACACCCTCAAGGGTGTAATTTCCAAAAAGGCTGAAACACGTATTTTACTATTTATAATAGTTAATCATTAAAACGACGGATTTTCATAAAAACGTTCATCCATTATTTTGTACTCTTAGGGGTTGAATTTTCAATAATTATCTCTTAGTGGGTACAGTGTAAAAGGAAGCGTCTTGCAAATTTTTCGTCGGTTATTAAAAAAAGAATCAGCTGTTCTATACAAAACCACCAACACGGTCAAAATGTATGAAACACCTGATTATTTAAAATAGGCATTATTACCGTGTTCATAATTATGAACTATCTTTTTTACGCATAATATAGGGTGACTGGTAATTAGTGTACGATACTTAAACACGTGATTGTGTTCATTATAACAAACCACTTTCCCGAAGATTTTTTTTTTTTGTACTTGTTCACTTTATGTCACAGGCGTGCGCGCGCGTGAATTTCATACGACTGTTGTGTTATTGTGATAAAACTGAACCAGTACAAAAAACATTTTTTCTTCGGGAAAGTTGTTTGTTATCATGAACACAATCACGTGTTTAAGTATCGTACACTAATTACCAGTCACCCTATATAAACCTTTTCAGGTTTACCCCCACGAAAATAATGATTCACTACATCATATAATCAATCATCATATAATATGTAAAGTTACTGAAAACAAAAGAAAATACTCCATGCTCATCTTTTAGTAACGGGTATGCCCCCCTCGTTTAGCTACGCACTCCTGAAGCCTGGAGTGCATGCTCTCAATCAAATGCCATTTCCATTAGAAGAGAGACATTTTCCATTAGAATCTCTTCCCAGGTCCTTGAGGTGATTCACTACATCATTATTTTCGTGGTGGAAAACTTCATGGATATACTTACTAATTTTACTGTTACTAGTTACTTAGGGTTACGTCGTACTCCGTGTCATCAGTATGAAGGGAACTAAATCTTGTCAACTGAAAGTCAGGACTCAAATTTAAGGATAGTGGCAAGTGAAGCAGTAGTCCTTCTTCGACTAACCATCATAAGGGCGCGGACCCATTGTCAATTATTAACTACTAGCGTCCCGTTCCGGCTTCGCACGGGTGCAACGCATTAAAATCCGTTGCGTTGTTCAAACAGCGGGAACGACTTTATTTTATACTATGTACAGATGTAGTAAGCCATTATATTGTAATTGCTGTCTAATCGTATATATCAAATTGCAGTTTAGCTCTTGTTGAACTACACAAATAGCTTCTAGCTATTTTTTCATTAAACGAAACGTGAGTATAGCTTCTAGCTAGTTATAATTCTCATTTTCTACTTTTTCAACATTATTTTTTAATACATAATAGTAATATTTTCGTAATTTTGGCTCTGTAGCTGTCTTTATGACTGTACTAGCTTTTGCCCGCGACTTCGTCCGCGTATATGTCGGTTATCGCGGACGCAGACGAAGTCGAAGTCGAAGTCGAATAAAAAGTAGCCTATGTCCTTTGTTGGGGTGCACACTTACCCTGTACCAAATTTCACACAAATCGGTTCAGTAGTTTAGGCGTGAAGAAAAGACAGACAGACAGACAGACAGAGTTAGTTTCGCATTTATAATATTAGCTAGGAATTAGGATATACTGTTGGAAAAACGCATAAAACAAAATATTTTGGCATATTGTAATGGTTGTATTCGTCCTGAAAGTTAACTCTGACGTCTATTTTCGTAAAACGATATGAAAGAATTGTCTTCGCTTTAAAAAACCATAATAAAAAATTATAGTTTTACTCTGTAGCTGTCTAAATCAAGACTTAATCTTTCTAAAACTGTAAATTGTGAGGGGGCGCCCTAACGGCGCGTGGCATCAAACAGGTACAGTCACCAAAAGAGATAAGTATCCATGTCGCCGGGAGTAGTTGAAGATTATTTAGAAACCGGTGGGTGTTTATGAATAAAATAAAATACAATTAATAGAGAACAAACAGTTCAATGATTTAATTAAATTCCATTTGAAAGCCTCCATTGGTTTTTAAGTAAACTTCAACTTTCCCGGCGACATGGTTACTTATCTCTTTTGGTGACCGTACATACATACATGACATTTATTAGATGTGCAGGTGGTAACTCTATAGCAACGTCTGCATAAGTAATTTCAATTTTGTACTTAAACTCGGTAAGGACGTTTCCTTCACCTTGTCTTGAAAAGTAGAACTATTACAAACGTATCTACATACATATAGTTTTTTTAACAGCATCGCTTGCAGTTTACCCACTCCTAAAGGGGAATAACAGTGACTGATAAATAAAGTCATAATTAAGAAAATTATACGTCTTGCCTTAATTTTTATGTAAACGCTCGTTTTGTAACTCCAAAGATAAGCTTAGGCTTCCGTGATTGAGAAAAAAAGCAAGGTTGATGAGATGACGTTGCATTCGTTGTGACGTCATTAGTCAAATAAATGGAAGGGAAGTAAGAGCAAGAAAGTCGACATCTAGAATATCCTTGAGTAGGCGGAAAGTTTATCTGAGATAAAGCAATGGAAATCAACAAGGAAATGTCACAGATATTTTATCGAAGTTCAGTTTTATTGTAATTATATTTCGCTAATGTCATCAGCATTGTTAAGTAAAAGTTTCAGAGAAACGATCGCGACATTTCTTAAAGTGTAATTTATTCGCGGAAAGTTATTACTAAATGTCCTTTAAAACAAATGACTGTTATTAAAGCTACAGTCCGTAGCTAGCTATGTCATTCGTACTTCGTAGCTTATCCCTGCGTAGCCACCAAGACGTACGAATACCGATACAGTTTTGTTTCGATACGCCGTTTCTTAATGGATTTGAATGTTAAGGCAACACTAAAAAGCGAAAAAAAAAAGTTGCAAAAAAAAACGAAAACCGCCTTCAAAAACTAAAAAAGTGATCGGTCGGTAAAAGAGTCGGTGGCGGTAGCTTTGTGTTTGTTGTTTTGTATTGCCACTGACTACCGAAAGTAAAGGAATGTGTGTTCAGCTATGTTATTCTGTAAGAACTCACTATAGTTCTCACTTCTGATTCCGCGGTGAAATCTGCTTTAGGTATCCTGTAACTCAATAAAAACTACGCTAGCGCCACTGAGTGACAACATATGTTATGAGAACTATTAATACGTTACTATTTTAGCGAATACCAAATACTTTTCACTTCAGGTAACTGAAATCGGAAATGAGATAGGATTCGAATTCGCGGGTGAATTCTTTCAGAATTGCACTGCTGTGCTAAAGTTATTTATCACTTTTTAGTTTTTGAAGGCGGTTTTCTTTTTATTTGTAGAAACTTTTTCGGGATTATGGTCGTTCGACATTTTAATTTTCGGTATTTTGAACATTGACATTTTAACTGTAAACATTTTGATTTCCGAAATTCTAATATGTACCCACATATTGTCAATCCTTGATGATACATAAATATTACATAACTTCAAACCGTTTAAGGACCTTAGCAGGGTCTCTTATAATGTAAAAGGAAACTTCTAGTTAAATCAAGGTAAACCTTGATTTGGATTGAATCATTTGTACATATTAGGATATTGCCACTTTTGGATATGTTTAGGTGATTCAAAACAACTACCGCAGACATTGTACAGCCGGAACAGCCTACAGAAATAAAGCATGCTTTACAAAGATCATATCGTGTCGTCATTTGTTAATGAATCGTATTATGAAAGTATGACTGTATGTGTAATAATGAGTGCAATCAGCTGACTTTTTAGCACGTAGAAGCGTATTTATCTTTTGTTTTATCTAGATACGTACTCGTATAAGACTACGAGTATGTGAGGTCCAAGACTACTCGGGGCGATCGGGGCCTATTCAACAGGGTGGGATATGTACCCACCGTGTGGGATAGACTTGGACCGCCGGGCACTTCTTCTCATGCAACCGAGCGGGATGGCGGGTTGCGGATAGCCTAGCACCGGATGTGGGACCGACCTCCGGATTGACGAGGTCGATCACACCTCCGGTGTGCCTAATGTGGCCCCGGACAAGAGAAGTTCCCGAACGCCAAATCCCAGGCCTAGGGTAACCCAATCCCCCTTTCCTGTGATCCTATATCCAATTGAGGGGTTGAGTTGGTGGAGGTGTCGGCTGGTGAGTGGCTCTGGGTGGGTGGTGGTCGTTTGAGGGCAGCGGATGGTTGAGCGAATTTGCAGTCGGGGCTCGCAGTCTCTTGGTATAATCATGCCCTGGGATTGTGAGCTTCGCCTGCTAGGTTCGCTTGACCGTTTTGTCTGTTTGCTGCTTCTCGGACGCCCATCGCTCGCTCGGAGGTTATCTCGCTGGTTGGCGCCTTTGCCCACTCAACCTTTCAATTAACCCAATTCCCTCCATCCCTTTCCCTCCATCCCTTTCCCCATTTTTCCCTTCGGTCCATGAGGAGGGGTAACCTCACTTCCAAAAAAGCCCACCACAAAACCCAACCATGTCGCAGAAGAAGGAAAATTTTCCCCAGGTGGGTCCCGGCAATGCCGGGGAATCCCACACCGATTCGTCGGTCTGCCCCCTTCGTAATCTGGGGGGGGGCCCAAATCTGCTTCTAGATGCCGCGCCTTCCGCGCGGCAGGCTGCTTTAGCGCCCACTATACTGGCTGCGTCTCACGCGCCACCTGGCACAACTACGGCTGCGATTACCGCGCCTACTGACACAATAACGGCTGCGACTCCTGCGCCTACTACCCTGAAGCATACTACACTTTCCACGACGGCCTGGCAACAGAGCATCGTCAGGAATAGTATCACCAACAACCCTGACAACGACACTGACAAGGCACGACTCTCTAGCCTCGAAGGCGAACTCCGCGCGCTGGCATTACAGCGCGAGAAGATCGAAGCGAGGCTTAGGGACATCAACACAGAACACGGGACGGGGAAGGAAGCTAGATCCGGCGGCTCTGACTTCACCTCTGTGGACGAAGTACGCTTGCTCAAAGGAAAGCGCGGAAAAATCCGGAGCAGAGAGAAGAATCTCAGCAACCGTTTACGCAAAATCCGCGAAGGCAATAGCCAGCGCGATGCAAAAACGGTTGACTGTAAGGGAGTACGCGACCAGCCGCAAGTACGCGATGGGGACACCCAGCGCGAAAAGCGACCGGACGCGGAAACACATGGGCAGGGACCAGTACGCGAAGGGGAAACCCAGCGCGAAACGTCACTGTCCATGCCAGGGCCAGGCGGGGACAGTAACCGGAACCGTACTGACACAACACAACACCAACACCAATACACAAAAAAACGAGGCAAGCGATCTGGATTTTTGCACAAGGCGCCCGCGGCACAGCACATCCCGTCGTGCCCCTCAGAACCGCAACCCGGACCAAGTGGCCAGGGTGCGGCAAAGAGGGAACGACCGGATGACACGGCTTCACCGAGCACGCTCCAGGGAGATGCCAAGCGTGTAAAAGTCCAGACCGCTCAAGGGGGACAAAGAACCTACGCACGGGCCACTCAGGACATTCCTGCGCGGCTCGCCGTAGCGATTTGCCTCTCGCCTCCAACCCGAGACATGAACACCGACGAGGTTGAGCACATAAAGCTCAGCCTCGAAGACCTCGTCATGGACGCTGACCCCTCAAAACCACTCCCGGCCTTCCGTGGCTACCCACGGATAGCGGATGGCACCGTCCAGATGTGGTGCGAGGACGAAAATGCCCTGACCTGGCTAACCCAGAACGTGCCCAAAATAAGACTGCCCAACACGGACGCCACTCTGACAGTCATGAAACAGTCCGAGGTGCCGACCCGAGTCCGCGCTGCGCTCTTCTTACCCAGGTACAACGGAGACATAGCGCGGCTCCAGAGTGTTCTGAGCCGTCAGAACACGTGGTACGACATTGGTAGATGGACTCTCTACAGGGCGACATCGGTCGGTGGTGATAACCACGGGACATACCTGACCCTGGGTATCCCACCGGACGAAGTCGTAAAGGTCTTGGGGCGGGAGCGACGTGTATCGTACCTACTTGGTTCAATATACGTCCGCTTCTACCCCAACACCCAACCCTCAACCCAGACTGCGACCCCAAGCACGGCACTGACGACAGAAACACCGACGAAACACGAGGTGACAATGGAGGAACTGGAGGACGAGATGGCCAGAGCGGCGATGGCTGACACGAAGGCAGTGAGTGCGCCACCCACATCACCTGGGTGGACGGAGCAACTGCTCGCCTCGTCGCCCGGCGACGGCCGGCATGGGTTGGAGGACGGGGGGGAACTTTCCGATGGATCGGACTCCTCCTAACTTCACCCCATTGCCGTTGTCGACCACGTCCAGTTCCTTCAAAATCATCCAAACAAACCTCCAGCATAGCCAGAATGCCACGGCTTGCTTGCGCAGGGCGCTGGAGGTACAACCCCGAACCATCGCACTGATCCAAGAGCCGTGGATCAGAAACAACAGAATATGCGGCCTCAGTAACATCGGAGGTAAGCTAATTCTTGACACACAGAGCACAGGCAAGCCACGAACCTGTGCCTATATACCCAGAGATGTACCTACCACAACACTCACGCAATTCTGTTCCAGAGATCTAACAGCCGTCAGGCTCAACACTGATAACGAAACACCCGACATAGTCTTAGCGTCGGTATACATGCCAGGCGAACACGAAGACTGCCCACCTAAAGAGATGACCGACCTGGTGAAGCACTGCGAAGATGCCAACCTGAGCCTGGTCATTTGCACGGACTCAAACGCTCATCACCCACTTTGGGGCTGCAACAAAGCCAACTCCAGGGGCGAGGTATTATGCACGTATCTTTTCTCAACTAACCTTAATATTATAAACCATGGCTCAGAACCCACTTGGGTCACAGCCCGCGGACAAACAATTATTGATTTAACCCTTGCCTCAGAAAGCGCGGCAAATCTTATCTCAAACTGGCATGTATCCAATGAACCCTCCTGTTCCGATCACAGAAGGATTCGTTTCTCACTATTAGCTAACACAAAAAAACCCGAACCAAGGCGCAACCCGCGCCGAACCAATGTACCTGGCTACAAACGACTCCTGGCCTCCTTACTAGCCAGGGACCAAACACCTTTAAGCATAAAGAATCCCAAACAACTTGAGGACACCGTAACAAAGCTCTCAGAATATATTATTGAAGCCTACCACACCTGCTGCAAACTAAAAGACCCGAACGCCAAGGGTAAGGGAAACTCTTGGTGGAATGCGGAACTAGGCAAGCTCAGGCTAGAGGTACGCAAACAATTCAACAAAGCCAAAAATTCCAGACTACCCGAAGACTGGGAGCTATACAAAGAAACCCAATACACATTCAAAAAACAAATCAGAGCTGCCAGCAGAGCAGCCTGGAGAAAATTCTGCGAGAATATTGAATCACACAACGAGGCCGCACGGGTGAGAAAAATCCTAGCCACCGACCAAAACCGCACCCTCGGGTCGCTGAAAAACCCAGATAACACATACACGAAAACAGGACTTGAAACAAGTAAAGTTCTACTAGAAACTCACTTCCCGGACTGCAGCCTCTCCGAGGACAGGACATGGACAAGTGAGCCAACACACACACCTAACAACCAGGACTGGCATAGAGCCAGTACCATAGTAACAGAAGACCGAATAAGGTGGGCAATTAAAACCTTCAAACCCTATAAATCGGCAGGCCTAGACGAAATCTTCCCAGCGCTACTGCAATGGGGAGTTGATCTCCTCACATCGTGGCTGGTCTTAATCTATCGTGCCTGCCTAGCACACAATTACGTACCACTTGCATGGCGAGAGGTGAAAGTTATTTTCATCCCTAAACCAGGCAAAAAGGACTACACACAGCCCAAAGCGTACAGGCCAATAAGCCTGACATCATTCCTACTGAAAACCCTTGAGAGACTCTGCGACCGACACATCCGGGACGGACCTCTCCGGAGGCTGCCACTACACAAGCAGCAACACGCCTACTCCACAGGGAAATCAACGGAATCAGCACTGCACAGTGTGATCTCCAAGATCGAATGTGCGGTAGACCACAAATGTTCCTCACTAGCGGCTTTTATTGATATAGAAGGCGCTTTTGACAAAACCATATTCCACAGCATCAACGCAGGTCTCGAGGAACACGGTGTGGACTCGACCCTGCGAGGATGGATCACCAACATGCTCAGACTAAGAGCCGTACAAGTCACGGTGAATGACACCACAAGAGCCATTGTGGCGAAGGGATGCCCGCAGGGAGGCGTGCTCTCACCACTCTTATGGAATCTCGTAGTAGATAGCCTCATAAGGCGCCTAAATGACAGGGGATATTTCACAGTGGGTTACGCTGATGATATAACCATTATAATAAACGGCACACATGAAAACACATTATGCAACCTTATGCGCCAAGCCTTGAAGATAGTAGAGGACTGGTGCAAGGAGTACAAATTAGCAGTGAACCCTACTAAAACCGAACTCGTCCTTTTCACAAAGAAAAGGAAGCTGGCAACTCTACAGTTACCACACTTCTTTGGAACTACGTTAAGCCTATCGGCTGAATCCAAATACCTGGGCATATATTTGGATAAACAGCTGACCTGGGCAAGACACACTGACTACATCACCACAAAAGCCAGCATAGCCCTATGGCAATGCAAAAGACTGCTTGGCAGGAATTGGGGCTTAAGCCCCAAAATCACCTACTGGCTATACACCACAGTCATCAGACCAATTGTCACATACGGCTCCCTAGTTTGGTGGCCCAGGACCAATCTGAGCACAGCCCAGAAGGAACTCGAGAAACTACAAAGATTAGCCTGCGTGGCGATCACCGGCAGTATGAGAACGTCACCCACTGCCGCCCTACAGGCGATGCTAGGACTGCCACCCCTAAATCTCGTCGTGAGAGAGGAAGCGACCCTAGCGGCTTTCAGGCTCGATATATCCGGCACCCTAAGCAAAGACTCCCGAATCAAACATACACGGATAAAAGAGGAAGCAATCAAACGACAGCCCATGATGGCATCACCCAACGACAGAACCCTGAAAATACACTGTTTCCAGAAACACTACAACATAGAGCTTACAGCGGAGTTGTGTGACTACTCAGGCCCAAATGAGCTAAGGATCTATACAGATGGATCAAAAACCGACCTCGGCACCGGAGTCGGGGTTTTCTCTGAAGACCTAAACATTAAAATATCTAGGCCCTTAGGAATACTAAACACTGTCTACCAAGCAGAATGCGTAGGCATCATCCAGGCAGCACACGCCATTGAGGCCAGGGAAGTCACGGATACGCATATCCGTATACTCTCCGATAGTGCCTCAGTCCTTCAATCCTTAGAGAGAAACCAGATCACGTCGAGACTAATACTAGAATGTCATAATGCACTGGAACGCATTACAGAACCAAACCGCAATACAGTGACACTACAATGGATCAAAGGACACAGTGGTTCACTAGGTAACGATGCGGCCGACGAACTTGCCAGAAGGGGTTCCAGCACAAAAGCCTTCGGACCCGAACCCATTGTGCCCATTCCGTTCAATCAGTTGAGAAGTTGGCTAAGAGATTACACACAAACACAAGCGGAGAAATGGTGGACCTCGACACCAGGGTGCAGGCAGTCCAAGGAGGCTATGCCATCCCTGGATACAAAGCTGACCAAGCGCCTTCTGCACCTGGACAGAGACAGCCTGCGACTGGTGGCGGGGACCATCACCGGACACTGCTCATTGAATAAGCACTTTCACACACTAGGTATCACTGATAGTCCTCTGTGCAGGGCCTGCATGGAGGCGGAAGAAACGGTGGCGCATGTGCTCCTTGAGTGCACTGGCGTCACCCAGATCCGCAGGGAGACCCTTGGAACGCCAAACTCCCTTGCGGACGCACTGAGAAGACTGGGAAGATTGATCTGCTTCTGGAGGGAGGTGGGCTGGTTGGAGTAATCGGCCGCCATGGCTCACGTACAATGGTCCATTTTAAGGACTAAGTGCGGAAACCGAACCCCCCTAACATAGAGGTCCAAGACTACGTAACAGCATGTTTTTTTAAAACCTGTTTCCTGATAAGAGTATCACTATCAGTACCAGCTGTTAGTAGGTACTTACATGTCGATTGTTTCCTACGTCACTATTGTTTCGTAACAATTACAATTATGTTTTTTCGTCATTGTACAGTCAAGGGCAAAAAATGTACAACGTTCAGACGCCATTTTCCAAAATTTCGACATCATATTTGGAATATAATGCTTATTATTTATGGTACATAATATAAGGCATTCTAGCTACTAAATTATACCACGGCAACACTAAGACGGGATAGAAAATAATTTTGTGTCTAGAATTCTAGACCAATATCTATATGTATGTGTGTGCTAAATTTTAGATAACTCCATTCAGTTCAGCCGTTTATGTTATCGATCCAACATCCATTCATCGCAAAGTTTCGCGTTCATAATAATACTAGGTATATTGCCCGTGATTTTGTCCGCGTAAATGTCGGTTATCGCGAATGTAGATGAAGGTAGTAGGTAGGTTAAAAAGTTGTTAAGTATATAATACTTAACAACTTTTACAACACACAACATATGCAGTCAGTCTCTTGGGCACATTCCCAGATGACGGCGATGTGGAGGAATTTTTTGATGCCTTATTATATTAGTTTATTTTTGGTTTAATAATTATAGGTTTTTTTTTTAATTGTACGTGTAAATACAAGTGTAAGTATACACAACATATTATGTAAAATAGGCTTTACATATTATGCTTTACAATAGGCTTTTACATATTATGTAAAAGCCTATGTCCTTCCCCAGGTTTCAAGCTATCTTCATATCAAATTTCATCAAAATCGAGTCAACCGATTCGTCGTGAAAGCGTAACAGACAGACAGACCGAGTTATTTTCGCATTTATAATTTATTAGCCTTTGCCAGCGACTTCGTCCGCGAGAATGTAGGTTATCGCGGATTAAAAAGCAGCCTATGTCCTTATCCAGGGTTCAAACTATCTTCATACCAAATTTCATCAAAATCGTTTCAGCCGTTTTATCGTGAAAGCGTAACAAACAGAGTTACTTTCGCATTTATAATATTAGTATGGAAATATGGATGGATAAGCTAAGTTAGAAGCAATTTAAGACACTGCTTTCGTTAGTACTATTGTGAATTTATTCTATGAGTGTACATTTATTGCAATAAATAGTCAAATAAATAGTTAAAAAAAAAAACAAATAGTTTCACAGAAAAATGTGCTTTTGAGATTATTGCCTTTGTACACAATGTAACCATGACTGACTCAAAGTATACTCATGGGAAATTATAACAATGAGATATTTTAATAAATTGTTTATTAAAGGTATTCCATGTCAATTGTCT
The DNA here is from genome assembly GCA_947361185.1 of Charanyca ferruginea. Lineage (NCBI taxonomy): Eukaryota > Metazoa > Arthropoda > Insecta > Lepidoptera > Noctuidae > Charanyca > Charanyca ferruginea. Next base: position 15,185,969 of record OX376059.1, on the reverse strand, counting down.
ATTTTTATTAAAGCAGGTATCATTTAATAGGTGGGATAATTATCTACTTCCGTATTTTCATGCTTATAAAAATCAGAGGGCCTGTGTGAGTTTTTATTCGTAGGTACTCGATCGCGTTAACGTTAACTCCAATTTGTACTGAAACATTTGTATGCAAACATTTGTAGGAAATACAATTATTCAATACAAATTGACACGAGAGAACGTAAATGTTAAAAAACTCACACAAGGCTCTCAGGTGTTTAAATAAAAAAACCGGACAAGTGCGCGTCGGACTCGCTCACAGAGAGTTCCGTATAAATTTATAGGTACATATCCATACTAATATTATAAATGAGAAAGTAACTGAGTCTGTTACGGTTCCACGATGAAACGGCTGAACCGATTTTGATGAAATTTGGTATGGATATAGCTTGAACCCTGGGAAAGCACATAAGGTACTTTTTAATCCGGGATTTCGTCTGCATCCGCGATAACCGACATTCACACGGACCAAATCGCGGACAAAAGCTCGTTAATAAAGAATATATTTTTTATGATTTAATTACAAATGTAGGTATAGATTACTTGCCAAATTTCATAGTTGTAGGTCAATGGAAAGTACCCTATAAATTTTGATTTCCTTAATTGAGAGTGTCGAAATGTACGTTTTTTTGCGACATAAACGGCCATATATTTTTTTTCACGTAAACTTAGAAGTTTGATTTTTTCACAGCTTTTTTCACATGTCTGCGGTCCCTTGAAGCTGTGAAAAATGTTGTAAGTATATGGTTTTAATTTCAACCCGATACTTACCTCGATGCGTTCCCGAGATAAAGGGTCTTGACAAATAGACAGACGGACAACCAAGTGATCCTATAAGGGTTCCGTTTTTTCCTACTGAGGTACGGAACCCTAAAAAAGTGTAAATTGACGATGATGATTAGTGCGAAATGAAGTTTGACTTTCGAACCACAAATGATATCATCATCACGTTATGGAATCTATTTTTACTTGCTAGAGGTAAGTATTCAGCCTTAATATAGTGGCCAGGGAACTTGTAGACTGATAACTACTGATAAGTTTTAGAGCTCTGTTAATAAACCAGTGACAAAGTTTTTATTTTTCCTTTGAACCAATTGAAGTTTTTATTCATTTAACTAGGTATTTCTAACATGAATCACAAAGAATTACAGGCCAATTAATGGAACATTTAGGAGAGATATCCCCATCCCATTAAATCAATCAGCGCTGGTATTTCCCCAACCGTGGGATTATATTTTTAATTAACCGTTACTATATAGTAAAGAAAACAATATAGTTAGGAACATTAGATGGTATTGGTATTTAAAAGGGAATATTATTTGTTATAAAATGTTATGTTAGTTTCTCGTGCTCCACCTTAGGCCGCATCATCACTTAAGATCTGCTATGTTATTCTGTAAGAACTCACTCCAGTTCTCACTTCTGATTCCGCAGTGAAAACTGTTTTAGGTATTCTGTAACTCGATAAAAACTACGCTAGCGCCACTGAGTGACAACATAGGTGAAGCAAACTATTATTACGTTACTATTTTAGCGAATAACAAATACTTTTCACTTCAGGTAAGTGAAATTCGATTCGAATTCTTACAGAATTGCACTGCAGGTGAATTGCGACCAAGCGCAAGGTTGGTATAGTAACTACTAATACTTATAATACTGTGCTTATGAATTAGAATATTGATGGGATTGCGCAAAAAAAAATGTGATTGTTATCATTTTGTAAACATTATTTTGCCTCTAGGCAAACAGTGAGGATACTAAAGGGGATACCACGGAGGCGGCGGACCACGAAGAAAAGGACAATGCCAGAAACTCTATAGAACTTTGCCCCACTCAATAAAAGTCATGTGCAATATATAACATGTTGCTGTTTATTTATTGCTGATAACTAAACATTAGTCTTAGTGACTGTAGAACTTGCGGTTTCCGTTTAAATCTAAAAACAATAATGACATTGATAAAATTGGTTAAATTGTATTTTAGGTAAAATGAGTTTTTTTTGTGGGTAGGTATTTCGTAATCCGCAAGTTCTAAAGAAAAACAATTTACTATAGAAAGGTTCTAAGTATATTCATTACAATTATTTTCATTAAGTACTTTACTTTTCTGTACGTGGGTTACTTTTTCTGTACATGGGTGGGGCAGGATCTGGCATTGTCATTTATAGGGTTTTATCGGTTCCTTCAGTAATTAACAAACAAGAGTGCAAGACGAAGTAGATTAATTAACCGTGGCTCTTTTTTATGGTCACCTCTATACCTATGTTTAGTTGCTGGACGAGAGCCTGAATGTCTTGACGATTACTCCCGATGATAGTCGCTGAGTTCAGGGTCACCAATAATACTAGGAGAAATTGATGTCACAGTCATGAGTTAAAAATAATTATACTTAACGGGGAGTCGACATTTTCCAGTTAAACTGGTTTTAAGTAAGTTCTAACTCAGAGCGTAGTACTATTAAGTATTCTGTGCTCAGAGGGAAATTTATTACGCTGTGGAATTATACCACGATATAACCGATCTTATTTATAGATAGTTTATGTTATAATTATAGGTTCCCGTTTTATAAAAAGTGTAAAACTTTTTACAGCCAGTAAACACCTTTTTTTTGTAGGTAGGACTGACCTGCTATAATTTTAGTTGATTGGTGCAGTGCAGCTTTTTGCTCTTAGTTTGCAGGTTTGATTTGATTCTATAGATATTTGGTAGGTATAGAGTAGGTAAGTACTGCCATTAGAACGCAGTGTAGATTATGTTTTCTTTTTTTTGAAAAATTTAAGTTGGAATAAGTACCTAGTGTTGTGTTAAATTTTTGAGGCACTTAAGCGAAGGCTATCCTGAAATAAATCTGTTACTCACTCGGCATCATCCGTTTGCGCGTGCGCGGGGTCAAGCACTATATTTCGAGGCGATTCTATTGTTGTAACGTTGTCACTGGAAGTGTTCACCAATTCCACATCCGGACATTTGGCAACTTGTGACATTGTCTCGTTCGCGCAAGGTATTTCGTCACTAGTCGATATTGTTGCGGTTCCTCTCGGTACCGATGGCCGGGTGTCAAAAGATTCATTTTGTAAACAATTTGGCAAGGACGCTAACGTCGCTGGCTTTTTGTCAACACACTCCAACTGTCTCTTTGTCCTGAATGAGATTTTCCTCCAAGACATCACGATTAGGAATAAAACTCAAATTTTAAAACAGTAATTTCTGCCACATTTTTACATATTATTGTTTATTACTATTTGTTCGTATTGCAAGTGCTATAAAACATTCATATTATTGTTGTTGATTTATACGGACGGGTGACACTTAGATATGCGCACCTTCAACGTAAACTCACCAAACACAGTAAATACCTAAGTAATAAAATTATTTACGGTAAATGACACAAAAGTATCGCGTGTTATCAAATACAGAACTAAATAGTAAATCGGGAGAGGATGAAGTTATCGTGTCATATCGTACCCTGTCAGACATGATAGTTAAACGGTTTCATCATTGCATGGCCCATCAACATCATTAGTTAACCTAATCGTTAAATTGTAATTAATTGTATAGTTTGTTGTGAAGCGCAAGCGCACATACCTCGGTTAGTCGACTCGGTGACAGAGGCACGATCGTATTGAAGGAACACTAATGACTGATCACTGTGACTTTGTTTGCTGCAATCACCCACGGGTATTCCACCTTATTGTTCTTTGTATCTTCAGTTTGACCCCACTGAACATGTTATCGCGTTTGACAATATTACCGATCGCAGGTAAGTGCCGCGGTATTTACACGAAACAACAAAAAACCGTGTCCTCACAGCTATCGAATACTACTGTCTGTCATTCAATATGAACCGTAGCGTGGGTATACGCATAAATTAACATATTTACGTCAAAAGGCAAATAATGTAAAGTAGCAACCTCAAACCGCTGGAACGTCATGTTAAGTCGCTGAGTAATTTTAGGAAAGGGTTTTCCAGGTGTAACTATGACGTGATGTATGAAGTATGGTGATGTAGTACTGACAACATATTTTATTATAGCAGCACTAGCCGTAAAGTTACATTTGAAAATACAATAAAACAAATACCTACCTAGGCTATCATATGTACTATAAAAGCGTAACAGAGCTATACGATGTTGTCTAAGTTGGTACTTATTTTTTTAACTGACGACTTCAGTTATGGAGGAGGTTCACAATTCGGTTGTAGTTCTTTTTATTTATTTTTTTGTTTACTACCTCAGACCTTCCTCATTTATAAAACGATTTGCATTTTTTTAAAGGTATACTTTCAGATTCGTCCAATGGAAATTTCATTTTAATCACAACACACACAACAGGATATACAGTCTCAAAGTATATAACAGAGCCAAAATTACGAAAATATTACCATTAGATATTAAAAAACAGTATTAAAAAAGATGAAAACAATTTTTTTTCACCAGTATTTGAATAAAAACATAACTGATATATTTATTTTATGAAAATAAAGGTTATGCTCAATATACACAATTTTTTTCAGTTCCTTGTACGAACTCATTTATTTTAAAAATCACTGTAAAACCACACGCGCTGTCGTTTGCCGATCAATTTCAATGATTCGTGCTTATTTCGTGCGAATTTTCTTTTCTGATGCACACAGACTACCTATTGTATTGTACTAGTTGTGTCAATGCTGCTACGCCGTTTCGCCGAGCAATCGTTTTAGATTTTGAGTTGAGCTAAATCGAATACGCGCCCTTAACACTTAAACGTTAGGTGTTAGATTTGCACTGGGTGACTGGCCAATAGGTAGGGCTAATTCCTCTGTTTCTTTGGCTAAACCACATATTATATCGAAAATAAAACAAAATACAATAAAAATCCCTGAAACCTGAATGTAAATTGAGTTTACGTGAGTCAGCAAGCGCAACAAAACAATCGACTTTCAGAGGTTTTCAAAATGGTACAGTCCACAGGCACAGCCATGTTAACAATTAAACTTCGGCAGTGCCTTTATTTCGTAACAGCAAGGGCAGTTTTTGTTTAGTCCATGTGTTGCTATTAATTATAGACTGAGGAAAACGGATTAACTCACTATGAATGTAGCCGAGTTTGTCCGACTAGTTTCAATGGCATAAGTGGTCACCTTTTTCAAGGAGTTCCACAGGATGACGCGCCGCCCGTCGCGTTTCTGCGGACCTGGCTACTTTCATAGTGAGTTGCCTAATCCGTTTTTCTCAGTATAATGTGTAACAATACTCACGTTTCGTTTAATGTTGCTATTAATGTTCGGTAATTAAGTTTGGGTTGTCCCTATCCACTGAATACTGATATTCTTAGCACTGAAGAAGATATCTGTGGCAAAAGTGTGAATAGAAACTGGCAACTTCACTACTAAAGTAAGTACCTATACCTGTAATCAAAAAACTTTTTTCATAAAGAAAACAACCGCCTTTAAAAATTATAAAGTGATAAATAACTTCAGAACCTTCAGAACAGAACACACATTACTTAAGTTTCGGAAGTCGGTGGCAATACAGAACAACAAACAGAACAAAGCCTCCGCCATCGACTTCCGAAACTAATGTGTGTTCTGTTCTGTTTTGAAGGTTCTGAAGTTATTTATCACTTTTTAGTTTTTGAAGGCGGTTGTTCTTTTTTTGAAAATAGTTTTTATTTTCCGCTTTTTGGTATCGCTTTAACATCTAAATCTATTAAGAAACGGTGACACAGGTAAATCAGAGATTGAAAGTCCTCCAAAGATTGAAGAAACTATAAAACATCAGCTATGTAATTTTTTCGGGATATTGTTGATTTTTAAAAAAGCGCTACATCAATTTCGATGAAATTTATATGGGACCATTTAGGGATAAACCCCTATCGAACAAAAAAAGAATTTTGGAAATCCGTCTATATATGACGGAGTTATGCCCGAACATACATAAAAAAAAATACAAACATCCGAATTGATAACCTCCTCCTTTTTGAAGTCGGTTAAAGAAGAAAGAAATAAACGCACCAACCAAAGGATAATTATTTAGGTCTTAAACTATCGCTTAGTGCGTGATTTTCTTTTAATCAGTATTCTGAACACGCTCATTATCATATCATCCGGTCACCGTCACTAAAAAAGATCAAATATTAAAATCGACTTAACATTTGTCAACTTTATCTACTGGTTTATTTATAAATAGGTATAAGTGATTGCTCTTAAGATTCACTTTCAAGGGTATATGAAAGTAGTACATAAGGTCGGTAATTTTTAGACATAAATTAATACCTTGGTTGGTATTCGAGCAACGAGGAAATCTGTTGCTCTCATTAGGGCTATGTACTTAGGTGCCTTCGATAATGGTTTCGTCTCCTATATTTACATACTGGCTCAGTACCTGGTATTTTTTTAAACACCGATAAGGTACTTAAATAAATACTCGTCATTGAAAAATTACGTGGTTAAATTTTTCTGTGTATTTTTGCTTTAAAATTTAGTTACCTATTTGTGAAACATACAGATTCATGACATCGTCTCTAGGTAACAGATAGCCGTATCCGGTTTACTGAGCACAATTTCAAAGGAACTATTAGTCATGTGACCTCATATTATGAAACAAAAGGCAGATAGACCGCGCGCAACACTGAGAGTGAAGCCAAAAAAGCAAATATAAATTCAAAAGCTTATACATACCGATAACGCGCTTCGTGCTTTACTTACACGAGACTCAGCTTATCACGAAACGCCGCATCGTTAAAAATAAACAAATAAAAATTCAATTTTACAATTACGAGATTGTAGGTATTCGCTTTTGAATTTGTATAATGCTTTGGTGGCTTCACTCTCAGTGTTCCGCGCGGTCTATCTGCCTTTTGTTTCATAACTGAGCCTCTGTCAATATTGTGATCATTACCGAATTACCATAGGTAAGTATACTCTTGATCGTGAGTTTTAATCTACCGTATCTTTATTATTATTATTTATAATTTTTGCTATCTGCACTTCTTCTTTTTATCAACATTGACTATACCACATCTCACACTACGCCGTGCGCGCGTTATGCTTAAAAAGTTACAAAGCGTTCTCTTCACGTAAAGAAAATAGTAGGGTATAGTTGGTATACCCTATTTTTCCTTCGGGCATGCGAAACAGGTACCGATAGCCACCTGGGTGGTTTTAAAGAGGTAAGAAACCCATACTCCTTGTTCTCATCTCTTTATTTCACGCCTCTAAGCTAGATTTCACCCGCAAAATAAGAACAAAATCAAAATGCAACATCTTTAAAATCTCCATGACTCATCATGGATTACCTGTATGTATACAAGTGATTCAATGTATCAACAAGACTTCTTTTAGCAGGCATTTCCGATATTCGAAGAAAATTAAAATAACCTTGAAAATCTCTTCACTAGTGCAAAGTTCCCCGAAAATATCTATGTCAAACAAGGTCTTTTTCTGTGGTAATGTTACAAATCAATAACAAAAAACCTGTACGTCGTCTTGAGTGTGTCTCAGTAATCTATTTAAAAGGGTTAGGTAAAATAAGTTTGTAAGTTTTATGGCAGCATAAAGCAATGCGGAACACCGGCCGCACGCGTTCGGAGCGCGTGCGGCCAGAGTTCCGCGTTGCTCTATGTATGGCAGTGATAAAGACAAAGCCCTAAACAAATGACAGTCATGTGGGATACTAAAGTCAATACTAAGGTCTATACTTATCAACTACCTTACTCCATTCAATAAAACATTATAGAAAAGTCATTATATCTAACTCTATAATTATTTTAAGGAATTATTATTTAAAGGCATATAGGTAATAATAAGCTTCGTTATTTTACGAAAAATACAAAGCAATGTAAACCATTTATTATTGTCATTAAAAATATGATAGTAAATGCAGTTATTCCAGTTACCTGCCAAATAACGATAGTTATTGACTATCGTTATTTAGCAGTAATGGTATGATGCTACAAAAATAAATACTTAGATGAATATTTCGTAGCACACAGCGTAGCTCACGCGCTACGCAAACAGGTATTACGAGATCATAGGTTCTTTGGTGATGTTGACATACAAATAAGGAAATCACATAAAATAAACAAAAATATTAAGGTACTTAAGTACTTAACTATTTCATCTGATTAATGAGAACATGTTAAAAACAAATTAAATAAAACATCTTTTATTCGATGGAAAAACAAGCTCAATGCCTTTGTTTACCTGTTGGTGGCGTATGAATTAATAATGGAAAAGGTACTCTTATCTTGTATAGCATCATCAATGCATCAAGTATTGTAAACAGGTGCGAACCTACCTTGAGAGCATACGGTTCAATGTGCGTGGAATTTTATAAAGGTAAATGCATTCAAATAGTCATCGTAACGATGCAACCAACGTTCCTTGCGACGATAAATTTCTTACTTCAATGATAATACGAATAGAACCTTAGGGTTTCTCTATCTGATCATGAAATGGTTTGTATTTGTCGATTTTGGTGGTATTGGTGACATTAACATTGACATACTGATACTGAAATTATAGAAGTTTTAAGTTTAGTGGGTTTTTGCTTTACGAGGTAAAATATAACATCAAGAAATAATCGCCGACCACCTGACCATGACACTGACTGTTTAATATTCAGTGCAATACCTATTAGAACATAGAAAGGAGATTGACACAAATGTTCACTCATGAAGTCAGATGAAGTCATGATCTACACCTAACCGCACGGCGGCGGCCATGAATGACACTATTTTTCATTGTGCAGATAAGCCTATGTGGAACATGGTAGGTACCTACGATATGAGCTCAACTGTTAATTAGGAGACACAATAGTTAAACAATGACTAACGACCAATATTTAGGGCCGTTACAGGAGTTCCCTTTTAGTAATGTCTGTTCCGTTTTAGTAACACTCACCAAACATGATCTCTATAAATATGGACAATCGCGAGATTATAATTTGGGTCGTGCTTATGAAAGAAATGGGAATACAATTTAACGTGTTTATTAATCATAGTTGTGCCAACTACAATAAGTGATCAGATTTTCAATTACTACCGATAGTTATCTAATAAAATTTAATACTTATTTCATTTGATCAATGTCCCTAACCATCGTTATAATTACTCTAAGTATAAATACATATGTCAGCAGTGGCGGGACCTTCATACAAGCCGAAAAGCCGGGCTTGCACTAATCAGCATAACATCAGCTTATCAATAATAATAATCATAATAATAATAATATGTGGGGATATTTCACACACGGCCATCTGACCCCAAACTAGGGAGACTCTGTACTATGGATGTCTGACAGCTGATATACATACACAAATATATTTTAAATACTTACATATATAATAACTGATCAACTTACTGATCTTTCCTTAATCGCAAAATGTCTATCGGCCTTGCCCTAACCTGTACCCTTAGGAACGTCACTGATGTAGGTAATGGTATTGGAACGACGACCACGTCGACCACCTACCGATCAGAAACATAACTTAGAGAAAGATCGAACCATTTTATAATCAAATACACGTTCGCTCTTAGTTTGGTATAGGACCAGGTTCCCTCATGCATGAATAATCAAAGGCATGATGTTTCCCTTCGATGTTAGTCAATGATGCCCTAATCAAGTAGCTACTTATCTTAGAAAAGACATCGCATGAAATTGAATATTAATTTATTAATTTCGTTTTGAAGTCGGTTAAAAATAAGATTAGGTTAGTTACTACACTGCGCATGACAACGCGCGACGTAGGTAGGTAGGTAAGAAAGGGATAAGTAAATCATTGTTGTGGCAGGAAGGCAATTACTGATCATCATTAATGTTAATTACGATGATTTGTTACTAATATAGATTCGAATCTGCTTGCATAGTTTATACGGAAGGTCCCACATAATCACGGATTTACGCAAATAAAGGAAATCCAATACAATGTGCTTGTGACACGGGATTTTTTATCTTTTGTTTTACTGTTACAATGAATCATGTCTCTACGCTGTATCACGTAGTATTATCATTCATGTTCATCTGACATTAATTGGAAAGCAGGAAGTTTAAAACTCAATTATAAGTAGCTGGTAATGAGGTCACTGGTTAATTACGAGCGTTCTGAGAGCCTGTTTGACCTGGAGCAAGTAGAGGGAACACTACCGGTATCGTGAGAATTAGTTACTTATAACTAATTAAGATATAAGTACCTAATTTTCACGATTCGATTCTCACGAAGTGTTCTTGACTGCATTAGTTAAACTAATGCAGTCAACAACTAAGTAGGTACCTACTACTATTTTTTTATTCTTGTGCTACTACTACTACGTATTTTATACCCTGGCCTGCAACATACCTAAATTTACCTTTTAGAAAGCTAAGCAGATGTGGAAGTGATCTTATAACAACACCATTTTGATTTGTCAGAACCTGAACTCGTGAAAACCTCACATATTTTTCGCCCGACAATCGTTCAGTCGAAAAACTTGTCATTGAATTTATAACCGAATAACGTTGGATTCCATTAGGGAACAAAGGAGAAGTAGTAGTTTGAAAAGGTACCTACACCTACATTGTGGGTATTCGTGTGGATAGAGCTGGATAGAGCGACCTATCAATAATCTAAGCCTTAATTAGGGTGGGTTGCTTCATCTATACATTACTGACCGGTAATAGTCAAAAATGGCGCTAACTGGGCTGTTTCACAAAATCGTACGTCAAAAAGTTACTATTACCTTAACCGACCAGTCAATGTAATTTTGTGCTGTCAAACAGCTACGTCAAACATCAAAATACTATGCAACTATGCAATCTCTTTTTGAATAATTTGACTGACGGATTTTTATGTCATGAAACAAGCCGTTACATTTAACGTACGTTAAACATCTCACGTCATAGTAACTTTTAACCGTCCGTATGTAACGTTAACAGACTGTTTGAAACAACCCGCCCTTAATGGCCATAATAAATATCGAAAAAAAAACAAAGAGAAATAGGAAATATCAAGAACAAATTCGACGCCAACTATCTGAATACTTTTAAGGACGTGTTGACCGTTAAATTGTGATCATGGTCATTGCTCATGGCTACGTTTGACGTACCGAAATTTGCTTTTGCGGTTGTTTTTCCTTGGCCTTTCTAATATTACCATGTAGGTTTCATTTGTTAATGAAGGCACTACCAGCGATATGGGTATCCAAGTATGTAATTAGGTAGGCTCATCTAGAAGATAAATAATAGCCAAATCACCTTCTTCTTCGTCGGTGTCACTCTTGACAGAGTGGTCGTGGTCGTCACTTCAGGTGGTGGTGGCACGCTTTACGACACGTCGCCATTCCTCCCTTACAGTCGCCTCCCTCGTGCATTCATGCAAGGTGCCGTCAAAATCACCTATAGGTACCTACTTATAAATTGATCTTTCATATTAGGTAGGTACGAGAACGTTGGAAGTTGGCATAGACCTATCAATCTATGGTATGTACCTAGTAGGTTAGTAGTTACCTACCTATTTAATTTGATAGATAACCTTCGTCCTTGCGACGCCGACGAAATTTAAGTTCTGATTAATGAGGTAGGTATTCACAACGACTTGGGGAGTTATTTTAAGTGAGTCAACAAAACAATTAAGTAATTAATTACGTAACGAATAACGACGGTGCTACCAATATCAAGGTTATGGTCAATGCCTTAAATAAAATAGTTTTTTTTTCTAATGAAAAATCAAAGAAGGCTGACCTTAAGTCAGAGACCAGATAGGGTCATTATGCTGGATCGCGGCCCTGCGTTGTTTCGCGGCCTTTTATAGGATCAACCGTATAAATATTGCAATAATAAGAATTCTATCTTACTCTTACCAACGCGTTGTGGCACTTTAAAAAGTAGGATAGTTGCAGAATGTAATGCCTATTCAAATTGGTCGGTTAACCTAATCCATGTGCCGGAAAAAAATCGTCTATTTTGCCGGCCGCGCCGTCAGCGTAGACACGTACGCAAAGCTGCGCAAAAAATAGCGAACAGGTCCCGCTTCAAAAGTAAGTATTTCAAGTTTACGATTACTTATTACTCGTGTGATTGTTTTTGAGTGATCATAATTATTTGTTTCATGTAATTTTGCATTTATTTTGGGAGTAAATTACTTTAATATCAGTTTTAATTGGTGGCCGCCAACCAACACAATATTTTTTTAATAAAGTTGGTATACGGCCGGGTGGCCGCGGCACTAGCTCACTGAATGATATAGTTTGCTTTCTTTCCTATTATTAATGTAAATAAAGCTTCGCTTTGTACAACATATTTTTATTGTTGGGGTTGATAATAATGATATGGTTAGTTTACGGCCGCTAAAATATAATTTTATACGGATTTATAGCTATAATGTGGCCGCAAACTAACACATGCTAACAAAACAAATCTGGTTCGCGGCCGTCAGAAAATCATATGAAAAATAGACGGCCGTTATCTGACTATTTGAAAATAGAGGTGTCAGTTTACGGCCACTTCTTTCACATGACTGTTTTGGTTCGTGTTTAGATATTTTTTGTTATTACAGATGTCTACGAAAAAACAGAAAAATAAAACTGTGACTTACACTCCTGTAACTCTACAGAAGGCATTAAAAGAAATTCGCGAAGCCCAAATCCCAATCAGGGAAGCATCACGTAAATTTGGTATTCTGAGATGTACAATTCAAGATCGATTAAGTGGTAGAAGGACTAGCGAACTTAAAAAACAGGGCCCCGAGCCAGTGCTGGGAGAACAAGGAGAAAAAAAAGTTGTAGAGTGGCTTATAAATATCATAGGCAAATGTGGTTCTCCAGTAAAGAAGCAAGAGCTATTAGATACCGTTCAAAAAATTTTGAAAGATTTAAAACAACCAAATTCTTTTAAGGATGATCGTCCTGGTCAGACATGATATCTAAACTTTTTAAAACGACACCCTGAAATATCAGTAAGATCAGCAGAAGGAATCAACAAAGCACGCGCTAGGGTGACCGAAGAATTGATTCGACTGTGGTTCCGCGAACTGGAATTATTTTTAGCGCAAGAGGGACACTTGGATATACTTACAGAACCCGAAAGGATATTCAATGGAAATGAAAGTGGTTTTTCACTTTGCCTAAAAACAGGAAATGTTCTTGGGCCCAAAGGTTATCGCAATCTCTACCACATTAAAGCCGGCAACGAAAAAGATAACCTAACAGTACTCGTAACATTCAACGCAACGAACACTACGCACATGCTGCAGCCTGCCGATGTCAACGTGTTTGCTCCATTAAAAGTCCAGTGGAGGAGTCACATCGGAAAATTCCTTGCAAAGCCAGAAAATTTGAACAAAGCTGTAACAAAAACAAATTTTTGTCTTCTTTTTAAAGACATAATCGAAAATCCACAAATTGAAATCAATATCATTAATGGATTCAGGTGATGTGGTCTTTTCCCGTATGATCCGAACGCAGTCGACTATACGAAATGTGTCCAAAACACATTGGAACAATTTAGTCGAGCGAATGGTTCACGTGAGAACTCGGGAATAACGAATGAAGAACTCATCGCTGCCCGCAAAGTGATTCGTCATTTGAGACCAGTCCTAAAAGAGAAGAAAATTGACACAAAATTTATCCTAAAGGAAACAAAAAAGCTGAGAAAGTCAGAACCCAAAGAACCTCAATATATTACCGGATCCGAAGACAATACAAACTCAACACTCGAAGTATCGAGCATTCCTAATCTTTTGTCAAATATTTCGGCTCATTCATCTGCGAATGCTTTCAATCTCGCTCCGCCGCACGTTTCTGATCCAAACCCGCCGCATGTTTCCGATGTTACATCTGCAAATGTTACCGATCTCGCTCCGTCGCATATACATGATCCTGCCCCACTGAATTTGTTGCAATATAAATTGATTATAGAACGTTGTGTTTTATTTCATTATTTATAGAGATAGTAATGTAGTGTTGTTTTTTTAACAACGAGAGAAAAATAGCTGCAGTATAGATGAATGAAAGTGTACTATGTTAGAAGTATGGAAGAAGAATAAATGCATTAGAGGTTAAGAGTTTCGAGTAAAGAAAGAAAGGAGGGAAAATAGAGAAAGGAAAGAAGAAAGGACAGAGGGAAGATTTCTTGCAGAAATTAAAGATGAAGGTGAGTTGGGAGGAGAAGGTAAAATGTTGTAGAGATTAGAATGCCTGAATGACGAGATTGTAGTGCGTGACCCCAGATTAGATGACAAAATCCTGTGAAAATGAGAGATGTTAGAATAGTCTAAGGTAAGATTAGGTTCTAACCTAACCTTACCTTACACTATTCTAACATCTCTCATCGCACAAGAAAGGGACGACGAATATTGAAGAGAACGTGCTTTTTAAGAGTAAAGGCATGACAATCGCGATTATATGCCCTATGCGGAAATTTATGATAGGACCATTATTATATGGTGAAAAGTGTACGAAAATGCAAAAAAGTATGAGATACTCGTAAGTCAATATTGCATGTAAAATTGGCGGCCGCGAACTAACTCTAGGGTGGCCGCGAACTGAAAAAAGTGGCCGTCAACCGGCATTTTGGGTAAATTTTAGGTAATCATTTATTTAAAAAAAAACTGTTACAATATTCCTCCAATACCTATTTCGAAAAATAACTTGATGATATCTGCTACGCCTACAGAAACAATCAGAACCTGAATTATGGACATATCATACTAATTTCAAAGAGCAAAGTTGGGAAGGCGACTAAAAGGCCGCCAACCGGCGCAACGACCCTACCGTAAGCCTAGACCTTTAAAAAAGACCTTAGGTAAGCCTAGGAGGTGATAGGTGTAGAAGAATGTCCAATAAAAATTGCAGTCTTCTGAAATTATTAATTTCGAAGATATACCTACCTACCTAGATATAACCTACTATACCTACTAGTAGGTGTACCTAATTAACACTGTTCTATGTAGCTAGATAGGTACCTACATGTAATGATATAAGTACCTACCTAAATATAAACAATAATATAGGTAGTTAGACGCCGTTCATTTTGATAGCCACATTGGAGTGCTTGTGCTTACCAAGAGGACTACCTACTACTGTCACGAGCACTCTTCACGTCACAGCAATGACTGGCTTTGGAGCCAAATTTATAGTAGAGTATTACGGGTATTAGGTACAGACGTCAGCACATCAAGCCATACCTAACTGTCAAATTTTCCCAATTAAATATGAACCTTAAGATTTTGCAATAAAGTTGAAAATCTATCAAAGAAATTTGACAGATTGTAGTAGCTTGATGTGCTGGCCTCTGTACCTTTGTATTTGTTATAGGTAAGTATATGATGAACTTAACGGGTTCACAATTATCTACCTAGAATACCTGCTTTTAAGTATTTCAAACTCAAACTCAAATCATTTATTTCAAATAAACCATTTATAAACAATTCAAAATTAATTTAAAATAACTGAGGCAGCTACGAGATGACCAGTCCCAACTGACGGCGCCAGTTCACGAACATGACGCACGGCTCGGCACCACTTTGATCGCTCAACCATTTTGAAGGGAACCGAATGATCCGACACATGCGCCACCATCAGCAGGACATTGAAGTAAGCATACTCCCTACCGCCATAATACAATATACTTATACATAAGTCAATGAAAGACATACCTCGTAATATATAGTAGTGTATTCAAACTATAAAAACAGTTTTTTAAAAATCCTGATTTAATTTGAATTCGGTTTGGCCGTTAGATTTTGGATGGGCTATACGGCCGGTTACTATTCATTCGATCTGTAGTCAACTGCATACTTGTTCATTGATTGATTGCGATCTACAAGATCGCTTTATAGAAAGCGGTCTTTAGTAAACCAGTTCAATTTATAATCCACGTTTCTAATTGTCGCGCTGGCACGTCACGTTGTGCTCTAATGAGATCTAATTGAAATTGACCCCTGCACCCACCGTCAAAGGTCCACATCACATTTCCTCTTATTTTATGTAGATAAATTAAACAATTATAATACCATTAGCTTTTTGCTATAATATTTCACTATAGGCTACAGATATTTAGAGTACCCTAGGGAATAATAGGGTACCTATATTTCCATAACTGACATCGGGTGGATAAGCAAGTTTTACCCAAGATCAAAATGTTTCCCTCTAGATATTTAAGTTAGGTCTTGATTTTCAGAGAAGTCAAATTTCTCAGCGATTCAGTTAAGCCCTTCCATTAGCCTCTTTCGAACTGTGGACACAATCGTCACCACATGTATTCTTTGATCCTGTCATGTCATGATTGGTCAATAAATAAAAGTTTTATCAAAAATAAAGAAAACCGCCTTCGTAAACTAAAAAGTGATAAATAACTTTAGCACAGAACACACTTACCTACTTTACTTTCGGAAGTCGGTGGCGTAAAGTGTGTTCTGTGCTAAAGTTATTTATCGCTTTCTAGTTATTGAAGGCGGTTTTCTTTTTTTTGGAAAATCTTTTTATTTTTCTCTTTTTAATACCGGTCGAACGGGGTGAGATTGATTAGTTTTGAAATAAAAACCTACATAGCTTTTACAATATTAGAATAAAAAATCTGAAAAAAATTAAGTTAATGACGACTTTTTGAATGAAAACACAATTAACTTTGTTTACTTAAAATTTATTAATAACTAGCTTCTGCCCGCGGCTTCGCCCGCGTAAAAAGAACGATTATCCTAAGGGAACACATTACCGGGGTAAAAAGTACCCTATGTGTTAATCCAGGAAATGGTCTACCTATGTGCCAATTTTCATCCAAATCTGTTCAGCGGTTTATGCATGATTAAGTAACAAACATTCAAACATCTTCACAAACTTTCACATTTATAATATTAGTAGGATAGGATAGGATTTAGGAGAAAAAAAATGATAACCTGTCCATTTTATTGATATTGAAAATGGGGCTGCTTTGATAACACCCACAATTTGCATTGCTGCTTTAAATTCACCCCGACGATGTAGAACGTATTTTTGACCAATATTCAGGGTTAACTTTGAACGTAATTTTTTCCACTTCCAACTCTTTAGTGTGTTACACCGTTTACAAAACATGGCGAAATGACTTGAATTCTTAACATAAGATTAAATAATCGGCTGTGTTTAATTTTACGGGTAAAAATTAGTAAAATATTAGAATTTAAGGTAATTGTCAAAGTTACCTCTTGGTTGGGCGACACACTTAAAAAAGATTGTAAGTCCTCCAAAGATTGAAGAAACTAAAACGTCTAAGTTTTTTTTTGGGTTAGTGTTGATTTTCTCAAAAAGGGCTGGATTGTTAAAATTTTTAAGGGACCATTTTGGTATAAACCACTTTCGAACAAAAATAAAATTTTGCAAATCCGTCTATATATGACAGTGTTATGCCCGAACATACATAAAAATATATATACTACTCAAAACAAAATAAGGGCCACAAGGTATTTTGTCTGTACCATGAAAATAATAAAACCTATATATATATTTTGTCTCCATAACGAACACTAATGTTGTTTTTACCATGTAGACCAACAAATTTATTCAAATAATAATGATTAAAAAGTTTATTTGCTTTTGAAAGAAAAAACACATTTTAGGTTAAAAATAAAAACAACGTAAAGTTACTGAAAACTAAAGAAAATACTTCATGCTCATCTTTTAGTAACGGGTATGCCCCCTCGTTTAGCTACGCACTCCTGAAGCCTGGAGTGCATGCTCTCAATCAAATGCCTGACATTTTCCATTGGAATCTCTTCCCAGGTCGTTTTCACAGCGTTGATGAGTTGCTGTTGGTTGTGGATTTCCTGATCACCGTCTCTAACTCTTCGTTTCAACTGATCCCACATGTGCTCTACTGGATTTAAGTCCGGACTGTTCGCCGGCCACGGCAAGACTTGAATTTGAGTCTTCCAGTACAAACAGAGTCGCTTGAGCATTGTGTGCACGAGCATTGTCTTGCATCAAGATGAATCCAGGACCCGCTCGCTGTGCAAATGGGATCACATGTGGTCTGACAACTTCCTCAATATACCGCTGAGCAGTAACAGTACCATCATTTAAAATAGCGAGCTCAGTTTTGCCGTGTAAGCTTATCCCGCCCCAAATCATTGTAATTGGACCACCAAAACGATCGACTTCATGGATGCAGGCTTCTGAAAATCTCTCGCCGCGTCTTCTCCATACTATAATACGCCGGTCGTCGTTAAAAAATTTAACTTTGCATTCGTCTGTGAAGAGCACCATAAAAAAATAAATTACACCAAAATGAAAAAATACCTCGTGGCCCTTATTTTGTTTTGAGTAGTAAGTATATATATAAACATCCGAATTGATAACCTCCTTCTTTTTGAAGTTGTTAAAAATCAACGACTATTGTGCGACTCGAAAGTAGACGCGATAGTGCGTATCTGATTGACAATGGATATTAGCAAGGCGCGTTTTATGGCAATTATTACCTACTTAGATATACGAAGGTTTATACGTTGTTCGAGGGAGGTAAAAATAACACTCTTTAGAGCTTATTGTACATCCCTCTACACGTGTAGCTTATGGGCGAAGTATACTCTGCAGCGTACAGCGCCCTCCGCGTCCACTTCAATAACGCGTTTAGAGCGATGGTGGGGGGGGGGAGGGACTACTGTTTTCACGCGACGATGCGCAAGCGGTGCGCGTCCCTGGGCCTCATTAAGTCTGCTATTACAATAGTGTCAGAATTAGGGTTTGCAATCCGGATATCCGTATTATCCGGATATCCGCCGATTTTCAAATCCGGATTTTAATAGGGTATTACAGTACACCCATTTTTGAAAAGTGTCTCAATGAAATTCTGTAGTGCTAATATGCCACCAAAAAAAACTCAACATTTTTATTCAATCGATAAGTGCCATAAAAATGCATCTAAATTTTAAATTTTCAAATATCGCGCGTAGTTTGACGAAAACGCCTCTTAGTGGACGCCATATTGCTCAGCGTAAATGAAGTCAGTTCGTTTTGTATCAAATGAGCTCATATTAAATATGATAATTGTATATCATTTAAAAATAATTAAAAGTATATTTTGTAATAGGTGTAATAATGAAAAAATTACGTTGGTTATGAAAATAATAAAAGTACAAAGCCTATATTACGCCAATCGGTTGACTGACAGTTGACAATTTTTTGTTTACACAGCCGTACGACGTAATAACATGGCCGCTACTATTTCACGGTGTTTTATAACAGATTAAAAATACTGAAAACTTTGAATTGAATTTAAAAAATGGTTTTGTTATTTTATGAACTAAAACTTACATTTTCTGAATGCTTTATGCCTAAACTGTCTCAATAACATAGTTATAGATTTTTTCTCGTATAGAGTAAAATACCCTATTGCATCACCATCCGGATTTTTCGAATTTTACGGATAGTTGTAGTTTTCTTTTAAATATTAAATAAAAAGCTCTCTTCTGTAAAGTACATAACTGTTATTACGTTATTTATTATTTAAATAATATATTCTATCACTCTTTCAATTATTTATTCACTTCACAAATCACAATAAGTCAATTTAGGGCTGATTTTTCAATCCTCAGATAAACAATTAGACAGTACTTATTAGACAGATGGCCAAAATATTGCATTTTTAAATCATCAGATAGCCTCTATCTGGTCATTAACGGCCCTAACTGAGGAATTAATTTCTCTTGCTCTTTGACGGCTAGATCAACATCTATTCAATAGATATAACTGGATCCATTGGCGTTGAGTTTGGGGTTATTTCTTCTTTTTCCAAAGTTAAGTTAAGTTTCTAGATTATGGATATTTTTGATACTGTTGACGATGTGGCAATAGAAGAGGCTATATAGTGTATATAGTGACACCACAGTTCGAGTAGAGATGGCACTATTTGATGAGAATGGTTAGAGAAGCAGGAATTTAGAAAGGGTTTACAATCTACTTCTATAAATACCACCGACCAGTGTTGACGCGGAAAGAG
The DNA here is from genome assembly GCA_947361185.1 of Charanyca ferruginea. NCBI lineage: Eukaryota > Metazoa > Arthropoda > Insecta > Lepidoptera > Noctuidae > Charanyca > Charanyca ferruginea. The sequence goes on along the minus strand of OX376059.1, from coordinate 15,166,022 downwards.
TGTTCTCTGCTACAGGATATTTATGTAACCACTTAAGAACTTCGATGAAAGAAGATTCACTAGACAATTTAAGCCTTATAAGATCATAATTATTACCAGAATTTAAATAACATTTTGAATTACGTAATATTATATTAAATTATTTTGAGATATATTGTTCATTTTGGTTTTATGATATTTGATTTATACTATTGTTCTTTAATAATAATAAAGAACTGATTTGCCTAATTGAGCTGTTTTGCCAGGGAAAGTGTTTTTTTTATTTATTTATTAGGTATGTTTTAAATAGATTGATTTGATCGGGATGTTGTGATTTCTGATAAATGTAAGATCTCATTTTTAATTAGATTTGTTTTCAGTATGAGCAGAATACATACAAATTCAATGATTTAAGAAAGTTTTCTTATGTGATTGTTACTTGAAATATTGGTATAGTTTATTATTGCTTGAGAGACTGATTAAAACTTGTTACTTAAAGCTTTTTAGGTTTTATTTATAATAAAACCAAAAATATCCGTATATCCGCATTATCCGGATAGTTAAATATGAATATTCGTTTTATCCGGATAGTAAAAATGAACGGATATTGCAAGCCCTAGTCACAATGGTCTTTTATTGAAATCATAATTGTTGATTTTGACAAGTTTGGTAATCTACTAAAATGGCGTCACTATGACCTTCCAATGGTCAACCACTGACACGCCATTGAAAGAAATGATATAGAATGGTAATCTCGTACAAAATGACAATTGAATGACTGACTTAGGCGGTATTCTGCTAAAATTTTGACAGTTACTTTGATCAGTGACCTACCATTACAACGTCATTGTGCGACCAATGATCGTCCATTATGAATTTAGCATATTACGAACTTTTAGCAAAATGACAATGGGATCGTGTTGGAATGATGAAATTATACATATAGCAGACTTGACCCCCTGGTGCGCAGAGTGCGGGACAGTGCCAACATTGTCCTGGCGATGATCGCGAACAGACTGGATGGATTGCCCGTACATCCGGCAATGTTGTAGTAGACATATTGTTATTCGATAAGCGTTGGTCTGTTTGTTTCAGGTTTTGTGTAATTTTTGTATGATGTCTCTACGAGTCCTGTTGCTCGAAATAAAATTATTAACCGACTTCAAAAAAAAAGGTGGTTCTCAGTTCGACCCGTATGTTTCTATGTATGTATGTTTTACCCGCGATTATCTCCCGTTTGGCTGAACCGATTTTGATGCGGTTTTCTGAAAAGTGTTTACATTCTGGAGGTTTTAGTTTTTTATAAAAGAGAACCGGCTTCAAAAACTAAAAACTGATAAATAACTTCAGCACAGAACATGACTTTAGTTTCGGAAGTCGGTGGCTTTGTCCTGTTTATTATTTTGTATTGCCACCGACTTCCGAAACTAAAGTCATGGTGTGTTCTGTGCTAAAGTTATTTATCAGTTTTTAGTTTTTGAAGGCGGTTCTTTTTTCAAAAATGAAATCTTCTTTTCTTCAATTAAAATTGAATATCTTTTTGTTAAACAATAAGTAGGATCTGTTATTGTGATACCATTTTGAAATCGGTATTTAGTAGGCATATTTTTAAATGAATGAGCATTGACAGTGTAGTAATTTTTTTTAACAAAAACACTAAAATCTGTGTGATATGTTAAAAATTTGGGTTTAAGTTGAGAAGAACTTATTTTTTCTTCAAAGGCTAAAAATTTACATAAAAGAAAAGGTTACCTATCATAAGGTCGAAAAATATTTGACCGAATTTCATTTCATTTCACCTAAAACTTTTCAACTTTTCTCGTTTCGTATTTTTTTACTTCAACGAAGTCACGTCTGCCACTGTATTAGTTGACCTATTATCAATTCGCTTTTTTTCGTTGCGCCGACGTTTAATTTGGTCGAAAAGCTTTTTACGAAGTTACACTTAGCCGAAATAACATTTGTTCGAACATTCGTTATACCACTGTTTTATTTACCATATTTCACCAAACGCCTAGAAGTAAATATGTCTGATATTGAGTCAATGATAACCGGTACTACACCAGCAAAAAAAAAAACGTCGTTAAAGAAACGAAAAATCAAACACTTTCGAAAATTAAAGACAATTTGAATGAAATTAAATATTTGAAAGAGCTTTCAAAACGAATGTATTTATTACACTGGCGTTATAGAGAGCTAAATTCAGATTAGTTTCCTACTAGGTATTTTGTTTCATTAATTATTTACCTTAATAAAACAGGTGGTCCCAGTAAGAAGCTTGCAAACAAAGATTCTTGCTTCAAGCATGCAGCATGCAAGCAGGCATGCAACATGCACAAGCATTGTTTCTGTCACGGCTCCGGCGCTGCGGGGTCTGGGCGTCAATCAAACAAAGGCAGAAATCATCTGCGACGATAAGCTCGCGTGGGCCCCACGCGAGCTTATCGTCGCAGATGATTTTAACGCTCACCACCGCAGCTTCGGCTTGCTGGCCGGCTCTGCCGGCCAGCCTCAGCCGCAGCGGCGAGCCTTCAAACCGCCTGCTCTTCAGCTCGCGGGCCGCCCCACCCCTCCGCGCCTACGCGTTATTAAATTACACTCTAGGGGTAGGGCAGACAAGACTGCGTGAAGTCGGTTTTGCAGCGATTCGTTTCTGTCAATAAATTTTGTAACATATTGACTTTTTATGACACTATTTTAATTTAATGTTGAAAATGCTACCAAGTAACCGGCTATATATTTGTGATCAAATAATATTCCGTAAAATGTGTTGAAAATATGGCAAATAAATCATTTGGCAAATGAAAATAGTTCAAGAGACTTCGGTCAATAGGAAAAAGTTATTTTGTAAATCGGAGAAACATAGTTCGGTAAAATAATACCTATGGCACATGATACTTCGATGATCTAAAAATATGTCAAACAATGCATATATAGCAAAAAAGACGTCCGTCAATAGTTTTCGGTAAAGTGAAATTCGGACAAAAATAATTCGGAAAAGTGATCGGTTCCCAAAAGAAAAACATATTTTTTCACGATAGCTCCAGTATTCAGCAGTAGGCAACAGAAATCAAAATAAAAAATAATAGTTTTTGTTGAAACTACAACCACTTTAACAAAAGGTAGACATTTCGTAAATAAAAATCAAAAAATGAATATTTTCGGTAACCTTGGGTAAAAATGGTTAAAATTGTAATATGTTATGGTAAATTATCTGGTAGGTATATCGAATCCTAACGGTGGCCCACTATTTACACCACGTCCAGGTATATTTATGCAGACGTAGTTGATATCTATTTCACCTTTGATCAGTGTATGAAGGGAAAACTAAACCGAATTTTGGGGGCTTATACCACGAAGTAAGTATAACAGTTACGACGTGGTTTACATTCAACTTTTCTTTAGAACTTGTGTGACCCACTTCGCCAGTGTTGCCGTTTTAGCCACTTTGTGGCTAGATCTAGCGGATTTCCAACGGTTTTAGCCAAAAAGAAAACCATTTCAGCCACCAAAATAAATCTAGCTACTTCTGGCTTTTTGGATTTTTAGATTGTTAAACCTACTGTTATTACTATTAGAAGTCTGCCGACTAATATCACCATACAGTGGTGCCGATTCCCTTGTTCACCAACTAAACTAAATAAATAGACAGAACGACGAACGAAAGACAGAAGATAAATTTTAGTGTAGTCCTGTCAAATTAAACAGCGATTAACGTAAATTGACGTAATTTTAGTAGGCAAGTTTTTAATCACGTCTAAACTTGTATGGAGAAGTGACAGGCGCTGATTAATTTGACAGGACTAAAATACAAATTATCTTCTGTCCTCTTCTTAATGGAATGCAAAGAAAAAGATGCACTGAACTTAAATTTAGTTTAGTTTGTGAACAAGGGAATCGGCACCAGTGTCAATCTACCACCAAACTAAAATGGTTAATTGCAGGCAACACCACCATCCTCATTATGGCGGGGGATTCCCCAATGAATGTTTATTTTTAACAAATGAAATTGATTTTTAATTTTAAACTAAAAAAATTACAGTCATTAGGTTTCACTAGCTGTACACTTTGTTTTAATCAGCTTTTGATAAATGTTTAATACTATTAAAATTGTTTTATTTAACCCATTTATCCCCCTTGCCTAAATTGTAATACCTATCAATAGTAATAGATTACTTTACTCTATGGTAATAGGATAGCAGTAGCAGGCCAAAAGTACTTTAGCTACTTCTAGCGGAATTTTGAAAGAGATTTATTTACAAAACTGGCCACTTTTTTCTTACATGTAGCCACAAACTAGATTGTCCTAACGGCAACACTGACTTCGCGTGTTCGCGTTATTTTTTCGCGAGAATAAATACATTAGGTTAGGTTACACGCTTAGGTAGGTATAACAATCTGCCCTTCTATCCAGAATTCGAAACCAATCAATGGATCAAAGTCAATAATTATTATTACAAAATTAATATTAAAAAAAATAGGTTTATAAAAACGAACATTTATTATAAAACCTATCAATTTCATACATTTCACTTACATAATTACGTGCAACTTATAATTACGTAGGTACTAATAGGTGTACAAAATCTTTATCTATAATAATTAATCATCATTGTAAAAGAAAAATTAAAAATGATGTCCTAATAATTTCCTAGTTTTAACAAATTAAATGCGTTTTTTCTTTCAGACAGTTCTGTACAATTCTAATCACTTATGCAAGGCCTGTCTTGATTTCTCAGGTATTAATTGATTTACATTAAAAATAAATTTAAAAAAATTCAGACATCTTTATTCTGAAAGTAGGTAACCTAATAGGAAACCAATGAAAATCGTATCTGAGCTTTTTGGAGTAGCTTATATTTTGCGCTAGTAAATCACTGTCCATTAAGGTCTTACGAGAAAATATTTTCTTGTAGTTGTGGCTAAATCCTAGAACAGTCTAGTCTCTTAGTTCATTTTTTAAATAAGACATATTTGGCATAATATTTAAAGAAAGTAGGAATTTGTACAAATCAAAATATTATGTTACAAGTGGTAAAAAATTCAGTCTACTAATTTTTTTTACTTACATCTATTTCATTTAATTAAATGAACAACTTATGGTTACTTACAGCAGTTCTATTACATAAATACTTAATAAGTCCCTCTTAAAAAAAATCTTTAAATAATAATTCCTTGTAACTTTGAACAATAAACACATTCAATTGTGAATATGTGATATAAAAGTTTCATCAAATTCAGATTTGACAATGATTTGTGCTTGTAAAATACCAATTCAAATAGATAGGCAGAAAATTATCTATAATTATATATAAAATTGGGACTTGTCAATTATAAGGTCTGACACCATTAACATATAACTGGTGGTGTCTTATAATAAAATATGATCACTAGGTTACTAATACAAGTCAATTAAACAAAGTCAAAGTAATACTTAGATAAGCACCTAAACATTAAAATATTTGCTTTACTTTGACAAATCATCTGATAACAGCTAACAATAAAGGAATGTTCGAACAGTGTGGACAGAATCATCAAAACATTGGAAATAAGAGATATGTCAAATACAATAGGTACATGATTACAACTATGAAGCTACCTTTTAGTAGTCATTATTCACTGAACATCAGTCTTTTCTTTTTTCAATTTGTCAGTGAACACCTAAATTTTGTCAAATGTACAGTCAATTGCTTAACTTTGTCACATTTTAGTTGTAGCTTCTAGTGAGCGCAGGAGAGGTGCGCGGGCCATATACTAGAAACGATCTTTAGAGGCATGCAGGTCAGGGTTGGTCAGGTACTGCAGCTCCTGCAACTCTTGGAACTTCTCGTGATCCCTGATGTGTGCGTAGTTGGCCGACAAGCACATCAAGTAATGTACCAAACTCAATATTACAAGTATACAGGATACCATCGCCAGAATAAACATAAACTCTGCCTTCTCAACATAGTCTTTGCAGAATAACTTTATCTTGTGTGCCTCACAAATTCTCATATCTTCTTGTTTGACACTTGATGGAAACATGAAGTCAAATTGGGTAAAGTCAATGCATGTTGATAGATCAATATTTTTCGGTTTCGAACAAAGTTTCCAGAATATCGTGAATAAGAAAGTCGTAATAACTAGGAATCCTAGCAACATGATCCATACAAAAGTCAATATGTAGGTGATGATCATAAATACGGCGCAGGATATCCGTCCACCGACGCGTGCTCTCCAAGCACGATACACTTTCTGCCTAGTGGCGCCTGTTGTCAAACAACCCAAACACAATAGCATGAAGCCAAGAGCTGCCATACAGGCGCTCCCTACGATAAATATCATTTGCAGCGCTTCAATCCATATTAGGCGGAAGTGAAATACTTCATCAAACATTAGTATTGAAAGAGCTGAGCCCCGATACATAGTCCCGCAGAACACACCCACGCCCAGGCAGCACATTATCGTTGCGATGAGAGTGGCATGGGGCACCCTGGTTAGGCAGGCCTGGCACGCGTCACCCATTGTTAGCGTAGTGAATTCCTTTTTAAAATTACTTTAGCACACCAGTATTTTCTTAATTTACACAAAATATTTCCTTATTTTGATTCACACTACAAAGAAAGTAGATAATTTACGCGTTCAACAGATCACGGATGACAAATTAAGTTGACATGAACGTACGTACGTGAGTCGTGATCGTGACGTATCTTTCGTTCGGTGACATAGACACGCTCATAGACAAAATACAGATTAAAAAACTTTGCTGCCACAAGCACACAGATTAAAATCCAATTATTTCAGTTGAACGTTTTCAGACGGTTAAAATATGTTTATGCTTGAGACGGAGTACAATATTATAATCATAGTGATTATTTTTATTTTCCTCATAAATTCATCAACAACAAAGCGTGTATCCAAACAAAATAATTATTGTAATTATCCGGCCACGTCAAAATGACAATTCTAGCAATAGGGAAGGGACACTTACTGAAATCGACTAATACAACATACCTACAGCTAATCGACTAAAATGTATTGTAAAATTTCATATTTTACTACTAATCAAGGTGTTGGAACACGAAGGGACAGGTAATATTGTTGCGATAACGTTATGAAACATGTATTGTACTTTTCGGCTTTCTTATTTGAATATTTGCAAATCATACTGTTTTATCAGAAATAAATATAAGCTTCAACGCTCAAATTAATTACCGAACCATATGAATATTATAAAGGAAGTAATTAAATTAGTTACAGATTTTGTAATCATTCGATGTTTGATGACAAGTTAACGGAATCTTAGCAAGTATAGTATTACTAATTTAATTGACAGCAACTCCACCTATACGATAACAAAACGTTCCCATCCTTAGTAAATTAAAAATTGTCTTTTGCAGTATTATCATTGATAAATTATTTTCTGATTTTTCTTGTGTTTATAAGTTTTACTTACTGGAATTTACTCAAAATGGAAACTCTGTATCATCAGACTAATCAGCTAATACAAGAAACAGCGGAATTGTTTCAAAAGTTAGATAGAGATCCATCTAACTATGAGGGAATAGAAAACGCTATTCAGTCGAAAATTAATGCAATTAGTGCGTAAGTTCATTTCATTATACATTTCGGGTTATGCTAATTGAATTATCTTCCTAATTTGTGTGGTTTTATTGTATATTTAAAGTATTTTATGACTTGCCTGCCGTAACATATTGTAGGATTATTTTTCATCATTCATTAATTTAATTCTTTACTTCTATTTCATATTACAGGAACTGTGAGAGATTGGATATATACGTCTTCAAAACTCCGGTGAATCAGCGACCTATGGCTAAAATGAGGGTTGACCAGCTAAAGTACGACAACAAACATATTCAGGTACTAATTAATTGAATCTGTCAAAACTAAAATTATATTTTTAGGCTTAAGAGTGAGCTACTATCCAGCCTCTATCCTAACTCATTTGGGGTTTTTACAGCATGTTTTACTTACATCTCTTATCATGAACAGTGCTGTTCTGTCAAAATCTCCCTTCGGTGAATTAAGTAAATTGATGCAGAGTTAAGCTGTCATCCTACCTGCCCTTCTATACTGTAAAAAATCTCCCGTAGGGAGTTCAAGCCCCTAAGAAGACCCACTGACCGGAGATTTTTTACAGAATAGCACAGCTGATGCTAGAGAGCTCATCTCAATTAAAAAAATGTTGCCCCACACTAGAAATTTCTCCTGTATTATATGTGCATTTACAAATATATTAACTCACATGCAACCAGACTCGGATTAACTTTTTATAGGCCATACAAATATTTGTACCATGCGGGAATCAGACCCCTGACACATTGCATAGCAGTCAATTGCTCAGCCATTGTGCCAACCGTGTTGTCCAATTGAATGGATTGTTTTAAACCATGTAAACCTTGTTGAACAAGTCTCCCTCTATTTATATTACAATCTACATTTACAAAATCATTTTTGGGACGTGTTGCTCACTCCTCTGCGTTACAAGCAGCAGACAATTTCCATTAATGTTGTAAGTGGTTCTTTGTAAAAAGGAAAAGGCTGTTTTCTTACCAGATTTTTGAGAGGTAGGTAGAGGACCCTTTCATTCCCTCAAGTTTATTAGACTAGGGAGGCACTAATCCCTTATTTGTCACAACTAGTAATTTCCCACCAAATCTAATTAAATATTGAGTAATCAATATTTCCTCAGGCATCTCTCTCAGCTGCCCAAAGCAAAAGAATAAAGCGTGAGCAAGAGCATAAAGACAGAGAGCAACTGTTAAGTCGCAGATTCGGTCACGACCACACAGCTATCAATGTGGATTACCTGGCACAAGAACAACTGTCCTTGCAGAATTCACACAGAAACGTTGATGAGATGTTGCACACTGGTAAGTAATAACTGCCAAAATCAATATTTTCTAAGTACCTACATATTGGTGCCAATTCCCTTGCTCACCAACTAAATCAAAATTAGGCATTTGGCATCTCTTACTACCAGGCAGCTGAAGAAAAGGACGGCGACAGACAAGGACTAAGTTAGAGATGTCAAATTAGTTTTTCCGCAGTGTTTTTAATTAATGTATTTTGAAATGACAACTATAATTATTGTATGAACATTTTAGATCAACTTAAATTGACAGCTCTTATTAATATCTGTCTCTTTCTTGTTTTATTGGAGAGAAAGAGATATAAATAGCTTAAAATTAATTTCGTTCATACACAACAGTATTGGCACCATAATGTTTAACCTTTCGTCCGCCAAGTCAAAAAAGCAAAAACGTGCCGTCGGCGCCAAGCTACGGTGCTACGAATTACGTACATAAATCTGTCATGTAGTCTTGACCATGGCATGCTGTTCACATTTTGTTTTGTCATCAATACACGACAGGCCGTCAAAAGGTTGAACAGATAAAATAGGCTAGTTGGACTGTGAGACATGTTGCAAATTAAGTAGCAGACTGCATAGCTGTGAACACTATTCATACCTCAAATTTAAATTACAATACGGTCAACGTATCTTGGCGCGTCTGAAGATAGCTGTTTGGCTGCGCAATGGAACTTTTAGGAACGAAATTGTCTACTGCGCAGCTAATCGGCTAACTTCAGACGCGAGCACAGTTACACAAGGGCTAGAGGTACCAGTCACTGCCCTACTATGGGTTGAAAATACTAATTTGTATTATTATTATTGTTATTTGGATTCCTAGAAAAAGTTTTGAAAGTGTATTTTATTATCAGTTACGATTGAATATTTGGAAAATTTATACAAAACTGTTATTATTATTATATTGTTGATGAATTGAAATATAACAATTATTGCTATTGTTTATTTGGTAGGCGTTTATAACTTTTACTGCGTAAAAGGCTCGAAACCAACGAGGGCATGATGTAAAGATTACACTGCCTGCCTGCTTGCCTAATTATCAGGCAAACTGCGCTCTGACTTTTGTTGAAAGTACCTAGTCGGGAATTCCCGAAATGTGCGTAAAATCCCGTAAACAGTGGTTCAAATTAAGATTTTCACGACATAACGCAAGTACGAAGTAGCCTACAAATAACTTGTAAGAACTTATGACCAATGATGATTTACCTACATCAAATTAATCTTGAAACAGAACTAAAATGAACCAAATAGTATCTGCCTACACCATTTTAATATCGTCGTTAAGCTGAAGCTCTGACTTTGTTTAGTTAGGAATACTTGTTCATAAGATAGCTAATGATCCAATGTCGCCCTAAAAGCACAGTTTACCTCAAGTTTATGTATTTATGAGTCTACAACCCAGATCACCTTATTGGGTAGACTCATTTAAGTGCACAGCACCCTACAAAGTAATATAGCCGTCAACGACATAGTTACGATGGACGGCAATGAAACCAGGTAATTAATTAATTTGCCATGCTCTTTGTACCTATGTAGTATAAGTAAGTAGTTTTGACTCGGAACCGAGATGCCGAGATTACGATGTTGTCCGACACCAACGCTACGTGGCGCTGACATCACCGCACGTGTATTTAGTTTTTTTATAAAACATACACAAAAAATAATAACAAGTTGAGTCGTTACCATATCACGAACTGAATCTTTGTGCTTCCAATCCATGGATTTTAAATTGTAATCATAGTGTTTTGGATCGTTTTCAAACGTGTGTGAGTGCAGAAAATGATATAAGTATTATAAAATAAAATAAAAGTGAGGATAACAGTGTTTCAATATTATTATAACGAATAAGGAACTTACCACATCTTGTTTTTATTTTTGTACACCGTCCGCACAACACGCACTCACAAATATTATGTGTTATATCACTAATAGTCTTATAAATAATAATAACACCGAACTAAGCCACCTGACATGACCGCACCGTATCAAGGTAAACTTAATACACACAAAGTTGAAGTTTCGAATAGGCAGCCTAGATCGAGATTACTCCATCCGCACCGCGTTGCGCGTCTCTGAGGAAATTATGGGAAATTATTTAATTATAATTTAAATTATTCCAATTTACTGGCACCACTATTGTTTAAAAATATTATTATACCAATTTAAGTTTTTAATATGAAGACGTAAAATATCAACAAAAAATATACCTAGAATAATTATTTTTTATTATTATTTTTGTTTGCAACCTTGACTAATGGCTTCACACAGGTATATTATGTTGGGTGACTAACAATCTAATAGCCAATTATACTGGTTCGATAGGTACCTATAGGTATTTATATTAATTTACAAGTTTGTCTAATGATATGTCCTCCAATATAACGAGTTGATACACAAATATCATTAAATATGGCTACATTTTTATGCATATGTAATGAATTTAATCACGAACCTACTCATTCTGCTTTAATGAATAAATTTATAATATCTACACAAGTACAACTTCGTGGCAACTTTAAAGAGCTATGAATAACCTACTCCTCTTACTGCCAACGTCTTGATCCACTACAATTTAGTACTTTCCCCTACGTACCCTCTCCACCAGTCCAGTTCATCCCTTATAAAGTGTAGGTTTTGCAAATTGATCATTACGTTACTTATTATTAGTATTAATCGAAACCAAAGCAATAAGATCTGTCATTTAAACAATATTCCCCTATTTCAACCCCCTTGAAGGTTGATTGTCGTATAATCTTTTCTTAGTAGGTAACTACTCGCCTACATTATAAAAGGAAGCCTTGCGGTAAATTATACATTTCTTCCTAGCCTATGTCAGTCAGTCAACTATATCTTTTTCTTTCTATACCTTCTTCCTAGCTTGCTTTTGTATTTTTTTTTTTCACGAATATATAATATAATTCTAAACTTTAAGTAACCATGAGCCGAAAGTACACAAGCTAAGACGTGAGAATTAGCCTGCTATTGTTTAAAACTTTATATCGCATAATTATAACTGTCGGCATGAGGCGCTTTTGTATTTTTTTTTTGGGCTATTATTGAAAGTTTGGCCAGCAGATACAAGTTGTTCTGGTCGGTTGCCTATACGGAGATTTGACCTGCCGACTTCATGAAACTATCAACTTTTAATTTGTTACAGGTTCAAGTATCCTGGAGACTCTGAAGTACAACCGTGAAACGTTAAAAGGTGCCCATAGACGACTAATAGACTTGGCCAATACTTTAGGTTTATCAAATGCTACCATATCGCTGATAGAACGAAGGGTGTCCCAAGACAAGTACGTTTTGTTTGGAGGCATGTTCGTTACCCTGACTGTTATTGTGCTTGTGATTGTATATTTGGCGTAGTTGGAACAGTTCTCGATACGCGATTTCTCTATCCTCATTGACAATAATCATTCTTTGGAGCCAAAATCCTTATCCATATTAAGTAATTTGAAATTAGATAAAATATCCTGGTTGTGCTATCAATGCGTTTTTTATTTCCTATTCAAATACTGATAGCAATTTTCAGATATTGGTAAGGAACGGTGCATCTAATGATCACAAAAATACATAAATAAGCCCGTTATTTTAAGGGTAACTTTAAACAATTGGACATTACCTTCACTTCCAACTGAAATAAAAAGATGGGGATAGAAGGTTGTAAGTATAGCGCAATCGTAGCCTGCGAAATGATTTCATAATGATTTATGATGTTTAACAGTTGTTATTCAACAAGTTTATTATTGCTCTCACCATCTCTGACCCAATACCTGTACGAATACTGGTATATTTCGATCGAGCTAATTGTAACTACAAGGTTTCTTGCAAGAGAAAAATAAGAGTTATGATCTAAGGATTGCGCTACACTTGAATAGGTAAGTACCTACCTACTGTAAAATAATGTTGTAGAGACTTCGACGGAAGAGTTCCATTACTGATTTATTTCTTGATTTATTTATTTTACATGAAATCTTTCGCGAATTTCTGTATTTATAAATAATTTCGTATCATACTTTATAAAATAGTGCTTAGAAGTTCTATCAGACGATTGATTAAATCAGTCAATGAAATCTCGTTATGTAAAAGTTTGCAAAATGTTACGAAAAAAAACATGTTCCAAATTCTTGGTTGTATTTATTTAGTAAGAGTATTGGGCTGCGAAATACCAACTAGTTTTTGAGCGACGATCATACGACAAATTTTAACATCAATAAAAAAAAACCTGCATTTAGATTTCGGTTAAGTTTATTTTATTAGTATTAATTAAGTGGGCAATCAATAGACGTCCGAACGAGTAGGTATAGGTACCTCTCGTGCTTATAGCTCGACAGATATAGGGTGAAACCTAGGCGATACTTCGCCTATGTTTCGTAGTAAGCGAACTTTTAGAGAGTGACCGACAAAGATCATGGAGTTTACTTGCTCGTATACATATTTTACTATAACGTTGGTGGTAGGACGTCCACAGATGTACGTAGTACGCAATCCCCACATCCTTGTTGAACCAATCAATGGTTAAGAACCATTTTTTTAGTCACCCATTGCTCGTTCATCCGATGTTTTTTAATCTCTGCGACCCAGTTCACTCAATGCTGCTGTTTGTATTAGATACTTACTTATCTATTATCTTGCCCAACTTCTATTTTATGCAAATTGTCGATGAAACCTGTTTTCGTAATCTCCATTCTAATTTACTATAATACATATAGAATAGAAGTGTCTTCGCTTTTTATATTTTTCCTGTTAAACTGCTGAACCGGTTTGATAAAATTTGGTATAAAGCTATCTCTACCAAATGATACATCATAATGATACGTACCAAATGGTAAATCATAGGTAGGTAAGTAGGTACCTACCTACTCGATTAGGTTCTCATATTAATTATTACTTACTGATTTGAATGTTGACTGTTAGTCGAACTTCAAATGTTTGACTAATCTCGAGCTCGTTAATTGTAATATCATTTTAAGAATTTGATAATCTTATTATTCATTTACTTACACTCTGTCCATTGGTTTAATCGTTTTTTGACAGCTGCAACTAGCAAACAATATTTAGGTTTTTTGTAAAATCATACGCATACCTGTCTAATAATGTCTGTAAGAGGTCATAAATAAGATAATCCAACAAGATTAGGCAGTTTATATATTTATTTTATAACACATTTTAAAGTTAACTTAAGGTAATCGGGAATAATTACATTATAAGGCAGCTGTCAAAAAACCAATAACCCAATGGACAGGGTATAGTTATTTTGTTTTTTTTTAAAGTGTTCTTGATTCAGGCAGTACTTGTTTACAAAATATGCCTATTATTTAATATATACTAATATTATAAAGCTGAAGAGTTTGTTTGTTTGTTTGTTTGTTTGGTTGAACGCGCTAATCTCAGGATCTAATGGATCGAATTGAAAAATTATTTTTGTGTTGGATAGCCCATGTATCGAGGAAGGCTATAGGCCCAAGCGAAGCCGGGTCGGGTTGCTAGTTGATATATACAGGACACACATCTGTATGTTTTTAAATAAATAAATAGATTAAGTATAATAATTCAATCTTACGTTTAAGCAACTATTGTATTGGCTTTCAGTTATATGTAATAATAATTTATATTTATTTTATCTTGGTTTGTTATTAAATGTTACATTCCTTTTATTTATTACCACTGCACGTGTTTTGTGGACTTACACTGCGTTTGTAATTTTTTTCATAAAAGCTGAAACATGTTTGTGAAATATTGTAAATGTTGAAAAAATATAGTGATATTTTATAAAATTTTCTATTTGCTGTTTTTTGCTGTCCGTACTACCCAACTAAGTACTATCATTATCATCTACAAAAACCACGTAGAACATAATAATAATAAATTATTTACACGCCTTTAAATTTCACTTTACATGTGAAAATGTCTTTAATAGGTTACTTACATAAAAAGATTTTTTATTAAATATTTTTATTAATTTATGTGACTTGGGAATATTACATTATATTTTTGTAAGTGTAGGTCGCTAGAATGTTACAATATTTTTTTTTATAGATGTCAGTGCCTCTAAATCTAGAAACAACAAAAATGTTAGTAAACCCAAAAGTTAAAGGATCAGGTTAAAAGATCCTTTTTTCCAAACGATGATCTAAAATACGGGCGGTGTATTGGTAAGTACAAAGAAATTAAAATAAATTATATGCAGAATTGAAAAATAAAGAATGAAAATGTCAAAACAAGTTATTTGGCAGACGGAGATTGTTTCCGGTCTCTTTCATCAGGGTTGCAGCATGGTAGTTTGGGTTGAACGTGTGGGCAGGCGAAGGCAACGTCTTCTTCTTTAAGGGGGGCGCACGGCCCCGTTGTTTCGGGAGGCGGATGCACGCACGTGTCGACGGCTGGCGACGGTAGTCTAGGGTAGTCCGATATGCGCGTCGCTGCGGGCGAGATCGCGGGAACATCCCGACGCATATCCTTCACGCGCTCGTACGCATCTGGTGCAAGCTTCATGTACTCTGGCACCTGGTACAAAAATATTGAAGCTTTTTATTTTTGACATGCTGGTTACAGTCATTATCACAAATATGTGATTCAACAGACTCTACCCACTTCTAATCTATTCATCTGTCTGCATGCATAGGTATCCGTGTACAGATGAAAGGACATCGAACGAAAAGTCATACCGTATGAGTTTTCGTTCAAAGCTGAGTTGAGAAGTGGAGTTTTCGTTAAAAAACTTCCTTTCGCCGTTCACCTATCTATTTTCAGAAACGAAGGTATCTCGATCTCGTACTTATCTATTTATCAAGTTAACTCAAATTTGCAACAATGGATACGTGTACCTACGTGGGAAAACCTTGAGAGGCCTCACAATCAATGGATTAATTGCGCCTTCGCATACTTTTACTTCACGCTTAACCAAAGTAGTCTTTCACATGGGTAACGTTACAAACGCAGGTTATGTTTTTCATGACGACAGCGTGAAAAATATTTAGCTTTGTAATAATAGTTAGTAAAATAAGTACGAAACATTTAGTAGGAAATAGGTACACCCACACGAAAACCTAACAGGCAATCAAGATAATATGTACTTACATGCTTGTTTTGTTATGATTTAGTGATCTTATATTTCATTCTTCCATAATTTGGCATAGACGATTTCACGCCAGTTATTAACGCTAAAAGAGCCTAACAATTAGAGTTATGCTTGAGTCGGCTATAGAGAATAATTGGATAGCCTAAGGGCCAATAAAATAGAATAGCGTATCTACGTAGGTATGTGTCGCCATAGGCCTCAACGTGAACCCTGTCGCAGTAATTAAGTAGGAATCTTATTATTTGATGGTTTTCCCGATCATTGCGCAATAGAGTTGATGCTGTGCAATGTTCCGTTACTTGATATGGCGGTTGAGGGCTGTTTACCAAATGGCAATTCCATGGCAAACTACTTACGTAGGTATAGTTGGTATTAAATGATACCTACTTCATTTTTAACTACACCGTCTGTAAAAAAAAAATGTTGTGTTGCCCTAGGTATGTAGGTACCTAGTTACCTACTACTTATATTGATTTATGATTTGTATAAGTACCATGTACCAGGCCTATATATGTTAGGCACCTATAGGTAAATGCGATTCTTAAGTGAGTCCTAGATTTCCTTGATGTGCTGTTTGGAAGATCGATGCAAAGCCGTAAAGCGGGGCTAGTATTTATAAATGGTCTATACTAGCTCCACTTTACGGCTTTGCATCGATCTTCCAAACACCCTGTATATATGTAGATATATGTATATAAGTATGTATGTATCTACCTTATATTCAGCAAAATTATAATATAATTGAGAGATATAACTATAATCCTAAAATAAAACAGTTGGTGTAGGCGGAAAACTGCTGTGCGAAAACCGTCACATTTTGACGAAAACAATCGTTCCCAAAGTCTACTCATGTTAATTACTACCAAGGTATCAACAGACTTTTAATTTGAATTGAACAGGCTGTAAGGCAGCTCTCTAGATGGTAACTGGTCACCGCAAGCAAACGTCGCATTCTGGTGCGTTGCCATACTTGCCATCCCAGAAACAGCTGATCTGATGTCTCAAGTGCAGATTACCTACATGTTCGTTCCTATCGAAAGCAGCATTGAAGTAGACCCATCGGCAAAACTGATAAGAAATATGACAGTGTGGGGGTGTAGAGAAGTTACCTCTTTGCAGTCAACGCCATAAGTTCCGAGGTAGCCAGGTAGGCGGGGCTTCTCGTCCTTCTCTTCTCCGATGCCCGGTGCGACAGTCGCATTCGGTATCAACTCGTACGGACACTCGTCTCGGGCACGTCGACCTGCACGCGCCGTCTTGTCCTGTGTAGTTTGGTACAGTAGTCAAATATTTTGTATGGGAAGGTAGGTAGATAGGTATATTCCCATCTAAGTAAATCATTCAAGCACAAAGCTTAGAAGAATACCTCTGCATAAACCAATGCTTTTGTCTACACTTGCCTATGCAGTATAATCATAACTCATTTGTTTAAATTCTGAAGGATTTCTAGGTAGGTACCTATAGTTCGTTGGCGTTAAGAATGCAGTGATATCATCATTGTCCGTCGGCCTAACCCCGCCCCTAACCAACCAAATCTTTTCAAATTACAAAGTCAAGTTCACAATGACAGTTGAAGGCATTTTGCACTGATGATTGACTGCATTCTTAACGCGAACGAACTATAAGTCTCTAAAGACTTGAAAATATCTTTTCGCTTTTCGCTCTGCAGCTTGGCGTGGTTTGATTTTTGCGAGAAGATAATATTAGGTAGATTTTGAGCAGGTTTTTGAAACTTTCTCGCTCGGACAAGCATGGCAAGAGTTACCCAACAATAAACCAGTTGTCACTTACCGGATCGTCGTACTGTGCGCAGAAATCATCATCTTCGTTGAAGTGTGGTTGCTGTCCCGACGGGTAGCTCACTTTCGCCTTAGCCTCCCGGTGCTGTTCGGCCGAGGGACCGCTGAAGCACACCACCTTCTGGTGGTCGTCGCGGGCTGCTCCAGACTTCAGGATGCCTTTCAATGGCAACATGTTGTCGCATGTCGGCTTGCTGATTATCGAAGAAAATTAATTTTACTTAATGATCCCTAAAACTCTTGGAAAAACGTTTTTGTTCGTTTGATTTGGAGGACCTTATTATTAATCAAAAGAAAAGTGAGAAGGCTCATAATCAGAAATTTGTACTTTGTTAAACAGAAAAGAATAAAAATAGATTGTCATTCGTGCACCTTCCAGGATATTGCCTCTTCTCTCGAATTGAGCTTAGATATAAATGAATGATGATCTCAATTTATGAATTCTAAACATCTCCATTTTTTCATCCTATACCTACTTATTATACCTACGATTTTCTTCAAAGATTTTTGATACAGATTTAAGAGGACCTACCTAGTTCAGATAGGGATAGCACACACATTGGGAAAACTTATTTGCTGCAACTTTTGCGATCACCGAGCAAAATAGGGGTGACGGGGCACATTTTTATTGTTACCTATCATATCGGTTCGACTTTATTGAACATTTAATTTTGCATAATATGTAGCTTGATTTGATAAAAAGAAAACAGGTCTTTAATTATAGGTTTTATAAAACGTAACCTTTCTATGTCTGAATGAGAAATGAAAGTCAAATTACCTACCGGGCTTCTCAAGAAACAAATAAGATGAAGTGTGTTTGTGTGTGTGCATGTGTGTATTTTCCTTTTTCTACTTTTGATTGATTGTCAACAGTTTGATCTTCTACGACTGTTAATTTGGTAAGGGGGCTACCACCCGTTTACGGAGGTACCTACCACGAGAAATAATATCAAAGGTCAGGCACACCCATCCATGTTGACTATTCTTTTACCAAAACAAAACTTGTACCGACATGAGCGAAGAATACCTATTTTGGAACTGCCCTGTAGCAGTGTGAACTACCAACAGACGTTTTAACTGTCCATACTGTACCTACATATTTTTGCAAATAAATGATTTTGATTTGATTTACCTATATCGTGCGACACGCAATGAATCGTCGTAAGAGATGCGATCTGTCGTCATGGGAGGAGTGGGAGGTCGAGCTGGTGTGGCACTGCCCTCTACCACGTCCAAGGCAGTAAGGCATCGCTCCATCGCGCTTGGTTCAGACACCGCTGCTTGACCAATCTTCGCGAGTTGCAGACGAGTGTCTGCTGATTGTTCTTCGATGATGGCCGACTGGATGTGGTTAATAATGATTAGGTATTTGATTTAGAAAAAGTACTAATTTCTTATCAAGAAGGTAGGTTACCTACCTACAAATGGCTGCCTTATCGCAATCTGCAATCTCTTCCAGTCAACCATTGGATGAACTGGATTGCTTTATAATGCGCAAGCGTCATTTAATTTATTATACCCAATTGTTATTGACCCAATACTCCAATGTTTTAAATAGAAACCTCCTAATTCGTACAATTTGATATTAATAGGAGTCAGTAATACCTCCAGTTCTTGTTTCAAGTTGCCCTCGCGCATGTGGTAGTTGCGCACATTGTCTATCACCTCTTGCGGGAACTTCTCCGGGTTAGCATTCATGTATCGATACACGAACAAGTCACATCCGATGATCTTGAAGCGATGCTTAAAGACGGGCACTATGGCTCCTATGAAAATAAATTTAATAAAGCGTGTTAGTAGGGATGGTATTTCGTTGGTAATAGTATTTGGTATAAAAACTATAAAAATGATAATCGTGCGGACAGTCAACTGCGCTATAAGATGACAGATACTTAGGCACCTACCTAGGTACATCTGTTAGTCAACCCTATTTTAACTACAAACGATAAGTAATCGTGTGGACAGTCAGCTGCGCTATAAGATGATAGAAGAGCTAAGGCTCATTGCTAATTACCTATGTTTGCTAATTATGTTTGCTAATTGGCTAATCTTGACACATTATATCAGCTACTCTAACATACTCACCAATGTAGAACTTATCAGGTGTATAGTATGTGGGAAAGTTGTGATCCGACTCAGGAGTTTCCAACTTCATTGCCTTTAGGAACGTTCCCTCGCGGATGCCAGAGTTCCTCCTTTTAATCTCACTGATCTTGATGGATCCGTCTGCAAGGCTGTACGACATCACGAACTTCCTGCCATTGTCCTCGGGGTGGATCCAGTCCAGCTCGCACAAGTAACGAAGTTTCTGTATGAAAATGTTAAGGGTTTATGAGTACCAGTTGGTATTAACGAGAATACATTGCACTTTTTTCATTAAACGAAACGTTGCACTACACACTACTACATTGCACTTTGTAGAAATAATGTGAAAACATATTAAAAGTTAGCCTACCTATTACGTTCGCTTCTATGAAATATTTAGGTGCGGAAATAAAATGAATCTGAGATAGGCGACTGGAAGCTCGCTCCTCGACTCTTTGTGGAAGTTTAATTGAGTCCCCAAGTCTTACACGAAGATCAAAGAATTAGTTGTTGATACCCGAATGAAATACATGCACCAAGTGTTCCAAAGAATTATTAAGTAAGTAACTAGGTATTTCGGTAGAAAGCAAGTCAAGTTAAGTAAATATTAATAGGTACTTTTATGTTTCCCGACTTTTTATTTAATTAGTATATTTTTTCCCTATATAATAATAATTATGTGGGGACATTTCACACACGGCCCCAAGCTAGGCAGACCCTGTACTATGGGTGTCAAACAGCTGATATAACATACACAAATACCTGCATAATTAAATAAATTCATTTTATATACTTAAATAAATTATGACATATTCTGTTTTTCGTTTTGTATGGTCTTCCTTAGAATTAATTATATGATTTTACCTGTACCACGTTTAGACCTACACTCATAAATGTTTGGTTATTATATTACATATTAGCTACACACATTATACATAATATAATGATCTGACATAATTTGAAAATCAATCGATTTAAATTGGCCCGTGATACCTATGTCACTGTTGTGATCCATTATGATTCTAATTAGAATATCTATTTATATTAATTGTCTGACACAGAATCGAGGCATTAGGTCTTGATCAATTAGCTGGCATAATCATAGCTAATTATTCTCATTAAGCTGGTTTCCTGAGTACCTACTTGCGTATGCCATGTCGTGTACATAAGTACAAAACTAAACCTTGCAGGGTTATGCTGACGTCATCATTCGCAGAGATAATGAGAACGAAACATGAGACGTGAACTAAAGGTCAACTCTAAGGTACCTGTTTATTATTTTTTGTTGATATACTAATACCTAGTTTGATATTTATAAACAAATAAAAAATATATACACGAGTATGATAAATTATATACGTATGTACAGAGGCCAGCACATCAAGCTACAACAATCTAACAAATTTCTTTGATAGATTTTCAACTTTATTACAAAAAAGTTTTGCTTTGTTCTGTTTGATGTTTTGTATTGCCACGCCACCGACTTCCGAAATTAAAGTCATGTGTGTTATGTGCTAAAATTATTTATCACTTTTCAAATTTTGAAGGCGGTTGTCTTTTTTGTAAAAAAGCTTTTCATTTTTCGCTTTTTAGTAGGTACCTACTTCCTTATCATCCAAATCCATTAAGAAACGGCAACACAGTCAAAACACTGAGGATCTTAGAGACAATATGTTAGACATAGAGAGGGAGCGCAGGTCGCTGGCAGTTCGATGTAACATGCTGGTTCGAAGATTTGCACGTTGTACAAATCAAGTAAAGGTAACTCTTTTTAAAGCTTTCTGCCAGTCTTTTTACACGTGCAGTCTTTGGACCAGTTTTACGCAGAGGACATACAGCGATCTACGTGTCCAATACAATAACGCGTTCAGGATACTGTTGGGGCTGTCGTAGTGCTGTAGTGCGTTCGGTATGTTTGCGGAAGCGCGCACGGATGATTTTTACGCCATAATAAGAAAAAGGACCGCATCCATGGCCGGCCGGCTGCGCGCCGCCACTAATATGTAGTCTCCTGAGCGTGTTTCGAGATCGGTGGGACTCCCCCTAGCTACGCCACTGGGTAAGGATCCACACCAGCTGAGGATGTATACCCTTTTTAAATTACTAACACTAGTTTTTAAGTAATTTTGTTATACTAACACTATGGACGTATGTCTGAATTAAAGAATTTGAATTTGAAAAACAGAGATTGAAAGTACAAGGTTGGAGAACATTACAACATCATCCATGTATATTTTTTTGCTTTTTTTTTCAATAAGTGCTGAATCAATTTCGATATTTATATGACCACCTTGAGGCATACCCTATCCATCAAAAAAAGAATTTTTAAAATCGCTTTACATTTGCCGGAGAAATCGCGTAACAAATATACAAAAAAAAAAACAACATATTGACGAATTGAGAACCTCCTTCTTTTTGAAGTCGGTTGAGAATAAGGTTCATATTCAATTGGGAAAACTTGACAGTTTGGTATGCCTTGATGTGCTGGCGTCTGTACCGATACACGGGTCGTAGTCTACGTCCACCAGGTACCTAATACATCTCACGAAGGATTACAAAATATTAATATTTCGAAACGCCATTGATTTATCGAACTTGTTTTTAGATGAATAATATGACATAACATAATATGTCCTTTTAGAAATATTCTAATCTATACATAATTATAATAAAACAGTAAAAAAACTGTGTCTGTACATTGAATATATTAAAAAAATAATTATTGAGGGGGGTTTGGAAACAGTAACAGAGCACGATTCCAAAAAAAAAAAATTCTGTCTGTCTGTTTGTTTGTACACGCTAATCTTCGGAACTGCTGGACGGATTTGAATGATTTTTTTTTGTTGGGTAGGTATTAAGTCTGTGCAACATATAGGCTATAATTTATCTTGGAAACTTGAACACCTGATGCAGAACCGCAACAGGCCAGCTAAACTATAAGAGATACAAAAATGGTACCATAGCAAAAATTGTTTCACGTGATGAGCATTTTCTGCTGAGAGAATAAATTTGAAGATCTGGAACACCTGATGTGGTACTCCAAGAGCCCAGCTACACCATAACACATATAGGAATGACGTCTTAGCAAAAGTTGTTCAGGCTGATGAGCATTTCCTGTTGACTTATAAAAATCGAAGATCAGAAACATCTGATGTGGAAATCCAAGCTATCACTAATTTTACTGTAAAGCTATCACAAATTTTACTGTAAAGCTATCACAAATTTTACTGTACTCGTATATTATAAAATAATATAAGCTGGGAGTACCTCCACGCAGTAAAGGCGATAACAGTTTAGGACTGATTTTTGATGACGCTGGTATATCATTGAAAATTTGACTCTGGTCAAAACTCCCATTTTTTTTTTATCGAATACATATGACGTCCTGCTTATGTTATTTGAGTGTTTAATTTCCTTTACACGGTAGCCTACCCGGTAACGCAGGGGAGCTGTCACTTAGATTTTAATTGATCAGGTATCTCTTCACAATAAAACTATAACCATGCCTAGAAAGAGGTCAAATCTTTCCCAATGTTCCAAAGGAGCTAAAAGATTGAGGATCATAAGATCTAAGAAAGCGTCATAAGATCTAAGAATCTACCAAAGAGCGTCAGGAGAGACTTGATGCTGTTCGAGAACATCAGGCTGCAAATCGCTCCGTGGAAACCTCTTCAGATCGCGCGAAGCACGTCTGCGTTCTCAGCGTATTTACGCATCTACATCCAGGTCTCTATAGAGACAAGTGGGGAACGTGATGCGCGACTGACCGCTGATCGTGAACGTCACGCATTGTCTCGCGAGTCGGAGACGTTCACGGATAGAGAATTGCGCTTAAGTTCCAAGTGTATCTACGCATCGACTTCTAGGTCTCTAGAGACAAGTGGGGAACGTGATGCGCGACTGACCGCTGATCGTGAATGTCACGCATTGTCTCGCGAGTCGGAAACGTTCATGGATAGAGAATTGCGCTTGAGTTCTCAGCGTATCTACGCATCTGCTTCTAGGTTTCTAGAGACAAGTGCGGAACGTGGTGCGCGACTATCCGCTGATCGTGAGCGACATGCATTGTCTCGCGAATCGGAAACGTTTACCGATACAGAATCACGCTTGAGTTCTCAGCGTATTCGCACATCTACTAACAGGTCTTTTTAAACGAGTGATGAACGTGATGCGCGACTAACTGCTGATCGAGATTATGATACATTGTCCCGAACACGCACACAACAAAATATTCATAATCAGTTAGAAAGTGAGAGAGAAAGAATTGCTGGAGTACGGCATGAAGAGACAGAAGAAGAGCGCAACGAACGTTTAAATTTTGATCGACTTCGACATTCTCTGAACAGAATGTCGATATCATCTAAAGAATCGGATGTGTCTCAGATATAGCCGTAGGGCATGGCGACCTTCATCTTAATCATCATCATCATCTTAGGAGTGCATTTACTCCTAAGATTGACTACGCCACATATTCCGCCATTGGAGGTATGATTCAAAATTGTACTTTTTGAACGTCCCGAATCGTCTCGCGTCCCCGGGCTCTTAGAATTCGACATCAGACGTTTCAGATCTTCGATTTTGCCGACCCCGTTGTCGCTGGCATAAGCAACAGGATCCGCGTACGAAGTCGCGGGCAGAAGCTAGTATTCAAATAAATTAATAATATTGTTCCTTTCAAAAGAAACAGAGAGCAATAGGGGATAATACTGCAATGTTCTGGCGCCAGAGTGCAGCACTAGCGTAAACAGTAAACAGTTTTTCGACGAGTTGTTCAAAGCGTGATGAAAATTGTGAAATTCTGCCTTCAATTGAGTTCAAAATTGGGAAGTGTATTATATTATACAATAATGCATCAGTGCTGTGTATTGTATGTAGGAATGAAGGAAATCATTAATTTCCAATAGAAGTAGTTTTTTTTATACTGGTATCTCCGACATAACTCTCGGAGCGTATTCTTGTCTAGTTTTCTTTTCATTCTTTTCGTTTTCTTTTCTGGTAGTAAGTAAGTAACAGAAAATTGGGAGTCAGTTTTCGAATACATGCTTTTTCTTATAATGAATATAAGCTTGTCTATTTTACAGGTTTATACTAGGTTACTACTATTTCGTATTACTTTATATAATCTACTGTTCTTATTTCTATCGACACGTAGTAAAGACTTTCGAGTTACAAAAACACTCTAAAATATGTCCAGCACATTTTAAATCCGAAGATTTAATTGAAATTGGAAAGTATTCAGGTGAGATGGTCGCCTTTACAGAATACCGTTCACTTTTATCATGTAAGACAACCAAATATGACTTTATTCTGAGCATAACCTGGAATCCACTTTCAAATGGCCCTAGGATGCCATAATATAGTTAAAGTATAGTAAGGTAAGTAAGATTATTTAAAACTTTGATATATTTTCATAAAATACCTAGTTATTACAATTAACAACATAACAAGAATACAAGGTAGTGCTCCATGGCGGTTTGTTTACTGTATGTGCTAGTGGCGCCCTCTGCGCCGAGTTTCGCGTAATGTTCCCTATTCAACAGAGATAATCATTTGTTCTGTGACGTGTGGTAATTAACATTCGTTCAAATACAAAAGATTTTAAATATACGTGTCAACCTAGCTTTACCAACTGATAGGTTTTGCAAATGTGAGCAAAACGAGTTTTAAGCGATCGTGATAACCGTTTGTAACTCACCAGGGCCTGTAGACAAAATCCTTTTTCTGTTAGCGTTAACGCCAACGGAAAATTAAATTGTATGGAGTTGACTTTTGCTTACGCGATGTCAGGTGATGCAAAGAATTATGTCAACTGTATAGGTACAATTAGATTTTTCCGTTGGCGTTAATGCTAACAGAAAAGGGATTTTGTCTACAGGCCCTGGTTCAGTCAAACTATATATTTTTAGCCCGTGTTGTTCCACTGCAGGGCAAAGGCCTCCCTTTCTCCTTTCCAATCTTCTCTGTCTTGCTTGAGCTAACTATACTCCGTTCACAATAAGATTAGACATATACACAAACATTTTTTACAGTTCGTTCAACCGATTTTGACTTATATTGCATTGGTGGCATGATAAATGGCGGCTGCAAAAAACAGTTGTTATTGTAACCACTTTTTTGCCTCTAATGTCATCCTTAAGCATACGGAATAGAAGTCAAAATCGGTTGAAGGGACTGTAAAAAAGGTTTGTGTAAATGTCTAATCTTATTGTAAACGGAGTATAGTGTGGAGTTGGACCAATCCCTTCTGTAAACGTAAAGTTCATCCCGCCATCTTCGTCTGGGTCTGCTACGATGCCGCTGAACGTTTGTAACGATACTATACCTATTGTTGGTTGGTAATAAAGTCTTTGGTGTTTGAAGGTTACCTTACTAGCGTTGAGGTTGTATTTGATGATGTCCTTGTAAGGTGGCTTCGGTATGAGTCCATAGCAGGACTGCAATGAGTCTTCGGGAGATCCAATACCGATGTGGGGCGGGAGCGACTGCACGTGTACATAATTAAAATAAATATGTAATTTATAATACCGGTCCTTCACTTTTCAAGTGTGTGATTCTATATTTTAATTTGTGCACGTAGAATACACGTTTTGATTTGCAAATGAATATTGCCAACACAGCTCCACAGCGTTGATGGTGAAAATGACAAATAAAATGTCAATGTCGGAATAATTAAATAAAAATAGAATATGACATTCATAAAAAAGCTAGCTAAGTATGTGTTGTACACGTGCACTATGGTTCTGTACCATAAAAATTACATAATTTACTCTCACCTTTTTTATTCCTTACAGAATGTGGACTAAGTCTCTTAGGTACAGACACCAGCACATCAAGCCATACCTAACTGTCAAATTTTCCCAATTAAATATGAACCTTACGGTTTTGTAATAAAGATCAAAATCTATCAAAGAAATTTGACAGATTGTAGTAGCTTGATGTGCTGGCCTCTGTACCTAAGTAGGTATTAGCGTTTTAATCGTTTATGAACGCAAATTCAGTTTCTTATTTACATTACGTGTTTAGTGTGCAGCGTGTGAAACGTTTAAAAAAAAGAAAATAACATCTAATATATTTTAAACGTTCAAATGTTGCTCCACACTGGGATTTTATCGTGTATCCTGGGTGCGTTTACGAACATAATAAACTTACATACACAAACAATCAGATCTGAAACAACTACCTATAGGCCATATAAATATTTATTCAATGCGGGAATCGAACTCACGACACGCAGTTCAGCAGTTAATCGTTCAGTTACTGCGCCAAACGTGTCGTCGAATGAACTGGAGTTGGACATTTTAAATGACAATTGATTAGAAGTGGCCACGACGTTACTTTCGCGATTACAACAGGCTAGATAGCTTTTACAATCAATGCTGAAATTGTAACCCTATGACAAACAAAACAAGGCGTAGAATATTTAAAACGGTCCCGTTGGTACCATTGTGGTACGGGACCCTAAAAATAAAATCCTACCTAGGTAACGTTAAAAACGTTTAGGCTTTAATTTTCTGTCTCACATTTGAAATAATGACTGTTTTTTTATTATGATGACTTAAGTATAAAAATAGTGCTTAAAAAAAAATTGGCTGGCAACTTCCAAATGTTTATTACACAAAAATAAACCTTACCTTGGGGAACTCCTTTATTTCTTTTTTTTGCACCTTGACAGGCTCCGGTTGTTGTATATTCAGCATTGTACTGTAATCAGTGGAAAGTGTTAATGAAAACAGAAAACGATTTTATTATTAGCATCAGTTCTATAAAGCTACCTTTGAAAACTGTTATAAATACTTGACAAAGAACTTTCAGGCCGATTTAGGAGGTTGCCTGCGAGATGCCAATACGAAAAAAAAAACCTAAGGGCTGACTTAGGCTAATCATCCGGAGCTTACAGTCTGGTACCTATTTACTGCGAAAAATGTCATGTCTTTAAGAAGAGCCTATTGCTGCATATTGTCACCTATAATTCAGCGCTATATGTAGAATGAAAAGTAATAATAGGATCAGATTACTTTTGGGTTGGCTTCCTATATAAGTACACAAAATTATTATGATAGAACGTTTTAAATGAAAACCGACACAACACTTTTCAGCAATCTACGAGATTTTTCATTTTGAAAAACTTGTACCTTTTTTGTATATCACTAATGTACTTAGGTACAGGTAGATATAGTACCGCTACAGATTTATGTAGGTACGTATAATATTATTTTTCCGGAAATTAAAACATTTCAGTTTCCGATTAGGTACCTACCTAGGTATTCCGACCTACGAAGAGGGGTAACGACTATACTTAGTCCTTTATTTCCATTCGTTTTACTTTACAAACGTTAGGAGTTTTAAATTCGTTCTATAAAAGACATAAGAACATCCTTTGCGAGGTCATAATATATTAACTCGACCCTTATTCCTTCATCATGTACCTATTGTGTTCTCTCTTTTTGTTATAACTTCATCTTACGTCCTTTCACATGTCCGCACCATCGCATCGCTGCATACTCTTTCTTTCTGTCCTCTTTTGAAGAGGATTAAAAATGTGCGCTTCTGTTTAATTAGAAAGGGGCTCAACCCTTTGAATATTAAATTAAAATATAATATGTAGGTAGGTACATCAAAGTTTTAATCAAAGCGTGGTTATAAAGGTTTGCCCCCCGTAGAGTCGCCGTTCTAGCGTTTACTTTACATAAATAAATAATAACATGTAGCTAAACTAGCTGCCCTACGGTATTGATAAGCTTATATTTTCAGCCCCTAAAAATTAGGGACGTACTGAACGAACGTGGGTTCCCAGAAACTACAAATAACTACCGTAAAAGAAAATTGACAAAAAGAAACGAGCTTCACGAAATGCTTGTTAAACTAAAATAGGTACGTTCCCAATCTGAAAAAATATATAAGTATGCTGAAATACGAATTTAAGATGTTAAGATGACTTCTAAAAGACTTTACTTTATCACTTTAGCTCCCATAGCGAAGTTTTTGATTGTAATAATTCTAGTTTATCGCAGTGAAGCAAGAGTTATGAGAGTATGTAGAAAGCGGAGCGATATCGCTACTGTTGGCACCTAATTTACTCTAACTGAATACATTCTAGTTGACTACACAGCATGCAGAGCGGTGGTGGTATTAAAACCGTAATTTGAACGCCTGTATTCAAGTACCTTACCAGTCACCTACCTTGCCTAAGAAAATATGTACGCTCGCTCATTTACCTACACATGGCGCATATGTGAGATCTTTAGATTAAGCGGTGCCTCGAGAAATACAAACAACGTAAAGGTACAAAATATGTAGCGATCAATCGAACTAATTCGGTTACGCATACAAATCTACGCGGTATTTTGGCGTAGAAATATTATTGCCAGCAGTAACTCATTGCCTTTAGTATATTACTAACACTATATTTCTATCATGTTATACTATGTAGATCTAAGATGATTCTTTGTAAAGGTTACTCTCAAATCCAGAAAACAACCAAGTGGAAATTGTACTACACCCAGAACTAGATCGAATGCTGAATATAAAAGGGTAGGTATCTAAGCTAGAAATTAGTCTTGTTCATATTTTTAGGTATAATATTTTAATAGAATTTCCATACTTATGTAAAGTATAGTACCTTACTACCTATAAAGCAGCTAATGAAGCTCCATAGTTAAATTGATCAAGTTTAATATGATAACGGTCTACTGAGATTTCCAGAAAGTGCATTATTAAGTGTTCGATAGAAACACGTGTATCTGCACTTACAATAGCATCGTTGAAAGATGGAATCTGAATCCTCAGGGATTCTTTTTTACTCGTTAATTTTAAAACATTTTTAATTAAAAAATTATCAAAGTAGTATATCTAATTATCTAAATCGTCTATACTTAATCTTTGAGTCGACAAAAACATCAAGTGGAATACTCCACATGATGTTTTTGTCAGACAATCTATTATTAACAGAACGTAGTACAATGGTGTTATTAACGAGTAATAGTGGCGTACTATTATGTCGCCATTAACACAAATGCCACTAATTAAGCGTGGAGAGAGGATCACGGCGCGGCTCCATTCACGATAACTTTGGACGCGTCTCGGTTCACATCACACTTAATGTCAGGATTTATCTTTGACTACAATGATTATTATGATCTAGTTAGTAGAATAAGATGGTTGATTACAGTCTTAAGATTAGTAGATTAGTAGAACATTTGTTTAGTCTACAGAACTCATAGTACCTACCTAATTTTAAAAAGGTTCAAGGTAATTTACAAAATAAATTAGCAATCCTGCATGAGCATAGCTTTAGGTAGGATGTGTTGCGATTAAAATTTTTATGGCAAGATAGAAATCATAAAAGCCTGTTTTAAATATGTATCCAATCCTTTTTTGTCGGTTTTATCTGTTTCATTATATTACAAAGCATTAAAACATTCAAAAGATTTTACTTATAAACTAACAATGTTATTACTTCGACGTCTTTGAAAAATCTGTGGATTATTCGAAAACGACGGGACGAATAAGATGTAGGGACGCCTTCGAGCATAAATATGAATTCTCTAAGGGCGACGCAGCTAATTTGTATAATAGGGTGTCGTAGAGCTTACGCTGCACTGCAACTGCGATCACTCACTGTCACAGACAAAGTATAATAAGTGAACAGGGGGCCAAGTCTGCTATTTTTATAATTTTGTCATTCCAACACGATCCCATTGTCATTTTGCTAAAAGTTCGTACGTAACGGAACCCTTATAGGTTCACTTTGTTGTCCGTCTGTCTGTCTGTCTGTCAAGACCGTTTATCTCGGGAACGCGTGGAGGTATCGAGTTGAAATTAAAACTCGATACCTCCACGCGTCACTCAACTCTATGGTCCCTTGATGCTGTAAAACCCTCTATGTTAATGTGAAAAAAAGATATGGTCGTTTATGTCGCAAAAAACGCAATTTATAATATTAAGTAGATTAAAGTATGGGTAGTAGGTATGGATTAGTATAGAAGTATGAATATGTACCTACAAATAATGTACGGAACCCTCGGTGGGCGAGACCGACTCGCACTTGTCCGATATTTTTTAAGTTTTCCGCCTTTGGATATTTTTTATTGTCTGGTTGTCTGGTTTAGTTATCTTACTGTAATCTTAGGATTAAATGCAAAGCTTTGTGTCTATGTTCTATGTCGGTATATCGGTCTCCTCCTAACTTCGCTCCACTGCCATTGTCGACCAAGTCCAGCCCCCTTAACATCATCCAGACCAATCTCCAGCATAGCCAGACTGCCACGGCTTGCTTACGCAGGGCGCTGGAGGTAAAACCCCGAACTATTGCACTGATCCAAGAGCCGTGGATCAGAAACAACAGAATATGCGGCCTCAGTAACATCGGAGGTAAGCTAATTCTTGATACACAGAGCACAGACAAACCACGAACCTGTGTCTACATACCCAAAGATTTACCTTCCACAACACTCACACAATTCTGTTCCAGAGATCTGACAGCAGTCAGGCTCAACACTGACGCCGATATACACCAGACATTGTTTTAGCCTCGGTATATATGCCAGGCGAACATGAAGACTGCCCACCAAAGGAGATGACTGACCTGGTGCAGCACTGCGAAGATGCCAACCTGAGCCTGGTCATCTGCACGGACTCAAACGCTCATCACCCGCTTTGGGGCTGCAACAAAGCCAACTCCAGGGGCGAGGTATTGTGCACGTATCTATTCTCTACTAACCTTAACATCGTAAATCGCGGCTCGGAACCCACTTGGGTCACAGCCCGCGGACAAACCATTATTGACCTAACCCTAGCCTCAGAAAGCGCAGCCAATATTATCTCCAATTGGCATGTATCCAACGAACCTTCTTGCTCTGATCATAGAAGGATTCGCTTTTCACTATCAGCTAACACAAAAAAACCCGAACCAAGGCGCAATCCACGCCGAACAAACGTACCTGGCTACAAACGACTTTTGGCCTCCCTGCTAGCCAGGCACCAAACACCTCTAAACATAACGGATCCCAAACAACTTGAAGACACAGTAACGAAGCTCTCAGAATACATAATTGAAGCCTACCACACCTGCTGCAAACTAAAAGACCCGAACGCCAAGGGCCAGGGAAACTCTTGGTGGAATGCGGAACTAAGTAAGCTCAGGCTAGCGGTACGCAAACAATTCAACAGAGCCAAAAATTCCAGGCTACCTGAGGACTGGAAACTTTACAAAGAAACCCAATATACCTTCAAAAAACATATCAGGGCTGCCAGTAGAGCAGCCTGGCGAAAATTCTGCGAGAATATTGAATCACACAGCGAGGCCGCGCGGGTGAGGAAAATCCTATCCACCGAT
The DNA here is from genome assembly GCA_947361185.1 of Charanyca ferruginea. NCBI lineage: Eukaryota > Metazoa > Arthropoda > Insecta > Lepidoptera > Noctuidae > Charanyca > Charanyca ferruginea. The sequence goes on along the minus strand of OX376059.1, from coordinate 15,133,875 downwards.
CAAAACCGCACCCTCGGGTCGCTGAAAAACCCTGATAACACATATACGAAATCAGACTTTGAAACAAGCAAAGTTCTTTTGGAAACTCACTTTCCAGACTGCAGCCTCTCCGAGGACATGTCATGGACAAGTGAGCCAACATACACACCAAACAACCAGGATTGGTACAGAGCCTGTAGCATAGTAACAGAAGACCGAGTAAGGTGGGCAATTAAAACCTATAAACCCTATAAATCTGCAGGCCTAGACGGAATTTTCCCAGCTCTACTGCAATGGGGAGTTGATCTACTCACATCATGGCTGGTCGCGATCTATCGTGCCTGCCTAGCACACAACTACGTACCACGTGCATGGCGAGAAGTGAAAGTTATTTTCATCCCTAAACCAGGCAAAACAGACTACACACAACCCAAAGCGTACAGGCCAATAAGCCTGACATCTTTTCTACTGAAAACCCTTGAGAGACTTTGTGACCGATACATCCGGGACGGCCCCCTCCGGGAGCTGCCACTACACAAACAACAACACGCCTACTCCACAGGGAAATCAACAGAATCAGCACTGCACAGTGTGATTTCCAAGATTGAATGTGCGGTAGACTACAAAGGTTCCTCACTAGCGGCTTTTATTGACATAGAAGGTGCTTTTGACAAAACCATTTTCCATAGCATCAACGCAGCTCTCGAAGTGCACGGTGTGGACTCGACCCTGCGAGGATGGATCACCAACATGCTCAGACTGAGAGCCGTACAAGTCACGGTGAACGACACCACAAGAGCCATCGTGGCGAAAGGATGCCCGCAAGGAGGCGTACTCTCACCACTACTATGGAATCTCGTGGTAGATAGCCTCATAGGGCGCCTAAATGGTAAAGGCTACTTTACGGTGGGCTACGCTGATGACATAACCATAATAATAAACGGCACACATGAAAACACACTATGCAACCTTATGCGTCAAGCCTTGAAGATAGTAGAGGACTGGTGCAAGGAACACAGATTAGCAGTGAACCCTACTAAAACCGAACTTGTCCTATTCACAAAGAAAAGGAAGTTGGCAACCCTACAGTTACCACACTTCTTTGGAACCACGCTAAGCCTATCGACTGAGTCCAAATACCTGGGCATCTATTTGGACAAACAGCTGAACTGGGCTAAACACACCGACTACATCACCACAAAAGCCAGCATAGCCTTATGGCAATGCAAAAGACTGCTTGGCAGAAATTGGGGAATAAGTCCCAAAATCACCTACTGGCTATACACCACAGTCATCCGACCAATTGTCACATACGGTTCTCTAGTTTGGTGGCCCAGGACCAATCTGAGCACAGCCCAGAAAGAGCTGGATAAACTACAAAGGTTAGCCTGCGTAGCGATTACCGGCAGTATGAGAACGTCACCCACAGCGGCTCTACAGGCGATGCTGGGACTGCCACCTCTAAACCTTGTCGTGAGAGAGGAGGCGACCCTAGCGGCTTTTAGGCTGGATATATCCGGTACCCTAAGTAAAGATTCCAGAATCAAACATACACGGATAAAAGAGGATGCGATCAAACGACAGCCCATGATGGCATCACCCAACGACAGAACCTTGAAGATACACTGTTTCCAAAAACACTACAAAATAGAGCTCACAGCGGAGCTGTGTGACTACTCAGGCCCAAATGAGCTAAGGATCTACACCGATGGATCAAAGACCGACCTCGGGACTGGAGTCGGAGTCTTCTCTGAAGACCTAAACATTAAAATATCCAGACCCCTAGGAATGCTTAACACTGTCTACCAAGCAGAATGTGTAGGCATCATCCAGGCAGCACACGCCATTGAGGCCAGGGAGGTTACGGATACACACATCCGTATACTCTCCGATAGTGCCTCAGTACTTCAATCCTTAGAGAAAAACCAGATCACGTCGAGACTAATACTAGAATGCCATAATGCACTAGAACGTATTACGGTAGAAAACCGCAATACGGTGACACTACAATGGATCAAGGGGCACAGTGGATCACTGGGCAACGATGCGGCTGACGAACTCGCCAGGAGGGGCTCCAGCTCAAAAGCCCTTGGACCCGAACCCATTGTGCCCATCCCGTTCAATCAGCTAAGAAGTTGGGTAAAAGACTACACACAAATACGAGCGGAGGAATGGTGGACCTCGACACCAGGGTGCAGGCAGTCCAAGGAGGCTATGCCATCCCTAGATATGAAGCTGACCAGGCGCCTTCTGCACCTGGACAGGGATAGCTTGCGACTGGTGTCGGGGACCATCACCGGACACTGCTCACTGAACAAACACTTTCACACCTTAGGCATCACTGATAGTCCTCTGTGCAGAGCCTGCATGGGGGCGGATGAAACGGTGGCACATGTACTCCTTGAGTGCACTGGCGTCACCCAGATCCGCAGGGAAACCCTTGGAACACCAAACTCCCTTGCGGATGCCCTGAGAAGACTGGGAAGATTGATCTGCTTCTGGAGGGAGGTGGGCTGGTTGGAGTAGTCGGCCGCCATGGCTCACGTACAATGGTCCATATTTACGGACTAAGTGCGGAAACCAAACCCCCCTAACATAGAAGCTTTGTGTCAATACCTACTTAAAAAAAAGAACACAGAATTTATCTCTGAATGTTTGATAAGCTTAGAAACAGCGAACCCTTTGACTCCGTTTGAGCCTTTAGGCACTAGGGAGTAAACTTTTACGTTTAATCCAAGTTCTGTACTGAAACTACAAAGAAGACATAAATAAAAAAATGTTGAATGTATCAGCTGCTTAATATCTCACGCGGGATGCAAAAGTCGCCTAAAGGGTAAAACTAAACAGATTAACGCTTTAGCCTATCGAAAAAGTAAAGTGTCCAATTTTTTTAATGGACGCGCAACCAATACCAGGCTAGTGTAAGAAATGGCTTACTTATCTACCTGGGCGGAAAGATAAATGTTCATAAATAATTACAATAGACCTTATGTTAACTGCTTTATTGGTGAAATGGTAGCACAGACAGACTTGATTCTCAGTTTTTGAAATAAAAAGGGGATGAATCCATAGATATTTGTAGAAAATACCTATGGATACATCCTTTTTTACAAGGGGATCTGCTAATACCTGTTTGTATCGGTAAATGAATAACTACCGTAAAGGGAAATTTACTTTGAGATGATGTAGAATAGATGGTATTATGGTAAAGTGGGTCTGCGTTTTGAAATATAAATTAAAATACAAGTAGTAGGCACCTAGTTGTATTTCACTAGGTACTTATTCAATTAAATATTTCCTACCACATCATGTTTTCCGCGGTAACAAAAATATGCCACGATAGAACAGGTGTAGCAAATCTAAGTAAATTAGTTGGAAGTATGAAGGCTGAAACTGCATAATTAAATTTAGTAGGTAGGTACTTACATTGCTTTTAACTCAGCTTATTGGAATTTAAATTAAACTTGCATAAATTAACGTTTAAAAAGACCAATGAATGTTATTGTTAGGTAACCTAGGTAGGTATCTACTTTGCTTATTGAGGTGATTTATCTTAGGAAGAAAACTTATTCATCATCATCATCATTTTAACCTTTAGACGCAGGTCTCCCTCAAGGGGGGGGGGGGGGGGGTCCGGCCATAATCGCCATGCTCGGCCGATGCATGTTGGCGATCGCAGTATCGCAGTGGCTGAGCGATCGACTGCTGCGCAGCGTGTTGCGGGTTCGATTCCCGCCCAGGGTAAACATTTGTGTGATGAGCACTTGTGTTTGCCTTATGTCTGGGTGTTGTTTATCTATTATATGTATGTATATACAAAAAAAATGTATTTGTGTATGTATATCAGCTGTCTGACACCCATAAGTCAAAGTCAAAGTCAAAGCATTTATTTCAATTAAACCATTTACAGGCACTTTTGAATTGTCAAGGAGTCGGTCAGTTAGACAGAAAGTTGAAGCTAGTTGCTCGTTCCAAAACGTAGGTAGGTCTCTATGGAGAAGAACGAGCAAGAAACTCCACGGACACTCTTTTAAAATCAGGTTTTTACAAAATACTGCTTACATTATTCTTGTTGCTTCTATATGTGAAAACAATGAAGGTAATCTAGAAATACAAAATATAAAAAATAATCAAGATAAAAACCATGGCAGTTAAGAGTTGACCAATCTCTACTGACAGCGCCCGTTCACGAACATGACGCGTGAATCAGCACCATTCAGCTCAACCATTTTAGAGGGAGCCGAATGACCCAACACACGCGCCACCACCAGCGAGACATTTGAGTGAGCATGACAATTCTCTCAACCGCCATGCTCATTTAAGTCAAACACATAATAATTTACTTAAAATATGGCTCCATGGTACTCACATTTACAAAATTGAAATAATGCTGCTAAATTATACAAAACTAAGGTTTCCAATGTTTCTAAAATGTCGAAAAAGTAATTAAAATATATATTTGTGTATAATAATAACGATACTCGTTACTCATGTCAATAAAAAAAAAGGGGTAGGAAACAACATTCCTCCAATTAGGAAATTCCCTAAACTGCCTGTGGAGCAGGACCAGCATTTAGCCAAGCATTTTTATCATTGATGTAGTCTTCTAATTTATAATATGCTTGTCTACACAGTGTGCGTTTAATACATGTTTTAAATTGTCTTTCATTTAGTTGAAGAATATCAAGAGGTATTTTATTATAAAATTTTACACAGTACCCCATAAAAGAAGTATGAACTTTTGACAATCTGAATCTTGGCTGATCTAATTTGTTCCTATTTCTAGTATAAACACAATGTCTGTCACTTATTTTATTAAAAAGATGAAGGTTTTTTCGAACATGCATAATGTTTTCATATATGTATTGACAAGGTACCGTCAAGATGTTAATCTGTTTAAACAATTCTCTTAGAGACTCGCGACTGCTGAGATTATAGATGGCTCTGACAGCCCGCTTTTGCAGAATAAAAATAGAATCAATATCTGCAGCCCGCCCCCAAAGCAAGATACCGTAGGACATGATGCTATGAAAATAACTAAAATATACTAGCCTAGCGGTATCCACGTCTGTCAAATGCCGGATTTTTCTGACAGCGTAAGCGGCCGAACTCAACCGCCCTGCAAGAGATGTTAAGTGAGGACCCCATTGCAGCTTTGAGTCAAGCGTAATCCCTAGGAAAACAGTCTTTTCGACGAATTCAAGTATATCCTTATTCAATACAACGTTACATTCACTACTTTTAACATACTACTTGCTAACATAACTACTTGTAACAGTACAGTCAACAGCAAAAGTAGATGATCAAAATCAGAAATTCAATACTAATGAACGGAGTTCGCGTCAGTATTGTGTGGCGTCGAAGTGATTCAAAAGTATGTGTGTGGCAATCACATACTTTTAATGAATAAACTAGTAATAAATTATATAAATTAGTGTTAGTAAATTAGTATTGAATTTCTGATTTTGATCATCTACTTTTGCTGTTGACTGTACAGGGTCTCCCTAGTTTGGGGTCAGATGGCCGTGTGTGAAAATGTCCCTACGTATTATTATAGTACCTACTCTGAAGGACGATGCTGCCCGTCTTCTGGTCAATATCCCTCTGTCATCTTCTTAGACACCCACGGGTAGAAATGGTGTGGTGCTATTCGTGACCAGCACCACACGGCCAAGAAAGAAAACTTATTAGGTGTAAGTATCATCATCATCATATCAGCCTATTGCCGTCCACTTCTGAACGTAGGCCTCCCCCAGAGATCGCCAACCAAGTGTAAGTATACCAGTACTCAAAATACGCGCTGAGACGTGGAGTTGCGGACACCAGCCCGTCATACTGCTACTACTGCTGCTACGAGGTGTAAGTATTTCTTTTTGATTTTAAATCGTACTCTAGCGACACGCCCCGGGCACAAAATATAAAGATTACAGAAGGACCGCTCCCGCCATCTTTAAAAATAATTACCTAAACTTGCCAGACTCACTAGGGCTGCTACTGTATTGACTCTGTAGGTTTTATTTGTGACAATATGAAATTTTATTGACACTGGTTAGAACTCTTTGCAATTTTTTTATAACAAAATTTTCCTGTTCGTCATGTAATGTCAATGTCTCTCATTTATCATTTAGACCACACGTGACAGTTGAGGCTGAAGACTGCTTGAAACTGCTTGAGAATGCCTATAAACGTAATGTCAATGTGTGCGTGCCAAAAATGGCGGTTTGTTCTGAGTGGTCTCTCTGCTCGGGCGCGCCGCAGCCTTACGTACTTTGTGCCCCGGGTTCGCACGGGTTCAATGAAGATCAAACTATACGTACTTATAAACCTTCCTCTTTAATCACTCTATGTATTGCACAAAACTGCATTAAAATTCGTTGCATAGTTTAAAAGATCTAAGTAAGCGTACAGACAGCGGAAGCGACGTTGTTGCATACTATGTAAAGAAGAATTATGTAGGTATGTATGTAAAATGGGAAAACCATACTTACTGTCTACTTTACGTACGTTTTTCCTACGAAGAGCTGATTAGCCTAGACAAATAGATTTAATCGAATTCCTCATTCCTAGAACGACTAGCACACTGAATAAAATATACAAACGAAAACTAGTAGGTATATCAATAAAAGGCGCCTACTAATTGGTGTTCTCACCCTACATCATTCACGCAAATTATCTTGTTATGCCTAGAGGCTAACGCCTAATGAAATAGTGTTACTAGTGATTGTCATTGGGTAATAATGACTTGTGATACGTAGGAAGGTATAAAGTTTTGTGTTTAAGTTTCTGATTAAGTCCCAATATAAAGACCAATCAAATGTACCTATCTTGTAATGGTTTGGATTGCTTATAGTGATTTATCTTTAGTTAAACTACGTAATGCCCCGCTGTATGTCAAAGTCAAAGTCAAAGCATTTATTTCAATTAAATCATTTACAGGCACTTTTGAATTGTCAAGGTGTCGATCAGTTAGTCAGAAAGTTGAAGCTAGTTGCTCGCTCCAAAACGTGGAGTAGGTCTCTATGGAGAAGAACGAGCAAAAAACTCCACTGACACTCTTTTAAAATCAAGTTTTTACAAAATACTGCTTACATTATTCTTGTTGCTTCTATATGTGAAAACAATGAAGGTAATCTAGCAATACAAAATGTAAAAAATAATCATGTGTAATTTAAAAGACGAATTTGATTAAGAAAGTATCAGTTCTCGTTAGCAGTCTGATCAGATAAGATTCCTGTTACACTTTTTTCCGATTCCCCCTTTCAATGCGAAGGTCGGAAAAAAAATCGTTAATTACATCGTAAAGTCTCGTCTCAACCGATCCGCCTGTAAAACTCTTCATAGCAAATTACACAAGAAATCCTTTTATATTAACACTAACTATACCTACCCTGTTCACAATAAGATTAGTCATAAACACAAACCTTTTTTACAGTCCCTTCAACCGATTTTGACTTCTATTCTGTAGGCTTAAGGATGACATTAGAGGCAAAAAAGTGGTTACAATAACAACTGTTTACTGCAGTTGCCAATTGTCATGCTACCAACGCAATAGGAGTCAAAATCGGTTGAACGGACCGTAAAAAAGGTTTTTGTAAATGTCTAATCTTATTGTGAACAGGGTATAGCTAAACCCGGCCACTCTTCACATGTGGCTGTCTGATATACCTATTTTGTTTTTCGGAATAAAAAGTACTAATACACCCTTCTGTTAACAAAAAATTAAAGGAGGTAAACAAAATCCCATATAACTTTGCCCAAATAATTATGTGCCTCGAGGTACACGTGCACCAAAGCGTAGAGAAAAAATAGAGGAATTCGAAAATAATTGTACTTTTATTCATAAATCATTTTTAGCTAATTATTAAAATATAACCTAATAACCAGTACAATTAAAACGTGGCAACTATGAAAGCACGATTGCGTTTTATTTGGTTGTCACTCGGGTTGACATTTCGTAAATGTCATTTTGTTTTGTTTTAGTTGACACTTCACACCATGTCATTCCGTTCATTACTGCGTTTGACAGAAGAAAGAAGAAACTTGACCCGACATTGGCACAAAGATGTCTAGTGCCACACTACAAAAAAAAAAAAAAAAGAAACTTGACACTTGTTTTTTTAATAAGTAAGGTGGTTATTTGATGGAGTAGGTACTAAAATGGCGTCCTTTTTATTACGATAAAAGCTTGATAAAAGTTATTTTATTCTCTTCCCCTGGCAACCATATGAATATTTTAAGAGTTCAATATTATTCAGTGTAATCTAGTGTATTTTATGCCACTAAGTGTACCTTCTGTACTAAATTGGGCTGATATTGTTGACATCCTTTCATTCAAAATCAATAATTCAATTAATTGACTACTTTCCGTGTTTTGCGGCCACAAACATACGGAACCTGATTTAGAGATAATCTTACTCTACTAAATTAGACCAGCCGAACTCGTGGCCATCTTGCATCTCTATTCATTCCGAGACGGACGAGTTTTTGACGTAAGTAATTAACATTGAAGAAAAAATAACCAGGAAACGGAGAACAACTTATTTTCTTTCGGTAAAAATATAAACAGGAAAACGAGGAAAACATCGTTTGCTGCAAAAACTTGGGAGCAAAGGAAATAGTCTGTTAGCACTTGAATGAGTGTGTGTTTAGTAGCTTGTTAATATTAAACGTTTCAGCATCTGAATCAGGTTTCGCTGGCTGGGCAGCTTATACTGGTGCTAACCCTTACACTTTATGCCGGTAGGTGCTCGACAGCAAATGGTTGGCTTTCTTGTTAGATATCGCTGTAATATTAGACCAAGTAACTTCAGGGTTACAACAACAAAACTATAAGCTGGAATTCGGTAGAACTGATATGAATGCTTTTCTTAATCTTTTGGTACTCTATGGAACTGATCTGATAAATAGTCAATCACTAGTCATTACTCAGTTAAATCGATACATCATTAGTTAACTATTTTTTTTTTACTTTTAATTTTCTAATTCATAATAATATAACGATGTCCAACATGTTAATTAATAATTAGTTCCCTGATAGTGGTGCGCACTTCTGTAAGTGACGACTTCAATATGCCTGACACTATATGTGACTTTTTTTTGTGTATGTTTTAAATCGCTGGAGTGCGTTATCAATAAATATATAATATACTATAGGTACCTAAGTGTGTACTATCGAGAGGTTAGAGAGTACCTACAGAAAAGAAAATCTACCTCAAGTCAACAGCAACATCAGTATTTCATCAAAACTGAATTAATAAAATCTTCCCTCGCTCTAGAGACTGCACCTCTGTAATCTGCGAGCAATATTTTCCGTGCAGTCGAGTAAACAGTAGGCCACGACATGACGGAGACAAATAGCTCTGTGGTCAAAATGCCGCGGGGACACCAACGAATATGTTAGGGAAACTGTTTTACTAACACATGTGTACAATCTCTGCAATGTTTGCTTCCCACACATAATTTTCCTCATATTCTTCGGTTCTTTACTTTTTTTTGTTTAATATAGGTAGGTAGGCAACTTAATATGAAATTCAGATAGTAAAATTGTCGTACCTACATTACCTAATTACAACGAGAAAGTAAAAAATCACGAAAATTTTATAAAGATCTTAGAAAAATTGTACTATTTATAAAGCCTATTTCCCCAAAAAAAAATGATTACCGTGGTATGTTTAATCAGACAGCTTCTATTTATCTGTTCCGTAGACAGCTTATTGTTTAAATGCGTTTGGCAAGACTTTTATCTCTCTTAGCTTAGATATAGTATCTTATGGATTGTGTCAACAATGATAATATCATAGAGAAGGTTGACAGGGCGGAATGGAAGAAGAAAACGTGTTGCGTCGACCCCAAGTGTTAAGGCGACGATATACGCCGGCGACCTTGAGCGACCAGAGAAGCGTATGCGCTGGGTCCAAAACTCTTAAAGTTTAGTCGAAAAAAATCAACAATAGATAGTATTCTTTAACTTGAAAAAAAGGCGTATACTAAAAGATGATAGTAAAATTGTCTGTAAGATAGTAAAAGTTTCGTTTAAATATTCCTGGTAGATTTTGTGTGATTATCAATGTTTTGTCCGCGTCAGACACAACTTCAAGATTTAATTAAACTATTTAATATGAACATAATCAAAAATATTCATATACTAAATTGATTAAGAGAATGTTCTACTACATATATTTTTCAAATCATTTACACTACACATTTTGACGTGATTGTCAGTTTGAAATCTGCAAAAGTCGCTTGTTAGCGCCTTAAGGGGTAAAGGCTGGAAGATGACGATGATGATGCAGCTTATACGTTAAAAATGTTTCATAAACTAGTGATGTGCATTATGATTTTATACAACCGTTATAGAAAAATAGGTACTAAATAAGAGTTATTAACAAGCAGGACAGAGCAATTTTACTCTAATACTTGTTGATTGTTGCCCATTTGTATAAAATTATAATCTGTAAAAGTTTTAAATTTACTACTACAGGTCTTCATCATTAAGGAGTATTCAACTGATCAATACGTGATTTTGTGATACTTATAGTCTGTTTTCATGTATCTTCTATAATAATAATAATTTATTATCAGGCAACTATGGCCCATAGATAAATAGATAGTACATAGAGTTCCAATAGTCACGTCTTCTTAAAAATAGAGTGATTTGGTGATATAACTGAGTTTTGTATTACTCCTACCGCTCCAACGTGACGCTGCCTCCCGGAGGCGTTGTGGCCATTGTTTAACTATTGTTTCAGCTAATTGGACAGTTGAACTCATAGGTAAGTTATTCACTTAAACCACACTGACGGTCACTTACAATAACACTAGCACTATAGAACGACGTCGCCATTGCCAACGTAGTTTTAAACCTAAGAGGCGCTTTCAAAATGTTTTTTGCTAAGCGTATTTTGTGAATAAAATTGTGATCGCAAGTCAATTTCACTGCCTGGGTCCTAACTATACTTGCGTATTTTACAACTGCATAATCACTATAATAAAAAAAAGACAATATAACAAATGTTTAAAATTATCACTAAAACAACACAGAGACCGAATGAGAAATAAACGATTGAACAAATTATACTGATATTATAGTACTTAAAAAGAATCTCGATCACTATAATCCATACTAATTCCATACTTTAAGTAAATATTATACTGCGTGCTTCGTTCTCGATATAATATAAAACAATGCAGCATCTTCGTGTTACTCGGCAACTAAACGCAATTTTCAGAGCTAAAACTAAACGTAAGTATTAGTGTGCGTTATCTGTGTCCTAGATGGGAAATGTCATTGTTTTCGTTTGCGCGGCAACTAACACTGTGTTCTGTAGTTATTTGAGTAAATTTTATTGTTTGAAAGTTAAATTGTGGATATTTCAATCACAAGTGTGCCTAAAAGGCGTTATGAAGAAAAAAATATTTACATTACTACCTACCTACATAGAGCAAAGTGATACCGACCACTTTTTAGTATTCCAGGTTCCAGGTAACAAAATGTCTTGTGATGTGATTGGTATTTTACCGGTACGGCTACTGACTTTCATAGCAGTTAAAGCCACAAGGTTTTAATAACCTTTGTACCGGTTGAGACGGGTGGTGTACGAGATACATCGACGTGCTCACTGGACTCGGGTCGTACACGTGATGTACGGACGAGATCCTTAGACTCGGGTCGTACACGTGATGTACGGACGAGATCACTAGATTCGGGTCGTATACGAGATGTACGGACGATATCTTCTTATGTGAAGCCTGCGAGGCCCCAATAAGCAGTTTTTACCAATCACTTGTACACATCTTCCAGTGGTAAGTATAGCTTTTCAGATTACAGTACCTACTGATAACCTGTACCTACCACGAGATATATATGTCACCAGGCCCTATGACAGATACAATTCCAAAAGAACCTGGAAAAATTATAATAACACCAACTATAAGTTTGGTGGTACTTTTAGCACTAGGCGATCTCATGCCAGATAAGCCTGCATAATTACGATTTCACTAAAAACAGTGACTTGGCTCATATTTGGAGCGATAATGGTCTACTTAAAGAGACAAAACAAAAAATTTATGGAACAATTGAATCCAGAAAATGATCCTTTAATGAATGCACCGAAGCTTAATCCTGGGATAGTTGGAAAACAACCAGCTAGGCATTGGACTGTCTATAACAAAACCAAGGAGAAACTTAATCTTCCTGGTTATGGATACTTAAAAAGTTTTAAGTGAAGCAAATATAGTGAAGTGCTATAGTGAAGTATATATATATATGAAGCTAATCTTAGTGAGAAGATCAAATTATTGAAAACTTGACAACAAAGTGGCCTGTCCATCAAAAAACCTAAAGGAAACTCACAAGGTTCTCCTCGCTACAACCCGAGGACAACAGCGAGGTACGGACACAAGAAGACCCAATGCTCTAATCAGGCATGGAAATATTATAGCCACTATTATCAGTCCACTGCCAACATATCCAACGCCTCAGAGGATCCTGCTTGCACATAGAGGTAAGTCATGCTGGAAGGCTGACACATTCTTAATCTTGATGGAACAAAATGTACTAAGATAAATCCATACTTCATTAATCACAAGATACCTTTGTATGGAAACCGCACCAGAATTAGGTGCCACACCCTCCTTCAGTAATATCAGCTGAGGATAATACTGACATGCATACTGCTATTAGCAATTTATTAAAATTGGGAGCTGTATCCCCTCGCAATACATGGCTTGCTGGCTTGCTTGTCAGACTCTTATTAAACTTAAAGTCATTGATTAAGTATGTACAAAACTTCCATTTTAAAAATGGAGAACTAAAGGACAGCAATGGCTGTACTTTTCCAGGTGTTTATAGAAAAAGAAAACAAAAAAAAAAAAAAAAAATGATTTTTACGAATCATACTTATTAATAGATATAAATCCACAGTATAGAAAATACCTACATTTTCAATATGGTGAATAGTACGATTTTAATGCCCTGCCTTGTGGCCTGTGCTCTGCACCTAATATTTTCACAAATATTATAAGTTTGTAGTAACATATTCAAGAGGAAAAGGTAACAAGTCTGTTCAATCCTAGAGGATCTATTATGTATAGGATCCAGTATGAATCATGTTTGCAGAATGATCAAGAAACAATAGTTCGCTTTAAGTTCTGGAGATTCATTATAAATTTTGATAAAAATATAATAGTACTATCACAACCCTGCTTTGCGATAGACAAAAAAAAAAAAAAAAAAAAAATGAATGACCATCTCTTCAAAGATAAAGTATCAAATATTAAAACATCATTTCAAGGTAATTACATCTAAATAGTGGTTTTACAAGACATCTGGCAAAATTATTTGTACTATAAATTGCAGCCTGCCCAGCTACCACATATTATGGCTGGCTTTACACCAAACTTTTAGAGCATCATAAGTATATGTAATATCAATAATTATAACAAGTTCAGATATAAAATTATACTGCTACGGTGGGCTAATAATTATTATTAGTACAGTAGGTATGTCTAAGTACTGCTTACCATAAACATGATATTGAACAGTTGACTGACGCCTCCATGACTGGATGGTGTGATGTTTACAGAATGAAAGAAAAGAGCCTATGGCTTCTGGAGCAAATATGAGAAAAAACGCTATATAAACTATTTATTGCTTGCAATATTTATGGCATTAAAGGTATTTTGTAAACTATAAGCAATACCTTAACATCCTATTGTCTGCAGATAATAATACAGCAATATCTTATATAAACAGAATGGGTGGTATTCAGTACCCACAATTAAATAACTTTGCCAGATTCAAACGGCAGTGGTGCGAAGAGAGACTTAGTTAACTCTTTGCCTCCTACATTAAGTCTAGTAAAAATAAATAGGTTGATAAATATGTCCCTTAAAATCATTTCAGACATAGAATGGGAATTAAACATTGCATTTCCACAAATTGTATCTGAACAGGTTGCACCTGAAATAGATTTATTTTCATCCCACACTAATTCTAAACATACTTCCTATACCTCCTGGAAACCAAATAAGAAAATCCAAAGGCAATCAGTTTTGATGCTTCTAATTTGTCCTGGACAGAAAATTACTTTCATGCTTTTTCTCCATTCAGTTAATATAAAAATAAAAATATTTCAAATGAGAAGGCAACAGGTATCATAGTCATGCTACCCTACTTACATTACTACTACTCCCACTGGCCTTTACAAACTTGGTATCCTATAATGCATACTATGCTTGCCTGAAGCTGATATATTTTAAACCTGAAAATATCTTTAACATTTTCCTTTGAGGGACCATCACCCTCTTACCTTCAATTCACTTTGATTGCAGGATTATTATCAGGCTAGCTATGCCAAAAAAGGGCTATTTCCCTCACATCAATGGATGCCTTGGCACCCCCTTTCACATTAGGTAATACAGTTATGCAACATAATGTGACATAAAATTTGGTGAACCTTCTGTCAGGAACATATTATAAACACATTCACTACATCTGTACCATTTGTTATGTATTTCCTAACTAAATTATTTGACTCTGGAGCTGCCTATTGAACCCTGAATCTCTTAAAGTCAGCTCTATCTCCAATAATAGGCTCTAAAATTGGGGGGGGGGGGGGGATGATCGTATTAAGAGGTTCTATAAAGGATTCTATAAGTTGAAACCACCATTACTAAAATTTCGAAAAACATGTTATCCAAATAATGTTCTAAGTGAACTCCCAATATGACATTAAGTTTGGACTAAAATTTCAAATAAACTAATGATTTTGTTTGCACTAAGCACAGCACAATGAGCACAAACCTTGTAATAGTCATAATTTATTTAACCTTTTCCCTGTGCAATGACCCAGAGGTGGGTCATTGTGATTGTTTAATTATTGTGCCTACTTGACACACAGTCAACGTCTTAAATATCTATTATAACATCGAGTGGAAGTTTTGTTAATATTGTCATTACTAATATTATTAAAGTATCGGCTACGGGACTAATTCGGCCTAATCATTTACAAAGGTTTAAAAAAATAATAAAAAAAAAAGTCTTGAGATTTGTCCAGCTAGGATATTATGTGATAACATGAGATTTATTATAGATATATAAGGTCATAATGTTGTTTTTTGTCACTTGAAAACCCCATATACTGGCTTCTACTACTGGTAGTTGGATTAAAAATATTCTCTCAGGATGCGGTATTGATCATCAGACAGATGGCTGATTGGACAAATAATGAACATTTGCAAAATTGTATAGCCGACCAATTCTTAATTCAGGAAAGGTTGCCCATGCTGTGCTTAATGCTGAATAATAGTAAATTTATAAATATTTTAGTTTACACTATTGTCACTGGTATTGTGATTTTAAACATGACCTCATAAGTAAATGACTTTGTAAGTTGGTCGAAACAATTGGTTGGTTATGTACCAAATGAGGCTGATTAATTGAATACTTATTATTAATATGATAAATTACTAACTGTTAATATTAATAAATAATGCCCGCATATAGTTGTCCCACTGCAGGGCAAAGGCCTCTTCTCATACAGAGAAGATACGAGCTGTGATTACCACGCTTGCTCAAGGTAGATTGGTGATTTTAAACTTATATTTACCTACTGTAAGTCCAGGTTTACTCACGGATGTCTTTCCTTCATCAATGTCAGTGATGTCCAAGATAAACTTAGAAAGTACATGTGGAATTGAGAAACACACATTGGTACTTGCTTGTGCCTGGTTGCGACCCTGCAACCTCGTGCATGAGAACTGCCTTAACCACTGGGCCATCAAGAATAATGGGTGATCAAGACAAATCATGGTATGATAAGATGGTTATTTTACTGAATAAGGCTGAATAGGTAATTGATTATTACTATTATGATGCCTGCCTGTAATTAAGTTTAATTAGAAAAAAAAAAAAAAATGAAAATGTTTTATTATAAAAATATGTTTATTATTATTTTTTAAACATCTGTTTTGAAGGACATTTGGGTCAGGGTCATCTCAAGTTTACCTACTATTTCTCTAAACATCTGCATTGTTTTATATTATATCGAGAACGAAGCACGCAGTATAATAGATGATCAAACGAACTTACCTATGTGAAGTTCGATCATTATTATACGAAGTGCTTCGTTCGAAGATATATGTTCCCTACCCACCCCACCCCAGGTAAAATTGAGATGACCTTACAAGAATCTAAAATTAATGACATTTCCCATCTAGGACACAGATAACGCACACTAATACTTACGTTTAGTTTTAGCTCTGAAAATTGCGTTTAGTTGCCGAGTAACACGAAGATACTGCATTGTTTTATATTATATCTTCGAACGAAGCACTTCGTATAATAATGATCGAACTTCACATAGGTAAGTTCGTTTGATCATCTATTATACATGTGAAAGTAACTCAGTCTGTTACGCTTTCACGATTAAACGGATGAACTGATTTTCATGAAATTTGGCATGAAGACAGCTTGACCCTGGGGAAGGACATAGGCTACTTTTTAATCCGCGACTTTGTCTGCATCCGCGATTACCGACATTCACGCGGACGAAGTCGCGGGTAAAAGCTAGTACCTACTTATAACATATAAGTACAATAACAACGGTCTTTACCGTTACTATTACATCACTGTTTGGTAATAAACCACACAGTTACATACATTAGAATAAAACGTTCAGAAATGGCAAGCTGAAGCTGGTATAGAAACACTATATCAGCGAATAACTTTGTAAACTTGCCACTTTCAGGTTATGCGCGCGTTCTTTAGTATTTTTCCGCTAATTAGTTCTTGAATAACGCTACATGCGGTGCTATATGAAAAGTGTTAGCGAATTGGGTAGACACATAATATTATTCACTCACTTACACTATAAGAAGAATATTTTTCGATATAATTTATCTCCTGCCATTATAAATATTTATTTGTGGTCGGTGCAACATGTTTTCGATATAAAATGATTGATTACTTATGCTTAACTGATGACATACTAGGTAATCATTAGAGGAGTTAAATTAGACCATTCATATCGACATATAAAAAGATATTGATCAAGTTATGAGTCGTAAAAATGAAGTAGGTACCTAAACCATTTCATACGATCAAAATAGGTCATAAAAACCTACCTATTATGGTTTCGTTTCGCATTTTTTATTGTGTATCACCAACAGCGCAGTAAGTAAAGATACCTATCTTTACTGTGCCAAGTTATTTTGCGGGATGTATGCATTATCCAAGACAAACTGCATGAAATATAGATAATTAGTTACTATACTAATTAGGTACTATACTTTTTAGTGGTCTGGCATAATGCTAAACTGGACAAGTCGTTCTACCTTGAGGTAGAACCTCCTTTTCACCCAACTGCACGACGCAATGTGTTTATCATTATCAGCCTATGTATGTTTGTTACTTTGTGGCACTCTTAGAGATCATACGCGTGGGCCGATTTGGATGATTCTTACGTCAATCGATTGTCACCTATACTTACTAATATTATTAAGAGGTAATTTATTTTGTAAGTTTGTATGTACGGGTAATCTCCGAAACTACTTATCTGATTTAAAAAATTATTTCACCAATAGGAAGCTTCGTTATCCCTAAATGCTATAGACTATTTTGCATTATCACAAAATTTGGGATCCTTGAGAAAAGTCACGCGGACGAAATCGCAGGCAAAGTACTAGTGTTTTAATATAGCGAGTGTCACTAAAGACATGACAGTAATAAAAATTCAACATGGTGACAACCTTACGCCATAATGTGAAAAAGAAAAACTTTTTTGAAAAAAGAGAACCGCCTTCAAAAAAAACTAAAAAGTGACAAATAAGTTTAACACAGAACACATATGACTTTAGTATCGAAGGCGGTTCTCTTTTTTCAAAAAAGTTTTTATTTTACACTTTTTAGTGCCTCCCTACCACCCAAATCCAATTGTTGATTTTTTCAAAAAGAGCTGAATAAATTTCTGTTTGTTGTATACTAAAACCTTCTCCAGAATGTAACAAACACTTTTCTGAAAACCGCATCAAAATCGGTTAAGCCAAACGGGAGATAGTCGCGGAAAAACATACCTACATACATACATGCAAACATACGGGTCGAACTGAGAACCTTCTTTTTTTTTTAAGTCGGTTAAAAAGTGAGAGTCGACGAACAAGTAGGATATCATTGTTAGGTTATACGAAAAACCACTTTACATTTCTTTTATCATTTCAAATTACCATTTAGGATTCATAACGATTAAAAGTTGGTTAGCAACTAATCTCACTTTCAATACTTATGGGGCGGCCAGCCAAAGGTATATCTTTGCCTGTCTCTCTCCATCTTTTTACCTGAAGTATTTCCTGGTGAAGGCGTCGCAGTCGCAGATAAGGCACCGTCTCCCTAGGACGAACACCGTGGAGCCCACAATCAGGTCCTTCGGCGCGTAGTACTCCGTTGTCACTTCTTCGTCTGTCGTCTCCAATACAGTGGACGGGAATGACACTGCCGAAAGAAGGTGAAACTATTGTGTATCCCGTGTGGTCTTTATTCTTGTTAACTAATTTTTGGTAGGTAACCTAAAAGTTAGGTTACGAGTACCTAACTTTAGGTTACCTACCAAAAATTTTTACAACTGCTTACCCCACGCAATATTTTTTTTTCGCATAGATTACGCTGTCTGGACATACCTACAGTGTTTTTTAAATATCTTGCGTGATGGATTACGAAGAACACTTGCTTACGGGAAATATGTGACTCTTATAGCCTTCTGAGCCCCACGTTAAAAAAGCAAAATTGTGCCCTCAGCCACAGATTACTAAATAGTCTTCTCAGCGCCCAGGCTCTACGAATTATTAATCTTGGATTTACGTTTCTATACGTAACTCCATAGAGTGGTAATTCGTCTGACATCTAGTCGTGACTGAGGCGTGTTGGGCACGTTTTGGTTTGTCATCTATACAAAAGGTTGATAATGGTGTCAATTCTGTTGCGCATGAGCTAAACTTATCTTAAGCTACTTATGTCTCTTTCTCTCCAATATCTCTTTCTATCCTCTGTCAATCTAAGTTGAACTAAAATGTTCATTCAATATTATAGTTTCAATTTCAGAACGTATTGATTAAAAACACGGCGAAGTTCAAAGAAAAATCTAACTTGGCATCTCTAACTTAGTTCATATCTGTTGTCGTCCTTTTCTTCAGCTGCCTGGTAGAAAGAGATGCGAATTGTTAAATTTTAGTTTAGTTTGTGAACACACACACACAACAGTCGGCACCACTGGCAGTACCTAAGTATGGTTTTGGCGCTAACGCAGCGAATGTGTTAATCTCCTATCAAGTTCATACCACACATTTATTTATAGGTACTTAGGTACATACAAAACATCCTGATTGTCAACACCTATGTCAGCTATCGTTTACTTCGCTATCAATAACTACCCTAATCGCAAAGGTTAACTTTTCATGCAGGAACTCGGCATTGAGGAGGGTCGCAACCTTCAACGACATAAAGACGTTGAATAGCTACATCGATATTCGATATTGGATTATACAAATCATTTTTATCATAATAGGTAGGTACTTACCTACTTACGTGATTTTGTGCACACCTTGGCACAAAATACTAGCTCTATTTTGTGGATATAGAAGCTTTTATAGAGGAACTGCTTGGTATTTATCCTAAATTATGAGACTCATAGAAACACGTAGATACAGACTTTATATTAGATCATCACGCATTCATATTTCGCTGTTTTTTACACCTAGGCATCCTAAGGTTTCTAACATAGAGATTTTGCAGCCATTTAAAGAAGTATAGTGTTAGAAGTATTACAGAGTCCATAGTCCATCGTCTTTGATGTTAGCGAACCCAATTATTGGGTAATAAAAGTTCCAACTTTGCCAACAAACATTCGCATACTGATCCACCACAGCAAATAAAGTTATTGGTAATTCAAGGGGTACAAAATGGAAAATAGGGCGCAAGACTAGCAAGCATTCCCACTTATCTTATATGGCTGCCGTGGCAAGGAACATTCAAGTCGTTTGTCTACCTGCGCGACATAGCGCCTCTCGTTTTACTGTCCTTAGCCTGCCCTGCAATTATTTAGCGCGTGGAAGAACACGTAAGTAGGTAATAAATTTGTATTAAGAAAGTTACGGGTTAATAAGGTTCAAGTTACTTTGTACCTATCCAGGAAATAAGCGTAGATTTAGGGACCTGTTTTGTGGTTTCTCATTTCCCGTACTTTAGATACCTACGAATGTATTATTAATGTGTAACAATACTCACGTTTCGTTTAATGAAAGAATGTATTATTCTAGATTTTCACGGAACAGTATCACACAACACATTATGGCAAATTTCGAGGAAAGCTATTACTACCAATATTAAAAAATCAGAAACCTAGCGACTAGGTGGCGCCACCTGCCGTACAGGACTGTATTGCATGGATGAAAAACGAGGCAACGTATCAATAGGATATATTGACTTGAAAGCATTCATCACTGACTGACATTCAATTAAGTCCTGTAAAAACAGAGGACGGGTATAACACTTTGTATTTACAAGGTTTGTTTGAACGAGAGGCGAGTGTGGCGGAGTGACTTCATTTTAGATTCTGAAGGTAAATAATATCAACGAAATTATTGATGAGCAGTGGTGGCTAAGTGGTAACGGCCCCAATTTTCCAGAGAAGAAAAAAAAACCGAACAAACCAAAAATTCGAAAACATCAGTCATCTAAGTACCTAACTGTGGGTAAGTTACGCAACTGGGGTGCTGATCGTTATATCTTATAAACAATATACTTTATTTATCGCTCGCTATTAAAGTATATCGGTTACCCTGTTCATTAATTTAACTCTTGGAAATTTATAAACAACAAATTACAAAGGCTTCTCAGACGGCCTTCCGTCTTTACTTAGGCTGCAATAATTCATAATCTCTACGCTAAAGAAGTCGAACTTGGAACGGCCCGACAACTTCTCAAACTTTCATAGCGTAATCTCCTTTAAAGCTATTAATATAAAGCGAGGTACCTATCCCTGTTTGTTCGCTTCCAAATTACTAATAATTCAATCAAATTTTCTAATTAACTGTGCCGACGTTATTAATTATGTCCGCTATCTCTAGCTTTTTGAAGCGGTATTTGCAAATTAAATAAACCGCTATCTACTTATATAAATTTAATATTAGGGTATTTTTAACCCTACGGCTATAGAAATGAAAAGGGTATTCAAATTACGAAAAAGCATCGGTAGTTATTCGTAAATGAAGAATATTATTTTGTTTGTAAAACTGCAGAAGACAAACGGTTTAAGCGAAATGCCTGTAGGGATTAAGTGAGCGTGCTGGGAGCCCGGCTGCTCAAACACAATGGAACATCGGAATGCTATTTGTGATGTTAAAAACGCGGAAACGAATATTGTTGGAAATTGAAAACGTTGTACCTATGTACTGTAAAGGTTGCATACATTGCTTATTGGTCCAAACCATTGACTAAATGTTTCGTCTGAATACTCTGGATTCGTTCTAGAAGGTTTTCGTATTTACTTAGAACGTTAATCTTATTTTTATATGACAAGGTGTTGTTTGACCTGGAGCCATCAGTGACTTACGTGCACTTTAGCCGCTGGACACACAGAAAAGACGTAAGACGAGGACTGGGCGCGGACATATGTAACTTCCGCGACCCTTTCATACAAAATGTATAGAACGCAACCAATATAGAAAAGACAGGGTGCGGACACGACGCTTACACGTCTGCGCCCTATTGTAAAAACATTTATAGAAAGGACGGGGCACGGGCGTGAGCGGACGAGGGGCGGGCGAGAACGGGAGTGCGGGCGTGGTTGGGTGCGGGTGCCGGAAACGCGCAGTGCGGGCGTCGCTGTGTCACACACAACTACCTGCGTAATCTCTCGTGGCGCCCAGCGTCACGTCCGTGCTTCGTCTTTTGTATATGTTTTAAAAAGTCGCGACGGCGCCCCGTCTGCGCCCTGTCCGCGTCCCGTCCTCGTCTTACGTCTTTTCTGTGTGTCCAGCGCTTTAGATAATACAAAGTGCTAAATTGCTGTGCCATCTTTAATTCCAAGAAACTAACGTAGTAAATTCGTACAATGGTCCGGTACCGTAAGGGTTCCGCAGGTTTGAGCTCTTACAGTACCTACGCATAATTTCACATTATTTTCTTAAGACGGTTCTATAGGTATCGTGTTCCACCCGCAGCGAAGTGTTGACTCGACACACTAATGGTGACTCGAGACCCAAAGTGAGAAAACTCATGATGCGTGCCGTGACAAAGACGACCGCTCTCTGCATCTGATTTGTAACTGGCGTTTCAGCGATAGTTTTTTAGAATGTTAGTGAAACCTACGTTATTATTATGACAATAAGACAAACTTATAAATTACTTTACCATTACTAAATGCGTATTTATTAACTTCCAAATAATAAAAGGCGTTATTTATCCGACCTCCGAGCATTCTGATTAAGTTATTGCTGTGGCGGAATTCAATATAGCTATGTGAGCTCACCCGGCCACATATCATTACCACATCCACTTTTTATCGGAATTTTCCCCGCAGCTAACAAGCACCATGAAAGTCCATTAAAGGTTTTTGTCCCCATCCAACTTTGGGTTGCGGTGCAGAGTTACGTTCTTGATCACTTGCCACTTAGGATAGCTACATTATTAAGCAATAAAGTCGAAGTTCGCAGACGCTTTCCTTCACGCGCCATAGTTTGAAGTAATACAATATTTGAAGTAAACGTCTTACTTACCGGGCTTGTCCTTCCATTTCTTAGGCAGTTTAGTTTTCTTGAGAAGCAATGGAAAAGGATCTTTTCCGCCCTTACCGTCGTGAATTTCCTGAGTAAAAACAGATAGTAAGTATTCAACGGAAGAGAACTACATTTTCTTCTAGAAACATGCGGAAATGTAAGTTATCCTTACCCTATACTTACCGTAGATAATGGCTGAGCGTGACATAACTAATGAAACATTAATTATTTAGTATCGGGATAAGTGCCCACACGTCTATGCGAACGCCGGGCAATTTTTATTGAGCATCCGTAATTGGAGTGCGTCCTATTCCAGGACCCACATAAATATTCATTGCTCTGATTTTCCAAGGCCGTCGCTTGTTTTTAGATTAAACCCTAAAGCCCTCGCTTATTGAATACTTTTACGATACGCTTTTGTTTTGACAGCCATATAAATGTTTTAATTGCATTATTACGCATTTTTTTATAAACGCGCATGTTTATCAGAACGGATCGATGTTTGTAACTCTTTTGCGCTTAAACGCATGAACGGAATAGGCTGAAATTTGGCATACATATTAGATATTGATCTAGCTTAACACAGTTTATGTAAACACATAAACTTAATACATATTTTCCCCTGTTTCTGTGTACCCGTGGAATAATATGCCTCAGGCATTAAGTCCGCTTTTGTACCTTTGTGCATGAAGCATAAATAAATAATACAATGTTTATATTAGGTCCTTGCATATGAAATTGCCGATACTTAATACTGGCAACTTTGAAATCAAATATTTTGTGTTTGATTAGGAATTCCAAATTCAAAATTATTTCAAAATAAAGACTAAAGAATATTGTTTTAAAATTCGTGTTTCATTTGTTTTATCGTCATTTGTTTGGGCTTGAAAATTGCTATTGCAACAACAATGGAGAAATTAAAAATTCGCGATATTTACGAATATGAGTTCCACCGTGGCACCAGTGTAGCAGAAACGGCTCGAAGGATTAACGACGTGTACGGGCCAAGCACCGCTAACGAACGAACGGTGCGTTTTTGGTTTCAACGTTTCCGTTCTGGAAATTTTGATTTACAAAATGAGCCTCGTGGAGTACCGGATACTCAAGTGAATAATGAAGAATTAAAGGCGATAGTTGAAGCGGATCCATCTCAAACCACTTCTGAATTAGCAGCAGCCTTTGGAGTAAGTGACAAAACAATCATTATCCATTTGCGTCAAATTGGAAAAATAAAAAAGCTCGAAAAGTGGGTACCGTACGAATTGACTGAAACACACCAACAAACACGCGTCGGTTGCTGCGCTTCCTTGCTCAATCGTCACAATAATCAGGGAATTTTAAATCGTTGTGATGAGAAGTGGATCGTGTACGATAATCGCAAGCGATCATCACAATGGCTTAACCCTGGAAAACCGGCAAAACCTTGCCCCAAGCGAAAACTGACCAAAAAGAAGATTCTAGTTAGTGTTTGGTGGTCCTGTGCTGGTGTCATCCACTACAGCTTCATGAGATCAGGCCAAACGATTACTGCAGACATGTATTGTCAACAGTTGCAAACAATGATGGAAAAGCTCACCATTAAACAACCGAGATTGGTCAATTGCTCTAGCCCATTGCTCCTTCAGGATAACGCTCGACCACATACTGCACATCAGACGGTCGCCAAGTTAGAGGAGCTGCGACTGGAAACTCTGCGTCACCCACCATACTCTCCAGATCTTGCCCCAAACGATTACCATTTATTCCGAAATTTGGACAACTTTTTACAAGGAAAAAAAATCAATTCTGATGAGGCAGTTTAAACAGCCTTCAAGCAGTTCATCGATTCTCGCTCCCAGGGTTTTTTTACCAAAGGGATCAATGAGCTCCCGATAAAATGGCGGAAGTGTATCGATAACAATGGTGCATACTTCGATTGACTAAATATATAATTTCTTTTAAAAATGTTATTTTTAATTTTTTGATACCGAGCGGCAATTGCATATGTAAAGACCTAATAGTTAAAAATAGTTAAAAAAAACTAAAAACACGCTTTTTATATAAAACCAAACTAAAAAATAGAAAATAAATTTAAATTAAGAGAAGTGTTAAAAATTTCAATAAATATAAATTAATAATAGTGTGAATAAAAAAAACATATTTTATATTAAAAAAAGCGTGGGGTGCATGGTGTCAATAGTTATAAATATTTTATTGACAGATATGAGTAGAGTGATTATCAGTTTGATAATATCTTAAAAAGCACCCCACGCTTTTTTTAAAATAAAATATTTTTTTTTATTTACACTATTATTAATTTATATTTATTGAAATTTTAACACTTTTCTTAATTTAAATTTATTAAAATTTATTTTCTATTTTTTAGTTTGGTTTTCTATAAAAAGCGTGTTTTTAGTTTTTTTAAACTATTATTTATTTTTTACTTTTTAGTTTGAAAAATGGAATAATTTTATCAAATTAGTGTATTGTCATCGGTCCTCGATAAATCTACAAAGTTTGAACGAAATCTGGCCGTTTAAAGTGGGTTAAAATCGCGCCCAAAGAAGTCGGTTACAAACAAACATACAGGTGAAGCTAATAAAAAGCGTGTAAAAAGAGTTACATCCATCATTTATGTAACACTGAGCCCCACACTAGGATACCCTGTGTCGTGGGGATCAGTCTCTTTCGTGTAATGTGAATCAGATACAGTTATAATTGGTGTTATTCATATAAAGTACTCATCATCATCATCAGCCGGAAGACGCCCACTGTTGGACAACGACCTCCCCACCTTTGTTCCCATAATCCCCACGCTTGGCAGGCATCTTGGGGATCGCAGTGAGGTTGCCACGGAAACCGCTGCTGTTGTAGAAGGCGACTAAGCCACCCTCGGGAGTAAGGACACCCTCGGGATCTAATGTGTGGGTGCAATTCAAAAAATAAAATAGAGAAAATTTTTACGAGAGTTTTGAGTGATTATGTGTGTGCTACAGAATAGTGTGAATGAGGGAAGGGGAATGTAAGTGTGTGTGATGATATTGGTGATAAGGTGTGGGTGAAGATGTTGATACGGATAATTTAGAACTTTGGCTAAATTCTGTCTACGCAGTCGAAGTCGCAAGCAGCTAGTTAATAATATTAGCAAAGCAATTTATCTTGATTTAGTTTATTTGTGTGAAGTTATGTTGTAAGCTGTTCATAACTAAGTATCATCTCATCTTTGTTTATTATGTGTTGTAAAAGATAAAGAAACACGCATCCATTAAACCAGCCAATCCATAACCTCTATGCATTATAGCATATTTAAAAACGGAACCTTATTGTGCAAATAGCAGTTATAGTGTTAACGTAAACGTAAATAAATAATACAAACAGAAAAATAAGAAGAATTTAGTCATTCATATTTTAAAACCTGTGGGTGTCGTGTAGTAGAAGGCGACAGAGGGATATTGACCAGAGAATGGGCACCAGCGTCCTTCTCAGTTCCATGACACCTACCGCGATCGGCAACATGCATTGACCAAGCATGGCGATTACGGCTGAACTCCCCCTTGAGAGACCTATGCCCAGTAGTGGGCGTCTAAAGGTTGACATATGGTGATGATGATGATGATTCTAAACCCGTACCTATTCATACTAATTTTAATTTAATACAAAAAGTAACTGTAAAATCAAACCCTTATCGATACCATTAAAAAAGAATTATCAGCTTTACTAAATAATTTGGATATTTAGTCTCATTCACGATATAAATGAACCAACAATTTTGCAAATAAAATGCATGCAATGCTTACTATTCATTTTATGAGTGCATAAAAGTGTTCATAACATGGATAGTATGTACGTCTATATAATACGTCTGCATGTAGAAATTAAGGTAGCTTAACTTCATCGACTATAGCGACTACTTAACTGAGACCGTTCTGGTAGTCGCGCACAGTTGTCACAAGTTGACGTATCAGTGGGCTTTTGCATCACGCCACCACACCCCTCCCGTAAGGCACAATTACCTCAGAAACGGTCTCAGATAAGTGCACTATGGTCAGGCTATAGCTCCTAGGTATATGATCCAGTAACTACCTATCACTATTTGGCTTTAAATGGAATACGAAACTCTTTTAATGCCTGGAAAGGGAATCAACTACCTACATATTTATTTAATATGTATGTGAAAAGCTACTTTAGGCCGCTAAAATGGTATCCTGAGGTTTCTAATTTAAAAAGAACTAGTGTACCGACGTTTCTACTCACTATTACTATTTCAGTTCGGATTTTCCCACTGCAGGGCAAAGGCTGCAGGGCAAGGCAGTTCTCTCCACTCTCCTTCCAACTCTCTCTACTTACTTTACTCTTATCGAATCGAATCTCTACTGATGTACGCATATACTCTGTGTAACTAAAACCACTACACATGCATCTAGGCATAGTATATACCTAGATAGACTACATAGGTGCATGTTTCAAATTTTCTTTATAAAAATCGTTCGAACATTAGCAAAATTATGTGAAGCAATTACCTTAATCGCAATGGTATCATCTTGTAGAAAGTAGAGTAGCTTGTAGTCTTTTAGTTCACCGAAAGCTGAATCACGATCATCCCAAACGATATCGAAACTGTAAAAAAGAGTATCATAAATTAAACCATTCTGTGGCTTCTACAAAGAGTAGACTCCCTGATGCGGTCACAGTCGGCTTTGGGATCGTATATTATCAGGTAGATGTGCCCATCTCGTTTGTACAATGATAACATCTCACCAGGAAATCATGATTTCCCTGAGGGTTGTGGAGGTCAGATGGTAGCTGTTTTGTGAAAAATCTACCACACTGTATAATTAATGAAGGAGCCATGCAATACTATCGGGCACATAGGAGTTCTTTTAACTAAATTGGAACGTGGCTTCCGGAATTACGTTAGGCAGAAGAGTATTGTATTAGTTAATGAAGAGGTTTTATCTAAAGATAACTTTTTCATTAGCTTAAAGAATAACTTTATTATGCCTTAGTCAAGTCTAGGGCTCCACAGCAGGCCGTTTGCTTGCGTATCTATTAGGCTATAAAAGAGAGCAGGGCCCCCAATGTCTGAAAATAACCTATCTATAAAAAGAAAATGAACGCTACCATAAATAAAATGAAAGGGATTTATTCTACGCGAAAATATAATGTGGGTGTAGGACAATTTGGATGTGTTAGGTTAACCTTGAACTTCATTCTAATTGCTTAGTAAAAGTAGGTCCCCAATAAAAAAACGTTACAAGTTAAAAGTGAATGTAAGCATATTTTGTGTAGGGGATGTAGGTCCAACCGCGTTACCAATCAATCAATCAATTCAATCAATCAATTCGCACTAACGCTTAGTACTAGTTACTAATTTATATTGCCTAGCGGTAAATCTGGTACTATATGAGTATTATTATCTAAACATTCTACCTATATCATCTACGTTTTAGTAGGTAATCAAAATAAAAAATAAAAATCGAAATGACCCAAAGGTTGAAAAGCGGGCTACGAAACCGATCAAATCCCAATATTAATTTAATAAGGTGTTATTACACTTTCGCTAGGATAAATATTGTAAGAATACACTACCTACGTTGATGTCACATATCGTAACTAGATATGTTAATTTTCAGGATTCAAACTAATTCCTAGTAATGTTTGCCAAAGTAGGTAGATACCTACCTACTATGATTAGCTTTAGCTACATAAGAGACGCGGGACAGACAACACTCTTTTTATTTGTATGTTTCCGGTATACATGTGTGCACCTGGAATCCGTCAGTGATTTGTCTAAAGACGCGTTCATCATGACTTTGCGTAGGTTTATATCGCGACGTATCCAGAAATGTTTGCGTGGCACAACGGCGCGGCATATCCCCTTCATAGCTTTCATATCCAGTTGCCTGGAATCCGGTAAGCAGGTCGACACTCTGTATTTCGATTTCCGGAAGGCGTTCGACAAAGTGGACAACGATGTGCTTTTGGCAAAGTTAGGGGCTGCGGGCTTCTCATCCGGCCTTCTTAACTTCTTCGCCGACTACCTGCGGGATCGCAAACAGTTCGTCCGGCATGGCTGCTTTGAGTCGAAGTCTTATTACACTCGCTCGGGCGTGAGTCAGGGATCAGGGGATTAGGGCCGCCTCTGTTTCTGATCATGATCAATGACCTAATTTGTAAGATTCGGTTCGCAAAATGTCTACTATACGCCGACGATCTGAAACTAGCTGCGCAAATCAGAACAGAAGCGGATTGCGAGCTCCTACAAAAAGATATCGATACCGTCTATGAGTGAAGCATTGCGAACAAGTTGTTGTTTAATATTAGTAAATGCAGCGTTATGACTAATGGTCGAGGGTTGAGACCAATAAAATACGATTATAGTTTGGGGGGTACAGTGATCCCTCGTGTCACCAGCGTTAAGGACTTAGGAGTGACTTTCGACCGCAGTCTGACATTTAGAGACCACGTGTCTGCCCTTGCAAAGGAATCCTTCAGGCGTCTGGGATTTATCTTGAGGAACGCTCGTGACTTTCGCAATCCCAGTATTATTAAACTTCTATACACCTCTTTGGTTCGGAGTAAACTCGAGTCCAGCGCCTGTGTCTGGCATCTACATACTGCGTCTCAGACATTGATGCTTGAGAAAGTTCAGAAAACCTTCCTGAGATTTTTGTATCAAAGGCTGTACCATTACTTTCCATTCATGTACTCAACGAATTATCTTCTAGGGGTGTTGGGCTTTAATTCGTTGGAGGTAAGAAGGGGCTTTGATCAGCTCACGATTGCCTGTAAAACCCTGAGCGGTCGAATTGCCAGCCCTGAGCTCCACGGACTTCTCTGCCGCCTATTTGTGCCCGACAAATACCTTGGGCACCGTCAAAGCCGCCGTCATAATCTGTTCGCACTACCGCTATCTAGATCTGTTGCTAGGGCCGAATCCCCAGTATGTCGAACCCTAAGGATGCTAAACGCCCTCTTGACTGCCGACCTTGAATGTGATGTATTTGCTGATGAATGGAAGAAAATAATGCGTGCTTGTCTGGTGTTCTGTGAGAGACAATATGCGAGGGTGTCCACTGTTACATACTATTTTATGTTAGTTCGTGATGTATTTAATTTATTCAACCATTTACTCAAATACAATAATTATTAATAATTTTATCCACGAATTGTATATCTTTGAATTTAATTTTTAACCTTCTTCAAAAAGGAGGTTATAAATTCGAATGTTTGTATATATTTTTTTTTATGTATGTTCGGGCATTGCTCTGTCATATATAGGGTGACTGGTAAATAGTGTACGATACTCAAACACGTGATTGTGTTCAAGATAACAAACAACTTTCCCGAAGATTTTTTTTTTTGTACTGGTTCACTTTAGGTCACAGGCGTGCGCGCGCGTGTATTTCGTACGGCTGATGTGTCAGTGTGATAAAAGTGAACCAGTACAAAAAACATTTTTTCTTCGGGAAAGTTGTTTGTTATCATGAACCCAATCACGTGTTTAAGTATCGTACACTAATTACCAGTCACCCTATATAGACAGATTTGCAAAATTCTTTTTTTGTTCGAAAGGGATTTATTCCGAAATGGTCCCATATAAGTTTTATCAATATTGATGCAGCCCTTTTTGAGAAAATCAACAAATTCCCAAATAAATTACTTAGACGACGTTTTAGTTTCTTCAATCTTTGGAGGACTTACAACCTCTTCAAGTGCGTCGCCGTTTCTTAATGCATTTGGATGTTAGGGCAACACTAAAAAGCGTTTACTTTTTGCTTTTTGCGTTTGTGCTAAAGTAAAAAAGCACAGAACACATATTACTTTACTTTCGGAAGTCGGTGGCAATATAAAACAACAAACAAAGCCACCGCCACCGACTTCCGAAAGTAAAGTAATGTGTGTTCTGTGCTAATGTTATTCATCACTTTTTAGTTTTTGAGGCGGTTTTCTTTTTTTTGAAAAAACTTTTTGTATTGTATGTTATTTGAATGCTTATTTTATTTTAATTTTTATAATTCTATGTTACTTAATGTAATTAGACCTGTGCCGTTTTAATTAACTATAAATAAATAAATAAATCCTAGACACACCGCGTGCGCTATTTATTCCGCGTATGACAGTAGGTGCCCCGAGGCCGAGACTAAGCTACTATACTAATAGTAGACATACAGAACCTAATAAAGTATTACCCTTTAAAATTAACATTTCTACCAATAAACACGTAATACCTGCCTCTATAAGCGTTACGTGTATTATCTTGTATACAATAAGCCCTCGGGTATTTACGCACTAATTACATTTTCGGTACCGATTTACACCCTTCTGAACAATATAATAAATTGATTTATGAAACCAACAGTCCAATACACACGTATATCGAGAGAGTTAATCTCTCGATATTGGCATGTGTTTGACTGTGAATGATTAAGTACGGAATTGCTGACTTTTCAAATTATTATTTTGTACTTACTCATTGAGTTTAGAAGTGAAGCCTTTTTATTAAGAACTACAAGCTTC
This sequence comes from Charanyca ferruginea, assembly GCA_947361185.1. Taxonomy (NCBI): domain Eukaryota; kingdom Metazoa; phylum Arthropoda; class Insecta; order Lepidoptera; family Noctuidae; genus Charanyca; species Charanyca ferruginea. The sequence goes on along the minus strand of OX376059.1, from coordinate 15,102,630 downwards.
TATCCGCGACATTGTTCGCGTAGAAGCGTGTACCTATCTATTAGAATGCTTTTAGAGATTTTTTTTTTGTAATCAGACTAGGACTTCCTGTTCCATTAAACCAAATAAACCATACCTTAAGAGCGTTTATATCTAGCACGCGACATCAAGATTAGGTAATCTGAAATGATCGCGCGCAGCGATTTTGTCGTAATTTTTAAATATTTATAGAAAAATAATAACTATAAATTATAGTTGAAATTTTAAAGTGTATGTTTTACAGATGAAGAGAAGATGAGAGAAGATGTTCTTCTATTATATTAAGCTAATATTATATTAAATTAAGTAAGTTATATCGGTGAAAAAAGCATTTTAATTTCTTAATATTTTACATTGTTTGAATTTTAATTTATTATAGTAAGATACCTAAATCATAAAATCTTTTAAACTAACTATTTTCCTAAGAATCATTGCAATTGGTAAAATGTTTTTGCTAATTAGGTCTGTTAGCGATTTTATATATTTTAGGCTTCGAAACTGACGCTTAAAGGGAAATTTTGAAAATCTCTGGTAAGTAATCTTGATAGAATGTACAAATAATCTATTAATCGAAATGTTTTCTTTACTAATTATTGAGACAACGAAATTCCCTGAAGTTTTTGGTAATTAACATATTTGTAAAATAAGTGGTTAATGGTATTAACAGATTTGAAAAGTACAGTTTTTGAGCTAAACTGCGCATGGACGACGTAAACGCTCTTAAGCTCTTTATCTTTCTAATATACCTCTCCTAACCGAGCTCCTCCGAAACGGTTTGACCGATTTTTATGTTTTTTTTTTGTGTATATTTGGTAGGTCTGAGAATAGGTCGTAGGCTATTTTTATACCCCTAGGTGATATGGCAAAACAACGTTTGCCGGGTCAGCTAGTAATATTATAGGATGCACGGATAACACTGACATCGGTGAAGGAAAACATCGTGAGGAAATCTGGACTTATATAAGTCTGAAATCGCATATCCGCCTTGAGCAACCGTGGAGATCAATGCTCGTGTCTTCTCTGTATGAGAAGAGGCCTTTGCCCTGCAGTGAGACAATAACAGGCTGGTATTAATAACGTGCTGGTATTAATAACAGGCTGGTATTAATATTAGTATAGGTAGCTCATGGCAAGACAAGAATTTTAGTAACCTTACCAGTTAGTATGAGAAGAGGCCTTTGCCCTGCAGCGAGACAATAACAGGCTGGTATTAATATTAGTATAGGTAGCTCATGGCAAGACAAGAATTTTAGTAACCTTACCAGTTAGTATGAGAAGAGGCCTTTGCCCTGCAGTGAGACAATAACAGGCTGGTATTAATATTAGTATAGGTAGCCCATGGCAATACAAGAATTTTAGTAACCTCACCAGTTAGGAAGGTGGTACTGAGGCTGACCACAGCCCAGAGTATATTTAAGTAGGTGTTTACAAATAATTACAAGTTTAAAGAAACCTAAGAAATGGATAAGTAATCTTAAACGTTAATAATGAACGCGGCTGTCTGAAAGCATCATACGATTTACGTCTTTCATGTCCGACGTAAATCGAACCCGAACAACACGTTAAATTATGGTTACGGGTCAGGTTACACTAGTAAGGCGATAGCGATGAGACAAGCGGAGAATCTCCTATTAGCTTCTTTCTCGTACGCGCATCAAGGTAGAAACTTCACTGCGCACTTTACGCTAACGCCTGAGATGGCGTTTGATAAAAGACCCCAGCCTTACAATCCGTGGTAGAATCACCTCGCCTGCAGGCATGTTTTCCTGTCTAGTACAACATTGCAACACGATTTATTTATATCGATTGTGAGTTCAAACATAAAGCGGCTTTGAAGACAAAAGGATTTCTGTATATAAAATTATCAGCAATCATGATCATATTTTAGATCTGTAATACAGGTTTATTCCTATAATAGACACCAGCACCGCACATACACTTGACTGAAACTGATTTTACTGTTAGTTAATTTATATCGTATTAAGTCTTGTTTTGTGGGAGAAAATAAAGATATTATTATTATTATTATTCACATTTATTCATTTTTTTACATATTACAATATGTTTTTAAATATTAGTAAAAAATAAAAACATTTAAAAATATAAAAAATAGTAGCCCACCGGTATCGAGAACAGGGTTCAAGCTACCGGTGGTCAGGGCTCCTGAGAGAGGAATCTCCTGACTATACGCGCCGTGTCCAGGAGTACCGCTTTCTGTATCAAGCCCTTGATCCAGCTGCCCAACGAGAGCGTCCTTAGGTGTTGGTCGAGGCTCTTGGAAATGAGTCCATTGGCCGTAACGACTATCGGCACAATGACTGCATAATTTACATCCCACATGTCGACAACCTCGCGAGCCAAGATACCTACTTGATTTGTTTATCTTTCTCGGTTTTCACGAGGTTCTCGTCATGCGGAACCGTTATATCAACAATCATTGTGCGACGCTCTAATCGATCTATCACCACTATGTCAGGCTTATTGGCAACAATAGTCCTGTCAGTGATGATAGATCGATTCCAATACATCGTAATATTGCCATTTTCGAGAACTGGGTCGGGCACATACCTGTAGTACGGTACTTCCGATTCCACAAGCCTGTATTTTAGAGCAAGTTGCTGGTGGATAATCCTAGCTACAAGGTTGTGTAATTAGTCTCCGTTAGTCAGACGAGAGCACCCAGAGATAATGTGTTGGATTGATTCTCCCGGTTGGTGGCAATGCCCGACAAATGTCAACCGTGTTGTACTTCACAATATACCTCCGGTAGTTGTTCGTTATCATAACTTCGTCCATAATCACACAGACAAAACCTTCGGTTTCCCCAAAGAGGTCACCGAATCGCAGTCAGGATACGGACGCCAAGAAGTCTACATCAGGCCCATGTAGAGCCCGGTAGAAGCGCCCGTGAAGCTCCATGCTCAGCCATACCTTACGGTCATTAGTATCTAGTACTACAGGTTTGCGCCAGTTCTCGTTCGCTAAGGAGAGCGGGGTGAGGCCCTTCTCCACTGAGACCACATCTCGGTGCATCCCCACGTCGGCTTTAAAGAAGTACTCCCTGAGACTGCATACCTCACGGTTGTGCAGGGACTTAGCATTAAGAAAGCCTCGACCTCCGCACTTCCATGGGATATACAGACTCATTACCGATGACCGTGGGTGATGCATCCGATTTGCGGTCAGCAATGTACGGACCCTCCTATCCAGGGCGTCAAGTTCCGTCTGAGTCCACTTGAGTATGCCGAAAGAGTACATCAAAACCGGCATGACCCATCCGTTGAAGGCGCGCACCTTATTATTATTATTATTCTCATTTATTCATCTTATATACACATAATTTACATTTTTAAATATTAATAGAAAAATAAAACATTTAAAAATATAAAAATAGTAGCCCACCGGTATCGGGAACAGGGTCCAAGCTACCGGCGGTCAGGGCTCCAGAGAGAGGAACCTCCTGACAATGCGGGCCGTGTCGTGCCTTCTGAATCAAGCCCTTGATCCAACCGCCTAACGAGAGCCTCCTTAGATGTTGGTCGAGGCTCTTGGCAATTAAGCCATTGGCTGTGACAACTATCGGCACAATGATCGCTGAGTTCACATCCCACATGTCGACAACCTCGCGGGCCAAGTCCAGATACTTTATCTACTTGTCTTTCTCGACCTTCACGAGGTTCACGTCATGCGGAACTGCTATGTCAATAATCACTGCGCACCTCTCCAATCGATCCACCACCACTACATCAGGCTTATTGGCTACAATAGTCCTGTCAGTGATGATGGATCGATCCCAGTACAATGTGACATTGCCATTTTCAAGAACTGGATCGGGCACATACCTGTAGTATGGTACTTCTGATTCCACGAGGTTGTATTTCAGAGCAAGTTGCTGATGGATAATCCTGGCCACAAGGTTGTGCCTATGCAAGTACTCTTCGTTAGCAAGACGAGAACATCCAGAGATAATATGACGGATTGATTCTCCAGGTCGGTGACATGCCCGACAAATGTCAACCGTGCCATCCTTCACAATAAATCTCCGGTAGTTATTCGTCAAAATAACTTTGTCCATAATTGCACAGACAAAACCTTCGGTTTCTCCAAATAGGTCACCGAATCGTAGCCAGGATACGGACGCTAAGAAATCTACATCAGGCCCGTGTAAGGCCCGGAAAAAGCGTCCGTGAAGCTCCTTACTCTTCCAAACCTCCTCGCGATCGTTAGTCTCAAGCACTACAGGCTTGCACCAGTTCTCTTTAGCCAAGGAGAGCGGGGTGAGGCCCTTGTCCACTGCAACTACATCTCGATGCATCCCCACGTCGGCTTCTAGGAAATATTCCCTGAGACTGCATATCTCACGGTTGTGCAGGGTCTTAGCATTTAAGAAGCCACGACCTCCACACTTCCGCGGGACATACAGTCTCATCACCGATGACCGTGGGTGATGCATTCGATATGCTGTTAACAATGTACGGACTTTCCTATCCAGGGCATCGAGTTCCGTTTGAGTCCATTTGAGTATGCCGAAAGAGTACATCAGGACCGGCATGACCCACCCGTTGAAGGCGCGCACCTTATTTCCGCCTGACAAAGCACTATTGAATACCTTCCTCAGGCGGCCAAAGAAGCGCTCCTTCAACGATTGCTTCATGTCAGCAGCATTGATGCCCAACGCTTCCGCCATACCCAAATATTTATAGGTCTCAATTGAAGAGAGAGATCTAAGGTTTATGGAATCTGAGAGTTGAACTCCCTCAGATTCCACAATCTCCCCTCGCTTGACATGCATGACCGCACATTTGTCCACACCAAATTCCATCCTGATGCCACTACTGAAAGTTTCTGTTACTTTCAGTAGCTCCATCAGTTGTAAACTGTTGGGGGCAAAGAGTTTTAGGTCATCCATGTAAAGAAGGTGAGATATTACCTGACCTCCTCTCTTCAACCGATAGCCTAGACTTGAATTCTCTAGCAGTGTGCTTAGAGGATTCAAGGCTAAGCAGAACCAAAGCGGACTCAAACTGTCGCCCTGAAATATACCGGGCTCAATCCTTATTGGTTCGCTGTTCCTCTGGATATGTCGACATCCTGGATAGCGAAGGACCGTCCTCCACTGCCTCATACACGACATCAGGAAGGTGCGCAGAGTGGCATCTATCTTGTACAACTCCAGCACCCTCATGAGCCATGTATGTGGCACAGAGTCATAGGCCTTCTTGTAATCTATCCAACATGTGAACAGATCCTTTCGGGATCGGCGAACCTGTTGACTGATGGCCATGTCAATCAGGAGTAGCTCCTTAGTACCGCGGGACCCATTTCTACATCCATTCTGAGAGGTAGACATGATACCGTTGCTGTCTACGTGTTGGTTAATTTTAGCTCTCAAAATGGATGTAAAAACTTTATAGACCGTGGGCAAACATGTGATCGGTCTATAATTTTTGGGCTCCGCAGTACTACCTGATTTATGGAGCAGGTGGGTTATTCCTGTCGTCAAGAACTGGGGTAACGATCCTGATTCCAAGGCCGACTGAAACCAAGAAGCCAAATAAACGTGCGACCTTCTGAACCATTTGATCCAGAAGTTGTGCAGCCCGTCCGGCCCTGGAGACTTCCAATTAGGCAATGGACGGACTGCACGAGCTACATCTTGGGGGCTGATAGTAATTGCCCCCATTTCTGGCATCGGGTCGCACGCTCGTTCGACTTCCAGAGTCCAATCACCCTCAGTGTGACTGACAGGTACCGACCAGATGTTGCGCCAGAACAAACACATGGCGTCATCATCCGGTAGGCGCGTATCAGTCACACTTCGAATCGGTCGCTCCCAAGCCCTATAAACCCACCTTTCATCGCTCTGGAATGTGCGATTCTGAGTGTATCGTTCTACTCGTCGCTTATACCTTCGAATACGGTTTGCCCATGCATACACCTTCTGCTTCAGGAAGTCGATGCGCTCTGTGACCCAAGGCATATAGTCTCGAGGACTGATATCAGTCCCCGAGAATGCCCGCCTCACAAAGCGCATCACTCTTGGGCGAGTATTGCCCTCCTTAAAGCAGATTAATTTGCCGATGAGCACTCTGGCCTCACTAATGCGCCTCTCAATTCTGCACTGCCACGCCGGTATAGCAGGTTTTGGTCGTGTAGCTCTGTCATCATTAGCAAATTTGACGTGAGCTACACGACATGCTGCAACAGCTGCGCAGTACAGAATCGAATGCACATCAGTGAGGTCTTCGCAATCATCAAAATAATTTGATAACTGCGAATCCAGAGCACACACCAGCGCCTTATTTTTGTTATGCATGGGCAAACGAGGTAAACGTGGTCTGAGCTCGGGCGACATAAAGCGGTAGTCTCGAATCGCACCCTCCAAAGCGCTCCTTAATACCTCATTGCACTGGGTACTTACATGTGTAACCATGTCATCACTCCCATCACTAACATGACTCGGTGTTGCGGTCAGCTGTAATTGTGCCACTTCTACAATCTGCGGCAGGGGAGCAGTGACATGATTTCTCTGCATCTCAGTTCGGAGGCGATCAAGTACAGCGTCATCCAACATACGATTACGCTGAATGACCCGCACCTGATCCGATAATCGTTGTGCCGAAACGTTGACAGCTGGCTCAAGTACCTGAAACAGAGAGAGCATCCGAACACGGTACGCGGTCAGATTACTTCCCCCCTCTGTAGCCCCATAGTATGCGCGCATGACATTTTCGTTGATGGCTTGTGTCCATCTCATGCGCTGCACACTTCCGCCGGGAGCTGGGACCCTATCAGAGGCCGGTGGGCCTCGAGATCCTAAACCGTCCGGCGGCCGGCGTCGTCCCCGCCGGCGCACAGGTGGTGGCGTCGTCGGTGGAGAGAAATACTCGTCGCACGAGCTCGACGCAACTGCCGGGGCCGGTGTCACAGCCCTCACGATGGGGCTGGGTTCCGGCGGCGGCGAGGCGGAGCTGAGCGACGGGTCCGGAGATGGCGGGCGTGCTCGTCGAGTTGCTGACCTTAATAACATGTCACTTCGTCACATCATATTTTCTTCTTTTCCGTTATTTTCCTGTACATGTATTTATTTTTGCGTAATGCAGTTAAATCCATTATAAATCGATGTTATTGTTGCAGATTTTCGTCATGACATACGTCAATTTTGGTTTTCTCAGTTTTTGTCATAAATATTTTATAAAAGGTTGTGATGTATTTCTATTATTCTGGTTCTATGGATTTCAATATTAAAATTTGTAGTAAAATGAATAGTAGACGTCTAAAAACGTAAAATTGTAAAATAAAATCAAAGAGCTATAAGATATGACGTGTATGATATTAAGGGTTGCCAGTTATTATTATTATTATTATCGTAGAAAATAAAGAATGTAATAATAACTATGCGATGAAAGTAATATAATTATTTCGAAAATATAACATAACGTCGTGTGTGTATTTCCCGAATGGGTAGATAGAAGTGTATAATTGAAGAACTATAAGATAACTATATCCACATTCCCATGTCTCATGCAATAGGAAGCGAGAAAATCACGAGTCATAAAAACCCTGTGAATAAACCCTCGATGTACTTTGGAATACGTACGTCATGAATTGCTACGCGTGCTACATTAGTACGCGATGTAGCACGCGTAGCATTTCATGGCGTACAACGTGTAACAATCGCGTAGCACTCGTAGCCTTTCAACGCGTAGCACTTGTAGCAGTTCTTATTACTCACGAAGTAATATTTACTTCGTGTTGATACTGCAGCCAAAATCCCAATATTTTTCCCTATAGAAGAAGCAAGTATCGATAAAACTTTAGAAGTCAGTTTTTCAAGATCTTTAGAGTGTTTCTTATGACCAGGATGACACACAACAAGAGAGTTTTGAGAGTAAAAAGCTATGCCCCGGAAAAAACAAAGATGCGCAAGAGGTTTTATAATTTTGTACGATATTTTTAGACTCTTTTTAATTCGAGAAGTCATTATCTGTAGCATAATATACGTCTCTTAGAACTGCTAGGCCGTGGGCGACCGCCTACGCTTCCTCTTGCGTTGGCAATGCCTATATTTATTTAAAGGGCATACAATTGTAAATAGCTCGAGTAAACTCAGTATCATCCATATGATACTAAATATGGTACGTTGTTGCCATATACCTTGTACAGTTTAACGATCTGCCGACTTGTCCTTCGGGGAATCATAAAGCGGTAACGATAATACTATGATGACAATATTATAAAGGGGTCTCAGGGGAGACGCCGTTGATTTACACAAATTGAAAGCAACTTGTTCTCGTGTTTAAAGTACTTTTGTGATTCAAGAATGTGTTGTTTGTGAAACAATAAAATTGTTTAATCACTGTCGCTAGAGTAATGAAACCTCACTCACGTGTCAATCACTCTCTAAGCGGAATCTGATAGTAATTACCTCTGTTTACCCCCAAAGAAAATGAGTGTGGGTGTCTATGGACGGCGAACTTAACTCTGATCGTTTATAGAAAGATCTCAATTTCTGCTACAAAGTATCGCAATTTTATTAAAAAAAAACAGCCATAAAGCTATAGATTGGTCGTAGATAGGATATATTAACAAGAGTGAAGAGAGGCGAAAACAGGGACAAAGTCATATCCCAAAGACTTATAAGTCCTTGTTGTTATACCCATCCCAAATTCTAAGCAATACTTTCTCGTACCAAATGTCTGAAACAAAAATTCGCAATGGTCCACTTTCTCTACAGCCAGGCATGTATGAAAACTAATAAATTATAACTCGTCTGCAATGACCAGAAACACTAGCAACAAAAACAGAAAAGTGTGGCTCTTGTCCTAGTTACGACACGTCAGTGATTTATGAACCAAACTCCGAGGAGCCGTGTTTATTATTATGAGCAGAGATAATAAGAATAAAAAACCATTAATATTATGTCAAATTATAAAGAGAAAGAAAACAGGGAGCTATATATTTTTCTTAAAACTTATTTGTACCCATTAAAAATATAAACCTGCAGAAGCGTATTAAATATCTAACTTCAATAATGTAATAATTCAAACGATGAATTTATGTGATTGTTAATTTAACCTAGCTTTGATAAACGTTAAATACAAAATTGGTTTGTTTCACACGATGCGTAATACTTTCTATTCCTTCTAGCATTACTTACTTATTCGATCTGAAAATGAAAGTGACAATCAAACGTAATTCAATCAAATCATTTTGTCGCTGAGTATAAGGCATTCCCAAGTTGTGTTAAAAACTTGAACTACCCTCTGCGTCTCATGTTTCCCAGCTGCTTCCTTAAAATCTAGCCGAGAGGAATTCTAAGTAAATATACATACTGTGTTAAAATATGTAGTTCTCATTTACCTTGGCGTTTTAATAAAAAAAAATATAGACGTAAATGCAAGCACATGAGTAAAGCCTAAAAGTAGACATTATATTTACCAGAATCTGTGTATACAGTTCTATACTGTGGAAATTCCGCCCCGCATGCACGTCCGCCCATTTCGTTCGATATTTTGACTACATTTCCCAACTAAAATCCTCATTTTACGTTAGTGGCAAAAGGATGTATATTTAATATTTCGCCTGTAAGTAACGATTTTCATTGAAAAACACCGTTATAGATCGGCTATTTTGCAGAATTTGTTATTTGGCATAGAAATAAATAAGAAAAAGTAATAAAACGATTAAAGCAACGTTCGGCCTGAGTAACAGTAAAGTTGCGAGCCATAAACAAGGAACAGATGGCCGCCACGCGGCCTCGCGCCGAAAGCCGAAAGCCGAACCGCTGTGGTCGACGCCTACCAAGACTTGACACAAATGTGAAACTACGGCCAAGCTATTTATAAGCCCCCTACTATCTAAGTATTTAACAAAGTAGAGCTTATCCTTACACAAAAGTGATACGTTCAAGTTTTCATTAACTACCCATTCCAAGTTGAAGCAAAGTCTGAAGTACCCTCTTGTTAAATAAAAGTTATCGTATATGATAGAGAGGGTAAGATTTTTATCAACAAATACGTAATCTTACTTCGTAAAATATTTAATTTGAAAGAAACGTATGATACGAAGTAAAGGATACGCAAATGAATTTAGGTACCTACAACTCCTTCTGCCTACCGACCTGAAAGGTCTATATTTAAATTGTACGTATAATGCACTCTCTAGCAAAAGTTATAAATGATACCTACTTAATTAAATTATATAAGTAATCGTAACTCGCCCTTAACTCGAATTTGGTAAAGTTAAAGAGTGAAGTCAACCCCTTAATTGTTAGAGGAAAATTGGAGAGACGAGAATACAATTCACTAATAGCGTGTCAAGTCTATACGTATACTTAATGTATAGGTAGGTATAGCTATTTCCATTCAAAAATCTACCACTTTTTATTCGCAAAGCCATTAAGTTGTATCTGAAAATCCTTTGCTACACGTATCTACCTATTCCTCTATTAACTTACCTACGTCATTGCAAGTTCAAATAGATGCAGGCGTGCACGTCAAATAACGAATTATTCGAGGTTTGTCTTCGTACAAATGGAAAAGAGCCTTAGACAAGTCCTCAGCAAGTTAATAAACAAAGGAAGATTAAATGTGATAGCCGTATCATAACGGAGACGAATATTAAAACAAGTATCTCGGCTTCACTTAAACATTCAATACACCACAAGATGTACCTATAAAAGCGGTTAATATGCCATCCACATCTTGCGGCGTGACGCATGCCAGAATTCCAATTTCAGTGTGTAATAAAGAATTAAACGAGGCGGAGAACGAGCCTCTCCCACTGTACTTGTGTTACGCTGAGGAAGTAATGCGGGTGTTAGTTCCCGAGCTCAGAGCTCCCACATGTCACAACATACTACACACAGCTCTCCATGAAACACTGTTTCACGGGTAACATGCTTTACTTGTAGTCGTTCTAATTTTATTTCTTACTACAAACGAAATTGTGCGCCAGATAATGGAATCGAAAAGAAAGAATTCCGGTAAATTATTTTAACCTAAACGATAACTTTCCTACTGATATGCTATGAAATAAAATACGATTTACGATAATGCTACATTATTACTTATGTAATTATTGCATTGTAAAAGATTCAAATACTATTATAAGAATTCCAAGCTCGGATTGCGGAGGAAAATAATGTGCGTCCAGATAATAAAATGACAAGTGGCAGCGACATTCATTTTAAGTGTTTTCATTATAAAGAAGTTGTTATTTATTACGTACTTAGAATAAAAAAATCTGAGGAGTATATGGCTTCTCGTTTATGGGCCATAAAAGGCTGGGAGTGAGAGCACGTGAAGCGGGAACAGCTCACTTATAATTCACGACGTAATGATTCGTACTTAGAATATTTATGAAAAGAAAATTGCAAATTTTAGAAATCAAGTGCACTTTTCTTGGTTCAGATGGTTACAAGGCAAGATATTGGAGGTCATATATTTGTGGTTATAAACCGCACATTTATACAGTACCAACGCACTAAAAAGTACTGAGGGAGGGCCTATGTAGATACGTGCCACATGATCACTTCAAATATGTACGCACATTACGCAATATTTATAGCATGACCTTATTTCTCTGAGAGCAGAAAGCAATGTTATATAAACTTCTGAATAATAAATATTCAAATATGGAAATCATAATAAATAACTTGAGAAGAACAGTAAAACTGTAGAATATTAACTAAATTAGAACACTAAAGTTTTTAGAAAAGCACTAAACGTGGTTCCATAGCAAATAAACATCATTATCATATCAGCCCATTGCCGTCCACTGCTCAACGTAGAGCATAAACATATGCAATCTTTGAGAAATTAGTACTGTGCTTATAAACTATAATATATATATCATACAGTAACGGTACACGAAACATCTGTGTAACTCACTACATACGCCTTTCCCTCATACAATCATCGCGGTAAGAGTATTTTGTTCACGCAAACCTAATCGAGCAACCTCCACATGATACCTTCATTTGCAGACTCGGGCCCTCCATTAAGTTTTTCATATTTTCCTTAGTTTGTACATCTAAAACGCAGATCTCATTTAAGTAGGCTAGTTCGGTTGTCATTAAATTAAGTCCCTTTTGAATCAAATAAATGTTAATAAAGATGGATTTCGGGCAGTAGGTTTGCCAAATGTCTCGTGGTCACGTAACCGAAAAGATGAAGGACAAAATAATCCGTAACGTAACGAGAACCAGATTCTGACACGGAGTGATCGATAAGATACAACTTTATATCTGCGTGGTAACTCCTTAGTTCTCCGTATATACAATTTGTGTGCTGAAGATTCCATCAGCCAATAATTTTGTAAGCCATGCTATAAATAAATAAAAAAAGTCTTCAAATACGCCATTCGCTCTAAAATAGCTTTGTATATTATCAATAGTAGAAAATGCCTACCTACAAACTACTACTACGTTAGGCCTAATTAAACAAAGCTATTCAAAAACTAAACTAACAGAAGACAGCCGGTGTATAATGCCGGAATAGCGTGTTTACTTGCCAACTCGGCAACCTCCTTCAATAATATCTATTTGTAAAGCAAATAATACCAAAAGTCTTCATTAAAATCACAATGGAATCTATTATAATAAGGCCGGAACCTCGCTCGGAGCAGTAAGCGGCGAGAGTACGTACAATACGGTCAACGTAACTTGGCGCGTCTGAAGTTAGCTGTTTGGCTGCGCAATGGAACTTTTAGGAACGAAATTGTCTACTGCGCAGCTAATCGGCTAACTTCAGACGCGCCAAGTTACGTTGACCGTACTGTAATTAAACCTTGCAATTAACATGGACGTAATTCTTGCTAAGCGGGCTCAGGGCTGCTTGCGAATGAATGCTCCTTCCTTTGAAATATTATTCCATTCGTATCTGTGGTCACTACGTACAATATATAATAAAAATACGCATTTGAGGCCAATATACTGAACAGGTTTAGTTTCTCATATGAAACTTATTCAACAAATCCAAAGTAAAGTACTCAGGGATGCTGTCAATGCACCCTGGTACATAAAAAATGAAGACCTTTATCGTGCAATAACAAACTTAACATGGAATCCGTCACCAGCATTATCCAAAAATTTGCTAAAGCCCACGAACACTGAGTTCACCGACACGTGAATGTTGAGGCAATCCAGCTGCTAGGAGTTAAATTGGTTATTTATTAGTCTTTTAGGCTACATCGTAATTAATTATTGAATTAGGAATACGAAGAATAAGAATTGTATTCCTAATAGAGAACAACAAAAAATTAAATTTGAATATGAATTATTTACTTTTCAGTCACAATGTTATTTTTGAGGGACGCCCTCAATTTTGTGTTAAAATGTATGTCAAACATTTGCTGTATAGGGATTTACGAAGTTGATAATACAGAGGAGAGGGCGGCGATGACTTAAAGGACGCAAGATCAGAATTCATCAGAATAAGAAAGTACTGAAAGTTGAAACAAAGCAGTTTCATTACAAAACCTAGAAGTGTGACATTTAAATATTCAATTCATGAATTAATTAATTTATGGAAATCATGAATTAGACAGAATCATATGGATTTTAGGATTTCCGTGTAAGTAACCCTAATTTTAATGTTTGTCTGATAGACACCTAGATTCGTGATATTCTTTATTATTATTTTTTTTTCTTTTCATAATATTAATAGAATGTTGCTTCATGTAGTACGATTCCCTTTCTAACATAGTATATTTAATTCCTTATATGCTATAACTGTAAATCGAGCATTAGCACTTCATGAGGTAAAGCGCGGCAGAGGCCGACCGCCGGCCACATGGCTCTCAACTGTGACCTGTGACTTGTGACAATCAGACAAACCAGATAGATAGAGCATCCTGGCGCCGAGTAACGAGGAGAGCCGACCACAAATAATGGGAAGAGGCAAAGAAAAAGAAGAAGAGATACTTATATGCTATACCTACATAAGTGAAATCCAAATATAGTTAGACCAAACTACTCATATAATATCAAAGTCCGCTTTGAGTCTCTCTTCAAACAAATTCTTTGCAGAATGTTATATCAAATTATGTTGAGCAATCTGTGTCCTCGGCTCTGCTTATACGAATTGTTTTAATATTCCCAATATTTGGGTAAGCACTCTAATCTGAAATATTTATATACATTCTACTTACTTTCATTTGATTTTGGTTTGGATCAGTCCTTATGACAAATATCTTACATTTCGAATTATGTGGTTCAATTGTGAAGCTCATACAACTCACAAACCACTTGGAAATTAAAATCCATTAATTAAATTAACATCCCCAATCAACCTACTTATATTTGTGTTTAAGAGGTCTTATGTAAACAGTATTTAATGAATATTGTGTTTAGTTGGAAACGTGCTGTTCAATTATAACATTCAAAACTAGTGATGCAAAACGTTTCTTGATTAATTTGATAATAAGTTATTTCATTTACCTACAACCACACACAACCACAATGTACATATTTCATATGAATTCAAATATCTGTCTTCTAACGTGTGTTCTACAAACACTCCGAGCAATTGTTTCCAGTATAACTTTATACTTCCACAGGTAATCCAATAGAATTGCAGTGAGTGACGTTGAAAAGACAAACTCGAGTTGGATAGCTCCCTCGAGACGACTAGAGCGAGTAGCTAGTAGCTAGCTAGTTTAACTAGTTGCCAGTTTAAACCGAGTTCTGATTAAATAGACTCGTATTATTTAATTACTTACACTTCGAGGTGCTGATTCAACTGTTTATTTGTGGTACCTTTGAGTTTCGAGATTAGTAGGTAAAGTAAATAGGATGCAATATGGTTGCCAATACCAATCAAAAAGCAACTTTAAAACAATCCAATATGTTTGTGTCGAATTTTTTGCTAAGTAACTACTTTATATCTACCTATGTATTAAGCCTTTTTCTTTTCGAATTGACGGTATGTACTTCTTACTTGGGCCCTGTAGATGGACGTCAATCATTGGCGTTTATAATGTCCTCTGAGGTACAAGTGTTTGTGTATGTTATAAATTAATAACCCTTGAAAATGACTTCAGATTCCAGCGGTGGTAAGTAATGTCTCAAGGCACTGTATGATTATGGAATGTATTCCATTCGAGCGAATCGAGCTTCCCATAGGAATTTAATATTTAATTCTACTCATTTCTACAGGCTTGCACGATAAGTTGGATTAGGTTTTTAACTAAGATGCAATGTAAGCTTGTTTTTCTTACATTCTTACTGACTCAAAATAGGTACGTAATTGGATAAAACTCAACTCTTGGTATTTTTAAAGTAATTAAGTTTCAGTTTAGCATGCTATTTCCATTGCAACTTGCAACCTTGCTTGACTGTACATTTTTATAATAGAAATAAAAATAACATCGCTTCAATCGTAGCTATTTTCTTTGTAGCTTTCACTTTGTAAAGTGACTGGCATTGTAAGCTGGGTTTCATTAAATCTGGTTTTCCACTTTGTTCGTAACAAAGTTGCGAGTTTCTACATTTATATTTCATTGGCTATAACACTTTCATGAAATTATTATCATACAATAGTGAAAAGGTAATCGCGAAGCACAATGGCTTGGCTTTAAAATTTATCGTATGACGGATTCACAAGATCTTTTTAATGATTCTCACAATAAAACATGAGTGAATACTTAAATACTTCGCTACGGAACGAATACATAAACATATTTGTGATAATGTGGATGCTAACGTAAAAATTTGGTTTATGTTGTAATCCAGCGCAATAAATGAGACAGGTTCCCTATCCATTTGCATAAAATTTGAAGACCTAATATAACTAATTAGCATACTTTTGTTTCACATATTTATATTTTCGCATAATATTATTTAGGTACGCATAACAGCTAACGCATATTTTTTTAAGCATAATTTCTCTAGCCATAATAATTATTAAGCATAACATTCTAAACCATAAATTTATTTACGCATAATGATATTAAAACATATTTTTTATAGGCATAACAAATAAGCATACCTAACAATTAACTTCGGAAATGTTAGACAATAATACACATTTTTATACAAGACAGTAGGTACAAAAAAATATTTTTATACTTTTCTAAGTGGACGGTGGTGTCATGAAACGATTGTATCACTAAGTGTATTATTGCAAAGTTGTAATTGAATCCTTTAAGTACAGTGCATTGAACTTACAAACGGAAAATACAGTGCGTACTTTTGTAACCAAAAGAAATGGAATTAGATAAAATGTGGAAGTTACACATATAAGAAACAAAAAGAAAATAAATATTATTAAGTCTGTGAATTGCGACGGAATAACAACTATAAATGTAACTCTCGACTTATTACGAAACTGAACGACGACCAACAACATGAAATATTATCTAAGCATTATGCAAAATCACAATTATGAACCAAATGCACTTCGAGAAAAGGTAAGTTTTGTAAATTGATTATATTGAGTATGTAAAACGTCGGATAGGCTACACCTATTGATACACAATATGTTAAAAATATTCTATTAGTTTAAAAGTTCCTTCTTTTTTTTTATTTCTCAGATTCAAATAACCGTCAAATAAAAAAAAATTGTGCAATATTAAATCCAAGTAAAAAGCCAATTGAAATTATAGCAGATTGTGAAACTATAACCTCACCTTCCATTTCGGGAGCGTTCATAACTCACAAACATTTCTATGTGTATTAGCATTATATTATACACTAGCAGCCCGTCCCGGCTTCGCACGGGTGGACATATTTTTTAAACATTTTGGGATAAATGAATATAATTTAACTAATAAGTATGCTAATTAAATCGTTCATGACTCAATTTGTTCAAATGTTCAAAGTTAAAAACAATGACTTCAACCTTTAAACAAATTTTAATTGAAGTTAATTCAAATTTTATTTTTTTAAATGTTTCTCATCTCGATTTTATTTTCATTAGGTCGATGCCAACCAACGAGAAAGTTTGTTCCTGGGATTTATTTATTATAAGGGCAAACGACATGTTTACAGGACACTGTAAACCGTCGGTATCTTCGGCATCCGCGGAATGTGAGCGAGCTGACCGGCCGCGGGGCCCGTGATGATAGTTGCTACAATCACATTGTCTCTTAATTCCTTTATCAAAAGTCTTGTACCATACACATACTGGGAGGGCTTACATTTCTCAATAGCATAATGGGAGTGAGACCTACTTTAAATTTTAGTTCGTGGGGTGGCAAGCCGGCAGGATTGAGGGAATTTAAAAATGATTGTGAGTAGTGCACTGTATCTTCGATGTTGCACACAGTCTTAACAGATTTGTAACATTTAAAATCACCGGGTACTTTTTTTCCATAATCACATTGTTTATCTCATTTACTGAGTCGTTTCTTGGGGACAATATTGCCCTCGAACATAGCCAATGGAAATTTATTTCTGTAAGATTTTTGATGTCGGGATAGATTGTGTATATAAGAATTTCTAGACTGTGAACAGTTTGAGCCAATTCATTATCCAACAATACTTGGGAGCTGTTTGCAATTGGAGTATTTTTTGTGAGAATTTGCTACCGTGGTTATTATTGAAATGTGCTCTCATATTCTTGCGCAAATTGAGCTTCAATTGATTGCCACAAAGGTGATGATTTGAGGCATGCTTTAATAACGTCGGCACGTGTACCTTTTGTTTTAACCGGTAGTGTTTAACGAAAGTCTCCAAAACAAAACTTACGCCCCCCATCATATTGCCCGAGTTTCTGATGTGCGGTCCACTGCTTCTACATAAGCTATATGGCTCATTGTGCACTCATCCCAAATAATCGACGACGTGTCCTGTAAGAGCTTTCCCAGAGAATTTTTGCGGGTTGAGCATACAGACTGTTGTTCTAAAGACACAGCCAGCGGTAATTTAAAGGTAGAGTGAGCTGTTTTCCCCTGAGTGAGAGTCGCAGCAATTCCAAACGACGGCCAATGCTTTTCTTCCAGATAGTCTTACTTTTGCCAATACTAAATTGGCAAGAAAGGTTTTACCTGTGCCGCTAACTTGGGTACATTCGAGTTGACAAATACTGACAACTCGTTAACATCATATAATGGACGGTACGGTATGGCATCAACTACATTTTGTGAGCGATTCGGAGAAGGTAATCCAAAGTCTCTTAAATTATCGTTTAATTCTAAAAGTTTGTTTTCTATCTGCATCAAGCCTTCGCTATTTACATCACATCATAATCCGGACCTCGTTGTTGGGCTATATGTCTGATGTCTTGACACAAATCATCTTTAAAAGTGTCCCATAATTTGAGAGGTTCCGAGGGAAACCAAAATAATAATATCACCACAAACAACTCTGTCAGCCTTAACGGACATTGGAAATCGAAGCTTCTCTCAAAGTGATTTCCCATTGGTTATAATTTTCTAGCAAACCCCTATCTCGGCAAACGGCTTGTTTCTTTAACAATTCCTTTAACGGTTTTTAAGTCTTGGAACGATGTTGGGCCACGAACACACTGCTACACATCAAGCTATACATTTCTAGTATAAGGTGACCTCTCATTGCATGGAAATTCTAAACAATGCGAGATCAGCTTATACTGGAAATGCATTGCTTGAAGTGTAGCCGTGTGTACATGATGAAGAAGTATTGTAAGTATCCTTGGTTGACTGGTAGAGAATGCCTAAGGCATTAAGTCCGCCGTTGTACCTTTGTGCATGAAGTATAAATAAATAAATAAGTATCCTGAGATAAATAAACTATGACTGGGAAGGATGAATGCTTTACACTCTTCCTAATGCCGCATCTTTTATTATATCGGGATGTCCAAGTACCTCTTGGCCACGTTTCCTTTTAGAGAATTTATAGTTAGCCCATGTATAATAATTTTTAATTTCGTAATATCTTTTGAATGGAAAGTCCGATTTCAATCATTCAAAAGTAATCAACAGGTACTGAAACAGTCTTGCGTACACAATAATTTATTTTGATAAGAATTAATACAAAGGTATGTACAACATGGTCTGATTTTGATTGGTATTTCTATCAACTTTTAAAATGTAAAAAAAGTAGTTATAGTGACATAGTTACAATAGTTGGACATATGGTCTCGCGCAGTTTTTTGTAATTTTTTTTGTTCTATCATCAATATTGTCCGCAGCGCATGCAATGAAAGACATTTTATGGCAACATTTTTACACCTTGGGTTGGTTTTAGTAGGAATTTCTAAGGATCTCTAATTTTTTCTAGTAATAAATATAGCCTATGTTACTCAGTGATAATGTAGCTTTCTAACGGCAAAATAATTTTTGAAATCGGTCCAGTAGCTTTTATGTTTATTCATTACATACAAAAATACAAATCTTTCCTCTTTATAATATTAGTGTAGATCAACAAGGATAAAACAACCTACCTATAATATACTACTAACATCAAATTATTGACTACTGTAATGTAAATAAGCTGCATTTATCACCCAGATTTTTATACTAATGGTTTTCGATAAAACTGAAAAAATACAACCATAAAAGGATGCAATTTTCATTTAGGACAAATTATACACCGCAAAGTACAAAAAATGGCTAGCAACGCTTATATGAAAATAATATAATAAATAATTTGTCATGGAAATAAAATGTATATACGCCTTAGCCTTTTTGCTCAAAGTGGATTTACACCAATTTATTTCGACGATTGGAGAAAGACCATATTACCTGAAGCAGGTAATACATAACATATTTGTTTTGGACATATGTAGTTGATTGTGAACATATGTGGGTTTTTTCCCTGTAAGAAGCATGCAAACAAGCATAGGTACACCATGCATGCAGCAAGCCAAAGCTGCAGTGGCTCCTGCGGCGGAAAACTACCTGCTTCTCAGCTCGCAGGCCGCCTTGCCCCTCCGCGCCTACGCGAGCTTAGATTACACTCTAAGGGTAGCGGTAGCGCAGACAAGACTACGTGCAGTCGATTTTGCAGCGATTCGTGTCTGGTACTAACTTTTGTAGCACAACATATTGAATTTTCAAGACAATACTTTAATTTTAATTTAACCCCTAAGAGACTTTAAGTGGGAAACCTTTGCGATTCCGTCACCTAAAATGTCTAAGGGGTTACGGTTAAAAATGGAATTTTACCAAAAACGTCGCTCTATATATAAACGTTAATTATCATCATCATCATGTCAACCTTCACACGCCCACTGCTAGGCATAGGTCTCCCCTAAGAGGAGGATTCAGCCGTAATCGCCATGCTTGGCCGTTGCATGTTGGCGATCGCAGTAGGTATTATGATACTGAGAAGGACGTTACTGCCCATCTTCTGGTCAATATCCCTCTGTCGCTTTCTACGACACCCACGGGTAGAAATAGGGTGCTAATCGCGGGACACGGCTGTTATCGTAAGTCTAAATAAACGTTATGCTATCTTAAAAGTATTGAAGTTAGACCTGATATTTTATTTAATCATTAATATTATTTAATTATTACAGAAACTATAGCAACATGGTTTGATCAGAATTATGTTTGGGGCACTACAAGTTCACCACAACTATTTCCACCCAAAGTCTGGAGTACATATCAACTTACAAACGACAATGTACCAAAAACACAAAATCATGCAAGGGTGTGGCACAATAGATTTGCACATTTCTGCAAATTTCCAATACCATCTTGGATTTTACTTGTTGGCAAAAAAAATTGTTCAAGCAATAAAACATCAAACTACTTATTAAAATACAAAAACTTAATGTTGGAACATCACCGGTACCAACAAAAAAGGAAAAACACACGGACAAACATGGTAGACTTGAAAAAATTATTGAAAAAAAAAATGAATATACTTCGAAACTTGCATATTCTCAAGCAATTCCTAAAATAAATATAAACCTAAAATAAAAATAAAGTTAAGTTAGTTAACTGTTACTAAAATAAATTGTAATTTTGTTACATGCGCGACTATTACTAAGTATGACAGTTACATAATATTATGTATAATAAATCATCAAATCAAAACTCAAAATAAATAAGTAAAAATTACTACAATTTGTTTCCGTTATATCTATTAATGGTATGCCTAAATACTATTATGGTAATAGTCATAATATTATGCCTAACAAAGTAACAACATTATGCGAAATAAAATTATGCCAATGCAAATTAGCCTGAAAGATAATACAACATAAAATGTAAGCCAAAAAAAGAGTTATATGATGGCAAAACAAATTATGCCTAAACAGTTATGCCAAAGTATATTAGGAAAAAGACTATTATTCAAAAATAAGGTATCCCAATGAGGCAGATAGGTAAACTATTCTACTAGATCGCCGCGTCCTAAGAAATTTAAGCAGATTTAAGACTAGCACATTATAAGAGAGGATTTTTTAAAACTTTACTAAGTACCTATATAAAACCGTCACCATAACTCGAAACGTTAGGTATTTTCCAGCTTTCATATTACTCATTCCGGTTAGGAAGAAGGGGCATTTCAGGGTCGTATAAACTGATGAACAAGACTCCGAGATGTGGCTGTGTTACAGTCCCTAATAGTCATATTAGTAGGTTAGGTTAGCAAAAGAGAGCCGATTTTCTAATGCCCTTACAAAAACTGCTCAACTATATCTTTCCTAATAAACTGAACCCACCTCAAAACCTTTCCGTCGTATTGCAGAAACCGCAGCAGACGATCATCTTGGACCTTGGACCTCTTCGGTGGCAGAACACTTTTCCATTTTTCTTTCTCAGCGTACGCGTCCACAGGCAATGTTTCCTCTTTGGATAACTCTATGCCTTGTGACTCCATCCATTCCTGCATCAAAAAAATGATGATTAAACGTATGTTTGATGCACCTTAGGCTCCCCCGATACCATGCACGTTTGTTAATGGTTAATAATTGGCCACAACAAGGCTCTTGTCAAAACACATTACATTGTATTATGAATGGTTTACGCTCCGTTTGCCCCTTGGATCTTGCCCCTTTCGATTAAACTATTTCGCTCACCCCGTTTTTAATTATTTTGGTGTAGTA
The DNA here is from genome assembly GCA_947361185.1 of Charanyca ferruginea. Lineage (NCBI taxonomy): Eukaryota > Metazoa > Arthropoda > Insecta > Lepidoptera > Noctuidae > Charanyca > Charanyca ferruginea. The sequence continues at coordinate 15,080,632 of OX376059.1, read as the reverse complement.
ATTCGCCCCTTACGAAAGGGCGAGTGGTAAATTGACATTTAAATATTTTTTTAGTGTGTCGATTCGCCACATGCTGGATTTCCTTCGAATTTTTACCAAAAAAGGTACATTTAGACAGAAAAAAGGTACATTTAGACAAAAAATTGGATACATACATTATGAACAACGTCATGTTTGTTTTAAGTCTATGTTCAGAAAAATTGAGTGTGTTGTTATGACTGTTTTATAGTTATAGTTAACTACATTGTTGTGTTTTTGACATTTTATTTCCGTAATTTTTATAATTTTAGTTTGATTGACAACAAATCATATTAAACTACCAGGAAAGCAGAAATCAACTGGAACTAGGTGCTTAAGCGACTTACTACTTAAAGAAAAATATATTTATTTAAATATTTAAAACCTCGAGCGCTGACAGTACTTTTAACTTACTATCACAATCGGGGGCGATTTAGGGTATCTAATTTCCGAAGGGGCGAGTTGATACACTTAGGTCCTGACCTACAATACTTTAGAAACACCCCATGTCGAACATAAAGAAGAAGCATCAAAGGAATCAAATATGTAAATATGTAATTTGACGAATCTCTGTACCTCATCATATCATCTGATGGTCGGTTTTTACACCAAACGACCGAATGCTTATTCTATTACCATTTTACCAAGTTCTCTTTGTGCAAACGGAGACAGCGTACTTTTGTTGTTCTGTATAAACAAGAATGTCAAGTATATCTAGAAATAATGTACTTAATTCGTTTCGTCTAACCCCTCTTTATGATGAAATATGGGATATATAAGGTAAGGTAATACATAAGACAATGGGTAGTGGAGCTTTTTTTTCAACGTCGAAAATAATTAAACGAAGTTACTATGTTCCGGCAGGTATTTTGATATCGTAACTAGCTGATCCAAGGTTATGTTATTGACAAAGTAGAAAAGAGTTCAATTTGTGACGCATACTGTTGGTAATTGTAGTTGAAAAGAGCATTGTTTCATGTTTTGGTCGTAAAACTAAGAAACATAAACGTATTTGATGAATTTCATGGTTCGTAATGCATTAGGATATTTTTTTTTTAGATTTGTTTTTCAAAGATAAGATATAAGTGATATGTAATTTCGCAACTGCGGTCACTAGCCTCCGTGGCGCAATTGGCTAGCGCGTTCGGCTGTTAACCGAAAGGTTGGTGGTTCGAGCCCACCCGGGGGCGTTACTTTTGTGTAAAATTGTTTTAGCTGTTCCCAAAGAATGAATTTTAATTCTTGAATCGAATTGAAATAAAACACTATCTTGCTTTAAGTATCTATATTTTTTTTGGTTTCGTAATTTTATGATCAGATTTAAATGTTGCTATTTGATACCGCCAGGCGCACTACTCATGCCATGTCTTATATCAATATTTTCAAGAAAGAGATAAACAGTTAATTAATCTTTCTTCACCTTCTTACTTATCGTTTATTTATCTGTATAAACCTTGTTTAAAAAACAACTGATTACTGCAAGGAAATGTTATTATTCTAATATAGTAGGTAATGATTTATAAAAAAATATAATTACTTCAAATGAAGTCATCATCTGCCAAGTTTTTTCCTAACTACGTCTAACCGAACAAAGCTGACTATCAGCCGCCTATCTAACCTCTACAACCCAGTTACTGGGTAACACGATATCCCTTTGTAAGACTGATTGTAAGAATTTCTGGCTTCTGACTATTTACAACGACTGTCAAAGATCTACGAATAACACTCGGAACCACCGGCTTTACGTGCTTTCCGACTGACCTCAGCAAGCATAGCTTAACTGACGGAGTAATATGTATAATTATGTTACAATTATATGTCAGCTGTGAAGTCACCTTGTATAAATAAACAAATGAGCAATCAATCCGTGCGGCATTTATTTAGCTTCGAGCCCCTCGCGCATAGGACCCGGACTATAATAATGATGGGTAATAAATTTCTACCTGCTTCTTGCACTAGAACAATTAATAGAATTAAAATAGGTGAATAGAGCCGATTTCCACCTAATAAAATAGAAGGATACAAAACATGTCAAATGCGTAACGGGGCCACAAATCAAATTACGAAAGCGCTAAGAGATACGAGCTTAATAAAAGTGGGACATAAGAAATTGGAATGATTCATAATATAGGTTAAGATTTCCTCCTAGTTCCTTTACGTAAAGTATACTCGGAAAACTATCGTGTATATGACAATGAAATACTTATTTAGGAGTGGAAGACTCCTACTTAAGTCTTTTATTAGTAATTAAGTAAAAGCAAATTAGACAACAGCCATTGTCTAATTATTTATTTGGAACAACAAAATAAACGAGCGTTTTTCCTTAAAAAAACAAATGAATTGGTGACGTTATTTTCTAAACCGAACAGGCTCGTGCAAACGAGGCTGCTGGAAATTAAAAATGGGTATCATTTAAGCTATCGCCAATTTAATTAGTTTTGTGTTTCTTAAATAATAGGGTTTGCCCGCAAAATAGTAGATCTGTCACCAAAATGTGGTCACCAAACAATATAAAATCAATTCCACAGTAAATCACCTAAATCATGGAGATATATGGTCTAGTACCAAATAAATGTAAATGACCTCCAAAAAAGCTTTTTCAAAAAAAAGCAAATCGCCTTCAAAAACTAAAAAGTGTTAAAAAACTTTAGCACAGAACACACATTACTTTACTATTACATAAAAAAAAAACATTCGAATTGATAACCTCCTCCTTTTTGAAGTCGGTTAAAAATAGTAAATAATCACCAACATTTAAACAAAGTATTGTAGAAATATATGAGTTTGACTGTAAAAAGCGATTTGGTTCTGGCACTCGGCGGCCGCTGCCGCGGTACGCTCGCTCCGCTCGCTTGCCTCGTGCGTAGGGGGTCACAGTTCTAACCTAACCATGTCGAATCCGCCCCAGGAGGGACTTAAGGGTCCTAAGATTTATTTGGTGACATATCTACCATTCTGAGCACAAAGCTATTATTTAAGTAATTAAGGTATTATTATAAGAACGAAGTTTATATTCATCTAATGCACTACAATTTTATTGGTAATCCATCTCTTATTTTACACCTAGGTATATTAACATTAATTTGATAATTCATACCTGGGAACACTTTTCGTTTATCTGAGAACGAAAATATTTCGTGGCGATAGATTTATTTATTAGGTGATACAACTTGATGACAAATATAAATTTTGGTGACAAGAAATATAGTCCCCCATTAAATATTACCGGGAATTAGATGTTTGGAAACAAGTATCTCGGGTAAATCACAGTTGCGGAGTTCATTACCGCGATGTACCTACGTTGTCGCTAAAGTTCTTTACTGCAATGATTCCAGTTTCGATAATACGTTATTGCGATGTGGTCATGCAGGAGGGTTGCTAATGGCTAGGGACTTGGGGCACCCCGACTTGGACAGGTTAGGTTAGAAGGGGATGGTCTTCGTGGAAACATTAGGAGGTAAAATGTATCACCTTGTTTGTACACTCTACTACACTATTATCATGTACGTCGTACAGCATGTATTTTAAAGAATATTTGTTTTGCATGAAACGTTCTGATTGTAGGTAGGTATCAGCAAGTTCGAGTTTTTAGTTTCGAGATCTACGCAAAAGATATAATTTTCAACCGACAAATCTTAAGCGTATCAAAAAGACATTTTAAAGAGATACTTCTTTAATATGTAGTACTTAAACTTATTTACGTGTTTGTGCATCTGTAATAGTCTCTGAAAATATTGGCCCGATTACATGAATTCTTTCACTGACATTTAGGCAAAAAAAAAAATTACGGGCGCAGTTAGTTACGTAATTTATAAAACAACAAAAAATAAAGTACTTAATTCTCTTAGACATCTTTTCAACTTTACCTCTATTTTTTTGTATCATTTCTTGTAGACAACGTTACGATTTTATCACATGTCTGAATCGCGTGCCATTGTCTCATTGCCATGTGAAACCTGGCAGGCACTTGTAAGTAACACTGACCTCGGTCGAGATCTCGTGTTCACTGTTCAGACAGTTACTGTGCAAATAGAACCGAGGCTCATTGTCCAGACCAAACAGTGCCGACATCGGCCACAGATGACTTGTATGCACGAGGGTGATTCGAAATGTAGGTACAGTCTAAGGTTAGGAAAGGTTAGGTTTGAATATCCCGATGAGCTTCTGGTCAATTCTCAGATCGGGAGGTTTTATTGGGGTTTTTCTATTAGGAATTTTTCAGTAGCTCGGAGTTTGGAAGGTTGTAGGGTGACGTCTTCATGGAGCCTCGGGAAACCTAAAGCTGTGCAATTGATCCTGCGTCTGAGCTTTGGGTTGTGTCAACGGTTGTTGTGTGTTGTGTAACGGAATGCAACTGTGTTTGTGCACACACTCATCATTTGCCTTGCCTTTTCCCAACTGTATTGGGGTCGGCTTCCAATCTAACCGGGTGCAGCTGAATACCAGTGTTTTACATGGAGCGACTGCCTATCGGACCTCCACAACCCAGTTACTGGGTAACACGATACCCCTTGGTAAGACAGGTTGTCAGACTTTCTGGCTTTTGACTACCCATAACGACTGCCAAAGATCTACAAATGACAGCCGGGACCAACGGCTTTACGGGCTTTCCGAGTCACGGAGGAAACTAGGTATGAAAGGGGGTCACCCATTCACAGACCGACCGCGGCTAGCGTAGCTTAGCCTTTGACCGATCAATCTGTACGGCTTTAACTTAGCCACGAGCTCCTCACACACACACACACACTAGTACTCTATAATATCTCCTGCGTACCCTCTTTAAAGTCTGCATTGAGATTGGCTGCATGACCGATTAACGGTCAGAAGAATAATAATATTATTACAGTCTAAACTAGAAGACGTAGAGATACTTGGTTTGGTTCACCTACCTATTTATGAGAACATATAATAAACTAAAGTCACATTGAAGATATATTAAGTATTATCATTCGAATGGTTAATGAAACACTCTAGTGATAGCCTAACCCAACCTACGTAATAAATAAGATTAAAGTATTACTGTAAGTGCGCAAGTTACTATCCTGATGTCCGTTGGCCATCTATAGCATTATCGTAGGTACCTACTTACCATAATATCGTAAAATACACACACATCACATCACAACATACAATACACATAATATATACATTACCTTTTTTGTCTGATAATGGTGCCCATTCCCTCGATTCCCGATTCACAAACTAAACTAAAATTAGGCATTTTGCATCTCTTACTACCAGGCAGCTGAAGAAAAGGACGGCGACAGACAAGGACTAAGTTAGAGATGTCAAATTAGTTTTTCCCTTGAATTTCGCAGTGTTTTTAATCAATACGTTCTGAAATGACAACTATAATTGTATGAACATTTTAGATCAACTTAAATTAACAGCCCTTATCTTTCTTGTTTTATTGGAGAGAAAGAGATATAAATAGCTTTTTTTTTATTATCTATACATATAATAAAACAGTAACAAAACTGTGTCCGTACATTGAATATATTAAAAAAAAAAAAAAATTGAGGGGGTTTTAGGAACAGTAATAGAGCACGAATCCAAAAAAAAAATCTGTCTGTTTGTCTGTTTGTTTGTACACGCTAATCTTCGGAACTACTGGGCGGATTTGAACGATTTTTCTTTTGTTGTATAGATATTAAGTCTGGGCAACATATAGGCTATAATTTATCTTGGAAACTTGAACACCTGATGCAGAACCGCAACAGACCAGCTAAACTATAAGAGATACAAAAATGGCTAAGACAATAAATTTGAAGATCTGTGACACCTGATGTGGAACTCCAAGAGCCCAGCTACACCATGACACATATAGGAATGACGTCTTAGCAAAAGTTGTTCGGTCTGATGGGCATTTCCTGTTGACTTATAAAAATCGAAGATCGGAAACATCTGATGTGAAAATCAATGCTATCACTAATTTCACTGTATCTTATAAAATAACATAAGCTGGGAGTACCTCCACGCGGTGAAGGCGGTAACAGTTTAGAACTGATTTTTGATGACGATGGTATATCATTGAAAATTTGACTCTACTGGCCAAAATTCCCATTTATTTTTATATTTTATCGAATAAATAAGCCTTCGGGCTTATGTTATTTGGGTGTTTAATTTCCTTTTCCATTTGTCTTCGTGACACGGTAGCTTACCCGGTAACGCAGGGGAGCAGTCACTTAGATTTTAATTGTTCAGGTATCTTCTCAATAAAACTATAACCATGCCTAGAACGAGGTCAAATCTTTCCCAATGTTCCAAAGGAGCTAAAAGATTGAGGATCATAAGATCCCAAGAATCTACCGAAGAGCGTCAAGGGAGACTTGATGCTGTTCGAGAACATCAGGCTGCAACTCGCTCCGTGGAAACCTCTTCAGATCGCGAAGCACGCCTGCGTTTTTCAGCGTATTTACGCATCTACATCCAGGTCTCTAGAGACCAGTGTTCTTTCTTTGGCCTGCCACTCCCTCTTTTCCCCATTTATCAATTCATCAAATCTTTGAGCAACACAAAACGTGTTCGCTACTAGATAGAGTGATTGAGATGGTTTAATAAATGACGATTAACATTTTGATATACAAGAAGAATATGATTCGCGACTGACCGCTGATCGTGAACGTCATACATTGTCTCGCGAGTCGGAGACGTTCACGGATAGAGAAATGCGCTTGAGTTCTCAGCGTATCTACGCATCTGCTGCGGAACGTGATGCGCGACTGTCCACTGATCGTGAGCGACATGCATTGTCTCGCGAATCGGAAACGTTTACCGATACAGAATCACGCTTGAGTTCTCAGCGTATTCGCACATCTACTAACAGGTCTTTCGAACCGAATGATGAACGTGATGCACGACTAACTGCTGATCGAGATTATCATACACTAGCGACCCGACCCAGCTTTGCATTGGCCTATAGCCTTTCTCGGTAAATGGACTATGCAACACAAAAAGATTTTTTTAATTCGAACCAGTAGATCCTGAGATTAGCGCGTTCAACCAAACAAACAAACAAACAAACTAATAACAAACAGCATGAGCAGCAGCAGGGTGCGCATGTGGCGCCGAGTTGCAAACCATGCCGCAACTCATGTCATGTCCTTTGTGCCCCAAAGCATGCGATCGGGGTGAATTATGCGCTGCCACCGACGACGCCGTGGAAGTAGCTGAATTTTGGGCCAAACAAATTTAAAAGACTGTCGTGCCAGCGATACGAAGAAGAAGAAGAAGAATAACAAACAGCTTTGTAACATTATAGTATAGATTGTCCCGAACACGCACACAACAAAATATTCATAATCAGTTAGAAAGTGAGAGAAAATGAATTGCTGGAGTACGGCATGAAGAGACAGAAGAAGAGCGCAACGAACGTTTCAATTCTGATCGACTTCGACATTCTCTGAACAGAATGTCGATATCATCTGAAGAATCGGATGTGTCTCAAGATATAGCCGTAGGTCATGGCGACCTTCCTTGGGTTGATAAGGAACGGAGTTCATTTACGTATACTCCTATGATTGACTACGCCACATATTCCGCCATCGGAGGTATGATTCAAAATTGTACTTTTTGAACGTCTCGAATCATTTCGCGCATCCCGTTGATTTCCCGTCCCCGGGCTCTTAGAATTCGACATCAGACGTTTCAGATCTTCGATTTTGCCGACCCCGTTGTCGCTGGCATAAGCAACAGGATCCGCGTACGAAGTCGCGGGCAGAAGCTAGTCTATTATAAATTTAGTGGATTTTGGTCACAACCCGACCATACCAGCCTCATCATAACCTAATTCAATAAAAGCTTTACACTAATCAGATTTCAAAATCTCATATACTATTTTATAAAGTAGGATAGCTGCATTTGAGACAGGCTCTGATAATATGCTTTGAACAAAACCAACATCTATCAAATTAATTTTGAAGGTATTCATCAGCGCCTCTCTAGCAGCTCGGGTCCTGACACACTCCACCAACAAGTGATGGACGTCCTCCACCGTATGACATTGCGTACAGTTGGGGCTGTCACTTTTCCCCATTAAGTGTCGAAACTTGTTGAGTGGAACGTGTCCAGACCGTAGTCTATGCGCTATTATTATAAACTTTCTATTAAGCTTAGTATCGGCAAACCTGGGAATACGAGGAGGTTCACATTGCAATGTCTTGTACCATATTCCCTTTTCTAATGATATTTTATTAAAATATTCTTTCCAATTTTTAGAGCATTCAATTTTGTATTTCGGCAAAAGTTCGAAGTAGCTCGGAGTAATATTTAGCTCAATACCGTCCAAGATAGAAGTCTTTGCTAATTGGTCAACCTCCTCGTTCCCCCGTAAACCCACATGCGACGGAACCCATTGCCATATCACATGAATATTATTGGATGTGAAATACCATATTTGGCTTAATATAGCATAAGTTATCGAGACACCTCTGTGGCCAGAGGCGCATCGAACTATATGCTGCAGAACACTTCTGCTGTCTACAAAAATAACAATCCTATTGTTATCGATCTCCGCATTTTGCAAATATTATGTAAGCCTTTGATATTGCAACGAGCTCCGCCGTCATAATACATATATTACTGTTACACATTTTAAATAATCCTTTAATATTGTGCCTCGGATCGTAAAAGGCAGCACCAAGAACATTTCCTATTTTAGAACCATCCGTATATAGTTTTAACCATCCAAAAATATTTAGTATGTAGTTCTTCCATTATTATGTTTTTCAAAATGTTATTATCATATGATTTCTTACATAGTTTCATATTATCTAAATGATCTCTGATGCTGTCTCCCACATTTATATTTGAAACCCAAGTATCTAAGCTGAACATTTCTAAGGGGTAACTAGATGACACAACTTCTTCTTTGGTATTGCTATATACCGTTACTAATAACGATGTTTTCTTATTTCGCCAATAATTATTAGAAATGTGACTCCTTAAACTATGTAATAGATCTAATATCAAATTATTATCAAAAGATTGCGATTTTAAACAGTATTTAATTGCTAGATATTTTCTTCTTAGTGCTAGATTAGGGATATACAATTCACATTCCATAACATGGATGGGAGTGGTTCGTATAAAACCACCAATTATCCTCATTGCTTGGTTTTGTACCTTGTCCAATTTACTCACGTGTGTTTTTGCGCTGTTATCAAATAGAAAACTTGCATAATCAGCTCTACTTCGGATAAGTGCTATGTACAGCCTACGAAGATGTTTAGGGTGCATACCCCATGATGTTCCTGCCAAAACTTTTAGTATACCCAAAAACCTTTGAGTTTTCACACATGTTTCATTAATGTGCTTCCCCCAGCGTAGGCTTCTATCCATCCATACCCCCAGGTATTTAACATTATTCAGACTGAGTTACTAGTGAGCCATTAATGTTTAGGACTGTTTGTTGTCGCCTTCGCCCTTTACTAAACAAACAGACTTGAGATTTATTACCTGATAATTCTAGAACTAGCTGCCCTAAGAGTTTAATAACTGTACTAATCGCACTTTGTACTTCTACAACACTATCAGCAAGAATAGGGTATTACACCCATTTTTGAAAAGTGTCTCAATTAAATTCTGTAGTGCTAATATGCCACCAAAAAAAACACAAAATTTTTATTCACTCGATAACTGCCATAAAAATGCATCTAAATTTTGAATTTTCAAATTTCGCGCGTATTTTGACGAAAACGCCTCTTACTGGACGCCATATTGCTCAGCGTAAATGACGTCAGTTCGTTTTGTATCAAATGAGCTCCTATTAAATATGATAATTGTATATCATTTAAAAATAATTAAAAGCATATTTTGTAATAGCAGTAATAATCAAAAAATTACATTGGTTACGAAAATAATAAAAGTACAAAGACTATATTACGCCAATCGGTTGACTGACAGTTGTCAATTTTTTGTTTACATAGCCGTACTGCGTAATAACATGGCCGCCACTATTTCATGGTGTTTTATAACAGATTAAAAATACTGAAAACTTTGAATTGAATTTAAAAATTGGTTTTGTTATTTTATGAACTAAAACTTACATTTTCCGGCTGCTTTATGCCTAAACTGTCTCAATAACATATTTATAGATTTTTTCTCGTATAGAGTAAAATACCCTATTTTACAGCTAGTATAAAGAACGAAGTCGTCGGCATACTGTGATATTATAACGTTAGTAATATTGTGACAAATTTGATGGGTAACTTTATTAAAAATCAAAGGGGATAATGGGTCACCTTGGGCAAGGCCTTTGCTGGTCCACCTAACCAAAAAGTTAGTTTCATTACCGTCGAATGTGCTTTTGAGGTGCCTTTCTGACAAGAATCCCCACAAATATTTGCACATTTTCTTTCCGACGTTAATTCCGTTAAGGGTTTGGATAACACTATCTACCGTCACATTGTTATACGCATTTTCTATATCTAGAAAGCACGCTAACGTAGGATAGTTCTTAGAGAAACCCATTTGGATGTAGCAAACTAATCGAGTCAAGCAATCCAAACATGACTGTTAGCGTCTGAATTCAACAGTATTCACTGACAAACATTTATTTTTTTCCACATACCATTCCAGTCTCTTACATAATAAACTATGGAATATTTTACATGTACAAGAAATCAGAGAAATTGGTCTTAACTTCAAGGGTATATCTGAACCTGTACAATTTTTGGGAATCGGTACTATTTTAACATTTCGCCATTGAGTTGTTGTAATATTACCAGTTTCTAGAATCAAATTATATACATCTTATAGGTAGGTCTTATAGGTGCAGTATCTTTCTTTTTTAGACATTTATTAAATTCTTGAATCGTAAATTTAATTTCTAGGGATGTGTTATCGGAGTCGATTGTTGGCATCTGAGAAACGACATAATCAGGCGCAAGACTACATAATAGATCTTCAATTTGTTGTTTTGAAGCATACAATTTTGATCTTTTATGCCCTTTCATCCAACGCATACTATTCCAAGCTTCCGAAACAGAGGTTGATTCATTAATACTGCTACAAAATTCCCTCCACCCTTGTGACTTGGCTCGAATTAAGGATAGTTTTGCGTCTATGGTATATTTTTCTAAAATATCTAAATTGCATGGGGTCGGGTTTCGCCTAAATTTCGATAACGCTAACCTTCTCCTAGCTACTGCTTTCGACAGATCAGCGTTCCAAAACGGCTTCGGTTTAAATTTAGACAAAGGGTCAGTACATATCTTGACCAAAGGAATGCTTTTGTCAGCGGCAAAATTAATTTCATTTACAAGGGCATCATATTTTACCTGAACACTATCTAAAGCAACTATGTTATATATAAGAATGTTTCTTTTAGGGTTTGTTTGTACAGTAACCAATTAGCCTTTTTAAAATTACGTCTTTTAACAAAATTTTAATTTGAACATCCATTTGATACTTGAAATACAATTTTGATATTTATGTGATCGCTACCCAATGTTTCGTTAGTAACGTCCCATTTAAAATTTATAGCAATATCTGCAGAGACAAAGGTAATGCCAGGTGCAGACTCCTGAAGCACGCCATTTACCAGTCTAATCCTACTGGGTCTGCCGTTGTTTAAAGAAAAGAAGCTATTATCTAAGGATGAATCAAATAATTGCATACCTCTAGGTACCTCTAGGTCATTTTTATACGACCAATTGGTGTGATGACCATTAAAGTCTCCTGCTATTATAGATCTTTGAGAGTACGCACTAAAAAGAGAATCCCAATCTGACGAAGTGGTTCTAACAGTAGATGGACAGTATATACTTACAATATTTTGTATGTAGGGAAAGTTTAGCAGTTTCACATGAAGTACCTCTATGCCTGTATTATTCAGTATGAAAGACGATATTGTGTCTTTATGGAATGATGAGTGATAATTGCTACACCACCGTATGAATCAAACCTGTCCCTTCTAAATATATTATAACCACTAATGTGGCTGTGAGAAACCGGCTCCATCCGTGTTTCACTAACAATAGCAACGTGGGCATTTTCTTGAAGTAGAAGGCATTCAAATTCTACTAGTTTTAGTTTCAGGCTTTGTGAGTTCCATTGTAGTATGTTTAAAGTTGACTCACGTTGGGGACTATCCATCAAATAGCTTAATAATGTAGTTTAACCATTCTCGGCCTTTCATTGTTTCTACTAAAAGGTGTTTTATAGTTTCAAAAACTAATTTCGCTATTTCATTTATCTTCGCATCTAACTCTTTTCTTGAAAGGATGATTCTTTAATTCGTTTCATTAACTGCCAAAGGGAATGATTTTCCTGTCTGTTTTTCTTCTGATTAGACTCTTGCTCCTCATAATTCTGACCTCCTAAAGGTTCCTCTTCAATACACTGTTCCTCAATAATCATATTTTCACTGTGTTCATACTCTTTTATTTCCTTTTTCTTCTTTCTTACTGATGTCGTATTTACTTGAGTAGTCTTCTTCTTTTCATAATCTAGTGACTTTGGTTTTTGAGTTTCTCCCACTAAAGTATTCCTAAAAGAAGGGGTTTGTGTACATTCATTTACAGTGTTGTTATCATCTATATATATAAAAGGCAAAGGTGACTGACTGATGTATCAACGCACAGCCTAAACCGCTGATCGTAGAGACCTGAAACTTGAAGGGTGTGTTCTTTGTATGACGTAGGCATCCACTAAGAAAGGATTTTCCGAAATTCTACCCCTAAGGGTGTGAAAAACGGGGGCAAAGTTTGTATGGGACAACGTGATTCCTTGGTCCAATCTACTTCAAATTTCGCATAAACATTCTTTAACAGAATTGATGGAAGATGGGTTTCGTATTTTATTGAAATTCACCACATAACGGAGTTAAAAATGGGTAGAAAGTTATTTTGAGGGTGATTTGCATCGAAGTTGATATCAATACTCCTTAGTGCTTTTGATTTAAATACATTTTATTTTGACACATGTCATGTTTGAAAACTCAACTCAAAATAAATATTATTACCATATTATTATCTTAGAATAATAACGCACATATTATATTACTCTGTGATTATTACATGATACTGCAGAAGAATTACATATAATTGTTAATACATTAAATTAAACGATTATCAAAATAGTGTGGCGAAGAGAAACACTTTCAAAAATTTTCGAAGATTCCCAATCGTCAGAGACATTTGTTTGTTTTGTGGAATTGCAAACCCAGTACTTTTGTAGGAGAAATATCGGCATCATCTGTCCGAAGACTTCGAGTTTTGAGATCAACTACTAAAGGTGGCATTGAACACAATGAGAAACGTATTCTTAACAATTCTTACTTCTCTTCAAAACGTCGTCGTTTATATCGGCGTCATTCCTGTGGTCAAGTTTGGGTTACCGACCCCGCAATCATTGGCACATTAAAATCGTGGAATACACTGTCGAAAACAATTACGATCCAGGTGCAATGAGTACTATCGTAAATAACCACGTCACCGTGTTCAAACCAAAACATGATAGGTAGGGTCACAGTTCTGTTTAGTGGCGATTTCCGGCAGACGCTGCCTGTAGTGACGCGAGGAACTAGGGCTGACGAGGTAAATGCAAGGTTGAAACGATCAACGGTCACGAGTTTATAAATCCCGCTTGACCATCAATATGCGTGCTCAGCTTGGAGGCAATTCACGTGTTCAAGAGTTCTCCGATGTTCATTTAAAAGTTGGTGAAAGCTCTCTACCAGAGGAGAGAGGGCAGGTGGATCTAACAGAGACTCTTGGTATTGTAGTATCTACAATAGAACAACTGATTCATGTTTTGTACAGCGACATCAGTCAAATACCGCATCAACAGAATTTGGGTGTGTGAACAGGCTATTATAACAAAATTGATCAAGCTGCAGCGATCATTATAAGCATTTTGTTTCTCTCAAATTTAAGGAAGAGAAGTAGTATATATCTCAATGAACACTGTAGTCGAGCAAGATGACGCCACACGACGCCGTAGAATTTGGAATAGAATTCGCTTACGGCAAGTAGACTTCTAGCGCACATCATCCAGCTGAAGGTCGGTGTACCTATTATTTTGTGTAACAGAAATCGGCTCGAAGTCGTCTGTCTGCAGAGAAACAATTATCATTGAAGCTAAAATTGTAACAGGCTATGGCGTTGGTGAGAGTGTTTATATCACGTATACCACTGATTCCCCACAATTACACCTTCCAATTCAAGCGTGCGCAATTCCCTGTGAGCGTGTGCTTTGGCATGACTATAAACAAATCTCAGGTCGGTCGGTGTTTGTCACACTGAAGGCTACGGTTGTCGATCTCAGGACCAGCTGCTTTGCCTACGGCCAACTTTACGTCGCTTGCTCTCGTGGAGTTTCGCGTCACCAGTCCTGACTCTTTATACATTTTGACTAACGGCAAAACTACAAATATAGTTTACAGAGAGGTTTTATAAATATATAGCTAAGGTTCCTTAATGTGTTTTCTTCTTTTCAAACATATTTGGGTTTGGAGTTTCAATATTTGTTGTGTACGTATGTGTAATAAAATCTATAATATATATAAAAGGGAAAGGTCATTCACTCACTCATCACGATATATCGAAAACCGCTTGACATATTAAGATGAAATATGGCAGAGAGGTAGTACATAGTCCGCTAAGAACGGATTTTGCTACAGGGCCGGATTAAGGAGGTCTAATGGGTCTCGCAAGTTTGTATGAAAGTCCTTTATCTTTTGCACTACAAACTTGATTATCGGCAGAGAGGTAGGTAATTAGTAGTAGACGTCCGCTTAGAACGGATTTTACGACAGGGCTGGATTAAGGAAATCTAATGGTTCTTGCAACTTCGTATGAAAGTTTTGATTCATTTTTGAACTATCGACCTGAAATTTAGCAAGTCTAGAGTTTATGAGTAGGAGACATTTGCTAAGAAATAATTTTGTGACAGCCTGAACTTGCTCTCGCAAGTTTATATATATAAATCCTTGGCTTTTTGCATCTGTAAATTGGTAAAGAGATAGAATATAGTTAAGTTGTCACGTAGAAACCGATTTTACGACAGGGCCAGTTTAAGGGAATATAACCTAACTCTATGTGTTCAACAAACATTTATTGATTACATAGAATACAACAAATAGAAAATACAACTTAATGAAATTCAGACGAATCAAGGTCTTAATATTTTTTGTTATGACATTCGTAAAGCTATAGCTCAAATATTTCTTTGTTTTTTTCCCTGGGTACTACTGTGACGCTTTTTTGTGGATAAAAGTATCTTATAATACGTAGAACCTGGTATTCACATATCACCATATTAATTACCAAATTCCAGACAATATTTTATACATCTTTGTTTATCCCACATTGACCATCGTTTTCTGTAAAACTATAAATTTAATTTTAGAATGCTCACATTTAAATAGTTTCGAGTAGACTTAAGAGTCGGAAAAGTTTTCTCCGCAGCACACAGGCCATCCAGGACCGACCACGTACGGTCAGACGTAAGTTTTGGGAATATCACCCACCGCCACTGAACTTCTTTCAACCCAGGAACACTTGGCACTCGGAAGTGATTTGCAGTGGCCTAAATGGAACGCAGTCAATAGAGTGTGCTCCCAAAAAGGCCGCTGTAAACACAACCTAACAAAATGGGGGATTATAGATCCCATTGATACCCACTGTGAGTGCGGTGCTCCTGACCAGACAATGGCCCACTTACTACAGTGTCCAAAGTGACCCGTCACCTGTACCTTAGAGGATATTAAAAACGCCACTAATGCTGCGATTAATGCAGCTCCTACTGGGTCCAAGCAGTCTAACCACGGATATGAGTCTAACACAAAAAAAAAGAACACAAACATCGATTCGAAACGAAGAAGACCACTGTATCATAATCACAAATGCCATCTCTTTAAATATTATAATGAATTGAAATAAACTGCAGCCTGAAAATTAAATCATAAATGTGGTGTATAGGTAGGTTGTAGGGTTTACGTAAATAACAACATCTATTTTTCTGTTCACTGAAATATAAAAATAGTTTCCGTTCAATATCATTAAACTTCATATCTTCATAACCACGCGGACGAAGTCGCGGGCAACAGCTAGTTACTTATATTTGACTGTATTTCGTGTTCATCATTTTCATTCCTATAGTGTAATGTTAAGACATTAAATTTCTTCTCAGTTTCTCTCTGTTTAAGGTAAATTTCAAGTGCTTTTTTATATGTGGAGTTCATAGCAGACATAATCTTCGACGTATTTCTTTTTCTTTCAAGAAAATGGGACAAGTTTTATTAAAGGACATGTGTGTACCATTACAATTGACACATCGATATTGCATCGTTTCACAGCTTGCATGAAATTCACCACACTTTGGGCATACAGGCCTTTTACTAGGACACTGACGTAATAAATGACCAAAACGCCAGCAGTTCGAACATTGTGTTACTGGAAATGTGTATGACTCCACCTTAAATTTGCAACCGTAAACCTCAACCGTCGAGGGTACCGTAGGGCCTTTAAAACAAATGCGCACTGTTTCACTATCTACCCATTTTCCTTCTTCCGTAAATCGTTTCAAACGCTTCACGGAATCAATATCATATTCACAGCGAAATATTTCTGTCAGTTCTTTTTCATCCACCTCCAATTCGATATTTTTGACGACTCCATAAGATAGATTAACTTCTTGAGCAAATTGACACCTGTACCCCAAGTCCTTCATTTTTTCACAAGACACTAGTTTCTCAGCATGTTGTCTACTTTCAAATAGGGTATTACACCCATTTTTAAAAAGTGTATCAATGAAATTCTGTAGTGCTAATATGCCACCAAAAAAATTACAAAATTTTTACTCAATCGATAAGTGCCATAAAAATGCATCTAAATTTTTAATTTTCAAATTTCGCGCGTAGTTTGACGAAAACGCCTCTTACTGGACGCCATATTGCTCAGCGTAAATGACGTCAGTTCGTTTTGTATCAAATGAGCTCATATTAAATATGATAATTGTATATCATTTAAAAATAATTAAAAGTATATTTTGTAATAGGTGTAATAATGAAAAAAATACGTTGGTTACGAAAATAATAAAAGTACAAAGCCTATATTACGCCAATCGGTTGACTGACAGTTGACAATGTTTTGTTTACACAGCCGTATGGCGTAATAACATGGCTGTTACTATTTCACGGTGTTTTATAACAGATTAAAAATACTGAAAACTTTGAATTGAATTTAAAAATTTGTTTTGTTATTTTATGAACTAAAACTTACATTTTCCGATTGCTTTATGCCTAAACTGTCTCAATAACATATTTATAGATTTTTTCTCGTATAGAGTAAAATACCCTATTGTATACGTACTCTAAAAGAGTTTTTAAAATTAATTTTGGTAATACCCAGTATATTTTCTGATCTTAAGAGTTTGGCAAGACCAATTTGTTTAGGTAGGCATTCTTTGGAAGAAATAGAAACATCATAATTATTTTCTAATGCAAAATCTTCACTTTGTGTTGTACGGTCAATATCATAGTTCAACGAGGAACTACGATTTAGCCGTTTTAGGTTTCTTCTCACTGTTATAAATTCATCGTCCTCTATATTTTCCTCGCCATCTTCTCTCATTGTCTTCTCAGCTATTGGTATAAAGGAATATTCTTTACTACCGGATTGAATTTGTGACTGACTCTGCATTTTGTCTTCTTTATTACTGCGTATCACCTCCTTTAAAACTTGTTTCTCACACACAATTGATTCTTCATCACTATTTAGACTCGGTAAACTATCTCCGTCTGAATTACTACTCATTTTTGTTATTTTTAATTTGAGGGTATAAGTAAAAAAAATAAACATTTCGTTAGCAGAGTAAAACATCCGCTCGCTACGAAGTGTCGCGCGTGACTGATATAAATAGCTTAAAATTAATTTAGTTCGTGCACGACAGAATTGGCACCAATGTCTACAATCAGAACTCGATTATATTATTTTAGCTAAAACGCAATTTTAGAACAAAAAAATGGTTAACGCCTGCGAACTTCTTCGAACAAAAATGACATGTTAGCCAACAAACGTTGACCAGTGCCGAAAATGGTAAAAAGTGAAAAAATAAATAATAGTAGAATGAAACCTATTGAAAAAGGAAGAGAGTATAACACAAATGAAAGGAAAATTAATTTACGGGTGATCTGAAGTCGGGAAGTGGATGGGGGTGCGTTTTTAAGGTAAAAAGCGGTTTATCTCGATTTCCGGCAAAACTACAAGTCCTATGGAAAAAGTTAAATGACAAAGTTGTAGGTAATAAAAAGATCTTCAACTTTTGTATTTACAATTTTCACATAACCTCAAAATTTATGTGAAAAAGTCTTATGATTTATGATTTTCACCTTATTTTGACTTAATACGGAAAAAGCACCCTATTTTTTAATCGAAAATTCTCACGTCAAGATATCTGCTTTTTTAATAAAAATCGGTGGGCTTTTTGTTCATTAAAATCTCTACTTTCGGATGGTTTAAAAAAATATAAATTTTCTCAGAAAATGAAATAAAACGAAAAAATCTCGAAACCGAAATTATTTTTATTAATCATTATGTGAAATTGTGAGCTATTTATTAAAATGTACACTTTAATTACTCAAAAAACGTAACATTTCATGTTGCATTGATAAACAAAAAAATTACAAATCGCACATTACTATAATCAACAACCAAATAAGTTAATATTTTATAAGAAATCTACAATATTCTGAGAAAGTTGTAGAATTTTCTTTAAATTATATACGTAAATGCACATTTATTGCTATTTTAAGATAATCTTGTATACCTGAGTGACCTACGGAAAATTTTAGCCCATCAAAAGGTATTTCAAAGAGAAGTGGTAGTTATTTGAATGTTTCACATAAATTTTGCGGTTATGTGAAAAAAGTGTAAATCAAAAGTTGAAGATCTTTTTATTACCTACAACTTTGTCATTTAACTTGTTTCCATAGGACTTGTAGTTTTGCCGGAAATCGAGATAAACCGTTTTTTACCTTTAAAAACGCACCCCCATCCACTTCCCGACCTCAGATTGCCCGTAAATTATTTTTCCTTTTATTTGTGTTATATTCCCTTCCTTTTCCAATGGGTTTCATTATACTATTATTTTTTTTTGCTTTCAAAAATTATCTACCCTGGTCTAACGGGGATAGTTTGAAAAAGTACTACATTCTTCATAATAATATATAGTACTTTTTTAAACTATCCCCGCAAGGCAACGATTTTGTGTCTCAGTACGAATACTGTAATACAAAATCGTTGCCTTGGTATTTCTTTCTATGGGATCTAGCTAGATCCTTTGATCTAATTCGTTTAGCCCTTGAAGTGTGATAGACAAACAAGCATACAGACCAACAGACCTATAGGGATACGATCGAAATTGATTGTTATTCAAATGTTTTTACAAAAAATTATGGTTTGTGGCAAGTACATAATATTTATTTCTAGAATGTTTTGAATTTATAGCCATTGTGACTGTCTGTCACGTACACTTATTTAATAAACACATTACCACTCCTTTGCGTCGCACGGTCGGGTAATAACAAAATGTGGTATTTATTTTAAAATTACCACATGGTTTGAACCACTCAAACCCTCATAAATTCTGTATTTTATGAGAAACAAATAGAGACGGGTCGAATGCAATATTTCAACAAATTCTAAGAAACGAATGGAATTTCTGATTTCTAAAAACACCACTTACAATGTTAGCGCAACATGTGCATACCATAAACGCGACCCAAGTAACACTTTAAAAAGGGTCTTTAAAACAATTGAGAAATGATGCAAAAACAAAAGGTCAGGTACTAAGGGATTTCATGAAAGTGTGGAATGATGAACGAGGGGGGAGGATGGGGCAGTCAGTTTTAGACCACTATAGAGTGCAGACAGGAGTTTTGAGACGGCGATCGTCGAAGGGCTGTTCGTTTTAGGCTGAGCTAGTTAAGTTAGGAGGCTGCTGAAATCGAAGAGGTTAGGTCCACTT
This sequence comes from Charanyca ferruginea, assembly GCA_947361185.1. Classification (NCBI taxonomy): domain Eukaryota; kingdom Metazoa; phylum Arthropoda; class Insecta; order Lepidoptera; family Noctuidae; genus Charanyca; species Charanyca ferruginea. Next base: position 15,060,643 of record OX376059.1, on the reverse strand, counting down.
GGAGAGTAGGGAGTGAGTGTAAGGTCGTGAGAGGAAATCGGCCGAAGCGAGAAGCAAGTTCGGTAATTAAAGTTGTAGTATTTTAATCAAATCCACTCGAAGCGTTATTTGGTGAGTGTTAACCTTATTTTAATTTAATAGTTAAGTTCTACTAAATATTATTCCTTGTGCAGGTTTGTTTGTATTGTAATTTATAGGTCAGTGTTAGTCAGGTGATACTGCTACGGGTTGACTTATAATTAATTATTTATCCTAGCTTTGATGCAACTACTAAGTACTTTATATCATGATAGTGTTTAATAGTAGCAAAGTTCGCATAGATAATAGCATTCTGTGTAGTTGAGTAAGCGTAGCGTAGAGCAGTAGTTTTGGCGTAATCTCTAGGTATTTTGATGACAAGGTAGTGTTTGATATTAGTGTAATCTAACCATACAGTATGTGCCTATGTCCTAATCCATACCTTGGCAGGGAATCGTCATAAGCGTTTGGTTTTAGGGAAGCGGGGAAGGCCTTCCGCTAAACTCTACCTCGACTGCTGACGATAATTGACTTTTAACTGACACCAAATATGGAAGGCAGAACCGTACATACTCAATTCTTTTAAATCTTTATAATAGTAGCTTCATGTTTATATCAAATTAAGGCTATAATGCCGAACTGGGATAATACTAAGGTATTAAATACCTTTTCTAAATATACCAAATGTTTATGATGTTAACTGCTTCCAAAGAAGGTCTCGCACGGAGAACTTTGTGTTGGGTTTGTTGTACGCATGTCTCTGGGAGTGGGGGTAGGCTTCACTAAGCTCCCCTATTTAATTGGTAGTCGTCCTAAGGACGCTAGGGTCTGTGTCTCGTTAAAATTACACCCGGCTATTGGTCTAAAGCCTATTTCTGAATCGACACTATTTAGCGAGACACGTGATTTGGACGCTAGCGGCTGAAACATGCTGCGACGCATCCTCTAACTGGGGAAGATTAAAGAGATATGAAATGACGACATACCATTTCGGCGTATACCAAACACAACCGCAATTTACTCTGCTACAGACTGAGTCTACGATGCACTTGTGCTAGTTTTGTGTTAATTTGTGAGAGGGGTAGTCTGTCGTAAGGGAATAATCACATTAGTACGCGAATAGGAAAAATACTGAAATCTTGTCTTCCTCGATGGCAGTTGGGCTCCGCAGTCCTCTGTCTTAGGATTGAGTAAGGCATGTCGATAGAGCCTAGGGAACGTGTTCCGCTAGAATCGTAGCAGTGTCCTTAGTGGACCTATGCGTTCAGGTCTAGCCGTGCACGTACGACGCCACAAACATATTCAAATGGTTATCCATTTGAATACGGTTGTAAGTCACTGGGGCGGGTCTTTAGTATATTGTCAATGAGTAAATTAACGTAGTCTGGAATAATGAATTTCCAAAGCGCAAGTGTAGCGATCCTATTATCACCCCTTATATTTTATATTATACTTTTGCATACCCTCTTGTCTTGTTAACTTCATTGCATAATATGTTTATTTATATGTCCTCCCTGAGAATTCCCATACTAAACATCTTTGTGTCCCCCTCCTTGTCTTGTCGGGACAAGGCAGTATAGTTTCATGGGAATTCAATTCAAATTCATAGAAACGGTGGGAGAGTGACCAAGTCTGGGACGAGCTCTACAGGATTACGCGGATTTGGTGGGGCGTATCCCTTAGCCGTACTTTAACACTAACTAAATCACTAATATCAGCACAATTAGGAAAAACTAAATTTTTATCAGCCTAGGGTATTTTAGGAACAGTCACATGTGGTGCCGTGACCAGGATTCTCGTCATTAAATGTACTGAGTCACGTCAGTGCAACGAGAAAGAGCTATTTAAAAGGGTTACTATATAAATAACACAACGTAATTAGCATAAGTAAGTTATAACAGACGATAAGGTATAGTACCGCTGTTATCAGAAGTCTTTTTTCAATTATCTGTAGGTTCAATTCCTACTTGATTTATATGTTGAATTGTGTGATTTTGGGTGATAAACTGTAGGTGCAATTCTTACATGTTTTGTATGTTGAAATGTGTGAGTCTCGTGCAGTAAACCGTAGGTTCAATTCCTACTTGATTTATTTGGTGATAAGTGATTGGGTTCCTGTATCACGAATTGAGAGTTCTTTAGTTGTGGGTTCGACTCCCGCACGATGCAATTGCTCGACCAGCAAATGTGTCTGACAATTTGTGTATGTGAAATAGTATGTTTACACAGTAGATGTATATTGAAAAGTCTAAGGTACAAAACCTTTGGTAACAGAAAGGTGTCAAGATTACTATTGGAACTATTTTATTGTCTTAAATAAGAGGACATTTACAGGATTTGCTTAATTTCTACAAGCTTAGGATACTTATAAGAATAGATACTTGTGTGGACTTATTTCAAATTCCAGGTGAAATGAGCTTTACGTAGCAGCGATCATGCTTCATCTAAGCCAGTCCGTTGATTGTGCATTGCGCTTGGTTAGAAGTTTCGTCAGAGTCGGCTGGTACCAACTGACTTCGGCTGAGCTGTAGCGTGACCTCTGTTGCGAAGCTAAGTTTTATTTTCTCTGTTCATCTAATGCCCACTGCTACGCAGTGTTGGTTTTGTTATCTCATTAAATATTGGTATCTAGAGCAATGGCACTAAAGCTATCACTATAGAGTAAATGAGTTGTTGTCAACCATTTTATAATCGGAGGGGGGAATTGACAAATATGTATTCTAATTAGCTAATAACTATTCAGACAATCTAGCTGAGGGGTATATATTATAATATTCTTATATTATCTTTCAAATCTTGTTGGATTTTCAAACTGCTTTTCCTTCTTTGAATTAGAGGGGGGCATATAATTAGAATACATTCTAATATGCCTATGTGCGAACTATTTCAGAAACTCATGGATTACATCAGCGGCTTTCGAGGCTAACTCAGCGTCGGGGTGCGCTACTGGAGAGGCCTCTGTCCAACGGTAACTCGAGCAAAAGTCGAGTTTAGAACGAGTCAGCGTCGTAGGTAGAATGGTTAGATGACCAATACTCTTGTAAGAGACCCTGGTATGTAAAAATATATTATAAGCATGCACAGGTTTCCTGAATTCAATTAAAACGCTGTATTATTATTTATTGATAAGAGGAAGAGCTAATTTGACTTTAATTAAAGATGCTTATCTTATTCACCTAGAATACTAATTGGATTCGTATTGAAGTCTTATTCTAACTAGAATACTAGTTGGATTATATAGAAATAAAAGCAGCCAGGCGGGTAAAACTCTTATCACCTTAGGAGAGGCTCAGTCCAACTTATGGTGAAAGCCCATCCGCTGTACTGCGTCACGCGTCTGATTTTCAGAGGGGGGAATGTGACTGTCTGTCACGTACACTTATTTAATAAACACATTACCACTCCTTTGCGTCGCACGGTCGGGTAATAACAAAATGTGGTATTTATTTTAAAATTACCACATGGTTTGAACCACTCAAACCCTCATAAATTCTGTATTTTATGAGAAACAAATAGAGACGGGTCGAATGCAATATTTCAACAAATTCTAAGAAACGAATGGAATTTCTGATTTCTAAAAACACCACTTACAATGTTAGCGCAACATGTGCATACCATAAACGCGACCCAAGTAACACTTTAAAAAGGGTCTTTAAAACAATTGAGAAATGATGCAAAAACAAAAGGTCAGGTACTAAGGGATTTCATGAAAGTGTGGAATGATGAACGAGGGGGGAGGATGGGGCAGTCAGTTTTAGACCACTATAGAGTGCAGACAGGAGTTTTGAGACGGCGATCGTCGAAGGGCTGTTCGTTTTAGGCTGAGCTAGTTAAGTTAGGAGGCTGCTGAAATCGAAGAGGTTAGGTCCACTTGGAGAGTAGGGAGTGAGTGTAAGGTCGTGAGAGGAAATCGGCCGAGGCGAGAAGCAAGTTCGGTAATTAAAGTTGTAGTATTTTAATCAAATCCACTCGAAGCGTTATTTGGTGAGTGTTAACCTTATTTTAATTTAATAGTTAAGTTCTACTAAATATTATTCCTTGTGCAGGTTTGTTTGTATTGTAATTTATAGGTCAGTGTTAGTCAGGTGATACTGCTACGGGTTGACTTATAATTAATTATTTATCCTAGCTTTGATGCAACTACTAAGTACTTTATATCATGATAGTGTTTAATAGTAGCAAAGTTCGCATAGATAATAGCATTCTGTGTAGTTGAGTAAGCGTAGCGTAGAGCAGTAGTTTTGGCGTAATCTCTAGGTATTTTGATGACAAGGTAGTGTTTGATATTAGTGTAATCTAACCATACAGTATGTGCCTATGTCCTAATCCATACCTTGGCAGGGAATCGTCATAAGCGTTTGGTTTTAGGGAAGCGGGGAAGGCCTTCCGCTAAACTCTACCTCGACTGCTGACGATAATTGACTTTTAACTGACACCAAATATGGAAGGCAGAACCGTACATACTCAATTCTTTTAAATCTTTATAATAGTAGCTTCATGTTTATATCAAATTAAGGCTATAATGCCGAACTGGGACAATACTAATGGTATTAAATACCTTTTCTAAATATACCAAATGTTTATGATGTTAACTGCTTCCAAAGAAGGTCTCGCACGGAGAACTTTGTGTTGGGTTTGTTGTACGCATGTCTCTGGGAGTGGGGGTAGGCTTCACTAAGCTCCCCTATTTAATTGGTAGTCGTCCTAAGGACGCTAGGGTCTGTGTCTCGTTAAAATTACACCCGGCTATTGGTCTAAAGCCTATTTCTGAATCGACACTATTTAGCGAGACACGTGATTTGGACGCTAGCGGCTGAAACATGCTGCGACGCATCCTCTAACTGGGGAAGATTAAAGAGATATGAAATGACGACATACCATTTCGGCGTATACCAAACACAACCGCAATTTACTCTGCTACAGACTGAGTCTACGATGCACTTGTGCTAGTTTTGTGTTAATTTGTGAGAGGGGTAGTCTGTCGTAAGGGAATAATCACATTAGTACGCGAATAGGAAAAATACTGAAATCTTGTCTTCCTCGATGGCAGTTGGGCTCCGCAGTCCTCTGTCTTAGGATTGAGTAAGGCATGTCGATAGAGCCTAGGGAACGTGTTCCGCTAGAATCGTAGCAGTGTCCTTAGTGGACCTATGCGTTCAGGTCTAGCCGTGCACGTACGACGCCACAAACATATTCAAATGGTTATCCATTTGAATACGGTTGTAAGTCACTGGGGCGGGTCTTTAGTATATTGTAAATGAGTAAATTAACGTAGCCTGGAATAATGAATTTCCAAAGCGCAAGTGTAGCGATCCTATTATCACCCCTTATATTTTATATTTATACTTTTGCATACCCTCTTGTCTTGTTAACTTCATTGCATAATATGTTTATTTATATGTCCTCCCTGAGAATTCCCATACTAAACATCTTTGTGTCCCCCTCCTTGTCTTGTCGGGACAAGGCAGTATAGTTTCATGGGAATTCAATTCAAATTCATAGAAACGGTGGGAGAGTGACCAAGTCTGGGACGAGCTCTACAGGATTACGCGGATTTGGTGGGGCGTATCCCTTAGCCGTACTTTAACACTAACTAAATCACTAATATCAGCACAATTAGGAAAAACTAAATTTTTATCAGCCTAGGGTATTTTAGGAACAGTCACATGTGGTGCCGTGACCAGGATTCTCGTCATTAAATGTACTGAGTCACGTCAGTGCAACGAGAAAGAGCTATTTAAAAGGGTTACTATATAAATAACACAACGTAATTAGCATAAGTAAGTTATAACAGACGATAAGGTACCTATAGTACCGCTGTTATCAGAAGTCTTTTTTCAATTATCTGTAGGTTCAATTCCTACTTGATTTATATGTTGAATTGTGTGATTTTGGGTGATAAACTGTAGGTGCAATTCTTACATGTTTTGTATGTTGAAATGTGTGAGTCTCGTGCAGTAAACCGTAGGTTCAATTCCTACTTGATTTATTTGTTGATAAGTGATTGGGTTCCTGTATCACGAATTGAGAGTTCTTTAGTTGTGGGTTCGACTCCCGCACGATGCAATTGCTCGACCAGCAAATGTGTCTGACAATTTGTGTATGTGAAATAGTATGTTTACACAGTAGATGTATATTGAAAAGTCTAAGGTACAAAACCTTTGGTAACAGAAAGGTGTCAAGATTACTATTGGAACTATTTTATTGTCTTAAATAAGAGGACATTTACAGGATTTGCTTAATTTCTACAAGCTTAGGATACTTATAAGAATAGATACTTGTGTGGACTTATTTCAAATTCCAGGTGAAATGAGCTTTACGTAGCAGCGATCATGCTTCATCTAAGCCAGTCCGTTGATTGTGCATTGCGCTTGGTTAGAAGTTTCGTCAGAGTCGGCTGGTACCAACTGACTTCGGCTGAGCTGTAGCGTGACCTCTGTTGCGAAGCTAAGTTTTATTTTCTCTGTTCATCTAATGCCCACTGCTACGCAGTGTTGGTTTTGTTATCTCATTAAATATTGGTATCTAGAGCAATGGCACTAAAGCTATCACTATAGAGTAAATGAGTTGTTGTCAACCATTTTATAATCGGAGGGGGGAATTGACAAATATGTATTCTAATTAGCTAATAACTATTCAGACAATCTAGCTGAGGGGTATATATTATAATATTCTTATATTATCTTTCAAATCTTGTTGGATTTTCAAACTGCTTTTCCTTCTTTGAATTAGAGGGGGGCATATAATTAGAATACATTCTAATATGCCTATGTGCGAACTATTTCAGAAACTCATGGATTACATCAGCGGCTTTCGAGGCTAACTCAGCGTCGGGGTGCGCTACTGGAGAGGCCTCTGTCCAACGGTAACTCGAGCAAAAGTCGAGTTTAGAACGAGTCAGCGTCGTAGGTAGAATGGTTAGATGACCAATACTCTTGTAAGAGACCCTGGTATGTAAAAATATATTATAAGCATGCACAGGTTTCCTGAATTCAATTAAAACGCTGTATTATTATTTATTGATAAGAGGAAGAGCTAATTTGACTTTAATTAAAGATGCTTATCTTATTCACCTAGAATACTAATTGGATTCGTATTGAAGTCTTATTCTAACTAGAATACTAGTTGGATTATATAGGAATAAAAGCAGCCAGGCGGGTAAAACTCTTATCACCTTAGGAGAGGCTCAGTCCAACTTATGGTGAAAGCCCATCCGCTGTACTGCGTCACGCGTCTGATTTTCAGAGGGGGGAATGTGACTGTCTGTCACGTACACTTATTTAATAAACACATTACCACTCCTTTGCATCGCACGGTCGGGTAATAACAAAATGTGGTATTTATTTTAAAATTACCACATGGTTTGAACCACTCAAACCCTCATAAATTCTGTATTTTATGAGAAACAAATAGAGACGGGTCGAATGCAATATTTCAACAAATTCTAAGAAACGAATGGAATTTCTGATTTCTAAAAACACCACTTACAATGTTAGCGCAACATGTGCATACCATAAACGCGACCCAAGTAACACTTTAAAAAGGGTCTTTAAAACAATTGAGAAATGATGCAAAAACAAAAGGTCAGGTACTAAGGGATTTCATGAAAGTGTGGAATGATGAACGAGGGGGGAGGATGGGGCAGTCAGTTTTAGACCACTATAGAGTGCAGACAGGAGTTTTGAGACGGCGATCGTCGAAGGGCTGTTCGTTTTAGGCTGAGCTAGTTAAGTTAGGAGGCTGCTGAAATCGAAGAGGTTAGGTCCACTTGGAGAGTAGGGAGTGAGTGTAAGGTCGTGAGAGGAAATCGGCCGAGGCGAGAAGCAAGTTCGGTAATTAAAGTTGTAGTATTTTAATCAAATCCACTCGAAGCGTTATTTGGTGAGTGTTAACCTTATTTTAATTTAATAGTTAAGTTCTACTAAATATTATTCCTTGTGCAGGTTTGTTTGTATTGTAATTTATAGGTCAGTGTTAGTCAGGTGATACTGCTACGGGTTGACTTATAATTAATTATTTATCCTAGCTTTGATGCAACTACTAAGTACTTTATATCATGATAGTGTTTAATAGTAGCAAAGTTCGCATAGATAATAGCATTCTGTGTAGTTGAGTAAGCGTAGCGTAGAGCAGTAGTTTTGGCGTAATCTCTAGGTATTTTGATGACAAGGTAGTGTTTGATATTAGTGTAATCTAACCATACAGTATGTGCCTATGTCCTAATCCATACCTTGGCAGGGAATCGTCATAAGCGTTTGGTTTTAGGGAAGCGGGGAAGGCCTTCCGCTAAACTCTACCTCGACTGCTGACGATAATTGACTTTTAACTGACACCAAATATGGAAGGCAGAACCGTACATACTCAATTCTTTTAAATCTTTATAATAGTAGCTTCATGTTTATATCAAATTAAGGCTATAATGCCGAACTGGGACAATACTAATGGTATTAAATACCTTTTCTAAATATACCAAATGTTTATGATGTTAACTGCTTCCAAAGAAGGTCTCGCACGGAGAACTTTGTGTTGGGTTTGTTGTACGCATGTCTCTGGGAGTGGGGGTAGGCTTCACTAAGCTCCCCTATTTAATTGGTAGTCGTCCTAAGGACGCTAGGGTCTGTGTCTCGTTAAAATTACACCCGGCTATTGGTCTAAAGCCTATTTCTGAATCGACACTATTTAGCGAGACACGTGATTTGGACGCTAGCGGCTGAAACATGCTGCGACGCATCCTCTAACTGGGGAAGATTAAAGAGATATGAAATGACGACATACCATTTCGGCGTATACCAAACACAACCGCAATTTACTCTGCTACAGACTGAGTCTACGATGCACTTGTGCTAGTTTTGTGTTAATTTGTGAGAGGGGTAGTCTGTCGTAAGGGAATAATCACATTAGTACGCGAATAGGAAAAATACTGAAATCTTGTCTTCCTCGATGGCAGTTGGGCTCCGCAGTCCTCTGTCTTAGGATTGAGTAAGGCATGTCGATAGAGCCTAGGGAACGTGTTCCGCTAGAATCGTAGCAGTGTCCTTAGTGGACCTATGCGTTCAGGTCTAGCCGTGCACGTACGACGCCACAAACATATTCAAATGGTTATCCATTTGAATACGGTTGTAAGTCACTGGGGCGGGTCTTTAGTATATTGTCAATGAGTAAATTAACGTAGTCTGGAATAATGAATTTCCAAAGCGCAAGTGTAGCGATCCTATTATCACCCCTTATATTTTATATTATACTTTTGCATACCCTCTTGTCTTGTTAACTTCATTGCATAATATGTTTATTTATATGTCCTCCCTGAGAATTCCCATACTAAACATCTTTGTGTCCCCCTCCTTGTCTTGTCGGGACAAGGCAGTATAGTTTCATGGGAATTCAATTCAAATTCATAGAAACGGTGGGAGAGTGACCAAGTCTGGGACGAGCTCTACAGGATTACGCGGATTTGGTGGGGCGTATCCCTTAGCCGTACTTTAACACTAACTAAATCACTAATATCAGCACAATTAGGAAAAACTAAATTTTTATCAGCCTAGGGTATTTTAGGAACAGTCACACCATCTTTTCCGTACATAGAATAAGAGACATTTTAAAGCTTTCCAGGTGAATCTTAGGAGATAGGTCTTTTAATGTACCTAATAAACTTTTCATAGGTAAGTAGATCATTTCTTGTTTTGACGTTTTCATTGCCAGCTATAAAGATATAAAGTGGTCCAACCCAAACATTCAATTTTAACTGGTAAACTGGGGGAAAAGCGTCCAATGATAACAATTATTTACTATCTACAGGAAATTAAACGGAAAAAAATCAAAATGATTTGGCAAAGCAGTGAAAATCTGGTTTTAATTATCTCCTTGATAACCACCATGACGGGATGTTTTTGCGTCAGCAGTTTCTTTATTGCAAATAATATTATTATGTTTTAACAGATTTATTGTTTTCTTCTGCTTTTGATCGAGTCATTTATCAATAGGTGGAAGGTTTTAACTTTTAAAAATGAAACTAATACGCATACATTTGTCAGTATTTTTCGTCTGGTTCCCGGCACCCAAAAAACGCGTCAATTCCATAGGAAATATGCTCCAGTGCGCTGCGGCTGTACACGCATGATTCTACCCGGGCCATTAAAAAAACCTATTATCCGATCGGAATGCACAAGCAGTGCGTCGAGTCGACGCGACCGGTCAAGTAACCTTAATCGGGTATTTGGAAGCGCACTCGCTATACAATGTCTTTATAGCAATGCACACGGTCGGTTCGCTCGTACGGTTTTGACTCCAGATCGCAGTGACTTTTTTTTTCTAACCGCTCTTCGATGCAATCGTCAAAGGTAGCGCACGACTGGACGGAGCGTAAAAGCCGAATATAATCAACTGCCCGGATGCGGAACTTATCAGGCCCCTTATTCACAATCATTCGATTCGATTCCGTACCGAATCGAAAGTCAAAAGATATCGAAGATATCCTTCAAACGCAATTCACAAATCCGAAACCGAATAATTTTGACAGTTCAACGAACATACGAAGACTGAAGTCGGAAATGACATTGTCGAATACGGTTCCTTACCGACACGGGAACGTATCGAATGGTTGTGAATAAGGGGCCAGATCGGGTTTCTGAATTGGAGAATCGGATCAGGTAACCGACATGTGCGGTCGCCGCAAGAATGAAAAAATGGATTCTTTTATTTATTTATTGAACTTTATGCACAAAATGTAAAAGAACATTGTACAAAGGCGAATTTAATGCCTTAGGCATTCTTTTCACGAGTGTAATTAAAAACTTCCTTGACCTTTAGCCTACTTCGAATATTTTATCAGTGACAAGTTGCTTTCTGACATTTTTGACATCTAAAATAAATTTAATGCTAAGCATCGATATATATGTACAGTACTACGTACTTCTATGAAGCTAAGTAGGTAATAACTGGCAACGACCTTTGAACTTGAAATAATTTTGTAGGATAACTCAGTAAAAGTGCAAAAATTTACGCGTTGTATACATGGTTCTTTTTGTTAGCATCTTCTTGCAACGATAAAAAACTCCGTAGCAATGTATATCGTGCAGCCGTATAAGACCAAAAGCGATAGACACCGTAATACCAACGTGAAGTTGTTTGTGAGTTCGACTTGACGACGACCGGAGCCTGTTTATCATTCGCGCGGTGTGTTACCGAGCGTACGTACTAATTGACGGCTGTTCGCGTGATACAACAAAAGTGTGGTTAAAAATGGTCGCGATAACGTTAACCAACCCAGTGGTGCAGTCTTATATAGTGTATTCAGCTATATTGGCTCTAAAACTGTTGGCTCTGTCGCCAATGACGGGCATGACGCGAATGATACGCGGCGTGTTTGCCAACCCTGAGGATGCGAAGTCGATGAAAGGTGGGAAAGTGAAGTATGACGACCCCGTGATAGAGAGGATAAGGCGTGCTCATCTCAACGACTTGGAGAACATCCCAGCGTTCTGGGTACTGGCTGCTTTGTACGTGACGACGGGCCCTGCGGCCGCCTGGGCCACGCTGCTGTTCCGCGTGTACACACTGGGCAGGATCGTGCACACCATCGTGTACGCTGTCGTGCCACTACCGCAGCCTGCCCGGGGCATCGCCTTCGTCATTCCTGCTCTCATCTCATTCTACATGGGCGCTCAAGTTGTTTTGTATTACATTACCGCCTTGTAATAGGAATTATAAGACAACTGTTCAAGTTTATTTTACAGTTAAGTTATGCTGTTACATGTTTATTTAATTTTTGATACAATTTATGGTGAAGTTATAAATGAGTTTCATTTTTACACTATGCAGAAATCCTATACATAATCTAAACTTTAAAGATTTATTAGGCTTGAATATTTTTAATAACTATTAAATCAGGTAAACGGAAATTGGTTTGTAATGTTAATGTTAACATTAAATTGCTGTATAAACGCAGAGTAACAAGTAACAGCCAAAATAATCTTTATTCACTAGCATAACAATTTAATAGATTCTAAAACCTAAGGTAACCGTAAAGCAGTTAAACCTGTCTGTGCCTATATGTATTTACAAACTGTGTCGGTAACGAAGAATTTAAAACCAAAACAAATCAAAACTATCCATACCTTATATGGTATGCCATCTGTGAGTGTAGACGAGAATCGAAACTTGTTTTACAGATGATTATCGAGCCGAGTCGGCATTCATGTGACCATCACTAAAAATATAGCAGTATTCATTCTTTGTGTTTCCACCACACAGAGAGGCAAGATATCAGGTAGTTACCTATGTGAAATCATCAGACAGGCAGGTATTAAATAAGATAACTTTATTGCATACACACTGTTGTCGATTTCTCCGACCACGTAGAAATCTATTCCGTGGTCAACAATGCTGAATCAGAAGTAAATGCTCGCTTTGCATTACTACCAGGTACTCTGGATTTTTGTGGATTTTTGGTTGCTAGGTACTGTAATACATTATCTACACAAAAGTCCTCAGTGGTCCGATCATTCTGAGCAGGCCTTGGCATAAGTAGTTTGTTATCTCAATTTAAGAGATAACAACCCGACGAACCACTGCATAATCGTGACGGTGCAACTCCAACATTAACCGGTACCGTTCTAGCTCCTCGCGCCGCGCTACTCCGTCGCTGAGTTTTAGTCGACGACCACGCGACGAGAATTATTTATTATTAAAAAATGGCGTCGATTTCGTTAGACGACCAGGCAGTACAATCGTACTTGTTCTACTCCGGTGTTCTGGGCCTCAAAGTACTTGGCATGACCTGGTTGACAGGCGGTCATCGCTATACTAAGAGGGTGTTTGCGAACCCCGAGGATGTCGTGTTGAACGGAATAGTAAAATATGACGATCCTGACGTGGAGCGAGTGCGGCGCGCACACCTCAACGACCTAGAGAACATTCCGGCGTTCTGGGTGCTGGGGGCCCTGTACGTGACGACGGGACCGGAGTCTGGGTTGGCCACAACGCTCTTCAGGGTATACACCGCCGGACGAGTTCTGCACACGATTGTTTACGCCGTCAAGCCGCTGCCGCAGCCGGCTCGCGCCATCGCCTTCGGCGTTCCTTTCTTTATCACCATTTATATGGGTGTCAAAGTTGTCCAACATTATTTCAATGCGCTGTGATTTATGAATAAAGACTTTTTAGTTAAATGTTTACTGACGAGTATGCATTATTATCCAGCTGTTTAACTTACATTGTTCAGTATTTTTTATTTCTGTTTGTGTAATAAATGTAAACCTATATTTATTATCTTATTGAGCGAGCCGTGTACCGTAGCTGGCTGATTGACAGTAGTTTTATAAAAATAAAAAGTTGTATTACGTTTAACTTTAAGATGTTGTTTTAATACAAATTTCAAGACAAATTCCAAACCATTGATTAAAGTAATTGAATGGTTTTTTGGTTGCTATTGCAACACATTAACTACACACAATCGGTCCTCAGTGGTTCGATAGTTTAGATCAGGCCTTGTGGATTAAAGTACCATAATATTAAGCAGTTTATTATCTCAATTTATGAGATAACAACCCGGCGAATCGCTACATCATCGTGACGGTGGTGCACCTCCAACATTAGCGTTCTAGCTCGCCGCTCCGCACTGCACCACTCCGCCACTGAGTTTCGAGTCGATAACATCGCGACGACTAGAAAACTATTTAAAATTAGAAAATTATTTAAAATTATAAAATGGCGTCGATTTCTTTAGACGACCCGGCAGTACAATCGTACCTGTTTTACTCCGGCGTCCTGGGCCTCAAAGTACTGAGCATGTCTCTGTTGACAGGCAGACAACGACATGCTAAGAAGGTGTTTGCGAATCCCGAGGATGCCGTATCGAACGGAAAAGTGAAGCTTGACGATCCTGACGTGGAGCGAGTGCGGCGCGCACACCTCAACGACCTAGAGAACATTCCGGCGTTCTGGGTGCTGGGGGCTTTGTACGTGACGACGGGGCCGGAGTCTGGACTGGCCACAACGCTTTTCCGGGTGTACACCGCCGGACGAATTCTGCACACGATTGTTTACGCCGTCAAGCCGCTGCCGCAGCCGGCTCGCGCTATCGCTTTTGGCGTTCCTTTCTTTATCACCATTTATATGGGTGTCAAAGTTGTCCAACATTATTTCAGTGCGCTGTGATTTGTGAATAGAGACTTTTTAGGACAAACGTTTACTGTTGAAATTGCATTATTATGCAGCTGTTTAACTTACATTGTTCAGTATTTTTTATTTCTGTTTGTGTAATAAATGTAAACCTAGGTATATTATCTTATCGAGCCGTGTACCGTAGCTGGCTGATTGACAGTAGTTTTATAAAAATAAAAAGTTGTTTCCCGTTTAACTTTATGATGTTGTTTTAATACAAATTTCAAGACAAATTCCAAACCATTCATTAAAGTAATTGAATGGTTTTTTGGTTGCTATTGCAACACATTAACTACATCAAATCGGTCCTCAGCGGTTCGATAGTTTAGAGCAGGCCTTGCGGATTAAAGTACCATAAGCAGTTTATTATCTCAATTTATGAAATAACAACCCGACGAACCGCTACATCATCGTGACGGTGCGCCTCCGACATTACCTAACCGGTACCGTTCTAGCTCGCCGCGCCGCATCACTCCGCCGCTGAGTTTCGAGTCGATAACATCGCGACGACTAGAGAATTATTTATTATTAAAAATGGCGTCGATTTCTTTAGACGACCCGGCAGTACAATCGTACCTGTTTTACTCCGGCGTCCTGGGCCTCAAAGTACTGAGCATGTCCCTGTTGACAGGCAGACAACGATTTGCTAAGAAGGTGTTTGCAAATCCCGAGGATGCCGTGTCGATCGGAAAAGTGAAGTTTGACGACCCTGACGTGGAACGAGTGCGGCGTGCACACCTCAACGACCTAGAGAACATTCCGGCGTTCTGGGTGCTGGGGGCTTTGTACGTGACGACGGGGCCGGCGTCTGGGCTGGCCACAACGCTCTTCCGGGTGTACACCGCCGGACGAGTTCTGCACACGATTGTTTACGCCGTCAAGCCTCTGCCGCAGCCGGCTCGCGCCATCGCGTTCGGCGTTCCTTTCTTTATCACTGTTTATATGGGTGTCAAAGTTGTCCAACATTATTTCAGTGCGCTGTAATTTGTGAATAGAGACTTTTTAGTTAAGCGTTTACTGTTGAACTTGTTTTATTATTCAGTTGCTTTACTTACATAGTTCAGTACTTTTTCCTGTTGTGTAATAATGTAAACCTTTATTATTGTTAGCATATCTAACGGTGTACCGTAGCTAAATGATACCTAGACAAGTATATTTATAAAAATAAAAAGGTTTACCTTTTTGCTTTATGTTGTTGTTTTTATATTAAATTTTTCCTCGACAAATTTAAAATGATTCATTAAATAATGTTAGATAATGGTTTTGAAAAAATCCCTATTGCTATGTTGGTAATCGCATTTAAAAGATAACATGTTGGGTAATATGTATATTCGATATCAATCCATGTTATCTTATTTTATCACAGTAACCCAACAATGATAACGTACCTACCTACCTATAATTTAGTAAACAAGTTTTCTATAAATATATCAAAATTACAAGTAGGTAGGTATATGTATAATAAACAGATTATTTCTAGTCAAATTGATTTCATTATCACTATTTATCACCAATTAGGTGTGGACATATATCCGCATAAACATTCGAAAACGTTTAGTTACATGTTGTGAAAATGTATGTCAACACAGAACAACACCTGTCTATTATGAATACATTATATTATGTTTCACGGGAAACCAAATTTTACATTTCAAATACCAAATGTATAGCTTGTAAAATTGCCAAAATGTTGCAAACAATAACTACAACAATTTTACACGAAAATTACAATAAACATGATTTGTTTGAAATCATTAGGTACATTTCAAATTAAAAATTTGGTTTCTGATTCTGATATAAGTACCTACTTATTATTATTCTCACAGGTTTCAGGAGAGTATAAATGGAACTAATGCTTTAAAAGGAGCTACAAAGCTTAAATATAGTCACTGTAGAAAAAGAGACGAACCATATTTCCTTGCTCCTATCTCGACCATTTTCTTAAAAACTACTTTCCGAGAGAAGGTAAGTAGATACATACCTACCCCATTTTATCGAGACAGGTCGGTAAATCCAGAGATTCGATATATATACGAAACTAATTGTGTGCAAAGAACATAAAGGGCGTGTATCAGTTTACTGGGCAGCCAGCGTGGCTATAACTAGGACAGGTCCACTATTCCCGGCAATAAACACATTTTCTTTAAGCCTCACGACCTCCCTTTGGCTTTATTCGGAAAGCCATTCGGTGGGTTTACTGCGGCCATTCGTTTCACATTATTGCGCTGTTATTGCAAGGAACCGCATTTTGAATTTTAAAATGTGGAGATAATTATGTCTCAATATTGCGACATCGTAACTCTCAAATCAGATGGGCTGATTTTATGGTGTTTACTGAAAGGCAGCCAAGTTGGTATTGGTCTAATCTAATGGTTGGTGGGTGTTCTGTGAAATGATTAGGAACTTTATTCTGTACTTGTGCCTTGGGTCTGGGGTTTGTGTGCTAATATAATTAGGCCCATACCAACTCCATACTACTCTTATGTTCTATGTGTAGTTGTAAAGAGTCAAAGTACACTTGATAAAAAACTGTTGGATTCATCATTCATCAGCGTAATTAACAAGCCCTTACTACATTTACGAAAATAATCATGACAGTTCATCATACAAGAACTAAATAATATGATTAAGTACCTAAATATATATTTTAATAAGTAACTTTGTATGATTTTTTGGCCTTCAAACAAATTAAAAGAATAATAAAACTCATTATTTGCCTTCCTTAAATTAGAATAAAATCTGGCAATCAAGATTAAACTAAGTAACCATAAAAATATTACTGAGCTAACCTAGCTAAACAAATAAACATCTTATTATATTTTTAAATTTTCAAAACAAAAACTAAAGTTACAAGTAGTGTCAGCAATCAGCACATATGAAGGGGGCTCCGGAATTTATGGAAGATCGCACCAGTGCCTCCCTGGGTAAATGGCCTTTGACACATGATGTCTCATCCCGGGGAGAAACAAAGCCAGGTCACTCGTCACTATTAGCGCACTAACAGATATGTAACATTGGGAGCCTACTACCTACCTACGACACTCCATAAAAACGAATCGATTAAATTACCTACACTACTACCAAAATAACAGACTTTAATCACGTATTAGTACAGTCTGTTATTTACCACGCGCCGCGAAAACTGAAAGCAGTTTCGAGAGCAGGTTCGACGCGGGAAGAGGTGAGGCACAGTGTTTCGGAGGGAGGCGAGGCGTGTCGCTATCGTACGGTAGTAGTAATATTTATACTGTGCTACTATAATGTTTTAAAATTGTATTATTTCTATATTACCTTATAATTTTCACTTTTGGATTTTGGGCTCTCGCCCAAACGTTTAAAGGCTTTTAACGCTTGTGTGTGAGAGCCCAAAATCCAGAAGTGAAAATTATGATGGTTGGTGATTGGAAGACCCAGTCGTGTTTCCGTGAAAAAGTGTTTAACAGCGTGTTTATTCTACGAAGCCCGTATTAACGTACAAAAATAACTTTAGATTCGGATTCAGCCACAGTTTAAATGTTTGCAGTAAGACCATATTTTGTATTCTGAACCATTACAAAAAACTAAGTAGGTATTTTTTTGTGCTCTTAAGCATTTATAAATAAACTAGCTCTTTGCCAGCGACTTCGTCCGCGTGAATTTTCTCAAGGATTCCTAATTTTCACAATTGATAAATATAGCCTTTGTTACTCAGGTATAATGTAGCATTCTAATAGCGAAACAATTTTTTGAAATCGGGCCAGTAGTTTATGAGTTTATTTGTTAAAAACATACAAAAATACAAATCTTTCCACTTTATAATATTACTAGCTTTTGCCCGCGACGTCGTCCGTTGGATGTCATGTCGGTTATCGCGGATGCAGACGAATTCGCGAATTAAAAAAGACAACCGCCTTCAAACATCAAAAAGTGAAAAATAACTTTAAAACAGCTATGTTATTCTGTAAGAACTCACTCCAGTTCTCACTTCTGATTCCGCGGTGAAAATTGTTTTAGGTACTCTGTAACTCGATGAAAACTATGCTAGCGCCAATAAGTGACAACATTGGCGAAGCGAACCATTATTTCGTTATTATTTTAGCAAATACTAAATACTTTTCACTTCAGGTAACTGAAATCGGAAATGAGGTAGGATTCGAATTCGCGGGTGAATTCTTACAGAATTGCACTGCAGAACACACATGGCTTTAATTTTGGAAGTCGGTGGCTTGGCTGTTCTATTTATTGTTTTGTATTGCCACCGACTTCCGAAACTAAAGTCATGTGTGTTCTGTTGTAAAGTTATTTTTCACTTTTTGGTTTTTGAAGGCAGATCGGTTGTCTTTTTTTTTAAAAAGCTTTTTAATTTTTCGCTTTTTAGTACTTCCTTATAATCTAAATCCATTAAGAAATGGCAACACAGTCAAAACAGAGATCGAAAGTACAAGGTGAGAACATTACAACATCATCCGTGTAATTTTTTTTTTGCTTTCTGTCGATTTTTCCGTAAAGTGCTGAATCAATTTCGATAAAATTTATATGGGACCACTCTTGAGGCATACCCTATCCATCAAAAAATTTTCAAAATCGCTTTACATTTGCCGGAGAAATCGCGTAACAAATATACAAAAAAAAAACAACATACAGACGAATTGAGAACCTCCTTATTTTTGAAGTCGGTTGAAAAGTAGCCTATGTCCTTCCCCAGGGTTCAAGCAATTTTCATACCAAATTTCATGAAAATCAGTTCAGCGTGAAAGCGTAACAGACAGTTACTTTCGCATTTATAATATTAAGTAAGGATTATTATATTATTATTAGCTTCTGCCCGCGGCTTCGCCCCCGTAAAAAGAACGATTATCCCAAGGGAACACATTACCGGGATAAAAAGTATCCTATGTGTTATTCCAGGAAATGGTCTACCTTTGTGCCAATTTTCATGCAAATCTGTTCGAGGGTTTACGCGTGATTGAGTAACAAACATCCAAACATCTTCACAAACTTTCACATTTATAATATTAGTAGGATAGGATTAGTATAGAAGTATTATATTATTATTAGATAACCGTTCACCATTTTTTAACCGACATCAAAAAGGAGGAGGTTATCAATTCGAATGTTTATATTATTTATTTTTTTATTTATGTTAGGGCATAACTCTGTCATATATACACGGATTTGCAAAATTCTTTTTTGTTCGAAAAAAGTTTATTCCGGAATGGTCCCATATAGATTTTATCAACATTGATACAGCCGTTTTTGAGAAAATCAACAAATTCCCAAATAAATTACTTAGACGACGTTTTAGTTTCTTCAATCTTTGGAGTACTTACAATCTCTTTTAAGTGTTTCTGCGTTTCTTAATGGATTTGGATGTTAGAGCAACACTAAAAAGCAAAAATAAAAACTTTACTTTCGGAAGTCGGTGGCAATACAAAACAACAAACACAAAGCCACCGCCACCGACTTCCAAAAGTAAAGTAATGTGTGTTCTGTGCTAAAGTTATTTATCACTTTTTAGGTTTTGAAGGCGGTTTTCTTTTTTTTGAAAAAACTTTTTTTGTCTACAGATTGGACAAAGAACGTACTCCAAGGCAGACAAGGCAGACACTCCAATAAAAGTCACATAAGCGTTACTTATTAAAATTGAACTAGGTACGCCCCTTGAAATCTACTTTACTTTGAAGCTTTGGAATTCCTCTGAGTGGAGTTCTAATCCCCAAGCAATAAATTCTATAGTTGGGAATAAGCGCTTTCAAGAAGGCGAAAATGAAAATTAAAACGGGGTAAATAGGTACGTAGTATTTTACAGAGAATTACGGTTATTACATATTCTTGGCTTTAAAAATAAGCAGCAAAATACAATTTGCGAGACACGCTTTTATGAAACAACATTGTGAAACAAACAAATGATACAATACACGACCTATGATCTTTGTTAACAACTAGAGAGCGAGAGTCGCCCCCTGGCTGCGGCCAACGTTCAACCGCGACCTTGCCGACGCGAACACAAATTAAATAACCTAAAAATAGTTCACCGCGTTGCCGACAACCCGATCTCCTGGTAAATTACGTTCGTTCATCGTCATTTACCGTGCAAAAGGGTAAGATTATTGCATTAATATCATTTTGCATGTAAATAACACTGAATTTTAAATGGATAATACTTATTATTTCGCTTGCTAGTTAGAGCTAAGAGTAACAAAGTAACCTTGGCAGAACGAGTTGGTGCCAGAGTGAGACAGCAGAGGGGTTATTGACCGTCTAGTTGCTATTGCCAACGTGTAGTGTTTTATGTATTTGATTACTTTGTTGTGTAGGTGCCACTCAATCGCATAAGCGGTCATCCTGTTAGGTACCTACCTACAGGTAAACATTGACACAACAGTATAATGTACGAACTTTGGAAAATATTTTTCACGAAACAATAGAACTTCTGAATAATTTAAGATGTTTGTGGCCCTACTTATATCTATGGGCTCTGCAAACACATAATACAATTTGAGTAGATACCTTCTTAACATGTGTAGTTAACTTCAGATAAGTTTTCGAAATCGTATTCCGATCAATTAGTAGGTAGGTACCGTTATTATCAATAAAACAACTCAATAATATTTTACTTATTTCGTTATCCATGTGCCATAACCACTTCTTCTTCTTCATCTTAATAACTACTGAACCTCAGACACTGAACATAATAAGGTTTAATAATACAATGACCTTAATATCTTCATCGTGAGTGTGCAACAAACTAGTTATTAACATATTTCTATCGGTTTGTACATTAATTACTGCCAAGTCAATGATAACACCTACCTATTGTTCGATTATACCTATGTCATGTCAATAATGTTTAGGTAAGTATAATATACCATTCAGTTGATTGAAAATAATGAATGTATTTATAGGAAAAAAGTTGTATGACCGTCGTCATCAAAGATAATTTTTTCACACATTTTTCAATTACCTACCTTATTTTTAATATTATTAGGTAGAAAATGCAATGTTGAGTTTATATGTAGGTACCTAATTGTAATTATTATTATTATATTTAGCCTTTACTGTCCCACTGCAGGGCAAAGACCTCCCTCCATTCCTTCCATCGGTCTCGACTTTTAGCTTCAGACCAATTTATTGGTCTGAGCTTTTAGCTATGTCTTGCCAATTCTTAAGGAAGCTATCCAAGTCATCCCGCCATCTCTGTCGTGGTCTACCGCGACACCGTCTCGTCATTTCAGGGCACCAATTTTGGTGCTGTGACCTAATTGTAAAATATGTTAAAAAATAATCACTTTTTTGAAAAAAGAGAACCGCCTTCAAAAACTAAAAGGTGATAAATAACTTTAGCACAGAACACACATGACTTTAGTTTCAGAAGCCGGTGGCAATACAAAACGACAAACAGAACAAAGCCACCGAAGGCGGTTCCCTTTTTTCAAAAAGTTTTTATTTTCCACTTTTTAGTGTCTCCTTATCACCCAAATCCATTAAGAAACGGCAACACAGTTAAAACAGAGATTGAAAGTCCTTCAAAGATGGAAAGATGGAAGAAACGAAAACGTCTTCTCGGTTTATGTTTTTTTTTCAAAAAGCGCATTCAAAATTTCTGTTTGTTGTATACTAAAACTAAAACCTTCTCCAGAATGTAACAAACATTTTTTTGAAAACCGCATCAAAATCGGTTCAGCCAAACGGGAGATAATCGCGGACAAACATACATACATACATACAAACATACGGGTCGAACTGATAACCTCCTTTTTTTCGAAGTCGGTTAAAAAGTAGCCTAGCTTTAGATTAAAGGTTAAGAAAATCATCTAACAATAATACAACTCATGAGTACAGTTAACCGCAAGTCCGGTAACTATGACTTTGACTGGGCTTTTAGTTCGTAGTACAAAAGTAGGGCGATTTTCTTAGTTCACATGTTATTGATGTGTGGTTGCGCGTAGGTACTTGAATATCGAAACAGTATATCGTAATTACTAAAATTAAACATACCTTTGTAAAGAGATCGCACGACACAGTATGGAAGACTTTCCCGTAGATACAGATGTCCTTGCCGACGTCTAGATCCTTCCAGTGCCAATACTCGCCGATATTGTTCTTGGGTATTTTGTCCCTCTTCACCATCCTGCCTTGCCATAACCCAGAGTTCTGTAAGAAAACAAATTGTTAATAACCTGTGTATATTATTTAGATTTATTTTATTTACTTTCAAGCTTCTAATAGTAGCCTGGCAAGTTAATTAATAACTGATATTTAAATAAAGTACCGACTTCCAAATTGTATAGGTACTAAAATATAATAAAAATTGAAACATTCATTTAAGGCGAAAAAAACTTAAAAACCACAGACGTTTCGTTGAAAAAAAAATCTGTTAGCGATGTGACAAGGCAAAAAACATCCATCTCGAAAAACTTTTACTACTGTTAATTATTCGGATTGTCTCATAATTATTCATTTAACGTTCAGAGGAACGCTATACAAACTATGAGTTAGATAGAAATATAACTTCTAAACTATTCCACTTGCTGAAAACATCAAGAACTTGCTATACCAAACCCAGTACGCAAAAAATAATATCGTTAAGATAAATCTACAGGCGGAAGGAAACTCGGAAGAAGTGTTATTACCGCAATCATTATTAATAATAATAATCGCTTTATTACTGAAGGCTGGGAGGAAACGATTATGAAGTAAGACGGCCCCAATTTCTTCGGCCGAAACTCGACATGCTTACCAAACTCGAATGTTCCATTAAAAGAACACTGTCATTTTTATATAGCATTATTGGAGTTTCTTTGCAGTAAAAGGAAGAGACTTTTTAGCAACGATTTTTTTAGAAACCTGATCAATGAACAACGAATGCCTTCCTTTTTAGTTTCAATAACTAATAGGTATTACCCTTTTGACTTTTGGGCTAGAAACCGAAAAGGCCCGACTAGCATATTATTTATAGTATATTATTATAATAACTTTGTATATTATTATGCAAGCTTATTTGAATGAAAAATCATTCTTGTAAAACATTTTTATTAAATATACACGTGGCTAGAAATTAGAAAAGCAACTATACTAAATGATTTATTTTGTTAATTAAGCAGTTTCGGGAAAAATCACTCGCCCACAACGGACAGACCACCGAAATGACATTAGTTGATAAATTTATATTAGAAATATATGTCCATATTTCTTGCGAAAAACTAGAAACATAGGTAAAACAAAAGAAAAACTCCGCATCGATATACTAGTATATCACACGTCTGCGAAGATAAAATGATTTTTTGTGTGAATACATAATAGCGACCGGCCATTCACGAGACGCGAGCCTGCGGAACAAAGCGCCTGCAACCGCCGCGACGCATTCATGCCGAGACAAATGCGTGCTCATTTGCTATCTCCGTTTCAGATCCGCACACAATTGGTACAAAATTCCATTCCTTAAGTAAGGAAAAATAAATATGTATAGAGTTGTAGACATATTTCAGTTTTCTTAAAATATTCTTTCTCGTGGGGTTTAATATTTATATTATATAATTATAAAATGGTGCTTTAACTTTCATACTACTTTTTCGTTTTAAACTCTATAGCACATTTGAATTTTTACAAATTGTCACATGACAGAACACATTATTGTTACTTTCTATGTACACCTACTTATTAAATACAAACGTATAACGTTCACTACACATAGACTGCTTTCAATTGAGGTCAAAGAGTACATACTTGTGCGCCTTGATTTGCGAATAATAATAATTATTTATTTACTATAATTTGCGAATATTCCCGATCGGTAATACTCCGTCGTCAACACTCAAAAGTTCCATTCGTTCAATGTTGACGAACGGGACCGTTTTTCGATTATTTCAATCATTCACGGGAATAATTGGAATAATCGAAAAACGACAAAGGTGTTAACGGTAACACCTCTGTGATCTGTCGTTAACACTGTTGACGATCGTTGAAATATTATTATTGTAATTACTGTACCATATACACAAGTATTTGTTATTTTGTGTAGTAAAATTCCTGATACCCTGATGTTAAAGTAAAAAAACAAGTACCTATTTTGTGACTTTGATGTTAATGTTTTGCTTTGGACGTCGTACTTAGTTAAAACATTTTAAAAGTCCGTTTCATATTTAATTGAACTCCACCTTTCTAAACTCTTAAACTAAGAATGTGTACGACTGGGAAAAAAGTTCCGATTGTCAACACTGTGAACAAACGGAACTTTTTTTTCCCGATCGTCAACAGTGTTGACGACGGGGTGTTTCTGATCGAGAATATTCGATAATTTGGTGACAAACAATAATACAATAATTTGGTACAGAGATGTGACTAATTTATCTCCTGGCTCCAACACTAGGTTTATACCCTGTGACTTGGGAGTCTGTGATTCCAAAAACTTATGCTAACAATGACAAAGTGCGTCAATATACCAATAGACTTATTTAACTAATTTACAAAAACATTACGAAAAATATAAGAGAAGAGAAATGTGTGTGTGTATGTGAGTGTGTGTGTGTATGTGTGTGTGTGTGAGTTTGTGTGCGTGCGTGTGTGCGTGCGCGCGTGTGTGTGTGATATGAGGATATGAGGCGTATAATATGTGTCTAAAGTTGTTTAGGATTGGGCGAGCATCAGCCACATTTTCACCGTATTTTTACATTGATGATAATTGAATTGGTGCATCTGGAGAATTTATTAATTTGGTTATATAAACTACTAGTTTTTGTCCGCGACTTCGTCCGCGTGAATAACGGTTAAAAAGTAACCTATGTCCTTCCCCAGGGCTCAAACTATCTTCATGGCAAATTTCATTAAAATGGATTCAGCCGTTTCATCGTGAAAGTGTAACAGACAGAGTTACTTTCGCATTTATAATATTATAATAAATAATAAACTATTAACTATAACTGAGGTAGTTAAATTGACGTTTTGCGAAGGTGGTCTTATGTCCTGGTGGGATAACAATATCACGACGTTTGGTTTTTATTTGAAATGGGAGTCAATGTCTTCTTAGTATTCACTGTAACACATACTAGTCCTCTCACTGACAATACTTTGCTTTACCTATAAAGTTCCATTGTTGAGTATCTGAAGGACTTGCAAAACATAACTTTGAGAACAGCCCTCTGGGCCCTTTCTTGTTTTAGAAAGTGTGATTTGCAAGCGCCACCGCATGCTGGCAAACGATATAAGAGGAGATTGGCCAAAGTGAAAAATACACCAACTTTAGTGTATCTGTGTCTGCTGAACAGCGAAGTTTTTTGAAAATACATATGAGTTTTCGCGTTCGGACTAATAAATAATAATTGATTCCAATTAATAAAAATCCCACACGATTTCAATGTAACTGTGAACATTCGACATGGCAAGTACCGTACGAAAATGCTAGGACTGCGCTACGACGATGCTAGACTACGCAACAATGTTACGATCGAGCTATGGCAGCGCTCAGACATTGTTAAGAATGCGCTACGACAGCGCTACGATGGCACTACAAAAGACACTACGACATTGATACGACGGCAGTACAAAAGGGCTACGCCAGTGTTACGGTAGTGCTACGACAGTGCTACGACAATGCTACAACAGCGCTACGACTGCGCTACGACAGCGCTACGACAGTAATACGACGGCACTAGAAACGGGCTACATCAGTATTATGACAGCGCTACGACAGTGATACGACGGCACTACAAAAGGGCTACGCCAGAGATATGACAGTGCTACAACAATGCTACAACAGCGCTAATAAGGATGACTACACAATCCGAATTTAAAGGGAAGTGCAATCAATTATGTAATTCTACTTTCGCACATTATCCCCTTATCCTGAATAAATCACTCTCGACTTAGACACGCTTCAGGCACGGTATGTTTAGTTAAAAAATATCGAATAAGTAGATCATTTTTAAGCGAATTATTCGCGTCTAGGCGGTCTGTGTATTAATTGCGAGAGTTCTTTATCAACGAAAGCTTTGCCTAGTGTCTGTCGATTCGAGTTGCAAGTATCTGCCTGTCCTGTTTGCAACATCGTTTTCAGTGGATTTAATATCAACTTTGTGCATCCCAAAAAAACAACGAAAAGTACTTTTGTAGGACTTTCCTACGTTGTTTATCATAAGCCCACGCAAATAAAACTTTCGAAAACATAATAAAATGCAGCCGGACCACAAAACGGTATTTTTTTATAAAAAAGTTAAATAAAGGCTTTTATTAAAAAAAGGTCGATTTGCGAGCTCCACATATGAAGGTGGCGAAATACTTTAGGGTCGTGTCGACGCAGGATTGGGCATGCTAAATATAATATTGTTTCGAGAAACACGCGGCGCCGCAATGGCCGCATAGAATAACAAATAAGAAAAACAAAATCAATTCGTACATATAAGTAGTGAGTATTACATAGCGAATATAAGCAGATACAGTTGAATTGCGTTACCTATAGCTGTTTAGGTAGGTACCGTCCACGTATATTGGAATAAGCAGACGGGCTTTAGGATCTAATCTACATATTTAAATCTGCCCGTGAATATCGTTTAAAAGTTGACAGTGGAAGAACGTGATAATTTCTTACAACGCTGTAGATAGAAAAAGAACACGAAGGTCTGAAAATATATTGTAATACACGGCTGGAGTCTTAACGATAAAATTATGTTTTTGTTCTCCATTGTATCAGAAGGCATTAGTGATACTTCCACAGGTAGTATCTGGCTGATAATGACTAACGTTATTTGTCTTCAGCTACTATCGAAGCCTTGTTTCAAAATATCAAACCTTAGAAGCAATTTCAGTGGCGATACGTTTAGCTATGTTCTAAAGAAATTAACTATAACATACAAGAATAGTACCTGTATTTTAGGCTCTATGACGGTAATGGAGTCATCCTCTAGAAAGTACACGATGTTCACGATCCTGACTCGGTACTTCTCATTAGGGTTTTCAAATACGGGTTGCTTGAAGAATGCAGTGAAGGTGAGACATCGCTTGTCGTAGTGCACCCAGTGCGGCACTACGGCTGGGAGCGCGGGCTGCTTCACTCGACCGTATGTCAGCGATGGATCGTAGCTGTAAGCAACGAATGATTCAATTATCAATTAATCAATTTCAGTACCCTCTTACAGGCTGGAGATAATATGGCATGGCAGAGTCTCAGTATTATTTATTCATGTAAGCACGAAATATATTTAAAACTAAAGTAATGTTATAAAAAAGAAGAAGACGGCGGGATGAGCTTGACGCTCACAGTACGGATTGGTCCATAGTAGCTCTGAATAGAGAGGGTTGAAAAGGAGAAAGGGAGGCCTTTGCCCTGCAGTGGGACAATACAGACTGAAAAAAATAAAATAAATAAATCTATATACATAAAAATGAATCGCCGAAATGTATGTAAGTATATAACTTCCGAACGGCTGGACCAAATTGGATAATTCGTTTTTTTGTGTTCAATATTGTCAGGAGGTTTGTATAAAATATTTTTTAGGTATGTAGGGTAGGTAGGTAGGTAGGTAGGTAGGTAGGTAGGTAGTGTAGGGGTAGGTAGGTAGGTAGGTAGGTAGTGTAGGGGTAGGTAGGTAGGTAGGTAGTGTAGGGGTATGTGGGTAGTGTTGTGTAGGTAGGTAGTGTTGGGTAGGTAGGTAGTGTAGGGTAGTGTAGGGTAGGTAGGTAGGTAGGTTGTTTGGGTAGGGTAGGTAGGTAGGTAGGTAGGGTAGGTAGGTAGGGTAGTTTGGTAAGGTAGGTAGGTTGGTAGTTTGATAAGGTAGATAGATAGGGACAGGACAACGTCTGTCAGGTCAGCTAGTATATATAAAAAGAGGAAAGATTTGAGTTTTTAAAGTTTGTTTGAAATGCATAAACGCAAAAAATACTTAACCGATTTAAAAAATTCTTTCACTAACAGGAATCTCCCTTATGCCTGGGTGCCGGCTACATTTTATTATCAAAACATTTGGGATCCGTAAGTCAAATTCACGCGGACTAACTTGCGGGCAAAGTGCTAGTTATAAATAAAGAAAAATGCATTCAAATAAAAACCTTTGCAACGGTGACATTCTAAAACTCGATGTGCCATATTATCGCCAGCGAAGTGTACCCCATTTCTTATTCAAAACAAAGTCTTTGAGTCGTATGCTTAAACACTCACATTACGAACGAAATATCTGCAAGCCATGCAAATGTTAATATTCGTTGCGGAGTTCATTTGCGATTATAGAAAGCTAAGCGCTGAGTCACTGCATCAATCAAAGTCATCAAAATACACCTTTGTTTTCGACAGACGTACAATTTTCTACTGGTAATAGTCCATAATAAGATCTCAATGCAGGGCATAACGAGTAGAGTGGCAATTGCGATCGCTGTGCGATTTCAATCCCGGTCTATAATTGAACATTTCTTGACTGACCTTCGAGGTCGGGCCACATAGGCGAAAGGGAGCATAAGCGGAGTATGGTAACGTTGAGACTATTCGTTCACGTAAGATTCATTTTCATTATTTCGGGTAGTTACGTTCCCATTTTTACGGTGTAGGTATTTTTTAACCTAATAGCCACTATTTTGCTCATGTTGTTGTGTTGTTGTTTTCACTGATAATTATGTTAAACACTTTTTGCAGAGTATCTTTTAAATCTACTTATCTGTATTTAAGTACCCACTTGTAAAGTCTAGCTACAACACGTATAATAAATATTAAAATGCCATAGCCACTTATAAAAAAAACTAAAATAAGTGCAACGCAATATTAAAAAGCCACTTATAAAAAAATTTAAAATAAGTGCAACACATTTGAATCAAAATGTATGTTTTGAAGTCCTCACATTACTAGTTGTCTACGACTGATTCAGAATTGAATGAAAATATATGGGTTATTGACATTAGCCATTCCCTTGCGTCAGACATTCCGAGGGATGACCCGCGCGAGAGTGACTCTCAATACTTAATGGATCATTGCCAAGTAATTATGTCTTATCAAAGAGTGGGTGTTTGTTGGCACCGACAGTAGACGCTTTTCCTTCAGTTCAAACTACAAGGACAACGCCCTTTCGTTGCTTGGCAGGGATGAGTAACGCTAGGCTCAGCGCTTTATGAACTCTTCTTAGACAAGTAGACATGAAACTTGTTGTAAGCGATAGTGTAGATAGATATCTGTTATTTATTAGGAATTTGGATAAACAGAACGATGCGTTACCCTTTTGTTAAAACACTGTTTATAAATATGAACATTACTTCTCAACAATTCTAAAATAAGTTTTCGAGGTCTTACAACTTTCTAGCTCTAATCAAGATGCGTCGTCAAATTCGAAATTAGAACAACATCTGCACGAGAAACATTGAAGTGCCGTTGATCTTAAGCTACAGTACAGTTGCTAACTTGTGTTGACTTACTTAACTGAGTCCTCGGGGAGAGCGAAGGCGTTACTGTCGACATCAGTGGCAGTCCCCCCCGGACCTCGGACCACGGTGTCAGGGAACCTGTGTCCCTGGTAGTACCGGAGAGAGCTTCGCATGTGATACTGTGTCTTGGTCGGGTCTGAGAACGTCAGACCTGGTAGTTTTGGTAGTCCCCATGCCATTGTGAGCTTTAACAAACCTTTCTGAAATAAAAATAAGCATGAAATGAAAAAGCATCTCATTAAAATGAAGGCGTCTACTTAATTCAGGGTTTCCAATATTTAATAGAAATGTATTTAATAAATATGTACAATTTTCACACGCACGATAAAAAAGAAAACCTATAACTATTAAACTAAAAAAAAGCTTTTTTACAAAAAAGATAACCGCCTTCAAAATCTAAAAAGTGATAAGATATATAACACTTTTTAGATTTTGAAGGCGGTTATCTTTTTTGTAAAAATGCTTTTTATTTTTCACTTTTTAGTACTTCCTTATCATCTAAATCCATTAAGAAACGGCAACACAGTCAAAACAGAGATTGATAGTACAAGGTTTGGAGAACATTACAACATCATCCAAGTATATTTTTTTGCTTTCTGTCGATTTTTTCAAAAAGTACTGAATAAATTTCGAAAAAAATTATATGGGATCACCCTTGAGGCATACCCTTATCCATCAAAAAAAGAATTTTCAAAATCACTACATTTGCCGGAGAAATCACATAACAAATATACAAAAAAAAAGATACAGACGAATTGAGAACCTCCTTCTTTTTGAAGTCGGTTGAAAAAGAATACAAAAGTCATAAAAAATCCCTTCAGTTCGCCATCATCTGCAAATGTGCCTAAGAGACTAGTAGCATTGCCACGTTCGATGTAAGTAAATGCTTAATCCCTGACCAAGATAAAAACCAGCTCTTGGATCACGGGAAGTGTCCAAGGATTATAGTAACACAGGTTTCCAGGTATTCAGCCAATTCTCCTAGTTAAGCTAGCCCAACAATCATTATAATATAAGTTACATCATCACATAACAAGAACTTCATAAACAAATTCACTAATTCAACAATTTATCTATATATGTATGTATTTAAAATGTATTTGTGTATGGTTTCCCTAGTTTGGGGTCAGATGGCCGTGTGTGAAATGTCCCCCCCACATATTATTATTATTATTTTTCCTCGAACGAACCTGTGATTATTTTCATGCACGTTCAATTATGACCATTGTATAAGTATTAGTATTTCTGAGCGAAACTAACACACCGTGTTACTTGCTAAACATTCCCGCAGGTTGTTAAGTAATCTATAATCTAACTACAGCTACAAACTAACTGCAACTGTATAATCACAGCTGTTTGCTATCTTTATCGGTACACATTGTATTTTTTATGATATAATGACATTCCAGATTTATAAATATTTTTTATTCACATCTACAATTTAAAAATATAGGGTTGTGATTTGGAATACGTTACTTGCTAATACATTTTTAACTTCATCTATAAAAACGTTGCCCTCACTAGGATTTTTTCTTGTATCGTGGCTTCGTTTACCAATATACAAATTACCAGACCTGGAACAACTACCTGTGGGCCAAATATTTATTGCGTGCGAGAATTGAACCAGCTATATGCAACGCAGTCTGTAGTCAATCGCTGAACCAACTGAGCCAACCGCGTCATCTTTGATTAACTGTCTGATTGGTTGAGTCAAGTCCTAAGGGCGAATTTCACCAAATTTTTATAAATAGTACACTTTTTTTCTGTGTAAATAAAATTGGCATCTTGACAGTTTTTATATGGAAAAGCTCTGAATAATTCAAAATAATTCAAAATTTGTTAGCATGTTAAGTTACACTATAGGTTTAAAAGTTTGTTGTAATTCGCCCTTAGGACACCATCTTAGCAATGAAATGAAATTCGCCCTGAGTTAGTATCATTAATGAACACAACTGTCCAAAAAATATATACAGCTTGAATTCGAACTCGTGTTCCTATCTAAAACGTGGATACAACGTCGATAAATCAGATGACAAGTAGGTAACATAAGCGATGTGCGAGCTACTTACGTGAACCTTCACATTCAGCCAAGAGTATCTCCACGCATCACGCAAAAGAAGCGATACACGCACAGCGCACTAAGGAAATGAAGTAATCTCGCGGTTTGCTATAAATAACCTGTGTATCATGAGCCCACGTGTAATCCAACTACCTGGTTTTATGCAAGCCTAAGAGTGCGCGGTAACTGTCAAATCCTCGTGGAAGCATAAAAAAATGGGGTGAAGATATTGTAGGATAATTAACTACTCTTAAATTAATATAGCTAGGTACCTACTTCGATCAAGAAAAAATTAAAGAGATTTGATACTTTTATGCATCGATTTTGAAGTTATTTCTATGCATATTGACACAAAAAAAATCGTACTTAGATCTCCTATTTCTATTAAATTTCCGTAAATTATGATTTAGTTATTTTTAGTTTTTATTTTACTTAGAGCCGCGGCCACCGTGCCATGTTTGAAGCACAACTAAATTATTTTCCATTACTTAGAAACTCATGTAGGTATGTGGTAAATGTCGACAGAGGTGAGTTGGGTATACCGAATAAAATAATAAATTCTTACCTAAAATATAATACAGAAGACGATAAGTTGATGTGAATAAATAACGATGCTTTATAAAAACCGAACTAAAGAGGAAAATGTAACGAAAAAGCTTGCTTTGTTAGAATAAGCGAATGACAGCCCGACAGCCCCGTTGTCGGGTAAACAGCTGTTATAATTATAAACAA
The DNA here is from genome assembly GCA_947361185.1 of Charanyca ferruginea. Taxonomy (NCBI): domain Eukaryota; kingdom Metazoa; phylum Arthropoda; class Insecta; order Lepidoptera; family Noctuidae; genus Charanyca; species Charanyca ferruginea. Next base: position 15,028,299 of record OX376059.1, on the reverse strand, counting down.
AGCGTTGCTAGGTGATAACAACCCTGCATACTCCTTGCGGTGTGAGGAAGGAAACTTTTTGTTTAAATAAATCAATAAGATCCTTGTTTTTTGCGATGGTCGGCAGCGTGGCTTCGAGTACATTCTTTGAATGCACATGCGTACAAGTGTGTCCACGATTGATCTTACATGTGTAAAACATTTAGCAAATAATTATTATTAAATTAAGAAGAGCAATAACATCCATTTCTCAAAAAAAAAAAACATAAAAATCGGATAACGCGATTTTTATGTTTTTTTTTTAGAATAGGTCGAAGGCTAAGCTATACCCTCAGTTTCGAAAGCTTATTCAATTTAATCTGATTTCTCCTGTCATCCCGTAAGTCCTGCCAGTCAACTTTTTTTTTTTTTTTGTAGTGTGGCACTAGACATCTTTGTGCCAATGTCGGGTACCAGTCAACTTACTTAAAGTTTACTACTTACCTATTGTTATTTCTAAGAACTAATTACAACAGCTAACTAGGTATATCTTATACTTTACATTAAAATAGCTGACTGGCCTTTCGAAAACCGGTGTAGGGCACGCCAAAGTCATCTACACTTCTACACTAATAATAATAATATAATATAGAATATAATATTATAATATTAATATTTAATATATATATTATATAAATAATATTATAAAGAGGAAAGATTTGATTGTTTTTTTGTTTGTTTGCATTGAATAGGCTCCGAAACTACATGACCGATTTGAAAAATTATTTCACTGTTGGATGCTACACTATCACCGGTGAACATAGGCTATATTAAATTTTCAAAAAAAGTTAGGGATCCATACTAAAACTCCAATAATGTAACCCAAGGTGTGAAAAAAATTACAATTAACTTTCTTACATCGCGTGCGCTGCGAAAACTATTGATTATAGAACAAAATAATGTACTACGTCTTTGCAGAACATATAATTAACAAAAAATATCGCGACAGCATATATGTCTAACTATTATAGTTATGTCACAATAAGTGTTTTTTCAATAAAAAAAAAATGTAAATGCCACCGCTATAAAAGCTTTTTTATTTATACTTTCGAATTAATCCTTATCATATTTAAGTCTGCTTCAATACCATTATACGACTTTTTGAATTATTCAATTTGGACATTCCATTCGAAAGATTAAAAATGTAAGTTATTTGAAAAATGTCGTATGGTCGCCGCTCACGCCGCTCGGTTAGACAATAGACATATTGTACCTCTTTGGATTAGACGGCACCATAATAATAATAAGCGATGTATGCGTCACTGGGGTACGGGAGGGGAGCCAAAGTCAAGAAATAAAGTGCCGCGAAGTAAAAAAAATACAATAAAAATATAATTTCATATTCGAATTTTCTTCATTTTACTCTTTGTTAATGAGATGGGAGAGTGTGTGTGTGTGTGTGTAAAAAAATATAATTAAATGTTTGTTTAATACCAGTGCGAAGCCGGGGTGCGGGCTGCTAGTACTTCATATTCTTTGCCTATGTATAACTTAGTTGCGTCTTTTGTGGAAACTTTAAATGATTACTAGTGAAATTAAACTTAAACAGCCAAAAACGACGATAGACGGAATCTCGACCGCCACAACAGATTAGTTATAGACCTAATACAATACGTCCAGACTCCTAGTGAAAGTCTAAAGTCTAGATACTACTCGTACGACCGTCTAGACGCCAAGAACCTGTCACGACTTGCAACAATGCAACGTTGCATACTAACTGTGTAACATTATTTTACTTGATCTGAGGTGTGACAACAAAAATAATGTATGTTAAGTACCTATAAGTGTATATGATACAGTGCTTCATTCATTTACATTATAAACTAATACCGTACCAAGTAAATTGTATGTATAGGCATATATTTGTTTACTTAAATCGCTAAAACCAACTAAACCGTCGGCAACCTTCTGAAACGGAAGAGCGAATATTTTCAATATTCATAAATTTCCTGTTTTTAAACAGCTACTTAAAGTTCTAATTATTCATCTATATTTCTATTTCTATATACATATAATAAAACAGTAACAAAACTGTGTCTGTACATTGAATATATTAAAAAAAAAAAAATTGAGGGGGGTTTAGGAACAGTAATAGAGCCCGAATCCAAAAAAAAAATTATGTCTGTTTGTACACGCTAATCTTCGGAACTGCTGGACGGATTTGAATGTTTTTTGTTTTTGTTGTATAGGTATTAAGTCTGGGCAACATATAGGCAACATATATAATTTATCTTGGAAACTTGAACACCTGATGCAGAACCGCAACAGACCAGCTGAACTATAAGAGATACAAAAATGGTACCATAGCAAAAGTTGTTCCACGTGATGAGCATTTTCTGCTGAGAGAATAAATTTGAAGATCTGGAATACCTGATGTGGAACTCCAAGAGCCCAGCTACACCATGACACATATAGGAATGACGTGTTAGCAAAAGTTGTTCGGTCTGATGGGCATTTCCTGTTGACTTATAAAAATCGAAGATCAGAAACATCTGATGTGATAATCAAAGCTATCACTAATTTCACTGTATCTTATAAAATAACATAAGCTGGGAGTACCTCCATGCGGTGAAGGCGGTAACCGTTTAGGACTGATTTTTGATGACGATGGTATATCATTGAAAATTTGACTCTACTGGCCAAAATTCCCATTTATTTTTTTATTTCATCGAATAAATAGCCTTCGGGCTTATGTTATTTGGGTGTTTAATTTCCTTTTCCATTTATCTTCGTGACACGGTAGCCTACCCGGTAACGCAGGGGAGCAGTCACTTAGATTTTAATTGATCAGGTATCTTCTTTACAATAAAACTATAACCATGCCTAGAAAGAGGTCAAATCTTTCCCAATGTTCCAAAGGAGCTAAAAGATTGAGGATCATAAGATCCCAAGAATCTACCGAAGAGCGTCAGGAGAGACTTGATGCTGTTCGAGAACATCAGGGTGCAACTCGCTCCGTGGAAACCTCTTCAGATCGCGAAGCACGCCTGCGTTCTCAGCGTATTTACGCATCTACATCCAGGTCTCTAGAGCCCAGTGAAGAGTATGATGCGCGACTGACCGCTGATCGTGAACGTCATATATTGTCTCGCGAGTCGGAGACGTTCACGGATAGAGAATTGCGCTTGAGTTCTCAGCGTATCTACGCATCTGCTGCGGAACGTGATGCGCGACTGTCCGCTGATCGTGAGCGACATGCATTGTCTCGCGAATAGGAAACGTTTACCGATACAGAATCACGCTTGAGTTCTTAGCGTATTCGCACATCTACTAACAGGTCTTTTGAACCGAATGATGAACGTGATGCACGACTAACTGCTGATCGAGATTATCATACACTAGCGACCCGACACAGCTTCGCATTGGCCTATAGCCTTCCTCGGTAAATGGACTATCCAACACAAAAATATTTTTTTAATTCGAACCATTAGATCCTGAGATTAGCGCGTTCAACCAAACAAACAAACAAACTTCAGCTTTATAATATTATAGTACAGATTGTCCCGAACACGCACACAACAAAATATTCATAATCAGTTAGAAAGTGACAGAAAAAGAATTGCTGGAGTACGGCATGAAGAGACAGAAGAAGAGCGCAACGAATGTATCAATTCTGATCGACTTCGACATTCTCTGGACAGAATGTCGATATCATCTGAAGAATCGGATGTGTCTCAAGATATAGCCGTAGGTCATGGCGACTTTTCTTGGGTTGGTAAGGAACGGAGTTCATTTACGTATACTCCTATGATTGACTACGCCACATATTCCGCCATCGGAGGTATGATTCAAAATTGTGCTTTTTGAACGTCTCGAATCATCTCGCGCATCCCGTTGTTTTCCCGTCCCCGGGCTCTTAGAATTCGACATCAGACGTTTCAGATCTTCGATTTTGCCGACCCCGTTGTCGCTGGCATAAGCAACACGATCCGCGTACGAAGTCGCGGGCAGAGGCTAGTTATTATAATATTTACTTATATATTTATATCACCGTTTGATTATTAAAACCGTTAGTTCATAATGCACGATTGCTTATGGAACCGAAGAGCCGTGCCGAAAGCTTCGAAACTTCACATCAAAAGAGCCGCATGTGGCTCGCGATCACAGGTTACCGACCTAAACTAAACGGATGACTGGAATTTATAAGTCCTGATAAGAAACATCACCTATAAAAACTATACATTTAAGAAATATTGATGGAATCACTGCTGAAAAAGAATAATCAATCAAATCAGCTAAGCCTAAAAACATTGTTTAAATCTAAACGCCAAGGGCGTGAGGTATAACGAAGGTGTTATATTAATGTCAGGTGTCACAGGTGAGAAGCGAGAGACCCGTGTCGCACGTTGATTAATGTGCGCCGGGACCACCGATAGATAGCCTTCGTCAAAAGTGTCGAAGGACGCAGCCCGACGATGCCCGTCGCTTCGGTCGGCGGACACCCTGAGCCACTGTAATTGGACATTCATGAATAAATAATTCCCTTGTGTGTCATTCAAATTGCGATTTTATTACATACGATAATTTTTACGTTATTATTCTATTGTGAAGTTTCAACAGGCAGTCAGTCCCTGTAAAACTTTAGGTGGATGATGATTTTGTGGAATGTTTCATTTTATCAGTCAATGCTTCTGAGTTTGTGAATACAAACATTATACATTTAGTTGCATAAGCTTTGTATTTCTAAAAGTACATAAACACAAACCGTTTTAGTTAACGAATGAATTCCTATTCGTGACACAATAGCTGTTAAGTGAACTTTGCTGAAACTACATTTAGCTTCTGCCTGTGACAGTACGCAAAGTCAACAAACAGCCACGCTTCGGGATCGAATAATAGTTCTGCTCTCGATTTATCTCGCTCGTTTCCTCTTAAATACCACTCGATATATTTTTAGTGATCACTAACGAACTACATTCTATTTTAGGTATCGAGATGGCTTACCTAGCCAAGTACATATCGAGAAGCTCACGGCTGGCTGCGTGTTATCAGAGGGGGTATAGCACAGCGTCACCCTTCGTATTTTCTGAAGAGGTTCGCCGCGCCAAGTCAGATGGTAAACCGATTGTCGCTCTGGAATCAACGATTATTACACATGGAATGCCATACCCTCAGAATTTGGAAACTGCTAAGCAAGTTGAGAATATCATTAGAGAAAGGGTGAGTTTTAAAAATGTATGAAGCGTACAGTTACCTAAGTACATGATATAGCTTCAGTTACGATCCGATATCTAGTGCTACACTTTCGCAGACCTTTCATAGCAATATACTCGTACTCTTGAGATAAAGTTTGTCTTTAGATATTTCACAAAAGAATGTTTAACAGTTTTGAAATGTTTTGTTTTTTAATTAAACAAACTTGTGTATAGATATGGCTAAAACTGTTTTATCTTTTTTAACTTTCACGTAGGTTGAACTCTGGAATAAAATTGTTTGCGCACATTTTAATATTTTTTAATTACGCAGGGTGCAATACCAGCTACAATAGCAATCCTCAAAGGTCAGCTGACTATAGGATTATCAGAGGAGCAGCTGGGCTACCTAGCTGTAGTCAAGGGTGTGGTGAAGGCTTCGCGAAGGGACCTGGCGCCGATAGCCGCCGCCAAACTGGACGGGGCCACTACCGTCGCTGGCACTATCATAGCGGCACAGCTTGCTGACATACCGGTGTTCGTTACCGGCGGGATAGGTGACTTATTTGTATACTTATACCTAACGTAATATCACGCCTGTATTCCCCAAAGTGGTAGGCAGTGGTTTGTAGTACTACCAAATTTAGCCATGTGAAGGTAAACGGTAAACTATCTTAATTTATTTTAAATATACTGATTGTGTTATGAAAGTATTTTTCCACTAACCAGTCTCAATGCGAAACTCCAAGCCGCTGTAAACTGTTTATCAGATAAACCTTATAACACTTCAACTACCCTGGGAAATGAACCCGTTTTTTGCAGCAGCTGTGGTTATCTAATTATATAGAAAAGCTTTCCACAAGCAAAACAATTTTCTTCTCTCCTTCGGCTTATACCGAAAGAAAAGTTAAAAAAATATCTCAATTTAAAGCTAACCGGAAACTTTATTAAACTGGCAATTTTATCAAATCAACGACTCATTAAAAGAAATAAAGAATAATAAAAGCGGTTTTAGTTGACGGTTATAGAATCAGGAAGATGCTTGATTGATTGAGCTAATCACGTAAGTTTTAAATGGAAATTATGTTTTTATTTAAATAACTGATCTAAAATTTCATCCCTGAGGGCGTCTTGAATCATGATCTGAATCTATGGTATGGTAGTCTATGGTATGACAAAGTGTGATTTACACGCTCGCGTATGTATATGTAGGATCGTCAGTGGGCGATCGAGGAGGAGCGCCGAGTGGTATAGTACATCGTCAGGAGTATGGGCGTTCCCATTATCCCATTATCGATAAACAAGACCTGTAAAAACAATTACACACTATTTGTAAAGAAAACACAATGCAAATGGTAATCAGTAACAAGAATAAAGTAAGTTCAAGGTACAGCAACAATACAGTTAATCGAACAGACCATTAAGGTCCCACAGTTCGTACAGTGGCGAAGCCACCCAATGATAAACGAACAAACCCTTAAGGTTTATAGTTCGTACAGCAGCCTAAGCCACCCAATGATAAACGAACAAACCCTTAAGGTTCATAGTTCGTACAGTAGCATAAGCCACCCAAATACAAAGTGTATCGCTCGCTAGCAGCAAGCCTATACAGCTATGTGAATATACAGCAGCGCTGTACCAGGTAAACCGACAGAATTGTCGGGAGCAGGAACTCTTTACTGAGTTGAATCCGAGGATCGACTGCCATACTTACGGAGTGCACGCTCTTTTATAAGGCGATGCCCCCCACCTTGCAACCTCTCCATACAAGTCTGCCCATGCGCACGGAAGTGCGTCACGCGTTTACTTGATACAAAACACTAAAATGTGCTGAATCTAATAAGATCTGTAATCAAATAACACAATAATAATTGTTATGAATAAACAATAGTGATTTCATAAAGTAATTCGTTTTACATTCAAAGTAACGTGTCAACAATTGTTTTGAATAAAAGCATCGATAACAATTATCGAAATAAAGTAACCACAAATCAGTGTGCACACACAATTAATCATGTTTCGAATTAATAGACAATAATTGATAGTAAAATCACATAAATTAACAATAAAAAACACAAATCATAACAAATTTAGTTAACACCCACAATGTGATTAATAAACTGTCTCCGACATATATATTATACAAACATTTTTTTAAATTGGCATGTATACCCGTAGCTCTACAATGTAAACATACGACTGCTAGCATAAACATGAAAAGGAACGGTTTGTTACAACTTACACACAAAACTAGTACTATTTAAAAAATATTACAAACATTCCTTAGAAGCACTATAAAACGCAATTTATTATAATTTATAATCTTATCTATGACTGTTACACTACACTCAATAACTCGAGGTATTATGTAGCAAGCTAACAGGCTCACATAAATAGCCCCATACAACAGACATAAAAAGACCTCAAGTGCAGTTCTCGCACGGATAGAGGCACTTGTTAGCAGACGGCATTCCGTTGCGTAATAGCGGTCACCATTACGGCACACAACCAGTTAGAATATGGCGACAATATACATGTATACTTAGCAAATTATAGTTATATTTTCTTTCGTCTTCGTCGTTAAAATCTGCGGTCTTACTTCGAGCTCAGCATCGAATCGAATTAGTGTCAAATCGAGATTAATTTAATACAAAAACTCGTGTAGATTGATATTAATTTGTTTTGATTCAAACTCGAACGGAAATAAACCAGATAACAAGCCTCATGAAGGACTAGCAGAACAAAAGACCAAAAACTGAGATTGACCTAATATATAACTACAAATAATGCCAAACAAGTTCTCCCATAAGTTGTGTAACTATATTTTGTTCTTTCTCAACACATGTGTGCTCCCATGTTTCTTCATAACACGCCTCATGTCATGTCGGTGTAATTGCGGCGACGTTACCGCGGCTGTTACATCTAAAATTCTTTATTATAACGCAAGTCGTACTTCAATACGTTGACGTCGAGGCAGTCTTCACGCTTAATAAACCTGTTTACGACTGCCATTTAAATGAAACGACAATCTTAATTAAACGATCCAAAATCATATGAGACGCAACGTATACCTATATTATATGTATTCAACGTTCAAAGTATTTTGTTTGGTTGTTATAGATACGAATACGGCGCCTGCAATTAACGTGTTGTTACAGGATTATGATCACGCTACTCCCGTACAAGGTAGTGCTAAGTCACGACTTACAAACAGTAGCAATCATCGTAAAAACACCGCAAACACTCCAATTAACTGTGCTCGTGAATTCACAAATGAATTTCAACGATATCACGGTTGGATTCAACACTTTGCCGGCGCATTCATTACTGTCAGTCGCATCGTAGCCGTGCCGAACTGGCGATGTAATTAACAACGAATTCCGTGAAACAGAGCGCGATTTATCACCTTCTAGATAAGCATTCGTATTCCCTGGGCTTGCAAATTATCGTGAGAAGCAGTCTTATTCCGTTCCCAACGATTTGAATTAGCGTCTGTCAGGATAAGGTTTGCGAGCAAGGAACAGTCAAATGTCTGTGAATACACGAGAGCATAGATACCAAAGGATTACGCTATATCGGCACTTCGCAACGACAAGGGTTGGCGGGACGAAGCCAAAATGGCGAATTTCGATGGCCGCCGCGTCGTTATCGTGTCGTAGACGATTTATTATAAAGGCACTGCTAAACTAGAAGCTTTGCAAACGACCCCTCTTTTGAACGAGACTCTCCGCTAAGCACTATGCATAGCTTTTTATTAGAGTTAGGTACGTACGCAAGTTTAACTCGTTAACATTAAATTAGGTTTCTTCAAAAAGTTCATTAGTTGATAGCATATTATTTCATCGAGGTATACCCAAAGTTTCGATAATACTGAATTTAAGTTTTCCTAGTTCTAAGCAGAGGTCGTATCTATTATAGCTCTGCGAGCAGTGTATTAAATCTATGTACGTGAGTACAATAATTGGCATCTAGTATGTTATATAAAAATATTGATGGAAATGAGACGTCTCGTGATACAATAATTATAAAACCGCCTTCCTGTGTTTACATAATGAAATGTTTAATCCTGTGTTTGCTCATAGCAAATAGATATTGATGAAGATAATTTCGTTTTACTTTAGGATTTCAAAGGTTAATTTTGTTATTTAGGTAGACAATTTATGTGAGCAGCGAATGGGCTAGTCTAGGTAAATTTAAACAAATAGCTTATCTGTACGAACGATTGGTTCTTACTTCATGTTTTGGAAGTAATTGCGGAATGGGAAACGTACCTGCGGAGTTGTGATCGTATATATGTACAATTGTACATACACTGAACGAAACTATGTCGAAGCGCGGTCTACCCGCCGACAGCGCGCTACTTCAGCCCCACCAGTGATGTAATAATTCCGTTTCCCGTGGCCCCGGCCAAAATACTTCGCCGACATTTTATTATACTTACACAATCGAAGATATTTGTAATTTTGACTTTTCAGCATTTTGGTCAATATCGACTCGTGTTATACGGTAACTTTTATTTTATCGGGTTCTCACCAACCACTGAACGCCTGAAACAATTCAAGACAAACATTTTGGAATGGTAGTTCTTCTTTTACGCAATTTCACTACTAAACTTTAGTTTTGTTTTAAGCACAGCAGAGTTTTATCTCTGTGCTTTTATTTTCCAAGTTCAATATTGTGCTTATGTGTTAACAAGACAGTATTTTACAAAAAGGGTAAAACGATATATTTGAAATGTAGGTTATTTCCGCAGGCGGTGTGCATCGTCACGGAGAGGACACATTAGACATATCGGCAGATCTGAACGAGCTTGGGCGCAGCAACACACTCGTCGTGTGCAGTGGCGTTAAATCCATACTAGACATCAGACGAACTCTGGAATATTTAGTAACTGCCTATTATATTTTATTTAATATCAACATCTTTTTTGACGCTTCTACATTGTACGTTGATGTACAGAGGCCAGCACATCAAGCTATTACAATCTGTCCAATTTCTTTGATAGATTTTCTACTTTATTACAAAATGATAACGTTCATATTCAATTGGGAAAAATTGACAGTTTGGTATGGCTTGATGTGCTGGTATCTGTACGAATCTCTAGCTTTGTGCCTGGTCAGTTTCCAACTTAAGATTTCCCAGTATCCGATCTTACATAAAGATAAAAGATTCTTTTCTCTTATGTTTTACGACCCTGGAACAATACAATGTAGATAAATAATTGAAGAACATAAAATACGCCGTCATTTTTACTTGGGCGATTCCCACTTGACTGTCCTTTTGTAGACCGTGTGGTGCTCAAGGCGCTTTTTGATTCAAAAGCAGAACATACCGAACAAAGTAAATTCCAGTACTTCGTATTATTTCTGTATAACTTAGTGAAAGAAAAACATAGAGCAAATCAGGTCGTTAGGTTACCGAGCAAGTTCTGAGGAGTGCCCGGGGGAGGCCGGTTGCTTAGCATGTAACTTAGCTGTTTCTAGAGAGTGAAGAGCCATGTTGCAATTGTGTACTCAATGAGAATACGCCGAATGTAACTTCAAAGAGCGCTTTGATTACATCAGGGACCGCTGAGTGGTTTTACAGAATTGTCATTTCATATTTTATTACGTTTGGTTCAGAAATGTACACATAGGGTTCTAAGCTTAGAAAAGTTATTTAAAGTGCAATCATACATTAAATACTTCATTTATTTAACCAACAGGTTCCATTTACTGAAATCGCGTAGCAGTTCTTTTGACTTAATTTGACCCTCGTATTGATTGTTGTAGTCTACAAGATCGTTCTTCTTAGCAGTCTACGAAACTGTTCTTTGTAGCACGCTACGAGAATGTTCGTCGTAGCAGGCTACGAAACTGTTCTTCTTAGCAGGCTACGGGAATGTTCATCGTGGCAGACTACGAATCTATTCTTCGTAGCAGGCTATGAGAATGTTCGTCGTAACAGACTACGAAACTGTTCTTCGTAGCCAGCTACGAAACTGTCTTGGTAGCAGCAGGCTACGAGAATGATCGTCGTAGCAGGCTACGAGAATGTTCATCGTAGCAGGCTCCGAGAATGTTCGTCGTAGCAGGCTACGAGGCTGTTTTACTTAGGCGGCTACGAAACTGTTCTTAGCAGGCTTTAAGAATGTTCATCGTAGCTGGCTATGGGAATGTACATCGTAGCAGTCTACGAAACTGTTCTTCGTAGCAGGCTACGAGAATGATCATTGCTACGAAATTGTTCTACTTAGCAGATTACAAGAATTTTCATTGTAGCAATCTACGAGAAAAGTCTACGTAGCAGTCTACAAGAAAGATCCGTCACTAAACATCTATTTATTGTAATATTTTTCCTCAGGAAACGCAAGGTGTATGCGTATGCACATTTGGAGAGACATTAGACTTCCCGGCATTCTACACGACCCGGTCGGGCTATACCGCGCCGCACCGTGTCGGTGACGCACTGCAAGCCGCACGGGTGTTGCATGCGGCACGTGAGCTGAAGCTTACATCCGGCACCGTAGTTGCCGTGCCAATACCGCAGCAGTACGCTATGGATGGTAGGTACAACCGCAGGCGCGTGTGTGCATTTTTCATTATCACTTCGAAGTTGGCACAAATGAATACAGTTTTGTACGCCTTATCCGCTACGACGGCGGAATTCAGCTAATCTGTACAATAATGTTTGCTAAAGGCGCTATTTAGCCATCCAACAGGTCAATAATTGTTCTTAAAATTAAGGCCTCAAAGCCTTCACTGAGTTATCCATCCGAATAACTGAAAATCTGTTTTCATTCGCGGTCTACTAAACAAAGACTTTATTGTTGTTTAGTTTTCCTTGAAAGTATAAAAAATATACATATAGAAAAAATTTCAGGAAAACTCGTGTTATATTCGCAAAGTGCTAACATTCTTTGATTACTCGTTTATAAATTACTACTGCAATGTTTTAACAATTTTTATCGAGATTATTCAAAAGCTTATTATTATGCGCAATTCCGATTATGCAGCTCTGAACTGTAAAAAAAATAAAATAAATACCATAGCAAACGTTAAAGCGCAAAAAGGTAACTTTTACGATAAAACTTTAATTAAAATAACTTGAGATATTTGATAGTGAAACTTTTACAGCTGAAGATTTTATATTCTACGTAAATCTGATATTGGGGGTGACCGAATGTGTAATAAGTCAATTTTGTTTGTTCCTTTGCATGTTTAAGACCGCATATATATACGTACATAAGAAATTAATGATAGCTTTAAACAATATTCTATTGATTCAATGACACTGCTAGATAATAATATTTGAGCATTTCATTCTAACGGCGTACATATGATGACTGAAATAACTTTGCATAATCTGATTTAATCTGTTATTTAAAGTTGCTAATGATGATGATAAAGTCATCTCACCGGTTTCGGTCACAGCGACTGTAATTCGGAATTCTCGTCATGGTGGTTGGCTTAAATGAACTGCTCTGTCTAATTCAAATGGATTAATGACATTCCTATCAATAAAGGGAGGCCTATACCCTGCAGTGAGACAATGTTGGTTGAAAATCTATATAATAAACATGAATTTCTGTTCGTTAGTCTCGCTGAAACTCGAGAACGGCTGGACCGATTTGGCTAATTTTGGTCTTGAAATATTTGTCGAAGTCAAGGGAAGGTTTAAATTGTGAGAAAATTAAAATAAGTAGGTAGGGTAGGTAGGTGGACTAAATGTTACCGAACACATGGTCTGTCGGGTCAGACAGTAAATAATATTCCTATAAATAATTATTATACAATCACACACCACTGAATCTATCACAAATCACTGATATTTTTGCTTTCCTTTTATTACAATACTGCTATTTTTTATACAGAGAAGATAATTGAAGACGCCATTACTCATGCGCTGAAAGAAGCTGAACAAAAAAGAATTTTTGGCAAAGAAGTGACGCCGTTCATTCTGTCTGCTGTTGCCAAGGTTACCAGTGGTGCATCTCTAACTGCCAGTATCCTTTTTTATTTATATTGTATTCAAAAGAGATTTCTCATTGTATAATTAGTTCATGTAAGTAAAGACAGTAGGTATAGGTTGTCTTCCAGCTAAATTTAGCTATATCTACCTACCATGTACTGAACGATAAATTAATCATATCTTCCTACCCATTAATCTATTCATGACCTGCTTAGCTCTTATCAGAATAATTACGACGCCATTAAAATACTTAATAAGACTTTAGCAAGTGCGTAATTCTGTCGTAAATTAAATGTGTAGAAACGCCAACGGTCTATACAAATGATAGTAGTGAAGCTAATTGCAACAATATCTTTCTTTAACGAGTCGCAGACATCGCCCTCATAAAGAACAACGCTAAAGTGGGCGCCGATATTGCAGTTGAATTTAAAAAACTGAAGAATGTTCAGAATTCCAAGAATCCGTTTAATATTGGATTGTCAAAGGGCGCAGCTGGGAAATATACGTCCAATTCTTCGAGACATTTTCACACTTCGTGCAACAGCCAGCCTGATGAAGGCCCATTGTTCTCCGTAGAGAAGAATTGTGACGGTGATGTGTTGGTGATCGGCGGTGCGAACGCCGACCGCACTTACAGGTTGAAAGAAGATAGTGTACAGGTGAGTCTGTGATTATAGTGCATGTTCACAAGGAGGACTGAAATTTTCTACATAAGTACAATGTGGTTGGAACGTTGTAATCTTGTATTTTAAATAACATTTTAACATTTTCGTAAAGTGTACACAGTTAAAAGTAGTGTCAAATTGTTAAATGACGGATGTTAAGTCGATTTAGAAAGTGACTTTAAAATATTGAATACCTACCTTTTTAAGCTAAATGTGTGCGCATTTCATAATTCGTAGCTTTAATCGCTCACCGATTTTTCGCTGCGTCGTCGAGACGGAGTACCTATTTATTTAAAACAGTTGGAGGACTCGGCCTTCCGTATGAGTCATCTCCGTGGTTGTTTTTGGGTCAAGATTCGCATAATATGTATGTATTTCCTTTTAGACAATGTATGTTATATATTGTACTAGCACAAAGATATTCCGAAATGTAATTAGTCTATATACCTTTCAAATGTGCAATTAATACCAAATTATCTTCTCAGATTCCATTTTCCTTAGCTTTTTATGTTATTATTGTATTTTTGATGCTACGATTAATGTGGTTACCTACTGGGCCTAAGTAGTCTAACGACTGCTTGGGCCCGCCACACAATAAAATATTAACACAACCATCGATTCGAAAAGAAGAAGAATGTATGTATTTTTTTTTTATTTTTTATTTAGAAATTGCTTTTATATTCCGTAGGGAACAACCTAACCAAACAAATATGGGATTTATTTAAAATTTTAGTTTTATTTCTATCTAAAACATGAAGGAAATCAAAATACTTCACTATATATCTAATTCGAAAGGTGATACAAAATTATATTTTTGCTACTAAATAAAAAACTCCAACATTTTAACAAACTCTTTATTTAATGCATTTATAATGATAATATTAGCTCTCAGTCGCCTAGTGCGTACCTTCGGAAAGTTGTAACAACTCTACTACGAGTATAATAATGAAACACACTGAACGAGGGAAACATTCAAAGTATAGTGACAGTAGAGAATTCAAAAGATTACGTACAGTGTACCATCCAAATGTTAATGTATTGATAACATTGGAGCATTCCACACATACATATCAAAGACGTCGACTGTTTTCATCTGTTCATTTATTTTTAGTCAAATAGTAGATACAGAGTGTTTGAGTGAACGTAACAATAATACATTCAGGGTAGTATGAAGGTAAACAAGGAAAACAATACACAGAACATTGTTTTTACAGAGTGGTCGAGTTAAAAAAACAACAGAACATTATAATAATATAGTAAGTAGTACCACAGTCGCGAGTACAGGGTGCGTACGAGGATGTCGGAAGGTGTAGGCAGCACATCAGACACGAGCTCGTGTTTACTTCATATCAATTAATTTACAATAAACATAACATCAGTTATACATTTTATAAGCCAAGGCACATGTTATTTTAACCGTTTTTTGGAAGAAATGCAGGATTTAGATTGGATCCTAGCTACAAATTATTCAACTTTCCGAATATAGGTACAAATTTTTATAAGATTGGTACATTCATGTGACAACAATATTAAAAAACTATTTTTCTGCATAAATTCACAAAATATTATACCTACTCTAAGCGAACATAACGTCGTACTCATCATTACAATATATCTATAAAGTTAGTTCGTAAAAGTACAAATATGTATGAATGTAGGTAGGTAACTTCGGTCGAGCCGCGTGCGTGGCAATGCGCGCGCGCCGCTGGGCTCTCCAGCGCCCTCTACCACTCTCAGTGAACAGACTCGCTCCACCGGCAGCTATGAAATCGAATCGTGACGGTCCTACACACGGCATGGATAGGTTTTACCTATATTTGACACAGCCATTAATAAATTTTACCTAATACCTTACACCATGAGATTATTGTAATATTTTATATGCGCAGTCTAGATTCATAGCGCGATCTCTTTAAATTTTTAGCAAAAACGTCTGTATTCTGTCAAGATAATGATAAAAAAATGAAATGTAGTACTTACGAAACATTTTAAATTCTTCTGCCATAAAATAAAATGTTATTAAAAGTGTATTCGTCCACTTTATACTGTTTACAAGCATATAATTGTAGGCACTACGTCGTAAGCTCATATCAGTACTATGTGTTTTGTCAATCTGTCCATGCACAATTACTCGCATACTACACATGTACAAATTTTGTTTATTATTTACATTTACCGACAACATTAGGTATGATTATGAGAACTAGATAAATAGACAATGATCGAGGAAAGTCGCGGCTCACTCTTGTCCGACTCATGTAAGGAAAGCCGTCAAAACAAATGGGTGAATGGCGGACATAACTTTACCTAGATAGCGGACGAGAACCCAAGTCGTTTGGTCACAAGATCTATGTGTAATCTACGCAAGTATTGTCGAGGTAATCGTGTAAGTTATGAACAGGTATAGCGGTACTTATAATAAACTAATAATTCTATGATAGAGATGTAAAATCCTACCGAAAATAACTTAGAGTGACAGCAGGTAACTTCCGCGCAAGCGAACCTTTCATTTTATAATTCTTAACGTATCGGTATATCAAAACGTAGGACCCAGCATTCATTATCAGTGATTTTTGTCACTCCTAGAATCAACTATCAAATGAAATGGCAAATCTAGAACATTAAGTACAATATTTATATCTAATTGTTTATAATCTTTAACATTATGCTCAAACATAAGATGAGGATGGAGACAAAAATCACTCAAATGAATGTGTCGTTAATATTACATTTTTAGACGATATATTTTAACATATATACATAAACATTTTTAATTGAAGACAATGATTAAAATGACATGAAAATTTATAAAATACATATTTTATTGGTTATTTCGTAAATCTATTGGTATACAATCAAAAACTGTTATGTCTTAAGGCTAAACAATCATCATAACTAATCTTATATTGGTTGATTCCCGTTATTTACTGCTATAAATATTAAAATCGTATTCGAGTATACAGATACAATAATAAGTAGGATGGATTTACTGCGCTCTCCTAGTAGCCGAAATATGCATTGTTATTGTTTGCTCTGCCGGAGACTGCGTTTCCTCACATGCTGTACCTACGCGTCGCGATACCTTGGTATCTCTCTTGCCACTTTCCTAGGGACCGTAAAGTAAAATATATTTGTGTGTCCTATGCACCTACATAACGAATTTGAAACGGCCAAATTTAGGAACTAAACACAAGCTTTCCTCAAAAATCGATTTCACTTTGTCTAAATTACACAATATCCTTCGATGCTCTTCCATTATATTCAGCACTCACAGTTCATAACGTTCTGAACGGTATCACTCTAACACTTATTTGCATCGCTCATACAGTTTTACAACTCTACCACTATGAACATTACATACAATAATTTAGTTCTACCGAAGACTTCGGTACTCGCAATTGACAACGCCAATAAAATATAATTGTCGCGACAAACGCGTGGTTCGTCGCTTCATGATAGCTTACAACTCAAATTCGGAGCGGGTTTGACGGCGGTGGTCGAGGCGGACTCTCGCGCCGGCCGGTATGCGGCGCATGCACGCGGGCGGCGCGCGGCCCAGCGGCGGCTCCAGCTCGCAGCCCGCGCTCGGGAACGATCGCCATCGCCGCCCGAACAGCCGCTCCAAGTAACATCTTAGTCAGATTCGAGTCGCTGCGCTATCCGCCGCTAAAGGTCTGTAATCTCCTCGAGCGAGTTCGCGCATCTCGCAGTTGTTGTTTCCATTTATTGTTTTGGGACCCAGCGGTTCATCGTGTATGCTCCGCCGCGGGCACGCGTCCGACGCTCGCCCCAGCAGTGCCTCGCGCTCACCGGCGCGTTCAGGGCTCCCGCCGTGAGCTCGAACACCTCCGTTTGCGTTCACCGCATTCACTATTATCGTCTGTGATAGAGGTCCGCCGTGGATCGGACTACTATCAAGCAGTTCGCCCGCTCCGAGCTCACTTCGTAATATTCTAATTTTTTGAATCATCTCCTTTATTTCGTAACGGAGAATCCCGAGGAAGCACAATTTTAAAAATGCTATAACGCAATATCCTAACACGAACAACGCATCTGCAGTTCGTCGAAGCCAAACAAGTAGTCTCTCTGAGCAGGGTGCTGTGTGAGGCGCGCAATGTACGGGAGTGAACGGCGCAGGAGACGTGGCGGACGTGACGGCTAGCAGTGCCGGCGCCACCGATGTCGTATGCGCCGGAATACGACAACAGCTCGCCGGGAGCGTAGTTCTATTAAACGCCGCGAAATCCGCCGGCCCTGTCACACCGCAGCACCGCTGTTCTCTCTGCAGGCGATCCCAAGCTTGTGAAAAGTCAATATCGGTGTCGTAGTCCTTTGCGAGACGAAGCCGCAGCTGAGGCCGAAGTTCGCGACAAACTCGCTCAAACCGGAACGCCCAGTAAACGCCGATAGCGGCGTCCCCAACGAGCAAAGCCAAGAGTGCCAGCCAGTAAGCGTTCAGCATCCGTTCTGAAAGTCTCAGTGCTGCAAGGCAACCGAGAAGCTGCAGCAGCCCAGCTTGTGCCGGCAGCGCCGCGTACCCGTACAGGAAGCCGGGCTGCGCCACGCCGAGCCCGGGCACCAGCGCGCGCCTGTAGTCGGAGAGTGCACGCCCCGCAGCCGCGCAAAATGCGAGCGCCCCAAGCAACAGCGCGCCGTTGCACGCGTAGATCCAGATGCGGTAATAGCGCATTGCGCGATGCGCGGCGGGGTGCGCGGGGCGCGCGGGCGGCGGCAGCGTCATGGTGGCGGGCGCCGCGTCATGGCGCCGCCCGCGCCCGCGCCGCCGCCACGCGCCGCGCCCCACGCCTCTGCAATGACCAAAAGACACATTTTAGTCGACAATTTTCGGTGAATATTAATTTTATAATTCAACTAAGTACCCACGGATTAGAAAAAAAAGAAGGACTATATCAAAAGTGAAGCACCTAAAGTACGCCGGACCGAGACGCACACAGATCGGTACGGTCGGTAGTCGGTACTTTCGGCGCGGAATCCTTCTTTTTCTAGTCCGTGACTATGATGTAAATGTGTGCATGAGCCATGTTTGTACAAACGGTCTGGCTTACTTAGGGTGCTTCACTCTCGATTCTAGTCCGTGTAACTACCAATGATTGGATATCTCCTAATAAAAAATCTAAGACTTAGACAACTAGAAAAATACGTATTGTTGTAGCGACAGACAGCAGTTAAAACAAAGAAATACGCGCCTAAAGAGGGTCGTTCCCGAAACTGATTTAAATATGCGTTGTACTTGTAATTATCTATTTGACATTAAAAGCAAACAAACCAACAATTACAAAAAGCTATGAACCAGCTGTGATACTACAAATTGAGTTTCCTTCATTCCATTAAAATATAAGATGCATATTGCATTTAAGATGCGGTCTTGAATCAAACAATTAGGTGAAAATATTAAAAATAGAAACGACGACGTTTCTTCTACTTGAGAATATATTATAGGTCTCCGAGTATCTAAGCGGAAATGCAATGCCGGAAAGTCTTGAATAGTTCAAAATTTAATTTTGAAAATTGGTTGTAATTGGTGTGAAATAGATGATTATTTCGGCTAGGTCAACACTTCAACTATTATAAGATATCGTCACTGTACGTGCTAAGCTAGGTTGGTGAGGTTGGTTTTCAAATTGTTAGTAACATATTCAGTGCAAATATGCAACGAAAATAAAATATTCCACACATATTCATAGCTCTGGCCAAATGCCTATAGAACGGCCGTTATTAAGAGCGTGTATTCGATTCGTGACGAAAACTTCATGTTTTCGCGTTTTCGAATTATATCGTAATGATGTTAGCAGAATCTTAGAAAAAAATTACGGCTTTAGAAAGATTTAAGTCTTGATTTAGAGAAATACAGAGTAAAAGTATAATTTTTAATTATAGTTTATTAAAGCGAAGACAATCCCTTCTGTTTTACGAGAACAGACGTTGAGTTAACTTTCAGGACGAATACAAGCATTACTGTATGCCAAAATATTCTGTTTTATGCGTTTTTCCAACAGGATATATAGTTAAAGTACATTACAGAGCCAAAGTTACGAAAATATTACTATTAGTTATTAAAAAAACAATGTTGAAAAACTGCAAAATCGGTTCACTTTGACATTTTTTTTTTCACCAGTATTTGAATAAAAACATAGCTGATATACTTATTTACTTTATAAAATTAATGGTTATGCTTAATATACAGAATATTTTTCAGTCTTTTATACGAACTCATTTATTTTAAACAATAATTTAAAAAAAAGTCTATTAAACCTCGCGCGGAATCGTTTGTCGATCAATTTCAATGATTCGTGCTCATATTTCCGCGTTCACGCACAAAACGGACCATTACATTGTACTAGTGTGCGTCAATGCTGCTACGATATTCTAGCAATCATATATAAGTAGGAGTCGTGATTTTGATTTGCGCTAAATCGAATACGCGCCCTTAACTGAGCGTCATAATAAGAGGAGTAAGGCTGCGTTTCCACCAAAGATGTGCGACGATGTGTGTGAAACTAGCCAATTACAACGCTAGCTTAGTACAAGTTATGACAATGAAGCGATGTCATTGGTCATTATCACACACATTCCTCGTTACGCATACTCGCGTATCTCTGGTGAAAACGCAGCCCTAATCTGTTGTAGCACAGCACGTCCCACGCCGGGGTCCTGGGTATTAGTATAGTCAAGGGTCAACAATGTAGATGTTTGCTTACAATCCGCCGCCCGTGCCGTGCGCTAGAACCCTGGCTAGTCACAGGAGAGGGCGCGCGACCCTCAGCAGTACGCCTACCACGCCGGTGCGGGGCCTGCAACAAACAAAATCGTTGATAGTTTAATTACTTATATTGCACTTACTGTACAATTGTAGGTACAGTCAGCAAATAAGATCGGTATGCAGGGTCGTCAGATATAGTTAAAGTTTACTAAGAAACCCATTTATGTTTTTGAATAAAATAAAATAAAATTAGTAGAGAATAAACATTTCAATGATTTAATTAAATTTCATTCGAAAACATCCATCGGTGTCTAAGTAAACTTCTACCATTTCCGATGACTTGCATACCTATCTCTTTTGCTAAACAACATTTAACAAAATTATCAAAAATTAAAATCTAATCTGGGATCTATGTTGTTGTTTGTGAGGGCGGCATCAATACATTTTCCTTAGGGAAAAGAGGATTTAGCACAAAAGGCAAGAAAAACGAAAGTACAAATTCGTCAGATGCTTTTTTAAATCGCTCTAAAATTAAAAAGGCTAAACTAAATCTGAACACGGAATAAAAAAGAAAAGCCCTTTAATTTAAAAGTAAATATTAACAATTATAACCCTGTCCATTGGGTTATTAGTTTTTAGAACGTAACTATTACCGATTATCTAAAAGTTAACTTTAAAATGCGTCATAAAATAAATATATAAACTGCCTTACGTTAATGGATTATCTTATTTATGACTTCTGACAGACATTATATTACAGTATTCGTAACAGTTTTTACAAAATACATGAAGATTGTTATGCGCATGAAATATAGTTACATTTTACATTGTTATTATAAATAAATCAATAAATAATAAAAGTCGTCGTCTTCCGACATGGAAGTTTACGTCTGATGACGAGTCTTCGCCTAAATTAATCACGATTGTTTCTTGCTTGCTTCTAAAAAACGTTAATCGATACTGTACAAGGTGTAACGTCAAATACGCAAAACCTTAAAATAGTTTGGTTATAATAAAGAGCAGAATCAATTGAACCACTTTTTAATAAAGGTCACATTTTTCAAAAAATCTTTATTAAACATGTTGCCATGTCTATTTATTAATAAGTCAAGCCATCACGTGCGCAAAACCAAAATAGGTAAACAAATACAAATGGTTGTCGGCCAATTTAAATTTTCTCATACGCGTGATAATAATAGTTCTTATTTCAATGCAAATACGAGTCTTAATAAAACTAAAACAGCACATAAAACCTTTAATTTTTATTTTATGCTTTTTTCTCTCAGAATTAGGTTTGAATTAAAAATCATTGGGGTGTCTGAGGTGTTGCGTGTTTAACGTTACACCTTGTATACATACAAATTAAACTGTAAATAATCAAAACGTTTCGTAGCTGCAACCACTAGTTGTCTATTAGGGTTGTTTTTTCATCAAAATTGGCCAGTATTATCAATCCTACATTGATCAAAAAGGTTACACTGAAATAATTATAAATTGAACTGTACGGAGCATTATTATTTTGTTTATTAAAAAACCTTGATTATTCAAACAAGTTCTAGGATAGATAGTACCTAAATTAAATTAATATTTTTATTTTCAGAACATTTAAAGTAATTCACGGATAATATTTTATAATTGCCTACATAAAAAACACACTGAACACCTAAAAAAACCGGTCAAGTGCTATTAAGAATCGCACACTGAGGGTACCAAAAATTGGGATTTAATATTTTCTACATAACAAATTGCTGTAATACTTGTGCTCCATGACATTGCTTCTTGCCAAATTCCATGGTTCTAGGTTAACGGGAAGTTCAAGTACCCTGTAAGTTTTGATTCCCTTGCAATTAGTGTCAAAAGATGCCGCATGAACGAAACATAAACAGCCGTATCTTTTGATTGCGTTGACTTAGAAGTTTGAATTTTTACCGCTCCAAGGGACTGCAAACCTTATCAGTATTTGATATTCGTTATAGCTTAATAGCTCCACCTTTGACAGACGGACAGACGGACAACGAAGTGAGTTTATAAGGTCGTATCTGAACCCTAAAAATAATGGAAAAATCCTAAAAATAAATAAAAAGTTAAACTTTAATGGCGTTTAATCACATTTTTTCGGCTACAATGACCAGTAATTGACTTTATTCAGTTATGGGATGAAACTGTTATACTCACATCATGAGGAAAAAATAGATTCATTTTTAATATTTAAGTTTAATATGAAGTCTTATTTGGATTTCACCTAAAATACACCTAAGTATAAAAAGCGCTTCCAAAAAATAAATAAGAATATACCTACGGATATTTGTAAAAGAATAACTAATACAAGAAAACATTTATTTTCAAATTCAAGCAACAAATTTAGTGCCCAAAACTTTATCGTATCCCATAAACAACGTTCATAGAATCGTCCGACGTCGTCACTGCTATTGTTGTTACTTAATGTTACGTACGTGTTTATGTAGATACCAGAACACAGCTATATTGTTGGCATTCACCGAGGCAACTTGTCGCAGGAACGTGCTACAACTCGCCACCACAATCTGTTTCAGTGTAGCGAGCGACATAAGCTGTACGCTGTATGTCCGGGTGCTATTATTTAAACTGCAAGCTAGAAACTGCAACCCATAGACGAAATTAGTTAGCCAATAATAGCACATTTTCCGTGCCTCGAAAACCACGTAAATCCACTAGTCTCGGCTGTCATTCGTAAATCTTAACCGTCCGTCGTTACGAGTAGTCAGAAGCTAGAAAATCAGACAACCATTCTTATCCAAGGAGTAAGTTGCTAAGCAGTAACTGGATTTTGGTGACTGATAGCCAACCCCAACATAGCTGGGAAAAATGCTATGCTAAAAAAAATGCACATTTTCATTGGCAAGGGTTAGAAATTGGACGGAAAATATGTGATCATTAGTAGGTAGTAGAAACTTCTTATGTCTTTTGGCGGTGGTAGCAGTATTATGTTTTATCTAATAATTACCGGTGAAATGACATGAGACATTTCTTCCTCGTACGCCTAATAGTTGGCAATCAAATCAGTGAAATTTCTATTGCAGACAGATGTTTTTGAGCAACGGTGTAACATTCTACCATTTGATCTATTTACCCGTTGGTTTAGCAAACACAAAAGGCACAAAACGGTCATAGTAGTCGTCAATTATTATCGCCGCTCAGCTTAAATACTGCTAATAAACGGGCACCTAATTTCGCACTATGATGGCATTTCTACAATCTCTAGATCTCTATAGTAGACAGTATGCCATAGAGCACTATACGATTTAATAGTTGATAGTGCATGGGTTGAATACCTTGTATTGCAAAAATATAATATTTGGTAAAAAGCAGAGCGTTAAAAGAAAGTAAAAACATTATCTCACCAGCATAACACGTCAGTTATGATGTTTTTATTCAAAACCTAAAAGCTCGTAAAACCCTTGAAAACCAAACATTACTATACTTTTATGTACACGTAATACTTGAAGTGAACATAAAATAATATACGAGTAACCGAACGACTAAAAAAGACGTATAGAGCGGTTTAAACTTTATTTCCTTTGAGCACTCAGTGTGATGGAAGTACAAAGGCTGAAACTGACACTCATTTCAAGCTTCGCCGACATCATTGGATAATCTACGTCAAGTGTACTTAGAGGGTAAATTACAAACATATTATAATGTTCAACAAACTTCTTCATAGCCCGGATAAAATGTATGATTTTGTACATAATACTTTCGTTTTGGCACTTGTCTTTGCTTTGGTTAGTCGAGAAAGGGTCACCCTTACGGCACTAGTGAAGGTGCCACAAGTTAACCTCTACGACAACAGCGCATAATGGCCAGCACTGACTGAAGGGGACAGGTGCCACACTAAAAATATCACGCCGACATTATACCAACATAACAACTTGACATTTCACGCCGTCACAGATAATGTAACACCTAACTAGCTAAGGAATTCACTGACCTGACCTAAGCCTTCGTTAGAATATTCAAGTCACTAAAGGTTAACCTCAAGATTGATAGGTAGGCATTCTTCACTCCATTCAAAATAACTGTAGCAGAAAATTCGCACGCGAAACCTTTATTAAACCTCATGTTCTTTCACTAAAAGCGATAGCTTCCGAAGTTTTACGCTAACATAAAAATAAATCGTGAAACTGTTACTGAATTTTGTTATTAGACTACGACTTTGATTGTAACTAGTTACTTCATTGTTTCTAAAACTCGATTAGTTAGCGAAACATGATAGTGGATTGAGTGGAGCGTGTTCGATGCGGGTCACGTTCCCGCTAATATGTTCCATAGGCGGTGCAAGTGTGCTGAGCATGCCACTGACTACTACATGAACTGGGACGTCGGCTTCAGTTTGCTTTTCAGCGGTCTCTTTGCTATTAACCGGTAACCTATATTGTACAGAACGGGAGATTACAGCAGGAAATCGAAAAGAAAAAAGTACCTCTCCTATTGATAAAAATTTTGAAGAAGTGTTTTTTTCTGTAAATATTATGTTCCAAATACATAGGTATATTTATTGTTACTTTGAAACATTATTTTTTATAATTTTATAAATATCTTACATGACCAACAGTATGGTTTCACCAGAGGGCGTTGTACTACTGATGCCGGTGTCACCTTAATTAAGCATAATTATCTTTAAGGCACGGGAGGATTAGCAAGATTTTATAAATTGTTTCTGAGTTAAGTATTCTACACCACACGGTATGTGTGTCGGAAAGTCAGAATGTGGTGTAGTTGAGTGACGGGCTCTGTTCAGCGGCTGACGTGGGCTGTCTTTGGTTCAGAACGTATTTCGTCGGTTTCCCCAATTTCCGTATAGACTGGCAACATTCAGCTGTACTAGATGCGAAGTTCGTTTCTAAACATTTCGTTGGAAGTTCCAATGGATATTCGAATGAATATGTGGATGTAGCCTACCTCTCCGTATACCTATGTACAGAAATGGAATGTCGAGAACGTTTTTACCACAACTATTAAAAAAATATTAAAGGACTACTTGAAATTATTTTAAATTGTTATTTAAGCAATTTATCCCGTGTACAATAATGTATACCTAAGTTTTATTTAACTCTTGATAAACTTTTCACAGATTCAACTTAGCACCAATATTTACTCATCCTACATACGTGTATCAATTAGCTAATTTGTATACACATTTAGTTCCGAGGGTTGAACTTAAAAAGTGATTTCGTATAGCGCGATGAATAATTCAGTGGTTGACGCTGCGTATTACCAGCGATAGCTGAGCTTACGTCTGCGATGTTGCGACCCCTGTCACCCGTCCGTACGTCCACGATAGTGTCGCGACTATAAGCAAGCTCCTTGAGAATTGGTGTTTCGTTCTGTCGCATCAGTGTCTATTAACAGTCGCTTAGACGGGCTGTGATTTACGGAAGAAGATATATGGTTGCATTCAGTCACTGTTTTGATCTTTGACCTGTAAAATATTTTTTATTTCATGAATCGTATCTCGCTTTACCATTATTTTGGAAACCTTTAAAGCTATAACGCCAAATATCTTAGATACGAAGTAATCATTTCAATCCAATTTTAGCGTCCCTTATACTCAGTAGGTACATGAATTTAATTTGTATGAAGTGAAGCATGCCCACTAATTATTAGCTCGGTGCCGCACGACCGATTCAAGGAATCAATAGTCGGAATTATGAAAGATCAACTGACTCTTTTTGAGCCGCAAAGCGAGCACGGCTCAACAGAGCCTACACACAAAGATAATGAATATGTCAACATGCACAGTCAAAGCGAAACTGAAATAGAGATGTGATTATTCTTTTACATTGATTTGATAGTCGATAAAAAAATACTTGTGTAATACCTATCACAGTATTCTCTGTCGAAAATCTTTTTTCTAATGTTCTTAGTGCGTCAAATTGATACTATTGAATGATCATACAAAATGAATGCTGACTTTCTGTGCCTATATCACGACGAACAACGACCAGTTAACACGGAAAGTTATATGTCTTTCCCACCATTGCAATCAATTTTCTCTGTAAGTATAGATATTTATGCTCTGTAAGTATTTTCGATATCAAAATTTCCATTGCGAACCATACCACTCACATAACCTAACCCAAATGATTCACCTACAATAGAGGAGATCTGGCACCCGGCGACCGCTACCGTGGCACGCGCCTCCGCGCGTTTATGGTCTCAGTTTCTAACCTAACCCAAAAGATTTTCTCTATAGTTTTTTAGACCAACCATACAACAGTATGGCCAGTGGTATGGTGGGTCCGCACTGGAAATTTTGATACCTAATATTGATATCCTTTACAAATAATAATAACTTTATTATCAGGCAACGGTGGCCCATAGATAAAATACACAAAATAATCTTAAACAATAACAAACTAATACATATTAAAACCTTATCAACTATAATTAAATATATCCTTTTTCACTAGTAAAGTTGGCGTCGTGTGTCGCGCGGTGTCAGCAGGTAACCGGCCACGGAAGCGCCGGAACACAACACCTTTCGGCCAAAATTCCTCCTTCGTGAAGGTCGACAGATGTTCAGTTGGTACTCTCACCACAAAGGAGTTGAAGTTCACATTGTGGCTCGAGGCCAACCGCTCGACCCTCAGAGCAAAATTTGACTTAATACGGATGTACTCTACAACCTCCTCAACCTTTGTAGAGTAGTGCAGTCGTGACACATACAGCAGCGTCACTGGAACAGCAGGACGCAGCAGATGGTTCGGTCCAGTCGGTGCGGTCCCACACTTGTTCGGACAAGTTGATTTCTTCATCCTCTTCTTCTTCCTGACCTTGATGAAACCTTCTTTGTCGTTCGTGACCTTTTCAGGTCCATGTTCTTGGAAATCCATACGTGCACTTTCGTTATGGCTCTGCTTAGCCCCTATTTCACTTCGTCGCTTGTTCTGTGACGCAGCGGGTTCGCTGGATAATACTAACAATTTTTTTACCAACGTATCTATTTTATTATTGTATTGTGATTGTATGTTATTGTTTAATATCAGATCAGTAACTTGATGTCACATAGCGTAGATATACACAAAAATAAAACATCAATTGCAAGTATCAGCGCGTCACATCACTAACTGGCCGATCGCTGCACTTCGATATATCGCCGCGCTTTGTTTTCTCACCCATTTTAACTTTTGATCTCTAGTGTCATTGTCTGTTTGTTTGTGATTCAGCCAGCTCGGTTCAGTTTGTGCTGTTTGCGGAAGTTTCCAATCAGACGCGACTTGTTATTTTGTTAGTTTTGCTTAATAACTGTTTCTTCTATAATTTTTCTCGGATATTTTTATTATGAACGTATTATCAATAAAACTGTGTTGTCTGTTGTATTAAATTTTTGGCTGCACTGCGATTTGTTAATTCTTACATTAATTTTCACGTGAACATACGTGCAACTTGAAAGCATCTTACAAGACAAAAATACCTTCTATATTCAATCGTCAAATGTTACTGAAACACATTTTATCAGCGTTAAACTTCACTTCTTCAGACTTCAAACAAATTGACTGCATTGGTATTTCGCCACAATGTTACAAGACTTTCTGCATAGAACTTGAACATAGATTAAGTATAGGTTATACCAATTTACCTAACAGGGTTAGCCAACCTGCAATACAATACGTGAATTCAGAATAGGATTTCCGTTACGGTAATTAGGTATTATGATCAGGATATACGAGACGTAGGTAGGTTGTGTAATGCCGGCACTTCACATGGCGTATTTGTCCAAATATTCGCCTTATTTGGATAATCCAAAATTGACTTTATTTTCATGACTATAGGGTAAATTTTGTATTATCCAAATAAGGCGAATATTTGTACAAATACGCCATATGAAGTGGTAGCATAACAGAAATAGAGACATATATACATTAAGTATAATATGAAAGTTAATGAAAGCGAAATTCGGAGAACTCTTTAGTCTGGCAAGAAGGTTTTTAACTGAAAATTGTTTCAATATCTAACGAAGTACCGATAAACTGCTAGTTTGTGAAGAAAAAAAATAGAACTAGCTGTACAAATACTGTAGTTATCTTTTGACTTTTAGCTATGACGGTTTTCTTTTGAAAATAACATTTTCCGTATCATAAGTCACAGTGTTTGCGATAAGTATCTTGTTCCAAGTCTTTATTAAAATAGTTATTTGTTATACAAGAGTGCAAAGTTGCTTTTTAACCGCGTGTTCAATTTTGATGACCGAGCAAGCGAAGGATTCTAAAATTGAATCACGAGCGCAGCGAGTGATTCAAAATTAGAATCCTGAGCGTTAGCGAGGGAATCAAAAGAGCACGAGGGAAAAATCTTTGCACTCGAGTGCAACACGTAACTTTTCATTCCACCTCAGCGAGGAAATGACTAAATGCAAAAAAAAACTATACTAACTAACTAACTATATACTGTTCTGTATAAAGAATATTTATTAAATTCTTATGTATGAAGGCACACGTATCTCGACGAGTGTTCATTCATAGTCCGCTTCCCTTCAAATTGAGTTAACTACTTTAGAAAGATTAAGCAACTCCTACACTCCTTTAAATGCCGTGAAACGTGTCCTGAATTCTCGTAAAGAGATTAGAAATGAGATAGGAGTTTGAGAGAAGGGTTGCGAGGGCTAGTACACCGTATTTCATATCAGAAATAACAATAAGGTGTTTTTAACCGACTTCAAAAAAGAGGAGGTTATCAATTGGGATGTTTATATATATTTTTTATGTATGTTCGGGCATAACTCTGTCATATATAGATGGATTTGTAAAAATCTATTTTGTTCGAAAGGGGTTTATTCCGAAACGGTCCCATATAAATTTTACCAAAATCGATCCAGCCCTTTTTGAGAAAATCAATAAAATCCCAAAAAAACATTGAATGACGATTTAGTTTCTTCAATCTTTGGAGGGCTTTTAATCTCTTTTAAGTGTGTTGCCGTTTCTTAATGGATATGGATGTTAAGACAATACCAAACAGCGAAAAATAAAAAGTTTTTTCAAAAAGAGCAAACCGCCTTTAAAAATTAAAAAGTGATAAATAACATAAAAAAACATTAAAAAAAAAGTATTTTCAAAAAAAAGATAACCGCCTTCAAAAACTAAAAAGTGATAAATAACTTTAGCACAGAACACACTTACTTTACTTTCGGAAGTAGGTGGCGGTGGCTTTGTGTTTGTTGTATTGTATTGGCACCGACTTCCGAAAGTAAAGTAAGTGTGTTCTGTGCTAAAGTTATTTATCACTTTTTAGTTTTTGAAGGCGGTTATCTTTTATTTTAAAAAACTTTTTTTCTTGAACATGATAATATAGTTGAACCATCATTCTATACCTTCATGCCTACTTTTTAAGTTGTTTCTTATTGAAACGCTTTATTGTTTAGTTACGTTTTGACATTAGTATTCCCTCTCTATGCGAGATATTTGTTTTTCTGTAAACACACCTGCAACATTCCTTCGCAAAAAACACATTTTCTCGTATTTATTATCTCATAGCCACAAAACCTTTTCAGTAAAGCCGATAAACATTTTCATTTAACAAATTTTTGCATTTTATGGCAAAACGGATACAGAGTCCATGAAGCGGTGTAATTGAAACACGGCTGATCCGTTTGTAATAACGGGACACAATCCGGAAGCCAATGTACTGTACCTACGAAGGTGCTTTTACAGTTTTCACATAGCTCGTTTAACAGGAATGAAACGATGTTGAAATAAAAACTCAATGACTATCGTTTGGTCTTTATAGCAACAACGAATCAAGAGCTAAGTAATGTTTCGAGTCGAAGAAAAACGTTGTAACAATGTGTAAGAGCAGCTGCTGTTGGCGGCGCGCCAATGCTCGTAAAGCCAGCCTACAGCCTCCGTCGTGACCTTCTCTCATGACCACTATAGCGCAATGAAACATGTCTCATATTATATGTAAACTTAAAGGAATATGATTAGGATGATTACCTATTTATTATACTATAGGATCGAATATCGCGTTTACATTTAAATCGTGTAAAATATACCATTTTAGTGTAATTTAATAATACTTTAGATGTGAAATCTGTGCAGAATTAGTGAAACAAAAAACCGTCAAATTAATTAAATAGCAACCCAACGTCAATTATCTAAAGTATGAACTAAATAAATCAATACAATGGCTTATTTGATGTCAACAAATAAACCTTGCAAAGGCCTTGCAACGATGGCTTATTCAGAAACAATTATACAATAGGACCGTGAAAATTCCGAGAACTCGATGGCTAAGTCAATACGCGAACCTACTCATTTATGCAGAAAAACAGGGGTAAAGGTACTGAAAATGAGATAGATAATGTATCCTATTACGTTAATTACGTTGATTAACTAAAATTACCATAATAAGGTAAACAAGTTCGTACAAAGCGCTTATTCGTGAAAGTAATTCGTAATTTTGTCGAAGGCAACGATGACGTCCACATGCGAGCTTTATTACTGTAACCTAGCTCACATGTCTTGTCTGGGCCAACGCCGGGGGTGCGGACGGCGGGGACGAGTATAAAATTCTTGTTATTTCACTAAAAGCATTTCAGCACGGCCGCCGTGATACGTGGCACGAACCCGCTGGCGAGTTTATACGCAAATTATTTTAACAAAATGTTTCACTTCTCTCAAAAATATTTAAAGTCGGTTTACCCTTGCGCCCTCCATGCGACCTACGTAGGTATTATGTATTACGTCGTTAATTAAATAGTTTACTCAAAACAATTCCGTAGAAAGAACGCCAACTATTATAATAACACTGACTTTATTTTCTTTACAAAACTATGTGCGTGTAGAATACAGATTTTCATTAATGACAGATATTTCAAAATGAAAATCAAAATTCCTCTGTCGCAATTTATCAAAGATACAAATTGTATTAGGCTGTCTTAAAATTTGATTAAATGAGTGTCGCCATCCATCGGATAACAGGCGTGGAATGATGATGGATGATGTTGCGTACCTTTCATAACATAATTCACATGTACAAATATTTATACCGTACGAGGAGTTCTTTTAGCATTTCCTTTGCCAGAAACAGGGACTTACACTTAACCCCACCTTCCCCTCCTCCTTTTCTTATAACAACAGGACAGCGATTCTCTGAAAACATTGATCGATTACGAAGCTTTCACGAAAAAGATCAACAAAAAGTTTATCTTGCGAATAGCACGAAGTACTGGTTTTATGTAAGTATATTCACTGATGTGGATAGTGGGGAGACGAGAGCTATTTATCAATGAACGAAAGGCCTGCTTGACGGCTGAGTGTTTGTTTCGCTTTGAAGGTATTTTAGTTATTTCGCGAAGGAATAAACCAATTTTTTCATGAAGATATTCTACTACCGGAAAGCATAAATTCCCCCATTGTCAAACTTAAATAAGATACAATGTATTATATAATTTCAAAATGGGCAAAACATGTTATAGACCAACAAAAAAAAACATGATTTATTAAAAACAAAGCTCCACGTGTATAAAGTTTTGTTTTTTTTTTCTATTTTTTCAAAGCGTCGCTCAACTGCGGCAATGCTATTGAATTTCCCTGTTACCTACATCGTTGCTCGTTAGACCCGGATCCTCTGAAACGACGTGAACGCAACGTAAATATGTCTATGTATACTATGCGAGCCAGCAAAGTGAGGATTGGACTTAATTTTGAAACTATCATTCGCCAGGTCTACCTTCCGAAACGTTTCGTATGTTAGTCGTTTGAGTCACTTATGCTGTAAATTCCGTCACATCACGCGAGTCTCAAAGGACCGCGCGTCAAAGATAGCAAACCAGACAACTAAAATATGTTTTAGAATTAATGTTTAACAGGAGCAGTTTTAATTTAACAAGTACTAAAACTTAACTACATCAACCAAGTTTTCGTCTCTATATCTAACGGCATCTGAATAAAATAAAAGTCGTAATTTTATGACCGCGCATGTACAGTCAGCAAAGGAGATAGGTATGCAGGGTCGTCAGAT
This sequence comes from Charanyca ferruginea, assembly GCA_947361185.1. Lineage (NCBI taxonomy): Eukaryota > Metazoa > Arthropoda > Insecta > Lepidoptera > Noctuidae > Charanyca > Charanyca ferruginea. Next base: position 14,995,816 of record OX376059.1, on the reverse strand, counting down.
ATAGATAAAGTTTACTTAGAAACCGATGGATGTTTTTGAATAAAATAAAATAAATTTTATAGAGAATAGATACATATTTGAATGATTTAATTAAATTCATTCGAAAACATCTATCAGCTACTAAGTAAACTTCAACCATTTTCAATGACCTGCATACTTATATCTTTTGCTGACTGTACCTACCTAGGATAACTTCACTTTATTAATATCATAATTTGCAAGCAGTTCTCACTGATTTTGCATTTCATCGCTGTGGTTTCACATGTGTGTGTGGACTGTGTAGTACTGTAATAACTAAAATCTAAATAAAATCAACTCAAACCACATATTCTTGCGCTACCAAATCCATGCTTCAGATTTAAATTAATAATATGCAATTCTGCATATTCCAATAGCTACAAATGCTTTTGGCTCGATTCCAGGGACCGAGCAACCAATGCTTTATTTCTCTAAATAGAGAACCGCTACCGAATACCGGTTTCGGACATCGGTATCTCAATTGGAACACGAACAACTCTATTCCACACCGACCTAAGTAAACTATTTGCGCGTTCGCTGCGCAAGAAGCCTATAATAATAACTTGTAGGTAGTGGCAACACTAAACTTGTTTACTTGTACAATCGAATTAGTACACGAAGGGAAAAGGCTTCATCGACACCTTGTTTAACAATGTTCTTAGTTAGTTATTTCCATGTTTAAGTAATGTCGCACATTTAAATGCTTTTTACAATTCTTTGAACATTTTGGCAATTTTAAATAAATCGTTCTTTACACATAATATTTATTACCTTACCAATTCTGCATTTGTTTGTACAATCATCGCTCACGTTTGATTTTGTTCAAACTGCGTACACATTTATTAATAGCACTTATTGGGAACCTTCAGATCAAATAAAAACCCCGAGCTGTAACGAGAAAACCTTAATGGTAAATCTCAATAGGTAAGGTATTGCGATTCAGGTATAAAATATTCGACACCATAGCAACGCGTTTGTGACCGTAGGTCTGTACGACTATCGTCTAAATTGGCTCAGTTGTTAGACTTATCGGGAAACAGTTTGTTCTCATTGTATGAACTGTTGACTTCTTGACAGTTCTTGTGAACTATTACGGTCTTTCGATCCATTATAATTATGATTTATAGGCTTGAACTTCCTTCCCCAAACAGCGTTTCGGAATTTTCCTTTCGTAGAAAGCTGCCTTGTATGTACACTGTTATTAAAGTGCTAAGGTTTACACAACATTAAACCTTGTTAAATTTAACTAAACAGAATGTCAGTTCACTAAGTACGCTGTATGTGGTTCAACTTGTTACTAGACCAAATGAAAACTGGGTATAAAAACGTACCACAACAAGATACAAATACAATTAATTCAACTTTATTTTTTTTTGTAAGGCTTTATTTTAATTGCGGATTTCCTCCTTTGTCCTCAATTACAATGTTAAAAGTGTTCAAAAGTTTTCAATATACAATGATTACGAAACAAAAATCGAAATGTGTGCTGGGACACATAGTAGAAGTGAAACTTCAACGGACAATCGTCTACCCCCTCCACGCGGCCGTAATACATTTTCCTGACAGAAAAATTCTACTACCCCCCGTCTATATAGAAGTTTCACTTCAAAAAAGAAACGGCCTCGGAAACTAGCACGCTGTGTCTCGATAAATCACGTGGAAGAAACTGATAGCATTATGTACCTACCTAAACAATATCAATATCATGGATGTTAACTTTGGATTGTGATGTGATCAGCATAGCAATCTGACCCCAGTCTCAATCCAAGCTGAGTTCAGCACAAAATAAAAAGTACAAATAATGAAGACAGTTATTTCCAACACGACAATAAAATAGGAGTTAATAAGTTTATATTTTTTATTTTGTAAGCTATAAATGCATTCTGGTCACGTTCGAGCGTGTCCTTCGAGCCAGAAATAGCGAGGGTCGCCATTAATTACTGCCCCACCATCGCGACCCGCCTTGCCGACTTCTGCTGTCAATTTATTGTCTGTACGATAAGTGCTTTTGATATTTCTGACGGTCGATTATTATGTATAATCAAATTGTACAAAGGTCCGTTTTCAGTCTTTTATTAAATCATATATGGGAATGTTCAAACCAGTTCAAACAACTAGGTACGTCATCGACGAACAAATTATTCTCTTGACAGTGTGGAATAAAAAGTCCCATTAGTTCTACTATTTTGTAACACCTAACATCGTAGGACTACTGGGAAAGAAAAGTCCCACTATTTCTACCGTAGAAATGTTTAGTAGAACTAGTGGGAACAATCCAAATTTTGCCGACGTCAGTTTGTTCAACAATAGAAAAACATACTTAAATAATCGACCCGACAGACAGACAGTTGTTCTGTCTAAATTTCAATTTAGTTGGATTGATAAATTTATTAAAAAAATATTGAGAAACCTCAATCCAACTTCTGGATGCTCTCAACGCATTTAGAGCTGGTACTTTTTTGTTTCCTCGCATGATAAATAAGAACAGTATATATGGGAGAAAGAAACAATATTTATATCATGATGTCTTTACTGCTTAGCAAATGTCGTCAGATACATTTTGATACGAGGAGCTGCTCTAGCTCGTGTATCTTTGGAATGACGTCTATATGCATCCCCTAAGGACCAGTCGGAAGCACAAACAGTCTACAAGTATAAAATACAAAACTAAAATTTTAATTACAATATAAGAAAGACTTCCAAATTATATGAAGTAACTCGTTTTTGTAAAATATTGCCCGCTCTTTCAACTTTCAAGCGATGTGAGTTCTATATTAGAGTGATGTTAATTAAACCTCGTAGCGCGGAACCCTTCGTCTGTGAGGTTTAAGGGACAAAGAGGTAGACAGTGACTCTGGAGAGGGTTGTGGTCGGCTTTGCAACGGTATTAAAGGACCGCTATCGCTAGGTAGGTAGTGAGCTACGTTTTTACATTTATATACTTTTTATTAGAACGGTATTTTGCGCTCCGAAATAGTCACCTTTTTTAGAACCATTGGTGGTACCTAAAGTGTACGCGCAGTATTTGATTTTTAATGTAAATACAAGGTATGTTTGCCATACGGGCAATGTTATATAAATAAAATAAAAAAGCGAAAAAATAACCTACTGAATTTCAATCACTGAAAAAAACAACCACACACGACTATTCTGTTTTCTTCATAATGATTCTACAACTATCATTATAAAAGGTAGTAGGGAGTCTAAATAAAATATAGACACATTAATTAGTCCAATTTCAACCTTATGCCACTGAATGCTTTATCATAAAAGCACAAACAATCAAAAGTCAGAATGGAATTTCATCAACGGAGAAACTTTTGTAGTAAGTGACATATTACTAATATAAATAAATTCATAATGTTGGATCAGTAAACACCCCAAAGAGCTGCAGAATAGAACATCGAATTCGTTATGTACCTTGCTAGATGGTCTTCCCGGTTTTGTTTGCACACAAACTTCCTACCTTTGATCCTTGTTGATTGATGTTTGATCCTCTTAGATTACAAGATGAATTTGTATAAATTGTTGCCAACAAGCTCAAATCAGTTAACTTAAAACGGTGTAATTTCTCTAAAACTTATAACATAAACTTTATTTTTTTTTTATTAAACGGTTCATAAAGTATCTGTTCCTCATTTTAGACTATGCTACAAAAAGAATATACATAGATAGCCAAACTAAAGCAATAGACTTGCGAAGAAATGAAACCTTAATATTATTTATACGTTTGCCCTTGACCGATTTTTCATCTAGTAGGTACGTCGGTACTCCAAGGGTCGCCCTCGAAAAGTACTGACGAGGCGAGATAGATAAGAAAATAATGAACGCAACTTTGAAAATGTTTTACTAAACAGCGTTAAAAAGTTAGTCGATCATGGCGTGTCATATTATATCATAAATATTTAATACTGAAAATGAAAGAATACGCAGTGTAAAAACAGCATTATCTTTACTTCGATGATTCATTCTTAAACGTGAAATTACTTTTTAAACATGATTAAAACATTATTATCACACTTAACTATAAGCTCAAGCATCAACTGAGTGTTTTAATGGCATAAGTGATGTTAGATATAAGACATAATGAGACTGCACTGAGCACTAACAAAATTACTGTGCAGAAACATTAAGTTATTAGCGCATAAAAGCAGCTACCGCCTTCTCTTAATCTCTTGGTCGCCCATTACGATATCACGGTAAGAGAAGGGATCATACTTTGCCGTTAATAACACCGCCGAATTACCTTAATTACTCTTATAATTTATCATTAGGATTAATATTGGACTAGCTGTTGCTCTCAACTTTGTTCACACAATAACTTGAACGGACGTTTAGTTACGAGAATTAATTTTAGTGTATTTAATGTACTATTAAATACACAAAAAAAGCCATGTTGCTGAACTGAAATACGAGTAGGCTTGGTAACATCTTTACCTAAGCCTATAAACAGTTCACCTTGCGTACACCGGTTGTTTGTTGTTTACCCGCCGACGTCACGACAACTTAAAAATTGAAATAAACGAACAAGCTCTCCTTTTCCGTCGCCTCATTTGTTACACAATCCGTCTTTGTTTGTAAATGAAAACTTTTCACATAAATTCCGTTTATTTTACGAGTTGAGTTGTTTCGTTGTTACCTTTCTTTGGCCGCATTACTAAGATATTTTGTCAAGTGAGTGGATAGCAAATATCACAACATTTAAATATCTCACTTAGCTTTTCTCCGTATAGATTGCGATTTATACCCAGTCACATTATGCTGCCAATATCAAGGGATGTATTCAACTAAGTTTTAGGAACGTTTGTATCAAATCTCAGTTTTAATCTATCAAAAAGAGCTCTATTTGCCTAAATTTTTGACAAGACTTTTGCATTGGTTATCGCTGAGGTGATATCGCAACTAGGTTTTAATTCAAAGAATTGGCCTTCTGTCATCTTAGAACAAAACCTTCCAACTAATTTGACCAATTTTGAAAAAACGAAACTGTTTAAATAATATGTGATTTTTCATGTCATCATTTATAATCACTTCGAGAATTAAAACCTTTAAACAAAATGTCATCATCATCTGCCTAGCTTTTTCACAACTATATTGGGGTCGGCTTCCAGTCTAACCGGATGCAGCTGAATACCAGTGTTTTACATGGAGCGACTGCCTATCGGACCTCCACAACCCAGCTACTGGGTAATACGATACCCCTTGGTAAGACTGGTTGTCAGACTTTCTGGCTTCTGACTACCCATAACGACTGCCAAAGATCTACAAATGGGGTGACCAACGGCTTTACGTGCTTTTCGAGGCACGGAGGGTACTCGGTATAAAAGGAATGGTCACCCATCTACAGATCGACCGCGACTAGCGCAGCTTAACCTTTGATCGATCGATCTGTACGGCTTTAACATAGCCACGAACAAAAGGTATTACATGTTACAGACTATCCATAATAATCAATACATATGATTATATACTATTAAAACGAGTTCCTTTACCGCAAGATTGACAGCGCAGGGTGTACTATTAATTAGTTTCAGTGTCTCTATGACGTACTGAACGTTTAATATATTCTGTAATGATATGGATTTACAGAGAAGTAGGTATAGGTGCTTAAGATAGTACCTATTTTAGTTACAAAGTGTATAAATTAATAAAAGTTTCTGCCTGTAATAGTCCCACGACACAGGCATTGAAGGTTTCTAATATTGATTTAAATAAGAACATTTTCAATGATTGGTTCATAGCTTAGCAGTACCTACTACTGCTAAGCATGAGGTTCTGAGTTTAACTCAGTGGTCGGGTAAAGTGTTATAAGGTTTTTTCATCAGGCATATCTCAGAAGCAGCTTGGAATCGGGATTTATGTCCGATTGATGGCTATAAGCTCGCTTTCTATTAGATAGGACTTAAAATATAAAGTTTAAAAACTAAAACCCGACCACAACAAAAAGTGATCTAAAAAGTACAAAACAAGAAAATATTTCACACAGAAATCAAGACATAGGTACAAAATGGTCAAGGTAAGCCGTGGTTGCATGCCTGTATCCCATATGAGTGCGATGAACATGAATATAATGGCATGCAACCACGGCTTACCTTGACCATTTTGTACCTATGTCTAGATTTCTGTGTGAAATATTTTCTTGTTTTGTACTTTTTAGATCACTTTTTGTTGTGGTCGGGTTTTAGTTTTTAAACTTTATATTTTTATTTAAACCATTTTGGAGTCACAGCTAAGTATTATATATTTAATAGGTACTAGTGAACCCCTTTCCAATGATACTAAACACGGTATGCGTATCTTACTTTATTTGGTAATCTTTCCTTTTTTTACAATAATTTGTGACAAATTACCACTAAATATTATATAAATTTGAAATGTACTAGTGAACCCCTTTCCAATGATACCAAACACGGTATGCTTGTCTTCATTTTTTTTTTAATATTGGTTTTTTTGTCCGCCAGAGGGCGCCACATTGGATTCAGTGATACGTCATATAGCCTATAACCAGCGGACGATCAAGACGCTTCTAACGATACCTCATTTGTTCAGTTCTGATAAGTAGTTTAGGAGCTATGAGCGTACAGATGAACATACATACATACATACATACATACATACATACATACATAGCCTGTCAAACTCATAACCCTCCTTTGGCTTTGCCGTAGTCGGGTAAAAAATATAGCAAAATGTGGGTATTCTATAGTGTACAACTCTATTACTATGTCAGTGCACAGTTTCTGATCAGTAAAACTAATAGCTAATAATGTGGTTAGTTTGGCAGTCAGGCAAAAATTTCCTCGGGGCGTTGAAACTACCTTACGTTCACATTTTCGTGAGAGAATCAACATAATTGGTACAATGATCAATTATGCTTGCATGCGGGTATAATATGCATCACATGGATTTTTAATAGCTGATACGATAATCTGACTTTGCGGTAGATGAAAAGGTACTCGTATGAATAATATATACATAATAAAAATGAATCCCTATTTCCCTTGGTCACACGTGAACGGCTGGACCAATTTCGCAATTTTTTTTTTGTTGTGTTTGTTATTGTAGGGATAAGAAGAATATGAAAGGAAATACTAAGAAAGTTGCGCAAACCATTCAAAAAGTCAAAAAAATTATACATAGACAACGCATTATTTTCTTAAATTTTTGGAGGATTGGCTCAATAAGTGTAGGTAGGGTAGATAGAATAGGTAGGGTATGTAGGGTAGGTAGGGTATGTAGAGTAGGTAGGGTAGGTAGAGTATGTAGGGTAGGTAGGGTAGGTAGGGTAGGTAGGGTAGGTAGGGTAGGTAGGGTAGGTAGGGTAGGTAGAGTATGTAGGTAGGGTATGTAGGGTAGGTATGGTATGTAGGGTAGGTAGGGTATAGGGTAGGTATACCTAAGGTAGATAGGGTAAGTAGGGTACGTAGGGTAGGTAGATAGAGATAGGACCACCTCTGTCGGGTCAGCTAGTATATACATAAAAATATGTGGGAATGTATTACTCTTACGAATTTAATTAAATCAAAACAAACTACAGCCAGCTTCATATTATATACAAAGAAATAATGAACGTTATTATCTTTTTAAAATATTAAAACAAGCAAAGCTCCCTAGTTGCCTGCTCGTACGAGAGATGTTCTCGGTAAAATAGAAGGCAGCTTTTCACAAGCTAATATTAGATGCGTACACGACCGACAATGTTTTAACTCCCTGTGTAAAAAATAAATCGTAAAACTTGCCTCTTGCAAATTAAGTTGTGTAAACAGCATGATATGGATTTTCCATTCCTAACCAGTGTGTTCTCGGCCAGGAGGTGCTTAAGCCGAAACCTTTTTTAAAGTTATTATTTCGCCTTTTCATTTAGCTATTATTTAGTTTTCTCTTTATTTTGCAATATGAGAAAAAGTGCATAAATGCAGTGTACTAGGTACCTAGTTATTATTTTTATCTGTTCCTATGTTTTCATAGGTTATTTATTGTACTTACTGTCCATAGAATTAGTATTTGGTCTGTATTTTGTAAGTGAAGACTTGTTATTGGATGTCTGTCTAATCTACTGTTTTTTGTTCTATTTGCTTTAGCTGTAAGTCTTCTATGTTCTTTAAATAAATAAATGAATAAATATATAAATAAATAAGTAAATAATGACACCTATACAATATAAGGAGATAGGAAGTATTAGGCATACTTTTATCGGAGATTATCTCGGTATACTTATTAAATTAATAGTCTTATAATTTTATGGTAGACTAGCAACCCGGCCCGGCTTCGCATGGGCCTATAGCCTTCCTCGATAAATGGACTATCCAACACAAAAAGATTTTTTCAATTCGGACCAGTAGATCCTGAGATTAACGCGTTCAACTAAACAAACAAACAAAATAACTCTTCAGCTTTATAATATTAGTATAGATGTGTAGAGTTTTTAAGCACAAATGGTTTGTTAAATGCAGTACATGTTGCCCAAAATTATAAACAATTAACTTATAAACGGCATCCCCTGACCGACTCCCGAGACACAAGACACACGTTATATTTTACTGCATACATCATAAAAAACAACACTAATAAAAAGTCGTTTCATGTTTGTGCTGATTGCAATGAATTTGCTAAATTAAAAACTCTGAAAATGTTGACTGGCCCCCAAGGAAAACGCGATGCTACATTGTTTTCGTGTGATGTCGGAAAAAGTTTTTCAGAATATTACCACACGTTTCGTTGTACAGTAAAAGTTTCGGCGAAACGAATAAAATATAAAAAGGTAGATAGTCCAACGCTTCGCAGAGCAGCAGGTAAACATAAAGGGAAACGCTGAATAATCTCTCTCTTTTTCATTTTACCGTAGATACTTATATTTATGAAAAAAAAAAAACATGCGTCATGAATACTAGTGTACGGAAAATAGCTACAAAAACACTACCTTTATCTTTTATATTTTTAAACAGAATCAAAAATCAGTCTATATCCATTACAAACTTCTTTTGAACAAGCTTCCCCTTGTTATTAGAACGGCCACCAGTCGGGAAATCTCGAACTTACTTTCTACATAAGTAAGCAGAGTCATCCCATAAACCTCTTTTCTTTTATATATATCTAAACTAATATTATAAAGAGGAAAGATTTGTTTGATTGTTACGATTTAACTTAAAAACTACTTGACCGATTTTAAAAGTTCTTTCACCATTAGAAAGCTACATTATCCCTGAGTAACATAGGCTATATTTATCAATTGAAAAAAAAATAGGGATCCTTGAGAAAATTTACGCGGACGAAGTCGCGGGCAAAGTGCTAGTATATATATAAATATGTTTATACAGATAGGTATATGTAGTTTACCTAATTTTTACTATGCACCTTCCATGTTATCTCTTCACCACCCTTGGTTGACTTGTAGAGAAAGCCTATTAAGTCCGCTTTTGTACCTTTATGCCTGAAGTATAAATAAATAATGAATAAATGCAGGAATCAAACCTGCGACACACACGCAATCAGCCTTTTCGACAACCGAGTCATCAGATTGGTATAAACCACAGAGCGTAAGAATAGTTCTGGTACCTTTCCACCAATTAAAAACTGAAGGTAGTAAAAATCAATCAGATGGACGTAGCTCGACACACGTCGCGCGTCGCTCGGCGATTGCTTTGTGCCGCAGGAAATTAGTATGGAACTTGTGAGCGAGTTTCGTGCGTCTAACTAGTGAATGGGTATATTGTATACCAGTACACAACACGCCTTCGAGCTCTGTTTTGAAACATGCACTTTGGTTAAATATTTACTTGTCTTAATTAAATCCATTGTCCATCGTCCGTATTTCACAACAAGAGAGCTGTCGTCCACATTTTATCAGTTTAAACATCATTACAGTACCCAGTCTCTACGTTTTAGTACTACGAGTACTTACTGATCTAAAAAACTATCTGCATGAATATGAAACAGGTGCGGAACGCTTAGTTAGAGAGGAAACACGCAGAAAGTATTTAAGAAATAAGATAACTCCCCACAATATCTAGCATTGCAATCTATACTAATATTATAAAGTTGAATAGTTTGTTTGTTTGTTTGGTTGAACGCGCTAATCTCAGGATCTACGGGTTCGAATTCAAAAATTATTTTTGTGTTGGATAGTCCATTTATCGAGGAAGGCTATAGGCCCATGCGAAGCCGGGTCGGGTCGCTAGTTTACAATAAATTACCGTTACACTTAAAAGATCTGATGTGCACATCTGAATTTAAAACAAACCTTCGGGCATTCCTGTTAAATAAGTGTTTTAACTCCATTGACGATTTGTAGACATTGTTTTAATTTTATTTTATTTATCCTACCCGGACATTTTGAATGAATTTATGACAATTTTTTTCTCTTTAATTTACTAACTTTACATTTGAATTTATTAGACATTAATTATTATTGTTGTATCGTTTGTACGTAATTTATGCTGTTATTGCGCTTCCTAAAAATTTCAAACACAATGGAAATTATTTATGAATATTAAATAAATAATTCTAAAATAAACTGCGTAGCGTAGTCTCAATGATCATAAGGTATATTATATATAACTCATGGTCGGTCTGTCCGTCAATGCGCTTATAACTCAAGAGTAACTTATTATATTATTACGTAATGAATTATTGACATCTTTCCTAGATAGGTAGCGAAACATATGGAGAATAAGCTCTGGGGCTTCGAAATAACTTTTTATAATAAACGGGTAATAACTTTATTGAGAAAGTTATTTATTTATTTCATTCTTTGTTTAAACAGCGAAGCCACATTTGGAATTTCTTTTGTATGATGGTTGCGTTCACAAACATATTTAATAAACTCACATACAAACAATTATAGCAATTTGTAAACACGGTGACTCGCTTATAAAACGATGACTCTTTACTGTCAATTTTGACAGAGACATATATATAACACGACTTCACCTTTGGTATGGTATAAAAGATATTTTATTTGAAAAACATGAGTATACACAGGTTTATAGTGCAAGATGTTGCGGTATTACTTGGCCTACATGTTTTGCCATAGAATATGGCGTACAAAATAAAAGTTGCTTAAATATAAGTACACGAGTATACCGAAACTGAAGGATCTCAAAGTCAAAGTCAAAGTCAAATCATTTATTTCAATTAGACCAGTAAAGGCACTTTTGAACGTCATATTGTAAAATTTGAATGTAGTTGCCCATTCCAAATGGTAGTTTCGTATGGAGAAGAATGGGCAAGAAACTCCATTCTTACTCTTTAAAAAAAAATGTTTACAATTTGCATCCCATGCATTACAAGAATTATAATATGTTACGTGACTACGTAGTACCTTGTATAAATATCATATATTATGGTAAGTATGTACAAAGTATTACAAGTTAACAAATGACAGCTAAATTATCTACAGACACATAGTGTTCACATATTTACAATTAATAATACAGTAGACGACCACTCCTTCTATTTCAACAAACCATGAATAGTGTGTGAGCCAGAGTAATCTATTAAGTACACTAAAGAATAATTGTATTTAAATATATAAAGTAAAGTTTTAATTAGCAATCAGTTTGATTTTGTCTAGACTGTAGATTGTCCTATGGAGCCGGACCAGCATGTTCCCAAGCATTCTTACTTGGACTAGCTACCCGACCCGGCTTCGCATGGGCCTATAGCCTTCTTCGATAAATGGACTATCCAACACAAAAAGTTTTTTTCAATTCGAACCAGTAGATCCTGAGATTAGCGCGTTCAACCAAACAAACAAACAAACAAACTCTTCAGCTTTATAATATTATAGTATAGATATAATCCTCTAACTTATAATATGCTTGTTTACAAAGTCTACCTTTAATGTATCTTTTAAATTTTGTTTCATTTAGTTTTAATATATCACAAGGTATTTTTTATAACATTTAACAGAGTACCCCATAAAAGATGTGTGTACTTTAGGTGATATAAAAAATGGTTGAGCTATTTTATCTTTATTTCTAGTATTGAAATTATGTCGATCACTTAATTTATCAAAAAGATGTATCTATATTTAAAATATTCTATATATCTACCTATCACAATATAGAACTTAGAATAAAATAATCTATTTGTAACAAAACAAAACAAATTTATATAAATATCCTATCATAAGACGTACCTACATAAAATAAATTCAGTCAAATCCTTAGCAATACATCACATACGTAACAATTTCTTCCAATAGAAAACAAATATGTCATAATATTACTATGGATGATCTTCCAGATAGTCTGTGAGGCTGTAGTAGCATTTAGCAATTAAATGTTTTTTTAGATGCTACTTAAATTTGTTTCCGTTTAACTGCTTAATCGGTTTAGGTATTTTATTAAAAATTATAGGTGCCAGACATATGACACTTTTGTGCATTCATGCGGTATTGGCTCTAACAATTATGGTATGGTATAACGAACTTCACCTTTTCCCCCACTTTAATTAACGACACTTTAATTTCTCGTAACAAACGTATTTAAAATCCACTAGTTATTACTTCCACAATATTTCTTGTATATTATAACTGATGCCTTTGAAAGTTTAATTACTAAACAGCGCACCTAATTAAAGTAAATTCGTAGCACAAACGTTGTAGCGGGCTGCTACGCCGCTACGCCGATTGCTACGCTTTACAAATCACAAGAGAATTAGTTAATTAGCGCGTTGTTACTGGCCCGATTCCATTCTCAGAGCACCAAATCCCTCTACTAACTACATTATGCTGTATTTTAAGTTAAAATTTATATAAGGTACTTTAAAATACGAGTGTTTTATTTTTTTACTCCTAAAATTAATCTAATTAGATTGTCCGAGATTTTTGATAAAAACCAGTTTTAAAGTTGCCATAAAAAACAAAACCAAAGCTGCTGTGATGATTTTTTTTTCGTACATTTACATTTTGACTTTATAAAATATTTATGGAATATTTTGAAAATGTAGGTATCACTAAAGTACAAACAAATGACCCACTTAAACTCAAGTTGCATAGTTGCACGTTTCAGTGCATGGCACTCAACCGCCTTCGCTAACTCGTCTCATGTATAAAACATGTTGATTGCACAACTTCACGTCGTTTGCACGCGTCACATACTGTCAAAGTGCAATACTGATATTTCTGACATTCTGACAGAGCAACCACATTCCTCGACCGATTTGCACCAAGCACTGCCTTGCACCGCCACATACTTACCAAAAATATATGGAACATGGAATAGCTAAACTTCCTCATGCAATAAATTAAAATAAAAAGTTTCCGCGTGCCTATAACAGTTTTATGTTGTAACGGCGGCCATGTTTTGGCGGATAATGTTCAAAATATATCACATATTCGGGTCACTGGTAAATTAATGTAGCTGTCGTGTTCAATTCATTTATCAGTTCATCTCGCTGGCATTGTGTTTATTATGATGTATTGTGTTCGTAAAGCTCAGAATAACAAGCACCATTGAGTAGCGACAGCTTTAGATAAAAGTAATATCGATCACGTTGACATATGCAGCAGCTTGAACTGGTTAATACTTAGAATAATATGTAATGCGAAAAATAACTCTATTTACTAAAATGCAATACTTACATTGAATGTTAGTAAAGATAAGTCTAATTTATAAAAAAAAACATAGAAAAGTACGGTCTAAACGCTAAAACAAAAGCAGATAAAACTAATAAGGTACCATAAATTCCAAATCCATTAAGTTGAAAAATAATACCTACTTAAACGTTATTAGCGAAACAAACAGAAAACGGAAACTAAGTCCAATAGTCCAATATACACCTTACCGAAGAGACCAGTTAGTTCCGCTCGATTAATAGTGATAATAAATCGTAGCTGATACCCCGGCCCCCGGGCCCCTCAGTCCCGTGGGGCCCACTCGTTCTATCGTGCATTTAACATTTAAAACTGAATGAGGTTAAATGTGAAGTGATAAAACTTTCAAGAAACTTAATGATCGGCGACACGGAACTTGGCAATCTACAAAATCTGTTTAACTGCGTTTTTAAAAGTCAAAGATACGTACACCAACATGTCGACCTAGTTATAGGTCGACATGTTGGTGTACGTATCTTTGGCTTTACAATGTATTTATATATCGGTAGTAACTATTACAGGCTATTACTACGGATACTATGCCAAATTGCTTCTTATATTAAGCAAGGCCAGGGGCTTGGTAAAAATTGGTTTCCGGGAATTCTATGTTGTATGTATAGGTTTCAATTGTATGTGATTATGTAGGTATACTCCGGGCGTGTTTACCTCGACTGTTTATGTTTATTCTTCCTGTGTCTCAATCCACAACCGCGTGTTTCTACGTCCTACTTAAGAAAACAAATGCCTTTATTCCATGTAACATAAAATAAAAATCTAATTTATGATATAAATTGGTTTAAATATGCGCTGGAAAAAGATGTTTCTGAATTTGCGCTAATGAACTAACTTTTGCAATAACTCGAAGAAAAGACGTTAATTTGTGGAACTAACTTCAAAAATAACCATAAAACAGCAAAGTGAAAGCTAAAAGCGGCAATCATACCACAAAATTGCCAAAACAATATATTAACTGGTGTGTTTACTTTGCCAGCAACAAAATGATTGGATAAAGTGCACACAGTAATAAAACTAACAACTCAAGTAACAGCTTACTTAGGTGGCATGGTGTTGTAGATACTCCTACACCTTGGAAAATTCCTGTAACGAAAGAAAACCCAATTACGAGTAATTCTGTTTAACGGCGTTCAATTTAAATTAACGACAATGTCTGAACAATTAACTACACGGACCTGAATGTTCTTTCATTGGTGGAAGAAAAAATGATAAGTTGACATAATGATGTTGAAACAGCTGAAAATAAAACGCAGCGAAATGTTATAATTATAAATGATAATATCGACGGTATGGATATATGTAAAACAGTTTTAGGTTATTAAATATAGTGTGATAATGGACAGTTGTCTATTTCGCTACACGGTGTCATCGACGTTGGAGTACGTAGAATCAATGAACGTTGGATGACGCACGCACACCGCGTTTATGTAACATTCTCGTCATAACCTTCGCTGAATTATGTACAACTCGTCGCTATCTGTCACTTGCAGTGTTACCACGAAATCGACAAAGTTCTCACTCCCACTGAGTGTTGGGACCCATTGTTTTATTTCAGCGCACGTTGCCAACATCACAGCAGGAAATATGCAATAGATTTGAAAAAGTTTCTTTTGAATATTATCTCCGCAGTGTGGGGCCGGAGTCGAACAGAAATGATTTAATTACAACGCCTGCGTGAGTAGTATATTATTGGGCACCTCACCCCACCTTCCGTTCCATCGACTCTCTCCGTTCGTCTCAGTCACTCACGGTGTGGTGAGATGCCCAATAATATCCTACGGAGTGGGCGCCGTTCAACAATTCCGTTTTATTACATACCGTTCCTACGTCTCACTTCGACTGAATTTGCGTTTGCGTTAATACTGGTTCGGCGCCTATTCCACACGAGAAAAAAGTCAGTCAGTTTGACACATATTTCGTTTACTAATGGAACTTTACGAATATAGTAAACTAAAATTTTGGGACAGATTGTCTCATGTCTCTTCACAGAGTAAAAAATAGCATGCACCTACAGGTACACACACATTCTTTTTCTATGACCCAGATTGGGCACCAAGGACATCCAAATTTTAATTTAATTAACTCATACAGTTGACACTAGCTTACATGTTAACAAATAAACTAAAATTTGGGACAGATTGTCTCATGTCTCTTCACAGAGTAAAAAATAGCATGCACCTACAGGTACACACACATTCTTTTTCTATGACCCAGATTGGGCACCAAGGACATCCAAATTTTAATTTAATTAACTCATACAGTTTTACATGTTAACAAATAAGTGTGCTCGCTGTTAGAACCATTAGCCTAAAATTCAGGACAGATTGTCTCATGTCTCTTCACAGAGCAAGAAATATTATGCATCTTCAGACACACGTACATTCTATTTCTATGACCCCAGATTGGGCACCAAGGACATCTGAATTTTAATTTAATTAATTCATACAGCTAACACTACCTCACACGTTAACAAACAACTACTGGTAGCTCTGAAATGTTCTGTTGTTACTCTGCGACTCTGCGTTGCGCTTGATTAAGATCATCGCACACTTATACAATTGCCATCGAAACGGTTCGTGTGCCGTCCCGTGATCATCTATTGTACCATACTCCTTTTAAACCGCCGGACGACGGCGTCGGATCGGCGACCGTGTTAAGCTTCACAGTATAAGTGTACGTGATTCTTTACAATCGCAAAGACTGCAAAATTGCATTATGTAAATTTGTAGTGTTCGAACTTTGTTGTACCAGGTATATGTTTGAGTCATTCCCACGTATTCAACAATTTAGCTGTAAGATGATCGCTGTGCATGTTGCAGTCTCTGATTAAAATTGGTATTTTATAGAACTTCATAATCAATGCAATTCATTCAAATAGAGGATGTTCCTTTGATAACTTTGCTAATTATTTTATATTGTTTATTTGCTATATTTATTTATAAATAACCAACCTATACTTACAGTTTACACCAGACATACAAGTTTTTGGTTAATACATACTGAACAAGCATAAAAACATATAAGAAAACATAAAATGTTTCAAAATACATTGATAGTTCTTTAACAATCTAGGATTTGTTTGAAAGATGAATCTTAATACTAGTACCTACCTACTGAACTTATGCATGAATCGATAATAAAAAGTTCGTTTTAGTCGTTAGATGATATTACTTATTTACGATAATGTCAAGTTTTACTGTAGCATATAAGTGGTTAACTTTTTGCCGCAAGTTTGTTTACATGGATTATTCTACACAAAAAATGTTTTCAGGATGATTTTCTTTCAGCTCTTTTCCGTCAAAAAAGTGATTTTTATTTTTTAGTTCACATGTGTGATATCAGGCGAAGTTTTACATCACATTTTATACAACAAACATACATACTTTATTATATATTAATGTATTAATCATAAGCGTCATGTGTCATCTTCGTCGGCGAGCGAAAAAAGCTGGTTTTATATTTCATTTCTCACGATAAAATTGCAATTAGACGGAAGTGATTTTCAATCACTACGGTTTAATTAGACGTAAGTAACATAAATTAGTCATACAACTGTCAATATATGTAGTTAAGGTTTAATTTTGTAATGGGATAAATATTGCTGAAATGGTATTTTTTATGTATAAAATCAATCAATTTTGATCATAATATTACATTCGCTCCAGTATCTTCCAGTGATAACCACCGGTTACCTTCAACTATATAAAATGTAAGTAAGTAAGTACTACTAATTTAACTGAATTTACTAATGTACTAATCGCTACCCAGCTACGGACCTGGTTCCTGCCTGCCGGCTGGTGTATTGGTTAGCCTTAATTTCATCGCATAGATGTTAGAATTTTGAGCGTAAACCATATAATTTTATGTAATAACATTATAGGGAATTTCATGAACTAAAGACATGTCTATAAATTATTCCACTGAGCCATGTATTTTTCTCACAATTTAAAGAAAACTTCGAAATTAATGTTATTTTGTGGTTATCCGATTCAACTAACATCAAACGTATCGCTATTATGAACCTTATTTGTTGCCGCGATGCGATATTGTCAATTACCGAAACTTAAGTCATAGTTATTAGTTACAAAATTAATCTTTATGTATTCCATTTCAGGTCTGACTCCGATTCAGAATACCGGTCACAGTCCGCAACTGTAGCCGAGCCGAAGCCGCAACCAAAGAAGAAGGTGTCGAAGCGCAAAGCTTCCGAGAGCACCACACCGTCCGTACCGAAGTCAAGGTAATTTTGTGTTACTGTTTTTACCTTTAGGTGCTAGTTGTGTATGTTATGTCAATTAAAATGTTATACACCGATAAACGTTGGTTAGTGGATTTAGAACTGCAACGAAGAGAGCTCTGAAATCAATTTCCAATTATATTCCTTGTCGGAATGTTTACAGTTAGTTCATGAGATATTTAAATTATTATAACAGAACATCATGCTTTCTATCCCCGTAGGGTTCAACAGAGGAGTAATACACCATCAATTTGTCAATATTAAAAAATAAATGTAATAAATAATGTGTTAAATTGTTTACAGTAAAAGGCGCAGCTTGAGCTCGGACCTCTTTGGTTTGGAGGACTACGTCCCCACCAAAACCTCAGTTGCGGACTTCGGTTCGTCACTCATCAGCCGTGTTGCTAACGGTAAAGTGCGGCGAACGGCAGACGTATCCGGGGACTTCTACGTGGAGGTTAAAGTCTATAACAAGGCTGAAGTTGCCTCCACCCCAAAAGAGGAGCGGTGGAAGAAAGCCTCGGTGGCACTAAAAGTGCAGCTTAACCGGAACACGCCGCAGTGGGACGGGTTACAAGTTTTTATGAGACGGACTCATGAGTTTTTTGATAACTCTGAGCCTGTCTTTTATAGCAATAATATTAGTTTAAAATAAATATTTAAGTTGTTGGGGCACCAGATGTTTTTGTATTTCTGCGAGCGTAAATCATAATCGTAAAAATAATACATTGCAACATCTAATAGTAAGTTTAAAACTATTACATTTTAAAATGCCGTTCTGTACTGTTTGTAACACATCTGTTGAGCGCAGTCACTGGACAGGTCACCTACGTAGTACTAATCATAAAAACAAAACTATTTCGCATTTTTGCGAAGGTGTTGAAATAATACATTCTGCATTTCGTAATCGTATAGCTTCTTATAGAATTGTCGCTCCGTCTGAGAATAGTTCTCTACAACCATTTCTTATTAATATTTGGGACAAAATTAAAACGTTAATTAATATTTCTCTTAAAGAACATACTTGTCTAAAAGTTAATTTCGAATTTTTTGCTTTATTTTTAATGTTTAAAAATGATTCTCAGGAGATGAAATCATTTGCCACAAAAAACTTTACTCTGCATCAGAATTATGAAATTGATTCATTATTAACTCAAGTAAAAAACATTTTATCAAAAAAGATAGAAGAATTTCAGGACCGAGACAGTGGATGGACGTTCTTGAGCAGTTCTCATTTGGAAGTCAATGTTAACAAATATCAACCGTTGCATGGTTCAGGCTTTATCGAATTGCCTTCTGCAATAAAATCGAAAAGAGCATGTGTTAATATCCACAATAATGACGAGTATTGTTTTTTGTGGTCTGTTGTTGCTGCTTTATATCCAGCTAAAAGTCATCCTGAAAGAGTATCTTCTTACCCTGATTTTCGTAACGTGTTAAATGTAAAGGATATGTCATTTCCAGTGAATTTCTCAGATATTGCGCGGTTCGAAGTGAATAACCCCGAAATTTGCATTTACATTTATGGTTTAAAAAATAATACCGTCGTAGGACCGTTTTACAAACCAAAAGCCTTGAACGGAAAGGTGATTCATTTACTTTATTTAGAAAGAGATAATTTGTCACATTACTGTCTCATTAAAGACTTGCCGCGACTTGTTAAAAATCAAATAACAAAACACCACAGTAAACTGTACTTTTGTGATGCTTGTTTAATGTTTTTTAATTCATGCGATGATCTTAGTTCACATAGTTGTGGAGGTGTTGTCACTGAACTACCTCCAAAGGGTTCTTTCATACAGTTTAAAAATTATAATAGAAAGCAAATTGTTCCATTTGTTATATACGCAGATTTTGAAACAATGCTAGAACGGTATGAATCTTGTGACCCTGACCCCACTAAGGCGAGTACTGTAACGCGACAGCGACATGTGCCTATAGCTTTCGCTTATCATATTACGTGTACGCTAGACGAAAGCCACAATCGTTACGTTTCTTATCGCGGTTCGGATTGTGTATCAAATTTTGTGAAGTCTATCTATAAAGATGCACAAAAAATTTACGATATTGTAAAAAATAATGTTCCTATGATTTATTCAAATGAAAATGCTCGCGACTTTGAAAACGCGTTGACATGTCATATTTGTGAACACTTCTTGTTCGGCGATAGGGTTCGCGATCATTGTCACTTGACTGGTAAATATCGCGGCGCAGCTCATAGTTATTGTAACATACAATACAAACTACCATCATTTTTGCCAGTATTTTTTCATAATTTGTCTGGATACGATTGCCATCTTTTCATAAAAGAATTAGGCGAAGCTCCTGGATCTATAAAAGTGATACCTAAAACAAAAGAAAACTATATTTCTTTCACTAAGTTTATTCCGATTGCTACCGGGGAAAGCATCCAAGTTCGGTTTGTAGATTCTTTCAAGTTTTTAGGAACTAGCTTAGAAAAGTTGGTTAGTACAATGAAAAAACAAGACTTTAAACAATTAAAATCTTATTTCCCTAATAAAAAACAATTTATCCTACTCACTCGTAAAGGAGTGTATCCATATGACTATATGTCTCAATGGGAACGTTATGAAGAAACGTGTTTACCCTCAAAAAAATATTTTTTTAACTATTTAACAAATGACGCAATTACGGACGAAGACTATGAACACGCTCGGTCTGTTTGGTCAGTATTTAATATTCAAAACATGGGTATGTACACAGATTTGTATCTCAAAACAGATGTTTTGTTGTTAACAGATGTATTTGAAAATTTTCGAAAAACTTGTAAACTACATTACAATCTCGATCCCGCGTTTTATCTTACAGCACCAAGTCTATCTTTTGATGCAATGCTTTTAAAAACAGGAGTTCAATTAGAATTGATTAGTGATGTTGAAATTTTTAGAATGATACAAAAAGGTATTCGAGGAGGTGTTTGTATGTGTTCCAAAAGACATGTCAAAGCCAATCATAAATATTTAGATACTTATGATCCAGCCCGTCCTAATTCATTTATCATTTATTTAGATTGTAACAATTTATACGGTTATAGCATGTGTCAATCCTTACCCTATTCGGATTTTAGATTTATGAATAGACAAGAAATAGATTTTTTACAATTGAACTTAGCAGAAATTAGTGATACTGCAGAAAACGGTTACATCCTTGAAGTTGATTTAATATATCCGGAGAATTTGCACATGGAACACAATGACTTTCCCTTTTGTCCAGAAAAATGCTTACCACCGGGTGGTAAGAATAAAAAGCTAATACCAAATTTGTATGATAAATATTACTATGTTATTCATTACGTACATTTAAAAAAATGTTTACAGCACGGTTTAGTATTGAGAAGAATCCATCGCGCTATTATATTTAAACAAAGTAGTTTTTTAAAGCAATATATTGATATTAACACCCAGTTACGTCAAAAAGCAGAGTCAACGTTTGAACAAGACTTTTTCAAATTATTGAATAATAGTATTTTTGGAAAGACCCTAGAAAATAATGAACACCGAATAGACGTTAAGTTAGTAAACAAGTGGTGTGACTCGAACAATAAAACAAAAAAGACTACTTGTGCTGAAAAATTGATAGCCAGCCCATATTTTCATAGCGTCTCTGTATTTTCTGATGATCTAGTAGCAATCCAAATGAAACCTGTGCGTATTATACTTGATAAACCAATTTACATAGGGTTTGCAGTATTAGAATTATCTAAGGCTCACATGTACAACTTTCACTACTCCATCATTAAACCTTTTTATGGTAACCGAATAGAATTATGCTATACTGACACAGATAGTCTAGTATATGATGTACAGAGTAATGATGTTTATAAAGACTTTAAGCTCCATTTTCTAAAATATTTTGATACCAGCAATTATGACTGTAACAATGACTATAACTTACCAATTATTAATAAGAAGGTTCCAGGACTGTTTAAGGATGAAATGGGTGGTGACATTATCAAAGAATTCGTAGGACTGCGCTCAAAGCTATATTGTATTAAAACGTTAAACAAAACAATTAAAAAGGCAAAAGGTACAAAAAAATGTATTACCAAAAATTTTAATATGTTAGATTATAAAAATGTTTTATATGATTGCAATGTTATTCGTAAAAAAAATGTATTGTTTAAATCAATAAAACACGAAATATTTACTCAGGACTTAAATAAAGTAGCACTTTCAAGCAATGATGATAAACGATTGCTATCGTTTGATAAAGTTTCTACTTTAGCCTGGGGTAACGCAAGTATATTTAAGTAATACATATTTTAACATGTTTTTTATTGATTGTGAATGGTAAAACTTATGACGTCCTAAATGGAAAGTTAGATAATTTTTCATCCTACCTACTGTCTTACTTACTATTATAAAAAGTCTGTAAGGGTGGGTGGATGGATGTTTGTTACTCTTTTAAAATGTGAAATAAGTAGTATTGCTGTGTAATTTAATTCAAATAGTATCGATAGAAGTTTCTTTTGAACCTGGTTTTATTATGTATACAATTCTAAATTGTGTGTATTCTTGGTGTCCCTTTTACTAGTTAGAGCTAAACAGTGTAGGTATATAAATATCTATTATGTGCCTACAAAGTATAAAGTTGAATAAATTAAATTGTGTATATTCATTACATACATCTGTTTCATTTCTGTTCCTGATGACAAAGCACACAGCGCTCGCCGCGTGTCGATACAGGTTCCAACTTGATAAAATATGTACCTAATGTCCAGTTTTGATGACAAAGCACTCATGAGTCGAGGTTCACACGCGCGGTGTAGAATTTAACACCGATCAGGTGCTCATCAGATTGAACTTGTTGAAACATGAAATTGATTCACATCGCAAGGTTTTATGGAGTTTGCATTTCATAATAATATGATTAGTACATACATCACAAGGCAGTCAGCCGGACTGGTCACATCACGTCACTTAAAAACGAAACAAATTGTAAGTATTGCACAAGCGTATAAGTACTTATAAAATTATGTCTTATTTATGTGTTTGATATAATTATTAATAATTATAATTTTCTTTGTTTCAGATCATCAATAATGTGCGATTCTCCAGATATTATTGACTTCTCACAATACGGTCAAGGTTTTCCGACTCCGAGTTTAAGCTGGCATATCCCAGATATCCAAGATCAACAAATACCTGTCAACAAGGAACCTAGAGCAAGACAAGACTGCGGACCTGCTAGCAAGAAGCCTAGAACAAGACGGGAGTGTCTAAAACAGAAGTCATCTCTGCCTAATTATTGTGAATCATATGTCATAAACAATGAGAAGAAAAAAGGATTACGACTGATCCAGGTACAAGTGTTGGATATCAGTGAACAAGAACCTGCAAGTGACAATCAGAATGTGATGTTAAGTGCGCAGTATGTAGTGACTGAACCGGTGGACTATGTTATGGAGGAGACGCAATCGTTAATTAACAAAATTTCAAAAAAACTTTGTGGGGACAGTTATTATTAAGTGATGTAATTATTTTGTAAGTACCTACTTTATAAGTTAATATGTGAGTAATATTATAGTTATTAGGGTATAATAATAGGTTTTTATGTTGTGTAAGTTCTGGATGTATAAATTATTAGAATATCATATATGTAAGTTTTATTGTAATAATCTTTTAAATATACAAAAGAAGTTACAAAAATATCAAAAACAAAAAATAATAAAGAGAGAAAAAAATTAAATAAAATATCTAGATTGTTTTAATGTAAATAGATAATATTAATCTCTTAGTTTAATTTTGTTGGGTAGTGCTCATACATCACAAGTTTTTATGTTATAAGTATGTATGTACGCGTAGAAAACATGTGGGGACAGTTATTATGATTATTGGGTTGGTAGATATAATTAGTTTGTAATAATTTTAAATAATTTAAAAAATAAATAAAAGTATATTCAGTTATAATTTAAATTATGTTTTATTTTGTATTACTTATTTATACTCGAACTCTAAATTAGCTCTAGTGTAATGATATTATTATAGGTTAATTGCTTTAAGGATTTTTTCTTACAATAATTCGTTTAATAAATATCATTTTGCTACAGCTCATTTAAAGTTTAGTATGTATGTTACCCTGATTATATTAAATAAAACACTCATAAGTAGATAATTACATTTTTATTAACTGAACATTACAAAATAATTTTAAATAGATTAATGAACATTAATTTTAAATAGATTAAATATAGACATATTATTATCCACATACCATTTTCTAATACATATAGCATTATTCAAAGCACAATTTATTTTATGGTTCACACAATTAAAATCAGTTTTATTTTTACAGAACATCTTTTTTAATGTCGCAAAATTAGGGCACCCTTTTTCACCTATGTCAATCACTTCACAGTTTGCACATAACTCTTTAATCCACTTAATCTTCTCCAAACCCTTTGTAATAATTTTTTTATTTTCTAAATACGGTACGATAACGTGTTGAAACTCTCTGTAGTCTATAAAGCCCTCACTCCAGAAAATTCCTCTATTTCTTTCTAACCATCGCACCTGCTTCTTTTCTTCTTGAGTTAAATAATAAAACGAATGCGGTGGTTTAACCAAGAACGTCTGTGTGTGGTCATTACTTACGATAGCCACTTCTTTGACAATAAAATTATTGTCTAAATATTTGAATCCTTGGAGTTCGACAATGATAATATCCGCGTTCATGATAACTTCTTCACTGTGTTGCTTAATGGTTTGTATTCAACAATGCAATCGTTGAGAATGAGACAGTATGCCGAAGTTTGATCTGGTATTTCTGAATCACTCTCAATTTCTACCCTTACATCCACAACGGGTCCAGTCTTCAGATTATCGGTCTGTCTAGAGCAATCAACAACAAACAACGGAGCTAATTCTTTAAATTGTTTCTCGCTTAATAAAGACTCCGGACAACGTCCATAATATGACTGTTGAAATCTGATGTATTGCTCATATAATAAAGCAATTCTGTTATTGGCGAAGTTGACATTGATGTTTTCATACGGGAAATATGTCGAATTAAGGTATACTTTAATGTCACGAACATAGCAGTGATCAAACTGCGACATGTCAGAACTTGCATTATTTTTTCTACTTGTTTGTAGACCAATTATTACATATCTCGGTTTTTCTATTTGAGATGAAGTTTTGATAGACCAGGTGTGCTTTGTAGTTCTTGGTAAAGTGGGGTATTCATATAGATCCCAGTTTCTAAAAACCATCTGAAGCGGTCGATCTTTTTCCAATAGTTTTAATAAACTTATTTTTTCTTTGTCCGATACTTTAACATGGGGTACGCGCCATATGATTTTATTGATTTGAATGTCTTCCACTATTTCGCCGGTATTTAATTTTACAGCGTTCAAATTAGTGTTGCTTCGTAATAATATTAGTTCATGTCTACTATTTATTACAACTTTTTTAAAATCTTCTGCAAAACCGAGGATATTCCGAAGTGGTATAGACGCAGAAAAACTTCCTCCATTAATATTTTTTATGCCATCGATACTCCAACCCCAAGCTCTAGCTATTTTTGATTCATTCTCATTCATTGATATTAATGATTTCATGGTTGTAGTTATACCTGCATTTTTTATTTTATCAATCTCCACTCCGTTTAATTCGTACCTAATATCTTGGAACAAGAAGAGTAGTCCATTGTTCGTAAAATTGACACTAGTAGCTTTCTCTTTTGAATCTTTTTTGTTAACGATAACGGTTCCTTCCAAATACAGAGTGCTGGCTGATGGTAATATGTACAGATCCTGTTGGTTGATAGGTATGCGTATTTCATCGTTCCTGTTGAAACTCGTTACATAAGGTTTGTACGAATGAAATTCGATTCCTTCTATACTGTTGTCGTAAGTCGGAGTGGATAAAACGTCTAAGATATTCATTTTAACAATCCAATCGCTCTGAGAAATATCTTATTGTCTTTAGTTAATTTTATTTTGCTCTTAGAACGACGTCTTATTTGGTAGGCAGCTTGAGTAGAACTGGAATTTTTAATTTGATGAGACACATATTTATTGTAGTCAATCATTTTTTCTTCTAAGATGTAAATACAGCTGCACTTCTTCACCACGCAAATTAATTAAACGATTGTTTATATCTAGTAGTCGGATATGTATGCAGCTTATGCTGTTTCGATTGATTGGAAAATATATTGCGTTCTTCGGGATTTCTACGATTCTGTATCCAGGTGGTACGTTGAGTGCGAATTCGTGAATTATGTGACTTGGTTCACCGTTTATGTAAGAGCCGCTCACAATGTCACATTCGATCCTTACCACTGTCGTCGGTAAAATGTTGACTGGATGCTGTGACACATGCCATTTATTTGCTTTCAGAACCTGCTTATCAAATCCTAACAGTCTACTGAAAGAGTTTTCTTTCTTAAAATTAACGTCTTTTGAACAGTATATGGCAGTTTTTAAAGTATTGTTATTACATTGTAATTTGATTGAGGCATCTTTTATTTCGGATTTTAAATAATCGTAAATATCTTGCAATTCGTAGGTGCCTTCCGGTATTTCAATAACATCGTTTGAGCCATAATAATACTTGTTATTACTTTTATCAATATTTGGTATAGAATTAAATGTTGAAAAATGCAATAAAGCACACTCATATTCTCCATTGAGTTGCAACGTATTAGGATAGTACGTAGATAAAATTGATGAGTTTCCAGTTATTGACAAAGTGAGTGACATCTTGCAAATGAATGAAATAAAATAAAAGCATTCATTTTATATATTTTTATTCCAAAAAGTTCTTAGATATTTTAAACATAAATGACCACAGTTTACAGTATTAAATTTTTGATATCTTGTGTAGTTATATGAAACTTTACAATTCTTAAAATATCGTACCAGTTCTAATGGAGGTTTTAAATTTCCATAGCTATCAAAATATTCACAATAGTCATATACTTTTACATAAGCTACCCAATGCGTTCCTTCATTTTTAG
This sequence comes from Charanyca ferruginea, assembly GCA_947361185.1. NCBI lineage: Eukaryota > Metazoa > Arthropoda > Insecta > Lepidoptera > Noctuidae > Charanyca > Charanyca ferruginea. The sequence goes on along the minus strand of OX376059.1, from coordinate 14,968,970 downwards.
AATCGTCTAAGTTAACAATACCACATTCCATACGTTTCGGCTTCCTTGGTAATTGATCTTTCATATATACTCCTCGGAAATATGGGATGTCTCTTGCATAGTATTGGATGTCTACATTAGTTAGTGCGCGATTTGGTAGCTTCTTGTTCAGTTTTTTGTTGATTTTATAAACAATCCTTTACCGTTTTTATAAGGCTTTATGTATAAACCCTTGCCCACTGCTAAACCCTCCATAGTTCTATTGTGTCGTTCTGTCTCTCGCAAATTTTGTTGGGCTGATTTGTAATCATTTACCGTTTTTGCAATGCCAGCCGCACCACCAGCTAAAGCTCCTAAAGCTGATAAGCCAGCAAAAATTGGAATTAAAGGTAGAACTCCACCAGTCTTCGGTATGGGGATCACTCTCGGCACTTTGATTTGATGTAATTTGGGGCATAACTTTTTTGCAGCTAAGTAAGCGAAGTTTATTAAAGACTTACTATCCTCGGGTTTTAGCTTTTTTATTTTAGATTTTATTTTTGATACTAAACTCTTAAATGTTTTGGCACCAGAACCAGATTTCAATTTGGCTTTCATGACTTTGCTTACTAACCATGAGCTTAATTTTTCACCTTTTCCCGCATCTTTTGATTTGAGTCTATGTTTAGCCATGTTCAATAGCTGTAAGTCGGCTTTATGACGATTAGGTAAATCTGTATGATTTTCATATGCTATATCGTGGTGCATACAAGCTTCGTCTAGTTTATTCACACCTCGATCACCTCGCAACAAACGTTTATGAAGTTTAGTTCCTGGTCCGCAATAATTGTATCCAGGCAAATGAGCTTCGAACGGTAGGTTATTAATTATACTGTTAACTAGTCCACCACCTTGCATTACTTATATTATAATGATACAAATATAACAAAGTACTTCTTTTATATCTCAATTTATTAATGCAGATTTATCAATCCAACTGTTTTCATCATTACTGAGACCTAACCATTTAACGAATAGTTTCTTTCCTTTCTTTTTAAGTATTTTTTCTACTAAATAAACACCAGGATAGTTCGATTTTTGAAGTTCTTGTTCGTAAAAAGTTCCTAATATATCTTGCTTTCTTTGATCTTCTATGTGATATGTTACTGGTATAGTTTTATTAATCCTTTTTATTGTGAAGAGTTCAGTTGACCAGTTAGGAGTATAACCTTTCTCGAAATTGTGTTTGTATTTACTGATACGAACACAATCACCTTTTTTAAATTTAGGTTTCCACTGGAGGGATACATGATTACATATATTTTTTATATTTTCTTTTACGATTGCTTCATTAGATTTATTCACATCAATAGGTTTAACTTTAATTGTACGATGTTTTGTGTTGTTATACGTATTAAATAAATCTTCTAAGGGTGATCCTAACCACATATAATTTCCAATGAGACTAAAATATTTATACAAATTATTTTTAACAGTTTTAATTAGTCGTTCTACAATTGAAGCTTTTTTAGTAGAGAACGATGAGTAATGGTTAATGTTGTACTTCTTCATTAGCGTTTGAAATGTGTTGTTATAAAACTCTGTGCCCATATCTGTTTGTAAATTAACAGGATTTTTATTGCTGCTTAGTAGTATTCGTTCAAACGCTCGAGTTACTTCAGATTTATTTTTAGACTTTAACGGTTCTGCCCAGGCATACTTTGAGAAGCAGTCAATCACCACTAAAATGAAATTGTAACCTTTATTATACTTTCTTAGGTTTTGCATGTCCATTAGATCTGCTTGCCATAAATCATCGATCCCTTTGAGAATAACAGAACGTCGAAGAAAGTTTCTTCGTGCCGCTTTGTGTATTTCATTTACAATTTGTTGTTTTGCCATTATTGAGATTTTTAAGTAATTTATCTATATCTGCTTTGGTGTAAAACTTCTCTTCCAAATGAATCAAAACCTCAGGCTCCTTTGCTTTTAAAGTAGACTGAACAGTCTTTTGTGCATCTAATATGATTTGAGCACGCAATGAAGCAATCAGTTTATTAAATTGTTTTATCGTATCAGCACTCATTCGATCTACATAATCCTTGTTCACAGCATCGTCTGCTTCTAATGGAGGTTTAATTCCTCTCAATCTAGATGACTTTAAATCAAAATCTCCATTTTCTGATTTTAACAACGCGTTATCATTGAAATTAATCAGTTCTGACAATCGCATTCTTTTATGAATTAAATGTCCAAATTTATCAATATTCATGTTTCAGGTGTACTATATGTAAAGGCTGATGATCAACTGAACAATAGTAAATTTTACACCTATTTATTTATAAGTTTACTTTCACGTAATTCTTCAATAATGGATATTATTTCATTATCTAATCCTGTGTTACCAGCATCTCGAGATGCTATTAATAACTTTAACCTTTCCACCAATTCATTAGGATTATCCCAATATACTAAATCTATGTTTTTTTTCCAGATTTTTGTTAATGGTAGTCCTTTTCCTTTTGAATGATTACCCTGAACAGTACTTTGCAGTTTAAAAAGAGGTTTAATAACTTGTAAATATTTTTGTCCCTTATTACTTTTTATTGGTTTACTTGGGTCATTATCACGACGATGTGCGCTTGTATCAAGTAACATTTTCTTATAATATAGCAAGTCATCTTCAGTAATCAGACTTAAATCAATATCTTTCTTAAGCAGTAGTTGTTTTAAACCAGGCGTATGTCTGTATTTATGACCAGCCACGATGATATAATGATCGTCGATTGTTATGTGAGCAGAACCTAACATCAATTTCCCGCGTTCTACTCTAACACCAAATGGAATGTCTGTTAATGCTTCTGAAGACACTGACCAGGATGATGTATCGCGACCTTCACTTTTTTCAACTGATTTATACGAAGATTCACTGCTGGTATCAGACTCGTCTACATCACTACCAGTTGCAACTTTTTGCAAAGTTTCGTCTATAAACAGATCTTTAGATTCTTCATCTTCATTACTATGCAGCAAAGGAGTTTGCATACTAGCTGTAGCAATTTGGTTGAGAGGCTCTGTTACAGGTTTAAAAACTGTTTCCAAGGCTTGCTTACGCTCATTCTCAATATCTCGCATTTTTCGCACCTTCTTCTTTACAGCTGCTGCAGCATCAACAATTTGCCTCTTTAAAGATTTTTCCATAATCGATGAATAGATTGTAACCGGTTAAGCTCTGTTTGGAGAGTAATAATGTCGCACAGGTAAAGCTCTTATATATGTGTTCGTGTTCTTAGTCAAAAACTACAAACGTATCAAATTTACTTCTATAACATCCTTTGTTTTTGGAACAATCTTTATTAATTACAACATAATTGAAAGGTACACTCCATATTTTTGAACACATTTCACGGAATTCAATCCAAGTCATATCAGTGTTGACATGTTCATCGTAAACATGTCTCATATTTCTTTCATCTTGCTTAAAAAGTACGATTAGGTTCGCGTTGTCTCTTACTAACTGCTTAGGAATTTTACTATATGTCTGATTTAGATAAAAACAATCGATGAACTTGTGTCTTCCCATTGCAAAATAATCCCGCATGCTACTTTGATTTTCACAAGCAACATCATCAAATACAATCACAGAATTCGGTTTTGCGTCCTGAACACTTAGTACTTGCTCATTTTCATGATATTTCTGAAATGACGTGTCTGGTACCCGTTGCAAAACTTTTTCTAAAAATACGTACTTGGGTTGTTGCAAGGTTTTTGAATAAACATAAACATTTTGAAACCTTAAACCATTCTCGTGTATAAGGAGACCAATTAATAAATTAGTTTTTCCACAATTTGATGGTCCGCAAATGATGCATCGTACCGTTTTAGGTAATAATTTTCCATGGCGAAAACCGGTCTCCTGAGAGTGAACACAAAGTTTGTTTACATGTAACGATTGTGGTTGTTTTACAAATTTCATGACGACTGTTAAAGCGGTTTTATTAATAATGAATAAATTAACGTATTACATTGACATTTATAACTCATTGTCGCTAACTCGAGCAAATGTACGACTCTCACCATAGCTGTCCTTCAATATAAGATAGCGATTGTTTGATTTTAACCAATCAAGCATCTGCTGGTAGAACAAATCTTCGGTTTGGGCTGTATACGAGTCCTGGTATTTTGATGAACCGTTATCTGTATTTTTCTGTCCAGTTTGCAAATCTTGAATAAATATAATCTCGCCGCTAGAATTCCTCATAATAAGTTTACAAATATCTTTAATATCAGATTTCTCTGAGCTATGCATTGTAGTTAACTTGGTTGAAATGTATTTAAATCTATGATATGAAATACAACCTTCTTACTACAATAGTAAGAATCGAATGTGGTGTTAAATTACGGCGAACAATTATTTATAAAAGTTGTTTTCTTTCACTGCGTCTACTCTAGGATATTATTGGACATTGTCATACTCCACCTTCCGTTTCATCGCGTGGAATAGACGTCGAACCTGCGTATTTCATTTATATTATTGGGCATTCTACTCTTCGAGAATCTGCAGTACATGATCGAGGTAAGCCATCGGTAAGTAGTAATAATGTGCTCAGCCCCTTTAACCGTAAATGTTCGTGTGGAATAGGCGCCAAACCAGTATTAACGCAAACGCAAATTCAGTCGAAGTGAGACGTAGGAACGGTATGTAATAAAACGGAATTGTTGAACGGCGCCCACTCCGTAGGATATTATTGGGCATCTCACCACACCGTGAGTGACTGAGACGAACGGAGAGAGTCGATGGAACGGAAGGTGGGGTGAGGTGCCCAATAATATACTACTTGCGTGTCTCGTCATTATCAGAAAGCTTTACATTCTTATTGTCTTTCTTCGAAAACCTTTCATAATTTTCGTAGCAGCTCTATCGATATCAAAATCAAATTACTCAGCCTTTAAAATCCGTAGTGATTTTAACCTAGAAAAAGTATTTTTTACCTTGGTATTCATTCCTTGAAGGTCATGGTGCCTAAATGGGTCGTTTACACATGCTTCATAATTTATTGTGTTTACAAAATGTTAAATAAAGGGTTGCTGTAACGTAAACATTAATTACGTGTTAACAATATGGCATCCTGCAGACAGGTGGCACTTGTAATTAGGAAAATTAATTCAGAAGGGGCGCTCGTACGCTCTCTATATCGGTGAGGGGCCTCATTTTCTTGAAGGTCACGTGCTCATAAATCCCTGGCACTCATACAGATTGTTTACTTTAGAATTCATAAAAAATGCAACGTCCTCACTTATTATGTAAGACAGCCAGACTCGACGAGTAAGATGAATCGCCTTACAGATGTGAACTACCAACACTGTTTCTGAGATAAATATATTTTACAATAGAAATGTTTCCTTGGCGAACATTGGAAACTGCTTATTAACAAGACAGCTGACGGTTTTCGTATGACGCTAAGTTCAGGTTAAGTTAAAGGTTCAACGAGCGCGGTGAGCCAGCTGTCTTGACTAATATAATTTACCTTTCAGTTATAAGTATATTAACCGTCACACTGATAGACATTATTGCGGGATTGGAAATCTTAAAATGCGGTGAGAAAAGGAAGTACCTACGAATGCATGGCGCCTATAATCACTTTACGAATTTGGATGATTCAATTTAATTGATCAGATAATGGTCAAGTATAGCAGTGATTATTTGAAACCTAGTCAGTAGTAATACCTAGGCACGCTGGCGCACGTCATTTGAAGCGAGTGCCTAGGCATCTACTTTACTATGATCGTAAGAATTTTTAATAATAATTATTCCAACCAATAAATAGGTTCAATCATTCGTTACCAATTTGCTATATATAGCTCACAAATTGGTTTGTGGAATATCGATGTAGATAGATTGACAGTATTATTAATTGCTTCGTGTTATATTGTAACATTTGTCGTGTGGCTCAAACAACACGCTCGATGGAGCGCTTTAACAGCTCCGATGAGCTATAAACTATGCCTACCGCTCGTATGTTCATGATCGATAGTCGTATAACGTTATTACCTCCAAAACTTGATACTTGACTCGTACAATCCCACTTGGACGACTTTTAAAGCCGTATTTTGACTGGTCGTAAAACACGGGCTATCTAACAAAGCAGTTGTACGAACATTAATCTTATTCCAATAAATATTTGTTTTGAGAAATCAATTTGTATTCGTGATGTTTCTCCATTTATCTATATTAAGTGAAAGGAGAAGTTTCGTAGAACTCTCTGCCTATACAAATATACACAGAATGTTTGTTATACACAAATAATGATTCTTTTTTACTACTCAGTCAATATTATTGACTACGTCCTACGTCAATCGGTTTCGTCCGCGGTACAAGTAATGACGTAGAATGATTGACAATATTTTGAGTGACGTCTGTGGCAACCTGAAAGCTTAATTAAGGCTTCTTTCGAGTGCACAACTTTATATCAAACTAGCGGGCGCCCGCGGCTCCGCCCGCGTGAATGTCGGTTACCGCTGCAAAAAGCCTACTCAGGAAACACACGGTCAGCAACATGATTCCCAGGTCTATTCACAGACACCGACACTAACATCGACGACGCAGTCATCATCCGCAGGCTGCACAGATTGTCTTTCTGTGGATGTTAAAGTTGTTAATGATAAAAATATTTAAATGTAAATATTTTCATCATTAACAACTTTAACATCCCCTCCCGCACGCGCACCCCCGCGTTGGTGACGCCCACTTCGCAACGCGCCGTGCAGCAGAAATCGTAATATTTTAATTTCGCCATAACTTCAAAACCAAACGTTCAATTACAATAATCATTCAAAGACCAAATATTATCTACATAAACTGTACTTAGTGATGACATAATTTATTTTGATAAGGATTAATAGCATGAGTAAAATAAACGCGTTTAAATGTAGTCCAAAAAAAATTCAAGATTATTAAATAAAAAAATGATTGTTGTGCCTCACTCGACATAGATAGATATAGTGTGTCGCGGACTTTTTTGTAGATATTTATAAGATCAACAATTAATTAGAACATTTTATGGTTCTATCTTTTATAGTTTAGGCAGCGTACGCAAAATAAGTAACATTTCTGGTTGATTTTTACACCTTGTGGCCGAAAAACCCAAATATCTTACGGAACCCTATTTTTCTCCAAAATAAAATATAGCCTATGTTACTCGTGGATAATGTAGCTTTCGAATGGTGAAAGAATTTTTAAAATCGGTCCAGTAGTTTTTGAGCCTATTCATTACAATCAAACAAAGTTTTCCTCTTTATAATATTAGTGTAGATTAATGAACCATTCATCCCCTTCAGACGGATTCGAGAAATATGATGTAAGTACTTACAATACCTACAAACGAAGTCCAACAGACCGCACGTTTGTCAAAGAATGTTTGTAAGTAGAGCGGAACTAATCCAGATACAAAACAGAATACATATCGTATTCATACTAATCCCGGGTCATGGATAAAAACCTAATAAAGTGTATGTACGCGAAGGAAAATAACGTAACTGTAACAAAGAACCCAAGTTTGTTTGCATTATCCGTATACATTTTTGGATCACATTTAAAAATTCTTTTATCGATAAGTTATTTTGAAATCCAGAGACTTTCAATGAATAATGCACTTTTCAACTCATAAATGTCCACAAAAACTGAGCGGTAATGAACTGCTTTTAAAAACCCCCACGTTAAATGATATTAGTAAATTGGATTTCTATATTCGCCCCCGACTTACAACAAAAAATGTGAATCTAATAATATCCTTACATAGTTTTACATAATCACTGACTACATTTTTGAGGACTGTATTAAACATGGTGAATGGAATAGAAAAACGTAAAACATTGAACAGAATTTCGACAGGGGTAAAAAAATATTGGGATAGTGATAGCTTACTTTACTTATCGAAAGATGTGGGGCTCGAGGTCCAAGGGTTTTTGCTTTTATCTTAAGATATATACTCAGTAAGTGAGAGATATCCGACAATCTACGATTCTCCATTATGTGAATATACAAAAAGGTGACGGTTCTGGACAAGCAAAACTGCCGACTTGCGACACTTGGCTTACATTACAACACTACCAATTTTCTTTTTTCAACATTTTTTTGCTAAAGCCTGTACTTTAAAGTAAGTAGGTACCTACTCTAAACTCGAAATATGTTAAGTACACTTACTTATGAAAGAGTATCTAAACGCATTAAACAGCAGTAGCAATGCATCTTGTATAAACTAGCATTGAGAATAAAATTGTTCATCGTCATGCACATGTTAATGAATTAATTAATAACATTTCAATCACAGGGCTCGCTGAATTGTCGGGGTTACAATAAAAACAAATAAACTGTATAATTAAATTCTCCTCTGTATTGCATTACAGTCGCATATTACAAAGTGTATAAACACATTTGACAATAGACCATAAATTATTATTTTTTACCGAAGAGTCTGCTTCATTTTAAATGATTGTCAGTGGTTATGTTTTTATTATATTCTAAAACACACGTTCAGAACAATTACCGATCTCGTCAGTATTGTAATAATTGACAATACAAATGAAACGATTTATGAAGAAAATAAAGGTGTTAAACTTTTTTCAACACACTCATGTAAACTGGCTCTGCATGCGTGATTTTTGCATTACATTTACCGGTGCGGTAATGGTACCCGATATATTACTTTACTCTATGGGTAATGGTTTCTTTTTTATCCCAGCAAAGAGCTTTCATTGATTTTTTGCTTTAATATTAACGAATAAAGTGATTATTAGTGATCTAAATATTTTAATTAATAAAATGTGATAAGTAAGCATTGTATTTCATGAAATTATTTACAGCAGAACCTCGATATCCGAACGCTCAATTATCCGAACGTTCGTTGGCGCGAATTTGTTGCTCGCCGTCGCTACGCATAGTAAGGTCTCGTCTTTATATTTCATCAATATTTTAATATTTATGTCAAATTTTACCGTTTTTATATAAAAAGGTGTAGTTTTGGTTTTATCTTATCCCAAAAAACTCTATATTTAATTCGGATAATCGAGGTTCTACTGTATTTTTGACAAAAACATTACAGTAACTTTTGTTCTCTATACAAAAATATTTAGATTTTATATTTAAAATCAGGCCGTTTGGTATGTGGTTTAGTAGCTTCAGATAGTCAGTAAATTACAGGGGCTACCTCCCTGGGTTAGAAATTTGAATTAAAAAAAAAAACAAAGTCTTTGTCCAAAACACTGAAGTTTAAGAAATGTTATTTATTTTTGCTCACAAGTGTGTTCAAAAACATCATATGAAAGGTGTGAACATTTCATTATTTCAGTCTCAAGTCCATTACGCATTACCCTTCGGCTCAGGCTGCAATCTTAGCTCACTAGTATCTTAATGTACTATTTTCGCTTATAACGAAAAATCGAAAGGCTGTATATTGATATTCAACATATCGATAGATTGGTACATCGATCAAAGCAATTCTCTTGATTGAATTGCTAAGTGATTAATTACTGTTAGCACACCAGATTAGTAATAAGACCGTGCAATTATTTAATTGCAATTAAGGGTGTTTTGTTCGTGGAACAAGGCAGGCGGCGACACGTGTGCCTGAAGGCTTTGTGCTAAATAACAACCGTCATCTGAGGCTTCATTAGTGTTTACGAACTAAAGGTCTAGGGAAAAGAGAAAATAACATAACATTCCCAGTACTCTGAATATTAGGAGTAACTTCCTAGAATTAGCCCTCACTTTTATTCAATGGGTGGATATTTACACGCTACGCTCCTACGCAAACCACAGGCATAATAAGGCGTATTCAAAGAGGGATATAAGAATTTGTACTTATGTGTAATATACATCATATTAGTACACCTATGCCTTCTGCATCCTAGCAAGTGACTTTAATTTTGTTCTATGATTTAGTGATTTCGTTCGAAAGCGCCTATTCGTACAGTCGTACTATCACGAACGCCGCTTGGATTGTTTTTTGAGCAAATCCATACTAATATTATAAATGAGAAAGTAACTCTGTCTGAAACGCTTTAACGATGAAACGGCTGAACCGATTTTAATGAAATTAAATCCTGGGGATGGACGTAGCCTAGGCTACTTTTTACTCCGCGATTTCGTCTGCATCCACTATAACCGACATTCACACGGACGAAGTCGCGGGCAGCCGTGCCAAATTTAGTGGTTATTTTAAATTTAATGTATTGTGATGAATACTGTATACGTAATTTTGCACGGCTGCTATAACTTATAAACTTATACACTTCAAAAATTTCGATAGAATTTATAGCCAATTGATACGAACTGCAAAGAAACATTTTAATGCCATAAAAATATTTTTGTCAATGATAAAATATCTTAATAATAATAATAAATTTGGACACGGCACATATTGTACGGAGGTTCCTCAATCTGTAGATATCCCTAACCACCTCACTATTTTTATCCACGACGGAATGGAGAATGCCTTTATGTGAGAGGTTGTTTGTGTGTGTCTCTGTGTGTTTGTTTGTGCATACGAATGTCCCTATTTATCTCCAAAACGGTTTGAACGATTTAAATTATGTTTCTGTAACGCAAAGTCAAACACAAAGCTAAAACGCACGCAAAATCAGCACTGTGTTTGGGCTCTTTTAATATTGTTTGATAAGTAGCTTGCTAGTATTGCAAGCGGCAGGTTGCCGCTCGTTGTAGCGTTCTATGGGCGAGGCCTATGTTCAACAATAGACGTCTTTTAGCTGATGATGATGATGATGATGATGAGTAGCTTCTGTATATGAACTACTGAGGGACTAATGATGACGCAGAACAACAGCATGTGGAACTCAGCGAACTCTGCGGCATAAATACATACCGTACTTAGGTACGTAACGTGTTTGGGAAATTAATAGATTATTTTTTGAACTTACTTCCTTTGGGTTTTACATACAATTTAGTTAATCCTATTTCGATAACACTGTTTAAACATTAATTAAGCATTTTTTCATTTTTTTTATTTTGCTTTTAGTTTCAATAATAAAATAATAAGAATCGTTTATTGACAGACTGCTTACAGTCCATAAAATTAGAAACGGCTCAATTACTATGTTAATAGAACACATCGACATTAACAAATAATATGTCGATTTATCAATCCGCACTCCTCACATGCAGATCAATCATACGACTGAAACTATCCGCCATCATCTGCAGGATGCCGTTACCGCTCCCCCACGCAGCCTGTATCATGGACGCAGATTTATTGCATATAATTGCATATAAATTATCTGTATTATGGAAACTATGAGGTAAAGTTTGTTTGATTTTTTCTTGTTTTGTTTGTAAGTAGGATTTCGAAATAGGAATCAAAATCTTTAACTGATACTATTGCTGAGTGTCAAAGCATATGCTTTGTAGTATACTAGCGGCCCGCCCCGGCTTCCCTCGGACGTAATTTAAATCAAACTGTATGTGTGTATAAACCTTCCTATGAAATAACTCTATCTATTGCTGAAAACTGCATTAAAATCCGTGGCGTAGTTTAACAGATCTATGCGTACAAACAGCGGGAACGACTTTGTTTTATACTTTGTAGAGCTTATAATAAGTTACTTACTTACATATTACTTACGTACTTACATATAAAATTGGACTTGTTTTTTTTTGGAACTGACTAAATTCAAAAGGCTTGTGTACCTTTTCCGAATTTAATGATTCATTTGTTTCGAGCCATTTAATTTTTCTTTGCCATCGATCCGTTCACAATATGGAAAACTTAAAATATCGCGTAATTTACGAATACGCAGCACTGTAGAAACAGATCGAAGGATTAATTATGTGTATGGAGTTTCTGTAAAAGAAAACGCGGTACGTTTCTGGTTCCAACGTTTTCGTTCTGGGCAACAAAATCTTGGCCAACAAAATAAACTTTGGGGACGGCCGAAGACCCTAGTTGACAATAAAGAATTAAAAGTGATCGTGGAAGCGGGTCCGTCGTCGCATAGCATGTAAAAGTTAGCGGCAGGCTTCGGTGTGGGTGATGAAACCAATTTTAATTCGCTTAAAGCAAATTGGAAAGTGTAAAAGAACGAAACATGGGTATCGCATGATTTGATTTAAGCACACCAACACACACGAGTCGAGTGCTGTGTCATACAACTCAACCGTCACAATAACGAGGAAATTTTGAATCAAAAATGGATCCTGTACGATAATCGGAAACGTTCATCACAATAATGAACCCCATATCCGTGTCTTAACCCCAAGCGAAAGTTGACTCATAAAAAGTTTTCGGTGAACCAGTGGATGACACGGATCCACTACAGCTTCCTAAGATCTGGCCAGACGATTATGGTTGTCAACAATTGCAAACCATGATGGAACAGCTTGCCGTAAAACAACCGAGACTGGTCAATTGCTCTAGCCCACTGATGTTGCTTCAGGACAACGCTAAACCACACACTGTACAACAGACGATCGATAAATTACAGGAGCTGCAATTGGAACGTCTCTGACACCTACCATGCTGCCCAGATTACACTAGCACTTTTTCCGGAATTTGAACTACATTTTCATACAAAGGAATGCTTTCAATGATTTTATTGATTCCCACATTCTCTCAGCAATATAATCAATGTCCTACTTGTAAAATGTCGAAAGCTAACAATGGTAAATACTTTGATTTATTAAATATTACATTTTCTTTTTTCATATGTAACGCCAAGTCCTATGAAATTGGCGGACGATGTCGCAGGCAGAAGCTATGTTAGCGGAACCGCAAGAAAACTCTGAAGAAGTTATTGTATTACACTCTAATCATTGTAGGTTTATTGCCTGAACATGACTTAGAATCCTTGACAGAACGCTTTAAATGGGGTCAGTTTTACGTCTGCTGTCATAACCAGCTAATCTACGAGCTAACATGTTTCTACGAACGTCCGTTGCCTCTCTTATTTCGATCAATTCTTCAATCAATTTTTTTATTATTATTAGTTTTTAACGCCAGTCACAATGTGACCAAGGTTATATCTAAACTGGAAACACGTAAAAATTTAATCAATTTATAGATTCCGGGTCGCTATAATTTTTTTAGTTTTTATATTTATACTTCATGCACAAAGGTAGAAAGGCGGACTTATGGGCTTAGTCATTCTCTACCAGTCAACCAAGGGTGATGAAGAGAAAACATGGCAGGCGCGTAAGAAAAAAGACAAATATTAAAAAAGTTAAAAAGAGATAAACTTACAAAGATTGTATATATTACATTGCTTTAAATTTTTGTACCTCTAGACTCAGACTAAGTATAATATGAACTCCTCTTTTGTCTATTTAGCTTCTTTTGACTCGAAGTCAATGGCTATAAATAATACTCTTTCATTTCATAACAATTGGATCAACTCAGAATCCAAAGAAGAAAAATAAGCACCTTAAACCGTCCGCTCATGTGATAACAATCAATCATAAATTAACCAGTGCTACGATGGAGGTAGGTATCGAAACCACAGATACCACATACCTATACCACTTATATACACAAGTACACTGTGATGGAAACAAAAGGAAAAACAAGATAAATCAGGTGCTTATCGCTTCGTGCAAGTTTTGTATTGCTCACGGGTAGTTCTGCTTAAGCGAGCGGCTATCAACCTATCAGTGCTGACATTAGAACCTAAACGTAGGTAGGTATTAAAGTAACTATATCTACGTGTTGTATATAATGATGTTATGTACCTACTCGGCTCATTGTTGAGGCAAAAGAAAATGTATACACATTAAATTCAGTTCTCAATGGCGTTATGGAGAGTGAATGGTCGTAAAAACTACCAAATTCATAACAGACGCTTTTTATGAGCGTCTTTTTCGAAGGAAACTATAACCGTGCGAAATTGCGGATGTACCGCTGTAAATAATTTTATCTGGATATTATAAAAATTGTCCTAATTATCCAAAACATGTATAGTATTTCTGACCTTATTAAATATTTTCTTGTGGAAACGATCTCCACGGGAATAAATCATGTCTGTATGGGTGTGTGGGGTACCCGCGTCCCCCGTGCCTCCACCCTCGCCTCCACCCCCGCCCCCTGGGATCGGGTAGCTATTGCTTGGAAGGCCACACAAACGGACCAGATCTATTTTTAACCTAAAACGCCTGTTTATTGAGTCTTACCGGATATTTCGTTTAGGTATTTTCTATATTTCTCTTTATTACTAGCTACATAGGTACCTACAGGTCTTGTTTGAAGGCACATTTTTTGGGATCAACCATTACAGAAAGCTGAAAATATAGCTATCGGAACCAGCTCGTATAGTGTCAACTGTCGATATTACTTCTATTGATACGTTCTGATTCTCAATAAAATTCTGCGATAAAATATTCAGTGGTAGGCTTCTCCCGATCGATATCGCTATGAAACTGATTACCGATTCCGTTCCGAAAAGGTGTTGGAGAGCGAATATAATAAGATCACGCCAGTATATAGTAAAATGTTACATTCCCTCAGGCAAAAGTATTTTCGTGATAATTTTTCGAAACGGACAGTGAAAAAGATAAGTATTGAGTCGGAAAATTATATCTGATATTAAAGAAAGATGGTGCTATGTTGACGCTCAAGCATTACCATCGTGCCATCGCTCGTTGGGGTCAGCCTTGAACGTAATAACCTAAGCTACACACATACTATAACCACAGATTAACTAATAGTTCCTTTACAACTACGACTTCTGCCTTTATCTAGTTAATTTACCGATGAAGTAATAACGTCTGTGGTAACCAATATCATAGATAAAGATCAACTCAAAATCCCATGTAACCGGTGGTTTACGACCAGAGCATCTTTGAATAATAAGAGGTATTCCGTTCCCCCTTGCCCTATTCCACTTCCTGCCCGGAATCTTAGCATAATTTTCTAATAAATATCTTCTAAGACAATGTACGGCCGTACAAATTTATACATCATCTTACGTACGCCGTAACTCACAACGCGAAGTTTGTATGAACGTAAAATTTGTACCTACACCAAGCCAATGAATGGCTCGTTCATTGCGGAAACTATTCAAGTAATGCCAAACATACCGTCACCATGCTACTGTTTGGCGACTAAACTATTTTTAATTTATATAACAGTTGGACCCGCCGTACATCGTTGAAATGGCGACATTGATAGTGTTCCTAGTTCCAAAGTTCAGATCCTAAAGTGCTTCTCATAACTTTATAGAAGATGCGAGACGACGTGTTTTCTTATTTCCCGACTGAGTTCTAAATCCAAGAGAATTTGATTCAAATTGTGTCAAACATGACATTCATTCCAAACAAATACTTACTAATGAAAATGTAATGTGATAGACCCAATGACATTAGACCACTCAATGACCCAAAATAGGCGCACACGGATTACGCACTATTACGTACGTTCATTTGCATAACCCAAACAATATCATCATTAATGATACGTGCAAAAAGGTAGGTAAACACTAATTGCCAATCGGCGCAGTTTTGGATCCAAACATTAAACTTTCGGGCCTATACTTTCAAGCCTCGTGACAATGACCCAAATTAGGCGCATACAGATTACGCACTATTACATACGTTCATTTGCATAACCCAAACAATATCATCATTAATGATACTTGCAAAAAGGTAGGTAAACACCAATTCCCAATCGGCGCGGTTTTGGATCCAAACATTAAACTTTCGGGCCTAAACTTTCAAGCCACGCGAATTTTTTTTTTGAAAATTCGTTCTTAAATGGCTAGATTAGCTCACTGGAATGTAATATAAAGACCTTCCTGGGTTAGTCCCGCGAGATCGTAACCCATCTCCACAAACTGGTGAGAAAAAATGCGATGTCTCGACAAACGACGAAACGGTGGCAGTTAAGTGTATAGTGCTAAAAATAGCGTGATCCAATTACAGAGTCCCTGTTCGTCTCCGGTATCGCGGAGCAGTTAGTGTGCTCTCGTTAAATATGCAATTGAGAGCCACCCTGAAGTTCGACACTCTGTAACGGTCCTTCCATCTACCTTTGTCAACACCAAACATTATTGGCGACCATTCCGAGTGCTCGTACGAAGATTTAGCCAGTTTCCGAGTATATAGACTCTGTAAGATGTGCAGCTGAGTAACCATTACATTTGACAGATAATAAAATACAATAAAGCTCGTCTAGAAAGCCTACTTGTTTCTGTTTGATATTTTCATTTTAGGTTCATTTAGATGAGGGTTTTAAAAACAAAGATTTCTAAACAACATTGAAATAACGAACACATTGAAAATACAGTGAAACTTGGGTAAGTGGGACCTGGATAAGTGAGAAACCTCCATAACTGGAACTCATGCTGAGGTCCCAACACTTTGGCACTGAATTACCTCTGTTAGTGGGACGAAGCAAACCTCTGTATCTCGGATTCGTTCTTTCGATTTTATTGTCATAGTTACCTCTATAACTGAGACAGCGAGTGAATTTTATATGCATTAACCTATGTAACTAAGATAACATCGTTTTGTATGTTTACTTTCTTATTCTAACCGCAAATTCCGCACTTAACTAATTTTGAGCCTCAATTACAGTTTTAGTTTTGCTTTACTATCATACGAATATTAATTTGAAAAACTGAAGTTAATATCCGTTTATGACAGTGGGAAGACACGCGATGAAGTCTGTGTCGAATTTAATGTGTCAAAATCTACTCTTTGTAGAGTAATTCAGAATAAAGTTAAATTCAATCACAATATTCTGAAGGATAAGGAAAACTAACAAACAAACAGAATATGCTGAGCTTGAACAGTGTTGGGTTGGTTGCGTTGAGCGTATAATGTTTACGTAATACGTTATTTTATTTAATGTCTTGATGTCTCACTTAACCTGGTTTCACTGTAATAATAATAAGTACTTAAAAATGATTCTTTTAGAACAACTAAGTAAGTAGTTTAATTTGCAAAGGCTATATCCAAAACATAAACACGCCCTTACAAAAAAAGGCTATAATCTACTTAAATTACTTAGAGTCGGTCCCAAACATGGACTTTTTACTTCGCAGCTTGCGATGTGACACATTTTTATTATGTCCCCTTTCTCGGCAGAATATGAACGGCTATAGAAACACCAAGTTAAGGTGTCATGCATTTACGTTATTAGGTTGATAACTGTCCTTTTTTCGCCTGGCCTTGTGCGTATTGTATGGTTTAATATTATTAGGTTAGGTAGGATAGTGGAAATATTTTCAATATGGTTTCTATTTCTGCAACGATTTGATTTGACGAAAATAGTAAAGGAGATAGGTTCTATTATTTTTTATGTAGGTATCTTGAGTAACGATTTACACGAATCGGTGATTTTGATTATTACTTTTACAGTAACTTTTTTGCTATTCCGCCTTGCAGGCAGTCATATCCAGGATCAATAATACTTATTTGCTACAACTACTATTAACCGATTGTGGCACTAGAAGTGTACAATGCTAAGTGCCACAATAGGACACGAAACAAACAGTGCCTTTCCCAAAACTACTATTGTTCTGTTCCGTTTACATACCTACATATAATAAAATTGAAATACATGTAGCTTCGGTCGGCTACAACACACTCCGTTTTAAAATGCAATTTGCAAGTCGACAGAATACCGTTTCACTTCACTTTTGAAACTTGTAGGTCCGAGATGAAACGCTTGCCCACGTTTTATTGCATGTCCTATACAAAGCTACACCTTTTAACAATTCATTCAAAAAGGCATGGCACTTGGGAAACACACGTTCCTAGATTCCTGAAGAGACCTGTAGAAACATAAGCGTCGTCATATTTTCATTAATAATTATGGTACCTCCATTCCATTCCAGTCCATTCGACAAACTACGGTATTTTTTAGAAGTACGAAAACTATATCTTCACTAACGCGCAATACTGTGGCCGCAAAGCGACAAAGCCCATTAACAAACAAAAAAAATGCGTCATTCGAAAATGGTACACAATCTGAAACGTCCCCCGCTATTCATTTTCCGGTATGACTCCAGCAACGAACCTTGTTATATTTTAGATTTCATAACTGCAGTTTAAATATACGAACTGTTTCAAACAGTTTTTTGATCGAAAATATTAACCGTCTGCTTTTATTTAGAAACAACTTGTTAGTAGGAAGTACTACCAGAATAACTACTACCGGTAGCTATATTTGTTCAAGAAATAAAAACACGTGCGGGCGTAAAAAATTACATGTTAGAAAGAGTTTGATCGTGCCACTTTGGTTCATAATTATTCAGACAAACCTGAAATAATTATGAACCAAAGTGGCACGATCAAACTCTTTCTAATATCAATATATAGTTTTACGAAAGAAGGTTTCTACGCGTAAGTAAACAAAGCATGACTCGTAAGTTAAACGTATACTACTGTATGACATACTAAATATAGGTCTGTATCCTATGTAGGTTTGTGTGCGTATGACTTTGTATGGTACAACCAGTTATAACCGGTAAATACCGTGTGCGTGTCAGTTCTATCCTACTAGCAATATTCTACTGGAATTAGAACTGTTGATAAACAGTAAAATTATATAGAATCAAATACTTAATTCAAATAACGATAATAATTAAGTATTTGATTCCATATAATTTCATTGTCTATCCACAGTTCTAATTCCTATAATAACAAATTACTGAAATTATCCATCTAACAAATGACTGTTTCCCGCAAACACGAGATTCGGCTAATATATTTGTGTATATGACGTCAGAGAACCCTTCATGACGTCACAGGACAGCCGGGCGTCATGGCGCTGATTATTCGCACAAAAAACGTGGACTTTGCCAAGTCAGAGACATCGCTCAACAGAAAGAAAGAATAATAGCTTATCTTCCGTAATCACACTGATATTTAGCTAACTCTATTTAAATAGTAGAACGTACTTACATAACCATTACGACAATAATATACGGTTTTCTTGTGTATTTTAAACATTCACATTTGCAACGAATCGTTTTAAAATTAAAATCAATCAATAAATATCAGATCATTTCTTATCTACCTATATATTATTATTTATGCTGAAGAGTTAGTTTATTCAAATAAATATAACTAGGTTTATTATATACAAAGCTTAGAAATAAATATAAACACATAATATGTACAATGCTCACAGGGCATCAAAAAACTCGTCCGCATCGCTCTCAATGGGACAAGTGCCCAAAAGGCTAGCAGCATTACCACGTTGAATGGCAATGCTAATTCTTTGGCCCAAGAAAAGGCCAGCCCTTTGGTCACGTGAAGAGTCGACCAGCCGCTTTGCAATGTCCCTAAAAACAAGGTGAGCACTCGGGCCCCATGGCCCTAATGTTTCGACCCCAAACGGCTCAAACATATAACTTTCAAGAAGGTTGTTATATTTACGCCGTTTGAGGTTTTCCGCACCTGCAGCAGCCGCCCCAGCACAGCACGACGTGCTAGGAAGATGGGATGGCGCAAGGGTGTCGACACAAGTTGCATCCCACACCAAAGGCCTACCCAACTTCCACGGCATTATGGTCATTCCATCTGGTCTCTTTCCATCGTCACGTGCCAAGCCAATAGGTTCTAACACAGCTGGCACGCCGGCGGAGGCAAGAGCACGACGGATGATATTATTTATTATATTTTTACCTATTATTATTTATATATATATATATATTACAAACAAGTAAAGCGTGTAAAGAAATGAAGTCCACACAACACAGTACAACTAGTTACAGTACTCACAAAGCCAGACGTGTGTTAGGAAGTTTGTAAAGTAATCGGCGGAAATACGAAGCAATCATGAGTTACAAAAGTCGCACTTAGTTGGCTTTGGAAACACATCTGGAAATATATATATTTGTTTTTGTAGTTATCTTGATAGGGAAGTAAATAAACAAATGTACCAGTTATGTGATCTTTGTGGTTACCGACGTGATAATAAAATGGAATTCGATTTGAGTAAACTGAGAGGATACCTCTCGAATGTCAAATGCACCGCATACGTGCATAAGTAGCGGTAGTTTAACTTTCACATGTTTCGCCCGACAGTCGTTGAGTTACAAATATGTGAGGATGAACATCAAATCTATGAAACAACATATTATAGACGTCGTTACCGTTTTGTCACCGAATAGAGATTGTATCTCGACATAATGCTAGATATAAGTAGAACCACCGTTACGTAGCGTAGGTTGGGGTTACAAAATTTTACACCGCTCCTGTATCGTTAGAAAAGTGTGTATGCTATGTTTATACTTCTCTATTACATGTATTTATACTTGCATGTTATTTAAGAAGTATTGAAGTTGAATAGCACAGACGAACTGTTTTGATACATAAATCGTTAAAGTAAAATAAACGCTTGCCACTAATTACACAAACATTTCATGAAACAAAATATACACCAAACTTACTAGTCTATGTATTTTTAATCAATCCCAATTTAGCTACAGGAAATACGTGTTAACAATTTAAACTTTTTTACATAACAATTTTAGTGTGTTTAAATAAATTATGTACTTTGAATTCTTCCATATCTAAAATCCGGCAAAGTGCGAGTCAGTTTTGCACTTGAAGGGTTCCGTGCCACCGTACAATACTTAAAATAAACCAAAATAAATTTAAAATTACTCAAAACACACACTAAAACTACTAATATAAGTTTGTACACCCAATACTTAAAGAATTTACCACGTTATGTTCAGAGCATGAATATTCTTGTAAGTTTTCGTGTAATCTATAAGTAAAGAGCTATTCTTTGCATTTTTTTTTGTTATTTATTTTAAGTCCAGTAATTTCGGTGTTAAGAGGTCAATTTTCATTTATTTTCTTTAATAACTTCAATTACTAATAATGTTATTAACAAAATTGTGTTTGCCATATGAAATTGAATTCGAATAGGTAAATGAATTATTATGTATACCATTTATTTTAAAATTATAAATAAAAAATATTTGAGACCTCGACAAGCTTCCTAATTTTATAAATCACACGGTACAGTTTGCATTTTTATTTCTTAAATCCCTAATTTGCGCCTCTAAAGTGCCCCATGTGCAAAATACATTAATTTACGCTAAGTATGCAGCCGTGTTTGATAACAGAAATTCATATGAGTAGTCATAAATGTGTGTGTGTAAATTTCAATTTAATCGGTTCAGTAGATTAGCTATGACAGACGAACAGACAGACACAAGAGTGACCCTATAAGGGTTCCGTTTTTATTCCGACCGTATGGAACCGTAAAAAAAATGTAGAGTAATAACTACCGCATTAGTAAAATATCTACATAAATGCATATTTAAATAATATTTCAACAACACGGTTTTGGTAGGTAGTTGCAAATAATAAATACATTTGGTTTCCATTTACAATTCTCAAACAATTAATCTTTCACAAATTAAATGTTCGGATTGGGACCGAAATAGTTAAATCTACCTGCAATACTATAAAGGATTTATCGTCAATATGTGTGCAATTATAGGCACAAACCGTTTACATAATCATTCATTATCATTTGCCGAATACTATAACTACTTAATGAACCTAATCATTGTCTGTTTTTATTTACGAGATTTTAACTCCAAATGTTTTTAAACTAATCAGAATATAAAAGTTGCCTATCGTCGCTATTATTAATATTGTATTTTTGTGTCATTTTCTTTTTCTTGATAAAATAGGCAGTCGTGAATACTGTTGGTTTTTTTTTTAAACACTAACTCAAATATTATTGTATGATTATATTTATTACCGTCATAATAACCAAAATCTGTGCTACCGAGCGTTGCTCGGTATTATTTTTTTTCGGGTTTTTTGAAAATGAAACCTAGCTAGATCGATTTGTCGCACTCGAAACCCCCTGCATACTAAGTTTCATGAAAATCGTTACAGCCGTTTCCGAGATTCGAGTGTATATATGCAAGAATTGCTCGTTTAAAGGTATTAGATTTGTTGATAAAATATATACAGGCGATAAAAATATTAAATTTTAAAGAAGAGTTATAGGTCTAATCTGAAGAAAGTGACATAATTATAACTTTAGCACAAAACACACATGACTTTAGTTTCGGAAGTCAGTGGCTTTGTTCTGTTTGTTGTTTTTTAGTTTTTGAAAGCTGTTGCCTTTTTGTAGAAAAGATTTTATTTATCACATTTTAGTACCTTCTTTTCATCCATATTCATTAAAAAACAACACAAAAAAATATACAAAATATACAAAAAAAAATTACAATCGACTTGAGAACCTCCTTCTTTTGAAAACTATATAGCGTTTAGCAACCTAGCGTTCACTAAGGGTGAACGAAAATGCTGCAGCTTGAACCTTATTATTATAGTTCCGTGTATGTACCACTGCTTGCTGTAATACTCGAGGCAATAAACGTTTATTTTATTATATTTATATTATTATTATTTATTAGGTTACAGCTAGGGCTATAATCAAGCACGGATGGCACGAAGGAATTAACTGTGTAATAACCGTGCTAATAAATGTATTTATTACTCAATTAACGTCTGGGATCAACTAATAGCCTCCTCAGAATTTACATATTATATACTCTGACTTATATCGTCTTCAATCATTATTAGGTACTAAGTAACATGATTATACAATGATTGGAGTCAACCGGCTTGAATCTATTGTAAAAGAACAACGACAATTTGATTAAAAGTATTGGTACTACTTAACTGGCAACACTATTCATTTGATAAAAAAAAGTTTCATAACAAGAGCAACTGGAAACTTAACAACGCATTGTTTCTCGTTTCCATTAATTTACAGAAGCAAATAAAACACACTCATTGATCAGAACTAACCTATTGACTATTAACATCGATAAATCGAGTGTCCCGCCCACAGTGTTAATTAAATTTCAATTACAAATTCCTAACAGTCTCCTGCAAATAAATTCAGCAAAAAGGTAATGTTGAGTATTATGTGGCGATGAGTGTCATCAAAGGCTCGTTACATACGTCATGGAAATGTGAGAGCGTCCGGCCTCGCCACACTCATTAGTCGCAATGCTTACATAAACGGTCGTGTGCGCTGTACTTACTCGTACATACGCCATATGTTCATATATCGGATAAAGGCCACCAAATGGAGATAGAGCTAGAAATTAACAAAAAATTGGGGATTCGCATCATTATTCTGTAGGTATCAATTATATTTCATACTAGGTGACCCAACAAACGTCCTGTCCCTCTACCTACTTACCTAACCTACACCTACCCTACGCCTACCCTACGCCTACCCTACGCCTACCCTACATCTACCCTACTCCTACCCTACTCCTACCCTACTCCTACCCTACTCCTACCCTACTCCTACCCTACACCTACCCTAAACCTACTCTACACCTACCCTACACCTACGTTACTCAGCGATAATGTAGCTTTCGATTGGTGAAAGAATTTTTCAAATCGGAGCAGAGTTTTTGAGTTTATTCGTTACATATAAAAATACAAATCTTTCCTCTTTATAATATTAGTATAGATTTGTGGAAGACGATATCTATACATTTATGATTTCTAATGAATAAACAGATGTTCTATTTTTGCCTGTATCAAGTGTTGGGAACCTCCAAAGTTCAGCTGAAGCACTATAAGAATCACGTACATTTTGATATCATGTGTCACCCTGCCATCTCAACTTGGGACTGGGAGAATGGTTGACGTCGACTTAGTTGCCAAAAAAAAAGTGCCATCTTTTACTTACATTTATTGGGAGTATTCTGAATTTCATTTTACCATAGACTATAGAAGCTTTTAAAGTACTAGTCTGACTAAAAATATTCTTAGATTGCCAAAAGTTTTGGCGACCTTACACATTTCAGGCTGATATTGGTACTTTTCCAAGTTTTGAAATATAGAATATATTATACATATATACATTATATACCTACTAAGATTTTACTTGTAACTAGCGGGCCTGGCAGACGTTGTCCTGCAACCCGACTATAGCGCCACCTGTCGGGTCCAATTGTGAATCTAAAACATGCTCGAATTAACTGGAACACACTCTAACAAATTTAGCAAAATCGATCCAGCCGTTTAGGAGGAGTTTACTTTCATACACGCGCACAGAAGATTTTTATATACAAGATTACGAAACCTTTAAGATTATGAAACAACGGAACCTAGTTAATTTATTAAATCAATGAGCGATTTAAATCGAAAGTAGTAGCGATGCAATGAGATGAAAAGTTTAATTATTTGTTAAAATATATCTACCGTAAATCAGATCAGCAGCATCGGTGATTGATTTATCTGGATTGCTATATGTTTATTATATTTATTTTAGCAATGGCAATCAGAAATCTTAATTGGTTTAAAGTTCATGCAAGATTAGGTAATTTTGGGCACATCTTGAATTTTTTCTGTGACAGGATGTAGCTACATTTTCCATGAAAATTTATAACTTGAAATGGTTGGTTGATGTTGAACTTTGGTTTTGAATTGAATCTGGCCTACACTAGAAGTTGAAAATATAAATGGTAGGTACCTGTCTATTTATTTTATTGTACTCAGGGTGTTTATTTGTCATATATCTGTTTTAACGTACAATAACGCCAAAACAGTGAAGCGCTCTCTCGACGAACTACAGTACAGCTCTTGAAACTCAAACTTACGTATTTCGGTGTCACTCATTCTTGCAGTTCAAACAGTCTCTTCTCAGAAACAGAAATCTAGAATTAGTTCTACAACATGCAACTATGTAGTACTTCTACTTAGCTAAGTGTACCTCAAGTGACGTTTGTTGGCGACAATACGACTTCGTAACTTTAACAGCAGTCGTTTGAAGGTACTTGCAGCATAGCAAATTGAATTTAATCTCTCGTGTACTACAGTCTGGTCTTATTAAGAATGTAGTTACATCCACTGTGCTGTCTGATATGATATAAAACTGAACGTAAAAATCTTTTTTACAAAAAGACAACCGCCTTCAAAAACTTAAAAGTGAAAAATAACTTTAGTACAGTGACAGAACACACATGACTTTAGTTTCGGAAGTCGGTGGCAATACAAAACAACAAACGGAACATAGCCAGCGACTTCCGAAACTAAAGTCATGTGTGTTCTGTGCTAAAGTTATTTTTTTCTTTTAAGTTTTTGAAGGCGCTTGTCTTTTTTGAAAAAATGCTTTTTATTTTCCGCTTTTTGGTACCTCCATCTTATCCAAAGCCATTAAGACACGGCCACACAGTTAAAACAGAGATTCAAAGTACTCCAAAGATTGAAGAAATCAGAACGTGCGTCGTCTATGTCATTTTTTCGGGTTTATGTTGATTTTTTCAAAAACTGCCGTATCATTTTTCATAAAATTTACATGGGACCACCCTATCCATAAAATAATTTTCAAAATTGATTTACATTTGCCAGAGAAATCGACAACAACAAAACAAATAACACAAACACACAATAAAAAAACATACAGTCGAATTGAGAACCTCCTTCTTTTTGAAGTCGATTGAAAATATAGTTTACGTAGGTATACCTACATTTGGTTTTGTGAAATTATATTGTTTCACAGAGAATCTAGAGCTAGAGATAACTAACATACGTAATCAATTCTAAAATACATAAAAATAAGCAGTAGTACAGGATGATAAATTTTGCATACCTTGGCCGCATTGACAAGACTCTGTTTTCACTAGAATGTGTAAAATATCGCCGAGTATGGTAAAGAACAGCTTTTGTGGTTGTACCCACGAAGTAAGTTACTTCGTGGTTATACCCTTAACCCAGAAGAGTAATTGATAAAGTTTAATTCTCGATTAAGCTATTAGTAGTGCTCTGAATCGTTTGGACCAATAGGGTGAATCGAAGTCTCCCTTTTCATTATAACTAGCTACGTCCTTACTGAACTTAAGTTCAGAACTATCTCTGGAATACAGTACGGCCATCGTGATATCAATAGAAGATTCGTAAACTTTGTCCACATTTTCATTATGGGTACCTACGTCGCAATGGAGACTGTGGAATGACGGTTTAGTTAATACCTAACATGCGTAGACTTGTTAGTCATGACAATGGGTAAAGGTTGCTTAGGGGCATCGCGATAATATAGACACTAAATAAGTAGCTTTGTTGTAGAAAAATACTATAAAAACATGTTTGTTTAATTATGTATAGGTAGTCCTTCTCATATTCCGTCGCATCACCAGCTTCTCCATTCTCTAAATATGTTTAATAATGCTAATACACTTCCGATATGGTACTAAAACACGCGTCCTTCATTAGCGAATGCGGTAAACCTTTCATCCCTAATAAACAATACATCGATACATCTGTACAAGTAGATAAACACCTGCGTCACTCTACCACGTACCTACTATGAAACGTAACGTGACAATATTGACGTTAACACGCAGACTTTACTACTAATTATCACGACAAACACGCTTATCGCTCCTAATTAATTTTCCGCTTGTTACCCCAAGATTAGCATCATTCGTGTTTTAATAAAAAGGATATACGACTAAGCTATATTATATCTACGTGTCGCAAGTATCCTAATTGGTAATGAAAGAACAAATACAAATTACGTTACAAAATTGGTCTGAAAAACAGATATTCTTTACTTTATTACGTTAAAACACAGGTTTATTTATAAAATTAAGAGCGAGTACAAGGATCTGCAAATATCATTGTAGTAAGTGAAAAATCTGAACTATCTGTGTAAAACATTTCAATTTATAACATAAAGTATGAACAGCGCCCTCACTGACACGCTACAATAGATACAATTTCTTCGTGGATACAAGTCTAGCTACAGAGTATGTGTTAGGTAGGCGTGTGTTTGTGTGTACCGGGCCTCGCTTCGTGACAACAAGCGAACATCGAGTAAATGATCGTCACAATCGCCGAAGATACCACGTAACCCCTTCTCCACCGAAAATATCAACTTATATCATACAATATATAACACCAACCCTCCTGAAACTTCAGTGAAATACAAATATTTTATGTTTACTTTACCTACATTCCGTAAAAGAATAATAAACTCGTATCAGACACTATAAATATAACAGTACGGATTGTTGAAAAGGTTGAATCAAGTTTATATTCTCGAATAGCCTTCACGACCTCCAAACAAACTTTTAAAATCCAACGAAGCTAATTATATATTTACTAGTCGAGTAGCTCATTCTATTTCAATCTTACGTGATTAAAATCAATTACAATGTGAAAAGTAAATTCGTTAGCTATTTATTATTGCGACGTCAATGGTGTAGTCTAAACAAATATGTAAATAAGTAAAAAATTGAATCGGGGAGCACAATTGTTTCGGCGGATTCCTTGTTATAATATTCAATAGATGTCTAAAACACAGTTGTAATTGTGTATATACTCCGTTCACAATAAGATTAGACAAATACACAAACCTTTTTTACAGTCCGTTCAACCGATTTTGACTTATATTGCGTTTGTAGCATGACAAAGGGCAGCTGTAAAAAACAGTTGTTATTGTAACCGCTTTTTTGCCTCTAATGTTATCCTTAAGCTTACGGAATAGAAGTCAAAATCGGTTGAAGGGACTGTAAAAAAGGTTTGTGTGTATGTCTAATCTTATTGTGAACGGTGTACAACGCTGTCGGCACTTCAGCGGCACTCCATGCCGGTTCTGCCGCAAGTTACATTTTTACTGAATCGGAATGCTAAGCAGTGAGGTCGTTTACCTCAGTGGTTTGCATAGATTATTCTTGCATAAAATGGTATTGCTGCACACGCCACCGGAAACCCGATAACAGAGGCAGTGACGTATGAGCATGAATTAATGGAGCGACGTACAGGCCGGCGCTGTGGACTGCACCGGTATCGTGGCACCGGCCCTCGAACACACGGCACCCTTGGCGCGGGCACGGCGCTGCAGCATGCCACACACACGCCACCACCGCACCACCTAGTTAAACCATCTGACACGCGATTCAACACCCGCACTTTACATAAAACACTCGTAAATAGACTACATAAAACTTTTTTATCTGACTCACACCTAGTTCCAAATGGTAATGTAGAAAATGCGGTCGTAGTGATTTTCATATAAATGGCAAATACAGTCAAACACAATGCAATATTGAGATGTTACGTAAGAACTAAGATTTTTACTTACTGGGGAAGGAAGAATCAAGTCCCAAGGTAACACGAGTTAACAGCAAATCAATAATAATATCTACGTCTACTAACTACCGCACAGTCACCTGAGCTCGCTGTCAGAAACATAATGGAAAGCTGTTTCAACTGATACAATATTCTACATCCCAGCTTCCTTGCCCAAACTTCATTCTAATTATTATTGTTTTAAATAATAGGGGTTAAAGTATGAAGTCACGCGTGCGGCCGTTGTTACACGTTGCTCTATGGGTTAAAGTATGAAATTGCCGTTTTATAGAAATAGATACTTTGAATTGACATTAAACCTTCATGATGTGAGATATTCGAATGAAACTGTTTTTACTAATACCAATGAGATTTTTTTTTTAAATGTGTAACATTCCGTTTTCAAATTTCAATTGTCTTTAGGGTTCCGTACCTAAAAAGGAAAAACCAGAACCCTTATAGGATCACTTTGTTGTCCGTTTGTCTGTCTGTCTGTCCGTCTGTCTGTCAAAACCCTTTATCACAGGAACGCATGGAGATATCGAGTTGAAATTAAAACCATATACTCAAGTTTATGGTCCCTTGAAGCTGTAAAAAAATCAACCTTCTATGTTTACGTGAAAAAAAGATACGGCCGTTTATGCCGAAAAAACGTGTATATGGACACTATCAAAGATTCAAAATGTATAGGGTACTAGCGGGCCTGGCAGACGTTGTCCTGCCCTTAAAATAAAAAAGTCCTACAACTCGACTGCAGCGCCACCTAACGGGTCCAATTGTGAATCTAAACCATTCTCGAATCCACTGGAACACACACAAAAAATTTCATCAAAATCGGTACAGCCGTTTAGGAGGAGTTCAGTTTCATACACACGCACAGAAGATTTTTATATATAAGATATACTTCCCGTTGACCTAGAACTATAGTAATAATAATAAAATTTTATTTTCAGACTAGGGTCCGTAGTAGCATTTTCACACCAAAACATGCTTAGTAATTAATTAAAACTACTACGGAATTAAACTACTACGAAATTTGGCTAGTAATATCGTCTATACTACAAGTACAGGGAATAGTCTGAAAACCTTACATTTGTAATTAAATCGTAAAAAATATAGTCTTTATTTATAACTAGCTTCTGCCCGCGATAACGTCCGCGTGAATGTCGGTTATCGCGGATGCAGACGAAGTTGCGGACTAAAAAGCTTATGTCCTTCCCCTTTTTTTTTTTTTTTTTCGGATTGGCATCTCGCAGGTCAACCTAGGAGGTTGTCTGTCCTTCCCCAGGGTTCAAGCTATTTTCATACCAAATTTCATAAAAATCGGTTCAGCCGTTTCATCGTGAAAGCGTAACAGACAGAGTTACTTTCGTATTTATAATATTAAAGTACGGATTAAAGTATGGATAGTAGGTATGGATTAGTGTGGAAGTATGGTATTTATATGGAACCATCGGAGGGCGAGTCCGACTCGCACTTGTCCGGTTTTTTTATTCAGTTTCGGAAAAGATGGTTACTTCGAAAATCCGAATAATTTTTGAATACGAGTTTGAAACTACCCAGAAATTAGCAGCATGGTTTTACGTTACCTTACCTACAATATTGACTGATTTGCATCAAATCAATAAGATAAAAAAAAATATGAAAAATGGGTGCCTCATGATTTGACTGATCTGCAGAAAGAAACGCGTGTTGAAACTGGCGCTGCCTTGTTGAATCGGTACAGATGTAAAGGTATATTGGATCGAATTGTGATTGTGACGAAAAGTGGATTCTTTACGATAACCGAAAGCGAAAAATGCATAAGTTGACCCCAGATCAAACGTCGCAACAGTGCCCTATAACAAAGCTTACCAATAAAATGGTAATGGTAACTGTTTGGAGGTCTCTGCATCTTGTGACTCACTATAGCTTTCTCAGGTTTAGTCAAGCAATATCAGCAGATGTTTACTGTGCTGAACTTCGAACAATGATGGCGAAACTGGCAGGTGAAATAGCCCCGACTCGTCAATCGATCTTCACCATTATTGCTCCATGATAACTGCACGGGGCATCGTTGTAACTCTAAAGGAGCTGCAGTTAGAAACCATACGTAATCCTTCGTACTAGTCAGACCTTGCTCCATTTTGACTACCATTGACTACCATTTTTATCGTGATTTAGTCAATTTCCTATGTGGTAAAAAAAATTCTTGGCAGGAGGCAGTACAGAATGCTTTCACATAGTTTGTCGCATCGAGATCCCTAGAGTTCTATCGCGAATGCATAAATTAACTTCCGATTGGATGGCAGCAACGTATAGATATTTATTATTTTGATTAATAAATTTTGATTAATAAATATGTAACATCTCGGAAAAAATTAACCCCTAATACTAAAGCTTAGGTATGTTGCATGGACTGAAACTTATGAAGCCTATTTATTTTAAACAATAATGCTTTACATTTTTTCACCAGTGTTCGATTAAAAAACATAACACAATATTGTATATTGCATTTATTTATGCTATACAATATTTTCTAGAGAAACATTTTTTATAATATACCCACCCTCACTTCTATGACTTCGCGGTACCATAGATTAACAAAAATATAACCTCGTTACGATAACTAAAGTCATTTATATATCATAACTTCGGAAAACCGCAGAATTGCATAGAACATTTAAGAGCGCGTATTCGATTCGTGACGAAAACTTCATGTTTTTGCGTTTTGCCCAGAGTAATATCGTAATTATGTGAGCAGATTATTTAAAGACAATTTACAGTTTTAGAAAGATTAAGTCTTGATTTAGACAGCTACAGAGTAAAAGTATAATTTTTAGTTATGTTTTTTTAAAGCAAAGACAATTCTTTGATATCGTTTTACGAAATTATACGTCAGAGTTAACTTTCAGGACGAATACAACCATTACAATATGCCAACAGTATAAACAGTCATTAGGACAGCTACAGAGCCAAAATTATGAAAATATTACTATTATGTATTAAAAAACAATGTTGAAAAAGTAGAAAATCGGTTCACTTTGTAAATTTTTTTTCACCAGTATTTGAATAAAAACATAACTGATATATTTATTTTATGAAAGTAAATGTTATGCTTAATATTCTGAATATTTTTCAGTCCGTTATACGAGCTCATTTATTTTAGACAATTATTTTAAAAAGCACTGTAAAACATCGCGCGCTGTCGTTTGCCGATCAATTTCAATGATTCGTGCTTATTTCGTGCATATTTTTTTTTCTGATGCACACAAACAGACCATTGTATTGTACTAGTGTGTGTCAATGCTGCTCAGTGGCGTGCCTTTCATAGAAGCCTATAAGCCAGGCTTGTATTCCATAATGCGAGACGGTAAATAGTACATAGAAAGTACAAAAAGAAAATATCTCTAAGTAGGAATCTCATAAGAATTGACAACAATAAACATTTTAAATTCCGCGCGTAATCCAGCGCGCGTGATTGTCGATGCTACTCGATCGTTTCTAGGCCGCAATCATTCATTCACTTCGCAACGTGTAATAATCTTGCCGTGTGACTGAGCGTATATTGGTATCTCGGTCGCACTCATCGGCTTCTTACGTGGCTTTTGAGATCTGATAGTTTGGCCTACAAATTCTGTTAATACTCTTCGCACAACGGCCGCGGATAGTGGCGAAAATGTATGAACAGAAAAGCCGGGGTTATGTATCTATGTGTATGCGTGAGATGCAATAGATGATCAATGTTTGTTTACGAGTGAAATTTGTTTGTGTGGCACGAAGTTGCGTATTTCGATAAAGTGATACGTACCTACATTTTCAAATTAGTTCAAATTTTGTTTTGAGCTGTAAGTTGTCGTTTGTTGTTACTTTAAATATATTTTTGACACTGTTGTTGTTGCATTTTTGATATATTTTTTAATTACCCGTTATTTAAATATTTTGTATTTACCTTTACTAGTTGTTTTAACGTATGTGATTAGGTACATTCCTTTGTGAATAATATTTATTGTTGTAATTGGGTGCAACGACTCGCAAAGATATATATTTTTTAATTTCGAATGGCTTTTGTCAAAGCCACAGAAGGTACGTGGTTATCACTGATACCTATGTATGATACAATGCGTAGTTATTTAGATAGAAAGATCAATAAATTATTTCTGCGTCATCTATTGGCCGTTCGTAAGTCGAACTCAAAGGGCACAGTTGCGCCAATAACGTTAATAGATGACTCTTAAATCAAATACGTTTGTGTTTTTGTTAGCATTAAAATGAGCACAATAATTAAATGTTTTTTTTAATAAGTGTGTGATTATGCGTAACGATGAATTTTGAAGAAAATCACCGGGTTTTTATTCAGAAATCTGTTGGGCTTGCCCTAACTTTGACTCCTAGGCACGCCACTGATGCTGCTACGCGGCGTAGCAGGCTCGTAGCGGGCACCTACGAATCACGGAACTCAGTTTTATTTAGTGCTACGATAATTTGCAGTTTATTTCTTGAGAAAAAATGCCTCGACTACTATTACCAGTACTTATAAATGCTATTAACGAGTTCCTAAGATTACGAGCGTTACGAGTTAAGAATAGGTTACATGGAAAAACTTTTTATTACACCGTGTAAAACAAACTCTTAAATATTCAGCTTTAGCTCATGTCAGCTTTAGCTTTACGATTTCTTACCCATTCCTAATTATAAATTGAGTTGATATGCAGTATCACAAAGTATAGTGATATTGATAAGTAAGTATAGTGTTATTATAGTGATATCTGTGAAGCTGGCATCCTCTTACGTAGTGAGATTGATTATTTTGTGAAAACTAATTATTTCGTCGTATCAAAGTGTCTTTCAACTATTGGCAGCTTGCTTGTCTACTAATTTAGTCGAAAGCATGACCTCTTAGTGTGTATGAATATGTTTTATTTGAAATTGTATTACTCGAGTCATATAACGTAACGGGTTATTATTTCTATACTAACAATGAAAGCCTACCGCAGTTAATCTCTTCCATATTCATATGAAAATTCTCTTAAAAGTACAGTAAATCATGTTATTATAATTTGTAAAAAAAAGTGAACGTAAGGGCTCACCGAGGCGCGGCTTTTCATAAGTAGTATACCTTTCGGAAAAAAGCAATCTCATCGATAGAGGAGCTCCGTGTCTTATCGACATCGTTATCCGCTCTCGAAGTCTCGACCTGAGTTTGTAGTAAACGACTCACCTCTACAAGTGCACACAATGGCTGGATCCAAAAAAAAATCCGATGCCAGCGTAACTGTCTGTAATGATAAATCTACGTGCAAAGGAAGAATCGATCAACAATGTTTTACGAATTTCGAAGAATATGTAAATTGGAATCGAAATAGAAATGTAGGTTGTTTTGTATGCAAGACTTTCAATGCCTTCAAATCGGTTTCCGTCGTTCCAAATAAATTTGTCAAATGCAACCATTGACCTATATTGTGGAGCTGACTTTTGAGATACACTCAAATAGTTGAAACATTACCAATTCAATGTTCTTGATCCGTTTCAGTTCTCGATATAATGAAACTATATCGTACAATTCATCAATCTCCATTAAATGGAGACGAGTATCTATTACCTCTGAGTTCGATGCTCGAAACTATTAATTTCAGGTTATGAGTCCATCGAGCGCTAATACTAGATAATCCGGTGTTACCATGCACCTAGACGACCGTAGACGTAAGCTAAGGAAGCAATACTCGGGTAATCCCTAACTCGCTGATGGAAAAACCCGTAAGTCCGTCTAATGAATCGATCGTCCCAGTAACAGGAAACTCCTACATAATATCGTACTTTAACGATCTTCTCAACAAAGTTTATTAATCTACTTAATATTACCTAACAGGCGAGGATGCCGTTTTGCCTTTAATTTTCAGAGTATAATTTGTTTACGTGTGACATCAAATACCTAGGTGTAATAATGAATTGCTCTTTATAATGAAATAGTGCATAAAATCTTTTGGAGCTTTCCATAAAATAGGCTTTTAAATTAATATTTTTTTTTCTTAGTAACTCGTTTATTTATTTATTTATTCTGTGACAAAGGCGGACTTAATGCCTTAGGCATTCTCTACCAGTCAACCAGGGTGGTGAAGAGATAACATGGCAGGTGCATTACAAAAAGTAATACTTACGTTTACTTTATCATTATAAACGTTACCATTATATACTTACGTTTATCATTATTGTTACTATTAACATTACTCAATTAAAAAGAAAGAACAGTATATTTGTAACAATTTTGTACAATAAAGTGTTGTGATTGTCATAGTCTCATACATCCTGCATTTCAGGTGTAAAAATATTTTTTTAGGTATTGGTAGATACGCTAAAATAATCAAATTCGATTTCTACAATTATATGTAAGGACGAAACGCCGAAATGTCTCTAGTCGTCGACAAAGGAACGTTACGCCATAGCGTCTATTCCCAAACTATTGATCTGAAGAGGCCGCCAACGACACGCATCAGCTGACGTCTGGAACACTACTACCAAAGCACCAAACAACTAACACGAACTGTCGTTACACAATACAATGCGTTATTTTTAGAACTAACTTACAAAGCCTGCCGCTAAAAACCTCAATGGAAAGGTGTTTAGTAATAGAGCGATAGTGACGTAGGTTTATTTGGAGCGGAGTTTCATTGATGTGGGGGTCATTTGCATGGAAGCGGTGTGTGCGGGTAATGTGAAAATAGTTGGCATTAGGGTGCGGTACCTTTCAGTTGGGTGAGTCGGAGCCGGCGCAAGATAATGAGCTCCATTGTGGCGAGCTGCGAGTCCGGTGAGGACAGCTGCTGTCTGGAAAAACCAATAGAAAGAAACTTTACCAACTAGTCATGCACATACATAGAACGTGGAATTGCAGGAGAATAGATGGCTATGCACTCAGAAATCTTAAAATTCCCAACACATATTATAAAAAGATTTTTCAAAAAAAAGTAAACCGCCTTCAAAAACTAAAAAGTGATAAATAACTTTAGCACAGAACACACATTACTTTACATTCGGAAGTCGGTGGCAATACATAACAACAAACACAAAGCCACCGCCGTTATTTATCACTTTTTAGTTTTTGAAGGCGGTTTTCTTTTTTTTGAAAAAACTTTTTATTTTTCGCTTTTTATTGTTGCCTTAACGTTCAAATCCATTAAGAAATGGCGACACATTTAAAAGAGATTGTAATTCCTCCAAAGATTGAAGAAACTAAAACGTCGTCTAAGTAATTTTTTTGGGAATTTGTTGATTTTCTCAAAAAAGGCTGTATTAATAGGGTATTCCACCCATTTTTGAAAAGTGTCTCAATGAAATTCTGTACGGCTAATATGCCACCAAAAAAACACAAAATTTTTATTCAATCGATAAGTGCCATAAAAATGCATCTAAATTTTAAATTTTCAAATTTCGCGCGTATTTTGACGAAAACGCCTCTTACTGGACGCCATATTGCTCAGCGTAAATGACGTCAGTTCGTTTTGTATCAAATAAGCTCATATTAAATATGATAATTGTATATCATTTAAAAATAATTAAAAGCATATTTTGTAATAGGTGTAATAATGAAAAAAATACGTTGGTTACGAAAATAATAAAAGTACAAAGCCTATATTACGCCAATCGGTTGACTGACAGTTGACAATTTTTTGTTTACACAGCCGTATGGCGTAATAACATGGCCGCTACTATTTCACGGTGTTTTATAACAGATTAAAAATACTGAAAACTTTGAATTGAATTTAAAAATTTGTTTTGTTATTTTATGAACTAAAACTTACATTTTCCGACTGCTTTATGCCTAAACTGTCTCAATAACATATTTATAGATTTTTTCTCGTATAGAGTAAAATACCCTATTTTGTTAAAATTTATATGGGACCATTTCGAAATAAACCTCTTTCAACCAAAAAAAGAATTTTGTAAATCCGTCTATATATGACAGAGTTATGCACGAACATACATAAAAAAAATATATATAAACATTCGAATTGATAACCTCCTCCTTTTTGAAGTCGGTTAAAAAAATATAAAAAGCTTATGGTCACAAATCCCTGCTTTCAAAATTCCAGTCACGGTCAAATATCGTAGGTGTGTTGCTTATGGGACCTCAATTCATAGGTCTAGGTCGGGCCCGTACAAATCAAAGCCAGAACTAATAAGGTTATCCAACCACAAACACTGACGGCGTGCTCGTCTAAGTTAATGAATAATTTGTGAGGAGGATAGCGCGCTCCCCCTCTCTGGGGACCCACTCACTGGTTACGCTCAGAACTTGCTTCTCCTATTTGTTTTACTCCTATAACACAAATATCGAGTTGCGATAGAATGTTAATACGGTCTTTATTGTTCAGTGATGGCAAGTCTAGGGTATCATCGTAGAATACATTATGATATACTTGTTATAAAATATGAGTGATGCTGCTAGTCAAATATTCTAGGCCATAACGTACGAGTTTCACATCTATACTAATTTTTGTTTCTTTTTCTATTCGTTTCGTATTCGTATTCGTTAGTAGTTTTCGGGTGTGTGTTAAAGGGATGCGTCAGGGTGGCCTGCGAAATTCAAATTTTCTTACGTTTTTTGCAATTTGCAGTTCAGTTTTTTTTTAAATTTTAATTTTGCGGGCTATCCTGACGCTTTCACCTTAAGGAAGAGAGTTTGTTGGTGATGTGTGTGTTTATTACAAAAATATTCACCTTTTTTACATATATATACACATTTCTTATGACCATTCATCTTTTGCATACTTTTGACATTAATACCGAATAAGGTTGTAACAAAGTTATAGATTTACTAGAGACTCGACCCGGCTTCGCATGGGCCTATAGCCTTCCTCGATAAATGGACTATCCAACACAAAAATATTTTTTCTATTCGAACCAGTAGATCCTGAGATTAACGCGTTCAACCAAACAAACAAACTCTTCAGCTTTATAATATTAGTATAGAAGTATAGATTTTAAGTCAAAGCTCTATGATTGATATTCCAATAATAATATCTTTACCGACTCAAAAGTCATAAAATGAGGACACGCGCAGCGCTCCAGATATTTTACTGGAGTGACCCATAAACTAAGGTAGCTACTCAAAATTCTTGCGGTCGGGATTTCATCTAGGTTAGAAAATGTATCAAAAAGCACATCTCCTTTTTATGTCTAAAAATAAATGGTATCGATTTAATCACCTCAAAAATATGTAGATTCGAGATATTGATCACCTTAATTTACAAGAATATTGGTACATAATAATTTTGAGTCGTTAAACATGAAAAAATTGATATGTGGTCACAAATGTAGGTAATAGCCTATAAAAGTAATTGTTTTAATCGACTAATCATTATTTGAATGTAGACTACCCCATTGAATTTGATGATTTAGGGAGTGAGTTGAGTACCAAGAAACCACCTACTTATGTAATGCATATACCTATATCTAAGTACTAGATCAATTATGATAATCATGAAGTAAATGGTGATCGTATTCGGAATCTGCTGCCGCAGTCAAACGTCATGATTACACTAATCTGAGTGTTACCAATTTATTGCTGTGATTATCACATTAACGTTGGATTTCCCTAGGATTAACTGAATAAAGTACCTAATTAGACGGGACAATATTCTTTAACTGACACCAATCATACAAAAACATGCCACAAAAATATAATGACACATTGCGAAAATTACGTGACAAAAATTTGACGTCCCTATTAAGCTTTTGGAATTACTTACATCAGGCCGAAATTACGTCTAGTAATTAGCACTCTAAAGCACGCTGAATTTATATTGCGTAATTTTAGAAACCACACTACGCCAAGAGTACCGTAGCACACGTTATGTGTCTACGTAACGTGTCATGGTGTAACTTCTTAATTTGTCAGTATTAAGTCATCAAGGGCTGCAGGTAAGTAACGGGTGACGTAACTAAACACCTTTTCATTAAACTATTTGTACACAGGTAGAGGTTTATGTTTGTAATTACAGGTGGCGGGTCACGGGTCTTGGGTCCCGGTCACACGCAATATGGCCGCTTAGTCCCACGGAGTAATAAGTAAATGGAATGCGCATACTCGTCTCGGAATAAGGGGATCGTAAGATACGGGACAGAAATGTCTGTTATTACACAGTCCCCGGCGCAGTGTTAGACAATATTTCCATGATGATTGTGCGTAACTGCTATCAAATAGAAATATAAACATTAATGGTTTGGAACTAGCAATTAGAAGTTAGTTGTCTGTTCATTTATAATTATAGTAAGAAATAAAATACCTAGTAACAATTATTGGATATCATTTATAGACATATGGAGACTGACGACTACTATGGCGGTATTTACATAGGTGAGAGTCATGTTCGCTCGCATTATACTCCATTTACTGCCCACTCCATGGCATGCCTAACCGCCCACAAAATATATTTTACGGTGAAATCCGAGCCACCCTCGTAAAGTTTACAACGTTACCATGGTCCCAATAAAACTTTCTTGACACTTTCTATTCAATTTTATGTCGGCATGAATTATGCAGATTTATAGGCATACATTAGTATGCACCGACTTATTTACGTAAGGACAGATCTTATCATGGTGTTTGTAAATGAAGGGCACTATATACACTATTTATACACCTATTAGTTCTAATTATGTGTGTTAATAGTTTTCGTGTGCTACATTTTATTGTTTACAGTTAGTATGGTACAATACTAAGTGTTGTAGTTTATTTTTATAACGGTAATACGTTTTTCTGGCCGACATTATTATTTTCTAATGATTCATGCCAGATTCCTAATGACATACCAACGTTAAACGGTTTACTAGTAAATAAATAAAAATAGTTTATTATGTCGTGATAGCGCAGTGGTTAAGGTCTCTCATGAAAGAGGTTGTGGGTTCGCTGCCAGGCACGAATAAGTAACAATGTGACTTTTTCATTTTCATATGTACTTTCTACGGTTTTCTTGGACAAAATAATTATATTAGCTAACTGAAATATTGGCCTATATTAATTCTAACGATGCTAACAAAAAAAAACGTGTTAATATATATCTAACTTCAACATGTATGTTACAATAACACTATTTATAAAAAAAAATGTTAAAGTGATTTCTTAGGTAAAACATATTTATAAGAAAAAATACATACTTTACTCTGTCTTCGAAAATAAATACATAACTCTGTCTTCGATTTGAAGTTGAAACGGCTGAACCGATTTAATAAAATTTTGTATGAAGAGAGCTTGAACCCTGGGGAAGGATATATGCTACTTTTCAGTCCGCTACTTCGTCTGCATCCGCGATAACCGACATTCGCGCGGACGAAGTCGCGGGCAAAAGCTAATATTTATATAAAAATAAATAAATTTAATATCACGAGCATTTAATGAAGATCAAATTTTCCCTTTAGAACATGTAGTTTGATCGTACGGTTTAAGAGATAAAGTAAAATAAGAAAATTCACAAGATAAATTAATTAACTCAGGGTCAGTGGTGCGCTAAGGTGCAAGTACGAACGAGAAGGACATCGTTTTACTATGTAATATACTCATAATATGTCAATTTAAACTATATGTCAAGGTATGTACAGTCACGAGCATAAATACGTACACAGATTGCAGAATTCAAATGCAATTTTCTCGAGAAATAACTATTTCAACTTATAGATAAAGCCTATTGTATAGTAGTTTGGGATCAAAAATATCCTATTCGTAACTCCATAACATTTCAATCAATAGTTTAGGAGAAAATCAGTTCAGAATGAGACCAACTATATACATGTTTTTGCTGCGACTTCCACGCCGACGAAGTCGCGGGATGCAGTTAGTGCATGATATGCAGATTTAAATTGCGTTTCATATCTTCTCCAATAAAATTTGGAAGCGGTTTTCACACCAAAGCACCTCTCCCTCACCTCACAACACACAAACGAGAACGTCTCACAGAAACGAGTTGTTTTCTGAAATTCTGATTTGTCCGACTGGTTTTACACAAAAGATTTAGAAGGCAATTGTTTTATACTTACGTTTTTATCGACGAAATTAAATTGTAATATTATGAAACGGAGTAATAACTTTTCATTTGTTTGTTACTGCTGCGATCCCACCGAGGTTCGCTATAATATCGATAACATATCGAGTCATCTTCTTTTCTAACAAAAACATTGTTCAAACACTTAATAATTTACAAAGGAACAGTTATGGAAGAAACTTCGATATGAAATACTCAAACTGGGACTCAAACAAAAATTGTACAAATTGAGAGCGAGCGAGCTGCGAGCGCGTGCGACGACGACTAGCCTGACCTTATTGCTTTATTAACTTTTATGACAACGCCCCCAATTGTTTGTATCTGGAACACAACAAAACTCACTAATAAACTATCAGTTTTATACTGATCCAGGATTCGATTCGTGTACGTACTTTTTCTGTCGACAAAGTCTCAGTTTGAAAAAGGTACGCCATAAGGAAGTCCCTCTCGTTGAGTAAAAGCAAGTGATACGGGTCTGAATCTTTCATAGTTCCTTGCTACACAAATACATAAAAAAGAAATAAGAAAAATATTAACGATCTGCCTTGACCGGAAGTAAGGTTTCGCCTTTTCCGCTACTCAGTCCACGCAACATGGCGGAACTTCCGGTGCTGAAAATCAACTCACCGTGAATGTGGCTGTCCCCGAGAATTACAGTTTGTTATACAGGAAATCTTATAAACGCTATATTTTTTGTGCCTGTTATTACCTCTCAAGATAAATTAAACGTACTACTTATTTCGTAAATATTCAAGATTTTTCCTTTTGTTGATGGACAAAATAAAGATTTGCTACGTCAAGGCTTATTATGTTCATTTGTATAAGTGGTGTGACAGAGAAAATTTTCTTATTTTTCTAGAATGGCTATCAGGGTAACTAAGATCTTATGACCATGTGACAATAGGCAACATTGTCTTGTTCTCCCCGCTTGACAAATTCGTGATCGTAGTCAAAGAGACAGGAAGACGCTACTGTTTATCCTCACAACACTATTTGTCTCTTAGTCCCCTGTTACGACGGGTTCCAACTGACTCACAATTTGGGCAACAACTAGGTTATATTAATATACAGTCACCAAAAGAGATAAGTTAGTTGAA
Source organism: Charanyca ferruginea (assembly GCA_947361185.1). Lineage (NCBI taxonomy): Eukaryota > Metazoa > Arthropoda > Insecta > Lepidoptera > Noctuidae > Charanyca > Charanyca ferruginea. The sequence goes on along the minus strand of OX376059.1, from coordinate 14,927,814 downwards.
GTTTACTTAGAAACCAATGGAGGCTTTCAAATGAAATTTAATTAAATCATTGAACTGTTTATTCTCTATTAATTGTATTTTATTTTATTAATAAACACCCATCGGTTTCTAAGTAAACTTCAACTTTTTCCGACGACATGGATACTTATCTCTTTTGGTAACCGTACATAGGTACTATCTATTTTTCAATCCGGAATATTTTTAGTTCAGTTTTTTCAGTAAATATTCTGATATCTGCGTTAGGTTACATTTTATGTAAATGCTAGCTTGGTGGTTGTAATAAATTATTCCATTGAGTGAATATGAAATGAACTTTGTAAGCTTGCCAGATCAAAGTGTTTACGGAGTCAGTTGAAACTTCATACAACAAAAATATAAAATAAAATGTGGTGATATTTCACCCACGGCCATCTGACCCCAAACTAGGCAGACCCTATACTATGGTTGTCAGACAGCTGATAAGTTGATATACTTACACAAATACATAAATAGATACGTACATAGATAAACAACAACCAGACAATACATAAACGTACTTATTAATACTTTGCTCATGATATCGTCCGCGAGAATTTTCTTAAGGATCCCAAATTTTTTGGAAAATAAAACGTATAGATACACATAATAGAAAATATATATATATAGTATATAGCACTCAAGGGTAATGTAGTTTCCTATTGGCGAAAGAATTTACAGAATCGGACCAGTAGTTTCGGAGATTAGCTCCAAGAAACACAATTTTTAATTTATAATAGGTACTTAGTGATAATAACGTGATAAGGATAAAAAACATTGTGCAGCTATACTGCAGTGCAGGTATATGTCGGACAGTAAGACCAACTGACTGCAATTATAGATTGGGGATTGAACGAAACCGTATTCACAGAGTGGAGTTATTATTATTAATCTCATAAGAAAACAATCGTAGCATAGGGCGAGCTACGCTTTATCTGAGCGACCTACGCCGTAGCAGGGCGCGTAGCATAGCGAAATGAGTAATGTAGCGAGTCGTAGATTTCTATACCTCGAGCAAAGAAATCATACTGTTTCATCACATTTAATAGTGTATAGTATCCTTATTGCAACTGCAAATAAAGACTAGTACTTTAAACAACCATGAATAATGCTAAAAACCGCTAAGTTGGCAAGGAGGCACCCTTTATATATTCCTGTATTTCTTCCTCTTCTTGATTCCGAAGACATCATCGAATTTCCATTTGCTACGATGTGCCTAGATACTTTATATTGAAAAGCTCAGTTCCGACATCGATATAGACGCCATCAAACCAGTATGTAAAGAGAGAGGCAATAAAAAAGTAACACGTCGTGAGTGACGGTGCCAGCAAACCTCGTTCGAAATAAAACCAAGGCCTGCAGTCGACTTTACATTCATCGCCACATTTTCTAATCCAGCCGCTTGCAACTGCTGTCAGCGCTTTTTCATTCTGACGTTTGAAATGAACTATTTCTCAGTATTTCGCCTTTATATTTTATTGTATTTTACGATCTATGAAGTATCGTCATAAAGCAGTCGCAGAAATAAAATACCTAGTATTGTTTAATAAGATTTTGCTTAAAAACTCAGTGATGGGTAGGTAATGTAACTGAGATAATGAGATGTCGACAACGTATCTGATGCGATTGAAGAACTAAACCGGAATTTAGCAGTAGTGAAGGATTGGTCTGATCGTTTCGGCGTAGCGGTTAACCCAACCAAATGTCAAGCTATTATAATAGGAAGCTCCCATAGCTTGCGAAGGCTTAATGGTTTAGTGGTGCCGCCGGTCACCTTTGATGGCACAGCCATTCCGTTTAGTTCCGACGTCAAGGATCTGGGTTTGTACGTTGACACCTGCCTGGACTGGCGTAAGCAGGTTGCGGCTGTGAGCAAAAAAGTCACAGGGACGTTGCGGTCGCTTTATCGATTAAAAAATGTTCTCCCATCACACATAAAGGCAATGCTCGTTAAGTCCCTTATCTTCCCCATACTTGACTATGGTGATGTGTGTTACTATGACCTGAATGCAGATCTCCTCAATAAGCTTGACCGACTTCTTAATAACTGCATTCGATTCGTATTTAATCTCCGTAAGTATGATCATGTTTCCGCACATCGTTCGCTCTTAAAGTGGTTACCCATCAGACAGCGCAGAGCGTTAAGGGCTTTGACAACTCTGTTTTCTCTTCTAGACAAACCCAGTTCTCCTTCTTACCTGACTTCTCACTTTCAATATTTATGCTCCGCGCACAACAAGAATCTTCGTTCTTCCAATAATCGTCTTCTACGATGTCCTTCTCACCGCTCTGGTTTTCTTAGATCTTCTTTTCCTGTCCAGGCGGTTTTCCTTTGGAATGCGCTTCCTCAGAATATCAGGACGGCCACCAGTCGATTTACGTTCAAAGTAAAAGCTCCCGAATTCTTTCTTAAAAATTTGGCAGACTCGTCCCACTCTTAATTTGTTGTATTTCTCTATATTTGTATTTTAGCTCTCTACTCTTTATATTTTATTTGTTTGTATGTATGTATGTAAGTATTTATTATTTTATTATTATAAATAAGTTTCGTTACGCCTACCATGTTTTGCCTCAGCATCACCCTAAGGTAGACTGGTAGAAAATGCCTAAGGCATTAAGTCCGCCTTTGTACAGTGTTTTTTTATGTACATAAAGTTTAATAAATAAATAAATAAATAAATAGTAACCACGTTCTTTGCATAAAATGACTTGCCAATTTTTATGCAACGAGTTAGCCTTAAAATTTTCTAAATTAGATAGGTAGGTACTAATAACATCATCTATTTATTTTATCAGTGATCTCGTAGTAGGTACCCCAGAAATAGTTATAGATCAATAATCGTTATTTACATATCGAATTTGGAGTATATCGTTAGTTAAAATAAACTTTTAATTTGAATGCTCGTATGTATTTATATCCACCAGCTCGCAAGCAACGTTTGCCGTGATTTAAAAACATTGATTTCTGATGTGTTCTTAATGTACGAATGTCGTGACTGACAATATTATCTACATTCATCCGTAAGTCACAAATTAATGCATTTATAAACCATATTTGAGTACAAGTTCATTCCGATACTGTCATCGTGAAGTCTACAAACACATTACTGCAGAACATTTTGCAGTAAAATTACACGTCAGTGAAACGTTTGCTACATACTTTTTAATAATGACTATACATTTGGTCACTAAATAGCTTTTAATTCAACAAGTAATTACTGTCGATACATTCGATAGTAGTCGTTGACACGCTACGGCAACATGACAATGTTAATTTACGATAAATACATGTAGTCAACAATTATTATACTAACACTTATGTCCAACAGTGGACTTTTAGTAAGCTCAAGTGATAATGTTGATGTACTCCCATTGTCCCCGTAGGCCATGACCCGTTAAAGGGGACATATGGAATTTAACAAAAGGAAATAAAAATTATTAAAATTACTTTCCATTGTCCCCGTACGCTGTCCGCGTTAATTTATTGTACCGAACATTGTGTGAGCTCAGAACGTGGGGCATTCCAACTCGAACAGGTGAGGTTTAGAAACCACCTTGAAATTGAAATTAACATTAAAAGCGTTTAATCGTTTATATTATATTTTCTTAACAGTCCGTTGTCCCCGTTGCCCGTATGTAAGTACATAAGGAGGACAACGGTAAGGAAATTTTATGATGTGCTGTTGTCCCCGTCACGGGGACACTGATGAGGGGACAACATTATGTACATCATTATGTTGATAATAAAACATTACTCGTGAATGAACTAAGTATGTTTCCTCGTACATAAAATATATCTCGATTGAAGACGTTCATTATTCACGGCACAAAACTAATTTCCAAAGTGTCACTGCGAAGTCTGACGCCAGATCGGAAAATGAAATAAAAGAAGAGAAACCCGCCATTTGTCATACAACTAACTTCACGTCGCTCCCATTACGCATTACTGTTTCAACTACTTTTGCGGATAATATGGATCTTTGGTGCATCGACATTCAATGTATATTTATGACGACAATGTATTCAATAACAAAACGTTAAAAAACCGGATATTTCCTGCCTTAAAATAAATAGTCCAAGATCCGAGGGTTGTTAGGCCTAATCCATTTTAGCATGGCTTTAATAAAACCTAATATAGAGAAAGATGTATAGTTAACATAAATACGTATGTGTACTTTCTACTACTGGCCTGGGCTGGGCTACAGATAAGTATCAGGTACAAAAGGTACCTTACTAACTTAAGCGCAAGAGTGATTGTCTAATCTAATAGAATGGAAAATTGGTAAAAAACTACATATACCTAGTCTTGCCATAAATATTGTCACGAACAAAAAATATTTTTTTTATTTCAAATAATATTTATTACTTTTACAGTGTGTTAGTTATATTTTTTTAGATTTAAAAAAAAAAAAGCCCAAAAAGCTCATTCGAAGTGGTCTCCATTGGCTGCAATACAGTCCTTTAAACGTTGAGGCCAGTTATCAATAGAAGCACGCACTCTTTCCATGGGAAAATTCTTCACTGCCAATCGTATGGATTGTTTTGGGGACTCCATATTATCATGGCGTTTAGAGCAAGCCGTACTCTCTTAAACTGACCATAAATCATAATCCAGCGGATTAAGATCGGGACTAGACGACGGCCAGTGTTTAGCTCTGATGAAGTCCGAAACGTTCACTTCCAACCAAGACTGCGTGGATCGAGTTTTATGACCCGGCGCCGAGTATTGTTGGAAGGACCATACTTGGTTATTGAACATGGTGTTGTTAAGGGGCTTAACTACCTTATCAAGAATGGTATCTTGATACACTTGTGCCTATGTTTTGATACCTTTTTCACAAAAATATGGCTCAGTCACTCCTTCATAGCTAACACCCCACCAAACCATCACTGAAGTTGGATAATGCCAACATTGCACTCTGTCGACTAATTGAAAAGCTTCCTTAGAGCTTTGAGCATGAAGGCGGTTATTTTGTTTGTTAAAATGTACAAAAACCAAATTTTTCTGTGACGTCCCTTTGCGTACCGCTTCAGTAGTTGTTTCGATTTTAACACCCTATTCTTTTTCAAATTATCAGTTAAAAAATGACCAGTGCATCTCTTATAAGCTGCAAGTCCTAAGTCATCTTTTAAAATACGCGACATGGTTCTGGGTCCTATCTTCATCTCCCGAGATAAAATCTTTTGCATTCGGACAGGATTTCTTCGAATTCTTTCCCTTACTGCTTTGACCACCTTTTTCGTACGAACACTACGTGGACGGCCAGATCTTTTTCTGTCACAAACAGAGGAGGTCTCATTGTACCTATTAATAGCCCGGTACACAATTGAGTAATACCAAGCGTATGGAGAGTTTTAAAAATTCCATTTGGCCCCATACCAACTTTGTGTAATGCAATCACAGCGATTCGGTTCTCTTTCTCACCCCACTCCATTTTAATATCGCAAAATATTGTACAATTTATTGGCGCCAAAATTAGAAAACTCAATGAACAATCGTATAAAAATGACAGATTCCAAATTCAAATGTAATATCTTTCTTATTTTTTATTGTAACAGTGTTTATGGCCAGACTAAGTATAACCCACAAAACTACATCTATACTAATATTATGAAGAGGTAAAATTTAGTTTTTAGTTTGTATGTTAGTAAGTTTGTATGTAGGGAGTAATCTGCGAAACTACTCTTCCGATTTCAACATCAATTTCCGATTTTACGTTATCCCTAAGTGCTATAGACTATATTGCTTTATCAAAAAATTAGGGATCCTAGAGAAAAGAAAAAAAAGACAAAATAGTCGCGGGCAAAGTGCTAGTAACTACATATTCCTCTATCTATAAGTCTAGTGACTCCTGGGGTCTTAGTCTAAAGTATTAATATACATACTAAAACGCGAGTAAAAGCGAGCTTTGGAAAGTTATGCTATGAAGTCTATTATGTTGTTCACACAGATGATACGATGTTGTTAATATGTTGTTAGAAAACTTCGTTCTCATTAATGGTAAATGTAATTTTGCCGATATCTGTGCCTTATAATATATCTATATAATTTTCAATTCATGCTTACACCTGTGTTCTTAGCTGCGAATATGCAAATGGAGATTAACTTCTGCCATGTCTGAATTTAAAAAATAGTAAAGAAGTTTGATGTTTTGGATTGCCACTGACTTCCGTAACTAAAGTCATGTGTGTTCTGTGCTAAAGTTATTTATCACTTTTTAGATTTTGAAGGCGGTTGTTTTATTTGTAAAAAGCTTTTTATTTTTCGCTTTCCTTATCATCCAAATCCATTAAGAAATGGCAACACAGTCAAAACAGAGGTTGAAAGTACAAGGTTGGAGAAAATGAAAACATCATCCATGTACCTAATTGTTTTTGCTATCTGTCGACTTTTTCAAAAAGTGCTGAATCAATTTTGATAAAATTTATATGGGACCACCCCTGAGGCTTACCCTATCCATTAAAAATAACTTTAAAAATAGCTTTACATTTGCCGGATAAATCGCGTAACAAATATACAAAAAAAAAACATGTAGACGAATTCAGAACCTCCTTCTTTTTGAAGTCGGTTGAAAATGAAAGAAATTCTTACAAAAACAAAGTAAAGGTGGAGAAAAACGAGTCTAGACGTAAACCTCAAACTCATAGCTTTAAACAACCAACTTCATAGATTATCTCTGCAATTTAAAGGCATGTACGGTGGTTATATTAAAAAGAAGGAACGCGTTTTGTTGACGTAGAGAGCGAGAATAATAAATAAGCGAAGTACAGTTAATCAACATAAAAACGCAAGGAGAGCTCGTAAACCCTTTCTGTAAGGGCACGTGAAACGTTATTTAAAAAATGTAAACGTCATCAGCGAGCCGGTAAAGGCTACTATAGCATCCAAGTAAGCCATCGAGCGGGCGCCGGCGCTCAGCCGAGAATAAAAAATACTCTTACACCGTGGGCTAGCGACCACCTGCGTAACAGGCACAGTTTCACGCTTCACTATAATTGTTATTTTTACTGTACAGGCCTTTTAAGTACCCATTTTCTCGGCTTTTACTTTCTGCTCACTAAAACCCTAATCGAGCACTTTACTACGTAGAAATAAATACCGAGTATTTCTCTTACAATACCTGAAAGACTTAATTAGATACTACGTTGTACTCTTCACCAAGCGTAAGGGCGGTTTCATATTTAAAAAATTGCTGTCTGTTGGCAGAATAATGCCATCGGTTGACCTTCTAAGGTTCTGGAGTACCCATTTTATCGGAGCAGGTAAAAGCTCTATCACAACGTTCAAGTCCTCTACATTTACTAAGTAAAAGTTAATACACTGACTTCAATAAGATTGTAAATGAATCTTTTGTTACCATAAAAAGCTTCGGTTTCGAAGTGAACTGTTGTCATTGATTTAGTAAGGTCGTCCGCTTGTTTCCGGGTGCAAGCTTGCCGCGGCTAAATTGAGATAGCACGTAAAGCGTTGCGGTAGTATTTCTTATCAAGTTTTTTCGAGATTGATCGCCATAGGAACCAAATCGTGCTTGGAGAAATTTTCCACAACTTGGTTTGAATAATTTTGGTAATCTTAAACCTGGCTCTTCTCTTACTATATTATAATTCGTCAGACTAGAGAGCTCTTTTGGAAAATTTCCCGATCTGGACACCTATTTACGATATTCTTATCGTGTATTTGATAGCACCGACAAGTACATATTACTTTTATACATTAAATGCTATCAAATACGTTATCAAGCTTGGTAAGATAAAAATATATAAATTGCACAAAATAAAGCAGTAGATATTAAACCCGAGGTCGAGTCTCAATATAATTGACGTCTCGACTCAATTATTTCGGTGACTGTAAAGGGCAAGAAAAGCTTAATTGGAAGGAATGGTACTGAGGGGTCTTTAATTTTCGCAGTCGCCATCACCTTGATTAATTTAATGATCAAGACCTGCTATGTCGGACCCTACGTTTGCACGTAGGGAACCTATTCCGGACTTTGGGAATGAAAAAAATACTTTCTTTCTTTCTTTGCGTTGAAAGCAGTTTCAGCACAAGGAAAGTATTTTTGTTTTCATTTCAATGCAATTATTTTATAAATTATAATACACTCAAGACAACTCAAAATCAACAAGTACGACGGTGTCTACTCATTTTCTAACCAATTAATCTCAAATTGTGACCAAATATGTATATATGTATTTCTGGAGTCTCTGCATGGAAAGCGAACATCATGCCTTATTCTATTGTACAACATGACTAAAAAGTGCTAGCGTATAACTGCACAAAAACAAATCTACGTACCTATTTCTTTATTAATTCTACTTCCTGAAAAGCGAGGATACTATTTCGTTAAGTGACAATTGTGGTTAATGCCCCATGCAATGTCTCTCGACCCATGTTTATCTGTTCCACAAAAGCAAATAGTGTCACGACGCAGATGCTTGCAAAATCCACTTTAAAATTATATTGTAGAACGAGTCTATTTTGGTAATTTGTGTTACTATGATCTGCAATAAAAAAGGTTGACCATGAACTTCTTCTGTGGACAAGTTTCTTGATGCCTCCCTTTTTCTTAATTTTGTACATCAAATTATTATTTTTAGTTTTTAGCACAGTTAAGTTGTTAATAAAGACATAACCAAAATGTTTATGATCTCTTCTTCTAGTACTAAACTATGACGACATTAATAATAAAAAAAAAAATTAAAAATCTTTATGTAAAATAGCAATAAAGATTTTTTTTATTGCCTTGAAACCGAAGTGGAGATGCATCAAGATGTGGTCGCAGTGGACAAGGGACCCACTCTGCCCTTTTTGACCAACGAAAACAAGCCCAAACTTTATAACAATGACTGCAAGAAGATTTCTAAGAGCAAGGAGGTTCATGGTGGCCTTTTCCGTTTTTTTTTTTTGTTGCAACATATTGCCAAATACAGGGTAATCAAATTTTAAATTAAATATTGACTTTGTATTGGTTAGCAATAAGTTATTACGTATTTTGTTCAAAACTAGTCTCAAAAGTCCAAGATACACTCCAGAACAGGAATCGCCGGTGTGGGCAATAATACTGCAAGGTTGAAATTGTAATGGGCGGGCCATGCATGCAGAAAGCTTCACGACAGATGGGCCAAAGTCGTCAAGCAGTAGGTGCCAAAAGTCGAGTGTCGTTGCCGAGGGAAGGCTAGACAGTCGCGACGACTTAGTAGAGAGATTGGCCATAGAGGGCAACACAAACTATAGGATAGATCTTAGCCCAGAAGTGGGACAACAAAGGTTAAAAATAAACGCGTATTGTACCTATAGTTAATGTTTGCGGTTTCCCAATATGAATCATCCGTTTGCGGGTAAGTTAATTTCCCTTGGGCAATTTGTGATTTATTAGAACTCAAACGAATGTAGGCTTGAAATAAAAAATTACTGAAACATAGTGGAAGGTTGGTACCAGTGATATCGAATTGTTTATCTACGTAAACTTATTCGTATATACAATCAATTCCTGTATTTTGTATATAGAAATGCCCTCACTCCAAGGTAAATTGACAAACAAACCAGAAAAGATTACAAAACTGACAGGTGAAAATATTTTGAACTGTGTCCTGGCAACCATTTTTATTACACTTAGGTATCTTTAAAAAATAAATTCAACCACCAATGTTTAATCAAGTTAAAGAAAATGAGATCCTGTTGTTTGTTATCTGACATCATTACACCTTGGGTTAGGTACGGTTTATCGTCGCCAATGATAAGGTCGTCCTTTAAAATGTCGTGGGTCTATCCCGACCCCGCAGTATCTCATCATTTATCTCGTAAAGCACGCTGTCCTTTGTTTCAACAAAACATGGCGATCCAGAGTGATACAATGTTCATTGAAGGCGGTTGCCTGTTTGGAAAAGAGTGTTTTTTATTTTTCGCTTTCTAGTGCCTGCTTCTTATTATCATCCAATAGCGAAAAATAAAAAGGAACGGTAACACAGGAAATTAAGTCATCGGCGAATTTTCCTCCCTTAAAGGTGCAATATTTTCGTGAAATTTATATGGGAGTAGTGAGGCATCAAATCAATTTAAAAAAATCTATGTACAATTGCCAAAAAAATTCAGGAACAAACACAAAAAAGGACCTATAGTCGAAGACTCGTATTTTTTTTTTATTTACTTAAAGATACCTATTCTGTTTTGCTGATCACTTGTAAAATCTCTTGATAACGTTATGATTGACACCAACCAACTTGATCTCTATCATGTCTGTCTGTCTATCACGATTCATGCCGCAGGGCGCGGCGTCCCACACTACGCTTGCCCAAACACGGTCTCCACTCTAAAACTTGTCTGCTCCATCTACCATCTGTCCTTCGGCAGATATGGCCGGCCCACTATATATATATTTTTATATATAACTAATTAATATTTTTGTATCAATTAATTTAGGTAATATTAAGGTTTCTTCCTCACAAGTGTGTTGTTAACGTCAAATAAAACGCGTGAACATTTTTTATCATTGTAGTCTATTCTCCGTTTACAATAAGATTAGACATATTCACAAACCTTTTTTACAGTCCGTTCAACCGATTTTGACTTCTATTCCGTTGGGTTAAGGATGATATTAGAGGCAAAAAAAGTGGTTTCAATAACAACTGTTTACTGCAGCTGCCATTTGTCATGCCCCCAACGCAATATAAGTGAAAATCGGTTGAACGGACTTTAAAAAAGGTTTGTGAATATGTCTAATCTTATTGTAAACGGAGTATAGGCTCCGTTAAAAGCTGTAAAAATAAAAGCCGTTCGTATCGATCGGTCACGGTTAAGCTAATCTTGCCAAGGTTGATCCGCGGATGACTATCTATTTCATACAAAGACCCCTCAGTGCCATAGAAAACACATTAAGCTGTTGGTCCCACCTGATATTACTAGATCTTGGCAGTCGTTACGGGTAGTCAAAAGCCAGAAAGTCTGACAACCAGTCTTACCAAGGGGTATCGTGTTACCCAGTAACTGGGTTGTGGAGGTCAGACAGGCAATAGCTCTATGTAAAACACTGATATTAAGCTGTGTCTAGTTAGACTGGAAACCGGCCCTAAATAGTTGGGAAAAGGCAAGGCAGGTGATGACTCTCGGCTCCTTTAGTCCCACTCATCATTCGCCATCAACTCAATGACATACTTAGTTTACTTTTACTCAAGATGTAGACAAGTTAGTACAATACAACACAACAACACAAACAGCACAAGTACAACAACAAGTACAAGTACAACAGTACAAGTTAGTATAATAGATGTTGAATCATTATGATTTTTTAACAATGTATTACTCCAGAGGTTTATGATCAGTTTCTACTAACACATGTTTCCCATAAATGTACTGGTGACATTTTTCACATGCGTATACTATTGCTAACATCTCTTTCTCTATCTGAGCCCAAGACTTCTAACAATCTGTTAGCGCTTTCGAAGCATATGCCACTGGTGTATTATTTTGTAATAGACTGCTCCTAACCCAGTACGGCTACTGCCATCGATAATGTTATAGGACTATTCATATTTTAAAACTGGTTGTTGTTGGTTAGGTTGATTTTCAATAACTTAGAAGGAAACTTAATAATATATCATATTAAATAATATCTCTATTAACATAAATATGATTATGATTACTTACCATAATATAATACTAGTATCAATTATATTACAACTAAGAAGATGTAGTTATATACAAAATTAGTTAAAGTCAAGTCTCGAACTTCAAAAATTGCACACTAACGTACAAATAACGTAAAATTGTGATGTCACATTATATTTAGTGACACAAGTAACGTCATAGATTTCAAAATTGACGGAAAACGTCATTTTCTGTCGTTTTAGAGGGTATTTTTAAGCTTGAGATATAACATACTTCCGGTGACGTGACTCTGAGCTCAAGTGAGCTAATTAGCATAGTTTTACCGTGCTAATCGCGGAACGTTTATAACCTAACTACACCTTTTCACTTGTAATATTATATTGTAACCTACTGAGTGAATATTTAGTGTAGACTGCCAAATCATTACGCACTGTGAAAATCTAGAAATGTCTAAAAATACGCATCATGACTGCATTCCAAATAACGTGACTAAACACTAAACAGAAATATGTGCGCTTATAAAATACGTTAACGATTTGTTGACACAATACACAAAATTGTTGGCAGCCATACATTGAGCAGTCATACGGAAATTTTTGATAAATCCGGTGTTTGTATTTTAACATTTCACAGAAATTTTTCATGAATACGATATTTATATTTGTCATTTTTAAACAAATAGCAAATAACTTACCCCAGCATTGTACCAGAATTGACCTAAAAACAAATTTATCCAACGCAAAAGTGTAGCGCAACTCCAAACATGGTTGCTATCGAATAACGTCACAGAGCATTATCAGAGAAATTCACCTGAGACATTGATTGCCGGAACCGGACCACTCGCTACTGAAAGTTGGCAACTCCTTAGAAGATTAGATCTAAACTATTTCTGATGTGCACCCCGCACTATTTCTATATATTCATTTTACTTGGGTACATTTTAAGCTTTTATTCTGAAACTTTTCCCATTAAAAGCCTTCTTTAAGTTTAGCACAGTTCTGTTGAAAAGTACGTGAATAATTTAAGCAAACTGTTTTTACTTGAACTGTTAGCCGTGGGTCGTGTCACAATGAAGTAGGTATCGATTGATACTCATTTTGCCTTTGTCGACTCGATTTTAATGCATGCCACCTTTTTGTAGTGTCATTGGATTACAATGGATGGCAACAATTTTATTGATTTGTTTACCACAGTTTGTAAACCGGTTTATTAAGTGCAGGCTGGTAAGGTATATAGTCGCATAAAGATTAATTTATTAAAAATGGCTTTAATTACGAGTGTTTAAGATTTGATGACGCTATTGTGATGTGCTCGTAGGTAGGTAGTCGTATTCGTCGTCGTTCGTTGTATGTGATTTGTGGTTAGAATAGCAATAAAAATGATTTATTTTATAATTTTGACTTTCACTGAATGAAAACAGGGGAAGATTCGTAATCTTCAGGCCAAGCACGATCAGTCGGCAATCTGTTGACAATGCTGGAGGTGGTTGCCATATCGGCAACACTTTTAATAATAAAACGATGAAATTATTTGCCCTTGGGAGGACGGGTCAATTACTCTAGGTAAAACGAATAGTTGTAAATATCAATACGAATTATATGCAAAGACAGGCGCGAACAAAACAGCAGTTCCATACATTTTGATAGTGTTCAAACTTGAATGCAGTTTTATAGTCCGGAATGGTTTTATTGGTTAGTTTCATATTAGAAGTTTGACCCAGTATTTTCTTGGATCTTTATAATAAGTTTATTGAGTGATCTGTCCGTCTTTCTCCTCAATACTTACAAAGAAAAATACTTGAGTACAAAGTTTTGATATTAAAAGTGTTGCAGATATATAGACAAGCACCTCCGGCGTCGTCTCAGAATAATACTAATATGCTCTAATTATACTTGTTAAACGTAAACACACTGTATTAGTTATGTAGGTACTGTTTCTATCGATATTGATGCTAGAACAAGCTGTAAACTTTCAAACTAATTTCGCTTTGTGAATCCCTCGATTATCGCGCTTTGCATGTCCGCCCGTTCAAAGAGCTTGAAAAGCCTAGTTAAGAAAACTTTTCCCCTCGACTCGACTTCAACGTTTTTAATAATAGTCTTGAAATCTTTTCAGACTTCTTTAAAGTCCGTCAATTACCTTTCACTTTGTTTTATATTCCCAAAGTCCTTATCTTGCATTAAGCTTTACAGCCAAAGGTACATAAATGTATTTTTTTAAATACTTAATATAATTATGTAATTAGATATTCCCAAGGATATTCCCTTTAGTGTTCAGAAGCTAAATATTGGTCGTTTGTCATTGTTTAACTATTGTGTCTCCTAATTAACAATTGAACTCTTAGGTTTAAATATTTGAAATAAGTACAGAGGCCAGCACATTAAGCTACAACAATCTGTCTTTCTTTGATAGATTTTCAACTTTATTACAAATATTATAAGATTCATATTCAATTGGGAAAATTTTACAGTTTGGTATGGTTTGATGTGCCGTGTGACCATAATAAAATTGTACCTGGGCGACCGAGCTTTGCGCGGTATTTTTTTTTATGTTTTTTTTAAATCAACCAAGCTAGATCGATTTAACGCCCCCGATACCCCCTACATACTAAATTTCAAGAAAATCATTGAAGCCGTTTCCGAGACTCAGATTATATACAATAATTGCTCATTTAGAGGTATTAGATTAATATAGGTTATTCGCAATAGACAATATTAGTTACTATAAATCGAACAAAATTATTATATTTAAACGTGTCCTTAGGTATACAGATAAATTCGGTTCACAATTTCGGTTCACTATAATTTACACGAATAATAGATACTCAAACAAACAAAATCATTAAAGTTGCTTGTTTGGCGTCTTCGTTTGTCAAACAAACCTGAAAGGGTTTGTTCTAGTGACTCAACATAAAACCATTCTCTTTCCAGAACGTCTGTTTAACTGAGGAAACTGTTTAACGACTACAAATTGTTTTCATGAAACTGTTACTATCTGGCTGCTTGAAACTAAATCAGCTTAAAACGTTGAAGCTCCAACAACCGTTAAAATCTCATCAGTAACGTTTAGAATCAGGCTCCACTCAGCGGCTTGAATGTCGGCGGTTCAACTGACAAGAAGCTAAATGATGGGAGGGTTTTTGCGCGGCTTGAGGGCACAGGGAACCAGCGCGTCATCGCACAGGGGTGTGATTCTGTAAGACCTCATCATTCTAAACTTCGAATCTGAATCCGCTGTGACTTTCTTGATTGGCATTCTAAAAACTTGGTTGATAATTCGAATTTACACTAGCGCCACCCTTGCGAGAGTGTCAGCGAGTTGAACTAAATTGACAGGGAGATTTTGACAGATCAAGTATGAGATGACGTAAGAAATGGCATTCTGTAAGGTAATTTTTCCGTCACTTCGACGCTCACTTTGCACTCGAACCCGATTCAAAGTGTCAAATATATCAAGGTCATTTTGAACCTCATGCGAAATGAGAGTGAATAGCGATGTGATATGCGAGTTGTTGTTTGAATTTTACAGAATCGACCGAAATTGCACAGATCACCCACTTCCGTGTTAAGGTGAATGCCGGTTATCATAGCCGCGGCCCGCTGCAAGACGATTGCCTTTTGTTAAGTCCGTGCTCCCTCCGTCGCGTCCGAGTCAATCACGATAATGTATTATCGATTAGAGCGCCGTCTACACCCTATCAACACTTTGTTAACCACAGTGCGGCGTGTGTACTAGGTGCTGGGTACGTACTTATTGTTGTACTTGTCTCCACACTCAGTCATAAGCGTCGCGTTGAAGTTTGTATGTTGAACCGAGTCAGGTCTACTTTGACAATAAAACGAAAAATCGTAACACTGTCAACTTCAGACTAAGGCTAAGAACTCACGATACGGTTTATACCCGCGTCCGCCTGCGGTTGCGGGTCCGCAGCTTCTGTAGAATGCAGATATATTATGCAAAAAATCAAAGCACATTTCACGACGCGGTTTACGCCCGCGGTGTGTGCGGTTACTTGCGGCTCCTGATGCTGGCGAGGGCGCGGGCGAAACCGCATCGTGAGATCTTAGCCTAACTGCTCTATTCTCTTGTTCTAGCTTAAGATTTCTTGACATTGTCTTTGTGTGTGTTGTAATCAACTTTTTGTTTCGGTTCAAAATCAATCAATTAACCCTAGTAGTTCCTTGTAAACATACCTTAGCTACGTTTCAAATTATTGATAAGTGGAAAAGAAGACTTTTCAGTTCACAATCCTCTCCGACAAGACGCGACATACGGCCCCTGATGTGTGTATTACCCTTGATTTACTTGTTCGAAACAACATTCATAGCGTTTTATACCCTAGAGATATTTTTAATTGTATTTTTCTTTCAATGATAAATATCTCAAAAATAAAGCCCTATTCGAGAAACGATAGGTATCATCACTACAATTTCTTATTATTTTTTTAGGCGTAGGAATAGATGGTTAAAACCTTTCAGATACCTCGGTGTAGAATGTTTATACTTTTGGCGAAATTTGTGTGTACTACAGGTACACCTCTGCCTAAGCCATCCGGAAAACAGGCGTTATGATGATGTTATATAGGTAATCAAATTTTCTCGTAAGATATGAAAATATTCGATAAGCTCGAATAAGGTCATTTGTGAGAATCCCGAATAAAATTAAGCCCTCGAGAGTACCTATCTTGCTCTCAAGCAACATCCAACAATTTAGGTCATACGCAGTGATTATCAAAATGTATTAATAAATATCATCACTAAAAATGTGAAAGTCAAAGACACTTGTTATTAGAACATACTGCACTTTAAATAACTTTTACGTTAAGGTTGAAGTTCGCAGCTCCTACGCATCGCAGTTTATAATTGCAAAAGTTGAGCCCACGGCGATGCTGCATTCTCTTTTTAAATTTCTCATAGCAAAGATGAGAGGCGTACGCTTACTGAATTAATCTGATTAAATAGGGTTGAATATATTCTGTTAAAGGTTGAATACAACACGAATATAATTATATGAATGTCTGTTACTAGTTATAAACTTTGCAGTAATGTACAGTCATGTGCATAACGTATTTATGCACATGACTGTACATTACACAGATTGCAAAATTCAAAAGCAATTTTCTCGTGAATTAATAATTTCAACTTATAGATAAAACCTATTTTATTGTACTCCATAACATTTCAATCAGTAGGTTAGGAGAAAATCAGTTTAGAATGAGACCAACTCAATCAATCAATTCAATCAATCAACTTTATTTTCTCACCATAATATATGTACAAAAATTTAAATTGGTCAGATTCAATAATTATACAATATGGAACTCACTTATATGCAATAAATAAAACCTCAAGTAGTACTAGTCCACAGAAGTATAGCAAAATTAAATATTAAATTTAAAACCAAAATTAAAAAAGTTAAATTTTTAAACAAAATAAATTCAGTTAAAGTAAACACTCTGTTTAAAGACAACGTACCTTGACCTCTGAGCGAATTTTACATTTAGGCAAATAACTAGAATAGGTACATAACAGGGTCGTGATAGTTTGTAGTTTTGCACTCCGTGGCAACGTCGCTTTTCAGTGCAAAGAGGATTCAAGTTCATTGAGTCATTGACCTAGTGATTCAATTCTACAGAGTGTTTAAATTTGTTCAAAATTAAAACACTACTTTTTGACCTAATTACTGGACCGATTTCGTTATTTTTTTGTATATCGTCAGAAAAGGCGATAACAAGTATGTCGTATAATTTATTGCATATATGTGGTCCACATTCTGTATACAATTCAGGTACGTATAATATATTGTGGGAGATGGGTGCCAAAGCTAGGCTCGTGGCCTGTGTTTCAGGACACCATTTACATTTTTATTTCTTAAATGATGTATTAAAGCTGACAGCTGAATGTAGACATTTTATAGTTTTTATTTATTGTGATTAAATCTAGGTTAAGTATGGGAGACGGATGTTAGTACATATGTAGTATGGGTGATAGTGTGGGTGTGAGAGTGTGTGATTATGTGTTTAGGTAATGATGCCTTCTGTATCATTATAGTTTACATATTTTTGCTCGTGACTGTACATAATGAGCGAACACGTTGCATAGCACAGATATCATACACGCTCCAACTAACTGCACTGTCTACCTACTGATTTGGAAAATGAAATAAATAAAAACACAGGAAATGTACTTCCCATTTCGAGGGACTTCATGGCTAAGCAAAATAGGTCGGTCCCTGTATGGGTGACCATTGATCATCCATTTCATACCGAGACCCCCTCTGTGCCTCCTAGTTGTTGTTCTTCCCGGCTATCATTCGTAGATCTTTGAACGTCGTTATGGGTAGTCAGAAGACCAGAAAGTCTGTCAACCAGTCTTATCAAGAGGATTCGTGTGACCCAGTAACTGGGTTGTGGAGGTCAGATAGGCAGTCGCTTTAAGGGGCTATTAACGACTTTTACAGATTGATTTTAAACTGACAATCACGTCAAAATGTACAGTGTAAGTGATTTGAAAAAAATATATGTTAAACTAGAACATCTCTTAATCATTTAGTACGTGAATATTTTTTTGATTATATTCATGTTAAATAGTTTAATTAACTCGTGAAATTGCATCTGACGCGGACAAAACATTGACAATCACACAAAATCTACCAGGTATAATTAAACGAAACTTACACCATCTTACAGACAATTTTACTATCAATCTTTTAGTATACGTTTTTTTTTAAGTTAAAGAATACTATCTTTTATTAAATTTTTTGTTACTAAACTTTGAGAGTTTTGGATGCAGCGCATACGATTCTCTGGTCGCTCAAGGTCGCCGGCGTATATCGTTGCCTTAAGTGAAACACTGATAAATAGCTGCATCCAATTAGACGACACGAAGCCGAACCCAATATACTTAAGAAAACACTGGGCAGATGATGTCTGGAAAAGTACTTCCCATTTGACAAAACATGAGAGATTAATACTAATTATATACCATAACATAAATTACGTGCTCAAAGATAATGAGCTGCGAAATCTTAGCACATTTACCTCACATTCATAACCTGTCAGGGCTAAATGAAGCAATTACTATGTTATATTACAAACTAATATGAGGTATTGACCCAATATCAGGTTCACATTATAGGAATACCGCACCGGTCCGCGTACTATGCAATTTCCTACTTCAAACGTTAGTAGCTATTACATAAAAGCAATCGACTCGGGGCTGCAGGTTGTTTGAAAGTATGAATTGCAAATTAATGGAATGTACGAGTATATTCATTCTAGTTAAATTAGTGCTCTTCGTATGAATATATTTTTTACCTATTAATGACTATTTCAGAGTTTCAGAGCACGGATTATTTGCACGAAAACAGTTTGTGTCTAGTAGTTATAGTTTGTATCTAGTCAGCTTTAAAGTTAATAGGGTCAATTTAGGTTCTTTGGCGTTCCTTTCCCTCTCCATCCATCTAATTAATATGCTCATTTCTCAACTCATCCATTCCCATCACTTCACACATCTATCTCAACATTCTCATCTCTGCGACTGAAATATTTTTTGACCCATCTTTTTCAACCATAGATATGTCTTCTACCAACCAACATCCCGATACAAATAGTCCCACAGGTCTTATCACAAACTTGTAGATTTTTGCTCTCTGTTTTGTTTTGGCTTAATTTCAGCCCAATACTCTCCAGTCTTTCCCACCTCACATCCAATCTGCAGTGCTATTCTGTTACAATATCCCTCGGTGAACACCTAGATGAAGTGAGCTGTCATCTGTTCCGATGATAGGGATTTACAAAGCACTACAATCGGATGACAGCACACTTCACCTAGGTGTTCACCGAGGGAGATTATAATAGAATAGCACTGCTGCTGCTCTTGACCTTTCACTTTCTCTGTAAGAGCCCAACCACAAAACCTGAGGCATTCAGTGTCAACAAACACCATGTGCAAATTTTAATGCGCACTTCTGCATTTCTCCCACAGCTGGCGGATAGCGAAAATCGCATCTGTTGTACCCCGACCAGGCATAAAACTGAATTGGTATTGTGTAATTTTACTCTATTCTCTCAGCTGCCTGTCAATAACTTTCTCAAAAGCTTTCATACTATGTGACATTAGCTTTATTCCTCTATAATTGCTGCACTCCAGCACATCACCTTTGTTTTTAAAGATTGGTAAGAACGAACGGTTTCGCCACTCATCAGATGCGGCTTCTTTCGGCAACAACTTAATGAAGAATAAAGCTAACCAAATCAATACGTATAACGGATGTTACATCTAAAAAAGTGTGGGTACCTGATATTTTTCATTTGCGGTCGTTTCGAGTTGGTTATCAAATAAAAGAGGGGAAAATTTTGAGTTAACAAATATGAAAACAGTCCAATAATAAATTAAATATACCACAGGACATACAAACAATTTTACTGTATTTCAGCGTTTATGAATACTACTAGCGCTACCTATCGGCAATTCTGAACATCAAGTGTAGTTAACATATTTAAAGTAAAATGAAAGTCAAACCTAAACTCGAGTACGATAAAAATTAAACTTAAAAGTATGAAATAAGAAAATATTCCTGCCTGATAGCCTGGAATTCATCTGAAATCTTATAATGGGGTAATATCCTCGGATATTCAGGGTATATTCGTAGTCACATGCCACCTTGCTGAGTCAGCTTATTAGTCAGTACATAAAAGCATGCGACCACGGCTAAATACCTTAGATTTCTCCGCACTTATGAAAAGATTTCAGATGTTCGATTCCTTTTCTTTCAACCTTTTTATAGGACAAGGCCCAAGGTCTTTTTTATAGCTTATAGACTACAGAGTTCAGTGCGATCCCAACATATTACCTCCGGCAACC
This sequence comes from Charanyca ferruginea, assembly GCA_947361185.1. NCBI lineage: Eukaryota > Metazoa > Arthropoda > Insecta > Lepidoptera > Noctuidae > Charanyca > Charanyca ferruginea. The sequence goes on along the minus strand of OX376059.1, from coordinate 14,907,330 downwards.
CCAGACGGGAAAGCCACTCTTTAACTACTCTGTTCCCACGTTCAATTAACATGAACAACCTTTTTAAAATAAGGTTTTTAATCAAGGCCTTAGTTTAAACAAAATGTAAAAGAAGTTACACAATCAACCACTAACTCTCAAGGATAGAGCCATTTCCCTACATACCAGTTAAATTAGTATAAACTAGTTTTTACAGCGAACAATACTTAGTATGTAAGCATTTGGATGGAGCCGTGAAGTGGCAGCGAGTGCAGATTCAGCGAGACGAGGTGGCATCGTGCCAGGCCACATCTCGCCGCTCCGCCAATCATGGCGCACTTTACTGCGGCTTGATAACGACCCACCGTGTTTACTACGAGCCTACACACATAAATCATCGGGTTCAGCTCACATTTCCTGGATTTTTATTACCATCTAAAAATGTTAATCGACAAGGTCAAGTCCTTTGGTCACCGAAAAGGTAGGCGGATCTTCATAGAACTATGAAGTGATATGATATAGCTCGGGTGTGATTCTGTAAGACCTCATTCTTAACTTCGAATTTGAATCCGATGTGAGTTTCTTGATTGGCATTCTAAAAACTCGGTTGATAATTCGAATTTACACTAGCGCCACCCTTGCGAGCGTGTCAGCGACTTGAACTAAATAGACAGGGACATTTTGACCAGATAAAGTATGAGATGACGTATGAAGTGGCATTCTATAAGGTAATTTCCCCGTCACTTCGACGGTCACTTCGAACTCGAACCCGATTCAAAGTGTCAAATATATCAAGGTAATTTTGAACCTTATGCGAAGTGAGAGTGAATAGCGATGTGAGATGCGAGTTATTGTTTGAATTTTACAGAATCGACCTACTGATAAGACAACAACCAAAAGCTACTACTGTTCTTCCTGAAAACACAAACAACAGAAAACACATTAAGACCCGTCAGACATCGAACAGATGTCACGTTTGCGGAACCTATGCTATACCTAATCCTATACGTCTCTTACTACCTATGTGCTCAACAAACTCATCAAAACGAGTGAAATTCAGTGACAAATCTGTGTAACCTCTGACGTCATTCCCGACCTTCTCATTGACCATTATAGCATTTTATCGCAGCCGTGCTTCAATAATTCTTAAACCAACAACATCCGGGAGTAAAAATTGTAACAGAATTAATAAGTAGTCGGTAAGTAAGTACCTAACCTAGGTACTCCCCGGCGTAACGTTCGTCCATCGAGATTTGTATACTGTTATTTCATAATAACAGCTAGTGTTAATTGTTTGAATAATATTGCTTACAAAATTAACTTTGTTCTTTCATGAACCACACTACCTTTCACTATCTCTCTCATATACCATGTTCCCTTTACCGATTCTTTCCGACCTACCGAGTCCTTATTAATTCATAAACTGTTACATTTTACTTTAAAATATGATTAAAGTTAACAACTAAAACTAAAAGATTACGTTTTAAATTACCCTAACGCAGTGCCAACTTTGCCAATTTATAAATTTGATCGAATCACATGGCTTTTAGGCGATTGTATCATGAATAAATACGGATTTATTTGCATATGGTATATGTAAACGGAACTTTACTATGGCGGTATTGGAACGTGCATTTGATAAGTTAGCATCTGAAAATAATACCCTCGTCGCTTCGATATGGAGCAATGGCGACCAGCCAAAACTACGATGGACTTAATGTGGTGTGAACTTTTTACGGTGCCAAATGAACTCCAGGAATATTGCCAATGGCATCAATGCTAGGCTTGCCTGAAAGCCTATTTTTTTTATTAAAAAAAAACAATTTATAATTATTATTTATTATTAAATTACTAGTGACCCGACCCGGCTTCGCGTGGGCCTATAGCCTTCCTCGATAAATGAACTATCCAAGACGTAAAGAATTTTTCAATTCGAACCAGTAGATCCTGAGATTAGCGCGTTCAACCAAACAAACAAACTCTGCAGCTTTATAATATTACTAGCGACCCGACCCGGCTTCGCATGGGCCTATAGCCTTCCTCGATAAAAGGACTATCCAACACAAAAATAATTATTCAATTCGGACCAGTAGGTCCTGAGATTAGCGCGTTCAACCAAACAAACAAACAATCTCTTCAGCTTCATAATATTAAAAGTCTAAAGTATAGATAATATATAATATATAGTACTAGCGGGCCTGGCAGACGTTGTCCTGCAACCCGACTATAGCGCCACCTGCCGCGGCCGGGTCCAATTGTAAATCTAAACCATTCTCGAATCCACTGGAACACACACTAACAAATTCATCAAAATCGATCCAGCCGTTTAGGAAGAGTTCACTTTCATACACACGCACAGAAGTTTTTTATATATAAGATAGATTTTTTCAGATTGTATTTTCCCATTGCAGGGCAAAGGCCTCTCCACTCTCCTTCCAACTCTCTCTATTAAGGGCTACTTGGGGCCAGTCTTTTTCGAAGGAATCCGAATCATCCCGCCATCTCCGCTTGGGCCTGCCGCGATGTCGCGTGCCATGTAGAGGGACGGGACCCATTGGGTTACATGCGTTTGGCCCAATGATCGTCTGACATACGGCAGATGTGTCCAGCCCAATTCCATTTCAGCATGACAGCTTTCCGAGTGACGTCAGTTATTTTTGCAATGGAACGGATGGTGGTATTCCTAACCCGGTCTTGCAGTTTTATACCCAGAATACTCTGTTCCGTAGCTCTCTCGCAAACCGCAAGGGTGGACCTCGGTTGATTTGTCAAAGACCATGTTTGTGAAAGATATGTGAGGATGGGAAGAATACACATGTCGATGACCCTTCTCTTAAGGGACAGTGGAAGATTGCCCTTCATGAGGTCTTTCATTGCCCAATAACTCTCCCAGGCATTTTCGGTGCGTACGCAACTTCTTTGTTTTGTCTTGCCTGAAAAAAGACTATTTGACCAAGATAGAGATATTCATCGACGTATTCTACATCCTCTCCCGCCACAGTGATCGTGTAATTCGTGCTGTACGTCATCTATTTATTTATTTATTTACACTTCATGCACAAAGGTACAAAGGCGGACTTAATGCCTTAGGCATTCTCTACCAGTCAACCCAGGGTGGTGAAGAGATAACACGGCAGGTGCATATAAAAAATATAACAAAATAGGTAAAGTACATAAACAAAACTATATAACTAATAAAATATATATCTATATAAATATATTTATGTATATATATAATATATATATAATTATATCATAAGAAAAGTAAAGACATTTATGAGATGGCTCTGCTTACTTGTGACGAAAGTATGTCCGCAATTTCCGTTTAAATTCATACCGACTGGTGGCCATCCTGATATCGAGAGGAAGCTCATTCCAAAGAAGAATGGACTGGATATGAAAGGAAGAGTGAACAAAATCAGAAGTATGAGAAGGGCACAGCAAGAGAAGATTGTTAGAAGACCGCAAATTTCTAGCGTGTGAAGAGCATAAATACTGAAAGTGGGACATTAAATAGGAAGGAGGGGTCGGTGAGTTGAGTAGGGAGAAAAGTGTTGTCAACGAACGCAAACTTCTTCTCTGGCGAATGGGTAACCATTTGAGCTCAGCCCTGTATCTTGACACATGGTCATAATCCCTCAAGTTAAATATAAATCGAATACAGTTATTGAGGACCCTATCCAGCTTATCCAGCAAGACAGAGTTCAAGTCAAAGTAACACACGTCACCATAGTCGATTATAGGGAAAATTAAAGTCTGCACAAGCATAATCTTCGTTTTAGCAGGCAAGAAGTTTCTCAGACGATACAGAGTCCGCAAGGTTCCGTTGGATCTTTGACAGACACTTGAAACCTGGCTTTGCCACCCAAGTGTCGAGTCTAGATGCAAACCGAGATCTTTTACGTTAGGACTAATGGGAATGACGGTTCCATTGAAGATAATCGGAGGAAGAGAGCTAACCGCCACTCTACCCATCATACGCGAACTTCCAATTATAATGGCCTGACATTTTGAAGGGTTTACGGCCTCCCCAAATCTATCAGACCAATCTTTTATAGCAACCAAGTCTCGGTTTACATCTCTTATAGCGTCCGATAAACCTTCCACCCGCGTAGCTGTATATAACTGAAGATCATCGGCATAAAGATGATACGAACACCGAAGACAGTGAGTAATAAAATTAATGAAGATGGAGAAATAGCAAAGGAGAAAGAATACCGCCTTGTGAAACACCAGCATCGAGATCACACCAATCAGACGAGCTCTCGTCAACGTGGACCGACTGCTGACGTCCCCGAAGATAAGAAGAGAACCATTCCAGCGCCTCGCAGGAAACCATAAGATGTGAGAGGATGGATATGAGAATATCATGACTGACGGCATTAAAGGCATTTGAGAAATCAATTAAAACTAACACAGTGACCTTAGTATCACTCATTGCTTCTCTAATGTCGCCAGTCACTTTAAGGAGAGCGGAGGTTGTGCTGTGCCCAGGCCTGAAGCCAGACTGAAATGAGCTCACAAGGCTGTTCCGATGGATAAACCCAAAGAACTGCTTGTGCACACAGGCCTCGAGCACTTTAGACAGGAAAGGGAGAATGGATATTGGTCGAAAATGGTTAGGAAGTGTAGGATTAGAAATTTTAGGAAGTGGACGGACAAAAGCCATACGCCACTGGGAAGGGAACTATCCGGAATCAAGGGCAAAGTTGATAATGTGGGTAATTGGCGGAAGAAGAAAGTCGAGAAGCAAGTTGACCATATAACGACTGATGTCGTCATAGCCCACCGCCTTTGATTTAATAGATATGATGATCTTTTTAATGTCATCCAAGGTAGCTGGAGAAAAACGAAATGTTTCAATAATGGGCCCAAGTAGGCCAGAAATAAAATCCACCGTCTGAGACAGCATATGGGTATCCAAATGGCATGTGGTTGTGAAGTGACGGTTGATATCATCCAGGCCAATGGTCTTAGGGAAGTCCACATGACGTGGCCTACCGATACCAAGAATTCCAAGGAATTTCCAGATATCAGCAGGAGAAGAGGACAAAATATTTTCGAGGATATGGCGGCGTTTGGCATTACGTATCATCTGGTTACACCGATTTCTTGCAGTTTTGAAGAGGTTCCTGTTTTCTTCGTTGCGATCCCTTTTAAACTTTCGAAAGGCTCGATCCCTGCGCCGCATCGCCATACGAACCCCTGTCGTCATCCAAGGAGCAGGTGGACGTTTAAGCTTTACTTTCTTTATAGGAGCATGTCTATCGTACAGCGCAAGGACTTTCTGATTGAAGATTCGCAACTTGGCTTCTACAGTTGTTGCCGCTGTAAGGTGTTTCCAATCGAGTCATCGACTTGGTCTTCGACATATTCATCTGAAGTCCCACGTCTAGGCATCTGAGTCAGCTCGGAGGCTGGAGTTGCGAAGAGAACAATATTGTCGGCCAATTGGAGATAGGATAATCTCTTATGTCCGACCATAATGCCTTTCTCAACCCAGCCTGCTGTCAGCTTTCTAAAGACTTCCTCTAGTACCGCCGTGAATAATTTTGGAGACAGCGGGTCTCTTTCCTTGACTTCTTTATTTATCAGAAAAGACGGTCCTGTCGTATTATTGATTTTAATGGCTGCGGTACTATTTCTGTAGATATTTTGCAAAAGGTGAATATAAGTTTTTTTTTTTTCTTGATTTCTTTAATTTGTGCGTTGAAAATTTAACAGTGGGTGAATATCGAAAGCTTTTGAATAATCTATGCAATATAAAGTGGGAGTTGGAATTCAACATGCTTTTCGATAATCTGGTTGATAGATAGGAGGTGGTCAGTAGTAGAGACGCCGCGGCAAAATCCGGCCTGTTCAAGGGGCTGATGTTTGTCGAGTGATTCACATATTCGGTCCTCGATTACTTATAAAAAAGCTTTATAATATAAGTGTGAAACCAAACTGATGGGGCGGTATTTAATAATATCTGTTTTATCACCCTTTTTATGTAAAACTGTAATCAATGAATGACAAAATGATGGTGGTAAATTTCCAGTTTTCAAAATGCTGTTGAAAAAAGAATCATGGCAGGATTTGTACAAAAAAAATAAAGATGTTCATAGAAGTTGAAATTCTAATTCTTATACTCTTGGATACCTACCTAAAGAGTACCTTCAGGTATTTACAATATTTTTAAAACCCCGCAAAAAAAAAGCGAATAATTTAACAAAGAGCTCATTATTTCAGAACGAAACGGCGCCTGACAGTATGAAACTGACAGTCGAAGTTTCTTATACTGACATTGCATCGTTTTAAGGAAAATAATGCCCCAAATAATGTTTTTTTTTTCCACACACTTGTCACATCACTTGTCTGCCAATTTAATAGATCCGTTAACGTCGCTTGTCACTTTCTTTTTTTTTATAAACACAAAGTGGGCATCGAGATGAAACGAAAAAGTGTTATTTTCATTTCTTAATATTTTAGTTATGCGGGGCTTTAAAAATATGGTAAGTGTATCAATCTACTCCTGGTAATGTATTCTTCACATTGGAAAATATTTTAAACCCTCTAAATTATGTTTTTTTTTTCATACAAATGAATGTATGGATCTCGCCATGATTCTGTGGCATGTGGCAGAAGGACTGGCTCTTCTATTTTTGGGCTTCAGTTGTTATCCCATCATCGCCTGGCCTCTTGCTATATTTCATACTGCGTAATGCCTTCTGTATCTACTTCCCAGTCTGTAAAAGGTAGAATGTGATTGGAGCAAACATATGCTGTTGCGTTTGGTTGAAGGGTTGAATCATCGCTGTACAGATTCTTATAAAATTCGGTGCAACTATTCAAAATGTTCTCTCTGTCGTTCTACCTTTTACCTACATGATCCCTTAAACAAGCAATTATTGTAGGTCGTCCTCTGCTTGATATTCCCTGTTTGGCTGATGTTACTGAGATGTTTTGTTCTAAAGCAATCTTGATGACATGTCATGTATAATTATAGTTCCTATATAAGTGCTAGTATAAGTTCATTAAAATTAGTCTTTGCGAATACTGCGTTTAACAAGTCGGTCTGTCATTTTATGTGCTGGTGTGTTTTAGTTTTTTTAGTTTTAGTTTTTAGTTTTTTAGTGTTTTAGTTTTAGTCGTTCTTCAATCAAATGTTTTGTTTGGTAGCTGAGTTTGCTAAGTTTGTGTTTCACCTTTTTAAATTTATTTTTTATGTTAGTATATTGAGTTTGAACATTATCATCAATCGTGTCTGGTAAACTTAAATTATTTTAAAATCTAAATTAAATTGCTATTGATTTTCCATAAGTGTGACTTTATTTAGTTTTGATTGAGTTTTTTATAATTTTGGCACGCTCTATTTTTTGGTTGAATTTAAAAGTCGTGCGCGAAGCTCTGTGGTCGGAACTAAACTTAAAATTATTCAGAACTTCTATGTTAATAATCATTTGTTTATGAGAATAAAGACAAAAATCTATTTAGTTTTTAGTGATTTTATACGGGGACAACCACGTTCAACGACGGTAGGGCTTTTTTTATAGAAATAACCGTTACCCAGGCTTAGGTTTTGGCCGAATGCAAACTGAAGTAGTATTGTGCCGCGTTTTTTCCTCAAGCCTAGGCCGTGAGGACCGACTATGTTGCTATTATCAAGTTCTTGCCTAGCACCAACTTTGGCGTTGAAGTCTCCTTGTACAATAATCCACGCACCACGATTATCGTCGTATCGATATTACAAAATGAAAATAACACTTTCTCGTTTCGTCTCGATGCCCATTTTGTGTTTATAAAAAAAATAAAGTGACAAGCGACATCAACGCGCATCTATCAAATTGACAGACAAGTGATGTGACAACTAAATGGAAAAAAAAAATTGTACAAATCCTGCCATGATTCTTTACGCTGATTAATTACAATCTACTCTAATCCCAGGATTTGGATGTAATTACTATATTGAACTGCGATTGCTGAATACGAATGTAACACATTTCGCATTTTAAATTCATCATCAACCGGAAGACGTCAACTGTTGAACAAAATATATTACCCATAGAACGCCACAACGAGCGGAAGCCTGCCGCTTGCATACACCGGTTACCCACGACTAGCCAGTATACTATAGTAGTCTTTGCCCACGACTTTGACGATATCGCCGGTCCATCTGGTGGGTGGGTTTTTGGTCGCCACTCGAGTACCTTTCTTCCCATCGGTTCTCGGTTCTTCGAGCAATGTGGCCTCCCCATTGCCACTTCAACTTGCATTATTCTGGGAGCTATGTCGGTGACCTTAGTTCTTTGGCATTTTAAAGTAGTTAGTTTGACATAATTGATATGTTATTTATTGAGAAATCGTAGGTTGGCTCGTTTTGGAACTGAGATCATATCAGGATAATATATACATAAGCTTGTACAAAATATACATAATATTTGTAACCCTACTACTTACTAAATAAACACCGGTCCAATATTATGTAATCGTAGCCAATTTACCATTGATATCAAAGAGTTAAACTAACCTTACGTGACACGCATAGGTTTACACGATAATAATAATTAACTTTGATTGAAAACAATGTTAGAATATACAAAATAATTTCATAAACGAAATACTGAATTATGTAATTAACATGTAAAAAAAGTAACACCAACACCACCAACACCCAACACCGACACCCACAACACAACCAACACGCATCTAGCCCTTATGAAAAAAAAGACCAACGAAGTTTGAACTTATGTTCAAACTTGGTAGATCTCTTTTTTAGTGGGTTAAGCCCGCCACAATTCCCAAACCACAGCAACTTCTAAAAGCCAGAATCAACAGCAGCGACCATCAGAAAAGCGCCGAGGCAATGAAGCTCAACGAGCCCCGAATCAATAAATAACAGTGGAGGAGTAAGAAATACATATTTTTTCACTTCCGTCCATATCAAACAGGATAGGACAGAACAGGACTTAACTTGGTTGGTATATGACTAGTAAGGCCGAGTTCCTGTGACCACCTTTCTGCTCCATCATCAGACTTCTTGAAAACCGATTGCATGAGCCCAAACACGATATGTCGGCTCTGAGTTGTCGAGAAGTTGGATAGGCTATAGACTTTCCTGACACAAAGTATACTGCAAAAATCTCCCTCGGGAAATTACGTTAAGTGGGGTTGAGATGTCAACATCCTGCCTGATGTTAAGAATTGACAGCTCACCTTAAGATCTTTAGACCGACAGGTCAAGGTTACCACGTAGTCTTGCATACAGTGTCAATATAAATTATATTTGTACGTATTTTCAAGAGAATCAGAATCATAAATTGAAATAAATTACTCTTGTTACGCCATTGTATTGCAACGATCTTAAAGAAAAAAAAACAGTTGATTATCTTCAAATGGTTGAATAGATTTTCACGAAACATCACTAAAGACCACCCCGATCAAACACCAGCTTGCTAATAAAAATCCGAATTGAAACCAGTTCAGCCCTTTGAGAGCTACGATGCCAAAGACAGAGACGACACACGGAACGACATAAGCCTAAGTTAGAATATGTTCAGACAGATGTAAAAACATACAACCATACCACAGGGAAAAAACAAAAGTATTGTAACATTTTCCAATAACACGTTGAGTTTATTTTGAGCCTCAATAAAGAACCATTAATTTATAATGTGTATGCCAATTATACTGTTTAGAGTAGTTTTTAGTTACTTCAAATTTAAAATGATTATACACATATTATAATCATGGCCGCAAAGTAAGCACATAAATTAACCGAATGGCTAGCATCACCTCTCACAAACAAACGCATCCAAGCGTGTCTAGGCTAGGGTTGCTCTCGCAGTGTTTTTAAAAATCTAAATTATTTTCTTGTGTTAATCCTAAATGATTCACGGTTCTTGGAGCCAAACACGTTAACACATTTTGATAGAAAAATAAAATGTCAAAGATGTTCGATCCTGCGACCCGGTAAACTACAAACCACTCAAGCCAGTACCCGTAACTATACTTAAATCATCAATAAAAGCTTAATTCCAGCTTAAGCTGGGCGTACAGTGAGATATCAATATAGATAACAAATGAATGTATTCTACTTCAAAGTACTTCCCATTGCATTACAAAACATTACTCTTCTGATGGTAAGTTATAATCACTATCCTCAACTGATTGCCAAACAAGATGAGATAATTTCAATAAAACCCGTATTTAGACAGTAATTTATCTACTTCATTACAACATAAAGTGTTCTGTTTCGCGTCAGTGGTATAACAAAAATAATGGTTGTTTTATGGATGCCTTGAAACAGGCCCATTAACACCTGTCTTACATGCACTTGATAAGTGATTAATTGTTGTTAAATAACAACAAACAACATCGGTAGTTCTTACTAAATGTTGTTTTCTTGTTGAAAGGCGATGCTATCCATGCATAGAATGGTTTACTATAAGTACCTCATTCTAGATGTAAACCTCAATAGAGCGTTCATCAGGGGCGTTTCCATTGATAGTTACCGCGAAGGTCTTAGTGAATTTGTTGAAACTACCATTGATTGATGACGTCATCTGTGTAGCCGGAACTACAACTATCTATGGATTCGAATACTTTGAAATCATTTATTTAAGTTTATGTCTTGTAATATCTCTCACTTGAGTTTAATTTATCATAATCTGCAGTGAAGAGAATTTTATGTAATGAACCTATACGATAGCGTAAGGTGGTGCATATTGAATGTAAGTATAACTTTATTTTTCCTATATTAACAAAAAATATCATATTAACATTATTTTTCATAAAAAAAATCTTAAATACGTAGATATTTATTACACAACAAGCTTCGGACCGCGACTTAACATTAAATAAAACATATTTGGATTTGACATTATATCACCAACATGTCCCTTAGGTATACTGTAAAATGAAATAAGACCTCAACCGTAAAGCTTCTAATTTAGAGAAAGCAGCAACCGAGCTAGGGACATCGTCCACAAAGCATCCGAATTGTTTGCCCTTGCACCTTGAGGGTTAATATGAAGATGCAGTTTCAAGTGGATATTTATCAGATAAAGCTTTAGGTATTTAAAGTGCAATCATAACCTAAACTTAACTATCACTTAAAGTTGTCGATAACAACTATCAAATTGTACATTATAGTGACGGGTGATCATCATAAAATCTATATTCTATAACTATATAATACAATTATTCGTTAGTCTCGCTAAAACTCGAGAACGGTTGGACCGATTTCGCTAATTTTGGTCTTGAAATATTTGTGGAAGTCTAGGGAAGGTTTAAACGGTAAGTAAATTGAAAAATCAATTGACAGGACAACGTCTGTCGGGTCAGCTAGTCTATACTAATATTATAAAGCTGAAGAGTTTGTTTGTTTGGTTGAACGCGCTATCTCAGGATCTACTGGTTCGAATTGAAAAATTATTTTTGTGTTGGATAGTCTATTTATCGAGGAAGGCTATAGGCGCATGCGAAGCTGGGTCGGGTCGCTAGTCTTAAATAATTACGTAAACCTCCACCAATTGCCTACATATACCAATTTTGTCAGAGACAGTTAATCTTAATCGGTTAAATGTTTTTATATGTTAATACCCTATAATATACTATTAAAAAGCAAGCTACGAACTACGAACGATAGAAAAATAAGTAATAAGTATTTCCGAGTCACGTTAACTACATGAAATAAACAGCTCTAAGTTCGATTGAATGATATAAATAATGTGACAGGATTGGGGAGGCTATTGTGTCCGAGAAAGGCGACGTAGTCCCGGTGGTTCGCAGTAAACCGTATCCTTTCTGTAGAAGACAAGGTTGCCGGATTTTCCTTAATACCTATTAATTTTATTTTTCATGTGATTGTTGTTTGCTACGAGACTCTATAGTGAGATCAAATATTGAACTTGCTCTAGAAGCTTCTAGAATTATTGTAAATAAAATGTTTAAACGATTCTTAATGGAAGTATCTACTCTAATAGGTTCGGCTGGGAAACTAATGTCCTTTTACATTGATTCTTTGATTCTCCAGTCCTCAGAGAATATTCAAGTTTAACTACGCCCCACTATAGGTACTCTGCTCGTAGCACGGCACATAGTTTCCCATAGCTGTCAAGATAGTCAAAATAATTGAGAATTATTTTCTTAGAAGCATGTCATTAGACAGTAAAGTGTTTATTAACTGATACTTTTACTGTAATGACGCCTATTTTAAGGCGTAACCGGTGAAACAATACTTTCTTGTGTAAAATTCATGCCGATTACCTACGCCTAGTCGTCGTAGCACGCGTAGCTCGCAATTGTTATCCATTAATCTATTACTACAACCTTCATGTTGTTTAATGTGTCCTCGTTTGTATTATAAGGTTATTTCGTTTGTATTCTATCTGTTTTTTTTTTTTTCGTAAAGTCTCAGAGAATATTTCAAGCTGAACTAATCTCGCCGTAATATATGTAAGCAGATACCCGAATAAATCCTAATACAATTAAGTTATTAGGATACAGTTATACACGCCCTGTACAAGGTATTCAGTATTCAGGTATTCAGCTTACGTTTTGACAACTGAAACCAATTGTAAAAGAATAACAAAACGTTACAAATAGTAAGTATAATGTATCTAATGTTAGTTACCTCGTAGCATGACGTAGACGTTTCGCCGCCGCCGCCCAAATTATACGATAAACACTGTTTTTCTGACACGTATCATGTTATTTAATGAACACTATTAATTTTAAATCTTTTTCGAAGAGCCAATTATTATTATGGAAAACGAAGGTTACACGTGACGGTTTTTCAACAAGGTTTGTATCGTAGGACGAGCACGCGTCCCGCGGATTCAGTGGTTGCATACACGTGCAACGGTCGGTCAGAGTGTACCGGTGTCGAGTAGCGTGGCGAGCGCGGGGTGAGCGGAGCGCGGTGCGAGTGGCGAGAGCAGCGACGGGCGTGCGCGCTCGGCTTCTCCGCGGACTCAACTGTAGGGCTTCTGTCCCGCTAGGGCGGCGCGCCTACGCTCGATACCGCCGCCTTCCCAGCGCCCTCCCACATTGCAAAATCGTTTATAAAATATTTACAGATTATTGCAAAAACACAGATATTGTTCATTACGTTCCCAGTGTCACGTCTCCGGACTCGACAAACTCTTGGGTAACCACGTGTTTATTCTCCTTTCATCTTTTTGTGAGCTTAATAAAGTGCGGCCTGAGTGAGTGTAAGTAATCATAACGCGGCAAGCGGGAGGCGTGGCTGTCCAACTAAATGAACGCTTTGACATCACTTCATCAAGGGTTTATTCATATTTCATTCGTTCATAATTTCTTAATCGATTCAGATTCTTACTTTAACTTTGAAATAAACTCCACACCAATTTTAAGTTACTTATTTCAATTAAATACCAGCGCATTTAAGATAGGTATCAGAAGACAGTTATTTGAAACAGATCTTATTAGAAAGATAAGATAGATGCATCGATCAACGATCGATTCCCAAAGAATATTATTATCTAAGTATATTTTAGCATACTCTTTACTTGCTAATAGTAGTTACCATGTTGATTAGATTAGATATTGAAAATTAATGAATCTGTACTACAAAAACATGGGTTAACAAATGATTGCCACCGTACTAAGAATTATGGTTCAGAAAAATGTGATAATAAATCTATCGCATTCATTATAACCGCCGCTATTTTTTGTGATTGGTTGCTTGATGGTTGGCTGTGAGTGATTGTTTGCTCGGCTTTGCTTAGTTAAGTTTGGGTCGTCAATTCCCCGTTCGGGTAAAATTTAATTGCATTTATTGCATTTTATATCCTTTGTATTTCAATGAATGATTACTGTAGTACCTACAGGTACAGACGCCAGCATCAAGCCATAAACTATCAAATTTTCCCAATTATATGAACCTTAAAGTTTTGTGATAAAGTTGAAAATCTAACAAAGACATTTGACAGATTGTTGTAGCTTGATGTGCTGGCCTCTGTACCTACTAAATGTGTATAAATGGGTGTATGCCGTCCAATCACATAATAACTTCATGGTATTTAGGGATGAATTTTAAATTTCACAGCGGCAATAGCTCAGCGATTAATACTTCGGTTGCGGATACGCAGGTAGGTACTGTTGTTTGCTTACCTTGCTTTTTAGAGACCTATTCCAATTACATAGATAGTGAAATATACTCTGCATGATAAAAATAATACGTTTATATTAATTTTGTCAATTCCTTGTAACTTTTGTAAAATAGCTAAAGGACCTTTGTACGTTTGGAGGACTGACTGCCATGGTGATGAGATCCGCTGTCAAAAAGTTAAAGTCAAAGTCAAATCATTTATTTCAATTAGACCATTAAAAGGCACTTTTGAACGTCATAATAAAAAAATATAAAGTTGATTCTAGTTGCCCATTCCAAAAGGTAGTTTCGTATGTAGAAGAACGGAAAAGAAACTCCATACTTACTCTTTTAAAAATAAATGTGTACAATATTTTGCATTTACAGTTTACAGTTATATAACTATACGTGAATACGATGGACCTTGCATAAAAACACTGTATGGAAGTATGTACAAAGTATTACAAGATAAAGAATGACAGCTAAGTTGTATACATAGATACATAGTGTTCACATATTATTATTTACAACCATTGTAAAAGTAGACAACCACTCCATACATTTCAACAAACTATGAACCAGTGTGTGAAGTTGTGAACCAAAGCAAGAATTAAATGTAATGTATATACTAAGTATAAATTAAGTAGTTTTAATTAGCAATCAGTTTGATTTTGTCTGAAGTTCTGTAGCCTCATATTCACAACATGTGCGTGTAAATCCTCCGCTCCTGACTTAAAGGGATTGAAGATGTAGCCCCCTAAACTTACTCAACTAAACGTTCGATCGGTAAAAAATTACGTAAGATGATGATGTATTTCGTTAAGTTTTTCTTCAAGACGATAAGGTTGAAAACGCATCAGCCATTCCCCATCATGGTCGGTACAGACGGCCGTATATTAAGTTACCTTTTTTTGCCCTGCCTTCGATGTTCCACTGCATGCTGCACAAAAGTCTCCTTCCAAGTTACCCTTATATTATCAAAATACATAACATCACTTAGAAGTTTCTCTCGAGCACTGAAGGTTTATAAATGAAACGATACCTAGTAGGTACTTTATAAGCAGGTACGTTTATTACTGAACTCATCAATTTATTTCTTTCAACTATGAGTAATTGAAGCTTATGCAGTGAGGACGGTGTTTTGTACAATTATCAATATAACTGTGTTATCAATATGTCATCATGTCAACCTTTATAATTCGACTTTTAATTCTATTCAGTAACTTGACAGTTCAAAGAATAATAATGATACCATACTAAAACTAATATTTGGGGTAGTGAACGATTTTGCGTAAAGAATGAATGATAAAATTGGTTTAATTTAAATGAAACTTTAAATATTCGTATGTGAGATATGGAATATATGAACAATTAATAATCCATACTTCCATATACTTTAATATTATAAATGCGAAAGTAACTCTGTCTGTTACGCTTACACGATGAAACTTGGTATGAAATTTGGTATGAAAACCGCTTGAACCCTGGGGAAGGACATAGGCTACTTTTAATCTGCGACTTTGTCTGCATCCGCGATAAGCGACATTCACGCGGACGAAGTCGCGGGCAAAAGTTGTTAATAATAGTTATTTGTTATACAAGAGTGCAAAGTTGCTTTTTAACCGCGTGTTCAATTTTGATGACCGAGCAAGCGAAGGATTCTAAAATTGAATCACGAGCGCAGCGAGTGATTCAAAATTAGAATCCTGAGCGTTAGCGAGGGAATCAAAAGAGCACGAGGTGAAAAATCTTTGCACTCGAGTGCAACACGTAACTTTTCATTCCACCTCAGCGAGGAAATGACTAAATGCAAAAAAAAAACGTTTACAAAGTCTGAGTTTTTAACAAATTAAAAAAAAGTTGTATGATATATTCGGCACCATAGAGGTAGCAGTAAATAGGTTTAATGTTTTTTTTTAATTTTATTTATTTATTTATTTGGATCTCCGACAAAGGATACACAATACATGCAATTCAGTGCCTGAAGCAGTTACACATTGTTTGAGTTACGTGTGCTCCTTCAATTATGGGAGACCACATCATGCACATTTAACTAGGCGAATAGAATGATATTATTTAAGTTACATTAAAAACTAAAAGTTAAAGTTAATAACAAAAATTACAATTTTACATAGAAAGCACGGTTTTCAAAAGCTTTTTGTACTTTGAAATTGAAACAGTGATGTCCAAGCCAGATCGCTTTGAGAGATCATTGTGTTGCCTACAGAGCCTTGGCAGAGCGGCGAAGTGCCCTAGATTTGTTTTGGGTCCTGAGACGTGAAAAAAATTGTAGCAACTTATCCGCGGTAGACGAGATGGCGCGTTAATCCGCAGTCTATTTAGCAGTTCGCTACAGTCCACGATTCCGTTGAAAATATTGTACAAGAATACCTGGTCTATCATCCTTCTTCTATCTGCAAGTGTGTTTATATTATAGTGTTTTAGTCTGTCTTTGTAACTGATGATTTTTTTTGCTAGGTTTTCCCTGTAACTTAGGTGGTATAAAAAACGTCTTTGGACACTTTCCAGGTGTTTGATGTAGATATCGTAGTGAGGGTTCCAGACCGCACTGCAATATTCGAGAATTGGGCGAACCAGTGTGTTATACAATTTTATTTTGGTAGAAGCTTTTCTGAAATCTTTGCTGTTACGTAAGACAAATCCAAGGATTTTGAAACCTTTTGATGAAACGTTCAGAATTTGCTTGTCGAATTTGAGTTGTTTGTCAAGTATAACTCCCAGGTCACGTATCTGTTCTACTTCCTGCAGTTTTTGTTGATTTATCGCATAAGTGTTGGGTTTCCCAGTTTTGTTACGAGTGAATTGAATATAGTGACACTTAGAGATGTTAAGAGACATTTTGTTCGCATTGCACCAATCCACCACTCTATTTAAGTCCTCTTGGAGTAAAACAGAGTCCGATTCTTTCACAATTGGCTTCATTATTTTCATGTCATCAGCAAAAAGGTAAAAGTTGGAATGCCTAAAACATTTAGCGATGTCATTTATAAATATGTTGAAAAGTATGGGGCCTAAGTGCGAACCCTGAGGGACTCCTGAGGTGGCTTTAAAATAGTCGGAATGATGTCCGTTAACGACAACCTTCGATAACCTACCATGGAGGTAGGAATTAAACCATTTTAGTAACGATCCTCCTATACCTAGTTGCTGAAGTTTGACTACAAGAAGAGAATGATCCACTTTGTCGAACGCTTTGCTGAAGTCAGTGTATATGGCGTCAACAGGAATGCGTTTGTCCACACAGTCCTGTAAGGCCGATACATAGCACGTGAGATTGGTTAGCGTAGACCTGGATCGGATGAAGCCATGTTGGTGAGAGGAAATCAATTGTTTAACGTGAGATGAAAGATGTGTGGTTACCAGTTTTTCAAATACTTTGCCAAAGATTATCAATATAGAAATGGGTCTATAGTTCGTCACTGATTGCCTTTCTCCAGCTTTGAAAATAGGTACAACCAGTGCCTTTTTCCATTGATCGGGGAAAATACCGTCCTCAAGTGATTTGTTGTAAATGTGTTTCAAAGGCAAGGCTAACGCTTTGGCGCATCTCTTGATGAACACAGGAGGAATACCGTCATCCCCCACGCTTTTTTGAACGTCTAGGGATGTTAATGTACGGTATATTTCCCCTGTATCCAGTTCTAATTTACAAAGATTCAGCAAGTTGTTGTTTGTATCAACGAACGGGATTTGTAACGGTGTTGGAGCATTGTAGACTTCAGCGAAATTTTCAGCAAACAGGTTGCATATGTCACGGCCAGTCGATGCAGTTTTGTTTTTGTAGTACATGTATGCAGGGTAAATACTACTGGATTTTCTTTTGTTCTTAATGAACGTCCAGAACACTTTTGGGTCTTTGAGTAGCGCATTTTCTAAGCTGTCCATATAGTTATTGTAGCAGGTTGTTCTTAATTTACAGCAAGTTGCGCGCAGAGTTTCGAAGGATATAATGTCAAGAGGGTTGTTGTATTTTTTTATTTTTAATCGATATTTGGTTTTTTCTTTGAAAAGTCGCTTAAGCTTTGGCGTGTACCATGCGGGGTACTCTTTTCTAGATTTTGTTTTTAGAGGGACATGTTGCTTGATAAGATTGTTCAAGATATTGTAAAAAGCATCAACCATTTCACCTACTGAAGAGTAACCCCCCAGGACATTTTTCCAGTCCGTGGAAATAAGTGACGTAAGGATTTTATCATAGTCTGCTTTAAAGAAGTTAGGTTTGCTAGTTGGTTTGATTTGTAGGCAAGTTGTGTTGGTTGTTATAGGTATACAGAATTCGAACGGTGGATGTATTGGGTCTTCCTGCGTTAGGTGTGCTTGGCAAGGTTTCAAGTATTGTACCGCACTGTTACAAAGAGCAAGGTCTAATGTTCTGGATTTGTTGTTCAGTAAGTAGTTGTACTGGCCTAAGTCGTTCAGGGAGATATAGTCGAGGAAGAGTTTAGTAACATCGCTATGGTTGACAGGCGTAGGAGTGGTCTGATTTAACTGATTTTTCGGATTGTTAGTCTAAGTTATTGTGCTAAGGTTGAAATCACCGACGATTAGAGTGCGCTCGCAATTATCGAGGGCAATTTGGGCCGAATCTAGGAATATTTGCATGAGTTCATAAGTCACTGGTGGAGGTACATAGACACAGCAGATATAGGCCTTGTGTTGCTTGTTAGCCGGAGAGTCCATGTCAATGGTGACCCACACGTCTTCACTTGAACTTTCTAAGTTAGAAATACGACATGATTTTAAGTGTCTAGCTACAGCGATCAAAACTCCACCCCCGTTTTTACGTGCACTGAATCTGCTGGACTCGCGATCTCGTCTATAAATTACGTACCTATCATCAAATAGTTCCGAGTCATGAACACCACTGTTTAGCCAAGTCTCCGTGAGCATGATAATATCATAGTCTTGAAGAGACATGTTGTGATAAAAGATATCTGTTTTAGTTCTTAAACCACGAACATTTTGATAATATATTCTCAATGAGCTGTTGAATTTTGACAGATTATACATAGTAAAATGCAAAGTAATAGTGTTTGTGATATTAATAGAAAACAATTAAACTACGAGATGGATTTCAAAACCTCCTGGCAGGTAATTACGATACGCTCCGCTTGATCATTCTTCTTCATAAAAACTCTGCCATTCCGCACCCATACGAATTTGTAGCCAAGCTCCTTGCCTCGTACTCGTGCTGCAGCGTGTAAGGCTTTGTTATCAGCTGATAAGTGTTCCACGACGTATATTGGTGTAGGGTTTTCTGCTGCGATTCCGAGGTGGCTTGTGTTCAGCTTGTTGTTTTTGTTATCTTTGTTGAAGTTAATCGCCGCGGCAAGGAAAGAGTCTCGCAGGCGGGGAGTGTTAAATTTTAATTCACAAACTTAGTGCACACGATGTTCTAAATTCAATTTACTTTATCCTCTAGAGAATAAAAACGGCTTTTCCACTCAGATATTGAAGATAAATTTACTTTATCCTCTAGAGAATAAAAACGGCTTTTCCACTCAGATATTGAAGATTAAAAATACTCTTTCCGAGATGGTGGGATGAAAAAGTAATTTCCTTTCTTTTTCTTTTAATAGAAACGAAATAAAATTCATGTTATTTTATTTATTTTTCTACATTTTTATTTTAATAGTGTACCTATAGATTAGATGGATGTGATGTGTGTGTATAGATTTTAATAGTGTATATCGTATTTTTATAGAAAGTTATAAAATTTAAAATGAAACGTTTGCATATAAGTACATTATTTAAGTTCATTCAATTTCGTCCATTTTTACACCACCCCACTACCTTTTTTTTGTCAATTTCTGGTATCCCTTCAACTGTAAGTTATTGATTAGAATTAAAAGTCGAAGTTTAGACTGCTGGGCATAGGTTTCGCCCAAGGGGGGTTCTGCCGTAATCGCCATGTTTGGCCGATGCATGTTGGCGATCGCAGTAGGCGTCATAGTACTCAGAAGGACGCTGCTGGCCATCGTCTGGTCAATATCCCTTTGTCGCCTTCTACGACACCCACGGGTAGAAACGGGTTGGTGTTATTCGCGGCCGGCACCACACGGCACAATATATGTATTACAGTCTTAAATAAGTAAAACTACATTTAATGAATAGATGCTTCTATAACTTTAATAGATAGGCCAGGTACTTGTGACTCTGTGTCAGCCTCATTCACGAGCAAGCACTAGATACAAATTTTTATTGTCACAATTAGCATTATAATTTATTTATTTATACACATAATGTAAAAAAACACTGTACAAAGGCGGACTTAATGCACAAGAGACATATGCACATTACACATTTAGACGGGTTTGTGTATTAGGAGTATTACAATATCTTTAATAGGAGACTCCGCTCTTCCATATCGTTGCCGAAAGTGAAGTAGTTACACAACGCTTTTCTTTATTTCAAATTCATTGTCTAAATGTAATTAATCTAAAAAAAAAACATAAATCTAAGCAATCAACGACCTTTTAGGTTCCCTCTACCTACCTGAATCGCAACTAAATGTGTATAATATATTCAAAACCTCACATGCCTCACAGTAGACACGAAACGATGTCCGTCAAGAAAATAAACGAGACACGGAAACCTGAAAATTCCGCAGCAACAAATATAATTGAATAAATTCAAATGTAAAAACATTAGCGTAGCATAAATCTGTGCGGAAAAACAAATGGATCACATAATGCAGTGGCGTACTGCGGCTGGTGGTGGTGGTGGCCGCTGATAGTATCAGTGCGGTCGACGGCATGCGCCCGGGGACGACCGGCAGGCCTACGACCGGAGACCGTCCGCCGCCGCACCTTACTACCGACATGCACCGCGATAGTGACGTGCCTTTACCTACATTTTTCCTAGATCATCATACAAATAGAATTACCAAGATAGGAGAACGCAGTATCAAAAATATGTATGCATATATA
The DNA here is from genome assembly GCA_947361185.1 of Charanyca ferruginea. Taxonomy (NCBI): domain Eukaryota; kingdom Metazoa; phylum Arthropoda; class Insecta; order Lepidoptera; family Noctuidae; genus Charanyca; species Charanyca ferruginea. Next base: position 14,886,306 of record OX376059.1, on the reverse strand, counting down.
TATGCAACATTTTTCGATACAAAACATTTGATGTTATGTATCGAAAAATTTACTTTTACCTACACAATTAATGTAAGCAATCGATAATAATAATACTTAGTTATATGATTTCTTTTTTTGATATTCGTGTAAATATTGTAGATACATTATTAACAAGTTACAACAATATTTTTTCTTCATCAATAAACTTTTAACCTTTACCTATATTTTGCTTGTATAATTAAATATACAGCAATTTAAAAATGACACTAAAGTTTATTATACGTTGCTCTGCGTTGTGTTTTACTTCTAATGATTCCGTAGTCGCGCGCGCAACTGAGCTGCGTCGTAGGTACTTGATACGATCTTTTTATTCCTGCGTGTAAAAATATAAATACGAATGTCGACAAATAATACAGGGAAGATAACGTTATTTCTGTTGTACACACACTTTCGTTGCACATCACTAGCCCGTTACAACTACCCACTTGATTCACCATTTGGTCCCGTCATGAACTAGGCCATTAAATTAAAATTCACATGCAATAAAACACTTCCCTTTGGTTACAGAGCTATATGCATACGTAGGTACTTACCTATTACTATACTGAAATATTGCAACGGAATAATAGGGGAAGAACTATTCCAAATAGTCCATATATTTTCGTCTACAAAATGCAGGGTGTAAGTATTTAATGGAATTTATATTGCTATTAAATTATGAAATTACTAGCACTTTGCCCGCGACTTCGTCCGCGTTTATTTTCTCAAGGATTCCTATTTTTATTAAATAGGTATAGAATATATTTATATTCTAAATTATTCTAATAGTTACTCAGGGATAATGTAACATTCTAATGGTGGAAGAATTTTTAAAATCGCACCCGTTGTTTTTGAGTTAAATCCGAACAAACAAACAAACACATCTTTCCTTTTTATAATATAGTATAGATATAGATATTCCTTAATACAATAGTTTAAAGCTGTGAGAAAAGAATTTACTTTTGTTTTACTATGCATTCAGATTAGTTACAGAGATTTGCCAGTCAATGAGATGCAACGTATACCTACATAAGTGTCGTCACTCTGAGAGGCTCTCTACACTAATAAGGGGTACACGTACAGACAGCGTCATTAACTGCTTGCCGAAGAAATTCCAATGTGTGGGGGGTAAGCAGTTGATGACGCTGTCTGTACAAGTGTAGAGAGACTTGCTTTAATCATGTTCAATCAAATAAATTCCGGGTACAGAGAAATTATAATTATGATAATATAATAGCCTAAAAATAAAATATAATCATCCCAGAAAACTCCTATTGTGTAAAACATACAAATCTTATTTCAACATCTCCGTGATGGCGCAGTGGCCACTTGGCTATTTTCTTTTTGTGTTTACTGCAGAATTGGGAATTGTACCCCACTCGATAATAAATCAAATCAAATCAAATCAAAAATGTTTATTTGCTAGAGAACACATTTGCAGTTTATAAGGGAAGATCTTACAGCCTCAAAGTCACAGTGTTCTGCCTGCAAGCAAGCGTGCAAATTATTAATGTTTAAATGTCATTATTAGATTATATTATTATTACATTACTATTTCATTATAATTACATAATTGTTTCATTATTATTATTACATTATTATCACAATATTAATACACACAAATTTCATTAATTGATTTACAATCACACATTATTATTATTAATACACACAAATTTCATTATTTTCATTAATTGATTTACAATAAATTCATTAATTAATACTCCAAACAATTATTTTTATGTTCTAAAAATTCTTTTATGCTGTAGAAACACTTTTTTTGTAACCACTCTGACAATTTTGTTTTAAAATCATTACCCTGCAACATTTTAAATTCGTTTGGTAGGGCATTATAAATTAATATACACATATTAAACACATTTTTCTTATAAATATCTTTATGTCCAGCTGGATGATATACGAGATTGCGAAACTTAGCCCTTTTCTGTCTTGGAATAACTTCGGTATGTTGCTTAAAATAATGCATGTGTGTCTTTGTAAAAATGCAGATATCTCTAATATACATAGGCACAGTGGAAGAATTTTCAATTTTTGAAAGAGTGGTTTACAGCTGTCCAAAAACCATGCCCTGTTTAATACCAATATTGTATATGTCACCGTCCTCTGGTTGAATCTGCTATTTGATTTGAATAACTAGCGCGTTCATTGAATGACTAGGCCGAACGTTGATTGAACAAGCGTCACTCAACGTCCAACTAGTTAGCGGATTGTAACATAGCCCTTTGAACAGAGCGGACGTAAAATCAGTCAGGTGATTGAAATTTAGTTAATTTTTGAAGTTATACTTCTTTAGGCGCGTTATGAAAAAATGATGAGAGTGAAATTTTACGATTCGCGCATGCGCGCGCACAGCGTCACACAAAATTCTCACGGGAGTAATTGTAAACAACGCCATCTCTGCTGAACTACTTACTGCCGAAGGCAGTAAGTAGTTCAGCATGTACGGCAGAGATGGCGTTGTTTACAATTCAAATTGTGCTTATATACTTTTTTAATAATGCCAAAGAAGTATAACTTCTCACGCTCGTACATAAGTACACGCACCCATTTTTTTTCCCACTGCGACCTAACCTAACCTCAAAACACTAAAGTCGACGAAAAGGCGTAGGGGGGGAGCACAGCTTCGCGGGGCTCAAGGGTTTAAAAAAAAATACCCCAGTCCCGAGCTCGCTACGCTCGCTACGCTCGCTCTTGCATGCAGGAATGAGTAGTTGTTGAATGGGATATAGCCGATTATAACGCTAGCATTCTCAGCGTTATAATCGGCTACCTATTCAACGACTATGCTTAATGACGTTCAGTCAAGACGTTGAACGTTACATTAAACAACTTGACGAGTTGTCCTTTAGTCATTCAATTAAATGTCGTCATTCAATACGTACGTCGAACGTGCTAGTCATTCAATCAAATAGCAGATTCAACCAGATGACTGCGACATATACACTTTCCGAGTAGTCAGGTAAATGCGTTTATTATTTTCCAGTTGGACGGCAGCACCCACGTGTGCAATACAGAGCAGAGCGGCGGTGGCGTGGCGCGCAACATGGCCGAAGCACTGTGGAGACTGCGTGGTGGCCGCACAAGACTCCTGACCGCCGTTGGAGACGATGCCGATGGAAATTATTTGGCAAGCATTACACCAGGCCTGCTACTACCAGGTAGAGATAAGCAGCTATTTACAAAGAACACGACAAAAAAATATAATGTTGTGGACAGTCTACCGAGCACCTTTCTCACAAAATTATATCTATCGACTACTCAAACTTAAACTACGTACTGTATAGCTATGGCCTACGATGTACACAGTGCTACAAGTTTTGAGCAACAGCACTTTCATTTGAATTGTCATCGTCAGTGCCGGCAATACAGTCGTAGCATTGCGTAGGCCGTAGTATGCTACGCTACGTTTGAGCAACAGCACTTTTACTTGATATTTTGAAATGTCATGGTCTGACGTCTCACCGAAACACTTGTAGCAGTTGTAGAGATGCGTAGCCACGTAGTCGTAATAGCTACGCTATGCTACGAGTTTTGAACAATGTACCTAACAAACCTGTACTGTCATGTTCAGTCCCACTATGGCAGTGCAGTAGGTATAAGTTAATTGTACGTAGACCTACATGAATCAAGATCTCAGAACCGCCAGACATACTTACGTCATTTAATTTAGCTGCCTGAAGTTATCAGAATAAGTAGATAAAGTAATATATTAAGTAATATTAAGGGAAGTTATTTTCAGCCAAAGACTTTAAAGTTCCGACTTTTAAAGCGACTGGCTGAAATTTCGCTCACATAAAATGTAATATGGTATGTTTTAACAGTATTCGATAATAAATATATGAAAACCAGCCGCTTAGACATACGTGAGTAAGGTATATGGTATATCAAAGCGGCCTAAAAAGGGCCCAGCATTAAAACTAGCAATTCCGCATACCTTCGTACTATTATCCATTCTCAAAATCTCAATCATGCTAAAATGATAGAGATCTGGCGACTCTGAGGTCTCAGTCAAAAGAATACGAAGTACCTAAGTACCTACAACTAATATTTCGTCGCATAGCTGACAATACCGCGCAACTAAAATAATTGTCGTTTTACACTTTTTTATTGAAAAGACATTCGGCACGCATCCAATGACACAGTATAAATATTAGTACTATGTCAATGATGTTACAAATTAGAGTTGTAGGGATTGTTAGCAAAGCGACAATCTACCTACTTATGTTTAAAAATAGTGTTTGGAATATTACCTATTCTTTTTGTATGATTCGCATCAGAGAGAGAACAAGAAAACTCAATTAGATAAAACATTCGGGCCGTAATATAAAACTTATACTTTGTTTTACAGGTTGTATAATGCAAAATGCTCGTACACCTTCGTATGCTGCAGTGATGGATTCCCGAGGTGAATGCCTACTCGGACTCGGCGACATGGCTCTACACAACCACATCACTATTGATCTTGTACGTAGACAGAACTTAAAAATAAGGAAATGCCTCCACAGTCTATTTGGACGCCGGTGGATGATTGACAAAAAAGTCATCAACCGTTTGTAGGCGGCAAGGATCTTACATAATAATACAGACACAGGATAGGTACCTGGAAAGCCGTCTACTTCGGCTAATCTAAAATGCACGGTGCAAGGGCTAGCAAAGCGAACTCGAAAAGTGAAGCACCCTGACTCGGACGGATTATGTGTCGTAGGGGAACGAAGTCAATATTCTATGTTTAAAAAAAACGTTGCATAGAGTAAAAGGGGCCACCGGGGCTTCGTCGATACACCCAAAGAACCTACTTGGTAACTTTAGGTGACTTTTATCAGCGGTTTTTATAATATTTCTACGTAGTCATTGGTTCTTCAGATTAAAGGTATCCGACGATTGAACATTCAGTCCTTAATAAGTATAATTAAGCAAAACAAATGAGGTTAATGTCCAACTATGGATCCAACCATAAATTTTATATTTCTATGGGTCCAACTCGTTTTACCTAGAACACATTAAAAAATATATATTTTTATAACTTTTGAGTCTTTTAGGACCAAAAAGCTTATAGTCCATAAACTTAAAGGCGGTAATTAATGCTGCCGGTTTCCAAAAGCGTCTCTGTGAAACCCTTGCCTTGTCTAGTGGTAGGTAGGTAAGTTAATTGCATGACTTACTATGAATTCAGGCAAACGTTAGTCGTGTATATCTAGTACAATTACACACCTAAGCTTAATGCTGTGAGACCACAGCGTTAGCAGCTGAGCAGAGTAGATTCACAACTTAAGAGCGAGACATTATTTTATGATGTAACAAAAAACTAAAACTAGGGCCACGAATCCACGATTGATAACGCTTGTGACATTGCATAGTCATAAAATGGTAAAATTATTATCTCATGGAGCGTGGGTTGGGTATAAAGCTGATAGTTAAGGGCTTACAACAATGGCGTACCTACAATGAGACCTAAGTACGACAGGTTAATTAATAGCTGACACTGCGACCGTTTTGCAAGATCTCAGTCGCCAGACCTACCTGCCTACGTCATTTCAACATCGTTGGAATTTTGAAAACAGATAGAGGAGTAAAGACCTACTCCTCCATCTGTATCTGTCTGGGAGTAGGTCTTCTTCCTAGTGTCTATCTACTACTATCCATACTTCCATACTAGATAATATTATAAATGCAAAAGTAACTCTGTCTGTTACGCTTTCACGATAAAACGGCTGAACCGATTGATGAAATTTGGATTTGAAAAAAATATTCTGGAACCCTGGGGAAGGATATAGTTAGGCTAGTTTTTGTTTTTAATCCGCCACTTCGTCTGCATCCGCGATAACCGACACTCACGCGGACGACGTTGTTGAATATATTGTTGTGGCAACGAACTAGAAAAAAAAGAAGGACTCCATGCCACGCATATCGAAAATGAAGCACCTAAAGTAAGCCGGACTGACGCACACATAGATCGGTACGGTCGGTACTTTCGATATGCGTGGCGCGGAATTCTTTTTGTTCTAGTCCATAACTATGATGTAAATGTGTGCATGAGACATGTTTGTACAAACGGTCCGGCTCACTTAAGCTTTTATTACACTTGACTACATTAAATTCAGCCGCTACTGAGTTCAGTAAAGTGCAATTAAGTAAGTAAGTAGTAACTGAATTCAGTAGCGACTGAATTTAGTCGGCTTAATTTAACCAAGTGTATTAAGGGCTTTAGGACTTTCGATATGCGTGGCGCAGTCCTCTTTTTCTAGTCCGTGGTTGCGGCCCAAATATTGGCCACTTTGACTGCGCTGTCGATGTCTTCACGCGTGCAGGGGAGTACAGGTTACAGAAGTTACAGTAACTGTAGGTATGTATGTCGTTAAGAAGGCATCTGCTAGTTTCAATGCTGGGCCCTTACACTTTAAATGTATCTTACGTTCTTGGCTGGTTTTCATAATTATGTTTAATTAGCTTTTACTCGCGACTTCATCCGCGTGAATGTCGGTTATCGCGATTGCAGACGAAGAAAAAGTAGCCTATGTCCTTCCCCAGGGTTCAAGCTATTTTCATACCAAATTTCATTAAAATCGGTTCAGCCGTTTCATCGTGAAAACGTTTCAGACAGAGTTACTTTCGCATTTGTAATATTAGGTATGGCTCTACTAAGTACAGATTAATTACTTTGATGACATAGACCTAGTAGCTTACCTACATACAATTTCCATGGATGTCCGTGAGTGACCAAGTTTCCTTTACCGATATTTTTATTATTTACAGGTAAAAAAGCACATGAATGTCCTTGAAAAATCTCCATTAGTTATCCTTGATGGCAACGTTCCTCAAGCTACAATCGACTACGTCCTAGAGGTGTGTCAACGACTTCAAAAACCTGGTGAGTTAACGTATTTTTCGGCTCAAACCCTGCTTTAAAACAATATGAATATGTTATTTTGCAATAGAACATTAGCATTTTTTTCTTACATGATAAAACTTTAAATCGATAAAGATCTAATAATTATTTTTTCTTTAATATTATGAACAAAACTATAAGCGCCTTCATTTTTAGGGTTCCGAAGTCAACAAGGAACCCTTATAGTTTCGCTATGCCCGTCCGTTTGTCTGCAGTGTAGCTCAAAGACAATTAGAAATAGGAAGCTGTAAATTGGCATAGATATACACATTAGTTACGCCGTCAAAGTGCTGGAATAAAGTATTGAAAAAAATTTTTTTTAGGGTACCTCCTCTAAACGTGAAGTGGAGATAAGTATTTTTTTTCTAGTCTACCATATGGTGTGGGGTGTCGTTAAAAAGGTATTTCAAAAATATTAAGGGTTTAGAAAAACAATTTTTCGATTAAGGAATCCCTTTGGGAAATATTTAGCTCTAAAGTGCTTTTTTGTTGGAGTCAAATTGCGCCACTCCTATCAGCTCAATGGTTGTATCGTGATTTGTGAAAAAATTCACGATAGTAGCATTTATAACGAAATTCATAGGAAAACTATCACAGCTAAGTAAGCTTCACACATTTACGAGTAATAGTCGATAAACTTATAAAATGTACCAAATAGCTGCAGATGTGCTCATAAGCGCGAGTAGCATGCTTGCTACTCTTAAAACTTTATTGTAATCAAAATATATTGTAAGTAGCTGCAGATTTAACATTTAAAACAATTACCATCACGCTATACCTTCAAGGAGCTAAGCAGTGGATCATGCCAAACTAGAACAGCTATTTTAGACCTACTGTCATCGATAAACAATGCGTAACAGTGCGGCAGCCACAATCCCAGCGACAAACAATTTTTATTTGTTTTTTTTTTTATTCTAGAATATTTTAAAATGATAGGTAATAACATAAAATTGTGTATTATTATACCTATTAATGTCTACTGGTATGTAGTTTAAAGTCGTATTCACGTCAAAAGAAACTGTGGTGACGATAGTAAAGCGGAATAGTTATTTGTTATACAAGAGTGCAAAGTTGCTTTTTAACCGCGTGTTCAATTTTGATGACCGAGCAAGCGAAGGATTCTAAAATTGAATCACGAGCGCAGCGAGTGATTCAAAATTAGAATCCTGAGCGTTAGCGAGGGAATCAAAAGAGCACGAGGTGAAAAATCTTTGCACTCGAGTGCAACACGTAACTTTTCATTCCACCTCAGCGAGGAAATGACTAAATGCAAAAAAAAAACGTTTACAATCACAAGATAGGTACACTTTTATTTCAGTTTAGGTATTAATTACTACATTATGACAGGTAAGTATTACAGAATAATCTTTAAATTATAACAAAATAATACTAAGGTATAATTAAGAAAATTTTAAAGTAACGTTGCTACAGTTATTTAAATTGAGTGTAATATTTTTGTTTGGTACTGTAATATTGGTGTTAGTCACTTGTGTACTGTTTTTCGGTAAACTATCTGTCATACTTAATAGTTGTACCGATTCATCGGATTCCCTTGGCGTGAATGTTGGAGAGAGAGGGAGATGGTTAGGTGTTTCATAACGGCTTATTTTTGATGTAGAAGGGCCAGTCCAAGGATCCGATTGAGGCTCTTTCAGTGTAATGGCTCCTACGATGCCTTCACATATTTTAGATTTATTTTGGATGGAATCCTCTATGTATCCCTCTACAACTGCATTGGACTTCCAGCCTCCGTGGCGCTTAAGGGACAGGAGATCAGCTCCGGAATCAGCCAAAAGTGTGGCTGAAGTTCGTCGGAAACAATGACCCGTGTACAACAGGGGTTCTGGAAGTTCAAGAAATGTTGCTATTTCTCGTGGGATACTGTCAATTTTATTAGTGGGGAGACCGGGTACAAAAGTAACGGCGGGTCGAAAGTAACAAATGCTTTCTAGATTTAACCAATGGGCGAACACCGCTTTGCCGCTGTCAGGCGATAGCCGGGAGCGCCCCCCTCAATCGCATTTAGTCGCCGCGTACGCCACGCGCTGTTAGGCTGTGTGACAGGACGCTACGTGAATTTACAAACCAAAAGTAAGTTTTTTGACGTTTTCTTATTCAATGTTTTGATAGTCTTAAAAGCATGATAGTAATATAAATATTTGCATATCTATTCTGTATTAAAGTGATTGTACATTGCGTAAATCATTTTTGTGTAGCGCGTTCCGATTTAAGGTTATATTGCAAGTTTTGACAAAAATGTGGACGGGTACAAAAGTAACATAGCTCTATGGGTACAAAAGTAACGTGTTACTTTTGTCCTCGTGGTGATTTAACTATTTATCCTACCACTAAGTTATTTAAGCAACAATTAGTCGCTATTTGCTTGCGATAAGAAAATAAATCGCGGGCGACAGTGCGCGTGCGGCCCCCCTCACACCCTCGAGGAAACAGAACGGCCGATATTTTTTATCTCGCTCGCATCTCACCGTGAGGCGGCAACTTCGTATCCTACTCGGTATACATTGCAGCTATCGAGAAGGCCTTTCACTAACATCACCTACCAGCGCGCATTGTAAGTAATATAACGCTTTGATTGTCAACTCACACTAAATCTATCACTAAGTGTGCATAATGAGCGTCTTACGTTCTCCCATTAGCGCGCCAGCGCCAACCGGTGGATCGCAACCCGATTTATCAAAGCTAACTAGCATGGAGACGGACTCTTCAATTACATTTCGAAAACGTAAACAACCTTTTGATGATGATTGTAAATGTTCTAACGAAATAAAAGAAATGCGTATCGAGTTAAGTCGTATGACTTCCCTACTAGAAAAATATACCGGATCTAATGAACAAATTTTAAATAAAATGCAAGAAAGTATCGCGGATGTTAAAATTCAGATGGCTGAAATAAAAAGCACCAACGAAAAAACAATCACCTTACTCCGTGAGAATATTACCGAAGTAAACTCACAAATCAATGATATTAAATCATCATCACAGAAGGCAACCTCAGAACAAAATAAAATTAAACATCAAGTTGCCCAACTGGAAAGTAAAATTACACAGAGTGAGAACAAAATAAAATCACTAGAATCACACTTGGATCAATCAAAAATCGCTCATATAGCAACACTGAATTCCGGCTCTGAGACCCAACTTTACTCAAACGAAAAACTTATTCGAGAAGTGCAAGAGCGTAACGAGAGAGAGAAAAACATAATTATAGCGGGCCTACCAGAACCACATTCACTAAATGAAAGCGAAAGAACCTCAAAGGACGAAAACGATATCAGAAATATCACTCGCTCGGTCAGCGAGGACATCCCAAATCCAATAAAGGTTACACGCTTAGGTAAATACAACTCGGTAAAAAACCGAAGAATCAAAGTGTGCTTCGACACAAAAGAACCTGCAAAACAACTTCTACGCAACAAAAATAAACTTCCTGGAAATATTAAAATATACTCAGACCAAACACCTGCCCAACAAAAATACCTGCAACATCTAAAAGACGAACTAGCTCGTCGATTGGCTGAGGGCGAAACCGACCTCACTATAAAATATGTTAACGGAACGCCCAGTATTTTAAACACCACTTCAAAAAACTCCACAAATTAGAAATCACTGATGCAACCACCAGCACCAATACCTATCAGTTACTAAATGATTACGGACATCTTAAAACTGGCAAATCTCGGTTAACATTCTTCTACTTAAATGCACGGAGTATACGTAAGAAAGGAAAATTCGACGAGCTACAATGTATTATCAAATCAATACCTACAACAATACATTTTATCTTACTAACAGAAACATGGATTGGTAGTGAATCGCAAGCCCTACAACTGCAAATACAAAACTACACGCACTACTACAACTACCGAACAGACAAAAAGGGGGGTGGAGTGTCTGCATATGTACACAATAATCTAAAACACAGTCTATCCGAATCAAACTATATCGGTGGAAATAACTACCTCTGGGTTCGGATAGAGAAATATGCATTAGAAGTCGGAATAGTATACAATCCAGGGGATACCAATTTTAAGGACTTTCTTGAAACTTACTCCTCTCAACTGAAGCAAAGAAGCAGAGCATTAGTTTTCGGAGATTTCAACGTTGACCTACTTACAAAAGACAGAACAGCCAAACAATACAAAGAGCTCATGAATGAAGTCGGACACAAAATACTCAATAAAATTACCAAGAAATACTGTACACGAGACTCGGCCACACGGAAATCTATTATTGATCACATTAGCACTAATCTAAAAAATGACCATTTCCATATGGCAGTCATCGAATCCTCCATGTCTGACCACAAACAGATTTATATTGAGCTGAAAAAAATTAAACCTCCTGCAAAAATATACTCCAAATACGAAGCCGTTGACTATACCAAATTGTACGCCTCACTTGAAGAAACGAACCTATACGAAAATATGACTAACTATATAGGACTAGAAAATACCCTAAAAAACCACATTAGTGACTGCAAGGTGATCAAAACAAAGATACTGAACCCACCTCAAAAGAACTGGATAAGTAAAGACATAATCTATGGCATTAATCGAAGAAATTACCTATGGACAGAATTAAAAAAACAACCGGGAAATGAACAAATACAAGAAGAATTCAATTCAACCAAAACCTACGTAACGCAACTAATTCAGAATACAAAGGACAGCTATTACTATAATGAATTTAATCAATGTACCAATAAACCCAAAAAGATGTGGAACCTGGTTAACAACCTTGCCAACAACAAAATCAAACAAAGCAGTATACCCCCGAAACTCATAGTAAACTCCAAACAATTAACTGACGTAAGAGAGATCTGTGAAGAATTCAACCTATACTTTGCCACCATAGGCCTTTCCCTGGCAAATGAAATTCCCAAACATTTCCATGACAACTTTACTCAAGCCCTTCCTCATACCCAATTTTCCTCAGAACTATCCACCCTCGAACCATGTAGTAACACCGAAATAATTGAAATAATCAATAATCTTGACTCAAACTCTAGTGCTGGCTTTGACGGAATCACCACCAAAACCGTCAAGAATATTAAAAACCTAATTGTCAATAACCTAACCACAAGCATCAACAAATTGTTACAAAATGGCGAGTTCCCCGATACCCTAAAAATAGCTAAAGTAACACCAATACATAAAACCGGCCCTAAAACGGATCCTGGAAACTACAGACCGATTTCAGTTCTTCCCGTACTTTCTAAAATTCTGGAAAAAGTAATACACAAACGCATAGAAAAGTATCTCAATGGCATTAACTTCTTTTTCGAACGTCAGTACGGTTTTCGACCTAAAAGCAACACTCTTGCTGCTACCGTTGATCTAGTCACCAAAATCAAGTCGAACATAGATAACAAAAAAATAGTGCTCGGTATATATATCGACCTAAAAAAAGCATTTGACACAGTCAGTCACAAATTGCTAATTAAAAAGTTAGAAAGCATCAATATCAAAGGTCCGGCGCTGGAGTTGCTTCGATCGTACCTAGCAAATAGATTTCAAATAGTTAGATCAGGAAACGCCCAAAGTCAACAACTGCCTATCAAATGTGGGGTCCCGCAAGGATCACTATTAGCTCCGTTACTTTTCGCAATTTACATTAATAATATACACGAATTAGGCCTGCATGGCCATATAGCTTTATACGCGGATGATACATGTCTTTTTTATTTCGGATCATCGATACAGGACATAATTACTAAAGCGCAGGAAGACCTCAACAAGCTGTTCACCTGGTTTCAATACAATCTGCTTACAATCAATATTTCAAAAACCTGCTATGTTATATTCAAAGCTAAGAATAAAACAATCCCACCTCATCAACCGTTACAAATAAATAATATAACTCTTCAAAAAAAAATAGCGAAAAGTATCTTGGCTTAAGAATGGATAGTGCCCTGACGTGGAATGCACAGATCGAACACATCAGAACAAAGCTTTCATCACTAGTTGGGTCACTTCGACGCATTGTCCGGTGTATCCCGCGTCAAATTCGCTATTCCATCTATAACTCGCTGGTGAAACCACACCTGCTTTATTTGATAGAGATTTGGGGCAACGCTGCCAAAACCAGTCTATCAGAACTTCAAATCATGCAAAATAAAATTATAAAAATACTATTCCACTATCCCTTATTAACACCTACTTCTAAAATATACCAGGAAACAAAACTAATGAACATAAAACAATTATACATTTACCACACTTGCATTCTTGTCCGAAAAATATTAAACCACTCACTCCATACTAACATATCCTTTGTACGGTTGAAACAAGTAACACAGCGAAGTTCACGTCGAGCCAGTTTTTTAGTTCTACCCAAGATAAGAACGAAACTCGGCAAAACAATGTTTACTTATGCAGGCGCGGAACTTTATAACAAATTACCGTCGATGGTTAAAAATGTAAGCTCCTTTAATGCATTCAAAGTAAAACTTGCTCGCCATGTAGTCGAAAAATATTAACAATAGCGGATTACTTCTGAATGTACTAAAGAAGTACCCACATATTATAATTAAAATGAACGACAATCCCATTAAGCACTTTTCTAAACTATTTTCTCATGTAAGTGACTGTTTGTTTTTTTATGAGAATAAAATTTCTTTAAACCGATTTATAATATTTTTATATGTATTTTTTTTAACAGAATGCCGCGACAACGCATTAGAACAACTGATCGAGGAACTACCGCCACGGAAGTGCTGCAACAATTAGAGGCCTGTCAAAAAAATATAATGTTTGCCATGTAACATTAAACAGATTTATAAAAAAAATAAAAGCGGGAAATGCTACCGCAGTTGTAGGCAATATTGACGGACACTCCAGAAAAAAACTTAATTGAACAAGAATACCAACAACGAAATAAAGTCAAGAAAATAGTACTGCAAGCAAATACTAGAGAAAGTGAGAAAAAATCGTCTGCAAAAGGAAAGGGAAAAGGCAAAAAGACAAAGAAGGCACTAAAAGAAAAGGAAAATGAATCTGACGATGAAGATTATTTCTGTCTTGTCTGTTTAGAAAATTACAGTCGACCAAATGAAAAATGGATACAATGTACCGAATGCAAAATATGGTCCCATTTGGAATGTGTGGATGATGACAAGGGTTATGTGTGCCATCATTGCGATTCTGATTTAGATTAATGACTGGATTATAAAAGTCTGATTATAAAACTAAATTGATCTCATTACTTAAACTAAGAATTTTATTGAATTGTTATTATCTTAACATTTATAGTAAAATACAGAAGTTAATTTGTGTTATTAGTATAAAATTTTTAAATAAATAATTTGTTGATTTATCATGTTTAGCATTGTATTAATTACCAACCCCTTTGTCTTGTTACTTTCGACCCACAACGTGTTACTTTCGACCTGCCTACGTGGTCGAAAGTAACAAGTAACGATTTTTTTTTAAATTTCTGTAATTCATATAAAACATACAAAAATGTAATAAATCAAGTTACTAGAGTAAAGAACGTAAACTGAATTTTTATATAGTTATATTAGTTTAATGGCAACAGTAACATCCATCCACAAATCAAGGTAAAAGTACAAAGTGTTACTTTTGTACCCGGTCTCCCCATAGGCTGTCTAACACACTTTCCATTGCGATACTGTAGAAAAAATCGATTGATTGGAGTGTTAGGCGGGCGTAAAGCTTGATATTTCTCAACAATCGTTACGTATTCCTTGCGAATGACGAAGTTGCGGTCTCTTTTTGTCTTTGTATTAGGTAAATTAATTAATAGTAAGTCATCTGAATGTTTCTCAATGTTTTTGACATTAAGTTGTGTTAGTTCATTAGTTCGACATGCTCCGTTTATTCCAATAATAAGAACAACCTGTAACGTAAAGAGTATTGTAGTAGATAAATGAATAAAATTGATATGAACGCATAATTATGCCTATCAACATCTACTAAGTATACTATTTAATTGAGATTAATATACTTAAGTAGATACTGAATGTGCAACTGACTTACTTTTGCCGCCAAATATACGGAATCGGGTGCTTCGTTAAGAAACTTTTCAATATCAGATACTGTGAAAACCTTCGATTTTTTTGGTTGATGACCAGATGAGGCTCTTTTTAAAAATGCCACTAATTTAGGATAGGTATCGATATGTTTGTCTTTTTTCATCTTTATTGTTGCTTTTAGCATCGAATACGTACTCCATAGAGTGCTTGATTTCTTGTTCTCGGATAATTCTATAAAATATGCCAGCAATACGTTTTCTGAGAAAGTTTTGGCTCCTTTTGCTAGTCGCCACGTGTTGAACATATCGTACTGTTTTAAATACTTCTCGCGTGATTGTTTAGGGAGAAAGCTCATTTGCGCATTATTAACAGTTTCAGTCAATTCTGTTGGCGTCAAGCAAACTTCCTCGTCGCTAGAATCACTCATTTTAGTTTTTTCACTTGTTTTCAAGTTTCTTGTTTTTAATAGGTTTAACAATGACGTGAAAAAATGCCGCGTAAAGAACCGCGTACAAAGCAAATTGAAAAAAGAACACCAAGAAGGTTCCGAGTCTGAGTTTTTAACAAATTAAAAAAAAGTTGTATGATATATTCGGCACCATACAGGTAGCAGTAAATAGGTTTAATGTTTTTTTTTTAATTCACAAACTTAGTGCACACGATGTTCTAAATTCAATTTACTTTATCCTCTAGAGAATAAAAACGGCTTTTCCACTCAGATATTGAAGATTAAAAATACTCTTTCCGAGATGGTGGGATGAAAAATATTTTTTTAAGAATTTTTGCCCGTTCCTGTCTTTTTCTATGAACCAGCTTCACAAAAAACTATTGAATAGACTTTTCGCTAAAATGTTTCTTAGAGGTCAGACCAACGCAAACGTCATATGCTATATTTGTACATAATAACGCTATTTGTAAGGGGGGGTAGGTAAGGTAAGCTAATTCACATTATTTTAATAACCCTCCTGGTGCAGTCGAAAAAGTTGTACCGCGCTATAGCTATAAAACCAAACAAATATCATAATACTGCAGATTAGTTGCAAAATCCTCTAAAATCAAAATCATCACGCCATGCCTACAAGGAGTTATGCAGACCATTTTGACTAGGTAGGGTATTTGTCACAAAATAATGTAGTGAATAGAAGTCCACAAATTCTACAAACGCTCAAAAAATGTTAGACGTCAAAAGCGACAATCGCATCAGTGGCGCCACAATATAAAAATGTAAAATATAGGGACAAAACAAGAACTGCATGGGTAAGAATAGCAACTACGGAACCCTACATTGCGCGTGGTCCGCCACGCACTTGGCCGGTTTTTATATAATAGGGTATTACACCAATTTTTGAAAAGTGTCTCAATGAAATTCTGTAGTGCTAATATGCCACCAAAAAAACCACAAAATTTTTATTCAATCGATAAGTGCCATAAAAATGCATCTAAATTTTAAATTTTCAAATTTCGCGCGTAGTTTGACGAAAACGCCTCTTACTGGACGCCATATTGCTCAGCGTAAATGACGTCAGTTCGTTTTGTATCAAATGAGCTCTTATTAAATATGATAATTGTATATCATTTAAAAATAATTAAAAGCATATTTTGTAATAGGTGTAATAACGAAAAAATTACGTTGGTTACGAAAATAATAAAAGTACAAAGCCTATATTACACCAATCAGTTGACTGACAGTTGACAATTTTTTGTTTACACAGCCTTAAGGCGTAATAACATGGCCGCTACTATTTCACGGTGTTTTACAACAGATTAAAAATACTGAAAACTTTAAATTGAATTTAAAAAATTGTTTTGTTATTTTATGAACTAAAACTTACATTTTCCGACTGCTTTATGCCTAAACTGTCTCAATAACATATTTATAGATTTTTTCTCGTATAGAGTAAAATACCCTATTATATAGTAGATTGAATTCGCGCTGAGAGCAGGTTTTTCATTTTTGCTTTTTTGACGTGGCGGTCAAAAGGTTAAACCCTGAAGGCCCTGTGCAGAGAAAAATAGGACAACCGAAAAATAAACTAAAAAGTAAACTGAATTATTTTAGTCCCTAGGTTCACGTTTGTTCCTACTCCTCACCTGCACTTGCCTGAAGAACATTATCTTAATTGTAACATTGCCCAACAATTGTATTAAATAATAATAGTTAAATAAGTATAAAATAAGTAGCCTATTTCGCTAGTCAGTATTCATATTTTATTCAACATTGACGAAAGCTCATTTGTTGCTCAAACAAAATTAAGACTTATTACAACTGACGACGGTTGTTATTAGTTTACATTATTTCCGCATAATTGTGACACACTTCGGCTACGGCGCGGCGCTTCGGTACTTCCACTTGTTTCTTCTTTTCCGTTTATTTTTTGACTGAATAAATATCTACCAGCTTTAACTTGATGCGGAATACAATATTTAAGTTTTATCTGCATTTTATCAAAGTGTTTATTATAAAAGGAAGGAAAGCATTTAATTAGTCACTATCGATGCCATACTCTCATACCTACTGCAAAAAATGATTTAAAAAAAAGACAACCACATTCAAAAACTTTGAAAAATAACAATTTAGCACAGAACACACAAACTTCCGAAACTAAAGTCATGTGGACTTTAGTTTCGGAAGTCGGTGGCAATACAAAACATGTGTTTTCTGTGCTAATCTATTTTTCACTTTTAAGTTTTTGAAGGTGGTGGTTTTTGTAAAAAAGCATTTTATTTTCCGCTTTTTAGTATCCTTCTTATCCAAATCCATTAAGACACGGCAACACAGTTAAAACAGAGATTGAAAGTACTCTAAAGATTGAACATATCAGAATGTTGTTTTTTTTTTGTTTTTGTTGATAAAATTTATATGGGACCACCCCTGAGCCATATCCATAAAAAAAAAGAATTTTGAAAATCGATTTACATTTGCCGGAGAAATCGCGTAACACAAAAAAAAACACAGTCGAATTGAGAACCTCTTTCTTTTTGAAGTCGGTTGAAAACGTAGCCAGTTATAAGTTTTACGAAAATGACGAAACGCGCTCACCAAGCTTCATAACTCCTCTGGCGATGTCAGTACCTACCTTTGCCATACGACACGGAAGCCCCATGCAGTTAGTGAAGCAGACTGCAGGTTTATGAGTAATTAGTAGTCTTCAAATTCGAATAAATAGATTCAAAAAGAAAGTACCAACATAGATTCTAAAAGGATTTCAAGAAGTGTGTACCATCGCGACCTCACCCACGCTAGATAGATAGATAGATTAAAAACGATACTTTGTCACTAAAATAAAATTTTATTTTTAAAATTATCAGTACAATCAGTGCTCATCCTTAGAATGGCTTTTTAATGAGATATTATTAGGACGGATATATTATAATTAACAATAAAATACGAATATATTGTTAACAAGAGATTACTTTTTCAAGGCACTTACTACATATTTAGTCATTTGCCAAATCAATACACAAGATAATTAATTAAGTAGAGTGGTAAGTAAATGCCTTTTGACTAAACTAACTTAAATATATAAAATGTAAACCTAGAATTATAAAAGACAATACAAAAAAATATTACAAAATGAATAAAATCTAAGGCGTAATATCAGATATAATACCTGTTCCTACATTTTTCTTGGATGCTTAGTGCACAAATTTACTTTTTGACACACTGGCTCGTAAAGTGGCTCTTATTGCACTGCTTTTAATCCTTTACCCGCTTACGTCGGTTTAATCCGCCAAATATTTTTGTGTCCATTACGCCAGCGTCGTATATTTACGGCCAAATACCACAGCTCGTTAAGTCTTTTTTTTTATTTAATTATGATGTATTCTATCAAGAAGATGTTTAGGTAAATAGTTAATTAAGTAATCATTTACAATTTAATACACTTTGGTCTCTAGAAGTCATAAAAATAATGTCCGAAATTAGATGAATTACTAATATTATTCACTGTGCCGGGCGCTGGAGGCACGACAACTGTTATGAAGTCGGGCGGTTAAAAGGTTAATGCAGCATAATTATGCATATGTGCTTTTTACTCAATATTGCTAGCTCTACCACAGGGACAGGCAACAGGCAGGGTTGTAAGTGACGCGTGTATTTAAGTTTTAGCTCAGTTTTTAGTGCTAACAATTTTTTGAATAAATATACTGAATTGTAAATAAAATATTCTGATCAATAAACATTGTCATCAAATAATTTTTTGTCAATTACAAAAATATTCTGTTTTTACATTTTTAATATCAGATAGTTTGGTATCTTCCATCAGAAAGAAAACACAATATACAGCTACAAAATAAATTGCAGGCAAATTTAACTGATTAAACTCAAAAAAATTGAACACTACAATACAATAAAGTATACAATAGTACTTAAGTACTTGTTAGTAGGCATCATAAAATTTCATAAACTATTATCAGGTATCATTGCGAAGGGACGGCACAAATTATGAAGCTGCCTGTTCCAAATATCAATCAATAAGTACATGTACTTACAAAAATAAGAAATTGAACCAATTATTAGCCTAATTATGTCACAATACACAACTTTATAAAAATATTGTACACAAACAAAAATCATTCCCTTGAGATTCAATTATCATTTCACACTTTATAATATTAAGTGCATGAGAAAATACTGTCTCTTGCACCAACTGCTTAAGAATGGCCCATTTGAACCTTCGCGGTTCATAATGTACTCATACATTGGAAAAGTAAAGAAAACATCGTCATAGCCCATGTAATGGAGATTCTAAATTACAAACATTTTTAACAAAAACTTGTAAGGCTTTTTTTAAAACACGTATTTCCTGAAACAAGTTTTGTGAAATCTCCGCGCGCCAATTTTCGTGCGTGCATGTCACTCAGTTGTTTGGTTTCGAACATTGCGTTCGATGAAACAATTTTTTTTTTCAATCATGATCGCGTTGACGATAGACCGACCGGGAAAGCCCCCATTAAGCATGGCAAGACGACATTGGTGAATTAATTTGCATAATAACTAGACTACTTGTAGAAGCATGAAAATAAGCTCTAGTTAATGTGTTAAGTCTATTTCAAGTCATGTGTTTGAAGTACATTAAAAATATAATTATTGTAAATGTAGAAATTATTTTATATAAAACCCAACTGACGTTGTTGCTGCAACTGATCACGCAAATGATGCAATGCATGTTCTGGCTGGCTATGTTGCATCTGAGCTACAAGGTTCTTGGCTTCCAAACGAAGTTCGTAAAGCTTACGGCATTCCAGGTACAGCAGGATTGCAGCTACTCCTGTTAGAGATACAACATAATCTTATTTTTGTCTACTAGATTCTGGTGGCATATCAAGTAGCTCAATAGTTCCTCCAGACCCAGAACCAGACTGATGCAGTATACAATGCTTAACTATTTGTATGCCATAATTACAGACTCAATTAAAAAGCTATTATGTCTCATGTGGATCTGCGCATGCAGCAGTCAAGGGTTAATAATTTAATCTATCGTGAAACTATTGCATGGTCATGGGGCTCTGGGAATTCTGTAAACCACAATGGTTTTGGAAGAAAATTTACATTTCTAGGTTGAATTCATTGCACATTTTTAAATGTCTTCCATATGAAATTTTGATGCTGTCTGATAAAATAGTAACATATTCTTACCAAACAACAGGCAGGCAACTACAGCAAAAGCATAAGACCATGACAGCACATTGAATGAAGGATATAATAGCCAATCACGGCGGTAACAGTTCCCACCAAAAATAGCTACTGCGAAAAACAATTTTATACCTGCAAGTAACAAATAGATACATATTATTGGTTTCAAATGTAACATTAGACATACTGCAACATTAATTCACTTAATTTTTATACTTACTTGAAACAGTTACCAATACAAAAGCACAAGTTACAAAAATCCATTCATATCTCAGCACAGTACGTAATGGCCATCTCACTATTACGCATGCCAGCAGCACTTGAGATGTAAATGACCATATCAAAGCCAATGTAACAAATGCCTGCACTGCCATCAACCACCCAGGCAACAACCATTCACGAATCACATAGAACTCCTAGAATCATAAAAATATATAAAATTATGAATTGTATATTCATACCTGTTCTCCCTTGTGCATCTGACATAGTACTATTATATTAATTGTTTATTAAATTAGCGCCGTAACAACGACTCCCTGGTTAGGGCTAAGCTCCAGAGCCTTGAACATCGCCGCACTATTGCTAGCCCATCGGTCTTTTATCAGGTACATTTCGGAGAGTGTGCTTTGGAATTGCACAATTTAATTCCCCCATCCCCATTCCATCATCGGACGAGCAGAGACTTGGCGCAGCGTCGCCGCTATATGGTTGAAGGTCAGCTGTCACGAACCAAGTGCTTTGATTCCACATTTATTGTGCGAACTGCCAGACTGTCCTAGGAATTCGCTGTCCGCCTCTCTGTTCCCTGATAAGTACAATCTGGGTATCTTCAAGGCATGAGTGAACCAGTTCATCCTAGGCAAGCGTGTTCCAACTTAGGCCGCATCATCACTTAAGATCAGCACTGCCTGATCATAAGTGATGATGCGGCATGCCTAGGGGTCCAGGATAGGGCAAACACGATAGACGTTTTACGATTTTAAAAAAATCAGCAAGTTGCTCAGTTATTGATTAATTCATGTTAAGCTGTTTAGTGCAAGCCCGGTTTTTGGGCTTGTATGAAGGTCCCGCCACTGAGATCAGGTGAATTGCGGTCAAACGCAAGCGCTATTTGATAACAAAAAATAAAAAAGTTATGTTTACCTCACTAAAGATGTAGTGACAACCATGAAACAGTTTGTCAAATTGATATGAAGGGAATCGAAAATGGTCAAAACAATATTCCCATAAGCCCATGTGTTTGAAGCTTGAAAACATTTCAGGATACGACTCAATCCAGTACGGGCCGGCAAACGATAAGAGGAGAAATAGGCCAGCGATATATGTTATGCTGGCTCCAAAGAGAGTGGCATCTGGAATAAGAAACATCACTCATGAATTACTGTCTTTCTTCACTTAAGTCTTCTATTAGTCACTATGTACTGGCAAATAACACAAACATGAAAAAGTAAAAGCGAACTGATTTAAAATTCTATGGGCGTGCCCAAAGTTAAATTACTTACTTGAGGCCTTTGGATACTCATTATCGGCGGCCGTCATAATATTGTCGATTGTCTTTCAAAATGTTAAAGTAGATTATCTTTAAAACAGCACTTTACAGTAATAAATTATCCTGAAAGCTCAATGAAAACAGCGTCTTTAACTCATCAACTGTTACTTTAAATCTTTCTTACTTTTTACTTGTTGTCTTGTCTGTCAGCAGTGTGACCATCTTATAAATGGCGAATCTGCCACAGACTGGGCAAAAAATCTGCCAAAATCTGCCACACTTGGTATCAAATATGCCAAAAATATGCCTTCATGGAAACGGGAAAAAATACACAACGTATTCAATGAAATTTCTTTAATCAGCAAAAATATTAAACAATTTTCATATGCATTATTATACCTATGCACTACTTCCTCTACGTATCCGCCTTTGCCTCCAAATTAAAGCTGATACATGTTGATTTTGCAAGCTATTCCTTTTGTTTTGTTTAAATTCACCTGTGAGAAGATTCTTTCGTACGAAGCGTTGGACATCGGCAAACAAATAACGCTTTCACGTTTGTAATGTTTGGATATTTTGTTGCCCCATTCACGTCCATAATTTTGGAAGCTTTACAAAATGCAACGTCATCCTGGTCATCCTAAGCCCTTGACTACCAGGAAGATAGCAAGAGATTTTGCTCCCACTAAGGTCGATAAGAACGCTCGTATTTTCTCTTCATCATTAATTATTCGTTACACAGAACCGCACACGATACACATCCAAAAAAAAAGAATGAGTTAAAATCAAAAGTTAATTGGAAACCAAATCTATAAAGAAAATAAGAATATGAACACTATCATAGTTTGATTACAGTTCATAATCATATGACGCACTTGTTACAAAACAGAACAAGCGGGAATAAGTAATTTGGCCATGAAACAAAAGCTGCTAGTTCGTAATCATTTGTAATCTAATTATATATATAAAACCTGATGTAATTACTTTAAAAAAAAATATGAATTCATTGAAAATTCATATTAAGTTTTGTGAATTTTCTCGATCTTTTAAATCTGCCGAAATCTGCCACTTTTGTAAATCGTCAGCATGATCTGCCACAGACAAAATTTTGGGGTGAAATCTGCCAAAATGGCAGAAATCTGCCACAAATGGTCACACTGTCTGTCAGTCAGACAGTCAGTCTCAGACAGACTGTCAGCTGTCATGTCACTCCGGCGGCTCTGCCAGTGTGACCAGATTTAAATTGGTCATTATGCTAGCAGCTCCGTTAAAATCTGCTAAACTCTGTTAAACTTTTTTTTAATACTGCTAAAATTCTGCAAAACCGAATTAACTCTATTTTGAACAAAATTGTTTAAAATAAAACAGATTTAAATGATTACACTTCGAGTTTTAACTTCGAAAAAAATTATATTACTTAATTAAATGTATGTGCCCACTTTAAAATACAGAAGCTGAGCAAAAATTTTTGTACGAAATAATAACTAGCTATGGCAACGCTGTCCAATTGACTTGCTTGCGGTTTTGATTATTTATAAAAATAATCATAATCAAACAAACACGATAGGTATTATTTTGGATACCTACTGGGCTATTATACTTTGTAGTACATAACAGTATTTTGTAAGGATTGGTTAAATTCACTTACCGATGACTGTCCAGAATATCCAGTACCTAAAACTTTTGTGTTTCGCTGAGGTTACATGATCTTTCAAAACAGAAAGTCGTGAAACTAATTTGATAATACATACTTTACAAAAAGCAGCATGCAGTCATCCTTAACTCTCGATGACCAGGATGAAAACAATGAATCCTCCTCCTACTCAGAACGATACTTCTGGTCATATTTTCTTTTCATTTTTACTACACTTGCACACACAACACAAACGACTACGAAAAAATTGCACTCTACATACAACTCGAGGTAAATACACATGAGCGGAGAGTTCCCCTAAAATAGAGTAAGTACTAAAGGGATAGTGGCGTAGTGGATATTTCTTGTGGAGGGGCGAATTCTATGTACAGATGGATGGAGTAGCCATGGGGTCACCTATAGCACCGGTAGTGGCAAATATTAGAGTGGTTTGAGCAAGAAGCTCTGGAGAACGCCCCACACATCCCGAGATGCTGGTGGCGCTACGTCGACGACGTTTTCGCTATAGTAGAACGCGACAAGGTCGATTCTTTAATGACTCATTTGAACGCTGTACATTCGAAAATAAAGTTCACGCTACAGATGGAGGAGAACAGCAAACTTCCGTTCTTAGACGTGCAGGTCATTCGCCAAGAAGTTGGTCGGTTGCAACATACCAACTGTCTACAAAAAACAGACGCACACGGATCGCTATCTGAGAGCAGATTCACACCATCATCCGCAGCATCTCTCATCCATTCCTCGCACACTTATTAATAGGGCACTCCGGAAGCCGAGCTGAGCCACGTCAAGAGTGCTTGAGGCTAACGGTTATGGATGGAGACAGTAGACGAATGGCTGACTCCTCTACCAGTAGTCGACCACCGACCGTAGATAGATTGCCCATCTATCTACCTTACATTAAAGGAGTGGCGGATAGGATCGGTTACATATTGCGTAAGGGATATGATATCAAGGCAGTCTAGTGTCTACCGTCCCCTAACACAAGTCAGGCAATCAAGGGCGTCGGCAGCCGATGGCCTAGGGGGGGGCAAGTTGATATAATGGAGGATGGGAATAGCATGAATTTTAAATACAGTCATAAGCACATGAAGCATTACTAGAAGTACGAGTCTTACCCCTACGGGCGGCGCTTGCACTAAGGACCCTTCTGGGCAATGGCTACGCTCTCCGAAGGACAGGGAGTTATTGAAAGGACCTGGGGTACATGCAATACCTTGTGAATGCGGCAAAAGCTACGTGAGTGAAACGCAGAGACACATTGACATACGAATCAAATAACATATTAGAACTTAGAAGCGTCAGGAGATAGCAATGCTTCAGCAGTCACCGAGCATGTGATGGAGTGTGGGCCGAATCACTTTATACGGTTGGACAAAGCCTCCGTACTAGCGAGAGAAAAGTTCTTTGTTCCGCGGAAAATGCGTGAGGCTATTGAAATAAGCCGCCCTAAATTTAATAGAGACGGTGGTTGGTCCACATATCTCCATCATGGAAACCACTACTAAATATGGTGAGACCCGATACAGAGGAGGAACTAAAAAGTGATGATGTGGTCAGCTCAGTGCGTACGTGTTTCAAACAAGATACTCTTCCGCCACCTCTACCACCTCTACCCTCGCCCGCGGCACCCCCGCAGTTGTCCGCGCGGGCACTACGCGCGGCCGCGCGCAGTGTCCGCAGGAACGCGACGGGCGGTGTGTCATCCTGTGGAACTCTTTGAGAAAGGTGGCCGTATGCCATCGAAACTAGTCGGACGAACCCAGCAACACAGTGAGTTAATCCGTTGCTCTCAATCTATAATGTGTAAAAATACTCACGTTTCGTTTAATGAATGAAAATACTTAGTGAAACTGTTAAATCAGTTTTGGAGAGCTTGAAGTGTGCCTCGATTACGCTCCGGGGAATTCAGTCTCATTCTGAAAACCCTTACTAGGTATCAGCCCTTATTAAAAACTTATTGGACAGAAGTAACTCATTGAGATTGTGTGAGGGCAACACTGAGATATGGGGGTTTGTTTGAAATTAGCAACGTTAACCTTTTGTTTTGAGCGCCACGGTCGGAAATAGCCGACAATAACTAATGAAAGCGTGCCTAACACGCCACCGTTGACCGACAAGACAACGTTATGTCATCTAAAATATGTCCATTTTAGATACAAAATAAACACACTAAATTAAGTAGTAACTACTTAAATTAAGTTTCTGTTACTTCATTTTCTTATACTATTAATATTATAAATGCGAAAGTAACTGTCTGTTACGCTATCACGTTGAAACGGCTGAACCAATTTGATGAAATTTGGTATGAAAATAGCTTGTACCCTAGGGACGGACATAGGCTACTTTTTATCGGCAATTTCGTCTGCATCTGCGATAACCGACATTCACGCGGACGAAGTCGCGGGCAGAAGCTAGTTACATAATAAAATGTGTTAAAAGTCACAAATATATATACGTAATCCATTACCTAGTCATTTCGTGCAATAGTGGGCTAGAGCATTGACCAGTCTCCGTTGTTAACGGCTAGCTTTTCCATCATTGTTTGCAATTGTTAACAATACAGATATGCAGTAATCCTATTGCCAGATCTTAGGACACTACAGTGGATGACACTGACTGGTCCACCAGACATTTACCTTTTTATGAATCAACGTTTTCCATATTGTGCACAGAACGATGTCAATGGCCCGTAAACAAATGAATCACTAAATTCAGAACAAGAATCAGAGCCTAATTAAAATAAATTTTAATTTGGAATTCTTAGGCTCAATTCGCCAAAACGAAATTAGTTTCACACGTAATTATAATATTAAGTCATAGATTGTCACTGTGGGGCCTGTAGAAAAAATATATCCCATTATTTCCTTAGTAACAAAGTAACACAGGTAAGTTGATTAAAATAAAGGAAATTAAATAACTTATTGAAATAAACATTTTAATGCTATACTATAAGGCAGTTACGGTTGATCAATATTATATATAAAAATAACATAAATCTTAAAACTAATTTTATTCTTACTGACTAAATAGGTACTAATATAATATACGAAAAAGTCTTATATAATAAATTATAAGATTGGACGGTATAAAAAAGGTACATAGATGATAAATCTTGTCTTTTCAATATAATAATATCTAATAGGTACTTAAAGAAAATTCAATGTT
The DNA here is from genome assembly GCA_947361185.1 of Charanyca ferruginea. Lineage (NCBI taxonomy): Eukaryota > Metazoa > Arthropoda > Insecta > Lepidoptera > Noctuidae > Charanyca > Charanyca ferruginea. The sequence goes on along the minus strand of OX376059.1, from coordinate 14,859,421 downwards.
CATTTATTAACCATGCTGATATAGAAAGTAACTTCAGAATTATCTCTGAATAGGCACACATTCAAAAATTATCTTAATAAAACAGTTATTTAACTAATTAGTGATCAAAAGTTACAAACAGCATGTTTGGAAAATGCGACAAAAGGCACTATTTAAAAAGTGGTTTTAAACCAAACGAACTTACAAAAAGAACAGAGTAAGAGAATTATTTATTTCTTGATAATTTAGTACAGGTCGAACGGGGTGAGATTGATTAGTTTTGAAATAAAAACCTACGTATCTTTTACAATATTAGAATAAAAAATCTGAAAAAAATAAAATTAATGACGACTTTTTCAATGATAACACAAATAACTTTGTGTACTTAAAAAGGATTGATAATTTAGGAGAAAAAAAAATGATAACCTGTCAGTTTTATTGATATTGAAAATGGGGCTGCTTTGATAACACCCGATTTTTATTGCTTGTTTAAAGTCACCCCGACGTAGAACGCATTTTCGACTAATATTCAGTGTTAACTTTGAACGTAATTTTTTTTTACTTCCAACTATATTTAATAGACTACACCGTTTACAAAATAAGGCGTAACAACTTGAATTCCTAATATAAGATAAAATAATAGGCTGCGTTTAATTTAACGGGTAAAAATAGTAAAATATTAGAATTTCAGGTAATTATCAAAGTCACCTTTTGTTTCAAAATAATGCTCTTTATCATTAGGTTAATTTGACAGAGTAGGGCAGGGATAGAATCGAGCTTTATTTCGCTTGTTTGTTTTGCTCGGCGTTCTGAAAAACAATTGGCTAAATACAGGTCTACATTTATTATAGTCTAAAATACCTAGATCGTGCATAATTCCTTACAGTAAAGTTAAAAAGCGCAACATTTCCGACATTGGCACACATTCAAATCTTGACACCAACACAACTAATGTTTACAGGTTTCATGTATGTGGTTGGTGTGTGGTTGTAGTGTATGTGTGTTCTTTATTCCACCGTATCTTTTGATGACGTAACTGATGTAAATGTATGACTGTTCACCCCTCATTTACACCAAAAAACAAGTATAATACATGTCAAATACACAACTTGTATAAAACATGTCCAATACATGTCTTGACACAACTTGTCTGAGACTTGTAGAATACATGTAATAAACATGTTTTGTTTTATCTTTTGTTCACACCGGATTAGACTACAAGTTTCATACATGTATAAAACACTTTTTCGTTCACACCAGAGTCTGTGACAAGATTATACTTGTCTCATACAATGATAGCGTTTACACCGACAAAATACATGTCTTAAATACATGTTTTATACTTGTCTTGTGTAAGGTATTGAGTTTTTTGTAAAATACTTGTTGCATACAAGTTTTTGACTGTATCCGTGCTAGTTGGATAACATATATGTATTTTATGCAATGGAGTGGTTGTTAACACAAAATTTGGAATTAATTGAGCTTTTACATGAACATGAATGTTTATGGAATGCAAAAAATGAGGATTATAAAGACCGCAAGAAAATAAAGGATGCGTTGGAAACTATAGCTGTCCAATTTTCTAAAGAATCCTCGATATATATGTAAGCGCATAACTTCTGAACGGCTGGACCGAATTGGATAATTCTTTTTTTTTTTGGTGTCGTTATTGTCAGGACAAGGTTTATACTTTACATGTTTTATACTTGTCCAATACATGTATTTGCACAACAAGTATTAAATACAAGTTTTGTCTAAAACATGTTTATACTTGTATTTGAGCGTGAACGATATTACAGACATTGCATAAAACTTGTAGAATACATGTATTATACCTTGGTGTAAACGCGGGGTTACAAACCTTCTTCTTACCGGATAGTGTGTCACAGTGTCACACTTTCTAACGGTGACATGACTTTATACGAACTTCAGTGTAATGTCAAAAATATGTACGACAAACGTACGAAATTGTACGCCAAATTAAAAAAAAGTGTGCTATAAAGACTTTGCAGAAAACAATAATCACCATGTCACCGCCAGGAAGTATTCTTTCCAGCAGGCGCTATATACTAAGTAGTATTCCACTTTTAAACTTTGTTATGGGCCAAGAAAAATGTACGGAAAGTGTATGTCCAATATCTACAACATAACAGTTATGGTATATATCCAAAATGATGTTAAAATCACTATCCAGTTTATCCATATATTATTAAATCCAGTCATTCACTAAAAATATTTATTGATTTAGTCACAATAGTCGATGGTGAAGTAAATTTCGAAACAAAATTGCCTCCCAACTGCAGAAATGTTAGTTGCTTTATCTAATACCCATCCAACACAAGTTATTGCTCATTTTTCACCAAGTGTTTTTCAACAACCATGCCTTTTTTCTTTTTGATCACTATCACGGAATAGAAAAACAAGTGGAAGTGCTCACGGTGCTATCCCACTTGTAATAACAACCTTAAAATAAAACCTAACCACCACAAACATAACCTTAAAACAAGCTTATTTGTCAAATCATACAAATTTAAGACTTATTACAACTAACGAAAGTTGTTATTATTATACATATTTTCCGCATAATTGTGCCACACACGGGATAGCTGCGTAGGCACTTTCACTTGTTTTTTCTATTTCGTGACCACTACAATTCATACTCTTATCCGTATTATTTGGTAGGTAAACTTACAAACCGTATGAACCTCAACTATGTAGAAAATAAATATAAGAACAGAATAAAATATGTAAAAGTAGGTACCTAAACAACATTAAATAATACATAAAAACGTGTGTATCCAAATACTGGAACTTGCGCTGATTCTTTTGGACGGAACTGTTTCGTCAGATTTGAAACTTAATATCTAATTAACTCTATTTGTGATGCTGATGTGCGATAAATGTTATGCTTTTGTTTCGTACTCTAATTCAAATCGAGCTTGTGATTCTCTTACTTTGTCACGCTTCTTTGCTTGTATGTTAGATTCAGTCAAAAAAAGGGCAGCAGTTACTAGGCATGCTACGGATCCCACGACACCCAAACCGAAAGACCAGCCTGAAAAAGAAAAGTAGTTAAGTAAAATAAACTTACGCATAGGAAAGGATATAACTTGGAAACTCAAATCCTTAAAGGTTAAAAAGGGGGAGTTGTTCTAAAAATCTTATTTCTTGGGTTAATCAAATTGGAACTAGGTAGGCACTAATGCCAACCTAAGTAAATAATTAAGGGTTTTTAACTACCACTTAAACCCGCCTAGGAGTGCAAGTTGCAATTATAGGAGAAGTACGAAATCTACGTGGACGGGGTTGCGGGCAAAGCTAGTATACGTATATAGATCTATTTAAACAGATGTAAGTATGTAATTCGTAATATGTAGCAGAATGTTAAAAAAAAAAGGTTAGGAAGAGACAATAAGTACCTACTTGAAAATTAAATCAAATTGATTACTTTATCTCGATGTTTTAAAAGCAATTAACCGTGGAAGTATCACGCATGACATTGTTTATTTATTTATATAATGAACTTTATGCACCTACCCTCCTATTAATAAACGCGGAGTAAAGTTACACCACCGTTCATCGTCGAATTAACCATATATTTTTTAAGGAATACGCTTGGTGTAACTTTATTCCGTGTTTATTAATATTAGGGCTAATGTAAAAAAAAACAGTGTACGCACGGGTAAACAGTGTACATCAAGCTATACATTTTCAGTTTAAGTTGACCTCTCATTGTAAGGAAATTTTACACAAGGCGAGATCAGCTTATACTGGAAATGTATAGCTTGATGTGTAGCCGTGTGTACAAAGGCGGACTTAATGCCTTGGGCATTTTCTACCAGCCTACCTTAGCGTGATGCAGAGACAAAACATGGTGGGACAAAGATTGTTGTATGTTGTTTACATTGGAGATTACCCACATATATATAACGTCTCGCACTGTGTGGTGTTTCGTTTGGGATGTGGAACCGTTTATTATATTTTATTCCCTAATTTAAAATTATAAAACATATATACTTCAAAAAAATATTCTTTAGGCAATCGTTAAGTTTTGTTGAATAGACTAACTACACATTTCTCTAGTACAACCAGACGTTATTACTCACCTAAGTAATTATTGGGATGGTCTGGCATCCAACCGTCCGTGTTTCCCAAGGAGGCAAAAACTATAACTGCAATTACTCCACAAATACCTAAAATAAAATAAAAAGAATTCGTTTTAACAGTCAGTGGCATAACTTTGATTAATCTGTATCCAAAACAAGAAGCGTTTCAGTTATCCTTTAAAAAGGTATTCAATAGAGTTCTTGTGATATGTCTTACACTGTGAGCGATTTCTCTTACACAAATCGGTTACCTGAAGAGGTAACCGATTTATCGAGATAACCCTGTAATACATTGTAGGTAGTAAACCCCCTCCAAACTAAACAGTTATTGTTTACCGGTAACCTAAAGATCCAATGAACAGGTTAATAATCCTATCAAAAACCCTATAACCTTGTGATCGCCACAGTCATGTATAGATGTCAAACCAAAATGTACCCAGCACGCCACGGTCACGACTACATTACAGACTTCGGTTTAAAAAAAGTTTATTTCTCAAAAAGAACATACATAGTTCACTTAAATATGAGAAACATAACGAAGATAAATAAAAATATAATATCTTAAGTAATAAACATGGTTGTCGTTTGATCTATTGTACATACAGTGGGTAGTCGTTTCTTATTGTTGGTTGGTCAAATACAACTAAAACCTATTTTTTAAAATGTTCATTAATGAGGAGTCTCTTATTTCTTTAGGTAACTTATTATAAAGCTGCGCTCCCTCAAACTGAATAGTTCTCCTTCCATATAAAGTTCTTACTGAAGGCAGTTTTATACTATCCCTAGCTATTCCTAGCGAAGTAGTGGTAAGTTTGCGTTTGAATGTGATTTGTGAGTGTATTTTGTTAGTTAGAATTTTCTTTATTAGTATGCATGTATGGCATGTATATGATGTTTTTAGGTTAAATAGTTGAGTTTTAGCATAAAGTTCTTTCGTAGGTGTTAAGGGGCTATTAAACGACTTTTACAGATTTTACACTGACAATCACGTCAAAATGTGCAGTGTAAATGATTTGAAAAAAATATATGTTAAACTAGAACATTCTCTTAATCATTTAGTAAGTGAATATTTTTGATTAAGTTCATATTAAATAGTTTAATTAACTCGTGAAGTTGTGTCTGACGCGGACAAAACATTGACAATCACACAAAATCTACCAGGTATAATTAAACGAAACTTACACCATCTTACAGACAATTTTATAATCTATCTTTTAGTATACACCTTTCTTTTTAATTTTGAAAGAATACTACTTTTATTTAATTTTATCGACTAAATTTTGAGAGTTTTGGACGCAGACTGCGTCCGTTCTGCATCAGTTCTGCGTCCAAAACTCTCAAAGTTTAGTCGAAAAACCTGGTAGATTTTGTGTGATTGTCAATATTTTGTCCGCGTCAGACACAACTTCACGTGTTAATTAAACTATATAATATGAATATAAATACAAATATTCACTTACTAAATGATTAAGAAAATGTTCTAGTTTAACATATATTTTTTTCAAATTATTTACACTGCAAATTTTGACGTGATTGTCAGTTTAAAATCTGTAAAAGTCGTTATATAGCCCCTTAAGTAACTGTAATTAACTTCTACTTCTACACGTAATTCGTAGCTTGGCGCAGAAGGCACGTGTTTGCTTCTTTTGACGTGCAAAGAAAAGAGTCTCAAGGAGTCTTTAAGTTTCAATAGGTTAGTTGTTCAATTGGTTACAAGAACGATAAGGCTAACGAACTCATAGTGTTACCATTATGACTGAGTTTCGGCTTCAAGGCGTTTGAAAGAGTCAAGTCATACAAGTTATTATACGTATGCTCCGAAATGGTAATCGAATACACGGCTAACAACTTTATTCAAAATTTAATTCATCTCACCTGATCCTAGCATAATAAATCCAATACTTTTGATCAAAGTCACATATCTGTGTTGGTCTGGTCCCCAGCATAAGAAAAACATCAACACCAATATTGTAGAGATCAAAACTCCAAGCAAGCACAAAGTAAAGAAAAACTGCGTTGCTATCATAAATCCTGCAAAAAAAAAACAGTTATTAAGTTATTAGAAAAGAATAATGACACCTTTTATATTTTTTGTTGACGTTGGGCATTGAGCAAGAAGAACGTGATGAAGGGCGTCATTTGGTACTTATTTGTTATATTAGTCAGAAATTCTTTTCTTAAAATTAAATGGACTTTCGGACTATAATAATCTTATGATTTTTTCTGTTTGATGAAGATATCTGTACTTTAAAGGCGTCGGTTAAAATACGATCCGCTCAGAATACTTAGACCCCGACATCTTGTAATAATGTATACGAAAACAATGCTAGGAAACTGACCAGGTAGTAGATATCCACGGATCTTATCGTATCCGGTCGTGAAAGGGTCGTACACCCAACGACATCCAACGAAGAATCGCCTTTGGTACTGATCCAGAGGGTCCGGTAGAGATCTGAAGCAGTGACTCCATAACCCTAATCTAAAAAGAAAAACGGTTAAACATACCCGCTTTTGATTTAGTATGAAACAGGGTATTGATTAAATCCGTACAACAGATTTAAGTACTTAAATTGCAAACTGCTGCAAAAAAAAGCAAACATACCTTACAACAAAGCTCATAAAATTCTACCATGCATTTGTATTCACCTATCTAATTTGGCGCCTCTTATTCTGGAGTCGCTGACCAACCAACTGGGCGTACCGAATGCCAATGCCACCGTAACAAGGGCAATGACAAACACGCCAATGCCACAATTACCGGCCAAACTTCTATTCTTCATTATCTCTGCAACAAGTTAAAAATCCCTGTAATTAATGGATGTTATTTGAAATTACGTTACAAAAAGAAAAGAAAATCTAGACATCATAACTACTAACTAACAACAATTTAAATAGTGCTTAAAATTAAACCTATGTCGTAGCGACAGGCGACCAGGCGCGAAAGAAGGACGTGATTTTATAGGACCGATTCAATAATTTGTCGGAAAATTAATGCGTTATAAATCTCCTATTCTGAAGCACTTAAAGTCTAAACGAACTATTAGTAAGCCATGTTACCCCGAACTACACCCGAACTTTCAGAGTTCGGGTTCCCGCGAGTTTAGTTATCCTGTAGTTCCAAGTAGTCAATCGGTCACACACTGTACCAATCGACCTATAGGTAGATCTGCTTTTATTCTGCTCGAATTAAGGCTAATAAATGGGTTAATAGGTAAGTCGCTCATCGCAGACTTATAAATTATTTCTAGGATAACGGGCGACGTGTATTTGATGAGTCATCATCTTTTTTTAGGGTTCCGTAGCCAAATGGTAAAAAACGGAACCCTTATTCGGATTCGTTATGTCTGTCTGTCTGTCTGTCCGTCCGTATGTCACAGCCAGTTTTTTCCGAAACTATAAGAACTACTGTTGAAACTTGATAAGTAGATGTATTCTGTGAACCGCATTAAGATTTTCACACAAAAATAGACCAAAAGCAATAAATTTTGGGGGTTCCCCATACTTAGAACTGAAACTCAATAAAAATTTTCATCTAACCCATAAGTGTGGGGTATCTATGGATAGGTCTTCAAAAATGATATTGAGGTTTCTAATATCATTTTTTTATAAACTGAATAGTTTGCGCGAGAGACACTTCCAAAGTGGTAAAATGTGTATGTGTGTCCCCTGTAACTTCTAAAATAAGAGAACGATAAAACTAAAAAAAAATATATGATGTACATTACCATGTAAACTTCCACCGAAAATTGGTTTGAACGAGATCTAGTAAGTAGTTTTTTTTTAATACGTCATAAATCGTAAACCGCAATTTACCTTTCATTCAATCAACTCAGATATAAAAATAAAAAAAACTTTTATATTATGTTACTTGCTGCTACGGGACCCTTCATGGGCGAGTCCGACTCGCACTTGGCCGCTTTTTTTATTGTTCGCATAATTTGAGATTTACGTGTTTGCGTTAATAGTATGGCCATAGTCAGGGTCTAATATGCAATACGCAGAACTTGTAGCATGTTAATTGATGTTAAAAACAAGACACAATATGCTGTCTTACTTTCTATGCTTTTATGGTTTCTTTCACTGAAATCCTTTTTATTAGACATTAGTATCTCATACATTATGGCCCACGGTCCCCAAACAAATATCTAATAGTTTATAACAGTTCATAATAACTGGTACTAACTTGGCGAACTATGTTGATGATTCTATTGTATTATAATTGTCTAACCAAATATTTGTTATTTCCGCGAATATTTGTTTTATTAGGTACCATATTATACTGATACTGAGCTGCAAATTGCAAAAAACGGAAGAACGTTTGAATTTCGCGGACTATCTTGTCGCATCCCCGCCTTAACCAAAATTGTAGGCTCTACGGGTGGAACATACGTAACAAACAAACATAGGTACATTAGCCTTGAAAATTATAACCCATCTTATTGGCTTGACCGTAGTCGGATAAAAAGGGAGGGAATTTTTAAAATAGGTAGGTACTTAAGATTTTGTTTTAGTTTTCTTAAAGTTCAATTGACCACATAATTACGAGATCACCGCGAGGGCGTTTTCTACCAAACAAAAGAAAAATCACGTAACTACCTAAATCGACCCAGTAATCAAGAAGTAATTGGTGTAGGTACATTTGTACCCAAAGTGTTACAGTTTGTAGTTTTGACTGACTTGTTAATTAGTAAAACCCAATGTCAAAGCACTTTGTTAGAACTTTTAGGTTACTTAACACCAAACAGAAGGTCATACACCCGAGATGAATAACAAAAAGTACCTCTGTAAAAGAGTTTCGCAATACAGTCAATGGAGGCAGTGTGTGTAATACACTGCATAACATTCACCCACAAAAACAATGACAAAATGTTCCCACGCCTTTGTAACTGTGGGAACTCATAAAATATGCAAAACTATTTTTTTTTTATGTTCCTGAAGAATTTTATTTTTGGATGTGATTTGATTTGTACCAATGAACTTCAAACTTAAAGTACCTATGATGCTAAGTAATAAGAGGCATGTTATTTACATTTAATAATATAATATTATTTGTTTCTTGTTTTCCTGGGTATAACCAGGTAGAGCTGGCTGAATGTCATGGGCCTAAGCCATGTTTTTAATTTTTATCAGATGGGTTGAATGTGGAAGTATTAAATGTAAGACTAGCACTTAGTTCGCGACTTCGTCTGCATGAATTTTCTCTAGAATCCCTAATATAGCCTATAGCACTCCGGGATAACGTAGCTTCCTATTGGTGAAAGATGTTTTTAAATTGGATGAGTAGTTTCAAAAATTACCCCCTACATACAAACTTACAAACATGTTACCTCTTTATAATATTATATTAGTATAGATATAGATACTGCAAGGCTAATTCTTGTTTGTTAATATTTTTGTGGTTTTTACAAATGTATGATAGTCTGTAAAGTTTATATGTTATGGGTCTTGTTACCTGAAATAAATATAGGTATTATTATTTGCAGTCGGTTGTTGTGTTTACAAAAGTATATTTCAGCGGGAGTAATAATTATTACTAGCCTGAATTTTTCCTTCTTCCCATTGAGTTTTGGAACCCTAAAAATAGCAAGTACCTTATTTAACAGCTTATAAGATTTTAAATATGATTGAATAAGTTGTTTGAACCATATTGGCATTGTAATAGTTTATTGTAAACCAAATCAATAGAGGTCAATCTGTCATGATGGCCAAGCTAAAGCAAAAAAAAATGGTATTGAGGAGCAAAAAGTTTAAATTTTTGCATGAAAATCACTAGTGTAAAACAGTGAAAAAGTATAAATTATAGAAGATTTCTATTTTCTACATGTAAGTATTCTCTCTTAATTATTTTTTCTATGTTGCTTCTAAATCTTAATATGATAATTATGGTAACATTGGTAAACCAAAAAAAGGGGAGAAAACCAAGGTTTTCTTTTTATGTTTCCACAGGAGTGGTGTTATTTTTTTATTTTGATTATATACAAGGAAAACTATGAAAAATAAAAAGTTGTGTAAGTGCTATTTTATGGTACATTTCAAGTTTTGTTAAGCAGGTATTATAATGCTGATTATTGCTTGAGTTTAGATATCTGTCTGTCTGCAATGTCTCATGTTTTGATCTTATAGTTTCAAAGTGCCCCATAATATATAATAGCCCAGCTGGTGTTAAAAACAGCTCAACTATTTTAGGCTAACATTCAATTTTGAAGTCACTCAAATGTGATTTTAAAACCACAATTTAAAAAAAATCTAAGTATGCACTTTTTTCGTTTCATTGCACCCCTACTGTTCCTAAACTTTTTATTTTAAATAATTATTTAAAAAATCATATCAAACAGGCACAGATAAATCTTAGGTCAAAGGAAATATTTTGAAATTTGTAGCCAGAACCAGTTTGATTAATTATTAGCTAAATAAAATAATGGAATGTTCTGTACACACTAATTAACCTAAAATGTAAATAAGTACATACTTATGTAGGTACTCTTTGTAGTTTGTAGTAATAGGGAGAGAGAGAAGAGAATCTGAATTTCTAGCTACTAGTGCGAAAAGTTTACTTACGAATGTTCCAGTATTCCCCAATGAAGTTTATATCAAGCTTGCTACGTTGTTGATTTATAATACACTTTTACCAATCGGAGTTTGTGTGAACAAACTTTATTATTCAAAACTTTTATTTTGAACAAAAACGATTAACTATTTTTCCGAGATGACTGATCAACGACAACGATTCAACGCCCAACCCAACAAAACATGAATGAAACAACCATAGAGTAGGTAGAGTAATATCATAAATAACAATAAAGAAATAACGAAACAACTGAACCAAGTCAACCAACCACAATCTACCATAGATAAACTAATTTTAGTTTATACCTTAAAGTAGTCTATGGTTTATACAAGCCAACCACAGCCACGGCAACCACTACACCAAAGTAAGGATACAAATTCATTGCTATTAATGTATCATACATACCTATCTATTCTCGAACACTAATTTCGTATGACATTTTTGATATGTTAGACCGTATTTCATTACCTTGCGTATCCTCATTACACTCCATCGATTTTCTTGAAAAGGAAATTATTTTCATCACCCCCTATAATGATAACCCGCATCTAGAAGACATACGAATTATCTAATTGATTAATGAAGGTGGTTTTCTTTTTTTTGAAAAACTTTTTATTTTTCGCTTTTTAGTGTTCCTTAACATCCAAATCCATTAAGAAACGGCGACACACTTATAAGAGAATGTACTTGTCCTCCAAAGATTGAAGAAACTAAAACGTCGTCTGAGTAATTTATTTGGGAATTTGTTGATTTTCTCAAAAACGGCTGTATCAATTTTAGTAAAATTTATATGGAACCATTTCGGAATATACCCCTTTTGAACAAAAGAAGAATTTTTCAAATCCGTCTATTTATGACAGAGTTATGCCTACATACATAAAAAAAAAATATATATATCCCTCCTCCTTTTTGAAGTCGGTTAAAAATACAAAAATACATTCCACGAAATTACTCCGAATTGGACGAAACGGCGTAATCACTCTATTCTATCTTTTTTTTTATCAATTGATAGGTTACATTACGTTTGACCTGCTGCCTGCTGAAAAACCTGCCAAAAACATGAATACGAAATAAAATTATCGGTCGATTAAAACGCAGCTGTGTACAAGGAATCGGGATGCATTATAGCAATAACGCATCCGGTATTATCGTCCGATAATAACTCGCCTCTGTGGGAGAGCCTTTATTCGAGTCTTAAAATACATATACGGTACAAAATGTATACCTAGGATTGACTGGATCGCTGCCAGAAAAATACAAGATTTTATTTTTTCGCATTTCAGACGTTTTGATTTCTGGTTCAGCCAAACGACTTAAAAATATTTGAATGCTGTTTTACTTGCTTTTAAAAATACGAATGTTTTTAGCAAATTCTATAGTCAACACTAGGGTACTTATGCCAACTATTTGCTAGGGCCAGCCAACCTACGCCGTAATTTCGGCGGTAAGACCCGTCATGGAGGATTGGTTAGGGCGCAAGCACGGCACGTTCCGGCCGACGCAGATACTGACCAGGCATGGTTGTTTCGGGAAGTATCTGTGTCGCATATATAGGCCGCGAACAATCGCCCGGTTGTCACCACTGCGGAGATTGCCTGGAGGACATGACGCAGCACACTGGCAGAGTGTCCAACTTGGGCCGAGCAGCGCCGTGAACTCTCCGCAGCAGTAGGTGACCTCTCGCTCCCGAACATCGTTCTTTCGATGGTCCAGAGCGAGAGTGCGTGGGAGGCTGTTGCCTCTTTTTGCGAGCAAATTTTGCACGCCAGAGAGGCGGCAGAGAGGGTGAGGGAAGCAACTACCCCGCTTCCCTCCAGGAGAAGACGCACCGGGCGCCAGAGGGCACTTAATGACCTCCAGCCTCCATAAGTTGCCGGCCTGCGGGTGGTCGACGTAGGGGCAGTCCACCACCCGACCAGATGCAGGCCCGTGTAGGCGGCGCGCCGTGTTCCGCGCGCGGCACACTAGAGGAATCGGCGGCGATTAGACCGCCGAGGTCTACGGGACCCGCCTACATCATTGGCGGGTCATTGCGCGAGCGAATCCCGTACCCCCGCCCATAGGTTAGTCGAGGAACACCGTGATGGTTTAGTCGGTAGGAGTCGGAGTCCGTGGGAGTAAGGTGAAAAATGTATTTAGGGGAACCTGTTGTACAGACGCCAGCACATCAAGACATACCTAACTGTCAAATTTTCCCAATTAAATATCCAGTTTCCCAGTTTTTTTTATTTCGATTTTTATTTAAATAATGGTGCTGTCTAAAACTGTCCAGTATGCATGTATGTAAAGATCATATAATTAACTACATAATTCGTTCTTAAACCTGTGTATATTTTCAAAAACCTGGAAGTACTAGCCGCTTGAAAAAAAAAATAGAAAACTGTCCTAGGTACAACAAACCATATGTACCTCGGACCGTGTCCGTTGTACCTTGGACAGAGCAGGTTCAAATCAAGATAAACACTTTTATTAGGTATTATTTATTTATTTTCATAAAATAACCCTATAGAAGCATATTTTTATGCCAATTTGGGCGTATGGTATCCAACTTTGGGGCTGTACCAAACAAAGCAACATCAAAATAATACAACAGTTTCAAAATAAAGTACTCAGGGATGCTATCAAAGCACCCTGGCAGAGGCGTAACAAGGGTGGGGCAAGTAAGGCACGTGCCCCGGGCGCCTTTCGAAGGGGGGCGCAGAAATAGCCCATTATTAAATTAAAAAAAGACGGGTTGCACTCCGGGAGTGCGGCAGAAGTGAAAACAGTAGGCCCAGGCATACATTTTCGCCGCGCCGTAGAGAGGGGATAGCTGTCTACTCTCCATCCGTCTTACGCTTTTTCGATCAGGTCACGTGTCCTGACGCGAGTTTAAGATTTTATACCCATTACAGAAAAAGTGCTCAACGCCGCTAAAGAAGTTTTCACTTCAAAAATCTAAATACAGGACAATAAACCATTAATTAACTGTTATTTTTACTTTATTATTTCATATCAAACAATCACGTTTACGATTCCCGCGCTTCACGAATAAGCGCAGAGCGAGCTGGGAAGGCACCACTCCCTATGAGTGGTGTTCCTCCGGACACACTCCACCAAAACGTGATACTTTCAAATCTTCAACAACATTCACAGAAAAATTGAAATTATTAACGAACATGTGTCCGGAACGCAACCTATGAGGAATTACAATTTGCTTACGATTTAGCTTCACATTGGCACTCCATGGTATATGAGGAGGCTCACTTTGTATTGTCCGGTACCATATCCCATCATCGCGAGAAACAATGTCAAAATACTCCTTCCACTGTGACGCAATTAATTTTTTGTATTTGATTAGAACTTCTGAGTATTCTGGTTGTATATGTTACAACTCTGTGTTACCTACGGCTGCGACGGTTAAAAAATAAATGAAAAGAATCTGGAGTTTTCTATAGTTGCGATGTTAACGGAGGAGTTATACGAAGAAATATCGGATGTTCAAATGCTAATATCTACAAGAAAAAACGTCAACCTGAAGAAATCAGAAGAACTACTTGAATTAAATAGGGTAGAAAAAATCTATAAATATAAGGTGCTATAAAAATATCTGCCACGGCTTTAATGGGAGGTAGTATTGTGTTTAAAGATTACAATAGTGAAGAACTTTCGTACCCCAGACTAGTTAATTTAATTTGAGAAAATAAAGTAGTTTAATAAACATTGACTCTACTCTGCATAACGCGTTTCACAAATTACGCGCGATGTGTCGCTTCGTCAATGAAAACAACTGCTATCTTTTTCTATCTGTTCTGTGAATGAAAACTGAAATCAGCTGATTAGTTCGTCACTATCTAACCTACTAGGTACACAATAATACGCAGGGAAAAAAGTGTTTTAAAAGTGCAATTACTTACCAGCTACCGCATTCTTCCAAAAAACTGACGTAGGTAAATAAGATGATAAACTTCCCATCACACTTAAAACAGGCTTTGGACTGACAAGTTAGTGTAAGAATCGCAATTTTTTTCTTATTATTTTTAAACAGTAGGTGCTTAGATTAATACTTAGGTATCAAATAACGATAAATTACAGTAACTTGGCGTTGCCTTCGCCTTCGCGTTGCACACAAATGTAGGCACGCTTACGTACGTATGTCTCTTCACTTTATTTAATGTGTCCGTTTCACTTTTTACTTGCCTAAATGCGCGTTTGATGCGCCTTTTTAGTTCTTCCACACTTCTAATAATGTATGATGACTCACTCGCACACCAAACCTCTGCTGGTATAAGTTTACTGCATGCGCAGTTATGGAGTTACACTCGCGGTAGCACAACACCATTTCAAGATATGCTTGATTGGAATACCGTCGTCTGGGAGGCATTTTTAAAGGAAGCGCGAGCGATTATCCCGTCGCTAACCGCTAATTAAAACTAACTTCCGAGCGGGCGGGGGGCGACCAGGCGACTGGCGAGCGGGCGGTCGGCTGGCGCGTGCGACGAACGGGGTAGTGCGGGTCAGGGTGGGGGCGTAATGATAATGAATGGCAACAGTGTATGAACGGCGCCGGCGTTTTGCGAAACGATTGAATTGTACCTATTCGGTGCGGTGTGGCAACAGCAAGTCTACGTGATGGTTTTATGCGAATAAATCAATTCAAATTTATACGTACAATTTTTTGTATGAAAAAAAATATGACCAATGATCAATAATTTATCTTTACTATTGTAATCTATAAACACAATACTGTCTCCCATTGCAGCCGTGGCAGATATTTTTATAGCACCTTATATGTTATTGAGACTGTTTAGGCCTAAAGCAGTCGGAAAATGTAAGTTTTAGTTCATAAAATAACATAACAAATTTTTAAATTCAATTTAAAGTTTTCTGTATTTTTAATCTGTTATAAAACACCGTGAAATAGTAGCGGCCATGTTATTACGCCGTACGGCTGTGTAAACAAAAAATGGTCAATAGTCAGTCAACCGATTGGCGTAATATAGGCTTTGTACTTTTATTAGTTTCGTAACCAACGTAATTTTTTCATTATTACACCTAAAACAAAATATGCTTTTAATTATTTTTAAATGATATACAATTAACATATTTAATATGAGCTCATTTGATACGAAACGAACTGACGTCATTTACGCTGAGCAATATGGCGTCCACTAAGAGGCGTTTTTGTCGAACTACGCGCGAAATTTGAAAATTTAAAATTTAGATGCATATTTATGGCACTTATCGATTGAATAAAAATTTTGTGTTTTTTTTTTGGTGGCATATTAGCACTACAGAATTTCATTGAGACGCTTTTCAAAAATGGGTGTAATACCCGGGGATAAAATCGTATTTCCAAATCTGCGCATTTGTATTCAAAATCTGTTTGTTTAGAATAGGGTATTACACCCATGCGCCCACGCGTAATAACATGGGCGCTACTTTTTCACGGTGTTTTATAACAGATTAAAAATATTGAAAACTTTGAATTGGATTTAAAAAATTGTTTTGTTATTTTATGAACTGAAACTTACATTTTCCGACTTCTTTATGCCTAAACTGTCTCAATAACATATTTATAGATTTTTTCTCGTATAGAGTAAAATACCCTATTGCAGTATCCATCGCAAGTTGTGGGCGATCTTTTAGTACGGTAGTACTAATACTAAATACTTTTAGAAAGATCAAGAAAGATTAGGCGACCTGGATTTGCTCAGTGAGCGAGAAGAGACGGATAAAACAAATTTCGAAAACATCATCTATATGTTTGCGTCCAAGAAGACCAGGAAGGTGCGATTATTGTACCTGTTGGGGCGCAACTAACGATGCGTGCCCTAGGCGCCACTTTCGGTTGGTACGCCCCTGCACCCTGGTACATAAGAAACGACGACCTTCACCGTGACCTTAAAATGGAATCCCTCACCACAATTTGCTGAAGCCCACGAACACAGACTTCACCGACTCGTGAATGTTGAGGCAATCCAGTTACTAGACAACACAGACTTAGTGCGTAGGCTAAAAAGAACTAAACCATTTGAATTAGTGTAGTGTACAGAGTGAATATATAATAGTAACAATATTGTGTTATACATATACCTAACACATGAACATAGTGTTTCTATAAACTATATCAGACTCTAAGAAAGTGCTACGGACTTGTGTAAATGTCCTCTCACGTAACGTATTAAGTTAGAGTTAAATTGCTTATAGTCTTGCTAGATCGTAATTAATTATTAAGAACTTTGTTCTTACTAATACAGTATAAAAAAATATTGTTTTGACCATCTTTTTAGTTAAATATATAGTTTTAATAGCGCATAGGTACTTTTAACTAATTATTCTGGTAAAATTTTAGTTATTATTGCTATGTTATCGGTAGCACCTGCATTGTGATTGATGACTCATTTGTTTGTGCGCTCGGCTGAGCGCATAACTAATGAGTCATCGAAATATGCTTGTCTCTGATTGGCTGTGCTAACCTTCATTGTGATTAAATGACTCATTTGTTTGTGCTCTCGGCTAAGCGTATAACAAATGAGTCATCGAAAAATGCTTGTCTCTGATTGGCTGTGTTAACCTGCATTGTGATTGATGACTCATTTGTTTGTGCGCTCGGTTAAGCGCATAACAAACGAGTCACCGAAAAATGCTTGCCGGAAAACGTTTGTGAAGGAAGTACTTACTTCCCTCACAAACGCTTTCCTGTTAAACTTTTGATTTGACCGCGATGAAACCCGTCCACCTAATACGAAAACGTTATTGCTACATCCCCAAAAATAATCCTGCCAGGGTAACACACAAAACTAATACGTCCCTTGTTCTTTTGTTTCAGTGTTCTTCGAACCAACAGATAGAAGAAAAGCTTCAAAAATTATTCATAATAAATACACTATAACATACGCTTCACCGAATCTATCAGAATTACGAGCAATGGCACAAGTGCCTGAATCACCCCAAAGTATTAATATCAAAGGACACTGTGAATTAAAAGAAATTGCAGAATTATATTCAGTTGTATCACATGTTATAAAATTCATGATTATTACAATGGGATCCAAAGGAGTTATTACTATAAAAAACATAGGACGTAACAATATATCGAGATTTTATCCAACTGAACCTATTGGTATGACGAAAAATGTGTCAGGAGCAGGAGATTGTTTTGCGAGTGGCTTTATACATGGTATGCTCTCTGGACTTCAGGAAGCACAGTGCATGTTTATTGGCTTTGAAGCAGCTAAGATGGCGATTCTGTGCAACAATACCGTACCTTCAAATTTGAATAATGTTAATTCGTCTTTATTTACAAAAGCAAATTACAAGCTATTAAAATGATATTCAGTAGGTATTTTAACATTTTATTACTCACATAATATTTTTTTAAGAAATTACAAAAAAAAAAACGGTTTAAAGTACAATACGGTCAACGTAACTTGGCGCGTCTGAAGTTAGCTGTTTGGCTGCGCAATGGAACTTTTAGGAACGAAATTGTCTACTGCGCGGCTAATCGGCTAACTTCAGACGCGCCAAGATACGTTGACCGTACTGTACCTACTTACTTACATGTTTATTATAAAATTTATGAAGGCACACAATTATATAAACTGTTCCTTTAAAAAAGGCTACGTCTAAATTATTATTCTAATCCTTAGTTTGTCATTTTCAGTTCTGATCATGTAGGTAGAGGTCTGGTACAGCTGAGAAAAAATAAATCAATAATACCAGTAGGTACCTACCTACATAATAAAATGAAAGGTGAAAGATTCATATCTCCTTAATAAAATCACAATAGAGCATATGCAAAAGAAACAAATGGTGGTTTATAGGCCTACACTAAGCTTATTATTAAAACATGTACCTAAGTACAGATGCCAGTACATCAAGCCATACCAAACTGTCAAATTTTCCCAATTGAATATAAACCTTATTCTTTCTCAATAAAGTTGAAAATCTATTAAAGAAATTTGACAGATTGTTGTAGCTTGATGTGCTGGCCTCTGTATAATTTGGCCAAAATTTGTAAGTAGTCAAAATTAGTATAGGTATTCCAGCAAAGCTGCTAAAGAATATACATAATTTTATTTGAATGCAGCAGTACAAAACAGATAAGCAGATATTTCTAAGGGTGAATAATATTTAGCAAAAGTAATATTTTCTTCTTTGTCTTATTTGTAAATTCAATCTGTTGCTACAACACAATTACATTTGTATTATTTATAATACTAAATAATACTCAATCTAAACTACTTATTCCTAAAATATCAATACAATACATAGTACTTATTTTGGACGGGCTACTGAAATGTATAATATTTTCAGGCATTACTATTTTCTTGTTAAACCTAATTAAATTAACGCGCACATGTTATGTATGTTCAATAAAACTTTTAAAGATCAAAAAGGACGGAGTCATATAAAAAATACTAAAACTTTAGTCTAAATGTCAGTATGTCCTCCCGCATACCCAACCTTCCTTTCATGCATAGTATAAGATGATGGCTCCCGGCTCTGCATCTCATGAAGTCTCTTATACTTTTGAACTCTTGCTTCTACCAAGAAGAGGATGCCAGCAGGGAAAAGAAAGATAACACCTATAACACCAAGAGCAAATGCCCAGCCCAAATCATTGTGTTCCCAATTTGGCATCCAGTCACGACCATCACCTCTGGCACCGAAAGTCACCACAGATATGATTCCAGAGAATCCTGAAAACAAATTAATGTTTAGCATCCACATAGTTTATAAATAGTTTAGAATATGGATTTCTGTATACTGTTAATACCAGGTACACACAAAACAAGCAGCTGAATACCAGTGTATTACACAACCAGTTAATAGTTGTCACACTACCCCTTAGTAACTGGTTGTTAGTTTGACTAACTTCTGACTACCCAAAATAACTGTCAAAGATTTAAGAATGACAGCTGGGGTCAATGGCTTTGTGCTTTCCGAGACACGGAGGGTCCAACAGACCAACTGTGGCAATTGTAGTTTCACCATTACCAATCAATCCATACAGCTATTACTTAGCCACCAAACCTTTTATTAAATTTCATGAACTACCTTAAATTAAACTCCAATATTTAATTAAGACATTTCATTCTTATGATTGACTCTACCAATTGATGCCATCAAGATATAGGATACCTACTGTTTCCACAATCCAACAAATTACTGTTCTCTATTGTTCATCTAGCATCGGTACTCTTCAAAAAGTTTACTCCATATGGAAATAACAATGAAAGAAAACAAGTGGACACTGGTGATTTCTAATTGATTGTGATAGTTTGCTTGGTGTGTAGCTGGTATAACATTAATCAGTCTATGTAGCATTGCAATTCAATCCATAATTTATTTTAATGCAGTTTGATTTAAATACATAATAAGTACATATGACAAACCTCCAATTACAAGCACTGTGCCTAGAGTTACCAGAAGTGTTAAGTACTTATCGTCATCTTTGTCTTTCTTCACATAAAGGTATGATAAAAACATTGACAAAATAACACAGCACATAGCAATCGTGAAAAAGAATTGTGTCGCTATAAAGAATCCAGGCAATAGTATATCATGAATGATGTAATATTCCTCTTCAAATATCCACCAGCATCCAGTGAACACTGTGTCATACCAATGATGGATTTCTTCGAACCCATTGAAGCACACCTCCCACAAACCTGCAATTCCACGATACTTTAAGTTAATTTGAATAATTCCAAATAACTGCATGCCTTATCAGGTGGGTACATATTATGATTTACAATTTGAGCAGATCTTACCAATTTTTATAAACTTGGGATTCTTCAATTTGCTGTCAGTAACTAGCCAATATGGACTTACGAAAGCAATTATTATAAATAATGATGCAATTACGAAGAACCCAAGCGCAAATAATCCTGTTTTAGATTTAACCATTTTAAAAATAAAATATTTTTAAATTAACAACCAATTCGATCAAAACAACACGCCCAGCTTTTTTTAAACGTCATTGACATTCATATGTCAATTATGTCATCGTAAATATCATAAATTCATAATATTGTCAGTTCTGTATATTACTTTACTCTATGGTCAGTTCCCTGAGTGTGAGTCAGTGCACTGCATAGAGTAAAGTAATATATTTATTACTTTACTCTATGCAGTGCACTGACCAAGAAGCTTATAGATAAAAGTGGAGGTAACACTCTAAATACCTAAGTGAAGCCAACTGTGGGCAGACGCTCTCTTTCTGAATGCATACATAAGATAAAGAAAACACATATCACTGTCTCGTTCTTATGTATGCATTCAGAAAGAGAGCATCAGCCCACAGTTGGTTTCAAGCTTTTGTTCTAAGTGTTGGCTCCATTTATACCTATATCTTCATGGCACTGACTCACACTCAGCACTGACCAGATATATCTGGTGCACTGACCTGTCTCGGTAGCATGGAAGTAGCATGTACAAAGCATGCACTTCAAATAATTTGTAATTTATCAGTTCGTGTCTTCTGTTATATCCTTGGCTAAGTCTATACGCATTTTAGTCAAGTCCGTAGATATTAGGTCCTTAACTATGAAGTAGCCTGTAAACTCTATAAAGAAAGTTAAAGTAATTTTTATAACAGTACTACCTATCCGGCTGTCCGGTAACAGATAAACGTTGTTTTGCCATATAATTTAAAAAAGAAAAGAAAATTACTACGACCTATTCTCAGACTTACCAAATGTACCTACACAAAAAAAAACATAAAAATCGGTCAAGCCCTTTCGGAGGAGTTCGATAACAAACACAAAATTTTTATATATTAGATTTTTTGTTCCATCAACAAACTAATGCACTTAAGCACAAATACATATTGATTAATTATACGATGGGGTTGACATATCCTCACTTGGGATAAAAACCCCAAGTTAAAAGTAGATAAAAAAAAAATATATTATAGATGCATCTCATGAAATCTCATCACAATACCTTATTGTACTATATTATTCTTACATATAAACTGTTCTTTTTTTCTTTCTTTCTTTCTCTGCCAGCGCTGTGGTAATTTTTCAATGCATTTGCATTCCGCATTTTTCAATGAAGAAGAACGAAGATGTCAGGTGAACGGGAGCCAACAAACTCTTCAAAAGCATTTTGTACAGCCTCTCGTTCGGGTATTGAATTTTTTGCACTAAAACTTATTCAAATGGAAGCTTGGAGACCGTCTGTTGTGCCGTATGAGGACGAGCGTTGTTGTGTCGTAGCATCAGCGGGGCAGAGCGAGATAATGTGACTGGTAATTACTGAGCAGTAGGTATTGAATTGTATAATTTGCTAGGATCAGTTTTCTTTTAGGACATCCCTGGGAATAAAGTGGTCTTGGATATAATTTGTACAACTTATTTACCAGTGAAAATTAAATAAATATGGAACTACATCGTGCTTACAAAGCAAGAGCTCTTTGAGCTACTATGTTAGAAAAAATAATATATTTTAGCCCTAATACACTTGGCTAAATTAATTCGACTAAATTCTGTCGCTCGCTATTGAATTCAGTTACTACCTACTACTACTTACTGAATGCGATTACACTTTACTGAATTCAGTAGCAACTGATTTTAGTCGACTTAATTTAGTCAAGTGTAATAAGGGCTTAAGGTATTTTTCGAATAGCAGTTTTAACTGGAAAGGCTAGTTTCAGCCGTGTGGTGTGCCAGTCGCGTATGGCCCCACTCCAGTTCTACCCGTGGGGGTGGGTGAAGAAGAAGAAGAAGGTGCAGGGAATAGAGGGATATTGACCAGAGGATGGGCAGCAGCGTCCTTCTGAGTACCATAACACCTACTACGATCGGCCGATCGCCAACATGCATCGGCCAAGCAAGGCGATTACGGCTCACGGCTGAGCCCCCTTGGGGAGATCTATGCCCATCAGTGGGCGTCTAAAGGTTGACATGATGATGATGATGATGAACTGGAAAGAACAGCACTGCGCAGAGGCCATCTTGTGTACAATAGCTTTTCGTAGTTTAGGGTCACAGAATATATAATATATATACATATACCCTGGTTAGTTAGGGAGGCTTATCTCTTTGGTTATTAATTGGTAATGCGGTATACCTCTGTGTAATTTTGTTTGACATTTAATTGACATATTCTTTCAATTATTTTACACATGATGTACCAAAGAAAGATGATTGAAGATTGTATTCAGTACTAATGTTTAATATCTAAGTAGTTTTAAATACAGTGCCTACATAATGAATTCAAAAAAGTTTAATTTGGTTTGCCTCTTAAGTAAGGGAAGGCGTTATTTGCAAGTCAGTGCAAAAAACCTAGAAAGCACAAGTAACATGAAAAGTTTATGTAAACACCTCAATATAAGTGAAAACAACGCACACTATTTATGTATGAAACATCCAATAATAACTAAACTAAATGATGACAGAATCGAAAGTTTAGTACGTACCATTAATGAAATGGGATTCTCTAAACACTCTGTGATTGAAGAGCCTGCATTGTTTGGAATTTTGCCTGTTACTCTAAAGTACCGATACAAAGTTTTAAAGGAATGCGGGTTACTAAATATATCCTGTGCATCCTTAACGAAATACTTAACAATAATAAAACAGAAGAAAATTGGAGAATTAAAGAATCTAGGATATTTAGTCAGTCATATTAATGTTGAAAACCAACTAGCAAGTTTTATGACACAGTGGCCAACATCTCTTACAACTTTGATTGATGAAGATGTAAATAACACATCATTGTATACATTGCGCTTGAAAATTATTCAAAGATATCTGGAACTTGTGTTGGATCTTACAAGTGAAGAGTTTTATAGAGGTGTTACAACGTATCCTACTATTAAGCATCGGCCCTTGGAATATATAAATGAAACCTTGGGGATGTTGCAATTACAAATTATGATACCTAATCATAAAATCAAATCGAACTTATATTTAATCCATGTGGATCCAGATAATTTGAAAAATATTATTCATAATTTCCGGTCTATTGGTGGAATTGATATTAAAGAAGTCATAAGGATGCATCCTAAATTGGCCACAAGAAATTGTGATACTATGCTTGAGATAAGAAAG
Source organism: Charanyca ferruginea (assembly GCA_947361185.1). Lineage (NCBI taxonomy): Eukaryota > Metazoa > Arthropoda > Insecta > Lepidoptera > Noctuidae > Charanyca > Charanyca ferruginea. The sequence continues at coordinate 14,835,725 of OX376059.1, read as the reverse complement.
ATTTTAGAAGAATATGGTATAAGCAACGAGGCACAAAGAAGATGTTTTAGTATATATACTTTATCTCCAGATACAATACAAGAACGATTTGAACAAGCAAAAAATATACCAGAATTCAGTACATTTATTCAACATCCACGATTTCTTAAGGTGATACATTATAACACTACAGCAATTAAACGATTGAACAAATTATACAGTAATAATAAGAAGTGTGTCAGTTTAAATGTCTTGTCTGGTAGTGCAGCACATTATGAAATATTTGAAAAAGCGCCTGGAGACAGGTTAGGCAAAGGAAAAGATTTACTGTTCTGTATATCACAGTCACTAGGAAAGAAATTTAATATGGCAAATGTCCGTAATGTTATAAAAAGACACCCTTTTTGGATAAACACACCAGTACTGCAAGTGAAGTATGTTTATGAGCAACTGTCTACACAGTTTACAGATCAAGATATTTATGAAAATTGTCCTGTTTTATTATATCCTTGGAAGAAAGTTAGAGATACTCTTCATATAATAGATAAAAAGCTAATCCAAAAACAAATTCCTTTGTTCCAAGAAAACTTAAATTATGATTTTTTGAGCAAGTCTCAAAAATTAAGTTTAGTTCTTTATTTACTAGAGAAGAATCACTATTTTTCTGGAAATGGTGTATGGACTGAAGAAAAAAATAGAAATGTACACAAATCAGACTATGAAGAATTAGCATCAACATCACATTTTAATTTAATAATTTAAATAATAAAATTATGTAGGGACTGCCTTAAAGTTATGTGGTAGTTAGGGTACCAGGAACAACAATTTGTGGTTTTGGACTGTAGCCATTTGTCTTATGAGGCATTCACTCCGAAGCTTGTATTATAATAAAGTATTGTTTCAAAAATATGTTGGCATAGTCACCAAGAGTACACTAAAGCCTCTAAAACATAGATTATTAAATATATATTATTTATATGTTGTAAGATGAGAGCTTCTCTTCATTAGTTTTATAATTTTATAAATTGTCATTCAAGAAAAGAAAAACCTAAACACGTCATGCTGATGACCAGAACTACTCGTCAGTCTTCCCCTTTGAATCTACCATTCGTTTGAGTAGCTTACATCCTTAGATTATTGATAGGTCTCCGCGCGCTACGACTAGATACCGCCGACATAATTGTCAAATGAGACAACTATTTCTGAGCGAAATTCGCTAACATGAGCCAGTCCACCTGAGACATTGCTTGCAATGAGACAGTTGCAAGCAATGTATCAGGTAAACATACAGAGTATTTTGTTAATTTTTGGTCATAATTTGAATGAAAATGCCTGTTTTGGTAGTAACTGTGTAGGTAAAAATAATTCTACATATTCTACATAAAAATTATAAGAAAGACGCTGGGATAACATTCCATGCGTAAATGTCGTATAATTTCTAAATTTTAACGTAAAGTAACAGAAACCATTAGTAGCAAAGAGATTATTTATACCTACAGAACTAGCTGACCCGACAGACGTTGTCCTGTACCTATATATCTACCTACCTACCTACCTACCCTACTTTCCCTACCTACTTAGGTACTTTACCCTACCTACCTACCTACATACCCTGCTTACCTACCCTACCTACGTCGTTCCTCTTTTTTTATATTTTTTGTTCCGTGGTGGAAAATCCTCATGGAGGTCTGTCAGACTTATTGACTAAAATCCACCCGGTGTTCCATCTTACACCTACGTCGGGGGTCGCGGGAGCTGGAGATACTTCCGCAACCACCGTCTGACCTACGTCGTACCTTTTTTTTTCTTTTTTTTGTTCCGGGGTGACCTAGGTACGTCGTACCTTTTTTTTTTTTTTTTTTGGTACGGGGTGGAAAATCCTCATGGATGTCCTCCGCCCTGGGGCGAGCGGAGGGGTCTGTCAGACTCTTACTGACTAAAAACCGCCCCGGTGTTCCATCTCACACCTACGTCGGGGGTCGCGGGAACTGGAGATACTTCCGCAACCCCCGGCTGGTGCCGGCCCGCTGCAGCGGGCCACTTCTCGGGTCAGGGGGGGGAGTGAGGTGTTAGACTCCCCCCCGGACGTCTTAGAGGGGCGCGCGTGGAACACTACGCGCCGCCACCTCGGGTCCTGGTGTATGTGGGGGGCGACAGACGTCCCCGAGTCTGCCGCCCCTGGACCCATTTAGGGGGGCCGGAAGAGGGCGTTGTCCGCCCTTCGCCGACGCCCGGTGCGCCTGCTGCGGGCAGGGTGGGAGGTTGAGATCTCCCTCTCCCTTTCCGCAGCCTCCTTCTGCGACATGACACTTTCGCAGAAAGTAACCACCGCGTCCCAGGACTCTGCGCTGTCGACCATCGACTCGACCACGGCCGACAGCGACAGGTCACTGCCTACTTCTGAGACGAGGGCACGGCGCGGCCCCTCCCAAGCGGCACATTCCGCCAGCGTATGCCGCGCCGTGTCCTCCCGGCAGTCGACGCAGTGGTGACACCGGGCGTCCGGCTCCCTGTTTATGCGACACAGGTACTTCCCGAAGCAACCATGCCCCGAGAGCACCTGCGTCACCCGAAACGACAGGGAGCCGTGCCTCCTCCCGAGCCAGCGCTCGAGCACTGGCCGGACCGCCTCGATGATGGTGGTACGTCGTACCTACCCTAACCTCAGGGCCGTAGCTAGGGAGGGCATTGTAGGGCAATGCCCCTACCTTAAAAATACCAAAAACTAAGATAAAATTATCCATACTAATATTATAAATGCGAAAGTAACTCTGTCTGTTACGCTTTCACGATGAAACGGCTCAACCGAATTTGATGAAATTTGGTATGAAAATGGCTTGAACCCTGGGGAAAGACATAGGCTACTTTTTAATCAGCGACTTCGTCTACATCCACTATAACCGACATTCACGCGGACGAAGTCGAGGGCAATAGCTAGTTAGCTATAATTAAATAGTTTGTTCATAGTTTGAGATAAAAAAAATTGTAGCGATAGGTATCTAAACTTTACCGAACATACCACTATATTCTTTGTTCTGTGTATATGTCGCAGGCAATTTGTATGATTCCGCCGTTTACATACGGCGTCGTCATTTAATAAACGCTCGCAGTTATGTATAATGCCGAAGGCAAAATCTATATTGCCGTGTCAATATATAAAATGCCGAAACATTTCATTGACAATTTAAACGCCGTATACATAATGCCGCGGCAAATTGAAGAATTTAGTTCTGATGATGATCAAAAACGCTAGGGTGTCAATCGAATCTGGTTCTCGTGCAAGCGAACATGCAGCAGGCATGGTTTCTGTCACGGCTACGGCGTTGCGGGGCTCCGGCGGTACCACGCGAGCTTATCGTCGCAGATGGTATTCACGCTCACCACCGCTGCTTCGGCTTACTGGCCGGCTTCGCCGGCCAGCCTCAGCTGCGGCGGCGGGCGTTAAAACCACCTGCTCCTCAACTCGCTGGCCGCCTCGCCCCTCCGCGCCTACGCGAATTTAAATTACACTCTAGGGGTAGGGCAGACAAGACTACGTGGAGTCGGTTTCACAGCAATTCGTTTCTGTCATTAACTTTTGTAACTACGAACTACTTCTCTTCGAACTACATATATATGTTAGACTTTAGCACATAATTTTATTAAATTAATCTTGCTTGAAATCTTCATTAGTTACCTGATTATCGAAATAAAGTTGATTTGTCCAATCTGTGTTTTATCGTGGTCACCCTAAAACTACAACCAACATCGAAATTATTACAATTGAACGAGTTATCAATTTGCCTTCGGCATTATACATAACTGCGAGCGTTTATAAACTGACAACGCCGTATGTAAACGGCGGAATTATACGATTTGCCTGCGACATATAGATGGCATTTGTAGCGCCATTACATGACGCGATGAGTCTATTTAATTATACTATCTGTGATGCAGAGGGGATTCCCCGTACCATAGATTGCAATATGGGCTATATTGCAATCTATGGTACGGGGAATCCCCTTTTGAAGTAAACATAAACTAGAGATTTTTTAGTCAAAAATTGATACAATTGTTATTTTTATTGCTATAAATTGAAGATCAAAATCAGAAAATCAAAATATATTTTTTTTTATTATTATTAGCTATAGTACCAATTCCTTCTGATATTGCACAAATCGGAAAACCAATAAGACACACACTACCACTTGTTTTAGACACATGTCCAAAAGGGCCTTTGTTTCCGATTGGTAAAACATGGTTTTCAACTTTAACTGCAATCAAGGGCGTCGCCCCCTAGACATTAAAAAAAATGTAAAAATAAATTGTTAAATTGATCCAAAAGAAGGATCTCGGTTGAATTCTTCAATATTAAAATCTTGCACCTAATTGAATATTTCATAGCTTCTTTTTATCCCATTATTCTATTATCCTATATTTTGTCGAAAATTCTTTTGTGGTAAAAAATATAATAATTTTCTTTTAAATTTTTATTCATTGTACGCAGTGGCGTAGCTATCGGAAGGCTAGGCGGTGCGATGCATCTTGGGGGTCCAAAAGTTCAGGGGGCCCCAGCCCCTGGCCAGTAAACCCCGAACTGACCTAGCAAAAAATTCTTTCACCTTCAGAATAAAAATACAAATTCTTTGTTATGTTGTGTAGGTTCTTGTGTCTAGCCACTTCAACCAATCAGCTGTTAAGCAATCGATTTATGAATATGCGGGTTTTTTTTTATATATTATTATTTTATTTCATGTGATTATGACTCCTTTACTCTGCCAATGCTTCCTTTAATTCTTCCGCTGATGCAAGTTTTATTTAATTGATGTTGGTGACTTGGTGCGTCGGAGCTTCAGTCAACAGAAAGGCTTTTTTATATTTAATGTCTGACACATCAATGCTCAAAAGTGTGTCAAATCACTTGACCTGTTAGAGACCTTTTCTGATGTCTACGTTCACGCACATCGGTCTGATTTCTGAAAGTTCGCTCAAACCTCATATTCTCTCTACTATCTATACCCTCTTCCCGGTTTCGTTCTTATCCGTAATGGTACAATTTAAAAGGGAGGAGATAATGTTGCTATTTGCCTTCGTAGCGATTTTCCTTTCAAAATCTTTGCTTGTTCTCCTTCACTTTACAGCTGTGCCTCCGTTGAGTAGGTACCTCTTTCTGGAGATCCATATCAACCATGACCTGATTTTCCTTTCGTATGTTCTAAAATAAAACCTACACCGGTTCGCAAAGGTCTGTATACGCGTTGTTTTGCGCACATGGATGTGGAGAGAGAAGCTACGTCAGAATGCGTCGAAACTCGATGGGGGTCACCTTGCAGCTACAACAACCGTAGACGACCAGCTGCGTATCTTCAATCGAACGGTTCTTGGTCTCTATGAAAGACACGTTCCTTGGATGACGACAGGGGTTCGTATGGCGATGAGGCACAGGGATCGGGTGAAGAAATCTCTTCAAAGCTGCAAGAAATCTGTAATCAGATTATACGTAACGCCAAAGGTCGCCATATTCTCGAAAACATTTCGCCTTCTTCTCTTGCTGATTTCTGGAAATTCTTCGGAACTCTTGGTATCGACAGCTCACGTCATGTGGACTTCCCGAAGATAATTTACCTGGATGATATCAACCGTCACTTCGCAACCACTGGTCATTTCGGTGCCTATTTGTTGTCTCAGACGGATAAGCTGGATAAGGTCCTCAATAAGTGCATCAGGTTTATCTTTAACTTGAGGAAATATGACCATGTGTCAAGTTACAGGTCCGAGCTAAAATAATTGCCCATTCGCCAAAAAGTTTCTGTGCGTTGACAACGCTTTCCTCTCTTCCACATCCTTCTTAGCTAATGTCCTCTTTCAATATCTGTTCTTCACACTCTATGAATCTACGGTCTTCTAACAATCTTATCTTGGTTTGCCCTTCTCATACTTCTGATTTTGTTTATTCCTTCTTTTATGTCCAGTCCATTCATTTCTGGAATGCGCTTCCTCTCAGCCTCCACCGACTGGAGGCCGTCTTATACACTTAAGCAGAAGATTTGAATTTATTTTAGCACAAATAAACCTTAGTATAGCCATATAATTGAGACATCTTAAAAATGTCCTTTCTATTCTTTTATAATTATGTATTTATGTTTTTACTTGATAAAATGAAACGTAACCAGTTTAAACAGGGCCCCAATTTTTTTTTCATATCGGGGCCCCTGTTCACGTATCTATGTCACTGAATTGTATAGTCAAGAGCTTGTGGAGCTTTACACATTGGACTTAGTACCGTTCTTACAACGTAGGCTGGACAACCGCTAGTGTGAAGGGCACACTAGCGGTTGTCCAGCCTACGTTGTCGAGCCTACGTTGGACTACCGCCACGCCTACGTTCGATACCTCTGCGCATAATATGTTCATAGAACGCCTATGCTGGACAAACGCTAGTGTGAAGGGGCCCGTAGTACAAGCGCCGCCCGTAGGGGTAAGACACGCAGTTCCAGTAAGGCTTCATGTGCTTTTGACTGTATTTAAAATTCATGCTATTCCCATTTTATTATATCAACTTGCCCCCCCCTGGGCCATCGGCTGGCGACGCCCTTGACTGCAATCAATAGGCCTCAAAGGCGGTCATCACTTTTAAAGACTGGACTTCATCTGTTTTAAATATTTTTATTATTACCTATGTTAATTAGTATAATTAGTTTGCAGAAGCAATAAGATCTAAATGGTATTTTTGGTCGTATCTATTTACTCGTATCACCCCACCCAACAATTAATTATTACCTCACTCTCACTCAGACGTGAATCTCTACATCCATTTAATAGTTCTTAGATCCATGCTCATGCTGTCACAGAAAGTATTTGTCTACGAATAGCTATTGAATGTGTACATCACTGACCTAGAGGTCAATGATATACCTACATGGTGATTGATTTAGGAGCCCGTGCTTCGAGGGCCGATCAATTACCTATGAATTTTTTTTACTTTCGCCCTACCTGTAACCAATGCTGCCCTACCTCAAATTCGACTCTAGCTACAGCCCTGCCTAACAAGGGCGTCGCCAAGGGGGGGTAGGTAGGGGCAGCTGCCCCCCCCTAGAGATTCCAAAAGGTTCATGGGCCTTTGACTGTATTTATAATTCATGGTTTTCCTATCCACCATATATCAACTTGCCCCCTCCTAGGTCATCAGCTGGCGAGTCCTGGCGACGCCCTTGCTGCCTAACCTACCTACCCTGCCTACGTATTACCGAGAGTTTACCGTATTGACGGAATGAACATTAAAAATTCTTCTCATTTAATCATTTCTTACACCTAAACTCTTCTTCAAATAATATGTTTGTATTTTTATGGACATCCCCTTATTTTTCCCTATTTATCTATGTAGTGTACATAGTGGTGGCCCAAAATCGAACAACTTCTAAATATGCTTTTTTATGGCACTTATCGATTGAATAAAAATTTTGTTTATTTTTTTGGTGGCATATTAGCACTACAGAATTTCATTGAGACACTTTTCAAAAATGGGTGTAATACCCTATTCGTAGGCTATGATTATTAAAAATATTATTCTTCAAGTCTAGTCTACGGGTGCCTTCCCTTATTTGCTGTTCTTCTACTGTCTCATAGTCCTGTATATTTTTGGCCATATTACTAAGTAGTACAGTCAACAGCAAAAGAAGATTATCAAAATCAGAAATTCAATACTAATGAACGGGGTTCGCATCAGAACTGTGTGGCGTCGAAGTGATTCAAAAGTGTGTGTGTGACAATCACATACTTTTAAATAAACTAGTAATAAATTATATAAATTAGTACTTATTAGTAAATTAGTATTGAATTTCGGATTTTGATCATCTACTTTTGCTGTACCAGTACTTATGCCTAAATTAATAAAATGTTGTCGGCAACTTTCCCTTTATGAGATGCGGATCATGGTACAAATTGCACGTTTTTGTAGTACGAAAGCCCTTCTACTATTATATTCATAGCTATTTCCCCAAAATAGTATGCTATATCTAATTTTGGACTCCACTAGCGCAAAATATACCATTTTTAACTGTTCTATGCTGATATCATTTCTCAGGGCTCTCAGAGCGTAATGCCTCCTCTACACAATCGGCCATGATCGGCACTCGTTGATCGTCTGTGATCGGCAACGTAATTGTCACGATCATCGTGCATGCATCTACACAATCGCCCGTAATCATTTATTCATTCAGCGGCAAGCGTTCGAGATGGACGTGGAGGTTATAGCTGCAGCTACCATTAATTTGATTTCCGTATACAATCATTTTATATGAATGTAGTTGAAAGAAAAGTTGCGAAAAAAAGTGGAAAAAGAGAAGATGGTGGTGTTTGAGCATTCATCGTAATTGGGAATAATAGGAGATAGATGTGATCATTCCTAAAATACCCTAGGGACCTAGGCTGATATAAGGTATTACTAACATCATAATCTACATTTGTTTAAAAAAAAATGAAAAAAAAAAAAAAAATTGCTTTTATCCATACACATTTTGTCTAGTTATGCGAACATAATTATGGATTCACAGTTCGAAGAATGCCTTGAGAAAATAAATCTTTGTTTTAAATCTGCCTAGTCATTTAAAATAATTTTTTTCCCGTATATAGAATGTACATTCTAATAAAATAATAAAAAATACATTATAAAAAATATATAAGGTGCTATAAAAATATCTGCCACGGCTGCAATGGGAGACAGTATTGTGTTTATAGATTACAATAGTAAAGATAAATTATTGATCATTTGTCATATTCTTTTTCATTCAAAAAATTGTACGTATAAATTTGAATTGATTTATTCGCATAAAACCATCACGTAGACTTGCTGTTGCCACACCGCACCGAATAGGTACAATTCAATCGTTTCGCAAAACGCCGGCGCCGTTCATACACTGTTGCCATTCTTATCATTACGTCCCCACCCTGACCCGCACTACCCCGTTCGTCGCACGCGCCAGCCGACCGCCCGCTCGCCAGTCGCCCGGTCGCCCCCCGCCCGCTCGGAAGTTAGTTTTAATTGGCGGTTAGCGACGGGATAATCGCTCGCGCTTCCTTTAAAAATGCCTCCCAGACGACGGTATTCCAATCAAGCATATCTTGAAATGGTGTTGTGCTACCGCGAGCGTAACTCCATAACTGCGCATGCAGTAAACTTATACCAGCAGAGGTTTGGTGTGCGAGTGAGTCATCATGTGTGGAAGAACTAAAAAGGCGCATCAAACGCGCATTTAGGCAAGTAAAAAGTGAAACGGACACATTAAATAAAGTGAAGAGACATGTACGTAAGCGTGCCTACATTTGTGTGCAACGCGAAGGCGAAGGCAACGCCAAGTTACTGTAATTTATCGTTATTTGATACCTAAGTATTAATCTAAGCACCTACTGTTTAAAAATAATAAGAAAAAAATTGCGATTCTTACACTAACTTGTCAGTCCAAAGCCTGTTTTAAGTGTGATGGGAAGTTTATCATCTTATTTACCTACGTCAGTTTCTTGGAAGAATGCGGTAGCTGGTAAGTAATTGCACTTTTAAAACACTTTTTTCCCTGCGTATTATTGTGTACCTAGTAGGTTAGATAGTGACGAACTAATCAGCTGATTTCAGTTTTCATTCACAGAACAGATAGAAAGAGATAGCAGTTGTTTTCATTGACGAAGCGACACATCGCGCGTAATTTGTGAAACGCGTTATGCAGAGTAGAGTCAATGTTTATTAAACTACTTTATTTTCTCAAATTAAATTAACTAGTCTGGGGTACGAAAGTTCTTCACTATTGTAATCTTTAAACACAATACTACCTCCCATTAAAGCCGTGGCAGATATTTTTATAGCACCTTATATAGTAATATGTATATACACATTCAATAAAAAAACAATGAATGTCTATGATCGGCGATCGTGTGGGCACGCGCTCGCAACTACAAACGATTCCCTTTGTTGTGTGTCCAAAAAACCGACAAGTCGCCGATCGCCGCAATCACGACGACGATTACGGGCCATGATGGGCGACTACAGGCGAGTACCCCGTCCACACGATCGTGCTCGCGTGTAATCGCCCATCATGGCCGATTGTGAAGAGGCGCCATAACATGCAGATGATACCAAGGCATCAATTGCTTTTAATTCCTTTTTCCAGTTTAATAGTTGGTCAATATGTATACCTACCTAAAAATTTTACTTCGGCCACGAGCTCAATTTTAACTTCATTTAAGGCAACACTTAAACTATCTGTGTTACGGGCTGTAGTTTTATATAACATGATTTGAGTTTTTTTACTATTAATGACTAGTTTATTTGCCGTAAACCACACGTAAAATGCTTGTAACGTAGCATTCACCCTTTCTGTCAACTCTACCATGTCCTTAGCTACCACTATGGGGTTTGTGTCATCTGCGAAAATTACTAATTTAATGTCCGGTAAAATTGTATTTATATAATTAATCAAGTCATTTATAAATATTAAAAATAAAATAGGTCCGGGTATAGATCCCTGTGCAACACCTGTGGATATGCGTACAATTTTTGATTTTTACATTTTCTTATAATTATTCTGAGTTTTGTCAATTTCAACGTACATCCGCCTGTTTTTTAAGTAGGAAGAGAATAGTTGCAAAGCATTTCCTCTTATTCCGTAATGTTTCAATTTAGTCAAAAGTAATTCATGGTCAATTGTGTCAAATGCGGAGCTTAAATCTAGGAATGTACCTGCAACTCTCATTTTTTTTATTATTAATTTTGCTTATCACATCATCCATTATCGTATATTATGGCGTCTGAAGTGCCAACGCCCTTTTGATACCCAAATTGTCTTTTATTTAAAACTTTATTTACTCGTAAGTGTGGTAATAGTCGAAATTTAAGTATTTTTTCAAACACTTTTGACAGCACTGGTAATAGAGAGATGGGTCTATAGTTTATAGGATCAGACTTACTTCCCTTCTTATAAACAGGTATGACCTTAGCCATTTTTAGCTGTTCTGGGAAAATAGCCTCTTTTTTACATTTATTGAAGAAGTCAGATAGAGGCTCGGCTAATATTACAATGTGCTCCTTGAACAGGCAAATTGGAACTTCGTCATACCCACAGGAATGTTTGTTTTCCATTCTTTTAATTATGGTATAAATCTCGTTTGGGGTGGTAGGAGAAATATGCATGTCACTACTAACCTTGTTGTGTGTGAATAGAGAAATGCCGTTGCCACATAGGTCATAATAGTATTATAACAGCATAACAAATTGAAAGAAGGTTGGAAACGGGTGCGGCGGTGTCTTCGGCGAATGGCGCGCAGCCAGAGTGGTACGCGGAAGCAAGGGAGGTGTAGCCACCATGCATCACATTCACAGCACATTACCACGTTCGACAACTCTGAATATAGAAACATAGAAGCAACCAGCTCTGAGAAGAACTATAACGTTTTGACATTTCTTGTTAACGAAACAGAAGCACACAGTTCTGAAAACAACTAATAATAAGTTTGTTTGACGATTCTGCAAAGAAACAGGAGCACCAAGGTCGGCCACAACGTGACGCGGCATGCCGTGGCATGCTATAGCGTCCTTCGAGTTGCCGAAGCAGGTCGTGCCCAATCTACAGCTTCATGGTCGTGCCATACTGTCCGTGCCACACTTAGAGCAGGTTTGCTCGAAGGTGCCACACTGTCAGTAGCACTACCTATGTTATCGCAGTTTTTTCAAGGTATTCGTTTTTTATATTTTATATAATTTTTAATAATTTAATAATAAATCAGGATAATAATAATATTAATATGTGGGGACATTTCACACACTTCCATCTGAACCCAAACAGGGAGACCCTGTACTATGGGTGTCAGACAGCTGATATACATACACATACATTTTAAATACATACATATATAGATAAACAACACCCAGACACAAGGCAAACACAAGTGCAGGATGAGTTATGGAATATAATTAGCAAAGGAAATTAATAAGAATATTGATTTATGAGCTTTATTTACGTACTAGTTGACCCGACAGACGTTGTCCTGTCAATTGATTTTTCAATTTTCTTTCTTATCTTCCCTGGACTTTTAGCGAGACTAACGAACAACGATTCATTTTTAGAACATAACAGTCTGTCATGATACATGTAGTCGTGTGATCGTGGTGGGCTGGGCACATTTTGGTTTGTCATCTATACATGACTGTGGCGGTCAAAAGGATAAATCCCAGTGCATATTCTGCGAAACCTATGTCTTGATTGTATGGAGCACGGAATAATAAAAAAAAAAAAACAAGTGGAAGTGCCACGCAGCCATCGAACGTGTGGCACAATTATGTGGAAATGATCAACATTGGTTCAGTCGCGATCAACTACCTTGCTGCGACGTGACATATCGCACGTAAGGTAAAAAAATACAACCATGCCTTATTGTACAGTTTTTACATGCAAAAATGATAGAAGGTCAAAGAATGTTTTTTGCAGAGGTATATCGTATCACCAAAAAGTATAAAACTTTCATATACCTATTTCAATATAATCGATTTTTATTGACAATACCATATTTTTACTTTGATGCGAACTAAAAACTACCTTATGTCCATTCATTAAAGTCTAAATCAGCTTGCTCGCAGTCTTGACTGTAATCGTTTTACGTGGCATAAATTCTAGAAACTTCGACGCTACTCGTTTAGGGATGGGACACATTGATGCAAATAGTCGTGTCGATAAAACAATAACATGTATATATATAATATAATATGTGGGGACATTTTCACACACGGCCATCTGACCCCAAACTAGGGAGACCCTGTACTATGGGTGTCAGACAGCTGATATACATACACAAATACATTTTTTTTTGTAAATACGTAGGTACATATATAGATAAACAACACCCAGACACAAGGCAAACACAAGTGCTCATCACACAAATGTTTACCCTGGGCGGGAATCGAACCCGTATGTTTTAAAGTACCTAACTTTTTTTTTTAATAAATAAAAGTACGAGCTGAAAGAATGAGTTTTAAAAACCTTATACCTATATTCTGGTAAATAGTCATTCATTCGCGGTTAGACGTAGGCCTATAAATATTCTATATAGTTTATCTTCATATACAAAAATTCAGATGTCAAATATGTTTTTAAAAGACTGTCACGTATTTAAAAAAGATATTGTCATGTCTAAAATAATGCGTCATTTCATTGGGATGTCAATCAATTTCCTACATACAATCATATTACGGACTCAATGAAAGGTATCGCAGAAAAATATCTCAATACATCATTAATTAATCATCATTTTTTATCCATTACGTACATTAAAAAGATTAATTTAAACACTGTAATTATATTTCATACATTGTACAAATTATCGATAACTTGACCACATCTCTCATTGAATAGAAAAATGAATAACAGTTGCATGCGAAATTGACATCTATTTATAGCTAAAATAGATGTCATGTTAAGTAATTTGGTAACAGCGCTCTCTAGCGTCGAATAGCTGAACTCGTTGGACATTGCTCGAATTGGATTGTTAGATGGAAAAAATCTCTTTAGTGATTTTGTCATGTAAAATAATAGCAACGTTCGTTAGTTGTGATACGATTTAATTTCGAACAACAATAAATAAGCTTTTCGCCAAAGTTGCGTTTATAATTTGTAGCCAATTATATCATTGTTTTCTGCGTATTGCAAGTACATTTTAATTTGCAAATGTGTGAGTTTGGCGACATTGGATCCAGTATTAAGTAAGACTAAGGGCACTTCCTCTTGTTTTTATTATTCCGTGGTGTGGAGGGTAGAGGTAAGGAGCACGATCCCCGTTTAGGAAAGAGTTCGTTAAAATGTTTCACATGAGGGTGGCGCTACAATCTTCTCTCTACAAACTCTGCAAACTTCAATCCGTCAACAACTGCTACATTCACGGATACAGGGTAGACCCTGTGCTTACGACACCATCGCCATTTTGGCGGGTTTTGCAACCGTTTACTTGTTGCACTGCACTCTGCTGCTGGGACTCTTTTTCAACTTTCCTCCGATATGAGTTAAACGCCTTATTCACCATCCTTCTTACTGTACGTCCCGCCAAGGTCATGCACGATGCACGATGCAAAACGACCGTGAATAATTAATTGCTTGCTGTACTTCAATAATTATTATTATTTTTTTTATTCACGGTTCTTTTGATGTATGACCTTGGCGGGGCGTACAGCAACAAGGATGGTGAATAAGGCGCAATAGTGCTCCTTAGTCCTTACGTCAACCCTCCATACTAGATTAGCAACCGTTGGCAACATTAATCTTCGCGACATGTGACATCTGCTGCTATATTCTGACTGCTATTTAGTTGTCAAAATCACTAAAGTCTGTCTAGAATAAGTCTATGATTAAAATGGCGGCCCTCCTTCCCCGTTCTCTTGGTCTTGCTCCAAATATCTTTCTGAAAAATGGACATAAGGTACCTAATTATATGTACATTACATTACAATTCATGTACATAATTTTTTTACACAAGTAATCATAGTTGGAATGTTTTTGAATTTAACAAGAAGTACCTACATAATTAACTCTGTTGTAAATGGTATCGAAACAATACAATGAAGTGGTTTTCGTAATTCGTTTTTAAATATTAAAAAAAAAATATAACTTAAAAATACTAAAAAAACTTCGATTCATTTTTGATAGACCTTGATAACATTATACAATTTATTTATAAATTTGACCTTGTAATTTTCAGCTATTGTGACCTTACGTCATTGCTAGTTCGCTATGAACAACATTAATACTACATGAAATATCTCTTGATTTTCTAATCACGTTTTATAGTAGCCTAGTTGTGGTGTCTCTTCATTCTCCACCAAAGCCAATTAATTTAAAGCCAAAAAATTAAAAGCATATTAATAAAGAATTGATCTATTTATATTTTTTTTATTTAGGTACCTGTTTAAATCCTTCTATGAGGCTATGTATTTAAACAAACAGTGGCATGCCAGCCACATCTTGTACAGACAGCGTCATCAACTGCTTACCCCCTATCCGAAGAAATTTTAATTCGTGGGGGGTAAGCAGTTGGTGACGCTGTCTGTACCTGTTAACATTTTTTTTCAAATCAATAAAACTAACAGTTTTTATTGCAATAAAAATTGATGATAGGAGAAATACCTTTTTTTTATTCTAATAGATTTGCTTTTGGCTGCATCTCATCTGATCTTAAGTGATGATATGGCCTAAGGAAGAGCATGCTTGCCTAGGATAAACTAGCTATAAAATATTTTTAGAGTTCTGTAGATTTCAGTCAAGAAGTGTTTTAGTCACATAATAAGAAAACTTAGTAGCTATTTCAAAAACGTAATGTATGTAGATGTAAGTAGGGTCAGAGTGACTTGTGATATAATATAGTGGCGGATAGCTAATTGGGGTCACTAGTAAAAAAATCTTTGATGAGTACTACACTTACTGTCTCGAGTAAAATTTTTGTTCCACCGTCTAGCTAGTGAAATAAATGTCCTCTAGGAAGGGAATTTGATGCAAGTACCTGGGCTTTTTTGGAGCTTTGCTTGGTATTTAGTTTTTGATAATGAAACCTAGCTAGATTGATTTATCGCCTTGCATTAGATTGCTTTAGATTCTAAAGCAGTCAGAAAAACCATTCATTTTACAGTCAAACAAACATCAACAACACATTTTCAAGTTGAAAATCTAAAGCTTAGATTATCAACTTGAAAATAATATTGTTTATGTTGGGTATTTTATCTAACTAATATAAGACTCTGTTTTATTCTAGTTGTTGATAGCGGCAGCTGCAAACCATTACCCAAGCATACAACAAGTCCGCAACTTAAATGTTCACGAGTATATTAGCTACACCCTTCTGCGAGACCATGGCATTCCTGTACCTCAGTTCAACGTGGCCACAACCCCTGAAGAAGCTTACAAGTTCGCTAAAGATCTTAACTCAAAAGACATAGTACTAAAGGCTCAGGTAAAAAAAAAAAATTGAATCCTTGTAACTAAAAGACAAAAACAAATAGTTATAAACGTCTGTCATGGCAGATGTGTTTTTAATTGAGTCGCAACGAATAATGGAACCCTTATAGGGTGACTTCTTTGGCCGTCTGTCTGTCTGTCTGTCAAGACCCTTTTTCTCAGGAACGCGTGGAGGTTTTAAGAGGATTGTGAGGTACCGCTACATGGCGCGAATAGGTATTTCCAAAAATGCTTTCTGGTTCATACCGCACGCTCTGCCGCCCTCCGGCTTAACTATACAAATACAATATGGCCTCTTTTTGAAATATGGTTTTGGGCGATAACGTTTTCCCCCCCAAACCAACACGAAATGATACAATTTTAGTCTCATTAGATTCAGTATACCTTAATCTAAGTCTGTACGTTTTTGAAGTAATTCAGCATAGCTTAATTAAAAAAAAAAAATAACCTTCCAGGAAATTTTTAAGTCAAAAATAGATACTAGATATTTTAGATGATAATTACTTCTATCGTACGCAATATTTCTTTAAAATAAAAACAGGCTGATCTCTGCATGGAGTAGGAAGGCTTTCTTGTATTCCACATCGCAAGGCACAGAGGCTGATTGTATTCTTCGGTCTTATGGATAATTTGCCTGAGGGTGTGTACGGCACAAAAAAAGCTACAGCACTGTCTATGGTGCTGTAGCCTTTTCGAAACCCGGCTGCTGCAGCGCGGCGGTTGGAATTTGGAATTTGGAATTCATCGAACTTTTGAGCGAGACGATTCGAGATAACCCTCGAAAACAGCTTGTAGACATGACTCAGGAGCGAAATGGGGCGGTAGTTTTTATTAAGGAGCGTGTTATCACCTTTAACCACCACCAAGAACAGTACCACCACGCTCCTGCTCCATGCCTCCGGTGTAATGCCTGAATTAAATTGTTACAAGCTCAGTCAAAACAGGAGTTCCTCCTGCTCTGAGCAGTTCCGTGGTTATCCCGTCATCCCCCGGAGCTTTGTAGTTATGAAGCTGTCCGAGAGCTGTTCTAATCTCACCCATGTTAATGTCGGAAAGCTCGTCTGTGAGGTGACGTGTGAGTCTGACTCGTGGATCATCCGCGCCGTGGGTCTGAGGTGGACAAGTTTTCTGGGAGTACCTATAAGTCCCCATAAAACTTTTCGACTTCGGCGAGGTTGAGCAGCATATCATAGCGGAATTACGTATTTCGTGGTTTTCAATAAATCTTCTTAATTAAATAATTTTTTTTTATATTTTTTATTTATTTATTTATTTACTCAAAACAATGGATACATATGGTACACGTTAAAATACAGTTTCACAAATAATAAATGCGTGTTTTGTGTTCCTTGACTCAAATTTAATTAAACAAATACATAATTTTAGTGTATTTTAAATCTGTCATCATGTCTATTCTACTTTATTTAGATTTTTCATGGTAAATATTAAATTCATTTTAGGTACTAGCGGGAGGCAGAGGAAAGGGTGCTTTTAAAAATGGCCTACAGGGTGGTGTCAGAATGGTTCCCTCGTAAGTAAATAATCTATTGTAAAACAAGTACTTATAAGTATGTAGCAGTTATTAGTACTTATACCCAATGTCACTACACCTGCATTTTAGAGTACACTAAAAACGCCACTGATGCCGCGATAAATGTAGCTAACTACTGGGCCTAAGTAGTTGAACAACAAAATATTGCAATAAATAAGGATTAGCTTAATTATTCTTCGATTTAAAAAGAAATAAACCGGTTTGTACTCTAGTGGGCGCCGGTGCACGCCCCGCGTGCCTTGCCGGTGACAGGCCACGCAAACAAAGCTGTGCGTATAGTAGTGCTCCTGCTTACGGCATTAGTGAGTGTGTGAAGCTTTCATTCTGCTCGGGTTTTTATGGATGTGCTTTTTCTATGCAGGCCCGAAGTCGCGAAAGATTTAGCGTCTAAGATGCTGAAGCAGTTGCTAGTCACGAAGCAGACCGGCCCCGCGGGACGTATCTGCAATAAGGTCATGGTGACCGAGCGCAAGTTCCCACGTAGGGAATTTTACGTAGCCATCATGATGGAGCGTAGCTTTAATGTATGTATAACTTTAATACCCTATACAATTAAAGTTGTTTGGTTTTCATATACAGTATAACTTATTGTAGCATGTTCTTTCATAAAGGAAGGATCACAACTTTAAGGGAAAGAACATACAACCGACAATGTCGAGGTGACGAAGTCGCGGAACTGTCATGTGTTCCAGGGAGATAATGGTAGACCGTCGTAGATAGTAGAAGTAAAAAATGTTCAGAAGGTTATTTTTCATAAGATAAAAGTATTTTTTTTCTGACCGATTCCGATTTTCGGTACAAAATGTTCGATGCCTCAATGATCTCTTATTTGCTCAAATATTACCATTTACATGCATAAGAAGTCAAAACTGTGCGTATGTCTTGGTTTCAAAATAATACGGAGCGGTGAATGCGTATGCGAATCCCGCACCCCGGCCATAGGCAGAGGTGGAACACCGTGGTGGTTTTAGCCGGTAAGAGCCGGGCAAGAACCTCCGTCACCCACCCACAACGACGGAAGATTTCCAAGAAAAAAAAGGGTGGTCATAACAATGAATATTATTTTTTCATTTTACTCGCTGGGCTGCACCTTTTTTCCAAAATCTGTGAATGTAGTTCAGAACATCTCAAAAAGTTATTGATGGTCTCCTATAGGAACATTTTCCTGTAACTATAACGGTTAAGGAGCCTGGCCTTACTGTCTCTTCTTAAAAATCCATCCTGTATATAGTAGTGGAGAGACAGATTTACCCCATAAAATTTGTATAGACAATTACAAAATATCCACAAAAATGCGTTTTTACTATCTCGATAATATTCGGTATATTTTAAAAAACTGGGTCTTTCTACTCGCAGTCTGACATTCCGCGCCCGAAGCGGTGTGAGTCCGCGCGGTTTTTTATTACTAAGGAATTCTACTAACCCGTGCCCAGCTCGCGTCAACTGACTAACTGAGCACGTTTTTGCGATCAAGCAACGTTAAAAGAGGTTTTACAAAACAGTGTGCAGTTCAACTGCACGCGTAGCATGACCACGCTATGTCTACGGAAGAATAGACATACTGACAGCAAGAATAGACAAGTCAGTACAGTTTGTCTATTTTTCCTGTCAGTATGTCTATTCTTTCGTAGACATAGCGTGGTCATGCTACGCGTACTGAACACTTTTTTTTTTACTTGATTCTTGACTGTTTGAGTCTTCAAAAGCGTGTTGAATCAGTGACGGTATTAGTTGAGGGCTGATTATTTTCCAGGTGACTAAATTGAAAAGGCAACTAAGTGTTTGCAACTAATAAAAACTTCTTTGAAAAAAGAGAACCACCTTCAAAATAAAAACTAAAAAGTGATAACTTTAGCACAGAACACACTTGACTTTAATTTTGGAAGTCGGTGGCTTTGTTTTGTATTGCCACCGACTTTCGAAACTAAAGGCATGTGTGTTCTGTGCTAAAGTTGTTTATCACTTCTTTTTTATTTTGAAGGCGGTTCTCTATTTTCAAAAAAAAAAAATATTTACCACTTTTTAGTGCCTCCTTATTAGCCAAATCCACTAAGGAACGGCAACACAGTGAAAACAGAGATTGAAAATCCTACAAAGATGGAAGGAACGAAAACGTCTTCTCGGTTTTTGTTGTTTTATCAAAAAGCGCTGAAAAAAAATATGTTTGTTGTATACTAAAACCTTCTCCAGAATGTAATAAATACTTTTCTGAAAACCGCATCAAAATCGGTTCAGCCAAACGGGAGATAATCGCGGACAAACATACATACAAACATACGCGTCGAACTGCTAACCTCCTTTTTTTTTTTTGAAGTCGGTTAATTAAATAAGCTTACTTACTAAGGGTTTTATAAAAACTGAAAACTGGCATCTACGTTAAGGTAGCAAATAAACTATACTTAATAACTTGGCGACTAATACCAAAAGCAGACGGACGACGTCAGATCGACGGAGGTGCGGGGCTCCTATTTCTGTCTGCAGTTTTAAAGGAACCTAACCTAACCCGACCGAACCTCGGGTGCCCCCGACGTCAACTGTTTGCACACTGTTTTGTAAAACCTCTTTTAACGTTGCTTGATCGCAAAAACGTGCTCAGTTGCGAGCTGAGCACGGGTTGGTTGAATTGTGTAGTAATACAATGGCGTGCAAATATCGCGATACCGGTGTCGCCAGTTGGATACGGAAAGGGAAATACGTAAGTGGTGTATCGCTTTCTTGCAAAAATAAATATGATGAAAGTAACGTAGGTAGGGTAGGGTAGGCGCTAACTACCCTACCTACCCTACCTACCCCAATTTTTTCACCGTATAAACCTTCCCTGAATTTCCACAAATATTTCAAGACCAAAGTTAGTAAATCGTTCCAGCCGTTCTCGAGTTTTAGCGAGGCTAACGAACAAGTAACAACGATTCATTTTTGTCATATAGATTGTAATTGTCGTATGAAATAAACCAAACTGCTTTAGGATATTATTTCCATTTCTAAAATGAAGTGATACCAACAAGTAATACGAATAGTTTAGCAATGTATAAAATCGAATGAAGAATGATTTCAATATGTGCGTGCGTGTATGGTTGTAGTAAGTATGGTAATTGAGATACCTCAATTCGAGCGTGTCCAAAAAGTAACAGCGTCTTAAGGCTAGTCAGTTTTTGAGAAACCAGTATCAGTCTCTCAAAACTGACTAGCCTATTTCATAGATTGGTTGTTTTTTAGGGTCCAGTTATTATTGCATCCTCTCAAGGTGGTGTGAACATTGAGGATGTAGCTGCAACGAATCCTGAGGCTATCACGTACGAACCTATCGACATTGCAAAAGGAATCACGGACGAACAAATCAATCGTGTTTTAGCTAAGGTACTTTTATTAGTTATATGAACTGACCAGTGGTCGCAAACACTTCAGCTGAGCTGGCGTTCTGGGTTCGAACCCAGAACGGTCGTTGCGATTTTCCACTAGGGAATTTCTCAGTTACAGCCTTAAGTTTGAAAGTTAGTGGAGTGACGCCCTCGTACCTTGGAAGGCACGTAAAGCTAAAGTAAAGGGACCAACAGTCGGTCCCGGCTGTCATGGGTAGTCAAGCCTGAAAGTCTGACATCCAGTCTTGCCAAGAGGTATCACGTTACCCAGTTACAGGGTTGTGGACATCAGACAGGCACTCGCTTCATGTAAAATACTTTTATATATACCCCACATGACCCCCATCGTAACTCTATGTAGGGCGCGGCTAGGCCGTACAACGATGACTCGCTATTATGTTAGGGTCGGCTTCCAGTCTCCAGATGCAGCTCTGCATCTGGAGACTGGAAGCCGACCCTAACATAGGTGGGAAAAAGCTAGGCAGATGACTTTAATCAGATGTGCCGCAGCACACTATTAATAGTCCATTCGCTTTAAGAAAATAGTGAGTCATCGTTGTACGGCTTGGCCGCGCCCTACATAGAGTTACGATGGGGGTCATGTGGGGTATAGTTATAATGGCTGGCTGGCTGGTTGGTGCTCATGGTGGTTGGTAAGGTCATGTGGGGTGGCTTCATAAGTACCTTATAAAATACTAGCTCCCATCCACGGCTTTGCCCACGTGGAATTAGTGCTTCCGCCATTTGATCTAAATTATAACCTATGTGTTATTCTGATGTATAATTTATATTACTAGATTATTTTGCGTGAAACATCTATCCATCCTCATAAACTCTCGCATTTATAATAAGGATACAATTTATTATCATTTACACCACGCGAAGCGAATCAATTGGAATTAGTTAATAGAGCTTTATGTATACACAAAAATAGCATGATATGTTGCTTGGGGTGGGGTTGGGTTATAGAGCTCTGTACCATATTATGTTATAAACTACTATCATACTAGTATATTACTGTACTATCATATTTTTTATCAGCCCCTCTGGAACTAGAATAGGTACTATTTTGTTTTGTAATACACTAGCAATTACCCCAAGCAGTATGTCATACTATTTACTGGACACGCTGTATATAACAACAAAATAAAATTTGTTTTAGATCGGTTTAGAAACACAGGAAGCAAATGATATGATTAAAAAGATGTATGATCTCTTTCTGAAAAAAGACGCTCTTCTAATTGAGGTAAACCCATACGCAGAAGATGCCATAAGTGGCAAATGTAAGTACTTTACTGTTATTTTAGCAGAGTCAATCAAAGGGTGCAGCTGTAAATTTAAATTGTAATATAAAAAATGGTACCTACCTACGTAAGGGGTGAGATTGATTAATTTTCAAATGTTAACCTATGTATCGTTTACAAAATAAGATTTAAATTAAAAAAAAAACTGGCCAGGTGCGAGTCGGAGTCGCGCATGAAGGGTTCCGTATCTACCTACCTACCTATCTATACAACATTAGACATCGAGCAAAAAACGGCAAAAAAACACGTTTATGTTGTATGGGAGAGCCCCCCACAAATATTTATTTATTCTGTTTTTAGTATACATATATTTGTTGCTATAGCGGCAACAGAAACACATCATCTGTGAAAATTTCAGCTGTCTAGCTATCACGGTTCATGTGATACAGCCTGGTGACAGACAGACAGACTGACAGTGGAGTCTTAGTAATAGGGTCCCGTTGTTACCCTTTGGGTACGAAACCCTAAAAAGCTATGACGGCTCTTAGAATGATCAGGATCATACTTATAACTTATTTAATTGAAACAATTAATAATTAAGAAAATATATTTTAACCTGTTAGTTTTACTGATCGATTTAATTGAGTGTGATGTTGGGTAAAATAAGCAAAATTCGAATTTCGCGTAAAAACATAGTCGAGAATCACCTCCTACGACGGTACATGAAATTTATTTATAAACGCGGCGTAAATAGCTGTTTTCTTTTTTCGGTAAAGCATAGTAGTAAGTATTTGTAAAAAATCTTACAATGTTATTTTTCAGTCTTCTGCTTAGATGCCAAGTTTCGATTCGACGACAACGCTGAATACAGACAAAAGGAGCTATTTGCTTTGAAAGACCCAACCCAGGAAGATCCCAAAGAAGTCCGAGCTGCTAAATCTGACTTGAACTACATTTCGCTTGATGGTATGATTGACCTGAATTAAAATAAAATTGTCTTCTATCTTTAGGTACAGGGAGATTTTACAGATGGACAGTATGGGCAGGAACCTTGATCTATTTATGTGTCTTTCTGTTACGTTTGTTACTTTGTCACGTAAGACAGAAGAAATAAAAAAAACAAAGTCAAAGCATTTATTTCAATTAAACCATTTACAGGTACTTGCCTTAGTTTAATTTGAAATAAATGCTTTGCTTTGTGAATTGTCTAAGTGTTAGTTAGTTAGTCAAAGAGTTGAAGCTAGTCTTGTCCCAAAAAAGGTCTCTGTAATGGAGAAGAATGAGCAAGAAACACCACAGACTCTTATTCTAATTAGGAGTTTACGAAATTCTGGGTACATTATTCTTGTTGCTTATGTGAAAACAAAGTAGGTGAAGAGCAATCCAAAACATTTAATAATAAAGAAATAAAGATAAAAGCCATGACCAAAACTTAAATCATTTATTTCAAACAAACTATTTACAGGCACTTTTGAATTGTCAAGGAGTCAGTCAGTCAAAAAGTTGCAGCTAGTTGCTCGTACCAAACAGTACTTTGATTGACAAGACTGAGCTTGTTAGTAGTGGGGACTAGCATGTTAATTTCAACTCAATGTTCAAAAAGTACAAAAGATGCATCTTTTGTATGGAGTACATCGCGGGAAGAAGGTGACACGGCCTGTGGACACAAATAATAATAGTCTAGGGTAGTATTTGAGCTGTTTTCTGATTTGCACTTTGACGTAGTCAAGGACAAAAACTATATATGAATAACATAATGCCACAGATAATGTTATCTTTTTATTGTGATTCGCCTTGAGCAGGCGTTGTGATTAATGCTAGTGTCTTCTCTGTATGAGATGGGGCCTTTGACCTGCGGTAGGACAATAATAAACCGGTATTATTATTATTTTGAATGTTATGAATGTAAAAATATCTGGACCTCCTAGGTACTATTGGGTGTATGGTAAATGGCGCCGGGTTAGCCATGGCTACGATGGACATCATCAAGTTGAATGGTGGTGATCCCGCCAACTTCCTCGACGTCGGTGGAGCGGCCACCGCAAAGACTGTAACGGTGCGTGTCATCAATACGATACTCATCATCATCTTCCTGCCCTTGTCTAATGACACTTGGGAGTCGGCGTAACGCATTTTCTTCTTTGATATCGCCCTGTCAACCCTTTTCTCTTTTCTTTTTAATATAATTCTTAACACAATCAATACACTTTTCTTTGGCCTTTCTCCCCCTCTCCATCCATAACTCTTTTAGTCACACGCGTTTCATCACTCCTCTTTACATTCAACTTTTTTGGCACTTGTGCACTGTCGAATTTTCTCTAAATATTCATTTCTCTACATGGCTTCAATGAATACATAAAACAGGCAATCTTCAGAAGTCCATTATACATTTGTAGAGTGGGCATGGAATTATTTATTTATTTATGGTAACACGGCATCGACGAGCTAATAACATTAACATATTATGTACACCAAATAACGCAATAACGAAATATGACCAATATATTAACACAATATGTATATAAAATAAAACCATTATAGGGTTATGTCATATCGTCTTGCTTTCGCAGAAGCTTACACATACGTTCATTACAATTTTAAATATGTTTGCAAATGGTCTATGATATTTATGTTAGCATATTTGCTTCAAAATGTACGCTTTTATCTTTTGAAGCTTTTAACAAATTAAAATACCTACGAGTATAGATATACCAAAACTGTTATAGAAATTGAACATACACTTTCCGTACATTTTTCTTGGCCCATAACAAAGTCTAAATGTAAATACTACTTAGTGAAATATTTAGCGCCCGCTAGAAAGAATACTTTCTGGCGGTGACACGGTGATTGTTTTCTGTGAAGTCTTTATAGTACATTTTTTTTATTTAGCGAACAATTACGTATATTTGCTGTACAGACGCCAGCACATCAAGCCATACCTAACTGTCAAATTTTCCCAATTAAATATGAACCTTATGCTTTTGTAATAAAGTTGACAGACTATCAAAGAAATTTGACAGATTGTAGTAGCTTGATGTGCTGGCCTCTGTACATATTTTTGACATTACACTGAATTTCGTATAAAGTCATGTCACCGCTAGAAAGTATGACACTCTTCACCACCCTTGGTTGACTGGTAGAGAATGCCTAAGGCAGTAAATCCGCCTTTGTACCTTTGTGCATGAAGTATAAATAAATAAATAACACTTAAGACATCCAATATCCTCTGCTTTAACAATTTTAAGGAAAAATAGAGCTAACTAAACTGATTTTTTAATAAAAGTATCATAGATATTGTTTACACAAGATAATTAATTCCGTCCCTTCTCCAAAAGGTTTCCGATTTCAAATGATATAAAAAAAACATCCAAATAGGTGATAATCTTGAAGACTTTCGAGGAAAAGGCTTCATTGACGTGACTAACAAATTAATGAATGTAATAAGTAAATATAATAATAAAAAATTAAAAATTAATCATTGCACTAATTTAATTCTTTCTGGTGTAGGAAGCCTTTTCCATCATCCTGTCGGACCCGAGAGTAAGCGCCATATTAGTAAACATCTTCGGAGGTATCATGAGGTGTGACGTCATCGCTGAGGGAATTATAGCTGCAGCCAAGAACCTTAATCTCACAATCCCAGTCATTGTTCGTCTACAGGTATGTATGATATAAACTCTATACAGGATGAAATTGAATTCATTAGCAAATTTTTAAGGAGTGACTCAGACCACGAACCTGAACAACTTTCATTATGGGCCAACTCAAACAGCGTGGAAAAAAATATCAGCTGTTCCATACAGAAGTGCAAAAGGTACTCAGCAAAAATGTATGAAACAGCTGTTTTTTTTTTCGCGCTGTTTGAGTTGGCCCCATAATGAAAGCTGTTAAGATTCGTGGTCTAAGTTGCTCCTTAAAAATTTGCTAATGAATTCAATTTCATCCTGTATAATACTTTATTATTATCTATTTAAAGAGGTAGAAGGTAAAATTACTAAAGATATTAAATTCAGATTTACACAGTAGATTCTTACATCGTGGCATTTTAGTCGTCTTACAAAGGTGATAAAAATAACCTGTAGACGCGATTAAAATTGCTAACATTAATTATGATAATAAGTATAACGAAAAATAAATAATGTCCAAGAATTATAAAACAAATCGTTAATAATGTTGATTGTTGTTAGTGTTAAAACGGTAGAACATACCTACTTTCAATACTAAGAAATACATTTTTGCGCTAGAATGAATGATTTAGGCCAATAAGAATTGAATTGTTGGGGTAGAAATTCCTCTTGACCAAATAAACATGAAAGCCTTGAGAGTGACATTATATAAATACGTTTGGCCAGTCATTAAAAATTGTAACCACAAACTGTCAAGTTAATGTTCCTTTAAACGTTAAATAGCGTTTGTGAAACATAAAAATGAGATAATGCCTGTTTTGACATTTAATTGACATTAAATTTACTGAAAGATAATGTTTTGTTTGGAAGTTTTAAGCAAGACTTCACAATGTCAGCTCTAGGTCACTTTTCGGTCATTCACTCATTTAGGTTAATTTTCAGAAATATATTCACTTAATTTATTTAAATTATACGGTTTCCGCAAAGCTTCTTCCAACGGATCCATATGACCGCCCGCCTTGCCTAATTATTTTAAAACTATGATATTATACCCTTATAAAATGTTAATTTAAAATGAAATGAAGTCAACGGTAATTTTGTTCAAAATTAAATGCTTGTGATGAATAACGCTGTTATTTGGTTAAGGTATAGTGTTTATAAAAATAGTAGTAGTAGTATCATGGGCTGGTGTCCGCAATTCCACGGCTCAGCGCGTATTTTGCGTACAGCTGTTTATAAAAACACCTTCGCATATAATCTGGGGGCACGGCAGTGCCTGCGCCAAGACGAGCAAAGCGAAGCGCAAGGGAACTGCCTACCATTTCTCGAAGCGCTTCGTCGTTTTTTTTTAACCCTCATAACTTGGGTTTGAATTATGCCAGATAAACAAAATTCTCGGGATATTCTAAAGTATAAGAGCTATGCAATTGAAACTTTATATATTTTATATTACACTTTTTATATTCACTAGTAAACAGTCTACAGACACTAGTAAACTTATTAAACATACTTATAAAGTTTCAATTGCATAGCTTTTATACTTTAGAATTTATTGATATCTAAAAAAGCCCGATTTCGTCACTGACTCATTGATGATCATCAAAATTCTGGGGTACTTCCTGAAGTCCTAGAAAGATGACATTTGGTAAAGCTAACTAGCTTATATACCACACAATACAAAACAACAAACAGAACAAAACCACCGACTTCCGAAACTAAATTCTTGTGTGTTCTGTGCTAAAGTTATTTATCACTTTTTAGTTTTTGAAGGCTATTTTATTTGAACTTTTAAAGGGATTCAATTCCGTCATACATGATCCGCTCCTTTTGGTCGTAGCGTAATATTTTATAACCTACTAGCAGCTGCACGCCTCGGCTTCGCACGGGTGGTGTAATGAAAAAAAAATAGACAATCTACCTACCTACCAACCCTGGACTATTCAATACAAATATTTTTTCAATTCAAACCACTACCTGAGATTAGTGCGTTCAACCAACTAAACATACAAACAAACAAACTCTTCAGCTTGATAATTTTAGTATAGATTTAAAGGTATCTTAACATTTCTTTACAGGGTACAAAAGTTATGGAAGCAAGGAAGCTTATAGCAGAATCAGGTCTTCGCCTCGTACCGCGTAACAACCTCGACGACGCGGCGAAACTCGTGGTGCAGCTGGCTGAGATTGTTAATCTCGCTAAGAAAGCTGGTGTCGAGGTGAAATTTGACTTTCCTGATTTGATTTTAATGGAAGAGTAAAACTTGGCAGTATTTTCATATATCTTTACCATTACTTTCTAATTGGCCATCATTGTTGTCTAACGTAATCCAGTAGTAATTATTGTTGCTTCAAGTTAATGTTACAAATAATTATAGGTAATGCTTAGTAGTTAAACAACGTGGGGATAACGATACTTCAATAAATTAAAACACTGACGATACTTATTGAAACTATCTAATGACATCTGATTTAAATATTTTATTTTAATAATTTAGATTATAAAAATAATGTTTTTACAATCTATTATTACAACAAAAATGTATACAAAATCGACCACAATTGTAACCACCATATTGGACAGGACCTGTTATAAAACCGGCAACAGCGCGGTGTCATGTTGTGGTATGATAATTTGGCTTAATTTTGAATAAAATTATTAATAATCACTTACTTCACGTGTAAAATATTTTGGGTGTTCTTCTAAACTAAATACTCATTGGAGAGGGGATGGAACAAAATGTATCCGGTTTCGGCGCAGAGTAAGAAGATTCTATAGTCTTTTTCACTGCCTATCTATATTTCAAAGTTATGTGTTAATCCAGACAATGAAAAAAATAAAAAAATTGTACGGTATTTTCTGCGTATTAAATTAGTAACTCGCAGATATCGCTATCAATTCCCAGACAAGTTCAATGTTATCACGGTATTTGGTGAATGTTAAGTGTCAAACAAATTAGGCAACAGCACCAACAGGTGTTAATCACAATGATATGCTATTTATAAAATGTTAAATATTAAAATTAATGCCCTGTGACTAAACTATTGGATGTTATTTGATTGAATTTGTATAGGTATACAATACGGTCAACGTAACTTGGCGCGTCTGAAGTTAGCTGTTTGGCTGCGCAATGGAACTTTTAGGAACGAAATTGTCTACTGCGCAGCTAATCGGCTAACTTCAGACGCGCCAAGTTACGTTGACCGTACTGTACACTTCTTAAATTATGTAATGGTGTTAACGCCATTAAATATACGAAGTTGAATTTATTGTATTGTCGGTCCCCCCTTACATTGTATAACACTTACTGTGGCCTGTATTTCCGACAATCACATCGACTGTCATTGTATGTCACATAATTAGTTTAAGTTTAAAAGTTTCGGACTGTCGTCATGTTTTCTG
This sequence comes from Charanyca ferruginea, assembly GCA_947361185.1. Lineage (NCBI taxonomy): Eukaryota > Metazoa > Arthropoda > Insecta > Lepidoptera > Noctuidae > Charanyca > Charanyca ferruginea. The sequence goes on along the minus strand of OX376059.1, from coordinate 14,806,606 downwards.
TGAAATGAGTGAAACCTTTTTATTAAGCATTACAATAATACTTAACGCAAAATGCTAATTTATTGTCATTAACATTGTCTTTCGAGACCTATCTAAGTTGGCCTTATGGATGATATGTGATATAAATAAACACAAAAAGAAAAACAAATTGATCTGTGTGTGTCAATGGTTGACACTAAACAGGTCCTAATTAGGTTAAGTTCTCATATTGAAGTAATCTACGAGTTAATACTTCTAAATGAAACAAAGTCTTATCTCAAGTGACATTAAAATTTTTCATATTGACAGCTGATAAACATTTAAATTCATTACTCATTTGACAGAAAACTTGGTTGTTTATCATAACACTGTACACACGAGATTTTTTTTTAAACAGTGCGCCAATTTTTTTTTAGTTCAGTGTCAGCATAGAACACAATTCAATGACTTGTCCATAATTTATTTTTACCTTATCCGAGTTTGAAATAAGCAAAACTTGTACAAACTCTATTCGTAATATGACGTGTACATGTACGTAGTCAATGTCTCATGCGACTCAAGTGTTAACACTGCGCAAGCCCTGCGCGAAATGGTGCGAGTGTATTTGTTGATTGATAAAAACCTAAGAGCAGTTTGTAGAAATTATATAAATATAATCATCAATGCACCGCTTAGGTACCTAATTCGCATCAAGCGAGCGGGCTAGTGCGACACGGCTTATCACGAAATCAGTTTTAAAGTATTTTTTTAAACAATTTCTTTTTTTATTGCTTAAACGTATCAAAATAAAAAATATACTGTCCGGCACGTAAGTTGGCAAGAGATTTTGTAGTGGGGGAAGTTCGCGCATGCACAATTTCATACATTTTATAATATCTTGCCAACTTACGTGCCGGCAACTGTACTTACGTTTATTTTGTCTAAATTTGCGCACTGGTTAAAAAGTCCTATATAATTTCGACATACTTGCAGTTTTATCTATTCCATGTATTAAATAGTTTATCGATAAGCTTTATTATACGAATATATGCTGCAGTATTTTGTGATATCTTCAAATAAACTAGTTACCTCTTGAACTCTTGTAAATGCACTTTGATCAAAGTCAAATCATTTTATTTTATTCAATTAGAGATTATTTCAATATGTAAATCCAGTTTTGTCATTTCAAACTGGATGTATTAGAGCCAATTGGATTTCATAATGTAGTTCATTGATTTATTTATTAAAATACATTTAGTCTAAGTGGATATACTATTAATAAATCATGCAAGTTCGAAAGCTTGTTAAAATAACACTGAAGCAGTAAAGTGATAAAATGCTTCAAGTTGTGTTATAATATTGTAATTTGCTGTATCGTCGCGAAAATTAATCAATCGAGATCGAAAAAGAATTACATGTATTTAATTAATTTACGAACATATTAAAGTATGTATCTATTTTTATTTTTTAAGTACATCATGTACTCATATATTGTACCTACTACATGTATATTTATTTACGAATAGCACCAATATATTTTTTATTTTATTTTTCATGTTATTCATGAATCTCTGCAGAGTTTCGAAAATTAAAGTACAATACTTAATATGGTATCAAGAATTGATTTCAAATATTCAAAGTAATGTATTTCAGTCTAAATATTTATTTTTGTCTCCTTTTGAATATTAACTTATTTAATAAATTGGTTTTAGATCTGTATTGTATTATATTTACCCTTTTAGTAGTAGCGGTTGCCGTAAATTACAATCGAGTATTGTAAGTTGATAAGTAGATTTAAATTACGGTAGTGCGTAGTTTGTTTTTGTGTATGTTACCGGCCAAATCCTATTTTAGTATGAACTAGTTTCGCCTCGGCCAAACCAGTTCTCCCTACACGCGATAGGACAAACCTATATAGCCTAGGCCAAACTCGTTCATCCTGTTAGCGATAGGGTAACCCAGTTTAGCCTAGGTCGAGTTGGTTTATCTTAGTTAGAATTTACATGCTTTAGGATAGACTACTACGTCCTAGTTTGAACTAATTTTGCATAGTCAGAACGCATGTCGCTGCCGGCGCGAACGGGGAATTAATGCTATTATAAGAAAAACAAGTACTCTGCAAATCTAAGTGCCACCAGAGTAAACCTTGAAAAAAAAAGGTATATTACAGATAAGGTGATTTTTGTGGATGAATATAAGTTGATCTAGTGATAGATGTGAAATTACTGATTAGTTAATAAAAGGAATAAATATAATGACCACCAAAAATAGTAAATGATCACCAAATCTTAGTCATCAAATGACCACCAAAAATAGTAAATGATGACCAAATCTTAGGACCCTTAAGTCCCCCCTGGGGCGGATCCGACATGGTTAGGTTAGAACTGTGACTCCTACGAACCAGAACCAAATCGCTTCTAATAGTCAAACTTATACATTTCTAATTTATCCTAAAGCATGTAAATTCTAACCAGGATAAACCGATTCAACCTAAGCTAAACTGGTTTATCCTATCACTAACAGGATGAACAAGTTTGGCCTAGGCTCTACTGGTTTGGCCTAGGCGAAACTAGTTCATCCTAAAATCAGGTTTGGTCGGTAACATACATATTCTAATAAGCTTGCGTTTGACCGCAACTCACCGGATCTTAAGTGATGATGCTGATGCGGCCTAAGGTGTAATGGCGAATATAAGCAGAGTAGATGTAGGTGTTTTCTAGTCTCAACATCAATAAACTTAATACTTACCTATAAAACTATAAGTACCTAGTAAAAATAAATATTACAAAAATAACATTTCAACATACGGTTAGATGTCTCCTAACTAATTTTTTCTCATTAATTGACATTTAAGTAATTTAATAAAATGTGCAATGCCATATTGAATCCCGAGCGCAAAGAAACATTTAAGAGGCCGTATACTATATTGACTCGCTGGAGTTTAGGCATATTCATTGTGATAATGTTTGTGTGCACCGTTCACGCCAGTTTACGCACACACCCCTAAAGATAGAGCGTAGTGTCGCTTATAAACAGTTTTGATCCTGTAGGTAGATGATACTTTTTATGTAGGTAAGTACGGTTAAAAAAATGAAAGTCTGAATGTTTGTGTATATTCGTTTAGTATACTTAACACAATCAACATAAAAATGATACAATTTGGTGTTGCATGCATTTAGGTAACATTTACACATTTAATAACATTGAGGTAATACGAGTAGTATGCATATTTAGGTAGGTAATTAAACGTTTTCCTTCACCGATGAAAATGATTGCTAAGACAAACTTAATAAAAGTACAAACAATAACTAGCGGGCCTGATAGGCAGATGTTGTCCTGCGACAACAGCGCCACCCGGGTTCAACTTAATTAAAAACCATCTAGATGACCAAAACGTGTGCGGTCGGAGCCCACCTCAGGAACGTAGTTCCTTTAGCTAATCTTATAAGAATATATATCCACTTGTTTTAGTTTTAGGTTTTTATAAACAACAATGTTTATGAAATATGTGCGTCACTTTCTCGTGAATGAAAAGTTTTTCTTTCTCTCCTCACATGTGTGAATTGAATAAATTTATTTTTGCTTGATTTCGATTCCATAGTTATTGTTAGCGCTTTCGAAAACCATGAAAAGACACCCATGACGAAAATTTTCAATATTTTTGGTAGCGCCAACTTGAATTTTGATATTGACCCTATATTCGTTGTCAGCACCCTCAAAAACCATGGAAACGACTCCCATGGCGAAAAATTTGATAACTGTCGCAGCCGCCATTTTGAATTCTTATTAAGACCAATTTCGCGCTATATGGGGCTATTTAACGACTTTTACAGATTTTAAACTGACAATCACGTCAAAATGTGCAGTGTAAATGATTTGAAAAAAATATATGTTAAACTAATTTTTGAGAGTTTTGGACACAGAACTGATGCAGAACGGACGCAGTCTGCGTCCAAAACTCGTAAAATATAGACGAAAAATTAAATAAAAGTAGTATTCTTTCAAAATTCAAAAAAAGGCGTATACTAAAAGATAGATAATAAAATTGTCTGTAAGATGGTGTAAGTTTCGTTTAATTATACCTGGTAGATTTTGTGTAATTGTCAATGTTTTATCCGCGTCAGACACAACTTCACGAGTTAATTAAACTATTTAATATGAACTTAATCAAAAATATTCACTTTCTATATGATTAAGAGAATGTTCTAGTTTAACATATATATTTTTTTTTAAATCATTTACACTGCACATTTTGACGTGATTGTCAGTTTAAAATCTGTAAAAGTCGTTTAATAGCCCCTTAAGAGCTCTGCCTCACCAAGACGCCATGGCGACGTCGCCGGCTACGTATCCAAGCAGTTAATATTGAAATGTATGGTCCCCAAGTTGGAAGCGTGGCCACGAGCTACAGCTCCCTACGTGGCGTCTGGATACTCTGGCGGCCTGGCGACGTTGCCACTATAATGTACACGAGTAAACTGAACCTCGCTCACTCAGTCGCCAGTCAGTTGCCATTTTAGACGCTCGATCGGAATATAGTAGTTGATATTGTTGTAAATAATGAGTGTGTTTATTTATCATTATTTATTATTACATATAAATTGATTTCTAAGTAATAATAAATATTGATAAATAAAAATAATGATAAAAAATCAGGATATTTTCGTAAATCTCCATACAGTTTAAAAAAATACCACTTCGGGTTCTATCTGATATAAAAGGATGAACTCATAGTTTCTTTTTTTTTCTTCTTTTCTTTTTCCATTTTTCTGCGACGTAGATAACAAAATCCATCCCAAATCCATTCCTGACGACGTAAACGAACTGACTGTCGACTTGTCGAGACGCCATGGCTACTCGACTTGGCGACGTTCGGATGCCAGAAGTAGCCACGCCTGCGCCGCTGGCGACGTCGCCATGGCATCCTAATGAGGCAGGGCTCTAAATAAAAAGACTAGGCATGCCAAATTTGTATGTTCTTCATAAACAAGCAAAGTACTTTAAATATTTTTATTATTTGTTGGATCAAAATGTGATAGCCTGCGTACAATTTCCACAATTTCTAAATTCAAATTATTTTTTTCAAATTCAAATATTTATTGGTAAAACGGTACATAAATATACATTTCTAGGTGTTCATTGAATGCGCAGTCCACTGTTTTGCACCAATTTAGGCATGCAAAATAGACTGGAATATATTTACGTAAAAAATCGCAATACCCGCCCGCTAGGAGCGCTTAGCGCCGACTGGCGAGCTCGTAGCGCCGACTGGCGAGCTCGAGCCGTGCGTCGAGAATTTTTTAAGTCGTGATTTTGATTATTTTAAAAGATTTTTTATTGCTTATTTTTTGTGATATTTTGCAATTTTTTTTTAGAAAATGGATTGATAACGGTAGTTTATTCTAGTTATTTTTAAATTTATGAACGAGAGTCTTAAATAGCCAAAATCATAAGCATTTCATGGCCGATTTTCTGTAAAATTTGACTGACTAAGTTAAATATTTTTTTACTCAAAAGTTTTATATAAAAGTGGTAAAAAGTGATACGACCATTGTGTAGATGACCTTTACAACAAAACATTTAAATTGTTTCGTACAGTTTAGACGTCAAAATAATTCGTAAATATATGATATTCTAAACCTCTTACAGCAAAATTTCACAAAATAGTCAATAACAATAACAAGTACGTAATAAAATTAAAAAGTATTCCACTAATTATAGTGGAATACTTTTTAATTTTATTACGTAATGTTTATTACGTTTGTTTCGTAATGTCGATTAATCGACTATAAACCGAAGACTATTTTGTGAAATTTTGCTGTAAGAGGTTTAGAATATCACATATTTACGAATATTTTGATCTAATGATCAGACTTAAAATGATCTTTCATATTGTGCATTAAAACTTATAGAAATGTATCATTTTAACTGTTTAAAACCACCAAAAAAAACCCACCAAAACTACAACCAGCAAAATTTCGTGTACGGCCCCTTAAAAGTTAATTTCCGACCGTAGCGAGGGAACGTGGAGTTTAAGGGCACGTCAACATCGCAAGAAATAAAATACTCTCTTGTCTCTCAAAATACAGTGCTATGTGGTGAATCAGGGGGTTAAGACTAGCATCTTGGGTACAGTGGGGGAGATTCAATCTTCTTAACCCTTTGCTTCGCTAAAAGTGGTCACTCTTGGCGTTAAGCAACGATTCTTTTAATTTATGAAATACAAAACATTGGAAAGTCACTCGAAATACCACATAAATACTTCAGGTAATTTACTAGTTAAGTACTGTTTTAGATTGTTTAATTTTGATCTGATTTAGGAGTTATAGAAATAAAATGATTGGTGGCGCTAGTTGGCTCTTGTCTGCCCCTTAAACAATTTCGTTATTATTTTTACAACCTGACAGCTGGAATTTAAGAGTAGGGCACACATTTAAACAAACAGTACATGTTTAGGAATAAACTCGTAATAATATTATTGACATCGGTGAAGAAAAACATAGTGAGGAAACCTGGGACTTTATAATTGATATAAGTCTGAAATCGCCAATCCGTCTTGAGCGCACGTGGTGATCAATGCTCGTGTCTTCTCTGTATGAGAAGAGGCCTTTGCCCTGCAGTGGAACTATTATAGGCTGGTATTATTATTATTTAATAATTAGTAATTTCAGCGATTATAATATCAGTCTTTCTCTTAGCTTGACCTTTAGCTTACCTTGTCCTTTTCCTTACTTTCTGTTTTTATAATGTCATAGGTGAAAATAGTGCCAGTGAAAAGTTCAGGAGCATCTGCAAAATCTGGCGTTTGTAGTCAGGCATTGGGCGTTACTTGGGGTCCGGAGACATCCAAGATCAAATACAAAAAAAGGAATGTATACGGCCGTCTCAGCCATAGAAACACCTACGGCGGTGTAAAACAGAAGTACAAGAAGTCCAAGAACTAGCACAAGTATACACTATGCACCAGTACGGGTCGATTTTTGTAGGAGGACAAGCCAAAACAAAATTGTTCAGTTCTACAGATACCTAACTATGCAATTTCATCTAAATAAACACGTAAGTATCTTGTCAAGCGGCTGAATCAAAGACAAAGTAGGTTCATTCCGTAATAATACACTAACGCCAACGAATAACCCAATAATCAAAACATTTTTTGTAATCTACTTCATTAGTTGCCGCGAATTTTTTTTTGCCGCGATTTTTTTTTCCTTTACCTTTTTTCAGTTAGAAGGCGCCATTCCGATTTTTGTTGACTGGTTTGCATGTGTGTGCGTTACCCCAGCAAAATAATGTCGAAAATAGTTATTTAAATGTTACAGGCAATTAGTTGTCCAGCTTCTGTAATTGTTGCGCACATTTTTAAATTTGCTGAGTTATTCTTCCACAAAAACATTTCCTGCTGGGGTAACGTTACCGTAGCCAGACATTTTTTTTTATAATGGGAATATTGAAATAAATATTAGCCATATAATGAGTAGTCTAGACGAGGTAAATGTAGCAACTTATTTTGAATTTGTTCTTCCATCGACTGCGATGTTATTCAAGATTTTGCTGGAGTAACGTTTGTGGTTTTGCTGGATCTCTGAAACGGATAAGCAGATTCTTATCATCTTTTTTACATGACTTCTTAAGAATTAGTTTGAATTAGTTGGGTAATAAAAGAACAAAATTAATGCACCATTCAAAGGTTATTTAATTAAATATAAAAACACTTCAATAGGTCCTAACACTTTGAAAGTGGAGAACTGAATTTCATCATAATTTTTTTATTACTAACAGGATACTAATGAAACTTCACATACATTTGAAGACAGATACAAGTTACAAAATAACGTTTAAAGTAAGTCTTTCGAGCTCTTATTCAAAGTGTTAGGATAGGTCCTAACACTTTGTCAGGTGTTTTTATATTTAATTAAATAACCTTTGAATGGTGCATTAATTTTGTTCTTTTATTACCCAACTAATTCAAACTAATTCTTAAGAAGTCATGTAAAAAAGATGATAAGAATCTGCTTATCCGTTTCAGAGATCCAGCAAAACCACAAACGTTACTCCAGCAAAATCTTGAATAACATCGCAGTCGAAGGAAGAACAAATATAAAATAAGTTGCAACATTTACCTCGTCTAGACTACTAATTATATGGCTAATATTCATTTCAATATTCCCATTATAAAAGAAAATGTCTGGCTGCGGTAACGTTACCCCAGCAGGAAATGTTTTTGTGGAATAACTCAGAATCTCTATGTGCAACAAATTTAAAAATGTGCGCAACAATTACAGAAGCTGGATAACTAATTGCCTGTAACATTTAAATTACTATTTTCGACATTATTTTGCTGGGGTAACGCACACTTTGTATGTCAAACTCGTAAACCCATGTCTCGTTACCAGTAACAATGAGTTTTATGAATGTGGGGTCGTAATTGATCACGTCTTCAGCAACGTTTACGCGATTGAGATTTTGCAAACGTTTCAAATCTTTCGGTACCTACTAGTCTAGCGGCAACGCATTTCATGCCAACTATAGGTTAAAACGGTACGAATTGATTCTTAAGATACAGAAATTTCAGCAGCTTATCTCTCACAGATTAAAACGACGATTTTCAGTCACCATTTCCTTTAATATAGCGATGTTTTTTTTTTTTTTTTTTTTTTTTTTTTTTTTTTTTTTTTTTTCAAACTCGTACTTTTATTTATTAAAAAAAAAAGTTTGGTACTTTAAAAACATACATGTTATTGTTTTATCGACACGAACTATTTGCATTAATGTGTCCCATCTTTTTTTTTTTTTTTTGTTAGTTCAGTGAAAGACGTTGATGGCCGACCAGAACGAGGCAAATCTTACAGCAGATCTCGACCACATTTAAATGCATTATACCACTTATACGCACGTGTTTTTGATAAAGTCGATTCACTGAAAGCCTTATGTAACATTTTCAGTACTTCTGCACACTAAATTCTATTTGCAATGCAACATTTTTTATCTATAGTAAAAATCGCAAAACGTAGTTGACATGAACTGACAAAATGGCGCACTGTGAACAAACAGAACGACCAGGTAAAGTAAGTAGTATGATCGAACTCCGCGTGAGTAAAGAGGACAGTTGTGCCACTGTAGCGTCAAAAATAATTTAAACAATCGGCAGCTTTTTAAATGATTTATTCCCGGTACTTCTTGACAGAATGTACATTACCTATTATTGTTTTTTAACTTCGTATTAAAAGTGTTGCCATACGAAGTATGTCAAACAATTACAAATAGTAATCGAGCTGTGTGCGAGGATTGAACGGCCAACCTTGCGATTCCAGAGATATTCTCATTTTTCATGACAGCTCCATACAATTTTTCTTTAAAAAATCACAACAAAAAGGACCCTTTAAAATTCAAGTCTCTACTCTATGTTTTCGAAAGGAGATTTTTGACCCACCGTGCGGCCCTCTATAAGACGCCATATCTTTTTAAATATGACATTTGTTTACAAAATTCGACTTCCTGAATTATGTACCTATAGGAGCCTTTTGTTTTTATAATCTGAGTACCTATAAGCTTGTACACAAAACCACGATGCGGCGTCACATCGCAGAAATCTACGAGCTCCCACGACGCATTATAATAATAATAATAATTCATTTATTTTAGGCTGCATAGGCCCATAGATAAATACCTTAACCTAAACATACATATTTTATAATTTCAACCTTGTGTTAATAGAAACGACTTAAGACTATGTTAGTAGCACTTCACAAAATTGCACTAAGTTGACTGTGTGCTGTCCTGTGGTACTTGTCCGCGGAAGCGACGGAACACCACGTCCTTCGGCCAAAAGTCTTCTTCCATGACGAGGGGCAGGAAACAATTCGATACTCGCACCACAAACGCCTTGAAATTGACGTTGCGGCGCGACTCCAGTAACTGCACCCTCGGCGTGTACTTTATCTTTCGGCGCACGTACTCTACGATGTCCTCCGCCTTAGTGGTGTAGTGCAGGCGGGAGATATACACCGGAGTGTTCGGCTTAGCTGCACGCAGACTTACGTCGGGCTCCGTTGGTGCTTTGCCGCAGCGGTTCTCGATCTTCCGTGATCGGCGCTTCCTCCTTCGCACCGTCACAAAACCATCCCCATTATCAGCCTTATTCGGCGCCTTTTCCGGCACAGGCTTTATACTAGCAGCGCCAGGGGCGCTCGCAGTGACGTTAGCGGAACCCCCCTGCGGAGTTTTCACCGGGGCTGCAGACACTGGCAGCGAGACGGGGCTCGGGGCTCGGGCGGCGCTGCGTGGAGGAGCCGCGGAGACGGGCGCGGGGCTGAGGGGCGCGCAGGCAGGACGTTTTGCTAGCTCCGCAAACGACGGACGCGCAGGCGACGAAAGTGCTGACGCGGATTTCGACGACGGAATATCGAGGCCGGCTCCGCAACGCGCATTTTCGAATGACGCATCTACAGGTGACCCAGTTACCGCCACACTATTGCGCAATTCCGTAACTTCCTTGCGCAAATCGGCGACGGAATTCTGGGATGCGTCTAACTTCGCTTGCACATCCGCGAGTCTAGCCTTTAGAAACTCAATATCCTTCAGAAGGCTCGTTACGTCGACGTGGTCGAAGGTAACGGGAGGCAGCTTGTGTAGCTCCCTCGCCACAAACGCCGGCACGTCGTCAGGGTCAGTCTCCTTGAACAGCGTGATGATATCCTGCAGGCTCCTCTTTGTCCCGTCACGCCGGCGGGATACCATCTGGTCGCGCTTATTTAGCACACTAAACAGCAACAGCTTCTTAGCAGCAGCTATGTCTTCCTCGCTGAAGTTTGTTGCGCAGATCTGGATAGCAGACACCTCATCCATCACATCCAGCTTCTGCTGCAGGAACGCCAGCAGCTCATTCACCACGAGATTACTACTCATGGCGGGTAATTACGAGCGTCAGCTTGCGCCGCGCTAATCGATATAGAAAATAATTAAACACGTCCGCATCGAATCGCAAAACAAGCAAGACTGCGAATTGATTCGCATCGCGCATTCCTGCGATGTTACGTCACACTTGTTGACACCATTTTAGTTTTTAGTCCGCTCTGAGACAGCGTGTAGGCAAGACGTGTGCTGTAAAAAAATGACAATGTACGACGTAGATTTTTTCAGATCACTGAGGAGCGCCCTGTTCTTTGAGACACTAGTAACAAGGATTGCCTTGCCGCCCTATAGGAGACATAGGAGTACATTCGTTCCCAATAAATTGCGATTCTGCTGTATTAGTACTTTAAAAGATAAATTTGATCTAAAAATATAAATAATACACTAGTTTTTCCCGCTGTGATGAATACATTACTAACATATTTCTTAACACTATGAAGTTTAAATCCCTTGAAGGTTGTCAAGGGATTTAAACTTCATAGTGTTAAGAAATGTGTTTCGTAACACATTAATATGAATTCTGGCCTCTATTACTCATGGAGAACTTGGAATAAAATGATAGATGAAAAAAAAAGCTTGTCAACTCGGTGAAAAAAAACAACGTTTTTGGACTTGACTTTTACCCTGATTTCGATGGTGCAAAAGTATTTTTACACGGACTTATTTCATTTTAATATTATCTGTTATTTCGTGTTACCCAGTAATTGGGTTGTGGAGGTCAGATAAGCAGTCGCTCCATGTAAAACCCTGGTATTCAGCTGCATCCGGTTAGACTGGAAGCCGACCCCATATAGTTGGGAAAAGGCTACGCAGATGATGATTTCTGTTATTTACTTAATACACTATGAAGTTTTCAAAGTATTTTTCCAGTAGGTGTAGTGATGTATAACATTTTGTCTGCATTTTTCTGAGACAGTAAATTATTTAATGAAATATTATAGGTAATTAAGTCATCCTGGCAACCGTAAACGCACACAGAGGCAACGTGTTTTTATAGTGCTGTCACGCACACCTGTCTAAAACCGTGCTTCACATGTTTGTTCCGTCCTGTCTATCTGCCTATTGTTTTATAATCTGAGCTTTAACCTCATCTTTTATTTTTCTGCCGCTTCACGACACCGCGACTTAGTCCGCGTGAATATCGGTTATCGCGGATGCAGACAACGTCGCGGATTAAAAAGTAGCCTATGTCCTTCCCCGGAATTCAAGCTATCTTCAAACCAAATTTCAGCAAAATCGGTTCAGCCGTTTCATCGTGAAAGCGTAACAGAGTTAGGTACTTTCGTTTTTATAGTATTATATACAATAAAATATATAATATAACATATTATATACCTACTATATTAGTATGGATTACAACTGATGGGGTGACCATGATTCCACGTGAAAATGGATAAAAAACTGCTACATAAATTGAGTAAATCTTTAATAAAAATAAAGAAATCAACAATATCGTAATCTACATATATTAACGATAACTATTAGAAGTAGGTCGCTAATCGAACAAGCCAACGAGTGTCGCTAGACTACATAGCTCAAAAGGCTTAAAAAAATCACAGATATATTCCCAATAAATCATATCGATTGAACCGTACATTAACTGATATAATTCCTTGATTAAGATGTCATCACTAATATTAATTTCAATGTAGTCACATAATTAATTAATATAGGTATAGAATATATGTACCTAATATATGGAATCATGGTCATCCCATCCCATCAGTTGTGTGTTGTCCAGTACCTACCTACATTGCATTGGTGCATTTGGTGCACACCTAAAACGCAAATTCTGGGGGGTCTTGCTTGCGGAGCAAACGTTCTCATATATATAGAAATGGCAGAAATCGCCAAAAACTTTCCCTTCATTTCGGTAACAAACTTTTTTGCAGGTTAATGTGTAACTTACGAATATATTGTATAACCGGTATCATCCATACTACATGACAAAATCACTAAAGAGATTTTTTCCATGTAACAATCCAATTCGAGCAATGTCCAACGAGTTCAGCTATTCGACGCTAGAGAGCGCTGTTACCAAATTACTTAACATGACATCTATTGTTACTATAAATAGATGTCATTTTCGCATGCAACTGTTATCTATTTTTCTATTCAATGAGAGATGTGGTCAAGTTATCGATAATTTGTACAATTATAGATTGAGAACAACGGATTAACTCACTGTGTTGTCGGGTTCGTCCGACTAGTTTCGATGGCATACGGCCACCTTACACCACCGATACAGAGGAGGAACTAAAAAGTGATAGTGAGTGAAAAAGGTGGCCGTATGCCATCGAAACTAGTCGGACGAACCCGACAACACAGTGAGTTAATCCGTTGTTCTCTCACGTTTCGTTTAATGAATTTGTACAATGTAAGAAATATAATTACAGTGTTTAATCTTTTTAATCTACGTAATTGATCAAAAATGATGATTAATTAATCACCATCATCATCATTTCAGCCAAGACGTCCACTGCTGGACATAGGCCTCCCCCAATTAATGGGGGGTTTTGCCATAATCGCCACGCTTGGCAGGCGGGTTGGCGATCGCAGTGTGGTTGTTACAAAGGCACAGAGTACCTACCCTGCTGCCCATTCTCTGGTGAGTCCCTTAGTCGCCTCTTACGACACCCACGGGAAGCTATGGGATGGTGCTATTCTTTACGTCCGACACCATACGGACTGCGATTAATTAATAATGTATGCGTATATATTGACATATTTTTCTGCGATACCTTTCATTGAGTCCGTAATATGATTGTATGTAGGAAATTGATTGACATCCCAATGAAATGACGCTTTATTTTAGACATGACAATATCTTTTTTAAATACGTGACAGTCTTTTTAAAACATAATTGACATCTGATTTTTTGTATATGAAGATAAACTATATACATGTATATAGAATATTTATAGGCCTACGTCTAACCGCGAATGAATGACCCTTTGCCAGAATATAGTTATAAGGTTTTAAAACTCATTCTTTCAAACTCGTACTTTTATTTATTAAAAAAAAAAAGTTAGGTACTTTAAAAACATACATGCTATTGTTTTATCGACACGAACTATTTGCATTAATGTGTCCCATCCCTAAATGAGTAGCGCCGAAGTTTCTAGAATTTATGCCACGTAAAACGATTACAGTCAAGACAGCGAGTAAGCTAATTTAGACTTTAATGAATGGACATAAGGTAGTTTTTAGTTTGCATCAAAGTAAAAATATGGTATTGTCAATAAAAATCGATTATATTGAAATATATGAAAGTTTTATACTTTTTGGTGATACGATATACCTCTGCAAGAAACATTCTTTGACCTGCTATCATTTTATGTAAAAATTGCACAATAAGGCATGCTTTTATTTTTTTTCCTGACGTGCGATACTGTGCGATATGTCACGTCGTAGCAAGTAGTTGATCGCGACTGAACCAATGTTGATCATTTCCACATAATTGTGCCACACGTTCGATGGCTGCGTGGCACTTCCACTTGGTTTTTATTATTCCGTGGCGATAACCGACATTCACGCGGACGGTCGCAGGCAAAAGCTAGTGGAAAATAAAAAAGTCAAGTCCAAATTCAAGGAACCAGTTCAAATGAGCCGATTAGGTACCTAAAAAGAGGAAGCGGCAAATCAAATTGAGTTATAACGGATGACCCAATTTGAGCAGAGCTTGCACAAATATGCAATAACATGAAATAAATTAATTATTAGCGTAAGAATCTGAACAATTTGTGGGTACAACGGCAACACGTTGACTTGTGCAAGTCTAAATTTACGCAAATCGGTTCCTATATCGTAACGTGTATAGCCTAGCAGCCTACCTAAAAGCTGAAATGACTGTCCTATTTTTTTTTATTTAATTTAATTTGGATCGCCTACAAAAGCTACACAATTTCATGCTTGATAACATAAGTATGGACCAAACAAGTGTGCGCCTCCAATTAAAGGCGACCATATCACAAAATTTTGTAATATAAGAAATTATTAAAATTAATCTAATTATTATTTTTTATCCTGAAAATGAAGATTGAAAGTGCCTAAACAGTAAAAATACGGGTATAAAATAATACAAATTAATAAACAAATTCAAATTAAGTAAAATAAGAATCAGAATAACCATAGTAGTCAATTAATAAAAAAACAAAATATTATGATTTGGATTCTATGACTTTTAAGTCTTCCTTATGTTTGGATGTTTTAATGTTTTCAATATTTGTAGTGCGACTATATTATTAAGGTTAAAATCTCAATATAAAACAATAGGCATGTAGACAGAACAGAACAAACGTGAACTATCATAGTTCACATGTTTGTTCTGTTCTGTCTACCTGAGTTCACAATATGTTTGTTCTGTTCTGTCTACCTGCCTATTGTTTTATATTGAGATTTTAACCTTAATAATATAGTGAAGCACGGTTTTAGACAGGTGTGCGTGGACAGCACTGTAACAACACGTTGCCTCTGTGTGCGTTTACGGTTGCGAGGATAATGAAGTATAATAATAAGCGTGCTCCATCTTAGACCGCATCATCGCTTCCCATCAGGTGAGATAGTGGTCAAACGCATGCCTATCAATAGATAAAAAAAAACAAAAAAAAAATGACAAAATTACCCATAATATTTCATTGAGTATATTAAGTTAGTTTAAACGGCCGTTAAAATATTAACCGGACATTAAAAGTAGCGAGTGTTTCACCAAGCCACAGAATACTTAATAGTACTACGTACAGAAGGGACACTCCCTTCCCCGCGCTATATCAGATACCGCACCCTCACCCCGCACTTACAGGGGCTAACCGCCGACTCTTTAGCCAGGGCGCTCAAAATCGTAAGAACTGTAGCGCTGTAGGTACTGCTGACACAAACACACAATTTTGCGATTTATTTTGTTTTAAGTTTTATTTATTAGTTTTAATCTCGATGATTCATTTATTTTCCAAGTTTTCGTCGTTTTATAATAATACAATGAAAACTTCCGTAATAATAACATACCAACATTACCAGCTATTAATATTGCTCTCTCTCTTATGTACTTAAGTCCCTTTCTTTCACGTTCTATTCATTCTTGGAATTGAAAAGTAGTACCCTACGCACTAACTTTGTCGCGTCGCCCCATTGCGTTGCCGCGTAATGGTACGGGGCGATCGTGAATTCCATATTTTGTAATTAGGTACCTTAATTTACCATTATTGATGAATAAATAAACCTCTTTACATAATAAATATTATAATATTACTTTTATGTCATTACAAATCCGAGTATTCATAATCAAATATCATTTATTTTATTTATTAGAAATAAATAATTGACCGCTCGGACAAGATCACTTCATAATAATGCTCGAAACGTTCGGGTAGTTCCGTCGTCGTTCGGTTCGCCCGACGCAAAGCGCTGCACTTTTCGCGCCATTTTGTACGCCACGACATCCAACTGATTCAACCCTACTAAAATTCACGCACACATTTGCACGTGTACAGACGTCATTTGGTTTTGTAGTAGTAATAGGTAATTATTTTGCAAGTTTTGTATGAAGTGTCCGAGGTGTGACCAAGCGCAAATCCATGTTAAATGTCATAATCAGTATGTCTATTCTGTTACATCTCCCTCGGTGAACACCTAGGTGAAGTGGGCTGTCATCCTTTCGTCTGCTTTGTCAATCCCTAGCATTGGGGCCGATGACAGCTCACTTCACCTAGGTGTTCACCGAGGGAATTTGTAACAGAATAGCTCTACTGACGTTATATTTAATTCTGCTCCGGTCGTCCGTTAATTTACTAACCGGCGTTTACTCAGTTGTCAAGATTGTCAAAATGAAACTTTATTTTCGAAATCAAAATGTTTAGGAAATTTAGAACAATTTACAGAATTTGTAGATGCCCTACACATCAGAAAAATCCCCTTATTTTTCCCACAATAAGACATTATTATTCTTACAAAAAACGATATCAAACAAAATTAGAAAATTACTTAAGGTGTGTCCAGACACAGCGTGGCAATCATGAGCGGTAATTAAGCACTTTCAAATTCTGCATCCTCTGTTGATAAAGTGGTCGCACCCAATATTGTCTTTTTTAATAGGCTTTCTTCTGTTCCTTCTTCTACGCAATTTTAGAATAATAGTAGAGCTACACACGCGGCCGCTTTCATTGTGGTTTGAACGCGATATGAGCGTGTCTCGGATATGCCGCGTATTATTGCCGCGCAAACATTTCTGGATTTGTCTTATCTAGACGCACGGTTGATTTGTGTCTTGGGAAAAAACCGCGAGTAGCTGCGTTCTTTGCGCGCTGTGTTTGGACACAACTTTATATTGACATAATTATGTACCGACAAAATGAAATGTTGCAAGAACACTCATACATGACTACACAACTGACATTTTTATTTAGTTGTATTATTTAACACGGGTCTGTACGTTAAGGCTAGATAAAGTGATACATTGTCAATGAACATAGACCTGTGACGTTGCGATTTTTTATTTTGTTTGCTTTGATTACTGACCGATAAAAGAGTGAAAGACACATGACTCATTTATTTAACGCCAGATTTCCTGGGCCTCAAGTCTGCTATTACAATAGTGTCAGAATGGTCTATCATTGATTTTCATAACCCGTTGACTGCGGGCGAACATTCGCTACGCCGATCGCCAGTGCGGCTGGCCACACAACTGGTGTGTTGGCCGCACAGCCGAAACGCTTTTTCGTAAACGAGACGAGAGTGCGGCCGCACACGCCAAGCGTGTGCGGCCGTACTTTACGCCAGTGCGGGTTTACGCGCTTGGCGTGTTTTACTACGCGTGTGCGGATAAACACATACGGTTGTGTTTCATAATTTTGCGTCGACTGTGCGGGCGCTCACATACGGTTGTGTTTTTCGATTTTGCGTCGACTGTGTGGATATTTTTTAGAAATATTCACACGATTTATATTAAATATAAATAAATAAATAATTACTTATACATTATATCAGTTATTTTTCTCTCAAGACTTAAAAATGTAAATAGTATTGCCCCCCGATTATGTAGGCAAGTATGAAAACTAAGGGTTCTAAACCAAAATTATAAATTTATCTAGGTTTGTTACCTAGTATTTATACATATTTCAAACACGTCAACATTGGGACTTAATAATACTGAACTTCTTAATGCTTGACTTGAAACTATCAACTAGCCTATTGCAAAAGTACCTCTTTTGCAATAGGCTAGTTGATAGTTTGAGAATTCGATTATTATTTTTCTTGTGACTGGTTCTTCTTTTATTCAAAATATAAATCTTATTCCCCACTAGAATCCTATTCAGTATCGTCTAACACATACGGTTGTGTGTGCGCCGCACTCACGTATTTTTGTTGAAACACAAACGTATGTGTTTTGCCGCACTAGCGTACCTTCGGCCGCCACACAACCGTATGTGTTTTGCCGCACTGGCGTTTAGCAAAATACTAAAACACATACGGTTGTGTGTGCGCCGCACTCACGTATTTTTGTTGAAACACAAACGTATGTGTTTTGCCGCAGTCAACGTGATAATGACGCCATTATAATATAGATTACCAAACTTGTCAAAATCAACAAGTATGAAATCACTGATAGACCATTCGGACACTATTGTAATAGCAGACTTGAGGCCCTGATGTCATGTTATTTTTTGTTGGTGGAACATAAATACAATTAACATCGATGTTAGTTGTAATGTCTGATTTGCTAATTTCCGATTATGAAAAGTTTCGTGAAATTGGCCCTTAGTGTCGCAGAAAAATGCAGACAAGGTGTTATACATACATTGTCCTCTGTAACGTTATTATAAGCGGAGATATAACGTTACTGAAAAATAACGTAACTTTAAATATTGTTGTATGAAAATGATATTCTACAGGATGTTTGGTAGATCGATGCAAAGCCGTAAAGCGGAGCTACTATAGACTATTTACAACCATTTCAACCGAACTTGTCTTAGCCGAAGTGCGACTAATTTTTTTTTAGATTTTTGATGACAAAACCCAAAATATTGCAGTTAGTTGCATATAATGGCCAATTTGAAAGATAAGTCATTTGTTTTTTATTTTATTTGGTTAACATAATGTGTAATCAATCTAATTAAACATAATTAGGGGATCTGTGTGATAAGACATTTTTTTTACAGATTTTTAAAGTCAAAGACATTTTTAAAGATTTCAGAAATCTGTTTTTAGACGGCATGAAAAAAAATCACGGATGGTGCTTTTTTTGTTCAAACATTATTAAAAACATGTCTGGTTATTGTTCTTTCTTTCGAAGTATCAACTACGCGGATAGCTCACCAATTATTGAAATTAGGACCTACAAACCAAATTGAAGAAGAAAATTAATTTTTTTAGGCGAATTATTTAAAAGAAAATTATAATTAAAATCATTTATTATTCGTGTTCAAAATGTTCGCCGCGGTCTCTAACATCAACACGGGCCCGTCTTCACACTTCTGTTGTTGTTATTTTTAACAATAATCTCCAGTTTCATCGTTTCAAACGCTGAATTAATTATCTCAATCAATTCTTCTTTCCTGTTTATTTCTACATTCGTATAAACTTCACCCCACACGTAAAAGTCACGCGGAGTCAGGTCGGGTGACCGGGCGGGGCAATCCCTTGGCCCGTCTCTGCCGATCCAGCTGTTAAGGAAACAATTATTCAAGTGCTCCCGTACCTTTACTGTCCAATGCGCTAAACAACCATCTTGTTGAAAGATGACTTTTCGGTCTCTCTATCGAATATCGGGGCCTCGAATTCAGACGACTTGTCGGTCTCTAGCGAATACCGGCTAATTTGTATGGCGAATCTAGCCATACAAATTATCCGGTAAGAAATGGGTAATGAAATAAGTATCTAGTATACTAATTTAACTTTTTTAAATTTATTTGAATGAATTTCTCGAACGAGAAACGAGAATATGCAGACATCGTTTGCACGACGGATGTACCAAGAACGCTATCCTAATCGTAGATTACCGAATGTGAGGGTAACTCCCCGTTAATCTAGGTAGACATGATACTAACAACGATGAAGATATCTTGAAGGCATTTCAAGCTGATCCACATACCAACACTAGAAAAGTAGCTCGAAATTTAAACATAGGATTGGGCCCCATTTCTTACCGGATGATTTGTATGACTAGATTCGCCATACAAATTATCCGGTATTCGCTAGAGACCGACAAGTCGTCTGAATTCGAGACCCCGATATTCAATACAGAGACCGAGAAGTCATCTTTCAACAAGATGGTTGTTCAGCGCATTAGACATTAAAGGTACGGGAGCACTTAAACAATTATTTCCTTAACTGCTGGATCCCTTGGCCCGCCCGGTCACCCGAAGGACTCCGCTTGACTTTTACGTGTGGGGTCGGGCCATGGAAGTTTATACGAATGTGGAAATAAACAGGAAAGAAGAATTGATTGAGAGATTAATTCAGCGTTTGAAACGATGAAACGAGAGATTATGTTAAAAATAACAACAACAGAAGTGTGAAGACGGGCCCGTGTTGGTGTTAGAGACCGCGGCGAATATTTTGAACACGGATAATAAATGATTTTAATTATAATTTTCTTTTAAATAATTCGCCTAAAAAATGTAATTTTCTCCCTCAATTTGGTTTGTAGGTCCTAATTTCAATAATTGGTGAGCTATCCGCGTAGTTGATACTTAGAAAGAAAGAACAATAACCAGACATGTTTTGAAAAATGTTTGAACAAAAAAAGCACCATCCGTGATTTTTTTTCATGCCGTCTAAAAACAGATTCCTGAAATCTTTAAAAATGTCTTTTTCTTTAAATGTCTGTAAAAAAATTGTCTTATCATACAGATCCCCTAATTATGTTTTATTAGATTGTTTACGCATTATGTTAACCAAATAAAATAAAAAATAAATGACTTATCTGTCAAATTGGTCATTATTTGCAACTAACTGCAATATTTTGGGTTTTGTCATCAAAAATCCTTAAAATTTTGCTAAAAAAAAATTTGTCACACTTCGGCTAAGACAAGTTCGGTTCTAATGGTTGTAAATAGTCTATACTAGCTCCGCTTTACGGCTTTGCATCAATCTACCAAACACCCTGTATAACGTTATTTTTAGTTTAGGGTTTTAGTATCGTTACAAATATTGGACCGTTACGTGAAAACATTAAGACTGTGTCGAGTATAAGCGGCAAGCGCAAATTAGGTATTTTAACTTCCTGCGCCGTGCGAGTGCCGCTGTGTGCGTGAAACGCACACAGTTACGCTCGCACCCGCTCGACGCGCTCATGGGCTGTTGAAAATCAAAGCTTGTTACGTCGATGACTTACATTATTGATGGGTCTTCTCGGAATATCTCTAAACATTTTTTCTTTGTGTTCTCTACTCATAATACCAGCTACAACGTGTACCGCAACGTTAAAGAAAAATCAAAATGGCGATGGAGTGCCAGCTTCCATAAAAAAAAAATATAAGTTCAATCCCCCCTTTTTTTTTTTTATATGTGGGGACATTTTCACACACGGCCATCTGGCCCCAAACTAGGGAGACCCTGTACTATGGGTGTCAGACAGCTGATATACATGCACAAATACATGTTTTTTTTTTTTTTTTGTAAATACATACATATATAGATAAACAACACCCAGACACAAGGCAAACACAAGTGCTCATCACACAAATGTTTACCCTGGGCGGGAATCGAACCCGCAACACGCTGCGCAGCAGTCGATCGCTCAGCCACTGCGCCAACCGTGTCGTCTTTGGCAATAGGATACACCTGGTAGTGGGGGGGGGGGGTTTGGTTTAAACCGTAGGAATGGAGTTACGGAACCTGTTTTAGAGTTGAATTTTTGTAAATATACACATCATTTTGTATTCGATATTGTGTTTTACTACCATTTAATTGAAAAGCTGCTTAAAGACAAATGATTTATTTTAAATAATAAAACTGTTTATGATTAATATATTTAGCTTTTTATTTGTTACTATAATTATATAGACTTATGGAAATATTATAATATATTCATATAAATGGACATAGTTCACTTTCAAATATGAATGGAGTTTAAAACTAATACATATTGAAGTTGAATCATCAATAAAAAAAAAACATCCTTACATTGTTCAAATTAACAATTGCACTGAGACAGCATGTTTAGCGTGACATGAATGAAGAAAATTAAGCAATTTACCTATTACGTACACTAAATGACTTCTTTGCTAGGCGTAGATATACCCAATGCTTCTTCATATCCGGTCTTCTTTTCATGTTTGCCTGTGGATAGAACAAAACATAATATATATTTCTGACATTATCTACACTAATATTATAAAGAGGAAAGATTTGTATTGTTGTATGTTTCTAACGAATAAACTCAAAAACTACAGGTCCGATTTCAAAAATTCTTTTACCATTAGAATGCTACATTTTCCCTGAGTAAGATAGGCTATAATTATCCATTGAAAAAAATAGGGATCCTTGAGAAAATTCACGCGGACGAAGTCGCGGGCAAAGTGCTAGTATGGTTTATGGTTTAGTGTTACTTTTTCTTCATAAGGCGATCGTTCTGCAGTGCATTTATAGCTAATGCAGCAAGTAAATTTCGGCTAAATGAATGTCAACCAAAAAATTGTTATAATTATTGATTTTCCATTCATTGTTTTCCATTCACTAATTGTTTAAGTATAGCATCAAACTCCTAAGCGGTAAGCCTACTTTATAACCTTTGATTATTTACATGTCTAGATAGAGAGTCTAAGAGCGCCTTCGAATTAGTCGGGCGCCTTCGAATTAGTCGCGCGACAGCTGTGCGACGGCAGCGCTGCTTTGTAAATCCATACAAATCAAGTCGCGCGACTGTCGCGTAATTTGAAGGCGGATTTTTTTTTAGACGTTTTTAACGCTTAGGGCGCGTTTAAACGCTCGCTCCGCCCACTCAGTGGCAAAACTGTCATTATATAATGATGATGATGATGGCCACTGAATGCGTGTTTACCATACGGTGAACACGCATTCAGTGGCCTATAAAAATGTCGAATTACGCTATAATATTGTGCAGGAATTACAAAGGACGATTGAAAACAACAAAAAAAAGTACCTATCATCAGTAAATAAATTTAAAATAACTAAATTATAAAGAAATAATTAAATTTAACAAGTGTAATCTTATTCAAAAATTTGGCGCCATATTTACAGGGTTGCCTGTTAATTGACTGTTCCGACTTCAGTCTTCGCATGTTCGTTGAACTGTCAAAATTATTCGGTTTCGGATTTGTGAATTGCGTTTGAAGGACATCTTCGATATCTTTTGACTTTCGATTCGGTACGGAATCAAATCGAATGATTGTGAATAAGGGGCCTGGAATCCATTTAAAAAAAAATCAACAGATTTTTAGGTGACAGCACAGGCGAGGGCAGTGTTGCTAACTCCAGAAAATATATTATACTAAATCTACGTTGAGAAAATGCTAAAAAAAGATGCTAAATTTTTTTTCAACACT
The DNA here is from genome assembly GCA_947361185.1 of Charanyca ferruginea. Lineage (NCBI taxonomy): Eukaryota > Metazoa > Arthropoda > Insecta > Lepidoptera > Noctuidae > Charanyca > Charanyca ferruginea. The sequence goes on along the minus strand of OX376059.1, from coordinate 14,783,234 downwards.
ATCATGCTGTTTCAATTTTTGTGCTTCTAATTTGTTTCTCAGTAGGATGCTTTAATAAAATAGTTTCGTCTACACACTTACTCGTAAATTGAGTCTTATTGCATAAGATGAAAGCGGTGCAATAAGATTCAATTTCAAAATAATTGTTGTTGTGCGTACATAACAACAATTATTTTCCAGAGAAAGAGTACTGTTTGGACGTATTAAAGAGATAGGAGCGTCACTGAGAGAAGTGTATGCACACTAAACACAAAAAGTGGCCAAATGCTAAATGGAATTTTGGGAAAATGCTACATTTTACCCTGGACGAGAGACTGACAGTGACCATTTAGTGACGTCAAAAACAGGGGTGGCAAATAAGTATGATACGATTTATCGATATTTTCTAAGATTTACTATGGCCATATGTTACAAACTGTATTATATTAACTTTTGTCATACGATAATATTAATACCATTACAAGTATTTCAATGTCCTACTTTACTAATAATAACACTTTTCTATACTTCTGCAATATTATTTTGTTAAAGAAAACATTCATAATGTATTCAGTAATGATAAGTATTTTTTACCCGCCTGCGGCGAAACCCAAAAGGAGGGTTATTTTTATATTAATTTCTCGTAAATAATCGTTTAGTTAGAAGTAAACCACATACTTTTTTAAACGATCATTTAGCTCTGAATAATGATGATGATGAAATATGTAAGTTTGAGTACCTATTTAAAATCAAGTATTACCTAATGCATTAAGTGTAGGTTTTTTAAATCATAATTTAGGTAATAATAAGATAGTGGTCAAACGTATGCCTATTAATAATAAAAAAAAATAAAAAAAATTATAATATATGGAATAAATGATGATTGAATGTTTTTATTGTAGCTTCTATTTGCACTTTATTCGAAATAAATTCAAAATGTGATTCAGATAAAAAAATATGCAACAGTTCATTAAATATTAAATCGATCGATAACATTTGATTGGGCATCTTTTACGACAGGACATGACGTTTGACGAAGCTGGTGGCTATTAATGTTATTAATCGCGTAAAATACTTTATAATGATCATTTTAGCATATAGCTAGTCCATTATACAAAAGTATTTGCAACTAATTTCATAAAAAATACAATTAATTATCGTGTATATCCGACACCCTGTTCCTGTTGCACAGGGCTATTTTGAGCTATCTAGTTTCCCATATCGTTAGGCAATTAAAAAAATAAAATTAATCATTATCACGAAGTAGTATGTATTCTACGTATTATAAATACAATAAATTACCTACCTATACCTCGACAAAATGGAAAGAACAGCAGATTTTTTTTTCGCGAGTTTTAGGACAATGACCCTCTCAAAAATGGGCGCGCATGTAAAACTGTAGAAACTACGCTTACTTGTGTACGTGTTCCGCACACAAGCCCTTCAAATCTGCCCTGTTGTTCTTGTTGCGATTGCAGCGCAACACTATCTAGACATGTAAATAATCAAAGTTTATAACCGTCTTGGTACGAAAGGAATGAATGGCGAGATTAAGGAAAGCTTAAATACCTTTCTTTGTTGATTTATTCCTCTTTGACTCTTTGTCTTTTGATTCCTTCTTAGATTTTTTATGTTTTTCAGTCTTTGTGTCCTTCGTATGAGGTTCGACAAGTAAAGCGACATCGTCCGCTACGTCACTATCTTTCGTTGGTTTCTTGCCATTTGTCTTGCTTATATCGTCAATAAGCAGCGCCTCTTCTACTTCCTTAACTACTTCTGGTAGCATTAGATCTACGGTCTTTTGCTTAGTTTTCTTTTCCTTCCTCTTCTTTGTAGGTTTGTCGCCGGTCGCTTTATCAGCGGATTTGGTCTTTTTTGATGACTTGGGTTTTTTGTCCAACAGTCCAGTTTCAGGCGTGGGATAGTGATGTATTCTTGACGTAAGTAGTTCTTCTTCACGTAGAGGCCTGTAAGTATATGAGATGTGTATAAACTAAGTGAAACACATTTTGATTTTCGTAAATTCGATATGTTATGTAAAAATGTAGTGATAGTATAAAGTTCCGGCCACAGATATAGATAGACCTAGATAACGCAAGTATCACGATCTGTATGAAAACCAAGCGTGCCATTTTTTGGACGTCACAATGTAATACGAATGTTTAGTTTTTCCTAAATTTGGTATTCCCAGGTATTACTGAGGGTATTAGATTAAAAATAATTGTTTTTTAAATTAATTACACATAATATTAATCACAAAATGACTTACCGATGGAAGGAAACGTTTACTTTATTTTTTTACTTACGATTTTTTATCGTAAGTTAGGCACGAAAATAGGCACGCGAAGTAGTTGCTCTTGCGTTATCTAAGTCTATCTATATCTGTGGTCCCGGCAGTACTCACTGGTCGAGGTCGAGGTCGAGCGCGCGGTGCGGGTCGTCGCGCGGCGGCGGCGCCTCGTCGTCGGAGGGCGCCGCGCCCTCGGGCAGCTCGCCGCCCTCCGCCACCGCGGGCCGCGCGATGGTAGCCTCTTCTAAACAATACGTACAAATAATGTACTTTAATGTTCATCGAAATTGTAACACGGCTAATTTACAAAACAATAACATAAAGAACCAGTGAATATCACTATTCACTGGTTCAGGGGCTACTTCAGCACACCCTTGACACTCCATAGGAACGAAACGAATTGCCTACACTTATACTAAAATAATAGACTATACAGATACGTGCGTGAGTGTGCGTGTGTACGCGCCGCGCGAACAAAAACGCAATTTCCAGAGATAGTCGTTCGACGCGGGGAGAGGTGAGGAACGGTTTCAGAGGGAGGCGGAGCGTGTCACTACTGTACGGTAGTACTAATACTTAGATAGATAGATAGATAGATAGACTTATACTGACTTCAGTCTAGAATGCAGAAAATATTAGTGTGTCACAGGTGTCTTCCCTCTTACTCATAGTCATAGTCCGATGGGACTGCAATCCGCCACGACTGGTGAGAGATTAGGAGCAGGACCAACAACGTTATGCGCTTTCCGTGGAGTAATCAACTCCGCTACTGACATATTGGCCCTGACCCCACGTCTAATAGTCGCGCTTGCGATAACGAGACCAACGAGGCAGTCAGGCAGGCTCTGTTTGCTTTTCATTTATCACTGTAGTAACTTTTCTGTTAACGTTTGCGACAATCGCTAGTATAATGCAGGCACTTCACATGGTGTATTTGTCCAAATATTCGCCTTATTTGGGTAATCCAAAATGGACTTTATTCTAATAACCATAGGGTTAATTTTGTATTATCCAAATAAGGCGAAAATTTGTACAAATACGCCATATGAAATGGTAGCATAAGATGTATGGCAGATCACCACACGCTCACGAAAATAAATACAAAATAGTTAAATAAATAAATAGTTGTTAAATAGTTATTATTTTTAGCTACATAGAGCGTGTGGGTGAACGAATGGATGAGTTTAGTCTAGGCCCTTTAGTTGTGAGTTGTGACATTACTAAAAACACTAACCTTCACTGTCTGAGTCACTCGATGGTTTATCCTTTTTGCTTTTACGTTTCTTCGACGTTCTTTTTTCCTTTTTCTTTTTGTTTGAACTTTCTCGTGATGTTAAATACTTATCAGATCTCTTGGCTGTCAACAAATTTCAATTGTAAGACAACAGTAGTGCTATTCTGTTACAATCGCTCTCAGTGAACACCTAGGTGAAATGAACTGTCATCTGAGAGCTAGGGATTGACAAGCAGACGGACGGACGACAGCTCACTTCACCTAGGTGTTCACCGAGGGAGGTTGTAACAGAATAGACTTACAGAATGCTAAAATTAATGACCAAGTTAACAAATAATCTCCTAAAACGAACTTGTCTTATGTTACCTGCAGTCATACAGTACATAACCATTAGAGCGGTAATACAGACCATCCAATTCCGAAACTGATCAGTGTGTCACAGTCAAAACTTTTAACCATTCAAAACTACTTTAAACTACAAAAATCAGTCAAAACTACTTTTAAACTGTTTCAATTTATCCTTAATACTTAGAAACCTATTAGGTTGGTAGGTTTTTTTTTTGTTGTCCTTTTAAAACTTTTGTCTTGTAGTGATTCTTATAACAACGGCGTTCCGTATGTTTGTTTTCGTAACGCAAACGCATTTTATCTTAATAAGGGTTCTGACTGAAGTCAGTCAAAATTAGTTTTGACTGGTTAAGAATTTTGACTGTAACACAGTGTTTTGGTTCTGATAAATATCAACACTCACGTGCACTAAAATAGTACAGCACCAAAAACTGACCTGTGTCTACAGCTCCCTATAATTCCGAAATAAATTGAGATCACGATATTTGCTGTTATAATGTCTTACTGTTCTGTACGTTAGTGTCCATTAACACTAACGTATAGTAAACTCTGTGCACGCAATATTGCGTGCACAGAGTTTTTAGACAAGGGTAGGCAGAAAACGCCACAGTTCGATGGGTGCAGTTAAACGAAACTAACCTCTAACAACAGGCAGGCAAACCATATTTTACTGAAAAAAAAAATGCTGTCGAAAGTGGTCTCGAATCAATCGTTTCACAAAACTTATTTGAAGTCAAAAATCACATTTTTGGTCAACTATCTTAACTCGAAATCTAACGTCGAAATTGCTCTATCGTGCATGGACTACCGTTCATATACGGACTTGACTAATTACAAGAATACATACTATGAACTTGTAGCGGCACTTCGAGTGCTATTTCAGCGATGGGCACGTCGTCCTGCTGGTAGGACCGCGGCGAGTCGTCCTTTAGATAATGCGGGTTGTTTGCTTGCTCTTGTCTTCGGGCTTCGCGCAACTGTGGGTACAAAAGAGCAATGAAAATTTCCGTCACGCTTGAAGAAGCGTTTTTGTTTGTCGAACGCTAATAAGGTGATACTTGTTTAGTATTTACCTGTCCACATGAGCGTTACACTTAAAAAGACATCGTCCAGTTATCAGACTAGCAACGCCTGACCTTACAACTATGTGTTAAAAGGTTATCTAACTAGCTGATGGATCATCACCATGTTGCATGTCCAACCGTCAATATTGTAAAAGCGGGTTAATCAACCTGGGCCTCAAGTCTGCTATTACAATAGTGTCAGAATGGTCTATCATTGATTTCATAATTGTTGTTTTTGACAAGTTTGGTACCACTGACACGTCTTTGAAAGAAATGGTAATCTCGTACAAAATGACAACTGAATGACTGACTTAGGCGGTAATCTGCTAAAATTTTGACAGTTCCTATGATCAGTGACTTACCATTAAAACGTCATTGTGCAGTCAATGATCGACCATTATGAACTTAGCAGATTACGAACTTTAAGCAAAATGACAATGGGATCGTGTTGGAATTACGAAATTATAAAAATAGCAGACTTGGCCCCCTGGCCTATTGTATTCCATTGCCTCCGGATCTCCGCCAGTGTATTTATTTACTTATACTTCATGCACAAAAGTACAAAGGCGGACCAGCGCCAGTTGCTTTTTCCAGGTCGTCGCTTCGCTATAAAAGTGAGTTACCATGGCAAGTTCTTCCGGCGTGAACTGCGCGGTAGGTCTGGGGTCCTTGGGCGGCGGCGCGAACACCGCGGCCTCGGCCTCGCCCTCCGAGCTCGAGCTGTCCGACGACCAGCGCTCGTGAGACAGCCATTGTTCCAGGTTCAAGCTGTAATACGACACGATTATTACTGTTATTTTTCTGAGATAAAGGTGGTGTTTAGACGTGTGTTTAAGGTACAATGTAACTATTCATTTAAAAGTAAATTACCTACTTTATTATTATTTTGTATGTCAATAGATATATACTACTCAAAACAAAATAAGGGCCACAAGGTATTTTGTCTGTACCATGAAAATAATAAAACCAATATATATTTTTTGTCTCCATAACGAAAACTAATGTTGTTTTTACCATGTAGACCAATCAATTTATTCAAATAATAATGATTAAAAAGTTTATTTGCTTTTGAAAGAAAAAACACATTTTAGGTTAAAAATAAAAATAACGTAAAACAACGTTACTGAAAACAAAAGAAAATACTCCATGCTCATCTTTTAGTAACGGGTATGCGGCCTCGTTTAGCTACGCACTCCTGAAGCCTGGAGTGCATGCTCTCAATCAAATGCCTGACATTTTCCATTGGAATCTCTTCCCAGGTCCTTTTCACAGCGTTGATGAGTTGCTGTTGGTTGTGGATTTCCTGATCACCGTCTCTAACTCTTCGTTTCAACTGATCCCACATGTGCTCTATTGGATTTAATTGCCGGCCACGGCAAGACTTGAATTTGAGAGTCTTCCAGTACAAACCGAGTCCTTGAGCCGTGTGTGCACGAGCATTGTCTTGCATCAAGATGAATCCAGGACCCGCTCGCTGTGCAAATGGGATCACATGTGGTCTGACAACTTCCTCAATATACCGCTGAGCAGTAACAGTACCCTCATTTAAAATAGCGAGCTCAGTTTTGCCGTGTAAGCTTATCCCGCCCCAAATCATTACATTTGGACCACCAAAACGATCGACTTCATGGATGCAGGCTTCTGAAAATCTCTCGCCGCGTCTTCTCCATACTCTAATACGCCGATCGTCGTTAAAAAATTTAACTTTGCATTCGTCTGTGAAGAGCACCATGCCCCATTGGTTTATGTCCCAGTCCAAATGTTGACGGGAAAATCTTAAACGATTTGCACGATGATTTCTGGTTAATGGAACACGGCCAACTCGCCTTCGCCTCGCCTTCCTGCTGGTCTTCATGCAATCGATTACGAATAGTTTGGTCACTGACACGAGTACCCGTTGTCAGCCGTAAACGATTTTGCAGATTGCGGGCCGTCGTTGTGCGATCTCGGCGCGCACTTAATCGAATGTAACGATCCTCTTGAGCCGTTGTAATGCGAACTCTGCCCGAACCAGGTCTTCTTCTAACACTGCCGGTCTCTTGGAAACGATTCCATAGATTTTGAATAGCTCTTCGAGAAAATCCCAATTGCAAACCCACAGATCGCTGCGAATGACCTTCTTCAATCATCGTAACGGCTCTGGTTGCTGTCAGCGAGTCCATATGACGCCTGCGTGCTTGTGGCATATTGCAAAAGATGTTTCTGACTCGAGATATCAATGAACTCTGATAATTTCTAATAAACCAAGAAGCTAAGGAAAGCAAAACGTCAAAGAAAATGGAATCAAAATTTTCAAAAAGGATTTTAAATCAAATTTTATTTAAAATTGTTGCCAGCATTAGATGAATACTACAATATTAAAAAGTTTAGCTATCAAAGAGTTTGTATACTCAATATTTTACTACTTTCAATGTTTAATAAATTACACCAAAATGAAAAAGTACCTCGTGGCCCTTATTTTGTTTTGAGTAAAGCCACTCGACTCCTATTCAGAGCCGCCATAAAGTTTGAATCGTACTGTACCTAATTATTCATCATGCGTGTGTGTTCTTATTTTACATTATCTTCGACCGAATTACATACTCAGCACATTTATATATGTATATATAATTGCAGTGCGTGTAGGACACCGTTTTCCGTTTTTATTTTTTAACTTCAACATGGTCAAAATCGCTAGCAGAAGCTAGTGTAACGTTCCAAAAACTCGAATCGAACCCGCGCCACGCAGCGCAGCAGCTATTTAATCAGCCACTGCGTTGCTACAGCCTTGATTAGATTGACAAATTTTAGTTTAGTAAATCACCAATATTTAATTACACATTAACCTCTAATCTCTCCGATTTAATCCAAACAAGGTAAAACAATCCTTAAGGCGCTGTGCATAGTCAAAATAGGCTCCACAGAACAGTTTTTTAGCAAACTGTGTACATTTTAGAGCAGCAAAGAAAAAAATATGTTAATCTTGATCATATTTATAAGTGGACCATTGTTTACAAAACACGTTTTCGGTAAATTTTCTCGATAGAAAAAAATCATGAATTAACCATGAAAATTGAAATTCTAGCAATTGTAACTGTATTACTTATAAACAGATCTTGATAAAATTAATTAGAGTGTTGTAATGTATAATAATAAGGGGAACTGTTATTTTATTTATCGATTGAAATAAGATATTTGTGAGGATGAATTTATTTCATTATAAATAATTCGAACGACTCGAACGAAACGTCGCGCCATCGCGGTGTCTTGTCGCTTCTCTTTCATTTCTACGCAAAGCGACAGTGACCGCTGAGGCATGCTGTGGTAACTTAGAACAAACGGCACGGTACGCTGTAAGCACTGCCATCTATTAGCTGCTTCAAGAAAAAAAAGGCTGTTTGTAATTTTTATCAAACAATTTCACTAGATGGCAGTTGTAACAAATCTCTGTGAAATAACGATGACAATAAAGTGACGTTGACATTTGACATTTAAACGTCAACATTTTGAATTTTTCACAAAAAATATCTTGTTGGCGTAATCTAATCTGTTAGTTAATTTTCTTGTGTTTTCTCGGTTTTATTTTCATTCGGTGCGTTGAGTGAATTTTGTTACTCCGGCTTTACTTGAAGATTGCCATAAAACACTAATCGTGAACTTCACTTGTTACTCAATAAGTTTAAGATGGTTCTCAAAGGTCTTGTTGTGTTTCTGGCTGTTCCACGCTGTTCCACGAAACTTGGAAGCGGTAAGTTGTCTCAGTCCTGAGTATATTTTTATTTCAAACCCATTCAGCTGTTGAAGTGCGATTGAGTAACAAATCTCTAGACAATTTAAAATTATTGACTTTTTAACAAGATTAAATATTTTGTTAACTAGAAAAGTCAATAATTTTAAATTTGAGGATTTAATTATTTTTTACCAAACCAAGATACAAGTTGTGTACTCAGATTCTTTCCTTTTTTATGTTTGGTGAACATCTTGTAACAACTTTTTAATTATCATGTTTTAGGATTGCCGTTGCACCGGTTTCCAAATCCAAACAAACTTGCTCAAATAGAACATTTTCGCATGTGGGTTATGAAAATTTGGAGGTGATATTATTGGAGAAGATAATGAATTCATTCATTCAGACACAGAAAAGTGTATCATAAACATTTTGAAGATGTTTACTTATTCCCAAATATAAGTCTAACTGCATTGGCAATTCCAGGTAAAATTTGTTATTTTTTTTTAACATTCATGGAAAAACGTAATTAATCCAGCCATGTCTTGTTTTATAAAATACAAAATAAGGCAATGTATAAAAATAGAAACTGACTTCGTAAAGAAGTTTTTAAGCAGATTAATGTTGAATTAGAAATAATGTCTTATAGTAGATTATGCATCAAGGGGATAAAGTAGCGTCTTATGTAGTGGGCGCCGTATTGAATCCCGAGCAAAACGAAGGATTCTAGCGTTCACTCCTGAGCGGAGTTAAGACAAAAATCCTAAGTGCAGCGTGGGATTCAAGGTCGCCCAAGACAAAGGCACCTTTATCCCCGAGGAGCATACTCTACTTTTCACACCATCTATGAGACAATAAAAACAATAGTACTAGACTTAAGAGTAGATTGTTGGTCATACCAATGGCTTCTGATTTAATGTATTCCGGAGTCAAATCACTATCGTCACTTGACATTTTTGTAAAAATTTGCTTATATGTAATTTGTTGGTTATCAAAGCAAAGCAATTTTCAGTATTCGATTTGAGCCTCTTTTTAATTTGTGTTCTATTTTTCTTTTATTTATATTCTCTTAGTGGTGGCCAGTTCGATTTTCGAACAATTTATTTTTAGTGCAGATCCCTCAGATTATGATACAAGATGCAGATAGACCGCGCGGAACACTGAAAGTGAAGCCGAAAAAGCAAAAACAAATTCAAAAGCGAATACCTACAATCTCGTGATTGTATTCGCTTTTAAATTTGTGTTTGTATTTTCATTTGTTTTTTTTAACGATGCGGCGTTTCGTGCTATACTGACGCGTGTCCGTACAGCACGAAGCGCGTTGTAGGTATTCGCTTTTGAATTTGTATTTGCTTTTTTGGATTCACTCTCAGTTTTTCAAGCGGTCTATCTGCCTTTTGTTTCATAATCTGAGGCAGATCTTAATGGTAAACGTTCGTATGCTATTTCTACTGTTCCAAATTCAAATCACATTATTGACCAGTGGGTCATAATGAAATTCAGTACAATATTATTGCCCTGCTAGACCTCAGGTCTTAAATGACTTACTTTAGGTTAGGTTTGCATGACATATAATTTGACATTGTCGAGCAGGTGGTGTGAAAAAATATTTATTTTCATTAAAGTAGTCAAAAGTTCTTTTAACTTAATTGATGATGATAATGGCTTCCTAAGAATGAATCCTTTTATTCCAAATGTTTAAGGCGTTTATCCTCATTAAAATTTACCCTATAAATTTCAGGTGTGCATGTTGGTGAGCGCAGGCATATTGAACTGCCATCTATGCCAATTCAAATGGCGACAGCCTCCTCTACCACACCCATTCTCATGGACACAGATTTATCTTCAAGGCCAGGTAAATGATACATTACAGATACTTATAATACCTAATGAAAATATATAACATTATAAAGCATCAAGGCCATTTGAGGCAAATGATTGTGAGGGTTAATATAACATTAATAGACTTGTTATTATTTGTAAAATGTAAAGTGTTTTTAAGTGAAGGTTTCGGCGTCTTGAGAGATTCTTAGTAGAGGTTTAAAACTTACCTTTGGATTCCGTCACCATCACTGACATGCTAATGTTAACAGTATCTCTAAGTACAGACGCCAGCACATCAAGCCATACCTAACTGTCAAATTTTCCCAATTAAATATGAACCTTAGAATTTTGTAATAAAGTTGAAAATCTATCAAAGAAATTTGACAGATTGTAGTAGCTTGATGTGCTGGCCTCTGTACATATAACGTGTTGCGCTTGACCGGTAGTAAAAGTAAAGATAGGTAGGTAGGTAATTCATTTGAACGTAAAAAAAAACTGTTATTTCAGAGTTTTAAGTTTTCACTTCTGTCGGCAGTGTTTATAAATAACCCAATGTTTCAATTTGTGTTTATTATGTTCTTACAGTCATGAATATTGAACTGCAATCTACTTCAGTACAAAATAAAGACAGCCTCCTCTACCACACCCATTCTCATGGACACAGATTTATCTTCAATGCCAGGTAAATGATACATTACAGATACTTATAATACCTAATGGAAATGTATAACATTATAAAGCATCAAGGCCATTAAAGTCAAATGATTGTGAGGGTTAATATAACATTAATAGACTTGTTATTATTTGTAAAATGTAAAGTGTTTTTAAGTGAAGGTTTAGGCGTCTTGAGAGATTCTTAGTAGAGGTTTAAAACTTACCTTTGGATTCCGTCACCATCACTGACATGCTAATGTTAACAGTATCTCTTAGTACATATAATGTGTTGCGCTTGGCCGGTAGTAAAAGTAAAGATAGGTAGGTAGGTAATTCATTTGAAAGTAAAAAAAAACTGTTATTTCAGAGTTTTAAGTTTTCACTTCTGTCGCCAGTGTTTATAAATAACCCAATGTTTAAATTTGTGTTTATTATGTTCTTACAGTCATGAATATTTAACTGCAATCTACTTCAGTACAAAATAAAGACAGCCTCCTCTACCTGATCAGTTGAAATGGACACAGATATATCTTCCAGGCCAGGTAAATATTTTACAGTCGGTCAGAGATAGTGTTGACCAATTTTGCTGATAGATTCTTTGCAGTTGGTAATCGACACACAATACAATGTTTAATTTTGTTTTTCTTATGTGATTACAGTAATGAATGTTGAACTGCCATCTTCTTCACTTCAAATTGAGACAGCTGTCTTTGTCTGTTTGTCTGTCCAGACCAGTTCAAATAGACACACTATCTTCCTATCGAGGTAAACAAAATCAACACAATTATTAAATGTACCTACTTTATGTAATTAATATTAATGTAAGATTTGTAAACAATTATTTATAGTGAGTTTCGAAATAAATATTCTATATTATACTAGCGACCCGACCCGGCTTCGCATGGGCCTACAGCCTTCCTCGATAAATGAACTACCCAACAGAAAACTAATTTTTCAATTCGTACCAGTAGTTCCTGAGATTAGCGCGTTCAACCAAACAAACAAACAACCTCTTCAGCTTTATAATATTAGTATAGGTATTCTAATTATTACCCAATGTGTAATTTTGTTTTTATTTTTTCAGGTTATAAGATTTCTATGCCTTTGACTGCAACAGAAAAGAAGCTGAAAAATATAATATCCGTAGTAAAAGCAAAATTGCGCAAAGCTTACAATACAAACAAAAAGCTAAGAATGCAAATGCTGATGGTAGAAAAAATTAGTAAGTTGAAAAAAGCAATTTGCAAAGAAACCTGCAGGGAGATGATTTACCCTAGCAACACCGTTGGCCTGACTATGGGATACATAGCAGGTTTGTTTTTTCATTGATCATTTTAGCATTTAGCACTGCGTTAATGATTCATATTCATTAACGCGTTATCTAACGACGTTAAATCTTAGACTGGCCAGTCGGCCATTGATGCATAAAATCACGATGAAAGTTAATTAAAAACTTTTTCTTTTCAGATGAAGGGAGACTCCTGAATGAAAGTGTGGACACAGCCAATCTCATCTTATACCTACTTACAAATTATTTGACTCTGTCATTTCCATAAACCTGACTTAGGAAAAAATTGTAGATGTGCTGTAACTTGGCAATCTCCACATCATAGATGTGGTATAAAAGTTTAGCAATATTGAAATCCATGACTTCCATCACAAAAACTGGTAACAAAGCAACTGTGCCGTCTGTAAGGAGTTGGGTAAAAAGTATAGAAGCTTTTTTCGCCTTGCCAAAGTATTTACATTCTGCAGGTTTGAAATCGATACTGCTGCGCCATATTAATCAAGACCCCTTAGAAAATTTCTTTGGGGCAATAAGAGCGCATGGTCTCCGCAATAATATGCCAAGTGCTCATACTTTTATTAGCGCTTACAAATGATTACTGATTATTATCACAGATAAGAGGATATGTAATATAACATCATACAAATTGGTTGAGGTTAAATGTAAAGAAGACAATTTAAATTATTGCATTCATAACAAAAAAATAACTGAAAAGCCCCAACCAGAAACAAGCAATTTCAAATTTGAAATAGCTGAGGACCACTTGTGCGTTAAGTACGCAGATGTAGATTTATTATCAAATCCCGAAAACAAAGATAAATGTGCAGCAGTGGCATAGCAAAATATTGGGAAGGATTGTCAAACCTGCAGACATGATTTCGAATCTGAAGAAATGCAAGACTATCATAAATATATTAAAATTAAAGAGTATGCACAAAAACTTTACTTTCTTACCCAAGTCGTGAAGCATTTTCATGTTTTTTTATTCACAAAAGATTGTGATAGAAATTCAAAAGACTAAATATAAATATAATATATATGCATATTTAGAACTAGAATTAACAATAAATATTCATTATCAACTTTAATTTTATTAAATGTAACCAGCATAGAAATTTATTAATAAAATATGATTTTGTTATTTTTGAACAGTTGATATCTGAAAAAACACGTTTTGGGATGAAAGTGATGTTAAAAAAGTGGTAGCTATTAATTACGATGTAACTCATAAAACCCGAAATAAAAACTAATAACTTAAAACATTGTTTTTTTTCTCTCTAAGAAAATGTCACGCATTGTTTACAAGATTGCATTATTTTCAGGGGAACATACCCCCGAAAATAATGCAATAAATAATAATAGCTATAGAAGCTGGGTACGCTATACGGCTGCACTATATCCTATCTATATTTATAGATATGTAGGGCAGTAGATTTAGTTCGTGAAGCAACCACTAGACGGCAGCACTTTCGCGACCTCGAGCGAAGCCGAAGTTACCTATCTATATTAGAGTATATTCATCTATGCGCTGAGGCGCGCTGCTAGATGGACCTGTGTCATTTTGTTCTGCGCACCGCTCAGAAATAACGGAGGGCAATAAAGCGATCTTATTTCACGAAACAAGGACACATGATGAAAGTTGTAAAGTAAGTACCTACCTTTTTGTGCACACCTTATTACGTTTGTATGGATTATCTATAGCGTTATTTTGCCGTATTTGTTCATTGTACGATTTGTCTAGTGGTCTCGTGCGTTGCTCAAAATTTCTATTGACTAATAACCCTGAGATCAAATCCCATACTGAATGGTATACTTTTTGTTATTTTTTTCTTTTTACATTATTTTTTGAATTGTTTTTATTATTTTGTTTAAAATATATTTGAAATGATGATAATTCTTGAGGATTTACTTATTTTTGAATTGTATTGTTTTTCCTTATAGTAAGAAAGAAACGGTTGACGAGCAATCCTTCAGCAAATAAATCACCGGACAATACTTTTCATGAGTATGTTTATAGGTACACACGGCTACACATCAAGCTATACTTTTCCAGTATACGCTGATCTCGAATCGTATAGAATTCCCATACAATAAGAGGTCAGCTAATACTGGAAATGCATATCTTGATGTGTAACCGTGTGTACATGGTGATACAGAATATTGTAGTACAAAGTAATATGAAAGGAGGTCATTATATTGAGCTCATCAATATGGACAACTTTTACTATGGCTCCAACCCTGAAATCGTAAAACAAAATCTGCCAGTCCCCGCCGGACCATAGTTTATTGGCTGGCGCCACAGTAAAAGTTGTTCATAATGATGACTGTGTCTTTTAGTATTTCTACACTCTTCTGGGTTAAAATTTAGTTTACGGTAGCACGAGTTGGGGGTGTGAGGGTGGGGGGAGGTATGGGGTGGGTCCCCGACTCCCCAGATACCACTCCCATGAAAAGAAAACGCACTTTTTTGTAACCTAACCTCAAAACACTAAACTTGTCTAAAAGGCGTCTGCAACGGTTACGAAAAATGGCACAAAGACGGTCGTTTCTGTCAGCAGTGTTTAAAGGAACCTAACTAACCAAACCTCAGGGTGTCACTGATGTCGACCTATAACCTAAGTTTTTTCTTTCCAAAGAGTTTAACACAAGACAGTGACAAGACACAAAGGTCATTTCTTTTTTTTTACGTTTCGTTTTATCAATAGGGTATTTTACTATAGACGAGAAAAAATCTATAAATATGTTATTGAGACAGTATAGGCATAAAGCAGTCGGAAAATGTAAGTTTTAGTTCATAAAATAACAAAACAAATTTTTAAATTCAATTTAAAGTTTTCAGTATTTATAATCTGTTATAAAACACCGTGAAATAGTAGCGGCCATGTTATTACGCCGTACGGCTGTGTAAACAAAAAATTGTCAACTGTCAGTCAGCCGATTGGCGTAATAAAGGCTTTGTACTTTTATTATTTTCGTAACCAACGTAATTTTTTCATTATTACACCTATTACAAAATGTATAGCGTGCGGCAGAGTGTAATGTGAACGTGGCAACCCAGAGTGGTTACCCGGTCGCCCGTAGGAGGGCGCCCGCGCATGTTCGATATAGTTCTTATGAGGTAGGCAGTGTGTTAAGTAGAGTGTAAGACGCTACCCGCGAATGTGTGCGCGCGAAGTTTAAGCTTTAGTTAAGATTTAGTTTAGTAGTGACTTGTGATCTGGCAAATATACAGTAACCTGATAGCACCAGCGTTTTTCTACACCCGTTCCCCGGCTATAACTTTTAATTATTTTTCAATGATATACAATTATCATATTTAATATGAGCTCATTTGATACTAAACGAACTGACGTCATTTACGCTGAGCAATATGGCGTCTAGTAAGAGGCGTTTTCGTCAAACTACGCGCGAAATTATACTGAAAATTTAAAATTTAGATGCACTTATTTATGTGAATGATTTATGGCACTTATCGATTGAATAAAATTTTTGTGTTTTTTTTTGGTGGCACTACAGAATTTCATTGAGACACTTTTCAAAAATGGGTGTAATACCCTATTTTGCACGATATTTTACACCACAAACAATATATTTACAGCTTTGGTGGTCAATCGCCAATTTGAACGTTCCATTTTCGCTTTTTAGGTGTTATGATGTGATTTGAGGTTAATAAGTTATTTTATGAATTTCTCGAAAACTTCACAATTTCTTTTAATGAGAATGGTAGCGTTATAATCGGAGACCCAACCCCTACCAACTTCAATACTTTTTACCCAACCCTTTTTGTTTTTTTTTTTCAGAGATACCACCGTAAACGAGTCGTACCTACCTTGTAGAAACCGTTTCTCAAGAAGAAGCATACCTACCTAACTTTTGATGAAATGTAGTGAAACGAAATAAAAATGTAAACACTGTCACGCTTAATCGATTTTTGACAGCTGCAACTAGTGAACAATATTTATGATTTTTGTAAAAACTGATACGTATAACTGTATTATAATGTCTGTAAGAGGTCATAAATAAGATAATCCAACAAGATAAGGTAGTTTATATATTTATTTTATAACGCATTTTTAAGTTAACTTAAGGCAATCGGGAATAATTTCATTCTAAGGCAGTGTCAAAAAACCAATAACCCAATGGACAGGGTATAATTGATCGGGATCTCAAATATATTATTTTTGAAATAAATAGTTTTAAAATTATTTAAGAAAATACATCAAAAAATACCCCCTTATCTCCGAAACTACCAGGTAAACCTAAAATGTTGAATAAAAAAATCAGAATACAGTTCTTTACTTATAGATTTATACTGAAAAACGAAAGTCCATGACCGTCGTAATTATGGGATAAATGGTAACCGTCACCATACGAGTGTAACTCGCACTTGCCCGGTTTTTTTTTTGTAGTACTTATAACCCTTGGAAAAGATGTGTCTGTTCTTTTATCCTAGTACTTGGCAATGGTACTGGGTGATGGCAAAAATATTTTTTATTTATTTAGAACTTTGCTTATTATAATTATGTGCATATTAGCATCCATGGGCTCGCGAGAGGCATTTTAGCGCTCACCGACTATCGAGTGGTAGGTGTGCCGTACGGCATCTTAGCGCTCATGACATGGTCGCGACAGAGCAAACTTTTTTGAAACGCGACTTATTGTTTTGTTAGAATATGGATGGCGCCAAAATAGAGCCGCGCGTAATCATGAACGCGGGGAGCGGCAGGCGCCCCGCAGTGGGCGGAGCTATGTGCTCCTGCTTAACCCCCTCAATTACCTAAAAATTTGCTTCTTACCGCGCCTTAAGCAGTGTAAAATAATAACAAATACATACTCTGTGGGCATGGGTACTTTCTTCTGTGCTTTAGGCGCGACGGGTTTTAGTTCACCGTCGAATAAGTCTGCCAGCTCCTCTATGAATCCGCCGCTGAAGCTTTGAGTAACATTTTCGCCGTTAATGTCCTCCACTTCCTCTTCGTTTTCTAAACCATTGCTGCAAATGAAATGGTTTTATTCTCATAATTCATTTAATCTAAGCAAAATACTTACAGAGTGTGACTTCAACGGTAAGATGTAAGATGTACGATTGTACGCGTCTAAGACATCAGATATATGAGATACGAACGATTACAGCTTAAAGTAAGTTGCAAAAACTGAATAGTCTTATCACAAAAGTGTATGCATTCGGTCAGATGAACTAGCGCAGATTTGTTTGCACAAATCAATAAATACTTGGAGCGATTGACGACAATTGGATGGCATAGGCTCATACAATAGAGAATGGGATTTGTCCTAGGATGATGTCGGAGGGTTTATTACTATTTTACCGCTTGAGACAGATTTATGCCACAAATATTTTTGACTATTTTTTTATTCTACAAAATGATTGCACCTCCCTATTTATTGTAGGTATTATTTTATCGATGCGTAGTCGGACGCTAAAGGCAAGGCAATCGTTATTGAGCTAAACGCTTAAAAGGTTGATAACCAGTGTTATAAGTGGGTACCTCTGCTCATGTTCAACAAAGATGGCGTCAGGTAGTGGCCCGTGCGCAACCGCGATGTGTGTGCTCAGCGCGACGTCATGCGGGCTGAGACGCTGCAGCACCAGCGACAGCAGCGCCGTCGCGTTGTGAGCACGCTCTTGTACTTCCATGTCTTCGCTGCACAGGAGGGGTCGTAGACCCGCTAGTGCTTCGCGGATTATCTGTAAAGGAACAATATTGTTTATTTATAGCAATTGCAATAAATCAGAAAAGTATGTTTATTTTGTCTTTGTTTAAAGCGCTCATCTCCAGAACTACTGCTCTGATTCGGAAAATTCATTCGGGACGTCTATTTTTTTTTTAATTGAGGAAGAACTTTCACGCGGTCAATGCCGCGGGCAAAAGCCAGCTAGTTTTAGACTAACGACGATTTTGCACATAAAACTCTATGGGCCAATTTCATGAAACTCTTCATAATCGGACATTAGCAAATGAGACATATTTACAATAAAAAATATCATTGTTAATTGTATTAAAGTTCCATCAGAAAAAAATAACATGACATTAAGAAATCTGGCTTTAAATGAATGAGTCACACGTCTTTCACTCTTTTATCGGTCAGTTGTCAAAGCAATCAAAATAAAAAGTCGCAATGTCACACGTCAAAGTATCGCGGCTGCTACGCGTGGCATTCGCAAGACACAAATCTATCGCATGCCTAGTTTAGACAAACCCAGAAATGTTTGCGGCATATCCGAGACACGCCGAGCTCTTATCGCGTTTAAACCACAATGACAGCGGACGCGTGTATAGCTCTACTTATTATTCGTAAATTGCGTAGAAGAAGGAACAGAAGAAAGCACAAAAGACAGTGTTGGATGCGACCACTTTATCAACAGAGGATGCAGAATTTGAAAGTGTTTAATTACCGCGCATGATTGCCAGTTTGTCACGCTGTGTTTAGACACACTTTTAGCATGGTAAAGATATCTAACAGCATTCTATATTCATACACACGGAACACGAGTCATACCTACGCGCCTCGCCTAGTATACACTTTAGTACGCAAATAGTTTTGAATGAGCCGCAGTGACGAAAGGACGGTGTGATGGTTTGAAAGTAGTAAGCGTGCGATTTGCCACAAATATTCATTGAAATAAGTACAAGTACTAACTTAATAATTATGGCAAAGAGCAATTATAAACTTTCCCAAAAGTATTCTTAATTAAACTTTTTATCTGAATGCAGATTTTTTATATTAAATTAACAATAAAGCTTTTCGTACGTCTCAGTCGAGGCGCAAATATTTTTTTCAGTCTCTAATTTAGAAGGGTGTTATTTTTTATTAAAACTTCTGTTCAAAAAAACACATCATGTGAATAAAATACATGTAATATTGACAATCACAAAATCAGGAAGAAACTAAAGTTGGCTGATGAAATTAAAATACTGACGGGCAGCCCTCTCGCATGTTTAAGTATCGCACGGCTGTAGGTAATTATTTCAAAGACAGGGCCGAGTCACAATTCTGTTATCTTTTATCACAATTAGATATCTTTACCGTGCCTTTAGTAATTTTCTAATTTTGTTTCTTATTGTATTGTGTATGAATAATAATGTCTTAATGTGGGGAAAATAAGGGAATTTACGGATGTGTACAACACCAAAAAAATCTGTAAATCGTTCTGAAATTCCAAAACATTTGATCATTTTGACAACTGCCGACCAGAGCAGCAATTAGATGTAACGGCTGATAAAAGTATGAATAAAGACATTTAACCTTTCGAATGTCTTATGTTACACTGTCCGACATAAGCAGCGGAGGTTTGACCTTCAACACTTTCGCCCGACAGTCGTTGAGTTAAACATGGATTTGCGCTTGATGGAACACTCGCTACTCTTAATGTCCCGTTTACATTTTAATAGACGATTAAACTAACAAACATGGTTTGGCGAAACTAGGTCAGGTCAGGTCTAAGACTGATAACAGTAATCACTAACCGATATAGCAGCATCCTGGTCGTTGCGCGCTTCATACAGTCGCAGCAGGTTGGCTGTGAGCTTGAGGGCGGCGTGCACGCACACGGCCCGCGCGCGCATGTGTCCGCCGCCGATACCCGCACACAACAGTAAACCCGACACCGACTCGCGCATCACTGACTCCTCGCTACGAAAATAAATATATTTTATGCCACTTTCGATAAAATTTTGTTGCCTGCGATATTAGAGCGGTATGTGGCAGTGAGTGTGTGTGACTTTCTTATACTTTGAATTTAAATCGTATTCAGTAAGTAACTTGACAGTTGAAGGTGGTGTAAGAATGAACGAAATTGAATGAACTCAAATAAAGTAATTATATGCAAACTTTTTGTTTAAAATTTAATAACTTGTCTTAAAAACACGATTTACACTATTA
The DNA here is from genome assembly GCA_947361185.1 of Charanyca ferruginea. Classification (NCBI taxonomy): domain Eukaryota; kingdom Metazoa; phylum Arthropoda; class Insecta; order Lepidoptera; family Noctuidae; genus Charanyca; species Charanyca ferruginea. The sequence continues at coordinate 14,762,945 of OX376059.1, read as the reverse complement.
AAAATCTATACACACACATCTATATCTATCCACTATTAAAAGGACAAAAGTAAAATAATATGATATTGTTTCAACATTTTATTTTGTTTCTATTAGAAGAAAAAGAGAAGGAAATTACTTTTATTGACTTTTATATTCCACATCTTATTATTCTTATATTCCACATCTTACATGCGAATATTTTAAGTTTTATTAAAACTAAACCATTTTTATCATTCGTTCTTTACGAATAATTGTTCAGTACCCCAACACTATCCGTCTTAGTATGATAACATAATTATTATTTGAACTGTGAAGTTACTGAATATAAATAAAAGTCGAAGTAAAAGGTCGAGTGAATCAATTAGGAATATTACTGCCAAACTTTTTCGTTAGAGGCGCCACTGAACTATAACGACAAAGTGACACTGACATGATAATATGTTTTGTCTGTGCAACAAAATTATATTTTTTAGCTTCCAGAGCAGCTTTTTAATTACGGAATAGTTAAACGTCCGTTATTATCGTCCATTTTTGATAACATATTACAACAAAACACTCGTAATACTACTAACACTAGGAATTTTACTAATAGTGTTTACGTTATAGTTCGGTGGCGCCCTCTGAGATTAGCTTAGCGTAAGCAACCATATTACGGAGGGTTCAAGCTTCGCCGTTATAATTAACGGCACGTAAGTTGACAAGAGATTTTGTAGTGGGGGAAGATCGCGCACGCACAATTTCATACATTTTTACATGCGCGATTTCCCCCACTACAAAATATCTTGCCAACTTACGTGCCGGTAACTGTACCAGCGCGCCGTATAATATGTAGTGAGCAGTGCGTAGTTACCGGCAGTACTCGGCCAGCACGTAGGCGGCGGCGTACAGCACCTCCTTGGAGGCGGGCCCGGGCGGCGCGGCGGCGGCGCGGCCCACCAGCGCGCCGCACTCGCGCGCCGCGAACTCGCGCACCTCGGCCACCCGCGCGCCCACCTCCGTCACCTGCGCAGCCACCATGCGCCCTGACACACCGCACAACTATTACTCTTATTGATGCATTCATCTAAGGCGGCGTCTAGACGATCAATTATCGTTAGCAATATTACAATTGTGCAATATTATTGACCGTATAGGGTTAATATTGAAGATTGCGCAATGATTGAACGAGTTTGAGCGACTTTAATTTTTATTGCTCCATATTTTTCAATTGCATCGTGTAGGGTCAGTATTGCGCAATATTTTTTAGTGTATGTTTCGTCTTGACGAGGACTACAAGCGCGCACGCGCGCGCAAAAATTGCAAAAGAAGAGAATCCACAAGTTAAGGAAAGAGAGTTTTAGGGCGAATGCATCCAATTATACAGATAATTGCCGTCTCTGTGAAATGTCAAGAGCAAAGAATATCATGACCGTGATAAAAAAAAAACGCCCGATATAAAACATTGTTTTCTAAATACATTATAGAGATGTTTCCACAGGTAACCAAAGGTGATGTGAAGAAAAAAAAACATTTTTTAGAGAACTAACTGAAATAATAGGTACCTACTATTGTCCGACTGAACACAAAAACAATGCGAAATTCTTATTATTGTGAAATATAATTGATCGTTTGGATTCAAAGCGCCTTTCAATTTTATTGTACAATAAAATGTATTGCACAATGTTATTGTACGTCTAGGGGCCGTCTACACTGCTCCGTTGCGTCGTCGGAGCGTTGACGCTCCGTCATGTTACATATAAATTTTTAAACATGCCCCACTTCTCCGTTGCGTCGTCGAGCGTATTGCGTCGACGCAAAGACTAAGCGGGGGGAGGTGATGCGGAGCGGCATTAATTTTGTACTGGCAACAATGCAACGGAGAAGTGGGGCATGCAGTGTGTCCAAATCTTGCGCTGCGACGTCGCAACGCAACGGAGCAGTGTGGCTTCATTCTAAGTCCATTTATCTACAACACAAATATCCTAACAAGTCACACTAAACGGTATTTTTCAAAATCTATTATGCGCAAAAAAAAGTGCAAAAGACCTTGCAAGAGCAAGTGTATGTGATCCCTACAACTTGACAAACTTCAGTTCGTTGATAGACTGCATCCAAATTTATCGCTTTCTACCAAGTGAGATCCAGGTTAAGTGTAATTTAATAATAATATAAAAAACAGTGCAAACAAAACTAATACGGAATATGCATGTAGTTTAAATTTACACCCATATTTTCCCTTGAATAATTTTGTTTTGACATTATTTACTTATTTAATTTGTTTTGAATTATTAATAAAAAAAACTTTAATTACAAAAGGTGGCAATACAAAATAACAAGCATATTCACAGCCGCCGACTTGTGAAATTAAAGTATTTTTTTTACTTTTTGTTTTTAAAGGTGGTTATCTTATTTGTAAAAATGTTTTGTTTTCGTTTTAGTGCCTACTTCTTCATCATCCAAATTAATAAAGAAACGGTAACACCAAACAAATAATGTATAAAAGTAAGCCCAACTCACTTCTAGAAGCAATTAACTCACCGTGTTTCGCACTGGTTTCCATCTCGGTGAGCTCGGCGAGCACGGTGACGTACCACTCGAAGTCAACCACGTGCTGGTAGTTGTTCTGCGAGCAGATCTCGATGATGCGCGTGAGCAGCTCGTCGCGGTATAACGTGCCCTCGGCTCGGTCCATGTGGACCATCAGCTTTTTTACTATCTCCATTAAGTTCTTCTTTGATACCTGGTTACAAAGGAAAGAATTTAGAAGATTTTTTATTAGATTTGTGATTTCTTTTTACATAAACATATTTTAAACACTGTTATTCTCTATATCACAATATTTATGTAAAAAAAATAAGTCAGTGAGTAAGTTCATGTTCGAGAATGATTTTCTCCTTACAACAACCTTCATCATGTCAACCTTTAGACTCCCTATGCTGGGCATAGATCTCCCCCAAGGGGGGGGGAAACAGCCGTAATCGCCATGCTTGGCCGATGCATGTTGGCGATCGCCCCCGTGGGTGTTGTAGAAAGCGACAGAGGGATATTGACCAGAAGATGGGCAGCAGCGTCTTTCTGAGTAAAATTACACCTACAACAACCTTAACCTTACTAGTTACTAATTGTCCTGTAGAACGTTTAGAGAGTCTATGCAATGTGACGACTGTGGTTCAGAGTTCCTTACTTACTAAACCGCAGTTCGCAAATATACAGTACAGATATAAGTTTTTAAATTACTTGACTTCTCTCTTGCGAATATTTTCAAGCGAATATTTATTTTCGAGTATCTTAAAATGTAATAGACATTCTATTTAATTTTAAGATTACTCCAATACTGATACATACCATACCATACAACAAGCCCAAAGCTCTCAGCCTGATGGACTCATCTTTGTCGTCGAGACACGCCAGAACAAGATCCTTGTGGGCTTGTACCGACTTCGGGTGGGACTTGAGTATTCTTGACATAGCCAATAGGCCCAAGTATTTCACTGTCAACAAACTAGAGCATGATTTTCTAGACTCAATTGAACACAACATTTTATTAATGACATTTATTAACGGGTCTTCATTTAAGATTCGCCTTGAAGCGATATCAAGTTTCGCTATTGTGTTTAGATTCCGCAACAAGAACAATGTATTTGTGTGCAACGCGAATCAGATACACAAAGAAACCGGTGAAGAGCAAGTTGGGCTCGCAACCAAACTAGACTGAGCAGTCAATAGAACGGCCTCTGGTCTGTCGAAGTTATGCATTACGATTTGCGAAATGCACATGCGCTAGCTGCTAACAACTTAAATGACAGTATCAAGGAAAAACATCATGTACTATTTCAATTTGCTAACTTCTTTTTATTTATGGGACAAGCCCGCCTCACTATTCCCAAACCGAATCAACAGTGGCGACCACTTAGAAAAGCGTTATTTTGTTAACAGGCGTGTTTATTTCATTAATAGTAAATATAAGTACACGCTACACCTTTTTTTTCAACTAAGATTACAGTTTCGTAAATGGCTAATAATTATCATGTAATCTTTGGCTCAATATCTAATAATGCTATTAAAATCCAAATTGTATCTTTGAAAACCTAGGAAATAACAGCAATTTTTATTTGTTTTGAGCTATATCTTAGACCACTAGACGCCCAGGGCTCGACGGGGGTCTACGTTGGCATGACAAAAAAATGGGGGTTCACAATTCGTAAGCGGGTGTCCACGAAAATTTATTTGCTTTCGATAGTGAAGAACTAAAATGTTGGCTTGACTTCACTAATCAATGTAGGCCGATAATATTTTAAGAAGCTCAGCAACTGTTACTTGTAAAAATTTGCATATTATTCCATCCATATTCTACAGTGTCGTGTCGAGACTTGTAAAGAGAAGAAATACGACTTGTGGTGTGTGTGCTTGCAATCTTGCATGAACTTGTTTGATTTTTCACCAATATATACGAATGCCAAGGATAAACGTTAGATACTCGTTTGTTTCCGGAATTACGAAAAGAAAAATTGTGTTGCGGCTGAAATAGTTTTCGAAAAAAAAAAAGAGAATTGATTGGTTAATTAATTAATTGATTAATTATTATTTATTTAGAAATGTAGCTGCAGGGGGTCCACCGAAACCAGCAAAATTTTGAAAGTGGTCTATGAGGAAAAATAGTCTGGGAACCTCCGATCAAGAGCGACCAAAAAATACAAAAAAAAAATTGAGTCCTTACAGAAAGCGCTTTCAAATGATAATGATACATGGTTCATTAATTTGAACATTAATTATTTTTGGGTGACTTTTGCCAATATAAATTAACCTTATATAACGTTCGCTTCGCTTTTTTACCACACGAGTAAGCATGACGACAAAGTAGATTTGGTGACGAAATTGACTCACAATTTTGATCGCTGTCTTCGATGAGTATCCTGAGTTTCTGCACGCAGAGTTGCACGGAGGCGGCGTGGCCGGGCATGCCGCTGCTGATGCTGATCAGCACCGCGATTACCGTGTTAATGCACTCGTACAGCAGCGACATCGCTGACGTACTGCCCATAAACATACTCTCTTATACATGCGTACACAGACTTCTAATAATAGTCATTAAAAATAATGGTGCAGTTATACCTCATCTTTTTCGGCATTAAAATAAGTAATAGTCTAGACCCGGGAGTCCAATACGACTCATTAAGACGACGGGACTCAATAAGTTGAAGTAAAAAAAAAAACAGAATTTAAGATTTCGTAATCCCAATAAATTGTTTGGTAAGTGGGCGTGTCCTTATCACACTGGCTATCCATCCACAGTATTATAAATGCGAAAGTAACTCTGTCCGTCTGTCTGTTACGTTTTCACGAAGAAACGTCTGAACTGATTTTGATTAAATTTGGTATGAAGATAATTTGAACCCTGGGAAAGGCCATAAGGCTACTTTTTAATTTGCAACTTCGTCTGCGTTATACTTATAATATAACCGACAACGAAGTCGCGGGCAAAAGCTAATTAATTTTAATCATGTAAAATATTTTCTGATCGCTAGTAATAATCGATCGATCGTAAATATTTTTATTACTATTACTTACTCTAAATGTTGTTCCATAAATACTATTAAAGAATGCGCCAATAAGGTACAATCCAAAAAAAAATTAAACATAATATTTAACTATTTGTTATTGTTTTGATTGTTAAAAAAACACACATAAAAATAGTTTATAATTATGACTTGTGACAAAGTAATAGGTATTTAAAAATTTATGTGAATACGTGAAATAATAATATTATGATTTTTAGTTGGTCCATATTGCTTAAGCCACATCATAAGTGATCCACATGAAGACAACTTTATATAAGCTCGGTAAGGCGCTGTCTATACATAATGTACATTGCTTTATGAACAAATGTTGAATGTTGATTATAATACAGTTCCAAGCCTAAAACTAGTATTTTAAAGCTCTAATGTGTTTATTAACCCTAAAGTGCTACGTGTAGAAGAAGCTTATTTAAACAAAATGTTAAAAAAGCAATGCAAGCAATTTTTTTATAGAATTAACACCTTTAGTAACTATACTAGACTTAGCAACCTGAAAAATTAAATAATTTATTGTATCTCTACTAGAATTTTGCTATTTTATAATATGCTTATGGATACACATTATATTTCCTTTCACCCCATAGAGACTACATGTACGTATAGTAAGGACGACACAATAATGTCTACAAATGACTACATATTGCTATGACGACGGTAATGTCTGAAACAGAACAATTTTGTCAGGTTGGTGATGTTCCTGCTTCAATGGATAGCAACTGACTCACCTATGTATTAAGTTAGTTAATGGTTCTATCAATTTCTTGCCAAGTCGAGGCTCTAATGGGGTTAAGGCACCAAACTGCAACAAACACAATGAAACTACATAAGACTAGCTTATGTGATAGCAACCAATAGCTAGATGATTTCATATCTCTGTTCTAAAGATACCCTAATGTTGTTTCTCCGTCCTTCTTCATGATAATTTGCAGCGACACATTTGGTCAATGTTTGTATTTCTGGTATAATATCAGCAGCAAAAATAATACAAAAATGTGAGCCTGATGTGCCAATTCATAAGTGTAACTCGTGTAGAATATTTTCATTTCACACACTGGAATATGGAAATGTAAAATCTATACTAATGCTAGTCACATATAATTATGTGTCAATAAAGCTTTAGAAGTATAAAACATTGTCAAGTTTATGAATTAAATAATTAATTTAGTACATTTCATCATATTCCAGCTCTGGTATAGTCAGAATGTGGTATAAAACTAAATTGTATTAACTTTCAATGGTGAGGTGTGGTGAATGAATCTAGCAGTTTTGGGTAAACTCTGTGTTCGTAAAGTTGCACTAGGGGTACCTGCAAATTAGATCTATGAGGCTTTGGGTTATTTTTCTTCCAATGTCTGGTTCATACTGTGTCATTAAACCAAACTGTGAAGAATTCATAAGTTATTTAAGATATGTTTGCAATAAAAGTGTTAAGTACAGAAATCTACTAGTTAGTAAGTTTATCTAATAGTAAGTTAGTTATAAAAGTAGTAAAAGTAAACAAATTTTCTTACTCAATAATTCAATGTTTTTTTAAGAATTAGGTACTTAAACGAAAAAGTTAAAGCAGCATGTTGGGTCCTGAAAGAAATATATGAGAGCAGGTTTTCTTAGATTATTATACTGAGTACATACCAATTTGATGATCTTGATTAACATCCAGTTGTTAGTGGAAGTTGTCATTAGTTTGAAGAACACTGGAGCTAATGAGAGGTAGTTTTTAGGATTTTTCCTTGCTAATTCACAAACTACATTAACAGCAGCTGATTGGACACCTGTGATAGTAATATATACATTGTAATAACAGGAAAAGGCTTGACATATTTAGTTTAGTCACCAATAATAATAAATGAACCTGGATCAGGATCTTCTAATTTTTCTTTCAATTTTGGAAATGCAGGTCTTAGTGCCTCTGGATACCTTAGAAATACCTTGTACATCATGAGTACAGCTTTCATCCTTAAATAGGGTTTTGTTGAACTCATCTACAAAAAAATTCAAAACAATCATGTTAGTGGCTTTCAGCAGGCACCTGTCTTCATTACCACCTTTATCATGAACTAGTGACCCGACCCAGCTTCGCATGGGCCTATAACCTTCCTCGATAAATGGACTATCCAACACAAAAAAAAAATATTCAATTCGGACCAGTAGATCCTGAGATTAGCGCGTTCAACCAAACAAACAAACAAACAAACTCTTCAGCTTTATAATATTAGTATAGATTATTACAATGTCCTTAATCTAATACATTCCTAATTGAACACATGATTAACAGTTACATAGAGTGCAGCTGAAGTGCAAACTTATCAGTCACAAAAGGGCACTTTAGCTGAATGCTATGTCAAATAAATATAGTAGTTATGAATATTCTCACCAAAGTCATGATGTCATTAGCCAGGTCTCTAGCTAAGTCATGGGATATAAAACAGCTGAGGCCACTGAGTGCCAGACCCGCCTCATACTGATTCTGTGCATTGAGATCCTTTCTTATCATATTCGTAGTGAGCATTAGCAGTTCTGAATCTGCATGGAATGACTGACTAGCTGCTAAATAACCAATGCGCTTGTAAGTGAATTTATTAGAACTCATCACTTCTATTATGTTGAAGATAGCCCAAGATATGTCATATCCCAGCATTTGGAGCTGAAATATAAGGATTAAATGTAATTTGTGTTACGTCAATTGGATATAAAAATTTAATTGGCAAGTAGTAGTACTAACATTTAGTGTGTGAATTACCTATATAGCAATAAAGGTATTTTCTGATTCATTATGAAGCTCAATTATGTTGCGATTCAGTGTACACTCTTACAGTCAATGCAGACAAACCAGCAATATGCTCTAGCAGTTTAAAAATAAAATTGTGTGGTGGCATTTATTATCATACATGCAATTGTGCAATTTTCAAATAATACATTAAAACTACTGGAGCATATTGCTGCTCTATTAGCTTGATCTGCTTGATCCAGAGTGATCCTGAAGGTCACATGCATCCAGAGTGAAGTGAATATTGGCAAGAAGAATGATGATTCCTATTGCATGGTAAATTCAAATGATCTGATTTTATCTGCTTGGTGTGGCCATATTCAAAACATAATCAAACATTAACAGAGCCATATTCAATTTGTCAAAAATTCACCGATATATTCACCACTCTTCACGATTTGTGAATAATTTGTGTCCACTGTCTTGTGTATTTAACATCAGCAAGTATTTGTCCATTTCATTTAACATTTAGAACTACTTTCTCACTAAACAAACTCACAACATAATGTGGTGACATAGTTGCAAACTCTAGCACACTACCCTATGGCCCTTGGAGCATTTTCACTCCAAAGGATGCCTTAGGCTCATACTCACCACCACGCAATCAACCACAACAAAATATTTAAACAGATATTTATTTAGAAACAGATAAACAAAACATCAGTTACAATAGTTGAATATCTCTGAATTATTGAACACATTTATCATCCCTTGTTAATAAAGTGATAAGTTGCCATGCATATGTTATCAGGGCACTATTTACTGCTAAAAAGTTTATCAAATATTTATACCTACATACATAGTGATAAATAAGAAAACATATAGATTCAAGTAGGTACTTACATATGTTAGTTTAGCCACTGCATTGGCTTTCACTGCTATATTGTCTTGGCGCAGCTCAACTTTTATTTCTTCCATACATTGTGCTATATACTTTGACTAAAAAGAAAATATGTTGAATATATTAAACAGTTTTATTCAGGGATGAAGAGAGAGATATTATGTAAGCATAAATTTATACCCTGTAGGATCATGTGACACCATTTATTTCTTGTAAATTATGACAAAGGTTTTGAAAAATATACGAAAATACAACAGGTGACATATTCACCAAAACACGAAACAGACATGCAGATTGTATGGAATGTTGTTTACAGTAGTGAACCATATTGATTCTCGTCACTGACTACAATGACTAAATTATGGAATGTAAACATAGGATCTGTGTCAACAGAATATGTTGCTGATGATTTTGGATGTTATCTTAATTAAATAAAGAACAGCATTGAAAATTTTTATGAACAGGGAAATAGATTACAAGGCAGTAATGAAGCATATTGAATCTGGTCACTGACAACAATGACTAAATTATGGAGTGTAAACTTCGGATCTGTATGAACAGAATGTGTTGCTGATGATATCGGATATTAGCTTAATTAAATAAAGAACAGAATTGAATCGAAAGGCTAAATTATTAAGAATAATAAATAGATTACAAGGTCTCTGCAAAAGTACATTACTATACACATTCATAGTAATAAGCTTTTAGTTATATAAATCTGTCTAAAGTGGGTTTATCAATATCAAACTAATTAAATAAATAAAGTTCTTCAGTTTTGGTTAAGATATGTATGATAGTGGAGTGTTATAGAAAATCACAAGAATTCATTTTCTTGGTCAGATAATAGGATTGGCTGCACTGCTGAATTAAATGAATGCTTGAGCAAAAATAAAGCTCTAATACATATTGAAATACCTCATTATCTTTGTTATTTCTGATGCCTCGAACTAAATCCGTCAGATTTTTATCGAACATCCTTTCGAAGTTCCCTTTGACTTTTTTTAAAGCCATGTTGATGTAGTAACTTCTTTGATCATTAATTACGATTCTGTTATCAATTAAATTAAACGAAATTATAGAAACATGTCAACAAAATTGCAAAATTGAAAAACTCGTAAGCAACTACGTCTACGCTACGTCAAGAAAATGACAAGCCAGTATACTATAGTAGTCTTTGATGACAACCTTATTATAATATACTATACATACATACATTACATTGCACATATGTACCATAGAGATTAGAGAAAGGAGAGCCAGGCCAGCCAGATAACAGATAACAGCTACCAAATATTGACGACCACGGTTCTTCGGATATTTAGTAGATTAAAAAATAATTTTCATCCCACCATCTCGGAAAGAGTATTTTTAATCTTCAATATCTGAGTGGAAAAGCCGTTTTTATTCTCTAGAGGATAAAGTAAATTTATCTTCAATATCTGAGTGGAAAAGCCGTTTTTATTCTCTAGAGGATAAAGTAAATTGAATTTAGAACATCGTGTGCACTAAGTTTGTGAATTAAAAAAAAACATTAAACCTATTTACTGCTACCTCTATGGTGCCGAATATATCATACAACTTTTTTTTAATTTGTTAAAAACTCAGACTTTGTAAACTTTTTTTTTTTGCATTTAGTCATTTCCTCGCTGAGGTGGAATGAAAAGTTACGTGTTGCACTCGAGTGCAAAGATTTTTCACCTCGTGCTCTTTTGATTCCCTCGCTAACGCTCAGGATTCTAATTTTGAATCACTCGCTGCGCTCGTGATTCAATTTTAGAATCCTTCGCTTGCTCGGTCATCAAAATTGAACACGCGGTTAAAAAGCAACTTTGCACTCTTGTATAACAAATAACTATTAACCAACTGAAAAAATGGTGGTCGTTATTCAGATATTCTTAGGTTTTTTCAGCTCTGTTTTATGGCAACTTAGATGCGACAATAACGTAATGAATATTATGTCGCTTCTCGCCACTATCTCTGACCTTTTTTTTTCAATCAACTCTTAGGGTTGCTCTGGTGGATATAATTTATAATTAACTCATTCGCCAGAGAACTAAAGTCACGGACATTGCTCGTCGAATAAACACGCTGAAGTTAAAGTCGGCCGGCAACGTCTGCAGAAGTGCAGACAGACAGATAATAGATGGTGGAGCAGACACGCTTTAGAGTTGAGACCGTTTTTCGGCAAGCGTAGTGTGGGACGCCCTATGGCACAATGGACTGATGATTTAAAGAAGGTGGCTGGCAGCGGATGGATGCAGGTTGCCCAAGACCGGGTTGGTTGGCGATCTCTGGGGAAGGCCTACGTTCAGCAGAGCACGGCAATAGGCTGATATGATGATGATGATGATGTGTGTAGTGTGGTTCTAACCGCGATGAAGCCAGAATCTTGTAGTCGGATCGGTATCCGAATTTCGTTGATGCGATCCACGGATGTGTGTTTCGTAGGTATCCATCCCCAACCTCCCCAACCTCCCCAACCTACCCACGTAACCTCTAGTTAGGTACCTCTAGATCACAGCCAGTATCTTGTACCTAGTCTGTGTTCACCGTTAGGAGTATATAATGTTCTGTGGTGTTGACAGTACTGTTGAAGTCTTGGGTTGAAGCTGTGGTTCCACAACGTTACATTATTTTTGATGATTTGACCAACATTGCCAATTTGTGGAGAATTCCCCAAACTGCGGCGAACCTCAAGTTGATAGGTGGTTTATTAGGGATTGATCGACATCGGTGCTGTCAAGTTTTATCCATCGATCAAAATGCTCGTTCCCTAAATTCATTTGTACGAACAAAAGAGTTAATTTACAGGGTTTCAAATATTTTCCAATGTGGAGGAGTAAAATTTATATAATACTTCACAATATACCTCATAGGTATATTGTGAAGGACGGCACGGTTGACATTTACCGGGCAGGGCATGCCACCGACCGGGAGAATCAACACATTATCTCTGGGTGCTCTCGTCTGGCTAATGGAGACTACGTCTACTTGCATAGACACAACCTTGTAGCTAGCAAGGGCGTTGCCAGGGGTGGGGGCAGGTAGGGGCAGCTGCCCCCCCTAGGCACTCAAAAAAATGTAAAAAAAATAGTTAAATTGTTCAAAAAGAAGAATTTCGCTTGAGTTCTTCAATATTAAAATCATGCACCTAATTGAATATATAATTGCTTCCAAATTCTTTTTATCCTCTTATTCTATTATCCTATATTTTGTCGAAAATTATTTTTATGGTAATAAACACGATATATGGTAAAAAATATAATAATTTTCGTTACAATTTTAATTTATTGTACGGAAGGCTAGGCGGTGCGAAGCATCGGGGCCCCCAAGTTCAGCGAGCCCCCAGCCCCTGGCCAGCAAACCCCGAAATGACCTAGCAAAAAATTCTTCCACCTTCAGAATATAAATGGGAATTATTTGTGTTGTGTAGGTTTTTGTGTATAGCCACTTCAACCAATCAGCTGTTATGCAACCGATTTATAAATTTGTCAAGTCACTTGAGAGAGTTTTTCAGTCATGTTCATGTGTTCACGCACATCGTTCTGATTTCTAAGAGTTGGCTCAAACCTCATCTTCTCTCTACAACCTACCCTCTTCCCGGTTTCGTTCTTGTCCGTAATGATACAACTGGAAAGGGAGGAGATGATGTTGCTATTTGTCTTCGTAGCGATTTTTCTTTTAAAATCTTTGCTTCTTCTCCTTCACTTTACAGCTGTGCCTCCGCTGAGTAGGTACTTCTTTGTGGAAATCCATATCAAATGTGTTAAAACCCTACTTGGTGTGGTCTATTATTGTCAGTTGGTCAGAGCATGCACATTGCGTCAATATGCCCCTTGTTCCCACAAACTCCTACACATCATCGAGACGAGATGTTATTTCTCTGCAACCTACTTACTCATTTCAATATCTCAGGGGATGACACGTGGCTCGACTAGTACTCCTTGGGTCAGGGGGTGGAGGGAGGTGTTAACTCCCCCCCAGACGCCTAACGGCGGGATGCTTCAACTAACCATTACTGACCGGTAATAGTAAAAAATGGCGCTAACTATCGTCAAATCAAAAAAATGGGTTGTTTCACAAAATCATACGTCAAAAAGTTACTATTACCATAACCGACCAGTCGTCGTAATTTTGGGTTGTCAAACAGCTACTTCAATCATCAAAATATTATGGAATCTCTTTTTGAATAACTTTAACTGACGGATTTTTATGTCTTGAAACAACCCGTTACATTTAACGTACGTTAAACATCGCACGTCATAGTAACTTTTTAACCGTCCGTATGTAACGTTAACCGACTGTTTGAAACAACCCGACCTTAGACGTGCGCGCGTGGAACACTACGCACCGCCATCTCTGGTCCTGATGTATGTGGGGGGCGACAGACGAGTCTGCTGAGTCCGAGTCTGCTACCCCTGAACCCATTTAAGGGGGCTAGAAGAGGGCATCGTTCGCTCTCCGCCGACGCCCGGTGCCTCTGCTGCGGGCCGGGTGGGAGCTTGTAATCTCCCTCTCCCTTTCCGCAGCCTCCTTCGGTGAAATGACGTTTTCGCAGAAGGAAACTACCGCGTCCCCACTCTGCGCTGCCGACCATCGACTCGACCACAGCCGGCGGCAGCGACAGGTCACTGCCTATTTCTGAAACGAGGGCACGGCACGGCTCCTCCCAAGCGGCACAATTTGCCAGCGTATGCCGCGCCGTGTCCTCCCGGCAGTCGACGCAGTGGTGACACCCGCGGCGTCTGCGCTGCGCATATGATCATCGAACGCCTACGCTGGAAAAATGCTAGTGTGAAGGGGCCCTTAGTACAAACGTTTAGTAAGGCTTCATGTGCTTTTGACGGTATTTAAAATTCATGCTATTCCCATCCTCCATATAAGTATATCAACTTGCCGCCCTTTGGGCCATCGGCTGGCGACGCCTTTGGTAGCTAGGATTATCCACCAGCAACTTGGGCTTAAATAAAGGCTTGTAGAGTCGGAAGTACCGTACTACAGGTGTATATGTGCCCGACCCAATTCTTGAAAATACCAATATCACGTTGTATTGGGATCGATCTATTATCACTGATAGGACTATTGTTGCCAATAAGCCTGACATGGTTGTGATAGATCGTTTAGATCATCGCGCAATGATTGTTGATATAGCGGTTCCTCATGACGAGAACCTCGTGAAAACTGAGAAAGATAAACAAATTAAGTATCTTGACTTGGCTCGCGAGGTTGTCGTCATGTGGGATGTGAATACAGCAGTCATTGTGCCGATAGTCGTTACGGCCAATGGAATAATTCCCAAGAGTCTCGACCAACATCTGAGGAGGCTCTCGTTGGGCAGCTGGATCAAGGGTTTGAAACAGGAAGCGGTACTCCTGGACACGGCGCGTATTGATAGGAGATTCCTCTCTCAGGAGCCCTGACCAGCGGTACCTTGGACCCTCTTTCCGATACCGGTGGGCTACTTATTTTTATATTTTTGAATGTCTTAATTTTTTTGAACTTTTTTTTAAAATACTTTTCTACAATTTATGTATAAAAAGATGAAAAAATGTGAATAAACATAAATCATTTACACTTTACCACCGTATACACTATTAAAACGACGATTACTTACCTTATTTTTAAAAGCCCGTGGCGGCTGTCAGTGTCATTGAAACTGACCGCCGTAGGTTCGTTCTTAAATATACGAGGTTTTCGTTATTGTTCACGTGATAACGTCTTATAAATCGTTGAACACCGGCTGCACGGACGACAGTGTCACGTTCCGCCTGAGCCTGAGCATGCAAGCGAGAGCGCGGAACAAGCAATAAGCTCCGCCCACCTCGATGGAAGTCATTATTTGCGTATGTTATGTATATGTTAGCCATTATGTTTCTATAAGACGAACATCACGTAAAAGTTTACTATCGTCCGTAAACTGACTTTACAGACAACCAATTTTTTTTTTCCCATCCATTATTATTGCGGGGTTATAAAAATATTGTAAATGCCTGATGATACTCTTTTGGTACCCACGAGAAGTATAAGATTAGATATTTCTCAACATCTTTATTTTTTTAACAAATATTGCCATGATCCTTTGGGGAATTTGATACTTGATATATGACAACCATGAAGATCAAGAAGCTTATAGATAAAAGTGGAGGCAACATTCTGAACAAATCACTGAAACCAACTGTGGGCAGACGCTCTCTTTTTGAATGCATACATAAGATAAAGACAACACATATCACTGTCTCGTTCTTATGTATGCATTCAGAAAGAGAGCGTCTGCCCACAGTTGGTTTCACTTAGGTATTTAAAGTGTTGCCTCCACCTTTATCTCTAAGCTTCTTAATGAAGATATAGCCCATGAAGATATAGGTATAAATGGAGCCAACACTTCGAACAAAAGCTTGAAATCAACTGTGGGCTGATGCTCTCTTTCTGAATGCATACATAAGAACGAGACAGTGATATGTGTTTTCTTTATCTTATGTATGCATTCAGAAAGAGAGCGTCTGCCCACAGTTGGCTTCACTTAGGTATTTAGAGTGTTGCCTCCACTTTTATCTATAAGCTTCTTGATATAGCCAAATGTCAGATTTGACATTTGAAATTGATTTACATTTACTTATGTACTAATAGAAAATAGGTACATAAACATTACTTACTTTAGCAATGACAATCAAACAAACAATCACAAAACAGTCAATGTCATGATCTGTTAGGTATCCCGGGAGACTAAGTTTATTTATTAAATTTCTACGCAGATCAATACAATAATATGTTACAACGTTTGTTCTAATTTCTAATAAAAATAAAATGATAATTTTTCTAAGCGAGTTACAGAAAGAACATCTTAGTTTGTTAAACCAGCATTCCATACAAGGTCCGTATCAAAATGTTTTTATTATTTTGTTAAATTGAGCTTAATGATAACTCGCAATAATAACATTATCTACGTAAGACTAATAAAATTCAACATGCTAACTTATCATGTACCTATTACATTCCTATCCAGCAGTCGTTAGATGTACCTACATCCTGAGCCCACATCCAAAACATAGCCATTTATTTCATTGATAATGAATCAGTCTTAAATATTCAAAATCATTACAACTACTCGAAAATTGGAACATTTGACATGACATGTGTTTAGTACAATCATAAATTTATTTACAGTTTTGATCGACTTTTGCAAACTGGCTTTGGACTATCTGAATAATGGAACTAATCATAAAAAATATAGTATTGCTGCAGGTAAGAGGAAGTACCTACTCCATTTCCCAACATTTGTTGTTTGTTATTATTACTATTTTTGTTTATTTTGTTATCTTGATTCAGGATTGTATTTGAAATAACTTACCAGCTAGGTAGGTACCTATGCAGGCAGGTGTGAAACAACCTTGCAGGGTTTATTCATTGTAATTATGGACTCAAGCTAGACTGAACTCATTTTATACAAATATTTGTATAACCGTTTTGCTGACTGTATTTATTTGATCACTATAACTATTACATCTCACATTTTAAAAGATTACACAAAAAAAAACCTTTTTTTACAACTACCTTAAGGAGGAGTTCAAACCAACATATTGCCCTATGTCGCTATTCAATATCAACAGTTTGCTTTAAAGTTAAAGCCAACCAAAACCAAAATCCAGTATTTAACAATGTTTAAATTATTTTTATTGATTTAAAATGTGCCAGACTGCATCAGTTTTTCTCATGTCAGTTGTTCTCATGTAACTATGTATTTGTATTACTGTAGGATATTGATGCAAATACAAAGACAGTTCATGAGAGACTGATTTCTTGTTTGTGTACCCACATCACAGTACCTATATTACAGTTTATTATGCCAATAATTTAAGACTGATATTGTAATTTGCCTGTAAAAATACCATTCTTCTAAGTTATATCTTTTAAGTTTACGAATTGAGAAATGTGAAGTAATTAGAGTTGATAGAGGTAATAATTCAGGTAAGTAGGTATGTGAATCATTGAATTGTTTCTATACATACATATAGAAACGAACTTTACCTACCTATAAATCAATATCAGTATTTTGTACCTACACGAAAAATTTATTAGTGTAACTGGCACAGTATATCAGCAACAGCTTAAAACAAACTTTAGCTACCTATGCTATGTAATTGGAGTTACTAATTAAATTATAAATATCAACGACCCTGTTACATTCATGGATATAACATACTAATGTAGGTTAATTATTTTGAAGTACTTAATCATTCATTTCTCTTTTCAGAAAAGTTAAATGTCTCGCTATCAGCAGTCCAGAATTTGGTTCATGCATTGATTTATCTTATAGTAGAAGCATGTAGACTGAATGTAAGTATCATACATAGGTATCATAGTTGGGCAAAATTAAACTCAGAACTATGATTACATTTTGTAGTTGGTAATCATCGATCACTAATAAAGAACTAGATACACAATCCCATACAAAAATTCACTTCAAACTGTCTCCGATTGTGTTTAGGTAATTCTAATAGAAGTAAATATCCATTATGGTAAATTAAACCTTAACTGCCATACTTAAAGTTGTATTCACAAAGCTATATAGCTTTGTGAAAACAACTTTAAGTCTTTTTGTATATACAAAAAATGGGTCTTTTTGTATATACAAAAAGACCCATTTTTTGCGACTGAAACCCACCGGTCAACATACATCAAAACAAATTCAACCTTACACGCATGTTTTAAAGTTAGAATTACAAAGTGTCAAAAAAAAGCAATTAAATTTTACGACCAAGGCTCGCCGCTAGAACAATAAATGAGTGTGGAGTCGAACTGTCCAATATTTTATTTTACGCTTTACTATTAATGGTCTCTTTTATAAACTTGATGTAATACACAGATTAGTACATAATAGTATTTTTATTCTATGAGGCATAATAGGGTACAATGATTATCATTTACCTAAATGTTAATATGTTTTCAAAATTCATTATTAATTAAACTAATATAAACAGTCATAATTATTTACTCTTGAACTTACGAAAAAAAATGTTAATATATTGTTTCACGAAAAACTTATTTTTCGTTTTCAAGACGGAAACGAAAACTTTTTCTTCTCTCAAATTTTTCGGATCTTTGACGTCCAAGAACTCATATCCATTCTCCACATCTCACTGGATCTTGAGAAAAGCTAAAAAACATAATTAATCTCACATTTTTGATTTTATTACATTCAATAAGTAAACAAAAATAAGATTAAAAGGTTTGATGAAATCTGTAAAATATGACTATAATATCTAAAGAAACAGTAAATAACATACTTTATTAAAAATAAATAAAAAGAAGTAGAAACAACAGCGTCTCCAACAAATGGAACAGAGTCAACGCACATGAACCCAACAATTTAAGTAGGCATAATTGCGCATATGATTAATAAGTTTACTGAGTCTTTACAATTGAGACGCTTTATAACTCCTGCTGGTTATTACGATTTAATTTATAAAAATGATTTCACTATTATTTCTTGACTAAATATAGTTTTTACAATACAATGACAACAACAATATATTAATGTTATTAATACCCACCGAAAATATGAAACTTCATCCTTATTAGCATCCTAGATGTGTGATTTTTATAATTTTTAAACGAGCACTGAGACTAGGGAATGCAATCTCGTACGAGATTTCCGCCTAGCGAGATCTCGCGAGACTCAAAACCCAGTCTCGCGAGATCTCGCAAATTACGGGATCTCGCGAGATTGGGAGAATCGCAATTAAAACATATGCAAATGCTTGTTTTAAGAACTAGTAATTGACATGATATGTAATTAAATAGAAACTGCGTTGCTTAGTTATAAAAATAATGTAAGTTTTATTTTAAAAATCAACAGAGTATTTATTATTTTGTCTCTAACTCTAATAACATTTGTTTATGTCTATAATTATTATACCTACTGTAGTTAATCAGTTCAAATTCTTACAATATTGGTAACAAAACAAAAATTATCTATATTTAGTCTTTTGTAAATTATTACTTTAGTTTCAATAATTAAGAGTAATAGGAACATTACTTATGGTAAATAAATACAACAAAACAAAAACTTAACTTCACAAGTTCTTAAATAAATGTTGTGAGATCGTATTAATCAAATAAAAGAAGTTTAAAGTAGAAGTCAGATGAAGTTATCAAGGTACGGAAAGGCAAGTTAGTTTGTCTGAAAATGGCTTCTCAAAAAACATATCATGTCGAGAGTATCATCTGACAGACGACTTCTGATTTTGTCGATCTCGTTATCTCGCGAGATCTCGTACGAAATTTGACGAGATACAACCTCGTAAAATATGGCCGGGATCTCGCGAGATGGGGATCTCGGCAGACGAGATTGCATTCCCTAACTGAGACATGTAAACCGTCTAAGCGTTCGAATGCGACTAGATTAAAAGCGCACCCAAATGTTCAATTGGGTGCACATTTGGTGAGGCCACTTTTCGTCGCTGATTGTGTATCTAGTTCTTTTATTAGTGATCGATGTTGGTAATCACAACAAAAGATGTCATGAAAAACTTATATTAAAAAAAAAAGCGTTGCCCTCCCTAGGAAATCCTCCTCTATCGTGGGCACGTTTACAACATATAAACTCACATACACAAACAGCCATACCCGGAACAACTACCTGTAGGCCATACAGGTATTTGTGTTGTACTTCGTAGCATGACCATGAATGCATTCATTGTAACTTTAGATTTTTAGATGGTAATAAAATTCTTTTAATTTCTAGTATTTTATACCACTAATTAGAAATTTTATACCTCTTAATTTTATTATCGCCGATAAACTGGTCGTGCTGGAAAGATTCCTTCCCAGCACGACCACGCTAAAATTCCAGCTGTCGTAGAAGTTGATGAAACAGGAGCATGCCTAAACATTTGTACTATTATGTACTCTTATTTAATGACTGGTAAATTGTCGTAAATTGTTAGAAAAGCAAAAAATCATTTTCTGCCAATAAGCCAGTGTAGGATTTGTATGCCTGACACTAGATAATAATAATAATAATAATAATAATATGTGGGGACATTTTCACACACGGCCATCTGACCCCAAACTAGGGAGACCCTGTACTATGGGTGTCAGACAGCTGATATACATACACAAATACTTTTTTTTTCCTTTTAAATATATACATATTAAAGATAAACAACACCCAGACACAAGGCAAACACAAGTGCTCATCACACAAATATTTACCCTGGGCGGGAATCGAACCCACAACACGCTGCGCAGCAGTCGAACGCTCAGCCACTGCGCCAACCGTGTCGTCAAATGATGACGAGACGAGATGGCGTTAAATGCAAAAAAAAATGACGTGCTCGAAATAACTTAACTTCTCGATTCTTTGCAAATCGTGTACGATGTCGGTGAAACACAATTCTTGTCATTCTATTGTTGATGTTAGTGAGCCTGTCAAAAATCTCTATTCGCTCAACCGTTCCCGAGTTCAAGCAAACAAAGGAATTTAAAAACAGCTGTTTTCGCTTTACTTGCAGTTAAAGTAAATAGGCAAGTGAGTTTGGGTATTATACACTCATATTTTTTCGAAGACAAGTATTTTAATTGTGTTTTCGCGGTGACCTATCCTTTTATTCCCTAACTGACAAAAGTCCTTCTTTGATAACGCCAATGCGTAAAATCCGTGAAGAAGAAATTGCGTGAAGTCAACTCAATATTTTTTTTTTAAAATTTAATTAATTTATTCATGTCACTTCACTCACTGTCATCATCACTACAAGTAAATTGAAGTGTTTCGCTGCGTTTAGTTAATAGTTAGTGTTCGTTTGAGGTAATCTCAAAAACAACAGCTATGTTATTTTGTAAGAACTCACTTCAGATCTCACTTCTGATTCCGCGGTGAAAACTGTTTTAGGTAGTCTGTAACTCGATGAAAACTACGCTAGCGCTACTAAGTGCTGGCATAGGTGAAGCGAACTATTATTTCGTTACTATTTAATCGAAAACCAAATACTTTTCACTTCTAGTAACTGAAATCGGAAATGAGATAGGATTCGAATTCACGAGTGAATTCTTACAGAATTGCACTGCTGTACGGATTAATATTAATTATTTTCATCAATCGAAAAAGGAATTATTTAGGAAGGTTTTTAGGCCATAATTTATTAGAGCTACTTGTGCGAAGCCGGGTGGGGCTCGTGGTAGCTTGTAACATTATCATTAATAGATAGCTACATTTCATTAGCATAACAAACATGCGCGATAATATTTACATAAAATCATTGGGAGAACTTTCATAGTTACAACAAATTATTAATAGTTTTTTTTAATTAATAATATAACTAAATGTAATAATTAAGAATATACGAATAATTCTTATTTGTTGTAAATATGAAATATTTACATTATTTCATTAGGCATGCTCCTGTTTCGTGTGCGTTACCCCAGCAAAATAATGTCGAAAATAGTAATTTAAATGTTACAGGCAATTAGTTGTCCAGCTTCTGTAATTGTTGCGCACATTTTTAAATTTGTTGCACATATAGATTTTGAGTTATTCCACAAAAACATTTCCTGCTGGGGTAACGTTACCGCAGCCAGACATTTTCTTTTATAATGGGAATATTGAAATAAATATTAGCCATATAATTAGTAGTCTAGACGAGGTAAATGTTGCAACTTATTTTGTATTTGTTCTTCCTTCGACTGTGATGTTATCCAAGATTTTGCTGGAGTAACGTTTGTGGTTTTGCTGGATCTCTAAAACGGATAAGCAGATTCTTATCATCTTTTTTACATGATTTCTTAAGAATTAGTTTGAATTAGTTGGGTAATAAAAAAACAAAATTAATGCACCGTTCAAAGGTTATTTAATTAAATATAAAAACACTTCAATAGGTCCTAACACTTTGAATAAGAGCTCGAAAGACTTACTTTAAACGTTGTTTTGTAGCTTGTATCTGTCTTCAAATGTATGTGAAGTTTCATTAGTATCCTGTTAGTAATAAACAAATTATGATGAAATTCAGTTCTCCACTTTGACGGTCATAATGCGCGCTTAGTTATTTGGCCTGCGATAACCCTGTATGTGAATATATAAACTAAATGATATATTAATAATTAGTTACTTAGTTCAGTTATATTCCTGTAAAAGTTCAGCGCAGTACATACAATAATTAACGAGATAATAAAATAAAAGCCATTAGGAAGCGCAACACCGTGATAACCCGACCATATTAAGGTGGTTACAAAAAAGCGACCGCGCAGTACATTATGCTACCTTCTTAAATATGTAGGATAGGTTTACAAGTTTAGCACGGATGTGTACACAAGTGTTTTGAACTTGTGTTATGAAATTTTATTTACAGATAAAATAATCATTTCAATAAAACTTTCAAAATATTGATAAAACTTTAAAACAATCACATGTAGCAATACTGTTCTTATGGCATTTTCCATTACTTTTTAAATTTTACTTTACACTTTGTCTTTAGTAATACAAATCTTCACTTTTAAAATATAAATTAAGATTTAAAACCATCGCAGAAAATAACAGATATAGAATAAATGTTTTAAGTTCACATTATGCCTACTAATACTTACATATATCGTTTAAAAATCACAAAGTGATGGTAATATAATATAACATCACAATGTAAGTAGTAAAGTGCTTACAGTACGCCCCACTGTTTTATAGTCTAATTTCAAATATCACAATAGTTTTTCCTAGCTAAATACGGATAGTTGTATTCTTAAAATGACTTAAATTATTTCAAAATCACATCGAATACTGAACAGTGTACGCGTCTGTACCGAACTTGTAAGGTGTATTATACTAAACATTTGGGAAGGTAGCATAATGTACTGCGCGGTCACTTTTTCGTAACCACGGGTCGGGTCGTCGGGTTATCACGGTGTTACGCTTCCTAATGGCTTTTATTTTATTATCTCGTTAATTATTGTATGTACTACGCTGAAATTTTACAGGAATATAACTGAACTAAGTAACTAATTATT
Source organism: Charanyca ferruginea (assembly GCA_947361185.1). Lineage (NCBI taxonomy): Eukaryota > Metazoa > Arthropoda > Insecta > Lepidoptera > Noctuidae > Charanyca > Charanyca ferruginea. Next base: position 14,739,808 of record OX376059.1, on the reverse strand, counting down.
AATATATCATTTAGTTTATATATTCACATACAGGGTTATCGCAGGCCAAATAACTAAGCGCGCATTATGACCGTCAAAGTGGAGAACTGAATTTCATCATAATTTGTTTATTACTAACAGAATACTAATGAAACTTCACATACATTTGAAGACAGATACAAGCTACAAAACAACATTTAAAGTAAGTCTTTCGAGCTCTTATTCAAAGTGTTAGGACCTATTGAAGTGTTTTTATATTTAATTAAATAACCTTTGAATGGTGCATTAATTTTGTTTTTTTATTACCCAACTAATTCAAACTAATTCTTAAGAAGTCATGTAAAAAAGATGATAAGAATCTGCTTATCCGTTTTAGAGATCCAGCAAAACCACAAACGTTACTCCAGCAAAATCTTGGATAACATCGCAGTCGAAGGAAGAACAAATACAAAATAAGTTGCAACATTTATCTCGTCTAGACTACTAATTATATGGCTAATATTTATTTCAATATTCCCATTATAAAAGAAAATGTCTGGCTGCGGTAACGTTACCCCAGCAGGAAATATTTTTGTGGAATAACTCAAAATCTATATGTGCAACAAATTTAAAAATGTGCGCAACAATTACAGAAGCTGGACAACTAATTGCCTGTAACATTTAAATTACTATTTTCGACATTATTTTGCTGGGGTAACGCACACTCCTGTTTCATCAACTTCTACGACAGCTGGAATTTCAGCGTGGTCGTGCTGGGAAGGAATCCTTTCCAGCACGACCAGTTTATCTGCGATAATTGAGAGGTATAAAATTTCTAATTAGTGGTTTAAAATAGTAGAAATTAAAAGAATTTTATTACCATCTAAAGTTATAATGAATGCATTCATGGTCGTGCTACGAAGTACAACACAAATATTTGCTCCTTGAGTGAAACGAACTCGTGACACGCAGTGCAGCAGCCAATCGCTTAGCCACTGCGCCTTTTAACTTTTAACTATTTCCAGCTTACCTAAAACTATTATTTCAAGTGAAAGGTATGTTGGATGGCAATGCTTAACCTCTGACCAAGGTAAAAACTAGCCCTTGTATCACAGGAAAGGTCAACTAACCGTTTAGACATTTCCTTTAAAAGAAGATTTGCACTCGGTCCCGAAGATGAGAGATAATAAAATTATCACTTTCGCCGTTTGAGGATTTCCGCAGCCGCAGCAGCAGTACCAGCACAGCACGCTGAACTAAGAATATGGGATGGCGCAAGAGTATCGACGACAAGAGTATCCACGTAGCGTCCCACACTAAAGGCCTAATCAACTCCCAAGGAAACAGACATACCGTCCGGTCTCTAGCTATGTCGCGTGCCAAGCCGTTGGGTTCTAAAACAGCCGGAACGCCGATGATGACGAGAGCATGACAAAATATATTATTAATATTCGTGTGCCGCGCTATGCGACCCGCACTCCGGCTGCACGACAGGCCTTGGTGTCCGAGGTTGTTGAAAGCATCCATAGCCTCGGGGAAGCACGGCACATAGATATTAGGACCACTGTAGGAGCTACAATATTTCTGAATAATTTATCAGTAGTACCGTGGACCGCGGATATAAAAGCAGGCGAACTGATCCTTGAAATTTTGCGGACACCGAGATCCCCCATAGGAATAGGTAGAGTAGCTTGGGCCCAAATACGACCGTCCATTGCCATATTTAATAAAATGGAGGACGATTTTAAATAATTAGGACTACTTATTATATCTAAAAGGTGCTTTTGCGAATGGAAAGCAAGAAGGAATAATTTTATTTAGGACCGGAACAACGGCGAATAATTATGGTAATGGTCGAATGCATGTTAGAGCAGTCTTTTCGAAATCTCATTGAAATTTTGTATTTTTTTTGTTCAACCAATATGGTAAAAGAATTCTCGAAGATTGGAGAGACCCACGGAGACGAAGAGTGCTTTTTTTCTATAATTTTGATATGTATATCTATTGCCTTAAGGTGTGTACGGATTAGAGGCAGCCTCGTCACGCACGGCTCGTGAAGGCACGCCTCGGACTGAGGCGCGTACGCACTTGAGGCAACAGGGCGAGCCGTGCGTGCCTCAGGCGAGGCTGCCTCTAATCCGTACGCACCTTTAGATTATTGATAGGTCTGCGCGTCATAGCGCGCGGAGATCTATCAGTAATCTAAGTCTATTGCGTTAAATTTTGAAAATGTCGATTGTCTGTCAGTATTGTCTCTTCTTTCTTTTGCGCTTTTTTTTTATTTGGGCGGGTCATAATGGAGGGATTAGTTGGGAAGGGGAGATTTTTTTTTACCTGTCCCTACTTTGTGACTCTATATAAATATAAATACAATTTTTTTGCCCGATCGGTTCAAATTTGAGATTTCACTGGATAAACAAGTAAATCGGAAAGAGAACACTATAGACTATTGATCAAGTTGAGTTTCGTGCCGTAATAAAGTTCCATATTATGGAAGGAAAAATGCCTTGAATAACGAATAATTATGGAAGAGATGTCATCTGTTTATGGGAACTCTTGCCCTGGAATATAGATGATTAACAATTGGCGTAGTCTTTTTAAGCAAGGTAGAGTCCGAATGAAGACGATCAGCGCTCTGGCCGGCGGATTGAGGCAACGTCTTCAGACATTGTTGAAAAAAGTGAAAATCTTGTTATCGAAGATGCTCGTCTAAAAGAAAACAGATCGCAGAGATGACTGGAGTATCGTCTACGACTATTTTGAGCTTTCTTAATTACCATCTCGGCAAGTCTAAGGTCAGCGCAAGAGGGTGCCGAGAAAAAACAGCAACGCGTCGAGTGTTCTCGCGAGCTTTTGGATTCCTGTAGTGATACCAGGGATGAGTTTATGAACCGAATCGTGACTGGGGATGAAACTTGGGTTCATCACTATGAACCTACCACGCTGAACCACCCACCCTACAGTCCAGATTTGCCCCTTGTGATTATTATTTGTTCCCAAAATTGACATAAGATCTTTGACGATGACCGATGACGAAGAAATGAAGTCGGCTATTGCTGTCTATTTTGAAGGCCAAGGCTTTCAAAATAGACAGCAATAACCGACTTCCGACCACAAATCATTTTTGTTTTCTAAGTAAATATTTAAAAGATATAAAAATATTTAAAATATTTAAAAGGTCTGAGAAGTAGGGTTAATGGAGAATACTTATACCTATTGAAAAGAAAAATTAATTTCATGATTAATTTCACCTCTCTTGCTTTTAATTCCGCAAACTTGTTGACGTCCCCTCGTAGATTACGGAAAAACCTATTAAAAGTAAAGTTGGAACATGGTAAATATCTCAATATTGTGCATACAAAGTTACATTTGGAGTATTTGGAGAGTATGGGGAAACATGTTAAGCAAATACAATGTTAAAAGTTTATTCTTGGGATAAATTATTGGTACCACTCATTGGACCTAATTCATCGTACGGATAACGAAATCCTCTCCACGCAAGTTAAACCTGCATTGCGGGACCAGTGTAGGTTTAACTTGCGTGGTCCGGAGGGTTGTTTTTTCAAGTGTACGTTTATTTGGCAAGTTTTGCAGCCTAAACGGCTTGCTAGATTTTAGATTGAGAGGTGTCGTTAGATTTGTCTTGATTATGAGAGTACCTATCTATATCAAAATTATAAAGAACTAACGACCCGCCCCGGCTTTTCACGGGTGCAATGTAGGTCAAACTATATGTATAAAACTTCCTCTTGAATCACTCCATCCATTGACTGCATAACACTGCATTAAAAATTACAAATCAATTGCGTACTTAGTTAAAAAAATACATGCGTACCTACAGACGGCGCGGCGGGAGCGACTTTGTTTTTTTACTATACAAGTAATCAAGTATATGCAAAGATGTAATAAAAAACAAATTTTAAAAAAGGAGTTAATTACGCCCAACTCTGATACCTACTTAGAATGTACGAGGTTATATTTTGAATTATTCTGTTTGTGACATGGAAAATTCCACACACAGTCTTGATGTAAAAATACTCTTCGCATACCTATCTACTTCTATTAAAATATTTTATTTAGTTATCAGATGCTGACCTGAAGTCATCATTGGCTATAGCGGGTTTCTCTACACAGCAACAGGAAGTGTTGGTAAAGTTGCACAACACCAAAAAAACAGAGTTATCAGATGCACTGTACCTTTTGCAGCAGAAAGACCCTACTTATCAGGATCTAACCTGGAGATTTGAAATCCAAGTAAGTAAACTGAAATAAATTATGTAAATTACATGTTTTGCTCGGCAATGGACCTCGATCCTCCAACAAGGTGTCCATGTCCTTTCATATTATTACTTTAATATTTTATATATTACTAGCTGACCCAACAGACGTTGTCCTGTCCCTATCCACCTACTCTACCAACCCTACCTACCCCACCTACCCTACCTACACTAATTGCGCCAATCCTCCAAAAATTTAAGAAACTAATACCTACGTCATATGTATAATTTTTTGGTTTTTGTTGATTTTTGAATGTTCCGCGCAACTTTTTTCCTTCTTGCAATAAGAAACACAACAAAAAGAATTAGCGAAAATGGTCCAGCCGTTCACGCGTGATGCCGATGCCTTGAGCAACGAAAATGTCGATTTATTTTATACTTACTAGCATTTTGCTCGCGACTTCGTCCGCGTGAATTTTCTCAAGGATCCCTAATTTTTTGATAATGCAATAATTATAGCCTATAGCACACAGGGATAACGTAGCTTCCTATTGGTGAATTATTGATAACGGATGGGTGGTTTCGGAGATTACCCCCCACATACAAACTTATAAACATACAAACTTACAATCAAATTTTACCTCTTTATAATATTAGTATAGATAAGTATATATTTTGTATATATATATAGTTGGTAGCAATTGATGTCTCCGACTATTATAATTATTTATTAATTAGCTTCTGCTCGCGAATTCATCCGCGTGAATGTTGGTTATTGCGGACGCAGACAAAGTTACTGAATAGAAAATAAACTATGTCCTTTCTTGGGGTTCAAGCTTAGTCTGTACCAAATTTAATGAAAATCGGTTCAGTAGTTTAGCCAAGAAAATGTAACGAATAAACAAATATTAAATTTTACTTTCGCTTTTATAATATTAGTAGGGATTAAATTCATTCCTCGGTAAAGAATAAAAACAAGAAGGAACTTACATTACGATTAAAACATGGCGGCTTTGCACAAGGCGAGTGGCTGCGCAGTAACAGTTTCACGTGTCAGCGGGGGTGAGGGGAGTGGTACTGCGCAGACAGTAGCGCACTTCACAGCCGCCATTAAGTTTGAATCAAACTATACCTAAGTTATTTAGATATTCTATGCATTCACAGGTAGCCTCACGAAGTTGCAATGAAGAAATAAAACCAATGATCGCCATGGATTTTATGATCATGAAACCAAAAAACTTTGGGCAATACAGTGAACAGAACGACAGGATAGGGTATGAGAAGGAAGATGACAAAAGCTTAACTACAATACAGATAAATTCGAACATACAAGATGCGAAGGCCGCCAGCCATTGTCAAAACGTAGTACACCATGTACTACTTCAGTGTGACATACCCAATTTATTGCATTTAACAAATAAGCTGGAGCAAGCTTTAAAAGAATCTAAAAGCCAGCATGTGCGCAAAGTACAGAGATCTCTTTGATTGTAATTGATGTATTGTCATATTTATTGCCATTTTACATAATTATAAAAATATGCATGTACAACACTGTTTTATTGTAGTTTTCATTTAGAAGGATGCGCCAGGGCAGCCCGCGATTTTAAAATTTTCTTAGGCTTTTTGCAATTTACCACCTGATATTGAGCTATATCAGGTTGTATTTAAATAAAAAAAATATTCGCGGAGTAACAGATATGTATTTACAGAATTATAATAATTAAAATCATCAACTTAAGACTGCGCCGAGCAAAATAAGTCAAAACAGTCGTCACTGTTAAAGTAATATAATCAATACCTTTACCATAATTACCATAAAAAATATGTAATGAATACCACAATGAATGTGTTAACAGATTATGGTTGGCAAAAAGTAAGAATACTGTTTAATTTAATAAATAAAAATACGTAAAGTTGTACAAAAATCTTTAAAAAAATCTCGTATTTAGTTGAATTTTGATAGTAAACTATTTTTTTTTCACAAACTTTAATTCATATTAATTTATACTAATATTATAAAGCTGAAGAGTTTCTTTGTTTGGTTGAACGCGCTAATCTCAGGATGTACTGGTTCGAATAGAAAAAATATTTTTGTGTTGGATAGTCCATATAACGAGGAAGGCCCATGCGAAGCCGGGTCGGGTCGCTATTAGTTTTTACATTTTTGAAATGTCGCTTAGTTATTTTATTATTAATTATCGCGCTGTTTTGAATCATACGCAACGTATATGTATGATTCAAAACAGCGCGTCAATTAAAACAAAAATTAATAATAAAATAACTAAGCGACATTTCGAAAATGTAAAAACTACAAATTGTAGTATGAATATTAAAGATTAATATGAATTCAAGTTTGTGAAAAAAAAATACAGTTTACTATCAACACTCAACTAAATACGAGATTTTTTTAAAGATTTTTGTACAACTTTACGTATTTTTGTTTATTAAATTAAACAGTATTCTTATTTTTTGCCAACCATAATCTGTTAACACATTCATTGTGGTATTCATTACATATTTTTTATGGTAATTATGGTAAAGGTATTGATTATATTACTTTAACAGTGACGACTGTTTTGACTTATTTTGCTCGGCGCAGTCTTAGGGGGCTTACAAGAGCCAACTAGCGCCACCCATCATTTTATTTCTATAACTACTAAATCAGATCAAAATAAAAAAATCTAAAACAGTACATACTTAACTAGTAAATTACCTGAAGTATTTCTCGAGTGACTTTCTAATATTTATCGATCGAATCGTTGCTAAACGCTAAAAGTGGTCACTTTTGGCGTTATGAAATACAAAACTCGAGAAATACTTTAGGTAATTTACTAGTTAGTACTGTTTTAGATTTTTTTAATTTTGATCTGGTTTAGGAGTTATAGAAATAAAATGATAGGTGGCGCTAGTTGGCTCTTGTAAGCCCCTTAACTCTCCAAGTTAGAAAAGGTCGGAACGGCTCGTAAATAATTACAATGAAAATGATATTTTCCTTAGATTATCGATTTAATAGGTCTCCGCGGGATATTTTCATTAAATTTCATTAAACATTTACAAGCTTTCATAAGTTACTGGGCTAAAAACGTAGCAGTATTAGAATTTCGCGGGCTATCCTTTCACCTTAAGATTTATATTCATATTCAGCACTATGAATGGCGGTATCAGTCGCCCTGTATCCGGTCAACATTAGTTACCCATAATACTTGCAGAGCAACCGGTCTACAACCGGTACGGGCCGGCAAATTTTACGTTATTGCTGGAGGACAACATACATCTACCGCGAGTGGCGGCAGTGATTTTACTTAGAGTACCTAACAAGAATGCAGAATGTGCTAAGCTTTTGACTAGGTATTTATTCAGAATTAGGTGACTCAATAAAAAAAAACCCCTAATGTTGAAACTGTCTGTAATATATTGTCATAGCTGCTTATTCCAGGATCAACTAAATCTATCCACTTCAAGTCCACTTAAACTCCAAGTCATAGAATTAAAAGAATATTGCTATTGGTTTTGCAACAGGAGTCGAAACAGGGCTGTTTTGAAGTGGGGTTACTTACTACTATTACTAGGGTAAAGTGGAATAATTTAGTGTTAAATAAATGGGTTTCATGTGCACATTATTCTTATGTGCAATCATTGTGTTATTTATGCTCAATAGTTTATAGGGTTCCGTGGTCAACAAGGAACCCTTATAGGTTCGACATGTCTGTCCGTCCGTTTCGGTTTCCAAAAGTGGGTTAGCGTTTAAAAAAAGCAAGTTAGAAACGAATATTGTTCATAAAATAACGATTCCCTGAACTTACTTATCTCCAAAGTTTGCAAAGCGAAGAATCTGAAATAAATATGTAGAGTTGATGGAAGTCTAGGTAAATATTATAAAAAAAAAAATATATAATAGGTACCTACTTATTTTTTCACAAGTTAGCAAAACCCTAAATCTTATTCTCTACAAAGTAATTTATGAGGTCACAGAGAAATATCCTCTGAATCGGATGACCCCGAATTAATTCGTGTTTAGTTAGGTAGGTACAGTCAACAGCAAAAGTAGATGTTCAAAATCAGAAATTCAGAAGTATGTGTGTCACACACATACTTTTGAATCACTTCGACGCATGGACGTAATAATAATAGCTATTTCGTCCATGCTTCGACGCCACACAGTTCTGACAGGAACCATTAGTTAATCTGTGGTACTGACGCGAACTCCGTTCATTAGTATTGAATTTCTGATTTTGATCATCTACTTTTGCTGTTGACTGTACATAAAATACTAAAAACTTGACAATCTTTTTTTCACTTTGTTTTTCAGTACCTACCTAATTTATTGTTTTCTTCTGTTAGTAGGATAGATTTCATCAGAAAACAAATAACAGGCTTCAAAAGAAAGCCTCACAAAGCATTTCATAAGTTTGTAGGTACTAGGGACGAGACGTATTTACCATGCTAGGTTTGTAAACCAGGGTCTAGTAACTAACGACTCCCGCAGCTTGTGGCTCGGACGCGGCCACTCAAACGCTCGGTGTGCACCGATGTTATACAAAATGTATGGAGAAACGCGTCCGCAACTTGTAGCGGCCACTAGTCGTTCTAATGTGGGCGCCACTAGTGGCTCAATGTGCGGGGGCTCTAAGATGGTATTTCGTTGAATGAACAGCGTTTAATCGACACCAATGCTGTAATAATTAAATGTCGAATGATAGTGCTATAAAAGTTAGTTTTACGACTAATTAGCAATTCAGTTGCTTTTAAGGAGCTGTCATACGACTTATAGTTGCATGAAGGCGATCGAGAAATATCCTTATATAATTATCGAGTAGGTATATAAGCTGTAAGAATTCGTTGAGCCCACGTTTACTAGACATGCTATAGAGCCAAAAATCGAAAAAGTCCAGAAAACTGCTTTTCTGCTTTTCTGGAGGATCTTTCATAAAATTGTTTTTCGATTCCTATGAATCAACTATCAACTTACAAGACTATTTTTGTAAGTAGGTAATTTGCTACTTCTTCTAAGTTAATGTGAATAAATATATATTAAGTATTTACGATACGGCCGTTTATGTCACAAAAAACGTACCTACATTTCGACACTCTCAAGGAAATCAAAATCTATAGGGTACTTTCCGTTGACCTAGAACTATGAAATTTGGCAAGTAATATCGTCAATACTATAAATACAGGGAAAAGTCCGAAAACTATACATTTGTAATTAAATCATTAAAAATATATTCTTTATTTTAATGAGCTTTTGTCCGCGATTTGGTCCGTGTGATTGTCGGTTATCGCGGATGCAGATGAAGTCCCGGATTAAAAAGTAGGTAGGTACAGCTGCTTTCCCAGGGTTCAAGCTATTTTGATACCAAATCGGTTTAGCCGTTTCATCGTGGAAGCGTAAGGCGCGAATTATACAGAAACGGCGTACGGTGAGGACGCGGCGCAGACACAGAGCAGGCGTGGAACAGATAAGGCACGGATTCGATTTAAATTTTATCAAAGAGGCGAAGAGACGGCGCAACTAGTCATTATACAGGCTGACTTTATCGTGATAACATGTCTTCCTCTTCAGACGACGAAGATGCGCTTGCTTTGCTGCAACTCATTAATGTGCAGAGACACCGAATATGCACCCGATATGGTGCACCCTGTGTGGAAAATGTCACAAAAGCTTATTTTAAAACAGACATAATTAATAAAATAAATAAAAATATAAGTAGTACTTACCTGTTGCACGTACTTTTAATCCTAATTCTCTTCATATTTAATCTTGTACATTTTTATTACTGTACTGGCTTAATGTGATCGTAAAGAGCTGGATATTGTTCAATTATCTCGCAGAACTCTACATTAAATTCACTATCGTCACGCATTTTTCTACTTATACTGTATAACAAAACGTCGTGCTGCTTGCGCGCCTCTCCAGTCGCGACTGCTAGCGACGCGGAACAGGCGACGAAACGGCGTGCCTGCGCCTGCGCCACGCCGCCGCTTGAGTGTAATTCACAACGTGTCGCCCACCTACATTTTGTATTGAAATGTTTTGAAGCGGCAAGATGCCTGCGCCGCGCCTTCACCTTACGCCGTTTCTGTGTAATTTGCGCCTAACAGACAGAGTTACTTTCACATTTATAATATTAGTATGGAAGTATGGATATGTATTATGTACCTACAAATTTGTACGGAACCCTCGGTGAGCGAGTCCGACTCGCACTTGTCCGGTTTTTTTTGTCATAGTTTACTAATAGCTTAGTAAAGTTACGCCAATTCGTTTATTAAAATAGGCCAAGGAAAATTATTGCATTCTTTCAAAAATTACGCGTTGCATCTAAGTATAATAAAAAAAAAACCAATGCGAAGCAGGACTCGGTCGCTAGTATGTAAGTACCCAAGTATGTACATACTACAAACTTTTTTTTTAAAGGAGCCAAATCGTTGTTTAAATAAAGAGGCTCTCAATACAAAGCATGCCTTTTATGTTTTGTCGTTTCAATATACCTATTATATACTGGCAATTTTGGATTAGGAACTGTTTTATATTCAAATTTGTTTGAATTTAGAATGTTAAAACAATTGAAAATACTAAGATTAATGTTATGGTTTAGTCACAGCGACGATTTGAATCTGTCAGATCACGAACGAAAATAAAACTTGCTAAGGAAAATGTCCGTGCAATAATTTTCTACAACTTTCGAAGAGGCCTAACTCAGTTTCAGTGTTTTGAAGAGCTTAACATCTGTGTTCCATGATGACATCCCGTGTCTGCGGACTGTCGAACGCTAGTATTTATAATTCCAGCGTAGATATGCTAGTCTTAGTGACAAATCTCGTGAAGAACGTCCAAAATCCACCTTCATTGAAAATAAAATCGTTGCTGTGAGACAACTATTTCTCTAAGATCGTCATATGATATATCGAAGAGTAGAGACAATATTAGGCATCTCAGGGACAACTATTCAGAAGATCTTGCATAAGGAGCTTGGTGTGAGAAAGCTAGTTGACCGTTGGATCCCGCATTTGCTTTCCGACGATCAGAAATCGGCCCGCGTCAGACAGTGTAAGAAAACTCTTCAAAGGTTTAACTGGTTTAACTGAGGAGAGTCAAATCACGTCTACAACATTATCAAAAGTGACGAATCTTGGATCTATGTCTACGATCCTGATTCCAAGCAACAATCTACAATGGGTCTTCCAAAGCCGGCCAAAACGAACTAAAGTCGTTCGTTCTCGAAGCATCTCAAAAAAGACGGCGGGCAAATTCGTTTCAGGAACTGGTTATGTTGTGAGGATTGCATTTGAAGATTGTAGAACGGTTAATGTAGAGTGGTATACCACAGTTTGTTGACCACAAATTATCACCGAACTACGAAAATGTGACCCAAAGTGACGCATCATCCAATAGCATGACAACGTAAGCTCACGCCGTGCTCATTTGATGATTGGGTTTTTGAAGCAGGAAAACGTAGAAATCCTTATCCATCCTCCATACAGTTCAGACCTGAGCCCTAACGATTCCTTTGCATTTCTTAAAATTAAGAATAGTCTTCGTGGTCAAAGTTTCCAGTCCGGTGAAGAAGCAGTCGAAACTTTCAAGTCAGCTAAATTAAACACCCCCTCTTTGGAGTGGCAAAAATATTTTAATAACTGGTTCGAGCGAATGGAAAATTGTATTAAACTACGTGGTGAATACTTTAAAAACCAATAAAAAATACTGTAAGGTTCTAGGTGGTTTTCTTTCTTTAAACGACAAAACTTAAAAGGCATGCCACGTAAACTAACGAAGTTTTTGCAATTATCCGGTGCCATACCGAACTACGGCCAATTGTTGTTCATTGATTTGATAGCATACAATCTTGCGAGTTAACTACGACTTACCAAACTGTCGAATCATTTATCTTGCGTGTTCCGCGTTGCTAGTATTGACTTTGTTTAGAACACTGTGTTGTTATCGTTGAGGACGCTCTGCTCAAACGTTGGTACCTACCTACTTATTTATAGATTGTAGAGCTACAGTAGAGCATACAACACAACCAGCTTTGTGATATACCACAGCTGTGTGATGAGAGAATTTTATTGAGAGAGCACAGGCGGGCTTTCCGTCAGTATAGTGTCAGTACGCCGGCGACGCTCGAGCGATATACTCGTGGTAGAGCTCGCGGTTCAACTTACCAATCTGCTTAACTGTGATACTTAACTAATGGAATGTATATATTTTTTAGTTACTATATTCCCATAGTTTTAAAAAACGGATCATTTTGTACAAAATTATTTTGACAATTTTCCTTTGGTCAGTGAATCAATAACCCAGTGGTCAGTGAATAGGTCGAACTGTACTAAAATTAATGAGTAGGTACTTAGATTATGCAATCTGTTTTGAAAACGGATGCTTACTGTATTGGAAATTTTATAGGTAACGCTGCCTTGTTTTAGAGTAAGACTTGTAAGTAATATTACCGCTGTTCAATATTCGCCAGTTTCATTTTAATAATATAAACTTTACGATTTATGTGTTTTGGCAATACGATCTGCAGGAAATAAGTCCGAAGAAAACAAAAACAAAAACTGAAATTGTGCTGTGGGCTTCATAAGCTTAGTGAAACATGGACTCTAAAGTGGTATTGAAACAAAAGAACCCCCACGACAAAGCAAACTTCATCTCGAAAATATTTTTAACGTAAGTATTACCACGTGTTTAATAATAGGTACACAAAAATTTGCACTAACGTTATTGGATCCGTTCTGTCTTCGTGCTGGCTTGGTTTGATCATTGCACTTGATTAAAAACACGGGATCAGAAATCAGAGAACAATAAAGCACAAACGAGCAACATAATGTATTTCTGACAAAAAAATGATTAAGGTATGTTCGTAATAGCATTCTTAGGCAGATTCAATGCTGTATATCTAGCTGTAGCTCTATGCAGCTATGATAAACATGTATTATTATTTTCTGTTGAATTATATTATGGCTTGCTTGTAAAACCTGGTGGATACATTCATCAATATTCGTATATTTGTCAACGTGACCTTCATGCTAAAAACGGGCTGTAGAGTTGTAGCTAGTGGCAACTTGAAATCAATTTTCACGCTTTTATGGCATAGTAAACATAGCTTTATTTTACTCAGAAACTTAATTACTAGCATGACTTAGCACTTTTGACATTCCTGCTAGGTACGTTACGTGTTGACTTTACTGTTTTCATAAGTCACGGGCTCATCGTTGAAGTTTATCATAGTGACCATGAACTTACCTACCTATTGGTAGGTAGGTAATTTACTAAGAGGTACTTAGTAAATTACCTACCAATCAACAATCCTACCTAGCTACTTACCACTGTTACTGTTCCTACATAATTTTGAAAAATATTGTTTTATTTAAAATCCATTACCTAATATACAAAATATACCTATCTATAGATAGGTACTTAGGTAGGTACCTACCTCTATTTGCAAACAAACTTGATGAGTTTTCGTAACCATGTCAAGTAAACGCGTCTGTCTGTATATTTTTCATCAAATCTACACCGATTTTTATACCTAAATCTGGCACTTATCCAAGGAGAGAATTGTGTGTTAAGTAATAGTAGATTGTTATACAAGGAGCTAAAATGACCCATTTATACGAGGTAGTTTTACTCCCGAGCTTTAGCGAGGGAGTAAATAGAAACCGAGTTTTAATGGGTTTTAGCGCCGTGTGTTACACTATACTTTTCACTACGATTGCGAGAAAATAAAACAATCCAATACAATATGAAATAAGTAGTTTATTTTATAATAAATTAAATGTACAATTTGTACAATTCTGGATATTTAACGAGATGTTTTTTCCCGGTAACTTAATTTCAGTCCTCTGTGAAGATGAATGTTGAGTTGTCTGTGGGGTAAACGTGGGAGATACACGTAGTTCCAGGTTGGAGGGTCCCTCGTTCACGGTCAGTACCAATTCAATTTGCAATTAGAGAAAAAATATAAAGATTTCGCGCCAATGTCTTTTTTTTTGTTTCTTCTGTAGCCGCAACACATTGCATGCATTCTACCAGAGATCGCCGATTTTAGTTCCATTTTCAAAATTAAAATGAGGTTCTTTTTTATGAAACAGTAATAAGTCGAGTCTTTATTCATGATTATTCTACTTATGACTAAAGACTTTTTCGTTTTTGTAGGCTCATTATCATATTTGACACACAAAAATAAAATAAAAAAAGCTTTTTCCCCTAGAGGATGAAATGCTATTTTATCCCCGCTCTGGTATGCTACAATGACGGCCTTTTTGAGCAAGAGAAGTGAAATAGTAGATTGTTATACAAGGAGCTAAAATGACCCATTATATACGAGGGAGTAAATAGAAACCGAGTTTTAATAGGTTTTAGCGCCGTATGTTACACTGGTTACACTATACTTTTCACTACGGTTGCGAGAAATAAATTACGGTCACTACCAATTCAATTTGCAATTAGAGAAAAATTATAAAAATTTTGATGTTTCTTCTGTAGCCGCAACACATTGCATGCATTCTACCAGAGATCGCCGATTTTAGTTCCATTTTCAAAATTAAAATGAGGTTCTTTTTTATGAAACAGTAATAAGTCGAGTCTTTATTCATGATTATTCTACTTATGACTAAAGACTTTTTCGTTTTTGTAGGCTCATTATCATATTTGACACACAAAAATAAAATAAAAAAAGCTTTTTCCCCTAGAGGATGAAATGCTATTTTATCCCCGCTCTGGTATGCTACAATGACGGCCTTTTTGAGCAAGAGAAGTGAAATAGTAGATTGTTATACAAGGAGCTAAAATGACCCATTATATACGAGGGAGTAAATAGAAACCGAGTTTTAATAGGTTTTAGCGCCGTATGTTACACTGGTTACACTATACTTTTCACTACGGTTGCGAGAAATAAATTACGGTCACTACCAATTCAATTTGCAATTAGAGAAAAATTATAAAAATTTTGATGTTTCTTCTGTAGCCGCAACACATTGCATGCATTCTACCAGAGATCGCCGATTTTAGTTCTATTTTCAAAATTAAAATGAGGTTCTTTTTTTATGAAACAGTAATAAGTCGAGTCTTTATTCATGATTATTCTATTTATGACTAAAGACTTTTTCGTTTTTGTAGGCTCATTGTCATATTTGACTCACAACAATTAAAAAAAAAAACTTTTCCCCCTAGAGGATGAAATGCTATTTTATCCCCGCTCTGGTATGCTACAATGACGGCCTTTTTGAGCAAGAGAAGTGAAAAAGTACTTACTTAGTTCATTAAAAAAAAATGTTAAAAAAAATAAATAAAGACGCTTTCATAGGTAAGTACTGCATTCATATTATAGCTAATTTTATTTAAAATATTATAGCTATATTAGCTAAAACAGGCCCAGTGGGGAAGTGTGCCGAAGGGATGTTACCTACATACATTACATTTTTCTATTATGCTGTTTGAATTATTTGCGATATGGTGACTTATTTATTCTGTGAGACTTCAATATACTTGTTTTATCAACACACTTACTCGTAAATTGACTCTTATTGCACCGCTTTTAGGCGCGCGCGCTCTAATGCGTTACGTACGGGTGCTTTTTTATTTATTTATTTATTACATTACCGCACTAGCGCTATAACGTTTTGGACAAAGATACCCTATCTATGTCCAAAACGCAAAAGTTTCAAAAAATGTTCTTATTGTTTTTTCTGTCGATTAACGGTCGTATAAAACGCGTGAGCATTTTTTCATTACGGTCTCGTGATCTCGTCTAATGCTCGCTTACCTCACTTGTATCACAACAATGTTACTATTATTTATTGAAGTCCAAGATATGATTTTGTATATTAAAATAAAAAAATAAAGTTTAAAAACTAAAACCCGACCACAACAAAAAGTGATCTAAAAAGTACGAAACAAGAAAATATTTCACACAGAAATCAAGACATAGGTACAAAATGGTCACGGTAAGCCGTGGTTGCATGCCTGTATCCCATATGAGTGCGATGAACATGAATATAATGGCATGCAACCACCGCTTACCTTGACCATTTTGTACCTATGTCTTGATTTCTGTGTGAAATATTTTCTTGTTTCGTACTTTTTAGATCACTTTTTGTTGTGGTCGGGTTTTAGTAGTAAAACTTTATTTTTTTATTTAAACCATTTTGGAGTCACAGCTAAGTATTATATATTTAATAGGTACCTACTAGTGAACCCCTTTCCAATGATACTAAACACGGTATGCGTATCTTAATTTATTTGGTAATCTTTTATCTTTCCTTTTTTTACAATAATTTGTGACAAATCGCCCCTAAATATTATATATTTGAAATGTACTAGTGAACCCCTTTCCAATGATACCAAACACGGTATGCTTGTCTTAATTTTTTTTTATATTGTTTTTTTTGTCCGCCAGAGGGCGCCACATTGGATTCGGTGATACGTCATATAGCCTATAACCAGCGGACGATCAAGACGCTTCTAACGATACCTCATTTGTTCAGTTCTGATAAGTAGTTTAGGAGCTATGAGCGAACAGATGAACATACATATATACACACATACATACATAGCCTGTCAAAATCATAACCCTCCTTTAGCTTTGCCGTAGTCGGGTAAATAGTTTTTATTTTTTATTAGTTTTCATTTTAGGGGAAGGCTATATGCTGTCTTGTCTTAACTGAACATAAAAATCTGTAATTTTGTGATACAAAACCCATAGGCTAACTGACCGATATCACTATAGCTATCACGCAAATATTAGGGGTTAAATTAAAGCATGAAATTGCCGATATACACTGGAAAATTAAAACTCGTTTTTTTCTAAGATGTAACATAATTATTTAATCAAAATATTTACCCTCATCCGTAATATCAGTACTTTATCCATACTTCCATACGACTATATTTTTTATAATTTTTTATTAATATTATAAATGCGAAAGTAACTCTGTCTGTTACGCTTTCACGATGAAACAGCTGAACCGATTTTGATGAAAGGTATGAACATAGCTTGAACCCTGTGGAAGGACATAGGCTACTTTTTATCCGTGGCTCCGTCTGCATGCTCTGCATCCACGATAACCGACATTCACACGGATGAAGTCGCGGGCAAAAGCTAGTTATCTATATGTTACCGGCAATCTCTATAAACCGGTATTCTATGCAATACCTAGGCAATGTATAGAATGCCTAAAACGGGTAGGTAATGTATGAAATGTTATTTATTTTATACTTTGCCTAGGTATTCTATACAATACCGAATGCGCAGCCGGTAATGTGTGTAAAAGATGAAAGCAGGGAAGGAGGCTGTAGTAGATTTGATTGACTTCTGTCATTGTATAATTTAGCAGCATTTATTTCAATTTTGTGAATGTGTATACCACGGAGCCATTGAATTATATGTATGTGATTGAAATAAATTTACATGGCGGCTGAGAGCATTGTCATGCTCACTCAAATATCTAGCTGATGGCGGCGCGTGCGTTGGATCATTCGGCTCCCTTCAAAATGGTGAGCTGAATGGGGTTGATCCACGCGTCATGTTCGTGAACGGGCGCTGTCAGTAGAGATTGGTCAACTCTTAACTTCCATAGCTATTTATTTATTTATATTTTTTTTATATTTTGTATTGCTCTTTACCTGCATTGTTTTCACACACACACACACACAGAAGCAACCTGAATAATGTAACTAGTATTTTGTAAAAACTTGATTTAGAAGAGTGACCGTGGAGTTTCTTGCTCATTCTTCTCCATAGAGACCTACCCTACGTTTTGGAACGAGCAACTAGCTTCAACTTTCTGACTACCTAACTAACTGACTCTTTGACAATTTAAAAGTGCCTGTAAATGGTTTAATTGAAATAAATGCTTTGACTTTGAATTTGTCACGGCTCCGGCGTTGCGGGGTTCCGGACGGCGGTCCCAGGCGAGCTTATCGTCGCCGATGTGGCTTACGATCACCACCGCAGCTTACAACCTGCTCCTCAGCTCGCGGGTTGCCTCGCCCCTCCGCGCCTACGCGAGCTTGGATAACACTCTAGGGGTAGGGCAGACAAGACTACGTGGAGTCGGTTTCTGTCACTAACGTTTCTAGCACAATATATTGATTTTTAAAACAATACTTTAATACGTAAAAATAACTCTTTGTTTCTGTTATTTCTAATAATTGTATGCCTAAATACTATGATGTTAATAGAGATTGCCGTCATTTTACAGGTAGGCCGGTTAACATTGTCCGAAAAACCAAAAACCTAAATCCAAGTCCAATCCAATCCAATCCAACTAACCAACCAATCCAATATGTTCTGTACTTCATGATAATTTAGTACAACATCAAAATCAACACAATGCCGACTCGAACTTGTGAAAAAAAAACTTCATTAAAATAACACTCACCTTAGCATAAAATCAAACTTTTAGCAGTTATTTTCATTTTCATCAGCACGCTTCTGATCATAACAGCTATTTTAACGCCAAATTGATTTTTTTGCCAGTTCTGTATTCCCAGTATGATTTAAAAAAATATCAACTGGTATTTTGCCACTAATAAACCCCTACATCGGACAACCTTAATTGACCTTAAATCGATTGTAATTTTGGGTTCTGTGGAATGGGTTCTTTTACAAACCAGACGTTGAATGAATTTACAATCGTTCAAGTACTTTTACTAACGCTAGACCCATAATGTTATTTCAAATTGCATTGTGGTCTCCACTCAAGGTGAACTTATGGTGATCCTTTGAGGGAGCACCTTCCGTATGCTAGTTCTTTTTATTTCGTGAACAGGAAGAGTTGATATTAATAAATAAAAGTATTACAAAATTTCATTTCCAACCTAATTTTTTCTAACATTGTTACAGATGGAGCTTTAGTCTATTCCGTCGTGGTTTCAAACATGGCCTTACCGTGGATGACCTGTGGCGAGCCCGAGACGGCGACCACTCTGGTCAGCTGGGCGACCGGCTCGAGCAGGCATGGCAGGAAGAACTCGACACTGCCAAGAGAAAAGGAAACAAACCGTCCTTCTCAAAGGCAATTATACGATCCTTTTGGGTGGAGTACTTATTGTGTGGCTTATTTGTCGGTTTATTGTTTATCTTTTTATGGTAAGTCTCGTATTTTATTTAATATCTATTTAGTACGTAATTCCACATCAATTCGTGTACCAAAAACATTACAAGTAGGTACCTACAGTACATACCACACAACAGTAATATATTTACTGTGCCTACACTAAGTACTTATTTTTTTCTTGAACAGTGTTGTATAAAGTAGATTGCATCTCCTTTGACTAGGCGTAAATCCCAATATTATAACTTTTAAAATTATTTACTTTATCAGACTAACCACTAATCAGACTGACTGTCTCTGTATATATTATTGTACTCTTTGACTGACTGATACGCTACTCTATTTTAAGATGCCGTTAAGTCTCGTGCTGTTAGTCACTTTGACATAAAAGTGATAGAGACAGCACGAAGGTTAAAGGCATCTAATCAATCAATTTGTAATACTAAATCGTAGTTTTATGGCCAAAAATAAATCATTTGAATATTTATTTACGTATTACGATTTAGTACTACATCCTATACAGTGGGTGGCCATATTATTAGGGACAATACCAAAATACTTGTATTTTCTAGTTTGACTGAATTTTTCAGGCAAATGATTGGTTATATGTTTCACGGGTATTTTTTATTTAAAAACCTTATTAACTAATAGAGATAATAAAAACATCAAATGTATAGGCGAAATTTTTTTTTTTTTTTTGGAAAATAAAGATATTAGATGCTTTAATATTTTGTTAAGTCACGCTTAGCTCATAACAGCTAAGCGTGACTTCACAAAATATGCAGGTTTTATTCAACGTGACATGTTCTTTATACATATTTTAGCATTCTGTTGAAAGTGTGTACTATGATGTCACTCTATATTGAAAGCTGCAATCAGTTGGTGCTTCATGGTGATCACTTCCTTCGCGGTCGCCAGTTTGGTGAGCTCCCACAGGTTCTCTATTAGGGCTCATGTCTGTTTAATTACCTGGCCAGGGCAAAACATTAATATTTTTTTCAGCCGGGAATACAGTAACACTCCTGGCTGCGTGCCACGATGCAAAAACGTGCATAAAAATGTACTCTCCGTCACCAGGGAACCATTGTTCAAGATACAGCCGTAGTCTAGTTTCTAGTACTCGCTTGCACTAGTCTGGCCTCATGGTCCCTTCCACGACTTCCCTTCCTTCTTTCCCGTTTCATGCCTTTGGCTGAGATCACAGACATGATACTGATTATGAGTTTAACGCTCTCCACAAGGCAGTCTGCATAGAACTACCTAGACCGTCGCGACTCCATTGCGTCGTTGTACAAAAATACCTTGGTTGACCAAAATCTGAAACATTGATTCATTCATTCATTCATTTCAGAGAAGCATACCTAAAAAATATTACATAATCATAATATTGTGTTAGTAATAACAACGCATTGTACTTTTTTCACTTTTTTCACTCTTTTCCAGTCTTCAACAGTCATTAATATGACTGTTGAAGACTGGAAAAGAGTGCGTTTCAGAGAAGTCTGGCCCAGTACAGTCGTACCTTTTTCATGGCCTGAGGCGTGGTTTTTTGATTGGCCGATGACCTATCAAGTTCTCTTCGGCCAATAACTGCCGATTCCATCCTTTCGGAAAGTTGTATTCAGTTGTATTTCTTCATCGTTCATCATCGTATTCAGACGTCTAATTCTATTCCTACCATATTTTTTAGTCGGTCTGGTTTCAGAGGTTTGATTGGATCAGTTTTATCTAAATACGGTTACTTAACTATAGACATTGAAACACATGAAATAGCTGCTATATCTCACTGGGAATGAGCTGAGTGTAGTAATAATGTTTGTATTTCTCTACATTTTATCGGAGACGTGTCTGAAGTCTTGCCCATGCCAAAATAAAACAATTTTGACGTTACCACGTTATACCGTTTACAAACTAAAATCCACGTAGGAAATTTAAAAATAAATTATGCTGTAAAAAACGTTGCTTCCGTTCTGACTATTTTGGATAGAAGAAACTTGTTAAATCAATCTAAAAATGCATTTTTACCACTGAAGAAACAACCACAATTTTCAACATAGATATGGCAGCAAAAAACATTTTTGAAAAAAGAGAACGGACTTCAAATACTAAAATGTGATAGTTAAATAACTTTAGCACAGAACACACAGGACTTTAATTTCGGAAGTCTGTTTGTTGTTTTGTAATGCCACCGACTTCCGAAATTAAAGTCATGTGTCGACTCATGCGTAGAATAAAGTCCGATCTGCAGGATTTTGTTCTGCTGGATTGATGGTTTTCAGTAGAGCTTAGAGAAGTTGTAAACTTGTGTAAGTCTTAAACGACTTGACACCTAGATTTTTTGGTATGTTGTAACAACACCCAAGTCTAGTTAAATGCTATTTAGTGTATATTTCTTATCCTTTTATTTCACGAGATAGTGGGTTCCATATCAACATAGAACATTTTATGGCGGAAGAGCGGGGGTCCGTAGTGAACATTATACGTTGTTCTACGGAGACATTTGAATTAAGTGACGTTCTATATCACTATGGGTCATTTTTTGTTGGAATTACCCAGCCATTATGAGTCCTTTGTGAATATCTAAACAAAATATTTAAATATTATGTTAGTCATATTATGACTACTTTCCTATATAACTAAATAAAAAATTAAAAAATTATTTAAAATGGTTCATTAATTTAAAAAAATCACAAAATAGATAAGTAAACCATTAGATGGCATCACTTTGAACAGCAGTTAGGTACGGACTTAAGATTAGCATAGTCTTAAACTTACAGATCTATGTACCTAATAGAACAATGCAGGAGACGTGCATCAGAAATATTATAAACTTCGCATTAGTTATAAAATCAACAATAACATTTTTTTTAAATAACATTCTTTCTATAATTTTAGATTTTTATTTCAAAAGTATTGTGACCTAGACCGTGACTTAACAACAATTTATAAAAAATTATAATTAATTAATAGTTAAAACTTAAAATAGTAATTAAATAGCATATCGTATCACGGCATGGCAGATGATTATCGTATCACATCAAGATAACTAGGTAACCTACACGACTACCTACCATGACATCATCATCATCATCTGCGTTGCCTTTTCCCAACTACATTGTGGCCGGCTTCCAGTCTAACCGGATGCAGCTGAATACCACTGCTTTACATGGAGCGACTGCCTATCGGACCTCCACAACCTAGTTACTGGGTAACACGATACTCCTTGATAAGACTGATTATCAGACTTTCTGGCTTCTGACTACCCATAACGACTGGCAAAGATCTACTACTGACAGCCGAGACCAACGGACACGAATACCATGACACGGACTTAAAACCAGTCTTAAACTTATTAATATACGTAGGAACGTAAATATTTATCATAACAACAGGAAATACGTATATAAAGATATTTAAACGTCGCACTAATTACTCAATTCGAAATAAATCATATAACAACCACTCTTCTTTATAATATTAGGGGTTAAAGTATGAAATTGCCGATTTCTACTGCAAAATAATTAAAATTAGTTTGTTTGCAAGACAACATATTGATTTAATCAAAATATTTGCTTTAATTATCTATACATTATTGCCATCAAGTCGGAAGTTTCTTTAAGAATTTGCGATAGAACTCTGAAGATCTACATTCGACAAACTGTGAAAGCATTTTGTACTGCCTCCTAGGAAGATTTTTTTTACCACTTAGATTGTCCAAATCACGCAAAAAAAATGTAGTCAGTTAGAACAAGGTATGGCGAGTACGGAGGATGAAGTATGGTTTCTAACTGCAGCTTCTGTAGAGTTGCAACGGTGTCCCGTGCTGTATGAGGTCTTGGGTTATCATAGAGCAATAATGGTGAAGATCGATTCACAAGTCGGGGTTGTTTCACTGCCAGTTTCGATATTATTGTTCGAAGTTTGGCACAGTAAACATCTGCTGATATTGCTTGACCAGACCTGAGAGAGCTATAGTGAATAACACTATGAAGAGACCATCAAACTGTTACCATATTCTTTTTATTGGTAGACTTTGCTTTAGGGCACTTGCGTTTGGCCTGGGGTCAACCATTGCATTTTTCGCTTACGGTTATCGTAAAGAATCCACTTTTGGTCACATGTCACAATTCGATCCAATATTCCTTCATTCCTGTACCGATTCAACAAAGCAGCGCAAGTTTCAACACGCGTTTGTTTCTGCAGATCAGTCTAATCATGAGGCACCCATTTTTCATTTTTTTTATCTTATTGATTTGATGCAAATGGGTCAATGTTGTAGGTAAGGTAACGTTAAAAAAATTTGCTTATTCCTGGGTAGTTTGACTCGGATCGGCTTCCATTCCACCATTTCTTTCAATTCAGCGTTATTCACCTGTGTGGTCGGGCTTCCAAGTAGTTCGTTCTTCAAGTCGAAGTTTCCATTACGAAAACGTTTAAACCAATGACGGTTTCGAAATAACCGGGGTAGATCTGCCTTGAGACTTTGAATTTTAGAAACTGGAAGGCACTTCTAAAGCCTTGAGACTTTGAATTTTAGAAACTGGAAGGCACTTCCAAAGAAAGTGTACAAGAGTAATTGCAGTAAACCTCCTCGGCAGAGGGATCAGGCATGACATTCGGTATTGAGCTGTTGCAGCTAATTTCTTTGGTCCCACTATCATTATGCAGAACTTCTACCCATATATCAGCTAGTTTCTGACAGATTTTTTCTGCATCAGGAGGCAAAGGTGAAGCTTGCTATGTCATGCCGTTGTCAGCAACATTCACTACTGATAAAAAAATGTATAGTTATTATTATAAGTATTTATAAAATACTACTTTATTATAATGTATATTGCAAAGACAAATGTACCTAACTGTTATTTTAACAAATTTTATATTAAAATCTTTATAATCAACGATATTTTTAAATGAAAAACGTCCTAACTGATTCCATTATCCCAGTAACAACGTCCCATCTTAATATCGAACCTCACAGATTCCGTAGAAAAATGTCCTATATTCACATGAAACGCTTAGAAGTTTAATAATGTTCGTATAAAATCGTACTAATATTTCATAAGACTCCTCATTTTTACTCCTTAATAATACAGAATGAATGATTTCCCTGTGAATATGCATTACGCTAATCATATTTTCGCAGTAAAAATGCGTTTCTATACCTCTCCGTAAAAAAACGTCATATATCTAAATAGATCGCCCACAACTGTTTACTGAGATAAAAAAGCAATATAGACAATGTTTATTAATTTAAGAACTTAAAAGTGTGTATCGTGAAATAATACAACTGAAATTGTTAACTTACCGGCTTAATTTACATTTTTCTTCAGATAAACAGCAGGAAAATTAAAATATGATGAACTAAGTTCAGGCCTTTTTGCAACTTCTTTAAGCATATCCAACATTTTCCGTGATCATGACATCTCTAAAAATATGTTTATTCATGAAAGCGCTTGATAAATATTTTTTTTCTTCAAAGCGAAAAAAAGCTAATTGCATGACACAAAATCGCCCACCTTCCAACAAACAGCGGCCGTAGTGACGAACGGACGGGCCGCCTGCGCCGACACCGCCCCCCGCGCGCCGTCGCTTGATCACTCCGTGCGTTTTTATGCGGAGCTAATGTCAGATTGAACGTTATTCGATTTTATATCTCGGAAACTAAAAAAGATACGAAAATTCTAAAAACATACGTCTGTAGAGTTCGTATTCCTTATCTCGTCGAGCTATTAAACGCGTTTTTGCTCTATGATCACATCAGACTCTGTTCTACGGATAGGTCGGTGTGTTCAGTGCTAAAGTTATTTATTACATTTTAGTGTTTGAAGTCGGTTCTCTTTTTTTCACTTTTGCTTTTTCAAAAAACGCTGAATAAGTTTCTGTTTGTTGTATACTAAAACCTTCTCCAGAATGTAACGAACACTTTTCTGAAAACCGCATCAAAATCGGTTCAGTCAAACGGGAGATAATCGCGGACAAACATACATACATACATACAAACATACGGGTCGAACTGAGAACCTCCTTTTTTTCGAAGTCGGTTAAAAATGAATAAAATGTCACTTAAAAATAAAAATTAAAAAAAGTGGCGCGAATTCATTGTGTTATTTATTATTAAAATCAATAATAATAATACCAGTAGTAACACCAATTACAATTATCTTACTTATATCTATCTATTTGCTTAAAAATAATGTTCCAGAAATTACACATCTATGACTGCTGTCCCTAATAATTTGGCCACCGATGGTATATTACTTACGAGAAAGAAAGAAAACCTCAATTTCTTGACATCAAGACCCACATGGGGTAGTTTTCTAGAGGTAGAGGTAGGTTTCTACTTACCTTTGATAATAGTGATTTTGCTACAACCATGAACGTAATGCTACGGTTGTAAAGTAACAGATTGAGCAGCCAGGCGGCGGCAGCGGACAAAGGTCGCTCTCCTCAATGTGTGTCGTGTGTCCGTGCGATCCGAATGAAGCGCTGTATTACAATCGTAGCCTACATCAATTTAAGTCGTTATAAATCAAACATGTGGACTCATACTGATAAAAACACTCACAATATTGTATACAAACAAGCAATTTGATTTTATGTTTTTACTTTATTTTCAGGCCATTAATTCCATTCACTCTAGCCTTATTCATAAATTATTTTTCTGAGGACAAAACCCCAGAAAGTTACAGAAACGCTCATATTTACAACTTTCTTATGAATGTTTTGAGTATAGTGACGGCTTTGATGCTCAATCATTTAACATTAAGTCAAGGACGAGTAGGAATGAGAGTTAGAATAGCTAGCTGTTCATTATTGTATAGAAAAGTAAGTACAAACTTATTAATTTCATACCTATCACCATTTTTTACCTACCCATGTAAGATTTGAGTGTCTCACTGGGGGTGGGATACCATGTTCCATAATTAATATACGTAAGTAAAATGCTTACTTGCATCAAATTTACCTCTTTAGGTACTTTTTGTTTTCTATTTTAGATATTAAAACTGGATCGCACAGGGTTAAATAAAACGGAGCCAGGGCAGGTGATCAACTTGATGTCCAACGATGTGAATCGTTTTGATTTGGTAGCTCTATTTCTGAACTACCTGTGGGTAATGCCCATAGTGGTTCCGGTGGTATCGTATCTCGTGTGGCAGCATGTGGGCTGGGCCACACTCGCTGCGCTTATCGTCATATTCCTACAAACGGTACTCGTTCAAGGTAAGTCAAAAATACTGTGTTTATGTAAGTACGATGATGGCATTTTTATTATGCCTCGACTAAGATAAACACTCGCAGCGTGTAAATGATGAACAAATACAAAACTTACCTTAACACAAAAGATTGCGTGATGATGATGTCGGAGGAAAAACATGCTCCTACAGCAATTAAGTTATACTTGTCAACCATTAAATGAATGTGTTGCACAAATACTTTTTTGGTCGTGAACGAACAAATGACGTTCTGAACTAACAGTTACATTATAAACATTTTACATTCTAATCAACTTGTCCTTCTTTGTAGCATATTTAAGTAACCTTCAAGGAATCTTGCGAGGAAAAATTGCAAAACGTACAGATGAAAGAGTAAAAGTGATGAGCGAGCTGGTAAACGGCGTGCAAGTGATCAAAATGTACGCTTGGGAGAAACCTTTCGAAAAACTCGTTGACAAACTGCGGAAGTAAGAACTAATCTTCTAAACTAATCAAAAAATCTTCAAAAACTCAAGTTGATATATGGAGGACTAGCACTTTTCCCGCGACTTTGCGTAAATTTCGTACTTCCCACAAACAACACCCAGCTAAGCTCCCTTTGAGGGGTACTTACGTAAAAAAAATATTAATGTCAATTTAATTATTGGCATTTTTGCCGCGTTTCAAGTTGATTAGTTAAAAAAAAAACATTTTTGTACAATTCCCTTTGGTGTTGAATTTGCAAAAATGCTGAAGTATTTTGCAAATTCAACCCCAAAGGGGAATCGTACGAATAATCTTATTCTTGGACATGTTTTAATTTGAAAAATTTTCAGCAGTGTTATATAAAAAAGCAATGTACCTTATCTGTAGCATTAACGGTTTCGAATTTCCATACAACAGTGTTTCATCCTTTCCACCCCCTAAGGCAATATCCAAAAAACATTGAAACATATATTTTGTATGTGTAACCGTAAAGTTGAATAACAATTGTAATGTTTCTTTCAGCTTTAAAAAAATGATTTCCTATTTAAATTTTCATTTCCTATTTTCCATAAATACTGATGAAGTATGAAGTACACTTTTTTTTAATGTCTAATTACTACTATTTTTTTTAGTAGTCTTAGGTTAAACTAAAAAAAATCTAATAGTTTCAGCTCTTTTGGGAATCATACCCCTAGGCTGATAAAATGGGGGATAAAAGTTTATATGGGATATCCGTCATGTTAGAAACATGAAAATTGGTATTCAGATTTGCGGTTAGACGAAAAAAAAAATGTTGTATTAGAATTTTGGAAACTTCACCTCTAAGGGTGTAAAATAGGGGATGAAAATATATTTTTTATGATAGAAATATGACAATTGGTATTCAGGTTTACAGCTAAATATACAATTTACATGTTTTTTTGGATATTCCTGAATAGGGTGAAATACTGTTGTATGGAAAATCTTAACAATTCAGTGGAAAAAAAAAGAAAAATACGTATCAAGTAGGTAGGTACGTATTTTTTTTTTCTCACTGAATTGTTTTATTTGGACTTGAACGGAACGTTCAAATGGGCAATTAACATCTAAATTTGTCAAAATATATTGTTTGTGGTGTAAAATATCGTGTCAAATTGAAAAAACGGAACGTCTTGTGTCAAACTCTTTGGACACAAAAACTTAGGTTATAGGTCGACATCAGGGGCACCCCGAGGTTCGGTTGGTCAGGTTCCTTTAAAGCCTGCAGACAGGAATAACAGCCCCGTACAGCGGGGCTCCGTTGACCTGACGTCGACCATCTTTGTGCCAATTTTCGTAACCGTTGTAGACAGTCGACGCCTTTTAGGCAGCCTCTGCTTCCAGATACTAAATTTTAACCGATGAAGGTACGAAATCTTCGCAGACGAAGTCGCGGGAAAAGTGCTAGTAAAAAATAACGGATTTCTCATACAAACATCCATCCCTATTTTACTGGAATTTCCATAAAAGCTGAAATACGTTTTTTTTTATTTTCAACTAAAAACTTCAGGTTTCTTGTCTTGAACTACAAAAAATTATCGAGTTTCATACATATTCTATTTCCAATTATACACCCTTCGGGGTTGAATCCCGAAATCCCTTCTTAGTGCTCGCCTACTTGATAATAAGAACGCATGTGCAAAATTTCACATTCCCAGTTCCAGTAAGTTCGGCTGTGCGCTGATACATCAGTCAGTCAGTCAGTTTCTCTTTTCTTCAAAACTTCCTTCTTTTTTTTGAAGCCTGGTAAAAAAAAACATTTTTTTGAATCTCTAGGGGGGGGGGGGGGGGCAGCTGCCCCTACCTGCCCCCCCCCCTGGCGACGCCCTTGCTTAGTTATAAGTAATTTTCAACCGACTTAAAAAAAGGAGGAGGTTATCAATTTGTCTGTATTTTTTTTTTTTTTTTTTTTTTTTTTTTTTTTTTTTATGTTTGTTACCTGATTTCTCGGGACTGGGTGAACCGATTTTAATGATTCTTTTTTTATTTGGAAGCTAGTGCTTCCCGTGTGGTCCCATTTTAATTTGGTCCAGTTCTGACCATGGCATCCATGAGAAAACCGTAGAAGTCTTAAATT
Source organism: Charanyca ferruginea (assembly GCA_947361185.1). Classification (NCBI taxonomy): domain Eukaryota; kingdom Metazoa; phylum Arthropoda; class Insecta; order Lepidoptera; family Noctuidae; genus Charanyca; species Charanyca ferruginea. Next base: position 14,710,805 of record OX376059.1, on the reverse strand, counting down.
TGCATTAAGTATGTGCGCGATTTGCTACGCGATTTCTCAGGCAAACGTAAACCGATTTTGAAAATTCTTTTTTTTATAGATAGGGTATGCTTCAGGGGTGGTCCCATATAAATTTTATCGAAATTGATTCAGCACTTTTTGAAAAATCAACAAATACCCAAAAATTTTACATAGACGAGGTTTTAGTTTCATCAATCTTTGTAGTAGTTAACTTTCAATCTCTTCTTAATAGATTTGAATGAGCAGGAGGTACTAAAAAGCGGAAAATAAAAAGCTTTTTACAAAAAAGACAACCGCCTTCAAAAAGTGAAAAATAACTTTAGCAAGGAACACACATTGACTTTAGTTTCGGAAGTCGGTGGCAATACAAAACAACAAACAGAACAAAGCCACTGAATTTCGAAACTAAAGTCAATGTGTGTTCTGTGCTAAAGTTATTTTTCACTTTTTGAAGGCGGTTGTCTTTTTTGTAAAAAGCTTTTTACGATTACAGATAAACAATACATTATAGGTACCTACCTACATAACGAAGATAATGTTTATTTTGTTAGGTTAGAGGTGAGCTTTGTGATGCGCACGTCGATGATCAAAGGGTTCTCGACTGCGCTGAGCGTGTTCACGGAGCGCTTCATCCTGTTCTCCGCAATTGTCACGTTCGTCCTCATCGGCGGCGACATCAGAGCCGAGATCACATTCTCCCTCGTTCAGTATTTCAACCTCCTTCAACTCGCCTGTAACATATTTTTCCCATTGGCGCTTGCATTTCTGGCAGAAACTAAAGTCTCCGTAAGACGACTTGAGGTAAACCGCAAATGAACACTCATTAATTACACTTTAAACATTATTTATGAACGTAATGATTCAAACGTTTGATGTTCTATTTAGGAATTTCTGCTGTTGGATGAGCTAACGCCTGAGAAGTTGGTTCCGTCAATTGATTCGAAGGCAATAATAAGCAATGGTACTGAAAAGGAAAAACCGAAGCATACAGGGTTAGTGCTGTCTGGGTTAAGTGCGAGCTGGCAACCAGAGGCAATAGTGAACACTTTGAGAAACATCACGCTGACTGCACAACCTGGAGAATTCGTTGGTATCGCCGGATTAGTGGGCTCTGGAAAGGTAGATAATATTTTATTTATGACGTCAGATTTTACTAAAAAATCTAGAAGATGTCCTGATGCTTTCTGTCGTAGGTCTGCGATGCAATGTTGATGACTATTCATACTCCTCCTTTGCTGTTAAAACTTACACAATAAAGAACTATGGGCATGTCAGTACAACAAGCTCATTATGTTCAATATTTACTGTTTTTATGTCAGTCAATAATGAACTAGCTAAACTAAACGTAGATAGGTACTTGGGCAATATTGTCACTGACTCGTAGACATAACTCCAACACTTTACTTCTACGAAACAAGCATTTACTAAGTGGTCAGTTGGTCACCATACTCATCTGTATTTTTTTTTTTTTCCCGTGCAGTCATCTCTTTTACAAGTGATTCTGGGTGAACTGTCTCCGTCTCAGGGCACTATATCACTGGGCGGCGCAAGAGTCTCTTACGCTAGTCAGGAACCCTGGCTCTTCGTAGCTACCGTCCGTCAAAACATACTCTTCGGGCTACCCTATGACCGTATTCGTTATAAAAAGGTGAGTTACGCATGATGATATCAAATTAAAGCTACAATATATATACAAGTTTATGACTTATTGCAGAATTGCAGTAATCGCTATTTGAGTCGGTACAATCGATTATTTTTGTATGATACTCCCTGACCGCGCCAGTGTTGTATCTAAAGAACATGTTTCTAAATTAAATGTGTCATTTATGTACTTATCAGTACGTGTAAGGTAAATAACATACCTCAACCATGACCTCGACATGTAATGAGACATAACAATGTTTTGGTATGCATGACCACAGACGTATGTCCCTGGCCGTGCTTCCTAGGTGCAGACAGCTATAATTAGTAAAGTAACAAGTACTTAAGGTTTTCGGATCTCCTTAGGTATAGCGTACACAGCGGTTCAATTTTGGTAATTGTGTATCAACTACGGCCATACGCCTTAGGAAATACATACGTATTTCGTAGCGGCCATGTTAAATTTTCATTTCAGCAATTTCAGAATTTCGATTACAAGGGTGCTGACCTTCGGAATCGAAAACCATAGAAATGAAACACATTTATTTAATACTGCTGGTACACTTCACCAACAGCATATAGGTAGATAAAGATATAGGTACTACATAAAACATTGACAAAGAATAGGATTTAAAGTAATGTAATACTTCTGATGTATATGTTACTGTAGAACCCCGAACTACGGTAAAACCTAAGATTTTTCAGTAAGACCTAAGATTTACCAACTTTTGACGGCAAAAGCACAAAATGTTCTGTGATCATCATTCATTTCGATGTTACTCTTCGGAGTATGGAATCTCATTTCTCGAATTTTGCCCAACATCCTTTGCGTAAATAAATATCGGGCAAGTGTCCTTTCGCGGAAGTGTCTTTCGCAAAATTTTCAACGCTTGAGGGTTGAGATTCGTGTAGGTACTGAATTAATGGTAAAAGTAATTCGTTTCACGATGTCCCGCCACCGTGTATGTTCACCGTGTTGTCCGGAAAAGTTTTCTTGGATGCGTGAGTCCATCTGACTTGATCTGAGGGCAACACTACCTCCGAAAGACGCGATCTCTGGTAAGACATAATGAAATCTCGCGAACATTTCAAGGAGCCATGGATAAGACTTCCTCCTGAGCAAGCGTTACTGTGGCCGACCTGAAAACGTTTAACAGACGCCGTACCCAATTTGGCCGCAGTAAAGAGAATCTGCGGGGGTTCCCAGATGATTGATGATTGCGTCGGATGGCGTAGCCGTAGCTGAGTACTGGTGTAAACGGGAACATTGACCAGAAGTCCAGAACAATATACCTACATAAACCAGTGTTTGCAGACACTTTTGAATTGTCACAAATTTAAAGCTAATTGCCCGTTTCAAAACGTAGGTAGGCCTCCATGGAGAAGAACGAGCAAGAAATCTCACGAACATTCTGGTTACATTATTCTTATTGGTTCTAGAATGTGCACCTAAGTGGTGCACATGTTTTAGAAGCAACAGGACAGGAGTAATGTTCCCATCTACCTATAATACTCTGATGTCAGATGTGCATTATTTTGAAGGTAGTGAGCGCGTGTGCGCTGCTTCGTGACTTCGAGCAATTGCCGGCGGGAGACTCTACGCTGGTCGGCGAGCGCGGTATTAGTCTTAGCGGCGGGCAGCGCGCGCGCATTGGACTCGCCAGAGCTTGTTACAGACAAGTAGGTACTCTTTACCTGAAAAATATGTAATATGACACTTTAACATAATAATATATGTACTATATTTATTCCTCCGTTAGATGATTGAAAAAGCCGGTCAAGTGCGAGGCGGACTCGCGTACCGAGAGAGTTCCTTACAAACTTCTAGTTATCGTTGACTACTTTACAGTTTTCGGATTTTTTTCCTTTACTTGTGCTACATGACGGGAAGTTTTGATTCCTATGAGAGTGTCAAAATATGCAGTTAAGTGGGCCGTATCTTTTGATTACGTTGACTTAGAAGTTTGATTTTTTCACCGCTCCAAAGGATTGTAGACCTTAGTAACTAGTTTCAGCTTGATAACTCCACCCGTCCCTGAAAAGAAGGGGCTTGACAGACGTACAAACAGACTGGCAACGTAATGATCCTATAAGGGTTCTGTCTTGCACTTGAGGTACAGGGCCCTAAAATTCGGCGGTTAATAACGTGTGTTCCAATAGACACTCGTAAAAATCAATTCTGAATTCACCAAAGTAGGAAAAAACCCGTGCTATCACAGACCTCGGACTCGGACAGACAATAACATTAAATACTAACCAGAAGGGGAATGCTGACTCATAACAGGATAATCTCTAAAATACTAAAGTAAACTGTGTAGTGTGTACGTTGAAGTAAGTACCCACTCTACACTCAACAATGAATTGTTTGTCAATGATATTTGATCTGTGTTATCGTTGAACGATTACCTTTGTTGTCGTAGCACATGGTTAAGGGATTTTTAAAGTTGAATGATGAAGGATTGACGCGGTTTTTTCACGAAGTTTATTCGAGACATTTGAACAAAATTGTTGTTATGATTGTTATTTTTGTTGATTTTTAGGGTTCCGTACCTCAAAAGGAAAAAACGGAGCCCTTAACGTTAACGTGAAAAAAAGATACGGCCGTTTATGCCCCAAAAAACGTATATTTCGACACTATCAAGGGAATCAAAATGTGTAGGGTAAGTACTTCCCGTTGACCTAGAACTATGAAATTTGGCTAGTAATATCGTCTACTACAAGTACAGGGAAAAGTCTGAAAACTTTACATTTGTAATTAAACCATAAAAAAATATAGTCTTTATTTATAACTAGCTTTTGCCCGCGATAACGTCCGCGTGGATGTCGGTTATCGCGGCTGCTGACGAAATCGCAAATTAAGAGCTCTGCCTCATTAAGACGCCATGGCGACGTCGCCGGCTACGTATAGCAGTTAATATTGAAATGTATGGTACCTAACTCACTTGGCGACGGATTGGCAACGTCGCCAAGTTGGAAGCGTGGCCATAAGCTACAGCTCCCTACGTGGCGTCTGGATACTCTGGCGGCCTGGCGACGTTGCCACTATAATGTACACGAGTAAACTGAACCTCGCTCACTCAGTCGCCAGTCAGCCGCCATTTTGAACGCTCGATCGGAATATAGTAGTTGATATTGTTGTAAATAAAGAGTAATATTATGTAATATTAGTAATATTAATAATAATATGTAACAACATAAACTTAATAATAATAATAATAAAAACAGGAAATTTTCGTAAATCTCCATACAGTTTAAACAAAATACCACTTCAGCTTCTGTCTGAAATAAAAGGATGAACCCATAGTTTATTTTTTTTCTCCTTTCCTTTTTCCATTTTTCTGCGCCGTAGATAACAAAGAACTGCGATTTCTTCTACATCCATTCCTGACGGTCGTAAACGAACTGACTGTCGACTTGTCGAGACGCCATGGCCACTCGACTTGGCGATCTTCGGATGCCAGAAGTAGCCAGGCCTGCGCCGCTGGCGACGTCGCCATGGCGTCTTAATGAGGCAGAGTTCTAAAAAGTAGAGCTATGTCTTTCCCTAGGGTTTAAGCTATTGTCATACCAAATTTCATCAAAATCGGTTCAGCCGTTTTATCGTGAAAGTGTAACAGACAAAGTTTCACATTTATAATACCTATTAATGTATGAATAGTAGGTATGGATTAGTATGGAAGTATGGATATGTACCTACAAATTTCTACGGAACCGTCGGCGGGCGAGTCCGACTCGCACTTGTCCGGTTTTTCACATTTGAGTCGGTTCGATTCCTGGCTAAGCCAAGCGACTTTAATCCTAGACGCTCAATCTTCGTCTTAGCCGACTATCCCACTGGCGTTTTACGAGCGTTGGCGTTTCTCCAACAACGCTGCGCAGACGCGACGTTGACGTCGCGAGTCTCTAGATAGTTCCTCACAAACAAAGAGAATATGTGGTTTTATAGTCTTTGCTCACAAACTATTAAAAGCCTTCTGATAACCCACAGTCACGCGGACTAAGTCGCGTACATTAGCTATTAGTTGCTACCTATTTAGAACACTTTACCTTCAGTACACATACATACTTTTCAACCTGTGTTGTATAGATAATGATTTAATATGGATAGGTGACCGAGTTCCCTCCGTGCCTCGGATAAAGCCGTTGGTCCCGGCTGTCATTCGTAGAACTTTGGCAGTCCTTAGGGGTGGTCAGAAGCCAGAAAGTATGACAACTAAGTCTTACCAAGGGGTATCGTGTTACCCAGTAACCGGGCTGTGGAGGTCAGCTAGGCAGTTGCTCCATGTAAAATCACTAGTATTCAGCTGCATTCAGTTAGACTGGTAGCCTTTTTTTCCATTCTCCTCATGGGTGTCCTCCGTTCTGGGGCGGGCGGAGGGGTTTGTCAGACTCCGGTGTTCTATCTCACACCTTCGCCGGGGGTCGCGGGAACTGGAGATACTTCCGCAACCCTCAACCGGAGCCTTACCCCAACATAGCTGGGAAAAGGCTAGGCAGATGATGATGATGAGATGGACTTAAATGAATAAGAAAAATGTATAGATACCGTTAGGCCACAGATAACATATGTATAACCTTTAGTTACGTTGGTAATTGGTATTGATTTGGATAAAGGAAGGTGTTTTTAGGGTTCCGTATCCAAAGGGTAAAAACGGGACCCTATTACTAAGACTCCACTGTCCGTCTGGCTATCTGTCACCAGGTTGTATCTTATGAACCGTGATAGCTAAACAGTTGAATTTATCACAGATGATGTATTTCTGTTGCCGCTATAACAACAAATAATAAAAACAGAATAAAATAAATATTTAAGGGGGGCTCCCATACAACAAACTAAATGTTTTAATATAGTGTCTAATGTTGTATAGATAATGGTACGGAACCCTACGTGCGCGAGTCCGACTCTCACTTGGCCAGTTTTTATAAAAACATGTTGGTTGAATTGGGGTACAGTTGTATGATCGTTTTAAATACCTCATAAAAGTAAGTACCTATATATTCAATTTTATATTTTTATTTTGGTTCGTTAACAGGCCGACATCTACCTGCTGGACGACCCTCTGTCAGCGGTGGACACCCATGTCGGCAAGCACCTGGTATCAGAGTGTGTGATGGGGCTGTTGAGGCACGCCACGCGTATCCTCGTTACTCATCAGCTGCACCACCTTAAAACAGCTGATAAGGTCGTCATCCTGCACAACGTAAGTACAATACTAATATAAGTACCTATACATTAAATATTTTTTCTTACACAATGTCGAATTAAATTAATTGGAGAAATCCACAGACGCGAATGGTCGGATTCCCTCAGCAAGGGTATAAATAAAAATATGTACTCATGTGTAAAGAATGTTCTTTCTTTCTTTCCTCACTTACTGACCTAGTAACCCCTAACTTTTTTATTTTGGGTCCTGTTTCACGCGTTAATTAAAAATAAGTAAATCTTTCACATGCAAAAAAAGTGGACAAGCATTATTTATAAGTTCTATTCCCCAATCGTAAGTCTAGTTGCTGAAATAAACAGCTGTGACAGACGGACAAAGTCACGTCATAAGCTTTCTTTCAGCAAAGATAGGGTTCAGGTATCTTGTATCTATGTATTTGAATGTGGGTTTATACCCTCAAAGTACCCTAACGACAGGATTGATGTCGATTCGTTTAAATCGTGAGTTGCGTGAGATGGTTACCTAAATGTAAAACTCACTTGAGCGTGTGACGCGGCCGTCTGGTGAAGGATTTTAAGATGTCTCGCTAGTCGCTGGGAAAGTCTGCTGTCCCTGCCGGTAGAGCAGTGCGCCGCACATAGGAGTATTTGACATAAAAAACCGGACAAAATTATTTTATATTTTATTTTACTATTTTATGAAATGAAAGTCTATAATTCATCATAATTAGGCATTTATTTAAAAAGAAAAACAATTTTAAAAAAAGTTACTAATCTAAGAGAGATTTACTCTTAAAACAGGATTTGTTTTCAAGAGGATAATCATGAGGGGACCGAATCAATCAGAATCACTGTCTCCGAGTTGATTTGACAGGTGATTTGATCCTCACCATCTTCGTCGTCGGAACTGTCACAATTCAGTGTTTTCGTGAGAAGCATACTAATAGCTTCCTGGGAAAAGGACTTGCTTTTCTTCTTCCGTTTTATTCTGTTGCAGCTGATAAAGGCATCAGATGTCAGCAACAACCTATTTAAAATATCTGTGTTGCAGGCCACTCTTGAAAATTTTCTTGCAAAGTCTACGCGATATTTACGGAAATGTTTGTTCCGGGCTTCAGCAGCCTCCTCTGATAGCTGTCCGATAGGTACAATGTGACTTGATATAACTTGTGCGCCATGCATCAGAATCTTGTGAACTGTAGGTGACATGGGATGCCAACCATACAGTTCCACGTACAGTTTGGCAGTTGTGTGAGCAAAGTCATCGAATTTCGCAGGATCAATTTTCTTCAATCTTCGTCCCTTTGAACTCTTTTATAATAGTATAAAGCTCCATTCTGGTGATTTTTTTCACTCTTTCCGAAGGATCTATGACAAAAGAAAGCAAAAAAAATAGTTTTGTCAATATAATTATAATCTTCCCCATATAGTTTGAACTACTATAAAAAAATATGGGGTACGTTGGGGGGACTTTTTATTCGTGTTTCTACTTCCTTAGAGTCTCTATGCCCACATAAAAATTTTGAGGCGACAAGGCGCGACACATAAACAAAAACACTAATGTATTGCAAATTTCTTTAAAAAACAAGTCAAAAAAGTGCTGCTGTTTATTGATGGCTATACAAATAGAAAATTTGGAAGAAACGTAATAAAATATACTTCAGTATATAGTACTAACCTTCTACATATATCCATATCCGAATAGTTAATCTCCTGTTGTTTGCTACACGAAGCCATTTTAGCACAGAAAACTGATAAACACAAACGAGAGCGCCGAGAACAAAGACACGTGTACAGTACGATGACTGAGTTCCGACTGAGACGTTGTGGCACATGCGCGGGAGTTGAGGGTTGGGGGTCTGCCTTTTGATAAACCGGTTATCGTAGGTAAAGAAACATGTATTTTGGGTGCGGTTGGATTAACATCAGTATTTTCAATTTTGACCGGTTTTTTAAGTGAAATACTCCTACGTGCGCCGCCCCGCTAAGTTTTGATTTTGTAAAACCAACATGGCGGCCGTAAATTACAAAATTGAATGATAAGAAATTGCGTACCATATTGATAGCACTAAATAAGTAGTTCTTTCAAAACCAACATGAAATATAATGATGTTTCCTCGACCTTTATCTAATGGCGCTCGCGGGCCACATATTCCGGTCAAAGAGCGGCTGGAATAGGTACTGTAATTATTGTTGAAATTAACAATTGCTGAAAATTCCAACTTAAAAATTGCTGAAACACTCGGCATTTTCAATAGTACTCAGCCACTTCGGCAAGAATTGCTGCAACATTTTATGTACGATGTCTCGTATGTAGGTTCTCCACACACCATATTACGGGGCTTCTACACGAGCCACATTTTCCGGCAAATGTTGAGCAGCTAAATATTGCAATACATTTCCAGCAATGTTTTGAGTATTACCGGGTCATACTTGAAAATGTTGTAGCGCCTTAATGCAGTATTATTTGGAGCACTTTAATCTAACAACATGACGTACACGGTACAAGTAAGATGCTGACAAGACCGGAATAAGTGTTCCATATAGGCCAAATTTATTGAGTAGTGCCAGCGAAATAAATTTAATGTTAGCTTTGTTCATTTTTCGGAGAAGTCTGTTGTTTAAATTTTGTTCTCAAATCAAGAAGTTTTTTAGTCGAATTTAATATCTTTTTGTTGTCAAATGGTAAAAATATGACTACCCATCACGTAAAGTTTCGCTAGCTAGGTAATTCAATTTAACCTTGTCATGCGCATCAAATATGAATAAAGGACTTTATCGCAAAACCAATAACTTGCAATCAATACTGTTATCCACACTACAAACTGATAGATTGATAAACTTAAGGCGCTCCCTCACCGGAAACTTTCGCCTGTTTTGTGACAGCGAGCTTTATAACAGTGAGGGAGGAGGAGAACGGAACATTGCAGTGTGTTCTTTATAATGATACAATTTGTAACACTAACCTCTTGACCGCCACACTCATGTATAGATATGTGACAAACCAAAATGTACCCAGCACGCCATGGCCACAACTACATGACAGACTTCTATAAGTAATTCCATAGAGTATGTAACTGAGGCCAGAACTCCACCGAAGTGGAGAGGAGAGATGTCTCATAAATAACCAATGGGACACTGTATTTAGGGTTGCCAACTTTTATTGCAAGAAAAACAGTATATTCAGGTTGGATAAAGAAAATCAACAGTACTTCAATAAAATAAAAGTATGTATATATATAGTGAGTATATAAGTACCTATATATTTATAAAATAAAGTACTTTATTTTTTTCATGTTTTAAAAACATATTTCTCGGTGTTTCGCGCTAAATTTAGTGTCATTTCTGTAGGCTTCATGACGAGCTCATTTTTTGTTAAATTTATGGAAGATCTATTTCTGTCGGCCCGCTACTTTGCCCGCTTCTAGAAAGTAGTAACAATTTTGTAATATTTTAAATTCTTCTGAAGTGTTTACTATCAATTAATGTTTCAACTTTTCGCCAGTACTAATTTGGATACATTTTTTGTCTTCTTCTGATACTCTTTCATAAATTACTTTGAACTATTCTAATTCTGAATTAAATCATCCATGCCAATACAATAGTAGGTCATTTAAATTTAAATGACCTACAATTTTTTCAAAATGCGTTTTCGTTCTGAAACGAGGGAGGCCTGCATTGCATGCACTAAAAAAACAGTATTTTTTTATACTGTTTTTTTGTCCGACAGTAAAAAGTATAATTTAGTGAAAAAGAGTATAATACTGTTTTTAACAGTATGGTTGGCAACCCTAACTGTATTGCGTTGAAACTAAGCGGTACGATGTGAAAATAACGCAAGCCGATTGGTTATTCGAGACATCTCTTCTCCTCTCCGCTCTGGTGGAGTCCGGAGCTTGGCGCCTCGGCCACGTTTATGCGGTTTTGACGTGGCGTTCAAAAGGTTAAGGAGACCGGGAGCATTAATCACTTTTAATGTAGGTAACTGTTCAGATTCGAGCGCAAAATCGAATCTTGCATTGTTCTCTTCAGGCGAATGCTCGTCAGTCAGTAAGGTAACTAGTATTGTAACTTAATGCTCAAAATCGAGCCATGAATTGTAACATTACAGGCAAATATGACCCTGGTGAGGGAGTGCCTTAATAAATCAACAAAATACACGACAAATGCACAGTAGGTATAAATATTAGTAGGTACTACCGTACAGCAGCGACACGCCACGCCTCCCTTCGAAACACTGTTCCTTACCTCTTCCCGCGTCGAACCTGCTCTCGAAACTGCTTTTAGTTTAAGCGGCGCGTAAACACGCACACACAAGCACGTATTTGTACAATCTGTTATTTTTTTTAGTAATGTAGGTAATTAAATCGTTTCGTTTGTATGGAGTGTCGTAGCTGTGACAAAAGTGTGGGTTGATAAGGGCATGACCCTTATCAACCCGTTATCATTATTAGTTCCCGACTCTTCGATAAGGTTTCTGTAAAGAATGGTAGCATTCACGCTTAATCTTGGACAGATTTTTTTGATTTAGTACTTACTCAACTGCGGCAAAGCCAAGCGGCGCACAGTGGGCTGAAATTCGCGTTTCATAGACATTCAACATTTTTTTTTAAGTGTCGCTTTTTTTGCTTGGTAACGATTGGGAATACCTACTACATGCCTTATAAAATGAACTTTTAGGTTTATAATCGAAAACAGCGCACTCAGAATTTTTTTCGAAAAAAATTGTATGGAGTCGGCATAATAAATGATGATATCTCCATTATCGCACAATTGCGCCTAATATCCCCTTAGTATATTAATATATGAATTATTTTGGATTTTTTGACATACTCCATGCCAAGGTCAAACATGCGCTTTTTTTAAAAAAAATCTTTAAAAAACAAAACAATTTTTTTTTTGTTTATTGTTTTGTTTTAACTAGTATCAAGCTTAACATGCATGTATATAGACTAGACATTTACGCAAATTAATTGTGTGCAATATTAGAAATTGGAATTCATTAAAAACCATAAAAAATTGGCTTAATATCCTTTATTTGTTACCGGCAATCTGTATAATACGGTATTCTATACAATACCTAGGCAATGTACAGAATACCTAAAACGTGTAGGTAATGTATGAAATATTATTTATTTTATATTTTGTCTAGGTATTCTATACAATACCTTCTGATAATATTTATATCATAGAAACTTTTACACATAACGACTTAAATTTGATGAACAACAAAGTAGTACAAATGGTGAGCTGATAAAGTAATTATCTAACGACTCTCAAAATCCCCAATTAAGTAAAATATTATTATTTAACAATACTTTAACTATCTACTGTCTTTTTGAATATCTGTTGGATAATTAGGCTAAAAATTACATGTAATTGGTAATATTTATCAAATATATAAATTTTAAACATCATAAGACACATGTTGTGATTCTTTTGTGGTACTAGAAATACCCTAAAAACGAAATTTTAGTAGTTGTGCAATACAAATAATTATAAAAATTAATGAAATCTCATTAAAACCATAAATATGATGAAAAAAATTAATATTAAAATGATTACAATAAAAATATTGGATAAAATTAATAAAACAATGAATATATTATTTAAAAATATTGCCTGTTCTGAATCACTATCTTCAGAGTCGAACTCAGAGACAGAATTTATTTGAGCAATATCCCTAAACTCGAATTTAGGTGTTTGAAGATTCAGCAGATCCAATGTTTCATCAAACTAAGGTTTCTTTTTTTTGCATCCATCGTTGGTCTTACTGCTGAAATAAGCGGATAAGACGAAAGAAGGAAATTAAAAATATCTTTATTGGAACTCACTCTGCTCTTCTTACGTGAGTGATGTTCTCTGAATCTTCTGAAGTCCTTGTTCCTTGCTTCTGAAGCTTCTTCAGATAAACTTCCAATCGGTACTATTGCGTTAGAAGCAATAATTTCGGCTCCATGAAGCAGTATCGTGTGCACTGTTGATGACATGTAGTACCAGTTGTAAAATTCAACATATTTCTCAGCAGTTACGTACGCATATTCTTTAAATTTCGAAATATTGATGGGTTCTCCTGAAGTTATGGCTTGCAAAAAACTATACATTGCCTAGGTATTGTATAGAATACCGGATTATACAGATTGCCGATAAAGGATACAGAAATGAAATAAAGGATACAGGTATTAAGCCCATTTTTTTATGGTTTTGAATGAATTTCAATTTCGAATATTGCACACAATTAATTTGCGTAAATGTCTAGTCTATGTACATACATGTTAAGCTTGATACTAGTTAAAACAAAACAATAAACAAAAAAAAAATTGTCTGTTTTTTTAATTAAAAAAAAAAGCGCACGTTTGACCTTGGCATGGAGTATGTCAAAAAATCCAAAATAATTCATATATTAATAACCCAAGAGGGTATTAGGCGCAATTGTGCGATAATGGAGATATCATCATTTATTATGCCGACTCCATACAATTTTTTTCGAAAAAAATCTGTTTGCGCTTTTTCCGATTATAAACCTAAAAGTTCATTTTATAAGGCATGTAGTAGGTATTCCCAATCGTTACGAAGCAAAAAAAGCGACACTTAAAAAAAAAAATGTTGAATGTCTATGAAACGCGAATTTCAGCCCACTGTGCGGCGGGTTATGATTTTAGCAGGCTATGCATGTAGGTGCCTATGTTTAGGTATGCTCAGATGTACTTAATATTTTGGCAAATAAGACTTTATTCTTCGCAACATTGCGGGTTTTAAATGCTTTCAAATACAAAAATAATTATTAAGATGGGCCGATTTACGGTTAAAGGGCCCTTCTGAATAAATAGCAGAAACGCTCTCTCCGTCTACGTCTCCCCAAATATCTCATACTATGAAGGTTTAATGTTAATTAAAAGTACTTATCTATTACTATAAAACGGCAATTTCATACTTTAACCCCTATTATAATGAATTAATTACCTAGACCAGGTACTTACCTAATTAAACGGAATCTTGATAAGTAGGCAACTATTTACTTATTTACGAAATGATTACAACGCCTCGGGATGCAGTTTACATGGTCTACGGTAGTTTGTAACGCCTGAAAGCACTGTGTAATTTATTGTTTTATTAGTTTGTTGTGTCTTTGTATCACGCTCATTGAGACAGATCAATTGGCAATTTATTCGAAATTGGCGTAACGGAACACTTGTCTTATGAAACCATCGGTCTTATCTGCTCGAAACAAGCGATCCTCCATAAACAAATCTAGCTAGATAAGTACGTACTTATTAGTGTTTAATAGCACAGAGATAGTCTGTTACTTAAATTTTCATCATCAAGTATTACATACAAAACCACAAACACCACAATAATTATGAACCGCCGTACAAAACAGAATATGAACCGCGCTTCATCACATTTTTCAAGAACAATAAAATTGACAAAGATACAAAAAGTAAACATTTGCGTTGGAGTAGGTATGGTGAATGTTAATACGTATAGCAATGAAGCTAAATTAAGCCAATAAACGCTGTGCAATTCTATCGTATTAAAATGTAACTTTCAGTTGATATCTTAATTTAGGTACTGTTAAATAACAGTATTTGTACAACATTATGTATGCAGTATGATAAACTCCTGTTTGCACAATTAAATGGGTAAACTCTACAAACAGCAGGTAACTAGAAAACCTACTCTAAAAACTATTTACAAAATCATTGAGACGTAGTATTAAAAAATAGCCAACGCGCGTTATTAGTAAGTATAGAAGATACTTACCAATAACGCTCGTTGGCTATTTTCAACCGACTTAAAAAAAGGAGGAGGTTATCAATTCGTCTGTATTTTTTTTTTTTTTACTTTTGTTACCTGAGAACTCTGGACTTGGTAAACCGGTTTTGATGATTCTTTTTTTATTTGAAAGCTGGTGCTTCCCGTGTGGTCCCATTTTAATTTGGTCCAGTTCTGACAATGGCATCCATGAGAAAACCGTATAAGTCTTAAATTTGCATTAAGTATGTGCGCGATTTGTTACGCCATTTCTCCGGCAACCGTAACCCGATTTTGAAAATTCTTTTTTTATGGATAGGGTGTGCATCAGGGGTGGTCTCATATAAATTTTATCGAAATTGATTCAGCACTTTTAGAAAAAATCATCAAATACCCAAAATTTATTCTAAAAAGCGGAAAATAAAAAACTTTTTACGTCGAATCGCCACTATGTCGAGTAGCCGCCATATCGTGTCGCCAAAACAGAAATTCCAATACCAATAACATTTCATAATACCTAGTTAATCTTCTGTGCGTGTGTATGAAAGTGAACTCCTCTTAAGCGGCTGGATCGATTCCGATGTAAGTACTTCCCAATTTTGAACTCAATTAAAGGCAGAATTTCACGCTTTGAACGACTCGTCGATTAAGAAACTAGGTATTATGAAATGTTATTGGTATTGGAATTTCTGTTTTCTAACAATATCATTTGCTTTGTAGTAAATCTGTCCTTTAAGCCCATTTGTATGATAAATTCATAATTGGGTTGTTGACACCACCAATAATTCCAAAACACAACTTATCTTAAAATACACTTTATGTTAGCCCTGAAAACCTGATTAATTTTCAATTAACTGTAAAATACAATTTTAAGTTGCTTTGAAATCAATTAATAGTTAATGAATTGAGTTAGTAATTTAGTGACGTCACAGGCCGCTATTGTCATACAAAATCTATGGAGGAATCTCGTTTTGATAGCTCATAAAAAGTATGTCAATTGATTGGTGGTGTCAAGTACCCAATTAGATGAATGCTGAAAACCTCGAAACACTCCGATTTTACACCTCTATCACGATGCCTCGTGACTGAGAAGTAAAATAGCAGTTGTGACTGAGGTGTTAATTTTATTTTTTGTCACCATTCCGACAAAACCTGTAATAAAAAAAAAAATAACTACCTAACTACTTTGTTGCATTTCTGAAAGAATCATAGCGACGCCATACATTCATTAGTTTAAAAAAAAAATTAGAGTGTTTAAAATATTTTCCAATGTGAAGAATACATTACCAGGAGTAGATTGATATACTTAGCATATTTTTAAACTCCCGCATAATTAAAATATTACGAAATGAAAATAACACCATTTCGTTTCATCTCGATGCCCATTTTGTGTTTAGAAAAACAAGAAAGTGACAAGCGACGTTAACGGATCTATAAAATTGGCAGACAAGTGATGTGACAAGTGTGTGCAAAAAAATATCATTATTTGTGATATTATTTCTCATAAAACGAAGCAATTTCAGTATAAGAACTGTAAAACGGCGCCTGTCAGTGTCACTGTTACTGTCAGTCGCCGTTTCGTTCTGAAATAATGGGCTTTTCCTTAAACTATTAACTTTTTTTTGTGGGGATTTAAAAATATTCTAAGTGCCTGAAGGTACTCTTTAGGCACCCAAGAGCATAAGAATTAGAATTTCAGCTTCTCTTTAGAGAAGCCCATATCCCAGCCAGCCAGTATCCCATATGAGTGCGATGATCATGAATATAATGGCATGCAACCACGGCTTACCTTGACCATTTTGTACCTATGTCTTGATTTCTGTGTGAAATATTTTCTTGTTTCGTACTTTTTAGATCACTTTTTGTTGTGGTCTTAAACTTTATTTTTTTAATAAAACCATTTTGGAGTCACAGCTAAGTATTATATATTTAATAGGTACTAGTGAACCCCTTTCCAATGATACTAAACACGGTATGCGTATCTTAATTTATTTGGTAATCTTTCCTTTTTTTACAATAATTTGTGACAAATCAGCACTAAATATTATATATTTGAAAGGTTCTAGTACCCCCCCCCAATCCCACACACACACACACACACACAGCTAAGTATTATATATTTAATAGGTACAGTCAACAGCAAAAGTAGATGATCAAAATCAGAAATTCAATACTAATGAACGGAGTTCGCGTCAGAACTGTGTGGCGTCGAAGTGATTCAAAAGTATGTGTGTGACAATCACATACTTTTAATAAATAAACTAGTAATAAATGATATAAATTAGTGTTAGGAAATTAGTATTGAATTTCTGATTTTGATCATCTACTTCTGCTGTTGACTGTACTAGTGAACCCCTTTCCAATGATACCAAACACGGTATGCTTGTCTTCATATTTTTTTTATTCTTGGTTTTTATGTCCGCCAGAGGGCGCCACATTGGATTCGGTGATACGTCATATAGCCTATAACCAGCGGACGATCAAGACGCTTCTAACGATACCTCATTTGTTCAGTTCTGATAAGAAGTTTAGGAGCTATGAGCGAACAGATGAACATACATACATACATACATACATAGCCTGTCAAAATCATAATTACCCTCCTTTGGCTTTGCCGTAGTCGGGTAAAAAGAAGTTTAATTAAAGTGAATGGATTTCCATGGAACTTCTTTTGTTTTGTATACCGAAGAAGGAACGGATTTTTCTAACTAAAACTACCACAATATTTTTGAAAGTAACTCTTTATTCAATGTATTCATAATGTAGCCCATTTACAACCAACTAGTCACATGAAATAGAAGTAATGTTTGACGACATAGTTGGCGCAGTGGCCGAGCGATTGGCTGTTGCACTGCGTGTGTTTTATGGTCTGATTAATCTCCAGCATTTAATTTTGATGGTATGTCATAAATAACCTACGTGATATTGGCAAAGTTGTAGTGTTTATTTCACAAAAGCGATTTAATTATGTATGTATTTAAAATGTATTTGTGTATGTATATCAGCTGTCTGACACTCTTAGTACAGGGTCTCCCTAGTTTGGGGTCAGATGGCCATGTTTGAAATGTCCCCACATATTATTATTGTTTATTAATTAATCAAGACTTGAAGTTGAGTTGCGACTATAGACTTTGAGCGATTTTTATTACCGATATTGGCCTTCAGATTTAAGACTTTTTCTAAATGTCATACATATTACTTGTTCAATGAACAGAACAGGCAGGTTGTTATAATATTATTCATCATTTAAATTCTGTGTTATCATTATGCTGAATCACGCTGATTCATTGAAACGAGAACATGACGCGAATGTAGATGGCAAGTATATAGATACGGTCAGCAACGAAAGTCGATTAACACTTCAGATTTTTAAATCATAGTTCTTGAGCAGAAAGAAATACGGACAGGATAGAAAATCAAGACAAAATAAACTTTTAACTATGAACTGAAATACCCACTGTAAAGTATTACTTTCAACGTAGGTATTTGTTTTTGTGTCTTTTTAGAGGATATGAAAATTGAATAGCGTTAATCTACTTTTATTGCTGACTGTACCTACGTAGTATGTATGACTACCTATACCCTGTTCACAATAAGATTAGACATTTACTCAAACCTTTTTACAGTCCGTTCAACCGATTTTGACTTCTATTGCGCTGGCAGCATGACAAAATGGCAACTGCAGTAAACAGTTGTTATTGTAACCACTTTTTTGCCTCTAATGTCATACTTAAGCCTACGGAATAGAAGTCAAAATCGGTTGAAGGGGCTGTAAAAAAGGTTTGTGTTTATGTCTAATCTTATTGTGAACAGGGTATAGTCTTGCCATAAATATTGTCACGAAGATATTTTTTTTTTATTGCAAATAATATTTATTACTTTTACAGTGTGTTAGTTTAATACATATAAAACAATTTAAAATATAAAAAGCTTATTCGAAGTGGTCTCCATTGGCTGCAATACAGTCCTTTAAACTTTGAGGCCAGTTATCAATAGAAGCACGCACTCTTTTCATGGGAAAATTCTTCACTGCCAATCGTATGGACTGTTTTAGGGACTCCAAATTATAATGGCGTTTAGAGCAAGCCGTACTCTCTAAAACTGACCATAAATCATAATCCAGCGGATTAAGATCGGGACTAGACGACGGCCAGTCTTCAGCTCTGATGAAGTCCGAAACGTTCACTTCCAACCAAGACTGCGTGGACCGAGCTTTATGACCCGGCGCCGAGTCTTGTTGGAAGGACCATACTTGGTTATTGAGCATGGTGTAGTTAAGGGGCTTAACTACCTTCTCAAGAATGGTATCTTGATACATTTGTGCCGATGTTTTGATACCTTTTTCACAAAAATATGGCTCAGTCACTCCTTTATAGTTAACACCCCACCAAACCATCACTGAAGTCGGATAATGCCCACGTTGCACTCTGTCGACTAATTGGGAAACTTCCTTAGATCTTTGAGCATAAATACGGTCATTTTGTTTGTTAAAATGTTGCGCAATTGTAAAGATTTTCTCATCCGTAAACAATTTTTTTCTGTGACCTCTCTTTGCGTACCGCTTCAGTAGTTGTTTCGATTTTACCACCCTATTCTTTTTTAAATTACCAGTTAAAAAATGACCAGTGCGTCTCTTACAGGCTGCAAGTCCTAAGTCATCTTTTAAAATACGCGACATGGTTCTGGGTGCTATCTTCATCTCTCGAGATAAAATCTTTTGCTTTCGGACAGGATTTCTTCGAATTCTTTCCCTTACTGCTTTGACCACCTTTTTCGTACGAACACTACGTGAACGGCCACATCTTTTTCTGTCACAAACAGAAGAGGTCTCATTGTACCTATTAATAGCCCGGTACACAAACATTTGACTAATACCAAGTGTATGAAGAGTTTAAAAAATTGCATTTGGCTCCATACCAACTTTGTGTAATGCAATCACAGCGATTCGGTTCTCTTTCTACCCCCCACTCCATTTTAATATCGCAATATATTGTACAATGTATTGGCGCCAAAATTAGAAAACTCAATGAACAATCGTATAAAAATGACAGATTCCAAATTCAAATGTAATATCTTTCTTATTTTTAATTGTAACAGTAATTATGGCCAGACTAAGTATAGGTGTGGTATTGGATATCTAATATAGGTACTTACTTCGTGCGGATATCTATGTATAGGTTATTAAACTCAAGTATCAATGTGCCAGTTTTCTGTTACAAAACAATAAAACATCTTCTGCTCGTGACTTCGCGCGGAATTACATTTCGTTGACTAAATTCAGTAGACAAAGTTCAACAATTTGAGAAATCGCACAAACTTTGGTATACCGTGTGCGCGCGCTTATTAGTAGCTCTTACTGACTGCACTTTATGGAATATAATATTATAAAGTGCTGTCAGTAAGAGCTACTATTATGTGCGCGTACACTTGTCTACCAAAGTTTGTTTGTGTGAGTTTGCAGTCAGTCAGAGCGATTTCACACATTGTTGAATTTTGTCTTGTGCCACTCTACTGAATTCAGTCAACAATAATGTTTACCATAAAACAACATTTCATAAGACACTCGGCAATAGTGTAGTTTTCTATTACTTAGCGAAATCGGATAAGCAGTTTCGGAGATTACCTCCGACTACATCCAAACTTACAAACTTTACCGCTTTATAGTATTAGTACTTATGCATAATACTATAAAAAGCTGTTTTCTTTTCCATAGGGCGAAGTAGAAACTTCTGGCAGTTTTGACGACGTGTCGCGGTCACCACTGTTCGCAGAGCTGCTGCAGGAAGAAGAGCAGCCCGATGAGCCAAAGGCGCAATACCTCCGACAAAGAACACTTTCTATACAAGTACGCATCCATTTAGAAATACCTAATTCAGTTTATCTTGACTTTTTTTGCATACTGTAGACACAGTCATCAAAAGAGATAAGTAACCAGGTCGTCGGAAATACGAGTAGTTGAAGTTTACTTAGAAATCGATGGATGTTTTCGAATTAAATTGATTAATGAACTATTTGTTCTCTATTAATTTTATTTTATTTCATTCAAAAACATCCATTTGTAAACTTCAAGTATAACCTGCTACCCTGGTTACCAGGTTACTATCTCTTTTGATGACTGTACGTGGGTAGGTACCTACTGCTACCTAACTGTACTACCAACGACCCAAAGATATGGATAAGTATATAGATGTAACTACTACATACTTAAACTAAATAAATATTTTTCGATTATTTATGTGCTTAACCTACGCAATTATACATTCATTGACTATACCTTGCTAAGATCCCTGTATATCTTTTGAGATTGCACTTATAATTTTGATCAAGTAGGTACAATAATTGACTGTACTGTCTTCTTTCCTTAATAAAATTGAGTTAGGTACAGCATTTCCCAGTTTTAATTATTAGGCTTGTTTCACACGTACCACAACCACACCACATTGCAGCTTCAATAAGTGGTCAAGCAGTGGTTACGTGTGAATAGTGACGCTGCGGCTTTTCAGGCTGTCAGTGTGAATAAAACAATTTTTTTTTTAAATTGTGTCCAACTTCGTGTTTTTGTTGTGGTTGTCGTACTTCTGAATAAACCCTTATAGATTAATTACGCTGTATCGTTTGTTGCAGTCACATACAAGTACTACTAGTACTTTACAAGATGGTGGTATGCCCGAGGAGGCTGATCAGGAAGAGTCTGCCGAGTTGACGGGAACAGGTATAGTGCAGTTTTTAACCTTTTGCACGCTAGCGTCTTTTTACTTGACTTCACGCCAAACGCCAAGCCTTGTAAAATTCATTAACAGTCATTATGTCATTAACAGATAATATCAGTCTCATACAAAACAAATATATTGTTTAAAAATAGCAAAAAATTTACAAGTTTAGTTGCTGGTGGAGTTTCAGCCACGCGACCGTTTTGCAACTTACCTTGTTCACAAACTAAACTTAAATTAGGTATTTGGCATCTCTTACTACAAGGCAGCTGAAGAAAAGGAGGGCGACAGACAAGAACTAAGTTAGAGATGTCAAATTAGTTTAATTCCCTTAAATTTCGCAGTGATTTTTAACCGACTTCAAAAAGGAGGAGGTTATCAATTCGAATGTTTATATATATATATATATATATTTTTTATGTATGTTCGCCGTTCGGGCGTAACTCTGTCATATATTGACGGATTTGCAAAATTCTTTTTTTGTTCGAAAGGGGTTTATTCCGAAAAGGTCCCATATACATTTATTTTATCAAAATTGGTACAGCCCTTTTTGAGAAAATCAACAAATTCCCAAAAAAACTTACTTAGACGACGTTTTAGTTTCTTCAATCACTGGAGGACTTACAATCTCTTTTAAGTGTGTTGCCGTTTCTTAATGGATTTGATGGTAAGACAACACTAAAAAGCGAAAAATAAAAAGTTGAAAAAAAAAGAAAACCGCCTTCAAAAACGAAAAAGTGATAAATAACTTTAGCACAGAACACACATTACTTTACTTTCGGAAGTCGGTGGCAATACAATACAACAAACACGAAGCCACCGCCACCGACTTCCGAAAGTAAAGTAATGGTGTTCTGTGCTAAAGTTATTTATCACTTTTTAGTTTTTGAAGGCGGTTTTTTTTTTTAATCAATACGTTCTGAATTGACAACTATAATTGTATGAACATTTTAGATCAACTTAAATGACAGGTCTTATAATATACGTCTCGTTCTTGTTTTATTGGAAAGAAAGAGATTTAGATAGCTTAAAAATAATTTAGTTCGTGCACAACAGAATTGGCACCAATGGCGTTCAATAGAAGCCAGTAAGCCCGACAAGCTTGTTGCATAATTTAAGTTATGCATTAGCATGAGTGGGGCTTGCCTTTATAATATATCCCTTTTCATATCTACTAAATTTAATCGAGTTTACGTCTTGATAGTTGAAATTACTTGGTAACCAAAATCCAAAATATGTTTAGACTTCTTTTGTATGGAGCACACAATGAAATCTCCTCGAGTAGGTATGTTCTCTATAAATTTTGTTTGGGAAAACCCACACTTGTAAAAAGAAATCTCACCTATCAGCAGTAGGTATCTAAGATAGGTACTTGGTGTCTTTATCTTGAGTGATTATGATTTCCTGATAGTTAAATCTGTAAAACAGTGAATCGACAGGAATGTGAAGGTAGTCATCATTCTACTTCGTTTACCTACCTGACTAATAGCGTGACGTGTGGTGACGACAGTCGTCCTCGCGATAACGATTGATGGGTATGTATGTACCACAGTACCTGGTCTACTACCTACTTATTTGCAGAATGTATTTTCAACCGACTTCATAAAAGGAGGAGGCTCAATTAGACTGTATTTTTTTATGTTTATTACCTCCAAACTTTCGACTGGGTGAACCGATTTTGATGATTCCTTTTTTTTATTTGAAATCTGGTGCTTCCATTTCAATTTGGTCTATTTCTAATAATGGTATCCTTGAGAAAACCATATAAGTCTTAAAGGACCTTGGGCAAAAATGTATGGGCTCCGTCCCCACCAACCAACACACATGGAACTGATGCCAATGTGTTCCTAAAGTATCCACTATTTGATTAAAATCCTTTGTTTTACATAAATCAGTAGGATTATACAAAAAAAAAAAAAACAATTTGTAAATATTAATTAAACTGCTTACGAAGCGATAACAAAGAAAACGTTTTGGAGGGTCTGCATCCTATAGAGACGGAATATCTTTAGGGCGTGTGCGAATACGGTACAGGAGTAGGTCATGATAGGACGAATGCACGCGGAGTAAATCCGCGATTTACACTTGAGTGACAATTTGCCGCGAGCATTAAAAATGAAGTGAGAGTAAGGGGGACGCGTGAACACACCATCTTTATGTGCTCTCCGAAAGTAAGGTGATGGTCGAGGGTCACATTATTTATTTGGCTTGCTTTTTCCATGGGATAGGCTTGCCATACATGGTTATCGGCCATGGGGATGAAATATGGTTTGGAAAAGAGTACCGCCTGACTCTTGTTGGGGTTCACCTCGATTCCCTATTTCCGGAACAAAGCGCCTAACGAGTTTGCGGAGGTTTGGAGGGTAAGAGTACTAAGCAGTAAGCAGAAGAAATAGTACGGAGCCCTGGGGGATTTCGGCGCGTATAAAATGGGGCGACGTGAGTGCACCCTCGATGCTTTAGCGTAAGCGATAGCGATAGCGATTCGACAAAAAGTCATTACGATCTGGCACTCCAAGTTATTCAAGCTGGTATAATAAATCGTTGTGAGACTTAGTCGCAAGCTATCGCTATGTCGAAGTGTACCCGTCATCATGCCTTGCTGGAACCCAACGCTTATGTGATCGACGATGCGGTGGACTTGTTGAACGCAGCAGTGTTTGAAAGCTGATCTGCTTGTTGGGAATGAGACTCTTTGCTTCGACATAGTTCTCGTAGATTTTGCCGAGAATGGGCTAGCTCGAGGGATCAGACTTGGGTTTGTCTGGTTTTGGGATGCTGTGTCTCAGGAAAAATGTTGTTACTCAGCGCGCCATTGAATATGGCAGTCATTAGCATTGTAAGAGGCACGGGGAGGAGTTTGAACACCTTATTAGTAATGCCGTCAGAGCCGGGGTCTTTTTGGAGTTTGAGCCTCTTGATAATGTCATGCAATTTGTCCGGAGCGACGGGAGGCAGAGGTTTATCAGGGTCTTCAACGGGTGGGAGCAAGATTCTACGTTCGACTTCAGCGCTAAGCGATTAAGCTCGTGTCTATAGATTGGAAACTCATGAGGTTTACATTCTTGAGCAGCGCTATATCGAGGATGTCGGGAAGATGGTAGGGTCATGAGGGAAATGAGTGAGAGTCATCGGGGCCATGACGTCGGAAATTAAGAAGAGTACACAGGTTACACGAAATCCTACCTCTGGCAGAGGTCATATTACTGTTCCAGGTGGGGTGTTTGGCATTGAGATCGCCCGCTTATAAGATAAAGTCACCCAGGCCAAGAAGGACAGACAGGTCAACCTTGAGGAGGATGGGATCCTCTGATGGTGAAGGAGGGACGTATGCGGATTGCGGATATGATTGTTAACGGCTGATAACCGATCATGCCGAGCCAGCAGACAGGGACCTCGAGGCGACAACACCTTTATATAGTATATGAGGATGACGCTCTTGTGACAACGAGACCTGTAGTTGCGAACTATAAGTTGGTAGTTTTCGGATCTCGATGATGGGGCTTGGGAAACGTCTCCTGTACGAGGAGGATGTTCCGTTGATGGTCGCGGAGCTAAGTAGCGATCTCATTACGCTGGTTGTTAAGCCTATTGGCGTTGAAGAAGCCTAACTTAACGGATCGGGGTTTAGTGGTACTCGGCCTTTCCTTATCCATTGGATTAGTAAGGGTAGAGTTTTTTTAGGGCATGCGTAATTTCTAAAACTACGTTAAGTTTTTTGATTCTGCTTTGGCAGGCGATATAGCTATAGCTTTAGTAGCGGGGTCGCTTTGTGTAAGTGTTGGACAGCGGATACGGGGATATTTTGCGATAGAAAATCGCAGAGAATTTCTTCTGAAAAGGTTACCTTGAGGACACGGCGGATCACCACTCGGGTGGGTTTATTTTCTGGGAGGGAGTACCTATCTTTTAACATGGCGGTAAGTTCCCTGCAGTCATTGAGTGTGAGAATTTACACATACATGCCCTGTTGGGTCCACCGAGCGTTTGTGTATTTGATCTTTCGATCATTACACATCTTTGACACGTCGGTTCATTTAGCCTTGTCCTAGATAAACAATTTGCTGCTTTGAAACAGAAGCATTATTATGGGCAGGAATGGACATGGGGCTAGCGTGACGGCTGTCCTCTAAGAGAAAAGAGGCAGTTAGAACGGCTACGGCTTTTTTGGCCTTGGTGACCTGGGATGGGACAATGGCTGCGGGAATAATAGGTGCGGAAACAATAGCTGTTTCTGCTATTATTCGGATGGATAATAGGGGGATTTCCTGCAACAACATTGATGATGTCGCCGCTGGAATTCCTTTGTCACTGGGTCACGGGGATACGGAATTTTCTAATAAATAAATAAAAAAAAAAAATAAAAATAAAAATAAAAAAGCCTTTTATTTCTTGCATGCACATTTACAATTTTGGTTAGTTTTACATTTTGCTTATTCTAGTGTTAGTTTTTATTATTATTTCTTTATTATTATATCTTTATTAATATTTATTTATTATCATTTATTTATTAATCATTTATTTATTATTATTTGTTTATTATTATTTATTTATTATCATTTATTTATTAATCATTTATTTATTATTATTTGTTTATTATTATTTTATTATTATTTATTTATTATTATGCAAGAACCCCGTCTTCACAGGTGAAGGCCTCCTCCAAAGTTAGCCAATTGTCTCGGTCTTGGGCTACTTCTATCCAATGTGGACCGGCGATATTTTTTATTTCATCGTCCCATCTTCTCATGGGCCTTCCTATACCTCTTTTGCCGAGCGGGCCATTCCATGACGTCACTTTTCTGGTCCAACGTTGATCTGGGAGTCGTGCTACATGGCCGGCCCACTTCCATTTCAATTTTTTCGCATATTGTAGAGCATCTATGGACTTTGATAGTTTTCTTATTTTTGTATGCCTTATTTTCTGTATTTTCCTTATACTAAGCATGCTCCGCTCCATTCCTCGCTGGCAGGTTCTAATTTTTTCCTGTATGTTGTTCGTAAATTTCCATGTTTGGCAGCCGTATGTCAGGCATGGTAGTAGGCATGAGTTCATGACCTTGGTTTTTAGGGATATAGGCAGGGTACTCTTGAATATCTCTCCTAGTTTCCAATATTTGTTCCAGGTGCTGTGTGTCCGCCTTTCTATTTCTTTCTCATTGTTTTTCTTATTAAAACTTATTTGTTTACCTAGGTATATATATTGATCAGTATATTTCAGGGGTTCCTCTCCCGCGGTTATCAGTTTCTCTGTGCTGTTAGTCATCACCATGGTTTTTGCAAGGTTCATTTCAAGGCCCACCTCCCTACTTGCTCTATGTAGAGATCCAATCATATGTTGAAGTTGCGCGTACGTTTCTGATAATATTACTAGATCATCTGCGAAGCGGAGGTGGTTTAGATATTTACCTTTTATGTTTATACCGTATTTCTTCCAGTCCAGTTGCCTAAAGATAGACTCTAGTACTGCTATGAATAATTTCGGAGATAAGGGGTCCCCTTGTCTCACGCCTCTTTTGATGGGAAAGCTCGGTCCTTCGGTTTCCAACTTGACTCTACCTGTGCTATTTTTGTAGAGACTTCTGATGAATTTAAGGTACTGTTGCTCTACACCTTGGTTTTTGAGGGCTTTCCATATACTTTCATGCGACACCGTATCGAATGCTTTCTGGTAATCAATGTAGGCAATATAGAGAGGTCTCCGTTTCTCCTGGTACTTTTCTATAAGTAGTTCCAGTGTATGTATGTTGTCTATAGTTGAAAAACCCTTTCTAAAGCCTGCTTGCTCGACTGGTTGGTTTAGTTCTAGTGGTATGCTTATCCTTTTGTTGATGATTGACGAGAAGAGTTTGTAGATAGATGGTAGTAAGCTAATTGGCCTGTAGTTTGAGATATCTTTGGGGTCACCCTTCTTATAGATCAAAATGATGTTTGATTCAGTCCATTGTAATGGTATCTCAGCTGTTTTTAATATGTGATTGAACAGGTTTGCTAAAGGTAGAGCTAGTATTGTTTTACCAGTCTTTAGGGCTTCGTTGTGTACATAGTCTGACCCTGGGCTCTTGTCGCTTTTCAACCTGGTTATTGCCTCTAGTATTTCTAATACAGTAATTTCACTTACTTCGCTTGTTTCCCCAGAACTTTCCAATGTGATATTTATCATGGGGGGCTTTTCGTTGTATAGGTTCCTGTAGAAACTAGTAGCCACTTCTATGATCTCTCTGCGATTGTGTTTGGTTTTTCCTGATAGTTTTAATCCCTCTATCCATGGTTTATTTGTTGTTAACTCTTTATAAGCTTTTTTGGTACTTCCTGACTGCTTCAGATGTTTTGTAATTACATTTTGCCTGTGTCTAGCGTAGTCGTCTTTAATGTACTTGTTAATAAGTTTATACAGAGCAGCCAATTCGTTTTTTTCGCTTCGGGATTTCTTTTTAGTTTTATGCAATATTCTCCTTCTGTCTATAAGTTGCACTGTGCGAGGTGATAATATTCCATGGGCTTTGGGATCGGTGCTGGTTGAATGGGCTTCTCGTAGGCTTTGAGTGATTGTGTTGATTAGCTTCGTATAGTATGTTTGTATGCATTGCCAGTTCGGTAATTCTGCCATGTTGAAGGCAAGTCTCTCTCTGAACTTCTGTGTTTCTTTTTCGTTCTTTAAGGACGCCATTGCAATGTTTTTATAATTGACTCTGCTTTTTCTTATTTTATTTAGAAATAAGCTTGCTCTGACTGGTCTATGGTCCGAGGAATGGATAATATTTAAAACTTCCATATTTTGAAATAAATTTGGACGGTTGGATATAATAAAATCTATCTCGTTCCTGTGTTTGTTGTTTGGTGAGCGCCATGTCCATCTGCGTTTTGGTTTTTTCTTAAAGAAGGTGTTCAGTATGGAAAGTTTATTTTCAATAGCAAAATCGATTAATTTCTGGCCTCTGTCATTTCTCTCTCCATATCCATTAGATCTCATTACAAGGTATTCACTTTGCTGCGGTTGGCCTATTTTGGCATTAAAATCGCCCATTATGATGTAGTCCTTGTGGGCTGCTTCTATAGCTTGTGTAATAATTTTATAGAAGAGCGTAATTTCTTCTTCTTTTGCTGCCTCTGTGGGTGCATATACTTGTATTAACGATAATTTGTATTCATCAAAGGTGAGGTTTAACAGGGCTACACGTTCTGTAAAACCGGTGAAGCTTTCTATATTTTGTTTGAAGGTTTTGTTTATAATAAAGCCCACTCCGTGCCTACCAGGTGTTTGGCCCATGTAGCATAGGATGTAGTCACTGTATTCTTCGATTTTGGTTCCAAGCCGCCTTACTTCAGATAATCCCATTATGTCGCAATTTATTGTCTTCAGGGCTTCAAATAATTCTATAAGATGTTCGTGGGAACCAAGTGTTCTGACATTGTAGGTAATGAGGTGGAGTATTTGTCCTTGTTTTTCTTGAATTTTAGTGTTTCTCTTTGGAGGGTTTTGGTCGTAATCTTCCTCGGGGACCAACCGGATTGGAAGATGTGTGTCTTGTTTTTTCTTCTGTTTATTCTTGTTGTAAATTGATTGATGGCTAGAGGAGGGTAGGGGCGCTAATTGCTATTTGTTTATGTCCTGATTGTTTTTTTTGTTTGTTTTATTAAAAACCAAGTAGTTCGTTATAGCTGGCTTTGTGCCTCCTTCCGAAACACTTGGTGGTCTTTGGTTCGGTGAAGGCGTAGAATCAGTTTTATTTTTCTTCGGCACCTGCATTCTGTGGTCTTCTTGAAGTTGCTGGTTGGTCTGATTGGTCTCCGGAGATAATTGTAGATTCCTTTTTTTGCTAGTTGTTGAATCAGATATTTTCCCAACTATTACTAATTTATCGTACTTAATTATGGCTTTGTTTCCGTTTTCTTTTTCCAATTTGATTTGATTCTGTAGCTCTTTTCTTTTTTCTAGAACACTTGGCGGATAGTCCTCTTTGATATAGTACTCGGTATCATTTAGATATTTTCTGTTTTTTAGTATGTTAATTTTTGTGCCAAGTGACGTGAATGTTACCACGATAGGACGGGGTTTATCCTTTTTTATTCCTATTCTTCTAATTACTTGTATGTCCTTGGAGTCTAGTTTAATTTTTAAGTGTTCTTCAATGAATAATATGATGCTACTCTCCTGCTCTGAATATGAAAGTTCACTTTCCTCCATTCCGAAGAACACGAGATTTCTTTGTCGCGCCTGTTTTTCTAGGATACATATTCTCTTTTCTTGGTTGTCCACCTTTTCCCTAAGTAGATCGTACTTTTCATCCCATTTAACGAATTTGTCTTCGAGAATCTTGTTGACGTTTTGAGTTACTTGTTCAGTTACTTTTTTCCCGCTTTCCAGAATTGTTGTTTTTTGTTCGTCGAGCTCATTTTGTATCTTACGAAGTGCAGCTAGTACTTCCTCCATTATGTTGGAATGTAGTTTTGGTGTTCTTGTGATATGTGGCTGGTAGCAGGACTAGTTCGAAATTCTAATTTCCAGACAGTGGCACACTCAATGTTACGAAGATATCAGCGCCTTATGCGGTGAGTAGCTGAATCTCTTAAGTATTGTCGGTAAAACAGTGCAGCATGTAGTAGTAATAAAATTGTTCTATCTTCCGATAAATGTCTCTGTTCAATACCACCTAGTAGGTTGTGATATTTATCGTTTTAATTATTCAGTAGTTTTGGTGACTTGTAATATAGTGGCGCACTATGCGGCTGGTAGCGGAACTAATTTAACCGAAGGTAAGTATTCAGATTCCATGTAGATGGTGGCGGCATTAGTGGCTGATAGCAGAACTATTTTGGAATTCCAGTGATACACCCAATGTTGCGAAGATAGCGGCGCCTTATGCGGCGAGTAGCTGAATCTCTTGAGTATTGTCGGTAAAACAGTGCGGCTTGGTAGTAGTTGTTCTATCCTCCGCTAGGTGTCACTGTTCATGACCGTTAGCGATCGAAGTTTAGGCATGGTTTTTTTTAACCATTTCATAGGTTATGATTTTTATCACTTAATTATGAAGGACTTCTAAGTGTATGTTTCTTCAATATACGGCGGTAGCTATTGCTTGGATTTTGTTTCAGGTGTTTCTACAGCACGATAGCACTATGTTACAACGGAAAGTCACTCGTTTACGTTTGCTTTGATTTCGGCAAGTTTAGCACTAATACTGCGATTTAACGTTTGCACTTCACTTTTTTGTGGTGAATTAGAGTTTGCTGACACTTTATAAAGTCTTTTTACGTAGTAAGATACTGTATTTCACTTTCAAAACCGAATTATTACACAGAGTCGATGTTGACAGTAGCACCTCAGCGCCCTCTCGGACGGAATTTTCTAATACGTCGCTGAAATCAGCGACGCTCTCTATGGAGTCACGACACGCAAAAAGGTTTTACTGTGAGACAGAAAACCTTGTAAACGAGCTGGTAGAGGCAGGCAGGTTTTAGAAAATCGCCTTAGCGAATCCTAGGATTGTAGCGTCCGACATAATGGGGAAAAGAAAACTAAGTATAAGAGGGAATGGCGAGAGACAATCTCGCGGGGAAACCTACTTTTATACCTAACGCCTAACCGAGCCGAGCTGAGATTGGTGAGCCCTAAACTTGTAAACTCATCACCAGTCTTATTGTGCAAACGGGGCCCTAGCCAGTCTAGTGTGACCCGACCGATACTAGGTTTGAAACTGTGAAAGGAAACCAGAGACTAAGTTCGACTAGGAAACCCCCCAAGTCTGAAAAAGTAGCTCTCGACTCCAATTGACTGCTTCTTCTTGAAGAAGTTTGGCGGGTGTGATCGGCTTCGTTGACACCGTAAGGTATCCACCAAGGACCACGAAACTGTGGTTTTTCACTGAAGCTAAGTTGGGCAAAGTAAAGCTATACAACAAACGCTGGTGACAAGGAATGGGCGATGCAGCCACCGCCTTGAAAAGGCAGCTTTTGATCTATTTAGTAGTAGTCGGCTGACTACAGGAATAGTTGCGGCGGGCGCGACAAGTAGGTGATGAGCGTAGCGGCTGAGCGTGGGGCAGAATGAGACACGTCCGTGCGCGGCGAGCGTCGGGCGAAGAGTGTTACTCGTCAATAATACGTAAACGAAATATTTGTATTTCGTTAGATACTATGAGAACCCAATGCATTAGGGTGAAAATAGTAGTGAAAATTATCATCTTGCCAAGATCTGTCAATTGAGCTACATTTCATTGCTGTTGATGGGTGGGGACGATTCCGCCCATGGTCCTTTGTATTAAGTTTGTGTGCGATGTGTTACGCGATTGTAAACCATTTTTGAAAATCCTTTTTTTATGGATAGGTTATGCCTTAGGGGTAGTCCCATATAAATTTTATCAAAATTGATTCAGCACTTTTTGAAAAATCAACAATTACCCAAAAAAAATTGCATAGACGACGTTTTCGTTTCTTCAATCTTTGGAGTACCTACTTAGGTAGTCCCTTTCAATCTCTTTTTTAACGGTGTTGCCTGGTACTGGACTGTTAAATGGATTTGGATGAGGAAGTACTAAAAAGCGAAAAAAAACAAGCTTTTTTTACTAAAAAGACAACCGCCTTCAAAAACTAAAAAGTGAAAAAAACTGTAGCACAGAACACACATGAATTTAGTTTCAGAAGTCGAAGAAGTATATTATGACTCCTATATTATATATGACCTAGTAACGTATGCTTGATGAAAAACACGGCCGTTATTGTACAGAATTAAGGCCATACATTTTAGAAATTTACACAAAAGGCGGGGCTCGCAGGGCACTAACAATCTTGTGACTGTGTCAGTGCTTAAATTGGTTACGTCATAATAATTTATGGAACGCAACGTTCCATAGGATATGTACACGACTGTTACTTGAATCGTGTTTCTCCGCGATCGGTGATAGTGTTAAGCGTTGTATTATGTGGGTAAGGTACCCCAATTTTTAATCCAATGCGAATGCAGGTTTTGATGGAGAAGCTAATGTGTCTGTGACCCTATAGGTTTGTAGGTACCACCTATGTTAAAACGCATATCAGATGACTTTATTATACACTGTGGCATTTCAGTCGTTTTACAAAGGTGGTCCAGGTCCACTCAATGTATTCGACAAAATACTTCTAGACGCTATTAAAAAATTGTTAACAATCATTAGAAAGATGTAGGTACTTATGACGGTCCTAAGCCCGTAAAAGAAGGTAGGAATATGTAGGAAAAATTGGGATTAAGTGTCTTTTAAATACTTACAAACTGCTACATACTGAGAAAATTGAGATAGAGATTACAATAGTAAGAACTCAGACCAATAAAAAAGTAAGAAATACATTTTTACGCTAGGGTGAATGAATTCAAAGATGTCACTGCTCCATTCCGCACCACCTTTGGAACGCAAGGCTCGGACCGTGGTCAGAAAAAGGTTGAAAAAAAAAAACGAATTATGAATTGGGCTGCAGGTGTTTTAAGACGATTGAAATGCAACGGTGTGTATCCTAACGACGTAATATTATGCATATAGGTACCGCACCACTATTACCTATAGATAAAATGGTGGATAACCAAATTATTATTATATGTTCGTTATTCAATTCCGTAAGGTCGCGTGCCAGGAGCGGTGTATTGCCAATACTTTCGCGCCGGCGCCGGGTGGGGTCTGCTCTTCGGAACCATTATCAGTATTATCCTGGCACAAGTTGTCACTTCCATTAGTGACCTGTGGCTTACGCATTGGTAAATATTTAATGTTAAACGTCGATACTCTCTATGTTAGACCATGGAAATGCACACGGTTTGTTTTATTTTAAATGTTTAAAAATAAATATTAATTTCACTAGACACGTAGGTAGTTAAATTATATTCACAATTTAAGAATATGGGTGTAGTTTGGCGTATAATGACGACATTAAAAATTAAAATGTACATTCAAACTTTATTTTACGTTACCTACCTTTAACTTTGATTTTTCAGGATGAATGACGTCGAAACAAAACATATACTAGAGAAAGATCATTTAAACGCAACTCTCTTCAATAGCATAAGGAATGGGAACTATTCCAGTAATGATACCAGTGGAAATTTCACGACTGAGGTGCCGACCACCTTACAACCATTGTCGACAGAGCTACCCAACATGACGGTCATCGACACGATGGTGAAAACTGTGCTAGCCATGCAAAACATTACATCGACCTACGAACCGCTTAACCACGAGTACTATATTTATATTTGGGCGATTGCAATTTTGGGATGTATCCTACTTACTACAGGAAGGTGAGACTTAGTTTATATGTACTCGCAGTGGGTATTTAAAATATTGACTAAATTAACGATCTAGGTTGATAGTACGTACTCAAAGCTATCATTGAGTATTAACCTCGAGCGTTAATAAGTTTTAAGTGGTCATGTGTCCAGACTATATAACACAATTATATTCTAAGTACTACTCTACTACACTGTAGATAAGTTCAGTCTGTTCCTGTATCAAACACCAACAATGAAAAGTGTGTAGAAAAGCATGCATATAATACCTACATACACCTTTAAAATTTTGTGTACTTAGGTATTTGTTTGAAATTATCATAATAATATTTATTATGTTAATCAGCAGTCCCAATAATACCTATTACATAGTTCCTTTTTTTTAAAGTCGGTTAAAGAATAAAGTTAATTTCAGATCTATGTTGTTCCTGTGGGTATGCATGCGTAGTTCCATTAAGCTGCACAACCAGATGTTCAGCAACATCCTGGCGGCGACCATGCGCTTTTTCGACACCAACCCCTCGGGACGTATTCTCAACAGATTCTCCAAAGACATGGGGGTTGTTGACGAAATCTTACCCAGGATGTATTTGGACAGCATACAAGTATGTATCGCCATATTTATTTTACAGTAGGTATGTGGTTTTAAACGATTTTGGAGCTTCTAAATAAAACCGTTTTTTTTTCTATCACAGATTTTCATGGTGATGTTAGGTATCCTCGTGATGGTAGCGATTGTCAGCCCTTACATGTTGCTAACAACGGCGGTGTGCGGAGTTCTTATGTACATTTGGACGAATATATTCCTCAGCACATCACAAGCTATTAAAAGGTGATAATTCAAACGTTTTTAAGCGATGGCCAACTATCCCTGCAATCTTGGATCTCTCTAGGAGAGTTCTATGGTGGTGACGACCTATCCACTAATTTTCTGATGTAGATACCAACTGATAATCAATGTCCGGATGACCGTCACGTTGAAGCAAAGGCGTGCCCTCGGCGCCAAGCTAAGAATTACGTATCTAATAGAAGTCTGTCACGTGGTCGTGACCATGGCGTCTGACCGTGGCGTAGTACTAATACTTATACTGTGGTGGCGTGCTGGACACATTTTGGTTTGTCAACTAAACATGACTGTGGCGGTCAATAGGTTTATTACGAGACATCTTGGACTTACGTGTATAATGTATTGTGTCTTTAGGGTGGAGGGTACGACCCGTAGCCCAGTATTCTCGCACGTTTCGGCGACAATGGCGGGGTTGAACACGGTGCGCGCATGTGGCGCCCAGGAGATGCTAAGAGTCCAATTCGACGATAAGCAAGACGTACACACTGCCGCTTGGTGAGTAGGTACCCTTCTACCGTAAGAGAGCATGTCAATTAGTTAAAAACACCCCTTTAATCGTAAATAACGCACGACTTGCCAGGTGGAGTACTACGAAGACGTATAGTAGTGGTTGTATAACCAATACAATCTGATCCAACGTAGGTAGTAACACTGATTTTGTGATTCTCAATCTCCATGCCATACCTATTTAATCAAATTATTTTTTACATAGGTACAGTCACGAGCATAAATATGTATACCTACAGATTGCAAAATTCAAAAGCAATTTTCTCGTAAAATAACTATTTCAACTTAGGTATAGATAAAACCTCTTTTATAGTAGTTTGGGATCAAAAATACGCTATTAGTAACCCCATAACATTTCAATCAATATTTTAGGGAAAAATCAGTTTAGAATGAGACCAACTGTTTACATGTATTTGCTCGTGACTGTAGGTACATTAGATTTGATTAGATCATATATATCCGTGGATTAGATCGTAGACTTACCTACGTACCATCTTATTTTGAGGAGTAGGTACGATATAATATACAGGTGTGAATCAGTTCTTCTTTTTTCAGGTACTTAACTCTCGTCACAAACACAGCGTTTTCTATTTGGCTGAGCCTTATTTGCGCAGTTTATGTAGTGATCGTAGCCTACACATTGTTATTCCTGGACGATGGTTAGTATCTTTTAAAGAAAAATATAGGTAAGGTGTTTGTTTCAAGTCCACTTAAATAACACCAAGTAATTTATCGATTTCAATAGGAACGACACAGTCTGGAAACGTCGGTCTGGCGATAAGTCAGGGTCTGATCCTGGTGAACATGGTACAGTACGGCGTGAAGCAGACGACGGAGGTGATCTCCCAGATGACGAGCGTGGAACGCGTGGTTCAGTTCACGTCGCTGCCTCGGGAGGAGACGGACGGGCCCGCGCCCCCCGCCGGGTGGCCGCATCGAGCTAGACTGGTCTTCAAAGACCTCTCGCTAAGATATGATAAGGATGCCGACCCAGTGCTTAAGAAACTTAATATTGTCATCGAAAGTGGTTGGAAGGTAAGTCTTATTGCAGCATAAATATCACGTTTATCAGAAAGGACAAGCAGACTCCGTTTACCTGCAATAACGAAACATATGAGCTTCTAAATGAACCATATATTTTACAGGTGGGAGTAGTTGGTCGTACGGGCGCTGGTAAATCTTCACTAATATCCGCACTGTTCCGATTGGCGCCCATCGAGGGAAACGTCTTCATTGATGACGTCGATACGGGGGATATCGCCCTTAAGGTACGAAGATAAATATGAATATACATAACATTTATTGTACTTATATCTACCTTGTTTTTTAGTTCAGCTCTGACTCCTACCGATTAAAACCCGTTCTAGAGTCGAGGGCCCGTAAGTTGTTCTCATAGGAGCGCCCTTCCCCATCGAACGAACTTCAATGCGAGCGTGATTGAAAAATTTTTTGTTTCAACCAACGCAAAGCTCGAGAACAAACGAGTGAGTGAGAACGCGATAACATCACAGTAAAATTGGCGCGCGGAAATTTCACAAAACTTGTTCCAGGACATACGTGTTTTTAAAAAAGCCTTACAAGTTTTTAGTAAAAATGTTTGTAATTTAGAATCTCGATTACATGTGCAAGGTTTCTATGAAGCTGTATTTTTACTTTTTCAATGTATGAGTGTATTATGAACGGCCAAACTTCAGATAAAATTGTGCAAAAAAACTGATTTTCGGACGTGTTTACTGAATTTGTTTCTCAAAAAAGTTTATTTTTGGCTTCATACAAACCTAGATTTAAACCACAAGATACCTGTGTGTTAAACATATTTGGAAAATAATTTGCTATAACGCCGTAATGATTTCATTTTCTTTACAGGAGCTGAGGTCAAAGATTTCTATTATTCCACAAGAACCAGTTCTGTTTTCTGCCAGTTTACGCTATAATATGGATCCATTCGATAAATATACAGACGCTGATATATGGACAGCATTGGAACAGGTATTTCCACTAGTTTGACGCAATGTTAATTAAATTAAATTCATAAAAAGTAGAGCAAGTAATGTGAAAACTCTAAAGTTATTTCGATATCAGCGTAAAGTCTATTTAAAATTTTAAACGCTCGTTTCCAATTGACTTTATTTTCACTTACAAATATCAACTTGAAATAAATGTAAATTAAAGTATAAGGTACCTACCTACTCGAGGCAATTAACACCCACCTAACAAAAATATTTGTTTTTTTTTGCTATAATTGCTATTTAAATGGAACGAGTAACTAAGTAGAATACAATAGAATAGAATATTCATTTATTTGCTCAGAATGTAGGTATTTAAAATAAGGTGGTAAACTTTTTTAGTTTAAACTTTCATATCAATAAACAACATAATGGCTGTTTGCACAAAAATAAGATTATAATCTAAACCTACATTGGCCGTTATTAAACGATATAGGGCAATGGCGCCCTGAGATAGTGGAATAACGCCTTTTGATGACAACAGCTATGTTCTAATAAGAAACTTATAATTCTTACTTAAAGTAAATATAATAATTAGTATCCTTGTGTTTACTTAAAGCTGTCATTCTTTCATTGCTTTGGCAAGTGTGAATTTCGTAATGGATAATAACGCCCGTGTGTTGGTCAATAACGCCCAACGGTCATTTGACTGGGCGTAATTATCGAAGTGGGCGTTATTGACATTTTTGCTCGTTTTTTACAAAATTACGTAAATAGACTTAACATATTTACGAAACATGAAGAGTAGTTACCAACACTAGAACACAAATGTAAAATTATACCTACAAGAAATATAACAAAATTACTTAAAATTTTCAATTTCGGCGCAGCATTTTTATAATTTCAACGTCCGTTACCGAAGTGGTTGAAGCAAGCACAGCTCGTCACTGGTAAGATGGCGAATCGAGAGATTTGCGCTCACGCTAGGCGTGTTTCTATAGGTGTGCTGTATGTGTGTGTGAGCCATGACGTAGTTCATTTATTTAAACATGTTTTTTGGAGTTTGGGCGTTATTTAACAGAGGGCGTTAATTGCCTCAAGTACCTTAGATAGGTAGGGATTATTAACGCGCTATATTTAAAAAGAAACCATAATTATTGAAACATAATTCCAGGTGGAGCTGAAGCGCAGTGTAACGTCATTACTGTCAGCCGTGCAGTCGGGAGGATCGAACTTCAGTGCTGGTCAGAGACAACTGCTATGCTTGGCGCGAGCCGCTCTCGGTCGTAACAAGCTACTTGTTCTCGACGAAGCTACAGCTAATGTTGACCCTAAGTAAGGCTGGTTATAAATAACTTCTTATCATCACTTCACAACTTTATTAACTTTCTAAAACTTACCCACAGTTCAACTATTAATTTACGTAACGTTCTTATCTTTCCACAGTACGGATACACTTATTCAAAAATCTATCCGGACACATTTCGCAGAGTGCACGGTGATCACGGTAGCTCATAGATTGCACACGGTTGCTGACTCTGACAGAGTCGTTGTGAGTATCAGTTTGTTTTGTTAAATAACGTAGAAATAAGAGACCTCTTTTTTAATTAACCAAATATAATCGTGGGTGCTTTTCGGAAACTACATATTTTGAAAAGCACTGTCGAACATTGTTGTTTCTTTTTAGCAGAAACATCGAATAGATTTAAAAAAACCTATCAAACCTACCTATGCAAGCCTCACTATAGGTACGGACACGGGGCCGAATGTCATTATTTAATTAGTTTAACAAGTATAATAATTACCATACCGATTAACTGAGTGTGCGACATCCACGTGGAGGCTCGATAATGATACTTCCGATTTAAAACATGTTTCATACATGAGCAACTCACGTGCCAGTTTTGCCTATAAACCGCGCCGACACGTTGACCCGACCTTGGCAATACTTATCACACCCTAATCGAAAATAAACTTTACTTCCATAGTTAAAGGAGTTATTTTGTATTGGCATAAATGTTAATAATTGGACACACTCCCAAGTAAAATGCCAAAAACGGCAATGTCTCTATGTTGCTTCAAAAGAACAAAGGACTAACCAAGCATTTATTTATATGCAGGTTTTTTTTTAGGACGTAACCATATTATATCTCCCTTTAACCGCCTACATCGAAATAATCCGACAAATATTTTTGTGTCCATTACGCCAGCGTTGTATATTTTCGACCAGTTGGTCGGAAATATACGACGCCATAAATATTGACACGAAGAACATTTTTTTTTTATTGCAAATAATATTTGTTACTTTTACAGTGTGTTAGTTTAATACATAAATATAAAACAATTTAAAATATAAAAAGCTTATTCGAATAAATCGAAGTGGTCTCCATTGGCTGCAATACAGTCCTTTAAACGTTGAGGCCAGTTATCAATAGAAGCACGCACTCTTTCCATGGGAAAATTCTTCACTGCCAATCGTATGGATTGTTTTAGGGACTCCAAATTATCATGGCGTTTAGAGCAAGCCGTACTCTCTAAAACTGACCATAAATCATAATCCAGCGGATTAAGATCGGGACTAGACGACGGCCAGTCTTCAGCTCTGATGAAGTCCGAAAAGATCACTTCCAACCAAGACTTATGACCCGGCGCCGAGTCTTGATGGAAGGACCATACTTGGTTATTGAACTTGGTGTTGTTAAGGGGCTTAATACCTTCTCAAGAATGGTATCTTGATACACTTGTGCCGATGTTTTGATACCTTTTTCACAAAAATATGGCTCAGTCACTCCTTCATAGCTAACAGCCCACCAAACCATCACTGAAGTCGGATAATGCCCACGTTGCACTCTGTCGACTAATTGGGAAGCTTCCTTAGAGCTATGGATACGGTCATTTTGTTTGTTAAAATGTTGCTCAATTGTAAAGATTTTCTCATCCGTAAACAAAATTTTTCTGTGACCTCCCTTTGCGTACCGCTTCAGAAGTTGTTTCGATTTTACCACCCTATTCTTTTTTAAATTATCAGTTAAAAAATAACCAGTGCGTCTCTTATAGGCTGCAAGTCCTAAGTCATCTTTTAAAATACGCGACATGGTTCTGGGTGCTAACTTCATCTCCCGAGATAAAATCTTTTGCTTTCGGACAGGATTTCTTCGAATTCTTTCCCTTACTGCTTTGACCACCTTTTTCGTACGAACACTACGTGGACGGCAAATATTTTTCTATCACAAACAGAGGAGGTCTCATTGTACCTATTAATAGCCCGGTACACAAACATTTGACAAATACCAAGCGTATGGAGTTTTAAAAATTGCATTTGGCTCCATACCAACTTTGTGTAATGCAATCACAGGGATTCGGTTCTCTTTCTCACCCCACTCCATTTTAATACCGCAAAATATTGTACAATGTATTGGCGCCAAAAGTCAATGAACAATCGTATAAAAATGACAGATTCCAAATTCAAATGTCATATCTTTCTTATTTTTAATTGTAACAGTATTTATGGCCAGACTAAGTATATGACTATACGACGCTAGTCGGATATATACCAGAAACTCGTTAACTAACTAACTCGTTAACAGAACTCGTTAAGTCTGAATTTTAATTAGGTACGCTCTATTCTATCAAGAAAATGTTTAGGTATATTAGGTAAATACTTAATTAAGTAAGTACATAATCGTTTACAATTTAAAACACTTTAGTCTCTTAATTACAAGTCCTAAAAATAATGTCCGAAGTTAGATGAACTACTTACTAATATTATTTACTGTGCTGGGCGCTGGGGCATGCCAACTGATATGAAGTCGGACGGTTAAAAGGTTAAATCCGTTATTATTCTAAGGTTAAATCACACAACCTATTCTTCTCAGGTGATGGAAGCAGGAGAGATAGTGGAGTGTGGCCACCCGCACGAGTTACTGCAAAAGCCCGAGGGTCAGTTCACGCGCATGGTGCAGCAGCTGGGGCCCGCGGCCGAGCAGAGTCTGCGCGACCTGGCCGCCGCGGCCCACGCCGAACACATCAAATACGTAGACGCAGACGAGAACAACTAGCAACAGTACTTACCACGGTGCCTACGAGTGAAACTCGGATGATTACGACGTGAATGGTGCTACATGTGTTGCACCACACTATATAATAATCTATTTAATTTTCAATGTCAAAGACGACGTTTAATATCTCAATATACAATATTTACATTTAAAAATAAAAAAGGAAAACCTATAACTATTAAAAACAAAAAGAAAAGCTAAGACAATAAGGCATCAAAAAATGCCCCCACATCGTCGTCAACTGGGAATGTGCCCAAAAGACTGGCGGCATTGCCACGTTGGATGGTAATGCTTAACCTCTGTCC
Organism: Charanyca ferruginea; assembly: GCA_947361185.1. NCBI lineage: Eukaryota > Metazoa > Arthropoda > Insecta > Lepidoptera > Noctuidae > Charanyca > Charanyca ferruginea. The sequence continues at coordinate 14,669,619 of OX376059.1, read as the reverse complement.
GAGGTAAAAACCAGCCCTTGGATCACGGGAAGTGTCAACCAACCTTTTGGAAATTTCTTTAAAAAGTAGATGAGCACTTGGACCCCACGACCCGAGGGTTTCAACCCCAAATGGTTCGAAAATAAAGTTATCGCTTAGGATACTATACTTTCGCCGTTTGAGGTTTTCTGCAGCCGCAGCAGCAGCACCAGCACAGCACGCTGTACTAGGAAGATGGGATGGCGCAAGAGTATCGACACACGTAGCGTCCCACACTAAGGGCCTACCCAACTTCCATGGAAATAATGACATGCCGTCCGGTCTCTTGCCATCGTCGCGTGCCAAGCCGTTGGGTTCCAAAACAGCCGGAACGCCGACGGCGTTCAAGGCAGTTGACAGCTTCCCCACAGCGACAGCGATGAGGGGAGCAACAACTACTACTACTACTATGGTAGTTTTATCGAATTATTAATTTTAATATAGCAAATTATTATCCAATACATAAACAAGTATATACAAGTATGACTGTTATGAGCAAAAGTCCCTTGCACTTTAAGAAGGATGCGCCGGGGGAGGGGGGGGGGGTGTTCCCTTCCAATTCGCAGCTCAGTATCAGGTTGTACCGTTGTATGGCAATAAAAAAATATTCACGGAAGTAACAAATATGCATTTACAGAATTATAATAATTGAAATCACCAACATAACTCTCCAAGTTGGTTTATCACCTAAATCTCTTTTGTTGTCTTGGTGTGAATATGGGACACTGGTGTCGATTCCCTTGTTCACAAACTAAACTAAATTAGGCATTTGGCATCTCTTACTACCAGGCAGCTGAAGAAAAGGACGGCGACAGACAAGGACTAAGTTACAGATGTCAAATTAGTTTTTCCCTTGAATTTTGCAGTGATTTTAATCAATACGTTCTGAAATGACAACTATAATGTATGAACATTTTAGATCAACTTAAATTGACAACTCTTATTAATATATGTCTCTTTCTTGTTTTATTGTAGAGAAAGAGATCACCAATGACCTCATTTACCTACATCTATTGTAATTTTCAAGTTTTATAAACAATATGTAAGGAATTGATGAGCTTTGTGTGATTATGTGTGCCTTCAGGGCCTAAATTAGTAAAGAGTAATCTTAAAAAATAAGATTTTGGATGTTATTTTTATAACAATAATTTATCACAAATAGGTATTAAGTAGAAACTGTTTTGTTATTGTTACCTTAAAACTTAAGTTATTGAGTACTTAATTTATCATGACCTCCAAGATGAAGCCGAAGTCTGCCAATCATCATCTGCCTAGCCCTTTTTCAAGCAACTATGTTGAAGTCAGCATACAGTCTAACCGGATGCAGCTGAATACCAGCGTTTTACATGAAGCGACTGCCTATTTAACCTTCACAACCCTGTTACTGGGTAACATGATACTCCTAGGTAAGACTGGTTGTCAGACTTCATAATTATTTTCTGACTACCTAATGACTTCTGCCAATAATGTTGTTTCTTTTAAATAATCCAAACAACCTTTGGAACACGTGCTGACGTGTGTAGTTAAAGTAGCTAAATATGAAGTAATTTTTTTATTATTATTCTACAGTAGGTAGGTACTTAATTTTAAACTATGAAGATTTTAAATTTATTGTTCTTACTGATTTTCTATAAATAGCAACATTCCATCCATCTATTCATATATTACTTTACTGATGTAAATAATATCATACCCTGATATTCTCAAAATTATATCTCCAAACAGAATTTATATGCTGTTTATATTGTTCATAAAAACAAAAGTTTGTATAGTTTAAATGTTACTATGACCCATTATCTTGATCTGCAATAGGACCATAATATATCTGTACTTAAAAAAAAAAGAAATTCGGACCATCCCGCTATATATGCAAAGCATGAGACTGTGATGGTGTGTTATGGACCAATAATAAAACTGGATAGTTGGTTAAATTGACAATAAACTTAATGGATCATTGCCTCAAAGGTTGAGATTATTGTTATATTACACAATCAGTATCAATAAAAATAAATATTATGTTTTCTGGATATTCTTTTTATTACCTTTCCTCTGAAATAAGTTTAATTCATTTAAAGTTGATGCTTACCAAGATTTTCACCAATAAATTCAATCTTCACGACAACTGTAATGTCTGTAATGCCCAAGCATAAACTGGTGGGATACTATGTGTTCACATTTAGTGGTAAAATGCATGCAATCATTATGATGAGAGAAACTAAATATGTAGTTGTTGTTTATAACTGATTTTATTTCATATCAGTTGCACTTTTCCATTCTTAACAAGATCAGCTATAGGTTTATATTGTAGAATATGTTGTGATCCCTCTGCAACAAATATAACACAGTTGAACTCAAACAATGGCTTCAGAATATTTTTTTAATGAAATATCTTGCTTGAGACATAATATATATTTTATTTAAAAAAGCACGAAGTCATGAACAAAAGCTAGATTTTTATAAAACAACTAATAGCAAACAAACCTTCTAAGTCTATTTCTTCATCCTCACCAGCCAGGTCTTCTAGCACAACTCCGTTTACTGTTTCATTGGCTTTCAGAAATACATGGCCATGCATGTTTGGATGTACTGCCATTTTATTATTTTCAAACATTTGCATATTCCCAGGCATTTTATCAAGGACAACAGTCTTCATGTGATTCTCCATATTCAATAGATATTCTTGAGCATACTTATACTCTGTTGGGGTTAGGAAATTAATACCGGAGTCTACTCGTTGTCTTTCTTCATTTAAGATTGGTATACAATACTTTTCTATTTTCCCTAACCTGGTTTTGAGGTAATTGCATATAATAAATTTAATTCTGCTCAATTCCATTTTATGAATGGTTGCACGGAGGTCTGTTTTAGGTAGTTTGTTTATATTGCGCTCCATGTGTTGTATTTGCCCCAACATACACTCTACCATATCATTACGATGTGGCAGTATTTCAGGAGCTAACCGTTCGTTCTGCCAGGCACTTTGAAGAGTTTTTAGTACTACTTCTGCTGTAATTTCTTCTTCTTCATCTTCACTTAATTCAATGTTTTCGTTGGTTAGATCCATCACAAAATTTATTATTATGATATTAGCCACAAAGATTATAAAACTAATCAGCAAAATATATATTTATGCCAATCCGCCACAAAATAAATTAATACTAGAGAGATATATAAAACTTTTGTAAACAAACTCAAAACTATATCTTAAACCATTACATATTTACAAAAACATAGTGACAGCTACCTATCTGTCAGACAGATAGATTATGATAGTTATACGACCACAGATAACTAAATAAACTGGTACTTTTTTGAGAAATTAATGACTTGAATGAGTTCTTAACCCATGGAAATAGTTAGTATGTACTGAAATGGTATGTACCAAACCTATATGGCAAACAGTGATGAAGTTTTTTTGGCGGCTGTATTTTGATAGAAAAAGCCGGGTGCGATCGGGGGACCCCTGTCAGGTAAAACAAAGTTCCTCGCACATATTTAACTCCACATTAGCGCAGCCCCCGCCCCTGCCGGAAATATTGCGTTAATTCTGCGCGAGTATCGAAGCGAGTGAGTGTTCACACTCAGTCTTCAGGCTTCGCTTCATACTTCGTTATTGAACGACTAGCAACCAGCATCATGTCTGCTCAATTAGCTGAGTATCAACTATATTATCTAGGTGTGTTTTAAAATAACAACAAAAGACGCCGTCGTCAAAGAAGATGGTGGATGAAGGAAATTCATCGCAATAGAACGATGTAATACTTTCTAGGACTAAAAATTAAAGTTGAGTATAAATGAGTAGGTACGGGTAGGTAACTAGGCAGATAGGGATCATAGGGCCAGGACAACGTCTGTCGGATCAGCTAGTATTTATATATAAAACAAAAACTCTTTGAAATTAATTAATTCCTAATTCAATTATTATTTTTAAAGTATTAACGACTATTTATTAAAGTAAACAAAACCTAACACAATACAAAATACCTACGTTATTTCGTGTTCAGCGGTAAGTGAGCGAGAATGCTGCCTTTAACTTCCGCGCGAAAAACCGACAATCGAGGGAGCGCCGGGCAATGGCAGCGGCATAGCAGTGGCAGCGCGAATGACCTGTTTACATAATCGCGCTGCCCACTTCCCTGCCCAACAGGGCTGAGTGTAAATGTGGCTTAATACCACACGCACGTCGCACACACATACACACTGACACACTGCAAAGAGAAAGAACGAGAGAGCACGCGGTTAATACTAGTATGAATGCTCTAAGGCTTAGATTAAAGCATAAGGTGCGTAAATGGGCGCTCATAGAAACACTGCCAGTGATGCAGGCGTTCCATGCCGGCACTTCACATGGCGTATTTGTACAAATATTCGCCTTACTTGGATAAAAACGAGAGAGGAAATAAAATTCATTTTGTATTATCCAAATATGACGAATATTTGGACAAATACGTCATGTGAAGTGTCATTACTCGGCGCATTTGTACAAATATTCGCCATAATTGTATAATACAGAATGTACGTCAATCAAGTCGATTTTGTATTATACCCCTACCCCCGATACCCCCCACACACCTTCCGCTGACGCTATCTACCCTACCTACGCTACCTACTCTACCTACCCTAACTACCCACACTACCTACCCTACCTACCCTTCTAACCCTACCTACCCTATCTTCCCTACCTACCCTACCGACTGTCTTCTGTCTCACTAACTTTTCATAAGAATGAAGAGAGTTTTAAAATATTATCAGATTTTTTTTATTACAATCCTTCTCCTGACAATAAAGAGCACAAAAAAAACCAATTTGGTCCAGTCGCAGCCGTTCGAAACTTATGCGCTTACTTACATTTCGGCAATTCATTTTTATATACAACTAGCTGACCCGACAGACGTTGTCCTGTCCCTATCAATCTACCTACTTACCTTCCTATCTACGTACCCTACATAGCCTACCTACCCTACATAGTGTACAGAGTACACCCTATCACTGGATTGGTGGATCTCAAATGAAACAACACACAAAACACAGAAATGCATTATTCACAATAGTCAAATAGTTTACACAAGTATAAAAAGTTCGCTAGTAGTAGTAGTAGTTCACTAATTTAAACACTATTTACTACATAACAACTATATACAGAGAGTAAATAACAAAAACCGTTACACGGTCGGACATAGTGAGGGCTACTGTTTAGTAGGGCTTAAAGAGAGCGACAGAATGACTGAGCTTTCCTTTTTCTTTTTCGGATTGGCATCTCGCAGGTCAACCTAGGAGGTTGTCGGCTGCTTAACCGGACTTTCCTGTGGTGCCTTAAAAATTATTATTTTTAGGGCCTCCAGCCAGGGCAAAATAGCTTACAAACTAAGCGACAACACGCTAAGGGCACCCCCTGTGGGGTACGAGCCTCGGCTTAGGGCGTCGCTGGGAGAGGATAGCAAAGGGACAGGCTGGATCGGATTTCCATTATTTAGGGACGAATTTAAAACTACAGGTTCAGCAGCGCGGGCTGGCACGAGCAAGGGTCGGGGAGGCGACGTACGGGGTCTTCGCGGCGGGCCTCGGCAGCGAGGACGGAATGACGGCGGTCTGTGTCTGTGTTTCTTAACTGTACTGGTGGCCTTATTGTTCTCCTGGAGGAGAGTAATAGCATCGTCAGGGTCGGTCAGAGTATGTCTCGGTCGTCGAGTCTTACTAATACGGGAGGGAGTGTACCGGGCGGCCGATACGATTAACGGGTTAGAGTGCTTCTCAGCAGTGTCGAAGAAGCGCTTGGCGGAGCGTTTCATGAACTGCTGGATTTTTAATCGAGATGGAGGTTCTCGTTGCGAAGGTAAAAAGGGGCTCCTGTGATTCTTCGCAAGAAACGGTTTTGGAGGGTCTGCATCCTATGGAGACGGTATGGTTTTGCGTGTGCGAATACAGCACAGGCGTACGTCATGATGGAACGAAGCACGCCGTGTAAATTCGCAATTTGCACTTGAGTGACAATTTGCTGCGTGCATTCAACATGAAGTAGAGCCTACCGAGAACGAAAGCGGCGCGCGAACGCACCGTCTTTATGTGCTCTCCGAAAGTAAGATGGTGGTCCCGAATCACACCTAGGTATTTGGCTTGCTTCTCCCAAGGGATAGGCTTTCCGAACATGGTTATCGGACTGGGCAGAGAGGGGGACGAACGCGGTTTGGAAAAGAGTACTGCCTGACTCTTGACGGGGTTTACCTCGATTCTCCATTTCCGGAAATAAGCGCCTAAGGCTTTTGCCGCGGATTGGAGGGTACGAGCTATGCAGTCTGGGTTGCGACCCGAGTAATAGATGGCCGTGTCGTCAGCGAATAGAGCCAACTGGGCCTTTTTATCTTTGGGGATGTCGCTGGTGAACAGCGTGAAAATGAGGGGGGATACTACGGAGCCCTGAGGGACGCCAGCGCGTATCGGGTGGGGTGAAGAGAGCGCACCCTCGATGCGATAGCGAAAGGTGCGATTCGACAAAAAGTCACGCAAGATGAGCACGAGACGATCTGGCACTCCGAGTTCGTAAAGCTTGTATAGTAAGCCGTTGTGCCAGACTTTGTCGAATGCTTTCGCTATGTCAAAGAAGAGCGCACCCGTCATCAAGCCACGCTGAAAACCAGCGCTTATGTGCTCGACGATGCGGTGGACTTGTTGGACGCAGCTGTGTTCGGTTCGAAAGCCAAACTGCTCGTCGGGAATGAGAGAATGGCTGAGCAATATTGCCCTATATTTATTCCAGCCCACGTAGTGTACAAGTAGTGGGTGGTGTAAGGAACAAGGTATAGCCCACATAGGCACAAGTTGTGTGTAGGGTACGGAACTAAATATTTATATATCCTATCAAAGGTTTTGACTGCGGCCGGCTCGAGACATATTTCGACAAGTAGTCGGTGTACTAATAAAAATAACTTTTTCGAGTTAGCGGCCGCGGCCAACCACAATGTGGCACACATTATATACAATTTGCACACAAACAAAGGATAGGCTTGTTGCTAACTTTAAACTATAGAAAATTAACATTGTCTTTGTTACGATTATGATTATGATAATATTAATTACACTGTTTATCGCGAACAATCACTTTATACTGTTTTATCGCGCACTGATCACTGTATTGCTTTATCACGCACTAAACTTTTCTTTAAACTATAGAAAATTAACATTGTCTTTGTTACGATTATGATTATGATAATATTAATTACACTGTTTATCGCGAACAATCACTTTATACTGTTTTATCGCGCACTGATCACTGTATTGCTTTATCACGCACTAATCACTGTGTAACCGCCGTGCGACGGTGTCGCATCTGTAGCCGGTGCGGGTACCTCGTTTGCGCGCAGGGGCAGGAGGACCAGCTTCCTCACTGGCCGCCGTAGTACGCCTCCTTTGGTGCGCACGTCCACCGTGCGTAGGGTGCGTCGTAGGGCGCAACCTTAGCACCCAGTATTGCTGCTTGCACTCATTTACCGTTGCTTCTACGCCGGTGTGATGTAGTCTTCGTTGTATCGACTGTATCCACAGTCTAACCGTGGGATGGTCGCCGTCGAGTATCAGTGGTGTCTTGAAGTCTTCCGGCAAGTCTTGGACGGCTTGGATACGGCTTCTAAGTCTTAGGGCATCTTTCATATGGGTCGAGTGGTTAACAATGAACCAGCAGTACAGAGTGCACCATGCAAATAATTCAGATGCGACGTTGCCGTTTGGTGCAAACTGCATTAAGTAAGCGTCTTTGAGGAGCCCTCCTCCCTCCCCAGTCGACAGCGAGCTAGCGGCGCAGGCAGCCACGTGCGCCCATGTTTTGTGTTTTTGTAGCGAAAATTGTATAAAAATAACGTAAGTAACAATTCGTCTCATTTTATTTGTGTAAATAGTAGCTAAATATCAATTGGATTGATAAATTTGTTGTTTTTTGCGCTTATACTTATGATAGTTTCGTTAAGCACCTCGTGTTTGTGCATGTGGCTACTCAGCCTCAAAACTTGTAAGTATGAGGTGGTACAGAATGAACCACTTTGAGAGAGTACACAATGAACCAGTGGTTCAATGAGTACCTACTACCCTTGGTTCATTGCGTACCACCATTAGTAGATTGAGTATTAACCCAGATAATTTACTTTTTAGACCTACCTAGTTACTTTACGAATACAAAAAAAAAACAAAATTTCTGGATGCGACGAAGGACGAACAAAATTAGACAGATCTGCGAGGAAAAAAGGATCCCCCTTACGTCAAGCAATGAAGGCTGCTGTCAATTTACATCCCAACGGTATGAGCTTGAGAAAGGCTGCAAAAGATAGCAACATACCATATCCAACATTAAGAAAATATGTGATAAAATATATAAAGGACAAGTCTGCTCCGAAATGCTGAAAAAAAATGTATAATACTTAAATACGAACATAATGACTGATTAGGATTACTTCAGAAACTGATTGTAAACAAGATCTCATTTAGATTCAGGGATTTGTTAATTAATGACTAAGAAAATATGTAATATTATACATGTTACTTCTACGTTTACTTACTTACAAACTTGTTGTCAGTTGATTAGTACTTACGTAAAAACCTAATTGATTGATTTCTAAGACACTAACGTTAATTTCATTTATGTTTAAGATATTATGTACAAAAATTACGCTTTTTGATTGTAACTACAAATAAATAGGTACTGTAAATAGATGAGTAAGTTTTATTTAACATCATTTATTAGAATCAAATAATTTTAATGCTTTGGTTATTGGCTTGGTTCATTGTTTGCACACACGGTTCACTGTGTACCAGCCCCCGGTTCATTGAGTACCATTGAGTGTACACAGTGAATCATTTCCCAATAAATAAAAAAATAAAAATAACATAGAAATTATGATACTTTAACAAAAATGAAGTACTACGTAAGGTAGCCAGTTATATTATCTACAATTATATGTAAAAACTAAATACTTAGGGCCGCTAGGCGTAGAGTTACAGCTCTTGTAAATGTAGGTGGTTCATTGTCGACCATCTTACCACGCTCAGTTGGTACAGACGACTTTCTTTGTTGACGAAAACCGTTTATTTCTTCTACGAAGGAGTCTTCCTGCGATGAGCGCATCAGAAGCTCTTCGGCTGACCTGAGTAGTTCAGCGGAGACGGGCAGTAGCTTCTTCCCTTTTAGTGGAGCTATTTTCTTTGCTACTGTAGTCTGTTTCTTCGCTGGTTTCTTCGTTTTACTCCAGTGTGGGTCTATTTCTGCATTCTTCTTCGTCCTCTTGTAATTCACGCTCTGCTTGGCAGGTTTGCAGAGCTCTTTGAACCGAAGAACTCTGGACATTGTATATCGTAGGCGATCCCAGTTGGAGAATCTGGTCGGGTCAGGTAAGCTTTCTGCTAACTTCAACCCTTTTTTATCGCTCACATGATGTAATTTCTCTTCACCAGTGGGCTCTTTTATCGTTGGTGCCGATGTATCTGTCGGCCATAAATCTTCTGTTTCATCAGGAAGTCATGGCCTCTATACCAGCGATGATCCTTGTTAAAGTTTTGTGGGACGTCTCTTGTTGCGTCGTCCGCCACGTTTAATTTGGACGGGACCCAGCGCCAGTCGTTAACTTTGGTTTCTTCGATTGCTGCTAAGAGATGAGCCACGTAAGGTTTGTATGAACGCGACCCTGACTTTATCCAGGTGAGTACTGTTCTGCTGTCTGTCCAGAACACCTTGCGGTCAGGCTTACGTTCGTGCTCTTCGACCACGGTTTCTGCGGGTCTTGCTCCCATGACTGCTGCCTGTAACTCCATCCTCGGTATCGACGTTAACTTTAGCGGTGCCACTTTTGCTTTGGCTATTATAAGCGACAGTATCTACAACGTCATCGTTTGCGGTTACGGCCCTCCAGTATAGTACCGCAGAGTAGGCGGACTCACTGGCATCGGTGAACACGTGGAGTTCCAGTGAGGCGGTGTCACTGTAATTGATATACCGTCTCGGTATGGTCACTTGGCAGAGATTCTTTAGACGATTCATCCTGCCTTCTCATTGTTCTTCCAGGTCTTCGTCAATCTAGTCGACCCATGTTGTTCCTCTTCGCCAGACTTCTTGTAGGAGCTGCTTTACCCTTACAGTGACAGGCGAGGCGAAGCCGAGTGGATCGAACAGTGACATAACTATTCGAAGTGCTTCTCTCTTAGTCGGCTTCCTCCCTTCTATTGTTGTCGATGGGATTCTCGTTAAGTTGAGATTGAAAGTGAGCTCGTCTGAGTTGATTTTCCAGATCACGCCCAGTACTCGTTCTATCTTTTCCTCTGTGCTGTAAAGTTCCATATCTTCTATTTCTTTGTCTTCACCTAGTGCTTCTAGCAGTGCTGGTGAGTTCGATTTCCATTGCTTCAATTCGAAGCTGGCTTTTAAGTGTACTTCTCGAGTTCTCGCTCACTTTTCGTGACGCGTTCTGCGTCTTCGTTGCTCTTGAAGCTGTCGAGGTAGTCGTCAACATAATGTTTCTGTACTATGGCTTTTACGGCTTCAGGACGAGTTTCCTCATGTTGTTTAGCATTAAAGTTCTTGACGTATATTGCCGTCGATGGTGAACTTGATGCGCCGAAGATCAGGGACGTCATTCGGTACTCCTCTGGAGGTTGGCTATCTCTTCGGTTCCCGTGCCATAAATAGCGCAGTGAGTCGCGGTCTTCAGTTCGTAGCTTGATTTGCATGAACATTTTTATAATATCTGCTGTGACCGCGATCATGTATGTGTCACGCACAAACTCCAGAAGTTTATGTGACACTATAATTATAACAAACTGTAATATAACCACTGTTTGATAAATAAATAAAAAAAAAAAAAAATGTCCTCTCGGAACCTCATAACAACACCCGGTAGAGACTGTATGAGATCAGGTCCTTTGAGTAACATATCGTTGAGAGCTACTCCCCTCGTCTTGGCTGCCGCGTCGTGGACTACTCTAAGTTTATCTGGCTTCATCGCATTGACAACAGCAAAGTGTGGTAAATACCAAGTTTTGCTCGGAGTTTTCTGTGCTGGAGCTGGCTCAGCGTAACCTTTAGCGATGAGAGCTTCCATTTGTTCTGTATATTTCTGTTTAAGATCTGGATCACTATCAATTTTCTTCTCTATATTGAAGAGCCGTTTCAGCGAGCTGTCATAATTGTCAGGAAACTTGACATCCTCCTTGCGCCAGAGAAGACCAGTCTGGAATCTTCCTTCTTCTGTTCTAAATGTATTCTTCTTTAGCATTTAGAGTGCTCGCTCTTCTGGGTCTGTGTTCGGTCCATCTCAAAGTATCGCTTCACAAGTTCTTCTAAGTGGTCGTCTGGCCCTTCCGTGACGTGAGACACGAAGGCGACGTTGTGTCCGAGGGTTCGCGTCTGGCTATCATGGAGTACCCATCCCAGTGGCGTAAGTGGTGCCACCGGTTGGCTCTTATCTCCTCTTCTGACTTCGGAACAGAAGATGCCAGTTATCTTGCCCGATCAAAACTTGTGGCTTTGCAATTGTATACGTGAGACGACTTCTGATATCTGTCAAATGCTCGCATCCTTCCACCGTTTCTATAGGAATCTGTTGAGACGATACATGTAAGTTCTTCACTGTGCGTGCCTGTACTTGCTGTTCAAGTTCATTTAATCCCTTCAACTTAATGTTGACACGTCGTGATCCTGACTCAGATGCCTTCATGTCATTTATAGTTTCTATTTTCAACGGATCTATAGGTTCTGTCGCTCCGTTGCTCTTTGCAACACTATCGTCGACTAACGTGACCGTTGATCCATCGTCCATCAGTGCGAAGGTATCGACTATACCCATCGGACCCTCGACTTGTATCGGTAGGATCTTCAGGAATGACTGTTTCTTCAATGTCCAAGCAGAGTTGATGACTTCTGTTGCTTCCTTTGGCTTGTCTTCTTTAGCTTCCGCCTTCTCTGTCTTCTTGACGTAGTGCAGCAGCTTATGATGCGAGTACTTGCAACTGTTGATGCCGCACTGGTTAGGTCGGCAACTATGCGTCTTATTTCTGTATCGAAGACATCTGAAGCATAGGCGTTTGGACTTAGCTATGTCCCATCTACCATTTTCATCTAACTTCTTGAACTGCTCGCAATCGGCTGCTTTGTGACCCGTTTCTTCACATACAGGACCCTTCCGGCCGTCTTCTCTGTGACATTATGGATCTTCTGTGTTTTCTTCTGTTGAGTGGCAACTGTACTGGACGTCACTTGTTCGAGTAACGCGTATGGCCCACATAAGTCCGCTTCTCTTTTGAGAAACTTGTCCATCTTCACTAAGTCTGGATCTTCTCTTGGCTGTACAGCTGTGAAATCATAATATCTGTAGCGGAGTGTAGGCGTAAGCTTGTCTACGACTGTATTCGAAACTTCCGGGTTGTACAAATAATGTATGCAGCAAATAATGTCGCGCGGCAATTCTGTAAGGCGCGGCAAGGCTCGTAATGTTTCCATTTCCATCGTGGCGATAGACTCTGGCCTGCCAAATCTCGACTCCAATGTCTTCATAATCTCGGCTGGGTGCGTATTTGTAATAAGCAGACCTTCCACTGCTTCTCTTGCTACCCTTCAAGTTTCTCCTGAGTCTATTTGTGTTTTCAATCGTCGTAAACATGCTTTCTGTCTCATAATACGCGGCACAGAACGGCACCCATTCTTGGTGTGATCCACTAAACAAAGGTAGTCAACGAACTTTGGTCGTTGAGCAGCGCTGACGGCGCGCGTGATTGCTTCGGCAAGTGCGGTGAGATCTGACTTACCTCCCGCCGGTGATTGACGTGTTTGATGACACTCTTCTGTGTTTTCTGGAACATTCCACGCAAGTGATCACTGGCCCTTCTGTATTTTCCTTCTGTTGGTCAGCGATTGCGAGCGCGGGTCTGTTTCTTTGTGTTTCCAGCCAACTATCGACTCTACGATTCGTTTCCTCCTTAGAATAGATTGAGACATCATCGTCATCGTCTTCTGTATCTTCGGTCTCTAAAGTCGCTAGGCGTGCGGCGGCTAATTCAACCTGCAGACGTTTATCTTGCTGTTAGTCCATCCCGCTTTCTTACTAGAAGGGCGGGGTTCTCTTGGTCCGCTCGGCAGCGGCAGACCTCCGGTACCCTTAACCCGCTTTACTGTAGAAGTTTCTGTTGCGGGTCTCGCTTCGCTACTATTATCGACAGTGATAGGCGGCTTCATCAATTGCTTCATGGTCACATCGACAGGTAATGTCGTAGCCGCGGAGGGCGCAACAGAGAGAACCTTAGCTGCGACGTAGGCAGCGATCACAGCAGGGGGTGACACTGAGCTGGCGGGGTCAGCAGCGGCTTGTGAAGACACAGCGGAGGATTCTGTATCTCGTATATTCCGTGGTACCTATTGCGGCTGTTGTTTCCGTAGCTGTAGTCCTCGTGGTGACCGTTCAAGTGTCCGTGTCAGTACCTGATGCTGAGGTCGCGGCGGTATCTTCAGATGAAGGTTGTTGCCTAGCCGGCTTGCGGCCTTTTCCCTCTGAGCGTGTCACTGGTATGTTGCAAACCGATAGTTTCTATGTACTAGCGATCTTTACACTTATTATAACGCCATAACTAATTTCACTATTGCTACACTAGGTTTTTCACTATGCACTATATGCACTAGGTTCACTAGATTCACTAGATCCATTAGATCCGGCTCGAAGGACCATTCGATGTACAGAGTACACCCTATCACTGGATTGGTGGATCTCAAATGAAACAACACTGTCTTCACAAAACACAGAAATAATTTATTCACAATAGTCAAATAGTTTTCACAAGTATAAAAAGTTCACTAGTACTAATTTAAACACTATTTACTACATAACAACTACATACAGAGAGTAAATAACAAAAACCGTTACACTGTCGGACATAGTGAGGGCTACTGTTTAGTAGGGCGTATAGAGAGCGACTAAATAGCCGAGGTTTCTTTTTTCCGAATGGCATCTCGCAGGTCAACCTAGGAGGTTGTCGGCTGCTTAACCGGACTTTCCTGTGGTGCCTTAAAAAATATTATTTTTAGGGCCTCCAGCCAGGGACAAATAACTTACAAAATAAGCGACTACACGCTAAGGGCACCCCCTGTGGGGTATGAGCCTCGGCTTAGGGCGTCGCTGGGAGAGGACAGCAAAGGGACAGGCTGGATCGGATTTCCATTATTTAGGGACGAATTTAAAGCTACAGGCTTAGCGGCGCGGGCTGGCACGAGCAAAGGACGGGGAGGGGACGTACGGGGTCGTCGCGGCGTGCCTTGGCGGCGAGGATGGAATGACGGCGGTCTGTGTCTGTGTTTGATTACTGTACTGGTGGCCTTATTTCTCTCCTGGAGGAGAGTAATAGCGTCGTCAGGGTCGGTCAGAGTATGTCTCGGTCGTCGAGTCTTACTAATATGAGAGGGGGTGTACCGGGCGGCCGATACGATCAAAGGGTTAGAATGTTTCTCAGCAGTGTCGAAGAAGCGCTTGGCGGAGCGTTTCACGGGGGGAGGAGGCGGAGGGTACGGAACCAAATATTTCTATATCCTATCAAAAGTTTTGACTGCGGCCGGCTCGAGACATATTTCGACAAGTAGTCGGTGTACTAATAAAAATAACTTTTTCGAGTTAGCGGCCGCGGCCAACCACAATGTGGCACACATTATATACAATTTGCACACAAACAAAGGATAGGCTTATTGCTAACTTTAAACTATAGAAAATTAACATTGTCTTTCTTACGATTATGATTATGATAATATTAATTACACTGTTTATCGCGAACAATCACTTTTAAATACTGTTTTTATCGCGCACTGATCACTGTATTGCTGATATTGGATACTGGAGCTTCTCGCACGGTTGTCAGTTCCCAACTAGAAAATCGTTTTCTTGGGGACTTCTTTGGTAAGCATGACTGCGTAAAAGTAACAGCTACCGGTCAGCACATACCCTTCCGAGGTGAGAAGGAAGTAGAGTTAAAACTGGGTAACACAATTTACCGGCATAAGGTCATCATGGCTGATATAGTAGACGACTGTATTCTTGGTTTGGACTTCATGCGACAGCACTGTTGTGAGATCGACGTGAATCAAGGAGTCTTGAAATGTGGTTCAGAGGAAGTCTTTATGGAAGGTGGCACCATCGGGGGAAGTGCACTGCTTGTAGAGGATTGTTCTTCCTCCCCGGTCAGAAACAATAGTTCCAGTTACTTAGTCTGCCACAGCATTCTGGACAGAAGAATCGATGTATTCTTATTGAAATATTGGACGAAAACTTTCCATGGAAGATGGCGCGGACCTTGGTCAGGGCAACCGACGTTGCAGTCGTACGCATACTGAACCTAAGTGAAAAGGATGCGTGAATGCCAACATCAGCCTTCTGGAAGTAACGTCCGAAATGTAAGATTTAACGTGTCACATCTTTTAGAAGACCGCAAAGATTTGTCTGAAGGAGAAATGGAGAAGGCTAAGAGGATGCTACTTCAGTACGCCGAACATTTTTTCTGTTAATGATGCTGACATAGGGAAGACTGGATTAGTCCAGCACAGAATTAATTACAGGAAACGAGTTACCAATTCGTCAGCGACCAAGAAGACTACCAGTGGCAAGAGAGAAGGAAATGGACACCATGATTGAAGGAATGGTGAAGGATGGAATTATATAGAGCCTTCACCTAGTCCGTGGTGTTCCCCTGTGATCCTGGTGAAAAAGAAGGATGGCAGCATGCGGTTCTATGTAGACTATCGTCGACTGAATGACGTAACAAAGAAGGACAGCTACCTATCCACTTCCCAGGATTGACGACACACTAGACACGCTGTCAGGAATGAAGTGGTTTACAACGTTAGAACTAAACAGTGGCTACTGGCAAGTGAAAATAGACCCTAGAGACAAAGAGAAAACCGCATTCTCTACCGGAAAAGGACTATGGCAATTTAACGTTATGCCATTTGGATTATGCAACGTTCCTGCAACCTTCGAAAGGCTAATGGAGCTAGTACTCACCGGATTAATCGGGGACGCCTGTCTTGTCTACTTAGATGACATTATCATCGTAGGCCGCACATTCGAAGACCACCTTCGAAACCTGGAACGTGTACTATCAAAAATCCGAGGAGTCAATCTTAAGTTAAGTCCAAAGAAATGCTCATTCTTTAGGCGGCAAGTTAGCTTTTTGGGACAACTGGTTTCGGAAGATGGGAGTGCAAACTGATCCAGAGAAAATCGTTGCCGTTAAGGATTGGCCAGTTCCTAAAGACAAGACGCAGACCCGAGCGTTTTTGGGTTTGTGCTCGTACTATCGACGGTTTGTTAAGAGTTTTGCTGATATTGCCAAACATCTACACAACCTTACTGAGGGAAAGAGACCGTTCTGTTGGGATGAGAGCTGTGACATGGACATTTCCAGGAGTTAAAGAAACGTTTGTGTGATACTCCAATTTTGGGCTACCCTGACACAGAAAATGAATTTATAGTTGACACGGACGCAAGTAATACTGGAATTGGTGGTGTGTTATTCCAACGAAAAGGAGACTCTGAAGTTGTGATAGCTTATTTCAGCAAATCTCTATCAAAACCAGAAAGGAATTACTGCGTCACGAGACGTGATCTTCTCGCCGTAATCAAGACATTGCAGCATTTTCGCAAATATTTGCTAGGACGTAAATTCTACCTGCGGACTGACCATGCTGCATTGAAGTGGTTGTTGCAGTTAAGGAATCCAGAAGGACAAGTAGCGAGATGGATTGAATTAATAATAATAATAATCCATTTATTTTCAGGCTGCATAGGCCCATAGATAAATACCTTAACCTAAACATACAAATTTTATAATTTGTAACTTTTGTTAGTAGTAAAGACTTAAGACTATTGTTAGTAGCACTTCACTTTGCACTAAATTGTCTTCGTGCTGTCCTGTGGCACTTGTCCGCGGAAGCGACGGAACACCACGTCGAGGGGCAGGAAACAATTCGGTACTCGCACCACAAACGCCTTGAAGTTAACGTTGTGGCGCGACTCCAGTAACTGCACCCTCGGCGTGTACTTCGTCTTTCGGCGCACGTACTCCACGATGTCCTCCGCCTTAGTGGTGTAGTGCAGGCGGGAGATATACACCGGAGCGTTCGGCTTAGCTGCACGCAGACTTACATCGGGCTCCGTTGGTGCTTTGCCGCAGCGGTTCGCGTTCTTCCGTGATCGGCGTTTCCTCTTTTGCACCGTCACGAAACCATCCCCATTATCCGCCTTATTTGGTGCCTTTACGGGCACAGGCTTCATACTAGCAGCGCCAGGGGCGCTCGCAGAGACGCTAGCGAAACCCCTCTAAAGAGGTTCCACCGGGGCTGCAGACACTGGCAGCGGGACGGGGCCCGGGGCTCGGGCGGCGCTTCGTGGAGGAGCCGCGGAGACGGGCGCAGGGCTGCGGGGCGCGCAGGCAGGACGTTTTGCTAGCTCCGCAAACAACGGAAGCGCAGGCGACGAAACTGCTGACGCGGTTTTCGACGACGGAATATCGAGGCCGGCTCCACAACGCGTGTTATCGAATGATGCATCTACAGGTGACCTAGTTACCGCCACACTATTGCGCAACTCCGTGATTTCCTTGCGCAAATCAGCGACGGAATTCTGGGATGCGTCTAACTTCGCTTGCACATCCGCGAGTCTGGCCTTCAGAAACTCTATATCCTTCAGAAGGCACGTTACGTCGACGTGGTCGAAGGTAACGGGAGGCAGCTTGTGTAGCTCCCTCGCTACAAACGCCGGCACGTCGTCAGGGTCAGTCTCCTTGAACAGCGTGATGATATCTTGCAGGCTCCTCTTAGTCCCGTCACGCCGGCGGGACACCATCTGGTCGCGCTTATTCAGCACACTAAACAACTGTAGCTTAGCAGCAGCTATATCTTCCTCGCTGAAGTTTGTTGCGCAGATCTGGATAGCGGACACCTCATCCATCACATCCAGCTTCTGCTGCAGGAACGCCAGCAGCCCATTCACCACAAGTTCACTACTCATGGCGGGTAATTGCGAGCGTCAGCTTGCGCCGCGCTAATCGATATAGAAAATACGTAAACACGTCCGCATCGAAACGCGACACAAGCAAGACAAGAGCAATTATTGCAAGAGTTTGACTTCGCAATTGAACATTGCAGCGGGAAGTCCCACGGTAACGCGGACGCCTTATCAAGAAGACCTTGTCCTGAAGACTGCGAACATTGTGTCAGGCAAGAAGCTAAGGAAGCGGTACCTGTCAGAATGTTAAGAACTGATCTTAGTGACGAGTGGAAGGAAACCCTACGGCACGCTCAGCAAACTGATACAAATATCAAGCCGATTCTCGAGTGGATTGAAGCCAATACTCCGAAACCGAAATGGTGTGATGTTGCAGCAATAAGTACAACCACAAGGAGTTATTGGGCACAGTGGGAAAGATTGGTAATTCAGGTGGTGCCCTGTGCCGTAAATGAGAAAATACTCGAGGGGATAGTTGCCATCTGCAAATGATCGACCCAAAAGCAAAGGTACCAGAAATTCTACAACTCTACCACACTGGGTGTTCAGGAGGTCACATAGGAGTAAAAAGGACTCTATTGAAGATCCGAGAACGGTTCTACTGGATCCATTGTCGAGAGGATGTTGAAGATTGGTGTCGCAAACGCACCAGTTGTGCGACGGTAAAAGGACCTCACACACGCAGCAGGGGTGCATTGAAAGTGTACAACGTAGGAGCCCCCTGGGAACGGATAGCACTAGACGTCGCTGGCCCATTTCCTGAAAGTGAAAGTGGAAATGAATATTTCATGGTTGTGATGGATTACTTCACTAAGTGGCCAGAAGTCTTCGCCATTCCTAACCAAGAAGCTACAACAGTTGCTGATAAATTAGTCCATGAAGTCTTCTGTCGGTTTAGGGTACCCTTAGAAATCCACAGTGATCAAATCAAATCAAATTTATTCGTAAATGTAGGTTTCAATACATTAGCATTTAAGGTCTTATTATAAGATGGTCGGTTCGCTACATTTTGCTTGAGAGCATACAAATAATAACAAAGTTAGTTGTGTCGAAAGATCAGACACAACATTTAAAATTGAATAATTCAATTACTTACATACCAACATAATTATGAATAGTCAAAACGTAATATTGTAAAAAAAACTAAAATAAAACAAAATCTAAATGTCAATGGTGTCCTCCATAAACTCAGTTGTGGAATAGTAACATTTATGAATTAAAAATTCTTTCAGTTTCCTATAGATCCTTTAAACATATTATTATTCAGATTCTTTATTCGTCGCGGAATTTTATTAAAAATAACTGGAGCCATTTGATAAATAATTTTACGAAGGAGCCCTCCTTCGTAAAATTATTTATCAAATGTTTTACTGCGATCGACACAAAGAATGTTCGAATTCCTTTTCCTTAACCGTGGATCAGCTGGGGCTCTTACTCTGAAAAGCTGTGGGTTTGTCTTAATAAGAATCTTCAAGGATTCAAAATATGGCCTACAACTGTCCCTTGAGTGTAGATTGCATAATAGCGCGTACGCATTTTTTTTGTGCTATAAACACGTAATTCTTTTCAGACGAGTTACCCCAGAAAACGACTCCGCCTCTTAGAATTGATTCTACGTAGCTATGGTAGGCCATAAGTACGGCTTTGCGGTTTACAAATTTGGACAGCTTATAAAGAGCAAAAACAAAACTGTTAAGTTTTTTACAAATTTCTTCAACCTGCGGTTTCCACGTAAGTTGGCTGTCTATCACTAACCCTAAAAACTTTGTCATATCCGTTCTCTCAACTAAATGTCCATTGTGACTAATATTAACCGGTAGTTGTTGTCGTTGTCGCTGACCAAAATGCATTATATACGTCTTTTCTAAATTATTTTTTAAATTATTCGATTGCAACCAATCTATAGTTTGCTTAAGCGTGTCATTAATTTCTTGTTCATAATTGTAAGACTCATCTTTTTTTATCATTATGGTACAATCATCGGCATATAATACTGTTGGGTGATTTATACTCTTTGGAAGATCATTTATGTACACAAGAAACAGTGGGGGACCCAATACGCTCCCCTGAGGTACACCGCACTTTACCGTTCTAGGTTTTGACCGATATTTATTTTCACGCTTGGTTTTAATATTTATATTTGTTATTTCTGTGTATTGTTGCCGGTTGTTTAAGTATGATGTGATTAGATCAAGTCCATTGCCGCGTATTCCACATCTTTCTAGTTTGTCGATAAGTAAGTATAGTATGATCAACATGATCGAAGGCTTTCGTCATGTCCATAAACAGTGCACAGATGGGTATTCTGCTATCTACACTTGACATAATTTCCTTTAGAAAATCGTAAATAGCAACATTAATTGACTTATTTTTTCTAAAACCTTTTTGTTCATCAACCAGTACATTCATACTTTCGAGAAAATTGTACATTCGGTGGTGTATTATTTTTTCTATGACTTTCGAGAATATCGGTATTAATGCCACTGGTCTATAATTTTTTATTGAAGTCTTCTCCCCTTTCTTAAACAACGGCTTAATATTAGATATTTTAAGTTTATCTGGGAAGACTCCTTTTTCAAAACATAAGTTTATAATATGAGATAGTGGATGACAAATAATATGATAGACTTTTTTGATAATGTTTGTTGTTATGTTATCGTTTCCGGTACTTTTAGTATTTTTGAGAGATTGAATTGTTCTCGATACCTCTTCTGGTGTAGTTGGAGTTAAAAAAATCGAATCATTCACTCTGTCTATCTGTGATGGTAGTTTATTATAGCCTGGAATGATTTGATCAGTGTAAAACTCATTGAGAAGATTGCAGATCTCTTTAATGTTTACTATTTCTTTATTGTCATGAATAATTTTTGTTAGTGGTTCATTAGGGAGATCAACTTTGTTGTCATTAATTATTTTCCAAGTTGCTTTGCTTTTGTTATTAGATGTCATAATGTAATGATTATGTTGTACGTTATTTGTTAATCTTATAATTTTTTTATATCGAGCTGTATATGAAGTGTATAGTCTTTTATTGTTCTTAGTTTTTGTTTTACGGTACTGCCACAAAAGCTTGCGTTTTATTTTACTGCACGTTTTTATGCCAATTCAGTTTTGATCAAGGAAGAAATTTTGAGTCACAAGTTTTTCAAGAAACATGTCGGGTGCTCACAAAACCAGAACCACTTCATACCACCCACAATCTGATGGAATGGTGGAAAGATTTAATCAGACGTTGGAAAGATACCTGGCGAGGTGGCGAAAGTGGTAGCAAGCAGACAAAGGGATTGGGACAACCATATACAACCTTTTCTCCTGTCATACCGAAGTTCCGTTCACGAGAGCACAACTGTGACGCCAGCCTTCGCGAACTTTGGAAGGGAGTTAGGGTTACCAGCAGATTTAATTACCACGCAGTATAACAGATTATGCAAGTGACCTGCGCAACAAAATGAACGATGTATATGACGATGCATGTCAGACAGTCAGGCCAACAGATGTCTGAGAAAATGGAGACGCGTTATGACCGGAAGATGAACAATAGTAGTTTCGAAGAAGGTTCGCTAGTATAGTTGCGCAATCCCGTGCGCAGTAAAGAGAAGTCCCCTAAACTACAGGCAAAATGGGACGGGCCATACCGAATTGTGACCAAGATCAACGACGTCACCTATCGGAAACAAAAGAATATGCGAACTGTGCCTAAAATTGTTCATGTGGATCGATTGGGACGGTACTACGGGAATAATGATGCTCAGGACGAGCATGTCTTAGGAGGGGGCAGTGTTAGGTAGGTCGCCATGCTAGCGCCACCTATTATCGAATAGTAGAACTACGTCACACGCTGGCGCCATCTATTGTCAAGCAGAAGAACTACGTCACACGCTGGCGCCATCTGTTATCGAATAGTAGATCGACAGTTCTGGAATATTCGAGATGTTTAAGTTTCGTGTTGCAATATTCTCTATCAGTCCCGTGTTTGCTGGAATATTCACGTATGTGTCCTAAGCCATATATAAATAGCGGACTGCGATGCGGTGGAGAGAGTTAGTTTTTGAGAGCGAAACGGAAAACTGCGACTATTGTGCATACTGCGATCTGAATCTGAATCTGAAATCCGAAGTGATTAACAAGTGATTCTTTTAAGTGATTGACTATTGAGTTTGTGACTTAGTAATGAATGAATTAATTAATAAGTAATTAATAACGTGTTTGTGTTTTCTTTGGTGTAAATTGAATAAATTAAATAAACGTCCCGAAACTGTACTTTCGATTCGTTAATGTGTTAAAGTGTTATACTATGTCTATTTTAATTTGAGTCTGAGTTTATTTTAAATTGAGTTTGTGCTAATTTGTGGTTTTAATAAACGCCGTGTATTGTACCCTATACCCAGTGTGTTTGCATTGCACGAAACCCATTTTCTGCCCACATGATGACTGAGTCTAACGGACTAAATCCTTGACGATCCGACATATTAGGTCTTTACATATGAAATTGCTGCTCGGTATCAAAAAATTAAAAATAACTTTTTTTTAAAGAAATTATATATTATTTAGTCAATCGAAGTATGCACCATTGTTATCGATACACTTCCGCCATTTTATCGGGAGCTGATTGATCCCTTTGGAAAAAAAATCCTGGGAGCGAGAATCGATGAACTGCTTGAAGGCTGTTTGGCTGGTTGTTTGTTAGGCTGTTGTTTGTTCTCATCAGAATTGAATTTTTTTCCATGTAAAAAGTTGTCCAAATTTCGGAATAAGTGGTAATCGGTTGGGGCAAGATCTGGAGAGTATGGTGGGTGACGCAGAGTTTCCACTCGCAGCTCCTCTAACTTGGCGACCGTCTGATGTGCAGTATGTAGTCGAGCGTTATCCTGAAGGAGCAATGGGCTAGAGCAATTGACCAGTCTCGGTTGCTTAATGGTAAGCTTTTCCATCATTGTTTGCAACTGTTGACAATACATGTCTGCAGTAATCGTCTGGCCTGATCTCAAGAAGTTGTAGTGGATGACACCAGCACAGGACCACCAAACACTAACTAGAATCTTCTTTTTGGTCAGTTTTCGCTTGGGGCAAGGTTTTGCCGGTTCTCCAGGGTCAAGCCATTGTGATGATCGCTTGCGATTATCGTACACGATCCACTTCTCATCACAAGTGACAATACGATTTAAAATTCCCTCATTATTGTGACGATTGAGCAAAGAAGCGCAGCAACCGACGCGTGTTTGTTGGTGTGCTTCAGTCAATTCGTACGGTACCAGTGGGTACCGTGAAAAGCTCGAGAAGTGTCTCGAGCTTTTTTACTTTTCCAATTTGACGCAAATGGATAATGATTGTTTTGTCACTTACTCCAAAGGCTGCTGCTAATTCAGAAGTGTTTTGAGATGGATCCGCTTCCACTATCGCCTTTAATTCTTCATTATTCACTTGAGTATCCGGTCATTTAGTAAATCAAAATTTCCAGAACGGAAACGTTGAAACCAAAAACGCACCGTTCGTTCGTTAGCGGTGCTTGGCCCGTACACGTCGTTAATCCTTCGAGCCGTTTCTGCTGCACTGGTGCTACGGTGGAACTCATATTCGTAAATACCGCGAGTTTTTAATTTCTCCATTGTTGTTGCTATAGCAATTTTCAAGCCCAAATAAATGACGTGAAAACAAATGAAACACGAATTTTAAAACAATAGGTATTCTTTAGTCTTTATTTTGAAATAATTTTGAATTTGGAATTCCTAATAAAACAAAATATTTGATTTTAAAGTTGCCAGTATTCAAAGTCAAAGTCAAAGTCAAAGCATTTATTTCAATTAAACCATTTGCAGGCACTTTTGAATAGTCAAAGAGTCAGTTAGTTAGTCAGAAAGTTGAAGCTAGTTGCTCGTTCCAAAACGTAGGGTAGGTCTCTATGGAGAAGAACGAGCAAGAAACTCCACGGACACTCTTTTCAATCAAGCTTTTACAAAATCCAGGCTACATTATTCTTGTTGCTTCTATATGTGAAAACAATGTAAGTGAAGAGAAATCCAAAACATTCTAGGTAATTAAAAATAAATTAATATAAAAGCCATGGCAGTTAAGAGATGACCAATCTCAACTGACAGCGCCCGTTCACGAACATGACGCGCGGATCAGCACCACTTAGCTCAACCATTTTGAAGGGAACCGAATGATCTAACCCACACGCCACCATCAGTGAGACATTTGAGCGAGCATGACAATGCTCTCAACTGCCATGCTCATTTATGTCAAACACATTGAATAAATAAATGGCTCCATAGTTCTCACATTTATATAATAATTGAAATAGTGCTATTAATTTATACAAAGTCAAAATTTCCAATGCATGTAAGTATTTCATTCGACAGATAAAATATAATAAGTAAATAATAATAACGGTACACGTTATTCATGTCAATAATAAGGGGTGAGCAACATAATCTTCTTGCAATTAAGAAATTCCCTAAAGCGGCTGTGGAGCAGGACCAGCATTATGCCAAGCATTTTTATCATTGATATAATCTTCCAACTTATAATATGCTTGCCTACATAGTGTGCGTTTAATGCATGTTTTAAATTGTCTTTCATTTAATTGCAAAATATCGAGCGGTATTTTATTATAACATTTTACACACTAACCCATAAAAGAAGTATGTACTTTTGACAATCTGAAACTTGGTTGATATAATTTGTTCCTATTTCTAGTATTAAAGTTATGTCTGTCACTTATTTAACTAAACAGGTGAAGATTTTTCCGAACATGCATGATGTTTTCGTATATATATTGACAAGGTACCGTCATGATATTAATTTGTTTCAACAATTCTCTTAGAGACTCGCGTCTGCTGAGATTATAGATGGCTCTGACAGCCCTCTTTTGCAGAATAAAGATAGAATCTATATCTGCAATTTCATATGAGTATTAAGTATCGGCAATTTCATATGTAAGGACCTAATCATATATTATTAGCTTTTGCCCGCGACTACGTTCGCGTGAATGTCGGTTATCGCGGATGCAGACGAAGTTGCGGATTAACCTTTTCACCGCCACGGACATGTATAGAAGTTTCGGATTTCCGTGCTACCAGCGCCACGACTTCATTAGAAGTTCTTCATTTTTGTAGTCTTAAAAAATCAATTAACTTTATTTAAAGACTTTGTTTCTTGTTTTTATTTAATATAGCACTGTCTAAAGCCCCGTTTTTTGTATTTTTAAACACAAAAGAATCCCTCATTTGTCTTAAAATCAGCAAAAATAAAAACTCCAAAAATAAAGTATGTGCCCTGCACGCCAAGGACTTGATATCAAGTGGGCCACTCGAAATTTATCTCCTTTTCATTTCGCCTGTAGAATTTTTTATTAATACTAAGATCGAAAACAATTTGAGGTCAGTATAACATGAATTTAGTTAACGACTTTATAACAAAAAGAAAATTGCCCAATTTCGACCTTCAGATGGGTGCTGATCCGGATTGAAATAGTTGTTAATTTTCTTTATCAATCCTTGTCGATAATTATATTCACATCTCTACAAAACAGTTAGTTGTCAGTGTACCGAGCGCCAAGAACTTCTATAGAAGTTGTTCTTTGTCGTCATAGACGTATGGATGTCAAGGTCATTTTGATACTAGTGCAGCACTAAACGGATGAAGGCGCACGCATCTTTCTTTCCTCGTATTGCTTGTGACAACAATATTGTTGACCAAATAAATAAACAAATGCAAAATGAATAAAGAATTAGATTCGGATGAGTTTTTAAAAGTTTGCAAGGTATGGAATTTGATTCGGAATGACTAAAAAATAAGGTCATTCTTTTTTGCGGGTATAGTTTTGCTGTATTATATAAGTTATATATTAAAAACTTCCGGAGGCGAGTAATTGTTTAATCTATGGCCGCGTCTGCGTGATGAATGCCGCACGGAGCGACGCTAATGCACGCCCGCGAGCGCGCTTTGTTTCGTTTACAAATAAAATAACTAGGTGCTGTATAAAATAACTCGTTTTGTTTATAAACAGCTGAGCTTCGAATGTTTAACTTTTCTTATGGATCACTGTTGGACAACTCACCACTGCTATAAGAGCTTTTTAAATAGTATACATAATTACCTACTTTCCATTTCCAGAAAACACGTAGAAAAACACTAACACACAAAATTCCGCTTAGATACGGTAATAAACGTTTACTGAAGTATTTAAGTAAAAAACACAAAGATAGAAGTGAAAGAAAGAAAGACCATAGGCGACATCCTTAATCAGAATTGATTTTAACGTGCCCTGAGCGCCAAGAGCTTGATATGAAGTCAACGGATGAAGCCATGAAACAAATAGAGATGTACCATATTTCTTATAGCTTTAATTGAATCATGAATTTATTTCTTTGATACTTACAATTTATGTTGTTATTTTTTGCAAAAAATACTGTGAAATAATGCAAGTACAGAAATATTCAATCAGTTTTTATTTATATTCGTAAATTTATGAATAAAATTATACCTAACGCGTATAAATCTCATTTATCGGTAGGACGATACCCTCACCACTAGTTTTTACTATATATATTTCGATATACATTTATAGCTTGGCGCTGAACGAGGCATCGCGTTTTGTGTCCGTGGCGGTGAAAAGGTTAAAAAGTAACCTCAGGGTTCAAGCTAAATCTTAATCTTTATACATATTAAATTTCATTAAAAATTTAATAATTTAATCAAAATCGGTTCAGCCGTTTCATCGTGAAAGCGTAACAGACCGATTACTTTCGCATTTATAATATTAAAGTATGGATTATTTTCTATCGAAGTCTTAACTTCTTCAGCTATAAAACGAACAGTAACACGACGATCCGCGAAGACAATGTTTTCAACTTTTTAAATCATTTTGTTCAGTCACTGCCGATGTTGCGTCCCGTGCGTGGGTCGTCGTTTGTAGAAGTTCTTCCTACATCCTCGGTTCGATTCAGCACACCAACGCACAACTGTAGAATATGGAGGAGCATGACCCTTAAGGTTGCTCTCAAGTCTTGATTTACCGTAGTAAATTTTTTCATGCAGAGATAATTTATTACCGCGCGTACTTCAATTAACAATTTTTAAGAACAAGTTCACAAACGACTTCTATTAAAAAAAAAAAACAAAAGGGAATTGTTTGCTTTTTTATTATTATCATATCATGTCTGGGGTATGCCTGACATTATTTATTTTTATTCTTTCCAAGGAGAATGTATCGTATTGTTATCACTATTTTTATTGAACACCCCTCGTATTCAGTCAGCAAAACAGATAGGTACAGTACGGTCAACGTAACTTGGCGCGTCTGAAGTTAGCCGATTAGCTGCGCAGTAGACAATTTCGTTCCTAAAAGTTCCATTGCGCAGCCAAACAGCTAACTTCAGACGCGCCAAGTTACGTTGACCGTATTGTATGCAGTGTCGTCAGATACAGTCAAAGTTTACTTAGAAACCGATGGGCGTTTTTGAATAAAATAAAATAAAATAAATAGAGAATAAACATTTCAATGAATTAATAAGATTTCATTAGAAAACATCCATCGGTTTCTAAATAAACTTCAACCATTTCCGATGACCTGCATACCCATCTCTTTCGCTGACTGTACAGACACGACATACATTGCGCTACGTGGTGTCGCGTAGTCTTCCGCGGTACCGCACTGGTTCCGACTAGGAGACTTCCTCCATTCCACCTTCACGAAGCCATCCTAGTCACACGAACCCGTAGCTGGGCCTAGCTGGTTCGACACCCTGTCGTCGGCAGGTCCACAGAAGCTCTTCTTATGCCCCTTCTTGGTAGGTTTGTGCGTGGCGACGATAGCAGCGTAGGCATGTTTAGGGGTCGACGTACCTACACGAATCACTATTACTATACCTTTACTGCCTTTTGATTCCCGTAGTAGCGAAGAGAGAAATATTGCCTTCTCATTCAGCTAATTGCGATAATTCAGAATTTGCGATATCGCATTTTCCAATTCAACTACCCTTGCTTAATTTGCTCTGAGATTGAATATCTAAGATAGCCAATAGCTTATATGAACTAAACATATAAAATTCTCGTTACCTGGTGGACTTATTATTGGTGTTCCAGCCTGGGGAATATAGTTTTTTTTTTAGATTTAGGGTGGTCGTCTACAACCCCCGCAACCCCGCAGTAACGAGTCGTCTAGGGAAGGGTTTGAAGATTTCATGTTTATCTTTTAAATAGGTATTCGGTTTGTTTGTTATAATTGAGAGAGTGTAGTGTTTTCAGGCGGGCCTGAAAAACTTTATTTTTTCTGACAAAAACGAGCA
This sequence comes from Charanyca ferruginea, assembly GCA_947361185.1. Lineage (NCBI taxonomy): Eukaryota > Metazoa > Arthropoda > Insecta > Lepidoptera > Noctuidae > Charanyca > Charanyca ferruginea. The sequence goes on along the minus strand of OX376059.1, from coordinate 14,641,301 downwards.
ATTCTTGTATATTATTATTATTATTATAGCCTTTTATTTCCTTAAAAATAATTAAATACATTGCACTTATAATTAACATGCATTAGATACATTTATAAACATGCATTAGAAATTTGACTTTTTATTACAATTCATTACCTACAATAAATAATTAAAATTCAAACATATAAAATTAAATAAGTATCTATTAATTTCATGATGTTAAAATAAATAAACAATTAATTAACTAAATGTAAATAGTTTAAAATTTATTCACTATTAAAATTTGACTTTACATTTCAATTAATTTAAATCAATTATTAAAATTTTAACATTTAAAATCATACAAATATCTATTAATTCTATGATGTTTATTATTATAAATATATATATTCTAAGATTATCACGTGATTATTTATTTATTATTATTATTTATTTATTAATATTAGTTAGTTATTTTCTATTAATAACATGCATTTTCTTTCATGTATCTAGTTAATATTTTTAAGGACCTCTCAACGAGTAAAGGCCTCCTCCATTTTTCTCCAAACTTCTCTGTTATTTGCCTTTTTATCAATCCAGTCTTTACCAGCCACTTTATTTATCTCATCTGTCCATCTCTCTTTCGGTCTTCCCCTGTTCCGTTTTCCGGGTGGTCCTGGCCAAATAGTTATTCTATAAGTCCACTTACTTTTGTTTGTACGTGCAATATGGCCAGCCCACTTCCATTTAAGTTTCTTACAGTGTACAAGGGCGTCTATCACATTTGTTGTTTTCCTTATATCTGTATTTCTTATTTTGTCTTTTCTTTTTAAATTAAGTATACTACGTTCCATTGCCCTCTGACATACTTGTAGCTTATTTTTCGTATAGGTATTAAATATCCATGTTTGGCAAGCATACGTGAGACACGGTAGTATACAGGAATCCAGTACTTTTTTCTTTAGTTTTACAGGGAGGGTTGATTTAAGTATTTCCTTGTTGCTCCAATATTTGTTCCATGTTGTATTTATTCGTCTGTGTAATTCATCACGGTGCCTGGTCGTAGTAAATGATATCTGTTTACCTAGGTATACGTATTCTTGTACGTATTCTAATGAGGTATTATTGACGTTAATAGGTATTTTTTGGTGGTTGGTCATGATCTTTGTTTTTGTGGTATTTAATTCTAAGCCAATTTTTCTACTTACAGTATTTAGTTCATTCACCATTTTTTCCAGTTGAGTTGGTGTTTCTGAGAAAAGTATGATGTCGTCTGCAAACCGGAGGTTACTTAAAAATTTACCTTGTATGTTTATACCTTTTCTATCCCAGTTTAGATTTTTCATGATGCTTTGTAGAACAGTTATGAAGATTCTCGGCGAGAGAGGGTCGCCCTGTCTAACGCCTCTACATATGTTTATTTCAGGGCCTCGTTTTTCCATTTTTACACGACTTTTAGATTTGCTATATATGTCTCTTATAAGCTCAATAGTCTCCAGTGGTACATCGCTCTCATTCTCATTCTCAGGCTTTCCACATGCTACTATGGGATATAGAGTCGAAGGCTTTGGCATAGTCAATAAAAGCCAGGTAGAGTGGCCTTTTTCGTTCTGTATACTTCTCTATTATCAAGTTTAATGCGTGTATATGGTCTGTGGTGGAATAATTTCTTCTGAAGCCCGCCTGTTCTGGGGGTTGATGTTTTTCAGTGTACATAGCAAGGCGTTCTTCTAGACATGAAGCAAACAATTTATATATGTTTGGTTGAAGGCTAATGGGTCGGTAGTTCCCAATGTTGGCAGGATCCCCTTTTTTGTATAGTAGAATTATGTCAGATTCTGCCCAAACTGTGGGTATTTTTTTGTCATCTAGAATCTTATTAAACAGGGTAGTTAGAGGTGATGCTAGTAAATATTTGCCTGCCTTTATTGCTTCGTTTGGGATGCCATCTGGTCCATTGCTTTTCTCGGATTTTAAACGGTCTATTTTCTTTATGATCTCATAGGTAGAAAATCTTTCCAGAGTGATAGAGTCCTGAGTGGAAATTAAGTTTTCTTGATCTGTATTTTGTGCTGAATATAGAGTTTTATAAAATGCTGTGGCTGTTTCTATAATTTTTGACCTAGAAAAAGTTTTGTGGTTGGTTGTGTCTTCTTTTAGGCATGGAATCCATTTTTTGGTAGAGTTGAGCGCTTTGAAACCTTTTTTCAGGCTCCCTGACGATTTGAGATGGTTTTCTATTGTTTTTATTCTGTGCTCATAGTGTACTTTCTTAATTTGTTTGTAGATATTTTTATAAAGATAGGTGCGCTCTTTCTTTTCTTCTTCTGTTATTTTTTTCTTGTTTGTTAATTGATTTCTTCTTATAATGAGACTTTTTATTTCCTCTGGAATGATGTTCCGTTTTGTAATAATTTCTTTTTTGATAGAGTTCATACTATCAGATATTGCCATCTTGATTTTGCTATAGAAAGATTCTGTGTCTTCATTTTCTTCTAGTTCCATCGTAGCAATTTTTTTCTTTAAAGCTTCGATGTACTGTTCCTTTTGTTCTGTTGTCTTTAGTTTGGTATTATTATTGTTATACTTGGCTCTGCTTTTCGGCAAATTTGACATTTTAAAGGTGCTTCGTATTAGTCGGTGATCGCTAGGGTATGATAAACTGCTTAATATTTCTATATTTGTAATTTTTTCTTTCCTATTTGTTAGTATGTAATCTATTTGACTTTTATTTTTCTTTGGTGAGAGCCATGTCCACATATTATTTATGTTCTTTTTGAATAGGCTATTTGTTACAACTAAGTTGTTTTCACTACAAAATTGAAGCAAGGTTTCGCCTCTTTTATCTCTCTTTCCAAAGCAGTAGTTGCCCAGTATTCTTTCTTCACCTGCTAACCGTTGTCCGACTCGAGCGTTAAAGTCACCCAGTATAATTTTATGTTTGTTATACTGTACTTGAGTCTGATGGAGTTGACTGTAAAAGTTATTGATTTCCTGATCACTTGCTTCAATGGTAGGTGCGTGAATTTGAACGATTGTAAGTGTTGTGTTTTCAAATTTAAGGTTTAAAATGCATATACGTTCGGATATACCAATAAAACTCTCAATATTCATCTTGTATTTCTTCTTTACAAGGAAACCGACACCATATTGACCTTTAGTTTCACTAATATAACAGAATATGTGGTCATCATCTTCTATAATATTGTACCCTGATCTTCTTATTTCTGCAAGCCCAATGATGTCATATTTTATTTTTGATATTGCCTGTTTAAAATCAAGTAGTCTCTCATTTGATAAAAGAGATCTTACATTGTAAGTACAGATGTAGAGTGGTTGGAGTGGAGGGTTGTGGTCTTTGACCCCCGCGGTGACCAGCCGTAGTGGGGGTTGACGTGGAGAGGTAGCTTTCTGTCAATAATTATTTTCTTCTGTATTTGGTTGAGGGGTCTTAGGGGTTGTGTCGAGGGATGGGGTAGAAAGATCGTTTGGAGGTGAATCTCTGTTTACATTTTGCTTTCTTGTCATAAACTGATAGATGTTTGAGTTTTGTTTTTTGAATGGTTTCTTTGTAATATTTTTGCCCGCATTAGTGTTGTTGTTGTTTCCACCAGTTGATTCTGGCGATTCTGACAAGTATCTTTTATTGTGGCTTCTGTTTACTGTTGTAAAGTCTTGCTGTTTTTGTCCGTCTTCTGGGATTATTACAAGTTTATTATACTTCAAAAATGCTTTTCGACCTTTCTTTCTTTCTTCTAGCAGTTGTGGATTTAGTTTTTTACGTTCTTCAATTACTTCCGGGGGAAAATCTTCTTTTATATAATATGTAGTGTCATTTAGTTTTTTCTTGTTTTTTAAGATCTCAATTTTTAGCCCCATCGTACTAAGAGTAACAACAGTAGGTCTTACTTTGCCATCTTCTCGGTTTTTCCCTAATCGCCTCACATCTTGTATGTTCTCTTTAGTATAATTCAATTTTAAGTTTTGGTTTATAATTTCTAGGATCGTTGGTTGCAAATCATAGTAGTTTCTTTCTTTTTCTTCTAATCCAAAGAAAATTAAATTCCTTTTTCTGGTTATTCTCTCTAGTTGGCTTATGCGCCGTCCCTGTTCTTCGACTGTATGTTCTAGTGCATTGTATTTTAGTTCCAAATTTGTGAATTTTGTATCTATGTTTTTATTTATTATTTGTGGTATACTTTGTTTCATTTCGCGTATTTCTTTTGTTTGTTCATCAAATTTATTTTGTAAGTTTTAAATCAATGCTGTGAGTTCTTCCATTGTTTACAAAAAATGTTTTTTCTTGACTGTATTTAGTGCCCTCTTGCGGTGAAAAGTGAAAACGCTTTGGTAATTAGCACAGTATTTATGGTACGTCAGTCTGACAGTTGATTTATTAGTAATCAATCAACTTACTTTTGCCACTCGTTTCTAGATGGCGCTGTTTTAAATGTGTAACGGCTTGCATAAAATTTCCGTTATCTTTTTCTTCTAGGTTATGTCAGCCACAGAAAGTATTATAAACAACCTTTTTTTGTAGAAAACACACTTTATTATGTTTGTTTTTGCCACCAGAACACCTTTCACTGGTTTTTTTACGCCCTTGATGCACGAAATATCGCAAAAGAATGTTCAATGTGCACTTGGACGACACATGCTGTTTTTGTCCGTTTATTGCACTGACACTGTTTTTATTGACTAAGTTTTTTATTATGCCGGTGAATTTAGTCACTATGTAGATGTATACACACTTTTTTCACTATTTATTTCGGATTGTAATTAATATTCACTTTGAAACACGGAGCCGATGTTTACAGTGGCACAACAGCGCCCTCTCCCAATTCTTGTATATATATGTACATATAATCTGAATCTCGGAAACGGCTCTAACGATTTTCATAAAATTCAGAATGCAGGGGCTTTCGGTGGCGATAAATCGATATAGCTAGGTTTCATTAAAATACCGAGCAAAGCTAGGTCGCGCAGGTACAGTCAACAGCAAAAGTAGATGATCAAAATCAGAAATTCAATACTAATTTACTAACACTAATTTATATAATTTTTTACTAGTTTATTTATTAAAAGTATATGATTGTCACACACATACTTTTGAATCACTTCGATGCCACACAGTTTGACGCGAACTCCGCATCTTGTTGCTCCCCTCATCGCTGTCGCTGTGGGGAAGCTGTCAACTGCCTTGGACACCACGGCCTGTCGTGCAGCCGGAGTGCGGGTCGCATAGCGCGGCACGCGAATATTAATGACATTATCCGTCGTGCTCTCGTCGCCGTCGGCGTTCCGGCTGTTTTGGAACCCAACGGCTTGGCACGCGACGATGGCAAGAGACCGGACGGCATGTCATTATTTCCATGGAAGTTGGGTAGGCCCTTAGTGTGGGACGCTACGTGTGTCGATACTCTTGCGCCATCCCATCTTCCTAGTACGGCGTGCTGTGCTGGTGCTGCTGCTGCGGCTGCAGAAAACCTCAAACGGCGAAAGTATAGTATCCTAAGCGATAACTTTATTTTCGAGCCGTTTGGGGTTGAAACCCTCGGGTCGTGGGGTCCAAGTGCTCATCTACTTTTTAAAGAAATTTCCAAAAGGTTGGTTGACACTTCCCGTGATCCAAGGGCTGGTTTTTACCTCGGACAGAGGTTAAGCATTGCCATCCAACGTGGCAATGCCGCCAGTCTCTTGGGCACATTCCCAGTTGACGACGATGTTGGGGATTTTTTTGATGCCTTATTGTCTTAGCTTTTCTTTTTGTTTTTAATAGTTATAGGTTTTCCTTTTTTATTTTTAAATGTAAATATTGAAAAAGTACAAAATCGGTTCACTTTGTCAATTTTTGTTCACCAGTATTTGAATAAAAACATAACTGATATATTTATTTTATGAAAATAAAGGTTATACTTTTGCTGTTGACTGTACTTGTCTTTATGAGAGTCGAGAATTTCCCCATCTCTTGGATTTTCAGGTTGTGAAATTTTCCAAAGAGCTATAATTTTTTCTCATTATAGGTACCTATATATAGTTTATTTTTTTTTATTGCTCGTGCGCGATTTTGTATGATTTTCTATTATTGTAATATATTCTATCCGGTGAAGAGGAGTTATATTTGTAACCATCTATCTTTTTCCTGTTTTTTTGTTTCAGTTTGGTTTGTCCTTTACTTTTCTGTTTTGCTGCTGTTTCATGGATGATTCTCGAAGTTTGTGGCTTCCTTCCCTTTTCTAACAATTATCGTTTATTCTGCGTGTTTCTAGAATTTGAGACAGGAAATCTTCTTTCACGTAAATAGATACGTCTTTCTTTCTGTCATACGTTGTAAAAGTTATGTCTCACTTTAGGTATCTTTTAGTTATTTTCCTTGCTTCTTATCACGTTCCAGCTTTAGCTGATCTTTAATAGTTTGTTTTTCCAACTCCTGGAATGATTTCCGCCTATATTCTACTCCGTAAAATATGAAATTCTTTGCCTTATGTCTGTGTTTGTAAGTTACATAAAGGTACAGCATCCATAAATATTGTCATGAAAAAAAATTTTTTTTTATTGCAAATTATATTTATTACTTTTACAGTGTGTTAGTTTAATACATAAATATAAAACAATTAAAAATATAAAAAGCTTATTCGAAGTGGTCTCCATTGGCTGCAATACAGTCCTTTAAACGTTGAGGCCAGATCAATAGAAGCACGCACTCTTTCCATGGGAAAATTCTTCACTGCCAATCGTATGGATTGTTTAAGGGACTCCAAATTATCATGGCGTTTAGAGCAAGCCGTACTCTCTAAACCTGACCATAAATCATAATCCTCCCGATCTTAGTCATCGGATTAAGATCAGGACTAGACGACGGCCAGTCTTCAGCTCTGATGAAGTCCGAAACGTTCACTTCCAACCAAGACTGCGTGGACCGAGCTTTATGACCCGGAGCCGAGTCTCGTTGGAAGGACCATACTTGGTTATTGAACATGGTGTTGTTAAGGGTCTTAACTACCTTCTCAAGAATGGTATCTTGATACACTTGTGCCGATGTTTTGATACCTTTTTCACAAAAATATGGCTCAGTCACTCCTTCATAGCTAACACCCCACCGAACCATCACTGAAGTGAAATAATGCCCACGTTGCACTCTGTCGACTAATTGGGAAGCTTCCTTAGAGCTTTGAGCATAAATACGGTCATTTTGTGTGTTAAAATGTTGCTCAATTGTAAAGATTTTCTCATCCGTAAACAATTTTTTTCTTTGACCTCCCTTTGCGTACCGCTTCAGTAGTTGTTACGATTTTACCACCCTATTCTTTTTTAAATTATCAGTTAAAAATGACCAGTGCGTCTCTTATAGGCTGCAAGTCCTAAGTCATCTTAAGGTCATCTTTTAAAAATACGCGACATGGTTCTGTTCTGTCTGGCATGTCATCTTCATCTCCCGAGATAAAATCCCTCCTTTTAAAATACGCGACATGGTTCTGGGTGCTAACTTCATCTCCCGAGATAAAATATTTTGCTTTCGGACAGGATTTCTTCGAATTCTTTCCCTTACTGCTTTGACCACCTTTTTCGTGAACACTACGTAGACGGCCAGATCTTTTTCTGTCACAAACAGAGGAGGTCTCATTGTACCTATTAATAGCCCGGTACACAAACATTTAATAAGTAATTAAATCTAATACCAAGCGAATGGAGAGTTTTAAAAATTGCATTACCAACTTTATGTAATGCAATCACAGCGATTCGGTTCTCTTTCTCACCCCACTCCATTTTAATATCGCAAAATATTGTATTGGCGCCAAAATTATAAAACTCAATGAACAATCGTATAAAAATCACAGATTCCAAATTCAAATGTAATATCGTTCTTACTTTTAATTTTGACGGTATTTATGGCCAGACTAAGTACATCTATATCCTACCAAAAACATAAATGTGAAAATGGAAGCCACGTTCAATATTAAGAAAACGCTTAGTTGTCGACTTCGTTCTGTAGATAATCGAACAAACAATATTCTAAAATATTAAATATATGCTATTATATTTCATTCCCTTACTACGATGATTGCTAGATATCTAAAAATTAATCAACTTATCTTCTTTACAATATTTTACGAAAATTACTGTTTTTTATTGAAAGAAAGAAAGAAAGAAAGAAAGAAAAATGCGTTTATTGGCATTACATACTTAAAATAAAATACACCTTAAAACTAAAAAAATAGAAAACGGTGAATATAATGCCAAAAGGGCCTCAGCTCAGCATGATGTCAGATGACACCACGAAGTGCGCCACCTGACAAAGCAAAGTCACTATATCTTACCCTTCTAAAAAGTTGGTTGGTTGATAAAAACTAGCCAAGTTAAATCCCCTTTGTGGGCAAACATTAACCCAATCTTCGCTTTTAATAACGTAGGTATATGAAGAATTCGCGAAAAAATATCCCGTCAACTGAAAACATCCAAAATAAATTTCACTATAACCTACATTCTTCGGTCTAAATAAAATGTAGATGCTCTGTAGGTAAGTGAGGGAAGGTAAAAAAATAAGGTACGATGTAAATGCGACGACAGCTACCGGGTATAATCTTGTTAGCGTTATAGCAGGTACTTCTTAGTGGCAATAGTGGCCTCATAACGATATTAGCCCAGTAGGACATAAGAAATACAGGGTTGAAATGACTATCAATTTTACCCTTTAAGTACGTAGGTTAGGTACCTAACCAGCTGTTTGAAAGTAGGTACTAAGTATATCGGCAGGAACTTTGAACACCTATCGCTCCGACTGACTGTACAAGCAGAGAAAATCACCGGTTGGATAGTATATTATGATGGCTTGTCGAATTAACCCTTCCCATAGGTACCTACAAAAATAGTTAACCATATGCCCAGAAACAACAACATTGTCAATAATGTATTGTAACTACTACCTACATACTTATCAAATTGCTGATTAAGTACCCCAAAGCCTTAACAGAAAGAGGGTTCTTTGAGTATTTACAAGGTATTTACATAATACATTAATAGGTGGATTTCTGCAGGGTTTAATCTTCAAGGAACCTAACATGAAGTTGAAGGGGATGCAAGTGATATAAGGGTTAAAAAAACCTACAAACTTAACCCTTCCGAGTCGGACTACTCATAATGGTAGCAGCAACTATTTCATTATTTTTATAAATTTATAACAAAAAATATTGGTGTACAAAAGGTTGTATTGTTATACAACAATTATTCGCGGGAGTTACAAATATGCATTTAGAGAATTATAATAATTAAATTCATTAACATAACTCTCCAAGTTAGTAAAGCTCGTAAATATGACATACGGAATAAACACATTACCCTTCTTGGCGTGGCGCAATCGGGTACACTACACTACTATACTATACAGTAGAATAGAAATTTATTTATCCATCTTAGCTACAGTACACCAGTAGTAAACATTAACTATAATATATAATTTATTTAGGTAGATACATAAGAACATGTGAAATGTCGTAAGTATGAAAATGTGACACCGAGTACATCCCTGTGGAAAAATTGTGACTAAGTATTTGTATCGGTAATGTGTTCACCTTCTTAGAAACGTATATCTCATTATGAATATTGATTTTCTTTGTAACGTCAGTGTTAATCCTAAAGGTCTACATATAAAAGACGTTGCGAAACCTGAGACCGACGAGTAGCCTCCACAGCCCCGGCAGTCCCGCCGCACCCACGGGATTGGTTAAAATACGCTAAAGACTGGAGTAGTTCGTTTAACGATTTTCTTCAGTATTTTCGTAAAATAATAACCATCTCGGAGCATTAATCTCCTAATTTTAAGTAGGTAACCATTTAAAGTGGTTTCCGTATTTTTTTTGAGTGACTTGTGTGTAGCTAACGTGAGCATAATTATTGTAAGGCGAAGGTAGCTTCAAGAAGATGTCGCTGACTCTGGATCCCGGGCCCGGTATAGCTGCTCTACAAGCATGGGGTGGCCAAGTAGCGGCATATGGCGCCTCCAACCAGACAGTTGTGGACAAGGTGCCGCCAGATATGCTTCATATGGTCGATCCTTACTGGTGAGTCTTAATATAGTGCTATCTTTTATTGGTTTTTTAATGGACTTTGCAGAATATTAAAAATCTATTTTGTTTTTAAACCAGGTACCAGTTTCCTCCAATGAACCCGCTTTGGCACGGACTCCTGGGATTCACTATCGGATGTCTTGGATTTATTTCTATCACTGGCAACGGAATGGTTATCTACATATTTATGTCAACGAAGGTACCTACTTAGACAGTTTTTCTACGTCCTACGTCTTTTTTTGTTATTAAAAAAATAATTTCTTAACACAGTTTTCCCTTTCAGAGTCTTAAAACTCCATCAAACTTGTTAGTGGTAAATCTCGCTTTCTCCGACTTCCTCATGATGTGCGCTATGTCTCCGGCTATGGTGGTTAATTGTTATAACGAAACATGGGTATGGGGTAAGTATCGTTACAAGTGAAAATGCTCCTTTAAGTTTTATTACTACATACTTTGTAATTTTCATCAGGTGCTCTTGCGTGTGAACTCTACGCTTGTGCGGGCTCACTGTTTGGATGCGCCTCGATTTGGACAATGACAATGATAGCATTCGACCGCTACAATGTAATCGTGAAAGGTATCGCTGCCAAGCCAATGACCAACAACGGAGCTCTTCTGCGTATACTCGGTATCTGGTTGTTCTCACTTGCATGGACTCTCGCGCCATTCTTCGGCTGGAACCGGTAATGACTCTTAAATACCGTTTATTTGGAATTTTAATGTCATTTCTTAAGAAAAATAATCAATTAAGTAAATGCCTAGGTACTTACTAACTTTAGGTACGTATTACAGATACGTGCCTGAAGGAAACATGACTGCGTGTGGCACTGATTACTTGGCCAAAGATTGGTTCAGCCGAAGCTACATCCTTATCTACTCCGTCTTTGTATACTTCCTGCCTCTTCTTCTTATCATTTATTCTTATTTCTTTATTGTTCAGGTAAAGCAGAAAATACATTTAAAATTCATAAACTATCTTCAATTCTAGTCTTTATTCTATTTGTAAATACTGGTTACTATTGCATCCAGGCCGTTGCAGCTCACGAAAAGGGAATGAGGGAACAAGCTAAGAAAATGAACGTAGCCTCTCTAAGGTCTTCTGAAGCAGCAAACACGAGCGCTGAGTGCAAATTAGCAAAGGTCAAATACATTCTCATTTATTATGTCATTTTATCTCTCAGGGTACACCTAAATCCTTGGATATTGATAGAAACCTACTTTTACAGGTAGCTCTAATGACCATTTCACTATGGTTCATGGCGTGGACGCCATACCTCGTGATTAACTACACGGGTGTATTCGAAAGCGCGCCCATTAGCCCGCTTGCTACCATCTGGGGATCACTATTTGCTAAGGCTAACGCTGTCTACAATCCTATTGTATATGGCATCAGGTCTGTAATTTTTTTAGTTATTTTTAGTAAAATAAGTGACGGGTATAATTTTAATACTGGAAAGAAATAGGAACAAATTAGAAATTACATCTACAAAGTTTCAGATTGTCAAAAGTGTATACTTCTTCTATGGGGTACTATGAAATTTTTTATAATAAAACAACTAAATGAAAGCTAATTCATAACATTCCGACATTAAAGGCACACTGAAGCATATTATGAAACCATAAAGAAAGAAACAAGATAAGATAAAAAATAAAGATTTCTAAAATAAAAATCCTTAGCTTAATAATGGTCCTGTTCTACCAGCCAGTTTAGGGAATTACTTGATTGGAAGAAAATTATATTTCGGACCCGTTTTTGAGAGTTATGGAAAGGTCAAAAACAGTTTGAAGAAGCCGAGCAATTCGCGTAGCATCCGGTCAAATTCGGTGCCATAATCTTTCGGGGGTCCTTCAGGGTGTGAAATGTGTGAGTGGCCAGGATGATGTAGACAACCAGGCATCTCCTGGAAAGTATGCTACTGGAAGGAGAACCATACTGCTACGTAATAAGATCCGCATCGGTATCGGTATATGGAATGTTCGTAGTCTCCTCAAAGACGGCAAATCAAAAGATCTTGGAAAGCGAAACGTAACTTCACTATTACTGGCATTAGTGAATCTCACTGGGAAGATAGCGGCCACATTAACATAGGGAATAGTACGACACCGTATATTATTCCGGAAATGAAAAGAACAGCGTTGCTGGAGTGGCTATTGCTATGCCAAAACTATGGAACAGTTCTGTCCTGTGCTACAATCCTATGAACAAGAGTATTATTTCATTCACCAGTTCCAATAAATATAATTCAAGTTTATGCACCTACATTGGCCACTGACGACGATGTCATAGTAACCTTTTATAATAAACTGGAAACCTACATGGTTCAAGTCCCAAAGAGGGAACCTCTAATTGATTTAGGAGATTTCAATGCGAGCAGTATTAAGAATGAATCCGGTCTGAGGCACATAGTTGGGCTATATGTTCTGGGAACACGCAACCACAGGGGCGATCGCCTAATTCAATTAACCGCCGCCGCCGATAACAATCTTACTATAATGAACACCGTTTTTAAACACCACCTAAGGACACGTGGACCAGCCCTGATTCAAACATCGTAACCAGATCGAGTAGATGAAGTAGCGCAATATTTAACGCTCACACTTTGCTTTCTGATCTTGATTTTTTAATAGGCGGCCTGAAACCTTGGAGAACTGCGCAACTGTAATGCCAAGACGTATTGAAATCGTAGACAAAGAGGCCTTCTCTAAGACCCTGCAAGATGTGAAACATACCTGGGCAAATGAATCTGCCAACTGTAATGGTAAACCGGAGTTACTTTGGCAATCAGTCAAAACAAGTTTAAAGGTGCGTACGGATTAGAGGCAGCCTCGGGGTGCGCAGCCTCGCCACGCACGGCTCGTGTGTGGGCTGCCTCGGTACAAAATTAAAACAACACGAGGCAACTTGCCTCGGGTCGAACCACGAACCACCTGATCACGCACGACAAATCATGGCGTGGAACGAAACTGCTGCTGCATTTATCTTTTTATATAAAAAAATCGTTTGTGCGTGTGTATGAAAGTAAACTCTTTGGCTGGACCGATTTTGATGTAATTATTTGTGTGTGGTCCAGTGGATTCGAAAATAGATTAGATTCACAATTAGACCCGGTAGGTTGCGGTAGGTAGGTAAGTAGGGTAGGTAGTAAGGTAGGTAGTAAGGTAGGTACCAACCTAACTTACTACCCTACAGGGTTGGTAGGTAGGTAGGTAGGGTGGGTAGGGTGGGTAGGTAGTAAGGTAGGTAGGTAGGTAGGTAGGGTGGGTAGAGTAGGTGGGTTAGTAGGGTAGGTAGGGTAGGTAGGGTGGGTAGGGTAGGTAGGGAAATAGAAATGCAGAAACATTGCTGCATGAAATTATTTTCTTTTCGCCAAATTTGTGCGTGCCTCGCTAAAACCCTGCTCAAATCACGTCCACACTTGCGAGGCACGTACGCCGAGGCACCTTTGAGCATAGTCAAAAAACCGACAACTGATGGCTCACGCCGCGGCAGCCTCGCAAGAGGCGCGCCTCGGGCTGAGGCGCGTACGCACTTGAGGCAACAGGGCGAGCCGTGCGTCCCTCAGGCGAGGCTGCCTCTAATCCGTACGCACCTTAATACTTGTTTTGACTCATTGCCAAAGTAACTCCGGTCAAAATCTCTCAGCCCGAGCTGAAGGTTGCAAAACTTCAGCATTGGATGACGAGTAAGTAACATGTAGAAAAGCGACGAAAAGAAAAAACATCTGGAGCCAACATCGAGAACTAAAGCTGCTTAATTCTGAAATACAAGCCGCTTGTTTAAAAGATCGCAATATGGAGCTCAAACCTATTTCCTCAGAACTAGAACAGCACGCTCAGAAACTATTTTCATATGAAAATAGAACAATAAATTACGAGACGATTCATACTCAAAGTCCTGGACAATAGAGAACTCTGCTGATAGCACTGTTACAGAAATTAGGCTAAAGTGTGGGAAGATTACCTTGTTCCTGAATTTAAGGATTACTAGCCTCTGAATCTGAGTACGAAATGCCCTTAATGGAACAAGAGCCTTCTATTCTGAGAATAGAAGTAGAGGCCACTGTAATACACATGAAGTGTGGCAAAGCTACTGGCGCCAACGAATTCCCATTGAAATATTTAAGGTTATGGGGAGTGTTGGGAATGTTGGTGAGATATCTTACACTCCATTTTTTATTTATTTTTGGACATGTCCGCCACACTATTCCCAAATCACTGCAACACCTGGACTCTTCACACTACATTACACTCCATTTGTCTGCAAATCTAAACTAATATTAATAATTTATTTTTGTTAGTTAGCAAGTTTGTATGTAGGGGGTAATCTCCAAAACTACTCATCCGATTACAAAACTCTTTCTCCAATAAAAAGCCACGTTATCCCAGGGTGCTTTAGGCTATATTGCTTTATCAAAAAAATGAGGGATCCTTGAGAGAATCATGTAGCCAAAGTCGCGGGCAAAGTGCTAGTATGGAAACAGGATAGTGGCCCAAAAATTAGTCGCATTCCTTATCCATCCCGCTTCACAAAAAAAGGCTCTAAGGAACTAAGAGGAGTAACAGTTTCCGCTTAATATTTCTAATATCCAAAGCTAGCAAAGTCTAGACACGAGCTTACAGGCATATAATATACATATATATGGGCTCAAGAAGAAGCAGGCTTTGTCAAAGGAAAGGGAACACGCGAACAGATTCTCTATCTAAGGAAATCATACAGAATGCGCGTGAGTTCAATAACTCGCTGTTTATTTGTTTAGTGGATTTTCGTAAAGCTTTTGACACCGTTAAGTGGTGGAAGCTATGAGAAGTACTAATGGGTGTACCACGACATCTAATTTATCTTATTAAGAGACTTTATGAAGAGGGTGCAGCTGCTGTTTGCGTGAACGAAATCGATTCCGGAAATTTCAAAACTGAGGCTGGTTGGTGTTCAACAAGGATTCTCATGTTTAAGGGGCTATTAAACGACTTTTACAGATTTTAAACTGACAATCACGTCAAAATGTGCAGTGTAAATGATTTGAAAAAAATATATGTTAAACTAGAACATTCTCTTAATCATATAGAAAGTGAATATTTTTGATTCAGTTCATATTAAATAGTTTAATTAACTCGTGAAGTTGTGTCTGACGCGGACAAAACATTGACAATCACACAAAATCTACCAGGTATAATTATCCGAAACTTACACTATCTTACAGACAATTTTATTATCTATCTTTTAGTATACGCCTTTTTTTTAATTTTGAAAGAATACTACTTTTTTCGACTAAACTTTGAGAGTTTTGGACGCAGAAAGGACGCAGTCTGCGTCCCAAACTTTCAAAATTTTGTCGAAAAAATTAAATAAAAGTAGTATTCTTTCAAAATTAAAAAAAGGCTTATACTAAAAGATAGATAATAAAATTGTCTGTAAGATAGTGTAAGTGTCGGATAATTATACCTGGTAGATTTTGTGTGATTGTCAATGTTTTGTCCGCGTCAGACACAACTTCACGTTTTAAGTAAACTATATAATATGAATATAATTAAAAATATTCACTTACTAAGTGATTAAGAGAATGTTCTAGTTTAACATATATTTTTTTCAAATCATTTACACTGCACATTTTGACGTGATTGTCAGTTTAAAATCTGTAAAAGTCGTTAAATAGTCCCTTAATATCTATACCGAATATATAATACGGATAGTTTTGGAAATGGTATGGTATGGTATAACGAGCCGTGGGGTCCGCAACTCCACGTCTCAGCAGATAACATGCGTGTTACGGTTTGGAAAACTGGGACAAAGTGAAAGGTGTACCTATCAATTGCAGGTCGGTTGATATCAAACCTGAGATCTGCGGATGATACTACTCTGCGTCACAAGTAGACGGAACGATTTCTTTCGCTTCTGGAAACCACCAGCTCCGATTTTGGCCTAGACATAAACCGTGACAAAACAAAAATAATAGTAACACGACATAAAACTAGCAGTCGACCTGGTTTACGCTAACTTAAACTAACCTAACTTCGCAATAAGCTATGTAAGCTTATTGCGAAGTTATCCAGAGTTACATCTATCTGATAAATCAATCTATAATTCGATTTAATATTGTCATCACTGTCTTTACGAACATCGAAGTTTAAATTATTTTTTTTATGGCACCTTCTTCGGTCTTAACGCCATATCGACATGTGCGTTTCTTTCAAATGCGATCCAACACTGGCCGCACGAAGCTAGCGCGGGGTGCGGTACAAGGTGCGTGGGATACCAGGAGCCTTCGATCTGGTTTCGCACTGTGATGATTATTTTTTTCTTTCATGCGATACCAGGTGTAAAACATCTGGTACTAATGAAGGTACACCACTGGACTCTATTTTAATAACACATCATAGATGTATATTCATATTTTTCCTACAACGAAACAAATTGAAGTTATGCCCTTCGCACGACAGAAGTTTATACTTTTCGTAACCGCACTTAAAGCGAGACATGTTAATGAGATACTTGATATTTCCTATTTTCCTGTATTTAGCTGAAACATCAACGATAAATCAAAAATATCGTAAAAAGATTGATGCCCTTGAGATTGGTGCTGGAGACGTTTGCTGAGGATAAAATGAACTGCTCACCGCCCTAACGCCTAATCTTGAAGGAGCTTGGGGTCAAGATCCTCGATAGTGCAATAGCGAATCCTGAAGAAATTTGGACATTGCATACGGAACAAAAGCTCTTTGGAGCGATTAGTGTTACAGGGGAAATTAGAAGGTCAACGTTCTCGCGGCTGATCACCCACAGGATAAGCATACCTCAGTAAATCGACGACGAAGTGTTCCCTGATTGAATATACACGCAGTGCCGCGAATAGAGAGAGATGGAGAAGTCTCACAAAAGTCGCAACCAACCTATCAGACGAACCATGACGACGACCACTGCGCCAGAAGAGCGTGAGTTGGATCATTCGGTTCCCTACAAAATGGTTGAGCTGAATGGTGCTGGTCCATCCATTATGTTTGTGAACTGGCGCTGCACAGTTGAGATTGGTCATCTCCTACCTGGCTATGTATTCTGTAAGAACTCACTCCTGTTTTCACTCCTGATTCTTCAGTGAAAACTGCTTTAGGTATTCTGTAACTCGATAAAAACTACGCAAGCGCCACTGAGTGACAACATAGGTGAAGCGAACTGTTATTACGATACTATTTTAGCGAATATACTTTTCACTTCAGGAAAGTGAAATCGGAAATGAGATAGGATTCGAATTCGCGGGTGAATTCTTACAGAATCGCACTGCTGGTTTTTATCTTGATACTTTCAATTTTTTGTATTGCTCATCACACACATTGTTTTCACATATAAAATAATGTAACCAGTATTTTGTAAAAACTAAATTAAAAAGAATGTTCATGAAGTTTCTTGCTCTTTCTGCTCCATAGAACCCTACCTACGTTTTGAAACGAGCCAACTAACTTCAACTTTCTGACTAACTAACCGACTCCTTGACAATTTAGAAGGAAGTGCCTATAGGCACTTAAATGGTTTAATTGAAATAAATGCTTTGACTTTGACTGATTTCTACATTTTAAGAAAATTATACCAATTGATGTTTTCAGCTCGTTCAGCTAGAGCTACACACAAAACTACTCAACTGGAAGCTTAAGGCATGCTTATGTAAATTCCAATGCAAAATTATTGTTCTAGCCACCCGAAGTACCGCGCTGCTCTATACCAGAGATTCCCTTCGCTGTCGTGTCAGGCATCGCCAGACGAGAGCGGCTCTGTGGCATCCGGCGCTACCGCCGTCTCCGAAGAGAAGCCAGCCGCTTGAGCACCACGCTCACACCTCCTTCGACAGAAACCTTCACGACTCGACCTTGATACTCTATGGACACACGATTCTGCCAAAGCGATGTTATTTATTATTTTTATACGCAAACATTTACATTTGTAAGTACAAAGCTATTTAAACTCGAGCACAGAGCGTGTGCTGGTTGCAAAATATTCAGGTTGTCCACCTTACAAATCGACACTTGCGTATTTTGAGTTCACGTTTTGGGTATCGAGTTGAACGTTGCACACTTTTCTTATAAGTACTATAACCTACCTTAAATTTGCTTTAAATATCGGTCGACGACATATAAAAAAGTACAAAAAAAAGGAATTAGCAGTATATCGATGTCGCCAGGCCAACCCTTTATCCATGAGACTGCTCCTCTTAGATATAGACATTGCTATAGATATCTCTACGATGAAACAGGCTCTGTATCTTGGACTAATAAAGTTAAGCAAGCAAAGTGGTTAATGATCACAAAACAATTTGTTTTTATTTCTACCTACTTACTAATTAACCTATTCCTCACTTTAACTAAAACATGTTGTTTGGAAGGAATCCTTATAATTTTTTTTTTGTTCCGGGGTGGAAAATCTTCATGGATGTTTTAAACTGTGCAACGGATTTTAATGCAGTTTAAAATTTTAATACGTATAGTTTGATCTACATTGCACCCGTGCGAAGCCGAGGCGGGTCACTAGTTAATAATGTGTGTGTGTGTGTGTGTGTGTGTGTGTGTGTGTGTGTGTGTGTGTGTGTTATCGAGGTAGAGTGGGTTATCAGCGTCGGTTTCCAGCCAGTCAGCCTTAACAGGCGGCAGAGTGCCTATAGTTAAAATAGTTGATTTCCTGCAAACTCTCACCAATTTAATGCCTCCAAGCAGCTGTCTTGCAATTAACCACGTCGACTCGTGGGAAAAAGCTGATAGAGAGGGCCTTAAGTGTTTAGGCAAGTCTCACGGTTGCTCCCCGCATAGTGCATAGGGTTAAATTTGCCTCGGCCTCAATGGCAGTCCGTCCTTGGCGCCGAGGCACCTAGGCATTATAAAAGTCCGTAAGGGCGGCAATAGGAGTTATAACAGTTATCGCTCGGCCAGATACTGCATCCAGCCTTCCTCCAGTTGTACCGGTTTTCCGTTCCACTGGATCGGGGAGGGTACGGACGAGATAATGCATCTGTGTTTGCACGTACACTTTAACTTTAATATATCCTAGTGCGCCACTGACTGTTTCTGTTTACAACGGACTTTCCTGATCAAGTCCTGTGGCGATGGGTAGAGTAGAGGGAGATAGGTCCAGTAACGGCGGGCAGTACAGGCGGCCGATGCGGCTCAGCCAACCCCTACCCTGCCCAATTAGTGTTACTGGGGGATTTCAATGCCCACCACAAGGAGTGGTTGTTCCCAAACCGGGACACTGACCATGCTGGGAGAGAGATGCGAAAGCTTGCTTTAGCGTTAAATCTGACCCAACTGGTCCAAGGGACTACTAGGGTTCTTGATGTTGAGACGCACACAGCCTATTGCTTGGACCTTCTGCTCACTATTGATCCAGACCTCTACACTCAGTGTCGGTTTCTTCACCTCTGGCCGGGTAGCTCCAACCACTGTCTGGTGAAATCTGTATCCGTCTACTCTCCGTCCATTCCTAACCCAAGTGGCTACCGGCGGATGTGGTTTTTCGCGTCTTACCCTTAGCAGCCTGTCTGCTTTTCTTCTGGTGACCTCTCTTCCTGCGCGGATACCGTGAAGAAAGTGTTGCGTCAAGGTATGGAGTTTTTTTTACCTTATTACGACGTACCTCTGTCTGGCAAAGCTCACCCATGGTTTAGTTCCAAATGCAAACGCGCAGAAGCGCAGAAGCATGAGGCTTACCTAACCTGGGTTGACGCTCGTCACCGTAAAGCAAGGGATTACGCCAAAAGAAGACAGCCTTTAATAGAGCTGCCAAGTCTTGCAAGAAGGTTCTACAGAGGGCTCGACCTGACCACATTAGTCGAATAGGAAACAAATTTGCCTCGTACCCTGCGGGTTACAAAGCGTTTTGGTCCCTAGCTAAATCGGTCGAGTCGAACTTCTGTCACTCCTCACTACCTCCATTGCTGAAGCCTGATGGCACTCTGGCTCACAATTGTCTCCTGTGCTGATGCGCCTCTTTCGGCTCTCTCTCGAGTCTGGATTAGTGCCGAAGTCATGGAAGCTTATTGCCAACGTGCAGCCCGTGCTCAAAAATGGTGGTCTTGCCGATCCTACAAACTACAGGCCTATCTCAATCACGTCCATTCTCTGCAAGTCAATGGAGCGTGTTCTCAAGAACAGGCTCCAGGCGTACCTTGAAGCTAACGACCTCTTTAGTGATCGTTAGAACGATTTCCACCGAAATCGGTCCACTGGGGATCTTCTAGCTTACGCCACTCACTTCTGGAGTGAAATCATCGATAAACATGGGCAGGTACTTGCCGTCTCCCTGGACATCTCGAAGGCCTTTGATAGGGTATGGCATGATGACATAATTAGCAAGCTTCCATCTTTTGACTTGCCCGCTGGGTTCTGTGTATGGATATCGGATTTCCTGAGAGATCGTCCAATACGAGTAGTCATTGATGGCTGCTCGTCTGATCAAATGGCTATAAATGCCGGTGTACCTCAGGGCTCGGTACTCTCTGCAACCCTTTTTCTGCTGCATATCAACTATCTGCTGAAACCCGGTACCATTGGGCACGCAGATGACAGTACGGTTGAAGAGAGTTACATAATGTCCAGCGCACGTGCCAGTGCGGCTGAAATCCAGACTCACAGGGAGTCCATGGTCGAGCGCTGAAATTTGTCCCTCAAGGCAGTCTCCGATTAGGGCGATGCCAATCTGGTCAAGTTTAATGCAGCCAAGCCTGGGGCGTGTCTTTTCTCTACCAAGAAGAGGCCTTTCAATCTGGCCCCTGCTTTCCGAAATGTATCCGTTCCGATCACCGACCATCTTAATCTTCTTGGCGTTATTTTGACGTCGAATCTCAATTTTGGGTCGTACAGACAGCGTCATCAACGCCTAACCCCCTTTCCCAAGAGATTTCAATGCGTGGGGGGTAAGCAGTTGATGACGCTGTCTGTACATCGAATCAAAGGCCCAACTAGCTGCCAAAAAGGCAGGAGTCCTCGCAAAAGTGCGAAAGTATTTCACGTCGGAACAGTTGCTGAACCTATACCAAGCACAAGTTCGATCGTGCATGGAGTACTGTTCGCACCTCTGGAATGGATCTGCCAAGTAATAATCTCCTTTCGTCCTCACAGTTTGGTTTTAGAACTGACAAAAGTATCAATGATCCTGTTCACGAGTTGGTAAACTCTATTGTGGTCAGCTTGATGACAAAAGGAGATGCCTAACGGTGTTCCTTGCAAAAGCGTTCGACACACTGTCTCTTCCGCACCTTCTAAAAAGCTTGAAAGGCTCTGTATCACAGGAATATAATTTACATATATAAAACCCTAAGACACTCGGTCGACCGAAAAACTATTAAAATGGTCTACTACGCATTGTGCCAATCACTGATTGATTAGTGCATCACACCATGGGCAGGTGCCGCTAAAACACACCTTATTGAAGTTGAAAGGACACAGCGTGCCATACTCAAAGTTGGAGCTGGTCTCCCCTTTCGTTTTCTGAATGCTGATCTTTACAAAGAATGAGATACTCTCACCGTCACACAAACGTTCATACTACTTACACTACTTAAAAAACATTCTAAAAAAAATGCAGTTTGACGCTAAGCTACTTAACACGTTGAGTGCGAAACCAGGTCCAAAAGATCTGGTCTATATCTCGCTTTACGTACGGCTAAAAAAAGTATAGACTTCTATATCGTGCGAAGAGCATAACTTCAATTTGGTGTAGGAAAAAGATGATTTATATGTAGGATCATCAGTGAGCGAGGAGGTGTGCCGGGCGGTATAATACATCGTCAGGAGTACGGGCGTTCCCATTATCCCATTAGGGATAAACAAGACCTGTAAAAACAATTACACACTATTAGTAACAAGATTAAAGTAAGTTAAAGGTACAGCAACAATACAGTTAATCGAACAGACCATTAAGGTCCCACAGTTCGTACAGTGGCTAAGCCACCCAATGATAAACGAACAAACCCTTAAGGTTTACAGTTTATACAGCAGCCTAAGCCACCCAATGATAAACGAACAAACCCTTAAGGTTTACAGTTCGTACAGTAGCATAAGCCACCCAATGATAATCGAACAAACCCTTAAGGTTCACAGCTCGTACAGTAGGTAGCATAAGCCACCCAAACACATAGTGTATCGCTCGCTAGAAGCAAGCCTATACAGCTATGTGAATATACAGCAGCGCTGTACCAGGTAAACCGACAGTATTGTCGGGAGCAGGAACTCTTTACTGAGTCGAATCCGAGGATCGACTGCCATACTTACGCACTGTTGGTAGTCGCTACGTCCCCGTCAGGGGGCGCGGCAGGCGGGTTACGGGCATGGCCCTTGTCCCGCGGTATAATTCGGTGCCCGTTGATACGGGCACGTCCATTGGGTGGCCGTTTAGGCCTGGCCTGGGGCAGGTGCATTGGTGGCGCAACATGCCAACGTGTGTGGATGCATTAGTAATCAGCAGGAGCGCCACGGTACTTACACGTACCGCGTTCTTCACGTCACCCCGGCGGTCAGACTCCACCAGGTGGGACCTCCGGTTCCCCGGAGGAGGCCCAGCGGAAGACGACCAGCGACAGAGGCGACGACTCACGGCGCTCCCCGCGCTGAAGATGTGGCCCCCGTCTGCACACGCTTCCAGGTCGAGCCGGTCACGCGAGCTGACTAAGGGGCCGTCATGTGTGTGTGAGCGGCATTGTGTTGTGTTACACCGTTCGTGTTAGCGATAGAATTGCGAGCCCGCGCCGCACATTTAACGCGTGAGTTTACGTGCTCGTGAAGTTGCGTATGTATGGGGTTCAGTGCGCGTCATGCCTATATTAACTTAGAACACGACGCACACTGGGTGTATGTGATGTGTGTGGAGTATTATTGTGTGAGTAAGCCGCGTGTAGGTGAAGGCGGCTTACTCAGGCGTCAGTCCGGTGGGTTGGGGTCGTCAGCGTCCGGCAATAGGTCGCGGGGTAGGCGCCTCCTGTCAGGTGGGCGCGCATGCCAGGGCGCTAAATGCTTGACGTGAGGCCAAGCAGATGCGTCGGCACGCGCGAACATGGTTGACGCGAGGCGCCTGCAGTGGTCGTCCAGGCTCTCGATCCTAAGATCCCGCTGGGTTACGCTGTTCCTCACGTAGCAAGGGGCAGCGGTAATTTTCCGCAGCGCTTGGTTCTGCTGCGCGCGGAGGAGCTTCTTGTTAGACTCGCTAGTGAGGGCGAGCCAAGCTGGGGCAGCGTACGTGAGCAGCGGGCGAATGTACGTTTTGTATACACCCAGCTTGGCACGCAGCGGGAGGCGGGATGAGAGGACCGGGTGGAGAAGAGCGCGGGCAGCTCTGCCCTTTGCGGCGACCTTGCGGACGTGACTTCCCATGGTGAGCCGACGATCGATGGTGACCCCTAGGTACTTGACCTGTGGCGACCACGCGATGTCGACTCCTTGCAGCTGTAAGGGTGGTGGGAGGTTGGCGCCTCCAGCGAGCAGCGCCTGTGTCTTACTCACGTTAACCGACAACCGCCACTTCGACAGCCAGTCGGGAAGCAAGTTAAGAGCGCGCTGCATTTTGACGGCCGCGTGTCTCGCTTTAATAGAAGTCGCGATGTACGCGGCGTCGTCAGCATACAGCGCGAGCGTGGTGTCCTGTGTCGTGGGGATGTCGTCGGTATAACATGAGTAACACAGCGGCGAGACACAACTGCCCTGCGGTACCATAGCCAAGGGTGCTATGTCCGCAGCCACCCCACGTTTCGGCCCGTATAACGAAAGTTGGTAGGGCCATGGGAAGGTTGGAGGGAGTGCCCTGCGGTACCCCTGCACCTATCTGACGCGCGCCTGACAGCCTGACACCGCCTGACACCGTCAACCACCACCCTGAAGGGTGGTGGTTGACGGTGCTGACGGTCCTGTGGGAAAGAAAGGAGGAGACTACCATTACGACGCGACGGGGCGCGTCTGACTTCGACATTTTGAATAGCAGACCGGCGTGCCAAACGCGGTCAAAAGCTTTTTCCATGTCGAGGAATACTGCAACTGCGTGTTCTTTCTTGTTCAGTGACGCTGTAAGTAGGTGCAGTACCCTCGACAACTGGAGCGTCGTGCTGTGTTCCGAGCGGAACCCGAACTGTTCCGGGCGAGGCGTCAGGTGAGGTGTTAGGTGTCGCAGCAGGAGTTGTTCAAATACCTTGGATGTTGTCGACAGCAAAGTGATGGGCCGATAGCTCCCAGGCTTCAGCACATCTTTGTTCGCCTTGGGCAGCATTATGACGCGCCCTTCCTTCCAGCTGGTTGGGAAGACCCCCGTGCGCAGTATGCCCGTGTACAGGCGCGCCAGTGCCGCTACCGTACGGTATGGCAAGTGGCGCAGCACTGTGTTGGTGATACCATCCGCTCCAGGGGCCTTTCGAGGCTTGGTCCTCAGTATGGCGCGTCTGACTGCGCAGGGCGAGAAGAAAATTGGGTCTTCCTCTGGGGCTATCGGCGAGGCGAAGTATTCCACAAGGTGCCTCTCGACTGCTGCGACATGCTCGTTGTCGTCGGTCGGGTTCGGCTGGAATTGACGCTCCAGGTGCTCGGCAAAGATCTCCGCACGGTCTGCTGCGATGTATCTTGGGGCCCCGTCGCTGTGCAGTAGCGGGCGCACCGGAGCTGGGGTATTTGAGAGCTGCCTGCACAGTCTGTGTATCGACGGCCAGCCTCCTGCGACAGCGTCGATATGTGACTCCCAGCTCTAGGCGTTGAAGTCCTGCAACTTGGCCCTTACCTTCTCCGCGAGACGGTTGAGTTCAGACTTCATGGTCGGGCATCTAGTAGTTTGCCACCGTTTGCGTAGGCGCCTCTTCTTGGCGATCAACTCTTTCAGGTGGTTGGGCAGAGGCTTTAACAGAGACCCCTGCGGCTGCGTCATTATTGTCGTCGCCAGGTCGTAGGCGCGTTGGATGCAAACGGTGATCTCTTCTGCTAGTCTGTCAACGTCTGCGGCAGTGACGATGGGCCAAGTTGGTGTGGTAGTCTCCATCAGTTCCTTGAACCTGTTCCAGTCCGTTTTTCGACGTGGCGCTGGAGGAGAGAGTCGGGTCGGCATTTCTGATAAGACGACGAGAACTGGTTGGTGGTCGGACTGCATCTCGTCGTCTATCACTTGTTGGGTGATCTGGCATCTCAGGCCTCTGTGGATCACAATGTCCAGCACGTCCGGTGAATGGATTCGTGTGTCTGGGTAGTGGGTGGGTGTCTCAGGGCCGGACACCGTGTACCCACAGGCTTCTGCGTCTGCGAAGAGCCGTCTCCCCCCGGGATTCGTGGTATGGCTGTTCCACGCCGGGTGCTTGCAATTCATGTCACCGGCGAGGACCGTCGGGTGCGGCGACCGATGCAGGAGCGCCTGTAGCTCCGCTAAGTCAAGCGGTGCTGCGGGCGGGCTGTAACACGCGTAGATATCGACGTCCTCGCCACCCAAGTGCAACTGAACACTCAGCGCATAAAAAGTTGCTAGCGACGTCAGAGGGAGAGCTTGATGTACGACTCTTCGCTTCACCAATACCACCAGACCGCGGTAGATGTTGCCGAGTGCCGACTTCTCATCCTTCCTGTAGAGCAGGTAACCTGGGAACCTGATTTGGTCCGCTGGTCCAAGGAGAGTTTCGCTGATTAGCGCCACGTCGACCTTCTGTTCCTTGAGGAGGAGGCGGAGGGGGGCGACCTTGCTCCGGAGGCCACGGGCATTCCAATGTAGAATCCTCAACGGCCTAGCCATGGCAGAGCGTGAGTAAAGCGGCCAGGCCGTCGAGGATAACCAACTCCGCGTCTTGCCCCTCTCGGATGGCCTTAATTAGGTCCATCAGAAGTTGGATAGCGCAGGCGGTAAATTCCTTGTGGCGCTCTTGTCTCAAAGCGCCAGTCTGTGGGGGTGCGCAGCGTCGCTGCTGGTCGCGGGCGGCGTTGGAGCCCATTACTTGGTTTTGTGCCACCTCTGGGGCAGCCCCTTCGGCTTCTAGGCAGGGCTTTGTTGCCCGTTGGCCCTTTTTCCCAGCAGGAGCGCTAGCGGTGTGTGTCGTCGCCTGCGCTATAGTGGGAGCATGGTCCAGTTGTGTCTGTTGGCTGGGGGGCTGAGGCTTCTTCCTTTTCTTGCCCCCACGCTTCTTCTTCCTCCGCCCCGAGGGTGTGGGAGGGGCTTCCTTGTTTGTGGGCCCGTTTGCTGCAGCCATCAGCGTCGTACTGGGGGCCTCATGATCCTCTGTGTCAGGCCTCTTGGTAGTGTTAGCCGGGCGGCGTTGTTGCCCTGAGAGGGCGATAGTGCCCGCACGCTTGTTCCGTATCTCCTGCTGAAATACGGGGCATCTTACGTTGCACGCCGGATGATCGCCCGCGCAGTTGGCGCAGGTGGCCGGTTCCGTCCTTGGGCGCGGGCAGTCACGGGCGGCGTGTCCTTCCCCGCATCTCACGCAAGCGAGCGGGCGGTGACAGTGGTGCGAGCTGTGCCGGAACTTTTGGCAGCGATGGCACTGAGCGGGCCCACGCTTGCCCCTCCATGCCTCGATCTTGACGCCACGCATGTATAGAAACACCGTGGTGTCATAGATCCTCCTAATGTCAGGCGTCTTGTTTAGGACTGCATGGAATATGCAGCCGGGCCTCCCCTCGCGCGCCTTTATATGGCGCACGTATTCCGGCTGGTATCCCAGCAGTCGGAGTTCTTCCTCGATCTCGGCGGGGTCAGTATCTGCCGGCAGACCCCTGATCGCCACTTTTAGACTGCGCTCCGCCGGCAGAGAGTAAGCAAACCAGGATAGACCGCTCGTCTTTTCCAGGTCGGTGAGGCCATACTTACGGAGTGCACGCTCTTTTATAAGACGATGCCCCCCACCTTGCAACCTCTCCATACAAGTCTGTCCATTGGCGCATGGAAGTGCGTCACGCGTATACTTGATACAAAACACTAAAATGTGCTAAATCTAATAAGATTTCATTATAAAGTAATCAAATAACACAATAATAATTGTCATGACAACTCGGCTTAACCCGCTTAACCGACTCTCGGTTGCAGGCTGGTAGACTTGTAGTAAGTAGACTGGTAGACTTCAGTAAGGTACGCGTATGGGTAATCAGCGTGTTACCCAAGCGACTCCGAGATCTAGACTCCAGCAACGTAAGCGTATGGGTAATCAGCGTGTTACCCAAGCGGCTCCGTGATCTAGACTGCCTCTTTGACAGGTTTCGTTTTCTGACCGTTCTTCCGAAATTCGTAAAAAATCCAATTATGAATCTTCTTTCTAGAACGGTCATTGGTTTTCCAAAGCGAGGTATTATAATACCGGCCAGACTTAATAATTGTCGATTTCCAATAATTTTTATAAAATACTAGTGCGAATTAGATCTAAAGGAACACACGATAATACAGCGGGTGTTCAGCCGTTTACTATTTAACACAGACAAACAAGCTTACAAGATATACAGCATAGAGGATTTACGTTAGTAGCCGAAAACTTTTAGAAGTAATGTTGACAACTGTCATTGACAAACATGTCAAAGCAAAACATTATTTATTTTTCAGGTTTGTAAATATTAATTTGATCCAATTATACAGGAATCTAATACATAGGATGCCGACAGGAACAGCATAAAAAAACGTAAGTAGATAATACACATTCTATTCATAAGATTCCAAGAATCTACAAAAACAAATATTATAAGATGTAAACATAACGTGCGATGAATGATTTCATGCTTATAAAAAGTAAATATAGTTTTTCAGATTAGACCGAAATACTATAAGCTCATCATTAGCAAATTTGACGTGAGCAGCCGTTGCAGCACGACATGCTGCAACGGCTGCGCAGTACAGAATCGAATGCACATCAGTGAGGTCTTCGCAATCATCAAAATAATTTGATAACTGCGAATCCAGAGCACACACCAGCGCCTTATTTTTGTTATGCATGGGCAAACGAGGTAAACGTGAGCTCGGGCGACATAAAGCGGTAGTCTCGAATCGCACCCTCCAAAGCGCTCCTCAATACCTCATTGCACTGGGTACTTACATGTGTAACCATGTCATCACTCCCATCACTAACATGACTCGGTGTTGCGGTCAGCTGTGATTGTGCCACTTCCACAATCTGCGGCAGGGGAGCAGTGACATGATTTCTCTGCATCTCAGTTTGGAGGCGATCAAGTACAGCGTCATCCAACATACGATTACGCTGGATGACCCGCACCTGATCCGATAATCGTTGTGACGAAACGTTGACAGCTGGCTCAAGTACCTGAAACAGAGAGAGCATCCGAACACGGTACGCGGTCAGATTACTTCCCCCCTCTGTAGCCCCATAGTATGCGCGCATGACATTTTCGTTGATGGCTTGTATCCATCTCATGAGCTGCACACTTCCGCTGGGAGCTGGGACCCTATCAGAGGCCGGTGGGCCTCGAGATCCTAAACCGTCCATCGGCCGGCGTCGTCCCCGCCGTCGCACAGGTGGTGGCGTCGAGAGAAATACTCGTCGCTCGAGCTCGACGCAACTGCCGAGGCCGGTGTCACAGCCCTCACGATGGGGCTGGGTTCCGGCGGCGGCGAGGCGGAGCTGAGCGACGGGTCCGGAGATGGCGGGCGTGCTCGTCGAGTTGCTGACCTTAATAACATGTCTCAGTCTTCGTCACATCATATTTTCTTCTTTTCCGTTATTTTTCTGTACTTTATTGTATTTATTTTTGCGTAATCCAGGTAAATCCATTGTTATGCGCCAGCCCTTACGCGCCAGCCCTAACATCGCGCGCGACTCACATTCGGCGAGTTCACGGAAACGGTGACGATGCAGCAGGTGCAAGCGACGGACGGCCGGCACGGTGGTCTCGGAAACCATGAAGGCCGCGCATTCCGATTCCCACTTCGAATCATGACACTCGGTTTAGTTTAAAAACTATATATAAATTGTAATAATTATCTACTTAAATATTAATTAAATAATTGTAAGAATATTCCGGGTTTTTTTTGAGTCCTCCGATAGCGTTCGACATAATTCCATTATAAACATAGAAAATTATAAATCGATGATATTATTGCAGATTTTCGTCATGACATACGTCAATTTTGGTTTTCTCTGTTTTAGTCATAAATATTTTATAAAAGGTTGTGATGTATTTCTATTATTCTGCTTCTATGGATTTCAATATTAAACTTTGTAGTAAAATGAGTAGCAGATGTCTAAAAACGTAAAATTGAAAAATAAAATCAAAGAGCTATACGATATGACGTGTATGACATTAAGGGTGACATTATTATTATTATTATTATTCTCATTTATTTATTTTATTTACATGTTGTATTATATTTTTAAAGATTAGTAAAAAAAAACATAAAAACATTTAAAAATATAAAAAATAGTAGCCCACCGGTATCGGGAATAGGGTCCAAACTACCGGTGGTCAGGGCTCCTGAGAGAGGAATCTCCTGACTATACGTGCCGTGTCAAGGAGTACCGCTTTCTGTATCAAGCCCTTGATCCAGCTGCCCAACGAGAGCCTCCTTAGGTGTTGGTCGAGGCTCTTGGAAATGAGTTCATTGGCCGTAACGACTATCGGCACAATGACTGCTGTATTCACATCCCACATGTCGACAACCTCGCGAGCCAAGTCAAGATACTTAATTTGTTTATCTTTCTCGGTTTTCACGAGGTTCTCGTGATGCGGAACCGCTACATCAACAATCATTGCGCGACGCTCTAATCGATCTATCACTACTATGTCAGGCTTATTGGCAACAATAGTCCTGTCAGTGATGATAGATCGATCCCAATACAATGTGATGTTGTCATTTTCGAGAACTGGGTCGGGCACATACCTGTAGTACGGTACTTCCGATTCCACAAGCTTGTATTTTAGAGCAAGTTGCTGGTGGATAATCCTAGCTACAAGGTTGTGTCTATGCAAGTAGTCTCCGTTAGCCAGACGAGAGCACCCAGAGATAATGTGTCGGACTGATTCTCCCGGTCGGTGGCATGCCCGACCAATGTCAACTGTGCCGTCCTTCACAATATACCTCCGGTAGTTGTTCGTCATCATAACTTCGTCCATAATCGCACAGACAAAACTTTCGGTTTCCCCAAAGAGGTCACCGAATCGCAGCCAGGATACGGACGCCAAGAAGTCTACATCAGGCCCATGTAGAGCCCGGTAGAAGCGCCCGTGAAGCTCCTTGCTGTGCCATACCTTCTTACAGTCATTAGTATCTAGTACTACAGGTTTGTGCCAGTTCTCGTTCGCTAAGGAGAGCGGGGTGAGACCCTTGTCCACTGAGACCACATCTCGATGCATCCCCACGTCGGCTTTAAAGAAGTACTCTCTGAGACTGCATACCTCACGGTTGTGCAGGGACTTAGCATTAAGAAAGCCTCGACCTCCGCACTTCCGTGGGATATACAGTCTCATTACCGATGACCATGGGTGATGCATCCGATTTGCGGTCAGCAATGTACGGACCCTCCTATCCAGGGCGTCAAGTTCCGTCTGAGTCCACTTAAGTATGCCGAAAGAGTACATCAAAACCGGCATGACCCATCCGTTGAAGGCGCGCACCTTGTTTCCGCCTGATAAAAGACTATTCAACACTTTATTCAGGCGGCCAAACAAGCGCTCCTTCAACGATTGTTTCATGTCGGTTAACGCTTCCGACATACCCGAATATTTGTAGGTTTCGGTTGAAGAGAAGAGAGGGATCTAAGGTGTATGGAATCCGAGAGTTGTGTGCCCACGGATTCCACAATTTCCCCTCGTTTCACATGCATGACTGCACATTTGTCCACACCAAATTCCATCCTGATGGCGCTACTGAACGTTTCTGTTACTTTCAGTAGCTCCATCAGTCGCAAATTGTTGGGGGAAAAGAGTTTCAGATCATCGACGTAAAGGAGGTGAGATATAACCTGACCTCCTCTTCTCAGCCGATAGCCCAGACCTGAACCCTCCAGCAACGCGCTTAGAGGGTTCAAGGCTAAACAAAACCACAGTGGACTCAGACTATCGCCCTGAAATATACCTCGCTCGATCCTTATCGATTCGCTATTCTCCCGGATCTGCCGACATCCTGGATAGCGAAGGACCGTCTTCCATTGCCCCATACATGACATCAGGAAGGTGCGCAGAGTTGTATCAATTTTATACAACTCTAACACCCTCATGAGCCATGTATGTGGCACAGAATCATAGGCCTTCTTATAGTCTATCCAGCATGTCGACAGATCCCTTCGGGAACGACGTACCTGCTGGTTAATGGCCATATCAATGAGGAGGAGCTCCTTAGTACCACGAGACCCGTTCACTACATCCATTTTGAGAGGCAGACATGATAGAATTTTTGTCAATATGTTCGTTAATTTTCGCTCTCAAAATGGATGTAAGAACTTTATAGACCGTTGGTAGACAAGTAATCGGTCTATAATTTTTGGGTTCCGTAGTACCGCCGGATTTATGGAGCAGGTGGGTTATTCCAGTTGTTAAGAATTGGGGCAACGATCCTGACTCTAAGGCTGACTGGAACTGAGACGACAAGCGAGTGCGATCTTTTAAACCACTTTATCCAAAAGTTGTGCAGACCGTCCGGCCCTGGAGATTTCCAGTTAGGTAACGGACGGACTGCACGAGCTACATCTTGGGGGCTGATGGTAATTGCCCCCATTTCTTGTATTGGATCACACGCTCGCTCAACCTCGCGAGTCCAATCGCCCTCAGTGTGACTGACAGGCACCGACCAGATGCTGGCCCAAAATGAACACATGGCATCATCATCCGGCAGGCGCGCATCAGCCACACCTTGGTCCGGTCGTTCCCAAGTCCTGTACACCCACCTCTCATCACTCTGGAATATGCGATTCTGAGTGTACCGCTCCACCCGCCGCTTGTACCGTCGAATACGGTTTGCCCATGCAAAGATCTTCTGCTTCAGGAAGTCGATACGCTCTGTGATGCAGGACAAATAATCTCGAGGACTAATATCAGTCCCCGAGAATGCCTGCCTCACAAAGCACATCACTCTAGGGTGAGTATTGCCCTCCCAAAAGCAGATTAGCTTGCCGATGAGTGCTCTATCCTCACCAATACGACGCTCAATCCTGCACTGCCATGCTGGTACAGCTGGCTTTGGTCGTGCAGCTCTGTCACAGTTGGGAAATTTGACAGTACAAGATCGAGTGGGTATCGGCGAGGTCTTCGCTGTTGTCAAAACAGTTTGACAGCTGCGAATCTAAAGCACACACCAGCGCCTGGTTTTTCTTGTGCATGGGCAAACGGGGTAATCGTGGTCTTAATTGAGGCGGTGTAGAGCGATACTCTCGGAACGCATCTTCCAAAGCACTCCTCAATTGAATATTGCACTGGGAACTCACGGATATAGCCTCACCATTATCCTCTTCACCACCGTCGTCAGGTCGCGGTGAAGTACTGGGTAGATCTTGGGATTGTACCGCGACCGCAACCAGTGGCAGACGTGACGTGGCTACTCCGTGATTCAAGGCGTAGTCGATCAAGTACTGCGTCGTCCAGCATATGATTACGCTGGATGGCCCGTACCTGATCCGACAGTCGCTGCGCCGACACGTTGACAGCTGGCTCAAGCACCTGAAACAGAGAGAGCATCCGACCACGGTACGCAGTCAAGTTACTTCCCCCCTCTGTAGCCCCAAAGTATGAGCGCATGACACTTTCATTAATAGACTGCGTCCATCTCATGCGCTGCACACTTCCACCGAGAGCGGGGACCCTATCAGAGACCGGTGGGTCTCGAGGCCCCAAGCTGTCCGGCGGCCGGCGTCGTCCCCGCCGATGCACAGGTGGTGACGTCGTCGGTGGAGAGAAGTACTCGTCGCTCGAGCTCGACGCAACTGCCGAGCCCGGTGTCACAGCACTCACGTTGGGGCTGGGTTCCGGCGGCGGCGAGGCGGAGCTGAGCGACAGGTCCGGAGAAGTTGGGCGTGCTCGGCGTGCTGATCTTAATATCATCTCGTCGTCATCGTTTTTTAGTCCATTTTTTGTATATCGTGTTTATAATCATTCTTCATTTTTCTTCATTTCATTCATATATTATTATTATTATTGCCTTATATATTATTATACATTATTAATTATTGATTGAATATGTACGTTTTTATTACCGTAAAACCGCCAAAAGCTCCTCAGTATTCTTCTATTCCAATGTTAGTAACCAAGCTTCAACAGTTTTTTTGCATTTGTGTTTATTAAGCAATATTATTGATCTTATTATACAAAAAAGGATCTAATGAGCAAAAGAACTTCCTGATGAATGCAGTGTGAAACTGTTTTGGATTTTCACAAACTCTATTTTTGCGTCGTTGCGTATTGTTTTGGGGATTAAAAGGCAATTCATGATGTTGCTTCAATATTTGGGCCGAAATAAACAATTATCTAATTGTAAGTACTTCACAGTCTTTATGCAGTGCTGTAGGGTACAAGAATGGACGAAAAGTGCTTACCTTAAGTATAGCACGTTGAGCGATTTCGAGGCGCTTTATAATTGTAGCCGGAGCGCCACCCCAAACAGTGATGCAATACGAGAGCAACGACTAACAGAGTGCGAAATACACTTGTTTTGCAAGTTTAGGTTCTGCAACATAATTATCTTAATGTCTCAAAGACTGTTATAAGTTTGCGGATACGTCCACTTAACACCTCAATATGTTTAGCAAAATTTAAGTTTTTATCTAAAATTAAATCTTATCATATCGTATCGTATCGTGTCGTATCGTGTCGTGTCGTATCGTGTCGTATCGTATCGTATCGTATCGTCCTGTCCTGTCCTGTCCTGGTCCCGAGATTTCCCCCGAAGTGGTTTTCATGGAGGCCCTAATTTCGTACAATTGCGTTGGTTGACGCAGGTCGGCGTGTCGTGTCGTGTCGTGTCGTGTCGTATCGTATCGGGTCGTGTCGTATCGGTTCGTATCGTATCGGTTCGTATCGTATCGTGTCGTGTCGTATCGGTTCGTATCGTATCGTGACATGTCGTAACGTATCGTATCGCGTCGTGTCGTGCCGTGTCGTGTCGTATCGTATCGTGTCGTATCGTATCGGTTCGTATCGTATCGTGTCGTGTCGCCGCGACCATTCCGTCCACTCTTCGTCCAGTCGTCCTACCCTCGTATCGTATCGTGTCGTGTCGTGTCGTATCGTGTCGTATCGTGTCGTATCGTGTCGTATCGTATCGTCCTATCCTGTCCTGTCCTGGTCCCGAGTTTTCCCCCGAAGTGACTTTCAAGGAGGCCCTAATTTCACTGAACTCGTCCAATTGCGTTGGTTGACGCAGGTCGGCGTGTCGTGTCGTGTCGTGTCGTGTCGTATCGTATCGTCCTGTCCTGTCCTGTTCTTTCCTGGTCCCGAGATTTCCCCCGAAGTGGCTTTCATGGAGGCCCTATTTTCACTAAACTCGTCCAATTGCGTTGGTTGACGCAGGTCGGCGGTGGTCTGCCGGCCTGAAAGACTACGCTTGTCCCCCCCAGATACGACAGGGCAGCCCTCAGAAGAGGGGCGGGATTCCCCCGAAGGGGACCCGCCAAAAGTCTTCTTTTCCATAGTGCTTTTCCTTTTAAAACCCCCTCCCCCCACAGGGGACCCCCAGGGGTCTCTAAACCCTGATCGCCCAAGCGCTAGCGACTGGATCCCCTCCGGCCATTCATCCCCTCGGCACGCTTAGGGTTATTTTTTAAAGAGGTTGTCGTCCACTCTTCGTCCAGTCGTCCGTCCTACCCTCGTATCGTATCGTCGTATCGTATCGTATCGTATCGTATCGTATCATACCGTATCGTGTCGTGTCGTGTCGTGACGTGTCGTGCCGTGTCGTAACGTGGTGTCGTATCGTATCGTACCGTATCGTGACGTGTCGTAGCGTATCGTATCGTGTCGTGACGTGTCGTGCCGTGTCGTAACGTGTCGTGTCGTGTAGTGTCGTATCGGTTCGTATCGTGTCGTGTCGCCGCGACCATCCCGTCCACTCTTCGTCCAGTCGTCCTACCCTCGTATCGTATCGTATCGTATCGTGTCGTGCCGTGTCGTGTCGTGTCGTGTCGTATCGTGACGTGTCGTATCGTGACGTGTCGTATCGTATCGTATCGTATCGTGTCGTGTCGTAACGTGTCGTGTAGTGTCGTGTCGAGTCGTGTCGTGTCGTGTCGTATCGTATTGTGTCGTTTCGTGTTGTGTCGTGTCGTGTCGTGTCGTGTCGTATCGAATCGTATCGTATCGTGTCGTGTCGTGTCGTGTAGTGTCGTATCGGTTCGTATCGTATCGCGTCGTGTCGCCACGACCATCCCGTCCACTCTTCGTCCAGTCGTCCTACCCTCGTGTCGTGTCGTGTCGTATCGTCATGTCCTGTCCTGTCTTGTCCTTTCCTGGTCCCGAGATTTCCCCCGAAGTGGCTTTCACGGAGGCGCTATTTTCACTGAACTCGTCCAATTGCGTTGGTTGACGCAGGTCGGTGTGTGTCCCCCCCAGATACGACAGGGCAGCCCTCAGAAGAGGGGCGGGATTCCCCCCGAAGGGGACCGTCGTATCGGTGTCGTGTAGTGTCGTGTCGTGTCGTGTCGTGTCGTATCGTATCGTACCGTGTCGTATCGGTTCGTATCGTATCGTGTCGTGTCGCCGCGACCATTCCGACCACTCTTCGTCCTCGTATCGTATCGTATCGTGTCGTGTCGTGTCGTGTCGTATCGTAACGTGTCGTGTCATGTCGAGTAGTGTCGTGTCGTGTCGTGTCGTATTGTGTCGTTTCGTGTCGTGTCGTGTCGTGTCGTATCGTCCTGTCTTGTCCTTTCCTGGTCCCGAGATTTCCCCCGAAGTGGCTTTCATGGAGGCGCTATTTTCACTGAACTCGTCCAATTGCGTTGGTTGACGCAGGTCGGCGGTGGTCTGCCGGCCTGAAAGACTACTCTCCTCGTATCGTATCGTGTCGTGTCGTCTCGTGTCGTCTCGTGTCGTAACTTGTCATGTCGAGTAGTGTCGTGTCGTGTCGTGTCGTATCGTGTCGTATCGTATCGTGTCGTTTTGTGTTGTGTCGTGTCGTGTCGTCTCGTGTCGTGTCGTATCGTATCGTGTCGTATCGTGTCGTATCGTCCTGTCCTGTCCTGGTCCCGAGATTTCCCCCGAAGTGACTTTCATGGAGGCTTAGGGCCTTTCACTGAACTCGTCCAATTGGACACGCCGACCTGCGTCGTGTCATATCGTATCGTCCTGTCCTGTCCTGTCCTGTCCTTTCCTGGTCCCAAGATTTCCCCCGTAGTGGCTTTCTGGATGGAGGCCCTATTTTCACTAAACACGTCCAATTGCGTTGGTTGACGCAGGTCGGCGGTGGTCTGCTACGTGATTCCGTAATCACGTACGAGCGTTTTTATGGGAAATATGACTATTCTAATAATAATAATAATAGATAGTTCTTTGGAGGATGCGTTCCGAGAGTATCGTTCCACACCGCCTGAACTAAGGCCGCGATTACCTCGTTTGCCCATGCACAAGAAAAATAGGGCACTGGTGTGTGCTTTAGATTCGCAGCTGTCAAATTATTTTGACAGCAGCGAAGACCTCGCTGATACCCACTCGATCTTGTATTGCGCGGCTGTAGCAGCATGTCGTGTAGCTCATGTCAAATTCCCCAACAGTGACGGAGCTGCACGACCAAAACCAGCTGTACCAGCATGGCAGTGCAGGATTGAGCGTCGTATTGGTGAGGCTAGAGCACTCATCGGCAAGCTTATCTGCTTCAGGGAGGGCAATACTCGCCCTAGAGTGATGCGCTTTGTGAGGCGGGCATTTTCGGGGACTGATATCAGTCCTCGAGATTATTTGTCCTGCATCACAGAGCGTATCGACTTCCTGAAGCAGAAGATCTGTGCATGGGCAAACCGTATCAGACGGTACAAGCGGCGAGTGGAGCGGTACACTCAGAATCGCATTTTCCAGAGTGATGAGAGGCGGGGGGGGGGGGGCGGTGATGAGGGGTGGTGGGGGCTTGCTTGGTTGGTTGGTTTGGTTGGGAGCGACCGGATCACGGTGTGACTGATACGCATCTGACGGATGATGCTGCCATGTGTTCGTTTTGGCGCAGCATCTGGTCGCTGCCTGTTAGTCACACTGAGGGCGACTGGAGTAGGGAGGTTGAGCGAGCGTGTGATCCAATACCAGAAATGGGGGCAATAACCATCGGCCCCCTAGACGTAGCTCGTGCAGTTCGTCCGTTGCCTAATTGGAAATCCCCAGGACCGGACGGGCTGCACAATTTCTGGATTAAATGGTTCCAGAGATCGCACGTTCGCTTGGCGTCCCAGTTCCAGTCAGCCTTAGAGTCAGGATCGTTGCCCCAATTCCTAACAACTGGAATAACCCACCTGCTCCATAAATCCGGCGGTACTACGGAACCCAAAAATTATAGACCGATTACTTGTCTACCAACGGTCTATAAAGTTCTTACATCCATTTTGAGAGCGAAAATTAACGAACATATTGACAAAAATTCTATCATGTCTGCCTCTCAAAATGGATGTAGTGAACGGGTCTCGTGGTACTAAGGAGCTCCTCCTCATTGATATGGCCATTAACCAGCAGGTACGTCGTTCCCGAAGGGATCTGTCGACATGTTGGATAGACTATAAGAAGGCCTATGATTCAGTGCCACATACATGGCTCATGAGGGTGTTGGAGTTGTATAAAATTGACACAACTCTGCGCACCTTCCTGATGTCGTGTATGGGGCAATGGAGGACGGTCCTTCGCTATCCAGGATGTCGGCAAATCCGGGAGAATAGCGAACCGATAAGGATCGAGCGAGGTATATTTCAGGGTGATAGTCTGAGTCCACTGTGGTTTTGTTTGGCTTTGAACCCTCTAAGCACGTTGCTGGAGGGTTCAGGTCTGGGCTATCGGTTGAGAAGAGGAGGTCAGGTTATATCTCATCTCCTTTACATGGATGATCTGAAACTCTTTGCCCCCAACAATTTGCGACTGATGGAGCTACTGAAAGTAACAGACAATTTCAGTAGCGCCATCACGATGGAATTTGGTGTGGACAAATGTGCAGTCATGCATGTGAAGCGAGGGGAGATTATGGAACCCGTGGGAACCCAACTCTCGGATTCCATACGCCTTAGATCCCTCTCCTCAACCGAAACCTACAAGTACTTGGGTATGTCGGAAGCGTTAGGCATCAATGCTGCCGACATGAAACAATCGTTGAAGGAGCGCTTCTTTGGCCGCCTGAATAAAGTGCTAAATAGTCTTTTATCAGGCGGAAACAAGGTGCGCGCCTTCAACGGATGGGTCATGCCAGTTTTGATGTACTCTTTCGGCATACTCAAGTGGACTCAGACGGAACTTGACGCCCTGGATAGGAGGGTCCGTACATTGCTGACCGCAAATCGGATGCATCACCCACGGTCATCGGTAATGAGACTGTATATCCCACGGAAGTGCGGAGGCCGAGGCTTTCTTAATGCTAAGTCCCTGCACAACCGAGAGGTATGCAGTCTCAGGGAGTACTTCCTTAAAACCAACGTGGGTATGCACCGAGATGTGGTCTCAGTGGACAAGGGCCTCACCCCGCTCTCCTTAGCGAACGAGAACTGGCGCAAACCTGTAGCACTCGATACTAATGACCGCAAGGAGGTATGGCAGAGCAAGGAGCTTCACGGGCGCTTCTACCGGGTCCTACATGGGCCTGATGTAGACTTCTTGGCGTCCATATCCTGGCTGCGTTTTGGTGACATGTTTGGGGAAACCGAAGGTTTTGTCTGTGCGATTATGGATGAAGTTATGATGACGAACAACTACCGGAGGTATATTGTGAAGGACGGCACGGTTGACATTTGTCGTGCATGCCACCGGCCGGGTGAATCAATCCGACACATTATCTCTGGGTGCTCTCGTCTAGCTAACGGAGACTACTTGCATAGACACAACCTTGTAGCTAGGATTATCCACCAGCAACTTGCTCTAAAGTATAGGCTTGTGGAGTCGGAAGTACCGTACTACAGGTATGTGCCTGACCCAGTTCTCGAAAATGGCAATATCTCGTTGTATTGGGATCGATCTATCATCACTGACAGGACTATTGTTGCCAATAAACCTGACATAGTGGTGATAGATCGATTAGAGCGTCGCGCAATGATTGTTGATATAGCGGTTCCGCATGACGAGAACCTCGTGAAAACCGAGAAAGATAAACAAATTAAGTATCTTGACTTGGCTCGCGAGGTTGTCGACATGTGGGATGTGAATACAGCAGTCATTGTGCCGATAGTCGTTACGGCCAATGGACTCATTTCCAAGAGCCTCGACCAACACCTAAGGAGGCTCTCGTTAGGCAGCTGGATCAAGGGGTTGATACAGAAAGCGGTACTCCTGGACACGGCGCGTATAGTCAGGAGATTGCTCTCTCAGGAGCCCTGACCACCGGTAGCTTGGACCCTATTCCCGATACCGGTGGGTTACTATTTTTTATATTTTTAAATGTTTTTATTTGTTTTTACTAATATTTAAAAATATATTATAATATGTAAACAAATGAATAAATGTGAATAATAATAATAATATGTGGGGACATTTTCACACACGGCCATCTGACCCCAAACTAGGGAGACCCTGTACTATGGGTGTCAG
Organism: Charanyca ferruginea; assembly: GCA_947361185.1. NCBI lineage: Eukaryota > Metazoa > Arthropoda > Insecta > Lepidoptera > Noctuidae > Charanyca > Charanyca ferruginea. The sequence goes on along the minus strand of OX376059.1, from coordinate 14,601,663 downwards.
ACAGCTGATATACATACACAAATACATTTTTATTTTGTAAATACATATATACATATATAGATAAACAACACCCAGACACAAGGCGAACAGAAGTGCTTATAACACAAATGTTTACCCTGGGCGGGAATCGAACCCGCAACACGCTGCGCAGCATTCGATCGCTCAGCCACCGCGCCAACCGTGTCGTCACTCGTTTGTTTTCGAAATATGCGTTTTGAAACAAAAAAAAATTTAATCACCGATGGGGAAGGGATCTCTTAATGGTTAAAACATGGTAAATCGTGTGATGTTTGTAGTTTTCTATTAATTTTATTAAAGACTAGCTGACCCGACAGACGTTGTCCTGTCAATTAATTATTCAATTTTCTTACCTTAAAAACCTTCCCTGGACTTCCACAAATATTTCAAACCAAAATGAATCAAATTGGTCCAGCCGATCTCGAGTTTTAGCGAGACTAACGAACAACGATTCATTTTCATTTTTTTATTATTTTATTAAAGATATGATAGAAATTCAAACTAAGTTTTTTTAATTGTTTTGAAATAAGTGTATCTAAAAGGGCGCTAAAGGCATAACTCGCCCAGGGCGCCTAGATGGCTAAGGCCGGCCCTGCCCAGGGCTGCTTGTTTTCTTATACGGGACAGATTTACTTCTATCTCCACACTGTCAACTGCTGAAACAATTGTTAAACAATGAGACAGTTGTATTATCATAGGAATAAAGCATTGGTAAATAACATTAACTCTTGTAATGATAGCACTATTTTTTCGGTCATATAAACTGCAAAAAAAATAAATTTAAAATCTCACAGCCTACTATGATTGATCCGGTATCACATGAAAGCTCTAAATTCTAGCAACCAACTATAATTCTACTTCACTTAGAATTTATTCAGTACATATTATCCCATCAAAGTCAAAGCATTCATTTCAATTAAACCATCTACAGGCACTTTTATATTGTCCAAGAGTAAGTTAACCATAGTTCATCACAATCATTAACCATACAAGAATACGTTTGCCAGTCCACTTTTCAGCAAATGTCTCAGCATTGTGAGAATATTGCAATGGTTTCCCAATGATTAAAAAAATAACAATAAACCATAACCCTCAAAATTAACTGATTTTCATTACTAAATCACGCCACGCACCGTTACGGTCGTCCTGCATCTTCATACGTCCTTGGGTGAATAGTTTATCGCATCATCTGTAAACAATCAGAAAAGAGCTCAAGTAAAAAGCTTACATTAAAACCAGTTTAGTATCTTACCACACATGTAATTACCTTACCACACATGTAATTACCTTACCACACAAGTAATTACCTTACCACACATGTAATTACCTTTTCACACATGTAATTACCTACCACACATGTAAATACCTTACCACACATGTAATTACCTTACCACACATGTAATTACCTTACCACACATGTAATTACCTTACCACACATGTCATTACCTTACCACACATGTCATTACCTTACCACACATGTAATTACCTTACCACACATGTTATTACCTTACCACACATGTCATTACCTCACCACACATGTATCAGTGAAAGTACATTCAAACCCAGAGTTATAACAAAATGGAAGCTTCTCACCAAATAGTCGTAGAACATCAGTGGTAGGTAGTGTAGCAGTTCTAATAGTTTTAGAAATAAAAGGCTATGTAGAACTGTACGAATTGAATTTAATAGCTCTCACAAGAAAGATTAAAATGTGATGAGTATCAAAAACTACAGTAGTATAAAAATAAGGACAGACCTAAACGCACCAGGAATAGGCAGAGATTTCCAGGCTAAAGGAATCCACAGCCTGGCCGGCGAACGGGATCGGCCGAAGAGAAGACTGGCGCGGTCGGCTCCGAGCTCTGGGACGGAGGTCCCCAGGCGGTCAGTAGAAGGACCCGCCCTGGGAGCAGCAGGCACGCGACAGCTCGACGGCTCGACTTAACCGACTCTCGGTTGTGGACTGGTAGTCTTGCAGTAAGTAGACTGGTAGACTTCAGTAACGTAACGTATGAGTAATCAGCGTGTTACTCAAGCGACAGCGAGATCTAGACTGACTCTTTGACTGGTTTTGTTTTCTGACCGCTCTTCCGAAATTCATAAAAAATCCAATTATGAATCCTCTTTCTAGAACGGTCGTATCCGTTTTCTAAAGCCGGGTATTATAGTACCGGCCAGACTCAATTATTGCAGACTGCCAGTTATTTTTATTTATTAGTGCGAATAGGATCTAAAGGAACACGCGTTACATCAGCTGGTGTTCAGCTGTTTAATATAAAATACAAACATACATGCTTACATAATCAACAACATGGAGGTTTTACGTAAGCCGTAAACTTTTTTAGAAGTAATATTGACGGTCGTCAAGTTTGACGACTGTCACTGACAAACATGTCAAAGCAAAACATTATTTATTTTCAGATATAACTATAAATATTTAACAGGAATAAAATGTAACGTAATACAGACAGGATCCGCATAAAAAACTGTAAGTACATAATATAAATTCTATTTAAAAGATTCCAAGAATCTATAAAAACAAATATTATAAAATGTAAACATCAAATGTTATGAATGATAGCATGCTTATGAAAGTAAATGTAGTTTTGTGTTCACATTGTGTTAGCACAATACTATAGTAACTACATAACAGACTTCAACTCGTCAGGGATTCACTCGAACCTCCCGGCTGTTCTCCGGTAGTCACAAAAGTGACATACTATTGTTCCTGGTTGGAACCTAAGAAGGAACCTTGAGAAGAATCGTGTAGGTCGGAGGAAAATAAGACCTTCTCGTAAGATGGGACAGGACACTCAGTTCTTGTTGAAGTTTAAGCCTTGTATGTACTTCGGTAGAAAATGCTAGTAGATGAGCACGGGAAATGAAAGTTTGGAAATATGAGCCAGTACAGTACAAACAGCAATTTATTCGACACTTAGTTTATTCCAGTTAGATGTCAGCGAAGTAACCTGTCGACTGACATAAGCGGTTAAAGATTATCCCTGTTATGGTTGATAATTATAAAGGTTAACAAGGGTAGCGGTAACTGTTGGAGTATGTAAAATCAAATAATAAAATGAATGTGGGTAGGTAATTTATGAATGCCATTAAAACAGTCTTAGCTCACCGCTAGGTAATCCCAAAACTGTCATAGCAAGAGACATACGATAATTAGGGAAGGCATTCGGAAGCATTAAACAGGCTATCCCACTTCTGATGTAGGATCATCAGTGAGCGAAGAGGAGTGTCGAGCGGTGTAGAACATCGTCAGGAGTATGGGCGTTCCCATTATCCCATTAGTGATAAACAAGACCTGTCAAAACAATTACACACTATTAGTAACAAGATTAAAGTAAGTTAAAGGTACAGCAACAATACAGTTAATCGAACAGACCATTAAGGTCCCACGGTTCATACAGTGGCTAAGCCAAGCCACCCAATGATAAATGAACAAACCCTTAAGGTTTACAGTTCGTACAGCAGCCTAAGCCACCCAATGGTAAACGAACAAACCCTTAAGGTTTACAGTTCGTATAGCAGCCTAAGGAACCCAATGATAAATGAACAAACCCTTAAGGTTTATATGTAGTTCGTACAGTAGCATAAGCCACCCAATGATAATCGAACAAACCCTTAAGGTTTACAGTTCGTACAGTAGCATAAGCCACCCAATGATAATCGAACAAACCCTTAAGGTTCACAGTTCGTACAGTAGCATAAGCCACCCAATGATAATCGAACAAACCCTTAAGGTTTATAGTTCGTACAGTAGCATAAGCCACCCAAATACAAAGTGTATCGCTCGCTAGCAGCAAGCCTATACAGCTATGTGAATGTGAATATACAGCAGCGCTGTACCAGGTAAACCGACAGTATTGTCGGGAGCTAAAGTAATTCGTTTTTCATTCAAAGTAACGTGTCAACAATTGTTTTGAATAAAACCATCGAAAACAATTATCGACATAAAGTAACCACAAATCAGTGTGATACACTGAGTACACAATAAATCATGTTTCGAATTAATAGACAATAATTGATAGTAAAATCTCATAAATTAACAATAAGAAACACAAATCGTAACCAACTTAGTTAACTACCTTTGATTATATATAATGTCTAGATGGAGCGTCAAGTGCACGCAAACTTGTCAAAAAGTGTCAGCCAACTATTGGCTGACAAGTGCTTATATAATCAAAGCCCAAATGCGTAATAATAATAATAAATGATTAATATATGTATAATAATATTAATTTATGTATAATTATATACATAATTGCTTATATAATCATTATTTACGCACACAGAGACGTAGATGCACAGTGTAAAATGACGCCTGCACGCACACATACTTGAAATTGTTGACTCGTTTTCTTTGTTATGATTGTAGGGCGACGCTCCATCTAGACATTATATAATCAAAGTTAACTACCCACAATTGTGATTAATAAACCGTCTCCGACATATACACGGTTACTTTTTGATCGTTTTAATCCCGTGGAGGGTCGATCCGGTGCATGAAACACTATTGATTTGTAAAGATAAAATTAAAAAATAATATACTTTTTTTTTTAAACTCGAATTAATTCTCGCATGCGTGTAAAAATAACGCGGGCCATTAGTAGGCACCATTCAATACTAACAACAATGTCGCGTAAGCGCAGTCAACGTGGACTCACAAAAATTAGCCAATCCTAGACCAAACCCCGCCCCCAAACCCCATTTGATTGGCAATGCAAAAAGCGCGCGCCCCGCGCAACCCACGCGCTAAGGGCAGCGCAGGACCACGTCATGTAAACAATTCAGTTTCTCCTAAGATGTCATCGGTGTGCTGTTGTTAAAAAATATCCTTGTCGCGCGAACGTAATGGCGTCTCGTAATAATTACGCGTACTCCAACCTGGAGTTGCCATGGTGTAATTCTACGCGATCGCGGGTTTTGATGCGCAAGCGGCTCGTCGTCTGTACAGCGAACAATTATTACGCTATCGTGAAGTGTAACCCTTTAGTGATGATTCAGAATTTATGAATTATTAGTTTGTAACAGAACTCTTTTTTTAATCGTTGTAAATAATTTTGATTACCTACACATTTTTATGAACAATTATTATGTATTGCTAAGTGTCCTTGAAAGTTAAATAAATCAAAGGTGATTTAGGTATGTAAAAGAACTTTTTTAAATCGTGTAATTAGAACTTTTTCCTTTTTAAAGTCATTGTAAATAATTCCACATTGTTAAATACGCCATAACTAGCAGGCCTGTAAAGACTTATTTTACATGTACCGCTTTAGCATATTTTTTTAATTTTATTAGGTATGTCTCGAAACCTAGGGCACAAAGCAATTACGACGGTCCTAAGCTCGTAAAAGTATGAAGGAAAATTTGGAATAATTAAATTTGTTTACGTGAACATGATCAGCTGAGCGAGTCAATAACCTAAAGTCGATCGGGCGGAGTGTAGGTAGTTAGGTAGGCACCGACGTCGACGCAGCGTACGCGTAGGTAACTAACTCGCGGAACTACTATCGGTTTCATGCATTTTGCGAATATTACGTTATCACTTGCTATTTTTTTTATTTTAAGAGATACAATGCAGTGCAAGCTTTCGCTGAATACTATTTTGTTAGATAAACCACCCGTCCAAGGGATTAAAACGATCAAAATGTAAGCTTGTATATTATAGCTAGCTACATATATATATACCATACCACACACGGCAGCAATAATATAATAATATATTTTCGCCCTTATTACGTCTGCGGTCGTTGTTTGTTTCACATTTTTTAAATATATATTAGCGTATGAATTATATTAATATATATTATAGCCACGTCTGTGACGGGCTTTAGTCTGCAGTCAAACATACGTATGTACAGTCATCTATAAAAGTTGGTTGTCATTTCTGAATTTATGAAACGAAATAGGTACCTTGGACAAGGGAATTCTAATATCTGTCAATTATAGATTTTTATTAACTTATAACAACAACATAGATAAAATATACACACACACACACATACACCCACGCACACGCACACAAACCAGATAAACATCATTAAGCAAAAGGTGTAAAGAAGACAAATTGAGTCGGATGTTATGAAAAACTCCGAACCTATTTAACTGACAAGTCGCCAAGCTGACAGAAAAGTCAAAATAGTACCTACCTACATTATGATATAAGTGCGGTATGTGGAAAATTACAGCCGAGGTCATATTGCTAGCCCGAGCCGTAGGCGAGGGCTACCAGAAAGCAGAGGCTGTAATTATCAAAGCGCACGTATGTCATACCGGTCATACGACGTTTTATAACATATTTGCGAGGAAATAAATAAAACTCGGACTTCCTTAAACGAATAAATCTTTAATCACTTGCTAAAGCAGTTCGAAAAATGTGAACAACTTGTAAAATGATTATTACGTTGCCAGTTGGCATTTTTAATGTTGTCAAGTTATTATTATTAGTTACAATTTCACCAGTCTCTCTCTCACTCTCTTGAGTGAAAGTAGGAGAAACGAGACCACAGAGTTCTGCAGTCGGTGGCGGCGACGGAGGCGGCAGCGCCGGGAGCTAATTTCTTCTTTATTTCTCATCGAGTCACCTATGTAGCCCTCGGCTACACTCAACACTGTTCGACCGCCACCCTCCGTGGCGTTTTAGTGTCAATAAGTTCGCACTCTGACACAATCTGTCAGACATCACTTTTGTTGAACGAAGCGCTTCGTATTTCTGCACTATGTCATGAATGAACGATCTTGGAATTTCATTTTTTGTGATTTTGACCTGGACAAGAAGAACCCGCCCATGGTTCTCGACATCATTAGTTGTGATGTTTGCCAACTCTCGACGTATACATGCACCATTTATGCCGAATATTAATACAACCTGAAAAGAGATAGAAACAGTACAAAACACCTACATTGTAAAGAAATACGAAAGTGAAAGAAGTTAATAACAATAATTTAGTTTCAATTTCAACTGACCTTTGTTGCCAAATATCGGCAATCCGGAGCTTCTTTATTTAGGAACTTCTTGACATTGTCAGCCGAAAATACTTTCGACTTTTTACTAACATAGCCACTTGAGCGTCTTTTTAGAAATGTCAGCAAGTTGGAGTATGACTTGATATCAATACTTAATGTTTTGTTTTCACAGTGCTTTTTAGCATTGAATAGTAGCACCACAATGAGCTTGACTTATATTTTTGAGAAAGTTCCAAGAAATAGGCTAAAAACACACTTTCTGAAAATGAATTTGCATCTTTGCTTGTTTTCCAGAAGATGAAAGGAGACTGGCGAAAGTTCATAGAAAGTTGGGCCTGACGTTACAGCAACGATTACTGCGGTATTTTATTTAGATATTAATACTATTTCAAACAAAAAAAATAACGGATACAACTTCTACATGGGAGAAAAAAAATATAGGATGTTATTTGTTTTTACAAAACTAACCTTGTTGGTTCCTAATAACTTATTCTAACAAGCTCTCTCACGTTATACGTTAAGAAAATAATTATTAGACTTTATTGTAGACTAGTATTTACCAGAATGTATTTCAGGATATTAACACATTGAGGATTCAGATTCAGATTCAGACGCGCCGACCAACCAGATGCTAGAGGTTTGAGATAATTATAATATAGCAGGGGAGTAAGTATGAATTAAAAACACGTTTCTCTTATATTCATTTATTATAGCTTATGGTGTGTATCAGAATGGCTGGTTGCCTGTGGCTTTGGTCTATGAGAGTTGATTAGAAAATTGCTACATAATTGCTTATATTTGCTACATTTAATAAATAATTGCTACATACTATATATATTTAGAAATAACAATTTTTTTTTGTACAGTCATCCTGACGTTTGGTTGGCTGGTCGCCTCCTAGTTTAAAGCCAAGCATGCAGAGTTTCCCGAAATGTATTGCGTCAATAATTGCTACATATTTGCTTCATTTATCTAATTTAGTTGTATCTTCAAACATATGTTAAATATAGGATGTAGCAATTATTTTAATTATCCCAAGGAAAAGTGCCTGATAAAACAATAAAGGCAAATAGTTGCAGTGTGTCTTCAGTCAACGGTATTGAGCTACTTTAGGAGGCTATTATTATTATTATTATAGTGCTTCCACTTGCCACCACTTCCACTTACCTACTCATAACATAAAGTAGCAATAATAGCCTCCTAAAGTAGCAATACCGTTGACTGAAGACACACTGCAACTATTTGCTTTTATTGTTTTATCAGGCACTTTTCCTTGGGATAATTAAAATAATTGCTACATCCTATATTTAACATATGTTTGAAGATACAACTAAATTAGATAAATGAAGCAAATATGTAGCAATTATTGACGCAATACATTTCGGGAAACTCTGCATGCTTGGCTTTAAACTAGGAGGCGACCAGCCAACCAAACGTCAGGATGGCTGTACAAAAAAAAAATGTTATTTCTAAATATATATAGTATGTAGCAATTATTTATTAAATGTAGCAAATATAAGCAATTATGTAGCAATTTTCTAATCAACTCTCATAGACCAAAGCCACAGGCAACCAGCCATTCTGATACACACTAGCTTATGACAATGGCTGCAACTTTGGGATATAGAAGTTATAAATATCTAACAACATATTCCTAGTTGTAACAGAAACTCTATTCCTCTCTTGTCTCCGGTAACCTTCAATAAAACAATGAGATTCGGTTTCTACTGCCCTTACATAGTCAGGTAACACTATAGCTTCACTCGACCTGGGGGTAGACTGTGAACTAGCCTGTGGCGTAGCTTGTGGAGTAGCCTGTGGAGTAGCCTGTGAAGTAGACTGCAAAGTCAATCCCTCGTGCTCACTTGTTGCATTTACTGATGCTGAGGATCCAAATGGTGCAGATACAAAATGATGAGCTTTTCTATCAGCTCTCACTCAGCAACTGTGGCAATTTAAGAGCTCGAGCTCTTGAAATCTGGAACAGTAATTTTATCATAAGCCTTTTTCAGAGAAAGATAAAGATAAATTACATTCCTCTGCCCTTCGTGGAATACAGGCATGATGTTATGTTATATATTATAAAGCATTGCAAACAAGGTCAAAGTGATCACTTGTTATTTACACTGTCTGATTATATTACACTAGCACTGCCCGCGACTTAATTCGCATTTATTTTTTCAACGATCCCTAATTTCTCAAAATATAGCCTATCTTACTCAGGGATAACGTAATTCCAATAGTGAAAGAATTTTTAATATCAGACTTGTAGTTTTAGAGTAAAATCCTAACAAACAAACAAACAAATCTTTCCTCTTTATTATATTAGTATAAAAAATTAAATTTAAAATTTAAAAAAACCCCCAACGCAAAACATAAAAGCGATTATTTAAAAAGTCAAAAATAATACCTTTTTTTATAGCGCCATTTCAACGAACAAACATTTGATGGCTCAACCATCAAATGTTTGTTCGTTGAAATGGCGCTATAATGTCGCGGCGGGGTACCGCTAAGTTTAAAGCAATAAACATTTGATGGCTCAACAAAAGGTATTATTTTTGACTTTTTACATAATCGCTTTTATGTTTTGCGTTGGGGGTTTTTTTTTAATTTTAAATTTAATTTTTATTTTAAATTTTTTAAACGTAATCTAGTTTGGTTTTGTATAAGAGTTTACAAAAATAATTTACAACTTTTTAGTTTTCATTTCGTTACTTATTCCTCATTCCCTTGCAATATAGTATACATTATTTTACTAGTGAAGGCCTTTCATTTGATACCCATAAATTGAGGGAGTTGTGAAAATAGAATGTAATTCACCATTTTGTGGTTGCGGCCATCTTGGATTTAAAATTTGTCATAGTGTATAGTATTCTACTAGTCAAACCCTTTCATTTGATACCCATATTGAGGGAGTTGTGAAAAAATATGTGATCCGCCATTTTTTGGCGGCGGCCATCTTGAACCGATTTTCATCAAACATAGCTAAGAACATTTCCGACTAATTCACCTTTCAAATAAAAAAAAACAAAATCAAAATCGGTTTTATCCGTTCGGGAGCTATGATGCCACAGACACACACACACACACAGATACTTCAAACTTATAACACCCCGTCGTTTTTGCGTCGGGGGTTAATAAAATACTGATTAAAACGAATCCAAATACGATATATCTGCTACTAGGTACTAGTGTGCTGTATAATCTGGCTGCAGCATAAGACCAAGAATTCTATAATCTTGCATAGTTTTATAGCTAACATGGGTGTTTCAATGGGTGGTCAGTGTGGTCACCTATAATAATAATAAACTTTATTATTATTATTAATATGTTCGAAAGCAAAGTAAACATCCGGTATGCGTCTAAGATCCCTACCGCAGCTAACAAAAGACCTGATAACTTTAATACTGCTGAACCGATTTTGATGAAACATGTCTAAGAACCATCGCTAGAGAATCTCCTTTCAAATAAAAAAACCGCATTCAAATCGGTTCACCCTTTAAAGAGCTACAGTGCCACAGACAGACACACAGACACGTCAAACAATAACAATATGGCTTTAAAAATATAAAGCAACTGAGCCCAATAAAAACTTACAGTATGAGGCAAGATCCATTAAAAAAATAACTGTATGAATTCTTCTTTCTTGTTCAGTGTCAGTGCGCAGTTAACACACACTTGACAATGTCCAGTTGCTGAATATAAAAGCTGCCCAAAGTATTTATGACTAAATCCCTGCATCTTTGGCAAATGTAATCAGATCTGTTGACCTACACCAATAATTACTTTGTTACTTACAGTTCTCCACAATAAATAATTTATAGTACATGGACTCAGCTAGAACATTATACTTGTTGCATAAGACACTGGCCAGGTGCAAACAACAGTGAGAAGAAGGCAGTGTTTACAAAATCGAAGCTAGCCAAAGTCATTATACTATTACCTATATCTATTTCAAGTTTCTTACTGGAATTGTGGTAACATTAAGATCATACCTATATATTAATAAGCCTTCATACAATGTCAATTATCCTACTGATGCTTATTTAAAGTGGTAATTTTTTTTAAAAGTCTGTTATTAATATTAAAAGAACTATCTTCAGTTTAACTAAACATTTTATGTGTAGTCTTTTCAACTAATATATCTTTTTGAAATAAATGTGTTTAATTGATAATCAAGCCATCTAGTAAATCTTGCGTTGAATTTATATGAGAGGTAACATAGTCGGTAGATTAAAGTACTTACCACTTAAGGCACAACTCACTGCTTACCTACTGAAAGAATGTCTTCATCTTCTATTTGATGTAAGGATTACGCTTTACGCCGCCAAGTAGCTATGCCACATGCCACAGTTGATACAATGATGACGTTGATCACTCATTGTCACTCAGTGATACTTTATTTCAAATTCCGGTAGTAAAGGCTGAGTCCAGTAGGCAAGATAACTATGTCCGTTGTAAGCAATGACGGTCGTTGGTTGTAAGAAATGCGTGGATAGTTCGTCAAAGTAATAATCGCCAGAATCCTTTATACGTAGCCAAAGTCGCAAAATATATATTTTTTTATTTTATCTCCTAAAGTTAATTTTATTCATAAAATGTTGACCACTTTTCTGACATCAAAACTCTTTGCTAAGATTTAATAAATAAAGCACAAGTACGTAATGACAAACATTACGTTATTGAAATTGGTGAAATAAGAGACCCTTTACGAGCAAATGTGTTAGAAAAAATATTACTGAATGTGTGGAATGTAAAAGACACTTCTGTTTGGACTGCTTCAATGAAAAACATTAATGAATGTAGTTTTTCCGTTTCTCTCACATTTTCTCTTACTTTAAAACTTAATGAAACTATCGATATTTTTACCCCGACTGCAAGGAAAGGGTTATGTTTTTCGCGCCGGTAAAATAAAATAAAATATTCTTTTCATCCCACCATCTCGGAAAGAGTATTTTTAATCTTCAATATCTGAGTGGAAAAGCCGTTTTTATTCTCTAGAGGATAAAGTAAATTGAATTTAGAACATCGTATGCACTAAGTTTGTGAATTAAAAAAAAACATTAAACCTATTTACTGCTACCTGTATGGTGCCGAATATATCATACAACTTTTTTTTAATTTGTTAAAAACTCAGACTCGGAACCTTCTTGGTGTTCTTTTTTCAATTTGCTTTGTACGCGGTTCTTTACGCGCATACGGCATTTTTTCACGTCATTGTTAAACCTATTAAAAACAAGAAACTTGAAAACAAGTGAAAAAACTAAAATGAGTGATTCTAGCGACGAGGAAGTTTGCTTGACGCCAACAGAATTGACTGAAACTGTTAATAATGCGCAAATGAGCTTTCTCCCTCAACAATCACGCGAGAAGTATTTAAAACAGTACGATATGTTCAACACGTGGCGACTAACAAAAGGAGCCAAAACTTTCTCAGAAAACGTATTGCTGGCATATTTTATAGAATTATCCGAGAACAAGAAAGCAAGCACTCTATGGAGTACGTATTCGATGCTAAAAGCAACAATAAAGATGAAAAAAGACAAACATATCGATACCTATCCTAAATTAGTGGCATTTTTAAAAAGAGCCTCATCTGGTCATCAACCAAAAAAATCGAAGGTTTTCACAGTATCTGATATTGAAAAGTTTCTTAACGAAGCACCCGATTCCGTATATTTGGCGGCAAAAGTAAGTCAGTTGCACATTCAGTATCTACTTAAGTATATTAATCTCAATTAAATAGTATACTTAGTAGATGTTGATAGGCATAATTATGCGTTCATATCAATTTTATTCATTTATCTACTACAATACTCTTTACGTTACAGGTTGTTCTTATTATTGGAATAAACGGAGCATGCCGAACTAATGAACTAACACAACTTAATGTCAAAAACATTGAGAAACATTCAGATGACTTACTATTAATTAATTTACCTAATACAAAGACAAAAAGAGACCGCAACTTCGTCATTCGCAAGGAATACGTAACGATTGTTGAGAAATATCAAGCCTTACGCCCGCCTAACACTCCAATCAATCGATTTTTTCTACAGTATCGCAATGGAAAGTGTGTTAGACAGCCTATGGGTACTAATAAAATTGGCAGTATCCCACGAGAAATAGCAACATTTCTTGAACTTCCAGAACCCCTGTTGTACACGGGTCATTGTTTCCGACGAACTTCAGCCACACTTTTGGCTGATTCCGGAGCTGATCTCCTGTCCCTTAAGCGCCACGGAGGCTGGAAGTCCAATGCAGTTGTAGAGGGATACATAGAGGATTCCATCTAAAATAAATCTAAAATATGTGAAGGCCTCGTAGGAGCCATTTAAAATTTTCTTAATTATACCTTAGTATTATTTTGTTATAATTTAAAGATTATTCTGTAATACTTACCTGTCATAATGTAGTAATTAATACCTAAACTGAAATAAAAGTGTACCTATCTTGTGATTGTAAACGTTTTTTTTTACATTTAGTCATTTCCTCGCTGAGGTGGAATGAAAAGTTACGTGTTGCACTCGAGTGCAAAGATTTTTCACCTCGTGCTCTTTTGATTCCCTCGCTAACGTTCAGGATTCTAATTTTGAATCACTCGCTGCGCTCGTGATTCAATTTTAGAATCCTTCGCTTGCTCGGTCATCAAAATTGAACACGCGGTTAAAAAGCAACTTTGCACTCTTGTATAACAAATAACTATTATTACCTGATATCTTTCAAACTACTGAACGGATATACTATTTCGTTAGGGTATCGTTAGATTCGTCTCATTAGTCCAAGTGTTTTTAGATACGTGACGAAAATAATAAATTAACGTGGCAGCTGGGAAATGCCATTGTTTGAAGTTTAAAAAAAAAAATTCTAATGCTATAATATGGGTATCAAATTCAAGGGCTTATTTTAAGGATTCTAAAAATGTATATCATCACAGTAATAATTGAATAATAAAAATAAAAATCACGTAATAAAAATATAATTTTTTCTTCGATATCTACAATGTGGGTATCTAAATAAAGAGCTAATTTTAAGGATTCCAAAAAGGTCAAAGTAAGGAAGGAAGGAATGCCTTAGTAATGTAATAATAATACAAAAAAAACCGGCCAAAGGCGTGGTTGGAAACGCGCAATGTATAGGGTTCCGTTCCGTCATCCGTCGGCGTCGTTGCCATAGCTTACCCATGCATATTTTACTACCATATTTTACTCGTATATTTTTAAATTATCGTGCCGTATCAGACACCACCGATGCAATTGTCGCTTTGACGTCATTGAAAAATAAATAATAATAATAGGTAAGTACCTACTTAGCTATAACATTTATCAATATCTAAATATTTCGTAATGTATCTGTCGCAGGCAAATCGTATAATTCCGCCGTTTACATACGGCGTTGTCAGTTTATAAACGCTCGCAGTTATGTATAATGCCGAAGGCAAATTGATAACTCGTTCAATTGTAATAATTTCGACGTTGGTTGTAGTTTTAGGGTGACCACGATAAAACACAGATTGGACAAATCAACTTTATTTCGATAATCAGGTAACTAATGAAGATTTCAAGCAAGATTAATTTAATAAAATTATGTGCTAAAGTCTAACATATATATGTAGTTCGAAGAGAAGTAGTTCGTAGTTACAAAAGTTAATGACAGAAACGAATTGCTGTGAAACCGACTCCACGTAGTCTTGTCTGCCCTACCCCTAGAGTGTAATTTAAATTCGCGTAGGCGCGGAGGGGCGAGGCGGCCAGCGAGTTGAGGAGCAGGTGGTTTTAACGCCCGCCGCCGCGGCTGAGGCTGGCCGGCTTCGCCGGCCAGTAAGCCGAAGCAGCGGTGGTGACTGTGAATACCATCTGCGACTATAAGCTCGCGTGGTACCGCCGGAGCCCCGCAACGCCGTAGCCGTGACAGAAACCATGCCTGCTGCATGTTGCAACATATTTTTTTGACCAATAGTATTCTGCAGGTGTTCTCCGAGAACCAGATTCGATTGACACCCTAGCGTTTTTGATCATCATCAGAACTAAATTCTTCAATTTGCCGCGGCATTATGTATACGGCGTTTAAATTGTCAATGAAATGTTTCGGCATTTTATATATTGACACGGCAATATAGATTTTGCCTTCGGCATTATACATAACTGCGAGCGTTTATTAAATGACGACGCCGTATGTAAACGGCGGAATCATACAAATTGCCTGCGACATATCTAACTTAATATTACTTTATTTTAATTTAATCAAGGTATAGTCGGTAATAAACAACCTACTTATAATTATATTGACAATAATAAGTGTTTTTCATTCACCTAATAAATTTGTCAATTTCTACATATTTTTTCACTTACACTTACTTCGTGGTTGCAAAGCGCCCATCCCGTCATATTTCCCATACAAACGCTCGTACGCGATTACGGCGTTATAACAAATTATTATCCAAATATTTTTAACACACAGGTATCTTGTAGTTTAAATCTAGGTTTGTATGAAGCCAAAAATAAACTTTTTTGAGAAACAAATTCAGTAAACACGTACGAAAATCAGATTTTTTGCACTATTTTATCTGAACTTTGGCCGTTCATAATGCACTCATACATTAAAAAAGTTAAGAAACAGCTTCATAGAAACCTTGCAAATGTAATGGAGATTCTAAATTACAAACTTTTTTACCAAAATCTTGTAAGGCTTTTTCAAAAACACGTATGTCCTGGAACAAGTTTTGTGAAATTTCCGCGCGCCAATTTTCCTGTGATGTTATCGCGTTCTCACTCACTCGTTTGTTTTCGAGCTTTGCGTTGGTTGAAACAAAAAAAGTTTCAATCACGCTCGTGTTGAAGTTCGTTCGATGGGGATGGGCGCTCTTAATTCGTTTTTCTCAATCTATAATTTCTACATAGGTAGTTAAACAAAGTCGCTTCCCGCCTTCAGTCCCTCAGTCATGTCGCTTTAATCTACTTATTGAATTTAATACGGTTTTATTATCAGATACTTAGATCGATTCAAGAAGAAGGTTTATACGTATAGTTTGTGTTTTGTGAAATCAAGCACGGCAACCGTGCGAAGCCGGGGCGGGTTGCTAGTTTTATATAATAATAACAATAATAAAAATGATTATTACAGGTTTATTTTTAAATTTCGCGCTTTGTTACCCTACCTTTGCACGAATAAGATAAAGAATCAACAAATTTTTGATTAATACTTTTTTACATCGATACTACTAATCTTATCGATACTCGATACTCAGGAGACCTGTATTGATACCACAGAAATCTTAATAATAAGGCAAGATTTCTGTGATTGATACCTTTAAGAGTAGCAAGCATATTGATCGACTAATACCACAGTAAAGATATCTAACAGTATTGTCACTCGTTTAAGGTCACGCGCTTAAGTACCTACGGCTCGCTTTCGTTCGAACGTCCAAAATCCAGTCGGGTTGCCACGCGCTCGCTCAAGTCACGTATACCACAGTGATTTTTTTTCCGATCAAGTTTAATTAATAGTTTCGTACGATACTGCG
The DNA here is from genome assembly GCA_947361185.1 of Charanyca ferruginea. Lineage (NCBI taxonomy): Eukaryota > Metazoa > Arthropoda > Insecta > Lepidoptera > Noctuidae > Charanyca > Charanyca ferruginea. The sequence continues at coordinate 14,585,144 of OX376059.1, read as the reverse complement.
ACCGCAGCTTTAATAATGGGTAGTCGTGCAAATTGCAGTGTAGGCTGTCGAAATAAAACAACCAACAAAAGTTTATCCTTTTTTACATTACCTAAAGAAGAGGAAAGGTATTTTGTATTTAATTTTTCTTTGTTGATTCTTTTTTTTTATAATAGAGAGTGCTTTGTGTAATCTTAAGGAGAAAGTTTTATAATAGAACGTAATTATAAGTAGGTTCCTACTGATTTGGTTAGATATTTTACTTATACTTATTATTTTTTTAAATATACACACACACACAATAACCAGCCAACTGTAAACAACAAAAATATAAAAACTGTTTTTTATTCACCTATTCTTTTGTGTAATCATTTCATAACATAGACAGCCCTAGCGTTGCGTAATTTGACGCCGGTGATCGCCCGACACCGCATCAGACAACGTAGTAGATACTCTCGAGCGTGTGCGTAAGGTACATTTTAGCGCGCACGAACGGCTGTAACATTTTTGTAGGCAGTTATAGCGTTAGGTATCTATCTTTTTCTATGGAGTGAACTATCTGTTCCAAAGGAACTATTAGTTAATCTGTGCTAATACTAGTAAACTTGTAAAGCCTACTTAGCTGTGATAGTTTTCCTTTGAATTTCGTTATATATGTATAGGCTACTACCGTGATTTTTTTTCTTTTTTTTTACGTATCCAAAAACCACAATTTAGCTGGTCCGGACCGAAGGGACACTTGACTCCAACAATAAATAGCACTATAGAGGATCACTTAATAGAAATGTTGTTTTTGCAAACCCTTAATATTTTAAAAAGACCTTATTAACGATATAAATATTATGGGGTAGACTAGAAAAAAAAATAACCATCCCCACTATAGTACCTACGTGTAGAGGAGGTACCTACCCAAATATTTTTCAACGTTTTATTTTAACACTTTGTCGGCGTGACTAATATTTATATTCATGCTAAATTACAGCTTTCTATTTCCTAATCTTTGAGCTACATAGCAGACCGACGCGCGACGGACGGACGGGCACGGCGAAACTATAAAGGGTCATTGTTTACTTCGAAACTCTAAAAAACACGTAATAGTAAAGATACACCAAAATTGTGACAGGATAAACCGCTTACGTAACTTAGAATAGGTATCCATCACTGAAAAGTATCAAATAAAATACAACGGATGCCATTTTTGCTATAGAAGGAGGTACTAAAAAGCGGAAAATAAAAAGCTTTTTACAAAAAAGACAACCGCCTTTAAAAAATAAAAAGTCAAAAAATAACTTTGAGCACAGAACACACATTGACTTTAGTTTCGAAATTCAGTGGCTTTGTTCTGTTTGTTGTTTTGTATTGCCACCGACTTCCGAAACTAAAGTCAATGTGTGTTCTGTGCTCAAAGTTATTTTTTGACTTTTTAGTTTTTGAAGGCGGTTGTCTTTTTTGTAAAAAGCTTTTTATTTTCCGCTTTTTAGTACCTTCTTCTCATCCAAATCTATTAAGAAGAGATTGAAAGTTAACTACTACAAAGATTGATGAAACTAAAACGTCATCTATGTAAAATTTTTGGGTATTTGTTGATTTTTCAAAAAGTGCTGAATCAATTTCGATGAAATTTATATGGGACCACCCCTGAAGCATACCCTATCCATAAAAAAGAATTTTCAAAATCGGTTTACGTTTGCCAGAGAAATCGTGTAACAAATCGCGCACATGCTTAATGCAAATTTAAGACTTATACGGTTTTCTCATGGATGCCATTGTCAGAACTGGACTAAATTAAAATGGGACCACACGGGAAGCACTAGCTTTCAAATAAAAAAAGAATCATAAAAATCGATTCACCCAGTTCAAAGAAATCACGTAACAAACATAAAAAAAAAAAAAAAAATGTACAGACGAATTGATAACCTCCTCCTTTTTTGAAGTCGGTTGAAAAATACAGAAGTATGCATACCTAGTGTTCGTTGACCTCGAAAAGGCGTACAACCGGGTGAGCGGATCCCCGCAACCTTTACCGGGTCATCGCTCCACCTAGTGGGAGGCCTTCCAACGCAACGTCTTCCGATTCGCGGTCGCCACTCTAGAACTTTTCGGCCCCATCGGCCATCTGTTCTGCGAGCAATGCACAATGTGCCCTGCCCACTGCCACTTAAGAGAGTGTTGGCCTGAAATTGAACAGAACCAAAACGGAGTACTTGTTTTGTGATTTCGGCGGTCTCTCTAGTCCTGTGCCCATGTCTCTAGACGGAACGCCCATACCGACCTGCTCCGACTTTCGGTACCTCGGGTCGCTGGTCCAAGGGGATTGCGATGTAAACCGAGACGTAACTCAACGGATCAACGCAGGATGGATGAAATGGTGACAGGTCACTGGAACCACTTGTGACCCACGGATGCCCCTCAAGATAAAAAGGAAAATCTACAAGTCCGTGATAAGACCTGTCGTACTGTATGGATCGGAATGTTGGGCCGTGAAGAAGATGGATGAAAAAGATTGCACGTAGCGGAGATGAGAGTGTTGAGATGGATGTGTGGAGTTACCAGAATGGATAAGGTGAGAAATGAATATATCAGAGCAACTTTGAAAGTGGCGCTAGTGACAGAAAAGTTGAAAGGGAATCGTTTGTCTTGGTATGGGCATGTGAAGAGAAGAGACGAAACGCATGTGACCAAAAGAGCTATGAACATTAATTTGAATGGATGGAGAGGGAGAGGAAGGCCAAAGAAAAGATGGGTGGATTGTGTGAAGAATGATATGAATGAAAATGGAGTCAGTCAAAGCATGACGTTGGACAGGACGGAATGGAAGAAGAAAACATGTTGCGCCGACCCCAAGTAACATGAGATGAGGGCAGGAAGAAGAAGATTCGTAGGAGAGAAAAAGAACAGACTTTGCTCTCGGAACCGGTCGCCAATCATTTTAGATAGTGAGACACAATGTTTAGATGATTTACCGTCACCAACAAAGCTACATAGACCAAGTTCTCCATCTATTCTTTCTGTCCCCACCGGTATAAAAAGTAGGAAAGAATTAAAAGATAACGCAGTTAAGAAGTCTAATTGTTCAGAATCTGCTTTATATGGAGAGGGAGAAGACAAAAGAGCTATTCGGAAAATTAGTGGCGGAGGAATTAAGTATATTAAGCCATGTGTGCGCACCAAATGCTATGAACAAATCTTAAAGTATTTACAGGAAGCTAAAGTGTATCATGTTAATCAACTTACAAATGAGGAATATGACAACTAACACGCTTACGCTCGAGTCTTCAACGCTAATTACACACTACAACATAAAATAAGCTATTCAAAAGTTGAAATAATAGAAAATGTGATTTAAGAAATTTCGTTTTTATCTCGTACCATTTTATTTTACCCTCCCTGATCTAACTAATGTTGCCTACAAAGAAATGAAATGAATGAAAATCACTTTTAAAACATATTTTTTAACATCACTAATTTAATTTCATCAAATCAAATAGACACCCAATTTTCTGGGTGTTTATGGGTGCTTGCGGGTGTTTATCGGGTTTTTATCAAAGCACCGGGTTTAAACCCGGTGGATTGCCCATCTCTAGTCCCGACTGATCAAATCGCTATTGGCATGGTTTTCATTTCAATCGTATAGTTATTCAACATTACTAAACATAATTCTAGACTACAGGACTTGTTTATTTCTTTTCAGTTTTTATATAAAGTTTACAGTCGGGTTTTTTATTTTTCTAATTTTTTTTTTTTATTTTCTCATCCCTAAAATATGCAGTTAACCTCAAAGTACGTAAGCTTGCGATTTCGTGACAAAACTTTCCTTATTCAGTGCAGCACAGGGTGCATTTAATAATAATAATAATAATATGTGGGGACATTTTCACACACGGCCATCTGACCCTAAACTAGGGAGACCCGTACTATGGGTGTCAGACAGCTGATATACAAATACATTTTTTTTTGTAAATACATACATATATAGATAAACAACACCCAGACACAAGGCAAATACAAGTGCTCATCACACAAATATTTAGCCTGGGCGGGAATCGAACCCGCAACACGCTGCGCAGCAGTCGATTGCTCCGCCACTGCGCCAACCGTGTCGTCGAACCATTTAAAACCCTGTATTGACCAAAAGTTGTAACGACACTTTTTGCTATAGTTGTAAGCCGTGCGGTGTGCGCGTGTTTATTTAAGCAACTTGCTTAAATAAATGTGTGTGTGTGTGTGTGTGTGTGTGTGTGTGTGTGTGTATGTGTGTGTGTGTGTGTGCTTATGTATATATGTATATATATATATATAGCTTTTAAACAAAACAAGTGTTGACGTACGCCTTCAGGTTCATGTCAATAAATTCATTATTGTTAATATTCAAAGCCAAAAGATCATATATTTTTACATGAAGTCAAAAAAGGATTTAAGTTTCTTAAACGTTACCTAGGGTTTAATATGCCCTGTACCGCCATATCGCCGTAATGATAGTTTTGTGACCGTGTACAACGCCTTGTACTGCAGAAATGGAAAGAATAGAAAAATCACTGCCTCATGGAACGTGAGACAACCGACGAAATGGTGGGCCCACGGCTCAATTCAAATCCACACTCCCGAAAAGTTTCTATTGCGTTCTAGGACATTATCTTTACAATAAATTAAATAAACTTCTAAACCAAATATATCCAAAAGCTCAATCAAGCTGTATTGATGAAATAAATAAATACTTAAACACTCTATACTCTATTTACAATAGCATTAGACAGAAGTTAAAAAAGGTTCTTTTCAATGCACACTTTGTAACAAAAGTACAATAAACAATGTTAAAGTTACGATAGACACCGAATTTATTATAATCTATTTTTAACCCCCGACGAAAAAACGACGGGGTGTTATAGGTTTGTTACAGTAGCTGTCGCGCGTATTTGTAACCATTTTAATAATTTATCTTCTCAAATTATGTGGTTTTCATTTAGTTGTATATTTAATTCCAATTTAAAAGTACAGTGTCAATGGTAAAAACCTAACAGAAGCAGGAATGAACAATACCCAGAACGTTATTCGTTTCACTGTAATTCTAACTAGTTTAAAATTTTACCTTATCTTTTAAACACTTTTATTCTGTTTATATTATTATACGTCCATATATAGTACTATGTTAGATCTATTTATCAAAATTATCTATATCTATACATATAATAAAACAGTAACAAACCTGTGTCTGTACATTGAATATATTAAAAAAAAATAATTGAGGGGGGTTTAGGAACAGTAATAGAGCACGAATCCAAAAAAAAAATTCTGTCTGTTTGTCTGTTTGTTTGTACACGCTAATCTTCGGAACTACTGGGCGGATTTGAATGATTTTTCTTTTGTTGTATAGGTATTAAGCCTGGGCAACATATAGGCTATAATTTATCTTGGAAACTTGAACACCTGATGCAGAACCGCAACAGGCCAGCTAAACTATAAGAGATACAAAAATGGTACCATAGCAAAAATTGTTCCACGTGATGAGCACTTTCTGCTGAGAGAATAAATTTGAAGATCTAGAACACCTGATGTGGAACTCCAAGAGCCCAGCTACACCATGACACATATAGGAATGACGTCTTAGCAAAAATTTTTCGGTCTGATAGGCATTTCCTGTTGACTTATAAAAATCGAAGATCAGAAACGTCTGATGTGAAAATCAAAGCTATCACTAATTTCACTGTATCTTATAAAATAACATAAGCTGGGAGTACCTCTACACGGTGAAGGCGGTAACAGTTTAGCACTGATTTTTGATGATGATGGTATATCATTGAAAATTTGACTCTACTGGTCAAAATTCCCATTTATTTTTTTAATTTTATCGAATAAATATGCCTGCGGGCTTATGTTATTTGGGTGTTTAATTTCCTTTTCCATTTTTCTTCGTGACACGGTAGCCTACCCGGTAACGCAGGGGAGCAGTCACTTAGATTTTAATTGATCCGGTATCTTCTTTACAATAAAACTATAACCATGCCTAGAAAGAGGTCAAATCTTTCCCAATGTTCCAAAGGAGCTAAAAGATTGAGGATCATAAGATCCCAAGAATCTACCGAAGAGCGTCAGGAGAGACTTGATGCTGTTCGAGAACATCAGGCTGCAACTCGCTCCGTGGAAACCTATTCAGATCGCGAAGCACGCCTGCGTTCTCAGCGTATTTACGCATCTACATCCAGGTCTCTAGAGACCAGTGAAGAGTATGATACGCAACTGACCGCTGATCGTGAACGTCATACATTGTCTTGCGAGTCGGAGACGTTCACGGATAGAGAATTGCGCTTGAGTTCTCAGCGTATCTACGCATCTGCTGAGGAACGTGATGCGCGACTGTCCGCTAATTGTGAGCGACATGCATTGTTTCGCGAATCGGAAACGTTTACCGATACAGAATCACGCTTGAGTTCTCAGCGTATTCGCACATCTACTAACAGGTCTTTTGAACCGAATGATGAACGTGATGCACGACTAACTGCTGATCAAGATTATCATACACTAGCGACCCGACCCAGCTTCGCATTGGCCTATAGCCTTCCTCGGTAAATGGAAAAATCCAACACAAAAATATTTTTTTAATTCGGATCAGTAGATCCTGAGTTTAGCGCCTTCAACCAAACAAACAAACAAACTTCAGATTTATAATATTATAGTATAGATTGTCCCGAACACGCACACAACAAAATATTCATAATCAGTTAGAAAGTGAGAGAAAAAGAATTGCTGGAGTACGGCATGAAGAGACTGAAGAAGAGCGCAACGAACGTTTGAATTCTGATCGACTTCGACATTCTCTGAACAGAATGTCGAAATCATCTGAAGAATCGGATGTGTCTCAAGATACAATAATATAATATAATATGTTTTCACACACGGCCATCTGACCCCAAACTAGGGAGACCCTGTACTATGGGTGTCAGAAGCTGATATACATACACAAATACATTTTTTTTTTTGTAAATACATACATATATAGATAAACAACACCCAGACACAAGGCAAACACAAGTGCTCATCACACAAATGTTTACCCTGGGCGGGAATCGAACCCGCAACACGCTGCGCAGCAGACGATCGCTCAGCCACTGCGCCAACCGTGTCGTCAATATAGCCGTAGGTCATGGCGACCTTCCTTGGGTTGGTAAGGAACGGAGTTCATTTACGTATACTCCTATGATTGACTACGCTACATATTCCGCCATCGGAGGTATGATTCAAAATTGTACTTTTTGAACGTCTCGAATCATCTCGCGCATCCCGTTGTTTTCCCGTCCCCGGGCTCTTAGAATTCGACATCAGACGTTTCAGATCTTCGATTTTGCCAACCCCGTTGTCGCTGGCATAAGCAACAGGATCCGCGTACGATGTCGCGGGCAGAAGCTAGTATTAAAATAAGTTTAATTTAAATTGTTTTAACTTTTCTTTGAAATAAAATGTTTTGCATTCCTGCTTCTATGAGCCTCTTTTTTCTAATGCTAGTATAAATGGAGTATAGACTAGACTACCATAAAACTGAGAATCTATTTGACTAACCCCACACATTACATAGCTGTTCCACACCTCCTTGAATAACTACTACTCCACAAAAGTAATTTTCACTCACACACTGCTGAATTACTCACATACATCTGTTACTAGTCTAACACTTCACCAACTATTAAGTTTTCTGTGACTTCACATAAGATAAACACTCACTCACACATCGTCTCACACCATGACGCAGAATAAATAATCCCACCAAAAACATTTTGAACCGACTTCAAAAAAGGAGGATGTTCTCAATTCGCTGTATTTTTTTTATGTTTGTTACATCAGAACTTGCGACTGGGTGAGTTTTGCAATTGAAACTTTATATGTTTGATAAGTCTACTTTGCCATCAAATCCCGAGAATTTTGTTTATCTGGCATAATCCAAATCCAAGTTATGAGGGTTCGAAAAAAACTTTTTTGAAAAAAGAGAACCGCCTTCAAAAAACAACTAAAAAGTGATAAATAACTTTAGCACAGTACACACATGACTTTAGTTTCGGAAGTCGGTGGCTTTGCTCTGTTTGTTGTTTTGTATTGCCACCGACTTCCGAAACTAAAGTCATGTGTGTACTGTGCTAAAGTTATTTATCACGTTTTAGTTTTTTTTTTAGGCGGTTCTCTTTTTAGTTAAGTTTTTATTTTCCCGTTTTTAGTGCCTCTTTATCACCCATATCTTTATCACCCCTTATCTTTATCACCCTCTTTATTACGTCTTCTCGGTTTTTGTTGTTTTTTTCAGAAAGCGCTGAATAAATTTCTGTTTGTTGTATACTAACTACTACTACTACCTTCTCCAAAATGTAACAAACACTTTTTTGAAAATCGCATCAAAATCGTTTCAGCCAAACGGGAGATAATCGCGGACAAACATACATACATACAAACATACGGGTCGAACTGATAAGCTCCTGTTTTTTAAGTCGGTTAAAAAACGACGAAGCGCTTCGAGAAAAGGCAGGCAGTGCCCTTGCGTTTCACTCAGGTATGTAGGTATTATTTATTGTTAATACTTCGTCTTTTATTTGTGTTAAGCATAATTATGTTTCACTCTTCCTTAGTTTTTAATTTTTGTTATGCATGTTGTTTAACTTCGTCTCTTGCTCTAGTACACTCTGTAAAAGCTAATTCTAGCAGAGTCTGAAAAATCTATGAATCTTATAAAAATAATTGTGTTTGAAAAAACGGATAACAGACTACTATTAATACGAATACGAATTTACGTACATTGCAATTTTCTGCAATGCTCTTCGAGTTTCATTTTTAATTAAGGAGCTACTTTCTGCCTTTGACTTTATATACACTCGCGAGCAACCAAATCGACTCAAGCCTTGTCGGCGCACACATACATTGATACAACTAAAATTATGAATGGCAATTATTAAAATTATATGTCATTCGAAAGCTTAAGATGTCAGCTTTAATTTGATATCATTATCATTGAAATCCATCCATCATTTTTGAAATAAATGATGTCTGAACGCAAGAGTAGGAAAAACGGGAATTTAGGAAAAAGGATATGTGTCTCGTATTTGACAAATTAAACAAAAAATTTTAAAAATAAAATTAATTTATTTAAATCAGTATTTCGTATTGCCCCCTCTAGCCCTAACTACATCCTGCAGTCTGTTTTTCATGGACCTTATCAATTTTTTGACATTTTCTTGAGGAATGCCGGCCCACTCCTCTAATAATGCTGTCTTTAGCTCGCCTACGCTTGAAGGGACTGGATTTCTGGCCCGAACTCTTCTTTTAAGCTCGTCCCATAAGTGCTCGATGGGATTCATGTCAGGACTGAGCGCAGGCCAGTCCATCGTGCATAATTCGACCTCTTGCAGAAACTGTCGAGTGACTCGTGCCGTGTGGCAGCGGGCATTGTCGTGCATTAACACGAAGTCTTCACCGACAAACCCTGCGTAGGGCACAACATGATCCAGTAGAATGTCGGTGATGTACCGATCAGCTGTTAGCCCGCCTCCTCGGCCGCCCCCAGGCACGAAAACAAGTTCGGTTTTTCCCTCTAAAGAGATACCAGCCCACATCATGCACGAACCGCCGCCATATGCCACTGTTTCAGCGAAACAACATTGGGAAAATCGTTCCCCCGGACGCCTGTAGACTCGGCCTGTCCTGTCACTGCCATGCAGACACATTCTGCACTCATCAGTAAACAGGACCGATCGCCATTGCGCAACGCTCCAATTGAGATGCTCTCGAGCAAATTGAAGGCGCGCTTGTCGGTGGCCTGCAGTCAATTTAGGGCCCGTCGCAGGTCTTTTTGGTGTCAAGCTGGCTTCCTTCAAGCGTCTTCTCACTGTCCACTCGCTGACAGCCACTTGTCGTACACGTCTCAGTTCTTGCTGCACATCAACGCCCGTAAGGTGTCGATTGCGCAGCGAGGTTGAGACAATGAAGCGGTCGTCTCTCTCTGAGGTGCACCGGTGGCGGCTCGTTCTTGGTCTCCGATTGAAGGCACCAGTCTCTTGGAACCGTCTGTATACTCGGGATACAGAAGACTGGCTCAAGTGGAGCTGGGCAGCGACTGCTCGCTGACTTAACCCTTGTTGCAACAAGGCAACAACTTGAGCGGCTTCTTCTGGTGTGGTATCCATGGGTTAGCGAAAACAAGGAATGCAATTTACGGAGATGTGTACCGGTCAACCTGTAACGAGCAACTGATAAGATAAACGGAAGTGGGGGGTTTTTATAGCGGAAGCAGGTAGCGCAAGTCGTGGATTCCTAAAGAGGTAATTTACGCTGACGGCCAATTAAAATGTGTCAAGCGCTTTGTTTTTATTTAAGGTATTGATGTTAATTGAAAGCCTAATTCTTCAGCTTTCGAATGACATATCACTTTTGTTATTACTATTTATCGTTTTAGGAAAATCAATGTATATGTGCGCCGTCTAGGCTTGAGTCGATTTGGTTGCTCGCGAGTGTATACTAGAAATCATTGCTTTCTGCATTTTTGTTTTAATGTTTTTTGTGAATTTTTAATTATAGATACGATGTACCTATCTGAGCAAAACAGTATCGAGTAATTTTAATAATGATATATAAGTTATATCATTATATTAAAATTACGATTTATTACGAAGTTATTCATTCCTAGGACATTTCACACAAAAATACATGTTTGAAAAAAAAACCGAGAAATGCTTCCTAAAAATCCGTAATGGAAAATAATCTGATTGCGACTATGCATGGTGTGTGACGGGCGTCAGCTTTTTTTGCTCTCCAATGTTTGGTGCGAGGTTGCTAGGCAACGCATAAAAACAAACAATGGTAGCTCATTCATTGTAGATACTGTCATTAACAAACAACGAGTAAACTTCTAAGCATTGTTACAATAATTTATTTTAAATTTAACACCATGGCGTGCAAAACGTCGTTCGAACTTCATCACCATTTTCCTAAGCTAGCTGAAGAATCTGGATTTACTTTTAATACACATCGACCTCGTATTCATATAGACTGGAATAAAATAAGTGAGTATTTTAATGTGCCTACTTTGAACCTCATGCATACTTAGATTTTAATAAAAATTTTCGCACTACGACCGCAAAATACTAAAGCAACTGTTGTAGGTACCTATTCATGTGGCGTAACCGTAACGTTATAAAGTTATTAAAACATTTTGTTACAGGACTGATAGATATAGAAAGTTTGATAAAAGAAAGAAAATTTGTTATCATCGAACAACATTTGAATGACGTAAGGACATTATTAATTCGTTATATTTTTTTTTTATAATCATGACCTACTTCGCTAACATTAAGGTATTTTTCTAAGATAATAGTTCCGATGAAGTAGCTTAGAAAATACCTTAGTGTTATTACCTACCGTTTGTAACGAAATAACACATTCAGGTGCATAAAACTCGTAAAGTAGGTTGAATTCTGTATCATTTACTCATTTGAAAGTGTCTCAACTGAACTAAAACCTGGGTCATGCTCAGATCAAAAAGGGGTTATGCCAAAAGTTCAATGAAGATTAAAATAACCCCCTATTTTTGAGCAATCCAAGAAAATAATGATCACAGTAAACATGACATGCTTCATCATCATTTTTGTAAATTGAATCCTTTTACGATCAACAACTGCATACCATTTCGTTTAGGTACTTTATAATTTTAGTTTTGACCATGATTTATTCTTAATTTTTGTGAATAATTATTATTAAATAAAACAACTTTGATCAGATATTAGATTGCGTGATAGAATCTGAGTTCGACGTACGTATACTTGACGAAGGTGTCATGAAACTGTTCAGACTTGCACAACTGGCTGTTGAATACCAACAATTCTGTCGTCATTACCTAGACCGCAGTGTCTATGTGTTGCGAGAAGAAATAACATCTCTAGCACAGGTAAATACCTACATTTTCAAAAAATGGTACAACACCTGAAGATTTTATGTGAACCCTCCAAGTAATGATTTTAAATTCTTGCAGGACCTAAATACATGCAAAAAGGATCTTCAGGAAAAGGATGAAGAAATACGAAGACTAAGGAAAAGATCCAGGCAAAGTTTTAAGACTTCTCTGCCATATGGGAATGACAACATAGCAACTATGATTTTAAAAACCCTATCTCACAAAGGCGATATATTTCCATCGACATCGAACGATGCATTTCAGTATAATAAATGTAATTATTGCGACAAGGTATTTCTTAACCAACTTTACTTGAAGAGTCACATATCAAGACGACATTCTAATGTCATCGAAACACCTCAGAAAGATAAACAAGATAATACTATGAATCACGAAAATAGCAAATTAAGTGAAGAAGTAAATGAGCTTAAGAATAAATTAAAAGCAATGGAAGTAATTATTGCTAACACAACTAACTCAAGTAGTGTAACAAAATCAAACGTAAATGAAGCTAAATCTAATAATAATAACATTATCCATGAGGTAAAAAAAAATATGAGAGATGCTGAGGTTTCAACCAACAATGAAGAATACTTATTAAACAAAATTGAGGAATGGAAAAAAGAGGAACATGCTAATTATAATAAGGAAATGGATAAGTTAAGAAACCAGATCATAGATTCCATTAAGACTTTCAAAGAAAAGGAAACAGAAAAACCTTCTTTAACCGAAACTAATGTAATAACTCAATTACATGAAACAATAAAACAACAGGGTGCAGAAATATTGGCACTGAAAAAAGAACTTTTAGATTCGGTAAGCACAATTAGAGAACTTAGTGTTTATTTTTTAAAACGTGTAACATGTAGTTATAAAACACACTACACACAGACAAACTATTTGACACAATACACACACTACCTATACTATAGATTATCTATCTGTTACGTAAATTACAACTACACATAAATATACCTGTTTTAGAGAATTAGAACAGAAAAAGACAACGCTGCACGAAACAAAGAAGCCGAAGCTCAAGTATTACTTTTATCACATCGCGCAGAAGTTCAATCTAAGCAATACGAGCAGTTGCTTCAGAAGTTGAATGATGTTGCCCGCGATGCTAAGGAGTCTCGCGCTCTCGCAGAAGCAGAGAGGGAACGAGCAGCTCAATTACAAATATTATTGCGACAAAGTGTAAATGTTAAAGCAAATGGGCATATGGATAGTACCGATGATGCACCAGTAAGTCTAAATTAGAATGAATAAAAAATAACAAATAAATGTTAAATTGCTTGAAGTATATAATTATGACATATTTCAGACTCCGAAAAAAAATCCTTCCAATATCAGGAAAAAATCGGTAAAAAGAAAAATTAATTCCGATAAATCTGATCAAGAAGCTGACCGCAAAACCCTTGAAAACCTTCATCGCAAAGCACAAGAATTGCTAAACGTTGGTTCTATCACTTCCAGTTCTTCAGATATCTCTAGTGAAGGAAATGATAAGCCATTGCAAATAAAAGCTGTGGACTTAAAGGGAACTACCATTAATAAAACAGAAAGTTCTAATAAACTAAAAAATGTGGAAGAAGAACCCCTACGTACACCGAATGCTCGTGATTCGCATATTTCAAATGCTAAGACACCAAAAATAAAGAAAGAGAAACTGAAATCTAATCACAGCAAATATTCAAAAGACGTAAACTTACCATCTGTCATCCCTGGCAGGTATTGTTAACTTTTAGACAATATCCCCATAAAATACCATAACCCTACCATTTTTAGGGTTCCGTACCTCAAAAGGAAAAAAAAAGAACCCTTATAGGATCACTTTGTTGTCCGTCTGCCTGTCTGTCCGTCTGTCTGTCAAGACCCTTTATCTCAGGAACGCGTGGAAGTCCCTTGAAGCTGTGAAAAAAATCAAACTTCTCAGTTAACGTGAAAAAAAAATATACGGTCGTTTATGCCGCAAAACACGTATATTATAGTCGGTGGCAAATGTGGCAATACAAAACAACAGACAGAACAAAGCCACCAACTTCCGAAACTTAAGTCATGTGTGTGTGTGTTCTGTGCTAAAGTTATTTATCACTTTTTAGTTTATGAAGGCGGTTCTCTATTTTCATAAAAGTTTTTATTATTTTCCACTATTTTCCACATTTTGAAAATTGGGATTCTTACCTATGCTATTGGTACAGCACAGTAACATTGTAGATCCGATGTTGACCTTTTGCGATTACAGTCCAATGAAAGTAGTAAGAGCGAAGATAACTGAAGAAGTTAATAGTCGCTTAGTGGCGGCAGGCGTGGACCCACTTAAACCTAGACTACCTCGAAGCGTCTTCCAAAAACAACGTTTACAAATACACCAGCAGCAAGAACTAAAAGCTAAGGTAGTAATTACAAATATTTACTTCTAAATTTTCCTTCCAAAACCAGACATGTGTAATTGTGTAGGTAATAATACTGCTCATATTTCAGAAAAATCCCGCCAATGAAAAAGTGAGACATACAATTCTATCGTACTTGGATTCCAGTACAACAGACTTGAAAAAAAATGTTCCTCAAATACAGGAATACGTATCTCCAAAGAAATCATCAAAAGCTTTTAAAAGTCTGACAACTGTTATTTCTAATGTCAAAACAAAAGCATTATCTTTGGTAAAAATTAACGACACGAATGTAAAAGACAAACATAAAGGGCTGAATGCTGAAGTGGCAAAGCGCGCCATGACGTTATTAAAAACTCCTCCGGGCTCTGCATCTACTAGCCCTGTAACTGCCAGGCGCAGCCCGTTTAAGGTATTTAATACTACACAAAATGTATCTCACAATACGTTGAATGCGACAACAAGATTGGATAACTATGCTAAGGAAGACTCTAATAGTAAAGTTAAGAATTCTGTACATGATTCTCCTAAAAAGATTACTGCCATTAGTTATTCCGATGATGGATCAGATGAAAGCGATCATAAATATTATAACACAACTAATGTACAACAGACATCAAAATCTATCGAGAATTTGATTAAATCCCCAGCACGAAGGCCTGCTTCCGCGGCTGCTGACTATAATCACACCGTCAAAAGATTTACAATAACTGATGATAACTTGTTGCGCACGCAATCTGTTACAAGTTTAATTGAGCGTTCTTCAAATTCAAATGAGAAAACTAAAAATTCACCAACAAAAAGCAATGAAATTAGCAGTGATGATGCCGAATCATTTTTGGATATTCCAGTCAAAAAGAATTTTTTGGGTAACAACACGCAAAACACAATAAAACAAACAAAAAGTGTTTTAAAAAATGCTTCCTCAGCATCGTCTTTGAATAAAAAGAAAGTACTTTTCGATATGGATGCAATTCAAATGAAATCCGTGAGTGCATCTCCGTTACAGAGTATTACAGAGAAAAGCGATGGTAATGAAAAATATGAATTAGGTTTAGTAAATCTTGATGGTGAAGAATGGGATATATCCAGGTAACTATGTTGTTATTTTTTTTTACTGTCAAATAATCTTAACATGTCATGCTGTTAAGTGGCAATGGCTAGAATTATTAAGTTCTTCTTATCCATATTGTTTTCGTTTACAGCATTGAAAACGAACCTTTGAAAAATGACACAAAAATACAAAATATAACTCTCACCACCGGCCCAAAGATTGCAGAATTAAAAGAAAAGATAGAATCACAGTTGGCACGACGTAATGACGCTCCTACGGCTCCATTTGTCGGAGCAGTAGATGTTCTGGCTGGTTCGATGACAAAAGCTGCCAGTATAACCGGCAGCAACACAAGTCTCGGCAGCTCAATCCTGGACGACTCTGAAAGTGTACCAGTTTTGAATCACAAAACATTTGTAAAACCCAAACCTATCAGGGTTGCCGCTAAAGATGAAAGTGACATAGATTTATCGGAATTCAGCATGGATGGTATAGTTCATAAGAATGAATCTTTTTAATTTGATTAGGCATGGGATAATGTAGGTATCTATATTGGTACTTTATAATAATTAATAGTACAACAGTGAATATAATAAGTGTTATTAATTTTAAACCATTTTTGATAATAAAATATTGTCTGTTTTACTTTGTATATCCCTCCGTCTGTCCAGCGACCAAAATATGGTCGATTTAAAAATTATTTTCGAGCAGTTTGGGGTTGAAAGCCCCGGGTTTATTTATTTATTTACTAGCTGACCCGACAGACGTTGTCCTGTCCCGATCTACGGGGGATGAAAAGGGGGTGAAAAATGGGGATGAAAAATAGATGTTGGCCGATTCTCAGACCTACCCAATATGCACAAAAAATTTCATCAGAATCGGTCAAGCCGTTTCGGAGGAGTACGGGAACGAAAACTGTGACACGAGAATTTTATATATTAGACTAGCCGACCCGACAGACGTTGTCCTGTCCTTTTCTACCTACTTACCTGCCTATTTACCTACCCTATACCTACCCTATACCTACCCTATACCTACCCTACACCTACCCTACACCTACCCTACACCTACCCTACACCTACCCTACACCTACCCTACACCTACCCTACACCTACCCTACACCTACCCTACACCTACCCTACACCTACCCTACACCTACCCTACACCTACCCTACACCTACCCTACACCTACCCTACACCTACCCTACACCTACCCTACACCTACCCTACACCTACCCTACACCTACCCTACACCTACCCTACACCTACCCTACACCTACCCTACACCTACCCTACACCTACCCTACACCTACCCTACACCTACCCTACACCTACCCTACACCTACCCTACACCTACCCTACACCTACCCTACACCTACCCTACACCTACCCTACACCTACCCTACACCTACCCTACACCTACCCTACACCTACCCTACACCTACCCTACACCTACCCTACACCTACCCTACACCTACCCTACACCTACCCTACACCTACCCTACACCTACCCTACACCTACCCTACACCTACCCTACACCTACCCTACACCTACCCTACACCTACCCTACACCTACCCTACACCTACCCTACACCTACCCTACACCTACCCTACACCTACCCTACACCTACCCTACACCTACCCTACACCTACCCTACACCTACCCTACACCTACCCTACACCTACCCTACACCTACCCTACACCTACCCTACACCTACCCTACACCTACCCTACACCTACCCTACACCTACCCTACACCTACCCTACACCTACCCTACACCTACCCTACACCTACCCTACACCTACCCTACACCTACCCTACACCTACCCTACACCTACCCTACACCTACCCTACACCTACCCTACACCTACCCTACACCTACCCTACACCTACCCTACACCTACCCTACACCTACCCTACAGCTACCCTACAGCTACCCTACACCTACCCTACACCTACCCTACACCTACCCTACACCTACCCTACACCTACCCTACACCTACCCTACACCTACCCTACACCTACCCTACACCTACCCTATACCTACCCTACACCTACCCTACACCTACCCTACACCTACCCTACACCTACCCTACACCTACCCTACACCTACCCTACACCTACCCTACACCTACCCTACACCTACCCTACACCTACCCTACACCTACCCTACACCTACCCTACACCTACCCTACACCTACCCTACACCTACCCTACACCTACCCTACAAAAGTTTTTTTTTTTTTTTTCTCTTCGTAAGAACCATCTTCGTACTTCAAGGAATATTATAAAAAAAGAATTATCCAATTTGGTCAAGCGGTTCGCAAGTTATGCGCTTACCAACACTTTTAGCGATTCATTTTTATATATAAGAAGATTACACTTCAAGCACAAAGTACAGAGGCGGACTTAATGCCATAGGCATTTTCTACCAGTCAACCTTTGGGTGATGCAGAGACAAGCAGTGGTAGGTGTAATCTGAAAAGAATTAAATGGTACTAAGCTAAACTACAAGGATATAAAAAATACTATATGTATATATAAAGTACATATTGTTATATATTACTGTAAATAGATATTTAGACGGATATATCTATACTAATATCATAAAGCTGAAGAGTTTGTTTGTTTGTTTGGTTGAACGCGCTAATGTCAGGATCTACTGGTTCGAATTGAAAAATTATTTTTGTGTTGGATAGTCCATTTATCGAGGCCGGGTTGCTAGTACAAAAATAAAAAGACAAACAATGTAGAAAACATAACCGTTGTGATGAAACTGCCAACTTCTTACAAATGTACTCTCGAACTTAAATTTTGAACGCTAAACGATTGGTTGCCATCCTGATTTCCTGAAGAAGCGCATTCCACAGAGAAATAGATTGCACAAAGAATGAACGGTGAATAAAGTCAGTGCGGTGAGAGGGACAATGAAGAACACGGTTTTGCGATGATCGCAGACTCCTATTATGGTTGGCACAAATGTACTGAAAGTGGGGAGCAAGGTAACTAGGGGAAGTGGGAGAAACAAGAAAAGAAAACAAGGTGGTTAGCGCCCTTTGCTCCCTACCCTGACGTATGGGCAAGCAGTTAAGAAGAGACCGGTGCTCGGAGAAATTCATTGAAAACGAATCGAATGCAGTTATTTAGAAGACGGTCAAGTTTGTCGAGGAGATCTGCATCACATATCACCATAATCGATGATAGGAAAAAATAAGGACTGTACAAGCATTGTTTTCGTATTTGAGAGTAAAAAGTTTCTCAAACGGTACAGAGCTCGGAACGAATCAGTAACCTTCTGGCTGACACGAGCGACTTGAGTATGCCACTTCATAGTGCTGTCGATGTGCAAGCCAAGATTTTTTACATCAGTGCTGAACGGAACGACCGTACCGTCGAAAAGAACTGGTGGCAAGGTTATACTATCCAGCTTGCTCAGACTGCGAGAACT
This sequence comes from Charanyca ferruginea, assembly GCA_947361185.1. Classification (NCBI taxonomy): domain Eukaryota; kingdom Metazoa; phylum Arthropoda; class Insecta; order Lepidoptera; family Noctuidae; genus Charanyca; species Charanyca ferruginea. Next base: position 14,566,347 of record OX376059.1, on the reverse strand, counting down.
CCCAAGGTGATAGCCTGACGTTTATTCCGATTTACTGACACACCAAATTTACTGGACCAGGTTTTTATGGCCATCACGGTCCTATTTAGCTTATCGATTAGATCTTGCATTTCGTCAACCCTCCCCTGACAGTACAACTGCAAGTCATCAGCATATAGATGATACGCACACTGAAGCTCAGAAGTAAGAAGATTAATAAAAATGGAAAACAGAAGAGGAGATAGAATACCGCCTTGAGGAACACCAGTTTCCAAATCACACCAACATGACGAGGCATCCCCAACATGAATTGACTGCTGGTGTTCCTGAAGGTAAGAGGAGAACCATTCCAGTGCTCCGGGAGAGACCATAACATGGGATCAAATTGCCAAAAGGATGTCGTGACTAACGGTATTCGAGAAATCAACCAACACCAGTATCGCTACCTTGGTGTCTTCCAGCCCTGCCCTTACATCGCCAGTCACTTTAAGTAGAGCGGAAACAGTGCTGTGCCTAGGTCTGAACCCAGATTGAAGCGGGCTGATAAGCGAAAAATGCCGGTTAAGCTCGTCGAGATCTAAATTTCGCGGTTTGCCAATACCCAGACTTCCAAGAAACCAAATATCGGCAGAACAGGAAGAAGTTATATTATCTAGAATGTGGCGGCGCGGCGGCGTTTACCGTTGCGTATCATCTGATTGCATCTATTCCTTGCAACCTTGTATAATGACCAGTTCTCGTCAGTACAATCCCTCTTAAATTTGCGGAACGCCCTACGTCGCATCGCTATCCGTATCCCTCTTATCATCCATGGGGCAGGAGGACGTTTATGTTTAATTTTTTTGATGGGAGCATGGATATTATAGAGGTTGACCACAGCATCGTTAAATTTTGAAAGCTTGAAAGAAGAAACCTTGTCGTCAACCAAAGAGGCTTCCAACATTGGCTCCCAATCCCAATCAATCAAGGATGCATCCTTCTTAAGCTCCTTAAAATTCATCCGCGCAAAACAACGCCTGTACAGAACCTTGGGTTTGGGTTTGGAAGGATTTAGGACATATTAAAGGAAAATCATGTCGTGATGAGTAAAGCCAGAAGCGTCATATTGACCATGGGAGGATACGAGGGAAGGATTCGAGGTGAGGATCAGATCGAGCCAGGTGTCATCACCAGCAGTGTTATGGTGGGTAGGTTGAAGCGGCAACACGTGCAGACTAACCGACTCTATAAGATGGAGGAGTTAACGGGATCGCCCATGATGATGTGATGTGCATACTCTGAACCCAAAGATTCAAGTACCGATTCGAATTCAGTGAAGTAATCAATAGTGGGGGGGACAGTAAACGACACCAATAGCAGTTTTGGCTCCTTTGACACAGACTTCAAGGAAAATAAACTCGGCAAAAGCAGAGTTTTGTGATGAGGAAGAAGCAAGAATTTTATATGGAAAGTCACTACTAAGGTATATGGCAACACCACCCCCTCCCTTACCAATCCTATCATTCCGCATAAGAGTGAAACCAGTAAGAGAGTAAGTAGTGGGATCATCCTATATAAGAAAATGTCCAGAAGTCAACCCTTAGATCACGGGAGTGTCAACCAACGACACTTCCCGTATAACCAAGGGTGCCAGCCCTTGGTTCCATTTACAGTGGAGGGCGACGCAGACGAAATGCCTTAATATTTTTGTGTAAATAATAATAATAATTAATATGTTGGGACATTTCACAAGGCCATCTGACCCCAAACTAGGGAGACCCTGTACTATGGGTGTCAGACAGCTAATGGTTGCTGGTGGTTGGTTAAATGGTTTAAATACACACAATTCGTAGAACTGTTCCACAGACCACAGTAATAAGAGCCTTTGAAAAATAGGCGAGCCTCAGAGTATTCTAGGTCCTAGATTGATGAGGTACACGTATACCTACACATACAACTACCTATTTTTCAAACTGAGCTAAGATTGACCTGTTAACTTTTTTTTTATTTGTAGGTACATAAAAAAACAAGGTAGGTACCATTATACATGTAGGCAGTAAGTTGTACTGACCCCAGCACATCAAGCTATCCCAAACTGTCAAATTTTGCCGATGGAACTTAACGCCTATTCTTAAGATTGTGCTATATAACTCAACGGCGGCGGCGCATGGTGTGACTAAGGTTTTCCAAGACGCATTGGAAGAATGAAATGTAGGTGAAAAAGCCGGTAGTGCTAGGCCGCCTTTACACTTAAAAGTTTTACTCACGTAAGTAACTCACGTGATTAACTTACGATAAAGGAGATATCCACTTTTTGTATGGACGTCGGTTTTTTATTCCGAGATAAATTGAACCAGCATCAAACTGCACTAATATAAAAGCGACAAAACTACGGAACTTAAAACCACTGAAATAATATTTTTAGACCCCTCCATTTAAGATAAAAATAATAAACTATTTAATGTAAGTACATATATTTAATTTTAACATGGCAACCCAAAAAAAACCCACCAGAGAATCATTTGTCAGAAACACGAAGCTTATAGATAAAAGTGGAGCCAACAATCTACATACCTACTTAAGGGAAACCAACTGTGGGCAGACGCTCCCTTTCTGAATGCATACATAAGAACGAGACAGTGATATGTGTTTTCTTTGTGAGTCTTGTGTGCACCGCGCTCTGAGGCGGACATTGCGACACGGTTAATAATATAATTATTACTGTAAAGCGCGGCGCAAGCCATCGCTCGTAATTTTGTTGCCATGAGTGATAAACTTGTGTCAAATGAACTGCTGGCGTTCCTGCAACAGAAACTGGACGTGATGGACGAGGTGTCCGCCATCCAGATCTGTGTGTCGAATTTCAGCGAGGACGATATTGCTGCTGCGAAGCAGCTGCTGTTCCGGTCGCTCAATCTGATGGTGTCTCGTCGGCGCGACGGGACAAAGAGAAGTGTGCAAGACATCATCACGCTTCTGAAGGCGACCGATCCTGATGAAGTTCCGGCGACGTTTGTGGCGAGGGACCTGAACAAGTTACCTAAAGTCACGTTCGACCACGTCGACGTTACGAGCCTGTTGAAGGACATTAAGTCTTTGAAGGCTAGTCTAGCTGATGTGCAGAGGAAGTTGGAGACATCCCAGAGCACCGTTGCAGACCTGCGCCCAGAACTCGATGAGTTGCGCAACTCTGTAGGGTTAACTGGGTCGCCGGTGCGTGTAAGCAATGCGCCGAGGTGTCGGCTGCCAAGACACATCAGTCACGAGTTTCGCGTCAGCAGTTTTGTCGCCGGCGCCGATTGCTGAGTCAGCGTGTTGCGCCACAAGCGTGCCTCGTTGCTCCGCTCCCGTTACCGCAGCTCCTCCCCGCAGCGCTGCCCGACCGACTCGACCATCTGACCCATTGGTCACTGTGAGCACCCCCACTGCTCACCCCGCAAAGCCCGTGACTATGAAGGAAGCTAACCGGGCTGATGATGACGGCTTCGTGACAGTGCAAAGGAGGAAGCGCCGGCAGAGCTGTAAGAACCGCTGCGGCAGGGCTCCTACGGAGCCCAACGAAAAACTACGTGCTGTGAAACCGAATACCCCGGTGTATATTTCCCGTCTCCACTACGCCACTGACGCGGAAGACATCGTGAAGTAGGTACGTACGCCAAAGGCTGAAGTACGCGCCGAGAGTGCAGTTGCTGGAGTCGCATCGCTACGTCAATGCGCATACCAACATGCTACCTGCATCAGGTGTTGGATGAAAGCTTTTGGCCACAGGATGTGGTATTCCGCCGCTTTCGCGGACAAGTGCCACTGGAACGTACAAAGACTTAGTGCAACTAAGTGCTACTAACATAGTTTTAAGTTTTATTTACTAAAACAATTGTTATATTGTTATATGTATACTTAAGTTAAGGTATTTTTCTATGGGTCTTTGTTACCTGAAAATAAATGGTTTTATTATTATTATTATTTATCTTATGTATGCATTCAGAAAGAGAGCGTCTGCCAACAGTTGGTTTCACTTTGGTACCTATTTAGAGTGTTGCCTCCACTTTTATCTACACTAATATTATAAAGAGGAAAACTTTGTTTGATTGTAATGAATAGGCTCAAAAACTACTGGACCGATTTTAAAAATTCTTTCACCATTCGAAAGCTACATTATCCACGAGTAACATAGGCTATATTTTATTTAGGAGAAAAATAGGGTTCCGTAAGATATAATGAATAGGCTCAAAAACTACTGGACCGATTTTAAAAATTCTTTCACTATTCGAAAGCTACATTATCCACGAGTAACATAGGCTATATTTTATTTAGGAGAAAAATAGGGTTCCTTAAGATATTTCAAGTGTTTTTCGGCCACAAGGTGTAAAAAATCAACCAGAAAAGTTACTTATTTTGCGTACGCTGCTTAAACTATAAAAGATAGAACCATAAAATGTTCTAATTAATTGTTGATCTTATAAATATCTACAAAAAAGTCCGCGACACACTATATCTATCTATGTCGAGTGAGGCACAACAACCATTCATTATTTAAAAATCTTTAATTTTTTTTGGACTACATTTAAACGCGTTTATTTTACTCATGCTATTAATCCTTATCAAAATAAATTATTTCATCACTAAGTACAGTTTATGTAGATAATATTTGGTCTTTGAATGATTAAAATTGAACGTTTGGTTTTGAAGTTATGGCGAAATTAAAATATTACGATTTCTGCTGCACGGCGCGTTGCGAAGTGGGCGTCACCAAGGCGGGGGTGCGCGTGCGGGAGGGAAGTTTAGATCTATGAGTAAGCCCGGATGAACTAATGGAGAATCTCCATTAGGGGCGATCTCCATTGGAGATCGCCCCAAAGCAGATCCTTCAGTTCATAACAGCTGCAGGGTTTGGCGGCGATCTCTAACCAACACAAGCGGCGATCACAATAGACCAACTCTGGTCGCAGTGATATCACAGCCGCAAAAGCAAATAAAAATAAATAAAAAAAAAGGTACCCGCGCGGTATACCCTATCCGATCCAGATGACGCTATTACCCTCCTTCAAGAAAGAAATAGGGCCACTAGCACACGCCCCCCGCGACGACCCCGTAACGCCCCCCCCCCTGACCCTTGCTAGCGCCAGCCCGTGTCGCTGAGCCCTTAGCTATAAAATAGCCCCTAATTAATGGAGACCCGATCAGGCCCCTCTTTCCCACTGGGCACACTGGGCACGTGCCCAGGGCCCCGCGATCCATAGGGGCCCTCAATTGTCAGATCACTAAACGATCAAATCAAATTCAAATTAATTTATTTGCTATAAGTGTTGGTACAAATTAACCGATACCTACCTAATAATTTAAAAAATACCTATTTATTTTGACAGAATCAAACAGTAAAAATAAAAATGCAATTTAATGGTGCCCAACTACATCGCTTTGAAGAAAAATAATCAGTGAACTAGTTTTTCATACAATTTAAAAAGAAACTCTTTAAGTACAGTCGAACAACGTAATTAGTTTACACATTGCACGCACACGCGGTATGAAGAGTTACATACACAAACGTTAAATAAAACGAACGAGTTCTGCTTTTTATTAGTGTGCGTATGTCGCGTCACTAAGCAGTAACTATAATATCAATGTATGTATCGTCATCAGTAATCTGTGTAATTGAATAAGTTATAATATTTCGCACCCAATCATTGTAACAGGTTTGGCGCAAATGGCTAACGTATCTGGTTAGTTATTAAGAAGTCTTAAGATCAAATCTCGGTTGCAATACATTCTTTTTGTTTTGTTAACATAATTTTCGTAAAACTTTCATTACCTAGTTGAATTGCTAACAATTCAATTCCGTTCACAGATGAGTAAAATAACGTTTGAGAAGTGCGCACGGAACTCTCAGCCAATTTATTTTGACCGTTTAGGATATAACTACCCACAATTTTTGTTTATTTTTTTATACTTCCACCTTAGTTTATAAAAAATGAGCATTCTTAGTTGTCAGTCTACGAATATAAATTGCAATCCTAAGTATATAGATGAACACTCATATTTCTGTGCGTTCTTTGTTTTTGATCCAATTGTGCTTGAACTTTTTCCAACCATGCAACAAGACGCAATTCATTGTTTTGCATGAGCAAAACGTTTTCATTAGTGAAATTGCAAGGTGATTATTAATATCGGTGAGTAACAAAGCTACTCGTGACAATGTTTTCATTACGTTAGTAATATTCCAACTCAAATTCTTAACTTATCTCACCTTTGACCTATGACTAAATTAATGTAAAATAATATTTAAATATATCAGAATTTGATTCTGATAAAATTTACTTATGCCAGTCTGTTTTTGTCTAACATAAAACATTTAGTCGAAATAAAGAAAAACTTTTAAATTATGTAATTAAAATAGTCATGAAACACGTTTATTATTTATCTAATAAATAAATAACGGTATTAAGTTTTATTACAATGATGCAATATAAGACAGTCAGTTAATTTATCTATGATTAAGTATCCACCAATTCACCATTGTTTATCTGCATTATTTTAAATATTATTGTAAATATTATGTTTTTATTCATTAAGGAGAACCGTGCAGTTATGTGTCCATCGGAGTGCGTATTCTGAAAAAATAGACCATCATCGACGTGGGCCAAAACCGAAGGCGAATTCTTCGGCTCGTTACCACGACATCGTGGCAAGGCTGTTTACGGGACTAATCCGTTTTTATCCACCCGCATAACTGCATCAACACATAATGACATGTGTGCTTACAAACAGTGCGATATCACCTGCTGACCGGCATGAAGCTGGTTTAAGTTGCAGTAAGCCACCACGGAAGATTTTTCTGTCCAACGCTCACCGGCAAAAACAAATTCTATTCGCTAGGTCATATTATTATATTTATTTTAATTGGGAGAACAATGTGTTTATTTTACTGATGAGAAATGTTTAAAGTCGTTTATAGATGGCGTTAAAATACTGTAAACGAAGCCGAATTACTATTAATATACTTAGGTTTAAAAGCTACTTCATGTTGCCGTGATTCTCTTATAAACACCTAAGTTATTATGTATAGTCCGTAGTTGACAGTTATTTGCAGTATTTATTTTGAAGTGTAAGTGATGTTATTGTTATTCAGTTAGAAGTAAAATTAATTTCTTACTATCTAACATGTTGATTCACTTCACTTTCAATTCCACTTTGTTTAAATTTGTATACATTGAAAAAACAATTACGTCCATTCATATTCAATAAAAAGAAAACTTTGTCTTGTCTTATAAACTCTTAATGAAGTTGCCAATAGTGTTCTAATGATAAAAAAGTTAGGTATCAATAGCGATATAATAATATTTTCAACACACTTGCTCATAAAATGGCTCTAATTTCACCGCAATTAGGCACATAATGACACCTGTAATCAAACTGTGACTTTTTCATTGCTATTATTCACAAGTGAGTTATAGGGTTTTTTTTTTTATTTTATTGGTTGAGTTGCTTTGTTCTTAAAAAAGTTTCGATACAAAAAATATCGTGTTCAATAGTACAAATAAATTAATGTACCTATTGCTTGCTCATTTCATGCAACTTCGTATTTAAATAGATAATTTCACTTATACCTTTTGTAATAAATAAAACTATCACTTTTGTTTTCTCTGTAATAAAGAAAACTTTGAATTCCCCATTTTGTACGTGGCTACGTAGAACGCTATCCGCGAAAAGACACAAAAAAGAAACCTCATTCTTTTAGTCTATGGCCAATCGCCATTGTTTGATGCGCGCGCATAGGAAAACTGATAAATTTTTCCCGCCATTGCGAAAAAAAATTCACAACTCGTTTTCACTGTTGAAAATGATTTTTTAGAATAATTTTCTTCACAAGTGTGTTGAAAAACGTCGTATGATACACGTGTGTATTGATGATTACCGTTCTCGGCTCTCTTAAGACCCTCACCTAACGGCTCGGGTCTCAATGGCGCCTCAGCGGTAATCACCAACATTACACACTTGTACCATAATGTACTATTTTACAATAGTTTGCGTTATATAAATAATTGTATTGGCTACACGTAGTTTTTTATTTGCTAATATTATAACCCATGCCAAATTGAACCCTAAGCCAACTCTTGTAAGAAACATAATAGTCGAAACGAGCTGGCTCATTCACTAATGACCCAATAGCGATAAGGAACAATAGGATTCCGCATTCCATCTTTTATTATTAGTGATCGATGATTCCAACGCCTAGGTTATTTAATAAAATATTTTGATTTATTTTATTGGTTTTATTTAATTACCTTTTTATTTTTTTGTTTAAGTAATTTTATTTGACACAAAATATTAATGTTTTATAGGACAAAGAAAAAATAAAAACCCAAAACCATAACACCCGCCGGGGTTTGATCTTACGACACGAGGCTTATCTATGCCAAGTGCTTCCACCGACCGGCTATCTGGACCTTATTTTTAAGGTTGAAATATTGGACTTCATTCAATTAAAATTGGTATACGTGGGTATATCATACGCACACAAACAGTTTAACTTCATAACCGACTAACCGACTAGTTCATTTACACACACAGTGACAATATCCCGTATGTGTGGCCTGTAAATCAATTACGTTGGCCGAGTGTACTATGATTTCATGTAAATCAATGATCTTTCAGTGGATTTAATGATTGGTTGGAAGCTCATTAATCACATAATTTAACACATCAAAATAGCCCAGTAAAACTATAATGACTTGTCTGGCACAAAGTAAAGCGGTTGGTAGATTTAGATAAAGACTTCTCAACATCAAAAAGAAGTCGATTCCTGGAGAAATATACTTCTAAGACGGATTGTAGCAGTTGTAAATTAATAGTAAATTGGCATCGAGAGAGCTTCACGGTGACAATGAAATCCTCGGAACATCCAAATATGGAAATTATTTTGGATGTGTGGAGTTATTGAGTGAATTTAATCAAATATGTGCAGATCACTTGAAAAAGATTTGGGAATCCTGGAAGAGGTAACTTTTCTTATTTAGCAGCAAATATCTTTGATGAGTATATTGACGAAATGGAATAACAGATCCTAAAAAAATAAAAAATCAGTAAACCCTTCTAAATGTGAATTATACCTTGCGGACATTACTGAGAGACAATCGACCTTAGAGAAATTTAATGCAATAGCCCCAGACATCAAAATTTCAAGTTCTTTAACCTCCTAGGTCTCCTATTTAGGAAGATAGCTTTTCACTTTTTACTGAAGATAAAATTAAACATTTTAATGATATTTCGGATAGACTTTCCAAAATTAATCTATTTGCGGCTTTTATCCTCATTCGATATTGTGGTTTCGGCCCAAATTGTATGTACTACCTCCGCTCTTCACCATTGTGGAAGCATGGCAGCCACACCTCTTGGACAAAATTGATCAAATTATAAAAAAAAATACACACATTCGAATTGATAACCTCCGCCTTTTTGAAGTCGGTTAAAAATACATTAAAATAAATTTTCAATGTGGCCCTGGATGACCGAGCGTAGCTATAAGCCACACTATCCATTCGTTTTGATGTTCGCGGCGTCCGCAAAATTTCTAGTGTCAGTTTACCGGCGTTCCTGTCCTCCGTCTACAGCACCGAAAAGTTACCCAAACTTTTTTATCCCCATCACTGGTTGACTTTGAACTGCCGTACTTGACTGATGCGGTGAACGCCTGGAAAGTGGCTTGCCCGGATACAGATTGGCCCGTGAACCCATCTTCCCAGAGACAGTGGGATGAGCCGCTCTGCAGGTTCGTACGGAATAATCTAATCAATACGTCAACCAATTCTGGTGAGCGTGCCCGCCTACTGGCTGTGGGTGAGTGGGAATCGGGCCTCTGGCTTCAGGCACTTCCGTCACCCAACATCGGTACCATGCTGAGTGATACTACCTTCTGTCTCGCTACATGCCTGTGTCTGGGCGCTCAATTCGGGGCTCCGCATCGCTGTCAGTGTGGTGACGCTGTCGACAGCCTCGGACATCTCATCTTCCTAGCACGACGTGTTGTGCTGGGGCGGCTGCTGCAGGTGCCGAAAACCTTAAACGGCGCAAATGTAATATCTTTCTTGGAAGCTATATATTTGAGCTGTTTGGGGTGGAGACCATGGGGTCCGAGTGCCCATCTTGTTTTTCGGGACATCGCCAAGCTGCTGGTCGACTCTTCATGTGATCCGTAGGCTGGTCTACTCTTGGGTCAAAGAATTAACATTGCCATACAATGTGGCATTAACAGAACATTTAGGTTAAAAAAATGTTTTCAAAGGTCTTTCACAAACCAAATGGTCAGCTCGAGCTGATGTAGTAAGCGCCCTGCATGAAAGTCATAAACAAATTATAACTTTGATGTTCATGGCTAAAGACGATCAAACTAGAGACGACGTTCTTAATATGTCCAGAAAAATGGGAAGCCTTGAATTTTTTATAATATTTAAAGGAAATTTGTTTTTTTTTTTTACCTATATTGGAAAGAATAGACAAATAAGTAAATAATTATCATCAGCAAGGAACTATAACACTAGACGTTATACGAATGTTTAGTTCTCTTGATGATTTTATTATTAACTAGCTGACCCGACAGACGTTGTCCTGTCCCGATCTACCTACTTACCTGCCTATTTACCTAGACCTACCCTACACCTACCCTACACCTACCACTACCTAAGTGCAAAATTGACTCTTTGACGTTAGGAACATACCTACATTGTTTAAACAACAGTGACTGCTTGTAATTCAATATGAACTTTATACAATAGCAATAAAGCTCGTTTTAGTTAGAAAACGTTTGTATGGGAAAATGAAAAGGGCTGTTTTTAAGGTTTTTCCGGCAATTATTCGATTTTTTCTCGCCGTAAAAACCATATTTGAACTTCAACGAACATTTTAAAAAAAGAATTGGCCAAATTTGTCCAGGCGTTGTTGAGTTATGCGCTTACCAACACATTTTGCGATTCATTTTTATATTATAGAAGATGTCAGGGATAAAGAATCATGGCGAGATCCATACATTCATTTGTATGAAAAAAATAATAATTTAGAAGGTTTAAAATATTATCCAATGTGAAGAATACATTACCAGGAGAAGATTGATGTACCTACTTACCATATTTTTAAACCACCGCATAATTAAAATATTTTAAAATGAAAATAACAATTTTCCGTTTCATTTTGATGCCCGTTTGGTGTTTATAAAAAAAGAAAGTGACAAGCGTCGTTAACGGATCTATCAAATTTGCAGACAAGTGATGTGACAAGTGTGTGGAAAAAATAATCATTATTTGTGAGATTATTTCCCATAAAACGATGCAATTTCGTTGTAAGAACTGCGAAACGGCGACCGTCAGTGACCCTGTTACTGTCAGTCACAGTCTCTTCTGAAATAATGAGCTTTTCGTTAAACTATTCACTTTTTTTTGCGGGATGTTAAAAATATTGTAAATGTCTAAAGCTACTCTTTAGGTACCCAAGAGTATAATAATTATAATTTCAACTTCTCTAAACATCTTAATTTTTTTTGTACAAATCCTGCTATGATCTTTTGATTACTTCGAATCGTCCGCCAAGGAATAAAAACCCAGAATCTGACTACAAAGACCTATCTCAAAGAACAAGACAAGTCGTAGAAACTCACGTCAGTTTTTTGATGGTGCCGTCAATGCTTCAAGAGAAATTAACCAGTTTGTCGCTAATGTCCATGTAAGTAAAGAAGTGGTTAAAGATTTTGCCCACTCCTTCAATCAACATAGATTTTTAAGCACTAATCTGTGTATGCTACAAGAGTTACTTTTTAAATTATATTATTAAATTCTTTTATTTATTTACTAACACTTTGGCCGCGACTTCGTCCTCGTGAAAATTTTCAAGGAACCCTAATTTATTCAATGTGTAAATATAACCTATGCTACTCAGATATAATGTAGCATTCTAATGGTAAAAGAATTTTCGAAATAGTCAAAAGATTTTTGAAATCAGACCAGTAGTTTTTGAGTTTATTCGTTGTAAACATACAAAAATACAAATCTTTCCTCTTTAATATTAGTGTAGATTTATTAAATACAAATAAATCTAGAACTTTACTAAACTACTTTCTTTGTCTATACTAACAAAATAGTGCTCTGTTTAGAGTTTAGGTCATAGGGGCCCCATTATCCTATTGTGCCCAGGGCCCCCAATAGGTTAAAGACGGCCCTGGACCCGATCCAGCCTGTCTTTTTGCTGCCCTCTCTCAGTGACGCCCTAAGCCGAGGCTCGTACCCCACAGGGGGTGCCCTTAGCGTAGTCACTTAGTTTTTAAGTTTTTGCCCTGGCTGGAGGGCCTAAGAATCACTTTTTTAGGCATCACAGGATTGTCCGGTTAAGCAGTAACCAACCCTCAGGTTGAACTGCGAGATGACATTCAGAATAAAAAAAAAAAGCCCGTCGCCGCCGCGATTCGCGCAACTCTCATCGCCTCGCAAGTCGCGCCGCAATTCGCGTCGCCGCACAGTGTGGGAATCTCGCAATCTAGGGGGATTTAAATCAAAATATAAATTTTAATAATTGATAATACAGTTATAACTTATTTATACCTAAGACCCTATTTGTCACAGCTACATATTGAAGTGAGTAGATAATAATCGTTGTACCCTTACAATACGAACAATAACATTACAGTGTCATCTTCACTTGTTATTACTGATCAAATTAACGTATAGTCTTGTTTATTGGTTTTCTATTGTATTGTGTATATACTTCTTGGTAAGATAGAGTGTATTTTATTTTATATAATATATATATATATATATATTATAATAATTATTAATATATAATTAATAATTAAAAAAATATTAAAAACAAAAATCAATTTTTAATACAACTTTATTATCTATCAGTATTTTAGTTTTTTTATTTATTTGAATACCAATCGATATCATTTTTAACTTGTATCTTTTATTTCATTCATTTTGGAATTAAATTCCCCTAGATGGCGAGATTCCCACAATGTGCGCCGGTAGCTGTGGCATACTTGAATTATGTTGTCAACCATTTGTTTTCGGCGCTCACCGCTTGACGCGCCTCACGTCGCGCCGCAATTCGCACCGCGCCTATCTGTGGCCAAGGGTTAAAGGAGAAAGGGCATATTTTTACAGCCATCATAATCTATATAGGTACGCACGCTAACAGACGAAAACAAAACCACTGAAATACATTTTAGTTAGTTTACGTTGAATTACCAAAAAATTTACAGGTGTTTTAATTTTAATGAATATTTATTTGGATTATTTTTGTATGAAATCTTACTCTGTTCAACTTTAGAATAACTCATGCCCATTTGAACTAAGGACACACATTTTATTCGTTCAACTTTTGAATATCGTACTTTAAACTGAACGCTGAAGTGAATGCTTTCTGTCATGACTGATTTTTATAGATCAATAATTAAAAGCATTTATCAAAACTTACCACATGTTTTATTTCTAATAAGTACTACTCATTCCAAATGCTAGTTCAACTATTGGGTATAAAATGTTCATGATTAGGGCTCAGTGTTCAACTTTAGGGGATTTTAACTAAATTTTTAAAAAGATAATTTTTAAAAAGAAAGTTGTAGATTTAGGAAGCTATTTTTTTTATTGATCGTTTCTTGAGAATATATGGAATCATTAAAAAAATCAGCGAGCATCAATATCATGAGATAACTGAGATACAGCCATAGAGTAAAGTAATAGGGGAAGATTGGCACCATTCGTACACTTTTTAGACTTTGATTTTTATTTTTTTTTATATCAAAGATAAATTGCTTAACTAATATATTTTAATAACAAAGTACATACATTCAGCTTTCTAATAAAATAAAAATGTATGGAGTCATTATTTCTTAAAATAAATGAATGAAATGCATTTTAATAAAAGATGTCAAATGTCCGAATCTACCCCACTATAGGGGTACATTCGTTCGTACGTAGGTAGGGGAACATTCGGACGGTAGGTTGGTAGGTAGGTACAGGTTAAATAAAATAGCAAAGTAAGTATCAAAACTCGTATTAATTGGCATTAAAAATAGCAACGATGTAATAAACTAAATGACAAAACTTTTAATCAACAACACATCATATTCATTTCTTAGAAAAATAAATCATTGAGTAGAAAAAACACAACATGGTGCAGACTACACTAATTTTTAATCCGAATCATTCATTTAGAGATCAATATTGTTAACGCCTAACCCGGCGATGCGCGGGGGGTCTGGTCGGCCCCTCCCCCGCGACCCCGCGTGAGCCTATATAAACGCGTGCGCGGGATCATTTTTCGTGTAATCGACAACTAGCATTATATTCAATATTTCGAACATAAAGTATCAAAGCATTGTATCAAATTTAAAGTAATTAAACGAGTAGTCTACCATCAACCCGAGTATATTTTCAGCTCCGCACACTATACCTGACACACAGCACAAGCATTGCAAGGTTACCCTAGACATTTTGGTGCCGTGACCAGGATTCAGAATATTGGAAATTGTTAAAAAGGAACAAATTGAAGGACAAGGCCAAGGACATAAGGAGTTAAAGGACAGAGGGAAGAGAGAGTAACCAAAAGGATAATTTACGCCAAAAATTGGTGAGCCCATTCCTTTTTTTTCCCGACTACCTACTACCAACTTTTCCTAGTGCCGATATTGGTTATTTTGTGGTAAGGTTTCTGATATTCTGGTGTCTGTTGGTGTAGAACCTGGGTATTGTATAATTTAATTGATAACACAACGTAGGATTTGTCGTATTTTAAACAATGTCTTTTGCGGCCAGAAAAAGTGCAGAGCCAATAAAGCGCCGCAGCTACATAAAGGGTAGATTGACAATTTTTAAATCGTTTGTAGAAGATATTAGCGAATTAGAAAGGCTATCAGATCAGCAAACAGCCGAGCTACGATTAAGATTAACGAAATTAGAAGCATGTTTCTCAACTTTCGACGATTTACGGTCTGAGATTGAAATTGAATCTGAAGACCCGAGCGAACAAATGAAGATTCGTTCCGAGATCGAAGGTCAATTTTATTCTTTAATTTCTCAAGGTAAATGCATTTTAGATAAATTTGAAGTTCATGCTAAACGAAAAAGTATAGCTCATCAATCTTTTAGACAATCTGGAAGTTTCGAAAGTGCCGACGCATTTACAAGTTGTATAAAATTACCCACCATTAAGTTACCCACGTTTGATGGAACTTATAGCAAATGGTTAGAGTATAGAGATAAATACGAGGCATTAATTCATAAAAACGAAAATATTGATACGATAAATAAATTTCATTACTTGCGATCATCATTGGAGGGTAGCGCTGCATTAATAATTAACTCTTTGTCGTTTTGTTCAGATAATTACTTCGTTGCGTATGACTTACTGTGCCAACGATTTAACAATAAAAGACTTTTAATAAATAATTATATGAAAGCATTATTTAGCATAGGTGTTACAAGAGAGTCTGAAAATTCACTGCGTTCTATGATTGACAATATAACTAAGAATTTAAGAGGCCTAAAGACTTTAGAACAACCCGTAGAACACTGGGATACCATAATAATCTATTTAGCCGTAAATAAACTAGATAATGTAACTTCTAGAAAGTGGGAGGAATATAAAAGTTCCTTAGGAGATATACCTACCCTCGAAGAATTCTTTAAATTTTTACGTGATCGAGCTGACGTAATCGAATCGAGCAGGTCTTGTAAAATAAGTGGAAATAGTAAAAATGAAAAGGCCACGAATTTGGTTGCGTCTGCTCAAATGAGCAGTACCCGTCCCTCTAATTGCGTCGTTTGTAATCAAGATCAACGCTTATTTGAATGCACGAGGTTTATTTCTATGAGTTTGGCAGAAAGAAACGAAGTTGTTTCAAAAAATAAATTGTGTCTTAATTGCTTTAAACCGGGTCATCGCGCCTATAATTGTAAATCAGCTGGCTGTCAAACATGTAAGTATAAACATAATTCTCTGTTGCATAGAAGTAAACCTCAAACAGCAGATAGCAATGTAAACTCGAGTAGCGGTGTGCATCAGGCGATAATCGAACCGGCAACGACTTCAATGCCCGTCGAGCCGATCACTGCGCATACGTTCGCGCCGGCGCAGCTCGCAGCGGAACCGGTTTCCTTATCGACGATCGCCGCTAAACACGTACTTCTTTCAACCGCGCTAGTTAAAGTATTTAGCAAAGTAGATAATAAATATTATGTAGCACGTTTATTATTAGATTCTGGTAGCTAAATATCGCTAGTAACTGTAGATTTATGTAATAAGTTAGGGTTGTCGCGCACCGAAGTTAATCAAAATTTGAATATTTATAGGAAATAGTAAGATACAAGTAGCAAATAGCTGTAAGTTAGTAATACACTCAAGGCATAACGATTTTTCGGTAGAAGTTGACTGCATGATCTTGCCAAAAATTACGAATAGGTTACCAAATGTGAAGGTAAATGTAAATGAATTGAATATTCCTGGTAACATATTCGGTAATTTGGCGGATAGCAGATTTTATGAACCTGCCGACGTAGATATATTGGTAGGAGCAGATTTGTTTTGGGATTTGGTGACCGGTCAACAAATAAAGTTAGGTAAGGGTCTACCCACACTGCAGAATTCTAAGTTAGGTTGGCTTGTCACTGGTCCAGTGTATAGTAGGAATGCTCCACAGTATGAAGTGAAGTGTAATTTAACTAGAAGTACATGTGAACAGTTAGAAAAATTTTGGAAAATTGAAGAAGTATTAAATATAAATGAAAAACCGTATAGCACAGAAGAAGAATTTTGTGAAAAACATTTTGTAGAAAATACTTGTAGAATGAGTGACGGTAGGTTCTGTGTGAAGATGCCATTTGACACATCTCCGTCCGTATTAGGTGATTCGTTAGGAATAGCAAAATCGCGTTTAATTAACCTAGAAAAAAGACTTAAAAAACAACCTAGTGTAAAAAGTTCCTATACTGAGTTTATAAAAGAATATGAACTATTGAATCATTTGTCTGAAACTAGCAAGCCTGCCTTTGCATATTATTTACCGCACCATCCAGTTATTCGCGAAAAAAGTGAGACAACAAAACTTCGGGTAGTGTTTAACGCGTCTCAGAAATCAAGTAGTGGGTATTCGTTAAATGACATACAAATGGTTGGTCCAGTCATTCAAGATGACTTATTCAGTATATTACTTAGGTTTAGGCAACACAAATATGTCATGACGTCAGACATTGAAAAAATGTATAGGAAAATATTAGTATCTGAAAGTCAAGGACATTTGCAAATGATATTATGGAAAGATAATGAGCACGACCCGTATAAGTATTTAAGGTTAAACACGGTTACCTACGGAACCGCGTCTGCCCCGTTTTTAAGTACTCGTTGTCTTTTGCAGTTATCAAATGAGTGTGATGATTTAGAAATTAAGGAAATAATTAAACGTGATTTTTATATGGACGATTTGATTACCGGACATCAGACTGAGGAAGGGTTAAATCGGATTTGTAGAATTATTACTAAAACCTTAAGTTCATCCGGATTTAATTTACGAAAGTTTAGATCAAACGCGCCTAAAT
Source organism: Charanyca ferruginea (assembly GCA_947361185.1). Classification (NCBI taxonomy): domain Eukaryota; kingdom Metazoa; phylum Arthropoda; class Insecta; order Lepidoptera; family Noctuidae; genus Charanyca; species Charanyca ferruginea. The sequence goes on along the minus strand of OX376059.1, from coordinate 14,548,816 downwards.
TATTTTGTGAAAATTCCAATGAAGTGCAATCAATCACTGAATTCAAAACGGTTACTAGCACTTTAGGTTTAACTTGGTCCCCTCAGCCTGATGTATTCAAATTTTGTGTACAAATCGACAACCATCAAAACATTACCAAACGAAGTATATTGTCTTCGATTGCGAAGATTTTCGATCCTTTAGGGCTTTTAGGTATATTTGTCATTAAAGCAAAATTAATTTTACAGAAGTTATGGTTATGTAAATATGGGTGGGACGACCCAGTAACTGAAGAAATACAAACTTTATGGCATAACTTGATTAAAAACATGAATTCTCTTATCTGTGTTGAAGTACCTAGGCATGTTATGTGTGAAGATGCCGTACACATCGAAATCCATATTTTTTCTGATGCTTCTATGTGCGCATACGGTACGTGTGCTTATGTGCGCTCAATTAATCGGAACGGAGGCATTCATGTACAATTACTCTGTGCTAAATCAAGGGTCGCTCCATTAAAAAGTCTAACTATACCTAAGCTCGAGTTGTGCGGCGCGTTATTGTCCGCCGAGTTGGGAAACAGAGTGACTCACTCATTACGTTGTGATGTGGTCCGCTGTGTTTACTGGACAGACTCGATGATAGTGCTCGGGTGGTTGCGTACTGATCGCGCAGTTTCAAAACAATTAAAGGTGTTTGTTTCGAACAGAGTAGGTAAAATTAAAAATCTAACAAAAGATAGTGAATGGAGATACGTACCAACCAATGTAAACCCAGCTGATTGCATTTCACGAGGAGTCGACCAACTGAATGATTCAGTGCAGAAATTATGGTGGAGTGGGCCATCCTTTCTATCGCTATCAGAGACAGAATGGCCAAAGGTAGATAAGAATAAATTAAAAAGTGTACAGTTGCCGGAAGTTAAACTCGTAGGCTCATTAGTAGCAAATGTAAATATTAAAAATACGTTAATAGAATTTGAACGTTATTCTAAGCTTAAGAGATTACAAAATACAATGGCCTACGTAATTAGATTTGTTAAGAATTGTAGAATTAAGAATCGTGAATATAGACTTACTTGTAGTTATTTAACAGTTGATGAACTAAATGATAGCATGTTTAATTTAGTTAGATTGTCACAGTTAGATTCATTCAGTAGTGAGTATCATCAGCTATTAACAAATAAGCCCATAAGTAATAAAAGTAAATTATTATCGCTTAGCCCATTTTTGGATTCTGAACTTAAGTTAATACGGGTAGGAGGGCGTATTCGTAATTCACCTCTTCCCTACGATAAAAAGCATCCCTTTCTTTTAGATTCTAGCCACCGACTGTCAAGGCTTATTTTTGAGAACGAACATAATATGAGGTTATTTCACGGGGGTTGTCAATTAATGGTATCAGCTGTTCGAGAAAAATACTGGGTCATTAATGCTCGTAAAATAGCTAGAAGCGTAGCTAATAGTTGCATAGTATGTAAGCGATTTAGGTTTAAGGCAATAGTGCCTATCATGGGAAACTTACCCAAGCAACGCTTGAAGCCAGGGACACCTTTCGAAACTTCTGGAGTCGACTTAGCTGGTCCTTACCTCATAACTGATAGAAAGGGTCGCGGTTGTAAGATCAGTAAATGTTACATGTGTTTATTTATTTGTTTTACAACTAAGGCCTTGCATTTAGAAGTTGTCAGTGATTTAAGTACTGAAGCATTTTTATTGGCTCTCAGAAGATTTATTTCACGGCGTTCAAAACCTAACACACTATATTGTGATAATGCGACAAATTTTTAGGTGCTAGTAACGAACTAAATAAATATTTATTAGAAAATAACGGAGAAATAAATAAATTTTGCTCTGAAGAAGGTATGAAATTCGCCTTCATACCACCATACGCCCCAAATTTCGGAGGACTATGGGAGGCCGGGGTAAAATCAGCCAAATTCCATATCAAAAGGGTTTTAGGAAACAGGCACTTGACTTACGAAGAACTTTCCACACTATTCAGCCAAGTAGAAGCCATATTGAATTCCAGACCCTTATTCCCCCTCTCATCCGATCCTAATGACCTCCGTCCCCTGACTCCTGGGCATTTTCTCGTCGGTAAACCACTGATAGCTCTTCCCTCTGCTGACGTGTCAAACATTAATACCAATCGACTCCACAGATACGAACAATTAGAACAGATGAGACAATGTTTTTGGATGAGATGGCAACATGACTACGTCACAGAGCTCCAGCATCGTACCAAATGGCGTAAGGCGGACAGAACCTTAAAAATTGGAGATATGGTCATTATCAAGGAGAACAACTTGCCTCCCTTAAAATGGAAAATTGGACGAATCCAGGCCTTGCACGTGGGCAATGACGAAGTGGCCAGAGTAGCAGACGTGAAGACAGCTAATGGTATCGTCCGCCGAGCAGTAAACCGCCTTTGCCCGTTGTTCGAGCCTGATATAGGCCTGAAGGAGCAGCCTTCAAGGGGGGAGGATGTTAATGCCTAACCCGGCGATGCGCGGGGGGTCTGGTCGGCCCCTCCCCCGCGACCCCGCGTGAGCCTATATAAACGCGTGCGCGGGATCATTTTTCGTGCGATCGACAACTAGCATTATATTCAATATTTCGAACATAAAGTATCAAAGCATTGTATCAAATTTAAAGTAATTAAACGAGTAGTCTACCATCAACCCGAGTATATTTTCAGCTCCGCACACTATACCTGACACACAGCACAAGCATTGCAAGGTCTAACCCTAGACAATATTGTAGTTATTTGTTGTATCAGACATAAGTAGAAGATAAACTAAGTCTTAATAACTAATTATTGCACATTATATTCTGGAATTTCATTAAATCAATAGGAAATGTGAATATTTTAGAGGTCCTAGCCGTAGAAGTTCCTGGATATTTCGGTTTAGGAAGAACCAATATGACATCAGATATGTCAACGCTATGTTTCCTCAATATTTCTGAAATTAAAAAAAAACTGTTAATCCATTATATACATGCGGGTACATGTCAAACAGTTAGAGGGCACATTCGTACGCGTACGAATGTGCCCATCATGTAGGCGTACGAATCTGCCCCGAGGCAGGGTCAAAAATGAAAGATTTTTACCCACACACAAATCATTTATAAAAACCAACAAAAAAGATACATAATTATTATCGTGATCATAGTTACTTACCAATTAGCAATAATACAATAGAATTGATCACTTTACATAATCACGAAACACCCGAAAACATCGACCAAATATATTATTTACTGTGAGCGTGCAAAAACACATTACATCCTCTCACATTACTCGCAATGGCCGCACTGGCGGCTAACTTCGTTGACAACTGACGGCCACCCCAACCCGAGCCTACTCATACAAGCAAAGCTGTAAGAAGTAAGTCGTTCTAACAGGAGGCGGTTGTAGTGACTGTATGAAGCTTCCCCGTGTACGAATGGTGCCAATCTTCCCCTATATCGATACAGCTCCTCAAAGTTGTCAAAAACGCTTAATCGTTCATTTATTGGTGCCATTACCCTATATAACATTGTTGTAAAATGTAAATAAAATGTTAAATAACATTCAGCCTCCACATTACTGAAACATATTACATTACAAAAAGTTTTATAACTTATAGAGTTTTACAATAAAATAAAACTTACCTATTATTTTTTCATCAATATCCGGAATCCATCTTGAGTCAAGCACCCGTCTTTTAGCCTGTTGTCAGCGATTTACTTTGCCTCTCCGCTGGTAGCGCCCTCTCTACTTACTCTTTGGTACTAAGGTTTAAGCGCGCGTCGGGTGATGGCCCGATTTAATATCATTATGAAACTCATGATGCACCAGGTAGACCTTACCTGGATTCCGGATATTGATGAAAAAATAATAGGTAAGTTTTATTTTATTGTAAAACTCTCTATTATTTGTTTTGTATCAATATCCGGAATCCATCTTGAGTGATGTGTTTGTTATCACCTGGTGCGCTAAACCCAAAGACGCTATATTGTGTATTATATGTTATGATGTAAAAATATTGGGTTGATAAAAAAAAAAGTTTGTATTTATAATAATAAAAATGTATTACCATAAAATAAAACTTAAGACTCACTTCTTGTAGCCACTTCATAATAAAACAAATTATCTACATTAAAGTAAAGGTGCTCTCAGTGAACAGGATCAAAGTAATTAGATAAAGAAACAGAATTATCGGAAATATTAGAATCATTATGCATTAGTAATTTCCTTTGATAATAATTTTGGAAGGTGTGAATCATTTTCCAGTTACCAGTTGCAAGAATGTGATCGATTGGAAAATTTTCTTCAAAATTGAGAGAAGCGACTGCAGATTCTACTGATCCTGGAGTTGCAAACAGTTCTAGACGCAGGCTTTATATCCCTTCTAACTGTAATAAACAAAATAATGTTTTATGTTATATTTTAATTTAATATTAATGTAATATTTTTAATAATTGTCTGATCCAAAAAATCATATTAAATTTTCTATCAGGGTGCTCTCCAAGCCTCCACCCATTCCAGACTGTCTATGGTTATGGTTATCTGTTTTAGAACCAAATGCTAGCCACAGTACAATAGAGGTACCTTCATCACCTAAACTAGTGCTATCAACTCTCGGCAGAGTAAGATCGTGTACCCTGCGGCCTGATGTTAACAATAAAAGAGTTCTACATGTCTCGATACTTGAAAGATATTATTTCCAATTAAATCATAGGTACCCATGTATTGCAATACAACTCTAGGGTTCCATATAGGTAGTATTGCAGATTTCTCTTGTGCAGCAGAAATAGCTTTTAATATTGTATTTTATAAATAAATTTGAAGACAAATCAATATCGAATGTTATATGTGTGAAAGTTGAGCTGACAGTTTTGTGAACCAAAATATAGTTCTATAAGCACGACCTATGTCGCAGTGTAAATGTGCTAAATATAGCACATATTTAAACCGCATATTTGTGATTAATTAAATGGGACTCACACCACCGCCTCCATCTGCGCCACGCTGGTCTGTATGTATTGATTGTTGAGCCCCTCCAGCTTGACATAAGAAGTTTTTGTTCTTGATCGGTCCAGTCTGCCAAAATATCTTGCCTCCAAGTGTATGTCTTGTACCTGCGGCGGATGTGTCCCTGTTCTGGTGTCTATCAAAGTGCGGGCTAGATCTGGAATCAGATAAGGGCTGTGTCGCGCTTGCCGCTGAACATCTGCCTGGCAAAATACCTTGCTCCACTTTGGGGCAATCAGTATGAGTCTCCGCTGGCTTGGTTCAAGTGTCTGAGAACTGTGGGAACCAGATTTGGAGGCAGAAACAACCAAGTTAGTCTGTAGTGCCACTGATGACAAAATGCGTTGTGGTGTTGCGCTTCTTGATCATCCACGTCCAAAGCTGCGTACCTGGGAACTACATGAGTTGTCTTCGATGCGAAGGGATCTATCTTCGGCTTGCCTCACAATCGAAATATTTCTGTTGTTGCTGTTCTCGTGAGGTGCCACTCTGGGCAAGCTTTGACGAGATAGGGCATTGACCTCGGCGTTGAATCGGCCTGGAAAGTAATGCGCTGTCAGGTGGATGTTTTGCTTGTCTAGAACAGCAAGAAGTTGTTGAGTTTGCTGAAGAAGTTTCTTAGATTTTGTGCAGCCTTCCTTGTTGATGTACGAGACTACTGTTCGATTGTCGGTTTGCTATAGTATCTGTGCATTTTGGAGACGATGTTGGTTTTGATGGACAGCTGCGTAAACGGCAAACATTTCTTTTTTGATGGCATGCTAGGTCCTTTGTGAATTTGTCCAGGTGCCCACAGCTCGACACCACCATGACCGAGGTGGTTGAGGGATATTTAGATTACCGACAGCTGTCGCCTGTACTGTTGCAGAGTGCGACAATGAAGGCGGCCTCTCGGAGTCACGAACGTTGCAAAGTTGAGTCTCCCCATAAGAGTTTGGTACTGTTTGAGGGACCACTTGTTTGTGTGGAGCTGTTTATTTATTTATTTATTTATACTTCATGCACAAAGGTACAAAGGCGGACTTAATGCCTTAGGCATTCTCTACCAGTCAACCAAGGGTGGTGAAGAGATAATATGGCAGGTGCATTACAAAAAGTAATATTCAAAAAAGTTAAACAAAAAAATATATATATATAAACTACCCATACATAATTATATCTTGGAATACATATACACCGAAGTAAATATATACATACCTATATTATATATACATTATATATATATTATATTAATAAACGAACAAAACTGTTGGTGAAGTGCTTTGCGTAGCGTTAAACACTGACTCCGACAGGAACTTTGCGTTGCGTTCTCGGAGTCACGAACGTTGCAAAGTTAGTCTCCCCATAAGAGTTTGTTTCTGTTTGAGGAACCACTTGCTTGTGTGGAGCTGTTGGTGAAGTGCTTTGCGTAGCGTTAAACACTTTGACTCCGACAGGGACTTTGCGTTGCGTTTTGTGTCCCAGGTTATGCCGAGAAACTCGAGGCATTGTCGGAGCCAATACAGCTTTTTCGAAATTGATTGTCCAGCCTAATAAATGCAGTATCTTGATCGCAAATGCGATGTCGTCCTCCAGCTGCGATTTGGATTGCTTAGCTAGGAGATAATCGTTCAAGTATACTACGCAACTGATGTTGTGGCTCCTCAGGAATTCCGCCAGCCAATTGGTTATCGAAGCAAACGTTCTGGGTGCCGATGAAAGGCCAAACGGCAAACAGGTCAACTGAAGTAGCTGATGCTGATGTGAATCTTGATGATAATTTAGTCTCAGGAACCTATGATGCTGCTGTGCGATAGCCACGTGAAAATACGCTTTACTCAGATCTAATTTGCCCATCCAGTCTTGTTGTTGCAAAAATTTTTGGCACTCGGATGTGACTGAATAGTTGAAATGGTTTGGCTACTACGAACTGATTTAGTTGCTTTAGATTGAAGATGGGACGGAAGGTCTGATCTGACTTGGGCACCAGAAAGAACGAGGAAAGTAACTTGGTGTCCGTTCAGCAGGTTCTAGCACACCTGACTTGAATTGCTATGGTCATATTGGGAGATGTTATGGTTCTGTAGCATTTAAGAATTTTGAGATTCGGAAATATTAGTGACGGTTTCAGTAGTCGATATATTTTGTCTGGAGCACCTAGATTTCTCCAAGCATACTGCAATTGCTTGAGACAGCCGCTTTAAAATATCCGACAGTCATTCGCGATGCTTGTTTTTAGTGGAAGCATGTGGTTGTGATTTCTTTCCCCTTGGTTTGGCTTGGGGGTTTTTTTGGTCTTTTTTATTTTGGTGAAGCATGTTTTTGTCGTTTAGTGAAGGTGTCCCGACGAAAAAATCTTGCATCCGCGTGCTTACTAGTCGACGGTTTTTGAAGTTGATAAAATTTCTTTAAAATATGTTTGAGGACTGATTTTCTTGCTACGGGTAGTTTGTTAATCCCCCCCCCCCCCCTCCCAATTTTTGAAGGTAGGTTTGAATTGCTTCTTATTTAAAAGCGATTGTATACTAGGAGGGATTTTATGTAAAACATCACGATGAAAGCCTTCAGGAATTTGACGCTACATAGCCTCTCGGCACATGTTTACAAGATCAGCTCTTCTACCACATACTATAGAACCAAGTCATACGTAACCTTAATATACTACTAGATTCTTTTGACAAAAGTAATTTTACTTTTTCGAACAGCGAATTGGGTGTCAATGTTTCACTAGACTCATTTGACCAATCTACCAATGATTGTAATGTTTTATGCAATTCGTCTTTTTGACAAAGTTTTCGTTAAACCAGCAAAAGATCTTTCTAGTAAATATGGCGAATCTTCTTTTAGCATATCAGATTCAAAACGCTTTCATTCGTCGTTAATATTTAACTCGACAAGACTGGGGTTAGTTAAATATTTCTTTTGTGAGTCCGAAAATCGAACGGCATTCAAATCACACTTAAAACGTTGCAGTCTCGCTAATTTTTTAAGGAATGTTTTCATTTGCTTTAGGGTGATAGTAATTTCCGACGGAATTTGAAGTTAGTTCTCGGAATTTGACGTTATAAGATTTGTTAAATGGGCCACTTGTTGCGATAAAAACTCAAAGTGCAGGTACATAACTCACGGTTTGAGAGTCCCTCCTTGCTCTGCGTTTCTCAGGACTGGATGCACTACTTGAAGAAGAACCGCTGTCACTATCTTTTGTATTTGGTGTCGAAGAACGTACCCGTTTACGTGATATTGAGTCGTTATTAACACTTTCGTATTCAATACTATTATTAATTTTCCATAATAATTGCGGAGAGGTAAACATTTTTCGAATATATAATAAAAAGGTAAGTAGGTTGTAACTTTTTCGCGAAGTTAAAATAACGCTAACAACTGTACAGCGCGAGAAACGACGCTATAATGATATTAAATCGGGCCATCACCCGACGCGCGCTTAAACCTTAGTACCAAAGAGTAAGTATAGAGGGCGCTACCAGCGGAGAGGCAAAGTAAATCGCTGACAACAGGCTAAAAGACGGGTGCTTGACTCAAGATGGATTCCGGATATTGATACAAAACAAATAATGATATGTTATATAGGTATAATATGTACGCACATAAAGGCAAGCTATTATTTCCGAATTGGCCCATCCCTAGTACAGTCAACAGCAAAAGTAGATGATCAAAATCAGAAATTCAATACTAATGAACGGAGTTCGCGTCAGAACTGTGGCGTCGAAAGTGATTCAAAAGTATGTGTGTGACAATCACATACTTTTATTAAATAAACTAGTAATAACTTATATATATTAGTGTTAGTAAATTAGTATTGAATTACTGATTTTGATCATCTACTTTTGCTGTTAATAATTACGTGATTGGCGATCTAAGTAGGGACACGCAGTGATCACACTGCATTTGAACATCAAAATTCACAGTACCTATTTATTATTAGAAACATTGTAAAATGTCCCTTATCAATAAAGATAGGTACACCCTAAATCTTAAAATTTATAAAATTTGTACCTACCTATAGTTTGTGCGTGAACTTTTTCAATAAAATAACATAATATTATGTGTGTGGCGAGTTGGGCATTATTATTATTTTCAGAACCCGTGATACGTTTTCCGCTTCATAGTAAGACACGAACAAAATTATTTACGATGTGAATTTACTACCTATCATCAGTATTGTACCTATAGAAAATATATGTATCTAATAGAATAACAATAGTTTACTATGCACTAGCTGTGTCCCGCGGTTTCACTCGCGTTAAGCTGTTTAATAAAATAAAAATTAGCCCATTCTAGGTTCTAAACTATCTACATACATACCAAGTTTCATCTGAATCGTCTATAGAGTAACAACAGTTACACACACACCCAATCTTTCAAATAGGTATAAAAATTTGTAGGATTAATAGTTTTATATTTTAAAAGTAAAAAAATAAATAAAAGAAAATTACCTAATTCAGACGAGTAATTATTCAATTAAATGATTAGGTACAGAGGCCAGCACATCAAGCTACTACAATCTGTCAAATTTCTTTGATAGATTTTCAACTTTATTATAAAAGCATAAGGTTTATATTTAATTGGGAAAATTTTACAGTTAGGTATGGCTTGATGTGCTGGCGTCTGTACTTACATAGCTATTTCAATCTGATTCTTCGTATCTTTAAGTTCGCAAATTCGCGACGAGTATAGTACGTGCCAAGAAAGATGAGACTTGACACAGACTTGATTTGACTTGCGCAGTATGTCGATTCTGTAAAATTCAAACAACAACTCGCATCTCACATCGCTAGTCACCCTCACTACGCAAAAAGTTCAAAATGACCTTGATAATATATTTGACACTTTCAATAGGGTATTACACCCATTTTTGAAAAGTGTCTCAATGAAATACTGTAGTGCTAATAATTATGTCACCAAAAAAAACACAAAATTTTTATTCAATCGATAAGTGCCATAAAAATGCATCTTCATTTTAAATTTTCAAATTTCGCGCATAGTTTGACGAAAACGCCTCTTACTGGACGCCATATTGCTCAGCGTAAATGACGTCAGTCCGTTTTGTATCAAATGAGCTCATATTAAATATGATAATTGTATATCATTTAAAAATAATTAAAAGCATATTTTGTAATAGGTGTAATAATGAAAAAAATACGTTGGTTACGAAAATAATAAAAGTACAAAGCCTATATTACGCCAATCGGTTGACTGACAGTTGACAATTTTTTGTTTACACAGCCGTATGGCGTAATAACATGGCCGCTACTATTTCACGGTGTTTTATAACAGATTAAAAATACTGAAAACTTTGAATTGAATTTAAAAATTTGTCTTGTTATTGTATGAACTAAAACTTACATTTTCCGATGGCTTTATGCCTAAACTGTCTCAATAATATATTTATAGATTTTTTCTCGTATAGAGTAAAATACCCTATCGGATTTGAATGCGAAGTGAGCATCGAAGTGACGGGGAAATTACCGACCTTACAGAATGCCACTTTTTACGTCATCTCATACTTTATCTGTCAAAATCTCCCTGTCAATTTAGTTCAACTCGCTGACACGCTCGCAAGGGTGGCGCTAGTGTAAATTCGAATTATCAAGCGAGTTTTTAGAATGCCAATCAAGAAACTCACAGCGGATTCAGATTCGAAGTTTAGAATGAGGTCTTACAGAATCACACCCCAGTACTCGATTTAAAGGTCTCTTACCTTTAAATCGAGTACTGCGCAAGTCAAATCAAGTCTGTGTCAAGTCTCCTCTTTAGTGGCACGTAACTACTATAAATTCAACCGAATATTACCTTTAATATTTTGCTTCTCCCAATTTAAATGTAGTAGCAAGGTTTGTTGCTACAATATAATAATATAAAGTCCAAAGATTATTTGTGTTGATAAGTTATTGAAGATAGTTACGGAAAACACTAACTAATAACCTTGTGAATTTTTATTTTTATCGTATTTTTGGTGGTTATTTGTAACTGTCTTTACACATACATAAAGTTTATATTTCAAGAACACTAATATCATAAAAAAATAATACAGTAAAAAGACTGTGTCTGTACATTGAATATATTAAAAAAAAAAAAATTGAGGGGGGCTTAGAAACAGTAACAGAGCACGAATCCAAAAAAAAAAGTATGTCTGTTTGTCTGTTTGTTTGTACACGCTAATCTTCGCAACTACTAGACGGATTTGAATGATTTTTTTGTTGTTGTATAGGTATTAAGTCTGGGCAACATATAGGCTATAATTTTTCTTGGAAACTTGAACACCTGATGCAGAACCGCAACAGACCAGCTAAACTATAAGAGATACAAAAAGGGTACCGTAGCGAAAATTGTTCCACGTGATGAGCATTTTTTGCTGAGAGAATAAATTTGAAGATCTGGAACACCTGATGTGGAACTCCAAGAGCCCAGCTACACCATAACACATATACAGGGTGTAACGGAAAGGGAGTATACATCCGAAGAGAGGTCAATGTACTCGTAAAACTGAATAACATTCAACATAAAAAAAATAGAAATTCAAAAAAAAATTGTTGGTCTCTTCATAGAAAATTTTAACTTGCCGCCTAAATTTTGTATGAAGGGACCAACAATTTTTTTTTAATTTCGATTTTTTTTATGTTGAATGTTATTCAGTTTTACGAGTACATTGACCTCCCTTCGGATGTATACCCCCTTTCCGTTACACCCAGTATATTAATGACGTCTTAGCAAAACTGGTTCGGTCTGATGGGCATTTCCTGTTGACTTATAAAAATCGAAGATCAGAAACATCTGATGTGGAAATCAAAGCTGTAATTTTTAAAATTTCACTGTAAAGCTATCACTAATTTCACTGTATATTATAATAAGGTGGGAGTACCTCCACGCGGTGAAGGCGGTAACAGTTTAGCATTGATTTTTGATGACGATGGTATATCATTGAAAATTTGACTCTACTGGCCAAAACTCCCATTTATTTTTTAATTTTATTGAATAAATATGCCTTTGGGCTTATGTTATTTGAGTGTTTAATTTCATTTTCCATTTATCTTCGTGACACGGTAGCCTACCTGGTAACGCAGGGGAGCAGTCACTTAGATTTTAATTGATCAGGTATCTTCTTCACAATAAAACTATAACCATGCCTAGAAAGAGGTCAAATCTTTCCCAATGTTCCAAAGGAGCTAAAAGATTGAGGATCATTAGTTCCCAAGAATCTACCGAAGAGCGTCAGGAGAGACTAGATGTTGTTCGAGAACATCAGACTGCAACTCGCTCCTTGGAAACCTCTTCAAATCGCGAAGAACGCCTGCGTTCTCAGCGTATTTAGGCATCTACATCCAGGTCTCTAGAGACCAGTGAACAATATGATGCACGACTGCACGGATAAAGAATTGCGCTTGAGTTCTCAGCGTATCTACGCATCTGCTTTTAGGTCTCTGGAGACAAGTGCGGAACGTGATGCGCGACTGTCCGCTGATCGTGAGCGACATGCATTTACCGATACAGAATCACGCTTGAGTTCTCAGCGTATTCGCACATCTACTAACAGGTCTTTTGAAATAAGTGATGAACGTGATGCGCGACTAACTGCTGATCGAGATTATCATACATTGTCCCGAACACGCACACAACAAAATATTCATAATCAGTTGGAAAGTGAAAGAGAAAGAATTGCTGTAGTACGGCATGAAGAGACAGAAAAAGAGCGCAACGAACGTTTGAATTCTGATCGACTTCGACATTCTCTGAACAGAATGTCGATGTCATCTGAAGAATCGGATGTGTCTCAAGATATAGCCGTAGGGCATGGCGACCTTTCTTGGGTTGATAAGGAACGGAGTGCATTTACGTATACTCCTATGATTGACTAGGTACGCCACATATTCCGCCATCGGAGGTATGATTCCAAATTGTACTTTTTGAACGTCTCGAATCGTCTTGCGCATCCCGTCCCCGGGCTCTTAGAATTCGACATCAGACGTTTCAGATCTTCGATTTTGCCGACCCCGTTATCGCTGGCATAAGCAACAGGATCCGCGTACGAAGTCGCGGGCAGAAGCTAGTCATTTCTAAAAGACAATACTTTGAACTAAAGAATCCATGTTGTTGATTATGCAAATAATAATAAATATCAAAATAGTGTTAACTTGAATTACGTTATGTATTCGCTTCTTGAAACCGTAGTTGTTGACAGCGTACGTTTGACGAGTGATATCTTGTGATTTTTATTAGAAAACTACCCTCCATTTTTTCGATTCCTATTACATAATTATTCTATTTGCAAGTCCGGTCATTGTTTTTCATATACCTACAACTTTAAAATTTGGTTTTTGTCCGCCCTCGGCAACTGTGCGGCGGTTAACGGGATAAATGTATCTATGCATTGAAACGCACCGCTCCCGCAGACTTCGTTTCTGTGGCCTAAGGGTTGTAGTCTAGTTCCAAACTCTCACGTCGGGATCACAAGACCAATATTCCGGGCTACAAACAAAGCACAATTCTTTACGCAACTGAAGCAGGTTTGCAATTGCAATTTTGGGCCCAACTTCGATGTTACATGAGCGTTGGAATACTGTGGTGCTAATCTCTCTAAGGGCTCTTACACACGAGCGACATGTTGCCAACGACAGAGGTAACTGCATCCGTCGACATGCCAACTTCAAACGACGACGACAACGACGGCCGGTGATCTTTGAAGTTGGCATGTCGATAGCTGCCGTCGATATGTCAACTTCTAACGACGACGGCTGCAGTTACCTCTGCCGTTGGCAACATGATGCTCGTGTAAGAGCCCTTAGTAACAAACTAAATCTGGTGTGCGTTACCCCAGCAAAATAATGTCGAAAATAGTAATTTAAATGTTACAAGCAATTAGTTGTCCAGCTTCTGTAATTGTTGCGCACATTTTTAAATTTGTTGCACATGTAGATTTTGAATTTTCCACAAAAACATTTCCTGCTGGGGTAACGTTACCGCAGCCAGACATTTTCTTTTATAATGGGAATATTGAAATAAATATTAGCCATGTAATTAGTAGTCTAGACGAGGTAAATGTTGCAACTTATTTTGTATTTGTTCTGCCTTCGACTGCGATGTTATTCAAGAATTTGCTGGAGTAACGTTTGTGGTTTTGCTGGATCTCTGAAATGGATAAGCAGATTCTTATCATCTTTTTTACATGATTTCTTAAGAATTAGTTTGAATTAGTTGGGTAATAAAAAAACAAAATTAATGCACCATTCAAAGGTTATTTAATTAAATATAAAAACACTTCAATAGGTCCTAACACTTTGAATAAGAGCTCGAAAGACTTACTTTAAACGTGGTTTTGTAGCTTGTATCTGTCTTCAAATGTATGTGAAGTTTCATTAGTATCCTGTTAGTAATAAACCAATTATGATGAAATTCAGTTCTCCACTTTGACGGTCATAATGCGAGCTTAGTTATTTGGCCTCCGATAACCCTGTATGTGAATATATAAACTAAATGATATATCAATAATTAGTTACTTAGTTCAGTTATATTCCTGTAAAAGTTCAGCGCAGTACATACAATAATTAACGAGATAATAAAATAAAAGCCATTAGGAAGCGCAACACCGTGATAACCCGACCATATTAAGGTGGTTACAAAAAAGCGACCGCGCAGTACATTATGCTACCTTCTTAAATATGTAGGATAGGTTTACAAGTTTAGCACGGATGTGTACACAAGTGTTTTGAATTTGTGTTATTAAATTTTATTTACAGGTAAAATAATCATTTCAATAAAACTTTCAAAATATTGATAAAACTTTAAAACAATCACAGGTAGCAATACTGTTCTTATGGCATTTTCCATTACTTTTTAAATTTGACTTTACACTTTGTCTTTAGTAATACAAATCTTCACTTTTAAAATATAAATTAAGATTTAAAACCATCGCAGAAAATAACAGATATAGAATAAATGTTTTAAGTTCACATTATGCCTACTAATACTTACATATATCGTTTAAAAATCACAAAGTGATGGTAATATAATATAACATCACAATGTAAGTAGTAAAGTGCTTACAGTAAGCCCCATTGTTTTATAGTCTAATTTCAAATATCACAATAGTTTTTCCTAGCTAAATACGGATAGTTGTATTCTAAAAATGACTTAAATTATTTTAAAATCACGTCGAATATTGAACAGTGTACGCGTCTGTACCGAACTTGTAAGGTGTATTATACTAAACATTTTAGAAGGTAGCATAATGTACTGCGCGATCGCTTTTTTGTAACCACCTTAATATAGTCGGGTTACCACGGTGTTGCGCTTCCTAATGGCTTTTATTTTATTATCTCGTTAATTATTGTACGTACTACGCTGAAATTTTACAGGAATATAACTGAACTAAGTAACTAATTATTGATATATCATTCAGTTTATATATTCACATACAGGGTTATCGGAGGCCAAATAACTAAGCGCGCATTATGACCGTCAAAGTGGAGAACTGAATTTCATCATAATTGGTTTTTTACCAACAGGATACTAATGAAACTTCACATACATTTGAAGACAGATACAAGCTACAAAACCACGTTAAAGTAAGTCTTTCGAGCTCTTATTCAAAGTGTTAGGACCTATTGAAGTGTTTTTATATTTAATTAAATAACCTTTGAATGGTGCATTAATTTTGTTTTTTTATTACCCAACTAATTCAAACTAATTCTTAAGAAATCGTGTAAAAAAGATGATAAGAATCTGCTTATCCGTTTCAGAGATCCAGCAAAACCACAAACGTTACTCCAGCAAAATCTTGAATATCATCGCAGTCGAAGGAAGAACAAATACGAAATAAGTTGCAACATTTACCTCGTCTAGACTACTAATTATATGGCTAATATTTATTTCAATATTCCCATTATAAAAGAAAATGTCTGGCTGCGGTAACGTTACCCCAGCAGGAAATGTTTTTGTGGAATAACTCAAAATCTATATGTGCAACAAATTTAAAAATGTGCGCAACAATCACAGAAGCTGGAGAACTAATTGCCTGTAACATTTAAATTACTATTTTCGACATTATTTTGCTGGGGTAACGCACACCTAAATCTGGACGATGCGGTGGCGGAGTTACATTTTTTGCTTGCGCAGTTACGCAGCGCTAGCGCCGCGTGAAGTAACGGATTTTGATGGAACTACTCAGTTCAATAATTACCTATTATTAATTTGACTCATTCATGACAGTTCATAACAATATATATGTATGTATGTGGGGACATTTCCACACACGGCCATATGACCCCAAACTAGGGAGACCCTGTACTATGGGTGTCAGACTGCTGATATACATACACAAATACATTTTTTTTTTTTTTTGTAAATACTTATATATATAGATAAACAACACCCAGACACAAGGCAAACACAAACAATATGAAAAACTATATTCTTTTTTGGCCTGCCAGTGGTGCAACGAATGACTGGCTATTGAGGTATGAGTCCATAATAGTACTTGTAGCGAAAGACGGTTGAGATGCAAAAATGTTTTTATTTCCATGACAAATACATGTTAGCTACACTAGCTAAGAACAAACTAGACAAGCAAGATATTTTATATACATAAAAATATGTAGAAATCTTCTTGGTATCGGCCTTGGCACTACGGATGCTTCCAGTCTAGCGGGCAGCGATAAGACTAACCTTCCGGCCGGCGGATATTCCTCTCTTGAAGCCTTACCTGTGATAAAAATAAGACACCATCATTACAATATAAAATTATGGAACAATTTGTTGTACTTTCTATTTCTTTATTCAATTCCAAAAGCTAAATCTGTCAATAAGAAAGGTAGTAGGTTGTTTATATATGTCGATATATATATTATGTACTAATTATCTTATTTTAATTTGTGAATGGAAATGTTGACCTATTAATAATGTGCTAGGTCCTGATATCATGGCAGTTACGTATTGAAATAGCAAAAATGATGGACATCTGACAAACATGTTTATATTAGTATTTTTGTTTAAGCACAGTATATTGTTTATTATTGACACTGAAGCACTTCAAGGCAGAAAGATCGTGCGGAACACTGCGAGTGAAGCCACAAAAGCAAATACAAATTCAATAACGAATACCTAAAATCTCGTGATTACAGTCACACTCTTGAATTTTTATTTGTATTAGTATAATTATGTTTTTTTTAACAATGCTTCGCTCTATGCTGTACTGACCCGTGTCAGTACAGCGCGATGCAAATAGGGTATTTTACTCTTTAGGAGAAAAAAACTATAAATAAGTATAATTATATTATTGAGACAGTTTAGGCAAGCACTTTTTAATTTGTATTTGCTTCTGTGGCTTCACTCTCAGTGTTCCGCACGGTCTATCTGCCTTTTGTTTCATAATCTGAGGCTGTGCCCTTATAGCCCCTGCTAGGGCACAGCACTATACAGCATGTATGAAACCTATATACTGTAACAAATTGTAACTATGTGAATGCAATAAATGATGACTATGACTAGTACTCACCAATGGTCAACCAGATTCTTGGCCACACCATGCACGTAAGTCCATCAGTTTTGCTATACCTTGTACTTGTAGTATGCAAGACCAGCCTTCAGGATGTGCTTATCAATACAAACACCACCAGCGACGATACCTGTACAATGATGATTATTTAAAAAACGAAATAATTGAATCACATTAGTGAGTTGATCAAGTTTAAAATCCTCAGAAAGAGCCTCTGTGCAATCAAAGATTTTTCAGAGTAGGTAAGTGAAAGTCATCATGAACAAGCTAGGTACCCAAAATGTTTGTTGAAAATAAATGTTCTAGTTCCCCATTCTTATTGGTATATATAAGAGATGTAGCTCTGCAAGTGCACGAGGAATAAGTACAATAAAACACTAAGGACTGATTTTTCAATAGTCAGATCAACTTTTATCTGAGGAATAAAAATAGCAGTTTGACATATTTTCTACTTAAGCTGTCAAACCGCTATTTTTATTCCTCAGATAAAAGTTATCAGACTATTGAAAAATCAGCCCTAAATCATACTTAGAATATACCTAGTTTACGTAAAAATAAATACATTTACAAGTAACTGTACTCACCAACCATGCCTGTTGTTGGATGACAGATTTTAGCTCCAGAATCCAAATTAACCCCAGTATGCTTGGCATTAAGATTGTGGCCAATGACAGTGGCAATTTCCAGAGACATGAGCCAGCCAACCTCAGCCACTCATTTTCTTCTCTAGGTTGCATACAATGGTACCCACTGAAATGACATTGCCTGAAAAGGATGCAAAAATAATTGTGTTATTAAACCATTCAACTGATGGGGCTAAAATGTTGAAAGTCAAACCTCCACTAGCATCAGGCAAATGATGTCGGCCATGGGGGACAAGATAAAGAATATTAGCTATTAGCTAATACATGTATCTACAGAAAAGCAGTTTATCATAATATATCATTATCACATGTCAAAATTGATAATGTGTTAATAGTTTTGTTACTCACCTTACCAGTAGGTACTCCTCAAAAAAGTTTTATTTTATACTCAACTCATCTTACCATCATGAAGAAGCTTTGGAGTGAAACTAAAGATTGATTAAGAACAAAGTCGCAGTTAAACAAACAAGATTGGAATTTATGGATTTTATTTTGCATAACAATATGTCTACGTCTCCTTCTTGGTGTCGGTCTTGCCACCACGGATTCTTCCAGTTCTGCGGGCAGCGATGAGACCGACCTTGCGACCAGCAGAAGTTCCTCTCTTGACAGTCGAAGCCTTACCTGTAATAAAAAAATTAGGCACCATCATTACATTATGGCCCAATGTGTACTTTTTCATTTCTTTATCAATTTCCAAAAGCAGCCTCTGTCTATAAATAAAAACTAAAGGTAGAACTCACCAATATGTTGATGGTTACCACCACCATGAGGATGCTCAACAGGGTTCATGGCCACACCACGCACATAAGGCCAGCAGTTACGCTTCACCTTATACTTGTGGTATGCACGTCCAGCCTTCAAGATGGGCTTGTCAATACGACCACCACCGGCGACAATACCTAAACAATGATGATTTCTTAATAAAAAATATTTTAACCACATTAGTAAGTTGCTTGAGTTTAAATCATCAGAAAGAGCCTCTGTGTAATCAAAGATTTTTCAGAGTAGGTAAGTGAAAGTCATCATATAAAACAAAATGTTTGTTGCAAAAAAAGATTCTAGTTCCCCCTTCCTATCGATATGCCAGAATTTAGCGCTGCAAGTATCATGCTTAAAATTATACCTAAAATTAACATCCTTAATAAATAAACTGTACTCACCAACCATGCCTCTGTTGCTGGATGGCAGAACTTTCTTAGCTCCAGATGGTAACTTAACCCTGGTACGCTTGGCATCAGGATTGTGGCCAATAACTGTGGCAAAGTTTCCAGAGGCACGAGCCAGCCGACCTCGGTCACCCATTTTCTCCTCTAGGTTGCATACAATGGTACCCTCAGGCATAGCACCCACTGGCATAACATTGCCTGAAAAGTAAAGTAACAACAAATTAAAAACATGTCCATCACATATTTAAAATTATTTCACACCATTTACAGAAATGGTGAAATATCTAAAGCTGCTGCTCTACAGACAAAAAAACCTGACACTTACCAACTTCAAGTGTAGCTTTTTTGCCACAGTAGACGAACTGGCCAGTGTAGAGACCTTCGGGGGCAATGAACAATTCTTTGCGAGTCTTGAACTTGTATGGGTCACGGAAGTGAACAACTGCCAAGGGAGCACCACGACCAGGGTCATGGATGATGTCCTTGTGAACAATAAAAACAATGTTAACTACATATTAACTAATGAGGAATATTTCGCTTGGAATCCCACAAGTAAGTAGGAAGTAATTAACCTGTTGATATTTTGAGTTGAGACTCAATATTTTATAGGTTATGTCAAACCTAATCGGGGTTAAGACAGATCTGCCAGTACTACCACCAAGATATGACTATGATATCGAATTCAAAAAGCAAGGAACTATAAATGTCTCAACCCTTAATGTTTGTGGAATAAATAAACACACAGTTGTTTTTAATATGATAATAGAAAGAAGTACAAACGTACCTTCACGACACCCTTGATGTAACCATGACGTTCAGCATAGTCCAAAGACCTAAGTTTAGGCGCTCCTTTCCTTTTCTTGGTGTGTGAAACGAACACTGAACCGGCACCTTTACGTTGAGCACGAATCACACGACCCATGATTAGGACCCGTCACTGAAATACATCCAACGGTCTATTACAAACAAAAATTATACCATTTTCCAAAGAAAGCTTGATTATCAATTGTTATTTTATGATTTCCAAGAAAAAATCTGCAATATTCATAGCGATAAAATACGATGAAATTAAAGAACCTAAAATTTTACGTACACTTCACAGACGGTCACTTGCGAAAGAATACATTAATGTTACCAGTTACTGAACTCAAGTCGCACGTCACGGATTCGATCGTTTGAAAGTTATTTTTACACTAGCAACAATATTGTTTTGGAAAACAATAATATAATGCTTAGGCCGCATCTGCGTGTATCGTCACAATGCTTCGCGCCGTAACATGCAGATGTGACCGGCCATTATCGGATATCGTCGCGAACATTTGGGCTGCGTGGTCAGACTAGCGTTTTTCATTTCGGCCGTTGTTTTCGATCAGTTCAGACGTGGGCACACAACCACGCGGCTGTGTAAAAATGGAGTGGAGCGATGAAATGGTACTGAAATTCATACATAATAAAGCAGAAATATGAATCACAAAAATATACATTTGGCGGTCGACACATGTAGAAGTAAAGAATGCCGTCGTCCATAGTTAAACGTTTGGAAATGATTTCGGTCGTCTTGGATTCTTGCACGATAGTTCATGCAAAATATCGAAGCCACTATTTTGACCACTGCTTTTATCGCGACTTTGTAATGTCAAAACGTACGAAGCTTCGGCACACATAACGTCGGAATGATATACGCAGATGCGGCCGAAACATAAGAAAAAGAATAGGTTATTGATAATGAGAAGATACTGCAGTTTTAAATCGAGCGCGACCCTGCTAGCAGTTACAAAAAGGTACGAAAATTTAATGAAATATGCCATAATGCGCCGAACTGAATGCCAACGCCGAAAACGAGCTGTTTTTGTCAAGAAGATGACATGAAGATAAGTGAGCAACAGAATTCAGTCCTAAGCCCAATTCAAGCCGAATTCAGGAGCGACTGAATTTAGTCGATTTAATTTAGCCACCAGTAATTGGGGCTTTATATAGAATAATTCAGAACATCATTCTGCGTGAACCTCAAGAAGCTTATAGGTAAAGATGGAGCCAACACTTCGAACAAAACGTTGAGTCAAATACCTACGTGTCTCCATCTCACTCTCTGTGGGTCACCCCTCTCTTTTTAGTGTGGCCTGTAGTATTGCTACCTTATTTAAATCTCCTACTAAATTCTTCGAAATAGTCGTCACACTAACCAAATCAGAAGTTAAACTCTGTTAAATAATGTTATTATGGATCAGTAGTTGTACTATGATTAGTTAAGTTATAAAACATAAAATTTTAGGTCACACTCACGCGTCACGCATGTGTTATAGGTAGACAAAAAAGGAAATATTAGTAAAATAAGATTCAATTAAATTTAGGGCAAATATTTATTTAAATTAAACCATTTCAATAAAATAAAGCTTCACATTGTAACTACACTTTTATTATCCAAGAGGTAAATTATAATATATCATTTTGGAAACGTAAATAGTCATACCAAAAATATCGTTAGATTTACATTTGTTAATCATTATCATTATTTATATTTATCATTACTCAATACACACATAATTATTTAATTTCTCACAACATTACAGGGAAAATACAACATATAATAGTCATATAACTATACTAAGTATATAACTATAGTAGTATAGTATATTCATATATAAACTTTTCCTTCCAACTACAATAAGGAACAAGAAAAGTACTTATCTGGTGATCCTCGGTCCGACGGCTCGACTAAGAATGTTCCGTTAAGCGAAAGAACCTCGCTTTTAAAAGCAATAACAAACAAGTTACGTCATCGAGCCGTTAGTACAGAGAATACTAGTACAAAATTGAATAATCTTCGTTTATAATAGTAATAATAACAAAATGATTATTACTATTATTGTTATTTACTTAATTAAAGTGATATAAATGTTTTGGAAAGATATAAATATTGTAATATCAATAGTGTAAAGTTTCACATTGTTAAAACCATAACAATGTTTTTATTATTTGAATCACAACCGAACTAATTTCCCGTATCTGGGTATCTTAATTTCATTCAAACAATTAAAATAATAGTGCTAAAAATAATACAAAATTAGAAAGATATAACACATGCTAAACTGGGTTGACGATCAGTGAATTACAATGCCATTTCCTAAGGAATCGCCGAATCGGTAATGTGGCAACATTGACACTATGTGTCAATGTCAACAATAACATAAAAATGGTCAATATGGCGGTTGTTTACTTTGCAGTTCACTGAGCTTTGTCTGGTATTTTTCGAGGTAATCATCGTTCTAATTATAGAAATGTTGCAAAAATGAGTAGGGCGTGGTTGCGGTAATACGTGGTGCCCAGGAGGTGATATAAAACTTCACCCGTAAGTGTTAAAATCGTGATTTCTGACATTGAATCATTCAATGTAAACATATTTCGTTGTTTTTTCACTTAATTTCTTCTTAAAACGTTTTACCAGTGTTTTTAACATATTAGTAAATGATAACTATACTTTTACTTTTAAATACTTTTACATTGAATTTCATTGATTTTGTGCAATCTATTTGATTTTATTTAAAAGAAGTCGTATTGATGTAGTGTGACCATATTGAGGATATATTTAGGACTTTGCGTGAAAACTTAACTATTTATACTAATACTAAGAAACGTGTATATATTTAATGACTGATATGCACATACACTTACGGCAGTCAACTTTTATTTTATTTTAGTTGCTCATTATTCGGGTATTTTAATAACATTATTTTTTTTAGGTTTCTTAAAAATAGTACTCAAAGAAAATTGTGGTTATCCATTGAGCCGTTGAAAATAAAGTTCTATAAAAGTGCAAGGATTTGCAATTTGCATTTGAAGAATCAGATATGATTCAAGAACAAGGTGCTTAAAACAAACAGCAGTTCCTACTATAATAAAACAGTATTAAAGGTAAAACGATAACTGTATTTAAAACTGTGTTACATTATTATCATGTATTTAGAAATATAATGTTTCAAATATATAACAAAAAGCAACATTTTACAAAATTTATTATAATTTTCAGACAACAAGTTCACTACATGAAGAATCTATGGTGCAAATAGCTGCTCTGCCAAGTACTAGTTCTGGCGTTTATTGTAATTCTCCACTTACGGAAATGGGAGTAAAACATGCTGGCTGCAATGTATATAAAAACAGTGTCGAAATATTCTTGAAAATATAAGCAATCTTAACCAGTTACCTGGTGTCCCATTCCGTTAATAAATATTAAATACATACCTTTTATGTCTTACACTTTTTATGTCTTTTATGTTTTATGTATTACATAATAATGTTATTAAGTAAAGTTTCAATTACATACTATATATTTTAACTAGTGAGTCATGCGCTCTGTTTAAGAGAATAATGATAATGATAATTTACGTGGTAAGAGACAGAAACTACATAGAGTAATGATATTTAGTCATGTATGCTAGAAAAGTTACAATAAATGATTTTAATTTGGGTGGTGTTTTTATTTCCTCTTTGAGGTTCTTACATATAAGGGCCGGTCATATTAGGGCCGGCGCTGTCTGTGTGCGTTTCGACCGCGCGGCCACGGCTATATTTCGAAAAAAAAAACTATTCGAACATTATGTAATATTTTGTAAAAGCTGATTCCCAAAACCATAAATTTGTCGAAGTTATGGTTAAAAAGTTACAAGGGTTTGAACGTGGCCGCGCCATTGAAACGGGGAGAACCGCGCGGCCACGGAGATCTTTAAAACTAAGCATAGCAGAGACCTGAAATTCAGGTAAATAACAGATTGAATTTGTAAAAAAAAATGTAAAAATACAGAAAAGAGTCCTAGGTTTATATTTTAGGAGCTGCAAGACAAAAACCCCATGGCCGCGCCATTAAAACGGTGGAAAACATGTTATCGCTGATATCTCGCTGAAAAAGCATCGCAGAGGTCTGAAGTTTTTTGTAATACCTAGATTTGAATTTGTCGAACATGAAAAAATATACAAAAAATACCTAGGTCTAAATTTCAGGTGTGCGGTATCGTGTAAAAATAAGTTTTGATTATCTGTCGAAAAAAGTAAGTATAAACGAGATCTTTTTATGTCAAACAACACATTAATATGTAATATGTAAACACGTTCTAATTCAGTGGGTAAACGCCCACTGGAAGGGCCTGTAGATACCAGTGAGTGGAAAATCCCAAAGTATGGCCTGCCTGCTGTTAAACAGAATAAACCTGAACCTGTCAAAACCTCTAATCGGTACACTGCTCTCCGAACCAGTAAACCTCAGGAAACTGAAATCTTCGCTGCGCGTCTCAAGGAAGCTTCTACCCCAAGGAGAAATACAGGCCACATTCCGCCTATTATCTTACAAATGAAACCAGAGTGGACTCATGATAACATCAAAAATCTTGTTATGAAGCATACCCAAAACTTCGATCTACAATATAGAGGAAACAACAAAATTGTAATTTCTTGCTATAATTCGGAAAGCCACCAAGCGGTGAAAGAAGGATTCCAAGCTGAAAATCTTGCATTTCATACATTCCCGCGGAAAGACGAGAAAAGATACAAAGCGGTAATCTTTGGCCTACCCGCCTACGCTGATGACAATTTAACGGGAGAACTCGAGACCCTAGGCTTTAGAGATGCGATAATTCGTAGGATGAAACTGCCAGATAGCAATAAAGGCAATAGTTTTTGTCCCCCTACTCTAGTGCAGCTTCCAGCTGGCAGTGATTTTCCAAAATTCCTGAAAATACGATACATTAGCAACTGTGTTGTTCAAATACAAAAGTATCAAGCAAGGAACCCGTTTGGTACACAATGTTTCAGGTGCCAGGGTTTTGGTCATTCTTCGAGGAATTGTAACCTGACTCCGCGTTGCGTGAAGTGCACAGAATCCCACCCTACGTCTGACTGCCCCAAGAAAGATAGAACCAGCCCGGCACAGTGTTGCAACCATCCTGCCAACTTTCGACAATGCACCGAGAGACAAAAATACCTTAGTCTTGTACAGACTCGTCAAGAACACATAAAAGCAACTCGAGACGCTAAAATTACCCCAAAAAGCAGTCATTTTGACGGTCGAAACTGGAATACTGTCGCTGCGAACAAGACGGAATCTAGCACCACCGGAGCTCAGCCACAAATTGGTACTCAAGACCAGGCCACAGCTGACATGTTAGCAATTCTCATGACTATCAAACCATTAAAAAAACAATTTGTAACTTGCAACAGCATGATGGATAAGGTAATATTAATCCTGACTCACCTCGGTCAGTATGTCTAATGGTGACAATTTGAGTATTTTGTACTGGAATGCCGATGGCATTCGGACCAAGCTAACAGAATTGCTAGATCTGTTATGCGATTTGTCTATAGATATTGTGGCGTTGTGCGAAACTAGGATTTCCTCTCGTCATAAACTTGAAACACCTGGCTACAATTGTTATCGTCTCGATAAAAAGTCTGACGGCCAAGGGGTGGCTCTGCTGGTCCGTAGTGATATACTGCATACCCTTGTTACCACTCCTAAGCTGTATAATTTAGAATGTATAGGCGTCCAGATAACCACTCCAGATAAAAATTTGACTGTCTACTCTACTTACCAATCACAAAATTTGCCTTTGTTAAAAAATTACCTCGATTCTCTAGTTAAAAGCGCAAATCACAATTCCCTGATAATGGGTGACCTTAATGCGAAACATCCTTACTGGAACTGTACTTTGCCTAACTCACATGGCAAAATCCTCTTTGACCACATGCTCGTTAACGATTATGAGATACTAGCCCCATCTTCTCCTACACTAGTTCATTACCAAAGTTCTCATGAACCGTCCACTCCAGATGTTGTATTAGCTATCAATATACACGAAGTGAGTGAACCTCAAGCTCTCACTATGCTCTCGTCAAATCACCTGCCTGTGCACTTTACTATAGGTGGTAAGTACAGCACGAAATCACAGTCAGCATTTAACTTTGCCAAAGCTGATTGGACACGTTACAGATCTCATCTAGACCTTAATATCACGCTTTCTTGAAATTTTTGACACAATACCTAGTATTGACGCTGCTGTGAAACATTTTACTGAGAGTTTAGTTAACGCACGAAAGACTAGTGTTCCTATAGTCGAAATAAATAAGGGTCGTCTAAAACTCCCTAGACGTATCAAGAGCCAAATTAAGCACAAAAATTACATTCGCAGAAAAGCATTAAATGAGCACAACCCTTACCTTAGACGGCAGCTATTCTCTGCAGTAAACCAACTACAACATTTTATTAAAACCAACATTCAGACCTTGAATGACAGTATTTGGAATGATAAGCTCTCAAAAGTCGATAACCCCAGTAATGATGTTTGGCGTTTAGCTCGATCAATCAATAAAAATCCTGGTACCTTTCCCCCCCTAAAAATCCGCGATGACCAAATGACCTCTTCAGTGTCAGAACAGTGTGAAGCTCTTGCTGAAGCATTTGCTGGTAATATGAGTCTCACCCATCAATTGACCAGTGACCTCGAAACTGAGGCTTCTGTCAACGCATCCATGATGACATTAAATTCCATAGACATATGCCCCACTTACCCTCCTCTCACTAGGCCTAAAGAAATTATGAATATCATACGCAAATTAAAACCCCGCAAAGCTAGCAAAGCAAAAATATATAATGGTTGTTTGCGAATAGGCTATTTCCCCACATGCTGGAAAACGGCCAAAATAATTGCACTCAAGAAGCCTGGCAAGGATGACAGCATCCCGACAAACTATCGTCCTATAAGCCTTCTCCCAAGCCTGGGTAAGATTTTTGAGTCTCTGATACTAAACCGTCTTCTAAAAGTTACCGAACATTTACTGTTACCGGAGCAATTCGGATTCCGCAAGGCACACTCCACCACTCAGCAGTTGGCCAGGGTATCAGAACACATAGCACACAACCTGAATGAAGGCAAATCTACAGGAATGGTGATGATAGATGTTGAAAAAGCATTTGACACGGTCTGGCACGAGGGTCTCCTCCACAAGCTTATAGTTAATAACGTTCCTCTCTCACTTGTTAAAATAGTTCAAAACTATCTACTCAACCGCCATTTTAAAGTTTTCATAGGTGAACACTGTTCTGTTGCAAAATCTATAGTAGCTGGTGTACCACAAGGTTCAAATTTAGGTCCGTTTCTCTTCATCCTGTACCTTAACGACATACCAAAGCTACCCAGAACTCATCTTGCAATATATGCTGATGACACTGCGTCATATACTTCTTCAGAGGATATTGACCTGATAATTGAACGGCTTCAACTGGCACTAAATCTTCTTGACACGTTTTTCACCAGATGGAAACTAAAATTAAACTCAAACAAAACGGAAGTTATTCTTTTCACACGTAAACGACGTTTACCTTCCAGGCTTATTCATTTTAGAAATTTTCCTATACCCTGGAGCCGTTCGGTAAAATATCTCGGTGTAGTTTTAGACAACAAAATGAACTGGAGTGTAAACGCTGTTGCACTTCGCGAAAAGGGTCTGAAGGCTAAGGCTAAGGCTAAATAGGAAATCTAGGCTAAGCACTGTCACTAAACTACGCATTTATACCACCCTCGTTAGACCATGTTTGACATATGCCGCGCCAGTCTGGTGTAGCCAGACTGATAACTACAACAAGTTGCAAATTGTTCAGAATAAGGCAATCAAAACTGCCTTCCGAACAAATTTAAAACGATTACACGAGCAAATTAAATTTCCATACATCAAAAATTTCATTTTAAAATCAGCGCGGAAATTCTATCTAGTTAAGAATCCAAAACACTTTAATGCATTAGTTTCTTCCATAGGTAAAATACGACCAAGTAATGTATCGTATGCAACAACATATAATCGATACCGTTTCCAACATCACTACTTTCTGAGTGAATAACAATATGTAGGTACCTACCACCGGACCGACCGGGCTGCCCTCTCCCGGCCGGCGTAGCTATTACTCGGCGCAAGTAAGCAAATTACCCACAACTTAGAATTATAAAATATTAGTATTTCTCATAAAGTGAAACGTAAAAGTGAATATTAATAAAATTCTTATTGTATTTCTTTTACCCTGCGCTCTAATTAGTCACTGTATTAATTTGGTGCATTACCTTACTAGGTAAACAGTGGTGTTATGCGTTTAAAGTCAGTGCTAAGACTTTTGTGCTTTAAACAATATTGTATTCCTTCGTGAACTTGAACTTACCATGCAATTAAATTTAAACATTCATCTCAGTGCAAAATGTTTGTATAGGTAAGTTAGCCTAAGAACTAGTTACATTTATGGTTGTACACAATTAGAATAAGATCTCATTGTATACACTCTGTCTTATTATTATGCTAATAAAGACCTTTTAAATCAATCATTAATATGTAAAACTATCGATACTAGGCTAACAAATTTAAATAGGCACAAAAATATTAAATAGGCAAAAAAATATAAAACTTTAGTAAGTTTTGAAGGCAAATCCATATTATAAAAAAGAAAAGTTTTATTTTGTTTATTGTCGATAGTTTTACATATTAATGTGATGTTACAGAAAAAGATCTCGTCTGCCAAAAAAACTATTCCAAGATTATGTAATATTTTGTAAAAGTTGATTCCTAAAACCATAAATTTGTCGAAGTTATGGTTAAAAAGTTACAAGGGTTTGAACGTGGCCGCGCCATTGAAACGCGGAGAACTGCGCGGCCACAGAGATCTTTAAAATTAAGCATAGCAGAGACCTGAAATTCGGGTAAATAACAGATTGAATTTGTAAAAAAAATGTAAAAATACAGAAAAAAATCCTAGGTTTATATTTTAGGAGCTGCAAGACAAAAACCCCATGGCCGCGCCAGTGAAACGGTGGAAAACACGTTATCGCTGAAAAAGCATCACAGAGGTCTGAAGTTTTTTGTAATACCTAGATTTGAATTTGTCGAACATGAAAAAAATATACAAAAAAACCTAGTTTTATATTTCAGAAGCATTCGTGCGGTATCGTGTAAAAATAAGTTTTGATTATCTGTCGAAAAAAGTAAGTATTAACATTTTCTGTAAACAACACATTAATTTGTAAAACTATCGATACTAGGCTAACAAATTTAAATAGGCACAAAAATATAAAACTTCAGTACATTTTGAAGGCAAAACCATATTATAAAAAAGAAAAGTTTTCTATTGCTTATTGTCGATAGTTTTGTATATTTTTTTCATGTTCGACAAATTCAAATCTAGGTATTACAAAAAACTTCAGACCTCTGCGATGCTTTTTCAGTGTGATATCGGCGCTAGCGTGTTATTCACCGTTTCAATGGAGCGGCCATGGGGTTTTTGTCTTGCAGCTCCTAAAATATAAACCTAGGATTTTTTTCTGTATTTTTACATTTTTTTTACAAATTCAATCTGTTATTTACCTGAATTTCAGGTCTCTGCTATGCTTAGTTTTAAAGATCTCCGTGGCCGCGCGGTTCTCCGCGTTTCAATGGTGCGGCCACGTTCAAACCCTTGTAGCTTTTTAACCATAACTTTGACAAATTTATGGTTTTGGGAATTTACAAAATATTACATAATCTTGGAATAGTTTTTTTTTTCGAAATATCACCGTGGCCGCGCTGTCGAAACGCACACCGCTGTCTGACGTCGCGGCATGGCAAAGGATTTTATATTTGATCAAGTTATTTTAATTCTTACTTCATCGAGTTTAGAATTCATATTATTTTATTTC
This sequence comes from Charanyca ferruginea, assembly GCA_947361185.1. Taxonomy (NCBI): domain Eukaryota; kingdom Metazoa; phylum Arthropoda; class Insecta; order Lepidoptera; family Noctuidae; genus Charanyca; species Charanyca ferruginea. Next base: position 14,518,815 of record OX376059.1, on the reverse strand, counting down.
TTAACGCAATGTATACGCATATATTACGTATCATGATGTAAACAAACTTAGACGAGATATTTGTTTATGTTAGGCCATAATGGTAAACAGAATGTAGATATTTATAAATGAATACTTATAGCGATGTCCTGAGAAAAATCAAAATAAAGGTTACCCTACTTAGAAAGAGAGGGTTGGCCCACAGAGAGCGAGATACTGATAGATAGGTACGGCTTCAAGTAGGTATTCGAAGTGTTGACTCCATTTTAATCTACAGCTTCATGGTGACACTGGTTGTAAAAGTAAGCATAGTACAAAACTACATACTATTTCCATGGCGCTGGGGTTGAGTGACAGAATGAAATAGGGTTGTTAGTTGAGTGAGATATTGTTAACAAGAAACTTACAATAAAAGAGGAGAACACATCAAAGATTCCATAATCTGCGTTATGCGTGTGTAAAAACGTCTCAAAGATTGCCGAAGCAAAGCAAAAAGTCTCATTCCGGTTTTCATTCGAATCGAGCACTACTGCGTCAACAGGTCTACCGCATCGTCAAGCACGTAAGCCCTAGGTTCCAGGGCGACCAAGAAGCTTTTAGGTAAAAATTTTTTTACAAAAAAGACAACCGCCTTCAAAAGGTATAAAATAACTTTCAATTCGCAAGTCGGCGGCTTTGGTTTTGCTTGTTGTTTTGTATTGCCACGACTTGCGAATTGAAAGTTATTTTATACCTTTAGAAGGCGGTTGTCTTTTTTGTAAAAAAAATTTTTAAGTGAAACCCTTATGCCATTTTTTAGAATAATGTGATTATTTTTTAAGGTAAATCAGTAATTATTTGTAAATAAGGGGCGCAGAATGATGTTCTGAATTATTCTTCTCTAAAGCCCTTATTACAGTTGGCTAAATTAAATCGACTAAATCGCACGACGACGAAATGAAACGTTGTGCGTTAGTCTCGTTAAAACTCGAGAACGGCTGGACTGATTTGGCTAATTTTTAGTCTTGAAATATTTGTAGAGGTCCAGGGAAGGTTTAAACGGTAAGAAAAAGGCTATAGGTATAGGGACAGGACAACGTCTGTCGGGTCAGCTAGTAAATAATAAATTCTGGATGAATCAACCACCGCTGAATACTTGTTGACGACTTCATGCAAAGTACAGACGCCTGCACATCACACATCAAGCCATACAAAACTGTCAAATTTTCCTAATTGAATATGAACCTTACACTTTTGTAATAAAGTTAAAAATCTGTCAAAGAAATTTGACAGATTGTTGTAGCTTGATGTGCTGGCTGGCCTCTGTACAATAAAGTTCGTTATCCCCTTTTTTTTCAAACCGAATCATCACTATCGATTAAACCCGGATATTTATGAATATCTCTCGTGGCACTAATTTTTATTAGAAACTCCAAATCTCAGCTAGGCAACTCTATCACTGTTTGTATGACTCCAAATAAATCAAAAATAAACTATATAAATGTTCGTAAAATGTACGTTTTTGTACTAAAATAAGTATAAATGTATGTGTCTGTATGCGTAGCAAACATCGTTTTAACCCTAGAAAGATAATCATATTTTGATGTACAGTCGACCACAAAGAGATGTATACCCCCTAAAGTTACAAATACATGTACCCATTTAAATAAGTGTACATACTTTGTTTCAAATTATTGTACACATGAAACATGACGCATGTATGTATTCACTCAATGTGTCTAATTAATGTATACAGCAAGATGGACAGTGTAATGTGTACGCTCTGAAACAAATTAATGTATTCACAAATTATAGTAGTAGTATTAGTTTTTTTCTGTTATGCTGACACTAATAACTCAATATTCATTTTATGACGAGGTAAAATTTGTTGGTATGTAGGGGCTAATCTCTGTTACTAATTCCTCTTTGGACAGGAAAAACTTAGGTTAATTTAGGTCGACGTCAAAACCTGCAGACAGAAATAGGAGCCCCACGCAAGATTTATAATTTCTTGCCAAAATGTAAAGTAGATCTACTATTGTTATAAGTAAAGGAATATTATAGATAATAGTTATAGTCAAAAGCAAGACATCGATTTAAGTTTCAATAAATTTGTTTTATGATTCAATAGTTTAAATTTTATCTATGTCCAAATAATGTTACTTAAGTTTAGTTTCTGTATGGAAAAAAATAGGTTTAATAGAATACACCTTCTTTTTATGAGTCGAGAGAGAGAAAAATAATGTAAATAAGTGGCGAAAATAATTTGTAACTTTGTAAGTCAACTTCGATAAACAAATGACACGCCAATGACGTCATGCAAATGAAAGAGAAAACAAGTATTCCCGCACTATTCTAAAATTTAAAAATAGAATATTAGACTTGTATACATATTATTGTAACCAAATATGAACACATGAATTCGTTTCAGAGCGTTCATATTACAGTGTAATTTTAGCTGTGTACATAAAATTGGCACATTTGATAGGAACATAAATCTGGCATACATCATGTCTACTAGTATTTGTAACAAACAATGATGACATCATTGATGGATACATATTTTTATAACTTTCAAATGTATACATCTTTTTGTAGTCGACTGTACCTAAAAGATAATCATGCGTAAAATTTACGCATAACTTTATGTTAGCTGTAATGTCAAGTGTTATTCTTTATTTGAATAAACCAAACGTAATTATATATTAACGTACCTATGAAATAATAAAAAATACACTTTTTATGTTGCCAAATTTATATATTTATATAAAAAATAACAAAATCTTTGAACCTCTTATATAGTAACAAAACATAGGAATATTTTTTCTTTTACTATAAATCACATTTTTTTTTACTTAAATCAGCCTGTTTTACCTATACACTAAACAATTATAAATTATATATTTTAATAGGAACATAAAGTTATAACAAAATCAGTCAGATACAGTTTTGACCCATATCAATGTTATGCTCTCGGCAAATAACTTTTTTGCATTTATTGCATAATGCTTTCGCCTTTTGGCCTTATTTTGTAGGGGCAATAATGTACAGTAAATATGTTTTTTCAATACTGGCTCTTCAGTATCTTCGCGAATAGGCTCGTCATCATTTTCTAAAAGTGCACTCATGGTACGGGGGCGTCGCCAGCCGGTGGGCCAGGGGGTGGCAAGTTGATATGTGGAGGACTAGCAAGCACTTTTCCCGTAAATTCGCGTAGATTTCGTATCTTCCATAAACACAACACCCCGCTAAGCCCCTGGTGGGTACCTAAAAGGTAGGTAGGTAAGGTCAAGTAAAATAAAAAATATTATTACCATTAGCATTTTTTGCCAAGTTTCAAGTTTAAATAAAAAAGGTTTATCGTACAACTCCCTTTTGGTGTTGAATTTGCAGAAATGCTGAAGTATTTTGCAAATTCAACTCCAAAGGGGAATCGTACGAGTAATGTTATTCTTAAACATACACTCGGCGTCACAAAAATCGCACCTCTTTAAGAATTCCCTTCAAAGTCATTTTAACCCTATTAATCAATGGTATACATATGACTATAAGGTATAATTGGAAAGGCAATTTATTTAAATTTCAGAATAAATCAATGGATTTGGTTTTTTGTTTACCAGGGAATAAAAAAAAGCAAGCTAATGCAAATGATTAAAAAGTTAAATTTTATTTTATCAGCAAAAATTACAACAAAGTCCTTAAAACTAACTTAAAACCTAGTGTTACCCCCCCTAGCCCTGATGACTGCTTCCATGCGTTCTCTCATGGACCTTATTAATGTGACAACAGTCTCTTGTGGAATGTTGTCCCATTCTGCAACGACGGCATCTTGAAGGTCTTGGAGAGTGGTAGGGGCAGGATTTCGTGCCCGTACTCGCCGTTTCAGTTCATCCCAAAGGTGCACAATAGGGTTCAGGTCTGGACTTCGCGCCGGCCAGCGCATAACAGGGATGCCAACTTCTTGTAGGTAGTCTCTTACAATTAAAGCGGTGTGACAACGGGCGTTATCGTGCATTAACGTGAACCCACTGCCAACAATACCCGCATAAGGGACAACCTGCTCCTCTAAGATCTCTGTTATGTACCGAGCAGCAGTCAGCGACCCTTGCCCGCGAGCACTTCCAGTCCGAGAAACACACACAAGGTTCGTTTTACCGTCGATTGACATGCCGCCCCAGAACATGCACGAGCCACCCCCGTATTCCACTGTCTCTTGAATACAGGCTTGTGCGAATCGTTCCCCTTGCCTCCTATACACTCTTCGACGCCTGTCGTTGCAGAAAAGACACACCCTCGTCTCATCGGAGAAGAGCACAGCCCTCCATTGGTCTATTGTCCAATCCACATGGTCACGGGCAAATTGCAACCGGTCTCTCCTATGCTGTGCAGTCAATTTGGGCCCTGTAGCAGCCCTATGAGCTGCAATTTTCTTCTCCCGCATTCTTCTTCTAATCGTGGAGACGCTTACAGAAGTTCTGCGAGCTGATCGCAGTTGTTGTTGCAGCTCAACAGCATTGGAGAACCGATTACGTAAAGACGTCGAAACAATGAAGCGATCGTCTCTTTCGGATGTGCACCGTTGTCTTCCAGATCCACGTCTTCGGATATAGCCACCAGTCTCTTGGAAACGTTGGAACACTCGTCGAACGGCAAAACGACTCAAGTTCAGTTGCCGAGCAACATCACATTGCCGCATCCCTGATTGCAGTAGTGCAATGACTTGAGCGGCTTCATCTGCAGTGGTATCCATCTTCTGGGGTATTTTTCTTGCTGTAGCTGTTCACGTGTGTTCACTTCAAAGGTTGAATAGCGAATGACCCACATTTAATTATTTTTTTTTTTTTTTTTTTTTTTTTTTTTCTGTATGGCATCTCGCAGTTCAACCTGAGGGTTGGTTACTGCTTAACCGGACAATCCTGTGGTGCCTTAAAAGTGACTTTTAGGGCCTCCAGCCAGGGCAAAAACTTATAAACTAAGTGACTACGCTAAGGGCACCCCCTGTGGGGTACGAGCCTCGGCTTAGGTCGCCACTGAGAGAGGGCAGCAAAGGGACAGGCTGGATCGGGTCTCCATTAATTAGGGGCTATTTTAAAGCTAAGAGCTCAGCGACGCGGGCTGGCGCTAGCAAGGGTCGGGGGGGGGGCGTTACGGGGTCGTCGCGTCCCACATTTAACCCGGGTCGCCCGTTTTATACCCTTGTAGGGAGGTGCAATTAGTGGCCGTTGTAATGCGTATTTTGACAACATTTTTTTTAACGTTACGTGCTAATGAGATCTGTTGTGTTTAGGAATTCTAACTGTTGTTAATTTAAAGGTCGTTAAACATACTTTTAATTGATACCAATATTAATTGGGTTTAATGTATTCGTTACTGGCGGGACATGTTTTAAACTTATTTTCGAAAAGGTGCGATTTTTGTGACGCCGAGTGTATTTAATTTGAAAAAAAATCATCAGTGTTGTATAAAAAAGCAATGTAGCTTATCTGTTTCATTAACGGTTTCGAATTTCGAAAAAAAAAAGATAAATACGTACCAAGTACTTAGGTACGTATTTTTTTCTCACTCAATTTTCTTATGTAGACTTGAACGGAACGTTCAAATGGGCGATTGACAACCAAATCTGTCAAAATATATTGTTTATGGTGTAAAGCATCGTGCAAAATTGATAAAACGGAACGTAAAAAAAAGAAATGACATAATTTGTGTCTTTCGTCAAACTTTATGGACAGAAAAACTTAGGTAGATTATAGGTCGACAGCGACACGCCGAAGTTCGGTTGGCCAGGTTCCTTTAAAGCAGGAATGCACAGACTTATTGACACCATGGGCCACTTGGGCAAATGATAAACTAATGGCGGGCCACCAGCACAATTTAAAAACATAAACTTACGTAAATTTAATTAAAATAGCGTGGCACTGAATTTTATTGTGCTTACATTTTTTTTTACCAATTGGCACAAATTTGCTTCTAAAGCGCTACACGTAAAATTGCTTCCAAACTTTCATTTGCAAGGCGGTTTCGATTTTTTGTTTTATATATTATTATAAGTAAGTAATAGATATTTAATAAGAAAAAGTTTCTTCACATATAAGTAGAACCAAATAAGCCGGCGCATTTCAGGGCATTTGTGCGAAGCTCTTTGTACATGGTTTTATCAATGCAGCGGTAAAAGTTCAGCAAGTCCCCTTCATTGAATTTGTTGCGAAAATCTTGATCGTTTTGAATATCGTTTAATTCTAACTGCATTGACTCTGGTGCAATTTCAGCTGAAATGGTGAAAGTATTGCTAAATATGTTCAATAGAGATTTAACTTTTTGAAACTCAGATTATGTTTGAACTACTTATTGTTAACATCAGTATATATGTATTTTCCCTTCAAATGTACGAGGGAATATTTTTGCTGGCAGGCCACTAGAATATTGCTGGGGGGCCGCATTTCGCCCGCGGGCCGCGGTCTGTGCATCCCTGCTTTAAAGCCTGCAGACAGGAATAGGACCCCCCCACCCACCGCGACTCCGTCGACCTGACGTCGACCGTCTTTGTGCCAAAGGAATTTCCAAAAAAGCTGAAATACGTTTTTTTTTCAACCACCTTAGGTTTCATGTCTTGAACTACAAAAATTACCGAGTTTCATACATATTTTATTTCCAATTATACACCTCTAGGGGTTAAATCCCGAAATCCCTTCTTAGTGCTACCCTACATGATAATAAGAACGCGTGTGGGGGGGGGCAGTTGCCCCTACCTGCCCCCCCCCCCCCCCTGGCGACGCCCTTGTCGGTCTTCATCTAAATTTCTACTGCCCATTATAACGTTTTCTAGTCACGATATCTACAAAAAAATAAAAACAATTTAATAACAAACAAACACAAACAACATAATAAAATAACAAGTTTAACCAGTTGAAAAAACAATACAATTACCATTTCATTTCAAATCTTTGAACTTACGTAAAAGATAATCATGCGTAATTTTGACTTATGATGCAATTGGGCACTCTAAAGAGCATCCATTTAGGAGTGATGGTATATGGATGTGCTATGATGATTTGAAGCCAAGATTAAATAGAAGTCCAGAATTGGTGATTGCCCATTGTATTCTTTATAATCAAATTAATGTTATAAAATTGATTTAATCATGTTATGAATTATTTTATCGAGTTTTGTGTTGCTATCTGACAAGAACATAAGACGTACATTTATTTGTTATTTGGTTGATCTAAATAATTTGATTGGTTTAGAATCAACCCACCATCCTGGAGTCAGGGGGGCGGCTCACGTGCGTTGTACAATATCAGAGCTTGTATAACATTTAAAAAGTTTTTAAATAGTTTTCCTATATATTATGTACAATTGACGTACATTTCATTCCTAATGTCAAATTTGAAAAAAGTTATTTATATTAAAATGCTCCCGCCGACTTTATCAGGACGGCGGCTCACTTTAAAATGATGTTTGCTACGCATACAGACACAATATATTTTTTATTTATTTGGAAGTCATACACCCGCCATTCTGACGGATACCGAATCTGCTCCTCGACAATGCTGACGTTGATGCTCCGAGGGGCAACTTTGGCGATGAGTGCCGATGACGTCATACGATGATACGACATATCATGTCGTCGTCCGCCATGCGCCATTTGCATTCGATGATCGTCCTGTTTTTAGCTTTTTCTTCCTCTTATTCTGCTAACAAACGAGCAAATACGACGCGCCGTGGCGCTGTCTGTCCCACTGTACGCTTTAGATCTTGCTACTACTTGCTACTGTGCAACCATCGATATAAGGCCCCTCGCCCACGGCAACGCGCTACAATAGCGATGCCAACGCGCTAAAAACGCGTTACTGCATCGCGACATCTCTCTTTATTAAATGGGTGCATCCAACATTGACGCTGCTTTCGTTGGCGACGCTTCGGCTGCTTACATAAAAGCAGCACCATCTTGCAACTGTAGCGATCGCAGGTATTTTTGTGCCGTTACTGAATCGGGTTTGAATCGCGACAGATGCGCGACAGTATCGCGTTTACATCGGGACTGAATCTGGGCCCGTGGACGAGGGCACACAGCTAGCGACCGCTTCGCGACTGCATCGATGCGGACGCGCGACAGCATCGCTACAAAAACTCGCCGTGGGCGATGGCCCTAAAATGTACTACGCAAGACAAGATATATATAATATACTTCTATGTATGCAACAGATTTTAATGCAATTCATCAGCAGAGTGATTCAAGATGAAGGTTTATTCGTATAGTTTGAGTTACATTCCACCCATGCGAAGCCGGGACGGGTCACCACTAGTATTGTAAGTAAATAATTCTTTTCCACCTTCCCTTCCCACTTCCCACCTTAGTGCACATGGAAATTGCAAGATTTGAGATGATTTGCATGGATTTCTTTTTTTACGCGCTTTTTATTAGCTTCACCTGTATGTTTGTATGTTTGTTTGTAACCGACTTCTTTGGGCGCGATTTTGACCCACTTTAAACGGCCAGATTTCGTTCAAACTTTGTAGATTTATCGAGGACCGATGACAATACACTAATTTGATAAAATTATTCCATTTTTCAAACTAAAAAGTAAAAAATAAATAATAGTTTAAAAAAACTAAAAACACGCTTTTTATAGAAAACCAAACTAAAAAATAGAAAATACATTTTAATAAATTTAAATTAAGAAAAGTGTTAAAAATTTCAATAAATATAAATTAATAATAGTGTGAATAAAAAAAAAAAAATTAAAAAAAAGCGTGGGGTTCACGGGCCGAACCGTACTTGGGCAAGCCACTTTCCAGGCGTTCACCGCATCAGTCAAGCACGGCACTTCAAAGTCAACCAGTGACGAGGATAAGATTTTTGTGGTTAACTTTTCGGTGCTGTGGACGGGGGACAGGAACGCCGGCAAACTAACACTGGAAATTTTTGAAATTATTAACACTTTTAAGAAAAGTGTTAATAATTTCAATAAATATAAATAATAATAATAATAATAATAATCTCTGGGTGCTCTCGTCTGGCTAACGGAGACTACTTGCATAGACACAACCTTGTAGCTAGGATTATCCACCAGCAACTTGCTCTAAAATACAGGCTTGTGGAATCGGAAGTACCGTACTACAGGTATGTGCCCGACCCAGTTCTCGAAAATGGCAACATCACATTGTATTGGGATCGATCTATCATCACTGACAGGACTATTGTTGCCAATAAGCCTGACATAGTGGTGATAGATCGATTAGAGCGTCGCGCAATGATTGTTGATACCTATAGCGGTTCCGCATGACGAGAACCTCGTGAAAACCGAGAAAGATAAACAAATTAAGTATCTTGACTTGGCTCGCGAGGTTGTCGACATGTGGGATGTGAATACAGTAGTCATTGTGCCGATAGTCGTTACGGCCAATGGACTCATTTCCAAGAGCCTCGACCAACACCTAAGGAGGCTCTCGTTGGGCAGCTGGATCAAGGGCTTGATACAGAAAGCGGTACTCCTGGACACGGCGCGTATTGTTAGGAGATTCCTCTCTCAGGAGCCCTGACCACCGGTAGCATGGACCCTGTTCCCGATACCGGTGGGCTACTATTTTTTATATTTTTAAATGTTTTTATTATTTTTTTTACTAATATTTAAAAATGTAATTTAATATGTTAAGAAATTGAATAAACGATAATAATAATAATAATTTATTTATTAAAATAACGTTTACAAATGACATTTAGTCAACAAAAAGAATAACTCCCATACAAGTATAATGCCTTAAAATAAAGTAAAACTAAGATATTTATATAACTGGTGCAAGTAATGATGGCTCGGAAAACAATATTAGGTAGCGACCCGCCCGATCTAGGTTAATACAAACCTGTGTTTCAGGCCATCACTTTGTACATAATTTAATTGGGCAGTGAAGTTTAAAGTATAACTAATATATAATAATCCATTAACAATTATGAGAAAAAGCATAGTACATTATTATCTAAAAGTAAACCTATATAAATCTTATGTAAATATTAAAAAATAAGTACTTTATCATTATGCCAAAACTTCTAAAAGTATTTCTGTGTCTGTGTAATTGAAATGTACAATTAGTTCTGAGGATAGGCATTTTTTTTTTTTTTTTTTTTTAGAGATAGGCCTCATGACAGTGACAGCTGTCAATGTGACAAAATGGCGGCATTGCGTTTAGTTTCACGTAATTAGGATCACTATAATACATTTATGGTCTAAATATGTACGTTTCTAACCTCAGAGTAAGGTTTTTTCTTTTTTTTTTTTTTGTGTTTTTTATATTTCGTCCCCGGCAATAAAAAACTGTTGTAGGGATATGAGAAAACCCTCTAGTACCCCCTAATATACTCACTTTTACCCCAGCGGGTCGGCACGTTTCAAAACCGAACCCATCTAAAGCCCCTTGCGCGTAGACAATAGTGTCAACTGTGTCAAGTGATATTATCTGTTTCTACGCCTCTACTAAAAAGGTAAAACTATGTTTAAAACAAGAAGCTTATACACTCGGCGTCACAAAAATCGCACCTCTTTAAGAATTCCCTTCAAAGTCATTTTAACCCTATTAATCAATGGTATACATATATGACTATAAGGTATAATTGGAAAGGCAATTTATTTAAATTTCAGAATAAATCAATGGATTTGGTTTTTTGTTTACCAGGGAATAAAAAAAAGCAAGCTAATGCAAATGATTAAAAAGTTAAATTTTATTTTATCAGCAAAAATTACAACAAAGTCCTTAAAACTAACTTAAAACCTAGTGTTACCCCCCCTAGCCCTGATGACTGCATCCATGCGTTCTCTCATGGACCTTATTAATGTGACAACAGTGTCTTGTGGAATGTTGTCCCATTCTGCAACGACGGCATCTTGAAGGTCTTGGAGAGTGGTAGGGGCAGGATTTCGTGCCCGTACTCGCCGTTTCAGTTCATCCCAAAGGTGCTCAATAGGGTTCAGGTATGGACTTCGCGCCGGCCAGCGCATAACAGGGATGCCAACTTCTTGCTGGTAGTCTCTTACAATTAAAGCGGTGTGACAACGGGCGTTATCGTGCATTAACGTGAACCCACTGCCAACAAAACCCGCATAAGGGACAACCTGCTCCTCTAAGATCTCTGTTATGTACCGAGCAGCAGTCAGCGACCCTTGCCCGCGAGCACTTCCAGTCCGAGAAACACACACAAGGTTCGTTTTACCGTCGATTGACATGCCGCCCCAGAACATGCACGAGCCACCCCCGTATTCCACTGTCTCTTGAATACAGGCTTGTGCGAATCGTTCCCCTTGCCTCCTATACACTCTTCGACGCCTGTCGTTGCAGAAAAGACACACCCTCGTCTCATCGGAGAAGAGCACAGCCCTCCATTGGTCTATTGTCCAATCCACATGGTCACGGGCAAATTGCAACCGGTCTCTCCTATGCTGTGCAGTCAATTTGGGCCCTGTAGCAGCCCTATGAGCTGCAATTTTCTTCTCCCGCATTCTTCTTCTAATCGTGGAGACGCTTACAGAAGTTCTGCGAGCTGATCGCAGTTGTTGTTGCAGCTCAACAGCATTGGAGAACCGATTACGTAAAGACGTCGAAACAATGAAGCGATCGTCTCTTTCGGATGTGCACCGTTGTCTTCCAGATCCACGTCTTCGGATATAGCCACCAGTCTCTTGGAAACGTTGGAACACTCGTCGAACGGCAAAACGACTCAAGTTCAGTTGCCGAGCAACATCACATTGCCGCATCCCTGATTGCAGTAGTGCAATGACTTGAGCGGCTTCATCTGCAGTGGTATCCATCTTCTGGGGTATTTTTCTTGCTGTAGCTGTTCACGTGTGTTCACTTCAAAGGTTGAATAGCGAATGACCCACATTTAACCCGGGTCGCCCGTTTTATACCCTTGTAGGGAGGTGCAATTAGTGGCCGTTGTAATGCGTATTTTGACAACATTTTTTTTAACGTTACGTGCTAATGTGATCTGTTGTGTTTAGGAATTCTAACTGTTGTTAATTTAAAGGTCGTTAAACATACTTTTAATTGATACCAATATTAATTGGGTTTAATGTATTCGTTACTGGCGGGACATGTTTTAAACTTATTTTCGAAAAGGTGCGATTTTTGTGACGCCGAGTGTAGATAAAAGTGGAGGCAACACTCTAAATACCTAAGTGAAGCCAACTGTGGGCAGACGCTCTCTTTCTGAATGCATACATAAGATAAAGAAAACACATATCACTGTCTCGTTCTTATGTATGCATTCAGAAAGAGAGCATCAGCCCACAGTTGGTTTCAAACTTCTGTTCTAAGTGTTGCCTCCATTTATACCTACATCTTCATGGTTTAAAACTATGTTCTGTCACAGGTTGACAGCGATTATTAAGCCCGTCACAGAGATGTAGCTGTATTATATATAATACATAGCAAGGCATATTATGATATATTTCCTATAGTAATCTTTGAGTGACCACAGACGCAGCCATATTAAGTATTTATATCTTTATTACATCACCAAAACATTTTCACATTTTTTAAATACTTATATTATTAATATGAATAATATATTTAAAAAATGTGAAACAAACAACGACCGCAAACGCATAGGTTAGGTATAGGTATATTAAGGGAGAAAATATATTATTATACCATGCTTATATACATTATACCATGCTACCATGTGTGGTGGCTAGCTATAATATTTATTATAGCTACGTATGTGACGGGACCTGTTGTGTATATATGTGTGTGTACTTGAACTGTCAGCAGTGTGAGCTGTGTGTGTATGTATATACTTAACTACCTAACAAGTAACAAACAAACATTTATTAGGTCACGTTGTGGACGTTGTGGTCACGTTGCAAGTGGCGTGGAAGGATCTGACATTTCAATAATTCTTATGTAGTTTTGTACCACTTTTGTGATTACCTCTCCCTTTATATCGACGTAATTTAATCTATGTTAAACGTTTTAGAAAGGGTTGAAACTTGTTGCACAGGGTTGTTTTTAACTAAGCATTCGTGCTTTCAGAAGATTTGATTCTGTAGCACAGTGGTAATAAGAATTTACATCACAAAAACTGCTTTGAGTACAATACTGTAATCAACTGTAATAGTTAGTTTAGTGATAATTGTTTGTTTATTCGAAGTGTTTTATATAAATATCATTACGTTAGTGGACTGTGCCCTAAAATTTATTTTATGGACCTTGATAGAGGTGAGTGTTTGCCTCCACTGTATATTATCATACCGGGCTTTTTTGGAGCCTTTAGGCTCTCTATGTTGCGTATTGTAGCGTTTTGCACCAATTTAACATGGTGTTACTGCATAGTCTTTAAAAAAACCTGAAGCTTCATAAATTTAGGTACCTATGACTTGTTTTCTCAATGATGACCCGCCACAGGTATAGTAAAAATACTTGTTGTCCTGTTTCACAATCGGATGTTCCATAGGACAAAGTGACAATAGATTTGAAATTGTATGCAGGTACTCTGAAACATTTGTGTTTATCAAAACAATTTCTTGTAAACTTTTTAATACTGTAAGCAAAATATGTGCTGAGATGTGATATTGTGAACATCAGCCCTTTATACCATACCATACCAAGTGTAAGCTCAGGACTAAGGGCATCACAACTCGGATAGGTTTGGTTTCTTTATCCCTATTAAGAGAATAACTGGTCAGTGGGTCGTCTTTATACAAAATTATAGTACCTAAAATGATCCTTATGGGTACCATTACTTTTATTTTAATAAACGGGAAGTTTGATGATCATCCATAAAAATACATACTTGTTTATCTGGACACAAGATAAAATGTGTTAGTCGGGATGTTGGGGGTATTGTTTGCGAAATTTATATGTTAAATATGAAATAAATGTGCCAGCAATGTACATACTTAAATGTAAGTTTAATGAACTTCAATGTAAGTACCTCCATGAACCAAAAACAATTAAAAATTAAGGTAGCCATGGTCCTGACAATCAGACTCAGACTGACAGATGAATACTGATAGTGAATGTAATAGATATCTTATGCTTACCTTAAATGTTAATCTTCAATGTAGGTACCTACCCCATAAAATATAATCATCGGGTTGATTAAAGGTTTTTTCTTCGAAATGTTAATAGAAAAAAAAAACCAACAATGGCTTAATGTACATCTTATAGAGCATTTTCTTTCTGGTTCAAAATATTAAAAAAAAAAATAATTTCAGGAATAAATATGCAAAGTAACCTCTATTTTCGTAGTTACTAATTTTTTTCTCCTAACCTATCAATCAGAAGATTTTTTTTAATGTCATCAGCATCAATACCATACCAAGGGATCCTTCGGCTTATTTTTGCAAATAACTTGCCTAATTATTTTTAAACGATTTTTAACGGTATCGATAATTCGATACTCGAAAATTGCGTGCGTGGGCATTTTCATCGGTAGCGCCCGATCGAGCAACGTCAACGTCGTCAATGGCGTATACCATACCTTCGAAGTTAAGAAGCTGACACTACTAGACCTAGTTTTCTCACGCGCAAGCATCGTTGCAAATATAATCAATTGATACATGCTACAATATTTCTCTACTTGCCGTATTTTAAGAGCTATTGTCGGCCTTGTAAGACGAAGCGGTCTGGTTCTAGTTCAAGACCTAAACATTCAAATATGTAATTAGGTATTTCGTATTAGCTTGTGCCCGCAACTTCGTCCGCGTAAATGTCGGTTATCGCGGATGCAGACGAAGTCACTTAGTGAGTATAAAAAGTAGCCCATAGTCTTTTCCCAGGGTTCAAGCTATATTAATACCAAATTTTATCAAAGTCGTTTCGTCGTGAGAACGTAACAGACAAGAGTTACTTTCACATTTACAATCTCTACTAGCTTTTGCCCGCGACTTCGTCCGCGTGAATGTTGGTTATTGCCGACCGATAATTGATAATCGCGGATAAAAAGTAGTCTACGTCCTTCCACAGGGTTCAAGCCATCTATAAGACAAATTTCATCAAAATCGGTTTAGCCGTTTCGTCGTCAAAACGTAACAGACAGAGTAACTTTCATATTTATAATATTAGTATGGTTAAAGTAGTTACATAACTATGGAAATATGGATTGTTTGTCTGTTAAGGCGGATTCGACCTAACTTGTGTAAAGAAATCTTATCTTGGGAATAAAATCACTCAAACGCTACAATTAGAGAACTTTTCGATTTACCAAATTTTAACCCCGGAATAACTGTCTATCCGAGATAATTATAATGCCGCCCGCTACATTATATGGTATTGTGTCAGCCTAGTAGGTAATGATTACCAGTGGCGGCGCTAGACGAAAAGTAGACGTCGGCAAAAAAATATTTGCGAGGCCCCTCTAAATAGAAAGAAGCTCTTTCTACCTAGTTCATTCGTATTAATGATTCGGAGATTCCCCGAATATCGCGCGCAAAAATATTTTACTTTCATTGCCAGACAACTGTAGAAAAATAATATTACAGGGGGTTTATCCTTTATAGCAGAAATTTTTATATCATAATTAGCTGACCCGACAGACGTTAACCTGTCCCGATCTACCTACTTTCCTGCCTATTTACCTACACCTACCCTACACCAGCCCTACACCTACCCTACACCTACCCTACCCTAACCCTTAACATTTAGGGGGATGAAAAATAGATGTTGGCCGATTCTCAGACCTACCCAATATGTACATAAAATTTCATCAGAATCGGTCAAGCCGTTTCGGAGGAGTACGGGAACGAACATTGTGACACGAGAATTTTATATATAAGATTATATTGTTTTGCATATCAGCGGATAGCATAAACTTCATTGCGCAGAAAATCGTTTGGCAGACACTTATTTATCATACATTCAAAACTCATAGTTTATATCACAGAAATCTTAATAATAAGGCAATAGAAGTCGCATAGACGCGTGACCTTGTCGCCGCGCATATGTGTCGTAGAACACAAGTGCACGAGGAGCGTTTGTTGCTGTTACTTGTGTTATTTGAGACACGGAGAGGTAAACATGGTGTTTTGCAGCGTATCCAACTGCGGAAACTCGTCCAAAACTTGTAACTTAACAAATAAAGGAATAACATTTCTTAAGTACTTAATTTTTGAAATATTGTCGTTTTTAGTAGTAAATTGAAATAAATCAAATATTTTCACCACCGCTACTACGATTTATCACGAAAAACGATTTTTTTGTCAAATCAATAACCATCAATGCTTAAGCTTGTTCATGTCTACTATTACAACTGCTAAACGCAGCAATGAAATTATAGTCATGCGCAATAAACAATATTCACCATTTGAGTAAATTCTTGGAACAAGCCGCATGAGTTGGCCGCAATTTAGTGACGTGCCACTACTATTCTGTATCGATAAATTAATTACGTTCAGTTTAATACTTAGTTTTACCAAATTGGAAAGTATTGTTTTATGTCAAAATAATTAAGTATACATATTTTTATATTGTAAAGATAATTAAGTTGGTTCGAATCGATACTTTTACGTAATTTGTATGCATGTTAACTTTATCCAATGCTTTTATTACAGGTTCCCAAAAGATCCTGATATTAAAGATAAATGGATATCTGCTACTGGAAAAAGAAATTGGTTCCCGACAAACAATAGCAGGATTTGTTCTGTTCATTTCACAAATGAACAATTTCAATTTATCAATTATAATTTTAATTTTTAAATCAATTATAATTTTCGATAATTTATCGACATGAGCTCGTAATAGTTTGCACTTGCACTGCACTATTCCTACGTGAGAGTGAGCGCGCGATATCATTTTCTGCTATTCGCACATGTTTTTTATTGGTTGCAGGAGTCACGCCTTCTGAGATTATGCGTTTTTAGAAAATGTTGCGTAATGTCATCGCAAAAAGGTTTGGTTTTGTTGCAGCAATGCAAAAAGCATTTGTAGGCGATATTGTGTATCTATTGTTTGTTTATGTGGTGGTAGCTGTGACCCGGCGACACTCGTCCCGGTATAAAATTTAGTACTATAGCATTTCTATTGCCTTATTATTAAGATTTCTGTGGTTTATACATAGCTTTTCCGAAGGTAGCAAGGGCGTCGCCAGGACTCGCCAGCTGATGGCTTAGGGGGGGGCAAGTTGATATTTGGTGATAGGAAAAGTATGAATTTTAAATACAGTCAAAGGCACATGAAGCTTTTGTAATCTCTAGGGGGGGGGCAGCTGCCCCTACCTACCCCCCCTTGGCGACGCCCTTGGAAGGTAGTTATGCCAAATAAACTTCTGCAATCGTATGCAATTGTAAAATCGGACATACTACTGTGTCAAGAAAGTACCAGGAATTATTCAATAAAAAACAAATATGTATTAAATATCTATTGTATCGCCTTCGAAATAGGTCCATTCCGTAATATTACACTAACGCCAACAAATAACCCAATAATCAAAAATTTTATGACATATTTTTTGGAATCGACTTCAGCAGTTAGAAGGCGTCAGCGTCATTCCGATTCTTGTTGACTGGTTTGCATGTCAAACTCGTAAACCCACATCTGGTTACCAGTAACAATGTGTTTAATGAATGTGGGGTCGGAGTTGACTCTTTCTAACACGTCTTCAGCAACCTTTACGCGATTGAGATTTAGCAGACGATTCAAATCTTTCAGTACTAATCGAGCGGCAACGCATTTCATGTCAAAACAATCGTTTAAAAACGGTACGAATTGATTCTTGACATACAGAAATTTCAGCAGCTATCTCTCCTAGACTAAAACGACGATTTTCAGTCACCATTTCCTTTATTATAGCGATGTTTTTTTTCAGTGAAAATCGTTGATGGCCGACCAGAACGAGGCAAATCTTACACCACATCTCGACCACATTTAAATGCATTATACCACTCATACGCACGTGTTGAAGTCGATTCACTGAAAGCCTTATGTAACATTTTCAGTGTTTCTGCACACGAAATTCTATTTACAATGCAACATTTAAGACGAATTATTTGTTCGATATTTTTAACTATAGTAAGTAAAAATCGCAAACACAGTTGACATAAACTGACAAAATGGCGCACTGTGGACAAACAGAATGGCCAGTGACGATCGAACTCCGCGTGAGTAAAGAGGACAGTTGTGCCAACTTAGCGTCAAAAAGAATTTAGACAATCCCTTTAATGAGCTTTTTAAATTATTTATTCCCAGTACTTTCTTGACAGTATACATAACATTCCGGAATAAACAGGGATAACTAAATTGTTACAACTTGAACTTTTTTGCGAGGCCCTCATAAGCGCGAGGCCGTCGGCGGTCGCCGACACGGCCGACGCCTAACGCCGCCACTGATGATTACCAGCCATCGAGTACGTATACCTACTCGATGGGTACGTACTCAATGTTACCATCTGACAGTGACAACTCGTGTGAACATCATTGACAGTTGACACCATTATAAACTGGCAGAATTTGAATATTTGAACTTGATATCTGCATTCTTGTTAAAAAGTGATATAAAGATTTAGTTTGTGTTTGTTTATTTATATATATATTTTTCCTAAAGAACAAAATACTTCCTTTCCTGAACCTTACGAAGTTCCTTTTCCTTTCGTACGTAGTACATATAACTCAATGTTCCTTTCCGATATTTTCCGTTAAAAATATTTCCCTACCTTTTATTACCCGACATTGGCACAAAGATGTCTAGTGCCACACTACAAAAAAAAAAAAATATGTAGGTTAGGCATAAAATCTTGCGTTCCAGTTTCTAAACAATTGTATTTCTATTGTAGTTGGCTTACACATGTGATTCATCATTCAATCATTCATTCATCAACTCAAGAGTAATAATACTTAGTATTGGCTATCCTCACAGATCATGACCTGAGGCTACCTTAGGTTAGTGTTGGAACAACGCAAGCAAAGTTATCTGAGAGTAAGACCAATAACGAAAACTATCCAAGGGTTAGTTACTCCTCTGGTATAACAAGGCATTTGGTCGAATCCGCCGTTAACAACTATCTGAATAAAAATATACCTATTTGTTATGTTCAAAGTATATTTTATAATTTTTGCAGTAGGCATGTAACACTATATTTTACCATAGGTATTTATATAAATTGTAGCAATTTATGGCCTATGCATACCGCGTTTTTTAAACGCGCCGTCGACGCGCGTTTCCGGTTTGCGCTTCGTTAATCTATTAAAATAATAGAGATATACCTACATAATAATAATAATAACAGAAGTGGGACAATATTATGCTGTTGTTATTATTATTAAGTAGGTACTTATATCTTTATTATTTCAATAAATTAACGAAGCGCATTCCTGAAACGCGCATCGACGGCGCGTGCAAAAAACGCAGTGAGCATAGGCCCTAAGTTGTGCCGTCCTAGTTGTTCATATTCATCAGTACGTCATAGTCATCAGTACTTGTAACCTGTAGGTATAAATTACACATGTATATAGATATTTAAATAGATACCTATAGATAATAGGTAGGTCCAGGTATATACCACATTAACGAAAAAGCATATACTTAAAGTATCTTTGATATATTTACCAATTATCTATTAAGTTATGTATTTTTAATTTGTGGGGAAAATTCCCTTCAATTTTAACATTACGACATCATAGTGAACTTGTAGGCTTTCTTATGAATTTTCTATCGCATAACGTCCTAATTTTTTTAATAATAGTTGCTGGTTACCTCGTCTCGTAACTCCTACAACATGTTTCAAGTTGTGATGGAAAATTATAATTCATTATCTACGTAAGATCAATTAATTAATTGCTCTTAGAGGAAAACAGACAGCTAAGTTTGTTTGTTTGTTCAGTATAATTTTGTTATTTGCTCCAAATATGTATAAGTAAATGATGATGACCTAGTAAACATTGATGCAACTAATTAAATCTAATCTCGAAAAAAAAAATCTCGTGCTATAGTGTTTGTTATCGAACTCCTCCGAAACGGCTTGACCGATTTGTATGAAATTTTTCGTGTATGTTTGGTAGGTCTGAGAATGGGTCGTAGGCTATTTTTTATTTATATGGCAAATCAACGTTTGCTATCAGCTAGTCCAAACTATCCATACTTATTATAAATGCGAAAGTAACTTTGTCTGTTACGCAGTACGCTTTCACGATGAAACGGCTGGACCGATTATAATGAAATTTGGTGTGAAGATATCTTTAACCCCGGGGAAGGACATAGGCCACTTTTTATTTTGCGACTTCGTCTGCATCCGCGATAACCGACATTCACGCGGACGAAGTCGCGGGCAAAAGCTAGGAATCTATAAAACGTATTATCAGGGGTGTTTGCTGACAGAAGACACACTTTTGTCTGTATGTAAATAAGTAGCTAGAACTCAGATACAATGCCGAACGAAGTTGTACGAGTGCCTCTACTGGAATTAAAATATTTAGCTATACTTATAAAATACCTCTATTTTTATATTCTAAATCTAAAGTAATGGCCAAGTGTATTGTCAACTTCAATGTTTAATTTAGGATATAAAAATGCGTAAGTAGTTCTCTTTATCTCAATTTTTTTAAATCTGTTTTTACGTAAGTTCGATGTGACGCACCAGATGCGTCATGGGCCTCCCGTGATATTTTCTTATGACGCGTCTAGGGCGTCATTGGCCATGAATCGGTTAAAGAAAATATAGCAATGCTTTTGTGGGAAACTCCAGTTAAAACATAACATAAAACAGTTTTGCATATACGTATACATAAAATCATAAAATTGAAATAGAAGAACTAGACAAATTGGCATCTATTAAAAGAGTTAATGCATACGGATTCGGATATTACCGCGGACAAAAAAAAAAACAAATATATTAGGGTTTATAATAATTAGATACTTAGGTAATTAAAACAGAAAAACTAACACAAACCTTATCTATGGGTTACAAGATTCATTACAAATTAACAGGGGACTGCCCATATCTACTTCTGCTGATTTTACCCGAAGGCTTCGGGAAAATCTAAAATAATTTTACCGAAATTTGTAGTATTGGTCTATTCAGTTAATATTCTTACATGTCGATCACCGACATTTAGTAACTTATGAAGTTCATATATATGTGGCCCTAAGCTGTAAGCGATGAGTTGAACGTTGTATATTTTCAAAGATTTTAAACCACTTACAGAAGGCTTACAACTGAACTTGATCGACACAAACTGGTATAGTGCATTGCACAAGTTGCACGTGTGTAAGTACGAAGAGATTTTTTAGAAATTATTCTATTATGTGTTTGAAAAATCAGTTGCAGATATCAAAAGTACCTTATTCTACACCAGGTGCGATGTCAGTAAATACATGAAGATGTCAGCTGCCGCGGAGACATTACCGGCTCCGAACGTCCGACCGCTCGCGCCTGCCACCACTGCGCCCGCGCCGACGTCGCCCCTGCACGCCGCTCGCCGGCCTAGCAGCAAGCACATCGTACACTGGTTCCGAAAAGGCCTCCGCCTCCATGATAACCCAGCGTTAAAGGATGGCCTAGTGGGCGCCGCAACGTTTAGATGTGTTTTCATTATCGATCCTTGGTTCGCCAGCTCTTCGAATGTTGGCATCAACAAGTGGAGGTAAGGCTTTGAGTTAGAAAAAAACATACTGTCGAATTGAGAACTTCCTCCTTTTTGCAGATCGGTTAAAACGTTTAAAAAGCCATATCCATCCTGCGAAATCAATGTACCTAATAATGATTTGATCTTTGCACTAAATGTTTGAGTCACAGTCCATGCACGTACGTCGCTGCGACATACGATACATAGTATAGACTTACCAGTATTAAGAAGAAAGTTATGATAACTCGATATGATGCAGTTCTATT
Organism: Charanyca ferruginea; assembly: GCA_947361185.1. Lineage (NCBI taxonomy): Eukaryota > Metazoa > Arthropoda > Insecta > Lepidoptera > Noctuidae > Charanyca > Charanyca ferruginea. The sequence goes on along the minus strand of OX376059.1, from coordinate 14,497,045 downwards.
TATTCAATCGATAAACTTATCTTAACAGGTTTCTGCTGCAATGCTTGGAAGACTTGGATAGCAGTTTACGGAAACTTAACTCGAGACTATTTGTGGTTCGAGGGCAACCAGCCGATGCGTTACCAAAACTGTTTCGAGAATGGGGCACCACCGCGTTGACTTTCGAGGAGGATCCGGAGCCCTACGGCCGAGTGCGAGACCACAACATCATGTCAAAATGTCGCGAAGTCGGAATCACTGTCACATCTCGTGTTTCTCACACGTTATACAAATTAGATCAGTAAGTTATTTGTATTTTTACTGTACTTTGCAGCATAGATAATAAGTCGTTAATATTATTTAAATGATAATCAAATTTTTCACAGAATTATAGAAAGGAATGGTGGCAAAGCGCCTCTCACGTACCACCAGTTCCAGGCATTGATCGCCAGTATGCCCCCTCCTCCGCCGGCGGAGGCGTCAATATCAGCCCAAACGCTTAATGGCGCCACTACGCCAGTAACGGATGACCATGATGATCGTTTTGGCGTACCCACCCTTGAAGAACTTGGTAGGTCATTACGTCCAACTACTACTACTACTATTAGCACATTTCCCGCGACTTGGTCTGCGTAGATTTCGTACCTACTTCCCCTAAAAACACAACAATATGCTAGGCCCCTTATTTATGAGGAGTAGGTGAAAAAAACATGAATAACGTCAAATTCAATTTTTGGCCTATTTTGTGCCAAGTTTTTAATTGATTAGTTCAAAACATAAGATTTTTTATAGAACTCCCCTTTGGGGTTGAAACTCCAAAAATCTTAAGAAAGTGTTTTCTTGAAAAATTTTATATCAATAGTTTCAGCGGCTTCGATATTCTATTCTACATTTTATCCTTTATTTCAACCCCTTGAGCTACTTTTGCAAAAACAAATATATACATCAAAATAAAGAATTTCCTGTATAAACTTTCATGCTCTATTTTACCACTTTAGGGGTGGAATTTTCAAAAAAGCAGAAACCTGTGTTTTATTATTTTTAACTGAAAACCTAAATACAAAGTTTCAATTCTCAAACTGTTAAAATGATGGAGTTTCGTACAACCTTTCATCCCCAATTTTACACCCTTCGGTGCTCGCCTAAATCATAAAAGAACCCGTGTGCAAAATTTCACGTTCGTATTTCCAGTAGTTTCGGCTTTGCGCTGATAATCGTCAGTCAGTCGGGTTCCCTTCATAGTTTATAGTTATGCATACTAATTATGACTGGCCTAATTTAATGTTTTACTTTATTTAATTAAGGATTCGAGACAGAGGGTTTAAAACCTCCCGTTTGGATCGGAGGGGAAAGTGAAGCTTTAGCTAGGTTAGAACGACATCTTGAAAGGAAAGCTTGGGTAGCTTCGTTCGGACGACCAAAAATGACACCACAGTCACTGTTAGCAAGCCAGACAGGCTTATCACCCTACTTAAGGTAAATGAGTACAATTTATCTGGAGTTTCATCAATATTTGAGAATACTTTATTTACTTATGAACTAAAAAAATACTCTTCTTACAGGTTTGGTTGTTTGTCAACCAGATTATTTTATTATCAATTGACGGAATTGTACAAAAGAGTAAAACGAGTAAGACCACCGCTGTCTCTTCATGGGCAAATACTATGGAGGGAATTTTTCTATTGTGCTGCAACACGCAACCCTAATTTTGATCGTATGGAAGGAAATCCTATATGCGTCCAAATACCATGGCAAAAGAATCAAGATGGTTTAGCAAAATGGGCTAGTGTGAGTATTTGAAGAATTTAGAACTGGACCTGTTAGTAGGTCCTTTTGACCGCCACATCAAAACAGCAACACATTTTGGCTTGTCTATACATGACTGTGGCGGTTAAAAGGTTAAACAATGTCCAAAAACAACTACCGACTCTTAATTATTCAGTTGGGCCAAAGTCATTATGCATTTACTTTATGTAACAAGTACCTACGCAGACTAATAATGATTGGCATTATTTAATTTCTAAACTAAAAAACACTACTTGAGCGAATCTGGGTGGGTTTGTTGTAGATGATATTTTAGCACAATTTTAAATACAAAAAAAAAAGCATTTATTTTCTTCATCTTAAGGGCGCGTATTCGATTTAGCGCAACTCAAAATCTAAACGATTGCTAGAATGGCGTAGCAGCATTGACACACACTATACCCTGTTCACAATAAGATTAGACATTTACTTAAACCTTTTTTACAGTCCGTTCAACCGATTTTGACGTCTATTGCGTTGGCAGCATGACAAATGACAACTGCAGTAAACAGTTGTATTGTAACCATTTTTTTTGCCTCTAATGTCATTCTTAAGCCTACGGAATAGAAGTCAAAATCGGTTGAAGGGACTGTAAAAATGTTATGTGTTTATGTCTAATCTTATTGTGAACAGGGTATAGTACAATACAATGGTATGTTTGTGTGCATCAGAAAAAAAAAATATGCACGAAATAAGCACGAATCATTGAAATTGATCGGCAAACGACAGCGCGCGATGTTTTACAGTGCTTTTTAAAATAATTGAAACAGTCACATTGGTACTTCGGATTCGTGCCCGGTTGGGAACCCAGAACCCATCACCCCGTGCTGCGCCACTACGACATTGTATTTATTTATTTTTTATGTGGGGACATTGTTGGACAGTCCAAAATAAATGAGCTCGTATAATGGACTGAAAAATATTCTGTATATTAAGCATTACATTTACTTTCATAAAATAAATATATCAGTTATGTTTTTATTCAAATACTGGTGAAAAATAATTGTCAAAGTGAACCGATTTTCTACCTTTTCAACATTGTTTTTTAATACATAATGGTAATATTTTCGTAATTTTGGCTCTGTAGCTGTCTTTATGACTGTATGTACTGTTGGAAAAACGCATAAAACAAAATATTTTGGCATATTGTAATGGTTGTATACGTCCTGAAAGTTACTATTTTCGTAACACGATATGAAAGAAATGTCTTCGCTTTAAAAAACCATAATTAAAAATTATACTTTTACTCTGTAGCTGTCTGAATCAAGACTTAATCTTTCTAAAACTGTAAATTGTCTTTTAATAATCTGCTCACATAATTACGATATTGCTCTGGGTAAAACGCAAAAACATGAAGTTTTCGTCACGAATCGAATACGCGCTCTTAATATATGACTATCAATGATATTATATTAAACAGATATGTTATGAGCGCCCAATTTTGGACTATCAATGATATTATATTAAACAGATATGTTATGAGCGCCCAATTTTGAAGATTCAAAAACGTCCTAATTGGGACGTATTGCCTTTAGTCTGCGTCACGCATGGCGACGAATAGTACGCTTTGTAAAAGCAGCTAAAAAAATAAAAAAATGCTATTTTGTGTATTTAGAAAGTGTACCAATTATGATACCCAATTTAATAAAGCACAAGGGATCTCATACCACAAGTAACTACGCAATATACATCGATTTGTTTATATATTTCAATTATTTTCCTAATATTCTTATATTTGGAGGTTAGAAAAAAGAAAGAAATGGAAGTACATTGTTTCACGTGAGTAAGACAAGGACGCGTTCACTCCGGACATAGAATAAAAGTACAGATGCGATATCGTAGGCAGTAAAGTCATTGTTTACCCACAGTTCTGTTTTTCTTTTTTCTAACCTTGTAATATTTAATCATTTTGTTTTATTCAATCATTTATATACCTAATTAGAAATTAAACAATAAGACAACACATATTTATTATCCTTTCTTCGTTAAGGTTATCCAATGAGATCTGGCTTCAAGAATGGATCGCATTTGTTCGTAAACAAAGAAATAAATTTTATTATAAAATAAATAATTTCTACTCTGTATATTATTATAATTATATATTCTATTATACATTTAGTCCTGTTTATTAGTTGTTATAGGTACAAACCGTGTGTATAAATGTACTCGCGGTTTGTACCTTCTGTCTCGTAAAATTTTGCTAGTCTGTGATGCCAAGACGCGGTGATTGGTGGCCAGGATAATGTCCGTTTACATTCACGCGCAATTGACAACACTAACTGTCTCTTTTTTTCTTGTTGGTTTTTTCAAGCCATCCCTTTTCAACATTTTGACTTGTAGTGAATTGTAAAATGAATGAAAAGTGTAAATGTGTGCAGCCGCTGCTGCGCGGAACACTTTTTTCGTTTGTTTTGTGAGTGTATAACATATCTGTTTATTAGAATATCATTGATGACTATGAGTTGCAAAAAGGAATCACAGCCGTTAAATTCTGATACTGCATGGATATCTAACTAAGTAGCATTTAGCAAAAAATATTGCCGAGAAACGACTTATTCTGGGAGTGAGAAGTCTGTAAGCGGGTCGCCCTATTGTACTAATTTTGTATTTAAATGCCGAACTCAGAATTAAAATTCAATTTTGTTGTTTTCTTGACAGCTCACGTACTACAAAACCACTTGCCAATTCCCATAAAGAGGCGAAACGGCGGCAGCCCAACAGTCGAAGTAGTTTTTTTGTACGCGTTATGTAAAGATGTTGTCAGAAAGAGAATATAAATAAATAATATCATGCCATCTCTTTCTTCAAGCGACATTATTCATTAACAAGAGACTAAGCGTAGATTCATATTTATACATCGATTTAATAGATATTTGTATAATAGGGGGTATTTTACCAAAAAAATCTAATTTGTAGTTATACTATCGAAAAATATTAGATACGTATTTTTTGTTTTATCCAATCAATAAAAACTGACGAAGATGAAACTCTTAAAAGATCATGAGCGGGGGTTTGTGACGTCACTTGGCACGTAAAAGTGTACTGACATAGTGATGTCACACGAATTTTCGACGCACACATCGTCTTCATTTTTAGTTTACGTGGAAAAAGAAGAAACACGTGTCCAATATATTTTGGAAATTTATCTATCTGACGGACTAATTAGATTTTTTTGGTAAAATACCCTATTTGGCGTCTCCATAAGTGTATGTACTTTAAAATTTGGCCCTCCTCTAAGAAATGCATAATCATATTATATTATTATATAAAACTATATTCCAGGGCCGAACTGGATTTCCTTGGATAGACGCAATAATGATACAATTAAGAGAAGAGGGGTGGATTCACCACTTAGCCAGGCATGCAGTGGCATGCTTTCTAACCAGGGGCGACTTGTGGATCTCATGGGAAGAAGGAATGAAGGCAAGGAGAGCTTAGTTATTAAGTAGTTAGTGCTATTGCACTTAGAATTGAATTTAAAAACTCAAACTGCGATTCGAGTGATACCAAAGTGTTTTTCATGATGGAATACATTCAACACAAGAACAGTTATTGTTTTTGTTTTACAACATCTAAAGCAAAAAAAACATTGAGATGTTGATTCACTTCAATCTTTTGTGTGTGGTTGGCTATCTGCGATCCAGTCGATTCAGTTTTTGTATGACCATAGTCGACACCTATTAATTTGAGAAGAGTCCCCGTTCCTGCAGGTGTTCGACGAATTGCTTCTCGATGCCGACTGGTCCGTCAATGCGGGCATGTGGATGTGGCTCTCGTGCTCATCATTCTTCCAGCAATTTTTCCACTGCTATTGCCCGGTCCGCTTTGGGCGAAAAACTGATCCTAATGGTGATTTTATAAGGTATGTCACTTTTTAGCTGAATTAATGCTTATTTATGCCACCTTGAAGAATGTAAGTTATATTATAATATTAATCATTTATCGCCTTTACAGTCGCAGCTGGGACAGGAGTCGTTAAAAAGTTTCCCTCCTAAACATTATTGGTGGCTATGAAAGTATAGGTAGCAGACATGTATCTACCTCCTCTCAGGAGTATCACGTGATATATATTCTACCAGCACAAATCTAGGTTTTACTTTTATCATTATGTTGCGTAATTATTGTTCGAGGGTATGACGCATTGTAGCCGACTCGTAAGTGATGCTTGCATGATATTTGACGTAGGTACTATGCAACATTATTGTATCTTCACGCGAAGTATGTATATCAGTTGTCTGGTTACCATAACACAAGCTCTGCTTAGCTTGGGACCAGATGACCGTGTGTGAGTTGTCCCAAGATATTTATTTAGATATTTTTTTATATTTATTTTGCGAACAATATGAAATACCCAAATGCATATTTATGCTTACGTATTAAACCGCATTCAATTACAAAGATATTAGGTTACTATGAATAATTTATTTCATGTTTACAGGAGATACATCCCAGCATTAAAGAACATGCCGACGCGATACATTCATGAGCCGTGGGTGGCCCCAGAGGCGGTGCAGCAGTCCGCACGATGCATCATCGGCCGCGACTACCCCATGCCCATGGTTGACCACTCGGACGCGTCTCAGGTCAATATTGAACGCATCAAACAAGTGTACGCACAATTGGCAAAATACAAACCACAAGGTAACAGATTTCTTACATTCTTGATTATATTTTTCGAATAGAACGCAAAAAAAAAAACAGACAGAAAAGAGAAGACAATAAGTTTTCCTGTTAAATTGTTCCGACGAACTGAGTACCCAATACATGAATACAGTTATTATCGGACCCTGTATAATTGCATCCGTCGCTTGAACTTTGATCAATGACACTTGTAGCAAATGTTATTTCGCTATTTGCAACAATTTACTGATGTCATGCAAGGTTGTTTTACTCACAAGTATAATCTCAGCTTCACCTTAACATTTTAAATATTTTAGTCATGCTAAAATCATTAATACACTGCAACAGGTATGCAAAATTGAGCTTTTTGAAAGTTGGCTAACTGAAAGGTAATTTTGGGGTGCTAAATTCAAGCAGTAGTACTTGTTTATTTTCTGTCACGTAAAATTTTCTAGGTATAGGGAACAATTAAAAAACCCGCTTATACCATTATAAAATTGGTTTTAATTAAATAAAAATACGAAATCTAATAACACACATCCCTTTTAGTATATTTTCTGCTTATCACTTAAACTTCTTTTTACAGGTTTTTGCCCGACTTATTAACATCCGCCAATAGTCTGATCACATCTTCCCTAATAATTATTTTCCATTACTTTTTTATCTTGCTGGAGAAAATAAATTTTCAAGCACATGTTGCATCTCAATTTTCTAGCATGTTTTCCACCAATTGAAATTATAAAATAAAATGATGTAACTACCTACCCTCAAATGAACTACACTCTGTCCACTGGCTTAATCGTTTTTTGACAGCTGCAACTAGTGAACAATATTTATGATTTTTGAAAAAACTGATACGCATAACTGTATTATAATGTCTGTAAGAGATCATAAATAAGATAATCCAACAAGATAAGGCAGTTTATATATTTATTTTATAACGCATTTTTAAGTTAGCTTAAGGTAATCGGGAATAAGTTCATTCTAAAGCAGCTGTCAAAAAACCAATAACCCAGTGGACAGGGTTTAAGTATCGAAAATTTTGCAATAGTTTTTTTTTTCGTTTTTTTTTTAATAGCAACTTCTGAAAGAATCATGGCAAGATCCATACATTCATTTGTACGAAAAAGAAAAGTGTTAATTTAGAGCAGGGGTGGCCAACCGGTCGATTGCGGCTGTTAGTCGAGTCGATCGCAGACACAAAGCTTACACTAGCATAAGGATTCCCTAAGAATAATCTTCAACTTGGTTGTGTTTCCGCAATTTTTCTGTGAAAAGGCAGTTTTTGGAGTGAATACTTTGTAAAGACATAAGGTCGCCTTTTGTTTAAACTTAAGTTCGTCAGCGACCACCTCCACCATCCTTATGCACAGATAATTAAGTTGAAGTCTACTTGTACACTATTTCATTTAGCAGTTAAAATTCCATGTTAGTATCTATTTTTGTGAAAAAAGATTAAATTTATGAAGAAGTACTGATTATGTAATTGGTAGATCGCACAGAGTAGTTAGTAAACGGTCGATCTTGGCTTCAGTTAAGTTGGCCACGCCTGATTTAGAGGGTTTCAAATTGTTTAAATGTTACACATGTTGTTGTTGTTTGTTGTTGTTATGGAGAATACATTACTAGGAGTAGATTGGTACACTTACTACATTTTTAAACCACCGCACAATTAAAATATTTCGAAATGAAAACTACAGTTTTTCGTTTAATCTCGTTGCCCATTTTGTATTTATAAAAAAAAATAAGTGACCAGTGACATTAACGGATCTATTTAACTAATGAGTACTAATGACAAGTGATGTGAATCGTTGTTTACAATAGCGGATTTAACAAGTACGTTGATTATTTATTTATGACATTATTTCCCATAAAATGATGCAATTTCAGTGTAAGACCTGCGAAACGGCGGCTGTTAGTGTCATTATTACTGACAATTGCCGTTCTGAAATAATGAGCTTTTCGTTAAATTATTCACTTTTAACATCCATTTTTATTGCGGCGTTATTAAAATATTGTAACTAATCTTTTGGTACTCAAGAGTATAAGAATGAGAACAACTTCTCTAAACATCTTTATTTTTTTTGTACAAATCCTGCTATGGGATCATAGCAGGATTTGTACAAAAAAATAAAGATGTAAATAAGTGTTTCTTAAAATTTCTAAAAAATATTACGTGATAGAATTTTTTATGTATTTTTCGGTTAATACGAGGGCTGCACTAAAAGTATCGGGAATGGAATATTTCCACTGTTCCTGTCATATTAAAATCTTTTTAATTGAAAACTCCTTGGTTCAACGTGGACGTGTCAAGCTCAGTGATGATCCCCGTCAAGGTCGTCCAAAAACTGCAGTCACCCAAGAAAACGTTGATGCTGTGCGTAAGCTGATTGAGAAAGATCGACATGTGACATACCGCGAAATTCAGGCAACTTTAGACATTGGCATGAGTCAAATACAAATAATCTTGCATGAACAATTAGGTGTAAAAAAGTTGTTTTCCCGATGGATACCGCATTCGCTCTGTGAAAAGCAAAAAGCGGCTCGCGTTACTTGGTGCGTCAGAACTCTCGAAAGATTCCACGCAGGATCCTCAAATGCTGTATACAACATCGTATCAGGTGACGAATCCTGGATATACGCGTACGAACCCGAAACAAAAAACCAGTCACGAGTTTGGGTGTTCGAAAGTGAGTTAAAGCCAACAAAAATTGTTCGTTCACGGCTCAGATCAAGTAAAAAAAAATTAATAAAAAAAAATCTTTAAAAAAAATGCTTTTATTTACGCCCTAAAAAGTTAAAAATAAGATTTAAATTACATTAAACCTATTCATTTTCCAATTACTTTACAAAATTTAATTGTATATATTAAGATTTAAAATTAATTAAATAATAAGATTTAGCCTCAGTGCTGCACGATGTAAATTTGAGTAATATTTTCCTTTAAAATTTTTACTATCAACTTTTAACGTCATTCATTACACAATTTATATGATATAAAAGCTTGTCGCGAGATTTAAGCAATCGTATTACTTAGTTTGAACTTAGTTTTCTTTTAAATTAAAATCAATCAGATCAAGTTACTTATTTTACTACTTTATCTACACAGGTAAATCTCGCGACAAGCTTTTATATCATATAAATTGTGTAATGACGTTAAAAGTTGATAGTAAAAATTTTAAAGGAAAATATTACTCAAATTTACATCGTGCAGCACTGAGGCTAAATCTTATTATTTAATTAATTTTAAATCATAGTATATACAATTAAATTTTGTAAAGTAATTGGAAAATGTAAAATGTTTAATGTAATTTAAATCTTATTTTTAACTTTTTAGGGCGTAAATAAAAGCTTTTTTTTTAAAGATTTTTTTTTATTCATTTTTTATTTTATAATTTTTAGTTTTCGCTAGATATATTTCTTAGTCTATTCATTTCATTAAGTGACATTCAGAGTCAGAGTCATTTCATTTCATTTCATTTAATAGTCCATCATATTTAATAATTTTCACAAATGATATTATTCTAGAAATTAGGCGTTGTTCAGGTTGGGTTAATATTTTTATTGCATCAGGTACGGAACCAGGGTCCAAATTATTCCAGTAAGCTTTGGCTGGTCCTGAATTTTTTTTACTAGAAAGATGCTTATTGCAACGGTGACATAGCAATAAAGTAACTTTGCTTGATAATTCTCTGGGCAAATATGAACTGCGACTTAAATCAACTTTGTGTTTTACCACTTAATTCGGGTAACATCTTTTAGTGCATATCTCGCATATCTGATCACAGAATATATTAATGGTGTTGTTAAAAGTTTCAATCTGGGCCTTTTTTTCCGCCCGTACTTGAGAAATGTATACTCTTACTGCACATAAGCGAGCCTCTCGCTGATCAGCAGTTTCTCCTGCCCTAACTTGGGAGCTATGCTCTCTTAAAGCAGTCAAACGTTCTTTCCGCTGTTCAGCAGTTTCTCCTGCCCTAACTTGGGACCTATGCTCTCTTAAAGCAGTCAAACGTTCTTTCCGCTGTTCAGCAGTTTCTCCTGCCCTAACTTGGGAGCTATGCTCTCTTAAAGCAGTCAAACGTTCTTTCCGCTGTTCAGCAGTTTCTCCTGCCCTAACTTGGGAGCTATGCTCTCTTAAAGCAGTCAAACGTTCTCTCCGCTGTTCAGCAGTTTCTCCTGCCCTAACTTGGGAGCTATGTTCTCTTAAAGCAGTCAAACGTTATTTCCGCTGTTCAGCAGATTCGGCTTCTTAATCGTTGCATGCACTGCTTAGCCTTGTCAAGCCGCAACTGTCGCTGAGTAAGTGGTTCACTACGCACCTCACCACGCCTTTTGTTTTGTCGTTGGCGTTTCATGTCAACGCTCTCATTGGCAAGTTTTTCTTGCCGTTTTAACTTCTTTTTCTCTAACCTTCTTTTTCTTTGTGTTGTTGTTTCTTTATTTCCCTTAATGTTCCCACGAGTATCGAAGAAATATCCGTCAACCCTTCCAGAGCTTCGTTTAGAAGGGTAAGAGCTAATATACAACAGGGTTCGCCCGGGTGCCCTGAGGCGGTACGTTCACGACATCATTTTATACCCTGATGCCACTCAGTCCTCAGCACGGTCTCACCTTGACTTGGGTAGTAATTTGGTAATATATGCGCCATTTTTTTCAGCGTAAAGCTTACTCGTGCCTGACGAAACACCGTTCCGGGTTTGATTTTGGAGTTTTCCGTCTCCTAGACAGGTTGCAAACCAATGCTATTGACGCCCATCTCACCAAATTACACAAGTCATGGTATAACTTATATGCTCATTTTGACTGGACCAGTATGTAAAATTTCATGTCCCTACTGTTAACCGTTGAGGAGTTCCCTCGTCTGGAGCCAATCTTGGCAGCACCATCACGTCATGCTTATCATAAACATGCATTCTCATTGGGACTGGACCAGTATGTAAAATTTCATGTCACTACTGTTAACCGTTGAGGAGTTCCCTCGTCTGGAGCCAATCCTAACAGCAGCATCACGTCATGATTATCATTAACATGCAATGTTATTGGGACTGGACAAGTATGTAAAATTTCATATCCCTACTCTTAATCGTTAAGGAGTTCCCTCGTCTGGAGCCAATCCTGGCAGCAGCATCATGTTATGCTTATCATAAACATGCACTGGCATTGGGACTGGACCAGTATGTAGAATTTCATGTCCCAACTGTTAGCCGTTGAGGAGTTCCCTCGTCTGGAGCCAATCCTGGCAGCAGCATCACGTCATGCTAATCATAAACATGAATTGTCATTGGACTGGACCAGTATGTAGAATTTCATGTCCCTACTATTAACCGTTGAGGAGATCCCTCGTCTGGAGCCAATCCTGGCAGCAGCATTACGTCATGCTTATCATAAACATGCAATGTCATTAGGACTGGACCAGTATGTAAAATTTCATGTCCCTACTCTTAATCGTTGAGGAGTTCCCTCGTCTGGAGCCAATCCTGGCAGCAGCATCATGTCATGCTTATCATGAACATGCATTGTAATTGGGACTGGACCAGTATGTAAAATCTAAAATGTCATGTCCCTACTGTTAACCGTTAAGGAGTTCCGTCGTCTGGAGCCAATCCTGGCAGCGGCATCATGTCATGATTATCATAAACATGCAATGTCATTGGGACTGGACAAGTATGTAAAATTTCATGTCACTACTGTTAACCGTTGAGGAGTTCCCTCGTCTGGAGCCAATCCTAACAGCAGCATCACGTCATGATTATCATAAACATGCAATGTCATTGGGACTGGACAAGTATGTAAAATTTCATATCCCTACTCTTAATCGTTGAGGAGTTCCCTCGTCTGGAGCCAATCCTGGCAGCAGCATCATGTTATGCTTATCATAAACATGCAATGTCATTAGGACTGGACCAGTATGTAGAATTTCATGTCCCTACTGTTAACCGTTGAGGAGATCCCTCGTCTGGAGCCAATCCTGGCAGCAGCATCACGTCATGCTCATCATAAACATGCATTGTCATTGGAATTGGACCAGTATGTAGAATTTCATGTCCCTACTGTTAACCGTTAAGGAGTTCCGTCGTCTGGAGCCAATCCTGGCAGCGGCATCATGTCATGCTTATCATAAACATGCATTGTCATGGGGACTGGACCAGTATGTAAAATTTCAGCTCAATCGGACATCGGGAACTGGGTCAAATTTAACTTGCAAAAGTCCATCTTCACATACATACATACATACAAGTCAAGTTGAATAAAAGCTTTTAAAAAGGTAGATAACGCACGGCCTTTATTATTAGTGAAGCCACAAAACTCTGCTACTTCAAGTAAACACACGCGCTCACGCACACACATGCATCAAACTATGACGATTTTCATTATTATCTCACGGGGCGTCGGGGGTCGGAAATGGTGCATAATCAACTCCAAAGTGAACAAAAAGTCTGAAGGAATATCGTTTCACACGTAAGTATACACAAAACAACATATTTTTTTTGGTTTTTCAAAATATGTAATGACATTGTCACGAAGTGACGTACCGGGAAAGTGTTGTCAGTAGTTTTTTTTTAGTAGCCTAAATTGTGGGTAGGTAAATAGGTATACATTCAAACCTATTGGTAAATAATTATTTTTTAATTCGCTTATGTTTTTGTTGTTCAAATTCTTGAGTTCATATTCTTCTATTTTACTATCAAATATTATGTTTTTAGGTTTCCAGCAAATATTTTAATAAGAAACGAATGGGTAACTGCTATAAGACTGAGCCGAAATGAACCACAATGGCAGCCATCCTCATCTAGTGTGGTTTGTTCAGAGCATTTTGATAAGACTGACATTTACGATACAAAACGTGAACTTCGCCGAACAAAATATTCAAAAAAGATATTTTTAACCGACTTCAAATAAAAGGAGATCTCTTTTAAATTAATATTCTGTTATTTACCTATGTTTGCGATTTTCTCGGTATACAGTATACCTACAGTTGCTACTATACCTACCTAAATGTTCAAAGTTATTTAGTTTTGTGTATACTACAGAACTGACTTCCACCTTCGAATGCGGCTGTCAGTAATATATTATCGCATGTAAATAAAAAAATATTTTTAATTCCATGAAAATAAACGTGCTTCACATAACCTTAGTCGTATTTTTGCTCTCTGCTCACACACCAACTTGGCTACTACTACTGGAATTACTATTTTTGTTTTTTTTTTTTAAATCGATTCGAAATCAATAAAGTAATCCTACAAGGCTCCTAAGTTCATCATCTCTTCGAATTGTTGACGCTGAAGAATATTGTTTCCAGTAATTAAAATAACCAAACAAACAAACAGGTTTAATTTCGCATTCACATACTACCTATTTTTATTATTACGTATTATCGTACTTATCAGAAACTTTTTTTTTTAAAGTGGCAACACTTCAGGGCCTCACATAGATAAAAAAGTGGCGACAGTTGTTCTAAATGCGTTATCTACCTTTTTTTACTTGATCTGCGGTTCACGGAGTGTTGCAAAAAAAATGGTGGCCACGTTTGTCTCCAAAACCGGCCATGTTGCGACTATTCCTCTTGAGGGACAAAGAACGGTTAATGCAGAATGGTATGCTAGCATTTGTTTGCCACAGGTCGTTTCTGAATTCCGTAAACAGAACTGCAACCGCCGCATCATCCTCCATCACGACAATGCGAGTTCTCACACCGCGCACAGAACAAAAGAATTTTTAGAGCAAGAAAACATAGAATTATCAGACCATCCGCCGTACAGCCCCGACCTAAGCCCTAATGATTTCTATACTTTCCCTAAAATAAATAATAAATTGCGTGGTCAGAGATTTTCATCACCTGAAGAAGCTGTGGACGCCTACAAAACGGCCATTTTGGAAACCCCAACTTCCGAATGGAATGGTTGCTTCAATGATTGGTTCCATCGTATGAAAAAATGTGTAAAATTTCGCGGAGAATACTTCGAAAGCAATAAATACATTTTTAAATAGTTATGTTGTGTCACTTCCTTGATTCCCGAAATTTTCAGTGCCGCCCTCGTATGCACTACAAAAACTGTATGAAAATAATATTTTTAATTTCAGACAACTGTACCCATGCATACATATGTTATTTTCTGAGCTGGAAAATAGCGCTATCTTAAAGCTAGTTAAAAACACTTCCAGATACAAAATGCCTAAAAGTTCTTGATAAACTTTACTTGGGTAAAGCCAAAAGAAAGTCCCATGCTCAAACCACAAAGTACGTAAGGCTGCGGCGCGCCCGAGCAGAGAGACCACTCAGAACAAACCGCCATTTTACTCACGCACACATTGACATTACGTTTATAAGCATTCTCAAGAAGTTTCAAGCAGACATCAGTCTCGACTGCCGCGTTTTGTCTAAATGAATAAATGAGAGACATTGACATTTCATGACAAACAGAAAAAAAATGTTATAAAAAAAATGCAAAGATTTCCAACTTCCAACCAGTGTCCATAAAATTTCATATTGTCACAAATAAAACCTACAGAGTCAATACAGTAGCAGCCCTAGTGAGTCTGGCAAGTTTAGGTAATTATTTTTGAAAGTGGCGGGAGCGGTCCTTCTGTACCCTTTATATTTTGTGCTCAAACATTGGATTTTCATTTAACTCTTTCCAAATCTTGGTTTCTCAAAATGATTATGCATTGCATTGCAGCAGTATCTCCAGTTATTTATGGATACTTGTTTTTTCTAGGTACATTGAATCCTAATGCTGTACAACGACCAAACGTGATGCAATCGTCGCCAAGCCCGAATTCGATAATCACCAGCATCAATCAGTCTAACTACTTATGCAGCCAAGCACCTGACCCACCGACGACAACACCACAAATAATACCGTATAAGGACAATGATGTTGTATTCCAAAAGCCTATGAATCACAGGTCTATGAAGCCTTCATTCAAACAAGTTGTTATCGTACAAAAAAAACTAAATACTAACGTCATACAAACTGTGTCACAATCAAAGGAGAATTATGTCGTTAATGGACGACTAGGAGTTGCCTATAAAACGCTAAGGAATGATAGCTTACAATCAGCGAAACAAGAAAACTATGACTTCAAAAATTTGGTCATCAATAATTACATTCAAGGTTATTCCCATAGCCAAGAAATTTTACAGAATGAGCAAACAAACAAAACCGAATTTGTTGCCCAGCAGCCATTGAAAATTAACAGTTTTAATTATGAGAAACAAAAGTTCTATTTGTCTTCTTTTACTGACAATGGCATGCGTAGAGCAGCCGTGCACGAAGTGTCCCCATCTTTTTCCGCCGCGCCCAACCACGACACCACTATGAATTTCAACAGGGAGAAGAAAAATGAAAATATAAAAGATAAAGCAAACAACACCACTTGCTTACATCCAATGTCGATTAACAATGATGAAACCATTACAAACGAAAACCGACAGAATAATCCGTCTGATGAATGTGAATATAGTTCTTCAAATGAAAATCACAATAATTAAATTTTGTCATCATAATCTATTTTGCTAGTGTGCGTTTCGACCGCGCGACCACGGCGATATTTCGAAATCACGCTGAAAATGCATCGCGCAAAAAACCTAAGTTTATATTTCAGGATCAGTACATATTAATGTGTTGTTTACAAGAAAAGATCTCGCTAATGCTTACTTTTTTCGATAGATAATCAAAACTTATTTCTACGCGATACCGCACTACTGCCCCTGAAATATAAACCGAGGTTTTTTTTTTTTGTATATTTTTACTATTTTCGACAAATTCAAATCTAGGTTTTACATAAAACTTAAGACCTCTGCGATGCTTTTTCAGCGAGATATCAGCGATAACGTGTTTTTCACCGTTTCAATGGCGTGGCCATGGGGTTTTAGTCTAACAGCTCCTAAAATATAAGTCTCTAATTTTTTGTATTGTCCAATTTCGACAAATTAAAATCTAGATTTTACAATAAACTTCAAACGTCTGCGATGCACTTTCAGCGTGATATCGGCGATAACGTGTT
This sequence comes from Charanyca ferruginea, assembly GCA_947361185.1. Classification (NCBI taxonomy): domain Eukaryota; kingdom Metazoa; phylum Arthropoda; class Insecta; order Lepidoptera; family Noctuidae; genus Charanyca; species Charanyca ferruginea. The sequence goes on along the minus strand of OX376059.1, from coordinate 14,480,632 downwards.
ATTCACCGTTTCAATGGCGCAGCCATAGGGTTTTAGACCTACAGCTCCTAAAATATAAACCTAGGATTTTTTTTCTGTATTTTTACATTTTCAATCTGTTACTACCTGAATTTCAGGTCTCTGCTACGCATAGTTTTAAAGATTACGTGGCCGCGCGGTTCTCCGCGTTTCAATGGCGCGGCCACGTTCAAACCCTTATAACTTTTTTACCATTACTTTGACAAATTATGGTTTTGGGCACAGATTATGAAACAAAGGCAGATAGACCGTGCGGAACACTGAGAGTGAAGCCACCAGAGCATTATACAGATTCATAAGCGAATACCTACAATTCGCTTCGCGCTGTACTGACACGAGGCAGTACAGCGCTTTAAAAAAAACAAATACTAATACAAATAAAAATTCAAAAGCGAATACAATCACGAGATTGTAGGTATTCGTTATTGAATTTGTACCTATTTGCTTTTGTGGCTTTACTCGCAGTGTTCCGCACGGTCTATCTGCCTTTTGTTTGATAATCTGAGGTTTTGGGAATCAACTTTTACAAAAGTTTACATAATCTTGGAATAGTTTTTTTTTTTTCGAAATATCGCCGTGGCCGCGCGGTCGAATCGCACACTTGCTAAGGCCCGTCTATCTGTACTATACAGAATGATTTTAGCATTGTGTACAGAGTTTTGCCTGACAGGCAAAGCTAAATATTGCTATAGATACAAATCTAGAAAACAATGTAGTTTGTAGTAGAATTATATAATGTGATTCAGCCAGGCAGATCTCTAATATACGGCGAATGATTATAATTTTATGATAAGTTAAAAGATTGCTAGCTAAAATAAATGTTTCTTACAAAATAATTATGGGTTTAATTTAAATTTACATTTTTTTTTTCTATCATAGATATTTTTTTTATAATGATGAAGTCCAGCAGTAGGTACTAGCTCTAGTGGGTAACAGTGATTGATCATGTTGAACAACTGGAATGTTCAACATTTTTCGTTTTTGTCCCACCAGTGGGACCATTTGGTTCATGTGATTTCCCTAGAAGTAACCCATTGAAGTGGGACTGGTGACAGTGCTATGGAGTTTATCAATTAGCAAACTCTCAGTAAAAGCGTGTAGTTGGGAAGTTGGGTAGTGTGATGCCTAAACCACAAATAGGCTTTGGTTCTATTTCTTTCTCATCGGACTATGATAGTGAGGGAAGAGGGAGTGTACCTTCTTGCATCCACAATATTAAAGACATGGATGTCATTCTCATCTATTGCTAAAATAATTAAGATATACAAATGACTACCTATGTCTACACATCACTCATTTATTCCCAAAGAAGCTACAGTCTCCATGTGCAGCTTAAGTGCTTTTTTCATTTTTCTGGAAGTATTGCCGTCTTTCTTATCAGGACGGGGCTTTTTATTTCCACCTAATTCATTTTTTATTGTCGACAATATAGATGTCTAAAAATAAAATTACTTCAATGTTATAAATGTAAAAAAATACCTTATTTACCAGTATTATATACAATAGGAGTGAAATACTTACAGTTTCAGGGACATGTACATATCTAATGTTACGGGCTTGTAAAAACAAATTTTCAAAAAGATATTCATTTCCTTGAGGATCGCAATACACTGCATTGGAAAAAGAAATGTTCATAAAACTGTAACAAAAATATGGAATGCAGGGCCAATATTAAATTTTTATCATGTAAGGTTGTATCGAAATAATGATGGCTACTGGAAATATTTCTTACCCATCCACATTGTCTACATGTCCACAGATATATGAATCATTACGTAGGTCCACTGTTATATTTTTTTCTTGCATAGCCCTAACAAGACATAATAATGTGTTGTGATAATAGAATTTTTCTTTTGAAGTACCAACAAACATTTTGTTTGTCAAATCTGAAAAATAAAAAAAGTAGAGGAATTTGCTTAAACAATCTAATTAAGTATCACAACAACTTGATCTTGTCAAAAAAATATGATCAATAAATGTAAAGAACTATCTATTGGTCCAACTGAGGTTTCAGGATTAGGCAAGTAACAAATTCTAAGAATAAATGTTTGACTCATATAAAAAACAACTGTCCTGTACTTGTTTCAGCAGTATACACCTATTCCTAACAGAAAATAATTATATTGGTTAATAATTTAATTTTCTAACATGTAATATTTGTAACATACAGAGAGATAAGCAGAAACAATGGTTCTCAGTTTAAAAAAACATTTATTTTAAGGTTTTGTTCTACTAAATACATTATTCATTTTAATATTCACACTACTCTGTAAACTATTTCACTATAATAAGTCTTAAATCTTGTTTAGATTTTAATTCTAACTCTGCTCTTGTTATTTTCCATTCTTCACTATCTCTTTCAGCCCAGAAATAGTAAGTCCCTCTATCTTTAGGCCCAGATACAGGTATTCTAAATCTAGCTACCTCACCATCAGAAAAGTTATTCACAGTGTCACTTAGCTTGAATCGTTTATCTTTGATTGGCTCTCCGAGATAGTGGACGGCTCCAGAGTGGGTTCGTAACTTCTTCAATGCACTTTTATAGTAATCATAACCCCTTACCCTATCGGTAATTCTGTTTTGTAAATAAAACCCAGTACCTCCAACAACCAAACCTCCCCAAGCAGCAATTTGAACAAGTTTTCGAGAAGATAAGTTCATATTAAAAAGAAAAACGCAGCCGAAGCATTTATCATAAAATTATTAAATTTTAAGTTCTGCACTAAGTACCTGTACTCGACTTCAATTCGTCTAGTCAACTTCAATTTTGCCTCAAAATTACTATCTGTTGTTTTCAGAATATTATTTGAAATATTCTAAGTAAGTTGAGTATTATATCTTCACTCGATTTAGAGTATACGCAGCTTGAATCTTGATTCTTGATTTGAATTTTGCCAAAGCGATTTTAAGCGATTAGTGAAAGTGATAAATTATATACCTAATTAGTTAACACTTGACTTGACAGTTATGAGTTGTTGACAATTGAATTGACAGTTACGGCAACACGGCTTAGTATTATGCAAGAAGCTTATAGATAAAAGTGGAGGCAACACTCTAAATACCTAAGTGAAGCCAACTGTGGGCAGATGCTCTCTTTGTGAATGCATACATAAGATAAAGAAAACACATATCACTGTCTCGTTCTTATGTATGCATTCAGAAAGAGAGCATCAGCCCACAGTTGGTTTCAAGCTATTGTTCCAAGTGTTGGCTCCATTTATACCTATATCTTCATGGTATTAAGTAAGCGCCTTAATCACGATCTATCCCCGCTGTACGTCAACTCAACGCCGCGGGCTGGACGCAGCATGGTAGCCGTAGCATTCGGTAGCATACTCACTATCGTGATCGTGCGCGCATCCAGCGTGCTAGATTAGGGATGCAAAGTCTTTTGAAATATCGATAATTATATCGAAGGCTGGTAAATATCGATATCAGATGTTTGAAATTTTGTACTATTTATGTTATTTTTTGTTTATTTATGTAATCTGCACCTGAGACATCAAACAGACATGTTTATGTTTCAATAAGAAAAAAAAAAATTAAAGATTTTCGCGATTGATCCATTTTGACGTACAGTCACCTTGCGACTTGCGACACAAGCTTTAAATGCCAAATCTGCTGTACAGCAAGTTTATTCACTTACTCTCTTGCAGGAGGGTTATAGCGTCATCTAGATCGGATAAGGTATGACGTGGACGACGGGTCCTGCTAATACGGGACGGGGTGTATCGGGCGGCCGCTACGACGAGCGGGTTGCGGTGTTTCTCCGCTTGATCGAAGAAGCGTTTGCAAGCGCGCTTCATAAACTGACGGATGGTCGGGAGTTTGAGATCGAGATGAAGGTTCTTGTTGCGAACATAGAACGGGGCGCCCGTTATTTTTCGCAAGAAAAAGTTTTGTAGGGTCTGCATCCTATGGAGACGGTATGCCTTTGTGTGTCCGAATACAGCACAGACGTAGGTCATAATGGGACGAATGCACGCGGTGTAAGTAAAGGGTCGGGACACATTTATCGACGGCGTTCGACGATTTGTCCACTCAAAAAGAGAGTAAAGTATGGAACGACGACGTACGTACGCATCCTTTCGCATCGACGCGACGAACGTGGACACTTACAAAAGTAAACAAAAAAAAAGGATGCGTTGGAAGCTATAGCTGTACAAGTGAACTTCATTAAATTAAAAAAAAAGCAAGTCATCATTTTGCACAAAAACAAAGTACTTTCTTTTTGGCGTGAATGACAAAACTATAATATATAAATTATTTATAACTATATCTATATAACTATAATTATAAATAATTATAGTATAATACAAGTCTGGTAGAAGACCAACGACAAATCATACTTACATTGTTTTATACAAATCCAAGTACAAACACAAGTATTTGCAAACAACAAGTACATTACAAGTTTAGTCTAAAACAAGAGAAGACCAACGACAGATACATGTTTTATACAAATCCAAAACAAGTATTTGCATAAAACAAGTAGGTATGACACAAGTCAGTATTTATATTTGAGTGTGAACGATAATTATAAACATTGCATAAATAAAACTTGTAGAAAAGGTATGTACATGCATTATACCTTGATGTAAACGAGGGGCTTGAGTTCGGGCTAAGCAAACTCGAACTCTAGCTCCTCGTTTACAAACTAACATTTAAACTTTCTAACATTTTTTATATAAGTATACAAGCTTTTGTAACTTGGAGAATTGTATCATGTTGATGATTTGAATTATTATAATTGTTACTCCCGCAAATATTTTTTTATTACTATACAACTAGAGACTGGGCTTATTTTTACTTTAACATAAAACGGCCGTTGGCCAATTACATTAGTTAAAGACTTATGTTATTATTCTATACCTAACGATATTCACCCGCTTATTTCACAATACTCCAAACATACTGACAAGATCGCTTTCCATTCATCCGCGAACACATCACAGTCAGGCTTGACGTCCAAGAGAGCATTAAGGGAAGACAGAACACGTGAGATGGGCGACTGGACACGAGCAACTGTACGCCAGGCAACAGGCACGACGAATAATCTATGCGTCCTATTATGGCGGTATTTAACAGGAGTAAACAATAGGGTATTTTACTCTATACGAGAAAAAAACTATAAATATGTTATTGAGACAGTTTAGGCATAAAGCAGTCGGAAAATGTAAGTTTTAGTTCATAAAATGTCATCAAAATACATTGATTGCTAACATAGGACAAACTAAGTTGAAAGACTTGCGACATTATATCGATGGATACGGTACATACAAGCTTCCCCATCACTACGTATTGTTCGCGCACAATACTGATAACGCGTCGTAAATAGGTCCGTACGATGCGCCAGCGCTTCCCCGCTTTCACCGTTTAGAGGCGAGTGCGCGGGAGGCGCGGTAGCTCGTGCGTCGCTGGTGGCTACGTGCGATCACCTGAGTGACCGCTAATACCGGTCGCACTTACGCTGAGCGCGTAATTATTTGCTTCTACCCCCTTATTTTATAAATGAGATTAAAACAATAATCTCATACGATAATGATAAATGTTTAATTAATAAATACATCATGTTGTGATAAGTTTGTAAGCATCATTATTATATACTTATAAAGGTGCTCCTAGCCTGTAAAAGTGTTTGATAATATTAGTGTTACTGTTGCTTTATTTTTAAGTTCACAGTTATGTATATTTCTATGTTAATAAAGAATTTTTTCAAAACAAAAAGTTCATAAAATAACAAAACAAAATTTTAAATTCAATTCAAAGTTTTCACTATTTTTAATCTGTTATAAAACACCGTGAAATAGTAGCGGCCATATTATTACGCCGTACGGCTGTGTAAACAAAAAATTGTCAACTGTCAGTCAACCGATTGGCGTAATATAGGCTTTGTACTTTTATTATTTTCGTAACTAACGTAATTTTTTCATTATTACACATATTACAAAATATGCTTTTAATTATTTTTAAATGATATACAATTATCATATTTAATATGAGCTCATTTGAAACAAAAACGAACTGACGTCATTTACGCTGAGCAATATGGCGTCCAGTAAGGGGCGTTTTCGTCAAACTACGCGCGAAATTTGAAAATTCAAAAAATTTAAATGCATTTTTATGGCACTTATCGATTGAATAAAAATGTGTTTTTTTGGTGGCATATTAGCACTACAGAATTTCATTGAGACACTTTTCAAAAATGGGTGTAATACCCTATTGGACAAGTTCGCCATGCAGTGCGGGAGCATCCATTTTTACACGCATTATTTTGCACAAACTAATTACTAATTGGTCATTTTTCCTTCGTACCTCAAGCGAATAATAACCTAAACAGCCTAAAAGTAAGTTCGTAGGGAACAATAACGGATAGTATCCATATATGAGTCTGTACATATACCTTAGGTAAGCTTTTTGCACCTTCTCTAACATAAGAGTGTACTTCTGTTCGTACGGGTTCCAGACACATGCACTAGCCTCAAGCTTACTCTGCGTACAAGTGCATTAAAAATAGACTTTATAGCCCCGATGTTCCTAAAATCCTTCGCATTTCGTAACACAAAATGTAACCGCTTAAATGAATCTTTTGCGACCGACACAATATATGGTCATGAAAGGTAATGAGGCTATCGTGAATTTCATAGGTATCTGAACATCACAGAGCGCCGTGCTCGACTGAAAGTCATGATAATTCAAATGCGAGGTACTTATATTATAAGTACCTCGCAAAAAAGTTTCAAGTCGTTCGCATACAGCAGACATTTTGCATAATGGTTAACCGTTGGAAGGTCGTTAACCATGATCCAGGAACAGAAGCGGTCCGAGTATCGATCCCTGATTGACTCCGGAACGCGTATGATAGGGTTGGGATTCAACATGACCCAAGCCCATTCTGACAAACTGCTGACTGTCGTGGAGGTAGTCAGCAAGAAGCTGAAGCAGACTTGGGGGGAAACCTTCGAGCATATAACCTCTAATTGAGTTGGTAAGGCAACGAATCACCGAACCACTTTTTCTGTCACTTTTTGCGGGAGGCGAGGGAAATACATACAGCAGACTACGAGACCCATACATTCATTTGTATAAAAAATAAAATAAATTTAGAGAGTTCAAAATATTTTCCAATGTGGAGAATACATTACCATATAATTACCATATTTTACCCCCGCATAATTAAAATATGTCGAACACTTTTTCGTTTGATTTTGTTGCCTATTTGGTGTTCATAAAAAAAAGAAAGTGACGACTGACAAGTGACATTAACGGATCTATCAAATTGACAGATAAGTGTTGTGACAAGTGTGTAGAAAATAATCATTATTTGTGACTTTATTTCCCATAAAACGATGCAATTTCGGTAGTATGGTATTCGGAGTAATAACTCCGAAACGGCGCTGTCTGTGTCACTGTTACTGCCACTGCCGTTTCGTTCTGAAATAATGAGCTTTTCAAACAAACAACAAACAATCACAAAGAAAACAGTGACCTAATAAAACTAAAACACGCTGTTATTAAAAACGTCCTAAAAGTTTTCAAGTCGCCCTAGTAAAAGCATTTTAATAAATATGAAAAAATAAATAAGAATTAAGTACTGTACATGTTGACAAAAAGCATTGAGATCACTGTCACCTACGCTACAAACCGTCTAAACTGCTTGTACGGCAGTTTAAAAAAAATCCCATAATTTTTTATCTCCGCAATATATGTAATTTTGAGAGCAATTTTCCTTTCAGCCGGTTTCATTGGTAGCTTGAAAATATCGATATTTATGTGATTATCGATATTTAAATATCGATTAATATCGCACATCCCTACTACAAAAACATTTGAATGATTATTGATTTGATTATGTACCTACTGAAGGAAGAGTTTGAGCCTTTGAGGAGTTTGAGGTTGAGCTCTGTTTAAATATTGTAGTCTTTGGTTGAGGCTTAAGAGTAGGGTTGCCATATTTGGCAAGCCTCGTGTCGGGACGCAAAAAGAAAAATATCTGTAAATAACTTTAATAAAAAAATGTGTTTAATGTAATATTTGATTTATTTCGATTATTGACACTTTGTTCTCGACGGTTTTTAAATTTTTGAGAAACAAATTTAGATTTGATTGCAGAAATAGGAAATCAATTTCACTGATCGGACTTTTAAAAAATTAGAAATTATTTTAGGTGGTCTCTCTTCAGCGTTAAAATATCGGCCGTGTATAATATGGCGCGCGTGTTTGAATTGCCGTGACCGCGCAAAAAAACGGGACGTAGTAGTGCTTTGTCGGGACGTCGGTACTTAGGCCCCAATGACGGTGACGGCCCCAATGACGGTGACAGTCCCGACGTATATATACGATATATCGGGACGAATGGCAACCCTACTTATGAGGTTAAGTTTTAGGTTAACCTTGTTGCTCAAACAGCAAACTTGAAGAAGTTGTGATTGATAATAAATTGTTATTCGATTCAAATAGAAGGGTTATACGTCTTGAAAGATTTGTGATACACCTAATTTATTTACCTATAAATATGAGTACTTCAAAGGGAAGCAATCTAAGGAAACGACCACAAAAACATCAAAATAGAACTGCGTTTAAAAATGATCTACATGATAAAAGTCATAAAACTAAATTTATAAACTCTTTGGAGATAACTGGCGTGTGCAAACGTTGCAAAGATATTCTTGAATGGAAGATTAAGTATAAAAAGTACAAGCCCTTATCTGCACCTCGTAAGTGTGTGGATTGCGAGCAGAAAACAGTGAAATATGCGTACCACATGTTATGTACTAAATGCGCTTTAGAAAAGAAAATATGTGCTAAGTGTTGCAAACCAGTCGAGGTAAATAAGTTATTGTTAAATCAGCTTTATGTTTTGTTATTTTTAAATTTCAAAGTTGATATAAATTAGTAATACTAATTTAATAGTAAACAGAATTAAAGGGTTACTTACATTTTCAGAGTCAAGACTCAGCAGCAATTGAAGAGCCCCAGAATACAGATTTGAAGGCAATATTAAAAGACTTATCAGAAAGAAAACGTCGAACTATAATAAGGTAAGTGCATAATTACTACATTCATCATCTGCCTAGCCTTTTACAAACTATGTTAGGGTCAGTTTTCAGTCTCCCAATGTAGTTAAATACTAGTGTTTTACATGGAGTGACTGATTGTCTGACCTCCGTAACCCAGTTATTGAATAAAATACCCATTTATAAAACAGTTATCCGACTTTCTGGCTTCTAACTATCCATATTAACTGTCAAAGATCTATGAATGCCGGACAAAACGGCTTTTTGTGCTTTCTGAGGCATGGAGGGGTTTCGGTATGTATTGGATGGTTATCCGTCAACAGACCGAACATGACAAGCGTAGTCTAAATTTAAATATTCTTAAGGTGTGTCCAAACACAGGGCGGCAGCCACGCGTGGCATTAGCAGGCCACAAATTTGCCGCGCAACTAGTTTAGACTTATCCAAAAATGATTGCGCGGCACAACTGCGCGTCATATCCGAGACGCCAAGCGTTATTTATTCTGCGTTCAGACTACAATGAAAGGGGTCGCGTGTGTGTTGTAGCTCTGCTCTCTGCACTATAGGAGCCATATATTTCAATAGGCAAATAGCTGCTTCGTTATCCATATTGCTTGTTAAATAAAATTAAAATATACACTCGACTGTTCGTTCCTCGGTGATTCAAAGTCAAAGTCAAATCATTTATTTCAATTAGACCATTATAAGGCACTTTTGAACTGTTTTGAACAGATTGTGTGTAGACATGTTATGTCTACACACTATCACCGAGGAACGAACAGTATGTCAAAAAATCATAAATGATTAGCACTATAATTCTGTAAGGATATTACGGTTTTCCTTGCCGTTTCAGAGATAATTAGGTTTTTCATACTAGCTCCATACAAATTTTTCGTACAAAAATTGTAATTCCTTCGATTTTGTGTTGAACTTGGGTGTCATTTTTATATACAGGTGTGGCGTAAATAGTGGTCCACCGTTAAGGATTCGATTCTCCTGACAATTTACTATACCCTACTACAATTTTAACCATTTTTACCCAAGGGTTCCGGAGATATATTTTATTTTTTAATAAAATTTCTACATTTTGTCATAAATTTGGTTGTATAAAAAAAAAGAAACATCTTTTTCTTGTTCTGATTTCTGTTAATAACTGCTGAATACCAGAGCTATCGTGAATAAATGTTTTTTTAAGTACGTTTCTGCTGCACATAGCGACCCAATAATCGCCTCACAAATACTCCAAGAAGGACTAAATGGCATATCAGACTGGCTTAAAAAGTGGCAGATAAAAGCCAACGAAACCAAATCAGTCAATGTTACGTTTACTTTAAGAAGAGGATCCTGTCCTCCAGTCACACTAAACAACATTGAAGTCCCACAAGCAGATCATGTGAGATATCTTGGATTGCATTTAGACAAAAGACTTACCTGGCAGAAACATATTTTCACTAAGAGGAAGCAACTTGGTATCCAAACAAGAAAACTTTACTGGCTCATAGGGCGAAAGTCTCAGCTATCTCTCGAAAACAAATTACTCTTGTACAAGGCAATACTGAAGCCAATCTGGACGTACGGGATCCAATTATGGGGCACTGCATCGCACTCAAACATAGAAATCATACAGAGGTTTCAAAATAAAGCTCTGCGTATGATAACCAACGCGCCCTGGTTTGTACCCAACGAACTTCTACACCGTGACCTACGAATGCCCACTGTGAAGCAGGAAATCGTACGCCATACCAAGTCCTATAAAGAACGAATCCAACAACACCCAAATACCCTGGCTCGGTCACTAATGGAGAATCACAACAAAGCGCGACGATTAAAGCGCAAAATACCGCAAGACCTAATCCAATCACAGTAAATATAACTACTGTTTAAACAATGAGGATGTGACACGGGTCACATACTGAGTGAGCCAGCGATAGCACCAACCAACATACTTCTGAATGTCCCACGAAGGAGACAGATTGCAGTAAATATAGAACACAAAAAAAAAAGTACGTTTCGAGAATTTGAAGAAAAAGCAAGTCTTCTGTATTTTTAATCAATTTTTTTTACATTATCTGCAAATGCAAGAGCGATTTCTGTAAAAAAAATGTACTATACTCTCAATGCCCATGAGTTCTAAAATATGCCTACTAAATACCGATTCCAAAAAGGTATCATAATAGCAGATCCTATTGTTTAACAGAAAGATATTCAATTTTAATCTAAGAAAGGATGATTTTCATTAAAATACATTTTGAACTTTAATTCCGTTAATAAAGCGTTTTAAATCATAATAACATTTAAATTAGGGTTTGTGATTTGAGTCACACAAAAGCTGGTGGCAAGTACAAACATAGCTGAGGCGAACAAAAGCCCGACCCTTTTTTTTTTACCTGAGACATGTCTGTTAACAAAAAAAAGTCATGGAAGCTCCCAACAATAGAGTAACGAACAATAAGAATGATAAGGAAAGAATATGGTTAACGATTTCTATCCTTTTCATTCCTAACGTTGAAATCTACAGAAATCTCCTTAAATGATTTAGTACGATCTCGTCACTCGTGCGTCGTATGCGTTTCGTTTTATTCTGCCTGTGTTTTTCTCTGCTGTTTGTTTACCCCTGCCTGACCGTGGACTCTGATTTTGCCTACTGATTGGATTTGTTGTTTTGGTGATCCCTACGATTTTGGCTACGTGTACTGGTGATTTTGACTTGCTCAACGATTTGGCCAAACGTGCAGTGCAGTGACAAATAAAAATGTCTCGATACACACCACGCGAATATGCTGACATGCATTTTGTTTATGGTGAATGCAGAGGTGTTGGCAGAGAAGCAGCTCGACTCTATCGGGAGAGATATCCCGATCGAAGACATCCGGACCATAGAGTTTTTGGCAGAGTGCATAACGCATACACCGAGGGGAGGATACTTGGCACAGGTGTAGGAGGTGCAAGTGAAGGACGACCGCAAGTGCACAACGACGAAGAATTATTAAATTTGGTTAATGAAGATCCTTCCACATCATCGGTCCGTGTCTTAAGTCGGAGAACTGGCATATCTACTAGAACCGTCCAAAGAATACTAAAAAGACATGATCTGTACCCATACCACTATCAAAGGGTACAGACATTGCTACCACGTGACTACACTTTGAGAGTGACATTTTGCAGAGAAATGCTACGCAGGATACGGGAAGACCCGCAATTTTTTAATAAAATATTATGGAGCGACGAGTCATCCTGCAAAAAAGATGGTTATTTAAATTTGCACAACCTGCATAGTTGGCAGCTCGCCGCATCTCATACGACAAGATAGATCACAATATCAATTAAAAATAAATCTATGGACCGGAATCATTAACGGACAGATAATTGGTCCACACGAGCTGCCAGAAAATTTTAATGCGGAGAGGTATTTGAGTTTTTTACGAAACGACTTGCCGTCGCTTTTGGAAAATGTCGCTCCTGAAGTCCAAGAAGACATGTGGCTGCAAAATGATGGCTGTCCCGCTCACTATGCGCTTACAGTACGAGAGCACTTGAATACGGCGTATCCAAATAGGTGGATAGGGCGTTTAGGCCCAATATTGTGGCCACCGCGCTCGCCAGACCTAAATCCCCTGGATTTCTTTGATTGGGGTTGCCTAAAGGAAAAAGTTTATAAAGAACAAATTACTAGTATTGAGCAATTGAGGACTAGAATCCAGACAGCAGCTAGAGAAATCAGCGCGAGCGGGTATGCTAGAAGGATTAAAAGATCATTTATTCGACGTTGCAGAGCGTGTATCGCTGCAAATGGGGGCCATTTTGAACATTTTGTCTAATTTTAATATTGTTCAACCATGTAAAAGATTTTAATAAATGATGACTAGTATGAATTGTTTTATTTTGCTTTGGCCAAATAGGTTAGGTGTATTATATCACTTTGCAACAATAGTGACAAAAAATGTTATTGGCACTGCAGTGTAGTCATTTTTTTATAAAAAATGTAAGTAATAGTGTAACTAAAACTTAAAATGTATTTTAATGAAAATAGTCCTTTCTTAGATTAAAATTGAATATCTTTCTGTTAAACAATAGGATCTGCTATTATGATACGTTTTTGGAATCGGTATTTAGTAGGCATAGAATTCATGGGCATTGAGAGTATAGTACATTTTTTTTACAGAAATCGCTCTTGCTTATGCAGATAATGTAAAAAAAATATATTAAAAATAGAGAAGACTTGCTTTTTCTTCAAATTCTCGGAACGTACTTAAAAGAACACATTTATTCATGATAGCTCTAGTATTCAGCAGTTATTAACAGCAATCAGAACAAGAAAAAGATGTTTCTTTTTTTTATACAACCAAATTTATGACAAAATGTAGAAATTTTATTAAAAAATGAAATAAAAATTATATCTCCGGAACCCTTGGGTAAAATTGGTTAAAGTTGTAGTAGGTTATAGTAAATTGTCTGGTGAATCGAATCCTTAACGGTGGACCACTATTTACGCCACACCCTGTATAGTAGTAACAAATAGAATCAATATCTGCCAAAAAATTCGGCACTAGCAAATTGAACTCCCTATAATAAAAAAGCTTTTTACAAAAAAGACAACCGCCTTCAAAAAGTGAAAAATAACTTTAGCACAGAACACACATTGACTTTAGTTTCGAAATTCAGTGGCTTTGTTCTGTTTGTTGTTTTGTATTGCCACCGACTTCCGAAACTAAAGTCAAAGTGTGTTGTGTGCTAAAGTTATTTTTCACTTTTTGAAGGCGGTTGTCTTTTTTGTAAAAAGCTTTTTATTTTCCGCTTTTTAGTACCTCCTTCTCATTCAAATCTATTAAGAAGAGATTGAAAGTTAACTACTACAAAGATTGATGAAACTAAAACGTCGTCTATGTAAAATTTTTGGGTATTTGTTGATTTTTCAAAAAGTGCTGAATCAATTTCGATAAAATTTATATGGGACCACCCCTGAAGCATACCCTATCTATAAAAAAAAGAATTTTCAAAATCGGTTTACGTTTGCCTGAGAAATCGCGTAACAAATCGCGCACATACTTAATGCAAATTTAAGACTTATACGGTTTTCTCATGGATGCCATGGTCAGAACTGGACCAAATTAAAATGGGACCACACGGGAAGCACTAGCTTCCAAATAAAAAAAGAATCATCAAAATCGGATCACCAAGTCCCGAGAAATCAGGTAACAAACATAAAAAAAAAAAAAAAAAAATACAGACGAATTGATAACCTCCTCCTTTTTTGAAGTCGGTTGAAAACTATCTATAAGAGTCGATTTTTAGTTTTAGCCCACCGTACGGCGTGCCGCTCACGTTTGCCGAGCTGTGTTTGGACCACGAAGTAAGTATAATAGACTTACTTCGTGGTTTGGACACACCTTTATATTATTTCCAATTTTTAGCCCAGTATCTGGTTGACCTGTAATAAAGAACTTAGGTGCGACGACGATACAAATGTATATTTACACAGCAAAAATAATTAAAATTATTAACATAACTTTCCAAGTTTGAATACTCTGTTAACATCATGGTTTCATTAAATACACATTGGATCTTAGTTATCTGAATTAAATAATAACTATTATTATTAAATAGGCACATTTACGGGTATTCTAATTTGTAATTATGTTGATGACTTTATTTGAAGTCAATTTGGCAAGGATATTAACTACTTGCTTCATTAAATTGATTTGATTAGCCAAATTGGGCCATCTCTATAATATTTTAGTTGAGTTTTAAGAAGGTGAAGAATATTTAAATTTTACGGGTCACCCTTTCACCTCAACCATGACCGATCAAAGCATACTTTTACTTAGGCATGAAGCCTTCAAGTACACTACTAATGTGTGAACTTGAATACTTAAAAGTCTAATATTTAGATTTGGTGATTTGCTTGATGTTTAGATATATGTAGTTATATGTGTATAACTTGACTATAAATTAAAAGTTTAACATTTTTAAGGATTATCAATAAACAAGAAGAAGGACAGGAAAAGTTAACACCAGAAATGAAAGCTCAGATAGAAGATATGTTAATGAAAATGGATAACATTGAATTAGATGACGATATCATTTTTTCTGAGAAGGATGAAGAATATCAATCAGAAAATGAAAGTGCATAAGATTAAGCATTAATTGTAAATACAGTAGGTAGGTGCATCCTGATTAACCTTTATTATCAAGTTGTAGTTAAAGTTTGGCTGCATCATAGTCAGTGAGTTGCACGAAAGTAACATTAGTTTAATGGAGACTTTAAATTCATGCCAGCCTTTAGGTATCTACTGTAATAAAAAATTAAACGGGTCTATATTTATTTAACTAACTAACAAACTATGTGTGTGATTCTAAAGTTGAGAAGTTAGGGAGCTCAAAATTAAACTAAAATAACTAAAAGGAATAAGGTTCGGGCGCCAGAGCTCACTAGGTAATTTAAAACAAAGGGGATCCGGAATAGCTAAAAGGTAAAGGATATGGCTTCTAATCTTAGGTCGGAGATTTCTGAAATTAAGCTGCAAATTCTTTAACAATAGCTCATTTATTTCTATCGCAGGCAGTATGGCGAACACAATATTAGAAAGCCCCTTTCTTTTGAAGGGCAAGTTGTTTTATAACGATTAAATTCTATAACTAAAGTTTAGGTTTAAGTTGTCAGTATTGCACGTTTTTTTAAGATGAATCTACTAAAAGAAAACCAAGAGACATACCACAAGCTTCGATATATCTATTTATAATAAACCTGAAGGGTTGATTGGAGACTCGAGGGGAAACGCGTCAGCTCATCCCTGATGAATTTAAGTTTCAAGGATGAAAATCCAAACTATAAGTAAGAACGCCTTTGGGGCTGAAAACGAAAACGATTTCCTTTGTTAGATAAACCCACGCGTCGAGCAAAATGTCGACGAGGCAGTAAGTCGGGAATTCCAAACACTTACCGTACTTTAACGAAAACAAAGCATGCCAATCGCTCGTGCTATGAGCACATCCAAAATGCGATGGCGAGATAGGTGCTGAAACAATGGAAAATCGACGAGGATTAGGACACACGACCCCAAGTTTATTGTTAGCATATGGCTATGAAAGTTCGACCATCATAATACTCACGGTTTCAAAAATATCACCGCTGCACGGCTGCTGACATCACAACAAAGCGGATCCTACCAGAGGTGGACCCCGAAAATATTACAATCTAATGATTGGCACGGAATAGAATTTTATTCGTGCTTCATCTTAGTGACTTCGGTCGGAAAGTGAATGCTACTTATCACAAACCGGAAACGTCAGAATAATCTGACAGCCGGGGAAATAAAATCCAACTGTCAAACTGATGGTCTATGGTTTTATCGATTACTCTACTAAATCCTAGCCAATCTATCAAATATCTAAAGTGTGTCAAGGCATTACCGTGAAAACTTCCAAAAAATGACGAGAGAGGTCGACACTATGTAGCGAGTAGAAAATACTCGTTACACTACTTACATTTTGTATCAAAAATAAAGTGACAACATCAATTTAAAGTCTCCATTTAAGTAATGTTGGTTTAGTTTAACACACCAAGTCACCTCTGTCTGTCATACTTATTTGAGTCACTTGATGTGCCTTGTACACCACAGATCCTGTGTAATAATTATTCTATATGATATTATTAAAACAGTGCCTACTCGGTATAATCAGTTTTATTCTCATCATCATTAATACCACACACATTTTGTACAAAAATATTCAATATATTAAATATTCTATACATTTTCTATATTAATATTCTATAATAATAAATATTCTCTCAAAAACAAAATAACCACTTTCAGATTCATAGTTATTTGGAGCAAAATATACCTATCTAGGCAATGATATTATATTATTGTATCTAGGTATTTTACTTGCCAAATCTTCGCGGGTTTGACACAGAATGGCACTTCGCAAAATGAGCACTTCTCAAAATTATTAATGTGAATTTTATCACGAGTCAAAATAAAAACCGTTTGCATACCTACAATTATTTTTTTTATTATTTTGCACGAATTTTAGCACAATAACAGTAGTTTCTTTGTAAAAAGTAACCACGTTCAGGAAATGTTTGATTATATATTTTCAGTACACGTGAGCTATACACAGCTATGTTGTACAATGGCTGGAGTAGATAATAAACACAGAGTACATTTTATATATATATTGGCCGTGTGGTGCCGGCTGCGAATAGCACCACCCCCTTTCTACCCGTGGGTGTCGTAGAAGACGACAGAGGGTTATTGACCAGTGGATGGGCAGCAGCGTCCTTCTGAGTACCATAACACCTACTACGATCGCCAACATGCATCGGCCAAGCATGGCGATTACGGCTGAACCCCCCATGTGGGAGACCTATGCCCAGCAGTGGGCGTCTCAAGGTTGAAATGATGACATTTTATATTAGGATAATAATAAATCATGTAATTTATCTACTCCAGCCATTTATTGTAATAGGTAGGTATGCTGTGAACTTGTACACGAATCCGTCGCTTTTTTGTACAACCCGGGCGCAATAACTTGACACCTGGCTCGAAACTTTCAATGGAACTAAATTTACAATGGAAATTGTTATGTTAGATAAAATATAATAAAGCCTGACCAGAAAAATAAAAAACCTGCTCTGGGGGCGCTACATGTATGCATATGTTATTATGTTTACGTTTCTTTTTTGCACTCAGTACTATAAACAAACGTCATTTGAGCCAGGTGTTAAGTTATTGCGCCCGGGCACAGATTAACTAAAGTGCCTTACGCACCATCCTTCTTGCTGTACGTCCCGCCAAGGTCATACTTCAAAAGTACCGTGAAAGAAAACAATAAATTATTGTGCGGGACAGTGAAAATGTATAGTTTATAGTGTTACCTATAGTGGTACATAGGCAATAGGCACTGATAGGAATGTACATAAGCATTACTAACTGTGCGAGACAGTGAAAATGTACCTATATACTCCGTTCACAATAAGATTAGACATATACACAAACCTTTTTTACAGTCTGTTCAACCGATTTTGACTTATATTGCGTCGGTGGCATCATGACAAATGGCAGCTGCAAAAAAGAGTTAATGTAACCACTTTTTTGCCTCTAATGTCATCCTTAAGCCTACGGAATAGAAGTCAAAATCGGTTGAAGCGACTGTAAAAAAGGTTTGTGTATGTGTCTAATCTTATTGTGAGCGGAGTATAGTTTATGGTGTTACCTATAGTGGTACATAGGTAATGATAGAAATGTATATAAGCCTTAGAATAATAACGCATAGAAACCTAGTACGAGCTTCAAAAGTACCTACAATTCGCGGCACGTAAGTTGAACTATGACCTTGAATGCGCAGTAACGCAATTTCGGGTCTCAATCGAAGTGCGGTATGAGGTGCGCGGCGCGGCGCTACGCGTAACCCTCGTCAGTGTTTTATTCCTCACCAATCCAGCAGTATAGTGTGCTTGCCCTGCACATTAATGGTCCTTCGAGCCGGATATCGTGGGAAACAGACCTGAAGACTTCGTGCTACAGTAAGAAGAATCCTCCACCTGAAGACGTCTTGCTACAGTTATTAGGGAAGACTTCGTCCCACAGTTATTAGGGAAGATTTCATCACCTGAAGACGTCGCGCTACAGTTATTAGGGAAGACTTTGTCCCACAGTTGTTAGGGAAGATTTCTCCATATGAAGACGTCGTGCTACAGTTAATAGGGAAGTTCATTAGGTAAGAGTGTTCAAGATATTCATCAGCTGACAGCATGCCGGTTACACGCTCTGAGGGAAGTTGCCGCAAGCCGTCAGGGGAACAGAAGCCGTCATCGACCGAGACCAGAACCTCGCCGACCGGCAACAGCGCGGAAGCCAACACGAAAGAATCTACAGAAACAGGGACGAGCGCCACGGAGACTTCGGAACGACCAGACACCTCTGCGGCAACTGATCCATCCACCGTGACTTCCCACCGCCACCGAGGCAACCACCTCGACTGCTGCGACCGCCGCCTCATCCGCAACCGCCTCGAACCCCGATACCGCCGTCGCCCCGTCCGTAACCCCCTCCGCTATGACTACGCTAACTGCGGAAGCGAAGGCCAAACAGCTGATGAAGTCGCCCGCTACTGTCAACAATGAAACTCATCAAGAAACTGAAACCGCTACAGTGAAGCAAGTTTTGAGGAGCAGCGCCGGTCCACCGAAGACGACCGGACTACAGGACCACACACCGCCGTCTACGCACAGCAAAACGAACCAACTCAAACTTGCGAAGGCGAAAGAAGATTTACTACGCCTTCAAGTGGAACTAGCCGCAGCACGCCTAGCTGCCTTGGAAAAAGAAGACTCGGAATAGGAAGAAGATGACGTCACTCTCTACTCGAAGTCAGAAGTTAACAAAAGCGATACCTACACTACAGTGACGCCGCCTCCTTAGAAGTCCACGTCTTCAGCGACGCCAGCAGCCAGTCTGCCTACTCTGCGGTCCTCTTCTGGAGATCAGTAGCAGCAGATGGCGAGGTCGCCCTATCCCTCGTCATGAAGTCTCGTCGTCTTGAAGCTGACGTCGATTCCCAGATTAGAGCTACAGGCAGCGGTTATAGGCACCAGACTCGCAGAGACAGTAGTCGAAGAATATGAATTGTCGAAGAGTATGATAAACACATCTTGGGTTGAGCCGGTTTCTTGTAAATATTTTGCCGTCAAAGTTTATGTGTAGTGGTAAGAATGGCGGGTGTACCTATTGTTGTAGAAATTAATATGTTATACTAGCTGCCCACCCCGGCTTCGCACGGGTGGTGTAATGAAAACCCAACCAACCTACCTACCCATCTAAAATTTGCCAAATATAAATCATGCAATAAAAAGCCAGCCCTCTGGTCACGTGAAAAGTCGACCAGCCACTTAGCAAGGTCCAAAACAAGGTGAGCACTCGGGGCTCATGGCCCTAGAGTTTCAAATGGATGTATTATACCAATATAAATTAAAATGTGGGTAAAACAAAATTGTGCTCCATCAGCATCGAGGTGGTAAGATATAAGCTGACGTTGGTTAGGGATCTAGAGAGGAATCTTCTCACAATGCGTGCCGTGTCCAAATTGACCGCTTTATGTATCAGACTCCTGACCCAGTGGTTGAGCAATCGTTTCTCTATTTGTACCTTTATCAAAACTTCCATCAAACCATACTGCTTCGTTACCAATAATTATTGTTTAAATATAACACAATGGGACCCTAAATAAAGGTCAAATTGTAGATGGGTGACTTAACGAGGTCATGCCTATGAAAGTATTCGCCGTTGGCAAGACTAGAACAGAGACGATATGTCTTATAAATTCACCGGGAAGGTAACACGTCACAGTGGTATCTTTATTATATGGCTCTGGTCACAAAATATAAAGGGTAATTACCTAAACTTGCCAGACTCACTAGGGCTGCTACTGTATAGACTCTGTAGGTTTTATTTGTGACAATATGAAATTTTATTGACACTCGTTGGAACACTGCATTTTTTTATAACAATTTTTTTCTGTTCGTCATGAAATGTCAATGTCTCTCTCATTTATTCATTTAGACAAAACGTGACAATCCTTTAGGTTCTAAACGACCACTTCCCAAAACGTCCACTTACCAGAATGGTAACTCCCTAAATGTCTATTTCCCATTTCGCCCACTTTCCCGAAACGACCACAAATCTACAATGCCCAAAAAGTCCACTTCATGGGAAGTGGACGTCCACTTTCCAAATATGTTTATTTTCATCAAAGTAACTGGTTCCTTAATGGTGAACTACAATAGTTACAAAGGAGAATTATGTCTTGAAGGTACAGAAAGAGGGTCAGGGAAACTGGTAACTTGGTTCGGAAGCCAGGACCTGTGGGCTAATTCACGTAACTAAAAAAATGCTGGTGCAGTGCAGTTGCAGTTAAGTTTCGATCAAAACAACGCTTTTCGCATTCTCTACCGCTGTCGGACACGCTCGCGTCAAGTTCGCATCAGGCGAGCGCAATAACGGCATTCTACTGTTGCGCGTCTTTGGTGCGTGCTTCGGAACGCATCATGATCGGTATTCTACTATTCGTTAGACGTCTCAAAATGACAGTTAAAAAAAGCACTAGAATCTGTACTGGGGTATTATTTTAATATTATAATAACGTCATATTCATTGAAATGTAATCAATCGATATTTTTTCTCATGTGGGTACTTAGTAAGTTTGGTAGAGTTTGGTTGTCGTACAGTTGACGTGCAGTTCACGCGCAACGGTACACTAAGTAAGTTTGGTAGAGTTTGGTTGTTGTACAGTTGACGTGCAGTTCACGGGCAACTTACGCGTTGTTTAAAGATTGCATACAATACCGTTTATCACTTAAACTTGAACTTAACTTCAACTGCACTACAACTTCATCGGCGCGTCATAAAATTACGTGAATTAGCCCTCTGGACGACAGCGATGCACTTCGGTGAGAGATGACAGATTTGTCACATATTCTCTTCGAAATTGACACCTGACCGGCGTGAACATCCAGCAGCAACTCAGAGAAGTTCGAGGGAGGGCTGTCAGCGAGTAGACAGTAAGGTAAAAACTCAAAGATTCAAAAAAGGTCAGCCACAGGGCCAAAATATTCTTCAACCCCACCGACAAGTCTGGCTTCAGTTTGCTCGCCATCACATAGATTCCGAAAAGAAGCAGTCCTGTTCTCAAACGTAATCAGCATGTGCCAGCGACCGTCGACGGTGAGTCTATAGGAGACCAGGGTAGCGATTGTAGCGTGTTATAGAATTATTAGATGTTAAAGAAAGCAATTTATTTAGTGTTGTGACCGTGTGCGTTACCCCAGCAAAATAATGTCGAAAATAGTAATTTAAATGTTACAGGCAATTAGTTCTCCAGCTTCTGTAATTGTTGCGCACATTTTTTTTGTTGCACATATAGATTTTGAGTTATTCCACAAAAACATTTCCTGCTGGGGTAACGTTACCGCAGCCAGACATTTTCTTTTATAATCGGAATATTGAAATAAATATTAACCATATAACTAGTAGTCTAGACGAGGTAAATGTTGCAACTTATTTTGTATTTGTTCTTCCTTCGACTGCAATGTTATTCAAGATTTTGCTGGAGTAACGTTTGTGGTTTTGCTGGATCTCTGAAACGGATAAGCAGATTCTTATCATCTTTTTTACATGACTTCTTAAGAATTAGTTTGAATTTGTTGGGTAATAAAAAGGTCTTAGGCAAGCGTGTTCCAACTTAGGCCGCATTATCACTTACGATCAGGTGAATTGCGGTCAAACGCAAGGCTATTTAATATTAAAAAAAAAAAAAAAAAACAAAATTAATGCACCATTTAAAGGTTAATTAATTAAATATAAAAACACTTCAATAGGTCCTAACACTTTGAATAAGAGCTCGAAAGACTTACTTTAAACGTTGTTTTGTAGCTTGTATCTGTCTTCAAATGTATGTGAAGTTTCATTAGTATCCTGTTAGTAATAAACAAATTATGATGAAATTCAGTTCTCCACTTTGACGGTCATAATGCGCGCTTAGTTATTTGGCCTCCGATAACCCTGTATGTGAATATATAAACTAAATGATATATCAATAATTAGTTACTTAGTTCAGTTATATTCCTGTAAAAGTTCAGCGCAGTACATACAATAATTAACGAGATAATAAAATAAAAGCCATTAGGAAGCGCAACACCGTGATAACCCGACCATATGAAGGTGGTTACAAAAAAGCGACCGCACAGTACATTATGCAGTACATTACAGTGTACGCGTCTGTACCGAACTTGTAAGGTGTATTATACTAAACATTTTAGAAGGTAGCATAATGTACTGCGCGGTCGCTTTTTTGTAACCACCTTAATATGGTCGGGTTATCACGGTGTTGCGCTTCCTAATGGCTTTTATTTTATTATCTCGTTAATTATTGTATGTACTGCGCTGAACTTTTACAGGAATATAACTGAACTACGTAACTAATTATTGATATATCATTTAGTTTATATATTCACATACAGGGTTATCGGAGGCCGAAGAAGGTAGTAGATAATACTATTCCGACATAGGATAAAAATATTTGACATGAACACAAAATATTTTGTGTTCATAAAAAATGAACACAAAAAAAAGATAATGCATCGTTTCCAATTATGTATTTTATAATCTAATATTACATATCGTATGTAACAATCCAAACTTGTGTGTGAGACACCCTTACCGTCCCATATTTTACGATGTGTTCGAAACAATAGAGATTTACAATAGACGCACAGGTGCGGCGCGCGCGCCGCACTCGAAGAAAGTATGTAAATTGTATGGACGCGCATACGCGCCGCCTAGCACATGCTAAACTTCCGAAAAACGCGCAGGCGCGTCGGGCGCACTGAATGCGACCTGTATAATTTCTTGATAGATAACAAGATACATACCATGTTAAAAATAATGAACTTTTCTATGGTTATATTTTTAACTTTTAATTTAACTATTAATATTTTTAACGTACTTATAAAGTATGTTGTTTACTGACTGCGCATCGGATGCGTCACCCGTAGTGATGAATCACATCACTACGGGTGACGCATCCGATGCGCAGTCAGTAAACAACATACTTTACTGTCCAAGACATCGAATTCATTCGGTACGGGCCATCTGGGAATGCCAAAATAGTAATAGGTATTATAGGTATTTTATAGGATTATATTATATACATTTATTCTTAATTCCTACATAGAACTTTATTAAAATAATTAGGTCACTTTTAATTAAATACATTAAATTAAATATGAATACATATTATTATTATAATTTATTAAAATAACAATTTATAAATGAGAAAACTATGAACTTCTATAAAAACATTACATTTTGATTATTTATTGTAAAGAAACTACTTAATTAATTAACCGTTTTAAAATTGTAACAAAGCATTTTTTATGTTTGCTCCTCATGTTATATAATGCCGAGCTGTCGCAACTGAAACAAATAAATAATTGTTTTTACAATGCCACTAAGAGAAGAAAAATGTAGGTAATTACACCTTGTCCATTGGGTTATTAGTATTTTGACAGCTGCCTTAGAACGTAACTATTTCCGATTACCTAAAAGTTAACTTTAAAATGCGTTATAAAATAAATAATAATATTTTGAACTGCCTTATGTACGTTAATGGATTATCTTATTCATGACTTCTTACAAACATTATAATACCTACAGTAATCGTATCAGTTTTTACAAACAACAAAAGATTGCGCTAAGTGATGAGATCGAATGTATTCGCTTCAAATGAATAAATCGAAACAACCAAATTAATATTTTAAAGTTAATTTTAAGTTGTTATTATAAATCAATAAATTATTCGCCTTCATCCAACATGGAACTTTATCACGATTGTTTCTAGCTTGTTTAAAAAAATCGATAATCGATACTATATACCAATTAAAGTGTAAATAATCAAAACGATACGTAGCTGCAATCACTAGTTGTCAAAACCACCAGCTGTCAAAAAACGGTTAAACCAGTGGACAGAATACAAGCTGAAATCTAAATGGTCCGTTTCCTACGGCAGAACGATTTGCCCTCAGTAGTACTATCGATTCATAGTTAAATTTAAAAAAATTAAAAGGTTTTTATTTTCAAATAATTAAAAAAATATGCATCAACTCCTCTGATCCTAAACCCGTAAAAGTGTGAAGGGAATATGGGAATAACTTTTAGGTAGGTAAGTATTGTGTTTCGTTAACAGTAACACAGGACCTCGCGCAGTCAGCCTTTGGGCTGTATTAGTATTGGTTCGGGGTCGCTAGTTTTCCACAATTGCAAATCTGCCGTATTTTAATATTTTTTTTTTATTTATTAATCGATTGTACTACCAAGACAAAATCATTTCGCTTCGGGAAAATCCTTCGGGACTACAATGTTGAATTAGCATAATGTTGAATTTGCAAAATGTTGCAACATTTTGCAAATGCTGAAATTGCATTATGCAAATTCAGCATTCCACTTTTTGCAAATTCAACATTTTGGGATTCAACATTCTGGGAATTCAATATTTTGCGAATTCAACATAACCACTAAAATTTAAGCGTGTATAAAAAGGTAGTGCCTCTAGAACCGGGCGGGTTTTAAACAGTGGGTTAACGTTAAATACATACAGTTACACGAGTACACAGTACTATGCAGTAAGGCGTTAAATATAAAGCGTTGTTTCATCGCATTCAAAACCGATAGTTGAAGTTAACCGGGCTGCCAGTATAACTAAGAGAATTTTCTATTATGATACAGTGTTTAAATTTTTTTAAACATAGTAGACAGAAATAAGAGCTCCGTTTCGGGAACATCTATATTATGTTCCAGTGAAATGGTACAATTAGGGACATGTTCAAATATCTAAGCGATTTGGTCAAATCACGGCAGATGATACAAACACAACTCTGTTCGGTCAATTTCCTGAAGAAAGTTAATGATTTGATCAAATGTCTACTGTTTTAGTGAAATGATGAAATAAACAACAACAGGACTCGCACAGCTCTATTATATTTTGATGAAATCACTCTAATTGTACCATTTCTCTGAGACATCTATATATATAAAAGGAGAACCTGACTGGCTGACTGACTGACATTATCATATTAGCGCAGAGACGAAATTACTGAAACTAGGAACGTGAAATTTTGCACCCGGTTTCTTTTTATGATGCAGGCGAGCACTAAGAAAGGATTTTTAGAAATTCAACCCCTAAAGAATTTGGAGATGAAAGTTTGTATGAAAATTCATCATTTTTGTAATTAGAGACATGAAACTTGGTACCTATATCGCCTTTTTGGTAAAAAATAAACGTACATATATGGAAAATCCATTAATTATAAAGTTAGAAACATGACAATTGGTATTCAGCTTTAAAGTTAAACATTCAAAACAAAATACATGTTTCAGTGATTTATGGAAATTGTATGGAGAATCGAAATCGTTGAAGCTAGATGTCAAACATGACATTTCAGTCAGAAGAAAAAATACGTACAGACCTACATTGTTTAATTAAAAAATCTTGAAGGAACTAAAATAAGTGATGAAATCTTATATGGAAAATGGAAACGGCTGAACCTATTGATTTCTAAATTTATATTTTACCTACTTAGGGCTAATTTCACGAAACTTTTCATAATCGGACATTAGCAAATCAGACGTTACAACTAACATCGATGTTAATTGTATTTATGTTCCACCAACAAAATCTAACATAACATCAGGAAATCTGGCGTTAAATGAATGAGTCATGTGTCGTTCACTCTTCTATCGGTCAGTAATCAAACCAACCAAAATAAAAAGTCGCAAAGTCACAGGTCAGGTTCAGTGACAATGTATCACTTTATCTAGCCGTATCTTACAGACTCGTGTTAAATAATACAACTAAATAAAAATGTCAGTTGTGTAGTCAAGTATGTGTGTTCTTGCAACATTTCATTTTGTCGGTATATAATTATGTCAAAATTAAGATGTGTCCAAACACAGCGCTCAAAAAACGCTGCTAGGTGCGGTTTTTTCCCAAGACACAAATCTACCGTGCGTCTAGTTAGGACAAACCCAGAAATGTTTTTCGCGTCAATAATACGCTGCATATCCGAGACACGCCGCGCTCAAATCGCGTTCAAACCACAATGAAAGCGGACGCGTGTGTAGCTCTACTATTATTCTATAATTGCGTAGAAAAATGAATAGAAGAAAGCCTATTAAAAAAAAAACAATATTGGGTGCGACTACTTTATCAACAGAGGATGCAGAATTTGAAAGCGATTAATTACCGCGCATGATTGAAACGCTGTGTTTGGACACACCTTTAGTAATTTTCTAATTTTGTTTGTTATCGTTTTGTATAAGAATAATAATGTCTTATTGTGGGGAAAACAAGGGGATTTTTCTAATGTGTAGGGCATCTACAACTTCTGTAAATTGTTCTAAATTTCCTAAACATTTTGATTTTTAAAATAAAGTTTCATTTTGACAATTTTGACAACTGACTAAACGCCGGTTAGTAAGTTAATGGACGACCATAACAGGAATTAAATATAACTTCTGATTAAGACATCTAAACATGGATTTGTGCTTGGTAAAACACTCGCTACTTTTAACGTCCGGTTAATATTTTAACGGCCGTTTAAACTAACAAACATCGGTTGGTGAAACTAGGTCTTAATATATATAAAAGCAATGTTATTTTAAAGTAGCTCAAGGGGGTGAAATAAGGGGTAAAATTTTGCATAGAAAAAATAGAATGTAATGTACCATTTTTGCACCGTATCGTTTTTTTAGGGACTATGCGCCGGCCGGTTTCTAAGGCACTCTCTAATAAAACAATTTATGACACAAACATTATTCTTAAATATTGAATAAATATAAAGAATATAGTATACTTACGAATCCTTGTCTTTCTTTCTCTTTCTGCAAAACTAATTTTGTTTGCATATCGTCAAACTTGACTATGGCTGCTAACACTTTAGCTAATGTAACGGAATGTGTTCCTGACCCTGTAAGATACTCATAAAGTATATTTCGCAAATATTCCAGCTCAGTATTTTCTTGCAATGAATGCAAATGTCTTAGACTAACGAGAGCCTCGTCAAGTCGCCTTTCAAGTTTCTCATTAGACAATTTTAATTTCTCGTTCTTTTCTTGCATTTCTAACATATTGCCATTTACAGATTTGTTCATTTGTTCGTAATCATTTAATCGTTTCTCTAAAGTACTATTTATTTGCAATATATTACGGTATTTGTCCCTAAATATATTAGTTTCATTTTCATTATCATGTAATAAGTTTATTTCCGGATTGGGGTAATTTTGGGACTGTAATTGATCTTTGAGTTCTAAATTTTCCTCAACCAATAACATATTTTCTCTTAAAAGATCATCAATTTTCTCCTTTCTCAACTGGACTTCTGTTTTCAGTTCTGCTAAATCGCTTGAAATATCATTGTTATCAGTAGAATGTTCACTTGTGGCTATTAGTTCTCTAAGCTTGTCATTTAGAACACTGTTTTCTTTAGATATTTTCGTTAAATATGTTTGTAAACCTTCAATATCGGACTTGAAACGTCTGTTTTCTTCTTTCAATACGTCATAATCAGTTTTTAATAATTTGTATTGGTTTGGAAGGTCATTATCTGTACCAGTGCTTAGTTGTGAATCAGCTCCGTCTGAATCAATTACTTTTATTTTACAACTTTCTAAGTTATGTTCAGATGATGACTGTTGTAATGTATGATCTGTTTGACTATCATTATTTTGAGTTTTTTTCAAGGAACTTTTTTCCAATTTTTGAATTACTTCATTCAAATGATTTCTTTCTGATTCAATTACGGTCTTTGATTCTCGAACTTCATTGATTTCAGTTTCCAATATTTCATAGCTGTTAGCAATACTTTCAGCTTGGCTCTTTAAAGATATATTTTCGAGTCTTAAATTTTTTATATCCTCTTGTAGTTTATCAATGGAAGCAATTTTTTCATGTAGTTGTCTTGCTTGCACTATCAGAGAATTGTTTTCGTTTTTCATAGCATCAAAATCTTCAGAAGTTTTAATATGCAAATTCTTAAATGTATCTAAATCTTTACATAATTCACTGTTTTCTATTGCCAAGCTTTCGAGTTTTTTAACTACGGTCTGTTTCTCGGTTTCTAACGAGTCAAGTTTTTTAATAGAATCTAAATATTGCGTTTTTTCAAATTCTATGGCTATTTGGAGGTTTTGAAAGTTATTCTCAAATTCATTAATCTTATACAGTAAATTTTCATTTTCTGATTTAACAAAATTTAATTCATTTATAGCCATTTCATAGCGACCGGTTATATTTTTAATTTCTTCATCAATAATGTTTTTCTGTATTTCAAATTCACTGATTGTTGATTTCAAATTATTATTTTCGTCCCGTAAAACATTTAGTTCTGTTGTCAGTGTTTCAGATTTTTCGATACCATTGTTTAATTCTTTTTGCAACAAAGTATTTTCCAGTTTTAATTCATTTAATTTGATGGTATTAGATTCATTGTATGAAGTATTGTTTAATGCATAATTTATTTCCTTAGTAAGAGAGAAAAATGCTTCGTTATTAATGGTTTGCAAGGATTTCGCCTCAGTTGAAATTAAGTGAATTAGTTTCTTCATATCCTTAATTTCATTTGCAAGTTTCAAACAACAAGTTTTCATTTTATTATTTCTGACTATTTTTTCATGCATAATAGCATTTTCCGATTTCAAATCAGTAACAATTTTACGGAACTCAACATTTTGATTTTGCAGTAACTCATGATTTGCTAATAGTTTTTCAATTTCTGATTGAAGTTTAATTAATTCATCTCTTTCTTCTTGTATTTCTGATTCTAATTTTGCGTATTTATCTTTCCATATACTTAATTCATGAAGAAGCTCGTCTTGCATTGGCTCTTTTAAAGCAAGATCTTTTATATATTTTTCTCTTTTCTGCAATTCACTTTCCAAATGTCCTATCTGAGCACTTTTCTTGACGTTTTCTTCACTTAATTGTGCATTTCTATTTTCTAAATATGTGTTTCTGTCAATCATAGCTAATTTTTCTGCAGTTTCTTGTTTCATTTGTAACTGGAGACATTTATATCCTTCATCAGATTTTGTCTTTATTTGTTCTAAGTTATGACAGTTTTTAGATAGTTCTTCTAATTGGGACTCCAAATCTAATATTTTAGATTTTGTTGAAGTTAGTTCACATATATCTTGACTAAGCTTAGATCGTTCTGCTTCCAATAGTGAAATATTATTTTTATAGTCATTTACAACTATATTCAGTGATTGTATTTCCGTCTTACTTGCTTCCAGGTGATCTTTAAGCGATTTTATTTCTGCTTCTTTACTTTCCAATTCTTTGTGGATACTTAGTTTATTTTCTGCTAAGGAAATAGCATATTCTTCTTCTTTCTTGCTGAATATTTCAATCTTGCCACGTAATTCTGCTATATCTTCTTGAGCTTTTTGAAAATCAAGTTCAAGTGTTGATAGTTCTCTTGTTTTATTGAACTCATAGACATTAATCTTATTTTCGAGTTCTTCATTAATATTACTTAATTCCTGAATCTTTTCCTTGTATTCTGTCAGTTGTTCAGTAGCAAGCTTGAATTGTTCGATTTCTTTATATTTATTTTCAAGATCATTTGTCAGAATTTGTATCTCTGTATTCATTTGAGAATTTTTTTCTTTACTTGACTTAAGTGACTCTTTGTACTTGTTGAGTAAATGTTCCATTTTTTCAATCTTATTATTCAGAACTAGTATTTCCGTCGATGAAGATTCTTCATTTGTCTGATTTACCTCATTATCATTAGATAGATTTATCAATTGTACATCGCCTTCACCTTCAGTTAATTTATTTTTGTTCTCATTTTTATCATTACTAATACAAATATTTGAATTACTTTGCAATAATTGCACTTTAGTATTAAGTGCATCTATTTTCATACATTTTTCTTCAATTTCAATACGGAGAGCTTTTTCAAGGTGGGCCTATAAAAAGAAATAATACTAGTTTATTCTTTGATCACAGAATAAATAGCAATTATGATCCGTGATCCGCATCGTGGGGTTCCTATTTCTAGGTGGTTTAAAAAAAAGTTATAGGTGTGCGCCAAGTTCCGAGATCGCTGAGCTCGCTCTTGCACAAATTTAAATGACAAGGTTGACTGAACTTAGGTTTCAGTCAACCTTGTCATTTAATCAATTGTGGATGATAATTGGCGTTAGCCAATTATCATCCACAATTAGTAAATACACTTAAATTTATTGGGTGCGGTAATAGGCGAATTAAAATTATGATGTCAACATGAACCATATGCCAAAAACAATTATAGCAAAGTAGTTATGCCAAAGTATAATAGGAAAAAATACATTATGCAAAAAGAAGGGCTACCTGTTTTAGATTATAATAATAAAATGTAGTCGGTTAAATAATAAAACTATTTATTTTCAGGTCACAAAGACCCATAGAAAAATACCTTAACCTTGATTATGCTGGTATCTAAGAATTTAGTTATAACAATTTATCCAACCGTAACCATACAAAACAAAGACCCAAATCTGTGACTAATACGATCCTGAACGCGTTCGAAGCGTACAAAACATTCAATAAGTCAAGAACGCATTACACCTAGTACGAACTTGCTTGTTTCAAAGTATCAAAGGCCCTGAAACTGTAGGTAAGGCAATAGTAATCAATCAAAGTAGCTGTTATCAACGCATTCAGAAAGAAGTTTGCATCTGAAGTAACTCTATATATTTTCATCTATGTTGAAACTAACCTTTGCACTTTGTTCTAAAGCACACTGCTCACGAAGCTCTGATATTCTTCGTAAGGCTTTGTCTTGGGTTTCAACTAAAACACTCTGAAAAACGAATAAGAATTAGCTATCTGGCTTTTAGGGCTAGAAAAGAAAAACGAGTTCTTCACATAAATACTTACTCTTGCTTTAGCATTTTCTCTTTCTAGTAATTTATAATGACGAGCTAGATCTCCATATTGTGTTCTGTACTTCGTATATCGTTCTTGTGTACGTCGATATGCGGCATACAACTGCTCCTTTGTTACCCGATCAAGACTTACATTACCACTTGAGAAACCTCTCTCTTCAGCCTCACTCGCCGAGACCTCCATATCAGACTAAAAAATTGATGATTGGTGTTAGCCGTGTGTTATTAATTCGTATTTAGATATTGTATGATGTTCAGAATAAACATACAACTTACCTGGAGATGATACATAGAAGGAGTTTCATAGCTTGGTAATCTAAAAGATACATCACTTGCGAATGAGCTATTTGATAGGCGTCTTTGTCTTTGATTGTCCTGCAATTATATAATGTGTGTTAAATACAG
Organism: Charanyca ferruginea; assembly: GCA_947361185.1. Classification (NCBI taxonomy): domain Eukaryota; kingdom Metazoa; phylum Arthropoda; class Insecta; order Lepidoptera; family Noctuidae; genus Charanyca; species Charanyca ferruginea. The sequence continues at coordinate 14,448,708 of OX376059.1, read as the reverse complement.
TGTAATGCTGGATTTTTGCATGCTTACTAATAGGGGACATTACTGTAATGTTCTGGCACCAGAGTGCAGCACTAGCATAGTCCGTAAACAGTTTATCGACGAGTCGTTCAAAGCGTGAAATTCTGACTTTAATTGAGTTCAAAATTGGGAAGTGTGTTATATTATACAGTACGGTCAACGTAACTTGGCGCGTCTGAAGTTAGCCGATTAGCTGCGCAGTAGACAATTTCGTTCCTAAAAGTTCCATTGCGCAGTCAAACAGCTAACTTCAGACGCGCCAAGTTACGTTGACGGTATTGTACAATAATGTACCAGTGATGTGTATTTCGATGAAGAAATGAAGGAAATTATTCATTTCCAAAAGAAGAAAATGTTCGAAAACTTTGGGAAGCAGCTAAAAATCACTCTAAAATATGTTCAGGTTGAGTATTCAGGTGAGATAGTCGCATTTACAGAATAACGTTCACATTTATCACGTAAGACATCCAAATATTATTTTATTCTGAGCATAACCTAGAATCGTGTGCGTTACCCCAGCAAAATAATGTCGAAAATAGTAATTTAAATGTTACAGGCAATTAGTTCTCCAGCTTCTGTAATTGTTGCGCACATTTTTAAATTTGTTGCACATATGGATTTTGAGTTATTCCACAAAAACATTTCCTGCTGGGGTAACGTTACCGCAGCCAGACATTTTCTTTTATAATGGGAATATTGAAATAAATATTAGCCATATAATTAGAAGTCTAGACGATGTAAATGTTGCAACTTATTTTGTATTTGTTCTTCCTTCGACTGCGATGTTATTCAAGATTTTGCTGGAGTAACGTTTGTGGTTTTGCTGGATCTCTGAAACGGATAAGCAGATTCTTATCATCTTTTGTACATGATTTCTTAAGAATTAGTTTGAATTAGTTCGGTAATAAAAAAACAAAATTAATGCACCATTCAAAAGTTATTTAATTAAATATAAAAACACTTCAATAGGTCCTAACACTTTGAATAAGAGCTCGAAAGACTTACTTTAAACGTTGTTTTGTAGCTTGTATCTGTCTTCAAATGTATGTGAAGTTTCAATAGTATCCGGTTAGTAATAAACAAATTATGATGAAATTCAGTTCTCCACTTTGACGGTCATAATGCGCGCTTAGTTATTTGGCCTCCGATAACCCTGTATGTGAATATATAAACTAAATGATATATCAATAATTAGTTACTTAGTTCAGTTATATTCCTGTAAAAGTTCAGCGCAGTACATACAATAATTAACGAGATAATAAAATAAAAGCCATTAGGAAGCGCAACACCGTGATAACCCGACCATATTAAGGTGGTTACAAAAAAGCGACCGCGCAGTACATTATGCTACCTTCTTAAATATGTAGGATAGGTTTACAAGTTTAGTACGGATGTGTACACAAGTGTTTTGAATTTGTGTTATTAAATTTTATTTACAGGTAAAATAATCATTTCAATAAAACTTTCAAAATATTGATAAAACTTTAAAACAATCACAGGTAGCAATACTGTTCTTATGGCATTTTCCATTACTTTTTAAATTTTACTTTACACTTTGTCTTTAGTAATACAAATCGTCACTTTTAAAATATAAATTAAGATTTAAAACCATCGCAGAAAATAACAGATATAGAATAAATGTTTTAAGTTCACATTATGCCTACTAATACTTACATATATCGTTTAAAAATCACAAAGTGATGGTAATATAATATAACATCACAATGTAAGTAGTAAAGTGCTTACAATAAGCCCCACTGTTTTATAGTCTAATTTCAAATATCACAATAGTTTTTCCTAGCTAAATACGGATAATTGTATTCTAAAAATGACTTAAATTATTTCAAAATCACATCGAATATTGAACAGTGTACGCGTCTGTACCGAACTTGTAAGGTGTATTATACTAAACATTTTAGAAGGTAGCATAATGTACTGCGCGGTCGCTTTTTTGTAACCACCTTAATATAGTCGGGTTATCACGGTGTTACGCTTCCTAATGGCTTTTATTTTATTATCTCGTTAATTATTGTATGTACTACGCTGAAATTTTACAGGAATATAACTGAACTAAGTAACTAATTATTGATATATCATTTAGTTTATATATTCACATACAGGGTTATCGGAGGCCAAATAACTAAGCGCGCATTATGACCGTCAAAGTGGAGAACTGAATTTCATCATAATTTGTTTATTACTAACAGGATACTAATGAAACTTCACATACATTTGAAGACGGATACAAGCTCCAAAACAACGTGTAAAGTAAGCCTTTCGAGCCCTTATTCAAAGTGTTAGGACCTATTGAAGTGTTTTTATATTTAATTAATTAACCTTTGAATGGTGCATTAATTTTGTTTTTTTATTACCCAACTAATTCAAACTAATTGTTAAGAAGTCATGTAAAAAAGATGATAAGAATCTGCTTATCCGTTTCAGAGATCCAGCAAAACCACAAACGTTACTCCAGCAAAATGTTGAATAACATCGCAGTGGAAGGAAGAACAAATACAAAATAAGTTGCAACATTTACCTCGTCTAGACTACTAATTATATGGCTAATATTTATTTCAATATTCCCATTATAAAAGAAAATGTCTGGCTGCGGTAACGTTACCCCAGCAGGAAATGTTTTTGTGGAATAACTCAAAATCTATATGTGCAACAAATTTAAAAATGTGCGCAACAATTACAGAAGCTGGAGAACTAATTGCCTGTAACATTTAAATTACTATTATCGACATTATTTTGCTGGGGTAACGCACACCCTAGAATCCACTTTCAAATGGTCGTAGGACGCCATAATATGGTTAAAGTACAGTTAGGTCAGTAAGATTAATTAAAACTTTTATATAATTTCACAAAATACCTAGTTATTACAATTAATAACATATTATAACAAGAATACGAGGTTATGATTTAGGGAATGTGCTAGTGGCGCCAGTGGCGTGCGGTTCATACAGTCACATAGACATTGCCTACCCTACAACTCAGATAAATATTTATTATCTTGTTTTAATTTATTTTGATATCTCTAATATTTTATACACGAGTAATTACTCTCAATTAATAAAAAAATCTTAAATCAGCTCCATCTGTCGCGTAACGGTGGTAACACGAAGTCTCATCGATACGTTCGCGCCTTAGTCCGCGCATTTCGATCGCTTCGCGCTGCACTAGCGCCGCTAGGACCCTACGGGAGAGACACAAAATATTTGTGCCTAGATTATTATATTTCGTTTGGATGTGTGCCTCGTGACTAGTCGTGACAGGCTCGTAGCACGCGTGTGCATTTTCTATTCGTACATGACACACAATGTCACAAATCACGCACACAACGCAAACTGAAGACATTGCCTTTTTAACATTTTAGATTTTACTACACGAGATAACACGAGTTTACACGACGGAATACGACAATTGTGTAGGTACAAAAATATACGTGAATTATTCTGAGTTTCTGAGTCGCCATTTTTTTTGTTTTGGTTTTTTCATGGTTTTGTGAATGCATTTTTATATTATTTCAACGTTGTTACTAGTGTGTAAAATGGAATAACTTCACTGTGAAAGTTTGGTGGTGGTTGTGTAGTTGTGTAGGTACAGACAATACTTAAAAAATGATTCCTTTTCAAAACTTTCTCTCGGCTTCGGTGAAAAAAGACAGATCGAGGATAGCCGCTAGATTTCAATCAATCAATACAAACAAATCATGCGATTAGGTCGTAAGAGGTTGGTACAGTTCTGTTTTATTACATCAATTAAAGTAGAAGATTCGTGCTTTACGATTAAATGTGACGAGATTTTGTTGTAGGACCGAACCCGAATAAAATGCTTACATTTTGTTTAGGTTTCGGTACTCAATATAATAATATGATAGATAATCACCTCATCATCACATGAAAGGGAAATGGGTAGGTGCTTGTAATACCTACTTCTAGTAAGTTGTGAACTTGAGATTATTTGATTGGTAAAAAAACACATTAGGTAAGTACCTAATTGTTCCTTGTTTAGTAGATTGCAAAACGTTTTTCTTCTACGCATATTATTTTTAACCCTGTTTTGAGTTTCTATCGTAAAATCGATTAAAAAAAATTGAACACATCTGTTCGTATGATGGTTTGATCTGTATTCTTCTGCAAAGGACATGTTTCATTCTGGGCCCAGTCTATGTACACCACTTCAAAAAAAAGAGAAAAATCCGTAGAATCCGGGAAAAATACAGATAATTCATTTAAATGTATACTGTTGTGGTAGTAAATTGAATTTTTATGGATTTTCAACATGGCGTCACTCATATTTAGCTACTCTATAAACCATAGATCGACCATTGATCATAGAAAGAGAACTGTCAGCTGTCAGTGTCACAACAGTCTCACTTCAGTCACTTTCGTCTCGTTTTGTTTCTAGTTTCTAGCGTACTTTATAACAACTTCCCTTTCGTTTTTTTGAATTTAACACCGTTTCTTTCCCATCTGTTTACCTAGCTATCCACAAATCGACGCAGAAAATCAGAATTATAAATGTCAAACGTCATTAATCAATCAAAATGACAGCTTACCGCCATGACTGCTTTTTTTTGTGTGTTGCAATTTCAAGTCCAATTTCTTGTGTTTTACCTGCTCACAAAGCTATTTTAAATTAATTGGACAGTTGAGAACTATTTAAAATGGGTTTCCCAATTATTAAGTATGGTGTACAAGGACTGGGCCCAGGCTCCATACATTTTGAAACAACTCCTTTTCTAAGTTTTTTCTTTACTTACTCTTGCTAGGGGACGGGAAACGCCGAAACGTTAGAGAGCTTATTATAATGTAGGTAGGAGGTACATACCTACCTACTCTGTGACGCGGGCCTGACGCTTGAGTATACAGCGGTTGTTCTGTTTACCTTTCCTACTATTTTCAAATAATATAGTCGCCTGAAACGAGGCATTACATCGATACAGACCTATTCTAAGCTTATTATAATTTAGAGGACTATATTCAAGATAAGAATGCTTGGAAACATGCTGGTCTAGCTCCATAGGACGATCGGCAGTCTAGACAAAATCGAACCGATTGCTAATTTAAAATACCTAATTTCATACTTAGTATAAATATGTACATATGTATATATATTTGACTCTTTTTTATACACTGCTCAGGCTCACATACTGATTCATTGTTTGTTAAAATATAAGGAGTGGTCGTCTACTGTTTCAACATTTGTATTAATATGTGAACACTGTGTACTATGTACCTACATCCTAACTTAGTCTGTCATTCCTTAATCTGTGATACTTTGTACACACTTTCAAATACCTAGTGTTTTTATGCAAGGTACATCGTATTCACGTATAATTCCTGTAAATGCAAATATTGTTAACATCGTTTTCAAAAGAGTAAGTATGGAGTTTCTTGCCCATTCTTCTCCATACAAAACTACCTTTTGGAATGGGCACCTAGAATCAATTTTTTTTTTCTCATTTGACGTTCAAGAGTGCCTTATAATGGTCTAATTGAAATAAATGATTTGACTTTGACTTTGATTCATATTTTTTCTACGGCAGCAAAAAAACAAATTGATGTCTATAAATTCAGTCAATCTAGGAATCATTTGAGGTGGCAAATCACGTAGGTACAGTCATCAAAAGAGATAGGTATGCAGGTCATCGGAAAGACGGAAATGGTTGAAGTTGACTTAGAAACCGATGGATGTTTTCGAATGTTTAATTAAATCATTGAAATGTTTATTCTCTATTAATTTTATTTTATTTTATTCAAAAACATCCATCGGTTTCTAAGTAAACTTTAACTATATCTGTCGACCCTGCAATACCTATTTTTTTCTGCCTACCCTGTCTAAAAACTCTGTGCACGCCCCTGAGTGGCGCCCTCTGCGCCGAGTTTCGCGTAATGTTCCCTATTGATTGCAAATAGGAGATTAAAGTTTATATGGGAAATCCGTTATTTTTAAAGTTAGAAACATGACAATTGGTATTTAAGTTTCAAAGTTTCTACATTACAAATACAGTGAAATTTAGATATTACTTATGAGAGGGTGAAATACTTTTGTATATAAAAAGGGACACCCGGATGGAACGAAGTTCCTTTCGATTAATTAGTGAAGGAATTGTAATAAAATTTTATTTTTTTGAAGTTATAATAATATTTTTGAGCGAATAAACTTAGGTACTAAACATATCGCCGTAGGTACCTAGTTCAAAGAGTTCGCCGCGCCGCCTTTAAATACATAAACATATTCTACGAAAAGCGAATTCGGACTTTATTTTGTAAACGTAAACGGTTAAAAATTGAAATTTTACCAAACTAGGTATGATAAAATTATTCTGAGAAACGTATAGGCTGGTGCCCGACCGGACAATAGGAGCTATGTGCAACCGAATTTCACGGTTAATGTGTAAAAATAAGGTTTTAATTCGCTCCAATATTTTCATAGAAAAGCCGCCATTCAACTAATAATGAACTCTATTTGACAGTTCCAACGATTCAATTTTTCTGTTCGAATTGTCTGCGTTTGTGAAGTAATAAAAATAGCAAAAATAAGGTTTTAATTCGCTCCAATATTTTCATAGAAAAGCCGCCATTCAACTAATAATGAACTTTATTTGACAGTTCCAACGATTCAATTTAGCTTATTATAGCATGTCGTGACAACTTTTCGTAAGAATTTTTTCCGTCTAGCCCCCTTTCACAACGCGCGATAAGGAACTTCGTTCCAATAATCGAAATTACTGGAACAAAGAATATATAATTTTGACCATGACTTCCTTATAAGATAGCACTAGGGAAACTCAACCCCTGACCCCTCCCTAAAGGGATGTAAAGGGAAAGTTGTACTAAAAATCTTATTTACTGGGTAAATCAAGATAAAACTAGGCAACAATGCCAACCTATAGGAACCTACTTCGACTTTTAATTCTATTCAGTAAGTTGTCAGTTGTAAGGATAACTATTCTTAAAAAAAACAAACACTATATAATGACAAAAGTAAAATAACATGATTATTATTTTGTTTCTATTAGAAGAAAAAGAAAGCTTAACTTTTATTAACAATTATTAATTCATTCTAATATTATAAATGTGAAAGTAACTCTCGTTTGTTACGGTTTCATGAGGATTTTGATGAAAGGACATGTTTCATTCTGGGCCCAGTCTATGTACACCACTTCAAAAAAAAGAGAAAAATCCGTAGAATCCGGGAAAAATACAGATAATTCATTTAAATGTATACTGTTGTGGTAGTAAATTGAATTTTTATGGGTTTTCAACATGGCGTCACTCATATTTAGCTACTCTATAAACCATAGATCGACCATTGATCATAGAAAGAGAACTGTCAGCTGTCAGTGTCACAACAGTCTCACTTCAGTCACTTTCGTCTCGTTTTGTTTCTAGTTTCTAGCGTACTTTATAACAACCTCCCTTTCGTTTTTTTGAATTTAACACCGTTTCTTTCCCATCTGTTTACCTAGCTATCCACAAATCGACGCAGAAAATCAGAATTATAAATGTCAAACGTCATTAATCAATCAAAATGACAGCTTACCGCCATGACTGCTTTTTTTTGAGTGTTGCAATTTCAAGTCCAATTTCTTGTGTTTTACCTGCTCACAAAGCTATTTTAAATTAATTGGACAGTTGAGAACTATTTAAAATGGGTTTCCCAATTATTAAGTATGGTGTACAAGGACTGGGCCCAGGCTCCATACATTTTGAAACAACTCCTTTGGTGTGAAGATCTCGATGTGCGGGCAGAAGCTAGTTGTTCGTATATTCCACATCTTAAATACGAATATTTGAAGTTTTATTTAAATTAAAGTATTTTTATCATTTGTACTTTACTCAAAAGCGCTCTTAAGTGACTTAAATGTTTATTAGTTATCCAAATACCCTTTTTGTTCCAGTTGATGTTTTGGAATATATCATCCACACTAGTCACTTAAGATTTGCAGATGACATTGTCATCTTCGCTAAGTCAGCCAGAGAACTGCAACAAATGATACCTACAGACTCTAAACGAAGAGAGCAAAAAGGCTGGACTACAGATGAATGCAAGTAAAACCAAAGTGATGACCAATGGCCAACAGAAACCAATCCAGGTAGATAACAAAACTCAAGTAGAATATGTCAATGAGTATATATACCTCAGCAAACAAGTATCTTTCAATCAAGATAGCAATGAAAAAGAAGTGGAAAGAAGAGTCAACTGCGCATGAAAAAGCTTTTGGGCCCAAAAAGAAATATTGAAAGGAAACTACAGCATGCCACTAAAAAAGACAGTAATAGAAACCTGCATTTTGCCAAGCCTAACATACGGCTGCCAGACATGGGTCTATACAAACAAAATAAAAAATAAAATAATCACAACCCTAAAGAGCTATGGAAAGGAGCATCTTGAAACTAAGAAGAATAGAGAAAGTAAAAAGTGAAGAGATAAGACAGAAGACAAAGCTTACAGATGCCCTTAAACAGGCCTTGAAGCTAAAATGGCAATGGGCAGGCCACGTAACTAGATACTCAGACAAAAGGTGGACCTCAAAAACGACAAAGTGTTCTGGCCCATTGGGAAAAAGAAAGGTTGGAAGACCAAAGAAACGGTGGACAGACAATATTATAGAAGTTTGCTGGCAGGAACTGGTGGAGTCTCGGTGCAGAAAGAGAGGACTGGAAGAAGATGGAGGAGACTTTCACCCAAAAGGGATCCAAAGCAAATGCACATAATTAACATAGCCATTGTACAAAAAACTCACTTTGTAATGGAATAAATTAAGCTTTATTATTATTAAAAGCGCTCACTACCCCAACACTATTAGTTTCAGTATGGTAACATTATTATTCTTTGAACTGTCAAATTACTGAATAGAATTAAAAGTCGAAGTATAAGTAAATAATAAAAGGTTTTTAATTAACCATTGAAACCCAGGTTTGGTGTCATAAGTAAACTTACGAGTACATCATGTGATGACATGTAGTCTGACGACTCATTAGACTGTGAGGGTTGGATAAGAGCTACATCTTGGAATGAATTTTGTTGACTACTTTGTGATGATGTCTGAGCCTTGCCAGAGCGGGGTTGCTGACTATCTGTAAAATAAAAATAACAAATAAGAAAATGTAAACCGATTTAAGCAAAAATGTTCCAAACCACACAAACCTCATTTCAACATAATTGACTTTAAAGTTTCGTCTTCAACATTTCAGCTGTGGGTTGGACCATACAGATTTTCGTCAATTATTAACATAGAGTTATGAGTCTTTGATACATTAAAATATACCTTATTTGGAGTAAATAGGTCACAAAAACTCGAAATTGTTGTGGTTGTGGGTTGGAACATTTTTGCTTAAATCGGTCCATGTTATCATGTATTTATTTTATAATGTAAGGTATAGAGGGGCAAACTGTGTTACAGGGGGCAAGTCAATACACACAACAAAAAGACTTCTCACACAGTTACACATTCTATACTGTATCTGTTTTAATTGAATAGTGTACTTTTTAACTTTATTTGTGTAGTATTATGGCAGCAAACCAAAAAGTGTTTACAACCACTAGAGACACATTAAAATATTTTTATTTGAATATTTTCTATACTAGACCACAAAAGAAAACACCAGTTGAATTCATTTTCTACGGATTTTTTTTCAATTTGTGTGGTTTGGGATGGTAATGATGATATTTAACAATAGATATTATTGCTACTAAATAGATGATAATTTATTATGATATGTAGAGGTCACAGAAGTAGTCTGTGACATCATCATGTAATTCTTAAATAACACCACTGCGAGTTGGTTTGATGCTAAAAATATATCCAGGTCCCCCCGGCTCTGACCTTACTTTCCAAATACATGGTAACAACTACTACTACAGTAGAGTATTATATTATAAGGCAGAAAATAATCATAAGTAAATTATAGATGTTATTGACTCACCATTATCTGCAATAGAGAATAGATCACTATTTGTGATATCAGTTATACTACTGGAGGCAGAAGTGACAGCAGCCTGTACCAATCCAATCTTATTTAAAATACACAGTATACAACAATGATTTCACATTTTCAATTTATTGTTTTGGTTAAAGTGACAATTTTATAAAATCAAAGAACTTAGTTAAGGAATGTCAATTTCACACAATGTAATAAGTAGGTAAGGTAATAAGGTCATTGGTGTAACTATTATTGATTGTTTACGAAAATCACCTGAGCAGCTTGAGCAAATTGCTGAATCCTTTGAGGTGATGACTTCACCTCCTCAGCCAATTTATCCTTTAATTTCTTGAACATGTTATAATTACTTATTTGCTTGACACCATTTCACATAAACTCATTATAAAACTTATTGCGAGCAATCAGTGCATTGGTATGTTGCACGAGCATATAGATAAGAAGAAATAACACACTTATAACATTAACGAAGCCTGGAGGTAATGCTGCGGCAATAGCAGTAATTATTGGTGTCATGTATTTTACTTCAATTTTGCAAAAATGGTACCTATTTTGTTGTATTGTAAATCTTGTCAGTAGTGTTGTTCGATTGGATCCATTTTATAGACGTATGTTGTAGTTCTATTATAGTTATTTTTCGCTATGGTCTTGTAGTGCTGGGAAAACTGTTTGCCCCATGAAGTTGAAGATTAAAATGGAGTATTGGAGTCCAAATGTACTCTGTGGGAGTCCATACCTATATATCACTATTTCGCTCTCTGTGGGCCAACCCTCTCTTTCTAAGTAGGGTAACCTTTATTTTATTTTTCCTAGGACATCGCTATAGGTATTCATTTACAAATATCTACATTCTGTTTATCATTAAGGCCTAAGATAAACAAATATCTCGTCTAAGTTTGTTTATCTGTTCCTTTTGGCTGTTAGTGTTGAGTGTTGGTAACTTGGTATCTTGTTGGTATCCTGTATAGGTATATTATATTACTCTGTGAAGCGTTGCCAGACCTACGGATTTCTCCGTAGATCTACGGACTTCAGGTCTTGTCTACGGACACACGGATTTTAGTCGCAAATCTACGGATTTTTGGTCGATTCCACCCATGAAGATATAGGTATAAATGGAGCCAACACTTAGAACAAAAGCTTAAAACCAACTGTGGGCTGATGCTCTCTTTCTGAATGCATACATAATAACGAGACAGTGATATATGTTTTTTTTATCTTATGTATGCATTCAGAAAGAGAGTGTCTGCCCACAGTTGGGTTCACTTAGGTATTTAGAGTGTTGCCTCCACTTTTATCTATAAGCTTCTTAGGTTTAAGGTTAGTCCATCTCTAAATACATAGTTAGATTTAGCTTTAAAAAATGTCCGTAGATCTACGGATTTTTGACCGTAACCCTACGGATTTTTAAGTATTGGATCTGGCAACACTGTCTGTCAGATCTGTCTGTGGCATGAATGAAGTCATCAATTCGAATACCTACTTGAAGCCATACCTATCTATTACTATCTCGCTCTCTGTGGGCCAACCCTCTCTTTCTAAGTAGGGTAACCTTTATTTTATTTTTCCCAGGACATCGCTATAAGTATTCATTTATAAATATCTACATTCTATTTACCATTAAGGCCTAAGATAAACAAATATCTCGTCTAAGTTTGTTTACATCATGATACGTAATGTATGCGTATACATTGCATTAAGAAATAAAGTAATATACATTGAAATACATTCTAAACTCGATGAAATAAGAATAAAAATAACTTGATCAAATATAAAATCCTTTGCCGTGCCACGACGTCAGACAGCGCCGGCCCTAATATGAACGCTTATACGTAAGAACCTCAAAAAGGAAATAAAAACACCACCCAAATTAAAATCATTGATTGTAACTTTTCTAGCATACATGACTAAATATCATTACTCTATGTAGTTTCTGTGTCTTACCACGTAAATCACCGAGATATTTTCTGCATGTCTCTTAAACTGAGCGCATGACTCACCAGTTAAAATATGTAGTATGCAATTGAAACTTTACTTAATAACATTATTATGTAATACATAATAAATAGACATATAAGGTATGTATTTAATATTTATTTACGGAAAAGGACACCAGGTAACTTGATATGATTGCTTATATTTTCAAGAATATTTCGACACTGTTTTTAACTACATTACAGCCAGCATGTTTCACTCCCATTTCCGTAAGTGGAGAATATTACTATAAACGCCAGAACTAGTACTTGGCAGAGCAGCTATTTGCACCATAGATTCTTCATGTAGTGAACTTGTTGTCTGAAAATTATAATATTTTTTATAAAATGTTGCTTTTTGTTATATGTCGGCGTCAGGTATGGCTGAGCGGGAAGCGCCGACATCGTTTGGGTTCGGTGGTATCGGGTTCATTGTAGAATAACAATATTCAATGTAGTACTAACTACCTTACTTTATTAAATGTGGTCGTACAATACAATTCAAATAGGTAAACCGACAGTTTCGTACTAGATGAGTGTCCTGCTTGGTGTCTCGAGCAAAAGTGAGCTTGGCACGGTCCCCACTCTCCAACACGACTCTGTCCACATGGCGCCATTTTAACCGACAGCTGACGTCACGGCGTTTACCATTTCTTCTGTAGGTACTACAATAATCAATTTGAATCCTCTTTATCGCTAAATTATCGCTTGCTGCGACATATATATTTCTAAATACATGATAATAATGTAACACAGTTTTAAATACAGTTATCTTTTACCTTTCCTACTGTTTTATTACAGTAGGAACTGCTGTTTGTTTTAAGCACCTTGTTCTTGAATCATATCTGATTCTTGAAATGCAAATTGCAAATCTTTGCACTTTTATAGAACTTCATTTTCAACGGCTCAATGGATAACCACAAATTTCTTTGAGTACTATTTTTAGGAAACCTAAAAAGTAATGTTATTAAAATACCCGAATAATGAGCAACTAAAATTAAATAAAAACTGACTGCCGTAAGTGTATGTGTATATTAGTCATTAAATATATACACGTTTCTTAGTATTAGTATAATTAGTTAAGTTCTCACGCAAAGTCCTAAATATATCCTCAATATGGTCACACTACTTCAATACGACTTCTTTTAAATAAAATCAAATAGATTGCACACAATCAATGAAATTCAATGTAAAAGTATTTGGTCTTGATATAGTTATCATTTACTAATATGTTAAAAACACTGGTAAAACGTTTTAAGAAGAAATTAAGTGAAAAAACAACGAAATATGTTTACAATGATTCAATGTCAGAAATCACGATTTTAACACTTACGGGTGAAATTTTATATCACCTCCTGGACACCACGTATTACCACACCCACGCACTACTCATTTTTGCAACATTTCTTTAATTAGAACGATGATTACTTCGAAAAATACCAGACGAAGCTGTGAACTGCAAAGTAAACAACCGCCATATTGACCATTTTTATGTTGACACATAGTGTCAATGTTGCCACATTACCGATTCCTTAGGAAATGGCATTGTAATTCACTGATCGTCACCCCAGTTTAGCATGCGTGACACGAAAGTGTGACTTAAAACGTTATGTTTTATAACTTAACTAATCATAGTACAACTACTGATCCTTAATAACATTATTTGACAGAGTTTAACTTCTGATTTGGTTAGTGTGACGACTATTTCGAAGAATTTAGTAGGAGATTTAAATAAGAAGGTAGCAATACTACAGGCCACACTAAAAAGAGAAGTCGGCCCACAGAGAGTGAGATGGAGATACGTAGGTATTTGACTCAACTTTTTGTTCGAAGTGTTGGCTCCATCTTTATCTATAAGCTTCTTGGTCTGTGGTCTCTGTCAGACCCTGTCTGTGATCTATCTATCTAATCTATCTTTCTAATCTGTGGTTGGTTGGCGTCGCGTCAACATAGGTAAGTGTATTTTAATTTTCTTTTGCTGTTTATTTATTCTTTTCGTATTCAATTCTCTTAGAATCTCTAGTATTCTCCAGTGCATATTTCAAGCGCTGATGGACTATCATAGTACCTACGTAATATTGGCTACTAACTATGTGGTGATTCTTTCACAAAACCCATTACTATACGAAGACTTGAAGTTGACTTGAATTAAAATTACAATATCAATATTTCGTCCAATAATTTGACGTTATCCGAAAGGTGATTATTATCATTACACCGTTACTCACAGGTCAGTTTCAGAGTACCAGCAGTAGTTTTTGTTTTTATCTGATGAATTTTATTCAGATGGTTCAGCTATTTCTATTTACGCTTTGGGTTGAAATTTAGTATAAGGTAGCACGAATTAAGGGATTGGTGGTGTTGAGGAGGGGGGAGGGGAGGTCCACCGATCCCTATTCCCTGGTACCACTCCTATGAAAAGAAAATGCATTTTTTTTGTTACCTAACCTAAGACGACCCACTGACCAAAAGGCGTAGGGGCCGGGGCGGAGTCCGGCATTGCGGGGCGCAAGGGCTTAAAAAAAAATAACCAGGAAGGGGATGGCCCGTTCTAACCTACCCTATCCGAGTCGGGGTGTCCCCAGTCCCGAACTCGCTACGCTCAGTCTTGCATGCATTAATGAGACTGCTAGCGTTATAATCAGGGGCCCAACCCCTGCCAACTGCAATTCTTTTTACGCCCCAACTCGTGCTACCGTATACTAGATCCAACCTGAATAATAAATTCTAAGATTTTATTTAGGATATTAGGATTATTAGGATGCGAAAATAAACGTAAATTTAGTTGGCTTATGAATAAAATTTATTTTCGCGGAGTGGCTAAAGCCCGTCACAGACATTGCAATAATATATTAATAATTCATAGCTAGGCAATAGGCTTAATACAATATATTTTCTATAGTAATCTTCCAGTGACCACAGACCCAGCTATAATATATATCTTTATTACATCTCTTAATATATATTTCAAAAACGTGCAGCAAACAACAGCCGCAGACTTAATAAGGGCTAAAATATGTTATTATATTATAACTATGTGTGTGGTGGCTAGCTATAATATAATATATAGCATAGTATATTAATATATACTACTCAAAACAAAATAAGGGTGACGAGGTATTTTTTCATTTTGGTGTAATTTATTAAACATTTACATATTAAAAGTAGTAAAATATTGAGTATACAAACTCTTTTATACCTAAACTTTTTAATATTGTAGTATTCATCTAATGCTGGCAACAATTATAAATAAAATTTGATTTAAAATCCTTTTTGAAAATTTTGATTCCATTTTCTTTGACGTTTTGCTTTCCTTAGCTTCTTGGTTTATTAGAAATTATCAGAGTTCATTGATATCTCGAGTCAGAAACATCTTTTGCAATATGCCACAAGCACGCAGGCGTCATATGGACTCGCTGACAGCAACCAGAGCCGTTACGATGATTGATGAAGGTCATTCGCAGCGATCTGTGGGTTTGCAATTGGGATTTTCTCGAAGAGCTATTCAAAATCTATGGAATCGTTTCCAAGAGACCAGCAGTGTTAGAAGAAGACCTGGTTCGGGCAGAGTTCGCATTACAACAGCTCAAGAGGATCGTTACATTCGATTAAGTGCGCGCCGTGATCGCACAACGACGGCCCGCAAGCTGCAAAATCGTTTACGGCTGACAACGGGTACTCGTGTCAGTGACCAAACTATTCGTAATCGATTGCATGAAGACCAGCAGGCATCAAGAAGGCGAGTTGTCCGTGTTCCATTAACCAGAAATCATCGTGCAAATCGTTTAAGATTTTCCCGTCAACATTTGGACTGGGACATAAACCAATGGGGCATGGTGCTCTTCACAGACGAATGCAAAGTTAAATTTTTTAACGACGATCGGCGTATTAGAGTATGGAGAAGACGCGGCGAGAGATTTTCAGAAGCCTGCATCCATGAAGTCGATCGTTTTGGTGGTCCAAATAATAATAATAATATGTGGGGACATTTTCACACACGGCCATCTGACCCCAAACTAGGGAGACCCTGTACTATGGGTGTCATTCAGCTGATATACATACACAAATACATTTTTTTTTTGTAAATACATACATATATAGATAAACAACGACCAGACACAAGGCAAACACAAGTGCTCATCACACAAATGTTTACCCTGGGCGGGAATCGAACCCGCAACACGCTGCGTAGCAGTCGATCGCTCAGCCACTGCGCCAACCGTGTCGTCAAATGTAATGATTTGGGGCGGGATAAGCTTACACGGCAAAACTGAGCTCGCTATCATAAATGAGGGTACTGTTACTGCTCAGCGGTATATTGAGGAAGTTGTCAGACCACATGTGATCCCATTTGCACAGCGAGCGGGTCCTGGATTCATCTTGATGCAAGACAATGCTCGTGCACACACGGCTCAAGCGACTCGGTTTGTACTGGAAGACTCTCAAATTCGGTTACCTATCATAAGGTCGAAAAATATTTGACTGAATTTCATTTCACCTAAAACTTTTCAACTATTATCGTTTCGTTTTTTTTTTTACTTCATCAAAGTCACGTCTGCCACTGTATCAGTTGACCTATTGTCAATTCGATTTTTTTCGTTATTCCGACGTTTTATTTGGTCGATAAACTTTTTACCGAAGTTAGACTTAGCCGAATAACATTTGTTCGAAGTATTATGATTCCAAACATTCAATAAGCCACTGTTTTAATTACCATATTTTCATTTCATCAAACGCCTAGAAAGTTTGTGCACACTATTTCATATCTGCTTCATTCTGCTATCTGCTTGCTTGCATGCAGCATACAAGCAAGCATGCAGCATGCAAGCAAGCATGCAGCGTGCAAACAAGCATGAAACATGCAAGCAGGCATGCAACATGCACAAGCATTGTTTCTGTCCCGGCTCCGGCGCTGCGGGGTCTGAGCGGCCCCACGCGAGCTTATCGTCGCAGATGGTTTTAATGCTCACCACCGCAGCTTCGGCTTGCTGGCCGGAGCCGGCCAGCCTTCAAACCGCCTGCTCCTCAGCTCGCGGGCCGCCCCACCCCTCCGCGCCTACGCGGGCTTAAATTAAACTCTAGGGTAGGGCAGACAAGACTGCGTGAAGTCGGTTTTGCAGCGATTCGTTTCTGTCACTAAAATGTTGTAGCCTATTGCAATGATATGATTTTTTATGACACTATTTTATTTTGATAATGCTACCAGGTAATCTTATATATAAAAAACTTCTGTGCGTGTGTATGAAAGTGAACTCCTCCTAAACGTCTGGACCGATTTTGATGAAATGTTTTGTATGTGTTCCAGTGGATTTGTGAATGGTTTAGATTCACAATTGGACCCGATAGGTGGCGTTGTAGTTCTAGGACTTGTTTTTATTTTCAGGCAGGACAACGTCTGCCGGGCCCGCTAGTATTCTGTAAAATGTTGTTTCGGTGTGGTGAAAATATGGCAAATGAAAAAAGTTCAAAAGAGGCTTCGGCCAATAGCAAGTTTACAAAGTTAATTTGTAAATCGACGAAAAATAGTTCGGTAAAATAATACTTATGACACATGATACTTCGATGATATAAAAATATGTCAAATAATGCATATAGCAAAAAAGACATCGGTCAATAGTTTTCGGTAAAATGAAATTCGGAAAAAAACATTTCGGAAAGGTGATCGGTTCCCCTCAAATTCAAGTCTTGCCGTGGCCGGCGAACAGTCCGGACTTAAATCCATTTGAGCATATGTGGGATCAGTTGAAACGAAGAGTTAGAGACGGTGATCAGGAAATCCACAACCAACAGCAACTCATCAACGCTGTGAAAAGGACCTGGGAAGAGATTCCAATGGAAAATGTCAGGCATTTGATTGAGAGCATGCACTCCAGGCTAAACGAGGGGGGCATACCCGTTACTAAAAGATGAGCATGAAGTATTTTCTTTTGTTTTCAGTAACTTTACATTGTTTTTATTTTTAACCTAAAATGTGTTTTTTCTTTCAAAAGCAAATAAACTTTTTAATCCTTATTATTTGAATAAATTTATTGGTCTACATGGTAAAAACAACATTAGTTTTCGTTATGGAGACAAAAATATATATATTGGTTTTATTATTTTCATGGTACAGACAAAATACCTTGTGGCCCTTATTTTTGTTTTGAGTAGTATATATATTATAGCGACGTATGTGACGGGCTTTATGCTAACACCTTTAGCTGGCTGAAGTACACATAGCCTAAACGCAAACAAGGACTTTAGGTTGGTAGGTTTTTTTAAATATTTAAAACAAAATGCATGCCCTTCATTCTTATTAAGTTCTTTTAAACTCAGCAAAGTCAGAAATAGGATGACAATCAGAAATAAAGCATCATCTTTTTTAATTTACTTAGGTACTTCTTCATTTCTTGCCAAGGGTACACACGTAGGGTAGGCTACAATTTAGTTTAGCCGGATTACAATAAAATAAATAAACATTAGCCTCTCCTTGACAATAATCTTAAGTCTATTAATATTAAAATCAATAATATTATGTTTATTTGGACAGCCATGTAACATAACGCTAGAAAAAGAGACGTATACATGAGTGGCTGTTTAAAGAATTTCACTCACTATTGTTGGGGTATGACCGGGACCAGGTAGCACATGACGGGTGGCCGTTTTGAGTACAAGGCCCCGTAGTAGAACTTTTTATTTTTATAAGTTGTTTTCCATCTTAATGGATAGGATGAGCTGAGACTTATAAAAAGCTATGCTAGTTCTCTATTTTTAATGTGAACTTTGAATCTAAGTCATCACCATCTACTAAAAATTTACATAATTTTTATCAGTCTGCATAGCCTTTTTTGAACTTTGTTTGGGTTGGCTTCTAGTCTAACAAACTGAATGAACCTGGACCTTCTTGTTATATGATCTCCACAACCTAGGCACCTACTGGATAAAATGACACACCATAGTAAGATGTTTTCAGACTTCTAGCTTCTGACTACCCGTAACAACTATCATAAATCTACAAAGGGCAGGTGAAATCACCAGCGTAACATGCTTTCCGAGGCATGAAGGAGTTTAGCTATATGTGTAATTGTTTCCCATCTCTGGACTAACATTGGCAAGAGCATCTTACCTGTGATCAACCCATGCAGCTGTTATTACTTTGCAGCACTTAGAGCAGCAAGCTACTACTTTATCAGTCTTTATTATTATTTTATAATGTTTTATCAAATTTAAAAAACAATGTTTTCAGGTTTTAGATATGGATGACATGGTATGGCAAAATGATGAATCTGCAGGGCCTGAAAATGATGATTTTAGGTAATATCACACTCTTTCTATTCTGAAATGTATGCTACCCCAAACTGAAAGAGCCGCCACTGTACCTTACTCTTTCTCCATCTAGTACTGTGCATTATGTCCTCCCTCTCTTCCATTATACCATCTTTCTTGGTTACCTTACAAATTACAATGCTGTATTATTATATAAGGTCCCATTAAAATAGATGGAAAAATTTTAACACAGCGTTCAGTAAGTCTAAAGCGGCCTACATACGACATGATCTGACGCCTGATTTGGTCAGATCAGAAGCAGAATCAGGTGGTATGGAGGTCTGTCACCTGATAAATGCCCATCAGCTATTCTATTCTGTTACAATCTCCCTCCGTGAACACCCAGGTGAAGTGAGCTGTCATCTGTCCCAATGCTAGGGATTGACAAATCAGACGGACGGATGACAGCTCACTTCACCTAGGTGTTCACCGAGGGAGATTGTAACAGAATAGACATACAGGTGGCCAATGCCGACTGATTTGGTCAGATCTGATCAAATTTCTATGCTCTCTCTGTATTTCTATGCTCAGTTGCTCATATATATATTAGTCTATGAGTTGCTCCGCGACCGCGGGCGAGTAGTGTGTATGTGTCTCTCATTATGGTATCTTGCTTTGTAATAAATAGTCTTACTAAGTTTAACAGTTCAGTAAAAGTTTCATTATTTAATCTTAAATAACTGCGATAATCGTCATCGTCTAGTTGTCTCAATAAAATCACGTGACTTAATTGTTTACGCTTTATAAGTCAATCTTTCACCCACATCCTTCTCTTTTTTCTTTCAACTTTGACGTCAACACATAAAGCAATAACTGGTGCAACTTTTCGTCGTTTGGATAAAAAAGGAGGCATTATGGCTGCACACCTACGTCGTAGAACGCACGAGAGCAAACTGCAAATCAGGCCTCGTGTGGACGCGATACCTAATTTTACGGATGATTTGGTCAGACTAGCTAATCATGTTGTATGTAGGACATTTAACCAAAGATATAACCCAACAAAAAAAAAACATTGATTAAAGTGATGTTATTTTGTCCTAAATTATGTAGTTACTTGCATTCATTCGCGATGTTTATGTTCATGTGCGAATGCTTCATTCGATTTAGCGCAACTCAAAATCTAAACGATTGCTAGAACGACGTAGCAGCATTGACACACACTAGTACAATAGGTACAATGGTCTGTTTGTGTGCATCAGAAAAAAAATACGCACGAAATAAGCACGAATCATTGAAATTGATCGGCAAACGACTGCGCGCGATGTTTTACAGTGCTTTTTAAAATAATTGTCTAAAATAAATGAGTTCGTATTAACGGACTGAAAAATATTTTTCCACACACTTGCTCATAAAATGGCTCTAATTTCACCGCAATTAGGTACATAATGACACCTGTAATCAAACTGTGACTTTTTCAATAAATTAATGTACCTATTGCTGGCTCATTTCATGCAACTTCGTATTTAAATACTTAGATAGATAGATTTCGACTTGTACGTTTTTAATAAATAAAACTTTCCCTCAAATATAACTTTTGTTTTCTCTGTAATAAAGAAAACTTTGAATTCCCCATTTTGTACGTGGCTAGAACGCTATCCGCGAAAAGAAAAACAAAAGAAACCTCATTCTTTTAGTCTATGGCCGATCGCCATTATTTGATGCGCGCGCATAGGAAAACTGATTAATTTTTCCTGCCATTGCGAAATTTTTTCACAACTCGTTTTCACTGGTGAAAATATTTTTTTAGTATTATTTTCTTCACAAGTGTGTTGAAAAACATCGTATGATACACGTGTGTATTGATGATTACCGTCCTCGGCTCTCTTAAGACCCTCACCTAACGGCTCGGGACTCAATGACGCCTCAGCGGTAATCACCATCATTACACACTTGTACCATAATGTACTATTGTATATAAAGCATAAACTTTATTTTCATAAAATAAATAAGTATATCAGTTATGTTTTTATTCAAATACGGGTGAAAAAAAAATGTTGAAGTGAACCGATTTTGTACTTTTCAACCGACTTCAAAAAAGGAGGAGGTTATCAATACGTCTTCGTCATTTTTTTTTTTTTTTTTTTTTTTTTTTTTTTTTTTTTTTTTTTATGTTTGTTACCTGATTTCTCGGGACTGGGTGAACCGATTTTGATGATTCTTTTTTTTATTTGGAAGCTAGTGCTTCCCGTGTGGTCCCATTTTAATTTGGTCCAGTTCTGACCATGGCATCCATGAGAAAACCGTATAAGTCTTAAATTTGCATTAAGTATGTGCGCGATTTCTCAGGCAAACGTAAACCGATTTTGAAAATTCTTTTTTTTATAGATAGGGTATGCTTCAGGGGTGGTCCCATATAAATTTTATCGAAATTGATTCAGCACTTTTTGAAAAATCAACAAATACCCAAAAATTTCACATAGACGAGGTTTTAGTTTCATCAATCTTTGTAGTAGTTAACTTTCAATCTCTTCTTAATAGATTTGAATGAGAAGGAGGTACTAAAAAGCGGAAAATAAAAAGCTTTTTACAAAAAAGACAACCGCCTTCAAAAAGTGAAAAATAACTTTAGCACAGAACACACATTGACTTTAGTTTCGGAAGTCGGTGGCAATACAAAACAACAAACAGAACAAAGCCACTGAATTTCGAAACTAAAGTCAATGTGTGTTCTGTGCTAAAGTTATTTTTCACTTTTTGAAGGCGGTTGTCTTTTTTGTAAAAAGCTTTTTTTAATACTGTTTTTTAATATCTAATAGCAATATTTTTGTAATTTTGGCTCTGTTGTGTACTTTGAGACTGTATATCCTGTTGGAAAAACGCATAAAACATAATATTTTGGCATACAGTAATGGTTGTTGTATTCGTCCTGAGTTTAACTCTGACGTCTATCTTCGTAAAACGCTATGAAAGGATTGTCTTCGCTTTAAAAAACCATAAATAAAAATTATACTTTTACTCTGTAGTTCCCTAAACCAATCTAAAACTGTTAATTGTCTTGAAATAATCTGCTCATATCATTACGATATTGCTCTGGACAAAACGCGAAAACATGAAGTTTTCGTCACGAATTGAATACACGCTCTTATTAAAATGTACCCACTTAATTACCATTTATGTAAGAAAGCTTTAACATCCTGGCTAAAATCGCAAAGCTATGAAGTTAAAGAAAATCTATTCATAATATTAAAATAAAATTCTAGCTGCATTCAAACCATTTAGAAAAAAAAAACTATATTATTTACAATTTTCCGTTTTTAAATCACTTATCTGCCTTAAGGAAAAAGAAATACAACCATGCATAAGAAGTGCAATTTTTAAAATTGCTTAGGTATACACACTTTTCGTGGTATCAGTTACGATGTAAGTTAAAAGTATGGTACAGAGGAAAAAATATTAATAAAATATCTATTTATGCCCACGCTTTGGTTAAAGTTAAGAACATAAATAATATATATATTTTTTGTTATAATGATAATTTTTAAACATGTCATGTCTGTTTTATTACCACGGGAACCAACTAACGTCTAAGGCTGAGCGCAGACTTAAGTCACGATCACGATAGTTTTGAGACAGACTATTGCTTTACAAAAACTATGAAGACGCACTGCAATATAGCCCTTATTGCTTACCGATCATGTCTGTCTTAAAACTATCGTGACTTAAGTCTGCGCTCAGCCTAAGATCACGGAATAATAAAAACAAGTGGAAGTGCCACGCAGCCATCGAGCGTGGATCAACATAATTGTGCCACACGCTGCGACGTGATGTATCGCACATAAGGATAAAAAATACAACCATGCGTTATTGTGCAATTTTTACATCCAAAAATGATAGCAGGTCGAAGAATGTTTCTTGCAGAGGTAATATCGTATCACCAATAAGTATAAAACTTTGATATATTTCAATATAATCGATTTTGATTGACAACATCATATTTTTACTTTGATGCGAACTCAAAACTACCTTATGTTAATTCATCAAAGCCTAAATTAACTTGCTCGCTGTCTTGATTGTAATCTTATTTCCATGGCATAAATTCTAGAAATTTCGACGCTACTCGTTTAGGGATGGGACACATTAATGCAAATAGTTCGTATCGATAAAACAATAAAATGTGTATTTTTAAAGTACCTATCTTTTTTGTTCATTAATAAAAGTACGAGTTTTAAATTATGGTTAACTGATAGTTAATAGTAGTAGTCTAGTAGTAGCAGTATAATCATCATATTAGCCGAAGGAGGTTTAAAGTCGAATATAATGAAATCCTTATACCTATATTCTGGCAAATAGTCATTCATTCGCAGCTAGACGTAGGCCTATAAATCTTCTATATGTATATAGTAATCTTCATATACAAAAATTCAGATATCAATGACATTTTTAAAAGACTCACGTATTAAAAAAAGATATGGTCATGTCTAAAATAATGCGTCATTTCATTGGGACGTCAATATTCAATTTCCTATATACAATCATATTACGGACTCAATGAAAGGCATCGCAGAAAAATATGTCAATATACGCGTACATCATTTATTAGTCATCATTTTTGATCCATTACGTACATTAAAAAGATTAATTTAAACACTGTCATTATATTTCTTACATTGTACAAATTATCGATATCTTGTCCACATCTCTCACTGAATAGTAAAATAGATAACAGTTGTTTGCGAATATGACTTCTATTTATAGTAACATTAGATTTCATGTTAAGTAATTTGGTAACAGCGCTCTCTAGCGTCGAATAGCTGAACTCGTTGGACACTGGTGACACTGGATCTAGTATTAGGTAAAAATAAGGGCACTTCCTTTTGTTTTTATTATTCAGTGTCTAAGATACATACTCGGCCTAGTTTAGACGTTAGGATTCATTTAGAAATTTAAACACAAAGTTCACAGTTGTGTCTAAGTTTTGTTTAGTTTAAGACATTTGTAAAGTGTGTTTTTCTATGTCAATAAAGTTCTTATTATTTATTTATTTATTATTAATCAATGTTTTTTTGCTTGAATATCTTTGGTTAGACGCACTGAACGCTGTGTTAAAATTTGTCCATCTATTTTAAGGGGACCTTAAACACGCTAAAATTTAAATGGTTGATTTGCCGGGGCAGAGCGCTTTGCCCTCAGTAGTAATAGAGTTAAACTTAAAAAATAAAAATGTTTTTTTTTTTCTTTCAAATAATTAAATGAAACTGCAGAGCAAGTATCAATGTGACTTTTTCAATTCCAAATGTTTGTTAGTTTGTCCTAGACGTCACTGACATTGGTGAATATTGTGAGGAAATTAGGACTTATAAATAATATCTGTGCCTCCGGTGAAAACTGATACAACTTCAAAATGACTACTTTTCAGTAAAGCTATTGAGTTTTATTTATTTTCTATTTTATATAAAAAGATTATTATTAATAATTTTACAGAACACTTATTGTTAAATACAAGTTGCATCGTTTTTCTTTAAAATTACAGGATTTTGTAACATTCAATAGAAAATTAGGGAAATATTGAGGAAAAACTGTCAACTATATCATAGTGCACCAACATTATGTCTGTGTAAACTAATGTAGGTATGTTAAGTTATAAAACTTACACCACACATGCAGTTCTCGTGAAGACTGATATCATACAATTTGTATTATACACTGATAATAATAAAATTGACGCAAGAAAAATGTTGTTGAACAAATCTACTAAAACTTTGTGTTAGAAATCAGTCTAGAACTTTAAAGTTTACCTAATTTAATATTTATTGAGATATATCACTTATCACGATGTTATTTTTTTGTGTTTATTGCTACAAATAAACTTATAATATTCAATATCTTTGTGTAAAGTGATATTTGTAACTCATTTTATTTAAAGTTCTTGGTATTAAAAATAAAACGCACATAGGTATTTAAGATACAAAATATAATAATAATTATCTAACAATTTATTCAGATAATTATATTTTGTTTTTGTTTGGCTAATAGCAAAACAAAAAGTAAAAAAACTTAAATTTCAAAAAAAAAAATTTAAATGCTTCTTTTCTTAATTAGCACAACAGTATTTAATCAATGAACTTAAATTGTTACACATTTTTAAAGTATAACTTTTCAATATTACTGAAATAGAATTTAACTGAAACTCAGTCAAACTTTTATGAATTTATATTTTGAACAATCTTACAAATTACATGAGATTATGTTTCAATATCATAATATCAGTCATATAATAGTATAGTCGTATATGTCGCAGTGAGACCCCGTAGCTGCCATACTACACGTGAACATTAGGCACGGGTGTTATTAGTTTACTAATTAACTAATTATTATAACTGTTGGTCATTGGTAATAATGCCCTCTGTGAGATCACGTTACAACTATCACATTACGTGGGTATTGATTAATTCATTTGTGATCAACGCCATCTATTTGCTTGCTGGATAAGCTGAAGTTATCGGAAATTTGTTATTAAACTAATTTCAATGTTTTAGTTGAAACTGTAGTTAAAATTAAAAGGAAGCATTTATTATATGACCATTAGGATTTCAGTCATATTAACAATTTGCACATCTGATTTATAAGTTGTTTAGAAATATTACAGAGTTGTGTAATTGAGGTCCTTGAGAAAATGGCGTAGACCATTATGTCAATAGTCAATATCTCAGGGTTCTAATTTAATACGAGAACTTAATAGGTTTCAATAATGAATTGCTGAGTGTAAATTAACAAGACTATTTTACACAGGCAATTTGTTAATGATGACCTTTTATTTAATTAATTTCTTCAAATCACCGGAAATGTCATCGGGCAGTAATATTGAAGTTGCAAATAGTGATGCAGCTACTAATTCAGTCATAATGTTAAGACGCCTTTCTATTTGAGAATATTAGCATTGTTTAATGATAAAAGAATTAACTGATAATCATTTTAGTATTGTTTCTACATTTTATTCAACTACTTAAGTAATAAGATTTTGTACTGGTACGACACGCTTCCGGGCGGAGGGGGCAGAGAGAAATATGGCGATGGGCGCGTGTTAAAATGTAAAAAGTAGAATTTGGTTTTAAAAGTGTTAAGATTATTCGACCATAACATTGTTGTAACATATTTTGGTTTAAAAGAGTGATCATGGAGTTTCTTGTACGTTCTTCTCCATAGAAGCCTACCTGTTGGAACGTACATCTAGCATCATCTTTCAGGCTGACAA
Organism: Charanyca ferruginea; assembly: GCA_947361185.1. Taxonomy (NCBI): domain Eukaryota; kingdom Metazoa; phylum Arthropoda; class Insecta; order Lepidoptera; family Noctuidae; genus Charanyca; species Charanyca ferruginea. The sequence goes on along the minus strand of OX376059.1, from coordinate 14,422,267 downwards.
TAACTCCTAGTGATAATTTCACAAGTGCCTGTAAGTGGTTTAATTGAAATAAATGGAGCTTGTGTCAAGTCAGCGATGTGTGTGATTGAAATTCAACTACCTACCCTACCTACCTACCAATCCTACCATCAATGAAGGATCACGACGAAGACCATACCTACTCGCCGTCGCCGTGTTATATATATATATATATATCATAATATAAGTAAAAAATCCGTTTCCATCAATCTTGATGTGATTAAGGCCAGTGGACCAGATGGTATTCCTGCTATAGTTCTGAGGACCTGTGCACCTGAATTGTCTCACTTTCAATTCGCAAGTTGGTGGCAATACAAAACAACAAGCAAAACCAAATCCGCCGACTTGCGAATTGAAAGTAATTTTTTACAATTTGAAGGCGGTTGTTATTTTTGTAAAAAGTTTTTCGTTTTCCTCCTCCTGCTCCTCCACGTCGCGCGGCGTCTGGCAGTGGATATGAAATGAGAAAATACATATTAAACATCACACTTAATTAATCTATTTTAACAACGAGCCTATTTCACAAATTATGAAAACACAAGACAATATGAAACAAAAAGAATGCAGTGGCATGGTAATGCATTTATGCCAAATGATAGGAACAGCTACAAAATTCTAAAAATAAACAGTTCCCATTCGATTTAATTTACAAAATTATCTTTAAATACTAATGTTTCTTTATTTACCTACTTACTTTCTATATTTTTTTTTTTTTTTATAAATTGATGATTAGAAAATTTATAAATATACAATCTAAGTAACTGAGCGACAAAAGGACAGAATTTGATAAAAAAAATTGAAAAGAGTAACGATCGACTGCCTACACGGGTGTTGGGCAAAATTTAGTTTGATTGATGATTGATGATTAAGATTAAATTATTTATTCATGACTAATGAATAATGACTAAAAAAAAATCAATCATGTGTCGTGATTGAAGATTAATTAGTGTTAGTGTTAGTTATTAAATCATGACTAAAATTTTAATGACTAACTAAAAATAATAAACGAATGCGAATGCTACGAATGCTTGGTAACTGAACAAAACAAAATGGCTGCCAGTTGCACGAACTGACGAACAGACGCTAGTGGCGTGAGCGGCGCATGATTGGTGAGTGCGTGGCCTATCACGCCACCTGTTCCACGTATCCGTAATGAGACGCACAGTTCAAAAATCGTCCGTTCCTTATTTACTTTAAATTTTTTACAATAGTAGTAAGTATTAATCTAAAAAAAGGTGAAGAAAAACAGATTTTATAAATAATGGACTTATTCTCTATCAGTCAACTTAAGGTTGTGATCAGTTATAGTTTTATAGATGTGTTCAATTAAACTAAAATAGAGTCACCTAACTTAGTTTTTTTAGTTTAATCATCAAACAAAAATGATGATTGAATGACTGATGACTAATTTATTTAATCGTGATTATGATTATTATTTTTATTCATGATTAAATCAATCATGACTAAATAAGTCATCACTAAATTAGTCATGAATAATCAATTGATTGAAAAAATTAGTTGATTGACCCAACACTGCTGTACGGTGTACAAATTAAGTTTTCATTATTTGTTTGTCGTGAAAATATTATAGTATAAAATATCATTAAAATAGAAAGATTATTGTTTTTTTTTTTTTTTGATTATTGGTTTTTTTTTGGTAAGATTATTTTGTGGTTATTTTTTATGAAACCAATTTAAACCACTCCTTGAATTTCTTAAAGTACCTACCTAAATTTTTAACACCTTATATTTTATTATCAAAAAGTTAGGGATTAAAATCACGCGGGTGAAGTCGCGGGCAAAGTGCTAGTTTTAAATAAAAATATCTTTTTCAGCGATTACATATTTAGTGGTCAAAAAGGTTTTAGAAGTGGAAGAAGTAATGGAAATCATGCTTATTTTTTTAGTGAATTCCGGCCGTCTAGGCCACGCTTCTTTTGGGGAAGGGGCTATGGACCATCTGGTCCCCCAAACTTCCAGAGACCTGCCGGTCCCCCGAACTTCCAGAGACCTGCTGGTCCCCCAAACTACCAAAGACCTGGCGGTCCCCCAAATTTCCAGGGACCTTCCGAAAAAAATGACACCATGACCTTTCTAATACGTAAGTTTTGCATGATCAGCATACGAATTAATTATTGTTTACCTTTTATTCCATTGCAAATGTACACTCTTACTATCATTACATCGCCATTGTATCAAATGTAAAACATAAAGATATATCATATAGCCCTTCACTATGCATACTGCCTATCAAACATTGAGCAAAAATATTCCTGGAAAACGGCTTTTTTTTTGTTTGTTTGTTTGAAAGATCACTGTGCGCTACCTTTACAATTTGTAACGCACGCAAAACATTGTGCTCACGGTTGCAAGAGTACCGCGATCGTGGAGGAATTTAAGGTTAGGTTGTAACATTTAAAAAATATTTTCGTAAAAAAACGTAAAAAGGTGTGATTAATTGAAAGAGTTCAACCAGCGACTTATTCGCGATTTCGTACCGTTTGATACAAATTCAACACCCTTCTAGCCCCTAAAGCCTAGACTGGTTTTAGAAAGTTAATTATGATGAGTATTTGTACCAAGTTTCATGATTCTAAATCGAAGAAATAAGATCTTTCATACAAATTATAATAATATTACCCATTTACCCGACAGTTTTAATATTTGCATTTAAGATTATGTATAAGTACCAATATTTAACTGGCCTTAAAATCAGTAAAATTCCCCTCTTGAAAACTTAATTACTCATTTTCATCCAATTAGGGGTTGGTCTTTGAAAAATGTATCTTTTTTTCCGACTGCAAAATTGGCTAGCGTCAATATTTAGGGTACTTTCCCTTCAAGGTCCGTTCAAACTTTCACCCCGGTATTTTATGTAGGCAACAAAATACCATCAAAATAATGTATATTTAATTCTTTAACCTAGGATGCGGGGTCGTGAAGCAAACTTTAAAAGGGCTTCCTAAGACCCTACTTCGCCTGATGGAACCTGAATATTGTGGCATTTGTGCTCAAGGATTTCATCAATTTGACGAAGGTGAGTTCCCCATCTGTGTGGATTTCATATTTAATCAATAATTATAATCTACATTACATTTATTTTTTTAAAATTAATAATTATTCATTATAACGCAGCATTATATGCAGTAACTGCGTATTAGGATTTAGGAATAATTTCTAGGAAAAGTAAATGTAGGTACTTAAAGCATATACACTCGGCGTCACAAAAATCGCACCTCTTTAAGAATTCCCTTCAAAGTCATTTTAACCCTATTAATCAATGGTATACATATGACTATAAGGTATAATTGGAAAGGCAATTTATTTAAATTTCAGAATAAATCAATGGATTTGGTTTTTTGTTTACCAGGGAATAAAAAAAAGCAAGCTAATGCAAATGATTAAAAAGTTAAATTTTATTTTATCAGCAAAAATTACAACAAAGTCCTTAAAACTAACTTAAAACCTAGTGTTACCCCCCCTAGCCCTGATGACTGCTTCCATGCGTTCTCTCATGGACCTTATTAATGTGACAACAGTCTCTTGTGGAATGTTGTCCCATTCTGCAACGACGGCATCTTGAAGGTCTTGGAGAGTGGTAGGGGCAGGATTTCGTGCCCGTACTCGCCGTTTCAGTTCATCCCAAAGGTGCTCAATAGGGTTCAGGTCTGGACTTCGCGCCGGCCAGCGCATAACAGGGATGCCAACTTCTTGCAGGTAGTCTCTTACAATTAAAGCGGTGTGACAACGGGCGTTATCGTGCATTAACGTGAACCCACTGCCAACAAAACCCGCATAAGGGACAACCTGCTCCTCTAAGATCTCTGTTATGTACCGAGCAGCAGTCAGCGACCCTTGCCCGCGAGCACTTCCAGTCCGAGAAACACACACAAGGTTCGTTTTACCGTCGATTGACATGCCGCCCCAGAACATGCACGAGCCACCCCCGTATTCCACTGTCTCTTGAATACAGGCTTGTGCGAATCGTTCCCCTTGCCTCCTATACACTCTTCGACGCCTGTCGTTGCAGAAAAGACACACCCTCGTCTCATCCGAGAAGAGCACAGCCCTCCATTGGTCTATTGTCCAATCCACATGGTCACGGGCAAATTGCAACCGGTCTCTCCTATGCTGTGCAGTCAATTTGGGCCCTGTAGCAGCCCTATGAGCTGCAATTTTCTTCTCCCGCATTCTTCTTCTAATCGTGGAGACGCTTACAGAAGTTCTGCGAGCTGATCGCAGTTGTTGTTGCAGCTCAACAGCATTGGAGAACCGATTACGTAAAGACGTCGAAACAATGAAGCGATCGTCTCTTTCGGATGTGCACCGTTGTCTTCCAGATCCACGTCTTCGGATATAGCCACCAGTCTCTTGGAAACGTTGGAACACTCGTCGAACGGCAAAACGACTCAAGTTCAGTTGCCGAGCAACATCACATTGCCGCATCCCTGATTGCAGTAGTGCAATGACTTGAGCGGCTTCATCTGCAGTGGTATCCATCTTCTGGGGTATTTTTCTTGCTGTAGCTGTTCACGTGTGTTCACTTCAAAGGTTGAATAGCGAATGACCCACATTTAACCCGGGTCGCCCGTTTTATACCCTTGTAGGGAGGTGCAATTAGTGGCCGTTGTAATGCGTATTTTGACAACATTTTTTTTAACGTTACGTGCTAATGAGATCTGTTGTGTTTAGGAATTCTAACTGTTGTTAATTTAAAGGTCGTTAAACATACTTTTAATTGATACCAATATTAATTGGGTTTAATGTATTCGTTACTGGCGGGACATGTTTTAAACTTATTTTCGAAAAGGTGCGATTTTTGTGACGCCGAGTGTATTATAGTTTCAATGAAAAAAGTTGAAAGTAATAATGGAATTAAATATACCTAATTTGAAAAAGCTTCATATTAATAGCGGAATTTAAAAAGCTCATTGATAAACACTCACCCCCTCATTAATAAACGCGGAGTAAAACTACAAGTGTTATTTCGGTTTGGTTCCGTTTAGGCAACTACATAATCTTGAACTGTAAATAAGACCTTTCTTTGAAGGCTTATTCTCCTAACCGAATAATCGAAAATGTTGAAAAAATCTGATGGTATTTGTGATAGGCCCAGTCAATCGGGTTATTATATATATTCCAGTTCGTTTTTTTTTTCATTTTTGCTGGTAAAGCATTCGTTGAATGCTTTTTCTGCAAACCTTACCGTATGATTCATGCACCGTCTAAACGGAACATTTTACGAACACGATATAACATTTATCTGATGCATTCCACTGCGCGGACCGTGAGTGCTCTAAGTTAGCAACTTAGCATGTCTCGCTTTGGCATTCGCAGGAGGATTCTGTATTGCACGAAATGAATTTTGAATACGGGGTTCACTTTTTGGGGGCCAATTAAAAAAATAAGAAAAAAGTTTTGCAAACACACTGTGACCGGAGAGAGATCAGACGCAGGACCAACGGCTTTACGTGCTTTCCGAGAGACGGAGGTGTTATATCGCCAACTGCCAAACTCCGGGGTGCTACGGATAAGTTCCTGACGGGAAAGCCCAATAACACGACCTGGGAACCGAACCGATCGTTGTTGATATTAATTTGACATTTTGATGTTTCTTGGTCGTAATGCAATAAATCAATAGACTAAAAAGGAATTATTAAGTACTTTTTAAACCCATTTTAAACCTGATATCCTAGTAGGTACTTTTATCAAATGCAATAAAAGACTCACGGTGGTTGTTGCATTGCACGAAACCAACAATACCTAGTTTAACGGAGACTTTAAATTGATGATGTCACTTTCTTTTTTATATAAAATGTAAGGGATGGCATCAATTTAAAGATTCCGTTAAACTAATATTGGTTTCGTGCAACTCAACGTAAAGCCGGGTATCCACTTAGGTTCGCCGTGGTTTGCGAACACTGTGCTCCGCGAACGTGAACGTGTACAGTGTACACACTTAGGCTGCAACATCAGTGCTCAAACTGCTCTCCCCTTTGAGATCGCGCAAAAAACCGCTTCCCGAGCGCTCCGCCGTGCTCCGATCGTGCTCCAGTCGCGCTCCGCGATCACGACGTATACATTATGTTTGGTTTGCGGAGCGGGCGCTTTCGCAAACCACGGCGATCCTAAGTGGATACCCGGCTTAAGAGAGAGATTATGAAATAGTTTGTTTTTATCAATTTCAGATTTTCTTGTTTCATATTTCTAAGAGCATAATTATTCAGTCGAGGTTTAGTTTTAATAGACATTGACTTTCTTTTCAAATAAACTTTTTATACTCGTTAATACAAAACTTTTCGATTTCGTGTTAACCTTTCGAATGTCTTATGTTACACTGTCCGACATAAGCAGCGGAGGTTTGACCTTCAACACTTTCGCCCGACACTCGTTGAGTTAAAGAGATAAAAAAGCAACAATCACAATGGGTACTAATAACGCACGATAGTGTAAAATCCGAACACCAAAAAATAAACGTGTGTGTATTTTGAATAAACGAAATACTGCACAAGAGATAGTAGCTTTGCCTGCATTTGGTTGAGTTATAAACGTTCGCGTAGAACGGGGCATTTACTAACACACATGCCCGTGGGCATACCCGCGGACATGTCCGGGCGGGCAACTTTACAAGAGGATTGCCCTTATGTCTGTATCTGTGTGTCCATCGCAGACATCCAATCCTATTGTAAAGTTGCCCGCCCGGACATGTCCGCGGGTATACCCACAGGCATGTCTGTTAGTGTATGCCCCGCTTAGGTAAAATATACAGGCAATAAGGCGCCGGGTCTCTCACTGGTACTGATGTTTGCTATAGGGTGAAAACACGGGGCGCGGGTTGATGTGTGGTTTTGCCGACGCTCCGCCCATCTGGGCGACCTTGAGCATCTGCTCAAGGTCCTCTTGACGGGTTTAACTATACATTTTTCGACGTTTAAGTTTGGAACAATTTTACTCCACGTTTATTCATAAGGGAATGGGAGTTTGCTCCTTGCAATGAGAGGGGTATAGGCCACGCCTAATTCCGCTTCGCAAACTCCGCACGAAATCTCCCGCGTTTTTCAACTCAAGTAAGAGTAGACTGTGGCTCGAGGTTCTTGCACTTCTTTACTAGTTCGTTTTTTAACTTGCGAAGTGCAAACACTGCTAACAGTTTACTTGAAAGTCTTATTAGTAGAGGAGACGTGGAAGATCGACCTTCACCCATCAGATAACTTGATGAGACATATTTTTTATCAAATATAATTTATTATCAAACGTGCCTTTGATAACTTGCCTGTCGAAAAGTTTTCATAGCTATTTTTTATTGAATTCATTTTAATCAGTTTTTTTTTTCATTACCTTCACTCTTCTCATAACCGAATGAATTTCATCTCAACTGATAGTTTTTAACACACAGAATATGCATAGGTAGGCTTGCCTACTTATTTCTGTGCATGGCTACCTGGCAAGCAGATGTGAACAGGTAAGTCAATATAGGTAACTAAACCGATCTGTTAACCAATCGAAATTGATATCATAAGTAAGATATTTTAATTACAAAACCAATCGTATAGGCTTGCCTGCAAAAAATCGTACATGCCAAGCTATAAAGTTTTAGAATTGGAGCTATTTGGTAGGTGCGAGAGAGAAAGTAGAGCGTCCGAGGTCCGTGTGATAGAACAGGACACAACATAGCAGCTGCACGCTACCTGACCATTGAATGTATCCGAGTGCGCATGCTCGTGTACAGTCCAAAATCATTTATTAGTGACAACACGTGCTAAGTAATATTAATTGGGATGTCTAAAATGAGTAAAAAGTGTTTTTTGTATAAGTAATACATAAAAAAAATATTGACTTTGACGAAAAATCATTTAAAATATGCTCTTTAAAATTAGTTTTCCGTAAAAAACAAAATTGTAAGTATGTGTATAGAAATATTCAATTAAGCAAAGAATCGTTGGATTTTGTTGGTTATCAGTCCACGTGATACAACAAAGTTAGTTTTAAAAATGAATTACAAAGAAGAATTTGAAAATTACGTCAAAAATTATAAAATTAAAATTAAAAAAAAATAATATTGAAAATATAATAAAAATAATAAAAATGTATATACATATAATTAATAATAATTATAATTAATTAATAATAATAAATAACACGAGCACGACTAGGCGACTGTACACGAGCATGCGCACTCGAATACATTCCACGGTCAGGTAGCGTGCAGCTGCTATGTTGTGTCCTGTTCTATCACACGGACCTCGGACGCTCTACTTTCTCTCTCGCACCTACCAAATAGCTCCAATTCTAAAACTCTATAGCTTGGCATGTACGATTTTTTGCAGGCAAGCCTATACGATTGGTTTTGTAATTAAAATATCTTACTTATGATATCAATTTCGATTGGTTAACAGATCGGTTTAGTTACCTATATTGACTTACCTGTTCACATCTGCTTGCCAGGTAGCCATGCACAGAAATAAGTAGGCAAGCCTACCGAGGCATATTCTGTGTGTTAAAAACTATCAGTTGAGATGAAATTAATTCGGTCATGAAAAGAGTGAAGGTGATGAAAGAAAACTGATTAAAATTAATTCAATTAAATATAGCTATGAAAACTTTTCGATAGGCAAGTTATCAAAGGCATGTTTGATAATAAATTATATTTGATAAAAAATATGTCTCATCAAGTTATCTTATGGGAGAAGGTCGATCTTCCACGGCTCTCAGACTATATTAGCATTCCGGTTTACTTACTAATTTTATAGAAAAGTGTGATACGTGTACTTACAATCTAACATGCAAGCGGATGATCCTTTATCACAGCTATCATTTATTTTATCTTTTTTGTCAAATTAATTTATACATCGATTTACGGCCAGCAGAGAAAGTCGATTAACACTTCAAATTTAGAAATTGTGATATTTAATCAAAATATTCAAACAAAATCAGTACACAGACGTGATACTCATATTCAATTCAAAAAAATACAAATTATAAACCTACTACATAAAATGCTAGAAACCATAAATCTATTGATTGTTTTTTGTGCTACTCCTTTGATGGTTTAGTGAAGTAACGAGTGTTAATCGATTTCCGTTGTTGGCCGTACAAAACGGTAACGTGTACAGTTTGTTATACTAAACAAATTTCTTTGCAGCTCGTTTACACTACAATTCAAAAAATCACATAAGAAATCAGAAAAAATGGCTTGCTCAGCAAGCCACACTTGGATCCCATCGTCCTATAGAGGTAATTGGGCAATTTGACAATGTAATGTTTCAATAGGTATTCTGTCGACATTGTTGGTTCACATAATTTCATGAGTAGGTAAGATAATAATAATACTAAACTTAAATCTCGCTTCTCATTATTTAAGTTTTTCTATCTTTTCTTCAGAGACAAGAAATGTAAATAAGGTGTATTATTAATGATGATGTAATTTAATGCATCTGTAGAGGATTTAGAGAAGTTGTAGTTATCACTAGCGACCCGACCCAGCTTCGCATGGGCCTATAGCCTTCCTCGATAAATAAACTATCCAACACAAAAATAATTTTTCAATTCGAACCAGTAGATCCTGATATTAGCGCGTTCAATCAAACAAACAAACTCTTCAGCTTTTAACATTAGTATAGATTTGAATATCTAACACGATGACGAACCGACCATAGGAACGACGATAGACAAACCGAATGTACGACAATACACGTCATTGTCTAACTTTCTTTTCGTTGTAAACCTTCAAGGACCATTGTGAAAGATATGTGAGATTAAGTATCGCATAGAATTTGGTGCATTTTTGCTTGTGATGCTGTCAGGACCAGATGTTGCATTGTTTGATGTTGACAGCAAACACCAAGCAAACATTATGTGAACATCGTCGTCCGAAAAGAAGATTACATTGTACCAAATTGTCCAGCTTCACGTCTCAAACGACGTGTAGTCGATCCTTCCTTAACCACTACAGCTATATAATTATAATTTAACTATGGGAAAATCAGTGATATCTGTGGAAAAATGTGAAAACGACATTTTCCCACAAATATCACTGATTTTCACTTCAGGTTTCATTTTGACTGTCAGGATTGGTATCAAATTGAAGATAATATAATCATCACCCAGATCTATCGCATAAAAATTGTATAGTCCCCAACATTTTCACGAATCTGATGTCTAACATTTTCGCGGTCTGTATAGTAACCGTGTGGGCTAAGTCCACTGCACATTTTTGACTTCAAAATAATAAGAAATGATTCCTTATACCAGGGTTTCTTAAACTTTTTGTAATCACGAACCACTTTTAAAATGTAAACAATTCTACGGATCCCTTTGATAGGGGGGGGCTTGGCCGAGTAATGCAGAGTTCACTACTCAATTTCCTCATAAATATATTGTGAGTTAACTGACCTACTGCGGACCCCTGATACACATGCTACGGACCCTCAAGGGGTCCGTGGACCCCACTTTAAGAAACCCTGCCTTATACATATAGTCCTTTAATCTACGTGTACGTTTTTATTTAGGTATTAGGTGTATTTAACTTTCTTGCAACAAAAAAAGCGATCAAAATAATGAAAGTGAGTTCCGTGCTGTTTATTGCGGTCGGAAAAGTTGATATTTTTCGGACTAAAACCTATAGGTAATTTGTTCTTTTTATCACAATTTGATTTAGAAATAAATATATAGTGAAATGATATAAACCAGTAATGAATTTGAATATGTATTTGTTATGTTTTGTTTAAATATCTCAATAATTTGCAGAATCAAATTTTGCTACGTCCAAAGCTTTGTTAAAATATCAGCTCTCTATTAAGCATTAAAGGTTGTATTAGATTTGGTATTTTATACGCAAATTGTATAATTTATAATTTAACGACAAATTCTAGGAAATAAAAATAAAAACTTAAGTTACACCATGCTAGGAATTTCTCTTGTATCGTGGGTGCATTTACAAACATATAAAACTCACAAATAGAAACAACCAGACCTGAAACGACTACCTGTAGGCCATACAAATACACTCGGCGTCACAAAAATCGCACCTCTTTAAGAATTCCCTTCAAAGTCATTTTAACCCTATTAATCAATGGTATACATATGACTATAAGGTATAATTGGAAAGGCAATTTATTTAAATTTCAGAATAAATCAATGGATTTGGTTTTTTGTTTACCAGGGAATAAAAAAAAGCAAGCTAATGCAAATGATTAAAAAGTTAAATTTTATTTTATCAGCAAAAATTACAACAAAGTCCTTAAAACTAACTTAAAACCTAGTGTTACCCCCCCTAGCCCTGATGACTGCTTCCATGCGTTCTCTCATGGACCTTATTAATGTGACAACAGTCTCTTGTGGAATGTTGTCCCATTCTGCAACGACGGCATCTTGAAGGTCTTGGAGAGTGGTAGGGGCAGGATTTCGTGCCCGTACTCGCCGTTTCAGTTCATCCCAAAGGTGCTCAATAGGGTTCAGGTCTGGACTTCGCGCCGGCCAGCGCATAACAGGGATGCCAACTTCTTGCAGGTAGTCTCTTACAATTAAAGCGGTGTGACAACGGGCGTTATCGTGCATTAACGTGAACCCACTGCCAACAAAACCCGCATAAGGGACAACCTGCTCCTCTAAGATCTCTGTTATGTACCGAGCAGCAGTCAGCGACCCTTGCCCGCGAGCACTTCCAGTCCGAGAAACACACACAAGGTTCGTTTTACCGTCGATTGACATGCCGCCCCAGAACATGCACGAGCCACCCCCGTATTCCACTGTCTCTTGAATACAGGCTTGTGCGAATCGTTCCCCTTGCCTCCTATACACTCTTCGACGCCTGTCGTTGCAGAAAAGACACACCCTCGTCTCATCCGAGAAGAGCACAGCCCTCCATTGGTCTATTGTCCAATCCACATGGTCACGGGCAAATTGCAACCGGTCTCTCCTATGCTGTGCAGTCAATTTGGGCCCTGTAGCAGCCCTATGAGCTGCAATTTTCTTCTCCCGCATTCTTCTTCTAATCGTGGAGACGCTTACAGAAGTTCTGCGAGCTGATCGCAGTTGTTGTTGCAGCTCAACAGCATTGGAGAACCGATTACGTAAAGACGTCGAAACAATGAAGCGATCGTCTCTTTCGGATGTGCACCGTTGTCTTCCAGATCCACGTCTTCGGATATAGCCACCAGTCTCTTGGAAACGTTGGAACACTCGTCGAACGGCAAAACGACTCAAGTTCAGTTGCCGAGCAACATCACATTGCCGCATCCCTGATTGCAGTAGTGCAATGACTTGAGCGGCTTCATCTGCAGTGGTATCCATCTTCTGGGGTATTTTTCTTGCTGTAGCTGTTCACGTGTGTTCACTTCAAAGGTTGAATAGCGAATGACCCTCATTTAACCCGGGTCGCCCGTTTTATACCCTTGTAGGGAGGTGCAATTAGTGGCCGTTGTAATGCGTATTTTGACAACATTTTTTTTAACGTTACGTGCTAATGAGATCTGTTGTATTTAGGAATTCTAACTGTTGTTAATTTAAAGGTCGTTAAACATACTTTTAATTGATACCAATATTAATTGGGTTTAATGTATTCGTTACTGGCGGGACATGTTTTAAACTTATTTTCGAAAAGGTGCGATTTTTGTGACGCCGAGTGTATTTGTTCCGTGCCGGAATCTAACCCGCGACACGCAGCACACCAGCCAATCGCTTAGCCACTGCACCAACCGAACCACACTAGGCAAAGAGAGAAGAGACGATAAAAATAGTATTGTATGTAATGGTGGCCCAAGACGCCTGTCAAGCGTGGGGATTATGGCACCCCCCCTCCCCTTGGGGCAGGGCTTTGTCAAACAGTGGATGTCTCCCGGCTGATGATGATATAATGGTGAAAATTGAAGTAATTATTCTTTTTTTTTTAATTGCTTTCAGATTCCTCTAAAGTCAAGGGATCTGTACTGCGAGCTGTGTGACGTTCACATCACGTCTAAGATTCACGCGACGTCGCACTATGCGGGGCGGTCACATCGCGCGTAATATATTTTTTCTGACCAGCAGTGCTATTCCATTACAATCTCCCTCGGTGAACACATAGCTGAAATGAGCTATCATCCGTTCCAATGCAAGGGATTGACAAAGCAGACGGACGGATGACAGCTCACTTCACCTAGGTGTTCACCGAGGGAGATTGTAACAGAATAGACATACCTATCTACAGAGGTAGACAACAAAGTAGAGACACTAGTTAGGTACAGTCAACATCAAAAGTAGAGGACCAAAATCAAAAATTCAATACTAATGAACGGAGTTCGCGTCAGAACTGTGTGGCGTCGAAGTGATTCAAAACTATGTGTGTGACAATCACATACTTTTAATAAATAAACTAGTAATAAATTATATAAAATAGTGTTAGTAAATTAGTATTGAATTTCTGATTTTGATCATCTACTTTTGCTGTTGACTGTACAGACAGCGTCATCAACTGCTTACCCCCCACGCATTAAAATTTCTTCGGATAGGGGGAAAGCAGCTGATGACGCTGTCTGTACCAAATATGTAAGACAAGCGTTTGTCCTCGACTTCGCCCGCGTGTATATTTTTTTTCTTGCATATATTATGCAAGATAATTATTTTTATAGTAAAAAATACCTATATGGTGGCACAAAAGTTGTAACCTGATGTTCAAGTGATGTGAAAGAACATTTGGTGACAACTTTTGCTCCACTTGTTGTATGCACTCAGGGAAAATGTAGCTTTCTATTAGCGGTAACAATTTTAGGGTCGGACCAAGGCCTCAAGTCTGCTATTACAATAGTGTCAGAATGGTCTATCATTGATTTCATAATTGTTGATTTTTACAAGTTTGGTAATCTTCTAATATAATGGCGTCAATATGACTTTCCAATGGTCAACCACTGACACGCCATTGAAAGAAATAATAAAGAATGGTAATCTCGTACAAAATGACAACTGAATGACTGACTTAGGCGGTGATCTGCTAAAATTTTGACAGTTCCTTTGATCAGTGACCTACCATTAGAACGTCATTGTGCAGTCATTGCTTTTAATTCGACCTACCAATGATCGACCATTATGAATTTAGCAGATTACGAACTTTTAGCAAAATGACAATGGGATCGTGTTGGAATGACGAAATTATAAAAATAGCAGACTTGGCCCCCTGAACTTATGGAGATAACCGCGTTCAAATAAAAAACTAACTCTTCAGCAGCATACAAATTTAGGGGAATCGCGTGATTACAGCTCATTACAAGTATGTCTATTGATTTACACTCGTATAGTGAAATTCCCATGAATATATATTATTTGATGCCTAAAACATTTTTTGTTCAATTTTTGAACTAGTGTCCTTAATTTGCTGTCTACTACTGTTATAAGTAATTAATTTCTAAATCATTTTCCATAATCACGTTTTATTCCTTGTCAGGATTGTCGAAGGTCGCAAGGCTCCGAAGAACCCTTACCTGTTACAAAATTACATGCAAGATCGTGTGTAAGTAGAAAGTTCTCTAAATAAAAACAATAAACAATGTATTTCCTCATTCTATTGTTGTTAAAAATTTCTCTGTACCGTAGACGGCAACTTATTCGTCGCGAAAAGAAAAATCTTGCACCTATCGAAGTGGCCGAGTCAACGACGAATGTGGAGGCAGATACTACGCCCATCGCTCCGGAGTTGTACTGTGATATCTGCAAGGTAGGTACAAGAGGTCAAGCTACGTACTCTTCATTCCATATAATTGATATAATTATATCGTTACTAAGTATATTTCGTTCTATGGCTAATATGATGGTGATGATGATGAGTATGCGGGCTATATTTCCATTTATTTAACCTTATGATAACCGTAATAAACGATAAACCATTCTAGAACGGTACCTAGTTAACGACAATATGAAAACGTGAGTATTGACGTTTTTTTCTTCCATTTCAAAAAATTGTGAATGCAGTTAGTAATTATTAAAAAATTAAGAACAGCCTCTTAAGAATGGTTAAGGTTACAAATCCTACCTCCCAAGTCGACCGTGGTTGTGTTTCTAAAACAAGGTTTCTTAAACTTTTTGTACTCAAGGACAACTTTCACAATTGAAACAATTCCACGAACCCCTGTCAAAGAATATTTTAGGAAAAGAAAACAAGCCTTATGGCATAGCGTGGCCGAGAAATATAGAGTTTACTAAACAATTTCCTAATAATTAATTACTGACCTACTGCAGACCCCTGATACTGGCTGATACACATGCTACAGACTCCTGAGGGGTCCTTGGACCCCACTTTAAGAAACCCTTTTCTAGACGATATCAAAGACAAAAGTTATTATAAGAAAATACGCAGAGAACATTTTTTTTTTTTTTGTAGTACATATGTGCGTTTAGCTTTCCAGTGTTCATAGTATTCTAAGAAAGACAGAGGTGCTGGAGGCGGATGGAGCATCCGCCTCCAGCACCTCTGTCTTTCTCTTGCTCGCTCGGATTGTCCACGTCTCAAGGAAAATCGGGAAAACTGGGCTTTAGTTTTATTTCTGGGACGCAGGTGCCTTCGTTATTGATATTAGAGCCCAGATAAATG
This sequence comes from Charanyca ferruginea, assembly GCA_947361185.1. NCBI lineage: Eukaryota > Metazoa > Arthropoda > Insecta > Lepidoptera > Noctuidae > Charanyca > Charanyca ferruginea. The sequence continues at coordinate 14,406,690 of OX376059.1, read as the reverse complement.
AGATTGTCCACAGTATAAATATCAGTGTAAATTCCTAGGGCAACGTTTCTTTTAAATAAAAAAATTGGAAAAGGAAAAAAAAAAGTATTGATGCCTAGGATGTTATAGGCCCCCGATAGCTTTCTCGCACGATCTATCACCATTAGCTTGGTTTTGTGTCTATTTATTGCAAGCGCTAATTTGCCACTTTCCACCACCAATCCATGTAGTGTCCTTCATGACATCAAATGTTGTAGTAGTAGGAGAACGGTGTCGTCAGCTTATCGCAGATTAGAAATGCGCTTTTCCCAGCCCTTTCTGACCTCTTTTTTCCCGTATGACATACTCTCCATACACATTGAAGCGCAGAGATTAGAGAATACATCCCTGTCTAATGCTTTTCTTGATGGAGAACACATTTGTCGGTGTCTATTTTGACGAAAGAGCGGTTGTTGATGTAGAGGCATCGGACTAAGTTAATAAGATGTTGAGGCTTACCCATGTATTTTAGGACCTCCCACAGCTTAGCCTACTGCGCACAATGAAAGGCTTTGGTGTAATCAATGAAACGCAGCAATACGGGGTTATAAACTTACTACTTCGAAAAAATCTTCATCTTTTTAATAAAATAGGTGACAGACATAATGTTTAAACTAGAAATAGGAACAAATTAGATCAGCCAAGCTTCAGATTGTCAAAAGTACATACTTCTTTTATGGAGTACTGTGTAAAATGCTATAATAAAATACCACTTGATATTCTACAATTGAATGAAAAACAATTTAAAACATGTATTAAACGCACACTATGTAGACAAGCATATTATAAGTTAGAAGATTACATCAATGATAAAAATGCTTGGCTCAATGCTGGTCCTGCTCCACAGCCAGTTTAGGGAATTTCCAAATTGGAAGAAAAGGATGTTTCCTACCCCTTTTTCTATTGACATGAGTAACGAGTATCGTTATTTCTTATAAATTATATAGATATTTTTAAATTATTAACTTATCACACTTCATATGATAAAATAATATACATTGGAAACCTTAGTGTTGTATAATTTAGCAGCATTATTTCAATTTTGTAAATGTGAATACCATGGAGCCATTTACTAAGTATATTAATACCTTTATGTTTGACAAAAATTAACATGGCGGTTAGGAGTATTGTCATGCTCGCTCAAATGTCTCGCTGATGGTGGCGCGTGTGTTGGATCATTCGGCTCCCTTCAAAATGGTTGAGCTGAATGGTGTTGATTCACGCGTCATGTTCGTGAACGGGCGCTGTCAGTAGAGATTGGTCAGCTCTTATCTGCCATGGATTAGATGCCACTTTATCTTGCTTCTTTTTTGTGTTTTGTATTGTTAGATTACCTTCATAGTTTTCACATATAGAAGCAACAAGAATCATGTAACCAGACTTTGTAAAAACTTAACAACAACTTAGCAACTAGCTTCAACTCTCTGACTAACTGACCGACTCCTTGACAATTCAAAAGTGCCTGTAAATGGTTTAATTGAAATAAATGCTTTGACTTTGAATAACTTTGACTTACCGAATCTTTTCTATGATTTGGCGAACGGTCAGAATTTGTTTCCGCGTGCCTTTGCCTTTAACAACTTGCTTTTTCTTTTGGAATTTGTAGATCGAGTAAGTGTTTTAGCCTGTTGTTTAAGATGTACAGACGTATCTTGCTAACGTGAAATAAGTGTGTCAAGGTTCTGCAGTCGTCTGAAGTGGAACAACCACGGACACTGTCTACTTTTGAAGCCATCTACTGGACTTCCAGGTAGAATTGTAGATGCTTAGAAACTGCTTCACACCTTCGTAATCTAAGTTTTTAAGTAACTCTGTGAGAATTCCATCTTTACCTGGAAATTGTCTATCCTTGAGGCATCCAATGGTATGTTCGACCTCTGACTGCAGAATTTCGGGTTCTTGCGATGTTAAACCTGTCTGCGCGTTATCTGTGATAAGTTGACCGATGTCATAGTTCAGTACTTTTCCAGCGTTCCAGAAGCTGATCGTTTTCTGTGATGTTAATTGCTTCCTCTGCGATTGTGCAGATTCTCGTATTACGGGATTAAGGCTAAGAACTCACGATGCAGTTTTCACCTGCGTCCGCCTGCGGTTACGGGCCTGCAGCTTCTGTAGAATGCAGATATATATGTAAAAAATCGAAGCACATTTCACGACGCGGTTTATGCCCGCAGTGTGCGCGGTGTTTGCGGCTCCCGCTGCGGGCGCAGGGGAAAACCGCATCGTGAGTTCTTAGCCTTAGTCAGCTAATTGACCTTGTGGAAAAGATCTCTAGTGTCATGTTTCGCAGAATTCTGATCGAGATCAGCACAGACGTTATTGATGGATTGGTCATAGTTTTTCCGGTATCTTTTTCGGACCCCGTGCCGAGTTGGTTATATTATTTATTTCATCATTATCATCATTTCAGCCGAAAGACGTCCACTGCTGGACATAGGCCTCCCCCAAGTGTCGCCATATTGACCGGTCCTGTGCGACTCTATCCAGCGGATGCCCGCAACATTCACCAGGTCATCGGTCCACCTAGTGGGAGGCCTTCCAACGCAACGTCTTCCGGTTCGCGGTCGCCACTCCAGAAATTTTTGGCCCCATCGGCCATCCGTTCTGCGCAATGTGCCCTGCCCACTGCCACTTAAGTTTGGCAATTCTTCGGGCTACGTCGGTAACCTTGGTTCTCTTGCGGATGTCCTCATTTCTGATTTTATCACGCAAGGAAACTCCGAGCATAGCCCTCTGCATTACCCTTTGGGTGCCTTTAAGCCTTTTTAATGAGGCCCATTGTAAGCGACCACGTTTCGGTCCCGTATGTAATCACTGACAACACACACTGGTCATAGATCTTCGTCTTGAGACACTGCGGTAAGTTGGACGAGAAGGGGGGGGGGGGGGGACTATTTGTCCCAGATAGACATAATCGTCTACAACTTCGAGTGTAAAGTATAACCTGCCTCTCTGTTTAGCGTTTGTGGACTACGAGAAAGCCTTCGATTCGATCGAGACTTGGGCTGTACTGCAGTCTCTCCAATGGTGCCAAATCGACTATCGGTATATCGAGGTGTTTCGGTGTTTATATAAAAACGCCACCATGTCAGTCCGACTTCAGGACCTGACCTCGAAACCTATTCTTCTGCAGCGAGGTGTGGGACAGGGAGACGGCATATCTCCGAAACTGTTCTGCATTGTAGGATGTCTTCAAGGTTCTGGACTGGAGAGGGCTAGGCATCAACGTCAATGGCGAGTACATCGCTTACCTTCGGTTTGCCGACGATATAGTGATCATGGCTGAGACCATGGAGGACCTCAGTACAATGCTCGATGACCTCAATAGAGCTTCCGAAAGAGTGGGTCTTAAAATGAACATGGACAAAACCAAGGTCATGTTGAATGCCCATGTAACACCCATCACCCACTCCTATCAAGATCGGATATTATTTATTTATTTTACGTTAATTTAAAAAAAAATTGTCAATAAAGACAATCGCCTTCAAAAAGTAAAAAATAACTTTATATTCGCAAGTCGGCTTTGGTTTTGTTTGTTGTTTTGCCACCGACTTCGAATTTAAAGTTATATTTTACTTTTTGTAGGCGGTTGTCTTTTTTTGTAAAAATGTTTCTTTTTTCGCTTTTTAGTGCCTACTTCTTATCATACAAATGAATTACGAAACGGTGACACCAAAAAATTTCAGTCATCTCTTAATTTTCTACCCTTAGGGGTGGAATATTTTCACGAAATTGGACCACCTCAGGAGTATACTCTTACAAATAAAAAAAATATTTTTAGAATCGGTCCTCAAATGGGGGACAAATCGGTGAACATACTTAAGAAAAAAAAAATACAGTCGAACATAGAACATCCTCCTTTTTTGAACTCGGTTAAATACGGTAAACACCAATTACAATAATTAAAACTAACTTAATAAAATTAACTTCTTAACTTATTTATTAATTCCGTTCTTTAGAACGGTTACACCTTTTCCCTTCACCTCACGTTTACGAAGCATTAGATCAGCTGTTTCCGTAGATAGGTATAAAGGCTTTATGGTAGGTTTTGGCAGCATCATCTCTTTGGCTGTTCGTACAGTCGAACAAGCTAATTGGTTTACAGGCAAAAATATTCATCTTTCTGCTACATTAATATTTTATTTATTTTATTGTTTTATCTTTAATACGTAGGTACCAGGGATACCTACGTGCTCGAGATAAGAAAATAGAATAAAATATTGTTCCAAATTATGTATGGAGATGAATGAAAATCTTCTTCGATAGCAATAAGGCGTATAATTATCGTTTTTTAGGTTTTACATAGGTTTCACATAGTAAAGCGTGTACAAGTTTCTCGAAATTATTACGAATGCGACCGAGGCGCCGCGCGTTGTGGAATTTGGAACTACACCTCGTAGCCCCTCCTGTGTCGTCCAGTAGTAGTGGTCTCGTACATTATCATGACGATGCGTAGACATGCCCCCGGCCTTGGAGCAACAGTCTCCAACGAAGAAGTAAAAGTAAAGTTTAAATATGTAGAAGTTGAGGGAAATTAGGGTTCTTCCTCCTTTAGCAGCGGACACAATCTTCGTATCACTCCGTTAGCGGTTTTTATGTTAGCTACACGTGCTAGTCCATCCTTGCCAGGTGAAGTGCTTATGACCCGTCCCAGACGCCATTTCAAGGGTGGCAGATTGTCGTCTTTAATGAGCACTAATGTATTGGGTGCTATTGTGTCGGTATTAATCTGCCATTAGCTCCTCGTCTGCAGCTCCGAAACGTACTCCTGCGACCAGCGCTTCCAGAAGTTCTGCCTCATTTGCTCAATGCGCTCGTAGCGGACCAACACTGATGTGTTAGCAGCTGTGAGGTCTTCGCATGAAGGCGCAACGAGCGGCCGGCCAACCAGGGAATGGGATGGTGTAACAGGGAGTAGGTCGTTTGGGTCTGAAGAGATGGGATACATAGGTCTGGAATTTAGGAGAGCTTCTATTTGTGTCAATAATGTGGAAAATTCCTCATAAGTGAGGTTGACGTTTCCTACACGGCGGAGATGATATTTAAAGGATTTAACCCCGGCGTACCACAAACCCCCAAAGTGTGGTGAGTACGGAGGAATAAAGCTAAACTTAATGTTTTCGCCTGCAGCGTAATTTAAAATATCATTTTTATTAGCATTTAAAAATCGAGAGAATTCCTTTAATGCGCCCACAAAAGTTTTTCCATTATCGGAAAATATTTGAGCAGGTTTTCCACGACGAGACAAGAACCTTTTCAAAGCCAATAAGTATGCCTCAGAACTAAGACTTGTGACCAATTCTAAGTGTATCGCACGAGTAGTAACGCATACAAATAGACAAACGTAGCATTTTTCAAGTTTTGCACCCCTTCCCTTGCGGTTCAATATGAACATTGGTCCCGCATAATCCACACCGCAGCGTAAGAAAGGATACCCCGGCTCCAATCGTTCATGAGGCAAGTTACCCATTTTTACCGATAGTGCCTTTCTTTTCTGGCGAGTACATGTAATGCACTTATGTACTGTCTGCTTGGCTAAATTACGACCCTTCAGTGGCCACCAACTTTCTCTTATAGTGGCCAAAAGCAGTTGTGGACCAGCATGGAGTAGACGTTTATGTTCAAATTGAAAAAGTAGTTGCGTAAAAGTATGTTTCGAACATAACAAAATAGGATGTTTTTTACCACGGAACAGATAAATAGAGTTGGAAAGGCCCTCGCTTCAATTTTGTTTTAAAACCAGTGTCGCCGTTTGACTCCCACTATTTTAATTTCTACACATACGCAATCCTATGTCTACAAATATTTTGCACACTACCAAATCACACACACATAAATCTCAGAGCAGCTATTCGTTTGCACCACTAGCCCAAGTTCCCGTAGGCACTGGACACTCAAACATGCAAAAAAGGAATAAAATTTGACATTTACGCTAGTGCTTGATAAAGCCGATATTTTTTTATCGATAACCGTTGTGTATTTTTACCGGACTACGGCAAAGCCAAAGGAGGGTTATGATTTTGACAGGCTATGTATGTATGTATGTATGTATGTATGTATGTTCATCTGTTCGCTCATAGCTCCTAAACCACTTATCAGAACTGAACAAATGAGGTATCGTTAGAAGCGTCTTGATCGTCCGCTGGTTATAGGCTATATGACGTGTCACCGAATCCAATGAGGCGCCCTATGGCGGACAAAAAAACCAAGATTAAAAAAAAATGAAGACAAGCATACCGTGTTTGGTATCATTGGAAAGGGGTTCACTAGTACCATTCAAATATATAATATTTAGTTGTGACTTGTCACAAATTATTTAAAAAAACTAAAGATTACCAAATAAATTAAGATACGCATACTGTGTTTAGTATCATTAGAAAGGGGTTCACTAGTACTTACCTTTTAAATATATAATACTTAGCTGTGACTCCAAAATGGTTTAAATAAAAAAAATAAGTTTAAAAACTAAAACCCGACTACAAAAAAAAGTGATCTAAAAAGTACGAAACAAGAAAATATTTCACACAGAAATCAAGACATAGGTACAAAATGGTCAAGGTGAGCCGTGGTTGCATGCCATTATAATTCATGTTCATCGCACTCATATGGGATACAGGCATGCAACCACGGCTCACCTTGACCATTTTGTACCTATGTCTTGATTTCTGTGTGAAATATTTTCTTGTTTCGTACTTTTTAGATCACTTTTTGTTGTAGTCGGGTTTTAGTTTTTAAACTTATTTTTTTTTTAAATGGAATCTGATGAATGTATGTGGAAAATGAAACATGGAATAAAAAACAAAAAAAAACATTTTATTTTACGTCTATTAATTACATACGAATAATCACCAACCAATCAACGAAGTTTTAGGCTAGCAAAGTAGATAAATCTTTCATGGGTTTCTGTTTAAAATGTTACAATAAAACACTTCCCCACATTTTTCAACTACAATGAGACAAAATTTAAGTCTTATACTTACCTATAAAACGCACACTATACGGTTCTGTTCGGTTCATAAAGTAATTCAGCATTTCTAATTATTTTTGGTGCTGCTGAAGATATAGATCTATTGCATTGTAAAAACTGAATGCATATATAATAGGATATTTTACTCTATACGAGAAAACATCTATAAATATGTTATTGAGACAGTTTAGGCATAAAGCAGTCGGAAAATGTAAGTTTTAGTTCATAAAATAACAAAACCAATTTTTTAATTCAAATCAAAGTTTTCAATATGTCTTACTAAAAATATACTATCATTAATTAAATATTGTACGATATTTCAAAAATAATCTTTGTCAAAGGTAAATGTAGTCGAAAATTCTATCGATGATTTTATTTAATACACATGGTCACCTCACTATCGATAGACAAGGCCGGCCAATCACGGCAAACCACGTAATCTCCATGGTTGAAGTAAATAAATAAATATAAATATCTTGGGACAACTCACACACGGTCATCTGGTCCCAAGCTAAGCAGAGCTTGTGTTATGGTAACCAGACAACTGATATACATACTTATATAATTTATAAATACATACATATTATAGATAAACACCCAGACACAGAACAAACAATCATGCTCATCACACAAAGTTTGTCCTGGGTGGGAATCGAACCCACGACCTCCGGCTTAGCAGTCAGGGTCAGTGACCACTAGACCAACAGGCCCGTCTTAAAAGTGTAGAGGACGCAATGCATGCAGTACATTGCAAGCGGACTCGGTCATTGCAAAGATTAAGCAAGTACACATAGGGCAATGTATGTTTTTTTGTAATATAATGCAATAATGTTGTCTATATTTGGAATTTCATAGTCATCATTACATTTTTATGTTTTTTACAAATAATATTGTAATTAAATGATATTTTCCACTTACCAATGGAAAGATATACCTCCTCGCTCTATACTTGAAGTCTGACTTTTGGTCTTGCAAGTTATAATTGCACAAGAAGGCATTTTAATGCTGAGATCGGTTCTCCGAAGTTGTCCGAAGCACACTTAACGCGGTGTACGAATGAATCGGTCGAGTTATGAGAGTCGAATCATAATTGTGGCGCGCTTGCCACGCCCACATTACCATTCCAACTCTATTTATCTGTTCCGTGTTTTTTACTATAGGAAAAGGTATGTGAATTTTCTAATCTGCCTCCTACTCTAATAATGTAATCAGAATCTAGGAACAGATCAAGGCTAGATAAGTTTCTCATCGACTTAACAGGTATGTTTTTCGTTAATGCGTTAAGAATATCTGGAAATGACGTTTGTTGTGCTAAGCGTACTAATACTAAAGTTGATTTATTTAATTCATCAGACGCAAGCACACCTGAGCGACGTTCTGTTTTGACCTTGATTTGTGCATTATGAATTAATCGTAACACGTAAGCGGCTGCGCGTCTCATGCGATTAAAATTAGAAAAACGTTCAAAGGTAAAAATACTAGTAAAAGTTGATTGTATAAATAAAGAATTAATATTTGATTTCATTTCTGGTAAATCATGTAACTTAATAATTTCATCGTGTTCATTTTTTTGTTTAAAATTAGGGTTTATTTCGGTTAAAAATGCTGGCCCGTGCCACCAAATATCTGAACATTGAAGCGCGTCGAGCGTAAGCCCGCGAGATAAAAGATCAGCCGGGTTGTTTTTACCAGCAACATGTAACCACGGCAACTCACCAGTTAACTCATTAATTTGCACTACTCTGTTCTGAACGAATGATTTTAATAAGTTAGGTGATATTTTAATCCAATTTATGACAATCGTGGAGTCAGACCAAAAGTATATGTTATCGAAAGTTAATCTCCATGATTGAATAATTTTTTGATATAACTAGTCGCACCAATTAAACCAGTTACAATACCGCGACTTGAGCAACCGCTCCGCATAGTTCAAGTCGCGGTATTGTAACTGGTTTAATTGGTGCGACTTTACTCTTCGCACAAAGTAACCTAACAGTGACTGGTGAGTTGTCGTTGTATGTGCTTACATATGCGCATGCACCATATGCATCCTGTGATGCATCCGTGAAAATATGTAAATCTGTGTATTATGTATTAACTTGTCTGACGTGACGAGGAATTTTTATGTTTTGTAAGTGTTGAAGTGTGTCAATAAAGTTTTTCCACATAATCACAATATTATTAGGTACTGGATCATCCCAACTTAACTTACAAAGCCATAGTTTTTGTAACAGTATTTTCGCAATTATAATTAAGGGTAATAACAAACCTAATGGGTCGTACACCTGTGAGACAACAGCTAAGATGACGCGCTTAGTCACTTGAGTGAAAGTTTGATCAATCTTTGTAGTAAAATATAAGAAATCTAAAGAATTCAACCAACCAAGACCGAGAGTTTTAGTTAAACAATTTTCGCCTAAAGTTTTCGCCTTTGTTTGATCTGTTGTAGATGTCTCCGAATTAAACAACCATTTACGTAAATGAAAGCAACCAGATTTTAAAACATCATTTACTTTGGTACAAATGTCTAATAAACATTGTTTATTATCATGACCAGTAATTAAGTCATCTACAAACAGATCTTCGTCTATAACTTGCTTTATGACGTCATCCTTACATTCAGATGCCAGCTGTTTGATGCATCGAATACTTAAATACGGAGCAGACGCGGTACCGTATGTCACCGTATTAAGTTGGTACACACCGAGTTCATCCGATTTATTTTCACGCCAAAGAATTAACTGCAAGTTTCTTTGATCAGGTTGAATATAAATGACAATGCCAGATCCTGCCCCACCCATGTACAGAAAAGTAAATTAATGAAAATAATTGTAATGCATATAGAACCTTTCTATAGTAAATTGTTTTTCTTTAGAACTTGCGGATTACGAAATACCTACCCACAAAATACAAACTCATTTTACCTAAAATACAATTTAACCTATAATCAATGTCATTATTGTTTCTAGATATAAACGGAAACCGCAAGTTCTACAGTCACTAAGACTAATGTTTAGTTATCAGCAATAAATAAACAGTAGGTACCTATCTAAGATGCTACATATTGCACATGACTTTTATTGAGTGGGGCAAAGTTCTATAGAGTTTCTGGCATTGTCCTTTGTCGATAAATTTTTTCGACATCAGCGCATGCAACAAATCTGAATTGACGAAATCGTAATAGAATTGAAAAAACGTCATTATGTAAACTAGGGCCAATATACTGGATATCGTTAAGCGATTTGCCCGGTGTTGATTTTGTACTTCCGTCAAAAACCACCCTAAGTTTGGTAGTACTACTATGAACTCTTAAAACACCGTGATGCGGTAGAAAATAATTTGATGATGGATAGTGATAGACTCGACTGTGAATGTGTCCTAAACTTAAATATTCAGAATGCATAAAATCGCAATATAATGTTTTATATTCAGGTGTCGATTTATCTAATTTACGTTCAAGTGCATGAAAACGATTTAGCGCGAGTGAATACGTATCTCCAAGTGTGTCACTGGACTCGGCTAATGGAATGCGCACAAAAAACCGACCTGTGTTATCGCGGTACGTAGATTGCACAAACAAGTCTTCGCATAACGACTCGTCCTTTGTTAATTTATTTTGTGGAACTATTTCTTCCAACTCCCAAAAGAAGATTGGCAAGACCCTATGTACTTTGAGTGTCGCCTTTATACTTCGCGTGCATTAGTCAAAACATCCGAAAGAGATGGATCTAAGGCCTAATAACATAAAGTGTAATCATAGCATATTTTTTTGTAATGGGATTTCGACAGAAAATCGTTTTAAAGATTTACCATTTAGGTTAGGTTATGTAGGTACATACCTATTATGTTTTGAAATGTGTATTGATAAGATTGATTATTGAGCAGATTAATTCATTTTAGAATACAATGCACCTACATGTTTTAAGTATAATAATAGTATAACGCTTTTCCTTTGAGGCGAAAAGTATAGGATGTACGTGTAAGGAGGTTGTTATCTACACCAAAAGGTTATGCCTTTGAATGTAGCCTGCGGATGAAGCCTATGTATATTATCTATACTTAATATTCTAGAGAGGAAAGATTTGTATTGTTGTATGTAACGAATAAACTCAAAAACGACTGGTTCGATTTCAACAATTCTTTCACCAATCGAAAGCTACATTAACGCTGAGTAACATAGGCTACCTATAGGGTAGGTGTAGGGTAGGCGGGTAAGTAGTTAGAGGGACAGGACAACGTCTGTCGGGTCAGCTAGTATAATACATAGTGATCTCTATATATTATATAAGTACATAGGCTTCTCCTAAAGCACGGCATTTATATATAATATGTATCCCTAGCAATGTAAGCCAGGTGCAACAATAAGGTAGGTAGGTAAGGTAATATGTTATTTTATAAAATGAAACAAAGACTTTTTACAAACATTTAATAGGTAGGTAGGTACCTACTTATTATTTAACAATTATGTATCTAGCCTGAGTAATACTTGGTCAAGGAATTGTGCAGGTGGAGTTATATTATCCTGGTGACGCGCGTAGCCCAGGTACCATACTATGCTCATTACGTGAGAGCAACATCCTACAGTGCGCAAACCAACAATACAATTGCAACAATATCCGGTGATGGCATTCCTACCCACTTGTTGCCGATCTATTGAAATAAAAACATGATAAGATTTTCGTGACACATGCCGGGACTTTACTTTTGCTCGAATCAAATAAGGACTTATTCCCCCTAACCTGCTTAAATTGACATGTTCCTCTCTGCAAACTTCTATTGTGTAAAGGCCATGAAAGCGTAATTGTTCGCCTATGTATGACCTAGCTTGTCGAATTTGATAAGTGCCACAAGCAAAGAGGACCAATTCTTCTATAGACAGGCTAGGGAACACAATATTTGAACTGGTTATAGTTGTAAATATAGAGTTTCTTCTATTGAGATTCTCTTCTTGTACTATTTCTGCTAAAGTGTTGTCTGCAAAAAGCCTTTCATTTATAATATTGACTATTTGTTCTGCATTACTTGGATCCACGAACATTGTGGCATATGCATTATGCAGAGCTGCTGCAATGGAAAAGTCCTTCATCATGTGAGGGCATGCACGATTAAAATATTCATGCCTAAATATTTTAAAGTCTCTTTTGATCCTGCCATTAACGGCTTCCACAACCCATCTATTTATTGTCACACAGCGAGACCTGTTCCCTTCTAGCGTAGTTAACTGGAATTGACCTGGTGACAGGGTTTCTGGTAGATGGGCGAGGAAGCCGCGCTGATGTATAGCGTCTACACTATCCCTAAAGCCTCTATCGAGAACAAAAACATCATCTTCTCTAAAAAAATCCAAAAAACTGTCTTTGTTTAATAAATCCATCATTATCGACGCGTCGTTAGTAGTGGCAGGATATGGCCCTGTAACATCCAGTATGTATCCATTGCAACATACAATCATGAACGGCTTTATGAGATTTCGATACTTATGGAGGGAATAAGTCTCTTTTTGAAATAAATAATTTGAGCTTTTTTGGGCATAAACATAGGTGCCATCACAGATAACAATTGCATTTTGTCTTTCCAGAGGGAGATCAGGTCTGCCATATAAACTATTTGCTATATATGAGTTTTTACTTTTACTTTTAGGTAATAGTACTGGTATTACTAAAAAAGACATAGTGGATGGTGTGAACACCTTATTAAAGTTAAACATAGGAAAGCTCATGCTGTGTGCCTTTCCTTACTCTGATACTTTATCAGAAGTAGAAAACAATCACATTTATATATTGAATAGTACTATTCATATGTTGACATGTTGTCATAGTGACAAATTATTATATTTTGACACTAATAACTTTATTAGTGGTTTTAAATTAACTCAGAGAACTTTATCTCTGTCTGGAGAATGTAGACATGTAATTGCTATGTTGATAGCATATAATATTAACAATGTTATAGCTAATAATAATATAACAAACTGTAGGTTAAGTGACAAACTTATGTTGTCTAGTTGCACTAACAACATAGGGATAAATTTTTGTGAATCTTCATATAGTACGAAGGAGGGTCCACCTACTATGCCAACATCCTTAGATGCCACAACCAGTCAGATAGGGTATTCTCTTCCTGCTGGATCACAAACAGGGACTATGAACTCTTCAAATGTAGTTGTGGAGGTCACTCCGGATAACACTTTAAACTAAGTTGTGAGACAACAGAAGTTACACCTTCAAATAATCATTTATTATTATTGAATAATAAAAAGGTAACTTCTGGCAACCTAACAAATAAAGGAAAGCAACATACTTTAAAATTATTTAATCAAAATATTCAAGGTTGCTTTTCCAAATTACTTGAAATAGAAATGTTCTTAGAAATAACCAAATATGATATTATTTGTTTAACAGAACATTGGCTAAAAGATAATCAAGTGATGTCTATTAATTATGAAAATTATTGTGTAATTAGCCATTTTAGCCGAAAACATATGATACATGGTGGGTCATTAATATTAATTAAAAATTCTATTAAGTGTAAAGAACGAAAAGACATCGTTGGATTATCAGTAGAACATACTGTTGAATTGTCCTGTGTTGAGCTGGATAAGCATATTATAGTATGTGTATACAGACCCCCCAGTTACCAGAATTTATCTACATTTGATTCTGTAATGGAAGATGTGTTGAAAAAAATTAGTACTAGTAGTAAATCAATCATCATATGTGGTGACTTTAATATTAATTTGTTAGAAAACAACTCCAGTAGTATCAGATTATTGAGTCTTTTTAGGTCATTTAATTTGTCAAATGTTTTTATGGAACCAACCAGAGTGACAGCTTCTTCTGCCACTTGTATTGATAATATATTTTGTAATTGTGATTATTTACATAAAGAAATTATAAATAAGCTACCATCAGATCATAGTGGACAGACAATAACGTTATGCGCCTACATTCCTTTACAAAAAATTCAAATAAGGTTTAGGCCAATTACATGTAAAAACTTAGATAAATTTAATAGTTCATTGGAAAGTAAACTAAGTGTTCATTGCTTTAATAATATAGATGACCCAAATGAGTTCTACGCTGAGTTTTTTTCACTAATAAACACGCAATTTAATGATACATTTCCACTAAAGACTAAAAGTATTTGCACAAAGTTCTTATTTAGCGATTGGGCGACTCCAGGTATTCGTAAAAGCAGGGAAAAACTATTTGAACTTTATGGTCTAAAGCAACATGTAATGAATACAAGCTTTCATCAGTATGTTGCGAAATATTCAAAACTTTTTAAAAGTGTCTGCAAAATAGCCAAATCCCTTTATATTAGAAATAAAATAAAATTAGCTGATGACAAAATAAAAACTACTTGGCAAATAATAAATAATGAAACAGGTAGGAAAAAACAGCGTAATACTGAATTTAATCTAGAGACTGCACATGGCCCCATAAATTCAGATATAGAAGTAGCTCAGGAATTTGAAGCATTTTTTGGAAATATTCCCATTAAAACTACTGAAGCTTTAAATTCCTCTCCCGCGCTCTCTGCTGCCTTACTTAGGAAGAATGTTAAGGCATGCCGTTCGGAGTTTAGGTTTGAACATACAAACCCCCAGGCTGTTATAAGAGCCTTTAAAGATCTTAAAATTAAATCAACAGAAGATCTCTGGGGAATGTCTGTAAAAGTCTGTAAATCTATTATAGAAACGATTGCGCCCTATTTAGCTCTTATATTTAACACCAGTGTAGACCAAGGAGTCTTTCCGGATCTGATGAAACACAGTAAAGTAGTACCGTTGTTCAAATCCGGTGATAGTAAAGACCCCAACAATTATAGGCCTGTGTCGATTCTGCCAGTTCTCAGCAAGGTGTTTGAAAAGTTAATGCTCAATCAAATGTTGCGTCACTTTAATAAAAATTCCATCTTTCATGAACAACAGTATGGTTTCACCAAAGGGCGTTGTACAACTGACGCCGGTGTCACCCTAATAAAGAACATTTTTAGCGCCTGGGAGGAATCACAAGATGCCATTGGAATCTTTTGCGACCTCTCAAAGGCGTTCGATTGCGTTGACCATGAGACACTTTTGCTGAAACTGGAGCACTACGGGGTTAGTAAAACATCTCTTAATTTACTAAGGTCATACCTGAGGGATAGACGGGTAAAAGTACAGGTTAACGGCGTGAACTCATTGGGGTCTGAAACGACTATGGGCGTTCCTCAAGGTTCAATATTGGGTCCATTTCTATTCTTAGTTTATATAAATGATTTACCCCAATTGTTTCAAAATCAACCAAAAATGGTGTTATTTGCCGATGACACATCATTGATTTTTAAAATAAACAGACGGTCACAAAATCTAGACGACGTAAATGACGCTATTCTTCAGGTTCAAAATTGGTTTACGGTAAACAATTTGGTACTTAATGAAAAAAAAACCAAATGTATTCGATTCATTTTACCAAATGTTAGGAATAGTAAATGTGACATCATACTTAATGGAGAGAAACTGGAATTTACTAGTCAAACGGTTTTCCTAGGAATCACGCTAGACGAGAAATTACAATGGGGACCTCATATAACATCTATTGCGGGGCGACTAAGCTCCGCGGCTTATGCTGTTAGAAAGATAAGACAGTTAACAGATGTAGAAACTGCGCGTTTGGTCTATTTTGGCTACTTTCACAGCATTATGTCGTATGGTATTTTACTGTGGGGTCGGGCTGCTGACATTGAATCCGTTTTTATTTTACAAAAAAGAGCTGTCAGAGCCATTTATAATCTACGTCGCCGCGAATCTCTTAGGGAACTATTTAAAAATATTAATATAATGACAGTGCCTTGCCAATTTATTTATGAAAATATTATGTATGTAAGAAAAAACTTACATATGTTTAATAAAGTAAGTGATAGACATGACTTTAATACTAGAAACAAGGACAAAATAGCTCAACCATATTTTAGATTGTCTAAAGTCCATACATCTTTTATGGGGTACTGTGTTAAGTGCTACAACAAAATTCCTAGTGATATATTACAACTAAGTGAAACAAAATTTAAATCATATATTAAAAGTACACTCTGTAAAAAAGCTTATTATAATCTAGAGGACTATATTCAAGATAAGAATGATTGGAAACCTGCTGGTCTAGCTCCATAGGACGATCGACAGTCTAGACAAAATCGAACCGATTGCTAATTTAAAATACCTAATTTCATACTTAGTATAAATATGTACATATATATATTTGACTCTTTTTTTATACACTGCTCAGGCTCACATACTGATCCATTGTTTGTTAAAATATAAGGAGTGGTCGTCTACTGTTTCAACATTAATTGTAATATGTAATATGTGAACACTGTGTATCTATGTACATATAACTTAGTCTGTCATTCCTTAATCTGTGATACTTTGTACACACTTTCAAATACCTAGTGTTTTTATGCTAGGTACATCGTATTCACGTATAATTATATAATTCCTGTAAATGCAAATATTGTTAACATCGTTTTTAAAAGAGTAAGTATGGAGTTTCTTGCCCATTCTTCTCCATACAAAACTACCTTTTGGAATGGGCACCTAGAATCAATTTTTTTTTTCTCATTTGACGTTCAAAAGTGCCTTATAATGGTCTAATTGAAATAAATGATTTGACTTTGACTTTGACTTTACTAATGACATTACTCCGGCTTATATGATTCAGACCCAAATGTTGAGGCACATACTCCTGAGCTAATATGTCCCTAGCCTTGTTCATCAGGGTTTCCACAGTGCGCCTTGGCGTTTGAAATAAACTCGATAGCCTATCTCCCGAGTCTCCCGTCCTTAATTTGCATAACAATGCAGTTAATGCAAAACTTCCTCTGTGCATTTCACGAAGTCCTCTCGTTTCGTTCATTATTTGTTGATGTTGGGATAAGGAAACTCCCAGAAAATAATGTGCCAAATAGTCTGGCAGACTTTGGATGTCTTCAAAATTAAAAACACTTACAGGTTCTGATAGTATGAAAACCATATCTTCAATTTGGAAACAATTAAAATGGTTTAGTGTGTTTTCAGATGTGTACAGTTCACCAAATATGTTTCTACCCATGTGGTAACCGCATATCCTTGCACCTCTAGGTATATAAAAGTTGCAGTCACTCAGCACCCGTCTACGTATTGTGTCCGGAATATGATATCGCTCAGGATTCCTGCAGTCAGGAAACAAGCAGTGCCTTCTAGTGTCAGCAACTCGTCTAATGTTTGGCAGTGTAATGTATTGCTGCTGTGGTATTTCCTGATTCCCAGATTGTTGCACTGGATTTTCTTCTAAAACCTGGTGGTTCGCAAGCTCCCAACAGGTGTGGCACACATAATCGGTGTCCACAATCTAAAAAGAAAGTATTTACAATTTAATTCTCGTCAAATTTTTTATTTTAACTTACTTGAACAATAAAAAAATTATGATTATAATAGCCTGTAACTTACGTTTCTAGGATATGTCCACAGCTTTATTACTCTTATAAAATGTTCAGTTTCTGAAGACAGACAATGCCTATTTTCTGCAGACAATAGTTCTATGTTACAGTTCACACAGCAATCTCCAATTTCCTCATGTTGAGGACTTTGGTGCGGGGATATAGCCATATCCTCTGAAGCACCACTGTTAACTTGGATGTTTTGGGTGTTAGTGCTGCGACGCAATATTCTTTGAGCTCGTAGCCAACATGGCCCACATGCTTCATCAGTAGGAGTAAGCTAAAACAATAATTAATACAATCAATATTTATAACAACAGAAGTAATAAGGAAATATTTTTATAAAGACAAAAAATATAGTTACTTGACGGTGCTGTATCCACTGTGAAATGATTGCAGCAAGTTGTTGTTCATCATCAGTACTGTTTTCTCTCAGTACTAAACGACTTCTGCTTCTTAGTATGGAACGGCCACATCCAACACAAACATTTTGATGTCCAACTTGTCTTTCAGGTGCAACTTGGTTAGTTGCAAGACTTGCTAATTCCCAACAAGCCTGGCATACGAAGTCAGCATCAGTTGTCTGCGAGTAACATAATAATAAAAAACTGTTAGCCTCTGTAACACTCTGAATAGCCTCGTCAACCACACACTTAGAGGTTGAACACATCACTGTCTTTGTGTTACTCATTTGGGTATGTTTAATTACAGTAGTGTCCAGTTATAATGACAGTGAAATAACAAAAAGAAAATATATATGTCATACAAAGTGGAAGTCATCTATCTATCTCTATCTGTCTATCTTTTTATAGAATAAACAATTAAATATTTAAGTATGTTAGGTATATAAGGTGCTATAAAAATATCTGCCACGGCTGCAATGGGAGACAGTATTGTGTTTATAGATTACAATAGTAAAGATAAATTATTAATCATTTGTCATATTTTTTTTCATACAAAAAATTGTACGTATAAATTTGAATTGATTTATTCGCATAAAACCATCACGTAGACTTGCTGTTGCCAGACCGCACCGAATAGGTACAATTCAATCGTTTCGCAAAACGCCGGCGCCGTTCATACACTGTTGCCATTCTTAACATTTATCAAACGATGCCGAGCGCTGCGCATCGGCACTCGTCGGGACGTCGCGTCGTCAAAGAGCCGCGCGCCCCCACCCTGCCTGACCCGCACTACCCCGTTCGTCGCACGCGCAAGCCGACCGCCCGCGGCCCGCTCGCCAGTCGCCCGGTCGCTCCCCGCCCGCTCGGAAGTTAGTTTTAATTAGCGGTTAGCGACGGGATAATCGCTCGCGCTTCCTTTAAAAATGCCTCCCAGACGACGGTATTCCAATCAAGAATATCTTGAAATGGTGTTGTGCTACCGCGAGTGACCGAGTGTAACTCCATAACTGCGCATGCAGTAAACTTATACCAGCAGAGGTTTGGTGTGCGAGTGAGTCATCATACCATTCTGGATGCCGTGTACAGATTTCGTGAACACGGCCGCTTTGACCCGCCTCCGGTTGACGCAGGCAGGCCTCCATATTCTGCCGAACTACATTTGCCTACATTTGTGTGCAACGCGAAGGCGGACTCGTGCAACAGTTTTGTAGATAAGTAGGTAGGGAGTGTGTAAATAACTGTAAATACGATGCAATTATTGTAAATAAGATGATTAACTTTTAAACACGCCAAGTTACTATAATTTATCGTTATTTGATACCTAAGTATTAATCTAAGCACCTACTGTTTAAAAATAATAAGAAAAAAATTGCGATTCTTACACTAACTTGTCAGTCCAAAGCCTGTTTTATGTGTGATGGGAAGTTTATCATCTTATTTACCTACGTCAGTTTTTTGGAAGAATGCGGTAGCTGGTAAGTAATTGCACTTTTAAAACACTTTTTTCCCTGCGTATTATTGTGTACCTAGTAGGTTAGATAGTGACGAACTAATCAGCTGATTTCAGTTTTCATTCACAGAACAGATTGAAAGAGATAGCAGTTGTTTTCATTGACGAAGCGACACATCGCGCGTAATTTGTGAAACGCGTTATGCAGAGTAGAGTCAATGTTTATTAAACTACTTTATTTTCTCAAATTAAATTAACTATTCTGGGGTACGAAAGTTCTTCACTATTGTAATCTTTGAACACAATACTACCTCCCATTAAAGCCGTGGCAGATATTTTTATAGCACCTTATATAATTAATAGAGAAAATCTAGTCGTAGGAAAATAGATTATAATACATGGCCTGTCAATATAAGCAGATTTATAAAATATTTTACTATAATTATCATTTGCACAGGGACAACATCTTGAGGAAATCTTGGGTCCCCGTGGATGACAAAGGTTTAATCACACACTTACAAAGTAGGACCTGTGTATCATTTTTTTTTCACTTGCGTTTACTTATTATGAACTTTAAGTTGAAAGTGGTGCAAAACCAATACTGCTTTATCAACTATTATAAATCCCCTAAGACTACCCACTGACCAAATCTTCAGTAACTGTAGACATTATTTAAAAAATGACCTGAATATTTTTACTCACCTCCCTTGGATAAGTCCATAACCTTATAATATTAAGAAGGTCTTCGTTTTCGTTTGAAAGACGATGACGTGGTCTCGTCAACCTAAGTTCGCAGTTAACACACCGAACATTAGAACGAGACATGTTTATTTGTCAAATAGAGTCCTTAACAAATAACAAAGAGTCCTGTCTCAAAAAAAAGTGTTCACTAAGACACTGTCACAAGTACTCAACACGCAGGAACTCGAAAGCTCAACTGAACGCGGAATAAACAATGCAAGTAAACACTAATGAGTTGGAAAGTAAACAAATAACAGACGGCAAACAAATCGCAAGGATAAGTACGTACGACGACTGTGACAGATCACAGCAGTCACAGGATGACAGTAATTGTTAAAAATGCGAATTGTTAAATGTTGCCAGGTACAAACTGTAAAAACTAACCATTACGTTATGTTATCTTTAATTGTTTTAGAATACAGTTTATAGTTATGATTGGAATATTGCAATCGCATTAATGTCTATTAATATAAAAAGAAAAAATGTGTTCATAATGTTATTATAAAACGATTGTTAGTTTTTAACCATCCAGCCGACATTCATATTCTACTAATAAGTATTATTCTACTGAAAAGGGCAATGATTACTTTCAACACCGCTGTTTTCGTTTAGTTATTGCTACTTTTACTTTGATTTATCAAAATATTTATTTACGATTTTTTTCTCTTTTCCCACAAAATAAAAAAAAACTTTAATCAGGAAAATAAACTACTCTACTTGATCTATAAAATGCATATAATTTAATTTAGGCTCGTTTCTCAAATAGAGTGACACTGGCACTGCCGATCTTCTTTTCTAAGTTGAGTGTCTAATGATTGCGAGTAATTGCATTGGACTCGATTGTTGCGTGAAGTTTTATTTGTCAACAAAGAACCTGATATTAACCAACCCAACTTAGTATTTTGAAGATATGGACCGCTACTTAGTCGAATTAGTCCGTCATTTAAAAGTTCCCAGAATTTATCAGCCCCAATTAATAACTCGATTCCTGATGGCGAATAAAACTTGGGATCTGCTAACTGTAAATTGTCAGGGATATTTATGTGTGAATTTGTGCCTAAAGATGGCAACTGAGCTGTGATTTGATTTAAAACTAAATATTTAAAGCGTGTACTATATTGTGTAGTTTTAGACCTTAATTAAATTTCGCATGATTGCGTGGAATTAGTCACCGAGTTACCTACACCGGAGACTTGCACAGTGGACTGTATTAAATTAAGATTTAATCGTTTGCATAAAGATTCTGCAATAAAGCAATGCTGACTACCGTTATCTAATAAAGCGCGAGTTGTGTGATAATTATTGCTTTTATCTGCAACCTCAACTAAAGCTGTAGATAGCAGTACTGTCTCTAATAATGAATGAGTAGTACTTTGATGTGTTGTGTGAGATGCAGAATGTAATGTGGTAGTGTTTGAAGAATTAGCATTAGTCGTATCCTGCGGCGATGCCTGTGAATTAAGCACAACAGCTGACGATGTGGACGTACTTACATTATCGTCACATTTATCGTGAATCAAATTGTTGTGTTTCTTGTTACATTGCGCCTACATGGACCGAACCAACACTCATCTACCGAATGACTTGCCCGTAAACAATTACAACATAACTTATGTTCATTAATGAATTTAATTCTATCGGTTACAGATAATTTTAAAAATGAATCACAAGAATAAAGCGAATGGTTAGCTTGACACGTAGTGCAAATACGTGAACGTTTGGAATTTTTATTATTAGATTGTTTATTTTGTGTCGATGTGTAACTGTGTGATTTGTTTTGTTGTTGTGAATGTGATGGTTTCTTTGTGTTATTTTCCGTGGAAGATTTACTATGTGCCAAATGAATAGTTTCTAATAAGTCAGCCCTGTTTTTAAGAAAAGATATCAATTGATCAAGAGATAACCGTGAATTGAACTGATTATGATTATTTATAATCGAACTTCTATAAGTCTCCCATTCCCTTTCGGTGACCGAATCAAGTTTAGATGTAATTAAATAAATAATTAACGTGTCCCAAGACTCGGTCGGTTCGCCAAGGTTTTTGAGGGAACGTAGATTTTTGAGAACGGTATCTATAAGTTTACGAATTTGATTGGAAGATTCTTTATTAAGTGACGTAATAGAAAATAAAGCTTTTATATGGTTTTGCACAAGTAAACGATTATTGTTGAATCGGTTTTCCAATAATTCCCATGCTATATTGTAATTCTCAGACGAGAATTCTAATGACTTAATAACCAATAATGCACTGCCAGTAAGAGAAGACCGTAAATAATGGATTTTTTGTACATTATCTATTTCTTTACAATTGTGAATAAGAGATAGGTAAGTGTCGCGGTACTCCAACCAATGATCATAAGAGCCATCAAAGGAAGGAAGTGAAATTGTAGGTAATTGGATTTTACTAGAAACTTTAGAAGAATTTTGAACACTATCTGCGTTAATAATACACTTAGCTTTAGTCACATAAGCATAATAGTGGGTTTCAAAAGTTTCCCGTTCAGACAATTCCTTTTCGATTTGACTATCAGGGATTTTTAAGTCAATTTCATCCTGAATTTCTGAAAACTGCTGTAACAATAAATCCGTCTTTTGTAAACGCGTTTGTAATTCTGTTTTAATGATTTCAGTAATTGGCATTATTTCTACAGAGTCTACATACTTCATAAATAGTCGAAACTTACCGCGAACAACACCTCTTTTTTTATTTAATTCTCGAAATATATCCTCACCACTACTACGACTTTCTTTTGATGGAGTTTTAGTCATTTCGGAGTTTATGGAAGACAGCGGAAAATAGTTAGTTTAAAGATTTGCTAAAGATTTTATTAAACGAAGTTTAGGTTATTCGTCACACCGGTCACACGTCGACGAAACAAAAATCTTCACGTGTTTTTAACTATTTCACTGGAATAAAACACTAGGAATTCACACACTATTAACACAAATTAAGCACTGAATAGAGAAAACGGGATAAGGATAAAGAATGATTATTGACCTGACCGATTTAGGCTGGTCTTGTGGATGACTTCACGGATGGCCTCGTGCGTCCGATTTATGCTGGTCGCGACGATTACTTCTGCTGCATCCGGCGATGATTGATGAAGGTCCAAATTATGTTCCAAATGATGTATGGAGATGAATGAAAATCTTCTTCGATAGCAATAAGGCGTATAATTATCGTTTTTTAGGTTTTACATAGGTTTCACATAGTAAAGCGTGTACAAGTTTCTCGAAATTATTACGAATGCGACCGAGGCGCCGCGCGTTGTGGAATTTGGAACTACACCTCGTAGCCCCTCCTGTGTCGTCCAGTAGTAGTGGTCTCGTACATTATCATGACGATGCGTAGACAAATATTGTGAGTGTAGTAGAAACATGATGATTGATTGTCTGTAAAACCTTCCAAGAGACGTCTGGGTCGGCGGCGTCATTCAAAGAATATTCGACTATGCGTAGTAATGTTAAGGATTAAAACAATACGTTTCTATTTAATCCACTCATGTTCTGGTAGGTATTCAAGATTTCTAACCGCAAGACTTGTTGCATTATAAACACTTAAAACCTACATTATTTGTTTCAGATTTCGGTGACTTGCACAGAACAGTTGACCATGCACCTAAACGGCAAGAAGCATCTTACAAAAGAAAAACGACATATACTTAATGTGATGAAAGGCGAAAAAACTGAACGTAAATATAAATAAAATACAATAATAATTAACTACTGCCATAGCACCGATGCCAAGTCCAAAAAAAAAAGAAAACTATCAAGAAACAGTAACAACAACTTTATGAGATGTTGAATTGATCGAATTTATAAATCCCTCAGTATTTTCTTGAACGTTCACGAAGCTGAAAGTTACACGTTCTTCCATTATTGATATGTTTTTTTTTTTATTTGGACCATACTTGGGAACCTTCTGGGTACGGAGATGTCGAAGGTCAAAGTACTAAGTGTTTTGAAGTTTGTTTTTACAGAAACGAGTTTAAACTGTTGTAAACACCCCGACACCCCCTGCGCTCTTGCATGCACCTGTAAACATAATGTCGTGTGTTACATAACGCAACACCATAAAAAGTGATTTTTCATTCCAAAAAGTCGCGTCTCATCAATATTTTTTGTTCCGAGTTACTTACATACCTCAACGTGTCTAGGGATCAAGCATGTTGGTGCTAGTTACTAAAAATTTCGATACTTTTTAGTAAACGATCATGGCAGGATTTGTACAAAAAAATTAAGATGTTTAGAGAAGTTGAAATTCTAATTCTTATATTCTTGGGTACATATATACCCTGTTCACAATAAGATTAGACATTTACTCAAACCTTTTTTACAGTCCATTCAACCAATTTTGACTTCTATTGCGTTGGTAGCATGACAAATGGCAACTGCAGTAAACAGTTGTCATTGTAACCACTTTTTTGCCTCTAATGTCGTCCTTAAGCCTACGGAATAGAAGTCAAAATCGGTTGAAGGGACTGTTAAAAAGGTTTGTGTTTATGTCTAATCTTATTGTGAACAGGGTATAGAGTATCTTCAGGCATTTACAATATTTTTAAAACCCCGCAACGGAACCTGGTTAAAATATTTCGAAATTAAAATAACAGTTTTTCGTTTCATCTCGTTGCCAATTATCAAAATGTCCAGCGGTTGCGAAATGTCCGCTTCGCAGAATGTCCAATTCGCAAAATGTCCAGAGGGCGCACAATGTCCAATTCGCAAAATGTCCAGTCGTCGAAGATTGTCTCCTATATTCATCATAACGTTGCCACCCCACTAATTGAATCAATAGGGTTTTAATGAGTAGTCAAGTTATTCGTTAAAATCGGTTTTATTTTTGACATATTTATTTTAATATAACATAAAATATAAAATATCAAAAACGTTAAATTGCGGTCCAGGGATTGGTAATTTTGAATAATTGAATGGAATAGTACAATCCCAACTCCAGGACATTAAAAAGAAATCAAATTTATCTTGTATTATCTATAATCTATTATTCTTGTAAATATTGTACATATTTATGTATATGTCTATAATTTGTAAAATCAGTGTTACTATATTAAGGCGCAAAAACATGTTTTTTTTTAAACTGCTTACTTAATTGAAATCTGGTCGTTTTCTAGTTTTCTTAGACATTTTTTTGCCTTCTTTTGTTTTTTATGAGCCTATACAAAGAATCATTCATTATACGATCCCAATGTTTGGCTTCTTTCTTGAGTTTGTCAATTAAGTAATATAGCTTTGGATGTTTAGGTACGCGGCGATTCAACCTATGGCTCCAACCTTCTATAGATTTTTATTATCCTGGAGTTGGGATTATACTATTTTTCCATTCAATTATTCAAAATTACCAAACACTGGACCGCAATTTAACTTATTTTTTAATGTTGATTTTATGTTGTATTAAAAGAAATATGTCAATAATAAAACCGATTTTAACGAATAACTTGACTACTCATTAAAACCCTCTTGATTCAACTAGTGGGGTGGCAACGTTATGATGAATATAGGAGACAATCTGCGACGACTGGACATTTTGCGACCACTGGACATTTTGCGAATTGGACATTGTGCGACCGCTGGACATTTTGCGAATTGGACATTCTGCGAAGTGGACATTTCGCGAATTGGACATTGTGCGAAATGGACGTTTTGCGAACTGGCCATTTTGCGAATTGGACATTCTGCGAACTGGACATTTTGCGACCGCTGGACATTTTGAGAATTGGAC
The DNA here is from genome assembly GCA_947361185.1 of Charanyca ferruginea. Taxonomy (NCBI): domain Eukaryota; kingdom Metazoa; phylum Arthropoda; class Insecta; order Lepidoptera; family Noctuidae; genus Charanyca; species Charanyca ferruginea. The sequence goes on along the minus strand of OX376059.1, from coordinate 14,380,914 downwards.
GTTTTGCGCCTAAACGGGCCCGTCGTCCCCCGCTCGCCGCTGCCCCGCTCCCGTAGTTGCAATGGCGGGCGGTGTTATGTTTTGTCTCCAACAATATCAACTCCTGTTGTATTCTCCACATTGAAAAATATTTTCATCCCTCTAAATGATTTTTTTTCGGACAAATGAATGTTTGGATCTTTCGTCGTATAAAAAGGAAATAGTTTTTGAATTTCGGTACGAAAACATTTTAATTAATCAATCTAAATATAACATATTTTTTTTTTCAATAACATATTTTTCACACCACCTGCTCGATAATGTCAAATTATATGTCATGCAAAACTAACCTGAAGTAAGTCATTTATGACCTGAGGTCTAACAGGGCATTAATATTGTACTGAATTTCATTATGAACCGTCACCCGCTGGTCATTAATGTGATTTGAATTTGGAAGTAGAAATCGCATACGAACATAAATTTACGATAGGTAGTAGGTATATACTAATTCCATGCATTCACCGATAAGATCTGCATTAAAAAATAAATTGTTCGAAAATCGAACTGGCCACCACGAGTAGAATATAAATAAAAGAAAAATAGAACACAAATTAAAATACTTTGATTCTAGTTCTATAGTAGTACTAATGCTTTTTATTGTCTCGCGGAGTTAAGACAAGAATCCTGAGTGCAACGTGGGATTCAAGACGAAGGCACCTTTATCCCCGAGGAGCATACTCTACTTTTCACACCCGACCTTGGATCCCACGCTGCATAAGACACTACTTTATCCCTTAAGTGCATAATCTACCATAAAAAAAATACTACGTGTAATTTATGAGGAGTTTGTCATTATATAATCTAAAACCCCGGAAACAATGCAAAGCTACAAAAAATACCTCATTTGTTAAAATACCTACTCGAGTAGTTGAGGAGATATGAGAGAACGTTAGCTGAACACACATAGTTACGTAAAAAGTATAGAAAACACTTTTTGCGCTTTCTACGACTGAGGCTTGAGTACTAAAGGCGGGGGGCCCTTTTGTACCTACTCAAGCCTCAGTTTCTCAGATAGTCTTCTGATACTTATAACAAACAGGATCGATTGGCATCAAAAAGTTTTATCTAAAAGCGGTAGTTCGCACGGCGTTTTTTTACCGCGAAATTGATTTACAACTATCGGCGTTGAGAATCAAACAGCGATAAAATAACGATTTCAAAACATAGCATACAAAATTACCAATAATTTATTTACATCAATTACCAAATACATCAGTATTAAACAGTAGTTTTATTTAGTACGCCGATAGTTGTAAATCAATACATTTATTTTGAGTAATCTGCCTCAAAAATCACACACGAAGCTTTTTCCCGAAGTTGTTGGTTTTTAAAGAATGTATTTTTCGAGAGAGATTCAGGATTCATGAGCTTCTAGAAAAATAGTTAGATTTGCGGCCAGAGAGTTAATAACTCAAAAACTTATAAATTTGTTGAAAATCAGCTTTAGTTTGATCCCTTTGCCAATTCGCCTAATAAAACTTACGTTTCAGCTATGTTGAACTAATGCATGCGGTAGTTGTAGACTAAATTGAAAGTTGAAGACGAAAGAAGCGCGTGTTGAAAGAGTGTGGATATACATTATATAGGTACTTATGCACTGGTCAAGAACATCACTTTTCCCACTCTGGGCGTACGTCTTCTGGATGCGGTCAGTCTCCTTTATAAAACAGTAATTAACTTTAGGATTATGTTTTCGTTTTTAGATGCCGATGTACAGGGCGAAGATGATCCAAACAAGGGAGAGACAAATTATCATGAAGATGAATTTGACTGGGGCCAAGGTAGTGGCAAATGGGATGATGATCCCCAATAAATATCAAATAACGGTAGGTATACACTATACACGCTATGAAATGAAAGTAAGTAGATTAGATATGTAGTCAATGCATAAGGTTTTATTTATTGTTACAATTAACAAAAAAAAGTTTTTTGACGTTTTAATACCAGTAACAATAGGTTTATGTAATTGTGTGATTATTTTTTGATACCAATTTATTTTCAGGATAACCGTTGTGCAGCTGGCTTAGCGTGAGAACACTGCATCGTAATTTTTTGTTGCCACTGCTGTAACTGGTCTTCTGAAACAAAGTGTATCTTTATTAAATGTTTGTAATGTGTGTTACTTGACGTACCTAATTCATTCCACTAATAAAGGCATTACAAACTAAACAATTTTATCACATTAATTAACCCATACCCCATAATGCAAGGCAACATTCCTTGTGTCAGTAGCGAAAGCAGGTGGGCGGGGGATGTTGCTACAGGACTCGATCCACGTAAAGCATCTGGGTCTATCGTTGACAAATCTCAAGTCAACCTACATGTTATCAACGAAGTATGAGTATCGCAGAGCAGAAGAAATCTTTAAAATAGTAGGGGAGCACAAGAGGCTAAAATGGGATTTACTCGAGCGTCGTGGAGATCTATTGGATTGTGAAGGTTAGATGCTAAAAAGAAAAAAAGGTTATGACATGTATGCACTTTCACTGGTGGGGGAAGCGTGTACAGGTTTACAAAAATGTAAAAAAAAAAACAGTCGCATGGAAATACTCGAGCGTCAGATATTAATAGTGTATGCGGCCCACGTGTTGTTTCTGTGTGTTTCGTGTTGTTTCTGCGTGTTGTTGTTTCTGTTTCTTAATCTGCCGGTTTGCATGGTGGAGGTGGCCGTAATTAGGGGTAGAAAATAGATAATTTTGTCGACCGGGTCAGATATTGAGAAGGGATGTTAAGTGAAGCCTCAAGTGGCTCCTATTCAAAAGACTGACGATTTGGACGCGACCAAAAGCCATGGTGGATTTTTGAGATCTTGAAATACTCGAGCGCGTCAGATTATTATACAGACGCTTCATCTTTATGCCTTTGTCGTACTGACCCATAATGTGACAATTATGTGGAGGAATTTCCTTTCCTTACAATAGAAATATATAATTATGTATACAGGTAAAATTCGGGGTCCCTTCTTTTCGCATAATATTCTTTTTTCTAATATACTTTGGCATAACTGTTTTGGCATAATTTGTTCTGCCATAATACTTTGCCAATTTCAAGACCGCTTCATTACTTACAAGAGTGTGGGTGGCAGTTCCAATAGCATTCTGAACGCCCTAGCCGAACAGTTGGATGCCCCAATGCTGAGGCATTTTGGCGACAAGGGCAACCTTGGCGTTCGTAATGTATTTGTGTCTGGTTTTTAGATTAAGTTACTAACCCGTAGTTTTACATTTTAATGCTTTAGAATGTTATGCTTAATAATTATTATGATTAAAGAAAAGTTAAAGCATAGTTTAAAAAAAATATGCATAAGTTGTTATGCGTAATTAATGTTATGCGAAAATATAATTAATAGAAACAAAAGTATGCTAAATTATATAGGTCTTAAAATTGTATCCAAATGGATAGGGAAACGTAAAATTCTATCCTGTATTTAGAAAAAAAAATAGTGTACTGAGAAAGAAAAACGAAATATCATCATCGTCAGTGGAATCAACTTCATATTGGAAGTTCGGTTCGACTTGGTCGTTATCTTATCTTTTCTTCATCTTTCTTTTTTAGAAATGACATCTCGTAAGTCAACCTAGGAGGTTGTCCGCTGCATAATCGGACTTTCCTGTGGTGCCAAATGAATTTAAAACTTCCGGCCAGGGCAAAAAGAAACTTGCATGCACCACACTTTATTGATGATTTTAGCTACTTCGGCTGGTGCAAATCGGTAGATTATGTTATTTCCGTGATCCGTAACTAATTTCCTTCAAAATAAAAAAAAATAACCGCGCTCGAGAATGTCCACGCGACGTTTTTTTTTTTGCAACTTTGTGACTCCCATTTCTTTATGTCACGCTCAAATTGTCAGATTATTAAAATGTACACTTTTCTGCATGTAATTAACTTACCTTGCCTTAATCTGATTCGCTCGAGTCTTTCCGATGATCGATTTTTTTTTACTAATCCGATCGGCTGTCCTAGACATTCAACGCTACTTATAAGGCTCAGGTATGGTGGGAGCACTTCACAAGTCGCAAGGCTGCCCCCCATATGTTATTCTGCCGCACTCAAGTAAATCCAAAAATCCTCACTACGGCTCCCCTACTAAAAGAAAGCTTACTGCAATGGTATTGATGGTACGGAACTTTTACAACTTGCAAGTCGACTTTGCTGACTTATAATTAAACTAATATTGGTTTGGTTTAACCTTTTGACCGCTACAGTCATATAAAGATGATAAAACAAAATGTGCCCGGCACGTCACGACTAGATGACAGACATGACAGAGGAATTAGTACCTATACTTTATATAATAGTTTAGAAACGTAATTACATAGAGTAATCATTCGTAGCTTGGCGCAGAGAGCACGTTTTTTTGTTGCGCTTTTTTGACTCTTACTATGTAGGTATACTACTCAAAACAAAATAATGGCCACAAGGTACCTATTTTGTCTGTACCATGAAAATAATAAAACCAATATATATTTTTTGTCTCCCTAACGAAAACTAATGTTGTTTTTACCATGTAGACCAATAAATTTATTCAAATAATAATGATTAAAAAATTTATTTGCTTTTGAAAGAAAAAACACATTTAAGGTTAAAAATAAAAACAACGTAAAGTTACTGAAAACAAAAGAAAATACTCCATGCTCATCTTTTAGTAACCGGTATGCCCCCCTCGTTTAGCTACGCACTCCTGAAGCCTGGAGTGCATGCTCATTTGACTGGAGTGCTGACATTTTCCATTGGAATCTCTTCCCAGGTCCTTTTCACAGCGTTGATGAGTTGCTGTTGGTTGTGGATTTCCTGATCACCGTCTCTAACTCTTCGTTTCAACTGATCCCACATGTGCTCTATTGGATTTAAGTCCGGACTGTTCGCCGGCCACGGCAAGACTTGAATTTGAGTCTTCCAGTACAAACCGAGTCGCTTGAGCCGTGTGTGCACGAGTATTGTCTTGCATCAAGATGAATCCAGGACCCGCTCGCTGTGCAAATGGGATCACATGTGGTCTGACAACTTCCTCAATATACCGCTGAGCAGTAACAGTACCTACCCTCATTTAAAATAGCGAGCTCAGTTTTGCCGTGTAAGCTTATCCCGCCCCAAATCATTACATTTGGACCACCAAAACGATCGACTTCATGGATGCAGGCTTCTGAAAATCTCTCGCCGCGTCTTCTTCATACTCAAATAGTTACGCCGATCGTTGTTAAAAAAAATAACTTTGCATTCGTCTGTGAAGAGCACCATGCCCCATTGGTTTATGTCCCAGTCCAAATGCTGACGGGATAATCTTAAACGATTTGCACGATGATTTCTAGTTAATGGAACACGGACAACTCGCCTTCTTGATGCCTGCTGGTCTTCATGCAATCGATTACGAATAGTTTGGTCACTGACACGAGTACCCGTTGTCAGCCGTAAACGATTTTGCACTTGCGGGCCGTCGTTGTGCGATCTCGGCGCCCATTAAATCGAATGTAACGATCCTCTTGAGCTGTTGTAATGCGAACTCTGCCCGAACCAGGTCTTCTTCTAACACTGCCGGTCTCTTGGAAACGATTCCATAGATTTTGAATAGCTCTTCGAGAAAATCCCAATTGCAAACCCACAGATCGCTGCGAATTACCTTCTTCAATCATCGTAACGGCTCTGGTTGCTGTCAGCGAGTCCATATGACGCCTGCGTGCTTGTGGCATATTGCAAAAGATGTTTCTGGCTCGAGATATCAATGAACTCTGATAATTTCTAATAAACCAAGAAGCTAAGGAAAGCAAAACGTCAAAGTAAATGGAATCAAAGTTTTCAAAAAGGATTTTAAATCAAATTTTATTTAAAATTGTTGCCAGCATTAGATGAATACTACAATAATAAAAAGTTTAGGTATCAAAGAGTTTGTATACTCAATATTTTACTACTTTCAATATGTAAATGTTTAATAAATTACACCAAAATGAAAAAATACCTCGTGGCCCTTATTTTGTTTTGAGTAGTATATTTATTATGTCATGATCATAATAATGACATCGAAAATAAACGCTTCGTGAAGAATGCAGGTGGTGTGTATTTGACCACCACTCGAGGCGCGGGCGCGTGTGGGGATTCCCAAATTTCCCATATTGAATTACTTAATGGCCCGGCCATTATGGATTATGACCGACCATTACAATTTGTTTTTTTATTTTATGTTAAAGTTGAAGCGAAGTAGGGTGAAAAGATGAGAGATAAAAAGAATCAATAATGCTGTTAACAATGGTTAGATTATAATTTTAAATTATTACCATAAAGGTAGGTTTACACTGAGTCAAATGAAGCAAAGAAAACGCGCGGCGCGATACGAACAGTACGGTAGCTAGTCGAGTGATGACTGATGTTCGTCATCTGCTGACGTAGGTACGTGCAAGTTGGAAAGTTTGCACGTCGACGCACCGCTGCCCAAGCATGTTGACGTCTTTACCGGTACAAACGAGCATGTTATGGTGAAACATCGTAAGTAACAGAATGTGAATAAATTGACCTTATTGAAAAATCCTTAGGCAAACGGCCTAAGGATCCACGAAGGTCCACCGCCACCGTCACCAAGAACATGATTATTTCCAGCCGAGTTCAAGATGACGTGACTGCGATCATGGGTTTACCGTGCGATTACGGCAGTTCAGTTTGTTCTAGTTGTCGTACGTGGTAATCGTAGAAATAGAACAAACTAGGGAATGGCTAGGTTGAACCGGTGACAACTCTCTCTTCTACTTTTGTAGGTACGTTCAAAGGCGTAGGTGATGCAAAGAATTTTGCGTTCATTCGCTGATACGTGAACGCAACATCACAGATTCACAGTAGCGTCAAAAGCGTCGCCAGGACTCGCCAGCTGATGACCTGGGGGGGGGGGGGGGGGGCAAGTTAATATATGGTGGATAGGAACAGTATGATGTCTGCTTGAAACTGCTTGAGATTGCCTATACACGTAATGTCAATGTGTGCATGAGCAAAATGGCGGTTTGTTCTGAGTGGTCTCTGCTCGGGCGCGCCGCAGCCTTACGTACTTTGTGGTCCCCCCTTGGCGTCGCCCTTGAGTAGCGTTTTATGTAGGTCTTTATCACTTAAAACTTTTAACACGTTCACTGCCACCGACTCGCCCTGCGAGTTCACGTTAATTTTGTTCCAGTGCCGGCGACTCGCGTGGCGAGTTCAGTGTGTTGCGGTCATATTTTCAAAACGCTTCCGTATATTCTGTTCAAAATTACAGTGTAGACTTAATATGATGTTATTTAAACACTTATATGGTGGCCTGGATGTAAATAACATTTTTATATTTGGAAGAAAAAAACCATTCTGCAATGCCATGAACTCGCTAGGCGAGTTCAATGCCGCAGATTCTCAACATTTGAACGTCGTCAATACAATAGGATACTACTTACAATAAATAAAAACCTAAAACAGAATGAAAGTTTTACAAAATATATCAGTTAGTTAACAGATATATTACAGTTTCATTAACAGATATGGTTCCACGTTGGTTTTTGATGTGGCGTTCACTGTAGGATATTATGAATATGAAAGTATTTCGTCTAATATCATGATACTATACTCAATGTTTTTTGAGTCCACCCGATTAGTGATTTTTGATATTTTGTCTTACTGAGTACAGAAAAAATATTTATAAAAGAATAGTAAAACAGTTTTTGATTTGATCCATTACAAACATTAATCTTTTCAGGTAGCTACTTATTGCCAAAGTTCAATTATGGTATTAAAAAAATATCTATTATTGAAAAATACACTTTTGATTAATTTCAGTTTAAAGATATTTTAAATACTTTAGCAAACATAATTGAATTTACTTCCTTTTATTTCAGCGTCTCATCCTGTAGGGGATCCGTTTTTTCCTTTTGAGGTACCGAACCCTAAAAACAATGGTGGTGGGGGCGATGGCGGTCAATAGTAGTGGTGTGTGTGTGTGTGTGTGTGTGTGAGTGTGTGTGTGTGTGTGGTGTGTGATGTTCTTTTTTTACCCCTTGAAACGAAAAGTTTATGTACTTATATACAAGATGATTTTTTATGCACGCTCCAAATTTCTCAGGGTGATAGTACCCATGAAATTGAATAACTTTCTCCAAAAAACATGGGTCGAAATCGACCCATGGAATATTAATTTGATCCAATTATACAGGAATAAATTACAAAGGATGACGACAGGAACAGCATAAAAAAGCGTAAGTAGATAAACACATTCTATTCATAAGATTCCAAGTTACAAATAACAAACAAATATTATAACATGTAGACATAACGTGCGATGAATGGTTTTATGCTTATGAAAAGTAAATATAGTTTAGGAGTTGAACCGAAACACTATATTATCCCCATACGCTTACGTTGCTGGAGTCTAGATCTCGGAGTCGTTGGGTGAACACGCTGATTCCCCATACGCTTACGTTGCTGGAGTCTGGATTTCGGAGCCGTTTGGTAAACACGCGGATTGCTGATACGCTTACGTTGCTGAGTCTAGTTCTTGGAGCCGTTTGTTGGACACGCTGATTGTTCCTACGCTTACGTTGCTGCAGCCTAGATCTCGGAGTCGCTGGGGTAACACTCTGATTACCCATATGCGTACGTTACTGAAGACTACCAGTCTACTTACTGAAGTCTACCAGTCTGCAACCGAGAGTCGGTTTAGAGGCTAAGTCGAGCTGTCACGAGCCTCTTGCTGCCCAGGGCTGGTCCTACTGACCGCCTGGGGGGGCCTCCGTCCCCGAGCTGATCGCGTCAGACTTCTCTTCGGCTGATCCTGTGCGCCGGCCAGGCTGGGGATCATAATCCTCCTGGGTACTGCCTAACCTTAGTGCGTTTAGGTCAGTGCTAACTTTTATACTTACAATTGTTTTTGATACTCATCACATTTTAACTTTCGTGTGAGAGCTTATTAAATTCAATACGTACAATTCTGCATAGCCTTTTATTTCTCTTAAACTATCAGAATTGTTACATTTAGAAAAATTTTTCGACTCATGTTTTTTGGAGAAAGTTATTCAATTTCATGGGTACTATCACCCTGAGAAATTTGGAGCGTGCATAAAAAATCATCTTGTATATTAATAGAAGTTGTTATCATATTCATAAGACTAGCCTGGCCTGGCTGTTCAGAAATACTATTCATACAAAATATAACCTTAACAATTACCACTGTATAAAAGATTGACAACCTCTGGCTAAATTACGAACCAAAGGTAACTTTAATTTTATCCTTTGAGTATTTTGCCATGTTTTTAAGTTGAAACACACTGAACAATCATCAAACACTTTTTACTTCTGATCCAAATGTTACAGAGTCTGAGACGGCCACAAAAATTGAACTTTACCCTACATAATGCCAGTGAACTCACCTGGCGGGTTCATTCAATTTATATTGTAGTGCCGGCGACTCACTTGGCGAGTCCAAAGCTAAATTTATGCGGCATCCGCAAAGACATCATGAAAATCGTAGTGGCATTGAACGTGTTAATAAAATACTTATATTAAAGTCTTCTATGTGAGTCTGAAGTCGCCAACCCGACCTGCGCAAGCATGGTGGTCAATGCTCGTGCCTTCTCTGTATGAGAAAAGGCTTTTGCCCCTCAGTGAAATAATAATAGGCGGGTATTATTATCACGTAAAAGATACCATCATACTCCAAAACACGAACTGCAGGGTATGCATACCAATTAAAATGTTGGCTGGGACAAAAACCAGGCGAACGGTGCGGAGCGACGTCAGTCTGTGAACAAGATCAATAATAGTGTTTTCTATTGCCGGGACATCGGCATCGGCCGCATTTCCGGCGGCCGGGATGACGGCGCTCGGGTGCATGCTTGCAGTGAACAAGCAGCCTTTGTAAATGTATGAATAGCTACCTCGGCGCTGTCATAGCGTTCTTGATGTCGGCCCAGCTACGGCGGCGGTGGAAAAACGGCGTTAGACTCAATTTAAATAAACGCATAATTGACAATAAATAGTATCTAGATATGTTATGGACGAAGTGATTATTCAGGGCACTAATTTTAATAATGCCCGAGCGGGCACTCCCTCCAACCTTCCCATGGCCCTACCAACTTTCGTTACACGGGCCGAAACGTGGGGCGGCTGCGGACATAGCACCCTTGGCTATCTTAAGTAATCTTGCCCGAGCGGGCAATATGAATATTTACCTACATGTCAAATCGGCCTACGTAATTAATAAATACTTCCTCAAACTCCATTATGTTTATCAAATTGTGTGGCCAAATAAAAAATTGAACGCTTTGTCGTTTTGGAAAAAAAAAACGTTGTAAACGTTGTTCCATCCAACCCAGCAGGAAAGTTGATGAAAAATGCGATCACTTGGTCCTTATGGACCATGTGATCGCATCGTCACACGCCTGTCCCGTCGCTAGTTTGGGACTAACCACACTTATTCAGCTCTGTTCAGCTTTTGTCCAAGGAAATCAACGATTTTGTATTGAGATGCGTCCGCATCCGTTCAGCTTTTCGCGTATATTCAGTTTTTGCGGCAAATAGGTACAATATGAGGACAAATGTGTTTTTATCATGCGAATGCTATAATAGAGTTCATCAAACATATCCGTGTACAACGCTGTTCCGACGCGGCCTGCTCTGTTCCGAGCTGTACGCGGTCGCAACTTGTTGATTAAGAGTCTGAAACAGTCCACGTGCAGCACCGATTTCTCGCTAGTGGGCCGAGCCACTGTCGTTGAGTTTTAATGAATTACCTAGGAGAGACCAGGTATAAATAAAAGTAACACGGGATGAACGTAACAAATGCGTTTCTGAACAAATGATATTAGCTGCACTGATGACTGCTTCCACGATATGTGCCATTTTGAACTCCCCATCACTTCACGTAGCACTCCGGCGCTGTGCTGTCAGGTTTCGGACGTAGCGAGTCAGTGCTGCGAAAATTCCTCCAAAGTAAATCTGGACCGTAGTTTTCTTCAACTGTGTTTGTTTTTAACCGACTTCAAAAAGGAGAAGGTTATCAATTCGAATATATAGATCTAAATATATTTTTATGTATGTTCGGGCATAACTCTTTTTTTGCAAAATTCTTTTTTTGTTCGAAAAGGGTTTATTCCGAAATGGTCCCATATAAATTTTACCAAAATTGATCCAGCCCTTTTTCAGAAAAGCAACAAAATCCCAAAAAAACATACTTAGATGACGTTTTAGTTTCTTCAATATTTGGAGGACTTACACTCTATTTTAAGTAGTGTGTCGCCGTTTCTTAATGGATTTGGATGTTAAAGGAATACTAAAAAGCGAAAAATAAAAAGCTTTGCAAAATAAAGAAAACCGCCTTCAAAAACTAAAATGTGATAAATAACTTTAGCACAGAACACACATCACTTTACTTTCGAAAGTCGGTGGCAATACAAAACAACAAACACAAAGCCACCGCCACCGACTTCCAAAAGTAAAGTAATGTGTGTTCTGTGCTAAAGTTATTTATCAGTCTTTAGTTTCTGAAGGCGGTTTTCTTTTCTTTGAAAAACCTTTTTTTGTTATGGTGAGTTTAAACTCATGTGTCAAGTCTGAGTCAAGTAATATAACTGTTCGTCTTTTTATTTCGCATTCAAAAAGGTATCTTTCTAACGGTTTTTTAAAGTTTTAGTCAATTATTTGTCATATTCGGGAAAATTTAGAGATAGAGATGAAAGTAACAACTTGTTACTTTCATCCCAATTATGATCTTCATATATAGCTAAGCATATGTTATTATATGTTTAATTATTTTCTGCCTTTGACCAGTAGATTTATAGATACTGAATAAATAATGAATTTACCTGCAGAAGCACTTCTCAGAAAAGTACCATTTTGAGACGCTGAAAATTCTTATCAGCTGTGCCATGTACCTAACTTTATATAGATAGGTTAGTATATGCAAAAGAAAAAATGCTTGAAGACATCGACACCGTTGAATAATTTATACATCCCATCATTTGCCTTTTCAGCTAGTGAGCAGGACGTCTCGTCCTCGTTATGAAATTCAGCCCTTATCAAAGGCAAGATCCAGGAAAGACAATGAAAAGGGAAGGAAAGGCAAAAAACCAGCAATAATTACGAATTTTAATTAAGAAAAGAAGCCTAGAGTCAAAGATGTTAAGAAACCCATTTTACAGACTGATAAAAAGACAAAAAAGGCGAGGACTTCAATTGTTAAGAAAACTATAGAAAATTGTTGTTTCCTAGATATGTTAAATTTTTTTCATAATTGTGACACCTGATAAAAAACCTGATTTTATTATGAATACGTTGATTATGACAGCAACTTTGTTTTCGTTTACAATGTTACAACCATCCCCAAACACTGTTACAGCCAACCCTATGAGTAGGGATAGTTGCAACTTTCACTATGTTTATTTTGTCGATTTTCTCAAAATCTGTAATGCCTGTTGCAATTAAACTAGTGTTAAAAGATAGCTGAAAGACCAATCTGTCGTGTGTACTGGTTAAAATTGAGATATTTAAAAAGTTCTGTGAGATATTACGAGAAAACTGAAAATTGTTACGTTCATCCCTGGTCTCCCCTACGTTTATTTTATTCTATTTCTACGTACGTAGTATATGGAAGCGTTTCAGCAGAAATAACACGCCATGACGGCTTTTCACAATCTTACTATGCTGTATGCGGTTGATACTCGTACTTAGAAGCAGAACTGTATAAGTGTGACCAAAATCGTTCAGCGAAACGAATGGAACTGAATAAATGTAGTTAGTCGCTTTTAAGGTACCTAAACGCACTTATTCGAGCCGAACGCATCAAACGAAAAGAATTTTAGAATTCTGTATATGAAATCGTATGAAACTTGGCACACTTGCCCGCGTCGAATTGTCCGAATCTGGAAGAACCCCAGAAATCCTAGACGAATTCGGATGACATCATCAGATTCGGTCCTGCCTTTTTAAGTTGATGTTATGAACCCACATTTTTATTTCCCTTTGATGATGATGATTTAATAAAGCACTGACTATAAAAACCTCGTCAAGACACACATGTAATAACAGTGCGACAGGCGTAAAGCAAACAGAAACCATTTCTTCGGCGCAGTCTCCATGAACGGAGAATCGCGTGACGCACAGCGCGACGTGCCTCGCCTTAGGCCCGGACTCCACCGAAGCGACACTGTATTGCGTTGAAGCTAAGCGGTGAGATGTGAAAATAACGCAAGCCGATTGGTTGTTCGAGACATCTCCTCTCCTCTCCGCTCTGGTGGAGTCCGGGCCTTACCGCGCGACGCTCCGCGTATTCATTAACGAACCTTAAGTGAGGAAAAACCCACAGATTGAAGCAACATGGCGGTAGTAAATCCAGATCTAGAATTCGTAGGTAGGTAAGGAGGTGTGTAGCTACCTACGTAACATGTTTAAGTCTTACTTACACATTTATCTATCGCATGAACGTGATCTTCGACGACTCCTATTGCTCTGATTGCGAAGCATACAAACCAGAACTATTATTATCAGTAAAAGAGCAAGAAGTCCAATTTGTACTATGGGGTCGGATAGTTTGTAACATTTGTCGAGGTCAATTATTGAACTGACGTTGGAAACACCACCTTTTCCTTTTGCAGGGCTTTTTTGGGGGGCTGAAGAGCCTTTTGCCATTTTAGAGGATGATCTTGACTCATCTATTTGGCCCACAATCATTCTTCTAATTTTATACTTTTCAAAACCATTTTTAATGAGAGAGATTTTAGGTAAAGACTGTTATATTCATAGCTACATACCACAGAATTTTTTGGTTCTAACTACTATGTACTGGAGTTGAGTTTTGATATTGTCTTTCTGACAGCAAAATGACACTTTGTTGGCAAAAGAAAGATGCTAGTACAGATTCAGAGGTAGTAGGTAGATACCTACATTACTCTTTGGTACCTACCAAAAAGGCAATGTAACTGTCGCTATTAGGCTAGAATCTGACCAGACTGACTTTCATAAAATACTACTAAGATCCGGCAGACGTTGTCTTGCTCTGAAAATGTTTAATCTAAACCATTCTCAAATCTACTTGGACACACAAAAATAAATATCAAAATCGTGACTGAACTCCTCCTCAACGGCTGGACCCGTTGAGGAACAGTTCAGTCACATACACACGCACAGAAGAATTCATATAAAGACTGACACGCCTTAATAATATCTAAAAATGAAACTGCCATTCATGGGATGCGAGAAAATAAAACTGATACAGACTGACTGACTGATTCTGTTAAAGTACGCCGTTGACCTTGCTCGATCGGGCGCTAATTAGGATGAAGCGGCCCCGCGCGCAGTTCCCGCACCTCCTGAGAATACTTAGGGGACGGTCGGGCAAGAAGGTGACGGTAGGCAAAACGGGTACTTCTTCTATTTCTGCTCTAATGCAAGGGCGAGACAATATTGCTACACATAGCGCGAGTGCATTTCACCCGCAGGCAAATTAGTACACCGCGGGGAGCGGCATGAGCCAGCCGAGTGCCCCGGAGCCTGTACAAGTTTTCGCGTCAAAAAATTAAAAATACAAAAGGTGAGTAGGTACACTTTGTATCTTATGATTTATGTGTAATTTACTGTGCATTATACACGATAAAGTTTAGTTATTAATGTATCTGATGTGAGTATATTTAGCTAACAAAATACTTAATATTGTGCTGTGTGTAATTTTTACTGTTAGTTCAGAATGTAGGGTGGAGGGCAAAACGGGTGAGGGCAAGACGGGTAATACCCGTTTTGCCCGCTAGTTATTGTGTATGAATGTAAGGCTACAATTTAAATAGTAAGTACTTATTAATTTAAAAAGAAAATCCCAAAAAGCTTCTTGGTCGAAGCACACACTAAGAGCATGCACTAGGTAGGTACTTATTCTATGAACTGACAAAATCTGTACTTTTGCAATTAACGGGTGAATTTGCAAAACGCAAATATGCAAACCACATTTAAAAATAATGTTGCAGGCAAGCAGTACTATAAAAACTTAAGGAACAGACATCCAGAAATCGTATTGAGAACCCTAGAATCAACGTCTATTGCTCGGCTACAAGCAGTGGCGGCGCTAATAAATGAAAAGTAGACGCAAATAATTTTTCGCCGACGCGTCGGCGAAAAATTATTTGCGAGGCCCCTCTAAATAGAAACTCTTTCTAGTTCATTCGAATTAATGATTCGGGGATTAAACGAATATCGCGCGCGGAAATATTTTACTTTCATAATATTGCCAGACAACTATAGAAAAATACTACTACAGGGGGTCTACCCTTTAAAGCAGAACTTTTTTTTTTTTTGAATAATTAGGAAATTATTTTAGGAAATCGGCAGGTGTATTCGCAGTTAGAACAGATTGGATACGATTTAGTGTAAATTGGTGGTTTACTAAATTGAATTCTAAATTGGTCCAGTTTAGAATTCAATTTAGTATAGTGTGATCATTAGCTAACAACTTAGGTTCCTAAATTGATTTCCTAATAATTTTCTAGTGTAATAAGCACATTAAAAAGCTTGTTTAAAGGGAGTCTAAATTCTTTTTGACGCTAAGTTGGCACAACTGCAGTGCTATTCTTTTACAATCTCCCTCGGCGAACACCTAGGTGAAGTGAGCTGTCATTCGTCCCGGTGCTAGGGATTGACAAAGCAGACGGACGGATGACAGCCCACTTCACCTAGGTGTTCACCGAGGAAGATTGTAACAGAATAGACATACTGTAGTGATATTCGCCTAACGCCACCACTGGCTACAAGCATTAAACAGACCAGTTGTGAACAATACGTAAGTCCCGCTCTGAGGACTGGATTCAACGCTCACAATGTCGAGAGTGGGCTCATGACTCATGTTCTTCCTCTAATGGGTATGGATCTTACTTCTGTGATTTTTGTTTTGATTACTATGTAAGCTAGTTATTGTACTCTTTTTGCCCGCCTACGATACCCGTTTTATCAACCCCATAAGGGCAAAAATGTTTTTTTGCAATTTAATAAAAAGTTGATATTGTTCAAAAATTTTGATTATTTGTTTCACTAACTATGTTGATTATTTTAGCCAAAAAGGTTGTGTTCATGAGAGTTTATTTGTTAAATGATTAACTTTTAATTTATATTGTAGCGCGTAGTAGAGCTGGTAGCCGGTCGCCACGAGCTCGAACTCCTAAGCCCTGCCAACCGAGTCGTGGCTCGGCGCGTCTCAGCGCGCGAGTTGGCGCCGCGCTACCCTAGCGCGCAGTGTGACCAGATTTAGCAGAATTCTGCGATTTTAGCAGTATTTGACCGCCAATTTAGGGCTTAGCATATTATGCCGCAGATTAGAAAAAGTTGGCAATTTTAACAGAATCTAATGGAACCTTAACATAAATTTTGCAGAATTCAATTTGTCTAATTTTTCTTATTGTACTGGAAACTCTCCGCTCTTGTGTATTTTCCTCGAGTTGTATGTAGAGTGGTGTAGTAAGAATGAAAAGAAAATATGACCAGAAGTATCGTTCTGAGTAGGAGGAGGATCCATTGTTTTCATCCTGGTTATCGAGAGCCAATGATGATGACTGCAATGCTAGTTTTTGTAAAGTACCTAAAGTGCCTAGTACCTAGTAATATCAGATTAGTTTTTCGACTTTCTGTTTTAAAAGATCATGTAACCTCAGCGAAACACAAAAGTTTTAGGTACTGGATATTCTGGACAGTCGGTAAGTGAATTTACCCAATCCTTACAAAATACTGTTATGAACTACATAGTATTAATAGTAGCCCAGTAGGTATCCAAAATACTATCGTGTGTGTTTGATTATGATTATTTTTATAAATTATCAAAACCGCACGTCAATAGGACAGCGTTGCCATAGCTAGTTATTATTTCGTACAAAATATTTGCACAGTTTCTGTATTTTAAAGTATGTACATACATTTAATTAAGTAATATAATTTTTTTTTCGAAGTAAAACTCGAAGTGTAGTCATTCAAAACTGATTTATTCAAAACTTTATTTTATACAATTTCGTTCAAAATACAGTTAATTCGGTTCTGCAGAATTTTAGCAGATTTTGACGGAGCTGCTAGCATAATGACTAATTTAAATCTGGTCACACTGCTAGCGTGGCACCATCTACGGCATCTACCAGTCAGTATGCCGCTAAACGTAGTGATTAAATACTCTTTGTATGCCGCAAATCACCGATAGAACGTACGCGTGCGCGCTCCGGCCAAGAGTCGACCGTCATCACTTTTAGTTTTATCCCGTTAAACCATTAACTTAAGTTTTCTCTACAAACATTGTTTACCCCTGTTATATTTACTCACGATTAAATACCGAATAGACCGATATTACCGTATTTTAATTACTCGTTACCCTATAATTCAAATTCAAATTCAAATTCAAAATCATTTATTTCAACCACTTCTAGGTCATAAAATACAATTTCAAATAAAATTTCATTACAATAAAAATAATAAATAAAATAACATAAATAAAATTGAATAAATAATATTGATTTTAATTGATTATCCTTAAGGGGCCCACTTTGCCCGACACGCGCCGTGCGTACAAAAAAATGTGTATAGTTGGAACGTTTGTACTGCCGGTGCCATCGAATAGACAAAGTAGCCATCCATACGCTTGTTTGCCTTGGCATGCTAAGGAGCAGCCTTTCCTTTATTTGTCTTTAAAAATAGAAAAACCACAAATTGTAAAATATTTCTTGGTTTTACTAAGTACCTACGTTATTTTTGTTTTCAAATATCACAGCGACTGTACAATTTTTGCAGCAAATACATTACTTCTATATCACTACCTAAATGTATCGCTGTGTGACTGAACAAGCAATGTAAAAATCACAAAACAATATTTTATTTATGCGGATACATCGCGTAGGTAGAACTACAGTCGCTGTATCTTGCGACGAGTGCACAAATAAGCCGACGCCGACAATGGTTCCCTTGATAAAATGAGCAAAAGATTGCAAAATATCTACTACTAAGTAAATAATAGTACCTACCTACTTGAAAATTACAGCCGAGTCGATACTGCTGAGGCTGTAATAGGGTATTTTACCAGAAAAATCTAATTAGTCCGTCAGTTAGATTATCGAAAAATAATGGATACGTATTTTTTGTTTTATCAAATCAATAAAAACTGACGAAGATAAAACGCATCAAAGATCATGAGTGGGGGTTGGTGACGTGACGTAAAAGTGTAGGTACTGACATAGTGATGTCACACGAGTTTTCGACGCACTGTATCGTCTTCATTTTTTGTTTACGTGACAAAAGAAAAAATACGTGTACAATATTTTTTGGAAATCTATCTGACGGACTAAATATTTTTTTTTTTGTAAAATATACCCATATTATCAAAGCGCATGTATGTCTTATGACGTTTTATAACATATTTGCAAGGAAATAAATAAAACTCGGACTTTCTTAAACGAATAAATCTTTAATCACGTGTTAAAGCAGTTACAAAAAGAACAATTTGTAAAATTGATTAAGTATTACGTTGCCAGTTGGCATTTTTAATGTTGTCAAGTTATTATTAACACTCTCTTGAGTGAAAGTAGGTGAAGCGAGACCACAGAGTTCTGCAGTCGGTGGCGGCGACGATGGTGGAATGTACGGGTGTGTGCTCGTAGATGGTCGAGAGTCAACACTTGGCTCCAAATTTATATTCCTTGTAATGTGGGAGCTAATTTCTTCTTTATTTGTCATCGAGTCATCTATGTAGCCCTCGGCTACACTGTTCGACCGCCACCCTCCGTGGCGTTTTAGTGTCAATAAGTTCGCACCTGAATCGGCGAGCAATGTAGCCGAGGACCTTCTGAAACTGTGCTCTGTGTATTCATGTGGATCATCCAAATTTAAGAAAGTGGCAATTTGTTTCGGCATTGCTCCGAATTTATTTATGCCAATGGGTTGGCTAGTGCATTTTCCATTTTGGTAATTTTCAAAAAACCTGTTACGGCCTGGCCACAGCTAACCCCCTGGCCACAGCTAACAGCGACGCGAATTGCGGCGCGACTTGCGGGGCGTCAAGCGGTGAGCGCCGAAAACAAATGGTAGACAACATATTATGAAGTATGCCACAGCTACCGGCGACTTGCGGGGCGATGACTGCGATGAGAGTCTCGCAAATCGCGGTGGCGACGGGCTGCGCGCCGGGCGAGTGAAACAAATGTACTAGCGAGTATCGAGGTGGCCACAGCTCAGAGCGACGCGCGCGGCGGCATCGGTGGACGCATTTGGATTCGCGCGACCGAAACAAATAATTTTGTTTTTATCGCGCGTTGAGCTTAAATAATGGATACGGATCAATTTATTAGTGAAATACTGAGTAGACCAACAATATATAAATATAGGCATGTTATAAAAAAATGTGGGACGAATTAAAAAAAACAATTCATCGGAGTAGTTCCTATTTCATAATAAAGATTGTCAAATTCGAACTGGGTGCACTCCTATTCTTGACTGAATAATATCTTGAGCCAAGAACGCGCTTGATTCAAGACAATACCGTGCCACTTTTGGTAGGGCCATTTTAATTAATAGTTTAACTGTTCTCTCAAATACGTCCACCGCTGACGCCGCCGCGGTCGCAACTAGTCGAGCTGTGGCATACCATCGCAAATCGCGTCGCTCGCCGCGCCTCCAGACGCGCCGCAATTCGCGCCGCTGTTAGCTGTGGCCAGGCCTTAACAGCGACGCGAAGATTTTCGTGGAATAGTGGAATGGTTCTAAATCTGTTAAAACAATACATCGTGTTGGAGATTTTACAATTGAGGCGCCATTTGGAAACCGCCAACATTTCTGTCCAAGAAGCGGTTCAATGGACTACGTTGGAGTTTCTCAGATTCAAGTACCGAAGATCCAAGGGCCCAATTAACGCGCCATTTCACCAAGGATATCCCGGATGTTGACCAAAGGGAGATTCGTGCGGCTCTGGAACAGCTTAAAAACAACAAAGCTCCGGGCGATGACGGCATTACGACAGAGCTTTTAAAAGCAGGTGGGGCTCCTACCCTTAGAGAGCTAGTAAAGCTGTTGCCACAGCGGTAATACACCGAGGGCCCAGAGCGGAAGTGTGGTGGCATTGTTCTTTAAAAAAGGAGACAAAACTCTTCTCAAGAACTACCGGCCGATAATACTTTTGAGCCACGTATACAAGCTGTTCTCAAGAGTCATCACACTCATCACGAATCGTTTCGCAGGAAGACTCGACGAGTTTCAGCCGCCAGAGCAGGCTAGGTTTCGCAAAGGCTTCAGCACCGTGGACCACATCCATACTGTACGGCAGATTGTACAAAATACCCATGAGTACAATCAGCCGCTGTGTATGGCATTCATGGACTACGAAAAAGCCTTCGACTCCATCAAAATCTGGCCGTACTAGATTTTCTGCAGCGATGTCGTATAGACTGGCGATATATCGAGGTGCTGCGGTGTCTTTACAACGCCGCTACAAATTACAATGACCGTCCAAGCACAGAACAAAAAACGAAAGCAATCCAGCTGCGCAGAAGGGTGAGACATGGTGATGTCATGTCTCCGAAACTTTTCACCAACGCGCTGGAGGACGTCTTCAAAACATTGGACTGGACTGGACGGGGCATTAATATAAACGGTAATTACATCACACATCTCCGGTTTGCAGACGACATCGTTATTATGGCAGAGTCTCTGGAAAAACTGAGCGAAATGCTGCACTCCCTAAATAAATCCTCAAGACAAGTGGGCCTCAGCATGAACTTGGACAAAACGAAGGTTATGTTCAACCAACACGTCGTGCCAAGGCCGATCACCGTGATCCCGCTCGAAGTGGTCCGTGAATACGTCTAATATCGTCGATATCGTATCGAATACGTCGGACAGACGATCCAACTTGGCCGAAACAACTTCGAGAAGGAAGCCGATAGGAGGGTGCATTTGGGGTTGGCAGCATTTGGTAAGCTTCGTCGAGTCTTCTCGTCGCCTATACCGCAGAGTCTGAAGACGAAAGTCTTTGACCAGTGCGACCTGCCTGTTATGACTTACGGCCTGGCCACAGTCTTTGGCGGCGCGTCGCGCGGTGCGACTGGAGTCGGGGCGGGCGGCGCGAATTGCGATGGTATGCCACAGCTCGACTAGTTGCGACCGTAGCGGCGGTAGCGGTGGACATATTTAGATAACTATTAAAATGGCCCTAACAAAAGTGGCACAGTATTGCCTGGAAATAAGTGCGTTCTTAGCACAAGATATCATTCAGTCAAGAATAGGAGTGCACCCAGTTAACCAGAAAAGGAGAGAACTTAACGAATCTCACAATCTTTATTATGTATATAGGAAATACTCCGATGAATTGTTTTTTTACTTCGTCTCATATTTTTTTATAACATGTCTATATATATTGCTGGTCTACTAAGTATTTCACTAATAAATTGATCCGTATCCATTATTTATATAAGCTCAACGCGCGATAAAAACAAAATTATTTGTTTCGGTCGCGCGATGCCGAATACGTCCACCGATGCCGCCGTGCGCGCCGCTCTCGGCTGTGGCCACCTCGATACTCGCTAGTACATTTGTTTCACTCGCGCGTCGCGCAGCCCGTCGCCGCCGCGATTCGCGCGACTCTCATCGCCCCGCAAGTCGCGCCGCAATTTGCGTCGCCGGTAGCTGTGGCATACTTCATATGTTGTCTACCATTTCTTTTCGGCACTCACTGCTTGACGCCCCGCAAGTCGTGTCGCAATTCGCATCGCAATTCACGTCGCTGTTAGCTGTGGCCAGGGGGTTATGCTGCCGTGACGTGGACACTTACAGCGGAGCTAGTTCACAAGTTCAGAGTTGCTCAGCGGGCAATGGAGCGAGCAATGCTTGGAGTTTCTCTAACGGCCTGGCCACAGCTAACAGCGGCGCGAATTGCGGCGCGTCTGGAGGCGCGACGAGCGACGCGATTTACGATGGTATGCCACAGCTCGTCTAGTTGCGACCGCGGCGGCGTCAGCGGTGGACGTATTTGAGAGAACGGTTAAACTATTAATTAAAATGGCCCTACCAAAAGTGGCACGGAATTGTCTTGAATCATGTGCGTTCTTGGCTCAAGATATTATTCAGTCAAGAATAGGAGTGCACCCAGTTCGAATTTCACAATTTTTATTATGAAATAGGAACTACTCCGATGAATTGTTTTTTTTAATTCGTCCCACATTTTTTATCACATGCCTACATTTATATATTGCTGGTCTACTCAATATTTCACTAATAAATTGATCCGTATCCATTATTTATATAAGCTCAACGCGCGATAAAAACAAAATGATTTGTTTCGGTCGTGCGAATCCAAATGCGTCCACCGATGCCGCCGCGCGCGCCGCTCTGAGCTGTGGCCACCTCGATACTCGCTAGTACATTTGTTTCACTCGCCCGGCGCGCAGCCCGTCGCGCCGCAATTCGCGTCGCCGGTAGCTGTGGCATACTTCATATGTTGTCTACCATTTGTTTTCAGCGCTCACCGCTTGACGCCTCGCAAGTCGCGCCGCAATTCGCGTCGCTGATGGCTGTGGCCAGGGGGTAAGGGATAGAATTCCCAACGAGGAAATCCGGAGGAGATCTAAAGTCACCGACATTGCTCGCAGAATCAGCAAACTGAAGTGGCAGTGGGCTGGTCATGTCTGTCGCAGGACCGACGGCCGATGGAGTAAATTTGCCGTAGAGTGGAGGACCGCGAATCGGTAGACGTAGCGTGGGACGGCCTCCAGTCCGATGGACCGATGACCTGAAGAAGGTAGCCGGTGGTGGCTGGATGCGGAAGGCAGAGGACCGGGAAAAATGGCGCGCCATGGAGGAGGCTTTGGACCAAAACTAAGCTGAAATGGTGGTGATGGTGAATGATGATGAATGTAAAATGAGCCCCCATTTTACATTCATCATCATTTGACTCTGTTCCAAGTTTAGTGCTATGTGACTTACATTTTTATAACAATTTGGTTAGATGGCTTCATATGAAACAAACTTTTGAAAGTTAAAATTAATAAAATCATGACATAAGGTCTACAATGAACCAGCCAAGCGCGACTAACCAATCTTTCAATTTTATCAATTAAAAGAGACATGAAATTAAATTTTTAAAATATGTACAGTACGCAAAGGAGATAAGTATCCATGTCGTCGAGAATAGTTGAAGATTTCTTAGAAACCAATGGGGGCTCTCAAATGAAATTTTATTAAATCATTGAACTGTTTATTCTCTATAAATTGTATTTTATTTTATTCATAAAAACCTATCGGTTTCTAAGTAAACTTCAACTGTTTCCGGCGACATGGATACTTATCTCCTTTGCGTACTGTACATATTTTAGTGTCTTAGTATAATTGTGTCTTATTTAGTATATTTGTGTCTTATTTAGTATAATTTGGTGATTTATTTTGAGTTCCTAGGGGTGCTCAATACACATCCGCCCGGGGTGCCAATCTACCCTACGCCGCCACTGGGTATGTACGGTCACCAAAAGAGATAAGTATCCATGTCGCCGGGAATAGTTGAAGTTTACTTAAAAACCGATGGGTGATTATGAATAAAATAAAGTACAATTAATAGGGAATAAACAGTTCAATGATTTAATAAAATTTTATTTGAAAGCCTCCATTGGTTTCTAAGTAAACTTCAACTATTCCCGGCGACATGGATATTTATCTCTTTTGGTGACTGTACGTACGTACCTGTAGTTGGTATTTTTCCCGCGACTTCGTCCACGTAGATTTCATATTTACGAACCTAACACCAATCACGGCCCCCTCTCAGAATTGTTGTTAAAAAAAATCTATATACATAAAACTTTATTATTTACCTAGAGGGCATTTACCTTTTTTTTTGTTCCGAGGTGGAAAATCCTCATGGTTGTCCTCCGCCCTGGGGGGGGCGTGGTGGAGGGGTCTGTCAGACTCTTACTGACTAAAAACCACCCCGGTGTTCCATCTCACACCTACGTCGGGGGTCGCGGGAACTGGAGATACTTCCGCAACCCCCGACTGGTGCCGAGCCACTTCTCGGGTCAAGGGGGGAGGGAGGTGTTAGACTCCCTCCCTGACGTCTAA
Source organism: Charanyca ferruginea (assembly GCA_947361185.1). Lineage (NCBI taxonomy): Eukaryota > Metazoa > Arthropoda > Insecta > Lepidoptera > Noctuidae > Charanyca > Charanyca ferruginea. The sequence continues at coordinate 14,356,830 of OX376059.1, read as the reverse complement.
GAGGGGCGTGCGGGGAACACTACGCGTCACCACCTCAGGTCCTGATGTATGTGGGGGGCGACAGACGTCCCCGAGTCTGCCGCCCCTGGACCCATTTAGGGGGGCCGGAAGAGGGCATTATCCACCCGCCGCCGACGACGTCAGGTGCGCCTGCTGCGGGCCGGGTAGATGGTAGAGATCTCCTTCTCCCTTTCCGCAGCCTCCTTCTGCGACATGACATTTTCGCAGAAGGAAACCACCGCGTCGCAGGACTCTGCGCTGTCGACCATCGACTCGACCACGGCCGAAGGCGACAGGTCACTGCCTACTTCTGAGACGAGGGCACGGCGCGACTTCTCGCAAGCGGCACACTCTGCCAGCGTATGCCGCGCCGTGACCTCCCGGCAGTCGACGCAGTGGTGACACCGGGCGTCCAGCTCCCTGTTTATGCGACACAGGTACTTCCCGAAGCAACCATGCCCCGAGAGCACCTGCGTCACCCGAAACGACAGGGAGCCGTGCTTTCTCCCGAGCCTGCGCTCGAGCACTAGCCGGATCGCCTCGATGATGGCGAGGCCGGCGGTAGGGCGCGAAAGCCTGTCCCGCGATTCCGCCACCAGGACCTCGCGAAGCTGAGACTGACGCAGATCCACGCTCGGCTGGAGCCCGCCCCTCAGCACCCAGTCGTACCCGATGTTCCACAGGGGCGGTCCTAAGACGGTACCCTGCGCAACACCGCACGACATGCGGCGCTGGTGTCCGCCATCACGTCCCACGTAGGTGACACACCTCCCGGATAGATAAGCCCCAACGATGCGGCGGAGGTAGGAAGGCACTCGATGATAGCGCAGTGCCTCCAGTACACAACTCCAGGGCAGGGTGTTGAACGCGTTGGAGATGTCCAAGGACATCGCCAACATCACCCGGGCCGCACACCGCTTCTTTCGCCAGGACTCTCACCCTCGATACAGCGTGTATGGTGCAGTGAGTGGGCATTTACCTATGCCAAGTTTCAAGTTGATTGACCTAAGAAATAAGATTCTTTATACAACTTCTCACTTTTCAAGGTAAATGTTTAAACATCCTTTCTTAATGCTCGGCTATATCATGAAAGGTAGTTCACGTTCCTAATCCTACCAGTGCTTTCGATTTTCTATTCAGCAGTATTTATAGAATATCCGAAAAGAAAATGAGAAACGTAATCTTTCTTTTATGTTCAACAGTTCAACTGTAGGTAAAGTTAATGGTACCAATTGTCATGTTTTTAACTTCAAAGGTAACGTATTTTCCACGTAAACTATCATCCCCCAGTTTACCCCCCCCCCCTTTAGAGGTGCAGTTTCAAATAAAACTGATACACATAGTTTTTGTAGTCGAAAACCGTTTGCTAATTTTCATGTTTTTCCAAAAAGCTATAGCGCAAAAGGCGCTAGTTTCATTCCAAGTACAAAAATGTCAGTTTCATACAAACTTTCATCCCTAATTTTACACCCTTAACGGTTGAATTTCTTGAAATCCTTTCTTAGTGCTTTTCGCTTAAATCATGAAAAGAACCAGCGTGCACTGCTTTCGCAGATTCTTTTATAATACCTACTAGCTGACCCGACAGACGTTGTCCTGTTCCTATATTATATTTACCCTACTCACCTACCCTACCCTGCCGTACCTACCTTTATACGAAAATGTTTTTTCTTTATTAATTTTTTTCGTAATTTTTCCAATATTTTTTTAATAGGTAGTTTTCTGCTATTCGGGACGGAGACAAATAGGTACAAAAAATCAAAAACCATGAAAATCGGTCCAGCCGTTCTCGAGTTAACAAACCTGATTTTGTTTCATTAAATATATTTATATAGATAGATAGACTAGCTGGGCAGCTAGTTCTATCTATTTTTTGCGTTCAAAATGTAATATACATTACCTACATACTTGAACAGTTAATTTCTCTAAAAATATAATTTAAAATGCATTTGTGTATCTATAGAATCCAAGTCGAATATAATCAAGATTTTATTACAATCAAAACCACTCAAATCTATCACTAATTATTTCTTTAAACTGACAAAATTCTTAAATTTGGAGGGCACTTACCTGAACTTGACCTGAAGTAGGTTTCCATATAAAACCGATTTTTGGCGAGAAACACTCAGATTATACTTAAGTCATAACAAGCTCATTTTAGCTGTGACTGTGAGTAGGTACAACACTCACAGTCACAGCTAAAATGAGGTTGTGTGTATGTAATCAGGAAGAAAAAATAGAGCCTTAAGCGAGAAAAAATATTGATGTGTGCAATATTATTGCTCGCTTAGGGCTCTATTTTTCTTCCTGATTACATTATCGTAATCAGGAAGAAAAAAAGCAATAATTAGCGGGTAAGTATTTAATATTTTTTGGTTGTTCACTCGATCGTTCATCTATTGTTGGGGGTCGTTCATCTTTTGGTGCCCCTACCCAACAAAAAATCAAAAACCATGAAAATCGGTTCAGCCGTTCTCGAGTTAAGTGTTCGAACAAACCCGATTTTGTTTTGTATATATATATCTGTATATATAGATATAGAGACATAATCTTCCGTTATTCTACCTACCTACCCTACCCTACCAAAAATTTTCTTTTATACAAATCTTGTCCTGACAATAACGAACAAAAAAAAAAGAAATAAGTATCCAATTTGGTGCAGTTGTTCGGAAGTTATGCGCTTACATCACATTTCGGCGATTAACTTTTATATATATAGGTAGATAGATAGAAGGTAGATAGATATAGATATTAGTATTTAGTATAGATATTTAAGGCAAATTATTATAGATAGAAGATAATTATTTAAGGCAAATAATTATAGATAGAAGATAATTATTTAAGGCAAATAATTATAGATAGAAGATAAAATACAGCATGCCCTCAACATGAGGCTTTATAAGGATTTTAGGATGAAAAACAAAAAAATTAATTGTAGCAGCCATAGTTTTAATCTTTGGAATGTACATATTGGTCGGCGTGTAAAAAATAAAGATGTTATGTTATGGCTTAATACTTAATAAGAAAGATTTTTGACAAGTTTTTATACAGATTTTTTATTTATCATAGCAAAATTAAATATTGTTTTATGCACCAGCTAGTGGACCCCACAAAAAACCGAACTTAAATTGAATAAGCAGATGAGTTGAACTTGCTTGAAAAAGTGATTTCTAATAATTCTAGTTTGTTCGTGAACACAATATTTTTTAATTACATGAATTGAGTACCTAAAAATATAAAGTTGCACTTACACAGGCCAATTTTTGTAGTAATTAGTGCAACCAACAATAGTAATGGACCAATTTAGTTTATTAATAAAGTTGTTTCATATCTTTCAGTATGTTTTTGCAATAGTTAAATACATATTGCAATCACAGTAAATGGCTTGATGAAATTGTCATAATATTTGACCAATTAATATGAATTGAGCAAATAAGTTCTCCATGTAAGTGCACCTTGTTGAATTATATAAAGGTGAGTCTACATTAAATAACATAACATGTTGTAAAAACATGTTTTCACACCACCTGCTCGACAATGTCAAATTATGTCATGCAAACCTAACCTAAGGTCTAGCATTTAATATTTTACTGAATTTCATTATAACTCTGAATTTGGAACATAAAGTAGAAATCACATACAAACATTTACAATAGGTAGTAGATACATACTACATACATTAAATGCATTTACCATTAAGATCTGCACTAAAGATACTTTGATTCTAGTACTATTGCTTTTTATTGTCTCGTAGATGGTGTGAAAAGTAGAGTATTTTCCCAGGGGATAAAGGTGCCTTCGTCTTGGGCCACTTTGAATCCCACACTGCACTCAGGATTTGTTAACTCAAAACTCCCTCCCTCCGCTCGGGAGTTACCACTAGAATTCTTTGATTTGTTGGGGATTTAATATGGCACCCTCTACATAAGACACTACTTTATCCCCTTAGTACATAATCTACTATTATATTGGTAGTACAGTAGTAGTTTACAGCAATGTGGTTGAGATTTATAACAAAAGTTTTATATCATGTTACTAAACCTATACATAAGGCTACATGTAGTTAGAGTACTTTCAGCCCTTTGAATTTCTTATGACTTCATTTATCATTAGGTAATGTTATGATACAAAAACATATACGACCAGACAATGCATTATGAACCTAATCAATTGTTAAGACATAAAATTATTCCAATTTGGGAAAATTATAGTTAAGTAAAAATAAATGAAATTAGTATTACAGGCAAATTTAAACATTTCATAACGCAAAACTAAAATAGGTATTTGTTGCCCAAATTAATTAAACTCATAAGTACAAACTATAATAGTAATGAATGCAGTCCTGCAGATCATACTCCCATTAACCTTATTTTACATACTTACTACATTTAGGAGCTACCACTACCACACTATTTCTTGTATAAAAGCACACCATAATTACAAATATCTAATACTACTTAATTGAATTTTTTGGCTATGAAATACACAAGATCTTTTACTCTATATCAGGTAAATCTTCTTCATCAGAGCTGGTGGTCTCTTTGCCATTTTCATCACCAAAGTTTCCCAATTTGCTTGAGAACATATCATTCATATCATCTAATTCATCTCCACTCTCATCCTCGTCTTGCCAACGGTTAAAATCAACTTTAAGCCAGTGGTGCTTCTTTTTGTCACTGGTTAAAGCTGGCCAGAATGGGTCGTCAGTTTTAGCTTTGGCCAGTACTACTTCGATTAACCTCCCTTTGTTAATGTAAGAACTTTTATCTGGATCAATATCTGAATATAATGGTATTACAACCTCGTGTACCTTCTGATCCGGTGTGCAAATCCCTTTAAATGAGACTACTTTATTCTCAATTTTAATATCGGGTTTCTCACATTCTACGTTAAACGTCAAAAACACACGAGCACTTCTCTGCGCCCATGAAACCGATGGAGGAGTAGCAAAGATTTCAGCTGTCATTTTATCTGAAATTTAAAGTTTTATGAAAAATTGTTTAAGACCTAGCTATCATTAAAAGAAGTGTTATACTTACAGAATTATAAGTTTCTGCTAATTGAGTTTGGCTTCTCTTGACAACAACGTTCGCTTTTCACTTCACTCGGGTTGGCAGCTTGGCACTCTTGGCAGGCAGACACAGTGTTGCCTGATGGATAAACAAATAATCAGAAAATACAATGTTGTAGCCTCAAAATTGCAGCGTTTGTAATAAAATTACTGGGAAATGGATATAAAAAAAAAACAATGCATTTTTTTACATTGCAATGAAAACACATTCCGTTGTTGGCATTTGCCTATATTAATGTTAAGAATTAACTTCATTTAAGGTTACTCTAGTTCATTCTTGACTAAGACGGGCCCATGAATATATAGGTATAAATGGAACCAACACTTAGAACAAAATCTTGAAACCAACTGTGGGCTAATGCTCTCTTTCTGAATGCATACATAAGAACGAGACAGTGATATGTGTTTTCTTTATCTTATGTATGCATTCAGAAAGAGAGCGTCTGCCCACAGTTGGCTTCACTTAGGTATTTAGAGTGTTGCCTCCACTTTTATCTATAAGCTTCTTGGACGGGCCTTAGTCAAGAATGAACTAAAGTAACCTTAAATGAACTTAATTTCAAGAATTCAAGAACAATACTTGTCTAAGTAAAGAAGCAATACTATGCGAAGTAAGGCATTTCTCAGTGCGTTCCATATGTCAAGCCTTCCAATTCATAAACAATACTTAGACGACTCTTCACTATGCGAATACACTGCGTTGAAAAGAGCTCTGTAATTGGTCCGTTTGTGTTACGTACTTTACTTCGCTTCGCTGACTGACAATTCATTTGTCAAATAAAACGGCTTTTTGTGGTGCTGGTAATTAATAGAAATGATTGCGTCGATAACAACAAATATGGATACAACTACGTCGTTCGGTTTATCAAGCACAACTTTCAGGTAAGTAGGAATCATTGATTTCACTGTTTTCGTTCAATAATCATTGTGATAAAAATAACTATGTAGTTAAAAAATTCGTATGCTTATTGCCTTTCCAGGTAGTGTAGAAATTTGATGAATTGCCCTATTTTTAAACAAAACAGAAGAGACGCCCTTTTCACTATTCTCGAAATCATTAGCTAGCTCACACTTATAAGGTCTGCTGTAATCATCTGTAAAACAACATGTTGATAGCACTTGTACCTACTTACTTATAAAGTAATAAGAATACTGTTCAATATGTACCTAATTTAGAGCATATTATCGTGCATTCCACCCATTGCACGGTAATGTGAACTAAGCTGACTGAATAGACAGTATCAAGTTCAGCCCTTTCATATACAGGCCCTACATACTCTAACGCTAGGTTTCCTAAGTATATTCTTATTCTTACAGCTGTTACTGCCTAGTCCTGCGATGCGCGAAGGGTCTGCTCGTCCCCTCCTCCGCGACCCCGAGCCTGTATAAACGCGTGCGCTGTATCATTTTCGAGCGATCGAACACTAGTTTTGTATTCATTCCGAACATAAAGAACAAATTATATTTGTAAATTTGAAAAGTAATAAACGAGTAGTATATTGGCAACTAGAGTATATTTTCAGCTCCGCACACTTACCTGACACACATCACAAGTATAAGGTCTAGTCTTAGACCCAAATTTGAATCATATCAATTACTTATATGGCAATAACCTGAAAACTGCCAGAATAATAAAATCTTTGGGCCCCAACGCTAGCAACTAATAAATTGGTGGCACTGGAAGACCTCTTGCAGTTATTTTTTGTAATAAATTAGGCACGATAACAGACATTAGGTTTTTAAGCTCGTTAAACGAAAACTGGAATGTGGATTCAAAGATGAAGAAGAATTTCGAGAAGAAGTGTTTCTCGTTAGATAGACTCGACGACGGCGAATTATTACTGCACGATCTTCTCACTTCACACTTTATAAAAAAAATTTGGTGACTAATAATATTGAATAGGGTAGGTAGATGATACCCAAGAAGCTTATAGATAAAAGTGGAGGCAACACTCTAAATACCTAAGTGAAGCCAACTGTGGGCAGACGCTCTCTTTCTGAATGCATATATAAGATAAAGAAAACACATATCACTGTCTCGTTCTTATGTATGCATTCAGAAAGAGAGCATCAGCCCACAGTTGATTTCAAGCTTTTGTTCGAAGTGTTGGCTCCATTTATACCTATATCTTCAAATTGATTCCACTAATCAATTGACATACTTTTTATGAGCTGTCAAAACCCGATTTCCACATAGATTTTGTGTGGCAATAATGCTGGATAAAATGGCAAAAAATAAAATGGCAAAGGCTAAAATGTGGCGTCACTTTTCTACAAACTCAATTGACAAACTACTCAAGTATTGATTTCAAAGCAACCCTAGTCGCTACTTAAACGCCTTATTCACCATCCATCTTGCTGTGCGTCCCGCCAAGGTCATACGTCAAAAGTATCGTGAAAAAAAAACAATTAATAAAAGTTATTGACGTACAGCAAGCTTATTCACGGTCGTTTTGCATCGTGCATCGTGCATGACCTTGGCAGGACGTACAGCAAGATGGATGGTGAATAAGGCGTTTTAGTTTGCTTGTCATGGCTGTCACTAGCATGAAGATATAGGTATAAATGGAGCCAACACTTAGAACAAAAGCTTGAAACCAACTGTGGGCTGATGCTCTCTTTCTGAATGCATACATAAGAACGAGACAGTGATACGTGTTTTCTTTATCTTATGTATGCATTCAGAAAGAGAGCGTCTGCCCACAGTTGGCTTCACTTAGGTATTTAGAGTGTTGGCTCCACTTTTATCTATAAGCTTCTTGGTCACTAGTGATATGACTTATTGGTATAGTCTATGGAGGGTAGAGGTAAGGAGAACCCATGAAGATATAGGTAAAGATGGAGCCAACACTTTGGAACAAAAACTTGAGTCAAATACCTACGTATCTCCATATCACTCTCTGTGGGCCGACCTCTCTTTTCAGTGTGGCCCATAGTATTGCTATCTCCTTATTTAAATCTCCTAAACTAAATTCTTCGAAATAGTCTTCACACTAACCAAATCAGAATTTAAACCCTGTCAAATAATGTTATTATCCGGATCAATAGTTGTACTATGATTAGTTAAGTTATAAAACATAAAATTTTAGGTCACACTCACGCGTCACGCATGCAAAACTGGGTTGACGAGCAGTGAATTACAATGCCATTTCTTAAGGAATCGGTAATGTGGCAACATTGACACTATGTGTCAACATAAATATGGTCAGGCGGTTGTTTACTTTGCAGTTCACAGCTTTGTTTGGTATTTTTCGAGGTAATCATCGATATAATTAAAGAAATGGTGCAAAAATGACTTGTGCGATTGTGGTAGCGGTGTCCAGGAGGTGATTTAAAATTTCACCCGTAAGTGTTAAAATAGTGATTTCTGACATTGAATCATTGTAAACATTTACGTTGTTTTTTCACTTAATTTCTTCTTAAAACGTTTTACCAGTGTTTTTAACATATTAGTAAATGATAACTATATAAAGATCAAATTCTTTAACATTAAATTTAATTGATTTAGTGCAATCTATTTGATTTTATTTAAAGGAAGTCGTATTGAAGTAGTCGTTGGAGGAAAAGTGAGTATATTAGGGGGTTCATAAGGGTTTTCTGATATCCCTACAACAGTTTTTTTTGACGGGGACGAAATATAAAAAACACAAATAAAAATCCTTACTTTTAGGTTAGAAACGTACATATTTTGACCAAAAATATGTATTACAATGATCCTAATTACGTGAAACTAAACGCAATGCCACCATTTTGTCACCTTATCAGCTGTAACTGTCATGAGGCCTTATACTCTCAGCTCTCACTCAGAAGTAATTGTACTTTATTATTTGGAGCAGCAGCAGCAATTAGGAAAAATTAGAAAAAGTCCAGATTGATGAATCTAAATTCGGGAAAAGGAAGTACAACCGAGGTAAATATATATTAGATATATACTTGTCGGCGACGAGATCCACGAACAACAATAATGTATGTAGTATCTATAGGGCGCTAATTAAATTTAAATGTTTGTTATTTTTCTTATAAGATTCTAATTAGTATATATACGGGTGTATTTACGTAATATTTTAACGATTCATTCTAATAAGACTGGTTATTTGATAGTTGTAAAGTAAAAGTTTGATCTCAAGTAACTTTGTCCAAATAATTACGTAACTTGAAAAAGTGATTTTTTGTTTGTGTACATAGCTATTTGATTTTAGTATTAAAAGTTAGATCTTGATTTGAAAACATATATACAAAAGGTTTCATAAGGATAGAACTTACCAATTTAAGTTATAGCAAAAAATGTAAAGTGAAAATTGCGAGTCACACAATTTTACGAGTTTTTGTTCTAGGATTTTTTAATTAAGTTATTAAATAGTTAAGATTTGTGTTTTATTTTATTAATTAGGTTTATCATTAGTTAATAAGATAAAAATTGTAAGGATTTATTTAAATAAATAAATAAAATAAGGGGTCCAAAGTTTTCGGCTAAGTGAAAATTGTCGAGCAAAACAGGCCCAAATTACGCGGACCTCTGTCCGGTAAGGCAGGCCGGTATATAAGGCGAGCCATTTTTCGGTTCAAGTCATCCCGTATTAGTAAGACTCGACGACCGAGACATACTCTGACCGACCCTGACGATGCTATTACTCTCCTCCAGGAGAGCAATAAGGCCACCAGTACAGTTAAGAAACACAGACACAGACCGCCGTCATTCCGTCCTCGCCGCCGAGGCCCGCCGCGACGACCCCGTACGTCCCCTCCCCGACCCTTGCTCGTGCCAGCTCGTGCCGCTGAGCCTGTAGTTTTAAATTCGTCCCAAAATAATGGAAATCCGATCCAGCCTGTCCCTTTGCTGTCCTCTCCCAGCGACGCCCTAAGCCAAGGCTCGTACCCCACAGGGGGTGCCCTTAGCGTGTAGTCGCTTAGTTTGTAAGATATTTTGCCCTGGCTGGAGGCCCTAAAAATAATAATTTTTAAGGTACCACAGGAAAGTCCGGTTAAGCAGCCGACAACCTCCTAGGTTGACCTGCGAGATGCCAATCCGAAAAAAAAAAAAAAAAAAAAAACGGTTCAAGTCAGTCGCAGCTCAGCCGTTGAAGAGGCAACAACAAGAAAAGGGAAGCAAGCCGAAAACTGCGGACAAGAAAGGTTCAAGAATGTCTGCGTTTTATTTGCCTGCGCCGCCTCTTCGTCTCTCCCGTGGTCCTAGTGGGTGGTGCCCACGAACACATACGCATTCAGGGGTGCGTGGGGACGTACGTCACCAGCAAACAGTCAGTCAAAAAACGTACGTCAAACAAACGTTTGGGAGATTGTCCCAGGGTGCCTGCGGGTACTGACCATACCCCAGCCGCCCGAAACAGTTGGTCCTTAGAGATCCGGATCCCTGCGAGAAGAAGACAGAAGAGTTCAGAAGAATCAGAAGACTGCGTTCAAGATGCCGGTAACCAGGTCGCAGAAGGATGCCCCCTTACGCCCCGGCTCCAGTCCCTCTCTGAAAAGGACGCGACAGAAGGAACGTCGGGGTCAGAAGGGGTCACGTCAGCGTCGGCGTCATCGGGAACTGCAACTACAACAGACACGAACACTTCTTCAGGCACCGCGACGACGGAAGGTACCACAGAAACAGAGACCACGACTGCGACTGAAACCACGGCGGCTTCTGATAAGAAGAAGGAAGATGCCGCAAGAAGACCCCAGAAGATGTTCCGGAAAAGGGTGATTATGGCTCCGCCACGACCCTGAAGCCGAAGGGGGTCGGTCGTCGTGCCAGGTCCACGAAGACCACGAGTTCCTCGGCCAGAAGACGCGAGCTGGCAGCCAGAGAAGAGGTTGCACGCTTGGAGCTGAAGCAAGCACAAGCTGAGGCGAAGCTGGCCCGTGTCAGATTAGAGCTGGCACAATGTGAAGATGAGGATTCCGTGGATGAAGATCAGGAAGATAGAACAGCACAGGTGCAGAACTGGATCGAGACATCCGAGTTGTAAGATGGGAACAAAGAACAGCCAGAGCTACGGGATCAGCGCCCACCAGAAGAGCCACAGAAGGTGAAGCCTGAAGAGAACTCTTCAACGGGAGGGGCTACGATCGAGATTCGAGCGTTGGCAACGGCGTTGAAAGAATCCTTCACCACAAAAGGAGGACCAGCGGCGCAACCGAAGTACATCTACGAGTTACCCTACTTCGACGGCAACAGCAGCGAATAACTAGCCTTCAAGGTGGTCTACGAAGATACCGCACCGATGTTCAACGAAGTTCAAAACATGGCTCGACTAAGAAGAGCACTGAAGGGCAACGCAAGAGAAGCTATCAAGAGCCTGCTGTACTCTGAAGCATCTCCGTTGGAAGTCATGCAAGCCCTCAGGAGAAGATATGGAAGACCTGATGCGCTGGTGCTGGCAGAATTGGATAAGGTCAAGGCGTTTTATTTGTAAGGTGTTTTATTTATAATCTACGTCGCTGCGAATCTCTTAGAGAACTGTTTAAAAAGATTAATATTATGACAGTGCCCTGTCAATTTATTTATGAAAATATTATGTATGTTAGAAAAAACATACATCTTTTTAAGAAATTAACTGATCGACATAATTTTAATACAAGAAATAAAGATAAAATAGCTCAACCATTTTTTAGATTATCTAAAGTACACACATCTTTTATGGGGTACTCTGTTAAATGTTACAATAAAATACTACCTTGTGATATATTAAAACTAAATGAAACAAAATTTAAAAGATACATTAAAGGTAGACTTTGTAAACAGGCATACTATAAGTAAGAGGATTATATCCAAGATAAGAATGCTTGGGAACATGCTGGTCCGGCACCATAGGACATAATTTAATATAGACAAAATCAATTGATTGCTAATTCAAATGACTAAATCTAATACTACATATAATATACATACTATTCTTTATTGTACTTAATAGATTATTCTGGCTCACACACTATTCATTGTTTGTTGGAATAGAAGTAGTCGTCTACTGTATTATTATTTGTAAATATGTGAACACTGTGTGTCTATGTACATAACTTAGCTGTCATTTCTTAACTTGTGATACTTTGTGCATACCATAATATAGTGATTTTTATACAAGATACATCGTATTCACATAACATAATCATTCTTGTACATGAAAATATTGTAAACACCCTTTTTTAAAAGAGTATGTATGGAGTTTCTTGCCCATTCTTCTCCATACGAAACTACCATTTGGAATGGGCAACTAGATTCAAATTTTACAATATGACGTTCAAAAGTGCCTTTTAATGAAATAAACTAATTGAAATAAATGATTTGACTTTGACTTTGCGTTATCGAAGATCTCTGAAAATCCCAGGGATATATGCGTCTTCGCGAGCCAGATCAACAACAGCGTAACAGCAATAAAAGGATTGAAGAAACCGCAGTACCTGCATTCGCCTGAGATGGTGAAGCAAATCATAGAGATTTTTATTGTTATTTCATCGAGTTTAGAATTAATATTATTTTATTTCTTAATTCAATTTCAACAATACGCATACGTGATATAAACAAACTTAGACGAGATATTTGTTTAGCCTAGGCCTTAATGGTAAGGAGAATGTAGATATTTAGAAATACTAAATATAAAGCTACTACTTATAGCGATGTCCTGGCAAAAATAAAATAAAGGTTACCCTACTTAGAAAGAGAGTGTTGGCCCACAGAGGGCGAGATAGTGGTACATGGACATTGCTTCAAGCAGGTATTCGAAGTGTAGACTCCATTTTAATCTACAGCTTCATGGGAGAACCGTCTCTGTGTATCAAAAGTGTCCGTTAAAATGTGTTAAATAAGACTGGCGCTACAATCGCGACCGGGTAAAAAATTTCTATCTCTAATTTTCTATATTTTAGTCTGTCAACAATTGCTCATTTATACCCATGGATTATTATTACGTCCATGTTTATACCATACCCTGTGCATACCCTGTATAGGTATATTATATTACTCTGTGCGCTAGAGCCATTTTGGCAGGTTTTGAAACTTATTTACTGCATAAGCTGGACCCTTTTTCAACTTTCCCCCTAAATGAGATAGTTCTCCTTAGCTCTATCATCCATAGTAGGTGTAGTCCAACAAACATAAATAAAATATGATCTTTAACTAGTTCCAAAAACTGCCACTTCACAGATAAGTTGGTATATTTAGACATTTACGTTTCATAGAGCAACGCCCAGTGTTCCGTGTTGCTGGAGTTTGCTGAAGAAAACCATCATAAAAAAATGTGTTGGTCAAAAACAAATAGATTAATATATTATTTTATTTTGATTTTTGCAATTTTCTTCTGAGTTTTTTCACTACAGATTTTTTTAAACCATAGAGCCGGTCGACCGATGTTCCGCGTTGCTCTATGGTATAGGGAGATCAAAAAAAAATCCCAGACATCCTAACCCCTCGTTTACACCAAAAAACAAGTACCTATAATACATGTCAAATACACAACTTGTATAAAACATGTCTTGACACAACTTGTCTGAAACTTGTAGAATACATGTTTTGTTTTATCTTTTGTTCACAAAGTTTCATACATGTATAAAACACTTTTATGGTGACACCAGAGTCTGTGATTACGTTGTACGGCGCGCGGTCAGCATTTACCGCGGGTAAGCGCCAACCAAAGCCGGCGCCCTCGTTGCTTGATCGACCTTCGCTAGGCCTTCCCTAGGTAACTAGGGATCTCACCCGGCGGGGGTCTGGTCGCACGGGCGCCGTGAAACACTTACGGCGCTCCCGCGGTCACATACCACAAACACTGAACAGCGCAAGGGAATGTGTCCCACGCGCTTAGGTGTTGAAATGATCCCCCCCCCCGCTACCCCGGGGGGAGGGAAACCAAACGCCCGGCTCCTACTTTTAGGGGCCGCGAACCCGACACCTTGGACAAGGGGCTACAACCCCGACACCGACTCCTCGTGCCCCCATGTCGGGGTGCACAGAGACGACTTCGTACGGCCAGAGTCTGTGAGAGGTCACTCTTCGCTTGACGCTCGCCGCGCACGGACGTGTCGCCGCTTTGCTCCACGCTCTGCCGCTACGCTCGTCCCCTGCTCTCGCTGCGCCCGCCACAACGATTCCTGTAGTCAGCCGACTGCAACCAACTGTTCAAAAGTTGCCTTTTTCAAGGCGACGGCTGAAATTCCTATTTCTATAAACAGAGTCTGTCGTGTAGCTTCACTAGGCCCCTTCAGGGCAAAACCACACTTTCGTGGTACTCGGTGGATACCTTACGGTGCCAACGAAGCCGAGTGGGTGTTGCCCCAATCACACCCGCCAAACCCCTTCAGGGCGAGGCAGTCAATTGGAGTCGGGAGCTAGTGTTTCGGCCTTGGGGGGTCTCCTAGTCGAACCTAGTCTCTGGTTTCCTTCCACAGCGACACACCTAGTGTCGGTTGGGTGTGTCTACACCCTTCGCACTAGACTGGCTAGGGCCCCGTTCGCACAATAAGACTGGCGACGGTACCAACCACCAATAGGTACTCACCTCCCTGTCTACACCCGACAGGGAGGGTTACACATCCCCGGGCCACTCCACCCGGGGAGTTAGAGTTAGGTGTTAGGTTTAATTTAGGCTTCCCTGAGAGTTAAATCTCCCAAAATTCCCTCCCCAACTTAGCTTTCCCTCCGACCATGTCGGACGCTAAAATATTAGCGTACGTCAAGGCCCGCTTATTTAAAAGCGCCCTGTTCCAAGCCGATCTAGCGATATGGCTAGAGAACTCGTCCGCGTCCCGTAAAGCAGCCGAAGCTAGCGTCGCTGACTTCAGTGACGTGTTTGATAGCCCCTTTTCCCCCGATAACGCCAACGAAGGCACACCTGTGGCGGCATCCTCTATGCCACCGCAAATCCCGTCCCTATTGTCAATTAAGACAACAAGCCCGTACGCGGAAACACCTATTGTTTCCGAGCCCATTGTTCCCGCGACCATTGTTCCCGCGGCTATTGTTCCCACGCAGCTGCGCTCTGCGTCGCCATGTTTCTCAGAAACAATGGATACTTCTGTTCCTGTCTCTGAGCCATCTCACTCCGACTCTGAGGAAGCCCACTCTGCCTCCGCGTCCTCGGACGACGACTACCAAGTTGTCGGTCCGGGAGGCAAGAGAAAGAAGGGTAAGAGTCCCTCTCAGGCCACCAAGGCCAAGAAAGCCGTAGCCGCGCACCCCCCCCCTCCCCCACCCCCTCGGTTCGGCCCCCTCCGTCTCAGCTACCTCTCGTCAAGAGGGCAGCCGTCCCGCTAGTCCCTTGTCCACTGCTGCCCCCAATCCTTCAGTTTCAAAAAAGCAACTACCCGCCCCGCCTCCCTTGTTCATCCAGGACTAGGCGAAGTGGACCGACGTGTCCAAATTGTGTAACGATCGTAAGATCAAATACACAAACGCGCGCTCGACCCAACAGGGTATCAAAGTTCAAGTTCCCACGGTGAACGACCACAGGGAACTTACATCCTTGTTAAAAGTGAGGAACATTTCGTTCCACACTTATTCCCTGCCCGATGATAAACCCACCCGTGTGGTAATCCGACGCGTCCCCAAAGAAATCTCAACGGAAGAGATTCTCGCCGACCTTCAGTCGCAAAATGTCCCAGTATCCGCTGTGCATCGTCTGCACAAAGCTAGGGGTGCGATTGCATACGACTCGGTTCTTGTCGTGTGCGATCACACCGACGGCCACCATCCGATCTTTAAAATTCGATCAATTTAATATTTAAATTTCATCCGATGCTTAAAATTGAGAAAATTGAAATAAAATAAAATTACATTATTGCTATGTTTAAATATGAATTTAAAAAAATATTAATTCAAAATTGTTAACAGGAATAATTAATAACTGCAACAAAACATTGAATCATATCTACCTCACTTTTAGGTCCTACCAACCCCTACCATGTCATACTGCTTAATTATTCCTAATTCCTGATTCCTAATTTCCTAGTAGGCAGATAGAGCTAAGATTTTTGGTAATCTCGAACTTAGACCATTGATTTAGGTTAATACCCAGACACAAGGCAAACACAAGTGCTCATCACACAAATATTTACCCTGGGCGGAATTCGAACCCGCAACACGCTGCGTCGCAGTCAATCGCTCAGTAATATCTCAAATAGGTAAGTACAAATAGTTGCAAAGTCTTTAAACTTTTGGGCAATAATTATAACCCTAATATTGCAAACAAAACGTTAGTTTTACAACATTGTAGCAGAAGGTTTTCTACAACATCGGTTCAGTCAAGTTTTTGTGTTGTGGGTAACATGTTGCTCGCAACCACGGCTCACCTCAACTCAACTCACCTATTTCCATGCTGGCAACATGAAATTTTGTAATGTTGCTTGTAGTTGTGAATGAGAAAAGCATTCCTCATCCGCGGAAAACAAAATCTGCGCGACATTATTATCAGGTACCTCAGTGGCGTAGCGTGCCTTGGAGGGGCCCTGTATCAAAATTAGTTGGGGGGCCCAAATGACTGGTAAATATTTCTCACAAAAGAAACAAAAATGCTTGCACTAAATTAAAAGAAATAAGTAACTATTGATTATAAGTTATCCTCGCCTTCCTCCTAGAAATTGAGCTAGCCAAACAGTTCAAATTAAATATAGGTACACTTTTCTTGCCTTTTTTTCTGAAAATTGATTTATTAAATCATCTATAGCTGAAGACGTTTCAGTTTTTCTAAAACCTCCTCCCTTTTCTGTTTACTTTTTCTTTTCATAGCTCCACTGGGATACTCTCTTTTCCTTTCACTCATTCTTTTCACAAATCAAACTAATTAACCAATAAATAATCAGAAGAACAAGATTGTGTTGTATTACAATTACAATGTTATAACGTTTGATTTGAACCGGAATGAAATAAAACGCGAAAATATTGCTCTCCATGTTTTGTCATTGTACAGACGCCAGCACATCAAGCTACTACAATCTGTCACATTTCTTTAATTGATTTTCAACTTTATGGTTAAAGAATAAGGTTCAAGATTGATTGGGAAAATGTGACAGTTTCGGGTAGGTTGACCTGCTTGTGCCTGTACATCTGTTATTGCGGGATTCCCCGGTGATGTAGATTGTTGCCAACTTTTGGGAACTTTAACCCGGGAAAAAAAGAGATTGCTATTTCAAAAATAGCAATCCCTTTTTTTCCCTGGGCTTTTCTTTGGCCATTTCTGAAGTGAAAACTCTATAGGCACAGACAGATTTTTTTATTTGGTTTTTTTTTCGGGAAGGATGAGATTAAGTGACGTTGTGGATAACATTTTACTAATTTTTGCTTGCACACGTTAGGGGCCTCTGTAGCCCAGCCGCGGCCCTCCATAGATTAGACTTTTTTGGCATAAGTCATTGACATTACATTACATATTATCTGGGGGCACGGTAGTGCCCCCGCCAAGACCAGCAAAGCGAAGCGCAAGGGCACTACCTACCTGTTCTCGAAGTGCTTCGTCGTTTTTTTGCACCCTCATAACCTTTTGGGTTTGGGTTATACCAGATAAACAAAATTCTCGGAACAGTGGATTTATTAAACATATATTATAAGTTTCAATTGAATAGCTCTCATAGTTTAGATTTTATTAATACCTAAAAAACCTCGATTTCGTCACTGACTCACACACTGATGATCATCAAAATTCTAGGGTACTTCCCGAAGTCCTAGAAAGCTGAAATTTGGTAGGTTCCGTACACAAACATCAAAAAAATTCTAAAACTAGACAAAATTAACAAAAAGAAAATTATCATAAGCAACTGCAAAAAAAAGTGAAATCCCACTAAAAACATTTTCATGTAAAGTATTGCCAAGACGAGACCGTATAGCTCGAATTATTAAAAAAATATCAGATCTCATGTAGAGCCAATCTTCTAACTCTACACGCCATAACTCTACAAACCCTAACTTCGCAAACTCTACACTTCAGTCAAAATACGTGGCTTGGCCGTTTCGGTACCGTCACTTCACTGTTCATTACTTTTCTGTAACACAATAGTTCTTGAACGGCCATGCCACATATTTTGACTAAAGTGAAGTGAAGTTAGGGTTTGTAGTGGGATATATATTACTGCGCAAGGACCAGGGCCTCAAGTCTGCTATTACAATAGTGTCAGAATGGTCTATCATTAATTTCATAATTATTGTTGATTTTGACAAGTGCAGTAATCTATACTAATATTATAAAGCTGAAGAGTTTGTTTGTTTGGTTGAACGCGCTAATCTCAGAATCTACTGGTTCGAAATGAAAAAATCTTTTTGTGTTGGATAGTCCATTTGTCGAGGAAGGCCCATGCGAAGCCGGGTCGGGATGCTAGTCTACTAATATAATGGCGTCATTATGACTTTCCAATGGTCAACCACTGACACGCCATTGAAAGAAATGATATAGAATGGTAATCTCGTACAAAATGACAACTGAATGACTGACTAATTAGGCGGTAAGTAATCTGCTAAAATTTTGACAGTTACTTTGATCAGTGACCTACCATTAGAACGTCATTGTGCAGTCATTGCTTCTAATTCGACCGACCAATGATCGACCATTATGAATTTAGCAGATTACGAACTTTTAGCAAAATGACAATGGGATCGTGTTGAAATGACGTATCCATAAAAATAGCAGACTTGGCCCCCAGGCCAACCGCACGACAAAATGGCACCAGCTCGTTGGTCCTAAAATGACGGTTTAGGACCAATTAGCCAAACGCGACTCAGTCAGTCGTCAGTCGACAATGGTCCGCGCGCGGGTGAGAACGAGTATTTGCTTGTCATCATTGACATATAAATATTACTGCGTAAATTAATGCTGCAGGGCCAGTTCTTCTATCGTATATATGTACTGACACCTGTCAACGGTCTGTGTAATCTACATTAATAATATTATAAAGTGGTTTGTATGTTGTAACGAATAAATTCTTAGAATACTACAAAATTCTTGAGTGACATAGGCTTTTATACATTGAAAAAATTAGGAATCCTTAAGAAAATTCACGCGGACGAAGTCGTGGGCAAAATGCTAGTGTAGAATATACCGTCACGCAGGTCCTCGGAAAGATGAGAGTAGACTTGCCGATCGTCTTCTTAAAATACTCCCTTAGTTGCCTTTTACAATAACCTCGGGAATAGATGAGTGGTAATAAATAATCTACTCTTCTTATATCCAGGGCAGAGAATACCGATTTCCAGTAAGTATATTGACTCTTTATATGTCTGTGGTACCTATATAGGTTGTTTCAATATCGGCAACCGGTCCTAGCGCGTCCTTGTATTGACCACATTTCCTATGTGTAGGTATATTTGTGGAATGTCCCATGATTTTGAAGATGAATAACTATGGTGTAATCTACAAATTATTGATACGAATTTGCTTAGGAGCATAAGTAATTGTAATTAAAATTTACAGAAAATATTATACCAGAATTAAAATTCAAATTCTTTATTTGCTTTATCATGGTATTTATAGGTCTTACAATTAAAACAGAAGTACAAACATGTTTAGCTATTGGAACTACATATAGCATGCAAAATCGAGGCATCATAACCTATTTTAAAATTTATTGTCAAAAAAGTTATGGGTATTGAGCCATTCCAATAATTTGGTTTTAAATAGTCTATTATTTAAGATTTTAAGTTCCCTAGGTATTTTATTATAAATTCTTACACACATAGTTAGACAACTTTTGCCGTATTTGAACAATCTGGGAGTGTCATAAAAACTAATCTATTTTGGTCTCTCCGATTTCTTGAGCTTACGTCAGACACTTTTACAAAATATACTTTATATTTCCATACAAACATGCATATTTCATATATATAAAGACACGGTAGCGGTAATAGACCAAGTTTTTATTTAAATACTATGTATTTATGATCTGGTATAATATTTTCTGTAAATTTTAATTACAATTACTTATGCTCCTAAGCAAATTCGTATCAATAATTTGTAGATTACACCATAGTTATTCATCATCAAAATCACATAGGAAATGTGGTCAATACAAGGACGCGCTAGGACCGGTTGCCGATATTGAAACAACCTATATAGGTACCACAGACATATAAAGAGTCAATATACTTACTGGAAATCGGTATTCTCTGCCCTGGATATAAGAAGAGTAGATTATTTATTACCACTCATCTATTCCCGAGGTTATTGTAAAAGGCAACTAAGGGAGTATTTTAATAAGACGATCGGCAAGTCTACTCTCATCTTTCCGAGGACCTGCGTGACGATATATTCTACACTAGCATTTTGCCCACGACTTCGTCCGCGTGAATTTTCTTAAGGATTCCTAATTTTTTCAATGTATAAAAGCCTATGTCACTCAAGAATTTTGTAGTATTCTAAGAATTTATTCGTTACAACATACAAACCACTTTATAATATTATTAATGTAGATTACACAGACCGTTGACAGGTGTCAGTACATATATACGATAGAAGAACTGGCCCTGCAGCATTAATTTACGCAGTAATATTTATATGTCAATGATGACAAGCAAATACTCGTTCTCACCCGCGCGCGGACCATTGTCGACTGACGACTGACTGAGTCGCGTTTGGCTAATTGGTCCTAAACCGTCATTTTAGGACCAACGAGCTGGTGCCATTTGGTCGTGTGGTTGGCCTGGGGGCCAAGTCTGCTATTTTTATGGATACGTCATTTCAACACGATCCCATTGTCATTTTGCTAAAAGTTCGTAATCTGCTAAATTCATAATGGTCGATCATTGGTCGGTCGAATTAGAAGCAATGACTGCACAATGACGTTCTAATGGTAGGTCACTGATCAAAGTAACTGTCATAATTTTAGCAGATTACTTACCGCCTAATTAGTCAGTCATTCAGTTGTCATTTTGTACGAGATTACCATTCTATATCATTTCTTTCAATGGCGTGTCAGTGGTTGACCATTGGAAAGTCATAATGACGCCATTATATTAGTAGACTAGCATCCCGACCCGGCTTCGCATGGGCCTTCCTCGACAAATGGACTATCCAACACAAAAAGATTTTTTCATTTCGAACCAGTAGATTCTGAGATTAGCGCGTTCAACCAAACAAACAAACTCTTCAGCTTTATAATATTAGTATAGATTACTGAACTTGTCAAAATCAACAATAATTATGAAATTAATGATAGACCATTCTGACACTATTGTAATAGCAGACTTGAGGCCCTGGTCCTTGCGCAGTAATATATATCCCACTACAAACCCTAACTTCACTTCACTTTAGTCAAAATATGTGGCATGGCCGTTCAAGAACTATTGTGTTACAGAAAAGTAATGAACAGTGAAGTGACGGTACCGAAACGGCCAAGCCACGTATTTTGACTGAAGTGTAGAGTTTGCGAAGTTAGGGTTTGTAGAGTTATGGCGTGTAGAGTTAGAAGATTGGCTCTACATGAGATCTGATATTTTTTTAATAATTCGAGCTATACGGTCTCGTCTTGGCAATACTTTACATGAAAATGTTTTTAGTGGGATTTCACTTTTTTTTGCAGTTGCTTATGATAATTTTCTTTTTGTTAATTTTGTCTAGTTTTAGAATTTTTTTGATGTTTGTGTACGGAACCTACCAAATTTCAGCTTTCTAGGACTTCGGGAAGTACCCTAGAATTTTGATGATCATCAGTGTGTCAGTCAGTGACGAAATCGAGGTTTTTTAGGTATCAATAAAATCTAAACTATGAGAGCTATTCAATTGAAACTTATAATATATGTTTAATAAATCCACTGTTCCGAGAATTTTGTTTATCTGGTATAACCCAAACCCAAAAGGTTATGAGGGTGCAAAAAAACGACGAAGCACTTCGAGAACAGGTAGGTAGTGCCCTTGCGCTTCGCTTTGCTGGTCTTGGCGGGGGCACTACCGTGCCCCCAGATAATATGTAATGTAATGTCAATGACTTATGCCAAAAAAGTCTAATCTATGGAGGGCCGCGGCTGGGCTACAGAGGCCCCTAACGTGTGCAAGCACAAATTAGTAAAATGTTATCCACAATGTCACTTAATCTCATCCTTCCCGAAAAAAAACCAAATAAAAAATCTGTCTGTGCCTATAGAGTTTTCACTTCAGAAATGACCAAAGAAAAGCCCAGGGAAAAATTTGCTAGAAAGAGATTGCTATTTTTGAAATAGCAATCTCTTTTTTTCCCGGGTTAAAGTTCCCAAAAGTTGGCAACAATCTACATCACCGGGGAATCCCGCAATAACAGATGTACTGGCACAAGCAGGTCAACCTACCCGAAACTGTCACATTTTCCCAATAAATAAATAAATAAATAAATAAATATCTTGGGACAACTCACACACGGTCATCTGGTCCCAAGCTAAGCAGAGCTTGTGTTATGGTAACCAGACAACTGATATACATACTTATATAATTTATAAATACATACATATTATAGATAAACACCCAGACACAGAACAAACACAATCAATCTCAATCAATCTCAATCAATCAATCAATCAATCAACCAATCAATCAATCTTGAACCTTATTCTTTAATCATAAAGTTGAAAATCAATTAAAGAAATGTGACAGATTGTAGTAGCTTGATGTGCTGGCGTCTGTACAATGACAAAACATGGAGAGCAATATTTTCGCGTTTTATTTCATTCCGGTTCAAATCATAAAGGAAAAGAGAGTATCCCAGTGGAGCTATGAAAAGAAAAAGTAAACAGAAAAGGGAGGAGGTTTTAGAAAAACTGAAACGTCTTCAGCTATAGATGATTTAATAAATCAATTTTCAGAGAAAAAGGCAAGAAAAGTGTACCTATATTTAATTTGAACTGTTTGGCTAGCTCAATTTCTAGGAGGAAGGCGAGGATAACTTATAATCAATAGTTACTTATTTATTTTAATCTAGTGCAAGTTTTTTGTTTCTTTTGTGAGAAATATTTACCAGTCATTTGGGCCCCCCAACTAATTTTGATACAGGGCCCCTCCAAGGCACGCTACGCCACTGAGGTACCTGATAATAATGTCGCGCAGATTTTGTTTTCCGCGGATGAGGAATGCTTTTCTCATTCACAACTACAAGCAACATTACAAAATTTCATGTTGCCAGCATGGAAATAGGTGAGTTGAGTTGAGGTGAGCCGTGGTTGCGAGCAACATGTTACCCACAACACAAAAACTTGGCTGAACCGATGTTGTAGAAAACCTTCTGCTACAATGTTGTAAAACTAACGTTTTGTTTGCAATATTAGGGTTATAATTATTGCCCAAAAGTTTAAAGACTTTGCAACTATTTGTACTTACCTATTTGAGATATTACTGAGCGATTGACTGCGACGCAGCGTGTTGCGGGTTCGAATTCCGCCCAGGGTAAATATTTGTGTGATGAGCACTTGTGTTTGCCTTGTGTCTGGGTATTAACCTAAATCAATGGTCTAAGTTCGAGATTACCAAAAATCTTAGCTCTATCTGCCTACTAGGAAATTAGGAATCAGGAATTAGGAATAATTAAGCAGTATGACATGGTAGGGGTTGGTAGGACCTAAAAGTGAGGTAGATATGATTCAATGTTTTGTTGCAGTTATTAATTATTCCTGCTAACAATTTTGAATTAATATTTTTTTAAATTCATATTTTAACATAGCAATAATGTAATTTTATATTATTTAAATTATCTCAATTTTAATTTTAATTTAATTTATTTCAATTTTTATTCAATTTTAATTTTCGTTTATCTCAATTTTAAGTTTATTAATATTTTATGTAATTTGTTTCTCTGAAATCTAAGTTTTTGCATTTTTGAAATGTATGTGTCTTGCCTGAAATAAATAAATTTTATTTTTTATTTTATTAAATACGCGCGGCGTAGCTTGGCCGAAGAAAACAATGTTTATGAAGCTTATGTTTTATATTTCGAGAGTAACCTCTATGGCATTTTGTAATGGTTACTTTTAAACTTATACATCATTTCACTTACTGATATGATACAATTTCATAATAAAATAAATAACACAGTTTTTTTCCTGCACTGTACTTATATAGGTACCTACTCACGCTCTTATAATTCTTTAGATACTGGAATATATAGTTTATGTTCAGATCTAAGAAGGTGTGTGTGTATGTTTGACTTTGTTTAATACTAGATACTATCATTAGAAAGTACTGAAGACCAGTGACTTATAGTCTGCCTGAAGGCCGTGCCTGTTCAGACGGTCTGCTAGCCAAGGTTTACATAACCCACTACACCAATTTTCATTTGCAGCCCACCCGAAAGGAATGATCGCAGCCGGCAAATTGCCACACACTGATAATTTTTCGCCGACAGGCGGCCGGCATCGGTAGTCCGCGATCGTTAGTTTATATCAGTTCCGACTACCTGCCTGTTAATGTGACCTGATCGACCTGTCATGCGCTACAGACACAGTTCGCAACCGGCTGCAGTCTCAGATCATTATATGACCGGTAAGTGTGTGACCTCTTGCGGTCGCGATCTGTAGACCGCCTACAGACGGACTGTTTAGTCAGTCATCTTTAGTGTAAAAATGTTTTATCAGTTATGTAGATATACCTAAATACTTAATTACAGAATAATTCATTGATCGACAAATTAGATAGGCAGATCGGCAGTCGCTCCTTGTAAAACACTGGTAGTCAGCGCATCCGGTGAGACTGGAAGCTGATTCCATAACATAGTTGGGAAGCGGCTGCTTATCTGTTTCATTGATCTACATATAAGGAATTGGTACATTTGTAAATGCTGATTGATAATTGATAATAAAGATCTCCCTCACATGTTAGAACATGCTCGTTATGTTCTTAAAACAAGGTACCTAATTATGTAGCATAATATTTTCCACAAACATCAACACAATGACAATTTTTATACTTATAACAAATAACTTACAGTTTACCTAATACTTATAGAGAAAGACACTGTTATTTAACTCCATCACTATTAAGGTATGTGTTCTTTGCTATCTCGTACAGTTGCGCGGCCATTTTTTCACTGGTTTCTTTGACCATCTTGGTGAAGTATCCCTCGGGCTTGTTTAGGAGGAGGTAGGGGTAGTCGAACTCGACCAGCCGCCCGGAGTCCATCACCATGACGCGGTCCGAGTCCATGATGGTGTTCAGTCGATGAGCTACCGTCAGTACAGTACAGTCCGCGAAGCGCGTTCTGATTGTTCTTTGGATAAATTCATCCGTCCTGAAAATATAACAATTATCAATCATTGTTTCAGATTCAACCCAACTTAGAAAGAATTTATCAGTGTGACAGCTGCGGAAGGCTCCGTCTTCCGAAGCTGCCACGCTGTTAACAGTCTACTTAGATCAAAAGTGGATGACCATTGTACAATACAATTACTACTTCATACAATGACTAGTCATCGATCACTAGTAAATAACTCGATGTTACTAGTCTACTATTTGATAATTTCCGAGAAACATACTGTGATATTAGCAAGTTTTCATTGGGTAGTGTTAGTCTACTTTTCCTTTTTTTACTAGTCTTACTAAATTAGGCTAGCAAATTGTTGATTTGGACATTAACCTCTCGAATGTCTTATGTTACACAGTCCGACATAAGTAGCGGAGGTTTGACCTTTACATTTTTCGCCCGACAGTCGTCGAGTTAATACATTATCTTCAAGTACATAACTTATTTAGTTATTAATCAATCGTAATATATAAAAAGAGAAACTCACTGACTAACTGACTGACTACTGACATAGGTATTATTATCAGAGCACAGCCTGACCTCAGTAGTTTACGCTGGTATCAGGCGTCTTTACCTAAGTACTGTCCCCACATTTTATTTAATTCGGGAAAACTCAATCTCCAAACTTTTATAGACATTCCCCATAGATTTCAGTCAATTTGGTTTTTAATAGTCGAAAAGCTTTTATAACTATCATAAGATGGTAATGCGACCGGGCAGCCTGTAGTCGGCCAGGAGATTAAACGGGTCATACTTGGGGTCGACATTGGCGGTAGCCTCGTCGAGCACGAGGATGCGGTTGCCTCGCAGGATGGCGCGCGCGAGGCACACGAGCTGGCGCTGCCCAAGCGAGAAGTTGGAACCTCCCTCCGACACCTTGAAGTCCAACGCCGGTACTGCACCCTTCAGATCCACCTGCGTAATGCACAAAAACTTTAATAAAATACAACATTTTTATATTTGTTTATTTAACTGTCTAGTAAGAGGAATTTAGGTGATTTGAATTGTCAATGCCTAACATCAGCCGCTTCTATACCCTACGGTGTCCCTTAGCATCAGCAGGGATATTTTGTAGACGCAGCTGATGCTTAAGGTCTTTTTGATACAACTACACAGGACTTCGGCACACGACAGATGCATTTTTTGTGGTACACATGAGATCGATATTGTCGGACAGATCTTACGATATCGGTTTTTCTAGTTTAGGTAATCTTTGCCTCGTTCGTATAGTTGTCTCAAGATTTTGGGGTTAATCTACAAATCGAGCCAAGCGCTATTAAGGTTTTTCCATTAGAAATCTCTTAAGTAGTAGGTAGTCCGAGCTCGTAACCATTCCGGGCGACTAATAGTTACGCCAAGGCGTTCGGTATGGAAATACTTATGTGTAAGTTGAATGCTTGGTTAGGTAGGGAAGTCCCGTCGTCATGTCTGAATCAAGTAGGTGTAGGTATAGTATATAGGGTAACATCGGGAGAGATAGTCAATGTGCTGATAGACAATATAGTTATTCTGTTTTTTCATTTTGAGTAGGTATTATATTTCAATCATGCATGGGGCTTGCAAGATGGATGCGAGTCGCATGGGACCTGTCAATGTGGTGACACTTGGGGGAGGCCTATGTCCAGCAGTGGACGTCTTTCGGCTGAAATGATGATGATGATGATGGGGCATGCATGATTTTATAGGTAGGCTTTTAGGGTAAAATAAGGCGTGTCATATTGATTAAAATTAGTAAAATTTATACATTATTATCTATTAAACGTTGCTTGTAGAAGACGAACTTAATTTAAAATTTTACTAATAAAAATGTTGATTTCCCTAACAATGAAAAACCTACTGCCAAAGAAATTTTACATAAGTAACTGAAAAATTGTTTCAAAAATAAAAATTAGATACCAATTAGTAAATTACGACACGACACGCTTAGCGCAGTGGTTGGGCGATCGGCTGCTACGCTGTGTGTCGCAGGTTTTGTTCCCTCACGGAACAAATATTTGTATGGCGTATCTACATGTCTCGGGCGGTTTGTGGTTTGTGTATGTGAATTTATATGTTTGTAAACGCGTTGACGACAACGTTTAAAACATATTTAATAAACAATGTTTTAAGAGTGTTTAAAATGTTTGTTTTGTGTAAAACCATTCAAATAAAGATTTGGTATTGATTTATCCTTGAATATTTCATTAATTTACATACAGTAATAACCAGCCGCAAAGGTATAACAACTGGTTTTCATTGAGATGACAATTGTGACAAGGAGCTAAAATGATCCATTATATACGAGGTAGTTAAAACCCATTAAAACTCGGTTTCTATTTACTCCCTCGCTAAAGCTCGGGAGTAAATAGAAACCGAGTTTTAATGGGTTTTAGCGCCGTGTGTTACACTATAATTTTCACTACGATTGTGAGAAAATAAAACAATCCAATACAATATGAAATATATAGTTTATTTTATTAAAAATTAAATGTACAATTTGTACAATTCTGGATATTTAACGAGATGTTTTTTCCCGGTAGGTAACTTAATTTCAGTCGTCTGTGAAGATGAATGTTGAGTTGTCTGTGGGGTAAACGTGGGAGATACACGTAGTTCCAGGTTGGAGGGTCCCTCGTTCGGATGTTCTGGATAGAGAATCAGCTCAGTTGACTCATCTCTTGATGTCGATGGTCGTGGGCTAGTTGGGAGAATATTGATGCGTTCTGTGATACGCTGGGTGGTATCGAATTAGTTTTGAATGGAGTTCTCGATATAGCCTTCCGCCACTTGATCGGATCTCTATCCACCGTAGCGTTTTAACGTTGTTATATTTGCACCAGAATCCGCCAAGAGAGTGGCGGATGTTCTTCGGAAACAGTGGCCAGTGTACTGTTCCGGATTAGGCAAATTTAGATAAGTGGCGATCTCTTTTGGCATGTTGCTTAATTTATTTTTGCCTATAACTTGCCTTGTGCATTTTCCGTTTTGATAGTTGAGAAAAAATCTCGGCGTGCCCACTCCACTTGGCCGTAAGTCTTGGTAGGCTTTGACAATGTTTAGAAATTCTCCACTTATAACGAATTTCCTCTCCTTATTTGTCTTTGTATTGGGCAGATTTATGGCTTGAAGATGGGTATCAGTTTCGACATCTTCCACCGTTATGTTAGCCAGTTCTATCCCTCTGCAGGCACCGCTGATCCCAAAAATTAAAGCAACCTGTAAAACAAAAAATAAGTGTGTTAGAACTGTATTTTGGTTGGTACCTCTAACTAGCAATTTAGTTTGATGAAAATAATAGAAAACAAATGCAACTATAACCAACCTTTGTTGCTAAGTATTTTTCATTTGGTGCCTTATTTATGAAATTCTCGATATCTGTCCTCGTGAAAACTTTGGATTTCTTGGCCTTGTAGCCGGTGGATAATTTCTTGAGAAAAGCCGTCAAATTTACATATTATGTCTTATCTGTATGGTTGTTCGTAACATTGAATATGTGCTCCAAAGCGTTGAACTTTGATATTTTTTGGAAAGTTCGTCGAAATACGTAAGAAAAACTCCTTCCGTAAGAGAATCCACTCGTTTTTCTGTTCTCCACTTCATAAACGTTTCGTAAGTATTTAAATAAATGCTTTGTGACCTTGACGGCAACAGATTGAAAATTATTTATTTTCCTTTCTCTTCTATTTGTAAATTAGGGTCTCCATTCTCACTAGATGATGACATTTTCACTATTGTAAAATTAATTACAGTCACTACCAATTCAATTTGCAATTAGAGAAAAATTATAAAGATTTCGCGCTAATGTCCTTTTTTTTTGTTTCTTCTGTAGCCGTAACACATTGCATGCATTCTACCAGAGATCGCCGATTTTAGTTCCATTTTCAAAATTAAAATGAGGTTCTTTTTTTATGAAACAGTAATAAGTCGAGTCTTTATTCATGATTATCCTACTTATGACTAAAGACTTCTTCGTTTTTGTAGGCTCATTGTCATATTTGACACAAAAAAAAAAGCATTTTCCCCTAGAGGATGAAATGCTATTTTATCCCCGCTCTGGTATGCTACAATGACGCCCTTTTTGAGCAAGAGAAGTGAAAAATATATTTTCACTAATATTTTTAACCTAAATAAATAATGGCCATCTCTAACAAGCCCAAAACTCACAGCTTCCAAGGCCTGCCAAAGTTGTTCATCGTCATAGTTGTGGAAGGGGTCCAAGTTGTATCGAACACTCGCTGAGAACAGCACGGGTTCCTGAGGTATGATGGATATCTTCGACCGCAGCTCCTGAGGCACAAACAAGTTCACAATCATTTTATTACACAATCAGAAATAGGGATTCATAAATACACTTTTTGGTACCGCCCCAGACCTAGTCAGACTGTCTCTCTGCTGCTAAGTCTTTTACATAGGGGTCATAATACTCTAGGTACATCGATATCCCATGAGGTACCACGGATATCGAAGGTACACATTGTAGAATGCAATAATCGATTCAATATGGGTAAACATAGCCAGTATTATGCGTTTCTTGTGTTCCTCCAAATACAGGAGAGGGGTATATTAATTAGGTGGTTGTTTCAGTAAGAAATCTTTATAATAACTCTTTAACCAATTATAGCATTTAACAAACAATAAAAAAAAGAATCCAAAGTAACAGAACATGAAGAACAGACATGAAGCATCTGCTACTTTGGAAAATTTATCAATACGATAAAAGGATATACCTAGGTAATTGTAATGCTTACCTGGAGAGCTAAGGAGGCTGTGTCTACGTCATCTATGAGCACTTCTCCCTCAACGATGGCGAGGCGGAACAATGAAGAGATCAGCGAAGACTTGCCGGCACCCGTCCTACCTACGATGCCTACCTACAAACCATAAAAAGATTACATGAAATAATTATGAAGGTTATTTTATAGGTAATAAAAAAGCACTCTTCTAGTCCAAAATTAAAAGTATATAGGTGTTACGGTTAAAACCCGAAATGCGGTTACACCTAGTTTTAACCGGCTAGAACTAGGTATAGCCGGTAGAAGTAGGTTAAACTTAGATGTAGTCTGCGAGCTCGGGACTTGGGACACCAAAACCATTAAGCAAAAGAAGACGATCGCCGTTAGGTCGATGGAGCGCCGCTTCACGAGGTTCCTATTTCTGTCTGCAGGGTTTCAAGGAACCTAACCTCGGGGTGCCCACGACGTTGGTGTGCGGCTGCACCTAGTTCTAGCCGCTATGATGATGGCTAAACCTAGTTTTAACCGAATGTAAGTAGGATACACCTAAGTTTAACCAGCTGCTACCGGCTACACCTAGTTCTAGCCGGTTAAAACTTGGTGTAGCCGCACTTCGGGGTTTTAGCCATAACATATATTATTATATAATTACTTTAGATGTTTACTAATCAGATATAGTAGGCATTACCTTCCATCCACTTTCTATAACTAAATTGAGATTCTTAAGAACGGGCAAGTCCTCGGGTGTATACTTCATGTAACAGCTTCTGAACTGAATGCGGCCGCGCGCTGGCCATCCTTTAGGCGTTTCTTTATCTGTAAAATAAATACTTATCTATCATTTTGGAACATTTAGAAAAAATGTCACACGGGTATGAGTAACAGAGATAGAAAGAGAGAGAGAGAGATGATACTCGGTTTGCCTTAACCTTTTGACCACCACGCCAAAAAGCAAAAAAGTTATCTCGGGGCGCCCCGAGATAACTTTTTTAATGCTACGAATTACTACTCTATGGAATTGCACGTAGAATACTGTCATGTACCTAGTCATGACCGTGACGTGCTGGGCGCACTTTGGTTTGTCATCTGACTATACATGACTGTGACAAAAGGTTAACTGAATAGCTATGAAAATGTAACAATGGCTTAATTTTTTGACCGCGACAGTCATGTATATGACAAACCAAAATGTCCCAGTACGCCTACATAACAGATTTCTATAAGTAAGTCTCCCAACCAAATTCCCTAGCGGATACCCTGAGAACACCAGTCGTCAGGTTGGAATAACGGCCGCCATGACTCACGAACAATGGTTTATTTTAGGGACTAAGTGCGGAAACCGAGCCCCCCTAACATAGAACATAAGTAAGACTGTATGGTATGTAACTTAGCTTGGTGCCGAGGGTACGCTTTTTCTTTTTTGAGGCGGCGGTCAAAAGGTTAATCAGAACCATTGATCATCATCTGCCTAGCTTTTTCCCAACTATATTGGATGCAGCTGAAACCAGTGTTTTACATGGAGCGACTGCCTATTGGACGTCGACAACCCAGTTACCGGGACCATTGATATGTAATACAAATCACCTGTACCTACACTTTGCTGTTCAAAATAAATCATAATATGATAAAATAAAGTTTACTGGCCGTATGTTATTTTTATCATAGGTACTTTACAATCTTTCAGTTTTTTTTAGATTACTTGCTAAAAATTAAAAAAAGAACAAGCAAAGTGCGAGTCGGACTCGCTCACCGAGGGTTCCGTACGAATTTGTAGGTACATATCCATACCTTATTTATTATAAATGAGAAAGTAACTCTGTCTGTTACGCTTCCACGATGAAACGGCTGAACCGATTTTGATAAATATATTGAACCCTGGGAAAGCACATAGGGTACTTTTTAATCCGGGACTTTGTCTGCATCCGCGATAACCGACATTCACACGGACCAAATCGCGGACAAAAGCTAAAAAAAAAGCTAAACAAAGAATATATTTTTTATGATTTAATTACAAATGTATAGTTTTCAGACTTTTCCTTGTATTTATAGTATAAGACAATATTACTTTCCAAATTTCATAGTTTTAGGTCAACGGAAAGTACCCTATAAATTTTGATTCCCTTAAGTGTGTCGAAATGTACGTTTTTTGCGACATAAACGGCCGTATCTTTTTTTCACGTTAACTTAGAAGTTTGATTTATTCACAGCTTGAAGGGACTGTGAACATAAGTATATGGTATTAATTTCAACTCGATACCTCTAGGCATTCCCTAGATAAAGGGTCTTGACAGACAGACAGACAGATAGACGGACAACAAAGTGATCCTGTAAGGATTCCTGTTTTTTCTTTTTGTTGTACGGAACCCTAAAAAAAGGTTCGTTAAATACGTTCACGTGCGAAAAATACTAACAGCTAGTGCTAAGACTTATCTAATAGTACATACTATGTCTATGGCATTACCTAATAATGCAGTATTATCCCCAAAAACAATTTTGAACAATCCTCAGACGTACTACATGAATTTCAAAATACTAACCTCCTTTGTCCCACTTGCGTTCTCGTTCGATGTGCGTATACTGCAGTATTCTCTCGACGCTGGTCATCTGTGAGATCACCTCCGCTGTCTGTCTCACACCGAACTGCAGCATTCCCGTCAGGATCAACGTCTGTGATATCGCCAGGCCCACGTTTCCAGAGAATATCGTTTCTGTTTAATGAATCACATTGTTAGGGTGTTATGCTGTTTCCGCTGTAGGTACTATTAAAACGTCTGTCGGCTTTTGTGTGTGCTATTATTAAATTGAATGTGGTTGTTATTGAAATGTAGTCTTCATCGTTACGAATATATTGATACTAATTATTAATGCTATTATTCTGTGCAGGATTTCTTGGACGATAAGTTTCTGTAATTTCTTACCTTTAATTTAATTATGTAGTGTCACTTTTGTTATCACATTTGCATGCCGTCTTAAGGCAGAATGTATAAGGATTCTGTATGTATTGCAACAACTGATTTTTATGTACCTACATTCTGAGCAAATAAAGACATATTCTATTCTATTCTATTCTAATTATTTTTTAAGTGGATTGTGTAATGCATTTAAAACTATAGACACGTTTGGGACAAGCTATGCCATTTCGGTAACCGAAGGTTTTTGTTATACAATCTAAATTCTATTTTCCACAAAGTCACGGGATTGAAGTATATCCAAAGAGAATAAAGTGGTTTTATAGTCTTTGCTTATATCGTAATAGGCTGCTATGAATTATATTAATATATATTATAATAGCAATTGGAAAATCCTTTGAGTAGTACTTACTGCTATCAATGACGAGGAAGGCGACGATGACGATTGCGAGGTAGATGACACAGATAAAGTCTAGCCAGAAGCCAAGAGTCACTCCGCTCGCAAGGTAGCTGCTCCACGTTGACGTATGAATGTCCTGCCACAAAAAACATTTTACAAATGAAATACTTACGTTAGGTTTACCACAAGTAAGTACGTATTTCAGTTCTGATGCAAAACTTGGTTAACAGTATGTGTTACATTGAAAGCCTAACTAAAAGAAATCGGTGAGTGGCTGTATCGTGGACAGCCGTGCGTTTTATGGGAATACGTGTACGAAATGGGTAATATTTTCTTAGAGCATACTAGGATATGTAGTGCAGTGTATGACATCTATGTCATAATCATTTTTGAACGAACTGAAAATTGTAACGAATTACTTATTTGAGCCTGTAGCAATAGAGTGATGTAATTAAATTGTACATGTATATGAAAAATATGTGGCTAAAACACCAAACTGTATCCCCCGATTTAGTTAACATTCGTTTTCTGCATGGTCTTTTCTCTTTATTACCTCTTTATTGTATTATAGTATAGATATTATTTATGAAACCTTTATGGCCCACCGGGTTTGGACCAGTAAACCCGGGTTTGGGTCATAATTTCCAGAAACCGGGCGTTTGCCTTGTTAACAATTTTTGATTTATGATTTTGAGTCTGATGGAATGGATAGGTAATAAATTAATATATGTATGTACCTGGAATCTATCAAATTCTTTAATCAATCTTTGTTCTGCACCTGCCGACCGGATTGTGCTAATGCCGTTGAGGGTGGCAGACATATGAGAGAATACAGGACTCCGAGCTGAAACGAATTTGATTTATTTAATGTTCTGATTTTGTTAATAAGACTGGAGTATTTAAATTATATAGGTACTTATTTCAGTACCTATATTATCACATAACGTCGTATTAGTTTCAGTATTACCATATAATGTCCTTGTGTCCAAGAATAGGCCCTTCGAAATCAAAGTGTCCGTTTCGGTACTGTACATAAAAGAACCATAGGTTTGTTATAAGCTCTTACTGTAGTTCTTTCGGATAATACTTACTCGTGCCTTCCAGCCGTTTGATACCCTGTGCTGATTTGAGGTATATTTGGAGGATGGTGTAGAACAATAGTAGGATGATAGTGGTAGGCAGCAGGGTCCAGATGAGAGCAGCCGCATTGAGAGCCAGGATGCTGAACATCACAAGGTAAATCTGGATACATTCTAGCAGGAAACGAGGTAACAACTCGTCGAGCGCTCCGATGTCTTTGGAGAATCTGTTTAGTATACGACCTGTAGATAAACGTGTAATTTTATCGTTAAAGGAAATAATGTACAATATTTACACGAATAAAATATAAAATGAAAACCTATTACTATTAAACAAAAATAAAATCAAAATACATCAAAAAATTCCCCCACATCGCCGTCAACTGGGAATGAGCCCAAGAGACTGACCGCAAAGGAAATATAAGTCACTCGGTATAAAAATTATAATTTGATGTAATACCTAAATGCGTCACAATAAAATGAAGCAGGTAAATAATGTATGTGTAGGTACTTACCGGAGGAGTTAGTGTCAAAGAACCTCATGACACCTCTGAGCATGGAATGGAACATGTCGTTGTGGAGGTTGCGGGAGGCCGTCATGCAAACCTTGAAGAACATGAACGCGCGCGCAGTGATGAAGAAGATGCAGCACACGATCAACGCAGAGTACACGTAAAGATACTGTGAAGTGTCCAGAGGACCTATGAAAGCGTGGATGTCAAGGTCTGCAAAATAATTAAAAAAGAAAAATAGTAGTAGTTTCACCTGTAAACATCACACAATAAGGAACATCATTTAAGTATTTTGGAGTCAAATATGGTGGAAAATAATTGTACCTGGCTGTTGGTTTACTCCTGAGAAATAGCTGGATAGATTGAAAGAGCCAATGTCAGCTGGCGACGTCCGATCGAAATGATAGTCCTTTGTTGTTCTGTTATTAGCCGCTTCCTTTAGCGTCGTTACTTCGTTTGTCCTGTGAAAGATTTCATTGTTATTTTAGCTGAATTTACGAATCATTTCACTTTAGTAATTTTAAGTAGATATATCTACACAAAAGGTCATCTAAATCAAAGATAAATATTGCTTTGAATTATACCTGGCTAAGTTCTCATTCAATAAAAGTGAAATTAAACCATGTGATAAATATTTACTTCGTGATTTTAACTTACCAGAAGGTGACCCAGTAGTCACAAAGCGTGGCGGACAGCTGTCCGATTACAAGTAGTATGATCATAAAGATGAGCGGCGGCGCGCGGCCCCCAGCGCGCAGGTAAGCTCCGTACACGCGCCAGCCCATCGAGCCCGACTCGCGTTCTTCTTCCTCCATCTCTTGCGCCACCTCGCACCCGCCCATAGACTCGCACAGCGATGGACGACGTGTTGTTGATAGCTGGATAATATTTAATTGTGATAATACCAGGGGCTCATTATCATATACCTTCGTACCTATTCTAACTTCAAGTAAATAGCGTTGTCGTCGTCGTCTAATTCAACAAATGCGAGTATACCTAAGTTTGTATATACAGCATTCCTGTTAAAACCCTGCAACTTATTTGAATAATACGCTTTTCACATCAATATTGCAATAAATGATTGAAAGTTAAAATCTCCTTATTTCTTTTTAGGTCAAGAGTTCTTCAATGTTAATCGTAGGATTGAACGTGGATTGAACCAATTTAATAGACGTGCTTGACCTTCTCTGTTTGAGAAGAGGCCTTTGCCCTGGAGTGAGATAACAACAGGCTGGTGTTATTATTATTATAATAGAAGCATATTGCAAATATTGTTGCAATGTAATTTGCATTACAAGTCTCATCTAGCAAAACATAAATAAGGACTGCCAAGTACTTATATCTACACAATCAAAATCATGTAGGAACTACAAATATTTCAAATGAAAATTAACTTTGTAAACCAAGACCAATGAGAAGTCATAAGAATTTACATCGCATATGACGAAACCATTTCGAATAATTCCAAGATCCTATCAATAAATTTAAATTTAATCAAAATCTAACGTAAGTATTCGCCTCCAAATTGACACTTATATGCACAGATTTAAGGTTTGAATTTAAGTATTTTACTTCCGGACTGAAATGGGTGAGAACCTAGTCCAGGATTCCACGTTTTAGTTATAAGTGAAAAATCTTGCCACGTACGATGCATATCGCAGTGTGGTGTATGAGATTGGCGAAAGCGTGATGGGATCTGAGATACTCTTTACAATCTTTTTAACTACATATCACCGAAGTATCTACTATCTAGTATTGACTGCTTTAATACCATACTATATCTGAGTGAATTCACACGGACCACATAGTAAAATAACTCTTGGTTGTACAGACGCCAGCACATCAAGCTACTACAATCTGCCACATTTCTTTAATCGATTTTCAACTTTATGGTTAAAGGATAAAGTTCAAGACTGATTGGGAAAATGTGACAGTTTCGGGTAGGTTGAGCTGCTGGCGTCTGTACATAATAGATCACTACACACAGGTAGTAATACACCTTGTAATTATAGTTGTAATTACGGTAAATAATAAATTCTGCATTATGTTTCCTTGACAGCTGTACTGTAACTGTACAGCAGCTGATGTAGCTAAACATACTAAATATTATTAGTAATTATTGTCAGATATATGCCCGCCCTATCAAGAAAATTTCACCCATTGACCAAGATTTTATTATTAGGCTACTTTTGTATGAAGCGCGGAGACGGTGAAGTCCTCTTAACAAAAAACATTCAGCAGTTTCACTAGAGACTATTGGACCAACTGGTATGCCGGAGAACTGTGAGTGACGGTATAGAATTTTGGTTTCCTTACTTTCAAGCGAATTTCCTTAATATCGATATTTCCGAGATCGTTTCCATTAATTTAAAGAGCCAAAAGAATATATACTCACGTCACGTGACTAGGGATGCCCGATTTTTTGCTTTGAATCGATCTTTTGGATCGCAATGAATCGTTACCAGGTAAATCGATTCACGATTTTAATCGTATTGCATTATTCGATCTCGGAAGATCGTATGGTAATTTTATAAAAATAATGGAATGCATAGTATTCATGCAAAATTGTCTAATGCAAAGTGTACCACGCACGTGGCAT
Organism: Charanyca ferruginea; assembly: GCA_947361185.1. NCBI lineage: Eukaryota > Metazoa > Arthropoda > Insecta > Lepidoptera > Noctuidae > Charanyca > Charanyca ferruginea. Next base: position 14,319,376 of record OX376059.1, on the reverse strand, counting down.
CAAAACCTTCAAATACACAGAAACTAAAACAAATACTTATGAACAGAACAAGAAATGGGTACTTTCACAGAAAGCCGAAGGTTATCCAGTGAGTATCTCCAAATTACTATTTTTGAAAAGCATAAAACATATTTTACATTAGATACAGATTCCCAATTCCAACTACATCTGAACTTTTCAATAATAATAATAATTTAGTACTACTACTGGCTTTAGCCTATTACAACTATCCGTCAAAGTATTTCCAGCTAGAAAAAGCGTTTAGGGGACCGATATTGTAACAGCTGTGCGATACCCAACAATAAAATTAACAACAAATATTTGATTGATGTAACTCGAAACTAATCTCATTCAATATGTAGCCAAGTAATCCTACTTTGTTGTAGTTCGTAAGGTACGTTTCGGTTGACGTTTAGGTTTTAATTGATACGATTTTTTTATTACGATCTTACAGGCATACGAACAATATGGGCGAAGCTCGCATTCCGTTGAATCGATTCAAGAAATCGGTAGATCGTATGGCCATGACATCCCTACACGTGACCCAAGCCGCAGGCGTAATTAGTATCAAACTTAGTGTGAATATTATATTCATAATTTCTGCCTTTCAAATTACACGTTTACAAATTACAAATTAGAACTCCAGGATTTATAGGACATTTTATAACATTATTAACAGTAAATTAACTTACTCTAGCAGATGTACGTCTGGACATAGGCGGCGGTTTCTCTACGTCCTTCTTGTCTTCGTTTTCATCGTGGCTAGATGACAGCAACTTGGCAAAGTCCTTGCCCGTGCTCACCAGTTCATCGTATGATCCTTTAGCATCCACGCACCCCTAATAAAGCAAAAAATGAGTTCTTTTATAATTATATAAAGTTTTAGGATTAAGGCAACAAATGCTTATTACTGAATCGTTCATATTTCTTAAGCGAACTGTATCCACGGCGCGCTTAGTCTGACCATAATTTCATCAATAAGTAATTTAATTAGGTGAAAATAAATAAAGGAAGGTTAATACCTAATACAGGGATGAGGTAATATTATCATATACGTAGTAGGTACATGATTGTGGTTAGTCAGTTTTTTAGTCAAATAACTTCATTTGAAAATTAGACGTAACTTAACTATCTACAAAATTTCATCAAGTGTATCTATAATTATTAATTAGTAAAAATATGACCAGACTACATTTATAATTATCATATAAGGAGTGCGCACAAGCACGCTGTCGATAATATTTCTCTATAATCCATGAATGCCATTAAATAATGTCCAACTAGAGATTCCTGAGTTGGAATTCTAATCACACATCCCGTCGCGTCATGTTAATAATTCGATGCAGTCATTTGTTTGTCATCGGAGCAGAATGCCAAGAATTTTAATGATGTGTTAAATAATTGATTATAAAAGATAAAAAAATGTGTTGTTATGATGTAAGTAATTAAGAGCTTTGAGATAGTTCAGGTGATACGTGATGAGATCGCGCTTGGTGAGCGTAGAGTCGCGGACAGTCTTTTAGTTTCCATAACTAAATAATACTATCTGTACAGAATCAAGGGGGGTGCGTCGCTGTACTGTGACTTTGGATACACGAGCTGTATCTACTGTGAGAGTGGTAGTGCACCTGGTACGTGAAGCACGCGTGTAAACCCAGCAACTCATTTTAGAACTGGTAACAAATTAGAAGAAGAAGAAAGAGCTGGAGAGAGATCTAAGATAGAAATAAACGATACATAATATATGATAATGAAGGAGTTACTTGCTTTGAGATTGTGCGTGGTGTGACACATGGGTCCAATATTGAACCACATTCCATATTGGACGAAGATAAAATGGTAGTCAATTCCACCGAGGTGTCCAGGATGAGAAATGAGATGTGACAGATACAAAGGGAAAAGAAAAGAAAAAAAAAAGGTTAAGAAATAAGCTTTAAATGATAGTTACATTATTCATGATAACGATGTAGTCGGCGGCCTTGAGGTAGTGCAGCTGATGCGTGACGAGCACGCGCGTGGTGTGGCGAAGGTAGCCGCTGATGCACTCGTCGAAGAGCTGACGACCCACGTGCGCGTCCACGGCGGAGAGAGGGTCGTCCAAAAGGTAGATATCGGCCTGTTAACAAAAGTGTACATTTGTTAAAATCCTGACTTAAAAGAGGTGTAAGACACTGTGATATTCAATCTAATATATAAAATTTTCGTGTCACAGTTTTCGTTCCCGTACTGCTCCGAAACGGCTTGACCGATTCTGATGAAATTTTTTGTGCATATTGGGTAGGTCTGAGAATAGGCCAACATCTATTTTTCATCCCCTTTTTTCACCCCTTTTTCATCCCCCATTAGGTCGATCGGGACAGGACAACGTCTGTCGGGTCAGCTAGTGTTATTATAAATATTTTCATTAAAAGCATAAGTAAGAAACTGTTTTTCGCAGTTTATTTCGGAAGCATATTTAACAAGTACGATTGATATATTTTTACCCTACTGCCAGAAGAGGACGGTAATGTTTTATGAACATTTGACAATACAGATACGACGATCTCAATAACGCCCAATTGCCCCCGAAGTATACAAAGGGGTGTAGTAAGTTTGACGGCTATGTCGTTCTGTGTATCTGTCACACACCTCCCAAACGGATGGCCACATAGCTCCCAAACGGATGGTCAGACTTCTATGTTGTTTTCTTTATTTTATAAGGCTCGTTTTATTGGGGTGGTCTCCAGCCATGTCTTTAAAAATCTATTGAGTTATTTTGAAGATATTAAAATGACTTACCAGCAGATCCCAGTTTTTTTAATTGATGAAGGGATCACAAATGTAATGGTATTGCACTTTCACTAGTCTGATCGACTTGAAATTTGGTACAGTATATAAATTTGCTGACACTGCAAATATGCGGTAACTTTGACCTGTTACAGCCAAGAAATTGTGCGAACTAACGATCTCCTCAGCAACATAAAACCTTTGTTGGTTGGAATTACTTGTTTGTCATGTTGCGGGTTTTTTTAATTTGCAATTAAATATATATCTGGTTGTGACTGGAAGCTGACCCCAACATAGTTGGGAAAAGGCTGATACGTGATGGTGAATTAACTGTTTATATTGTTCGAGGATTTGGTGAAGTTTAAACGAATGAGGATTATGACTTTGGCTGCAGCTATTGCTGCATTTTGACCAACTTAAGGCGTTAAAGTGCAAATTAAAAGTCAGTTCATTAGCGAGGCTTAAATTAAGTGGTAGTAAAAGCTAATAGTAAGCTCTGTCGGTTAATTTTCACGGAAGAGCGTAATTTTATTGGAGTATTACCACGATGTCGCACTGTGCATGCTGGGATTATCTCAGGACGTAAAATCTTAGTATTGCCTGTCTAGAACCAGCTTGAGGATATTCAAGTGATTCTAAATGGTACTTTACTTATATTAGTTACGTTTATAAGTTTAGTATCACAGAAGTAATATCTAGATAGATTATAATATTATCTACCTATTTCATTCAGTAAGTTTCAGGCATCTATAATGTAGAAATGAAGAATAGAATGTAGAATTATTAACGAAAAGACGAAGGACGTTTGGCGAAAGTTGTTTAAATATTGTCTGTTGTTTTTGTCCTTTAGGAATTATTAAGGTACTCAGGGCTATAAAAACACTTGTTACTTGTGTATAATAAAATAGACTTATAATTTTCTTGTCTGTCCGCTGCTTTTATCGCATAGGGCAGTTTCTGACATTGCTCAAATCCAAAATAATCCATACTTTTATACTTTTAATATTATAAATGCGAAAGTAACTCTGTCTGTTACACTTTCACGATAAAACAGTTGAACCGATTTTCATGAAATTTGGTATGAAAATAGCTAGAACCCTGGGGAGGAACATAGGCTAGTATTAATCCGTGATTTTGGCTGCATCCATGATAACAGACATTCACACGGACGAAGTCGCAGGCAAAAGCTATTAAGACATAATTTTTCATTTACTGCGTTTTGCTTCCAAGAAGCTGTACATGGAAGGAGTTAAAACGTACTTGTCTGTAAACTGCCCTGGCAAGATTGATGCGGGCTCTCTGACCGCCTGACAAGGAGGCTCCTCGTTCACCGACGAGCGTCTGGTCGCCGTGGGGAAACTGTTGGAAATCTTTCAGAAGAGCACATACCCTTACCACCTGGAAGATAAATTTTATAGTAAGAATTTAATTAAATATCAGCAGTAAATAGCACTTTATTAACATAGATCGTAGCTGTACTTGTAAATATCAATTTCTAATAAATCGATTCGTTATCTAAAATGCAGGTTCTTTTCTTTATGCTCTTTTTTCACATATAAATATTCACAAACATATAGAGGGAGAGGGGGGAGGGGTCATGAGGTTCGACGATTATGTCGTTCTCTCTCTCTCTATGGATGTGTATATGTGTATGTCTGTCTATATATCGTCGTTTCCATCGGATATCTATGGTAGTTTCCAAGGAATTTCCGATTTCGATGTATCGTATGTATTGGAAAAAAATGATAAATATTACTTGGTAAGCTACTTGTGTTGCTCGGGGTCTGTTGTTTCAAAAATCAGTGGGTAGTTTGAGAGCACATTGTAATTGTATAAATACTTACTTCTTTATACTTTTTGGAGTTGTAGGGCAGGCCAAACAAAATGTTTTGTCTGACAGTCGCTACGAATAGCCACGGCTCTTGACATGCGTAGGATAGAGGTCCAGATAGGTAGATGCGGCCATTGGCCGATCGAAGTTCATTCAGGAGCAATTGAAGAACTGAACTCTACAAACATAAAGAACATAAAACTTTATATGTAGGCATATCATATATAGTAATTTGCACTTGAAACATGATAATTAGTAGGTATTTTGTATTGAAGTGTAATTGGAACATTTGTCCTACAATCATTCATTTGTTGACACATTTGAAACTGGTATACTACCCGAGCGCAATAAGTTGGGACCTGAGAGCGGTGACGTCACAGTTAAAATAGCGATGCGAACGGTACAATACGGGCGCCATCGAGGAAGTGCGGGTGTAGCGGGCGGGGGACGCGCATTTCTAGAAGGTCCCAACTTATCGCGGTTTAGTCCCATCTCGGCACCTTCCCATTTCGGGACCGATGACAGATAATGGGACTTTTTCGTTGGCATGATAAATTTATTCATGGGTGCCGAGATCGGACTAAACCACAAATACGTACTTTGTGACTAAACCCTTATCGTCCAGGTAGTACTTTTGATATTTATGGTAGCGCTGTCAATATTGATCTAATGTTTACTGTGAATTCACGTATACCTAGAAGCTTTTGATGTAGATACTAGTTAAGTACGGAAATAAGTTACGTACAAAGATTTCAATCTGTTACGTATATGTTTACTGTTGAGTAAGTTTACCTAGTAGCCTCATTTGGCTGGTGACTGATTTTCTCGTCTTTTTACGTTAGAAATTTTCCAAGAGTTCATAAAGAAGCTGTAAGTGTATCTATATGATGGCTTCATATCATCTGTTTACTTTCAAGAAGATATAGATGTTAATTTTCGTACAAACCTTTCCGGATCCCACAGAGCCGATGATAGCGCACAGCTTTCCTTTAGGCACCATAAGGTTTAACTGGTTCAACGTGATTGGGCCGTCGTCCGTCCAGCTGGCGCTCACGTTCTGGATCAAAATGCCCACATCTGGGTTCACTGGCATCGGGCATAGAGTTGAGCTCATCAGGCCTTTTTCGTTACACTCAAAACCTAAAATAATAGGGATAAAATCGGTAATTATTGTAAAACTGCTATTTTGAAATGTGTTTAAAATTGAAAAAATGACAAATCTGCCTAACGCCGCTTTATGTAGAAAAACGTCGAGTCATCTTCATCTTCATCATTAGTCAGCTAAGTAACGTTGTTCGTTAGTCTCGGTAATAATCGAAAACGGCTAAACCAATTTCGTTAAGTTTAGTCTTGAAATATTTGTGGAAGTCCAAAGTTTAAATGGAAAGTAAATTTAAAAATCAATTGACAGGACAATGTTTTTCGGGTCAGCTAGACATCTAATATATAAAATTCTCGTGTCACAGTTTTCGTTCCCGTACTCCTCCGAAACGGCTTGACCGATTCTGATGAAATTTTTTGTGCATATTGGGTAGGTCTGAGAATAGGCCATCATCTATTTTTCATCCCCTTTTTTCACCCCTTTTTCATCCCCCATTAGGTCGATCGGGACAGGACAACGTCTGTCGGGTCAGCTAGTATTATATAATTTGCCCTCAATTACGTAAGTCTATCAAAGTAGGTACTGCATCCCCCATTCCGTAGAACTGTTTTTGGTTCTACTCCCCAAATTCAGACTTTGCCGACTTGTTAATAATCACGAAGGATAGACAGATATTTGGTGCACTTCAATAATTTATGCGCCAGGCCCACCAAAGTACGAAAATAATAAAATAATTATGTAACGCACAATTGCCTTTTATAACTTTCATCATTCTAAAAATATTACTAAGTGCAATTAGTTTAACATATCTTTTTATCAGTGTTGACCACATAATATTGTACCTACACTTAGTCTAAATCTTTGTGTCTAGTATTTTTTGTAACGTATCTGTGTAAAAATTCTAGGTACCTAATCTAAGAAATAAATGAATGAACCTTAGATCCGTGGGTCATGTACCTAGCTTAGTTCTACAGAAGTTTTTAAAAATATAGCCAATGTATTTGAAACATGAGCAAAATTGATTGTGAAACCTATCCGAATGTCCATGATTGCACAACTAGACTACAAAGGATTGTAAACCATTGGATAAATAATACAAGTCTCGCCGTCTGATTCAATCGGTTAATCCCTTCAATGCGGCAAAGGCCGGTCGTCGTGATTTTTGTTCAAAAACACGTGCATTACCATTTACACTTTATCATACACGTACATTTTATCAACATTACCATTTTCACAATTTCATTATCCACTTACGGGGGTGCGGGTAGGAATTTTGGCGGCTAAACTCATACTCAAAACCATTTATTTCAAATAAATCATTTACAGGCATTTTTGAATTGACAAGGAGTCAGTCAGTCAGAAAGTTGAAGCTAGTTGCACATTCCAAACAGTAGGATTCTACGGAGAAGAACAAGCGAAAAACTCTATGAAAACTCTTTTAAAATCAATAAAATATTACATCATTCATGATGAATGTATGTTGAATCTGCGGCTGTAAATCTGTTGTAATATTATTGTCCAATTCTTAAGTTTTCATAACCATCCCATAATATATGGGTAGGTACCTACAAACTCACACGCATCACGCGTGTATTTCCGTTGGCCCCGTCGGCCATGTCCCCGTTAAAGGGGACAAATAAAAATTACTTCCCGCTGTCCCCGTTGCGTTAAAATTGTTATTCCTATACAAATGCATTAAAAAAATACATAACCTAAAATGTTAAAATCACATAATATCCTTCATTTTAGTTTCGGGTATGCCGAGCGATTACGTGAAATCTTTACTTTAACCCTTTTCCGGAATGTACGTAAGGGGGACAACGGGAATACACGAATTTTATGACGTGTCGTTGTCTTCGTGACGGGGACAAAATTACGGCGACAACGGGAATACACGGAAAATACCTTCTTACTACCTACATATTGCTCGATCTGTTCTCGAAACATCTACAATAAAATGACGTCGGTCCCGCGACTCTAGGGTGTCCTTCCATTAGCTAAAAACAACAAAAAATACTGCAATATGTTGTAATTAAATGTTATAAACAGTAATAAAATTGTTCGATACCTATATCCCGGTTTATATTATTGGTTTCACAATGAATCGCATCACGAGATAATGATTTTCTTTTATACCAATAATTATCTCATTACGTTAGCTTGACAATTACAGGCAAAACAAAGATTTTTAGATAAGTAAATGAAATTCAAGAAGGTACAATTTACCTATTCGAAACCTTTTTTACAAAAGCCTTTTTACCGCCTTCAAAAAGTAAAAAGTATTTTAAATTCGCAAGTCAGCGGCTTTGGTTTTGTTTGTTGTTTTGTATTGCCACATTTGTATTTTTACTTTTTGAATTCGGTTGTCTTTTTTTGTAAAAAGTTTTGTTTTCGCTTTATAGAGCCTACATCTCACCAAAAAATTTCAATCGTCCCTTAATATTCTACCCGTTTGGGTGGAATATTTTCATGAAATGTATATGAGACCAACTTTGAGGTAAATACACTATCAATTAAAAAAAGAACCATCGAGATCAGACTACACCTTTTAACTGCCTACTCGTATATGCTTCTTGGACTATACTATTGTTGAAAGAATTTTAGATATCGGATGAACAGTTCCGGAGTTTCCCCCTACTTTGAAACAAATTTTACCTCTTTATAATATTAGTATAGAAGATTATGATAGTGCACAAAATCAAGTACTTAGGTAATTTATTTCACTTGCAGATTTAAACCAAATCTTTCCTGGAATTTACACGCGTACAGGTATTACAAAAATAGATAAAATATACCAAGTAGGTCTGTCATGTAGTCGTGACCGTAGCGTGCTGGACATATTTTGGTTTGTCATCTGTCATGTACAGATGACAAACTGCGGTCAAAAGGTTAAAATTGATATTTCGGTTTTTTGTATTTTATTGTATACGTTAATAGCAATGGAGTTAGGTTAATAATAATAATGTTATCTTCATGATGTATTTGTTGGATCAAAACCTTGAACATAAAAGTTCACTGGCTGAAAAGATTAGTAAATATTTTTGAAAACTATTTTAACAACCAGCTGTTCTGATTGTGAGTTAATATTTTTTGTAAACGGAACATGAATGCATGAGAAATAAATATAGTGCGACAACGTTACAAAAACAAAACAGATTTCAACAAACACGCTATAAAAGTGTTAATACATGTCATTATTTATAATTGTATGAGTGGCACCTTTGATAAAGAATAACACTGTCAGGGATTATAGGATCACTTTGTTGTCCGTCTGTCTGTCTGTCTGTGTGTCAAGACCCTTTATCTCGGGGACGCGTGGAGGTATCGAGTTGAAATTAAAACCATATACTCAAGTCTACGGTCCCTTCATCAACCCTCTATGAATGTTAACGTGAAAAAAGATATCGTCGTTTATGTTGCAAAAAACGCATTTATAATATTAAGTAGATTAAAGTATGGATAGTAGGTATGGATTAGTATAGAAGTATGGATATGTACCTACAAATATGTACGGAACCCTCGGTGGGCGAGTACGACTCGCACTTGATTTTTTTTAAATCTTCAGCTAACGACAAATTAATGTTGGCAATTGTAGAAATGATGAATTTTAGCATAGCATTACTAAGAACGTAGGCATTTAGTAGGTTCATGCATATCCGGTTTTTTCCGAAACAATACTTAAATCCATATTCTAACGGAACTACCGGCTACGGTATGACTCTATGGAAGTAATATGAAGTAATTAAGATACCTAATAAAAAATATCATAGATTTTATAACATTTCAATTAAATATGGCTGAAGTATACCCGTGCGTCAAGCATATTATATATTATATAGGTTTCGGTAATAAAAAGCAGCGTGTGACATAAAACAAAGATAAGGAGATGACAAGGAAAATATAATGAACTGGAATTTTGCTTGTATTTTGTTTTTAGGGTTCCGTACCTCAAAAGGAAAAAACGGAACCCTTATAGGGTCACTTTTTTGTCCGTCTGTCTGTCTGTCAAGACCCTTTATCTCGAGAACGCGTGGAGGTATCGAGTTGAAATTAAAACCATATACACAAGTCTACAGTCCTTTGAAGCTGTAAAAAATCAACCTTCTATGTTGACGTGAAAAAAGGATACGGCCGTTTATGCCGCAAAAAACGTATATTACGACACTATCATGGGAATTAAAATTTAAAGGGTACTTCCCGTTGACCCAGAACTAAGAAATTTTGCTAGTAATATTGTCTTATCCTACAATTACAGGAAAAAGGTTAAAAACTTTACATTTGTAATTAAATGATAAAAAAAATATAGTCTTTATTTATAACTAGCTTCTGCCCGCGATAACGTCCGCGTGAATGTCGGTTATCGCCGATACAGACGAAGTTGCAGATTAAAAAGTAGCCTATGTCTTTTCCCAGGGTGCAAGTTATTTTCATGCCAAATTTCATCAAAATCGGTTCTGCCGTTCTTCATCATGAAAGCGTAACAGACAGAGTTACTTTCGCATTTATAATATTATAGTATGGAAGTATGGATTAATATTATTAACAATTAATAATTATTAAATAATAAATATTAATGTAATATTAATATATTAGTATTAATAAGTACGGATTAAAGCATGGATAGTATGGTATGGATTAGTGTAGAAGTATGGATATGTACTTATACAAATTCGTACGGAACCCTCGGTGGGAGAGTCCGATTCGCACTTGTCCGGTTTTTTTTTGCTATACCTACCTAATAAGGTGTACTAACGAAGTAACTGTTGTACGTATTTCGTGAGTATACCTGCATTTTTCTTTTGTTTTCTTGCGGTCATTTGTAACTTACCAGGATTGCAAATGCCCTCCTCGTCGATTTTCTTGAAGGTGTTAGGACGCAGGTCGACGTCACTCAGATTGTTCTTTTTCTTCTTATTCTCTACCATTTGCACTAATTTAGCGATGTCTACGTCCGGAACACTGCGGAGGTCCTCTCGCTCATCTATTCATCATACACAACACAAGTTTACGTTAATTAAAAACATCATAGTATTATATTATTCTACACATCGACATTGGTAGGTATTATATGACGTTCACAATGATTGCCATCATACGACATGTTTATTTCATATGAAAAGCGTTTGAAACCTGTATGTGTGTCGAATTGCTTTTGTTATGATTTCTTTTGAAATGGATTACTTTTTTTCTTTTGTAATGAATATAAAAGATTTATCATTTTTAATTTTCAATACAATTTATTTTATAATTTTAAAAGTGCCCTTGTGTTAGTTCATATTAAGACACTGACAACAGCTAAATCGCGGCAGAAAAGAAAAATAAGCGTGAAGAAACAACCAAGCTCTCCATTCATTCGTATGATACGATATTGATATTGATTTTGACAACATATTATTTTGTATGTAATGTCTTAAAACACCGTTCATTAAAAATATGTAAGTACATTATGTAGGTATCTTTGGTGAACGGTCATTTTAAGACATTAGTTACCATGCTTTGTATCGAAAAATAAATATATTTGGAAACCACGGAGTTTTTAGAAAAAATATTTATTTCCACATACCTACATTTACATTCCACATAGATTTGGCTAAAAATATGTTCATAATAAGACTATTTGGAGTATTCGGGTTTTGTCAGCGTCTTAAGTAATTGTTAGTTTGTAAGTATAGGAAGTGCGAACAAATGTCACCACAGGATGCACGTTAACACAATAAACGCCAGTTAATCAAACATATTAGAGTAGTAGGTAATGACGCACCGAGTGCATCGCTTACGACATTATACACATACACCCAAAATTGTTCTGAGTAATCTCGTACCCAAACGTAAAAGTGCCTCAATACGGCGAATAGAGGTAGAGGTCTCCATGATCATTGAAAGGCTTGTCGGCATTTGGATAGCCAGTGTCAACTGTAGTATGTTGAACATCTGTGCCAACGGGAACGCCTGTGGAAATCAATGCTTTTACGACTCTCTTAACTCTTAACGATTGTTTTGAAAGCAATGTAACAGCGTTCACCAACCTCTCATTTATCTCATGTATCTCTCATTTATAAAATGTTTATCATTGCTTAAAACATTAGTGCGAAGGGACAATTAATAACATTCGTCATTCATTTAGTTGAAAACCTAATCCAAACACCAACAAAATGTCATGTCCTTACATAGTTTTTAATAATAATAGACTCGGAGTGGTTAAAAGAAGTTAGATATGTCTTGACTAAATCATTATATCTAGTCAATACAGGCATAGGCAGTCACAGTTGTTTTTAGTGTTAGATTAATTCATTGGTGTTAATAACAGCATCGAGTCTCTGTTATAATTTGGACTCGTATAAGAAGAAAGATAGAGTCGATACAGCATGCACTTAGTGCGAGGTCGAGACCATGCAGTCTCACGTACCGAACAACATGAATGCCTCGAGGCGCTGCACTGATATTAGTGCCTCAGCCAAAAATGAAACGGCATTCGACATGATAATCGAAAGCGTTCCTTGTAGGGTGTTGAAGAATTGCGCCAATGGGAACACCTGCAAATTATACACGTACACTGCACTGGTCCATAAAATACATCTCTTTGATATAACAGGGCTTTTAAAAAATTAGTTGTGCTTTCGCTGTGATTTTGCCAGCAACAATTTGAGTATTAAAGTAGCGTTAATAACAGACCATAAACAAGTCTAATAACTTATTTAAATAAATCGGGGGAAGCTCATTTTGACACATTTTAAAGATTGTGAACAGTATGGTTTACTTACAATGTCTGCAGTAACTTGGTAGCCAAACAGCGAGTAGCAGAGCAGGGTGATGTACAGAGTAAGTCTCTCGGTGAACACCATAAAGCTGAGGTATACCCCTCGGAGGTAAGATGCTGACGTGATCTGCTTTATTTCGTTCTTGCGAGCCAGAGCTACTACCTGCTCAAATGGCTTTTCCCAGGCGTACATTTTTATCACCTAAAATTAATTTACTTAAATAAACAATAAGAATAAAGTATGTAATACTTTTCTGTAAGTGTACGAAAAACTTATAGATTCTATATATTAAAAACCCTGCACCTCGTTAAGTAAAGATCCTTATTGACGCGTACTTATTCTGTTGCGGTTTCTCGGTAAACGTGTAAAAATACGTTGCGGTTAATGACTTAACTAAACTTAATTTTTAAATACAGTTGTAAAAAAATGAAGGGCGCTATGTCTGTATGCTGTATGTTTCTATGTTGCTGCATTCGGACAGAATCGAAAACTCGACACACGTTTGGGTAGGTTATAGGGGTCAAATATTTTCATAAGATTATAATAATATTATTGATATTGATTGACGCAGGAACTCTGATTGGTGACTTGAAGTATCTTAAGAGTTAGTGTAAGCCACTGTAATTTAGCTAGAAACATTAAAAAGGCAATATGATCATATTGGAATGGATAGTAAGGTACTGATGGGTTTTCACCCGTCAAATGCTAACATCAGGTTAAATGCATGAAAAATCACGATATGTTATCAGGCCATACCACCATATCCATCAAACAGGGATGGTATGTTAGCCTTATCATATGCCACATTATAAAACAATGAGTTCAGCAGCACTGTATTTTTATTGCTATTGTCCTAGTTAAAAAATTAAGTAGTTAGCACATTAGAAAATCCAGATCATCATACCTGCATGCCGCTAATAATTTCGTCCATAATTCGCACGCGCTCGTCAGTTTTGCACGCAGTTCTCATTCGTAACCTTGCAGCCAATTTACTCATGTAAGCTGCAAGAATAATAAAAAGGTTTTTGTTTATAACCTTTCTTTAAAGATGCACTGCCTACTGATTGGATCGGACGACATTAATTTATGGGGCTTATTTATTTCTTTTACTGGTATTGTACTCAGGAAGCTGTAGTTTTGGAATCCATTATTATCTTTTTATTTTGGTGTTGTGTTTTACAGTTTGTGTTATTTTATGTTGTTACAGACTCTTATTTTCATGAAGCCACCATCACGTGTACTGCAAAAGTAAGTTCCACTACTTATTCGGATGTTCTTTGTTATTATATTCACGGTTTAAAATGAACAATTGCTTCAACATCCTGTCCTAACAATAACATCAAAACTTTACTCACACTGAACCGGAATTGTCTGCAACACAATGCCAATGACTCCTACGATTGCTGCGTAACCGATCTTCAGATATATAAGGTAGCAGACGACGATGACTTGAAGAGGAAGTATCCAGATGAAATGCGTGTAGATGAAAGCGTAATCGAAACGGTTCACGTCGTTTGACAAGAGATTGACGACTTGTCCCGCTGTGGTTTGCGCCAGCGCACCGGAACTCATGCGCATTACCTGAACAACATGAAGAGGACTGCTTATTAGTTTAACAACAACAGGCCCGACTAATATTTCAAATACCTCTAACATTTTTTAAAATATATTAGTTACCAAGCCATGCTTTTATAATTAAGTTATCTAACATTATAAAGAGAAAATATTTGTTTCTCTAAATCTTTGTATGTATGTTTTTTTTTTTGTAATGGATGGATGGAATGGACTCAGAAATACTAAAAGGTTTAAGAAATAATCACCAATTGATTGAAGTTCCGTTACCCGTGAGTGTTATATACGCTATATTTTATAATAAAAAAAAATAGAGATCCGTTATAAAATATACGTGGGCGAAGTCGCACGTAAAGTGCTAAAATACATATTTAACCACTTTTATTTTTATAAACATGTATAAACTGGGGTTGCCCAAACCTTTGTTTGAACCCAATCCAGCCTGTCCCTTTGCTGGCCTTCTCCAGTGACGTTCTAAGCTGAGGCTTGTACCCCACAGGGGGTGCTCTTAGCGTGTGCTCACTTAGTTTATGACTCTTTAATTGCCATGGTCCAGCCAGGGCAAAGAATAATGATTTTTAATGCACCATAGGAAAGTACGGTTAAGCAGCCGACATCCGACAACAAATGCCATACAGAAAAAAAACCCCTGGTTTGCTTTGTAGTTCAAACGTTCAGAAGAAAACAGCAAGGAGTAGTGCGTACTTCTTTATATAACGATTTATTGACTGTGAATTTAAAATAACTTATAGTTTAAAAAGATACCTGATAAAATATTGAATAATAGTCTTATTTAGTTGTAGTACCTAATTACCTAAGGAAACCCTATTTTCTTATGAATAAAAGATTTTCATTCAAATATCTCTCTGTTTTAAATAGATCCTTGTCCAACTAGATTACTAGTGAAATGGTCATTCAAATTCAAATATATTATGATTCCAGCTATCATATATTATTCAACAAACCTTAGATGACAGATACAAAAATAATGTTTCTCAAAGTAAAGACAAGTGCTGAGTGATAAATTATGATAATTACATCCTTCAGTCAGTATCTTTCTCTTTTATTTAATGTAATTTTTTTATTCAATTAAATTTTATATACAATATTTACACGTATAATAAAAAAGAAAAACCTATAACTATTAAACAAAAAAAAAATATTATAAGGCATCAAAAAATTCCTCCACATCGTCGTCATCTGGGAATGTGCCCAAGAGATTGGCTACATTGCCACGTTGGATGGCAATGCTTAACCTTTGCCCGAGGTAAAAACCAGCCCGTGGATCAAGGGAAGTGTCAACCAACCTTTTGGAAATTTTCTTAAAAAGGAAAGGAAATGTATCTTTCATGATTCTGAAGTCAGAAATAATATTATGTTAGTCATGTACCATAATTATCACATTTGTACAATTACTGTGATTTGGAAGACAATGTTCAGTATCAACTGATTTATTAAAGTAATGCCAGGGTTATTTTACATAATTCACTGAGTAATATACTCCACATTTTGTTGTCTATTTATTTGTATAGTTAGATACTGTAATTCGAACAACAGTTTTCAGTGTAATGAATTACTTCACTAACGTCAATTGGTGCGGTATATTTACGTAATTCATAGAGTTATTGTATTACTAATAAAAACATGATTTTTCCGAAATTCTTCTTTTAGTATCTTTAAAATAAGTCCATAGTCCAAAGTGAGTTGAGCCTTACCTTTCTATAAATAAGTGAGCAGGCGGCGATGCGGACTTTCATGCCGAATTGCTGCGTGGAGTAGGTGCCGTGGTGGTTAAGGAAGGCGATGATCAGAGACATCGTAATGACGGCTGTCGCGCAGTAGACTGCCTGCTCATAGGACATGGTCGAGCCTGGCTCCCAGTACGTCAGCATCAAGCTCAGCGCTACCGGTTGGAAAGGCCTAAGGTAGAAAACAACAACCTCCATACAAAATTGTGTACATGTTTTCTTATTAACTACATATATGTATTGATATGTATTAGCCATAGTTATGTAAATTGTGGTGTTAGAGTTCAGCTGTTCAGCAGTCTATCAGAAATCGAAAAATCAAGTGTAAGTTAAAAAGGAACATTCCAGAATAGATTAAAATTTAAATTGTTACAATGTTAGTTTTTATTTAAAAAATCCATGAAAGCTAGCCTTGAATTGAATTTTCCAGGTAAAGAACAAATACCACCAGATGATTAGTAAATTAGTAATTGGCATAATGTGACATTCGCGTGACTATGACTACTGCCAATAGTCAACAAATTGCTCACTTGAGTACGAGTGCTTGTATGAGGAACATGATGCCGGAAGGAGCGTAACTCATCCAGAAAGCCTTGGTCATTGCACGAAGTAAAGATGGTTTACGGCCCTGCTTGCTCGCCAGTGCAATTTCTTCCAGCCATTTTCTGTAACAAAGTATCTCATTAGTAATTAGTAGAGCAACTAGGTTAGAATTACGCTGTTGTTACTTTTTAAATTGCTTTCATTTTCTTGATTGTAATTTTCTGTAATGTTCACTTCTTATAAGATCACGTGTAGGTAGGCACTGTTCAATGTCACTTCAGTTGTAACACCAATTCCTTCCATCAATTTTACACTTAAAAAAATTTAGGCAGGACTTCACGTGCCGACTTAACGTGGAACGATTACCTACATTGTTGGTAGGTTGGTACGATATCTTGACGCTATGCTGCCAGTCATTACATAGATAGGTAGGTACTTTCAAATCAGAGGTACATTCAAATACCTATAATAGTTTCCAATCTTATATGATACCATCATTCATTACACATATTTTTAGATGTTCTTAAACAGTGCAGGGCTTTTTTTACATTTCTTACTTTACATGATTATAACAATTTATAAAATGATTAGACTGTTAGATCAAACAAGACAGTTATTAGTATGATTATGTATCATTAGTTTACCAAAGCGTGTGGAAATTCTTCTAAGACCTAACTAGGTATACAACATTAGTATGTATAAGTATATTCGAAGGTAGACTGATGACTGGTAAGTAGGTAGGTAGGCTTTACTGTAGCTACAAGTTGTGTTACAGTCCTCGTTGTCGGCATGCGTAGTGCGTTGATGTAATACGAAGTACCTACTACACAGGGTGCCGACGCACTCAAGAATCATGATCGTGAAACTGTTTTGGTAACAAGTTCCAAGTTTGTTAACTTATGATTTTTTATAGAATGGCAACTTTAAGGGATATATATTTATTTTTTATAAAATCCTTTTTGTTGCAGGAGACAAGAGGTCAGCACAAACAATCTATGTTAAAAATGAACCATTCTGAGGTTTTGGTGAGACATCTTAAAAACTACTAAATACCTAATGGGATTTACGTGAGTACAGCATTATCTTTTGTCAAGATTTTTTGTGCTGCACCTAATGCATCTCCATTTTATAATTAGCGACTCGCTATGCTTCTTACGGATGTGACGAAATATAAAATTAAATTAGAGATTGCTGTGCTATACCCAAGGTTATATTCTCTTTGGCTATACCTATTCAAGTTAAATATAAAAGCACATAAACCTTCCGAAATAAATGTAGATAAATATTATGGTGAAAAGCCTTCATACAAGATACAAATCGATTAGATAATTTTGCAGAACTAAGGGGACAAACATATAGTCTTGAATGTACTTCATTTTATACTCTATATTATTTATTTTATTTTATACTTTATTCTATACTCGTATTTCTTGATTGATTGAAACTGAGCTCTGTCGAAATGTCATTAAAGGAAGGTCTCTTTAATTAGTTGCTACATCATCGCTTTATGAACAATTTCAGTCGTTCTACAGTTGACGTTAATAATATTGTAACAGTAATTAAGCTGACATAGTTGACAGCCTTATAATGATTGTTACAATACCAAGGAAAAGAAGACTGTGCCAGTAGTATTTTCACCACGCAAATGTTTTCAGAATATCACGTCAAACCGTGGCTACTTTGATGCAGGCACTAAACAATTTTTTTTATTGATTTGGCTTTGTCTTTAGCTAATGATAGCTAATGACAGTATACCAATTACTTATATAATTATTGAGTTTCATTTCAAAGGGACCGAAGCTCAAAAAAATAGAGGCTTTGAATTGAAAGGTAGTCTTTGGTAGTCTAGAAGCACAAAGGGCGATCATGTTTTGTTATTTCTGTCTTATGAATGTGTAGTTCTGAAACATTTAGTCTATCCTATCAATTGCTGACTGCACAGAGTATCTAAGAGACAGAGGCTGCGGGGCGCCCAAAAATCATATAAGTATGACGGAATTGTTCCCCTTTATAAGTTCTCAAAAATAGTCAGCGACAGCATGTGTCTGTCTTTTAAGGTTAAATAATGCATTATGACTGTTTTAAGGCGTATCAAATAGATAAAGTACATAAAACATCTCGACATATCTACTGTGTCGGTTCTTTTCTGTGCCATTATAATATCTATATTTAGGTACACAGGAAAGAATTTAAATAAAAGATAGTCTTGTCGGAATAATTAAAATAAATAACATACAGATAAGAAAAACCTTTAAATTACATGTGATTAAATACAAAACAAGACAAGTGAAAGCACATCCGATGTTCTTGAATAAAATTGATAGCTAACCGGTAGGTTCAATTCAAATGCGCTTGCACATACTCCCGTGTCGATCGTTGACATACTAACGCGAACTGCGTCACTATGCGCTCATGTGGTAGGTACTACCAGCCACCAATTAGTAAACAAGACTGACGAATGTAGTGCTTAACTTAAATTGAATGAACCTTTCCGAAAACTACGTTTTGTCACTTGTTGAAATGAACAGATCCAACAAATTGGGTAGTTAGAACGAAACCTATTTTGGTCAGTAACTGACCAAAATAGGTTTCGTTCTAACTATCCAGTTTGTTTGTTGTTTGTAGGGTGTGTAGAGTTAGAAACTTGGATCTACATGAGATCTGATAACTTTTTGACAGTGCGAGCCATTTAAGGTCTCGTCTTGGCATCATTTTACATGAAAATGTGTTTGGTGGGATTTCACTACTTTTTGTAAGTTGCTGATGACAATATTATTTTTCGATAATTTTTCTAAGTTTTAGAATTTTATTGATGTTTGTGTAGTAATACTAGCTTAAATACCAAATTTCAGCTTTCTCGGACTTCAGGAAGTACCCTAGGAATTTTGATGACCATCAGTGAGTGAGTCAGTGACGAATTCGGAGATTTTTAGATATCAATAAAATTGAAAGTATAAGAGCTATGCAATTGAAACTTTATATGTTTAATAAGTCTACTACTGACATCATATCCCGAGAATTTTGTTTACCTGGTATAATCCAAACCCAAGTTATGAAGATTAAAAAAAACTTCGAAGCGCTTCGAGAAAAGATAGGTAGGCCCTTGCGCTTCGTTTGATTCGTCTTGGCAACTCACGTTGTTTTTATAATCAAATACGTCAGTATACAGAGACAAAGTTTCTAGAAAAATGCTGACTTCGTAATATAGGTACCTAAACCCAAAACTGTCTGATGTGTCAAAATACAAAGGCATGACCTTTCAATTAATGGATTATGCTTATCTATCGAATGTTGTTTGCTTGCATTTAACCGGTTTTCTTCAAATAGTAGGTGTAAGCTGGAAGAGATAACACTCTCTACGTTCGGTCTCATTAATTACAAACTACGAATGATATCTCTGTGGCATTCCTATGATAATAAGTTAATGTTTTACGGTTGCGTGGGACTTCCTGTTCCGGTGATATTTTCATGTTCACGTTTATGTTATGAGGTTATTAAAATATATTTTCTTTTAATTTTTTTGAGGTACAACGATGCATGTGAAAGTGAGTGAAATTGATACAGGTTAGATAGAATATTGTATTACAGTAGTACCTACTTGTTATAACAATTTGTTATTTGAATAAACGTTGTATCAAAAGGCGTTGTCGTTCTGATGATAATTACAGCAGTGCAATTCTGTAAGAAATTACCCGCAAATTCGAATCCCATCTAATTTCCGATTTCACTTACCTTATGCGAAAAGTATTTGGTATTCGCTAAATTAGTTACTTACTTGAAAATAGTTCGTGGTAGCGTTTCATCTATGTTCTCGCTTATGCCCTGTCCACTGGCTTAATCGTTTTTTGACAGCTGCAACTAGTGAACAATATTCATGTTTTTTGTAAAAACTGATACGCATACCTGTATTATAATGTATGTAAGAGGTCATAAATAAGATAATCCAACAAGATTAGGCAGTTTATATATTTATTTTATAACACATATTAAAGTTAACTTAAGGTAATCGGGAATAATTACATTTTAAGGCAGCTGTCAAAAAACCAATAACCCAATGGACAGGGTATAGTGGTGTTAGCGTTGTTTTCATCGAGTTTTGCCTAATGCAGTTTTTTATCGTGGAGTCATAAGTGAGCATTAAATCGAGTTCTTACTACAACACGACATGACACACGACGACGTTGACGACACGGTTGGCGCAGTGGTTGAGCGATTGACTGCTGCGCAGCGTGTTGCGGGTTCGAATCCCGCCCAGGGTAAACATTTGTGTGATGAGCACTAAACTTGTGTTTGCCTTGTGTCTGGTTGTTGTTTATCTTTATATGTATGTATTTAAAAATGTATTTGTGTATGTATATCAGCGGTCTGACACTCATTAATAATGCAGGGTCTCCCGAGTTTGGGGTCAGATGGCCGTGTGTGAAATGTCCCACATATTATTATTATTCAGATTTATTATTCTCAAATTAGAATTGCTGTAGGTACCACAATATTATGGAAAAAACCCGATGGAATTATTTAGTGATGAAGACTGGTATTTTGTTTTGGCATTAAAAGGTAGGTAGGTAAAAGTAGGTAAATAGACAAGGATGCATACCAGGGTTAACACCTTTTTTATTGAAAAAAAAAAGTTTTTTTCCGAAAATAGATACAAAAATATAGTACTTTTAGGAAATGCAGGGAAAAAAGTACACATTTATTTTTAATCATTATGTATTTTTCCATGGTACATGAGTTACTGCTCTTAGCTTTGGCCATTAATGATCTATTACTCTTTAAATAATTATAGGAATCTGAGCAATTTAAATTCATATTACAATAAACAGACCGACACAGACACAGATGCTCTAAACCACGCCATGGAGCGAGGAATGTGCAAGCAGCTCCTGTCGTGGAGTGTTTGGTGAACGGGAGCATCACGACACTCAGCAGTGAGCTTACGACTCGAGGAGGAGGAGGAAAATAAATAACAATTCATTTGTTATTAAATGAATAGATGCTCTATTTGTTTCTTCTTTCCATTTTACATTTATAACGGAAATAAAACCTTTTCTGTAAAAGCAGAAGTTGCGACTGGAGAAAAGAAAACAAATGATTGTAAATGTATTTGTCAAAGGACGAAGCGTCCAAACGTCTCCCCAACTTCGACCAACAGATTTAAAATCTGTACTTTTGAAAAGTATTTATCAGACAGAAACAACTCTTTGCATATTTTTGAAATAATTTAATTCTGAAATAATTTACCTAATTTACTTATTTCTGGATACCAATTTACTTTAATGATTAACTCGTAATTATCCGTTATTTCAAGGTTATTTTTTCTATTATAAATAGTACAATTGACTAAAATATATTACGATACTATATATAAAAGTACCTACGGGTGGCAACCCTGACCAGCACCATTCGTTTGTCAACATGAGTGGAAACTAGCTGGACCTAAGAATAATATTTATGTAGTGTGTCATAATATCGATCATTCGAATTCTACTTCAATTGAGCGCTGATGACTTTGCACACTTATTTTTCTTTACTGAACATGGTATGGTAGGTATGCATCAAGGATGCACCAATGATGTTATGTAATTTAAATATCGCAACTGAATATGGATACGGATATACGAATATAATATTATACCGGTTTCAGATACAAACTATCCGATAGTTTCAGAAAGTTTTAGTTAGATTTTTAAGGAATTGTGAAAGGTAAAATACGAAATTCGACTCGGCTGGGCAAAACTCCGAATTGATTCGTAACGATTATATCGGATTGGTGATCTTCGATTTTTATTTCAGATAACCGATAGTTGCGGTTACAGTTACGGATCTCCATAACATCCATGGTGTGCACCTACAACATTTACGTCAGCGATCAAGGATATGGTCGAGCCTAGCCTTATTTGGGAAAAATTGTGACAATCATTTTTTATAATTCGATTTGATACATAGTTTATTTTAACATACATATTTAAATAATGGGAATACGAGGTTCATTTTTTTCAGAATTTGAGACCAGCTTTTCATTAGGAACTGTAGGCGCTGTAGCCAAAGCATGAAGATAAAGGAAAATAGGAATTTTATTTTTTAATGCAGCTATGTATAGTTATATATGTAACAATATATTTGGGGTCGACTACGGGCCTTCATCACATACACTGCTGTCACCGAAGGCCTCACCTGTTTAACCACCAAGAGACCAATAATTGCCATTGTCTGTATATCAGGTGGAGGTTCCGCTGGATATCGTGTTGACTCAATAAAAAAATATACATAGACAGGTACCTATTTACCATGCGAATTTTCCTACCGATTTAGGTATTACGTACTATATACTTATCTAAACAAATATAAAAATAATTATGCAAACACAGTTAGTGCATAATAAGGTACTTACTTATATAATATATGAATAAGGATGTAAATACAGTCAGAATTTACAGTAATTCAATATTGACGGTGCATTCATGAACAATGCAATTAATCAACCCGAGTATAAGATGGTTTACCTACTTATATTTAAATAACTTTTTTATTTATAGCTTCATTTTGTTGAAGTATTGCTGGCTAATGGTATAAAAATAATGTGTGCTTATGTCTCGAGGGAAAAATTAAAAATGTTTGTATATTTTCAGTCACATGACTACTGTCCCCGTCTCCTTATGATCTCGGAGGGCCATGCAGGTGCTTCGCCTTGTCCTTATTTGTGCCCATTATTGAAGCATCTACTTGGCTTTAAACTACCTGTCTAATATCTATTATTATTACTAGGTACCGACATTCTTGACGCTTCGTTTACTTGGCATTTTAAGAACAAACAATTTGACCTTATTGTAATGAACTTAACGTTCCTTTAATCTGAAACCAGATTGAAATGTAAAAGTGGGTTTGTCGTTTTATTACAATTTGTTATTACCAAGAAACGGCAAAACATATTTTAATAGATATTAAAATTTGAATTATGTTACATGCTCTCCTTTAAGGCTTGTAAAAGTGGGTCGTGTTCTGATATCTATATAAATAAAAAGAAAAGTCCTGACTGACTGACTGACTGACTTATCAACGCCCAGCCCAAACGCTTGCACCTAGAAAGCTGAAATTTTGCACAGAGTTCCCCTTTATAATGTAGAGAAGGATTAAAGAAGGACGAAATTCAACCCCTAAGGTAGTCATATAGGAGGTGAAAGTTTGAATGGAAAATCGTAATTTTTGGTGAAAATTAAAAACCATGAAAATTAGTGTTTATCATTCTGGTTAAAATTTAAAAACCACGTGTTTCAATGTTTTTGGGAAATCAGTCCCTGAGGGCGTAAAATACGGGATGAATGTATAAATAGGAAACCCGTTAGTTTTTTAGTTTAATAGTTGGTAATTAATATCAATTTCGGCGGTCTCTCTAGTCCTCTGCCCATGTCTCTAGACGGAACGCCCATACCGACCTGCTTCGATTTTCGTTACCTCGGGTCGCTGGTCCAAGGGGATGGCGATGTAGATCGCGACGTAACGCACCGGATCAACGCAGGATGGATGAAATGGCGACAGGTCACTGGAACAACTTGTAATCCACGGATGCCCCTCAAGTTAAAGGGGAAAATCTACAAGTCCGTGATAAGACCTGTCGTACTGTATGGATCGGAATGTTGGGCCGTGAAGAAGATGGATGAAAAAAGATTGCACGTAGCGGAGATGAGAATGTTGAGATGGATGTGTGGAGTTACCAGAATGGATAAGGTGAGAAATGAATATATTAGAGGAAGTTTGAAAGTGGCGCCAGTGACAGAAAAGTTGAAAGGGAATCGTTTGTCTTGGTATGGGCATGTGAAGAGAAGAGACGAAACTCATGTGACCAAAAGAGCTATGAATATTAGTTTGGATGGATGGAGAGGGAGAGGAAGGCCAAAGAAAAGATGGGTGGATTGTGTGAAGAATGATATGAATGAAAAAGGAGTCAGTGAAAGCATGACGTTGAACAGGACGGAATGGAAGAAGAAAACATGTTGCGCCGACCTCAAGTAACATGGGATAAGGGCAGGAAAAAGAAGAAGAATTGGTAATTAATAATTTCATGTATCAGCGTTTTTGAGAAATCATCCGAGAAGAGGGTACAATAGGGGATGAAAAATTTGTATAGATGCTAAAATTGCGCCGGAAAGGTTGACCTATATCAGAAACATAACATGTATCACCGTTTTTGAAAAATCATCCCAGAAGAGGGTAAAATAGGGATGACAAATTTGTAAGGCGCTGAAACAGGGACGGAGAGGTTGACCTTTATCAGGAACATTACATGTATCAGTGTTTATGAAAAATCATTCCAGAAGAGGGTAAAATAGGGGATGAAATATTTGTATAGACGCTAAAACATAGACGGAAAGGTTGAACTATATCAGAAACATTACATGTATCAGCGTTTTTGGAAAATCATCCCAGAAGAGGGTAAAATAGGGTATGAAAAATTTGTATAGACTCTAAAACAGGGACGGAGAGGTTTAACTATATCAGGAACATTACATGTACTTATCAGCGTTTATTATCCCAGAACAGGGTAAAATAGGGGATGAAAAATGTGTATAGACGCTAAAACAGAGACGGAAAGGTTGACCTATATCAGGAACATTACATGTATTTGCGTTTTTGAAAAATCATCCCAGAAGAAGGTAAAATAGGGGATGAAAAAATTGTATAGACGCTAAAACAGAGACGGAAAGGTTGACTTATATCAGCAACAACCAGGGGCAGCTAAGGGCTGACAGTTATGTACACAAGAGGGATGCTATAGAGAGGCAGGACGTTGATGGTGAGCACCTGGGTCAGTGCTCCCGTCATCTTTTACCGGGGGACCACTATATGCACGAGTACACTAGACGCCATGTCATACGTGCTCAAATACGGCCGATCAACTCTTTATTACATTTATGTAATTCCCGATGGAAAGAGACCACAGATATATTTTTACCTGGTCAAAAGTCATACGATAGCCACGATATTATTGCCAGGGTATTC
Source organism: Charanyca ferruginea (assembly GCA_947361185.1). NCBI lineage: Eukaryota > Metazoa > Arthropoda > Insecta > Lepidoptera > Noctuidae > Charanyca > Charanyca ferruginea. The sequence continues at coordinate 14,294,056 of OX376059.1, read as the reverse complement.
CACCTAAAGGTGAAAAAGATGATGACTCTTCTGACCAAAGGTAGTCTGTTTAGGGGAATGCTTTCCTTTATATACTCAGTGGAATGACAAAAACGAGGTCTTCCTCACATCCACATCTTGCTGTGGCTAGAGCAGCGTATATACCTTGATCAAATCGACAAAGTTATTTGTGCAGAAATACCTGAGCCTGAACAGGACCCGCTCCTTTACGGTATTGTGAAGGCAAACACGATACATGGTCCTTGTGGTAGTTTAAAATACAAATCGCCCCGCATGTAAGATAGTAGCTGCACTAAGAGGTACCCTCGACCACTCCTCAAAGACACCCAGACAGGACGATGGATATCCACAATATAAGAGGAGGTCTCGGGCGAAGCCGCGGGCAAAAGCTAGTTATTTATAAAATATGTGCTAACTGCAAGTAGTATTACTACTGGCATTGCGTACTGCTAGTAGGTACCTACTTACTGTTTACAGATTCTTTAGGTGTAAAAGACCGAAGACGATTACATTACATTAACAGGTCATTAAAAGTAGGAAATGTCAGACATTTCCTACTTTTTCCTTTTTTTTAGCTTTTAGCTTCACACGTAAAAGAAAATCTCGTATTTAAACAAACTTTTAAATGTCGTATTTAAACAAACAAATTAGTGATAGTATTTAGACAAAGAAAAAGACATCAAGGTTACACATTAAATTTAAAAAAAACTTTTTATTCTCTCTCTCTCGTTTCATTTTTCGCTTTTAGTGTTTTTTTGTCATCCTAGTTCATTAAGAAACGGTAACACGAAACAAATAAAGTAAACCGTTAATTTTCCACCCTTAGAGATTGAATATTAATACTGTGTGCTACAACTAGCTTCCAGTCGAGAAAAATAACCTGCGTAGCCCTTCCGAGTGTACAGGCGTGATGTGATGTTGTGTGATTGCGTAAACAATGCATATTTGTATTGCGATAACAGCAATCGCGGTTGATTTGCTGTCATTTTTTGAAGACTTTCGTTGTCTGTCTCTAAAACCCATCATCAGATCTATGAAATTTTAATGGGACCATTTCGAAGACATTAAATAAAAAAATATTTACTGGTTCTCCTGTCTCCTGCTGGATATGATTTTTGTTGCTACATTCTGTCACGCATTTTACAATACAAATAGCAGTTAGCTATTTTGTACTTGAACGCTAGGGAAAAATACGGTTCCATCTACCCCTTGGCACTACGCCATGCATCCCTATCGCCCTGTGTGGAGCAAGTCAACCGCCTAAAGATAGTGAAAAGAGGTGCGTGTTAATTCGGTGACCACTCTGTTACGTGAGTTACTATTGTGAAACCTTGTTCTAAATTCTGTTTTCTAACATTGTTTTATTGTTTTCTAGAAACACCTATTTTTTATGCATTTTTGTTTCCATTATACCCAACTGGAAATTTGAAATCTTCGATAATCGGCTGATATATTAATACTCATTTTAATAAAGAAAAGACGTTTATATTTTTTTTTAAATCTCAAAATGCTCTTGTGGTCCCTAGAAAAGAAGAACGTCCCATGCATGTACTTGCATAGTTTTCGAATGGACTCTAGATTTATTGAGCAGCTTTAATAAAAAGCCAGAAATCAAACTAGCGCAACATAATATTGCTGAAAAAAATAAGTTTATAATAAATGTGAAGGTTGCACGTTGATAGATCATTATCATCTGTGTTTAAAATGTCAACATAATTACCTAAATATTTAACAAACAAATTTAATTGACGTAGACCTTTAAATGCATACTGTAGGTACATTAATCACGAAAAAATACTAAAACTACATAAGATTGTGTTTAAAGTTTTGACAGTTTCATTACCAATGTCTTGGAGTCTTGATCAGGGTCATATGAAGGCACTGAACGCTATTATGTACGACCGGCCCATGCTTCGTGTGGTGGTTGCGGCGACAAGTAAAAACCTATCATCGAGATTTCTATGGCACAAACCTATCGGAAATAATTATCTAAATTAATAGGTGAACACTGTACAAAATTACATTGTATAGTTGTGGAAAACTAAGCGATAAAACAGACGCATACATACCTACATACTCGTAGAACTTAGTAGCACTGATGGCTCAAATAAACAGCTACACTATTTGATAACACATATCCTATCAGGGGATAGTTGCTGGATATCGTAGGGATTCGAAATTACTAAACCGTTCAGTTTTCAGGTCATATTTGTTTTTTAATACCGCGGTACCCAGCCGCGACATTATAGCGTTATTTCAACGAACAAACACTATCGTGCCATCCATCAATTTCTATACTGAAAATATGTATAAAATATAGGTGTTAGGTAAGTACTTAATCGAATTGAATGGCTCAACAAAAGGTATTATTTTTGTCTTTTAAAAATATTTTAAATATTCGCTTTCATGTTTTGCGTTGGGGGTATTGTATTGTTTTTTTTACATAGGTTCTTGCTTTATATCGGAAAAAAATACAGTTTTTAATTGTAACAGCTTCTTAAAAATGGTCGTACCTACCCCTATAACCAATTATAATTTTTATGATCCGCCTGAATCATCAACTTACTAAATCATTAAACAAGGATGTGGAGATCACCGTATGAACTTTTACGTATGGACGAAGGCAAGGCCATGACCCGGCAATTCTGGTTGACGACTATACCGGTGGCGGTGTAGGTACTATCGGTGCATATACGCTGCACACGCAGTCTCATCACTCGATGTACAATTACACTGTGTACTTATATTGACTTAATTAATCAAGGAAGTACTTAAAGAGGAAGTGACTTATACTGTTTACATAGTTTTAACTTTTTTACATAGTTTATAACAAAGTCGTTCCCACTGTCTGTACGATCAGATCTTTTAAACTCCGTAACCGATTTTAATGTGTTTTCAGCAATAGATAGAGTGATTCAAGACGAAGGTTTTAAGTGTATAAATTGTTAACGTTTGGTGAGATTTGGTTGAAATATGACGATAATAAACGTGCGAAGCCGGGGCAGGTCGCTAGTTTATTATCAAGGGAAAACATTTGAATATTTGCATGTTTGTTTGTAATGGACTCAATTATTGTTGAATTAAACTCAAAAAATACTTTATCGATTTTACCAATTATTTCACTAATAAGGTGCGTTATCCCTGAATGCTATACTTAAGCTATATTTTATCATATTAAAAATGGGGATCCATGAGAAAATTCACGCGGAACAAATCGCGGGCAAAGTGATAGTTTATTTTGAAGGTTTTACAGTATTACGTAATTAATTAATGGTATGATCTTTGTACAAAAGTCATGGAAATACTTAGGTACGTGCTTTGTTATCAAGAAGAGAAGTAATTCAATAGGTATTACATTTTATAACCCTTTCAGTGTCAGCTTCGTGTTCAAAAACTGCTTGCTTAGCACAGGTGGAGTCGGGAACAGCAGCTGTTACAGTCGTTGTCCTTAGGTACTGCATTGCAAATATTATGCAGTAGATAGGTAGGTATTTAATTGCGTTCGCTTCAAATGTTAATTGTATCTATAGGTACTGCAATAATTGCGAAGTTATAATAATAAATGTACAATAATTAACGATCTTTTGTAATGACTTGTATTGTCTTATAATAATACAAGAGTACTATACAAAATAGAAGCAAATAATATCTCTTTCAAAAAATGTAAACAGTTGTTGAAAAAGAAAAGTGCAATAGTAGATGATGATCGCATCAGATCTGTACCTACTGACCTATTTTAATTTTAATAGATAAATAAAAATAGGTTCAGAATAAAAATATTACAGATTCATTTGAATCATAGAAACCTGCTTAATAAAATACAAAAAAAAACTTACCTACTGAAAAAACATCTGTAACCGTAATGACGCGGTCTAGCTTGTTCTGTTACGACATAACAGAACAAGCTAGACCGCGTGGTGAAAGATAAAGGCTAAAAATCATTGAAGTTTGTGTGTCTCTTTAGGTACTGAAGTATCTGTGGATAATGTGAACAACGTATGCATGTGGCAAGCAGAACAAGTGAATATATTTCCACATCCACATAAGTGTATAGGAAGCAGAGTAGAGTTATATATGATTCACAATAGAGACTCGGGCGCGCCGCAGCCTTACGTACTTTGTGATAGAGACAAATTATGCCGCATAAGGATCATCTTTCCAAAAGGACACTATACGCTGACATTTAAAATTGTGTACAAATTGGAAGTCAAGAAATATCAACATTAAAATATTCAAAGGTTCCAACAGAATCGAATAAGTCCTTTTATTAGTTTTAATATGTTTTTTTTACTAGCCGTATCTATTAATTTAATGAATATTAATTTTATGAACATTGAGGTACCTACGACATTGGATAATGAATAGTACTCATTACAACGTTGCAGGTGGCAATGACAATATCTAGCATGTAATAATTTTATTGTAAACACTATAAACCTATACTAACTTATACTTAAACCAAGTAGGTATACCTATAGGCACCTATTTATTGAGAGGCTCAAACGATTAAAAACTACATACTTACATAGTAAATTGACTAGGGATTTAGGTGTCAATTGTTTTCTATACTAACCACTAATTGGACACGTTTTTAGTGGTAAAATTATTAGCGAGGTGTCTGTTTACTAATTGTGTCCTATATATTGGCTTTGATTGTCAACAAAAACATTCATAATTAAGATTAAAAAAGATGATTAGGCTAAGATAGGGACCTTTTGGCCTCGTACAGGACCAATTTTTGTTTCTTTTTTTTAAGCTATTGCATAGCTTCTATCTCGGGCTTTGAACGCGGCGACCGAATCAAGAAATTCCGTAACGAAAATAAAACATAACACCCCCCACTCCGCCTACCATGTAGCTCGGCCGAGCGTTTGCTTAACGTGTATGTATATGGTATATATAATCATAATATTTATATATATACTTATATTATATATGTACATATATATATATATATATATATGTCATTAATTAATAATATTAAATTATTTATAAAAATCAAAATAATAAAATTATTTAAAATTCTAAGAAAAAGGCAGGGAGCTCAAAGGGCATCAAAAAACTCGTCCACATCGTTGTCAACGGGAAACCTGCCCAACAGGCTGGCAGCATTGCCACGTTGTATGGCAATGTTGATTCTTTGACCCAAGAATAGACCAGCCTTTAATTAATTGTATTTATGTATATAATATATATAAAATGCTATGCAATAGCTTTACCGCGGCAGTACCCGAGTGCCACACGTTTTTTTTTAATTATCTTATTTTTGTGTGCTTTTGTCCTGGGGGGCGGATAAACGTTTTTTCTTTCTTTCTTTCAGACCTGCTTGTCTAAAAATATCATCATGAAAATCATGGATATCATCATTTTCTTTTACAAGATGAAATTATTATTACGTATCTATTATATCTGGGGTCATCGACTAGCGTGCGGTAAGTCGCAACTGTTCACACAGTGCATAATTGCTCGATGATCAACACTGTGACAAAGGAAGTCGGCCGAGCAATTTGCAACAACCTTGTACCTATTGAAGCTCCACTAAGGACCAGAGTACATACAGGTAGCATGAACAAAGTTTTAACATAATAATCATCATTATATCAACCTTTAGACGTCCACACTGCTGGGTGCATAGGTCTCCCCCAAGGGGAAGCGGGTTCAGCCGTAATCGCCATGCTTGGCCGATACTTGTTGGCGAATAATAATAATACGGGCCCATTTTTGTCCCACAGAACACATATTGCAGCCTCGATTGTTAATAAGTATTACTCGCTGCTGCAAGCTTTCCACCTTGGTGTTGGGCGTGAGGCAGTGATTCACATATATTCATGTTAGTGATTCACATATATTCATGTTTTTTGGGTTTAGTGATTAGAATACGAAAACTAAGGAGTATTGTCACTAACACAATTGAGTCTTGTTACTTTTTCAAGGCTGAGATTGCCGATTGAGACTTGTATTTGAGCCGTGGGCAAAGAGAATTTATAGTCTTTGGCCGTGGGGCACACAATAATGTTTTTTATTTTATTTGTGTATATTTTTTAACTTTTTATTACTGTTTTTGTGTGCACATGGTCTGTGTCAATAAACATTTTTCTTTCTTTCTTTCTTTTCTTTTATTTATTCATCCTCACGAGGTTTTCCTTCATCGATGTCAGTGATGTCTCAGATTTTAAAAAGTACATATGAAATTGAAAAACCTAGTACCTAGGTTATTCGCCATATTTTTTATTATTTTAATAATAAAAAATAATAGGTTAGAATAGAATAGGTAATATTAATTTGCATAAGAAGGACACTGCTGAATGACCATCTTTCATAAAATTTATGTTCAGAAAATGGGGTTTTGTCAGAGGAAATGATTGTATCATTTCCTCTGACAAAACCCCATAATAATGGTTTATTTCCGTATTCCACACCTAACCTTTCAAATGTTTAAAATCAATTCCCAATGGTAATGGATGCAGATATGTGTCGCGTTATGTGAGCGTCGCTGCACCTTGCGGAGGCCACGCATCAATAAGTAATACTTTATGCAAACTCACGCTCGAACCACGGACACATTACATGTTGAGAAAAAGATTTACTTAGATTACCCAGTCTCCTTTAACTCCCTGTAGAAGTTTTATCTAAATTCTCAAATCTATTTATATCGACCTACCACTGCAGGTGCACTGGAAACTGGTACCCACTGCCTGCATCTACTATCTAAGTCTAATTCCTACAAAGTTCAAGCCCGGTCGTCATTTCAAAAATATAATTGTTTAACATTTCTGCCTCCTATTTAGATATCAAACATTCTGATTTATAATGCGTAAAATAATATTTTCTCGTTTAAACAGAGTAAATCATGCAGATATTACTGGTGTTAAATACAATTCCAATTATTTGCGAATATGTATTATTGTCTACATATTGAAATGCACGTAGCATTAAAGGCAAAATAAGTAGGTAACAGTTAACGTGAATCACGAAGGTATTGCAGGTATACATATTATGATACACGGACCAGCGTTTGTTGACTGACGGTAGTTGATTGACCATGTGGACGTCTCCTGAACCAATCAGTTCTATCTGATTTGGTATTAAATAGGAGTAGTGCGACATGAAAAATAATCATTAAACTACTAAAACATTCAGAGAAACGCTGCGGAGAAAGGATTGAAGTACAAATACATGAATACTCGTTCAAACCGGTAATTGTATTAACACTGCACAAAGAACTTGAACCGTGCGTATGTTGGATGATACAACTGGTGGCGGTGCCCTTGGTGGAACACATGTACCTAGTTACCTATAACACGCTCGAATGTATATTGAAATCCGGAATGCGGACACAACGACCCTCAAAATGGATTTAATAGAAAAATTGGATTTGCAATTGCTCTTTATTGTCACATTACAATGTGTGTGTAAACGCGTTAACAAGACTTACGTCGCCTTGATTAATAAATCCCATTCGTAGAGATTGTCTATGCCTTTGTGTGACGCATGGCAAACCTCCCGTGCGCCGGCGCATCACGCATGCCTGGCGGCAGGCGCGGCGGCCGTCTGCTTGGCTCACATAACGGCAACGTGCACCATTCCCAATCAAACGTTTAAGCAAACTCATTTAAGTACAACACCGGTTACACGTGAGAACTGTGACTTGGGGCCGATCATCGAAATCAATAAAATCGTTTGTGTAATCAATACTTAGCTTGTTTACATTTTATACTGCCGTTAGTGACGATAATTAGTTTTTTACAGCAATATCTCTTCATTAAATGACATATTTGGTTGTTTTACAGACTTCAAAATCGTGCATCAGTTATCTCGGTATTAAAACAACGGTATTAATTAATTAATTAAACCAATCTGCACTTTGGGCCTTTTTTGCACAGTATTAATATTTTATATTAAGTGAGCAAAGCAGTGAACCAGTACCTAGGCTCTCTAATGTTAGGCTTCGTGAAATTTCGCGAGATCAAAAAGTCCTAAGCCGAAGACTAAAAAGTCCTTGAGCTTTCTTTATAAATAACAGATGTCGTTGTGTTTGTTTCAGTTTGCTATTGCACTGACTACACTTAAAAATATCTTTACTTTGTGTAAAGAAAACGGTAAGATTTTGCTTAATTACGCAGAACAAAAGTTTGTTTTAGTTTTACGCATGGAATTGTAATCCGTTGAGTGAAGAGAGGTTGTTACCATTTTCTCTGTGTAGTGTATGTGCAATGCAGCATCGGTTTGATATAGGGAATGTTTGACTACAAAGCAAGTCAGCAAAAACCTACAACATAATTAGGTTTCACAGACACAAACCTATAATAATATGAACTAATTACGCCGGAAGTCTTATCAACAATTTAAAAAATCAGTTAATTATAATATTATCTACTACTAATAATATGTCCGGCTTCAAAGTTAATACTTTTTTTGTGAATACGAATGTCGTACTAACCTAATAGCCAGTCGATGTCATTGAAACCAGTCCCGTATAGAGGTTTGGTCTAAAGTGTATTTGTAAATTTATCGGTTTACTCTACGGCGTTGACAGAATAGATGTATTAAGATGACGATAAAAATGGTATCAATTCCTATGATCCATTGACGTAGACATAAAGGTTCATCATCATTCATCATTTCAGCCGAAAGACGTCCACTGCTGGACATAGGCCTCCCCCAAGGGGGGTCTTGCCATAATCGCCACGCTTGGCAGGCGGGTTGGCAATCGCAATATTGTTGTAACAAATGCACAGAGAACGCTGCTGCCCATTTTCTGGTACGTCCCTTAGTCGCCTCTTACGACACCCACGGGAAGATATGGGATGATGGTGTACTATTCTTTACGTCCGACACCATACGGACAACGGACATGAAAGTTAGTCCATATAATATAAAACATTTTTGCGCATTACAGTGACACGCATTCAAGGGATATCTATATCCAGCATGAAAAGCGATACAGACCGTTTGACATGCTTGATTCATAAAAGAAAGACTTCTTACTTTTATTGAATAAGTATAAAATTAGTGAGTGTTGATCCATTTTCCTTTAATTGCTTGTTTATTAATAATTATTTAAAAGCTTACTGTAAAAAGATGCTAAGAAAGAACAACAGTTTTTGTTAATATTCGGGGAAGTAAATGGGTCCAAAGTCTCGTGTTGAATTGGTTAATAACGGCCCGTTCCTGTCGTCAGGGACAGTTATCGATGTGCCGCCGTCATCGTCCACATTACCCAATGAGAAGGTCGGTACATAATCACAATTACCCGGAACGCTGAATTAGACAGGAAACGCAGCTATTACGTAATGCCTATGTATACTAGTACCTACGTAGGTATGACAATTAGAACAACGAACTTAGAATGTGCCCTGTTTGAGTTTATGGTCTTTTGGTCTTCAAGATAATTTTGATGCGTCAAGGGTCGGATAAGAATTGACGTAGATTAATCTGGGACCTCAAGTCGGCTATTACAATGGTGTCAGAATGGTCTATCATTGATTTCATATTTGTTGATTTTGACAAGTTTGGTAATCTACTAATATAATGGCGTCATTATGACTTTCCATTGGTCAACCGCTGACACGCCATTGAAAGAAATGATTTAGAATGGTAATCTCGTACAAAATGGGCGGTAATCTGCAAAAATTTTGACAGTTCCTTTGATCAGAGACCTACCATTAGAACGTCATTGTGAAGTCATTGCTTTTAATTCGACCGACCAATGATCGACCATTATGAATTTAGCAGATTACGAACTTTTAGCAAAATGACAATGAGATCAGGTTGGAATGTCGAAATTAAGTATAAAAATAGCAGACGTGGCCCCTGGATACTTGAATGATTAATTGGTTACACCACTGTTCAAATCAAGAACGTACCTACTTGTTGCTTGGGAATGGCTTCTGGTTTTATATGACGTAAACAATTGTATTATGTACATGGTTATTTTATCAACAGTAATTTGTTAAAGTGTTAAACACTGGGTGTTAAAAATATTCGTCGTGCTATTTGGGAGTGTTAACACTTCCATTGTTGCATTAGATCCATAAAGATACTTGAGAATATCATATTCTGTGTAAATTCTGTACCTACTCAGTCATTGCTCTGCAAGTCCACACAATAGATGTTTTATTCATATTACCTACTGGTATTCCTACTAGAGGTCGCAATACTGTCGCTGTACCTACTTGCCAATGTTCTTTAGAATAAGTTTAGAGGTACATATATTTTTTTATTGTCTAGTAAAAATGGAAAATTCTTTTATATAGCATTACAATAACAAAACTGTTTTTTATAACACCTTCTGTAGTAGATGACGTTGGTCTTTATGTATAACAATCATGAAAAAATATAAGAAATCGCAATAATAATTTAATTGTATTTATTCATTAATTATGGAGACTAATAAAATAACGTTATCAAAATTCTACTTATTTAATTTTTAGCATAAATACACATAATATATTAGGCCTTCCCCAGAGATCGCCAACCAACCCGGTCTTGGGCTGCTCGCATCCATGCAATTTTTAGTACCTACTAAGGTACAATTTATGGTCACGCAATAGCAATACGTGGTACGTGTAGTCTCCACAATATAGGTAGGTACTAACCATTAAGGGTGCGTCCACACAAGCGCAACACCGCGTACTTAAACATCGCCCATGAGCCGCTCTCCTCAGAAGACTTCAGAATTCTAACTTGGTATGACGTATACATATTTTTAATGGTCAAGGACGCCGCGCAGTTCCAGCGATCGAATAGCAACTGGTGAACATGCGCAAGCAGTGCATGATCAATAAAAATATCCACATTATGTGTGACTAAAGGTATAAAGTGAGGAGGACCGGAGAGCTGGTGAGGTGTGGTGAAAAGGTGAAGTGAAGTGAAGTGGTGAAGAGCGTACAGTGTAGTGCCGAAAACATACGCGCTCGTGTGACCGCGCCCTAATGAAAGATCTTTGATATAATTACATCGATGTGTTTATTTATTTCTCGATAACTCTAGAATGGGCATGGCGATACAATGAAAACCCAATGAGTGTTGATATTTGGTATTCACGCTCGAACGTAGTCCACACTGACCATTTCCATATTCAGGCATGCTTGTTAGTACAATTTACCTTTTATTGGAAACAACACAAATGCGTGTTTTGTGTGAATTGAATATGGTATGTCATCGTTGTCTCTTGTCAGCAATGAGGCGTTAAGCCTAACATGACTGCGTTGTTGTAATTTACCAATTTCGTGTTTATCACTGTCAATCAAACCAATAGCTGGATTCTAACATACGTATAACGTCAGGTGCATCACGCTCGGAATCATTTAATTTTGTATTTGTTTTGCAAAGTCATTTCTGTAACGGAATAATTAAAAGGTATGGTATGAGAAAAACTCTTTCTTGTAGGTGATTTTGTTACTGCAATACATTGGTTGGACAGCTACATTACATAAGTACCTATGTTGTAACCAAATTCTTGTTTCATTGAAGAAGTTTTTCAGGTTTGGTTACATTTTCCTAATTTGGAGCAAGTCATACACCGTAGACATTGTAGAAAGAAGCTAATACATAGATCTTCATAACCTACTCGAATTGAAGTTCATGATAAAATTTAAGTTATCGTTGTTATAGAAAATGGGTATATTAGGGTTTACGACCAATGGTTTTATTGTTTATATCTCTATAATAAACTATAGTTAATTGAAATGCCAATTTACTATGAACAGGTCAATAAAAAATGGTTAGGTTTGATACCTAATCATTTTTATTGACATGCGAATTGAGTTTCTAAGATCATTGTTTAAGTTTTAAATTTTACTATTCTTCAAGATAATATTTATCTAATTCAGTCAGACGACTAGGTCAGAAGAAATGATGAAATACCTGTAAAGGTATGTATAAAATGTTACTACAGATTTCAATTGTGTCGCCAATCCATAGCGCGAGGATCTCTACTTGTACATTTATATGATTATATTAGGTATAATCGATCATCACTTCGTCGATGAGCTCGTGGCTAAGTAAAAACCGTACAGAACGATCAGTCAAAGATTAAGCTACGCTTGCCGCGGTCGGTCTGTGGATGGGTGACCATCCCATTCATACCGAGTTCCTTGCGTGCCTCTGAAATTACGGTTTTCGGTCTCGGCTGTCATTCGTATATCTTTGGCAGTCGTTTCGTTATGGGTAGTCAGAAGCCAATAAGTTTGACAACCAGTCTTACCAAGGGGTATCGTGTTACCTAACTGGATTGTGGAGGTCCGATAAGCAGTCGCTCCATGTAAAGTACTGGTATTCAGTTGCATCCGGTTAGACTGGAAGCCGACCCCAACATAGTTGGGAACAGACAGGATGGTCATATCGACATCATTTCATCATTGAATACAATATACTGCGAATCGTGTATCCGCTTTCAGTGAAAACATGTCTGAATTTCAGTAGATTGCTGCCTAAGTATGTTAGTTACCGTTTGTCCTTTGTAACCTGTTTGTGTTTAGAAAAGTGTAAATTATTTAGACAAGATACAAGTAGTAAAAGACTTTTCTACAGATTTATTTATGCATAGCGTAAACGTTTGCCTATGTCAATTTATAATAATAATATAATATCATTTAATTCAGGTAACAAATACCCATACAATATACTTAGTCTGGCCATAATATATAAGAAAGATATGACATTTGAATTTGGAATCTGTCATTTTTATACGATTGTTCATTGAGTTTTCTAATTTTGGCGCCAATACATTGTACAATATTTTGCGATATTGAAATGGGGTGAGAAAGAGAACCGAATCGCTGTGATTGCATTACACAAAGTTGGTATGGAGCCAAATGCAATTTTTAAAACTCTCCATACGCTTGGTATTAGTCAAATGTTTGTGTACCGGGCTATTAATAGGTACAATGAGACCTCCTCTGTTTGTGACAGAAAAAGATCTGGCTGTCCACGTCGTGTTCGTACGAAAAAGGTGGTCAAAGCAGTAAGGGAAAGAATTCGTAGAAATCCTGTCCGAAAGCAAAAGATTTAATCTCGGGAGATGAATATAGCACCCAGAACCATGTCGCGTATTTTAAAAGATGACTTAGGACTTGCAGCCTATAAGAGACGCACTGGTCATTTTTTAACTGATAATTTAAAAAAGAATAGGGTGGTAAAATCGAAACAACTACTGAAGCGGTACGCAAAGGGAGGTCACAGAAAAAAATTGTTTACGGATGAGAAAATCTTTATAATTGAGCAACATTTTAACAAACAAAATTACCGTATTTATGCTCAAAGCTCTAAAGGTATCAAAACATCTGCACAAGTATATCAAGATACCATTCTTGAGAAGGTAGTTAAGCCCCTTAACAACACCATGTTCAATAACCAAGTATGGTCCTTCCAACAAGACTCGACGCCGGGTCATAAAGCTCGGTCCACGCAGTCTTGGTTGGAAGTGAACGTTTCGGACTTCATAAGAGCTGAAGACTGGCCGTCGTCTAGTCCCGATCTTAATTGACGACACGGTTGACGTAGTGACTGAGCGATCGACTGCTGCGCAGCGTGTTGCGGGTTCGATTCCCGCCCAGGGTAAACATTTGTGTGATGAGCACTTGTGTTTGCCTTGTGTCTGGGTGTTGTTTATGTATATATGTAAGTATTTACAAAAAAAAAAGTATTTGTGTATGTATATCAGCTGTCTGACACCCATAGTACAGGGTCTCCCTAGTTTGGGGTCAGATGGCCGTGTGTGAAAATGTCCCCACATATTATTATTATTATTATTAATCCGCTGGATTATGATTTATGGTCAGTTTTAGAGAGTACGGCTTGCTCTAAACGCCATGATAATTTGGAGTCCCTAAAACAATCCATACGATTGGCAGTGAAGAATTTTCCCATGGACAGAGTGCGTGCTTCTATTGATAACTGGCCTCAACGTTTAAAGGACTGTATTTGCAGCCAATGGAGACCACTTCGGATAAGCTTCTTATATTTTAAATTGTTTTATATTTATGTATGAAACTAACACACTGTAAAAGTAATAAATATTATTTGCAATAAAAAATCTTTGTGACAATATTTATGGCAAGACTAGGTATTATTATTTTGTTACCTTGTATACATAATAATATGCTAAATTAACTTAATAATTATGATTTGTCAAAAAGATAAACATTTTTTCTCTTATATTATGTGCGTCAGAATGATTGTAACAATAAAATTACTCCGGGTACTTACAGTTATAATAAAATTAAACAAATAAAAATCTGTATGTGCGTACGTTATTAATAATTTACCTACGTGTTTGTTTTTGTAGTAAGTATTTTTTAAAGAACCTTAGCTAGTTCGTGGCTCTAGAGACATGGTAATGATTAAAATCTGCATGACTTCACGTAAGTTGTTGATAAAGAATTGTGAAGAGCTATACACAATATAATCGCTGGTAGCAATGTAATTTTGAAGGTTGCCTAACTCCAATCCTCTTAAAATATATGCGGAAAAGTAGAACAGACTTCACTCAATCATTTGCATAATTATTAGTAGGTAAGTATTAATAGTTAAATCTATTAAGTCATGTTGTACAATATAGGTGCAAGACTTTGAGACTATTTATTTCTTGTAAAAAATATAGGAAGTGGCACGGATAGTTCTGAAATGAACTTTTTATAGCGCTGTATCATGTTTTAATTGTGAGTACTTAGCGTTGCTTGGTACCGTTCTCAGCAAAACATTTGTGTCAGCAAGGACTTCGTCGTAATTGCAATAAAAATGTATTGGGCCACTTATTTTTTTTTGTTTTGTAAAGATAATAATTTAGGTAGGTACTGCACGGACATTAAGTACAAAAAATAATTAACCTACGATAATTTTGCGTTAGTACGGTTTGCGGTTAAATTGGTTAATAAACTGAGTAGGTATGTATCTATGTATCCATTAGTAGGGACTGTAGAGTACGGACCCTAATCAATCTTTTTTTCTTAATGTGTGTTTCTAGAATCGCCAAATCACTTTTAGTTTTTACGGTCAAGCTTCTCTAAACATGCTCTTGCGAAGATAAATGTCGTTCAAAACTCCGTCTCAGCAAATAATGCATTCGTTAGTCGTGTAGTAAGTGAATGTAGCAAATAGTCGGCACGGTAGAGGTTCAAGTGGGGTAAGGTGAAGGGTACCTAACGCATGCATAATCATAGAGGTGATGCCAAGCAACGCAGTCGTGTCCTTAGATGCATAGAACTTCTAACATTGTAAATAAAAATGACATACATAATGATAATTATATTATAATACAAACTAAAATTTAAATTCATACATTAATGACCCAAATGCTATGTGACACGCATTCAAAACCTCAGTCGGTGATATTTTTTGTTGTTTTTTACGATGTCCTACTATAACCAGCACGTGATTATTAATAAATACTTAACTGAATGACTTCCAAAGAATTTCTGCAGCTATGCACCGGGCACTGCATGCGTAAATCTTTATCATAATGCATTGGTACTGGTTTGCGAATTCGGTTCAACTCGAGAGGTTAAATACTCAAGTGCATGGAAAAAAACGAATATTTAAATATTGCCAAAGCGGTTCGCAATTCAAGTTGACCCTCGCTCGAGGCGTGGCTATTTAGTCAATTACTTTGAGTATCGCGCAATATGCAACTGTACGATGAAGCAGATCTACACCTTTACTGGTATCCGCATCTAGTTTACTAGAATTGGATAGTAGGATTTTTTTATGCCTTTAGTTAGTAGTACTGATGGTGGCAAAAAGTTTGCATTTCCTTCAAGTCGTGTAGAGCTAAGCTTATGTGGTAGTTTCTGAAAATGGACAACCATTGATACCTACAATTACTAAGCATATTGTGCAGAACATTATTTCTAGGTAGTCATTAATCAAACACGAGAATTAATTATAATCAAAATGTGTAAAGTATACTTATGTAAATAAAATAATTCTTCGAAGTACGAGTTGCATACGTATATATTATCACTTTAGTTTTATATTATATTTTTATTAGCAACATGCAATTGAGAATTGTTTAAGTATGCGAATAGTTTAACCTTTGTTTTCTTAGAAATAGAGATCCTGAGAACACCACGTAAATAAAGTAAGTAGCTTGCTATAATATTTTACAAGAAGACGATGACAATATTATTGATTCAATGAGAACAGGTATCCGCCCAGTGCAACTAGCAATCAATGGTAAAATAACATTGTCTAATCGTATGTAATTAAAGCAAAGCAAGATAGATGATTGAGTTACTGGTATTGACATACAAAAAGGATACTTATTATCAATAAAAAAAATATTGCTCTTATTTTTATAATGAATACAATAAAATTATCTGACCGAAATTAGGTACTGGGTAGGTATTTGACTAGTAAGGGACCAATACAGGCTGAAGAACAACTTTACATTAATGTAATATACATTTTTTAATTTTTTACGTTAACGTCTGCTTTACAAGGTGAATTTGTTCGTGAAGAGCCAAGATAATATCCCTAAAGTAGTTAAGAGCGTAAACGCGGAAATGTCTGACGTAGTTCTTATAAATGACCGGTTCAGAAATCCCTGGAACAATTTTAACCGTATTCATTATTTTAGTATCAATTGATTATTTAGGGGTCGTAGATTACCTATTGTAAATAAAATTAATACATTTGGAAATATTTCTAGTTATCGGTACCTAATTAAAATTTTTGAAAAATAATTTTGTCAGGTCATTCATCAAAATATTATTATTATGTTTAAGATGTTGAATGAACCATCTTTTTAAATTTATTATTGAGATTGTGTCAAGTTGTAATCGAGTATTATATATAATTATAATAAAAATATTAATTTATTGTGGTCATGTTTTTATTTTTATTTTATTTGTTTCCTGCAATCAAATTAACTCTCAGTCTCCCTTATTATTTTTTAACAGTAGGTACGAGAATATTATTTTTGTAAAAAATTAAAAGTAATACACTGATTCAAATGTAGCTGTCACTTGTACGAAGGGGTTAGGCAGAGGTGGACAGTACCACCGGTAACATGAGACGTAGGTAACTACCTACCACTTTTATTTTCACGTGAGTCATGTTATCACGTACCTAGGTACTGTAGAGGTTGCATGCGTAATGCAAGCTGATCTAAAGCATTTGACTAAATATTTGTTCTAAACACTCTGAATTTGTTCTAGAAGTATTTTAAATTTAGAAGCATTAAGCTTATTTTTAACCGACTTCAAAAAGGAGGAGGTTCTCAATTCGATTGGTTTTTTTTTAACCGACTTCAAAAAGGAGGAGGAGGTTCTCAATTCGGTTGGTTTTTTTTTATTTTTATGTATGTACATCGATTACTCCGAGATATATGATGAGATTTAGGTGATTCTTCTTTAGTTTGATGCGGAATTGTTGCCATTTGGTCCCATAAAAATTTAACATTATTTAGCCCAGTAGTTTTCATTTTATGAACATTTTCTTATTTTTTATATGTTTATTTTTATGTTTGACCATGCATAACTTTTTTCAGTGTATTCCGATTTCGATGATTCTTTTTTAATTGATAGTGTATAACCTCAAATTTGGTCCCATAAAATTCAAGAAAATATTCCACCCCTAAGGGTTGAAAATTAAAGGATGACAGATTTTTTTTAGTGTCGCCGTTTCGTAATTAATTTCTATGATGAGATAATATGTAGGCACTAAAAAGCGAAAAAAAAATTTTCAACAAAAAAGACAACCGCCTTCAAAAAGTATAAAATAACTTTCAATTCGCAAGTCGGCGGCTTTGGTTTTGCTTGTTGTTTTATATTGCCACCGACTTGCGAATTGAAAGTTATTTTATACTTTTTGAAGGCGGTCGTCTTTTTTATAAAGGGATGTTTGGCCTGGCACTCACGGAGGTCTGACGTGCTCTTTAGAATACAAGTATTTTCATTTCGTTTTTTTTTTTTTGTTTAATTTATAAAAACCTCTGACTCCTCACTCACCAGACTTCACAGCAATAATACTTATAATTCATGACCTGGTACCGTAAGGATTATGTCACCCCCTAAGCCTTACAGTAGGTACCTACTGTTTGGTGAATGTAAAATATAATGTTTAAATAGGCAAAATTAGCATAAAATATTATCGTTATTATATTTAAATAACTGTGAAAAATACAGGTACATTTTAATCAATTTTACGCCATTCGGGCTAACTGAACTAATCTCGATATGGAAAAAAATCGTCACGTGAAACTCTATGATATCGAACTACTTGCATATTTGCAAGTACCTACTTAACTACATTAGAATTCTAATATAGTCATAACCTTAGTCTATAACTCACTGAGATAGATACGTACCTCCATTTTTATCCGTTACTTCAAAGTTACAAGAAGGGGTAATAATTTTTATAGCAGTGTATGTTTGTATTTGTGTATGTGCGCATAACGCCTATCCAATACGTCGTATCTATAAGTATATCGATGAAAGCGTCATGATGTTCCGCTGATTTGATCTTTATGTTTATCTTCTTTGCATAGTATTATAAAACAAAGTCGCTTCCGCTGTCTGTAAGCTAAGATCTTTTAAACTCCAAAACAGATTTTAATGCAGTTTTCAGCAATAGATAGAGTGATTAAAGAGGAAGGTTTATACATCTACATATTATTATATACATTAAACGAAAAGTCCTGACTGACTGACTGACTGACTCATTCAACGCCCAGCCCAAACCCTTGGACCTAGAAAGCTGAAATTTTGCACAGAGTTTCCCTTTATAATGTAGACAAGGAATAAGGAAGGATTTTTCGAAATTCAACCCCTAAGGGAGTTAAATAGGGCATGAAAGTTTGAATGGAAAATCGACATTTTTGTAATTTAAACCATGAAAATTGGTGTTTATCATTCTGGTTAAAAATAAAAAACCACGTGTTTCAGTGTTTTTGGGAAATCAGTCCCTGTGGCCGTAAAATAGGGGATGAATGTTTAAATAGGAAACCCGAAAGATTTGTAGTTCAAACCATAAAAAATGTATTTAGCCCTTTGGTTGGTTTAATAATTTCATGTATCAGCGTCTTTGAAAAATCGTCCTAGACGAGAATAAAATAGGGAATGAAAAAATTGTATAGACGCTAAAATAGCGACGGAAAGGTTGACCTATATCAGAAACATTACATGTATCACCGTTTTTGAAAAATCATCCTAGAAGAGGGTAAAATAGGGGATGAAAAATTTGTATGGTCGCTAAAACAGAGACGGAAAGGTTGACCTATATCAGGAACATAACATGTACCAGCGTTTTTGAAAATTCATCCCAGAAGAAGGTAAAATAGGGGATGAAAAATTTGTATAGACGCTAACACAGGGACGAAGAGGTTAACCTATATCAGGAACATTACAAGTATCAGCGATTTTGAAAATTCATCCCAGAAGAGGGTAAAACAGTGGATAGAAGCTGAATTGCTGTGGCTAGAGCAGCGTATCAACCCAGATCAAATCGAAAAAGTTATTTGTGCAGAAATACCTGAGCCTGAACAGGACCCTCTCCTTTAAGGTATTGTAAAAGGCAAACATGATACATGGTCCTTGAGGTAGTTTAAACTACAAATCACCCTGCATGAAAGATAGTAGTTGCACAAGAGGTACCCTCGACCACTTCTTAAGGGCACCTAGACAGGAGACGATGGATATCCGCAATATAGGAGGAGGTCCAGCTGACGGTGGTCACACAATAAAAAATAGTGAAAGAAGACATTGTTTACCTGGATTAACATATAGGGTACTTTTAATCCCGGTAGTACGTTGCCGTGGGATATTTTCCGACATCCACATATAATCTACTATTATATTATAATAGATTTCTGTGACGTCTTATAATAATAATATAAGACGTCACAGAAAATCAAATAAAATTCTATTAATTATAAGTAGGTACCTATCATGTTTCATGTTTGGTATGAAATATCGTTTTTAACATGTTTATTTAATTTACCTATAAAGATATACATAAAACCAAAAATGTTATGAAAAATGAAGATTAAGAGCATACTGGCCTACCAAAACTATAAAAGAAAGTTAAAAACGTGGTTTAAAACGTATATATATACTTATAACTTATATATATATAATATATATACGTATTATAATTGTTGCGAATACTGCGATCTAAGTGATTAACAAGTGATATTGTAAGTGATTGATTATTGAGTTTGTGACTTTTCAAATAAAGTGTTTGTTTTGTTTAGTGTAAATTGGTGTTAATTATTTATCCCGCACCCCAGCAATCACAACACAAACTATCAAAAACTATGTACGTATGTATACAGTAGGTACTTATGTTGTTACATACTTGTAAGGTTTTATATTGTTAAATTGGAAATTCAAAATCTGTTTTCTGAGAAAATCTAAATTAATTATTCTAGATATTGTTATCGTGTTTTGATGTTGATAAAATCGCATTGTAATCGGTGGGATAATTTTAATTTTGTCTATATAATAAATCTTTTTTATTAAAATATTTTTTGTTTTTTTGTTGTTCAGTTTTCTTCATTGTTCTATTCTTAAAATACTAAGTCATAAATAATTTGGTAACTTCCCAATTAATTGTAGGAAAATAATGACATTACTAAAAATAATAAAGGTGGAAACAAAGTCATAGAAATTATTTTGTCGTTCTCTTGAAGATACGTACTCACTACGCTACTCAGATTTTTTATTTTGTTCGTATCAGACCATCAACTTCGTATCAAGAAGTTAGTGAACCTTTGGTGTGAGAAGTGGGAAAGGTACATTGAGTGCAACGCATATTTTATGTGATTGTGAAAGTAGGTAACTTGAAACGAATCAGATGCACTGCATGCATTTTAACGTCATTTATTTTGCTCCAGTAGACCGTACCTACCAATTATGTGGTTTAAGTATGTGTGCCCAAGACACAAATGATTTCAAATGTCTAAAAAAATGGATATGAAAACCTAAAGAAAAACAATGCGTATACGTTCACATGGATACAAACAGGGATTAAAGTTAACTTAAAAAAGAGAAACTAAATTTTCTAGATTTATCTATAATAGGTAGTAAATTATGATACTAGTGAGTTAAGTTTGTCATTAAGCTCGAGGCTGGATTGCTGTCCGAGCCGAAGACGAGGTCGAAATGGAGCCAAGAATTTTTTTTAAACTAATACGTGACACAAACTGAATCGGTATTTTAATTTAAAGAGCACACAAATTAATGTTCATTTACTAACAAATATAAATATTGTGATGAAATATAATGTTTATTTATCGTATTTTATTAATTAACATGTTTATTTATTCCCAAATTGAGTATAAATAAATACTTTCAAAACTCTGGCTTAGGAACCTAAAAGCAATGCAATAAGAATCACTTAACCAGCAAGAGTGTTGAAAAAGAAGTAAGTACTTTGAGCACATCTAAAAATATTTTTGCGGTAGAATAACTTCAGTACGTAAATAAAACGAAGTTGGAAAACATTGACATCAGTGTGCATGAGTGCCGCAGGTGTTAATTTGTAACTACCGCAGAAGTCATTCGTTCGTTTATATAAACTTTGGTAGCGTTCTCGTGTCATACAGCTATAAAAGGGTTACAAGTATTTTGATGAAACAAGACTAAAGTCAGCTTCTGGAATTTATCGATTACCTGCATGAATAATATACCTGACTAAGTACGTTGTTTATCTACTTATTGTGGTACCTGTTGTAAGTACATTCGGTCGTGGTTGCACGAAGTTTATTGACATGTCTTGCTTGTTAAATGCCGAAGGAGTACTGAGTATACACACAAGTCATTTTGTGGGTTTTCTTTAGTTATTTACGCATCACCTTGAGGGACTGTTGTAATATTTTTGACACACTTGGTCGTTGCTTTTATTGCACCGTTTTTTGTTAATAATGTAGAGTATATGTCCGCACCCGTGTTGGAGGTATATTTTACTATTACAGCACTAGTGCGCTACTGAAACGTCTTTTTTTATCTCAGCAAAGAGCTTTTAATGTAGATATTATCTATGTCATTTTTTAGACTACTGATCGTGGTTAAAATATTTTCAAATGTTAGGTAAGTAAGTAAGGTAGTAAGGGTAGTAAGTACTTACTTTTCGAGCCGGTCGCCAAGCTTGTCCGAGAGGTGACTATCTTTAGGTTTAGTGAGGTCCGAGTCGTATAGGTCCCGTTTGTAGCCTCTCCAGAAAGTGGGCATCATCCAGATGAACCATGTTTTTGAAAACCAATTTGCTCTCTTGTAGTTGTTCGTCTTCTTCTCACGGTTCTTTGGTGGCACTTTTTTGAGATCACATGGATCCTTATTACCGCTAACCATTTTGAATTAAGAATATAAATATAAAAAATATAAAAAAAATGTTTTTATGTCTTCGACTTTAGAATCTAGTCACGTAAAGTTAGTTGGGATTGAATATCGTCATTTTCGTGAGTGCAGTAATATTAGTCGCGATCGTAGCACGTCGGCCGGCAACTAAGCGAAACGCCTGATTAGCAACGACACGAAGCGAGCGCAAGCTGCTACCTACTGAGTTGCGCGCGCGCAGTCGGTGAGTATTAATACCTACTTAAAAGCGCTACGAATTCGCGACGCGCGGCACCAGCCAGAGTTCGTCCTCGTCACGTTAAGCTTTTTATATATACGAACATAATATTCACGTACGTCACGTAGTTCCGGAAAATGATTTTCCTATAACATAATTTATACGCAGTGCTACCTACGTACTGAAGAATGCTTAGTTCCACTGAAATTGTATTAAATATTCATGCCTCAGCTATAAATCTGTTTAATAAATTATGGATTTATGAATGCCAATAAATGTGTGTGTGTTTTTTTTTTGCGTTTGTGTTATGTAGACTCAAGTGCTACCTTGATTACTGGCAGTTCCCACTGCCTAAGACTCGCAAGTTAGGGTTAGCAAACACAAGTTATTTTAGCTTTGTGTATCTGTATTTTAACTGGCATGAATAGCCCTTTAATAGGACCTTAAGAATGTTGTTCGGGCCCCAACGTACAAACACATGGCGGGGGCAATTTTCCGGACGAGGAATCTTTTAACTACAAAGATTTTTCAGTTTTGTCAACCTTCCATTTTAAGGATTTTAAATAGGTTTTCAATTTTCATTTCTGTGTGATTTCTGTTTTAGGTCTTTTTTTAATATTTTGCAAGTTTTTTGCATTACTGTTCATTTTTGAAGGCCAGGGCTGTTTTGAGGATCGATGATAGGTACTTACAAAATGAAGGTTACGTGTTCCATGTTTACTTGAATCCAGTGTGCAATGGGCCAACAAAAGCTCTCGACAGTGAACTTATATGTTCTAGTTATTCCGGTTCTAGAGCTATTTGCTTCGTTGTATTTTATTTCACGATTCGATGATAGAGCCCTACGAAACTGGTCAAACCTGTGTCTCTACTTGCCCTACTGGTTGAAAGTTCACTATTTCTTGTTTCTCAATTATGATTCTATTTGCAACAAGATTCAGCGCAATACACCATCAAGTACTTACCTACTATTAGGTCTTTACATATGAAATTGCCGCTCGGTATCAAAAAATTAAAAATAACTTTTTTTAAAAGAAATTATATATTTAGTCAATCGAAGTATGCACCATTGTTATCGCTACACGTATACATACACTTCCGCCATTTTATCGGGAGCTCATTGATCCCTTTGGTAAATAAATCCTGGGAGCGAGAATCGATAAACTGCTTGTAGGCTGTTTTAACTGCCTCATCAGAATTGAATTTTTTTCCTTGTAAAAAGTTGTCCAAATTTCGGAATAAGTGGTAATCGGTTGGGGCAAGATCTGTAGAGTATGGTGGCTGACGCAGAGTTTTCAGTCGCAGCTCCTCTAACTTGGCGACCGTCTGATGAGCAGTATGTGGTCGAGCGTTATCCTGAAGGAGCAATGGGCTAGAGCAATTGACCAGTCTCGGTTGTTTAATGGTGAGCTTTTCCATCATTTTTTGCAACTGTTGACAATACATGTCTACAGTAATCGTCTGGCCTGATCTCAAGAAGCTGTAGTGGATGACACCAGCACAGGTCCACCAAACACTAACTAGAATCTTCTTTTTGGTCAGTTTTCAATTCAATTCAATTCAAATTCTTTATTTCAGATAAAATAAATTCAATAAATTATCCATATTTGGGTTACACAATTAATAAATAAATAATAACTTATAATAATAAATAACATTCAATAATAATATACATACACAGACACACTAGAAACGCCTGACATGCTGTCTTGTCCAGTACTCCATGAAGGAACTGTCAGTGTCCATTCTCTCCGCAAAAAGTTGCAAGAAGCTGTTGGGGCTGCCCCGCAAGCGGCGCATGAGGGACGCTATTCGTTTGCGATGTATTGCTGTAAAGCCATCCACTCGTGCGTCTGCAAACATGCCTGATGCGCTACAAAATCGTGGCAACCCCACCAAAATCCTGAACGCGTTATTGTATTGGACACGCAGGGCATTATAAGTCTTCTGCGTATGCTTCACCCATAGGCTGCACGTATAAAAAGACTGACAGTACGCCTTAAATAAAGTTATTTTCACCTGTGCAGTGCAGCGTGCAAACCTACGGGCCAGCATATTAGCTCTGACTGACAATGCCCTGCGTTCCCTTTCTACATCAACGTCATCAGTAAGGGTCTCGGTGACCCAGTGACCCAGGTATTTGAACTGCGATACTCTCTTGAGAGCATTGCCGTTCAATGTAATTTGCGGTACGGTGTCATAGCTCTTTGTACCGGCCTTGAACACCATCATTTCGCTCTTGCTCGCATTATACCTGAGCCCATGGGCCTCCGCATAACTCTCACATACTTTTATTAGGCGCCTGAGGCAAGGTTTTCCCGGTTCTCCAGGGTTAAGCCATTGTGATGATCGCTTGCGATTATCGTACACGATCCACTTCTCATCACAAGTGACAATACGATTTAAAATTCTCTCATTATTGTGACGATTGAGCAAAAAAGCGCAGTAACCGACGCGTGTTTGTTGGTGTGCTTCTGTCATTCGTACGGTACCCACTTTTCGAGCTCTTTTACTTTTCCAATTTGACGCAAATGTATAATGATTGTTTTGTCACTTACTCCAAAGGCTGCTGCTAATTCAGAAGTAGTTTGAAATGGATCCGCTTCCACTATCGCCTTTAATTCTTCATTATTTACTTGAGTATCCGGTCGTCCACGAGGCTCATTTTGTAAATCAAAATTTCCAGAACGGAAACGTTGAGACCAAAAACGCACCGTTCGTTCGTTAGCGGTGCATGGCCCATACACGTCGTTAATCCTTCGAGCCGTTTCTGCTGCACTGGCGCCACGGTGGAACTCATATTCGTAAATACAGCGAATTTTTAATTTCTCCTTTGTTGTTGCTATAGCAACTTTCAAGCCCAAACAAATGACGTGAAAACAAATGAAACACGAATTTTAAAACAATATTCTTTAGTCTTTATTTTGAAATAATTTTGAATTTGGAATTCCTAATCAAACACAAAATATTTGATTTCAAAGTTGCCAGTATTAAGTATCGGCAATTTCATATGTAAGGACCTAATATTTACGAGGAGCAATCAAAAAGTTTCCGTTATTCGATATTTGAAATTGTTATTTGACGCTCATTTATTTTTTATGTCATTTGGACTGCTTTTGGTAGTTGTCACTGTAAAGTGTTACATTGAAAATTGCTTTCTGTGTTTCACAATTATTTTTTTAAATCTGTGATTTGTCGACTCTAAGCCAAAAATGGAAAAATCTGAAACATGCGCCGTGATAACATATTTCGTACTGAAAAAAATGTCTACCAATTTTTAATGAAATTTCAAATACTTTAGCAGAAAATGCTCCATCATATTCCATTGTTCAATTTTGGTGTTCCGAATTTAAACGTGGAAGATCAAGCTGCAAAGATGAAGATCGTTCTGGAAGACCATCCACATCCGTTTCCGTAGAAAATGTTAAAAAAGTCGAGGAGTTGGTACTTAACGATAGACTTGTAACCATTCGTTACATAGTTGAGAGTCTAAAGATTTCTTTTGGGAGTGTTCAGTTAATACTTTCTGACTACTTAAACTTCAGAAAGGTCTCCGCGCGGTGGGTTCCACGAATGTTGACGGAGGTTCAGAAGGAAAAGCGAGTAGAGTTTTCCAAAAAAATCGAGCCATTTTTCAAGCAGATACAGCCAAATTTCTGCAACGATTCATGACCGTAGACGAGACATGGGTACACCACACACATCCGAAAAGAACAGATCCGAGGTACCAAATTCAAGAACAATGACGAGGTCATGACTGGACTGAAGGTGTTTTTTGAATCTCAGGAACAAGATTTTTTTAGCCGGAATACGAGAACTTGAAAAGCGATATTCCAAATGTATTGAAGTAGAAGGAGATTATGTTGAAAAATTAAATATTTGCCTGTACAGTTCTTGTGGTTTTTATAGCAATACTGGAAACTTTTTGATCACCCCTCGTATATGGGGCAACTAGATTCAAATTTTCTGTCATGACGTTCGAAACTGACTTTTGGGCGATAAATAAATAAACGATTGATTTTGACTATGAAGATGAATTAAGGAAAAATATTCAATTTTACAATAAGTATTTGGAACTGTGAATGGGAAATTATTTTTGCATACAAAATTATTACACATGTAAATAAAAACGAATTACAAATATTTAAACTAAGTATCTATACAATACTAGCGGGTCCTGCCCTGAAAATAATGAAGCTCGACTACAGCGTCACCTACCGGATCTAAATGTAAATCTAAACCATTCTCGAATCCACTGGAACACACACAAATAATTTCATCGAAATCGGTTCATCCGTTTAGGAGGAGTTCACTTTCATACACACGCACAGAAGTAGATAAGATTATGTTGTAAAGACACAAAGAGCAAAAATAATATTTAACTATAAAAGGGATAAAAAAAGTAGCGGAATTCAAAAAATAAAAAAGCAAAACAAGGAATTTAAAAAAAGATAAAACCTAAAGGTACGTTACATCATTAGGTTTAAGTACCTATATCTTTATACTATGGTGTTCCCAGCGCTTAAATTGTTCAAGTGAAGTGCAACAAATTGATGTCTATCTTTTCATCGTGATTGTTTTGGAGGCTGTCAAGTTTTCGGTGAAAATTAAATCATTAATATCTCTTACCACCTGTACCAGTGACCACATTATATTCATCTTGATCATTCTTTAATTAGCTAAGAACTATAGATAACACTTTTTAAAGAAGTTGGTTTTTTTACATGATGGTAAGAATCTTTTCTTTTGTTTAACTTCAAATTTATTGAAATGTAAGATGTTAGTAGCCAACTGAAGTTTTATCAAAACCTTGAAATAGACAGGGTTCATTAACTGGATGACCTGTCGAGTTTCAGATAAAACACCACTCACGACTAATCGCAAAAACGCACATCAGTAAAGTACCTTAGAGACCTTTCAGGCAGACGAAATCATACTGCCATAGGGGATGAGTTATTTCGCCGGGTATGTGTAGATATCAACTATACCTATTAGCCGACCCACAGCGCATCTTGACGAAACGACTGGTTAGGAATCGATATTCACAAAAACTGTTTAGACCTTTCAAATATGCCTAGTAAAACAAATTAAATAAATGTATTTTTATTTGATGGACAGAAAATAAGTCTAGAAAACCTTGAGCAGTCGATTGCAAAACTGACTACTTGTACCATCTGACAGCAACAGAGGGCACATATCAAGGTCCTCTTGATGATCATATTGCGTTATTAAAACAGTTAGTAATTGATTTGTATAAACACGATTACGATAGTACCTAATAACATTGTAGTGAATACCGCTTGATAAAATGAAGATGCTGGGAGACGCGAAATTGAATGTTCCTAATATAAAACTTGAACAAATGTCATGCATATTTAAAATTTGGCTTGCTCTTTCTAATATATTGTAAAACTTACAATGTAAGTACCTAATGAACCATGAAATATATGGTTTAGGCTCACCTTCTGCTTCCCTACCTGTTTTTCATATCTGGTATCGGTTTTACATCACCGTAGGTTATGGTATCTGAACAGGCATTTATTGCCATTAACGACGAAACTTTCCGATTTCCAGTAGAAACCTTAATATTTATAATGAGCATACAAAAACATATTATTACTCTCACATGTTCAAGTTATATACCTGAACATGTGAGAGTAATAAAATAGGACAATAATACTTAATATTGCGTAGAAGTCATGTGGACGAGGACTTCGGTTGGGCAAAGTAGGTGCTACAAAATATTTCTACAAAAATAGAGAAGAATTATTCTGAGAGTTTTTTGTTTAAAGAACATGATAGTGGTGACTGTGGTGAGAGTCCAAATGAAGCTGCAACAAAGGATTTGATTCGAGTCCAAATAATTAACAAAACTTAGTTAAGTAAAGTATGATAAAAGAATAAATGCAGACTTTTGGTCTACTTACAAACGTGTTGAATGTGTGAATGTTTTTTCAACAAATGGAATATTTCCAATACCTACAAAAGGAGTTTTAAGTTGTAATAGTTGAGTGTTTTAAGTTGGTGAGCATAATGTACAATCTTTAAATGTTATAAAATAAAGTAGCTACTCGTTTCTATCTGTTTAGATGCTTAGTTCTTCAAAACCACACAGCATTCTTATGAAGTTTTCAACACCATTTATAAAGTATATTCCGAACGATATAAAATCATATTTTATGTAAAATAAGCACAGAAATCTCGATGATTTGACATGTCACCACATGTGTAGTGTATCCGTGCGAAGCAGGGACGGAGTGATAATGTTTATAAAGTACGTATGCCATAGTACGAGTAGATTATTCTCGCACCGCGATTGCGTGAGAGTGACGATGTAGTCATATATTTTTCCAGAAGGTAACCGCCAACTAGCGGCAGTGGAAGGCGTGGTGTCTACGTCACTCCATCCAAGCTTCTCACGTTGATCATGAAGTCCACGCTACGCATCGTCAGAATGTTGTGTTGTAAGATGATTTAACAACACGGTGTCACTATTGACGGAGTAGATCAGTGTTCCGGTGGCATGTGATCAGCGTATTGAAGTGTTATTGTGGCGTGCAGTGGGGTCATCTGGCTGGCCGGTAACAATGCGTCGAACACAATACGTCGCTCTATTGATACGCCACATGACGGCCAATGGCGACCAGCGGCCAACACTCTCCCGCGCCTTCGCGACACGACTTACGCACAATCGGGTTACGTATTCAAACGTATAGCGAGACCTTGCGTTTTTGCTCATCGCCGTTAATTTGCTATTCTGAGGATTTATTTTTTATTATCTTTTACTTGTACGTCAACTTTGCTGCCTTTGTCGTGATCATCATGGTTTACATGAACTATTTGTGTTTTTATTTTATGTTACGGCATTTAGCTTTATGTGAACTTCTTATTATAACCGATGTTCGCATTGTCTTTGAATAACTTTACTACTTCAGACTAGTAAAGTTATTCAAAGACAATGCGAACATCGGTCCAAAGTAATCGACTCCCATGCAGGTGAAAGGAGGGCTAATCTTCGTTAGACGTTAAAGTGGAAGATCTCCTTGAGGTACAATTTGTGGTGTCTTCTTGTGGATCTTACACCATCCCAGTGAACGGAAATAAAACACAGTTTCGCGTTGTTGTTTTTACCAGATTTCGAAGCGATGGTATCCAATATCTCTGACGAATTTCATTCATCACTGTGTTGTAGTTCCCATGATTGAAGGCTTCATGAATATACTTCACCAGTAGTTGTGTTATTCGGTGATGCTTGTCCAAGAGAATGGGATTCTTATATGAAGCTATCAGATACTTGGCTGCTCCGATTCGAGATGATAACCTGATGAGTCCGTCTTCTCATTTTATTGTGAAGTTTCTGAGTTTGGACGTCGGTTTGATAGATATTACTTACTTTGCAAGAGTGTGTTTGTACCTACCACCTATCACAAATTATCGCGCATTGAATGGTGACCTGTCTTAAGATTTAAAAAATCTTTTATTTGTTTCTAGTTAAGTTGATAAGTGACATGAATATTGTAAAGGTAAACAAGTTGGAATTACATCAAGGCCTTCATGATTTGTTTTGTCTGAATGTGTCCGTGTTTCGGTCTACGCCGACTGCGGCTACCGGCCGCTGCATGCCCGTGTTTTGATATCAATAGAATATAATTATCTTTATTGTTCATCAAACAAATTTCTTGCAAATCAGAACTTTCCAGGAGTGGCAGTGTAGTCTGTACTCTACAAAGACCCCCTTTCTGGAGTATAAAGCGTACATTCGAACTAGAAAAAACCGAGACTTAGTATTCGTATGTATTTGTTCATTCTCAAATAACGGATCTTCACGTTGATTAAGTTCTGCCCTTGATTGTCAAGTTAATTCAATTGGTAATTTGGTGCTCGCTGACTGTGACCTGTTTGTTACAACATAGGTAGTACCTACCTACTCCACATAACGTGTCCGTAGACAAAATTATAACACATACTATCTATACGAATACACATTGAGTTAGATACCAATATTTAAGTTATCAATTAAACCAATAGGTATTAAATACCTACATAGTCTTAAAATAAATATAACAAATTACCTATGTAAGTAAGTACTATATCCGGAAAAAATAGATTAACATAAGTCATTAACTTATTGCAAATGCTGTGGAACACCTATTTAGGATAATGTATAAAGGCATTAACTGTTGTGATTTGTTTATCCTAATGATACTGCATTCTGTATCAGCGTGACTCGTGCCAGTAATTTTGTAAAAGATTTAGATATTTAGCGTCACTATATTATTATTAATGCATTATTAATTAATATTAAATCCCCTTTTCAGTAATTTTCTAACGATATTACTGATTGAAATTTAATGGCTGTATAGTCATTTTTTAAATATAAATTTAATCGATTCGTTTCGACTGGCACGTGCTATTGGAAAACCACAAATCTTAAGATAATTACTTTCGTTTTATTTTTTCGTTAAGAATACGGTGCTGCTCTCCAAGACACGATCGCCGATTTCTCTCAAAAAGCAGCCAAGCTTATATATCTTCCGCATGTCGAACATATCTTGGGCTAAAGCAACCACAATATGTGTTCCGGAAAACATCCAGCGACATCGAGGTAGACCTAGGCGAAGATGGCGGAATGAGCTTGACGCTTACAGGAGGGATTGGTCCATAGCAGCTCTGGACAGAGAGGGTTGGAAAGAAGAAAGGGAGGCCATTGTCCTGCAGTAGGACAATACAGGTTGAAAATAAAATAATAATAATTAATGTATTGACAAAACTAGTTACTTACTCATAGAAAATAAAACGATATAGGTATGTACGTACCTAATTTGTAATAGTCTTACCTAATTTATTTCTGATAAGTAAATTATATCGTGTTTTCTACATATTAAAAATATACCTATTTTGTCTTTAGTGAGAAAGTTTTTAATAAATACTTACATACTAATATTAATAATTATATAGTTTTTGTTGAGCAATAATTACAAAAACTTATTTCAACACATAGTTCCGCAATTAATACTAAGTAGGACCTACCTATGTGAATGTCCATTATGAATATAAATAATTAAGTTATTGTATTATAAGCAAGTATTGCTTATTTTTTTAGGTAGTTTAATAGGAAGCCAAGTACAATTGTAATGTTAAAGTTAATTATTTTTTTATTGAGAACTCAAATTTACTGCGACTTATTAACGGGGTCCGTTTAAAGGACTTTAAAAACATTTGTAATGATGTTATTAATTTAATTTACACAATACTTACCGTTGAATACCTACCTAAACTTGAGCCAGGAAAAGAAAGTTAGGCATGACCAATCAGATTTATGCATAGAAGCGATTCGTCTTTTGCGTTTACATTTCAGAACAATAGCACCACTGTAGCATAATAGCAAACGTCGTTTGACAATTTTCGTCGCACACTGTCGATAAATTTCATTGCAGTAACGTATAGGTATCTTCTTTATACGTAAAGATTAAAAACGCAACGCAGAGCGTGTGACTTGAATGCAGACTAGTTTTTCTATTTTAGTAGCAACTAGTACTGGATACAGGTAAAAGCTATACATGGCATGGTGACTGTGCTAAATATAGCATCAATGTTGTTAATGCTGCTGTACTTGGAAGGCAAGGACCGTTAGCGGCGGGAGCCAGGCGGCGCCGGCGCCGACGACAGGGTGCAATCACTCTTTCTTGTTTTATCTTCACAGCCCCACGGTGCATTGTGCTCGATTGCACCTAATGGTGAATCATCGGCTTGATTTCTGGTAACAATGACAATTTTGTGAGATAATCATTGCGTATAGCATTAATAAACAGATTTTCTGGTCTCTGGAATATTCTTTACAGAGTCGTTGCTTCGCCTTTTGTTAACTCCAGCTACATAGTTTTCTCTCCGCAGCTAGGTATCAATTATGTCACTCTCACTATTGATGAGACTTTCCGGTTCTATAGATAAAATGAAGTGTGTCCATCCTCAATTCATGCAAATATTGCTTCCACCATGGAACCAAAGGTAACTTACCTAACTGGCCTAACCTACCTAAGCATTCAAACTAAAATAAACTGATTTCTATGCAACTTATATAGTAGGTAGTTGTTGATTCATTGGATTAATTATGTTGTACTGTCCGCAGTTACTGTACCTGTAATAATTATGTTGATTATAATTATACTAAGTTTGCATAATTATTCTGTCCCTGTCTACCTTAACTATAGCCACGTATGTTTTACAATGAATTTTGACGGTGTCACGATGTTGAAGACAACAGTGCTTAATTAACGCTATTATGGGTTGTAGCTTTGATGATAAATATTTATACTTTGACAGCTATATATTTCTTCATAAAGGCTTCTCCTAAAAGTAAGAGATGGCTTCTTCAAATCTGGTTTAATAAAAGAAAATACTTCGATAGCATGTAAGTATAGGTAGGCCATATCATTTTTATCATACATTTTATCATTAGTCGTGGATATTATTAGTGAATGCCTATGTTTGTAAATAAAGTCGTGGATCAAATAGAAGTCTTAAGTCTATATCCATGTCCCAATCAACCTGGATAAATACATTTTTCGACATAAACACTTTGTCGAATTTCAGTAGGAACGGTTCAGTGGTAGGTGTTATCATGATGAGGTGACAGGCAGATAGAGTTACTACCGCAATTTTTAATATTATTATAAATAAATGTGAACGTGTATCAAAGATGGTTGCGGACCTTAAAAATGTTTATTTATTTATTTACTTACGGACCACAAATAGCAGTAGGTATTTATGTTTAAATATACTTTCTACTTGTCACTGTAGATCTAGATAGAATTAGAGAATGTGTAATACCTATTTTCTTCTAAGCAAAAAGTTTTTTGATTAGCTTCAAGGAGAACATAATGGCTGAAATATCCTAATATAGAGAAAAGGTTAAAAGTAAAGACTAAAAGTCAAGTCAAGAGGCTATTCTGTCATTGTCAATGGTATTTTGAAATGCAATAAGTAAAATTTAAAATGATATTTCCAATTACGTGAACATTTTCTTCGTAATATAACACCCTGATCTGGAACAAATCATACAAAAAAAATACGTTTTAATTAAGCAATAGGAACAAATTAAGACAACATGTATTCTATTCAGGAAAATAAAAAGGGATGTAAAGTGGTATGTCATGAGCAATGTTTTATGTATCCTAATGATATGGTGGAGTAAGTAGAAACAAACGTCCACCAGTATTGAGTAGTGGTTGAAAATAGAAGCAAGGGTCTATTATCGGAAGGACTTCTGCCTAGCAGTACAGTCAATATACATATTTTTATATGTTATTGGATGCAACCTAGTCCATTGACGACTCATCTGATGATAGGTGGTAATGGCCGACGCCGCCCATGAATATCGGTGATCTTCTCCAAATGTTGCATTCCAGAGAGAAAGTTGGAACGTCCGGCATCCATACCCTTGTAAATGTGACACAGCAACACTGCCTGGTCGACGATTTAATTTTACAATATTGTCATTTGAGATTGTTTTTGACGATTGTAACTCATATTATAATAGAATATCTAAGACCTATATGCTTGCCAACTCTCATATTAATAAAAATTGATACGATTGATATGTTTAATATTGATACTAAGTTGTAAATGTTTTAAGATACGACATATTAATTTTGATGCACGGCGCATTTCGAAAAGCATTTTGAACGAATTATTATGCGGAATCTTACACAAGGTAAATCAAAGACCACCGACACCGTGCAGGATCTCTAAAATAAAGAGGGTGAGTCCAAAGAAGATTTACTGTAGTTGCTAACCTACATCGGGTTGGATCTAGAACACGGAAACACGAGTTGGGGGATACAAAGTGATGAAGTTGGTAGGGGTTGGGTCCCGATTATAACACTACTACTTTCATTAAAGGAAACCGCGTACTTTTCGAGAAATTAATTAAATAAGTTACTAACCTCAAATCACATCGTACCACGTAAAAAGCGAAAACGGAACGTTAAAATAGGCGATTGACAACCAAATCTGTCAAAATATATTTTGTGTGGTGTAAAATATCGTGAATAATTCATAAAATGGAACGTAAAAAAAAATTACATTTGTGTGTGTCAAACTTTTTAGACAGAAGAAAAAACTTAGACTTAACTTGATTACAATTTTTTTTTCCTTTCATGGGAGTGATAACAGGGGGTCGGGAGGTCCCCCCTACCCCCTCCCACCATCCCCCACTCCCAATTCATGTTTCCACATACTAGATTTTAACCCCATCCCTTTAACTTCTATTATTGTTACATTTTTGCCCATAAATTCGTGATAAATATGACCACCAGAACCGATCGGTTTTCCTTTACAAAGAAACTTGCCTTTTAAAGTGCAACACCTAGAAGGGGACAGAGTATGGAACAGGTGATTTTTTAAAAATAATCCATGAAACATGAACCCATGGAATCATGAACTGAATATAGTTCTGCGACGCTTTGAAATGTCCCAAGCGCGGAAAATCGAAAGAGCGAAACGTCCAAAGTTACAATTATAGGTACCTACAGCTAAATAAGCTGTCATGCTATAACGTTGAGCCAAAACCGTAAAATGGAAATATAATATTATAAGAAATTGCCGTACTTTTGGTAACTATCGCTCAAGGCTGAAACAGTAGGTAGTCTATTCGCATATGGGTGGCCAACTGACTCGCTCGCGAGTTATGATTACCAAAAAAAGATTTTTCAATAAAAAAAGAAGGTGGCGTTGGCTTTGTTGTGTTTGTTGTTTTGTACTGCCACCGACTTCCGAAACTTCCGAAAGTAATGTGTGTTCTGTGCTAAAGTTTTATATCACTTTTTAGTTTTTGAAGGCGGTTTTCTTTCTTTTTTTTTTATATTTCAAAAAGAACTGAATCAATTTTGATTAAATTTGTATGGGACCATTTCGGAATAAACCCCTTTCGAATTTCACAAATCCGTCTATATATGTCAGAGTTATAACCGAACATACATAAAAAAAAAAAAATTATAACCTCCTGCTTTTTGAAGTCGGTTAAAAATGAACAATAACTAGGAAGGCTCAAACTAGTACGGCATTATGATATACCCTATTCGTAACCCCATAACATTTCAGTCAATAGTTTAGTAGAAAATCAGTTTAGAATGAGACCAACTGTTTACATGTTTTTGTTCGTGACTGTACCTGTATGAACAGTACAAAAACTGGACATATTCATCGGCCAGTGCACTAGATACCTATGGCCGTTTAAAGACGTGTTAACTGTACTAGTTTCAGCCCTTCTAGTTATTGTTCATTTTTAGCAACCCGCAATGCCTAGTCAGTTGGCTACTATTATTGATGTTGTTTAATATTCCAAAGCCACACTGTATTTAGATAATATTTAATAAGAACCATGAATAATTACATCTTAACATTCCAAGCGTTTTTTTTCCTTTCCATTCCGTGTGGTGTCGGACGTAAAGGATAGCACCATCCCATATCTTCCCGTGGGTGTCGTAAAAGGCGACTAAGGGACTTACCAGAGGATGGGTAGCAGCGTTCTCTGTGCCTTTGTAACAACCATACTGCGATCGCCAATCCGCCTGCCAAGCGTGGCGACTATGGCAAAACCCCCCCTTGGGGAGGCCTATGTCCAGCAGTGGACGTCTTTGGGCTGAAATGATGATGATGATGATTCCAAGCAGAGAGACAAGAAGGGGAGGAATAACGCTGCGAACCACAGAGTATCTAAATACAATAATATATCACAGAGTACTAATTCTAATAGGAATGCATGGGTTGTTACCTCAATACTCTTCCTCAACACATGCCTTTCCTACACATAAGTTTAAACCTTCACACAAACTATTAAATACACTCTTAGTTACAGGTTTTGTTAAAATGTCAGCAAATGTTTTATAAAATTATATTTTACATCTACATGCTTCAATCTTTTTTGATCAGGATTCTTAATGGCTTTAATAGTACTTTGGCTATCTTCAAAAATTACAACATTTTCTACCTTTATATTTAAATCAACAAGTAACTTAATCATCCAACATGTTTCCATTATACATTCTCACAATGCAACAAACTCTGTCTCTGTTGTGCTTAATGCTACAGTATTTTGTTGTCGTGATTTCCATACAACAGTATTATTAAAAACTTTAATCAAATATCCAGATGTGGACTTTCTATCTGAATCCCTAGTCCAATCAGCATCAGCATATGCTAATAAAGGCACACTAGGATTATTATTCTTGGTATACAATAAAGAAACGTTTATAGTTTTCTTAACATAACGTAACAATCGTTTTAAACGTCTCCATAAATCAGCACTTGGCTTAGATTGAAATCTACTTAAATAATAAACAGATGCTGATAAATCAGGTTTTGAACCTATAGTTGCATACATAAGTGAACCTATCAATGAACGACATTGCTTTTCTAAAGATAAATCAATTTCAGAATTTTCATCATACTTAAAATTAGCATCCATTGGCGTATCACACCCCTTACAATCTTGCATGTTAAATTTGTTTTAAAATATTAAACAAATAGTTTGATTGGTCAATAGAAGTCCCTTCAGATATC
The DNA here is from genome assembly GCA_947361185.1 of Charanyca ferruginea. Lineage (NCBI taxonomy): Eukaryota > Metazoa > Arthropoda > Insecta > Lepidoptera > Noctuidae > Charanyca > Charanyca ferruginea. The sequence continues at coordinate 14,256,979 of OX376059.1, read as the reverse complement.
CTTTTAAAAGAAATACCTAAATACATTAAATTGTCACTGCCTAAATCTTTCATCCTAAATTTAGTTTTAAGGAAACATTTAACATTATCAATATCCCTCAGACTTGAACCAAAAATTAATAAATCGTCGACATAGAGAAGTAAGTATAATTCCCCTTTAGTATACAAGCAACTTTTCAAAGCAGCTTTTCATTATTTGATCTTACAAAACCATAAGATGTTATAGTCTCATTAAATTTTTCATACCAATATTTTGGTGAATTTTTTAGGCCATATAAGGACTTTTTCAACTTGAGTACCAATCCTGACTTGATGTTCATTCCTTCTGGTGGTTTCAAATACACCTCTTCATCTATGCGTTCATATAAAAATGCTCCTTTCACATCCATCTAACTAATATGATAATCTTTGTTAGCAGCCACTGATGTTGTTTAATATTCCAAAACCACATTGTATTTAGATAATATTTAATAAGAACCATGAATAATTACATCTTAACATTCCAAGCAGAGAGACAAGAAGGGGAGGAGGAATGCTGCGAACCACAGCGTATCTAAATACAATAATATATAACAGAGTACTAATTCTAATAGGAATGCATGGGTTGTTACCTCAATAGCCTATGCGGGCAGACCGTCACCGTTCTAAACAGTAGAGGGCCCAACACCCGCAAAATACTGTGTCAGCTTTCCTAGTGATAGTAACTAAAAGTACGGCTATCTCTTATAAGTACTATAAAGTTTATAGGTTTTTGGGTAAAATTTTGATAATTAATCATTAGTAATACAAGAACTGAGCCATATGTCATGACTGGCAACACACACTGGTTATAAACCCTCGTCTTTAGGCACTGTGGAATTTTGGACGAAAAGATATCTCGTAGTTTCCCGAACGCCATCCGTCTCATCCGTGTTGGATTCTTCGGGCGACCTCTTTGTCGAAGTCTGACCTACCTAGTTGGACAGTTTGTCCAAGGTAAGACAACTTCGAAAGTATCAACGTTCTCAACAACTACCGGTACAGGTAAAACATGGACATTCGACATAATTTTCGTCTTGTCCATATTAATTTTTAGACCTATCTGTTGAGAAAAGTTACTGAGGTCTCTGAGCATTGTGTTAATATCCTCCATCGACTCAGCCATGATGACTATATCATCGGCGAAATGAAGGTGAGTGATGTACTCGTCATTGATGTTTATGCCACATACATCCCGGTCCAAGAGCTTGCAAACGTCCTCCAGTGCGTCTGTGGACAGTTTCGGAGAAATTACATCTCCCTGTCTTACGCCTCTTTGCAACTGCGCTCCCGTTCGATGTCAGCATGATCCTTGAGATCAGACGTGACTATATGCCCTAAATATTTAACATGATCCACTCTGTCTAGGGCAATACCATTGAGAACAACTGGTGGTACATCCTCCATCCATTATGCACTTATGTGACAAACTGAGGTATGCACTTGTGAAATTCCACCACCTTAGTTTTGTACTGAATAGGGCAACATTGTACACGGTCTACTATGCACTGGTGGACTCACTACTTTCTTATGGGCTGGCATGCTATGGTAACACCTTTAAAACAGATTTGGATAAAATAAAAAAATTACAAGTTAGATTCATGAAACTATTAGTAGATAAAAGTACAAAAAACCGTTGTAAAAGTAGTGATTACGAAGATTTATTTTTGGAATGTAAAATGCTGCCGGTTCATGAGAGGGTAGTGTTGTCGGTAGCTGTAGAACAGTATAGTAGCAATCAATTTAAAAACAATGTTATACGCGCAAGATCGTAAAGAAATAATAATATGAGAAGTTTTGTAGTGCCTACTTGCAATAATTATTATGGTCGAAGGTGTAGAAGTTTTTTAGTCCCAACTATTTTGAATAACCTCCCAACCGAGCTAAACAATTGTGTCACAAAAAGATGTTTTAAAAATAAAATACATATACCTCTTTAATATATTTTGCCAAAGGCTCACTGTAGAGAATATTTAAAAGTTTGTTGTTAAATTTTAGGAATGTAGGAATAGTTATATCTCAGTAAAGGTGAAAAAGTGTCATTATAGAATAATAATATGTTTAAAAACGGAGCTACGTCTGCCAACAAACTGCTTTGCAGTTTGGCAGAGGTTAATATAGCGTGTAACAAATTATTTATGTGAATAAACACTTTTTTCAATTTTTTTTTTTTTTTTTTTAGGCATTTTGCATTGCTGCGCGCTGGCTCCAAAGACCATGCATTGACTCTTGCTAACATTATATTTTAGCCCATGCCTAAATGCATACTCCTCACAGACCTGTATAAGCTTTCTTAAACCACAGATCGAAGCACTCAGCAGCACCATGTCGTCAGCATAACTAAGGTTGTTGACGCAAACACCGTCAACATGGCAACCGAAATTCCGACTGCTGAGCGCGACAATCAGCGTGTGCATGTAGAGGTCAAAAACGGTTGGCGAGGTCAGACCGCCCTGCCTCACTCGACACTCTAGCAGATACGGCTTCGACATTGCTCCCCGCCCATCTAACGCTGTTGACCTGGTGCATATACCAATACTTGAATATGGTCACAAGTCCACACGGCAGGTTAATACTATTAAGCTTACCCCAAAGGATATCATTCGTCACCAGGTCGAAGGCCCTGGACAGGTCGAGGAAACACGTATAAACTGGAGTCCTACGATCCGTGTAGTACCTGACGGTATGTTTAAGACACAGTATAGCACTTTCTGTAGACAATTGAGGTCTAAAACCAAACTGATTATCGTGCAGATTTATATATTTTTCTAATTGTGTTGTGATGGCTAGGGAAATAGGCCTGTAGTTCGTCATATCGGCAAGATCACCGGTTTTATTTTTCACCACAGGCACCACCACAGACTTCATGAGATCCAGAGTGGAATATAATGACATTATTTTATTTAATAACGAATACAACCATCATTTTTATCAATCGAAAACCTATTTCTAATGAAACCTACAAGGCGAGGCGAGAGCAGCCCGTCTCTCTTTTATTATATTCCCAAACGATTTGCCAGTGGTCTACTATAGCCTTCTTGTTCTTTCGTTTCTATTTTCCCATCTCTGCACCATTAAATCCCCCCGGATATCGGGTTTCAATCTGCAGATCTTGCTGTCCAGGCAATCACCGCTATATCACTGTGCCAAATGTACCATTCATTCACGATACGAGCAGAGTGCGTGCGAGTGTGTTCTGAACGTAGCTGACCTGAGGTAAATCATCAGGACCTATGGACATTTGGTGGCATATTGTCTTCAAGAACAGATAGAACTGGATTGCATTTGCCCTTGAAGGAAGAAGAACGAGCTCGCCCGCTCCTTTCGCTGACATCTATCCCTATGTGTTGGCAGAGATTCGTCCCGAACCCATTGAGTGTATATATTAGTGAATATGAATATTAATTATAGCTGGGTCTGTGGTCACTCGAAGATTACTTTCGAAAATATATCGGAATATGCCTTGCTATGAATTTTTTTAAAATATATTACAGCTACATCTGTGACGGGCTTTACAATAGTTTTAATTATCAGAAACAAAGAGGATATATGCACTTCGCTTGTCATAAATATTAAAACCAATTAAAAGGTTTTACATCTAAAGATAATCTTCTTTAAAATCAAACAGCTTTGATCTAAGTAATTTTAAACTTTATTGTCAAACAGTTAAATTTAATTTCCTGTGGAACAGTCATTTCTGTGACTATGGAAATAACTTGTACGAACCTTTTCATACCAATACTGTACTCCATTATTGCCTGCATAAGCACATGAGGTTGTGGGTTCGGGTAAACATACCACAGTGACTATTTGAATTAAAATGTAATCTCAAGCTTTACTTGGACATCAGTGACGGAAAACATTGTGGGGGAAACCTGGACTTATTAAGAAATAAAAGTTTAGACTCGCCTTTCTGCCTTGAGTAAGCGTGGTGATTTTCTGAATAAGAAGAGGACTTGTCCTGCAGTGGGAAAACAATAGTCTGGTGTTAGATCAACATTTACAGTCCGCTTTGCCTACTGACTGAACACTAAAAGTACAGTCAGACAAAAAACTTTTAAAATTAAATTGTATTATTAGTGATCAATAAATAAAATTCGAACATAAAGAAATTATAACAATTCTTGAACCCCGGACATTGCATTTCATCATTTTCAATCTTCATTTTAATAATGATAATTAATAATGAACTGTGGGCTAATTCACGTAACTAAAGAAGTGCTGTTGCAGTGCAGTTGCAGTTAAGTTTTGATCAAAACAACGCTTTTCGTATTCTCTACCACTGTCAGACACGCTCGCGTCAAGTTCGCGTCACGTGAGCGCAATAACGACATTCAACTGTTGCGCGTCTTTGGTGCGTGCTTCGGAACGCAACATGATCGGTATTCTACTATTCGTTTGACGTCTCAAAATGACAGTTGAAAAGCACTAAAATCTGTACTGGGATATTATTACAATATTATAATAACGTCATAATCATTCAAATGTAATCGATTCTATTCAATTATTTAGTGAGGAATTTTTTTTTTCTTATGTGGCTACACCATAGGTAAGTTTGGTTGTCGTACAGTTGACGTGCAGTTCACCCTCTGTTCTTTTATATCATCAAAAAATCTTCTTTACGTAACAGAACATGTGGACGCATCGCGCCTCAGTGGGCTAATTCACGTAACTAAAGAAGTGCTGTTGCAGTGCAGTTGCAGTTAAGTTTCGATCAAAACAACGCTTTTCGTATTCTCTACCACTGTCAGACACGCTCGCGTCAAGTTCGCGTCACCCGAGCGCATTAACGGCATTCTACTGTTGCGCGTCTTTGGTGCGAGCTTCGGAACGCAACATGATCGGTATTGTACTATTCGTTTGACGTCTCAAAATTACAGTTAAAAAGCACTAAAATCTGTACTGGGGTATTATTTTTATATTATAATAACGTCATATTCATTAAAATGTAATCGATCGATATTTTTTCTCTCATGTGGCTACACCATAAGTAAGTTTGGTAGAGTTTGGTTGACGTGCAGTTCACGCGCAGCTTACGCGCAGTTCAAAAGATTACAAGAATACTGTTTATCACTTAAACTTGAACTTAACTTCAACTGTACTACAACTTCATCGGCGTGTCATAAAATTACGTGAATTAGCCTCAAGTCGGTTGCCAAGAAGCAGTATGAACCTGTTTAAGCCAAACTAAGGACGTCTGGAGTCCCTAGTTTGGCTTAAACAGGTTTCTCTCCGACGTCACACTCAATATCTATGTACACTCACAAAAATGCAAAGCTCAGCTTACGCCTTGCGCACTGTGTCTAACTATGTGTTGATGAAACCCTCCAACGACTCAGCTTAGGCAGATTTGCCACACGGGGAAGAAGGCAAGGGCAGCGAGAAGCACATTACTAGTCTAGTCCAAAGTAGACTGACTTCTAGTGTGTCAATAAGAGTGTGTAACGCTAATAAAAAGCAAATAAGCTAGTTGCCTGTCTCCTTTCTATTATTGAAGTGTATAAAAAGACCTGTATATTTGTAGATACCCAGGCAGAACGAAATAATGCCAGAGCAAAAATCAAAACCGGAATCAATCGTATTGAATGAGCCGTCATCCATGACCAGTCTCATAATATGGAACATTTCGAAGGCACTTGAAATGAAACCTAATTTGGACCTAAAGGTAACTTAGGCTTAAGCTGGACTAGCAAAACAAATCCTTTATTAATCGTTTAGGTACGAATTAAAAATATGTATGTGGTTTAAAGATTATAAAGCTCTTAAATCCATGATAACTATTGTAACAGTTACTTTTGTGGGTATAACTCATATATATATAGTAGTGTACTGTAATTATTAGTTTTACTTGGCGGGGGCGCGGTGCATGCGCGAGCGAATCCCGTACCCCCGCCCATAGGTCAGTCGAGGAACACCGTGGTGGTTTTAGCCGGTAGGAGTCCGGCACACCCTCCCGTCTTCCCCAGACGGGAGAAAGTCCATGAGGATTTCCCCACGATAAATAAAAAAAAAAAAAAAAAAAAAGGTATGCTTAATTGAAGAGAAAACGAATCCGCAAAAAATGCATGTTTTTCCAACCACAAAAAGTATAACGGAGATTGAGTTAATCTACCCCCTGCAACGTTATGATAATCTTATATGTTATCTGATTAACTTCTATTAAAACGGCAAGTAACTTAACATCACGTAAATTGTACTAAAAAAATCGGTATTTGTGTTTAATTTTTAAAAATAAACGGCTACAGAGATTTATTTTATCTTCCATCAATATTTTTTAGTTAATCCTGACATTAAATAGTGATAAAAAAGAAACGGTTTTAAAGCTTTTTATTGCGTAAAAAAAAGAATTAGTAGTCGACAGAACAAACATTACTTTCGTTTTGGAAGTCGGTGGCAATACAAAAGAACAACAAACAGAACAAAGCCACCGTGGCCACCGACTTCCGAAACTACAGTAATGTGTGTTTTGTGCTTAAGTTATTTATCACTTTTTAGTTTTTGAAAGCGATTGTTTTTTTTTTGAAAAAAAGGTTTTATTTTCCGCTTTTTTGTATCGCCTTAACGTCCATTAAGCTATTAAGAAACGGCGACATAGTTAAATCAGAGATTGAAAGGCCTCCAAAGATTGAAGAAACTAAAACATCATCTATGTAATTTTTTTTGGGATATTGTTGGTTTTCTCAAAAAGCGCTGAATCAATTTCGATAATATTTATATGGAGCCATTTCGGAATAAACCCCTTTCGAACAAAAAAAGAATTTTGCAAATCCGTCGATATATGACGTATTCTATGTCCATTGGGTTATTGGTTTTTTGACAGGTGGTAGTTTTGACAACTAGTGATTGCAGGTACGTAACGTTTTGATTATTTACACTTTAATTTGTATGTAGAATCGATTATCGATTTTTTCTGTCGATAAAAAAATGATGCAGTTACGATCATGTCTGTGTTTATTAATATTAAATACTAAACAATATAAATTACTATTACTACAAATTAAAACACCTTTTTATGCATAACATTTTATGAAAGTTTTAAATTGTAAATGTTAATGTTTTATTACATTTACATTAAAACCTTTGTTTTTAAAAATTACATGTTGTTTATGGTGGCAAATCCTGTCCTGGCAAAACTGACACGATGCCACTGCCGTCATTTTTTTTTATACTGCATTGTCACTTGCGATGAAAAATGTTTTTTTTTTTTTTTAAGCTGTCGTTATATTGGTTAGACCCTAGTTTAGTGCTTTGCCACGAACCATTGCCCCAAACGAAAACTTACCCCTAAAAAGTCATGGTCACTGTTAGGTTGTATAGTGTCGGTATCATCTTTTTTCAAAGGGGTGGTGCCCTTTGAAAAACTTATTGCGCACCCCGCAGTAGTATATTATTGGGCACCTCACCCCACCTTCCGTTCCATCGACTCTCTCCGTTCGTCTCAGTCACTCACGGTGTGGTGAGATGCCCAATAATATCCTACGGAGTGGGCGCCGTTCAACAATTCCGTTTTATTACATACCGTTCCTACGTCTCACTTCGACTGAATTTGCGTTTGCGTTAATACTGGTTTGGCGCCTATTCCACACGAACATTTACGGTTAAAGGGGCTGAGCACATTATTACTACTTACCGATGGCTTACCTCGATCATGTACTGCAGATTCTCGAAGAGTAGAATGCCCAATAATATAAATGAAATACGCAGGTTCGACGTCTATTCCACGCGATGAAACGGAAGGTGGAGTATGACAATGTCCAATAATATCCTAGAGTAGACGCAGTGAAAGAAAACAACTTTTATAAATAATTGTTCGCCGTAATTTAACACCACATTCGATTCTTACTATTGTAGTAAGAAGGTTGTATTTCATATCATAGATTTAAATACATTTCAACCAAGTTAACTACAATGCATAGCTCAGAGAAATCTGATATTAAAGATATTTGTAAACTTATTATGAGGAATTCTAGCGGCGAGATTATATTTATTCAAGATTTGCAAACTGGACAGAAAAATACAGATAACGGTTCATCAAAATACCAGGACTCGTATACAGCCCAAACCGAAGATTTGTTCTACCAGCAGATGCTTGATTGGTTAAAATCAAACAATCGCTATCTTATATTGAAGGACAGCTATGGTGAGAGTCGTACATTTGCTCGAGTTAGCGACAATGAGTTATAAATGTCAATGTAATACGTTAATTTATTCATTATTAATAAAACCGCTTTAACAGTCGTCATGAAATTTGTAAAACAACCACAATCGTTACATGTAAACGAACTTTGTGTTCACTCTCAGGAGACCGGTTTTCGCCATGGAAAATTATTACCTAAAACGGTACGATGCATCATTTGCGGACCATCAAATTGTGGAAAAACTAATTTATTAATTGGTCTCCTTATACACGAGAATGGTTTAAGGTTTCAAAATGTTTATGTTTATTCAAAAACCTTGCAACAACCCAAGTACGTATTTTTAGAAAAAGTTTTGCAACGGGTACCAGACACGTCATTTCAGAAATATCATGAAAATGAGCAAGTACTAAGTGTTCAGGACGCAAAACCGAATTCTGTGATTGTATTTGATGATGTTGCTTGTGAAAATCAAAGTAGCATGCGGGATTATTTTGCAATGGGAAGACACAAGTTCATCGATTGTTTTTATCTAAATCAGACATATAGTAAAATTCCTAAGCAGTTAGTAAGAGACAACGCGAACCTAATCGTACTTTTTAAGCAAGATGAAAGAAATATGAGACATGTTTACGATGAACATGTCAACACTGATATGACTTGGATTGAATTCCGTGAAATGTGTTCAAAAATATGGAGTGTACCTTTCAATTATGTTGTAATTAATAAAGATTGTTCCAAAAACAAAGGATGTTATAGAAGTAAATTTGATACGTTTGTAGTTTTTGACTAAGAACACGAACACATATATAAGAGCTTTACCTGTGCGACATTATTACTCTCCAAACAGAGCTTAACCGGTTACAATCTATTCATCGATTATGGAAAAATCTTTAAAGAGGCAAATTGTTGATGCTGCAGCAGCTGTAAAGAAGAAGGTGCGAAAAATGCGAGATATTGAGAATGAGCGTAAGCAAGCCTTGGAAACAGTTTTTAAACCTGTAACAGAGCCTCTCAACCAAATTGCTACAGCTAGTATGCAAACTCCTTTGCTGCATAGTAATGAAGATGAAGAATCTAAAGATCTGTTTATAGACGAAACTTTGCAAAAAGTTGCAACTGGTAGTGATGTAGACGAGTCTGATACCAGCAGTGAATCTTCGTATAAATCAGTTGAAAAAAGTGAAGGTCGCGATACATCATCCTGGTCAGTGTCTTCAGAAGCATTAACAGACATTCCATTTGGTGTTAGAGTAGAACGCGGGAAATTGATGTTAGGTTCTGCTCACATAACAATCGACGATCATTATATCATCGTGGCTGGTCATAAATACAGACATACGCCTGGTTTAAAACAACTACTGCTTAAGAAAGATATTGATTTAAGTCTGATTACTGAAGATGACTTGCTATATTATAAGAAAATGTTACTTGATACAAACGCACATCGTCGTGATAATGACCCAAGTAAACCAATAAAAAGTAATAAGGGACAAAAATATTTACAAGTTATTAAACCTCTTTTTAAACTGCAAAGTACTGTTCAGGGTAATCATTCAAAAGGAAAAGGACTACCATTAACAAAAATCTGGAAAAAAAACATAGATTTAGTATATTGGGATAATCCTAATGAATTGGTGGAAAGGTTAAAGTTATTAATAGCATCTCGAGATGCTGGTAACACAGGATTAGATAATGAAATAATATCCATTATTGAAGAATTACGTGAAAGTAAACTTATAAATAAATAGGTGTAAAATTTACTATTGTTCAGTTGATCATCAGCCTTTACATATAGTACACCTGAAACATGAATATTGATAAATTTGGACATTTAATTCATAAAAGAATGCGATTGTCAGAACTGATTAATTTCAATGATAACGCGTTGTTAAAATCAGAAAATGGAGATTTTGATTTAAAGTCATCTAGATTGAGAGGAATTAAACCTCCATTAGAAGCAGACGATGCTGTGAACAAGGATTATGTAGATCGAATGAGTGCTGATACGATAAAACAATTTAATAAACTGATTGCTTCATTGCGTGCTCAAATCATATTAGATGCACAAAAGACTGTTCAGTCTACTTTAAAAGCAAAGGAGCCTGAGGTTTTGATTCATTTGGAAGAGAAGTTTTACACCAAAGCAGATATAGATAAATTACTTAAAAATCTCAATAATGGCAAAACAACAAATTGTAAATGAAATACACAAAGCGGCACGAAGAAACTTTCTTCGACGTTCTGTTATTCTCAAAGGGATCGATGATTTATGGCAAGCAGATCTAATGGACATGCAAAACCTAAGAAAGTATAATAAAGGTTACAATTTCATTTTAGTGGTGATTGACTGCTTCTCAAAGTATGCCTGGGCAGAACCGTTAAAGTCTAAAAATAAATCTGAAGTAACTCGAGCGTTTGAACGAATACTACTAAGCAGCAATAAAAATCCTGTTAATTTACAAACAGATATGGGCACAGAGTTTTATAACAACACATTTCAAACGCTAATGAAGAAGTACAACATTAACCATTACTCATCGTTCTCTACTAAAAAAGCTTCAATTGTAGAACGACTAATTAAAACTGTTAAAAATAATTTGTATAAATATTTTAGTCTCATTGGAAATTATAAGTGGTTAGGATCACCCTTAGAAGATTTATTTAATACGTATAACAACACAAAACATCGTACAATTAAAGTTAAACCTATTGATGTGAATAAATCTAATGAAGCAATCGTAAAAGAAAATATAAAAAATATATGTAATCATGTATCCCTCCAGTGGAAACCTAAATTTAAAAAAGGTGATTGTGTTCGTATCAGTAAATACAAACACAATTTCGAGAAAGGTTATACTCCTAACTGGTCAACTGAACTCTTCACAATAAAAAGGATTAATAAAACTATACCAGTAACATATCACATAGAAGATCAAAGAAAGCAAGATATATTAGGAACTTTTTACGAACAAGAACTTCAAAAATCGAACTATCCTGGTGTTTATTTAGTAGAAAAAATACTTAAAAAGAAAGGAAAGAAACTATTCGTTAAATGGTTAGGTCTCAGTAATGATGAAAACAGTTGGATTGATAAATCTGCATTAATAAATTGAGATATAAAAGAAGTACTTTGTTATATTTGTATCATTATAATATAAGTAATGCAAGGTGGTGGACTAGTTAACAGTATAATTAGTAACCTACCGTTCGAAGCTCATTTGCCTGGATACAATTATTGCGGACCAGGAACTAAACTTCATAAACGTTTGTTGCGAGGTGATCGAGGTGTGAATAAACTAGACGAAGCTTGTATGCACCACGATATAGCATATGAAAATCATACAGATTTACCTAATCGTCATAAAGCCGACTTACAGCTATTGAACATGGCTAAACATAGACTCAAATCAAAAGATGCGGGAAAAGGTGAAAAATTAAGCTCATGGTTAGTAAGCAAAGTCATGAAAGCCAAATTGAAATCTGGTTCTGGTGCCAAAACATTTAAGAGTTTAGTATCAAAAATAAAATCTAAAATAAAAAAGCTAAAACCCAAGGATAGTAAGTCTTTAATAAACTTCGCTTACTTAGCTGCAAAAAAGTTATGCCCCAAATTACATCAAATCAAAGTGCCGAGAGTGATCCCCATACCGAAGACTGGTGGAGTTCTACCTTTAATTCCAATTTTTGCTGGCTTATCAGCTTTAGGAGCTTTAGCTGGTGGTGCGGCTGGCATTGCAAAAACGGTAAATGATTACAAATCAGCCCAACAAAATTTGCGAGAGACAGAACGACACAATAGAACTATGGAGGGTTTAGCAGTGGGCAAGGGTTTATACATAAAGCCTTATAAAAACGGTAAAGGATTGTTTATAAAATCAACAAAAAACTGAACAAGAAGCTACCAAATCGCGCACTAACTAATGTAGACATCCAATACTATGCAAGAGACATCCCATATTTCCGAGGAGTATATATGAAAGATCAATTACCAAGGAAGCCGAAACGTATGGAATGTGGTATTGTTAACTTAGACGATTCTAAAAATGAAGGAACGCATTGGGTAGCTTATGTAAAAGTATATGACTATTGTGAATATTTTGATAGCTATGGAAATTTAAAACCTCCATTAGAACTGGTACGATATTTTAAGAATTGTAAAGTTTCATATAACTACACAAGATATCAAAAATTTAATACTGTAAACTGTGGTCATTTATGTTTAAAATATCTAAGAACTTTTTGGAATAAAAATATATAAAATGAATGCTTTTATTTTATTTCATTCATTTGCAAGATGTCACTCACTTTGTCAATAACTGGAAACTCATCAATTTTATCTACGTACTATCCTAATACGTTGCAACTCAATGGAGAATATGAGTGTGCTTTATTGCATTTTTCAACATTTAATTCTATACCAAATATTGATAAAAGTAATAACAAGTATTATTATGGCTCAAACGATGTTATTGAAATACCGGAAGGCACCTACGAATTGCAAGATATTTACGATTATTTAAAATCCGAAATAAAAGATGCCTCAATCAAATTACAATGTAATAACAATACTTTAAAAACTGCCATATACTGTTCAAAAGACGTTAATTTTAAGAAAGAAAACTCTTTCAGTAGACTGTTAGGATTTGATAAGCAGGTTCTGAAAGCAAATAAATGGCATGTGTCACAGCATCCAGTCAACATTTTACCGACGACAGTGGTAAGGATCGAATGTGACATTGTGAGCGGCTCTTACATAAACGGTGAACCAAGTCACATAATTCACGAATTCGCACTCAACGTACCACCTGGATACAGAATCGTAGAAATCCCGAAGAACGCAATATATTTTCCAATCAATCGAAACAGCATAAGCTGCATACATATCCGACTACTAGATATAAACAATCGTTTAATTAATTTGCGTGGTGAAGAAGTGCAGCTGTATTTACATCTTAGAAGAAAAAATGATTGACTACAATAAATATGTGTCTCATCAAATTAAAAATTCCAGTTCTACTCAAGCTGCCTACCAAATAAGACGTCGTTCTAAGAGCAAAATAAAATTAACTAAAGACAATAAGATATTTCTCAGAGCGATTGGATTGTTAAAATGAATATCTTAGACGTTTTATCCACTCCGACTTACGACAACAGTATAGAAGGAATCGAATTTCATTCGTACAAACCTTATGTAACGAGTTTCAACAGGAACGATGAAATACGCATACCTATCAACCAACAGGATCTGTACATATTACCATCAGCCAGCACTCTGTATTTGGAAGGAACCGTTATCGTTAACAAAAAAGATTCAAAAGAGAAAGCTACTAGTGTCAATTTTACGAACAATGGACTACTCTTCTTGTTCCAAGATATTAGGTACGAATTAAACGGAGTGGAGATTGATAAAATAAAAAATGCAGGTATAACTACAACCATGAAATCATTAATATCAATGAATGAGAATGAATCAAAAATAGCTAGAGCTTGGGGTTGGAGTATCGATGGCATAAAAAATATTAATGGAGGAAGTTTTTCTGCGTCTATACCACTTCGGAATATCCTCGGTTTTGCAGAAGATTTTAAAAAAGTTGTAATAAATAGTAGACATGAACTAATATTATTACGAAGCAACACTAATTTGAACGCTGTAAAATTAAATACCGGCGAAATAGTGGAAGACATTCAAATCAATAAAATCATATGGCGCGTACCCCATGTTAAAGTATCGGACAAAGAAAAAATAAGTTTATTAAAACTATTGGAAAAAGATCGACCGCTTCAGATGGTTTTTAGAAACTGGGATCTATATGAATACCCCACTTTACCAAGAACTACAAAGCACACCTGGTCTATCAAAACTTCATCTCAAATAGAAAAACCGAGATATGTAATAATTGGTCTACAAACAAGTAGAAAAAATAATGCAAGTTCTGACATGTCGCAGTTTGATCACTGCTATGTTCGTGACATTAAAGTATACCTTAATTCGACATATTTCCCGTATGAAAACATCAATGTCAACTTCGCCAATAACAGAATTGCTTTATTATATGAGCAATACATCAGATTTCAACAGTCATATTATGGACGTTGTCCGGAGTCTTTATTAAGCGAGAAACAATTTAAAGAATTAGCTCCGTTGTTTGTTGTTGATTGCTCTAGACAGACCGATAATCTGAAGACTGGACCCGTTGTGGATGTAAGGGTAGAAATTGAGAGTGATTCAGAAATACCAGATCAAACTTCGGCATACTGTCTCATTCTCAACGATTGCATTGTTGAATACAAACCATTAAGCAACACAGTGAAGAAGTTATCATGAACGCGGATATTATCATTGTCGAACTCCAAGGATTCAAATATTTAGACAATAATTTTATTGTCAAAGAAGTGGCTATCGTAAGTAATGACCACACACAGACGTTCTTGGTTAAACCACCGCATTCGTTTTATTATTTAACTCAAGAAGAAAAGAAGCAGGTGCGATGGTTAGAAAGAAATAGAGGAATTTTCTGGAGTGAGGGCTTTATAGACTACAGAGAGTTTCAACACGTCATCGTACCGTATTTAGAAAATAAAAAAATTATTACAAAGGGTTTGGAGAAGATTAAGTGGATTAAAGAGTTATGTGCAAACTGTGAAGTGATTGACATAGGTGAAAAAGGGTGCCCTAATTTTGCGACATTAAAAAAGAAGTTCTGTAAAAATAAAACTGATTTTAATTGTGTGAACCATAAAATAAATTGTGCTTTGAATAATGCTATATGTATTAGAAAATGGTATGTGGATAATAATATGTCTATATTTAATCTATTTAAAATTAATGTTCATTAATCTATTTAAAATTATTTTGTAATGTTCAGTTAATAAAAATGTAATTATCTACTTATGAGTGTTTTATTTAATATAATCAGGGTAACATACATACTAAACTTTAAATGAGCTGTAGCAAAATGATATTTATTAAACGAATTATTGTAAGAAAAAATCCTTAAAGCAATTAACCTATAATAATATCATTACACTAGAGCTAATTTAGAGTTCGAGTATAAATAAGTAATATAAAATAAAACATAATTTAAATTATAACTGAATATACTTTTATTTATTTTTTAAATTATTTAAAATTATTACAAACTAATTATATCTACCAACCCAATAATCATAATAACTGTCCCCACATGTTTTCTACGCGTACATACATACTTATAACATAAAAACTTGTGATGTATGAGCACTACCCAACAAAATTAAACTAAGAGATTAATATTATCTATTTACATTAAAACAATCTAGATATTTTATTTAATTTTTTTCTCTCTTTATTATTTTTTGTTTTTGATATTTTTGTAACTTCTTTTGTATATTTAAAAGATTATTACAATAAAACTTACATATATGATATTCTAATAATTTATACATCCAGAACTTACACAACATAAAAACCTATTATTATACCCTAATAACTATAATATTACTCACATATTAACTTATAAAGTAGGTACTTACAAAATAACTACATCACTTAATAATAACTGTCCCCACAAAGTTTTTTTGAAATTTTGTTAATTAACGATTGCGTCTCCTCCATAACATAGTCCACCGGTTCAGTCACTACATACTGCGCACTTAACATCACATTCTGATTGTCACTTGCAGGTTCTTGTTCACTGATATCCAACACTTGTACCTGGATCAGTCGTAATCCTTTTTTCTTCTCATTGTTTATGACATATGATTCACAATAATTAGGCAGAGATGACTTCTGTTTTAGACACTCCCGTCTTGTTCTAGGCTTCTTGCTAGCAGGTCCGCAGTCTTGTCTTGCTCTAGGTTCCTTGTTGACAGGTATTTGTTGATCTTGGATATCTGGGATATGCCAGCTTAAACTCGGAGTCGGAAAACCTTGACCGTATTGTGAGAAGTCAATAATATCTGGAGAATCGCACATTATTGATGATCTGAAACAAAGAAAATTATAATTATTAATAATTATATCAAACACATAAATAAGACATAATTTTATAAGTACTTATACGCTTGTGCAATACTTACAATTTGTTTCGTTTTTAAGTGACGTGATGTGACCAGTCCGGCTGACTGCCTTGTGATGTATGTACTAATCATATTATTATGAAATGCAAACTCCATAAAACCTTGCGATGTGAATCAATTTCATGTTTCAACAAGTTCAATCTGATGAGCACCTGATCGGTGTTAAATTCTACACCGCGCGTGTGAACCTCGACTCATGAGTGCTTTGTCATCAAAACTGGACATTAGGTACATATTTTATCAAGTTGGAACCTGTATCGACACGCGGCGAGCGCTGTGTGCTTTGTCATCAGGAACAGAAATGAAACAGATGTATGTAATGAATATACACAATTTAATTTATTCAACTTTATACTTTGTAGGCACATAATAGATATTTATATACCTACACTGTTTAGCTCTAACTAGTAAAAGGGACACCAAGAATACACACAATTTAGAATTGTATACATAATAAAACCAGGTTCAAAAGAAACTTCTATCGATACTATTTGAATTAAATTACACAGCAATACTACTTATTTCACATTTTAAAAGAGTAACAAACATCCATCCACCCACCCTTACAGACTTTTTATAATAGTAAGTAAGACAGTAGGTAGGATGAAAAATTATCTAACTTTCCATTTAGGACGTCATAAGTTTTACCATTCACAATCAATAAAAAACATGTTAAAATATGTATTACTTAAATATACTTGCGTTACCCCAGGCTAAAGTAGAAACTTTATCAAACGATAGCAATCGTTTATCATCATTGCTTGAAAGTGCTACTTTATTTAAGTCCTGAGTAAATATTTCGTGTTTTATTGATTTAAACAATACATTTTTTTTACGAATAACATTGCAATCATATAAAACATTTTTATAATCTAACATATTAAAATTTTTGGTAATACATTTTTTTGTACCTTTTGCCTTTTTAATTGTTTTGTTTAACGTTTTAATACAATAAAGCTTTGAGCGCAGTCCTACGAATTCTTTGATAATGTCACCACCCATGTCATCCTTAAACAGTCCTGGAACCTTCTTATTAATAATTGGTAAGTTATAGTCATTGTTACAGTCATAATTGCTGGTATCAAAATATTTTAGAAAATGGAGCTTAAAGTCTTTATAAACATCATTACTCTGTACATCATATACTAGACTATCTGTGTCAGTATAGCATAATTCTATTCGGTTACCATAAAAAGGTTTAATGATGGAGTAGTGAAAGTTGTACATGTGAGCCTTAGATAATTCTAATACTGCAAACCCTATGTAAATTGGTTTATCAAGTATAATACGCACAGGTTTCATTTGGATTGCTACTAGATCATCAGAAAATACAGAGACGCTATGAAAATATGGGCTGGCTATCAATTTTTCAGCACAAGTAGTCTTTTTTGTTTTATTGTTCGAGTCACACCACTTGTTTACTAACTTAACGTCTATTCGGTGTTCATTATTTTCTAGGGTCTTTCCAAAAATACTATTATTCAATAATTTGAAAAAGTCTTGTTCAAACGTTGACTCTGCTTTTTGACGTAACTGGGTGTTAATATCAATATATTGCTTTAAAAAACTACTTTGTTTAAATATAATAGCGCGATGGATTCTTCTCAATACTAAACCGTGCTGTAAACATTTTTTTAAATGTACGTAATGAATAACATAGTAATATTTATCATACAAATTTGGTATTAGCTTTTTATTCTTACCACCCGGTGGTAAGCATTTTTCTGGACAAAAGGGAAAGTCATTGTGTTCCATGTGCAAATTCTCCGGATATATTAAATCAACTTCAAGGATGTAACCGTTTTCTGCAGTATCACTAATTTCTGCTAAGTTCAATTGTAAAAAATCTATTTCTTGTCTATTCATAAATCTAAAATCCGAATAGGGTAAGGATTGACACATGCTATAACCGTATAAATTGTTACAATCTAAATAAATGATAAATGAATTAGGACGGGCTGGATCATAAGTATCTAAATATTTATGATTGGCTTTGACATGTCTTTTGGAACACATACAAACACCTCCTCGAATACCTTTTTGTATCATTCTAAAAATTTCAACATCACTAATCAATTCTAATTGAACTCCTGTTTTTAAAAGCATTGCATCAAAAGATAGACTTGGTGCTGTAAGATAAAACGCGGGATCGAGATTGTAATGTAGTTTACAAGTTTTTCGAAAATTTTCAAATACATCTGTTAACAACAAAACATCTGTTTTGAGATACAAATCTGTGTACATACCCATGTTTTGAATATTAAATACTGACCAAACAGACCGAGCGTGTTCATAGTCTTCGTCCGTAATTGCGTCATTTGTTAAATAGTTAAAAAAATATTTTTTTGAGGGTAAACACGTTTCTTCATAACGTTCCCATTGAGACATATAGTCATATGGATACACTCCTTTACGAGTGAGTAGGATAAATTGTTTTTTATTAGGGAAATAAGATTTTAATTGTTTAAAGTCTTGTTTTTTCATTGTACTAACCAACTTTTCTAAGCTAGTTCCTAAAAACTTGAAAGAATCTACAAACCGAACTTGGATGCTTTCCCCGGTAGCAATCGGAATAAACTTAGTGAAAGAAATATAGTTTTCTTTTGTTTTAGGTATCACTTTTATAGATCCAGGAGCTTCGCCTAATTCTTTTATGAAAAGATGGCAATCGTATCCAGACAAATTATGAAAAAATACTGGCAAAAATGATGGTAGTTTGTATTGTATGTTACAATAACTATGAGCTGCGCCGCGATATTTACCAGTCAAGTGACAATGATCGCGAACCCTATCGCCGAACAAGAAGTGTTCACAAATATGACATGTCAACGCGTTTTCAAAGTCGCGAGCATTTTCATTTGAATAAATCATAGGAACATTATTTTTTACAATATCGTAAATTTTTTGTGCATCTTTATAGATAGACTTCACAAAATTTGATACACAATCCGAACCGCGATAAGAAACGTAACGATTGTGGCTTTCGTCTAGCGTACACGTAATATGATAAGCGAAAGCTATAGGCACATGTCGCTGTCGCGTTACAGTACTCGCCTTAGTGGGGTCAGGGTCACAAGATTCATACCGTTCTAGCATTGTTTCAAAATCTGCGTATATAACAAATGGAACAATTTGCTTTCTATTATAATTTTTAAACTGTATGAAAGAACCCTTTGGAGGTAGTTCAGTGACAACACCTCCACAACTATGTGAACTAAGATCATCGCATGAATTAAAAAACATTAAACAAGCATCACAAAAGTACAGTTTACTGTGGTGTTTTGTTATTTGATTTTTAACAAGTCGCGGCAAGTCTTTAATGAGACAGTAATGTGACAAATTATCTCTTTCTAAATAAAGTAAATGAATCACCTTTCCGTTCAAGGCTTTTGGTTTGTAAAACGGTCCTACGACGGTATTATTTTTTAAACCATAAATGTAAATGCAAATTTCGAGGTTATTCACTTCGAACCGCGCAATATCTGAGAAATTCACTGGAAATGACATATCCTTTACATTTAACACGTTACGAAAATCAGGGTAAGAAGATACTCTTTCAGGATGACTTTTAGCTGGATATAAAGCAGCAACAACAGACCACAAAAAACAATACTCGTCATTATTGTGGATATTAACACATGCTCTTTTCGATTTTATTGCAGAAGGCAATTCGATAAAGCCTGAACCATGCAACGGTTGATATTTGTTAACATTGACTTCCAAATGAGAACTGCTCAAGAACGTCCATCCACTGTCTCGGTCCTGAAATTCTTCTATCTTTTTTGATAAAATGTTTTTTACTTGAGTTAATAATGAATCAATTTCATAATTCTGATGCAGAGTAAAGTTTTTTGTGGCAAATGATTTCATCTCCTGAGAATCATTTTTAAACATTAAAAATAAAGCAAAAAATTCGAAATTAACTTTTAGACAAGTATGTTCTTTAAGAGAAATATTAATTAACGTTTTAATTTTGTCCCAAATATTAATAAGAAATGGTTGTAGAGAACTATTCTCAGACGGAGCGACAATTCTATAAGAAGCTATACGATTACGAAATGCAGAATGTATTATTTCAACACCTTCGCAAAAATGCGAAATAGTTTTGTTTTTATGATTAGTACTACGTAGGTGACCTGTCCAGTGACTGCGCTCAACAGATGTGTTACAAACAGTACAGAACGGCATTTTAAAATGTAATAGTTTTAAACTTACTATTAGATGTTGCAATGTATTATTTTTACGATTATGATTTACGCTCGCAGAAATACAGAAACATCTGGTGCCCCAACAACTTAAATATTTATTTTAAACTAATATTATCGCTATAAAAGACAGGCTCAGAGTTATCAAAAAACTCATGAGTCCGTCTCATAAAAACTTGTAACCCGTCCCACTGCGGCGTGTTCCGGTTAAGCTGCACTTTTAGTGCCACCGAGGCTTTCTTCCACCGCTCCTCTTTTGGGGTGGAGGCAACTTCAGCCTTGTTATAGACTTTAACCTCCACGTAGAAGTCCCCGGATACGTCTGCCGTTCGCCGCACTTTACCGTTAGCAACACGGCTGATGAGTGACGAACCGAAGTCTGCAACTGAGGTTTTGGTGGGGACGTAGTCCTCCAAACCAAAGAGGTCCGAGCTCAAGCTGCGCCTTTTACTGTAAACAATTTAACTCATTATTTATTACATTTATTTTTTAATATTGACAAATTGATGGTGTATTACTCCTCTGTTGAACCCTACGGGGATAGAAAGCATGATGTTCTGTTATAATAATTTAAATATCTCATGAACTAACTGTAAACATTCCGACAAGGAATATAATTGGAAATTGATTTCAGAACTCTCTTCGTTGCAGTTCTAAATCCACTAACCAACGTTTATCGGTGTATAACATTTTAATTGACATAACATACACAACTAGCACCTAAAGGTAAAAACAGTAACACAAAATTACCTTGACTTCGGTACGGACGGTGTGGTGCTCTCGGAAGCTTTGCGCTTCGACACCTTCTTCTTTGGTTGCGGCTTCGGCTCGGCTACAGTTGCGGACTGTGACCGGTATTCTGAATCGGAGTCAGACCTGAAATGGAACACATAAAGATTAATTTTGTAACTAATAACTATGACTTAAGTTTCGGTAATTGACAATATCGCATCGCGGCAACAAATAAGGTTCATAATAGCGATACGTTTGATGTTAGTTGAATCGGATAACCACAAAATAACATTAATTTCGAAGTTTTCTTTAAATTGTGAGAAAAATACATGGCTCAGTGGAATAATTTATAGACATGTCTTTAGTTCATGAAATTCCCTATAATGTTATTACATAAAATTATATGGTTTACGCTCAAAATTCTAACATCTATGCGATGAAATTAAGGCTAACCAATACACCAGCCGGCAGGCAGGAACCAGGTCCGTAGCTGGGTAGCGATTAGTACATTAGTAAATTCAGTTAAATTAGTAGTACTTACTTACTTACATTTTATATAGTTGAAGGTAACCGGTGGTTATCACTGGAAGATACTGGAGCGAATGTAATATTATGATCAAAATTGATTGATTTTATACATAAAAAATACCATTTCAGCAATATTTATCCCATTACAAAATTAAACCTTAACTACATATATTGACAGTTGTATGACTAATTTATGTTACTTACGTCTAATTAAACCGTAGTGATTGAAAATCACTTCCGTCTAATTGCAATTTTATCGTGAGAAATGAAATATAAAACCAGCTTTTTTCGCTCGCCGACAAAGATGACACATGACGCTTATGATTAATACATTAATATATAATAAAGTATGTATGTTTGTTGTATAAAATGTGATGTAAAACTTCGCCTGATATCACACATGTGAACTAAAAAATAAAAATCACTTTTTTGACGGAAAAGAGCTGAAAGAAAATCATCCTGAAAACATTTTTTGTGTAGAATAATCCATGTAAACAAACTTGCGGCAAAAAGTTAACCACTTATATGCTACAGTAAAACTTGACATTATCGTAAATAAGTAATATCATCTAACGACTAAAACGAACTTTTTATTATCGATTCATGCATAAGTTCAGTAGGTAGGTACTAGTATTAAGATTCATCTTTCAAACAAATCCTAGATTGTTAAAGAACTATCAATGTATTTTGAAACATTTTATGTTTTCTTATATGTTTTTATGCTTGTTCAGTATGTATTAACCAAAAACTTGTATGTCTGGTGTAAACTGTAAGTATAGGTTGGTTATTTATAAATAAATATAGCAAATAAACAATATAAAATAATTAGCAAAGTTATCAAAGGAACATCCTCTATTTGAATGAATTGTATTGATTATGAAGTTCTATAAAATACCAATTTTAATCAGAGACTGCAACATGCACAGCGATCATCTTACAGCTAAATTGTTGAATACGTGGGAATGACTCAAACATATACCTGGTACAACAAAGTTCGAACACTACAAATTTACATAATGCAATTTTGCAGTCTTTGCGATTGTAAAGAATCACGTACACTTATACTGTGAAGCTTAACACGGTCGCCGATCCGACGCCGTCGTCCGGCGGTTTAAAAGGAGTATGGTACAATAGATGATCACGGGACGGCACACGAACCGTTTCGATGGCAATTGTATAAGTGTGCGATGATCTTAATCAAGCGCAACGCAGAGTCGCAGAGTAACAACAGAACATTTCAGAGCTACCAGTAGTTGTTTGTTAACGTGTGAGGTAGTGTTAGCTGTATGAATTAATTAAATTAAAATTCAGATGTCCTTGGTGCCCAATCTGGGGTCATAGAAATAGAATGTACGTGTGTCTGAAGATGCATAATATTTCTTGCTCTGTGAAGAGACATGAGACAATCTGTCCTGAATTTTAGGCTAATGGTTCTAACAGCGAGCACACTTATTTGTTAACATGTAAAACTGTATGAGTTAATTAAATTAAAATTTGGATGTCCTTGGTGCCCAATCTGGGTCATAGAAAAAGAATGTGTGTGTACCTGTAGGTGCATGCTATTTTTTACTCTGTGAAGAGACATGAGACAATCTGTCCCAAATTTTAGTTTATTTGTTAACATGTAAGCTAGTGTCAACTGTATGAGTTAATTAAATTAAAATTTGGATGTCCTTGGTGTCCAATCTGGGTCATAGAAAAAGAATGTGTGTGTACCTGTAGGTGCATGCTATTTTTTACTCTGTGAAGAGACATGAGACAATCTGTCCCAAAATTTTAGTTTACTATATTCGTAAAGTTCCATTAGTAAACGAAATATGTGTCAAACTGACTGACTTTTTTCTCGTGTGGAATAGGCGCCAAACCAGTATTAACGCAAACGCAAATTCAGTCGAAGTGAGACGTAGGAACGGTATGTAATAAAACGGAATTGTTGAACGGCGCCCACTCCGTAGGATATTATTGGGCAACTCACCACACCGTGAGTGACTGAGACGAACGGAGAGAGTCGATGGAACGGAAGGTGGGGTGAGGTGCCCAATAATATACTACTCCCCGCATTACTTACTGCGGATGTGTACTGTAAGAAACTGCACACATTGGTGGAGAAGATCGCAAATTTCCGGCCAGCCTCGGTTAATCCCAGCTGCTCCTACACGACAACGCTCGACCTCATACGGCTCAAGAGATGGTCTTTAAGCGACAAGAGGGTTGGAAGTTTTGCGCCATCCACCGTACTTACCAGACCTTGCGCCGGGAATTGGCATGGAAAAAGGTAATACCCGAGAGGCATTGTTGGCTTCTGTACACCTAACTGCTTCAACAAGAAGAGCATTGAAATATGGCCACTGTGCTGGCAGAGATGCATCGATAGCATGGGTGCATATTTTAATTGATGGAAATCAAAAATATTTATGTAAAAATTACTTTATCTTTCTGTATACTAAACGGCAATTTCATAGATTATTGTCGATTTATTCATTTGAAGCGAATACAATCGATCCCATCACTAGTACGATAGAATGTAATTACATTTAATGCGCATAACAATTTGTATTTATTTTGTAGAAACTGATACATCTGCGGCATTATAATGTCTGTAAGGAATCATAAATAAGAAAATCCAATAAAATAAGGCAGTTTATATATATATATTATAACGCATTTTAAAGTTAACTTTTACAAAATCGTGAATAGTTACGTTCTAAGGCAGCTGTCAAGAAACCATTAACCCAATGGACAACGTGTAGTTATGCCCGAACATGCATAAAAAAAATATAATAATACAAACATCCGAATTGATAACCTCCTCTTTTTTGAAGTCGGTTAAAAATAAAGAATTAGTAGTGAATATTTCCGCCGTTAATGCGTATGACATATTCGAAGCGGCTAACTCATCACGAGTTTATCCAAATCACGGTCACGTTGTGGTTGTAACTGACGAATAAGATTTTCTGGTGTGTTTATGTCATCCATATTTGGCAGAGCTCTTCTTTGATGCATGTCCCATTCGTTTTCAATGGGATTCAAGTCCTGCGATTAAACATTCAGCAGGCTCGGACTCTGGCAGTGTGTAGACGTGCATTATCATGCATGCATTTATAAAAGAAGCACCAAATTGAGTCCGCAAACAAACAACAACATCAACAGCTGATACAATCGACTTAGCGTAAAACGGGATTCCTTCTTTTCGTATAATGTTCTTTTTCCTAATATACTTTGGCATAACTGTTTTGGCTTAATTTGTTTAGCCATAATAATACTTTGCCATATTATTTTTTTGGCATACTGTTTATGTTGGCATAATTATCTGAAAGGCTAATTTGTTTCAGCATAAATTTATTTCGCATAATATTACTGTGCAAATGTATTGTTGCACGCTAAACTATTGTCTTAAAAATTAAATATGTTGTGCTACAAAATCTACTGGCAGAAAAGAATCGCTGCAAAACCGATTCCACGTAGTCTTCTTTGCCCTAAACCTAGAGTGTACCTAATCTAAGTTCGCGTAGGCGCGGAGGGGCGAAGCGGCCCGCGAGCTGAGGAGCAGGTGGTTTTAACTCGCCGTCGTGGCTGAGGCTGGCCGGCGCAGCCGGTCAGCTAGCCGAAGCTACGGTGGTGAGCGTAAAACACATCTGCGACGATAAGCTCGCATGGGACCGCTGGAGCCCCACAGCGCCGGAGCCGTGACAGGAACCATGCCTTCTGCATGTTGCATTCTTGCTGCATGCTTGCCTGCATGCTGCATGCTTGCTACATGCTTGCTGTGTGCTTGCTTGTATGCTTGCTGTGTGCTTGCTTGTATGCTGCATACTTGCTGCATGCTTGCTTGCATGCTGTTTGCTTGCTGCATGCAGCGTGTATGTTGGTTTACATACATGGTAAAAATATATTTTTATATCATTATTAAAATAAATTTATGCTTTAGAATGGTATGCATAATTATTATTGATTAGAGAAGTTCTGCTTAAAAAAAATATGCGTTAGCAGTTACGCGTAAATAATGATATTCGAAAATATAATAAGGAGAAACAAAAGTATGCCAAGTAATATTAGGTCTTAAAATTTTATGCAAATAGATAGGGAAAGTATGCCAAGTAATATTAGGTCTTAAAATTTTATGCAAATAGATAGGGAACCGTGTAAAACTGGCTATTGAGTTTGCTTCTGATCAGTTCGGTTTTTCCGCCGATTCAAATACCTGTCATATTATGTCTGTTCGACCACTGTATGCATGGACTTCCTGGCATGATTTTAAACGCCACAACATTCCCACGCCTCGGATCATTTCTTCCTGGCTCAAATGACGTTTTCTTTCCATAATAACGTTATTTTGTAATGATTTCACTCAAAAGTATGTCAGAAATTGTACCAATTTGGCTTCAAATCTGTGGCAGGATAATATGGGAATACGCCTTGACGGAAGATTTTTATCTTGTGACCAAAATTCAAAAGCTATTCCCTTTTCAAATGATGAAATTTTCAAAAAAGTATCCATAGGAGTTACAAAAAATATTGTTAAGAACCTAATATTTAGTAACTAGCAAAAGTTTGTTCTCCTATAAAAGAATATTGCTCGCACCAGGAAGTCTTACATTCAGCATAGTTAAAGTTAATATAGGGGAAAGGAGCAGATACCTAAAATTAATAAAGAAATAATGTCGAATTTAGACCGCTGAGAGACCACTAGGCAGACCAGCGCATTTGTGTATCTGGGTGCACGGTAATGCCCCTGCCAAGACGAGCCAAGCGAAACGCAAGGGAACACAACCTACCTTTTCTCGAAGCGCTTCGTCGTTTTTTTGAACCCTCATAACTTGGGTTTGGATTATACGATATAAACAAAATTCTCGGGTATATTATCAATTGTGAACTGATTTAACATATTAAGTTTCAAATGCATAGCGTTTATACTTTCGATTTTAATTATATCTAAAACCCTGATTTTGCCACTCACTCAAAATTAAAAAAAAAAAATATCAAAATTGTAAGGGTACTTCCGGTAGTCCTAGAAAGCTGAAATTTGGTATGTACGCTAATATTAATACACAAACAACAAAAAAATCTGCAGGACCGAATCAGGAATGACGAGATCCGCGGGAGAACAAGAGTCACCGACATAGCAAAAAGAATGGTAAAGCTAAAGTGGCAGTGGGTTGGGCACATTGCCCGTAGAGTCGATGACCGATGGGGCACAAATGTCCTGGAGTGGCGGCCGCGCACCGGCAGACGCAGAGTCGTCAGGCCCCCCACAAAGTGGACCGACGACCAAGCCGCGGGAAGCCGCTGGATGAACGCGGTGCGGGACCGACACAGGTGGAGGTCTTTGGGGGAGACCTATGCCCAGCAGTGGGCGTCTAAAGGTTGACATGATGATAATAAACATGTATTGTATCCCTTATTTACACATACTCACACTGGCGATGCGCATAAGATGTCGTGCACTTCGTTTCTTAGGAACAATTTTCTGCAACTACCCTTGTACTACTAAAACTGTTAACTGTTAGTTACGAAATTCCAATATAATTTGTCATAGTACCAACCCGCTACGCCAATCGGCTTCATATAATTTTGAGTTATAATATTGTATTTTCTCTGTAAGTGATTATGTAAATCTTTTGAGAAAATAAATGTGTAAAACCGTAAAACCGTATAATGATGAACAAAAAAATTCTCAAACTAGAAAAAAAAACACAAGATTAAAACATTGTCATAAGCAACTTAGAATCTATGTCACAAAAGAAGAGAATAACAGTTTAAAAATTTGCATTAGGAGTGCCTAGCGCCTTAATGGACTACTTGTGTACGCAGGTTTCCATCATAGAGGCGATGCAGCGACTGGACTGCAACACGCACGACCTTAGCACGGTGAGCGTAGAGCACCCAGAGCAGCAGCACCTGGTATGTGCGTTGCTCGCCTGGCAACAAATGGGACACCACGAAGCAGATAGCCTTCATAGGTCCGCCATTTTTCTTTTACTAACACTAAACTTGATAACACGTATCGCAAGAGGTGATAACACGATCGAAGACTGTGAGGCGGGTTGTGACCCCCTTGGAAATATACAGTACTTACAATCGATCTTATCTCACAGTTGTAGTTTTATTCCTATTATTAAAAAACGTTACCCCATGCTAGGAATTTCCGCATTTTGGGTGCGTTTATTAACACGTACATTCACAAACTACCAGACTCGGAACAACTACCTGTATTGTATTTGTGATAGATAATTGTTAATGTTTATTTTTAGATTTATACAATCTAAGAAGATCGAAATGCGTTTTGATGACAAGTGTGAGTCTATATATCAGAAAGGTATTCATGAATCGACCAAATCAACAAATGTTACTCGAGATACCGCCGCTGGGAAAACTCCCATACCTATAGGTGATAGAAGCTTTGGATCGTACACAAGCGGCCCCGTTGTTAAATTGCCGATGGAAACAAATATTATTATGCGATGTGGTAGTGAAACACCAAGTCATAGTTACCGACGTGGGCCAATACCACAAAAACAATCAGTAAAGACCACGAATAAAATCGATGCAGTAAGTATATAAGTGAAAGACAGAATGCTATTGATGATAGACAGTATATTTCTATCTGTCTATCCTTGAATGGCGTCTCACAATCATCGATCAAGGCTATCTATCTGACGAAAACAATGAATAGGGTCTCTACTTGGCCTTAACCTTGCGTTTCGTTAAAACCATCATCAATTTAATAACCAACATGAATATATTAGCCTTTGTATAAAAACTTTTGTAGGGTTTAAATTCATGACTAGATTATAATAATATAACCAATAAGTGTTTCTATCTCCAGTATGCCAAAATCGGAGATAGGTAGGTTATTGGGTTCGGCCGTAAATAAATATATGGCTTTACCTTTAGTCAGTCAATACTTAAAGCTAAGTAGTAGTTTCAAGCCGTTTGATTGGTGGAAACTATAGTTTCGATGCCATACTTTACGGAGGGGTATTATAAGTTTGACCTGTGTATCTGTGTACAAATCTGTGGCAATCATAGCACCTAAACAGCGGAACCAATTTCAATGTAGTGATTGGTACAACAGACCTTTTTTAAATATTATTTTATTGAAAATTTCTCGATCGATTTACTTTTCGAAGAAAACTATTTCACCCACATACACATAATAAATGATTTATATAATTCTCGTTTCATCACTGTTCAGAATCAGTTTATCAATACATAATTCACGAAATGTACAATGCGCATTTTCATTGTTTTCCGGACCCTTTTTTTGCAGTTACTACACGTTTCATTGAAATCGTGACGTCTCTTATTTAGCACCTGCAAATAACTTGGATCTTCTAACCTAAGTAACTAAACTGATCCGTTCATCAAGCTGTTAAAAAGAAAATGTAACATTACTTATTACAACCCACTGCACTGTTTGGACTCAGGCCTCTTCTCTGTGAGAGAGGAAATTGAAAACTTTTTTATGGACATTTCACACATCCATCTGACCCTAAACTAGGGAGCACCTGTACTATGGGTGTTAGACAGCTGATATACATACATATTTTTTTAAATACATACATATATAGATAAACAACACCCAGACACAAGGCAAACACAAGTGCTCATGACACAAATATTTACCCTGGGCGGAAATCGAACCCGCAACACGCTGCGCAGCAGTCAATCGTTCAACAAGTGCTCCAACCATGTCGTCAAAAATAGTGATATAATAAACTAAAAATTGATGAACAAACGAAGTTTGCACTGAAGCTTATGTGATTCAAAAGTTATGGAAAATACAACTTTGATAAAACGTTGCTTTACTGAAAATGAAAAATAAAATAGGTAACTCGTAGTTGATTTTACCGAAGAATAGACTTTTTAACAAAATGTCTTTATGTGATTTCACGAACAGCATATTGATTAATGAAATATTCTGTGTCTTAACCGATATGTGTAATAATATATCGACACCGAATAATATAAAGTAAAAATCGATGAACCGATTTTCGGTAAAATTATATAGGTAGGTATGTCTAAAAAGGTATTAATTTCAGTATCGTATCACAGGCATGCAGTTTCGATTCTGAATGTGGGAAAAAGCTAGCTTCATTGGATAGTTCAACAAATGAGCTGCGCTCCCGCGTCTCTCAGCTGGCGCGACGAGAAGCTGAGAGAGTGCAGCTTCTGGAACGAGCCGAAGCTGCGTGGAGGGACCTCGAAAGGGGCTACGAGAAGCGACTCGCAGTTGCCCAAGAAAAAGAAGAAGATATTAAAAGACTAGTTAGTACCTACCTGATATAAATTTTAAGAGACCCGGCTGCGGTTGGTTTTGTAAATATTTTTTCAAGATAAATAAATATATTATATCAGAGAATATAAGACACTAAAAATAAAATTAAGACCAATTACAAGTTTTCACTTATAATACTACTACTATTACAATCAGAACCTATACTAATAAATAATGTTTTTAGGTATTTGGTACAATTTGTTAATTTTTCCTAGCTGCGATACACTGTCTCCTAATCGAGTCACAATGCATTCCATGTAGCACAGCGAAGCGCGGTGCAGTGGCGCGCGGTGTTGTGACGCTCAGTGCGACATAGCGAGTGGCGCCTCGCTTTAGTCCGCCTACTGCGCACGTTGAAGAGGTACCATTCGTTCGTTGTTCAGTTAAATATTGCACGCAGTTTCATTATGCGCGTAAAATTTTTAAAGGATCATGGCAGGATTTGTACAAAAAAGTAAAGATTTTTAGAGAAGCTGAAATTCTAATTCTTATACTCTTGGGTACAGTATCTTCAGGCATTTACAATATTTTTAAAACACCGCAATAATGTATGTTAAAAGTGAATAGTTTTACGAAAAGCTCATTATTTCAGAACGAAACTGACTGACGAACTGATAAAATCAGCGACACTGACAGCCGCCGTTTCGCAGTTCTTACACTGAAATTGCATCGTTATATGGGAAAAAATGACAATTATATTTTTCCACACACTTGTGCCAATTTGATAGATCCGTTTAATGTCACTTGTCACTTTCTTTTTTTTATAAACACAAAATGGGCAACGATATGAAACGAAAAAGTGTTATTTTCATTTCGAAATATTTATTTATTAATATTTATGCGGAAGTTTAAAAATATGGTAAGTGTATCAATCTACTCCTGGTAATGTATTCTCCATTGAACAATATTTTAAACCCTTTAATTATTATTTTTTTCATACTAATGAATGTATGGATCTCGCCATGACTCTTTCACACGCTTATTATGTTATTTAAATTTAGAAATACAAAAAAGTCAATTATACAAAAAGAAAAAGATAAATATTTATATTAATTAAACATACACGCATAAATTAAGGTAGTTAGCCGCAGTAAGTTACAATTAAGTACTTGTGTTGAGTGTTGAGCTAATTCGCCAATTCACTTATGCCATGGCTCATTGAAGAGAAAATAAAAATAAATAAATATAATATTAGTTTATTAGCTCTGTATACGCCATCCTCACATGCATACCCCGGGTGCGCATATGCATGCGAGGGTGCGCGCGTGCGTACGTCCATGCGTGCAAGCAGAGACAAGCTAAATTCACGATGAATCAAGATGAATTCTTTCGCATCTGGGTTCACGTTGACGTCGTCGTTGTCGGGAAGCTCTTGCGGTGCGCTGTTTATGTCCATCGTTGACCCGTGAAACAAACTGAGCTGTTACATGACATGCCCCGATCTATACGATCATGCGTGTATGTCAGTCATAGCTTGCAGGATGAAAAATAACAGGAATTATCATTCGACTCCCAGCACTTTGTTTGCATGTTGATTAATCGGTCATGCATACATGACAGCACGTAACGCATGCGCATGGCATGATTGTCTAGGGACCGTTTAAGACTTCAAAATCAAGTCACCCTGCCTTTCAAAGTCAAAGCAAATCATTTATTTCAATAGGACCAATAAAAGGCACTTTGAACGTCATATTAGGAAAATTGAATCTAGTTGCCTATTCCAAATGGTAGTTTCGTATGGAGAAGAATGGGGAAGAAACTCCATACTTACTATTTAAAAAATGTTTACAATATTTTGCATTTACAGGAATTATAGGTATAATTTATAAGTGAAAACCTTGCATAGAAACCGCTATATTAAAGTAAGCACAAAGTATTAAAATCTAGAAATTACAGTTTTTGTTTATTACGTGTATGTGTACCTATTTGTTTATTTATTTGTCTTGTTTTATGACAGCAAATAGCAGCCGGCTCTTTTTATTTTTTACGATTTTGTTTACTTACCTAGTGTTCTGTATTTATTATATATTAGGATATTATACATAACACATATTATATTTATAGAATCGCCCCCAGAAGCCCAATTATATACTTAGATACGCCTCAACATAGTTATGTCACTTAATACGCATAGTTATCCACAACCTTGCTAGTCTTTCAACATTCATAAATCCAGTGTCATTCGCGAAGTCAAGACCAATTTAATGATACCTCATAATTATGCTATGATCCAGTAGCTCGTTTAGTCTCTAGGAAGAAACATAGCAATAGAAAAATATCCTTACCCTCCATTAAAGCTTCATCGATGTTAGGCAAAAACTAATTAATTTGACTATCCATTATATAGGTTGTTAAAAGACCTATGACCAAGCTGTCTATAATAGGGGAGCCCAATAGGCTAAAAAGAGATGGTTAGGTATATAGTCTTTGAATAGGGTATTCTGGGATTTGCTCAAGTGGGATGCCTAAGATATTATTTATTTATTTATCTATATATGTATGTATTTACAAAAAAAAAATGTATTTGTGTATGTATATCAGCTGTCTGACACTCATAGTACAGGGTCTCCCTAGTTTGGGGTCAGATGGCCGTGTGTGTCAAATGTCCCCACATATTATTATTATTATTATTATTATTATTATACAAGCCCTTTATGATAATGTCTTCAAATAGTCGTCAAACATAAAATATGTTTAATTTTTACATTTTCAAAAATATTTTCCCATAGGTCCCCACAACGATCGGATCAATAACCATTTAGGATCGTGGGTTCCCCTACTATTCTTCACTTCGCGTCTGTCATTCCCTTTTCCCTCTTTCTCTGTTTCTCACACCGTCCCCACACTACTTTCCGTCGCCATTTCAAATCATCCATTTCTTTTTTGCAATTTAAAAAAGCCGCAATGAGTTTGCGTCGCTTACGAGTCGTCAGTCTTTGGCAAGGGTGCTTCTTCCGGGTTCACTTAACATTTTCAGACGCTCTCGAATATTTTTTTTTTACTTTTCTACCCGTTCGTACTGCCACTTTTCAAACCGTCAGATTGACATACCCTCGTCACCGTATACACTATCAATAACTGATGCGCTGGAGAATTTCAATATGACTGTTTCTTTTTTGACATTTTTAATACGCTGCACGTAAAATACGCGCTGAGACGCAGAGTTGCGAACACCAGCCCGTTATACCATACCATACTTTGTAGACGCTCCTTTTAAAGGTCTGTAATGCTGTCTTTTCTTACATCTAATCTTTAAAGTCAGGAGGTTCCTACAACTCTCGAGCAAATCACCATTTAACACCAAAGGCTGCTACTACGCATTCTGTACAGGTAGCTAACATTGGGCGAAAATAATTGCTGACTCTTATTTTTGGTTTGAAAACTGCGGTTTTCGGTAGCGCCCAATGTAACGAATACAATAGTCTGTGATTATGACTTCACTGGTGTATTATAGAAGAACAGGGTGGATTTTTTTTTAATATTCCCATAACAAGAGCGTATTCCCATGTTTGGCCCAGTACAAAAAAAATATACCGCAACGACAACAAGAACAATTATGTGATTCTCGGTTTAGTGCAGTTTATACCCGTTACTAATGCTATCGACAAATCACAGAACACAAATAAATATGAACATACACACAGGTACCTACATTTTAAGCAATTCTGTCAATGTTTGCATGTTA
The DNA here is from genome assembly GCA_947361185.1 of Charanyca ferruginea. NCBI lineage: Eukaryota > Metazoa > Arthropoda > Insecta > Lepidoptera > Noctuidae > Charanyca > Charanyca ferruginea. The sequence continues at coordinate 14,223,338 of OX376059.1, read as the reverse complement.
TTTTTCAGATTTTAAAATGTATAGCAGACCGGAACGATTTTAGGAATGCTTGTTTCGCTTTAACCAAAACCTCGAAAACTTTAGAAGAGGCTATGCAGAAGTCGCGGGATGAATTAACAGCAGTGGAGAAGCAGGTGTGTGAGCTAGCAAGCACCAGGCTTGTCCTTCGTGAGCAGGCGACGAAAGGCGAAACCCTCCTGGCGGAACAGCTGTGCAAAGCTGCGCAGTACGATCGAGACCTTAAGGTGACTAAATTGATATTCATTGTTGACATACGGATGTATTCAGGGCGGGTTGCTTCAACTATTCTTTACTGACGGGTAATAGTCAATACTGGCGCTAACTATAGTCAAACCAAAAACTTTTCTACAAAAAATACAACCGCCTTGAAATCTAAAAAGTGATAAATATCTTTAGCACGTAACACACATGACTTTAGTTTCGGAAGTCGGTGGCTTTGTTCTGTTTGATGTTTTGTATTGCCACCGACTTCCGAAACTAAAGTCATGTGTGTTATGTGCTAAAGTTATTTATCACTTTTTAGATTTGTCAGGCGGTTGTCTTTTTTGAAAAAAGTTTTTTATTTTTCGCTTTTTAGTACTTCCTTATCATCCAAATCCATTAAGAAACGGCAACACAGTCAAAACAGAGATTGAAAGTACAAGGTTGGAGAACATTACAATATCATCCATGTATATTTTTTTGCTTTCTGTCGATTTTTTCAAAAAGTGCTGAATCAATTTCCATAAAAATTATATGGGACCACCCTTAAGGTATACCCTATCAATAAAAAAAAGAATTTTCAAAATCGCTTTACATTTGCCGGAGAAATCGCGTAACAAATATACAACAAAAAAAACATACAGACGAATTGAGAACCTCCTTCTTTTTGAAGTCGGTTGAAAAAAGGGTTGTTTCATAAAATGGTGGCCTTAACGTACGTTAAAAAATGATTATTACCATAACCGATGCTTCATCCACCAGTCAACGTAATTTTGTGTTGTCAAACAGCTACGTCAAACATCAAAATATTATGGACTTTTTGATTAACTTTGACTTACGGATTTTTATGTCATGAAACAACCAGTTACATTTAACGAACGTTACACATCACACGTTACAGTAATTTTTAACCGCCCGTATGTAACGTTAATCAACTGTTTGAAACAACCCGCCCTCAGTGGTTCCATAAGCACATGCGGTAATAATTCGTATTATAGCTCTTTTAATCAGACCACATTTTCCCGGAAAGGTGTAACTGTAATACATGAGAAATACTTAATAATATTTTCAGTGAGGCCCGGCCACTCTGGCAAATACTGCCACAACACTTTTTATATGATCACTCCACGTGATATTTTCTTAGCAATGTGTGTGGTTGCAATATATTGCTAGCAATGTTTTTAAATCGACGAAAATTCATTCAAAAATGTTGCAGTCAATCGAATTGTGTACAAAAGAAGCAGTGTAACGAAGCGCAATTTTCAATTGAAACATAAATTTACTTAATTTTACACATTACTTAATAGACATTGATTTTAAAATGTCGGTTCTGATTATTTGAATAAGAGAAGCGACCCAGGCGGTTCATGGTTTACTACGGTATTTATGTAATATAATCATCATTATAGAATATAACTGCAAGATCGGGTTAGAAATACCACCATCCGTTCCATTACAAAAATAACTGACGTCACTTGGTAAGCGGTCCTGCTGTAATGGAATTGAGTTGGACACATCTGCCGCATATCAGACGATCATTGGACCAAATGCACAACCCAATGAGTCCTTCTACATGGCAAGCGACATCGCGGCAGGCCCAGGCGGAGATGGCAGGATGATCTGGACTCCTTCGACAAAGACTGGCCCCAAATAGCCCTTAATAGAGAGTTGGAAGGAGAGTGGAGAGGCCTTTGCCCTGCAGTGGAAAAATCCAAGCTGAAAATAATAATGATATAGAATATAGTCTAGCTAGCCTTTTCCCAAATATGTTTGGGTCGGCTTCTAATCCAACCAGATGCAGTTGAATACCAGTATTATACATAGAGCGACTGTCTGCCTGACCTCCATAATCAAGTTACTGGGTAATACGATACCCTTTAGTAAGGTTGGTTGTCTGATTTTCTGGCTTATGGCTACTATACAACGAATGTCAGAGATCTACGAGTGACGGCCGGGACCAACGGCTTTAGGTGTTCTCCGAGGTACAGAATGTAATACACATTGACTTCACTATTTATTTATATTATTAGTTTTGCATTCGTATTATAACAAATTATATCATTTTAAAGATATTAAGTTGTACTGTAAGATTGATCTGACTACAAAAAAACACTCAGCGGTAGACAGCAACCACACTACACACATTTCACTGCACTATATGGTCATGTGTGAAATGTCCACACATATTATAGGTATTACTAGCTTTTGCCCGCGACTTCGTCCGCGTGAATGTCGGTTATAGTGGATGCAGACAAAGTTGCGAATTAAAAAGTAGCCTATGTCCTTCCCCAGGGTTCAAGCTATTTACATGCCAATTTTCATCGTGAAAGCGTAACAGACAGAGTTACTGTCACATTTATAATATTAGTGAATTATTTTCATATAATTATATTATTATTCTTAAGCGATATAGGATTCTTTTCTATAGGAATCTCCATACGGATGAAACCCTTAGGCACAGATAAAAAAAGTTAAATATATAACAAAATAAATAATATCTATGTATTTGTAAATATTTTTCTTTTAGTTTAAAGAAGAACAAGCACGTCGCAAGTTGGAATTGCTAGAAAGCGAAGCCGATTCTGCGCGAGCGCTGACGTGTGAAACGGAGCGAGCAATGCGAGCGGAGTTGGCCGGCTTGCGCGAACAAATGACACAGGTCTCTAAAGAGTTACTTCAAGAAGACGAGGCGAATTTGAAAATTAAGAAAGAGGTACGGTACATTTTATAATGACTACGCATTAATTTGGTCATGTTAAGCATGATCATACACATAAATGCGAATTGTCTGTGCCTGTGGTTTCGCTTAAATAAATATAATATATTATGATACCAGTGAGCTGTTTGTCATTACAATGGAGGACGTTGTGAAGCTGAGAGTGTAATGACAAAACAATGCCAGCACGTTTCATACGACGCTTTTCAACGCACTTGCGAGAATCTTCGAGACAAAAATAAATCAAATTATTTGAGAGCCCTGCCGGTTGGCCGATTGTCCGCACCCGGTGGTTGAGTTAGCTAGCGCGAAGGAACAGGCGCCGCTAAAGCCACCAAATAGCTTTACCTATATTAAACATGGAAAGATTGTTTACAATTTGGTTTCTCAGTCGCCGCGCTTATATATACATCCCGAAGACTGTTTTCAATGTTGAGGAAAGTTACCGAAATAAAATTTCATTTATTAGGTATACTACAGTGTTAACATGTAGGTAGGTAAGTAAGTAGTAAGTACCCATTATCAATGGGTACTTTTGAGACGTGTGCAAAAAAATATTCAAGGTCAAATGTTGCAAAAATCGGTTTTCTGCATTTTTCAGCTACACGGTAAGTTTTATCATGAAAATAGGTGTAAAAAGATTGTTCATCATGCAATTACTTATCTATTAAATTGTTTTTACGCTTTTTTCCTAACAATCACCATTTCGGAGTTATAGCGATGCAAAAAGTTGAAAAAGTTGTGTTCTACACATACACATGTTTCCGCGTCATCCGCCAGGTATTAGGCGCTTTTTAGGGTTAGCCAAATGGCAAAAAACGGAACCCTTATGGATTCGTCATGTCTGTCTGTCCGTCCGTATGTCACAGCCACTTTTTTCCGAAACTATAAGAACTATACTGTTGAAACTTGGTAAGTAGATGTATTCTGTGAACCGCATTAAGATTTTCACACAAAAATAGAAAAAAAAAACAAAAAATTTTGGGGGCTCCATACTTAGAACTGAAACTTAACAATTTTTTTTTTCATCAAACCTATTCGTGTGGGATATTTATGGATAGGTCTTCAAAAATGATATTGAGGTTTCTAATATATAATTTTTTTCCAAACTGAATAGTTTGCGCGAGGGGCACTTTTGAAAGTGGTAAAATGTGTCCCCCCCCCCCCCCCCTCCTGTAACTTCTAAACTAAGAGATGATAAAACTAAAAAAAATTATGATGTACATTACCATGTAAACTTCCACCGAAAATTGGTTTGAACGAGATCTAGTAAGTAGTTTTTTTTAAATACGTCATAAATCGTAAACCGCAATTTACCTTTCATTCAATCAACTCAAATATAAAAATAAAAAAACTTTTATATTATGTTACTTGCTGCTACGGATCCCTTCATGGGCGAGTCCGACTCGCACTTGGCCGCTTTTTTAACGTAATTTTCCCTGGTAGGCCTATTCCACGATCTATTTTAGTACCGGTCAAATGCTGTGACATTGCCTACATGCTCAACATTGCCTACATCCTAAAAAGTTAAATTATAGCCGCTGAGAAATGTTTTTGCTGTCTATGGTGTTACTGAAAGCAAGTCGGCAATCCATAAGGCAAAAAAACATTCCTCAGCGGCAATAATGTAACTTTTTAGAATGTAGGAAATGTTGAGCATGTAGGCAATGTTACAGCATTTGACGGTACTGTTGAGTTAAAAATATTGCATCAAATAAAAAATAGTACCTACTATTGGAAAAGATGAAAGCTGTGTAAGTTATGAGTATTTTGAGAAATTCGTCTAATTGATAATCAATCAATATGGACGATACGGTTGGCGCTGCGCTGCGTGTCACGGGCTCGATTCCCACACGGAACAAATATTTGTATGGCCTACAGATAATTGTACCGGGTCTGGCTGTTTGTGTATGTGAGTTTATATTTGTAAACGCACCTACGGCACTCCTGTGTAGGAATTCCTAGTGTGGGGCAACGTTTTTATTAAAAAGAAGAAAAAAAAAAAAAAATAGAACTTCAACCATACTTTCTTCTTCTTCTTCTTCTTCTTCTTCTTCTTCCTACTGTGTATAAGTAAATTGTTCAAAGAGCGATGCATACTGTTTCACGTTTGCAATATTGCCCTGAGTCATGCATACTTTTACGCGGTGTCTATCTGCCAAAAAACCACAAAGAAGAATGACCATTGTTTGTGATACTTTCCTGATATCTTGTTTTACCTGCTAATAATGAGTAGCAGCAATAAATACGTCTTCTTTTTCGTTATGGTTTCACGTATACGGTGGCCAAATTATTAGGACAGCAGTCATAGATGTGTAATTCTAGTTGAAACATTATTTTTAAGCATTTAAATGGATTTATATAAAGTTATTGTATTTGGTGTTACTACAGGTATAATATTGTTATTATTGTTTTTGATAAGAGAAAACACTGAATACGCGAGATTTCTTTTGTTTTAATTTTTAAGGGACATTTCTTCTTTTTTACTGCCCTAGGTTGAAAATTGCGGTTGTTTCAAAAGTTTTTTATACCCAAAATAGTCAAAACGTAAGTAATGTTTATTAACAGCATTATTTATTTTTTAATTTCATATGTGAATTTTGGTTTGTTAACGGTATAACGTGGTAACGTCAATATAGTATTTCTTTGGCATGGGGAAGGCTTCAGACACGTTTCCGAGGAAATGTAGTGAAATACAAACATTATCACTGCACTCCGCTCATTCTCTGTGAGTAGGTATTTCAAATGTTTCAATATCTGTTGCTTACCGTATTTAGATAAAACTAATGGCGGGTTGCTTCAACTAACCATTACTGACCGGTAATGGTAAAAAATGGCGCTAACTATCGTCAAATCAAAAAGATGGGTTGTTTCACAAAATCATACGTCAAAAAGTTACTATTACCATAACCGACCAGTCGTCGTAATTATATGTTGTCAAACAGCTACTTCAAACATCAAAATATTATGGAATCTCTTTTTGAATAACTTTAACTGACAGATTTTTATGTCATGAAACAACCCGTTACATTTAACGTACGTTAAACATCGCACGTCACAGTAACTTTTTAACCGTCCGTCCGTATGTAACGTTAACCGACTGTTTGAAACAACCCGCCCTAATCAGATCAAACCTCTGAAAGCAGACCGTGTGATAAAATATGGTAGGAAGACTCACCATTTCTCGTACAAATAGTGAAATCAGGGAAATCGGTATAAAAAAAAACGTGCTCGTAAAACGAGCATGACACGTCTGACTATGATCATGAACGATGAGGAAATAGAAATTTCCGAAAGGATGGAATCGATGGCAATTGTCCGAAGAGAACTTGATACCAAAAAAACCACGCCTAAGACCATGAAAAAGAGACGACTGTAGTGGGCCAGACTTCAGTGGAATATGACTGTTGAAGAGTAGGGTCAAAAAATGTGTTAAAAAAGTACAGTACGTTATTATTATTAGGACTATATATTGTGATTATGTAATATTTTTTAGGTACGAGTATGCTTCTCCAATGATTCGACGTTTCAGATTTTGTCGTCTAAAGTTTTTTTTGTACAACGACGTAATGGAGTCGCGACGGTCTGGTCCCATGCAGACTGCCTTGGAGTGTGTTAAACACATAATCAGTATCATGTCTGTGATCTCAGCCAAAGGCATGGGACGGGAAGGAGGGAAGGGTGGAAGGGACCGTGAGGCAAGACCAGTGCAAGCGAGTACTAGAAAGTTGACTACGGCTGCAGCTCAAAAAATGGTTTCCTGGTAACTGAGAGTACATTTTTATGCACGATTCTGCATCATACCATGCAGCCAGGAGTGTTACTGCATTCCTGTCTGAAAAAATGACAATGTTTTGCCCTGGCCAGATAACTAAACAGACATGAACTGACCAAACTGGCGATCGCTAAGGTAGTGATCACTATGAAGCACTAGCTGATTGCAGCTTTCAATATAGATGGCATTATAATACACACCTTTAACAGAATGCTAAAATATGTGCATATAGAGAACATGCCACGTCGAATAAAAGCTTTCACAACAGCTAAGGGTGACGTTACCAAATACCAAAGTATCTATATGTATATCTTTCGACCTTATAAAACAATTTTTATTGTCAAAAAATAAAAATAAAATAATTTCGTCTAAACATTTGTTGTTTTTATTATCTCTATTAATAAAGTTTCCAAATAAAAAATACACGTGAAGCCAATTATTTGCCTGAAAAATTCAGTCAAACTAGAAAATATAAAAATCTTGACACTGTCCCTAATAATATGGCCACCTACTGTAGGTAAATACGTGTATCTATGTATTATGCATTTAATTGTGGATACAAGTGTATTCTGAATTGCGATTCTGTTACTGTTAACTATCCTTCTGAGTTTTAATCACCAATGAAGTGCGTCAACACATGGTAAACAATGATTAGAATAATACTATTGACAAATATTTTTTTACGGTTAAGGTATTTATACAGGTATAGGTCATTACTGTTGCCATAACTAATAAATAAATATATTGTTATTGAAAAGGTAAGTAATGAATAAAACGCCGTCTACAAAATGACGCAGGTATGGCAAGGAACGTATGAGCGATTTAAATCATTTAGATAAATTATGTTTTAATCAATGTTTTTCAATATTTACTTACATATCTGTAGTACTCATGAGACTGATATAGGGTCATTTATACAAATTTCTTGCCTCGCTTAATGGAACAGGCTAGTTGACAGTAAGAAAAATATTATAATTATGATCTTTATTTTGTAGAATGATAGTGAGCTAAGAAAAACTTAAATCTACTTAAATTTGAAAATCATTTTAGATTTATTAGATAATAATTTAGAATTTAGAGAATTCAATGGCCATGTGACATTAAACGCAATCCAGGAGCAAGTAGCGTCACTATTGCCAGCTCATTTATAAAAATATACTCTGTGGATTTGACGAATTTAAAGTCACTAAAGATAAAGACATCATTCGAACCGCCATCATGATAGTATGCCCCTTGTTGACAATAAACATAACAAAACAGAAATGTTTTGTTTATTTTAGAATTTTACTAAAACAATCATTTTTTGTGTAAAATAGATCACAAGCAAAATTATGTATTAATAATCGGTTTCTCAACAACTGTCAAATAGCCTATTATCAAAAGGTGGTGGTAATGTGTACAGTCAACGTTATTATCTCCCTATTATTTTGGGTGAGCCCAGCGACGAGACTCATATGAACCTTCTCGCTTCTCGATGGGCAAGAATATTGTCCTGAAATGAGCCTTAAATGTCAAATACGTTAAGCTCACTAAATGCCCAGTTTCTGAGGTCTTCGGATAAACTTTCGATAGCTATTCATTCGACATACTTATGTATTTGAATGATTTTCTTCCTTAACTGAGTGCTCGGAACCGCAACATCGAACCCACTATCGAATAGATATAGTCCACTTAAATCACCTCAGAAACTGGGCATAAAACCTCCAACCTTCCAATAAGATTTAAGGCAAGTATGCACACCTAAGCAATCGATCAAACTGTGTTATTTTTATTTCATTTATTTATTTATCTAATATATATAAATCTCCTGTCACGATGTTTGTCCGCGATGGACTCCTAAACTACTGAAGCGATTTTAATGAAATTTGTACACCGTGTGCAGTTTGATCCAACTTGAAAGATAGGGTAGGTGTAGGGTAGGTGTAGGGTAGGTGTAGGGTAGGTGTAGGGTAGGTGTAGGGTAGGTGTAGGGTAGGTGTAGGGTAGGTGTAGGGTAGGTGTAGGGTAGGTGTAGGGTAGGTGTAGGGTAGGTGTAGGGTAGGTGTAGGGTAGGTGTAGGGTAGGTGTAGGGTAGGTGTAGGGTAGGTGTAGGGTAGGTGTAGGGTAGGTGTAGGGTAGGTGTAGGGTAGGTGTAGGGTAGGTGTAGGGTAGGTGTAGGGTAGGTGTAGGGTAGGTGTAGGGTAGGTGTAGGGTAGGTGTAGGGTAGGTGTAGGGTAGATGTAGGGTAGGTGTAGGGTAGGTGTAGGGTAGGTGTAGGGTAGGTGTAGGGTAGGTGTAGGGTAAGTGTAGGGTAGGTGTAGGGTAGGTGTAGGGTAGGTGTAGGGTAGGTGTAGGGTAGGTATAGGTAAATAGGCAGGTAAGTAGGTAGATAGGGACAGGACAACGTCTGTCGGGTCAGCTAGTTTATATATAAAAATCTTCTGTGCGTGTGTATGAAAGTGAACTCTACCTTTTTTTTATCATTTGATAGGCATACGTTTGACCACTATCTCACCTGATGGGAAGCGATGACGAGGTCTAAGATAGAGCACGCTTGCCTAGAAGTAACCTATTCACTCTTGAATTAAAGACTCCCGGGTTGTTGCAATCAGGAAACACAGACTCAGGCAGGGAATTCCACTCCTTAGCAGTACGCACAATGAATGTGTTCCCAAAACGTTTCGTGCGTGTGGGTGGGATGTCCACCATGTACCGGTGGCGCATCGCCGTACGTCTTGTGGCTTGTGTCTAAACGGCTGGACCGATTTTTAAGTTTTTTTTTTTGTGTGTTCCAATGGATTCGAGAATGGTTTAGATTCACAATTGGACCCGGTAGGTGGCGCTGTAGTTGGTTTATTTTTTTCAGGACAAGACAACGTCTGCCGGGCCCGCTAGTATTATATATATATAGGTACCTATATACGCAACGTATGCACATACAAGTTATGAAATGTCCAGAATGTCTTGATGTGACCCCATTGAAACACTTCGGCGGTTCTTAGGGATAAAGATGAAGATATATTTTCACATAATTAAATTGTTTAAAAAAAAATGTTATTCATCGGAATACTAACTACTACCAATTAGTGAATTGACCTTGTTATACCTTTAGATTAGATTAAAAAAAATTGACATCGAAGCGTGAGTTAACAATTTATGAACAATTACTATGATTAGACATATTTTGATATATTTGATAAAAAATGTTACTATCTATCAGTCATCTGAAACACAAATGGAACTAAGTATCTGTACCTGAAGCATATTTTCTTTTGAATTGGGGTTCACTCTCTGTTGACCATTTTTTGGAAAAAACAGTCATAGTGTTGCTCTTGCTATTAACCTTTTCATTCGGTAGTGTCAGAGTAGAATATAAAGTTACTAATGCATGTTCTTTGTGAAGAGTCGGATTGTAATAATATTAATTTATTACAGAATTCAATTCCATATCGTCGTCGAGCGTGCAATTCCGCGAAACTAACATTTTTAAATTCCGCAAATTTCGACCTTATGTTAAATCATTGAAAGTGTACTTTCGCGGTATTTGAAAGTTTTAGTTACGCGGAATTGCACGCTCATCGACGATATGGTAATTACAATTTTGTTAGTAACATCATTATCTGCCTAGCCTTTTCCCAAGTATATTGGGGTCAGCTTCCAGTCTAACCGGATGCAGCTGAATATCAGTGTTTTGCATGGAGCGACTGCCTATCGGACCTCCACAACCCAGTTACTGGGTAATACTATACCTCTTGGTAAGACTGGTTATCAGACTTTCTGGCTTCTGACTATACCCATAACGACTGCCAAAGATCTACAAATGACAGCCGGGACCAACGGCTTTACGTGCTTTCCGAGGCACGGAGGGAACTCGTTATGAAAGGGATGGTCACCCATCCACAGACCGATCGCGGTTAGCGTAGCTTAACCTTTGACCAATCGATCTGTACGGCTTTAACATAACCACGAGCTCCTCACTAAAAAAAACTATAACTTAAAAAACTATGCTAGTATTAAGCTTTACATGTAGCTGACACAAGGTCTGTAAAAAAGGACAATCTAATGTCTAATGTGTGTAAAGGTCTGCAATGACACACAGGCGACTGGTGCTGGCACGCACTCTGAGTAGCAAGGACGCCGCAGGCTTGCGTCTGATCGCTGTAAAGCCGTCAGAGTGTGCATCCGCGAACATCCTACCCGATGCACTGCAGAAGCGTGGCAGCCCCAATAGCGTCCTGAAACCATTATTATACTAGTACTAGCTGACCCGACAAACGTTGTCCTGTCAATCGATTTTTCAGTTTTCTTACCGTATCCCCTGGACTTCCACAAATATTGCAAGACCAAAATTAGCCAAATCGGTCCAACCGTTCTTGAATTTTAGTGAGACTAACGAACAACGATTCATTTTTATTATATAGACTAGTAGTTTCTGAGATTAGCGCGTTCAACCAAACAAACAAACAAACTCTTTAACTTTATAAGATAATAATGATTTCAGGACGCTATTCCAACCAGTTTAAAACCAGTTAAAACGAGTTAACACCAGTCAATGCTCTTCGTGTCTAGACACTGGTGTTAGAGTAGAGCTGGTCCAAAGGCTACACGTGTAAAATATCAGACAGTTTGCCTTAAAAAAGCGATACCTTAACCGCGCCTGTTCCCTTAACCTTCGATTATGAACTCATGATTATGCACAATTGTTCAATTATCAATTCCACATTGATACTGTCACAGTCTCTATAAATAATTATATTTACACTACGACGCTTATTACAAATATTGTAACATCGGTAAATAAAAATAATGATTACAAAAGATTCCTGTAACATACCTAAGCAAATTCTCGCACCATTGCTTCGCCTCACCTTTTAATTGCCACTATGTACAGGAAAAGATGGCGGGATGATATTCAGATTATGTTTGCAGCACGAAGAACTACGTCAAGAGAAGTTGGGATTGATAGAAGACTTAGAAGGATGCAAGCTGACGTGCGACAAAAAGATGCAGGCGCAGTTGGATGAGTTATTGAAAAAGAAGGAAATGGTGCTTGAGCTACAGGAAAAGGCTTTAGACTGCCGGTGCAAGGTGCCCATCAATCAAACGATACAAGTTAAACGTACGCCCTCCCTGGCGGCCGTGTGTCAGTGCGCACCTGAAGATCATATACTGGTAAAATATACTGATAAATATTGTTAGGTATTGACCAAAATAGTACTAGTAGGTACATTAGTATTAGTATATTAGTTTAGATTAATAAGCAATTTTGCAAAGTTTGATGTCAATAGGGTGTAGTATTTTTAATTTTGTGTTCAGGTTTTTAGTATTAGCTGTTAAGTACATAAGCCTAGTTTTTAATTGTTGTTTTTTCTGTGAACAACTCTATTGTTTTGGGGTCAACCTGTAAAATAGTGTGTGCATGTTAAATAAATAAATAAAATATCTAAGCATCTGGGAAAATTTGACTGAAATCAAAATGTGTTTTTATATTCGATATTTTAAATAGCCTAAGAAAAGAAGTAGAAAATACTTTTTTTTTCTTACTCTTTTGCTGTTCTTTTTTGATAAATTTCGTTGCGAGATCCAAGACTGTTGAATATTTTGTCCAGGAGTCGTCGAGCTTCATTGTCTCAGCGCTTTCGATTGCCATTGATTTTTCAGGAGTTTCAGTGATTTGGAAAAAGCGTGGTGGGCTTGTCCCAATAAAGAAATGTCTGATCTAGAACCTGATTAAGACTTTCTTCAATGTTCTATTCGATTTCGATTCGTTATTTCGATTTTTTTTACTAGTCACGGTCAGTACAGGAGTACCCCTATACCTACTGACCGCGACCGGTAAATAAATTTATTACACTTGGCAATACCAAGTAATGGAATATTATATATATATTATGGAATATATAGCTTTCTTTTAGTAAATACATTTTGAAGTCGGATGAGTATGTGTATACAAGCAAACTTACAAATTTCACCTCTTTATTATATCAGTATAGAAAATAACTTTGGCACATCACCTCGGCACAAAGATGGAGACGATTTCTTATTAAGGTTGCTCTCATTATTGCTGATAGACAAGCAAGTATGAGTATTTAAAACCCTACAACCTTTTTTGCCTAGATTTCACTCAATGTTCCCATAGTTATTTAGGGTGACACATAAGCCATAAAAAACATCTAGCCATAAGAGCGCACACTGCCTACATACTTGTGCGTCTGTCATTCACAAGCTTGTGAGAGTAACCAACATACAGAGAGAAAAAAAATAAACCGATTTTTTTTCTAGTAAAAAAATAAACCAATTTTTTTTCTAGGAGTCATGTTCGTGTACTTCGTTGCGGGACAGAATACTTTCTAGCTTGCTGGCAGACCTGTTTGGAGGCCTGCAGAATGAGTTGAGCGGGACCGGTTTGCAGATGCCATGCCAGTTGCTGAAGTGTCTCGAAGACAATCACAGCTGGGATAAATCTAGTGCTACCAAGACAAATTTAAGAACTTTCTTTTCGGAATTGTTAAAAAATGAACTAGATATCGCTATCGCTACATCTATTGAGAACTACCATGCAAAGGTAAAATCACTACGTACATAATTTCTCGCTGACAAAATCTATTTATGTTTAAGAGTGAAGTGAATTCATATTATGGTCTACTATTAGGGTTTGTTTTATCAATTGTCAGATAACTATTATCTGAGAAATGAATATTACGGTTAAACAGCCAGTTTAGATAGAAAATAAGTCAAATCGTCATATTTATTTTTAAAAGATATCTGTCGATAGAAATATCAGCCCTAAGTCTGTCTTACTTTTATCTTCTGTTTACAATAGTGGGTTGGAGAGACATGTGCTGACGTAGCAAAAATGACACCAACCATATACGACGACCTGAAAGAGGGATGGGAAGAGCGTGCAATAGAGAAACGCGCCCATAAAATGGCTACAGTGCTTGCCGAGAACCTATTCCAGGAGCGATGCGAACAAATAGAACAGCGGGCTAAGGAAATCTTACAATCGGGACCACTGCCTTGTGAATGCGGGCCACCACCGCCTTGTGAATGTGGACCAAAGATTCCACAAGGACAACAGCGTAAACTACCCCTGATACTTTTCTTTCATTATGAATCTGTTCAACATATTTTTTTCGAATTAACTAATTGTTGCACGTTTGTGTAAGAGCCAAGGCACATTCGCTACTTTTAGAATCGGCGATCTGCGATTTTGTGACTGTATCGAAGCTACGTTTGCCGGTTCTCTGCGTTCCATCGCAGTATTCAAATCGTGCGTTTTAGAGATTCTATGGATGCTACGTCGTGATTTCGCGAGGTGCTGCATTCGGACGCGGTTTCGAAATCGCGCTTTTAGCGACTAGTCCGGTGTTGGATCGGGTCGGCTGTAGTGATGCCGATCGATGGTCGACTATCGATAAAGCAAGCAGCAAGTGCAGCTTCATTAGCATCCTTGGTAAGGTAAGCTTCGTCAAAATTTAGTGCAACTTTGATTAAGCGCCTTTCTTCGAGTCATGTACAGCAGATGCTAAATCGATAAGTACGTTCGGCATTCTAATGTGTGTGTATTGTTCAGCCGCTGTGTCGAGCTTCCGAGAAGCGACTTAATAACCGCGTTTGGCGTTTTTAAATGTACGGTGTGGAATATTTGGCTGCATTTAGTTTCTAAAAAGCGATTAAATTGCCGATCGCCGGTGCTAAAAGTAGCTTGTATGCCGTGGTCCCAAAATGCAAAGCTTTATTTTCGAATCACAAGTCGAAATATTGCAAGGTAACAAACACTACTTTGTCTTAAGCGAGTCAGTCAAGTGAACACGTCGTGTCGTGTCTTGTCTTGTTTTGTTTTGTTTTGTCGGGGAGGTCCTTGAATGATGAATGAGAAGTCTATGTAAGCTATATAGTATATTGATGAAGCATTATATACTCTTATTATAAACAGAAAGACTTCGTTAAACACAAAAGATTTTACCAAAACTGCTCTTTCTGTCGATTCGATAATTTTTATTGATATTTCTCTGCACCTCCTAAAATTAAGCTACTTTAATTTCTTAATCATATTGGTGAAAATTATTACTCTAGCTGCATTATATCCCTGTCTGATGCCGTCAAAGTCACCGTTTAATCCGAACATGCGGGTCGTCAACCAGCAAGCCGATAATGAAGAATGTAAAACGACACCACCAGACTTTTGGAAGCAAACCGTTCAGGATGTTACGCAGCTTAAACTTCAGATTGAAGACCTAGTGAAGGTGACAACACAAACAATTGTATTGATAGAGGTGGCGAGATGACCTGGTCGCGTACGACCAGTGCTGGTCCGAGATGGTGTGAGAAAAAAGTTCATGGAAAGACTTGGGGAAGGTTTTTAGCCGGCAGTGCGACAATATAGGCTAGAGAAAAAAAATTACCATCTCTTCTTAGACTGCATGCAAATATGGGTCCCGAATTAAAATTGTGTTTAATCCGGGACTCATTTTTGCATATCATGAACTCAAATGGGCACAACCGTAACTGTAACCGCGGGTAAAAATACTGTAAAATTATACATTTCAATAATATTTCAATAATAATTATTATTATTTATTTATTTCAAAAATAACAGATAGTAGATTTATACGCATAATTGTTTTCTTCAATAATTAATAGGTAACACAGAATTAATGTAGTTTACAATATGGTAGGTGAAGCTCTGTCCTCCTAGCTAGGCTACAAAATAGTCTGTGTTTAGGAGACACAGTTTCAATCCCATATAGTTAAAAAATGCCTCTGGTACGTGTTACATGAGCAGATTGGTAACTGTTGAAATGGAAACAACGGAGCTAGAGTTTAATTTAAAGTAAATATATTGATATAAAAAATAATACATGTAAACGTCACGATAGCACAGAAGATCACGGGAGAAACAATAGCACGTCAAATAGAACGTCTAGTCTTATTTACTCTTAATAGAACTAGATGGTGCTGTTCTTCACTGGCTTGTGTTCATTTATTACCAACATCTTCCCTTGAACATAAGCCCATTTTTCTGGAGAAGTAGTCGAGCTTGACTTGTTTAGTCGCTTTGAGCTCCAAGATATAGATCATGTCTGAAATATAAATAATATTGTAAATTAACAGACAGCAATACAAGGAAAATCTACCTTTCATAAATACTGTAACTACTGTACTGCTATTGTAATATTATTAATACATAATATAAAACAGAATAACGATGGAATAGATGAACAGTGAATAAAGTATAATTAAGCAGATACAAAATGTTCATTGTATTGATTAAAGTTTTATTTTAGGACTCTTTGAAAAAAGAAGATTTGAAAGTAATGGAAGAGAATATTTTTAAAAAAGTCAAACGATCTTCGGTAAGTGGCAACGCTATAGACATAAAAATATATGTGGAAATAGAGTGAAAAATATATATATGTTTTACTCCTCTGCTGTTCTTTTCTGATTAATTTCGTTGCGTGATCTAAGACAGTAAATCGCTTCGATGCTTCGGCGTTTTTTCTGGTGGTCGCCACGGTTGATTCTGGCTTATAGGAGTTGCAGTGGTCTGGGAATAGCGTGGCGGGGTTCAAAAAAAAATTACATGAAATAATATCTTGACTAGTTTAATTTCAGTACTGTTCGTTGATTAAGATACGAATTACATGGGTGAGGCTCAAAAAAATGTACTTTTAAATAAAACGCGGTTGTTTTTTTAGTCTCGAATTGCAATGCTTATTTTTTATAATTTCTATTACTTATATAATTTGATTACTTGCATTAAGTGTTAGGCACAAACTTATCCGGATAAATACTCATAAATATCTGTTTTCACTCGAGTATTTACCTAAAACAGTGGGTAAATATTATCTATAGTTTTCGTTACATTATGTTACGCAAAAATTATGTAATTATACAAACAAAAAGTTTGATATAAATAAAAATCATAAATATAAATATAAATTAAATCACTTCCGAAACAAAAAACCTATAATAACAATAATTTCACTAAATCATGAATATTTTCGTCAATCACTGTCAAAGTTAAAATAAAATTGTGCGTTACTGAATTATTGTAACAAATAAGAAAAATACTAAAATAACAATAGTTCACCATCCATACAACAGGAGATGCAAATAGTTCAAGTTAACGTTTAGAGCACAAAACCTTCTCTAAGGGCGGGTTGCTTTAACTAACCATTACAGACCAGTAATTGTCAAAAATGGCGCTAACTAACGTCAAATCAAAAAAATGGATTGTTTCACAAAATCATACGTCAAAAGTTACTATTACCTTAACCGACCAGTCATCGTAATTGTTGTTGTCAAACAGCTACTTCAAACATCTAAATATTATGGAATCTCTTTTTGAATAACTTGAACTGACGGATTTTTATGTCAAGAAACAACCCGTTACATTTAACGTATACAAACAACCCGCCCTAACCCGCCCTTAGGGCGGGTTGTTTGAAACTATGACGTGCGATTAAACATCGCACGTCATAGTTTCAAACAACCCGCAACATTTAACGTACGTTAAATGTAACGGGTTGTTTCACGACATAAAAATCCGTCAGTTAAAGTTATTCAAAAAAAGATTCCATAATATGGTCGGTTATGGTAATAGTAAGTTTTTGACGTATGATTTTGTGAAACAACCCATTTTTTTGATTTGACGATAGCTAGCGCCATTTTTCACTATTACCGGTCAGTAATGGTTAGTTGAAGCAACCCGCCCTAAGAGTTTAACGGTATCAAGTTCTTCCTTCACTCCTTTTTTTATGTCATTGTATTTAGATTTGATTAAAAAAAAATTGTCGATAGGAATTATTAGGTTGAACGGGACAAAAGGATGCCAGGATAGGGTGCGTTGAGAGACACGTTGCTTCATTAAATTTTTAATTTTATCATAATTTAATTTAAAAAAAATCACCATTTAATTTAAAAAATAACCATTCGCTGCGCAATAAAATGTAATATATATTTATTTATCATTTTGAGTAAGTATCTGAAAAACAAGAGTAAAAACGAGTATTTATACATTTTTGATAAATACTCGAGTTTTTATCCTCCGAGAATTTATCTTCCGCCCACCACTTGCACTACTTGCATTGAAAATAGTAACATTATTGATAGATCATGGTTGCATTTAAAACTCGGACATCAACTAATTGGTACAATATTATATAGTTTCTGAAATTAAAAATCCTTTTTTGTTTTATACAAAACTTAAAGTAGCAGCAGCGCAGTTGGTCTACAATATTGGTTTGATTTGTTTTAGCTTTTTTTGTTATTTTTCTTTTTGCTTTCATTGTTAGTAGGTATGGGGGTTAATTTATAGTATTCAGTCTTTTAAAATATTTCAATTCGTAACGAAAAAAGTAATTAGCATGTCCTCTAAAATCTTCCAGTGTGTTACAAAGAACTTGTAGATCAATTTAATGTCAACTATTTTAGTCGAGCAATAAAAGTAAGATGATTTCTAGTGTTCCTTTTATTTATCAAAAATATTAGATACCTAGCTTTTGCCCGCGACGTCCTCATGAATAACGGTTATCGCGGATGCACATAAATAAGCAGAAAAAGTAACCTTAATCCTTGGAGTTCAAGCGTAGTCTGTACCTATCTAATTACATCAAATTCGATTCAGTAGTTTCGCGTTAAAAACATAATAGACAAAACACACTTAAACTTTAAAAAAAAAAAAGTTAAATAGCTAATTCATATTAAAAATCTTTAATTTAACGGCTCGCTATGTTTGTCTTTATTAAATAAAAACAAACATAATAAATTATCATATAGTTACGTTGTTGTGTTGTCATAAGATAGTGGCTAACATACATTAAACTTGTTCCGATTACTAATATATTTTTTTAATTGAATGTGAATAACCGTGTATGTCTTACCTATGAATTTATTTATGTGCGTGCCTTCCCTTCTGTTGCGATATATATATAAGGAAGAGAAATAAACAATATTTAAATTCTGATATAAGGTAATCCTGCATTTACTAAGTTGAAGCACATAAACTTGTGTATTATAAATATTATATTGTAGTGCATTATGACACAACTTTAGTGAGCCCCACCCATTGATTCACCTTGCCCCTATTATTAATACTCCCGGAGTAGGCAAAGTTAAACCGCAAAAATGTATGGTGAAACCAAAAATAATACGGATGCAATTTTATTACGTGCTTATTGATTGTAGTGTGTGAAGAGATAATGTTTTATAATTTTAGGTCATAGAAGATGAAGAACCTTTAGCTATCACAAAAGATACTTCTAAATTCTATGGAGGAAGTGTAAAAAAAGATACAAAACTTTTAAGAACTACAAATAGAATTGAATCTTCGAAGGGTTCGTATCAAAACAAACTAGAATCTACTAAAAGAAAGCCTTTAGATCCTAAAAATTTGTTAAGAAACGGTTCCATTCACGAAAAACCTACTAAACAAAGCAGAAAACCAGCTCATGGTCAATCGTATGCAGTGAACGTATGTTTGTGTGGAACACAAAAAAATAGTAAAGTCGTACAACATCTTCAGTTAAACAACAGTGGAAGATCTGTATGGAAGCAAAAGTCACACAAAGATATAATGCCGGAGAGTTCCAATCTAAAACAAACAAAACCTATCAACATAAATCTTCAATCTTCTCAATTGCAAGAAAACGACAGCATGACAACAGAATATTGTAATAGCAACTGCAAATGCTTTAATAAAACGCCATCTAACACTTCTTTAGATGAACTGTTAAGCACATTAGCTACACGAAAGTATGAGTATGCAAATACCCGGGTGAAACATATTGAACATATTAAAAGCAGTTTAAATCAATCTTCTAAAACTGAAATCAAAGACGCAAATATCGACCAAAATGATTCAAATATTGAATGTTCGTTTTCAATTGCAAATGATAAAAAGCAGGTAAATGAAATTGTTATTAATGAAGACACGATTATAAAGACCAATCAACAGTATAACCCATTTAAACAGCCTGCCCCCACTGAATCTGAATACATGGGTACCGTTTTTTTAGATAAGAGTCACGAAAATGCTTGTAAATGTGTCACTAATATTGAATACAACAAGGATCGGAACCAAGAAAATTACGAAGATGGTAACGAGAATATTCCGTTTAAATTTATAAATACAAAAACTTGTGAATGTAAAGTATATCAAAAAATGGTAAAAGATCATAAGCAGTCTCAGACGGACAAATTACACAAAGTAGAAGTTCAATCAAATCACTGCCAAGTCGTGCAATCGAAGAATTTCCCAAAGTGTAATAGCTCTCCAAATAGTAGCAATTCTGTAAAGAGCCAACAAGAAATAAAACAAAAATCTGATACGGACCATGTTCCTCAAGATACAGAATTATTTTCAAGTAATGGTGAATATTATATAAAATTTTTAGGTGTCACTTTGAATGATTTAAGTTCGAATAGAAAAACGAGGAGGAAAATAAAAACCGTTGATCATAGTGTCGGTGATTTATTAAGTGCCAAAAACAAATGTGTTGAACGTCCAATCAAACTTTCAAATAATTTTGAACAATTGAATTCATCAATGATACCAAAAGATGAAACTAAGGAAAGTAATGACCAATCCGAATTTACCGATAGCACTAAATGTGAATGCATAGCTAAATTTAACGAAATTAAAAGCTTTATGGATAACTTTTTTATTAATAAGCGGCACGGCACTACACATAAAGATGAATTCGTCGATTCACAAAGTTTTAAAAATGTTGATAACACAATAGAATCATGTGATTGTTGTAACAATGTAAACGGGGATAATTCTAAAGATTTAGAAGTAAATGCTTTCGATTTATTAGAGGACCACATCAAGGGAAAATTTGAAGAATTTAAATCATTATCATGTAAATCTCAATGTTTAACACCAGAAGAAGAACAAAAGTTATTTTCGACTATTATGCAAAAAGTTAAACATGTAATTTCAGATTCTGCCAATAAAATAAAATGTGGTTGCTCGCAAGGTTTACCAAATAGTGGCAGTTGGAACAGAGCTTACGGGCTTTTACAAGAATATTTGAAAATAAAAATAGAACGTGTACAATGTTTATGTGTTTCAAACGATAATAAAGATGTCTTATTACCAGAAATCCTCGAAAAAGTATGTAGTTTAATTGAAAATGATTTTCAACGTTTAAAAGATATTTGCCACTGCAAAAATAATACTGAAACGTGTACAAAAGTTTTAAGTAGAGCATTACTTTCGAAAGAATTGCCCGAAAAAGACACAAATACTTCACAAGTAAAATATAACAGTGTTGAAGTTGAAAACTTATGTATGCTCACAAAATCCTCAAAACAGAATTCAAATAATTCTATGATTGTAAAAGAAAATATATCATCTCAAGTACCTCCTAATTTGGGAATGGAAGCCAAATCATGTGACGTTATGGAATCGTATGACAAAAACGCACGAACCACCGAAACGGATTACATTGTTACAAACAACAAATCTAACGGAGTCATGTATAATACGTGTGACTGTTGTTACAATACGGATAAAGTGGACATTCGAAAATTTCCAGACATGTTTGGAACTAAAGAGGTCTTAGTAAATCTTTACAAAGAACAAGCTGTAGACACGAATGATCGGGTCGAATTACCTAAAACTGGTATGACCCAAGAACCACCCAGATGTCTATCCCCAGAAAAAGTCGAGAGTATGACAAAACTAAAACCAACAAAAATAGAAATGAGTAGGAAGAACGATAAAAGCAAACTAGATGCATCAAACCATGCTGATGAAGAGACTCCTCTTGCACCTTATATTGGATATACGGTGGATTGCAGCTGTGACGGTGCCCTTGGTTCTTGCTGCTGCGTGAAATCTGTGGTTCAGGCTAATAATGATAAAATTAATAGCCTTTGGAAAGGGTATCTTGTTAACAATAACAATAATCATGATTTTTCTTACATCATGCAAGGCAACCAAAAAGAAAATAGTGATATCGTTGTAAATCATAATTCAATACCTAAGGATGAAATTATAGAAAAAACGTCACAAGCTACATTACAAAATAATAACAAACTCACTTCCGATGCTGTGACTGTAGTGGACAATATAGACGAATTTATTTTAAAATATCCTCTCGATAATGTCAACTACGACCACCATGTTGTAAATACACTTGACAATAGTTTCAGTTCCAGGACGTCATATTCTAATTATACTGATATTAGTCCAGCCGATTGGATTAAGTGCCCTGTACCAGTTAACTCTGGAAGATCAAATGCCGATCAAATGCCAATACTCACGAATTCTATTTACTTCCCGGGGCTGCCAATAAATGATGACATGAATTCTTCAACATGCGGTACTGTCACGGATCCCGATTCTCAAAATCCATCTCAAGAATGTGATTGTAATAAAGTCCCAATTTGTCACGTCAAGTTGTTAGTTGAGCATATAGAAAAAAATCTAATAGAATCTAAATGCACATGCGATTCATTGATATCCAAAGTGTGTCCGGTGCATTCCAAGAGAGTCTTTTAAACTTTCTCATCCGTGAGCGTACATAGTTACGAGTAGGTTTTATAATTAAGACCAGCAAAATCTTATTATATAGGATACTACTGATTCATTATGTCTGGAATTAATTTTATAAATCGTTGGTAAGTAAAAATAATTAATATAACAATAACATTCGTTTTATTGTGAGATTAATGTAACCCAATAATATTATGTTACGTGCATGTTACGTGACTCAATTTGATTTATGAACTAGGTATTAATATAGTAATTTGAATCAAACTGATATTATAGAGTACTTACTAGAGAAAAACTCAAAAATATTTTCAGTTTTAGGGTTCTTACCAAGAAAAAATCATTAAGTCTCTTTATTCGCTTCGTTGACTACTCAGTAAGTATTTATGATTTTGGTAAAGCGTAGGGCTCCTACAACCCAGTTGTCATTGAAATAATCGCGCCGATATAGCGATATGACGACCATCATTATGCCATCATATAATGATGCTGTCGTCATTGTGGCCGTCATAACTATACCGGCAACCCTTTCTCAGGAAACTAAAAAGACTAATAATATTGCAATTTACTAAGTTCTGCGTCACATGTAAGTATCTAAAGATAATTCATAGATATGAAACTTGTGTTTACAAAATTAAAATTCGCATTGTAATGATGTTATTGCATTTAATGTGACCGTGTTGATTATATACTTTTTTATTTTGAAAGGTACAAGGTGATGAAAGTATGTTGCCTATTGCTCGGATAGTTTGTGAAATTGTTATTAAATAATCATCTAAATGTTATTGTTAGCCTTCATAATTGATTTACCCGTCACACTTTTCATCGATGGTTCATCGTAACATTTAAAAAACTACTCGATCTACTGTCGGAATCAACGTTACTTTGCGGAACAAGCGTATTCGCTTGGATGACTCTTCCAACAATGAGCTGAATTCTGAACCCCACCCAGAATTCAGTACCTTTAAATCTGAGGTACTTACATGAAATGTTGTCAAAATGGAAAGCCAGGCAAGTACAGCTCCATAATATGGTCGCGCGTGCTCGCCGAGGAGTCGCTACGGAATATTATGAAACGGGAAGTGCTATACAAACCATTCCGGAGTTAGTAGCGTATCAGCTGTCCAGCATTCATGAGCACTTGGACAGCTTTCATAACTCACAATCAGCGATGAAAAGTTTGGGGAATTTAAGAAACAATTAGATGAGAAGAGAAAGAATCCGTCATCACTTATCTGCAATCCGACAATGAACGTTTGAAATCATATGTTAACGAGTCAACAATACGATAAGGCGTGGTTTAGCAGCATTTGCACGAAAGCAATATCGAAATTAACGGTATACCTGAGCATAACAACGAAAACTTAGCAAATACACTAATTAAGCTATCTACAATCATTGAACGTCCATTGAATGATAAAGATATTCTGCTGATCACTGGAATCGTGAAGTTAAACAAGGACAACCGACGACTGGTTTCGTTCTATTATAGCAAAATTAGAATCTCCTTAACAGCATGGAGCTTTCAATATACGTACTTAAGGAACAGTTAGTGTTTATCCAGTATGTGGTTGGATGGATCAGTTGTCAATACTGGACTAGAAATTACCAACTTCACTCACTCTATAGCTCTAACTTTGTAGGCATAACTGAACTATCTCTTACCGTACAAAAATTAGTCGGTAAATTACAATTTATAAAAAGAGAAGTGTTTATAAAGCTGAAGAAGTATTTGCTGATGCCGATTGCTTCCCTCCCATTTTTATAAAACGATGTAGCAACACACGGGATTTCAGAGGTATGAAAACTGGTGAAATTAGTTCCTATTAATAAAAAAAGATGATCCTGCTGGCGTAAAGATGTCGTCCATTTTCGACATTGTCATGATTTCCCAAAATATTAGAATCGCTTGTTTGTCCCATTCATACATCACTTCGAATCAAACATTTCACCTTACCTGAACGGTTTCGAAGCAGGTCGTTTAGTAGAAAACCATCTGATTCAATTTATGACCGACATATCTGAATCTCTAGAAAAGCGACTGGAGGTAGATGCGGTGTACACGGAATTTAGCAGTGCATTTAATAAAGTGAATCACTAACACTAAACATTAACATGGCGTGTACTAACCTACAACAAATTAATGGTTACGTATCACAGCCGTATGTATCTATTTCGGGGATACCAGAAGGATCCCATCTAGCACCAATTTGTTCTCGGTATACATTAATGATACCTAGAAAAAAACTGCAAGTTTTTAATGTTTCGCACTGAGGCGATTCCAAGTGACTTCGATCGAATACAAGACTGGTGTAATAAAAATGGTATGGCTGTAAACGAGAAAAAAAAAAACACATTACAATTAAAAGAAAGAAACAAGCTACTGTAACATCACATAAAATCAATAACAATTGACACTAAGTAAGATAGGTGAAATTAGGGATCTTGGAGTGATCATGGATGAGGAGTTAACTTTCAAAATTTCTTATCTGCCATGGACTTTATCTTGCTTTTTTTTTATGTTTTGTATTGCTAGATTACCTTCATAGTTTTCACATATAGAAGCAACAAGAATCATGTAACATATAAAAAACTTGATTTAAAAGAGTGTCCGTGGAGTTTCTTGCTCGTTATTCTTCATAGAGACCTACCTACGTTTTAGAACGAGCAACTAGCTTGCAACTCTCTGACTAACTGACCGACTCCTTGACAATTCAAAAGTGCCCGTAAATGGTTTAATTGAAATAAATGCTTTGACTTTGACTTTGAAGCAGTAATGAAGACAAGGTATTACACCTATTTTTGAAAAGTGTCTCAATGAAATTCTGTAGTACTAATATGTCAAAAAAAAACACAAAACTTTTTATTCAATCGATAAGTGCCATAAAAATGCATCTAAATTTTAAATTTTCAAATTTCGCGCGTATTTTTACGAAAACGCCTCTTACTGGACGCCCTACGGCTCAGCGTAAATGACACCAGTTCGCTTTGTATCCAATTAGCTCATATTAAATATAACTGTTACGCATTCAAACAAAACAGGTATTATGTGTGAATAAAACACACAGCGTTGCTAGGTGAAGAAGCCGATGTAAATTTGCCTATAAACTAATGTCTTTGGTAAAAACTTACAGATTTGTCGATGGTTTTATACTTGTCTCCCTCTCTCACCAGCATGCGTCCTTTTCTAATTATGAAGGATGCTTGGCGCGTAGCTGCTTATCTCATAGGGTCTTCAGCTCACCAGCTAGGGAATAGCTGCAACGTTGTGTGTTTTATTCACACATAATACCTGTTTTGTTCGAATGCAAAGCAGTTATATTATGTGGTTTCCTAAAACACACAGCGTTGCTAGGTGAAGACCTGTTTGGTATCTGCTGGTGGTAAATACAAACGCTATGATGAATGAATAAGGTATATAAGTTATTCAACAGATCTAGAAAAGAAATCAGATTTAACATAACATCTCTTATGTCCAAATGTAACAAGAGATTAAATAAAATTCTTCAAAATCCGCAAACAAAACAATTAAATATTTCTCAAATAATCACAAATCAACCGCTTAACTATTAGCTTATAAAGATTTTTAGATTTAAGCAATATTAGGAACATTTAGATGCAATAAACAACATTCATGTTGTTATTATCAACCTTGTTTACAGGAAAACAGTAAAATGTTTGAATTCTTTTAATACTATTGTAGTTTCCTCTGTTAAGTCTTTCTTGAACAGGCCTATTCTTCAACCGACTTCTAAAGGCGACTGCAGACCTAATACTGCCCGGTGGCGCATCAATATTTGCATCTTTAAAAATAATGCGAATCCAACCAGCAACCATTGTTCTTGAAGCAGGTTTTAATTTCCCTGATAGAGAAATAAATAAACTAGAGACAGTTCCATTTGCACTTCTTTTAATTTTAGAATTTTCTATAAAGTTACTGATGTGTTTGACAGGGCAGACACGATGGTCTGGGTGTTTCCGCAACAACCAAACTGACTGTCTGTGCATTAAAATCTGTCTTTGAGCCAAACCTTGGCCACAGAGTAATCTCATCCTTGGTGGAAATTAGATTCTCAGGGCTATTTTCTAAAAATGTTAGATCATGAATGCTACAACCTGAGGCCAGCAAGAGTATTAAAGCAGTTCGTCTAACGATCAATTAAAGATTTTGAATTTGTTGAGGTTCTAAGCCAGTTAAATAATATTGCGGTTTCCCATATTGGTAGTTTTTGTACTGCAGGTTTAGCATGTGAAATGGCCCTTAGAACTTGATTAATGAAAAAATGTTTTGAAATGTCTACTTTTGATGTTGCACAATAAGCAGAAATAGCAGATTTATGGAGAAGAATAGTTTAATAAGCTAGTTTATCTTCAAAAATAATTTTGCTAAAAATCTAGCAATTTGCTGGGTTAATTTTATTGGTATTCACCACAATAACCATTTTTTAGTAGAGGCACTACATGTTTTTAAAGTAGATGTCCGCCAACTACTTTTTTAACTAGTTTTTTAAGTTTTTGAACAATCTCTGGAATCCAAGATTACATACTTTGGTACAATAGCCGTTTCTCTTGACGCAAACAGGTCAACGTCTGGGACACCCCATACTTTGGATATAGCCTCCGTGGCTTGGGGCAGAAAATACCACTCTGGTAGTTTGCGGCCCCTTGATAGGCGATCCGCAATTCCGTTTAGACTCCCCGGGTGGTGAGTGGGGGGGGGATTAGATTTAACTCTCTCGGGAGAGTTAAATCTAACTGCTCTGCTAGCTTCAGGACTCTGGTCGTCAATCCCGGCAGTGCCAGAGAATGTGAGGTATGCGACCAGAGTCCTGTTGTCCGACTGAACATGAACATGTGCACCTTTTAGAGTCATCCGCTGACTATTGTTGCAATCATCATCATTTGCCTAGTATTTTCCCAACTATATTGGGATCGGCTTCCAGTCTAACCAGATGCAGCTGAATACCAGTGTTTTACATGGAGCGACTGCCTATCGAACCTTTACAACCCAGTTAATAATAATAATAATATGTGGGGACATTTTCACACACGGCCATCTGACCCCAAACTAGGAAGACCCTGTACTATGGGTGTCAGACAGCTGATATACATACACAAATACTAGTTACTGGGTAGCACGATACCCCTTCCTTGGTAAGACTGATTGTCAGATTTTGACATGTGCACCTTTTAGAGTCATCCGCTGACTGTTGCAGTAATGGCCGCAAATACGGCGGACATCTCTTTTCTGTTTTAAAACCAGGGCTTTTGATATGGTGCTAACTTTCCTGATAGGTAAGTGCTGTTCAATTGTGCTCCCCACCCTGAGTCTACTGAATCTGTGATCAAGAAGCGAGTCAAACTTTTCTTGACTCCCTATTGTTGTCGAGCTGCAATCAGCAGCTTTAAAACACCATTTTTGGTCTTGCTGAACTGGTAGAGGAAGATTTTTTCTTTCTCTTACTCTGTTTTGGTTTAATAATTTTAGGTTCTGCGACAGCGTAACCGACCCACCGATACTGCATAATTTGCAATATTCAGTAAACCTGAGAAATGTTTCCATTGCTCGACCATTTGGAAATTATTGATTTTATCTTCTTGGTAGGAAGTTTTACACAGTTTTGCCGAGAGTTCCATACCAATGCAAGATATGCTACTTCCTGAGATGATTCTACAACGGATTTGTGTCAATTTATGTGCCATTCAAAGGTTTACAACGTTCTCAGTGTTTCCGTAACCTGAGAAACCAGTATAGTCCGATCCTGATTGACCAGGAAAAAATAAAATAAAAAAATAAAAATTGTTAAAATGTACAATTATGCTTTTAGGATATCCGCGATCGAATTTGTAACAGAGGCAAACTATTTAGTGCTAATGACAGGCCAAATGGCAAAGTTGTCAGATGTTGCTTCGAGTTGTAAAGCACTCGGAGGAACCTCCTGTGTTTCTGCAATTGGTAAATGAAAATAGGCTTGGTGATTGTCTATTTTCACTAACCAATTGTTTATCTGTAGGAAGATGGCTACATCTGTTTGAAAAATTAAATCGAAATGTTTCACCAATACATGAGTTGAGGCCTCCGAGGTCACATAGCATGGTCCATTTCAAGGACTGAATACAGAAACCCAAGTCCTCAAAAAATAGAAGATCACCTCTGAGGCCGAAGATAAGACGTATGCCACCATCTGATTATTTTTACTAAATCACGTTCAACTCAGAAAACCTGGATTGAGGATTGGCGGTGTTCCTAATATTTTTTCTTGCTTTAGGATCATGTCCGTCTTGTCCTTTGTTATCTTATTTGCAAATTATTTCAAAATACGCCCACATGTCATTAATTTCATAATATGATTGCTTGCTCTCCATTGTTGCCATACATTGGTATAGTTCCTCAGCCTACGCCCTTTGAAAGGTTTGGTCTGATAATCATTGTAAGTTATAATAATGATTAATTTTGGAGGGTGTATTTTTTTATATATAGGCATTAGTGTAATGCCACATCTGAGATCTGCCTAAATAGGCTGATAGGTTGCAAAGCCTCTCGGCTAAAAACATATGTAGGTATGGCTAGGAGGAAACATCTTAATAATTATAGAGTAACTTTTAATGTTGAGTTTGCAATTTCGTTTAAAATACGATCTCATCTAATTTCAATGCCTTTTACCACATACAATCTGCATTGCAGCCTCTGCACTTTTAAATTGAGAACCTGGACCATAAGTCTAAGACCTTTAACAAACAAAGTGTTAAAATTAAAACTATTTGGGTTTGCATAGGCTTAGTCAAGTAATTCCTGTAATCCAAACTGTAATTATAGCTGTCTTTGTTTTAAAATACTATTAGACAAACCCGCTAATAACTGTTATGTGGAAGTTAAATAATCATCTCTACCCACAAACCTAGGACAGGCAAAGCAAGATTGTAGAGAAGATGACCCACTGACCGAGCTTTTTTGTACCAAATGTCTTTCCAAGAAGAGCACAGTAAAACTTTTCAAGGACAACCAATTCTTTAAATTTTTCTTAGTCAGCATGTGGAATAATAATTTTTTCATCAAACTGTGTACTTAGTGGGCCTAAAGATATTTTACAAGAGGTGTCGGATGTTGTTGAATTCCTCAAAAAATTAGATGTGGTTGGGGTAGGATTATTCTTTTGCTGTTTTTCTATCCATGTAGGTACTAGGGTTTGTCAGTAATAATGGCAAATCAGTGAAGTAACTGGATATATATATAAGCCCTTATTTCTTGATTATAAGTCTACACGCGGGTCCGAACTTGTCTGAACTTGTTTGTACTTACGTGAAACGTCTTTTGTTAGGCGGAGGTGATGCTATGCCCTCCTCATCCTCCGAGGATAAAGAAGATGAAGATGGTGAAGATGAATCATCAGGTCTCCGCTTCAACATTCGAACTTTGCTCACCTCCGACGTTCCCCGTCAATTTCGTCCGGATTCCTCTTTTCACAACGAAATTACCCGACACGTTTACTTAATTAACGCCGTGTGTTAATATAATACGATAATTATAGTATAAATTAAAGTATTATCACTTTTATCTAACTTTGAAATTTTTTTGGTGTTTTACCGGCAAATTTTACAAACGCTATGAGATAAGCAGCTTCGCGCCACGCATCCTTCATAATTAGAAAAAGACGCACGCTGGTGAGAGAGAGAGACAAGTATAAAACCATCGACAAATCTGTAAGTTTTTACCATAGAGTTTAGTTTATAGGCGAATTTACATCGGCTTCTTCACCTAGCAACGCTGTGTGTTTTAGGAAACCACATAATATGATAATTGTATATCATTTCAAAATAATTAAAAGCATATTTTGTAATAGGTGTAATAATGAAAAAATTACGTTGTTTACGAAAATAATAAAAGTACAAAGCCTATATTACGCCAATCGGTTGACTGACAGTTGACATTTTTTTGTTTATACAGCCGTACGCCGTAATAACATGGCCGCTACTATTTCACGGTGTTTTATAACAGATTAAAAATACTGAAAACTTTGAATTGAATTTAAAAATTTGTTTTGTTATTTTATGAACTAAAACTTACATTTTCCGACTGCTTTATGCCTAAACTGTCTCAATAACATATTTATAGTTTTTTTATCGTATAGAGTAAAATACCCTATTGCGTCGAAAAAAGCTGCTCAATTACTAGGCTTTCTTAAACGTAATTCGCAAGAATTGAAATCCATTAAACTAAGTTTTATACAACGCCTTAGTGCGCAGTGGGTTGGAATATGTCGGTTTTGTTTTGAATCCGTTCACGCAATACGTTCAAAGCGTTTAGAGAGCATACAACGGACTTTCACCAAACACCTTGCAGTTATGTCCCCTGGCATATCCAATAGGAGTCCCTATCAGCATCTGCACTTTATTAAAATGACGTCACTACGTCAGCGGGGATTAATGCATAGTCTTAATTTCCTTCACAAACTCACTAGTTTGTGAAGGAAATTAGAACAAACAATAATCGTACAATTGTTTACAATTGAGTTTGTACTTAAATAGCATATTTATCACAGTGTCAGCGGTGGCGCGGCTAGGAAGCATGCTTTCGGCCGCGCCACCGACTTTGTTAAATATCTCCCGAATCTTTATAGTAC
Source organism: Charanyca ferruginea (assembly GCA_947361185.1). Taxonomy (NCBI): domain Eukaryota; kingdom Metazoa; phylum Arthropoda; class Insecta; order Lepidoptera; family Noctuidae; genus Charanyca; species Charanyca ferruginea. The sequence continues at coordinate 14,192,520 of OX376059.1, read as the reverse complement.
TTATTTTTTATTCTTATGAACAATAATGAACATATTACGTACATTTATTCTTATTAACCCTAATTCAAAATGCGAATGTGCCGCGGCCAGAAAGTACCAGAAGGTTCAAATATGAAATTGCCGTTTTAAAGTAATACATACTTTGAAATGATATTAAAGCTTCATGGCGTGAGATATTCGAGTGAAATATTTTTACCGATGAGATCTTTCCACGAAGTAGATATTTCTTTTCAAAAACTGCAACATTCGATTTTCGAATTTCAATTGTTTTTTTTATTCAAAAAAAAAGTTGCTCAATTACTAGGCTTTCTTAAACGTAATTCGCAAGGATTGAAATCCATTAAACTAAGTTTTATACAACGCCTTAGTGCGCAGTGGGTTGGAATATGTCGGTTTTGTTTTGAATCCGTTCACGCAATACGTTCAAAGCGTTTAGAGAGCATACAACGGACTTTCACCAAACACCTTGCAGTTATGTCCCCTGGCATATCCAATAGGAGTCCCTATCAGCATCTGCGCTTTATTAAAATGACGTCACTACGTCAGCGGGGATTAATGCATAGTCTTAATTTCCTTCACAAACTCACTAGTTTGTGAAGGAAATTAGAACAAACAATAATCGTTTCAGTTTAGATGAAAAAGGATGGAATGAATGGATACTTCGAAAATCGGAGTACACTTTTTGAATATGAGTTCCGAGTATTGGATCGAATTGTGACATGTGACGAAAAGTAGATTCTTTACGATAACCGTAAGCAATAAACGCGATGGTTGACCCTAGGTCAAACGCCGCAACAGTGCCCTAAAGCAAAGCTTACCAATGAATAGATAATGGTAACTGTTTGGTGGTCTCTTCATGCAGATGTTTACTGTGCCTAACTTCGAACAATGATGGCGAAACTGACAGTGAAACAGCCCGACTCGTGAATCGTTCTTCACCATTATTGCTCCATGATAACGCAAGACCTCACACTGCACGGGACATCGTTGTAGCTCTACAGCTGCAGTTAGAAACCATAGTACATCATCCTGCCATACACGCCAGACCTTGATCCAACTGACTACCATTTTTTTTCGTGATTTGGTCAATTTTCTATATTGTAAGAAATGTTCTTCCCAGGTGGCAGTACAAAATGCTTTCACACAGTTTGTCGAATCTAGATCCCCAGAGTTCTATCGCAAAGGCATAGATGAACTTCCGATTAGATGGCAGCAATGTAAAGACAATGAGGGTAAAATATTTTATTATTTTGATTTGTTACATCTTTGAAAAAAACGAGATTTCATTTTGCGGTATAAATCGGCAATTTGATACTTTAACCCGTAATAATATATCTATCTATAGTAACTCATCGTTATCAGCGTGCACTACTTTCAACTTATTATAATACTTTAATAATTTCACTTTTTGAAAACTATTGGTTTTCATTTCTGTTACTACTTTTTTGTGTGTCATGGTGACTAAGATGGACTTTGGAATAATTTCGTAAGCACAGATATCTTGGACTAATGAATCAGCTCCGTATATCGCAGTTAACTACGGGATTCTAATAATTAGCGCAAGCAAAAATGCTTATATCAGTTGGTTACTTTAGGTAATATACTTACTTATTGAAAGGACGGCCGGCCAAAAAGGGTTAATATTAGCAGAAATATTATTTACATGTTCCTAATCAGATCGACTTCCATTAGTACCTACCTGTTATGAATTCACCGAAAGCTGTTCCTTTCTGCGAGTTTTTCAACTTCTGGATAAGACTGAACACACGACATAGGGCCAAAACATATACACGATGAGACGTATCATGTGTTCGTGTGTGGGTTTTGGCTTAAAAACCCTCTGTGACCTGGACACAAAATCTGTTGTGTATTCTATGAGTGGACCGTTATGAGTGGGCCAAGTTCCTGTTCCTTCCTTTCTAGTTCGCTGCTCTATTTTTAAATTGTCGTTTATTCGGTATCTACAGACCTAGTTGTGGCCTGACGGACGACGCTAAACAATGATAGTGCTAGTCCTTACTTAAATTGATACGAATAAATTTTGGCGAATAACCAACAGAACCTAAATAACAAGTGAAACTATGAGGATCAACACGACAATAATGTCAATATTACCAGCGGAATGACTAGGTATCAACGCTTACATATTGTGTTTTTTGCTGCATCATGTTTTGATCTATTATGTATTATGACAATAATATTGCCACACTGGTGATATGATTATTCTAACATTAAACTTTATGTAAAACAAAAATCAATGATTTAAAAATCTTGAAAGTAAGTATTCTGCGTATTGATTATTCTATGAAACGAAATTATGAGAAAGTATTTATGTGAAACGAAATTCTATAAAACTATTAGCTATAAAACAACGTACATATAACCCCCAAATATCGAATCCCCTGAGAAAACTCTTCTTACAATGTTTTATTTTTGGGTGGCCTTTTATTTTTTATCGTCAAGAGTGTGTTGGGCATTTGTTGGTGTGACTACGGATAAACAAAATTAACCATAGTCACACTGGTGTGGCAATTTGGTGTGACTATGGATCGGTCGCGGTACCGCCGCGTAGGCTACTACTTTAGGCATAGCACCTCTGTGAATGGTTAAAATAATTTTGTTATAATTATGTCGATAATAAACGAAACAATAAACACTTTTGCGTAAGGAACATACTACTAGGCTATTAATACAATCTTAGAAAGGTTTAATAGACGCGCCACATACATAATATACAATACTATACCATACTACAATATTATACAATACATTATATAAGATAACACCTCTTTATTATTAATTGCTAAATTAGGTACACAATTTTGTTGACACCCACCTACATATTTGAAATATTTCTTTACCTTTGATTAATGTTTGATGTCTGATGTGATAAGAAGGCGCTGAATATTATTTGACCTTCGTGCAGACCTGCAGCAATCACCAGAGGAACTATGACAACGGGCACTCATAATAAAATGTTAAAAAGAGAATTTCGATCATTTCTACAAAGCCAGCTTGCGCAGTTACAATATGCTTATTTAGGCTAATCACTGCGATAAATATTAGATAGCAAAGCTATAATCATTCAGAATTTAGGTATTAAAAGAGTGATAAACTGATGTTGGCTATATTATATGTATCTTTATGATTGTTATCATTTATATAGCTAACGATTAGACACCTAGTCGACAGACGGGTGTATTTAATATTTAGTTTGCAATAATTGCTCACATTAAGAGTCATGTTCAGGATATTATAGCCAAAATAAAACAAATAATGATGTACAAGTGGTCTTAAGTGTTTGTGAAAAAATAAACCGCTCTTGAAAAAAATATAAACATGAACAAAGAAAATAATATACATGAAAATAATGTACAAAATAATGTACAAAATACTTTAGGCGAAGGAAATCGTAGAAAAAGAAAAAAGCCGAATATTTTATCGAGTATTTTCATTTGGTGGATATGTCCTGTACTTATTAATGGAAACAGAAGAGATGTGGAGGAAGAAGATCTAATAGTTCCCAGTAAAAAGTTCAATTCAGAAAAACAAGGAGAGTATTTTGAAAGGTAAGATTTTAAATATAACATACATAGTGCAAAACGTACCGAACCCACGTCATAATTTTGTCCATTTTTTGAAGTAGGTAATCCAAATGATTTTGGATATTTAACGCTGATTAATTCATTCAGAGCGTAACTTTGTACCTGTGGCATGTAAAATTACTAAGATTTATTTAATTATGAATTAATTAAGAAAGTGGGTTGCCTCTTTTTGGCTAAACTTGCTTTCTACAAGCAAGATGCTTGTAAGTAGTACCTAATAGTTAAGTTCAAGTAGAACCATTGATATAACGACTAAGTACTGCGCAGAAAAAAGTATAAGCTGTTGATAAAACATAATTTTAATCGTCGACGTGGACTATCGAAAATCTTAGCTAACAATAGAGAACTTACCCAAACGGATCGATACCGTTCTGTGCACATGTCGTGTTTGTTCGTTCCCTTTATCAGCACAAATATTTGTATAGAGCCTGCACTATGTGTAATACGTTTTTGTTTACCGACGACCGACCGACTATGCTTTCTGTTCGTCTTTTCGCACTTTTTGCAATAGGCAGGTCCATCATAAAAAGTGCATGTTAAGACCAGAAAATTCTACTAACAAGATTTTAATATTTGACTTAGAAAGAAGCATAGACACGGTAGATTACTTTGCTGTTTATATAAATAAAACTTGAATGTCAAGTTAAAAAGAGAAAAGACTATACAATATCTCATTTGTTTAGCCCAACAGAATCAATCTTCTAATCTTCAATCTATATATTTACTAGCGACCCGCCCATGCTTCACAAGGGTCAAAGAAAGGTCCTAAATTAATTAATTCACAGACTAAACACGAAATCTTAATTACTACTTGAGCTATTATGCTGAATGGCAGGTAGTTTATATGTATGAGACGTCAGCTAAAAACGAATTTGCAACAGGACCGTATTGGGTTGGCCGCTCTAAAGACCCCCCTGTCTTTAGAGCTTTCTTTAAAGACGGGGAGTCTTTAGAGCGGCCAACATAATTTGCAAATAACAAACGCTCGTACGTATGGCGTTATAACAAACTTTCTAACAGATATTTTGAACATGCAGGTATCTCGTGGTTTGTTATAAGTTTGTATTTGATAAAAAGAACTTCTTTGAGAAACAAGTTCGGTAAAGACGTCTGAAATAGGTACAGCATTTTTACGCAATTTTTTTCTGGACTTAGGCTGTTTATAATGTACTCCTACATTGTAAAGTAAAGAAAACATCATTATAGAAACCTCGCACTTTTAATGGAGACTCTAAATAAATAATAAATATTTTTTGCTAACCGAGAAGGACCCTCTTAATGACCAATAAGTTAAAGCAAACAATATTGCTATAATTGTCTTTGTAGGAAGTGATAATAATCGACTTTATCTCCCGGAGTATTTGTGAGCCCATTGCTTTATCGATAAAAAAGTAATAATAAAGCAACACATGATTTCTAAATGTTTGTAATGGAACGATTGGAAAAGTACTTAGCTATATATATCTATACTAATTTCAAGCTGACGAGTTCGTTTGTTTTTATTTAAACGTGCTAATCTCTGGAACTAGCTGCTTCGATTCTGAAAATTATTTCGCTAATAAAAACCTACTTGATGCCTGGGCGCTAAAGCTATATATATAAAAAGAGAAAAGATTTGGTTTGTTGTATTTTCGTTGTTATTTGATAAACCGAAAAAATACTTGACCGATTTAAAAAAATATTTCAGCTAGAGCAGGGTTTCTTAAAGTGGTCTAATAAACTATAAAATGTTCGACCAAGCCACGAACTCGAAATAAGGGTTGTTTAATTTTTCTAAAATACTTTTGAGAGGTCCGTGGAATTGTTTAAATTTTGAAAAGCGTCCGTGACTTCAAAAAGTTTAAGAAACCTTGAGCTAGAGAAAGCTACATTATTTGCGAGCACAGCTACCTATATGTTATTTATTAAAAAATATGTAATATCCGTAAGAAAATTTACGCGGACGAAGTCGGGAGCTAAGTGCTAGTTTAATTATATTTGTAAAAGGTTTATATTTAACGAACCTCCAGACCAGATCTACTAAATGATCACCAATAATAGTAAATAAAATAAAACCAAAAATAGTAAATGGTCACCAAAATGGTGTTTCCTAAAGTATTGTAGAAATGTATGAGTTTTACTGTAAAAAGCGATTTGATTCTGTGTGTAGGGTGTCACAGTTCGAACCTAACCTAACCATGCCGGATCCGCCCCAGGGGGGTCAAAAAGATTTTGGTTATTTTGCACACTAAGATTTGGTGACCATTTAGTACATTTGGTATAATTTAGTATATTTTTTTGGTAAGGGAGCTTAAGATCCTAAAGTATTTTTTGGTGATCATTATATTTATACCCTTTGTAAAGTGATGGTACCGTGACGTCTGTTGGACTAGATTATGGAATTTGAGTTATGATTACTTAGGTAGTCTGTAGTTATGCCCGATCATGGTAATAGACTACGCTACTTATTTATTTACATGGGCTTCAATCTTTACTAGCAAAATGTGAATTCCTATGGGTATAGTAGGTACACTTCTGCCTAACCTTTCCTGTTATTATGTTATGTTATGTAGAAAGTCGTTTGAGGACGTCCAAAACGTGTATTTTAGGCAATCGGGGTGTGTCGCATGTATTGGTTTTCTTGCATGTTGTGGTTGACTTCTACATTCAGGGGAGCGATTTTGACATGATTTCTACGTCATTGGCGCGTGTGACAAACTTTCAGGTAGGTACTTACGCCTGCTTTCCCTTTCTTAGAGTTCAGAGACTCCAGATATGAAAATAACTAGTAGACTTTTACAGGCCTTATTAAAAGTATAATTTAAATTCTTATCGTTTTACCATAATACATATTTGTTATCCTGCTTTGTCTCAACACAGCAAATTATTGTGAGTAACGAAATTTTCTCGAGTGAATATGAACGAGCAGAAAGATATTTCATATATCTATTGTCGCCTTTAAGAGACGTAAATTGGTTAAAAGCTTCGTACCTTAGCCATATTTAAGAGAAAAAGCTTTGCACATAAGTATTTGTAGCACATTCTGAAAATATCATCCGTTCATGTTTCCTTTCGCGAGCTAGGTAACAATTTTTGAGATCGATTTTTATCTAGCATCTTAAAATATTTTTAGTGAAACTGTGTGCTTGCATAGTTTGAGTGAGCTTGTAATAATTATTTTCAGGATTAGTTAGTTATAAGATTTAGCTGTGATGAAATTACATATGTATTAAAATAAAATACTTACATGAATGTTTCATACTTAGGTCAAAGAATAATAACTATTACTATATACTTAGATAGAACGTATTATAATTTGAAAAATATTCCAAATACAACCACACATACTACACCTGCACATATTTTCAATGCATAATTTTTCTTTTACAATTACCTACGCCTCAGCAATCTATAAGAATTCTTTAAAATAAAAGGTTTGATGTCATTCTAGATATTGGCTTGCGGAGTTAGAAGAATCGGCAATCAAAAACCGAGAACCATCGTTATGGAGGGCATTGAGGAGGGCCTACTGGCTGTCCTATATGCCTGCAGCAATTTTCATCCTAATTATATCCACAGCCAGGTAAAACAATCTTTGTTCTTTCACTTATTCTCACTGCTTCCTTTATTCATTTTCACTGTTTAAAAGCTCATATACTGAAATAAGTTACCCATGTTATTAAGCTGTTCGGTAATGATAATACAAGAATCTGAAAACACTTATTATTTATAAAATCGAGAAAATGGATAGGTAGTTGAATCGATGTTGATTTGTATAGTTTAACGATGTGGAACCTGTTATGAAACATATTAAAACGCAATATGGTGTAGTTAGTGGCTTAGGTTGAGAAAATATTTACAAATCTAATCAAATAGTCTGTTTGGAGTAGTGTTTTCTTAATCAGAGCGTTGTTATTATTGTCTTAAGGCTCCGTATTTTATTTAAATAGATCTAACTACCTTTGTCGTCGGCTAAAATGCGTGGATAGATGAGCAAAGATACCCTATTGTGTCCTGTAGTAAAATAATTAATTATCAATATTATGCACAAAATTGATAATTTTTGTTATAGATTTGATATTGTGTTGTTGATAAAATAATATCTCACCTCCCTAACAAACATTGACACAACAAGTTAAGAGTGCAAGTAATAGAATGAAATGTTTACAGGACAGCTCAGCCGTTGCTTTTTTCTCAACTCCTGTCCTACTGGTCAGTAGATAGTGACATGACTCAGTTCGATGCTGGGTTCTATGCATTCGCCATGCTGGGGCTCAACTTCATCTCTATGATGTGCCAGCATCACAGCTCATTATATGTCATGCGGTTCAGCATGAAAGTCAAGATCGCCTGCTCGTCGCTTTTGTATAGGAAGGTGAGAGTCAAAACAAATGAGAATACCTACTATTACCCTAAGGCATTTTGTAAATGTTTTGAAGGACAACCTTGTCGTTCATAATTTATATGTCTGTTGTGTGTGGTTTTGTTTATGTTACTAACCCGTAGATTAAGTTTTTGTTTGTTACTAACAATTGGACCTAAGTAGTCAAATAAATAAACGCATTATTATTATTATTACTTCTCATGGTGTTTAGGACTTGATGAAACCTCGAGATTTTTTTATTATATTTTAGTTTAATGTAAATTCATTATCCATACCTATAACCTTTTCAGTGTAAGTTGTCTAAGTTATGATGAACACCATTTCAAAATCAGGTACGAAAAATGACTTCGTAAACCTACCTACTACATACTTAAAAAGATTTCTTGCTTTTTCTTTTAGTTGCTACGTATGAGTCAAGTGTCAGTGGGCGAGGTGGCAGGAGGCAAGTTAGTGAACTTACTGTCAAACGACATCGCAAGGTTTGACTACTCGTTCATGTTCCTGCACTACTTGTGGATAGTCCCCATTCAAGCCGCCGTCGTCCTTTACTTCTTGCACGAAGCCGCTGGTTGGCCGCCTTTTGTCGGCCTCTTTGGAGTTGTCATATTAATTCTACCACTTCAAGGTACACAACTCCTCAAATGATTTTTATTTATCACTAGCTTTTGCCCGCAACTTTTTCCGAGTTAATTATTGTTTGGAAAATAAAATATAGCCTAGATTATGAAACAAAAGGCAGATAGACCGTGCAGAACACTGAGAGTGAAGCCAAAAAAGCAAATACTAATATTATTATATAATTATTATTATATAAAAGCGAATACCTACAATCTCGTAATTGTATTTTTATTTGTTTATTTAATAATGCGGCGTTTCGTGCTATACTGACTCGTGTCAGTACTTACAGCACGAAACGCGTTGTAGGTTTGAAATTGTATTAGCTTTTTTGGCTTCACTCTCAGTGTTTCATGCGGTTTATTTGCCTTTTTTTCATAATCTGAGATAACTTAACTTCTTGTTAGCGAAAGAATTTACAAAAATGGAGCAGTACTTTCGGAGTTAGCCCGAACATACACAAACTTAACTTTTAAATTGTTGTGATAGTGATGATGATGATTTTCTCAACTAGTAATAAACCAAATCTCTTTCATTTGTTTCTAGCGGGCTTGACAAAGCTCACTGCTGTCATTAGGCGTTCCACAGCTAAGAGGACGGATAAACGAATTAAGTTGATGAGCGAAATTATTAACGGTATACAGGTAAATAAGAAAACTTTTGGTTTTACTTATGTTACTACGACTTTACGACATAATTTTGTAGAATTTTTTATATTATTTGCACCTTCGTATTCAGCAGAAAATACTGTACCATACTCACACGAAAGTGACACTGGGCTCGAGTACACACCAAATTATTTACATTTCAGGTCATCAAAATGTACGCTTGGGAGAAACCCTTCCAGCTCGTCGTGAAGGCGGCGCGCGCCTTCGAAATGAGTGCCCTCAGGAAATCCATCTTCATCCGGAGCATGTTCCTCGGGTTTATGTTATTCACTGACCGCAGTATTATGTTTTTGACAGTATTAACCCTCGCACTCACCGGCACTATGATTTCTGCCACAACTGTAAGAACCAAACTGTGTTGTACATTTGTAAAACTAAATTTTCCTTACTTATCTATCATTTCAAATAATGTTATTTTTCCAGATTTACCCTATTCAGCAGTACTTCAGTATTATTCAAATGAACGTGACTCTGATCTTACCAATGGCAATAGCAAGTTTGTCCGAGATGTTCGTATCTCTAGAGCGTATACAGAGTTTCCTCACAATGGGTAAATATTCTGTTACTTTACAGCAGATAGAGAATAAGGTCATTGACATTTGCTAGACGTCGTGATGAATAAAAGAAACATCATCTACATATATTATAGCTATATTGAATTTTCTACGAACGACTAAATTACTATATTATGCCTATTTTTTTTACGATATTAAACTTAATTATATGTTTATATTTTATTTAAAGATGAGCGATCAGACATGCAACTGACTCCAAGAATAAATAATGGTGTTGCTAAAGATATGTTTAAGTCCAAGAAAGGAGGACTCGACGAATCACGCATCGTTCACGCTTCTAATGAAGTGGTGATTCCGAAAGAAACCATGGAAGTACCTAATATGTCTGACTTTCCTATACAACTCAATAAAGTATGCGCATCTTGGACCGCTAATGAGAATATCAAGGAAATGACACTTAAAAATATATCGTTGCGTATTCGCAAAGGAAAATTGTGTGCTGTCATTGGTCCTGTAGGTTCTGGAAAGGTAATGTTCGAGTCGTATTATATATAGTTATTCCTCGTCAGCGCTCTTTTATATAGTATATTATTATTTATTATGTTACAGACGTCTCTACTTCAGCTCCTCTTAAGAGAATTACCGGTCACCAGCGGTAATCTAAACATATCAGGATCTTTATCTTACGCTTGTCAAGAGTCGTGGCTGTTTCCGGGAACTGTGCGGGAAAACATTTTATTTGGACTGCCCTATGATGTCACGAAATACAAAGAGGTATTACTTAAATATTTTGACCAATAACTATTACATGTTTTGTTGTTTGGTTACTTTAATTGTTAAAGTAAAATACCTAATAGGTATATAAATACTTAACTGAAAATTTTGTTTAACTTTTTATGGTAGCCATCTGGGTTATCCACATCACCGGAAATAAAACCTTGAAAAAAATTTCATGTAAAACCAGAAACAGAGATTATGCAAGCGACGTTAAAACTTTATGACAAGAGTCAATTTTCCCGCTGATATTTAATTCACAGCAATCCGAGCTGGAATGGTTTGTTACAATTTTTCATTTGTGTTTTTTTTTTAATTAATTTTCAGGTTTGCAAGGTATCTTCTTTGCTGCCAGACTTCAAACAGTTCCCGTATGGCGACTTGTCTTTGGTGGGAGAGCGAGGAGTTTCTCTATCAGGAGGTCAAAGGGCCAGGATCAATTTGGCTAGATCCATTTATCGTGAGGTATGTTTCACATGTGACTGATAATTATTATCACTGGTACAGGCAGAAATGTGTTTATACTTCTATAATTTATTTATCTGATTCAAATCTGCGTTCAAATAATTACATGTTCGATAGGAGATGTTTATTAAAGGATATAGAAATATATATTTTTGTTTGAGCTATTTCATTGATATCTTACTCATAAGATTAATCGTCGGCGCATTAACTGATAAGATAAAATATAGATTAATTAATAACTGGACTGTCAAGCATGTGTGTGTGTCACGTCTTAAGACGTAATTTTACTACCTGTCTTAGGTAGGTACCTGCCTATTGATTTTTAATAAAAAGATTAGAGGATACAGTACAAAAACTTTAATTTTTTTACTGCCTAATTATATAATGCAACATTAAAAAGATGCCGAATAACGTAACATTTCAACATTAGAATATTGTGATTCACATTGTTTATCAAAGATATTGCATATACCTAAATTAAAATCTAATTGATAAGTAATGATTTTCCTACACAATATAATAAGAGAACAATTTAAAAAAGCAAATGCGAATCGGAGGATTCCTCGATTTTTACTATTACAATTTGTGAGTTGACTAACAAAATAAATCTTCGAAATTATCAAAATCATGTCACGCTCAATGTTGGACACAGGGGCCCCCTCCTCCTACCTCGACCGATATTGTGCAATTACAACCGAGATTTTGTGTCACAATAATATAACAGTGTAAAAATCACCTCAGGCTTGTATGCTCCACAAAGGGATATGAGTGAACCCACATTTCACATCGTTTTTCAGGATGCTATATAAAAATGTTCGGTTCTTTTACAGGCTGACATCTATTTACTCGATGATCCACTGTCAGCTGTGGATGCAAATGTTGGCAGACAGCTGTTTGATGGCTGTATCAAAGGATACCTCAGTGGACGGACTTGTGTGCTGGTCACTCATCAGATCCATTACTTAAAAGCTGCTGATTTCATTGTAGTTCTAAACGAGGTAAGTTTAAATATTATACCCACTCGTTATTTTTATTTTTTATTTATACAGGGCACACCAACGAAATATTTTCAAATATAACAACTTATGGTAAAGAAAAATCTAAAATAGGTACCTACTTGTGTAAATGCATCCCTTTTAGGCATGTACAACATTCAAATTAAAAGGTAGAGAATTCATAAAAAATCTTTGATGACATTAAGTAGCAAATGCCGTAATATGGCTACTCGTACGTAAGTGATCACCGCCGCTTAACGCGATACCCGACGCTTCGCAGTATAATTTTTCACACTTGAAATGTCATACATTACTAATATCAACACACGTACCCTTAAAACTGGACGACAGCAAAGCAGAAATACTACTAAAGGTGGTAGCACTTAGGCCAAGCTTTCTCAGAAAGAACTCTATTACCTGCCAAATTACACAAATATTAATAAACCTGAAAAACAGCAGGTATGTGGAAAGATAAGCAAGGAATGTATGTAATATCAACTTTATCTTTTCAATAAAAACAATTATCAACGAACGTGTCACTCTTTTTAACGCCAAAATGTATGAACGGTTTAAGTACGTACAACTCAAACTCAAACTCAAAACCATTTATTTAAATTAAACCATTTACAGGTAAATTTGAATTGTCAGAGTCAGTCAGTCAGAAAGCTGAAGCTAGTTGCTCGTTCCAAACAGTAGGTTTCTATGGAGAAGAACGAGCAAGAAACTCCATGAACATTTTTTTTAAATCAATAATATTTTGCAAATTTAGGTTATATCATTCATTTTGAATCTAGGGATACAATATAACAAGTCTTGCTTGTTAAAAGAGGTCTAGAGAAAAATATAATTATAATAATTCAAACTAAAATTTAAAATAACCGAGGCAGTTAAGAAATGACCAGAACCAACTGACGGCGTCCGTTCAGTCCGTCTGACAATTCCATCAATAGCAACTGCTCTATACATGTCTGCTGTCATGAAGCCTCGATACGGGATCAAAGGCATTCTAGCTCCAATCATAATACCACCCCAAAAGGACACCGATATCCCGCCCTGTTCCAGTGGCAGTTTTTTGCCTTTCACGGTCTCCTGGTCTTCTCCAGACACGGACACGTCGGTTATCTGGATGAGTACTGATTCGCGATTCGTCAACGAAGAGACAGTTTTGCCAAATGTTTCTTCTTTATTTTCCCGAAGCCTAGCCCACTGCAATCTCCGTCGTTGACGTTGCCGAGCTCGCCAAGACCTCCGTGCTCGTAATCCAGCCTGGTGCATGCAATAAAGTAACTAAAAAGAAGAAGAAATCATAATATAATCTACCGTAACAAAAAAGATATCGATTTATCAAAGTGGACGCAAACTTTTTTTGATGTGTATGTTAGAGCCTATGGGACCATGTGATCTCTCCAATGTATATTCAGCGTTACGAACTTTTTTCTTGCTAGTTTCGTTATTTATAACTTTCCAAAATGTCTTTATTTTATCGTCTGCCGTTTTGATTTTGTTACTAATGTATAGGGCTTTCGCTACCTTGCAAGTATTTCTTAAAGTTTTGGAATAAGTAGCAACATACTTGTTAAAAGTTTCCGTGTTAATATAAGGCCACTTACATTACAGCTCAAACAGTCTTTCTCTACTTATGCCCAGTGCCTATTGCCCAGTCACTAAATATACCTAAACATAGGTCTAATATGTTTTGTCTTTTTTTAAATATTGGTTGAATTCAGTATGGACCACAGAAAATAAATCATCATACAATTTATTTGCATCGTTATTATTATGGTCCAGAGTAGGTACTTAACTTATTATTTAGGGTATTATTAAATTTATTTAATTTACCATTTGTTATTGGTCTAAATTGTACTTGCACTTTTGTCGTAGGCATTTTAAACATAAAAGTTACCGTTTGACCGCTATGATCCGATGGTAAATAATTAACAATAGCTTTATCTACATAGTCGCAATCGCAAAAAATATTTTCGATGCAGGTAGCAGTACTTGGAGTTACCCTAGTAGGCTCCATAAAAACATTCGACAAATTAAGTGTTTTGAAAAGGCTTAATAATCGACTACTATTCAAATTATTTTCTAAAACATTCATATTAAAATCACTACAAATAATTGCGGATTTGCTACACATTGCAAGTTTCGCTAATACATCTTCCATTACCGACTCAAATAAATAATAATAATAATTTTTGGTAGCTTGGGGGTCTGTACACGCTCATTATAATATGCTTATCCAGCTCGACAAAGGAAAGTTAGATGCAATGTTCAACCGATAGGCCAACAATGTAATTTCTTTGTTTATATTTTAAACAATTTTTTATTAAGATCAATGTTATGATTAAAACTACTGCCCACACTATAGTTTTCATAATAAATTGGTACTTGGTAATCCTTTAACCAATGTTCAATAAAACAAACAATGTCAAACATGGTTTTTTCTAAAAACATTTCAATTTCTAATAATTTGGATGAAATACCTTGAATATTTTGATGAAATAATTTCAAGGTATTTTGCTGTTTCTGCAGTTTAACTTTTTGAGAGCAAGAAGATACCCTGTTTGTAGGTATAACTATATTGTTATTGGTATCTTCTGTTGTCTTACAAACTAGTTTAACTTTTACCTGGAGTTTGACCAGGACATCAATGATATCAGGTAGTGAGTTTCTACCACTTGTGCAACTCACATCAATAGATGGCTGGTTCATAATGACACATGGACCCTCCTTCGTACAGTTGGTATAATTATTTATAGCATAAGAGCTACAATCATTCAGGGTCACCACCTTATTATTAGTATTATTACTAATTGATGTGGAGCTAATAACACATGACTTCGACATACTACTTATGTCTGAGTTAATACTATGAGGTAATAGCCGCGCTATTTGATGTCTAAACCTAAAGGGCAGATACACAGTATCCCTAGTCGATTTTAATTTTTCAACAAAACTGTTGGTGTAAAAAAACATAAGCTTGTCACTGTAGTGACTTACTAGAAGATACACATGTTTATTTAACTTATGTATATAATTATTTTGTATGTATGTTAAGTGTTTAAAATATGGAAAAGCACACAAAATTATTTAATTACAATTAATGTTTAGAATGTCTGTAACACAGTCAGTAATATCTTCCTTTGTGACCTTTAAACTATTACCAATAAATACAGAATATAGGTTAATGGATTATATTGAAACTTTGTTATTGATGACATAATATGTTTTTAGGATTACCCTGGTGTACAATATCAGGGTTATGGTTGGGGATACAGTCTTGAGCACTCACAGCTTGGGACTCCGTTGTCTCAGGCTGGAGGGCCACAAGATCAGACTCCCTCTGACAAGTACACTGCGTGTTGCTGAGAGTCAGCTAGTCCACTCTGTCTGCGTTGCAATTATACAAATCCACTAACTCATTTGCAGCTAGTATATGTTCCTAGTGATGATCATGGTAACGGTCAACGGTTTAAGTTGTTAACTCATTTAAGGTCCATATAATACCATATGTTTAGGTGTGAACAGTAGCAGAATAAATAATTAGCTATGTTATGTCGTTTTAACAGGGCTCCATCGAAAATATGGGCACGTATGAAGAGCTGGTCAAGTCTGGAACCGAGTTCTCAAATCTTCTTTCTGACCAAGCCAGCGCTGGTGAAGATAGTGACAAAAATGTAAGTACACACTTATAAAAATCTTGTATTTTCCTTTCCAACTGGAGACTTGAACGTTTGCCAGAGAACAGCTTTCAACATTATCTTATCTACATCATTGAACATGCTTCTAAAACAAAACTAAATAAAACAAAACGAAAAAACATGTTTTCTTTATTACCGTGACATTTTTCACTCGCAGTTGGTAATTCCTAAACCTAGATCAGTTTATTATTATGTTTATTACATAAAATGTTTCGTTGTCTCCTAAAAGGAAAGACCATCCATGATGCGAGGAATATCAAAGATCTCAGTAAGAAGTGATGACAACGACGGGGAGGAGAAAACTCAAGTGTTGGAGGCAGAAGAGAGAGCAACAGGCAGCTTAAAGTGGGAGGTGCTACAGAAGTACCTAAGCTCGGTCAACTCCTGGTGTATCGTCGTATTGGCCTTCTTGATTCTGTTCATCACGCAGGCTGCTGCCACCACCACAGATTATTGGTTGAGTTTTTGGTAAGAAACATGAATACTAAACGCTATTATGATATTGGAGCACCTAGTTAGATGGGACTTTATACATTTAATAATTTTTTGGCCCTAACCAGATTTCCTTAACAGGTTGTGATAGAACTGTTTTGAAATGTCAGCTGGTCTTTTAATACAATAATAATCTTTGGATACTGTTTTCAGGACCAATCAAGTGAACGCTTATGAACTAGATTTGCCTGTAGGAGAAGATCCAGGTACGTTCACGGAATATCACTATGTTGCTAGGGTGATATCTGCTTACTGAAAAAAAAAAAAGATTCTCTTCAACTTAAGACAAATTAAGCCATTTTCAGGGTTTATTCATCTACTAAATAAATATAAAAATAGAATTAAAAAACTTCTAAAACTTATAATATAATTATGTATACTTGTTAATGTTGCAGATACTGATTTGAATGCTCAAATCGGTTTACTAACAACAGCCCAGTATCTCTATGTCTACGGCGGGGTGGTATTGGGAATTATAATACTGACACACGTTAGAATATTTACCTTCGTAGTGATGACTATGCGAGCTTCGGAAAATCTTCATAATATCATTTACGAGAAATTGATAGTAGCTGTTATGAGATTTTTCGATACCAATCCCTCCGGTAAGTAAAAATATAAACTAAAAACGTATAAACTTCTTTGGCCGTAGGGCCGGGGTCGATCCCTGACATAAGCCCCGCACTTCACAAATCTACCGGTAAAAAAGGCTAGTACAAGGAGCAGTAATTAAAACTGGCCATTTGCCGTTTTTCGTCAAACCGCTGTTTAGAAAAGCAGTATGTTCAGCCATAATTATAACTTTGCTTAGTTAGTAACACTGAGTAACAATATTTGAATCAAACATTTTTGCGACGTGTTAAGGTACCTTTCTGTTACTTCAACAGGTCGTGTCCTAAACAGATTCTCAAAAGATATGGGAGCAATGGATGAGCTTTTGCCGCGAAGTCTTTTAGAAACTATTCAAATGTACCTGTCGCTGACTAGTGTGCTGGTGCTGAACGCTATTGCTTTACCGTGGACGTTGATACCCACAGCCGTACTGATGGTGGTCTTCATTCTTCTACTGAAATGGTACTTGAACGCTGCTCAGGCTGTAAAACGATTGGAAGGAACCAGTAAGTATAGAATCTATGAACCCTATGATCCTATATCACCAAATATTTTTGCGAAAATGTGTGTTATTTTTCCGTTAATTCAATACTATTTTTCTTGTTTGATGCCTTCTACAATCTTCAATATATTCCACAGCTAAAAGTCCAGTATTTGGAATGATCAACTCCACTATTTCCGGACTTTCTACCATTAGAAGTTCAGACTCCCAGGGTAGACTACTCCAAACATTTGATGAGGCACAGGTATGCAGTATTCCAGTTTTAGAATTTCAAAAATGAATATTAAACAACGTAGATTATTTGTCCGCGACTTCTTCCTGTGAATATACAAATTTCTACATCCTCTCCGGATCCTATAATTCTAAATCTTTATTACTTGTTATCCAGTTCATATTTTATAAAAAAAATATAGTTTTTTTTTTAGTTTTGGTTTTTATTTTATAGTTTATATTTTAATGAGATCACGCGTTTTAATTCTTTGATATAAACTTTAACACCTGAATCTTTATTATTTACATGAATATTTTAAAGTTAAGGTTAAAAAGTAACTAAGAATAAGTATAGTATATACTAAATAATATTAATCTTAATTGCGGTTTGAGCAAATTTTGCAGAAAAACACATGATTTTTTAAAGCAATTAAAACTGCCTTCAAACCTTTTTTAAAGTCATTCACTTGCCTGAGCAAGCACTGAAACCGGCACTAATGTGATTTAATAACATTGTATGTTAAGACGTTTACATTTAATGTTTGTAAGGAAGATCATGAAATCTAATAAAAAATTACAAATTCACAGACCAATGGTGCCCATTACTGAAAGAAAATACCGCACAGATTTATACTCGTATTTATGGTTTTGCTAATAGCAGAAACAGTTACTATCAATGTTACTGGTGATCGTTATTGTGATTTACTCTAAATCTAAAGATAGGTTGATTACAGATTTGATTATTTTCTTGGTTTTTGTTCATAACTAGAATCTTCATACCAGCGCTTTCTACACGTTCCTGGGTGGTTCCACAGCTTTCGGATTGTATTTGGACGCTCTCTGCTTGGCGTATCTCGGCGTTGTGATGGCAATCTTTGTTTTGGGTGATTTTGGTAAGTTTTTTTTTTCAAGTGACCTTTTTTGATCCCTACTTACTCATTAGAAGGAAGGGGGGCGGATAAAAAGCAAGATATTAATTTCCCTAAATATTTTATTATCTCTTAATTTTGTATAAATTATTTCGCAGATTAATTTATTTAAATTCTGTTCCATTTTTGACATCATCTGAAATGACAAAATAGCGAAGCGTAATTTTCATGAAAAACATAAGCACGCGGAAATTCGATCGCATAATTCGGCAGGATGTGTGATTTTCCTTTTGAAGTTTATGGGTAAAACTAAATGTAGATACATCATATCATTAACATGGTCCAAGCTATCAGTTTTCAAGACTTTCAAAAGTCCTGAAAGAGGAGCCTCCTTGCCATGTGTGTCGTGGCCAAGGGTACTGCTTTCTTTAAAAAAAATCCTGATTATGATCCGTTCTTGAACTAGATGGTGTGATTCCGGTTGGTAGCGTGGGTCTGGCTGTCAGCCAGTCCATGGTCCTGACGATGATGCTGCAGATGGCGGCAAGGTTCACTGCCGACTTCCTGGCACAAATGACGGCAGTCGAGAGGGTGCTGGAGTACACCAAGCTACCCACAGAAGAAAACATGGATGAGGGCTGTAAGAACATCGTTCTAGTTATAACTTTAAGATATGCCTTGTTAAAAAGCTTATTCGTGTTGACTGCTGCAATTATATTTAATTTTCTAACTATTCCAGCCACACAACCACCAAAAGCATGGCCTGGTGCTGGTAATGTGGTGTTCTCAAATGTGTACCTGAAGTACGCAGCCGAAGACCCACCAGTGCTCAAAAATTTGAACTTTGAAATTAAAAGCGGATGGAAGGTAACAACATTATATTCTGTGCCTTTATATTTAAATTAAAAGTAACGATATGATGATAATACTGACCAAACAACATTGTAGGTTGGAGTGGTAGGTAGAACAGGAGCTGGCAAATCATCGTTAATAGCTGCTTTGTTCCGGCTTAGTAATATAACCGGCAGCATCAAAATTGACGGCCTGGATACGCATGGAATTGCCAAAAAGGTACAAAATGTCGAACTTATTAAAATTTCAAAGAATAATGTAAAGATAATATGTCTCTCCTTTACGTTACTTATATCTAATATTGAGAGTAAGATCCATGAATTTTGAAGTAATAACTATAATTGGAATTTTAAAATATTCATCAACAGCAATTTTGTACAGGGACCATTATCAAGTTCAGGAGTGTAAGTTATTTTTTAATTTGGATTTGGAACATTAATGCAGCGATAACTTTTTATGTTCTCAGCTTTTGAGATCGAAAATATCAATAATTCCACAAGAGCCAGTCCTGTTCTCTGCTACACTAAGGTATAATCTGGATCCGTTTAGCGACTACAACGACGATGATATTTGGAGGGCGTTGGAACAGGTACAATTAATTAAATTGTATTTTGGATAAAAACTCGACACTTGCAAAGTAAATTAATATTGTACTAAATGAATTTATCTCGTAAGGTGGAGCTCAAAGATGCGGTCACGGCACTAGATTTCAAAGTGTCTGAAGGCGGCAGTAACTTTTCTATGGGACAACGTCAGCTGGTATGTCTAGCGCGCGCCATCTTACGATCCAATACAATTCTCATCATGGACGAAGCTACCGCTAACGTCGATCCTCAGTAAGTTATGCTATTTTAAGATACGGTTGAAAATTGTAAATTGTTGTGTTTGTTATTGTTAATTCAATCCATAATATATTTCATTATTGTTTATTGGTAATTACTACTTATTAATGCTAAAGTTTATATAACATTCCTGAAGATATTACAAGTTATTAAATCCTGTTTTATTCATACCCAGCTTCAGCAGTCTTGGCTTCTAACATAACAACCAGTGATGAATAAATTAATATCGGAATTTTTCATTACAGAACTGATGCTTTGATCCAAAAGACGATCCGCCGTCAGTTTGCGTCATGTACGGTACTCACCATCGCCCATCGCCTGAACACCATCATGGACTCGGACCGAGTGCTGGTCATGGACCAGGGTGAAGCTGCCGAGTTCGACCACCCCCACACCTTGCTCAGCAACCCCAACAGCAAATTCACCTCTATGGTCAGGGAAACAGGGGATAACATGTCAAAGATTTTGTTTGAAGTCGCCAAAACGAAATACGACAGTGATAACAAGGAAGCATAATAAATTGATGTAGTGAAGAAATAGAATTTAAGTGTAATAAATTATTTAGATTTTCAGCTATTTAAGCGTTCTTATTGCAAAATATATCGTAAAACTTACAAACACGAGTTTTCCAGCTACTTCTATAGCAGAACGGCATCATAGTCAAAAGGAGGGTTGTGATCACGTAGTAAGTATAACTGGTTGTGATTTTAGCAGGCTTTGTAGGGTATGTATGTGGAATTCACAGCCCGCCTCTCTGTTCCCCGAAAATAATCTGGGTACCTTCAAGGCACGAGTGAACCGGTTCATCCTAGGCAAGCGTGCTCCACCTTAGGCTACATCATCACTTAAGATTAAGTTGCGGCCAAACGCAAGCCTATACTAATGTCTAGCCTGTTCCGTTAAGTTACCTAAATTACTTACTGTTTCCGATTTCACGCCTGTAACATCGGCAAACCGGTTAATTATTTCCAAGTAATAAAGCTCCTTGAGAAATACCCAGTCTATTTATTTTATAGCATCGTCAACAGTGTTCTGAAAAAATATTTAATCTTCACCTCATGCGATAAGTACTTCTACTCCAGTTTGTACTGGAAGGGACGGCATTTGGAGGGTAAACGTAAGGAGAACCGTCTCTGTGTATCAAAAGTGTCCGTTGAAAGGTGTTAAATAAGGGTGGCTACAATAAAAAAAAAAAAAAAAATATCTTTATTGCTATTATACATAAGATCTGATAACTTAAAATCCCTGACCCTTGAGCTAGTAGTTATAAACTGAATTACAGAGGTCAGTGCATTCCCTTTGGTAATAGGCGTATACAAAAAGAAATTGGTGATCTTTAAAGTCGGTTTACGGACGATAGTTTTACGTGATAACTTCATGAAGAAACGTAATGGCTAACATGTATACCTATAATATAACCAAACAATGGCTTCCGTCGAGGTGAGCCGATCGACAGAATCGCGACCGGGTATAAAATTTCTAACTCTGCATAGGACTTCAATCTGTCAACAACTGCTAAATTCATACCATACCTTGCTATGCCTATGCTAGTGCAATTTAGCGGGTTTTGGAACTTATTTACTGCGTAAATCTGGATACTTTTTCAACTTTTGCTTATATGAGATATTTCTCCATACCTTGGGTCCGAATCCCGCCGAGGGTAAACATAAAAATTTGTGTGATGAGCACTTCGATTTATCTGTAAACGTATCTATTTATGTATTTGTGAATGTACATATGTCAGTTGTCAAATACCCATAGTACAGGGTCTGCATAGTTTGGGGTCAGATGGCCGTGTGTGAATATTATTATTATTATTATCTCTACCTTCCATAGAACGGCACTATTCAGATATCCTCCTTAGAGGATTTAGAAGCCGCGAGGACATATTTGACAGTTTTTTTCGTTATAGCCACGAATTCGTGGTTATGCATCGTCGTAGGTTGGGTTATATTAAGTCGTAGGTTATATCTCTACAGTATCATGTGTGTTCCAGTTCAGTGTTCCTATATTTTGATAAATATGGGGAAGGCTAGACGTTCAATAAATATCGTGATCCAAAGGTATTTATTCCTTATCGTGATATTTATTGTGCGCGTAGGTTGAAGTGATCATAAGATTTCTAGATCCATATATCCCGCAATATCTCGAATCGCTATAAATATTGAACGTGTAGTCGTGCGGGTCAATATTTATCACTCCAAAACGCTCTGAGGCAGCGATGAAAGTGCATCGTGCGAATCGAAGCACGCTGTACCTTCAAGACCTTTAACAAAAATCGAGTTTCTCATTACTGTGTATTTTTTAAGTTCCCTCTGTTCCCTGGTAAGTATAATCTGGGTATCTTCAAGGCACGAGTGAACCGGTTCATCCTAGGCAAGCGTGTTCCAACTTAGGCTGCATTATCACTTAAGATCAGGTGAATTGCGGTCAAACGCAAGCCTATTTGATAATAAAAAAAGTAAAATGGGGGTTACGATTTCCAATAGATTATCGAAACAGACGTCGGGCTTCTGAAAATAGTTTTTAGTCGTCCATTTCATTATGAAGTCTGATTCCACCAGCCAATTTCTTACCCATCGTTTCCTTTTCACTCCTTTTTTTAATGATATAAGCTAGCGCAAAAGCGCATTAATAATGGCAAAAATACGTTTTATTTGAAGGAGGACGGCTGTTCAATAGTTTACCGGAAGATTGAATGGTATTATAGTAGTTGTAGCAGTAGTATCACGAGCTGGTGTCCGCAACTCCACGTCTAAGCGCGTATTTAATAATAATACTGGTACTATATTAGTTATCATTACTTAAATATATCATTACAAGCGAAGTGTTATTTAATTTCTTATGAGAAATAAAGTTCTTAAAAACCCATATTGATAAAATAATAGCTATAGGTACAGACTTTTATTTTTATTGTATTTTTCATGGTAACGTCAGCACCATAGTAAGCGAGCCACTCGAGCCACAATGTCAGTATTGTGGCTCGAGTGGCTTGTTTACTACGGTGCTTGATAAATATTGAACGTCTAGGATAGTACTAATACATACTGTGGTCTAGGGTATAATTACCGGCACGTAAGTTGGCAAGAGATTTTGTAATGGGGGAAGTTCGTGCACGCACAAATTCATACATTTTTACATGCGCGAACTTACCCCACTACATTTCTTGCCAACTTACGTGCCGGTAACTGCAGACCGCGATCATCGTGCGTACACGACTTCCAAACTAAAGACATCATAAGATTTTTTTTAAGGTCGTCCAAATCGTTACAGATATTAATAAATAAATAAATAAATATCTTGGGACAACTCACACACGGTCATCTGGTCCCAAGCTAAGCAGAGCTTGTGTTATGGTAACCAGACAACTGATATACATACTTATATAATTTATAAATACATACATATTATAGATAAACACCCAGACACAGAACAAACAATCATGCTCATCACACAAAGTTTGTCCTGGGTGGGAATCGAACCCACGACCTCCGGCTTAGCAGTCAGGGTCAGTGACCACTAGACCAACAGGCCCGTCAAATTAATTGAACGTCTAGCCTTCCCCTAAGATCAAATGTCATAAAAGCACAATAACAAAAGCCTCTGACAAAGGCACACACAACAGCGAGTATTATAATCCTGCTACAACATTAATCCAGTAAACACAATGAGATAACGAAAATACTGCGAAAAATGCCTAAATAGTTGTTAATACAATATCTGCTCAAAACCATTAAATAAAATGGAACACATTTGGAGTAACGTATAATACCTTTTATTCATTCACTAGAATGGGCTGTTGTGACCCCGGTGCTCATTGCCAGTGTAAGTTCAAAAACCCTCGTGTGCTGTCTGCGACTGCTCTGCTATGCATGATCATCATGTACCTTTTGTGGTCGATATACCGGTGCCGACGTGAAATGAATTCATGTTCCGAAACAGCAGGAGCAAGATCTGGAGCAAGATCAGGAGCAAGATCAGGAGCAAGATCAAGAGCAAGGTCTGGTAGAGCATGTTGTCGACACTAAAATGAATTTCAAAATTGTTTCATAATGTTGTACGGTACTTATGTATTGAAAGACTAATGCCCAGTTTGTGATGTTTTTAACTGGAGTTTATCTTTAGCCTCCGATAGTATTTATTGATTCAATATCTGGTTTCGAACACTTAGTTAATGAATAAATTCGCTTATTGTAAATATACTTAGTTCATGAATAAATTCGCTTATTGTAAATAGATATTTTCGTCGAATGAATGACTATTGAGAACTTATTTGAGACTTTCAGAAACGGAGCTCTAGATCCTCATTAGTGTCATGAAATAAAGGCCCAGAGCCTAGTTTAGGCACCAGTCTCCAACAATATTAAATAACAAATAATATGTATTTTACTACTCCGATAACTCTATGCCTAGTAATGTTTTGGCTAGAAAATAAATTAACATTATTTTAGATACTCCATTAATACCCGTGTTTGAGGCATTGAACCGGAGTTTATTTATTCGATAGTGCTGCTTACATCTAGAATAGCACTCAGTTACCAGGTTAGGTTATTTATCTTTACCATAAAATCAGGCGGAAAATTAAGACGTGTGCCCTCATTATTTAAAAATAGTATCTATTTTTCAAAAAACGTATACAACCACAGATTGTTATAAACCTACACCACGAAATAAACATAATATTTATCTACAAATGAAAACTATTTACAAATGAAGAGATAGACGAATACGAAATATATATTTAATAGAAGTAGGTACTAAACTTGAAAATATTTTTTCGACCAATTGGAAAGACAGTTGAGGTCAATCACGGGGTATATCCTGAGCTGCACTATAATTTAATCAACAATATTCAACATAAACATCATGGGTACACTACATAAATACGAAAAACTTTATTCCGAAAGTCAGAAATACGAATTTCAAAATACCGATTTTCATAATTCCGAATAGTTCAAAATTCCTAATATGGCAACTCCTATTCATCCTATTTTTATAATACTAAAATTTCAAAATTCCGAACGTTTATAATTACTATTCTCAAAATACCGAGTTT
Organism: Charanyca ferruginea; assembly: GCA_947361185.1. Classification (NCBI taxonomy): domain Eukaryota; kingdom Metazoa; phylum Arthropoda; class Insecta; order Lepidoptera; family Noctuidae; genus Charanyca; species Charanyca ferruginea. The sequence continues at coordinate 14,167,381 of OX376059.1, read as the reverse complement.
CAAAAGATCGAATAACAAAAAGTCCGACATAATGAAAATACCGAACATCAAAAATACGAATTCCGATTATTAAAATTCCGATTATCTTTATCGTTATCGTGCAATCGTTTATCGTGCAAGCAAGCATGCAGCATGCAAGCAAGCATGCAGCGTGCAAGCAAGCATGCATCATGCGAGCGAACATGCAACATGCAGCAGGCATGGTTTCTGTCACGGCTACGGCGTTGCGGGGCTCCGGCGGTACCACGCGAGCTTATCGTCGCAGATGGTATTCACGCTCACCACCGCAGCTTCGGCTTACTGGCCGGCTTAGCCGGCCAGCCTCAGCCGCGGCGGCGGGCGTTAAAACCACCTGCTCCTCAGCTCGCTGGCCGCCTCGCCCCTCCGCGCCTACGCGAATTTAAATTACACTCTAGGGGTAGGGCAGACAAGACTACGTGGAGTCGGTTTCACAGCAATTCATTTCTGTCATTAACTTTTGTAGCACAACATATTGACTTTTTAAGATTATTTTTGTTATTGTCTTTCTTTTTATACCTATATATTTTTGTTGAAATAAATTCCATAGAAAAATACACCGAATAAACAATATTTGTTAAAAAGTAATTCTACTGTTTGATAAGTTTGTTAAAAATTCTTTGAATTGTGTTTCTGTGAAATATGTTTCATTCAAGTAAATAGTCTTTGAAACAATAATAGTCGAAATAAAAATACAAGAACCAAATATTATATGAAACATTTTCTGGGAAACGAAATTCTATGAAATTTCTGTCTGCGAAACAAGGGGACACCATTTTGAATATATATGCGTAGCTGAATTGAATCAGAATCCTAATTTTAACAGTTTATTCGGAATATTGAAATTCGGAATTTCGTTTTTCGGACCGAGAACTCATCGAGCATTTGATTCTTCGAACATATGAAAATCGGAAAACAAACAAATTGGATTTACGACATTCGGTAAAATAACTTTCGTGATTTTAAATATTAGAGATTATAATTTTTAGGTATTATGAAATTCGGGCTTTTGAAAATCGGAATATCGAAATTCGGAATAAAATATTTCGGAATATTTGGGTGTTCCCAAACATCATACCATTGTCTCGATATCCATGCAAGCCTCTTAAGAGAGGATTCTCTTAACAATACGCACCGTGTCCAAGAGTACCGCTTACTGAATTAAGCAGTTGGCGCAGTGGCTGAGCAATTGGCTGTTGCTCTGGGTGTCGCGGGTTCAATTCCCGCACGGAACAAATATTTGTATGACCTACAGATAGATGTTCCGGGTCTGGGCTGTTAGTGTGTATGTGAGTTTAAGTGTTTGTAAACGCACCCACGAGATAAGAGAAACTCAGTGTGGGGCAACGATTTTTAAAAAAAAGTTATGCTCTTGATCCAACCGCTCCAAGAGAACCTCAGGTGTTGGCATAAGGCTCTTGGTTATTATGCCATTTTCTGTCACGACTATCGGCACAATGACTACTGTTTTAACATCCCACATGTCGACAATCGCGGGAGCCAAGTCAATATTATACTTTATCTGCTAATCCTTTTCAGGTTTGATGATATTGAATCAACATCATTATTCAACGCTTTAATTTTCGACACGTTTGGCGCAGTGGTTGAGCGATAGACTGCTGCGCAGCGTGTTGCGGGCTCAAATCCCGCCCAGGGTAAACATTTGTGTGATGAGTATTCGTGTTTGCCTTGTGTCTGATTGTTGTTTGGGGTCAGATGACCGTGTGTGAAATGTCCCCACATTGAACTTGACCCTGGTTTAAAAACGGACCAGCTCATTTCAAATCTCTGTGTAATTAATTATGTGTACTTATTATTTTGGCAAAAGTGCTGCATTCATAGATATCGGCTGCATTACTATCCAGCAATAACAGAACCAAAACATCCAAATCTTGTGCTAATAATAAATTTCGAAAAATGGGAGGATTGTTGAATGTGCGTTGGTTTATTTTGGTCCACCAAAATAACCCCAAAACCAAAAACCCTAAACAATTGGGAACATTGGGGTTATTCCCGAATAACTCGAATATTATTTGATAGTTATAGTAGTAGCGCTCTTTGCGAAGGAGCTTGTCCAGGAAAGTACTACTTTCAGGCGCTTCCAAATAACCTTGAGAATTAATTCCCTCTTCGTAGCAGAATTCGCACAATATTTGAAATTATTTTTACAAAAAAAGAGAAGACCATGAATATATATATTTGATGTGAAATTTTGTTCAGAAAAATGAAAAGCTGACATTAAAGTGTCCACGAGCTACAAGCAGAACTTAGACGTATTATTCTAAATATCCACCACAACAAGATAAAAAAATCGACAGGGAGCGAAATAATCAAAACAGTGCGACTTTTACTTTCAAATGAGTCCCCATTTTGAGCATTTGATAAATTGATTAATTTTGTATTAAAAATGTTAAAATTCATGGTCTTCCTTTTATTTCTGACACTATGTTATTCAGCAAAAAATAATCCTTATGATAAAGCCTTTTGATCGGTATGATAAAGCTACAGGGTGCTTATTTTTCTCGTGTAACGAGATTCGATTCCCGGTTCAACCATGTAATTATTTAATTAATTTAATTAAATTGTTTTTGGAACGACAAAAAGCATTACTTTTTCAAACACTTTGCTGAAAACCGGCAAAACTGAAACGGGTCTATAATTATTCGTGTCCTTACAATCGCCGGATTTAAAAAGTGGTATAATCTTGCTTTACTTCATTAAATCCGGGAAAACCCCTTGGTCTACACACAAATTAAAAATGAAAGCTAAATAGGGTGCCACTGTCTCAATAACCGATTTACAAACATTAGTAGACATCCCCCGTAAATCTTCAGTAGCCTTGATCTTGAGTTGTTTAAAAGTCTTTATAACGATTGCAGGGTTTATATGTTTAAATTTAAATTCCGTGGGGCAGGCTGGAACATTCGAACTTAACAAATTAAAAGCAAGTGACGGCGAGGAATCTAAAGTTTCAGTAGTTTTAATAGGAACATTGGTAAAGAATGATGCAAATTCCTGCGCAACTTCTATATTAGTACTTATGAGACCACTGGAAGTCTCCAGAGTGTAGTCAGTATTATGTCTTTTGTTCCTATTTGTTTCATTATTAATAATTTTCCAAACAGTCTTAATTTTATCATCAGCTGATTTTACTTTGTTTCTAATGTATTAATGAACCACCACGCAGCATAGATTTCCGATTAAAACAACTGCTCACAGTATAATTTTCATAAGGTTTCAACCAATGTTCAGTAAAACAAATAATGTCGAACATTGTCTTTTCTAAAAACAATTCAATTTCTAATTGCTTGGAAGAAAAACCTTGAATATTTTGATGAAATAATTTCAAGGAATGTTGCTTAGCCCTTTTTTTTTAATTCTCTGCATGATTGCTAGAAGATACCTTGTTATTACTAAGTTGAACTATATTGATACTGGTACCTTCTGTTGTCTTACTTACTAGTTTAAAGTACTTGAGCTTACCACCTTAACATTAGTATTATTACTAACCTAGCTAGCTAGTTATAGAACACTTCGACATACTAATTATGTCTGAGCTAATATTAAAAGCTAATAGCCATGCTATCTGACGTCTAAACCTAATGGGCAGATACGCTGTATTTCTAGTCGATTTTTTAGTAGCGTAAGCGACAGCGGAAGCGAAAGCGGAAGCGGAGGCGGAAAGCCGAAGGCGGAAGCGGAGGCGGAAAGCCGAAGGCGGAAGCGGAAGCGGAGGCGGCAAGCCGAAAGCGGAAGCAGAGGCAGAAAGCCGATAGCCGAAAGCCGAAAGCCGAAAGCCGAAAGCCGAGAGCCGAGAGCCGAAAGCGGAAGCGGAAGCGGAAACGGAAGCGGGAGCGGAAGCGGGAGCGGAAGCGGGAGCGGAAGCGGGAGCGGAAGCGGGAGCGGAAGCGGGAGCGGAAGCGGGAGCGGAAGCGGGAGCGGAAGCGGGAGCGGAAGCGGGAGCGGAAGCGGGAGCGGAAGCGGGAGCGGAAGCGGGAGCGGAAGCGGGAGCGGAAGCGGGAGCGGGAGCGGAAGCGGGAGCGTAAGCGGGAGCGGAAGCGGGAGCGGAAGCGGGAGCGGAAGCGGGAGCGGAAGCGGGAGCGGAAGCGGGAGCGGAAGCGAAAGCGGAAGCGGAAAGCGGAAAATTAAAAACACAAACAAGTTAAAACGAAAGCCGGACGTAAACGTAGCGTTTATCCGCTAAAGTGATTCGACAAATGTCGATTTTACATTTGTTTTGCTGATCAATTTGAATAATTTCATTTTGAATAATTTGATTTGATCTTGTTTTTTTTTTGACAACAACCGGAACCTGAACACACAACACATTAGAAATTGTAAATAAACAGTTACAATAATTTAAAACATCTACAAAATTAGCAAGACAAGATTAACTTCCTCAATGCCTTTTGTTTTTTTTTTATATCGACGTAAAAAAAGTCCACAGATCTCGTGCCTCTCTGAAAGGGAACTCAGGTTCTACTCTATCAGTGGGTAAGTTTCCCATTATATTGGACAATGTTGTCCCCTTGAAGCGACGACAGACTAAACAGTTTCTAGCTACGTCTCTAGCGAACTTGCGGCCTCCTATAGGCCAGTAGCGCTCACGGATAGAAGAGTGTAAATGTTGTGGTCCAGCATGCAAGAGCTGGGGAAAAATTAGTTTTGTTAAATAGTGATCAGATTTTAGAACAATAGGATGTCTTTTTTCATAGGGGTAGGCAGACGTATCAATGCGTCCACCAACACGAAGTAGACCTGCATCATCTACAAAAGGATTTAATGAGCACAGGTGAGTATTAGTTTTAAGTGGTTTATTGGATTTTAGGTTGCTTATTTCCTTTTCAAAGGATTCTTTTTGAGCTATTTTAGTGAGAACAGTCATGGATTTTTCAAGTTCATGAACTTGTAGAGTTCCCGTTAGCTTATAGTAGGTTTATTACAATTATAGACAAATCTGTAGAACCAGTCATATATTCTTTGTAAAGAAATTAATTTAGAGTATTTTTCAAAATTTACTAAGAGTACCTCAGGTGGTTCCTCCGCCACCAAAGCGGGCATCGATTTAATTTCTGGTAGGTCAATTACTTTTCCGGCTGAAAGGGAAGGCCATGTTGATTCGGGTTCCTTTAGAAAGGCAGGCCCATGCCACCATAGGACTGAATGTTGTACGTCTTGGAGTTCCACACCTCGTTAAATCGTACAAAGTTGTTCTTATTTTGCTAGAATAATAAACTATATTAGTTTAAATAAGACATAATATGAACATACATGTTGTATTTTCTTACAATTACATAATTACAATTACATAATATGCACAAAACACAATATAATACGAATCACAAATACGAAACAACAATAATTAATGTATCAAAATAATATTTACAATTACATGCACAAAACACAATAAAAAACGAATCACAAATACGAAACAACAATAACTAATGTATCGAAATAATATTTACAATTACATAATGTGCACAATACACAATATAATACGAATCACAAATACGAAACAACAATAATTAATGTATCAAAATAATATTTACAATTACATAATATGCACGAAACACAATATAATACGAATCACAAATACGAAACAACAATAACTAATGTATCAAAATAATATTTACAATTACATAGTATGCACGAAACACAATTTAATACGAATCACAAATACGAAACAACAATAACTAATGGATCAAGATAATATTTATAATTACATAATATGCACAAAACACAATATAATACGAATCACAAATACGAAACAACAAAAACTAATGTATCAAAATAATATTTACAATTACAAAACAAAAATAATTAATGTATCAAAATAATATTTCATAATATACACAAAACACAATATTAATACTTGACGGCACGGTTGGCGCAGTGGCTGAGCGATCGACTGCTGCGCAGCGTGTTGCGGGTTCGATTCCCGCCCAGGGTAAACATTTGTGTGATGAGCACTTGTGTTTGTCTTGTGTCTGGGTGTTGTTTATCTATAGGTATATGTATGTATTTACAAAAAAAAAATGTACTTGTGTATGTATACCAGCTGTCAGACACCCATAGTACAGGGTCTCCCTAGTTTGGGGTCAGATGGCCGTGTGTGAAATGTCCCCACATATTATATTATATATTATATTAAATACCAAAAAAATCAAAATAAAATTTACAATTACATAATATGCACAAACACAATATAATATGAATCACAAATACAAAACCTAAATAGCAAAAGTACTATAATATATTCAATTTCAATCTAATATATAAAATTCTCGTGTCACAGTTTTCGTTCCCGTACTGCTCCGAAACGGCTTGACCGATTCTGATGAAATTTTTTGTGCATATTGGGTAGGTCTGAGAATAGGCCAACATCTATTTTTCATCCCCTTTTTTCACCCCTTTTTCATCCCCCATTAGGTCGATCGGGACAGGACAACGTCTGTCGGGTCAGCTAGTATTATATATATTTTAATTTCATGTATTGAAATGTCGCCTATGTTACCCGGGCCATAATAACAAATCGATTGACATCTTGTTCATAGTAATCGGATGAATAGTTTAGAAGCTACGGAGGAACATACGTAAATACAAACATATATGGACTGCTAAAATCATAACCCTTCCTTTTGGCTTCACCGTAGTCGGGTAAAAAATAACAATAGACAATATTACTTAAGAGCGCGTATCCGATTCGTGACGAAAACTTCATGTTTTTGCGTTTTGCCCAGAGCAATATCGTAATTATGTGAGCAGATTATTTAAAGACAATTTACAGTTTTAGAAACATTAAGTCTTGATTTAGACAGCTACTTTGAGTAAAAGTTTAATTTATAATTATGGTTTCTTAAAGCGAAGACAATTCTTTTATATCGTTTTACGAAAATAGCCGTCAGAGTTAACTTTCAGGACGAATACAACCATTACAATATGCCAAAATATTTTGTTTTATGCGTTTTTCCAATAGTATATACAGTCATAAAGACAGTTACAGAGCCAAAATTACGAAAATATTACTATTATGTATTAAAAAACAATGTTGAAAAAGTAGAAAATCGGTTCACTTTGACTAATTTTTTTCACCAGTATTTCAATTAAAACATAACTGATATATTTATTTTATGAAAGTAAATGTTATGTTTAATATACAGAATATTTTACAGTCCGTTATACGAGCTCATTTATTTTAGACAATTATTTTAAAAAGCACTGTAAAGCATCGCGCGCTGTCGTTTACCGATCAATTTCCGAGTGCTTATTTCGTGCATATTTTTTTTTCTGATGCACACAAGCAGACCATTGTATTGTACTAGTGTGTGTCAATGCTGCTACGCCGTTCTAGCAATCGTTTGGATTTTGAGTTGCGCTAAATCAAATACGCGCCCTTAAACTTATAACAATAAACCAAGAGCACAATAAAGTTGTAGACAAATAACACAAAACAATTTTCAATTTTACAATTTACACAAAATACAAGAAACCAAACTTTTAATAATAAGAAATCACTAGAAATATACCTATAAATATTTTTTTAAAGAAATAAAAAATTTGGAAATAAATATAAAAATTCAAAATAAATATTTATATTTATTTTAATAACATAAAAAGCTTTGAACTGTGCAATAATCAACAATCATACTACTTATACATATATCCTGCGCCGCGCACGCCTCCTGCGGTATGCTGACATTTCGCTACATAAAGGATAAGCCACAGCCTAGACCGTAAGAGATAGAGAGGTCCAGTTTTTTTTTTTAATGTAGCCCAACTTAATACCGCGAGGGCTTTTTTTTATTTTTTCCTTATCGCTTCTCGTTTTCGATAAATTGTCGATTTAATGCGAAAAAATGAGTAATTTTTCTACACTTTTGCGATTTTTGAACAAAGTTTTTGAGTTTTTCAAATTTTTTTTTCACCATATTGTAGACCTTGTTAAGACACATCTTTTGAGACCTAGAACATCAAGGTAGCCCCAAAACTCACGAGACCAGGGCGATGTCTCACTCTGACTGTTTGGGGGCTATACTGAAGCGATCGAAAAAACATTTTCAATGTTTAAACAGCCAACCTAACGTATGCATTGCATATTCTATGGGCTTTATACTTTCGATTGGTATGGAATTTTATATTAACCAAACCAGTGAAATGTTTAAAAAAAAAATAATTGTTAATTAATCATATTCTGGACTGAAATTTTTTAGACAACCCATTTGTATTATATTTATTGACATATTTAATTCAATATAAAACACTTTTCATCCATTAACCAGCTCGGTGATGGTCGTTTTATGGTGGTATCCTATACTAATAGGTACATTTTAAAATGTTGTGTGAATTGCAATTGCACGGTATAATCACAAAGTACTTACGTATAGCTGCGTCGCGCCCGAGCAGAGAGACCACTCAGAACAAACCGCTTTTCGCATGCACACATTGACATTACGGTTATATATAGGCATTCTCAAGCAGACTTCAGTCTCGAGTGTCACGTGTTACCAAAATGTAAGTAACTGACATTGTATGACAAACAGGAAAATTTTGTTATAAAAAAATTGCAGAGTTCCAACCAGTGTCAATAATATAATAATATAATATAATATATGTGGGGACATTTTCACACACGGCCATCTGACCCCAAACTAGGGAGACCCTGTACTATGGGTGTCAGACAGCTGATATACATACACAAATACATTTTTTTTTTTGTAAATACATACATATATAGATAAACAACACCCAGACACAAGGCAAACAAATGTTTACCCTAGGCGGGAATCGAAACCGCAAAACGCTGCGCAGCAGTCGATCGCTCAGCCACTGCGCCAACCGTGTCGTCAAAAAAAAAATATGTCGTCAATAATAAAATTTCATATCGTCACAAATAAGCAAGTTTAGGTAATTATTTTTTAAGATGGCGGGAGCGGTCCCTTTCTATTTTGTGGTATAATAGTTTTATTGGGTTGTCATGTCATCATGTGTCATCCATCCACCAATGGTGACTGTATAATATGCACACTCACAATATATAATATGCACACTCACTAACACACTAGTTGGCTCGCCAACGCACCACCGCCCAGGCCGGCAGTCCGACAACGACTGGCCGCCCCACCTATCGCACCGGTATTTATAACCGAGCGACGTATGCGCCCGAGACAACGTCATAATACTGTTATCGGTTTGTAGCGTGATATATTGATATCTCTACATACACTACATCCCTTCCTTGTTTTAACGTAGTTGTATGTTACCACTTGACCAGCACCTGCAACTGTCCAATCGGCTAACTACGCACTCTCGCCGGCAGCCCTCGTGACACCGACTCAGTGACACTAGACAAGACACGGGCAGCGTATGTACCCACCTATATACACTACATCTCCCTCCTTTATCAAATTAATTGACGCAACCAGTATTTTTCCAAAAACATACATTGCTCATCCACCCGACGTCTTACGACTACTACAAATTGATTGAGTAATCATTTTCCTAATCAAATCACCCTCCGGAGACCCAAGGTGTCCGCCTGGACTTCCTGGACGCAACCACAGGATTCACCCTCAACCCTCCGCGACAGCACCGCACCGTTGCGCTCCGCCATCCCGGCAGATCGCCACTGATTATAGACAGTTTGTCTCACAGTCATCAATAACGTTGACGGGGACAATAGATACCCCGTCCCATGCGTTTTGTTACAACCAACGACACTATAAACAATCATTATTTTTATAAAACTTGTGTATGTTTAACGTAGTAAATCATTACACAAGATTTGACTGCATTTTGCTAAGCAAAGCGGTAGCGCTGGAGTGTAGGAATTAAACATAATTGACAGTTTAAAACTCATGAAGTAATTATGTTGAGTCACTATCTTATTGTTGATTTATTTAAATGGAGTTTATTTGTAAATTAATTACAGGTTAATTTACTCATATTATACGATTTTAATTCTGTTATTGGTTCTATGTGATTAAACCTCTAAAGCACTTTCCCAGGGAAATAACTCTGTTATTATAACAAACCTAACTAAAATCAGTACCTATTTTCACTTGAGTCGGACATGTTTTATTAGAATATAATGTATCCCTACAATTCGGCTGATAACCAAATCTAGTCTTTAGTAACCGTTCTATCAAACAAATAAACAAATAGCCGTTGGGACACGTACTTTGGCTCTTTCATACAAATAGTTATCATCATAGACGGGGGGTCTATGATGGGGTTGGTAAACAACGCGTGCCAGCATGATTTCATAATCTTTCACAAATCTTCGGGATGTTTCACCAGCGACAGATAGGCCTATCTATCACCAGTACGATAAAACTCGAGATAGAATAGGTTATCGGGTTATACTAGCACAAATGCCTTCGTTCACAACCCAGACAAATGGCATCTCCTACCGCCAGGCAGCTGAAGAAAAGGGGGCGACAGATAAGAACCAAGTCAGAGATGTTAATCAGTTTTTTCTTGAACCTCGCCGTGCTTTCAATCAATACACCCCGACATGACAGCTGTAATTGCATGAACACTCCAGATAGACTTAAATGGACAGGTCTTATTAATATCTGTCTCTTTCTTGTTTTTATTGGAGAGAAAGATATAAATAGCTAAAAATGAGTTCAGCTCGTGCACAACTGAATTGGCACCAATAACTTCCAAGACGGATTATTTGTACCAAGTTCCTTGCATTTGTGACAATACAAAGCTGAGTAAGGTGTTGAAAAAGCCATGGTCACGAAGCACTCTGATTTCCATGAAACCGTTGAGACCCAAATCCCTTGCAGAGCATCTGGGATCTGTGACTGAACCAACCCGCCAACTGCATGACATCATACACAAACCGCATGGTGCTATTTTTTTCAAATAAACACCAACTGGCTTAGATATCTACGTAAGCAGATCTGAAACACAAACATGTAACCATGTAACATTGTTTGAAGTAAATAAAGCAGCTGAATACAAATATCGCCAGTTATTTAGTTAGATCTCGGTCACTTCCATAGGTGGGCTCAGTCATTAATGGATTGTTGTAAATATCAGGATAGTATAACTTCCTCAAACCCTTGGAAATTGCTGAAATGAAAATATTAAAGTTAGCTAGTACTTGTACCTGCCCCTTGTTTCCTTGTTGCCCCTTGCTGGTCCCTTGTTGTGTTGTGCTGTTGTCCTCCATTGTCTTTCCTTTTTTGTTTGTTGTTTTTTCCTCAAAACCTCAAATATACTAAAATAATGCAGGTCTGGGAACTCCGGAATCCCAGTCCACAACCATTATATACATTAATCGAAGGTTCCTTGAGATCTTTTGTTGGAGAACTTTAGTCCGCGCATAAAACTTTATTACAACATCTGTCAACACCAATCCATCCATCTACTTGATGTCCGCATGTCACTGCAGGGGTTCAGCAGAATATCAGCGTCACCTATTTTTTCTTGATAAATGCTAAGCTAGCCTCCCATTTAGTGCACTATTGAGTTTCCAATTGGATGAAGGTTTTTTATTACCACTTGTGGCAACGGCGTGTCACTATGCCGCTACGCCTCATACTCGCGCATAAGCTTTTATCTCTTTCATCGCTCTTCCAATCATCTATTTTCTTCCGTTCCTTCGCTCTATACTTTCATCTTAGCTTCTCTTATCCGTTCGAGTGCAAAAGAATTGTACATACTACAGTATGTTGCTACAGGAAATTGCTGTAATAAACAGTGAGTTAAGTGGAAGTGTTGTTTCTATCTTCTATACAGACTATACACACATGACGCTCCCACAATAATTACCATGATGAAATGACAGAATTATCATAAAGTTTCCAACTTAATGGGGGTTATTCCAACCATTTTCTAATTTAATGGAGGTTTTTCCAATTTAATGGGGGCTACTAGCCATTTCAGACTTACCCGTATGATAGAAATACATACTGACACAGAATAAACCCATTATCATTTATGTTTAATAGACGTATATTCCATTTTCTTTACTGTACTTCTAGATTACTCTGGCTCACAAACTAATTTATTGTGGTTGAAATATGAGGGGTGGTTGTTTACTGTTTCAATATTTGTAAATATGTGAACACTATGTATATGTATACATAACTTAGCTGTCATTTCTAGATTTTAATACTTTGTGGTTACTAGTGGTTTTTATGCAAGGTATTCACGTACAATTTATATAATTCCTGTACGTACAAAATATTGTAAACATTTTCTTTTTAAAAGAGTAAGTATGGAGTTTCTTCTTCTTTCTTCTCCATACGAAACTACCACTTGGAATGAGTAACTAGATTCAATTTTCTTAATATGACGTTTAAAAGTGCCTTTTCATGGTTTAATTGAAATAAATGATTTGACTTTGACTTTGTTTAGTTTTCCTTAACCACATCCAGTGTATCCGGTATGTATATAAACAGGAACAACTACTGCTGACCTGTTTTCCTAATAAAACTGTCAATTTAATGACCAGTAGGTATATTCTACTGCATCCACAGTCGTTTCCGACAAATGTCAATTTAATGACCAGTAGATATAATCTACTGCTTTCACAGTCGTTTCCGACAAATGTCAATTTAATGACCAGTAGATATAATCTACTGCTTTCACAGTCGTTTCCGACAAATGTCAATTTAATGACCAGTAGATATAATCTACTGCTTTCACAGTCGTTTCCGACACATGTCAATTTAATGACCAGTAGGTATGAGCTACTGCTTTCACAGTCGTTTCCGACACATGTCAATTTAATGACCAGTAGGTATGAGCTACTGCTATCACAGTCGTTTTCGACACATGTCAATTTAATGACCAGTAGATATAATCTACTGCTTTCACAGTCGTTTCCGACACATGTCAATTTAATGACCAGTAGGTATGAGCTACCGCTTTCAGTCGTTTCCGACACATGTCAATTTAATGACCAGTAGGTATGAGCTACTGCTATCTATCACAGTCGTTTCCGACACATGTCAATTTAATGACCAGTAGGTATATTCTACTGCTTTTGTGCTTCTTGATTTGTTGTTTTAGAACTAATCTTGTAGATAGCACAAATCAAGTAACCAAGCTTGAGGTCCCCAGTTTGACTTCCATTTGATTTTGTAATGCAACAATCTTCTTCTTCTTCTGCCCTTATCACTTGTTACTTGGGGTTGGCACAACACGTTTTCGTCTTGTATTCCGTCCTGTCCTACCTCATGCTTTTACTGAGTCCTTTACCATTCAAATTATTCACACAATCCATCTATCTTTTCTTTAAATAAATTGATTTGATTTGGCTCCTTTCCCTCTCCATCCATTCATTTTGGAATGTAACAATTTTATGTATATTTCCTTCCGAATAATTATCTACCTGTAGGAGACTGTTTTTTATCTGCATTAAAGAGTAGAGAATATAACAAAGTTGTGTTCCTCTTAGATAAGTTCTTTGTTTTCTCAGAAAACATTATTTTTTTCAATCTACCTTAATAAATAAATGTTATTTTCTCTTTTTCTTATAAACATGAATAATCGCCATTATTACGCATTATTCTATTTCTCTTTTTTTTTATAGAGTTTTGTATTCTAAGAAAAACAACATTATTTCAATCGACCTTCAAAAATAAATGTTACTTTCTCTTGTAAACATGAATAATCATCATTATGACACATTTGATTTATAATAAAATATAAAAACTCACGGTTTTATCCTCGTCGCCAATGTATAATATGCACACTCACAATATATAATATGCACACTCACTAACACACTAGTTGGCTCGCCAACGCACCACCGCCCAGGCCGGCAGTCCGACAACGACTGGCCGCCCCACCTATCGCACCGGTATTTATAACCGAGCGACGTATGCGCCCGAGACAACGTCATAATACTGTTATCGGTTTGTAGCGTGATATATTGATATCTCTACATACACTACAGTGACCATTGGTGACAGTATGACTAGCACTAGAGACATCTAGTCGATTAAGTATAGATTATAGCTACACCCAGGCCTTGCCTTAAATTCGCATCATTTGAAAAATGGGCGGAGCTTGACCACATAAGGACAGAACCGCGAAGTATCTATACTCCATTTATTTATTAGAAAAAAGAGGCTCATAGAAGCAGGAAGGCAAAACATTTTATTTCAAAGATAAGATAAAACAATTTTAAATAAACTTATTTTAACATAATTTTGATAAATAGATCTAAGATAGTACTAAATATGGGTGTATAGTAATATAAACAGAATAAAAGTCTTTTAAAGATTAGGTAACATTTTAAAGGTAAACGGCAGCCGTGTATGGGAATTTAGTACCGCTAATGAAATTGCATTATTTAGGATAGTTTTTGTTTTGAATGGCAGTCAATACGATAGACAAGCCCTATTTCAATTCTTAATTTTTTAGAAGTTCGGCCGTAAATGTTATAACCAGTTTTATTTTTTAAGGTTATGTACAGACGCCAGCAGGTCAACCTACCCGAAACTGTCACATTTTCACAATCAATCTTGAACCTTATTCTTTAACCATAAAGTTAAAAATCGATTAAAGAAATGTGACAGATTGTAGTAGCTTAATGTGCTGGCGTCTGTACCAAACAAAAAGCATAAAGGTAATAAGAGTGGAGGCAACACTGAACACCTAAGTGAAACCAACTGTGGGCAGACGCTCTTTTTCTGAATGCATACATAAGATAAAGAAAACACATATAACTGTCTCATTCTTATGTATGCATTCAGAAAGAGAGCGTCGGCTGACTTGGTTTCACTTAGGTATTTAGAGTGTTGCCTCCACGTTTATCTATAAGCTTCTTAGTACCAAACAAATTACCAATATAGAATGTTACATTACCTAAACATTATTTTGGTGATAAAGTAAATGTTCTAAGGTTGCTTGTCGCTATCTTTGTAGTGTATTACTTACCATTAAGTGGGTAGATTGAGATGAAGATTATACCTACTCAGTGGGGTGCATTATAGCGGATTGCAACAGTTTGATAATGATGTAGTTCTGATGGGGTTTTGAGTGTAGGTAAATAAAATAATACTTTGGTTTTGTAAGTACATTTATTTTATTGTATTTATAATTTATTTTCATTATTCATTCGTAATATGAATTCATCTAAGAAAGGGGCGGTTCGGGTCATACTCTCATGGCGAGCAATTTAAGTACCAAATAATCTCATCACATGTGTGCAGCATCCACCGTTATTAAACCTACAATGCAGCAATAACTTCTGATTGCGTCCGGCCATTCATGTTTGTTTCTGCAACTATAAATACAAAATATGTTTATATAATTGGGTAACACAATTTACTGGGGTCTTGTTCCTTCTGGAACATGTAAGCTCAAATCTTGAACTTGGTCCCAGCCAGCTTCATAGGCTTCCTTCATGGATGACATCTGTAAATAATTCATTTCATGAGATTGCCATAGATATCAAAATAGAATTGATGAAATACATTTTATAAACACTAAGTTTAACAGTAACCCAACATGTTCAAGCATAAAAGAAACACAAACAAAAAACAGATAGAACACAGCGAGATTCCGAGCGACACAGCGAGTGTTTAAAGATAGTTACTATAAATGTATTATCTCATATACACCTTCTGGTGCTCCGAAAAACGGGCAATATTATCGGGATTCCACTCTCCATCTGATGTTGTGGTGGACAGACTCTGATCTGATGTTCACCATTCAAATGATCAGGTGAAGAGAGTTGAATGCATTCAACGGAAGGAGCAAGCCTAGTTCTTCTAGCTCTTAGCCAACATGGCACACAAGCTTCATCTTCAGAACGAAGCCAAAATAAAAAATATTAATAAAGAAAAACTTGCATTCAAGCATGCATGGTTATAGTGGGAAATAATGTAAGTATAATATATTTTCTTATTTTAAATCCAATAAAGATAAATAATAATATTTATAGTAGGTACATGTTTTTTTATACCTCTCGTGGTTGGAGCCAAGTGAAACTGTATTAGATACTCTTTGTTCTTCCCCTTCAATCAAATTTCTGCGTCTAGTAATTCTTAGTATGGATTGTATACATATAACACAAACTCTTTGAGGGCCAACTCGTCTACTCGGTATATTATCAGACGAATGTGAATTACTAGCTAGCTGCCAGCATGCATGGCAAACATGGTCAGCAGGTGTTATCTGGAAATAATGAAGTGATTGGAGGACTGTTCAATATTATTTTTTATACTTTTCTCTCCTTTCTGCGGTCATACTATCAGAGCCTAACTCATTCTAACATTAGAGAAACCAAGTAAGTTACAAGTAAATAACAATTTGTATGTTATACATACACATAACCGTGTTTGTTCGTTTTTCAAATAGTATTAAGATTCGTTTTAGAAGACATGCATATTTTAGTGTGGCTTAAGTTTTGTAAGGAGTACTTTTCAACACGTAAAACTTATCAGTTCGTCACTGGCCCACTCATTTGCAGAAGTTATTAGTAAACTACTTACACCTCTAGGATAAGTCGACAGTCGAATAGTATTAACGAGATCTTCACTCTCATCGGTTAAAGCGGGAATTGAGTTCTTATTCGGGACAAGCGAATGTTGCAAATTCTTCATTTTGATTCAATCACGTACACACAGTTAATAAAGCGTCTGTAAAAACGGCCAGATAATTGTGTCACAAATCACAATCCAAAACAACAGCAAAGAACTGACGGAATGAAGACCTGACAGATTTTTTTTATGCCATATGAATAATCGCCATATAATAAAAAAAAATATTGATGACGAAACTCATTCCTGTCATTAAATCATTTAGTTTACGGTAGTGTTACGTTTATTTATTAAAATTATATTATTAATAAATACGAACTGCTGAAAATAGTAACGCTACATGAAAATAAATGGCTTAGTTGCCTTAAAAAGTGGTACAAATTCTATAACACAACAACTCAAATAGTATGCGGTACATGATCCGCCGTTCGTCTTTGGTAGAATTACAGTGAAACGAACAACGATCCGGGTATTGTTCATCCCTGCTTCTGTTAGGTTTTTGACTGTAATTTTAAATTGGAATCAAATATACAACTAAATGAAAGCCACATCATTTTAGAAGATAAATTAATAGAATAGTTACAAATACGCGTGACAGCTACTCTAAAAATAGATTATAATAAATTCGGTGTCTTTCGTAACTTTAGCATGCTTATTGTAGTTTTATTACAAAGTGTGCAGTGAAAAGAACCTTTTTTAACTTCTGTCTAATGCTATTGTAAATGGAGTATAAGTATTCGTGGGCAGGACCTAGCCTAGAAAAGTGAAACGCACTTGAATGCGTTTTATGTGTAGAAATGCCGTTATGCGATCTTCTGTGGTATATTTACTTCGTGGTTGAAAAAGGTAATATTCGACGGCCATTTTGTGTCATTTGACATTTATATTTATACAAGACAAATCAAAATAGCCCTTGCATTATTACGTGTTTGGACCGCGAAGTAAATAGGTATACCTTAGATTATTGATAGGTCGCTCCGACTAGATTCAAGGAACGAGTGAACCGGTTTATCCGGGGCTAGCGTGCTCCACCTTAGGCCGCATCATCACTTAAAATCAGGTAAGTTACGACCAACGCGAGCCTTATTTATTTATTTATTTATACTTCATGCACAAACGTACAAAGGCGGACTTAATGCCTTAGGCATTCTCTACCAGTCAACCAAGGGTGGTGAAGAGATAACAAGGCAGGTGCATTACAAAAAGTAATATTTAAAAAGTGAAAAAAGATATATTTATATATATATAAAAACTACACATACATAATAATATTATGGAATATATATACCCCGAAATACACAATACATACTCATAATATATATATATATATTATATTAATAAAAGAAAAGAGGTTTATGAGACGACTCTGCTCATTTGTGCTGAAAATAAATTCGCAATTTCCGCTTAAATGCATACAGACTGGTGGCCGTTCTGATATCGAGAGGAAGCGCATTCCAGAGAAGAATGACCTGGATATGAAAAGAAGAATGAACAAAGTCAGAAGTATGAGAAGGGCAAAGTAACAGAAGGTTATTAGAAGACCGCAGGTTCTTAGCATGTGAGGAACATAGATATTGAAAGTGTGAGACTAGATAAGAAGGAGGGGAGAGAGAGTTGAGAAGGGAGAACAATGTTGTCAATGCACGCATACTTCTTCTCTGTCGAATGGGCAACCATTTTAACTTAGACCTGTAGCTTGAGACATGGTCGTATTTCCTCAAGTTAAAGATAAACCTGATGCAGTTATTGAGAACCCTATCCAGCTTATCCAGCAAAACCGCGTTCAAGTCAAAGTAGCACACGTCACCATAGTCGATTATAGGGAAAATTAAAGTCTGCACAAGCATAGTCTTCGTCTTCGCAGGCAAAAAGTTCCTCAGACGATACAAGGTTCGCAAAGTTCCGTTTGCTCTTCGACTGACACTAGAAACCTGGCCCTGCCAACCAAGTGTTGAGTCAAGATGCAAACCGAGATCTTTTACGCTAGGGCTAATGGGGATGACGGTACCATTAAAAATAACCGGAGGAAGAGAGCTAACCGTCACTCGACCCATCATACGCGAGCTTCCAATAATAATGGCCTGACATTTTGAGGGGTTTACGGCCACCCCAAATCTGTCAGACCAGTCTTTGATAGCATTCAAGTCTCGATTTACATCTTCTATAGCGTCTGATAAATCTTCCACCCGCGCAGCTGAATATAATTGAAGATCATCGGCATAAAGATGATACGAACACCGAAGACAGTGAGTAATAAAATTAATGAAGATAGAGAATAGCAATGGAGAAAGAATACCGCCTTGTGGGACACCAGCATCCAGGACACGCCAACTCGACGAATCGTCGTCAACGCGAACCGACTGCTGACGACCCCGAAGATAAGAAGAGAACCATTCCAGCGCCTTTATTTAAGAATATATATAAAAAAAGCTACCGCTCTACCTAAAAACATATATTGTAGTGTGTGTAAAAAATTTACAAGTACGCCGGCGGAATCTAGTCGTTGCGCTCGGAGACCTATCAATAATCTAGAGGTATACTTAATTTGAAACAGATAACTCTAACTCAAAATTGCGGACATGCCACGTTGACAAATAGTTTCTTCATACAGTTAAAAGCTCCAATATATAGGTATATTATATTACTCTGTGGTTAAAAGATCCAAATAAGTTTAAATTAGATACGTCCTCCTCAGGTGAATTGCGGTCAAACGCAAGCCTATTATATTAGAATATAAAAAAACGATTGATGTCTATAACAAAGAGTACAATATATAATGTCATGTTTGGCTAATGTCACCTAAAAATTAAGCAGTCCCGTAAAATATCACAACATGAGAGAAATATAAAAAAGTAACCATCACTTTATCAGCTATTAGAACAGTGATGATGAAAAACCGATGTAAACCGACGTAAGAAGATGGGTGATTGTTGCGAAGAATGTACAGAGTTCAAAGTACCGACAATTAAGTTCAATTGGGCAGAGTTCTACGAAGATCACAAACTTCATGGACTTCTACTTGGCCTAATTCTCATCCTATCCATATTAGCATTTAAATTGTATGAGTGCCGAAATTCTTGTAACTTGCGGCACCGATAATCTTAAGTGATGGTTATAAAAAAAAATATCAAGGGTGCAATTCAAAATAAAATATTAACTTAACGTTTCGTAATTTATTTCACTGACACATAAAAATATTATAACAATACTCGTGTTGGATCTAGAACACGGAAACACGAGTTGGGGGATAAAAAGTAATGAAGTTGGTAGGGGTTGGGTCCCGATTATAACACTACTAATTTCATTAAAGGAAATCGCGTAGTTTTCGAGAAATTAATAAAATAAGTTGCTAACCTCAAATCACATCATACCACGGAAAAAAACGAAAACGGAACGTTGAAATGGCGATTGACAAGCAAATCTGTCAAAATATATTATTTCTGGTGTAAAATATCGTGTAAAATTGATAAATCGGAACGTAAAAAAATGACATTTGTGTATTGTATCACTGTCACCTGTTTCATTCATTTTCGAGTCGGTGAATGTGGTTTTTATGTTTCGTGGTATTGTTGTGGCTTCCTTCGTCGACCTTTGCTTCTTTACTACTTTACCAAGATAAATTATGATGCAAGAGCGAGCGTAGCGAGCTCGGGACTTAAGGCACCCCGACTCGGATAGGTTAGGTTACTTTATCCCGCCATCCCCTTCGTGGTTATTTTATTTTAAACCCTTGAGCCCCGCGAAACGTAGCTCCCCCCCGACGCCTTTTAGGCAACTTTAGTGTTTTGAGGTCAGGTTACAAAAAATCGTTTATCTCAAAAACGATGCGGTTTCCTTTCATGGGAGTATGAGTAGTACTAAGGGGGATAGGGGAACTCCCCCCTCCTCCCCTTCCCCCGCACACCCCCAAATTCGTGTTCCCGTGTTCCAGATTTTAACCTAATACTCTCTACTGCTACCTTGTAATGCTCGCTTCTAACTTAGGTAAGCAATAAACAAATATGTATTATTTATTTAAATAGGTTTTTCATTTGGGTGTATTTTATTTATTCGCAGTGAGACCGTGACCGTGAGACCGCAGCCGTCGCCAGCAACGCTGCTTCCCTGTATGAGTTCCCCAGACCGTGACCAGCTTGTCGTCCACGTAACACGTCAGGTTCACGCCCGGTTAGAGCTCGCGCCATCAGCACCTAGTCGTACCCGATGTTCCACAGGATCGAGCCCACGACCGAGCCCTGTCGAACACCGCACGATATGCAGCGCTGGTATCCGCCATCACGTCCCACGTAGGTGACCCACCTCTCCGCCCAATAAGCAATAAGACCCAACGATGCGACGGAGGTAGGGAGGTACTCGAAGGTACCATAGTGCCTCCCGAATACAACTCCAGGGCAAAGAATTGAAGGTGTTGTAGATGTCCAAGGATACCGCCAACATCGCCTCTCCCCGGGACACCACTTCCTCCACCAGGACTCTCACCTGTGATATGGCTTGTATGATGGAGCGACCAAGCCGATAACCATACTGGCTCTCGTCCAGGTCCTGCCCTCTTCGCACAAGTGGTCGACGAGGCAGGCTGCGATTTTCCGCTTCAAATAGCTTACCCATCTCGTCTAACAGCACTATGGGTTGGGCTGTGAGCTGGTGTCCATTTTCTTTTAGCTTCAGTGATCCCAGTGACGTGAAACAGTGGAGCAGCGGAGTATGCAGTGGAGCGGAATTATTACAAATCGCGACATAAGGTGGCGCGTTGATAAACATCAACGACACAAATAATATACCATTCATATAAAATTATTTATTTATTTATGACAATAAGTACAACATCTTACAGATAATTCCAAGACGATGTCATACACACATATTTAAACACTTACAAAATACACATATCTAATTATACACTTAATTACCTCATGCGTTATGTTCGTGAACGGGCGCTGTCAGTAGAGATTAGTCAGCTCTTATCTGCCATGGACTTTATCTTGCTTCTTTTTTGTGTTTTGTATTACTAGATTACCTTCATAGTTTTCACATATAGAAGCAACAAGAATCATGTAACCAGTACTTTGTAAAAAACTTGATTTAAAAATTAAATTTAAAATTAAAAAAAACCCCCAACGCAAAACTTAAAAGCGATTATGTAAAAAGTCAAAAATAATACCTTTTGTTGAGCCATCAAATGTTTGTTCGTTGAAATGGCGCTATAATGTCGCGGCGGGGTACCGCTTAAGTAAGTCAGTCCCTTAATTTCATTCACTGTCTATTAATTTACCAGCATTTCCGACCAATTTGCTTCGATATTATCAAATTTTTGTTGCTGATCTAGTTGTTAATCTTGTTGCAAATCTAGTTACCATCAGTTCGCTATTTTAGCTATTTTATTGCTTTAAACTTAGCGGTACCTACCCCGCCGCGACATTATAGCGCCATTTCAACGAACAAACATTTGATGGCTCAACAAAAGGTATTATTTTTGACTTTTTACATAATCGCTTTTATGTTTTGCGTTGGGGGTTTTTTTTAATTTTTAATTTAATTTTTATTTTAATATTTTTTAAACGTAATTTAGTTTGGTTTTATATAAGAGTTTTCAAAAATAATTTTACAAGTTTTGGAGTTTTCATTTCGTTACTCATTCCTCATTCCCTTGCAATATAGTATACATTATTCTACTAGTCAAGACCTTTCATTTGATACCCATATATTGAGGGAGTTGTGAATATAGAATGTAATTCACTATTTTGTGGTTGCGGCCATCTTGGATTTAAAATTTGTCATAGTTTATAGTATTCTACTAGTCAACCCCTTTCATTTGATACCCATATTGAGGGAGTTGTAAAAATATGTGATCCGCCATTTTATGGCGGCGGCCATCTTGAACCAATTTTCATCAAACATAGCTAAGCTAATATCGACTAATTCACCTTTCAAATAAAAAAAAACAAAATAAAATCAAAATCGGTTTATCCGTTCGGGAGCTACGATGCCACAGACACACACACACACACACACACACAGATACGTCAAACTTATAACACCCCGTCGTTTTTGCGTCGGGGGTTAATAAAATACTGATTAAAACGAATCCAAATACGATATATCTGCTACTAGGTACTATAGTGTGCTGTATAATCTGGCTGCAGCATAAGACCAAGAATTCTATAATCTTGCATAGTTTTATAGCAAACATGGGTGTTTCAATGGGTGGGTGGTCAGTGTGGTCACCTATAATAATATGTTTGAAAGCAAAGTAAACATCCGGTATGCGTCTAAGATCCCTACCGCAGCTAACAAAATAGCTGATAACTTTAAAACGGCTGAACCGATTTTGATGAAACATGTCTAAGAACCATCGCTAGAGAACCTGCTTTCAAATAAACAAATAAACTAAAATAAATAAACCGCATTCAAATCGGTTCACCCGTTAAAGAGCTACAGTGCCACAGACACACACACAGACACAGACACGTCAAACTTATAACACCCCTCTTTTTCGTCGGGGGTTAAAATGAGTGTCCGTGGAGTTTCGTGCTCGTTCTTCTCCATAGAGACCTACCCTACGTTTTGGAATGAGCAACTAGCTTCAACTCCCTGACTAACTGACCGACTCCTTGACATTTCAAAAGTGCCTGTAAATGGTTCAATTGAAATAAATGCTTTGACTTTGACTTTAAACAATAATTAACGATAGGTAACAATAGTCAGTCAGTCAGTCAGTCAGTCATATTTGTAACTCCTCTTCAATGCACCTTTGCGCTCCTGATACAAATTTCGGCAGGCTATGAAATATTATAATCTTCTATATATATCTAATAATATCTTCTGATGATATATTATTTATCAAACTTAAGTAAATTCGTCCTAGCCCTTGGCACCTCTAACAAAGCGGGGCGGCGGCGCGACACCACATACCCGTCCGGGATACACAGCCGCAGTGCCTCCAGCACATCTGGATGGTGCACCAGCCCGTGCAGCACCCTCGCCATGTACTTCACTAACGCGACGTCCCTTCTAACCGCCGGCCTAGTGTACCCTACCATGTCCAATACAAATAGACTCGGATACATTAACGGGAAGAGCCACAGAGAAGGGATAAACCCCATATTGCTTAAAATGTAAATACCTACTGAATTCAGTTTGTGTTTTTTCGACCATGAGACTGTAACTGAGACTGTATTAGAAATATCTTAAATAGGGAATACTTTGCTGACCTAATAACAAGTTAATGCTGCCCAACTTGACGTAGTTTTTCTTTTTCCTTCTCAGTTTATTTTCTCTTCCATTAACATTGTTCCTTTTTAACTAAATTTAGCCAATTTAGCTAAATTTAACCAATATACCCGTCCGAACCATATTATTTATATACTTATCGCTTGTCGCTAATTGCACTAGATATATGTGGATGCTTGTAATTACCAAAAGTTTGTAGAAAATATTGTTATTTAAATATGTAATTAGTCTGTAAGCTAACTTGAAAATAAATATGTAAAATATTTGAGAAAGCCATAGTAATTAACATAAAATCTTTGGGTAAATCAGGAGAGATGATGGCGATTTTTATATTCTGGAGTGGCGACCACGTACCGGAAGACATAGCGTTCGAAGGCCTCCCACAAGATGGAGCGATAACCTGATGAAGGTCGCAGGAATCATACATATGTTTTTTTTAAATTATGGATATTAAAATAATTCATTTGTGCAGATCACAGATAATAGTTTTATTATTGATATAAATCCTTTTTTTCCAAGCCACGTAGAGCCTAACTGTACTTAATCAACCTTTACTCGCTGATTATCTAAAACGCAGTCTGCCAATTTCGCGTTATGCCAAAATGTCATTTAAAAATAAGCGTATGTTTTTGTCTATGTCGCAATAGGTCTACTCCTCATATTGCCCATTTAGCTATATGACTTATGTCGTAGTAAACCTATTTCTCACTATGGTCATTTAGCGATATGACTATGTCGCAATACACCTATTTCTCATCATTGGAATTGAGCGATAAGACATTCACGAGAGTCGAATGTTCAATACAAACTTCAATACAATAGAGGAGATCTGGCTTTGATGGTCACAGTTCTAACCTAACCTAACCCAAACGACCCACCATACCACCAGGGGTATGGCCTGTGGTATGGTAGGCCCGCACGCCGCACTGAAACTAAGTCTTAATTTGCCTGCCTCGGTCATAACCTAACGCTCAATATACCTCCCTCGTCTTTTAGCTAATACTTACGCACTAAACCAAAATCTCAGTTTGCCTACTTCGCTCATTAACTAATACGCAATGGGTCTAAATATCAATACGCCGATCTCTCGTTAGGTCTAGGCATAACGCGAAATTGGCAGACTGCGTTTTAGGTAATCAGCGACTAAAGGCTAACGTGAAGTACAAACAATACAATGTTGCTATGCTTCATGCTTCTAATGATGAGTGAGAGAATCGAAAACCCAAGGTTTGGGGTGGGAAAAGGGTGGCAACGTATCAACAGTAACCCTGTAGGTCGATTCTGTAAAATTCGAACAACAACTCGCATCTCACAGCGCTATTCACTCTCACTTCGTATAAGGTTCAAAACAACCTTGATATATTTGACACTTTTAATCGGGTTCGAGTGCGAAGTGAACGTCGAAGTGACGGGGAAATTACCTTACAGAATGCCACTTCTTACGTCATCTCATACTTTATTTGTCAAAATCTCCCTGTCAATTTAGTTTAAATCGCTGACACGCTCGCAAGGGTGGCGCTAGTGTTAATTCGAATTATCAACCGAGTTTTTAGGATGCCAATAAAGAAATTCACAGCGGATTCAGATCCGAAGTTTAGAATGAGGTCTTACAGAATCACACCCCTAGTGTTGTGGATGTCCTATGGCCTATGGGCGGCGGTAATTGCTCAACATCAGGTGACCCACATGCTCGTTGGCCCCCTTGATGGTACATTAAAAACCTAGCGCCTTGATGGCGTGTCGAATAGTACAAAATCATTCTTAAACTCGATAATCACAACACCTAGCGCCATCTCATATCGAAAAGCTGAGTTACTTAGTGAAAATTTAACTTTAATTTTCTCAGTTTCCTGACCTTTTAGAGTCGTGAAAGTTTTTTATTTGTAAACTATAGAATACAACAATTACAAAAATATAACAATATTTGCTAGGCGCCCATAGTGATACTTACTGCTTTGGAATATTGTAGCTGTCAGAACTCTTTTCAGCCATTTCCAGCGATATTAGGTACCTGATTACAAGCCTGATCAAGCGTAAATGACAGATTTTCTAGTAATCATTGTCTAATTTTGTTGGACTTTATGCAAGTAATAAATGCATCTCTAATACAATCACTTTTATTACTTTAGGCATCGACTTTTTGAAATTGGCAGTCTTTTCCCATTATTTTTAGGATCCTTACATAAGCGTCGATTTTCTCTTCACTTTGCTGCCTTTTTGTCGCTAGTATATGTCTGCCTCGTTGGTCTCGTGGTCGCAAGCGCGACTGCTGAGCGTAGGGTCCTGGGTTCGATTCCCAGGTCGGGCAAAGTGTTATTGGGTTTTTCTATCAAGAATTTCTCAGTAACAGCCCGGAGTTCGGAAGTTGGCGGTGTAACACCCCCGTACCTCGGAAAGCACGTAAAGCATTTATTTGGTCCTGCGCCTGATCTCTCTCCGGTCGTGTCGGATTGCCGTCCCATCGAACTATGAAATTGAAGGAAGAGGGAGTGCACCTGTGTTTGCGCACACACTTGTGCACTGTAATATCTTCTGCGTACTTGGCTGATCTCCTTTGAGATTGGCCGCCGTGACCGAAATTCGGTCGGAAGATTACATATAAGTATGTATGGCAAAAAAAAATGTTTTTTGTTTGTTAGGTTAACCTTTTTTACAGTCCCTTCAACCGATTTTGACTTCTATTCCGTAGGCTTAAGGATGACATTAGAGGCAAAAAAGTGGTTACAATAACAACTGTTTACTGCAGCTGCCATTTGTCATGCCTCCAACGCAATATAAGTCAAAATCGGTTGAACGGACTGTAAAAAAGGTTTGTGTATATGTCTAATCTTATTGTGAACGGAGTATAATTAAAATTACACACTTTAGATTATTGATGGGTCTCCGATAACCGATATAATACTATGGGTTAGTAGCAGAAGGTTAGTGTAGCTACAGACACCGGACTTTTCCAGTGTTAGTTAGACCTTCATATTAGGTTATTAATATTGATATTTGTCTTCATTCGATGAGTACCTACACTCACCGAGATATAATATATAACAAACAAAAAAAAATTTTTTTTGCAAGACAATTATATGTAATCTTCCGACCGAATTTCGGTCACGGCGGCCAATCTCGATGGAGATCAGCCAAGTACGCAGAAGATATTATAGTTCACAAGTGTGTGCGCAAACACAGGTGTACTCCCTCTTCCTTCAATCTCATAGTTCGGTGGGACGGCAATCCGACACGACCGGAGAGAGATCAGGCGTAGGACCAAATAAATGCTTTACGTGCTTTCCGAGGCACGGGGGTGTTACACCGCCAACTTCCAAACTCCGGGCTGTACATTAGACCAAAGAGTACAATATCATTAGACAAGTGACTTTTTAGATCTGTGATTTACTTTTAATCTATGGAAACTTCTAAGAGTTGGCAGGTATTTTCTTCATAAAAAATAACTACAAACTTCTATCAATACTTACAACCATCTTCCACAATCTATTAATGTCAGTAACGTCAAGTTTGGCTAATGTCTCCTAAAAATTAAGCAGTCCCGTAAAATATCAAAACATGAGAAAAATACAAAAAAGTAACCATCACTTTGATGGAGAGCCACAGTGATGATGATTAAACCGACGTAAGATGGGTGAATGTTGCGAAAACTGTACCAACACCAGTTGGGCATCGTTCTACGAAGATCACAAAGTTCATGGATTTCTACTTATCCTATTCATCATGATACTCCTGTTAGCGTTTAAATTGTATAAATGCCGAACTTCTAGGAACACGCTTTAACAATAAAAGTGTTGGTTATAAAAAAATATAAAAGGTGTAATTTAAAATAAAAGAATAACATATTGCTTCACAATTTGTTTCATTGACACATAAATATTTTAACAATACTCTCTACTGCTTCCCTGTAATGCTCGCTTCTAACTTAGGTAACCTATAAACAAATATATACAACTTTATTCTAAGTAATTGGTTGTTCATTGTAGGTGTATTTTATTTATCTAGCATTTTCTTTCAGATTGCTTTGAAA
Source organism: Charanyca ferruginea (assembly GCA_947361185.1). Taxonomy (NCBI): domain Eukaryota; kingdom Metazoa; phylum Arthropoda; class Insecta; order Lepidoptera; family Noctuidae; genus Charanyca; species Charanyca ferruginea. The sequence continues at coordinate 14,139,595 of OX376059.1, read as the reverse complement.
ATAAACGTCTTTGGCTGTTTGGAATAGGTTGGCACTGTTCTTCTCGCCGGTCTCGCGCACCATGGCAGAGAAGTGGCTGTTAGGATCTGAGAGCAGCACGTAGGGATGGTCGTACTCCGCCACCTCGCCGCTGCTCATCACCAGCACCTTATCCGAATCCATGATTGTGTTAAGTCGGTGAGCTATTGTCAGCACGGTGCACGACACGAACTGACGCCGTATCGTCTCCTGGATAAAGTTATCCGTCCTACAACACGAACCAAAACATGAATCACTGCCGCACTTTTGTTAAGTATGCATGTAATTCTCCAAATACTCACTGAGGATCCACGTTCGCCGTAGCTTCGTCCATAATTAATATCTGATTGGATCTCAGTACGGCACGCGCTAAGCACATTAGCTGTCGCTGCCCCACTGAGAAATTAGCGCCGCCCTCTGTTACTTTGAAGTCCAATGATGTAATAGCTGACTTCAAGTCCACCTAAACATATTGAAATGTTATAAGAACTGGAATAGATCACTAACGATGCCCACAAGTTTTATTGTTGAGTCTAACCTGTTCAAGGGCTCTCCAGAGGTCCTCGTCGCTGTAGATGTCAAACGGATCTAAATTGTATCTGATTGTTGCAGAGAAAAGGATTGGCTCTTGAGGAATAATTGAAATTTTCGATCGCAGCCCCTGCAATTAATCATAGGTTAAAAAATGGCTCGCATAGTAATATTTTATGGCCATTACCGTGAAATATATACCTGTCTAGAAATCATGGAAGTATCGAGTCCGTCAATTGATATTGATCCGTCGAGGTAGGCGAATCTGAATAAAGCTGATATCAAGGATGATTTTCCAGCGCCCGTTCGCCCGACGATCCCGACCTGAATGAAGGAACAAGTATCGTATATTATCGGTTAGCACTTGACTTTTAAATAATTGTCGACTAAGTACAATCATCTAGGTCGTCGGCAGAATGATTTAGTGGACGTTTATGTATAAGTATAAATATTAATCAATTGCCGCATGTAAACTGAGAACGACCGATTGGCTGAATTTTGTTGTTTCCATAATTGTCAAAACAAGATTATTGTATGAGATTCGACCGATTTGACTGTTTTTGTTTTCCCGGAAAAGTTTTAAATTTGGGTAGTATTATTGTGTGAAAAACACTCGTGTGAAGTCGAAAATTTTCCCAATCCGGTGAAACATAAAACAAAAGATATTGGATTTAAAAAGGGACATCACAAACGCGTTTACTACGCATACTGCTCATCAAATTAAATTACAACATTGGGCAATATTTACTTTTATTATTGGCGTAAAAAACACGGTTTATGGTTGCACGCAATGGAACGCGTGCAAACCATTCTATTTACAGGTGCATACAACTGTACAGGGGACGTAACGGTATTTAAAGTTGAGTTATAACCACGGTTATAAAAGTTAATTTTTTTTTTTAACCGGCTTCAAAAATAAAAAGGAGGTTCTCAGTTCGACCCGTATGTTTGTATGTATGTATGTTTGTCCGCGATTATCTCCCGTCTGTTTTTTAAATAAAGATCGGTACTATGACCATCAATATCTCCGTAACATGAAGGTCCAGAACAAAAACTGATCGCAATGATGGAGAGAACGTGCAACTTTCGGCTTCTTTAGGTGTCTTTTTACACCCGTTGTGTAATGCAGAACCTTTTAAATTAATTGACGAAATTTCATAGACGTAATCAGTTACGGTACTTAAGGGGCTACTAAACGACTTTTACAGATTTTAAACTGACAATCACGTCAAAATGTGCAGTGTAAATGATTTGAAAAAAACTACTAGAACATTCTCTTAATCACTTAGTAAGTGAATATTTTTAATTATATTCATATTATATCGTTTAATTAATACGTAAAGTTGTGTCTGATGCGGACAAAAGATTGTCAATCATACAAAATCTACCAGGAATAATTAAACGAAACTTACACCATCTTACAGACAATTTTATTATCTATCTTTTAGTATACGCCTTTTTTTTAATTTTGATCTTTTTGTCTGCGTCCAAAACTTTCAAAATTTAGTCGAAAAAATTAAATAAAAGTAGTATTCTTTCAAAATTAAAAAAAAGGCGTACCTATACTAAAAGATAGAAAATAAAATTGTCTGTAAGATAGTGTAAGTTTCGGATAATTATACCTGGTAGATTTTGTGTGATTGTCGATGTTTTGTCCGCGTCAGACACAACTTCACGAGTTAATTAAACTATTTAATATGAACTTAATCAAAAATATTCACATTCTATATGATTAAGAGCGGCCAACCCGACTTAGTTCCCATACAAAGGTTCGTACGTGATTACGGCGTTATAACAGATTTTCCTAAAAAATATTAATAATTTAGAATTACATGTGCAAGGTTTTTATGAAGTTTATTTCTTTACTTTTTCGATGCATGAGTGCATTATGAACGGCCAAACTTCAAATAAAAATTGTGCAAGACAGCTGATTCTCAGATATGTTTACTGAATTTGTTTCTCAAAAAAAGTTTTTATTCGTTACTAGAAACTATACTCCTTTTATAAAAGCATTAGTAAAAAGGGGCTCATAGAAGCAGGAATGCAAAACATTTTTGTTTCAAAGATAAGTTAAACAATTTTAATTAAACTTATTTTAACATAATTTTGATAAATAGATCTAAGATAGTGCTAAATATGGACCGAATAATATAAACAGAATGAACTTTCATTCTTTTTCTCTCTTCCATTCTTTATATTATTATACGGTTTTAATGATTAGGTAACATTTTAAATTTGCTAGAATTTCAGTGCAAAGAATAACGTTCCAGGTATTGTTCATACCTGCTTCTGTTAGGTTTTTAGCATTGACACTGTAATTTTATATTAGATTTAAATAAACAACTAAATGAAAACCACATAATTTTAGAAGATAAATTATTAAAATGGTGACAAATACACGCGACAGCTACTGTAAAAATAGATTATTATAAATTCGGTGTCTATCGTAACTTTAACATGTTTATAGTACTTTTGTTACAAAGTGTGCATTAAAGAGAACCTTTTTTAATTTCTGTCTAATGCTATTGTAAATGGAGTATAGATGATAAAAACCACAAGATACCTGTGTTGAAAACATTTGGAGTAAAATTTGTTATAACACCGTAACCACGAACGAGCGTTTCTTGGAAACTATGAAGTGTAGACCACCTAACTGCTGACGACTTGGTCAACGTCTTTATATTCAGCTATACCGTCTCTGAAACTTTGCCAATTAAGTAAAAAAGTCTCTGGAAAAATTATTGCATTTTTTCATTTGGAAGTTGTACTTATGAAATAAAAATAACCCGTGCGTAACTGGGTCGGGACTCTAGTATGTATAATAATACTTTTTGGTGCATACCTTATTTCCACTTTCAACTATAATATTCAAGTTCTTCAGCACTGGTTCCTCGTTCGGCGCATATCTTAGGGAAACGTTTTGGAACACAATTCTGCCTTGAGACGGCCAAGTAGGCGGCATAGCGATTTCTAAAAAAAAAGTTTAGTAGGTAATTATAACCCAAAAGCCCGTCACATACGTAGCTATAATATATATATTAATATACGTAGCTATATAAAACGAATGAACTGTTCAATTAAATTCACTTCGTTTCAAAAACGAATGAACTGCAGTGCTATTCTGTTACAATCTCCCTCGGGGAACACCTAGGTGAAGTGAGCTGTCATCCGTCCATCAGCTTTGTCAATCCCTAGCAAAGGGACAGATGACAGGTCACTTCACCTAGGTGTTCACCGAGGGAGATTGCAACAGAATAGACATACTGTTCGATTCAATTTAATTCAATTTATTCAGGAACAATTCACATTGTGTTTGAAATCATTAATCTATGAATAAATAAACAAAAATACTTAAATCATGTTCAACAAAATTATAAAACTAACAATAAACAATTATAGAAAATAATTTTTCGTTCTTCGATAATTAATTTCATTCTTGAAACAAATGGTCGAATTTTTCCCATGAGACCGCTTTTTATTATACTTAACGCAAATTATCAAAAGTGGTACAGAGATTTGTTTTTGATTAATTATAGGGAGGTCAAATGTTTAGCTATTCTTAGCATTTGGCTTTGTCACTTGGATTATAGTGTAATGATCTACAATAGACCCACATGTTTATTTATTTTCTATTGGCCTGTTCTTCAATGAGCAACTAGAGCAATGGGCAACTAGAATCAACTTTATATTTTGTTATTATGACGTTCAAATGTGCCTTTTAATGGTCTAATTGAAATAAATAATTTGACTTTGACTTTGACTTTGAGACAGCTCAGTCTAGCCTGCATTTCAAATGCGAAGTAAAAACAAAAATATTTGTGTGTATGTTCGCTTAGTATTTAAAATGATGGCCTTTGGTACGTTTTTCATTGGATTCTGGATTAATTTTTCAGGAAGGTATATTTAGTACATAATTCACCCGATTAATCTGGGCGGGTCGGAAGTAGTACATACAAGGTAGTAAGAATGCACTCACTTCCTTCGAACAAGTCTGGTTCGGTGTCGATGCGTGTGTATTGCAGGATGCGCTCGACGCTGGTGAGCTGCGCGAGGAACTCCACCAGCATGCGCGCGCCGTGCTGCAGCATGATGGTCAGCGTGTTGCTCTGCGTCACGGCCAGACCCACACTGCCCACGGGAATTGCTTCACCTAACAACCAAAACATTTCAATATCTTTTAACTCAATGGTCGCCAAATAAATTGTGGAGCTCGTGGCTGTGTAAAAGCCGAACAGATCGATCGGTCAAAGTTTAATGGGTGACCATCCATTTTATACAGAGTTCCCTACGTGTCTCGGAAAGCTCGTAAAGCCATTGGTCCCGGTTGTCATTCGTAGATAATAATAATAATAATATCGGCAGTCGTTAAGGGTAGTCAGAAGCCAGAAAGTCTGACAACCAGTCTTACCAAGGGGTATCGTGTTTTCATTAAACGAAACGTGAGTATTGTTACACATTATAGATTAAGAAAAAGAAAAAAAAAAAAAGGTGGCCGCATGCCATCGAAACTAGTCGGACGAACCCGACAACACAGTGAGTTAATCCGTTGTTCTTAATCTATAATGGGTATCGTGTTACCCAGTAACTGGGTTGTAGAGGTGCTATAGGCAGTCGCACATGTTAAACACTGGTATTCAGCTGCATCCGGTGAGACTGGAAGCCGACTCCAACATAATTGGGAAATGGCTTAGCAGATGATGAGTTGCCAAATAAACAGGATGACGATGCCTGGGCGCATCGGGCAGCAGTGGATGTATTTCAACTGAATAATTAAGACTGTAGGACGGTATGGTCAATAATATTATTGTTTTATTTACGTACTAGCAAGTGGACTGCGACTTCGTCCGCGTGATTTTCCTAAGAATTGCGGAAGGATACCTATTTTTTTGATTATGCAATATATACCTTATAGCATTCAAGGATAACGTAACTTCCTATTGGTGAAAGAATTGTTGATATCGGATGAGTAGTTTTGGAGATTAATCCCTACATACAACCAAATTTTTCCTTTATAATATTAGTTCGCTAAAGAATCTATGATTTTGAACATCGAAAATTAGGAACATGCAATAGCCTTCAGTGCATACGTACTCGTCATCTTCTGCTAAGCCTTTTTCCAACACGTTCGTGTCGGCTTCCAGTCTAACCGGATGCAGTTGAATATCAGGGATTTACATGGAGCGACTGTCTGTCAAATCTGCACAAACCCGTTACTGAGCAACACGATAGCCCTTGGTAAGAAGTACCCCTATATATAATGTACTCTGTGGTAAGAAGACAGGTTACGACTGATATACGGAAACGTGCATATGTGCTACGATAATATACTGGCGAATCGATGAACAGTCCTCTTAACGCTACCATATATATTGTACTCTTTGACGCTACCGTAAAAATTGTCTCTCAAGGATGTTTTTTTTTAATCTCTTTTTATTTAGGGGTTTTTATCTCAGATATGTCAACCCCATTGTACCCTTTTACGAGATCTTAAGAATGTGCTTTACAAAAACATTACATTATAATAAAGTAAGTTTGAGAATACTTACCGAAGTCAAGATAGAGGAAGACGAATATCACAGTTGTGAGGTACACTAAACACATTGTATCTAAGTAGAACCCAAACGTTGTGCCGCCATTCAAATAACTGTTCCATGCAGTCGTGTGCAAATCCTACAACAAACAAAACATGTGAACAAATCTTTGACCACGTTCGTATTGGTAGGAAACTAATGAGTTATGTGACAAGTGCGCGTAGATATAATCCTACGCACGGAATAGAAAAATATGTCAAAGTACGGTCGAAGTGCCCACACAGCAATCCCACGCGTGATGTCTCAATTATGCAGAAAAGTAATTTTGTATGAACAACAAATGAACTTTTCGTCAAAGTTGAATTTGTTGTTCATACAAAATTAAGACTTATTACAACTGACGAAGGTTGTTATTATATTACATATTCTTCTGCATAATTGTGACACACACGGTAAGTTGCGTTGGCACTTCCAATTGTTTTTTCCTATCCTACGCATGGCAAATAAATACAGTATGTTAATTACCTGGTAAGAATCAAACTGTTCGATGAGTCTCTTCTGGGCATTGGCTGACCTAATGGTAGATATACCGCTAAGCGATGACGTTACTGTACCAAACATGGGACTCTTAGCTGAAAATAAACGAAATGTTCAGGTATTTTTCGGTAGGGGAATTAAGAACATCTTGTACATTTGTATTTCCTAAATCGTCAACCATACTTTAGGTACGTGCATTGAAAACATGAAAACTATTTGCAGCGAGACGTACATACATCATTTTAGCATGACCGAAATTTTGACAATATATCGAGGAATAATGTAGAGAATTTTGCTAGATTCAATGCTAGGCCCTTTTTCTGGTATCGGATATAAAGGTACCTACCTTCCCAATTATGCTCATGTTTGACGGCTGGTTTATATTTATGTTTCCCAGAATATAGTTTAAAACCAACATACATTATTGCCAGACACGTGTGTCTGAAGATATACCCAGACGCATTAGAGCTAGGAACTTTTTTTACTACGTAGGTCGGACGACATCGGGGTTTTTGCCAATAGCTTAAGTGATTGAAAAGATTAGAGATAATTTGTCAAAGGAAAAAGGTTCGTAGGTACCGTTAAAAATTTCACGCCGCCGTAAATATTTTACGGACGGCGAACGAGACATTTCATGCTACAACAATTCTAGGCGTTATGAAGCAACAGTAAAGTTATAAAATGTTCGACCAATACGTACTTGTGCCTTCTAATCGTTTGATACCCTGAGCCGCCTTCATGTATATCCTGACCATAAAGAAGAACAGTATAAGTAGCACAGCCGAAGGCACCAGAGTCCAGTACAGAGCAATAGCATTCAGTACTAGAATTGCGCTCAAAGTTCCGTAGATCTGCAGAACGTCCAGCAGGGTTCGAGGTAGAATCTCATCTAGAGAACCCATGTCTTTCGTGAACCTATTCAATATACGACCTGTGGGAAAACGTTATTATTGAAAAGTTGATAAATGGAGGTCAACAACTCATTCATTTACTTTTAACGGATTTAAAACAAAAACAGTTTATTTTGTTACTTCTCCAAGATTTTGAGAGATCTTTTGGATTAAAAGATAAATAATTTTTCCTATTCTTATAAAAACAGCGTAATGAAATAAACTTTTCAACAAAATTCTACGCTTTTTAAAATAACATACCTGAAGAACTTGTGTCAAAGAAACGCATGACGCCTCTGAGCATGGTGGAGAACATAGTGTTATGTAGTTTGTTGGAGGCGGCGACACAGAGGTAGGCGAAGGGAAACACTCGCACGTTCACTATCACGACGCAGAGCAACACCAGGCCTCCGTGTATCATCAGGTACTGACCCACCGTGAACAGACCCACTTGCACGTTCAGACCAGGTTCTGAAATGATAGAATTATACTGTAAAAAGCTAGTCTGTTATTCGCATCTTACTTTACATTATACAAATAAATACAGAATGTTTGGAAGATCCATGCAAAGTCGTCGCAATCATTAAAGTTATGCTAATAAAAAATAGTCACACTTCGGCTAAGACAAGTTCGGTTCGAATGGTTGTAAATAGTCTATACTAGCTCCGCTTTACGGCTTTGCATCGATCTTCCAAACATCCTGTATAACTAGCTGATACCCGTAATTCGTCCGCGTGAATTTCGGTTATCTGTGGGGGTTTTCATTATTTTGCACGGTACCCTAATTCTGTTACTAAAATAAAAGTCTATGTTACCCCTTGTAACATCAGCTATCAATGCATGCCGGTGAACGTCCCGTCGGAAACGGACCAGCGGTTTCGGAGATTAGCCGGAACAAACAGACAGAGAGACAAAAATGCAAAAATGTTTCTTTTTGTTATTAGTCCCGTGTACACATTCAAATACATCCAGCAAAAAGCTGTTATTTTAACATTACAAACAGACACTTCAATATTATTTTTTTGTTATTTTTTTTATCCTTAAATATTGAACCGATATCAAAACGTACTCCATTTGAATTAGGTAACAGAAAAAGAGTGACTACCCTTTTTTACCTTCTTTTGTTACTTAATTGATTACAATCCTCTTTCTACCCTGAAAGTTTTAATTAGATTGCCGAAACAGTCGTTTCCTACTTTCGCAATCCGCTTCAGTGGCTATGTAGGTAATACCTGGCATTCTCTTGTGCTCGGTTGTACGTAGAAAATAATCAAATAACTCGTTGTATATCGTTAAGCTGAGACATTTAATAACATAACATAATATTAATTTTGTATTTCCTGATGAATTGGACAGTACTTACACCTATAAAAAGAAAAAAAAATTAGAAAAATAAAAAACCCGACTGCGTAAAGAATGACTTTAAATAAGTAAAAACTGAAAAGAAATAAACAAGTCCGATAGTCTAGAATTATGTTTAGTAATGTTGAATAACTATACCATTGAAATAATATAAAACGCGCCAATAGCGATTTGATCAGAATTAAATAAAACAATTTTCAAAAACTATTCAAAGTTATATAAAAAAATTATTCACTTGACTCAAAGAGCACAAAATAATTTTAACATTAAAGCATCAAAAAATAAATCGAAAACCACGTGGCAGATCATAAATCGTACAAAATACAATATCCCTAAATGTGGTATCAATAGTATTAAATTAGAAAATAAAATTGAAACAAATCCTCTGAAAATTGCTGAAGCCTTTAATAATTACTTTATTGATAAAATTCAGGCCAAACTTCCTGCCAATAGCAAACCTAAATCTTATGTGACAAACAACGTCAGTAACTCAATGTTCATGACTCCTTGTCTCCCACATGATATACATAAACTTATACTATCTTTAAAAAACACTAATAGCGTGGGCAATGACGGTATTAATACAAAAATAATAAAACACGTAGCATTGGAGATCTGCGGTCACCTCAGTCACATAATTAATCTCAGTATCAGCGCGGGTATCTATCCAGATGCTCAAAAAACATCTATTATAAAGCCACTATTTAAGAAAGATAAAAGAGACCTGATGCAATCTTATCGTCCCATCGCATTAGTTCCAATAATTTCAAAAATATTTGAAAAATACATATACCAGGTACTATATAATTATGTTGAAAAAAATCACATATTAAGTGAGGAACAGAAGGGTTTTAGGCAACACAAAACAATCAACATGGCCATATACGATTTTTTATTGAATATCACTAAAAACGTAGATAGTCGGACGCCTGTTTGTGGCATATTTTGCGATATGACGCAGGCCTTCGATTATGTACACTTTCCTACTCTTTTGAACAAACTCGAAGCTTACGGGATTAGAGGAAATATATTAAAGCTAATTGAATCTTATTTAACTAAAAGAAAACAGATTACCGAAATTAGAAAAATTAATTTGACAAATAAACGAGAAGAAATTTATCGATCACAAGAGCGTGAAGTCACATTTGGTGTGCCGCAGGGCAGCGTATTGGGGCCTCTTTTATTTATTTTGTATATAAACGATCTACCTAAATCCATTCAACATTCACTGTCACTATTTGCTGACGATAGCACTGTGACTATACCCTGTAAAAACTTAGAAACATATGAAAACGATATTAATAAAACTTTAGCTTCAGTCGTAAAATGGTTAGATGATAACAATCTTAATATCAATTTTAACAAAACTAAAATAATTTATTTTAATCAACGAAACCCTTTGAAAAGTCAATTTAATATACACCATAATAACAACATTATACAAGAAGTTGAAAACACAAAATTTTTAGGACTCCAAATAGACAAAAAGTTAAACTGGAAAACGCATCTAGATATTTTAAATAAAAAAAATAATAAATCAGCATATGCTTTACGTTCCCTATCACCGATAATATCTACAGACGCACTCCTTACTGCATATTATGGTATAGTAGAATCCCATTTACGTTATGGTCTAATATTTTGGGGCAATTCAACTGAGAAAGAAACTATTTTTAAATCCCAAAAAAGATGTATAAGGTCTATGTTTAAACTAAAATCTACCGATAGTTGTGTACCGTATTTTAAACAGTTTAAAATGTTAACTCTACCTAGCCTTTATATTCTTGAAGTGGCGGTATTTGTGAAAACGAATCCAAATCGTTTTACTCGTCTCGCAGATGTAGTTCCTCGAAGCAGGCGTGATAATAGTAAATTATGTTCACAGGCCGCAAATACAGCACTCATGCGCAAAAGTGTTTTCTGCATGGGCCCACTAATTTATAATAAGTTACCTCAATCTTGGAAGGTGTTGTTAAGTTTAGAGTTATTTAAAAAAAAACTAAGTTCCTTTTTAGTGCCTAAAGTATATTACAATATTTCAGAGTTTCTTGCAGAAAAAGCAAATGCATTTGTTTGATTTTTCATTATTTTGAAACGTAAATATGCTTGAATGAAATGTGTCTGCAATTATTGTTTTTTGCTGGTCTTGTACCTTTCGCATGCCTAATGGTAAAATGTGGCTGAACTGTATAATTGTATCTAACATCATGTACCTGTACCCATATTTGCGAAATAAAATATCTTATCTTATCTTATCTTATCTTATCTTATCTTATCAGTCGGGACCCATTAAAATCTAGACCGGCTCAAATCTTCCCTATAATGGGTTCCGACTGATCAAATCGCTATTGGCGCGTTTTTTTATTATTTCAATGGTATAGTTATTCAACATTACTAAACATAATTCTAGACTACCGGACTTGTTTATTTCTTTTCAGTTTTTACTTATTTAAAGTTAACTCTTTACGCAGTCGGGATTCTTATTTTTCTAATTTATTTTTTTATTTGGTACTTTTCAGTTATGAATACCTATGTATTACTATTATTATTATTTATTTTTCAATGACGTCAAAAGCGACAATCGCATCGGTGGTCTCTGCTATGGTGCGACAATTTAAAAATATAAAATATGGGACCGAACATGAACTGCATGGGTAAGTATGGCAACGACGGAACCCTACATTGCGCGTAACCTAGCACGCACCTGGCTGGTTTTTTTGTATTATTATTATATGACTAAGACATCGTAATACCTTTTTCGAATCCTTAAAATGAGCTCTTTATTTTAAACCCACATTGCAGATATCGAAGAAAAAATAGTTTTATTACCTACATAATTTTTATTTTTATCTTTTAATTATTACTGTGATGATATACATTTCTAGAATCCTTAAAATAAGCTCTTGAATTTGATACCCATATTATATCTTTAGCAAAAATCTTTTTTTTTAAACTTCAAACAATGGCATTTTCCAGCTGCCACGTTTATTTATTTTTTTCGTCACGTATCTAAGACCACTTGGACTAATGAGACGAATCTAACGATACTCTAACGAAATATATCCGTTCAGTAGTTTGGAAGATATCAGGTAATCCTAACTAATATTATAAATGCGAAAGTAACTCTGTCTGTCTGTCTGTCTGTCTTTTCTTCACGCCTAAACTACTGAACCGATTTGTGTGAAATTTGGTACAGGGTAAGTGTGAACCCCAACAAAGGACATAGGCTACTTTTTATTCGACTTCGACTTCGACTTCGTCTGCGTCCGCGATAACCGACATATACGCGGACGAAGTCGCGGGCAAAAGCTAGTAAAGAATATTTTATTTTATTTTACCGGCGCGAAAAATATAGCCCTTTCCTTGCAGTCGGGGTATTAGCGGCGCGAAAAACATAACCCTTTCCTTGCAGTCGGGGTAAAAAATAGATTCAGCTTCAGCCATTAAACGGGGCAAAAACTTCGAATGGATAATAAGAATATCCTTATTGCAAAACCGAAAAACGCTTTACCCGACCCGAGTATCGTACCCTGAAGCCGCTGGAGGTGCTTGAAACCACGAGACCATGAAGTAAAATCGCCAAAGGAAATAAGTAACCAGCATCGGATGTAGTTGAAGTTTAACCGGTGCATGTTTTTGAATAAAATTTAATTTGATTACATAATAAACTGTTTATTCTCTATTAATTTTATTTTATTTAATTCTATAACATTCTTTGGGTTCTAAGTAAACTTCAACTATAGCTTACGACCTTGTTATTTATCTCTTTTGTTGACCGTACATTATTTACTTCGTTTACGAGACCTTTGAAATTGGTCAATAGTATTACTAACTACTACTAATATTACTAATAAATAAATATTCCCGATGGTCTGGTTACCATATTGCACGAGATAGTTTCGCGGTAGCATTTCTGTGCCAGTTACATTTATGTGTGAGTTTCTTTATAGCTTGAACGTGGTTTTGGTAGAGATTTTGGCATTGCATTCCTTGGGCTATTCGAATTTCAAGCGCTACTAAGTGGCTTATTGGCTAAAAGTTTATTATATGTAACTACATGATGCTGTCAATGTACTACAGAGGTAATTCATATATTTTAATCTAAAATTTCACTAATTACAAAACTGTATTTCGTTGACACTACAATAAAAAAAATTAAAGCTGCCACTTTATGTTCTAAAATTAACAATACAACCTTTGATTCGTCATCGGTCTGTATTGTATTGCAATGGATATGACGTTTTTGACGTATTAAATAGAAAAATATAATATAAAATTACCAGACTTGCAACAACCAACGCTAGGACAAAGTTTTTGGGTCATGTTAATTGAGGTAGAACTGGTAAAACTGTATAACTACGGTCAATTTACACTTTGAATAAAACCAATGTAAAGCACAAAAAAAATCCTGTCACATAAGTAATTCAATAATTTGACTACTGATTTTTAAAGACTGCAGGCAAAGCTGATAAAACAGTAAGTATAAGTTGTGCGTCTTCGAACAGACAGCGACGAATTTCGATATTTTGACTAATATGATGTCTTATGAATGTTGTGTTCTGCAAATGTGGTGTTTTGAGATTATGATATTTTGAGAATATGATGTTTTGAGAATAAGATGTGGTGATAACATGATGTTCTGATAATATGATGATTTGCGATTATGATATTTTAAGAATATTATATTCAGAGCACGAAGTAAGTATATTACTTCGTGATTCAGAGACTCAGCCACAATTCAGAAACTTTGTATCGTATGTCAACGGTACACGCTGTCAATGCTGCTACAGTTCCAGTAACTAAGTAAATATAGATTTTTTTGTTTCGTTAAAATGTTAAAGAGTGTTTACGCCGCACAGTATGTCATACAAACTATTAAGTTTAAAATCTTAGAAATTTTAAGTTGGTAACCGATTTTAAGTTTTATAACTAATGTAGAGCGACCTAAAAACTCGCGAAAGCTATCAATAGAAGCTTTTTTTGGAAATGTTCTCTACTCATTCTTTAGAAGACTATACGTATATGTATCAAGTTTAATTATAATCGGTTCATTAAAATCTTAGAACTAATATTTAGGGTACATTTCCTCCAGGACCCATTCGAACTTTCCATTATGTATATCTACTTACACCTACTTTGACCTATTCATTATGGTACTTAATTATAACAGTTTAATATTCGATCTACAGGCTTGACTCTTGAGCTCAAGGATTTATGGCATGAATCAAGTTACCTAACGATGCTTGTTATTCATTAGTAGCTGTTAGTTACTTTAATAAAGAGCTATCACTTCTGACTTATGTTGTATTTAATTTTATTTATATGATTATAGAAAACTTGTACTTAGCTACATTGTATTATGCTAGGCTGCTATTGTAGGCTGACAAATTAGAAAACTTTTGATATTTTAGCTCCTTGTTTTTGTATTTTAGATATTTTTGGGTTTTATTAAAATTATACGCCAACATGATTGTTTATGACAAGCATATTGAATGCCTAAACGTGACTAACGGAATACTTTAAAAAAAGGTTATTTATATTCCATTTTCTAATACAAAACAAATCACCAACATATAGCTAGCATGTTGGAATATCAATGTGTACGTACCAATTGATTCGTCGACGCCAAGAGACTCCTCGTACACTGCCATTTGATTTGTCCTTAAAAAAAAACAATTAGAAGTTAATATTTTTTTTATTTGGCATGAGCTATCGTCCTTGGTCCATATTATACGAACAAGTACTCAGCTATAGCATATAATTATTATTAAATGACTGCGTAAAAGTAAGGCACTTTTTTTAAAGTCATAAAATGTAAAAAAAAAATTGAATATATGATATGAAGTGAGGTTGATGACGAACTAAACTAACTTACCAATAACTGACCCAGTAATCAACAGAAGCTGCGCTAGTGGTGGACAGTACGACGATAGAGAGTGCAAAGATTATAAAGCAGATATTTCCGCCTGATTTGAAGTACGCCGAGATGACCTCCCAACGCAGGTTACCTGACTGCCTCTCTTCATCCTCCATCTTTTGGGCTTCGAATTCTTGTAAGTCTTCGCTTTCGGTCACGCTTGCCATGGTCTTTAAGGGAGGCCTGTCTTTTTCCTCGATGCTCTGCGGGTGAAAAATAACACACCGAATTTGAAATCTAGGGTTCTGATAAGTTATCTCTTCCATATAATTCGGTCAAAGGAAAATATCGATAGTGTTGTGTTGTTTATTTTGTTGTACTAAAAATACTTTGATGCCAGTACATTCTAGGTCGAGCAATATCGGCTTTAGCGAAGATTAACGGTTTTTATAAATACGTTTTTTGTCATTTATGTTGCTTCATTTTCGAGCTTAAAGAGAAAAAAAGTAAACAAACAACTTGAAGTGGTTGAAAAACTGTATAACGATCATTGAACTATATTACTAGCGTAGTATTACCTCATTGATAAGAATACAAACTTACTTATTAACATTGTAAAAACATGCAAAACAAAATGCAATGCATAGAAATAATGCAAGGGGATTTATATCTTTGTAGATATGCATTGCTTGCATTATTTCTGCTGAGATTTCAACATTTTGATTTTACATTCGGTTCTCTAAGAAAAAAATACCTACCTATCTGCCAAGCTGAGGTCCTACGTAGTGTTGACCTTATCAAGCTGAAGTATTCAAAAGATCTCTGAATTAACATGTGAAAACAAGAACAGTTATTTTTTATAAAAATCTTCTCATAGTTTATCGCCACTGAGGACCTTAAAACCCTTTCATCGGAGTGCTGGCATAAAAATTACATAAATATCGAAAATATTTAAGTCAAGAGTTCTAGCGAATGACCCAAACTCATTTTTATATAGGTTATATAACCCTTTAAATATTTGAAAAAGCTAGATAGTTGCCACCATGAAGGGATTCCTTCAGACCTTTTGGGGAAAAATTGTATTTTTACGAAGTGCAGGGTGAGATGCTCATAAAATATAAAAGCTCAGTATACGCGGTGCCAAAATGTACTTGGGATTGTTTGCTTCGTAAACATATCGTACTATGATGTAGGTATCTATATCTATAGATACTCTATACTTAATATTATAAAGAGGTAAAATTTGTTTGTAAGTTTGTATGTAGGGGGTAATCTCCGAAACTACTCATACGATTTCAAACAATTCTTTCACCATTAGGAAGTATAGGCTATATTGCATTATCAAAAAAATAGAGATCCTTGAGAAAATTCACGCGGATGTAGTCGCGGGCAATTTGGTCTCCTGGTACATAAGTGGCCCGATGTACCAGGAGACCAGAAAATAAAGGTAAAATTTGTTTGTAAGTTTGTAAAAATTCACGCGGTCGAAGTCGTGGGTAAAGTGCTAGTAAAAAATATTTCTATGAGACTAATTTGAAGTAATGATCATGGTAAGCTCGTGTTTATTATCTCCGTTACCATAAAAGGAAATGCAAGATAAATATTTATTAAATATTGTTACAATCCTGTTTGCTGAGAATAAATGAATTTAAATTAAAACATTAGGTATGAGGAATGCAAATAGATAAATTAATTGTCTTATTACTGAGCGAAGAAAAGACAACAATTACATAAATTACCATATTCTAGGAGCGACAATGGAGCGTAGTTTTAGCAGCTGAGTGGTGGCTCGATATCACGGCCGTCCACTCACAAATCGATAAACTTGTATCAAATATTTCAAATAGCTTTGCAAGTATGATAAATTGAATGTTTGTTAGAGCACGAACAAAGGAATAATGTAGATAGGTACCAGGCCTGTACTAGCTCAATATTGAATGCTTATAATTATTCATATTTAATTTTCTACTTTCTATTCTATTACAGAAGAAGTAGAAAATTAAATATGAATATTAATGGATGGAATGGATGAAGGGATGTTGGATTCTCTTTCACACTAATATGACTGAACAGACTCAGCTGAAATTCGACACACATGTACAGTCACGAGCATAAATATGTATACAGACTGCAAAAATCAAAAGCAATTCCCGCGTGGGATAACTATATCAACTTATAAATAATACCACAAAGTAAGTATGATAGTGTTATACTTACTTCGTGGATAATACCTTTTTTATGATAGTTTTGGAATCAAAAATACCCTATTCGTAACCCCATAACATTTCAATCAATAGTTTAGGATAAAATCAGTTTAGAATGATACCAACTGTTTACATGTTTTTGCTCGTGACTGTACGGATTTCTAACACGTTTTGTCTTCCCGTGGACTTGAATTTGACTATTCTAATGTCAACACAGACGAAGTCGCGGGCAAAAGCTATGTACAGAGGCCAGCACATCAAGCTATAACAATCTGTCAAATTTATTTTATAGATTTTTAACTTTATTTCAAAAGGATAAGGTTTTTTTTTTTTTTTATAATATGTGGGGACATTTTCACACACGGCCATCTGACCCCAAACTAGGGAGACCCTGTACTATGGGTGTCAGACAGCTGATATACATACACAAATACAATTTTTTTTTTTTTTTTTAAATACGTACATATATAGATAAACAACACCCAGACACAAGGCAAACACAAGTGCTCATCACACAAATGTTTACCCTGGGCAGGAATCGAACCCGCAACACGCTGCGCAGCAGTCGATCGCTCGAGCCACTGCGCCAACCGTGTCGTCATATTCAATTGGGATTTTTTTTCAATTTGGTATGGCTTGATGTACTGGCTCTGTACCTTAAGAAGTGTCACAGCAACTGAGTTGCTGGCACTTTCATGGTCATCATATATCTATTGCACTGCTATACGTTGCTCGATTCTCATTGAAACTTGTTTTCAAGTTCATTTGGATAACTTACTCGTGATCCAAGACTGTCGGAGTCCTTTTCTTTGCCTTCCTGGAGCTGGGACAGCATCAGTGAGAAATCTTTGCCTGACGAAACTAACTCGTCGAATGTCCCCATGTTTTCAATGCGACCCTTTAACGAAATTAGTTATTAATTATTGTACCAGACATTATTTTAGTTAAAGATAACTTTGAAGATTGGCCATTATAATTATGCATATAATTTACGAGATTAGAATAAAAGTTTCAGGAGAAACTTAAAAATAAAACAAGGATTAATGTTTTGTGTGCCGTACTTCCGTATATTTGCGGAGTAAATGTACGGAAATACTGGTTTGATTCAGTTTTTGTACATGAAAAATTTCAATGAATCAAATTAAGTACATGAAAAATTATATTTACTTAACATATTTTTTTTTTAAACTTTGGCTCACACTAGGAATTACTCCAGTGTCATGGGTGCATTTATAAACATATAAACTCACATACACAAACACCCAGACCCGGAACAACTATTTGTAGGCCATACAAATATTTGTTCCGAGCGGGTATCGAACCCGCCACACTCAGCGTAGCAGTCAATCGCTCAGCCACTGTGCCAACTGTGAATTATACTATATGAAAATAAATGTTCGTAATCATCATCTGCCTAGCCTTTTCCCAACTACTATGTTGGAGTTTCCAGTCTAACCCGATGCAGCTGAATACCAGTGTTTTTAACCGACTTCAAAAAGGAGGAGGTTATCAATTCGAATGTTTTTATATTTTTTTTTTTATGTATGTTCGGTCATAACTCTGTCATATATAGACGGATTTGCAAAATTCTTCGGATTTTTTTGTTCGAAAGGGGTTTATTCCGAAAAGGTCTCATATAAATTTTATCAAAATTGGTACAGCCCTTTTTGAGAAAATCAACAAATTCCCAAAAAAACTTACTTAGACAACATTTTAGTTTCTTCAATAACTGGAGGACTTACAATCTCTTTTAAGTGTGTTGCCGTTTCTTAATGGATTTGGATGTTATGTTAAGCAACACTAAAAACCGAAAAATAAAAGGTTTTTTCAAAAAAAAGAAAACCGCCTTCAAAAACTAAAAAGTGATAAATAACTTTAGCACAGAACACACATTACTTTACTTTCGGAAGTCGATGGCAATACAAAACAACATACACGAAGCCACCGCCACCGACTTCCGAAAGTAAAGTAATGTGTGTTCTGTGCTAAAGTTATTTATCACTTTTTAGCTTTCGAAGGCGGATTTCTTTTTTTTGAAAAATCTTTTTTACATGAGCTGCTTACGTGACATTCACAACCCAGTTGCAAGGTACAATGCCTCTTGATAAGACTGGTTGTCAGATTTATTATTTTCTGAGTCTAAAACGACTGTCAAAGATCTGCACATGACAGCCGGGACAGAGATATCTCGGTATGAAATGGATGGTACCCATCCACGGACAGACCGTGGTGTAGCTTAACCGTAAATGTTCTCAATTTAGAAAAAATAAATCCATACTTCCATACTAAGTAATATTATAAATGCAAAAGTAACTCTCTCTATTAGGCTAAGAACTCACGATGCGGTTTTCACCCGCGTCCGCCTGCGGTTGCGGGGCCGTAGCTTCTGTAGAATGCAGATATATGTCTATGTAAAAACAAAAACTCATTTCACGACGCGGTTTACGCCTGCAGCAACAACGATATAACGGGTCGTTGACCCGCGGTGTGCGTGGTTGTTTGCGGCTCCCGCTGCGGGCGCGCGCGAAAACCGCATCGTGAGTTCTTAGCCTTACGCTTTCACGATGAAACGACTGCACCGATTTTGATAAAATTTGGTAAGAATGTAGCTTAAACCCTGGCGAAGGACATAGGCTACTTTTTAATCCGCGACTTTGTCTGCATCCGCAATAACCGACATTTACGGGGACGAAGTCGCGGGCACAAGCTAATAAGTAAATAAATTACAAAATAAAATGTATAAACCTCATTTAAAACGACGATGTAGTCAGCTGCTTTAAGGAAGTGAATCTGATGTGTGACAAGAATGCGAGTGCTTCCGCGCAGGTACCCATTGATGCAGCCCTCGAACAACTGACGGCCCACGTTAGCATCCACAGCGGACAGAGGGTCGTCCAGGAGGTAGATGTCAGCCTTAAAAGATAAAATTAGTCTTAAGATACCTAGATATAAGAAAAACAAGAAAAATGGGGTAATTGAACAAACTGGGAGAATAAAATATTAAGCGTTAACAAAATAAAACAATCTGGAAAGCATTTTGACATAGTTCCAATGTGTAGTTATTAAGTGTCGTCTGTACGGTCTATATTTAATTTCTAAGCGAGCGAACGAAGCGTTTTTTATTTATGACCATAGGATCACGATTTATATTTAATTGTCTTTTTTTTTTCATTTCATTTCACGAAGCAAATGATCGAAATAAAAGGAAAATCTTACATTCTGTCGCGTTTATAGCTCGATCTAGATCGCAGATTTTTTCATTTATTTGATTTACTTGTATAGTCGTTCGCAGTTTAACTAAATGTATGGTTCTCTACATCCGAATTGTATCCTATTACGCGAAAATATCCCTTCCATAACGAAGAAGTACACTGTTTCAAGTCTATGAATATACCATGGCGCACATGCAATAGTAAAGCTGCCCTACATTTAGCTCCGACCTTAAACCGACATAAAAAGGAAAACACGGTGTTTCCTCCACATTTTCCAGTGCGAATCATTAAAAACGATTGAGGAAACAAATTCTGCGCGGAGCTACCTTCACCATACATTTTTAAAATAAACAGTATTAAAAGTTGTTCGGGAACCCTCGAATTAAACATCATAAAAACTAAGGTAAATGAAATATCTGGGATCCAGACCAATGTCTGATTTTTTGGCAGAAATTAATTCATTTCTTTCCTCCTTTAGTTCGTTACATTTATTCCCTAGTTAACTTTTGGCACTCTCACCAACGCGACGGTGCCGACAGACAAATGCTCTGCAGACTGTAAGAGAACAAAAAGATAAAGTTTCTTTGAATTATCTGCATTTCATACATTTAATTTCAGATTCCTTGAAATTGAATGTATGAAATACTCTTACAATTATAAAAACGAGGGCTATATAAGGTTGTTTATTCAAGCTAAATATTTTAATGAGAATTATATGGAAAGTGAAAACATAACTACTGAGAGAAAAATTCAGTTAAAAAATTAAATTAAAAATTTAAAAAAACCCCCAACGCAAAACATAAAAGCGATTATGTAAAAAGTAAAAAATAATACTTTTGTTGAGCCATCAAATGTTTGTTCGTTGAAATGGCGCTATAATGTCGCGGCGGGGTACCGCTTAAGTAAGTCAGTCCCTCAATTTCATTCACTGTCTATTAATTTACCAGCATTTCCGACCAATTTGCTTCGATATTATCAAATTTTTGTTGCTAATCTAGTTGTTAATCTTGTTGCAAATCTAGTTACCATCAGTTCGCTATTTTAGATATTTAGTTATTGCTTTAAACTTAGCGGTACCCCGCCGCGACATTATAGCGCCATTTCAACGAACAAACATTTGATGGCTCAACAAAAGTATTATTTTTTACTTTTTACATAATCGCTTTTATGTTTTGCGTTGGGGGTTTTTTTAAATTTTTAATTTAATTTTTATTTTAAATTTTTTAAATGTAATTTAGTTTGGTTTTGTGTGGTCAGTGTGGTCACCTATAATAATATGTTTGAAAGCAAAGTAAACATTCGGTATGCGTCTAAGATCCCTACCGCAGCAAACAAAAGAGCTGATAACTTTAAAACTGCTGAACCGATTTTGATGAAACATGTCTAAGAACCATCGCTAGAGAATCTACTTTCAAATAAAAAAAACCGCATTCAAATCGGTTCACCCGTTAAAGAGCTACAGTCCCACAGACAGACACACAGACACACAGACACACAGACACACAGACACACAGACACGTCAAACTTATAACACCCCTCTTTTTCGTCGGGGGTTAAAAATATATTTCAGTATCAAAAGGAACATTTTAGCAGATTTTTTCCAAAAAAAAATATTGTAAATTAAACTTCGCAGCCATTAACCCCATAAAAAAATGAAGAGCCTGTGCCTGACCAAATTGTTCATTTCCCAGCAGTTATGAGTTCAATATTTGTGCAACAAAATAGAAATCAATTTACTTCTCTGTAAACAGCGCGCGCCAAATTGATTCTGGCTCGCTGGCCTCCAGAGAGGGACACCCCCCTTTCCCCCACCAGCGTCTGGTCGCCGTACGGGAACTGCTTGAAGTCCTTCTCGAGTGCACACACCCTGCACACCTACACAACACGCATGGTATATGAGTAGGTACACGAGCGAAATATTAATAAATATGCGAGGCCAGTCAGCTCTTAAATAGTAAAAGGCTTATAGAAATATAAAATGTAACGAAACACATCCATGCCTATCTTTTAAAAAAATGCAACGCAGAAATACCAATTAACCCCTAGGGTAAAACATTTTTAAAACTCGACACTCTATTGCTTTTTCGACGCGTTAAGCGGCAATATGGCACCTCATAATGTTTTCTCTTGGAATGCTGCCACAAACACAAACCCATCAATATATTTTTAATCAGTTTGTAACCTTTATTGCAATGATAAACTATGATTAATTATATTATTTTTATCGGTAGAACTATGAGCGTATCAATGACACAATTAACCTATCTAAAAACCATCTATGTCCCAAATAAAGTGAGCAAATAACAGAAAAATACGTATTACATGCAAATCACGATTTATTTACGTACCTTCTTATATTTTCCGGGTTCAAAAGGCAAACCGAAAAGTATATTCTCTCGGACGGTACTGGGGAACAGCCACGCCTCTTGGCAAGCATACGATATCTTGCCGTATATTGAAACAGTGCCAGTCGCCGAAGGCAATTCTTTTAGTAGTAGTTGCAAAATCGAGGACTGAGAATGAAAAACAAATCATATGAACAAGTTCTTTCCAAATATTATAGTTACAACGATTAGGAATAATGTAGGTAGGTACCTACTTAGATTATTTTTATTATACTGATCTCGAATAGTGAACATTTAGTCACTGAACATATGGTCTCAGATCGAAATTATAACTTCAGCCATCATGAGAGACAAAGTATCATAGGTTCAAAATCTTGTTAAATAAAGATATAGGTACTAAGTCACTCCTGTCGCCGAATTAACCTACCTTTCCAGATCCCACTGCTCCAATGATAGCACATAGCTTTCCTTTACGCAGCCGCATAGAGATATTCTTGAGAGCCATAACATTGGGGTCCCCTATCCAACTGGCCGACACATCGTGCAACACTAAGGCAGTGTCATCTTGAACTGACACGCTCCTTAAAAACTTAGGCTTTTTAAGTTGTGCATCTAGGGCAGGATCTGGAATCAAATTTAAATAAATCATAACTTATTTAATAGTATCCACCTTCGTCTGATGTTTATTCCATATTTCAATATCAAGTCTGACAGTTTTAACTTTAAAGTGCGAGTTGTACTGTTCTCTAATAAGGGTCTGAAAAAGCCCTGTTACTGTTATCGGTTTTCCTAATAAACCAAGGAACTCTCTAGCTTACGTATGTAATTTTTTTGTTTTGTTTTGAAAAGACCCAGTACGTAAACAATTACTACAAGGTATAAATTCGCCAAGGTTCATTTTATACGAGTATTATTTACAATTGAACTCACATAGACATTTCACGTAACTATGAACATATGATTTGAACTTCGGACGGGTATATTGAACTTTCAAACTTTTCAAGAGTCAACAGGTGCAGACGTGCTGCGACATTGTCTGTATATTGAATAGATACATTATTGATACATATGTGTATCTACGTGAATGTACGAGGAATAGATTTAGTAATAGACAAATCCAATTCGTGGACGTAATGAGTATCAAATACTGTCGATATCTAATCAAATATTCGCCAACTAATTTATCAAAACTGTTGTTTAATTTGTTATACCTAACCGCTTACGATTTCGTTATTATTGATAAATGTACGAACGCGATCAAACTTGTTAGTAAGAGAATTTAATAACGTCATGATAAAACAAGTTAAACTGATACCTTATTCCTTCTTTAACTTTACCGTACGATTCGATAAATCTTACCGGGAGGCAATCCATCCGATTTTCGATGATACGAGAGAGGTCGGATGGTAGGGTCTGCTACCAAGTTGCTCTTAACCGACAAATTGCGGAACAAGTTGGACGATACTTCTTCCGACTGCCCCGTCAAGTCTGGCCTGTCCTCTGTAAATTAAAACATATAGTTTTGGCAACTCTATGTAAAAGTTAACATTATTAGCCACTGTAGCGTATCGACCAATTCGCTTGACTTGATTTTTTTTTACTTTATATTTTCTTTCTATACCTACCCACTGTTTACTTGCCTGTTTTCTTGCCTAAAATAAATTTGGTTTTTGTGATCGCCTTAAATAAGTTTAAAGTATGCGTAGTTTAAACGATGTCGTTACGGAAACTAGTAAGAGCTTAATGGTTATCATGTCCTTATTGTTAAATTATAATACTCTAAATATACAACGATAAGTCGGTCGGTCCGTCGATTATAAGGCTAGACAGATGACGATGAACTTGGTCAAGTTTCTGTCAATGAATAAGGACTATAATTATAACGTACGTACGCTGCAAAATGTTTAAACTTATATTTAGAAATATTTCACTCTACAAGGTTACACATTCACATTTTCCTAACATGCGTGGAATACCGCCACAGTGGAATGCAGGGCTTATAGTGACGCATTACGTCTGAAATTCATAATATGGGTCAAATCTCATACAAAAAACATGGAATGGTTAAGTGTGAACCCTCGTTACGTCTTAACATTTTTACGACTATTCTTGCTTCTCCGTTCTTTTGGAATTAAATATCATTCTTGTGCTATTTAGTATTTAATAGTGTTGCAATAATACTGTGCTACCTACCAACCCTACATGAATACCTAAAGAGATAAAGTTGTTGATAAAACATTAGGCAATAAGATAATGACTGTTCCATTAAGATATTAAATAAATTGTTACAAAATACATCTAAAAAAATGTTTTTCTATTAGTTAAAGAACCACTAGATTATACTTACATGTCTACCAGCTAATACATTTTATAAATAATGCTACGTACATTCATCATTTATTAGTTATACGCAAGCCTAGTCGAATAAAAAGAAATATTAATAAATAATAAAGTTTTCGTTGCCTGAGTATGTTATAGTTTCAGTAGTAGCTCAAGTCGTGTTACGACACTCTGGGGCTGATAAGTCTTCTGCCCGAATGGCACGAAAAGGGTTTTGTTACCGAAATATCTAATATATTTCTGTGTTCTCTATGTGTCACGAATTTTGAAAACAATGGTGTTAAGCTCTTCACAATCCTGGCTGAATTGTAAAATAAATAAATAACCAAATAAAATACTTATAAGTTTTACGTAAAGGGTAGTTTGTATATACATACGTAACGATAGAAACTCTTGAACTCTTTTCAGAGACACCACCAGTTCCGCAGTAAAAGATAGTACCATCGGCAGAATTAATGTGATGTTCACTTGAGCGGCGCTCATGAACTGTTGTAACGGGTAGAACTGAAAGAAATATAATGTAGTTTAACAAATGCATACTTCCCATACAGGTATGTAGGTAAGCAGAAACTATGGAACTGCATTAATAAAAAAGTTGATTCAGACTAACATTATCTACCGCTGGATACACTAAATGGAAATTCAGTAATTACTTCAAAACCAAACCTTGCGCAGCCGAAGTACAAACGGGAAAGAAAGCTATGATGACAGTTCGATTTGAATCGGATGCAGTGGACCGGTCGACTGTCCCGCGCTCCGATGACGATGGTTAGAAGAATAATAAACGAAAGTAATGCGAAACCATTTCTGATCTCACATTATCCCAACATGCATTTTATGCATGTTCAAAATCGGCAAAACCTCGGCGCCATCACGGATACAATCGAATGCAGCCAATCTTGAATTGCGAAGTGTATGTACCACATATAACGTTTTATGTTCAACGGGATTTGTGATTTTTATTGTAATGACTCTGCATGAGGTTTACGTAATAGCACAAACAAAGCCGATGTTGGCATAACTTCAACAAGTAATTATGTAGGTACTATCACTAGCTAGTCTAATGAAGCTCTTGAATAAGGGAAGACTCATACAAGAGATAGGTGGTTAAACTATGACTTTCGGCAACATTATTTATTTAAATATAATCAAGGGGAAGGTCGCTAGCTGTAGAGTAAGTCAGCCACTTCAAGTACCTCCATACAAGACTTACAAATACGAGTTGCACAAGCTTTTCAAAATCATTAAATAAGTAGGTACTTAATAATATTTTTGTAATAAATTGATTAGTGACTACCTATTCGACAATACCCACAAAAAAACATTAAAATATCTAAAAATACTGAAGTTAAAAATAGATTTAGAATGCAAACTTACCACATTAGCAGACATAACGTTCCCTAACAAGACGTATGTGAGAACAGTGAAGAAGAGGGCAGCTCTCTCCGTGAACATCATGAATCCGAGGAACACGGTCCTCAAGATCGTGGCCGTCTTCACTTCTTTTAGTTCATCGGCTCGCTTCTCACCCACTACTTTTTGGAACGGAATTTCCCATGCGTACATTTTTATTACCTAAAACATTAATAGTTTTAGCCATTTCCATAATTTAAGAAGGTGCTGCACTGATACGGTATTATAGATCGATTGGTATCCTAGCCAAAATCTATTATTTTTGTGGTACGTTGTGCATATTTAAGTCGTTGGGCAGCGGGCAAGTTATGTCGTTAATTACGTTAATGTCTGTGAGTTCAATGCCAAAGTTCGAAATTACTTAAGTAGTTGTTAGAACGCTGTCTTAGTTGTTAAGACAGCCCACTGAAGTACGGTAGCTTTCAGTGTTGTCTATCAATTAATTATTAGTAATCACTTGTTTACGTGATTAATTAATATCAAGAATAACTTGTACGAATGTTAAAGTTATTGACTTAATTCAAGTAGTATGAATGAAGCCATTAAAATTCACAACTTATGTACAGCTACGTACGACAGAAAATACAATGTAAGGTCAGTCCTATATAAAACATTTTTAAATAGGTATTTACACGAATAATTAACACACACACAAACAATTTCCAAAATAACGAACCTGTATTCCATTGATAACTTCACTCATTAGTTTGATTCTGCTATCTGTTTTTTCAGCTGTGCGAAGTCGAACTTTACCTAGGTACTGACCCAAACCACCTGAAAACATAATACTTTAAGTAGGTACTTAGTTGAAATATTCCAAATTTGATCCCAGCGTTTTGCCAATACTAACGTTGTTAATTCTAGAGACTAACTTCAATTTCTCATGACAATGTACGGCACATTGTCCGAATCAGAAATTAAAAATACAATAAATACAACGCTGAAAATAATATGTAATGCCTGTCTTTTAAGTTATATATTAGTAAGGATTATGTAAAATTCTTCATCGAAAATCATCAATCCCGAAAAATAGCAGTAGGTATATGATTTAATTACTTACAGAAAGATTACCTATGTAAAGTATATTTTTTATTGGAACTGTGCCTAATAAGTATTCTTAAATTAGTTTAGCGTAACCGTAACGTGCATTCTACCTCATATTTCTATTGTATAGTTCCTATTTAGCATGCCAAATTTGTGATGGTAAATCGCTAAATTGTACTATTATTCCTACCACATTGAAACTAAAATAATTAAAATTTAAATTAAATACCTTGGAAGGGAAGTGCAATGATGATCAGGGCTGCGAATCCGATGAAGGCGGCCGTCCCCGCCTGTGTGTACCCCAGGTATATGACGGCGGCGACCTGCAGCGGGATGATCCACACATAGTGCAGGAACATCATAGCCAGGTCGAATCTCTGCAGGTCATTCGACAGTAGGTTGACGACCTTGCCAGCAGTCGTCTCGCCTAACGAGCCGTTACTCATACACATTATCTAGAAAATATTTAATGGGTTTAAGCAGGAATGCTGCTTCGTCGAAATTTCTCTAAAAACAAACATCGTTTAAAAAGACTGGTATAAGATTGATATGCTATATTAGCATGCTTAGTTTGCTTATGTTTATCCCACCACAAAAAAAATACTTAGTTACATTTCGTCAGCAGAGACGGGCGGTATATATTTCTAAATCAGATTGATTAATGAGTTCAATTATAAGGCGCCTATCCCACGGGCGTTTTATAAGCGTTAACGATTCTCCAACGTCTGTGCAGCGTTAACGCAGCACAGACGCGCGTTAAAGTCGCGCCAACGCGACGTTAACGTTGCGCTTATTGTCAACAGGTTTGTACCTGTTGCCACGCCGTCCTACTCTGTCCGAAAGGGAGCGTGAGCGTGTCGCTTCCGCGACGTTAACGTTGCGTTCATCGGACGCGCAGGGACTTCTGACGTCAACGTCGCTTCAGAGAAGCATTGGCGCTTTGGCTCGCGTTTGAGCAACGCCAACGTTCGTAAAACGCCCCTGGGATAGCAGCCTAAAGTCCCCCATCATTATATTATGAACACATCACAGCACAGCTTGAAGATGTACCTTTCTAAACATCAACGAGCCGACAGCGCACCTCATCTTCATACCGAACTGCTGACAGTACAATACTCCGTGATGGTTCATGAACGCTGATAACCAGTTCAGTAGTATCATACTGATGGCGTAGACTATTGCTGTTTCTCGAAGCATATCGGAGTCTGCAGACCAGTACAGAAGCAATCGGCTAAACAGCAATGGAGACACCGTTCTAGGAGGAAAATGACAGAATAATAAATAATTGTGAATAAGTTATTATTATTATTATAATCCAATTTTCTTTCGTGTTAGCGTTCCGTACTTCAAAAGGAAAAAACGGAACTCTTATAGGATCACTTAGTTGTCCGTCTGTCTGTCTGTCAAGACCTTTTATTTCGGGAAGGCGTGGCGGTATCGAGTTGAAATTAAAACTATATACTCAAGTCTACAGTTCCTTGAAGCTATGAAAAAAGAAGTTTTTTCATAGCTTCAAGGAACTGTAGACTTGAGTTAACGTGAATAAAAAAATACCGCCGTATATGTCGCAAAAAACGTATATTTCGACACTCTCAAAAGAATCAAAATTTATAAGGTACTTCCCGTTGACCTAGAACTATGAAATTTGGCAAGTAACATCGTTTTATACTACAAGTACAGGGAAAAGTCTGAAAACTATACATTTGTAATTCAATCTAAAAAAAATATGTCTTTATTTAAAGTACGTAATCAATCATCGAGGTAGTATGCACGGTCATAATTGCATGGGTGACCAAATCACGGAATTTGAACGGAACCCTCGGTGGGAGAGTCCTAATCGCACTTATCCGATTATTTATTACTTAGTTGAAGATTAAAGAAGTAAAACATATAATTCAGAATATCATTTCTTATCGAGTAATAATAGTATGGCGATTATTATTATTATTGTCCTTACCGAAGTGCTATTCCAGTGAATTGCATCAGACCACCTGGCATGTAAGACCAGAAGAACGTTTTAAAAAGAGCTTTCACAAACTTCGGCTCTCGTCCGGCTAATTTTGCTAATCGTTCTTCGTTCAGCCAATTTCTAAACAAGAAAACAAATAAGTATTATTAAACAAATGTCTTTATAATTATAATAATAATATTCTTTATTTAAAAGACAACTGACATTACAAACAAGACTACAAGAAAAACTTACAACTATATGTTAGTATATAGATTAACTTATAAAACTATGTTAGTACTATATTCTACTACAGACAAGGTGGTTTTATAAGATGCCTCATTATGGGGCTTTCATCATGCCCATCAGCAATAACTCTCAAGAGGCTGTTGCTACTGCCCCGCAATCTGGCAAGAAGATATACATTAGGCCTCGTGTTCGTCTTTTCGTGTGCCGTATGTGCAATGTTCCCACATATAAATATTTCGTACTAGCGACCCGGCCCGGCTTCGCATGCACGCCTATAGCCTTCCTCGATAAATGGCCTATCCAACACAAAAATAATTTTTCAATTCGAACCAGTAGATCCTGAGATTAGCGCGTTCAATCAAACAAACAAACAAACAAACTCTTCTGCTTTATAATATTAGTATAGATTTTTGCGTAACCTTTTTTACGATGTATTTTTCAATCGGACTATTATAAAAAATAACAAAAAGAAAAAATAATACGATTTCTTAGCTTTTGCACAGGAATTATGTCAATCCGTATTATTTAGTCAGTATAAAATGCTCTAAGAATTATACAATTGGCCCAAAAAGTACAAAAATACACCTTTTGGCTTTCGATCAATTAAAAAGGATATTATACATATTTTGCAATAACAGTGCGAAACTCGAAAGTCAGTCTGTCAGTGTGTTTGGTGCTTACTACAAAATAAAACGCTTCCGTAATACCAAAATTTCTAGATCTTCATCTTAAAAATCAGTGGATCTTTTATTGATATGATAATCTACATTTCAAAATGCTCTTTTGCTAACAATAATTAGCATTTAGAAGCGTATCATTAGTGCATGTGTACTGGGTGCTAGATGAGTAGGTAATTAATTACCTACTAACCTTATTACAACTTTGATCTACCTACAATTAAATTAGACCGATGTACAAATTATGTGTAGTGAATATCGCATTTTTGTTATTTTTCTTATCTTATCGATACCTATCTACTTACCTAACTTCTTTGTTATACTTAATCGAATCATATACAATTATACTGTTTATAATCGTGTTCTAGAGAAAGATAAACGAAATCTATGAGGCTCTCGAATCAATTTAGCTATAATAAATTAAGAGAAAAGTTTTTTTATCCAAAGGTAAAACCTAATAATATTTTCTTCGTAGACTAGGAAACCAAACCATAAATCTGCCCTTTTTTATTTAAATACATTTAAAAAACTCCGATCTGAAGCAAGTGTCTAAATATATATATTTCGTATAATATAATTAACTTTAATTGGGACATCACATTACAGGCAAAGAATATTCGGAACAAATCTGATAAGGAACAATGTGCATCAGTCATAAAATATCATCGATTGACCAACAACACGCTACTCCAATATCTAAAGTCTACAAGATACATTTTCCCTTGAATTATGGACTAATAACCTTAATCATATAGACGTTTCGATTTTATTTCCAAGGTTGTGGTTTTAACACACTTGCACTTGACTTTACATGAAAATAATAACTAAGTACCACGGTACGTAGTTATTATTTTTGTGTAAAGTCAAGTGCACCGTGTAACCGTGTTGTCATACATTGATTATGATGAAAACATACGTGTTTTCATCATAATCAATGTATGACGACACGGTTGGCACAATGGTTGACCGATAGACTCAAACTCAAAACCATTAATTTCAAATAAACTGTCAGAGTCAGTCAGTCAGAAAGTTGAAGCTAGTTGCTCGTTCCAAACAGTAGGTTTCTATGTAGAAGAACGAGTAAGAAACTCCATGAACACTCTTTTAAAATCCATAATATATTACAAATTTCGGTTACATCATTTATATTGAATCTAGGGTACAATGTGAGAACTATGCATGTAACAAGTCGTGTACATTAAAAGAGGTCTAGACAAAAATATAATAATATTATAAAGAAAATATATAAATTTCAAAATAAATTTAGAATAACCGAGGCAGCTAAGAGATGACCAGTCCCAACTAACGGCGCCCGTTCACGAACATGACGCACGGATCGGCATCATTTAGCTCAATGACTGCAGCGCGGGTTCACGGGTGCAAATATTTGTACGGTCGATAGATAGTTTGTGTGAGTTTATACGTTTGTAAAAGCCCCCACGACACAGGAGAAATTCTAAGAGTAGGGCGACGTTTTTTACAAGAAAACGTTATGAGTACTTAAGTAAAAGTAGCAAGTAAAAGTATTTTCCTAAACGTAGGCCACCAAATGTAGGTACTAATGTACTCATCGAAGGCGTCACCAACGATTACAAAAGATACATTATTTCAATTAATTTAGTAGGTGAGTATACATGTGTATCGGTAGTATTTACCTACGGATACTACCGATAAATATACTAAATTCTAATTTGACCTAATTTCTTTCGACGAATCTTAAGACCACCAAAGACTTAAATAATCTGTCTTTAATCTGACTGTCCCTAATGACCACAATATCTAATTATTTTGTGAGTCGAATTAAGTTAGGATACACAGGTCTTGCAGGAGAAGTGTAGTAGCAATCCTCAAATCTGTCTTCAACTCAATATTTCCATTTATCTATGCTATTTCCGAAAAAGAATAAACCGATCACCAGATAGATTTCAAGCTTAGTGATTAAAACAATTTTCGTTTGCAATCGATCACTGAAGCATATTATTTATCGGCGCCTGATAAGGTGATTACAATTATATTGTCATAAAATAATAAAACAACCAGCTGACGGACCATTTCAATTCTTATTTGGTTACATATAAGGAGAAAACCATTGGAATATTTTTCATCTTTCTGGGTATCACCTGCTTGCGCACTATAATTGGTATGTTAGATTACCCTATCACCATAATGCGTCAAGGTGAATTTAATGTCAGCATGATTTGAAAATTAAAAATGACGACAGCTAAATAAGGTCCTTAAATATGAAATTATCGTTTTGTCGAACTGGCCATTTTGATCTCAAATTCTCAAATATTTGGCGTTTGTTTAGGAATGTCAAATTCAAAATTATTTCAGTTTATTTTGGGCTTGTCTATTTGTGTTTCGAATTTAGTGTTTCATTTGTTTTCGCAGTATTACATTCTTCTTTGACATCGTTCTGTTCACAATATGGAAAAATTAAAATATCGCTTTATTTACGAATACCAGTTTTAATTCACTGGAAACAAACATATACACTAATACGGTTTAGATATATTTTTTATTTTTTCCTTGCATGACATTACATGTAAGAATTTTTAAATAAGTAAAGTGTTATATTCATTAGATATACATGTATAACAACACGTAAGTAACTACATATATATATTAGACAACAATATAAACCAAATGGATACAAAACAAACAGTATCACTAATATTATTGTTTTATTCTAACGCTAAGTACATTACAATGCCGTAAATTAATGCACGTTTTTATCAATGTCACCTCATAATGTCTACTGCGGAGCATGCTAATTTTATTTTAATTCTAAGTGTTCAGTGTTTTATAAACAAATTGTAACGATGTTAACTCTTAAGCCGCCACAGTTAAGCGCAGGTTCAACCTAGTTCAGGTAAATATGCAATCGTGATCGATTTTAAGATATATATTGTAAATGTGACTTTGTATTAAATAAACGATTATTTATTATGATTATATTATAAATGATAATTTGCAATAATCAGCGTATATACTTACTATATTAAAAAAGGATAACTAAAAAATGCAAAGAATAAAAATTGTAGAGATTAAAAAATTATGATCGCAGTATTTCTTTATGCTAAGGCATTCATTGACACACAGAAGATAGCATGCTAGTTATAATAAATTTCAAATGGCCGAATACTCAAACGCTACTCTAGATTTCAAGATGCCGTTAAGTCCTGTACCGTCAAAGACAACACGAGACTTGACAGCGTCTTAAAATTGAGTAGCATTTGAGTATTTGACCATTAGCCACCTAACGAGGTTAAGATAACTTAGGATAAAGATAATTTATTAAAAAATATCTATTATTTCGTAGTTTAGTTTGTCACGGGAAGCACATGACTAAACCTTTACGGCTAATCTATACTAATATTATAAAGAGCTAAAAGTTTGTAAGTTTGTATGTAGGGGGCAATCTCAGAAACTACTCCTCCGATTTAAAAAATTCGTTAATCAATCAAAAGCTACGTTATCCCTGAATAAAAACAATATGTATAATAACAATAAAGTTATAAGCTATTGCATTAAACAATTAGGGATCCTTAAGAAACATCACGCGGACGAAGTCGCGGGTAAAGTCGTAATCTTTTATAAACCTGTGATCCGATCTAATCACATTCAACTGTAACATAATTATTTCTAGGGCTTCTAAACGATTCTGATACACTTGACATGCACACAAGTAGTATTTTCTATTAATCCAGTTACAGAAACAGTTTTAATCTTCACAACAATTTATCGGAAAATTAAATACCGATTGGGAATCTTGCAGAAACCACATTTTATTAAACTTTTAAAAACCTGAGAGAACAGAGATAAAATTATTTATTTAATGTACCTATAGGGCAACGAAATAATGGGTGAAGCTGGGCAACTAATCATTTGCATTGTGACAGGATACAGATATTGTCTTAAATGCGAAATTTTTAGTTCTATTGATCACAAGTAAGAAGTCATTACCAATTGAACGCTGGTTTAGCAGGAACGGCGCAGATGATGCATCGAAAGGAGTAATTGGTTTGACAGACTGTTTTAAAACTCTTGCCTACTTTTAAGAACTTTCTAATGATTTTTAAGATTGCTTATTCATTAATCATAAGCGTAAAATTTAAAATTCTTTTAGTTGTTCTTTTTGCAAAGGTCGGGTTTTTGATGTTTTTAAATCAATTTTTATTTAATCAATGTATATATAATTATAATAATTTAATTAATTATAATTATTTAATTAAAATTATATAATTTAATCAATAATATTTAACAAAAAATTATTTAATATGTTGTGTACTTATAATATTATATACATACGAGTACATGATTATTATTTTTTTAATTGTCTCTTCGTGTTCTTTATTTTGATAACCGATATTAGTATACTAATAATAAAAATGCACCTTCTGTTCCGGACAGCTAAAATTTTCCTTTTTTAGGGTTCCATAAATCATAAAGAAAAAAGGAATCCTAATAGGATCACTTCGCGGTCCGTCTGTCCCTCTGTCTTTCCGTTACGACCATTTTCTTAGAACCGCGGGAGGTTTCAAGTTGAAATAAATAACAAATACTAATGTCTGAGGTCCCTTGAAGCTGTGAAAAAGTAAGTCAGCGTATACAAAAGATACAGTAATTTATCAAACCTACTTCCCATTAAAAAAAGTGGAGTCTTGTGTGCACCGCGCTCTGAGGCGGACATTGCGACACGGTTCATAATATTATTATTATTGTAAATCGCGGCGCAAGCCGTCGCTCGTAAGTTTGTTGCCATGAGTGATGAACTTGTGTCAAATGAACTGCTGGCGTTCCTGCAACAGAAACTGGACGTGATGGACGAGGTGTCCGCCATCCAGATCTGTGTGTCGAACTTCAGCGAGGACGATATTGCTGCTGCGAGGCAGCTGCTGTTCCGGTCGCTCAATAAAGTCGACCAGATGGTGACTCGTCGGCGCGACGGGACAAAGAGAAGTGTGCTAGACATCTTCACGCTTCTGAAGGCGACCGATCCTGACGACGTGCCGGCGTTTGTGGCGAGGGACCTGAACAAGTTACCTCCAGTCACGTTCGACCACGTCGACGTTACGAGCCTGTTGAAGGACATTAAGTCTTTGAAGGCTAGTCTAGCTGATGTGCAGAGGAAGTTGGAGACATCCCAGAGCACCGTTGCAGACCTGCGCACAGAACTCGATGAGTTGCGCAACTCTGTAGCGTTAACTGGGTCACCGGTGCGCGTAAGCAATGCAAATGCGCGCCGAGGTGTCGGCTGCCTAGACACATCAGTCACGAGTTTCGCATCAGCAGTTTTGTCGCCGGCGCCGATTGCTGAGTCAGCGTGTTGCGCTACAAGCGTGCCTCGTTGCCCCGCTCCCGTTACCGCAGCTCCTCCCCGCAGCGCTGCCCGAACGACTCGACCATCTGACCCGTTGGTCACTGTGAGCACCCCCACTGCTCCCCCCGCAAAGCCCGTGACTATGAAGGAAGCGAACCGGGCTGATGATGACGGCTTCGTGACGGTGCGAAGGAGGAAGCGCCGGCAGAGCTGTAAGAACCGCTGCGGCAAGGCTCCTACGGAGCCCAACGAAAACCTACGTGCTGCGAAACCGAATACCCCGGTGTATATTTCCCGTCTCCACTACACCACTGACGCGGAAGACATCGTAAAGTACGTACGCCAAAGGCTGAAGTACGCGCCGAGAGTGCAGTTGCTGGAGTCGCATCGCAACGTCAACTTTAAGGCGTTTGTGGCGCGCATACCAACATGCTATCTGCATCAGGTGTTGGATGAAAGCTTTAGGCCACAGGATGTGGTATTCCGCCGCTTTCGCGGCCAAGTGCCACCGGAACGTGCAAAGACTTAGTGCAACTAAGTGATACTAACATAGTTTTAAGTTTTATTTACTAACACAATTATTGTTATATTGTTATATGTATACTTAAGTTAAGGTATTTTTCTATGGGTCTTTGTTACCTGAAAATAAATGGTTTTATTATTATTATTATTATTATTATTATTAACCTATAACCATAAAATTTGGCGAGTAGCAAGAACTCACAGCACAAGTAAAGGGAATTCAAAAATTGGTAATTTGTTCTTGTCACATGAAAAAATATATTTTTGCGATTACAAACTTATATTTTGTGCTCGGAAAATTATAATAATAATAATAATAATATGTGGGGACATTTCACACACGGCCACCTGACCCCAAACTAGGAAGACCCTGTACTATGGGTGTCAGACAGCTGATGTACATACACAAATACATTTAAATACATACGTATATAGATAAACAACACCCAGACACAAGGCAAACACAAGTGCTCATCACACAAATATTTACCGCGGCGGGAACCAAACTCGCAACACGCTGTGCAGCAGTCGATCTCTCAGCCACTGCGCCAACCGTGTCGTCAGGACAGTCTTCAGAGGAATTGACTGTGATGTATATCGATATACAATGTGGTCAACGTATCTTTGCGCGTCTGAAGTTAGCTGTTTGGCTGCGCAATGGAACTTTTAGGAACGAAATTGTCTACTGCGCAGCTAATCGGCTAACTTCAGACGCGCCAAGATACGTTGACCGTACTGTACATCACAGTCAATTTTCCGAGAGTATGGGATGTCCACAAACTTAACTTGCTGCAGCTGTTCTAAAAATACTCCCCGTATTTTTAGAATGGCTGCAGCAAGTTAAGTTTGCCTTTAAATCCAATTTATTTTCCGTACTTTCTTTTTTTTGTATATTGTTACAGTGGTAAAGATTTTACGGCGGTACGGAACCTTCGTGTGTGAGTCGGCCTCGCAAATGGCCAGTTTCTTTTTTAATCTATCCAGTGAGCCCTTCCTTTAGGCTTTGCCGTCCAATGATTTAGCAAAACATTAGCAGCACGACAAATATGTAAACCTTCGGTATGGTAATGGAATCCTAATTAAAAATTAATTGGCATACCACGAAATTACATCGCTGAAGATGTAAGTATGCGTATTAATTAAATCACCGGAGAAAATCAATAGTTCAACCTTTACTCACATATTCTAAGGTTATGAGGTCATGTTAGCTGGCCTTATATAACAGAACTTCGTTTGACAGCGACTATCGGTCAGTGGAAATTACTGAAAACGGTTCAGGTTGCATGTTTAAATCAATTACCCGCAAAAGGTAATTTGCAACAATGACGTTTAAGAAATAGTCATTTTCAGCCCCATAAATGTATTATTTTCATACCCGACTGCCGGAGGAGAAAAAATCCCTTCCTCTTCCTCTCGCAGTCGGGAGCATAACATTTTAATTCAAGAAAGTATCACACTTTTTACTGTAAACAATACCACACAGTCGATGGCATCGCCTTATGTTTAAAGTGAATAACTAATGCCTCCGACTGCGTGATATTCCTTACAGTATTAAGTTTGATAGTCAACCTCTTAAGTAAAATGTTAATGACATTATCAGGACTGAAACATTACGTTTTAAGTAGAGTCGATGCTAAAAATAATTCACTTATTTTATGGCTATAAATGGGATATCTCTTTTCCTTATATGTATAAGTTTCACCGGGCGTCCACTCAAAAGGACCGTTTGGAAACTTCTTGCTTTTTTCTAGTAGATAGCTATAACTATATTTCTTGTATTTAAATTATGGGTCAATGTCCTAAAATAGGAGAAAGATATCATGCTGTTATTTGATGACTAAATTAGTTTTCCGGAAAGAAAACTTTCAAATATAAAGTAGTTGAATCTCGTACTCATGTTATAGATATTACGTACCTACATAAAATGTATCGGTCGTCGGGCGGACGTGAACGCAGCGAAGCGCAGCGTTTTTCACTTTTAAACTAAACTCTTCTCTACAACTTTGTATTAGAATTTCATATTACACACGCAAAGATGAGAGCAAATAGGATAGAAGCAGTCTGTTCAATATCATACGTTGAAACTTTAATACAGACATCTGTTTGGGTAAACATTTATGCTTGCTTCAGATACGTGATAGCATAGTACAAATAAATTGATAATGTTAAATTATTTGCAATCATGATAATATTTACTCTTTGGTCTCGGTTATGTTATACGGTTATCTATTTTTTAGCTTGTTTAGCAGCTCGTTTACTTGTTTAACAATGATGAGCTTACTTATAAGTGATTATAGCTTGTCCGTTCGGAAATTAAAGACGTAAGGTTCCTATTGTACCTACTGGCTACTTGCTATAATAACATTTATGTTAATAATTGCTATGTTTACCCGACTGCGCCAAAAGCTGGCTTATATTTTTCGAGCGTATGTATGTATATATATTTCGTAAGCACGCCCTGTAGCCTAAACGGCTTGATGGATTTTAGCTTGAAAAGTGTCGTTAGGTTCTTTTTTAGGGTTCCGTACCTCAAAAGGAAAAAACAGAACCCTTATAGAATCACTTTGTTGTCCATCTGTCTGTCCGTCCGTCTGTCTGTCAAGACCCTTTATCTCGGGAACGCGTGTAGGTATTGAGTTGAAATTAAAACTATATACTCAGGTCTTCAGTAACGTGAAAAAAGATACGGTCCTTTATGCCGCAAAAAAACGTGAACTAAACTCAAGGGAATTAAAATGAATATGGTAGGTAATAGGGTATTACACCCATTTTAGAAAAGTGTCTCAATAAAATTCTGTAGTGCTAATATGCCACCAAAAAAAATACAAAATTTTTATTCAATCGATAAGTGCCATAAAAATGCATCTAAATTTTAAAATTTCAAATTTCGCGCGTAGTTTGACGAAAACGCCTCTTACTGGGCGCCATATTGCTCAGCGTAAATGACGTCAGTTCGTTTTGTATCAAATGAGCTCATATTAAATATGATAATTGTATATAATTTAAAAATAATTAAAAGCATATTTTGTAATAGGTGTAATAAT
The DNA here is from genome assembly GCA_947361185.1 of Charanyca ferruginea. NCBI lineage: Eukaryota > Metazoa > Arthropoda > Insecta > Lepidoptera > Noctuidae > Charanyca > Charanyca ferruginea. The sequence goes on along the minus strand of OX376059.1, from coordinate 14,100,548 downwards.
GAAAAAAATACGTTAGTTACGAAAATAATAAAGGTACAAAGCCTATATTACGCTAATCGGTTGACTGACAGTTGACAATTTTTTGTTTACACAGCCGTATGACGTAATAACATGGCCGCTACTATTTCATGGTGTTTTATAACAGATTAAAAATACTGAAAACTTTGAATTGAATTTAAAAATTGGTTTTGTTATTTTATGAACTGTAACTTACATTTTCCGACTGCTTTATGCCTAAACTGTCTCAATAACATATTTAAAGATTTTTTCTCGTATAGAGTAAAATACCCTATTTCCGTTAACCTAGAACGATGAAATTCGGCAAATAATATCGTGTTATACTAGAAGTACAGTAGGTCGATTCTGTAAAACAACAACTCGCATCTCACATCGCTGTTCACTCTCACTTCGCATAAGGTTCAAAATGACCTTTGTATATTTGACACTTTGAATCGGGTTTGTGTGCGAAGTGAGCGTCGAAGTGACGGGTAAATTACCTTACAGAATGCCACTTCTTACGTCATCTCATACTTTATCTGTCAAAATCTCCCTGTCAATTTAGTTCAAGTCGCTGACACGCTCGCAAGGGCTAGTGTAAATTCGAATTATCAACCGAGTTTTTAGAATGCCAATCAAGAAACTCACAGCGGATTCAAATTCGAAGTTTTATAGAATGAGGTCTTACAGAATCACACCCCAGGGAAAAGTCTGAAAACTAGGTATATATTTGTAATTAAATCGTAAAAAATATAGTATTATTATTTAAAGTACGTAATCAACCATCGAGGTATGCGCAGTTATAATTGTATGGGTGTTCAAATCATGGAATCTGAACGGAACCCTTGGTTTAGAGTCCAGCTCGCACGTGTCCGGTATTTTTTTGTTCTGTATGGTCGTGGTTGACAGCGTTCACAAAGGCAGTCGGAGGCATCAAGTTACAGTTTAGACACTTTCAACAACTTTGATTACAAAATAAAAATTATAACCACAATTTTTATCAACTTGTTTGTATAATTTCGATTCATTTAAATAAGTTTAAAAATATTAGGTTAAGAATTTTTTGGTGTATTCCAAATATTTTTTTCGTATTATTTATGTAATAGTATTTCAGCTATGCTCTATTTAAAATGCCGTACAAAATATAGGAAAGTGCTAATTCTAATGCTAGATAAAAGTTTATTAACACATTATCAGACTCACGCGATATTATCATAACCGGTTTATCTTTTTGCTCAGAATTACAGTAATATTTACTTTGTTATTCAATAATTTATATATTCTAGTAATATAGTTACAGATTAGTCTGTAATAAGTTCTGAATTCCATCGCTTTTGTTACTATTTTTGTATTTGTATTGAACTCACCTTTCCAGAGCATCTCCGACCACTTTCGATTGATATATATTCTTGGCAGGCGGTAGATCACTCTCTTCTAAGTCTCTTCGATTGCCAAAATAGAATATAGGCAACATCCAGCAGAACAATGTCCGTATAAACGTGTTGGGCACATTCTTTTGTTTAGGCGGCACATTTTTAGGAGGTGTCGCGTCTTTTGCATCTTTTTCTGTACTCATTTTAACAATTACTGTAATAATTTACTATAACGTAAATTTACTAAATAGAATAGTATATATATCTAACAGTTAGCATACTATAATAGTGTCGAGAGTTAGGTGGAGCGTGCTCCTGCGCACAGTAGGCGCGTTTTGATCAGACTGACGGTATCGCGCGACTGAACCGAGGGTACCGCGGCCTTTCCGCTCTACTTTAGTGATAATTATTATTGATGGTGAATATGGCTATAATCTTTATTAGGCGGCTAATCTGGGGTCCACAGGCGCGGCGTTGACATATATTTTTGTCAATGAAGCGTGACTAAGCAATTTTTCAAATTTATGTTAATCGATCACTTCAGCAAATGTATACGAGGGTCAAAAAGGTGTGTGGCATAGAAAAGCTTATAATTATTACTTGTGAAATAACACATACGCCAATGAAGGTACCTTACTATGTTCAAAATAACAAAATCTTAGGAGTACGTGTTTTTAAATGAGGAAATTGTCATGGCTTGGGTAAGTCAAAGGGCTGTTGCTTACAGTAACAAAAAATCCTGGTGTTCTTTCAACTACCTATAAGTAAGTACGAAATTGGCTTGCCTTAGGAGATGATACGACCCATACAAAGCACCTAACATTTTGGAGTCTAATGGAATTTACATGTCATATCTTATCTTTTTTATTTCACGTAAAGTGGTTGATATCAAAAATATTGATCCCCGCGTAAAGTTACAGAGTCTGCATGTTTACACACTTCACATAAAACTACGGCCTGTATGTCTATTCTGTTACAATCTCCCTCGGTGAACCCCTAGGTGAAGTGTCCGTCGTCCGTTTGTCTGCTTTGTCAATCCCTAGCATTGGGACGGATGACAGACGGATCACTTCACCTAGGTGTTCACCGAGGGAGATGGTAACAAAAAAGCACTGCTGTAACTGCGCCCGCGTGATGTATTTCATCTATTCTTTATTTACTTACATATGCACACATGGAAGCTCCACAAGAAATCTCGAAAATCAAAAATGTTATCGCTTTTCTGTTCTTGCCTCATAGTACCTACGTAACCTTTAGTGCGCGAGTCCCACCCGCCTAAAGCCGGTATTTTATCGAAGATTTCATTCATTCATAAAATTACATGGACGTACCATGCACGATATTTTTATTATTACGACAGAAATTATGTTGTACACAACATGTTTGCCAGACAAATGTTAATGCGATGACTCGAGTGTTTAACCATTAATAATATTTAGTGACAATTTCTGTTTAGATTACAGTAATCAAGGACAAACTACGGTAGAAAGACTATCGTATATGAGGAGGCTGAACTCTATAACTCTTTACCTAAAGTTATTAAGGAATCCAAATCACTTTCAACTTTTAAAAGGCTATTAAAGCACCACCTATGTAATGCATAAATTGTAAGTTTTCGCCAATTTTTATACCTTAATTTTAGTTTATTACCAAGCGAAACCATCGCTTATCTTAATTATTATGGTTTTCCTCATAGTGAATTATTGTATTCTTTTTGAACGAAATAAATTTCTTAAACCGTAAACCGTAATCTATATGATGCAAGGATTTTATATAATACTAGCTTCTGCCCGCGACTTCGTACGCGGATCCTGTTGCTTATGCCAGCGACAACGTTGTCGGCAAAATCGAAGATCTGAAACGTCTGATGTCGAATTCGGTTCAATTTTGGCCAGTAGAGTAAAATTTTCAATGATATACCATCGTCATCAAAAATCAGTCCTAAACTGTTACCGCCTTCACCGCGTGGAGGTACTCCCAGCTTATGTTATTTTATAAGATACAGTAAAATTAGTAATAGCTTTTATTTTAGTTATTAGCTTTGATTTTCACATCAGATGTTTCTGATCTTCGATTTTTATAAGTCAACAGGAAATGCCCATCAGACCGAACAACTTTTGCTAAGACGTCATTCCTATATGTGTCATGGTGTAGCTGGGCTCTTGGAGTTCCACATCAGGTGTTCCAGATCTTCAAATTTATTCTCTCAGCAGAGAATGCTCGTCACGTGGAACAATTTTTGCTATGGTACCATTTTTGTATCTCTTATAGTTTAGCTGGTCTGTTGCGGTTCTGCATCAGGTGTTCAAGTTTCCAAGATAAATTATAGCCTATATGTTGCCCAGACTTAATACCTATACAACAAAAGAAAAATAATTCAAATCCGCCCAGTAGTTCCGAAGATTAGCGTGTACAAACAAACAGACAAACAGACAAACAGACAGAATTTTTTTTTTGGATTCGTGCTCTATTACTGTTCCTAAACACCCCTCAATTATTATTTTTTTAATATATTCAATGTACAGACACAGTTTTGTTACTGTTTTATTATATGTATAGATGATATTTAGTACCTTCATGTATATGTGTTATTTATCCTCAATGATATAGCAAATTGGGTTACTTTTTACCCTGAAAAAACAAAAGGACCTGAAAAATATTCGAATGGCTGAATAGACTAATGTGAAACCATTACTGTAATGTGGTTCCGGTGACATAAATAGTGAACAGCACTCACCAAACCCAAGCGCTTTCTTTCGCCCTTTTTGCGTTATCCCGTTAAAACGAAAGATTTGATAATGTCAGGGAAGAATATTCGTCTTTTACTCTAACGCTGTCTAGTGACGTCAATAACTATTAGGGGAAATGGCAATCTCTAGTGCAGCGAGCTACTCTTTTCCCATGCACGATTGTGTTTGCTACCGTACTGTTTTTTGTTCTACAACACAACACACACCTTCATACATACATACATCAACATTCACACACACTCTCACACACATGAAACATATGTGTTTACCATCGACACGCTAAGAAGAAGAAGGAGGTGGAGCAGAACCATCGTGCAAGCTATTAATATTAATACAGTTACTTACCTACATAACTCCTCTACTTTCATATTAGCTTTACACGGATAACGTTAGCTGAACGTGACAAGAAACGGTATTACAGCGACTCTTACTCGTATCACTAGGGCTTCTGCTCACTTTGCGCGCGAAGTGAGCGTGACGATACATAATCACACGTCACACGTCACACTTCATCTAAATCATCATATTTACTCATTTTTCATGAAAGAATTATCTGTCTAAACTCATAAGCCTGCTCCCATTGCTCTCAAAACGTCAACAATTTAAAATGTTTTTCATCCCGCAGCCCGCAAAAAGTTCATTTAATTTTTTTTGCGTTGTTTGTTATTACGTTTACAACGCGTTTCGGTCAACTGAATGTCAATGTACTTTTTAACAAAACTCGCGAAATAAATAACACCCTCACAGGAAAGCGATACGCATTCGGGAAGCGCACACAATAACGCGCAAAGCGACACAATAAGTATAAAGATAAAACCGAATGGTTTGTGCATTTTAATTAAACGTTTAATCGACCTTCGTTTTGCTGAACACATAAGGGTACGGAAAAGTAAATAATATAAGTAAATACTGTTTACAGAATTCGGAAGCTAATGGGGGCGGGAAATGTTTGTGGGAAAGTGGGAGGCATTTAGACTCACAGATTTTGCGTCTTGTATTACGTAACACAAATTGTTGCCTCAGAATTTTGAACTGGTAGCTTCAAACCAGTCTTAAGTCAAACGAAATAATAGGAATAAGTTTTTGTTCTCTCTTTAATTCTTTCGGTTACATAAAATCTATATTAGAATATTAATGTTTAGTACTTGTTATTAATGCAATGACACTATCTATTACGTTATCAAATTTGTAACACCTCATGCTCTAAACAAACTCTGAAGACTAATCCAATATGTGTTTACCTTTAGTATCTACGATATATTATTATGAGATTAATTTACTATCAGACAGTGCAATTCACGTCAGACCTATTTACTTTGGAAGATAATTGCAGGAGAATGAGTTACTGGTTTCTTTACCTCAAACTATGAATAATAAAGTTGTGATCGGCCAAATTCAAATTACAATTCCAATAACAAAGTTGAGTGATAAAATGAAATTCATTAATTAGTAAAAATTTGTACCTACATGATTAAAATAATTATATAGAAAGTTCTTATCAGCCGCTAGTCGCCGTCCGCTAAATATTGGTTTATTATCTGATTACTACGTACATTAGGCGCTCACCTGTAAATACTGTGGCAGATAATCACGGTTGAAATCGGTTGTAGTCTGGTTTTGTCTTTATTTTAACATGAAACTATAGCTATTATAACTTTTATCTAGGGTCTGATTCAAAAAGATTTTTTATTTTATGTTATTGTATAGGAGAAAATTGCTCTACGAGAGTTTCCTAAGCAAACATACACCTGCTTTGGTAATATCTTATATATTCATTGGTTAAGTAAATATTGAAATATTATTCTAGGAAAAAACCTTACTCGCTCTTTATAATTATGATCTCTTACAAAAACATATACATTTGTAGCCCGGGGTACATACGAAAATTTACTTGTATAACAGGTAGATCTTCCATAAAGTAAAATAACCTTACGAGTACATAAATAATATATTATCTTAAGTTTATACATCAATGTTTTGCAGAGAAAACTGCCAGGGCAGCAAGAGTGACAGTACAATTTTTAAACTAAGTGTTACTCAGTGACGCATGAAAATGCTTTATTGTAATTGTTAAAGTTTTCAAAATGCAAGATATAATACTTAAGTTTAAAAACGACCAAAGAATGTTCTCTAAACCTAAAAATAAGCAACAAAAACTGTGACAATAAAATCGTCAATGTTCATGAAACCCGAAAAAAGAAACCTTTTAATTAAAAATATTTACTCTGTTTATTTAGGTATTGTGATTTGTTTCATTTACAAATCGCTTGTTGAGGAAGGAAGAAGTAAAAATAAAGTACTTGATTGTGATTTTTATTACAAAAACATCGTTTACATAGAAATGCCAAAAGCTTCGCGACAATATTTTTCCTCTAGTGCTTAAAATTGTCATCACTTATAAGCTTGAATTATGTTTCACCGTTTTACATGAATATTGGTAGAGATTGAGAAATATTTATAGTAATTTACTTAATGATTTCTCTCTTAAATGACACTGGAATTTTTACGTCAATATTTACTGATAAATTTACGAGCCTTTTTTATTTATCTCGGCTTGATCAATTCGTTTAAAGTTTTTCTTTTACACGTTTCCTTTATTTGGCCTATTTTGACTAAACTGAATACGTATTAAATAAAAATATATGTACGTTAAACGCCTGCAAATGTTCTACCCTCGTAAAAATTACATAACACCCTTGTAAGTTAGTAGTTTGGTACGTACTAACTTTTTTATATCGGCATGAGAAAGAAGTCAACCAAACTTTTCAATGACAACAAAATATCAATAAAGAAGAAAGGAAAAAATACACTCAGTGTGCTTTCACACAGGGTCAATCAAGCCAGTCATTGTTTTCCATTTAACACAAATGTTCAACATCCGTCCATCATTGACCTAATAAATCCTTTTAGTGGAGAAAAATATAATGTGGGGCAAGGTCATCTGTCAATAATAAAGGATGGTGCGTTTCGGTGGTATGGTGGTCGGCGATGGCAAGCGGGCGAGCGCAGAGTGCGGGTATGCGGCGCGGCCGGGCGGCCGGGCGCTGGGGGCCGGCGCCCGCTCCGTCGCGCGCCGCAGTATGACGCGGCCCGCGAGTCGCCCGCCCGCCCCCGAGCGAACACCGCGCGTCACCTGCACCGCGACAACCCGACACGATGTTAAAACTGCATACATACTACTAAACATATATCATGTGTCCTGAAACAACCGTGCCTTTCAATTTAAAAAATAAAATCGTTGGGTAGATCTTTTATACTGGTACCCATCGAAGCGAAAACTTTTCATAAAAGTGAATGTTCATCAGTGAAGTTTGAAAGACTAATCAAATTATAAACTTGAACTGGAATACTAGAAACTGTCTTAAGACATCCAATAGATCGCTGTCTCAAATTTATATCGAAGTGATTTAACGAACAAAGAAATGTGTTTACAAAGAAAAGTAACGTAGCAACGGATGTCATATTAATATCAGTAAAATTATGTAACGTCTTTAATTAATTCAGCATGGCGTATTATTAAAAGAAGATTTGGCGTAGACGTTGAAAAAAATTGAACTATTTCATGTGTAACCGGCAAACTAACTAAATGTAGGTTACGAACTACTATACGTAATGGTCCTATTGTTTGTCTACTTTGTTTTATGACAGATTTGTGTAGTAAACATTTAGTAAATTAAATAGTAATTGTTACAAATCATGTTAAATACCTGTAAGTGTGTGTGTGTGATTAATATCCAATTAATGTTATTAGGTTTGAACTAACATTATTTATCGAAATTAAATTAATATTACACATATAAACAAAATAAATCTAAAAGTTATTTCAATTGACGCGTCTTTGAATTGCAGGTCCAATAAAATGTAATTGAAAATTACTGACAAACAAATCAATATATCAGTAACGTAAATAACTTATCTATTAAACATAAGCAATGTTAGGAGCATAAGGACGATGTATAATTGAATATCAATGAACATTTGTAAATATAATTGTTAAAATGTATATTAAATGAGGACAAATAGTGTTAACGTATTTTTAAATACACGACGATCAGTTGTGGTCATGGAAAACGGTGCCTTAAAATATGGGAGCAACAACAACAACAATGAGATCATTGAGGAGAAGGTGGTGAGTACTTCGTTAGCTTCAATCTTACATCCTCTTGTGTTCTACAGGCTCGCTTTTCAACTGTTCATCTTCGAACTTACACATGTACATAACTTCAAATATGTATGTGGTCGGCGTACAGCGGCGGGCAGCTACGGTAGTTCAGATTGCACGATAGGATTTCCTTTAATGCATTCATGAAAACAGGCAACAACAAGGAAAAGTTTTCATTTTTATTTTAAATGTTATGCAAACACTTTGAATCTTCACTTAAAATCTTAAAACAAAAGAAGGTAATAAAAATAATATTATGGAAAATTAAAAGTACAAAAATGAAATGTATCAGGTTTTTCTTACACATTAACAAACAAATAATCCATTTTGTATTTGCAAACTGTAGAAAAATTAAAGATAATTAAAAGCATTTTTTATAGAATAGTGAGTAAGGTTGAAATTTAAGTCCTGTGTGTTCAAGTAACCAACAGAGAAATGTTACCCCTTCTTTACCTTGTCAGAATTTATTAGATTATAATTTTAGCATAGTATATTGTATGCAAATGATCCCTATCTTTCTAATCTCTTTATCCCTATCTTTTACTTATTTTATTATTTTTAACAACAATTATTATTAGAGTACAATTATGAAACTATATTCGTGGATTCAAGTACACCTTAAGCGACAAAAAAGTAGTCAATAACTTTTAAATTATTCACAGTAAGATCAAAACGTAAGTGTTTACTTTTAATTTGTTAAACATGCTTCTAGAATACATAATTCTAAAAGCATGTTTTAACAAATTAAAAGTAGGTAGGTAGGTTTATTATATATTATAGTATAGTATATATTTATGATGTAAATGTAAAAAAAAAACCATCGTGTCAGTTTTCATTAAAAATGCACTTAAAAATTGAAAATTTAATTTTTATCAAAAACTGAAACTCATAAAATTAAATTTAAAAATATATATATTTCGAGGCTATTAACACTACGCAGTAATTAGTGCTGAAATCTACAAAAACAATGAACTAAGAGCATACGTAAACCTTGCTACGAGCGTAGACCTTGCCACGCGCGTAGACCTTGCTACGCGCGTAGACCTTGCTACGCGCGTAGACTTTGCTACGCACGTATTCCTTGCTCCGCACGTATTCCTTGCTACGCGCGTAGCCGCGCGCCTACGCTTGTTGTGTGTGGCTCCTTAAGATATCTGCATGCGGCGCTTAGCAAAAACACAACGAATACTATTTGTTCTTTTCGTTCTTCATTATTCAACATTTTGTTTGTACATTTTGTTTTAAGGTAAAACATTTTATTAAAATTTTAAAGTGAAAGATCAATAATATAACTATTCTTCAAGCATAAGTGACAAAGTGATACTTTTACACAGTGCCAATATCACTAGGTATAATACAATAATTCAGTAGGATTGACCTAATACATATTCCATTACCAGTACAAAAATACCCTCACATGCAACTGTGTACTTTAAAACCAAATCACATTACAGCTGTCACGCGGTACTTTAAACGCCGCTGATGCAGTTACTACCCGGTATTCCATTTACTTAGTACATTACTGCCTCTTCTTTTAGGGCTATACTTTAATTATTTGTTATATATTATTATATGTTGCACAAAGGTACAAAAGCGGACAAAATGCCTTAGGCATTCTCTACCAGTCAACCAAGGGCGGTGAAGATATAATACAGGTGCATAGTAAAAAAAGTAACACTATAAAAATAACAGCTTCACTTCTTTTATAATATACTAGCTTTTGCCCGCAACTTCGTCCGCGTGAATGTTGGTTATCGCGGATGCAGACGAAGTCGCGGATTAAAAAGTAGCTGATGTCCTTCCCAGGGGAAGGCATCAGCTACTTTTTTCAAGCTATATTCATAACAAATTTAATGGAAATCGGATTAGCCGTTTCGTCGTGAAAACGTAACAGACAGAGTTACTTTCGCATTTATAATATTAAGTAAGTATAGCAATATAGACTAGCGGCTGCCCGCGATTTCGTCTGCGTACAGAATTAACCAAAATTCCTAAATTATCCCAGAGAAACACAAAAACGAGATAAATTATACTGTTATGTATTAAATTATACTGTTACGTCTAATCAATATCTATACGTTTGCCAGATTACAGCTAATTCTGTTCTGTCGTTTAAGCGTAAAAAAGAACAAATATCCTTTCATACTCACAAACTTTCGTGTTTATAATATTAATAGGATTACATATTACTCGTACTGTAATAAAATACCTTAAAACAAGAAACAAATGAGTACCGTTTATTAGACCGCTTTTCCTTGAATTAAAACCTCTTCCAGAAGTTATGCTAATCCTTTCTCGATGGGCATACTTCTCTTAAGAGCAACAAACCACGAAGTATGAAGGAGGGGAAGAATTTAATATCCCCGTGACGGGTATACTGTGTATACTGCTGTGGATTATGACATTTTGTCGCCAGCGCCGGTCCCCGAGGAGTTACGACCATCAAATTTTAGAGTCCAACAACGACAGCTTGTAACATAAATATTATGAGTTTGTTACCGTTTCCTAAGTAATAGTACAATGCGCGTCAAACCGTTAAAGTGCAGATTATCTATATAATTGGATGATTGCTGTTGCTGTAGTAGACACACCTGTTAATGTGTTAATGTGGCACATGTTTGACAGTAGAAAGTTAAAGAACTCGAAAGAACTAGCTTTCGAGTTCTTTAACTTTCTACTGTCAAACATGTGCTTCAATGGTCGAGCGAATCAATCCATACTTCCGTACTTAATATTATAAATGTAGTAAAAGAGTAACTCTGTCTGTTACGCTTTCACGATGAAACGGTTGAACCGGGTTATGAAAGAACCTTGGGCAAAAATGTATGGGCTCCGTCCCCACCTACCAACACACATGGAACTGATACCAATGTGTTCGTAAAGTATCCACTATTTGATTCAAATCCTTTTTTTTACATAAATCAGTGGGATTATATAAAAAAAAAAACAATTTGTAAATATTAATGAACCTAATTACGAAGCGGTAACAAAGAAAACATTTTGGTGGGTCTGCATCCTATTGAGACGGAATGACTTCGCGTGTGCGAATACGGCAGAGGCGTAGGTCATGATGGGACGAATGCACGCGGTGTAAATGCGCAATTTGCACTTGAGTGACAATTTGCTGCCAGCATTAAATATGAAGTGAGAGTGACGGGGACGCCTGAACACACCATCTTTATGTGCTCTTCGAAAGTAATTTGATGGTCGAGGGTCACACTACTTATTTGGGTCGATTTGCCCATGGGATAGGCTTGCCATACATGGTTATCGGCCTGGGGGGGGGGATCTTGATGGGGTTCACCTCGATTCTCCATTTCCAGAACCAAGCGACTAACGAGTTTGCGGAGGTTTGGAGGGTAAGAGTACTAAGCAGTCTGGGATGCAGCCAGAGTAATAAATGGCCGTGTGGTCGGTGAATAGAATTATATAGAATTCTTACTTTTGGAGATGTCGCTGGTGAATAGCCTGAAAATGAGAGGGGATAGTACGGAGCCCTGGGGGATTTCGACGCGTATAAGATGGGGCGACGAGAGTGCAACCTCGATGCTTTAGCGGAAGGTGCGATTCGACAAAAAGTCACGACGATCTGGCACTCCAAGTTGGTAAAGCTTGTATAATAAGTCGTTGTACGAGACTTTGTCGCAAGCTTTCGCTATGTCGAAGTGTACCCGTCATCACGCCGCGCTGGAACGTTGGGTTCCTTATTGGGCTTATGTGATCGACGATGCGGTGGACTTGCTGAACGCAGCAGTGTTCGAAAGCCAACCTGCTCCTTGGGAATGAGACTCTTTGCTTCGACATAGTTCTCGTAGATTTTGCCGAGAACATTAAGGGGTCTAATAGGACGGTAGCTCGAGGGATCAGACTTGGGTTTGTTTTGGTTTTGGGATGCCGATAACGGTGGCCTCTTTCTGTGTCTCAGGAAAAATGTTGTTGCTCAGAGCGCCATTAGAGATGGCGGTCATTAGCATTATAAGAGGCGCGGGGAGGAGTTTGATCACCTTAGTGGTGATGCCGTCAGAGCCGGGGTCTTTTTGAAGTTTGAGCCTCTTGATAATGTCATGCAATTTGTCCGGAGCGACGGGAGGCAGAGGATCATCAGGGTCTTCAACGGGTGGGACCGAGATTCTAGGTTCGACTTCAGCGCTAAGCGATTAAGCTCGTGTAGCGTTTCTATAGATTGACTGAGGTTTACATTCTTGAGCAGCGCTATATCGAAGTTGTCGGGAAGATGGTCGGGTCGTGAGAGAAATGAGTGGGAGTCATCGAGACCATGACGTCTAACTTAAGGGATCGGGGTTTAATGGTAATCTGCCTTTCCTTATCCATTGAATTAGTAAGGGTAGAGTTTTCTTAGGGCATGCGTAATTTCTGAGTACGTAATCGACGAGTCAGCTTTTGATCTAATTGGTAGTAGTCGACAGACTACAGGAATCGTTGCGGTGGGCGCAACGAGTAGATGATGAACGTTGCGGCCGAGCGTGGGGCGGAATGAGACACGTCCGTACGCGGCGACCGTCGGGCGAAGAGTGTCACTCATCAATATTACGTAAACGAAATATTTGTATTTCGTTTGATACTATGAGAACCCAATGCATTTGGGCAACATCCCCATAGTAAAAAATTATCATCTTGCCAAGATCTGTCGATTGAGCTACATTTCATTGCTGTTGATGGGTGGGGACGATTCCGCCCATGATCCTTTGTCATGAAGATAGCTTGAACCCTGGGGAAGGACATAGGCTACTTTTTTAATTCACGATTTTGTCTGTATCCGCAGTAACCGACATTCACGCGGACGATGTCGCGGGCAAAACTAGTAGCCATATGTAAATGCGAAATGAACTCTATCTATTACGCTTTCACGACGAAACGGGTGAACCCATGCAGAGGAAAATTGGTATCAAGATAGCTTGAACCCCACTAAAGGACATAGGTTACTTTTTAATAAAAGAGTGTCACTCATCAATATTACGTAAACGAAATATTTGTATTTCGTTTGATACTATGAGAACCCAATGCATTTGGGCAACATCCCCATAGTAAAAAAATATCATCTTGCCAAGATCTGTCGATTGAGCTACATTTCATTGCTGTTGATGGGTGGGGACGATTCCGCCCATGGTCCTTTGTCATGAAGATAGCTTGAACCCTGGGGAAGGACATAGGCTACTTTTTTAATTCACGATTTTGTCTGTATCCGCTATAACCGGCATTCGCGCGGCCAAAGTCGCGTGCAAAAGCTAGTAGTCTATATATAGTTTAGAACAAAGTTGCTTTTCATGTCTGTCTGTTTGTTACAATTATATAATAGTTTTGTTAAACAGTTCTTCTCCATACGAAACTACCATTTGGAATGGGCAACTAGATTCCAATTTTATAATATGACGTTCAAAAGTGCCTTTTAATGGTCTAATTGATAAATTATTTGACTTTGACTTCGTTTACTTCATTATTTAAGAAAATGGAATCCGTTAGGTTTATGCATAATTATAATGCATTAATCTCTCTTTTGGATATATCTCTTTTAACATGTCGCCATATCAGTCGATAGCACCCGCGGAAACCATTGGTAACTGTATAATTTCTAAATGTCTCCGTTTAAAGCAATAATGTTGTGCCTTTCACGTAATCCCATAGTCACACACAAGCATACCTACAGAATCTGTCACTATCGGGCCGGATTAAGACAATGCATTATAACGTAGTCTGTTCTAAATAACGTGTAATTCAACGCGACCCAATCAAACTATTTGATACTTACCACACAATTTCTTAGTCATTCATCAACGTGGATTGTATTAATCACTAGCTTTCACTCTATCTTGCGGCCTCTTGCTTAATAGTTTCACCCCACTTTCACCCTTTTCTTTTCTAAGTCGAGTTTCCAATGATCCCTTCGTAGTGGAACCTTACATTTTGCAAGCAAAGTACATATACTTAGAACGCTAAAGAACGGTAATAGGTTAATCAGTTGTTCAATCAATCAACTAAGACTGACAAGAATATTATTAAGAAATCAAATAAATCAGGTATAAGCTCATACCTGTGTTTTGTTTAAGACCGAACTCACTTAGTTTGAACCTATCGTGCTGGCTGTGTGCGCTATCTACAGTGATTTGCCTAGTCTAGACAGAAAGTCTATGAACTACCTAACATTTAATAAAAGTACGTATACCTCTTAAGGAGAATTTCTCCAAACTTGTATACCTAGTCTATCCGTGAAATAAAAGCATCGTCTGTCAGGTTTGGTGACATTCGCCCTGAGTTATATTAAGGTACAGTTAGTCTTGGGATAATAGTTAAAATGCGTCTTAACAAAACTTTTACATCAATTCTTTTTATTTAGTTTGTTAAAACTAATAGGCCTTTGATTGAGCGATTGGAGCTTAGTACCTACAAAATATTTTATAGACCAAAGAGTACAATATATAGCCTTGTTTGTTGTGCCGTCTGAGTTTGTTCTTCCGGGCATATGAGATTTGGTTCTGAATGGCCAATTATAAATCGAGGGGAGGGGAAAGCTAAAAAAACTGCTTTCATTCATTAGTATTTACTAATGAGATTTCATAACAGAGCTGATTCATGATGATAAGAACTTCTCCCTAAGTGGCTTAAAGCTGTTATTCTTAAACTTAACCACTCGTGTTAGTGACCCGTCTTAAGCCAAAGCATTACAATATGATATGGCCCGCCTACCATTTAGAAGCGAGTTACCATAGATATCCGAGTGTTTACATAGATGCACATAGTGCCGAAAAATTAACCAATTGAATAATATTCAAGAGGCAACGAGCTCATCTCATTTTATCTACTTACATAAATGTTCAACTCTATCTGCTGAATCACTAAATACAAAAAAAAACGGTAAATTGCGAGTCCAACTCGCACATGAAGGGTCCCGTACAACCGTACAATATAGGTACATAAAAATCCAGCAAAAGTCGCCGATCATGATCATGTTTCTTGTATAGGAACCCCCTTAAATTTTAACTTCATTTTATTTTTACTATTTTTTGTTATAGCGGCCAAAGCAGTTCACATTCTATGAAAATTTCAAACTCAAACTCAAAACAGTTTATTTCAAATATACTATATCACCTGATGGGAAGCGATGATGCGGTCTAAGATGGAGCACATTTATAGGTCCTTGAATTTCTATGGAGAAGAACGAGCAAGAAACTCTATGAACATTCTTTTCAAATCAATAATATGTTATTGGTTCCATCATTCATGTTGAATCTAGAGGTACATGTATGAACAATGTAACAAGTCGTGCACGTTAAAAGAGATCTAGAGAAAAATGTAATCATAGTAAACAATTCATAATAAGTTTAGAATATCCGAGGCAGCTAAGAGACCCAGACCAGTTCCAACAGACAGCGTCCGTTCACAAACATGACGCACGGATCGGCCTCATTTAGCTCAACCATTTTGAAAGGAACCGAATGATTCAACACATGCGCCACCATCAGTGAGATATTCAAGTGAGGATGACATACTCGCAACCGCCAGGACACATTAAAATCAATGAAAAACATACCTCGTAAATGGCAGCTTTAAAGAACATAGTGCTCACACATGTGAGCACTATGTTCTTTAAAGCTTTTTCATAAGACATACATATGTCTTATGAAAGATTATATAATAATTTAAACACATCGAGTATATTATTATGCAATATAATGAAAATGTAGATCTACATCTTCAGCAACTCCAATAATAGTTACAAATTTAATGTTAATTCATTAATCTAAGAACCCATATGGTTGTGGAGCAGGACCAGCATCCAGCCAAGCATTTTTAACAGAGATATCTCAACCAATTTGTAATATTTTCGGCTGCATATTGTGCGTTTTATTTAGGACTTAAACGCCTCATTTAGTTAAACAATGTAGGGAGGTATTTTATTGTAAAATTTTAAGTACCCCTTGAAAGATGAATCTACTTTGGCCAACCTGGAACTTGGTTGAACTAGCTGGTCCATGTCTTTCACCTCTTTTACTAAATAAATGTAAACTACCGTAAGACATTATACTACGAAAGTTACTGACGTAGCACGCAGTCTCGGGGTATCCACATCAGTAAATTGCCTGATTTTTCTGACAGCATATGCTGCCAAATAAGCCATCCTGTGACAGATGCTAAATAGGGACCCCATTGTAGCCTCAAGTCGAGGGTGATCCCCAGGAAAACCTTTTTATCGACGAATTCCAGCTTCTATTTATTCAAAACTATGTCACAATCACTACTCTTTTCAGATTTGGCAATGCAAATCTGATGCACTTAGTTTTTTTCCATTAAATACTAAATTATTAGACACGAACCAATTTTGGACCCTGTGTATTTTATCTTAAAAGTTAAGGAAGTGTCATAGGCCAATTACACCATTTGTGGTTGGTTTTTAAATAAACGGAGACAATCATTTATATTATAAACTAAAAGAAAAGAACCTACAATCCAGTCTTGTGAAATCCTCCATTTCTACTTACAAACCGTGTGAATTCACCACATTTAATTTTACTTGCTGCTATCTATAATTCAAATAAGATTTTAATAAACCTACCTAGTCCGTAATGCTCAAGATTCAGAAGTAATGTGTCATGATTTACGCAATGGAATGCCTTGGAGAGGTCACAAAAAACTGCTATGGCATCTTGTCCCTTTTCCCACGTGGTAAATATGTGTTTTAATAAAGTGACACCGGCGTCAGTCGTACAACGTCCTTTGGTAAAACCCTACTGTTGATCGTTTAAAATTATATTAGTATTAAAATGCATAAGCATCTGATTAAGCATTATTTTTTCAAAAACCTTGCAGAAAACCGACAACACGGACACGGGTCTATAAATTCGTGTCTTTACAGTCCCCGGATCTGAAAGGAGGTTATAGCTCTTTTGAAACCCGGGGACAGTAAAGACACTCTCTTACTAAACTTCATTAGACCCGACAGTTACCAACGCCACCTGCTGAAATTTGCTGGAGTACGTAGCTTCTTCTGCTTGGTCAGGATGAGACACCAACCGTCGCGTTCCTGTGCCCGCAGGAATGCGACGGGCGGCGTGTAACAATACCTCGAATGCATCTGTCTTTCTTCTGCTCGGACTGTCCACGTTTCGACTTCATAGAGTTTTTTTTTTGTTAACTACATAGTACTCTGACCCTACCGGGTACGGAATCCTAAAAGCAACAACTAAGTTCGCGAAATTGAGTGACTTCCAGACAGACAAATAATAGAAGTGCCTTCAAAACTTGTGTTTGCCGGCAAAGTTTCGCGAACTACATTTATGTAAGTTACATACCATCGGATGGTATTAGTAATATGATTAATATCTATATATATTATATTTCTACACTCCAAGGATCTTAGATTTGATTGATCTGCAGAATGATTTGACCTTAACTTTTAAAAAGCCTCCATTTCCCATGCCAACGATAATTGGTATAGCAAACGTTAAAGTATTGTGCACGATGTATTTTTTTAAATCAAAGTGTGATCAACTTTTGTATTATTTTATCAGTATTTAAGTAATTTTAATAAATAGATCCTATTACCTTTTCTTTTTGGTTACCAAAAACAACATATCTCACAAAGGAGTCGCCTCATTGAATGCCAACTCCAAAAGATTCATAAAAAAAAGATCCCTCAGGGATCGTTTCCAACTTTTCAGAACAAAATGCGTTAAGATTTATTATTGTTGAATTTTCCTTTTTCTCATCAGATGCACATATACAACTAGCAATGCTGCCAGTCTTTTTGGGCACGGCAGTAGGCGGTAGTGACGACTGGGACGAGGAGTAATTTTTCCATGATATTTTTATTTTTAATTATTCTTTATGATATTTATTTGTATTGCGTAATAACAAGAGTGTAATTCTTAAAGATTAAGTTAATATAGTACAGTTAAATGTATTTCTTTACAATATTGTGCGTTCTAACAAAACTGCAATTCATATTATAACCGGTACCCACGGCGCAAACAAAATAAGTATTATGGAATGTATCGATCCATCTATTTACGACCTGATTGCGCCTTCGAGCCACGTTGCTAAGATATCGTGCGCCCGTCAAAATAGTTTATCTATACTAATATTATAAAGCTGAAGAGTTTGTTTGTTTGGTTGAACGCGCTAATCTCAGGATCTACTGGTTCGAATTGAAAAAATATTTTTGTGTTGGATAGTCCCTTTATCGAGGAAGGCTATAGGCCCATGCGAAGCTGGGTCGGGTCGCTAGTCAATAATAAACAAACAGTTGGCGTTTGCAGTACAGGAGGACAACATATAATAATATATAACACCACGTCAGGCGGTAAAGCGCACTCAGCAAATATCAGTAACATGTCAAATTGAGAAATTTTTTATCCAGTTCGATAATTCACCGCCTGTGAGGATAAATTGGGCAATCTGTACACAAATGTCGTGTTTCGGTGGCACTTTTATCGTCGCTCGTGATTAGTCGTGATGGGAAACGATATAAATTGCGTAGGGTTCGTAGTAAAACCTTATTTTATTATTTATTTTGCTTACAATTTTGCGATATTAGGTTACTTGAACTTTGATTATAAAAATAATGTAATTTGCTCATAATTACTTGATACGAATCTTTTATAAAGGGAATATTTCGTTACTGTACTTCTGTAACAACAACAGAATAGGTACAACAATATTATGCTTACAAATGTATATTTCATCAATCTAGTCCAAGAAGCACTTAACAGTGAAGGCTTTTGACGGCTTTCTAAAACTTATTAAATATTAAGTAAACGCTTCTTTTAATTCACCATCTTATCTTTAAGAAAATCCGTTCCTTAAGGTAAATTCGAATCAAGAATTCAGACTTCAGAGTAGCCCTTCATGTATTTTTGAATAAAAAACTACAAAGTGAAAAATAACTTTCGTTTCAGAACTATGCTTTTGTTTTTTGTTGTTTACATTACTAACAACTTCCGAAACTAAAGTTATTTACTTTGTAGCTTTTGAAGGCAGTAGTCTTTTTGTGCAAAAGAAGGTTTTTTTTACGCTTTTTTTGGGTACCCACTTATTAATCCATACTTATTATTAAATCATAAAACCATTAAGAATCCGTAACACTAAATAACCTAACTATCAAATGTGTTCTATGCAATATACCTCTTTCACTGTATACGAGTGTCACTGATCATCGATGAGGAGTTCCATGAAGTTTTTTCGAAGTCGAAGTCTATGATTCCGCAACATACCTGCAATTATCTTTTATCTTCAGAACAATAACCACATCACAATACGTGAACGCCATCAGATCTTCACAAAATAAATATGACCTTACCTCAGGAGACACCCTTCAATCAAAAGGAATTCGTTAATCAGTCCATAATTGACGGTACAAAAAAAATATATACAAACGACCATAGAACTAGCTCCTTTTTTGAAGTCGATTAGAACGCTAACAGTCTTCTTGAAACTTCGACAGGTATATAATAACTGCAATGGTGAACATATCTTTGGTAAACTAGTCATCGATTGCAAAATCGACAACTGACATAACCAATTTGTAATTCTCTGGGCTCTACTGAACTAAAGAAAGCGTAAGCGTTTCCTGCTAAATAGTTCTGCATATTAGCCAGTTTTGTCTACTCAATCAGGAGAAGTAGCGTAAAGGCTATACGTGTGTAAAGCATACGTAAAGAAAGCTTACGAAGTTGATAGAAAATTTTATTTTTTAAAGAAATTGCTTCGTTGTTGGTCTTGCTCCTCGGATCGGTTCAATCGTTAGCTTATTTATTTGCTTAAAATAAACTCAATTTACACATCCATCAATTAAGTTTCATTAAGATTTCAATGAGCTGGACAAAATTGTAAGTACCTACTCTTAAAATTATTACGTTGCAAAGTTTTCCATTACCAACTGCACTTGGTTTGCTCCAAGTACACACAATAAGAGTTGTTACGAGATTTGAAACACTTTCCTTTGTCAAAATTCATTGTCATCGTAGCCAAAAGACCTGTGCTTCGCGCAGATAGCAGATTCATTTAACCTTCTCCAGGTCTTCGGTTTACCTGGACAAACTTAGATATAAGATACTGCTCATTCTTCTTTCCGTAGAATGTTGCGATTTGCTTGCGAATACGAAATGTTACGATTACCATAACCAATGCATAGAATCAAAGTTCAGCTACACAGCTTGTGGTAAAATAAACTAATAAGAAAGAGTTATTTATTTAATAACTTCCTAATATCTGACGGTATTATTTCAATAAATCGTTCCAAACGTATCGTATATTTAGTTAAGGACACAAAAAATAGGTTTCCTTTTTTTTCATCAATTCTTACCGAAGTGGCTAAAGACCACCATCATTAAAACGGAATTGAGACGTTTTTAATGTTTGTAGTACCTAAGTATGTGTGAATGCTTTGCCCTCTTAATGTCAAGCCGTAACCTCTACTTATTACAGATGTAACGCGTGGATCACGTCATCTGAGGATGTGCCCTACGTGTGCCCATCACTCAGTGACAAAGATGAAAAGTTTATTGTGTTTCTACCTATAAACAGTTTCGGGAGCGGTACATACTTACGTACAGTAACTGTATACTTACGTATATAACTTCGTAAATACTCCAAAACAATAAATACCAACCGATTCTGCTTCAAAATACTGTTTGTTTCATTATTGGGCGAACCCCTGAAAGGCACCCGTGACTTTACATTACATGTTCTTCCAGTAGTGTCCAGAGAGTCCAGTGAGGGTGGTTACCAGGGTGGAGGGGGAGGGTGGTCTGACCAGCGGTTAGGTGACCAGCCGCAAGATCTTTTCCCATCTACCTTGCCTATCATAACCTTGGGGATTGGGCGAACACTATACTCCATATTATAGAATTAAAACAACCGATTCACCAATTGTAGAATTTAAATTATAGAAAATATTTAACGATGCAATATATATAATAAATAACCTAGCATCTGGCTTATTAAAAGTTTCAGTTTTACTTTCATAGATGTAATGGTTAGTAGGGAGACCAGATATAAAAGTAACACGGGATGTACGTAACAAACGAGTTTCTGAACAAATTAAATTACTTGCACTGATGGCTGTATCACCGATGTGCGTCATTTTGAGCGACCGGTCACCTCAGTTGCGCTCATGGCGCTGTGCCGTCAGATTTTGGATGTAGTAAGTCGGTGGCGCTAAAATACCTCCAAAGTAAGTTTTGACCACGAAGTAACTGTTATACTTACTTACTTCGTGGTTTTGATCGTATTTTCCAAATGTGTTTGTTTTTATTATGGGAGGCTCATATGTCAAGTGTCGGCAAAGAAGCATAACTATTTGTCTTACTATTTAGGCATTCGAAACGGTATTTTTCTAAGAGTTTTTTTCAGTTATAGGCATGTGTTTTCATATTTTGGAAAATTACTTTACTTTACGTTACTTTCATCCTGATTGTAATCTTGATATATCTTAGCATATATTACTGTGTTACTTATATTTTAAAGTAATACACGTTCATTTTCTTATTGCAAAAGGTCTAATATACATAAACGAACGACCATTAGAGGTTCAGTTACTGGAGAAATAGCGGATTTAGCTGCAGAAGAAGTACTCTCAGAAAAGTACCATATCGAGACCCTGTGAGTTCATAATATCAGCTATGCCGTGTAACTTTTAATATATAGATATGTGCAAAAGATGAAATAATCTCGAGGATTTCAATATCGTCTGGTAATTTAGTATCATCTACTTCTTCCACTAATGTTCAGAACGTCACGTCTATGAAGATAAAGTTCATAAGACTTGAACCAGCAAGAATAATGGAAAGGGAAGCAAAAGCAGAGCAACAATAATTACTGATACTCTCTCTAGGATCGAAATTCAAGAAAAAAAATAGAGCCAAATAAGTTAAAAATACCCATTTTACAGACTGCTAAAGGCTTCAGTTGTTAGAAAAACTATACAAGATGTTATTCCCTAGAAAGGTTCATTTTTTTATATATGTGATATTACTGTAACATCTGAAAGGCTGATTATAAATAAATATGGTGATTATGAAAGTAACTTCGTTTTTATTTGCAAACAACATCGACAACAACGAGATCGATTGGAAGCACACCTGCTAGAACCGGAAGGGCTTCAGTACTAACAGTCCTATATGCTTTACATAAAAATATTAAAGCTAAACGATTTTGAAGCTATTTATGAGGTACCGCCCCTATGGTGGCCCTATCAACCCAAACAGGCTCCGTAGCACATACATCCCAAATAGGTAACCCCATAAATGGTTTTTTAAGTTAAAAATGATAGATCCCCTTTAGATATACTCGTCAAGGCATAAAACTTCTTTTTAGCTTTTTCACCAACTGTTTTTATGTGGTCAATAAATGAAAAGTTTTTCTCTAAGACCAGACCAAGGTAGCACACTGAATGTTTCCTTTCAACGGGAACGTTATTCAATTTAATACTAGGCCATGATTTAAGATTACCTTTCAAAATAAGTTGATAGGTTTTTTGAGGTGCAAAGGTTAGACGGTTTCGGTCTCCCCA
The DNA here is from genome assembly GCA_947361185.1 of Charanyca ferruginea. Lineage (NCBI taxonomy): Eukaryota > Metazoa > Arthropoda > Insecta > Lepidoptera > Noctuidae > Charanyca > Charanyca ferruginea. The sequence goes on along the minus strand of OX376059.1, from coordinate 14,077,742 downwards.
TTGAGATATTAAACGAAGGCATGTGTCAGCCAAATTCTTAAGTTCAGCCCGGGTACTTGCCTGAATAAGCAGAAGGCCATCGTCCGCGTAACCGGTTAATGAACAGCCGCAAGGAAGCGGAATCGCAAGCAAATCATCAAAACTTAAATGCCATAAATATGGACTGATAACTGAACCTTGAGGACATGCCAATCTTCCATGTGTAGTGATTAGAATTTAGATATTCAAAAAGCTCCGTGAGATATTATGAGGGAACTTAAAATTTTTACGTTCATCCCTGGTCTCCCTAATGGTCACTCTTACAGGTGCAATGGTGTCAATATCTACTGTAGCAGTAAATCATACAAATATTATTAATAAATAGCTGACCCGACAGACGTTGTCCTGTCAATCAATTTTTCAATTTTCTTACCGTATAAACCTTCCCTGGACTTCACAAATATTTCAAGACCAAAATTAGGCAAATCGGTCTACCCGTTCTCGAGTTTTAGTGAGACTAACGAACAACGATTTATTTTTATTATATAGACTAGCAACCCGACCCGGCTTCGCATGGGCATATCGCCTTCCTCGATAAATGGACTATCCAACCCAAAAATATTTTTTTAATTCGAACCAGTAGATCCTGATATTAGCGCGTTCAACCAAACAAACAAACAAACTCTTCAGCTTTATAATATTAAGTATAGATATTATTGGTCTATTAATGTCCCACTGCAGGTTCGAGGCATGTTCTCATACGGAGAAGATATGAGCATTGATGAATACACTTACTCAAGGAGCATTTCTTTCAACTGTCGTGGATTACGCAACGAAATTAATAAAAAAAAAACAACGGAGAAGTAATGACTAAACATAATATCCGCTTTGCTTCCATATCAAGCAGGAGACAGAATAGAACTAGACCATAGGTGCAAAGGCACGTTTACAACCAGAAGCAACCGAGTTACCTAGTACCATTGATTAAAATTATTATTAATGAACAGGTCCTAAAATGGGTTGGTGGAGGTCACATATCTTAGAATTTTTGGTTCTATAAATGTGAGATATACCGATCTACTCACGTGTTCCTTCACACTGGCGAGACATCCATGCCCTCTTTAATTAAACGTTGTCCGTGGATAGCTACACCTGAGTATTGCTAGTCTCAAGATGGGAATAGAGACGTGTGTGCACGCAGGAATTCATGCATTAATTCAATTCCACCGAGTCTTATTCATGCTGCGTCAAGACGACGTACGCTGTACTTAATCATACATACATAATATTTAATTATCTTGATGATATTCAGTCGCTGAGGTAGTGAGAGGCTTCATATTGGATTCATGAATGGCCTACATTCATGAAACAAATCTGTGAGCGGAGTGAATCAATACTGTCTCTATAGAAAGAATATCGCTCCATTTGATGCACAATGCTTCCCATCAGGTGAGATAGTGGTCAAACGTATGCCTATCAAAAGATTAAAAAAAGTTTTTTCAAAAAAAACGAAAACCGCCTTCAAAAACTAAAAAGTGATAAATAACTTTAACACAGAACACACATTACTTTACTTTCGGAAGTCGGTGGCGGCGGCTTTGAGTTTGTTGTTTTGTATTGCCACCGACTTCCGAAAGTAAAGTAATGTGTGTTCTGTGCTAAAGTTATTTATCACTTTTTAGCTTTTGAAGGCGGTTTTCTTTTTTTTTTTTTTACTTTTTATTTTTCGATTTTTAGTGTTGCCTTAACATCCAAATCCATTAAGAAACGGCGGCACACTTAAAAGAGATTGTAAATCCCCGTATAGATTGAAGATACTAAAACGTCGTCCAAGTATTTTTTTTCGGAATTTGTTGATTTTCTCAAAAAGGGCTAAATCAAATTTGGTAAAATTTATATGGGACCATTTCGGAATAACCCCCTATCGAACAAAAAAAGAATTTTGCAAAGCATATATGATAGAGTTATGCCCGAACATACATTAAAAAAAAAACAAAAAAAAAAGACAAGCATTCGAATTGATAACCTCCTCCTTTTTGAAGTCGGTTAAAAAAAAAAACAATCGCATAGCTAAAGTTATAAACAAAAGCGATATTACACTGTAAAGGAATATTTAGAAAAGAATTCACTAATACTTAATTGAAAATGTTTAGCTATTTGTGTTGTGTTTTTTTGTTTTAATTTATCATATTATTATTATTATTATTATTAGTAAAATATTAAAGTATTATTATTTTCGTTTATTTCAGGTTATCATTTAACCCATAAAAATATACCAAAAAAACAAAATATTACAATACATTGTTAAATTAAAATATCTCAATACATTACTTAAATAAAATTATTAAGTTTAGAAATAAATTAAATTAAAAAATTATATTACATTACATACAAGGGCGCCGCCAGGGGGGGGCAGGTAGGGGCAGCTGCCCCCCCCTAGAGATCCAAAAAAATTATTTTTTTAACAGGCTCCAAAAAAAAAAGAAGGAGGTTTTAATCAATAAGAGCTCTTGACTGTACAATTAATAAAATACTACTACCAGTGTAAAGTTTTATGTGCTTTTAACTGTATTTAAAATCATACTCTTCCCATCTATATAAATAAAAGGAGAAACTGACTGACTGACTGTCTGACTGATGTATCAGCGCACAGCCGAACCAACTGGAACTGGGAATGTGAAATTTTGCACACGCGTTCTTATATCATGTAGGCTAGCACTAAGAAGGAATTTCGGGATTCAACCCCTAAGGGTGTATAAAAGAAAATAAAATATGTATGAAACTCGGTCATGTTTGTAGTTCAAGACATGAAACCTAAGGTGGTTGAAAATTCCTTTGGCACAAAGACGGTCGACGTCCGGTCGACGGAGCCGCTGTGCGGGGCTCCTATTCCTGTCTGCGGGCTTTAAAGCAGGGATGCACAGACCGCGGCCCGCGGGCCGCATGCGGGCCCCCAGCAATATTCTAGTGGCCCGCCAGCAAAAATATTCCCTCGTACATTTGAAGGAAAAATACATATACATACTGAGATTAACAATAAGTAGTTTAAACATATTCTGAGTTTCAAAAAGTTAAACCTCTATTGAACATATTTAGCAATACTTTCACCATTTCAGCTGAAATTGCACCAGAGTCAATGCAGTTAGAATTAAACGATATTCAAAACGATCAAGATTTTCGCAACAAATTCAATGAAGGGGACTTTCTGAACATTTACCGCTGCTTTGATAAAACCATGTACAAAGAGTTTCGCACAACTGCCCTGAAATGCGCCAGCTTATTTGGTTCTACTTATATGTGAAGAAACTTTTTCTTATTAAATAATAATAAAAAAAAAATCGAAACCACCTTGCAAGTGAAAGTTTGGAAGCAATTTTACGTGTAGCGCTTCACAAGCAAATTTGAGCCGATTGCTAAAAAAATTTAAGCACGATTCAGTGCCACGCTATTTTAATGAAATTTACGGAAGTTTATGTTTTTAAATTGTGCTGGTGGCCCGCCATTGGTTTATCATTTGCCCAAGTGGCCCATGGTGTCAATAAGTCTGTGCATCCCTGCTTTAAAGGAACCTGACCAACCGATCTTCGGCGTGTCGCTGTCGACCTATAATCTACTTAAGTTTTTCTGTCCAAAAAGTTTGTGTCTTGCGTCAAGCAAGACACAAATTATGTCATTTCTTTTTTAACGTTCCGTTTTATCAATTTTGCACGATACTTTACACCGTATACAATATATTTTGACAGATTTGGTTGACAATCGCTCATTTGAACGTTCCGTTCAAGTCTAAATAAGACAATTCAGTGAGAAATAATACGTACCTACTTGGTACGTATTTTTCTTTTTTTTTCACTGAATTATTAAGATTTTCCATACAATAATATTTCACCCTATTCACCCCCCTTAGGGAATATCCAAAAAAACATGTATTTTGTATATTTAGCTGTAACGCTGAATACAAATTGTCATGTTTCTATCATAAAAAAAATACATTTTCATCCCCTATTTTACACCCTTATAGGTGAAGTTTCCAAAATTCTAATACATATTTTTATGTCTTACCCGCAAATCCAAATACTAATTTTCATGTTTCTAACATTAAAAATAACTGATTTCCCATATAAACTTTCATCCCCCATTTTACCACCCTAGGGGTATAATTTCCAGGAAAGCTGAAACTACTATTTTTGTTTTAGTTTAACCAAAGACCTATACTTATATCAATTTTCATGTCTCGGTTAGACATAAAAAACAAGTGTCAGCATGTATGGAAAATAGGAAACGAAAATTTAAATGGGTTATCCAATTTTTTAAAGATAGAAATATGACAATTGTTATTCAGCTTTACGGTTACCTTACATACAAAATATATGTATCAGTCTTTTTTGGATATTGCCTTAAGGGGTGGAAAGGGTGGAACACTGTTGTATGGAAATTGGAAACCGTTAATGAAACAGATAAGCTACATTGCTTTTTTATACAACACTGATGAAAATTTTTCAAATTAAATATGTTTAAGAATAAGATTAATCGTACGATTCCCCTTTGGGGTTGAATTTGCAAAATACTTCAGCATTTTTGCAAATTCAACACCAATTTTTTTTTTAAACTAATCAACTTGAAACTTGGCAAAAAATGCCAATGTTAATAGTATTTTTTATTTTACTTAAGTCAAACAGGGGCTTAGCGGGGTGTTGTGTTTGTGGGAAGTACGAAATCTACGCGAAGTCGCGGGAAAAGTGCTAGTCCTCCACATATCAACTTGCCCCCCCCTGGCCCACCGGCTGGCGACGCCCTTGATTACATACATTATTAAAATTAAAATTTAATTACAATAAATTTAATGAAAACTTAAATCACTTCAGCATAATTATTAGCGTCTTATCAGGTACACACAGCGAAATACTACAGACACTAATTGATTATTGCATGCACGTAATCGTGTCAGGAATGATGCCTTGAGTCTCCTCAAGAGCCCGAAAAAGTCAGTAACTCTGTTCTCAACGAACATGCCAGTCGCAATAGCAGTAGTAGTGTTAGTATTGACATAGTCATGGAAATAAAAAAAAAAACATTTTCTTATTATCATTTGCACGCCATTTATGGCAGAATATGCGGAAACCATCTGTCCGAAAATAACATCTAATCCATACTTTATCCTAATATTATAAATGCGAAAGTAACTTTGTCAGTTACGCTTTCACGATGAAACGGCTAAACCGATTTTAATGAAATTTAGTATGAAGATAGCTTGAAATCTGAGGAAGGACATAGGCTACTTTTTTAATCTGCGACTTCGTCTGTATCTACGATAAGCGACATTCACGTGGACGAAGTCGCGGGCAAAAGCTAGTTTACCATATTTTTGCAAATAAATGATTTTGATTTGATTTGATTTAAAAATTGCTCTGAAATCCTATTTTGAAACACGAAAATAAAATTCTGCCCATGAAAGACGAAACTGTTTTGTTTCTAGTGTGCGCACTGTAGGCATGACTACTCTTTATTCAAAGACGTTATCATTTTAAAGCTTTGCAACTATTCGTCTCGCTTATTAGTTAAGTCAAAGATACCTACTATGGTACAGTTTGCACAACGACAGTAATAATGGCACCAGGCAAGTTACCCGGTGATGAGGTTACGAAACTATTTCTATCATGAAAGTTAACAGTATGAGTAGTTCTCTAAACTGCACTACAGAAGCAGAGACAATCTACGACTGTACTTCTCGAATGCAACCTCAAAAGTTTCCCGTTTGAGATGCATTCCGTTCTAAATAAAACCTCTTCTTACCTCGTCTTACCTTGCAAGAGGAATACCGACCTCATTGTCCCACTGGAGGGCAAAGGCCTTTTCTCATGCAAAGCAGACATGAGCATTAATCACCATGCTTGCGGCGGATTGGCGATTTCAGACTTATTTAAATTATAAGTTCGATTGCTTTGTTACATTTTCCTATACCGATGTAATTGATACCCGACATAAACTTAGAGATAAGTACTTATGGATAAGTAATTATAATAAACAATAATTATAAACAAAAAAATAATGACGTTGACATCTAGATTGACGACACGGGTGGCGCAGTGGCTGAGCGATCGACTGCTGTGCAGCGTGTTGCGGGTTCGATTCCCGCCCAGGGTAAACATTTGTGTGATGAGCACTTGTGTTTGCCTTGTCTGGGTGTTGTTTATCTATATATGTATGTATTTACAAAAAAAAAATGTATTTGTGTATGTATATCAGCTGTCTGACACCCATAGTACAGGGTCTCCCTAGTTTGGGGTCAGATGGCCGTGTGTGAAAATGTCCCCACATATTATTATTATTATTATTATTATTCATTAAACAGCTGGCACACATTCATTTATTTAAAAACATTGCTATTTATTCGCAATTTCTTTACAAAAGTAAAGTTGTTTTATAAAAACAAAGCTTTGTAATTTTACTTTTGTTTATTTATTTCTACTACAGTTTATCCGTCAGATAAACAAACAGTCACATACAAACCTGCATCGAACAAAACGAGCTTTCCATTTTCAGAAGCCTCGAACCACATCCGTGTTCCCACGCTAGTGAATCTGAAAGGTTAGTTGCGCAACGCGAAGGAGTTATCTATACGTGCTATGGGTGCTTATCTTTTGTGTATCGAGTCCTTGAACTATCGCGTGCTAATCGCCGGCGTCGAGGCCGGTTCGCAGCCCTCACCAATCTAACGCCCATCTTCCCCGTCACGCAGTTACATCGGCTACTTACATAGATTATTGCAACACTTTCACTAACGAACGTAGAAAGTGAGTTTGAGACACGGTTCCAGAAAGCCAATTTAATCTGCTGTGAAGTACAAGTCATGGGCTTATTTTTCAATAGCCAGATAACTTTTATCTGAAGAATAAATTTGACAGTTCGACATACTGTCAACTTACTTTACAAATTCCTCCGTTGAAAGTATCTGACCATAAAAAATCGCCTCTTAATAGATTCTAATCAATGCTACAATGTCATAAAACAAATGAATTGTGTATTCCCTTTATTAAATGGAGATTAATTAAGTAATGAGTTGTTGCTGTGTAAAATTATGACAATAAAACACTATTTATAGACATGGTTGACTCTCTTTTGACCGGTTTAAGTACGTTAGACTGTCATGCTTAGATGACACACTGCCTTTTATATCGTAACTATTTACATTCTGAGCTGCTGTAAACAATTATTGCATAAAACTGATTTATGTACTTCTATTTGGTGTTGTTATGATCTCTCAAACGGGTTCCCTCTATCTGGCAGAATCTTGATGCTCCGAAATTTATTTTGCATAACACACTTGGCATAATACCCCATTCCCATTCCATCATCGGACGAGCAGAGATACGGCGAAGCGTCACCGCTATATGGTTGAAGTTCCACGGTCTCGAACCAAGCGCTTTGATTCCACATTTATTGTGCGAACTGCCAAACTGTGGAATTCACTGCCCGCCTCTCTGTTCCCTGATAAGTATAATCTCGGTATCTTCAAGGCACGAGTGAACCGGTTCATTTTAGGCAAGCGTGTTCCAACTTAGGCCGCATCATCACTTAAGATCAGGTGAATTGCGGTCAAACGCAAGCCTATTAATTAATAAAAAAAAATCTTCTTTAAATGAATATTCTTAAGGCATAAAAATTGTTTAATATAATAAAATTATTGTTTGGCAGAATGTTTATATGCCCGAATTTACAATGGCATACTTTAAAGATAGCAGAATATTATTTCGCATAATTTTGTTCAGGATAACGTTTATTAGGCAAGATTATATTCGGCATGTTGACATTTCTATAAAAAAGCATTTTTAATCTTTTAATAAAATTAAAATAGGTATTGTCTTAAAAAGTCTATGTTCTATTACAAAAGTTAGTGACAGAAACGAATCGCTGCAAAACCGACTCCACGTAGTCTTGTCTGCCCCTAGAGTGTAATTTAAGCCCGCGTAGGCGCGGAGGGGCGAGGCGGCCCGCGAGCTGAGGAGCAGGTGGTTGTTAGCGCGCCGCTGCGGCTGAGGCTGGCCGACGATGCCGGCCAGCAAGCCGAAGCTGCGGTGGTGCGTGTTAAAACCCTCTGCGACGGTGAGCGTTAAAACCCTCTGCGACGGCAAAGTCGCGTGGGAACGCCGGAGACCCGCAGCGTTGAAGCCAAAACAGAAACCATGCCTGCTGCATGTTACATGCCTGCTTCCATGCTGCATGTTGTATTGTCGCTTGCATGCTGCATGCTTGCTTGCATGCTGCACGGTTGCTTGCATATTGTATGTCTTATGCTGGATGCCGTATGCTACATGCTAGCTGCATGCATGGTGTATGTTTGTTTGCATGTTTGAATGCTTCTTACAGGGAAATAAAAAATAGACAGAAATGTTCACAATCAGCTATTTGATTCAGTGACATTAATACTTGCAGTAATGAATTTTACAAATAATTAATTAATTATTATGTTAAAAATACAAAATGATTCTAAGTATGAATTTTCTGCAATGTGAAATATGAGTTTTTCAATTATTATGGATATGAAATGTAAGCCAAAAGATGATTCTAACTGTAAGATTTCTGAGATGTGATGGTTCTACTTTTCGATTATTATTGATATGAAATTTATGCCTAAAGATGATTCAGACTTACAAAATTATGAGTTTTGAATGAGTGATGAATAAATGAGTGTCTGCCAAACAATTTTCTGCGAAGTGAAGTTTATGCTATCCGCTTTTATGCAAAATAATATTATGACATAAAAAGTTCTGCTATAAAAGGTAGACCCCTCTCAAACACTCATGATCTCATTCCTGTCTGTCGTGGCGAGCTCAAGTCAATGAGGTAAGCCGTAAGGTACACTTCTCTCTTCATTCGCTGCAATGCCTTCAGAGTCTCATGCCTTTGAAGACTAATATTTCTTTGGCTCAAATACTTATTCACTTTTGAAGCGCTTTCAAAATTTATATATTCGCTTTATTTTCGGTCTCCGTAAATAAGACCACATTTCTCACCTTCGCAAAGAACTCAAATGGCTCCCAATCCGCCTTCGCAGGAACATTAGGATCTTATGTCTCCTCTTCAATATCCTACAACCCGTCCTATTCTTCCTACCTGCGCGAGCGTTTTTCTCGTGCCCGCCCTACCCTACTGACGCACCGTGTAGATCGCACCTTAGATCACTACTTAAATCCCATTCTCATAGATCCAGCTATTACTCTTACTCCTTTTCAGTCCATGGTAAGGTTGTGGAACGCACTTCGGCCTAGCATTCGTGATTTGAAGACCATTTCTTTGTTCAAAACCAGAGTGAAAGAGCATTTTTTAACCTTTCCTCTCAATTATGATTACATACACACATATACATATATATTTTTATTAGGTTATATATCTAAGCATTATGTATTTATATAAGTATATATATTATTATTTCCTTATATGTGTATTTATATTTAATATTATAGGTTACGATAAGGCACATAAATACTTTATTCTCTTCCTTTTCTCACACACTATTGTCTCAGAAATTTCTTACGAAATAAGCAGCAGTACTCATATTTTATAATGTTTCTTTTCCTGTGTTGTCTACTGTGTGTACATAAATAGTAAAATAAATAAATAAATAATCACAATTTTCCTATATATGTTAAAAATACTCTTCAATTTTAATTCATGCGTGAAGATACAGAAATAAGCGCCACTTCGCAGGTTTCCACAGACTAAAATCATGCTAATTTTGTGTAGATATCTCTTTATTAGTGGTGTTATTGTGTTGGTTATTAGCGTTTTCTCGTTGGAATGTTTTAAAATGACGAGGTAGTGTTAACGTGTACCTAAGTAGCAGTCATAAAGAAAGATTATGGCATAAATAGTCAGTAAACGCGATACGGAACCCTATATGCGTGAGTCCTATTTGTACATGGCCAGATTTTTATTTCGAATCAGGAATCTTTGAATAAGTTAAATGAACCAGTCGAACCGAGTTCTGAGTAAGTAAATGTATTACAGACCCCTTTACCCCAGAACACTTTAAGAAACCGCTATAAACAAAAAAGTATAATCTCGATTATTTTAAATCGAAATGGCGAAGTTTCGAAAATTGAAAATTGCTTACCATGGTTATGTCTCATTCGTACTTCGATACGGCATCATAATCTGGGGTAACTCTGTGGACGATAACACAGTGTTCAAAGCACAAAAAAAATGTGTCCGGGCAAGCCCATGTTTTAGATAGTTGTAAGCCACTGTTCGAAAAATTAAAAATCCTAACATTACCTTGCCTGTACATTTTTGAAACATGCATCTTTATAAAAAAAAATTGCTTATTTGAAAAACAGGAGTACAGGGAAACAGCCGGACAGGTCATAAAGATAAACTTAGGTTGCCAACAATAAAATTCAAGCTTTTTAAGAAGAATATATACTGCATGGCTATTATTGTATATAATCATTTGCCAAACACGCTCCAAGATTTACCACTTCTACTATTTAAAAAAATGCTATTGAAACTCTTAATGCAAAAATGATATTACACGGTTAGGGAATACTTAGAGGACAATTCAATCATACTTAGTGAACATTTCTAGGACATTTTATAATTTATTAAAACATTGACATGAAACAAAAAATTGTATCGTATTGACATTTGCACGCCATGTATGGCAGGATATGCTGGAACTACCTAAATGAAACATCTATTGTACCATATTCTAACAAATTAATATTTTGATTTGATTTGAAGACAATGAAAATCTCTTCCTGGTGTAGAGGTTTAACCCGGGGACTGCACTGTCAACAGTCCCGCTTACGTCTACTAGGCCAAAGAAACAGTCAAAGATACCTTAATATTTGTTTATGTCTAGTAGGTACTTTCTATGTTATTCAATTTACAGACATTAAAACTTAATGTTATAAAATCGCTCTAAAGCCTTCAGCAAGCGCGGAGATCACAGGTCATTACTCCTCTGTGGGTATATGAAGGGACTTTTCCCTACACTAGAAAAAAACAGAAGAGGATAGTATTTATTAACGTACCTACATATCACAATGTAAACTTAAAATTCAATTATAATAATACTACCGATCGATTAATGTCCCTTTACAAACACATTACAATAATAAATGAAAACAATGCTGGGCTTCAATAAATACGTTACAAAACGTACGCCTAAAGGATCATAAAGTAAATGAAATTATTTGTTAGTAGTGTTACAGCTCCAGGGCCTTAATATCGATGTGTCACGTGATTGCGGGCCGCAGAAAGTTCGTCAGCAACACGGCGACACCGTGCGTTTCAGCTGAAATATTCGATGGTAGAAGGGGAGGTTGTGCGAGGTCACGCCTGTGCTCGGCCGTCTCCGGCGTCATCCGCCGCCGCTCGGGCCGCGCCGCCGGCACGACGCGCGCACAGCGACCTCTTGCGTGCGCCGCTACAGTGCCCCACCGAGTTTACGTACGACCACGCTGCGGACTCTGCCGCTTCTCACACTGCCATCAAATTGTTATCTTAATATCGTTCCTAGGCGACTCGCCTTTAGCGAACGACCGCCGCGAATCATTGCTAAAACGTATATTTGCAATACGACTCACCGATACTAACGCATATCTCACAAAACGGGTTCGTGCTGTAAACGAGTCGAGCGCTTAATCGATCGACTGCATTAAAAAGTAAAAATTATTATTATCGTTTTGCAGTCGACCTTTGCGGATTTTGTTGCGCTGCCATAGGTGCCATAGTTAAATTTTACACACAAAGCTAAAAGTGGTTAAATATTGCTTAGGCTTATTGAATAGTCCATATCATCAAGTGTGGTGCCGTCCTGTGCTTAGTTTGCTCAGTGAACAGTGCGTCAAAATTGTCGAGGTGTTTTTCTTACTTCGTTTCGTTGCGGGCTTAGCATTATATATTCTTTCGGTTGGTTCTTGCTTTGTTTTGTTATTCTTGTGGGGAAAAACGCGATCCATGCTTGGAGTTATGACTACCATGGTATGGTTTCCTTTGTCTAAGTTATTTATCTACTTTTTCTCTTCTTAGTAAAAGAAGTTAGTTCACATAAATTATCACATTAAATTGAAGCTTTTAGATTAAACGAATGTTACAACATTTTATGAAAGATCATCGAGTCATTCTTCTTTCATAATTTCTTGTAGGGTTTGTTGGTTCTGACTGAGTAGTTTATATCTAGCCATTATCTAGTTATATTGTATTTTATTTAGTCGTTTACATTGTATTTCTATTATAAAGCCGTGCTTCTCGCTTTGGAAGCTTCATTGTAACGAGTGTTACAAACGCTATATTGTACTTATTCATAGAATGGCGGCGATTCTATTGTAAAAACTATGCAGAGCATGCTGCCCCTCCCACGACTTTATATTCTGGAAGGAATCCCAGGGGTTCAGGCTTTTGTTGCGCTACATACAACATCCACCAAAACTCGCATTGTTGGCGTTAATGCACAGCTTTAATTCATCTGTAGCTACATTCGTCTGTTTTGCTCCTGGACACTATTACATAATGTTATATATATTTAGAGTCGTTTGTTGTATGTGACATATTTCACCAGTTAATACTACATCACCGTTTTGAATCAAGTGTCAGTGACAGGTCGTTTCGTTTCTCTTGTCTTTTTCATTGATAACTTATAATTAATTACATTTTTTTAAATAAATACTTAGTTGGAGAAGAAAACTGAACTAAAAGAACACCAGAACACGTTAACACAACATATAATTTAGGCCAAAATATGAAAGAAAAATCTTTGCGCTGTTCGACGTGTTTGAAAATTTTGAAACGAAACAAAATCTCATTAGCGCCAGAACCGTTTAGGATAGCAATAATTTCCCTGAGTAAAAATCATTTAATTACATTACATCATTCTGTCATCTCAAGAGAATACGACGTATTCTTGCAGTATATAACTTCTATTTTTTTGTCACTTTCATATTTAGGCTAAAAATATACGGACGTCAAATGTCCTGTGTGTTTGTAACAAAGAAATTAAACCGCGCAGATAATGTGTTTATCATTCACCTTTATTGTTGCAAATACCATTACCTAATCTTGTAAAAGTCATCTGAATTGGCATGTTCATAGAAAGCTTGCGGCAACACAAAATTGTATTGCTACAAACTGGAATGAGGTGTTTTGTAATAAACCATGCCGCCTTCATAATTTACGAATTAAGTATGTATGTTTGTATTATCGCGTTTGCTCTGAGAATGTGTACTTATGTATAAATATTATGTATGCTTCAAGCAGGCAGCTCGTCTCTAGGGCCTCGTAAAGTTAGTTTACGTAATATGGCACTCAATGCTACATCTCATACTCTGACGCAAGTTACTAAACTATAATATTAGACTTTTTCTTGTTAAATCACTAATTCAAGGATAAATATTTTCGTGAGTCACATTTTAATAAAAACAAATTTTAGGTCTTGAATGCTGTATACACATAATTTTGTTAATTGAAAGAGATGTGCAATAATAGTAAATCAATTAACTTTCCATACTAAATAATAGTAATAGTTATAAAATAAATCCTATCCGAATAAAAGTTTGTGTAGACGTAGCTGTTTCTTGTATGGCAAAACATTAATAATATGCAAGTACATAGGTAATATATACAAACATACATAAGCTTTGCTAGTGGTAGGCTACGCAGCTTTTTCAAAATTACTCGTTATTTATATTCAGTCATCATATCACACAATCCACACAGACCCAAGCCTTATTTAATGAAAGGTACAGCATACAAACATAAACACAAATTGGCTAAAATATCAGTTTCTGTAAAAATGAGATGACAATGGCAGCACGGGTTGGTTTAACAAGACGTTTTATTCGATTTTAGTATTATATTGTCGTTCAACGTCAGTTTCCTCGTGTCCGTCATTATTCTCGAGCTCCAACAACGGAGAGAAACGTCTTGCGCACATTGAACATGTGCACAAAAAGATGAAAAGAACCGCCTTCCCATTGACACAGTGTCTTGAATGAGGCCCGGCCTCGTTCTCCGCTTTCAGGCGCTCGTAGCTGTATGCCTATTAGACGTGTTCTATACACTTGAACTACTGTCTTAGCTGACATTTGTGGAAACTTAAGCTGGTACTTCCATATACTTATACGATATAGTTGTGTTTCCTTTTGTCCATTCTATACCATTTCGCTGTTATAATAAAATATACAAAACCATACCATCGTATAATATCGTGAACACTACCTCCTATGCAGTACTGAGATTGTTTACTAATACATAAATACGATTACTGGATTAGAAGAGAACGAGGGTTGAGAAGTGTACGTGCGGATAGATCGATCATCTATGCAAAACACGGCAATCGCACTCCTGGAGTCGGCGTCGGCGTTCGAGCGAGCCGTACTGGAATGTGAGCATCTGGAAGCGTCGGAGCACGGCGGGTTCCGGTGAGGACGTTGGCACGGCAGCGGCATGGAGGAGCGCGCGCCGGACGTGCCGCTGATCGTGTCGCCGCCGTGCGCCGGCGCCGGCGCGGCGCTCACCACCTCGCGCCGCGCCGCGTCCGCCCGCGGCTCGCGCGAAGACCAGCTGCCGTCCACGTGGCGCTCGTCGGTGCGTGTGCGTGACACCGGATTCCGCGGCTCACGCAAGAGTGTCGTTCGCCTCGAACCGCCCTGTAACGGTCTCAACGGGTTGCCTGCCATCGGCAAGGAGGTAATTCATTTATCTCTTTGCCAGATATTGTGTACGATGAGTATTTATTACACTTATAATTTGTAAAGGCCGTTGGCTATTTGTCGATTCACCTTTGTCTTCGTAGGGTGTTCGCTTTTTTGTTAAACAAAAGCTTCAATGGTCACTGCGTGGCAAATAATTCTGTACTTCTGTAATTGTTTCTGTAACAGACCGGCTGCAACAAAGGAAAACTATTGCATAATTAATATAATAGCATATACAGCGTGAATTCCTGAATGAATTATTCACATATTTCACACCTCTGCGACCTCTACAACCCGCGTTGAAATACGGACTGCCCTGATACACGTTATTATTGTTTATTCATTTTGACTTTTATTTATCATAAATGTCAAAATGAGTGAGAGAGAGAAAGTCCAACAGCCCCTTTCTGTCATGCGATCTGTACATCGATCCTTGCCCAACCAATAATTACAGGCAGGGATCGACTTCAGATCGTATTATAGAAAGTTACCATAGAAATCATGTAATTCTACTTATATTATTTTTAAATTGAAACAATAAACTCCAGAGAGCCTAAACATTTCAATACTATTTTTATATGTGGTCATTAAATAAGAAAGGCGACACAGTATGAAATCGACGTAAAACCACAAACAGTCACTAGTCTGCAACACTGCATACATATCTGCATACACGAATACTTCATCCATTTGTTTTCATAGTAATAAATCTTAGCTTTTGAGAATGGATTTTGTTTCCTCATTTCATCGGGAATGCCTTTTGCTGACGTACCTCAATGCATCCTACTTATCTTAAAAACATTTGAAAGTTATTTGTAGTACGTATGACTTAGTTACCTGTTCTTAAAGTAGTTTTAAATTATATACATACATCTACACATTATGTAATTTTGTGTAAATAAAGCAGAAGAAAAAATAAAATGATTATAATATTTTTTAAGATGACGGGTAAGCCAATACCGCATTATAAAACTTACCCGGTGTTTGATCCAAGCTACGCACATAAAAAAAAGTACTCTAATAAAAATCTTAATGTATTAGATAGATCCATATTATATTTGTTTGAATGAAACAAGTAACTCTTTGTTTAAATAATTTACTCGTATACTTTCAGGAAACCCCACTGTAATTTCGTTATTACTAACTTTAAATTTATTAATATTAGGGAAATACTCCAACTTACTGGCTACCTTATTTATTTCTCGACATGTATTGTCCTGAAAGCACGTGTAACTTTCCCATCCTACATGCGCCAGTCGACGACTACCTTACTCGTAAACAATGGTGACGTCATTGTTCACAGGTACTGTCTCTGGGCGCGACGGGCGGCCACAAGGGAACCACGCAGCCTTCTCACCCCTGCACTATCCTCCACCATTCTCCTTACAAGGTAAGAACTGTATCTATGTAGGTGCATTCATATAAATTACATTACGAAATGTTAAAACAACTATTATTCAATTTTCCTTTTATATTTAAGAACTACAATGTTAACTTTGAATTGCTCGTAGTGTAATTTGCACATAAGAAAAGTGTAAATGATATTCGTCGCATTGACCTCGCTCCATTACCCGACAGAGTCGACACGCAACATGCTACCTATTATTCCAAATAGTTTTGTTGTAAAATATTTAAATCGAAAGCTGAAGTTTATTTAATTTGCACTAACTTGTATTACAGGCCGCTTGGGATTGGTTGATTCTTATATTAGTGATCTACACGGCAATATTTACTCCTTACGTGGCCGCCTTTCAACTGAACGAGCCAGACTTTGATAAACGTTCCCGTAGCTTCGGCGAAGACCCCATAGTAGTCATCGATATGATAGGTAATATTCATCTCTTAAAATCAAGATTTCAGTCAAATTAAACTGTGAAACAGCGATGTCCGCGATGTAATTATGTACTTTATTTGTTTTATAGACGTCTTCACTATTGTCTTTCTTTGAACAATAGCCAAACAACGGTCAAATCTTTGGGCTTGGCTTCAATTTTATACAAAAAATTATTCCGACTCATAAATCAATATTTTATTTTATTTCAAACTGTATTTTACTTGTGGCAACATTACTTTGTACATTATCTGCATGTTTAATTTAAACTAGAAAATTAAAATTTAATTCTGAATGTTTTGCTTTCAGTGGACGTCACTTTCATAATAGATATCCTAATAAACTTCCGCACCACGTATGTAAACGTGGCCGATGAAGTGGAGTCGGACCCTGCCAAAATTGCGATGCACTACTTACGCGGCTGGTTCCTCATCGACCTCGTAGCCGCCATCCCGTTTGATCTGCTGCTCTTCGGCACCGACACCGACGAAGTGAGCTGCTTTACCACCTACATACACCACATTTGGTTTCATCTCACATACGATACCTACACAAACTTAATTTTAGAATTAGACAAATAAAAGGAATGGCTGAATAGAAGATAAAAACACCAACGGCCTAACCGTGATTCGCAAACTCGTATCGATAGTCGCATAACGGAACACTCGCCAAATCGCGAAAATCGATTCAAATCGTTATTGGAGCGAGCGTGAACTAAGTAAGTTTGCATTTCACGGTGGATATCCAGACGATCAGTTGTCCGAAACGGTGTCACAGCTCTTAGAATCCCGAACTTAATACACTGAGAGTTCACAAAATATCAATGCAGTTATACTAGTATAAAAATAACACAATGGTCTCAAGTGGAGGCCATACAGTACAACAAGATTAGGGTGGCGAAGCACGATACATTCCGCATTGTGAAGGGTAAAATAGGTCATAAGAATATGAAAGCAAACTAGGTCAAGATAGGGTTGCACGATAAACATTTCAAGACGAAACAATAAGTACTTATACAGTATTTGAACAGTTAAACATTGTTTCGTTCGGGATGAACGGTTCGTTCGGACAAATGAAGTTCTGGTTATTTATAGCGAGTCACGTAGTTCTGGAATGCAGTCAATGCAACTGTCACTATCGATAAGGTTACCACAGCTGATCATAAGATCCCACTTTATATTTGAATCAATTAGCTATTCATAGTAAACTTTAAAAACAATCAAACTGTGTAAAACCGACTAAAATCATATCATCCAGTATGTTTTGTTCGTAAGCAAAGTTGATTTGTGATTTTATTTTGATTTAAGACTACTACAGACCTGTTGATTTTGTTGACTATTAGTGACCAGTCGTGATTTGTTTTATCATTTGTTAAATTAATTAGTCACGTTGTGGAGAATGCCCGAAGGTGGGTGCGTATTGAATTTGTAATACCATTTCTTGTTACAGCAGGGGCTGGAAAGTGATGAGGTATACCATCTTTGTGAACTATTTTTATGTTGCTGCCACTCAATTTTATTATATTTTTAGTTGACATATTTTATTCATTAATTTCCACTAGCCATTTTGAATCCACTAAGTGAATGCGTTAATGGAAGATATGGACGCTTCCCATGAGCAAAATGTCAATCATTACAAGTCGTACACCGTTCCCGACATGTACCGAGCTCACTAGTTGTATCATGAGCTTGCCGCCGCAGGATAGCGACTATCAACATGGCTAGATCCGAGCAGCGCATTGCTCTGCGTAGCGTTTTACTTAATCAATCTTAAGAACATATACGTGAGTCTCAATGGTCGCTTCTTTCAACTGAATACAAGCTTTAAAGAGAAGCTTTCAATTGTGTAACAACATACCACATACTGTGGAGTTAGAGACGTCTTGGTAATCAGAAAATGTATCACCTTTTTTTTGTATTTGAGCATAATATTTTAGCTTTATTAGCACATACCAGTAACATTATAATATACTTAGATTTGTAATGATATACTACTTGCATAATTACTTACTGATATATATAGTTGAAAACCTCATATGTACGTACTATTTAGTACCACTAACTAGATTCACTAAAATAGAATACAAAAACGAAAATAATTTTAGAAGGTATTAAGTAGGAATTTAGTTAGATGTTGAAAAAGAAATGTTAAATACATAATTGTCATGCGGATATGATTCCTTTGCGAAAATACATTGGTGGAACATTTTTCATTGGCTTTTCTTAGCAAAAGTACGTACAAGAGTCACGATATGCACAGAGCTTGGTAGCAATTACGCTCACACTTCCCAGACTTTATGTACCGATCAATAGATCGCCTATATTCACGACAAGAAGCACCAAGTTATAGTGTCCGTCCCGAACTTACATAACTACTTGAAGCACCCACCTTACATCAAGCAATATATTAATATATTGATGTACAATAATACTGTATCCGCCACTGATATGTATACCCACTTACATTTATTTACTCATCGTTATTTGTGTTTGTTGAAATTTACTAATTGGTTTAAATGATCATCTACATTGTTATTTATTTTCTTACATACATAAGGAATACCTATTTTTATTTTAAATTTAAATAAATTGTTTTGAAACGATTTTATTTATTTTTGTTTTTCCTTTTTTTCCAAATCCAAACCTAATAAAACTAAATCAAATCTAAAACTACCCGCAGTGCACGGTTCAAACTGAGAACCCATGAGAGATGGGCGGTACGTTTCAAAACCTATACTTTGAGTCACCCATCGAAAGCAATCCATCGACAAACAGCATCAGCTTCACAAGCAAAGCTTCCCATGATATACAGCACAGAACGACCACACGTGTGATGTTACAACTATTTACAAAACTTACAAATAACATACTAATTACAAAATAAAATATACTCACAAAATAATATACCTCAAATCTCTTTGTGTCCTTTTTACGTAGCCGCTCATCAAAAGCTTTTGACCAAATATTACTTTTACTTTTCTAAATTTTAAATACCTTAGCTATTTTAATATGATTCTACTAAATAATTACTTTGTTTGTTACGAAATCTTAACTTTTTCCATAATATAAGTTAATTAATACGAATCCTTTAAGTAATATCTGTTAATAGTTGAAAAAGAATATGTGTTTTATAGTGGTACGTAACCATACACCTGTCGAAACAGTTGATAACTTTAGGTAAGTTCACAAAATCTCTAAATTCGGATTTTCAAAACATTCTGCCAAGAGTTTTTTATGCACCGAGTTTTACGAAAATTACTAATCTTTGTATATATTTCTAACTATTGTATTCGCTTAAAACTTAAATTCACACGACCATTAAACATTCACAATTCTACACCATGGTTTAGGTACCATGGTCATATAAACGTAGAAGGACTATAATGTAATTGACAGCGAAGTGATATCAGTAATCAAACAGTATTATGCACCGCATTATGTACGAAGCCAGCTAATTTTATAGTTTTAAAATAATCGCTTTTAATTCTGCAAACTACATACATATTATCTAAGTTTGAGCTCAGCAGCATTCATAGGCCAGTTTTTGCTTAGTTAGCGTGGGTTTCGCTGCGAGGCCTCGTTGATGCTATTTAGTTTTAAGCGAACGTTTCATATAACGCTTGAGTTGGGTTTGCGGCTAAGTTGCGTAGCACAGCGGCTCACGGATCATTCTGAGGTGTGGTTGTGGTGCTTGCAGACCACGACTCTCATCGGTCTGCTGAAGACGGCGCGCCTGCTGCGGCTGGTGCGCGTCGCACGCAAAATTGACAGATACTCCGAATATGGCACCGCCGTACTGCTTCTACTTATGGCCACTTTTGTCCTTATTGCTCATTGGTTGGCTTGCTTATGGTGAGTATTAAATAGAACGTGTACCATAAGAGTCATTTAAAACAACAAAACCATTAGTATCCTCCATTTCTGTACTGTTATAACGCAGTTTTTGTAAAAACCTAGTTATAATTGAATAGCCCTATTTAAAGAATTACTTTGGAGAATATAAAAAACCAAAAGGTTTCATTTCAATCGTTTTTTAGCTCCTTTGCACTTGTTCATCAGCCCTACAATGCTAGTTTTTCCACTCAGGTACGCTATAGGCAGTTGGGAACGCCCTCAACTCCACGCACCAATAGGATGGCTGGACGCTCTCGCTAATGATGTCCAAGCTTCTTATGATAACTCCACTGGTCCATCCATGAGGTAATGTACAAAAAATTACATAATAATAAACTATCATAATGTAAAACTAACATGAAATGTTACTTTTCAGATCGAGATACATAACCGCTTTATACTTTACATGCACATCGCTAACAAGCGTTGGTTTTGGGAATGTTGCGCCAAACACTGACATGGAGAAAGGGTTCACGATATTTGTTATGCTGGTTGGCTGTAAGTACTTGTGACATAGTGCCAACTTCTCTGACTCTGTGCTCACGACGACCTAAGGTTGTACTCAATCAATATTAAATTATTGCGACGTCCTTGGTGGTCCTTCCACCGGTCAGAAAAGTTATGATCCCTGCACTAGATTAAAGAATATGAAATATCACATGAATACTTTCTTCTTACAGCTCTCATGTATGCCAGTATCTTCGGTAACGTATCAGCTATCATACAAAGACTGTATTCAGGAACAGCTCGTTATCATACACAGATATTAAGAGTTCGGGAATTTATTCGCTTTCATCAGGTACGATGCAAAACACTATTTAAACGTTCATTCATAAGATTGATTTTTAGGGATAGCACTGACGTTAGGTAGGTCTATATTTTTGCTCTCTTTTCAGTGCATAGCTGATGTGTAGCCCAATATAGCGCTATCTTGCTCTAAGTTTTATTCTTTGTTCACTGCCTTGTAGATAACGAATCCTTTAAGACAAAGATTGGAGGAATATTTCCAACACGCCTGGAGCTATACGAACGGAATCGATACATCCAGTTTACTCAAGGGATTCCCGGAGTGCCTCCAAGCAGACATCTGTCTTCATCTCAACAGAAACTTACTTGCAAATTGCTCAGCTTTTGATGGTGCTAGTCCAGGATGTTTAAGGTAACCAGAAACGGTACTTTGATAACTATCGTAGCGTTTAAAAAAATTGTCTGTTAGCACGGCTATGGGTTACACAATTTAAATATTAGTTGACTTGTGGCCCCAAAAAAAGATTTCCATTGTTTGTAATAATAATCAATTATTTAGTTCGGTTTCTCACACATCCATATTGTTGTTAGTATCACAAAAATACTTACAATACTAAATTTAGTAACAACATACACATTAGAAAATAAAAATTAATAAAAACATCAATTTTTCAAACAATCCGATACCAGTGGACCTCTTTACTTGACTGCATGTAGTCGTATCAAGCGCTCAAGTTTTGGAATCCATCGATCTGTCAATACAAGCAAGACGCTGTTGGAACTAGAACGCAAGCATATTAGGATGGAGGTGCAACGCTTGCGCACAATAGTCGCAAAGCAATCTACGTCGGCCTCAGCAAACATTCCGGAGGCACTACAAAACCGTGACAGCCTCATCAGCATCCTGAACGCTTTGATGTACTGCACTCGTAGATTACTATATGCCCTCTGCAATTCGCTAACCCCTGCAAGGATTGACAATACGCTTTGAACAGTGTCATCTCCACTTATTTTGTACACCGTGCAAACTTGTGAGCTAACATATTATATCGGACAGTGACCTGCGATCTCTCTCAGTATCAGTGCTGTCCTTTACGTCATCGGTGACCCAGTGACCCAAATACTTATTAGTATGTACGTTTAGTAAAATTTATAAAAATACAAAATGCATCATCCAGTCAGTTTACTAATGCCCGGTTTCTGAGGTCTTCGGATAAACTTTCGATAGCTATTCATTCGCCAAAGTTATCTATTTGAGTGATTTTCTTCCTTAGCTGAGTGCTCGGACCAATAGCACTATCGAATAGATATAGTCCAATTAAATTACCTCAAAAACTAGTCATAAAACAAGCCTGGGTTTTGAATGAGACTAAAATAAATCATATGAGCGGGACTTTTCTCTATCCTCAGAGACTTATGAATCATACATTATGCCTCTAGTCATAACGTACCTACATAATCAAGCACGCCGCACATTTGATGGTTTTTCCATTTTGTTCATAGAGCCCTCTCGCTGAGGTTCAAGACGACGCACGCGCCCCCTGGCGAGACCTTAGTGCATCGCGGTGATGTCCTCACCTCTCTCTACTTTATATCTAGAGGTTCTATAGAAATACTTAAGGACGACATTGTTATGGCCATATTAGGTAAGTTATCATTAAAACAGCCAAATTCCCTGAAATCATTTAAATGGAGTTATATCAATAATATAACCTAATCGTTGTTTGGCTGTCTTTGTTATCTAATGCTATAATAAATGGAGTATAGGTTTCTAATTATATAGTTCGCAGCCTGAATACTTTGACGAAAGACGGCTTGCGGTCTTATTAAATACAGATTTAGACAACTTTTTAGTTGTTTAGTCAGGGTCTGTGAGCTTAAAATGCACCTTGTTCGATATTTTTGTGCCATTTTCATTATTTTTACAGTGAAATGTAATTAAAAGCCCTTCAAAATACCTATTGGCTCACGCTTTATTGTATGCCAATATGTCACCCAGGTAAAGACGACGTGTTCGGCGAGAACCCGTGCATATACGGCACAGTGGGTCGCAGCAACTGCCGCGTGCGCGCGCTCACGTACTGCGACCTGCACCGCGTGCACAGAGACGACCTGCTCGACGTGCTCGACTTCTACCCCGAGTTCAGATCCTCCTTCGTCAACAACCTCGAAATTACCTACAACATGAGAGATGTTAGTAAAAAATCGAATATACACAATTTTCTTTTAGAGCTCTGCCTCATTAAGACGCCATGACGACGTCACCAGCGGCGCAGGCCTGGCTACTTCTGGCACCCGAAGGTCGCCAAGTCGTGTGGCCATGGCGTCTCGACTGGTCGACAGTTAGTTCGTTTACGACCGTCAGGAATGGATGTAGAAGAAATCGCACTTCTTTGTTATCTACGTCGCAGAAAAATGGAAAAAGAAAAAAAGAAAAAAGGAAACTATGGGTTCATCCTTTTATATCAGATAGAAGCCGAAGTGGTATTTTGTTTAAACTGTATGGAGATTTACGAAAATATCCTGATTTTTTAGTATTATTATTATTATTTATCATTATTATTAGGTAATATATTATTATATTATTACATATTACACATTACTCATTATTTACAACAATATCAACTACTATATACCGATCGAGCGTCCAAAATGGCGGCTGACTGGCGACTGATTGAGCGAGGTTCAGTTTACTCGTGTACATTATTGTGGCAATGTCGCCAGGCCGCCAGAGTATCCAGAAGCCACGTAGGGAGCTGTAGCTTGGGGCCACGCTTCCAACTTGGCGACGTTGCCAATCCGTCGCCAAGTGAGTTAGGTACCATACATTTCAATATTAACTGCTTGGATACGTAGCCGTCGACGTCGCCATGGCGTCTTAATGAGGCAGAGCTCTTAAATAATATAGTTTTAACAATACTAATGACTCACATCCTGTACTACAGTTATGCGTTCATATTACAATTATTTTCCGAAGCGAAAATGAAATTAGTGAACGAAACAGTTTATTAGTTTTATTCGAAAACAAGAGTGCCTTGGCAAGCATGTAAAGTCGTTGGTCCCAGCTGAAACCATTGTCATTCGTATACTTTGGCAGTCGTAATGGGTAGTCAGAGGCCAGAAAAGTCTGAAAACTAGTCTTACCAAGAGATATTGTGTTACCCAGTAATTGCGTTGTGGAAGTCACACAGGCAGTCGCTCCATGTAAAACACTGGTATTCAGCTGCATCTGGTTAGACTGGAAGCCGACCCCAACATAGATGGCTAGGCAGATTAGATGGGACGAGATAGGCGAAGCTAAACAGTTTCGTGGCAAATGCAAGACCATGCGCTACGAGCGTTGCTACGAGGCTACAACCGTAGCACGTCTGCGCGCCTTCGTAGACATTTCGTAGCGAAGTAAACACTCCCGTTTTATGACAGATGTGTACAGGCTAATGTTTTGTTTGTCGGACATTGCAGGAAGAATTGGGTGGTATTGAGCCAAAACGGCGCATGCGGTATGAGAACCCGTGCGACGCGCGTCTGCTTCGAGAGGCGTACGCACGCACTACGCGTCGTCCGCACACTGAAACCTTCGCGGAGAAAGTGGTAAGTGCATTATATACATGGGTATATTTTTTAATAGATATTTTTTTTGTATGTAGGCATTTTTTAGATTAAGTCAAGCCATGAAAAGTATTCAGATATTTTTTGTTAAAGCTGAAATCGAACTTTTTTATCGAAATAAACTAATTTTTTACAAAGTTTTACGTATAGTTTTATCTTTATCAGTTTTTTTACATTATTTCATGAGTTAGTAATGTTTGAAATAGTTTAGTAAGGTCCAACGCAAACTAGCCGTGAAGGGCGTTTTTGCGTTTATGGTAAGTGTTCTTAATATTATTAATGCATGAGATGACGCATCAGTTACATTAGAAATACTCCACCACACTTGCAGGACTCGCAGTGCAGTGACGACGACACTGAGTCTCCGGCCAGCCGCGGCATCCTCGAGTTCTCCGCCGACAAGGCGGGCCAGGACGTCACGCCGCTCAACTTCAACTTCAGCAAACAACGCTCCACCACGCTCAACTCCATCACAGGTAAGCACTCTCACAGACACACGGAATGTACCCTTTTGTTTCTTTATATTACGACGTACCACAAACACCCGTTTAATAAAGTCACAGAAACCACGGGTGGCATGTTGTGGCAAACCTTCCTCTCTATTCATAGAGTAGATGACTTACACATTATAGTAAATGGATGAACAATATGCATCTCCCTTCGCCATGTTTATGTCTCTTCTTTATTGTAATACCTTGTGATCCGTTACATTTTTTTTTTCTTTTTAATTTGGAAGTTAATTTGTGTCCTGGGGTATTTTAATAATTTCAATCATTAATTTTTATATTTTGCAAAAAGTTTTCACAAGTTAGATTGCGTTATATCAAGTATACGGGCAATGCTCGTGTTTAATTCGTTCTTAACTTTTTGCAAAATTTCTACAAATGTACAAATATCATTGTATTCAATTAATTTGGACATTAATATTATAAAAAATCGTATACGTATGACGTTTAAAATTATAGCGACTAATTAAAGTTTATTTCATTTAGGGCAGCATGTGTTACGCTTGTTTCCTTATTTATTTATATTCCTCTTTACTGGTGACGTGGGAGGGGATGCGGTGTGGCTAACACTTAGTATCGGCACTGTTGAGCTCACTGTGGCCGCCAGTGGCCGTCAGTGGCCATCAGTGGCCGTGGCTCTGGTAGGAGAGAGCTTCGTGATGACGCGTAGCTCTCGACCCTGGCAAACCGCGCACACCCCGCACCCCCGGTACCGCCCGCCCCGCTCTGAGCGCGGCCCTTGTGTGCAGGCATGCTAGCGCAACTTAAACGGAGCTTCCCAGACCTCTACCATCATAAAACACATCAGCCACTGCACAACAAGTACTGTAAGTATGCATATTATACTACTTTGTAGTGCATGTATCAACACCAAAAATGGTTTATGAAAATCAAATTAGTCACATCAAACTATCGGTTGGATGGTTTCCATGTAAAATATTCATCTGTACAAAATGGGCACGCAACTGTCCACCTGAATTTTCACCCAAAACTGAATTGGTTATTTTAAATATTTGGAACAATACACGGCAACACTCAAGTTTAACAATATGCATCTCAATACGGTATTTTCCATCTAACCATTGATCAAAAGAAAAAAGTTAATAATAGGCGACGTGCTAAATTTTTCATTGTCATACCTCTACCTACTAAACTAATGTCATTATTATTTGTTTATGAGCATATCCCGTGCTGGTAACAGTCACTATAAATTACTATACACGTGCATAATTTCCAGCGCAATCCACGCCTCAAACGTATAGAAGTCGCGCGGGGGTGCGGCGCCAGTCGTCTGTGGGCCCGCTCAACGACACGTCGCCGCTGACGTGCGCGGCGGCGGGGGAGCCCGCCGTGAGCACGCCCGCCCACAGCGCCACGCTGCCCGTGTCCAGCCTCAGCACCAACCCCAGCTCCTACTACACGAACGCGTCGCCGTCGCCGCCAGCGCCCGCGCACCAGCACGTGTCGTGCGACGACATCCTCGCCCCCGCCGCCCCGCAGCCCGCGCGCCCACCTTCCTGCCGCTCCGCGCCACACTCCGCCGTCAACTTGCACCAGGCCGCCTGCAACGGACGCCCTGCCGCGCTCGCTCTGTCTCACGACAAAGCACAAAATGCTGCAACCGCACAGGTTCGTTTGAAACACACGAACCTTTTTAAATCAAAGAGAGGCATACGTACCTACATATTTAAACTATTCGTGTTACAGGATAGCATGTCACCACAGTACCAAAATGTAGGAGCCGCTGCGTCGGCAGCATCGGTAGCGACTGTACTTACAAGACTAGAAGAGTTAAGTCGTCGTGTAGCCGTGCTGGAGACCGGGCTCACCGCAGACGTGAGGCGTATCCTGCAGCTGCTTCAAGCGCGCGAGGGCACGACACACCATAACGCGCAGCCAGTGCATACACCGTCTACAGTGCTACCCAAAGCCTCTCTCTCAGTGCCTCAAACGAATGAGGTGACGTTAATCAGCTGCGACTAATTGCTAAGTAATGTAATTGGTGAGTCAATAATGTTTTTATTTATGTCGCCAGTGGGAGTGGAACTGGAATGGGGAGCGCGAGCGCGAGCGTGGCGGGCGGTGCGGGCGCGGAGAGCGCGGAGAGCGCACGCCGGGGGTGCAGCGCTCGGCGTCGGAGCCGCACGCGCCGCTGCCGCCCGCGCTGCCCCCGCCGCCGCACTCACACTCGTTCTACAGGTAGTGTGAGGCGCGCGAGACGAGCGCCCCCCGCTCCCGACCGTCGACGCGCTCGCTCGCCGAGTCGGCGTCGTGCGGCTCGCTGGCGGGCTCGCCGGCCGGGGACGCGCCGCCCGGCGGTACGCGCCCGTACCAGCCGCGCGCGCGCTTCCACTTCTGCCGGCGAATCGCGCGTTGCCGGCACGACGAGGTCCGGGGTTTCCTCTGACGCGGCCCTCACCCGACGCATGGACCAATTTTGTACTTCCGTTAACGCCTAAATAAACACGTCCTCGCGATCTCGCGAGCGGGTGGCCTCTCCCGCCCGTGCCGAGTCCATTTGTAATAAAATTTCAATAATGTTCGCTTTAGTAAAACTTTAAGATTGTCCAGCGGGCCGGATTCGGTTGACTCGACGAAAAGACACGAAGCCGTATCACATTACTATGGTAGTGTACGACTACACGAGTGGATAGAAATGCAATAAGTGGTGGTTATATTGGGTGCTTTAATTTTATGTATGTAATTTACAGGCTTTTATGAGAAGTAAATTTTTACATGATGTATTACGTATGGGTATGTGTACAATAGCACTATCTGGCCGTATTTTTCATCAACCCTTCCGGTTAATGTGTTTAAGTTTACTAATCCAAATATATTATCCAAATTGACTTATTGATGTCTACGTAATTATTCTATTCTAGACTTCAGCTAATTCAGAATGAGGCTTATAAGACTGAGAGACTACGTAAATACCGTGAACTGTATTTCCAGAAGCGAGTACCTAAACGATAAACGCTTTCTACCCGTCCTTGCTCCTTGCCTTTACATAGTAGCTAGGTAATGTGTAACACTACTACGAACGACATTATGAACTGCTCCTTGTGGAAGTGCGTTTCTGAGGTTTCACTCGACACACGTATACACACATGAGTTGCCGCATCGTCTTCAATGATGCATAACTACATCAACATTATTAAACTATTTTCTATTTCTTGTATTTGTTGTTTACTAAACTATTTATGACCACAAGGCGTCAAGTATTTGACAATCCGACGACAAGTGGTTTTGAACTACATTGAAAATAATTTCAATACTCATACTTAATATTAAAATCCTCGTCTCCTTTCTCACTTTACTTTAATTACTATAATTGTGGCTCAAATTATTAACTTTATGTTGTAATGTGTATCCTAGTTACGGAGTAAGAGATTTCGCCAATATAATATCATTATAAGCAATAATAAAGCCCACTGTATGTTTAGGATGTACATCGTGATTATTACGTAAGTGGCTAATAACACCCAATGTTAGGTGTTCTCTGTACAGTATAGCCAATAGAGCTACAGTTGTTTGTCGCCGCACTTAAAATTCTCAAGTATAGGTACGGTCGAACAAGCTAATTGGTTTACAGGCAAAAATATTCATCTTTCTACTACACTAATATTTTATTTATTTATTTTATTTTTTTATCTTTAGTATGTGCTCGAGTAAAGAAAATGGAATAAAATAAAATATTGTGAATGTAGTAGAAACATGAATATTTTTGCCTGTTAACCAATTGGCTTGTTCGACTGTACTTTTTCGTTTCCGTAATTGTCATATCGTACTACGTCATATCATTCAACCATTTTTTTAAACAACGTATTAATTTCAAATGTTATCTTTTAATTCAAAATAGAGTTTTTGACTGAACATACTAATTCCTGCTTGACTTTTTAAATTAGATATTTATAATTATAAAAGGTGTTGTTCGTATTCAAAATAGGTACCGGTCAATTAAAGTATTTTTTTCTTGGTTCCTTTTTGAATAGAGTGCACCTTATCAACAACCTGATGATATAATAATACATACTGTACTTTGCACCTTACACGTAGAAAGTTTCTATTAACCTTTTGACCGCCACAGTCATGTATAGATGACATACCAAAATGTGCCCAGCACGGCACGGTCACGACTATATGACAGACGAATTACTACTCTATAGAGTAGTAATTCGTCTGTCAGGAATCTGTAAGGAATTACGTATAGAAACGTAATTCAATTGAGTAGGTATTCGTAGCTTGGCGCCTAGGGCACGTTTTTTACTTCTTTGATTTGACGGTCAAAAGATTAAAGCTGATTATTTTGTTTCTTTACATTCGACACACATATGATACAGTGATACATAATATAAGTAGGTATGAATTTGTCTTCTTTCCCTCTTAAATATACAAAATACAATTCATATTTTTATTCTTCAGTGAAACTTAAGGCGAATTTCACCAAATTTGTAAACCTAGCTGGTATAAACTGTCAAAAATTTTAAAAAGAATATTCGCATGTTAAGGCTTATTTAGGTGTAAAAGTATGATAAAGTTCGCCCTTAAGCTAAGGTTTCAGACTGTGAGTTTTTTTATACAACATGATCACTGTTCGTTGAATTATAACTCATAAATTAATGTTCTAGTTAAGCTACATCTTTGGAAACTTACTTCTTGTACAGACAACGTCATCAACTGCTTACCACGCATTAATTTTTTTTCGGATAGGGGGTAAGCAGTTCATGACGCTGTCTGTACTTACGTAATGCTATATTTCTAATATTTTTGATCACTTTTACGCTACTACCATCATTTTTATCGCATGGCAATAAAAACTTCACGAGTTAACGACAAAACAGTAGAAATGTAGAGGTGAAATGAAAATGGCCAAATTGATCACATTACGTGATTACATATGCAACAAGTAGTTATTTTATTATAATTAACTATGTTAACACAGGAACACCTTAAGTTATTTTTTTTTTATTATTTATCTTCAGAGATAATTACAGTCCAGAAAAAAACATGCCTACATTCGTAAATTATAAAATCTTTTTCTATTTACTTTTTTAGGTTTTCGATCAAAAGAAGTTACCATAGCAGTACCAGTTAAATAAAGGAATGTTGCATCGTTCACTTTAAAAAATAATAATAATAATAACCCATTAGGTGTTAAAAAGAACTTGGAATATCGCACATTATTTCAACAGTTGATTTTCTGCGCGTAGTAGGTTGTATTTAATGTAAATATTTAGATATAGTAGTCTTAGGTTTGTAAATTGGTCAATTCCCAGATGTTATACTTATTCTTCAATCTATCTAGTTTATCAAAATTAATAGCTTTGCTTTATATTACATACTATCATTATATGCCGAGCATTCTAGATCTACATTTAAGCATTGTTATTTGCTTCAGTAGTTTTAGAATTACTATTTGCCTGAATGTCATTTAATGAAACAGTTATCAATAAAATATACCAATATATATTTAAAAATAACAAACATTAAAATTAGATCATTAGTGAAATTTAAATAACCTGTTATCACAGTACCTCGCTAATATTTGATTCAAAGCATAAACAAGCCATGATATGAGAATCATGTAAAGTAAACAAAGATATTTCAAGTTACCATACTATGGAGTATAGGTATAAACAAAGGCAGAAAACTACATTAATATAAATCAATGAATATAACTAGTATAGACCAAGTTTAAAATATATTTACAATAAAAACAGTTGATGCTAAATATGTACGTTCGTAATGTATAAGTTTCAGATTATTTTAGAAGAACTGCATAGCTATAACAATTCCGGCGTTATTACTTATTGTAAGCACTAAAAATAAAATAAAACCGAGTGAAATTAGATTAAAATAATATAAGTACAACAAGTCCCTTTAAAATAAGAGCAATTAAAGTCATTCCATAATTATGTAATTTTTTCTTAAACGTTAACAAATCAAAATATACTTTGAAAATACTTGTCAAAACGGTTAGGTATACTACTTTAAGTCTGCTACGCAAACACACACACCTAACCTATGAATATGTTAAAACAATTGACATCGAATTTAATTTTCATTTCATTATGCTCTCTCATTCATTGTCCATAACATATATAATCTCTAAGCACTCATACCAATAGAATACACAGCATTCTTGCGTACATCATTTGCTATTGTAATTATTTCGGTTTAACGCTAGGGCTAAAGACCCCTTCAATAATTGTTAGAACCGTCATAAGTAAACATTTCAAACACGCTAGAATGATATACAAGTTTGACTAATAGCGCTTAAGCACAGGGTGTAATTTTGTTCATGATAAGTCATAACGTTACTTAAGATCTAGATACTTAATACTAAAATAATATTATTACTTACCATCGATATAGTTAACGTAGGTATCTACTGTCTATATTAATGTTGATTAACGTAGAGTTTCGAACGCTTAGTATGTTTGCCTTCATGTGTGCACCGACTCTACATGAACGGGGTACTTGTGTAGCCTTTTTAGTCTATTCGTTATGCACATAATTTTCTCTGAAATAGGTAATTCTACCACATTCACGATGAATTGTTGCTGATTCAACTTGAAATGTGCGTAGGTTAAAACTTGAGGTACCTACCTACACAATCATTTCTTAGGATCAGTTGATCACTACTCTAAACCATTTGAAGGCCTAGTGTATTACTGCCAAAATGATGGAGTTATAGTCGCCTGTTTCCAACTATATCGTACGCAGGAAGTCTCTACAACCTTATTAATTAGTTACCAGAAACCTGGAAAGGAGCCATTATGAACAATTTTATTATGGGAACAACCATGAAATGGCAAAAAGAAACAGATGATACCTAGGTACATACATTTTTCCGAATTATTCGAACATAAACTTCTTTTCGCAATTTCAGGTTTGGTTTCAGGTGTTCATATTTGACCGTATCAGGTGTCTAGTAAAAAAAAATAAGCTTGTTTAAGCGACTCATCAGGACGTGCACATGCTCTTTTTCATTATTGAATTATGTAATTACTTACAACTTTGTCAACTTACACAGGACTGACTTTTGCGACACTTAAATATCTTTCAGTTACAAAAGCAGACAGCGTTAAACGCGACATCGGTTCTTTCTCTACTGTTAAAGACATTCACTTGTCGTAAGTAAACATTGAAATACATAAATTACTTATTCAAATCAATTTGGAGCCGTGAAATATCTACTATGATTTATTCTGTGACTATACGTAATATAATGAACTGTTGTATCTAATAACATGTAGGTGCCGCGGTTTAGCTGATAATGCTCTTCAGAATTACATATACCTACATAGACATAAGTGTAAGTAGTTTAAGTCGTCACCCTGCGAAAAGATGTTCGCTTAATCATTTAAAAATTGTTGCCTTGAAATATTTTAGTCACAGAAAACTGGTTGTTTCAGCTTCGAATAATCTCACAATTATAATATTAGAATATTGTAACGATAAGTTAAGTATTTTATATTTCATGAACATATGCGCAAAGTTAACGCGTGCATTGTATTATGTAATTTTGTCTGTGATCAAAATTTTATATTGTTAAGCTGAAAATTAAGCGCACGTATAATTATTTTGAAATGCTAAACGTATTGCGTCATACATTCTGTGTGCTTGATCATGTCACTCGTTGTATATTTCAAGTACCTAGTAAACTAATCTCTTACTTAACTAGGTAAGTACGTACTAACGTACGTACGTACAACATTATAATTACTACAACATGTTTTAGAATGTGTGAATTTGCATAATTTTTACACTTTTATGTAAATTTGACCTGAATGTTTCCATTGATAAATAATAAAAATGCATATTGTAACAAAACAAAACAACAGGTAATATTTATCTTATTACTTACCCACTTTATGTTTATACTCATCATGCCACATTAGCAATAAATTATAGGGACTCGAATAAAGTTACCCAATCAAATTGTTAAATAAGTCCCTACCTTACTAGGTAGGTACGCAATGTCGACAATAAAATCTCCTGACTTTTATATATTTGTAAGGCCCTTAATGCAATATCAAAAAGTATTACAGAATGTATGAATAAGTACAAAAAGGAACATGACGCGTGTATAAGTATCTCCTAACCTTTCAGATATCTTATTGTTATTAAATATCTCACTAATTATATGAAAACTGTACATTTAGTTATGTTATGATCAATTTCTGTTATTGACAAAACATTATTCAAAAGCATGTTGCGTGTCCACCAAATCGTGACACAAAAAAATTACTAATTATTAAGCTTATATTTACGTACTTACTTGTTGAATTATTTGCTGTATTGAAAAATGTGTGAACTGTTGGGTAAGATCTATCAATAATGGATAGGTAATAAGTTAATGCCTATTTATGTGAGTCTGCTGTTACTGTTAGTAATATAAATAATAGCTCGGGATATAAGACAATTCTATAGGAAGATATTCATAGAGTTGTCTTATATTCCGAGCTATTTCTTTCGTTAACACATATTTCCTTCTGTTGATGGTTCTATAAATCAAGCCGTCAAGTGTGCGAACTAGTATTCAGTTCACTCACTAGATTGTTAAATTACTGTATAGTACCTAAGTAGCGAAGTTGTTCGCTACTTAGGTACTATACAGTAATTGATGTGATTCCCTACTGCAATAAGTATTTAAAACTCATATAAGGGTCAGCGCAATCTGTCAGAGCAGTAATAGGTAGGTATACTTGAGCAGTTTTCACTTATTAATTAATAATTCACTAAAAGATACCACACAAATAGAGTTGAAAACCGTTTGCAATATATACAATATCACGCAGCAATTAATTATTATCTGCCACGCAATTTTAAACCCTACTTCTGTAGGTAGCTGTTTTAGCTCACTACCAATCAAACAATAAAAACTACTCGAACATATTACTGGCTCTGTCTATGCTGACTTTATACATGGGCATTTTTTTTAAATGGATCACTTAATAAATCTGCACCAAAAAAAATCGGAGTGAGAAAGGTAAAGTCACCTACGGTTTTTTTTTCAATTACAATAAATTAATTGAACAAAAATATTATCTAAGTACATATTCGTCTGATTTCATTATTTTTATTGTAATCGTGGTAAGACGTGCCGAAGCCGAACGTTTTTATCTACAGAACGAAGGCACGAATCTCCGGTCTGTAAACAAAATAATACAG
This sequence comes from Charanyca ferruginea, assembly GCA_947361185.1. NCBI lineage: Eukaryota > Metazoa > Arthropoda > Insecta > Lepidoptera > Noctuidae > Charanyca > Charanyca ferruginea. Next base: position 14,043,310 of record OX376059.1, on the reverse strand, counting down.
CAAATAAAACAAAATATTGCATAAAACAAAGTGAATAGGTTAAACCTACTAACCAATAATATCACGTAGTACATCTCAGAGTATGAAACAAAAGGCAGATAGATCGTGCGGAACATTGAGAGTGAAGCCAAAAAAACAAATACAAATTCAAAAGCGAATACCTACAACGCGCTTCGTGCTGTACTGACACGAGTCAATATAGCACGAAACGTCGCATCGTTAAAAACAACAAATAAAAATATAAATACAAATTCAATCAATTCGCGAATTCATTACAAATACAATCACGAGATTGTGGGTACTCGCTTTTGAATTTGTTTTTGCTTTTTTGGCTTCACTCTCAGTTTTCCGCATGGTCTATCTGCATTTTGTTTCATAATCTGAGTAGTACATGTTTAAAAAAATGTTAGGTGCTTACATGCAGCCCTTTCTACACTATAAATTACCAGGGTTTTAGCTTACCCAGCTAGTACAGATTCAATTTGGTATATCTACTATAACAGAGTACCTACCTACTCAGTGTTCAGTGTAAGTAGATAGTAACCACAGCATGAAGCGCATTATATAAGGATCATAGCAATCATTTATTTTGTGCACCCAATAATGATAGAGACAACGATCAATATTTTATTTACATCTACGTTATTCTAAGCACTGACTGGAACGATATTATGACAGTTAATTTATAAGCCACAAATTTTTGCTTTAGGTATACTTTTTATACAAATTATTGAACGTTTGTTCATTATTGTTATAATAATATGCGTAAACTGTACATGTTAAATACTTACATGTACGTACTTAGAGCATTATAAACAGAGCACATTAGTCACATAGTTAATCAAAAGTTTGCATTCATTGAACAGCGCAAAATTCTCGTGGAATAAGTTCAGTGGAATAAAATATCACGCACATGCGACATATTGTTTCATTTCATCAGCTGATCCTTCCTACAAGTGTAAGTAGTACATAAATCATCTATAAAAACGAAGTAGGTACAAACACATTATATTTTCGAACTAAAGTTTTTCGGGAAGTAAGTATATTAGCCTACCTGTCGCTTTTTAGGGTTCCGGACCCAAAGGGTAACAACGGGACCCTATTACTAAGACTCCACTGTCCTTCTGTCTGTCTGTCTGGCTGTCTGTCACCAGGCTGTATCTCATGAACCGTGATATCAAGACAGTTGAAATTTTCACAGATGATGTATTTCTGTTGCCACTATAAAACCAAATAAGTACTAAAAACCGAATAAAATAAATATTCAAGGCGGGCTCCCATACAACAAACGGGATTTTTTGCCGTTTTTTTGCTCGATGTCTAATGTTGTAGATAATGGTACGGAACCCTTCGTGCGCGAGTCCGACTCGCACTTGGCCAGTTTTTTGTTTATTAGGTACGTCTTACAGGTGACGGTGACGACTGAAGAATGAAAGTCCAAATTTAATGCAGTTTATAATAATATACAAAATAATAATGGTAGGAAAAACAAGTAGACTTCCTTTTTAGGGTTCCGTAGCCAAATGGCAAAAAACGGAACCCTTATGGATTCGTCATGTCTGTCTGTCTGTCTGTCGGTCCGTATGTCACAGACACTTTTTTCCGAAACTATAAGAACTATACTGTTGAAATTTGGTAAGTAGATGTATTCTGTAAACCGCATTAAGATTTTCACACAAAGATAAAAAAAGAACAATTAATTTTGGGGGTTTCCCATACTTAGAACTGAAACTCAAAATTTTTTTCATCAAACCCGTACGTGTCGGTTATCGATGGATAGGTCTTCAAAAATGATATTGAGGTTTCTAGTATCATGTTTTTCTAAACTGAATAATTTGCGCGAGAGACACTTCCAAAGTGGCAAAATGTGTCCCCCCCCCCCCCCCTGTAACTTCAAAAATAAGAGAATGATAAAACTAAATAAATATATGATGTACATTACCATGTAAACTTCCACCGAAAATTGTTTTGAACGAGATATAGTATTTTTTTTTAATACATCATAAATCTCTGTTTTTCAATAGATTATCTGACGAGTCTTACCAAGGGGTATCGTGTTACTTAGTAACTGGGTTGTCGATAGGCAGTCGCTCCATGTAAATCATTGGTATTCAAGTGCAGGTAAAAAAAAAAAAAAATATTTGTGTATGTATATCAGCTGTCTGACACCCAAAGTACAGGGTCTCCCTAGTTTGGGGTCAGATGGCCGAGTGTGAAAAATGTCCCCACATATTATTATTATTATTATTATATAGGTAGGTAGGTACAAGTTCGATTTAAAACACTAAATATCTAATATTTTGATTAGTACCTATTTAATTGCCTTTTTCTGACATTTTTTGAGTGATACGTTAGTGTTTTTGTTGAAACTTGAAATGACGATAAAACTAAAAATATTTTTTAATTTTAAGAGTGTTTTAGTAACAACGATACCAGCGGTCGTTTACCCCGTAATTAACTCAACTTAGAAATTAAAATTAGAAGTTTTGACAATTTTTTTTTTCATTTCGTCGGCGATGCAGTTATAAGTTGCACAGCATTACACAATGAATCTAACAATGACATCAATTTGAACTGATGGCAGATTAATCGTGTAAGGTTTTGTGGGATGAAAACCGGATAGGCCTCTTAACAGTGCTGCCACATAACATGCTCAAAAAACGACGTCTTAGATTAGTCCCAAAAAATCCTTGTAAATATTTATGAAAGTTAATAAAATCCAGCATGGTCAGTAAACCATACTGCGCTCCAAAACATAGATCGTTGACATGGCTCAAAAGGCTACCCAGCTTAAATGGGACTGAACTGGACATGTCTGCCGCATGCCGAACGACCTATGGGCACATGAATAAAAAATCGAGCAGAAGACAAGCTTCCTAACAGCGTTCAAAATTCTTACCTACTTTCATAGGGCTGTCACTCGGTTATTGAAAATAAAAACGGAACATTAAAAATGTGTTTTTAGCTTTGAAAGACGAAATGGTAAACTTAGTTACCAGTTTGTTTAAAATTAGGTAAGTAGGTACATTTATTTTATTGCTAGAAATGAAAAGAAAAATATTATAATCAAAATATTTTTTAATACGTATAATTTATTATATTACATTTGCACAAAACCAACACGCCATTTTTATTTTTGTTCTTATTTTACTTCGTTTTTAGTAATTTATTATTTCATTTTGTCGTATGATAAAGTCTAAACCTAATACATGTTTGTTTTAATCATCATCGGCCTAGTCTTTTCCCAACTATATTGGGTCGGCTTCCAGTCTAACCGGATGCAGCTAAATACCAATATTTTACATGGAGCTACTGCCTATCGGACCTCCACAACCCAGTTACTGGGTAACACGATACCCCTTGGTAAGACTCGTTGTCAGATAATCTATTGAAAAACAGAGGCACGGCATTTCAAAAGTACAGTCATATATGCTTTGACCGCTTACGAGTACATATTTGAATGTAGAACATTACAAAATAATATCTACAATTAAAATAACTTTAAATTTTCAGCTTTATGGTCGTTCGTTATTCGAATTTACGATATTTTGAACATTGATATTTTAAGCGTACATACTCAGATTATAAAACAAATCTGAGCGTAGATATTTAAATTTTTGAAATTCAAATATGTACCCCATCTTACAAATATACTTTTGTGCCTACCCACAAACCTACCAAAACAAAAATACTAACGAAACAAATAGGAGATGAACTTATACCAAGGTAAGATAACAATAACAAATAATAATGATTACTTGTTATTATTTGGATATTACCAACCTCGTATATTAATTGCGGATCCCTAATGGATATCGCCGACCCTGCAAATCTATTTTACGCCGGAGGCATATAAACTGCATCGTCGACACACGGGCCAGCCAAGAGCCGCCGACGCAGCAGAATTCTACATTGGCAATTTGTTATTTTATTAGGTTTTTTTGGTCATTCCATATTTTGGCATCGAATAGGTTTCAATTAATTTAATTGTAATTTCTTTCTTTAAAATAATAATTAGTCTTAAATAAATTTGTTTTCTTTTTCGAAACTCCGGTTGCAGTCTACGTAATTGGCGCAGTCGGTAGGATACTCGCGGGCCGGTTCGCGAAATGAGTTAGAATCATCTCATATCGATATCCGCTCAATACCTACTTCTATAATAATAAGTACTTAATAAAAATGTGTAAGTGTAGGTAGATATAAAAATAGATAATAATAATAATAATAATAATAATATTTATTTGCATAAAACATGGTGTACAAAGTTGTTTTAAAAGACATTAAAGAGCATACATGATAATTACCTGACAAGATCCTTCGGAAATGCAAAAAAGGAAGTCTCCTTGTTTTTCCTACCATTAATTTCGTACACACAGTACAACTGTTTGGCATCTTCTTAAACAATTATACTTAAATATATAAATATAAAATCAAACTAAACTTAAACGACGTTTGTGACGCCCTTAAGTTTGTACGCTTACTGAGCGGGCTCAAACCGGTTTGTGCCCGAGCGGGCGCCGGTGCACGCCCCGCGCGCCTTGTCTGTGACAGGTCACGCACACATAGCTGTTCGTGTAGTAGTGCTCCTGCCTGCGCACGGCATTAGTATGAAGCTTGTCTTCTGCTCGGTTTTATATTCTTGTGCTATGGGCCCGTAAATCCCAAAATTGGTGCCCTGAAATGGCGAGACGGTGCCGCGATAGACCACGAAAAAGATGGCGGGATGACTTGGATAAGATATAGCTAAAAGTCGAGACCGATGGAAGGAATGGAGTAAGGCCTTTGACCTGCAGTGAGACAGTACAGGCTATATACATGAAGATATAGGTATAAATGGAGCCAACACTTAGAACAAAAGCTTGAAACCAACTGTGGGCTGATGCTCTCTTTCTGAATGCATACATAAGAACGAGACAGTGATATGTGTTTTCTTTATCTTATGTATGCATTCAGAAAGAGAGCGTCTGCCCACAGTTGGCTTCACTTAGGTATTTAGTGTTGCCTCCACTTTTATATATAAGCTTCTTGGCTAAATATAATAATAATAATAAAAAATATAGGTAATAATAAAATCCATATCCAAGAAGCCCTATTAAATAAAATTGAATAACAATAGTACATCAGAGTCTACTCGTATAAAATCAGTTTTGGAGTTCTTAAAACTATTTGTCTCTTTCGCGGAAGGGGATGCTGTCTCTTTCTGATAAGCCTCGCACTCAACTCAAATAGACTTGATGACACGGTTGGCGCAGCGGTTGAGTAATTGGCTTCCGCGCTGCGTGTTGCGAGTTAGATTCCCGCACGGAACAAATATTTGTATGACCTACAGATAGTTGATCAGGGTCTGGCAGTTTGTGTATGTGAATTTTTAAGTTTGTATGAACTTACAATGATGAGTGGGGCAACGGTTTATAAAAAAGAGAAAATAGGTTTCACTAGACTATTTGACGTGGCCTGACCATTTTTGATTATAAGCTTCTTGTCTATGGCAGTTTATTGTTCACATAATCTTGTTCTTGTTCTTGTTTGTTTCTTGTTCTTGTTCACATAAGTTTAATAATCGATATATTACACACGCATTGCACGCACAGGTTATTAATTAATCTTATCCATGAAAACAGACTATTAATTGATAAGATGAATGTACTTTATTGATAAGTATGTACAATATTTACACGAATAATAAAAAGAAAACCGATAAATATTAAACTTAAAAACTAATACAATAACGCATCAAAAACTTACTGACTGCCGGCATTACCACGTTGGATAGCATTGCTTATATGCCCGGTTTCTGAAGTCTCCAGATATATTCGGATTAGCTATACAAGATAAACGTCCGATAACTTTCACAGCGTTTAAGAATACAAACCAAACCTTTCAATAACTATGACATGTAACCGATTACTAGTACTTCCGTACTTACCGATAGATGGGTCTGTTTAGAGATAAAACGAAAAGGTGTTATTTTAATTTCGTTATATTTTAATTATGCAAGGGTTTAAAAATATGCTAAGTCAACTACTCTAACAATCTACTCCTGATAGTGTATTCCTTATATTGGAAAATATTTTCAACCCTCTAAATTACTTTTTTTTTCATACAACTGAATGTATCAATCTCGTCATGATTCTTTGCTATAAGTATTTTATCAGGAGTTGTTTTTACTGATTCAATTGCAATTCAACATAAATACGAGCTTACAGAGATCCAAAAAAATGTTTTTATTTCACAGACTTATAAAAAAGAAGGAGGTTTTTGATTAAACTCGTGGACCTACGATCCTATCACGAATTATGTTTATGGTCAGTTGTCACTTTTGTCTTGTCACTTTGACAGAATGTCCGATTCGAAAGAGTCCGATGGAAAGGATCCAAGAATCCAAAGTTCCAAACTCCCAAACAAGAGTCGTTGTCATGTCACTTTCACCTGTCAACAAGACTTGTCAGTTGTCTTTGTATGTCAATGTCAACTTGTCAAGTGTCACTGTCAGCTAGAGCCGTATGGTATGGATGGATCAATCATTTCCATGTGTTTATTTTTGTTCTTTGACTCTTTGTCCACGCGACAGAGAGAACCAAAAGAAAAATGGTCTAATAAAGTTAGTTGTATGCGTGATAATAAAATTAATATTGGCTTGCCAAAATAGTTGTCTCGTCCACAAAACCACTAATGAAGAGGCAGAGTTACTTGGTCTAACTCGACCGGTTTATTTCTGCTTAATGAAGTTTTGAGGTCCATTTCTGCTGCAGTGGAGAGTGCAGGGGCTGGACGGCCCGAGGAAGGGAGGGATAGAGTCCGAAAAACCATAATATATGATAGATGTAAATGTATTGTAAATCAACATTCCTTCTGAATACATTTTATTTTTTTTACTTCGTCGACTACCTTACAACAACTTATTTGATGAGCTATAAAATATGAGTTCACAAGCAATTAAGTGCCACAAATGCCGTCACATATTATTTGATGATACATGCATCCTGGGCAGTGAGCTTACATGTGATCCCAAAAAATGTGAAAGTTATGATATAAAGAGGTTCATATACATCAGTGAGGACAAAGTGCCAGCATGGATTAAAGAGAAAGTCGAAAATGAGGAATGGACTAAGGGTAAACTGCACTGTCAGAAGTGTAACAATAGAATTGGCTCATTTGACTATATATCAGGTCGAAAATGTGACTGTGGAGCATCAGTTGTACCACCTATACATGTGGTGACCAGTCAAATTGATAGACCAATTAAAATTCAAATATGATATATTCAGTTATGTCATGTACTGGAAGAGTACAATGGTAAGAAAATAAAACAAGTTGTATATAATTTGTGTATTATTATTTTTGTTCAAATTAACAATTTTATTATTCAACCACCATTGCACTCGTCAATGTTTCATTTACTTCAATATCTCGGCATTTAGCAGCCTGTAATTCCCTTCGGATCTGTAAATATACAAATAAAAAAACCCTTCAAAAATATATAACAAAAATCTCAAAAACTAGCGAACCATAAACTCAAAATAGAGCTAAATGCATTACATTGTCATCAGCATTGCGTAACTATGTTGAGGTTGGCTTACAGTCTAACGAGATACAGCTGAATATCAGTGTTTTACATGGAGCTGCAACTGCATTATCCAGAAACTATTTAATTTTTATAATTCATTTTATTATACCTCTGAGGTGATGGTAGGGTGAGACTGTTTCCTGAGTAATTCTAGAAGGGCATCTCTTTGTTCTATAGATATATCAGCCTTATAACGCTGAACAAATGTTAACAGTGACTGATGCCACAGAACTGGCAAATTGCGATGTTCACTTTGAAATCTGAAAAAAACAAAAACTTTACTGAAATTATTTAAATCATTATGTAGACATGGCATATAACTTTCTGCAAACCTGCTACCTGAATTCCATGAGGTTATTGATGTTACTGAATTGTGGTGAAACCAAAATGATGGGAAATGTAATTTTTAAGGAATTATATTAATTACAATTCCCTTTAAAAATGTTTAAGTTCAGTTTCAGGTTATAACAAAACAAACTAAATTAGTATGACTGTTCCTGTCCTCACCTTATAAAGTGGAAAACAACTGAATCTACTACTCTGTATGGCAACGCATACTTTTTATCAAAGAGTATTCTTAAAAATATGGAATTAGCTCCAGTGTAATCCATTTCTGCTATTTTTAACATTGCTGCACTGGAATGCAACACCGGTACCGAGTTACGTGCCAAAACAGAACCCACTATAATGGCTTCTCGTAGTGTGCAATCTCCTGCCTAAAAGAATAACACAAATATTAAAATTTTGTTATTATAACTTTAGTTGTCAGTTCTTAAAAAAACAAATCACTACATTACCTCCAACATGGGCAATAGTATACCCTTCATGAAAGCACCAGGCTTAAAGAGTGCTTTACGTAATGCTTGGTATAAATGAAAGTTCAGCCTTTTATATTCAGCTAGGTCATCTCGTACACGAGGAAGCAGTACTAAATTATAAAATCGTTGCGCCATCTTCTCTTTTAAATTTGATGCGAAAATTCTTGTAGCCTAGAAATAAGAAAATCTAAATATGTGAATTTGGAGTGGCTATGCCAACTACTACACCTAATCTATATCTATATAACAAAAATATATCGTTGTTGGTAAGTCTCGCTAAAACTCGAGAACGGCTGGACCGATTTGGCTAATTGTGGCCTTGAAATATTTGTGGAAGGTTTACACAGTCAGAAAACTTAACAATCAATTGACAGTACAACGTCTGTCAGGTCAGCTAGTTCCCTTGGTCACGGCATCACGCTGGAACGGCTGGCCCAATTTCGCTAATTCTTTTTTCGTTGTTTTTGCTATAATAAGAAGAACAATATGCAAGAAAAATAAAAAGTTACGCGGAACATTAAAAAAATCAACAAAAACCAAAACATAGATTGTACATTGAAAAGCATATTGATGACGAATTAATTTCCTCCATAGAGTAGGTAAGTAGGTAGATAGGGACAGGACAACATCTGTCGCCTGTCGGGTCAGCTAGTAAAAATATAAAATTCATTTTTAACAAGATAAAACTCTACTGTAATTATTCTCTTGACTGTTGCTAGAAATATTCTGCAGTAATCAATACTTAGTTAGCAACGCAAAGTTTAAAACAGATAATTTAATATCATGCTCCCCAGCAACTCCATGGTCTATTTTACCATTAATTAGTTTCACACAGTTTCATCGAATGTGTACTCAATTTGTACATACTTTAAATTTTAATAATAAGTAGTATGTTCAGAGTATGGACAGCTGAATAAATTATGAAGATGGATTTGCTGGGGAGCATGTAGGTATGCAAATAGGTAACCAATTCATAAATTTACTTGATACATAGCTGCAGCAGACCAAGTGGTTGGTTCTGTGATATACAAAATTTGTTCCCAGTTCTGTAAGTGTGGGACCATCTTGAATGCCTTTGGCAGTTTTCCTGATCTATACTTTTGCAATACATCTCTGACACCTTCATACATAGTTTTTATTCTGGAAAATATAATACCAATTAATAAGTCTTACCGTCTGTAGTACAAAAAAAAAACACCACACTAATCTGGTATGGAAGTTGACTGTTACTTTTTATAAATATTTTCTTCTATAAATATTGCCTATTGTAATAAAAATTACCTTGGATCAATGTTTTGTAACTTTAATGTTTCTACATCAGAGAACTGAGTTTGTAGCTCAGTATGTTTATCGGTGATCTTTTCTTTTATTATATCTGCCAATGTCCTAGTCCTCTCTGGTTTAGCTGACATAAACATTTTAAGTGCTTCTTCATCTTCTTCATTGATTTCTACATTATCATAATATGTGTCTGGCTCCAAATCATCTCTGTCTGATCCAGTATCATCGTCAGAGTCAGCATCTGTGAGAAACATATTTAGGTAAATAATAATACCAGCCTATTTATGATTCTACTCTGAGAGAAAAAGAATTAATATGTTTAACCTTCATGTACAGATGACAAAAAAGGTAAAAGGTAAAAGGTAAATAAAATAAATAAATCTTTGTTGGCATTGTAACTACCAACAGATAACTCATTTTTTACATCAGGCAGAATGTGTGAGGTGAATCAAATAAATAAAGGTCCTATGAACTGTTTGTGTGATTTTCTTATTTCAGCCTTTTTAAATACACAGACTAGACAGCAGTTTTATTTCGGTGCCTAGCTCACCTTTAAATGTTGCAGGAAGTGTCACATGTTTTGCAGGGGATGGTCCTGCTTCAGTATCCCCTAATTCAGCTTGTTGCCTTCTAGCAGCTTTTAAGATTTTCTTGGATAAGTCTGCATTTACGAACTGAAAAACCTCATTAAATTAAAGTAGGTACATAGTAACACAAATTTAAGTCAGTCAAAGGATTTATTGTATTTATGAAAACACTTGTAACCATGATCTACAGGTTACACACTTTGGAATATTAAGTATATTACTGTTAATCAAGGTAAAAAGTCTTACTTCTTCGTCGTCATCTTGCCTGTTCCTTTTTTTGACTCTGTTTTTATTTTTCACCGAGTTCACTGATTCGATTTGATCTGCTAAAGCTAAATTCTTCCCAACTTGGGAGGGTTTATATTTTTTAGCTTTTCCCATTATAATACGAGTTTTAACTACACAATCTGGAGAGGGAAATTTTAAGCTAATTATAATTAAAATACACAATTTGCTTAACGTTATTTAAACAAATTGAAATAATCTCAATTATAATATTGAAAACATGTGCACGTTGACATTGACAATGACAGCTGAGATCAGAAGACTGACACTAACAAACAGTTAGTAGGGACAGTTGACACACAAGAAGTTGCACTTACTTTTTTTTTTCCTCTCTGGCTTCGCACGGTTTGTGCATTTAGCCAATTTGAACGGCCAAGTTCAAAATGTCCCTAAGTCCTTTTTCTTAGGTTACAGAAATGGCGCGAGTAAAGTTTCAATTTGACTTTGAAACGACACAGTAATACTATTTATCGCGAATATTGGTAAAAAAATATAACTTTTACATCTCTTTAATATGGACGATGTAGGATTTAAATTCAATGAGAAATAATAGAGTAAATCGATAAATATGGTTTAGCCTAAGTCTCTTAGACCATGGACTTAGGGACTTTTGACTGGACTTAGGGATTTTAATACATAATATATTGGACTTAGGGGGCATTATCAACAAAAAAAATATATTATACAAAATATTGTTTTAATCGAAAATAAAATTATTATTAAACACTTTCTACAGTAGATTACCTTTCCACTGTTCTCCTTACAAACTAAAATTATTAATTAAAAAACTAAAACGACTGTACTATTATTTTTTATAGTAAGTTGTTGTTGTTGTTGTAAGTTTAACAGTTGCAAAATCTTCGTTCATAACGAAAACACAAGTAGAACTTATTAAAACACTAAAAAGTTAGTATGTTAAGAAAATTATTTAGAAAAATGATCTTTTCTGTCAACTTAGTGACATTCCAGTAAAAAGTCATGGACTAAGGGACTTTTGAAACTTAGGGACTTTTTGAACTGGAATCACTGGACTTAGGTTAGTGAACAGAAAAAAACACACTTAGGGACCACTCACAAATGTCTTATATAGATGAAACCAGAGATAACCATCTGTGTTAATCTAATATATAAAATTCTCGTGTCGCGGTGTTTGTAGTTAAACTCCTCCGAAACGGCTTGACCGATTCTCATGAAATTTTGTGTGCTTATTGGGTAGGTCTGAGAATCGGACAACATCTATTTTACATCCCCCTAAATGTTAAGGATTAGGGTAGGTGTAGGTAAATAGGCAGGTAAGTAGGTAGATCGGGACAGGACAACGTCTGTCGGGTCAGCTAGTAGAGCATAAAATCCCTAAGTGGACTTAGGGACATCTTGAACTTGGCCATTCATTTCAAGTTAGTTAATAAAGGGAAACGGAAATAAAATCAATAATTACGAAATATGGGAGTATGTAAGATTCAAATAAGATCATTATTTATGAAATAAAAAATAAAAAACAAAGTAATGAAGGAAGAAGGCAATGAGAACTAAATTACTTACAACTTTATATTATTTACAGTAATGAATGAGACTGTAAATGTATACAGGGAAATTGAAAAAATACCCAAAACCTCTTAATCTGGACTTCGTATCATCACCCTGAATAACATTATTGTTCTACGACTTTGACCTCAACTAAATAACGTAGCCAAAAACAATTTATTTTTGTTTATTTCAAGTCTGTATAATTTACGTATACTCCGCGCGCGCACCCATATGATAGCGAATATAATGTAGGTAGTCGGTTGGCTAATGTACATAGGCACAAGCGTGAGGTCCTAGGGTCAACGACCTTGAACATCTGGGCGGAATTGGTACCTATACTGGAGCAAACGCCGTTTGATCTAGCCGCGCAGTCCACCGGCCGAGTCAGATAAAATGGAAAAAAATATTTCGAATTTTGAAAAGTCGTAGAACAAATGTTGTTCAGGGTGATGATACAAAGTCACGATTAAGTGGTTTTGGGTATTTTTTCAATTATCCTGTACACAAGAAAGCTATTAGTAAAAAGTATTGAAGTAGAAAAAGGAATACGCAGTGATACAAGGTTACTAAAAAAGGAAGGATGGTCATATAAGGGACAGGACAAGAAAATATGATTTAAGTCGCCTACGTCAATGCCACACTCGCAAATGGGGTCGTCGATGATGTGAATTTTGGCAAGATGGGCTGGAGAGTAAACGTGACCTAGTCTCATACGTTTTAAAATAGAAGTCTCCATCTTACCAAACTTGTCCTTACCGAACCACACTTTTTCCGAAACATCGGGTTGAATTAATGATTAATAATGTCCTTCAAATTTACTGCCTGCATCCCACACTACTTTTCAGGTATCCCGAAGACGGGTCTTCGGTAAGGTCATTCAATATGATACCTACTACTTAACTCCCCACACTGCACCGCATCACCGGCCAGTGTATCGGCCACCTAATTGCCGTGGCTTCCAGCATGTTCAGGAAGTTAGTAATTCGGTAAAAATATTTTTGAATCGTTCCATATCCTCATTGCTACACATCAACCGAAGACTTACCGAAAGGCATTTTTGCATTTGGTTAGATACCTTGGTCCTCACAAACCCCAAATGAAAGAATACCAAAGTAGGTAATTTAACTGACAACGCAACGCATAATCGTCCAATATCCATCCTCCCGACATTTGCCAAGGTTTTTGAAGCAATAGTATGCCCTGACATACAAAACTATTTCAGGAAATATCTATCTGACCACCAGCATGGCTTTACTGCTGCAAGATCCACCTGCAGTAATCTAGTAGCTTTTGTTGAGGATATTGCAGCTTCGCTTGACTCGAACCAGCAGGTCGACGCTATATACACTGATTTCAGCAAGGCTTTCGACACAGTTCCTCATGAAGTGCTGATTCAAAAACTTGCTGCGTACGGTTTTGCTGGTCCTCTTCTCAAGTGGCTGCACTCTTACCTAACAGATATATCCTTTTTTGTCGTGGCCAATGGCTATAAATCAGAAATAATGATCATAACCTCTGGTGTTCCGCAGGGTTCCCACCTGGGCCCTGTAATATTTATTATATTTGTAAATGACCTTCCTTACTGCTTCCTTGACTCCACGCCATTCCTATTCGCCGATGATTTGAAAATAGCCCGCGTTATAGATTCTTTCGCCGATTCAAAATTACTTCAGGATGACTTAAACAGACTTTTAGACTGGTGTAATGATAATAATATGCAACTTAATGTAGAGAAATGTTCCCAAATTACGTTTACTCGCAAGGCTAACTCCATTAACTTTAAGTACAGTATGAATGGTACGTGCCTTAGTGAAGTTGATGTGATCAGGGATCTGGGTATTCTTCTTGATAGTAAATTAACTTTTATTCCCCACATAGACAACATTATTACAAAAGCTTCAAGGATGCTCGGTTTTGTGTTACGTAATGCTAAATGTTTTTGCAAGCCTAGAACCAAGATCTATCTTTTTAACTGCCTCGTTCGTACTGTACTGGAGTACTGCGCGGTTGTTTGGCGTCCTCACTATGCAACACATAGTCTTAGGTTAGAGAGGATCCAGAAAAGATTTTTATACCATCTTGCCTACTCTGCGAGATTAGACAAAAAAGTTCCGAGCTACGCAAAACGTCTTGAAAAATTTGGCATGACTTCACTGGTAAAACGAAGAGATAATATAGATTTAATTTTTCTTTTTAAAGTTCTTCAGAATAAAATTGACTGTCCTCTGTTGTTACGTAAGTTTAGCTTTAACATACCCCACAATTATCCGCGTCACCCTATCAAACTTTTGCGTCCCCCATTCCGCAAAACTGTATCTGGGTCTAACTCCCCCATCCCCAGAATTTGCAGACTTCTTAATAATTGCGATGAATCTGTAGATATTTTTTCCACAACGCTTCAAAAATTCAAGAGCCAGGTCCATCAAAACTAACCACCATATTGCCTTTTTTTTTACCTTTGTCATTTTTGTATCTGCTGTGTTTCTTTCTATCCACTTTTATATCTACCCACTAGCTGTTGAGTGTTATTTCTGCACTATTATTGGATTTTTATTATAGATGTAATACTTTTGTTTTTGCATGCTGTGTCTATCGCATCATATTGTACACTATACTTGTATCACATAATCATAAACAGGTACATGTGTTAATTATAATGCAGGTAAATATTGTAACAATAATGGGTTTATTATTATTATAATCATTACTTATCATCCTTTAAGCTTCAAATTACATTTTGAATATTGTAAGTACAAAAATAAAAAGCTACCGTTGAAAAAGGAATCTCATAAAAATACGCGCCGTGTCCAGGGAGTCAGTGACGCGGCCCTAAGGCGGTGCGAACAGTGCAGTCGCACTGGGTGCCGTCATGAAGGGCTTAGCGGGCCCCCGCGAATCTATGACCAATGTAGTTCCATATATGTCACTCCGCTCGCTATCTCGCATCATCGATACAGTGACGCAAGTACTATGTCCCAGGGCGGGAATCCGGCCAGTGCACAAGTCACCTCCTAAAAAAGATCGTGCGGTACCCTCTGATAACTTAAACGACCATCGCTCTCTGCGGCTATCGCAGAACAGCGATGCTACCGGCCGCCATGCCCTGTACAGGGCCATCGATGGCACGATTCGCTACATCAACGCTGCCTCCCTGTATGAGTTCCATTGGGTCGTCATCAGCGTATCGTCTGCGTGGCACTTTAGATCTACGCCCAGTTGGAGCACGCCCCTCAGCATCCAGTCGTACCTGATGTTCCACAGGGGCGGGCCCACGACCGAACCCTGCGGATGCGGAACATCACACAACATGCGACGCTGGTTTCTGCTATGAAGTTCCATGAAGGTGACACACCTCTCCGCCAAATAACGAACGATGCGGCGGAGGTTGGGCGGTATCCGATGTTACCGCAGTGCCTCCCGAATACAACTCAAAGCAGGGTGTTGGACGTTTTTCTCACTCGTCAAAAGTAATCATTGATATGCAGGCTCCTCCGTCCTCTGACTGGCTCAGGGGAGGACCACGCCAGTTAAAATTTCTCTGGTGTGGTTTATTTTTATTCTTCACCGGGTTTTTGCTCGGTGGATACTGGATGAATTTTAGGTCAGCTCCTAACTTTGTGATAGCGTTAGAAATAGCCAAAGAAGTGTCCTTGGCCCAGCGGTCCAGCGGTATCCTGGGGTGAGGTGATGTTAGCCACCGCTTCCTCCGCCAAGACTCTTATCCGCGAAATCGCGTGGATGGTGTAGTGTAGGGGCCATATCGAAAACTCTACTGGCTCTCTTCCAGGTCCGGCCCTCTCCGGACCGGCGGGCGAACAGCTTACCCACCTCGTCTAGCAGCACTATGGGCCGATACGCGGACCGCCGCAAACGTCGAGTCCGCAGGGCGCCCCGCTTTCCTGAGCAGGATCAAACGAGATTTCCACAAAGTAGGAAACTGGCTCCGCTCTAGGAATGCTGTGTAGAGTCCTCTATGTTGGAGTTCTAACTTCTTCAGAGCGAAGGCTAACATGCGGCCGTTGACTCCATCGGGCCAGGAGCTGCATCACAGTCGCTCTCATGTCTACCTCTGCAGAATCTGCGGCTATGGGCAAAGCCATCAGAGGCGGAGTATGCTCCGCTCTTGCCGGGAAGAGGGCTGCGACCACCTCTAGCTCAGGTTGGAGACTCTCAGTGAGTGGAGGCGCCGCTGCCCGAAGGTTCAGCTCGATATTGCTTCGGTAGCGCTCCTACAGATCCCCGTCTAGAGCCTAAAACATCTTCCTGGCTCGCGACCTCGCCTCGCCGGTGGCCAGCCTCAGAGCCTCCATTTTATTATCATACTAAATTACCAGGGCCGGCTCTACCATAGGGCGAACGGAGCGGCCGCTCCAGGCGCCAAGTCTCAGGGGGCGCCTTAGTCAAATTTTATTATAGCACATAGTTGGTTACGGTGGCCAAAGGTAACCGCAGTTTTAGGAAGCTTAAGCTAATAATGAATTTTGAATAAATGTACTGATTTCCTATAATGTTCCTATAGAATTTTGTGGTTGATGATGACGAGGTGTTGTCTTAAGATGTTGTCGAAGTCTTCCCAGTTTCATGCTTGCACGTGCACTCACAGTCTCACAACTGGTATATATTAGGAGCAAGCAAGGGGGCGCTATCATCCCGACGTCGCTATAACTCTTCTTTAGGAGAGCAATGGGGCTTCTATTACGCGGAGAAAATACAAAAACAGATCGCCGTTATTCCGTCCTCGCCGCGCGCGACGGTCCCGTACGTCCCCTTCCCGGCCCTTGCTAGTGCCTGCACGTGCCGCTGAGCCAGTAGCTTTAAGTTCGTCCGTAAATAATCGGAATCCGATCCAGCCTGTCCCTTTGCTGCCCTCTCCCATCAACGCCCTAAGCCGAGGCCCGTACCCCACAGGGGGCGCCACAATCGTGTAGTCGTTTAGTTTATAAGTTTTTTGCTCGGCCCGGAGGTCTTTCACTTTTAAGGCACCACAGGAAAGTTCGGTTAAGCAGCCGGGAACCTCCCAGGTTGCCCTGCGAGGTTCCACTCCGAAAAAAAAGGGGGCGCCTATAATTGGATCTCTCTCCATCCTAAAACTTGGCTCGGGCACTGTAAATAACCGCAGTGTGTAATGTAAAAAGCACGCGCGTAATATACACTACATTTTGACCAGAAAAACGGTGCAATGATTTACGACCAAGTGTGTAGAAAAATATTAATTTTTATTATTTCTCATCTGACAAGTTGACTTCACATATACCTATACCTATTTGGCTGATACAGTGTATCAGACCTGATAATTTTTTATCAATATCAGGTATCAGTGATACCTGACATTACATTCCCTTTCGTGTGAATGTTAACGATGTAGAATATAATCATGGATAAGCAATACCGCACAGATAAAGCGCATGTTTTATATTTGGGATGGGGGGGGGCGCCATTTAGAGTGCACCACCTAAAAGCTCTTGGGTATTATGCCATTAGTCGTCACGAGCTAATGACTATCGGCACAATGACAGCTGTACAATTGCATACTGTGCTGCGTACTGTTATGTTTAATAAATATTAAGCAAAAAAACTACGTAGGTAATATTTTTGTCTAACTTTCTAAAAGCTCGAGTCGTCAGTGGAAAATATGGTCGTCCCATCACTACCTGCACTTTCGTCGTGTCGGTACAATTAAAATTCAGTCCCGCTCACATAGGAGCAGCACCATAGAATGCAAATAGATTGAAAACCTTATAGTTCACTGAACTCCCCTCAACTCCTCTGGCATAGCATCGTTTAAACTAGGTACTATGGCCCAACCTTAGAATAATCTAAGGGTCCAATATTCTTCCTGCTTCGCGATAGTGCTGAGGAACGTTGAGTAAAAAAAATACCTACGTCTGAGGTGATTTAACTGGACTATATCTATTATCTATTCGATAGTGCTATTGGTACGATATTGCGTTTCCGAGCACTCAGTTAAGAAAGAAAATCACTCAAATAGATAACTATGTCGAATGAATAGCTATCGATAGTTTATCCGAAGACCTCAGAAAACGGGCATTAGTAAGTGAAAGTGGCTCGGCTGGTACTTAAATCTTCCCTCTCTTCATCTCACTAATTATGATTTATTGTTGTTTTATTAATGAAATACATGATATTGTCACAAATTGTGTAATTTTCATTAATTATAATCACCATTATTGTTATCTTAAGTAGTAGGTAGGCAGTTAGTTTCATTTAATTAAATGATTCAATTTCTTTGATCACATCTTTCACACTGGAGTTTATAGATTCAATTGCACCTTGAACAGCGTTTCGGATATTGATTTCCACAATCCTTATGATAATGGTATCGAAGATTCTGAGGAACACATTGAGTACGGGGTTCACCAGCCAGTCCGTAAGAATGTTGCCGGTGAAACGTACGCGGAGACGGCTGTGGAAAAACATACATTTAGGTAAATAAATATAGGTGAATGTGACACGTAGGTACCTACACCGTATAACTAAGTAGGTAGCTGTACCTTCTTCAAGTAAATATTAGTTATGCCTTTTTCATCAATGTCAGCTTATGGTAGTCCATAATTCACATCGGACTCCCCAATTATGCCACGATACCGGGTTTTAAGCATTCACTCGCCTTCTCGCTCTCATCTATTTTAAACGTACAATTCAATTTGTCCGGTACTTAAATTATGACTGAACGTTCACTTCGAAATCTGAAATATCGGCCTTAGGCCTAAAACCGTCTCCAGTCTCCACCGACCCGCCTGTCTGCCGAAACCTCATAAGGGCACTCTGTAGTAGGTAGGTACAGTGTTTATTACCTAATTAAAAGGATACATTATATATTTAAAGGGAACTAACCCGAGGTCGGTGAGCCTGAACTGTTGAAGTTGAATCTCGTCATTGTTGAAGTCGATAAGTAAGTCGACGATGACTACGAAGCGGCTAAGAGATGCAATGATGCCACCCGTTGGACCTATGTTCATCACTTGCACCAAATACCTGTATATGAACTGAAACGGGTAAAATACAAATTATTAACTTAAGTTTCCAAAAATTCACAAAGAGAAATACCTATGACTCCCTGGAGTCTCGCAACAATAAATGATTGTAATGTGTTTCATTAATTGTAGGTACGCTACAGACTATTTACAATCCACTTGAGCTATGTGATGAAATCTACACACATAGGTAGGTAGGTATAGTTTTAATTACTGGAGATAATTATGTGTGTTTTTCGGTACCTAGGTATTCTTTGCACTTTTGCTCACCCCTTCAGGACAAACACACAATAACATTCATTTTCTATTTTTCTTTAACATTAGAGATTCCAATAAAATCTTGTCTGAAAGTAGAAAGGTAAAGTAATAAATCCATAGAAAAGAAATATACTTAAAAAACAGGCTAAATCTTACCTCAAGATCAACAAACTGCAGCTGCACGCGCACGCGCAACATCTTGGCGAAATAGTTAACATCCTGGTTGCCGGAGCGAGAAACGTTTACTAGACCAGTCATGTAACCATCGTGTATCTTCAACCACGCGCTGTACGTTATCAGCAAGGGCCTCTAAAACAATACCAGAACAAAAACATCGTCACAATTAAGTACTTATATTACTATCAATCAATAATATATTTTTTGATTATAAAATTATTACTAGCTTATCATCATTAATAGGCTTACAGAAGTTACAGATAAGCTATAATACCTAATACACCATATTGTGTTAATAATAGCCTAGAGGAAGAGTGAAACACGTAATAGGTTGGAAGACATTAGTTGGTAGGTAGGTATATGTATCCAGTATTTGCCATCTGAATATGGGTAGACGATGATCTCGGATTGATATCTGCAGTGGTAGTGCAATTCCGTAAGAAATCACCTGCGAATTCGATTCAAATCTCATTTCTGATTTCATATAGCTGAAGTGAAAAGTATTTGGTATTCGCTAAAATAGTAACGTAAAAATACTTCACTTCACCCATGTTCTTACTTAGTGGCGCTAGCATAGTTTTCATCAAGTTACAGAATACCTAATATAGTTGTCACCGCGGAATCAGAAGTGAGAACTGAAGTGAGTTCTTACAGAATAGCATAGCAGATCTAATAACTCGATCGATCCTTCAACTCGAGACTATCACTAGTATCACTATCCGCTCCTAGACTCCTAGCTAACTCTAACTTAGGCCTCTCCCACTTTACTTCACAACTTATTTAATGTACAGGATCATAACATCCAGGTCTCCGTCTTCCGCGACTCATTTCGAATTGATTTCGAACTGAATTAGATGTTGGACCGAGTCGATTGAGAGTCGTTGACTGGAATCATTTGGTTTGGCTTTCGGCGCAGCCTTTGTCAATTGTTTGTTGTCTTTAAGGTGTAAGTATAGTACTAATTACCAATCTCATCAATTGGTTACCCCCACGGAATAATGTTTTTATTATTCCGTGGTTACCCCACACGTATTAAAAAAAGTCCTTAGAAATGAGGGTACCTATGTAGATCTCTACTTACAACTTCAAATCCTTCGACAACGTCGGGCAGGTCCATTGGGTCCAGGCCATGCTGCCGGATGAACGGCACAATCATATCAATGGTGTTATCCACATAGTCGTTCACAGTAGCAGATTGACCAAGATCACCCCAATTACGGCTGCAAGAGTGGAATATTACAAGTGGGTAAATAAAAAGAGTAAAAAACTTACCTACCTATTTATAATTATATATATGTTACCGCCAATGTGTTTAATCCAGTATTCTTTACAATACCTAGGCAATGTATAGAATGCCTAAAATGGGTAGGTACTTAATGTATGAAATATTATTTATTTTATACTTTGCCTAGGTATTCTATACAATGCCGAATGCACAGCCGGTAATGTGTGTAAAAGACGAGAGCAGGGAAAGAGGCTGTAAGTAGATTTGATTGACTTCTGTCACGGCTCCGGCGATCCCAGGCGAGCTTGTCGTCGCAGATGTGGTTTACGCTCACCACCGTAGCTTCGCCGGCCAGCCTCAGCCGCGGCGTCGAGCGTTAATACCACCTGCTCCTCAGCTCAACAATACTACTTATATACAAAATACTAGTATACACATGAGGCAGTGTGCTGGGACGGACTACGCTTTAGCACTTCCCTGGTTAGGTCCTCGAGCACCTGGACTTAGAAGCGTTTGTGCACTACAAGGAATTTTACTGTCCGGCAATCCGATTTTTACGTTCCGACGTAGCAGGCCACAAATGTATATATATACTAATATACCAGTATGTGGAATTGTGCACTATACGTAATTTTACCGTCCGATATTTTACTTCTCCCCATTCCGAGTCGTTTTTCTCTTCGAACTACGTCTCTTGGCTCGTAGAGTACCTAATAAAGCAAGTAGCTGCCGACGTTCCACGAAACTCATCGTTCGTGACGCGTGCGTGCCGTGTAGTTTCAAAGAGAGCTACCGGAGCTACCCTAAACTGCGGCGCACCGATCGGAGTAAAAACGGACAAGTGCACATGTTACTGTGGCACAAGCCAATCATCCTTTTTTTTTATGCCACAACGGACCGGAAAAAATCGGACTGCCCAGTAAAATTCCTTGTAGTGCACGAACGCCCTTAAGGAGTGTAGTACTTACTTATTTACTTACTCATGAAAATAAACACTTTTAGGTAGGTATTCATATACTTAAGTACTATGGGACCTGAGACTAGAATAGAAATGGTATCTAAAGAATATATTATTTGTTGCATGTAATGTAGGTAGGTATACCAGATGAGATGTGACAGAGTGTAGGTATTGTTTCAGGTACATAGGTATGTACATTCCACCGTTTCGCACGCAAAAATGTGTACTTACTTACCAATAACTACTTAAGGTGCGTTGGGGTAAGATTGGCGCTGGAGTAAGAACGTAAAAATCAATATCCCACTTATTTGGCTATATTTTTTAATGCTAGCCACATTGCGCGCCACGTCATTATATTCCCCGCCCGCAGTGACCGCAGTCGCTGCGACTGGTGGTCACTGCGGGGCGGGGTATTTGATTTCTACGTTCTTACCCCAGCGTCAATCTTACCCCAACGCACAATATATAGTATGATATGAAAACGAGAAAAAATGCTGCTGCTCCATAGATAGGTACCTACTTGGTTCATACTTGCATTTTAACAAAATTCTATGTATGCAGTTACCGAAGTAGGGACCTACCTACTTGGGAGTAAGCTGTTTTTATTCGTGATTTCTAAGTTGACCCCATAAAAGTCCTAATTCTGTCGTAAACATTTTCATGAAGTGCAGCATACTTACTTAATATCTTTAATTAGGTATTTCTGCGGTAGTGATTAAGTAGGTAGGTACGGAACCTAAGTACCTAGGTAGGTACCTATATTATTATAGTCTACTAAAAAGTCGGTGCTATAGTGCAGGTGCAGACACAATATCTATAGAGATACGCTTAGTTGGTAGCTGCATAATACCTACTTGAATCACAATATTATTCCGTTACGCAGACGTAATAATAATAATAACAAATAAATATTAAAATGAACTGTATTAATTAATAGATTACCGAATAACAATAGGTGCGCTACCAATTGTTTTTCTTAACAAAACAAAATAAGTAGGTAGTAGACCGTATAGGTTACGGTAATTACATTTTTCTCAGATCATAACACTGATATTATTATTAGAATATCATTGGATCATAAGCAACGTAGGAATTTGAATTTTGGAATACTTTTGACGTACCTAATAATAACAGTCGAAGACCAAAATTTGTTTGTTTTTTATATTTATTTTGCCGTTTGTTCCTAAGAAAAAAGTTTTAATTATTAGTTAACTCGTATTAACCTACCTAATATCATTTGAAAGAGCTTCCACTAAGGACTCATAATGATGTATTTTTTTATAATTAATGGTCCAGTGTTCTAAAATATATCCTAGCTCGAAATTTGCAAAAAAAAAACATCCTCTACGGTTTCTAATAACATAATTATGATTTCAATAGGGTTATTTAGTCAAAGATTACAGAAAATTTAAAACTGTTTACGACAGTGTTATAGTACCTTAGCTGAAAAAATAAAAATAATATCTACCCAAAAATAGGTGCTTATTTACGAGACCGTTTTACATATTATGCAATAAAATAATTGTGCGAGTCCAATTTGCTCTTTGCCGGTTTTTTATTGCCAATGCCTTTCTTGACTAGGTATCATCAATGATTATACTTATAGGATAAAACCAGGATAGTTGCCACAGGGGTATAGTCACAGTAAAGATATCTTGACTAGGTATCATCAATGATTATACATATAGGATAAAACCAGGATAGTTGCCACAGGGGTATAGTCACAGTAAAGAGATATCTTTACTGTGGTATAGTTGCCTCAATTGTAAAGATTTACGCACGACTTGATTTGTATGAATTTACAAAGCAGCGCTGCCGTCGCGCTGCTGTCGCGTTAATGGCGGGCAACTAATTTGAAGGCGCCCTAATAACTCTACTCTACTTACACGTTGTCCATTGGGTTAATGGTTTTTTGACAGCTGCCTTAGAACGTACCTATTCACGATTATGTAAAAGTTAACTTTAAAATGCGTTATATAACAAATATATAAACTGCCTTAATTTATTGGATTTTCTTATTTATGACTCCTTACAGATATTATAATGCCGCAGATGTATCATTTTCTACAAAATAAATACAAATTGTTATGCGCATTAAATATAATTACATTCTATCGTACTAGTGATGGGATCGATTATTCGCATCAAATGAATAAATCGGCAATAATCTATGAAATTGCCGTTTAGTATACAGAAAGTTAAAGTAACTTTTACATAAATATTTTTGATTTCTATCAATTAAAATATGCACCCATGCTATCGATGCATCTCTGCCAGCGCAGTGGCAATTTTTCAATACTCTTCTTGAAGAAGTTAGGTGTACAGGAGCTAACAATGCCTCTCGGGTATTACCTTTTTCCATGCCAATTTCCGGCGCAAGGTCTGGTAAGTACGGTGGATGGCGCAAAACTTCCAACCCTCTTGTAGCTTAAAGACCATCTCTTGTGCCGTATGAGATCGAGCGTTGTCGTGTAGGAGCAGCTGTGACTACGATTAACCAAGGCTGGCCGGAAATTTGCGATCTTCTCCACCATTGTGTGCAGTTTCTCACAGTACACATCCGCAGTAAGTAATGCAGGGTGCGCAATAAGTTTTTTCAAAGGGCACCACCCTTTGAAAAAAGATGATACCGACACTATACAACCTAACAGTGACCATGACTTTTTAGGGGTAAGTTTTCGTTTGGGGCAATGGTTCGTGGCTAGGTACTGAACCAGGCTCTAACCAACATAGTGACCGCTTACCAAAAAAAAAACATTTTTCATCGCAAGTGACAATGCAATATAAAAAAAAATGACGGCAGTGGCATCGTGTCAGTTTTGCCAGGACATAGATTTGCCACCATATACAACATGTAATGTTTAATAACGAAGGTCTTAATGTCAATGTAATAAAACATTAACATTTACATTTTAAACCTTTCATAAAATGTTATGCATAAAAAGGTGTTTTAATATGTAGTAATAGTAATATATATTGTTTAGTATTTAATATTAATAAACACAGACATGATAATAACTGCACCATTTTTTTATCGACAGAAAAAATCGATAATCGATTCTATATACAAATTAAAGTGTAAATAAGTAATCAAAACCGTACGTAGCTGCAATCACTAGTTGTCAAAACTACCACCTGTCAAAAAACCAATAACCCAATGGACAGAGAATAGAGGTCTACCGGAATCACATGGCGTAGAAAAAATAAATAAAAAATTGTGATTTTCATATGGCAATGTCTATTGTCAAATCAAATTACGAGATCTGTCAACTGCTGCAGACACTTTAAAAGTTTAAACAGTATCAAGATCGTATAATCCAATTTCCCCAGTATTGCTCACAACAAATTTCTTTTCCCCTTTTGCCATAAGATTCCGGCAGACCTATACGTGGATCAATCTCATGTTATTTTATTTATCTATAGAGAACTCTACTAACTTACCGTAATAATGGGTGAAAATTTCAAATTTAGGCATTTTTATTGCAAGATCGCTAACTGCTTTAAAAATGTAAAGAGTTTAACGTCCTGTCCGCCCTGAAATAACTAAATGAAACTGTAGCCCTACCTGTAAAAAATAACTTTAGTATCTCTTACCTCGCTTCCAACAGCTTTGATGTTGGTTGACTTTTTAGGTTGATAGAGTTAGCATCTGCCGCAGCTACCAAGAAAGCTAGCACCAAGGCTGTATATTTTCTATCCATGATGCACCGAAGACGACTTTACGACTGTGATTCCGTTATTAATCTGAATAATTTAATAGACTCAAACCAAGAAAAAAGATAAAGAGATTACCAAATAGCTACTTATGTATCAAAGTCTTTATTACAAATCAATGTCGATTATACATTGCAGATATAGATCATAATTGATGAGGTTTTGCGCTATTATAATCTGTTTGTTTCAGTGCTTATCAACAATAACAATCCATTAATTACGATCATTAAACTAAATGTTTGAGTCGTTGGAATGGGAGCCGATCACTTTTCCGAATTGTTTTTGCCCGAATTTCGTTTTACCGAAAACTATTGACCGACGTCTTTTTTGCTATATGTAGTTATTATTTGACATATTTTTAGATCATCGAAGTATCATGTGACATAAGTATTATTTTACCGAACTATATTTCCCCGATTTTCAAAATAACTTTTTTCATTTGCCAAATGATTTATTGCCATATTTTCACCACGCCGAAACAACATTTTGCGGCATATTATTTGATCACAAATACATAATAGCCGGTTAATTGGTAGATTTTTTTGAAATTATTATTATTGGTAAGTAGTAGGTATTGACAGGCATACATTTGCCCACTATCTCACCTGATGGTAAGCGATGATGCGGTCTAAGATGGAGCACGCTTGCCTAGAAGTAACCTTATATTTTCAATATTAAATTAAAATAGTGTTATAAAAAGTCAATATGTTACAAAATTTTGTGATAGAAACGAATCGCTGCAAAACCGACTTCACGCAGTCTTGTCTGCCCTACCCCTGGAGTGTAATTTAAGCCCGCGTAGGCGCGGAGGGGTAGGGCGGCCCGCGAGCTGAGTAGCAGGCGGTTAGAAGGCCTGCCGCCGCGGATGAGGCTGGCCGGCCGCGCCGGCCAGCAAGTCGTAGCTGCGGTGGTGAGCGTTAAAACCATCTGCGACGGTGAGCGTTAAAACCATCTGCGACGATAAGTTCACGTGGGGCCGCCCAAACCCCGCAGCGCCGGAGCTGTAACAGAAACAACATGCTTTTTTAGCAACATGCATGCTTGCATGCTGCTGGCATGCTGCATGCATGCTTGCACACTGCATGCCTGCTTGCAAGTTGCATGCTTTTTTGCAAGCTACATGCTTGCATGCTGCATGCATGCTTGCACACTGCATGCTGCATGTCCACTTGCATGCTACATGCTACATGCCTGCTTGTATGCTGCATGCTTGAACCAAGTATGCAGCATAATCAGCAGTTGCATGCTTCATAATGGAACCACTTAAAACCACTTTTGTTCATAATCAACTGTTTTATTAAGTGCCATTTAAATAATTCATTAAACAAAATAGTAGAAAATAATCTGAAATTAGTTCCTGTTGCCTTAATCTATAACGCTAGTGTTATTATAACATTCGTTTTAAATATTTAATTTCACTCAAATTTTCTTTAATTTCCAAAAGTTTTTGATTTTTTATCGTTTTTTTCTGGTGGCCTACCGCTTATCATTGATTCAATATCAGACATTTACTTTACTTCTAGGCATTTAGTGAAATGAAAATATGGTAATTAAAACTGTGGTATAATGAATTTTCGAACAAATGTTATTTCGGCTAAGTGTAACTTCGGTAAAAAGTTTTTCGACCAAAAGAAACGTCGGAGCAACGAAAAAAATCGAATTCATAATAATAATTCTTGTTGCTCCCCTCATCGCTGTCGCTGTGGGGAAGCTGTCAACTGCCTTGGACACCACGGCCTGTCGTGCAGCCGGAGTGCGGGTCGCATAGCGCGGCACGCGAATATTAATGACATTATCCGTCGTGCTCTCGTCGCCGTCGGCGTTCCGGCTGTTTTGGAACCCAACGGCTTGGCACGCGACGATGGCAAGAGACCGGACGGCATGTCATTATTTCCATGGAAGTTGGGTAGGCCCTTAGTGTGGGACGCTACGAGTGTCGATACTCTTGCGCCATCCCATCTTCCTAGTACGG
The DNA here is from genome assembly GCA_947361185.1 of Charanyca ferruginea. Lineage (NCBI taxonomy): Eukaryota > Metazoa > Arthropoda > Insecta > Lepidoptera > Noctuidae > Charanyca > Charanyca ferruginea. The sequence continues at coordinate 14,015,946 of OX376059.1, read as the reverse complement.
CGTGCTGTGCTGGTGCTGCTGCTGCGGCTGCAGAAAACCTCAAACGGCGAAAGTATAGTATCCTAAGCAATAACTTTATTTTCGAGCCGTTTGGGGTTGAAACCCTCGGGTCGTGGGGTCCAAGTGCTCATCTACTTCTTAAAGAAATTTCCAAAAGGTTGGTTGACACTTCCCGTGATCCAAGGGCTGGTGTTTACCTCGGACAGAGGTTAAGCATTGCCATCCAACGTGGCAATGCCGCCAGTCTCTTGGGCACATTCCCAGTTGACGACGATGTTGGGGATTTTTTTGATGCCTTATTGTCTTAGCTTTTCTTTTTGTTTTTAATAGTTATGGGTTTTCCTTTTTTATTTTTAAATGTAAATATTGTATATTGAGATATTAAATTTAAATTGATTCATAATAGGACAACTGATACAGTGGCAGACGTGTCTTCGATGAAGTAAAAAAAATACGAAACGAGAATAGTTGAATAGTTTTAGGTGAAATGAAATTCGGTCAAATATTTTTCGAACTTATGATAGGTAACCCGTTAGAATACTACTAGTATTACGCCAGCAACAGGGTAGGTTCTTGAGGGCTCTTGTGCTCGGTGATCAACACAAGTGGCCGTTGGCTGTTATGCTGGCACTTCACATGGCGTATTTGTGCAAATATTCACCTTATTTGCATAATACAAAATTAAATTTATTTCAATAACTACAGGATACATTTTCTTTTATCCAAATAAGACAAATATTTGTACAAATACGCCATGTGAAGTGCCAGCATTAGGTGTTTTCATTCACACATTAGTAGCATAATGGACTCCGGTCGCAGAAAGTCAGGGTATCGCGCGAATGGCGATTGTCGACGTTTTGTGGTCGGCCGGTAGTGACCAGTGACCACACGTAGCGTAGCGAAAAGCGGCGGGTGCTTCGTGGCACAGATATAAGGTACGGTCACCAAAAGAGATAGTATCCATGTCGTCGGGAATAGTTAGCATCCCTTATTTTACCCTCTTCTGGGATGATTTTTCAAAAACGGTGATATATGTAATGTTTCTGATATAGGTCAACCTTTCCGTCGCTATTTTAGCGTCTATACAAATTTTTCATCCCCTATTTAACACTCTTCTGGGACGACTTTTCAAAAACGCTGATTTTATTAATTACCAACCAAAAGGCTAAATACAAATGGTGGTTTGAACTACAAAACTAACGGATTTTCTATTTATGCATTCATCCCCTTTGTCCCTATTTTCGCCCTCAGGGACTGATTTCTCAAAAACACTGAAACACAAGGTTTTTTATTTTTAACCAGTATGATAAACACCAATTTTCATGGTTTAAACTACAAAACTGACGATTTTCTATTCAAACTTTCATTCCCTATTTCTCCCTTAGGAGTTAAATTTCGAAAAATCCTTCCATAATTCTTGTCTACATTATAAAGGGAAACTCTGTGCAAAATTTCAGCTTTCTAGGTCCAAGGGTTTGGGCTGGGCGTTGATGAGTCAGTTTCAGACAAGTGATGCGACAAGTCACACGCTTGTCGCATCACTTGTCTGCCAATTTTATAGATCTGTTAACATCGCTTGTCACTTTCTTTTTTTTATAAACACAAAATGGGCATCGAGATGAAACGAAAAAGTGTTATTTTCATTTCGTAATATTATAATTATGCGGGGTTTTAAAAATATGCTAAGTATATCAATCTACTCCTGGTAATGTATTCTACACATTAGAAAATATTTTAAACCGTCTAAATTACTTTTTTTTTCATACAATTGATTGTATGAATCTCGCCATGATTCTTTGCAAGTGACCGCATTTTGGCCACCACCAGGCCGCGCGCTCGCACACACACACGCGGTGGTCGAGGGGGCGGGGCATGCGGCCCCGGCCAGCCGCTCGCAGACCGCGTCATGGCCGCAGGTGTTTGAAGACTCACTTACATTGCAAGCGAATACAACTGTCCGCCACCGCAGGCCGCGCCCGTTGAGAGCCACCACGCCACACCACGCCTAAGTTGAACAACTTGTACAACAAGTTGTACAACTCTGACATTAACCTTTTCACCGCCACGAACATGTATAGAAGTTTCGGATTTCCGTGCCACCAGCGCCACGTCTTAATTAGAAGTTCTTCATTTTTTCAGTCTTAAAAAATCAATTTACTTTATTTATAGACTTAGTTTCTTGTTATTATTTAATAAAGCACTGTCTAAAGCACCATTTTTAGTATTTTTAAACACAAAAGAATTGTCTTAAAATCAGCAAAAACAAAAACTCCAAAAATAAAATGTGCCCTGCACGCCAAGGACTTCTATCAAGTCGGCCAGTGATGTGACTCGAAATTTATCACCGTTTCATTTCGCCTGTAGAAATTTTTATAAATACTAATATCGAACACAATTTAAGATCAGAAAAACACGAATTTAGTTAACGACTTTATAACATAAAGAAAATTGACCAATTTCCACCTTCAGATTGGTGCTGATCCGAAATGAAACAGTTGTTATTTTTGTTTACCAATCCTTCTCGATAATTATATTCCCATCTCTACAAATCAGTCAGTTATAGCTATAGAAGTTGTCCTGTGTCGTCATAGGAGTATGGGTGTCAAGGTCATTTTAATATAGTGCAGCACTAAACGGATGAGGGCGCACGCCCTCATCCGTTTAGTGCTGCACACGCATCTTTCTTTCCTCGTATTGCTTGTGACAACATTAATATACCAAATAAATAAACAAATGCAAAATGATAAAGAATTAGACTCTGATGAGCTTTTAAAAGTTTGCAAGGTATGGAATCTGATTCGGAATAACAAAAAATAAGGTCATTCTTTTTTGCGGGCATAGCTTTGCTGTGTTATATATAACTATGTTATATATTAAAAACTCCTTTCGTTTCGTTTACAAATAAAATAACTAGGTACTGTATAAAATAACTATTTTTGTTTATAAACAGCTGAGCTTTGAATGTTTAACTTTTTTATGGATCACCGTTGGACAACTCACCACTGCTTTTTAAATAGTTTAAATAATAATTATAGCCAACGTTTATTACCGTGTCTAAGCGGAATTTTGTGTGTTATTGTTTTCTACGTGTTTTCTGGAAATGGAAAGTAGGTATAGTGCGTGCCACGAAAGATGAGACTTGACACAGACTGGATTTGACTTGCGCAGTACTGGATTTAAAGAAATTTACCTTTAAATCGAGTACTGCGCAAGTCAAATCCAGTCACGTAGCACGAAGAAAACACCATAGGCGTATATAGAGGGAGGGCCGGGTGGGCCGTGCCCACCCCAGGATGTTGGGTTAACGATTCGAAATTCTAGGATGGACATCTAAGTAACACAAAAATCATTTACGGCCGGGAAATCTACATATTTACATAATATATATTACATACTATTCGAAAATAATTGTTATCTGTTTACATTTATTACGCTACTAGCTTCTGCCCGCGACTTCGTACGCGGATCCTGTTGCTTATGCCAGCGACAACGGGGTCGGCAAAATCGAAGATCTGAAACGTCTGATGTCGAATTCTAAGAGCCCGGGGACGGGAAAACAACGGGATGCGCGAGATGATTCGAGACGTTCAAAAAGTATAATTTTGAATGATACCTCCGATGGCGGAATGTGTGGCGTAGTCAATCACAGGAGTATACGTAAATGAACTCCGTTCCTTATCAATCCAAGGAAGGTCGCCATGACCTACGGCTATAATCTTGAGACACATCCGATTCTTCAGATGATATCGACATTCTGTTCAGAGAATGTCGAAGTCGATCAGAATTCAAACGTTCGTTGCGCTCTTCTTCTGTCTCTTCATGCCGTACTTCAGCAATTCTTTTTCTCTCACTTTCTAACTGATTATGAATATTTTGTTGTGTGCGTGTTCAAGACAATCTATACTATAGTATTATAAAGCTGAAGTTTGTTTGTTTGTTTGGTTGAACGCGCTAATCTCAGGATCTATTGGTTCGAATTAAAAAAATCTTTTTGTGTTGGATAGTCCATTTACCGAGGAAGGCTATAGGCCAATACGAAGCTGGGTCGGGTCGCTAGTGTATAATGATAATCTCGATCAGCAGTTAGTCGTGCATCACGTTTATCATTCGGTTCAAAAGACCCGTTAGTAGATGTGCGAATAAGCTGAGAACTCAAGCGTGATTCTGTATCGGTAAACGTTTCCGATTCGCGAGACAATGCATGTCGCTCACGATCAGCGGACAGTCGCGCATCACGTTCCGCAGCAGATGCGTAGATACGCTGAGAACTCAAGCGCAATTCTCTATCCGTGAACGTCTCCGACTCGCGAGACAATGTATGACGTTCACGATCAGCGGTCAGTCGCGCATCATACTCTTCACTGGTCTCTAGAGACCTGGATGTAGATGCGTAAATACGCTGAGAACGCAGGCGTGCTTCGCGATCTAAAGAGGTTTCCACAGAGCGAGTTGCAGTCTGATGTTCTCGAACAGCATCGAGTCTCTCCTGACGCTCTTCGGTAGATTCTTGGGATCTTATGATCCTCAATCTTTTAACTCCTTTGGAACATTGGGAAAGATTTGACCTCTTTCTCTAGGCATGGTTATAGTTTTATTGTAAAGATACCTGATAAATTAAAATCTAAGTGACTGCTCCCCTGCGTTCCCGGGTAGGCTACCGTGTCACGAAGATAATTGGAAAAGGAAATTAAACACCCAAATAACATAAGCCCGAAGGCATATTTATTCGACAAAATAAATGGGAATTTTGGCCTGTAGAGTCAAATTTTCAATGATATACCATCATCATCAAAAATCAGTCCTAAACTGTTACCGCCTTCACCGCGTGGAAGTACTCCCAGCTTATGTTATTTTATAAGATACAGTGAATTTAGTGATAGCTTTGATTTTCACATCAGATGTTTCTGATCTTCGATTTTTATAAGTCAACAGGAAATGCCCATCAGACCGAACAACTTTTGCTAAGACGTCATTCCTATATGTGTCATGGTGTAGCTGGGCCCTTGGAGTTCCACATCAGGTGTTCCAGATCTTCAAATTTATTCTCTCAGCAGAAAATGCGCATCACGTGGAACAATTTTTGCTATGGTACCTACCATTTTTGTATCTCTTATAGTTTAGCTCGTCTGTTGCGGTTCCGCATCAGGTGTTCAAGTTTCCAAGATAAATTATAGCCTATATGTTGCCCAGACTTAATACCTATACAACAAAAGAAAAATTATTCAAATCCGCCCAGAAGTTCCGAAGATTAGCGTGTACAAACAAACAGACAAACAGACAGATTTTTTTTTTTGGATTAGTGCTCTATTACTGTTCCTAAACCGCCCTCAATTATTCTTTTTTTAATATATTCAATGTACAGACACAGTTTTGTTACTGTTTTATTATATGTATAGATTACTTTATTTACCTGGTAAGAAATTGATTGTTAGGTATAAATTTAACCCCTTATACATAAACAAACTTGCCTCGTACCCTGCGGAGTGCGGGTAGTAAAGCTTTTTGGTCCCTAGCTAAATCGGTCGAGTCAAACTTCTGTTGTCCCTCACTGCCTCCATTGCTGAAACCTGATGGTTCTCTGGCTCACACTGCAGGAGAGAAAGCAAACCTATTTGCTTCTCTATTTGCAGAACCTTCGCATCTTGGAGACACAACTTCTCCGACTTTAGCTGGCAGCACGACCTCAATGACTGATACTTGCTTTCGCCAAAAGGAGGTTCGAAAAGCGTAACGCAAATCTTGATGTGTACAAGGCCAGTGGACCAGATGGTATTCGAGCTATAGTTCTGTGGACCTGTGCACCTGAATTGTCTCCTGTACTGACAGCACGCCTCTTTCGGTTCTCTCTCGAGACTGGATTAGTGCCGAAGTCATGGAAGCTCGCCAACGTGTAGACCGTGCCTAAAAAAGGTAGTCATGCCGATCCTATCAACTGTAGGCCCATCTCGGTCACGTCCATTATCTGCAAGACAATGGAACGTGTCCTCAATAACAGGCTCCCGGCGTACCTAGAAGATAATGATCTCCTCAGTTATCGTCAATACGGCTTTCGCCGAAATCGGTCCACTGGGGATCTTCTCGCGTACGCCACTCACACCTGTGGCGTACGCGAGAAGATCCCATGGAGTGACGCCATCGAGAAATATGGGGAAGCACTTGCCGTCTCCCGGAACATAATAATATTTAGCATGATAGCCTAATTAGCAAGCTTCCATCACATGGCTTGCCGTCTGGATTCTATACATGGATATCGGATTTCCTGAGAGATCGTTCAATTCGAGTAGTCATCGATGGCTGCTCGTCTGATCGAATCTCTTTTTTTGCTGCATATCAATGATATGCTGAAACCCGGTACCTTTGGTTACGCAGATGACAGCACGGTTGTAGAGAGTTACACATCCAGCGCACGTGCCAATGCGGCTGAAATCCAGTCTTTCCATGGTCGAACGCTTGAACTTGCCCCTCAAGGCAGTCTCCGATTAGGGCAATGCTAATCTGGTCAAGTTTAATGACGCTCAAACCCAGGCGTGTCTTTTCTCTGCCAAAAAGAGGCCTTTCCATCTGGCCCCTTCTTTCCGTCATGTATCCGTCCCGATCACTGACCATCGTGAGCTTCTAGGCGTTACTCTGACGCCAAATCTTAACTTTGGGTCATTCATTGAATCCAAGGCCCAATTAGCTGGCAAACAGCTGGGAGTCCTGCCAAAGGTGCGAAAGTACTTTACGTCGGAACAGCTACTCAACTTATACCAAGCACAAGTTTAATCGTGCATGGAGTAGGTACTTACTGTTTGCACTTTTGTGATGGATCAGCTAAATACCAACTGGAAACGTTGGAAGTTATTGATAGACGTGCCAAGAAGCTCATTGACAACGACTCTCAGGTTACGGCTAGGCTCCAGAGCCTTGACATCGCCGCACTCTTGCTAGCATAGATTTTCTGTGGTTGCTAGCCTATCGCCGCGGTCTTTTGTCAGGTACATTTTGGAGTGAGCTCTGGAATTGCACAATTTAATTCCCCCATCCCTATTCCATCACTGGACGAGCAGAAATACGGCGAAACGTAACCGCTTCATGGTTGAAGTTCGACGGTCCTGAACCAAGCGCTTTGATACCACATTTATTGTGCGAACTGCCAGACTATGGAATTCACTGCCCGCCTCTCTGTTCTCTGATAAGTATAATCTGGGTACCTTCAAGGCACGAGTGAACCGGTTTATCCTAGGCAAGCGTGGTCCACTTTAGACCACATTATCACTTAAGATTAGGTGAGTTGCGGTCAAACGCAATCTTTTTAGAATATAAAAAAGCACTAAGTTCAAAACGTCAGTTCACAGTTCATTGTTCAAACATGTGGAACAAACATAACGTTACGTAACTTATGTAATTTAAAATAACTTAACACTTAATATGAACTTTGTCACTACAAAAAAGTTTATAATAAATGTAAAGTTATTTATGAATTATGTTACTAATCGAATCGCACCTACTCGCTGACAGAACATTGGGTGTCGACTCTGCTTCATCGCATCGGCCATGGCATCTCAGGGGCCAGGCCCCCCCTGAAAAATAACTCTAGATACGCCAATGGAAAACACTAACACAGTAACAAACAAAATTCCGCTTAGATATGGTAATAAACGTTGGCTGAAGTATTTAAGTAAAAAAACAAAAAGATAGAAGTGAAAGAAATAAAGATCATAGGCGACATTCCTAATCAGAATTGAATTTACCGTGCTCTGAGCGCCAAGAGCTTCATATGAAGTCAACGGATGACGCCATGAAACAAATAGAGATGTACCATATTTCTTATAGCTTTAATTGAATTATTAATTTATTTCTTTGATACTTACAATTTATACTGTTATTTTTTACTAACAATACTGTGAAATAATGCAAGTATAGAAATATTGAATCTGTTTTTATTTATATTCGTAAATTTATGAATAAAATTATACCTAACGCGTAAAAATTTAATTGATCGATAGGACGATACCCTCACCACTACTTTTTACTATATATTTCGTTATACATGTATAGCTTGGCTTGGCGCTGGACGAGGCATCGCGTTTTGTGACCGTGGCGGTGAAAAGGACTGATATTTAAATTTATAACAAGAAAAAACGTTTTGGCAATACAAAATAACAATAAGCCGCGGCCCGCGGTCTTGCAAAATTAAAGTTATTTATACTTTTTAGTTTTTGAAGGCGGTTGTCTTTTTGTAAAAAATATTTTTAGTGCCTAACTACTACAAATCATCAAAATTAATTAAGAAACGGTAACATCAAACACATTAGGCATCCCTCCACCCTTAGAGGTGGAATATTTTAATAAAATAAACATAACTACGGGACCAACCCTAAAGTAGACAGGTATAGGTACCCACCCTATCCATTAAAACAATAATTTCGAAATTGGACTAGACTGTTAAAAGACTTAGGCGTAGTCAAACACAAAAAATATATACATTAATAATACGCGTCGAATTGAGGACCTCTTTTTTTAAAGTCAGTTAAAAATAAGTGATCCTAGAAAGCCGGTAAGTACTTACGCAGTGTATCACACAAAAACACCTAAATGCAAACTTAGATACCTCGAACGCCAAATAATAGGGTATTTTACTCTATACGAGAAAAAAACTATAAATATGTTATTGAGACAGTTTAGGCATAAAGCAGTCGGAAAATGTAAGTTTTAGATCATAAAATAACAAAACAATTTTTTAAATTCAATTCAAAATTTTCAGTATTTTTAATCTGTTATAAAACACCACGAAATAGTAGCGGCCATATTATTACGCCATACGGCTGTGTAAACAAAAAATTGTCAACTGTCAGCCATCCGATTGGCGTAATATAGGCTTTGTACTTTTATTATTTACGTAACCAACGTAATTTTTTCATTATTACACCTATTACAAAATATGCCTTCTATTATTTTTAAATGATTTACAATTATCATATTTAATATGAGCTCATTTGATTCAAAACGAACTGACGTCATTTACGCTGAGCAATATGGCGTCCAGTAAGAGGCGTTTACGTCAAATTACGCGCGAAATTTGAAAATTTAAAATTTAGATGCATTTTTATGGCACTTATCGATTGAATAAAAATTTTATGTTTTTTTTGGAGGCATATTAGCACTACAGAATTTCATTGAGATACTTTTCAAAAATGGGTGTAATACCCTATTGCATATGTACAAACATTTGATTAGATCAACCAAGTTTCAGATTGTCAAAAGTAAATGATACTTCTTTTATGAGATACCCTGTGTAAAATGTTATAATAAAATACCTCTTGATACTCTACAACTAAATGAAAGCCAATTTAAAACATGTAGGTATTCAACGCACACTATGTAGCAGTGTCTCATTGATGTAGTCTAATTTATAATATGCTATTATAAATTAGACTACATCAATGATAAAAATGCTTGGCTTGGTCCTGTTCCACAGACAGTTAAGGGAATTTCCTAGTTGGAAGATGATGTTTCCTACCCCTTTTTTATTGACATGAGTTGGTAACGAGTATAGTATCGTTGTTATTTTATTCACTTAACACACTTCATCAACATTTTAGATACATTGGAAACCTTAGTTTTGTATAATTTAGCAGCATTATTTCAATTTTGTAAATGTGAGTTCCATGGAGCCATTTCTTAAGTAAATTATTATGTGGTTGGCATAAATGATGAGCAGGGCGGTTGAGAGCATTGTCACTCAAACGTCTCGCTGATGGTGATTGGTGGCGCGTGTGTCGGGTCATTTAGCTCCCTCCAAAATGGTTGATCTAAATGGTGCTGATCCACGCTTTATGTTCGTTAACGGGCGCTGTCAGTAGATATTGGTCAACTCTTAACTGTTGGCTGGCTTTTATCTTGATTGTTTTTTACGTTTTGTATGGCTAGATTACCTTCATTGTTTTCACTTAAAGAAGCAACAAGAATAATGTAGGTAACCAGTATTTTGTAAAAACTTGATTTAAGTGTCTGTGGAGTTTGTTACTCGTTCTTCTCCATAGAGACCTACCTACGTTTTGGAACGAGCAACTAGCTTCAACTTTCTGACTAACTGACCGACACCATGACAATTCAAAAGTGCCTATAAATGGTGTAATTGAAATAAATGCTTTGACTTAGAAATAAAACAATAGTATGTCATGTAGTACATTTAAATAAATTTATTACTATGTCATTGCCCATAACCCAAACAACCTTAAATAAATTAAATAACAATTAATGTCCCAACCCACAGTTTTAAATAATAGGTACCTTACCTATCCTTAAATTATTTTGCTTACCTACCTAAATTAAAAGGAAAGCAATGCAACATTTTGAGTATTCTTTAACTGCTCATAGAGCAAGCAGGGGCTATAATTGTGACCATAAAGCAATCAACGAGTGATTCAATTCCTAGACTTATTCGAATTATTCAAAATGAGCGCGCACTCTGCACACCCGCACGTGCCCAACTAACCGAATAAACCTATACCGGTGGCAAATTTTGGGCGAATGACTTAAGACGAGACGGCGCATTTGAAAAACGTGAATGCGATGCCGATGCTTAAGGTCCTTTTCTTTTGTCAATGCGGATAGGTGCGCACGTGTGGCGGCGTTTGAGCTGCAGACCAACGCGTGCTTTCCTTCAGTCAGCATTTATAATCCTAAGTCAAAGATCTACCTATGAAATGTAAGTAGGTATATTATAGAACTCATCAATGTGATAAGTGAAATTAAAATTACATTAAGACCTTATTTTGATTTCTTAGCGTCTTCTCCGAGCATTTTTTTTCTCTGAGCTAACATGTGTCCATATAAGAAGGGAAATATGGGAATATATAAGAACATATAGAAGACTAAGAAGTAGTAGTAATTAAAGGCTACATTCCATGCGTTAGGCATAGAAATTGTAAAAAGTTGTTTGTCCGCGACCTCTTCCAGAGAGTGATACATGCACAAGAGCTCCCCTGTTATTCCAACTGGATAGAGTATTAAGAAGGTGGAATATCTGCAAACAAAAAGAAACATAAGTAGGTAATGTGTTTTATTAATCAACGAACAAAAAAGCATCTATTATGCTATACGCTAGGATGGAACTTCCTTAATTTGACGCTTCACCTAAGAAAACGGTTTATTAAAGGGCCTTTGAGATATTTTTTTTGTGTATTATAATTATAAAACAATGTGTTACCTGAGAAATAGCAGCGGTTGTGGTACAATGTTAATCAAATTGAGTGTGTAGTAGGCGTATCTTATAATTTCCGTTATTGACCACGCGCCAATACACAGAGGCAGACCGGGGCTGACGGAGCCCCCTTCAGTGGCTAGTAGACAACCACATACCAGGAAGACACGCGAATATACTTGTGGCAACACCACGGCTACCCCCGATGGTACGAGGCCAATTAGGGAGTGCACCACCTAAAAAAATAAAATAAATATCCTTGAAACAAACAAAGGCGGGATACAAAAGAATCGAAGTTTTATTAGTTGAAAAATGTTATGCATGGTCAAACGTAAAATAAAAATATACAATACGTGTCGAATTGAGAACCTCTTTCTTTTTTTGAAATCGGTTAAAACATACATTACTCAAGACCATAAACCAATTACGTGTGTCTTTATAAATAAGTGCTTGCTTGTCTATGCCACGTTCTTGATCGACGAAATTACCATGTGTGTTAAAAAAAAGTTATAATACCCGATTAAATAAAGGCATTTGGGATCACACACAGAAAATAACCGAACGAGTCAGACCGAGTGACGCGTGACGGTGCAACGAATTTTATTAAGAGGATTGAAGGCTGTACATCTTATATATAAAAATCTTCTGTGCGTGTGTATGAAAGTAAACTCCTCATAAACGGGTGGACAGATTTTGATGAATTCTTTTGTGTGTGTTCCAGTGGATTCGAGAATGGTTTAGATTCACACGCGCTGCACTCGAGTTGTAGGACTACTTAGATGTATGTCACCCTGGTACTAGGAGTGCATAACTTAGTAGTACTTGTCTATGTCACCCTGGTACACCTCTCCACTGCGAAGGGCCAAATTGCTGTGTCGAGTGGACACAAGGTAGGTAGGTAGGTAGGTAGGTAGGTAGGTAGGTAGGTAGGTAGGTAGGTAGGTAGGTAGGTAGGTAGGTAGGTAGGGTAGGTAAGTAGGTAGGTAGGTATGTGGGGTAGGGTACGCGATTTTTGTAAGAATTATTGAATTGTTAGGTTGATAGGGTGTAGGTAGGTAGTGTAGGTTGGACCTGGATTTTTGTACCGATTTCCAGGGCAGGACAACGTCTGACGGGCCCAATAGTTTTCATACAAAAAGCCAAAGTCCAATTTTCATCATTTTTGGAAGTGTTGTAGATATTAAGAAAAACTATACTTGCTCTATTTATTTTATAATAGCATTAGAAAAAAGAGGCTCTCAGAAGCAGGAATGAAAAACATGTTATTTCAAAGATAAGTTAAAATAATTTTTAATTTGATAAATACAGTCGGCGTCACAAAAATCGCACCTCTCCGAAAATAAGTTTCAAGTGCCTGGCGGCACATGCTTCGAAATCAACGAATACATTAAACCAAATTAATATTGGTATCAATTGAAACTATGTTTAACGACCTTTAAATTAACAACAACAAACAAGTTAGAATTCCTAAACACAACAGATCTCAACAGCACGTAACGGTCAAAAAAATGTTGTCAAAATATGCGACAATGTGATATTGCTCGGCAACTGAACTAGAGTCGTTTTTCCGTTCGACGAGTGTTCCAACGCTTCCAAGAGACTGGTGGCTATATCCGAAGACGTGGATCTGGAAGACAACGGCTCATGCATGGTCTGGGGCGCATGTCAATCGACGGCAAAACAAACTTTGTGTGTGTTTTTTGGACTGGAAGTGCTCGCGGGCAAGGGTCGCTGACTGCTCCTCGGTACATAAGAGAGATCTTAGACGAGCAGGTTGTCCCTTATTTATGCGGGTTTTGTTGGCAGTGGGTTCACGTTAATGCACGATAACGGCCGCTGTCACACCGCATTAATAGGGTATTACACACATTATTGAAAAGTGTCTCAATGAAATTCTGTAGTGCTAAAATGATACAAAAAAAAACACAAATTTTGTATTCAATTGTTAAGTGCCATAAAAATGCATCTAAATTTTAAATTTTAAAATTTTGCCCGTAGTTTGACAAAAACGCCTCTTACTGGACGCGATATTGCTCAGCGTACCTAAATGACGTCAGTTCGTTTTGTATCAAATGAGCTCATATTAAATATGATAATTGTATATCATTTAAAAATAATTAAAAGCATATTTTGTACTAGGTGTAATAATGAAAAAATTACGTTGGTTACGAAAATAATAAAAGTACAAAGCCTATATTACGCCAATCGGTTGACTGACAGTTGACAATGTTTTGTTTACACAGCCGTAAGGCGTAATAACATGGCGGCTACTATTTCACGGTGTTTTATAACAAATTAAAAATACTGAAAACTGTAAATTGAATTTAAAAATTTGTTTTGTTATTCGAAAACTTACATTTTCCGACTGCTTTATGCCTAAACTGTCTCAATAACATATTTATAGATTTTTTTTTCCTATAGAGCAAAATACCCTATTGTAAGAGACTACCTGCAAGAAGTTGGGATCCCAGACGTGAACCCTATTGAGCACCTTTGGAATGAACTGAAACGGGGAGTACGGGCACGTGATCCTGCTCCTACCACTCTCCAAGACCTCCAAGATGCCGTCGTTGCAGAATAAGACAATATTCCTCAAGAGACTGTTGTCACATTATTAGGTCCATGAGAGAACGCATGCGAGCAGTCATCAGTGCTGGGGGGGGGGGGGGTAACACTAGGTTTTAACCCTCTACTGCATACAAAGCCAATTTTGGCTGCTCAACTTTAGTAATTTATTTCTACCCTAATTTTAAACAAAATTTATAAAATGTCACTGTAGTAATATTAAGGAATTCAAACTGAAACGAAACGTAATTTTTATTGTCTATGGCCAACGTCATGTGTCATTATAAACTCACTTTTCTCCGGTGCGTACGCGAAGTCGTTCTTAGTGAAATTTATTGCAGCTTTGTTGGTGGAAATTAAATAGAAAAGGTAAGAAAATGTATGTTAAAAAATGTAAATAATGTTCTGCAAAACCTCTGTTTTTGACCCCTATCACAGTTTATTCAAAATATTTGCTCCTTATACTTCATTTTCAATATTTTCTACAGGAGCCAATTTTGGCTTCGTATGCATTTACGATGAATTATGTTTGCGCCTAAAATGGCTTCGCATGCATTTTTATCTTTCCAGAATGCTTCCTTCACGCTTTTATGGCACTGCTAACTGCATTAAACCTATTCCTGGTGATGGCTCTCTTAGTAACGATGATTCACTATCTGATTCCGATGACGATGTTCCGTCAGTGGTATAAAAAAATATTTTTCCACTTGGTTGATACGTGTGCAGTTAATGCTTGGTTACTGTGGCGACGCAAGACTGACCAATACATGTCACTATTTGACTTCAAGCTAGCCATTTCTGAACATTATTGCAAGGCTGGCAAAAGCATCTCAAGAAAAAGAGGCCGTCCTAGTATCAGTAATCCCGGTACACCTACCTTGTCAAGAGGAAATACTCCTACGTCATCTAGAACGGGTACTCCTACCAGTAGAAATGAATCTTTCGCACTTCGAAAAAGGGCACGGAAAACCCTAGCAAAAGTGCAAGACCTACCTCTAAATTCAGTACGTACAGACAAAATTGACCATTTCCCGATACACCAAAAGAATCGTCAATTATTTCAGAATGATTGTTCTTTGCGTTCTCATATAAAATGTGAGAAATGTGACGTGTTTCTTTGCTTGAATGAGAAAAGAAACTGTTTTAGAGAATTTCACCTTGTGCAAGTTGTTGTGCATAGGAAGCCAAAAATGGCAGCTCATACACAGACGTTATTGCATGGGAAGCCAATTTTGGCTTCTGTTTTTTTTTTTCTAAAATAAGATACTTATTTTTTTTTCACTTTATATTTTGTCTTACAAGCCCTATTAAAACACATTAAAACATAAAAATATTTTTTTTCTTTTTAATTTAATAATTCATGCAATAGAGGGTTAAGTTGTTTTTAAGGACTTTGTTGTAAAGGGTAAGGTAATAGGGTTAAAATGAGTTTGAAGTGAATTCTTAACGAGGTGCGATTTTTGTGACGCCGAGTGTAGATCAAAGATAGTACTAAATGTGGACGTATGATCATATAAACAAAATAAAAGTCTGTTTTTAATTAGGTAACATTTTAAATTTGGTAGAAATATAGTGAAACAAATCACGTTCCCGGTATTGTTTATCCCTGTTTCTTTTAGGTTTTTAGCATTGACACTGTAATTTTAAATTGGACAACTAAATGAAAGCTGCATCACAATTAAGTGCGACAGCTGCTGTAAAAATAGATTATAATAAATTCGGCGTCTATCGTAACTGTAAACATGTTCATTGTAGTTAAGTTACAAAGTGTGCATTTAAAATAACCTTTTCATCCCACCATCTCGGAAAGAGTATTTTTAATCTTCAATATCTGAGTGGAAAAGCCGTTTTTATTCTCTAGAGGATAAAGTAAATTTATCTTTAATATCTGAGTGGAAAAGCCGTTTTTATTCTCTAGAGGATAAAGTAAATTGAATTTAGAACATCGTGTGCACTAAGTTTGTGAATTAAAAAAAAACATTAAACCTATTTACTGCTACCTCTATGGTGCCCAATATATCATACAACTTTTTTTTAATTTGTTAAAAACTCAGACTTTGTAAACGTTTTTTTTTTTGCATTTAGTCATTTCCTCGCTGAGGTGGAATGAAAAGTTACGTGTTGCACTCGAGTGCAAAGATTTTTCACCTCGTGCTCCTTTGATTCCCTCGCTAACGCTCAGGATTCTAATTTTGAATCACTCGCTGCGCTCGTGATTCAATTTTAGAATCCTTCGCTTGCTCGGTCATCAAAATTGAACACGCGGTTAAAAAGCAACTTTGCACTCTTGTATAACAAATAACTATTTTTAACTTCTGTCTAATGATATTGTAAATGGAGTACAGGTCTGTACGTTTTTATTTTAAAGACTAATGCGTACTATAGAACTAATTATCATCTAAATATCTACATTTTTCACAAACAAACTTCCTCGAGAGTTTTCATTATTTTAAATGAAACTAAAGGTACTGAATTACTTAAAAAGCAAATGTACTGTAGACCTAGAATAATTCGTCACAGCATAAATATTAGTACTACAGTACAGTAGCGACACGCCCCGCCTACCTCCGAAACACTTCCTCACCTCTTCCCGCGTCGAACGTGCTCTTGAAACTGCTTTTAGTTCGAGCGGCGCGTAGACACACACACACGCACGTATTTGTGCAGTCTGTTATTTTGCTAGTAGTGTAGGTAATTAAATCGTTTCATGTGTATGGACTATCGTAGGTGTGATTCCGTTAAGGTTTTGGGCGATAACGTTCCCCTGCCCCCCCCCCCCCCCCCCGAAAAACTATCGCCCAAAACCATATTTCAAAAAAAGGAAATGTTGGTAATTGACCCCTAGGCTTGCAATTCTCTCTTTCGCAAGATACGGGTCGGGAGCAGGGCCTTATTGTATTTGTATTGTTCACCCTCCGGGCAGAGCGAGCGGTATGAAACCGATAGCATTTTTGAAAATACCTACTCGCGCCGAGTATCGGCACTTCACAATCTTCTTAAATTTTTAAGGCTCGGCTAAAAGTTATGCCTTGATTGATTTATCATCGCCCAGCCAAGTTTAGACATGATGTTTATTTTATACATAAACTGTAGACATCTGAATGGATTTTGCGACTATAAATATTTAAAATGGGGGTAAAAAAGGGGGAATTGTATTTCGGAATGTGAATAATCTTATTCATTGAGTTTATAAGCTAGAACTTTTCAAGAATATTATGTTATCTAAATAAACAATAAAGTATGTCATTAATAGCTTTTTTAACCGACTTCAAAAAGGAGGAGGTTATCAATTCGAATGTTTGTTTTTTTTTATGTATGTTCGGGTATAACTCTGTCATGGGAACACCCAAATATTCCGAAATATTTTATTCCGAATTTCGATATTCCGAAATATTTTATTCCGAATTTCGATATTCCGACTTTCAAAAGTCCGAATTTCATAATACCTAAAAATTATAATCTCTATTATTTAAAATCACGAAAGTTATTTTACCGAATGTCGTAAATCCGATTTGTTTGTTTTCCGATTTTCATATGTTCGAAGAATCAAATGCTCGATGGGTTCTCGGTCCGAAAAACGAAATTCCGAATTTCAATACTTCGAATAAACTGTTAAAATTAGGATTCTTATTCAATTCAGCTACGCATATATATTCAAAATGGTGTGCCCTTGTTTCGCAGACAGAAATTTCATAGAATTGCGTCACCCAGAACATGTTTCGTATAATATTTAGTTCTTGTATTTTTATTTCGACTATTATTGTTTCAAAGACTATTTACTTGAATGAAACATATTTCACAGAAACACAATTCAAAGAATTTTTAATCACATTTTTTTGTTTAACAAACTTATCAACCAGTAGAATCACTTTTTAACGAATATTGTTTATTCGGTGTATTTTTCCATGGAATTTATTTCAACAAAAATATATATAGGTATAAAAAGAAAGACAATAAAAAAAATAATCTTAAAAAGTCAATAAGCCGAAGCTGCGGTGGTGAGCGTGAATACCATCTGCGACGATAAGCTCGCGTGGTACCGCCGGAGCCCCGCAACGCCGTAGCCGTGACAGAAACCATGCCTGCTGCATGTTGCATGTTCGCTTGCATGTTGCATGCTCGCTTGCACGTTGCATGCTCGCTTGCATGTTGCATGCTCGCTTGCACGTTGCATGCTCGCTTGCATGATGCATGCTTGCTTGCATGATGCTTGCTTGCTTGCATGCTGCATGCTTGCACGCTGCATGCTTGCTTGCATGCTGCATGCTTGCTTGCATGCTGCATGCTTGCTTGCACGATAAACGATTGCACGATAACGATAAAGATAATCGGAATTCGTATTTTTGATGTTTCGAATTTTCATTATGTCGGACTTTTTGTTATTCGATCTTTTGAAACTCGGTATTTTGAGAATAGTAATTATAAACGTTCGAAATTTTGAAATTTTAGTATTATAAAAATAGGATGAATTATAAATCGGAGTTGCCATATTATGAAAATCGGTATTTTGAAATTCGTATTTCTGACTTTCGGAATAAAGTTTTTCGTATTTATGTAGTGTACCCCTCTGTCATATGTAGACGGATTTGCAAAATTCTTTTTTGTTCAAAAGAGGTTTATTCCGAAATGGTCCCATATACATTTTATCAAAATTGATCTAGCCCTTTTTGAGAAAAGCAACAAAATCCCAAAAAAAAATACTTAGACGACGTTTTAGTTTCTTCAATCTTTGGAGGGCTTACAATCTCTTTTAAGTATGTCGCCGTTTCTTAATGGATTTGAATGTAAAGGCGAAAAATATATATATATAGATAAATAACTTTAGCACAGAACACACATTACTTTACTTTCCGAAGTCGGTGGCAATACAAAACAACAAACACAATGCCACCGCAACCGACTATTTTTTTTAACTTTTTTGATTTAACTAAATCCCCCCCCCCCCCCCCCCCGGTATTAGGTTTTCAAACAACTTTTCAAGAGTATGTAAATAATAGTCCGCCATTACTAGGTGTCAAAGTTTGTATGAATGAATTTTAACCCAGCCAATAATCTTGGCAAACAAAAGTTAAATAGGTAGGTACTACGTTTTTGGAATTGTTTGGCGCCTAGCGTGTTGCTATGCGGCGCACACGATCTTTTTTGTTACCCGACTGCGCCAGAAGGAGGGATAAATGTACTTATATTTCTTTGGCACGCTCTGCAGCCTAAACGGCTTGATCAATTTTAGCTTGAGAAGTGGTAGATTCGTATTCGTAATTGTGAGTGACACTGGGTATACCAAAATTATAATTTAAATGGACGGTAGGTACTAGCCGCCGTCAATTCCTCTTAATTTTTTTTTAATAAACTTGATACAAAATGGTAAAGGGTACCAATACAAAGGGTATAGTATACATGGCTTACAAAACTATATACAACGTATATATGTTTAAATGTAATTTGGAATGAGAAATGCTAAAAAACAACAAATAAATTAATTTACGACGAATGCTAAAAAAGTTAAAATAAAAAAAAATACTGACAAGGACTAAAAGCCCGATTGCGTGAAAACAATGCACACACGATGAATAACAATTTTTGGCAAGCTGACTTTATAGGCTTATTGTGTTTGATAACTTTTTATGAATATAAGACCGTACCTAAGTCTTTAAAATTGTTCTTGGCTTTAAAATGCACTTTGATACTTAGTAAATACTTGGTAATAGGTACATAATTTTATGTATAATAAATATGTATGTTAAGGACCATACATATTTATTTTACATAAAATTACAATGATTTAAATACAATGACTACACAGTCAATAGTAATTTATGTTCGTATTTGAGTGTTGTCACAATAAGCACTGTTT
Organism: Charanyca ferruginea; assembly: GCA_947361185.1. NCBI lineage: Eukaryota > Metazoa > Arthropoda > Insecta > Lepidoptera > Noctuidae > Charanyca > Charanyca ferruginea. The sequence goes on along the minus strand of OX376059.1, from coordinate 13,996,339 downwards.
CAGGAATAAGTACCTTATATTTCAAATCCCTGCCACAATTCTATAAAACTGTTTCGTATCGGATTTTTTCGTAGTACTATAACCATGTTTGTGCTAAAAAAATAACTCACTTGTTTATGTTACCGGCAATCTGTATAGAATTATACAGATAGCCTAGAATTAAAAAAAAACGTATTGTATAGAATACCTGAATAGGTATTCTATACAATACGTTTTTTTTTAATTCTAGGCAATGTATAGAATACCTGGGGCGTTCAGGCAATGTATAAAATATTATAAATATTATTGTGTATTACACAATAATTACTTTACCACTTAGGAATTGTATAGAATACCTGCTGGTCCACCGGCAATGTGTACAATAAATAGATTTTGATCTATTGACGGGGAATGAGTGCAATGACTATTAGCATACCTAATAGTATTTAGGTATTTTATTAGAAATAACGCACAATTATTACAAATAACGGATACAAAGAGTAATTTTTACGTATTAAGTATTGTCTTAAAATTTCAATGTTGCGCTACAAAAGTTAGTGACAGAAACGAATCGCTGCAAAACCGACTCCACGTAGTCTTGCCTGCCCTACCTGGCCTAGAGTGTAATTTAAGCCCGCGTTGGTGCGAAGTGGCGAGGCGGCCCGCAAGCTGAGGAGCAAGTGGTTTTAACGCTCCATGTTGCGGCTTAGGCTAGGCGGCGAAGCTGGCCATCAAGCCGAAGCTGCGGTGGCGAGCGTAAACCACATTTGCGACGATAAGCTCGTCCTAGACCGCCGCGCCAGAGCCCCGCAGCGCCGGGGCCGCGACAGAAGTCAATCAAAGAACAATGACAAAAATCGGCTCGAATAGCGAATAGCGTCCGACAGACTTTTTATATTAATGATAATTTAAATTTTAAAACATTAAGAATTCTAGGTAATATATAGGTAAATAGGCAGGTAAGTAGGTAGATAAGGACAGGACAACGTCTGTCGGGTCAGCTAGTAATATATAATATTTTAAGCTATCGATGTTGCCATGACAAGTAGAACGCTTTAAGTGAGTGACAAGTGACAATTACATTGACAGTGGCAGGTAGCCAACTAACATATTTTGTAAATTCATTATGTACTCTGTGTAATTAAGCTATCGATGTTGCCATGACAAATAGAACGCTTTAAGTGAGTGACAAGTGACAATTACATTGACAGTGGCAGGTAGCCAACTAACATATTTTGTAAATCCATTATGTACTCTGTGTAAATACCCATTGATTTAACCGCAGAAAATAAGTAAATAATATAAAAAATGACTGAATTGTATATAATTTTCTTGACGAAAAGTAAGTATGCTTTGCTTGCATTGCATTTGCAGCAATTTTAGTACTTAATGTAATTTAAGGCTCCATAATTAGCACAATTATGGAACTTCAGTAGTTTCTGACAATAGCGAGGAAAATAATAGTGGAGAAGAAGGATAACGGAGTCAAAGGTTAGAATCTCCAGCTCAGAACATTAGGAAACGGTACTAAGACCAAAACTACACTCGGCGTCACAAAAATCGCACCTTTTCGAAAATAAGTTTAAAACATGTCCCGCCAGTAACGAATACATTAAACCCAATTAATATTGGTATCAATTAAAAGTATGTTTAACGACCTTTAAATTAACAACAGTTAGAATTCCTAAACACAACAGATCTCATTAGCACGTAACGTTAAAAAAAATGTTGTCAAAATACGCATTACAACGGCCACTAATTGCACCTCCCTACAAGGGTATAAAACGGGCGACCCGGGTTAAATGTGGGTTCATTCCGACCTCGCCGCCGAGGTCCCTCGCGACGACCCCGTAAAGCCCCCCCCCCCGACCCTTGCTAGCGCCAGCCCGCGTCGCTGAGCCCTTAGCTTTAAAATAGCCCCTAATTAATGGAGACCCGATCCAGCCTGTCCCTTTGCTGCCCTCTCTCAGTGGCGACCTAAGCCGAGGCTCGTACCCCGCAGGGGGTGCCCTTAGCGTAGTAGTTTTTGCCCTGGCTGGAGGCCCTAAAAGTCACTTTTAAGGCACCACAGGATTGTCCGGTTAAGCAGTAACCAACCCTCAGGTTGAACTGCGAGATGCCAATCAGAAAAAAAAAAAAAAAAAAAAAAAAAAAAAATTGTGGGTCATTCGCTATTCAACCTTTGAAGTGAACACACGTGAACAGCTACAGCAAGAAAAATACCCCAGAAGATGGATACCACTGCAGATGAAGCCGCTCAAGTCATTGCACTACTGCAATCAGGGATGCGGCAATGTGATGTTGCTCGGCAACTGAACTTGAGTCGTTTTGCCGTTCGACGAGTGTTCCAACGTTTCCAAGAGACTGGTGGCTATATCCGAAGACGTGGATCTGGAAGACAACGGTGCACATCCGAAAGAGACGATCGCTTCATTGTTTCGACGTCTTTACGTAATCGGTTCTCCAATGCTGTTGAGCTGCAACAACAACTGCGATCAGCTCGCAGAACTTCTGTAAGCGTCTCCACGATTAGAAGAAGAATGCGGGAGAAGAAAATTGCAGCTCATAGGGCTGCTACAGGGCCCAAATTGACTGCACAGCATAGGAGAGACCGGTTGCAATTTGCCCGTGACCATGTGGATTGGACAATAGACCAATGGAGGGCTGTGCTCTTCTCGGATGAGACGAGGGTGTGTCTTTTCTGCAACGACAGGCGTCGAAGAGTGTATAGGAGGCAAGGGGAACGATTCGCACAAGCCTGTATTCAAGAGACAGTGGAATACGGGGGTGGCTCGTGCATGTTCTGGGGCGGCATGTCAATCGACGGTAAAACGAACCTTGTGTGTGTTTCTCGGACTGGAAGTGCTCGCGGGCAAGGGTCGCTGACTGCTGCTCGGTACATAACAGAGATCTTAGAGGAGCAGGTTGTCCCTTATGCGGGTTTTGTTGGCAGTGGGTTCACGTTAATGCACGATAACGCCCGTTGTCACACCGCTTTAATTGTAAGAGACTACCTGCAAGAAGTTGGCATCCCTGTTATGCGCTGGCCGGCGCGAAGTCCAGACCTGAACCCTATTGAGCACCTTTGGGATGAACTGAAACGGCGAGTACGGGCACGAAATCCTGCCCCTACCACTCTCCAAGACCTTCAAGATGCCGTCGTTGCAGAATGGGACAACATTCCACAAGAGACTGTTGTCACATTAATAAGGTCCATGAGAGAACGCATGGAAGCAGTCATCAGGGCTAGGGGGGGTAACACTAGGTTTTAAGTTAGTTTTAAGGACTTTGTTGTAATTTTTGCTGATAAAATAAAATTTAACTTTTTAATCATTTGCATTAGCTTGCTTTTTTTTATTCCCTGGTAAACAAAAAACCAAATCCATTAATTTATTCTGAAATTTAAATAAATTGCCTTTCCAATTATACCTTATAGTCATATGTATACCATTGATTAATAGGGTTAAAATGACTTTGAAGGGAATTCTTAAAGAGGTGCGATTTTTGTGACGCCGAGTGTATTTGAAAACATGGAAAACAAAAAGGACTATGCAGAATGGCTTTAAGAAAGTGCCAAGGGCGATAACTACTGCATACGAGGCGATTCATTTCTAAAAACGAAGAGCCAAGTACAGAACATTAAAACTTTTCCATACGAATATCTAAGCATCACCATTATAGTTAGTTAAATAGTTAGATGTGTATTATTTCGTCTTGGACTAGCTTCCTGATATAACAAAAGCTCTTGAAATGAAGTGTTCAACATTCCAAAATGTACAAAAAAATCCGTTCATCTCTTCGTATTAAGTAATACGTATGAAATAATTAATGCTCTCCAAAAGTAAAACGTGAACTGGTTATTGGATGTAACCAATACCGCCTTCGGAGCGATTGATATTTTCGATTTATCAATAAAACAAGCAGCAGTGCAGCTTCATTAGAATCCATGGTAAAGGTATAGCTTCGTCAAAATCTAGTGCAACACTGACTTCGAGTCGTGTTGCGCAGATCATGGAGTGTTACCAGATTCAAATTATCAACTACCGTGCTGATAGATTAAAAATGTGTTTTAGACCAAAATTACCATGCATTCATTTAAAACAACCGTGCCATTACCGTGTAAAATGAAAGGAAAACGATTACCTATGAATTTTTGTTGCTGTGCCAGGGCAGCCCCCGAAATTGTAATTTTTACGTTTTTTGCAATTTCCAGCTAAGTATCAGGTTTGTTTATTTATTTATTTATACTTCACGTACAAAGGCGGACTTAATGCCTGAGGCATTCTTTACCTGTCAACTAAGGTGAAGACATATGGCAAGTGCATAGTTATTAATATAATATATATCCATATAAATATATATACATAAGAAAAGGCGCGATGACACTGCTTACTTATGTAGAAAGTATATCCGCAATTACCGCTTAAATGCATACCGACTAGTGGCCGGCCTGATATCGAGAGGAAACTCATGGCAGGTTGTATTGTAATAAAAATATTATTCGCGGGAGTAACAAATATGCATTTGCAGAATTATAATAATTAAAATCAGCAATAATCTCCAAGTTAGAAAAGCTGATAAATGTGCCTATTTAATAAAAATATACCGTTTATGATTACATCATGTCTATATGGTTGCGAAATGATGCTATAATTGCTGTTTGTACCACGTATATTTTAATGTTTTAGCTAAAAATTACGTGTTTCTACTGTTATTACCTGGTGTATCTGGTAACACTGCGTTCGGCAGATGCCAATCGCTGCGACTGGCATCAGCAGTGTGCACGGTGTAGCGATCAGTCGCTGCGTTTAGCTTCTAAATGCGACTAAATCGCCGATCGCCGATGCTAAAAGTAGCGTGTGTGGTTTGGCCCTTATAGCTGATCGTATTACGCCTTGATTAAAGCTACGTCTGACGTATATTAATATATATTATAGCTACGTCTGTGACGGGCTTTACCGGCTGCGCATTCGGTATTGTATAGAATACCTAGGCAAAGTATAAAATAAATAATATTTCATACATTACCTAGGTGCCTGTTTAAGGTATTCTATACATTGCCTAGGTATTGTATAGAATACCGGATTATACAGATTGCCGGTAACATTTATATTAACACACTTTATATTTTAATAATTTCAGAGTTGTTTCAATATATAACAAAATTAGAGTCACCAAATATACCTAGGCAAAAATATCTGTATGCAAAATGCACACATAATGATAGAATGTACCTGCCTAAAGCAGTTGTATACTCAGTAATACCTCATTTGAAAACCTACATTTAATGAAAACATGCTGCCAGTATTTAGACGAACTCGGATCCTACCCGCTAACTATTAGGTCTTTACATATGAAATTGGCGCTCGGTATCAAAAAATTAAAAATAACTTTTTTTTTAAAGAAATTATATATTTCAGCCATTGTTATCGATACACTTCCGCCATTTTATCGGGAGCTCATTGATCCCTTTGGTAAAAAAATCCTGTGAGCGAGAATCGATGAACTGCTTGAAGGCTGTTTTAACTGCCTCATCAGAATTGATTTTTTTCCTTGTAAAAAGTTGTCCAAATTTCGGAATAAGTGGTAATCGGTTGGGGCAAGATCTGGAGAGTATGGTGGGTGACGCAGAGTTTCCAGTCGCAGCTCCTCTAACTTGGCGGCCGTCTGATGTGCAGTATGGGGTCGAGCGTTATCCTGAAGGAGCAATGGGCTAGAACAATTGACCTGTCTCGGTTGTTTAATGGTGAGCTTTTCCATCATTGTTTGCAACTGTTGACAATACATGTCTGCAGTAATCGTCTGGCCTGATCTCAAGAATCTGTAGTGGATGACACCAGCACAGGTCCCCCATACACTAACTAGAATCTTTTTTTGGTCAGTTTTCGCTTGGGGCAAGGTTTTGCCGGTTCTCCAGGGTTAAGCCATTGCAATGATCGCTTGCGATTATCGTACACGATCCACTTCTCATTACAAGTGACAATACGATTTAAAATTCCCTCATTATTGTGACGATTGAGCAAAGAAGCGCAGCAACCGACGCGTGTTTGTTGGTGTGCTTCAGTCAATTCGTACGGTACCCACTTTTCGAGCTTTTTTACTTTTCCAATTTGACGCAAATAAATAATGATTGTTTTGTCACTTACGCCAAAGGCTGCTGCTAATTCAGAAGTGGTTTGAGATGGATCCGCTTCCACTATCGCCTTTAATTCTTCATTATTCACTTGAGTATCCGGTCGTCCACGAGGCTCATTTTGTAAATCAAAATTTCCAGAACGGTAACGTTGAAACCAAAAACGCACCGTTCGTTCGTTAGCGGTGCCTGGCCCGTACACGTCGTTAATCCTTCGAGCTGTTTCTGCTGCACTGGCGCCACGGTGGAACTCATATTCGTAAATACCGCGAATTTTTAATTTCTCCATTGTTGTTGCTATAGCAATTTTCAAGCCCAAACAAATGACGTGAAAACAAATGAAATACGAATTTTGAAACAACATTCTTTAGTCTTTATTTTGAAATAATTTTGAATTTGGAATTCCTAATCTAACACAAAATATTTGATTTCAAAGTTGCCAGTATTAAGTATCGGCAATTTCATATGTAAGGACCTAATATGTTTTATACATTGCTGGATAGGTATTTTAGAGGCGATCAAAAGTTACATTCTAAACATAGGTACCTAGTCCGTTCAGAGTTAAGACGTTATGGCTTTTGCCCGCGACTTCGTCCGCGTGAATGTCCGTTATCGCGGATTCAAACGAAGCCGCGAATTAAAAAGTAGCCTATGTCCTTCCCTAGGGTTTAAGCTATTTTAACACCAAATTTCATCAAAATCGGTTCAGCCGTTTGATTGTGAAAGCGTAACAGACAGAGTTACTTTCACATTTATAATATCAACAAGTATGGATATGGAATATTAGTATGGAAGTATGGAATAGACAAGTCAATTTAACAATAGCTAAAATAAATTGGTTGTCTGTAAAGTCGGTTTACGGACGATAGTTTTACGTGATAGATAGCGTCATAAAGAAACATAATGGCTAACATATATAATATAAGCAAATAATGGCTTTCGTCGAGATGGGTGGAGCTTATTGCTTGGGTCGATCGCTTATTCCGCGCTCTCGCTTGCACGCTCAGGCTTAGGCGGAACGTGACACTTTTTCGTGCATGCAGCCGGTGTTCATCGATTTATAAGACGTTATCACGTCAATAATGTATTTGTATAGCACGACATACTGCAGGGGGTGATAGCTTGGGTCAATACCTGCCAAAACAACGCAATATATGTTCAGCAAAATCTTACGGATTTACAGTTTTACAAAATTTTCCGAAATATCGAAAAATCTCTACCTTGAAACAGATTTTTAGGCATCTCGTAATGAAAAATTCCTTTTGTAGTATTTTTTTTTTGTGCATCTTATTCGTGAATAGTTACTTTACTCATTGATAAGTCTTTTTTTTTCTATCAAAAACAAAAATGTTTTCAAGAAATACAATTTTTTGTTCAAATTTTCACAGAACAATTTTCTTATCGTTTTACTTTAACCTACAGTGTGCTACAGTGGTGAACAAAAATCCGTAAGATTTTGCTGAACATAGGTATATTGTGTTGTTTTGGCAGGTATTGACCCAAGCTATCACCCCCTGCAGTATGTCGTGCTATTTACTGGACACCCTGTATGTACACACAATGCACGTTGTGAATGAATACTGGTACCTAGTACTGTTATCATCACAGTCGTAAGAAGTTTTTTAAATAAAACACAGTGATAAGGTATTTTAGGTTGTAAATAATTGTGATGTTTATGTGCCGTATTTTAATTTGGAAAAAAAATATTCCCACTTTACATCTACGTATTTGTGACCTCAATAAGAAATAAGTCTGGTCCTACAAATCGCTCATGCCTGGTGTAGGTAGGTACCAAACGATTGATATAAATAATATTCGATTTCGTAGATACCTAACAGTACGTCGTCCGGTCATGCAGGTTAAATATTTAAAAAATAATAAATTATTACTGTGAAATACCAAGTAACAATTTGTACCTACTCGCTCAATGTGTCGCGACTGTATACGCCCACGTGTAAGAGCCAGTACGATTTAAACTTTATGGCGGCTCTGAACACGAGTCCAGTGGCTGCGCAGTAACAATTTCAAGTGTCAGCGGGGGTGAGGGGCGGGGCACTGCGCAGCCAACAGCGCACTTGTGAAGTGCGCTGTTGGCTGCCGTCATTAAGTTAGAATCGGACTGTACCTATCCTCATCAATAGTAAATTTTCCAATGCAGCTTCATGGTATAATAATGAAGTAATCTTTATACTGTTACGATAATAAAAAATAACAGTGGTACAGACAGCGTCACCAGACATTTCCCTTTATACAATAGAAACAATTAAATATTTCAAAACAAGCAAGAACCATACACAAAAATGCAATTTACGAAAAAGCAATATTTATTTTGGCTATTGCTCAAACTTTCATGTTTAATGAAGCATAACTCTAATGCCCGTTTTCACCAACTACCCTTAAATTTTAAGTAAGTAATATTTAGGGGCAGTTGGTGAAAACAGGCATAAGCAGACTAAGATTTAAAACTTGACGACATAGTTAAAAAATACCTATCCAGTAATGTAAAGACGCCAGCACATGAAGCCATACCAAACTGTCAAATTTTCTCAATTGAAAACGAACCTTATATATTATACTAGCTGACCCGACAGACGTTGTCCTGTCCCGGTCTACCGAACATTTGGATGGGGGATGAAAAGGGGGGGAAAAGGGGGATGAAAAATAGATGTTGGCCGATTCTCAGACCTACCCAATATGCACAAAAAATTTCATCAGAATCGGTCAAGCCGTTTCGGAGGAGTACGGGAACGAAAACTGTGACTCGAGAATTTTATATATTAGATGAAATAAAGTTGAAAACCTGTCAAAGAAATTTGACTGATTGTTGTAGCTCGATGTGCTGGCATCTGTACATGGCTATTGGAAGGTGCAACCAAAATTAGCATCTTCCTTTATTCTATTCTATTCTTTTTTTCATTGTGTCAGGCATTAGTCAGTCATCAGTCATTAGGCAAGCCCTTTTACAGTACCTATCAAACCCTAAAAATTAAAAAGACCATAGGTATTTTAACTACTGACAGAAGTGTCAGATTTTATTTAGGTAGATAAAATTATTGATTACTTATTAAAAACATTTGCTTTTCTGTTGTAACTTTATACTCTTTAATCAATAAAACATATACCTAGGTAAGTTGTAGTTTATTAAATAATTAAAAATATTATTTACCTCAAGAACTGCAGCATTTTGGAATACAACTACCGTTGTCTTAATGACTGGCCAATAGGAGTCCAAACTTCCACGATTTAGAAAATGTGATATAGTTTGTAACAACATGTAGGACCACCTGTAACAAACATTGATGATATTAGCTTTATTTAACTTATGAACCAAATGTAAGATCACCGGATGGCTTACTAGAAATTATTGATAATCTATACCATCTATAATCTATCTATCTATCATTTATCTATCTATAATTATTGATAAATTCCTTTTGCAGTGAAAATTATTTTTAACCTATTGAAAAACTATGAGATTTATTATTATACTAGGGCCACCTAAATTTATGTATGTATTTATATTCAATGTTTTAAGTAGATATTAATATATATTTGTTTCTTTTTGCTATTGCATTTTCGTTAGGTAATAAGTATAACAACATACATATTTTGTTAATATGTAATTGAACTTTGAACTTACCCCAAAGTTTGGATAACATTGTAAGCTAAAAGATAGAATTTTCCTATAGATGAGGGACCTGAACTTTTAACTTTTTTTGCACCTTTTTCGGTCATGGTAGTTATCAAAAACTTTCAAGAGTCCTCTGTAATTGATAATATTAATAAAAAGTAGAACAGAACTTTCTACTAGATTCACCAATGACAAAAAAATGAAAGTATGATTAAGTAGCGTAAAGTCGTGAACGACTGAAGTCTGAGAACGTGAAGAACCTGGCCCTGGCCCCGCAAGCCGATCGAGGTCGGTCGGTTCTGGATTGATATTTGGAAAGGGGAAAACCAACCAAGCCAGCCACAGTCCAAGTGGCCTCGGTAGTATAGTCAAATAAGAAGAACTAAACTAACTAATAACTAACCAACTGGCAACTGGCTCTCAGACAGACCAGACGATTTCAGCATGACACCGATGACACGAACGAATCAACGAAACCACATTGACCACAGAGTAATGAGTATTTCTATTTATTTAATACATACGTGACGTTTAAATGTCAATGTAGTAATTAAACGTTTCATACGTCTTTACCATGAAGAAATAGGTATAAATGGAGCCAACACTTAGAACAAAAGCTTGAAACAAACTGTGGGCTGATGCTCTCTTTCTGAATGCATACATAAGAACGAGACAGTGATATGTGTTTTCTTTATCTTATGTATGCATTCAGAAAGAGAGCGTCTGCCCACAGTTGGCATCACTTAGGTATTTAGAGTGTTGCCTCCACTTTTATCTATAAGCTTCTTGGTCTTTACTCTGTATGTTTCTGTTTTACTATAGACAGGTGCCGAACCTTTCAAAATGGTAAAAAGTGAAAAAAATAATAGTAGATTGAAACCCACTGGAAAAGGAAGAGAATATAACGAAAATGAAATGAAAAATAATTTACGGGCGATCTGAGGTCGGGAAGTGGATGAGGGTGCGTTTTTAAAGGTAAAAAAAAACGGTTTATCTCGATTTCCGGCAAAACTACAAGTCTTAAGGAAAAAAGTTAAATGACAAAGTTATACTAAAATATTTTATTTTTCACCAAATTTGATGAAAACTTACCTTTTTATGTCCCAAATACACTGTTTTTTTTATTTAAAATATTTATTTTTCAAAAGTCGGTGGGTTTTTGTTCATTGAAATATCTACTTTCTGATGGTGTAAAAAAAGATATACATTACTATGGTAAATTTTCTCAGTAAATGCAAAAAAAACGAAAAAAGAATTAAACCGATTTTTTTAATCATAATGTGAAATGTTGAGCTATTTATTAAAATGTACACTCAAAAAACGTAAGATTCCATGTTACATTGATAAACAAAAAAATAGCAAATCGAAATATACTACTACAATTAATAACCAAATAAGATAATATTTGATAAGACATCTACAATATTTTGAGAAAATTTAAACATTTTCTTTAAATTATATACGTAGATGCCCACATAATGCTATTTTAAGATAATCTTTTAAACCGTAGACAGAGAAGGCACTATAGACTGCTGATCATCTTCTATCTCGCTTACACAAGAAAAAGAGAAATATATACAAGATGCTTGTAAAGAAAAGAGACAGAGCTTAATATTTTTAGTCCCTCATCGCGTGCCGCGTTTTTGGCTCATGTGCCCAAACAAAGTCGTTACATTTTCCTGCAAAATGGTGAAAATACGCTGTACCGTAAGTGTTCTTAGTTGTGCTTTTCTGTCCCTTTCAGCGACACGCTGAGCAGTAGTCTAGTGTTCTATGTCTATGTTTTAAACCTGAGTGACCTACGGAATTTTTTAGCCATCAAAAGGTATTTCATAGAAAAGTGGCGAAGGGGCTAGAAAGGGGCTGGCCCTTACTACCTGTTATTTCATAGCAGCTGTAAAAACGTTAGCCAGTATTCGAGATACAGAGGCGTGATATACATCGCAATTTATTTTTTTTACTTTTTGAAGGCGGTTGTCTTTTTTGTTAAAAAAATTGTCATCATTTATTTCCTAAAATTTTGTGACTTTGATTTAGTTGTATATTTAATTCCAATTTAAAATTACAGTGATTGACACAGTAATTTTAAAAACCTAACAGAAACAGGGACGAACAATATACCCGGTACGTATTTCGTTTCACTATAACGCTACCTTTTAAAATGTTACCTAATCTTTAAAATACTTTTATTCTGTTTATATAATTATACGTCAATATTTAGTACTATCTCAGATTTATATATCAAAATTATGTTAAAATAAGTTTAATTAGGTAATTAAAATTGTTATATTGTGAAATAAAATGTTTTGAATTCTGCTTCTATGAGCCTCTTTTTTCAATATAAATATAAATTGAGTATAGATGTCTCTATGATTTTAAGTATTCACAACACAGGGACAAAGGACAAACATTTATATTAATTCTGTACAAAAAAAAACGCAACCTGAGGATGGCAGTGACAATTTGTATTTTACAACACATAGTTTTTTTTTTGTAAGTGAGAAACGTTAGAGTACTCGAGTCCAAAAAAGTACTCGAGTATCTGATGACCAAATACTCGAGTACTGGAGTTGATACTCGACTCTAGTTCTGACCCGATTCTTTGTCTAAATAGCAAGTAGGTACGAGTACCAAAAATGACCGACTCGGCACAGCACTACAGACGGCTATAGCTATTCTCGGTTTTTTATTCATGTGCCTCAAACGTCAACTTTAGGCTAATGCCGGTCCTACACATAGTAAATTTTGCATGTTCATAAAAGTAGCTATTCTAGCATCGGTCTAGCTTTTACTAGGCGCTTTGCAGTATGAATCCAGAAATAATATTTGATGAGAATTATCGTTTCACGAAATAGTCTTACTTGTACATTAAAATATTTGAAATCTATATTTGATGTTTCGAATGATGATCATACCTACGTGTAGTGCTATTAAGCATGCATGCATTACTGTATGCAAGACAGTGATGAATCTTGCAGAAATAACGACAAAAATAAATAAAAATAACTGTGGAAATAACGGAGAAAAAATCAAGGCGTCAAACTATCAGATGATCGGACTTCTGAATGCTTAAGGGCATAATATCCACAACTGATCGATCATTTCGACAGTTAAATGTATTTGTAGTATCAGCAAGCCGTGCCAGGCAGGTAGCCTGAGCCACAGCTGATAGATGTGATCAGGAACCAGTTTCCGAACAGCCCAGGCATGCCTTCACAAATTCACAAATAATTGTTTATATGTGGCCGCCGTGGCCGGCACCTAGGAGGCCACATCCACCCGGACTTGCTCTTTCGTTCAACGAATCATCATTTGCCTAGCCTTTTTCCAACTATGTTGCTGTCTACTGCTATTCTAACCGTATGCAGTTAAATATCAGATTTTACATGAACGGACTGTCTGTCTGAACTCCACAACCCAACCACTGGGTAATTCAATATCCCCTGATAAGACTAGTTGTCAAACAGATCTACGAATGACAGCTGCTGGGGCCGACCGGGACCAACGGCTTTACGTGCTTTTCGAGGCACGGAGTGTCCTCAGTATGAAAAGGATAACCATTTCATCGATACCCCACAGCAAGCGTGGTTTAACCACGACCAAATTGAACCTTAGTGTTTTTATTTATTTAGCCACGAGCCGCACCTCTAACAAAACAAAACGTACCTAATAAAATTATTATATACTCTGTGACGTGACAGTCTGTTATACATAGTTCATTACTTCATTCGTTCTTTATATAATTCTTTTTCTTTCGTTCTTTTCACTGCAACACGCTTTTACGATAGGTGTGTTACATATTATTCTCTAGGAAATTACAATTTATATTAATTTGAATCATTTATTTAGTGTTCGAAGAAAAACTTAATTTCTTTTTTCATTTCAGTAATTCGTGATTACAACAACAAGCACAATGGTTGCTGCCAAGAAACAGGTTAGTGAATTATTCTTACACACGTGTTTGTATAATTATTGGACTTGAACGGGGTTTTTTGATATTTTTATTTAATAATCCTAAATAATTAGAGTCCAAGATAAACTGATACAAGATAGGCTTGCTTATTTCATAATTTGTAAGGTTGAGAACGTATCAAACATTTCTAAGCATTTTGTAGGTTAAGTGACCTAAGTTGCTGTTTATTACAATAGTTATGATGACCATTCCAGCTATTGATGATTTTAGTTGTCATTGGTAGGTATTATTCTGACTTGTCCTTTCTTTCAATCGTTTTCTCTTTACAGAAAAAGACCATTGAGTCTATCAACTCCCGCTTGGCCCTGGTTATGAAATCTGGCAAGTACTGTCTTGGCTACAAGCAGACGTTGAAGACACTCCGCCAGGGCAAAGCTAAGCTGGTCATCATTGCTAAGAATGCTCCTCCTCTAAGGTGAGACTACTGAGAAGTAGAGTTTCCCGATATTGTTTGTCAAAGGGAAGCATATGGAGTCTCTGGACTAAGAAGTATGGATTCCCTCATAGTGATTCATGAAGCAGTCATGTTGAATGAAATTATTACTAACTTAAACCTACTCAGTAGGAATGAGGTGTAACAAGTATTACTTTTATTTATCCACTTTTCCACACTGTACTTTGACTGGGTTACAATGTGTATTCATAGAAATACACATTGTTAACCCAGTCAAAGTACAGTGTGGAACAAAAGTTAGTATTTTAAACATTGCAAAAAATACGTGATTGTTTCTGATCCACATGGGAAACCTATGGAGTAGTCAAAACCCATTTGCTGAACTTTGGCAGGTAAGCAAATCATGCATTTGTTGTTGTGTTATATTAGTCAGCGCTAGTACTACAGCAGTGTGGTCGAAGATTAATTAGTAATGAACTAAAATGCAACAGATATTGAGGTAAAAGTTGCAGCTAATGCCACACGCAATTATATCTTGCACACAATTTTAAATTCCATTTGTGAAGTTTTTAATTTATTATCATTTAACAATTAAAATTGCTCAGCATATTGGTGATCTGTTTACACTTACTCTAAATCTGGGTGCTTTTGAATATGGTAACTCATAAACCAACATTTAAGTGCACAGGTATTCCTAGTTTAGGAGGCAGGGTTTCATTTCTTTTTCACTTTTAATCATTGGGATCCATAGCTAGATATTAAGCATTATTTTAAGGCCTTGTGACATTAAACAATTATTAGCATTATTAACTATTGAAGAGTTAAATATGACGATGGCTGGGAATGCTAATGCCACGAAGCTGAAGGTTTCTAGCAAATGCCGAAATCAAACATACTGTTGCAAAAGAGCGAAAGTGTTTAAATTTTATTCTGTATTTTAGTAGTAATTTATTTTCTACTACTTAAGGTAATTTATCATTTCTCTCTCATGAACTTTTTGATATAGTTAAAATGGTGTGCGTTACGCGTTAGCCCAGCAAAATAATGTCGAAAATAGTAATTTAATTGTCAGTTAGTTGGTAAGCTCCTGAAATTGTTGCGCACATTTTTAAATTTGTTGCTCATAGAGTTTTTTAGTTATTTTACAAAAACATTTACCTTGTCTAGACAACTAATTATATCGCTAATATTTATTTCAATATGCCCATTAAAAAAGAAAATGTTTGACTGTGGTAACGTTACCCCAGCAGGAAACGTTTTTGTGAAATAACTCAAAAACTATAACAAATTTAATAATGTGCGCAACAATGACAGGAGCTGGCTAATTGTCTGAAACATTTAAATTACTATTTTCGACATTATTTTGCTGGGGTAACGCACACGTTAAAATGACCTTTTTATATTTATACAGTTAAAATCATCCTTTAAAGTTGAAAAATCATTTTATATTTTCAACCGACTTTTTTTTAATGTTTGTTTCCTGATTTCTCGGGACTGGGTGAACCGATTTTAATGATTCTTTTTTTATTTGGAAGCTAATTTGGTCCAATTCTGACCATGGCATCCATGAGAAAACCGTATAAGTCTTAAATTTGCATTAAGTATGTGCGCGATTTGTTACGCGATTTCTCAGGCAAACGTAAACCGATTTTGAAAATTCTTTTTTTTATAGATAGGTTATGTTTCAGGGGTGGTCCCGTATAAATTTTATCGAAATTGATTCAGCACTTTTTGAAAAATCAACAAATACCCAAAAATTTTACATAGACGACGTTTTAGTTTCATCAATCTTTGTAGTAGTTAACTTTCAATCTCTTCTTAATAGATTTGAATGAGAAGGAGGTACTAAAAAGCGGAAAATAAAAAGCTTTTTACAAAAAAGACAACCGCCTTCAAAAAGTGAAAAATAACTTTAGCACAGAACACACATTGACTTTAGTTTCGGAAGTCGGTGGCAATACAAAACAACAAACAGAACAAAGCCACTGAATTTCGAAACTAAAGTCAATGTGTGTTCTGTGCTAAACTTATTTTTCACTTTTTGAAGGTGGTTGTCTTTTTTGTAAAAAGCTTTTTTTAATTTTATTTTAGACAACCTGAATGTCTTAGGGATTTAAGTCTTCGGCTTCGGCCGAAACTTGTGGCAATAATAGCCGATTATGCCTTTGTCCGCCACATCAAAAAAGCTAAAATGTCCCTTCGGCGCCAAGCTAAGTTACATACTCCATGGAATTAGTAAAGAAGTTTGTCATGTACTTGTGACCGTGGCGTGCTGGGCACATTTTGGTTTGTCATCTATACATGACTCAGTAATCAGGTTCAGCTAGAAATTGAACTTTGGTTGAACACTACCATCAATAGATATCGTTCAGCAGAACTAATGATCATTGGCTTAAAGTTTTACTGAAGTAGGATTTGCATCTACAGTGATTTATTTTGTTATAGGAAATCAGAAATTGAGTATTATGCACTCCTGGCGAAGACGGGCGTGCACCATTACAGTGGAAACAACATTGAGTTGGGCACAGCATGCGGAAAGTACTACAGGGTGTGCACACTTGCAATCACGGACCCTGGTGATTCTGACATCATCACGACACTGCCTGAGTCGCAGGTGTAGACGTATCTGTAATATAATTTAAAAACCATTTTGCTGTTTTATTTATCCTGACCTTGCGACCCGTCTTGTGGAAGTGAAGGTGAACGCTATCTAGTAAATGGTGTTATACTTCGTAGCACGACCACACCACATTCATTATAACTAGAGATGTGCAGACTAGTCGGTAAAGCCGATTATCCGGCCACTATCGACTATTCGGTAAAGAGCGCTGACTATGGCTTCTTACTTTGTACCTATGTATTTCTCAATAAAATGTAATTACGGATTAGACAGGGTTTATAACAAATGAAATGCAATACAATCCATGTAAATTATTTTAATTATGTAGACACTTTGTCTGTATTAGTATACCTAGCAGGACCCTGTGTGCGTTACCCCAGCAAAATATTGTCGAAAATAGTAATTTCAATATTACAGGCAATTAGTTGTCCCGCTTCTGTAATTGTTGCGCACATTTTTAAATTTGTTGCACATATAGATTTTGAGTTATTCCACAAAAACATTTCCTGCTGGGGTAACGTTACCGCAGCCAGACATTTTCTTTTATAATGGGAATATTGAAATAAATATTAGCCATATAATTAGTAGTCGTCTACGAGGTAAATGTTGCAACTTATTTTGTATTTGTTCTTCCTTCGACTGCGATGTTATTCAAGATTTTGCTGGAGTAACGTTTGTGGTTTTGCTGGATCTCTTTCGAGCTCTTATTCAAAGTGTTAGGACCTATTTAAGTGTTTTTATATTTAATTAATTAACCTTTGAATGGTGCATTAATTTTGTTATTTTATTACCCAACTAATTCAAACTAATTCTTAAGAAATCATGTAAAAAAAAAAATAAGAATCTGCTTATCCGTTTCAGAGATCCAGCCAAACCACAAACGTTACTCCAGCAAAATCTTGGATAACATCGCAGTCGAAGGAAGAACAAATACAAAATAAGTTGCAATATTTACCTCGTCTAGACTACTAATCATATGGCTAATATTTATTTCAATATTACCATTATCAAAGAAAATGTCTGGCTGCGGTAACGTTACCCCAGCAGGAAATGTTTTTGTAGAATAACTCAAAATCTATATGTGCAACAAATTTAAAAATGTGCGCAACAATTACAGAAGCTGGAGAACTAATTGCCTGTAACATTTAAATTACTATTTTCGACATTATTTTGCTGGGGTAACGCACACCAGGACCCTACATTTAATCCGATTGAAAGTTAAATGCAGGGGGGGACAGTCATATTTGGCTTTGACCAAAAGATGATGGCTACATCTACATGTTGTTCCCAAAACTTTAGTTTGTAAAACTTTTGTTATGTTTGTAAGTAAAGTATCTCAACAGATGTCGCTACAAAAACCAATTTCATTATTATCGTGATTATTAAAAGTTTCCAATTAAAATGAGCTTATTTTAATATTTTTACACATTAAAATAAATAATAATCTGTTACAAATTCAAAATGGTGGCTGTATCACTGCGTATACGCATGCTTGTATCATCTTTTCTTTTCTATTTTAGTTTGTATTATGGTTGTGAAATCTTCCAGAAAGTACAACAAGTGATAATAAGCCAGTTCCGCCTAGAATGGTTTCGTTACCTACCGTTAATAAGCGGTTGCACCAAATAATAAAGCTCTATTTCTATTCATCCAGTACCCACCTATACTATAGTACATGCTAGCTATAGACGCTGGATTAGTTCGGGAACAAATTGAAATTGTAGACAGCGCCGTTGCGCTTATTGGCATAAATATATCGTAAGAGCACTATACTTCTAGTACTCTTTGGTTAAATGTTAGTTTGTACGGCTTACTGAGCGGGATCAAACCACCCCAGCGGGCGCCGGTGCACGCCCCGCGCGCCTTGACTGTGACAGGTCACGCACACAGCTGTGCGTGTAGTAGTGCTCCTGCGCACGTGTGCGTTACCCCAGCAAAATAATGTCGAAAATAGTAATTTAAATGTTGCAGGCAATAAGTTATCCAGCTTCTGTAATTGTTGCGCACATTTTTAAATTTGTTGCACATATAGATTTTGAGTTATTCCACAAAAACATTTCCTGCTGGGGTAACGTTACCGCAGCCAGACATTTTATTTTATAATGGGAATATTGAAATAAATATTAGCCATTTAATTAGTTGTCTAGACGAGGTAAATGTTGCAACTTATTTTGTATTAATTTGTTCTTCCTTCGACTGCGATGTTATTCAAGATTTTGCTGGAGTAACGTTTGTGGTTTTGCTGGATCTCTGAAACGGGTAAGCAGATCCTTATCATCTTTTTTACATGACTTCTTAAGAAAAAACACTTCAATAGGTCCTAACACTTTGAATAAGAGACCTAAAGACTTACTTTAAACGTTATTTTGTAGCTTGTATCTGTCTTCAAATGTATGTGAAGTTTCATTAGTATCCTGTTAGCAATAAACAAATTATGATGAAATTCAGTTCTCCACTTTGACGATCAAAATGTAGTTAGTTGCTTAGTTCAGTTATATTCCTGTAAAATTTCAGCGTAGTACATACAATAATTAACGAGATAATAAATTAAAAGTCACAGGAAGCGTAAAACCGGGGTAACCCGACCATATTTAGGTGGTTACAAAAAAGCGACCGCATATTACAATAATTATGCTACCTTCTTAAATATGTAGGATAGGTTTACAAGTTTAGTACAGATGTGTACACAAGTTTTGAAATTTTATTTACAGGTAAAATAATAATTTCAATAAAACTTTCAAAATATTGATAAAACTTAAAAATAATCACAGGTAGCAATACTGTTTTATGGCATTTTCTATTACTTTTTAAATTGTAGTTTACACTGTCTTTAATAATATGAATCTTCACTTTTAAAATATAAATTAAGATTTAAAACCATCGCAGAAAATAACAGATATAGAATAAATGTTTTAAGTTCACATTATGCCTACTAATACCTACTTATATTGTTTAATATATCGTTTATCACAGAGTGATGGTATTACAAAATAACACCACAATGTAGTAAAATGCTTACAGTAAGGGCCGGCGCTCACTGCCGGCATGGCACGGCACGGAATGGCACGTCGTGCTTCGGCAGCTCGAAGGACGCTTTGGCATGCCGCGTCACGTCGTGGCGTCCCGCAGCATGCTCAGCCACTTCTCCCTTGCCCCCCGCACCCCACTCAGACTGCGCGCATTTGCCAAAGACACCGCCGCACCTATTTCAAACCTTATTTCAATTAGTTTAGCTGTGATAATCCTATGACCTAAGTGACTTGTGAGACGCAGCGGCCTGCCACGGCACGTTGCGGCATGCCACAGCACGTCGTGGCGTGCCGCAGGGCGCCGCGGTATGCCACGACGTGCCGCGGTATGGTTGTATCGAAATAAAGCAATATTAGTTCTAAACTCGATGAAATAAAATTCAAAATAACTTGATTAGTAATAGAATCCTTTGCCATGACACGCCGTGCCGTGCCGGCAGTGAGCGCCGGCCCTAAGTCCCACTGTTTTATAGTCTAATTTCAAATACTTATCACAATATTTTTTCCAAGCTACATAGAGATAGTTGTATTCTAAAAATGACTTAAATGATTTAAAAATAACATCTAATATTGAACAGTGTACGCGTCTGTACCGAACATGTAAGGTGTATTATACTAAACATTTTAGAAGGTAGCATAATGTACTGCGCGGTCGCTTTTTTGTAACCACCTTAATATGGTCGGGTTACCACGGTCACGGTCTTGCGCTTCCTAATGGCTTTTATTTTATTATCTCGTTAATTATTGTACGTACTACGCTGAAATTTTACAGGAAGAAAACTGAACTAAGCAACTAATTATTGATATATTATTCAGTTTATATATCCACACATACAGGGTTATCGGGGGCCAAATAACTCCGCGCGCATTTTGACCGTCAAAGTGGAGAACTGAATTTCATCATAATTTGTTTATTGCTAACAGGATACTAATGAAACTTCACATACATTTGAAGACAGATACAAGCTACAAAATAACGTTTAAAGTAAGTCTTTAGGTCTCTTATTCAAAGTGTTAGGACCTATTGAAGTGTTTTATATTTAATTAAATAACCTTTGAATGGTGCATTATTTCTGTTTTTTTTATTACCCAACTAATTCAAACTAATTCTTAAGAAGTCATGTAAAAAAGATGATAAGGATCTGCTTACCCGTTTCAGAGATCCAGCAAAACCACAAACGTTACTCCAGCAAAATCTTGAATAACATCGCAGTCGAAGGAAGAACAAATACAAAATAAGTTGCAACATTTACCTCGTCTAGACAACTAATTATATGGCTAATATTTATTTCAATATTCCCATTATAAAAGAAAATGTCTGGCTGCGGTAACGTTACCCCAGCAGGAAATGTTTTCAACCGACTTCAAAAAAGGAGGAGGTTATCAATTCGTCTGTATTTTTTTTTTTTTTATGTTTGTTACTTGATTTCTCGAGACTGGGTGAACCGATTTTGATGATTCTTTTTTTATTTGGAAGCTAGTGCTTCCCGTGTGGTCCCATTTTAATTTGGTCCAGTTCTGACCATGGCATCCATGAGAAAACCGTATAAGTCTTAAATTTGCATTAAGTATGTGCGCGATTTGTTACGCGATTTCTCAGGCAAACGTAAACCGATTTTGAAAATTCTTTTTTTTATAGATAGGGTATGCTTCAGGGGTGGTCCCATATAAATTTTATCGAAATTGATTCAGCACTTTTTGAAAAATCAACAAATACCCAAAAATTTTACATAGGCGACGTTTTAGTTTCATCAATCTTTGTAGTAGTTAACTTTCAATCTCTTCTTAATAGATTTGAATGAGAAGGAGGTACTAAAAAGCGGAAAATAAAAAGCTTTTTACAAAAAAAGACAACCGCCTTCAAAAAGTGAAAAATAACTTTAGCACAGAACACACATTGACTTTAGTTTCGGAAGTCGGTGGCAATACAAAACAACAAACAGAACAAAGCCACTGAATTTCGAAACTAAAGTCAATGTGTGTTCTGTGCTAAAGTTATTTTTCACTTTTTGAAGGCGGTTGTCTTTTTTGTAAAAAGCTTTTTTTGTGGAATAATTCAAAATCTATACGTGCAACAAATTTAAAAATGTGCACAACATTTACAGAAGCTGGAGAACTAATTGCCTGTAACATTTAAATGACTATTTTCGACATTATTTTGCGGGGGTAACCCACACCCTGCGCACGGCATTAGTATGAAGCTTACTTTCTGCTCGATTTTTTATTCTTGTGCTAAATACTACGCACATCAACATTTAACTTTCAATCGGATTAAACTTAGGGTCCTGCTGGGTATACAGACATGGGTTTTTGGACCTTAAGGAGGTACCTAGCAATAAAAAATAAAATTAATAAAAATTACTATCATAGCGTTTATTACATAGTCATTGTTACACTGGGTATGTATGACGTCTCGCTCCGTTACTTCCAAACCTGGGAACAATAATGGTAAATCATCATCACATTATTTATTTTTTATTAAGGCACATCAACAACACAAATATTTACAAATAACCGAGAACAGAGACATGGACTAGTGTTTACGTCAGTTACAGACCTGTATTATGTCATAGCCATAGCAAACAACGTTATATTCATTGTACTAAGCCGGATTAATATTTAGTGTATATTTGAGTATCAATCCACTACACTATCCGTGATCTAAGAGTCTATCACGATTGCAAACTTAGTTTCGAAAAGCATGTTGATGCCATCGTCGCTAAAGCTTCTAAATCCCTGGGTTTCAGTGTGCGTTTCGACCGCGCGGCCACGGCGATATTTCGAAAAAAAAAAAAACTATTCCAAGATTATGTAATATTTTGTAAAAGCCGATTCCCAAAACCATAAATTTGTCGCAGTTATGGTAAAAAAGTTATAAGGGTTTGAACGTAACGGCCACGGAGATCTTTAAAACTAAGCCTAGCAGAGACCTGAATTTCAGGTAAATAACAGATACAATTATTAAAAAAAAATAAAAAATACAGAAAAAAAATCCTAGGTTTATATTTTAGGAGCTGCAAGAAACCCCATGGCCGCGCCATTGAAACGGTGAATAACACGCTAGCGCCGATATCACGCTGAAAACGCATCGCAGACGTCTGAAATTCATTGTAAAATCTAGATCTGAATTTGTCGAAAATGGAAAAGATATACAAAAAATACCTAGGTTTGTATTTTAGGAGCTGTAAGACTAAAACCCCATGGCCGCGCCATTGAAACGGCGGAAAACACGTTATCGCTGATTTCTCGCTGAAAAAGCATCGCAGAGCTCTGAAGTTTTTTGCAATACCTAGATTTGAATTTGTCGAAAATGTAAAAAATATACAAAAAATACCTAGGTTTATATTTCAGGAGCAGTAGTGCGGTATCGTGTAAAAATAAGTTTTGATTATCTATCGAAGAAAGTAAGTATTAGTGAGTTTTTTTTTTATAAACAACACCTATTAATATGTAGAACTACCGATAATATGCAAAACATATTTTTTATTCATAATACAAAGCCTTGCAATGTGTTTTGAATATTTCGATAGGGTGACCATGCCTTGTTGTTTACAGAAAACTTTCCACCTGTTGTAATAGAAATCATGTCCCAAGGATTCTAAATTGAATTAAAATGAAACGAAGAGATACTATACCTATCTCTATTTCTTTAAAAATCACATATATCACAGATTGTTTACTTACACTAAGATATAAACTTCTATTAAAATCACAAATCACAGATTGTTTACTTACTACACCAAGATAAATATTTTTTATTAATATGACCTCATGGAGAGGAGACAATTGTCGAAATCATGCAAAAAAAATTACATTTCACACAAACCAAAACTACAAAATAAGGTAACCACCTCGTATAAAACGTCAATATTTTTGAGATTTCCACCAAGAAATCGAGGGTCAAGAAAAAAGTGGTTGCATATTCCCAGGGCCGGCCCTAGCCATCTGGGAGCCCCGGGCGAGTCATGCCTTTAGCGCCCTTTTAGGTATACTTATTTCATTACAATTAAAAAAAAATCTACCAGATCTTTAATAAAATCAAGCTAAACATACATTAACAAAAAAAATACTGTAAAATTACCGTGTAAAATGCAAGAAACACGATTATGACATTTGATATTTTATTAGAATTTAACATTTCTTCAGATTTATTCAATATAAAATTATCACAATTAATTGCTCATATATCGCTGCCCCAGTTGAATAGTAAGATATCTTGACCGAAGTTTCTTGTTGTTGTATGTGTAATAATTAACTATTTACGTGATTTTTAAAGAAATAAAGATATATTATTATGTTTTGTATCTCTTCGTTTCATTTTAATTCAATTTAGAATCCTTGGGACATGATTTCTATTACAACAGGTGGAAAGTTTTCTGTAAACAACAAGGCATGGTCACCCTATCGAAATATTCAGAACACATTGCAAGGCTTTGTATTATGAATAAAAAATATGTTTTGCATATTATCGGTAGTTCTACATATTAATAGGTGTTGTTTATAAAAAAGAACTCACTAATACTTACTTTCTTCGATATATAATCAAAACTTATTTTTACACGATACCGCACTACTGCTCCTGAAATAGAAACCTAGGTATTTTTTGTATATTTTTTACATTTTCGACAAATTCAAATCTAGGTATTACAAAAAACTTCAGACCTCTGCGATGCTTTTTCAGCGAGATATCAGCGATAACGTGTTTTCCACCGTTTCAATGGCGCGGCCATGACCGTTTTTGTCTTGCAGCTCCTAAAATATAAACCTAGGATTTTTTTCTGTATTTTTACATTTTTTTTACAAATTCAATCTGTTATTTACCTGAATTTTAGGTCTCTGCTACGCTTAGTTTTAAACATCTCCGTGGCCGCACGGTTCTCCGCGTTTCAATGGCGCGGCCACGTTCAAACCCTTATAACTTTTTAACCGTATCTTCGACTTTATGGTTTTGGGAATCAACTTTTACAAAATTTTACATAATCTTGGAATAGTTTTTTTTTTTCGAAATATCGCCGTGGCCGCGCTTTCGAAACGCACACCGCGGCCATGGGGTTTTTATCTTGCAGCTCCTAAAATATAAACCTAGGATTTTTTTCTGTATTTTTACATTTTTTTTACAAATTCAATCTGTTATTTACCTAAATGAGTAACAAACATCCAAACATCTTCACAAACTTTCACATTTATAATATTAGTAGGATCATGGAATAGTTTTTTTTCCGAATTCGAATATGGAATCCTTGCTATCACAAATATATTGACCGCATTGAGCGCATACAAAAGAAATTTATAATTTTTTTATGTTTTCATCAAAAAGTACCATATCATTCCAATAGCTACCTCAATCTATGTAAGAAATATCATCTCTTACCATTGATGAATCGTCGTGAGATCTCTGACTGCATATTTTTATTGAAAACGGTTCAGGGCGACATAAATTGTTCTGATATTCTGTCAACTTTCTACTTTGTTCCAAGTAAGTCCAAACGGTTCAATCCACCATTACCGGTGCCATTTGCAGGTACAAACTACAGGCAAAATTCGTACGTTATGCGTGTAAGTAGCTACTTTAATAAAGCGGGCAAACAATTCGACTTTGATCTTTTTGAAACAAGTGTGAGCTCGGCCAAAAAAGTGTCGAACAATGAATTTCTTTAAAACTTAGATTCAGTAGACACAATAGTATTTTAACATCTGGCTCTCTTGGCTGATATTTAAAAAATAAATTAATGAATTACGAGTTTTTATTAGAGGCGGTACGCATATATAGCGTTTTGTATAAAACGAAATGGTGACTGAGGGGCACAAATGGAAGGTCGCGGCCTGTTTACGGTCCGGTCACATCCCTGACGTGTGTGAACAAAAAGTCCCTGACGGGACTGGGATGCACGGTCTTAGCACGGCCACGGCCCTGATATGTGTGGATAGAGCTTAAATAAGAAACAAAAGAAGTTTAATTGTTATCACGCTTGATGGGCTTAAGTGTCCCGTAACGTGATAAACGCCGAATAGACAGTGCCGGTGGCGGTCACTTGTCAGTAGTCAGGGCTATAATTTGGTTCGACACCAGTTGTTGCCACTGGCGAGTAAGGTCCTATTGCTGCTGTTAAACGTATTTACGTATTCTTCCTTTAATTACATTACTGTTCCCGTACCCTGGCACAATCGTACCCAGCCGTCATATTAGTGAAACTCCCACTCCCCCCCTCTTCCTCTTATTCCTTACGTAATACATAGGTATTCCCTATACTGAACATTGGTACTGGGTGGAAGAGGAGAGATAGGAGCGACATGCCCGTCTAAACGTGTATGAAGATCAGAGCATTACCGTTAGCAGAGACCTACATTACTTCTAAACAGTTATAAGTATTTTTATTTGATTACTTTTATGTTGTTATATAATTATATATATGTACAGATAGAGTATGAGTGTCTTTCTTTGTTATAAGTTATACATTAGAAATTTAATAGCAGTGATTACTTTGAACATAGAGTATAATGTATTGTCACAACGATTGCTTTTTGTGCGTCGGGTACGATTGTGAAATATTTTCTGGGTACGCTAGTGACATAAATAATATTACAACTTTCTTCTAGCTTACTGGCATAATCGCGCTCGGCCGCTGTGCTGAGTCACGTGCTGGATTGACCTCGGCATTGCATCTAACAAAATTATAGGCCATCAAATGAAAATTATCACAATCGTACCCAGTCTATCCTGTCTCCCTATTGCAAATTGGCAAACTATTGATAATCTACATTTTAGACTCTAAAACAATTGATAGTATCGATAGTATTACACTCATTCAATAGTATTGCCAAGGAACTATTAGTTAATCTGGCATTGCTCCGTTCTGAGCTATCGATAAATATCGATACTACTACTATCGATAGATTTATTGATACTGTACATCGATAGTATAGCAACGCTAGTCGGCTGGCGGAGAGGTGAAGAGAAACTTACTCAAGACAGCAGCAGCAGAAGGCATTACATTTTTTTAACCAAATCTATGCTCAAGGCGAGATTAATATGAGTAGCATTCCATAATACAGGCTTTAATAGTTATTTGTTATACAAGAGTGCAAAGTTGCTTTTTAACCGCGTGTTCAATTTTGATGACCGAGCAAGCGAAGGATTCTCCTGAGGATAATCCTGAGCGTTAGCGAGGGAATCAAAAGAGCACGAGGTGAAAAATCTTTGCACTCGAGTGCAACACGTAACTTTTCATTCCACCTCAGCGAGGAAATGACTAAATGCAAAAAAAAAACGTTTACAAAGTCTGAGTTTTTAACAAATTAAAAAAAAGTTGTATGATATATTCGGCACCATAGAGGTAGCAGTAAATAGGTTTAATGTTTTTTTTTTAATTCACAAACTTAGTGCACACGATGTTCTAAATTCAATTTACTTTATCCTCTAGAGAATAAAAACGGCTTTTCCACTCAGATATTGAAGATAAATTTACTTTATCCTCTAGAGAATAAAAACGGCTTTTCCACTCAGATATTGAAGATTAAAAATACTCTTTCCGAGATGGTGGGATGAAAAGATACTTTTTATCTGGGTACATAAAGTAGCTTCTCAAGGATATAAGTATATTTTTTAATGAGTTTGTAGACATATCCTGCCATGAATAGATATTACTTTAAAATTAATTAACGTTGTGTTGAATACAATTGCAACTTACCTGATTAGAAAGATTTCTCAATCTTAACAATCTATCGACTGCCTTTCAATAATATCAGTGGTTTATGTGGGTTGATCAATTTCATCCCATTCCTGAAAAATGAGTAAAAGGATTAAAATAATATTTACAACTAACATTACATACAAATGAAATCTACATCCTACTGCATCTCAACGTAACTGCTGATAGTGTATTTATTTTTTACTATTACTTTCCAAATATAAAAAATAATGGTCAAAGTAGTTAGCATAATTTGGTATTTCGAATGTTCTGTTCTTAGTAGGCACGCAACCACGCCCTGTTACACCCAAGATGAGTTGCCAACATTATGTGTTCACATGTATAAATGCTTTGTAAAAGCTTCTAAAAATAAAGCTAATGCTTTATCGAAAACCAGCATGATCAACAACCAACTAAGAGTGCTAACTTGAGAGTGTAAGCCTTAAAACTTATTTGTATTACTTTCCTGTCTTTCTACAATTTAGTCATGAAATTATATCTTTACATCTTATTTGTATTTACTTCATAAAATACATGTGTATTAATTTCTCAGTATTCTTTGTTTGTTCATGGCCAGCGGTAAATGCTATATTTTCTAAGTAAATTTACTAAGTTACTTTAACCTGTTGGACATTCAAGAATGAGTTAATTAACCATTTAGTCTTTAGACCTAATGACTTGTCTTGTCATGGGAATTGGGGCTCTTTTTGTCCAGTCTAGCTTCAATGCTGTTCATAAGTAGCCAATACCTTATAGCTCCATTTCGGGATGGAATCAATTTGGTCTTATGAAATAACGATGCATGGGCTTGTTAAAAAAAAATATTTTACTACATTGTCTATATGATATCATACATTATTTTTACGGCAATAGGCATGCCCCATACCATATGAATACCTTCTAAAACTTAATATCGTCAGCGACGAAAAATACATAATACATATTGGCCTACCCTTTTCAGGGAATGAGCGACTTTAATTTTTTGCAATCATGATTTTTCTTTTTACGTAATTAAGTACAGCTAGTATGGAATAATTTTCATCACGCTTACAGGAATTAATCAACATACTTACAAATAACCTTATTACTATAATAAATTGTGCAATATCATGGTTTAAGAAAAATATGTTACCTGTGTCTTTATTTTGTATTCTAAAAATGTATCTTCAAAGCAGGTAGACAAAAATAAGTAGACGCATGTGTTAAGTTTCTCTCGTGCTGCAGACCAAATACCTTGTAGGTACTAGAGAGAATTTTACCTAGTTAATTAATAGTTTCTTCAGTTTGGTTATCTCTTACATGAAAAGCCCATAATTTTTGATATTATATAGTTTCTGTGTGTTACTTACTAATTAAATTGATTGAAGTGTTTCCATTCTTCTCAGAACCATATTCAGTAACTTTTAAACCTTAAATTACAACTCAAAAATTGATGATAAAGGTAGTCTATTACTACGATTTTTAGTTGTCTGGGCTTCTACACATAATTCAGACTTTTAATATACTTAGGCGATTCAAGTCCACATTAGTTTTTCCTGTGCATAACAAAATTATGCAAGTAGGGGTACACAGGGTACAGTTGCTTGTCCTAAAATTTGAATGAATATTTAAGGATACCTTGAAATTACTGCATTATTTAATCATTCAATAAATAAATACAAACAAATATATCTACTGTAAAAGAGCCTCCCAACATTAAAATGTTTGTTCCAGTTACAAGTTTGTTCGAACTTATCTGAAGTTTTACAGTAATTGCTGATTACTGTCAGCCTGCATCTTTCCACTGTAAAGGAATAGGTTATTTCGATCCAGCGCTAATGTTGATAGTGAAATAACATCTTTACCTATTTAGTAACCATTGTATTAAAATACATTGAAAGACAAAGTGATCTTTAACAGTTTGGTCTAGGTGGTATTAGGGTGCGGTCCCATTGAAAGCTATTAATTTGTTTCTTATTTATTTTACTAATTGTTCAAGAAGAGCTAAACTGCAATTTGATCTACAAGGTTTGACAGAAATGACAATATAACAGTCTACTAGTTTTCATTCAGGTCACATTATCAACAACGAAAATTCTAGCTCAGTTACTGCAAGTAGTGTTGTAGGGTTAATGGTTCTAGGTGTGTACCCAATTGCGTTTGCTAGCTTACCGGTTTATAATTTGCCAATAACCACCTTTAGTTAATAGTTTATTAACCAACTATCTAATAGTTACTAGCTATCAATGGGATGGCGCGCCCTTAATCGGACTTCTCCAAGGCTATAAAATATTTAAGATGTCCATTGTTGTGTTTAGAATGTCGTTTTTCAATTATTCTTAATTATTATCAATGGAAGTAATTATCTCATTATTATCATCATCCTATTTATTAGTACCTAGTAATTAATGAAAGCATGATAATTATTAGGTTACCATTTAAAAATAGCACTTTTGTATGTATACTTTTGTATTTACTTATGTATATTGCACTTACATTTGTGTACTGTAACATACTTTGAGGATGTAAGTTGTTTAATTACAATATTATTTAGTGGTGCTATGTAAGCATGGGCTCACCTATTTTGAAATAAAGCATACACATCAAATGTTAGTTCATATTTTTATTGTGAATTGAGTCCTTAAATCTAAAACATTATGGTACTTCATTATACCATTGTTACAAAAAAATGAGCCAAAGTAGAAGTTGCTACAACAGTTAGAAATTATTTATAAATATTGCTTGGTAAAATAGTTACAGCCCTAATCATTATAATAGATTCTTTTGAGGTTCTTCTGAAATTGGAACTTAATCTTATTTTGTTA
Source organism: Charanyca ferruginea (assembly GCA_947361185.1). Taxonomy (NCBI): domain Eukaryota; kingdom Metazoa; phylum Arthropoda; class Insecta; order Lepidoptera; family Noctuidae; genus Charanyca; species Charanyca ferruginea. Next base: position 13,966,088 of record OX376059.1, on the reverse strand, counting down.
AAAAAAACCCCCAACATGTTTATTATTGTCTCTTCTCAATGGTCTCATTCAGTCATATACATATTATTTAACACTCTGTCCAAACTCTCACCTAACTAAAACGTGACGTATACATCGCAAACTGCATTGTATAGTAGTACATCCATTAGCTTCAATAATTTGATCCAGATACTTTATTTTGAATGTGTACCATAAAGACGTAAATGATATTCTGTATAGTCAAACAGATCACCAGCTGCCTGTAATGCAAACAATTATAATAGACGTCAAAACTTATCCACAAATGAATACACATAAACACTATGGAGCTGTAATCCACTGGATAGAAGATTTATTTTTGTTTTTTGTAAATAAATACTTGACATTTTTAATACTGGTTCATAAAAAATCGAATTAAAAGGATATTATAAAAACAGAATTAAACATCGATCTCACAATACTTATGGCAATTGTGGTTTAGCAATGATTTTATTTTCTACCTCAATATCGCTTACCCAGTTATATGGAAAGTCTTGTTCATTTTTCAACACAACCGTTTTAGTTTAATACCATAAATTGACAGATGGTACACAAAATTAGCGTTTCCTAGGATTGCTATAAAGATTGGATGCTTTATCGACATTGATGTTAAATCAACAGTACATTTTGTTTTTGCAAAAATTTGAACCACTATTGACAGATTAAACATGTCTATGTGGGTAGCAAATCAAAGGAAACCAGTTAAACTGGTTCAGATTTTGAAGACGTCAAAATATTAAAAGGATTTTATTATCTATTGTACTTAAAAACGTAAATTTTTATCGGTTCTTAAACCAATATTTCAGTCTCCTTTGATACTGAATTAGAGACAATTTTGCATGTATACACAACATTTGTTTATCCTAGATAACATTATGCTTTTATTTGCTGGTTTATAACTACTTTTTTATATTGATTGTAGCCCTTGCATTCATTATTTATTTATCTCTTAATTAACCTATCTCTTTCATGACCTTATTTACTACCTAAAATTATTATAAAGAGACCTAATGTTTTACTTCAAGCATAACAAGCAGCATTCATGTCATTGCTAAAAATACTGACTTGGTGCTTAATCATAGAGGTTGAATACCATTTTTAACAGGAAGTAATACATAGGAGTGGCGAAAATTGTCTCACTCCGTCCTAGGTGGCCGATAGGGGCATATGACATGAAGAAAGTCAAATATATTTTACAAAAGCAGTTTCTAATAGTAGAAGTTTTAAACGTCACACGACGAACGTAACAGGTGACCTCTAGGCCAATTAGGTACAGAAATTATTTTACCAATAGAAAGCTACTTGTATGCTTCAGCAGAAATTGATGGGCGCTCGTGGCTAAGCGGGGCGTAACATCATATTATACTAGTTACATAATATGTTGTTTCTTAACTACCGTCTAACCATTGTGTACAATTTTCCGCAGAACGGTTTACCATGCTTTTCGCTCATCTAGGACGAAGGGATTGAAACATTCATTTGGGATAACACTTAGAAATTTGACTAGAATGTAGCAGCATATGAAATCTATGTAGAAGTAGATTTCTACACAGATTTAATATGTTCGATACTTACCATAATTATTGTTATACTGCGGCTGCGGTTGTTGATAGGAGTTATAGGAGGGCTGCGAGTACGAGTCGTAGGCAGGCGCTGGCCCACCGTACGCGGGCTCAGCGCCGCCATAACCAGCGTCGCCTGCACCGCCAGCCCCACTGCCGCTAATATCAAATTGGTATTCATTATATTAAATCACCATCACCTACTAACACTAAAGCCCACTTACACCACTAAAAATATTACTGTCTTTGTCAGTGATGTTTTAAATACGTTTAAGAGCTAAATTTATTTTTAGTGATCATTGCACAAGTGCATTTAAATATGACCCCTTAGCTAAGTAAAATTTTATTTGTACAGATAGCATCATCAACTGCTTACCCCCCACGCATTAAAATTACTTCGGATAGGCGGTGTAAGCAGTTTATGACGCTGTCCGTACCTATATGAGTACATTTCAAAGTAATTTGTTTATGCTAATGGGATAAACACTCAGTAATGATTAATTAACGTTCATGTTTTATATTTTCAATTTGTAATAATTGAAATACGGTATTTAAACATTATGTTTATGTTAGTAAACTGTACTAACCTGTATCCCTCATTTTCATAGCCGCCTTGGCCGCCTGTTGAGTACCCGTAACCTGAGCCATAGCTACTGGAATTGTACCCTGCACTGGCTTGTGCCGGAGCTGGCGTCGAGTAACTGTTACTCTGATAAGCGCTGGTGAAATAATTAAAAAAACACCCATTTAGAAATCTGTACCAATTCAACAAATTATGCCTGAACAGAAGTAATTTCTCAGAATCTATGTTATCTGCATTTGTGTTTCAGACGGCAATTCCTATCTCATAGATTTGTATCATCATAGTTAGAAAGGAGGTATTTTTTTTTTCGCCCCAAACATGTACCGAGGTACAAATTACTATTAAAATTCCTTCCAATAAATACCTAGTATTTTTAGCAGTATTTAAGTCTTCAATATTCGATAGATTAAGAAATTCTAAACAGCATATTTTTAAGTTTTCATAGGTTTATAAAATAAAGTAACAAAACGCATTAATAGAAGTGAATCACGAAGCACAGATATAGACCTAGATACCGTAAGTATCAGGATCTGTATGAAAACATACAACTTATAACCAAAACCCTTTTAAAAAGTTACGAACTGTCATGTTCTACAATAGTACCCAAAGTGTCGAACGAAAGTTCCTGGTGGGGGCCAGAACTCGAACGTCTACGGTAAAAACTTAGGGCACTTTTTAATCGAGGGATTAACACCAGAGCCGACGAGGACTGGGATAACTATAAGACTGCACAGAAACACTACAAAAAACAGATTAGATTCTGAAGTAGAGAAGGTTGGAGTACCTTCTGTAGCAGTATTAACTCAACGAACCAGGCCGCCAGAATAAAGAAAATTCTAGCCACGGGAGACCTCAAACTCTTGGGCTCCCTCAAAAAGGCTGACGGCACCTACACGAATACAGAAGATGAAACCAGTGCACTATTGCTTGAAACGCACTTTCCCAGCTGTCTAATGCTAAACAGCAGAGTCAGAGAGGCGGGACAAGCACTATAGCACACCAACATCCCAAGAATGGGAAATTGCAAACGAGATAGTAACCGCAGACAAGGTGGCATGGGCCCTAAAAAGCTTTAAGCCATTCAAATCTGCTGGGCTGGATGGAATATTCCCAGGATTACTACAATGGCCAATTAATTTGATAACAAAGTACCTAGTACCAATATACAGGGCATGCATTGCCTTCAAATACATACAGTACAATTCAAGCTTAATGGCGGCTCTGAACACGAGGCGAGTGGCTGCGCAGTAACAATTTCACGTGACGGCGGGGGTGAGGGGCGGGGCACTGCGCAGCCAACGGCTCACTTCACAGCCGCCATTAAGTTTGAATCGAACTGTACCTACAGCATGGAGGGAAGCGAAAGTAGTATTCTTAAAAAAAACAGGTAAACAGGACTACACTCACGCAAAATCCTTTAGACCCATCAGCCTAACGTCGTTCCTACTGAAAACGTTGGAAAGACTGGTTGACCGACACCTACGGGATCCCCAACAACACGCTTATACGAAAGGCAGATCAACTGAATCGGCTCTGCACTTGTTAGTACACCAGATAGTCAGCCATCACAAATAAATCATCAACACTCGCTGCCTTCATAGATATAGAAGGTGCTTTTGATAAAACCACGCACAACAGCATTATCGACGCCCTGCAAAGATTACTGAGTTGGTCAGCAAAAGGGCGGTTCAAATAGAAGTAAACAATACAACAAGAGTAAAAGATGCCCACAAGGAGGCGTCCTATCACCACTTCTCTGGAACATAGTAGTGGGCAGCCTTCTAAAAAGACTAAACGAACAAGGCTACACTACTATTGGATATGCAGGTGACCTAGCAATACTGATAAGCGGAAACGCTTAAGTAATGCGATCAGCTTTACGTATGTGGAACAATGGTGTGGCGACCATCAGTTGTCAGTAAATCCAAGAAAAACAGAACTCATTCTTTTCACCAACAAAAGGAAGTTACCAGAACTTAAGCTACCAAACTTATTCAATACCAAACTCTCCCTATCAACTCAAGTGAAATACCTGAGCGTCACACTTGATCATAAATTAAATTGGGCGAGTCATATCGAAAATAAAACAAAGAAGGCCTGTATAGCTTTTTATCAGTGCAAGAGACTAGTTGGTAAAAAATGGGGTCTCAACCCAAAAATAACACTTTGGCTATACACTTCAGTTATCAGGCCGTCTCTAACCTACGGATCCGTTGTGTGGTGGCCCAGAACACAACTGGCTACGGTGAAAACGAAACTCCAAAGCCTGCAACGCCTGGCTAGTGTTGCGGCAACTGGATGCATGAGAACTACTCCTTCAGTCGCTCTCGAGTACCTGCTGAATCTAAGACCTTTACATCTTGTCATTAAAAAAGAGGCACAGGCAGCCGCTCTAAGACTGAGAGCCAACGGACTGTGGAAGCAAAACATAGAAACAACACACTCAACTGTACTGAATGGAATCCTGAAGGAAATACCACTCCTTCAGGCGCCCACAGACAGAACATTGTGTCATCATGTTTTCGATCGAAGATACAATATCCAATTTACAGCAGAAATGGAAGCTAACTCTGGCATTGATGAAGTTAGGATATATACAGATGGCTCCAAAACCACACAGGGTACTGGGGCAGGTGTCTTCTCGAACAACCTAAATATTAAAATCTCAACCACCCTAGATAAACTTAACACTATCTTTCAAGCAGAATGTATAGGTGTAACCAAAGCAACACAAGCGGTTCCAGCCAGAGATGTCAGAGCACATAATATTAAAATTGTCTCAGACAGTGCATCCGTACTTCAAGCTCTACAAAGCAACACTCTGCACTCTGTCCTAATACTGGAGTGTCATAATACACTGCAGTCCATTGCAAACACAAACAGGGTGACTCTGCAATGGATTAAAGGACACAGTAACTCACTGGGTAATGATGCAGCCGATGAACTGGCCAAAAGGGGTTCAAAGACGACGGTATACAGCCCGGAACCACAACTGCCTATACCCCTGGCACAAATCAGAGCATGGCTACACTTTACAACAGAAGATAACCACCAAACAGAATGGAGAAACAGCGCAGGATGCAGGCAAACAAAGAATGCTGTTCCGGTAGCTCCGAAAAAGCGTGCCCGCAACCTCACAAGACTAAACAGGGACCAAATCCGTAAAGTACTAAGTACGATAACCGGACACTGTCCCCTAAACAAACACCTGTGCACCATAGGTGTGACAGATAGCCCTTTGTGCAGAGGCTGCATGGAGGCGGAAGAAACGATACAGCACATGCTCATGGAGTGCAGGAGCGTGGCAGATCAACGGGCACAGATTCTCCAGTCTCCAGCATCACTATCGGAAGTTTGCAGCAACCTGAAAAGGCTGCTTCTGGGATGAACTAGGATGGCTGGAATAAAAGAAGAGACAGATTTCACGTACAATGACCTAATCAAGTGGCTGAGTGCGGAAAAGGCCCCAACAAACTAACTAACTAACGATCTGTATGAGAATCAAGCGTGCCATTTTTTGGACGTCACAATGTAATACGAATGTTTTGTTTTATCTAAATTTGGTATTCCCAGATTACTGAGAGTATTTAATTAAAAATAATTGTTTTTTAAATTAATTACGCATAATATTGATCCCAAAATGACTTACCGATGGAAGGAAACGGTTTTTTATTTTTTTATCGTAAGTTAGGCACGAAAACAGGCACACGAAGTAGTTACTCTTGCGCTATCTAGGTCTATCTATATAATCTGTGATCACGAGATTGCCAGATTGAAATTCTTGGGTTGCAAGTTTTAGCATCTTTGATCGACAATTTCAGGTGATACAAATGCATAAATAAATCCTATGTTTTTTTTTCAGAATCTGCGATTTATTTCCCGTGGTCGTACCTTTATTCTTAAGGTACACTGTTGGGCCACAATTATAGGGGAAAAAAACATCTCCTTTTATATTAATTTATCATTGCATAGTTTTAAAAACGTTTTCCTTCTAAATTATGAAGCAGTTTCCATAGTTCAATTAATTAACATTTCCTTACCTAGCGGTGTTATATGAGGGTTGAGCATAAGGATCAGCCGCAGGCGGTTCGTAAGGTTGATATCCAGTGTGTCTGTAAAATTTTATCTAGTTCAGCATAATGAAATAAAATACAAGAATAATTAACAATTTCTTAATATATCAGCATAAAGAAAATCGTCATTTGTGTTTCAGACGGCACATTCCTATCGTTTTCTGGATCATCATGTATGACTATAAATACTCAGTATGAGCATTATAGCAGCTTTGAAGAAGTCTAACATTATGTTGTCTATACATACGATGGTCCATAGCCATTGTTTTGCTGTGGCACGTTGTGCTGTGGGGCAGCCTGCTGGTAGCTGCCCTGCACGGGTGGCCGGCCTCCACCACGAGGGCCATCAAATCTAAACATAGAAAATGAGGACAAGTAAAAAAAAAAAAAATTACATTAAAGATTTTGTATGGTAATCTGAATACACAAACCTTGGTCTCTTTGGTGGACCTCCAGGACCTCCATGTGGTGGGCCTCCACCCCTCTTGAAGGCTTGTTGAGGTTGTGACTGCAAGGACGGCGCAGACGCAGAGACGTGAGGCGGCGTAGGCCGCGGTCCAATCGGGCCGGCCCCCGTGTGCGGTCCGCCCAGTCCACTGGGAGGTCCACCCGGCGGCATTCCATGGCCTCCGCGACCACCACGTCCTACACAAGGTTTTCCATAAATACTTAGTGATATACTTATTTTGATATTTTGTCTTGTGTTTGATACACTCGGCGTCACAAAAATCGCACCTCTTTAAGAATTCCCTTCAAAGTCATTTTAACCCTATTAATCAATGGTATACATATGACTATAAGGTATAATTGGAAAGGCAATTTATTTAAATTTCAGAATAAATCAATGGATTTGGTTTTTTGTTTACCAGGGAATAAAAAAAAGCAAGCTAATGCAAATGATTAAAAAGTTAAATTTTATTTTATCAGCAAAAATTACAACAAAGTCCTTAAAACTAACTTAAAACCTAGTGTTACCCCCCCTAGCCCTGATGACTGCTTCCATGCGTTCTCTCATGGACCTTATTAATGTGACAACAGTCTCTTGTGGAATGTTGTCCCATTCTGCAACGACGGCATCTTGAAGGTCTTGGAGAGTGGTAGGGGCAGGATTTCGTGCCCGTACTCGCCGTTTCAGTTCATCCCAAAGGTGCTCAATAGGGTTCAGGTCTGGACTTCGCGCCGGCCAGCGCATAACAGGGATGCCAACTTCTTGCAGGTAGTCTCTTACAATTAAAGCGGTGTGACAACGGGCGTTATCGTGCATTAACGTGAACCCACTGCCAACAAAACCCGCATAAGGGACAACCTGCTCCTCTAAGATCTCTGTTATGTACCGAGCAGCAGTCAGCGACCCTTGCCCGCGAGCACTTCCAGTCCGAGAAACACACACAAGGTTCGTTTTACCGTCGATTGACATGCCGCCCCAGAACATACACGAGCCACCCCCGTATTCCACTGTCTCTTGAATACAGGCTTGTGCGAATCGTTCCCCTTGCCTCCTATACACTCTTCGACGCCTGTCGTTGCAGAAAAGACACACCCTCGTCTCATCCGAGAAGAGCACAGCCCTCCATTGGTCTATTGTCCAATCCACATGGTCACGGGCAAATTGCAACGGGTCTCTCCTATGCTGTGCAGTCAATTTGGGCCCTGTAGCAGCCCTATGAGCTGCAATTTTCTTCTCCCGCATTCTTCTTCTAATCGTGGAGACGCTTACAGAAGTTCTGCGAGCTGATCGCAGTTGTTGTTGCAGCTCAACAGCATTGGAGAACCGATTACGTAAAGACGTCGAAACAATGAAGCGATCGTCTCTTTCGGATGTGCACCGTTGTCTTCCAGATCCACGTCTTCGGATATAGCCACCAGTCTCTTGGAAACGTTGGAACACTCGTCGAACGGCAAAACGACTCAAGTTCAGTTGCCGAGCAACATCACATTGCCGCATCCCTGATTGCAGTAGTGCAATGACTTGAGCGGCTTCATCTGCAGTGGTATCCATCTTCTGGGGTATTTTTCTTGCTGTAGCTGTTCACGTGTGTTCACTTCAAAGGTTGAATAGCGAATGACCCACATTTATTTTTTTTTTTTTTTTTTTTTTCGGTTTGGCATCTCGCAGGTCAACCTAGGAGGTTGTCGGCTGCTTAACCGGACTTTCCTGTGGTGCCTTAAAAATTATTATTTTTAGGGCCTCCAGCCAGGGCATAAAAGCTTACAAACTAAGCGACTACACGCTAAGGGCACCCCCTGTGGGGTACGAGCCTCGGCTTAGGGCGTCGCTGGGAGAGGACAGCAAAGGGACAGGCTGGATCGGATTTCCATTATTTAGGGACGAATTTAAAACTACAGGCTCAGCGGCGCGGGCTGGCACGAGCAAGGGTCGGGGAGGGGACGTACGGGGTCGTCGCGGCGGGCCTCGGCGGCGAGGACGGAATGACGGCGGTCTGTGTCTGTGTTTCTTAACTGTACTGGTGGCCTTATTGCTCTCCTGGAGGAGAGTAATAGCATCGTCAGGGTCGGTCAGAGTATGTCTCGGTCGTCGAGTCTTACTAATACGGGAGGGAGTGTATCGGGCGGCCGATACGATTAACGGGTTAGAGTGCTTCTCAGCAGTGTCGAAGAAGCGCTTGGCGGAGCGTTTCATGAACTGCTGGATGGTAGGTATTTTTAGATCGAGATGGAGGTTCTCGTTGCGAAGGTAAAAAGGGGCTCCTGTGATTCTTCGCAAGAAACGGTTTTGGAGGGTCTGCATCCTATGGAGACGGTATGGTTTCGCGTGTGCGAATACAGCACAGGCGTACGTCATGATGGGACGAATGCACGCCGTGTAAATGCGCAATTTGCACTTGAGTGACAATTTGCTGCGTGCATTCAACATGAAGTAGAGCCTACCGAGAGCGAAAGCGGCGCGCGAACGCACCGTCTTTATGTGCTCTCCGAAAGTAAGATGGTGGTCCAGAATCACACCTAGGTATTTGGCTTGCTTCTCCCAAGGGATAGGCTTACCGAACATGGTTATCGGACTGGGCAGAGAGGGGGACGAACGCGGTTTGGAAAAGAGTACTGCCTGACTCTTGATGGGGTTTACCTCGATTCTCCATTTCCGGAAATAAGCGCCTAAGGCTTTTGCCGCGGATTGGAGGGTACGAGCTATGTAGTCTGGGTTACGACCCGAGTAATAGATGGCCGTGTCGTCAGCGAATAGAGCCAACTGAGCCTTTTTATCTTTGGGGATGTCGCTGGTGAACAGCGTGAAAATGAGGGGGGATACTACGGAGCCCTGAGGGACGCCAGCGCGTATCGGGTGGGGTGAAGAGAGCGCACCCTCGATGCGATAGCGAAAGGTGCGATTCGACAAAAAGTCACGCAAGATGAGCACGAGACGATCTGGCACTCCGAGTTGGTAAAGCTTGTATAGTAAGCCGTTATGCCAGACTTTGTCGAATGCTTTCGCTATGTCAAAGAAGAGTGCACCCGTCATCAAGCCACGCTGAAAACCAGCGCTTATGTGCTCGACGATGCGGTGGACTTGTTGGACGCAGCTGTGTTCGGTTCGAAAGCCAAACTGCTCGTCGGGAATGAGACTCTTTGCTTCGGCAAAGTCTTTGAGTCGCTTATAAATAAGCCTCTCGTAGATTTTGCCTAGAACATTGAGTAGACTAATGGGACGGTAACTGGTGGGATCAGACTTGGGTTTGCCTGGTTTCGGAATGCCGATAACGGTGGCCTCTTTCCATGCCTGAGGAAAAATGTTGTTGCTTAGAGCGCCATTGAAGATGGCGGTCATTAGCATTATGAGATGGGCGGGGAGGAGTTTGAACACCTTATTGGTGATACCGTCAGAGCCGGGGGCTTTCCGGGGTTTGAGCCTCTTGATAATATCGTGCACTTCGTCGGGAGTGACAGGAGGCAGAGGATAATCAGGGTCTTCAACGGGTGGGAGAGAGGCTCTACGTTCGACTTCGGCGTCGACCTCAGAAAGGTGAGCTTCGTCTACTGGTTGAGAGCTGGGGGTGCATTGAGACTCTAGGCTGTCGGCTAGACATTCAGCCTTTTCATCGTTGTCGAAGGCGACGCTACTGTCGGAACCCACATTTAACCCGGGTCGCCCGTTTTATACCCTTGTAGGGAGGTGCAATTAGTGGCCGTTGTAATGCGTATTTTGACAACATTTTTTTTAACGTTACGTGCTAATGAGATCTGTTGTGTTTAGGAATTCTAACTGTTGTTAATTTAAAGGTCGTTAAACATACTTTTAATTGATACCAATATTAATTGGGTTTAATGTATTCCTTACTGGCGGGACATGTTTTAAACTTATTTTCGAAAAGGTGCGATTTTTGTGACGCCGAGTGTAGTTAAGTACGGAAATAAGTGTATTTTGCCGGAGCGAGCGGGTCGCGTATGTAATAATTGAAAAAATTAACGGAACTATTCACGATTAACTTAGCATTATATAATAATTTTATAATATAAGTAATACATCTTCATGCGCCTACTAACGCTGCGTCTTCCGGTTCATGGTCGCTACTCGAGAACCTTTCTTCCTCATCGGTTATCGGTTTTTCGTGCGATGTGACTTGCCCATTGCCACTTCAACTTGCAAAGAGCTATTTCGGTGACCTTAGTTCTTCGGCAGTTTTCCACGTTCTGGATTTTATAGCGCACAGAACCTCCAAGCATAGCTCTCTCTATTACTTGCTGCGTGACTTTGAGCTTCTGTGGGAGGCCAGCAGTTAAGGACCACGTTTATGCACCATAAGTCATCACTGGCAACACACTGGTTATGAACCTTCATCTTTAGGCGCGGTGCAGGTAATACATAGATAATCCTAAATACTTATATATTTTTAAAATAATTCAATAGATTTATATTGCAGGTTTTGTTCATAGAAAATGAAACAACCAAATAAATACTTTATAATTTTACATTATAATTATAAATTAGCTGACCCGACCGACGTTGTCCTGTGCCTATCTATCTACCCTACCAAACTACCTACCTAACCTACCCACCCTATCTACCAAAAATTTTCTGTTATTTAAACTTTCTGACAATCAATTTGGTTCAGCCGTTCGGAAGTTATGCGCTTACATACATTTCGGCGATTCATTTTTATACATATTATATGGATTAATCAATTTTATTATCACTACATAGTACATAAAACAAAATCGCTTCCCGCTGTCTGGCCTATGTATGCTTAGATCTTTAAAACTACGCAACGGATTTTAATGCGGGTTTTTTTAATAGATAGTGATTCAAGAGTAAGGTTTTAGTATATAATTTGTCGACATCCACGCGGGCGAAGCCGCGGGCACAAGCTAGTCAATCAGCAAGCAGCTCATGTATATTGTTTAGTATCTAATATTAAGAAACACAGGCATAGAAAGCACACCTTTTTTTTATTTGACAGTAAAAAATTGGTAATCAATTCTAAATACAAATTAAAGTGTAAGCTAACTAGATGTTACATAGCTGCAATCACTAGTTCCATCTGTCAAACCACAGTTAAAATGAGTGGACAGAGTGTAGCAGGGTGTTGTGTTTTTAGGGGAAGGTAGGTATGAAATCTATGCACACGAAGGCGCGGGAAAATTGCTAGTATAAAATGTATATTATAGTGTATGTAAAGGGGTGCACAGGGTCCACATATTGTGCTTAGCTTTGAGCCATTCCATGTAAACACCTCATAACATGTGGAATGTGATAAATAGTATGAGTAAACTCTTTACCTCTCATTGGCATACCCCCACGACCACCACCCCTATCACCGCGCTGGCCGAAGTCTCCACGTCCCCGGCCGCCTCGACCTCTCATTGCACCAGGGCCACCGCGATTGTTAAACCCTCCACCTGTGTACAAAATAAAAATAGTTTTCAATATATCCTCTTCTGAATGTTTTTAAATAACTTGTATCCATAGGGTCTCAATCCTTTGGAAAGAGTATGAGGAGCCTAAATATTATACTTGATCAATGTAACTATTTTACACTGATAAAATGGCACTCTCAAGTCAAGTCAAAGCATTCATTTAAATTAAACCATTTACAGGCACTTTTGTATTGTCAAGGAGTCTGTCAGTTAATGAGAAAGTTGAAGCTAGTTGCTTGTTCCAAAACAGTGTCTATGGAGAAGAATGAGCAAGAAACTCCACGGACACTCTTTTAAATCAAGTTTTTACATATTGCCGATTACATTATTCTTGTTGCTTCTATATGTGAAAACAATGAAGGTAATCTAGCAATACAAAATATTAAAAAAAAATCAAGATAAAAGCCTTGGCTTGCCTTGCCTTGCCCAGTTAAAGAGTTGACCAATCTCTACTGACAGTGCCCGTCTGTATATATTATGTGTATATTAATATGTCTTGCTATATCTGTCCATGTATTTTGGTGACGTAATAAAGATAATATCTTTATTACATCACCAAACAGCAGCTATACTATATATTATATAGTGTATATATATAGTGTCATTATATAGTATAGCAGCCTCTGTGGTCACTCAAAGATTACTATAGAAAATATATCATAATATGCCATGCTATGAATTGTGTTAATATATATTATAGCTTAAGCTATGTCTGTGATGGGCTTAGGGTTTCCAATGTCTCTAAAATGTCGAAAATGTAAATAAAATATATTTATATAAACCACATCAAAGGAGTATAAACCACATCTAATTAGGAAATTCCCTAAACTGGCTGCGGAGCAGGACCAGCATTAAATCAAGCATTTTTATCATTGATGTAGTCTTCTAATTTATAATATGCTTGTCTACAAAGTGTGCATTTAATACATGTTTTAAATTGTCTCTCAATAAACAGACACCTGAAAATGACCATGTACCAGTAGCCATTATGTAGATGTGGTACATAATGAAGTAGCAACAAGAGGCAACATGTGCCAAAGTGTTGTTAGTGAAGAGGTATTGCACTATCTACTACTCAGTTGCAGCACTATAGTTGGCTATGAAGACAATGTGGAATATGTCCCTCTTCTGCTCATCACCCACAAGCTATTCAGTGGAGTTACTAATATTTTTGTTTCTACATTTGTTTTCTTCAGCTTAGCCCAGTAGAGCTCTGGCACAGGTGAATGTGAAAAATATAATAGACTAGCTTCTGCCCGCGGCTTCGCCCGCGTAAATAGAACGATTATCCCAAGGGAACATATTACCGGGATAAAAAGTATCCTATATGTTTTAATCCAGGAAATGGTCTAACTATGTGCCAATTTTCATGCAAACCTGTTCAACGATTTGCGCGTGATTGAGTAACAAACATCCAAACATCTTCACAAACTTTCACATTTATAATATTATATATATTAAGTAGGATACTGTGTGGCTAAAAAACATTATCACAGAAAGCTAAAAAAATAGACCAAAACATATTTGATATTATGAAGTCATAGAGCCAGTCCAATAACATGATTGTTTGAGTGGCCTGTGTAGCAAAGTCTCCTGAAATTGCAATACACCAGAAATAATTTAATCATGTTTAATTATGAAAAAAGAAGTACCTATAAAGAGCGTCACACATGGCAAAAATACTATATTTTATCTACTATATAAAAATAAGTCGGGTTTTTCTTCCTGACGCTATAACTCCAGAACGCACGAACCGATTTCCACAGTTTTGCATTCGTTGGAAAGGTCTCGGGCTCCGTGAGGTTTAGGGTAGGTGTAGTGTAGGTGTAGGGTAGGTGTAAGGTAGGTAAATAGGGACAGGACAACGTCTGTCGGGTCAGCTAGTGTTAAGATAAAATATTACTCCAATTTGGCATAAGATGAAATATTAAAGTATCTTAAAGTAGCTGTTTATGATAGTTCATACAAACTGTTTAGTGAGCAATAATTTATCTTAAAATATTAAAGTATCTTCGCCATTTGTGTCCACCCTTTAACATGAGAGACGAAGCAAAGCACGAGTAGAGCCTAAAAATTTGGTTGGGGTTGAATCTAGTATACGGTAGCATGAGTTGGGGGTAAAAAGTATTGCAGTTAGAAGGGGTTGGGTCCTCAATTATAACATTAGCAGTCTCATTAATGCATGCAAGAGCGAGCGCAGCGAGCTCGGGACTGGGGGCACCCCGACTCGGATAGGTTAGGTTAGAAGGGGATGGCGGGGTCTAGTGAGCGAGCGAACGGCGACCCCGCCGTCCCCTCCGAGGTTATTTTTTTTTTAACCCTTGAGCTCCGCGAAGCGGGGCTCCCCTCCTACGCTTTTTAGTAAACTTTAGTGTTTTGAGGTTAGGTTACAAAAAATGCATTTTCTTTTCATAGGAGTGGTACCAGGGGGTCGGTGGACCTCCCCCCGCCACTCCCCAACACCACCCATCCCTTAATTCGTGCTACCGTATACTAAATTTTAACCTTTGGTTGTTAAGTCAAGTGAGTATTGGTAGCAGTCACAATGGACGCAACTTACAGAGTAGTGAGCAGTGACGCACCCAGACAGGCAGTGAGTTTATTAGAGACCGAGAAAACATGTTCCTAGGATTAAAAGGTAAAAATCTTACGTTGTGGTGGTGCTCCACGTGATTCAATGGTGGGCACAGGGTGAGGTCCCGGTCCCTGCGGACCAGGAGGAAAACTGCGTCCACCTCTGTCACCGCCGCCACCTCTCATAGGGCCGCCACGAAAACCTCGCGGTCCACCACGAAACGGGGGACCACCTCGTAGAGGACCACCTCTGCCTCTCATACCAGGTCCACCTCTAAAACGAATCGATCATTTGATTGTAACATCTATGCTGCAAGCTAAAGGTTATAACAGTCCTAACAGGTCACATAACCTAAAATTTTACATGAAGCAGTTTTTACACGTAAATTTTTAGGTACATAGATTAAATCTTACCGCCCGCGCATGTCGAATCCGCCTCTTCCTCCTCTCTGATTAAGGCCTATAGGTCCTCGACCACCACGAAAGCCTCTATTTGGCGGCCCATCCATCTTTGTGGGAAAGCAATCACCAAACGCAGAATTAATGAGCGAAAAAGTGCCCGATAACCGGGGTAAAATGAGTATGACTCCTGTAGTATGCCGTGGCTAAATCTGATTAAAATTATTCACTTAGTCACGAATACAAAATGTGACTGATGCGACTAACGAACAAATAAAGCGTCAGTAGACGGTACCGGCGGCCATTATCATTGAGTTTGGAGAATCAAAATGGTGGACGGCGGCAAGCAATGAAGCAAGCAAGTGATAGAAAAGTGTTACCAACCCTTATGAAAATTTTCCCCTAATTTTTTTTCTGAATCCCCCTAAAAACCCCTAAATATAGAATTTTATATACCTACTTATTTCCTAAACTTTACGTACATTAAGTTAGTAAATTATATTATTGACTAAATACAGTAATTTATCATGCAAAGATGTTAATCTAATATATAAAATTCTCGTGTCACAGTTTTCGTTCCCGTACTCCTCCGAAACGGCTTGACCGATTCTGATGAAATTTTGTGTGCATATTGGGTAGGTCTGAGAATCGGCCAACATCTATTTTTCATCCCCATTTTTCACCCCCTTTTCATCCCCAGTAGGTAGATCGGGACAGGACAACGTCTGTCGGGTCAGCTAGTTATTTCTAAAATCGCATCTTTATTCCGTTCCTTATTTTCATTTGACGTCCCACTTTTAAAGTCATACATACGTACGTTGAAGTTCTTTATCATACCAACAGTGGGTTCAAATTTTACACACGATTCATAATCCCGACTTCCCTTTCCCCTTCCCTCTTATACCGGAAAATCGTACCATTATGACACTCTGTACCATTTTAAGGGATAATCGGTTCCTCAATTTATTTTTAATTGTCCCTTATATAGAAAAGGCACGCTCAGAGGATGCAACAGAGGCATTGAAAACAGGCAGTATCGATAATGCCAAAGCAAATTTTTAGATATTTTCAAATCGTTTGCACAGACAGAAGATGAACTCGAAACATGTGTCCATGTTTTTTAATTTTGCAGTTGATGCCATTCCGAACTCATTTTTGTTGCCATAATTGGAACTCCATCCCATTTAAAGTGGCCCTAAAAAAACCCCCAAAAAATTCCAGCCCCTAAAAATGTTCCTTTTAACACTTCTAGCCCCTAAATTTGGGGGCAAAATCCCTAAGTTGGCAACCCTGATAGTGAATCAAGCAACATGCAGCAACGGCAACCAAAGACTAAAGAGTACAATATATATACCAAGAAGCTTATAGATAAAAGTGGAGGCAACACTCTAAATAGCTAAGTGAAGCCAACTGTGGGCAGACGCTCTCTTTCTGAATGCATACATAAGATAAAGAAAACACATATCACTGTCTCATTCTGTATGTATGCATTCAGAAAGAGAGCATCTGCGCACAGTTGGTTTCAAGCTTTTGTTCTAAGTGTTGGCTCCATTTATACATTTATCTTCATGATATAAACAGAGACGCAATTACCAACCGTAGTCCGGACCATGAAGCTGTAGATTAAAATGGAGTCAACCAACACTTCGAATACCTACTTGAATCCATACCTATCTATCACTATCTCGCTCTCCGTGGGCCAACCCTCTCTTTCTAAGTAGGGTAACCTTTATTTTATTTTTCCCAGGACATCGCTATGAGTATTCATTTATAAATATCTACATTCTGTTTACCATTAAGGCCTAAGATAAACAAATATCTTGTCTAAGTTTGTTTACATCATGATACGTAGGTAATGGTTTTTTTTTTTTTTTTTTTTTTTTAATGCTAACACGGCTATGATGAGCCAATTACGCTAACATTACAGATAAAAGAAGTATAATGAGTACAAAAATTATGCAAAAACGAAAAACAAATATGTATATATACCTATACATATAAAATAGAACGATGAAAATATGCCAAAACGTCATGCTTGCACAGAAGTTTAGACATACGCACATTACAATTTTATAATCGTCCGCAAATATATCACAGTTCGGGCTGGCTTCCATGAGGCTGTTGAGCGCAGATAAAACGCGAGGAACTGGGAATGATGCGCGAGCCACTGTTCGGCACGCAGGCACGGCTAGTAGACGGTGCTTACGGCCGCGGAGATAGCTACACGGAGTGTAAAGACGAATCAGCTCATTGAGGAGATCAGAAGCATCTGTTGTCCCCCTAGATATTTTAAGCATAATGTTCAGCTGGTCATATGCTCTTCTGGTTTCTAACGTATTATATCCTAGACATCCTAAAAGATGTTTTGTTGGATATAAATATGGATAAAAACCTAAAGTTGTTTTATAAAGGAATCTTAAAAACGCTTTTTGCACCTTTTCAAGTAGAAATGCATAAGAAGCCTCATGTGGATTCCAGACGCAGGAGCTCGCTTCCAATTTGCTTCTGACAAGCGTACTGTATAAAAGTCGTATGACATGCTCGTTTCGAAAATCTCGTGAATTTCTGAGAACAAATCCCAGCCTTTTAAAGGATTCTTTGGCAACGGTGGCGATATGATCGTGAAATGTCATCTTCTGGTCGAATACAACACCCAAGTCTTTCATAGTGGTTGATCTTGTTATAATTGTGTTATTTATTTTGTATTCGAAGTTAATTGGATGCCGCACTCGACCAAAAGTCATGACAGAGCACTTAGAAGAGTTAAACTCCATTTTATTAGTAACTCCCCAATTATAAACTGCATCTATGCCTCTCTGAATAGCCTCACAATCTGATACGGAGTTGACACAAGCATAGAGTTTTAAGTCAACCGCATATAGAAGACATTTTGCATGCAAAGGAACATCAGGCAGATCATTGACCATCAGAAGAAATAATAAAGGCCCAAGGATTGAGCCCTGACTCACACCAGAACGAGTGTGGTAAGCACTAGATTCATAGATTCCTAGCCTCACAAATTGCTGGCGATCACAGAGGTAATCAGCCAGCAGCCGTAGAAGGCCAGGGCAAAATCCTATGGCGCTAAGCTTTGCAAGCAAAATATCATTATTGACCCGGTCAAAAGCTTTCTGAAAATCAAAATATAGCACGTCTACCTGCCGCAGCTCGTCAAGTTGAGCTGAAATATATTCAGTTAAGGTCAGCAAGTTGGTTTCTACGGATCTTCTGCGCCTAAAACCATGTTGAGCGTTACTTAAGTGCTTTTCTACTTGAGTATAGATTAATTTATGAAGTACATTTTCAAATATTTTTGCCGGTGAGGATAGTATTGCGATGGGCCGGTATTCTTCTACAGCTACTTTATTGGAAGTTTTAGGTATGGGCGTTACACGCGTTATTTTCCATGGAAGGGGATAAATACCAGTTTTTAAAGATAAATTAAATATGTGGCATAAAGGAGACTCGAATGTTTTTTTCAGGTGTTTGAAAATCATGGGTGGTATACCGTCCGGCCCTATAGAGCTACCAGTTTTTAATTTATTTATTCCGTATGTAATATCCTTGTAAGTAAAGTGGAAAATGTTGATGTAATTGCTATTATGGCTGACGTCGAGACTGTTGGTATTTGCAGCATTTTACTGTGGTGTATCTGTTAAAAACACACTTCCAAAGAACTTGGCGAGGGCCTCAGCCGCTGCAGCTCCTTTATAACTGTCACCGCGATAGTTCACACACGGCTCAAACCCTCCCATATATCGCAAACTGAAAATGTGTCGATTGATATTAATATTATTTTCAACACGTTTTATGTATGTTTGGTAAGCTTTCGCAGCCCGATATTTTAAGGAACTTCTAAGATCAGAGAAAGCCTTATAGTCATCGTGGCACTTAGAGCGTTTCCAGATTGCATGTAAGGTGAGCTTACGTTTGGTGTCACTAGTTATATCGGGAGTGAACCATACAGGGTACCGCTTGGTGACAGTTTTTGAGCGATACTTTTTTGGCATACATTGATCAAAAATGTCGTAAATTATTTTATAAAAGGCATCAACAGCATCCAAAACATTATCGGCTTGTAATACAGGGTTCCAAGATATCTCTGATAGTAATAAATAAAGCTGCTTATGATTACATTTGTTAAAGTTCCAATCTCTCTCGGAGTTTATGTTACTTGGATCTATTACATTTGAACAATGAGCTGACTTAATTCTTACCTCTATTGCCAGTGGAGGATGGTACGCATCAGGTTGAACAATGCAATCTGCACTAGAAACAAATAGGTACCTCATGAAAGCCTTCCCGAACCAGTACAACGTCCAGCATTCCTCCATAGTTTAAAACAACATTCTTATCTATTAATGAACAAAATGACAAAAAATAGGAGTAATAATTTGTGATATTTGTCGACGCACTTTTCAAATTATAATCACCCATAATAATGACGAAACCTTTAAAATTGTGTACAAAGCTTTCAGTTTTGCAAAACCAACTCATGTACTCCTCGTCACTAGCACTTGGTTTAATATAAATAACACACACAAGAAATGCACGACCATGTGACGTGAAGGACACCCACAGATCTTCGCCACTGTCGGTTTCGTACTCGCGCCTCCTGTGTAATACGAGGGGTGACCGTGCAGCCAGCAAGACTCCACCACATGGCGTATTTCTGTCACGACGCAGAACATTCCAGTCGCCGCATTCGAGTTCTGAATCCGTAACAGAAGAATCAAGGAATGTTTCAGTAACAGCAACTAGGTTGTGTTCTAACAAGGAAAGGTTGTTGCGCCACGTAGAAAGTTTCGTTTTCAAGCCACGGACATTCTGGTAGAAAGCAGAGATGTTTTTAATTTTAAGATTTTTACTACTGTTGTTGCGTAGTTGTGGATTTACGAAAGGGCTGATCGGTTGACGATGTCAAATCGCTAATCTTGGTAGTTGGGCCTATTTTTCTATAGTTTATCTATGGTTTAATCCTAGCGTTTATTGGCCAGACGTCAGTAGAATAGATCTTGTCATAGAACGCCGCTGTAGTACCAATTTTGTACGACTTATAGTCGGTATGCGTATACATTGCATTACGAAATAAAATATTAGTTCAACAATAAACATGGATGGGGTGGATCATTGTTCTGATGTAATTGCCAGTTTATAATTTACTTCGATGACAGTGGAGAAAGCTGTGACGGAATACCCCCATTGTTTTGGAAAAGTTGTGCAAAATCTTTGGCATCTCCAATTAGTTTTATTTTTAATCTTTCCCTAAAAGAAGGCACGTTTCCTAATGAATGGAAGAAAGCACTTATTGTTCCAATACATAAAAAAGGTTCGCGAGTAATGATAGAAAATTACAGGGGTATCTCTATACTAAATACTATAGGTAAAGTATTTGAAAAGCTAGTTTAAAATGCCATCTACCCATACATCCTCAGAGGCATTTCTACCAAACAACACGGTTTCTTAAAAAATGCTCAACTGTCGCAAAATTGGCTAGCTTTTAAAATTTTGTGCTCGCGAATACAGATAATGGTGGGCAGGTTGACGTGATCTACACGGATTTTGAAAAAGCTTTCGATCGCGTCGATCACGTCATTCTGCTCAGCAAATTGTACAGACTGGGTATACGCGGCGATCTCTTCCGATGGGTCAAATCATATTTGTTTAACAGGGCACGAGCTGTAGTGATAGGAGGCTATCGATCCAAGTTTATTGAAATCCCTAGCGGTGTCCCACAGGGTTCCCATTTGGGGCCTCTTTTTTATAACGCATATTTATTTGACATTACCGATTCCTTAAAACACTCGGAACACTTGATGTACGCTGATAACAAGAAATTTTTTTTCAAAATAAGATCAATCGATGACTGTAAAGCCCTTCAATAGGATCTAAACAATTTAAATAACTATTATGCAAAGAACATGATCACAGTGAACGTCACTAAATGTCAATGTATTAGTTATACACGAAAAAGAAACCCTATAGTTTATTCATAAAATTTTAATGGAATCACTATCAACAAAGTTCAAATAGTCCGAAATTTGGGAGTCTTATTTGATCACAAATTAACTTTCTCAGATCACATAGATTTTGTTAGCACCAAAGCATATAAAAACCTAGGCTTTGTTCTTAGGTCAAGTAAGGTGTTTAGTAAAATTGAGGCTCTTAAATCGGTATATTTAGGGTATGTGCGCAGAGTCCTAGAATATGCGTGCCCAATCTGGTCCCCCCTATACGTCATTTACTAGACTCAATTAGAACGGATTCAACGTAAACTTATTAACCACTTTAACTATCGCCTCTATAAACCTCCGACATCCTACGAAAATAGTTGTCAGACACACGGTCTCCTGACACTAACTGAAAGGCAGGTGTTGGATATGTGTTTGCTTTACGATGTACTCAATGGACGCTTAGATTGCCCGGAGTTGGTCGCACAGATCTTTTTCAACACCCCACTACGCCGCACTCGTCATACGACAATGCTACACGTGCCTCAGCACTCGACTAATTATGCCAAAAATTGTGTACTGACCCGTATTGCTCGAATTTATAACACAGATTTCTCTCAAGTAGATATATTTAACTTTACTAAACCAACATTCAAAGCGCAAATAATAAAAGCCATAAAACAAAGGCAAATGGTAATCGCCAAGGCTCTGTAATCAACTAAATAAATGAACTATGTTTTATTTTATTTTTATAAACATAATAACAAAACTTTAACTTTAAGATCTGATCCAAATGATTTTCGTGATTATATTATATTATTTTCGACGAGCGCGAGCCTCGAGCTCGACGATGGCTTGAACACTGTACGCCCAACCACACGCACAGGCAAGTACGCGCAGGCAGCAAGTGCGCAAGCCTCGGTGTGGGGTTGGCGTGTGATACAGCTTTACAAACTACACGCTCCGTGATCCGTGTACAAACCAGCCTGCGCAGGCAGAACTGTGGTGAAGGTTATTTATATTTATTTATTAACACTTGAAGCACAATGTACAGAGGTGGACTTAATGCCATAGGCATTTTCTACCAGTCAAATGCACAGCTTATGCGTGTGGTAAGCCCATAAGATTCAACATGAATGATGTAACCTTTTGCATAATTTTAAAAGAGTGTTCATGGAGTTTATTGCTCGATCTTCTCCATAAAAACCTACTGTTTGGAACGACCAACTAGCTTCAACTTTCTGACTGACTGACTCTGATACTGGTCACTCACATTCGCACGAATACGCGAACCCACAAGACCGATGCTTCGCCATTGCCATTTGCGCACGCAATTGCGACGGTAACGGACGTTTCACCATTTTCAATTTTTTCGACGTCTACTGTGTAGAGTACTTAAACTTCATCATATATCTTCTATATATATAAAAGAAAGTCGTGTTTGTTACAACACTTATAACTCGAGAACGGCTGAACCGATTTGGATGAAAATTGGTGGGGAGGTAGCTTAAAACCAGGAGCGGACATAGGATACTTTTTTTTTTTTTTTTTTAGGTTTAGGGTAGGTGTAGGGTAGGTGTAGGGTAGGTGTAGGGTAGGTGTAGGGTAGGTGTAGGGTAGGTGTAGGGTAGGTGTAGGGTAGGTGTAGGGTAGGTGTAGGGTAGGTGTAGGGTAGGTGTAGGGTAGGTGTAGGGTAGGTGTAGGGTAGGTGTAGGGTAGGTGTAGGGTAGGTGTAGGGTAGGTGTAGGGTAGGTGTAGGGTAGGTGTAGGGTAGGTGTAGGGTAGGTGTAGGGTAGGTGTAGGGTAGGTGTAGGGTAGGTGTAGGGTAGGTGTAGGGTAGGTGTAGGGTAGGTGTAGGGTAGGTGTAGGGTAGGTGTAGGGTAGGTGTAGGGTAGGTGTAGGGTAGGTGTAGGGTAGGTGTAGGGTAGGTGTAGGGTAGGTGTAGGGTAGGTGTAGGGTAGGTGTAGGGTAGGTGTAGGGTAGGTGTAGGGTAGGTGTAGGGTAGGTGTAGGGTAGGTGTAGGGTAGGTGTAGGGTAGGTGTAGGGTAGGTGTAGGGTAGGTGTAGGGTAGGTGTAGGGTAGGTGTAGGGTAGGTGTAGGGTAGGTGTAGGGTAGGTGTAGGGTAGGTGTAGGGTAGGTGTAGGGTAGGTGTAGGGTAGGTGTAGGGTAGGTGTAGGGTAGGTGTAGGGTAGGTGTAGGGTAGGTGTAGGGTAGGTGTAGGGTAGGTGTAGGGTAGGTGTAGGGTAGGTGTAGGGTAGGTTACCTGCCTATTTACCTACCCTAGGTAAATAGGCAGGTAAGTAGGTAGATAGCGACAGGACAACGTCTGTCGGGTCAGCTAGTTATGATATAAGTAAGTATATGAACATAAGTAAATCAGTCCAACCACAGTAATAAAATCATATTCATTGTCCATGATTCACAAAATCGCAAGCACGACTGAGACATTCGTAAACAAGTGTAGGAGGAAGCGCTAGCGGATTAGCAAATTGATATGCAAACCCATTTGTATATAAGGTGCTATAAAAATATCTGCCACGGCTGCAATGGGAGACAGTATTGTGTTTATAGATTACAATAGTAAAGATAAATTATTAATCATTTGTCATATTTTTTTTCATACAAAAAATTGTACGTATAAATTTGAATTGATTTATTCGCATAAAACCATCACGTAGACTTGCTGTTGCCAGACCGCACCGAATAGGTACAATTCAATCGTTTCGCAAAACGCCGGCGCCGTTCATACACTGTTGCCATTCTTAACATTTATCAAACGATGCCGAGCGCTGCGCATCGGCACTCGTCGGGACGTCGCGTCGTCAAAGAGCCGCGCGCCCCCACCCTGCCTGACCCGCACTACCCCGTTCGTCGCACGCGCAAGCCGACCGCCCGCGGCCCGCTCGCCAGTCGCCCGGTCGCTCCCCGCCCGCTCGGAAGTTAGTTTTAATTAGCGGTTAGCGACGGGATAATCGCTCGCGCTTCCTTTAAAAATGCCTCCCAGACGACGGTATTCCAATCAAGAATATCTTGAAATGGTGTTGTGCTACCGCGAGTGACCGAGTGTAACTCCATAACTGCGCATGCAGTAAACTTATACCAGCAGAGGTTTGGTGTGCGAGTGAGTCATCATACCATTCTGGATGCCGTGTACAGATTTCGTGAACACGGCCGCTTTGACCCGCCTCCGGTTGACGCAGGCAGGCCTCCATATTCTGCCGAACTACATTTGCCTACATTTGTGTGCAACGCGAAGGCGGACTCGTGCAACAGTTTTGTAGATAAGTAGGTAGGGAGTGTGTAAATAACTGTAAATACGATGCAATTATTGTAAATAAGATGATTAACTTTTAAACACGCCAAGTTACTATAATTTATCGTTATTTGATACCTAAGTATTAATCTAAGCACCTACTGTTTAAAAATAATAAGAAAACAATTGCGATTCTTACACTAACTTGTCAGTCCAAAGCCTGTTTTATGTGTGATGGGAAGTTTATCATCTTATTTACCTACGTCAGTTTTTTGGAAGAATGCGGTAGCTGGTAAGTAATTGCACTTTTAAAACACTTTTTTCCCTGCGTATTATTGTGTACCTAGTAGGTTAGATAGTGACGAACTAATCAGCTGATTTCAGTTTTCATTCACAGAACAGATTGAAAGAGATAGCAGTTGTTTTCATTGACGAAGCGACACATCGCGCGTAATTTGTGAAACGCGTTATGCAGAGTAGAGTCAATGTTTATTAAACTACTTTATTTTCTCAAATTAAATTAACTATTCTGGGGTACGAAAGTTCTTCACTATTGTAATCTTTGAACACAATACTACCTCCCATTAAAGCCGTGGCAGATATTTTTATAGCACCTTATATATCCGCTAAGTTTGCGAATTAATGTCTGACGGCCCTCCACATGCGTGCAAACATTCGTACAATGAAAGAATGTTTGCGCGCATGTGAGTGACCGGGGTGACAATTGAAAAATTACCTGTAAATGGTTTAATTGAAATAAATGGTTTTGAGTTTGAGTGTTCCTTCTTCACGGACATAAATCGATGTGGTATTAATAATAATAATAATAATATCATTTATTTCGGGTAACAAAGGACCCACAACATATATACCTTACAGACTATCATACATATTTATAATAAAACCCACAAAAATATTTCTAAACTATTGTACACGAAGAGACGGCGTCGTGTTGCGCTGCGTGGTGTCGCGTAGCCTTCCGCGGAATCACCGATACACGACACCCTTCGGCCAAAACTCTTCCTTGAGGAAGGTCTCAAGGTAATGCGTCGCGACTCGCACCACAAATTACTTGAAATTCGTATTATGGCGCGACTCCAACTTCTCGACCCTTAAGGTCCAGGTGGTCTTGGTTCGAACATACTCCACGATCTCCTCAACCTTCGTGGTGTGATGCAGCCGGGACACATAGAGCTGCGTCGTATGTGTTGCCGGACGCAGCATATTGGGTCCTGCCAGCGCGGTACCGCACTGGTTTCGACTAGGAGGCTTCTTCTTCTTCTTCTTCTCCACCTTCACGAAGCCATCCTTGCCACACGGGCCCGTTGGGCCTTGCTGTTTCGAACCCTTGTCGGCAGGTTAACAAGAGCTCTTCTTATCCCCCTTTCTGGTCTGCGACACAGGTTTGTGCGTGGCGGTGATATCAGCGTAGGCATCGTTTAGGGGTCGACGTACCTACACAAGTCACGACCTCGACCGGCGTCGAGTCAGTGACGGCGGCGGCGCATTTTGCAACGCCTGCAATTTCAGCGGCGGATGACGCAGTGGAGCTCGCCGACTCAAAACTGCCGATGGTAGCATTTCCCGCTGCATGACGTGTGTCCACGTTGGAGGCATCAGGGGACCTATTTACTTTAACAGCGTTGTGCAACAACTCTACTTCAGCACGTAGTTCACCAATGGTCTTATTCGACACCTCCAACTTGAACTGTACATCGGCCAGGCTCGCCTTCAGAGATCTAATGTCCTTCAGCAACCTGGTGACGTCGACGTGGTCAAAAGTGACTGGGGGCAACTTATGTAGCTCCCTCGCCACAAAAGCGGTGCAGCAACTAGTGAATCATTCAAGTTGTGTTCTTCAAGCGACAGTTCAAAAATGGATAGGGAAGAAAAACTCATTTCTTTCTACGCTTGGAGTGCGTACGGATTCCAGCCGACGCTGTCGGCTGCCGCGGCACGCGTACGGCTACCGCGGCAGCCGTACGCATGAAGCGGCAGAGGTACGACTCCGACGGACGCGTTCGGCTGCCGCGGCACGCGTACGGCTCCGTTCCGATGCGGCGCGACGCAAGCCGGTTGGTCTGAATCGTACCTTAATCGGCAATTTCATACTATAAACCCTAATGTATACATTTAGTAACCGTAGTTTTATTTAATTTAGCAGCATTATTTCAATTTTTTAATTTAGAATCTCCATTACATGTGCAAGGTTTCTATGAAGCTGTTCTAGTTTACTAATATTTGCCATAATTTAAAATGCCATAATTTTATATAGGTACCATACTTGTATTTGTCATAATTTCATTAGAAATAACGCTTCAGTTGCCATAATCGTAAAAACAGAAAATTATTTTCACTAATTTCATTGGTCATAATCGATCAAGTAATCCATACAATTTACTATATTTTTCATTTTCAATAATGTCGTTTTCCATAACATTTATTTACCATAATCTACTCTCTCGCTCGCCTTGTTGTTATGTGGTCACAGTTCTAACCCAACCTAACCTAGCTGTTTGGATTTTGACTAACTGCTTATTGTCTACAGATTGTTTGCTGTAATAAATCATTTGATTACTGACCAAATGGCTTAATGACATTATTTTTTTGTACGAAACAATAAACGTTTCCCAAATTGGTTACCTATCATAAGTTCAAAAAATATTTGACCGAATTTCATTTCACCTAAAACTTGTCAACAACATATTATCGTTTCGTTTTTTTTTACTTCATCGAAGTCACGTCTGCCACTGTATCAGTTGACCAATTATCAATTCGATTTTTTTCGTTACTCCGACGTTTCATTTGGTCGGAAAACTTTTTACCGAAGTTACACTTAGCCGAAACAACATTTGTTCGAAGTATTATATTTCCGAACATTCATTGTACCATTGTTTAATTGAACACTGTTTGAATGATGATGATGAATATCTGTTTCATTTAAATGTACTTAGTAAAACAGTTTATTATGAAAAAAGTGGTTTTAGGTGGTCCCAGTAAGAAGCATGCTAACAAGAATGATTGCTTCAAGCATGCAAGCAGGCATGCAGCGTGCAAGCAGACATGCAGCATGCAAACAAGCATGCAGCATGCATACATGCGCGAGCTGAGTAGCAGGTGGTTTGAAGGCCCACCGCCGCGGCTGAGGTTGGGCTATTCATCTATGGATTGGGCGGCGAAGTCAATCTGGACGTACCATAAAGCGCTTAAGTTTGTAACTTACAGCTTCATGTAGTTATTATACTCTTTGGTTTGCAGTATAAATACCCTTAGTGTGTGTAAAGGTGTATGTCGATTGTGGAAATTATGAATTGAAAAAAAGCGCGGGAAATTTCGGTTAGACCGGGTGTATTTTTTCTCAGCAATTTTTCATATTTAATAGATAATTGGTTCAGTTGAGGTTCTTATGTAAATATATTTTCTTTGTAGTGTATGTAATATTATATTTGTGTAAATTTTTCCTGCTTGGTAAGTTTTTATAAATATTTCTAGCATAGTCCAAGACTATTCCCGGGTCGTATGAACGACCCGCCTATAGCAGATGTAGGGAATTTAGGCCCTGGCTTAAGTCCCCCTGTAGTAAGTAATTATGTTACCATATCATCTAATTTAGATATGGGTGGTATGGACACTGATGGGTCTGTAGCCACAGCAAGTGGAAGGGAAACTGATGCGTCGACCTCCGGTAAAGTCAGTGCTTCACGTAAGAGACGTTCACATAAGCATAAAATAGTATGTAAGCATTGTAATAAAACAAAACGGAGTAGACATGGAGTGATTCCTGAGGGAACCTCTTCTCACATTAAGTGTACATGTATTCCCAGCACAGAAGTTATAATAAATAATAATACATCAGTTCCACATTCTCAACCCTCTGAAATTTCTGATTCTCAAACTTTGCAGTTGGATCCAACTGCAATACAAACTAACCAGCCAGTTAGTGTAGGTAGAAAGGAGTACCAGGCCTCTGATACAGGGCCGTACATAGTTCATGTTCAGCGTATTACCAGTACTGAAAACAGTTGAACCATCCTTCACCCTATTGTATTTGGAAATTTCCTTAAAAATAGCAAATTCCAGAATATTGTTCCTGGCAGTGTCAAGAGAATTGGTAGGAATAAGTGTGTTGTAGCTTTTACAAACCCTATGGCTGCTAACATATTTATTAACAGTAATTTATTGCCTCTGAACCAATTTAAAGCATTTCTACCCACTTTTAACGTCACTCGTATGGGCTTGGTCCGGGGTATCCCATATGAATGGAGTGTGGAAGAAGTTAAAGAAAATATATTAAATCCCATAGGTACTGGTGAAATATTGAAAGTTAGACGCCTAAATTACAAAGTTCAAGTGAATGGGTCATATACATGGAAACCATCTCAAACTGTTGTAATAACATTTGATGGTCAAGCTCTTCCTAAAAGAATTTATGTATGTTATAATGCACTACCTGTTGAGACTTACGTGTATCCCACCATACAATGTTTCCGCTGTTGCCGTTATGGCCACACCAAAAATCAATGCAGATCAGCTGCCCCTAGATGCTATAAATGTGGACAAAATCACTTAGGTGAAACTTGTTTGGTAGAAGAGGATTCTGCATCTTGTGTTAATTGTTCTGGATTTTACTATGCTACAGACAAGACTTGCCCTGAGTTCCAGAGGCAAAAAAACATTAAACACACTATGCTCACTCCTGTGTTTCCTATGAGGAAGCAAGCAAAATACACCCAGCCACCTCAAAATCATACGCTAATGTTCTCACTACTGTTATATCTCATGATTCTCATGCCAATAATAATTCATAATAATTCATGGGGCGGGTCTGGGTCTATGCTTTAACGGTTCCCGTACGGCATGCTTAACATGTTAGCATAGATGCAGGCCTACCCTATCATCTCCTTCAGAGGTGATAGGGGGGCGTTGGTCTTGGGGGAGAGTGACAAGTTGGTCGCAAAGATCCCCAAGGCAAGTTCGGCGGACTAGCCTTCTCGAGGTTGCCAGCCCTGTTACTGGGTCTAGTTCATTAGGAAAATAGGCTCAAACAAAAAACACCGAGCGCTTTCATATATAAATTATGTATATCATAATATCTATGTAAGGTTTATTTTATAGTATAGTTTTATATATAGCCCATTAATCGCGGCCCCTTGTGACTGGGTGGCCGCGAGCTCGCCCCAAGAGTGTTGGCGAGTAGGGGCAATTAGTCACCTGCGCTAGGACCTGCGCAGTTGAGCGCCGTGTGCAGGGATGAAGGAGTCCTGGGGGGTTGAGCCGATCGGCGCTGGTGGTTATGTGTCCGTGAGGCAACACGCCCCCTTTGGTCTGGATTTCAGGCAAAACCGTGGCCTTACTCTCTAGCCAGGGGTAGGGAAATGGCCATTGTGTCCCGTCAGAGGGCCACAGGCGAGGTGCGTGAGGTCCGCTGTGGTCGTCCTTGGACGGCTGCAGCGGTAGGTAAAGGTCATGCTGACGGTGTAAGTGAGGGTTGATCAGCTCGTCTGGGGTAGGCCAATTCGCCTCATGACGCCAACCCGATCGAGCACCCGAAGTCGCACTGTAAGCCAGCCTTGCGCCCCTATATCTCTCTGGTAGTCCTAACGATCAAACTTCTTTAAAGTGCGACGTTCCCAGTTGCGGGCTCCATGGAGGGTGGGCCAGAGAGATGAATTCTTTTTCACACATACTATGGACAACTTCCGGCCTAGTATAAAACCACCTTCAGGAGTGGAGTTGGTGAAAGCCAACAAAACTCCTCAACAGAGTGCTTCTAGCACTTCTGTCGCCCCTGGCGTTTCGGTAGCGAAAGCTACTGGCGCTAGCGCGGGTGTCGGTCCGGACGTGGCGAAAACCGCGGCTAAGACCAAAACTAAGTCCCTTAAACAAAAGGCAACGGCGCTGATTGGGACCAGTACCGGCCTTTCAAAACAGGCAAAGGCTGCGTCGCCGGGTAAAACTGGTGCCAGCCCTAGCCACAGTACACAAGCCCCGGCATCGGGTAAATCCGATACCGAGGTTACACTGACACACCCTCCTCCCACTGGGGCTCTTCAAGCCCCGATCGCTGCCCCTGACCAACCAGGGACGACTAACACTGCCGACGCTATCGCTAGCGGCTGGCAGGTGCAAAAACGCAAGGGCAAGGGTAAATATACTCAACCAGCCCGTTGCCCTTGCACAGACCCTTCAGGTCCACCAGCTCATTCAGAGCAGGATAAGAGGAGGGGACAGACGAAGAAGGAGCGGCGCCTGGCTCGACATTTAGCCATAAAGACAGGCAAGGCCCTTTCCTCCAAACAAGTCAGCTTCACAGCCGGCAAACAGGCGCAGGCCGACGCTAGTCGACCAAGTTCGAGCCAAGCACCAGCCAGTGAAGCTGACTCAGTTCCGGCAACGGGAGAAACACAGCAGCCCGTTTCGAAGGATCAGGCTGTAGCCAAGCGAGCTCTCAACGAGACGATTTCGCCTCGTGGGGAGCATAAGCGGCCGCGGCTTGATCCATCCAAACGGGTCGCCAAGAAAAGCTACGCTCAAGCTGCCGGTACTCCCCTGAACGTCGCGATCACTTGCGACCGTACGGGGATTATCGGCAAGGAGACGTCGGACCAGGTGCTCGCTGCCATCCAGAGGCAGATTATTAGCGAGGCCTGCTCCCCTATACAAGATACACCAGGACCAACCTTCAACGCGAAGCTACTGTTCGCCGAGGGAGTCCTGAAGCTATGGTGTGGCAACGATCACACACTAAACTGGCTGAAACGCACAGTCTCCGGCTTGGCTCTCCCAACCAGCGCTACGCTTGTCGTCAAGAGCCAGTCGGAACTACAGACACGAGCACGCTGTGGTGTAGTAATCCCGGACGAGTAGGGCGTTTTCGAGGACCCGACGAACATTGGACGGGCTCTCTCGTACCAGAACCCCTGGGTCGACGTAAAGAAGTGGGTGATTCATTTCGCGGACAAACAGGCCGCGGCCTGGTTCGTGGTGGTTAGCATCCCCGAGGACCAAATCCCGACCCTGATGAAGGCCGGACGCCGCCTCTCAATTGGATTGGGGGCGGTGTACGTGAGGTTTCAGGGTTGGAACGGCAGGTTTACTGAAGTCCCTCGGGGGTGGGACCCCGCCACCGAATCTATCCGCGACGAGCTGAAACGGCCGCCAACAACAGGGGAGACTACTCCCGACACATACAACCCGGCAGCAGTCGCGGCCACCACTGCTACAGCAGAACCGGTCGCTCCTGACGCCGCCGACGCGGCCGCCGCCTCTCAACCGGGTGAGGAGCCGGACGACTCTCTGTCCTCTGCTTCGGACCTGGAGGGGTGCAGCCTCGACGGGGGTGACGGTCTCGACGAGGACCTCTTCGCCGGGTTGCAGCTTGGGGGGGATGAGGAGGGATCAACCAGCGATGGCGTCCCCTTCGTCACCCTGTAAAATCATTCAGGCAAACCTCCACCACAGCCAAACCGCGACGGCTCAGTTGCGTAAGTGGTTGGAGGTTCAACACACGGCCATTGCCCTAATTCAAGAGCCATGGATCAGGGCCGGCCGCATCCAAGGACTTTCCAATCTTGGCGGTAAGATCCTAGCTAACACAGACCAAGATCACCCTAGAGCGTGTATCTATGTGACAGGTAACCTCAAAGCACAGCCACTAAACGATTTTTGTTGCAGAGACCTCTCTGCAGCTAGGCTGGTCATACAACGTGGCGCCGAAGAAAAGGGCTAGGCCGAGGGAAAGGGCTAGAGGTCGTAATTGGGGCCGACGCCAACGCCCATCACCCGTTATGGGGCATGGACACACCAAACTAGAGGGGTAAGGCACTGGTTGACTACTTGTTCACGACTAACCTATCCCTACTAAACACAGGCTCCGAACCGACCTTCGTCACTAGACGCAGCCGCACAATCATAGACCTGACGTTAGCATCAGACGGTGCAGCGGAAATCACCACTGGGTGGCGGGTCTCCAAGGAGGCCTCCTGCTCGGATCACAGGTGGATCCGCTTCGACATTCAGGTCTGTATTCCACAAGCAACACCACGACGTAATCCGCGTAACACGGACAAAGTGGCATACACACGCAGCCTTGCAAGCGGGCTTGCGCCTATAGCTAACTCGCCGCCTCTTGAGTGCACGACACAGATCGATGCACAGGTAAGCCATGTTACTATAACCATTATAGCAAGCTACCATGCTGCATGCCCAGCGACCACCCCACCTAAGACACCGGGTAAACAACCCTGGTGGGGAGCAGAGCTGGAGCGTAAGCGCAGTAAGGTAAGGAAAGCCTTAAACAGAGCTATGAACACTTGTGCTGATGAAGACTGGGACGCATACTACGCGGCCAAATCCAGCTACAAGAAATGCATCAGATTCAGGAGAACAACGGGTTGGCGCAAATTCTGTGGCAACATTGAATCTTGCCAACAAGCAAACAGGGTAAGGAAGATACTGGCACAGCAATATACACCTGGGGTTGCCACTCTCCGCAAACCTGACAACACACTCACAACTTCACCAGACGAAGCGAGACGGGTTCTTATCGAAACCCACTTTCCCGGATGTGTCTTCACACAGACGGTAGACTGGTCAGAGGTAACCTACACACCATCAAATGATGACTACGCACACAGGATGATCACCTTGGAGAAGCTCCAATGGGCCATTCAGTCCTTTCATCCCTTCAAGGCAGCCGGCCCTGACGGAGTGTTTCCCGCCCTGCTTCAGTGGGGGGGTGCCTTAGTCACCGACAGACTGCTGCCCTTAATGAGAGCGTGTCTGGCCTTAAGATATGTTCCCTTAGGATGGAGGGAAGTGAAGGTCATATTCATCCCTAAACCAGGTAAGAGTGACTACACAAACGCCAAATCCCACCGACCGATCAGTCTGACCTCGTTCTTGCTGAAGACCTTGGAAAGACTATGCGAAAGGGAGCTGAGGGACGGGCCTTTAAGAAACTTACCATTACACGGTAACTAACACGCTTACTGCTCAGGTAAGTCAACAGAATCCGCCCTCCATATGGTAGTCAGTAGAATTGAGGAGGACATCCACCAAAAGGGTTCTTGCCTGGGTACTTTTATAGACATCGAAGGGGCCTTCGACAAAACTAGTTTCTCCAGCATCAGCGCCGCCCTAACCAAACTCGGGGTAGAACAGGTACTAATTGACTGGATTACTAATATGCTAAGTAAACGTGTAGTTCGGCTTGAGGAAGAGCAGCAAGTGGCCATGATTGCCAGAGGCTGCCCCCAAGGAGGGGTGTTATCCCCTCTCCTGTGGAACCTGGTGATTAACATTCTAATCAAGAAACTCAATGCCGAACGCTACTACACCATAGGCTACGCAGATGACCTTGCCATCCTTGTGTCAGGGAAGGTGACGGGGACCATCTGCAACCTCACACAGCGGGCGCTACGCATCGTGGAGCGATGGTGCGGAGAATTCGATCTATCCGTAAATCCCAATAAAACCGAACTAGTCTTGTTTACCCACAAACGTGCACTAGGACCCTACCGCCTACCCAAACTTTTCAATACCGAGCTCCAGCTGGCCAACGAAGTAAAATACCTCGGGGTCATCTTGGACAGTAAGTTAAACTGGAGTAACCACCTAGACAATAAAATAAACAGGGCCTGCATCACCTTTTGGCAATATAGGAAAATGATAGGTAAGAAGTGGGGCCTATCCCCCAAGATAATACTATGGCTGTATAGCGCGGTAATCCGCCCCATGATTGCTTATGGGTCGGTAGTATGGTGGCCGAGGACTAAACTTATCACAGCCATCAACAAACTCCAGCGTATGCAAAGACTAGCCTGCATGGCGACCACGGGCTGCATGAGGACCACTCCGACAGCAGCACTGGAGGCCATGTTAGGGCTCCTGCCGCTTCACCTATTCATCCAACAAGAAGCGACAACGGCAGCATTACGCTTAAAGACACTAAATCTCTGGAGCAAGACTAGCACTAGACACACTGCGTTACTAGAGGAATTTGGTAAGGAGTTTCCTATAACTAAGGCGACTAACGACAGGATACCAAAGCAATTCATATTTGACAAAAAATACAAAATCCAACTGCATGAGGATCGGCGGTGTGAGGGCCTTCGCCCGACAGAGCTGCGGATCTTCACAGATGGATCTAAGACAGGTACCGGCACGGGGGCCGGCGTTTTCTCGGAAGACCTCAACATACATATAGCAACGCCGCTGGGTGCTTATAACACGGTGTTCCAGGCCGAGTGCATGGGCATCTGCTTGGCGGCCTCAGCTATACTAAACAGGCAGGTAGTAGAACAACCAATTCGCATATTGTCGGACAGCATGGCTGTACTACAAGCTCTAAACAGCTACACGGTCAACTCCGGGCTGATATACGAATGTCACCAAAGACTGAACGAGGTGGGTATTCTCAATGATACAACCATTCAATGGATCAAAGGACACAGCGGGTCGCGTGGCAACGATGCTGCCGACGAGCTCGCTAGAAGGGGGTCGAGTACAAGCGTGGTGGGTCCAGAACCCATAGTGCCAATCCCCTTCGGTCACCTACGCACCATGGTAAGGAAACGTACCAAGGATCTACACCAAAGACTATGGATCGAGTATGGCGAGTGCAGGCAGGCCAAGGAGGCTCTTCCTGCGATTGAGGGCCGCTTCACAAGGCAAGCCCTCCGACTGTCCAAACAACAGCTACGTGTGGTCACAGCCGCCATAGCTGGCCATGGGTCTTTCAATAAACATCTTTTTGTCATAGGAGTCACAGACAGCCCACTGTGCAGAGCCTGCATGGGGGCGGACGAGACAGCAGCCCATGTGCTTCTGAACTGCCCTGAGGTTGCGTCATACAGGGCAAAGTACTTCGGTAACCCAGGTAACCTACGGGAGATCGCCAGCGACGTCAAGGCGCTGCTGGCCTTTCTTGGGGAGCTCGGGTGGATCGAATGATTTACTTCCCACCTGTACGCAAAATACGCGCTGAGTCGTGGAGTTGCGGACACCGGCCCGTCATACTACTACTACTACTACTACTACAATAATAATTCATACTTCAGTTCACAACCTATACCCTCAACTTCTTCATCATATAAAAAGACAGTCTTTCTTAAACCCCGCGCTCCTCCTAAGTCAGCACAAGGTTATGACAGAGCAGCTCATAACCATAACGCCCTTATTAGGGAGTTTCAACCCCCATCTTTCACAAATGGGTGTGCTTTGCCTAAGGAATCCGATATGAAACTGCAACAGAACGAGAATGAGCAGGTTGTTGATGTTATTATAAACCTTATCAAAATGTTATAATGTAAAAATACATCTTTTGAACCGTACGACTTGGAGCGGATAAGTAGTTTATTATTATACAAAAACCAAAAAGATGGACACAATAATTCAATGGAACTGCCGATCAGTAATACCTAAAAAAACTGATCTATTCTACTTATTAAATAAAAAGCCAAATATTGTGGCATTATCTGAAACTTGGATTAAAAATCATCAATTACTTGGTATTCCAGGTTATGATTGTGTACGCAATGACAGAGCTGACGGATATGACGGTGTGGCCATATTAATTAAAAATAATACCCCATTTTCACGTGTTTCTCTCCTTTCATGTTCTAATATTGATATTGTTGGGGTAATTGTTGATAGTATTACTTATGTTTCCACTTACATTCCTTCTGCTAGTAACAATGCCCTACAAGAACTTAGCAATATGTTGTCATCCCTTCGTAGGCCATTTTTAGTAATGGGCGATTTTAACTGTCACCACCAGTGTTGGGGAAGTGGTGAAACAAAAAGAGAGGGGATCCGTTTATTAGAAATTATAGACGATCATAATCTATGTATTATAAATACTGGCGAGTCTACTCGTAGAACTAATGCAGGTGAAAGTGCTAGTGCTGTGGATTTATCTATATGCTCCCCTAGATTGGCTTCATCTTTATCTTGGTCCCGTATCTCTTCTACCTTTGGAAGTGACCACTTTCCTTTAGTAATTACTTCCTCAGTAAAGTTCATTACAACACCGAAAAGACCCCCTAGATTAAAGTATAGACTCGGAAACGTAGACTGGAATAAATTTAAAACGCTTGTCGATGCTAAAATTGCTGAGCTCCCGCAAATTACTCAGGGTGGAGAAAGTGATTGCTCAAAAGCTTTAGCGATGTGCCTAGTAGAAGTAGCAGACCAAGTATTCCCTCTTAAAAAAATTCCTTCTGATAAAATTCCTATGCCTCCATGGTGGGACTCTTCGTGTGCTGAGGACATGTCAGATGAAAATTTGGACGGCCTTAGAGATATTATTAATGATACACGCATTTTTCTCAGAGATAAGAAACTTCAGGGGTGGAGGTCATTCTGTATGTCTTTATCACCCAGCACATGCCCGTCAGAAGTTTGGCGCAGTATTAAAAGATTTAGAAAAGCCTTTAGTGATGCTCCTTCCTTCACACAATTATCTCTATCTCTTAGTAACAGTTTTCTTGACAAATTAGCTCCAGCATCAGCTCCAGAGTATGATCAAATTTACCCTGACTCTACTCCGTTAAATATTGATAATCATTCATCTTTGAACGCTCCCTTTTCATTGCTCGAATTGAAAGGGGTATTAACATGCTTAAAAGACTCGGCCCCAGAAGAAGACGGTATTCCGTATTCGTTTTTCTCACATTGTAGTGATAATACATTATCATATTATCTAGAAATAATTAATTATATTTTGGTTTCTGGAAATATTCCAGAATCCTGGCGTTCCCAAGAAATCTTGCCGATCCTCAAACCAAATAAAAAATTAAATGATGTTCTATCATACCGGCCTATTGCGCTATCTTCGGTTCTTACCAAAATTGCAGAACACCTAGTTAAAAATCGTTTAGAGTGGTATATAGAAAACAAGCAATTACTAGCAGGCAGTCAGTTTGGGTTCCGTAAAGGAAAAAGCATAACTGACAGTTTAAGTGTATTTACCACTGACCTTCGCATAGACTTTTCAAAAAACGAGTCTGTTGTTGGCGCATTTCTAGATATAACAGGCGCGTATGATAATGTACTTATATCTGTCCTTAAACGCAAGCTAATTAATTTAAACGTCCCTACTTTGATTATACGGTTATCAGTTAGATCTATTTCTCTTTTATGCGGTGACAAGAAAAAAACGAGGACAGTGTTCAAAGGCCTTCCACAGGGATCAGTATTGTCACCTTTGCTTTATAATATTTATTCTTATGATCTAGAATCATCTCTACAAAAATCTGCTGATGTTTTACAATATGCTGATGACCTTTTAATCTATACAACTCACAATAACATCTCAGATGCATGTAATGCTTTGACCGTCTCTCTAAGTCTTTTACAGCAATGGTTACAAATTAATGGGTTAAGTCTTTCAATAGAAAAAAGTAGTAGTTTTTACAAGAAAACGTAATATTCCTCCCCCAACCGTTACTTACAATAGCATAAGCCTTCCTGTGAAAAATCATGTTAAATTTCTAGGATTGATTTTAGATAAAAAACTTTCTGGCAAACAACATTTTGACTTTGTAGTTGAAAAATGCGACGAAAAATGTCAACTGAATGCTATGCGGTGTCTTTCTGGAGTATGGTGGGGGGCCCATCCTTTTAGTCTCAAACTGTTTTATAATGCAATAATCCGAAGCATACTTGATTATGGAACATTCCTCCTTGAAGATGGGAACAGAAAGGGTCTTAAAAAGTTAGATAGCATACAGTCGAAAGCTCTTCGAATCATTTCTGGAGCCATGAAATCAAGCCCGTTAAATGCCTTACAGGTAGAAGTAGGAGATCCTCCACTCCACCTGAGAAGGCAATATCTATCGGACCGATTTTTATTTAAACGATGCAGTTTTCTAACCATTTGTTTCATTCAAAATTATTAAAACTTGATAATCTTATTCAAATTTAATCCTATTGGCGGCACAAAGATATTCCGTGTTTAGTTAAAAGTCTCAGGAAGTTTAATTCTATACCAGCGAATGTACATAGGTCACCTACTCTTCCTTTATTTGAGTGCAAAACATTTGAACCCTTACTTGTCTCCCCTGTAGTGCATTATAATTTCGGGATATAAAAAAGTGATGTAGGAGCTAACATAAAATTTAATGCTGCTGATGGTGAAAACTGGAAAGACTGTCATTATATCTTTACGGATTCATCAAAGACCCGGTCTAGTTGTGTGGGAGTAGGTATATTTCATTCTCAGTATAAAGTTATTCAGATGGTAAAACTTCCTCCTGAAACATCAGTTTTCACTGGAGAATGCTTTGGTCTGTTCAAGGCATTAGAATACGTTTTAATTGCTAAACTTAAAAATGTTCTCATAATTATGTGACTCTAGAAGTGCGTTACAAACTATCGAAAAGTTTACATTTAAAATGAAACCCTTTTACCCCATTGTATTTGACATAAGAAAACAGTTGCATAAATGTATACTGAGAAACTACTCGGTACAATTTGCTTTGGATTCCAAGTCACTCCGGAATCCAAGGAAACGAAAGAGCTGATCAATTAGCCAAACAAGCGGTGCAGAATGGTGATACATTCCCTTATAAAAATTACTGTCATGATCTTGTCAGCCTCCCTAAAGATTATCTTCGACATTCCTGGGAACTTCTTTGGAGTGAGAGCTCTCAAGTAAAGGGCAAGGTTTATGCCTCAATTCAGCCCTCAGTCCCAGTCAAACCATGGTTTTTTAAAATAAAAGGCTCTAAACTCATTAAAAGCATGATAATTCGCATGCGGCTTGGCCACGTTTGTACTCCTTTCCACCTTGCTAAGTTGCATATTGTGGATAGTAATCTTTGCGAGTGTGGAGATGATGTTGGTACTTTAGATCACATATTCTTCTCCTGTTCACGTTATGATCGTTCATCCTTCCTCCGTTCTCTTGTTTCCCAAAATGTTTCCCTTCCTACTTGTGTTTCTTGTTTAGTAATGAATCCCATTGAATATTTTAACTTGATATCTGCATTCTTGTTTAAAAATGATATAAAGATTTAGTTTGTGTTTGTTTATTTATATATATATTTTTCCAAAAGAATAAAATACTTCCTTTCCTGAACCTTACGAAATTCCTTTTCCTTTCCGATATTTTCCGTTAAAAATATTTCCCTACCTTTTATTACCCGACATTGGCACAAAGATGCCTAGTGCCACTAGTCATTGAGTGCCACACTAAAAAAAAAAAAAATTATGAATTGTCATTGTCACTGATTGTCACTTGATTTTGACTTTTTGACAGTAAAATTAAAATATGGGCAGTGCAATTGGGCACACTTTTTTTGTGTAGAACTGTAGATTCTACATGTTACCTATTAATTACCTACATAATAGTAGGCAAAATACGCGCTGAGACGAGGAGTTGCGGACACCAGCCCGTCATACTACTACTACATAGAGTACCTACTATTGATATTAGTAAAATAGTCTCTTCCACAATTTCCACAAAAGCCATGAATGAAAAGTTGGACTTGCAGTTCACTACTTCTTAATATCAACGGTTCAAACTATTTTTATAATTGGAAGAAAATTGGCAATGTTTTGTGTCTTTTACTTGAAGTGCTGACTTATACATTTGTTTCGAAAATAAAGCAATGCAGGATCAAGAAAATGTTTTGAAGTATTTAGTGTCAGTCGAAAAGTTAGCGAATGAAATATTATCGGATAAGCGTGAAATTATAATGTTAGATAAAAGAAGGAACCTGAATCGTGAAGCATTGCGCGATCTTTCGAAGTCTTCTCAAAACAAGTGTTGGGTGACTGTAGGATCAGTTTTAATCAAACACAATGGTGATGCAACGAAGTCGCTACTAGAAACCGATCAAAAACAGCTAAATATTGACATCAACAAGCTACGGAGTGATCTTAAAGTTAAAGTCAATAATTTACGCGATCTAGAAATGCAGCCACCTGTACCTGGATTGATGCTAGTTCCTATGTCATCAAAAGAAACTGAAGGTTTATCCAATTCAAACTTGATTCCATCGTAGATTGTTTACATTATTACTATTTAACTTAAATCAGTGGTTGTTTCATATGATTCTGACTACTTACCATACCTAACCTAAGTCGACCCACTGATTCACATTTGAACTGATGCTGTATAATGAAGGCCGACAGAAAGTAATTGCAAGTATACAAAGCTGTTGAGATGTATATAATGGAAAAGTCTTACACTAGAGTTAGATAAAATAGTTTTAATGGACGAAGCCAGCACTATTTGAGTTATGGGAATCTGTACAAAGACTAAAACTTCTACACAACCACAGAATCAAAAAGCCTCATAAACAATGAAAAAATGTTGGATCATTATTTCTTTTTTAGTAATAACTTGTTTCACAGCTATTGTAGTACCTACTACATATCAATACTCATCATACCTACCTCTAAAATTAACCTTTTTACTGCGAAATGTGATGCCTCGTCCAGCTCCAAGCTAGAGGTTAGCACCGGAGAATCACCGGTTTTTTACTGGTGAATGTATTTGGTAAAAACACGGAATAAAAACCGATTGATAACTGGTTTTATTGAAGCAGTTTTTTGTTTTTAATAAAGTTTTTAAATAAAAGGAAGGGTTAATATTCATTAATTGGTGCCAATTCTGTTGTGCACAACCTAAACTTATTTTAAGCTATTTATATCTTTTTTCTCCAATTTCTAAGAGCTATCAATCTAAAATGTTAATACAATATTTTAGTTGTCATGTCAGAACGTATTGATTAAAAACACGGCTAGGATAAAAAAAAACTAATTTGACATTTATAACTTCGCCATCTTTTTCTTCAGCTTTCTGGCAGAGATGCCAACTCCTATAATAAAATGTACTCTATTTATGCCAATTGTCTAATCAACCGACTTTAAAAAGAAGGAGGTTCTCAATTCGTCTGATTTTTTTTTTTTTTTTTTTATATATTTGTTACGCGATTTCTCTGGCAAATGTAAAGCGATTTAGAAAATTCTTTTTTTGATGGATAGGGTATGCCTCAAGGGTGGTCCCATATAAATTTTATCGAAATTGATTCAGCACTTTTTGGAAGAATCGACAGAAAGCAAAAAAAATTACATGGATTATGTTGTAATGTTCTCACCTTGTACAGACTGAGGCCAGCACATCTAGCTACTACAATCTGTCAAATTTCTTTGATAGATTTTCAACTTTATTACAAAAGTGTAAGGTTCGGTTCATATTTAATTGGGAAAATTTGACAGTTAGCTATGACTTGATATGCTGGCGTCTGTACTTTCGATCTCTGTTTTGATTGTGTTGCCATTTCTTAATGGATTTGGATGATAAGGAAGTACTAGAAAGCGAAAAATAAAAAAGCTTTTTTACAAAAAAGACAACCACCTTCAAAAACCAAGTACTTAATAATGTCCGAAATAATGTCTTACACAAAAGAAGCAATTAATAACTAATAACTAATTATTTTAAAATAAAGAACATTGGCGATTCCCTTGTTCAAAAACTAAATGAAAAAAAAAAGCTTTTTTACAAAAAAGACAACCACCTTCAAAAACCAAAAAGTGAAAAATAACTTTAAAACAGAACACACATGACTTTAGTTTCGGAAGTCGGTGGCTTGGCTGTTTTTGAACAAGGGAATCGCCTATGTTCTTTATTTTAAAATAATTAGTTATTATTTATTAATTGCTTCTTTTGTGTAAGACATTATTTCGGACATTAAGTAGGTATTTAAATCTTGGCGTGTCCACTGTCCATTTATGATGCGCAAGAAGTATGTTGCGCAATAACGCTATCGATTAAGTTTTTAAACCAAACTTAATTCTTAATTACTTAATCTACTAATATTATAAATGAAAGTTGAAACGAAAGTCACTCTGTTACGCTTACACGAAGAAACGACTGAACCGATTTTAATGAAATTTGATATGAAGATAGCCTATAAACCCAGGGGAACAACATAGGCTAGGTACTTTTTAATCCGCAACTTCGTCTGCATCCGCGATAACCGACATTCACGCGGATGAAGTCGCGGCCAAAAGCAAGTTTATTATAATTTACTGGAGTACCTAAACTTTTAATTTTTATATTTGAATACCATCTTTAACTAATAAAAAAACCGGATTACCGGACAAGTGCGAGTCGCACTCGCCCTTTGAAAACAGAATAAAATAAATATTTAAGGGGGGCTCTTAAACAACAAAATAAATGTTTTAATATAGTGTCTGGTTTTATAGATAATGGTACGGAACCCATCGTGCGCGAGTCCGACTCGCACTTGGCCAGTTTTTTGACGTGACTATCTGCGACGTGGCGTACAAAAGGTAAAAAAAAATCCTTGAAACCACTAAACGTAAATTAGTACCTATTGTGGAGGGACAACGGGACTAATTGAGTAAAACGTGCAAA
Source organism: Charanyca ferruginea (assembly GCA_947361185.1). Classification (NCBI taxonomy): domain Eukaryota; kingdom Metazoa; phylum Arthropoda; class Insecta; order Lepidoptera; family Noctuidae; genus Charanyca; species Charanyca ferruginea. Next base: position 13,923,413 of record OX376059.1, on the reverse strand, counting down.
GAGTTCTAAACAAAGTTACTATCAGATGGCTACCTACTTCATCTTCTTCTTCTTCAGATGGATTCTTCATCATTCTATAAGTTCGAGTTGAGGTAAAATGCTTCATTTATCTTTTTTGTTAAAAATATGTGTTTTGTGAGTGTAAATAGATAAATCAACTTAAACAATGAGGTTTTGATTTTTATTTATTCTTACTTCAGCCAAAATCTGTTATTAAACGCTTTTTAGTGATTATTAATTTCGTAACGGTTACCTTTGCTGCCATCTATGTTTTTTTTTCAAGACTAATTATAATTTGTTCGAGTTGAGACCCCATGAGCAGAGGAACCCTATAGCGGATTATGGGACTTGCTCACACGCGAATATAGGGGGCACCTTGCACCCTGTTGATTACGTCCACTATAAAATACAGGACGTCCTACGACTTTGCCACATGGGGCTAGAACAAAATTACAGGTATTTTTTTCACATTAAGTGGGTTCGATTCCCGGTTCAGATAGATGATTACGGCTTACGGGGTGCGAATTAGCAGGAAATTGTCACGTAACGAAATGCGTGTGTGTATGTGTGAGTGTATCGAGCCGCTGCTGCGCACTCGCCTGCTCGTGATATATACAGGCGTCCCACGGATATGCCACATGGAGGGAACGTACACCTACCTTGAATATTGTAGATGGAACATTTTACTGAAAGAAGACTATTTGAATTATAAACAATTTAAACTGCATCTGCAACTGCACTGCAGATATTTAAATAATTACATGGTTAAACCGGGAATCGAACCCGTTACACGAGAAAAATAATCACCCTGTAGTTTTATCATACCGATCGAAAGACTTCATCATAAGGATTATTTTTTGCTAAATAAGAGGAAAGAAATATTATTATAATAAATAAATATTATTTTTTGCTAAATAGGAGGTCAGAAATAAAAGGAAGACCATGAATTTTAACATTTTAAATACAAAATTAATCCATTTACCAAATGCTCAAAATCAGTACACTACACTAATTCAAAACGATTAGTTCTTTTTAGCCTACGCACAAGTCGGTGTTGTCTAGCACAAAGACTACAATTGGTCTAGCAGCTGGATTGCCTCAACATTCACGTGTCGGTGAAGACTGTGTTCATAGGCTTCAGCAAAATTTTTGGATAATGTTGGTGACGAATTCCATTTTAAGGTCACGGTGAATGTCGTCGTCATTTCTTATGTGACAGCATCCCTGAGTACTTTATTTTGGAAATGTTTGGTTTATTTTGATGTTGGTTTGTTTAGTACAGTACGTAGTTATACTATTAAGTTTTCTGTGGTACAGCCCCAAAGTTGGATTTACGTCCAAATTGGCATATAAATATGCTTGTATAGGGTTATTTTATTATGTATTGATAGACAGAATTTCCTTCTGAGTAACCAATGACTACTACAACAGTCAAGACTCTTAACCGGTCAAAACTACCTTTGACTACCTTCAGTCAAAACCCTTATTAAGAAAAAACGCGAATTCGCTTTTGAAAATTAATAATTCCCTAGCCCTAGTTGTATGAATCACTATAAAAGTTTTGCCAACCAACCCAATGGGTTTCTGAATAAGTATAAATTTAAACTGGTCATAAGGACTATTGACTGAATTTTGTAGTCAAAAGTAGTTTTATAACGTACATCGAGTTCCTGTCTTTTCTTTTTGACATGAGCTTTCCAACGCAACTTGGCGTCGAGAATTATGCCAAGGTATTTGGCTGTATTAGCATAAGGCACTTGCACGCCATTATTGCCATTTATGTAGTTAAGGTGATAGTCCACGTGTTTCTTTGTGAAGTCAATTGTAAATTGATTTTGACTCATTCAGTTTGATCTTCCATTTTTATGTCCAGTCATAAACTTTGTTCACAGGTAGTTGAACTTTTTCTACTGCTTCTCTGTGGCTTGGTCCAGTGGCCATAATTGCAGTATCATCCGCAAAGGTCGCAATGGTCTTGTTTTCCAACTCTGGGATGTCACATGTGTTTGTCTAGTAGGTACAAAATTGGGCCTAGCACACTTCCTTGTGGTACACCAGCTTTTATAGCTTTTAGCTCGGAATATGCGTCGTTCTGCCGTATTCTAAACTTTCTGTTCTGTTACGACTCTAGGATATCTGCCAATTGACAACATTTCAAAACTGCAGTGCAATTCTGTAAGAATTCACTTGCGAATTCGAATCCTATCTCATTTCTGATTTCACTTACTTGAAGTGAAAAGTATTTGGTATTCGCTTAAATAGTGACGAAATAATAGTTCGCTTCACCTATGACAGGACTTAGTAGCACTAGCGTAGTTTTCATCGAGTTACAGACTACCTAAAACAGTTTTCACTGCGGAATCGGAAGTGAGAACTGGAATGAGTTTTTACAGAATAACATAGCTGACACGACCTTAACTCAACGACTGTCGGGCGAAAGTGTTGAAGGTCAAACCTCCGCTGCATATGTCGGACTGTGTAACATAAGACATTCGATAGGTTAAAACAAAAATACTATTTCTTAATTTTCGTATCCTGAGTCCAAATATATATTTTTTATATTTTTTTTTCTTCATTTCTGAGAAAAATGAGTAAAACCAAAAAGCATGTGATGACGTCACATATACGGTGGAATGAGGTAGTTTACCTTTGCATAAGCATTTCAATGGTTTATATGAAAACATTAACGTCGTTATGACACGTCAATGTCACATATAATTATGTGACATTGACGTGTAAGTCATATAAGTCTAATATTAATGATAATAGTTTTGTGACGGGTCACAGTAGAGCAAAGGATAAAACGCTATTCCACCGTAAGTATGACGTCATTTGGCGGTTACGTCTTTTTAGAATACACCTAATTTCAAAGTTATAATTATGAATGAAAAGTACATCATTTTCAAAATCGGAAAAATATGGGTGCCCCAGATTTGTATTTACTTAATAACGTAATATTAATACAAGTAGGTTAAAAATATGAAATGTTGTCAATTCTGGTAGCATGCGTCTGAGCTTGAATATTAGACCCTTATGCCCAACTTTGTCAAAAGTTTGCGCGACATCTAAAAACACGGTGGCGCAGACTTCCTTATTTTCAAGTTGTTTTCAGTTTTATTTTATTTTATTTTTATTTGGAAAACTTACAGCTAGGTACAAAAATAAGACAGAAATAGTGACAACGATAAGGCCAATTAAAAGTTTTCACAGATAGAAAATACATTAATAGGTACAAGTAGGTAGAAGACAGCTACTTTGTATAAATAAGATCGAAATAATAGGAAAAGTAAGATCATCAGATAAACTATGCTATGTTTTGGAAAAAGAAGCTACACAGAGATTTTTTAATTTTAATGTTGGTAGTATTGAAAATATCGAAATCGACGTCTCGGCAGGCTGCATTGTATGTGTGACACGCTCTTATGAGGTACGAGTTCTGTCTATAGTTAGATCTAGTTAGAGGAGTGTGCAATAAGCGAGGGTTTCGCGGAAAAGTGGAAGGAACTCGTAACCCAATTTTTTCCAATAATTCGGAAAGTTCGGTTAATCCATTTGCGATTTTACCCAGAAAAGCCAAATCAGCCAATCATTCTCCTTCGTTCAGAGAGAGGAAGTAAGTGGAATCTTTTGCAGCGACGAAGATAAGTAGAGGAATAAGTTCTTGACCGGAATTGAATGTGCCTCAGAAATTTTCTCTGTATGCCCTCAAGCCGACTGATATAAACATTGTAGTTAGGATTCCAGACTTGAGAGGCATACTCGAGATGACTGCGAACGAAAGTACAGTATAGAATTTTAATGGTTTTGATGCTCTTAAACTCCAAAGAGACTCTGCAAATAAACCCTAGTGATTTCGCTGCTTTGTTGAATATATAGTCGATATGTTTATCAAACATAAGTTTAGAGTCGAACATAACCCCCAAATCTCTAATTATGTTAACCCTGGCAATTGAACTGTCCAGGAGTTTGTAGTCAAATGTGATGGGTTCGGGTTTCCGTGTGAAAGAACACACGTAGCACTTGGAGACGTTAATTTGGAGCTTATTGATATTACAATAATGCTGGAATCTTTGTAGATCTTCCTGCAGTAAAAGGGCATCCGATGTAGAGGAGATTTGCTTCATGATTTTTATGTCATCCGCATACAGTAGTATCTTCGAGTAATAGAAGCAGGAATCAATGTCATTGATGAACACATTGAACAGGAATGGCCCTAATAGGGATCCTTGAGGCACTCCGGATGGGATACGCATTGATCTTGATGAGTACCCATTCAGCACTACAGTCTGACACCTATCCTCCACGTAAGATTTAAACTAACGAAAGAGATTTCCCCTAATACCCATTGATAATAGTTTGCGCATCAGGACGTCATGGTCAATTCTGTCAAAACACTTCGCGTAGTCGGTGTATATAACGTCAACCTGGGACCGATTGGACATAGCTTCCGACAAAAAGTCACTGCAGAGAACGAGGTTAGTTGTCGTAGACCTACCACCCAAGAATCCATGTTGATGTTCTATAAAGTTATGCCTAAGAGCCGAATAAACTTGCTTGTATACAATTTTTTCTAACATTTTAGCAAACAGGCATAACTTAGATATTGGTCTGTAGTTATCAACCAAGGTTCTTGGCCCCTTTTTGTGAATAGGTGTAATATATGCCGACTTCCATATAATGGGCATGACACCTGTATTCAGAGATCGTCTGAATAGGATCGTGAGAGGAACCGAGAGACCAGTAGCACAATTTGATGCAAAGATTGGGGAGATCTTGTCTGGACCCGCAGATTTGTTTAAATCCACACACTTTAGCAGTTTCTCGACTTCGTCGCCACTAACCTCAATCGAGGCGATGTCACATGTACCGCAAACAACCCGCTCACTGGTGTTGTTGTGCTGTGTGTCAAACGGTGAAGAGGTGTCTTGCAAACTGACGGGCTCAAGAAAGTTGGACTGGAAATATACACTAAAGAAATTACAAATTTCCTCACCGTCACTAGAAAATTGATTGCCAAACTGCAGCACTGAAGGGTAGGAATTATTTTGCTTCCTTGATTTCACATAACTCCAGAATGCTCGAGGACAATTGCGAATAGCCGATTCAATCTTGACAATATAATCATCATACATGTCCTTTTCTAAGTCCTTACCTCGCTGCCGTAATAGCAAGAAGGACTGATAGTCCGAGTAGTTCCCATATTTTTTAAATTTAGCGTGAAATTTGGCTTTTTCTTTGGGACTTTTGTACCAGAGGGGATATTTAGAACGGGGAACGATGGTTTTCGAAGGAACATATTTATCTTGTAATTTGTACAAAACGTCGTAGAAGTACGCAATGGCGTCCTCCAACGACCTGCAACCGAGTTCATACTGCCAGTCCACGCTATCCAGCTCTCTCCTTACAGCTTCATAATCGGCAGAACGGTACAAGTATTTAACGTGGGGACGAGCTGGCAAACTATGTAGCTGAACAAATTCCGCTGTAATACATAAGGCGTTATGGTGCAGGTCTTCAGGAACCAAAGGATCATCGCAACAGGAAACCGAAACGTCATTGTTCGAAAGAACTAGGTCCAAGATCTTGTCATTCTTATTAGCGTTACAGTTGTATTGCAACAGATTACAAACACAAAGATTGTCAACGAATGAAGTCTGGACAGGACCTTGCAAGTTAGTGGGGTAGAGGGAGTATCCGTCGTCTGCAGGTGTCCAAGTTATATTAGGCTGATTAAAATCACCCAAAACCACAAACTTATCAATCGGGTGCTCCAGAACAATGCGGGTCAAGTTATCAGAGAAGTTGGCCAACTGCGCCGTAAGCGAGTTACCCAGGTTCTGGGAACAGATGTAGACAACACATAAATGCATTTTATATGAAGCCCTAGGTCTTTTCTGTTGCAAGGTTAAGGTGACCCAAAGGTCCTCTGCCGAAGAGTGCCACTCGCCACGAACGTGTGCCGCAATCTCACGTCTAACGGCAACCAACACCCCCCCTCCCATAGTCTGACCCGTATTGGCGTAATCCCGGTCCCGTCTCCACACCACATACCTGTCGTCAAATAATTCGGAATCGGATATTCCATCCGTTAACCAGGTCTCAGTCAAACAAACAACATCAAAACCATTCATACATAAACTTCTATAGAAAATACCTGTTTTCGTTCGCAATCCCCGCACGTTCTGATAGTAAATGCTAATAGGCGCCATCATCAGTGGCGGCGTAGGGTAGATTGGCACCCCGGGCGGATGTGTATAGAGCACCCCTAGGTACTCAAAATAAAACACCAAATTATACTAAAAATGCATACGAGACCATATTTTTCTAAAATACATAAACATATTATCAAAATTGAATTTCCTGTCTCTATTAATTGATAAAATCGAAAGATTGGTTAGTCGCGCTTGGCTGGCTCATTGTAGACCAAGTTAGTATGATTTTATTAATTTAAACTTTCAAAAGTTTGTTTCACATGAAGTATCTAACCAAATTGTTATAAAAATTTAAGACAGACTCAAAATAGCCCCCAATTTACATTCATCATCATCACTTCAGTGTAGTTTAGGTCCACTGTTGGACATAAGCCTCCTCCAAGGCGCGCCAGTTTTCCCGGTCCTCTGCCTTCCGCATCCAGCCACCACCACCTTCTTCAGGTCATCGGCCCATTGGGCTGGAGGGCGTCCCACGTTGCGTCTACCGATTCGCGGTACTCTCTACTCTACTCTAGGACAAGTCTGCTCCATCAGCCGTCGCGCCACTTCAGCTTACTGATTCTGCGGTGTCGGTGTCGGTGACTTTAGTTCTCCTCCGGATGTCCTCGTTGGGAATTCTAGCTATCGCTTAGGCCTTAGAGAAACTCCAAGCATTGCTCGGTTCATTGCCCGCTGAGCAACTCTGAACTTGTGAACTAGCCCCGCTATAAGTGTCCACGTCTCGGCAGCATAAGTCATAACAGGCAGGACGCACTGGTCAAACAATTTCGTCTTCAGACTCTGCGGTATAGCCGACGAGAAGACTCGACGAAGCTTACCAAATGCTGCCCACCCCAAATGCACCCTCCTATCGACTTCTCGAAGTTGGATCGTCTGTCCAAGGTAGACGTATTCCTGGACCACTTCGAGCAAGTTGCCATCAACGGCGATCAGCGTTGGCACGACGTGTTGATTGAACATAACCTTCGTTTTGTCCAAGTTCATGCTGAGGCCCCCTCGTCTTGAGGATCTGCCATAATAACGATGTCGTCGGCAAACCGGAGACATGTGATCTACTTACCGTTTATGTTAATGCCCCGCCCAGTCCAGTCCAATGTTTTGAAGACGTCCTCCAGCGCGTTGGTTAAAAGTTTCGGAGATATAACATCATTTTGTTTCATCTCTCTGCGCAGCTGGATTGCTTTCTTCTTTTGGGTTTTACTTGAACGGTCATTGTAGCCCCACCTGCTTTTAAAAGCTCAGTCGTAATGTCCGGAGCTTTGCTGTTTTTAAGCTGTTCCAAAGCCGCACTAATATCGCTTTGGTCAACGTCCGGGATATCCTCGTCAATTGGGCCCTTGGATCTTCGGTACCATGGGAAACAGGTCTCACCGCTTGAGATTTGTACAGCTGTCCATAGAACTTTTGAACTTCCACCGAGATCTCTGGTTTAGAGGTGACTGGTCTGCCGTCATTTTGCATTGAATCTGAGAAACTCCAATGAACCGCTTCTTGGGCAGAAATGTTGGTGGTTTCCAAATGGCGCCTCAATTGTAAAATCTCCAACACGATGTATTTTTTTAACAGAATTAGAACCATACCACGATTCCACGAAAATCTTCTTCTGGTGATGTTACCAACATTGTATGCTGAATTACACTAAATGTTATCAGAATAAAATCCATTGCCCTGTAATGATGGTCTAGTTCTTCGTAAAATCTGTCGTGACATTCTAACATTGCTTTCTGCAACTCCTTTGGTAATGCAAGTTCAGCATCTCGGGCCATTTCTCCAGGCATACCTATGCGTTCGAAATCTCCTCTTTCCTCTTTTTCCTTCAATCCGAATGTCTAAATCCTCTTTAATATTGTTGCGTAGCAAATAGCCCTTTTCACTATTTGATTGCGTTGACTTCGAAGAACATTTTTTAAGGGCTTTATTTTTTATCACACGCTTTTCCAACGATAGCCCAGATGTTTGTTTATACTTTTCTGTCTGATTAACTTCTAGGATTTCACACCAAAAGGAAAGATAGCATAGAAAACTGAAGTCACAGAATTGATGCTACTACTCTTGTTTCGACGTTTTCTTTGGGGTGTAAAAAATGGTTTAAAAGCGTCGTGATGAGCACTCCATCTTGTCTCTGATAAATCATATAACGGACACCACTACATTTATATTTTCCACCGATGTGTGGATGATGAAAAGAACGTGTAAACTTTTTCTACAGTTCTGAAAAACATTAAACCTTGAAGTAACGCTCCCAAATGAGAACACTCGCTCTCAATAATTATATTCGAAAAAAGATATGAAAATAATATGGTTTCGATGCGTTTCAAAATATGATATTAGTAAGGAAGTTGACAAGCGTAGGTAGTTATTTATTGATATGTCTTAACAGAGCGAGATTTTGTGTGCATGCTTTGGCTGTTCAAGTAAGTTTTCGTTGTCACCCCTTGGTGCTTGACCTCCCTTACGCCGCCACTGGCCATCATAAATCATATATAATTAATAGAATTAGAGTAGCAAAAAAAAAAAATAATACAAAGCACATTCAATTCCTTGATAGTTTTAAAGTGTTGATTCCATAATGAAAGTATGCAAATTTGAACTTTATCTCCATACAAAAGATACGCAAATAGCAAATAGCAGGACCGGGCGTTAAAAAATAAATTATAATAGATATTAAAAGGTAGAATGTAATGAACGTAATACATCAAATGACAATAAGCGACTTTAAGATTGAAAGCGTAGTGTTTAAAATCAGAATGGAAATAGCGTGGGAACTTTTTTAAAGCAAACGATAAGCGAACAAAGGAACGGCGAGAATGGAATTTGTAGAAAAAACAGGTTCCAATGTTTCTCAAACTTAACAAGCCGCAGTGAGTGTACAACTTACCGAGACGCCGAATCGACATATTTAAAATAAAAACTTTTGAAGTTATACTTCTTTAGGCGCGTTATGAAAAAATTATGAGAGTGAAATTTTACGATTCGCGCATGCGCGCGCACAGCGTCACACAAAATTCTCACGGGAGTAATTGTAAACAACGCCATCTCTGCCGTACATGCTGAACTACTTACTGCCTTCGGCAGTAAGTAGTTCAGCATGTACGGCAGAGATGGCGTTGTTTACAATTCAAATTGTGCTTATATACTTTTTTAATAATGCCAAAGAAGTATAACTTCTCACGCTCGTACATAAGTACACGCACCCATTTTTTTAAATCGTGTTCCGTCTTGATGAGGTGCTTCGGGGATGTGGAGTTTTTTCGAAGAAATATTTTGCATCCAACAACCCAAACATACTCAAAACCATGTTCTTTGGCGTGCATCTTGGTAAGGTTTAGGAGGATTTTATTTTGTAATGTAAGGTGGTCGTTGACATAAATCCGAGTTGTGCCTTGAAGACCCATGTGAGAAGCATTAAGGGTTTTGTGCTTTTTCGCCGCGGATACAAAATCGTTCCTCAAATAGCTGTTATGAACAGCGCAAATTATATTTTTATTATTCGGGTCGCTACGCATTGGTACTCGAGCTATATAATTGATCTGTTCCTTTGGTATATGACATCCAATCACGTCCCCGATTTTTGCAATAACGGAAAACAAGTTTTCATTATTGGCTACCGGGACTCCCTTTATCTCAATATTCTTCATCCGGGATCTCTGCTCATTTTCACTTTGGTGCAACTCTAGTTTAGTGATAGCATCTTGCAACTTCGTTATGTCGTCTTTAGTTTTCTTCATCGCCTCAATTTCCTGTTCCAAGGTAGATATTTTGCATGTCAGGTCATCCGTTTTATCGCTGACAGCCTGTAGTGACAACTTCACCTCTGAAAGTTCGGCCTGCATAGCTTTAAGCTCCCCGAGTTCATTTTGAACCGCTTTGACGCTCTCCACCAACTCCGGAAGTGCTTCCATTTGGGTTGACAGCCGTTTGAGTTCAGTGAGGATTGTTTCCGAGTCCGCTGGTGTACTTTTCACAAATTCCGCTCGAGGGCTGGCTATTGTGGACGTTTTGCAGTTGCTACATTTCCACGTAGTTTTCCGTTCACCGAGCCTTCTCCAACCCGCCTCGGAGATGCCTGAGCAGGGGAAGTCAAACTGTCCCGCGCACACAGAGCATGTGGCGCCGTCTCTCGCTTCCGTATTGCACCGTTTGCAGGTAAACATCTCGAAAAAGTTTGAGAAACTCAGTTGAATGGTCAGTCGTTGGGTGAGTCACTGTAAGTCGCCGAGTGGTAAGAACTAAGTGTATGCGCGCGCGTTCGGTTTGCTGTCTACCGACATAATGATGTTTTCAATGATGTTAGGTAGTTATTCTATGTAGGCAGTAGGTACCTACCTGGGGATTTTCCCTAAAGCCAAACTGATGATTTGGAATAAGGTCTTTATCTTCTATTTTTAGTCTTAACAGTTTTTTAAATATTTTTGATAACACGGGCAGCAGAGAAATAGGTATGTAAGATGATGCCTCATGGGGTGGTTTCCCAGGCTGCGCAATCATAATGACTTCAGCTACCTCCCATGACTCGGGCACATGTTTTAAGATCTATGCAGCATTGATAAGCTTGGTCAGCTTTACTATGGCTTTGCGCGGGAGGTGTTTTAAAATACTTTTCACAAGTAGGTAACGGAAATTCTGCATAGTTTAAACAAAATCGCAAAATGTTTGACGTTATTTCTTGGAACATGAATTCGAGACGATATTGTGTCAGTGTTGCAAGTTACGAACATTGTCATTTCCCAAAATAAGGGAAGTTATGATTTTTGTGTGGACCCGTTAAAACTGTGTTTTTAATCAGACTACAGTTAACAAGTAAGCATTCTAAGTAGTTATTCTAAAATAAGTAAGCTTGAGTTTTTTGTATTTAAATGTTCATATTATAAAATAAATGCCTCATTAAACTAAATTACCTTTCATTTCTTACAATCAAGACAAATAAAACACAATAGGTACTATGTAATAATATATTTTTTTAACAAAGTAGGTATATGGGTAAGGCCGCGGATTTTGCCACTTTTTGAAAAAATTAAATGTCTCAAACTTTGACTGCTTATAAAAAATAAAATACTTGATAAATTGTGATGATGGTAACTTCATTCAATTATTTAACTCTTAAACTTTTAGAATGTAGTCGTAAAATGATTGTAAGGCGTATATATAAAAAAATACAAGGAGTCCAGACCCCCAAATTTAGCCAAAAACACGCTGTCTTTTTGGGTCGGCCAAACATTTGGTAGGTACTATAAAAATTATATTTTCTTTAAAGAGAGTTTAATTCATTGTGACTGTCTGGCATGTCACCAAGTTAAGCTGCTAAATCGTGGTTTGGAATGCGTAAATAAGCGATTTTTATTGATTTATTACTCTTCAAAATTTTGTCTCCATTTTTTCGCTTCTTTGTTACTATTTCGTATGTTACGAAAATTTGACTTCTGGGTATTAAAAACAGTTTATAGTAGTATTTTGTAATGGCACTAATAATACCAGTTGTCCAGGCAACACTAATTCATAAAAAAAGACGCTATCCTTTCGTCTCTGGAGTTTGTCAAAGGTGCAAGGGTGTGTTTCGTCAGCAATGATATTCTAATAAATTTAAATATAATATCATTGTTCGTCAGTGAATTTAAAATCCGAATTTCGGCGATTTCAGAGGTAAATAACAGTTTTTTATTACACATCTTATGTAGGACTACGCGTAAGTAACTGATAAGTATGTGGGTCTTTGTTTAAAATTCGGCATTCTTTTGTAATTTTAGCTTACTTATATCCTGGAAAATGGCGCTTCTACGTTACTTCGTTATGTTACCGGTAACGTTGATTATATGTTACGTAACGTTGAAGTGTCCTAAAGGTTAGTGCATATCGTAGATTATTACTTATATTTTTTTGTTAACTTTTTAATAAATCTCTTACTAAGTAACATACCTAAGTACTTATATTTTCCCGAGGTGTTCACCAAATAGAGTACGGTAGCGAAATATCTGCTCAGTATTTTTTTATTAGAAGTGCAAACACAAAATATCTACTTATTAATTAATGTCCTAATGTTTTATTAAACATATTTTTAGGCCGTTTTATAAACTTAATGGGTACATACCTACTTATTGCTTTTATTTATTTAAATAATTATTTATTGCACTTTAACCTTGTCTTGCCTTTTAGTGTGGTAGCAATGTCTTCAAATGTGTGCGTTTGAAGGTATACTTATTTCATTACAATAAAAAAAAATGTTTGAATTTCTACCAGATCTTTAATAAAATCAAGCTAAACGTACATTAATAAAAAAAATACTGTAAAATTACCGTGATTGCAAGAAACACGATTATGAAATTTGATATTTTATTAGAATTTAACATTTCTTCAGATTTATTCAATATAAAATTATCACAATTAATTGCTCATATATCGCTGCCCCAGTTTAATAGTAAGATATCTTGACCGAAGTTTCTTGTTGTTGTATGTGTAATAATTAACTATTTATGTGATTTTTAAAGAAATAAAGATATATTATTATGTTATTGTATCTCTTCGTTTCATTTTAATTCAATTTTGAATCCTTGGGACATGATTTCTATTACAACAGGTGGAAAGTTTTCTGTAAACAACAAGGCATGGTCACCCTATCGAAATATTCAAAACACATTGCAAGGCTTTGTATTATGAATAAAAAATATGTTTTGCATATTATCGGTAGTTATATATATTAATAGGTGTTGTTTATAAAAAAAAACTCACTAATACTTACTTTCTTCGATAGATAATCAAAACTTATTTTTACACGATACCGCACTACTGCTCCTGAAATATAAACCTAGGTATTTTTTGTATATTTTTTACATTTTCGACAAATTCAAATCTAGGTATTACAAAAAACTTCAGACCCCTGCGATGCTTTTTCAGCGAGATATCAGCGATAACGTGTTTTCCACCGTTTCAATGGCGCGGCCATGGGGTTTTAGTCTTACAGCTCCTAAAATATAAACCTAGGTATTTTTTGTATATTTTTTACATTTTCGACAAATTCAAATCTAGATTTTACAATGAATTTCAGACGTCTGCGATGCATTTTCAGCGTGATATCGGTGATAACGTGTTATTCACCGTTTCAATGGCGCGGCCATGGGGTTTTTGTCTTGCAGCTCCTAAAATATAAACCTAGGATTCTTTTCTGTATTTTTACATTTTTTTTACAAATTCAATCTGTTATTTACCTGAATTTTAGGTCTCTGCTACGCTTAGTTTTAAAGATCTCCGTGGCCGCGCGGTTCTCCGCGTTTCAATGGCGCGGCCTCGTCCAAACCCTTATAACTTTTTAACCATATCTTCGACAAATTTATGGTTTTGGGAATCAACTTTTACAAAATTTTACATAATCTTGGAATAGTTTTTTTTTCGAAATATCGCCGTGGCCGCGCGGTCGAAACGTACACTCTTCAAATTGCGATTTTTCATTAAACAATTATTACTGTGTCTCTCACAGATCCGGCTGTTATAAGCAGCTAAAACGAAAAAAAAAATATCGCAAAAGTATGTCAATAAATACATAGGAAGGCTAAAGAAAGATCTGCACGATACTATGATAGATAAAAAGAGCACATAAGTACTCTAAAGAACAGAAACAAGAATAACGGCAAAAATTTAAGGAAGATCGGGTAAAAAAAAAAAAAACAATTTTGAAGAACATGTCTAAGTACCTGTAACCATTAAACATCTTTTTACGTCACGTGTACCTATCGTTGTTGTTATTTTCCTAAAAATGTTCCTTTATTTGGCCAGATTGTCGCGTTTGTGTATTATTTCCAAACCATTGACAGATGACATCGTAGAACTTTTTTCAAGTTACTAAAAATCATACGTAAGACGTAAGTATAAACTTCTTTTTTTAAGTCTGTTAAAAATCACGATAATATGTAATCAGCCTTACAACATTTGACGTTACTTCTATGTAAACCGTAACATAGAACTGTCTATGTTACTCTATGTCACTAAGTGGCAAAATCTACGGCCTTACCCATATCTCTCGCACTTGGCAGACGCAGCACAGCGCTTGCAACATTATTCTCTAGCACACAAGCGCAAATCTACGATACCAACAGATATAGCCAGACCTAGATAACGCAAGAGCAACTACTTCGCCGCGAAGAAGTTGCTCTTGCGTTATCTAGGTCTATCTACGAAACTAGGCACGCGAAGATTTCGCGTGCCTAACTTACGTACAAAAATCGTAAGTAAAAAAAACTAAGTAAACGTTTCCTTCCATCGGTACCTAAGAGTCATTTTGTGATTAATATTATGCGTACCTAATTAATTAAAAAAAAAAAAACAATTATTTTTAATCTAATACTCTCAGTAATACCTGGTAAGGTAGTGTCGCCGAAGATGGCCCGGGTCCTAGGATAGCCCACATTTAAAAAAATACAGTTATGATTACCTATTCGAAACATTTGAAATTTCGTGGGTGTATGCTATTGGTACTATAAACAATAGTGCAAGTGTGTTTCATTACCGGCGCGTCGCCATTTTAGAGACTGATGGCAGTTTGCTTGTTCATGTCAAGACGATACACTTTTTATTACCTGCATTATCTAAATCCTTTTGAAAATTAACGAATTTAAAACAAATCTCTTTGCTCTAAAATGTGAAAATTCATATTTAATCTATTTATAAGCGAATTACAGGTGAGTGTTACTATTTTATTTCCTTTTTTGTATTTTTACGAGATTATACTCAACCCGGGTGTAATTTCCTATCATGGCCCATAGTATAATTCCCTTAATGAATGACATCAAAAAAATAAATTTTAGAAAAAAAATCTGATTTATTTTTATTTTTGATAAGTTACTTTCAATATTGATCTCGAAGTTAAATTTTATTTTATTTAGTGGTTTGTTTTTATTTTATAGTTGATTTTCATTTTGATAGATTTAAGATAGCCCACATTTAAATTTTTGGTTGATTTTTTTTACCTTTTATGAATAATGTTATGGGAAGTATTTTTTTATTTCGATGTTTTATGTTAAAAGTGTTTAAGAGTTTATAATGCATATACTTTCATTAATATTTTTCGGGCCATCTTCAGCGACCAGCTTCCCAAGATAGCCCAATAACAAGTTTCTAAAAAGTGTTTACATTTGTGTTAAAATGCCAAAAACTGTACTACTTTTTTAGATATCTTGTTTCTCAAATAAATATATTACAACTTCCATTATCTTTTTTCTTTACTTTACTTATCTGCAAGATTTTACGAGGTTTTGAAATTAAGCGGGCCTTCATCGGCGCCTGTACCTTAATACGGATACCAAATTTAAGAAAAACAAAACATTTTGAAGTCATATTATGTAGTCAAATAATGGCACACTTGGTTTTCATACAGATCGTGATACTTGCGTTAACTAGGGTCTATCTATACTGTGACGATACTTATCGTACACAGAGTTACGCAGATTTTAGTCCTCACTTTTTTTCATCGCGATTGTTTACGACGGCTACGTCTTTACTTTTCTATTGATCTGAGATTTTTATAGAATGTTTGCAATAAAAAGACGTAAAATAATTTTTAAAATTTATTGGGCTAAGGTATTTCAAATAAAAGTCGTCAAATATATACTTTCAATATGCACAGTTATATCTTTATACATGTAAATAATATAGTACATAACAAATAAATAATAAATATTACCAAAATTGTAGGATTTATCCATTAATAAAAATGTAGTTTGGTGTGATAATTATGATACAAAGTGACTTGACTAAATGCCAATTTGTTAAGTGAATGCACCTTACAAATGTAAATTGAAGAATAATTTTACATTACCCCTAATTGTGTTTTGTTGAATGTTTGTTATAATTACTTATAACCTGTCAGACATGGCATTTCTTTTGTTAATATCATATAAATAATTATGTAACCAATTAATAATAATCATCACCCAACTATCTTAACATTATAAACAATATGGCATATATGAATTAATAGTCGATTTCAATTACATTTTCTTTTAGAAATTATCAATTGCAACATAATATAAAACCTAAGCACATTTAACTTACTTATGCATAATTGTCAATATCAAAACATTTATCCTAAAGGTTATTGCTTAATAATATATATTCCATAATAGCTTGTAATGAAAATTATCTTCATCAGTACAAAATGCCACATTTACTAAGAAGGTCCTCGAATACTTGAATGTAATATTATTTTATGGATTGTCTTTTGAGCACATATACTAATTTCTGTCACTATCACAAGTCTTTGAATTTCGAGTGGCCAAAGCACATGATTTTGTAATATTGACTAATCTACTGGCATTATCTTGTATAGTACGGACATGCACTTAGTAAGGGACGCCGTGCGGTTACAATCACAGATGAGAGGCGCGCTCGACGCCTGCTGCGCCCCTGCACTACCAGTTGGCCATGCCGGGTTTATTGAGCGTCATGAAGTATATTTGACAAGAGGAACCACCTTTTGCGGAAGAGAAGAATACTTTATCGTTGCGCTCACATAAGAATTTGAGTCGTTGTGCTTTCTTGTGCATAAATACACCGTCGAGATGACCAGTTTCTACTGACCGAATTTCGATCGCTTTATTGCCCCAACCCATTATCTGTCCCGTGCCTATGTAGGCTACCGATGTTGGCATTTCACCCCACTGAAAGAAGACCAATACACAGCATTTAAAATTTTATTAAAATACCTGTCGCAAATATACGAATGTGGTGAAAATACAAACCTGGAGGACAATATTCTTGCTTACTCGTCCATACGTGTTCACATAAACTCCTTCATTATCGTAGCATAACAACAACTGAACTCCATTCGAGTTTGGGAGTGGTACAATGCAGTGTGGGACAATGGCTCCTTGTGTCTGAGAAGATGAAAGTTATAGGAGTAAATAAAAGAAAATAAACATCTACTGTAAAAGCAAGACTGACAGATTTACTAATTAGGCTTGCATTACATAATTATGCTAGCTGTGTTCTCCTTAATAATATCGTTGTTGGCAAACCAAAATCTGCTACATGCACTTCTTTGAGATTTCTACTTTTTGACCTTTGCATATAGTTCACTGTCCTATCTACTGTATAAAAAAAACTGCTAAATGTCTATGAACACATCGATCTACGACCTTTTTATAAAACACTAGCTGACCCGACAGACGTTGTCCTGTCCCTCAACCTACATACCTGCCTATTTACCTACTCTACACCTACCCTACACTTACCCTACCTACTCTACACCTAACCTATACCTACCCTACACCAGTGAACGGAAATAAAACATGGAAGTATTCCTAGCTTCAGAAAATGGCCCAATGCAAATAGCGCTGCAGGGGGCGGGGCTTACCAATTGCGCCGCGCACGTGTTTAGTTCGTCTGTAGTTGACAACAGCGGCGGTAGACAAAATTATTTTTCGGTTTTTGCTTTCTAATCATTTAAGTGGTGTATTAATCAATCACATATGCATAAAAAGCATGTTGGGATTCGTTTTTACGTGTAAGTACGTCGCAATTAATTATTTTTCTTTAAGAATTTTGACAGGAAGTCTATGGGGATGATGTTATGCCAAACAAACAATTTAATTATCTTCCTCTTTTATCACAATTTAAGATACAACATATTCTTTCTATGGGATGGCACTATTCTACCAAGTTATTGTAGACACATACAAGTTTCTTTAAAGTTAATAACATGAAGAAAATAGATGTTCTTGTTTGTATTAATAAAATATTTAAAAATAAAATAAAATATTTAAATGTTTTACCTGCTCACAAATTTATTTTAAAGTAAGTAACTGGACAGTTGAGAACTATTTAAAATGTGTTTCCCTATTATTAAGCATGGTGTACAAGGACTGGACCCAGGCTCCATACATTTTGAAACAATTCCTTTAGAAAGTAGGTACCTACATATGAATTGAAAAAGACACACTGGTACTTGCCTGGTTTCGAACCCGTAGGCCACCACGACTCCCTTTTTATTGTTTTAGTTGTACCTACATAATTTTATTGTTTTATTTTTTAGTGTTAAGAATATTAATATATTTAATAATAAATTAAAAATATAAGTACCACACATTTTTTTACTAACCTACCATATAATTTAATTTTAGCAAACACTGATCTATTTTGCAAATTGCAAAAAACGTAACCATATTTGAATTTTGCAGGCTACCCTGGCGCTTTCACGATTAATTATTTGCGTTGCACTTTATTACATAAAACATCCCGGGCGATGAGTTGTAAGCGCAGTGACGACGTAGAAATGTCGTAAGCGACCTATACGTTAGAAAGGTAATTAGACCCAAATCTTCAGACAATAAGGCCGATTTTACACTGTGCATGCTGAATATTAATACATTTTCGGCGAATCAGCGACGAGATTCCGATGTGTCAGTTTGTTTGAAATATTGTGTCAAGATGCGTGCTTAGTTTCCTTGAAGTAATGCTTCCATGTTTTATTTCCGTTCACTGCCCTACACCTACCCTATAGCCTATGTTACTCAGCGATAATGTAGCTTTCGATTGGTGAAAGAATTTTTGAAATCGGACCAGTACTTTTTGAGTTTATTTGGTACATACAAAAATACAAATCTTTCCTCTTTATAATATTAGTATAGATGGTATGTCCAACGGCTAGATTACCGGTAACAAAAACAAAAATTAGTGTCATAATTTTAAGATTTACAATTCCTGTGTCCAAATGTCCAAATAAATTGTGACGTCCCCGAGCGGACGTCACAATTTATTTTTGGCTCGAAACTGATGAAAATGTCTCATCAAGCTGTGTAATTGACTATCGTAAAATTACATGCAGAGCTTAGAAATACATCACGATTATCAGTGATGGATGTAACTACCAAACAGAAATAAGGTTCTAGCAAGTGCTTTATGTAACTTTGCTTATTTTTTTAAAGTATTTGTGGAACCAATAGTTTTTGAAAAGGGACACACTATGTTGGAGGTTGACAGTGTCCAATCCACTATCTATCACTATACTACTCCATTATATAAAGCCTATTTATGCACCTCAGGATAACATAACAAGAATTCGTCAAGCGCGGCCTAAACAACCCTATGATATGAGTTGTTCATTATGATTTTTTGACCACCAATTATCAGAGGAAAGGTGATCGCACGGTCAATGATGTTAGAGCATTTTTATATAGCTCTACTGCTGAAGCCTACTTAAAACTTTGTCATCCACTGAATTATACAATTCTTCCGCAACTAAGGCATATTTCGTATACCTGCGGCATTAATGACGGGCCATTGGAAACAATCCAAGTTCAATCAATTGCAAGAACTAAAACCATTTATAGATCGTCACCGTTTATTTTATGATTGTCTTCAATTTTAGTCCGGTTAAAACTTTTTCTTCAGTTTATTACTTATATATTACTCATTAAACACTTGTTTCGATCAGATATATTATTTTTTCGATACCATTTATGTGCCGAAAGATTGATCATTTAAAATCTGTTATGTGCACAATTTATTCTATTATCAAAATAATAAATCTCTGCAGTTAAAAACAAGTAAAGGACAATGCCAGAAACTCTACAGAACTTTGCCCCGCTCAATAAAAGTCATGTGCAATATGTAGCATCTTACTGTTTATTTATTGCTGATAACTAAACATTAGTCTTAGTGACTGTAGAACTTGCGGTTTCCGTTTAAATCTAAAAACAATAATGACATTGATTAAAGGTTAAAATGTATTTTAGGTAAAATGAGTTTGTATTTTGTGGGTAGGTATTTCGTAATCCGCAAGTTCTAAAGAAAAACAATTTAGTATAGAAAGGTTCTATATTCATTTCAATTATTTTCATTAATTTACTTTTTCTGTACATGGGTGGGGCAGCATCTGGCATTGTCATTTATATATATTATCTATGGCTTTCATTTGTTCTTAAAATACACTGTAGAACTTGTTTTTTCAACATTTTTAAAGTATAATTTTTGCACACAGCAGATTTTGGTTGGACAAGGATAATATTATTTGTACTTTTATGTTCAGCTCAGTGTGGAATTATACAAACTTCGTTTTTTCAGGTAAACAAAATCTAATGTTTTATATCTAACAAAATCTAGTGTTTGTTTTTCTGTCTGCCTGTAAAAAAATACTTTTCCGGCTACTACTCTGGCGACGCCGACAGGAAGTCGCTATCGAAGGTGTATTTCACTTACATGTTTTGGAATATAAATATCGTAGACCGTGGCAGTGTCTAAATCAACAGCATGGAAGCCATCTGCTGATCCGTAAATTACTTTCAGTCTTGTGCTATCTTCAATAGTCAAATCAACTAAAAGAGGCCTGAAAATGAAACAAAAATATTTACGTTTAATTTATCTCTTTGTTGTGTACTTAATAAAATGTTTTTCGAAAAATAAAATTTATATGTTTATACCTATGTTGCAGTTCTCCAAAGTTTTTGAAGGCCATGAATTTGTGATATGGTTTGGGCGCCCACGCGTAGATCTCAATGGAATCTTTCAGGGCTATAACAAGAAACTTAATCCTTTCGTATTTGACAATTCGGAAATGAACTGCGCCCTGAAGTTCACCGACGTTAATCCAACCATTCCTCCTTTCTGCTTGCTGTAATTTAATAATATAGTATGACTTAAATTTAATTGTGCAGTTTATCTGGCATTTACATAAGAATCAAAGCATGGTTGCATTTTAACATCATAGTTATTGGTTTTGATGATTGACATACGAACTTAAAATCTTGCTTTGCCAGCAGTGTTTAGATGATTTTTCAGGAATTGAGATCTTGTGGATTTAGAATGTGCATTTCTAAATTCTAAAATACTTTCTATTTTATTTAATTTCCTTGGAGATTATTATAATTTGCTCAGACACGAAGTCCGCAACTTACGTCACTAAGTCCGTCGGTGCGCAGGATTTTGGACTTGAGCCAGCTAAGGTAGTATACACGCACACGGTTCTTCTTTCCGGAAACGGTTACAAGAATATTTTGACCTTCTAAAACTTCCATTTGTTGGAAGCGGCGTCGTGAGATCAACTGATAAACTTTTCCTTGACCTGAACGGTCCAATAACATTAAACCATTCTCGGTGCCAATAAGTAAATTAACCCCTGCAAAATTGAAAGCATATATTAAAATACACAATCACAAGGAAATTACTTTTTGTTTGTTCAATGATAAGAAGGCAATAAGTACGAAATATTTTTGCTTACCCCATAGTGCTGCACAAAGGATTTCCGAATTAAATCTCTTCTTATATTTACGTATTTCAGGCGTATCGGAGGACAGGTCGTGTCCTGTCGGAGTGACATTAACGTTAACGTGGCTCTCACGCCGCGAGGCATTGCCACCGGAGCCCCCAGTGCCGCCGCTGCCGGTCGAGCCCGCACCAAACCCGAACGTGAGGAACGAACGCTGCTTCTGTTGCAAGGGAAGGAATTGTTGTTGGGACCCAACAGACGAGTTTGAAGGGGAATGTTGTAAAGGGTGTGGTGAAGCTGCACCAACTACGAAAGATTTGGATGGTGTGGATTGGGCTGAGGATGGGGGTGGGTGGTGATGATGATGGGAGAGAGGAGTGCCTCCGGCAATGGCTTGCCGATACTGGAACAGAGAAAACAACAAATTTTACTTTGAAAATTTTGCAGTGAAAAGATATCTCAATCAAAAATGTTTGCAGCACATTCAGCCGCAGCATCAACCGTGTAAATTAATAAGTGATGGTTAGTCAAATAAGTCCATCTCCCATTGATTAGTTGTCATTTCAAATACAGTTGGAAAGTTATTAGCTTGATGGCTATTATCTACATTCATGACCATAACATAATAATTATGTGATAATGAAAAATTGCAGCAGGCATGAACTCGCTGTGTATGCTGTAGATAAGTATGTATTTGTAGAATGTTGATAGAGATCAATTTGATTAATTCCCAATTAGTTAGGTACCTACGCAATACATATATTAATTGCATTGACTCCGACATATTATTATAAACTGAAGTTATTATTAGTTTGTATTACAAAATTTTGTTTTCGAATTGTTCACAAATTGCTTGTGCAAAAGCATTCTGTTTCGAAGTAAGCTTTTGGTATTTGTTTTGCGTCACAGCACAGCGTGCGTGAATTATATTATCATGTACTATTTAAAAAATATGTCATTATTTCCTGTAGTATAGTTTAACGATAGCGTTACATGACGAGTTGTATAGCAATTCATTAATTACCCGTAATACCTCTGCTATAGTTACAACTGTTATTAAGCAGCCCTTAGTAAATAGGACTACTTTAGAAAGCTTCAATAAATGTATCGATCTGCATTCGATGATCAACAAAACATTTTCGAACATAATGAAAGCGTATGTAGAAAATGCATAAATACAAGGAAGAAGTGAGATACAGATCTAACTTTCAACAAACAACAATCTATGAGAACCTTAAGCATTTCGTCTTGCATCAATTCGTTTCGTACTTACGCAGTGTTAACAGGTGTCTGCAAACCGGTCGCGCAGTGGCTCCAGGGAGTTTGCATGATTGACAACCATTATCACATTAATACGATAAACCAAAAGCTTGAGAAACCACACAGTCATGATCCGGAGTAAGGAACTTCCAACGAATAGCTTCACACTCCAATGTTAATATTAAATTATTGTTATATAAACGGAGATTACAATCAGACAAAGTAGATAGGTACTTCTTCATACAAAAAAAAAGTTTATTGGTTTATCTGACTTTGCAATAATGGCTACTGAAAAAATGCAAATCAAGGTATGGGGAATACATTTTGCATAGATGTATACGAAGCAGTTAGCGTTGGAAGCACCTTATTAATATTGAATTATGAATAGGTACATCATGGCATGTTACTTGAAATCCCATTTTAAATATTTACCCTTTAAGCACGTGTACGGTGAAATGCCACGCAATCACAAAATTAATTAAATTCACATGGCACTATGTGGTGAACAAAATCTATTACATATGTATAATAATGACAATAGCCACCAGTGTAACACAAAGCAAATCGGGGCTACTTTTGTGACTAGTTGTAGTTATTATGCGTAATTAAAGGTATTGAATATAATGTATTGCACGAATCAAATTAAAATGTCTCAGGTCGTCAAAATGCGTATGATAGGCTAACGTAGGTATATTTATAAATGCATAACATGAACATACCTCTTCACTAGTGGACTTGTCATGACGCGGCGGGGTGGTCGGCTGTCCAGCCTGACTCAGTAGGTCGGGTAGTACCGAGCTAGTGCGAGATCCACTGCCTTCGTTGGCACCGCTCGACCGGCCCTATACCCAATATTACATTTTACGGATTGTTTAAACATTCAAAATTTCAAATCAACTATCACTACATGGAGATCTGTCGCATTTGATAAAGTATAAAAAAGTTAAGTCTTTCATATTACTATTTTATTAAATACCAACAAAATCCTTGGAATTCTGTAATGATTATTTTATTGATGTAACGCAATAAAAAGCACACAAGTTTTACAAATATTTTACACAATCATAAACCTACATATGTTACTATTGACTTAACTCAAACTTCGACACTTTTGTATAATGTATATTAATAATTTTATATATATATATATTAATAATTTGGACAATAACAGAGCTCGACATACAACAGCAGCCAAACATGCAGTAGTAAATCACATTCACAAATTGATGATTGTTTCTCGCCAGCTTCTGTGACATGTCGTTAGGCAGCATTCCTAATGGTTAATTTTTCAAGTGTTGATGGCGTAAGTAGGTATCGCATATATTTTGCATGTGTTGATTTCTTGGCAGGAAGACGGTATCGCGTTTAGATAATGAATAAAAGAATAGGTTAGTTAAAATTAATAATGAATTGCATTGATACACATAATAGATGATGAAGCTGTTAAGAGATTGTTAAAACTATGATCTTAATTTTTCTACTTTGTTAAAGTTCTTACTCACTACCTATTTGTACCTTTTGTCTTCCCAAACAGAATCTGAACTAAGATTTAAAAAAATCTAGTAACTAGAAGAGAATTATCACGCCAAAATGTAAGACGTGTGAGCAATATCTAAAACTAACGTTCTCCGTAGATAATTTTAGTATGAAGTATGACAAACAAGAGCCTTATACCATTCCCATACATTAAAGTAATTGTTATTATAACAAGAACCAAAACCACTACAAACTAAATACAAAACATACAGTTGTTTTATAAAGCGTTCATATTATATTATTATGTAGATGTTAGTGAAAACCATGTTAGGAAACCAAACCCTCATACCAAATGTAAGTATAAAATTATTAATCAAACTATCCTGAGCAGGGAGCAATTTACCTGATCCTGAGCGAGTACCGCTTCCTGCCCACAACTTGTCATAAGTTCTGTATGCCGGTTATATTGAGAATTTCTCCGGAAAACAATATCAGATTCAGTCTTTTCTCTTCGTGGTTTCACCATACTGGCTTCATTTACGTTATCCGAAATGCATTTATTCTCGTGGGTGTTCGCTGTTAAGTCTGGCGTCCCTGCCTTCTCAAAGGAAGTGCTACTCGTAAAGCAAATGCTTGTTGCTGGCGAGTCACTATTAACGCTGCTTTGTCGGCTTGGCCCGTTACTTTCGTTATCTTGTCTGATAAGTGCAGCAACATTTTTGAGTGCATCGATAGGGTTACTAGCTGCAATTTTGCGATCAGGGGTTCTTTTTTTTTCGCCTTTTCTTGCGTCAGTTTGAGCTGACATTTTTAAACTATCATTTGTTTTTATAAAATCTGTTAAAATAGGTTCTCCAGCCGACGGTTTCATAACTTGTTTGCGCGAATTGTTAAAAATTCCACTGGACCGTAGTTGTTTGTTAACTCCTGCTGGGCTTTCATGTTTCGGAAAGTATATGGCGGAGTGACGTGTACTGGGTAGAGGGAATAGGTCGGAGTTTTCTCTTCTGAAGCCACGGAAAAAGCGGTTTGGAGAATTGACGTCTGAATCCGACTCCTTTTTGTACTTTAGAATATCCGCTAATTTGTCCTGCGTCGATTTTTCGGTGGGCTTTTGGAATAGCTGCTTGTGACGAGACGGAGGTGTGGCTATCGCTTTATATTTAGACCATGCGTCTTCCATTTCTAACCGAGACTGTCGTTGCAGTTGCGCCCGTTTCTGCTCGGAATCTTTCGGTGTGTCATGCTTTTCTTCTTTTTCAGAACTCTTCGAAGGGAAAAATCTGGCGAAATCCCAATCCTTCAGTAATACTGCTTCATCGACATCAGACTGCCTTTTATCGGTTTCGGTATTTTCTCTCTGATGTTTGTCAAACATGTCCGATACAAAAAGTACATATAAATGATAAGAACCAAGAAACATACAAATAAAAACGTATTAGCAATAATTTATGCTCACTGATCTTACTTTGGCGTGAAAACCATTCATGAAATAATAAAATTCAAATAAAAACAGTCTTTCACATGGAGCCCCATTCTGTCAGTTGGTATTTTTGATCAAGCCACACACAATATAGCACAAATGCCACACAAATACTTCCAGTTGTAATGAAACAGGAGCTCAATTTAAATAGTAAATTTTCGAAATATAACTTTAGTAATCTTATATTTCGGAAATAAAATCTATTACCTATAACATCTATTTCATTTCATCTGGTGTAGGTAGTTATATTAACCGTAAAAACACATGTGGTGATAAAATTAATATGTTAACAATTTTTGCGAGGGTATCGATATGGTATGCATATTAGATGTCTTAAGCACTGACTAGTTTTGATAGTGTGAACGCAGTAAAGGGGCCAAGGATTAAGTTTCATGTTTCTATGTCAAACACGAAGTATTGTAGTAGAATAATTTGATCGAATGGTGTCTGTGTTAACATTGAGCGGAATTTAGTGTGGTGGGTATGTAGGACTTACCCTCTTCATGACGAGCGTGCGGTCGGCGTGCGTGTCGTCGTCGTCGGGCGTGGGCGGCAGCGGGCGAGTGGGCGCGCCGCCCGCCAGCCCGCCGCCGTCCTCCGACACCGCGCTCAGACCTGGCCTGTAACAGAACTCGGGACTGACAGGCAAACATAATCGAACGGGATGGGGAAGGCGAACAAAAATGTGGTCCACGAAAATATATGCAAACAAAATGAAAATAAAAGTAAACATGATTAGTTTTTTTATAAAATGAAAATGAAAGGTGACTGATGAGACCGTGTTTTTTTATGTGTGTAAATCATAAAAGCGATACTTACAGAGGTTTAGGCGGGTCGCTAGCTAGTAAGGTGCCATCATTGCGTACTCGTCCACCACTTTCTTCGGCGTCAGAGTCGGTATCGGAGTCTTCGAATGCCGGTTCTGGTTGGTTTCTTTCCACCGGTGGTCCTGCATTAGGCGTTAGGGTGTTACCATACCAATCGAACAATCGGCGATCGACATCGGTCGACGTTGATCGATTGGTGTGGTAGCTTTAATTGATCGACGGATACTGGTCGACTAACCTGTCTCGATGTCATCGACCGGCAATCGATCGATTGCCGGGCGATGGCATCGGTCGACGTTGATCGATTAACCCCGGCTATATTCCATCAGTTTCTTTCGAAATGTATTCACATGAGGACGCGTTGTTGTTGGTCAGCACGATGTTGTTTGTACTATTATTACAGAGATGCAAACACAAATGCGACCGTTTTTTAAAGCCAAAGATCGCTTATTTATTTATTACAGAATAGCACTAGCACTGGCCACGTAGTTAGCGCGCGGGGCGCGGGCGGGCAGCGATCGACGTCGACTAATCCATTCCACCATCGATCGATCGTCGATTGGCAATCGATCGATTGGTCTGGTAGAAATTATCGATCGACGTCGACTAATCCATTCCACCATCGATCGATCGTCGATTGGCAATCGATCGATTGGTCTGGTAGAAATTATCGATCGACGTCGACTAATCCATTCTACCATCGATTGACGATTGATCGATTGGTGTGGTAAGACCCTTAGTGTATTTTTGTGTTCCACATTCATATGCTTACGGTTATACTTACCGAACTAAATTATGAGCTTGGCAGACTAGTTTGACGACCTAGGCGTGTTATAACCTCCATTCGACAAAAATTAAGTATAACCGTAAACATGACTAAGGTGTTATGAAAGTTATAATAACAACTAAGTTTAAAAACAAACTAAAGTAAGTACCTTGACCATTAGTAGGAGCGCGAGGTGGCCTGTTCGGTGGCTCGCTACCAGACACGACGCCGAGTTCGTTAAGTTGAGCAGCCAACTTGTCCAAGTCCTGCAGAGTCGTAAATTTTGTATGAAATAAGTTTTAATAATCAAGAATTTCGTAGCAAAACAATCTCAATAATAAACGCAACTCAAACAACCTACCTCAGGCCTTCTCGGTGGAAGCTGCAGTTGCAGTTTAAATCGGATGTGCAAAGAAAGTTAACAGCGTGACATGAAAATAAAAACAAAAAGCTAATACAATTAAAGTAACAAAGAAATACATACAATAACAATTTAGCAGGATACACAATCAAGTGGTTACTATACTCAGTAAAATATAGCGCGATACAAGAGACTATCTTCATGAGCATTGTTGAAAGGTCTGAGGCAGAGATAAATAAATGTTACTTAGCGCGAACATTGGCTTAGCTATGTTTTCGTTTCCCTCTATCTTGCTTGTTGTTTGAGTGTTGTGGGCCAACGGGCGTGCCAAGTAACATGTATTAAACTCGGCCTTAATTTATTCTATGTTGGATATTAACTAACATTAACTTTCGTCGTCTTAATTTATGTAGATTTAGGATAACCAAAGAAAATATTTATATTTATATGAACTACTTATTTTAATTAACTATAGTAAAAGATGTTTACGAATTTTATTAAGATTTTGAAACTGACTGCAATGTTGTGGTTAGTATCAACGCATATTTTGCAGAGTATAATAATAGCGGTGGGCACACACTCACGTACCATGGGTTTAAACATGTGATGTGAGCCGCGCTGTGGAGGCTGCGGTCCGCTGGCCGGCGGTGTGCCATTGTTGGAGCCCGAACTGTTAGAGGAGCCGGACGACTTTGGTGTTGGTGGTAGAGGCCTGCAATTACCACTTTTATTAAGCTCTTAACAAAGTTTCCCATTTATATAATACATTATTTCGACCTACTCAACATATTTTGTGAGAAAATTAAACATAATATATCAGTTACAAAACAGAACGATTATTGCATTATACATAGACAATATTTACCTATATCTATTAGGCTGTTGTGCCTGTGGGTCTGGTACAACAATCAGTCTTTGTGGAATAGAAGGCCTTGCAGGTGGGCCTGGCTCTGGAGTACCAACAAACAGCACAGTGTTAATAAACATCACAGTTATTGCAAAATATCGCGTAACAATAGTTAGATGGTTATGTCACCTGGAATTTCCTCACGTTCCTCACGCTTAATGTTGCTGTTACGTTTCGGGGGCGGCTGGGGTTGAGGCGCTTCGGCGGGTCTGGTTAATTACACAAAATGTTAACTAACAAAAGTTAATAGGCAAAGAAATTCAGTTTGAATGTTTGTGACTAACCTCGGTCCCTCCTGAATTTGTTGGAAGTTCCGACGCAGAGTGTCGCCACCCTGGTGCGCGGCTGCGTTGTGCACGATAGAAGACGGCTCGCCGGCGACCGCGTTCTCTTCTTCCTCTCCTTCCGATCCAGAGTACTTGTAGTCCTCTCGCACAGAGTTGTCCTGCTTCCGTTTCTTACATCTATCTATGTGATCCTTGAGTTGTATCCTCACTTGTCTCTCTGTTGGTTGGTCTCTATAAAATAAATTGATTATAGATTGGGATCTTTAAAACATAACTATGAATATAACAATTTTCGCTTTTTTACCCCGACTGCAAGGAAAGGGTTATGATTTTCGTGCCGGTCTTTGTAAATAAAATATTCTTTATTATTAACCATTGTGTTAAAATAATGCTTTACCTTATAAATGCATGTTTTAAAAGTTGTTCGGTGTATGGACGTTGATGGTAGTCTTTTACAAGCACGGTTTCAATGAAACCGTGAAATTTTTTTGCCCATTTCTTTGACTTAAGACGAGGTGGCGGGTTTCTGGAATAACAAGTGACATTTATTAGTTTATGCTATAACAATAGGTACCTACTGCTACAAAATGTCAATAAAATTATACCTTGGAATGAGGAAAAGAGCCCTCATCGGGTGAAGATCACAAAGGGGCGGTTGACTCTCTGCCATCTCGAGCGCAGTTATACCGAGCGACCAAAGGTCAGACCGATTATCGTATGTTGCATCAGGGTTTTCGTCGCACGCAATCACTTCGGGCGCCATCCAGTACGGAGTACCAATGAATGTGTTTCTTCTACCTATAGTCCTATCCAGTTGCGCAGACACTCCAAAATCCACTGATAACATAAATGGTTATGCAAATTATTCATTTGGTGTAATTTAAATCAGACCATGTTATTATAACTTTATCAACATGACACAGAATAAAAGCAATTTGTACAACTAACTTACACAATGTGTAACTAAACAAATGCCAATATAAATATCAATCTATGTTATCTAGACATGTTTGTGCTAATACATACCAAGTTTAACTTCAGCATTGTCTGTAAGCAAGACATTTTGTCCTTTGATGTCACGGTGAATGACTTTATTGGAGTGTAAATAACTAAGACCTCTGAGAATTTCTCTACAAATGTATGAAATCCATTCTTCTTTTAATGACTGCCCCTTAGTGGATTTAACTAAATCTGTCACAGATCCTAAAAACAAATAAACATTAAAGTATCTTACTTTCTCAAAGTCAGGCTTCTTAAAGTTTTATCTCAGGATCTGGAGCAGTGCACAGCTAAATGAGATAGCTTAAGATAGAATAAATTTACACCAGTAGGCACATCATCAGGTAATGCATGAAAATAGAAGATTTGTAACATTTCTGTTAATTTACCTGTTCTAAATAAACAGAATAAATGACTCACAACTAGGAGGGAATTAATCATATTACAAATAAGTCATTAAAAGTACAAAGGACACATACCAGCTCCACAGTACTCCATAACCAACCACAGTTGGTCATCCTTTCCTGGAGGGCTCTTTTTGATAAAAGCTCCATAGTATGTGGCAATGTTGCGGTGATTAGAGTACTTTTTCAGCACATTTATCTCTAACTTTATCTCTTCCTCCTCATCTTGTGTGACATCCATAACTTTAATGGCGGCAAGTTGCCCTGTTTTTGTGTGACGACCCTAAAATTTTATTATTAATTATTTCATGGTCTCAAAAGTCTAAATTCAAAGTTTGCCAAAAGGCGATGGAGCGACAGTATAAGCAATAACACAATACGCTTAAAAACAGGAATAAGGAAGGGCAATCTCTCTGTGGTATTGGGCAGGTCATTAATGCACTATGCATGATGGCCCATAGTCATCATGTTGTGGGTGCTGGAAGACGGGCGTTGTCGCCGATGGAACCTCAGGAAATGCTGGTTGGTTAGAGAAGGCAGGGAGATCTTTGGCAAGCAGTGGCTGTGGTATAATAATACCAGTTTCATAATAGCAGTTTGTAAAAGTAAAATTGTTCAAGGAATAAAATACTAATATTTTTAAGTCATAATTTATGAGTATCCTTTTGTTATCACATTATAAAGACGAGAAGTATTATGTCTTTCTTTGGCCTATTGTTTGATTAAAATAGTCTTGTTATACATTACGGTAATGGTGATAGGCTTTTCACCACTAGTCAAATTGTGAGTGATGAAAATAAGTTTATTGAAGCCCTATGGGGTGCCCCCCTTTTACAAATTATTATTTATAAGTTTTGTATTTATTTAATTATGGACTTCGATGTGAAAATAAATAGTTTAGAAGAGCAAAGTTAATTGTTTACATTATTTTAATAGCAATGTATTTTTAATTCATAGATTAAATAATGTTCTTTAGCTTTATTTTTGTGTTTTGTAACCTAAATAACATTATAATAAGGTGGGTAAATGGCTGGTGTATCATGAAAATAAGACTATTGGAAATATTATTAACCTGATGAGGTTGCAAGCAGTGCATACTGCATTTACTTATCCTTTCTCTTTTTCTTTTACTTAATCTATAATTACCACTCTATTTGTCTACTTTAATAGGTGACCAACTGTAATATTTCATGGGACAAATACATTGATTCAACATTTTTATTAATACCTACTATTGACCTGCCTATCTACTGCACTATTTCTACTTAACAATTATGTATAATATACTCCTTCTAGTGTAGTAGAGTGAAAATGGTTTTCATATTAATTACAGTATATAAAAGACATGTCATTTCATAAACACACACACAGGTCATTTCATAAACTACCCAAGCATGGAACATAAGAATATCCACAAACCAATTTATGTATTTTTTTTTGAGAATAATAATACACATGTGTGATTTAGAAACCAACAGACCATGTAATTTTTTTAATAACTAAGAATGATCCATTTATATTTTAATTGATTGAAGTTTAAAATAGTAATTCTAATGGAGAAAATAGACAAAATTATACTACACTTTAACATGTAGTGGTACTTAGTGTAAGTCCACTGATGGGAACTAATGAAGTTCATTGACACTAATACAGTGCTCTTTAATTGTAATGCTTTCATTGGAGCCTATTAAGTTAATTTTTACTAGCACCATGTCATGTATTACAGCTTGTAAGTAGACCGTGAGGAGAGATCCATTATAAAGCAATCAATTTAATTACTGATAGGTGTAGAATCTAGGTACGGGTAGGTATATTACATTATTGAGCTAGTACATACTTTGTATACTTGTCCATAGGTGCCATTTCCGACCACTTCTATGAGTTCGAATATACCAGCAGGATCCTGAAATGACACATAAATTAAATGAAATAGCAAAAAAAGTAAGCCATTTCAAGTAAACCTTCACTTATGATTCACGCCCTGTGAGATCATTGCCCTTTGATTACTTTTCTCTGCAAGCTAAGGGAGCCCCAGAGTTCTGGATTTTCAGGATATGTGATTAATAATAATAGTTATCTTTAAAAGTTTACCTTTAGTGCGCTGAGGTCAATGTCGTCCAATGAACAATTTACAGACGGTGCGAGTTGATGCGCCATTTTGAGTATATTGTCACACACGAAGACAAAGCACGAGAACTTCACATCAATATAAAAAGCTTATAAAACACCTAATTTACGACATTGGCAATGAGATTAGATTTTTTTTTAATATCGTACGGCTAAACAATTTATTATACTCATTGTTTACACTTAAAATTAAGTAAATTACAGATACACAATTCGTACGTCGCTCACACACCCGGCAGGGATGCCAGATTAATAAAAAAAGGATTGACTTGACAGATTAAACATAAATAATTATCGCAGTTGCCATGAACAACTATTGATATAAAATCGTTTACATACCTAAATTAAAAGAATTAATTATTACAATTACCAACTACATTATATTGAATATTTTTTGTTAAGAATATTAAATTTTAATTTCTTCTGTACAGGCAATTTCTTTTAAGTAGATCGTAGCGACATCTGTCGGAATGATTATTCAGTGTTTAGTGAATGTCAGGCAAGTGACCAAAATCGGAACTAACTAACGCCAACCGTATTCCGTCCAATACCTATCGTGGTCGTTCGGTTTTCACCAAAGCGTATAGTAAGTAGGAAGATTTCACTGTGAAATTATACAAAAAATATAGAAGCGGTTTTCCAGGCATTTTGATCTACATTTACAACGCGGTAATAATGATTTTATATTACTCGAACTACCTATCTATATAATATTTTAAACATCAATAGAGCATAGCATTGAAATAAAATGTGCTGGAAATGAGACGCGAAATAGTCCCACCGATAAGTGTATAGTCCGACCAATAGACCACCGTCAGTCCGCCAAGGTTCGGTTGATGGATGGACTTCAGTGGTCACTGGCTTTTGCCCACGACTTCGTCCGCGTAGAAGTCGAAAATGGTTCTAATAGGACTTTTAATTGGTTTTTTACGTTATTTATTTTGTTATAACATATACATTTATTATGTTAAAATGCTTGAATACTTATTGTGTCTAAATGAAATGTAATTCAAATCAAAAGCACTAAGGAGTGTTGATGTCAACTTCGATGCAAATCACCCCCAAAATAACTTTCTACCCCTTTTTAACCCCGATAAGACATGGGATTCAATAAAATACAAAACACGTTTTCCATCAATTCTGCTAAAGAATGTTTTAAATGCAAAATTTGAAGTAGATTCAAGGAATCCCGTTGTCCCGTTCCGGGGGCAAAGTTTGTACTTTGCCCCCGTTTTTTACCTCCTTAGGTGTAGAATTTCGGAAAATCCTTTCTTATCTTGTCATTCAAAGAACACACCCTCCAAGTTTCAGGTATCTACGATCGGCGGGTTAGGCTGTGCGTTGATCCGTCAGTCAGTCATTCAGGACAAACCATTTTATATGTATGGATAGATAGATTATGAGCTTACACTGTTTTTCACAAAGATTATACCTACAGTTTAGTTTAATTTTGATTTCTCTTCTGTTTATCAACTTTCTTTGCCAAAGGAGTTCAAAGAACTCTGTCTAAAGTACAACTTTTATTATAGGTATTTAGCTAGTCTCAGAAGGATATCCAGTACGAGCCTGTGGGGGTAAATACGTATGCTCCGCATCTTTCTTTCACGTTTGTTCGCGACATGAAGATTAATCTACAGCTTCATGGTTCGCGATGATGCTCTACCTATCTGAATCAAGTCGCTAACTCTATCTGTCCTATCTGTGCAATTGATTTTGTTGCTACAGTTTTTTTCGACAATGCTGGAGGTACCTACCTACATTATACATATAACAGTATATTCATAATAATATAAAATATTTTGGTACTGCGGGCATTTGAACGCTAGATTAGGTAGAGTGATTTTAAATATCACGTTGCTACTTAGGTAGGTACTTGGCATTTATTCGTGCCGCAAAGTAAGCAAATACCTACCTAGACCTACGTTGTGTCTTTTTATTCAGATATTTTCAAATGATAAATAGGTTTTATTAATTTACATAGTTTTCTACCGGATTATAGGAGACTGTACGCAGATATGTATGTTCATCTGTGTATGCCTCATTCGTTAATATACACACATCAATTTAGCGGCCAAGTGCGAGTCGGACTCGCCCATGAAGGGTTCCGTAGCAGCAAGTAACATAATATAAAAGATTTTTGTTTTCATATTTGAGTTGATTGAATGAAATGTAAATTGCGGTTTACGATTTATGACGCATTAAAAAAAAAACTAGTTGCTAGATCTCGTTCAAACCAATTTTCGGTGGAAGTTTACATGGTAATGTTTACATTTATATTTTTTTTAGTTTTATCATTCTCTTATTTTAGAAGTTACAGGGGGGGGGGGGGACACACATTTTACTATTTTGGAAGTGTCTCTCGCGCAAACTATTGAGATTAGAAAAAAAATATATTAGAAACCTCAATATCATTTTTGAAGACCTATCCATAGTACCCGACACACATAGGTTTGATGAAAAAAAAATTTTGAGTTTCAGTTCTAAGTATGGGGAACCCCCAAAATTTTTTGTTTTTTTTTTCTATTTTTGTGTGAAAATCTTAATGCGGTTAACAGAATACATCTACTTACCAAGTTTCAACAGTTTCTTATAGTTTCGGAAAAAAGTGGCCGTGACATACGGATGGACTGACAGACAGACAGACATGACGAATCCATAAGGGTTCCGTTTTCGCCATTTGTCTACAGACCTCTAAAAAAGTTTGCGATCACTTTGAAAAATCGAAATTTTTTTTGTTTCGGTAGATTATATTATGATTTCTTCTTCTTTTTAGATTCTTTATTTTAAAATATTGATTTAAAATATAAAACAATAAAACAGTTCAATTGTTTTTCCATTTAAAAAGGCTTTCAGTCCTAGCTTACGCTCATTCAGAAATCTGATGTAGTCAATTTTAACGGATTGAAAATACTTTTTCACGGAAAGTTGTGATTTAAATAACGCCAAGAAGATTATCAGAAGTTTTACGAGGAAGAATAGTAACTTTGAGGGAACAAGGATTCACCACGAGAGAAATAGCACGCAGAGTTGCTATATCCCAATCTTGTGTCGTGACCACGTTGCAGAGGTACCACGGGATGAGTAATTTAGCTGACCGACCCCGCAGTGGTCGCCCAACTGTTTTGACGGCTGCCCAAAAGCGCTATATTAGATTTTAGATTGCTGGCAGCCGGTGACCCAACAATCAACGCTACTAAAATAAAAGCAGAAGTTCGGGCCGCCTCTGGGCTTTAAGTTAGCACTCAGACCATTCGGAATAGCTTGCACTAAGCTGGATTACGAGTACGGAGGCACAATTTTATTTTTATGTGTGTAGGTAAGACATATAGAGTAGGAGATTGGAGCTTCAAAAAAATTTATATGAATTATACCTACACGAAAACATAATTATAAAAAATAAAGTTAAAAATCTAAAACCCGAATGAATAATGAAACCGACAAAAATGTCTACTAAAAGCTATATAACAAAATCTAGTTGATAAAGCATATATTAAATTTTATAAATCACAAACTACCAAACAATAATACTAAACTACGCGACGTATACAAAGAATATTGTGTTTTTAGTAGTAGTTCTACGAAAGTTCCTGGAAGTACGGAGAGGCGTTTGCCCAGAAGGGGGCCAGCATACGGCAGTTAAAAAAAAAAAAGTTGCTGTCACATGATATGGTCAGAGCACCAAAATAATACGAGAATATAATTTTAATATGGCAGAAGATTAGAACTGACTAACTTACTTTGCAATATTAAATAACATCACACCTTTTTCTTTAAAGGTGTATCGGTCTGTACAGTATAACAAAAAAGGTTCCCAAATAATTATTAGAGTTCCATGTAATAGAGGGGAAAAGTGCCTATTGTCATGTGAATAACGATTGTAGGTACGTATGCAGACTGCGGGTATTAGGGTCTTTTACTCTATATATATGTGAAAAAAATCTGTAAATATATTATTGAGATAGTTTAGACAAAAAGCAGTCGGAAAGTGTTAGTTTTAGTTCATAAAATAACAAAATAAATTATAAAATTCAATTCAAAGTTTTCAGCTTTTTTTAATCTGTTTTAAAACACCATGAAATAGTAGCCGCCATGTTATTACGCCGTACCGCTGTGTAAACAAAAAAGTGTCAACTGTCAGTCAACCGATTGGCGTATATAGGCTTTGCACTTTTATTATTTTCGTAACCAACGAAATTTTTTAATTATTACACCTATTACAAAATATTGTTTTCGTTATTTTAAATTATATAATTTTATCATACAAAATATCAGCGCATTTGTTAGGTACACAGCGAACTGGCGTCATTTCCGCAGAGTCATATGGCGTCCACCATTAGGCGTTTTCGTCAAACTTAGCGCGAAATTTGAAAATTTTAAATTTTGGTACATTTTTATGGCACTTATCGATTTAATAAAAATTTTGTGGTTTTTTTTGTGGCATATTAGCACTACAGAATCTAATTGAGACACTTTTAAAAAATAGGTGTAATACCTTATTGGAAAACACGAATCGATGAAACTGAACTCCAACCCCACTCTGAGCTGTTCAACAGTCAGTTAAACTAAGTCAAGCGACGACACCTCAGTTCTTTCCATCCGTTCGTTAGCGGCTGGCCAGGACATGGCTGAAGGTGGAACACTGTGTTGCCAAATTTTAATTTAATTTGACTAGACAGTGTTCCACCTCCAGCCATATCCTGGCATTTCTCACAAGTAAGAAAGAGACCTGTGAGAAATTTGACTATTAAAGCTGACATGGCAGCTTTAAGAGTAAATTATTTTCTTTCAGGCTCGCCTTATCAATGGTCTACATCTGACTGCGAATACGACCAATCTGCACAACATATCGTATGGGGGTGTATTCTTTGGCAGAAATAACGCTATATTATCTTAGATAATGTACCTACAGGTTACATCCGGAGCTGTTTATTATGCGAACCTTGTAGAAACTAGAACTAATTTCCGTGTGTTCAAAAATTTGTGCGATACCTATTATTGGAATCAAATGTGCTAATATTTAAGGATCCATTAATTAATTATATTAATTGTACTCTTATCCGTGGTGCTTGGCAACTGGGCTTCTCTCTGTTGTAAACGTCCCTTTGTTCCTATTGGCCTATAATAGTTATGTTCTGTCTCTTGTTTGATATTGAAGGAAGTGGAAAATATGTTCTTTTTTCTTACTCCTCCGCTGTTCCTTTCTGATTGATTTCGTTACGGGATCCAAGACAATTGTATCGTTTCTCCGGTACACGTCGAGCTTTATTGTCACGGTGCTTTTATGGTGACCACTGTTGTTTCTGGCTTACTGGAGTTGCAGTGATTTGGGAATACTGTAGTGGGCTTGTTCCAGAAAAAAATGTCAGTTAAACTAACAAAGCAGTCTAACTTCTTCTTTTCCCCCTCATCACACATAATTTGTATTAAAGTTTAATACTATAAGAACTAAACTGTCCAATTAGCAGACACAATAGTTAAACAATATTATGTATGGTTTTACAGTGTATTTTTATTTAATTTAATTTTATTCTTTTATTCTATTATTTATTATATATCTATTAGTTTGGCAGTAGGAGCTTGGATTCGAACGTACTTAAAATTAGAAATAATGCGGTATTTTTTATTGGTCATGCTTATGAGTTCATAGGTTATGATTACGTAAAAATAAGTATTTCTTAAGTGAAGATACTTGGTTGTGTATAAACCATACCGGTTACTAGCCTAGATAGTTGTCTCGGCACGACGTGTGGTGTTGCACAAACCCAAACTAAAATTATTGACTGGATATTATAGAAGTAAAGTATAACCGCGGTGCTACGTGCGCCCGTGCGGCCGTGCATACCGAATCGTAAGATCAAAGCACGCATAGGTAGTTACTTTACCTACTCCAACACCCACACAGGCGCAGGCTGCGTCACGTCGCGGCGTGTCGGCGTGGCGCACACATACAGGCGTACGCGAACACTAATAAAAGTATAATAAATGTTAGCGAGACACAAGCGCGGCGTACGGTACTATTTGTTCGGGAGGGAGGTTGGAGGCACTCATACAAGCGAGGGAGAGGCTGTATCGGCGCTGCCAGCCAGTTTACCGTTGCGAGGCGCGTAGTGCGGCCGGACGCTGGACCGCCACCCGCGCGCCGCCGGCACCCCGAAGCTCTCCGCAGCCCGACACCACCACCCTGGACTGTCTCGGGAAGCAACCACCCCCTGTGTTCCCCAAGCGGACGCCTGTACATGAACGCGACCCTCGTCGCGTTCACTTACTTACAGACTAAGTGCTACGACTCGTGCTTATTTCACTGGAGTGTTAATCCGATTTCAGAATATTTATTGGATCGCTTCATCAAAGGCGAAGGTGAGTCTTGCATTTAATTTGTCTGTTGGTTATACTTTATTATTAACTTAGAAGTTAATCCAGCAGTTAAAAGAATACATTGTTTATTTAAATTAACAGAGCCAAGATTTGAATATTTAATAATCGTAATACTGAAGTTTTCGTTAAACCAGTATACCACGCGGTTGCGATAACTATTGCTAAATTAATGTTTCCACAGACGAAGAAATTATCATTTGGTTGATAATAATATTGACATTTATAAACGCGGATGAAATAAAAAGTATGTAATTATTTAATGAAACACTCAGAAAGTGTAAATGTGAGCGATGAAGCAATTATTGTGAGTTGCATTTATTTGGGTACGTCTGGAGCGTACCGTATTAAGTAATATAGGTAATAATGAGAATGAAGCTTTAGTGTATGAGTTTAGTTTAATAATATGGAAGCTCTAGATTTGGAAGGAAAAATAATAGAAACAGCCTAGTGACCACGTTCCAATGGCACTAAATTACCTATTCTTTAGTCGAATTCTGAGCAAAGGTCTACACACGTATTTAGTTAGTTATGTACTCACAATTTAACATATCACTATGTGCATATTTTACTAACTTACCTGAACACAAGCCCCTATCATCACATAATATTGACAGGATCGCATTCGCATTGTGTTGAGCGGCGTGTCATGCTGTATTCAAAAGACTTCAACGCGCAGTAGCACCTATTGAACTCGTGCGAAAATTGCGCACTACATTCATACAATATGACTGATAATAAGTATCTATAGGTTAACTTTTCTCTATATTTTTCTCACGATTGACCATACAAAATGTAGGTAACGGACACATGCGTAGATTTCGTGAGAGAATTCAAAAAAGCCTGTCTGATAGTTATTAAAATAAGGAAAATTATTAAAGAAATTGTCAATTATACATGTATATATGTAATGTGGCATTACTGTCACGTGAAATAATGAGTTAAAGCGTGACTGATTGAATTAGGACATCAATTAAATCAGGCATTTGTTGAATTTTAAAATATTTGCCTCAGAATATAAAAAATACTATATTTACTATTATAATTATGAATACGTCGCACATGGCGTTGTCTGCACTATGTAAACTTTATTAACAAATAAGGGTGCCAAGTGGATAAGAGCATTTATTCGAAAAAAATGCTATAATCAACGCATGCCGCAGACATACACTACTACTACTACGGCAGCTGCCTTCCACTTGCCACGTAGATAGTACTTACCTACGCTTGGCCAATAAGGTTTTATTGGTATTTATTCTATTTACATAGATCTAAAATGGCACAATTTGGCTTTGTTGGTCTGACTAATAGTTGATCTGATTCTGTGTCACTCAAATTACATGTCGAGACTAATAAAAACGTTTAAGTTAAATTACTAATCAGGTATGAACGGAAGAAAAACTTGCTGTCTCATAAAACCGGGGTCTGTTAGCAAGTACTCGTATTATAGCTACAGTTGTTATATATCCGGTTCAGAATGAACTTTATAGGTTATTGGATATTTTACCTAATAAATACTTCCCACATGTACACTTCGGTAACCATGTTTGCATGTTTTACAAGATATGCAATTTAAGTTTCATATATTTAACTATATTTTTTCAGTAGCTCACTTGCCTCATTAATTTCTACAGTACAAATGGCTTCTATTTCAAAAAAATTACCACTTGAATATCCCGAATAAAGCTTTTTTTTTTAAAAGGTGATAATAATCTATACTAATATTATAAAGAGGTAAAATTGGTTTGTTAGTTTGTAAGTTTGTGTGAGTGCTAAGGGCTATATTGTGAAACTTAGGGTGAATTTTCTCAAGGATTTTAAAAAAATCACGCGGTCGAAGTCGCAGGCATAGTGCTAGTAGTAGGTATATATTTCGGCCGTGAACTTAATTTTTCCAATGAAATAACCGTAATTCCAATAATCTTGATAAAACTTCCATGTTCCTAATTGTTAGTCTATCTGAAGTTATTAAAGCATTTAACGATATCTCCACGATAAGTGTTTTATTGTCTTAAGTAAGTATTTTATAGCGGGCCGCGGTTACCTTGAGAGTAGTATTGAATTGGACAAAGGATATAACGTCACAGTACGAATTAGCCCGTGGCCGGTGGCGATAGTACAATGAGATGGCATGAAGGTGATGGAGCTTGTTAGCCGGCAAGGGGAGCGTGTATTGTTCGCAACATTACCTTCAGTCGAACTCGAATGGCGTTGTTGAATCCGTGACATCACTGCGTGCACCGCCACCAGTTCGACTTAAAGCTAAAAAAGAAAAACTCCTACTACACCCCTATAAACAATAGTACCTATACATAATATTGGTCTTTAAATCAAAAATGTCTACTATACTGTTATCCTTTCCAGAAATATCGGAAATGGGGGTTTTTTTTTTATTATTTCGCTTATCTGCATGGCCTATACATACATATATCACAATATATAATCACAATTCCCATCAATATCATAGAGATAGTAAATCTCGTCGCTATTACGCTTAACTAAGGGCACTGAGCTATCAACATGACTTATGCACCCGGGCCTTTAGACCTAACACGTTATTACATTACGTGCCTTCAAGTAGAATAATTTTCCTTTGCCTCACAAACTATTCGGGAAGCGAGTGAGATTTGTAATCGAGAGAATTTATAATTTACAAACAGACATTTTATCCGGAGACGGCAATTATCTGTATGGTGATAGATGAAGGTTTGGATATTACTGATTTTAACTTCCTATTAGAAATTAAATAGTGACCAGTAGATAACTAGGGGCGACTTTCTTCGTTAAACTTTTATAGCTAGTAGGTATATATAGGTCTTAATTTTTGTAAGTTTGTCCATACAAAAACTAACAGACGTCAATTATATCCCACGGATAAAAGACTAAACACGTATAAAATGTCTAAACGAATGGTGAAGTTCGCCCTAAGAATAGGATTAACAAAATATTATTTTGTTCTACGCTGTGTGCCGGTTAGTGTCCAATCCCAATTTTATGAAAGAGAGAAGAGGTCGAAGTGACCGCTGGCTTAAAAAAAAAGCATTCGTAGCATCGAATATTCTGCCACAATCTAAAACAGATACTGTCAAGATTGCAATGGCATGACACTGCCATCTATAGATACTTTTAATCATAAGCTTACTGGGATTCACACAGCAATGCAATGTGGAACATAGAAGAACTTTGTCTACACCAATTCAAAAACCTTCTATACTTATTTGTATTTGGCTTAATGTGTATTGTTAGGAGTAGCGCATAGAAATAGCTCCGTGGATGCTAAGCATGAGCTCCGGTCGTCGTGGCTCGTCGGCGCATGATCGCCTTACGCAATCAAATGCTCCACACGACGACGGCACAGAGCCGCCACAGATATTCCTAACTATATCTTACAATGCGTCACGATTTGTCCTTTTAATTATGTTCCAATTGCGAATGTTGAAAATCGGTGTGTCTAGTGAATTTGAACATGCCTGATTTTTGGCGAGTTTTGATATAAATGTTAAAATAAATACATCGTGCATATACATCATATTATAAATATTTGGACAGGGTGGCTAAACAAAATGTTAAATATTGAGAGCTAGTACTCAATAATGTTTTGTTTTTGCATCCTATCCTATACAGTAGGTATCGTCTGGCGTGTCGCACTCCGACAAAATTATGTAAACTTAGCGGGACTCGACCAAAAAGGAACGACTACGAATATTAAAAAACGCCAGATGCGGCCAATTTTCATTAGTTTTCTTAAATAACTTTAAAAGTATTGTTTTTTTTATCACTTCTCTTTGTGCGACATATCAAATAAGAGGGCTTGTATAGACAATCCCTTTCATTTGATATGTCACACGGTAGGTACAAAATGCAAAACAGTTTTTTACATTTTCTAATTTGCCCCTGAAAATGACAGTCATGTTCTAAATACATTTATTTACGTTTTGAGTCTGAATTTGTGTCACTGAAATTCATATGTGTACCAAATTTCAATTTAAGCGATCCAGCAGATTCGAAGAAAATGGTCTGTGACAGACGGACAGACGAGTGTGAGTGATCCTTCAGTTTTTCATTCGGACCTACGGAACTCTAAAAGTACCTACATATAGTGTACGTATGTTGTATTGTAACCGCTGAAAAAAAAAGTAAACGTAAACCTTTTGTATTGATTTATCAGCACAAATGTAGAGACATACACGAACCAATATACTTACTATACTTTATTTATAAAGCACTTTATTCAATGTTATCTACTCATATCTTAAACATAGTATGTATGTAGGTACTTGCATGTACTCTACTTCTAGAAAAATATTCCTTGGAAAAGCAAATGACAAAAAGCGATAAAAATGGTTTAATTACGATTTTAAGGTTCGAGTGATATATGTTATTTTTTACTTTTAACACAAGAATTGAATTAATTACACCGTTTCAAGTTATAACAAATATGTTTTAGATAACAATAAAATTTTGTAAATTACACCACTTTGTTTAGTAAGTACTCATTTATAAAGGTTTTTATTTGGTTATCACGAACTTAAATGAAAGCGTAGCATCAGAGCTTACGTCTAGAATTTTCTTTATCTTCTGCAGGAATATTTACAACCTGACGGGCATCTTCACTTTCTGCTTCCTTAATTGCAGACTAGATAGTCTGCAATTAAGGAAGCAGAAAGTTCTGCCCACCATAACCTTCTGTTTACGGTATACTGAAGGTCATGGTCAAGTCCCAATTTTTTAGGAAGTCAGTTTTAAATCTTATAACTAAATTTTAAATACCATGCATATGTTTTGCTTGCATTACATTGCGCGCTAACATAAATAGATATTTATCACAACAAAAGACTTATGTTTCCCTGCAATAAGCTCAATGTTATTTAGTGTGCGTAGTTAGGGATGTGTCTTGTTATACCCCGTATTAAAAAGCTGGATTTTCCTTGAACGAATAAAATGTTAGCGGTTGTTTATGTTTATTAAAAAGAATTTTGTAATTGTAGACGTATAGACCCAGAACTATAGAAGCTTTGTCTTGGGTACAAGGTAGTTTCGTGTCGGAGACGCAAACAAACGTGCAATAACATAAAGTACCTACTATGTCAGTTTTAGATAAGAACAATAGAATATCTTGTTCACGAGAGTCGCTTGAATAAGACTTTAGATTTCTGCGTCCGCGTCTATACATATAGAAACGAGAAAACCATTGGAAAGTGAATACTTAATAGTTTGTTTGATAATTACAAAGATACGATGTATATTTAGATATTAGTAGATATATGCGGTTTCAAACATAATTAAGTACTATAAACCGATTAAGTTGTGTCCATCGACGGTGTCCAATAATGTGAAGGAATTATCTATTCATTATGTACTTCTGAGAGCCTTGCAAATGAAAATAGTTACACGGAGTATTATTTGCTAGCTAGTTAAACAATAGCATTCTTAAGGCTGAGTACGACGTAATGTGAAAACGGTAACCTTTCTGTACCCCTAGCACGAATATTTGTAGGTTTCGTATCGCAAACGTATCGAG
Organism: Charanyca ferruginea; assembly: GCA_947361185.1. Taxonomy (NCBI): domain Eukaryota; kingdom Metazoa; phylum Arthropoda; class Insecta; order Lepidoptera; family Noctuidae; genus Charanyca; species Charanyca ferruginea. The sequence continues at coordinate 13,879,224 of OX376059.1, read as the reverse complement.
TTCTCGATACGATAACGGAGTACAACGAAAGTAGGAAGCACGAAACACTTTCGAAATAGTATCGAGAGCTCGATACGATAACGTTGGTGACGTCATACTAACGTAAGTAAAGATGGGCAAAATAGAACGAATGATCTTAAATTGAATGAATGTTTCGTACAGAAACTGGATAATTTAGTGATTTTAGGGCTTTTAAAACTTTAATACTGTTCAATTTATGACGCAATACGAAGAAACTGCAGAAAAAGTTAATATTGAGTTAGATAAATGGTATAATAATTTAACTTATTACTAAAACGTTGTGTTTGGTTTGACTGTATTCCTAAACGAACGACGAGTGCTCGAAGCAGTCGAAGCTCATTCAAGGTCAACTTTGTTTTAAAGTGAACTTGTGTTTTGTTGTGATTTTGGTGAAAATTTTGAAACTATTTTATTCTGTTAAAATGAGAACCAGCCACCCGCAGTACACCATTATGATAGAATTTATGGAAAAGTAAGTGTATTACATTTAAGATTTTATTGTCTTAACCACTGGCACGTTCGGCCCGCGGGACTGTTACCCCCCCCAACGTCCAGCCGCGCGCGGCTCCGAAAACGCGCGGCCGCGCGGCTCCGTCGTAACATAAAACCTACATAGCTACTTAACCATAAAAGCTATAATAAAGCAAAAAATACGAAAAATAAAATAAGAGAATACAGATCAAACTTATCTATATTTTAAAATCGTTAGTATAATCTATTTTAATTAAAACATGGTCAAACATGTAATTCGAAAAAAAAAAAAAAAAAAAAAACTATCTATCTAATACATGGAACAATTATTGCATTTATTGTTAATAAAATAATTTCACTATATACTAGACTTATTTCCCTAACATATGATGTATAGATGATGATATTCATTAAAGTCTAAGTATTTAAATAAACCGAAACCAAATACCTACTGCTCGTAATTTCACCAAGTTTTCTCGAGCGCTCTCGATTTTTCGAAGGCGAAGCAATGTTGATTTTAATAGTGTTTCAATGGGATATTTGGAATATGTTTTTGTAAAGTTTATAAGAGCTAAAGTTTATTTGTACTTATACTCAAGGCAAATAAAGAATTAGGCTAGTCATGTGAAATAGGTATGTAAAAACAAAGTATTGTCAATTATGTCAGTATAAAATAGAAAGATAACATACTTACTATTATTATAATCAATCGCGCTGCAAGATAATAGTACAATGCACTACGTCGTGGGGTGCTTCTTCTGAACATTTTCTAACAAAATATATCCACACAATCACTTAAATTATAATTTTATACTTAAACTCCGACGAAAGTTTTCTCACTGTCAAATTTACAGTGAATAAACATTCGTGAAACTCGCAAGCCAGCCTTCGACAATTACGATACTATCCGTCATTTTATGCCTTCGTGCTAGCTATCTTCATACAAACGGCTCAAGTTACCTTACGAATTCGATACGATGACGATACGAAACTTACATGTATTTGTTCGTGCTCTTAAAATTAGTTTAATTTACGGACACCAGAGGCGCTGTTCAAGTTTCCATACTAAATGCTTACGTTGGCGATACGAATGTTTTTTCGATAGTGATTCGTGCTAGGGGTACTGTAGAGTAAGCGGCCTAACGTAATGTTTGATATCGTTTGTCGGGAATCGACTACACGGTCTGAGGGGAGTTTCGCTTATTTTATAGATACTTTAGAAAGACGATAGGTGGTTCAGTAAAGTCAGTCTCTTTTCTATTGATCATATCACTTATTTATGTGTATGTTTAGATGTATCGTTGGAGTATGTTTGATGTTCTATCACGTCGTAACGGCGCATTGAATTTCAAATAAGCACAGAGAGACGTGAGTGTTCCTACCCACTACTCACTACTACACTTCGAAGCTCTTACGGCAAGTTATGATTATTTATTAAACCAAAAAATAGGAGTACCTACCAATTGAATTTCCATAAGTGCCAATCACAAATCAAAACCGTGGGATGGTGGCCACGTAACTGATGCTCTACGTAGCTAAAATAATAATAACAATCTGTAACTCTCGCCAATTCGAAGGTGTAAAATACTCTGCAGTGAATCGACTCCGCCTGTCCGGTCTGTTATGATTTTCGGAGAAAGTGCGATAATGACAGCTTACAAATCTCTCTCAGTTAATTGTTTATTATGTAATTAATAATGATAATACTCGAACTTTTATTGTAAATATTCACTATAAGGTTTGATGAGAGTACGATAATTGTTTCAAAGTTAAACCGCCCACGCTTTAGTAATTAACTTTGGAAGTATGTGGTGTTTTGACTTTTGAACGATACATGAATAGTTGCTGCCATAAAGTACAGAATACATCAACTTAAGATTTGACAGTGCTCAAATAAGTAAAATCACATTTTGGACACTATTACTATGCATATATACACCATATATGCATAGTTATAGTGTCCAAAATGTTTTGTGTTATCCGATCAAACTGTTCCCCTATAGAATATATATCTGACATAAGCAATTTTATCTAAATTTTCCTTTTTGTGTTTATTATTCTCTAAACCTTGCTGAGTATCAAAGTGTGCTAAGTCGTCTGACTGCCAATGATAGACACTGTTCAACAAGCACGTGCTTGTTGAATATTCAACCCGAACAGCGGCAAAAAACAAATTAAAATTTGGCACAGAGCTAATTAAAATGCAAGTGATTAAAAAAACTATTTAGTTGAGTAAATTAGAGCAAAATGGGCAGTGTTAGAGCCTTGACCTCTCGCGTGTGGAACGCAGGCGCGGCGCGACGCGGAAGGTTGGTGCTCGGCCGACCGCGACGTGCACTCCTGCGCAGAAAGTGTTTGTCCTTGTCGTACAGCGCATAACCTTTACCCCTGAAACAAAAACAGACGATTAATTCATTAGATTCTTGCTGATTGATAACTTTCGGTGCGCAATGAGGAAAATTTTGCATGTCAATAAAAGCGTGATTGACACGACCACATTATATATTTCGCAATGAAGGTATAAATTAACTTTTTTTTAGACTATAATTTACTTTTGGTTTCACCAGTAAAAGAAATGGTTTATGATGAAAATTGTGATAATATTTTGCATTTAATATTTACTTAGTAATTTTTTTAGTTTATTTAAAGAAATAAATATTATACCTCTCCTTTTTATTAACGTATATGTGTTTCTGTACTAAGTAGGTCGAATTTCAGTGTTAAATTACAGTTATACATTTTAATCCTTTTCTAGAGTTTGATATAGGTACCTATATCAGTGTCAGGTATGTAGGTGTTAACTTACTGAGGAAATAAATAAAGCAGAACTAAAACAACAACATTAAAGATCAAATAAATTGGTTATTATAATATCTTATCAATTTTGTATATAAAATTGTGTCATAGTCATATACAAAGACAAATATTGAATAATAGAACTTTGCGCGCGACTCGTCCGCGTGATTTTTTTTCAAGGATCCCTAATTTTTGATAATGCAATATAGCCTATGGCATTCAAGGATAACGTAGCTTCCTATTGGTAAAAGAATTTTCGAAATCCGATGAGTAGGTTCGGACATTACCCCCTACATACATACTTACAAACAAATTTTACCTCTTTATAATATTAGTATAGATATAGATTTTACGGTCTCTTTACTATGTGTATTTGAATTTTATGATGGGTGCCATGGTTAGGTATAATAATTAAACCAATCGGTTTAAATACATACACACATACAATTATTTGTAGCATCTGTTAAAAGGGTAAGAGAAATGCTGTTATTGCTCTGAGAGAAAACTAAACAAGTTAAGTATATATAGCTGTTTGGCACAAAGATATTGCTATTTTGATGTTTTCTTAGAAAGTCATTATGTAAAACTAATGTGCTTTTTGCAAGAATGAAGTAATGATTTAGTTAAAAGAACATTTAGAGGAAAGAAGTAGTTAGTTTTAATGATTCTTTTGTAAATGTTGAGTTTGTAAAGAAAGTTGCTCGTGTTACTATCTATTATAATTGATCTTTTTCGTTTGCCAATCTACTTTACCGAATCTGTAGATGGTCGGCGGATTTGAATTTATTACTTATACTTATAACTTACTTACTTTTTTTTGTATAAATTTATTTTTTATTATTTTAAATATTTGTAATCATAAAAGAAAACCTAAAAATAATAGGCCATCAAAAAAATCCTCACCATCGCCGCCATCAGGGAATGTGCCCAAGAGACTGGCGGCATTGACACGTTGGATAGCAATGCTTATTCTCTGGCTAAAGTAAAAACCAGCTCTTGGATCACGGGAACTGTCAACTTACTTACTTACTTATACTTTATGACTTATTACGCATCCTACAACCTTATTGATCATTTTAACGGCTCTGTTGCCGTTGGTAATGTATCTGCCCCCGACGCACAGGATCGCGTTTTCAAATCCCGCCCAGGGCAAACATTTGTGTGATGAGCACTTGTGTTTGCCTTGTGTCTGCTTGTTGTTTATCTATATCCGTATTTATTTATGTATTTGTGTAAGTATATCAGCTGTCTGACACCGATAGCACAGGGTCTGCCTAGTTTGGGGTCAGAGGGCCGTGTAAGGAATGTCCCGACATATTTATTTATTTCGTACCAACATTAATTATAAGATTAGTGATAAAGATATCTCTTGGTAAAACGGCAGCACAAAAAACTATCAGGGATTATTATTTTCGTTCCTCTACTAGGTATAAAAAAAATTATGAACCCTTGCTATGTGATGAAACTGCAGGCTTAGAGGGCCTAGGACGAACTTACGTGCAGAGTATTTTAATGCATCGATTTTTGATTTGGAAATGCCGGAGCCCGTGGCTAAGTAAAAGCCGTACAGATAGATCGGTCAAAGGTGTAAGCTACGCTAGCCGCAGTCGGTCTGTGGATGGGTGACCATCCCTTTCATACCGAGTTCCCTCCGTGCCTCGGCAAGCATGTAAAGTCGTTGGTCCCGGCTGTCATTTGTAGATCTTTGGCAGTCGTTATGGGTAGTCAGAAGCCAGAAAGTCTGACGACCAGTCTTACCAAGGGGTATCGTGTTACCCAGTAACTGGGTTATGGAGGTCCGATAGGCAGTCGCTCTATGTAAAACACTGGTATTCAGCTGTATCCGGTTAGACTGGAAGCCGACCCCAATATAGTTGGGAATGGCAGATGATGTTTTTTGATTTGGAAATACCTATTTCCAATTCAAAAGTCTTAATATCGATTTGTAAATGTAATTTAGTTTGAAGATCAATGAAATATATTAATTGTGCGTGTCGTATAAAATGTTTCATAATGGTCGTATTTCCACTCAACACGAAAATCAAATGGAAGCAAACACTTTGACGTTAGCGCGCTCGTGCTAGGATATTCAACGTTATTATTTTTTAATGAAGCGCATTTTTCTAATTTTTATTTTACTGGACAATGCCGCATGTGTAAATAATTCAACTGTTCCTATGATGAATTTTAATTCGACTGTCGTGTAAATTTTAATTAATGTTTATGATACTTTAATATTTACAATAAAACCTTTGTTAGCTAATCTATTTCTATTTCATGTGTATCAAATTACAAATATACTTTCCTACAACAAATCCATGTATTGAGGTAACGTCATTGTTTCCGAATTCTAATTTTATACGATACGAGATACGCAGACTCGCGTCTTCTAAAGGCCGTAGCGTGACTAATCTTCACATTAAGCTTAATATGTAGAAATACACTCAAATCAAACATACATAGGAAGTTTTGGTAGTAGTGCATAAACACAGACACACATACACACCAGACGGTGGTTTTTGTCGAATATTAGAGTCGAAGAAACCGCCGAATACCGCTAGCAGTGCCGTCGGTTATTGCTCTCGGATTCCGCAACAAATTAACATGTATTCGGTACGTCTACATTATTTTTATACCTAGTAATTTTACTTTAAATACGTTTTTTAACTACGTGGAATATTTTCTGATACTATGTGGAAGTACAAATGCACTAATCCTTTATCTGACTCCATTATATCATGCTCTTTAATCAATATGAGTAAAGAGAGGCCATTATTCTTCGTATGTGTGTCGACAATCAGGCTGCCGCATAGTTGTAAGAGTCGAGAACGAGGACGCGCCGTTTAGCATTTTGCACCAACTTACTTTGTTTGTTTGTTTGGCCGCTAAGAAGTGGGTCCTCCTATTAGAGATATAAAGAGGGCACACACGTGTACGTTGCTTTTTGTTTTACATCCTTTACGTTACTCTTACTGATATATTACCTACATAAAGTTTTTCCTCAATAGTGAAGACGTGTTGGCGCAAATCTTTACATCTTGGTCGCATGTCACTTGTTGCTACTACAGTATACACTACTTTATGTTACTCGAACATCGTGGTTGACTAAGTTCCGACGTGTTGTCTGTCACAAGAATTTAACATTTTGTTATAGCTGTAAGAAGGGGTTTCTCTTGTCAACCAACATTAAAATAATTATAGATTGGGATTTATAGCAAGCGAGAAAAAGTTGAGCAACATACTTCCCCGAACCACAAATTCAACGCAATGTAAAACGATGCAGCATGTTGCATTATTTTATTTTGTTTGTCACGAGATCGTTCGAATATTCTGCTTATATTATGACCAATTAATTTGGCAATTTCATTTTCTAACCCATAATTTATTTGAAACCTGTTCGTTATTATAATGAAATCCGAATAGAATTCCATTAGTTTATCGTCGTACGATAAGCAAATTAATATGCAGCGTAAAAAATTGTAAAGCTCTAGCTAAAATTCTAACTAGCCACAAAATAAAAAAAAAACTGGTTTGTTGTTGAAATATTCTATGATAAGTGAAAGTCATGATTGTACATATAAAGAGTTCCGGTTTATCTTAGTTTTTATCATTAATTAGCAAGTCGTGCTTAAGACGAACAATAATGTACTATACATCCATGTTTGAAGCCTAATCATTTCGAATCCCCATTCGCGGCTCCCAGTTAAGCTCCCGCGCCAACCCGTAGCCGTAGCAGGTCGTAGCTTCGTAGAGCCGTAACCCGTAGGCGCTCCCGCTACAATAGCAATTTTATTGTAGCGGGAACGCCGTTTAAATTTGAATAGCATATTTCCATACATTATTTTTACTTAAGTTTTGATAAAAATAATATAAATAAGTATGGAACATGTATGAATGAATATGAAATATGCTTTAAATAAGATTTTTAAGAACGATCACATTCTATAAATGGCAAAGATTTATATTAATGATACAATAACATTAATTAATATTTTAATGAATACAATAAAAATCACAATGATTCATCTGTTGGGGTACAAATAAATCTTGTCAAGATTTAATAATAAGAGTACAAAAGCACGCGTCGATTGAGATAATGACATTTCAAACGTCCTTCAATGACACTTGGACGCGGAAATTAAACGGCTAAATTACTACCTACATTCAAGTGCAGAGCCGAACTAGTAGTATTACAATAGTACAGTATATAATTTAGCAATTGTACTATTGCTTACTACGGCACTGTGTCCTAATTTAATTTGCCCAAGATTAAATTTCCTACACATCGGTTCATGAGCTCAGATCTATTTTTATTCTAGCAATTCCGACATTTGTTTTCAGGGGCCTAGCTTTGTACGTGATTTGAATTTTCATTAGGAAGTATTAAATCATGCAAGCAGCATCTCAGACGTCCTTGTGGGTTATTTCCTGTATAATAATTTTGCCTAAATATGTGCGTTACAAATACACGAGTTAAGAAACTTCAAATATTGAATGCAGTTGTAGTCACGTATACAATCTTCAGTGCTATTGTCTGTGGCACTGAGTGACACATGTGGCTGGTCTGCGGCAGGTGTGAGCATCAGCCACAGGGCAGCTGGACTGGCTCCAAGACACACGGCTGTGTTCTACAGCGCGCTACGGAACAAAAACTCCATTAATGTCATTTAATCCGATCTGTCGAGCGTGGGATTACAAGCGTAGTTTTAGGTATAAATTAAATTTTAATTCGCATTGTACTTTTCCAGTGGTTCGACTGGCCTTCGTGTCTTAACGATAAAACCGGAGCATTTCAAGGAAGTTTACCTAAATATAACTACATTTTTTATTTACCGTACCTTTGAGAAGTAAAGTGCAAAATAATATTATTTATAGTAGCTGGGGTAAGACTGAATATGGCAGACGTAGGCGGGAGTGTTGTGGTGCAGCTAACATGGAATTTGAGTTGTGAATGCGGCAGAGCAATCCTATCGAAAGGCAAAGACACGATCTGACTTCTGATATAATTTCAACTGTGTTTCACAATAACCCTTGTAGTGAAGTCAGCCACACGTTTCTATATCTTCCCGTAGAATGATTGTTCAACATTCTCAGATTGTAAAGATTGACGTAAATCATTACGTATTATTCATAATGTAGGTAACTTAATGTAACGCTAACTACCTTCATTTGTTCCATCGCAGTGAGAACTCTGCTTTGAAGCCTTATCTGGCTTTGTCATTATTACAATACTAAAAATGCGTCCTAGATGAATCTGCAAAATGAATAAAACCGCAACTGTGGTATCCAATTAAGTGGATTGCTAATAAAAGTGAAATCGAAGCGAGTGCAGTGGCCGCACGGCTGCGCGGCTGAGGCGGGCGCTGCGCGCGCCGAGTCGCCGGCGACGGCTCACACCACCGCCGAGTACACACTTATTGCACGGTGCAGACATTTATTCTCAATCTCAACGTGCACTTTTATTCTTTGTGCATAACTGTAGGTATACACACATACAGTATTTAGTTCTGTTCCGAATTCCAACAAAATTCCAAACAACCACTGAGAGCCATTCAAAGTGATAACACTTTCGTGTTCACTTGAAAGTATTTTTCTGATCACGGACGGGTTTCAAATCTATTCTTTCGATTTCAATTCGCGTGGGAAGAGCTACCGGACCGGCGATAAAATTCCTACCATAATATTGATACATAATTTCGAAACATCGCTAATAGGAAAGGTTAAGTAAAACGCTATTGTGATGCTTTTCTGTTGTCTGCTCTTAAATATCTACAGTGTTTTGGCTATGCCGAACATTACCTAACTAATAAGAATTTTACAGATTATTATTTTGTATGTTACGAGTAGTTTGATCATTGTTGGAATGTATGGAATTTTGTATTTATACACTTTTACGGCTTAAATTAACTATTAGATGACTTATGTTGGCAAGTGTTTCTTAGACGTTTCTTTGAGTTAGTTTGAATGATCATCCGTCCTTGCGTCACGCGTCAGTTTCCTCATTACTGGGGAGTCATAGTCAGTTTTTAACCAACTTCAAAAAACGAGGAGGTTTGCACTTCGAGAATATTTTTATTTTTGTATGTTCGTTACGCGATTTGTCCGGCCGACTTGTTCCGGCCGAATTGTAGACCGATTTTGAAAATTCCTTTTTTGAATTGATAGGTTATGCCTCAGGGATGGTCCCATATACAAAAACAAACCAAAAAATAAACATAGATGACGTTCTGGTTTGTGGTTCCCTTCACCAAAGTTTGATAAGGACTTTCAATCTCTGTTTTAACTGTGTCTGTGTGGCCGTTTCGTGATAGATTTGGATGATAAGAAGGTATTAAAAGTGGAAAATAAAAACATAGGTATATGACTTTAATTTAGAAGTCGGTGGATTTTGTTCTGTTTGTTGTTTTGTATTGCCACCGACTTCCGTCAAAAAATATGTGTCCTTAAGTTATTTATCACTTTTAAGTTTTTGAAGGCGGTTGTCGTTTTTGTGAAATAAGGTTTTATATTTACGGAATAAATTCTACTGGTGATGCGACGCCAGTTGTTTCTATCTATCGCCGAGTGGAGAGCATCCTGAGTGGAGGTTCCGAGAACAGTGCAAATCTGGTCGGTCCAGCGCGTCGGGCTTTTTCCTGTTGGTAGCGACCAAGAGAAAGAAGCCCGGCGCGCCTTCCTTCTACTTTCAACTACAATTCCAGGATCATAAGCAGACAAGTGGTGTATTATCAATTATCATGCGTATACACAAACCGTGTTTACATCGAAATATTTAAAATGATTTGGTGCTTACCATAGACAATGATGTATTATAACGAGCATTCTTTATGTTGCTGTCTAAATGTCAATTTGCCAAACCTACTTTTTTAACGATTTATGCACTGCCAATATATCATTCATGGAAAACATTTGTCTTCCTTGTTTATCGAGAGTGCCTAGTTAAACAATTTAAAGAGTAGTTCAATTGTAGAGCTGCTGTAAGTGTAAGTATGTCGGGTTAACAGCGTAAGCGTTAAATGGTTAAATTTCCATGCTTCTGGTATAATTATCTATATATCTTCTTCAATGTACTCATAAACAAAAGCTCAAATCACTCTGACCCGTCTCACTGAAACATTAGTCAGTAGTGCATTAGCACTGTAGTAGTAAACTTCAGTGGAAAATCAAGAATTTAGGTCGCCCTGACTCGGCTGGGTTACGTTCAAAGGTACCTGTCCCTTTGCGTTGGATTTTCTTTTGACCATTCGTGCAGAAATAGGATGCCCTCGGGCCCGGACGAAAACATTGTCACGGGATGAAAACAAAATCCAATGATAACCGAGCTGTAACATGTCCATTGATTCAGAACAACGTATAATATGTAGATTCTGATTACGGGCAGGTATTTTGATAGATTTAGTGATGCGGGTTAGTGTTATTTCAAGCTGGGCGAAAGAGTTCTTTACGAGATTCGTTTTTGTTAGTATAGTAAAATCACATTTCGTGGCAGTAGCTACGGAACTTAAAAACATATCACTTTTCTTTCCCATATTTGAGATGAATTCCTGAATATTAGATTTTAAAGGGTGATCGGCGACATAAACTTTAAAATATTGTTTACGTAGATAGTGCGAGGGGCGTGCGAAGTGGTCGCGGGGCGAAGTGCGAGACTCGCGCGCTACATGATTTATCGCGAGCTTAGATCCGGTTCGTGCAGCCACCACCGCTACCCACGCCTTGCTTTGCTCTATTATCACGCCGAAATGATCACTCTGTGCTCGGTACAATTATATTATTCGCTTGGTTGTGCTAGTTGTGATCGAGTAAGTTTGATATTTTTATATGTTCAAATACAAAGGAAACACTTTCGTTTACGAAAGCTCTGATTAATTGGACATTACAATAATATTTTTTCAAAATATTAAACAAACCAATTTAGTCACAAATTGCGTGGCTGATAGTGAAAAATAAACATTCATTCAAGATACCAAAAAGTCTTAGGTAAGTACTTTAACGTTTGAAGTCTGGTAATAATAATACATAAACGGTATAAAAACCACGAATGTTGGTCAAGCATCTCTTTTAGTACTTTCTTCAAATAAATAGCTGTGAATTGATGTATTAGTTAGATATTTTTCACATTCAAGAATGATATGTTTGATCAATTGTCTATTTAATAAGAAACTAGTGGGGCGTGACAATAATCCGAGACGAATCGAAAGTATCTGAGTGTTTCCTGAAATCATATTACCTAAATACCTGCCTCATGTTTGAATTATATATTTTAGAATAAGTTCTGAAGCGTAATAAGTTTTACTTTCTACTTTTGGCAAAACAACAAGCAACAATATTTTTACATTGTGTATGCTTATTAATAATTTCATCCTGAAGTGGAGAGTTTGTGTTTGCTGTTTCATTGAAGTAGACTTCTTTTCTTTTTAGATTTAAATCTTGAATGGGTTTTAATTAATCTTAGCTAAAATGGTAATCTCGTTATACCTACCAAATATTTTGCATTTACATACCTCGTGTTTTTAAATTTCTATTCTGTTCCTCAGACGAGATACAAAACCTACAGGTGCTTTGTTAGGTTGATATGTTCCGGGTGTCAGTCAGGACAACCCGTAGCACAGTGATATCGTTAGGCGACTGAGCATGATGCCTGCTCGCGTGGCGGTGGAGCACGGCGAGTCGGCGACATACCGTCACGCTATACAAGCGTTTTGTAACACACCACGACTCAGATCACTTTACGTTAAATACTTTACTTACCTGAGACGATTTTATTCGATCGTAAAAATGCTGAAGCTTCAGCCATGGCGTTATAGTTTTGTTTACTGGTTAGCTGGTTTGGTAAACGGTTAAAATGTAATTCAGAGGGCCTAGTACGAACGCGCGGAGTTCACGTCATGTTAGAATTCTAAATACTCGTTTTGCACATAATATTCGTTACATTTAAAAACTGTATTAATATCTACGGATTAGAAAGATCATGCATGACCTACAAAAAAAGACTCGAGCGACACAAGAACCAACTCGCTGTTACCCTATTGGACTATAAAAACTCCATATTCCGCTTAAAAAGGAAGCGAATAGCCTCAATTTAAGTAGTACTTAACTTAAAAATTGTATTGAGGAGACGTGTCACAGGATGCGTCAAATTCGAACTGCTACAACATTGTATGCCAACGGATCTGATTATAGCCCAAAGGCTGATCACAGATGGAAAAGAAGGATTCAAAATTAAAAAAAAAATATATATGTACGGATGATATACCTACTAATTTGTGTTTGTAGCTTGAATTCTTGATTAAAAATCGACTCAATTCGAATAAGATTGCGCTAAGCCATATCATTTATCACATTGACACTATTCACAATAATAATATTAGCAATTGCTTTATTTTCTTACAAAATAAATAGATTAATTTTCCGTCTCAAATATGTAGTATCGACAGTTTACAAGTTCTTTTGCAGTCCGGAGTTAATTAAGAGCAACGAGGTGAAATCAAATTAAACTCAATAAATCTTACTTGGTCCTATTTTTGCTGAAAAAGAAAGTCTAAAATAGCTAATGAACATGATGGCTCCCACTTATGTCAAATAAAATGTGCGCTTCTACTATTATCTAGACAAATCACGATTTGTCTGATGCGATTCTCACGCCACTGGCAGTGGTTGTAATGAGTCACTAGTTGTTGTGGCGTGGCACTCGCGTGGCGTGTGTGTGGCGTGCGTGCGCGCACTGTTGACTTCGTGTTACGGTTAATGTTAGCTTGCATCACACGCAGCGCGGACGATGACGCCGAAAGAGACAACGAAGGAAAGTCGTGATGAAAACCTTACATTAGCGCTCACGTTTGCATTATTATAATTACAGTTCAAAATTACTCCTACAAAAGTTTTTACTATTAAAAAGCAAATTTCGCTACTGAAATAACATTTCAATTTGTTATTTCAGTGGTTCATTAACAAAGAAAGTTGAATAAATAATGTTTGATCGTCGCCGCTTTGTGCTGTGAGGTAGTGTTCCACTGTGCGCACGCGTTGCGCCTGTCATGGTTATTGATTGACCAATTGAACTCGAACGTCTCATTACTTGTTTGAAATTTGTGTTGTGACAGAGATAATTGCTAGACATGTTGCTAAAATGACGTTTTATTGTAAAGATAACAAAGGAATTCATATTTTGGAATGTTTATTTATGAGCAACTTTGTCAATTACTCAAATAGGTTAACCATAATAAAGCTTACACCTCCATGAGTAAAAGTAAATGTTGAGTTACAGAAATATTACTTAAAAATGTTGAACATTAGTACAGTAGAAGTAATCATTGAATCCCGAATTTAATCCCTAACCTATTACATATACAAGGTGGGGATGGCAATAGCACAAAAAATGTTCATTGTAGGATTTGGTAATTTGGTGTAATTGTTTTTATTGAGCATTAATAATATTAAATTATGACGCCACAAGTTAGAAAACCAATATTTCATAATTATGGTGTTTAATTTTGGTTACATTTATATGCTATTTAGTATATCTGAACTTTTTTTTTAATTTCGTTTTTAGGATTTATTTGATAGTTTCAAAATATTCTTATGAACTTGTATTACCAGTATTTTATTTTTTTGTCGTATCGTCGTCCCCACCCTCTAAAGACTATTCGCGACTTTTTATACTTTTTTTTATCGGTGACTCATTAAAGAATCGACGATTATATAAACTAATTTTTTTTTTGACGACCGTTTTATTAAAAGGAGTTATTTAAATTCTGTTTACATAATACAAGACGCTTATCATACAATAGTTCACACAGACTCTTTTATACATCTCAAATGCCATTGATATTTTAATTAGTTTCGTTGATTGTAAACACTCCATTGTAAGAAAGTCATCATTATAGACGGACTTGAAAGCCGTTTGTTATAATAAGTATTCTTGATCTTTACCAGCTTAACAATAAACAAAGTACAGTAGAACTACAACCTATTAACCTTTTTAATTAATGTTTACTATTGTTCGTAAGTATGAAAGGTCAACAATTGGGCATTTTATTATTTTTGTGCAGTGTACTTGTAATAATAAGATTTTACAAATAATACTTATAATAGTACTATGGTATGCCTACTAGCTTCTTTGAGCAGTATCATGCTTTTAATTCCATAATTTATATAAACGTGATCCAATATAAATAAAACTTGATCGTGTTAATACAACAGAATGAAGCCGGTGCACAGTTTTCTCAGAATATAAACTCCACTGTAGACTTTTACGAGAATTCAGCAATGTAATAAATGTACGGCAAACAATTAAATATTAATCGTGTGAACTACGTCATAAATTTCGATTTTGTAATTAAACATAACTTTCTAAGTAGTAAACCTAATAAACGTCCTTACCTCGGCGATCGCTAATTAAATCAGCGTCGAACAAATGCAATTAAGCCCAAAATCCTCATTAGGTTATAGGTGTAGTAATGAAATGTCAGTCTGGCGGTAAGTAATTAGAGGGCATTTAGTACTGCGAGTGGTTGCAAGTCGCTGGCGGAAGGGGCCGCGCCGGTATCGGCTCCGCTCGCTACTGATGTAGACTTACATTATCTCGGCGAAAAGAAAAAGTGTACCAATTGAGCTGTGTAACAGCTAGACGTAAATCAAATTGAAGATGCCCGATAAAGTGGATAATAATTAGTGGAAGACGTGAAAGCGTTGGGAGAAAAATTCGTGAGAGTTTGTGTTAGTGTGATTGTGCATTTGGTGAGGAACATCCGGTTGAAGCGCGTGGCACAAGTGCTCTGCGGTCTTGTCCATACAGACTACTATTGACGCTAGTAATGAAATGCCATGCATATTATATTCTAAATCATACATTTTGTTATATATACTATACTTATTCCCTCATATTTTAACTGACCAAGTAATAAAAGTCACTGTTTTTGTAAATAATTTACGCAACGAATACATTAACGTATCATCGGATATATTCGTTCAAAGTATTTACAAGGATACAGGCTGCACTAGTGCGTCATGATACATATTCTAATTGATGCCCCTTAATTATGTTTACGAGCAGACCAACAAAAAATCCAAAAACGGTGTTACTATTACCTAGTAAGGGCTTGAACAAACCTTACCAACTCACCAACGATGCTCGGTACTTCGTACAAGGAGATAGACACGTAATTGGGAGCGATTCACCATTTGCGAATATATTGAGAAGATCAAGATGCATGTTTCATTAGAGACGATACTCGATTAAGTCTTAAGACTCGGTCACACACACTAACGGAGAGCATTTGAATGGACAAGCGTTATTGATGAAAATACATGCTCAGAAAATTCAAAAGATTTTCCAAGTGACAAGTTTGGTGTGTGTGAGTATTGAATTTAGTGAAAACTTGTAAAGCTCTGCGAAACTAGTTTAAAACAAATAAACCATATCACATAGTGATGCATTTTGTATATTTAGATCCTGATTGAATACAATACCCCATGGTACAAGCTATATTCGTTAAAATGTTAACAGTATTCTGAGTGATATTACAATTAATTATAGGTACCATCGGTACAGACTTCGCAAGCTCACATGCTTTTGCAAAAGATTATATTATGTTTAACTATTTTGTATATTATGGAACTAAATAACATAATTTTCAAAAAATAGCTTTAACGTGTTTATTGCTGCAAATGACTGGTGCAAGATATAATCACGATTTAAAAGATAATGCCCGATGTTTATTAGTGTTGTTATGCATAGTATAAGCGCATTATGCAGTTGCAATGGTGACGTTGACATTTAGACGCGTGTAATATGCATCAGTTCTGCTACATTGAACTTTCTTATGCAAATGTATATTTGTAATGATATTTTTATTAATTGGTTATTAATCATCTAAATATCATCATTTTATTGCGTTGTTAATTACCGTTTATGTTTTTATGTTTTGGCCAGCGAATGAGGAAAATGTTGCTAATTCTAACACATCAACCTCTTGTTATCATGCAGAAAGTGAAATCAGAGCCAGAGGTTGAACTAAAAAGACTAACAATCTTGATGATAATAATAAACGTTATTGAGATCAAATTAATATCAGACTGTTTTACTATTGATGAATTAACTGTAATTTGTAATAAATAAATAATTAACTATTGATATAATTTAACAAGTCACCGAATTTTATTACACTCCGTGACTTTGAGCAACTACAGTACAGAACAGACAAAATATTTGACATTTATAAATTATTTTGAATTATCTGCCTTCAAACATCTATAGTGTTAATTCATTACTTTTTTAATTCAAACCAATAGGTACTAATTCGATACCTGCACACTTACGTACTTTGTGTTACCTGTGTGACTATTAAAGAAAAAATATATATGTGATGCCTTTTCAAAAGAAAATAATTATTGCTTGAATTTTTATTGATATTTTATTACAATCTTGATATGCCACAATACTGGTTGATTGATGGATTTTTCCTAGAATCTACTATTATCGGCGCATATTGACTCCAAGTCCCGTAATTGCTAGTTGCGATGTAGACACGATTGTTTCTTAAGAGATTTTGCAAAAAGTTATTGTGTAAACTTTTGGTTTAGGTACTGTTCTATTCAGTCATTTCAAATATACGTAGCTGATGTACATATTTCAATAGGCATCTGGGTACTAAATGTGTCATAAATTCTACATTTCAAGTCCGTAATCTTATCTTAAATCAGACACTCTCACTTATACTGGAATTTACCATTATGATCCACCTAGATATTATGCAGAAGCGGGGCAGGCGATCAACCGCCCACGGCGCGGGCGACGGTACCTAGGTACCTTGTACGTACATGTTCGTGATTCGTGATAGAAAAAGTTGTGCACAAGTATAGTATAAAAATACTAACAGTGACTAGCCAAAGTATCGTTGCACTGCCATGCCGGATTCAATGATTCTATGGCGAAATACCACTTGTAACTTTGTAGATATCGTGTCTCTATTATACCCATAATAAAAACGTTAAACGTAGGTATACGGTTTGAAACTTCATTAAATATATTGAATAGCTGCTCTGATATTTGCGCTACAGATTACTATTTCGTTAAAATATCTATGAAATTTCAGTAAAAAGCTACCCACTTATTGTATATATCTACTAAAGACGAAGCAGTATTGAAACTATTTTGGCTTAGTCTATGGAACGAACACGGATGGTTATCTATGGGAATGAACGATCCATACTAATATTATAAATGCAAAAGTATAACTGTGTTACGCTTTCACGATGAAATAGTTGGAGCCCTGGGGAATGACATAGGTTTTTTAATCCGCGACTTTGTCTTCATCCGCGATAACCGACATTCACGCGAACGAAGTCGCGGGTAAAAGCTATTATTCTATATAGCAACGTTTTACTGTAGTATTTAATCGGCGTCGTAGTTAATAGAGCCCTAAAATTTATGCCCGGAGCGTTTATTGCGTCCATAATAGAGTGAGCGCTCTGCTTGCGGTCTCGACCTTTTAGCTGTAGTAATTATTGTTTAATATTACGGCAGTAGGTAGCCGACGTAACTCCCGCGCTGTGACAGGTAGTACCTAGCTACCGGTAAATATTATGCAACGAGCCGGACGCAACACAATGTTAAGTGCATTATATCTGTATGATACCGAGCGCTTCGTGACTCGCCCGATCCTGATCGCGAGCAATGGCGGATGTGTCCGCAATGTCATGATATATCATGACATATAAAAATGTATTCATAGAAGGCATTTATACAGAGTTCGCCGTAAATACGTATATTACAGACATTATGTATCTTGGAAGGTGTCTTGATGGCTTTGACAATAATGAAGTGGAGACTACTAGGAAGACATCAGCCGGAGGCAGAAGATCTTCGTAATGTGAGTGGTCATCACAGCTGCCTTTGTCGTGTTTGGTCTTTCATAGTCAAGCAAGCTTTCAATATTAATATTTTACTATTGGCAGTTTTTAATAAGCCCATAAATATTCTAAAAGACACACCTAGTATTTTTTTTACGTAAACTTAGGTAGGTACTCATTTGGATTTGATTTGAATTATGACGTCGATTCGGACTTTTAATTATGATTTAGGTAGACCCGTTATAAGGATTTAATCTACTAAGTTTTAATCATAAATTATATTTAGAATGATAAAATAATTGCAAAATCCGAGTGCCCCTATTGTTTACCGTGACATCGCCAAGCGACAGTTTATATATTTTATAACACATTTTAAAGTTAACTTAAGGTAATCGGGAATAATTACATTATAAGGCAGCTGTCAAAATACCAATATCCTATATTGTTAGATTTGTACATAATATTATTGTTTACATTTTTAAGATTTATTGGTTAAATAATAAAACTTTGAGTTTGTCAATTGCAAAAAATCTCAATTTTACTGAATTTGGAAATATTGGTATTGGCATCTTGAGCTATGTATATATTATTAAATTAATAATTGAATACTTATAATGACAGCTTTTTAAGCTGGCGCTTTTTAAGTTGGCGCTGCGTTGCTGCGCTGCGTATCGTGGGTTCGAATCCCGCACAGAACACTGGTCTAACTGATTGTGTATGTGAGTTAATGTGTTTGTAAACACAGCCATGATACAGCAGATATTCCTAATGTGGGAGAATAAAAATAAAAACCGGACAAGTGCGAGTCGAACTCGCTCACCGATAAATGAGAAAGTAACTCTGTCTGTTACGCTTCCACGATGAAACGGCTGAACCGATTTTGATGAAATTTGGTATGTAAATAGTTTGAACCCTGGGGAAGCGTATAGGGTACTTTTTATTCCGGGACTTCGTCTGCATTAACCGACCGCGATAACCGACATTCACACGGACAAAATCGCAGACAAAAGCTCGTTATAAATAAAGATCATTTTTTATGATTTAATTACAAATGTATAGTTTTCATACTTTTCCCTGTATTTATAGTAGGTATAAGACGATATTACTTGCCAAATTTCATAGTTCTAGGTCAACGGAACGTACTCTATAAATTTTGATTCCCTTGAGAGTGTCAAAAACGTTTTTTGCGACTTAAACGGCCGTATCTTTTTTTCACGTTAACTTGAAGTTTGATATTTTCACAGCTTCAAGGGACCGTAGACCTTATATGGTTTCAATTTCAACTCGATACCTCTACGCGTTCCCGAGATAAAGGTTCTTGACAGGCAGACAGACAGACGGATAACAAAGTGATCCTATAAGGGTTTAGTTTTTTCCTTTTGAGGTACGGAACCCTAAAAAGACATATGTGAATCATATCAATCAGTGGCAGCTAGGCAGGCACACGCTACATTGTTTCTATGCACAAAAAAAAAGCTTAGACCGAGTTTTATTCAATGTTATAATTAAAGTTAAAAAGATCAATTTACCTTTTTTGATTTATATCAAATAAGCGATATGTCAAAGCATTAAGATTTTCTGGCTATGTCCAGTTAAATGTTAATATTACAGGTTTGCGAAAGGTTTATGTGTATATTACACATAAACCTTCCGCAAACCTTTTGTTGTGGAAACATTTAGGTGATGTCCACTGCTGAACGTAGCCTATGTTTATCTGGCTGAGAAAGAAGAAGGAAACCTTCCGGAATAAATTCATTAAATGTTAGACAAAATTGGACATACAGACACACAAAAAACCATTTTGTTTTATATTATCAATTAATTCTAATATAGATATATTGACTCAATTTGTAAATTGACATTTGAGAGTCTTGTGCTGTGATGGAAACTAAAAGAAAAGGACATGTTTCATATTGGGCCCAGTCTATGTACACCACTTAAAAAAAAAAGAGAAAAATCCGTAGAATCCGGGAAAAATACAGATAATTCATTTGAATGTATACTGTTGTGGTAGTAAATTGATATTTAACAATTATTTTATGAATTTTCAACATGGCGTCACTCAGATTTAGCTACTCTATAAACCATAGATCTGTAGCGACATCTATCGCACATGAAACATACTGCAACCGACGTTTCCTAGATCGCGAAAGCAGAGTTATCCGCGACATTAGGATGTATACAAAATCCCGACAACAACCGTCGGGCAGTAGCCCACCAGACATAACACCCGTCTGGTCGGAGGATCCTCCCTTTTCTACGGAGGATGAGGAACTTTACACTCTGTTCCTCATACCTCTAAAGATCGACCATTGATCATAGGAAAGAGAACTGTCAGCTGTCAGTGTTACAACAGTGTCACGTAAGTCCGTATGTTCTGTGCTTTCGTCTCGTTTTGTTTCTAGTTTTTGGAATTCTTTTAACAACCTTCCATTCGATTTTTTTAATTCAACACCGGTTCTTTCCCATCTGTTTACCTGGTTATCCACAAATCGACGCACAAAATCAGAATTATAAATGACAAACGTCATTAATCAATCAAAATAACAGTTTACCGCCACAACTATTTTTTTTTGTTGTGTGTTGCAATTTCAAGTGCAATTTCTTGTGTTTTACCTGCTCAAAAAGCCATTTTAAAGTAATTGGACAATTTAGAACTATTTAAAATGTGTTTTTCTATTTGTAAGTATGGTGTACAAAGACTGGGCCCAGGCTCCACACATTTTGAAACAACTCCTTTAATTTACTTTGTCTACAGATTACAAACAATACGATTGCACTGTCAATTAATCTGATTGTAGAAAGCACCTGTTTTGTTGATGACAATGATTCTCCTTTGTTTTCGTTAATAGGTTCGTTACATGGACGCTAGAGTTCTTGTTTGGAACTATTGTCAAAAATACAGAAAAGAGTAAATTTGAAAGTGGTTTTGGGATCTAATATGGCGCCAAAAAATAAACATTAACCCCTATGGTCAATAATATAAGTTATAATTAGATGATTATTAGCCAACGATAAGATGCTAATGTATTCCAACTTAATTAACTATTATAAATTTCTACACATTGTTGCAGACGGCCTTGTTACGCAATGTGTGCAACATAACACACATTTATCTACAATATTAACATGCCGAGCGTTTCTCTTTCATAGGTATCGCACGTGGCACGATGGCGCTCAAAACATCGCCGCGCCGCTTTCAGACGTACATTTCTTTCATTTTTTAAGAAACTACATATTTATTTTGAAGTATGATTCATTAGAGAAACAAATTGTGTTTTGACTTGTGAATAGCGCGACGTAGTAATGGCAAGTCTGTGTCTTGTCTTCTTACGTAGGTATGGCACGTTCAAAATTTGACAGCGATGCGATACGAACTTCAGTTTACAATTTCATATCGGCTCTGTTCTATATATTATGCTAGCACTTTGCCCGGGACTTCGTCGACGTAAATTTTCTTACGGATCTCTATTTTTTTTTTACAATAAAATATAAGCCTATAGCACTAGGGGAAAACGTAGATTCCTATTGCTAAAACAATTGTTGAAATCAGATAAGTTGTTCCGGAGATTATCCCCTACATACAAAACTTACAAATAAACCAATTTTTCCTCTCTATAATTACTAGTATAGATTTAGTCAATCATGTTTTATAGGTTATTTAACATAAAGGTTCATTACCTGAAGTGAAGTATATTTTTGTTGGAGTCTCTTAGATTATATAAAGAGCTTGTTTCCATTTTGAGGAAGACCTGTGAGTCAGCTGCGTTGAGACACAGATTTATAGGTATAATACTATTTTATTAGTCATTAATTTTCATTAAAGTGCAACAGGCAACAGGCAAGTGAAGCAGGCAACATTGTGGATAAGGTGCTTTTAGCAATGTGTCTACTATATCTACATGATTGCTTAATTTGACACGGAGGTCGTGCTCTAAGCTGTTCTTTGCTCACTTAATCTCCATCTTAATAATTTCATAAGCAGGACAAGGAAGCGTTCTAAGATAGCAATCCCCATAAAATATATCTGTATGGATACCCTCATCACACACTCGAACTAGTCATATTTAATACTTTACTAACTTGATTAATACACACGCTTTCTAAAAACATTAAATAGGTATAACATTGTACATTAACAACTGTGAGTATGCGTATGCGTCGCACAGTAGCGGCTTTGTAAACATCGGCGCATGATTGCTCACTGAGTCGCAAAGACACTTCACACTGTGACCTCACACTATGAACCGGTGACAAATATTTGTCTAATCACTGTTCGAGAAAATGTAGTAAGTATGTATATTTGAGAATCTTATTTAAACGTTCATTATTATACTTTGTTATTATATTTAGTAGTTATGATGATTTGATTACTCGTACCTTTTTTGTACCTTAGAGTTAATAATCTTTGCAATGACGGAAACTTAAAATTCAAAACATAAATATACAAAAAAGGAGATTATCAATTCGACACATATAGGAGTAGGTACACATAATTAGTGGAACTGCTATATTCACATATGTTATTCTATCAGAGCTCCCTAACAAATGCACAAAATTGTATTTTATTTATTAACTATTAATTGGTCTTCAGAAACTTAAAATAATATTTTTAGAGGCGGTTTTCTTTTGCGCATGAAATCTTATTAACATTTATAGAATATAAAATCTTATACCGCGTTTTGTACACGTTCAAACAACATTTACATCCCCATCGTGCCCATTCGATTTCCGCAGCCAAAGGCATCTTAATTAAATAATTGATGTGTTTAATTACATTTTAAACGAGTTACATTTTAAACGATAAAGACACCAAAAATCAAGATAGTGACTTAAAAGGGAAAGCCTTTACCGAGGAAGAAATATCGAGTTTTAAAACGAAGAGATAAGTCTAAGTGAACATTAATATATATAGATGGGTACATAAAATTGAATGATATGTTCCAAGGTAAAGTGTGGTAAATTAAAAAGTAAGTCGAGTACAGGTCCGTTTCTCTTCATGATTGACGTGACAACTTGATCTGGCGGCTCAGTCGGCGCTGGCACGATCGCATCATACGTCTTCGAAACAAAAGTTATTTCTCACTGGATGACCTACAGTCCAATCCAAACAGTCCATCTATACTATGTTATAAATCTTATGATAAAAATAATAAAAATATAGCTCCAACAAGCTTAAATATGGAAATATTGTAACTTTACAACTTTAAAGAATGTGCTTTCTTGCATGGAAAATGTAGTGGGTGGTATATTTTGTTTAGTTATACATATGTTAAGAAACTTTGTATATTACTGTTGGTTTTCCCAATCATAATAAACAAATATTCAAAGTTTTAAGTAAAATGCAAGTTACAGACGCCAGCACATCATCGTCAAATTTTCCCAATTGAATATGAACCTTATATTTTGTAATAGAGTTGAAAATCTATCAAAGAAATTTGACAAATTGTTATGATGCCTTCTGTACCTTATCATGTTGTAGTAAATGTTTGCATTACCTTCGTTGTTTTCTCATGTCATATCGAGAAACGCCGGCTTAAAGTTATCGTACTATTAATTTAGCACTTGTATATAATTTCTTAATATAAAAAAAAAAAAATTAAATAATAAATTGGTTAAACCAATAAATTAGCCAGAAACTACAGACGACATACGTAGGTACTCGTGGAGATTAAATATAAGCTATGCTTATTTTATGATCACACTGGGGATTTTAACATGAGGCACTTACATATTAGATACCCTTAGCTAATACATACATCTGCTTGTGAAAGTTATGTGTAACTATGGAGAGTTCAAAGTTCTGCATTAATTACAAGTTAGCTCCGGAACCAATTGAGCCGTTCGATCGATTCATTATTATAATTACAAGTGTGTATAATAAAACAAATGGTAAGTGTAAATATCTAACGATAATAATTAAATATCCTTTATGCCTTTAAAGTATAGGTAGATACATGCATTTGATTGCTTTTATAAGTTATTATTGCAGACAATAAAAACATTTTCCAAAATATAATTGACACGAAATAATGAGAGTCTGAAATAATTTTTATTGACCATAACAGTATAAAGTGGTTGCGACTTGCGATTCAGTAAATTTTAAATTTTATTTATACATTAAAAGTTAGAAGGATTCAACTGCGCTTTCACAATCATCTCTTTATATATTTTCGTTAATTCCGTGCATGACGTGAACTGTTCTGAAATATCAGTCAGGCCGACGCGATTATAGTCGAACATTAATGAAGAAAATCGTACGTGAAAATAACATTAAATAATGACAGCGTGTCAGTCCGCCCGGCTCGGTCGACTCCATCGCGGAATGCAGATCGAGAACACTTGTCCACACAAACCTGCATAATGTTTTTGCAATCGATATACATATACTTTTATTATTTAAAGTGGAACTCGCTCGTAGCGATAGATGCAAATTGTGAATCGATTTATATTTTGTCGAACGGCGGAGTGTCGTGTATGGTGTTATTTACATAGCGAATGCGAGTGCGGATAACGTGTCTCGTGACTGTGATTATAGAGCTGCATTATATCGTGCGCTTAATGCAACGCCGGGCTGCGTAATGTTCACACAATGGCTCGCTTTTTACAGTGAAAACACTCAAATTAATGCGGAAAAGAAATTCATAATGCTTGACATAGGGAGTTCTTTCAGTGTTCTGATGTGGCTATTTACTGGAGATGTGTTAGTGAATTACAATAGCAAAGCGATCTAGACATCAACGTACGAAAGTAAACGCGTGAGGCTGCCCGGCGCGCACGTGTCGGAGGCTATCGCGGTCGGTTTCACCTCGCACTTGTATCTTGTGATCTCGTCGAGGAGGCGTTTCGCGCACCTTTTTTGGAATAACTCGAGCAAATTTCGTCGGAAACTTTTATTTTACTTCGCGCGAGTTGCACTCAGAAATCGAATTTTTATTTTAATGAGCCAGTTTCGCGTTGGCTTCTCACTCGCACCCGCCGCTGCACTGAATAAATAAATGAGTTGCTCTACTTTCTATGAGATCGTTTCTTTGGGCGGTCCGATGAGACTCGCCTGTTACGCAGCGCGGCTTTGTGCCGGCGCGCCGGCCACCGCCGCAGCCCGCGCCGCGTGCGCATCTACAACATTGCTCTTTTACTCTCTAGCTACACAATAACAATTCTATTTTGAGATACATTTCAGTCACGATTTATATAGTTAGTAACCGATTTCTTTGTCCGAAAAGGCCAGCTGCTTAGTATCATTATACCTACTTGAATAGAGGGTTCGGATTCCTAAGTTCCACGGTTATGCCACGATGTTACTGGGTACCGTAATCACCCTTTATCTGCTAGGTTATTCTGTAAGAACTCACTCCCGTTGTCACTACTGATTCCGCGGTGAAAACTGTTTTAGGTAGTCTGTGTCTGTAACTCGATAAAAACTACGCTAGCGCCACTGAGTGACAACAGAGGTGAAGCAAACTATTATTACGTTACTATTTTAGCGAATACCAAATACTTTTCACTTTAGGTAAGTGAAATCGGAAATGAGATAGGATTCGAATTCGCGAGTGAATTCTTTTAGAATTGCACTGCTGCTCGACACACAATTTAGACAAATTGTTTTTTTAATTGCGTCATTCAAGCGAAACCACGATACGATATGCATGTACGATTCATAAGTACCTACTTTAATAAACATTAATTTACTCATAAATCTTACATGCATATTGTAGCATTTTTCTACACACATGTAGAGCTTTCAGTATCAGTATAATAGCCTCTGTCTGGTTCTGGTCATATTCATACGCTAATACAGTTTATTTGTAGTAAAATATATAATTTGCATAAAGTATTAAGTAAGATATGTCACCGCCCACCGGTAACACAATGTAAGGCTTTAGAATGAATTTATTAATACTCTACCATTGCATGTAAAATGATGACTGCCTTCTCTAAGAAAGTGTCTGTTTCTTACCTTAAGCATTGAATCCTGTTTTCCATTCATGAATCATGTTTTCATGACATATAGTTGTCGACAGTAGGTATCAACCGCGTAGTAGAGCATCTACAAACAACTAGCTTGTTTATATTCATATAGCATGACACCTCCCATGCAGATGCAAAGATATCTAATGTTGTCAGCATTCACAATATATGATTATTCATTTATTTTAAATCGTGATTTCTTCATTAAATATATATTTTTGTATTCGAATGAATATAGGCCTCGATTACAACTTATAACAATATAGGTAATGCAGATCAGTAGGCCTAGCCAAGTTACAAATGTTTCGTATCTCTTTCTACAATAATTAACGCTGCGTCGTATTCCATTTTTGATTTTCGATCACGTGACTTATCGTTGAGATGACGTCATTCCCATACAATTGATTAGTTTTTTATTAGCGTTATCGATTGTAGATTGTCAATTTGGCTAATTTGGCTAGGTCCCCAGTGCTTTTGTAGTTTGCTTGTCTTTTGTTTATTCATTCAAAGCGATCATGAGCCGTACTGATGTTTGTTGCAGTTCCGTTGATTGCTATGTACAATATACGGTATTGAATTATGTTTATTACTAACATTTGCCTATTATTGAAATATTTTCATCTCGATAGAAAATAAGGAAATGCAGAACTTAGATATTGAAATATAAATTAGAACATGTAAAGCTATTGAGCACGGACGATTATGCAAGTGGTTTAACCATCGATACGGGTTTATGCAAGATCTCGCGAGTATCATATGATGCAGCACTTATTGGTCGTGAACAGAGCTTGTTGCCTACCGGACATATAAAGGACTTGGTCGGTATTATTAGTGCAATGCACTTGCATGCGTCACTACGCGAAGGACACGCTTTGTCTGGATCAGGTGGTCGCGCAGCAGGTGAGGGGCGGCGGGGCGCGCGGAGTGCGCAGGCGCGGGGCAGGGGGGCGCGGCTCGAGGCCGCTTCCTGTCGCAGGACTGGTTCTACGGTTTGCACCACTTTTGTTTTGCACCAGTTTCCAACTAAACAAACAACCTTTTAACGTTTAATGCACCAGTTTATGCGCGTACGCATATTAAGCTTGTATGTAAAGTACCTAAATGGTCGACTTACACACATCATTTCCTTCATTCTCAACACATATAATTAATTTAATTATGTATCTCACACCATATACATTGTGTTGTAGGCATTAACTTCAAATATATAGTTTAGAGTTAATTACAATATTTACTTTTATTTATTTGAATACAGATTTACTTAATCGAGACAACAACAATAAGTGTTCGTGGTCTCTTACATGATTGTTATCAGGTACAGATCATCTGAATTTCGATACCACCACTATTGTGCTTTAAATATGGAACAAGGCATTGAATACCACAGTAATGGTCAATAATAACGTCGAGTAGAAAGCTGGCAGTGTTAACTCCCCTTGAAACTCGTAACACTGAATTTTTTTACAATAAAATCCAATTTACTCTGAATCCTGCATCAAATCATCACTATATAATCTCCGAAACCTTCGCGAAGACTTCACTAAAGACCAATTTTAACAATATTATTGTTATTCTTTTTAACTTTGCTGTGATAAAAGCGGTGGAATGGATTCTAGTTATTCTTTTTATCCAATTTATATAAAACTTGTATATACAATCGATCGTAATTTTTTTATATCTCGTTCAATAATAACAATATTCTTTTTTCTGTTGGAATTTTAAGGTTTGATTCAAACATTTAAGTATCGATCTATGGATGAAAATTGACATTCATTTTTTTTATTACAGAAATAAACTCGTCAGGTGTCGCATCAAACTAAAAGGTGAGGAACATAAAATTTTATTGTTTTACACTATTTTTGACTAAATGACATTTTGTCATTGTCTACTTGTCAAGGCTCCACTAGGAATGAGAAATGACGTGAATGTTACATGACTTTACAACGAAGGTGAAAGTCAATCGCAAGTCATCTCGTCTGTATGCGCCTGCACCGCTGCTGCTCATTGAATCTGCATCAAACTGAATTAATGAATAGAGTCGTAGGAATGATGGAAAATAACTATATCGAGCTGTACTCAACTTGCATTCAACCGCGATAACATTGTCTGTCACCACTTAGCCACTTGAAAATGATTTATTAAGGCTTCGCGACTCTTACTTTTTTATTAATATACATTATATCAAGATAAGGTTCCTGGTCTGTGAATGCGCTCATACGTTATGTTAATACTTTCAACTGGTAAGTATACCAGTCCATCCACTATAGTGACAATGCTTTTGTTCAAGTATGGCTTGAGAGCAATTTATTAAGGCTTCACGTATTTTATTACGACAAAAAGTAACATAAATTGAGTCGATTTATGGTTACTAATTTCCACATCACTTCATCTCTGAACCGCTTTATTAAGATTTTATATTGGGACATTTCAATATTTTGATTTTATGTGTTTATTATCATGGTTGTTTGGGCTGAGCCCAAATATAATCTTAGTTTATTCTGAGGTCGTGACTGTAACCGCAGACGCGTCCGATGATGCTAAAGACGCTGTTCTGGCCATGATTTTATGCCGTTAACGTAGGGCAAGGGTCAAGGGCAGGGCACCGGGCGGTCCGCTAAATCGCATAGCTCTTCAGCGCGTGTAAGCAGACAGACAACCTGCGTTAACCCTTTTTGTGTCACAGACATCGTGTTTGCGTCAATAAATGCATACAATGATTTACGTAAACGTAATTTGTTTGGAAAAATCTTTAAGATGAATCAGCTCACATCCTTGAACTTACTATTTAATTAAATACTTACATGAATTTCTTATAACAGCCTATTTCTTATTTCATACTTGGATATAGGAAATGAAATATTTTACTGCTGTCATAAAATGTAAATGTATAATATCTAAAGAGTTTAACATTCATATTTAATACGTTTAACTTTTACTTATTTAAATATTCAGACAATTTGAGCAAATGATAACAAAAACAGCTCTTGTAGTGCTTTTTACATATAGACCCATTCTGCGAATCCATATTCATATTTAGGTCCTAACCGTTAAATAAGTTAAAAATAATTTTATTTAGTACAAGTTATACTCGTTAGTCAGTAACATCAATTCTAGGCCTCTCAAAATATCTAAAGCTAGCACTAAAATAATTTTACATACCTAACACTAAAACACGTTTGCTTTCATTACTAGCTTTCGCTATAGTTTGCAATCGTACCATACAATATTTTAACCTTAATGAAATTGGAATAAGACTCAGACTTCGATCAATCAGTTTTTTTATTAAAATTTCATCTCGATCATAATGATGATGATGATTTCATATCCTTTTGCTTAATATGGAAATGGCAAGTTTATCCAACCATATTTTCATATGCCATTTCATTCACCTCTTAGTATCAATCAATCATAAATTATAAAAATAACCAATAGAATGTATTAGCTATGGAATATTATTAGCACACAGTTTAATATCAGGACTGAAAGAAAATATTTTTATTTACAAAACGATCTCTGTTATTTTTATTATCTATTAAATCAAAACATTTTGATATCAAAATAATAGTTTAAACCTATTCTTTATATGTGGATTCAGTTTATTAGTTTGAAAATTAATATTGTGAGATCTGTTTATACTAGCTAATGTAAGAATGTATAGAAATTGTTGTTATTCTTTAGTACATTTAATATTTAACTAAACTTGCTTGAGCTGTAAGTCTTCCATGCTTTTGAAATAAATAAACAAATCAAGTAATAATTTAATCCAGTTCCCAATTTGAGTAGAACGCTTTTAACACCTTTTGGGTTTAATTGCTCTATTGCTGCTATTTTTTGAGAAGTACTCCCTGTGTATTCTTTTGGCATTCATTTATAGAAACTTGAAGTCATAGTATTTTGTAATAACAAATTAATAGTACAGGTGTTCTTGTTAATATAAACTAAAACTTGGTTATTAAAAAAGTTGTAGTACATTGATTTCATTGGTTGGTTTTTCATTAATACAACTGTAAGACCCACTTATCTCATACTTTACTAGACTTTTCTTGTACAAGTTTTTTCCTCATAAACGATGCCCAGAGACTCATTAACCCGTTAGATGGTTCGTAACAAAAAACCTTAACCGCGACATTAAGATACTTCGGAGATAACTACTTTATGCTATTTAATTTGTATAAGTGACGTAATAAGGATTGGCGTCAATTAGTTTGACGAAATAGATTTTTTTTAAATCGTGTTATGCATATTTCAATAGACTATAACTTATGAAACCAACTAAACTTTTGAGTCTTATCTTTCTCAAAAACAGAAATTCCTATAAAATGTTGTATTAAAAGAAATTATTGATTTTTAAATAATTTAATTCTCACAATCGTAAATGATGACTTTCGTTTTAGTTGAAAAGTTTTAAGGCATGAAAAGCTTGTAAAATTACAAATGTTTTGTTTTGTGAACGTGTCATCTTTATTGATTGTTCGAATGAATCTCACGGTGCAGGTTGTAGGTCATCAATTACTTTCCGTGTACAAATAATCATCTGTCTACTTATAATAATAATTTTATAAGTTATTATTATTATAAATTTCCATATAAATTATTTCATAAGTAATAAATGTCTTAAGATGACAAAGTTTCTGGGGGTTGTGTCACCTGTAGTGTTTGTGTTCTAGTTATGTTTTTGTCAGTACGCATTGTTTTAACATAATAGTGTTTCTTATATTTGACCTACTTGTACAAAAAGTTTACCGTTACGACTTGAACAAGCTTGCACATCACAGTAACCGACGATAATGCATTTATCAGTCATTCGATTATATGAATCTAAACAACATAATTTAAACACATTACCGTGTCTCTAAGAATATCATAATTAAACATAGTGTCGTAAGAGCACATTATTATTAGTCTGAAACAAACATGTTAGCATGCGTTTAGCACAACTATTAATAACGTTAATAAAAAAAGATATAAAACTTTGTCAGACTGTTAAAAAACACAAGTTGGCATGTTGCAAAACCAGTTTATAAATTTTATGAGGTGGTATTGCGCACAGTTAGGTACTATTTATACGAATTATGTTGTTCACGAAATATTGTTCCAACAAAACCCTATATTGAACAGTTATAATCTTATAACAAACGAGAAATCTGAAATCTAATTCTTTAATTGTTGGAACACACAGATATAAATCAGTAGAAAAAACTTTTGGCACAGATATGACTGTAATTTTAACTAACATCATGACGGTAATCTGCCTTTATTGCTTCCAAGAAAAAATCTATTCACGGAGTTCTATATGATTACAAATTTT
This sequence comes from Charanyca ferruginea, assembly GCA_947361185.1. Lineage (NCBI taxonomy): Eukaryota > Metazoa > Arthropoda > Insecta > Lepidoptera > Noctuidae > Charanyca > Charanyca ferruginea. The sequence continues at coordinate 13,847,804 of OX376059.1, read as the reverse complement.
CACTTTCTTGATGAATCATATTGTTGGGCCCAATTGAAGTCAAAATATACGTGACATACAAAAAGAAACAACAATTGTGACAGTTTCGGCAAACTATTTGTATAAAGTAGATTTCAAACAAATTAGTTTTACAAAATATCTGAGGTAATTAAATAAATTGCAGCGTTTTATTTTCTTAAACATTATTTATTGGCATTATTTTTAGCATTACATTATGTACATGTCTGATAGAACATATTCTTACGTGTGTTTGTGGAGTTTTAAAACTATACGAAACGTATCGCGCGTTGATGTCTTTTCCATGGCACAGCTTCTAATGGAACTTCATGAATAGCTAAGCATTTATCTTCAATGTACAGACGCCAGCAGGTCAACCTACCCGAAACTGTCACATTTTCCCAATCAATCTTGAACCTTATGTTTTAACCATAAAGTTGAAAATCGATTAAAGAAATGTGACAGATTGTAGTAGCTTGATGTGCTGGCGTCTGTACATTTATCCTTTGTGGCTCGTTAACTGACATTTATTTTAATAACAAGATATAATGATCGTGTTGTACTATGAATCGTTTACGACTTTGGAACTTATTACACTACTAAACTTTTATACTGTGCGCACTTTAGAACAGTAATTGCTTAGACAATTATATGTTTTCAAAATTGCCAACGCAATTTCAGTCTTTGCGTAATTTGGTAAGGGTGTTAGTGGCCTAAATGATTTGAAAGCTTAATTTTAATGAGCACTTCAATATTTTAATTTAACTTGATAAAAATCCAAGGCCGTCGGATGTAGGGAAATCAAAATTGAGTATGTTTACTAGGTCGAATTAACTTTGAAATCGATATTCTCAACTGATTGGAACGTGGTATGCAGGACCAATTAATATGGAATGTTTTTTTATTTAAATGACTGTAGTAGTAGTAAATTTACAGTTTAAACTATATTTTCCACTGGCTTTGTAATTATTAAACTAATTCAGTTTTAATATAAAAATAGTACTAAAAGGAATTAGTAGAACTATAGCAAGGATACATAGTAAGGATAATAAAGTATTCAATTCTGCTTATCAATTTCTCTGAATAACGTGGTATGAAGATAACAATTAAGGACTCTAAAAAAAGCCTCGGCCGGATCGGAAACTCCATTGGAACAATAATAATATAGTGTCAGTGGTAAAGTGGAACAAGGAACTCTCGTAGTGGCGACTGGTACGTTGAACCTCCCAGGGCGGCGTGTGTGTGCACGCACACGCGCGCACTGTGTGCATGCACGACACCGACACTTTGCCCCTCCAGCGCCGTGCGTCTGTGTGCGTCTAATAAACATGTGTAAGTACGTTAAACTGATTCATGGCGCGATACGTAGGTAAGGCGCATGATGTTTTAGTAGCACGCGTTACGATTTATTAATTCCTAATTTATTCCTATATTTATAAAGTTCACATTAGAATAGCGCGGTATGTACTTAGGTGCACGTAAGTGAACATGTTACTCCATAGAAAACAAATTCTCGCATGATCTGTGTAGGAATGATTGAGTAGTTACAATTATGTGCGGTATCGGTGTCTAAGTTACGCGCCGTGCATTAGTCCGCGCCTGGCCGCAGCGCGGTTCGTCGTTGTGCCCGCTCCTATTGCTCTGACTCTGACCACGTTGCCTGAAGGCACTCACTTGTACTTTGTCGACGCATAAACAAGATTTATGTCGCTGTAATTCCAAAACCGCATATTTATTAAAGGGAAGCGTGTTCTAACTTTGGACAGCAATAAGTTACTAATATTAATACTACATTAGCGTATAAGAATCAGATACCTAATGTCCATTTAACGACTTATCCAATATCTTAGTTCTGACTTCCTTAATTTGTTTTCATTTATGACTATTTGATGCAGTAGACTGTGCTGGGCTTAATATTGCTGTAAAATGTTTATGGCCCATAATAATGGTTTAATAGTTATTATACGATATAGTGACACACATGCATGTTTGTACGATTATAAAGTTGATAGAGGCTGCTTCCTTGTGGGAGACCACGTGCCTTTGTTTGTTAGCAGAAGACACGTCAGCGTCCGCGTCGGTGACATACACAACCCAGACTTGATTGTATCAAAACTAAAATGCAAATATTTTTTTGTAAGTAACGTCTCGACATATGTACATGATTTGTATTGTAAGAGCTCAAACCTGCTTAGTCCTTACGGTACCGGATCCATTTATGTATCTACTGTGTCAAGAGGAGGTTGGAGGGATATTTCAATCAAAGAGGGACTCCGTTTCAAAGACTGTGCTAAAAATAGTTACAATAACAGCACATCGGCTTCTTGGCGCTTGGCTAAACAATACCTTGTTCTAAAAAGAAGACTAACGTTCTAAATATGAAAAGCTTCTAGAACGAATCCAGAGAGTTTTGACGAAACATTTAGTCAATGGTTTCGACCACCTTGCCATCTGCATACAACCTTTACAGTACACAGTAGTAATGTTATTAGCTCAGATTATGAAACAAAAGGCAGATAAACCACGCGGAACATTGAGAGTGAAGCCGAAAAAGCAAATACAAATTCAAAAGCGAATACCTTCAACTTACCTTCCTGCTGTACTGATACGAGACAGTATAGCACGAAACGCCGCATCGTTAAAAAGAACAAATACAAATTCAAAATCGAATACAATCACGAGATTGTGGGTATTCGCTTTTGAATTTGTATTTGCTTTTTCGGCTTCACTCTCAGTTTTTCGCACGGTCTATCGGCCTTTTGTTTCATAATCTGAGGTTATACGAGTATTAGATGAAATATATGACAATCTGACAGTAAGGACTACAGTCGAGTACTTTGGCAGCGAAACAAGTGTCGTGTGTCGGCGTTGACTGTGAGTGAAGTCGCGGCGCGACTTGTAGTGAACTAGTAGGTAGTACACGTCCGTTGGTGGCTCAGCTCGTACCGGCTTCGGCGCTGGCAGCGGTTGCGACAGCCTCACGATCAGCCGCGTGATCGTCCTTGCTCGTTGCTCAACACTCGATAAGTGCACGATATTAGCGCCATCTTAAAAGCTTTCGAGTACGAAAATAAAATGGGTAATAAGAACAAAAAGTAATTAAAGACCGCTGTAACAGTTTTAGTGTTGGTCAGCGCCGGCAGAACGCCTCTACTTCTACTTATATTGGTTTGTAAGTACTTCGAAATTTGTACTGAATGTTTTGAAATTAGCTTTAAACAGGCTGATATTAATTTTGATATTTGTTTGTCTATATTAGTTACACTCACATCATAGGAAGGTAGATAATTAAAATAGCCGCAATCTATCTTAGTGACAATCAATCACAAAAGTGTTGATGAATTGAGATTTATTATTTTAAAACATTGGCCCACACTATGAACTTCTCCTGTGTCGTAGGTGCGTTTACAAACATATAAACTCACATACACAACAGCCAGACCCCGGCATAACTATCTGTAGGCCAAACATATATTTGTTCTGTGCGGGAATCAACCCACGATACGCAGCACAGCATTCAATCACCCAACCACCCGTGTCGTCCAATTTGACACATTAAATCAAATCATATCTTTTATTAATTTGCCAACATGGGTAAGGGGTACAGATTTTATAAATACATGTTTTGTAGACATAACATTTGACAGATTGATACCAATATTAGAATTCAAATGTTGTTTTAAACATCGTAAATTGTACCTCTGATTAAAATGTGAACACCCGTTGGTTTCCCAATTAGTAGTTATTAGGTCAAGAACCGTCACGTCACGGAACTGTAGTGTTTGCGCTTCATAAAAAATGTATTACCGTAAACCCAATAATGATAGCCGATATTAACAGAAGACTGTAGCCTAATTAAGAGCATTATAGTGGCGGATCTGACTGGGCTGTATTTAGCTTATTAGCCTTTTGATCGTCACGTCAAAAACATGCTCTCGGTGTCAAGCTACGAATGACTGGTCCATGGAATTACGTTTCTATACGTAATTACATAGAGTAGTAATTCGTCTGTCATGTAGTCATGACAGTCGTATGCTAGGCACATTTTGGATTGTCATCTATACATGACTTTGGCGGTTAATGTATAATAACAAATAACATAATTTTTCTAAATGTTGGTAAAACCGGCTGACGGTGGGTATAATTTTACTAACTTTTAGGAGCGATCGCATTCCTATCTTAGTCTCTCTATCTATCTATCAAAAATACTTTTATATATCTCCATTTTTTATATTATCAGATTTTGAACATATTTAGTTACGAGAATTATTGGCCTTCTGATCTGAAGAGTTAATCGCATGGACATACAGACAAGGAATACGTCTTTACTTAATAGCATTTATAGAATCACCATTAGGTTAATTCAAAGATGGTACATACATTCCGTCCCTCACCTCCAAATATTTCATTCTCTAAAGTAGATGCAAAAAAACAACCTTCATTAGTTCAAATAATAAGTATAGGAAAACCCGACAAGAACACATCAAGTGGAATCTATAAAAAACCTTTATAAAACGCTATCTTTTCCAATATCAAAATCCATTACGAACGAGACTATTGTTACTTTTCGTGGAATCTCATTTGTGTTGTATTTTTTAAGGCTGTACAATGTAGGTCGTATATAATTGTGTCGTGTAGTGAGTCTGTGTATCAAATACTTAGGACTGTGAGTAACAAAGGATGTTGCGTAAGGCATTGCTATTTATTGATAAATGTCATTAGTGACGTGTATCAGGGGCTCGTGGCTAAATAACAATCATACATTGCGATCGATTTGCGAGGTTAAGCTGCGTTTACTGAGGCTAGATTATATACGGTTGAGTTCAATTTCATTAAAAAATAAGGCCGCTTCTTGTATTGGAAAAAATGTATATTTGTTACGTAGGCGCCTGTGGAAGTCGAAAATGACTGAAGACTCATTATTAGACTTCTTGTAGACATTGCAAAGAAATGCGTGGAGATCGCGTAAGACCCGCGTAAAACAAGCGTCGTAGCTGCGTAGACCCTCCGTAGAAGAAGCGTCGTAGCCGCCTAAATCATTCGTAGAAGAAGCGTCGTAGCCGCGTAAGCCCTCCTTAGAAGAAGCGTCGTAGCCACGTAGATCCCCCGTAGATGAAGCGTCGTAGCCGCGTAGACCCTCCGTAGAAGATGCGTCGTAGCCACGTAGATCCCTCGTAGATGAAGCGTCGTAGCCGCGTAGACCCTCCGTAGAAGAAGCGTCGTAGCCACGTGGGGCATGCGTAGAAGAAGCGTCAAAGCTGCGCAGGCCCCGCGCAGAAGAAGCGTCTATGCTAAAAATAGTATTTAGCAGCGTAGGCCGGTGCTTAGAAGCACCGTTGCAGCTGCGTAGATCCTGCATAAAAGAAGCGCCGTGTCCAAGTAGGTCTTGTTTAAAAGACACATTGTAACCGCTAAAACCATAAAGGAGGCAAATAACAAAATGGAAAAGAAATCGTTCAGTTGTCGTAAAATACTACGTTATTTTTAAAAGCATCTGTTAGACCTTAAGGGGACCACAGATTTGCTGGGAAAAGCGATAAAGCCCTGGCTGACGAAGGTCGTAATCGTAAGTTACGTGATAAAATAGATCGTAATCTCACAATAGCTAGGACGGGGGTCGCGGGTCGAGTGCTCATTACCTTTCATTCATACATTAATTTAACTAGGCTTTCGGTTAATTACAAGTTCAATAACATTCACTTTTATTGAATTGAATTTATTTTAATTTGCAAGAAATGTTTGAATTTAAAATATTTTAAATGTTCATTGTTAAGTAACGTATCATGGCCATGGTGTGTGATGCTGGTTCGCTCCTAAATGTATGGCCAATGGTCTCTGCTGCTCAATCATGAATTCAATACCTCAACTTATCTTAATTTCCCAATAGATATTCTCAATTTTCTAAACCTTTATCTATTTGACTATAATAATAGACTATTGGCTATTATTTTTGAGAGATAAAGTACAAAACGCGATAAAGTGCTGTCTTAGGAAAATGTCAAGTAGGCTAGTTATTTCCAATAAGATTCATAATAGACAAGCGGGCGTCGCCGGCACTCGACTCCGCAACATACAGATATTGCTCTACTTGAATGTTAATAGCTCCGCGTTTTTATAAAATAACTACTAAAACTAATTTGCTCTATACAGACTGTGTTAATATAGCTAGTTCATATTTGAGTTATTTATCTAACAAATTCCGTAATATCCGTTAGGAGTAATCTAATGCACTCATACATGCACGGTGCACGCACACATACAAGGCTAGGTTACTAACACAGTGGGCACACGTGCACAGTGGAGGCAGCGCGGAACGAGTTCACACCGACCTGCTGCGCCCGCGCAAGAAAGAACTCAGCCAAGGACGCCGGCGTAACGGTCCGCGTGCGGGGGTGGGGGGGCACGGAGCGCGGGGCCTGGTGGGGGAGGGGGGAGGCGGAGGAGGGGTGCCTGGTCCCGCTATGAGAGCCGCGTGCCCGCGGGACGATGGCGGAACGCACGGGATACACGGGACACTGATTCATACTGAACGTTGCGTCATCGTTTCGTAACTGTTTCTACAAATTATAATTATTAAATACTAATTTAAAAACACGCCTTAGATTAAGTTGAGAACTTAATTGATTAATAATTGTTAATTTTATAACATAGGTTATTGTTTTTCACTTACATGATTCCTATTAGAAAAACATTACTGCAGTGTTGTTTTGCTGATTAATATCGTTGAACCTCGATAGTAATTTGTTAACATCAATAAACACATTGGCTTGACACAACATTTAAAATTATGATAGACGTGTCCTAAATGAAGTATATTTCTTAAGAAAATCCAATTTTAAGTTCCTTCACTCGGCCATCGACCCTAAAAACCTTATTTTCTTTCTCACTCGGTAGCCCTAACTTGTATAGTTTTGTCTCACAGTCACGAAAACCGCTGTTCTGTCTTTATTTTGTTCCATTACGGCCAAGAACAATGACTATTCGTCGATAGGACCGTGTTCCTATATCTATTCTTTTCTGACATGCGACCCGCGCGCGAGCCGTGAGCGAGACGACAAGCTTTCTGAAACGTGCAGCCTTTGCTGAATGTTTCGAATTCCTATTGGGCCGCAGCTTAAAGATGGCCACTCGAAGACCGTTTTCTCGTTACGATAACCTAATTTTATTCCATTACGTCGGTAGTCGTTCTGCTTAAATTTCAATAAGGCAACTCCATTAAGTTCGAATGTCAGGAGGTAATGCGAGTAAAAAGACAGCGACCTCGCGGGCGTATGTTCGCACGCTGCGCCGCGCCCCGCCCCGCGCGCCCCGCCGCCGCCCCGCGCGCGCCCACTGCCTCCGCGACCCGCGCTTGTCCCGAGCGGGTGATTCAACTGTGTTTGTTCGGAAATATCGAAGGTTTGCCGGACGTCAACAGACACGGAACTACCTTCAGCTTGAGCGTGTTTCCAGGTATTATTTTAATTTTATCTATCTAGAGCACCGAGAGATTTATGTGGTACGAAAGAGTGCTCGAGCACAACAAATGTTTAATAACTTAATAGAGTAACAGTACAGCCCCATTACTGCACAAAGCAAAGTGCTATCAACAAGTAATTCCAAAATGTACAACATTATATTGCCACTACTGCATCAAGTTTTGTTGCTTTACAATATAAAAGACATCAACGCGCTAGCACCTTTATTGGAAAATTATGCGTGCAGCAAATTCTTGGTAGCTTTTTGTTGAAGTATTTATTCATTTAAACAAGGCTAATCGAGCAAAAGTAGTCTCCAGTGTACATATTTAAAAACTCATAGAATTACAAATAATAGGTATTATGCACATTTTTTCCACACCTAGAGACAACAAGAATTTACATATGTTTAATTGCCAATCCATAATATTGTTAAGTGATGGTCTATCCAAATATATATTAGTATAATATTTACATATGCTACTATATTCATCGTGTATTCGGCAAGCGCCGGCGGTACGCCAGCGTCACGCCGACAACATGCTTTAAATAAATACAACTTTAGTACACGTGGTAAGGTATGGCCTTTTGTCATTGATATTTTTCCGCATTTAATCATGTCACGGATTATACTAGAAATCCTATTCAAGTTTTTACTTATTATAAATAAGTTTCCAGTTTGACGGCTATCGTGGCACGCTACGATGCGCGATAGAGCAGATAGCGTGGACCCACGTGCCACGTGGAGCTCAGCTCGTAGTAATAATATTTATCAATTAAAATTTTGAACATTTCAGTACTTACTATTAACCGCTGATGCGATTAATGAATCACATTTCCTTTACGAAATATTCAAAAGCCTAACTAGGGCAAAGCTGATTACGAACTTTTAAATTATTTATGACCTGCATAATCTTGTGCTGCCATTAACTTCATTAAGTTTTTAACTTAACTTTTTAACACATTTAACTTGTAGGTAATGATTATAATGCTATGCAGATTTAAAAGTGATAAAAAAAATTGTCGAAATCATATCATTGTACATTTTCAAAAATATATGTTTCGAATAGCTTTTTACGTATTAACTATTCCACAAGTCGCTGATAATCATACAAGTAGAAATAAAATTAAACCCTTCAAAGGAAATGAACAAAGTTTTATGACGTAGTCGCAATGTTACTATGTCTTAAAATGAATATTATTCAATCATAGCGTCAACAATAAATATTTTGTACGAAGAACGATCTTAGATTATAACTTTGTATTTTTGCTATTTTTATTTCAGTAATAAATATCGATGAATATATTACCAAACGTAAAAAAATAAGTAAGTTCAGTTAATTGATCGGCTTCTGAATCGCTCGTATTTATTTACACGCACTGAATGCGAAGCGATGCGCACGCGACTGTTGTTGGTTCAAATTACCTAGCAATCATGCTGAACTGTAACGTCAGAAAAACTATTAACTTAATTCTTATTTCTATTCGTTATTGTAAACAACAATTTCACAGTTGCTTAATGGATATTCTATGTACAAAGGGTAACATAACAGCAAGTCTTGGAACGACAGAAAAAGAGATCTATTTGTACCTTAATAAAACAAAATTGGATGGGCGGCAATTTCAAATTTTTTACATCAAGGCACTACCGGGAAAGCCTATGGCAACAGTAGTGGGTCATGTCTTTTAACTTGTAACCATTGTTACTCGTTTAGCAATCGAGTTTCTTTTCCATTAAAATGTCTTTAGATGAAATTAAAGTTGGATCCAATTAAAATATAATAAGTTTGTGGCCATACAAAAAAAATACCATCTCTTTAGATCACATAATGCTCTATCGTAAATCAAAGTATGGTGTTCGAATGAAGTACAGATTTCGACATTACTTCCAATTTCTCATGCAATATTGATGGTTTCTGCGTATTTGTAATGTTAATTTTTTTAACGACTTGGTGTATAAAGTTCATATAAAGGGTCTATTTTATCTTCTCCATCGCCGTAAATTAACATTTCAAATAAGCATTAAACATCAATATTGCATGAGATGGCACTGCAACTTAACAAGATAAAGTTGACTTCAATGTTAGCGACGCAATTCATCTCACATGTGAAAGCACGTATAATTTATATGTTTTACTTAATAATTATGGAAAATAACGTCACTACCATAAAGTTTCTTGTCGTTAGAAGTGAACGAGCTTGCAGGTACTTTGTAATTAACAAAACGCATTAAATTCAAACATAGGTATTGAGGAAACAGAGGAAGCGCTGTGGCCAGTTGTGCTTTAAAGAGCATTGTATGCATATTATATACACATATATTATTATATACAAAGAAATGTTTTTGCTTATGTTTTTGTAGGCGTGTTAGTTAAAGCAATAAAATACGGAGCGGCTGTAGATCATCACATTTTGGCAGCTAGTGCGTATTTAATGAAAACAGATGTAATTGACTATCTCGGTCTAATCGCCTAATGGATTCAATAATCAGGTTAAGTGGGGCGTTTATACAATTTCTCGCATCTCTCAGGTCGAGGTCAGTTGCTCACTGCACGTTTTAGAACACATCACACACATCTTGTTGAACCAATTGGTTCATATCGAGCACTTTAGCAGAAGGATCACGACTGTACAGAGCACTCAAATTGAATATGTCGATATTACGCTAATATACATAAATATTTGAGATTAGAAAGTTGTGCTTGTGTTGTGTCCTAATTTTGAAATTCAGATAACTATCACATGCATTGTTTTATACAAAGATGGCATACCAACCAAAACAGCTTTTCACTTAAGATCCAAAAGACGAATAAAAACTTCAATGAAGTTGGTTTTGGTAATTAAGTAAGTAGGCACAAAATTTTATAGGGAATTTAATCTGTAACAACTTCAACAACTTATATTCTTATATTCTTTTGCGTTCGGATCTAATAAATCGTTGTCAGTATTGGCCAGTTTGCTACCAAATACGAGTACAACGGCAAAATAAGGATAGGAATACGAAGAAAGTTTAATTAAAAAAAATTCTCAAATTAGTTCAATTGGCTTGTTAATTACCGCCTTCCATCTACACCGTACTTGGCCAGACCTTAAGTTTATTTTATCTGCTTATTTGATTCAAGATGACATATTTTCAGCTACCTATTTCTTTTTTATTTTGAGTTTTTATTACATCTTCTTTCTTTGAAATTAGGTAGGTTCTCAGGTAATACCCACTTTGATTAAACTAAACTTAATAAGGTAAAATCTATGACGAATAACTCCGATTCCGATTTTATTTAGGTAGGTATGTCTTAGTAATTGACTAAAAAACGGAATGTTGAGCTGTCGTAGTACATTACAGTTTGACTGCGTATTATGAACTCTCTAATTCTTATGGTCTTATATATTGAATAATGCTTGTATTGTTACATGTCTTCTTTAACGTCGGACCATTCCTATCACACATACATAGTCACACCGCAAGATCACTTATATTTTGAACGATAAGGGATTTTAATCTTTAGAATGAAAAACCGTGAACAATTGTGAATAAATAACACTGTAATGTAGTGTTATTTATTGTTATGGCTGTATTATCCCAACAATGCGATTAATAAAGGAAGTTCTAGTGTCCATATATATAATCTTTTTATATATTGTGCACTTACTTACGTATTTATAAAATTTCGTAAAAGTATAGAGAATCGAGTGTTGCGTGGCCACTAAATAAAAATACAAAGAATCTCAAGCAGCATTCACGCTAACAAAAAGTATGTTGGTATTCAAATAGAGAGCGTCCAAACAACGGCGTTCAATCTTTGTCATTATTGTAGCAAATTAATCATAAGTGAAATTGCTTACCGACTAATTTGCGAACCACTATCTCGCGTTTTAATCGTTTTATTTTCATACCGACGACATAAACTCGACTTAATAACGATTCAATGCTTTAGTCGAGTTCATTGCATTTAATTTAATATTATAAATGCGTTTTACTGAAGGACTAAGAACATTTTTCTTCGTATACAATTTAAAGTATAACAATTCGTTAAATCAACATTTGTGGCAGAAAAACTAGATCAAGAGCGTACGTGTTGATCGGAACAAACAAATTATGTTACGGAGAAGCTTTTGTGTTCGGCCTGTCCTAGATTTTAGGTTCGTGAATAAAAAAGAAGTCAAATCAAACGAGACGAGATACGACGTACCTATGTGTATATGGTGTGTCAATTTAATTTGGAAACGAACCTTCTTGTCTAGTCAGTTATTAAATGATTAAAATCTAATCTGACCACTTACTAATAATATCCTTAAACCAATACTGGTTCTCGTCCACAACATTGAATTACATCGTCTTAAAGAAACTCATTTGCATGAATAAATCTGTGCGTTTGTGATTCGGTGATTATAGTAGTCTTTTTTTTACTTCCTATGAGCCATGATGTTCAGTAGTGTACACTTTTTGTTTATATAGTATTTTAATCGGTACTCCGTAAAGAGACTAAAATTAAATTTCGAAGGCTAACGAAAGTGTGTCCAGTTCCAAATAGCATGTCCACAAAACGTCACAGAATACGCGGCAATATTTCACAGAGTACCTCCAACAATTTACGAGGAAACGAGCATTTCGCAAAACTGATTGCAAACCGTCGAGATTGGTTCTCGAGTGTGGCGTGTCTAATTTATCACAAATGTGCATCAGTGTAACAGGCGAGGATCGGCGCGGTTTGCAGGCCGCCGCGTGTTCTCGTACGAGTACGTACGCCACCGGGTTGCAGGTGTCAATCCTGTCGCATAAATAATGCGGATAAACTTCCCGCTTTCCACTGAATTATGTCTCGTACACGTCGTATGTACTCACGCACATTTGTAATTCAAAATTTTTAGATTTCAACAGAGTGCAACTTTAGAAACGTTTGAAATTTAATAGCTTTGTTTTCCATCTAAGATTAGAGTTGGAAAGTTATTGAGTTTGAAGTTTAACGTTATGAACATAATTCTCTGCAGTAACATTATGATATCATAGTACCTAAATATATAATTTCATTGAACGGACATTTCCTAAGCATTTTCAAACGAAATGCAGCTGTGATTTGTTTTACACATTTTAAAGGCCCTTTGTATTCGTATTTCAGAGGACTGCACTTTCTATGGTTACAACTGAGAATAGTCAATAAATCATAAAATTTCAAGTGTGCACAATTGAAATTGCCTCAATGGGCAACAAGTTATAACTGTGAACAATACTACCTATTAATTTCTATTTGTCTAACAAATAAAAGATATCGAAATGGTATATATATGTCAATGTTGTAGTTTGTATCTACAAATCAATATTGTATAACTTCTAGTGTCATACCGTTAAGTTACTTAAAACTTGTCCTCAGTATATTCGAATGCACACTTGCTCGGGTTATGTAATTTAAAGGATTTATGTATTTCAGTGGTGTCTTGAATACTATTATTACATTAAATTCATTTGAGCGTTACTGACTTAGCATTTAGGAGTTTGTGCGTGGAATCTACGCAAAGTCTATGCAACTTCTTCACGGGTTGTAGGCGACATCTACATTTCCACTGCGCTGTGAATACGTCTGATTGTTTATTAAATACGGCCAAACGCAAGCCTATAACAATATAAAAAAACCGGACAAATGCGAGTCGGACTCGCCCACCGAGGGTTCCGTACATATTTGTAGGTACATATCCATACTTTTATACTAATCCATACCTACTATCCATACTTTAATCTACTTAATATTTATAAATGCGTTTTTTGCGACATAAACGGCAGTATCTTTTTTCACGTTAACATAGAGGGTTGATTTTTTTTACAGCATCAAGGGACCTTAAGTTTCCGAGATAAAGGGTCTTGACAGACAGATAGACAGACAGATGGACGGACAACAAAGTGATCCTATAAGGGTTCCGTTTTTTCCTTTTGAGGTATGGAACCCTAAATAGGCCGCGTTTCCACCAGAGATGTGCGAAGATGCATAGCGAGGGATGTGTGTGATAATGACTAATGATCATCATCATCATCATTTCAGCCCAAAGACATCCACTGCTGGACATAGGCCTCCCCATAGGGGGGTTTTGCCATAATCGCCACGCTTGGCAGGCGGATTGGCGATCGCAGTATGGTTGTTACAAAGGCACAGAGAACGCTGCTGCCCATTCTCTGGTAAGTCCCTTAGTCGCCTTTTACGACACCCACGGGAAGATATGGGATGATGCTATTCTTTACGTCCGACACCACACGGATTCATGTCGATTCATGACTAATGATACCGCTTCATAATCAAAAACTGTACTAAGCTAACGCTGTGATTGGCTAGTCCAACACACATTCCTCGCTGCACATCCTTTGGTGGAAACGCAGCCTAACGCCTTTCTTAGACAAACTCCACTTACAAAGATACTCATGTGAAGAGTATACATTCGTATTAAACAATTCTGACGCAAAAAGTAATTTAATTATCACATTCATTAGGGAGAGCAGATGGAATTGGTTGGTAATTGTTTATTTGGATTAATAAATTAAGTACATCTATGAGGAGCTCGTGGCTAAGTTAAAGCCGTACAGATCGATTGGTCAAAGGTTAAGCTACGCTAACCGCGGTCAGTCTGTGGATGGGTGACTATCCCTTTCATTCATACCGAGTTCCCGCCGTGCCTCGGAAAGCACGTAAAGCCGTTGGTCCCGGCTGTCATTTGTAGATCTTTGGCAGTCGTTATGGGTAGTCAGAAGCCAGAAAGTCTGACAACCAGTCTTACCAAGGGGTATCGTGTTACCCAGTAACTGGGTTGTGGAGGTCCGATAGGCACTCGCTCCATGTAAGACACTGGTATTCAGCTGCATCCGGTTAGACTGGAAGCCGACCCCAATATACTTGGGAAAAGGCTAGGCAGATGATGATGAATAGATGTACTTACTGATATACATATATTTATTAAACTATATTTTATTTCCAAAGGGCATGTTCTGTGTCATATTATTCATCCTAAAACCAAGAACAAGGAAAAATATACTTTTATTGTATTGTTAATTAATGATTACTTAATTCTCATAAGACTTTATTTTTATTGCGGACTAGGTAGTCCGCAAATTACATAAAAATAGTAAGTATCAGATTTCAGGTTATAATAAAATTGTAAATGGTTTTTATTAATACAGTTAGATTCGATTCAGAGTCCGATAAAATAGTCCAGTCGTAATGGGAGTCCCAGAGATCACCAAAACACACTGATGCAATAACAAAGAACGAGCAACGAGAGACGTGACGTTAAAGCAAATGCAATTGACAGCAAAGCAGAAACGGGAGACTGACAGTATAGTGACGTAAAAAATAGAGGTGCCAAATACATTTAATATATTTAATATATCGATATTACAAAAGATTTTAATGGCCATCCTCCATAATTATTTCATGAACTTCCATAATACGATAGTATTATTATCGTTACAAGTATGAAAAACTACATCACATGACACTATACATATCTACGTCTTCTATACTTGTAATTATAATAACTTTATGTTATCAGTACGATAATGTATTGCAGTATTACTTACTTTGAATTAAAACCTCAGTCACATATTTGAACATACATAGGTGTTTGTTCAGAAAAGTGCACTGTCCACTTTACCAAAAGATCATTTATGCATATTATTGATACTGGAAACAAATATTATAAGTTTTATTCGCTATTTTGTTGACATTATTCTGGCATTCTAAAATCGGGCATTCATTAGATTTAGGCTTATTTTTTGAAAATTAATAATTCACATTCTGATTTAAAAAATATTTTTATGCATTAAAAATTCATAAGATTGATTTCAATCGATTTCTCTAATCTTCAATACGACGTGACGTTTGGCAAAAATGGCGGCGACTGATGGTATTAATAAAATTGATTTAAATACTTTTAATTATTCATTAGGGTATGCATATCCGTGCTATAAAAATACCTGCAACGTATATAAAAAAAAAATCTTTTAATTATCCGGTTTGTCCTATGCTTTTATGGCATAAGGCAATTATTGACATTGTCATTATAATATTCCACGGCTTTGTAGACCTACTTTATTTTGTCAAGCAGATGACAATAAATCTTTTGCAGTCAATGTTGTCATATTCGAGCAAAAGTGAAGGTGCTATAATAAATCTGTATTGTGTTATAATAAATCTAGTCGTTACCCGTGTAGTATGTCGTTTGGGTTTACAAATATTTTCACTGAGTGGTACATGAGCTGCGAGTATGACGATATCCGGGATTTCGTGTGCCGGCACGGAACACGTAATCCCGGCACCGCATTTGCGCTGGTGTGGGCACCTCACGCCGGAGATGGCCAATCTATTAACATTGACTGCATTCCTAATAGTTAAAAAAAATAGGTGACCAAGACGTCTCAAAACTAAACTATAACAAAGTTAAGTTGGGCGCCTTCAAATTAGCCACAAATTTCCACGCTCGCACAGTTTTTGTTAGGGTTCCTTACCCAAAGGGTAAGAACGGGACCCTATTACTAAGACTCCACTGTCCGTCAGTCCGTCAGTCTGTCTGACTGTCTGTCACCAGGCTGTATCTCATGAACTGTGATAGCTAGACAGTTGACATTTTCACAGGTGATGTAAGTATTTCTGTTGCCGCTGTAACAACAAATACTAAAACCAGAATAAAATAAATATTTAAGGGCTCCCATACAACAAACGTGATTTTTTGCCTTTTTTTTTCTCGATGTCTAATGTTGTATAGATAATGGTACGGAACCCTTCGTGCGCGAGTTCGACTAGCACTTGGCCAGTTTTTTAAGAATTTTTCGATAAGGTTGAGTGTCGTCCAGCGATATGCAACAAGTACAGCAATCAAAATCAAAAAGAAAAAGGCTACAGAAAAAATATTCACTTTTTAAAATTAATAAAACATTCAACTTAATAATAAAGAAACAAATAATACTTCAAGTGTAAATAATTAAGGATGTAAGTTAACATAAGTTTTTCGTTGCTTGTTTGGTATGTAATTCGTAGAATTGTTATCTTGGCACCCTTCCCCGCATTGTTATCTAGGCGCCCTTAATGACGAATAATAGACTATATAAAATGCATACTTAACACTTTATCAACAGTGCAATTCTCATTTACTTTTTCATTATAAATAAACAAATAAAAAATTGTATTGTTCCTACTTCCATTTCGCCGTGTCTATTATCGTGTTCGCCACCCCTGTACTACAAGATAAGTTAAGTGAGAGGGTACATTATGATAAATTGTTTGATCATTATATACCTATATTCTCTCATATTATTTCCAACATGGCACTGTAGGTCACATTCTTAACTGTAATGTTACTATTTGTCTTGACTTATAGTTATATTTTGGGAAAGTTTTTCGAATATTGCAGTCACGATAGTACATATATGCAAAATAAAATCTAAAATGTTGTGATACGTAACATTTACCAAACTTAAACTAGAGCAGATACATATTATATGATATGTTTCCTGAAATGGTACAAAAGGAACTCTCAAAGATCGTTCAACTCAAATCCAGCCATGAATAAGTTTAATTTGAAAGGAGTATTTTGCTGTTATTTTAAAGTTTCTAGGTAAACAGGAAGTATCAACAGATTCCAAATATCTCGCTAAGAGACAGGAGGAACCTGAGGACTTCAAGGTTCTTACAAAAGACCCTCAAAATACTACTGATACACAAAGTACCTACGTCATCAAGTTAAAACAGGTATCGTTAATCGTTTCAGCTTTTTTTTTTAGGTATAGTTTCAAATCTTTTATTTTCATAAATTGAATGGAAGACGCTAGTAGACACTATAATAAATAATAATGAAACCTAGAATTTCAGTTACGTAGGAACATAACAGGTAAGATTCTTATCTCATAAAGTAAGCAGTAATACGGCATTTTGTAATAAATTATTCAACATTGCGGTTCGCAGTTTTTAAATGTCAATATGTAGAGCACTTTAAGAAAGAGTATTAAATAAAATATGTTTTCACTTAAAACCTGCCGCAATTACCTTGATAAACAGCCACAAAGTATGAACCCTTCAATTAAAAGTACAATTCAGGTTTGTCAGCCGCACTGGGCACATGCTTTTTCTTACGAATTGTAATTTGGCTATATTCATTACGAAAGTTCCATTGTATGGTGACACGGGCGAATAGCAATTGACATACCATTTTTTATACCAATTAATGCAGAAGATGGACCAGGAAACCATATGTGGGCGTGTTAATGTAGAAGAAGACAAGTAATTAAACTACATTTTCAAGGAAGCGATATTTTAATATTTTAATGTGGATACTAAGGCTCTTAATGAAACTCATCCACTTGAATGTTGCTATAACCATAAATGTAGATATGATTCTACATTGGGAACAGGAAAATGATTAAAAATATAAATTAT
Source organism: Charanyca ferruginea (assembly GCA_947361185.1). Classification (NCBI taxonomy): domain Eukaryota; kingdom Metazoa; phylum Arthropoda; class Insecta; order Lepidoptera; family Noctuidae; genus Charanyca; species Charanyca ferruginea. The sequence goes on along the minus strand of OX376059.1, from coordinate 13,829,941 downwards.
TCCAAGTGAAACAACAAACGTGAAGTATTACGTTTAGACAACACCTACTTTCTTGCTGAGAGAACATTAAAGCGCAACATAATAACCGCAAATTATAGTGTACAAAATTCGATTAGTAATACCTAAATAAGAATTATGATGTGGTGCATCCATTGTAAATTCTTACTCTCACTTGACATGAATGGCTAAAATGTTGATGGTGTCTACTGACCTCTGTCATTGGACCTAACAAAAGAAACAGGACAATCAATGAAACAAAAATAATTGGTGGAACCAATTAAAAAAGCCATTAACAACGCGAATAACGATCGCTTGTTTATTGATTTAAATTGCAAAAGAGAGCGTCACGTGGTCGGTGGCGGCGGGGCACAGTGCGCAGGCGCACCGTCTTCGACGCTCGAGCTTTAATTGGCGGACATGTCCGGTATTTTTCGTCATCGACTCGGATGGCCTGGGACCGGCCTAACATTTGCTAACCCAATTCACTAGCTGTACATATCGTAAATGCGAGAAGTCGAACACAATAGTGTAGTCTATAAACGTTGATAGTTTGTGTGCACTAAATCTTTTAGTACCGATCTATGTTAATCGATAGGACATTAACAACGGTGCGTCGGTAATGGTCAGTCCTGGGACACGGCGTGCTCAAGGCTGCGCTCGGTGAAAGGATTCGTCGTGTATCTGGATCATCCCGACAACGACATCCGCGAGCCGTGCCTCTGCCTACGCGCAGCCGGCAAATAATACGAACACTGACTGCGCTAATTTGTAACCCACACGACTACGACTATTAATTTTTACAACAAATATTAACTTATTCTTTGAATTACTTTTCGACGGAAGCGTCTTCAGTATAAACGAAATCGTCCTTTCCTGTCATTAAAGACCATTTCTAATGTACCAACACGAATACCACCCACAATATCAATTTAATAATTTATAGTAGGTAGGTACTTAAAATTTTATGACATCATAACATGTAATAAAGCTCATTTCGTGAATTATTAAATTCATACAGTTCATGCGATGGTTTCTATAAAGCATTAAACTAAACTTCTCTAGATAACGTTGCTCGAAAATTGTTTCACTATAAATACATAAGTCTGTGAATAGTAATTATTAGTGGTTCGCTCGATGTACAACACGGGGCCACATCGACACCGCCGTAGAATATGCAAATGATGTTAAACTGCAGCCTTACGAAACTGCTCCGGCTCTCCAAGCGATAGACGTGATAATACCTATAAATAAGGACAAACTATTAATGGTGAAATAAATTGATGTGAGATCACGATTTGAAAATTATTAACCTGAAGTCATTTACACCGTGGAAAGCGATCTGTGAGCTGTTATATGCACACTTACCTACTTATGGGACACGACTACTGCTTCTGTGGACATACTTGGTAACTTGGAAGCTATTTGTGACCATTTCGTGGTAAGATATCCAGAGTTCGGGTTTGCGTAAATTGTTGGTGATTCAGCTCATCGAAAAGTTTCTGTAAGTTTTCAGGAAATTACTAAAACATCAATTTTATTTACATCATTTAAAAAAAGTAATGTATTTTTATTTCATTAAGATCCTTTTTTCTATCTATGTAGAAGAATCAGTCTAACTGTACATGGTGTCTTACCACATATTTACATTTCGAACTGTAAAACACTACCTAATGCAAAATTAATCAAATATTTCATTCATGACTATATTATATGACAAAGTTTGCATTGTTGCCAAAATCAGGTTAGGCAACGCCCAGTAAAATCAGCTATATATTTTTGTTTATGTCACCGCAGTTTTTAGTGTCTAGATGATAAGTTTCTATTCCGTCATTATTTTAATCTTGTTGTATGCATCTACACTATTAGCAATCGGATGGTTGGCGTGCATATAAAAATCGTTTAACATTGATTGATTACCTACAGATTAGACTACATAGGAGAATTAGGAGATATACCATTTCAATAACGTATAGATGTTTTCGGTGCACATAACGATCTAGCCTCGTGTGTTTGCAGTGTAACAGATGAGCTTCATTAAGATTCGTGCCAGACATATTGCTAGGCGCTATTTGAGATATTACTACTACCCGTTCGTTAGTAATTGCAAACCGAGATACAACTTATTACATGACTGTTGTCGGCTTATAATTGTCTATCCACTATGATGTATCATGGGAATAGTCCCCGGGGCATCGGTGTAACATATCAAATCAAGCGATTAAATAATAAAGATGCAGTTCGTAAGCATATTAGTAAAAGATTTAAAAACATGAATAATCACAATTAATAGACAACGATTAAATATGTATTTATTTTGAGCCTTAATATTAATTAATATGTAAATGAAAGCGTGTTAATATGTATTCAATTCAAAAGCCGGCGAAAAAAGTGGAATGATTTATATGAAATCAAATAGAATATGAATAGCGCATTAAAATATTGCGGCTACTGCAATCAGCGTGGGCTCCAATCCGAATTTATTATACATATTATTAAATGGAATTCATGCAGCGATTGCATTTGATTCGGCAACATGCTGATCACGAACGAAAAGAAACTGCATGTTTTATTGATGCATATCGTCATTTATCTCAGATATAGATATGGGTAGCATAGAGTTTAAAATTGTTGAAATAATAATGGTGTAATTCACAACTTGGTTACTTTAGTTACTTAAGTTTAAATCACTGAAAATAGTATAAAATTCTCAGTAGAAAATAAAATCTACAATTAAGAAAAAAATAGATTTTCTGAAATAAATTTACAGAAAAAACATGGTGCCGGGAAAAGTCTTATGAAAACATGTTCATAACTACAACAAGTACTTACGTACATATGTTGTTGGTTTGTATGTAAGCATTTACATTAAAATTATATGTGTATGGAGTTTGTATAAACATTAGCGTTTATGCACGCTATAATTTTACTTCCCGAATGGCAAGTAACAAGTTGCAACAACTCGTTTATTTATACCGAGATCAATACGCGAACGAATAATTACATTGACTTTTGCTCTCGGTTGTTTTCAATAATAAAATCCGGAATTAGGTAGGTACTTGTTGCATGGTATTTAGAATATAAGTGTACCTATTATTATTTGGAGAATGAAAGAAAGAACGTTTACTTTTTAGTAGACGCTTTTTCGACAGTCGTTAAAGCAGAATAATTGATTGTAACTGCTTTAGATACCACTATGTTGGTTCACCGTTTTACTATTACATATATTACGTTTGTATTCCGTGATGTCACCAGATAAATGCTCATCCATACATACGAGTATATACACAGTTGCATTAGCCACACATAACACCTGATTATTAGGGACATGTTCACTTTGCAGCATCAGTTGCTAAGAAATCTAACAAAATAGAAATCTGGTTGATATCCGGTTCGATAGTACTTCACACTTTCTTAAACTAACGGCATTGCGTGTAAAAATCCAAACCTACTGTGCATTATATGTATGTACTGGTATGAACTGACGTGCAACAAAGTATCAAAGTGAACCGTGACATCCAAGCCCGACCGGGTAATTTAATATTCGTAAAACTATCTAATAAAAATAACAAAACAAAACTGCACCAGGTGCTACTTTCATTTTCCAGCCACTTATTGACCCGCCTGTCAAAAGCTTAACGCCAATTTGCCTCTGTATTATATTAGCACGCTTCGCACATAATCGAACGTGCATGTTAACTACCAATTAGTCAGTATCTTCATTTATTTTCACCAATGAAGAGAAGCTGCGTCTGTCAAACGCTAACTGACTTTTTTGTCTGAACATCAAAAGTCGTCGCATCACCTTTTGAACGCGACCTTTCCAAACAGTTTTTTTGTTCTAAATTGATTCATCAAGTGAGCGCCGAATCACATTTACACAACGAATTGTAAGAATAATTATTAAAGTCACCTAGAGATGGTATCTACGTGAAGTTTTAATTGGTTGTATTGAATGTCTATGTCATTGTTTCCTTGTCTACGAGTATATAGCATTTTTGGTGAAGTAACTTTTTAATTTAACGAGACATGTTTTGACTTCATGTGACCTTATTATTATTGGTCCAAAATACGTAACAGAATAAATACATTCATGATTTTTTTACTGTGATCAAACTTAACAGACAAAAACTGTATGCATTCCAGAGTAGTTAAAATTAAGAGGAAGCTTAAATTGAGCGGAAGTAGTTTCGTTTTATTTACTTAACAATATCGATTTTTGTTCCGATAATGTCTGTGGAGGTACTTACTCACGTAAATAACAGTGATTAAAACACCATAAGAGAGTGAAGGTAAGTTCGCACGAAACCAGATCGAACCGGATCCAAATCGGAGGGAGCGTTTTCTGTAACTGGAGCAGGCGGCCGTCTCGAATATCGCCCCTTATGTCGATAATAAGATTTTCTTTCGTACGCCGCAATACTGCAGTTTCTCTTTTTTGTGTGTGCACCTGTGATGTAGGTCGATCATGGTTTATTTCAACACGAAGTCGTGATTGACGCTTATCCCACACGGTATTGTCCTATGGAGATGAATATCAAGTACCTGCATGTTTTGTTTGCATTGTAATTTATAGAGTTTATGCCTACCTACCTAGATAGGCATAAACTCGTACGTACCTACGTACGATGGTCGATGGTGTCTCTATTATTGAACTTGTTTTTAAATATCACATAATTTACTTGGTGATATTAATCACCAAGTGAATTTTATTGTTATATTTAGTATAGTAGTATTTAAATAATTTAATAACTATTTTCAACCGACTTCAAAAAGAAGGAGGTTCTCAATTCGTCTGTATGTTTTTTTTTGTATATTTGTTACGCGATTTCTCCGGCGATTTTACGCGATTTCTTCAAAATCGCTATACATTTGTATAGCGATTTTGAAAATTATTTTTTTGATGGATAGGGTATGCGTCTTGGGTGGTCCCACGTAAATTTTATCGAAAATGATTCAGCACTTTTAGAAAAAATCGACAGGAAGCAAAAAAAATGGATTTTTAAGTTTCTCTAACCTTGTACTTTTAATCTCTGTTTTGACTGTGTTGCCGTTTCTTAATGTAAGTATTTGGATGATAAGGAGGTACTAAAAAGCGAATAATAAAAAGCTTTTTTACAAAAAAGACAACTGCCTTCAATATCTAAAAAGTGATAAATAACTTTAGCACAGAAAACACATGACTTTAGTTTTGGAAGTCGTTGGCTTTGTTCTGTTTGATGTTTTGTATTGCCACCGACTTCCAAAACTAAAGTCATGTGTTTTCTATGCTAAAGATATTTATCACTTTTTAGATTTTGAAGGCGGCTGTCTTTTTTTTAAGGAATACGATCCCCTTATATCTACTGACAGTTACTTATCGTTTGTTGACTGCCCTTGTTTGTCTAGCGACCGCAAGCATTACCGTCGAGCTCGTCCAAGATCGGAGACTCGAATACACTTTTCCCGACCCAGGAAAAGTGTTATTCGAGTTTTCAACCAGGAATTTTGGTAGCGGTAACCGGGAGTCTAGATGATAGTGCCCGATTTATAGCAATAGAGTCGTTCAAGCTTCGCCCGTAGGTAGGACTAGCTTCGCGGGGTATGTTATATCCTTTGCAATAAGTCTTTTTTTTTGTATGATAAGTAAATTAAAGATCATCGCAAGAAAATTCACTTTAGTGTGTATATTTGTGTCAAAAATCGGGAATTAAAAAAAAAGAAAAAGATGGTATTTTTGTATTAGTGACGTTTAGTAAATTGCACCCGTGCGAAACCGGAGCAGGTCGCTAGTTATTTTATAAATGTTTAGTGACATGGTTACAAATGATACAGTACTAATTTATTTTATTACTGGCTATTTATTTAACGATCTAAGAATTGATGAGCTAATTAAGTTCGTGAATCGAACCCACGAAATCAACTGCATTACGTAACGTAGTCTGGTCATGTCTCCAATTAGCTTGAGTCGCTGAGCTATGTCCTCTAGTACAAAGCGGTCATCTCAGTATAATTTTGGTTCCTAATCGAGCTAAACCTGAACGACAGGTCGGCACACCCGTTCATAGAAATGCAGAATCTAATCGTCTTCTACATTATACCTAGCGATTATACACATCAATAAAACATCTCTTATTTGGTAACACATAAATAAGATATCTAATAGAAAGCGATGAATAAAGAAGATTGTTTTTATTGTATTCAAAATATTAACAAAAGTTTTATTCAAATTATATTTACAAACGAGACTAGATTTATAATTTCTCTAAAATATTTATTGTACCTGTTGCTACTCTAGGCATCTGCATTTAGGAATACATTTTCTATGTATAATCTGTTCACAGTAAAAGGGCACTGCTCCGACTGTGCTGTCAATAAGTGATAGGTACGAGTTACTGTGACATTACAGCGTTTATTAAATATTCTCAATCGTTGAAATCTGTCTTAACAACATTAGCATGTGTCCAATCATTTGAGAGCCGGTGTCGGCGCGGGCACAGTATTTGTGCCGCGTGGGAACTCGAGCAACCACTATCCGATATAAATAAGTACTAACCATATTTTACGTCAGAATTCGACGCACTCTAGTTGCGCGTAAGCAAGTAATCTCCGCCATTAATGTCACGACTAGATTGTGCATCCTTGCGTAGCCACCGGTCTCCCAGTTGCTATAAATCAGTGTGTAAACCGCAATCGACCTATTTTGGCATTTATAACAGCCTTATAATACTCGTATACATATAGTACCACCAAGTTTATCAGATATCTACCAAATTAATTATTCAATTAGATTCCGAACATAATTAGCACGGCTGTAATTGAATTGCAAAAATATTTCGTCAATCCCGTATGTGAAACATCAAACGCGTTTTTAATCAATATGAAAGTTTTATAAAAGTATGATGTTCAAAAATGAGCGCTTAGGAATATTGTTGAAATGGAGAATCTTCGGAACTTAGAATCATATTGGTGGCCGAGCCCTTTAATTGCATAAACCGCAATTAACCGCGTGTCATTCGAGTTTATAGTAACGCCCGCCAACAGATCAGAACGCAACGTTAATTTCACTTTTACTGGTATCCGACTCGTTATAATAATCTGGCATAAAATTGCAACAGTATGAGAGATCAAAGGCTGTGTGTAGAGTGTGTACGTAGCAAGCGGTCATCTGCTACTCAAATGTCAGAGGTCGGGCAGCCGGTGGCGACGCGCGCTCTGGTATGCGGCCGAGCTGCAACCAGCTCCCATTTACGGTTGCCTAGCTAATACCAATCGATATGAAACAGAGCGTCAATTAGATATACAATTTGTAAATAACTCAAAATATTGTGGATGCTAATCTAAATGTAAGCATTATTAAATCACAGATAGCTAGTCATATTTATACCTAGAATAGTTTAATGTACAAATATGTCGTAACTTTTAGTGTCACTATAATCGAAGAAGATAAAATTTGGTATTAGGTTATTATTAGGATTAATTTATAATATTTGAAGTGCTTCGGGATTTAAAGAGTTAACTTAATAACTGGATATTTCTTTGTGTTAAAATAATTTAATTGTTAAAATAACAACATAGGTGCAATCAACTCGCAGTCACACAATCATAACATCGTGCTGCACGTCGAACGTTGCCTTGAATTGCAGAGAATGACCAGCGGCATGTTCAGGTTTATTTCGAATCAATTCTACTTATGTAAAACGTCCAATTAAAACCGTCACAATGTGGTCGCGGCTATCGCAGCCCGCATCTGTGTCGGTCGCGGGCTTGCGGGCCTCGCTCTGTCGCCTCGCGCTGGTCGCTTCGCGCAACTTCTGGATCAGCAGCACTAGATCAGTCCAGACTCTTTGACTAGTCATTATCACCACATCGGAACTTCACAGTTAATTGTCCGCGTATTTTTGTTGTAAATACGACGCAATTTATAGACATCGTTCAATAGCTCGCGGAGATAAAGTCGGCCATTGTAGTTGCGATATCGAGGCCGCTTATTCGTGTTAATTAAAGATTTAAAACTAGATCTACGATATCGATATGAAGTGAACTATTTTATAAATTGACACGCATTATATTTTCGCATGCAAAATAAACTTATTCCAGAATCGGTAGACCTATTGTAAAAGTTGTTAATACAAAGCTTGTTACGCCAACGTGTTCACTGTGTCTATAATAAGTAATATATTCTTCAATTAATTTAAGAATGCTATTAATAGATATCGGTTCATAAATCTTTTAGAGGCATTAATTACTTGCCTGAGATGGCATGAAGGTAGAAATAATACAAATGGATATAAAATGTAATGGGTATTCGCGCTAACGAACATTGCAATTTAAGATTTCTAGATATATACTTATGAAAGGTAAGGTTTCTCCGCAGCTCTACCTTATTAGTCGCAGCAATAGGTAATAGAAATATTATTAGTAGCTTGTGTATACGTCGCCGGATTTTCTCACTACTATCCACTTCTGACTTCTGGGAAAAACAGGAAAGCAACAAATTTAAATATACACTAAGGCTTTTTTGTAATGCAGCTTTTTACCCCGACTGCAAGGAAAGGGTTATTGGGTATCAAATTCAAGGGCTTATTTTAAGGATTCTAAAAATTAATCCTTTAAAACCAATAAAATATATCCAATAAAACCTTTTTGGAATCCTTAAAATGAGCTCTTTATTTTAATACGTGAGTTTAGTTTTATTACGTGATTTTTTATTTTTTAAGGATTACTGTGATGAGTACATCATCACAGTATTTTTTTATTTTTTAAGGATTACTGTGATGAGTACATCATCACAGTAATCCTTAAAAAATAAAAAATCACGTAATAAAACTATTTTTTCTTCGATATCTGCAATGTGTGGATATTAAAATAAAGAGCTCATTTTAAGGATTCCAAAAAGGTATTACAATGCCTTAGTAATATAATAATAATACAAGAAAACCGGCCAAGTGCGTGGTGGGCTACGCGCAATGTAGGGTTCCGTCTTTGAAACTACACTGCGGACCGACGACGCGACGGACGGACGGGCATGGCGAAACTATAAAGGGTTCTATGTTGACTTCGAAACTCTAAAAACACGTAATAGTAAAGATACACCAGAATTGCAACAGAATAGACAGCTTACGTAACTTAGAATAGGTATTCATAACTGAAAAGTCTCAAATAAAAAAATAAATTAGAAAAATAAAAAACCCGACTGCGTAAAAAGCGAACTTTAAATAAAAACTGAAAAGAAATAAACAAGTCCTGTAGTCTCGAATTACGTTTAGTATGTTGAATAACTATACCATTGAAATAAAAACCACGCCAATAGCAATTTGATCAGTCGGGATAGGGAAGATTTGAGCAGGTCTAGATTTTAATGGATCCCGCCTGATCAATTCGCTATTGGTGTGGTTTTTATTTCAATGGTATAGTTATTCAATCATCATACTAAACATAATTCTAGACTACAGGACTTGTTTATTTCTTTTCAGTTTTTATTTTAAGTTCGCTTTTTACGCAGTCGGGTTGTTTATTTTTCTAATTTATTTTTTTTCTTTTGTAATGAATATGCTTGTGAAAATATAAGAATTGTGAATAACAATAAAAGAGATATTTGCTCGTTTTGTATAGCAGTTAATGTTTGAAGCTATCGGTGGTCGGTGTCGGCGCAGGCGCAGCGTCCGTGGCGCAACCGCGCTCGTTAACCCACATGCACCGCGCCGCCGCCACCACCACTGCTCAATACAAAGTCATCAAATTCACATCCTTGCTTGTCTGTACTTGTATTAATTAATTACTCAATTAGTTGAATAACCAATTTTATTTATAACTGTTGTTTTGTACAATAGGGTTAGATTGACGTCAGACTGAGGTCTTAGAAATCAAATTACAACTTTGACTCGGGTAGAAGAAAAAAATATCAATTAATTAAATTAAGCTGGAGTTTACTCGGTTTGTACCTACCAATTCTTAATAAAAACAAAGGAAACACAAAAATAATTTTAAACAGAAAAAACCCGAGTACTTATAACGCTTACAGGTGACCGAATTTTTGAGTACCTACCTATATTATTAAAATGTGCAAACACAATATGCCTACAATGATTCGCTAAAACTATTTGTTGCCGTGTTGCGAATAAGAACCCAAACCAATTGCAATAATCGACGCTTATCGGTTAATTTAATAGCTTACGAAGCTATTACGAGACCCGATTCTCAGAAAAACCACTGCGGCGACCTTAACGCAGTCAACTATAATGGTTGCCTGCACCTCTAGGTACCTACCAAAGCCTGGGATTACCCACTACGAAGCTAACCGTAGACGTACCGGGTAATTTATCCCAATATTTCTACCTTTATGATAGATACTTATGTCTCAAGCAAGAGCCATCGACAATGTTTCCTATAAGCAATTTAGAGTTAATCCACCGTTGCAACATTCCACAATTGTGTAATAGGGTTTAAGTAATGTCAAAAGCACTATTTTTAACAGTGTTAGTTGCACAACAATTTCGCATGTTAACTTAGTGTTTCGTTTAAAATAATGATAGGTTATCCACAATTTAGTACAGTTAAAATATGTTTGTGAGGCAATGACGTAAAGCACTGATTGAATTTAGAATTTTACGAGTCGCCCGCAAGAGAGTAAACAGATTAATTTATGATCATCACTAACATATAACTTTAGTATCTACTTTATTGTCCAGCGGTGATAGTCTGCAAGTTAACCAACTACGTTAGAGGAAATCATCAGAAACGAACAATAGAAATAACATGAATAAATGTCAAATCAAGTACAGTTTTATATAATTTTGTGCTGCATATTATACATGCATACTTGTATGCAATCTCATTTATAATTCCATACTGCATTAGATATTGTAGCCAAATACATGAAACCGTACAAGTACAAACACTCAAACAAAAAATAACGTCATTGTTCTTAATTAAAGATTCGTTCCAGAATTTTTTATTGCTCACAATACAAGTATTACATTCCGTTTTGAAGTTAACAACAGTTATAAAGCACATCCGAAGACGTCACGATATTTTATTTGTTTTTTAAATAACAGTAAATGAAGTATGCACCTATAGTAGGTTCATAATTTTTAGGAGTTATTTTACATTGACATAACTAAGTATGTCCTATGAATGTATAAAAATCAAACAAAGCCTTTTTGTAAACATTATCCCTACACAGTTTTTACACAACTTGACTGTAACTATTATACAATGATTATGTAGTTTAGGCAAATCATCTATTTTTTTAAACGCGATACAAGCTATATATATAAATCAAGTAGAAGTTTAGTAATATTTGGATAACCTTGTGAGTAGTATATTTGTTACCTCTTTTATTAATTATGTGTACTTATACAATTTTGTTTGTTGTACATAAATAAATACATAAACGTATATAGTATATTATTTGTGTCTGTAAACTATACAGCAAGTAAATAATATTTCGTCAAATATCAACGCGTTACCATTGTATCAGCTGTCAGATGAAACTTAATATCGAGTGTTTCGGTCCCTCGCGCTTGCTCCAATTCATCGTGTCGTTTGACAGACCTTTCTCATTTTACGACATGTATATCGAGCACGTACAGAAACCTCCAGCGTTCATTATAACAGAACAAAATAATTATATACATTTTTAAATATTAAAAAATACGATACAAACAACGAAGGATGAGTATGGTAATGTAGAAAGTAAAAAATTAGACAACCACTTGAATTACATACCGTGTGATGATCTCTATTCTGCTTTCATTTTAATATTTAATGTTCAATTTTATTATTTGGGTGTTTACGCTGAAAGCTGGCTCAGGTCGGGAGAGCAAAAGCGCGGGCGGCGCGGCTTGGGCTCAGAGCGCAAGCGCTACGTGATGCCTGATAGGCGCGACGCGTGACTTGCTCGCTCTGGTTTTGTACAGGATCTAAAGACTCGGAGCGAGCTTATTAATTAAACATTCAGATACGGATATATTCTGCCTTAAGATATGCGGTACCGACGCAATATAGTTTCGCTACCACAGCATTTCTAGTAGTTCTCCAGTTGTACATTAGCTATGTTTTGTTGTGTTGGTTTTTGTTTGGTGATTGAATAATGTCATTAACTGTTTCTTTTCTTTTCTTTCAGATTGACTTCACTCCTTGACTTCGGACACCTTCATAACATCATGGATAATTTGGTCAAATGCACTTACTTTGCCAAAAGCCTGGCTAATTAAGTTCTCGACCAACAAGTATAGGGTTGGGGTGAATAATGGAAAAAAGGAACGTACGGATCAAGTTCACACACTGGATTGGTCCGCCGATTGACTCGAGCACGTTGGGCACGTCCGAGTAGCACCCCAGCCCGCGCCCCGCACTCTCGCACTCCTGCACTCTCAGTTACCGACGCACTAGCGACTGCCAATAAAGTACAAGTCATACCGGGTTATTCACTTATTTAAATTTAGATATATTTATTTTAGTACAAAGATAAACTGAACACAGACATTCCGAGCTTGATGTAGCAAAACTGACAGGAGAACGAACCGAGTTGTCGTCCTCGGTTGTAAATGAAACGGTAGTCATGACGGCCACTGCCCCAGAACTGTCAAAGTCGGATTTCTTTGATTTCGTGACGTCCAACGAGGTTACTGATGCCCAGTACAAACAACAGATGCGTTCTGTTAATGTGTTCATGGAATCACCCGACTCAAGGTCGAACCCGCTGCTCTCAGAGGAGCCCAAAGAACAGAACAATAACAGCTTACTGAGCGTAAGTGGCGTACAGGTCGGTGCCAGCAGTGGCATAGCTACTGCCACCACTTCCACTACGTTACAAAGTTTCGATTCCATTTGGAACGTGGACCGTGAACGCGATCGTTTAGATAATACCATGTTAGAGGATCTCAACAAGTTTTACTGGAACCAGGAAAACGATATTAATGGGACGCATCCCTGCACAGACACGGCAATTTCAAATAAATTAATTAACAACACGGACGGACAAATTTATACACTGACTGTATTAAATCATGACATGACGGAAACCAGTTCAAACCGATACTGGGCGAAAGAAGAAGACGTATCTATGTCTAGTCCAACTGACATAGAGACGCACAACTCCTTAGATCTCGAATCCATATTAAATATGAATGGATTCCCTAATGACTTCAACCAAGATTTACCAAAAGTAGAAGGTTTCACCTATGAAGATGGTGACTCAGAAAGTCAACATGCTGATTTGAGTACTAGTGATTTAGTGAAAGTGGAACCATACAGTTATGAAGAAGGAGAGTTTCAGAGTAATGACAAAAAAGATGACTCTCATAGTTCATCCATTCTCGTAACACCAGCCTTATTAGAAAGTCAAGTAGAATTTAATAACAATAACAATGATTGGAAAATAACGGATCAAAATACAGAATCGAATGAATCTTTGCTCAGAAGCGCATTACAGGGAAAAGCTTTTATTAGATATAGTACTATAAAAAATCCTGCAAAAGTCGACGTCAGTAGTGAACTGAAACGAGTTATCACAACAAATAACAACAAAGCTGATGTACCATCAATGTACCAAGACAATAAAGATGAACTCTTGATGGCGATTTCGCCACAAAATCGTTTAAATATTTCTATTTTATTAGAAGATCCAAACAACTCTGTTGTTTCAAATGGGGAAAATCCATCATCGACGCAAAGTGTAGATGACATATTATTGTCACGACTAGATACCAACTACCCGGAAGACTACGAAAAGTTAAAAAGGATAGCAACGGAACTCGGAGAATCGATGCAACCGTTCTGTACCGTAGAACCTATTGACCCGACGCGAAGTGTCTACAATATACATCATGTCAACGGTGAACTAGTGACCATGATCCCTGCCGGGGAGGTCCAGCTGAACCAACACTTGCAAATAGTGACAGCGTCGCCTACCGTGACGAGCACAAAGCCGGGAAATAGAAGATATAAAAAACCGCAGAATAAAAACCCGACACCGACGCCGCAAGCGCAGTCGGGGACAGCCATTCAGGCGGCTACCTCTACGTCGAATGGAGTAAGGAAAGAGAGATCTCTCCACTACTGCTCCATTTGTTCGAAAGGATTCAAGGACAAATACTCAGTGAACGTGCACGTGCGGACGCATACGGGCGAGAAGCCGTTCACGTGTTCGTTGTGCGGTAAGAGCTTCAGGCAGAAGGCGCACCTCGCCAAGCACTACCAGACGCACATAGCGCAGAAGACGGCCGCCGCCAACGGCGCCGTCAAGCCCAACAAGCAGAGGTAACGCGCGCCCGCGCACCCCGCATACCGCTCACACCCCATTGATAGTCAATTGAACTTTATCATGGTGATATAATAACAAATGTATTTTCTATAATCGATACCTAAAGGCTGAAAATATCACAGATGAATTTGGTAAGGTGCTAATAAAGTAATAATTTATAGAGAAATAAGACAGTTACGAAAGAGAGATGTGAAGGTTCTCGGCCGTTAATCTTATTTGTTAATTTGTATGTAATTCCGCCCGTTACCGTATACATTTTAGCTTTAGCTAAGAACAGATACTTTTAAGTGTTTTACAAGATTATATGAAATTGACTTTCATTGCATATTTATTAGTCATAAAAATAGTAGTTTACGTTAGAAGTCATATGTATTTGTAAACAACGTTTTATGCATTTTGGTATAAGTAGGTAGATATCTGACGCTAGTTCCTTGATATATATAATGACAAGTCGACACCGCGCTGGTACTGTGATTCGATGTAGTGTTTGTATAACCGGTGCATTATCGGCAATGTGTCTCAAAGTAACATCAGATAAACAGTGAACAATGATGAGCACCGCTGGTGTTACTGGTCGTAGCGGCGCCGTAGTAATTTCTCCCGCTGTGCGACCGACTGAACTTTCTAAAAATAAAAATAAAAAAAGACTAAAAGAACGAGTATTCAGAACCCAGCATCTTTCACCGCTCAACTATCGCATCTCTTCACTGTGCTGCTCTCGGTTTGAACAGTGATTTTTATTTTTTCGAGTAAGGTCTGCACTATCATTTTTCGACATTTCTATTTACTTAGAGTTACTCGGCGATGTTTAAGATAAAGCTTTGTACAAAAAGTTGAAGCTATTATTTTAATGTACTCCACGGAAATTAGAACGTAATAGCTTGTTCGGGACGAGAGGGACCATTATTCGAGTGTCCATATCGGACGACGCGACGCAGTGAACGGTTTTTCATTCCCAATATTACATCTTTCGCCTCATACTGGGAGAGGCCTGATTGCCCTCAGATTGCTATAAATTATAAATACAAGTGGTGTTTCGATCGCGGTCTTTAAAATGTGCTCCCTTTCTCGTCTAACAAATTGGCCTTTCTTTGTTCCGTCTGTGTGTTTATAACACAAGGCCTCGCCCTGTCATTATTTGTATACGTGCCTAGTGCCTAGATAGCCTCTTAGACATTGTTTACCGTCGAACACCTATGTAAGAAATCATTTTATGTCTTCCCATTATTACCTGCCAGTTATTAACCATGAAACAGTAATCTTGAGTATGAAAGTGCATGAAAGTACTGCGCATGCTTACCTTCCACTTAGTGAAAGTAATTACCTAATACAAGTATAGACATCATTCTAATCTGTTTCACTGACATTTTCAGATACCTTTCTATGCAGTCAGGTGGTTTGTGCTAGGTTTATTTCTTCTATAGAACTAAATGTTATCGTTATTTTTCGTGAGGATGTGAAAGAACAGTTTTTCTTTTTATTTTCATTCGAGGTTCCGCCTCTTTCAAAGCAATAATGCGACATGTAGTGAATAGCCAGAAAGTTTAGTGAAAGCGCTTTCATTGGTCTACCAGTGCACATGAATTTAAAAAAAAGTTAAATTCACGTCATTAGGTCAAGCTAAAGCTAAGTGCATTTACAATAGGGGGAACCAATGTGCTAAATTATGATTATCATCTAATGACGATGAACATTTAGTATCATAACGAAAATTTGTTAAATTAGTGTAAATTGGTTAATTCTGAAACATGGTAATGATATACCTAATCAACATTTTGAAAACATAACAATATTCTTAAGTAGTGGCAGTTAGTTCAATTTAATGCCTATTTAGTACAACAAAATGGTTTTTTTCTAGAAAGGAACACTCACATACTTATGCAGCCGTAAGAAAAGGAGAAAATAAACATTTAAGCAGACATATTAAGAAATAAAATCTCAGCTGCATAGAAGTCACAGTATTGTTAGATCATCACGTGGTCACTAATCAAAGTATCGGCGCTGCAGGTCAGAAATATGTTAATAGACATATTTATAGTGTATATTACAATAGTTCAATTATATACCGTGATTGAAATTAAACCACCGGAATTAAGGTCAAGTTATAATATTTCGGCCTCCGCACGTCAGGCGCGCGGTATCACACACAATGTCATAGCGGCACGACCTACTCATTTTTTTCTATTAAACTATTCCATTACACGTCTTTTGAAATTAATTTAGCTATGCTCAAAATTACCACCGACTAACTCGTGAGTAAAAAAGTTTGAAATGAAAAATAGCACATCATATCATCATCATCATCAATTTCAGCCGAAAGATGTCCAATGCTGGACATAGGCCTCCCCCAAGAAATGGGGGGTTTTGCCATAATCGCCACGCTTGGCAGGCGGGTTGGCGATCGCAGTATGGGTTGTTACAAAGGCACAGAGAACGCTGCTGCCCATTTTCTGGTGAGGCCCCTAGTCACCTTTTACGACACCCACGGGAAGATATGGGATGGTGCTATTCTTTACGTCTGACACCATACGCACATCATATACATAGGTTTTACTTCGAACTCTATAATCTAACTGGAGCTTTCCATTTCGTAAAATAATTGATCCTTTGCAGTTGTTTAGATACTCGGCCCTCCCGTCCACAAGCTATAAAGAAAACATAAATATCTACCTACGTGTATACCGATTTGTTAATTTTAGATACAGCTTTAATAGCTCTGATAATGGTAACATATTTAATTATTTACACTTACCCGGATACAACAAAATTTAATAGACTTTGAAATAAACTAGCAACTTCTGAAACCCTATTATTAAACAGGAAGACATTAATAAACTAATATTGTAAATCAACAAATTAATTGTACTCACAAGTTCCTTAAAGATTTATAGAAAATATATCAATATTGAATTTATATGTGTCTTAAATTACACCTTGCGGTTCTTATATAATGTTTTATATTATTTCTCCGTATCCGCCAGTCTAAATATAATTTTGACGACATCTCTCATAATATACTGTTTTGAAACTGTTACTGTAAGCTTCTCTACTTACTTATAAATACTAAGTTGCCGATATAAATATGCCTCTTGCCAGTAGCAATAGGTACTGATGAATAAAGAATGTTCAGTATTTAGCTAAACGAACACTGCCCCTTGACGCTCCTGAGTGACTGTGACACTATAAATATGAACTAAGTGTTTGTGTGGAAGTGACTTACTTATGTTATTATAGTTCTGAGTCTCAACCCTTTAAGTATTTCGGTGTATTTTTGCTATAATTTTGTATGAACGCTTTCTAAGTACCTAGTTGATATTAATGATTAAAGCTACCAAGATGTTACAATAGAACCAATTATTTTTGAATTGCATTAGTATTCACGCGGCACATCTTCTAAAATTATTTTCTGACTGAATTTTGTACCTACACTGTCTTCTTGGTTAGTACGTATATGTTACGTGTACTATGAAGCTACTATTCTACTGAGATTGTCGTAAATATGTTTAAAGTATAGTTGTAAAGCCAGAGGAAACTCTTTAACAATACTCATTATCTTGTAAATATGTATCATGAATGATTTTTATAGAAAACTTGACTTTGGAAGTAAATTTTATACTCTACCACTTGTATCTCATTAGATGGTATTTGAATTACTAGCGAATTTATAGTTTTAATAAGTACCTAAATAAGAAACATTGAGAGATTTACCAGATTATTTTAAGATACTATGGCTACCTTCATAAATTATGTGAGTGCATAAATGGTTGTTAATATATTCATGTAATATATTAAATTATGTTGGTATTTGAGTACATTATTTTGAAAAGGTTTATTTTTGAAAAGGATTATATTGATCGATTTTTATTGCATTTGTTCCTGAGTTGATTATTAGATTTTATTGATAATTATGTCTTGTTTATAAGGTTCTATGAGTAATTATTGCATGAATAATTTAATTTTATATAGTATCGGAGTTGTTGTAAGGGAGACGTGGATGACTCAGTATTGGAGATGATTTGTAATGTTCAATGCTATGTAAATACTGTTTATTTATTTAAGGTTGTCTCTCGATTCATGAGGGCGTCGACTGTCGGTTCTCATTTCATTTTAATTAACATTATCTTAATTCATTTTAACTTCTCCACTTTAACATAACTTTTACTCATTGCAGTCAGTCAAACTTAAATTCTTAATAGTCATAAGTATTATTGCTCTGTTCCGTAAAGATTATGAACATTAAAAAGATTTATCTACGTCGCCCTTAAGCTGAACCGTCCTGTACAATACTTCATTATTTATTTTTAGAATTATATTTTAAGGTGAAGAAAATATGAAAACAAAAACATAATTGTATTTTGATTAACCGGAGCTGTGATTTTTTGCTTATCTGTATATCTATTAGACAGTGCGAGTGTGGTGCTTGATAGCAGCTCACTGCACTGATTCAATCACTGAGGTCTTCCGAACACTAGGCGACACGTGCAATGCTACTGCGCCGCCTGCCTCTACCTCTGACGAACGAGGCACGTTTTTGTAGAACCTGTTTTTGTACCGAGAATAAACTTAGACATAACAAGTCTATAAAACCCTACGAATATTCACAAAATGGCTATATTAAATTGTGCATGTTAATTGACAATGTATTGGTTTTTTCTTTGGAAGTTTAATTCTGAAAATGTAAAAACCAGTAATGCTTTCGTGATTCACATTTTAGCAATAAACTTCCTGAAAGTAATAATTCCCATATTAAAATAACCGATAACACTTAATTTTAACTTTTCTAAAAACCTGTAATTACTGACACTGTATAAAATTTTAATTAAATTGATAACAGACAAACTTTTTGCTATGAAGTAAGTTTTGAAAGCGAGGCGCGCAAGAGCATCGCGCTTGGAAGCCTAGTGTCAGACATAATGTCAGATTAGATCTGGTCACGTCAAATCAGTATCACGCCGTAAGGTACGTGTAATTATAATAAATGTAGCTACCATAATTTTTTACAACATTTACAGTTTTATAATGAATTTCTTATATTTTTACTTTCCTATGTTAATTTGCTAATAAAATGTTTTTTTTTATATAATATGATATTTTGTTTTTTTTTCCTTTCATTAACATCATCAGACATCATGTTCGATCGACTCTAGATAAATTGTACAGCTTGTAAACGATCGAAATCCAGTTGTGAACACCTCATGTAGATTTTAAAACTCATTCTAAACTCAGGCGGTGAGCGCAACAGTGGTCTGTCATTTCCAGACAATTTAAATTGCTTTGTGTCTGGAAATGATAGGCCACTCTTGCGCTCACCGCCTGAACTGTACTAAAAGGTGAGTCATTGTTCTGAAAACACTCGGAATTTCGAAATTATAAAACTTCCAATGAGTTTACAAGGAAAAACAAGGAATAGAAATCTTTTCAAGTTTGCCGTTGTTGGGTAAATAATATATTTATGCATTTCTGAAGTAACAAAACTGATTGGCTCGAAAACCTGTCTCTTTGGTGTTCCGATAAATATCCTGTGTGGTATCCATGCAAAGGTGTAACAAAGATTTTTACTTTAGAAATATCTCAGTAGCAGCCCGTATGATGCCAGTGGAATTTACAGCAATAAGGTCACCACTGTGGGGGTCTGTTTAATTAAAAGATATTGAACTCACTTTATAAACTTTATTGACACGTCTATACAAGAGGGTGGTCTCGTACGAGTGGCGAGTCCTTTCCGTACGTGTTACATTATAAAGCATCTTACATGATAGGTACCTACTTATGTGTGTGAGACATACTACGTCATGGCGTCCCTACAACATAAACAGCGAAAAGTGGGTCGTACGTTCAAACAAGCTAGTTGGTTTACAGGCAAAAATATTCATCTTTCTACTATACTAGGTATCCCTTGTATGT
This sequence comes from Charanyca ferruginea, assembly GCA_947361185.1. NCBI lineage: Eukaryota > Metazoa > Arthropoda > Insecta > Lepidoptera > Noctuidae > Charanyca > Charanyca ferruginea. The sequence continues at coordinate 13,809,792 of OX376059.1, read as the reverse complement.
ACCTCCCTACCTACGTACTCAACAAAAAACATAAAATAAAATATTGTGAGTGTAGTAGAAATATGAATATTTACGTACCACAGGGTGTCTGCTATCTGCCCTTAAAACATACATATTTTTGCATTTTGTCATACTTGACAACTAAATATTTATGTATTTAACCAACGGCGACACATATAATATAAGGGGAAGTAAGTATAAATAGATATATACAATTTCCAGTGCTGCGCAGTAGAAAATAAATCAACGTAACTTCACACAAATCTTTCCCTACGTCAACGTGGAAGAAACAGCTTCGTTTCCGTGCTTTTCTCTTAGCTAAAGTATCTACTTGTACACTCAAGATCAACAACTTTTAAAACAATCGTAGACAGACGTAGTTTTTTTTACTAACCAGGAAAATACGATAGTTATTTATATACTCAAATTATATCTCCGAAAGAGGCTTTCCGGTAAAACCAGAAAACCCAAAAACAAAATAAAATGCAGTGATTTATTTATCCTTTAAAAACACTTACAGATATCTGGGTATAAAAATGTAGGCAATACATTAATTTATTGACGCATTCTGAATATTCTATTTATATTCACTTTAGTCACTCCGTTCAACTCTCAAAAGTTATTCGAAAGATATACTCTATAGTAGGTACCGACTTGTACATCATAAGGACCATGATGAAGGCTCTTTAACCACATTTGATTTTTCAGATAGAAACATTAATTAAGTAACGAACAATGACCCACATTTAATGTTAATTCCAAACAGTTTGCCGCGTTTGGGGCCTCACTGAAGCCATTGTGATAACGTTAAGATGAGTTAACAAAAGGCATATATAAATAGTTGGCGGGTAGTCGACGGGCATTGTTTCCCGCGGTTCCGGCGCACACGCACCGACCTAAGGCGGTAATTAGTTCTATTGTGGACGGACCGATGCTATCGACGCCACAAATACTTCCGATGGATTTACGTACCTGCTTTCCATTCATTGTTTACTTATGTGCTCTTTATTAATCGTCTGTCGGTCTGTCCCGCCGACCGGCACAAACAACATCTCGACCAATTAATTTCAGTCCAACCATCGCATTGTACACAAATGATGTTAAACAAGAAACTCTTTATAAGGCCATAATACTATGTATATTAAATTATAAAAAGTGAACAAACAATTTTAGATAAGCGGTGTAGATAAACACCTCCCTTATTCATAAACAGAACATATACGTGCAATAAAAACGGAAAATAACTAGATTCGTATCAATAGCAACAGGGAAAAGCGATATATATGGGCAGACAACAAGCCTTATAAAGTAAACAGAGCGATCGTACGAATTCAAAATAACTAAGTTATGAGCTCAAGAAAGCGGACAGCAAAGCGGAAGTATAGCGGACGACCTTCCTTCATATAAACATAGGTTAACTATTCAGTTGACACGCGCTCCAACGACTAATAAAAAATAACAAGCTCATTTTAAGAGTCCAACATAAGTCGTGCCCGTATGATATGTTATCGAATGAAAGGAAAATATACAAATGCTGTAGCATACTTAATGTAAACAGACTTGTGAATATTGTGAGGCACTTCAACTTTCTCCGAGTGATGGGCCGTCAATCATCATACATTAGAGACGATTTTCCAGTTATCACTTTGATATAACTTCATACTTAAGTTCACATAGCTACAAAATTACAACATTTAAAAAATGATTGCTTTACCGTTGAAAATATTGTCAATAACATGAATATAACTTAAATTTTTACTGGATTACAAAATTTATATAAAAGCCATCAAATCGTGGCAGGTCTAACGATTTATGTCCAAGGGTATAATTTTAATTTTTTGCCTTAAAAACGAATTGTAACTATGAGAACCTAAAGCTCTGATCGTTAGATACTATTTCCTACTGAAATCAAATTCCGATACTAATATTAAACGTATACAACAACTTTTAAGTACCTAGTTATTAGTTTTTTCTCTACAATTTTAATATAATAAATAAAAGATAGATAGACAGATAAAACATTTATTTGGTGCACACAAAAGACACATTACAATCACAATACAAAAAAATCAAATCAAATAAGGGTTAAACAAAGTGCGGTGTGCGTCTCAAGGTTGCACCAAATGGGAGTCCAGCTCAGCATGTGTCAGGCAAATATACCTGATATTCTGCTGAATCCCTGCAGTGACATACGAATTACGAATGTCGAGCAGATGAGATAGATTGGTGCTGACAGGTGTTTCTACCTTTTCTTGTCATGATAGTCAGTCTTTTAATAATCCCAACAATTATTTTAAACCAGACAGAGCTTCTACAGTACCTACTTATCCGGAATTACTTACAATCAATACACAACGGAGAAAACTAGCAAAATTCGATATTTGTAACCAATTAATTAAATTAAATGATTCACTGTTAAATCAAGAAATTTCATATCCACTGCTATCAGGTTAACATTATTACCTACTTGTATAGCTGCTAGCTAAACCGCAGTTCAAGCAAATTAACCATCAAGTTACTATTTAAAAAATATAATATTAAAAGCACTGGAGGAAATCTTTAAAATGATAAATGATACGCAAAAGTAAGAGAGTACGAGTGAAAACAACAGACAAAGTGCTCAACGTAACCAGACGTCATTAGTTGGCGCGCTTACAGGAAATCGCATATTATGAGTGAAAACCAAGCATTCTGCATTTTCAACTGAACGGTGAGGATACTCATGTCGCATAAACAGTAATAGATGAGTAATGTCAATATTTCCTCAACGGCACAGAGTAATGCACCAGCGGCGGTGTCGTTTGGGCGGCGGCTGTATTGCCCATAATCACTGCATCTGTTGCTCATCCCGCTATGACTGACCGGAATTAGACGTTAAAGATGACCAGTACCTACCGATAGCTGATTTAGCCATATTGTGTAGTTCTTAATAACAGTATTCGGAGTCAAAGTTACCTTGACCTTTAGTAAAATTAGAACAATTCTAACGATTGCAAAATCTTGTTACAAATCTAAACCTACAACATTAACTTAGCATATTATAACTATGAAGTTGAAAGTTAATAAAAAAATTGTAAAAGAAGGATTATGTTAGCGTAACAACGATTCAAAAACATTTTTACCTCATGTTACCTCTGCGTCGACACTGGCGATCTCTAATTTGATTTTTAATCTGGTACACAGACATCTATCATAAACTTCGCATCAGACATGTTTAAGTATGTAGGTAGTTATATTTTGAGTTGAACATGCGTCATCCATCTCCAATCAAAAGGGTTAACCTTTTCACACCGATTAGAAAACTGCTAACGCTGATTTGTAAAAAATCAACTACCTACCAAAATGAAGCTTTCATTAACCGCTCCAACTTTCTACTATAGATCTTACACGGAAGTTACATAGAGCAGAGATAAGTGGACAATGCGCGATAACATCGATGTAGAGTCTATAACAATGTTAATTTATTGTCGTTACAGGAGAATCACGATCACTAAACTTACTTTACAATGTAATGTAATTACTAATTTAGCGCTGAATCGATACATGACGTTCCATCAAAATCTACAATGGTATAAGGTATAATAATGAATCGTTATATTTCTGTTAGTCAAATGATTGAACGACGAGAATGCCGTTTCATTAAAAAAAAAGAATAAAATGATATTATTATATTAGGTTTATAGTTTATTATTTAGCATCGCATTATTTAAGAGGTACATCAGATCAGTTTTAGGTGTCGTGTCTAGCCTAAGCCTGAACTGAATATATCAGCACTTGGTTAGGCACATAATTTTTGAATGAGCACAGTAATTATAATAAGTCTAAAATCGCCAATCCGCCTTGAGCAAGCGTGATGATCAATGGTCGCGCCTTCTCTATGATTACCTATCATAAGTTCGAAAAATATTTTTCATCCCACCATCTCGGAAAGAGTATTTTTAATCTTCAATATCTGAGTGGAAAAGCCGTTTTTATTCTCTAGAGGATAAAGTAAATTTATCTTCAATATCTGAGTGGAAAAGCCGTTTTTATTCTCTAGAGGATAAAGTAAATTGAATTTAGAACATCGTGTGCACTAAGTTTGTGAATTAAAAAAAAACATTAAACCTATTTACTGCTACCTCTATGGTGCCGAATATATCATACAACTTTTTTTTAATTTGTTAAAAACTCAGACTTTGTAAACGTTTTTTTTTTGCATTTAGTCATTTCCTCGCTGAGGTGGAATGAAAAGTTACGTGTTGCACTCGAGTGCAAAGATTTTTCACCTCGTGCTCTTTTGATTCCCTCGCTAACGCTCAGGATTCTAATTTTGAATCACTCGCTGCGCTCGTGATTCAATTTTAGAATCCTTCGCTTGCTCGGTCATCAAAATTGAACACGCGGTTAAAAAGCAACTTTGCACTCTTGTATAACAAATAACTATTACCGAATTTCATATCACCTAAAAGTTTACAACTATTTTTGTTTCGTTTTATCTTACTTCATTGAAGTCACGTCTGTCACTGTATCATTTGACCTATTCTCAATCGATTTTTTTCGTTACTCCGAAGTTTAATTTGGTCGAAAAACTTTTTACCGAAGTTACACTTAGCCGAAATAACATTTGTTCGAAGTATTATATTTCCGAACATTCATTATACCACTGTTCTAATTACCATAATTTATTTCAACAGACGCCTAGAAAGTTTGTGCGTACTATTTCATATTTTTTTTTTTTAATCTAATTTAATTGTATTATGTACGTTGTTTTTTTAGCTAATAGTTTTACAGAATTTCGTTTCACATAAAATTTTTCTTATAATTTCGTTTCATTTTTTTTTTTTTTACTCTTAAATAGGCTTGCGTTTGACCGCAATTCACCTGATCGTAAGTGATAATGCGGCCTAAGTTGGAACACGCTTGCCTAAGATGAACCGGTTCACTCGTGCCTTAAAGATACCCAGATTATACTTATCAGGGAACAGAGAGGCGGGCAGGGAATTCCACAGTCTGGCAGTTCGCACAATAAATGTGGAGTCAAAGCGCTTGGTTCGAGACCGTGGAACTTCAACCATATAGCGGTGACGCTTCGCCGTATCTCTGCTCGTCCGATGATGGAACGGGGATGGGGGAATTAAATTGTGCAATTCCAAAGCACACTCTCCGAAATGTACCCGATAAAAGACCGAAAGGCTAGCAACGGTGCGGCGATGTTCAAGGCTCTGGAGCTTAGCCCTAACCAGGGAGTCGTTGTTTATGAGCCTCTTGGCACGTCTATCGATGACTTCCAATGCCTCCAGTTGGTATTTTGCAGATCCATCCCAAAGGTGCGAACAGTACTCCATGCACGATCGAACTTGTGCTTGGTATAAGTTGAGCAGCTGTTCCGACGTGAAGTACTTTCGCACCTTTGCGAGGACTCCCAGCTTTTTGGCAGCTAGTTTGGCCTTGGATTCAATAAATGACCCAAAGTTAAGATTTGACGTCAAAGTAACGCCAAGAAGCTCAAGCTGGTCAGTGATTGGAACGGATACATGTCGGAAAGTAGGGGCCAGATGGAAAGGCCTCTTCTTGGCAGAGAAAAGACACGCCTGGGTCTTAGCTGCATTGAACCTGACCAGATTGGCATCGCCCCAATCGGAGACTGCCTTGAGGGACAAGTTCAAGCGCTCGACCATGGACTCTCTAGAAGACCGGATTTCAACCGCACTGGCTCGGGCGCTGGATGTATAACTCTCTACAACCGTGCTGTCATCTGCGTACCCAAAGGTACCGGGTTTCAGCAGATCGTTGATATGCAGCAAAAAAAGGGTTGCAGAGAGTACTGAGCCCTGAGGAACCCCGGCATTTATTGCCATTTGATCTGACGAGCAACCATCAATGACTACGCGAATTGATCGATCACTCAGGAAATCCGATATCCATGCACAGAAACCAGCGGGCAAGCCATATGCTGGAAGCTTGCTAATAAGGCCATCATGCCATACCCTATCAAAGGCCTTCGAGATGTCCAGGGAGATGGCAAGTGCTTCCCCATATTTCTCGATGGCCTCACTAAAGATATGAGAGGCGTACGCGAGAAGATCCCCAGTGGACCGATTTCGGCGAAAGCCATATTGACGATCACTGAGGAGGTCGTTAGCTTCAAGGTACGCCAGGAGCCTGTTATTGAGGACACGTTCCATTGTCTTGCAGATAATGGACGTGACCGAGATGGGCCTATAGTTGGTAGGATCGGCATGACTACCTTTTTTGAGCACGGGCTGCACGTTGGCAAGCTTCCATGACTTCGGCACTAATCCAGTCTCGAGAGAGAGCCGAAAGAGGCGTGTCAGTACAGGAGACAATTCAGGTGCACAGGTCCTCAGAACTATAGCCGGAATACCGTCTGGTCCATTGGCCTTGTTCACATCAAGATTGCGTAACGCTTGACGAACCTCCTTTTGGCGAATGCGAGTATCAGACATTGAAGTCGTGTTGCCAGGTAAAGTCGGGGGAGTCGCGTCTCCTGCATCAAGATGTGAAGATTCTGCAAATAGAGAAGCAAATAGGTTTGCTTTCTCTTCCGCAGAGTGAGCCAGAGAACCATCAGGTTTCAGCAGTGGAGGCAGTGAGGGGCGACAGAAGTTTGACTCGACCGATTTAGCTAGGGACCAAAAAGCTTTACTACCCGCAGGGTACGAAGCAAATTTGTTCCCTATTCGACTAATGTGGTCATGACGAGCCCTCTGTAGAACCTTCTTGCAGGACTTGGCAGCTCTATTAAAGGCTGTCTTCTTCTGGCGTAAATCCCTTGCTTTACGGTGACGAGCGTCAACCCAAGCTAGGTAAGCCTCATGCTTCTGCGCGTCTGCATTGAGAACTAAACCAGGGGCGAGCTTTGCCGGACAGAGGTACGTCGTTATATGGTATAAAAAACTCCATAGCTTGACGCAACACTTCCGTCACGGCATCCGCGCAGGTAGAGGGATCACCAGAAGAAAAACAGACCGGCAGCCAAGGGTACGACGCGGAAAAACAGCGCATCTCATCCCAGTCTGCTGACTTGTACCGCCACATCCGCCGGTAGGCACTTGGGCTAGGAATGAACGGAGAGTAGACGGAAACAGATTTCACCAGACAGTGGTCGGAGCTGCCCAGAGGTGCAGAAACCGACACTGAGTAAAGGTCTGGATCAGTAGTGAGCAGAAGGTCCAAGCATTAGGCTGTGTGCGACTCAACATCAGGAACCCTAGTAGCCCCTTGGACCAGTTGGGTGAGATTTAACGCTAAAGCAAGCTTTTGCGTCTCTCTCCCAGCATGGTCAGTGTCCCGGTTTGGGAATAACCACTCAAGAATAATTAATTCCCTTCTTCTAATGTAATTGCCTTCATAGAATAATTAATACGCAGAATACTTACTTTGAAGATTTTTAAATTTGATTTTGGTTTCACATAAAGTTTAACATTAGAATAATCATTTCAGAGAATAACAAATCAAGTATTCTTTATCCTTCTAATGTTTATTTAATATAAAATTTATTACGAAGAATGGGGGTCTCAGTTATAACCAACCCTACTGCGCGTGCGTGCAAGCACCATGCAGCATGCTTGCAAGCATGCAGCATGCAAGCAAGCATACAGCATGCAAGCAGGCATGTATCATGCAAGCGGCTTGGTTACTGCGGCTTACTTCGGCTTACTGGCCGGCTTCGCCGAGGCTGGCTGGGGGGAGGCCGGCTTAGCCTCAGCCGTGGCGGTGGGCGTGAAAACTACCTGCTCTTCAGCTCGAGGGCCGCCACTCCACTCCGCGCCTCAGCGGATTTAAATTACACTTTAGGTGTAGGGCAGATAAGACTACGTGGAGTCGGTTTCGCAGCGATTCGTTTCTGTCATTAACTTTTGTAGCACAACATATTGACTTTTTAAGAAATCATTTTTGATATTGTCTCCATTTTCAGTATTATCCCCTACTCTCAAATCAAATCGCGTTGTAGTTGATTACCCGTTTGTTATATCAGAAATTTCAGATATGGATTTCAAGCCAATCTTTGATGTTCATGATGCGAACATAGCTGCAGGCATGCTGATATTGGCTCGGTCATAGAGAAAAATTCTGAATGTGTTCGCATACCCTCTAGGCTCAGGATTATCAAGCCCTGGATAACCAGTGGGTTGCTTCTCTGCATCCGCAACCGAGATGAAATGGATAGAAACCTGTTACAAAGTCCAAATAACCTTACCCTCTAACTTACTTACACCAGATATCGGAATTTCTGCAACAAGCTGCTAAAAAACTTAAAAGTTGCCTATGAAAAAACAGAATTACTAAAAGCGGGAACAAACACCAAAGCTACTTGGAAAGCCATAAAAAACATTGCAAATATGCACCAAACAGTAACTTCTCCTACTGAACTTCTGACCCTGACATAATTTTTCATACCACATACATGTGAGCACTATGTTATTTAAAGCTACCATTTACGAGGTATGTCTTTCATTGACTTGAATGTGCCCTGGCGGTTGGGAGTATGTCATGCTCACTGGAATGTCTCGCTGGCGGTGGCGCGCGTGTTGGATCATTCGGTTCCCTTCAACATGGTTGAGCCAAATGATGCCGATCCTCATGCCGATCGGTCATCTCTTAGCTGCCTCGGTTATTCTAAATTTATTTTGAATTGTTTATTATGATTATATTTTTATCTAAACGTACACGTACGTACACGACTTGTTACATTGTTCTCACATTGTACCCTATATTCAATATGAATGATGTAACCGAAATTTGGAACATATTATTGATTTTAAAAGAGTGTTGTTCATGGAGTTTCTTGCTCGTTCTTCTCCTTAGAAACCTACTGTTTGGAACGAGCAACTAGCTTCAACTTTCTGACTGACTGACTCTGACAATAATCAAAAGTACCTGTAAATGGTTTATTTGAAATAAATGATTTTGAGTTTGAGTTTGACACCTGACAATTTATCGTCGATCAATAAAGTGAACAATTTCTTCGCAACTATAGGCGAAAATCTAGCAAAAAAAATGACTCCTCACTTGCCAAATAGAGAACCCTCATACGACGCACCAGCCAAATCTTTCGTTCTTTTGCCCACCGACGAAGCGGAGGTTGAAAGAGTCATAATGGGACTAAAATCGGATGCGGCAATGGGATGGGATGAAATAACACCCCGACTTTTAAAATCTTGCTCCCATGCATTTGTACCGATTATCACACATATTTGCAACTGCTCCATAAATTCTGGTTGTTTCCCCAAAGCTTTTAAAAAAGCCCTTGTGCGTCCAATTTTTAAGAGTGACTACAGACACAGTGTCCATAAATATAGACCTATATCTATATTACCTGCTCGGTCAAAGTTATTAGAAAAAATCTTACACAACAGACTGATCAGTTTTCTGGAATCAAACCATCTATTAGCTGATAACCAGTATGGCTTCAGAAAGTTCAAATCGACCGAAGACGCTGTTGGCTCTTTTATCGATTGTACAATTGCTAAGCTGGACTGTAGAAAGAGGTGTTTAGATATTTTCTTAGACCTCTCCAAGGCCTTTGACACCGTGTCTGTCTCTCACCTTCTTTCGAAGCTAGAGGCTATTGGTATTAAGGGTCATACCCTACATATGGGCCCTAAAAAGTGAGCTGTTACATTAAATTTGATTCCAATAATAGGTATGGCAAAATCGCTTGAACGCACGGAAATTAGTTCTAGTTTCCACAAGGTCCGCATAATAAACTGCTCCGGATGTAGCCTGTACACTATCCAACATAATATTGCGTCCTTTCTGCCATAAGATATGATGTGCATATTGTTCGTATTCACAGTCAGATGTAGAACATTGACACAAAGGCGAAGCAACAAGCTTGAAAGAAAATAATTTACTTTTAAAGTTGCCATGACCTGTTAGAAATTGGGCAACACAGTGGTCCACCTCCAGCCATGTCCTGGCCAGCCGCTCACGAACGAATGGAAAGAACTGATGAAGGTGACGGCCCTTGCTAGAATCATCCCACCAACACTGCCACTCGGATAAAAGTTCCTCCCAGACGTCAGTCTGTGGTTTAAATAATCTAGAGATCTTAGCGCGGTCACGTTGAGTTAAAAAGTTTGCGTCTCTCGCGCGGAATAGTACATTGCAGCACGTTGTTACACCTCAGGATCGACTGGAAGCACGCCTGCTAGAACCGGAAGGGCTTCAGTACTAACGGTCCTATATGCTTTACATAAAAATATTAAAGCCAAACGTTGATTTTGAAGCAATTTACGTCGTACCGCCCCTATGTTGGCCCCATCAGCCCAAACAGGTGCTCCGTAGCACATACATCCCAAATAGGTAGCCCCATAAATAGTTTTTAAAGTTAAAAATGATAGACCCCAAGTGGCTTTAGATATACTCGTCAATGCATAAAAGTTCTTTTTAGCTTTTTCAAAAACTGTTTTTATGTGGTCAATAAATGAAAAGTTTTTCTCAAAGACCAGACCAAGGTAGCACACTGATTGTTTTCTTTTAACAGGACCGTTATTAAATTTAATACTAGGCCATGATTTAAGATTACCTTTTAAAATAAGTTGATAGGTTTTGTGAGGTGCAAAGTTTAGACGGTTTCGGTCGCCCCACTGAGATATTAAGCGAAGGCATGTGTCAGCCAAATTCTCAAGCTCAGCCCGGGTACTTGCCTGAATAAGCAGAAGGCCATCGTCCGCGTAACCGGTTAATGAACAACCGCAAGGAAGTGGAATCGCAAGCAAATCATCAAAACCTACATTCCATATATATGGACTGATAACTGAACCTAGAGGACATCCCATGGTTAGAGCCTTCGACATAGAATGATGTCCAAGTTTGAGCTTCGCGGAGCCGTTTAAAAAGTACGAGTAAACAAGAGCTTTTTAGGGCCCATTAATTATGTCAGTTATAATCCGTGGTGCTTAGCAACTGGGTTTCTCCCAGTTGTAAACGTCCCTTTGTGCCTATTGGCCTAGTTCTGTTCTGTCTCCTGCTGGATTTGGAGGGAAGTGGAAAATATATTTTTTCTTACTCTTCCGCTGTTCTTTTCTGATTAATTTCGTTGCGGGATCCAAGACAGTTGAATCGTTTCTCTGGGACTCGTCGAGCTTCATTGCTCTGGCGCTTTTCTGGTGGTCGCCACTGTTGATTCTGGCTTACAGGAGTTACAGTGGTTAGGGAATAGGGTGGCGGGCTCGTCCTATAAAAAAAAAAAATACCCTACATATCTTTGAAGGTTATCTCGCAGATAGGACACAATACGTCAAGATTGATTGGTGTGTCAGTGATAGTGAGATGGTAAGTTTCGGTATGCCTCAGGGTTCAATTCTAGGACCGACGTTCTTCCTCATTTATATGAATAACCTGTGGAAGCTGTCACTGTCAAATTGCTCTATTTTGGCATATGCTGATGACACAGCATTACTTGTACATGGAGATAATTGGGCTGAGACATCAGTACATGCTGAAAACGCCGTGGCATCGGTTATGAGCTGGCTATATAATAATCTTTTAACTGTAAATTTGAGTAAGAGCGTTTTTCTCCCCTTTGCCTTACAGACCGTTTCATTACCATCCCCAGAGTCCATTAGTTTAAAGGCCCACTCTTGTTTGCAAGACACTCCAATCACGCATTGCTCTTGCCCACAATTAACAAGATCAACTACCATTAAATATCATGTGTCTCATATTGATAAACTTACCGCACGGGTTAGGAAACTCATAAATATATTTAAAAAATTGAGGCACTCGACTGATACGGCTACCTTAAAGACGCTCACTACGCTCTAAGTCAATCAATACTTTCTTATTGTATCTCTATATGGGGAGGAGCTGCAAAGACTTATATGTTGCAAGTTTAGCGAGCGCAAAGAGCTGTCCTAAAGGTAATGTAAACCTTAAAACCGTTTGGACATCCTACATCCTGTCTGTACAAAGAAACTCAGGTACTTTCTGTTAGGTAGTTGTTTGTGCTTCACACAGTTATGCGTAAGCATCTGACTGTGAGGTATGATCCCGATGCTAGAGATAAACGTCGACATTACTCGGTATGCCCTACTCAAAGATGCAATACGGCACTTGCTCGACGGCATTTCTATGGTATCGGGAGTTGGCTGTATAATAGAATTGACAAACATTGCTCTATATACCCCACTATTTTTCACGAATTGAAAGTTAGGGTAAAAAGGTGGCTACAAGCGCAGAGCTACGAAGAAACGGAAAATCTTATAAAGTTATCAAGTTAAGCATCACTTCTTTAGACACAAGTTAACCTGGTACGATGAATGATCCTTCAGACACAAACTCACAATCTTTCCTCACTCATGCATTACAATTTAACATTTTTACTACACTTACACACATTCCACTAAAGGCTTCCTCTCTTGTATACTGCGCCACTGTTGATATCGTCTTCCGATGCAACCAATGTTAATAATAATAATAATATATATTTATTCACCATTATTACAAATATTTACACAGTAGGTACAGCATATTTATGTACAGTGGAAACGAATGTTAAATTACGTTTGTTGCAAAACCTGTACTAAAAATTAAAAACCCTGTCTCTTAAACTAGGACAAAGCCTGTATTTTAAGAAACAGTGTACAGCCACAAAAATCTTATCTCTATTTCTGCTACAACAAATTATGAGACGGTGTCGATCTACTGCTGCAAGGAATTCGAAAAATGGTTCTGTAATAGTAGTGACGTGTATGTGTGTGTATGTGTGTGAAGTGTATATGTGTGAGTATTGTGTGAGGGTGTGTGCATGCGTGTTAGGTGGGGAGGGTGGGGAGTTATGTGCGGGCTGTTTCAAATGTATGTATGTTATCGAAAAGGGGGTACGTAAGACATTAGGTGATGTATGTAAGTAGCGAATCTGTGTAGGCCTAGTCTCTCTCTAGTAGCCAGTCTGTTACTTTTAGTAAGTAGCGAATCTGTGTAGGCCTAGTCTCTCTCTAGTAGCCAGTCTGTTACTTTTGTTTTTAACGTGCGGGTGTTTAGTTTTAGGATTTTTAAGTCTTTATGAATTTTATTGTAAATATATTTACTTTTTTGAGAGTTTTCGACGCAGACTGCGTCCGTTCTGCTTCAGTTCTGCGTCCAAAACTCTCAAAGTTTAGTCGAAAAAATTAAATAAAAGTAGTATTCTTTCAAAATTAAAAAAAAGGCGTATACTAAAAGACAGATTATAAAATTGTCTGTAAGATGGTGTAAGTTTCGTTTAATTATACCTGGAAGATTTTGTGTGATTATCAATGTTTTGTCCGCGTCAGACACAACTTCACGTGTTAATTAAACTATATAATATGAATATAATTAAAAATATTCACGTAGTAAATGATTAAGAGAATGTTCTAGTTTAACATATATTTTTTTCAAATCATTTACACTGCACATTTTGACGTGATTGTCAGTTTAAAATCTGTAAAAGTCGTTGAATAGCCCCTTAAGGTGTAAAATTGATGTGTCGCGAAAGTGGTTTTGTGTTGAGACCCAGGGAGGAGTTGTAATCGCTTGCTTAGGTTTAGCGGCGGCAGCTTAGCATGAGTTCTTAAAATTAATTTGAGCACGAAAAGCTGACGCACCGTAAGGACTTTGCAGTTGGAGTATAGTTCAGTTGTTGGGTATCTGTAGGGTTTTCTAGTCATCACTTTGAGTATGGCTCTCTGAGCTCTTTCTACTCTTAAGATTTTTGATTTAGTTGCTCTGCCCCATGCAGTTATACAGTATCCAATAACTGATTGGCACAGAGCATAATATACCATCTTCAGAGTATCAAGTTTGGCGGACTCCCTTAGTGACTTAAAAACATGTATTAGGCGCATTGTTCTTGTGGTAAGGGCATCAATCTGTGTGTCCCATTTTAGACCATCATCAATCTGAACTCCAAGATACTTTATAATAATATTGTCAGATCTAGTAAGCGTTGGACAATCACAAGATGGTGTTGAATTTGAGCATGAGTGAGCAGTTATTGAATAGCTATGGGACGGTCCGGTGTTACGTCGAATTGCGAAGGAGATGTAAGTGGTCTTGGTTGAGTGTCAGATGGTTTTAATTCAGCCATTTCATTATTTTGGACAGGGCTTCTTCTGCAGAAGTCCTTACCATGTCCCAAGTTGGTCCGTAAACGAGGACAGCTGTATCATCAGCGTACGCGTAGATGTCACAGTTAGGCAGGCTCATCATACAGAGGTCGTTTACGTAAATTTGGAAGAGAATAGGTCCGAGAATACTTCCTTGGGGGATGCCATATGTTATTGGTTCCTCGTCACTATAGTACTTGTCCACCTTGACAAGCTGCGTTCGATTATCGAGGTAACTTTTAAAAATCTCAAGTGGCATTCCACGTTTATCGATAAGTTTGGGAACAGAAACTGTGTCAAAGGCTTTAGAGAGGTCCAGGCAGATTCCCAGGCATTTTGTTTTATTGTCTAGCTTCCTGGCAACCTTTGCCAGTCCGCGTAAAGTCGTTGCGTAAAGTCCAAAACAGCATCTTCTGTCGACACGCCTGATCGGAAGCCGTATTGGTTTTCGGCAATGATGTTGTGTTTGTCCAGGAAGTTTCTGAGACAATTGGACAGGATCCTTTCTAGGATTTTTGAAAGGGCAGTCAACACAGATATTGGCCTATAGTTACTTATACAGATTCTGTCCCCTCCTTTGTGAATAGGGTGTACTATTGCCTTTTTTAGTGCATCCGGAAATACACCCGTTTGAATGCTACGATTAGAGAAAGGTTATATGTGGTACCAAAACACGTCGACATTTTTTTAATAGCATAGACTATATACCATCCCAACCAACAGCGCAGTCATGACGTAATTGTAAGATGAGAGATTCTACTTCTGCCTCGTCCACTTCCAACAGGGCAAGAGAACTGGCAACAGAGTCCTGAGTACTGTCCTCAATTTGGTTAGAAGGACATTGACCACAGGTTGCCGTAGTCTGCCCTGGTGCCATGATTTTTGCAGCCAAATTTTTACCTACATTACTAAGGAAGCTATTTACCTCGTTTAAGGAAGACTTTGGAACGTATCTTAATTTAAGAAGCTCTAACGGGCTACTATGGGTCTTTTGTGTGTTTAATGGTGTTCCATAAGACTTTAGGGTTATTTTTTGCGTTTTGTAATTCTGCCGTTTCGTAAGCTATTTTTAATTTTCGAAGCAGGTTATTACAGAAATTCCTGTAGAGTGTATATGTAGTTCTTAGTATTAGGTTATCGGGAGCTTTTTTTGTTTTGATGTGCATTTTATCCCTATTTTTTATACATTTTAATAGTCCAGGAGTCATCCACGGCTTAATAGTTCTTTTTTTTCTGGGAATTGAGTGTTTTTTAATTACCGTTCTAACAATATCTATAAATCTATTCATGCACACGTTTATGTCATTAATTTGGTATAGTATCGTGTATCCGTGATTTCTAGTTCAGCTATAATGGTTTCGTAATCTAGGCGGGTGATAACATTATTTATCTTCCGTGTGGGACTAACGTGAGCTATGGATAAAAGAACAGGCTTGTGATCCGTAACATGTGATTCCAATATAAGTGTGGTAGATCGAAGGTTAGATTTGAGGAGCAAGTGGTCAATGCAGTGCTCCAGTCGAGTAGGGAATAGGTGTGTCGGCATCAAACCATAGGAGGCGTTAATTGTAAGATATTCAAAGCTTTGGTCGTTTCTACTGCTTGGACTTATATCTATGTTTAGATCTCCCACAAGGACAATACTAGAGCAGGAGAATATTTCCTGATACATACACATTACTCAGGCTTGTTGTGAAATTGTTGAATTTCTCTTTGAAACTAAAAGATGGGGAGCGATAAACTGCGACAACAGATAACTTTTTGCCTAATAGACATACTAGGCAATTTCCACCTTCAAAAGTCGGCTCCCACACAGAGCTTTGTAAACCTAATTTTGTATATATTATAACTCCATCATTTTGATTAGCGTTGATTGCTGATGAGTGAGACTGAAATCCATCTAACGTAGGTAGTGTGTTTACTTTACTCAGCTAGCATTCCGTCAAAACAATTATTTGAAAGTCTATTTTTGTCATGTTCAGCAAAATTTGAAGTTGGTTAAAGTTTTTGTTTACGCTACGTATGTTTAAATGCAGTATATTTATATTATTTCCTGATGAGTTTATATACTTGGGGCAGTCTTCGGGATTACAAGTAAAGGAATTTTCGATGATCTAGATCATTATTAATATTGTTTATGATAGCCATTTAGAATTATTAAAGTATCAATAAAAATTGGAACATTATCCAAATTAGTTTGTGTAGGTGATTTATAGTTGAAGTTATTAAAAGTATTTCGGAGCACTTTTATATTAGGTGTTTTGAGAATTAATATGCGATTATAGTTTATTGTTATGTGTGAATTGTGTATATGGTCTATATTGTGTTGCTCTTGCGTGGTGAGTGAGTGAGTGAAGTTTAAAAATTAACATTACAAAATAAAACAGGTGTATGACAGTAATACGGGCACAAGTTTAGCTAGTCAGATATTAATGTTACTTAGATTAATTTGTAGAAATTTTTCCGATTGTATTAGTAGCTGCTTGTCCCCTTCTTGTTTACGAAGGAAGATGTTTCCATTGCTTATCCAACAGAATGAGTAATGGTAATTTTTGGCAAATTGACGCGCTAGGTAAAAAAGCTTGGAACTAGACGGAATCTGCTCTGCTACAAAAATCGGTAGGCGTTTCCCAGGTATACCAATTAGTTCTGTATTCAACTTTTCTTCCTTTGGGTGTTTGCCCTTGTTATACAATCTGATTGCTGACAGAAGATTTTGTTTGGTCTGTACTCTAGTAAATTCCGCCATGACCCGACGTGAAGTAGGAGTTGGTGTGAATTTTCCAGGGAGGCGATATACATCTCGAATTAGAGATTCAGATATAAGCACACCAACGAGTTGTCCGATGTTACAGACTGTGTTTACCAGGCCGCTTGTTGACTCGTTCTCAGGCTGCGGGAGGTTTCTTATTTCTATGCACGATGAACGAGACTCATGTTGTAAGTGTGTTATTTTTTTTTTTCGAGCGTTTCAATGTAAACTCTTTGATCCTGACGCTCCTTCTTTAAATCTTCAACTTTTTTTTTTAACTCCTCAAATTTTTAGTTCATAAAAGACATCGATTGGTCAATCTGTTCACTTGTTTAACGGATTTCGCTGTTGGATTCCTGTATTTTGTTGTTTAGCGCCTTAATCTCTCCTATGTCTGCAACTAGCTTTGCCATCAAGGTAGATTGCTCCTCGAGCATTTTCCACATTCGAGTGTCTTGGTCTTTTTTCCAAGTTGCAAGGAAATCATTTAAATTTTGCTGATTTGACGGGGACACGTTTTTCGGTGAGTGTGTTACCTATATGTTGATTTATTGTGAGAATGCTGGTATCCATAACACAAGTTAAATCTTTCTTTGGATACCAGAGTTCATACAAAGACTGCATAAAACACTAATGGTTACAAAACTGTAATACGCTATTATTGTATACGAATGGTGTTGTTTTTAAGTGTTTGACTGTCCAACCATTTTTTGTTTAATAAATAAATCTTAAATCTTTCTATTTGTATACATTTTCGTTGAAATAAATTCCATGGAAAAATACACCATACAAACAATATTCGTCAAAAAATAATTCTACTGTTTGATAAGTTTGTTAAACTAAAAAATGTGATTAAAATTCTATGAATTGTGTTTCTGTGAAATATGTTTCATTCAAGTAAATAGTCTTTGAAAAAATAATTGTCGAAATAAAAATACAAGAACCAAATATTATATGAAACATTTTCCGGGAAACGAAATGCTATGAAATTTCTGTCTGCGAAACAAGGGGACATCATATTCTTTTAATATATTATTTTTCATTCTAATTTAATCAAATTTCTTTAAAACAAGGATGCTTGCTTCGAGCATGCAGCATGCAAGTAGGCATGCAGCGTACTAGCAGGCATGCAGCATGCAAGCAGGCAGGCAGTATGCAAGCAGACATACAGCATGCAAACAAGCATGCAGCGTGCAAGCAAGCATGCAACATTGTTTCTGTCACGGCTCCGGCGCTGTGGGGGTTGGGCGGCCTCACGCACACGCACACGCACGTGGTCGGTTTTGCAGCGATTCGTTTCTGTCACTAAATTTAACACAACTTTTACATATTGAATTGACTTTTTGTGTGAGTTGTCCTAAGATATTTATTTATTTATTTATTTATTTATTTATTTTTATGACCTTATTTTAATGTAATATTGAAACTCCTACCAAGTTACCGGTTATACATTTGTGGCCATATAATATTCCGTAAAATGTTATATCAGTGTGGTGAAAATATGGCAAATAAATCATTTGGCAAATGAAAAAAGTTCAAAAGAGGCTTCGGCCAAAAGCAAAAAGTTATTTTGTAAATCGGCGAATTTGCAGCGCGACAATAGGGTATTACACCCATTTTTGAAAAGTGTCTCAATGAAATTCTGTATTGCTAATATGCCACCAAAAAAACCTCAAAATTTTTATTCAATCGATAAGTGCCATAAAAATGCATCTAAATTTTAAATTTTCAAATTTCGCGCGTAGTTTGACGAAAACGCCTCTTACTGGACGCCATATTGCTCAGCGTAAATGACGTCAGTTCGTTTTGTATCAAATGAGCTCATATTAAATATGATAATTGTATATCATTTAAAAATAATTAAAAGCATATTTTGTAGTAGGTGTAATAATGAAAAAATCACGTTGGTTACGAAAATAATAAAAGTACAAAGCCTATATTACGCCAATCGGTTGACTGACAGTTGACAATTTTTTGTTTACACAGCCTTATGGCGTAATAACATGGCCGCTACTATTTCACGGTGTTTTAGAACAGATTAAAAATACTGAAAACTTTGAATTGAATTTAAAAAATTGTTTTGTTATTTTATGAGCTAAAACTTACATTTTCCGACTGCTTTATGCGTAAACTGTCTCAATAACATATTTATAGATTTTTTCTCGTATAGAGTAAAATACCCTATTCTGCGAGGGCGTAATATGTCAGAGAATGTAATGATGAAATGCTCACGTGTTTCATACGACGTTTTTGAATACACTTGTGCTAAAAAACATTGCTATAAATTCATTTATAGGTAAATTAAATTGCAGTTTAATTTGTCATGAGTAACGTTCACACAATTTCTCCTCAATCAAGGTGTCAACAAGAGACTTTTACAAGCAGCCAGTAAAACCAAGAGATGAAAAGTAATACGTGCCACAAACTGAATTTATAACGTGTAGTTACCATATTTGATTAATTAACATAGTTTATTTATTCACAAAACATTTAGGGACATTTTGCATAACTCTGGGCAGAGTTTAAAAAACATTACCAGTATACACTAGTTCTGTAATATAATGTAAAAAAACACGCATATGAAATATTCTGTATTACGGACCTTAAAGCACTGTAATAATAGCCACGTTAAATATTAAAACAAAAGTGTATATTCATAAAGATTTTAGAAACCGAAAGGACACTTTGCATAAATGTTTTATTTATACCAGGAAAAATGCATTTACTTTGACTTTTAAGAGCTTCATGAAGAATTATACGATACACGTCAACTGCTGCAGTTGACGCCATTGTCAAAAATAAACCTAATGTGATATTCTAATTCACTGGCTTTGTATGCCTCACACGACCAGGCTGACAATGGAACGTTTATTATTTTTTTCAGAAATTGCCAACTTAAAGCTTTACTTTGTTGTCTAGACGTTGAACGATATTTTTTTACACGAAATATTTAGAACAAATTAGTCATTTGCAGTCCGTGTACAGTTAATTTACATAATGTTGAGTCATTAATACATCGAGCCATTTAATCAAAGTAGTTTGTGCAAAGTTGGTCATTCATGCGAAATGTGTATGGCATTTTTATTGTCATTTTACTCATTTTATGGAAGCTGCCGTTTTGATAATGAGCATCACAGGAAGTAATCGCGACGAGAAGGTTAAGCTTATAAAGTTACAGTCATTATACCATTATAATGACTTTACTAAAGATTCAGTTACATCTTCCCTACATGGAATTCTCAACGTAACTAGGTACTCTACCAGACGCTTTAACGCAATAGAAATAATCTTAAATATTCGGATAATTAAATTACTTATTTTTTTTACTTACATGCACGTCTCGTTGCCTTATGGTAGCATCTTCTCTTTTGCGTCTTTTTCTTTTTTTGGTTACACTTTTACTCTTCAGCGTACAAATCATTTTAATATGTAGGTACACTGATGGACATATTTAGAGGAACGCAAAAAAAAGGGGCCAATTTGAATAAAAACTGCTTTAACAAAACTGCTTTAAAAATAAAATTAACCAATAAAACTATCATTGTTGAACAAAACAAAACTTACCGGCTTTGAAAATAAAACAAATTAGAGATCACACACTAGAAACAAATTAGAGATGTGATGTGATGTGATGTACATCACATCACATCACTTTTGTCCTTTCATAGGGGGAATCGAATATTGTTCAAACCTTTGATTATTTTCCTAATGTTTCTGAGCGGGCTGACCAGTCTAAAACTTCAATTTCAACCTCTCTTAAATAATCCAAAACTATCGCTGCTGTGTGGGGCCGAGCATTATCATGCATTAAAAGGAAATTATCTCCAATGTAAGGGGGCAAAAGGCATTACAATCTGTTCTAAAATGTCCGTTACGTACCGTGCCGCAGTGAGCCAGTGAGGGACCCGTTTTGTACGATGTGTAGGTCCGTGCGTGCTCCTATACAAATCCCTCCCCATACCATTACTGACACTCCACCGTAAGTCTTCTTCTTATGGTTTTGGTGCTAACTGTCACTTGACGAACTTCTTGGAGCTTAATTCTTACCTTAGAAGAAGTTGAAGTACGATTTCTTAGCACCCTGCTCACAATAAATCTGTCGTCTCTCGCTGTTGTGACTTTTTTGCGACCTTGCCCTTAAGTCTCGTATACTCTCCAGTCTGCCGATATCGTTTAACATTGCGGAAGATGACCGACTTGGAAAATCGCAATGTTTGAGCCACTTCATTGTAAGTGAAACAATTTTCAATTAAAGTTACAGCTCTAGACACTTGAACTACGCTGAGATATATTCAATTTTCAATTTATTACTTCAATTTATCAAATAATGTTTATTTAATACGACAACAAAAAATTTTTGATGAAAAACTAATAAAAAAACTTGAATTTGTAAAACACAGCTTACATCAGCCAACTTTGTTACGCATTAATTAAATTGACTCATAGCCGAAAAAAAAACAATTGAAACACGGAAATAAAAGACAGTCAAAATGTTTCTTTTGTCAAATAATTTGTAGTTGTAAAGATGGCCAGTGCGTAATGAGGCCGTATAAAATATTATTCACCATTTTTTACGTTCCTCTAAATATGTCCATCAGTGTAGTTAGGTACACTTTATTATCACTTAGGTACGAGATATCCAAATATATTAAGCCCCCTGTAATAAGCTTTGTGATCTTGGACTGACTAAAGAAAGATTAAAAATGTGTAGAAAAAATAGTCTACCCTCTTCCAAAATATTTGCTACGAGTAGGTACCTACTGCTACCAAAATATTGTACAAATATATTACGCAAATATTAATTCAGTTTTCAGGAGGTTTGAGAATGTTAGTACAATAGGTACCTAAACAGCCTTATTTCTTAGCATTCCTCTGTGGCAAAGGCATTAAGGTAACCTTAACAACCGCAGGCATTCTTGAGACACCGTGTAATTAAAAATACAAAGGGTTCAGGTAAAATACGATTTATTGGATTATGCCACGTGGACATAGCTCGGTTTAATGTCACATAATAATGTTACCTAAAAACACACAAAAACAAACTTACTGTGTAATTACAAACATATCTCGAACCTAAAACAAATGAAATAATTGTAACGACGTAATCAAGATCTTGTATTAAAATGTCTTAGAACAAAAATAAATAAATACGTAATTACTCTAAATTATTTTAAACTTATCAAGTAGCTTTAACTGAGCTCTGACAACCGCCTTTGGGTTTTTACCCTGGTTTTGATATCACAAAAGTACAAGTTATTATCATTATCGCAGTACGTTTTATTACATCTACAAAATGATAATCTACAACCACCAAAATAAAATTTTGCAATCTATTTATCTGTTACACAAAAATGCTTTTATGAATCTATAGTATTCACTGTCTAAGTAAAGATGAGATGAACTTAAAATCTAAAAATGAGTTTCGTTTGAAACATGTATCTAAATAGGCACACTTCTTCAAAATATTGCTAAAAAGTAAAAACTTAAAAAAAATTGTCGAGTTGAAACTTAAACAAACTCATTTTGTTTAATTTTCTTCCAAAATATTATATCTTAATTATTCTAGACCTTACAGACTTTACGTTCTACATTACAGAGTTTAATCTTTAAAACCATAATTCGTCATGTTCATATAACTATACTTTATTATTTTTAAGATTTCTGTGTGGAACAGATCATTATTAATACTAATACTATTTATTATATAAAATGTCATACATGTTGTATTAAAACTACATAAAGACATCAGTTCTTGTAAGCTTACTTCTTGGGGTCTCTGTAGACACCCATGAAGAGGATAGAGTTGGTGGGGCGTTCGTAGATAAGATACACGAAAGGGAAGTTAGCAATGAAACGGCTTGGCTCCGCAGGTCGGGAGGATCGGAAGCCGAAGATAGCTGTTGCAGCTGCTGCGACTGTGCCTGAAACAATCGTTAATCTTGATGAGAAGGCATTCATGGATAGTCGAAAGTGTTAAAAAACAAGGTAGTGGAGAGAAAAGTCCCTCATACAATATTGATTTTATCAATCTTCATTATTCAATATTACATTCATGTGTGTTGGGATTTACCACGCGTGTTCGGCTCAAAAGTAAAAGTGAAACACTAAAAACATTCATATTTAGACTATTCCTTCGTCTTGCTGAGCAGTGAAAGTTCCTAATTCGTTAAGTACGAATCGTCGTTCATAGTCGTTTTTTTTTAATTGTTAAGTACCGTACCATTCGGAATTGTACGAGAGCATAGTGATGAGTTGAGGTTAGATACGAGTGATTTCGACAGTGACTTACTGATTTTTAACTCTTAATTGATTTGCGGTTACGTACCTTCTTCGTCGACTTGAATCTTTGCCTTGTGGACAGCGTCGTCGAAGAGAATGCCCGGCTGTTCCGACAGCGTGGTGAAGTCAGCGGTCGCGTTGAACAAGTCGCCTACTCCTAGTCTTTCCAAAATCTGAAACAAATGTAGTATTAATTAGTTAGTTTTACTATTTTTGGGATACATAGGTACTCGTATGTAAACGATTATCAAACCACTTGAAAGTTTTACTTTTAAGTTAGTTTATTTTTTCTTTCCTAACGTTTGATTCTAACGATGACGCATTATCTATTTTTCAGACTCATGTTGAATCTAGCAATTTTCTGACTTCTAGAGAAGCGTACCGATATCAAGAACCATCTGTATATCAGGTATTCTGGGTCTGCGTTTGTGGTCAGTGTCGGGTATGCGGGAATGATATACCTACTTACCGTGACAGTATAGGTACAATTTGTTTGTACATACTAACGGATATAAAACTGTCCTTGCAAAGGTGAACACAAAGTATTAGAAAAATCGCTCTATCAACATGATGGTAGGTGATTATACTACATAACTTATGGCGCAATTACGTTCGTGGTCGTTTACCTGAATTCGATTGCCTATGGAATTCGAACAAACTACTAAGTGTAAATAAACGGGGTCGAGTACGCTCATCTTAGTACAATCTAGTCCTGCTTTCGTTCCGGTGCGATGACCAGTGTAATGAATGCATCGGGTGTTCGAATTCGAGTAAATTCTTTCGAGTACCCGAATACGAGCTAACGGCCAAATGCAATTGCGCCCTTAGGGTAAGAACAGGAGGACGATATGTAATAAGAACTCTATATTTTATAAAAGCCTATAATTTAATACTTTTTACTTACGCTTCTTAGGGGCAGGCTCCTTTCAACGGTGAACTTTGGAATTTCGACGATGACCTCGCGTCCCATGTAACCTTCTTCCACCACGGCGGCTAAGCGCTCCGGAGTCAGGTTAGCAATGATGTTGGTCACACCTTAGGACAAAGTAAGTATCTACCATTAGACATGATTGGAGGGATTTTAAATAATGATTGGAGAGAACGATAACACAGTCTAATAAAATAACACAACATTACGCCTGTGTTCCTTGAAAGCAGAAAGTGACTAAAAGTACATATACCCACATTTTGCCAGTTATGTTTAAATTCCATTTATAAGGAAGGAGTAGATAGTCAGTACGCGGCAGAGACGTGGACAGAGCCCAAGATGGAAAAGGGGAGTATAGATGTTCTTGAAATGTGCTGCTGGAGAAGGATGCCCGGGACATCGTGACGAAGTTACACACCAACGTGTCCATACTCCAGGAACTCAGCATCAAGCAGAGTTTGTCAACCGTAGTACAGTCGCGCATAATGCACTTTGTGCATGACGCATCTAGACGGGATAACGACTCCATAGAGCGGCTGGTCGTACAGGGAAAAATGGAGGGAGTCAGATCGCGCGGTAGATCACCAATGCGATGGACTTACCAAGTGAAAGCCGCAGTAGGAAACCGCGTATCTGACTGCGCTAGACAGTCTGGTAAGATGGCAGGAGATCGTGCGGAGAACTGTGTCCACCTCTACCACCGGAATGGACGCTTCGACGTGACCACGACCGCTCTGCCAAGAGCGAAACGACAGAGAAGAAGAGATAGTCAGTGCTCTGTCTCATGTCCATACCAGCCATCTCAATATCATTTACTTCCATAAGTTTTTACTTGGCTTTCTAGCCATTTGAACCCATTTTGTGATTGTGAGATGGCTCCGTTTTTGGAAAATGATAATAAACCATAATCACATTATTACGTAGAGAACAATCTTGTAGCCAATATAACTAATAATTACCACTTTCTTCTTAACTTATTAAAATAAGATAGGTATCTACTATAATGAGTGCAGCACTATATCTTAAGATTAATTACGTAATGACGATTAGTTGGAGTCATGCGGGTAAGTAGTTACCTGCCTAGTAAATAGCTGTTGTAGCTAGTAAAGTATGATTGATGAAACCTCGAGAGCAGCAGGTCAAAT
Source organism: Charanyca ferruginea (assembly GCA_947361185.1). Taxonomy (NCBI): domain Eukaryota; kingdom Metazoa; phylum Arthropoda; class Insecta; order Lepidoptera; family Noctuidae; genus Charanyca; species Charanyca ferruginea. The sequence continues at coordinate 13,784,610 of OX376059.1, read as the reverse complement.
AAAGCAAGTAATAATCCATAACACTTAAATTGGAGTGTACCGTTATTAACCGACTGAACTAGAAAGCCCAGCTAACAGTAAGTACCATCATTCATATCAGATTAAGTGTTCAGATCAGTATGAAACGTAAACGAAGCGCCGATACGATCTAAGGTGTTTTTGACAGGAAGTGTTAGATGCGACTGTATTTTCTTTTTTGCAATAGATTTCCGATAGCTCTAAAACTTTTTTTTAAGATGTGCTTATTTTGGCCTATTATCAACATGATTTTCAAAATATTCAATTAGCGAATTATATGAAACCTAACATTAATACCAAACATAACAAAAAACAATAACCAAAAACCCAACATATTTTAACATATTTTTAATTCATACAGTAAATCTGTAAGTGTGTCTGTTTTGTCATTATCACACATAGCACGTAATGTTGTTCTTTTTCAAGGCTGTTTTGTGTTATTTTGATTCCTTATTACGGTGTTCATGGCCGACATATTCGCTTTTGCCGTTCAAATAATTTCCAAACTTTTGCTACAAGTTTGGGTTTAGTGCATGATTGTAGTTGACACCAGGAACAACGTCTATAAAAAGATCCCGTATTACTTTTAGAAATCATATACAAGGTGTAACGTTAAACACGCAAAACGTCAGACACCCCAAACGATTTTTAATTCAATTAACCTAGTTCTGAGCGAAAACAAATCATAAAAAAAATTTAAAGGTTTTATGTGCGGTTTTAGTTTTAGCAAGACTCGTATTTGCATTGAAATAAGAATTATTTTTATCAAGCGTATGAGAAAATTTAAATTGGACGACAACTATTTGTGTTTGTTTACCTATTTTGGCAGGTTTGCGCCCGTGATCGCTTGACTTATTAATAAATAGACAGGGCAACATGTAGGTATAATGAAGATTTTTTGAAAAATGTGACCTATATTAAAAAGTGGTTCAATTGATTCTGCTCGTTATTCAAATGAAACTATTTTCAGGTTTTGCGTATTTGACGTTACACTATATATGGGTAAGTAAACTAACCTTCCTTCATGGAGTAGGGTGGCAGCAAGATGTACATACTAATGTCGTTGCCCTTGTATGGCAGTTCCAAGATCTGGGCTCCGAGGTCGTCATTTACCACTGCAAAGGACAATAAGTAAAATATGATAAGCATGTATTCACATCATAAAAACTTTGATCTTACGAAAGGTATTGTAATTGTACTTTTAAAATAGCGTGGAAACACATCCGCCGAAATATTCGCGCAGAAATAAAATCTGCAATTTCATGGTTTCTATGGAATTTTCGGACTTTTTTAAAAAAGTATTGCAGCAGTATTGATGCTGTCCGGTAATTACTATAAATGTGTTGTTACACTTATTTGTAAGTCTTCTGCTATAGTATGAATACTATTATTTTGAGAACAACATTCTCATTTGAAAAAGAATCACTTACTGTAATGGAAAGTTCCCTTCTGTTTCATGAATGGCACGAGCGTCTGGCGTGTCTCAGATACAAAGAAAGCCTCTTTCTTCGTCCTCTCTTTGAGGAACTTGGAAGCCCACACACCCTTGAAGTAGGCAGCATTGGCAAGCACTAGTTTAGTAGACTGAGAAACTCCATCTGCAGGCACTAAGTCCTTAATATTGTTCTTAGTGACGAAGCTGACCCAGTCGTTAATGTGTACGCGAGCAGCTTCAGGATTCTCACGGAAGTTCTGTAAATAAAATTCATATTTTTATTATACGCTTATTACTTCTTATTAAAGATGCGTTTATTCTAGTAGCAAAAAGGAAAAAGCCCACACTACCACAACTTCTAGCAGTTGCAACCAGTTACAACCTGTTTTCACAATCCTCCAGATAAACCTGGAGGATTGTGAAAACATATAGTATTAAATACTACTTTTATTAGGTTACTCTGAGGTCACGCTTTAATAAAAACGACTAGCTCAACCACATATTTCCCTAAAATAATATCACAAACACTTCATCGTAGGCTGTGATATGATACCTTCTCAGTATCTACGATAGTAGCTACCTTGAGAATATTCTAGGAACAGCCTGTTCCTAGAACTGTCCTTGATCCTGCAGATCAAGGATTGCGAAAAGTTTGGTGGACTCGTGACTCGTGATCCAACCACTTTTTGTTTAAATATAGAATACTAATATAGTTACCAGCGTCTCCAACTCCTCGCCGAACAGGTCCAGCATGCACTGGCGCACCTGCAGCCCGGAGTCCGTGAACAGTTTGTTTGCGTTCGTGAACTCATAGCTGTCACTGTTGTTGTTAGCCGCTCGCGATCTCTGGTCCACCTTGTATGCCGTCATGAGGTTGATCTTGTCCTAGAAATTAGTAATGTTTATGTATCAACATAACCGTAACGTAGTAGTGGTTTTTGTTGTAAATGTTGTCTGAATTCATTTGGCTGAACCCTATTTTTTAAGATACAGGCTAGTCCTAGTTTAAAAGATAGAGTCTACTATTGCATTACAATGTAAATATCGTTTTGAAACAATGTTTATAGTGCAAAGTGTCATGTTTATTGTGAAATAAATACTTATTATTATTATTATTATTACTTAGAATAGATCGCCTTTTTATCGAGGAAACCAAGAATATTAGTTATAAATAACAACGTTGTACCTACCATACTCTCAGCAATTCTCAAGGATTCCTTCAATGAGTGTTCAGTTTGCCCACCAGCTGAGAAGTAAGCTAACACCAGTGCGTGGTACACGGAAAAAGGTGAGAAGAAAATGTTGTCTTCAGGAACCGCCTTGTTGATAGCGCTGAACAAGTTGAGCGTGAACTCAAGCTGTCCTCGGTACAGGGAAGTGCGCGCTTCCGGGTCCAGCTTTTTCGAGGAGTCATCTTTGTAGAAACACTGGCTGTTGACGGTCGCAATGACCAGGAGGCCCACTGCCACTACTTTCAACATGATGGCTCTGGAACAATTAAACAACTTTTATACGAAAATGTCACTTCAAATCCAACATCACTCTTGCGCGTTTAACATCCTAGTCTGTATTGACAATTTCCGTTCGAGTACATGATGTTTTATACTATGTTAATATGTGTCATGTTGTGATTATAAATACCTATCACTAATGACTCAAAATTATCTACATGTTAAATACCCACAGGCGAAGGTAATAAGCTCGTGTTATCAGTAAAAATATTTATCAAAGGAAAAAGGCATTTTCACATAATTATGTTTTGACATTGGGTCATTATTTAAAATTCTTGCGTCAAGATTGCAATTGTTTTCACTATACTGACAAGTTGAAGCAAGTTTAGTCGAGAATAACGCGGAACAATAGGGGTTTTTGAGTAAATAACATGTGACGTATGAACACAATAATTACAAAGCTATTCATTTTTAGATGATTACTCAGTAAACAATCAAGTTAGATTGATTCTCGTCCAGGTATTTTAGACATATTTTCTATTTGAAAGTTCAAAATACATAGGCAAAAACCTATCTATATTCGGAGGTTGTTTGCACTTCCTAATTACGTAGTAGAAACTAGTCGTTTATTTTTATATCTAATCAATACCAAGAACACGCAGATTCGATCTCGTTATAAGTTTGTTATGCTCAGCATGGTATTGTGAAACACGATCGTAACGAGCCTAAACGGTTCAGTGGTTCTGATTCTGATAATGATAAAAGCCGCAATGCCAAGCCAGACAGAATTTATTTTATCTGCATTTCACCGCGCTTTCTCCTCGCAGCAGAGGTGGGGTAACGCGGGCAGCCAGCTACCCACGAAACATACAGCATGGTTATTATCAATAGTTCGTCTCCACTTTAAAATTTCGCTAATTTGAGATATTTGGGTATCAATAAGTATATTCAGTGACTAAAGTCGATTAACACTGTTGCTTTTACATATCATCTAAAATTCTAAATAGACACAAAATAATATGATGCACTATTACTTTTCAACATTTTGGGTAAAGAGTAAGAGTTTATTATAGGTACCTTAATTTAACATCAATTATGTATTTCTTTTTAAATTGAGCTCAAAAATGAGGATTTTAAACTCTTAGGTAAGTGTTTAGGCTGCCCGCCCATGTCAGACTTGTTGTAGGACCGATTATCGGATCGGTCGATTATTTCATAGTTTCGTGAGACCGACTTTTTGTGGGACATCTGCGTTGGTATATTGGAGTTCATATGTTCCATTTCTCTCTGACAAAACATCGGTCACCGATTGTCTGACGTGGGCGAAGACCCTAAAGCGACTTTGAGCGTAGGTACCTAATTCTATTAGTACCTTTTTAATTTTATTTTTTACTTCGAGCTATATCTATGCATACCGTATGGGTTGAATAGAAGAATAAATAGGGAACCGAAAAAAGTAGGTACATCTAACTTCCACATAACAACATTGTAAGGTGGTAGGTATATAATTTTTTAATTTACTTTTGTTAATAATTGTAACCTTTCAAACAAGTTTCGTCAAATAAAAACAGAATTTGGCTGCATCAAACTCGTTTTAATAAAGTTGACTGATAGGTAGAACAATTACCAATCTGTTGATAAATAAAAAAACTTGTGAAAGCTAGTTCATTATCGTATGTCAGATCTTTAAACCTAATTAAATAATCTAGGTTCAAAAATGAGGGTCATATCTGTTAGCTGCTCTGTCATGTCCGACAATGGCGTGTGATTGATTAATGACCTCGCTTCCACCACACTCTGGCACGTCCGGGGCTTGTTACATCTGTCCCCACTATGTTCCGGAATGCATTTGATTATACGGATGGGAAAACCCCAACTGTATTTTATGTAACGCTTGTTAAAGCTTGACCTGATAACCGACACGCGTGTACATACTGCAATCAAGTAATAGGTACGTAGGTATACATGCGTACTATACATGCTTCGTAAATACTTGTTGTAGCGTATTATACATAATGTGCAAATTCTTTCAATGACATAATTTGCCTGATACATGCAATGTTAAGAAAACCTCCACGAATCATTATATTGGATTCTGAGACTCGTTTTTCCTCTTATGTTCCGACATTGATTACAATAAACATTTTTTTTTAATGTAAGACTGACTCATCCATCTAAAAGGATGTATGCTTACAAGAAATAACCTCGACTTATGTAAACGAAAGTAGGGCGTAAAGTGTACAGTTTTCGAGAAATTATGAGTTGGCAATTATGGTTTAATTTCAGTCGACCTCACATAAATGAGTGATGCAAACCCAATTTTCATTTAATCTTCGTTTAGGTACAATTTTACAGCGAGGATGTTGACAACGTACCTAGTACTAACCACGTTCATTACCCAAGTTTAACAATACTCTGACTGACTTTACCTAATGTCCTTCGAACGAAATGAAATACGTTTAAGTGCAATTAGCAGCCATCATTTATCGTATGACTACATGGTTATTTGATTTTACGCGACGACGACGCGACGGAAGGGAGACAGTCGGTGAGGCAGTGAAATAATATTATCAGAAATATACGTGCATGTGTGCTCACTTGCACAATGACGTCACAGGGAATCCCAGCCTCCCGCGACTCGCGAGTAGGTCATACATTGGCGCCATCGCCACCGCCACTAAAATAAGTACCGCTCAATGCTTGGATTTCCCTTTGAAATCAATGCTACAGCGAAAGTCAGGCAACACGTCATCCTCGACACATTTGTTACACAACCGGACAGAAAACCGTGTCACTACGGAATTAATAATACTTGAAAATCTTCGCTACCCATGATAGATTGGAACACAGTGCAATGATAACAATGAGTAAATTGGTATTTTTGTACGAAACCATATATTTAAAAAGTAGACCTAGAGTTTACATTACATTAAGTATTATTAGGATGTAAGTTAGGAAGTATTCCAGTTTCAGTTCCAAATAAAACGCAGTTTAAGAAGAAAAAAGAATGTTATTTTTAATCGTGCAATTTTAGAAAATTGTAGCTTTTATTTAATCAACTATCTCTCGTCACTGTATAAAAATAATGTAACACTAATATGGCAAGTTATAATAAAAGTTAGCCCCACTAACCAAGATTCTATCTAAAATGGTAAAATACTCTAATGACACTAAACACAGATAAAAACTATTCATATTATTTCTGAACAAGAACCAAATACAAATACCTATATATTATATAATCCTTGAAACGTTATTCTATGCCCTAAAAATAGATTTAGTTACGGATTCATTTGAGGAGACCGCAGATACTCTCGTTTTATTTGGAACTGATATTCGAACAAGTATGCTACTTAGGTAGTTAATACAAAAAAATAGCAATAATATTTGCAAAGTAGTCGTATAGTACTTACCTAAAAATATTGTGTAGAGTGTTAAATTAGTAGTAGTATTTTCAAAAAAATATTTTTTTTAAATTTTCTCCGGGAATCAAGTATTTGCCCACTCTTCTTAACGTCCAATTTTAGGACACGTTGTATATATTTTTCCGTCTCTATAGTTTCATGTCTTTAACACACTGTCTATGTAAAGATTAATAACGAGAATGACATACCTAACTTTTCAAGGGGACTTTACCGACAGCACGCTTAAAATTATCCTCGGGCCCAGGCATCTAACTAGGGCGCGCCTGCGTTAGATCAGTCTGTATGTTCTGTAAAAACCTCCCTCTTTTAATTTCATACCACCTAGGTATTACTAGGGCCGGTCGGAATTGACAGCTCACGCACATTTCACCTAAATTCATCGAAGGACAATTTTACAGAATAAGTAGGTACCTACTCAGTACTGCATGCCATGTCCAACGTCGCGTGATAGACATACAGCATTAAACTATTACGATGGCTACAGGGCTGTAGCTAGAGTCGAATTTGAGGTAGGGCAGCATTGTACAGGTAGGGCGGAAGTAAAAAAAATATCATAGGTAATTGATCGGCCCTCGAAGCACAGGCTCCTAAATCAATCACCATGTAGGTATATCATTGACCTCTAGGTCAGTGATGTACATTCAATAGCTATTCGTAGACAAATAATTTCTGTGACAGCATGAGCATGGATCTATTAATAAATCTGAACTTCTAGATTTGGATGTAGAGATTCACGTCTGAGTGACAGTGAGGTAATAATTAATTGTTGGGTGGGGTGATACGAGTAAATAGATACGACCAAAAATACAATTTAGATCTTATTGCTTCTGCAAACTAATTATACTAATTAACATAGGTAATAATAGAAATATTTAAAACAGACGAAGTCTACGATTCGCCATGTTATTAAAAATGCGAAGAACTTCGTTCAGATCAACTGATTTTGTTCTTTTTTATTTCAAAGGCCTGAAATACCATACCAGCCCTTCTCTCGTGACCGCCTTTGAGGCCTATTGATTGCAGTTAAAGTTGAAAACCATGTTTTACCAATCGGAAACAAAGGCCCTTTTGGATGTGTCTAAAACAAGTGGTGGTGTGTGTCTTATTGGTTTTCCGATTTGTGCAATATCAGAAGGAATTGGTACTATAGCTAATAATACAAAAAAAATATTTTGATTTTTTGATTTTGATCTTCAATTTATAGCAATAAAAATAACAATTGTATCAATTTTTGACTAAAAAATCTCTAGTTTATGTTTACTTCAAAAGGGGATTCCCCGTACCATAGATTGCAATATAGCCCATATTGCAATCTATGGTACGGGGAATCCCCTCTGCATCACAGATAATATAATTAAATAGACTCATCGCGTCATGTGATGGCGCTACAAATGCCATCTATACACGGAACAAAGAATATTATTATAATATAAAATAAATGTCGCAAACTGTGGTATTTTCGGCAAAGTTTAGATACCTATCGCTACAATTTTTTTTAATCTCAAAAGTATGAACAATCAATTTAATTATAGATAATAATTTATCTTAGTTTTTGGTATTTTTAAGGTAGGGCATTAAGATTTCAAGGTAGGGCATTGCCCCACAATGCCCCCCCCTAGCTACGGCCCTGTATGGCTATTGCTGAATTAGAATTATTTTATCTTCATCACTGATAAAAATGCTTGGCTGGATGCTGGTCTAGCTCCACAGCCATAAGGGTTCATAGATTTATTGATCTCCTCCAAAAATAGTCACCAATGCTAGGTGACTATTTTTGGAGCAGCTGAAGATCTAAAACTAAATTATCTTTGCATTGTATAAACTTAAACTATTAGTATTATATAATTTTGCATAGCACATACATGTGAGCACTATGTACTTTAAAGCTACCATTTACGAGATATGTCTTTCGTAGACTTGAATATGCCCTGGCGGTTGAGAGTTTGTCATGCTCACTTGAATGTCTTGCTGATGGTGGCGCATGTGTTGGATCATTTGGTTCCCTTCAAAATGGTTAAGCTAAATGGTGCCATGTTCGTGAACGGGCGCCGTCAGTTGAGACTGGTCATCTCTTAGCTACCTCGGTTATTTTAAATTTATTTTGAATTGTCTAATTTTATTGTCATTAGACCTCTTTTAGCGTGTACAACTTCTCACATTGTACCCCTAGATTCAACATGAATGATGTAACCTAAATTTTTAATATTCTATTGATTTAAAAAGAGTGTTCATGGAGTTTCTTGCTCGTTCTTCTCCATAGAAACCTACTGTTTGGAACGAGCAACTAGCTGCAACTTTTTGACTGACTGACTCCTTGACAATTCAAAAGTGCCTGGTTTATTTGAAATAAATGATTTGAGTTTGAGTTTGAGCTTGGCAAATTCTAGCAACCACCGAAAATGCAGATCCAAGGGCTTTATTTAACATAAGCCGTTGTAGCTGCAGCAAAACCAGCCCATGCTTGCGAAACCCTAGAAATGACATTTGCATTTACAAGAATACAATGTTCAAACCTGAGTTCAAACAAATATGAAAAAATATACAATATCTGTAAGTAACATTAACAAAGTTGTACATTGTTTTTTCTTTATCGATTTAAATTGTTACATAGAACGAGTACAACCCAAGGCAATGGTTTGACGAGTTAACATCTGTGCGCACTAACAATTTCACGGATTTTCATTGTTCCAATTGAAAAGACCTCGGATTTCCCGCAAGACGTTATTGTGGATTCTCCCACAATTCAATAACACCAGAATCCATCATTGTAACATGAATCTGCGATGCAGATATTTATTCACAACAGACCAGCGATGAAAGGTTTATCTTTATTATCTTAATATTATTATTCCAGATTATTCACTAGACTCAAGCGAAAATGGAATAAATACCGTCATTCTTTATTCATTGAAACGAGTTTGATTCGGGCTTTTCTGGCCGATCGCTACAGACTGCGTCGTATGCGCACCGCGTGTTGCTGAAAGTACCTACTGACTAACGGTTAAGTGAACCTCAGGTTTTTATTAAATATTTTATGGGAACACTTAAGTTTTAAAGATTTCAGTTTAACGCGGTTAGATAGTTGATTGATAGCATTCGGTTGACACACTGAATAGAAGTAGATACTATAGATTCGAAACAAATGTTTTCAAGTTTGTGGGATATTATGAACTGCATTCGTAGATTCTGGAAAAAATTTACAGTCAGCGAAAAAAATGCTAAAATACCAAATACTGACAATTAAATTTAGATCGTCTAAAGTCTTAAATTGCATTGCACGTAGGCTACTTATTTTATTTATCCATTTTGAGCAAACACAGAAAGCTAAACATTTGACTAACATCTTCTACCTTAATATGTTACTGTAGTACTTCTAGTGACTATTAAATGATATCTCGTTCATGATGAAGGAAGCCTTTGTCCTAAATCCAGAAATTAAATAAACTAAGTATTTAAGAGAAAATAAGTCGTAAGTAGCTCTTTATAACCGAGTTCAAAAAAGGAGGTTATAAATTCGATAATATTACTGGAACTACTATAAATCACTTACATGATTATCTATTACGGCTTCAAAACAAATAGATTTACAAAATTTTATAGGTGTATGTATATACGTTTGTATGTATGTTTGTATGCATGTTTGTGTGTATTATATGTATGTATGTGTTTATGTTTGCCCACACATTTCTTCGAAAGCCAATATAAAAATGGTCAGAGTTGTATTGTCCGAATAATAGAGTCGAGTCGACCTAGATACGAGCTACGGATGTGCTGTCAAAGGGAAAACCTCTCAAAACCTAAGCCCTAAGCCCTAAGCCTAATCTAGTGTTACCGTTTCTAAATTAATTTAGATAATATTAGTAGGTAGGTTACCTACTAAAAAAGCAGAAAATAAAAGCTTTTTTAACAAAAAAGACAATTTATTGCCTTCAAAAACTAAAAAGTGATGAAGTAGTAGACAGTAAGGTAAGTAAGGTAGTTCTTTTTCTCATCTCCCTCTTTGCTCATCTCTTTATCGGATCTTTTCACTTTTTTGACCCTACATGGTACATTTTTGATACGGGACATTTAGGGCAGGTCCTAAACCGTTATAGTTACAGGTAAAAGTTCCTAAGAGACCATCCATAACTTTGTGAGATATTCTTAACTGCATTCACAGATTTTGGAAAAACTGTACCTACTGTTAGTGAAAAAAACGCTAAAATACCAAAAGTAGTTTTTTATGTCGATCCTATTTCATGTAGGGGTCAAACACTCTATGCCTCTATGGAACCATTTAAGGTATGAGTACTAGAAATGACAGAAATCACCAAAATCTGTTGTACTTACCTACGAAAACGATTAGTGATCAACTTGAAATATTATTTATTGCCAAACGATCCTTTGGCAATAAGGAGCTCATGGCTAAGTTAAAGCCGTACAGATCGATCGGTCAAAGGTTAAGCTACGCTAGCCGCGGTCGATCTGTGGATGGATGACCATCCCTTTCATACCGAGTTTCCTCCGTGCCTCGGAAAGCACGTAAAGCCGTTGGTCCCGGCTGATAATTTGTGACAAGCCCGCCACACTATTCTCAAACCACTACAACTCCTGTAAGCCAGAATCAACATTGGCGACCACCAGAAAAGCGCCAAAGCAATGAAGCTCGACGAGCCCGTCAGAAACGATTCAACTGTCTTGGATCCCGCAACGAAATTAATCAGAAAAGAAAAGCGGAGGAGTAAGAAAAACATATTTTCCACTTCCCTCCAAATCTAGCAGGAGACAGAACAGAACTAGGACATTAGGCACAAAGGGACGTTTACAACTGGAAGAGGCTCAGTTGCTAAGCACCAGACATAATCAACGGGCCCTAAAAAGTGAACTGAAAAAATAACAGGTAGAGCAAAATCGCTTGAACACACGGAAATTAGTTCTAGTTTCTACAAAGTCCGCATAATAAACTGCTCCGGATGTAGCATGTACACTATCCAACATAATATTGCGTTCTTTCTGCCAAAGAATACACTCTAATAAGATATGATGTGCAGATTGTTCGTATTGACAGTCAGATGACATTGCCACAAAGGCGAAGCAACAAGCTTGAAATCAAATAATTTACTTTTAAAGTTGGCATGACCTGTTAGAAATTTGGCAACACAGTGGTCCACCTCCAGCCATGTCCTGGTCAGCCCTCACGAACGGATGAAAAGAACTGATGAAGGTGCCCCCTTGCTGGAATCATCTCACCTACACTGCCACTCGGATAAAAGTTCCTCCCAGACGTCAGTCTGCGGTATAAATAATCTAGAGATTTTAGCGCGGTCACGTTGACTTAAAAAGTTTGCGTCCATGGTCTCTCGCGCGGAATAGTACATTGCAGCACGTCGTTGCACCTCAAGATTTCAATTTTTACTCATGATCAAGTCGAAGCTAATTTAAAATCTAAAAAAAGCGTGATTCTACAATACGTTATTTTTTCACAGAATAGTTAGCTACGTAGCTAATTGCTCCTGCATAATTCGAGCGACATTATACAAAAGACACAGAATACAGACTTCGTCCTCTAAAACTATTTGCTTGTGCCTTTTTCAAACAAAATTACTGGTGTTTCTGGCGACCTCGACTCGTTTGGTCCATTTTTCGGAAACATTAAGGCCACCACGCCACATTGCACGCGTACTGACGTTTGCATAAGATACTCCGACACAACTAGCACGCTGCCGGAATAACAATTGACTGTCAATAAAAACTGTATATTGTATCACATAGAAAATGCTATTGAAAAAAATATTTTTAAAGTATTTAACTGCTTACCTACGCTAGACTGAAAGCCGACTCCAACATAATTGAAAAAGGCTAGGCAGATGATGAACTTCTTACTCTTTCTTCTTAGAAAGTAATGTAGTTTTTTTTTTGAAGCAGTGGATCTTAATTCTTAATAATCCTCAGAGAGACGTTACTTATTGTAGGTTAGACGTTAGGTAATAGTGTCGATTACGCTTAAGCTTCGATTTTAAACCACACTGAACTTTAATTTCACCCCCACATTAATGATGTAAGAAAAATAAATCTTTAAAAGAAAGAAAAAAAGCGGCCAAGTGCGAGTCGGACTCGCCCATCAAGGGTTCCGAAGCAGCATTGAATGAAAGGTAAATTGCGGTTTACGATATAAGACGTATTAAAAAAAAACTACTTACTAGATCTCGTTCAAACCAATTTTCGGTGGATGTATTTTTTTTAGTTTTATTATTCTCTTATTTTAGAAGTTACAGACACACATTTTACCACTTTGGAAGTGTCTCTCGCGCAAACTATTCAGTTTAGAAAAAAAAATGATATTAGAAACCTCAATATCATGTTTGAAGACCTAGCCATAGATACCCTATACGTATGGGCTGAATGAAAAAAAATTGAGTTTCAGTTCTAAGTATGGGGAACACCCAAAATTTTTTTTTTCTAGTTTTGTGTGAAAAGTTTAATGCGGTTTACAGTATATATCTACTTACCAAGTTTCAACAGTATAGTTCTTATAGTTTCGGAAAAAAGTGGCTGTGACATACGGACGGACGGACAGACAGACAGACATGACGAATCCATAAGGGTTCCGTTTTTTACCATTTGGCTAAGGAACCCTAAAAATTAGAAAACAAGTTTCCATATTTGCCATTCTGTGATCATGATCGTTAGTAGTTTACTCTATTGTGTAGATATGACACAAACTTTCTATTCAGTTTCACAGCCGCTCTTTGACTGATGTCAATGTTCGAGCCTTTGTTGGCCTTTATTTTCTTTTGTATACCTTGATAGCTTCGTGGTTTGAACATAAAATAGGAAACAATTTCACAGCTACAATATTTTTAATATGAACGAGGTAAAACTAAGCTACGTAACAAAAACCTTGCTCATCCTCATCATGTTGAATCTCCAACGTAAATTAGGTACCTACCTACACCTACCCACACACAGTGCTCATGTATTCTCATTCATACGTAAACAATAATAAATCATACAAACGCAAATATCTTGCATCATGATATGCATATCCTAAACATATTATTTTCGCCCTCATGATATAAATTAGACAGATATCTAAAACAAAAAAGAACTGGCCAAGAGTGAGTCGAACTCGCGCACGAAGGGTTCCGTACCATTACCTATACAACATTAGACATAGAGCAAAAAAACGGCAAAAAATCACGTTTGTTGTATGGGAGGCCCCCTTAAATATTTATTATATTCTGTTTTTAGTAGTTATAGCCGGCAACAGAAATAATAATAATAATAATAATAATATGTGGGGACATTTTCACACACGGCCATCTGACCCCAAACTAGGGAGACCCTGTACTATGGGTGTCAGACAGCTGATATACATACACAAATACATTTTTTTTTTTGTAAATACATACACTTATAGATAAACAACACCCAGACACAAAGCAAACACAAGTGCTCATCACACCGTTGTTTACCCTGGGCGGGAATCGAACCCGCAACACGCTGCGCAGCAGTCGATCGCTCAGCCACTGCGCCAACCGTGTCGTCAAAATACATAATTTGTGAAAATTTCAACTGTCTAGCTATCACGGTTCATGAGATACAGACTGGTGATAGACAGCCAGACTGACGGACAGTGGAGTCTTCGTAATAGGGTCCCGTTTTTACCCTTTGGGTAAGAAACCATAAAAAGGATATACCTACAGTTTAACTACTCTGAATATTTAAGAAGCACGTGACAATAATAATAACTAATTATACTATAAATATGTGCATAATAATTAAAAGAATTAGGAATAAATTGATTTTGTTACCTATTTGTTTCAAAATTTTCCAAGAAACGATAAAAAATAGTGACTTCAAATTTTTGATACATGATGCATAATCAACAGCATCATTTCTATAATAGGTGAAGCATAAATTCGTAATAATAATTACTTGTTTATTCCTTTGCGTCTATGGCTATAACGTCTTTTCTACATAATCTAACTGGGTTAGGTACTTCAGCAGTACCTACCTACCTACAGATAGAAACCTGTTAATATTAATTACTATCTAAATTCTATGAATTGCATGATTGAACGTGTCACACCATCGCATCAGTATCATTGTCATAAAGATAGACCCTATCTTTTAAGGGTTACAGATAACAAAAAGGTAGGTACAGCGAGCAAAACAGTTAGTTTAATATGCAGCTAGTTTTACTTAGTGAAGTACGTAGGTAGGTACCATTAGCAACGATAGTCAGATAACACAGTTCCTTTTGGTAAGTATCTAAATTGATACAAAAATATTCGATACTATAGTTTTTAGTAGGCATTCCAAGTACAACCTACCTACGTCACGCATTGTGATTTTATGCCATAAAGTTTAATGCAGGTATCCAGTACCTATCACTGAAAGTTATCTGCGTGGTTCATTATTAAATAGTTACGTATTTTAATACCGTAGGTATATCATATTATGATTATGATTCGCGTTAGTGTGTATAATATTTTAGAAAAAAAAGTACCTATTAAGAAACATGTGAAATAAATTCAAAAAAAGTAGAACCCCTCATGCCAGATCTTAAGCAAGCTTCTGAAAACGTAATTTTGATTAAGTAGCCTAACCAGGTATATATCTAGTAATGTGCAACGAATTAAAGCGACATGGATGTTTATGTGCGCGTACTGTTGCGAAAATCCGTCACAGTAAATTAGAAAGCGTGCATGATAATCTGCCAGGCGGTGACGGACCTGTGTTGTGTGTTGATACCTCACGCTGCACAGTTACACAAGATTTGTGAGAACCTGTCTGTTTCATTACTGGAGAACAATTGCCAAGTATTTACTACCTTTAAGGGAACAGTATAAATGCATATCAGTATGTAGGTACCATCTACATAAGTCTTAACTATTCTAAAGCAAACCTCAATGCTGTGATTTTCTCTAATTACTGCAGCCATCAAATACAACAACAAGTACGTACTCACTAAAAATAAAACAAAACAAATCACTCACCAAGTGGAGTCCTTATTGTGACGAAGGTTTTTGAAATATTATAGAATTGATTTAAAATATTTAATAACAAAATCGTCTCACAATATTATACTGGTGTAATTTTGTTTAAATATAAGTTTTATGCACGGTACATTGGTATATAAAATAACATGCGGAGCGTAACGTTGCACTGTAGCGAGACTCGGAGACAGACTGAGTGAATGAGGGCCGGTCGCTATCCTCTTTTATGTTAGTATTGTAAACTGGTATGCGTTGCTCACCAGCCGATGTCAACGGGAGGTAAAATTAAAAGAATCGCCCACACAATACACATTGGATCAAAAGCGAAAATGAGATATAATCTGATAAATTAATCGTTCTGCTTAACCGTTACCTATATTGGTCACATACATAACTGTAAGATTTTGTGTGTGTGCCAACAATGACCGCAGTAGGGACAGGCTTTGTCGGCAGGGCCTTTGACTGTCAAACCTACCTAAAATTAATGCGATTACATTATAAGAATACGTAGGCATCTGATCTATCAGTTGCGTTAACAATATCTAGTAGGTAATCGGTACCAATTTAAAGTCATTAAGTACCTAAGTTTTCTATTTATTTCCGTGAGGATCAGTCGTTTTGTAGCTATCACTAGGCTATCAGGTAGGTACACAGTAGGCCATTTAAACAAAATATCTAAGCTGAATTTTTTGGAAAAGCCTGTTTCAGAAGTACCTAACTCCTCGCATAATTTGGTACGTATATGCTGAAAAATTTGGAACCGCTCGTCGTGACGATCGTAGCTCAGTCACGGTCAACCTCTTTTTATTCAACAAGTGAATACCTATATAACATACTTGACTACTACTAGGTATAAGTAAACCTCGAGAGACCGTGCTATTGACCTACTCAAGTTTAGTGCGATAGGTACTTACTTTTGAATGGTCATCCCCGCATTCAGGCGATATGGTCGGACAACAATAGAATGATCGACAAAATGTCGAATCGTCAGGGCTTTCTTTTGGAATATCAATTGATTTATCTTTAATCGGTTTTTCTTTTCATGTTTTAAGAACATATTCAGATACATTATAAGTACCAGGTAACAGAATGCCGATATGACTATTTGATATGGACCAACAGTCTCTGGCTCTGTGCAGGGGATGCATGGAGGCGGAAGAAACGCCACAGCACGTGCTCATGGAGTGCAGCAGCGTGGTGGATCAACGGGCACAGATTCTCCGGTCTCCAGCATCACTATCGGAAGTCTGCAGCGACCTGAAAAGGCTGCTCGCCTTCTGGGATGAGCTGGGATGGCTGGAATAAGAGAAGAGACAGTTTTTCACGTACCTACAATGGCCCAATCAAGTGGCTAAGTACGGAAAAGGGCCCAGTCAAACTAACTAACTAACTATGGACCAACAGTGCGAGTACAAAACAAAACACCTACTTAGAGCATGTTATATAAGAACCGGCTTCCTACAAGTGCATTTTATTCGGGTATATTAGAAAAAATACAAATTCCTAATCCCTACTACGTGAGACACTGAAAGTTTTGCGTAACTCATTAATAAAGCAATTTACATGTAAAGTAATATATTTACTGCTTTTCGAAGTATTCTCCATTACATTTTAAACACTTTTTCATTCGGTCAAACCATTTTTGAAAACATGAGGACCATGGGTATAAGGGCAAGTTTTTCACGTGCTGGTTGAAAGCTATCACGGGCTCTTCCAGCCCCGTAAATGCCATACCTCTCATCAAATCTTGAATTTTTGGCAACATAAAGAAATGCTTGATGCCAGGTCTGGTCTATGTGCGGGATGGGTCACTAGTTCTACCTTTTCAGAAGCCAAAAAATTACTTTGCCTTGTTCGCGGCTGCGCCGAAGCATTTTGTCATGGTGCAATAGGATGCGACTTCTTAGTCGTTTTTCCTTAAGTTGTTCAAAGACACTGGGCAAACAAATGGTGGTGTCTATTCTGCATTAACTGTCTCTTGTTCTTAAAGTGGGATCGTGCAGACGGGACCCGTCCCGGCCCGAACTAAATATATCAGATAAAAACAAAGGTATATTTTATCAAATTATTTATTTTTGTCTAGTTACCGTAAATTCCTATTTAGGTACACAAATATTAAGTTTTTATTTCTGTTTAGTCAGTCAACCATAGCACTGAAACACTGAAGTTTATAAAGGTTTTTTTTAATTTTCCTCGTCGTATGAAACGTGTGAACACTTTGCTCATTTGTATCATAATGCCCTATAATAGGTAGGTATGTGGTAGCAAAAACGAGACTACGAGAGTTTATGTAGTACTTAGGTATTATAAATAATAATATATTAACCAACATCATAGTTGCTAGCCAGAGTACCATCTTACTTCTTACAGTTTTTATACCCAGTATTCCCCGACACAGGGTCAGCAAAGCTTTGACCTCGAATGGAATAATCCTCATATCATGGAAACCTCATATCATGGAATGCTCAGATTGGTGCATTATCTGGCAGAGTTAGAAAACTAATGACCGTCTTTAAAAGCCTGAGGTATAGTGCAGATGCGGAAACCTTACGTATCGATTATTTCTCAATTTGTCAATCAATATTAACATTTGCTATAACGGTCTGGGGTGGTGCTTCAAAGACAAGTTCCTATGTTTCAATTGGAAAGGGCACAGAACGCTGTCTTAAGATCATGACCTTTAAACACTATCGGTATAGTACCTACGGCTCAATTGTACAATGAATGTCAGGTCATGTCCGTGAGGCGGCTCTTTGTGCTTAACAGTACGTTGCGCCAACATGCTTCTTTACAGTTTGATATTTATCTCTTGACAAAACGTAGGCCCACAAACGTGTGTCCCATAGAGAAGCATAGAACGAAACATGCAGAACGTAATTTCAGAGTGCTTGGAAGTCGTTAACTTTGTAAACAAACAATGTAATATCAACCCGCTCAATAAATTTGACTGTAAGGAGAAGGTCCAAACAGTACCTTCCACACCTCTAATACATTCTTCATCCACCACAACACAACACACACTACATAACACTACACAACTTAACACAATACAACACTACACTACACAAAACCACACAACACAACTCAAAGTCAAAGCATTTATTTCAATTAAACCATTTACAGGCATTTTTGAATACACTTAGCTCAACACAAACAAAGGTACACACAATGGGATTACTCACTCAAACTCAAACTCAAATCATTTATTTCAAACTAGCTTAAGCCCGCGACTTCGTTCGCGTGGAAGTCGTAAAAAATTAAGAACTACTTGAGTACTCAATAGCAATTATAAATTTCACTGACAGACAGTGTACAGCTTGGTCTAGAAGCACGAAACTTTTGCTAAGGAAAGATGTTTCATTTCCGAGCTAAAGGAGACGAAAGTTTGTATTGTATTATTTGTCTTTTATGCCAATAGGAAATTCTGTCGTGCACACGGACTGAAAAAAGCTGACTCTTTCGCGATACATGCTGAAAAAAAAAAGTGATCATATAATTGTTTCTTTTTCACATTTTAAGGTAAAAACAGAGCCCGTACGTACGATTGCACGATTTAAAAACGATTTTTTTCTTTGTCGTTCTTTCAAATATATTATACTGTACGCAAATATACTTTTATTTTATTACACATACGTACACAACAAATGTTGAAACTCCAAACCCAAATATGTTTGAAAAGAAGAAAAAACATTAAGGAAGCTTAGCTATATATTTATAAAACCTCTCTCTAAACTATATATCAATTTGTAGTTTTGCCGTTAGTCAAAATGTACAGAGAGTCGGGACTGGTGACGCGAGAGCAAGCGACGTACAGTTGACCGTGAGAAAAGCAGCTGGTCCTGAGATCGACAACCGCAGCCTTCAGTGTGACAAACACCGACCGACCTGAGACTTGTTTATAGTCATGCAAAAGCACACGCTCACAGGGAATTGCACACGCTTGAATTGCAAGGGGTAATTGTGGGGAATCAGTGGTATACGTGGTATAAACACTCTCACCAACGCCACAACCTGTTACAATTTCAGCTTCAATGATATTTCTCTGCAGACAGACGACTTCGAGTCGGTTCCTGTTACACAAAATAATAGGTACACCGACCTTCAGCTGGAAGATGTGCGCTAGAAGTCCACTTGCCGTAAGCGAATTCTATTCTAAATTTTACGGCGTAACGTAGATGTATACTACTTCTCTCCCTTCAATTTGAGAGAAACAAAATGCTTTTATTGATCGCTGCAGCTTGATCAATTTTGGGTGTTATAATACTTATAATAGCCTGTTCACACACCCAAATTCTCTTGATGCGGTATTTGACTTATGTCGCCGTACAACACATGAATCAGTTCTTCTATTGTAGATACAATGCGGTCAACGTAACTTGGCGCGTCTGAAGTTAGCTGTTTGGCTGCGCAATGGAACTTTTAGGAACGAAATTGTCTACTGCGCAGCTAATCGGCTAACTTCAGACGCGCCAAGTTACGTTGACCGTACTGTACTACACTATCAAGAGTCTCTGTTAGATCCACCTGCCCTCTCTCCTCTGGTAGAGAGCTTTTACCAACTTTTAAATGAACATCGGAAAATTCTTGAACACCTGAATTGCCTCCAAGCTGAGTACGCATATTGATGGTCAAGCGCGATTTATAAACACGTGACCATAGAATTGATCGTTTCAACGATGCATTTATCTCGTCAGCCCTAGTTCCTCGCGTTACCACAGGCAGCGTCTGTCGGAAATCGCCACTAAACAGAACTGTGACCCTACCCATCATGTCTTGGTTTCTGCGGATGTCTTGCAGGGTTCTACAGCTTCCACTGCGTTCCTATTAGTCATACATGTCTCTTGTCACTGTTTCGTGATATGTACCGCACAAATAGGTTTCGCTCTCACTGGCATTACTCTCTTAATCGATGAGAATTTTAAAGCAGTGTGGCAGCGCAATTTAACTTGCCTCCTGACCTCTGCAAGAATACCAGTGGTAATTAATGTTTTTTCTGTTCAACCAAGAGCATTCATTGCTCTGCAATTACTCTGAGGTGAACACGCTGACGTGGTTATTTACGATAGTACTTGGTGGTAGTAATTGGTTTCGGCAGTGTATTTCCGATTTCCACGATTTTGATGTGCCAGTGATTGCGGGGCGGCCGGTAACCCAAACTTGACCACAGGAATGACGCCGATGTAAACGACCACGTTTTGAAGAGAAGTAAGAATTGTTTAGAATACGTTTCTCATTGTGTTCAATGTCACCTTTAGTAGTTGATCTCAAAACTCGCAAGAAGTCTTCGTACAGATGATGCCGATATATATTTCTTCCACAAAAATACTCGTGGGTTTGCAATTCCATAAAACAAACAAATGTCTTTGACGATTGGGAATTCTCGAAAATTTTTGAAAGTGTTTCTCTTCGCCACACTATTTTTATAATCGTTTAATTTAATGTATTAAAAATTATATGTAATTCTTCTGCAGTATAATGTTATAATTCTGTATAACTATTTAATGTACTCTTTGCTAATAATATTTATTTTGAGTTGAGTTTTCAAACATGACATGTGTCAAAATAAAATGTATTTAAATCAAAAGCACTAAGAAGTATTGATATCAACTTCGATGCAAATCACCCTCAAAATAACTTTCTTCCCATTTTTAATTCCGTTACGTGTTGAATTTCAATAAAATACGAAACCCATCTTCCATCAATTCTGTTAAAGAATGTTTATGCGAAATTTGAAGTAGATTGGACCAAGGAATCACGTTGTCCCATACAAACTTTGCCCCCGTTTTTCACCCCCTTAGGGGTAGAATTTCGGAAAATCCTTTCTTAGTGGATGCCTACGTCATACAAAGACCACACCCTGCAAGTTTCAGGTCTCTACGATCAGCGGTTTAGGCTGTGCGTTGATACATCAGTCAGTCACCTTTGCCTTTTATATATATAGAAGATAAACCACTTACAGGCACTTTTGAATTGTCAAGGAGTCAGTCAGTCAGAAAGTTGAGGCTAGTTGCTCGTTCCAAATATTGGGTTTCTATGGAGAAGAACGAGCAAGAAACTCCATGAACACTCTTTTAAAATCAATAGAACATTACAATTTTAGGTTACATCACTCATGCTGAATTTACGGGAAACAAATGTAACAAGTTGTGCACGTTAAAAGAGGTCTAAAGACAGTCATAAACAATTCAAAATTAATTTAAAATAACCGAGGCAGCTACGAGATGACCAGTCCCAACTGACAGCGCCCGTTCACGAACATGACGCATGGATCGGCACCACTTAGCTCAACCATTTTGAAGGGAACCGAATGATATGACACATGCGCCACCATCAGCAAGACATTAAAGTAAGCATGACATACTCCCAACCGCCAGGGCATATTCGAGTCAATGAAGGACATACCTCGTAAATGGTAGCATTTAAGTATATAGTGCTCACATGTATATTCTATGCAAAATTCTATAATACTAACACATTGGTTTACACAATGTAAATTTAATTTAGATCTACATCTTCAGCAGCTCCATGAAATGCTAATAAATTAATCTATGAACCCTTGTCATTGTGGAGCAGGACCAGCATCCAGTCAAGCATTTTTATCAGTGATGTAATAAATAAATTAAAAAAACCCAACTTTTAATATACTCGGTTGCATAGTGTGCGTTTTATATAAGACTTAAATTTCGTCTCATTCTCATTTAGTTGAAGAATGTGGAGAGGTATTTTATTGTAACATTTTAAACAGTACCTACCCCATTAAAGATGAATCTACTTTAGCCAGCCTAAACCCTGGTTGACCTAGATGGTCCCTACTTCTAGTATTATAATTATGTCTGTCACATCTTTTATCAAAAAGATGCCGATTTTTTCGAACGTACGTGATGTTTTCATAGATGTATTGACAAGGTACCGTCATTATGTTCATTTCCTTATGACTTGTATACATGTCAATAACCTTGAACATTTGGCCCGTACTGAATTTGTGGACAAGTGCGGGGGTGATGTAGACGCAGTCTTAAATGGGACGCATTTTTAATTTATTGTAATAAAAATAATACATATTTGTAAAAAGTAACAAAACCAAATCATTTTCCTTTGTATTTCAAAGCAGTAGATATTTTTTTTTCTCTTTTGATAAGAAATTAAGGAGTAAAATGGTTTCATCTCAATGATTTGGAGGTGATTTGACATTTTTTTTTTATTATGTGATACCTACCGATAGAAAAATTGTGACTAAACCAAATGACGTATCATATGATTCATATCATGTGTATCACTAACAATTTTATTCAGATGTAATTTCTCTGTAAATGTCGACGAAAAGTTGCTTCATCTGCATGCTTCTTTCAAGCTTTTTTCGAAAGAGCAGCCTTAAACAGTTCCCTTAGAAAATCGCGCATACGCAGGTTGTAAATGGTTCCGATAGCTCTTTTATGCAGAATAAAAATAGAGTCGATGTCTGCAGCTCGTCCTCCCAATAAAATACCGTATGAAAGTAACTAAAATAGACCAGTCTCGCGGTATCGGTAAATTGCCGGATTTTGCTGACAGCATATGCTGCCGAACTTAGCCGTCCTGCGAGAGATGTTAAATGAGGACCCCGTTGTAGCCTTGAGTCGAGCGTGATTCCCAGGAAAACAGTTTTATCGACGAATTCCAGTTTCTCTTTATTCAATACTATGTTACAATCACTACAGCCCGTGGGGTGTCCGGGCTAGAATAGCACCCCCCCTTTCATCCCGAGGGTGTCGTCGAAGGCGACTAAGGAAAATCTGGAAGTCGGGCAGCAGCGGCTTCCGTGTACTTAACAACTTCACTGCGATCCCCAAGACGCCTGCCAAGCGTGGGGATTATGGCAACCCCCCCCCCCCTTTATGGGAGAGGCCTTTGTTCAATAGTGGACGTCTTCAGGCTGATAATGATGATGATGACAAAATTATTAGCTGTAAACCAATTTTGGACCTGAAAATTATGAAGGTTATTTTAAAAATTAAAGAAGTTTATCGGCAAATAACACCATTTGTGACTGGTTTTTGAATAACCGGGGAAGATCATTAATGTACACTAAAAAGAGGAAAGGACCTAAAATCGAGCCTTGTGGAACTCCCATTTGTACTTTTAAACCATGTGAATTCACCCCGTTTATTTGAACTTGCTGCTGTCTATCATTCAAATAAGATTTCACTAAACTAATCGCAAGTTTACCTAGTCCGTAATGCTCGAGTTTCCGAAGTAATGTGTCGTGATTTACGCAATCAAATGCCTTGGAGAGGTCACAAAAGATTTCTATGGCATCTTGTGCCTCTTCCCTCGCGGTAAATATGTGTTTTAATAAAGTGACACCGGCATCAGTCGTACAACGTCCTTTGGTGAAATCATACTGTTGATCGTATAATATGTCATTAATTGTGTTAAAATGAGCAAGGTTCTGATCAAGCATAATATTTTCAAAAACCTTGCTGAAAGTCGGCAACACGGACGACAATGTCTATAATTATTGGAATCTTTACAATCCCCGGATTTGGAAAGAAGTATGACCTTACTAAATTTCATCAAATCTGGAAAACGCCTTGGTCTATTTAAAGCCTTAAAAGCATTCAATATTAAAGCCACTAATTACACTACTAAGTAATTTAATTCATCTTTATTTTCTGTATATGTATAGGGTATCTACACCAAGATTCTCCGAACTTCATTTTTGTCTAACCGTTGTTTACTTGAGAGCCCTGATACCCATAACACAAGTTCAATCTTAGCTTGGGTGTCAGAAGTGTAAGTCTGTATCAAGTGTAAGTAGTACATAAAAAATAGGAATAAAAATAGATGATGATGGATAATCAAAATAGGATAAACCTAGTGCTAATTAAAAAAATGTAAAACTGAAAATAAAGATTATTATTTACTATTTGAAACTTGCACGTTTCTTAACTTTTGGCTAGTACATCAACGGGCCCAAGCCAAGTCAGTGTAGCGTGTGGTGAATTTTTACGTTTAAGATGGGCGATCATTATTATTATTATTATTTTCGTATACGTGTTATTTTTCGCAGCACTTTGGCTGGTTTCAACTGCATTTACGGGCCGGAGCCAAATGTAGCGTGTGGTGTGTGTGTGTATTTTGTTGACGGTGTATTGTGTTGTGGGCCTAATTCGTGTTCATCAATCTGCATGAACTTTCTCACGATTCGGCACGTATTTAATATTGCGGCTTTCTGTAGAGTGATACAAAGAGTTTCTTTTAGATCAAGTAGTTTTAAGCTATGGAGAAGATGGTTCGGGATAACGACTGTTGTGGAGATGACTATAGGGATTACATATACTTTATCTTGTCGCCATATTCAAATTACTTATTATTATTAATAATAAGCAGCGAATTATCTAGCAAACATCAGGAACACTTCGCCAGGTGACCAGCCCCGCGCCTATCGTCCTGCTGGCTGCTGGTTTAGCGTAGCCGGATCGTAGCTATTCCGTAGCAGTGGGATAGAACAGTGTACATCTATTTTTTTTTCAGTACAATCTTCAAATTCTAGCGCCACACATAAATATATCGTTCTTGTAATAAAAAAATTGACAGTCATAAAATATTTATTTCAAGCGGAAATCGAACCTACCTACGACACGTAGCGTAGCAACCAATCGGTTTTCCAAACTGTATCGCCCAGTGTTAAATTAGGGCTAATTGTTTTCAGCCCAGTAAAACTCGATTTAAAATAAATATAAATACCGCATAATTATTCCCATGCAAAAAGATATTAGAGTAATAATAATTATTCTAAGGATTTACATTTTTTTTTCCTTATCAAATACTTCGTACTGTAGCATTTCATTTATAAGGGGTATTCCCAGCTTATTGATATTATATTGAGAGTTTGTTTATTGCGTTGGTCAATGAAAGGTTATCTCTCTTTATAGAAGGTCTACAAATACCCATGTACAGCCTACAATAGTAGGGGAAGGGTGTACGAGATGATCCCCCTAAGGGAGAATGTTAATAATATAAAGGATATTCAAATCACCAGATATAAAAGCGTTTATTGATGGGAAATTTATCTATCTAGCTATTGGTATACTCAAATTAGTGAATTTATTAATTCTTCGTTAGAATATTTTAACTTTTTTGAAACCCTACCAAAGGATCATCTTGTACACCCCGGTGTCCAAGATGATCCCTGGGGGTGGACAAGATGATTCGCAGGATCACCTAGCCCTCATTTAGGAAATATTCTGGATTTTCGTGGGATTTAGGCAGTTTATTATGCGGACCTTGTGGAAACTAGAACTAATTTCCGTGCGTTCAAGCGTTTTTGGCATACCTATTATTGGAATCAAATTTAATGTAACAGCTCACTTTTTAGGGCCCATTAATTATGTCAATTATAATCCGTGGTGCTTAGCAACAGGGTTTCTCCCAGTGGTAAACGTCCCTTTGTGCCTATTGGCCTAGTTCTGTTCTGTCTCCTGCTTGATTTGGAGGGAAGTGGTAAATATGTTTTTCTTACTCCTCCGCTGTTCTTTTCTGATTAATTTCGTTGCGGGACCCAAGACAGTTGAATCGTTTCTCTGGGACTCGTCGAGCTTCATTGCTCTGGCGCTTTTCTGGTGGTCGCCACTGTTGATTCTGGCTTACAGGAGTTACAGTGGTTAGGGAATAGTGTGGCGGGCTTGTCCCATAAAAAAAAATAGTTAGGGTTTTCAATTATTTACAGAGGTAATCTTAAGTTATTTATTAAAGTTCGAGATTAAAATAGTTTTTATTTTATTTTTTCTTACACATGTAGACCTAAACTAAACAAGTCTTCTAAATAATCTTGGTAATTACGCGGCATAGTCTATAACAAAAAAGCTTTTTTACAAAAAAGCTGGCTTGGCTTGGTGGCTTGGTGGCTTGGCTGTTCTATTTGTTGTTTTGTATTGCCACCGACTTCCGAAATTAAAGTCATGTGTGTTCTGTTTTAAAGTTATTTTTCACTTTTTGGTTTTTGAAGGCGGTTGTCTTATTTGTAAAAAAGCTTTTTTATTTTTCGCTTTTTAACAATTTTATTCTTTATCATCCAAATCCATTAAGAAATGGCAACACAGTCAAAACAGAGATTGAAAGTACAAGGTGAGAACATTACAACATCATCCATGTATTTTTGCTTTCTGTCGATTTTTTCAAAACGTGCTGGATCAATTTCGATAAAATTTATATGGGACCACCCTTGAGGCATACCCTATCCATCAAAAAAAGATTTTTCAAAATAGCTTTACATTTGCCGAAGAAATCTCGTAACAAATATACAAAAAATAGAAAATTAAAAACATACAGACGAATTGAGGACCTCCTTCTTTTTGAAGTCGGTTGAAAAAAAGAAAACATTTTGTTTCTTTTTACGTTTTTAATTATTTTTGATTAAAATCAATAAAAAGGAGTTAAGGTAAAATAAATGTTAATCAAATACTATTTTGTCCAAATTGTGAGATATGTAGCTATGTAGGTAGGTAATATAAATAAGTACGTAAGTTAATGAGGATGATTGGTGATGATGATGAAGTCAGATAAAGTAAGTAATAATAATCTGTATCGATCTGTTACGCGCGCCCACGTAAACAAGGTTTAAAAAAAAACACTTTGTATTCACGAAAAGAACTAGTTTTAATTCGGAGTTTGACCTTGTTACAATTTTGGGACTTTTCGGTTAACACTAAGTCAAACTGGCAGACACAACGATAAACGGATATGGTAGAGGTTCGGCGGATGGGACTCGACTGACGAGCTGCGGGAGCGGCGAGGCAGTCTGGCTAAAAATGATGACAAGACATTTTCAAGGAAGTCTATGTAATCGATTATTATTGAATATTAAGGGTTTTCCTTAGCTTTGGAAAAATATAACAGATCGATTATGTATGTGCAAGACGATCCCCACGGATCATCTTGTACACCATTAAAATAATTATCTTGCCCCAAGCCCAAGTTTCTAAATCTTTTTTCGATAACGATGCTATAAGCTTTCTACACTGACCACGCCATCAAAAAACAAAATATGTTATTAGATCAACACCACACAATTGATAAAACCGAAAATCACTCGCCACTCATAACTCCATTGTAAACTAATTCCCCCGCCTCTGCGGGAGGATGTTGGGGGCTACATTTCATGGAAGAAAACCACTAGTTGGGATTAGTAGTTTCGTCGTAATTGAAAAGGATCATCTTACCTCAACGGATCACCTCGTACACCTTTCCCCTACAAATAGTTAATCAGAGGTGTACGAGCATCGCCACATGATTTAATTGTTTTACTTTTTTGCTTACTAAACTGTACTCAACTTTAGCTGAATAGGCAATGACGCACTCCGCGCGCAACCTTACTGAGTTTACTTAGGACAATGAACTTTTACTTTATTTAGTGCAATAAATACTCTCATTGAATACGGACACCAGACAGTGATTTTATTTCTGTGAACATCCCGTCGTCAGTGACACCAACACCTATTACACTCAACACTTCAGTGTACGGGCAAACTGCTAGTACATTTTTGGTCCTTCGAGCCGGATTTACCACAGCTGGAACAAGCAGTCCTGCAAATCTTATCAGGTACTTAGTGTTTCTATTTACGATAGCGAATCGGTTTGGCCGGTCTCCCAGAAGCGGGTCGCCCCGGTTGGATTGAGAAGGCGCACAATATCGTACGTAGAGATTCCTTCGGATCCTGCAATCACTTCAGGCAATAACATAAGCTATTGGTGAATCGACAGTTATTGAAGATTACAGTATTAGTGTCCAACAACAGAACATATCCACAATAATGGAGACTAAACAACAAGAACTCTTCAGGCGGCAGGAAATCATCGCAGATGGCATCAGAAAAATCGGTGTCAACTTCGGAAAGGATGGTCCTGACCGTAAGAACACAACATATATCAAGGTAAGATTGGATAATCTTAAAGCTCACTGGAACGAGTTTGAGATGAATCATGGCGTGCTACAGAGTGCCGACGACCAAGCCTATGAATACTACACTACAAGGGCGTACGACAGGGTCAAGACTGAATACTTAAACATACTACATAAGTTGCAAGCTTGTCCTGCTTACACTGCTGGCGACTCTGAAGCCGCTGGCAGCCAAGGTGAAAATAGCAAGAACACTGGAGTTTTGTCCAAGTCGGATGAGCTCAAAACGCAACAAGCCACCAACTTTAGAGCCTTTTCTCGTTTCACTCGCAACTTAAGCACTAATGACATTACCGAGAAATGGGACATAGAGGACAAACTCAAGACCCTCGAGTCTCGATGGAAAGTGATTGACGAAACACACTGGAAACTCGACAATCTTCTCGTCGGCAGTGACGTTAACTACGAGCTTGACTTCTCCAAGTATGAAGAAACATATGAGTCTACGAAACGAGACCTTAATCGCAAACTCAACCTGGCTGTACAGCAGCGCGATAGTGCTCCGAAGATAGAAATACCAACGTTTTCTGGAAACTACTCCCATTGGCCTACATTCCTTGATCTGTACAGTGTTGCTATTCACAATAACCCTATCTTCTCAAAGGGTCAGAAGATGCAACACCTGAAAGGAAAACTTAAAGGGGAAGCGGAGCGTTTAGTACAACATTTATCAGTTTCCGAGAACAACTACGACTCCTGCTGGGAAATCCTTAACCACAGGTACAACAACATACAGCTGCTCTTCACCAAACAGATGCAAACCATGATGAGTCAACCAACGATTCAACATCAAAACTCTAACGAGTTAAAGCGTCTACATGACACCAGTCTCGAAACTGTGCATGCCCTACGCAACCTGGGGATAGACACTACAACATGGGACCCTATTCTGGTGCACATACTCGCGGGAAAACTGGACACTCAGACGTATTCCGATTACATGGAAATGAGGAAAAACCCCCGAGAACTACCGGTTTTTGACGAATTTATTGAGTTCATCGAAAGCAAGTTCACAGCGCTCGAATCAGTAGGGAAGAAAAAGAACCCAACAAACCACACAACACCTACGACCAAGGAGAGTCCCGCAACAACATACCAAAGGGAGGCGTACAACAAATACAAACGCTATCCTAAGGCGAATCATGCAAGCTCGGATAGAAATTGTCCTATTTGTAAGACAAATCATATTTTGCTCATCTGTAAGGCATTTCAAGACATGACACCGGATACAAAAATGAGGACAATTAAGCAATTGGACGTTTGCATTAATTGCATGTATTCACACAAAGGAAATAAATGCAATTCGCACAAAAGATGCAGAGTGTGCAACAACGCGCACCACACTACATTGCACGACGTGATAAATGACACCACGTCAGTGACATCAACGGGTCAGCGACCCAGTAATGATAACAAACCTTTAAGTCCACAGCGAAACACCAATCACGTGTCAGGAGACTTTAACGAAGTTCTACTGGCTACAGTACAGCTCAAAGTAAGAGCCGCAAATGGTACCTACATAACTTTGAGGTGTCTCCTAGATCAAGGCTCTCAGTTGAACCTCATAACCGAATCTGCTGCTCAACGACTGGGGCTTCCAAGACGCAATTTAAACTCGACCGTGTCCGGAATAGGAGCATCTGCCAGTCAGAGCAACGGAACTGTTCATTTGGATTGTAAATCGTTGTATGAGGACTACCAATTCACAACACAGGCGTTGGTCATGGCTAAATTGCTGAACAACTTGCCAAACTACTCCTTCGACAAACAAGACTGGCCGCACATACAGAACATTAATTTAGCTGACCCACACTACAACTTGTCAAGGTCAATAGACATTTTACTCGATGCTGGAGTATATGCTGACATAATCATGAGCAACATCCTACGGGGCAACATACATGCGCCAATAGCGCAACAAACCAAACTCGGATGGGTGTTAGTTGGAAACACAAAAACATTCAACTGCCATGTAGTAGTAAACACAGACGACATCTCTCGGTTTTGGGAAATTGAAGAGATAACAGCTCAAAACGAGTCCATGACAGTCGACGAAGAACACTGCGAAACCCTGTATGCTAACACAACAAAAAGACTTGAAGATGGGCGATACGAAGTGAGAATTCCAATGAAACCAAACTTTGAACCGAATTTAGGAAAATCAAAGGCCCAAGCAGTCGCACAATTCAAGCAACTAGAAAAACGACTGGCCCGAGATGAAACCCTGACTTCAAGCTACAAATCATTTATGGACGAATACAAAGCTCTCCACCATATGAAACCATGCAGAACGCTGACTACACCCGATTGCTTTTTACCCCATCACGGAGTAATAAGACCCGACTCAACAACAACAAAACTCAGAGTTGTATTTAATGCGTCAGCAACAACTAGCACAGGACACAGTTTAAACCAGTTGATGGACTGTGGGCCTAATTTACAACAAGATTTACAGGCTATGATCTTACGATGGAGAGCCTTTGAATACGTGTACACAGCAGACATAGAGAAATTTTATCGACAGATACGTATTCAGGAAACAGACCAACACTTACAGAAAATCGT
The DNA here is from genome assembly GCA_947361185.1 of Charanyca ferruginea. Taxonomy (NCBI): domain Eukaryota; kingdom Metazoa; phylum Arthropoda; class Insecta; order Lepidoptera; family Noctuidae; genus Charanyca; species Charanyca ferruginea. The sequence goes on along the minus strand of OX376059.1, from coordinate 13,753,798 downwards.
ATGGCGTGACGCAGTTACAGAACCAATACAAGAGTACCAAATAACAACTGTAACGTATGGTACTAAGTCTGCACCATTCTTGGCAATGCGTACGATAAAACAATTAGTCAAGGATGACGGAGCGCACTACCCCTTAGCTGCACCCATCCTCTCCAACCAGTTGTACGTTGACGATTTATTAGGCGGAAGTAACAATATAACAACCGCGCAGAGGGCACAAGGCGAACTTATAACCATGCTAAAGGGCGGCGGATTCAACCTACGTAAATGGGCCAGTAACAACACATCCCTGCTTGAAAACTTACCCGATGACTTAATCAGTCAAGGAATGTTTAATTTCAAAGACGCAGAAACAAATAAAACATTGGGCATTTCGTGGAATCCGCACACGGATCAGTTTACATATAAACAAATGCCACTTAGCAACAAACGTGACTTCAATACAAAGCGCACGCTACTTTCAGATATATATAAACTGTATGATCCACTTGGTTGGCTATCACCAGTTACCCTGAAAGCCAAGCTGATTTTTCAACAAGGTTGGACCACATCAACAAATTGGGATGACCTTCTTCCAACAAACATACAACAAGAATGGGAACAATTCCGCCAACAGATGAAACACATTCACGAAATAACTATACCACGCTGGATCGGCAATACACAAGAACCCCTCGAACTTCATGGCTTCTGTGACGCATCCGAGAGAGCCTACGGATGCGTTGTCTACTGCAAGTCCTCTGATAAAGAAGGTCAACAGCTGATCAGGCTGGTTGCAGCGAAAACCAAATTAGCTCCGCTGAAAAAGCCCATCTCTCTGCCTCGATTAGAGTTATGCGGTGCGGTGCTATTAGCCCGACTATTAAAAAAGGTTCAAGAGTCAATCAACACAAAAACAGTCACTATACACTGCTGGACAGACTCAATGGTGGTACTTGGATGGCTACAGGGTGATGTGAATCGCTGGAAGAGTTTCGTAGCCAATAGAGTAACACAGATAACACAGATCATTCCATACAACTTCTGGAGACATGTCAGGTCCGAGGAAAACCCCGCAGACTGTGCAAGCAGAGGACTTTATCCATACGACTTCCTAAGTCACACACTGTGGTGGACGGGCCCTTCCTGGCTACAAACCAATAACATACCCAAACAGGACATTTTCACCACAAACGAGGAACGAAAGAGACAAGACCAATTAATCTGTGTGACACAAACGACTAGCGCGCCACTCGTCGAGAACCTTTTACAAAAATACAGCTCTATGACTCATGCGACTCGAGTATTAAGTTGGATGCGACGATTTGTAAACAATTCACGTGACGTTACAAAGGCCAAGCGATTGTCGCACCTAACAACAGAAGACATAGAGCTGTCTTTAAACTTAATCGTCAAAACAACACAACACAATTGCTTTGGCGATGATATAAGTTACATCCGAAAACACAACCAAGTACGGACAACAAGCAAACTTTTAAGTTTGAGTCCAATACTAGATGCACACGGCATACTTCGTGTGGGGGGAAGGCTAGAACGTGCTAATTTAAGCAACTCCCAAAAGCATTCAATGATTTTACCTAACAATCACAGGCTTACAGACCTCTTGATCGACCAAGCCCACAAAAATACTCTACATGGCGGGGCCAGACTGACTCTGGGGTATCTTCGAAACAATTATTGGATACTTGGTGGCATGAAAACAATTAAGAAACAATTAATTAAATGTGTCACATGTCATCGCTACAAAACGCAACGCAGCAATCAGCTGATGGCTGACTTACCGGCGCCTCGAGTTACACCTTCACGGCCATTCACACACACAGGCGTGGACTTTACTGGGCACGTTGAAATAAAAGCAAACAAAGGTCGGGGCATAAAAACAGTAAAGGCATATATCGCCATCTTCATTTGTCTGTGCACTAAAGCCATCCACCTTGAGCTAGTGTCAGACCTTAGCACCGTCACCTTTCTGGCAGCACTGAAGCGACTCTGCGCACGACGAGGAACACCTAAGCACGTCTATAGTGACAATGGCACGAACTTTGTTGGCGCAGCAAAAATATTAACAAAGGAACGCCAGGAAGCATTGCAACTTATAGTGAATGACGATCTTATTAACAGTACTTCTGAATGCGGCATTGAATGGCATTTTAATGCTCCCTCTTGGCCAACTGCTGGGGGTTTATGGGAAGCTGCAGTTAAGAGTATGAAACACCATCTCAAGCACGTCCTTGGAGAACAAAAGTTAACCTATGAGGAGTTCACAACCTTACTCGTGCAAATTGAAGCCTGCCTTAATTCAAGACCACTCATCGCGTTAACAAACGACCCTGATGACATTGATTACATTACACCAGGACACTTTTTAGTTGGCGGTCCAGTACTTGCGCCTCCAGTGACCTCAGAAGTCGATGATAATACCAGTTTGACGGTACGTTGGCGTCTAACAGAGAATATGTACAAGGTATTTTGGAAGAAATGGTCACACGATTACCTTCAAACGCTACAGTTGCGAGGAAAATGGCAAACTCCAACAGAAAATATTACAGTGGGGGATGTCGTCCTCATAAAAGAAGAGAATATGCCCCCTGCCAGATGGTTGCTAGGACGAGTAATGGAAACACATCCTGGATTCGACAACTTAGTACGAGTCGTCACATTGAAAACGAAATCAAACACTATGAAGAGGCCCATATCAAAACTGTCTCGGCTACCCGTAGATAACGAAAATTATGCCAAAGATAACTATAGTCAACAATCCGATTTTGAACAATCACAGCCAACATCAACTACAACACAGCAACAACATCAGCCGAAACCCAGAAGAGCAAAGAAAAGTGCCTTTAAGACTTGCTTAAGTACACTGATTCTATTCATGGTTACGTGCGTGACACCGTCCATACAGCAACTCGCCAACGTTACAGTACTCGACCCATCCCGTCTTGTATACTTCGACAAAACAGCAGATTTGCAGATAATACAAGACGAGTGGAAACTTGTCGTTTATTACAACATGTCGACATACTGGAAATGTGTATCCGCCGTTAACCAATACGTCAAGCAAGTACAAGAACTTGGTCAGAAAAATATGGCTTACTTTGCTATATCTACACAATTCGAGCACGAATTAAACGAGTTAGCCCACTACAACGAAGTACTACAACTTGAACATGGAAGACGGTTCAGGCGAGGGCTCATAAACGGGATCGGAAACATTGCAAATTCTCTCTTTGGTGTACTAGATGACAAGTTCGCCGATAAATATCATGAGGATATCAAATTGATTCAAGATAACGAAGAACATTTGCTGAATCTCTACAAACAGCACACCTCGATAATTGAAGGTGAATACAATTTACTAAAGAGAAACGAGCAAGTGATGAACCGGCAGTTCATCGTTATCAACAAACATCTCAGAGATTCTGTGCAACAAATGAGAACAGACCAAGACCAGGCAACTTTCATCACGGCTACTGCACTTGCCGCAAACATGATGGTAGCAAACCTGCGAAGAATACAAGATATGTTGATCGACCTGGTCACAGATCTTCGCAGCGGCAGAGTCGACACTCATTTGCTAAAACCTGATGCATTTGAGAGACAGTTGAATATCATATCAGGCCAAGTCCCTAAAGGATTATCAATGCCATGCACCAACAGTCTCAAATGTATCCGGAAAATGTACAAACTCGCAAGTGTGCAGGGAAGACTCATCGAAGACTTCCTTATATTTGAAGTGAAAATCCCTCTAGTAACAGATGAACAATACGAATTAACCGAAGTTCATCCTATTCGTAATATAAAAGGAGGCTCCATGATCAACATAATACCGACCGCAAAATATATAGCCGTGAATTTGAAAAAGGACTTGCTCATACCATTAAACGAACAACATCTGTCATCATGCACACAAATACACACAAATCAGATGTTATGTAACTTCGACCTACCTATATACGAAATAAAAACTGCGACCAACATCTGCGAAGCTGACATTATAAACAATCGAGGAGCGTCCAGTTGCCGCACAGAGGTATCAAGTTGCACCAATGAATGGATAAAATTACACAGCAAGGACGCCTAGTTGTTTACGTGTTGCGAGGAATGCACCATGCGCATTTTTTGTCCAGCTGGAATTACGTCACAGACACTACGTAACACGGGAACAATAACATTAGCGAAAGGATGTCTGATGCGCGGTAATAATCACCTCATTCACTCGCACTACAACTTACAAAGCAAAATGGAATTGGGGAACGATGATGAAATTTATGTACCGGAAACTAACATAAATTATCTGCTAACAACAGATAATAAAATGTCAAGCCTGGCTAACTTGGAAATAGAAACACACGAAGAACAACTCGCCGGTATAAAGAAAAAAATAGAGCAGGTTAAAGATCAACAGGAGAAACAACTTTTAAGGTCAGCAAATGTTGAACAACATCATTACATCCTATACGGTTTCATGACAGCATGTGGAATCATATTTTTCATCTGGATCTATTACCAGCTGAAAGCACGACGCTTCTGTCTACCGCAAGTAAGCAGAGCACCAATGCCCAAACACAAGGAAGAGATGGAAATGGGAGAGACACATCTTCAGCGAGATGCCGTCTCTAAAGCTAGAAGAACTGAAACAGGCGAACAGACGACCGCAACAGGAGAGATCAACCGTCATCAACTTGCTGCACACCGCAGCGTCAACAAGGTGGACAGCGGTACATCTCCAATTTAGTCGACGGCGGCGGCGGCGAACATTATTAACTTAGACAATTACTATTTTTCCACTTGTTAATTATTTTAATTTGTTTATTCTTTTCTTGTAGTCGGCAGGATGTACGAGCTGACCACATGATTTAATTGTTTTACTTTTTTGCTTACTAAACTGTACTCAACTTTAGCTGAATAGGCAATGACGCACTCCGCGCGCAACCTTACTGAGTTTACTTAGGACAATGAACTTTTACTTTATTTAGTGCAATAAATACTCTCATTGAATACGGACACCAGACAGTGATTTTATTTCTGTGAACATCCCGTCGTCAGTGACACCAACACCTATTACACTCAACACTTCAGTGTACGGGCAAACTGCTAGTACAAGAGGTATTGATCACGCGAAACGTGAAACGGTGTCGGTGAATTGACTTTTCAGTGCCTACTGGTACCACAAACACAATATCCTGATAGGAACCGTAACGGTATCTGCTGCATCTGGTAAATACCAGTATTATCTGCAAATATATACATGATTCTTGAAAAAAGCGTACCAGTAACTTTTTAATTTGTTTGTGTTCACAAATATGTCAACCGACCGACACGTAGTGAGCCCGTGAGATGACAACGGCCGTAAGGCCCACGCCCCCTCACAGAGAGGACGTTATGAGAGCTATGTCCCAGAAGTGTGCTGCCAGTGGGAACTTTAGGCTTATTTTAAACCTATTGTAGGGTGTTCATTCCCAAGGGATTACCTTAATGATGTCATAGGATTCAATAAGATGTAAGTCAATCTTCTTCTATGTTAATATAATAACAATTACAAACTGCGATCCATCTTTCCTATGTGGTGATTATTGTGTTGTGAGCCTAATGTTTAGAGTCATTTACGGGCTAATGTATTGTGATGAAAGTGAAAGGTACTCGTAACTACTCACACCAACTAAAGCACCTGAAACACGAGCCATCATTAAGCGTACTGCCATGCTGCATGATGGTTGTACCAACGAAACACCTAACACTCTCTCCACGCCAATCCAAACACGAGATCGGACGCTTCTTGTCGTCGACGCTCAAATGAGCAGTGGATGCTGATTCAACGCTGCGCAGACTTTTGCTTGGGATCGTTTTTGAGCCAGTACATTTCTTCACATAAAATTATTATTCGTAGTGTTTCATCGACCGCCAAAACTCTTCCTGCCCGGTCCAATCGTAGCGTTCATTAAAATATATGTAGGTCAAGTATCTGCGCCTATACTCCATTTACAATATCACCAGAGGTGAGCGATGATGCGTAACGAGGGATGTATTTGTTAAGACCCAATAGAATCACTCCATTTACCTAGCCACGTTCAGCGCAGTTCTGGTGGAAACGGCTTAGCAGAGCGCGGTTTTTCTACGTACTATACAAGCGAGAGATGTGCGCGAGGGATGTGTGCAAAGGATGGACGCGAGCGAGAAACGACTAGCAGTCACTAGACGGAGTCTGTTAGAGGTGTATTATACGGAAAATATGGATCAGTGGACACGCTCGCATCTGAAAAGAGCCCGCTACATAATATCCATTCATAGGATCATAGCAGATCACAATTTTTTCTTGGCAAAATGGCGCCAGCTTAATTATGCAAAACGGCTTTACGTCATACGTACGTTTACATTTTTTCGGAAAAAAAATGATTGCGTATTTTGGAATTTATTTACATTAAATATTACCTATATATTCGGTCGTCTATAAAAAAGTCTCTTTGGAGCTCGATGTGTCGCGGGTAACCGGACATTTTATTCGATAATGCTACATAAAAACTGGTCTCATCATTATGAATAACTCATACTTGATACATCATACTTAATACATCATACTTACTCTCGCAATCCGAATGTGTGCTATAATAATGATCATCTGCTGAGATAAAGGAAATAAATTGTAAATGGAAATTCCGTTTACCAGTAACCACTGGTATACAGGGTACCTACCTACAGTATCCACCCCATTTCTAACCGTGGGTGTCGTAGAAGACGACTGAGGGTTATTGATCAGAGGATGGGCAGCAGCGTTCTTCTGAGTATCATAATACCTACTGCGATCGCCAAAATGCAACGGCCAAGCATGGCTATTAAGGCTAAACCCCTCCCCCCCTTGGGGGAGACCTATGCCCAGCAGTAGGCATCTAAAGGTTGACATGATGATGATCATGATAACATATCCTGGCACCCCTCATCTGCGCACCGTTTCACAGCATCGCTACGCACCGCTCAGCTGCCTAGCACATCTCTGGTGGAAACACTCACATCGTTCCACAGCTTCGCTACACATCCTATCACCGCTCATCTACCTCACACATCTTTGGTGGAAACGCAGTCTTAGACAGAAGTTGAAAAAGTTTATTTATAATGCACACTTTGTAACAAAAGTACAATAAACATGTTACAGTCACGATAGACGCCGATTTTATTATAATTTATTTTTACAGCTGCTGTCGCACTTAATTGTAACCATTTGAATAATTTATCTTATGAAATTATGTGGTTTTCATTCCAATTTAAAATTACAGTGTCAATGCTGACCATACCGGGAACGTTATTCGTCTCACTGTAATTCTCCAAATTTAAATTGGTACCTAATCTTTGAAAGACTTTTATTTTGTTTCTTTTTGTTTTTTTTTTTATACGTCCATATTTAGTACTGTCATAGATCTATTTATTAAAATTATGTTGAAACAATTTGAATTAAAATTGTTTCAACTTATCTTTGAAATAAAATGTTTTGGATTCCTACTTCTACGAGCCTCTTTTTTCTAACGCTATTATGAATGGAGTATAGACACGGATAAAATACTGTTACGATGAGACACAGAGCAGTATCGTAATTTCCTTAAATAAAAATATAATAAAAGTAAATTATATAAAACGTTTAATATGCAAAATATTTTACACGATACAGGAAATAAAAGCAAAACAAATAAAATTACATAATACAACGCCGATCTAAATAGGAGTTAAACTTAAACATTTTAAGAATACAATCTGATATGTAAAAAAATAATTAGGTACACGAGTCCCAAGTGTACGTCGAATAAGGCACCAAGATATATTATGCAAGTTAACATATACATTATTATGCAATATGTGTACTTAAATGTAGACCATCCCTCTAGATTCTCTTGAACATACTATATGTAATTGCTTCTCGTACAAAATGTTCTTGTCTCCATAGTCGTAAAACATTACTTGTTTGGCTTTGAGAGTTTGCTAACCTCGTGGAAGTAAGCTGCAAACAACTTTATCTGTAACAACATCAAAAGGGAACTGTTAAAAAATAATGCGCTTGGACACTATTCTTAATGGTGGTATTATTATTATTAACAGAATTAATTTTCTAACTGCATAGCAAAGGCCTCTACTCTCCTTCCGGCTCTCTCTATTATAGGCTATGATTATTGTCATAATTATTGGGGTTACTCGCAACAAAGCCAAAGGTATACATATATGTATGGTGAAGACATGGCAAGGTAGGATCATAGCAAATCACAACTTTTTCGTGGGAAAAAGGCGCCAGTTTAATTATGTAAAACGGCTTTACGTCTTAAGTACGTATACGTTTTTCCGGAAAAAAAAAAATGATTGCGTATTTTGGAATTTATTTACATTAAATATGATATATTCGGTCTTCTATAAAAAAAAAAGTCTCTTTGGAGCTCGATGTGTCGCGGGTAACCCGACGTTTTATTCGATAATGCTACATAAAAACTGGTCTCATCATTATGAATAACTCATACTTGATACATCATACTTCTAAACTCGTAAATACTTTCGCAATACGAATATGTGCTAAAATAATGATCCTCTGTTTAAGATATAGGAAATAAACTGTAAATGGAAATTCCGTTTACCAGTACCCACTGTTATACAGGGTACCTACCTACAAGTTATAACAATGAAACCAATACTGCAACCAGGAAAACTATGAGTTTATTAAAAAGAAGTTCTTCCGATTGTCCTAGTTCAGACTCAACCAGACTTTTTGCTACCAAACTTGCAAGGTTAAAATGTCAAAAATGTATAATTATTACGACGATCGGGACGATCGAACGTTTTTTTCTTTCATTTTGGTGCGTGCAGAAAATAAATGAATTTCATCTTTGAAAGCCAGTTCCTAAAGGCAAATAATTGACGATGCTACAAGTAATCTTTTCAAAACACGTTTTAAAAATGGCTTTTCCTCCGATCACCACACTAGATTTAAAAGATTTCGCGTCATCAATATGTGTTACCTAGATATCTATGTGTGTACCTACCTACCTAAAATAACAAAGTTTGGTCTGGGGAGTCATATAGGGCACACGCTAGGAAATCGATTTTGTAAATGGTGGCCGTAATTAAGTTAAGTAAATTAATTATATTATATAAATAATTTAACGGTTATGTACATCATCTGTAGAACGGAAGAACAAATCTATTTATTTTATGACTATTTCATATCGGGGAATTGAATGTATCTACGTGATAAAACTCACGTCAAGCCCACCCTTTGCGACGGGGAAATAGTCGGGGTTTTACGCGGATAGCTTTTTATTTACAAACAGACAAATGCGTCATAATTTTAAAGATATCACCCATGTTTTAATTTTAATGATAATACAAAATTATCCGAACTGTTCAACATCCCAAAGGAGCTGGTGAAAAATATATCACTATAGTATAGATATCGTCTAGGCCTAGGCGTCTAATAAGTGATGACCGCTTCGTTGGTTTTGAGTAGGTGGTCCTGGATCTGATCCCCAGCTCTGGCAAAAAGAGATTGGAATTTCCCGTAAAGAAATTCTCAATAGCCGTTCGGAATTTGGACTTGTGCCCAATTAGAGGACTCGCTACCTACATGGAACTAATAGCATAACTGGCAAAATGAGAGTGGAATATTAGACCTCCGAATACTTTTACAGGAATAAAGGCGTAGTGTTGTGTTATGACTTCAAATATTATATTTTCAAAATTACAACATACTTATACTCCGTTTGCAATAAGATTAGACATTTACACAAACTTTATTTAAGTCCCTTCAACCGATTTGACTTCTATTCCGTAGGCTTAAGAATGACATTAGAGGCAAAAAAGTGGCTACAATAACAACTGTTTACTGCAGTTGCCATTTGTCATGCTACCAACGCAATATAAGTCAAAATCGGTTGAACGGACTGTAAAAAAGTTTGTGTATATGTCTAATCTTATTGTGAACGGAGTATAAGGGCCGGCGCTCTCTGCCGGCACGGCACGGCGTGTCATGGCAAAGGATTCTATTACTAATCAAGTTATTTTGAATCTTATTTCATCGAGTTTAGAACTAATATTGCTTTATTTCGATACAACCATACCGCGGCACATCGTGGCATACCGCGGCGCCCTGCGGCACGCCACGACGTGCTGTGGCATGCCGCAACGTGCCGTGGCAGGCCGCCGCGTCTCACAAGTCACTTAGGTCATCGGATTATGACAGCTAAACTAATTGAAATAAGGTTTGAAATAGGTGCGGCGGTGTCTTTGGCAAATGCGCGCAGTCTGAGTGGGGTGCGGGGGGCAAGGGAGAAGTGGCTGAGCATGCTGCGGGACGCCACGACGTGACGCGGCATGCCAAAGCGTCCTTCGAGCTGCCGAAGCACGACGTGCCATTCCGTGCCGTGCCATGCCGGCAGTGAGCGCCGGCCCTAAGTCTATCTATATCTGGTCGCACCCATTTCAACCCTTATTTCAATTAGTTTAGCTGTCATAATCCTATGACCTATGTGACTTGTGGGACGCCGCGGCCTGCCACGGCATGTTGCGGCATGCCACAGCACGTCGCGGCGTGCCGCAGGGCGCCGCGGCATGCCAGGACGTGCCGCGGTATGATTGTATCGAAATAATAATCATCATCATCATTTCAGCCAAAAGACGTCCACTGCTGGACATACCTCCCTCAAGAAATGGTGGGTTTTGCCATAATCGCCACGCTTGGCAGGCGGGTTAGCGATCGCAGTATGGTTGTTACAAAGGCACAGAGAATGCTTTTGCCTATACTCTGGTGAGCCCCTTAGTCGCCTCTTACGACACCCACGGGAAGATATGGGATGGTGCTATTCTTTACCGACACCATACGGACTTCCGACACCATACGGACTAATAAAGTAATATTAGTTCTAAACTCGATGAAATAGGATTCAAAATAACTTGATTAGTAATAAAATCCTATGACATGACACGCCATGCCGTGCCGGCAGTGAGCGCCGGCCCTTACATGATATTACATAATTATCCAACTATTCAGTATTGTTTTTTATCGACTAGGATAAGACGTAAGTCGTGGCTCTGCCCACCTTGTAATAAAACAGATGCACTCGTCATTCCTATACATAGATAATCTATCTTAAAATTTGTAACCTGGTAAGATTTACAATTCGTGGTGGCCATAAGTCAGCTTGTCTGCTCTGCCTAGCGAACTCGGTTGATAGCATCACTGTAGTAGCGAAATAACAGTATTACCAGATCATGATGAATAGAGTGTTTCGTCTCCCAGAGCGAGTGCGCTTCCACAAAACAGCTTGTGATAAAATTTTAAACCCAAACTAGTAACAATTAACACTAGTCGATAAAACCGTAAAAGGGATGTGCTGTGATCTGTTTATAACTACTCTATCATTATCATCATCGATCAGCCGGAAGACGTTCACTGTTGAAAAAAGGCCTCCCCCATAGAACGCCACAACGAGCGGAAACCTGCCGCTTGCATCCACCGGCTACCCGCTACCTTAACGATGTCATCAGTCCATCTGGTGGGAGGCCTACTAAGCTAAGCTGCGTCTTCCGGTTCGTTGTCGCCACTCGAGAACCTTTCTTCCTCATGGTTATCAGTTATTCGCGACGTGGCCTGCCCATTGCCACTTCAATTTGCATATTCTGAGAGCTATGTCGGTGACCTTAGTTCTTCGGCGAATTCCCTCGTTCCGGATTTTATCACGCAAAGAAACTTCGGAGCATAGTCCATGCATTTCTCCATGGCTCGCTGCGTGACTTTGAGCTTTTGTACGAGGCCAGCAGTTAAGGACCACGTTTCTGTGCCATAAATCAACACTGGCAACACACACTTGTTATAAACCTTCGTCTTTAGGCATTGTGGAATTTTGGACGAAAAGATATCTCGTAGTTTCCCGAACGCTGTCCTCCATCCGAATTGGATTCTTCGGGCGACCTCTTCGTGAAAGTTGGACTTACCTAGTTGGACAGTTTGTCCAAGGTAAACATATTGCTCAAAAACTTCGAGGGTTTCGTTCCCATCAAATACCGGTACGGGTGGACATTACAAGTGAGTTTCAAATAAGTCAAGCGACACGTGACTAAACCTTAAATACAACTCAATGTGCTCAAGGTATACAATATGCTTTTATTCAGTGGACATCGGACATAACAAAACTCCTTCTAGGTTATGTCAGATGCAATGCCAAGGACACTAACAGTGTCCATGAAGATTTTATAGGTGTATGCATGATAAACCCCATAAAAAAGGAATTTAAATATATTAAAACAATCAATGCATATAATAACAGTTATGGGTGTAGATAGGGCTATTCTGTTTCTGAAGCGTATCAGGAATATTTATTATGTCCGGCGAAAGCAAAGCCGGCAAAATTGTTGGTGAGGGGTAATACACAGTAAAGTTAATAAATCTGAGAAAAAAACTATGCTGACGTAACCAAGGGCGTCGCTAAGGGGGGGGGCAAGTAGGGGCGGTGCCACCCCCCCCCCCCCCTTCCCCCAGAGATTCCAAAAACTTTATGTGCCTTTGACTGTAATCAAAATTCATACTTTTCCTAACCTTCGTATATAAACTTACCCCCCTCTAGGCCATCAGCTGGCGACGCTGTTGAACGTAAGTAATAAGTGTATACTCACTCCCTCGATGTAGTTTCGCACATTGATCTTTTCGTTCTGCGAGTGCGCCATGTCGTCGCCCGCACCCATCGGTAGCAGCAGCACGTTGCGGCCGCTGGCTTCCTGCAGCGTGATCGTCACCGGGATGGAGCCGCCCTCGCGAGACATGTCAGGCTCCGTCTAAAGCAAACAACTCCATCTTAACAGATTTCGTGAGGACAACACGACAGGACAATGTCGGTCGGATCAGCTCACTTTCCATTAGCACATCTACTGTATTTTGTAGTTGTCTCGTGCATGCCTTCTGGTAATTTATGGCTGTTGCTAATTATATTTTTATGCCGCAATAACTTGCTACCCATATATGAAAAATAAAATATCTTATCCGATCATCATTCATAATTTGCAATACACAATGAGACTGCAATTGACGACACGGTTGGCTCAGTGGCTGAGCGATCGACTGCTGCGCAGCGTGTTGCGGGTTCGATTCCCGCCCAGGGTAAACATTTGTGTGATGAGCACTTGTGTTTGCCTTGTGTCTGGGTGTTGTTTATCTATAATATGTCCTATGTATTTACAAAAAAAAAATGTATTTGTGTATGTATATCAGCTGTCTGACACCCATAGTACAGGGTCTCCCTAGTTTGGGGTCAGATGGCCGTGTGTGAAAATGTCCCCACATATTATTATTATTATTATTAATTGTACTAAAATTTTAGGTCGAAATAAAAACAAGGACTAAAGAAGTCTAGCTCATCACAAGTATTCTTCTTATGGCCAAATACTCAAACGCAACTCAAATTTAAGACGCCGTTAAGTCTCGTACTGTTACAGTCACTTTGTCACGTGTGTGGTGTGATACGAGCACGAGACTTAACGGCATCTTAAATTTGAGTAGTCTTTGAGTATTGCCATCAGCACGTCAATGGCTGTATATTATGGTTCAGAACTCAGCCACAAAGGACATGGTCCAAAATGTATAAACCAAAAACACAAAATACAGACACACACACACACACAGAGACACATAATCGATACAGACAAACTGGGCCTCAAGTCTACTATTACAATAGTGTCAGAATGGTCTATAATTGATTTCATAATTGTTGATTTTGACAAGTTTGGTAATCTACTAATATAATGGCGTCATTATGAAAATCAATGATGGACCATTCTGACACTATTGTAATAGCAGACTTGGCCCCCTGTAGGTATGCACAAGAATTTCCGAGAACTATCTAAATAAACGTACCCAAGTTGCAATATCCGTAGAATATGGGAGCTATAGGCTGTCAAAGAATGCTTGGGATTTTCACAGCTATGGTGCCAAAATAGTCATACTTTCGATTGTATTATTTACCAATGATACCATAAATGCTATTAACGTTAAACTAAGAATAATATCGACAAACACTTAACAAAAAATAATAGAAATAAACTGAATTTAACTAAATGAATACTTTGCATGCTTTGACAGCCCATAGCTCCGGTACCCCACGGATTAGGATATTGCAACTTGGGTATGTTTATTTAGATAGTTCTAGGGAATGATTGTGTACATAGTTTTACCGTATCAATTGCACTTTGATATTTGGGTGAATTATGACACCATCTCCATCTCCTTTAGCGCCACCAGTAGTGTCCATCAATTCCTAAAGCCCAAGTATTGTGAACTATTCACTTCTTTTTTGTCTAGCTATTTATATCCGACACGTAACGACACGACACCTGCTCTAATTTAATTATTTATTTATTAATCTTTATGCATATAATATAAATAAACATTATACAAAGGCGGACTTAATGCCTTGGGCAAATGTCTCATGATGCAATTTTAGTTTTTATTAAAATCGGTCCCAATACTCCCTTTGAATTTTTTCACAATTTCTTATAGTTTCGGGTTTGGCCATACGTACTTAAACAGAACAATAAAATTATCAGAAGTCCGTTGAGAGAACTCCTTTTTGAAACATTGCCCAACGATCGTATCATTATTACGTGTTCTGAAAGGCAATTATGTACAGTTCGATTCAAACTTAATGGCGGCTGTGAAGTGAGTGGTTGGCTGCGCAGTACCCCGCCCCTCACCCCCGCTGTCACGTGGAATTTTTACTGCGTAGCCACTCGCCTCGTGTTGAGAGACGCCATTAAGTTTGAATCGTACTGTACTTGCAGCAACTAAGAAGTGCACTCAAAAAGCCTTACTAGATAGATCATTCTGGTAGCGCGCGCAGCAGCTTGGTAGTGAGGGTGGTCAGGGTTCTCCGTCCACGCGCGACCGCTCTGTGCTGTGATGCGCATTTTGTTGGGAGATCCTCTAGCCGCCCACTGTAAACAAGTTTACAATCATTTCAGATTGTGATATTGAATTAGCAACAATGTTTCGACTATCTTTGAAACAATAAGGCCGCCTATGTTATCACTATGCAAATATAATAAAATATATGGTGCACAATAAAGCGTATTACATCTGATCAACATCCTAGCCTTTTATTAACATTTTGCGAGTAATTATATCAGACTAATCAGACGAATATCAGACGATCTCGATTCTATCAATTTGACGTCATATGAGGTACGCAATTTGATAATTTAAAAAATCCTCTGAATGTTTGAGCGCACTGCGGATTTCCTCACATATCGATTCAATATTTTATTACTTCTATGTAGCTCCTGGAAATAATTTCATAATCCTCTAATCCCACATGAAATGAGATGCTCTTTGTTTGTTGTGGTAAAATACGTGAGTCACCTCTTGCAAAACCTGCCTGCTACATTTCGCATTAGAACTATTGTGTAAATTGACCACACTTTTGTTACAGCTCATATAAATAATCGGGGAAATCCCACACCACAAATATAATATATTGTTTTGTGACTGTATACTATTTATAAAAAGTTGTAATTGCAATACAAACCTTCTTGTTGACAAAGTCAAAGACTAACTTTTCTACTTCTTCAGGTTCTTGGTTTGGTACAATTCTTATAGAGAACTTGCCAATCACTTTGCCTGGAATAACAGTCTTCGCTCCAGGTTGGAAAGCGGCACCTAAAAAGGTCAGAATTATAACATAAAATAATTACATATCACAGAATTGACCATTGTAAAATACATGTCGATAATATACCTTCAATGCCGTGAAGCGAAAGGCTTGGGTATCTCCAGCGGTGCATCAATATTTGTTCCTTGTTGCCATTATGCGCCAACTTAGGAGCACCTATGGATTTTCTGTAAACAAAAAATAATTATCATTAGCCAAATTCTGTGACAACTTTATCGAAATTTTTGTAATTTATGTTAATAAATTATAAGATGTAGCTCTAATTAATTCACGATCTATCTTTTGATGTCGATTTTCGGTCGTATCGTGGACTGCTACTTTACTCATCTTTAGCCTATAGCTATACCCTGTTCACAATAAGATTAGACATAAACACAAACCTTTTTTACAGTCCCTTCAACCGATTTTGACTTCTATTCCGTAGGCTTAAGGATGACATTAGAGGCAAAAAAGTGGTTACAATAACAACTGTTTACTGCAGTTGCCATTTGTCATGCTACCAACGCAATATAAGTCAAAATCGGTTGAACGGACTGTAAAAAAGGTTTGTGTAAATGTCTAATCTTATTGTGTACAGGGTATAGCTAGCTAGCGATTCTTAAACGACCATGGACCAACCAAAGTCATCAGTCCATCAATCATTAGGGTCAAGTCACACCGGAATGGCAGCGCAGCGTTTTGCTGCCAAATAATTTTGAACTTTATCTCTAAACCTCAAAGCATAGTATCGCTTCGCCGACCTGCGGCAGCTCGTGCCGCTCGACGCACGCAAATCTTTAAGCGATACTATGTCTTAACGTTTAGAGATAAAGTTGAAAATGGTTTGCCATCAAAACTGTCGGCCGCTGCGCTGCTATTCCGGTGTGTTTTGTCCCTTAGAGATGAAACATAATTTTGATAGAATATTAGGAAACCATATCAAGCACTACCTACAAGGGATAAGGATGATGCATCAACAATATGAACATTGGTTTCAAATTGCCACAATATAATTATGTAATAAATGTATTTAAATATGTAGTTATGTTAGGGCTCTTTGTGTAATACGAATCAAAGTACATAGGGTTCAAAGACCGCCATTTCCTACACAAGATATTAACTCATTCTATAAACAGCTACAAAAATAAAACAGATGGCACAATTATCTACTTATTTATAATGAATTGTGCTGTAGTCTGTAATAACTTTGCTATGTAGTACTACTGTTAGCATTGTTGTTAACTCAATAATTACGACGTTCTAAATTCTCAAGGTGATCTTTCTGTACATTTGCATACTCAATTTTATCCTAGATGCCTGAAAACAAGAATAGTTACAAAAATATTAATCTCATTCGGAACAGTCAGATAAAAAGAAAGAGATGTAATAACATCATACCTGTAGCTATCAGTATCAAAATCAATATTTGTATACAGTTTCTTCTCATTCTCAGTCAAAGGCGCGACCGAGTCGTAAATACCGTCGATTTGAATCTTGCCATCTTTGTCCACAAGCTCGTTCATCAAATATATTAGATCCGTCATAGCTGTAAATTGAACAATCATTCTCAATTAATGGTTGCCTTGTGTTTCTATGTGGTATTACATTATTATTGATCATTTTTTAAATTGGAATTTCAAATCAACAAAAATTATAGACTTTTCATATTACAAGAACTATTTGAAATTTACGTCAACACTTAAGATTAGATAGGTCTCCTTAATTATGTCTAGTATACAAAAGGTAGTGGCAAAAAAAATTTGTTTCTTAACTCATCACGAAATCTTTGCATTATTAAGATAAGAGCAGTATTGATAGTGGCATTACTTGGTAACTAGCTTTCATAATAAGACAAAGTACCTTTACACTTATCAACATTAAAAGATAAAAGCATTGTGAAAGGATAATTAAATGTTTATCAGATTGAATGTAACATTATTGTAAGTAAAATAGCATGATAAAGATGTTAATGAGTGATAAGAGTGAAGGAGTTAAGTAGATCGCTTCTTTTTTCAAAATTTGAGAACAGCTTTGCCTTTGGTATGATTTCTATGATATGATTTTAGATTAGCGGTCACTACATGTAGCTTGTCAGTGTTCAACCACAAATCAGTTAGAAAAAGGCTAAGTATACTGATGTTTTGTTATGATTTCTATAAGATAGACAGAGAACACTATTGTTCCAGCTGCAGCAATATTCTTATCATAGTTATAGCCTTGCTTAATAGAATGTAAATCTTTATTAGATGTCAATGGTAATATTGTACTATTGTGTTTTTATTATTTCTATTGTATTCAGTTTTATCATATAACTCTAGGAATGTAGGGACGGCACAGATTATTAGGGAAGTGACTAGGTAGTTGATCTTTCGCTTGTTGGGTTTAAGGGCCTGCGCACACCACGTTTTTTAAACGCGCCGTCGACGCGCGTTTCTGAAACGCGCGTCGACGGCGCGCTTTTATCCTACAGAGCAGTTTGTTGTCGTTTGTATCGATACACACGCGCGTTAGCATCGCGTTTGTATCGATTCAAACGCGCGGCACCAGCGCGTCTGTATCGATACACACGCGCGATAGTATAGCGTTTGTATCGATTCAAATGCTCTTAGCACTGTATTTTGGCGAGTTAATTCCGGTTTAAGAATCGCAAGAAGTTCTTGAAATGATGAATACGACATTCGATAACAATTTCCAATCAACATGCAATCAATGACGTCTCGACGGACACCATCTTGCTACTGTTGAGGAGGTTCTACTTAAAAACGCAATATGCCAGCGCGTTTGTATCGATACACACGCGCGTTTGCATCGCGTCTGTGTCGCTACACACGCGCGTCTGTATGGATACAAACGCGTATTTGAATTTAAACAGGTGTGCAAAGGTCTACAGGCTGCGTCTGACTCGCGTGTGTATCGCGTCTGCATCGCTACAAACGCGCGTCACCGGCGCGTTTAAAAAACGTGGTGTGCATAGGCTCTAAGAGAGTATTTTTATTAGTTTAAAGTTTTTGAGAAATAAAGCTAATAAAACCTTCATGGACAGTTCCACCGTAGACTCCGCTGTGTAAATCCATTTGAGCGCATTCAATCTCCAAGAAATAGTAGCTGATACCACGTAGGCCATAGGTGATGCAGGGCTTAGTGGTGCCAAGCCAGTAATTGTCTGATATACAGACATAATCTACATCATTAAAGAATCCTTCTGGCTTTAATTTCTCTATGAGTAGAGCATCTAGGCCCTCTGAACCAGACTCTTCCATGCATTCCAGCACAAACTTTAAATTTACAGGCAGCTAAAATTAATTAAGCAAATTAAATTTTTTGTAAATCTTTGAAGTTAACATTGTTAAGGGCGCGTATTCAATTTAGCGCAACTCAAAATCTAAACGATTGCGAGAACGGCGTAGCGTAGCAGCATTGACACACACTAGTACAATACCATTGTCTGTTTGTGAGCATCAGAAAAAGAAATACGCACGAAATAAGCACGAATCATTGAAATTTATCGGCAAATGACAGCGCGCGAGGTTTTACAGTGCTTTTTAAAATAATTGTCTAAAATAAATAACTTTGTACAAGGAACTGAAAAAAATTGTGTATATAGAGCATAAGATTTATTTTCATAAAATAAATATATCAGTTATGTTTTTGTTCAAATACTGGTGAAAAAAAAATGTTAAAGTGAACCGATTTTGTACTTTTTTAATACTGTTTTTTAATATCTTATAATAATATTTTCGTAATTTTGGGTCTGTTATGTTCTTTAAGACTGTATATCCTGTTGGAAAAACGCATAAAACATAATATTTTGGCATACTGTAATGGTTGTATGCTTCCTGAAAGTTAACTCGGACATCTATTTTCGTAAAATGCATTGAAAGGATTGTCCTCGATTTAAAAAATCTTATACTTTTACTCTGTAGTTCCCTAAAGCAAGACTTAATCTTTCTAAAACTGTAATTGTCTTTAAATAATCTGCTCACATCATTACGATATTGCTCTGGGCAAAATGCGAAAACATGAAGTTTTTGTCACAAATCGAATGCACACTCTTAAACAATGATAGTCAAGCCAGTTCACATTCAATTATATAATCTATTGTTTCAGTTTAAAATAAAATAAATAAGGCGGCAATGTGAACAGTCTAGAGAACTTAAATAAATAAATGATTAAAGTAACAATATGTTTACCTCTTCACCAACTCCTTTGAATGCATTGATAGCATGGACCCAGCCAAGTACTGGACCCTTATCATCAGTAGAACCACGGCCATACAGCTTGCCATCACGTTCCACAAGCTGAAATGGCTCTGTGGCCCAACCATCAGATTTCAATGCTGGTTGAACATCTAAATGTCCATATATGCAAATAGTTTGCTTGGAAAGGTCCTAAAATAAATAAAAACCTATTAAATATTTTACAACAAAACATAACATCATTAATAATTTCTACAATATAATTGGTTAGGCAGAGGTGTATACTAGTATGTTAGTTATAGTTGGGTGCCATATAATAGGAGGCAAGCTTATTCCCACATCCCAAAAATACATATTCCAACATCTAAAAATTAATACAGAAATTCCATATAAATTGTAATATTTGAGAATGGTGAACAAACAGTTCATGTATTCATTATGTAAATTAAATATCTTATCTGTAACTGTAAAAACAAGCCCCGAAGATATAACTGGTTAGGTAACATTCTTATTATATGGAAATTAGGTAATTAAGTTTAACACAATCTTGGGAAATAGCTATGTGCTAGCAGTTTTATGAAATCCGAGTCAAATAATGTAATAAACATAATAATTTTATTTTAAATTTGATCATTACAGGCACTTTTAAATCCTGAAAAAATATAGTTTATAGAACATAATCAGTTGGCTCTTCCAAAAAGTAGTTTCAGTCAGTGGGTCGTCTTAGGGGCGGAGTTCATAAGTAAAAAGATTTGCATGGACAAGGACAAAAATTGAACATCTATGTATACCTACTCAAAAACATCTATATATAGGAACATTATCATTTTGGAATTATGAATGGAACACTTATATAAATGACAATGCCAGATCCTGCCCCACCCATGTACAGAAAAAGTAAATTAATGAAAATAATTGTAATGAATATAGAACCTTTCTATACTAAATTGTTTTTCTTTAGAACTTGCGGATTACGAAATACCTACCCACAAAATACAAACTCGTTTTACCTAAAATACAATTTAACCTATAATCCATGTCATTATTGTTTTTAGATTTAAACGGAAACCACAAGTTCTACAGTCACTAAGACTAATGTTTAGTTATCAGCAATAAATAAAAAGTAAGATGCTACATATTGCACATGACTTTTATTGAGTGGGACAAAGTTATATAGAGTTTCTGGCGTTGTCCTTTGCAGCTTAATGTTTCTTCGAGTTCAAAGCACTTTGTTGTTGTTTTAGTTTTAAGTTAAAACAATATAAATTGCATGGTACAATGCTTTAAGGTTGATTTGGCAAATATCTAGTAGAAAATTAGATACTGGAATAAGTTAATGAATGTGAATTTGTGCTAAAAAATATAATGTAAAAAAATAGTTAAATAAACTTATAAGAGCAATACTTACATTTCCCAAAACGCCTACTAAAACGGGGGGCAGTTTAACTTCTTGACCATCAATAGTCTGAAAACCTACATCCCTGAGCTCGGTGGTCGCGCCAACCTCCTTTAACTTCTCCTGCATCCACTCCACCATTCGGACGCAGTCATTACGGTATTTGATATCACACGAAACCGATGGAATAGCAACCGCTTCTTTTAAAAGTTGCTTGTAAGTATCCACATTATCATCTACATACTTAAATACTTGAGGCAATGTTCTATCTGCCATCTTAGGATTCCACTTGTACGTGACTGAAGAATAATGTCGATAAACAGGACGTATATTCAAATTATTTGCAGCAGACGATGTTCTTGCGACCGGGTGCTTTACAACATTACAAATACATTTGGCAGTTTTTATAATCAAAGACGAAGTCATGATGCGATAGCAAAATGACAGCTGTTACTTTGTAACTTGACATTGACAAGTTACACCAGCATGTGACAGAACGAAAACCAAAGAGTAATAATCAAAGAGAACGAAAACAATGAAGAACAGTATTACCAGCGCAGGGCCTGATGTCTCTACTACATTTTTCACAGCATGTGCAAATAAGCGCGTAATGGGCGCCATCCCTAACGTCTTTTGTTAATAAGATAATTAGTTGCCCATGTTATTGTTGCGCACATTTTCCAATTTGTTGCACTTATAGCTTTTAGAAAACATTTCCTGCTGGGGTAACGTTACCGCAACCAATGTTACAACTTATTTTGTATTTATTCATTCTTCGACTGAATAGTTATTCAAGATCCGGCTGGAGTAACGTTTGTAGTTTTGCTGGATCTCTGAAACGGTTAAGCGGATTCTTATCATCTTTTGTACATACATGACTTCTTAACAACAAAAACTAATGACTTCATAAAAACCAAAACAATGCACCGTTCAAAGGTTATTTAATGTGTTTTTATATTTAACTCTTTATTCAAAGCGTGATGAAAATTGTGAAATTCTGTTTTGAATTGAGTTCCAAATTGGGAAGTGTATTGTATTATACAATAATGTATTCATTTCCAAAAGAAGAAAATGTTCGAAAACTATGGCAAGCAGCAACACGTAGTAAAGATTTTCGAGGTAAAAAGCACTAAAATATGTTCAGCACATTTAAAATCCAAAGATTTCATTGAAATTGGAAAGTATTCAGGAGAGATAGTCGTATTTACAGAATTATATCAACCAAATAAATGATTTTATTCTGAGCATCACCTAGAATCCATAATATGATGCCATATTATAGTTAAAGTACAGTTAGGTAAGTAAGATTAATTAAAACTTTGATATATTTTCACAAAATACCTAGTTATTACAATTTATTAGTAACATGATTTAACAAGAATACGAACTTTACTGTATGTGCTAGTGGCGCCCTCTGCGCCGAGTTTCGCGTAATGATCCCTATTAACCAATCATGATGAAATTTAGTTCTTCACGTTCACGGTCACAATGCGCGCGGATTTTTGGCCAAACAAAAGATGATAAGAATCCGCTTAACCCTTTCAGAGATGCAGCAAAACCACAAATGTTACTCCAGCAAGATTTTGAATAACTTCGCAGCCGAAGAAAGATCAAATACAAAATGCGTTGCAACATTTACCTCATTTATACAACTAATTATAAAGCTAATATTGATTTCAATATTATTTAAAAAGAAAATATCTGGCTGCGGTAGTGTTACCCCAGCAGGAAATGTTTTTGTGAAATAACAAAATAAAGTGTGCGTTACCCCAGCAAAATAATGTCGAAAATAGTAATTCAAATGTTACAGGCAATTAGTTGTCCAGCTTCTGTAATTGTTGCGCACATTTTTAAAGTTGCACATATAACGTTTCCTGCTGGGGTACCGTTACCGCAGCCAGACATTTTCTTTTATAATGGGAATATTGAAATAAATATTAGCCATATAATTAGTAGTCTAGACGAGGAAAATGTTGCAACTTATTTTGTATTTGTTCTTCCTTCGACTGCGATGTTATTCAAGATTTTGCTGGAGTAACGTTTGTGGTTTTGCTGGATCTCTGAAACGGATAAGCAGATTCTTATCAACTTTTTTACATAACTTTTTAAGAATTAGTTTGAATTAGTTGGGTAATAAAAAAACCAAAATAATGCACCATTCAAAGGTTATTTAATTAAATATAAAAACACTTCAATGGGTCCTAACACTTTGAATAAGAGCTCGAAAGACTTACTTTAAACGTTATTTTGTAGCTTGTATCTGTCTTCAAATGTATGTGAAGTTTCATTAATATCTTGTTAGAAATAAACAAATTATAATGAAATTCAGTTCTCCACTTTGACGGTCAAAGTACTAAAAATTGTCGGAATTTGTCGAAAAAATTACCCTCAGAACAGTTTACAACGCGTGTAATCCAGAAATGAAGTTATCTCATACAATGTTCGAGCAGGGTAACCATCATTTCGATTTGATTTGGGAATACCTCTAACTGGAAACTAGCAATTAGGTATATCGGACATCATCTAAAAATCATCTACATTTTAATAACTACCTAGTACATATGTTTATTCATCATAGCTTGCAAACTCAACAAAAATATAAAGAACAAAAAATTAAGAAATAAAATAAAATTCTTTTAAACCTCTACAAAACCATTTTGAAGAAAATGAAAAATCAATAATTATTCACAAAAATCAACAAATCACATGTGTGGTTAGTTTTGACAAATTATGACCTTTCTTGTAACAGTTTGACTGTATGAACGATTGCGCGGCCATAACTTCCAAGGTGAATATTTCGTAAAATATTGATCTAGAGCTTATATTTCTTTTTTCGACAATTTCTGCCAAATTCAGTCTTCAATTGACAAAAACAATTAAATCTCTAACCTAAGTAGTTGCTGAGATCTCCATGGCCGCGCAATCCTCCACGTTACGTTCGCGCGGCTAACTTAAAACCCTCATAACTTCTTTATTTCTACTCCGAGAAATTTTTAGTTTGTTCCCTTCGATTTCGACTAATTCCGACAATTTTTTTGACGATTTGTTTTCTGTTTGGGTAACTTGGCGGAGCAATCGAAACGCACACACATTGTGATGTTATTTTATATTACCATCACTCTGTGATTTTAAACGATATTTGTAAGTATTAGTAGGCATAGGTAGGTATAATGTGAACATCAACAAAACATTTATTCTATATCTGTTATTTTCTGCGATGGTTTTAAATCTTAATTTATGTTTTAAAAATGAAGATTTGTATTACTAAAGACAAAGTGTAAACTAAAATTTAAAAAGTAATGGAAAATGCCATAAGAACAGTATTGCTACCTGTGATTGTTTTGAAGTTTTATCAATATTTTGAGAGTTTTATTGAAATGATTATTTTACCTGTAAATAAAATTTCATAACACAAATTCAAAACACTTGTGTACACATCCGTACTAAACTTGTAAACCTATCCTACATATTTTAAGAAGGTAGCATATTGTACAGGCGCCAGCACATCAAGCCATACCTAACTGTCAAATTTTCCCAATTAAATATGAACCTTATGCTTTTGTAATAAAGTTGGAAATCTATCAAAGAAATTTGACAGATTGTAGTAGCTTGATGTGCCCTCTGTACTATGCGGTCGCTTTTTTGTAACTACCTAAATATGGTCGGGTTACCACGGATTTATGCTTCCTTCAGACTTTTATTTTATTATTTCGTTTATTATTGTATGTACTACGCTGCAATTTTACAGGGATATAACTGAACTAAGCAACTAACTGTGGATATATCATTCAGTTTATATACAGGGTTATCGGGGGCCAAATAACTCCGCGCGCATTATGACCGTCAAAGTAGAGAACTGAATTTCATCATAATTTGTTTATTACTAACAGGATACTAATGAAACTTCACATACATTTGAAGACAGATAAAAGCTACAAAATAACGTTTAAAGTAAGTCTTTCGAGCTCTTATTCAAAGTGCTAGGACCTATTGAAGTGTTTTTATATTTAATTAAATAACCTTTGAATGGTGCATTATTTTGGTTTTTTTATTACCTAACTAATTCAAACTAATTCTTAAAAAGTCATGTAAAAAAAGTTGATAAGAATCTGCTTATCCGTTTCAGAGATCCAGCAAAACCACAAACGTTACTCCAGCAAAATCTTGAATAACATCGCCGTCGAAGGAAGAACAAATACAAAATAAGTTGCAACATTTACCTCGTCTAGACTACTAATTATATGGCTAATATTTATTTCAATATTCCCATTATAAATGAAAATGTCTGGCTGCGGTAACGTTACCCCAGGAAATGTTTATGTGGAATAACTTAAAATCTATATGTGCAACAAATTTAAAAATGTGCGCAACAGTTACAGAAGCTGGACAACTAATAGCCTGTAACATTTAATGATTTAAATTACTATTTTCGACATTATTTTGCTGGGGTAACGCACACCAAAATAAACTAAAACTGCAACCGCCATAAAGTTTGAATCGTACTGTACTTGTAATGTTACTGACACTGGCATGGCCACCATCAGGGATTTTAATTTTGATAACACTAAAAAATAGTCGCTAATTAGTCTAAATTTGTCGCCACGTAACAGAATTTGGCGGTCACTGGTTCAAATGATATAAGGGTTTATAGGTGGCCGATCTGGAGTCTCCCCAGCTAGGCCACATTTATATTTAAAAAACTAGGGCACCTAGCGAAGATCTCATCAAGGCTCACCCTTGCTAGCGTTATTTATAAGCCGATAAGCATGATTGATTGCCATTGGGGAATGCAGGCGTGATGTTTGAGGAACAAATAAAAAAATTACATGTTTTCAAAACAACTTTTATATCTATTGAGTCATAATTTTTTTAAATTAAGATGTGGTCAATATAAATGAGTAAATTTTAAACTAACTTAACACTTTCCTGGCAAAAGTTAATGTGTTAGCGCAGACAAAGCAACGAAATGCGTCAGCGTGCCCTTTGTGTGAGCATACGCGAACACACGCCACAAGGAATCGTTTGCATTACGAATTCTGGTTTATTATGACACTAAATCACAATTTATCAACGACAAAATCTTCGAGCATTTGGTTGCTCTGTCTAATCTAATACATTCGTATCATCATGGTCTCCGAGTTGTGCTAACAAATATATTTCATATTGTGGGAGTTATTATTGGTTAGTTTCTATTCTGTTATGATTAGATACTGCGGAACACGCGTGATGTATTTAAAAAGCGTAACTTAAAAAGGCTTATCCGAATTTACTCTAAATACTTAATTCTAATAATCATGGTGAAAAGGCTTTTTGACTTTAATCAATACTTGGTAGTGTTCATTTCACTACACAGCCGCGAAATGTTCTAATTAACTACTTCCGAAGGTCTCCATCTGCTCAATCGATACCCTCACATACGACAGTCTTCTTTCCTAATACTTCATTTAGTGTTGTTCTCAACAGTTGACAGTCCTCAGTATACTGGAACAAAAACACAAAATATGGTTGGTTGACAATAAAATATTTTATAATTGAGATTTTGACTTAGATTGTAAAAATAAGTTAACAAATGTCAAACTCATGTCAACTGATTTGATTGCCTGCCGTTATTTCAGTGTAACAGTAAACAGAAGTTTTATATACTTTAGTATAATTGTTAGTTTTAGCTCAGCTCATGAAATATTTACCCAGAAGCAGCCTCATCATTGACAATCGATTGCGCGGGTGCGTCAGTGAATATCCGTGCGGCGTGCTTCTGCAGCCAGTACGTGAGCAGCGCAGCCAGCGCCGTGGCGGCGGCGCCGGCCAGGGCGGCGGAGCGCGCGCCCGCGCCGCTCGACGACACGAACACGCGCGCCCACATCGCCTGCCACACCGACTCCGTCCACGTCGAGTACACACCAGACTTCAGGTCGTAGTCTGAAATTTAAAGATACATCATATTTTTACTTTATGTGGGTTATCTACATTTACTTTTAATACCTTAATTAATACCTTTAAACGACACGGTTGGTGCAGTGGTTGAGCGATCGACTGCTGAGCTCCGTGTCGCGAGTTCGATTCCCGCACGTAACAAATATTTGTATGGCCTACAGGTAGTTGTTCCGGGTTTGGCTGTTTGTATATGTGAGTTTAAATGTTTGTAAACGCTCCCACGACACAGGAGAAATTCAAAGTGGGCAACGATTTTTTTTTTATTCTTGCCTATTTTTATATAAACTGAATCTCGGATACGGCTCCAACGATTTTCACGAAATTTAGTATGCAAGGGGTTTCAGGGGCGATAAACCGATCTAGCTAGGTATTATTTTTAAAAAACAAGATTAACCAAAAAAAATTCCAAGCAAAACTCGGTCGCCCAGGTACTTTATATTATCGACGGCTAATTATTATTTATCACTACTGTATCCATAAGGAAAAAACAGAAAAGAACTTTAATAAGACGTCAAGTAAGTTTTAGGCGTTTCAAAAAGCCGTAAAACCGAGAAAATCTGTTGGACTTAAACGCGCTTTCACTACAACCGAAAGTCGGTTATAGTGAAAGCGCGTTTACGATCTATAGGATAGGAAAGAAGAATATCGTTACTCATTATAATATACAATAATCGACTAACCCGGGATAATGAACGCAGGGCTGACTGCAGCGCTGATATTCATCGTCGTTTGCATACAAACTCCGCTGTGGTTCCAACCTCTCAGATAGTATTGTGAGAAACCCTGAAACAAGTATTCGATGGTAAGAGACACGGGATGCACGGCACAAAGCAAAGGTGGTAAAGGTGTTTTAATTCCTACTCCAAAATATGTATAAACGTCATTCAAATCCTTGGACATTTTCAGTTAAAAACAGCAGTACCACCCACCCCTTCGACACTCCATACAAACGAAACGATTTAATTACCTACACTACTACCAAAATAACAGACTGTAGGTACAAATACGTGCGTGTGTGTGCGTGCCTACGCGCCGCTCGAACTAAATGCAGTTTCGAAAGCACGTTCGACGCGGGAAGAGGTGAGGAACAGTATTTCGGAGGGTGGCGGGGCGTGTTGCTACTGTACGGTAATACTAATATTTATACTGTAGCAGTACTTACTGGTACAGACATTGCGTCGCACTGTGTGCGGTTGACAGAGAGAGGTGTGCCAGTGAGCAGCGCTAGCAGATGTCCGGCGAACACTGGCGCGGTGGAGGCCCAGGCGGCGACGCCTACGTACAATGGCGCGGGACGTTCAGGCGGCTTCTCTTCGGCACCGCTCGACGCGTAATCCGCCGCCATTATTAACCGACAGGCCTGACTGCTCAAAAAACAGTACAGCATCTCGTCTACCTTTAACGAAATAGTGACCAATCAATTGACAACATTTCAAAATTGACACGACCTTAAAACAAAAATACCATTTCTTTATTTTCTTATCCTGAGTATATATATATATCCTGAGTATATCGCAAATTTATATATTCTTTATTTTTTTTTATTTCTTCATTTCTGAGAAAAATAAGTAAAATCAAAAGACATGTGATGACGTCACATATACGGTGGAATGAGGTAGTTTACCTTTGCATTAGCATTTCAATGGTTTATATGAAAACATTAACGTCAAATAAGACACACGTCAATGTCACATAATTATATGAAGTCTAATAGTAATGATAATAGTTTTTTGACAGGTCATAGTAAAGGATAAAACGCTATTCCACCGTATAGATAGTGCAATCCACGAAGACGCGCGCCACCAATTTTTGGTTTACGGGATTTTCGGATTTTCGTGTCGCTCTGTCCTGATTAGTCTATTCATTGTAGTGTGCGCGTGCACTCATAGGTAATTAGTGTGTACCGATAACACTCAAACATTGACGGAAGCTTGCACACATATACTATAAACGGTTAGGAGGTA
Source organism: Charanyca ferruginea (assembly GCA_947361185.1). Taxonomy (NCBI): domain Eukaryota; kingdom Metazoa; phylum Arthropoda; class Insecta; order Lepidoptera; family Noctuidae; genus Charanyca; species Charanyca ferruginea. Next base: position 13,724,646 of record OX376059.1, on the reverse strand, counting down.
TAGTGGGGCGCATCTTCGTGGATTGCACTATCTGTAAGTATGACGTCATTTGGCGCTTACGTCTTTTTAGAATACACCTAATTTCAAAGTTAAAATTATGAATGAAAAGTACATAATTTTGAAAAACGGAAAAATACGGGTGCCCTAGATTTGTATTTACTTTTATATATCATAATAAAACAAGTAGGTTAAAAATATGAAATGTTGTCAATTACTGGACCTCAATCTTGAGGCTTGTCTTTTTATTTGCTGATATATATGAGTACCTATAATAAATAGGAGTCACACATCGGTCAATTTGTTTTTAGCTGTTTTGGCATTTGCTTGCAAAATATCGACATATTATTATAATCATAAGAATCAAATGCATTTCAAAAATTCACTTTTTTTTCCTTTGTTAATCTAAAATTCATGAAAAACAAAAAAGTATTGAAATGCAGACTTACCAAGTGCGCCGACGCTGAAATGTTGCCATCATAGACCTTTCCAGCTACTCTTTGGTACAGTGTTCGTGCTAGGACTGTTGCGAGCCGGGCCATCTTTACTTGAGAAGCTGTCTCATTCATCGTCCCGTTTGCCAACAATGCGTCGGTCGATATAACTGGAAATAAAATAGATGTCAAGAAATTATGAAATATCTAATAATATGATTTATTTAAGATATATATCTTAGTAGATTTTGCTCCGCGGTTCGTCCTCGTGAATGTCAGTTATCGCGGATGCAGACGAAGTCGCGGTTTAAAAAGTAGCCTATGTAAATGTGGCCTTCCCCAAGGTTCAAGCTATCTTCATACCAAAACTCATCAAAATCGGTTCAGCCGTTTCATCGTGAAAGCCTAAGTTAGTTTCGCATTTGTATAGTATGGATTAATATACTCACATGTGCCATTGCTGTCGACGCTGATATTGTGATAAATAAAATCAATGTTCTCATAATCATCCAAGGCAGAATGGTAAAACTTATTGGTAAATGTAGCTTCGTGGTCGGACAACAAAATTTCGGGTAACACTCCACTTTCAGTTTCATTTTTGAGAATTCTTCGGAATGAATGCAGAGATGATGGAGGGAAATTAGTTGAGTAATCTGTCGATAGCGACATGTTTTTCTGTAAGTTACTCGTAAAGATGTTAAGGAATTCTGCGATCTGAAAGCAAAGGTGATATAATTTCAATATCTTCATGTAAGGGTGCCAATCGCGAACGCAATCCAAATAATGTGAGCCTTGAGATTTGCTCCGTGCATAGCATTATCAGTAGCGTCTATAAATGCTCTTTTAGCGTGCACGTAAAACATGCAGCACGTTGATAACCCAGGTTGGAATTAAAATATAAATTCGAGTTTGGAAGAATGAAAGAAATACCTATTGGACTATAAAGCATCTTCAGTACACTTGTAGTACATGTTAAAAATACAGTTTTACAACATAAGTACTATGATACAATCGTGTGGGTGAAGCATTATTCTCCTAGTTAGGTTATGAAATAACCTGTGTTAAGGAGAAACAGTCCGATCCCCTATAGTATAGTGACGAAAAGTTACATAGTCCTTGCGATGTAAGTACTGGTACGATATTTAGAGTTTAGAGTTTTTACTTGTAGTTCTGGTAAGAAAAGCGAGGCTTTCCCCTAGAGCTGAAAAACCCATACCTCAGGTATATCAGAAGTATATGGCACGAAGGCGTGTAAGGGCCAAGTTATGTTAAGTCTCGACAGCGAACCTCCGATCTGGCCGAGCTCCACGTGGAGGCGAATATCCCCCACAGTCAGTGGGGCGGCAGGCGGCCACGCGCCTTTACTTATGTCATACGCGACTCGTTGAGACCCGATGTAGTCAAACGCTTCGCCGTTGAATAATGTCCATAACACATTTTGATCTGAAATAATATTATCATAAATTACATACAATTTTGTAGTACTAGCAGTTTGCTCGCGACTTCGTCCGCGTGAATTTTCTCAAGGAATATTTTTTTGATAATGTGACATAGCCTTATAGCACTCAGGGATAATTTTTTTGAAATCGGATGAGTTGTTTCGGAGGTTACCCGCTACATACAAACTTACAAACTATTAAAAAAAAATATAGCATAGAAGTATAGACTAGCAGATCGCGGATGCAGACGATATCGCGGATTAAAAAGTAGCCTATGCCCTTTCTTGTGGTTCATGCTTATACAAAATGCCTATTCAAAATAACTTATTATTTTCCAGGTGACTAATAACTTAAAAGGCGACTAAGTGTTTCATAACTAGAGGAGCTATAAATCATGACTTGGCGACTAAACCCAGAAGAAGACGGTCGAGCACCCCGAGGTTCGGTTTAGTTAGGTTCTTTTAAACTCTGCAGACAGAAATAGGAGCTCCGCAGGGGCTCCATCGAACTGACGTCAAAATGGATAAATTCAAACCAAATCTTTTTGACCCGTAAGTCCCCCCTGGGGCGGATCCGACATGGTTAGGTTAGGTTAGAACTGTGACCCCCTATGCCAGAACCAAATCGCTTTTTACAGCCAATTTAAATTTAAACAAAGCTTATAACTCAATATAAACCTGCTACTATTTATACTTAAAAAATCCTACTTCACTGTAGCTGCCAACCTATTATTTTTGCTACCCATTTTAATTATTTTTAAAACCCTAAATCAGATTAGTTTGTCGCCGCGTTAAATACATTCCATACAAAATTTTATCAAAATTGGTTCAGTAGTTTAGCCTTAAAAATGTAACAAACCAATAAACTCACTTTTGCATTATATAATATTAGTAATATTCTCCCGACCGAATTTCGGACATGGCGGCCAATATCGATATAGACTAACCAATTACGCAGGAGATTATATAGGGTGACTGGTAATTAGTGTACGATACTTAAACACGTGATTGTGTTCATGATAACAAATAACTTTCCCAAAGAAAAAATGTTTTTTGTACTGGTTAACTTTAGGCCACAAGCGTACGCGCGCGTGAATTTCATACAGCTGTTGTGTTATTGTGATAAAAGTGAACCAGTACAAAAAACATTTTTTCTTCGGGAAAGTTGTTTGTTATCATGAACACAATTACGTGTTTAAGTATCGTACACTAATTACCAGTCACCCTATATATAGTGCACAAGTATTTTACAAGTACCTATTTTTTTTATAGATTTATTTGTGTACTTACATTATTATATAATAAAATAAATAATGCGTACGTACGTAACGTAATAAAAAAACGTAATAATAAATATAATAATGTTACATTTAAATTTCAGGGTGTCCCCTTGTTTCGCAGACAGAAATTTCATAGAATTTCGTTTCCCAGAAAATGTTTAACATAATATTGGGTTCTCGTATTTTTATTTCGACTATTATTGTTTCAAAGACTATTTACTTCTTCTACTGTATTAAGTATATATTATATATATTATTAAATCGTGTATAGTGCAAGTAGTTTGTCTAAACATAGGTTAGGTTATGATGGGGCTGACATGCCTTAAAAGGATAAAAGTCCCTAAAAAATAAAGAATAAAAAAGAAAAAAGAAAAAAAAAAAAAAAAAATCACAGAAACACAATTCAATGAATTTTTAATCACAGTTTTTTGTTTAACAAACTTATCAAAAAGTAGAATTCTTTTTTAACGAATATTGTTTGTTTGTTGTATTTTTCCATGGAATTTATTTCAACATATATATACATAACAAGTAATAAAATAACAATAATTCACATTAACGATAACAATAGTCAGTCCGTCAGTCATATTTGTATCCCATCTTCCATGCACTATTGCGCTCCTGATACAAAGTTCGGCAGGCTATGAAATATATCCTCCGATAATATATTATTTATCAAACGTGCGGCCCTTGACAACGGAGCAAACTTTAGTAAATTCGTCCTAGACCTTGGCACCTCTAACAAAGCGGGGCGGCGGCGCGCCCCCACATACCCGTCCGGGATACACAGCCGCAGCGCCTCCAGCACATCTGGATGGTGCACCAGCCCGTGCAGCACCCTCGCCACGTACTTCACTAACGCGACATCCCTTCTAACCGCCAGCCTAGTGTACCCTACCATGCCCAATGCAAAAAGACTCGGATACATTAACGGGTAGAATGGATAAACCCCATATTGCTTAAAATATAAATACCTACAGAATTTATTTTGTATTTTTTCCACCATGAGACTGTATTTGTCTTCATGGGGATTCCAAATAATGGCACTGGTTTCGAGATGACAACGAACTAATGCATTATATAGTAATTTCACTACTACTATACTTTTAAAATCTGTACATAGTCTTAATATAAAACCCAAATTTCTAAAAGATTTGCGACATAACTCTATAATATGCTTGCGAAACGTCAACTCAGCTACCATATGCACCCCAAGATCACGCATGTGCGTAACACGAGGCATCACTGTACATGTTGTGCTACCAAAGTTAATGACAGAAACGAATCGCAGCGAAACCGACTCCACGTAGTCTTGTCTGCCCTACGCCTAGAGTGTAATTTAAATCTGCGTAGGCGTGGAGGGGCGAGGCGGCCCGCGAGCTGAGGAGCAGGTGGTGAGCGTGAATACCATCTGCGACGATAAGCTCGCGTGCGCGCCGGAGCCCCGCAACGCCGGAGCCGTGACAGAAACTATGCCTGCTGCATGTTGCATGCTCGCTTGCATGATGCATGCATGCTTGCATGATGCATGCTTGTTTACATGCTATATGCTTGCTTGCACGCTGCATGCTTACTTGCACGCTGCATGCTTACTTGCACGCTGCATGTTTGCTTGCACGCTGCATGCTTGCTTGCATGCTGCATACTTGCTTGTACGCTGCATGCTTGCTTGCATCCTGCATGCTTGCTTGCATCCTGCGTGGTTGCTTGCACGCACGCGTACCTAGTAAGATTGGTTAGAACTGAGAGTCCCATTCCTGGGAATACGTTTTATATTAAATAAAAAATATAAGGTTATAGAATATTTGATTTGTTATTCTATGATATGATTATTCTAACAATAAACTTTATGTGAAACAAAAATCAATGATTTGAAAATCTTGAGAGTAAGTATGCTGCGTATTGATTATTCTATGAAACGAAATTATTAGAAAAAAATTATGTGAACCAAAATTCTATAAAACTATTAGCTATGAAACAACGTACAACCAAATTTCAGCTATGAAGTCACCCTGCATCTATATATATAAAAGGCAAAGGTGACTGACTGATGTATCAACGCACAGCCTAAACCACTGATCGTAGAGACCTGAAACTTGAAGGGTGTGTTCTTTGTATGACGTAGGCATCCACTAAGAAAGGAATTTCCGAAATTCTACCCCTAAGGGTGTGAAAAACGGGGGCAAAGTTTGTATGGGACAACGTGATTCCTTGTCCAATCTACTTCAAATTTCGCATAAATATTCTTTTACAGAATTGATGGAAGATGGGTTTCGTATTTTATTGAAATTCACCACGTAACGGAGTTAAAAATGGGTAGAAAGTTATTTTGAGGGTGATTTGCATCGAAGTTGATATCAATACTCCTTAGTGCTTTTGATTTAAATACATTTTATTTTGACACATGTCATGTTTGTTGATAAATATTATTACCATATATTTAGAATAATAACGCACATATTATATTACTCTGTGATTATTACATGATACTGCAGAAGAATTACATATAATTGTTAATACATTAAATTAAACGATTATAAAAATAGTGTGGCGAAGAGAAACACTTTCAAAAATTTTCGAAAATTCCCAATCGTCAGAGACATTTGTTTGTTTTGTGGAATTGTAAACCCAGTACTTTTGTAGGAGAAATATCGACATCATCTGTCCGAAGACTTCTTGCGAGTTTTGAGATCAACTACTAAAGGTGGCATTGAACACAATGAGAAACGTATTCTTAACAATTCTTACTTCTCTTCAAAACGTCGTCGTTTACGTTCCTGTGGTCAAGTTTGGGATACCGGCCCCGCAATCATTAGCACATTAAAATCGTGGAATACACTGCCGAAACCAATTACGATCCAGGTGCAATGAGTACTATCGTAAATAACCACGTCAGCGTGTTCAAACCAAGACATGATGGGTAGGGTCACAGTTCTGTTTAGTGGCGATTTCCGGTAGACGCTGCCTGTGGTGACGCGAGGAACTAGGGCTGACGAGGTAAATGCATCGTTGAAACGATCAACGGTCACGAGTTTATAAATTCCGCTTGACCATCAATATGCGTGCTCAGCTTGGAGGCAATTCACGTGTTCAAGAATTCTCCGATGTTCATTTAAAAGTTGGTGAAAGCTCTCTACCAGAGGAGAGAGGGCAGGTGGATTTAACAGAGACTCTTGGTATTGCAGTATCTACAATAGAACAACTGATTCATGTTTTGTACAGCGACATCAGTCAAATACCGCATCAACAGATTTTGGGTGTGTGAACAGGCTATTATAACACCCAAAATTGATCAAGCTGCAGCGATCAATAAAAGCATTTTGTTTCTCTCAAATTGAAGGGAGAGTAGTAGTATACATCTCAATGAACACTGTAGTCGAGCAAGATGACGCCACACGTTACGCCGTAGAATTTGGAATAGAATTCGCTTACGGTAAGTGGACTTCTAGCGCACATCATCCAGCTGAAGGTCGGTGTACTTATTATTTTGTGTAACAGAAATCGGCTCGAAGTCGTCTGTCTGCAGAGAAATATCATTGAAGCTGAAATTGTAACAGGTTGTGGCGTTGGTAAGAGTGTTTATACCACCGCGTATACCACTGATTCCCCACAATTACCCCTTCCAATTCAAGCGTGCGCAATTCCCTGTGAGCGTGTGCTTTGGCATGACTATAAACAAGTCTCAGGTCGATCGGTGTTTGTCACACTGAAGGCTGCGGTTGTCGATCTCAGGACCAGCTGCTTTGCCTACGGCCAACTATACGTCGCTTGCTCTCGCGGAGTCTCGCGTCACCAGTCCTGACTCTCTGTACATTTTGACTAACGGCAAAACTACAAATATAGTTTACAGAGAGGTTTTATAAATATATAGCTAAGGTTCCTTAATGTGTTTTCTTCTTTTCAAACATATTTGGGTTTGGAGTTTCAACATTTGTTGTGTACGTATGTATAATAAAATAAAAGTCTATCTATAGATCTATATAATATAAAAGCGAAAGGTCATTCACTCACTCATCACGAAATATCGAAAACCGCTTGACATATTAAGATGAAATTTGGCAGAGAGGTAGTACATAGTTAGTAGACGTCCGCTAAGCGGATTTTGCTACAGGGCCGGATTAAGGAGGTCTAATGGGTCTCGCAAGTTTGTATGAAAGTCCTTCATTTTTTGCACTACAAACTTGATTATAGGCAGAGAGGTAGGTAATTAGTAGTAGATGTCCGCTTAGAACGGATTTTATGACAGGGCTGGATTAAGGAAGTCTAATGGTTCTCGCAACTTCGTATGAAAATTTTGATTCATTTTTGAACTATCGACCTGAAAAGCAAGTCTAGAATTTATGAGTAGGAGACATTTGCTAAGAAATATTTTTGTGACAGCCTGAACTTGCTCTCGCGAGTTTATATATATGTCGGATCGTCAGGTGCGGTCGAGGAGGAGTGCCGAGCGGTATAGTACATCGTCTGGAGTATGGGCGTTCCCATTATCCCATTAGGGATAAACAAGACCTGTTAAAACAATTACACACTATTAGTAAAGAAAACATAATACAAATGGTAATCAGTAACAAGAATAAAGTAAGTTAAAGGTACAGCAACAATACAGTTAATCGAACAGACCATTAAGGTCCCACAGTTCGTACAGTGGCCAAGCCACCCAATGATAAACGAACAAACCCTTAAGGTTTACAGTTCGTACAGCAGCCTAAGCCACCCAATGATAAACGAACAAACCCTTAAGGTCTATAGTTCGTACAGTAGCATAAGCCACCCAAATACAAAGTGTATCGCTCGCTAGCAGCAAGCCTATACAGCTATGTGAATATACAGCAGCGCTGTACCAGGTAAACCGACAGTATTGTCGGGAGCAGGAACTCTTTCCTGAGTCGAATCCGAGGATCGACTGCCATACTTACGGAGTGCACGCTCTTTTATAAGGCGATGCCCCCCACCTTACAACCTCTCCATACAAGTCTATCCATTGGCGCACGGAAGTGCGTCACGCGTTTACTTGATACAAAACAAAAACAATCAATGTACTAAATCTAATAAGATTTAATTATAAAGCAATCAAATACCACACTAATAATTGTCATGAATAAACAATAGTGATTTCATAAAGTAATTCGTTTTACATTCAAAGTAACGTGTCAACAATTGTTTTGAATAAAACCATCGATAACAATTATCGAAATAAAGTAACCACAAATCAGTGTGCACATACAATAAACCATGTTTCGAATTAAAAGACAATAATTGATAGTAAAATCCCATAAATTAACAATAAGAAACACAAATCATAACAAATTTAGTTACACCCACAATTATGATTAATAAACTGTCTCCGACATATATAAATCCTTGGCTTTTTGCATCTGTAAATTGGTCAAGAGATAGAATATAGTTAAGTTATGTCACGTAGAAACCGACTTTACGACAGGGCCAGTTTAACCTTCGGCATACGAGGTGGGGTTTTTTTAACCCCAACACCTTTAAAATGCGTTAAATTTATATTAAAACGCAACTAAATAAGTTTATTTTCATAGTAGCTGGAGTTTAAACATTTCCGCGTCTTTTCATAGCGTCGGGTCAGTACTGAGTGCACTAGCGTCGTGTGTGCAAGCGCATAAAGTGGTTCCCGGGTGTTCTTAACCCCACGTTGTATGGGACGTCGTAAAAAAGGTATGTGCTTACTTCTGTGTTTTTTTGTTATTGTCACCTACAATAAGTGATTTTTAAATACTTTTTTGTTTTAGGTACAGATAGTGAATGTGTCTTACAACCTGCAGGATGATCTTATTGTGGCTATCTTTTTGAAAGATACTGAGACGTCGTCAGCCGATAAGAGTTTTCTTCATATCAGCGAGACTTGTGAAGTTCAAAGTGATACGGATGTGGAAGATGCCGAAATAAACTTTCGACCATGTTTAGATGACACACCATGAACTCCTGCAGGGATTCAGCAGAATATCAGCGTCAGGTATATTTTCCTGACACATGCTGAGCTGGACTTCCATTTAGTGCAACCTTGAGACGCACACCGCACTTTATCTAATACTGTGATTATTTATATAAAGCCAAATATGTCTAGTATTAATTTATAAACAAAAAAAGCATTTTCCATTTAAGAAATATTTTTGTTATTTTTTTATTGTGACTTAACGCGTGTGTTGTTGATTTCACAGAAAGGTTATGTGATTTAATTTTTTTGTTATAATATTTGTTTCATTTGATACATTTTTGTATTTAATTCATTAGTTAAGTAATGTCCTTAACAAAATAAAACAGTAAAATTTGTTTAGCTTGATAAACTTTCATAGGACATACCGATGATTCTGGGGTTAATTTAACCCCACGTTATATGGGTGCGAAGATTTTTTCACCTTGTACACCGAAGGTTAAGGAAATATAACCTAACTCTATGTGTTCAACAAACATTTATTGATGACTTATAATACAACAAATAGAAAATACAACATAATGAAATTCAAACGAATGAAGGTCTTAATATTTTTTGTTATAACATTCGTAAAGCTATAGCTCAAATATTTCTTTGTTTTTCCCCTAGGTACTACTGTGACGCTTTTTTGTGGTTAAAAGTATCTTATAATACGTAGAACCTGGTATTCACATATCACCATATTAATTACCAAATTCCAGATAATATTTTATACATCTTTGTTTATCCCACATTGACCATCGTATGTTGAATGCTCACATTTAAACAGTTTCGAGTAGACTTAAGAGTCGGAAAAGTTTTCTCCGCAGCACACAGGCCATCCAGGACGTACGGTCATACGTAAGTTGTGGGAATATCACCCACCGCCACTGAACTTCTTTCAACCCAGGAACACTTGGCACTCGGAAGTGATTTGCAGTGGCCTAAATGGAAAGCAGTCAATAGAGTGTGCTCCCAAAAAGGCCGCTGTAAACACAACCTAACAAAATGGGGGATTATAGATCCCATTGATACCCAGTGTGAGTGCGGTGCTCCTGACCAGACAATGCCACTTACTACAGTGCCCAAAGTGACCCGTCACCTGCACCTTAGAGGTTATTAAAAACGCCACTAATTATTTATTTATTTATTTATACAAGGTGACTTCACAGCTGACATGTAAGTGTAACATAATTATTAATTTTTTAATAACGTTTAAATAATATACAATTAAACGTTACACCAATGACGAAGTACACAAATAATTTGAAAAAAAAAAGAATTTGATTGGCAGAGAGTGACACGATTATTTATGAAGTAGGTACATATGTATTATATTTATTGGAAGTGTGGTCTGGGGGTGTGTGCGTGTAGCAGTACAGTGTGGAAATTTGTAAATGTGTGTGTGTGTGTGTGTGTAGTGATGAGTGTTATATGTAGGTGTGACTAAACTGGCACTACTGGTCGCGCTGAATATCAGAGTTTTGACGGAGAAGTTGGAATATTTCATTTTTAAGTATGTGACGTGAGGTATTAAAGGGGTCCAATGTTGGGAACTTATTATATATACGCATTATATAATGCGGGTAGGCGCACAAATGGTGACATTTTAAGGTAATTAGTGGAGGCCAAACTCCGAAGGAATGCTGCGATTAATGCAGCTCCTACTGGGTCCAAGCAGTCTAACCACGGATATGAGTCTAACACAAAAAAAAGAACACAAACATCGATTCGAAACGAAGAAGACCACTGTATCATAATCACAAATGCCAACAACATCAATTTTTTTTGAATTGGTGCCTTAAAATAGGCATTTTCTGTTGACTGAAATATAAAAATAGTTTCCGTTCAATATCATTAAACTTCATATCTTCATAACCACGCGGACGAAGTCGCGGGCAACAGCTAGTAAATAAATAAATCCATACTTATTCATACTAGTCGGCAATTCGACACGACCAGGGAAATTTGCCGCAGAAGCAAAGGTTTTTTTCGTACTTTCTGAGGCACGGGAATATCACACCGCCAACTTCCAAACTCCGAGCTGCTACTGAGAATTTTTTCATGGAAAAACCCAATAGCACTTTGCCGACCTGGGAATCAAACTCCGGACCCTGCGCTCAGCAGTCGCGCTAACGACTACGAGACCAACGGGGAAATAATAGCTGACTGGGGCAGTTAATATTAGTATAGATAGGATAGTAAGCAATGATCTGCCAAAAGTGTTATGGCTCCTTCGATTGTGAAGGTTAGATGCTAAAAAGAAAAAAAGATTATGAGATGTATGCCCTTTCATTGGTGGGGGAAGCGTGTACAGGTTTTCAAAAATGTAAAAAAAAACAGTCACATAGAAATACTCGAGCGCGTCAGATATTAATAGTGTATGCGCCCCACGTGTTTCTGGTAACGGTAAAATGTTAATCGCTTTGCATGGTGGGGGTGGCCGTAAGAAGGAGTAGAAAATAAGAAAACAAATTTTGTCGAGCGCGTCAGATATTGAGAAGGGATGTTAAGTAAAGCCTCAAGTAGCTCCTATTCAAAAGACTGACGATTTGGACGCGACCAAAAGGTCGATTATTGAAAATGCAAAAAAAATCGTGACCTTGAAATACTCGAGACTCGAGCGCGTCAGATTATTATACAAACGCTTCATCTTGATGTCTTTGTCGTACTGACCCATAATCCGACAATTATGTGGAGGAATTTCCTTAATCTGACGGTTGGAAAAATGTTCTTCTTTTTCCTAATATACTTTGTTTTGACATAATTTGTTTTGCCATAATAATACTGTGCCATTTTTTTGGCATACAATGCATGCATGCTGCATGCTTGATTGCATGCTACATGCTTGCTTGCATGCTTGCAGCATTCATGGTGTATGCTTGTTTACGTGTATGCATGCTTGCTGCATGCATAGTAAAATGTTTTGATATCATTATGCGTAAATAAATGTATGCTTTAGAATATTATGCTTAATCATTAATATGAATAGAGAAACAATGCTTAAAAAAAACTATCCGTAAGCTGATAAGCGTAATTAATGTTATGCTAAAATAAAATTAGGAGGAACAAACGTATGCTAAGTTATATTAGGTCTTAAAAAAAATAGTGTACTAAAAAAAAAACCGAAACGAATTTTTCAATCTTATGTTTTCTTCATCTTTTATTTTAGGGTTCCGTACCCAAAGGGTAAAAACGGAATTCTATTACTAAGACTTCGCTGTCTGTCCGTCTGTTTGTCTGTCACCAGTTTGGATCTCAAGAACCGCGTTAGATAGACAGTTGAAATTTTCACAAATTATGTATTTCTGTTGCCGCTATAACAACAAATGCTAAAAACAAAATACAATAAATATTTAAGGGGGGCTCCAATACAACAAAAGCGATTTAATTTGCCCTTTTTTGCTCGATGTCTAATGTTGTATAGATAATGGTACGGAACCCTCCGTGCGCGAGTCCGACTCTCACTTGGCTAGTTATTTTAGAAATGACATCTCGCAAGTCAACCTAGGAGGTTGTCTGGTGCTTAACCGGACTTTCCTGTGGTGCCTTAAAATTAATTTAAGGCCTCCGGCCAGGGCAAACAAACTTACATGCACCACACTTTATTGATGATTTTAGCTACTTCGGCTTGTGCAAATCGACAGATATATTATTTCCGCGATAAATGACTAATTTCCATCAAAATAAAAAAAAAAATAACCGCGCTCGAAAATGTCCATTTGACGTTTTTTTTTTGCAACTTTGTGACTCTCCCGTTTCTTTATGTCACGCTCCAATTGTCAGATTATTGAAATGCACACTTTTCTGCATGTAATTAACTTACCTTGCCTTAATCTGACGCGCTCCAGTTTTTCTAATGATCGATTTTTTTTTACTAATCTGATCGGCTGTCCTAGACATTCGACGCGTCGGCTATCCAAGTTGGGTGTTTTACGGAACTGAAAAGGCTGGTTAGGGGGCTTATAGACCGATGTGATCGTGCAGGTACCAATATCCACTATAAGGACTTCAATGAAGTTTTCGTTGGTACAGGTTGCAGACAAAACAGTGACTCTGGGGTTAACAAAAATGGCGCTGCCATATTGTGCGTAAGGTATCTCCAACACCAGGGTCATGCCAGGAATGTGTGGTCTTAGGTGCTCGATGCCACGATGTGTCTCTTGGACACAGAGAATGTCACAGTTTGTGTCTCGGCACAGTTGGGATAAAACATCTGACTTGTTGTCTGAAAACCCTTCGATGTTAATTGAAGTCACAATGAGGGCGGGTTTGAAAAGCCTAGTAGTCTAGCATAAAGGAAAACCATCGATTCGAAAAGAAGAAGAAGAAGACGCTACATAAAAGGCTCAGGTATGGTGGGAGCACTCGCAAGGCTGCTCCCCTTATGTTATACTGCCGCGCTCGAGTAAATGCCAAAATCCCCACTGGGGCTCCCCTACTATTACAAGAAATTAAGCAATAAACTGGCAATAGCAAAGACTTGTGGGGGTCCAGGTACTACGTAAACTGTGCACGTATTTTGTTTTCTCTTTGATTTTTAGTGTCTAGAAACTACTGAATCTCGTAACATCTTACTCCCACGTTTAAGATCACATCCGCCACAAACATTAGCGTCGTCGTATCATCATCATTTCAGCCGAAAGACGTCCACTGCTGGACACAGGCCTCCCCCAAAGGGGCGGTTTGCCATAATCGCCACGCTTGGCAGGCGGGTTGGCGATCGCGGTATGGTTGTTACAAAGGCACAGAGAACGCTGCTGCCCATTCTCTGGTGAGTCCCTTAGTCGCCTCTTACGACACCCACGGGAAGATATGGGATGGTGCTATTCTTTAAGTCCGACACCATACAGCAAACCAAACACCAACAGCGTCGTCGTATACTATAATCGATATTACAATTTCTTACCATACGATGGCGCATCATGGACGGGAATCATTTGAGACAGGGTCGTAGCCGCCGTCAGTAGTGTCACCATCCCAACCACGGAGCTCGCCGCGCCCGGAGATATTCCTGGGAATAAAGAATATTGATAATACAACGCATGTAAACATTTTTCGTACTACTACCAATACTAGAAGTACACTCACCATCGAATAACGAAGTGGTATCAATTCTTGCTGTCACTAATGTCACTGATTGCGATTTATTGCTGTCCTGTAATAAAATAAAACGGAACAATAAATTTATGAATCAGTTATGGATAAGGGTTTTCTTTTCGAGTCGATGGTTTAAGTCAAATTATTTATTACTAGCACTTTACCCGCGACTTCGTCCGCGTTAATTTTCTCAAGGATCCCTAATTTATTGATAATGCAATATAGCCTATAGCACTCAGGAAGAACGTAGCTTCTTATTGGTAAAAGAATTTTTAAAATCGGATGGGAAGTTTCGGAGATTACCCCATACATACAAACTTACAAACAAATTTTTCCTCTTTATAATATTATTATAATAGTATAGATTTTGTTAGAGACCTTGGGCCTAGGTAGCTACGTTTATCGCGGCATCAATATCGCGAGTATGAGCGCTTTCCATATGGTCACTGAAAATCACATACGAGTGGCAGGTGTTCATGGGGTTAAGCAAAGTTGAGTGGTGGTGATGAGTGATGTTTCTCACACAACTTACGTCTCACCGTAGATGGTCGGTCCTGGGTGGCCTGTATGCTACGCCAAAAGCTTTTCAGACTCTTAAGTCTACCCAGAGCTGTTCAATATTTGTAGAGGAGATGTCGGGAATCGGATTCTTAAGAGCGCCCATCCCCATCGAACGAACTTCCACGCGAGAGTGATTGAATTTTTTTTGTATAAACTAACGCAAAGCTCGAAAACAAACGAGTGAATGAGAACGCGATAACATCACAGGTAAATTGGCGCGCGGAAATTTCACAAAACTTGTTCCAGGACATACGTGTTTTTGAAAACGCCTTGCAAGATTTTGGTAAAAATGTTTGTAATTTAGAATCTCCATTACATGTGCAAGGTTTCTATTAGCTGTTTTTTTTACTTTTTCAATGTATGAGTGCATTATGAACGGCCAAAGTTCAGATTAAATTGTGCAAAAAAACTGATTTTCGGACGTGTTTACTGAATTGGTTTCTCAAAAAAATGTATTTCTGTTCAAGTGAGCATGCAACATCCACATCCCTACGAACGACGGGTGATGTAATACCGGCCAAAGTGTAGATCTTGTTGGGCGGATTCGGTTCTAAGTAGCACGATATAATTCGACACGGCTCGTTCAGGGCAAAGTCGACTTGCTTTGCATGAGCGAATCGGTGCCGGTGGCAATGCCGGTTGTGCGAAGAACATCGGCTCCCCAGTCTTGTGGCAGTGTACATTAAGTACCCTGTTTGAAATGTATTGTTAAGAAAGAAAGCGCCTGATTTGGTTTTGGTAATATTAGATAATTATCTCATCTTGCAGTTTCTAAATCGATTTTCAGCATATCAGCCTGAAAACAATCACGGCCGGATGCAGGGTTTCCCCCAGTATTTCGACATGATTGGCCCTACGCTATCAGTAGTACATCTAGTGGATTCTTACGGTTTGAGCATTGTTGCCTTTGAGAACTTTTCGGCCCTATCGACCATCTGATTGAACTAAACGATTGAAACAAATTCAGAGTTTATACAACACACCGTCACCTTTTACCGTCTATAGGCGGCAGGCAGGCAGTACACAGGCGACTACTTAACATTTATATATCAACAGTAGTACGAACCTTTGTCCTAGGGAAGAGAGAATAGTACACATTGTGATCACCCAGAGGATCGCATACTTTTGTAGGTGTAAACAAGGCTGATGAAGCAGATCTGTAAGAAAAACCTTTCATTTTACATCAAAGGACAATGCAAGAAACTCTATAGAACTTTGCCCCACTCAATAAAAGTCATGTGCAATATGTAGCATCTTACTGTTTATTTATTGCTGGTAACTAAATATTAGTCTAAGTGACTGTAGAACTTGCGGTTTCCGTTTAAATCTAAAAACAATAATGACATTGATTATAGGTTAAATTGTATTTTAGGTAAAATGAGTTTGTATTTTGTGGGTAGGTATTTCGTAATCCGCAAGTTCTAAAGAAAAACAATTTAGTATAGAAAGGTTCTATATTCATTACAATTATTTTCATTAATTTACTTTTCTGTACATGGGTTACTTTTTCTGTACATGGGTTACTTTTTCTGTACATGGGTGGGGCAGGATCTGGCATTGTCATTCAAAATGATTATTGAAATAAGTTCTAAATGTAAAGTATTATTCAATATGCACATACATTTCTTACATTGTTCTGAAAATTCTATCGCAAGTCCATCCATTGTTTTACTATAAAGAACAGGGATTCAAATAGCTTTGATTGTAAGTCCCACATAAAGAAATTTTGTGCTTGCGAACACGCTTTTACACATTGTTACAACATATGCTATTAGGTACTAGTCTACTAACCTTCTTAAACATACTTCAGTGTCAACCGCAGCAAACATAAAGGAATTCAATTGTACTGAGCAAAGTGGTCTGCCCTTCTGATTGGACTTATCAACAAGATTGTACCTGAAAATGTCAATGACTCATTAAATACAATTCAGAATTGAATAAGTTAATATCAGAATCCTTAACAAGTTTTAAAAAAGCTAGTGCATCTCTGGATTGAGTCAAGTTAATAAATGAATATTTATTAATTAATAAAATCAAAACACATTCATTTGTCAAAACTCATAGCCAAAATCTATTAATTTGTCAAATACAACAAAATAAACTTTTTGCCCTGATAAGTAGATCAGTCAATTCAAACATTAGGCAGAATGGTTAAGATCTGAACCTCAGCAACTATACCTAAGCACAGTAGGGTAACCATATCATACTTTAGTTAAATGTGCTTCAGGCGGAAGCTCCGATAGGTCGACCATACATTTTAGGCTAGAGCTTTACGCTAAACGCAGACTAAGCTATTAAACTATTTGAGATTTAGCAGAAAAGTTTCCTTTCAAAATAAAAATAATAAACATTCCTCAAATTTCACTCACAAAGTTGTACAGAGGCCAGCACATCAAGCTACTACAATCTGACAAATTTCTTTGATAGATTTTCAACTTTATTACAAAAGCATAAGGTTCATATTTAATTGGGAAAATTTGACAGTTAGGTATGGCTTGATGTGCTGGCGTCTGTACATACAAAACTTAACATAGTTTGTGTACATGTACACAAATGAGATAGGTACCTACATTTAGAATACTCAGATTAGCCAAGGACATGGTCCAACATGCATGGACCAAAAACCCAAAATCAAAACCTAATTGATACGGTCAAACAGTGTGCCCAATAATTCCCTACAACTATCTAAATAAATGCGCAAAAAAAAAAGTTGAGTAATATCAAAATTTCTACTTCCCACATTATTACAAAAAATAAACCACGGTACAGCACCCATTTCGCGCGGAAATTTCAAGCCAACTGATCGCGTTCGCTTCACTTCGCGCCGCACCGCTCCGCACCTAACGTGCATTTGACAACGTGCATTTGACAACATACATAGGACACTTCAATAGGTTTCGACTGTTTGTTGTTTTCGCGCCGCGTCGTCGCGCCGTTTCGCGTTCCCTTTGAATCGCCTACGTAAGACGCCGCGTTAGAAAGGCACTTTGAGCGCCAGGGGGGACACCGTGTGTCCGACCCTAGTGGAGGTTTTTTTAATAATAATAATAAATTTATTTTTCAAAAAAAACTTAGTAATACTTTACAGTAATAGTTTGGCAATATTCATTTCTAATAAATGGATGTCGCCACTGCGACCGAACTAGGCAAAGCCTGTATTTCGGTTTTGCCAGCAAAACAAATATGTAAATATGTTCAGTTGTACTACTCATTAATTTTAATTTTGACTAAGTTAAAGCTAACTTGCATTATTTAAAATGATATTAAATATAATTTAACAAGTCTTAAATCTGAGTGAAGTGTTTGTGAGTGTGTGTTGGTATATGGGGGTGTGTAAGGGTGAGTGTATGTGAGTGTAGGGGGTGAGTGTGTGTGATTGTGAGTGTATTAGCGTGTTTTTAACTAAGATTATTTTAAGTAATTAAAACCTAACATTCTAATTATTGTACCACGTTTAGTAACAGCTCCGTTTCATCATAATTGAGTTGTTGTAAATATTCACTTACAACTTGTTTACATTTTGATTTGGTAAGAGGGTAAATATTTTTTTTTATTAATTCTATTATAGAGGAACAGACCAAGAAATTCAATAAATCTTTTACTAAATTCGGTTTTGCAAGTGGCCCGTTCCCTACTATTTTATTTCGTCGTTTTTGCACGAGAGGGTCATAAGGAAGTTTTATAAGCTATTTCAAAAGAATGTTGAGGATGAAAAGTTGCCTTACGGTTAGAACCCCACAAATCTGATATAGAGACACAGTAGGAAAAAGGACTGGCTTGATAATACACACCTTTAAAATTGCGCGCTGTGCGATTTCAATGGATTTCATAGTGGTTTTACAAGTGCCCCCCCAGGATGAAATGCAATAATTTAATAAAGACTGTCCTAGGGCATAATAAATTTGTTTTAAGAGATAAGGTTCCGCAGCATGTCGCAAGTTTTTAAAAACATATATAAGTTTGCAGACTCGAGCACCAAGCAGTTTTATATGTTCTTTGAAATTAAGATTTCTGTCTATATTAATATAATTATAATGTTTGAAATTTAGCTTTTCTAAAAAGAAAATTATGGTGTAACTTATTAACCTTAACTGGTATTTCTTGGGTTTTTCAATCCAAAATGTGTTAGGCCTGACTGATCCAATAACTGTATTTTTTGTAAAATACTGTCACATATTTTGCCCAAATTTTTTAAGAAGAAATAGTAGTAGTATTTTTGTAGGTAGGTACCTACCTCAATCTGCAAGTTGAACTTCCCTCAACAAGGTTGTTGCCTGGCAGAGGCAGAACATCTGCAACTTGCAGATGTTCTGCCTCTGCTAGGCAATAAGTTCATTCTGATGTTAGACAATTAATTAATGGATTAGGGTTACAAGTTTAGTAAATTTTTAAATAAATGTATGTTTAATTTTATCAATAAATAAAATGATCACTCATTTAAATGCACATTAAAAAGGCACATAAGTGCAGTCTAGTAACATAGAAATTAGATTCACATACTTTTGATAGCATTGTTCAATTTTATCAATCTCTGATGTTCTTGATTTTGGCAAGTAAAATATGGGAAATGGAATATCTCTTCGTAGGAGCCCAGTTCCTTTTTCATTCCATGTAATACCACCAGCCGCAGTAGCTGAGCAAGTACTTCCTGCAGCTGATGAATATTCATTGGGGCATCTAGACTCTTGACTGAATGATGCAGCACTGCAAAAAAGTAAACAATATTAGTAATCACATACTGGTGTATGTATGTATGTTATTGGACTTTATGGACATCCATTATGCATGATGGCTGGCAAACACAGCAAACCTAGCTCCACAGCTCAGGAAAGTTCTGGGAGCTCCACAGGTTTGTCAGTCACCTCACTGTGTATGTACTTGTGGTGATCCAAGTCAAAATCAAAGCATTTATTTCAATTAAACCATTTACAGGCACTTTTAAATTGTCAAGAAGTCGGTCAGTTAGTCAGAGAGTTGAAGCTAGTTGCTCGTTCCAAAACGTAGGTAGGTCTCTATGGAGAAGAACGAGCAAGAAACTCCACGGACACTCTTTTAAATCAAGGTTTTTACATGATTCTTGTTGCTTCTATATGTGAAAACTATGAAGGAAATCTAACAATACAAACACAAAAAAGAAGCAAGATAAAGTCTATGGCAGATAAAAGCTGACCAATCTCTACTGACAGCGCCCGTTCACAAACATGACGCGTGAATCAGCACCATTCAGCTCAACCATTTTGAAGGGAGCCGAATGATCCAACACACGCGCCACCATCAGCGAGACATTTGAGCGAGCATGACAATACTCCCAACCGCCATGTTAATTTTTGTCAAACATATAGGTATTAACAATGATATTCTAATAAACAGATATGTTATACACTCACAAAACAAACGAAAAAAGTGTTCCGCGCAGCAGCGGCTGCACACATTTACACTTTTCATTCATTTTACAATTCACTACAAGTCAAAATGTTGAAAAGGGATGGCTTGAAAAAATCAACAAGAAAAAAAGAGACAGTTAGTGTTGTCAATTGCGCGTGAATGTAAACGGACATTATCCTGGCCACCAATCACCGCGTCTTGGCATCACAGACTAGCAAAATTTTACGAGACAGAAGGTACAAACCGCGAGTACATTTATACACGCGGTTTGTACCTATAACAACGAATAAACAGGACTAAATGTATAATAGAATATATAATTATAATAATATACAGAGTAGAAAATATTTATTTTGTAATAAAATTAATTTCTTTGTTTACGAACAAATGCGATCCATTCTTGAAGCCAGATCTCATTGGATAACCTTAACGAAGAAAAGATAATAAATATCTGTTGTCATATTGTTTAATTTCTAATTAGGTATATACCTAAATGATTGAATAAAACAAAATGATTAAATATTACAAAGGTTAGAAAAAAGAAAAACAGAACTGTGGGTAAACAATGACTTTACTGCCTACGATATCGCATCTGTACTTTTATTCTATGTCCGGAGTGAACGCGTCCTTGTCTTGCTCACGTGAAACAATGTACTTCCATTTCTTTCTTTTTTCTAACCTCCAAATATAAGAATATTAGGAAAATAATTAAAATATATAAACAAATCGATGTATATTGCGTAGTTACATGTGGTATGAGATCCCTTGTGCTTTATTAAATTGGGTATCATAATTGGTACACTTTCTAAATACACAAAATAGCATTTTTTTATTTTTTTAGCTGCTTTAACAAAGCGTACCATTCGTCGCCATGCGTGACGCAGACTAAAGGCAATACGTCCCAATTAGGACGTTTTTGAATCTTCAAAATTGGGCGCTCATAACATATCTGTTTAATATAATATCATTGGGTATTAATATACTTAGTAAATGGCTCCATGGTATTCACATTTACAAAATTTAAATAATGCTGCTAAATTATACAAAACTAAGGTTTCCAATGTATATTATTTTATCATATGAAGTGTGATAACTTGATAAGTAAATAATTTAAAAATATCTATGTATAATAATAATGATACTCGTTACTCATGTCAATAGAAAAAGGGGTAGGAAACATCATCTTCTTCCAATTTGGAAATTCCCTAAACTGGCTGTGGAGCAGGACCAGCATTCAGCTAAGCATTTTTATCATTGATGTAAATTTCTAACTTATAATATGCTTGTCTACATAGTGTGCGTTTAATACATGTTTTAAATTGTTTTTCATTCAATTGTAGAATCAAGTGGTATTTTATTATAGCATTTTACACAGTACCCCATAAAAGAAGTATGTACTTTTGACAATCTAAAGCTTGGCTGATTTAATTTGTTCCTATTTCTAGTATAAACATTATGTCTGTCACCTATTTTATTAAAAAGATGAAGATTTTTTCGAACATGCATAATGTTTTCATATATATATTGACAAGGTACCGTCATGATGTTAATCTGTTTAAACAATTCTCTTAGAGATTCGCGTTGGCGGAGATTATAGATTGCTCTGACAGCCCGCTTTTGCAGAATAAAAATAGAATCCATATCTGCAGCCCGTCCCCATAGCAAAATACCGTAAGACATGATACTATGAAAATAGCTAAAATATACTAGCCTAGCGGTATCCACGTCTGTCAAATGCCGGATCTTTCTGACAGCGTAAGCGGCTGATCTTAACCGCCCTGCAGTCCATTCGACTAAATCAAGTAAGTCCTTATTCAATACAACGTTACATTCATTACTCTTAACATTCGGCAAAGCGAAACTTATGCATTTAGTTTTCTTCTCATTGAATACTAAATTATTTACAGTAAACCAATTATGAATCTTAAGCATGGCGTCATTTACGTCGTCAAGGTGCTGTGCCCGTCTATATACTCTAAAAATCAATGAAGTATCATCAGCAAATAACACCATTTGTGGCTGATTTTTCAGTAAATGAGGTAAATCGTTAAACTAAAAAGAGGAACGGGCCCAATATTGAGCCCTGTGGTACCCCCATTTTTACTTTTAAGACCGATGAATTTACTCCATTTATTTGAACTTGCTGCAGTCTATCACTCAAATATGATTTTACTAAGCTAAGCGCTTGTTTACCCAGTCCGTAATGCTCAAGCTATAAGAGCAGTGTTTCGTGATTTACACAATCAAAAGCTTTGGAGAGGTCGCAAAAAATGCCAACAGCATATTGCGAATCCTCCCATGCCTTAAAAATATGCTTAATTAAGGTGACACCGGCGTCAGTACTACAACGCCCTCTAGTGAAACCATACTGTTGGTCATGTAAGATGTTGTTACAGTTAAAATGGCTGAGGATTTGATTAAGCATTACTTTTTCAAACACTTTGCTGAAAACCGGCAAAACTGAAACGGGTCTATAATTATTTGTGTCCTTGCAATCGCCGGATTTAAAAAGTGGTATAATCTTGCTGTACTTCATTAAATCAGGGAAAACCCCTTGGTCTACACACAAATTAAAAATGAAAGCTAAATAGGGTGCCACTGTCTCAATAACCGATTTACAAACATTAGTAGACATCCCCCATAAATCTTCAGTAGCCTTGATCTTGAGGTGTTTAAGTCTTTATAACAATTGCAGGATTTATATGTTTAACTTTAAATTCCGTGGGGCGGGCTGGAACATTCGAACTTAATAAATTAAAAGCAAGTGAAGGCGAGGAATCTAAACTTTCAGTAGTTTTAATAGGAACATTGGTAAAGAATGTTGCAAATTCCTGTGCAACTTCTATATTAGTACTTATGAGACCACTGGAAGTCTCCAGAGTATAGTCAGTATTGTCTTTTGTTCCTATTTGTTTTATTATTAATAATTTTCCAAACAGTCTTAATTTTATCATCAGCTAATTTTACTTTGTTGCTAATGTATAATGCTTTAGCTGCCTTATGATCTATTATTATGCCTACTCTATATAAGAAAAGGTGCTCAGATGATACTGGGACAATTTGTATTTGACAAAAATATTTGGCACAAATAGAAAAAATGACCATTCACCTTCTTGTAGCATTCTCATATAACAAAATTCCAGCAATGTTGGTAGGTTGCTCCATGAGGAGTTCAATAACATTAGAAAACAGAGCAGTGCTCACAACAGCCATGTAAGGTCCAGCTGTTGCATTTTGCAAAAGCCAATGGGCTTCAGTAATTTCTTTTATCATATGGACCACACCCACAGCACCATTATCAGCAGCTAGAAAAATAGTTCATTTTAATATTCACAATAAATTCTTAGAATTTATGTAGGTAAGTATATTAGATATTATAAACATGACAATGTGTGTGATGAGCACTTGTGTTTGCCTTGTGTCTGGTTGTTGTTTATCTATATACATTTATGTATTTAAAAATGTATTTGTGTATGTATATCAGGTCTCTGACATCTATAGTACTGTTGAAGTTTTTTATGATTGCGGACACAGGAGGAAAGACCGGTTTTATATTATTTTACATTTTATTATACTTTCACACAATACACTTCTCATTAAATCAGCCATCTTAGCATCTCATAATTCTTTGAAGCAGCAATTGCAATGCAACAATGCCTTCAGGGCGCTGATGAAGCTGCCTCGCTACTGTAGCGCGTCAGGTAGTTCGGTAGGTGTTCGCATGGAGGATGGATCTGGATCTGGATTGCCCAATAATGTGGTACTGGACCAGGCTGCATATTGAGCACTCCGGATCCAAACCTAAATTTAGATTAAGATAAGTGTTTAAGTGTATTCAATCTCTTTATTTTAATGTTATATTGTAAGTTATACTGTTTTATTTAATGACTGTTGTATTATTGTAATTATTGTTATTATTATTATTGTAATATTTTAATTAATTCTTAATTTTTATTTTTAATACTTTTGAACTTAACTTTTATATGGATATGGACTGGTTCCGAAATAAATGAATTTATTATTATTATTGCTAATAATGATTTTAATACTGATTGACTTACTACTGGACTATAAATTTCTTGGTAGTCAATGTCCTTTTGTTCAAAACCTCTTGCTACAAATCTTGCTTTGTATGTACCATTTTCTTTTATACAAAATGCCCATTTATTTGTCAGTATTTTATGTCCCTTTGCCTTTTCTAAATCAACTATTTCCAATATATTGTTGTTTTCCAATGAATCCTTCTCTGACTCTATGGCCTTCTCCCAATTCTTCTTTTCAGCAGACTTCATGACTTCACTATAGGTACAGTACGGTCAATGTAACTTGGCGCGTCCGAAGTTAGCCGATTAGCTGCGCAGTAGACAATTTCGTTCCTAAAAGTTCCATTGCGCAGCCAAACAGCTAACTTCAGACGCGCCAAGTTACGTTGACCGTATTGTAAGTAATATATAATCTTGCAGGTAAGTTGGTTTCTTCCTGTGTCCGCAAACATAAAAAACCTCAACAAGTACAGGGTCTCCCTAGTTTAGGGTCAGATGGATGTGTGCGAAATGTCCCAACATATTATTTATTTATTATTATTATGAAAGTAGATGCCAAAACCAAACCAAGTTTCAAAACAATCCAGTGTTTTATTAGAGTTATTTCACCAAAACAATGTACTTCCGTGACATTTAAAAGAAGGAAGAAGATTCATCATGCTTCAGTGTTTTTTTACGCCATACTCCTTTGTATGATTTGAAAATAAAATACATGATTATAAACTTTGTTAGCACATACATGAACATCCTGTTTGATGAGTTCCATTAAGACGTCTGAAACATGCTGCTCCTCCCTCGATTGATGAGTATATCTTCTCATGTAGTCGTTGTAAGTTTCCAACTAAAAAAATACCAAAACATAAGTGAACAGTACATGAATAAACACAGAAAGCAAAAAGAAACACATTAAAACTCTTGAGCATCGTTACAAAGCATCCGTAGAATATAATTGTTTTAAATTTTTAATCTAAATAACATTTTAAAGGAAAAATATAAATTGGTAAATATTTGTGTGATGAGCACTTGTGTTTGCCTTGTGTCTGGGTGTTGTTTATCTATATATGTATGTATTTAAAATGTATTTGTGTATGTATATGAGTGACACCCATAGTACAGGGTCTCCCTAGTTTGGGGTCAGATGGTCGTGTGTGAAATGTCCTCACATATTATTATTATTATTTTCAAATATCAGTAAACTATTACAACAGTAAATACTCAGACGAACAGAAACTTACATGAACAAAAACTGCAAATCAACAAAAAAACCAGAAAATTAGAAGTTGCCATGGTTTTTTTCATTACTATGGTCCGGTGCTCAGATTATTCAGGTGATCTGGTTTTAATGTTATTTACATAGATACAGTACTTTTCTTCGAAGCAAAGAGTATAGTAATTTTCAGTATATTACAAAGTAGAAGTGATAATTAAAGCTTCATACGATTTATATGTGACATCAGTTTACATTGCACTGTTGAGTGACATGACATGACACATTGACAATAGACATGTGTAAGTAATGCGATTGTTGCATTGCGCGTCATATATCTCGACCGCGTACTGTAGCATTACACATGACTCGACCAAATTAAGCATGACTCATGACACTTAAACATGACGCGCGTCGCGCGGTGTCTCGCAGACTCGATCGCCGTGTGTGCAAGCGAGAAGGAGCATGCGCCGGTAAGCTGGCTACCAAAAAGGTGAACTATTATTTAGAATTGGAACCGTATTGTTCACAGTTTAAGGTTTATGTTTTATTGATACCGCGGACTGCCTAGTACGTAATGTTTAAAATCATGACTCTTGCCGCACTTGGCACACTCGCTACTCACTCACACACACAAAATATTAAGACACATAAAAAAATGCAATCATTGTGTATAAAAGTGATTTTTAAATACGTCAATATTCATTGTCTTGGTCAATAATCAATACCTATTGCCATACATGTCTATTGCCAGTCCTAAGCCTGGAATGCCCTTTCGATTAAATTATTCCGTAGATTTTAGTTAAATGTGAAGGAAAATCGACTTTATATATATGACAACAAAAGCAACTATTTATTAGTGTAGTACGAGGGCGCATTGCGTTTGACGATTGTCACATCACAATATCACTTCATAGCATAACGCGCTATATCATCTCACGTAATGATGTATTGCATTCTACATTGCGAGCATTTCATTACAATGACATGGCGCGAAATGAAGCGCGCTGGATGGCGTGTGGCGCTTCATTTCGCGTCATGTTCGGAGTCATGGTGTAATGTCATATTCCTCGGTGCGAAAAGTAATGTCATATTACATGACTTTACAGTGCACTGTTTTGCGCATGTCTAATTGACAACACCCCACCCCTCCACACATTATTACCACAGACATCACATTGCTAATTGCTTAATATTTTGTTTAAAGCCCTTAGGCTAAATTAAGTCGACTAAATTCAGACGCTACTGAATAGGGTATTTTAATCTATACGAGAAAAAATCTATAAATATGTTATTGAGACAGTTTAGGCATAAAGCAGTCGGAAAATGTAAGTTTTAGTTCATAAAATAACAAAACAAATTAAAATCAATTCAAAGTTTTCAGTATTTTTAATCTGTTATTAAACACCGTGAAATAGTAGCGGCCATGATATTACGCCGTACGGCTGTGTAAACAAAAAATTGTCAACTGTCAGTCAACCGATTGGCGTAATTAGGCTTTGTACTTTTATTATTTTCGTAACCAACGTAACTTTTTCGTTATTACGCCTATTACAAAATATGCTTTTAATTATTTTTAAATGATATACAATTATCGTATTTAATATGAGCTCATTTGATACAAAACCAACTGACGTCATTTACGCTGAGCAATATGGCGTCCAGTAAGAGGCGTTTTCGTCAAACTGCGCGCGAAATTTAAAAATTTAAAATTTAGATGCATTTTATGGCACTTATCGATTGAATAAAAATTTTGTGTTTTTTTTTGGTGGCATATTAGCACTACAGAATGTCATTGACACACTTTTCAAAAATGGGTGTAATACCCTATTGTTTGCTGGATTAGCTGGACCCATTTTGCGTCCAGCGAGCGCCCCCACCACTGTGAAGTGAATAAACTTGCTGTACTTTCAGTAGATTTAGCATTATTCATCATTTTCAGTATATTACAAAGTAATCCGTTGTGTCGCAAGGTGACTGCACGTCAAAATGGGAAGCGAAACATTTTCAAGATTTACTGAAGTAAAACTTCTTTACGCACGCTTGACTTGGGGAGTAAGCTGGTAAATGTGTGACGAGAGCGTTAGGAAAAATGTGATCGGGCGAGGCGAACGGAAGTTGAGAGGGAGATATAAGTTAGTGAAGATATAAAGAGAGAGAGTTACGTTTCGTATATTACTGTAGAGGCAGGAGAGAGAGGTGCGAGCACACATTTTCTTTCTCTCTTTGTCTCATAGCCAGTTGCAAACGGATACATACATACATATAGATGGAGCTAAAGAAGTTTTACATCAGTCGTGTGGTCTAAAGCACACTCGTATTTTTTTTATTTATTTCACTTTATTTCTTAATGAAATATATAAGTTCGACACATATGTCTGAGGAATAGATTAAGTGCAGACTTCATGAACAAACAAAAAAGAATTTAAGTATTACAAGATTTGGTGCCTATTTTTGAGGAAGCTGCAACGATTGATGTTTAGCGAAAAAAATTGACATACTTAATTAGACATGGTTATTTCAGAGAACTCAAGTAAAGTTAATGCCCGTTCGTCCACCAAGACGCTCGCAAAACGATATTTGTACGCCAACATTTGAGTATTCTGCTGGTAATATCAAAAGAACTTCCATTTTTAGCATTTTGATAAAACAGTAGGCATTTTAAAGAAATCAAACACATCCTCTCATTTACATCCAGCATGCAGCATGCTGAATGCAAGCACGATACCGTTTATGCTACACCCAGCGCCAAGGTCTTGAGCGGACGTACAGCGGGGATGGATCATGAATAAGAGCAGTAGAGCTGGACACTTCTTTGAACACGCTTTTATTAGCTTCGGATATTTAACTCTCCCCTCATATGAGATAGTGCTCCTTACCTCCACTCTCCATAACCTTGAAGGTTAGGGGCAAAACAAGAGCAGCAAAATGCTTATTAACTCATAATGAACACAAATGGGTTTGTGGGCTCCGGCACAGATGTAACACCGAATCGGCAGTGAGGGATTTTGGGAGTGAAGAT
Organism: Charanyca ferruginea; assembly: GCA_947361185.1. Taxonomy (NCBI): domain Eukaryota; kingdom Metazoa; phylum Arthropoda; class Insecta; order Lepidoptera; family Noctuidae; genus Charanyca; species Charanyca ferruginea. The sequence goes on along the minus strand of OX376059.1, from coordinate 13,696,241 downwards.
TCGAATGACGTTATTTCGACACACGCTATTTCGAAAAAAATTACGAGTCGAATGACGTTGATCCGAACACGCTGATTCGAAAGACTGTTTGAGTGGTACGCTAGTACGCTTTATTAAAATATAACTTATTTTTAATTTCTTATACATACTTTTGTTGAACTACCTCCAGTTCAACAAAAGCATCATCATCATCTGCCTAGCCTTTTCCCAACTATATTGGGGTCGGTTTCCAGTCTAACCGGATGCAGCTGAATACCAGTGTTTTACATAGGGTGATGCCTATCGGACCTCCATATTCAGTTACTGGGTACGCACGTAAACACGATACGCCTAGGTAAGACTGGTTGTCAGATTTTCTGGCTTCTGACTACCTATAACGACTGCCAAAGATCTACAAATGGCAGCCGGGATCAACGGCTTAACGTGCTTATCGAGGCACGAAGTTCAACAAAAATATAAGAAATTAAAAATAAATTCAATGCAACCTTCATTAATTTGTTTATATTTTTGTGATTCCATTATAATAAATAAGTACTGTTGTATTTGTATTATTATTATTACAAAACTCTAAAAATCGAAATTCACTGTTGAGAATGGCATATTACAATCTGAATTTGTCTGGAAATCGAACTCGATCCAGTGATCACCAAGAACTTCATGAGCTACTTTACAATTATACTTATTATGATTTAGCTATATTGTACACCTAGCATGTCTACCGTTTTGATAAGCTAATAATAATAAAAATACTACAGTATTTGTTTATTATAATGCAACCACAAAAATAAAAACAAAGTACCTAATGAAAGTTGACTTGAACTTATTTTTAATTTCTTATACTTTTAATGAACTAGGGGTAGTTTAACAAAAGTTTATGAAGAATTAAAAATCAGTTATATTTTAAAAATGCTTTTGTACTAGCGTACCATTTATACAGTTTTTCGAATCAGCGTGTTCGGGACAACGTCATTCGATATAGCGGTTTTCAAATCAATGAGTTTTTGAACTGGCGTACCAAACGTATCTTTTTTCGAAATAGCGTTCGTCGAAATAACGTCATTCGAATCTTCATATCACTCCCAGGGATTTTATAAGGTGAGGGCGTTTATAAATTTTTGTTTGCCTCAATTTGGTGAATGGTATTCGAAACATTCATTAAAAGAGTATTTTCACTAATGGCTTATGTTTAACGAACCACCGAACGAAACATGTGTTAACATGACAACACTGCCTGCTGTGTATGAGTCTATGAGTGAGTGTATTTCATTCTCAGTGTTAGATTCAGTACTATAATTTATAGTATGTACACTATAATTTCACCTCTCGTGCTATATACTATTCAAAGCCAAGGATAGTACACTTTTGTACTATAATTTTTCAGTTCCGTGCCTATTAAGAACTCAGACAAACTCAGGTTTTTTAGTAATTTGTATGGACCGTTCGTATGTCAGTACATTTGAATTGAGTAGCTTTAGTGATCCTATTATTCACAATAATGGCAACACCTTCTCAAAATCGGTCTTTGTTTGGCATAGAGGAAAGAACTTTATGGTCAAGAAATCAAGAAGCTTATATGGATGAACTTAAAAGTGTCTTAGCGTTTTATTCACCATCCATCTTGCTGTACGACCGCTCAAGGTCGCGGTGCTGGACGTAGCACACTCACTATCGTGCGCGCATCCAGCGTGCTGGATGTAAACCATAGAGTTATAAAGTGGTAATGTAATCTAACGAATTTCTAAATGAGAGGACGGGTTTTATTTATTTAAAATGCCACCTACATTATCAAAACGCCAAAAAATGGGAGTTCTTCTGAAGTTGTAGCAGCAACAGAAGATCGACAAATAATAAGATGAGGTTTAGGATGAAAAAAAATGTAGTTAATATTATGCACGTTTATTATGATACATTTTTTCATCCAAAACCTTTTTCTATTTGTATCATAAACGCGCAGAGTATACTCAAATGATGGCAAAAAAGGACATCAAATCATAGAAACACAATGTTTGCGTACAAGCATCGTTTAGCGGACGTCCCTGTGGATGAACTGGCATTAACTTTCTTTAGTTCTCTAAAATAACCGTTTCTAATAAAGTATGCCTATTTTTTTACGCTCGATATCAATCGTTGCAGCTTTCCCTAACATAGGCACCAAATCTTGTAATGCTTAATTTTTTTTGTTTATTCATGTAGTCTGCACTTGAGATGCCGGCACTCCACATGGCGTATTTGTCCAAATATTTGCCTTATTTGGATAATACAAAATAAAGTCCATTATAATCGGAAGCTCACGTATGATGGGTAGAGTGGCGAGTAGCTCTTTTCCTCCGGTTATTTTCAATGGTACCGTCATTCCCTTTAGCAATAGCGTAAAGGATCTCGGTTTGCATCTTGATTCGACGCTTGGTTGGCAAAGTCAGGTTTCTTGTGTCTGTCAAAGAGCTAACGGAACTTTGCGATCTTTGTATCGTCTGAGAAGCTTTCTGCCCGCGAAGACGAAGACGATGCTTGTGCAGACTTTAATCTTCCCTATAATCGACTATGGTGACGTGTGCTACTTGCTATGGTGATAGGCTCCTGAATAACTGCAGTTTATCTTCAACTTGAGGAAATATGATCATTGTGTCTAGCTACAGGTCCGAGTTAAAATGGTTGCCCTTTCGCCAAAGAAGAAGTTTGCGTGCCTTGACAACTTTGTTCTCCCTGCTGAACTCTCTCTCTCTCCTCCTTCTTATTTAATATCCCACTTTCAATATCTATGTTCTTCGCACACTAGGAATTCTTCTAACAACCTTCTTTTACTTTGCCTTTCTCATACTTCTGATTTCGTTCATTCTTTCTTTTCATATTCAAGCCATTCTTCTCTGGAAGACACTTCCTCTCCAAATTGAGAATTTATTTTCAGAACATATTTTTTATTATATAGGTATATGGTTTCCAGATATATAATTATGTATATGAGTTTACATCTTTTCAACTTTTTAATTATTACGTACCTTTGTGCATGAAGTATAAATAAATAATAAGTACTATTACTAAATTGTTTTTTTTTTCACGGTACCTTTGCAACGTGCATCGTGTATGACCTTGGCGGGACGTTCAACAAGATGGATGGTGAATAAGGCGTTTAAGGCGTTTTAAAGTCAGAAAAAAGGTAGCTAGATCTATTTTGAAAGTTTGAAAGCTAGTGCTTCCCGTGTGGTCCCATTTTAATTTGGTCCAGTTCTGACAATGACATTCATGAGAAAACCGTATAAGTCTTAAATTTGCATTAAGTATGTGCGCGATTTGTTACGCGATTTCTCCGGCAAACGTAAACCGATTTTAAAAATTCTTTTTTTATGGATAGGGTATGCTTCAGGGGTGGTCCCATATAAATTTTATCGAAATTGATTTAGCACTTTTTGAAAAATCAACAAATACCCAAAAAATTTACATAGACGACGTTTTAGTTTCATTAATCTTTGTGGTTGTTAACTTTCAATCTCTTCTTAATAGATTTGGATGAGAAGGAGGTACTAAAAAGCGGAAAATAAAAAGCTTTTTACAAAAAAGACAACCGCCTTCAAAAAGTGAAAAATAACTTTAGCACAGAACACACATTGACTTTAGTTTCGGAAGTCGATGGCAATACAAAACAACAAACAGAACAAGGCCACTGAATTTCGAAAGTAAAGTCAATGTGTGTTCTGTGCTAAAGTTATTTTTCACTTTTTGAAGGCGGTTGTCTTTTTTGTAAAAAGCTTTTTTTTATATCTAAATAAGATGAGATAAGTCATATCAAGTCAATAACAAAAATAAGTAACTTGCGTCGCACGCGTTTTCTATGAAATTGGGATTCCCCATTCATCGCGTAACGTCTCTAGCACTCGATAAAACAGGATCGGTCAGGGTCAGTTGGGTCATTTCTAATTTAAAAAACCTGGCAGAAAATATCGAAGACAGTGAAATTGAAAATGATAAATAATTATTATTTGTAAGAATATTTCTAAGAATTTGTCAATTGTTCATATTTTAAACATAATATATAATAATAATATTATGTACCTACTTGGGTTATCAATTCTATTGGGTTTCATTTTCAATAAAATTCTAATAAAGTTGTTTTAAAGTTACCATTTTATGTTTTCTGCTGTTTTTTAAGTGTGATCTGCTTCTTTATGCTTCGGGTAGGTTGGCAACACTGCTGCTCATTCTCATTCATTCATTCATACATTATAAATTGAGTTTGAGACTTTGAGTTAAATATAAATGGACGCCATTTGTAAAACGACAGCTGTGTTTTAGGGTTTTGAATTCATCCAAAATTTCACTGTTGTGTTGACAACATATAATTTAATTTCTCTATTGCTGAGAAAATAAATTCGCTATGTCGGAACAGGTGGAGGTTAAGGTATGTAAATATCAATTATTGTTGCAGTGGTAAGAACAAAAAGATTCCATTGTTCAACCTTGTCCGTTGGTCGATATTTTTTTTACAAAACTGAATTTTGATTGTCTTTTAAATTGTTTACCAAGTAGGTACTTCATCATTTACTTACGTAATTCAATTTCAGTTTGAATACGTTATATTTCTTGTCTAATTGTGTTAGAATCGTGTGTGCACGATTGTTGTCCACATATAAATTGCTCCACCATCTTAAGTTTCGCAATTTCTACATAATATTATTACTTGTTGTAAAGGATGACACAAAAAGGCACAGAAAGAAATACCTATGAAGAAACCTACCGATAGGTATATTGTTTCATTCGTAATGATAAGGTTTTTTTTTAAATAATATTTAAATAAAAAACGTCACTATAAATTTACACGTGTGAATATCTATGAATTGCGTACTTACCTCTTTTACTACTTTGTTTGCTTGCTTTACCTTACTACAAGACGACCCACTGACCGTCACGAAATAAATAAAACATTTATTTGAAACTTTCACAGTATAATCATACTATTACTAAAATATATTAGACTATTTTACAGTGTACTTAATAATCTGTTTTACGGTTTTACTTCATAGTTTGGATGAACTTCATTGCATTGTAAACGAATTTGTGTTTTTATTATGCTGGCACTTCACATGGCGTATTTGTGCAAATATGGCGAATATTTGCACAAATACGCCATGTGAAGTGCAATACAAAATCGACTTTATTTTGAGACTTACAGGGTACATTTTGTATTATCCAAATAAGGCGAATATTTGCACATAATTATATGCCATGTGAAGTGCCAGCATTAGAGTTTATTTCTACTTTGTTCACTAGTTAGGTAAATTAACTCATACCTTTAAGTATTTCAAGTGAAGTCATGCAGTCTAGAAAATATTTCCACACCACCTACCTATCTACATAATGTAGGTGGGTAGATGTAAAGATTTTTAAATATTGTAAAGTAGATTTTTAGCATTATGTTTGTAATAGATAAACTCCAAAAATAAATAATTGCTTTTTTCTCATCAATTAATAAATAAAATATATAAAGAAGAAATTCACATAGACAAAATTGCAGGTATAGTAACAAATAAAACCAGTTTCTATTTATTTATTTTATTACATACATTCCAATTGTTAACCCCCCCTCCCAATCAGCAAGTACTTTATTTATTTATGCAAGGCACACCAACGACATATTTACAAACACAACAACAAGTAATCAAAAATTTTCAAAACTGTGTAAATACATCACATATATAGGCATGCACAACTTATGTACGCATTATTATTATTATTTAAAGATGATCAGATTTAAATCTCTCCCATTTCTGGGGAACTATGTCAAAATTGGGCTTTTGGCCAAACAACTATGACGGCGATAGGCAAATTAATTATTATTATAATTTTGAAAACTTGGGAGATTAAAGCTACTGTGGATACAGTACCTTTAATCTCCCAAGTTTGTGTACATAATGTGAGTATCATTAACACCTGATATACATTGTGTCTATATGCTAATAAAAATAAGAATGCTATTTTGTTTTACTAATTAAATAAAAACTTGCTTGGTCAAAGAGCTAATAAAAAGGAAGTTGCTTTTAAAAGAATTACCACACTCAAAATTATCAAAAACTCTAAAAAAATACCCTCTAATACCAAACAACAAGATGGAGGACAAGGGTAGTGTTTAAAAAAAATGTACCAAATGTGCAATGTTTATTAAATGGGCATGCTGTCATTTATTTAAACAGCCTTCATATAGTAAGCTAGTTATTCATACTTTAAAATAATTTAGATGTTGTCTATGTACTGATAATATTTACACAAATAAAAATAAAAAGGAAAGCCTATAACTATCTTAGTAAATGTGCATAGTTTTTTATAGTTTTACCTTACTAGACTTCTGTTGTACTCAGTTGTGCTTTTGATCATGTCAACTCATTCCAAGGATTTACCACAAGTTGTGTCCATTATCATTTGTATGTCACCAACGTAACAGTGACTCCTATAAAAAAACTATATCAGCTAATTTTAAAACATACAAACACACATTTTTTTAAAATGGTGTGTAACCTAGTTTTGGGCTTGCATGCAAAGAACTGCCGTTTAGTGAGCCGTGTGGTGCCGGTCGCGAATAGCACAACCCCATTTCTACCCGTGGGTGTCGTAGAAGGCGACAGAAGGATATTGACCAGAGGATGGGCAGCAGCGTCCTTCTGAGTACCATAACACCTACTGCGATCGCCAACATGCATCGGCCAACATGCATCGGCCAAGCATGGCGATTACAGCTGAATCCCCCTTGGGGGAGACCTATGCCCAGCAGTGGGCGTCTAAAGGTTGACATGATGCAAAGAACTAATGTTTATTATTTCTGTCTGTCTACATAATGGCCAAGTACTCAAATGCTACTCAATTTTAAGATGCTCTATATCCTATATATATCATTATATATTACTAGCTGACCCGACAGACGTTGTCCTGTCCCTAACTATCTACACTACCAAACTACCTACCTACCCTAAGCCTACCCTACACTTACCCTACACCTACTCTACAACTACCCTACACCTCTAATTTTCTGGTCTCCTGGTACATTGGACCACTTATTTACTGGGAGAACAGATTGCCCGCGACTTCTTTCGCTTGTATTTTCCCAAGGACCTCTAATTTTTTAATAATGCTATATAGCCTATGTTACTCAGGGATAATGTAGCTTTTGAATGGTGAAAGAATTTTTGAAATCGGACCAGTAGTTTTTGAGTTTATTTGTTACATACAAAAATACAAATCTTTCCTCTTTATTATATTAGTATAGATTGTATATATATAGTATTTGGCGTAGATGTAAATACGAGAATCCAAGATTATTTTGATCTGAAAATTTTACAACCAAACATGTAATATGCTGTAATATTTTAAATGTTGCATCTAAAAAATTGTAAATGCCTGTAAAGAGTCATAATGAAAGGTAGTCTTAATTTCTAGGTTGGCTTTACAATTTATATTCCAGTTATTATTTATATATAAGTGCCTTTCTGTTTATGTGACAAAAAATGATGCTTTTTAAAAGGCATATTGACGTCAGTATTTCATTCCATCTATATCTTGTATGTTTCCAGCCTGATGCGTTGCCAGACTTAGATGACCTACTTCAATGTCCTGTCTGCTATGAGATTCCATCAGGGCAAATATTTCAATGTAATGAGGGTCACCATGTATGTGGACGATGCAAAATGCGCCTTGATGTGTGCCCTGTTTGCAGAGCATTGTTTTTCGGAACTCGAAATTATGCTATGGAAGAACTCATTGCGAATGTTAGAAAACTAAGAGCTTTTGTAAGTATTCGTTTAAAATAATCTCAATATTTTATGTTTTAAATGACAGAGACAACCTTGTTTTTATTATTATTTTTTTATAGTTGCCCCCACTACGAATTTTTCCTATGTCATGGGTTTACAAACATAAACTCATACACCAACAGCCAGACCCGGAACAACTATCTGTAGGCCATACAAATATTTGTTCCGTGCGGGACTCGAACCCGCGACACGTAGCGCAGCAGTCGATCACTGAACCACTAGCCTATTGTGTCGTCAAACTGACACGTTGTTGAGTCTAGGAGCAATACATGTCAAATAAAATTCTGCCTGAATATAATTATGCTTTATTTGTAATTTCAGAAACTTGGTGGGAAAATAACTACAGATTCTTGCTCTAAAAATAGTGCACTAGCTAAAGAGAGTACAACTGAAGTACCTGAGAATGAAAGTCTAGGTGATGATGCAAGTGAACAGTCTAGTGTAAGTAAAAATACATTAAAAAATATATATAAATGTCAACAGCCATGACAGTTATAGTTATGACTTAGTTTTCAACCGACTTCAAAAAAGGAGGAGGTTATCAATTCGTCCGTATTTTTTTTTTTTTTTTTTTATATGTTTGTTACTTGATTTCTCGGGACTGGGTGAACCGATTTTGATGATTCTTTTTTTATTTGGAAGCTAGTGCTTCCCGTGTGGTCCCATTTTAATTTGGTCCAGTTCTGACCATGGCATCCATGAGAAAACCGTATAAGTCTTAAATTTGCATTAAGTATGTGCGCGATTTGTTACGCGATTTCTCAGGCAAACGTAAACCGATTTTGAAAATTCTTTTTTTTATAGATAGGGTATGCTTCAGGGGTGGACCCACATAAATTTTATCGAAATTGATTCAGCACTTTTTGAAAAATCAACAAATACCCAAAAATGTTACATAGACGACGTTTTAGTTTCATCAATCTTTGTAGTAGTTAACTTTCAATCTCTTCTTAATAGATTTGAATGAGAAGGAGGTACTAAAAAGCGGAAAATAAAAAGCTTTTTACAAAAAAGACAACCACCTTCAAAAAGTGAAAAATAACTTTAGCACAGAACACACATTGACTTTAGTTTCGGAAGTCGGTGGCAATACAAAACAACAAACAGAACAAAGCCACTGAATTTCGAAACTAAAGTCAATGTGTGTTCTGTGCTTAAGTTATTTTTCACTTTTTGAAGGCGGTTGTCTTTTTTGTAAAAAGCTTTTACACAATAGTTTTACTATCTTATTTGTACTTTATTAAAATATTATTTAGTTTAAAGTAGGTATGTTTTACTTCATCCTTGTCAACTAAATTGACTTCGCTAAAAAGTAAACTCCCTTGTTTTTTTACAGCAATCTACACTGAGACCTCCACAAGCTTGCAAAGGTCTCTTTCGTTGTCTCTCATGCAAGAATGGAAATGGAGTCAGGCTTCCTGCAGCTCGCTTGCTCAATCATCTACGCTATTTCCACTCACCTGAACTTATTGAGGTAACCCAAAATTTTATAAACTTCATGTAAAACCTATAACTTTGTTATATAATATTATTATAGTAAATTTCCTGATAAAAAAATGTACACATGTATGTCAACATAATATTGTGTATAAAGTTCAGTGCTAATGTTTTAACAGATTATTTGATTTACAACTTATCTGATTTGTTTTTTATTTTTAGGGAAAATCTGAAAATGGTGAATATGTACAAGCATGGCAGTTTTCTACGGTACCAGGAAGAATTGTTACTGCAGTAAGAGTTTCAGACATGGGAATATTCTTTTTAATAATTGAAATAAGCAGTAAGCAATCATTACTTTTATTTGATAAGTCACATCAATATGTATATGCAAAAAAATATTAAACCTTTGATTATTTCAGATGACAATGTATGCGCATGGCTATCTATGGCTGCGTCCACTTGGGTAGCACACGAATTTTCCTACACAGTCACCATTTCTGGCAATGATCGAGAAGCAATTTTTTCCGATTGCGTAAGCAAACTAATCATTATTATTATCAAACCAAAACTATCGCAATCATCCAGATATTATGAATATTTTGGATATCACTCAAAAATTAAATCAAATTCATAAAAGTATTCAATCAGCAATATTAATAAATTATAATTATTTAAATTTAACTAAAATATTGTTTTTTCGCCTCACAACGTCAAAGCTTTAATTGCATTAAATAATGTCATTTAAAATAATTGTTATATTTGGTATTGTTTTGGAAGACTAATGGAAGTTTTTTTTATTAGATATAAAAAACTTATAAGCGTATGGAACAAATGTTATTCCCTTTCGACTAAGTTGTAATCAATTCGTAGGGTGATTACAAAGGTGGTTTCTCAATCACAAACCACTTTCAAATGCAACAGAACAAGTGACAATTATTCAAATTATGTAAGAATTTCCCAAAAAAATCTAAAACAAAACCATTCAGCTCCTAAACAACAAAAATTGCAGAAAAATCATGGGAGTGTAGGAAGCCAATGGAAACACGTCCATAATTTTCTTTTGGACGTCGTTATTTATATGGGCCACTCTGTATTTAATTAAAACACAGTAAAGTGAATGTCCTAAAATTTACGAAACATTTGAATTGGCCGCCATTTGTTGTGAAACAAATCAATTACTGCATAAGACATTTCCTGGTTGTGTGCCAAGAATTGACTCTCTAGATCATATGATTTGACACCATTGGATTTCTTTCTATGGGGTTTTTTGGAAGTTAAAAGCCCACAACTACCCTTGCATTAAATGGAAAATTTAGAGGATGGTGCATAGGCGTCAGCAAAGCCATGGAGGCCATTTGTCCGATGTGACATACGTAACCCTATCCTATGCACTTTGTATAGCTAGAAATTAAAATTCATAAAAAATACATTTTCTATTTAATTAAAATCTTGCACATTTTTCGGCTCCCATTATTTTAATTTAATATGTACACATTCACCTCTGTTAATTCATACATTAATAATTAAAACAAGTAACTGTACACATTATTTGTATTATTTGGATAGTAGAATACACAATATCTGGATAGCATGCCCTAATCAAAACATTATTAATAGTTTTAATGACGTAAGGTTTATTTTCAGGTATGGTCTGTAAGATCCTGTGAAGGGTCTCTAAAAAAACGTGGTCATTGCCTGGTAGTGAGCGGAATAGACGCGAGGGCAATAATTGCACCCATATCAATAAGCGGCAAACTGTCGGTGCGTCGTACGCCACCTGAACAGCTAGCGACCCAAACCCAGCCCCGTGCTGTCCTACGTGTTGCCAACCGCGGCAACAATCGCGAAAACTCACACACACACGCTCATGACTTGGAACCCTTCTTGCAAGATTTACAAAACGATGTAGCCAGGCTCTCCCGAGCATTTGCTACGCTCGGACGTGAAGCAAACGCTCTAGTGCGTTCCGAAGCAGAAATGCGAGCTCGAATTGAAAACAGGCATAATACCGTCGCGAATGATCGCACCAGTACCTCGTCTGAAGGGGAATCCCCACCTACGATAGAAACTATTCAAGACGACAACAGTCCTGAAATCAACCTATCACGTAATGCGCGCAGACGCATGCGGCAGCGTCTTAGGACCGCCCTTAACGCCGCTCAGCCCCCTGTGCCGGCTCCCAGAGCCGTCAACGTTCCACAAAGACAGAATGGCCCCACCCAAAATAATAATATGCAGCAACGCCACCTTATGACTGGGTTGGTCATAGCACAACAGCCTACAGTGCCGCTCCCGGTGGCTGCGCCTCCCGTGCCGCCGTCGCCACCGCCTCCGCCGCCGGTAGCTCCACAGTCGTCTAGCGGAACATCAAATCAACCCCAAAACGGAAATGTGCGTGTCAACAAGAAGAAGCGACGTCATCGCAGATAAATTAACATACGTTTGTTTAGTTAGGTATCTATTAATGAATTTGTAAACAAAGTAATAAGTTTACTTTTATTTTTAATGGTGTATGTTATCAAATTGACTGCTCTTTGAGTCTCATAACTTTCCTCTGGGGCTATCTTATTGTAAATGACTGCATGTTGTAAATATTTCGTCTTTTGACAACTGCAATTTTTGCGAGTGCTGTGATAACGTTGCAGGTTCATGCAATTTAAATGGTTAACTACTTAATATTTTCGTTAATTGAACTATCCCCAGAGTATATTGTGATTTAAACAGATACCCATTAGGATAAATTGTTATAAGTTAATTTCAATTATCGAAATGCATTTTGTGAAATATTTTTGACTACGATATTTCAAGAATATCAATTTGAATAGTGTTTAATTAATAATTGACAAAAATATGCTTGTTTTAATCCTAGTAATCATGAATTTTTGTTGTAGAACTATTATAACTATTTAATTAATTAATTACAATAACTATTATTCTTCTAGACAGAATAGTAGTAATTATAAAGCATAAAGAAATCTAATTCGTTTTTTTACTCGTGGAATACTAATTTATTGCAATACATCGCACAGTTTACGAAAGAACATAAAGTTTCATATATATATATATCTCTCCGTGTAAACAGAACTACAAAGCGAGAATTGTATTTCGATGTTTTGTGCCAGTCGCTACCATGAGTGCAGTCAGTGCGCGAGGGTGTTTTAATATATACTCTTGCCGTTAGGACAATCTAGTTTGTGGCTACATGTAAGAAAAAAGTTGCCAGTTTTGTAAATAAATCTCTTTCAAAATTCCGCTAGAAGTGGCTAAAGTACTTTTGGCCTGCTACTGCTATCCTATTACTATTGATAGGTATTACAATTTAGGCAAGGGGGATAAATGGGTTAAATAAAACAATTTTAATAGTATTAAACATTAATTAAAACCTGATTAAAATAAAGTGTTCAGCTAGTGAAACCTAATGACTGTCAATTTTTTAGTTTAAAATGATAAATCAATTTGATTTGAGATAAACATTCATTGGGGAATCCCCCGCCATAATGCGGACTACTACCACTAATTGGTGGTGTTGCCTGCAATTAACCATTTTAGTTTGGTGGTAGATTGGTACTGTATGGTGATATTAGTCGGCAGACTTCTAATAGTAATAACAGTAGGTTTAACAATCTAAAAATCAGCCAGAAGTAGCTAGATTTATTTTGGTGGCTAAAATGGTTTTCTTTTTGGCTAAAACCGTTGGAAATCCGCTAGATCTAGCCACAAAGTGGCTAAAACGGCAACACTGTTTAAACAAACACGAACATAGGCGTATATAGAGGGGGGGGCCGGGTGGGCCGTGCCCACCCCAGTATGGTCTTGTGCCCACCCCAGGATGTTGGGTTAACGTTAACGATTCGAAATTCTAGGATGGACACCTAAGATACTTCACACAATAGTACATTATGGTACTAGTGTGTAATGTTGGTGAATACCGCTGAGGCACCATTGAGACCCGAGCCGTTAGGTGAGGGTCTTAAGAGAGCCGAGGACGGTAATCATCAATACACACGTGTATCATACGAGGTTTTTCAACACACTTGTGAAGAAAATAATACTAAAAAATTTTTTTCAACAGTGAAAACGAGTTGTAAAAAAATGTTTGCAATGGCGGGAAAAAATAAACAGTTTTCCTATGCGCGCGCATCAAATAATGGCGATCGGCCATAGACTAAAAGAATGAGGTTTCTTTTTTTTTGTCTTTTCGCGGATAGCGTTCTAGCCACGTACAAAATGGGGAATTCAAAGTTTTCTTTATTACAGAGAAAACAAAAGTTACATTTGAGTGAAAGTTTTATTTATTAAAAACGTACCAGTTGAAATTATCTATTTAAATACGAAGTTGCATGAAATGAGCAAGCAATATGTACATTAATTTATTTGTACTATTGAACACGATCTTTTTTGTATCGAAACTTTTTAAGAACAAAGCAACTCAACCTATAAAATAAAAAATAAAAACCCTATAACTCACTTGTGAATAATAGCAATGAAAAAGTCACAGTTTGATTACAGGTGTCATTATGTGCCTAATTGCGGTGAAATTAGAGCCATTTTATGAGCAAGTGTGTTGAAAAAATCATTTACGGCCGAGAAATCTACATACTTACATAATATTACATACTATTCGACAATAATTGTTATATGGGCCTCAAGTCTGCTATTACAATAGTGTCAGAATGGTCTATCATTGATTTCATAATTCTTGATTTTGACAAGTTTGGTAATCTGCTAATATAATGGCGTCATTATGACTTTTCAATGTTCAACCACTGACACGCCATTGAAAGAAATGATACAAAATGGCAATCTCGTACAAAATTACAACTGAATGACTGACTTAGACGGTACCTAATCTGCTAAAATTTTGACAGTTCCTTTGATCAGTGACCTACCATATTTTTATATGTCTATGCCTACGATTAGAACGTCTTTGTGCAGTCAGTCATTGCTTTTAATTCGACCGACCAATGACCGACCATAATGAATTTAGCAGATTACGAACTTTTAGCAAAATGACAATGGGATCGTGTTGGAATGACGAAATTATAAAAATAGCAGACTTGGCCCCCTGTTTACATTTATTACGCTATTAGGTACTTTACTTACCTGCTAAGAAATGTATTGTTAGGTATAAATTTAACCCTTTTTTCATAAACAAACTTGCCTCGTACCCTGCGGGTAGTAAAGCTTTTTGGTCCCAAGCTAAATCGGTCGAGTCAAACTTCTGTCGTTCCTCACTGCCTCCATTGCTGAAACCTGATGGATCTCTGGCTCACACTGCAGGAGAGAAAGGAAACCTATTTGCAGAATCTTCGCATCTTGATGCAGGAGACGCAAATTCCCCGACCTTAGCTGGCAGCACGACCTCAATGTCTGATACTCGCTTTTGCCAAAAGGAGGTTTGAAAAGTGTAACGCAAATCTTGATGTGTACAAGGCCAGTGGACCAGATGGTATTCCAGCTATAGTTTTAAGGATCTGTGCACCTGAATTGTCTCCTGTACTGACACGCTTTGGGCTCTCTCTCGAGACTGGATTAGTGCCGAAGTCATAGAAACTCGCCAACGTGTAGCCCGTGCCCAAAAATGGTAGTCACGCCGATCCTACCAACTATAGGCCCTTCTCGGTCCCGTCCATTATCTGCAAGACAATGGAACGTATCCTCAATAACGGGCTCCCGGCGTACCTTGAAGCTAATGATCTCCTCAGTTATCGCCAATACAGCTTTCGCCGAAATCCGTCCACTGGGGAACTTCTCGTGAAGACCACTCACACCTGGAGTGACACCATCGAGAAATATGGGGAAGTACTTGCCGTCTCCCGGAACATATTTGGCATGATGGCCTAATTAGCAAGCTTCCATCAAATGGCTTGCCGTCTGGTTTCTATACATGGATATCGGATCTCCTGAGATCGTTCAATTCGAGTAGTCATCGATCAGGGCTCGGTACTCTCTGCAACCCTTTTTTTTTGCTGCATATCAATGATATGCTGAAACCACCGGGTTTCCAACCGTGCTGTCACCTGCGTACCCAAGGTACCGACCTTGGGTACGCAGGTGACAGCACGGTTGTAGAGAGTTACATATCCAGCGCACGTGCCAATGCGGCTGAAATCCAGTCTTTCCATGGTCGAACGCTTGAACTTGCCCCTTAAGGCAGTCTTCGATTGGGGCGATGCTAATCTGTTCAAGTTTAATGACGCCCCAAGCGTGTCTTTTCCCTGCCAAGAAGAGGCCTTTCCATCTGGCCCCTTCTTTCCGACATGTATCCGTCCCGATCACTGACCATCTTGAGCTTCTAGGCGTTACTCTGACGCCAAATCTTAACTTTGCTTTTTCTAAATCAAAGGTGCGAAAGTACTTTACGTCGGAACAGCTGCTCAACTTATACCAAGCACAAGTTCGAACGTGCATGGAGTACTATTCGCACCTTTGTGATGGATCAGCTAAATACCAACTGGAAGCGTTGGAAGTTATTGATAGACGGCTCCAGAGAATTGAAAATCGCCGCACTGTTGCTAGCTTATCGTCGCGGTGTTTTGTCGGGTACATTTTGGAGAGTGAGCTTTGGAATTGCACAATTTATAATAATAATATAATAATATGTGGGGACATTTTCACACACGGCCATCTGACCCCAAACTAGGGAGACCCTGTACTATGGGTGTCAGACAGCTGATATACATACACAAATACATTTTTTTTTGTAAATACATACATATATAGATAATTAGCCTATGTCCTTCCCTAGGGTTTAAACTATCTTCATGCCAAATTTCATTAAAATCGGATCAGCCGTTTCTCCCGTGCGTTTCGTTACAACCAACATCATCACAAACAACTTAATTTTTATAAAAAACTTTAAAGTATTAAATTACTGGATTTAGTTATAGTTTACATCTTCTAATATATAAAATTCTCGTGTCACAGTTTTCGTTCCCGTACTGCTCCGAAACGGCTTGACCGATTCTGATGAAATTTTTTGTGCATATTGGGTAGGTCTGAGAATAGGCCAACATCTATTTTTCATCCCCTTTTTTCACCCCTTTTTCATCCCCCATGATCGGGACAGGACAACGTCTGTCGGGTCAGCTAGTAAATTATAAAACTCTGCGAATAACTCGAACATTATACAAGATTTGACTACATTTTGCTAAACAAAGCGGTAAGGCTAGAGAGTAGGAATTAAACGTACCTAATTAAAACTCAAGTTTTTTTTTTAGTAATTATTTCATTGAGTAAATATCTTGCTGCTGATTTATTTAAATGGAATCTATATGTAAATTCATTACAAGTTAATTAGCTCATATGATCGATATGGTTTTTATTGTTTGTTATTGGTTCTATGATAGAGGACCTCAAAAGCAATTTCCTTGTGGGATTAACTCTGATACTATTTCAAAATCAGTACTTTAACTTGAGTAGGACAGGTTTCATGAGATTATAAATAAAGTTTATTTTAAAAGCAAACCATTTATTCCTAGAAATCGGCGGATCAACAAGTCTGTTACCATTAGTTACCACCCTATCAAACAAATAATTGCTAACACGTCATTGGGACACATACTTTGGCTTTTTCATACAAATAGTTATCCGAAGTAAGCCACAGACCCTCTCATCGATAGATATCGTGTGCCGTTATGATTCTTTACTCTCTTATAAATAATTGGGACATCATAACCACAGACAGATAGGTTTTTCTATTACCAGTATGCCAAAATTGGAGATAGAATAGGTAATTCGTAATTGGGTTTGGCCGTTAGTGCTTATTTGTCCTATCTACCATTTGTTAAATTTTACAATATGAGAACCGTTTTTTGCTCTATTTTTTTCAAAAACCTATAGTTTCTAGAATTTAATGTCTTTCTGAATACAAGAGTTACCTATGAATTGGTTCTTATAATTTTAATCTACAGATGGTCATTACTTTAACCTTATTTTACAGTTTTTGTGTGGAGATAGGACAAACATGCACAAATATTATTACGAATGTAGACTTAGGACATTACCACATTCGAGATAAGACAAAGTGACTGTTTCATTTTTGCGTGCTTGTTTGTTCTATGTGACAGATGTAACATACAGGATGGTTTACAGTTCACCGTTATATTCATAAAAAGCTCAAACAATTGATAAACCTATTTTAGTTAATAATGTTTTTGGTTATTTCTTTCGTTGAGTTTGAAAGACCAATACAAAACATTAAATAACTGAGCTTTAGTATTTTTTTTTAATGAATAATACGGAAAAGCCCTGAGCACACGAAGCTTGCTTCCTGTGTCTTAGGCCTTAATTTACACTGACTAGCATAAAGCTTTGAGATTATGCTAATGGTGCTATGGGTGTGTAATATATGGCATAATAACAGATAGGTAGTTTAATATCACTTAAAATAACGTTCACATGATATAATTTTCAGATGCTATAAAAATAAATAACCTAATTTCATGTGATCTAATGTAATATTTCGTAGAAACTTCTTTTGCTCTACTAACATTCAGTATAAAGTTCATTTCATATAATTTTCAATTTGTATATTGCTCTTTTTATATAATGTTCAGATGACCTAATTTTCATTTGACCTAATAATGTTATTAGGTAACTAAATTTCAGTCAAAATTCTGTAATGAGTAAGTAAATATCAGGAAACATATTGTTATAACCGATTGTACGTTGTTTCATAGCTAATAGTTTTATAGAATTTCGTTTCACATTAATTTTTAGCACGCAGCGTGCAAGCAAGCATGCAGCGTTCAAGCAAGCATGCATCATGCAAGCGAGCATGCAACGTGACACAAAACATGCCTGTGATTTGTGTCACGGCTCCGGCGTTGCGGGGCTCCGGCGGACCCACGCGATCTTATCGTCGCAGATCGTATTCTCGCTCACCGCCGCAGCTTCCAGCCACAGCGTCGGGCGTTTAAACCACCTGCTCCTCAGCTCGCGGGCCGCCTCGCCCCTCCGCGCCTACGCGGTTTTAAATTACCCTCTAGGGGTAGGGCAGACAAGACTACGTGGAGTCGGTTTCGCAGCGACTCGTTTCTATCATTAACTTTTGTAGCACAACAAATTGACTTTGACGGCCGCTGCCGCGGCACGCTCGCTCCGCTCGCTCGCCTTCGCTCGTTAATGGTCACTGTTCTAACCTAACCTAACCCAAATTATTCAATAACTAAATTATGCTAAACGTTACTTATAGATTTCGATTATTATAGTAACTGATTATTAAACTATATGAATATTAGTTCAAATGTGCATTATATAAAATGTTTATAAAATTATGTAATATAAAATTAGGTAAAATGAAATTATATCAATAATTCATTAAATCCTTTCATAGTTATATTAAAAAAAGTTTGTTAAATGAAATTAGATCATATGATTTTTAGAGCTTTTGTTATTATTTCAAATGTTACACACCCTGGTGCTATGGGGGATGCTAAATATGGGATGATAACTAGCGCCTCCATTCTTAAAACAAATAATTTCTGAAAGATAGGCTGTATTAGAAATCAGGTCCCTAATGTCGGTAAACTTGGTACCTAAATACTATTTTTTGAATACGTACGTATTTATTTCCGTTTAAAGCTTGTAAATACGTATACGGGTAATAGTCCGCACTCTTGCTAACTTAGCTAGCTTGGAGGTTGTTAAAAGTCATTAAAAACAACACCCTGTTTCAAATTCAAAACGGAATCGAGTGTAAACTAAAAGTACTTTCTGCTCAGTTTGCGTCGGCGTCTCGTTCCATTTACTTTGATAATATGTTCTAGATATAATTTGGCATTAAGTTAAAAACATAAAAAGCACAAAAACTCAACAATTTACACCATTTTAGAATAGTTTTCGGGATCGACGATACGGTTCTCATGATGTCTACAGCCACAGTGGCAAATCAAACAAAATGGTGGACATGGCGTCGTGGACTGTGATTGGTCGATTGAGTGGACAAAGAACACTCAAGCACTCAAAATCTCTTGCGGTGTAGGATTTTAAACAAAAACTGGACATAAGACAAACAAGCATTACATTTTCATTACGGTGTCGTGTCACAAATAAAATTTAAACTAGTTTATTGTAGTTTTAGAAGAAAAAGTTTTAAATATTCTTTGATCAACAGGACCGAAATTAAATTCTTAACAATACTGCATTTAAAGTTAAGGTCGATAGAACAAACAAGCACTGAGGCGACGGAATGGCAAGTCCCGCACTCAAAACGGTTCAAACCGATTTGTACGATACTCGCGAGTATGAACTTGAAAAAATGTCATACGAGATAGTGTTTATACAAGTCGAGAACTCGTATAGGCCAGTCAAATTAGCCTGGACATAATTCGATAACTGTATTTTTCTTTTTCTAGGGCATACAGTATTGTTAGTTATAGTAAAAATAAAAAGAATTAAACATTTCAAAGCTCCGCGTCAAAGTGAAAAATAAGAAAAACTAGAAATTCAACAAATTTTGATTTGATTATTACAGCCAGTAGCGGTCCTAGCAAAATTTTTAGGTGGTGCGAGATCTAAAAATGCGTTTTTCTATCCATGACGAGCACTTCGCACGTAACTTCGTTCGCGTAGATTTCGTTTTTTGGACATTTCCAAATATCACGGACATGTATTTTTGAAAAAATAAAAACCAATTGTCAAGTTACTGACTTTAAACTTTCATCCCCTATCTAAACCTCTGAGATGTGAAGTTTCCAAAAAACTGATGAGTACCTACACAATTTTTTAAATGCCTAACCGAAGAACCAAATGTCAGTTTTCATGTTTCCAAAAATAAAAATGAATGATTTCTCATATAAACTTTCATCCCTTATTTTACCACCAGAGGGTACGGGTAGAATTTCCATAAAAACTGAAACCAGTAATTTATTATTTTGAACCAAAAAATTGTGTCATAGTTTTGTTTCTTGTAACTTTTTACAAAAACGTTTTTTTTTAATATTAGGTAGGTAATACATAAATGCAATCAAAACTATTCGCCGAGTTTTGATTACTTTATTACCTAAATAATTTGTTAATAAATTAATTGAATATATTAATTAATACGTGAAGGCGCCAGGTGTATTTGTGTATGTAGGCCGCTCAGATCACGCAGTTGCTCGTTGCGTGGCGGTTAAGCACCAGTACACCCGATACTGGAGGAGACGTCTTTGGGTCTCTGATGAAGAAGCGCGCTGGCCATCGGCGAAACGGAGGTTGCGACACAGGCAGGAAATATTGGAGACTATAGATCCGTAGGGGCACTAATAATAAGCGGTTCGACAGAAACTTCGTATCGCGGCGCCTCCACTTACGGAGAGTCTCCTTCCCGAGCTGCTGGAGGAGGTAGTCGGCATACTCCGCCACCGATGGCTTTACCTACAGTCGCATTGTGCAGAAAAGAACGCCATCAGCGTCCCAGGGGTGACATAGGCAGAGATGGGCTCCGTTCGAAGAGCGCGGCTCCGGGGCCCGACTGGGTCTACTGCCGCGTGTTAGCCCATGCTCTGAAAGAGCTAGACCTCCAACAGAGAGGACTTTACAAAACGTACTTTGAGCGCGGCGTTTCCAACTTCGTGGAAGTCTGATAGCCTGATCCTACTCAGGAAGTTGGGGCACCTTACAGACTCGCCGTCCGCGTACCAACCTATAGTACTGTTAGACGAGCAACCTGCCTCGTTAGCCACTTGTATGTCGTTGTGTATGTCGTGCTACATGGACGACACGTTGGTCACGGCCCAAGGGAGCTCGTACAGGGAAGCAGCATTACTGGTGATGGCTGCGGTATCACTGGTGGTGTGGTGAACCGCATACGGCGCCTAGGCATGTAGGTGGCCTTCAAGAAGTCAGAAGCCCTGGTTTTTCATAGCACTCAACGTGCAATGCTGCTGGGATCACACATCGTGGTCGAGCGGACTTGAATCGTTGTCGAGTCTATCATGAAGTAACTGGAATAGGTGTTCGACAACCAGTGGGTTACAGCTCCTACTTCGGCGGCTGGCGCCTAAGTTGTTGGGCGCGGCTGGAGCGCTATCAACGCTGCTTCTTAATCTGTAGGCCCGCCTGGAGCCAGCTATTCGTGAGGATCTGCCATCGATAGCCCTGTATGGGGCACTGATGTGGACGGCTTAACTGACGGCTGTTAGCATCGCTGTTCTGCGAAAGCCGCAGCGACAGATGGCCGACAGAGTCAGCAGGGTGTATCGCACGATATCCTACGAGTCGGCTTGTGCATTGGTCTGATCATCGGCCAGCAATGCCAGCATAAGGAAAGGGAGAGGGAAATCACATCCTCTCACCCGGCCCGCAGCTGGTGCACCGGGCATTGGCGAAGGCCGGACAACGCCCTTTTCTAGCCCACCTAAATGGGTCCAGGGGCGATGGACTCGGGAACGTCCCCACATATCAGGACCCAAGTGGCGGCTCGTTGTACCTCGCAAATTGTTTTATTTGAGTCGAAATAAATGAACTTCTTAGCAATAACTGGACTGAAACTTCTTTCTGCTTTAGCGACACTTACAGATACGCTGACCACACATTCGGGTAAGTCGAAAAACTCTAAATGGCTCTGATGATTGATAACTTTATTTTGTTTTTATTTCTTTATGATAACATTCTTTTAATAATAGGTTCAAACTCTCAGATGTCACATTTTCCCCATCAGTTACCTAGTTACCTAGCGCTTGCCAGTGATACACGCGCCTGATCGATTGTGGGTCACAATCAAGTCTACCTGCCTTTTCTGTTGATTTCGGCGCCCCTAAACAACGGCGCCCGGTGCGACCGCACCGCTCGCACCGCCCTAGGGCCGCCGCTGATTACAGCATAATAAATAACTGTGTAAAAGTATCTCTGTTATGATATGACGCTTGCATTCCAGTTAAAGAAATCAATATTAAACTAATTAATCATTCGGGATTATCATTTTTAAAGGCGGTTCAGTTAGTAACAGATATTTTGGCGTATCTTACTAGAAATTATAGATAACTGTGATTTAACAATTTATTCTGAACTAGCTTCTGCCCGCGACTTCGTACGCGGATCCTGTTGCTTATGCCAGCGACAACGGGGTCGGCAAAATCGAAGATCTGAAACGTCTGATGTCGAATTCTAAAAGCCCGGGGACGGGAAAACAACGGGATGCGCAAGACGATTCGAGACGTTCAAAAAGTACAATTTTGAATCATACCTCCGATGGCGAAATATGTGGCGTAGTCAATCATAATAGTATACGTAAATGCACTCCGTTCCGTATCAACCCAAGAAAGGTCGCCATGCCATCTGAAGAATCGGACAGCCGCGCATCACGTTCCGCACTTGTCTCTAGAGACCTAGAAGTCGTCATCAAAAATCAGTCCTAAACTGTTACCGCCTTCACCACGTGGAGGTACTCCCACCTTATTATAATATGCAGCGAAATTAGTGATAGCTTTACAGTAAAATTTAAAAAATTACAGCTTTGATTTCCACGTCAGATGTTTCTGATCTTCGATTTTTATAAGTCAACAGGAAATGCCCATCAGACCGAACAACTTTTGCTAAGACGTCATTAATGTATGTGTTATGGTGTAGCTGGGCTCTTGGAGTTCCACATCAGGTGTTCCAGATCTTCAAATTTATTCTCTCAGCAGAAAATGCTCATCACGTGGAACAATTTTTGCTACGGTACCATTTTTGTATCTCTTATAGTTTAGCTGGTCTGTGGCGGTTCTGCATCAGGTGTTCAAGTTTCCAAGATAAATTATAGCCTATATGTTGCCCAGACTTAATACCTATACAACAACAAAAAAATCATTCAAATCCGTCCAGCAGTTCCGAAGATTAGCGTGTACAAACAAACAGACAAACAGACCGACTTTTTTTTTGGATTCGTGCTCTATTACTGTTTCTAAACCCCCCTCAATTTTTTTTTTATATATTCAATGTACAGACAGTTTTTTTACTGTTTTATTATATGTATAGGTACAGATTGTTTACTAAGTGTTTTTTACGAATATTTGTCATTTTTGGAAACCCAAAATACATAACTACTTCAAAAGTGTTTAATTTAAACCTTCAAAATGTTATTAGTACTATAAGAAACAAATTAATAGTAGATTGTTATACAAGGAGCTAAAATGACCCATTATAATACGAGGTAGTTTTACTCCCGAATTTTAGCGAGGGAGTAAATAGAAACCGAGTTTTAATGGGTTTTAGCGCCGTGTGTTACACTATACTTTTCACTACGATTGCGAGAAAATAAAACAATCCAATACAATATGAAATATGTAGTTTATTTTATTAAAAATTAAATGTACAATTTTTACAATTCTGGATATTTAACGAGATGTTTTTTCCCGGTAGGTAACTTAATTTCAGTCCTCTGTGAAGATGAATGTTGAGTTGTCTGTGGGGTAAACGTGGGAGATACACGTAGTTCCAGGTTGGAGGGTCCCTCGTTTGGATGTTCTGGATAGAGAATCAGCTCAGTTGACTCATCTCTTGATGTCGATGGTCGTGGGCTAGTTGGGAGAATATTGATGCGTTCTGTGTTACGCTGGGTGATATCGAATTTGTTTTGAATGGAGTTCTCGATATAGCCTTCCGCCACTTGATCGTTTTAACGTTGTTATATTTGCACCAGAATCCGCCAAGAGAGTGGCGGATGTTCTTCGGAAACAGTGGCCAGTGTACTGTTCCGGATTAGGCAAATTTAGATAAGTGGCGATCTCTTTTGGCATGTTGCTTAATTTATTTTTGCCTATAAATTGCCTTGTGCATTTTCCGTTTTGATAGTTGAGAAAAAATCTCGGCGTGCCCACTACACTTGGCCGTAAGTCTTGGTAGGCTTTGTCAATGTTTAGAAATTCTCCACTTATAACGAATTTCCTCTCCTTATTTGTCTTTGTATTGGGCAGATTTATGGCTTGAAGATGGGTATCAGTTTCGACATCTTCCACTGTTATGTTAGCCAGTTCTATCCCTCTGCAGGCACCGCTGATCCCATAAATTAAAGCAACCTGTAAAACAAAAAATAAGTGTGTTAGAACTGTATTTTGGTTAATACCTCTAACTAGCAATTTAGTTTGATGAAAATAATAGAAAACAAATGCAACTATAACCTACCTTTTGTTAGCGATACCCACATTTTTAAAAATAATAAAATAAACGATTGGTTGATTTGACATATAGTCGATGGTACAGCGCCGGCGGGCATTAGCAATTGGAACGTCAGGCCGAATCGTTAAAATAACATTAATTACTGTAAGAAAAAGTAATAGGAACTGATTAAAGTATTTCAGGAGATTGAAGACTGTGTATCATTTGACCTGACACCGACTACAGTCAGAAGTGGTAAGAACTAAGAGTGTTGGAGAAGTTCTCAGGTATGTTATTTTATTTGATCTATTGTTTTAAACAATAAGTGGTTTTGTGTTGTTGTTGTCGGTTAACATCAAGTTATTTTATGGTTGAACTCCAATAAGTATTTGGATGTCAATACATATTATGTAAAAAGACGCAGCTTATGCAATATATTAGGTCTTTACATATGAAATTGCCGCTCGGTATCAAAAAATTAAAAATAACTTTTTTAAAAGAAATTATATATTTAGTCAATCGAAGTATGCACCATTGTTATCGATACACTTTCGCCATTTTATCGGGAGCTCATTGATCCCTATGGTAAAAAAATCCTGGGAGCGAGAATCGATGAACTGCTTGAAGGCTGTTTAAACTGCCTCATCAGAATTGATTTTTTTTCCTTGTAAAAAGTTGTCCAAATTTCGGAATAAATGGTAATCGTTTGGGGCAAGATCTGGAGAGTATGGTGGGTGACGCAGAGTTTCCAGTCGCAGCTCCTCTAACTTGGCGACCGTCTGATGTGCAGTATGTGGTCGAGCGTTATCCTGAAGGAGCAATGGGCTAGAGCAATTGACCAATCTCGGTTGTTTAATGGTGAGCTTTTCCATCATTGTTTGCAACTGTTGACAATACATGTCTGCAGTAATCGTTTGGCCTGATCTCATGAAGCTGTAGTGGATGACACCAGCACAGGACCACCAAACACTAACTAGAATCTTCTTTTTGGTCAGTTTTCGCTTGGGGCAAGGTTTTGCCGGTTTTCCAGGGTTAAGCCATTGTGATGATCGCTTGCGATTATCGTACACGATCCACTTCTCATCACAAGTGACAATACGATTTAAAATTCCCTGATTATTGTGACGATTGAGCAAGGAAGCGCAGCAACCGACGCGTGTATGTTGGTGTGTTTCAGTCAATTCGTACGGTACCCACTTTTCGAGCTTTTTTACTTTTCCAATTTGACGCAAATGGATAATGATTGTTTTGTCACTTACTCCAAAGGCTGCTGCTAATTCAGAAGTGGTTTGAGATGGATCCGCTTCAACTATCGCCTTTAATTCTTCATTATTCACTTGAGTATCCGGTCGTCCACGAGGCTCATTTTGTAAATCAAAATTTCCAGAACGGAAACGTTGAAACCAAAAACGCACCGTTCGTTCGTTAGCGGTGCTTGGCCCGTACACGTCGTTAATCCTTCGAGCCGTTTCTGCTGCACTGGTGCCACGGTGGAACTCATATTCGTAAATACCGCGAACTTTTAATTTCTCCATTGTTGTTGCAATAGCAATTTTCAAGCCCAAACAAATGACGATAAAACAAATGAAACACGAATTTTAAAACAATATTCTTTAGTCTTTATTTTGAAATAATTTTGATTTTGGAATTCCTAATCAAACACAAAATATTTGATTTCAAAGTTGCCAGTATTAAGTATCGGCAATTTCATATGTAAGGACCTAATATTATGATTTACATTTAACACCGACGACGCGACTTATGTTAAACTGTGTGGCGTGGGTACCTCACTTTATTGGTAGAAATTAAACTAGGTCACAGGTTAGCCCGGTTTGTTTACGTTCGAGATAAATGGAGACATAGTGATATTAACTTCGTATGAAAAAAAGATATTATAGGTACCTACCTAGGTAATTGTTTATACGAAAGTAAAAATCAAGTTTCCTGTTTAATTACCAAAATAAAAGGTGTGAGTACGAAATAACTACGTATACCACCTATAGATTATGATATTAGTACTGTAGTAAATGTACACCCGCCACTGCGGTGTTGTTAATGTTTACCTACATTATTTATTTATGATTATGTTACAAGTAAATCTAACCACAGATATCGCTGATATTTTAAAATGATTTGGAAGCATAATACTGGATATTCGTGGATCAATATATTCATGTGTGACCAACAAAGTTACTACCTAGTTACTTACAAAACAGGTACATAATTAACCGTTTATAGGTGGGTTAATATAGTGCGTTGTATATTGTTGTTGTTGTACCTACTGTGGTCAGTAGGTACGATCTTGACTTTAACTAGATACTCTGGTGTTTTTTTTATTGATTAATGGTTTTGCGTCATAAAGACGATCTGATTTTACCAATATCGAATCCCATAACTGTTGCTGTTGATAAATATTTGATTTGAACAGTTTAGTGTTTGTTCATTCGAATATTCTGTGACTTAGCAGTTGCGGGGCGACATTGGCTGTTTTATGTGCATTTCTTTAGATACGATAAACAGCTGCCGTAGTTTGGGTTAGGTAAATAAAGTAAGAGTACTTATCATTGTTTTTTTTTTGTTTTTTTCTCTTTCCTAATCCTATCACACGATACTAATTACTTACCACGTCTCTACTCCACTATGGGCTAAATAAAAATATAAATAAATAAATTAAAATACATATTTTAAATTATCATATTTACTATATTCTTGGTTATAGTCTCCGCTAATAAACATAGTTCTGAACAATGGCTTCCAGTAGCCGGTCTAATTATACTCCGCCTTTGGAACCGAATATACGTAGTAGATCATCACGCAATCCTGAGCGCATCCAGGAGCCTAAAAGAAATAGACATTTCACGACAAGACCTAATCAAAGACAACGTAAACGCGATTCATACCGCAACAGATCTCGTCGCAGATCAGCATCCTCATCCTCGTTATCATATCGGCGTTATAGTAGCAGAAGTACAGATTCAGAAAGCAGTTATTCCGATTATCATACGCGTGATAGGCGCAGATCTCGTTCTACCCGACGCAATCAGCAGCGTTGGAAACGTAAATCTCGGTTGTACTTGTACGTTGTTTCATAGCTAATAGTTTTATAGAATTTCGGTTCACATAAAATTTTTCTAATAATTTCGTTTCATAGAATAATCAATACGCAGAATACTTACTTTCAAGATTTTGAAATCATTGATTTTTGTTTCACATAAAGTTTATTGTTAGAATAATCATATCATAGAATAACAAATCAAATATTCTTTATCCTTATATTTTTTATTTAATATAAAACGTATTCGCAGGAATGGGACTCTCAGTTCTAACCAAACTTACTACGCGTGCGTGCAAGCAACCACGCAGGATGCAAGCAAGCATGCAGGATGCAAGCAAGCATGCAGCGTACAAGCAAGTATGCAGCATGCAAGCAAGCATGCAGCGTGCAAGCAAACATGCAGCGTGCAAGCAAACATGCAGCGTGCAAGCAAGCATGCAGCGTGCAAGCAAACATGCAGCGTGCAAGCAAACATGCAGCGTGCAAGCAAGCATGCAGCGTGCAAGCAAGCATACAGCGTGCAAGCAAGCATGCAGCGTGCAAGCAAGCATGCAGCGTGAAGGCAAGCGTACAGCATGTAAGCAAGCATGCAAGCAAGCATGCATCATGCAAGCGAGCATGCAACATGCAGCAGGCATAGTTTCTGTCACGGCTCCGGCGTTGCGGGACTCCGGCGGTCCCACGCGAGCTTATCGTCGCAGATGGTATTCACGCTCACCACCGCAGCTTCGGCTTACTGGCCGGCTGCGCCGGCCAGCCTCAGACTCGGCGGCGGGCGTTAAAACCACCTGCTCCTCAGCTCGCGGGCCGCCTCGCCCCTCCACGCCTACGCAGATTTAAATTACACTCTAGGTGTGGGGCAGACAAGACTACGTGGAGTCGGTTTCGCAGCGATTCGTTTCTGTCATTAACTTTGGTAGCACAACATATTGACTTTTTAAGACAACATTTTTGTGTGTGTCTATTTATATCGAAATAAAACTCGTTACTTCGCAACTCGTTATTTTCGTTGAAATAAATTCCATGGAAAAATACAACAAACAAACAATATTCGTTCAAAAAGAATTCTACTTTTTGATAAGTTTGTTAAACAAAAAACTGTGAATAAAAATTCATTGAATTGTGTTTCTGTGAAATGTTTTTCATTGAAGTAAATAGTCTTTGAAACAATAATAGTCGAAATAAAAATACGAGAACCAAATTTTATGCTAAACATTTTCTGGGAAACGAAATTCTATGAAATTTCTGTCTGCGAAACAAGGGGACACCGTAAATCTCGCTTATTTCGTAATGACAGCGATGATACCAGCTCCACCGATTCTGAACACAACAATCGGTATAACCGAAAGCGGGGTTCGCCTGATCTGTCAGATAATTCTTCGTTTGCAAAACAAAAACGCTCCCGTTCGAGAATTCGCTCTCACCGGAAAAGTCGATCCAGTGTCCACAAAGAGAATCAGTTTCTAAAAAGATTCTCTAGGATAATTACAGGCAACCATTTTGAGGGATCGCAGAATGTGATCTCAGAATTCGATCCCGACGCACATTCGCAGTCGGCAGACGACTGGATTCGTAAGGTAAACGAAACGGCAAAAATATATGGTTGGACAGAAAGACAAATTATCTATTATGCGATACCGAAACTTTCTGGCCAAGCAAAGAAATGGTACCAAGGTAGGAGTACCATTGATTTGAGCTGGAAGCAATGGCAAAGAAAGATAATAAAAGCTTTTCCAGACGATCGCAACTACGCCGACCGTCTGACGGAAATGCTTAGCAGAAGAAATAGGAGAGAGGAATCGATGGAAGAATATTTCCATGAGAAGGCTAGGTTGGTGAAAATGTGCCGCATTAAAGGAAGAAACGCCGTGGATTGCATAATTAGCGGAATCTTTGCCAGTTTTAAGAGAACATCGGATTTGCTAAATTATTTAAGCCGAATATCAAAACGAAATCTTATCTCAAAGAGAGACACTTTACTTCATAAACAAAACTCGCAAACTGTAACAAATTCGGTCAATAATCGCAATAATACCAATAAATCTATACCCACAACTAGCCGGGTAAACTCTAGGTTTCAATGTTATAATTGTGGTGATACTGGACATGCGGCGCGTAACTGCAATAAACCAATAAAAAGATGTGATAAGTGTTCACGACTAGGTCATATGACACAAAATTGTGAACTGATAGGTTCTCGACCAAAAACTGATCAAACACAAGAAAATACAAAGCATAATCCTACACAAAGCGTCCTACAAATAACAACAAACGAAAAGTCAAATTGTAAGTATTTTAAAACTATTTCTGTTAATGACGTATCGGTTTCAGCTTATATAGACTTCGGGAGTCAATGTACTTTAATCCGAGAATCGGTTGTAAAAAACCTTAACGTTATTCCAAATAAGATGGCACTTCCCATTATAAGGGGTTTTGGTGCTGGAAGTGTCGTACCAACTGCTAGGATATTAGTGACTGTTGTAGTAGATGCGGTCGAAGCGGATGTAGAAGCATTTATTGTACCGGATCATTTACTTAAGACGGATGTTCTTATTGGGTAGTCTTTAACAGAGCTGCCCACTGTTATCGTTCATAAGACTAGCACTAAACTAGTTCTTTATTGTGATGATTCCGTTATAGAGAGGATGGATGTTTATAATACCAATGAAATCTCAATCAAAGGGTTACAGGATATACAAGTACATACACCAGATACGTTTTCAGGACCATTATTTGTGACAGGTAGTGCATGTATGAAACCCGGTAACGAATACATTCTATTGCAAGGTGTCTACCGATTTCATGAAGGAAAGAGTCGATGTATAGTTATAAGTTTGTCGGAAAATACAATTATTTTCACCAAATCTAAATTATTATCACGAGCATTAAAACTAAAGAATCAAGGTCCATTTACATCAAAGCATGAATCATTGGATGTAAATTCTATTCATCTAAATACTCAGTTGTATGAGACTTGTGATAAATCCGACACCATAAAGAAACCTATTACTTCAGATATGTTAAATATTGGCCCCAAAGTAACTGACACTGAAAGGAATCAGTTGTTAGACCTACTGAACAAGTTTAGGGATTGTTTTGCATTTAATATGCAGGAGCTTGGAATAACTCATATAACCGAAATGACATTACGTCTTAACGACGGGAACACCCAAATATTCCGAAATATTTTATTCCGAATTTCGATATTCCGATTTTCAAAAGTCCGATTTCCATAATACCTAAAAATTATAAACTCTATTATTTAAAATCACGAAAGTTATTTACCCGAATGTCGTAAATCCGATTTGTTTGTTTTCCGATTTTCATATGTTCGTAGAATCAAATGCTCGATGAGTTCTCGATCCGAAAAACGAAATACCGACTCTGAAAAACTGTTAAAATTAGGATTCTGATTCAATTCAGCTACGCATATATATTCAAAATGGTGTCCCCTTGTTTCGCAGACAGATTTTTCATAGAATTTCGTTTCCCAGAAAATGTTTCATATAATATTTGGTTCTTGTATTTTTATTTCGACTATTATTGTTTCAAAGACTATTTACTTGAATGAAACATATTTCACATAAACACAATTCAAAGAATTTTTAATCACAAAAAATGTGATTAAAAATTCTTTGAATTGTGTTGTTTAACAAACTTATCAAACAGTAGAATTACTTTTTAACAAATATTGTTTATTCGGTGTATTTTTCTATGCAATTTATTTCAACAAAAATATATAGGTATAAAAAGAAAGACAATAACAAAAATAATCTTAAAAAGTCAATATGTTGTGTTACAAAAGTTAATGACAGAAACGAATTGCTGTGAAACCGACTCCACGTAGTCTTGTCTGCCCTACACCTAGAGTGTAATTTAAATTCGCGTAGGCGCGGAGGGGCGAGGCGGCCAGCGAGCTGAGGAGCAGGTGGTTTTTAGGCTGAGCTGGCCGGCGAAGCCGGCCATTAAGCCGAAGCTGCTGTGGTGAGCGTGAATACCATCTGCGACGATAAGCTCGCGTGGTACCGCCGGAGCCCCGCAACGCCGTAGCCGTGACAGAAACCATGCCTGCTGCATGTTGCATGTTCGCTTGCATGCTCGCTTGCATGATGCATGCTTGCTTGCTTGCATGCTGCATGCTTGCTTGCATGCTGCATGCTTGCTTGCACGATAAACGATTGCACGATAACGATAAAGATAATCGTAATTTGTTGATGTAATATGTAAGATGTTCGGAATTTTCATTATGTCGGACTTTTTGTTATTCGATCTTTTGAAACTCGGTATTTTGAGAATAGTAATTATAAACGTTCGGAATTTTGAAATTTTAGTATTATAAAAATAGGATGAATGATAAATCGGAGTTGCCATATTAGGAATTTTGAACTATTCGGAATTATGAAAATCGGTATTTTGAAATTCGTATTTCTGACTTTCGGAATAAAGTTTTTCGTATTTATGTAGTGTACCCCTTAACGACGATACGCCTGTGATTTATAGACCCTATAGACTCCCTTTTAGTGAACGCGCAAAGGTACGGGAGATGATAGGCGATATGTTAGCTAATAATATTATAAGAGAATCACAGTCGGCTTACGCCAGCCCTATAGTGTTGGTTCGGAAAAATATAATAATAAGAACACACAATTTATAAACAACGAAAGACAATTTTACAGAACTTTAACCACAGACACAGCAAATACACAAAATATACAACAGACAGACAGACCCAATCCCTCCCCTGAACAGCTACACACATACTGGTCAAATATTTGGTCGAATACATCAGAACACAATCATACGGCGACATGGATACAGGACGATAAACGCAATTTAGAAAACGTCACTGATATGTCATTTGCTAATATTCCATTAGAGGTTTTCGTTAACGTCATCAATAAAGCTCATAATTGGAAAGCTCCTGGTACAGACCACATTCACAACTATTACTATAAGAAATTAACTTGCCTACACCCCTCCATCTACAATCACATCAATGATTTCATTAAATATCCACAAAATATCCCAGAATTTATTACACAAGGCCTAACCTATATGCTTCCTAAAGACACCGATTATATGAACCCAGCCAAATACAGACCCATAACTTGCCTACAAACTATTTACAAATTAACAACCGGTTGCATTGCGGAAATTATATATAAACACACCGTCCAGAACAACATCTTAGCTGAGGAACAAAAAGGGTGCCGTAAATATAGTCAGGGGTGTAAAGAGCAATTAACTATAGATGCCATAGCCATGAAACATAATACTAACTTTAAAAATGATATTTGCACCATGTACATAGATTATCAAAAAGCTTTTGATTCTGTCCCACATAGTTGGCTACTGTACATACTAGAGCATTACAAAATTCATCCCGCAATAATTAATTTTTTGACAGAGTCCATGAAACATTGGAATACCAAACTTAAAGTAGGAAAATCAATAGAAACAGATCCCATACCCATAAAGCGTGGAATTTACCAAGGCGACGCTCTAAGCCCTCTCTGGTTTTGCCTCGCTTTAAATCCTTTATCTAATCTTCTAAATTCTTCTGACAGTGGTCTTACAATCAAAAATAATGAAACATCGGATAATTTTAAACTCACCCATTTAATGTTCATGGACGATATTAAACTCTATTGCAATAGTATATCAGGACTCCACTCACTCGCAGATCTTACTCAAACCTTTTCTGATGATATAAACATGTCTTTTGGTATTGACAAGTGCAAAACATTTACTCTACGAGAAGGAAATCATGTTGATAGTAACCCATACGTATTAGAATCTGGCCAAGCAATAAATCCCCTATCACAAAATGACACCTACAAATACTTAGGTTTTGAACAATCACACCAAATTGATCAAAAACACACGAAAAATAAAATAATCTCCAAATATAAACACAGACTAAACATGCTAATAAAATCACAACTGACGTCGCGTAATTTAATAAAATCCATAAATTCATTTGCTATACCCATACTCATCTATTCTTTCGGAATTATAAACTGGTCCAAAACTGATCTAACTAAACTGCAACGCTGTATAAATACTACCCTAACTAAAAACCGAAAACATCATCCACGATCTTGTGTCCAGAGGCTCACGCTACCGCGAGACGAAGGTGGACGCGGTCTTATAGATATAGTAAATCTGCACAACAAGCAAATTACCAGCTTGAGAAAGTTTTTTATTGAGAAAGCCCTTCAGTCACCACTTCACAAAGTAATTACACAAGTAGACAAAAAACTCACCCCACTTAATTTACACAGTACTGAACCACAGACCAACGAACGTATCACCAGTAAAATAGAAAAGATTGCAGCATGGGAACGTAAATCACTTCACGGAAGACATCGCCTCGACTTGCAGCAACCTCATGTCGATATAAAAGCATCGAACGCGTGGCTGCGACGAGGCGAACTCTTCCCTGAGACCGAGGGATTTATGATTGCCATCCAGGATCAGGTCATTGACACAGCCAACTACCAAAAATTCATAATTCGCAGACCCAACTACAATGACTCCTGCAGACGATGCCATGGTGCATCCGAGACCATCCAGCACATCACAGGTGCATGTAGAGCCATAGCCCAAACCGATTATAAACATCGCCATGATCAAGTTGCTGCAATAGTTCATCAATCATTAGCAATTCAAGCAAAACTAATTACAGACAAAGTCCCCTACTATAAATACAAACCGCAAGCAGTGTTAGAGAACAATAATTTCAAATTGTACTGGGATAGGACAATAATTACAGATAAAACAATTTACAATAATAGACCAGACATTACTATGTTAGATAAACAAAAGAAATTAGTGTACATAATAGACATAGCAATTTGCAACACCCATAACCTTACTAGCACACATACGGAAAAAATTGCAAAATACACAGATTTGTCAATAGAACTTAAAACGCAGTGGAATGTTACACACACCAAAACTATCCCCATCATACTATCCAGCACAGGAGTCATCCCAAAAACCCTACACAATAGCCTTAACTCATTGAATATTAGTCCATCTACTTACCTTCTGCTACAAAAAGCAGTTATTTTGAATACATGCAGGTTAACCCGCAAATTTTTAAATAACTAATTTAGTACACAATGCACTTGGCTTCGGCCCGTGCCAATTTCGACCCACACATAGATGTGAGATATTTTAAATATACCGAGAAATAATAATAATAATAATTTTTATTTCACAAAAAATACAGATTTAACATGTATTCTAAAAGGACAATTTCAATGAGCTTTGGTAGTAACACAATTCAATACAAATCTAAGAACTAACATCTGTACACAATATGGAAAACCCTGCCTCTCAAACTAGGTAAATAACCTGTATCTTGAGAGACAGTGATTCAGCTTAAAATGTGATGCTATGATTATATACATAGTAGACTGTGTCGATCTACCTGGGCGATTGAGGATAATAAAGCTAATTTAAGTTTGTATTTTATATCTGATGTGTATGTGTGTGTGTGTGTGTGTGTGTGCGTGTGTGTGTATGTGTGCGTGTGTGTGTGTTGTATGTGATTGGAGACATGTAGATGTTAAGCGACGTATTTAAGTAAGGATTCTGTGTGTAGATAGTCTTGTTCCAGTAGCGATTCCATTAATTTGGATTTTATTTCATATTTATTTAGATCAACAATGTTTAATTTTTTGTGAATTTGTTTGTAGATGTATGTACTTAATGTGTAGTATTGGTGTTGAGCGAAGGTGGTTTTGTGAGGGGTACTTAGGGCTAGTTTCTTCCTTTTTTTAGGGTCAGTTGGGGGAACGCTAGCGTGTTTTCTAACAGTAGACTGCAGTACAAAAAGCTGGCGCACTGAAAGTACTTTGCAGTCAGTGTATAGTTGCGTAGTGGGATAGCGGTAAGGTTTGCGCAACATCACCTTCAGTACGGCTCTCTGCGCTCTTTCAATCCTCAGAAGACTGGCTTTATTTGCACCACCCCATACTGTGATGCAATATCCAATGACGGATTGACATAGTGCATAGTACACCATCTTCAGGGTTTCGGGCGTAGCCGAATCTCTAAGGGATTTGAAAATATGCAAGAGTTTCAGGGTCCTATTGGTAATGGCGTCAACCTGTTTATCCCATCGTAATCCTCCGTCTATTTGGACACCCAGATATTTCACATTGTCAGTTCTCGTAAGTGTCGGACATAAGCATTGTGGGGATTGTTTGGAGCAAGTGT
The DNA here is from genome assembly GCA_947361185.1 of Charanyca ferruginea. Taxonomy (NCBI): domain Eukaryota; kingdom Metazoa; phylum Arthropoda; class Insecta; order Lepidoptera; family Noctuidae; genus Charanyca; species Charanyca ferruginea. The sequence goes on along the minus strand of OX376059.1, from coordinate 13,660,661 downwards.
GCGCTGTTATGGAGAAAGATTTATCGGGCAAGTTGTTACGCCGGATAGCAAATGGGATGTACGATGTTTTGTCGCAGTTGAGGGTAAGTAGGTTTAGGTTGAGCCATTCCATTAAAATACTTGTTATTGCCGCTTCTGCGTAGCACTTAACGCTATCCCAAGTTGGTCCGTAAACTATTACTGCGGTGTCGTCTGCATACGCAATGATCTTGGAGTTGGGGATGATCATTCTGCACAACTCATTGACGTATATTTGAAAGAGGGTGGGGGCTAAAATACTTCCTTGAGGTACACCATAAGTGGTTGATACTTCTTCACTTATGTGCTCTCCAATTTTTACTCTTTGAGTTCGGTTGCTAAGGTAGTCTTTGAAAATGTCGAGGGTGTTTCCTCGTACCCCTAGGAGCTCTAATTTAGAGATAAGTTTGGGAACAGATACTGTGTCAAATGCTTTAGAAAGGTCTATGAAGATCCCTAAACTTTTAACTCTATTGTCCAGATTTCTAGCGACGAATTGCGTCAGCTCAAGAACTGCGTCTTCAGTTGAGGTTCCTGTGCGAAAACCATACTGATTATCCGCTATGAGCTAATGTTTGCTAAGGAATTTTTTTAAACCATTGTTCAGGATCCTTTCCAGTATCTTAGAGAGCGCTGATAGGACCGATATGGGCCTGTAATTGTTGACACAGTTTCTATTCCCTCCCTTATGAAGAGGAAAGAAAAAGAACAATGAATACAGGTTTTGCGTAGACTATCGGGCATTTAATAAAAAGACGATAAAAGACAGCTATCCGATGCCAGTCATTGACGACCAGCTTGATCGTCTAAGCGGCAAATCATACTTCACAAGCTTAGATTTGGCATCCGGCTATCATCAGATCCTAGTGGCTGAGGAGTCACGTCGTCGTCGTGTCGTGACTCCTGACAGCCATTACGAGTATATGAGGATGCCATTTGGTCTTGTGAACGCTACTGCAGTATTTCAAAGTATGATCAATAAAGCACTGGGAACCCAACGATTCGAGCTGGCTATCCCGTATTTAGACGATTTACTATCTACGGGTAATTCATTTGGCGAGGCATTCGGTAAGCTGGAAGCTATCTTACACCTTTTGCGTAATGCCAATCTCACCCTTAATCTACAAACGTGTTTCTTTTTCCAATCGGAAATCGACTATCTTGGTTATGAGATTTCCGAAGCTGGTCTTAAACCTGGCAGTAAAAAAATAAACGCAGTGTCTGAATTCCCAAAACCGACAAATGTACATCAAGCTCGTCAATTTATTGGCTTGGCCAGTTACTTTCGGCGTTTTGTTTTTAATTTCGCTTCCATTGCAAGACCACTTACTCAACTGACCAAAGCCGAAGTTCCCTGGCATTGGGGTGACGAACAAGATAGTGCATTTGAAGAAATAAAATCTAAATTGGTAGTTAGACCTGTGCTAGCCTTGTATAACCCAGATCATATCACAGAGGTTCATTGTGATGCCAGTAAATTAGGAATTGGGGGTATCTTACTACAGAGGCTTAATGAAGAATACCCTTTTAGGCCAGTTGCTTATTTCAGTCGTCAAACGACTCGCGAGGAAGCTTTTTGGCACTCCTATGAACGTGAAACGATGGCAGTGGTCCTAACTTTAAAGAAATTCAGAGTATATTTGATTGGTCTAGAATTTAAAGTTATAACAAACTGTAACGCATTACGCACCACCTTGGTAAAACGAGATTTAATTCCTAAGATTGCAAGGTGGTGGCTGATGCTGCAGGAATATAACTTTACTATTGAGTACCCGGCAAAAATTCAGCTAAAAAAATTAATGCAAATCCTCCACTTCTATATTAAATATTAAATCCTGAAACTAATTCTCTTTCTCCTTCTGCAAAATCAAATGGAGTTCGATTAGTTTCAGCTAATCTTGATCTTATTCAACATAATCTTAAAGGAAATATTAAAAAAATAAATCAAATTAAATTTTGATAATAATTTTTTTTTATTAAATTAAAATCTATAATTATAATAATTCTCGATGTACGAGCATCGCCACATGATTTAATTGTTTTACTTTTTTGCTTACTAAACTGTACTCAACTTTAGCTGAATAGGCAATGACGCACTCCGCGCGCAACCTTACTGAGTTTACTTAGGACAATGAACTTTTACTTTATTTAGTGCAATAAATACTCTCATTGAATACGGACACCAGACAGTGATTTTATTTCTGTGAACATCCCGTCGTCAGTGACACCAACACCTATTACACTCAACACTTCAGTGTACGGGCAAACTGCTCGTACATTTTCGGTCCTTCGAGCCGGATTTACCACAGCTGGAACAAGCAGTCCTGCAAATCTTATCAGGTACTTAGTGTTTCTATTTACGATAGCGAATCGGTTTGGCCGGTCTCCCAGAAGCGGGTCGCCCCGGTTGGATTGAGAAGGCGCACAATATCGTACGTAGAGATTCCTTCGGATCCTGCAATCACTTCTGGCAATAACATAAGCTATTGGTGAATCGACAGTTATTGAAGATTACAGTATTAGTGTCCAACAACAGAACATATCCACAATAATGGAGACTAAACAACAAGAACTCTTCAGGCGGCAGGAAATCATCGCAGATGGCATCAGAAAAATCGGTGTCAACTTCGGAAAGGATGGTCCTGACCGTAAGAACACAACATATATCAAGGTAAGATTGGATAATCTTAAAGCTCACTGGAACGAGTTTGAGATGAATCATGGCGTGCTACAGAGTGCCGACGACCAAGCCTATGAATACTACAATAGAAGGGCGTACGACAGGGTCAAGACTGAATACTTAAACATACTACATAAGTTGCAAGCTTGTCCTGCTTACACTGCTGGCGACTCTGAAGTCGCTGGCAGCCAAGGTGAAAATAGCAAGAACACTGGAGTTTTGTCCAAGTCGGATGAGCTCAAAACGCAACAAGCCACCAACTTTAGAGCCTTTTCTCGTTTCACTCGCAACTTAAGCACTACTGATATTACCGAGAAATGGGACATAGAGGACAAACTCAACTCAAGACCCTCGAGTCTCGATGGAAAGTGATTGACGAAACACACTGGAAACTCGACAATCTTCTCGTCGGCAGTGACGTTAACTACGAGCTTGACTTCTCCAAGTATGAAGAAACATATGAGTCTACGAAACGAGACCTTAATCGCAAACTCAACCTGGCTGTACAGCAGCGCGATAGTGCTCCGAAGATAGAAATACCAACGTTTTCTGGAAACTACTCCCATTGGCTTACATTCCTTGATCTGTACAGTGTTGCTATTCACAATAACCCTATCTTCTCAAAGGGTCAGAAGATGCAACATCTGAAAGGAAAACTTAAAGGGGAAGCGGAGCGTTTAGTACAACATTTATCAGTTTCCGAGAACAACTACGACTCCTGCTGGGAAATCCTTAACCACAGGTACAACAACATACAGCTGCTCTTCACCAAACAGATGCAAACCATGATGAGTCAACCAACGATTCAACACCAAAACTCTAACGAGTTAAAGCGTCTACATGACACCAGTCTCGAAACTGTGCATACCCTACGCAACCTGGGGATAGACACTACAACATGGGACCCTATTCTGGTGCACATACTCGCGGGAAAACTGGACACTCAGACGTATTCCGATTACATGGAAGTGAGGAAAAAGCCCAGAGAACTACCGGTTTTTGACGAATTTATTGAGTTCATCGAAAGCAAGTTCACAGCGCTCGAATCAGTAGGGAAGAAAAAGAACCCAACAAACCACACAACACCTACGACCAAGGAGAGTCCCGCAACAACATACCAAAGGGAGGCGTACAACAAATACAAACGTTATCCTAAGGCGAATCATGCAAGCTCGGATAGAAATTGTCCTATTTGTAAGACAAATCACATTTTGCTCATCTGTAAGGCATTTCAAGACATGACACCGGATACAAAAATGAGGACAATTAAGCAATTGGACGTTTGCATTAATTGCATGTATTCACACAAAGGAAATAAATGCAATTCGCACAAAAGATGCAGAGTGTGCAACAACGCGCACCACACTACATTGCACGACGTGATAAATGACACCACGTCAGTGACATCAACGGGTCAGCGACCCAGTAATGACAACAAACCTTTAAGTCCACAGCGAAACATCAATCACGTGTCAGGAGACTTTAACGAAGTTCTACTGGCTACGGTACAGCTCAAAGTAAGAGTCGCAAATGGTACCTACATAACTTTAAGGTGTCTCCTAGACCAAGGCTCTCAGTTGAACCTCATAACCGAATCTGCTGCTCAACGACTGGGGCTTCCAAGACGCAATTTAAACTCGACCGTGTCCGGAATAGGAGCATCTGCCATTCAGAGCAACGGAACTGTTCATTTGGATTGTAAATCGTTGTATGAGGACTATCAATTCACAACACAGGCATTGGTCATGGCTAAATTGCTGAACAACTTGCCAAACTACTCCTTCGACAAACAAGACTGGCCTCACATAATAAATAATAATAATAATAATAAAGCCATTTATTTCCATATTGCCAATTTACATTTCAAATGTTGTTAGTAACTTGTTAGTATATTTTCCTTAGAGTATGTTAGTACTTATGTTAATCTTCTTTGTTTGGAATATGGACCCCATTTTGGGTAAAGGCCTCCTCCAGCTTCTTCCACACGTCCCTGTCTTTACCTAGGTCTAACCAATTGTTCCCTGTCACCTGTATGATATCATCAGTCCACCTTCTCTTTGGTCTACCAACATTTCTTTTCCCTCTTGGGCCCTTCCATCGAGTGGTCTCTATGGTCCATCTTTTATCTGTGTAGCGTGAAATGTGTCCTGCCCATTTCCATTTTAGTGAAAGTGCATACTCGAGAGCGTCTGTGATTTTCGTTTTCCTCCTGATGATTTCATTTTTCACTTTGTGTATTTTTCTTATCTTCAGCATACTCCTTTCCATGGCTGTTTGGGTGCTTTTGATCTTCTGTTTTGCTTTACTTGTGAATACCCAAGTCTGACATGCATATAGTAGGCATGGTAAGAGACATGTATCGAACACAATTTTTTTCAGATGTAATCCATAATCCCCTTTTAAAATTTCTTTTTGAGACCAGAATTTTTTCCAAGTTATGTTGATTCTCCTGGTTATTTCTTCTTCATTGTTATATTTATTGAAAGACACTTGTTTTCCCAGATATATATACTCTTGAACATATTCTATGGTATTCCCTTTGATTATAATGGGTCGCTTTTGACTGTTAGTCATTATTTTAGTTTTGTTTAAGTTCATTTCAAGACCAATTTTAGAGCTTTCATAATCAAGTGTTCTCATCATTTCTTCGATGTCCTTTGGAGTTTCGGCTACAATAGCTATATCATCCGCGAACCTTAAGTGGTTTAGGTAGTTTCCGTTCACTAGCAGTCCTTTATTCGACCAGTCCAACTTCTGGAATATATTTTCGAGTACTGCAATGAATAGCTTCGGTGACAACGGGTCTCCCTGTCTGACACCTCTTTCTATTTTTATTTCGTCTCCTCTGGTTTCAAGTTTAATTCTGCTAGTACTATTTGAATAAATATGTTTTAGGATGTTAATGTACTTTTGGTGGAAATTTGAGTATTGCAGTGCATTCCAGATTGAGCAGTGGCTGATGCTGTCAAATGCTTTACTGTAGTCAATGAAGGCCACATACAGAGATCTATTAAACTCGTGGTGCTTTTCTATGATTTGTTCTAGCGTGTGTATGTGGTCCGTTGTGCTAAAGCCTGATCTGAACCCTGCTTGCTCTGTAGGTTGCATTTCATCAATATCTTGTGATATTCTCCTTAGAAGTATCGATGAGAATAACTTGTATATGCTTGATAGTAGGCTTATAGGTCTGTAATTTCCTACATCTAAGGGATTTCCTTTTTTGAAGAGCAAAATTATATCAGATGTGCGCCATTGTTCTGGAACAGTTTCTGTGTTTATTACCATATTAAATAGTCTTGTCAAGTGGTGGATTAAAATGGGTGCACCTGTTTTCAGAACTTCATTGCATAGTCCATCCGGGCCAGGGCTTTTCTCTGCTTTTAACTGTATAATGTGTTCGTGAACTTCCGAGTCTTGAATTGGTTTAATGTCATTACTGTCGCTATGGTTGCTAGTTTGTACTTCATTTTCGTTTTTATTTCTTTTTCGATATAGCTCCTTATAAAAATTTGTTGCATGATTTATAACATCTTTCCTTGAATTCGTTGCCTTTGAATGTAGTTCTAGTTTATGAATCCATGTTTTGTGTGTGGACAGCTCTTTGTATGCTCTTTTGGTACTTCTAAATCTTTTTATGTTTCTTGTGATTATTTTGTGTCTATGGTTGTTGTAGTCCTTTCTAATTGATCTGTGTGTTTTTTTGTATATTCTACCGAGTTCTATTTTCATTTCTTTTGTTTTGTTTTTAATATGTATTAATTCCGTGCGCCTTTTAATAAGTTGAACCGTTTCGTGACTGAATATTCTATGGTCTTCTGCTTGAACTGTATTCTTCGGCTTTAAACTTTCCAATATGCTTTCTTCCAAGAAGTTGTAATAGGTCTGAGTATCAGTTGCGTCCAATTGTTTAGATCCTAATTTTGTTTGTAAGTTAGTTCTATAGTCTTCAATTTCATCTTCCGTCCTCGGGACCTTAATTGGTGTGTCAAAGTTCCTTCTACTCTTACGTGGATGGCTCAGGAGTACTGTTGCTCTCAATAATCTATGATCAGAAGAAAATTGTACATTACTCAGTATTTCCATGTTTCTTATTAACTTGGGATTATTTATCATTATGTAATCAATTTCGTTCTTGATTTTTTGGTCAGGCGAAACCCAAGTCCATCTACGGTTTTGTTTTTTCTTGAAAAATGTGTTCATTATGGATAGTTTGTGCTGGAAAGCGTAGGTAATAAGGCGGTCGCCTCGTGCATTGCGTTTTCCGTAGCCATATTGACCTAAGATTGGGTAGTAGTCTGTTTTTGAGCTTCCTATTTTAGCGTTAAAGTCACCCATTACTATTAAATTCCCATAGGATAGTTCATGTGCAGTTTCTATTTCCTTGTAGAATTGTTCAATTTCATCATCGGTTGATTTCTCTGTAGGTGCATATGCTTGAATTATCGACAATGAAAAACTTTCAAATTTCAATTGTAGAAGTGCTACTCTTTCCGATATTCCTATGAAGTTGTTTATATTTCTCTTATACATTTTCTTTATTAGAAACCCCACTCCAAATAAGCCTTTCGTCTGGCCAATATAGCAGAAGATGTAATTCTGGTGTTCTTCTATGTTACATCCCAGTCTTCTGACTTCTGAGAGTCCTAGGATATCAAAGTCGATGTTTTCTAAGGCATAGGTCAGTTCGAGGTATCTTTCTGTTGATGATAAGGATCTTACGTTAAATGTGCAAACTTTTAGGTTTGGTTCTTTGTTTAAATCATTTTTGTTATTTAGTGGAGGGTAGTGGTCTAATTCCCCACGAGGACCAGTCGGCTTGGGGAATGTTTGGTTTTCGATTTTGTTCAGTTCTTCCTTGTTTGTTGGTTTTGTCCGGTGGCTGATGATTCTATCCTATGCTTTCTGTTCAGGTGGTTGGGAATCAAGAGGAAGGGAGTTGCTTCTATTCCTCAATAGATCAAATGCATTAATTCTATTTGTTTTTGTTGTCAGATGTTGTTTGCGAGGCTGTTCAGATCCACTTGGTGAGGTGGAAGTGTCTCTTTTGCGCTTCTCGTTTGGTGGTCTTCCCTTCCCTCTTTGATGATAAGTTTGTCGTAATTTATCACGGCATAATTTCCCTTCTTCTTTTCTTCTATGAGTTTAGGTAGCAGTTCCTTCCTCTTGTTAAGAATTTCCTTCGGGTAGTCTTCAGAAGCATAAACATTGTTTTTCAGTTTGTTTTTGTTTTTCATAATATCACTCTTTTTCCAATTGTTGACAAATGATATGAGTATCGGCCTTGCCTTATCATTTTTCGTATCTATTTTGCCAATTCTGTATATCATATTTATGTCTCTGTCTTCCACTACTATGTTTAAATCGTCTTTGAATTTCTTCTTAACTATTTCCATAAGTGAATATTTTGAGTTTTCGCTTTCTTTTATGCCGTATAAAATTAGATTGTTAATTCTTTGGTGTTTTTCTAAATAATGTATTTTTCCTCTCAATGTCTCATTTTCCGATTTCAGTTCTTGTATTTCCCGTGTGAAAGGTACTAATTTTTCATCTAGCTGTGCTATAATTTCTTTTGTTTGGTTTGACATTTCTATTTTTACTTGGTCGAATAATTTTTGAAGATTATCCATTTTTTTTTTTCCGGTTCCGGTTGTCTAAACGTAAAGACGTAGTGAAACGTAGCTCAGATTTTCCATTAAAAACCACGTAAATACCATCACACTCCATGTCGGAACACCAAAATCGTAAATATATCGCGCTATAGTGCATTGAAAATAAAAAAACCCGTGTGAAAACTGTGCTGAAAAATCTTTTCGAGTGCATAAACATTAAAGAAGATTTGAGGTTATAACTGTTATAAGTTGACACTAAACAAGTGACAGTACCAGAACAGTGTGGCAACATCAAAATATCACAAGTTAGTACCAACCTGACAAATAAAGGCTGCGTTCACGCAATCTCGTTCCGTTCCACGCATAACACCGACTCACAAAATGGCCTCACATACAGAACATTAATTTAGCTGACCCACACTACAACTTGTCAAGGTCAATAGACATTTTACTCGATGCTGGAGTATATGCTGACATAATCATGAGCAACATCCTACGGGGCAACATACATGCGCCTATAGTGCAACAAACCAAACTCGGATGGGTGTTAGTTGGAAACACAAAAACATTCAACTGCCATGTAGTAGTAAACACAGACGACATCTCTCGGTTTTGGGAAATTGAAGAGATAACAGCTCAAAACGAGTCCATGACAGTCGACGAAGAACACTGCGAAACCCTGTATGCCAACACAACAAAAAGACTTGAAGATGGGCGATACGAAGTGAGAATTCCAATGAAACCAAACTTTGAACAGAATTTAGGAAAATCAAAGGCCCAAGCAGTCGCACAATTCAAGCAACTAGAAAAACGACTGGCCCGAGATGAAACCCTGACTTCAAGCTACAAATCATTTATGGACGAATACAGAGCTCTCCACCATATGAAACCATGCAGAACGCTGACTAAACCCGATTGCTTTTTACCCCATCACGGAGTAATAAGACCCGACTCAACAACAACAAAACTCAGAGTTGTATTTAATGCGTCAGCAACAACTAGCACAGGACACAGTTTAAACCAGTTGATGGACTGTGGGCCTAATTTACAACAAGATTTACAGGCTATGATCTTACGATGGAGAGCCTTTGAATACGTGTACACAGCAGACATAGAGAAATTTTATCGACAGATACGTATTCAGGAAACAGACCAACACTTACAGAAAATCGTATGGCGTGACGCAGTTACAGAACCAATACAAGAGTACCAACTAACAACTGTAACGTATGGTACTAAGAATGCACCATTCTTGGCAATGCGTACTATAAAACAATTAGGCAAGGATGACGGAGCGCACTACCCCTTAGCTGCACCCATCCTCTCCAACCAGTTGTACGTTGACGATTTATTAGGCGGAAGTAACAATATAACGACCGCGCAGAGGGCACAAGGCGAACTTATAACCATGCTAAAGGGCGGCGGATTCAACCTACATAAATGGGCCAGTAACAACACATCCCTGCTGAAAACTTACCCGATGACTTAATCAGTCAAGGAATGTTTAATTTCAAAGACGCAGAAACAAATAAAACATTGGGCATTTCGTGGAATCCGCACACGGATCAGTTTACATATAAACAAATGCCACTTAGCAACAAACGTGACTTCAATACAAAGCGCACGCTACTTTCAGATATATCTAAACTGTATGATCCACTTGGTTGGCTATCACCAGTTACCCTGAAAGCCAAGCTGATTTTTCAACAAGGTTGGACCACATCAACAAATTGGGATGACCTTCTTCCAACAAACATACAACAAGAATGGGAACAATTCCGCCAACAGATGAAACACATTCACGAAATAACTATCCCACGCTGGATCGGCAATACACAAGAACCCCTCGAACTTCATGGCTTCTGTGACGCATCCGAGAGAGCCTACGGATGCGTTGTCTACTGCAAGTCCTCTGATAAAGAAGATCAACAGCTGATCAGGCTGGTTGCAGCGAAAACCAAATTAGCTCCGCTAAAAAAGCCCATCTCTCTGCCTCGATTAGAGTTATGCGGTGCGGTGCTATTAGCTCGACTATTAAAAAAGGTTCAAGAGTCAATCAACACACAAACAGTCAGCATACACTGCTGGACAGACTCAATGGTGGTACTTGGGTGGCTACAGGGTGATGTGAATCGCTGGAAGAGTTTCGTAGCCAATAAAGTAACACAGATAACACAGATCATTCCATACAACTTCTGGAGACATGTCAGGTCTGAGGAAAACCCCGCAGACTGCGCAAGCAGAGGACTTTATCCATACGACTTTCTAAGTCACACACTGTGGTGGACGGGCCCTTCTTGGCTACAAACCAATAACATACCCAAACAGGACATTTTCACCACAAACGAGGAACGAAAGAGACAAGACCAATTAATCTGTGTGACACAAACGACTAGCGCGCCACTCGTCGAGAACCTTTTACAAAAATACAGCTCTATGACTCATGCGACTCGAGTATTAAGTTGGATGCGACGATTTGTAAACAATTCACGTGACGTTACAAAGGCCAAGCGATTGTCGCACCTAACAACAGAAGACATAGAGCTGTCTTTAAACTTAATCGTCAAAACAACACAACACAATTGCTTTGGCGACGATATAAGTTACATCCGAAAACACAACCAAATACGGACAACAAGCAAACTTTTAAGTTTGAGTCCAATACTAGATGCACACGGCATACTTCGTGTGGGGGGAAGGCTAGAACGTGCTAATTTAAGCAACTCCCAAAAGCACCCAATGATTTTACCTAACAATCACGAGCTTACAGACCTCTTGATCGACCAAGCCCACAAAAATACTCTACATGGCGGGGCCAGACTGACTCTGGGGTATCTTCGAAACAATTATTGGATACTTGGTGGCATGAAAACAATTAAGAAACAATTAATTAAATGTGTCACATGTCATCGCTACAAAACGCAACGCAGCAATCAGCTGATGGCTGACTTACCGGCGCCTCGAGTTACACCTTCACGGCCATTCACACACACAGGCGTGGACTTTACTGGGCACGTTGAAATAAAAGCAAACAAAGGTCGGGGCATAAAAACAGTAAAGGCATATATCGCCATCTTCATTTGTCTGTGCACTAAAGCCATCCACCTTGAGCTAGTGTCAGACCTTAGCACCGTCACCTTTCTGGCAGCACTGAAGCGACTCTGCGCACGACGAGGAACACCTAAGCACGTCTATAGTGACAATGGCACGAACTTTGTTGGCGCAGCAAAAATATTAACAAAGGAACGCCAGGAAGCAATGCAACTTATAGTGAATGACGATCTTATTAACAGTACTTCTGACTGCGGCATTGAATGGCATTTTAATGCTCCCTCTTGGCCAACTGCTGGAGGTTTATGGGAAGCTGCAGTTAAGAGTATGAAACACCATCTCAAGCGCGTCCTTGGAGAACAAAAGTTAACCTATGAGGAGTTCACAACCTTACTCGTGCAAATTGAAGCCTGCCTTAATTCAAGACCACTCATCGCGTTAACAAACGACCCTGATGACATTGATTACATTACACCAGGACACTTTTTAGTTGGCGGTCCAGTACTTGCGCCTCCAGTGACCTCAGAAGTCGATGATAATACCAGTTTGACGGTACGTTGGCGTCTGACAAAGAATATGTACAAGGGATTTTGGAAGAAATGGTCACACGATTACCTTCAAACGCTACAGCGGCGAGGAAAATGGCAAACTCCAACAGAAAATATTGCAGTGGGGGATGTCGTCCTCATAAAAGAAGGGAATATGCCCCCTGCCAGATGGTTGCTAGGACGAGTAATGGAAACACATCCTGGATTCGACAACTTAGTACGAGTCGTCACATTGAAAACGAAATCGAACACTATGAAGAGGCCCATAACAAAACTGTCTCGGCTACCCGTAGATAACGAAAATTATGCCAAAGATAACTATAGTCAACAATCCGATTTTGAACAATCTGAGTCAACATCAACTACAACACAGCAACAACATCAGCCGAAACCCAGAAGAGCAAAGAAAAGTGCCTTTAAGACTTGCTTAAGTACACTGATTCTATTCATGGTTACGTGCGTGACACCGTCCATACAGCAACTCGCCAACGTAACAGTACTCGACCCATCCCGTCTTGTATACTTCGACAAAACAGCAGATTTACAGATAATACAAGACGAGTGGAAACTAGTCGTTTATTACAACATGTCGACATACTGGAAAAGTGTATCCGCCGTTAACCAATACGTCAAGCAAGTTCAAGAACTTGGTCAGAAAAATATGGCTTACTTTGCTATATCTACACAATTCGAGCACGAATTAAACGAGTTAGCCCACTACAACGAAGTACTACAACTTGAACACGGAAGACGGTTCAGGCGAGGGCTCATAAACGGGATCGGAAACATTGCAAACTCTCTCTTTGGTGTACTAGATGACAAGTTCGCCGATAAATATCATGAGGATATCAAATTGATTCAAGACAACGAAAAACATTTGCTGAATCTCTACAAACAGCATATCTCGATAATTGAAGGTGAATACAATTTACTAAAGAGAAACGAGCAAGTGATGAACCGGCAGTTCATCGTTATCAACAAACATCTCAGAGATTCTGTGCAACAAATGAGAACAGACCAAGACCAGGCAACTTTTATCACGGCTACTGCACTTGCCGCAAACATGATGGTAGCAAACCTGCGAAGAATACAAGATATGTTGATCGACCGGTCACAGATCTTCGCAGCGGCAGAGTCGACACTCATTTGTTAAAACCTGATGCATTTGAGAGACAGTTGAATATCATATCAGGCCAAGTCCCTAAATGATTATCAATGCCATGCACCAACAGTCTCAAATGTATCCGGAAAATGTACAAACTCGCAAGTGTGCAGGGAAGACTCATCGAAGACTTCCTTATATTTGAAGTGAAAATCCCTCTAGTAACAGATGAACAATACGAATTAACCGAAGTTCATCCTATTCGTAATATAAAAGGAGGCCCCATGATCAACATAATACCGACCGCAAAATATATAGCCGTGAATTTGAAAAAGGACTTGCTCATACCATTAAACAAACAACATCTGTCATCATGCACACAAATACACACAAATCAGATGTTATGTAACTTCGACCTACCTATATACGAAATAAAAACTGCGACCAACCTTTGCGAAGCTGAAATTATAAACAATCGAGGAGCGTCCAGTTGCCGCACAGAGGTATCAAGTTGCACCAATGAATGGATAAAATTACACAGCAAGGACGCCTGGTTGTTTACGTGTTGCGAGGAATAGGACACTACGTAATACGGGAACAATAACATTAGCGAAAGGATGTCTGATGCGCGGTAATGATCACCTCATTCACTCGCACTACAACTTACAAAGCAAAATGGAATTGGGGAACGATGATGAAATTTATGTACCGGAAACTAACATAAATTATCTGTTAACAACAAATAATAAAATGTCAAGCCTGGCTAACTTGGAAATAGAAACACACGAAGAACAACTCGCCAGTATAAAGAAAAAAATAGAGCAGGTTAAAGATCAACAGGAGAAACAACTTTTAAGGTCAGCAAATGTTGAACAACATTACATTACCAGCTGAAAGCACGACGCTTCTGTCTACCGCAAGTAAGCAGAGCACCAACGCCCAAACACAAGGAAGAGATGGAAATGGGAGAGACTCATTTTCAGCGAGATGCCGTCTCTAAAGCTAGAAGAACTGAAACAGGCGAACAGACGACCGCAACAGGAGAGATCAACCGTCATCAACTTGCTGCACACCGCAGCGTCAACAAGGTGGACTGCGGTACATCTCCAATTTAGTCGACGGCGGCGAACATTATTAAATTAGACAATTACTATTTTTCCACTTGTTAATGATTTTAATTTGTTTATTCTTTTCTTGTAGTCGGCAGGATGTACGAGCATCGCCACATGATTTAATTGTTTTACTTTTTTGCTTACTAAACTGTACTCAACTTTAGCTGAATAGGCAATGACGCACTCCGCGCGCAACCTTACTGAGTTTACTTAGGACAATGAACTTTAGTGTGTGTGTGTGTCTTTTGTGTGTTTTAGTGTTTTTATTTAGTGCAATAAATACTCTCATTGAATACGGACACCAGACAGTGATTTTATTTCTGTGAACATCCCGTCGTCAGTGACACCAACACCTATTACACTCAACACTTCAGTGTACGGGCAAACTGCTCGTACACTCGATATTAAAATTAACGCTAAACTTGCTTCATAAGAAATAGTTTGAGCAACAGCTCGAAGACCACCTAATAATGAATAATTAGAATTTGATGATCAACCAGCAATTATCACTTTATACACACCTAATCTAGTACAACATAAAAAAAATAAAACACCTAAAAGGACTAAATGTAACTAAATTAAAATAATAAGGAATTAATAATCAAATTATTAAAGATAAAATAAAACTTATTACAGGAGAAAAATAATATCTTATATAATTAGAATAATTTGGATGAGTTTGTTCTTTAGTAAATAATTTAATTGCATCAGAAAAAGGTTGTAAAATTCCTATAAACCCTACTTTATTTGGACCTTTACGAATTTGAATATAACCTAATACTTTACGTTCCAATAAAGTTAAATAAGCAACTCCAACTAAAACCCCAATAATTAAAATTAATACCCCAATTTAAATTATATAAATATCAATAATAAACATTACTATCTATATAATTAAATTATATATTAATGAACTCTAAAATCATCACATTTTTTCTGCCAAAATAGTATATATATATGTGTGTGTGTGTGTGTGTGTGTGTGTGTGTGTGTGTGTGTGTGTGTGTGTGTATGTATGTGTGTTTGTGTGTGTTGTGTAGTGTGTGGTATATAGTATATATATATTATAATATTTATTTTAAAAATTTAATTTTTCAAATTCAAATTATATAAATTTAATTTAAATATATCCTTTCGTACTAAAATATTTTTTTTTTAAAAGATAGAAACCAACCTGGCTTACACCGGTTTGAACCCAGATCATGTAAGATTTTAATGATCGAACAGATCAAAAATTATTAAAGTACTACATTTAAATTTTATCTTAATCCAACCGCCACCTGTTGCTAACATCGCCACCTGCGGCTAACACCGCCAGCTACTAGCACAGTCGCTCACCCGCCTGTACTCCTCGGCGTCGGGCGGACAGCGCGGGATGTTGGCGTGGTCGCCACCTGCGGCTAACACCGCCACCTGCGGCTAACACCTCCACCTGTTGCAAATATCGCCACATGTTGCTAATATCGCCACCTGTTGCTATGTCGCCACCTGCGGCTAACACCGCCACCTGTTGCTAATATCGCCACCTGTTGCTAATATCGCCACCTGTTGCTAATGTCGCCACCTGCGGCTAACACCGCCACCTGTTGCAAATATCACCACCTGTTGCTAATATCGCCACCTGTTGCAAATATCGCCACCTGTTGCAAATATCGCCACCTGTTGCTAATATCGCCACCTGTTGCTAATATCGCCACATGTTGCTAATATCGCCACCTGCGGCTAACACCGCCACCTGTTGCTAATATCGCCACCTGTTGCTAATGTCGCCACCTGCGGCTAACACCGCTACGTGTTGCTAATATCGCCACCTGTTACTAACACCGCCACCTGCGGCTAACACCGCCACCTGTAGCTAATATCGCCACCTGTTGCAAATATCGCCACCTGTTGCAAATATCGCCACCTGTTGTTAATATCGCCACCTGTTGCTAATATCGCCACCTGTCGCTAATATCGCCTTCTGTTGCTAATATCGCCACCTGCAGCTAACACCGCCACCTGCGGCTAACACCGCCACCTGTTGCAAATATCGCCACCTGTTGCTAATATCGCCACCTGCGGGTAACACCGCCACCTGCGGGTAACACCGCCACCTGCGGCTAACACCGCCACCTGTTGCTAATATCGCCACATGTTGCTAATGTCGCCACCTGCGGCTAACACCGCCACCTGTTGCTAATATCGCCACCTGTTGCTAACACCGCCACCTGCGGCTAACACCGCCAGCTACTAGCACAGTCGCTCACCCGCCTGTACTCCTCGGCGTCGGGCGGACAGCGCGGGATGCTAGCGTGGTCGCGACCTGCGGCTAACACCGCCACCAGCGGCTAACACCGCCACCTGTTGCAAATATCGCCACATGTTGCTAATATCGCCACCTGCGGCTAACACCGCCACCTGCGGCTAACACCGCCACCTGCGGCTAACACCGCCACCTGCGGCTAACACCGCCACCTGTTGCTAATATCGCCACCTGCGGGTAACACCGCCACCTGCGGCTAACACCGCCACATGTTGCTAATATCGCCACCTGTTGCTAATGTCGCCACCTGCGGCTAACACCGCCACCTGTTACTAACACCGCCACCTGCGGCTAATATCGCCACCTGTTACTAACACCGCCACCTGCGGCTAACACCGCCACCTGTAGCTAATATCGCCACCTGTTGCAAATATCGCCACCTGTTGCAAATATCGCCACCTGTTTTTAATATCGCCACCTGTTGCTAATATCGCCACCTGTTGCTAACACCGCCACCTGCGGCTAACACCGCCAGCTACTAGCACAGTCGCTCACCCGCCTGTACTCCTCGGCGTCGGGCGGACAGCGCGGGATGTTGACGTGGTCGCCACCTGTTGCTAACACTGCCACCTGCGGCTAACACCGCCACCTGCGGCTAACACCGCCACCTGCGGCTAACACCGCCACCTGCGGCTAACACCGCCACCTGCGGCTAACACCGCCACCTGCGGCTAACACCGCCATCTGTTGCTAATATCGCCACATGTTGCTAATATCGCCACCTGTTGCTAATGTCGCCACCTGTTGCTAATATCGCCGCCTGCTGCAAATATCGCCACCTGTTGCCAATATCGCCACATGTTGCTAATATCGCCACCTGTTGCTAATATCGCCACATGTTGCTAATATCGCCACCTGTTGCTAATGTCGCCACCTGCGGCTAACACCGCCACCTGTTGCTAATATCGCCACCTGTTGCTAATGTCGCCACCTGCGGCTAACACCGCTACTTGTTGCTAATATCGCCACCTGTTACTAACACCGCCACCTGCGGCTAATATCGCCACCTGTTACTAACACCGCCACCTGCGGCTAACACCGCCACCTGTGGCTAACACCGCCACCTGTTGCTAATATCACCACATGTTGCTAATGTCGCCACCTGCGGCTAACACCGCCACCTGTTGCTAATATCGCCACCTGTTGCTTACACCGCCACCTGCGGCTAACACCGCCAGCTACTAGCACAGTCGCTCACCCGCCTGTACTCCTCGGCGTCGGGCGGACAGCGCGGGATGCTAGCGTGGTCGCCACCTGCGGCTAACACCGCCACCTGCGGCTAACACCGCCACCTGCGGCTAACACCGCCTTCTGCGGCTAACACCGCCACCTGTTGCTAATATCGCCACCTGCGGGTAACACCGCCACCTGCGGCTAACACCGCCACATGTTGCTAATATCGCCACCTGTTGCTAATGTCGCCACCTGCGGCTAACACCGCCACCTTTTGCTAATATCGCCACCTGTAGCTAACACCGCCACCTGTTGCTAACACCGCCACCTGCGGCTAACACCGCCAGCTACTAGCACAGTCGCTCACCCGCCTGTACTCCTCGGCGTCGGGCGGACAGCGCGGGATGTTGACGTGGTCGCCACCTGTTGCTAACACTGCCACCTGCGGCTAACACCGCCACCTGCGGCTAACACCGCCACCTGCGGCTAACACCGCCACCTGCGGCTAACACCGCCACCTGCGGCTAACACCGCCATCTGTTGCTAATATCGCCACATGTTGCTAATATCGCCACCTGTTGCTAATGTCGCCACCTGTTGCTAATATCGCCGCCTGCTGCAAATATCGCCACCTGTTGCCAATATCGCCACATGTTGCTAATATCGCCACCTGTTGCTAATATCGCCACATGTTGCTAATATCGCCACCTGTTGCTAATGTCGCCACCTGCGGCTAACACCGCCACCTGTTGCTAATATCGCCACCTGTTGCTAATGTCGCCACCTGCGGCTAACACCGCTACTTGTTGCTAATATCGCCACCTGTTACTAACACCGCCACCTGCGGCTAATATCGCCACCTGTTACTAACACCGCCACCTGCGGCTAACACCGCCACCTGTAGCTAATATCGCCACCTGTTGCAAATATCGCCACCTGTTGCAAATATCGCCACCTGTTTTTAATATCGCCACCTGTTGCTAATATCGCCACCTGTTGCTAATATCGCCTTCTGTTGCTAATATCGCCACCTGCGGCTAACACCGCCACCTGCGGCTAACACCGCCACCTGTTGCAAATATCGCCACCTGCGGGTAACACCGCCACCTGCGGGTAGCACCGCCACCTGTGGCTAACACCGCCACCTGTTGCTAATATCACCACATGTTGCTAATGTCGCCACCTGCGGCTAACACCGCCACCTGTTGCTAATATCGCCACCTGTTGCTTACACCGCCACCTGCGGCTAACACCGCCAGCTACTAGCACAGTCGCTCACCCGCCTGTACTCCTCGGCGTCGGGCGGACAGCGCGGGATGCTAGCGTGGTCGCCACCTGCGGCTAACACCGCCACCTGCGGCTAACACCGCCACCTGCGGCTAACACCGCCTTCTGCGGCTAACACCGCCACCTGTTGCTAATATCGCCACCTGCGGGTAACACCGCCACCTGCGGCTAACACCGCCACATGTTGCTAATATCGCCACCTGTTGCTAATGTCGCCACCTGCGGCTAACACCGCCACCTTTTGCTAATATCGCCACCTGTAGCTAACACCGCCACCTGTTGCTAACACCGCCACCTGCGGCTAACACCGCCAGCTACTAGCACAGTCGCTCACCCGCCTGTACTCCTCGGCGTCGGGCGGACAGCGCGGGATGTTGACGTGGTCGCCACCTGTTGCTAACACTGCCACCTGCGGCTAACAACGCCACCTGCGGCTAACACCGCCACCTGCGGCTAACACCGCCATCTGTTGCTAATATCGCCACATGTTGCTAATACCGCCACCTGTTGCTAATATCGCCACCTGCTGCAAATATCGCCACCTGTTGCCAATATCGCCACATGTTGCTAATATCGCCACCTGTTGCTAATATCGCCACATGTTGCTAATATCGCCACCTGTTGCTAATGTCGCCACCTGCGGCTAACACCGCCACCTGTTGCTAATATCGCCACCTGTTGCTAATGTCGCCACCTGCGGCTAACACCGCCACCTGTTACTAACACCGCCACCTGCGGCTAACACCGCCACCTGTTGCTAATATCGCCACCTGTTGCAAATATTGCCACCTGTTGTTAATATCGCCACCTGCGGGTAACACCGCCGCCTGCGGGTAACACCGCCACCAGCAGCTAACACCGCCACCTGTTGCTAATATCGCCACCTGCGGCTAACACCGCCACCTGCGGCTTACACCGCCACCTGCGGCTAACACCGCCACCTGTTGCTAATATCGCCACATGTTGCTAATATCGCCACCTGTTGCTAATATCGCCACCTGCGGCTAACACCGCTACCTGTTGCTAATATCGCCACCTGTTACTAACACCGCCACCTGCGGCTAACACCGCCACCTGTTGCTAATATCGCCACATGTTGCTAATATCGCCACCTGCTGCTAATATCACCACCTGTTGCAAATATCGCCACCTGCGGCTAACACCGCTACCTGTTGCTAATATCGCCACCTGTTACTAACACCGCCACCTGCAGCTAACACCGCCACCTGTTGCTAATATCGCCACTTGCGGCTAACACCGCCACCTGCGGCTAACACCGCTACCTGTTGCAAATATCGCCACCTGCGGGTAACACCGCCACCTGCGGCTAACACCGCCACCTGTTGCTAATATCGCCACCTGTTGCTAACACCGCCACCTGCGGCTAACACCGCCAGCTACTAGCACAGTCGCTCACCCGCCTGTATCCCTCGGCGTCGGGCGGACAGCGCGGGATGCTGGCGTGGTCGCCACCTGCGGCTAACACCGCCACCTGTTGCTAACACTGCCACCTGCGGCTAACACCGCCATCTGTTGCTAATATCGCCACCTGTTGCTAACACCGCCACCTGCGGCTAACACCGCCACCTGTTGCTAATATCGCCACCTGTTGCAAATATCGCCACCTGTTGCTAATATCGCCACCTGTTGCTAATATCGCCACCTGTTGCTAACACCGCCACCTGCGGCTAACACCGCCACCTGCGGCTAACACCGCCACCTGTTGCTAATATCGCCACCTGCGGGTAACAACCTCACCTGCGGCTAACACCGCCATCTGTTGCTAATATCGCCACATGTTGCTAATATCGCCACCTGCTGCTAATATCGCCACCTGTTGCTAATATCGCCACTTGCTGCAAATATCGCCACCTGTTGCCAATATCGCCACATGTTGCTAATATCGCCACCTATTGCTAATATCGCCACCTGTTGCTAATATCGCCACCTGTTGCTAATTACGCCACCTGTTGCTAATATCGCCACATGTTGCTAATATCGCCACCTGCGGCTAACACCGCCACCTGCGCCTAATATCGTCACCTGCGGCTAACACCGCCACCTGCGGCTAACACCGCCACCTGCAGCTAACACTGTCACCTGCGGCTAACACCGCCACCTGCGGCTAACACCGCCACCTGTTGCTAATATCGCCACATGTTGATAATATCGCCACCTGTTGCTAATGTCGCCACCTGCGGCTAACACCGCCACCTGTTGCTAACACCGCCAGCTACTAGCACAGTCGCTCACCCACCTGTACTCCTCGGCGTCGGGCGGACAGCGCGGGATGCTGGCGTGGTCGCCACCTGTTGCTAACGCTGCCACCTGCGGCTAACACCGCCACCTGCGGCTAACACCGCCACCTGCGGCTAACACCGCCACATGTTGCTAATATCGCCACCTGTTGCTAATGTCGCCACCTGCGGCTTACACCGCCACCTGTTGCTAATGTCGCCACCTGCGGCTAACACCGCCACCTGTTGCTAATGTCGCCACCTGCGGCAAACACCGCCACCTGTTGCTAATATCGCCACCTGTTGCTAACACCGCCACCTGCGGCTAACACCGCCACCTGTTGCTAATATCGCCACCTGTTGCAAATATCGCCACCTGTTGCTAATATCGCCACCTGTTGCTAACACTGCCACCTGCGGCTAACACCGCCACCTGCGCCTAACACCGCCACCTGCGGCTAACACCGCCACCTGCGCCTAACACCGCCACCTGTTGCAAATATCGCCACCTGTTGCAAATATCATTGATTTCATTTATTTATTTATTATTTATTTATTTATTTATAGTTAATTAAAACGGCACAGGTCCAATTACATTAATTAACATAGAATTATAAAAATTAAAATAAAATAAGCATTAAAATAACATACAATACAAAAATTAAATTCAAAGTTAAACAGTTCGTGGATAAAATTATTAATAATTATTGGAGTAAATGATTGAATAAATTAAATACATAACAAATTAACATAAATTAGCATGTAACAGTGGACACCCTCGCATACTGTCTCTCACAGAACACCAGACAAGCACGCATTATTTTCTTCCATTCATCAGCAAACACATAACATTCAGGGTCGGCAGTCAGGAGGGCGTTTAGCATTTAGGGTTCGACATACTGGGGATTGGGCCCTAGCAACAGATCTAGATAGCGGTAGTGCAAACAGATTATGACGGCGGCTTTGACGGTGCCCAAGGTATTTTTCGGGCACAAACAGGCGGCAGAAAAGTCCGTGGAAGAAAAGTCCGTGGAGCTTCATAATTGTATATATATGTTTGTATTGTGTCACAGCACTCACGTTGGGGCTGGGTTCCGGCGGCGGCGAGGCGGAGCTGAGCGACGGGTCCGGAGATGGTGGGCGTGCTCGGCGTGCTGCTGATCTTAAAATCATGTTGTCATCGTCGTTTTAGTCCATTATTATATAGGTATTTTTCTTCATTTCAAATTAATTTCTCGGTGCGTAAGTAGCACATTAGGTATTATATTTCCGTTCACTGATTATATTATATATCGAAATTATTTTCAGTTTTTTAGGTTTTCAATGACTTATGTCACTTTTTTTTCAATCTGTTTAAAACTGTATATATCATAGATTATTTTTCAAAATGGTTGATTATATGGATGTAATTGTTCGCATTCAATTCGTGCATACGAAAGTTAGTTTTGATTTTTTGTAGTTCCATTTATATGAAATAGATGGCGTTGTACATTGAGAGCTAATTCCTGAATCGCGGTGTTAAGATCTTCCGACGATTTCCTATAAGGTTTATGAACCTATGTATTTTGAGCGTATTAGCCAAAGAGTAATACAAGTATACGGGTAAAGAGTGCCCTCTTACGATATATTTATGCCAACAAGCGCAGTGGCGCTGTCTACAATTTGTTCCCGAACTAATCCAGCGTCTATATCTAGCTATAGATGTTTATGTGGGTATTGGATGTATAGAAATAGAGCATTATTATTTGGTGCAACCGCTTATCAACGGTAACGAAACCATTTTAAGCGGAACTGACTTATTATCAATTGTCGTAGATACTTTCTGGAAGATTTCACAACCGAAATACAAACTAAAAATGGAAAAGAATGATACAAGCATGCGTATACGCAGTGATACAGCCACCATTTTGAAATTTGTAACAGATAGTACCAGTCAAAAAAAGATCAGTACGAAGATAATTATCATCTTATTTATTTTAATGTTTAAAAATATTAAAATAAGCTCAATTTTAATTGGAAACTTAAAAGGATATTTTTGTTTTATATTTTATGTCATAAAATGTATAATAATCACGATAATAATGAAATTGGTTTTTGTAGCGACATCTGTTGAGATGATTTACTTACAAACAAAACCTAAAGTTTTGGGAACAACATGTAGATGGAGCCATCATCTTTTGGTCCAAGCCAAATATATGTGACTGTCCCCCCCCTGGTATTAGCAGGACCCGACGTCCACGTCATACCCTGTCCGATCCAGATGACGCTATTACCCTCCTTCAGGAAAGAAATAGGGCCACTAGCACATTAGTCAAACACAGACACAAAATACCGTCATTCCGACCTCGCCGCCGAGGTCCCTCGCGACGACCCTGTAAAGCCCCCCCCCCCGACCCTTGCTAGCGCCAGCCCGCGTCGCTGAGCCCTTAGCTTTAAAATAGCCCCTAATTAATGGAGACCCGATCCAGCCTGTCCCTTTGCTGCCCTCTCTCAGTGGCGATCTAAGCCGAGGCTCGTACCCCGCAGGGGGTGCCCTTAGCGTAGTCACTTAGTTTATAAGTTTTTGCCCTGGCTGGAGGCCCTAAAAGTCACTTTTAAGGCACCACAGGATTGTCCGGTTAAGCAGTAACCAACCCTCAGGTTGAACTGCGAGATGCCATACAGAAAAAAAAAAAAAAAAAAAAATGTATTTTGAGATTCCGCTTTCCGACGCTGCCGAGAGCCCACGCGCTCTCTAGCTACGCTCCGAACGCACCCGCGCCCCCGCGCCACCCGCTCCCCTGTCGCGCCTGCCGCACAGGACCCCGCCGCCGCACCGTGCGACACCTCCACCGGCTTAGGCCGCCGCTGGCGCCAAGCACCGCCTCCGCGTAGCACTGCTACGTGCTCGGCTACGTCGTAGCAGACTGGTTACGAGTGTGACGTGTTCACTCGTAACTGTGTTTACTGCGATCGCGTTTCGCGCGCATTCGGTCGACGGTTGGCCCCTTAAGGGTTAAAATCCACTGTTTTTTCGGTGGTACTTGGGGGATACCTAGCGGTGTTAACGAACCCAAGTGGGTGGTGACCCAACTCACCCGCTGACCCCCTTCAGGGGAAAGCAGTTAGTTGGAAGGGCTCCGACCGCGGCCTTGGGGGAACTCCTAGTCGCGGTCTGGTAGTATTCTTACCCCCGTTTGTCCACAGCTGCACCCGGGACGTCTGGGTGTGTCTACCCCAGCGGCCCGGATCGGTCGCAAGACCCACAGGGCCCTACCGCACAATAAGATTGGCGGTAGGTATACTAGCTTAGGGCTCACCTCAGGTACTCACCTCCCTGAGTATCCCTTCAGGGAGGGTACACATCCCCGGGCTCTCCCACCCGGGGAGTTAGGTATTCCAGTTAAGGCCCCTCTGGCCAAACAGACAGCTTAGCAGCTGGCGAGTTTGTTTGTGTCTTTCTTCTCGTCGGCAAAGCTATAGGAAAGCCACACGGGAGGTTAGTTTTAAGGGGACTGTCTGCCCGAGCGGCGCACGTTTACGTGTCACCTCGGGGCTGTTAGGAGCTTAGTTCTCCCATCCCTTTCCCACACATTTTTCGGACCAAAATTTTTCCCCGAAAAATTTTGGCTCCCCGGTTTTCTCCCCGAATTTAATTTCTCCCCGGAAAATTACCCCGATCGAGGTAATTTATTGGGGAAATATTTTTATTATCTTTTTTAGTGTTTGTGGCTTACGTAGGTACTATCGAGCAAACTTCCGCAAGCTCACCTTTAAGGCGATAATCGCCTGGCACGGCTCTGGACTCGATCGCCGTATGCATGCGTTTTGACCAATAAAAAGGAAGCGTGTTTTAGTTGTGTTGATCGGAATACAATGATGTGTAGAAGTTGACACTCACACTAGTGTGTAGAGGCGCACATTAGTGAGCTGCGTTCCCTAGTTTGTGGGATGTTTTTTCAATGGACACAAATTCTAATTGTCGTATCGGTTTCAAACTATGATACGGCCAGCGTGAACTCTTTATAAATTACTAGCGGCTCTTGCCGCTTTCGCAAGGGTGGACGTTTATTTTTATACATTTTGGGATAAACGTAGAGTAAATGTCTTTATGCAGGAAATAAGTAGTTTTATTTTTTTTTAATTACCATTATATTTTTCACGGCGTTTTTTTTCTATTAGTATTTTGTTTAGCTTGACATTTTTAAATCCGTAATATCTTTTGAATGGAATGTCCGATTTCAATGTTTCAAAAACTAATCTACAGGTATTTAAACAGTCTTCAATACGAGATGTTTTATTTGAATAAGTATTAATACAAAAGGTATGGATAACATGGTTTGATTTTGGTCGGTGATTTCTATCAACTTTTAACATGTAAAAAAGTAGTTATAGTGGCATAACTATAATATTTGGACATTTTCGCGAAGTATTTTGTAGATTATTTTATTTTGTAAAATGTTTGTATGTTCTTTTATATTGTAGAACATTGTTTTGTTCTATCATCAGTAGTTTCCGCAGCGCATGCGTTGGAAAACATTTTAGGGCAATTTTTTTTACACCTTAGGGTCAAGTCACACCGGAATGTCAGCGCAGCGGCCGGCAGCTTGCCTGCAAACCATTTTCAACTTTATCTCTAAACGTCAAGGCATAGTATCGCTTCGGAGGTCATCGGCTCGCAGAGCCGCGCGGCGTCACGAGTTGCCAGTCGACGTATGCAAATCTTTAAGCGATACTATGTCTTGACATTTACAGATAAAGTTGAAAATGGTTTAACAGCGAAACTGCCTTCCGCTGTGCTGCCATTCCGGTGTGACTCGGCCCTAGGATACCTTATTGAAGTTTTAGTTGGGATCTCTAATTTTTTCAACGAATAAATATAGCTTATGTTACTCAGGGATAATGTAGCATTCTAATGAATGGTGAAAGAAATTGGTTTAGTACTTTTTGAGTTAATTCGTTACAAACAAACAAAAATACAAATCTTTTCTCTTTATAATATTATTATGATTGTTGACAAGAAGTAATTTCGTACTCATAGTAATATAATATGTTTGGCGTAGAAAATGTATTATTGGTATAACTTTATTTTAATTAGAAAGTATCAACATTCCACAAAAAAATATTTTGTACTAAGATATGTAAACTAAAGAGTGTCTTTTTAGGTTTGAATTTTTTTTTTATACATACACTAATGGGTACACCTCTGCCTAATCCTTCAGGGATTATTTATTTTATATAGTTATGTATTTAAATATTTCATCTGTATAGTAAGAAATGTTTGTATGATAGGCTACCGGTTTTAGTCTTAGTGTGATATATGCACTGGTTGCTTGTGGGTTGTTTAAAATTCACTTAGGATGTGCCTTTAAAAAAAAACAATTCAAATTCAAACTATAATTTATTTTATAACTACAGATATATTAAAAATTAGCATTAAATAAAAATTTACATATTATTTAACATACTTGTCTTGCCACGCAATCAGCCTAACAGATTGTTCATATGAGGTAACAAATAACACAACTATAATAATATCTAATTATTAACATAAAAATATTAAAATATATTTTTTAAATCATACATATCTTTTATTAATAAATTATTTTATTTTAGCACACATACACATATTATACATTACTCTTACTTTATTACATTATTTATCAAATACTAGCTGTCTCCCGCGGTTCACCCGTGTCTTTGGTTACTGCTCCGTGATGAGCATGATATTTACAACCTGTTCCAGAAATGCGTAGCCACATTTAAAGGTGATGATCTGCAGTATCTGATAGAGAGCCTATACACATATCAAACTATACTGAGTTTTGGTGTTACTTTGCCTCATCCAATAAATCGATATATTCGGAAAGTTATCGAAAACTTAGGACAGTTTATTTTGATATATATATGTGTATAGACGTATTGTGTATGTGTTAAGTATGAGCACCCATTTATGGAACACGTTGTATAGTTTATAATATTCCTCATAAATCTAGCTATCATATATTATACAAAAATAATGACTATATTATATTATCACAATAGCACTGATAGTTCCAGATATTAACGCGATTAACAAACAAACAAAAAAATCTTTAGCTTTACAATATTATTAGTATACACATTCATTTATATTAATTATATAGGTGACTTAAAAATAATTGGCACAATCATTTGACAAAATAACATGATGACAATCATTATTATGGAATTAGAATAATACAAATTAGAATGATATACACTAAAATACGGGGTGTAAAAAAACACATCACATAGCCGTTAACTACGCATGCGCATCAAACTTAGTAACATTAGCATTACTGACTTTTATTTTTTGATCCGGAAAATCAGTTTGTGGTAGCACAAGAGCATTGCTATAATCATTCAAAACGTTGTAGTTTTTGTTTTAGTAAAAAAAAACTTACAAAAATGTTGTAACTTTGACCTATAATATCTCCGGAACCAGAAGGTTTCCAGGTATGGACCAAGGCTAAAAAATTATCACAATAATATTGGTAGAACAAGTAGGTATCTTTCGGTTTCATTAAATATCTCTTTACACCCTTTACACCACTGTGAAATTTTAATGTGTTTTTCCTGCAGCGAAATGATATTATCTTGTTAGAAAAATTCATTTTTTTATTAAAATAAAAAATAAAATTGTGATTAAAAAAAAATTCAAAGTGATCTCTTGAACCATTTATTATTATAATGATAATAGGTGTATTTTTTTATTATTTTTTGGAAACAAAAACATTTTTAATGTTTAAAGTTTGCTGTATGTTTTGATAGTACTTAACTGAGAGCAAATCATTCTGCCGCGGGGAAACAACCATTAACATTTCAGAATGTATAATATATTATACAGGTGGTCTCAATAGTGACGTCATAGATTAATATATTAGATTTCTCGTGCCCAGGCTTATTCAAAAATATTCCACGGATGTTTCCCGATTCTTGATTGTTACGAGTTATATATTTTTTTTTAATCTTTTGAAAACATTTATGGGTATAGCTTTAAAAAAAAATGTCTTTTTTACACGCCTTTTTACATTCATGTTGCTTTGAAAATGTATACTTTGAATATAATATACACTCGGCGTCACAAAAATCGCACCTTTTCGAAAATAAGTTTAAAACATGTCCCGCCAGTAACGAATACATTAAACCCAATTAATATTGGTATCAATTAAAAGTATGTTTAACGACCTTTAAATTAACAACAGTTAGAATTCCTAAACACAACAGATCTCATTAGCACGTAACGTTAAAAAAAATGTTGTCAAAATACGCATTACAACGGCCACTAATTGCACCTCCCTACAAGGGTATAAAACGGGCGACCCGGGTTAAATGTGGGTCATTCGCTATTCAACCTTTGAAGTGAACACACGTGAACAGCTACAGCAAGAAAAATACCCCAGAAGATGGATACCACTGCAGATGAAGCCGCTCAAGTCATTGCACTACTGCAATCAGGGATGCGGCAATGTGATGTTGCTAGGCAACTGAACTTGAGTCGTTTTGCCGTTCGACGAGTATTCCAACGTTTCCAAGAGACTGGTGGCTATATCCGAAGACGTGGATCTGGAAGACAACGGTGCACATCCGAAAGAGACGATCGCTTCATTGTTTCGACGTCTTTACGTAATCGGTTCTCCAATGCTGTTGAGCTGCAACAACAACTGCGATCAGCTCGCAGAACTTCTGTAAGCGTCTCCACGATTAGAAGAAGAATGCGGGAGAAGAAAATTGCAGCTCATAGGGCTGCTACAGGGCCCAAATTGACTGCACAGCATAGGAGAGACCGGTTGCAATTTGCCCGTGACCATGTGGATTGGACAATAGACCAATGGAGGGCTGTGCTCTTCTCGGATGAAACGAGGGTGTCTTTTCTGCAACGACAGGCGTCGAAGAGTGTATAGGAGGCAAGGGGAACGATTCGCACAAGCCTGTATTCAAGAGACAGTGGAATACGGGGGTGGCTCGTGCATGTTCTGGGGCGGCATGTCAATCGACGGTAAAACGAACCTTGTGTGTGTTTCTCGGACTGGAAGTGCTCGCGGGCAAGGGTCGCTGACTGCTGCTCGGTACATAACAGAGATCTTAGAGGAGCAGGTTGTCCCTTATGCGGGTTTTGTTGGCAGTGGGTTCACGTTAATGCACGATAACGCCCGTTGTCACACCGCTTTAATTGTAAGAGACTACCTGCAAGAAGTTGGCATCCCTGTTATGCGCTGGCCGGCGCGAAGTCCAGACCTGAACCCTATTGAGCACCTTTGGGATGAACTGAAAAGGCGAGTACGGGCACGAAATCCTGCCCCTACCACTCTCCAAGACCTTCAAGATGCCGTCGTTGCAGAATGGGACAACATTCCACAAGAGACTGTTGTCACATTAATAAGGTCCATGAGAGAACGCATGGAAGCAGTCATCAGGGCTAGGGGGGGTAACACTAGGTTTTAAGTTAGTTTTAAGGACTTTGTTGTAATTTTTGCTGATAAAATAAAATTTAACTTTTTAATCATTTGCATTAGCTTGCTTTTTTTTATTCCCTGGTAAACAAAAAACCAAATCCATTGATTTATTCTGAAATTTAAATAAATTGCCTTTCCAATTATACCTTATAGTCATATGTATACCATTGATTAATAGGGTTAAAATGACTTTGAAGGGAATTCTTAAAGAGGTGCGATTTTTGTGACGCCGAGTGTATATTTAATAAAAGCTAATATTAAAAAAAAAATGTTTGAAGTAAAAGTTTCGACTGTGTATCACTCGAACGTAAATTCGAAGATGATTATTTTATATCTGAAATAATGTGTCGTAACAATAATAATTGAAAAAAAAATGTAAAATAATCGCATAAAAAAAAGAGTTTTTTGAAGTGGACCCCTTAACTCGAAAACTATCAAGAATCGCAAATCATACATGAGGTATTTTCGAATACCTCTGTGCATGAAGAGACAATTTTTTTAAGGTCACTATTTGGACCATCTGTATGTTAAAATTAAATTATTACGAAAACTAATATTTCGTCGCTGCTCCTCCCGCGTCTATTACAGCATCGCACCGGTTACGCATCGACCTAACCAGGACTTCGCACAAATTGGAACCCCTTAATGTCTCCCAAGCTTGTTCGCAATGGGTGACGAGTGCTTCTTTGGTTCTTTCTGCCCTATTATCCCATTTCTGGACCATTAAACCCCATAAATTTTCAATGGGGTTTAAGTCTGGCGATCGGGGGGGCCATGGCACTGTTTTAATTTGTGGTTGCTCTCGCAACCACTCTCGGACAACTAGCGCACGGTGTATCGGGCAATTATCTTGAAAAAAATAAAATTCTGGCACCTCCATTTCTGGATACACCGTGCGCACAGTTGGCAACATAATATTTTGAAGGACTTCTTTATATGTGTGGCCGTTTGCCCTCCCCGGTATAAAAGCAAGCTCGCCTGGTCCAGCAGCACTCATCCAGCCCCACATATTTACAACAACTCTTCCCGATTCAGCATTTGGGGTTACATTTCGAGGTTCGTATCTTGTGTTATCTATACGCCATAAATTCCGACGACCTTGTTGGCTAGACCTAAAGCTCTTTTCATCGCAAAATATGGCGTAAGAAAAATCGAAGTCTCTGTAGTCCCGAGCGAATCGTACACGAGCAGCTTTTTGCTCCTGTGTCAAAATAATTTTTTTTGCGGGCCGTCTGTGGTGGACTCCAGCTCGATGTAACTCGTTCCGGATAGTTTGCATTGATACGTCATACTCTTGTGCGAAATTGCGAGTAGGTGTGAAAGGGCTTTCTTGAAATGTAGCTAGCATATTTCCTAACTGACCTTCGCTTATAGCCCGAGGTCGAGGTGCACGAACGCGCTGGGTCATCATCTTCTCCTTCTTCATATCTTCGCACCCAACGGCGCACCGTGGTTCTCTGTAAAAAAAAAATAATAAAAAAAAAAAAAAAAAAAAAAAAAATCAAATTGTCACATAATATTGTCACATAAAATATTATGGCAGTCTTAACTTAATCCTTTTGCACACACAAAAGGATTACTAGTTCATAACAAATAAACCCTAACTTTTTAAATATCTATTGTTCTTCTTCACACATTCTTATCTGTATTTTGTATGGGTAGTAAACCACAAACAAATATTTATCTACGGCATTATAGTAAATTCCAATGTTGTGTGAAACTCTCCCAAGCAAATTTAAGCTTTATTTTTAACACCATAAGTGCGGTAACCCAATTTGAAAATGCAGTGATGACTTGAAATGAAGAGCCATTGTTTAGGTGTTGAAAGATTTGTTATCGGGTCATAAAAGGCCCGAACAATGTCTTTGAATGTGCCGATATAAAAAAAAGACAGGACAAAAACAAACTTCTTGACTGCATCACTTATTATATTGAAAGTAAAATATTTGGAATATCTAAACGTAATTTCTTATTTAATTATTTCAAAATTGTAATAACATGTTATGTTTTATTTATATTTATCATTAACTAGCGATCCACACCGACTTCGCACAGGTGTTACACATCTTTAAAATTCTTGCCTTTGCTCTAAAATAATATGCATGGGATAAATGATATAAGTATTTGATGAGTGAAAACCATATCAAAATCCGTAAAACATTCAAATATAATATTTATGAATTGAATTACAAGCGATGTTAGCAATGTTTTGTCACAAGTTTTAGGTTTAGCATTGTATTTTTTTCTGAACCAAAATAATATGAATTATTAAACATTTTGTTTGTAAACTACAATTTAATCTGTCAAGCATTGTCGTCGGGCCGATGTCGGCTTTAGAAATAATAACTTTTAATTGCCTTTGTAATTACGGTAACTGAAGAAAAAATTGAGATCTACATATATAATAATGCAAACAATGAAAATATAGCACAGTGAACGAAACCTATACTTGCCCTTAATTTATTTCTATGAACTCTCTCTGGATTTAAAAAAAAATATAACTTACTTGTAAATTCAACTCCAGCGCAATTTGGGATATATTTAATCCTTGTCTATGCAAGACAATGATCTCATTCCTTTCGTCTTGATTGAGGTTTCGGGTTGTCATGGTTATCAGCAAAACACAGCCCACAGTAGTCACAATACACAGTCCAGGACACGAGCAAAGGTCAAAAAGAGTTCCACGATCACAGTCCGGTATACAAAGCAGAGGTCACAGTTGGGCAGGCAATCAGTCCGATAGAAATAAACAGGTCGTAGTAAAATAAAATTGCGAAACGAGAACAGGAAGCGTGAACAATTAGCGAGATGCAAATTGGCACTGGTTAATGGTTGTTAATATTTTTTGTCGCACGCACGCAGTAAGTAAGCACTCACACAAATACTTATTGTCTCTAATTGGGTAGAGCAAGGAAAGGGCGTGGTCTGTCACTAACTGCGCTTCCGCAGAAAAATTTTCTTAAGTGAGCTTGCTTAAGTTTTGCCGATAGTACCTACCTACGTAATTTCACTTGTACATCATGACGGACGCGATGATTCTCGCGTACGTAAAGTCCTTCCTTATGAAGGACGCCGTGTTTGCGGCAAGCTTCAACAACTTTGTTGCGTCGCAACAAAGTTCGGGCGACGAGTGCACTGCTGTATTCAGCGACAGTGACAGCCCTCTGTCTCCGCCCGCCGCGGACCAGGGCATTCCGGCCCCTAGAGACCCCGTCGTAGTGTGCATGGACACGTCATGTCCGCACACCTCACCGCCGCCATCCGACTCTGAGGATGAGTCGGTGGCGTTTTCATCTGCCTCCGACGATGGGTACATACCCGTCGTCAGTGGTGGAAAAAGGAAGAAGGGGAAACCCTCTTCCAAGGCCTCCAAGGCCAAAAAGGTACACACAGGTGATACGTGCTGGAGTCCCCCAGGGCTCCGTGGTCTCCCCTCTCATTTTCACGCTGTTCACCAGTGACATTCCAAAGAGCAGACAGGCTCATTTGGCTTTATTCGCCGATGACACGGCCATTTATTGCACTGGTTCCAACCCAGTCCGCATAGCCCGCATCCTCCAAGACTCCGCAAACGCACTAGGCGCTTGGTTCCGGAAATGGAGAATCACAGTCAACCCCGCTAAGAGTCAGGCAGTGCTGTTTTCCAAACCGCGCATCAACCCCTCCCTTCCCAGTCCGATTTCCATGTTCGGCGAGCCTATCCCTTGGGAGAAGCAAGCCAAATACCTAGGAGTCATTCTCGACCGCCACCTAACCTTCGCGGAGCACATAAAGCAGGCGCGTTCGCGCGCCGCTTTCGCTCAAGGTAGACTTCACTGTATGTTGAATGCACGTAGCAAATTGTCACTCAAGTGCAAATTGCGTACCTACACCGCGTGCATTCGTCCCATCATGACCTACGCCTGTGCTGTATTCGCACACGTAAAGGCATACCGTCTTCACAGAATGCAAACCCTGCAAAACCGTTTCTTGCGAAAAATAACGGGCGCCCCGTTCTATGTTCGCAACGAGAACCTTCATCTCGATCTCAAACTCCCGACCATCCGTCAGTTCATGAAGCGCGCTTGCAAGCGCTTCTTCGATCAAGCGGAGAAACACCG
The DNA here is from genome assembly GCA_947361185.1 of Charanyca ferruginea. NCBI lineage: Eukaryota > Metazoa > Arthropoda > Insecta > Lepidoptera > Noctuidae > Charanyca > Charanyca ferruginea. Next base: position 13,626,983 of record OX376059.1, on the reverse strand, counting down.
CAACCCGCTCGTCGTAGCGGCCGCCCGATATACCCCTTCCCGTATTAGCAGGACCCGACGTCCACGTCATACCCTGTCCGATCCAGATGACGCTATTACCCTCCTTCAGGAAAGAAATAGGGCCACTAGCACATTAGTCAAACACAGACACAAAATACCGTCATTCCGACCTCGCCGCCGAGGTCCCTCGCGACGACCCCGTAAAGCCCCCCCCCCCCCCCCGACCCTTGCTAGCGCCAGCCCGCGTCGCTGAGCCCTTAGCTTTAAAATAGCCCCTAATTAATGGAGACCCGATCCAGCCTGTCCCTTTGCTGCCCTCTCTCAGTGGCGACCTAAGCCGAGGCTCGTACCCCGCAGGGGGTGCCCTTAGCGTAGTCACTTAGTTTATAAGTTTTTGCCCTGGCTGGAGGCCCTAAAAGTCACTTTTAAGGCACCACAGGATTGTCCGGTTAAGCAGTAACCAACCCTCAGGTTGAACTGCGAGATGCCATTCAGAAATTTGGAACAACTTTTATCGTGGAGTGCACTTGCTAAGGGAAACCTCTGCCCGTTTGGATAGCCAATTTTGCCTTTATTAATTTAATTTTGTAATAATTAGAAGTTCGTTATTTTTGTATTTTTCAATTGTGTAATAAAAATTATAATAAATAATAATAATAAAGCAGTTTGGCTATTCAACTTGAAAAAATAAAAGTAACGGTTTCTTTGTAACGGTTTAATTATAAGTACTGCTGTTGTGTAAGTGGTAATTTTATGTGGTAAAGTATACATTGGTAAACTCTGGTGAGTACGTTCCGATTTGTTTACTGTAGAAGGCGATTTTGACTTTGTAACTTGGTTGATTGCTTTTTATTTTCATTTTACTTACTTTAAAGTTATTTGGCTATCTGTTTCAATTATTCGGATTTCAGTGAATTATTAAAGTGCTCTTTCTTATCGACAAAGATAGAATACCTACGACGTACCATAAGTCAAGGTCAGGTATAGCCGAGCGATGGAAAGGTCCGAGCTTTGGTTGGGGAACCAATTCCACGCAAGCTATTTTCGTCGCTACCTAGCTAGTTTTGCAACCAAGACGGCTTCCATTACAAAATTATTCCATAGGTCCATTGCCTCAGTCTAATGGTTACAAGTACGTTTTAATTGTTGTAGACGCATTGAAGTGTAGATGTATTTAGACCTAAGCAATCTTGTAACCTTGGGGCAGTTCATAATAAACGCTTGTCTCGGCCAGTCGTGTTTACTTTTACCTCCATACTTCATGGCGACCCTGCCATACGCGTTCCGGGAACAGAGCTTGCGAGCGCGGGTGTCAAATAGCGGGCGATAAGTGCAAACGAGGCGGATTCCTGTGTGCCTCGGTGCACAGAGTTATAATGTTTAACGGAGAGAATAATAAAGCCACGATCGTGATTGACGGTAGCAGTGTTGAACAAGACGGGAAAAGGAAGAAAAATGGGGAAGAGTTATTCAAAATTTGAGGAGAAGGAAATCCTCATTGCCCAAAACTCATCGGGCGGAAATAACAGCGCAAGTGACTCCGAACAAGAGCACCACATCACTCCACTCCCCCCCCCTCTCCTCCTCCTCTCTCTACTTACTACGTTCCTAGTGCTGATAGCTATTGTCATACTTGCAGTTATTTATAAAATCCAGAAAAAAAGGCATAAGAAGTGGGTAAACCAGCAAGTGGATTCTGCATTTATAAGAAGGATGCGGCAGCGTTTATCTGGAAAGAGAGACCAAACTCAAGGCGAAGAAGGAGTTTGAATGCAGTTAATTCAATTTGAGAGAAGATTCGGGAGTGCATAAGTGTAGTGTTGAAAAGTGAGTTATAAAAATAAAAGGTGCATTTGTGCGAAAGTTAACTCGTAAGAACAATGACAATTTTAGTTTAAAGGTATGTAGTTTAGTAATTAAGTTCTAAAAATAGATTGCGAATCGCACTACCATAGTACTTAGAAATGCTGAGTCGAGCATTTTATTATCGGCGCATTGAATGAAAGTGCCTCAAATTAGAATAAATAAAATTAATATGAATGAAATAAGATATGGTGTTATGATTTTTTTTTTTTTTAAACAATGATTTCTTACTGGTATTATGGCTGATGATTTAATAGAATTATATGAAAAAATATTTGAGATACGGAAATATCTTATAAAAAAAGGACAGAGTAGGTATAAGGGTTCGGTTACGACAGATAAGTTGCAAGAGGCCGAGATATTGTTAAGTAAAAGTAAGGCATTATTTACTACTATAAGCAAGACAACAAAGGTATCGGAACTAGAGTTAAATAATACCACGTACAAAAAGATTTGTGATTTATTTTCAAAAATATCAAAATTATGTACTTTGTCTAGCGTAGAAATAAAATCAGAAACGATGGAGTTTGATATGAAAACTGCTTGTATGTTAATACCTATTTTAGATGATAAGGAAAATACGACGAAGCGATTGATTGATGCGGTAGAAATGTATGCGGACATGCTTAATGATGTGGGTCAACAGTTATTAATAAAATTTATACTAAAGGGAAGGTTATCTGAAAATGCAAAGTTACGAGTAGCAGACACTTTTTTGACAGTTAGTGACATGATTAAGGATTTTAGGATTAAACTATTAATAAAAAAATCATTCACAGCTGTTCAAAATCAAATACAATCTTTGAACCAAGGTTATAGGACTATTGAGGAGTATGGATCGGAACTTGAAAGATTATTAACAGATTTGAATATTTCTCAGGGTGAGGGCGACGCTGCCAAATGCGCGATTCTGAAGCCAATTAATGAAAAAATGGCCTTGAAAAAGTTTACAGATGGTCTTAAGAGTGAAAGGTTGGGCACGATCCGATTCATCCAGGCCTGCTGAGGTTATGGGGATGACCTCAACATTTCGAGGTAGGCAAAATTATCGTTTTCCAATGTTTCGAGGCCAAAACAGGGGACGCGGTCGTCCAAATTACCACAATAACAGGGGTAGTTATCAATATAATTTTAATAATTATAGTAACCCGTCGAATAGACATCAAGGCTACTCCAGACCTTTTAGGTACGCCCCCCGCGGCAGGGGTCAGTATAACAAACAAGGTTATTATTATAACAGGCGTGGTGGACACAAAGTAGTGATCGCAGCACAAAATGACAATACTCAAACACGCAATACCAATAGTTTGGAACAGAAGCCCGATAATACTGGAAATCAGTTTTTTCGTGATTAATAATTTTGTTTATAATACTTGTAGTGGTAAATTTAAATTTATTAATTACTATACTAACGGTAAAAGGCTCATACTATTATTAGATACAGGCGCATCCATTTCGATTATTAAGGAAGGAGTACTTCCAAGGAAAACACAGGTGTTTCAAGATACTTTAGTAGTCAATGGAATCGGAGGTAAGGTTTACTCCTCTGGTTATGCAATGCTTAATTTAGATGTTTCTGAAACTGTAACGTTACGAAATAAGTTCCATATTTTTAAAACATTACCCATTATCGTTGATGGAATTTTAGGTTTAGACTTCATGAATAGGTATAAAGCAAATATTGATATAGATAAAAAATTATTAACGCTACATATAGAAGAAAAGTATTGTAATCTACCAATTTATGACAAACCGGATTACAGTAATACACTGTTAATCCCACCGCGGAGTGAAAGCATTCACTACATTTTTTTAAACTCGGAAACGAAAGGTGATGTTTTTGTTAGCGCCAGAGAGTTAGAAAAGGATGTTTTTTTAGCCGGTACAATAGTTAGGCCTAAAAATAAAAGAGTCCCTATAAAAATTTTAAACACTCGAGATGAAGAAGTAAGTTTAAAAAAATTCGCATTAAACATAGAGGCCTTAGAGGACTATCATATTTTTGAATTTAGCAAACATGAAAGTAGTTTAAAAAGAGCCAATACATTATTACCTTTACTAGAATTACAACATTTAAACAAAGAAGAAAAGAATTCCATTGAGAAGATTTGTACTAAATATTCTGATACATTATTTTTACCCGGTGATAAATTAGAAACAACGAACATTTGCGAACAATCCATAACAATGAAGAGTAACATAAATCCTATATACTTACATTAAAACATATAGGTTACCGCAAGCCTTAAAACCAGAAGTAAATAAACAAATAAATAATATGCTAAAGGATGATATCATAGAAGAATCATCTAGTGAATGGTCTAGTCCACTCCTGCTAGTCCCAAAAAAATCAGAGGACTCTCAGAAATGGCGTTTAGTAATAGACTACAGGAAACTAAATGAAAATATTGTAAATGACAAATTCCCTTTGCCTAACATTACTGATATTTTAGATTCATTGTCTGGCTCAATATATTTCACTCATTTAGACCTCCAACAAGGGTATTACCAAGTGAAACTAGCACCTGAAAGCCGAAAATATACTGCATTTTCAACTAGCACAGGACATTACCAATTAAAAAGATTACCGATGGGCCTAAAGACTTCATGTAGCGCTTTCAGTAGAGTCATGTCAATTGCAATGTCAGGATTAGCTTTTGAAAAGTGTTTTGTTTATTTAGATGACTTAATTGTTTTTGGAAGATCATTAACTATTCATAACCAAAATCTTATTGCTGTTTTTGAAAGACTGAGGAAAGTAAATTTAAAGTTGAACCCCGCAAAGTGTTAATTTTTAAAGAAAGAAATTTTATACCTGGGTCATTTAGTTTCTGCTAACGGTGTTTCGTCTGACCCGGACAAGACTAAGGTTTTAGAAAATTTTCCAATACCACAAAACGTGGATCAAGTTAGACGGTTTGTTGCCTTCTGCAACTACTACAGAAAATTTGTGCCGTCCTTTGCAACAATTACTATGCCCTTAAATCGTTTGCTAAAGAAAGATGAACCTTTTGTTTGGAGCTCAAAGTGTCAGCATGCATTTGATTATCTAAAAATCTCATTAACGACACCTCCTATACTACAATATCCAGATTTTTCTGAAACCAATGAATTTATATTACAAACTGACGCATCTGATTTGGCTGTAGGAGCTGTATTGTGTAATAAGGACATGAGCCCTGTAGCTTATGCCAGCAGACCATTAAATAAGGCAGAGAAAATTTTTTCAGTAACACAGAAGGAATTAACGGCAATAGTATGGGCAGTAAAATATTTCAGACCATATCTATTTGGAAGAACTTTTACTATAATGACAGACCACAAACCATTAGTATATTTATTTGGCATGAAAGACCCATCTAGTAGATTAATAAAATTCCGATTGATACTTGAAGAATACGATTTTAAGATAATGTATGTGAAAGGTAAAGACAATGTTGTTGCAGATGCATTGTCTAAGGTGTGCATAACATCGAGTGAATTGAAGGAAATGAAAGAGCAAATTTTAGCTGTAACAACTAGGGGACAAAAGAGAAGGCTAGAAGAGAGTTGTAAGAAAGAACAAGCTGTGCCTAGTAACACCACCGACAACTGGCCTGATCAACCAAGAGTCGTGGAATTACTAAGACAGCCGTGTGATTCTATTGAAATTAAGTTAGTAGAAGAAAAAACTATAAGAAAGTTTAAAAGAGAAAATAGGATAAGTGAACAAAAGGATTGTTTTGTTTATATACCAAGCAAAATGTTATTGTGTATTAACCTTGACTTTAGATTGCATTTCTCGCGAGCCGAATTTGCAACTAAGTTAAAGGAGTTTTGTGAAAGAATAGAAGGTAAAGGAATTATGCATAGTAAAAGATGATAGCAATAACGAATTTATAAAAGGTTTATGTAGTGAAATTAAATCCATAAAAGAATGGAGCGGGCCTCGAATTTGTATTTTGAAAGGAATTAAAAGAATATATGATGAGAAGGAAAAGGAATTTATTTTGAATAACTATCATCTATTACCCACCAGTGGCCATGCAGGTATGAATAGAATGGCGAATAATATTAAAAGGAAATATTACTGGCCAGGGTTAGATAAGGATATCCGAAAATTTATAAGTAAATGTGAGATGTGTCAGAAAATGAAATGAAGAATGTTTATAAGAAAAATCCTAGCAAAATATAAAAAGGTATCTACAAAGTTCGTCCCTGTGTTGCGAATACATATTGTCATAGAGACATCTAGCATGATAGACATAACTTTAATACTAGAAATAGGAACAAATTATATCAACCAAGTTTCAGATTGTCAAAAGTACATACTTCTTTTATGGGGTATTGTGTAAAATGTCATAATAAAATACCGCTCGATATTTTGCAATTAAATGAAAGACAATTTAAAACATGCATTAAACGCACACTATGTAGGCAAGCATATTATAAGTTGGAAGATTATATCAATGATAAAAATGCTTGGCATAATGCTGGTCCTGCTCCACAGCCGCTTTAGGGAATTTCTTAATTGCAAGAAGATTATGTTGCTCACCCCTTATTATTGACATAAATAACGTGTACCGTTATTATTATTTACTTATTATATTTTATCTGTCGAATGAAATACTTACGTACATTGGAAATTTTGACCTTGTGTAAATTAATAGCACTATTTCAATTATTATGTAAATGTGAGAACTATGGAGCCATTTATTTATTCAATGTGTTTGACATAAATGAGCATGGCAGTTGAGAGCATTGTCATGCTCGCTCAAATGTCTCACTGATGGTGGCGTGTGGGTTAGATCATTCGGTTCCCTTCAAAATGGTTGAGCTAAGTGGTGCTGATCCGCGCGTCATGTTCGTGAACGGGCGCTGTCAGTTGAGATTGGTCATCTCTTAACTGCCATGGCTTTTATATTAATTTATTTTTAATTAGAATGTTTGGATTTCTCTTCACTTACATTGTTTTCACATATAGAAGCAACAAGAATAATGTAGCCTGGATTTTGTAAAAGCTTGATTGAAAAGAGTGTCCGTGGAGTTTCTTGCTCGTTCTTCTCCATAGAGACCTACCCTACGTTTTGGAACGAGCAACTAGCTTCAACTTTCTGACTAACTAACTGACTCTTTGACTATTCAAAAGTGCCTGCAAATGGTTTAATTGAAATAAATGCTTTGACTTGACTTTGACTTTGACTTTGACTTTGATATAGCTAAACCACGTAGAAAATGACAGCTTTTAGCTTTTGCTATTCATCGCTAGAAAAAAAGGCGGAGCTTGACTAGATGTGGGCAGGGTTTAGCTTGAAAAAGTGTCACGCATCTTTCTATGGGAAAATTCGATAACGCCATCTCCTCTAATAATAATAATAATTTATTTATTTCTCGCCACAATATTACAAGGTACAGAGTTATCGAAGTGGTAAAATACATATTATTTAATATTGTGGGAGACTGGTGCCTAAACTAGGCTCTAGGCACAGAATACTTAATAGTACTACGTACAGAAGGGACACTCCCTTCCCCGCGCTATATCACATACCGCACCCTCACCCCGCACTTACAGGGGCTAACCGCCGACTCTTTAGCCAGGGCGCTCAAAATCGTCAGAACTGCAGCGCTGTAGGTACTGCTGACACAAACACACAATTTTGCGATTTATTTTGTTTTAAGTTTTATTTATTAGTTTTAATCTCGATGTTTCATTTATTTTCCAAGTTTTCGTCGTTTTATAATAATACAATTAAAACTTCCGTAATAATAACATACCAACATTACCAGCTATTAATATTGCTCTCTCTCTTTATTGTCTTTGTTATGTACTTATGTCCCTTTCTTTCACGTTCTATTCATTCTTGGAATTGAAAAGTAGTACCCTACGCACTAACTTTGTCGCGTCGCCCCATTGCGTTGCCGCGTAATGGTACGGGGCGATCGTGAATTCCATATTTTGTAATTAGGTACCTTAATTTACCATTATTGATGAATAAATAAACCTCTTTACATAATAAATATTATAATATTACTTTTATGTCATTACAAATCCGAGTATTCATAATCAAATATCATTTATTTTATTTATTAGAAATAAATAATTGACCGCTCGGACAAGATCACTTCATAATAATGCTCGAAACGTTCGGGTAGTTCCGTCGTCGTTCGGTTCGCCCGACGCAAAGCGCTGCACTTTTCGCGCCATTTTGTACGCCACGACATCCAACTGATTCAACCCTACTAAAATTCACGCACACATTTGCACGTGTACAGACGTCATTTGGTTTTGTAGTAGTAATAGGTAATTGTTTTGCAAGTTTTGTATGAAGTGTCCGAGGTGTGCTCTAGGTCTGTATTTCAGGACACCAGGATCTCCGCCATTTTAATATAGATGACATTTACTTTGTTATGCACTTGTACAGTCGAACAAGCTATTTGGTATACAGGCAAAAATATTCATCTTTCTACTACACACACAATATTTTATTTTATTTCATTTTTTTAACTCGAGTACGTAGGTATCTCTGGTAGCTACCTACATGCTCAATGTAAAGCAAATTAATTAAATATTGTTATTGTAGTAGAAAGATGAATATTTTTGCCTGTATACCAAATAGCTTGTTCGACTGTACACTGACAACGTCAAACAGTCGTTTTATTTTTAAATTAAAGTTTGTTGTGACTCGAACGAAAAATTTTTCATGCAAATAAGTTATAGTTAGTTAAAACAGTATTTTATATATGGATGTGCGTGTATGTGGAGGGGTGTGTCTGTGGGTGTGATGTGTTGTGTGTGTGTGTCGAGTTAGTTATGTGTGATGTATGTGTGGTTATGGAAGAACGGGACCTAATTAATATAAAATAAAAGTAAAAGTGCTACAACATTACACCATGGTGGTAATTCTTCAGTACCTTCATAACTTAGTTCTTGCAGGAAAGCAAAAACTTTCTTTTTGCACATAGTTTTGGGCAAGTTAACTATGGGGATTATTCTGTTAATTTTATTGTATAGGAAGGTACCTAGGTGGCAAAAAAACCGCTTCGAAAATTGAGTAGAGTAGTGGATAAGACGCCAGTCTACAGGATTGTACCGTCTTTTACCAATTGAAGCTGAAGGATGATAGGTAGTTAACGAGTGCTGCTTTAATATGATGCTTGCGATAAAAAGCTGACGCACTGTCAGAACTTCAGCCTTCTTGTAAAGCAGCACTGTGGGATAACGATAATGGAGATTTAGAGACACTTTTAATATTGCTCGTTGAGTTCTCTCCAGCTCAATTATTGCGGATTTCGAAGCCCCTCCCCAAGAAGCGATACAGTAGGTTAACAACGATTGAGCAAGGGCAAAATATACAGATTTCTGTAAATTGTCGTCTGCCATTTTTCTCAGGGTTTTAAAGATGTATAGTAATTTTCGTAACCTCGTGTTTAGTGTATCAATGTGGTCATGAAATCTGAGTGTGTTATCAATAATTACACCTAAATACTTGACGTGTTTGGTGTTACTAATGTGCTTGCAATTACAATGAATGTTGTGTGGTTTTGGACAGGTGTGTGATATTATTGTGTTAGGCGTTGAGATGTTGAGTTGGTTATAATTTGCTTTTAGGGAGAAGGTCATATAATTGGTTTTGTCAGTGTTAAGGGTAAGAATATTAGCGCGTAACCAGTAGGAAACATCATTGAAGCCCGACTGAGCGTGTGAGAAAACCTCATCCCATGTGTCACCGCTAAATAGGAGAGCTGTATCATCTGCAAATGTTATGATCCTACCATTGGAGAGTGTGAGCAAACCCAGGTCGTTAATATACATGAGAAATAAGGTGGGACCCAACACGCTCCCTTGGGGTACGCCATACGAGATTGTTCGTTCATCGCTAGTGTTCCCATCCAAGGGCGTCGCCAGGACTCGCCACCTGATGGCCTAGGGGGGGGCAAGTTGACATATCGTGGATAGGAAAAGTATACATTTTAAATACAGTCAAAGGCAGATGAACCTTTTGGAATCTCTAGGGGGGGGCAGCTGCCCCTACCTACCCCCCCCCCCTGGCGACGCCCTTGTTCCCATCTATCTTAACGCACTGCAATAAATAGTTGACCAAAAGTTGAAGTTGTTATAGTATAATATATACTTACTTCGTGCACGAATCATTGAAATTAATCGGCAAACGACAGCGCGCGAGGTTTTACAGTGCTTTTTTAAATAATTGTCTAAAATAAATGAGTTCGTACGAGGAGCTGAAAAAGATTGTGTATATTGAGTATAACCTTTATTTTCATAAAATAAATATATCAGTTATGTTTATATACAGGTGAAAAAAAAATGGTTGAAATTAACCGATTTAGTACTTTTTTAATACCTAGGTACTAGGTTTTTTAATATCTATTTTGGCTCTGTTATGTACTTTGAGACTGTATATCCTGTTGGAAAACGCATAAAACATTATATTTTGGCATACTGTAATGATTGTATTCGTCCTGAGAGTTAACTCTGACGTCTATTTTCGCTATGAAAGGATTGTCTTCGCTTTAAAAAAATATAATAAAAAATTATACTTTTACTCAGTAGTTCCTTAAACCAAGACTTAATCTTTCTAAAACTGTAATTGTCTTTAAATAATCTGCTCACATCATTACGATATTGCTCTGGGCAAAACGCGAAATCATGAAGTTTTCGTCACGAATCGAATGCACGCTCTTAAGAGGAAATACCACGGGCTAGAGAATTGAAAATTAGGTATTTGTAAAATCTATTGCTGTCGCGCGATGCCCGAACACGAACCGCAGAGCGCGATAGCCTATTAAAAGTACACAAAATCAATGATTCGTAGTCCCCTGATTTCTTCTCCAAAACTTAACCGATTTAACTGCTTTTTTCATTAAAATATAAAGAAAGGCTTTTGCCGTGTTGCTATGTTTTCTATTTTTTATATAATCAAGTCAAATTTGTTTTCTGAATGTTTGAACACAGCGGAAAATCATGCCAATTTTTTAGGTTTTTGAATATTCATATCTCTTTTAATAATAAATTTATGAGAAAAAGGAAAACATAGGGATATGCCAATAGTAGCCATGGATATTAAAAAAAAAAAATAATTGATCTACTGGCATTATCCAGGGAGGAAACAGGGGACTAAGTTTGTATGGAAAAACGGCCCTTGTGTTTCCTCTTAAGGGGCTATTAAACGACTTTTACAGATTTTAAACTGACAATCACGTCAAAATGTGCAGTGTAAATGATTTGAAAAAAAATATATGTTAAACTAGAACATTCTCTTAATCATATAAAAAGTGAATATTTTTGACTAAGTTTTTTTGAGTAAGTAAGCGTTTGTGTGGGAAATATGACGGGATGAGCGCTCTTAAACAATAATAGCCATGAGGCATTTCTTAGAAATATAAACGAAGGCTAAAAGTAGCAAAAAGTAGCTTTAAAAAATAAAGTACCTACCTACCTGTTTTGGAACCTACTATTTCTTTTTTTTATCTTTTTATTATCTACCATATTTTATGGGTAATAATTTTGGAACTACTATTTTTGACCGATGAAGAGTTGGCAACCCTACTTCCAACGAAGAAGTCAACGGAGGATGACGCCATGAAACAAATAGAGATTGTGATAGAGATGTACCCATATAGCTGTAATTTAATTTTATTATGCAATTATTTCTTTGATACTTACAATTTCTATTGTTATTTTTAACGTACATTATTGTGAAATTAAACAAGTACCTACAGAAATATTAAATCAGTTTTTATGAAAAAAAAAAAAAAAAAATAGTTTTTAATTTAACAGACCTAAAGCCGCTCCGCTCAAGGTCGCGGCGCTGGACGTAGCACACTCGGGTCCGTATTGGCTCACCTAAAGTTCTTTACCCAAAATTGTACTTCCTAAGGATTTGAAATCCGAATGATCACTCTTCCTAAAAATTTTTTATCCTAAAGTTTTTATTCATACTATTTGTAGTGCTACCGGCGATGTTCATAACACTCATGTTTCCGAAAATTGTAATTAATAATATCATTAATGTAAATATATTTAAACTCCTACTGATTTTTATCATAACGCTTCTATCCCTAAACATAATTACCATAATATTTTCACTCATACTCAGAAATAAACATTTACCAAGTGTAATAAAAAATATATGTGGCTAGAAGATGATATTTATAATTTTAATTTGAGGGCTCAGGACCAATAAAAAACTATAGACGGAGCGGTCGTAAACAATCGCGACGAAAGAAGTGAAACCTAAAGTCGGCTATGTATGCGTGACTCGGTGTACGATATCGTAGATTTGCGCATGTGTGCTAGAGAATAATGTTGCAAGCGCTGCGCTACGTCTCCCAAGTGCAAGAGATACTTTGGTGAAAAGTTTTATTATTAGGTAGTATTGTTTAATTTGTCTTGGTTGTATGAAATGAAAGATAATTTAGTTTAAATAGAGTAATTTATTTTCATATCATGAACATTATTAATTTACCAAAAAACAAAGCTTAGGTATTTATATTAATGCCCCATAAGATGCGTCCGTTTTTTGTATGTTTGACGTTATGAGTCACAATTTTGATGTGAAACATCTATAGCCGCACGTAAAACCGATTTCTGGCGTGGCGACGCATGCCGTGGCGACGCGTCGCCACGCTATATGATGGTATATATATACAGTCTATATGCAGTAGTGTGTACGGTGTGGCGACGCGTCGCCATTAATAATAATAATAATAATTCTTTATTCGGACAACCATGGATCCATTTTATACACATTTACATTATATATTGTTAGTATGAACTTAAAAACTATGTTAGTACCTAATAACTAAGAGAGACTTAGTCCTCTGGGTGAGGCTCCACACCAGAGGGCTGTCCAACTTGTTGCCTATTACATTCAGGATGCTGTTACTGCTCCCACGCAATCTGCTCAGCAGTGAAGCTGCCTTTTTGCGCCAGGTGGCATCAAAGCCGTCTGTGCGCGACTCGGCGAACATTGCCGACGCACTGCAGAAGCGCGGCAGACGTAACAGCGCCCTGAATCCATTGTTAAACTGAATGCGCAGAGAATTGTAAGCCCCTTTGGGTATATCTGAACCACAGGCTCGCTGAGTACAAAGATGTGCAGTACGCTTTGAATAAAGTTACTTTCACCGCGTCTGTACATCGAGCGAACCTGCGGGCCAGCATGTTCGCCCGGACAAATGCGTAGTTTAAAGCAAGTGAGGGCGAAGAATCTAAAGTTTCAGTAGTTTTAATAGGAATATCGGTAAAGAATGTTGCAAATTCCTGAGCAACTTCTTTATTAGTACTTAAGAGACCACGGGAAGTCTCCAGAGTGTAATCAGTATTATGTCTTTTGTTCCTGTTCGTTTCATTATTAATAATTTTCCAAACAGTCTTAATTTTATCATCAGCTGATTTAACTTTGTTGCTAATGTATAAGGCTTTAGCTGCTTTACAAACATTTTTAAAAGTTTTAGAATAAGTCGAGACATACTTATTCAATGTTTCGGTGTTAATATAAGGCTTAAGGCCATACAACTCAAAAAGCCTTTCTCTACTTTTCCTGATACCTTTAGTTGCCCAGTCACTAAATAAAAACTTAGGGCAAATAGTTTTAGTTTTATTCTTAAAAATATTATCAAACTCTGTTTGCACAACTGAAAAAAATTCTTACAAAATATTACCATTATTCATATTAAATTCCTGAACGGGTAACTTACTAATTAAAGTCTTATTAAATTTATCTAAATTACCAGATGTTATTGGTCTTGACTGTATCTGTATTTTTTGCAAGGGTGTGTTGGACTCAAAAGCAACGGTTTGACCGCTGTGATCTGAAGGGAGATAATTTACAATAGCTTTATCTAAATAGTCGCAGCTACAAAAAACATTATCAATACAAGTAGCAGTGGTTGCAGTTATTCGTGTTGGTTCTAAGAACACATTTGACAAATTAAAGGATTTAAGAGGCTTAATAATCGACTGCTATTTGCGTTATTTTCTAAAATATTAATATTAAAGTCTCCACAAATTATTATTGATTTATTACCAGTTGCAAGGTTAGTTAGAACATCCTCCATTATAGACTCAAATATAGAATATGTTTGATAATTCGGGGGTCTGTAAACGCACACTATGACATGCCTATCTAGCTCAACACAGGACAGTTCAATAATATGTTCAACCGAGAGTTCAACTATGTCTTTGCGAGACTTAGATTTAATATTACTTTTTAATATAATTAGTGAACCACCACGCAGCATCGATTTCCGATTGAAACAACTGCTCACAGTATAATTTTCATAATTAATTAACATTTCATATGATTTCAACCAATGTTCAGTTATACAAATAATGTCGAACATTGTCTTCTCTAAAAACAATTCAATTTCCAATTGCTTGGAAGAAAATCCTTGAATATTTTGATGGAATAATTTTAAAGAATGTTGCTTAGCCCTTTTTTTTAAACTTGCTGATTGATTGCTAGAATATACCTTGTTATTGATAAGTTGCATTAAATTGATACTGGTACCTTCTGTTGTCTTGCTAACTAGTTTAAACAATTTGAGCTTACCACCTTAATATTAGTATTATTACTAACTATTGTGGAGCTAATTACGGAACACTTCGACATATTAATAAATGTCCGAGTTAATATTAAATGCTAATAGCCATGCCATGCTATCTGACGTCTAAACCTAATAGGCAGATACACTGTGACTGTATCCCTAGTCGATTTCAATTTTTCAACAAAAGTGTTGGTGTCAAGAAACATAAGCTTGTCATTATAATGACTAGCTAATAAATGCATATGATTATTAAGCATATGTATGTTATTATTTGTCCTATTTGATAGGTGTTCAAAGTAAGGAAAAGCGCACAATATTATTTTCTGACAATTAATTTTCAATATTTCAGTGAGTGACACTGTCAGTGATATCATTTAATCTAACACTTGAGCTATTACCTACACATACTGTAATAATTGTATTCGGATCATACCATACCGAAGTCACTGATTAAACGAATTAAGTAGTCACGATTTGAAATAAATTCGTAAATTTTTGTATTTAATGAAAATAAATGTTCATTAAATAAATAGTCATCGTTAATCTGGAAAAAAAATCGAAATATTTTATTTTATCATTATGACATATTTAGTTCCTATCACAATCTGTTCTATTCTGCATATTACTTTTACAAAATAATGTCGATGTTTCACATCTGCCAGGCGTCCCGTAACGGCTCATTTTTTTTTAAGAGCGCGTACATTCGATTTAGCGCATCTCAAAATCTACACGATTGCTAGAACGGCGTAGCAGCATTGACGAACACTAGTGCAATACAATTGTCTGTTTGTGTGCGTGAGCGCAGAACTATTATCACAAATCATTTTGATACTTTTAATATTTATGATTTTATTTAACGCGTTCGTTGAGTTATAAAATAATAAAACAAAAGCGAAGTCTTGGTATTTTATTTTAATATTGCACATCTCTGATTGACATTGACCGACTTTTCCTGGGATCAATCATCTCGGGCAAAAAATATTTTTGATAAAAGCTCAATAATTTATTTTCCATTTTAGTTGTCCATAACACATCGTCTCTTGTTATTCTTGTGGTCTTCAATGGAAATTCTTTTCCTGTCCAGACCGCAAAGAGACAAACATTTTTTTGACTGAAAATAAATAATATTAAACTTGAAAAAAAAAGATTCACCGACAAACGCTATACTACTTAATAAGTACAGTTAACCACACAGGTTACACTTGAACTATGAAAACTAGATTACACAAGACTATGCAAGAGTTATAGTAATGGACAGGGTGGACCAGAGATATAGTGATAGTGATACTCACCTGATATGGAGCTGGCCTTGGATTTGAAAGTACCGGTCGTGGTTGGTATTAATAGAACCATCAACTTTCCAAAATTTTTTTTTTTTTTGTGTGATGGCCTGTTCAGCCTCCATGTTACGCGCCGAATATGGACATTTAATTTCGACGATTCCATCTTCGAACAGACCATCTGGAGACACTCCCAGGAAAAAATGTTTTTGTTCAATGAAGAGCCCACATTTTTGCACGACAATCCTCTCTTGTTGCTCCAGCTGCTCTAAAGCGGCTTTTTCATTGCTTTTTCCGTATTCAATGGCTGGCACGCTGTTCAAAGAATAGGAATAGACGAGAGACTTTACGAGTGGTGCAGAGCTGATATTACATCGCCTCTTGCAAACCTAAAAAAGTAATAAGAAAATCCTCGCTTATTTAGTTGAAAATTATTTCAACTAAATGATTTTCGTATGTCGCATTAAATACATACCTTGCTAAAAGATGAGGCTGTTAATAGACATCTTCGTAGCTCCAGCCACAATGCGCTTTCAGCTTGCAATAGTGTGTCTCGTTCAACCTCATGCCGTTTTTCTACGAGGCCTCTCAAGTTTTGCAAAAACATACTTTTCGCGGTTTCATACTAATCTGGCATTAAATCCGGTTTTTGGCATCTCTCGCCTTAGTCGTTCCTATCATTCAAGAAGACTATTTTTTTTTTTGGTGCCTGGTCGATAACTACGATTGCTATTAATCTTGCAACGCCTGAACTCCAGCAGCTTAATTGATTTCCTAGGGCTTTTCTCAAAGTTTGTTTTGTATAAACTGTACTGTGCTTTGCCAGTATTAAATGCTACAACCGCCGCGTGACACCAAGCTGTGTAAGAATTTTTCAATGAAAAATTTATACGTTTGCCACCAACGTGCTTTGCAACAATACTGTTAAATTGTTCGGCCCGATTGTTATTTACATTGTAAAGCAAGCTTTCTGAATTTAGTGCAATTTGTATTGTATGGGTCATAAGTTTTCTAAAAAGAGTTTTCGCTAACGGAACAAAATTTTGCTGAACTTTCTTTTTGCTTGTACAATAATAACTGTGACTGATATACACTAGCGCCCCCTGTTATCGCGTGGCGGAAGCAGAGGAGGTTTATTTGTGATATTCACCACTAGAGGGCGCCAGCTTCAATGAACGGCTTACGCATAAATATCGATTAACTGCTCGCTTTTCGACACAGGAGGCGCTGTTTTATCAATGAGTTATTGTAATATCATGAATGAATGTCGTAGTAGTCGCCTCTCGACACTAGAGGCAGCACTGTACAAACTGTTCGAATATTCTAGTAAGTTCTGGAACCGGATGTTGATTGTAAACTTCCGCCCACTTTTCAATTGTAGCTGTCTGTTCACTTCCAGATACGAAAGAGTGCACTAGTCCTGTAAGTCTTAACCGCGTTTTTAGATATAATTGTTGAACTGCAGCCATCCTTGCCCGAAATCAGTGAATGTAATAGTTTTAAAACCTGTGGATTTACCGACAATAAATCTTGTAGTAGTGTTTCCGTGTTTTTCATTCATTGCTACTAGATTAGTCCTCTGTCCTCATCAGTGGTCCTTCGAGCGAGATTGCATCAGTGGTCCTCGCGAGCCGTATTCGGGCAGGTATAGCTTGGTTTAATCTTACGCGAAGTGGTAGTGTGGTGATACAATACCGTCGACATGGTGAAAACACGCGGTAGGCATGAACCCGCCACAGCGGCCACGGAAGGGGACGAGTCCGCCTCCATGGAATTGGCGACAGCGGTGGGACCGACAGACCCGCCCAACTATTCCATCACAGAGTCGGACCATTTTTTTTTTTTTTTTTGGTACGGGGTGGAAAATCCTCATGGATGTCCTCCGCCCTGGGGCGGGCGGAGGGGTCTGTCAGACTCTTACTGACTAAAAACCACCCCGGTGTTCCATCTCACACCTACGTCGGGGGTCGCGGGAACTGGAGATACTTCCGCAACCCCCGGCTGGTGCCGGCCCGCTGCAGCGGGCCACTTCTCGGGTCAGGGGGGGGAGTGAGGTGTTAGACTCCCCCCCGGACGTCTTAGAGGGGCGCGCGTGGAACACTACGCGCCGCCACCTCGGGTCCTGGTGTATGTGGGGGGCGACAGACGTCCCCGAGTCTGCCGCCCCTGGACCCATTTAGGGGGGCCGGAAGAGGGCGTGGGAGGTTGAGATCTCCCTCTCCCTTTCCGCAGCCTCCTTCTGCGACATGACACTTTCGCAGAAGGAAACCACCGCGTCCCAGGACTCTGCGCTGTCGACCATCGACTCTACCACGGCCGACAGCGACAGGTCACTGCCTACTTCTGAGACGAGGGCACGGCGCGGCCCCTCCCAAGCGGCACATTCCGCCAGCGTATGCCGCGCCGTGTCCTCCCGGCAGTCGACGCAGTGGTGACACCGGGCGTCCGGCTCCCTGTTTATGCGACACAGGTACTTCCCGAAGCAACCATGCCCCGAGAGCACCTGCGTCACCCGAAACGACAGGGAGCCGTGCCTTCTCCACAGAGTCGGACCAGACCCAACCTCACAGCCCTGGGGCGACGACACCTCCACAGTCACACGGACAACCACGAGGCGAGACGAAAACCGATAGGAAGGTGTTGGCGCGAGCGAGATTGGAACTCGCCGCCGCTAGGTTAGCACTCTTGGAAGCAGAATCAGCAGACGAAGAATTATTGGAGGGAAGCTCGACTGCGACATCGAAACGTCAGACGGACGTCGCAGACACGCTCAGTGAACACCGCGACCACATCCGCCCGCCGCAGTCACAACCCATGATGTCAAACGACGCACCGCCGCCCTCGCCGCAACGTAGCGACGAGAGGAGCCTGCTGCAAGGACTGACTCAGGCATTGTTAGAGGTAGCGCGGGGCAAACCCGCTGCCGGCAGGTATGAATTTGATTTACCTATCTATAGTGGCCACCCCGGCGAATGGCTGCATTTTAAAGCAGCGTATAAGGAGTCTGCGTCAGCTCACACAGAGGCAGGGAACTTGGCCCGTCTTAGAAAATCCCTGAGAGGGACAGCGTTAGAGGCAGTTAAATGCCTATTTCTAGGATCTTCGGCCGATCAAATTATGCAAAGGTTAGAATCTCGATTTGGACGACCCAACGCATTAATAACCTACGAATTAAATAAATTACGTCAGTTACCTAAAGTATCAGACAACCCTACAGATATATGTGTGTTTGCGTCGAAGGTCACAAACGCAATTGCCGCGGTGCAAGCTCTAAATAAAACAGAATATTTATATAGCCCGGAGATGATTTCCGCAATTTCAGAAAAGTTGTCAGTTACGCTAAGGAGCCGGTGGTACGATTATGAGATGGCTGCGGGTGACGCAGAGCCCGGCCTAGTGGTGTTGGGACGATTTCTCGACAGAGAGGCCGATCTCAATGCGCGTCACGCCTCAGCTGAGGGGGAACATAGACGAGACCGTTCACAACGACCGGCTCACAAAACATTTAAAATAGCAGAGACCGATAAAACACCGTGTGTGATATGCAACGGCAATTGTAGTAGCGTGGCTATATGTTCTAATTTTAGGAAAATGTTGATAACTGACAGATGGGAAACCGCACGTAAAAATAAATTATGTTTCAGGTGCCTAAACCGACGGACGTGGAAGCATAGATGCAGAACCAAGCAGTGTGAAGTGCAAGACTGCGAGTATTATCATCACAGGCTACTGCACAGTGACAGTAGACGGGGAATGTGTACCGCTAACAACCCAGAAGAGCGTCCTCGTGTCACAGTGACCGGGCACGTAGCGTCGCGGGACGACTCAGCGCCAGGAGGTGACATCGCGCTGCACACGGTCGTCAATAATACGAGCACGCCGCGCACGTACAACCGAGTTTTGCTGAAAGTAGTGCCAGTGACACTATCGGGACCAAACGGTAAAGTAGACACATTTGCTTTGTTGGATGATGGATCGACAATAACTCTACTTACTAGTGACGTCGCGCAGCAGATAGGCGCAGAAGGTTCAAACGAGCCATTTTACATCGAGGCCGTAGCAGGAGCGCGCATTGACGCTACGAACTCGCAACGAGTCAAGGTAAATATACGGGGAAAATACACAAACAAAGGTATTGACATCGAAGCCAGAACCATCGACAGACTTGAATTATCAGGCCAGTCGATACGCGCAAATGACCTGGCAGGCTACGAGCACCTGACACCTATAGTCGAGCAGCTAGCATATGAGGCTGGCGTACCAACTATCTTGATAGGCCAAGACAACTGGGCACTCCTGCTCGCCTCTGAAGCTCGAGTAGGTACAAAGGATCAACCAGTAGCGTCACGCACACCGCTCGGCTGGATTTTACATGGTAAAACCTGCAGCCTGAAAAAAGTACATGTATTACCACAGATTGGAGAACGCTGCGGTCATGTAAGTACAGACGAATCTATAGATAGGCTCATACAAGAACATTTTAGCCTGGAATCATTAGGCGTGCAGCCACGTCGCCCGCAAGCAGACCCAGAGGTGAGAGCATTAAAAATACTAGAGGAAACTACACGCGCTCTGCCTGAAGGCGGTTACGAGACTGGCTTATTATGGAAGAATGAAGGTAGGTGTTTTCCAGACAACTACGCTTCCGCGCTCAGTCGACTACAAAGCACTGAATCCCGTTTACGCAAAGACCAAACTCTGAAACAGAAATATTCAGAGCAGATGAAGGCGCTGATATCAAATGGGTATGCAGAACTAGCACCGCCAACGCCATCTAGCGGGTACAAGTGGTACTTACCACATTTTCCAGTAATGAATCCATCTAAACAGGGTAAGGTCAGAATTGTGTATGACGCAGCAGCACGCACGCATGGAGTGTGCCTCAATGATTATCTTCTGACTGGTCCTGATCTCCTACAATCACTCCTTGGCGTGTTAATGCGATTCAGACAAAAACCTGTCGCCGTTTCAGCAGACATAAAAGATATGTTTCTACGCATAATGGTGAGAGTGGAAGACAGAGATGCACTTCGTTTTCTATGGCGCGATGATACGACCTTAACGCCCATCGAATATAGAATGAAAACGGTATTGTTTGGCGCGACCTCTTCCCCGTGCACTGCGATTTACGTAAAAAACCATAATGCACATGTTCATGAAGCTGACTACCCCGAGGCAGTGAACTCTATAGTACGGAATCATTATATGGATGATTTTTTACAGAGCTTCGACAACGCAGAAGAAGCGAACCGAGTGTCTAAAGCAGTCGACGCGGTACATCGGCGAGGTAACTTCGTGTTGCGGAAGTGGGCGTCCAACGAGCCAACCGCTGTCGCTGGTCTCGCGACCGAGCTCGTGGTGAAGGACACTGTGCTCAACAAGGAGGAGAAGATTCTCGGTCTTATCTGGCGACACCAGAATGACACTTTAGGATTCAACTTCAGGAAAGTAGACCCTTCTTATTTGAGCAAGCAGGTTACGAAACGTCAGTTATTAAAGACGACAATGTCTTTATATGACCCGCTGGGACTAGCCGCGCCTTTCACAACACAAGCAAAGTGCATATTGCAAGACGCTTGGCGTTTAAAAATCGGTTGGGATGAGCGCCTACCTAAAAGTCTAGAACGTAAATGGCACGACTGGTTGATTGCTCTACAGATATTGAAAGGCGTTCGTATTCCACGTTGTCACCAGGGTTATAACGACGCGATTAGAGTAGAATTGCACGTATTCGTGGACGCGAGCGAACGAGCCTATGCCGCGGCAGCATATTGGCGTTCAGTGAACGGCATAGGGCAATGTGTCGCTCGCGGCAGCGAAAGGGCGCGTTGCGCCTCTTAAAGTCACATCTATACCTAGACTTGAATTACAGGCTGCTGTGCTTGGCGGGCGACTAGCACGCTGCGTGGAAGAAGAGCACGATCGTCGCGCCGACCGTCGAGTCTTCTGGACCGACTCTCGCACTGTGCTAGCGTGGCTGCGCGCTGGCGCGCGCGCTTTCAAACCGTTCGTCGCGCACCGAGTAGCAGAATTAGAAGAAACCACCGAGCGAAGTGAATGGCGCTGGGTCCCCACCGCTCACAATGTCGCCGACGACTCGACTCGCGATACACCGGCTCACTTCACTGCAAGCCACCGCTGGTACGTCGGTCCTTCGTTTCTTTATGACAACGAAAACGCCTGGCCGCAGGAAACAGACTCACATCCCTACATCGACACGGGTGAGGAGCGTGTCATCATTGCTGCTGCGCTCGAACGGTCGACCTTGATAGAGGCGCTACCTAACGTCACACGTTTCTCTTCCTGGCTACGACTCATCCGGGCCACGGCCCGCGTTCTTCAATTCATCGACCGACTTCGAGTTCACACCACAGCAGCTACCTGCAAACGCAATAAAGGCGCAAATGTAGACGATCCGAACTGGACGGTGAAGCAACGGGAAGGTACGAGAAAGCGATCCGGAGCGCAGAGCCGCCTCAACGTTACACCAACGGTCTACATACCCCTTGGCACACAGTACACACGTCAGGCCGAGCTCCTGTGGACACGTGCTATACAGGAAGAAAGTTTCACAAATGAACTGAGTCTTCTCACCGGCGGGAGAACGGTACCAGCTGACAGTCGCTTGAAGCGGTTATCTCTGATAGTCGACGAACACAAGATAATGAGAATACGCTCGCGCATCGCAGCAGCAGCTGAAATATCACAAGAAACACAGTCACCAGCAGTACTAGACGGCGATCATCGTTACTGCCGCTTGTACATAGACTGGATTCATCAAAAGTTACACCACAGTGGCGTGGAATGCATCGTGAACGAAATACGTCAACGCTATTGGATTCTACGTTTAAGGCCGTCCGTCCGTGCGGTAATAAGGCTCTGCCAACCTTGTAGACTACGTCGAGCCGTGCCGCCAGAGCCACTAACAGGCGACTTACCACCCTGTCGACTGGCACACCATCAACGTCCGTTCACACACACAGGACTGGATTACTTCGGGCCACTATCCGTCACAGTAGCGAGACATCACGAGAAGCGCTATGTGGCATTGTTCACATGCCTAACTACGCGTGCTGTCCATTTAGAAGTTGCCGCCTCGCTATCAACAGATGCCGCTATACTCGCTTTGAGGCGTATGATGGCACGTCGGGGATGTCCTGAAGTTATTTGGAGTGATAACGGCACCAATTTCCACGGGGCAGACGCTGAGCTCCGTAAGGCCGCCCTAGAATCACTTCAACACGAAGCAGAGGTACGTCACATCAACTGGCGCTACATTCCACCAGGAGCGCCGTTCATGGGCGGAGCATGGGAAAGGCTGGTACGCACGGTAAAGGCCGCATTAAATGCTACACTTATCGATCGGCATCCGTATGAAGACGTGCTTCACACACTTCTGACAGAGGTAGAACACACGGTCAATTCCCGA
Organism: Charanyca ferruginea; assembly: GCA_947361185.1. NCBI lineage: Eukaryota > Metazoa > Arthropoda > Insecta > Lepidoptera > Noctuidae > Charanyca > Charanyca ferruginea. The sequence goes on along the minus strand of OX376059.1, from coordinate 13,603,865 downwards.
CCCTTAACCCATGTGTCGGTTAACCCAGAAGACGAAGAAGCCTTGACGCCTAACCACTTTCTGCTCGGCGCGCCCTCTAAAGTCCCGTTGCCAGGAGTTTTCACAAGGCCGGATGAACTACGCCATTCACATTGGAGAGCGTCACAACGACTAGCGGACTTGTTTTGGCAACGATGGGTACGCGAAGTACTGCCTACGCTTCAAAACCGGCGGGAGCCGCATGGACGCGGCGACACGGTCAAGGTGGGCGATTTGGTTGTCGTAGTAGACCCAAACTTACCAAGAAACATATGGCCAAAGGGGAGAGTCGAACGCATGCACCCAGGTGCGGATGGTGTCGTAAGAGTCGTCGACGTCAAAACCAAGAGTGGTGTAATGCGCCGTCCTGTTAAACGTCTCGTCGTTATACCAGTAGAAACTTAGTTGTCATCATGCATTGTATTGTAGACACTTATTTAGAGTAGAATAAGTTCTCATATTATGTGTCTCCTTTCTTGGCGTCACTTCAGGATCCTGCTATGAGAAGGAGTTTTTTTTTATTTCAAATTTGATTTCATATATAGCAGAGCAAGGATTCTGGAGTGACTACCCTTAACTTTATAATTATGTATTAATTGTTATAATTATGTATAAATGTGCGATATTGTTATCTTGTAATTCATTGAATTGTTAATTGCATTCTATTGTCAATATTGAGAAGTGTATACCAGTCACTAGTTGTATAAATTATGTACATTTTTGTATGTACACGGCGGGAGAAATGTGACTGATATACACTAGCGCCCCCTGTTATCGCGTGGCGGAAGCAGAGGAGGTTTATTTGTGATATTCACCACTAGAGGGCGCCAGCTTCAATGAACGGCTTACGCATAAATATCGATTAACTGCTCGCTTTTCGACACAGGAGGCGCTGTTTTATCAATGAGTTATTGTAATATCATGAATGAATGTCGTAGTAGTCGCCTCTCGACACTAGAGGCAGCACTGTACAAACTGTTCGAATATTCTAGTAAGTTCTGGAACCGGATGTTGATTGTAAACTTCCGCTCACTTTTCAATTGTAGCTGTCTGTTCACTTCCAGATACGAAAGAGTGCACTAGTCCTGTAAGTCTTAACCGCGTTTTTAGATATAATTGTTGAACTGCAGCCATCCTTGCCCGAAATCAGTGAATGTAATAGTTTTAAAACCTGTGGATTTACCGACAATAAATCTTGTAGTAGTGTTTCCGTGTTTTTCATTCATTGCTACTAGATTAGTCCTCTGTCCTCAACAATAACCTTCACAGGCACTATGATCACCCAAAATATGCTTTGGGCTGTTCACGATGTCATCCTTTAATTTTATAATTTTATCGGAAATGCTCGTATTCTGAGCATTACGAAAGCGAGCTGCAGCTCTTACGGCTGTACGAAGTCGAGTGATTCGTTCCGTTGTTAAGAGCTTTCTTTCAGAAAGTGGGACAGATGTATCCTTTTGTAGCTGTATAAGCTTACTACTATAATTTCGAAGCAAGTGGTTTGAACATTCAATTTTTTGTACTTGTACATTAGGATATGGTCTGCTTTCCAATATTTTTTTGTAAGTGCTTGCATCTCCATCAGCTATTAGAGTTTTATATATTAGATTCCGAGTGGTTACTGAAGTTTTGAATCCCTCGACTATACTTGTTTGTTCCATACTTGTGGAAGATCCTACATGATTTCTAGTGCACTGATGGACTGGTGGCGACCGCTTATTTAATACTGATCGGGCGCATACTATACAATATTTATTTTTTACATTCATAAATAAAACTTTTCCAGTTTTGAATCCAATTATTGCAGCTGCACCCGATGCTGCAGCATAATTATTTCCATAAGACCTTTTAGACCAGCACGCATCAGCCACAACTGTGATCGCTGGAATTCCGTCAATTATATCTCCACTTTCAATGGCTAGCTCACCTTCTTCTTCAGCTGCCTCTTTCATACTGGTTTCTGCAGCAACTGCCCACCAATTAGATACGTCAGTGTGACACTTATTATAGGTATTTTGATTTAAACTTTGTAGGTCCATAGCTGTAAACAACTCATTTAAGTTTGTTCGTCCGCAGCCAATCAACATAGTGCCAGTTACCGCAGCATGATTTAGGTATAGTCACACTATCGTGTAAGTTTACACACAAATTTATTTCAAAGTTTTGGTTGCACATATTACATTTGAAATAGATGACTGACTCCAAACCAATAAGCTTTTCTCGTATAATTTGCATGTTGCTAATTGTACGACCGAAACCTGGGTTGTGATCATATAGTATTTTCATTTGGTCAAAAAAGTAATTGAAATCGACAATTCTTCGACCTTCAATTCGGAATGGTGGATTGTTTGAAACATTTGATTCGATAATCTGAAATAAATATTAGTAATATTGGTATACATACATGAAAAGACTTATAAAAAGAACACGGACACTATGTTATTTTGACTCAACCATATAACAATAATCAAACATCATTGTAAATGAATGATACTTACAAATTCTTCAATATCGTTCCATTCCTCTACAGCACTTTGTATTCCAGTATTTTGCGGTATTGGCAGCTCGTCCGAAGATACATGCTATAACGAAGTATAAAATTAGGGTTGGAAAATTCATTTTATACTGTATCTTATAAAATAATAAATAACAAATATTGTCCATAATAGCACATCGCTAGAAATAGCCTAATAAATAAACACTTAGTACTAGTTGAGCTCTTTGTAAGGGAGCTTGTCCGGGGAAGAACTCAATACTTAAAACTTTATTGCTATCTAAGTATTTAGTACTAAGTACTTCCCCGGACGAGCTAATTTACAAAGTACTACCTACTAAAGTATGAGTGCCGGAATAATTAAACCCCATGAGACATTTCACACCTATATCTCTAGGATGGCAACGCCTTTAGAATTGCAGATGTACATAAGCGGCAGGTTATGCGTTATCAAGTGGCAAACATCAGATAACATAAAATAATTATAAGTAGGTACATACATTCTCGGTAGTTTTTTCTGAATTACAGCTTTTTGGGATTTCTGCGATCTGAATATTTAGGACTGCCTTTATTGTATCTGACGTGATTATCTAGAAAAAAGCAATATGCAGGTATATTGTACAATGAACATATATATTCTGATAAAAAAATAAATATCAGAAACCTCTTACGCCAAAAGTTCGCATAAAAGCAATTTTCAACATTTGTTAGGTATCAATTTGATAAATTCAGCAAGCATATCTACTAACTTAAATACTTACATTCTTCTCTGTCTGAAAAAAAATACTTACTGGTAAAAATAAGTACAACAGGGGGTGTTAATTTCAACATTATATAAACAGTAAAATTAAATTGAGAGATTGTCGCACAATTTAAAATAAAAAATATTTAGAAAAGGCATATAAGCATACCTTTTTACTTCCCTGGCCAGAGTCATCGATTTAGTTCTTTTAGAACCTCTGAATGTCTTCCCTTTATTCCCCATTTCTGAAAAAACATAATTATTATAAGTACACGAAATGTAAATGTATGATTACATCATGTAATATATGTATAAATAATTATTATCTGTAGTCAACGTATTTCAAAATTGCTTACCAACAAAACAATATAAATCGCCAAAGTATCAATCTTGCTGTGTTGCGCTATGTATGTCTACTCTGTCGGTGTATATGCGCGAGCAAGCGCCGGGCGGTGGAAAAAAGCGATACGTCCTGTCTCTGGGAGGACCCGGCACGAACTGATCATACAATGTACTCTGTGAACTGATCGGCAAACCATTGCGCGCGACGTATTATAGTGTTTTTTTTTTAATTGTGTAAAATAAATGGGTTCGTACTCGTACAATGGACTGAAAAAAAATCAGAACATTGAACATAACCTATATTTTCATTATATAAATATATCAGTTACGTTTTCATTCAAATAATTATGAAAAAAAATTGCTAAAGTGAACCGATAAAACGATATGAAAGAATTGTCTTCGCTTTTAAAAAACCATAATTAAAAATTATACTTTTACTCTGTAGCTGTCTAAATCAAGACTTAATCTTTCTAAAACTGTAAATTGTCTTTAAATAATCTGCATGTCTATTCTGTTACAATCTCCCTCGGTGAACACCTAGGTGAAGTGAGCTGTCATCCGTCCCGATGCTAGGGATTGACAAAGCACACTGACGGATTTAATTTACCTCATCTTTTATGCCGGAGCTAGTGGCATTTTCTTGTGCTGTTGAATTGCAAACATAGCTTTATAATTCCGTTTTTGTTATTTGAATTTTCCACTTATACGTTACTACCCCAAAGTAACAGAAAAAAAGTAACGAAACAAGTGATCGATTTTTTCAAAATATTATTGTGGTAGTTAACATTGCAGATACGTCTACTATTACACACTTAATTTGAATGGAAGTTAATAACTATTGTACTCTTGATAGAAAGAGTAGTAAATATTGTCAATTTACCTTTAAATAACAATAACAAAAGCCGGAATGAGATTCACTCTAAAATAGGTACGTGCGCATACTGCATACTTCGGAACGGCAACTGACACAGTACATCTTAGCGGCATTTATGGCATCTACGGTGATGCTAGTTCAAAAAAACATAGCTAAATGGAAGTTTTTTTTTAATATTTCACATTAAAAATGGGTAACAAAAACTGAAATCCACTAGGAACTTTTTCTGGGACAAGTTTAAAATTCATTTATGACCGTAAAATTTTAACCAAATTACCAAAAAGGAAACAACGTGAACCTTTTTACTATGTAATATGATTTAAAATCAAAATCTCAGTATAGTTTCTTTGAACTTTATCAAAATAATTGAGAGAGAAGAATTGCGAGTGGTAGACTGGGACATAGGAATTTTCATACATTGCAATTTTCGACAGCTTATAACGGGTGATTTTTTAAGAGGTATAGGATTTGATTTTCAAAAAAAACACAAAAAATTTGAAAAATTTGATGAAATCTTTATTTGAATCGATAGAACGATCAATATAATTTAATGTTTGAAGATGATTTCATGCAAATGCTGGCCGCGGCTCCGGTTTAGATGGCCCATTCGCAAGGCCCAATTTCGGCACACGCTCTCCAACATATCAGCCGGTATATCACGAATAAATGCTTCAATATTGGCTCCCAGTGCGTCAATCGTTGCTGGTTTATCCCTGTAGACATGAGCCTTAACATGGCCCCACAAGAAATAGTCCAAAGGCGTTAGATCACACGATCTAGGCGGCCAATTGACGGGCCCAAAACGTGAGATAAACTGTTCACCGAAGGCGGCTCTCAATTGGGCCATTGTTTCGCGTGCCGTGTGGCATGTGGCACCGTCTTGTTGAAACCACATGTCAGGCATGTCCAATTCTTCCATTTTGGCCAAAAAAAAATCGCCAATCATCATAAATTGGAAGAAGTGCGCGATGCACTCTCTTAACCGAGCATGCATTTTGATAGTAAAATTCAATAATTTGCAAGGGTTGTTCGTTCGTAAGTCGATTCATGGTTAAATTATAGACCAAACTGAACAAGTTGCCAGTTGGACAATGACACAAGACACGATTCACGCGTGATCTGTCAAAAACAGTGTTGCCAAAAAGATACCAGCAAAAAAATCACCCTTTATTTAGTTGATTTTTTATTTAAATACTATGTATTTATGACCTGGTATAATATTTTCTGTAAATTTTAATAACAATTATGCTCGTAAGCAAATTCGTATCAATAATTTGTAGATTACACCATAGTTATTCATCTTCAAAGTCATGGGACATTCCACAAATATGTAATGGCAAAAAAAAATAGAAACGCTCATATAACGTAGGTACTGAGTTGTGTCTATTGCTAAGTTCATGTCGGTGTATTATCATTACGTGCATGTTTGTGTTAATGCTTTATTAATATGGAGGAAAATTATTTAAAATCATTTAAAACCAGTCGCGGAGGATTAAAATTAGACGTACATGGATTTATATATGAAAAAAACCGAATAACAGTGAATAAACAATATTGGGCGTGTAAATTAAGAATATGGTTTCACATAAAAAAGTTCTTATAATTTCGTTTCATAGAATAATCAATACGCAGAATACTTACTTTGAAGATTTTTAAATCGTTGATTTTTGTTTAACATAAAGTTTAATGTTAGAATAATCATATCATAGCATAACAAATCAAATATTCTTTAGCCATTTAATGTTTATTTAATATAAAAATTATTACCAAGAATGGGGATAGTGGTATGGGGATATGGTAGAATGGGGATAGGGAAGTTCTAGCCAAACCTACTGCGCGTGCGTGCAAGCAAGCATGCAGCATGCAAGCAAGCATGCAGCGTGCAAACAAGCATGCATCATGCAAGCAAGCATGCAACATGCAAGCGAGCATGCAACATGCAGCTGGCATGATTTCTGTCACGGCTCCGGCGTTGCGGGGCTACGGCGGTCCCACGCGAGCTTATCGTCGCAGATGGTATTCACGCTCACCACCGCGGCTTCGGCTTACTGTCGGCCAGCCTCAGCCGCGGCGGCAGGCGTTCAAACCACCTGCTCCTCAGCTCGCGGGCCGCCTCGGCCTCCGCGCCTATGCGGATTTAAATTACACTCTAGGGGTACCGCAGACAAGACTACGTGGAGTCGGTTTCGCAGAGATTCGTTTCTGTCATTAACTTTTGTAGCACAACATATTCACTTTTGAAGACAATATTTTAGTTATTGTCTATTTATATATATTTTCGTTGAAATAAATTCCAAGGAAAAATACACTGAACAAACAATATTCGTAAAAAAAAAAATCTACTGTTTGAATGTTTGTTAAACAAAAAAATGTAAATAAAAATTCATTGAATTGTGTTTCTGTGAAATATGTTTCATTGAAGTAAATAGTCTTTGAAACAATAATAGACGAAATAAAATTACAAGAACCAAAATATTATATGAAAAATTTTCTGGGAAACATGTTATGTTGTACATGTATTTTTATACATGTTATGTGAAAATAAAGTTACGCAAAATTAATGTATATAGTACTGATTATTATGAATAAAAAGAAATCTAAACAAAAAAGATATGACTTTGAATAATATTGTAAAAGATGGTTATGTTGAGAAAATATAGGAAAACAAATAAAAGGATAATAGATATTTATTGCTACTGACATTATGAAGTTGAATGCTTCGGAATTATGAATATTAGAGACAGAGTAGTTAGGAATTGTGATTGTTAGGATGAAAAATGTTAGGAAAAACATTTTCGGGTTTTCAATTATCGGAGTTGATTTGGCGCACCCAGCACACTCACTATTGTGCGTGCATCCAGCTTACTGGATGTAATCCATAGAGTTATAATATTATAGACTGGTAATGTATTCGAACGAATTTCTAAATGAGACGACGGGTTTTATTTATTTTATCAAAACGCCAAAAAATGGCAGTTCTTCTGATGTTGTAAGCAGCAACAGAAGATCGGGTAAATTATAGGATGAGGTTTTGGATGAAATATTTAATTTTTCTATTTGTATCATAAACGCGCAGAGTATACTCAAATGATGGCAAAAAAGGACATCAAATCATAGCAACACAATGTTTGCGTAGGTACAAAGATCATTTAGTGGACGTCCCTGTTGATGAACTGGCATTAACTTTCTTTAGTTCTCTGAAATAACCGTTTTTAATTGGGTATGCCTATTTTTTTACGCTCGATATTAATCGTTGCAGCTTTCCCTAAAATGGGCATCAAATGTTTATTCATGTAGTCTGCACTTGAGACATACAACAGACATATTTGTATGGGACCTTGCAACACAAGCTCTAAATGTCAAATCTGCTGTACAGCAAGTTTATTCACTATCCAGCTGAAAGACGTTCGCGGTGGTGAGGGCGCTCGCTGGACGCAAAATGGGTCCGGCAAGTCCAGCATTAATAATAATTATTGACGTACAGCAAGCTTATTCACGGTCCTTTTGCATCGTGCATCGTGCATGACCTTGGCGGGATGTACAGCAAGATGGATGGTGAATAAGGCGTTTAACACGTAAACAAGAAGCTTATAGGTAAAAGTGGAGTCAACACTCTGAACACCAAGAAGCTTATAGGTAAAAGTGGAGGCAACACTCTGAACAAATAAGTGAAACCTACTGTGGGCAGACGCTCTCTTTCTGAATGCATACATAAGAACGAGACAGTGATATGTGTTTTCTTTATCTTATGTATGCATTCAGAAAGAGAGCATCTGCCCACAGTAGGTTTCACAGGTGGTTTCACTTAGGTATTTAGAGTGTTGCCTCCACTTTCATCTATAAGCTTCTTGCTGAACACCGAAGTGAAACCAAGAAGCTTATAGGTAAAAGTGGAGGCATCACTCTAAACACCTAAGTGAAACCAACTGTGGGCAGACGCTCTCTTTCTAAATGCATACATAAGATAAAGAAAACACATATCACTGTCTCGTTCTTTTGTATGCATTCAGAAAGAAAGCGTCTGCCCACAGTCGGTTTCACTTCGGTATTTAGAGTGTTGCCTCCACTTTTATCTATAAGCTTCTTGAGTGAAACCAACTGTGGATAGACGCTCTCTTTCTGAATGCATACAAAAGTTACACAATACACTTTTATCTTCAAGCTCCTTCCACGTAAACGTGTCCAACTGAGATTCTCCGTTTTTTGAAGTCTGTTGAAATGGGGAAATAGGTAGCTAATGGACACCAAACAAATATCGGCGCTGTGACGTTTTTTTTAATGTTACAGTACCATGCTGAGATAGGAGCCTTTTGGCCTCCATACATACAGGACAAATTTTCGTTTTCTTGTGTGTTGTTTCGTTTTTTCTTTTTAATGTTATTTTTGTGTGTGTTTTTGTCCTGGGGGGCGAATAAATTCTTTTTCTTACTTTCTTTAATGGATAAAATATATGTTAGAGCCTTTTTACAAAGCTTCAATAACAAATTTTAAATAACAGTAAAAAAACCACAGAACTTAATTTAGTATTTATTATTTTTGACATACTGTGACGTTTTCTTCTCGGTTATTATGACTATATCCGACCGTGTCCTCAAAAGGTTAAACCAAATTTTATTTTGTGTATCCAAATAATATAACTAACGCTGTGCCAATTCAAACAACTATGATCACACTACATTTTTGGTGAAGGCTAAAAGGCTATGCGTCCATCTGGTAATTCATTAAAATATCAAGTGACGTCATTACAACATAGAAGAAGATCTTGTTACAGTTTCAGCTATTGCCCGCTAGATGGCCATAACTGCAACTTTAAATCAGAATATTCTGGAACAATGTTACTTTGTTTTACGTTTATTGCTGAAGCGCTAGTGATTTCCGGTTCGTTAGTTGTAAGATGCGAGTAGTACATAATATAATCATATACGTACCTAATATCGATGTAAGCAAAGAGTATATAATAATAATATGGTGATAGACAAAGTGGATATAGTATACCCTGCTCTACGAAGTGACCATTGTGACCCTGTTGTGACCAAAGTATTCCTACCGCCCACCGCCCTGTTGGCGAGCATTCATTAGTAAGTATACACATTTTTATTATTTAATTTCATCGTCATTAGCCTAGCATTTTCTCAACTATGTAGGGGTCGGTTTCCAGTCTAACTGGATGAAGCTGAATCTTCATTATTATTGATGTAAGTAAATTCAAGAAACAATTATTACTTTAACTAAGCGCCATCTGTTGTAAAATAAAGTTACCAGTAACTCAACAACAGAGGGCACTGTTTTAAATCGACGACAATTTATTATTAGGTATATTGTATGTAAAATCTATTACCTAGTACGTTTATAATTCTGTAATTAACAATATCTTCAGAAATTTAACGAAAGCATTCATTTTATTTAAGTTTCGTGAAAACTTAACGTTTTAAAAGTATGTTTAGTTTTGATTTGGTTGTATGAACCAGCACAGATAAACCCTGAGAGGTTTCCGTTGTATGGCAATAATACCATCTGTAATATAGACTAAGTATTTTGGAAATAAATTAATAATTAATATTATTTCAATCACAAATATTTAATATTTTTCTTATATTGAAATAATTAAGTTACAATGTAATTGTTATGTAAATACTAGCTGACCCGACAGACGTTGTCCTGTCCCGATCTACCTACTTACCTGCCGGGGATGAAAAGGGGGGGAAAAAGGGGGATGAAAAATAGATGTTGGCCGATTCTCAGACCTACCTAATACGCACACAAAATTTCATCAGAATCGGTCAAGCCGTTTCGGAGGAGTACGGGAACGAAAACTGTGACACGAGAATTTTATATATTAGAAGAAGATTTAACCTCAAAACCAATTAACGAAAAAATTGTTAGCTCAGCGAACTTCATTGAAAGCAGCGAGTGAGCAAACCAAATCACGGAATATTTACTTCGTGCTATCGGCTACTTTCGGTTTCAACATCCTGGTCGTAAACGAACGATCAAAATGTAAATAAGCAATTGCCAAAAAGCAAAAAAAAAACTGATATTTGCATTCGCAAAGTTTGGTGTTGGATATTCACATTTGCAAATGTTATCAAACATTCGTTACATAAATAATGCATTGCATGCAATGCATGCATCAAAACATTTATCTCCATCACTGGTTGACTTTGAAGTGAGTGCTTGACTGATGCGGTGAACGCCTGGAAAGTGATCACCGATATATTCGCTTCGATGTCTCCTCCCCCCAGCCTCAGCTATTCGCACCGCCCCAGGAGGGGGCGGTCCGCGTTGGGCTCTGAAACATCTCAATAGGGAAGCTCTCCTGAAGGCTTCTATCATCCAGGCCTGGGTGCCGGTCAGGCCTGCCGACATTGACGACGAAGCCGGGTGGTTCCGGGAGGCGCTTTCGCAGATGTGCGATGCGGTGATGCCGCGCGTTAGCAGCATACCTGCCAAACGCCAGGTGTACTGGTCGTCTCAGGACATAGCGCATCTGCGCGCTGCGTGTAGTGCGGCTAGATGCCAGTACGCCAGGCACCACAGGTATTAGGGAGGCACTCATCTGTCACAGAGTGCCTAACTACCTCCGCCGCATCATTGGGGCCTACTTGACGGACAGGGCAGTCATCTACCGGGGTCGGGATGGCTGGGGTCGGCGAGAGATGTCGTGCGGTGTTCCACAGGGGTCCGCCTTAGGAACGCCCCTGTGGAACATCAATTACGACTGGGTGCTGTGTGGTGCGCATCTCTGGGGCGTCGTCGGTGTCATATATGTTACGCCGACGACATGCTCGTTGTAGTGCGCGGGAAGACGCACCAGCAGGCGACGGTTTTGGCAACCGCTAGGGTTGCGCAGGTCGTGGGAAGAATCCAGTGAGATTTGATCCGATTGAGCCTAGAGGTGGCCCTCAAAACAAGTTTGTCAACAAGTCCGAGGCCCTGTTCTTTCTTGGGCCCCGGCGTGGACTACCACCAGGCTCTCATACCGTGGTGGGAGGCGTTCGCATCGGCGTCGAGTCGACAATGAAGTACCTAGGACTTGTCCTCGACGGCCGATGGAACTTTGGGCAGCACTTTCAGCGGCTGGCACCCAACCGGTGCCGCGGGAGTACACGCGGCGCCGTTCCAAGCTCCGCGTGATCTTTACGGCGGAATGAAAGGATCGACTTGCGAACCCAAGCGCAGGGCACGCCGTAATTTCGGCGGTAAGACCCGTCATGGAGGATCGGTTAGGGTACCGGCACGGCGCCCTCACGTTCCGGCTGACGCAGATTCTGACCGGACATGGCTGTTTCGGGAAGTATCTGTGTCGCATAGGCCGTAAACAATCGCCCGGTTGTCACCACTGCAGAAATTGCCTGGAGGACACGGCGATAGCACACGCTGGCAGAGTGCCCAGATTGGACAGAGCAGCGCTGTGAATTCTCCGCAGCAGTAGGTGACCTCTCGCTCCCGAACATCGTTCTTTCTCCAGACCAAGAGTACGTGGGAGGCTGTCGCCTCTTTTTGCAGAGAGACAGAGAGGGTGAGGGAAGCAGGGCGCTTAATGTCCTCCCGCCCCTATGAGTTGCCGGCCTGTGGGTGGTCGATTTAGGGGCAGTCCACCACCCGATCAGATGCAGGCACGTGTAGGCGGCGCGCCGTGTTCGGCGCATATTTGCAAAAATACGCCAAGTGAAGTGTCAGCAAAAATTGAGATGCGTGCGGAACCGAATGATCCAACACATGCGCCACCGGCAGCGATACATTCAAGTGAGCATGACTCTCCCAACCGCCAGGGCATATTCAAGTCAATGAGAGGTATACCTCGTAAATGGTAGCTTTAAAGAACATAGTGCTCACATGTATGTGCTACGAAAAATTATATAATACTAACACATTGAGTTTATACAATGCAAAGATATTATAGATCTACATCTTCAGCAGCTCCAAAAATTGTTACAAATGCTAATCAATTAATCTATGAACCCTTATGGCTGTGGAGCTAGACCAGCATCCAGCCAAGCATTTTTATCAGTGATGTAATCACTCAATTTATATTATGCTCGGTTGAATAGTGTGCGTTTAATACAAGACTTAAATTTTGTCTCATTTAGTTGAACAATGTGGGGAGGTATTTTATTGTAACACTTTAAACAGTACCCCATGAAAGACGAATCTACTTTAGCCAGTCTGAAACCTGGTTGAACTAGTTGGTCCTTATTTCTAGTATTATAATTATGTCTGTCACCTCTTTTATCAAAAAGATGCAGATTTTTTCTAGCGTACATGATGTTTTCATAGATGTATTGACAAGGCACCGTCATTATGTTAATTTCCTTAAACAGTTCCCTTAGAGAATCAGAGTTTAGCACACAATTTCCCAATAATTATGTTGTGAGTTAACTGATCTACTGCGGACCCGTGATACACATACTACGGACCCCTAAGGGCCCCTAAGGGCACTTTAAGAAGCCCTATCATACATGAACAACAGTATGGTTTTACCATAGGACGTTGTACTGCAGACGCCGGCGTCACCTCAATTAACCATATCATAACGCATGGGAAGAGTCACAAGATGCTATTGGCATTTTTTGTGACCTCTGTAAAGCATTTGATTGTGTGAACCACGAAACACTGCTCTTGGAGCTTGACCATTACAGAGTCTGTAAACTAGCACTTAGCTTAGTAAAATCGTATTTGAATGATAAACTGCAGGGCGTTCAAATAAACGGTGTAAATTCATTGGGCTTAAAAGTAAAGATAAGGTACTGCAGGGCTCAATATTGGGTCCGTTTCTATTTTGAGTATGAATAAATGATTTGCCTCATTTTCTGAAAAACCAACCACAAATGCTGTTGTTTACTGATGATGCTTCACTGTCATTTAAAGTAAATTCATGGGCACAGCACCTTCACAACGTAAATAACGCCATGCTTAAGGATCATGTATTTTTAAATTATGGGTTTAAGTACTGTAAATAATTTAGTGCTCATTGGGAAGAAAACTAAATGCATACGATTCGCTTTAGTTAATTTTAGAAGTAGTCAGTGTAACGTTGTATTGAATAGGGACACAATAGAAAGACAAGACAGAAAAGAAAATACTACTTTCCTACGTTTAACTTAAAGCTGCAGAGAAGTCCAAACATAACATCTGAATGCTCTAATGAACTGTTTATATATTCACTGACTTATATATTCACCCACAGCACATATTATACACATACACACAATACTTCCTAGGGTTAAACTTTAATATTGTCACATAGGTCGATACGACCGGAAACGCCATGCCAGCGCCTTATTATAGAGTAGCAGAACTACAGATATTCTGAAACATTCGTGATCCTTCCACAGCTTTTTAGATGGTTAAGTGACGTGTTGCGATATTCTAGATCTTTCTAGAATGTTCTCGAATATATCCTGGAATTATCTAGAAACAAACTGATATAAATAGCGGGCAGCCAGCGGTTGCGAGTTACCCTCACCGACGTTTACTTTTGCCAGCCCGTGCCGCTGAGCCTGTACCATTAAATTCGTCCCTAAATAATCGAAGTCCCGTTCAGCTCATCCCTTTGCTGCCCTCTCCCAGCGACACCCTAAGCCGAGGCCCATACCTCACAGGGGAAACCATTTTTATAAACCCTGGCCTTAAATTCATTATAAACGCATATCGATTGCGAACGTATATCTACTGCGAAACCTCAACCGTTCGCCCATACCTACCAGTCCTATCACTACAGTTCTTTATTAACGCCATCCACGGACTCAGCCTCGCCGCTGTACGAACTACGAGAAAGTTCATACATAACAGCTGAAACCGTTACCAAGGCCATTTATGAAGGATGGATTGCAAGATTCGGCTATCCACCAAGACTGACAACAAATCAAAAGAACTTTTGGTACCTTTGCTTTCGGGACGTTTGCAGGTGGCAGCTATCCCCTCGAGCATTTTCCCATTTATGGAAACCTAATCACCACACTTACCAGATTGTTCGGGATACAGAGGATAACAACTACGCCGTATCATGCTAAGAGCAACGGCATTATAGAAAGTTGGCATCGCTGCATGAAACCGCACTCACTGCTCATCTCAGTAATAATAGCTGACGGAAGAATTACACACCGTATTGTTGGGACTGCGTGTTTCAATCAGAACCGACACGGATGTAAGTGCTGCCGAACTAACATTCGGTCAGAATCTGTCCAAACCTACAGGGTGATTTTTTCGTTACGTCACAAGCAGGCAAAATGGGCAGAAGCTTCGTCGAAAAACTGCGATAATCAATCGGCAACATTGGTCTAGTACACACACATTCGCATAGCACTAATCGCCCTGTGTATGTCTATGTATACCATTACCTAGAAACATGCAAACAAGTGTTCATACGAGTTGATGCAGTAAAGAAACCATTACAGCCACTTTACGACGGTGCATGGTTGCATAGGCAGTATTACATAGATAGAAAATATTCACGCTACAACTACCCGAAAGAGTAACAGTAATCTCAATCGACTGTCTGAAGCTAGCATTTACCATGTGCGAAGCAAAGCCGCCGCCACCGCTTCGAAAAAACCTACAATCTTGGATGTAAACACGGGGGAGCACTGTGGCGGCGCGCACGTCTTGCGCACGCGCCATACATCATCACGCTAGCTTCCCCACTACGTGCCACCTATATTTATAGCCTCGGTGGTAAATTGATGGCGTTTTGTGCTTCACCACTATTGGTGGATTCATTCTCCATAACTTGCAAAACAAGTGTTAATTTTACATGACTACTTAGTACATAAGTAGGGACAATATTTAATAAATCATGAGATCACTATATCTTATAAACTGGTGACCGTCTACCTCAACTGCCTTGTCATCAAAGTGGGTCATATATTATGCCAATATAGTATTACCAAAGGAGGACACAGATAGTATTCGTACTAAGAGTCAGCGCCATCAGGAGGTGGATCAGAGGTGGTTTGAAGCTTCCCCTATACAGACACCTGGGGGTAATCCGTCGACGACGAAGACAGTTTCCAAAGCATCTGGAGTTCCTTCAGCATCAGCGGCCATGGATCTTTCCGCTCTAATGGCGATGCTGCAGGATCAGGTCCATCGACAAGGGGAACAGACCCACCGACGAGAGAAACAGGCCCACCGACTGCAGGAACAGCTTCACTGCGACAAAGAGGAACAGATCCTCTTTTTGGAAGATAAACGCGTCATTTAGCAAGGGCATCAGAACCGTAAAAAAGCTATTTTACAAAAAAGACAACCGCTTTCAAAAAGTTAAAAAATACTTTAAATTCGCAAGGCTTTGGTTTTGTTTGTTAGTAGTATCTTCTCTCTGAAACACAGATAGCTGATATGAGAAAAGCGTTAAGAAATCTGAAAGCTGACAGGACTGCGGCTTGTGCAGTTGCTACACCCTCAGTGCCTGGGTTTAGAGAGTGCCGCCTTTCGATGGAACATCTTCCTGGTTGGCATATAAAATCCAGTTTCAGTCATGAAGGCAAATGAGTGGACAAAAGGGACCATGTCCGCACTTACTCTGGGCCTTTGCGATCAGGCCTTAACCGTACCTATTGGAGGCTCTCGGCAAGAATGTGATGTGAGGCGTTACAATCAAGATACGGTGACCCACTCCTGGAACACGTTCATCGTGCTCAGTTGAAAGATCGTCTACAATGCTGTGGTAAAACCTGCAGCAGTGGGCTCTTGAAATAGAAAAGCTGGTTTCAAAGTCTGTACGTGACGGTTTTAGGTACAACCCTAGATGCTACACTTGTGGAGAACAGGGTTACCTCCAGTCGAGTGCTCCGAAGCGAAATACTGCCAGCGAAGATCACACCCAGGAAAAAAGGTCTCGTTCTGAAGATTGCAAACATTGTGTCAAGCAAGAAGCTAAGGAAGCACTACCTGTCAGAATGCACCCTAGTGACAAGTGGAAAGAAACCCTACAGCTACAGCATGCTCAGGAAAGTGACACAGATATCAAGCCAATTCTCGAGTGGATTGAAGCTAATACTCCTTAACCGAAATGGTGGATATGTCGGCGATGACTATAACCACAAAGAGTTATAGGACCTAGTAAAGCTTGGTACCAGGAAAGCTTGGTAATCTAGGATAGTGCCTTGTGCCATAAATGGGGAAAATACTCGAGGGGATAGCTGCCACCTGCAAACGTCCCGAAAGCAAAGGTACCAAAAGTTCTACATTACATCTCTACAACAGCAGGTGTTCAGATCATATAGGAGTGAAGAAGACTCTATTGAAGATCCGATGGTTCTACCGGATGCATTGTCGAGAGGATATTGAGGATTGTATTAAATAAAACAGAGAAAACAAAATACATCAAGATCACGAAAGATCTCTCTCTCTCTCTTGATCAAGATTAAAATTTCACCTTAGAGTCATTAAATATCTGCTATGTTATTCTGTAAGAACTCACTCCAGTTCTCACTTCTGATTCCGCGGTGAATACTGTTTTAGGTACTCTGTAACTAGAAGAAAACTACGCTAGCGCCACTAAGTGACCACATAGGTGAAGCGAACTATTATTTCGTAACTATTTTAGCGAATACCAAATACTTTTCACTTCAGGTAAGTGAAATTGGAAATGAGATAGGATTCGAATTCGCGGGTGAATTCTTACAGAATTGCACTGCAGCTTCCGGTACGGACTTTATTCCTGACGTCACATCGGCAGCATCGCAGCTTCATACGCTCCATCGCGATTGATGTGGTCTGACCGCGGTAGCCACACGCTCGCCGAAGCTTTTATCGTGCGCACACGGTCATCATTTTTATAAGATTAGCGGGGTTGCGCTTAAAAGGCACATAGCTCCAGACATAGTAGAGTATAATAACTATAAAGCTCCAGATCAAACGTAGCGTCTTCCACAATCATAGCTTCTTGGATTTCATTCACTCTGTTGCGGACGAAATGATCAAATAACTAATTGGTAATATAAACAGCCAGCCTAGCACGATCGTCGAATCACACCAAAAGTAACAGTGATTACACTCTACAGTAGTGATTTACTAACCTTCAGATCTTCTCAGAAAAATCTTGTTCCCAATAATGCACCACACAACTCCAACCTCCAACTTTCGTGGATTCTAATATTTTCGGACTATTTGATTGCCATTTTTTAAGCTGAAACTTGACTATATGGCTTGGATAAGAACTAAGTTAGAGATGTCAAGTAAGTGTTTTCAAAATGTGCAGTGTAAATGATTTGAAAAAGATATATGTTAAACTAGAACATTCTTTTAATCATTTAGTAAGTGAATATTTTTAATTATATTCATATTATATAGTTTAATTAACACGTGAAGTTGTGTCTGACGCGGACAAAACATTGACAATCACATGAAATCTTCCAGGTATAATTAAACGAAACTTACACCATCTTACAGACAATTTTATTATCTATCTTTTAGTATACGCTTTTTTTTTTATTTTGAAAGAATACTACTTTTATTTAATTTTTTCGACTAAACTTGTGAGAGTTTTGGACGCAGTAGTAGTTATAGTTCCCTTTAGTTTTACTTACGTTATATTCCATCGAGCATAAAGCTAATTAAATGTATTTAATTCCATTTTTATAAATCTGGAAAATAAATAATGTTTTGTTATGACACGTTTGTCAATGACAGTTGTCAATCTTGACAATTGTCAGTAATTCATTTAATTAGTTTACGGCTTATATAACTTAAAACCTTCAAACTGATGTCGAATATGTGTGTATTGCTGTATTTTATACTAAACAGCTGGACACCCGCTAATGTATCTGGTGTTCTTTGAAATCCTATGCGCACTAATCAAATAAAAATAACTGGCAGTCTACATTAATTGAGTCTGGCCGGTACTATAATACCCCGCTATATGACCATAGGGGCGTTCTAGAAATGGAATTCATACTTGGAAAGTATTATGAATTTCGGAAGAGCGGACAGGAAAGAGTCAAATGGGGGAGTCTAGATCTCGCTGTCGCTTAAGTAACACGCTGATTTACTTATACGTTACTTACTACAAGTCTACCGATCCACAACCAAAAGTCGGTAACGGTCCTGAGTCGTGCCGTCGTGCTGTCGCGTGCCTGCTGCTCCCAGGGCGGGTCTTACTGTTAAGATCCCCGAGGACTTCCGTCCCAAAGCTAGGAGCCGTTCGCGGCAGTCTTATCTTCGGCCGATCCTGTTTGCCGGCCAGGCTGTGGAACCAGGAGCCTGGAAATCTCTGCCTAACTTAGTGCGTCTAGGTTAGTGCTTTTTATATCTCTGTTTTTGATACTCATTGCATTCTTGTCTGAGCTATTAAATTCTAACGTACAATTCTACATAGCTTTTGATTTCATAAAGTAATTGAATTGTTACAATGGATAGTTCAGTTTTGTCTACATAGTTGGAGGTATACTGACAAAAACTGCTGAGCAAACAAGTTGGAGATTTCTGGTCCAGTTTTTGCAACTGATCCATCCAATCACATATTGGATGGTAACTTTGACTGTTCCTTACGTTTGTCTTTTATAAAACGCCAGAACGTCTTCGGGTTTTTAAATATATCGGATTTTATATTTTGTTTATATAATCATTTACCATTCACATGATTTTATAAGCTTATGACCTTAGCTTATGACATTGTCCACGCATAACTCAAAACCAATAAACGCCGTGGGTTTTTTAACTTACGGCAAATTTGTCTAAGGTTTCCTTCTGGTGAAGCAGTGTTATATTCAGCTTTATTTTATATTTCGGTACCGAAGCATCAATAGCATTCTTTTAAAAAGGTAGAGAAAGTGTTGAACACGTCACGTCACGTCACAAAGAATGACGTGCATTCTTTCACGGCATTTGCCATGACGTGAATGAAAGGTTATCTCATTTTTTCAGTCTTTTCTTTCAATATTGTAACTTAATTTATAGTTAGTTTTCAGTGTCCTGGGTCTTGTATCGGATAAGAACTTCGCACGGTCTAGTGCCATTTACATCAGGCGAAGGGCATTCTTACAATAAAATAATATTAATTTAATGTAGGTACATAATATTTAAATATTCCATAGAATGCAATGCAATGCAAACGCAGACAGAACAACGAAAGAATCAAGAATGCTCTACCTCTGTTTACACTAAAATAATTTTGAGCTGTGATACATGGAATAAACATTCGCTCGTCTGGTATAAATCGG
The DNA here is from genome assembly GCA_947361185.1 of Charanyca ferruginea. Lineage (NCBI taxonomy): Eukaryota > Metazoa > Arthropoda > Insecta > Lepidoptera > Noctuidae > Charanyca > Charanyca ferruginea. The sequence continues at coordinate 13,584,231 of OX376059.1, read as the reverse complement.
GCTTTATTTTAAAACAAGAAAAATATTTACTTTGTGGTATAGACTATTCTTGGTTGTATAGTTTAATACTTTGTGAATACTGTGAATAGCTCCATCTATTCAATTTTACTGATACTAAAAGCTTACAGAGCATTGTTCGATAGGTCAGGTGTATTTAGCTATTCTCTAAAAGATGGCAGCTTGGTGCTGTCGATGTAGTTTTGCTATTGGACAACAGATGACGTGCCAACTTCGTACCAAGGTTAGGTTAGGGAAAGAACTTTCATGACCGAGTTATGTACCTGTTTCGAAACGGCTTTTTTTTGCTTTGAAGAATTGTGATTGGGCGAGGCGTAACCCGCGGCGAGGACTCGATTAGTGTAGTGAGACAAATCGTTCTACGAAAGCGACCTGCAAAATATGTGAAACATTTAGATTTGTTGTTGTGATAATTTTTCGTGTTCGTTGAACAACATAACCTTAATTTGTTTCCTTTTATAATCATTCTTCCATGATCACACTAAAGTGTAAATATATTGTATTACTTATTTCTTGTGAACTTCTTTTGTTCTTCGTTTAGTTCGTTTTGTACATACTTTGAAGTTTAGCATAGTATCACTGACAAAACCACACGTTTTGTTGGCGTAACGTATAGTTTTGATGATTCGAGCACCTGGAGAAGTTACGGTGAGTGCCTTACGTTAACCTGCGACCTCAGAGAAATAACAGCTGTTAGGTTCTCTTACGAGTCTGGGATCCCATGTTAAACATACAATAATACAGTCAACAAAATTTTTTCGGCGGGAAATTTGATTTCATCTGCTATCGCAGTGGATGCTGACAGTTTGGCAGAAAAAACCTTGGTTAAGGACTTAAGGCTCAGTCTGTATTTTCCTTGTGATTGTCTCCATGTCCATGGTATGATACATGTTCAAATGATAAGGCCATAAGGGTCAAAATCACCAAAGTGGCAAATTCCAAATTCTGTTTCATGAAAAATATACCTAGTAGCTATTACTTTGATGATCAGCTTAAATGATCACAAAACTTGTGTTGTAATAAAATTTACAATGGCAGAGCACAGAATGAATTACTTTTCTTGTAATTTTAATTTTAAAGTGAACCATCGCCGAATACAGCCATCCCGGGAATGTTTTTGTGAAGTTAATAATAAAATAAAATTATAAAATTCTAACTTAAGTATTTCTTTTTTATCCTGTTCAATAGCGAAAGTATGTCATTAATAATAAGAAATAAAAAATCTCTAAAGAACTTGCAAATAAAAATGTTTCAAAGCGAAATATTGTTACAAATGGAGCTTTATGACTATTTCTTTGTATTAAATTATCTAAATATGCCAATACCGCTAACTTATATTCAAATAAATAAGCTGTATGTATAAGAAGTCCGCCTTATTTTAATATTACCAGGGCCTTTTTTAAATATCTCTAATAATAATGTGTAATTTGTGATTTTAGTGGTGTTTCCGGAAATGATGATGTGTTTACGGAATGATGCGTGTGTTCTCTAAATGTCAGTATAAATACAAGTTAGGTTTATTCAATCAAGCAAAATTTTTGTATGTCTTAACCCTCTACTGCATACAAAGCCAATTTTGGCTGCTCAACTTTAGTAATTTATTTCTACCCTAATTTTAAACAAAATTTATAAAATGTCACTGTAGTAATATTAAGGAATTCAAACTGAAACGAAACGTAATTTTTATTGTCTATGGCCAACGTCTTGTGTCATTATAAACTCACTTTTCTCCGGTGCGTACGCGAAGTCGTTCTTAGTGAAATTTATTGCAGCTTTGTTGGTGGAAATTAAATAGAAAAGGTAAGAAAATTGATGTTAAAAAATGTAAATAATGTTCTGCAAAACCTCTGTTTTTGACCCCTATCACAGTTTATTCAAAATATTTGCTCCTTATACTTCATTTTCAATATTTTCTACAGGAGCCAATTTTGGCTTCGTATGCATTTACGATGAATTATGTTTGCGCCTAAAATGGCTTCGCATGCATTTTTATCTTTCCAGAATGCTTCCTTCACGCTTTTATGGCACTGCTAACTGCATTAAACCTATTCCTGGTGATGGCTCTCTTAGTAACGATGATTCACTATCTGATTCCGATGACGATGTTCCGTCAGTGGTATAAAAAAATATTTTTCCACTTGGTTGATATGTGTGCAGTTAATGCTTGGTTACTGTGGCGACGCAAGACTGACCAATACATGTCACTATTTGACTTCAAGCTAGCCATTTCTGAACATTATTGCAAGGCTGGCAAAAGCATCTCAAGAAAAAGAGGCCGTCCTAGTATCAGTAATCCCGGTACACCTACCTTGTCAAGAGGAAATACTCCTACGTCATCTAGAACGGGTACTCCTACCAGTAGAAATTAATCTTTCGCACTTCGAAAAAGGGCACGGAAAACCCTAGCAAAAGTGCAAGACCTACCTCCAAAAATTAGTACGTACAGACAAAATTGACCATTTCCCGATACACCAAAAGAATCGTCAATTATGTCAGAATGATTGTTCTTTGCGTTCTCATTTAAAATGTGAGAAATGTGACGTGTTTCTTTGCTTGAATGAGAAAAGAAACTGTTTTAGAGAATTTCACCTTGTGTAAGTTGTTGTGCATAGGAAGCCAAAAATGGCAGCTCGTACACAGACGTTATTGCATGGGAAGCCAACTTTGGCTTCTGTTTTTTTTTTTCTAAAATAAGATACTTATTTTTTTTTCACTTTATATTTTGTCTTATAAGCCCTATTAAAACACATTAAAACATAAAAATATTTTTTTTCTTTTTAATTTAATAATTCATGCAATAGAGGGTTAATTTATTATTTATTTATTTGGGATTTAAATGTAACTTAAATCACTTCTTTACAGTCCTCTAATCGATGTACACAGTCAAGTACATTTTTTAAATATTAATCTTATAACTTGACGGTAATAATCAAACCATCCAAACATGTCATACAAAAAAGATTTTTTTAAAATAAGATGGCAGAGGAGGAGGGAGTGATTAAAAGGGCTAAGGATAAGTGGCATTAACTTTTTTCAAATCAAAAATTCAAATTATTGGTAAAGAAACATTTATTAAAAACTAGGTAAGCACACTCAATTAATTAACCAATAGTTACAACAGATAGAACTTTGCTAATTAAATAGTCATCTCGGGAACGTCATCATCATTTCGAGAACGCTCCTTTAAGTCCGGGACGTTCCCATAATGACTGTTCCAGAAATGACATTTTCAAATAAACGCGCCTTTTTTAGACGGCAGCTATATTTGACGTCATGTTTGGCTTGGTTATTGTAAAATATTTGAAGTTACAATTTGTTATAAACACTATAAATCTTATTTTTTCAATATTTAGAGTTAATAAACGCGTTCCCGGTATGATGACCAATTGATGTACGCTCTGTAAATAAGGAATCGAAAGGTACACACGGCTACACATCAAGCTATACATTTACAGTTAATGCTGATCTCGCATTGTATAGGATATCCATGCAATGTGAGGTCAGCTTATACTGGAAATGTATAGCTTGATGTGTAGCCGTGTGTACTTATCACGTATTTTCAATTGTTTTGGCAAAAAACTTTTTAGGCAGCCACTTTGTTTACATCTTTTACTAGACTGTACCAAAGACATCTAGAGGCTACGTTAGAAAACACAATTATTTCAGGCAATTAAAACTGCGTTCACTGAAATTACGCTTACATTGTTGGACATAAAGTTTTTCTTTTCTTTCTTTAATAATGTATATAACTACTTGATATTTGATACAATTGAGGGCCAATAAGTAAGAAAAACCGTTAAAATGATTTTCTTTTATGAATATTTCCAGTGTCAGATTCTGAAGATTGCTACTTCGGACACATTCTCGAAATGACTTTTTGTACTAGTTTTCTTCTTCAAATAATAATGAATATGATTAACTTTTGAAGTATTGTATATTATGTACAGTTAATATGAACACAATTTAGTACTTATAAATGGTAATTTGTTTAAAAAAGTCTGAATTTAGGCATTTATTCGCTCCGGAAGCTAATTTTCCACCTTGGTGATTTTGACCCTAAGTACCTATCAATAAGATTAGACATTTACAAAAACCTTTTTTACAGTCCGTTCAACCGATTTTGACTCATATTGCGTTGGTAGTATGACAAATGGCAACTGCAGTAAACAGTTGTTATTGTAACCACTTTTTTGCTTCTAATGTCATCCTACCGAATAGAATCAAAATCGGTTGAAGGGACTGTAAAAAAGGTTTGTGTTTATGTCTAATCTTATTGTGAACAGGGTATAGGTGGTCATTGTTTATTATTTATTTATCCGAATGGTGTGCACTAACCAATGTTAACATTGCTGTTTTTTTATTTTATTTACAGGATTGAAGAAACCATGGATGACATAATAGTTGACCCAAAGCTTTTTGTCACATGTCGGTTATGTCTGGAAGATTTAGGACAGTACCAGATTGTACCCAGTGTTCAGCAGCAAATTAAATATTGCTTTGAAATAGAAGTAAGGACTGATTACTCTCAATTATAATGTCTGATTTTTTGTTGCCCCCGATGAAAGTATAGTTGTTATAAGTGTAAGCTAAGTATATCTGTGTGTCTGTCTTTAGCAGCGTAGATCCCAAATGGATGAACTGATTTGGACTCAATTTTTTAAAAGAGAATGATTTTGATCAGTTTTTTACTTCAGATAGGCGAATCTGAAAATATCAGCATTTTTCTATTATGATGAAAGGAATTTTTGATACAAAAATTGTCAATCTAGCAAAATTATTGAACTTATTAGGTACTGTTAATTAAAAATTGTGTACAACAAATATATAGTCGCATGCCTTCTCAAAAAAGTACTTAAAAAGTATTTAAAAATATTCATTGTTAGCCCTTTATTTTAGGTGCCTAGTAATGCCTTCTTTGTATGAGAAGAGGTTTATGCTCTGCAGTGGGAAAATTTAGTAATAAATTTGGGCTGGTTATTTAGTATTTTAGTAATAAATTATAATCCAAGCACCATGGCATGGGGGTCCCAATAGGTTTATGAATTATGCCTACCAACAATACTGAAAATACTTCTTTAGCAGTATTTTTAGTATCCTTACTTTTTTTTTTGGTTGGTTTTGAATTTTTTATCAATTTTATTCTTTATTGCTGTAATATTTCTAACTTTTAACTTCTCCAAGGTTGGCAATAAAGTCAAAGTCAAAGTCAAATCATTTATTTCAATTAGACCATTAAAAAGGCACTTTTGAACGTCATAATAAAAAAATATAAAGTTGATTCTAGTTGCCCATTCCAAAAGGTAGTTTCGTATGGAGAAGAATGGGAAAGAAACTCAATACTTACTCTTTTAAAAAAAATGTGTACAATATTTTGTTAATATTAAGTTATTAACATAAGTCATTTTTTAAGCTTTTCCGTGTTCGGCATAATTATGCCTGGATGTCCAGTTGATATGAACTTGTAAAAATTTATTAAGTAGGTAGGTATCTATACCAAATAATTTCAAATATTTAATTTCAGGTTGAGCCATTTGATGGACTGCCACAGCTAATATGTATGAAATGTAAAGAGATTCTAAATAAGTTTCATACAATAAAGACTACATTCTGTGAGAAGCAAAATAACTTGAGGAACAAAGCAAGAAAAAAGGATGTAAGTACCTACTGGGAATTAAAATACATTTACATAGATTTTTTTGGGTTCGGGCCTATGGTTTTGATAAAAAGTCCAAGACCAAGACATATTCCACCTGAGTTACAGGCCAGGCATACTTAATATTAAAGTACCTAGGCGACCAAGCTTTACTTGGTATTTTTGTGTAAAATAAATAGATTTAGAAATAGAAAAAAAGGATTGAATATCGGTATTGGGTATTGGTTGGTATATTGGATTGGTTGGTAGGTTGGATTGGTTGGGTTGGTAGGTTGGATTGGATTGGTTGGAATTGGTTGCATTGGACATGGATTTTGGTATTTTCGACAATGTTAACCGGCCTACCTATAAAATGACGTCAAGACAAGGTATTAGCATAATACCTGCTATTTTTTGCGTTTTGACGGCTTTCGTCCGGGCTTGTCGACTGAGACTGCTATTCTTAGCCTTAAGCACACTGTCAAATATTACACAGATTACACTGACAGACAGACCCGTTTATGCTTGCTTTCTAGACATCTCGAAAGCATTTGACCTAGTGTCTTATGATATGTTATGGCAGAAACTAAAGGAGACGGGCCTACCGCCAGAGTTGACATCACTTTTTAGGTATTGGTACCTTAACCAGAAAAATAATGTAAAATGGGCGGGTGAACTGTCGAGTGAATACAGACTGGAATGTGGAGTGAGGCAGGGGGGGGGGGGGGTTGAGCTCGCCCCTGCTTTTTAACTTATATATAAATGCGCTAATCGAGGAACTCAGTCAATTGCCCGTAGGGTGCTAAGTAGATGGTGTCCTTGTCCTTGTACCTTAGCTATGCCGATGATATGGTGCTACTGGCTCCCTCGATTTGTGCATTGCGGAAATTACTTGCCGTACCTATGTGAAAAGTATGCGGCCACACATGGTCTGAGCTACAATGTAAAAAAGTCAGAGTGCATGATCTTCAAGGCGGGTACAAAGTGCCCAACTGTTGTTCCACCAGTGCTACTCAATGGTATTCCTCTTTAACCAGTATACCAATTTAAGTATCTTGGGCATGTGATCACTGAAAATCTTGGAGACGATGGAGAGGGAGCGCAGGGCATTGTCAGTCCGGGCGAACATGCTGGCCCACAGATTCGCTCGATGTACAGACGCGGTGAAAGTAACTTTATTCAAAGCATACTGCACATCTTTGTACTCAGTGAGCCTGTGGTTCAGATATACCTAAAGGGCTTACAATTCTCTGCGCTTTCAGTTTAACAATGGATTCAGGGCACTGTTACGTCTGCCGCGCTTCTGCAGTGCATCAGCAATGTTCGCTGAGTCGCGCACAGACGGCTTTGATGCCACCTGGCGCAAAAAGGCAGCCTCACTGCTGAGCACTTTGCGTGGGCGCAGTAACAGCATCCTGAATGTATTAGGCAACAAGTTGGACAGCCCTCTGGTGTGGAGCCTCACCCAAAGGACTAAGTCTCTCTTAGTTATTAGGTACTAACATAGTTTTTAAGTTCATACTAACAATATAGAATGTAAATGTGTGTGAAATGGTTCCGTGGTTGTCCGAATAAAGAATGTTATTATTATAATAGTATTTAGACATAAAATTATTAGAAATAACAGAAACCAATACCGCGTATATAATATAATAAGTTGTCTTAAAAATTCAACGTAAGCTGCGGCCACCGCACCACTGGAGCCACCGCACCGCCCGGGCCGTAAGAAAGTCAAAGCATTTATTTCAATTAAACCATTTACAGGCACTTTTGAGGCAGTTACGAGTTGACCAATCTCTACTGACAGCGCCCGTTTACGAACATGGCGCGTAGTTCAACACCATTCAGCTCAACCATTTTGAAGGGAGCCGAATGATCCAACGCAGGCGCCACCATCAGCGAGATATTTGAGTGAGCATCACAATGCTCTCAACCATGTTAATTTATGTCAACCACATTACACATACATATAATTTACTTAATAAATGGCTCCATGGTATTCACAAATTTGAAATAATGCTGCTAAATTATACAATTACAGAAGTCAATCAAATCTACTTGACAGTCTCCTTCCCTGCCCTCGTCTTTTACACACATTACCGGCTGCACATTCGGTATTGTATAGAATACCTAGGCAAAGTATAAAATAAGTAATATTGAGCCATGGAGACGGCCACATGGAGCCTTTTATTAAGTAAATTATATGTATGTGTTTGACATAAATTAACATGGCGGTTGAGAGCATTGTCTTGCTCACTCAAATATGTCGCTGATTGTGGCACATGCGTTGGATTATTCGGCTCCCTTCAAAATGGTTGAGCTGAATGGTGTTGATCAACGCGTCATGTTCGTGAACGGGCGCTGTCAGTAGGGATTGGTAACTTTTTTTTAATAATAATAATATCAGCCTGTGCAGGGCACACACAGGCCGCTTCTCATACAGAGAAGGCACGGCAAGGCACGGGCATGCTCAAGGCGGATTACCGATTTCAGACTTATAAGCCCAGGTTTCCTCGCGATGTTTTTCCTTCACCGATGCCAATGATGTCCAACATTTTAGAAAGTATTTACATATGAATTGAAAAAGACACATTAGTACTTGCCCGGTTTCGAACCCACAACCTCATGCACGAGAGGCGGGCGCCTTAACCATTGGGCCATCACGATTCTTTTTTTTATAAAACAAAAAAAAAGAATTATGTTTGCTCTTTACCTGCATTGTTTTCACACACACACACACACACACACACACACACACACACACACACACACAGAAGCAACATGAATAATGTAACCAGTATTTTGTAAAAACTTGTTTTAAAAGAGTGTCCGTGGAGTTTCTTGCTCGTTCTTTTCCATAGAGACCTACCCTACGTTTTTTCTGACTGACTAACTGACTCTGACAATTCAAAAGTGGCTGGAAATGGTCCCAGGCGAGCTTATCGTCGCAGATATGTGGTTTACGCTCACCACCGCTGCTTACGAACTGCTCTTCAGCTCGCAGGCCGCCTCGCCCCTACGCGCCTACGTGGGCTTAGATCACACTAGGGGTAGGACAGCCAACACTACGTGGAGTCGGTTTTGTAACGATTCGTTTCTGTCACTATCTTTTGTAGCACAATATAGGTATTGAATTTTTGAGCCAATACTTCATTACGTAAAAATAACTCACGTTATTTCTAATAATTGTTTGCCTAAATACTGAGCTAATAGTCATTGCCGCCCTTTTATAGGTAGGGTAAAAAACAAAACCCCAAAACCTCCAATCCAACCAACCATCCAACATTCCAACCAATCTAATATAGGTACCAACCAATCTAATATACCAACCAATTTCCAATACCGATATTCTATCCAATTTTTTTTTTGAACCAAAATCTATTTATTTTACACTTTACCGGTGGATCAGCAGGTATTCTATACAATCCCTAGGAATTGTATATGTCACAGTCAAAACTCTTAACCAGTCAAAACTACTTTTGACTACAAAATCCAGTCAAAACTACTTTTGAATGGTTAATATTTAGAAACCCATTAGGTTAGTAGGTTTTTTTTTGTGACCCTTTTAAAACTTTGGTTTTGTAGTGATTCTTATAACTAAGGCGATCCGTATTTTTGTTTTTGTAACGCAAACGCGTTTTATCCTTAATAAGGGTTTTGACTGAACCCAGTCAAAAGTAGTTTTGACTGGTTAAGAGTTTTGACTGTAACTTATGTTACAGTACATTACATTACCTAGGTAAAGTATGTACCTAATGCACAATAATATTCATAATATTTCATACATTGCCTGGACGCCTCAGGTATTCTATACATTGCCTAGGTATTTTGTATAGAATACCTGAATTATACAGATTGCCGGTAACATATATAGACGAATTGCTTGTTTAAAGGTATTAGATAATAAAATGGTAAGGTAGGTAAGTTCAATCTAAAATCCTTTGACAGGGATTAAATAGTGTGTCAGTGTCAGTAGGTACCTATATCAATTTCCAAAGCATGTTCATCTGTGTAAAATCGCAATTTATCAAAGAGCAATTTAGAGGCTTGGTGATAAAAGTCACTGATCCGTCCTTAAATCATGTGAGGTTCTAAGCTAAATATTTTTCATTTTTACAATATACCTTATATTCAGAATATTCCTTTAAAAATAGTTTGCTAAACCATTAATCTGAATGTGATGAAACTTCCGTGTGTTGTTCTGCGCAAATGCGAAGATTCTTGGCACAAAAAAGAAGCAACACCAGGAACGAAGTCGCGGGCAGTTAAAAAATAAAACTAAAGAAAAGTCGGCATATAAATCTATACCAATATTATAAAGAGGAATGATTTGTATTTTTGCATGTAACGAATAAACTCAAAAACTACTGGTCCGATTTCAAATATTCTTTCACCAATCGACATTAATCGTCGTTGTGATAGCGGCGATCGGTGACTTGTCGGTTTTTTGGACACGCATCAAAGGGAATCGTTTATAGTTGCATGCGTGTGCCCACACGATCGCCGATCATTCATTCACCGGAGGACAGCGAGCCGTGCGGATGTCACGTCGCGTCGTTTTTTTTGTCAACCGACTTCAAAAAAGAAGGAGGTTCTCAATTAGACACGTATATTCTTGATTATTCTTTTTTAATTGATAGTGTATATATACTTCAAAGTAGGTCCCAAATAAATAAATAAAAAATACCCACCCCTTAAGGGTAGAAAATTAAAGGATGACTGAAATTTCTCGGTATCACAGTTTCGTAATTAATTTGTATGATAAGTAGGCACTAAAACAACTTTTTTACAAAAAAGACCACCGCCTTCAAAAAGTAAACAATAACTAAATTCGCAAGTCTGGTTTGGTTTTGTTTGTTGTTTAGTATTGCCACCGACTTGCGAATTTAAAGTTGTTCAATCATTTTTTTTCAACTTTTGTTCAACTACGTTGATAAAATGATTGTATACATAAATCAAATTAATAGTAGCTGCAGCTATAACCTCCACGCCCATCTTGAAGGCTTGCCGCTCAATAAATGATCACGGACGATCGTGTGGATGCTTGCACGATGATCGAGACGATTACCTTGCCGATCGGCGATCACAGACGATCAACGAGTGTCGATTATGACCGATTGTGTAGAGGAGGCATAATGCTCAAAATCGAATCTCAAGTGTTAGATACATTGCAGGCGAATGCTCCAGGGGGTCAAGTCTGCTATTTTAATAATTTCGTCATTCCAACACGATCCCATTGTCATTTTGCTAAAAGTTCGTAATCTGCTAAATTCATAATGGTCGATCATTAGTCGGTCGAATTAAAAGCAATGACTGCACAATGACGTTCTAATGGTTGGTCACTGATCAAAGGAACTTTCAAAGTTTTTGCAGATTCCCACCTAAGTCAGTCATTCGGTTGTCATTTTGTACGAGATTGTCATTCTATATCATTTCTTTCAATGGAGTGTCATTGGTTGACCATTGGAAAGTCATGACGCCATTATATTAGTAGATTACCAAACTTGTCAAAATCAACAATTATGAAATCAATGATAGACCATTCTGAAAAATTGTAATAACAGACTTGAGGCCCAGGCGGGGAGCACGTTAAAGTATGTTATTTGATCAATACCATAGAACCTAAGTCTATACCTTATTTGAGATTAGGGTTTTTTTTTAATCACTACTATCAACTAACTGACTAGCTTCGTGTACAGTCAGAAGGTTTAAACGGTAAAAAAATAAAAAATCTATTGACAGGACAACGTCTGTCGGGTCAGCTAGTAAATAAATAAAAATAAATAAACATCGACCAATCCAAATCAAGATATTGTAGCGCAAAATCCTACAACCCTACCGTAATCGGAGTGGACTTATGGACCCTGGGTGCCAGGACACCCTGTTATTTATTTCGAGATACATTTGTAAATTATAGATTTATAACATTTGCATCTTTAAAATTCTACTCTTAGGATAACATAAACATAGAAAATCTTTTAGGTATTAATCAAGAATCTATTTCACACATTAAGCGCATATTTTAATTTGATGCTCGCTACAGATGGCCGGTTTGCACTTGCAGCAAAAAATTTTGCTTTTGCTGTCCTTCGATCTGGATTATTTTTTCTCATTTTGCTACCCAAGGGTAGTAACTTTTGTTGTAGGGTTAAATTTGATATTTTACTTCAATCAGTTTATTTTGATTGTATTTTAAACCTATTTCAAACCGATGTTTGTATTTTAGATAAATGTCATTGTAATTCAACAAATGCAATTTATACATATTTAATATGTCAACTTTTAAATTAAGAGATGAGTTTCATCATCAAAGAGTCATTACTTTTTGTTAGAATCGATGCTTCACAACTATAACTATTATTATCTATGACTATCATTGCTATCTAACATTTTAGACGGATACACTACATAAACGAAAAGCTTTATTTTGAAAGTCAGAAATACGAATTTCAAAATACCGATTTTCATAATTCCTAATATAACAACTCCGATTTATCATTCATCCTATTATTATAATTCCAAAATTTCAAAATTCCGAACGTTTATAATTAAGTATTATTCTCAAAATACCGACTTTCAAAAGATCGAATAACAAAAAGTCCGACATGATGAAAATGCGCGCATAGGATATTATGAAATTCGGACTTTTCAAAATCGGAATATCGAAATTCGGAATAAAATGTTTCCAAATATTTGGGTGTTCTGATTTCCCGTTTGGCGGAACCGATTTTGATGCCGTTTTCAGAAAAGTATTTGTTACATTCTGGAGAAGGTTTTAGTATACAACAAACAAATTTATTCAGCGCTTTTTGAAAAAAACAATAAAAACCGAGACGACGTTTTTGTTTCTTTCCATCTTTCGATCTTTGGAGGACTTTCAATCTCTGTTTTAACTGTGCTGCCGTTCCTTAATGGATTTGGGTGATATGAACCGCCTTAAAAAAAAAACTGATAAATAACTTTTTAGTTATTTTTTGAAGGCGGTTCTGTTTTTTCAAAAAAGTTTTTTTAGAGACTGCACTCAGTGTGATAAAGAATCTAATTTAAAATGTGGTAAACATTTTTAGACCACGACCTTAGGGTGTGCTATCCAACAGTGAACTAGTGGTACATACTGAGCCACCTTCCCTATGTTGTTTGTGGCGGATACATCGTGATTTTTGACGAAAAACAAAATAAATATGACTTTCTTTTTTGCTTAATTCTGCTAGGTATTTTCTGTAACTACCGTAACTTTTTCGTTTGTTTTAAACATAAACTTAAATGTTAAATGGTGGATGCAGTACACAGTGATTCACGAGCATATGAACAGTGAGCTGGTTCATTATGTACCACCTCTATATTACTAATATATTTTATTTTATCGCTATTTGTATAGGTATTATGTTAACAATTTTGATTCAAGTTGACAATCTATAGTACTTTGATGCAAATAAAAACGGCGAAGATTTTATTTAAAGCTATATCATTTTGAACACTCCTTTTTGATTGTTTTTTTCTTTCATAAGAACAACAATTATATCATATGAAATAATTGGTCACCATATATTGTCACCTGGTTTAATATTACTAATATATTTTATTTTATCGCTATTTGTATAGGTATTATGTTCACAATTTTGATTCAAGTTGACAATCTATAGTACTTTGATGCAAATAAAAACGGCGAAGATTTTATTTAAAGCTATATCATTTTGAACACTCCTTTTTGATTGTTTTTTTCTTTCATAAGAACAACAATTATATCATATGAAATAATTGGTCACCATATATTGTCACCTGGTTTACTGTAATACACACTGCTCAATGGTACGGTCGAACAAGCTATTCGAATTACAGGCAAACATATTCATATTTCTACTACACCCACAGTATTTTATTTTATGTTTTTATCTTGCACGTACCAGGGATATTACGTACTCGAGATAAAAAATTAAATAAAATCACACGCGGTGGACACAATAGTCATAGTCATTTATTCATAAACAATAAATAGTGTCTAAAATTTCATGGTAAGTATAAATATAAAATTTAATCAAATTACATGAGAGAAAGACACGTTACATATCACAACTATGCATAAATACAATATGATATAGAAACTTCGTTAAAGATCGTCAACAGCATAAAGACACTTATCCAACAGGAAACTTTTAAGTAGGTTTTGACACAATGCACCATTTCCCATTAGTTTTTAAACTAAATTATATCCTGCCAGCCATTTCCAGGACAGGCATGTCCTGGCATTCGAATCTTAATTTACAATATGAAATTAAAGCCAGTTAAATAACAAGTCATTTTAAATAAAAAGATTTTTTATATTTATAAACAGCTGAACGGATCGGATGTTCAACTTTAAGATAGTTCACTGTTGGACACCTCACCTTACGTGTACTCGTCAACTAAACTACGACTAAAGTTAGAAGTAGTTTTGTTACCAGACGGTACTGTTTAGAATTTGCCATGTCTATAATATGCGGATTATACTTGTTGTCATCCATGAGAGAGTTTTACCCTAAATCTGACAGTAAAATGTAGAGAATAGAACTAGAAATTATCATCACAAAACAAATCAATGTATTCATTTTTCCCCAGGAAATATTCTGTATCCAGGCACAACAGGATACTGTTAGTTCAAGTCAACAAGCTCCTGAAACTATAGAACCAAGCCAACCAACCAACTGTATAACTGATGTGCTATATAACTCTAAAAAGAAAAAGTCAAAAAGGAAAAGACCTTTACGGCTATCGTCCTGTAGTGATTTAGACTCAGAAGAATTATTCCAAACTTCAAAACTTCAAAAAAGGAAATCCTCAAGACATAAAGGTCCAATGCCATGGGAGGCAGAATACAAAAAATTGGTATCATGTAAGCTGTGCAATAGTGTTTGGTCCAATAGAAAATCTCTCGAGATTCATAGCCAAAGTCACGATCTTCTCAGGGCAAAATATAAAAATATATTCAACAGACAATGTACTGTCAATTTGATCAAAATTGATGATAAACCTAATATAACGGGATCGAGTGAGATGGTAGTTCACAGCAGCAACAAAATTATTGCTCCTGGTAACGCTTATTTTTATACAATTTATTCAAAAGAAAAAGATGTTGCTAGTACTGACCATTTCAATAGTGATTTTATTATAAATAATGACGATAACTTTAGTCGACAGTCTTCAGATGGCGATGAAGAAATTGTATTTAAACCAACACAAAGAAAAAATCGTCTTATATCGAGAAGTTCCAATGAAACGGTTGTTATAGAACGTAATAGTTCCAAAATGATGTCTGATGACGAGGAATCTAAAACTACAGCTAGAAATAGTATTGATGAACCATTAAACAATGATCAATGCATAAATATTGATGATTCATCTGATGACAGTGAATCCGACCAGAGCAAGTTGGAGAAGAGTGGGAAGGTTAAGCAACCAATGGAGGCAAAAATTGGCGATTATAAAATAATACAAGGAATTATATCCATGTGTGTTAATTCATATCATAAGAAAAATGGGTCACCAGAGATTGATATGTTATATATGAATGTTAACCAAAACAAAAAAAAGGACAATGTTAAAATAAGCAATGAATCTCAACTGAAGCATAAAGTATTGAGCATTGGAAGAAAAATCATTAATAAACAGGGTTTTAATTGTACTGGTTTGCTTCGGTATATGGAGCATAAAAGTCTTGAAATTGTATGGATGCCGAAAGCACAGTTGTACCCTAAAGACACAAATTACATACGAATTTTAACAAAACTACGCGGCGACCTAAACTTAGATGATGACCCAGAATGGGTTAACGTATCTGAAGTGCCTCAACCAAAGTCATTTAACTCAGTACCACTAACAAATTCTGTTAATTTTGCTGCCCCTATTAAATCCTTAAGCAATGTGAGTAAAGATTCTGTAGCAGCAAAGATTGCAACAAATGTGCCAGGAAAAAGTGAAACAAGTCAGTCAGAAAAAGTAGACAACCAGGCTCAATTGGACGCAATGCCAGCCATGTTATATCTAGATAGTAAAGGAAGTACTTCTGATTCGAAAAAACTGTTAAATGCCAACCCTGTAGCAAATCCCAAACAGTTACCTAAGAAATTAGGACCAGGCAATGACTCAAGATCTAATAAAACGATTGCCCAACAAAGTATTTGCTATACTAGTAATGATGAAATTAATTTCTGTATGCCTATTATAACTTCTACTACCTCCTTGGCACCAATTCCAAGCAAAGAACAGCCCCTTGACGCTAATCAGAAAAATTGTGTTGTTGAAGAAATTAAACAAACAGAAACACCTGCTCCAAGAATTAAAGTGAAGCCAGCATCTGAGTTAATGTCACAAAAAACTTTAAATAGCATGAAAGAACAAACAATGACTGCTACAAGCACTAACATGTTTGTAAGTCAAATAGATAATGTGTGGCCACAACAATGTCCGATGAATGTTTATGTGCCCAATATTGCAGTGACACCGATTCTAGTTACCAGCCCACCACCATTATCAGTTTTACAACTGCAAACTTCTAATGTAAATACTGCATATCAAGCAATACCTGGTCCAATAACATCAAAATTAAATACGAAATCAGAGTATGTAATACTGGATTCAACAGATTTTCCAAACACAAAAACAGAATCACCCATTAAGTATGTGAAGGATCTTTTGCAGCTGCACAATATATTTTTATTAGATCCTAATGAAACACTATCAGACCAATTTCTTTGTCTAATCAAATTTAAAGTTGTATTCAAGCAAGACTGGCAAAAAGACCCACCAGTAATACTCTGCCTCTCATTATCATGTTTTAAGAATAGTTTTTGCTTCCAAGTTAAAGACAAAAATCAGGAGATTATAGACATTACTAAAATAACTGCAAATTGGCAATGGGAAATAATTCTATCATTTCGTGGAGATGTTAGCAACAAAGTGTTACAGAATGCTCGGAAGTTGGGTCAAGAGACCTTTGACATTACTAATAATTTCTTTTGCTTGCTCAAAGCAATCAAATGTCGTAAGCCTTGTTGAAACCTCGGTAGCTTGTGGCTAAGTTTTAAAGCCATTTTGTTTGGCTTTAGAGCAGTTGCTGTATTTATATAATTGTTTCTGTGATTAGTAGCTTCACACCAAGGTTACCCCACAGTTAAAACCCGGCAGTGGCATGCTAATTGTATTTAGGAGTAGTCTGTACTTGGTGCGGTCTATTGCTGCTTTAGGTACTTGGTAGTATAAATTATCATTAACATTTGAAAGCCGCGTCAGTGGGTTTTTAAGTTTTTATTGAGTACAGCGTTAACTCGCTTCGATTTATATGTATGAATGTGAATGTCCGAAGCGCAATGTGTGTTAAGATACTCTGGTGTCTGTTAATAATCTCCAAGCTAGCTGATGAATGTCCGTTTTTTATTATTTTCATGGCGATTTCGGACATTCACCAGTGAATGTTATCTACACCACGACGACAACTCTGTTACCTAACCCAGGCCAACAATAGAGAAGTGTTTCACTTTCGAAAAAACACTGTTAATATCGGGCATTTACAGTAACACTTGTGTGCGTTACCCCAGCCAAATAATGTCGAAAATAGTAATTTAAATGTTACAGGCAATTAGTTGTCCAGCTTCTGTAATTGTTGCGCACATTTTTAAATTTGTTGCACATATAGATTTTGAGTTATTCCACAAAAACATTTCCTGCTGGGGTAATGTTACCGCAGCCAGACATTTTCTTTTATAATGGGAATATTGAAATAAATATTAGCCATATAATTAGTAGTCTAGACGAGGTAAATGTTGCAACTTATTTTGTATTTGTTCTTCCTTCGACTGCGATGTTATTCAAGATTTTGCTGGAGTAACGTTTGTGGTTTTGCTGGATCTCTGAAACGGATTAGCAGATTCTTATCACCTTTTTTACATGACTTCTTAAGAATTAGTTTGAATTAGTTGGGTAATAAAAAAACAAAATTAATGCACCATTCAAAGGTTATTTAATTAAATATAAAACACTTCAATAGGTCCTTACACTTTGAATAAGAGCTCGAAAGACTTACTTTAAACGTTGTTTTGTAGCTTGTATCTGTCTTCAAATGTATGTGAAGTTTCATTAGTATCCTGTTAGTAATAAACAAATTATGATGAAATTCAGTTCTCCACTTTGACGGTCATAATGCGCGCTTAGTTATTTGGCCTCCGATAACCCTGTATGTGAATATATAAACTAAATGATATATCAATAATTACTTACTTAGTTCAGTTATATTCCTGTAAAATTTCAGCGTAGTACATACAATAATTAACGAGATAATAAAATAAAAGCCATTAGGAAGCGCAACACCGTGATAACCAGACTATATTAAGGTGGTTACAAAAAAGCGACCGCGCAGTACATTATGCTACCTTCTAAAATGTTTAGTATAATACACCTAACAAGTTCGGTACAGACGCGTACACTGTTCAATATTCGATGTGATTTTGAAATAATTTAAGTCATTTTTAGAAAAGTGGAGAACTGAATTTCATCATAATTTGTTTATTACTAACAGGATACTAATGAAACTTCACATACATTTTGAAGACAGATACAAGCTACAAAACAACGTTTAAAGTAAGTCTTTCGAGCTCTTATTCAAAGTGTTAGGACCTATTGAAGTGTTTTTATATTTAATTAATTAACCTTTGAATGGTGCATTAATTTTGTATTTTTATTACCCAACTAATTCAAACTAATTCTTAAGAAGTCATGTAAAAAAGATGATAAGAATCTGCTTACCCGTTTCAGAGATCCAGCAAAACCACAAACGTTACTCCAGCAAAATCTTGAATAACATCGCAGTCGAAGGAAGAACAAATACAAAATAAGTTGCAACATTTACCTCGTCTAGACTACTAATTATATGGCTAATATTTATTTCAATATTCCCATTATAAAAGAAAATGTCTGGCTGCGGTAACGTTACCCCAGCAGGAAATGTGTTTGTGGAATAACTCAAAATCTATATATTATGTGCAACAAATTTAAAAATGTGCGCAACAATTACAGAAGCTGGAGAACTAATTGCCTGTAACATTTAAATTACTATTTTCGACATTATTTTGCTGGGGTAACGCACACGTAACACTTCATTCATTAATTCGGTAACTTTTTCAATTTGTCTTGATTTGGATCATGTGAACCTATGCGTATCCGCTAAGATAAGGATTGAGCACGCAAATACGGGCTGCGTCATGTCATTAGTGATTTATTCATTAACAAGAAATTTGTATCTGAATTTACATTACACAATTGCAGAATATAGGATTGGGTTGTAGGATTTTCTTTATTTGGAGGGATTAAGCGCTAGAGGAAGACATTCTTTCATTTTAGTTAACATAGTCACATCTCGTTATTATAATCTTAAGGCAAGCTAAGTTATCTTTCGTATAATGCAGATCTAGTTTGTTTAAAATCTCTAGAATAGGAGAACACAATGTTATTACGAAAATTATTTGTTCGCCACTTGGTGCAGTGTTTGTTGATGCTGGGCTAAATTACTGATTTTGTAAATTATAGATTTATTAACATTTGTATCTTTTTAATTTTACTCTTAGGTTAACATAAACATAGAAAAAACACATTTTATTTTATTTATAGGTTTTAAAATAAATCAAGCATCTATTTCACGCATATTTTAATTTGATGCTCGCCACAAATAGCCGTTTTGCACTTGCAGCAAAAACTTTTGCTATTGCTGTCCTTTGAGTACAGACAAAACCTACATCACCGTTTAAGAACGTCAGATGTAATGTTTGGCATATCAGGTCTGGATTATTTTTCTGTTTTTACTACCCAAGGGTAGCAACTGTTGTTGCAGGGTTAAATTTGCCATTTAATTTCAATCAGTTTATTTTGATTGTATTTTAAATATAATATTTACAAAAATGTTATTGTAACAATGCAATATTATATTCAATGTGTCTACTTTAAAACTAAGAGATCAGTTTCATCATTAAAGAGTCATTAGTACTTTTTTGTTAGAATCGATGCTTCATAACTATTCAAAAGTAATTGTACCTAGTTACAGTGTGATAAATAATCTAATTTGAAATCTGGTAAACATTTTTAGACCGCGACCGTAGGGTGAGCTATCCAACAGTGAACTAGTGGTACACACTGAGCAACCCCTATCTTGTTCGTAGCAGATACATTGTGATTTTTTACGAAAAAACTAAAAAAAGGTCATTATTTTTTACTTAATTCTGCTTGATATTATTTTCTATCATATTTATAACACTTCTATAATAACGATCTGGGAATAGTTAATACATAACTACTGTAACTCTTTTCGTTTGTTTTTAACATGATTTGCGTTTATAATTTTCATTCAAATTGATAATCTTTCAAATTGACGCAATTTTTTTTAAAGGCGGCTTTAATAATATTAAAATTTTGCGTTTTGAACACTCGTTTGTTGATGTATTTTTTTTTTTCATAACAATAACTTTGCCATATTAAGTAAATGGTCATCATTATACTGTCATCCATACACACTTGCTCAATGTTGATGTAACTCCTGGTACATTGTACCACACGCAGTGGACACAATGGACCATATCCCATTATTTCTTAAACTGAATTATATCCTGCCCTTTAGCATTTGAGTCTAAAATTAATATATGAAATTAAAGCCAGTTCAATTACAAATCCCTTAATAAAAAAGAAATTTAATTATATTTATAAACAGCTGAGCTTTGAATGTTTAACTTTTGCGTGGTTTACTGTTGGACACCTCACCCTACTGTACGCGTCAGTCAACAAAATTACGACTAGTTCGAACTCGTTTGTAACAAGACGGTAATGTTTAGAGTTTGCCATCTCTATACTATGCGGATTGTTGTTGCTGTCATCCATGAGAGAGTTCTACCCTGAATCTTATAAAGAAATGTAGAAAATAAAACTAGAAATAAGCATCTCAAAACAAATCATTGTATTAATTTTTCCCCAGGAAATATTCTGTATCCAGGCACAACAGGATACTATTAGTTCAAGTCAACAAGCACCTGAAACTATAGAACCAAGCCGACCAACCAACTATATTACAGATGTGGTATATAACTCTAAAAAGAAAACGTCAAAACGGAAAAGACCTTTACGGCTGTCGTCCTGTAGTAATTTAGACTCAGAAGAATTATTCCAAACTTCAAAACTTCGAAAAAGGCAATCCTCAAGACATAGAGATCCAATGCCATGGGAGGCAGAGTACAAAAAAATGGTATCATGTAAGCTGTGCAATAGTGTTTGGCCGAATAGAAAATCTCTCGAGATTCATAGCCAGAGTCATAACCTTCTCAAGGTAAAATATAATAATATTTTCAATAGACAATGTATTGTCCGTTTGATCAAAATTGATGATAAACCTAATATAACGGGATCGAGTGAGATGGTAGTACACAGCAGCAACAAAATTATTGCTCCTGGTAACACTTGCTTTTATACCATTTATTCAAAAAAAGATGTTACTAGTACTGACCATTTCAATAGTGATCTTAGTAAAAATTATGACGAAAATTTTAATCGACAGTCTCTAAAAGGCGATGAAGAAATTGTATTTAAACCAATACAAAGAAAAAATCGTCTTGTATCGAGAAGGTCTAATGAAACGGTTGTTAAAGGATGTAATAGTACCAAAATGGTATCTGATAAGGAATCTATAATTACAGCTAAAAATAGTATTCATGAACCATTAAACAAAGACCAAAGCATAAACATTGATGATTCATCTTATGACAATGGATCTGACCACAGCAGATTGGAGAAGAGTGGGAAGCTTAAGCAACCAATGGAGGAAAAAATTGGCGATTATAAAATAATACAAGGAATTATATCCATGTGTGTTAATTCATATCATAAGAAAAATGAGTCACCAGAGATTGATGCCAATGTTAAAATAAGCAATGAATCTCAACTAAAACATAAAATATTGAGCGTTGGAAAAGAAATCATTAATAAACAGGGTTTTAATTGTACCGGTTTGCTTCGGTATATGGAGCATAAAAGTCTTGAAATTGTATGGATAGCGAAAACACAGAACCCTAAAGACACAAATAACATACGAATTTTAACAAAACTACACGGCGACCTAAATTTAGATAATGACCCAGAATGGGTTAACGTATCTGAAGTGTCTCAACCAAAGTTATTTAATTCAGTACCACTTAAAAATTCTATTAAATTTGCTGCCTCTATAAAACCCTTGAGCAATGTTACAGTGAGTAATGATACTAATGATTCTGTAGCAGCAAAGATTGTAACAAATGTACTAGTAAAAAATGGAACAACTCATTCTGAAAAAATGGCCAACCAGGCACAATTAGACGTAATCCCAGCCATGTTATATCTAGATAGTAAAGGAAGTACTTCTGATTCGAATAAGCTGTTAAATGTCAATCCTGTAGCAAACCCCAAAGAGTTACCTAAGAAATTAGGACCAGGCAATGACTCAAGACCTAATAAAACGATTGCCCCACAAAATATTTGCTATACTAGTAATGATGAAATTAATTTCTGTATGCCTATTATAACTTCTATTACCTCCTTGGCACCATTTTCAAGCAATAAACAGACCCAAGGCGCTCATCAGAAAAATTGGGTTACTGAAGAGATTAAAAAAACAAAAACACCTGTTCCAAGAATTAAAGTGAAGCCAGCATCTGAGTTAATGTCACAAAAAACTTTAAATAGCATGAAAGAACAAACAAAGACTGCTACAAGCACTAACATATGTGCAAGTAAAATAGATAATGTGTGGCCGCACCAATGGCCGATAAATGTATATGTGCCCAATATTGCAATGACACCGATTCTAGTTACCAACCCACCACCAGTATCAATTTTACAACTGCAGACTTCTAATGTAAATACTGTATATCAAGCAATATCTGGTCCATTAACATCAAAATTCAATACGAAACCACAGTACTTATGTAATAGTGGATTTAACTGATTTTCCAAACACCAAAACAGAATCACCCATTAACACTCATAAATCCGTATGTGAAGGATCTTTTGCAGATGCGCAATATATTTATATTAGATCCTAATCAAACACTATAGACCAAGTTCTTTGTCTAATCATATTTACAGTTGTATTCAAACAACACTGTGATTAATGTTTATAAAATTTTAATTATTAATAGCTTCACACCAAGGTTACCGCAGCGGCATGCTAATTGTATTTAGAAGTAGTCTGTACTTGGTGCGGTCTATTGTTCTAATGGCGCCTTCTATTCACCTGGTTTCGCATACACTGTCCGATTCCTTTCTTATTCGGATTGTGATAGTGTACAGTCAAAAGCAAAAACATATAAACAGTTGGTCTCATTCTAAACTGATTTTCTCCTAAACTGTTGATTGAAATGTTACGGTGTTACGAATATGGTATTTTTGATCCCAAGCAACTATACAGGATAAATTTTTACCCAGTGCGTAAATTCTAGGGACTGATTTTGGTCCTCAAATGCAATAACGTTTTCTATTGACAAACATCGAAATCTCAAAAAAAAAAAATTAACGTTTTCATACTAAGTGATCAATCATTTGTTGCGATCTCTATGAGGAAGTTTTTTGTTTTTGAGATACATATTTGTGCTCGTGACTGTACATTAGAAAGCCGCGTCAACGGGCATTTTAAGTTTTTACTGAGTACAGCGTTAACTCATTTCGATTTGTATGTATTAATGTGAATGTCCGAAGCGCAGTGTATGTTAAGATACTCTGGTGTTCTAGGATAGAAGAACACATTGTTATTATGAAAATGTTTGTTCATGCTGGGCTAAAATACTGATTCCATTTGGTCGTATCCATAGACTCCATTATCAAATAAGCAATGCGGCGCAGCGATAGGCGGCAAACGGTCGTTCTGCTTACAATGCGCAACCGTCTGTGATTTCACAAAACCAGACGGTCGTGCCACCATAATTTTTCTGTAACAAAGTAACCGTATTTCTCACGGGTAACTTGGTCCATCTTAGTACAATGGTGTCTGTTTTAAGCTATTTGAAATCAGAACTGCCGGTGAACGTCAGTTACGTATATGGCAAAAAAAAATGCCATTTATGATATCGTCGTTGATACTGCAATTCCGCGTAACTAAAATTATGAAATACCGCAAATTTCGACCTTAAGTCAAATTATTGAAAGTGTACATTCGCGGTATTTAAAAATGTTAGTTATCCGGAATTGCAGTATCAACGACAATATGCTAAGTACTTGCTAAATATGTAGTCCCTTTACTTTAAGTATTTCACGTTTATTATGTTATCATTATTTTTATGTATAGTTTGTTTTTAACCTTTTGTACCGCCACAGTCATGTATAGATGACAAATCAAAACGTGCCCAGCACGCCACGGTCACGACTAGATGACAAGACGAATTACTACTCTATGGAATTGTTTCTATACGTAATTCCATAGAGTAGTATAACGTAGCGCTCAAAGGGTTAATGTTTTCATTTTGTTTTATTTCTTGGAAGTTCATGATATTATACATACTAACTGAATGACACTCCAATAAAAAAGAAAAATTGACTGTATATTATAATATTATTAACAATAAAAGAATAACATTTAAGTTAGTTTTTTTTTTCTATTACCTATTTACCTACACAGGGTGCAAAGAAACATCACAAAGGTGCCACCTACCTACGTATTTGGTACATAAAAGTGAAATAACATAGTGCAGAAACAATTAGGGGGCCCTTTCAATTTATGCGATTGGTACCAGATGTGAGAGAGATTTTCATCACCTGAAGAAGCTGTGGACGCCTACAAAACGGCCATTTTGGAAACCCCAACTTCCGAATGGAATGGTTGCTTCAATGATTGGTTCCATCGTATGGAAAAATGTGTCAAATTTTGCGGAGAATACTTCGAAAAGCAATAAATACATTTTTAAATAGTAATGTTGTGTCACTTCCTTGATTCTCGAAATTTTCAGTGCCGCCCTCGTATGACTGATACCTACCTACTTAATACATATTTGTAAATCAATCTAGTGTGTGCCTTCAGTGGGCTTTGTTGTTTTTAGTGTGTGCGTTACCCCAACAAGAAAGTATCTCCTAGAGTTATATGAGTAGAACGTATAGTTGGTGCCTTATCTGCTGTAAATGTGCCCCCACATAAAAAATGTGTGCCCCCTGTCGTTTCGAAAAAAAATCGAAAAAACGATTCTTGCTGGGGTAACGTTTTTCTAGCAGGAAAATTCTAAACGAATGATCGGAGAGAGAAAAACTGTGCATGGCCAGATAGCTTATATGTGTGCCAAAATGTGCCCCCAAAAATAAAATCTGTGCCCCTTCAGATTTTCGAGATATTGCATTTCCTGCTGGAGTAACGTTTTGATGAATAGTATATCTCTAAAACCATTGCATGTGCCCCTGTAGAATAAACATACGCGAGTAGCTCTTAATGTGTGCCCCTTTGTGCCCCAATTAGATTTTAGAAAATATTTATAGTTTTCAAGTTATCGCGGTTTTATGAAAACCCGAAAAAACATCGCAGCGCCTAAATGAGACAAGGCATAACTTCGCTGAAAACTGTATTCGGTCTTTCTTGACGCTAATAATAACCATACAAAGTTTCAAAAATGTTCATGCATGCGTTTTTGAATAATCTTGCTAAAAGTAAAAACGATGGTGTCATAACTTTGACGGCAAAATACAAGGAACTGGCACAATCCCAGATGTGTAGGTGTAAACCAAAATCTTGTGCCTTTAGTCAAAAATATATGGTGAAAATATTGAGCTTCAAATGTTACGCATTAAGTAAATATAAACAAAAAACCAAAATATGTAAACAACGGCTGGTTATCCGACCAAATCTGAATGACTACTAAAAAGCGACGGATTCATACATATCGATGACCTTCTTTACTTTACTCACTAACCGGTTCACACGTGTTGTGCCTGAGTACACTGAAGTAGAAAAGTAATAACTAATAAAATAAAGTTGTTATTGGATTATATTTTAATAGCTGTTTCTATGACCTTACACATGATTAAGTACATTTATAAGAGCCATTTTCAAATAAAATGTACATGTGACTAACATGCTCAAAATCGTGACCAAACTGTTTTGTGACATACCTGTATTTTTATACTAATGTAAGTCACATTTATTGTAAAGCAGAGTTAAAACTATGTCCTACTGCTCAAATTGAGCAGGGTCCGGCAGGGAGCTAAAATGCAGGTTTAATGATCAAATTTAGCATTTATTCGAAACCTCCAAATTATTATTTTAAAAAATTACACTAAAACTCTTTTATATCTATTTTCCGTAAATGTCGGATTTATTTATTAGTGAAACGTTTTGTATGGAGATAACACCGGACGCCGCCGGCATATAATTTGTTAAAATTTTCAGCCGCAGTGTAAACATGTTTTAACTTTACACGTAGATGTGAGTTACGTCATATGAGTGACGAAATGTGACTCATATGTGTAGCATTTTCGTGAGAAACAACCTCAATTAGCCACAATATCAGAATAACTTGTAATATACAGATAAAGACGATACATACATGAATTGTATTAATAGGCTAATGCTATGAAAATAATACTCGCTTCTTTATTTGGAAATGCACTGTTATTCACACGTATTTTTTTTGTACAAATTGCAGCGACGTTTCGTGACAACAAATAAACTGACACTAAATATTTTCGTACTAAATAAAGGCGTAGGAAAAAAGAAAAAACAGGAAAACTCATTCCTACATCTTTATGAACTTAGAGCATTGTATTGATGATATTGATGATTATAATTTTGTATCTACATATGTCTTACAGCCGCGAATAATATTTTAATCAACATACAACCAAGCACTGGCCTGCAAATTGCAAAAAAACGTAGGAAAATTCGAATTTCGCAGGCTGGTTGGAGCATTTACCAGAAGATTCCCTTTTATTTAAATAATAATGACTACACAACGTGCAAATAATTTATAATATTTATAATTTAATATATTTTTTAATTAGCCCTCAAAACTTTTGAACGCGACTGTAAGGACAACAGCTTAGGTATAATACGTCCAATAAAGAAGGTCCTCGTTAAGTATGAATCCGTCGCTTTTTAGTAGTCATTCAGATTTGGTCGGATAACCAGCCGTTGTTTACATATTTTGGTTTTTTGTTTATATTTACTTAATGCGTAACATTTGAAGCTCAATATTTTCACCATATATTTTTGACTAAAGGCACAAGATTTTGGTTTACACCTACATATCTGGGATTGTGCCAGTTCCTTGTATTTTGCCGTCAAAGTTATGACACCATCGTTTTTACTTTTAGCAAGATTATTCAAAAACGCATGCATGAACATTTTTGAAACTTTGTATGGTTATTATTAGCGTCAAGAAAGACCGAATACAGTTTTCAGCGAAGTTATGCCTTGTCTCATTTAGGCGCTGCGATGTTTTTTCGGGTTTTCATAAAACCGCGATAACTTGAAAACTATAAATATTTTCTAAAATCTAATTGGGGCACAAAGGGGCACACATTAAGAGCTACTCGCGTATGTTTATTCTACAGGGGCACATGCAATGGTTTTAGAGATATACTATTCATCAAAACGTTACTCCAGCAGGAAATGCAATATCTCGAAAATCTGAAGGGGCACAGATTTTATTTTTGGGGGCACATTTTGGCACACATATAAGCTATCTGGCCATGCACAGTTTTTCTCTCTCCGATCATTCGTTTAGAATTTTCCTGCTAGAAAAACGTTACCCCAGCAAGAATCGTTTTTTCGATTTTTTTTCGAAACGACAGGGGGCACACATTTTTTATGTGGGGGCACATTTACAGCAGATAAGGCACCAACTATACGTTCTACTCATATAACTCTAGGAGATACTTTCTTGTTGGGGTAACGCACACGTTTTTAGTAGGTAGTCAAAAAGCGAGTAATGAAGAGTTATTATGGCTGCTTACATTGTAAATAATTTTAAAGATTAACATTTTCTAACATGTTTTAAGTATTTAGATTGCCGTTCGTAAGTCGATCTCGAAGAGCACAGTTGCGCCAATAACGTTATTAGATGGCTCTTAAATCAATTATGTGTTTACTGTTTATGTTAGCAAGTGTGCGATTTTGCGGAACGGTGAATTTTGAAGAAAATAATCGGGTTTTTATTCTGAAATCTGTTGGGCTTGCACTAACTTTAACCCTTAGGGGCCGTCTCCATGAGCGAGAGAATCGGGACGATTCTGCGCTTCTGTCATCGGGTAATCTCGGTCTTAATAGACGGCAATACGATAGATAACATTTCGCTCGCACTAAGCCTCTCGTCGCATCGCCGCGATAACATCGCCGTGTGTAGACACGTTCTAAGAGAGTGTATAGAAATACGTGGCACGACGATAAAATCGCCGCGATTCTCTCGCTCGTGGAGACTGCCCCCTAGGCACGCCACTGAGCTGACACGTGACGTTTGTTGTCCTGCCGTCGTGCTTTCGACGTGTCAACTGTTTGAAAATAGACAACCGTCCGTGTGCAGTCCGACATCCGCCGAAGCAAATGCTTCGGGGCGTCGCAGCAGTCTGGCACCAAACGCATAATTTGTTTATGATAGTGCACAATGTAACAGGTTCATGCAACGGTACATAGGTCGTGGGAGTATTATAAAACTTATTTTTTTCAACATTATTTTACAGTATGGTAACTAATATAATAATATGCACACTGCATTGACAAGTGTGATTTTACACCCTTTATGTTTATTTATCATAAAAAAGCGTTCCCGTTGACTGCGGGCGAACATTCGCTACGCCGATCGCCAGTGCGGCTGGCCACACAACTGGTGTGTTGGCCGCACAGCCGAAACGCTTTTTCGTAAACGAGACGAGAGTGCGGCCGCACACGCTTGGCGTGTGCGGCCGTACTTTACGCCAGTGCGGGTTTACGCGCTTGGCGTGTTTTACTACGCGTGTGCGGATAAACACATACGGTTGTGTTTCATAATTTTGCGTCGACTGTGCGGGCGCTCACATACGGTTGTTTTTCGATTTTGCGTCGACTGTGTGGATATTTTTTAGAAATATTCACACGATTTATATTAAATATAAATAAATAAATAATTACTTATACATTATATCAGTTATTTTTCTCTCAAGACTTAAAAATGTAAATAGTATTGCCCCCCGATTATGTAGGCAAGTATGAAAACTAAGGGTTCTAAACCAAAATTATAAATTTATCTAGGTTTGTTACCTAGTATTTATACATATTTCAAACACGTCAACATTGGGACTTAATAATACTGAACTTCTTAATGCTTGACTTGAAACTATCAACTAGCCTATTGCAAAAGTACCTCTTTTGCAATAGGCTAGTTGATAGTTTGAGAATTCGATTATTATTTTTCTTGTGACTGGTTCTTCTTTTATTCAAAATATAAATCTTATTCCCCACTAGAATCCTATTCAGTATCGTCTAACACATACGGTTGTGTGTGCGCCGCACTCACGTATTTTTGTTGAAACACAAACGTATGTGTTTTGCCGCACTAGCGTACCTTCGGCCGCCACACAACCGTATGTGTTTTGCCGCACTGGCGTTTAGCAAAATACTAAAACACATACGGTTGTGTGTGCGCCGCACTCACGTATTTTTGTTGAAACACAAACGTATGTGTTTTGCCGCAGTCAACGTGTTAAAGTGTCCATATGGTTTTAACATCTAATAACACTTCTTCAGGTGGTGAATGTTTGTGAAACATAAAATATCCTTGAATTTGCGCTGGGCTCACCAGTTTCTTCTGCTCCAGAACCCTGAGCAACACAAAATATTTTTTAGTTATCATAATTAGGTGTACACCTACATAACATCATTTTAAATAGCTAATATTAATAAGTAAAATTAACATACTCTCTTGCAAAAGTTTTTGCGTGTTCCGGCGCTTTGTTTCCTTTATAAAATCTCAAAAACATAAGTTCTATTTGTGCTTGATCACAATATCCTACAAACTCTTTCATATCTACTCTGCCTGGTCTAATCAAAGCTGGATCCAATCTGAAAAATAATGGAAAACAGTGTGGATTTTGAGTTAAAATTGGTATATTTAAATAATATCTTTGGTGTGAAATCACATTTAGATGCATGGATGATTATTTTCCTAGAATAGAATAGAATCTGTATCCCTTCATTACATAAAGGCGTAATTGATTAGAGCAAGTCTTATAAATTATTTTTTAAGTTATTTGGTTGAGGTTATACCATGAAATTACTTAAATAATAACAAAATATCTAGTCATTTCCATATCCACAAATATTAGACTTTCTGCTGCTTGTGCTAATGGCGCCTTCTATGCACCTGGTTTCGCATACACTGTCTGATTCCTTTCTTATTCAAATTGTGATAGTGTACAGTCACAAGCAAAACCATGTAAACTGTTGGTCTCATTCTAAACTGGTTTTCTCCTAAACTATTGATTGAAATGTTATGGGGTAACGAATATGGTATTTAAGATGCCAAACTACTCAGCTCTTGTGGCTCAGCGAGTCAATACAGCACGAAGCGAAGCATTGTTAAAAAAAACAAATACTAATACAAATAAAAATTCAAAAGCGAATACAATCACGAGATCGTAGGTATTCGTTATTGAATTTGTATTTGCTTTTGTGGCTTCACTCGCAGTGTTCCGCTCGGTCTATCTGCCTAATGTTTTATAATCTGAGCCAAACTACTATAAAATAGGTTTCATCTATAATTTGAAATATTTCTTTCACGAGAAAATTGTATTTGAATTTACTCGCTATTGGTCGTGGCTGTACACCACACTTTTGACTGATAGTGTAGTTTAGAATATCTCTTACCTTTCTAGATAATTCGTAGTCATAAAAACTATTCTGGCTTCAGTAGAGGCAACACCATCAAGGCAATTGAGAAGTCCACTAAAAGTTACTCGATTAAGACCTTCATATGCTGACTTCTGTGCTGCTGTGTCTTCTCGAGAAATAAACGCAGCATCTACGTCTTCTAATAATATTATTGACTGTTGTGGTGCAACACTGAAAGAAATTAAGACAAGACATGAAATAGTCACACAGAAATATGGTGTATTATTGAGGTGGGAATCAACAACAAAATGCACCATGGTCTTGCGGGGTGGCGAGCAGGGCAATCGCCCCGGGGCTTCGCTCTTGCAGGGGCTTCACGCAGCAATGAATATCTTTTAAGACATTTCTGAACCTTAGTTCTAGTCTATATGTTTGTTAACTGTAATAAATCTAAAAATTGTATAATAATATGTTATAACTTTTATTTCTGATATATCATTTCAAAAATCTACTTGGCCCAGTTTGCGCAGCGAGCAGTCAGTGCTCAAGGTCACGCTCTGTTGAACATAGCTCGCATGAAACATTACAAAATAACAATTTGTCGCGTAAAAAGATGCTATAGCACATCCGGAAAACAGAAAATGTGATAAAATTAATTTTATATGCAGGAGTGCCGCCAGCTGATGGCCTAGGGGGCGACAAGTTGATAAATGGAGGACAGGAAAAGTATGAATTTTAAATACAGTCAAAGGCACATGAAGCTTTTAGAATCACTAAGAGGGGGGCACCTGCCCCTCCCTGCCCCCACTTGGCGACGCCTTTGTTCACATGTAAACAGTGGCGTAGCTATGTGACCAGGGGCCCCGGTGCAAAAAAAGAGTTGGGGGCCCCATCACTGGTAAGGTTTTATTTTATCAAGTTAAAAACATAAACACATATTTACAAGAAAATGAGGTAAGTAGGTATATGTGATGTCTCTGCTCATTTGTGCTGAAAAAAAATACGGAATTATGGCTTAAATGCATACCCACTGGAGGCCGTCATAACGAGAGGAAGCGCATTCCAGAGAAGAATGGACTGGATATGAAAGTAAGAATGAACAAAATAAAAAAGGCAAAGTAAGAGAAGATGGTTAGAAGACAGCAGATTCCTAGCGTGTGTAGAACATAGATATTGAAAGTGAAACTTCAGATATGAAGGACGGGAGAGAAAGTTAAAAAAAAAAAAGCACGCAAATTCCTTCTTTGGCAACTGGTTAACCATTTTAGCTCAGACCTGTAGCTTAACACATGATCATATTTCCTCAAGTTAAAGATAAACCTGATGCAGTTATTGAGGACCCTATCCAGATTTTCCAGCAAGACCGCGTTCAAGTTAATGTAGCGTAGCACACGTCACCATAGTCGATTAAAGGGAAAATTAAAATCTGCACAAGCATAGTCTTCGTCATATCAGGCAAAAAGTTCTTCAGGCGATACAAGGATCGCAAAGTTTCCGTTGGCTCTTTGACTGACACTAGAAACCTGCCTTTGCCAACCAAATGTGGAGTCGTGATGCAAACAGAGTTTGTTTTTTTCTAATCGGAATGACGGTACCATTAAAAATAATTGAGGAAGAGACCTAATCACCACTCTACCCATCACACGCGAGCTTCCAATTATAATGGCCTGACATTTTGAGAGGTTTACGGACACCCCAAATCTATCAGACCTCTTCGATAGCACAAGTCCTTTGATAGCATTCAAATCTCGGTTTACATCTTCTATAGCTTCCGATAAATCCAATTTCCACCCCCGTAGCTGAATACGATGGAAGATCAGATCATCGGCCCAACGATGATACACACTTACACGAACATCGAAGACAGTGACTAATGAAGATTTAGAATAGCAATCGAGAAAGAATACCGCCTTGTGGAACACTAACTTCCAGATCACGCCAACTCGACGAGCTCTCGTCAACGCGGAGCGATTGCTGATGTCCCCGAACATAAGAAGAGAACCATTCCAGCGCCTCGCAGGAAACCATATGATGTGAATGTGAGAGGATGGATATGCGAATATCATGACTGACGGCATTGACGAAATCAATCAAAACCAACACAGTATCCTTAGCCATTGCTTCTCTAATGGCACCAGTCACTTTAAGAAGAGCGGAGGTTGTGCTGCCCGGGCCTGAACTCTGATTGGAACTAGCCTACAAGGCTGTTCGCATGGACAAACCCCGAAACCTGTTTGTGCACACTGGCCTTGAGCACTTTAGACAGGAAAGGGAGAATAGAAATTGGTCGAAAATGGCTAGGAAGTGAAGGATTAGAAACTTTAGGAAGTGGTCGTTCCGACGCATCCTGTCTTAGGTTTTCCAAATCCATT
Source organism: Charanyca ferruginea (assembly GCA_947361185.1). Classification (NCBI taxonomy): domain Eukaryota; kingdom Metazoa; phylum Arthropoda; class Insecta; order Lepidoptera; family Noctuidae; genus Charanyca; species Charanyca ferruginea. Next base: position 13,551,395 of record OX376059.1, on the reverse strand, counting down.
TGCACAAAAGAACGCGTATGCAGAACTTTAGTAACCAGTTTTAGGAAATACGAGAAGAAAATGTGGTCATGTTGGGAAAAGTCAGGTGCAGAACACTGATCATGAGTGGACACAAGAGAGGGACAGGTGGTTAGGACTAAGTCGAGCCACGTATCATTCCCTGAGATATTAAAATAAGGAGACACTAACAGACTCGATGATGTGTAGGAGTTTACGGGAACGAGAGGTTGGGTGCGCAAAGTCTGTGTTGAAATCGCCCATGATGACACAATGTGCATACTCTGACCCTACAGATTCTCAAGGTAGGAACAGTAGTCAACGGCGGGCGGACAATAGACAACACCAAATAGGGTTTTCACACCTTTGATATAGACATCCAGAAAGAGGTAGGTACTCAGGGGAGGCACTGTAAAGTGAAGGAGAAGAGGCAATGATTTTGAAAGGAAAATCTCTACGAAGATAAATAATAACACAACCTCCTCCCTTTCCAATATCCTCACGGATAAGAACGAAACCGGGAAGAGGGTAGATGTTGGAAAGAAGATGAGATTTGAGCAAACTCACAGATCACTTTAGTGACTTGACACAAATGGTCTTTCTTTTATTTATTAAACTTTATGCACATAAAAAACACTGTACAGAGGCGGACTTAATGCCTTAGGCATTTTCTTTTGACTGAAGCTCAGACCCACAGTCACCAAGGGTGTCAATGAACTGAAATGAATTAAAACAAGAAATACAGTCAAAGGCCATTAAGTTTTTGGACTGTCAAGGGGGGGGGGGGTAGGCAACAGTTGCCTACCCCCCCCTATACTCCCTTGGCGAGTTACCTTAAAAACAACAACAATTAAAACTTTTATAACATTGTACTACTGTAGTTTTTACTGCATTACATAACATTTTTTTTTAATATGCAGTTGTGCTATGGCTCAAATACATTTCTTTTTTCCCCGATTTTAGGGAAAATTACATTTCCTAGCAACATTTTGTTACATCTGTGTGCGTGTCAGTGGCTGTAATTACATGCCGCTCACTCACAAATAATTAGAAATGTTGCTTCAATTTTTTGTAGGGAGCGTGTATGAGACTATCCTTCTATGCATTATTATTCTAAGCCATAGATATGTCCATTTGCAATTTTTTGTTGCCTTTTTGTGGCTGTATAAAATATCAAGATAAAACATACCTAAGCAGGTGATTTAGCCTGTCATCTGTGAGTCCTCTTTCTGATAAATTAAGTACACAAATGTTGTATTCCAATTCACCTGCTAATGCCATAATATAAGAAGATTTTCCACATCCTGGTGGGCCATACAGCAAATAACCTAAAATTATAGAAGACCAGCTTTTTATATTACAAATACTTAATTAATCAAAACGAGATTTTGTTTTTATTTAGAGAGTAAAATATTTGTCACAAGACAATGGTGCCGATTCCTTTGTTCACAAACTAAAACTAAAATTAGAGAATTGGTATCTCTTACTGCCAGGCAGCTGAAGAAAAGGACGACGACAGATAAGAACTAAGTTAGAGATGTCAAATTAGTTTCTTCTTGAACTTTGCAGTGTTTTTAATCAATATGTTTTGACATGACAACTATAATTGTATGATTACTTTAGATCAATAATTGACAGCTGTTATTAATATCTGCTTCTTTCTAGTTTTATTGAAGAGAAAGAGATATAAACAGGTAGCTTAAAATAAGCTTTTGCACAACAGAATTGGCACCACTGTCTCATTGGTATCAATAGGGTATTACACCCATTTTTGAAAAGTGTCTCAATGAAATTCTGTAGTGCTAATATGCCACCAAAAAAAACACAAAATTTTTATTCAATCGAAAAGTGCCATAAAAATGCATCTCAATTTTCAATTTTCAAATTTCGCGCGTAGTTTGACGAAAACGCCTCTTACTGGACGCCATATTGCTCAGCGTAAATGACGTCAGTTCGTTTTGTATCAAATGAGCTCATATTAAATATGATAATTGTATATCATTTAAAAATAATTAAAAGCATATTTTGTAATAGGTGTAATAATGGAAAAATTACGTTGGTTACGAAAATAATAAAAGTACAAAGCCTATATTACGCCAATCGGTTGACTGACAGTTGACAATTTTTTGTTTACACAGCCGTATGGCGTAATAACATGGCCGCTACTATTTCACGGTGTTTTATAACAAGATTAAAAATACTGAAAACTTTGAATTGAATTTAAAAATTTGCTTTGTTATTTTATGAGTTAAAACTTACATTTTCCGACTGCTTTATGCCTAAACTGTCTCAATAACATATTTATAGATTTTTTCTCGTATAGAGTAAAATACCCTATTCAATCAAACCAGTTAATTTGTGCATTCTGTAAGTTTTGACTATTTACCTCTCCGATATGGGATACCTCTGTCAGTATACCAGTGGGGACTGTTGATGAAGTCTAAGCAGTCATTAAGAATTTTGTCTGCCAAGCCAGCCCGGAGTACTACACTGTGAAGGGGACGTCGTCTTCTTGGATGTCCAAATGGACGCCATTCTGACCCCATAGCTGTATACATAACAGTCATGCCTTCATGTTGTTTCAGAGCCATAGTTCTCGCTATAATTAAAAAAATTATGTCATGTTTACTGATGAACATAAACAAATCAAAATTATGTAACAGATAATAATGTCATTTTACTAAATCAAAATTATGTAACAGATAATAATGTCATTTTACTAAATAAAAATATTTTTTTACCTTCTTCTAAAATATTAAAATATAACTCCTTGTTTCTACCAAATGCTGTCAAAGTTACAGTCTCCCATGGAATACCCATATGAAGATCTAATGTATGTTGTTCCCTTGTACGGTCTACCTTAATCCATGTGCCACCATACCTAAAATTAATTGATTAATTTTGTCATAATGAAAATAAAATACTGTTGTAAAAACTTCAAAGGCTTACCTAAAAAAATGTTGACCTACACTAGGAATAAAATCATATGTGGTTTTTATTTGGCCTGTGTCTTTTTGGTGGAAAGATGTTTCAACACTCAAGTGCTGAGTTTGTTTGGCACCTTTGTGTGTTATCCAATGCAGCAACCATTGGTAGGACTTGTCTCTACATGGAACTTCAAGAGTTATCATACAATGCCTCCGAAATAGTACTATAGACGTCTGTACACCTCTTCGTAGTATAGCTGCACCAGCACCGATTCCAAATAAACCGAAACCAGCGCCAAAATAAGGATTTTGTGCAAGGGAAGCTATGTATTCCGCGATGGCCATATTTTCTACAAGTTAGTTATGTGCAAAAAAGAGGTCTTGTTATTTACAAAACCAGAATGATCAGTAATTTTCGTTCGATTCTTTTCTCTTACAGATTACTTTTTAAACTGAGTTTCCTACTACTTTTCTCTCCGCTCCGATCATTTTAGAGCTGTGTCAATCATGAACGATTCGATCATTTGACCCGGGTCGCGTAGAAGTATTGATGATTGCAATCGTTCGTTTTCAATGATCCGGTTCACCAATCGTCGATCCTAAGATTGTTATTATTCATTTCCAATCATTCTATGATACGATTCAACCAATCGCTCACAATCAACAGAACCTTTTCAACTTATCTGGTTGCAGATTTGTAGAAAAACGACCAATAACGAGTGAGCGCGAATGAATGTGTTACAGACAAACGCAGAGCAAACGGTTGATTGTACTAAAGTAATTTGGTTCAATCAATCGTTTGATTTGTGTGGTTCACTGATTCAGTATTGAACCAATGATCGAACGATTGAAATGACCCGGGTCGTGGCACGAACCAATACTTGAATGATCGAATCACTGAAAATGAACGATTGACGCAGCTCTAGATCATTTTTGTTTGACACAAGTGACAGTTGGGTTGGCACTTGGCAGTACAGACAGCTGGTATTGACATTTGATGTTTTTTGACAATCAGTTGTTTTTTGTTTACATAGTTGTAGTGATGTAATTAAACGTTCTATAATATTAGGCCAATATCTCATCTGAAAAATCACTAGTTATAAGTTAATAAAATAACGAGTTAAATTAAAAATATAACTTTATTAATCATTTGTCTCGTTATTTATTTTGTGGCTTTCTTCTGTTTGTTGTTTTGTATTGCCACCGATTTCCGAAACTAAAGTCATGTGTACTCTGTGCTAAAGTTATTTATCACTTTTTTGTTTTAGAAGACGGTTTTCTTTTTTGTAGAAGGTTGTTATTTTTCACTTTTTAGTGCCTCCTTATCACCCAAATCCATAAGAAATGGCAACACAGTTAAAACAGAGATTGAAAGTCCTCCAAAGATGGAAGAAAAGAAAACGTTTTCTATGTACCTATATTTTTTTTGGTTTTTGTTATTTTGGTTTTTGTTATTTTTTTCAAAAAGCGCTGTATTATTTTATATTTGTCGTATGCTAAAACCGTTTGTCCGCGATTATCTCCCGTTTAGCTGAACCGATTTTGATGCGGTTTTCAGAAAAGTGTTAGTTACATTCTGGAGAAGGTTTTAATAGACAACAAACAGAAATTTATTCAGCGCTTTTTGAAAAAAAACAACAAAAACCGAGAAGACTTTCTCGTTTGATCCATCTTTCCATCTTTGGAGAACTTTCAATCTCTGTTTTAACTGTGTTGCCGTTCCTTAATGGATTTGGGTGATATAGAGGCACTAAAAAGTGGAAAATACTTTAGTTTCGGAAGTCGGTGGCAATACAAAACAACAAACAGAACAAAGCCACCGACTTCCGAAACTAAAGTCATGTGTGTTCTGTGCTAAAGTTATTTATCACTTTTTAGTTTTTTTTTTGAAGGCGGTTCTCTTTTTTTTAAGTTTTTATTTTTTACTATAAATTCATCAAGCAGATTTTTTTTTTTAATGTGCTTAAAATCTTGTGTAGTGTATTTTTCGTCTGAACCGACGACGCCTGAAATAAAAATAATAATGTATATAAAATAAAAATGATAAAATAATAAATATTTATTTCAATATTCCTAATATACATACTTATCAGTAATCGAATTTCCCCAGATATGATACCACACCGTCACCATGTTAGATTGAACACGGACGGACACGATAGTTTCACCAAACGTTACGTTTCTGCAGGAACCCTCTCACTCTTTGTTTTTCTCCATAATAAAATTGACGTGTACGGCGTGAAATATTTTATTTTATTAGGTCAGAAGAAGACCTCCCCCAAGCCGACTGGTCTTCGTGGACACACCACAACCCTCCAATAATAAGTGACGTCAACAATGACAACAATAACAACAAAAATCTTAAATCTAAAATCTTTATCGCAGCACTCAACGTACTTACCCTGAAAAATGAAGAAAACCTTACAGAACTCATGTATAGTGCGTGCCACGAAAGATGAGACTTGATAAGGACTTGATTAGACTTGCGCAGAACTCTATTTGAAGGTCTCTTACCTTTAAATCGAGTACTGCGCAAGTCAAATCAAGTTCGTGTCAAGTCTCATCTTTCGTGGCACGGACTGTACCTATGCTTTAAAACGCATCAAATGTCGATATTGTCGGCCTCAGTGAAGTGAGAAGAATGGGTGAAAGTATCATATCCTATCTAGATTTCACATTTTACCATATGGGCTGAGCATATGGGAGAGACCCCGGTACTCTATGGAGTTGGATTTATTGTTAAAAAACATATAACGAAACACGTGGAAGGATTTATAGGTATATCGGAGCGTATTGCGATTATAAATTGAATGAATTTTAAAATTACCTGGAGTACAAATATACTCGCCTACTGAACAATCGAGTCTAGATACAATAAATACATTCTACCTTGATCTAAATAATGCGATCCACGAGCACGGTCATAAAAACCTTATAATAATTGGAGACTGTAATGGTCAACTTGGAGAACGGCGCTCAGAAGAGAAAAAAGTACTAGGACCTTTCACATACAGTAATAAACCCACAGGTAGAAATGGAGAACATATTACAAACTTCGCACTTGAAAATAACCTATCTATATTAAATACTGTGTTCGGGAAAATACGAAAAACATGTGGACCTGGATCTCACCGGACGGTAAAACAAAAAATCAAATAGGTACATTTTATAATGACCAACAGAAACAACTACTTCTCTAACTTTACATTGAACTTTAATACTAGGTAATCATAAATTAATTAGAGCAGAACTAAGTACTAACCAAAAAAACCTAGACCAAGACACGACTTAGGACGGAAAAGTAAAGCTCGGAAAGCATCAGCTAGAACAAATATTAATCGCTCTAAGTGACAAATTTACAGATTACGAATCTAACACAAAAGAACTAGGAATACAAGAAAGATACAATTGGATAGAAAATACCATAAAATCAAAAATACAACTAATTGCAAATACCAAAACCGAACCGAAAAAATGGCTAACAACAAATACTACAAAACTACTCGAAGCAAGAAACTACTTAATTAGCACTAAAGATACACTAGACAGAAGAAAACATCTAACGGAAATCAGTAAACAAATTAAAGGTAGCATAAGAAAGGACAGAAAACAAAACAGAATGGAAACTATAGAAAAAATTATAAGCAAAACGGGTGGAGTCAAAAAAGCATACCGAGAATTGAGTCATTCAAAGGATCGGATTGTTAAAATAAAAAATGACAGTGGAAAATGGAATCATCGTAGAGCAGGAATATTGGATATAGCAACATCTTACTACAAGAGACTGTACCAAAGTAACACAACAGAAGACGAAATTGATTTGGCGGATACCTCAAACATTCCTAACATTCTTCAAGCTGAAATCGAGAAAGCCATAGATACTCAAAAGGCAGGTAAAGCACCAGGTCCTGACGCCATATGCAACGAAATCTTAAGACAGCGAAAGGAAATGTTAGCACCTGTCTTACAGATATGTTTAACATTATTATAAACACCGAAATAATTCCCCAACAATGGACAGAATCTAACATTATCATGTTGTTTACGAAAGGAGATTAAACATGAAATAGGAAATTATCGCTCCATCAGTCTTATGTCAAACATATACAAAATCTTTGCTAAGATCATTTTAAAACGTATTGAAAGAACGCTAGACGAACACCAACCCAACGAGCAGGCGGGATTCCGTAAGGATTACTTGGTGATAGACCACATCCATGTAGTTCGTCAAGTTGTTGAGAAATACAGCGAATATCAATTGACATATTACATTTCTTTTATCGACTACAGCAAAGCTTTTGATTCACTTCTTCATAGAAGCATAGCATTAGTGGAACAAGGGATTGAACTTAAATACATTCGATTAATAAAAAACGTGTACAGTCATAGTTCAGCTGGAATCTAGTTAGAAAAGAAAAGCCAGCCATTTAAAGTAGGAAAACGTGTTAGATAGGGAGATCCCCTATCCCCAAAATTATTCTCGGCTCTATTAATCAATCTTTAGAAAACTCAATTGGGAAAATCTTGGGATCAATATAGACGGCACATCACTGACGTACTTAAGATTCGTTGATGAAATAGTGCTATTCGCCAAAACACCTGAAGCCATCAATAAAAGGATAGATGACCTAGCGATAGAAAGTGAGAGAGTGGGATTAAAACTAAAACAAGACTAGAATGATGACAAATAGAGAGTAAACCACGAACAGGTAAGAAACACCGAAGTCAACTACACTGATGAATACACCTATCTGGGGCAACTCATGGCCCAAAAAGAACCAATGCGCGAAGAAGTGAAAAGAAGAAATACGAACAGCTGGAGAAGATACTGGAGTTTGAGAGAGGCTATGAAAGACAAACAACTGCATATAAACATCAAAAGCAAACTATTTAACACCTGCATCTTACCCGTCCTTATGCATGGCTGCCAATCATGGAATGTTAACTAGGGATATGACAAACAGACTAGCATCTTGCCAACATGCAATGGAGAGGAGCATGCTGAATGTCAAAAGATCAGACAGATTGAAAAACTGTGTCATCTATACCAATATTATAAAGAGGAAAGATTTGTATTTTTGTATGTAACGAATAAACTCAAAAATTCGAAAGCATATTGCATTATTAAAAAAATTGGGGTCCTTGGGAAAATACAAGCGGAAGAGGTCGTGGGCAATCTGCTCTACTGGTAAATAAGTGGTCCAATGTACAGATGCCAGCACATCAATTTTCCCAATTTAATATGAACCTTACTATTTTGTAATAAAGTTGAAAATCTATCAAATAAATTTGACAAATTGTAGTATGTTGATGTGCTGGCCTCTGTACCAGGAGACCAGAAAATAAGAGGTGTAGGGTAGGTGTAGGGTAGGTGTAGTTTAGGTGTAGGGTAGGGTAGGTGTAGGGTAGGTGTAGGGTAGGTGCAGGGTAGGTGTAGGGTAGGTGTAGGGTAGGTGTAGGGTAGATGTAGGGTGGTCTTCCTCGCCGCCCTGACCATCCCGTCCACTCTTCGGCCACTCGTCCTACCCTCTGTAAGCAGAGGGGGGGAATGGACGACCGTCGCTTGGTCGAAAGCGACCCAGGAGCATACTGCTCTCCCCCTCCACGCAGAAATTCGCCACAGCCAATACCCTCTCCGACTTGGAGAGACTATTGACCGTGCCCAAGGTGCACCGGCCCGACTACTGCTGTTTCCCCCGAACGTATTCGAAAGGAACCAGCAGCAATCAGGCACACGAGGAGGTTTTCTGCACGCTTCTCTTTAAAAAATTACCCTAATCTTAGAATCTAGCGTGCCGTGGGGATGAATGGCTTGGGGGAGATCAGGGGTTAGGGACCACACCCTTTAAAAAGAAACAAGTATCGGGTCCTCTTCGGGGGGAATCCCGCCCCTCTTCTTAGGGCTGCCCTGTCGTATCTGGTGGGGGCAACCATAGTCTTGCAAGCCGGCAGACGGTATTTCGATGCCTTTACGTAGGTCGCCATGCTAGCGCCACCTATTACCGAATAGCAGATGTATGGTTCCGTAGAGCAGCTGCGGCGCCTGTGTATCGGGAATCTTTATGTGTTGTGTTTAAGAGAAACACCGAGACGTCTGTATACACCGAACAGCTTTATTGAACTAATGTACTTATGTTTTAAACAAACTAAAAAAAAAATTGGAAAAAAAGAAATTGTAAACAATAGTGCGCGTCAGCATTAAAATGTCGAGCGTGCTCGTACATGCTGCCAAATTACAAAAGAAACAAAGAAAGTAAAATTACAAACAAAAATGGAATACTGAATCTTATTGTCTAAAATCTAGCCGGCGAGGTAGCTCGGTTCTCTATTCATTTGCATCAAATTTTAAGATCTAATATAACTTGGCATATTTTTGTTTCGCAAAATTGTATGTTCGCATAATATTATTTACGCATAACAGCTTACGCATGCATAATTTCTCTAATCTTAATAATAATTAAGCATAACATTTTAAAGCATAAAATGATATTAAAATATATTTTTACCATACTAACCAAACAAACATACATCATGCATGCAGCAAGCATGCAGCATGCACACATGATTACATGCATTCAGCAAGTATGCAGCAGGCATGGTTTCTGTCACGGCTCCGGCGCTGCGGGGCTCCGGCGGTCCCGCGCGAGCTTATCGTCGCAGATGTGTTTTACGCTCACCACCGAAGCTTCGGCGAGCGCTAAAACCACTGCTCCTCAGCTCGCGGGCCGCCTCGCCCCTCCGCTCCTACGCGGGCTTAGATTACACTCTAGGTGTAGGGCAGAGAAGACTACGTGGAGTCGGTTATGCAGCGATTCGTTTCTGCCATCAACTTTTATAGCACAGCACATTGAATTTTTAAGACAATACTTTAGCGTGGCACAATAGATTTGCACAGTAACATTATGCGAAATAAATGTATGCCAAAACAAATTAGCCTTAAAGATTATTATGCCAACATAAACTGTATGCCAAAAAAAGAATATGGCAAATTATTATTATGACGAAACAATTTATGCCAAAACAGTTATGCCAAAGTATATTAGGAAAAAGAACATTATGCGAAAAGATGCGATCCCAGGTAGCTCAGAGGGCCTAGTGTGAGTTTTTATTCGAACTCGATCGCGTTAACGTAAACTCCAATTTGTATTGAAACTGGAACAGCGCAGTCTAGTGGCAACAATAGGAAACACACTTATTTCATACAATTTGACATAAGCGATCGTTTACGTAAAATACTTGCAGTTTTAGGCAAATTAAGACAGTCTAATCAATTTAATTATTAATTTTGGTTTACGTGGCAGAATATCATCATGCCCTCGATTACTTTCCAGTTATTTGAAAAAGATTGCTCAAAACTTCGTAAGTAAAACTCTTTAGGCATTAATCTATACTAATTAACATATTTTCTGATACTTTTTCATATTTGTTTATGGTTTTTTTTTATCGTGACGTACGTGTACGTGACGTATTTGTCGTTTTGTGATGACATAAAAATGAATTGAATGATATGAATATAATTAAGATATATCTATGATATGATATCGTAATTCGTATTATTGTTTCACTAATTTAATGGTATAACAGAAAGAATCATGCCCACTTTCCATACATTGATTGACCTGTCACTTGATTCTCTTTACAGGTCGCGTCTACTCACAACTAGTGTTGTATAAAAACAATTATTGTTTATAATAACACAATATCTTATCATCTTTTTATTTAGAGGCCAGGGAAAAATGCTATTTTGCAAATAAGTTTTTGAGGTTAAACAGCTGTCAGATGAAAGTTGACTGCTCTTAAAACCTCAGAGCTATACGATACCAATTAAAATCAAATTATTTCTTAATCCCTGAGAGAGTTACCTACAAGTTACAATCACTCAAAAATAAATCCTTCTTCAATGTAATAGCATCATCAATCGTAATATCCCGCCGATGCTATGTCATTTCACGTGTGATGTTATGCCATCATTGTTTTCTACACTACACTTTGTGCAAATAAAGCAATTTACGTATAGTTCATTGAAGTATCGGTCAAAATCTGTCGTCAAAGTGGACCAGATTACAACAATCGGCGTGACAGACGTTGCTTTTAGCCAACGAACTATAAGTCAGACAGACAAGGGAAAGAGTTAATAATAATACCAGCCTATTACTGTCACACTGCTGGGCAGACCTCTTCTCATAAGAGAAGACATGAGCATTAATCACAACGTTTGGTCAAGACGGTATACATTGGTACACATCGGTACTTGCCCGGATTGAACTCAGCCTCGTGCATGAGAGGTGAGGTGTTAATCTCTGGGCCATCACGACATAAACATAAATAGATAACGAAAAGAGCTGCCTACCTACATGTTTTTGGGGAAGACAATGAAATTAAATTAAAAATAGGATTTGATTTATTATTATTACAAGCTTTTTTTATTCAATCTCGCACAATCACGTCAACTAAAAATACCGCTAGAGCCACAGTGCGACGGCCTACAGTGCATTTGCAGCAATACTCCATAATGCCTTCTCGTACATTAGTACCATTTGCTATCAAAATGTACACATAGTACTGACATCTTGACATATTATGTCTTGATGTTATTTTCGAATTTTCTAAGTGAATTTTCCCCACTGCCTAACCTAGGTATACAATTTGTGTCATTGTTACACCCATAAAATGCACAAATTTTTTGGTTGGGTTTGATATTGTTGAGAATGAAGCTCTGGAACTGAAACTGATTCTACAGATGATTCCTTTTCATGCCTCTAATCTGTGCTTGCAGGAAGTGGGGGAGGTTGTATTTCTGGAACATGGACTGGATCAACAGACTATTCCACTTTTTGTTATTGTTTCACCATAAAGAGTCTCATCACTGTCTAAGTCTCTTCTCTTATCCTGTTGCTGTTGAAAGAGTTTCTTTTAAATGGCAACCAACAGGCATTGCATAGACAGTGAAATTGTGATATCTGTCAACAAAAAAACAACATATTTATAATAAATGCAGTGACAAACCTAGTAAAGTAATGGATTAGAACGTGATATTTACAGAAAAAAGTGCATAAAATGATTTTGATTATTTAAATACAAACCTGACGAGGTGCTAAATTAGTTTGAATAAGTTAATCATCCATAGCATGAGGCTCGATGAGTTTGCTCGGAGAATGTGGTGTGCTCTTTGACGATTGAGCAATGATCATCCACAAACGGGGCATACTTGAACATGACTACCGTGAGATGGACCGGCAGATGGATCACACCCATTGTTTCCATGAATCTGAGTATTAATAGTCTGCATGGATATGTCAAAACATGCTTTACAAATGTAACCTTCTGCCTTTATCTGCAAAACAAATCAATTATGAGATTTTGATTTCTACAATAGAAATAAGTATATTTTTACATGTTTTGTCTTAAGCAACAGCTGTCTAAAAGAACACTTTAGCTAAACATGGGGAAAATCTACATGTACTACATCACATTCGGTCAGTGGGTCATCTTAGAGGCATCCCCTATTTCTAGTAGTACTAGTTATGTTCAGTTGTTCTATTTTTCATGTAATTTAAAAAAAAATATTTTACCACTTCTGTATATAAGTCCTTTTTTATAAAACAATCATGTTGGATTACTAAATCGTTAGGTTACTTGATTGTTATTATACTTACTATTACTGGAGATATCCAAGTGCTAATTAGCGAGATGACTCTGCTATCAAGCTGAAGTCCGTGGGAAATGCAAAAGTTTTAAGGGTATCAGAAAATTCAAACTAGCACAGCACAGTACAATAATTATTTATCAAGAACGAACAACTGCAAAAACGCAAAACGTCAAACAAATGACATGACAGCCGGTCACTCCAAAGAAGTTCATTTTACGCGTAACCTTTCAAATGTACACTTTCTTTTCTTCCCAAATCTCATTATAAAACAATAAAGAAATCATAGGTACTGATAAATTGAGTAAAATAAATATATCTATCTGTTATTTTGAACATTCTTTAACCACATGACGAACGAACCAGTTTTTCGTATTCTGTGAAATGGAACGTCGGTAAAACACGTTCCGCTTGCAAGTCTTTATAACTAAACGGAACGTGTTTTACATACGTTTCGTTTCCAAAAATCTACTGAGAATGATAAACATAATAATATTGTTTTTTCCTGGATTTATTTGAAAATTCAACTAAGCAATACGAAATAAGCAAATAAGCAAAAACAAAGCATTTTTTTAAGATAATTTACATCACTAGACGTGTTAGAAAATTTTCAGGTCAAAGCTGGACATGATTCTTTATACTAGGTAATAATATTTATTTTTTAGGAACCATGTCACGTTCTATGGTGCCCAGTGTATAGCAATTGGAAATATTTGCTGATTTGTTGGCCAGGTACCCTTTTCTTGCCACTGGACCGTAATATAGCTGCTTGGCAGGAAGTTGCTGCCACACTCATTAGTGGGGGTCATGGCTGCATTAAAACTTGGCAGCAATGGGCTGAAGTCAGTTGGTTTTTTATTGATTCTTATATTGTTTTATTGACTGCAGCACTAAGCTAGATTTTGTTTGCATTAGTACTGGAAAGATAAGAAATCGGGGCTTAAAAAAAGGCCAGTCTGCGATACCAAGCCAGTGAAGCCAGGCAGCGTACAGGTGGTGGTTCAGTGAAGAATGAAGTCCATTTGATTGCCATAGAAGAGCGGTTGCTGGCTTTGGTTGGTGGTGAAGGTTTCGCTCTTGGAGACAGGGACCTAGAAGTCGATCCATTTGAAGTATTTTTTTTTTCATTTATATAACTAGCCGCGGCGTCTTACGTGGGCGATTCAAAGCAAACGCGAAGCGGCGCGAAAACAACAAACAGTCGAAACCTATTGAAGTAGCCTACGTGATGACGTGACCAAATGCACGCGGGCTGCGCCGCGGCGCGGCGCGAAGCGAACGCGATCAGGGCCTCAAGTCTGCTATTACAATAGTGTCAGAATGGTCTATCATTGATTTTCATAATGACGCCATTATATTAGTAGATTACCAAACTTGTCAAAATCTACAAGTATGAAATCAATGATCGACCATTCTGACACTATTGTAATAGCAGACTTGAGGCCCAGATGGCTTGATATTTTCGCGCGATCTGGGCCTCAAGTCTGCTATTACAATAGTGCCAGAATGGTCTATCATTGATTTCATAATTGTTGATTTTGACAAGTTTGGTAATCTACTAATATAATGGCGTCATGACTTTCCAATGGTCAACCAATGACATTCCATTGAAAGAAATGATATAGAATGGTAATCTCGTACATAATGACAAATTAATGACTGACTTAGTTTACGAACTTCTTACTACTTCAGATTGCTTATAGCACTTATAAATAATATGTAAAAATATACATAAATGAAATCTGGCATGAATAAATGTTCAAATTTGTTGACAATGTCATTAAAACACAATTCTATTACGAGACCATTGACCGACCAATGATCGACCATTATGGATTTAGCAGATTACAAACTTTTAGCAAAATGACAATGGGATCGTGTTGGAATGACGAAATTATAAAAATAGCAGACTTGGCCCCCTGGATGCAGTGTCGCTTTTTTAATAATGTCGGAAGTGGAAATTTTTATTAATCATATCCAAGTTCGTCCTACATTATGGGATGAGCAGATTCGTATTTTAATAACCGGTAACCAATCTCTAGCTGCTCGAATAGGTTATACAAGATTTGCTGCCGTATTCAAGTAGAACATTCTGTACCTAGTACTATTTTATTATTATATCTCAAAACCCAAGTATTTTTGGAATTATTCTTGTGTTTTTCGCATTATACAGTAGACACATTAATCAAATGTCATTGTCAGTCAAAATGTCATTTGGCATAATACTGATCCGCCATATTTATATGTTGTGTTGCTCTCCTTGGTCGAGTTAATTTGTTTTTACACTAAAACGAAGTAAAATTATACACAATCACCATAATAAAACGGTGTCTATAATGTGTAGCCATATTTACATATGGTGTACATAGTGCTGGCCCAGGCTCCATACATTTTCCGAACATCTCCTTTAGAGCAGCATAAGTTATACCTAGCAATCTGATTTACAGATGTTAATTTATGCAAAAAACATAACCCTCCTTCTGGCGCAGTCGGGTAATTAGTCGGAACTTGATTTTCAATCTTTTTTTTAATTTTTTTTTTAACTTTGTCATTATAGTGACATTTTAAGGATATCTAATTGTTCATCGTCGTTCATGCTACCCTAGTACTCGTCGCATTCAGAATACACAATAAGTATACTCTAACGTGGTCACATCGTGTGGTTTAGTCTTATCTCCACACCTTCCCATCTCGGCACCCATGAATGAAAATGGGAATGTTTCGTGGGAATGATAAATTAATTCATGGGTGCCGAGATGGGACTAAACCCGTCGTGCATAGATCACTGCGTGACTTACTTCAGCGACAATTCCGATTTACATTCGTGTCACTTGCTTGGAGTTAGTTGGTACCTACCGATCTCTGGCTGAAACTTGAATTGCTGCCATATTGTCGTCATCAGCGTAGTTAGCCTTTATGCCATCAGGCCGCCATACATAGTTGGAACAAAGCTAGGCATTTATAATGGTGGTGGCAGAACTTCGCTGCATAAGCTCTATCAATAAGCTGCTTTATTTTACACTTTTGAAAATGTAGGTAAGTAGGTAGGTACTGGACTGGACGACTATCGACGATCATATCTGTCGATACTATAATAGGAAATGTAGGTATGTAAGAAGTAGGTAAAGCTAATAATGTTTATTTAGCATTATACACCAACATAATTATATAGACAGCCTATTTAGTTTTGGAAGAATAACAAATGAAGTGGCGTGACGCCGCCGCCGTGTGTCGGCTGGGACAATGATAGGGGTCGCGTGACCCGCACCGCATCACATCAAAGCAGTTTAAAAGCGCAAGGGAGACGACTATACGTACTACCTACCCATATACAAAAGTAGATCTTGCAACTTCATAATATTAAACATGTTACTATTAGATTTATAGGCGATTACCTACCTATATTTTGGGTGCAATTCGAATATAATTTGTTAAATTATAGCTACCTACCTGATAATTATTTGTATTCATGAATAATCTGTAGATGAGAGAGGGAGAGTTATAATTGGGTGAAAATCATTTAAAATGACCAATGTAACAAAAATTAAAAAAAATGAAAATGTAACAAAAATGAAAAGCGTAACAAAAAAAAATAACAAAAATGAAATATTAGGGCTTGTTTACAATGCGCATTATTATCTGACTATAATTAATTTAATTGATTCCATATAAAGTGTTCCGCAATAAAACAAGTTACGTGTCTTTTATCATTCGTTTAATTAATTAATTATAGGAACATTATTTCTCTCCTCATTTTTCTTTGTAGACAATAAAAAGAAAACAACGTAATATCAGACTTACATTAACTTTTCAGTTTTGAGAATAGTCATGTTGAGAATATTATTCTCAGATTATAAAGTTAAAGATCTAAAATAAATCAACGATACAAAAATAATAATATAATTAAAATTTGTCAAAAACATTCATTGACGTTATATTCTTGAAAAAAGGGCAAAATCAACAAACTTCTATACCAAACCCTTTCTAACACAATCATACGCTGCAATATTAACTTTTATAAAATCAGTACTTTTATAAAAATACAACAATAGAATCACGCTCTAATATATAATAATATTTTATTAGCAATGTGATTGCGACTTTAGTTCATTTTTGTTATTTCATTTTTGTAACATTTCTAAAAAGTGTAACAAAACATAACAAAAATGAAAAACCGCCATACTTTGAAAGTAACCACAAACGTGTTAAGCCAAACAGGAATCTCAAGTTCTAACCACCTTGCATTTCAATAAAAGTCAGCAATAACCTATTTAATTAATCAATTAAATAATAATAAGTGTTCACTTACCTGCGTTATTTGAAACAAAACAAACTGACAAATTAAAATTAGAATTTTGCTCGCCGACAAAGAAACACACGTCATTCACTATTTTCACTCGAGGACAAAATGGCCGACTCATATTCGATTCTAGCATGTGATTGGCTCGTTATAGCCTGAGTGTTGCCACTTTACAATTACAAAATAATACCAAATTTTACTGTTACAAAAAAAACCAACAAAAATGAACAAAATTTTGGACATTACTTTCTACCCAAATATTTTATCTTTTAAATGATTAATATAAAACGAATTTTACCGAAATCAATGGCAATTGATAACGTCTTGGCAAAAAGTTTACCAATAATTAAATACAGTAGTTAATATATTTATTCTGATGATTTTTGTGACGCAGCTCACAAAGAGGACAAATTATTTTATAAGGAGAATATTCGACTTGAATGAGGAAAAACGAATATTATTTGTTTATCATTGGCAATAAATTTAAAAATCTCTATAATGTAGCTTGACAATATATATCAATGTACTAACAAGTACTTTTTAAGTAGTAAAAATAAGTTTATCATAAAATATCGCGTGTGGACAAATTTTGCTATCAAAATGGTCATTTTAAATGATTTTCACCCAATTATCTATTACAATTGCAGCTACCTATGCTTATTTATTACTTATGAAATTCATTACTTAGGTAGGTAGGTACTACTTAACTGTAGGTAATGTAAGTATTATGACGCAAATACGCAATGATGTATTTAGAAATACACTTTATTTCATTTAAAACCTTCTCTATTATTAAATATAATATATACAAAGCTTAAAAATAAATATAAACATTTATTATGTACAATGGAGGGCTCACAGGGCGTCAAAAAACTCATCCGCATCGTCACGTGAAGAGTCGACCAGCCGCTTAGCAATGTCCCTAAAAACAAGGTGTGCACTCGGGCCCCATGGCCCTAAGATCTCGACCTTTGGGGTCGAGACATTAGGCTCAACCGTATAACTTTCAAGAAGGTTGTTATATTTACGCCGTTTGAGATTTTCCGCACCTGCAGCAGCCGCTCCAGCACAACACGACGTGCTAGGAAGATGGGATGGCGCAAGGGTGTCGACACAAGTTAGTAAGTATTATTAAATTACTGTTTGAATTAGTTTATTGTGCAAAAACGAGGGAAACGGTGAAATGAGCTTTTTAAATGATAAGTAGTGGTATTTGTTGGTAATCATATTAAATTGTTGAAAAATTGCCAATAAATAAGTACTTAAAATAATTCCCAGTGTATAATGTACTGCCTTGTAGATTTTGAATTAAGTAATACATCATCTACCTGGCTACGACATCTTCGACCTATGGTTATCAAGCAAACATGTCCTATTGTTTGAGACTATTAATAGTATTATTATTATTAGTAAAGCAAGAAGCGGATTTAGCAATAGCGGTTCGCAAGTTCGTCTATCAGAAGGATATGTCAGAGTACTGCCGCCGACGCGTCATGCCTTCAGTGTTCCTTGGCAGACAAGTCGTCGACGCTTACTCACAAATACTGCACTTCTCACGATTGGAATTGCCTTATAGTTGCTTTGTTAGTATCAGGTTTGTATGAAATTCGAGTCTTTTCTTATTCGTCTCAATAAGCCATCATTAGTGGTCGTGAAATAGCAAACTTCCTGAACACAATTTTGCTTAAGTACAAACTGTTGCAAAAACTATCACAAGAAAAACTTCACGCCTGTATTTCATTCGGGGCAGTGCCGGGTTTTAGGCAAGTTAGTATTTACCTGACAACTACCTACATATACCATTCATCACCGATCTTTTACCGGTTGTTTTTATAAGCAATCGGGAATGAATCGAGCCTATTGGTATTGCTATCAACGGGGAACAATCCCAAACTTTGTAAAATTAATATGTTATATTGTTGACAGGACAGAATCAGGCAGTAATATAATTTTGGTGATTCAGCTTACGTCTGACAAGAACTTGATAGATTCCTGTCGAGACAGTAGAAATCAGCTGCTAATTTACGAAATAGGCGAAACCTTTGGCGGCTACTGGGGTGCCTTACCAGATAATGTGATGAAACCAGTACCACCAACCCAAAGTGAAAACCGCTATGTTTTAAAAACCACGCAGGCCACTTCTACCAGCACTACTACCATTAGGTAAAGAGATGAATAATTATGTTTCATGTGCACATCCATTGTTTTCCTTTACGTAAGCATGAGGTATATCATTAACAGCATTAGGTACCTACCTATAGTTATTGCTGGATCTGTTTCCCAACACTTTAGGTATCGATCAGCTGGCAGCAGTCGATAAAACGAAGGGGCTATCTATCTATAGTAAAGCCCAAGAAGCCTGTGAAGAAGCGTTCAAAGTAATGCAGAAGGTAAACTGAGTAAGCTGCAAATGGACATTGGTAGTTTATCTTAGAAAGGCCTTTCTCCCTTGTTCAAAGAGATTTTACTAGACTCAGATGATATAACCATAACAGTAGGTTGTGTGAAAAGACAAAATAATGGCAATAATAATGATAACTCTCTCTCCTTCTCCAAGAACTACTGAACCAAGTACAGTGAGTACCTCAACTAAGAATTTGCGTAAGACGTTGAAGAAATTTACCGACCGAGTGGACGACATCATTGTGGAAGTGCCGCTAGTCAACGTGTCAGCTGTACTGATGCCTGGAGACCTGCCCCGCGACACCTTGTTTGATAGCGAGGAGTCTTTTGATACTATGATTGACGTCAAGCCTAAGTAATATGATCATAATTTTGTACTCACTAACTATACCAACCAAAGGTATGTCAGTCACCAATTGTTATCAATGGTGCTCTACATAAGAAAAGTGATTGATTATAATGTAAAATAGTTGAGCAACAAGTTTCATCGATCGACATGATTGGAGGAGGCAGCGGGAACCGATGACTATTCCGAAATTTTTAACCGACTTCATAAAGGAGGAGGTTATCAATTCGAATGTTTATATTATTTTTTTTTTATGTATCATCATTTCAGCCGAAAGCGGATTTGCAAAATTCTTTTTTTGTTCGAAAGGGGTTTATTCCGAAATGGTCCCATATACATTTTATCAAAATTGATACAGCCCTTTTTGAGAAAATCAACAAATTCCTAAATAAATTACTTACACGACGTTTTAGTTTCTTCAATCTTTGAAGGACTTACAATCTCTTTTAAGTGTGTCGCCGTTTCTTAATGGATTTGGATGTTAGGGCAACACTAAAAAGCGAAAAATGAAAAGTAAAAAAAAAAAAAGAAAACCGCCTTCAATAACTAATTGAAGGCGGTTTTCTTTTTTTTGAAAAATCTTTTTTGTTCGAATTTCATTTTCCGAAAACTATTTATCGACATCTTTTTTGCTATATGCATTATTTGAAATATTATTAGACCATCGAAGCATCACGATGGGTAACCAAAGGCAGCAATGACGAAAATAAAAAGAAGGTTCATTACAACAACATTAACAATTTGCGCTAATTACAATGAGGAGATGTATCATTTTATGAAAGATTTTTTATTATGTTAGGATGCTTCACCTTCTCAAGTTGTATAATCAAATTATTCTCTCTTGGTAAAAAAAATAGCCAATGGATAAATTGTCAGCCTAGGGTGCGCCTGCTGTACTAGCACTCGTGGAGGATACTCAGATGTAGGTACCACCAGAATGAGTGGTTATGTCTATTAATATTGAACAGTTTCTGACATGTTACGTTTAGACCTGGTGTGAGCTACAAGACAAAGATTCTGCCCCTGGTGCAGTTCGCGATATCAGACGAGGTAAGCCAGCAGCGCACTAGCGACGACCAGGCTGTCGCTCTTCGGAACGAGGACGATCTTAACGCTGATATGTTCACACCAGACCCCAGGTGAGGTTTACCTTATTCATCATCATTTCAACCACTGCTGGGTATAGGTCTTCCTCAAGGGGGGGGGGGAGGGGTTTCAGCCGTAATAACCATGCTTGTCCGATGCATGTTGACGATCGCTTGATATAAAAAAAAAGATCTACATACCATTAAAAAAAAACCCAAGCAACGGTTTTGTACTTGAAATAAGTATTAGAGATGAATAATAGAATTTTAAAACATCTAAACATTTTCCCTTTGCTCTATCTAAAAGTTGACAAGTTTTTTTTTCTCGGAGAAGTCGTAGCGTTCTACCTAATACCTTATTTATAATTAAGGTTGAGGTAGGCGGTTACATTGTTCTCACACTTAATAAATAAATTAAGTATAAATAAATAATATTGGAACGCCGACGTCTCCCATCTTGGAGGTGGGCGCTAATGGCTACGACACAGTTCTAAACTAATGCAGCTGTTAACAAGTCAAGCAGAATCTTAAGCCATGGCTAATTGGCTACTGTCGCTGAACTACACCGAAACAGAGAATATTATTGTAACTGTCTCGTAACATTAATGCTAACGTATGACAGGTACTCTATTTCTCACCTAATTCGCGATTGCTGAAAACCCCTCCTGATCATTCAATTCACACTCACACTCACACATACACCTACACACGCACACACCTACACACACACACACACACACACACTCTCTCTCTCACACACACACTCACCCCCACACATGCACACACACAGTCGCAATACTCAATACAGGCTTCTTCTAACCGCTTTTATTATTATTCTTTTTGTTATTATAGTTTTTACTTTTTATTTTATTTTTTTAAATCTTATTCAAAGTCAAAGTCAAAGTCAAATCATTTATTTCAATTAGACCATTTGGCACTTTTGAACGTCAAATGAGAAAAAAATTGATTCTAGGTGCCCATTCCAAAAGGTAGTTTTGTATGGTATGGAGAAGAATGGGCAAGAAACTCCATACTTACTCTTTTAAAAACGATGTTAACAATATTTGCATTTACAGGAATTATATAATTATACGTGAATACGATGTACCTTGCATAAAAACACTAGGTATTTGAAAGTGTGTACAAAGTATCACAGATTAAGGAATGACAGACTAAGTTATACATAGATACACAGTGTTCACATATTATTACAAATGTTGAAACAGTAGACGACCACTCCTTATATTAACAAACAATGAATCAGTATGTGAGCCTGAGCAGTGTATAAAAAAAGAGTCAAATATATGTATGTACTTAGTTATACTAAGTATGAAATTAGGTATTTTAAATTAGCAATCGGTTCGATTTTGTCTCGACTGTCGATCGTCGATATTGCTTATGATTCTGTAGTTTCTCCTAGTGGGAGAGGGCACTGACTCTTGTAACACAGGTTTAAATATCACCTAGCACAGGAGTCAGGGACTTCACACAATATTGTACCTCTTTCTTGTGTAATAAAGATTATTACTATTACTATTAACGAACACTTAGGTATATTTGTAAACATGTTTTTTGTTCCAAATAAATAATTTGAAATATGTGTCCCGTAGATTCAACATGAATAATGTACGAACAGCGTCATCAACTGGTTAAGTACGCCTTTTTCGAAGAAATTTGAATGCGCGAGGTGCGTGAGGAGGTGTAGGCGGTTGAGGATGCTGTTTGTACTTCTCTTCTTATTTTAAAATACCTATAAAATATACATCATTAGCTCCGGGCCTGGGTTCATTTTGTTCTCTATCTCTTTTACTTGTTGCTCCATGGACACGAAGATTAAGGCAGTTAGAGCTATTTTACGAGTGGGGTTGACTACATCATCAATCCAGGTTACATGGCGTATCCTTAGGTATGTGAAATGTTATTGCTTTTATAATTAATTCTGGAAAACTTTTTAATTTTTCAGATTGTCATATCCTTTTCTGCGCCTCTCTACAAGAAGTAAACAACGTGGGAAATATAAATACAATGCTAATAGAAGACACGACTTCAAGAAAATTAAGAAATTGTTAGCTCAAAAAGAAGCTTTCTCTAAGACGTAATTATTGAAAACTGCCTTCGTATTTAACTTTTATATCAACCTGAATTAAACACAAGTTTAAACTCCGCTTAATATATTTGCAGGTCTCGAGCTCCACACAAAAGTTTATTTGATTCACAACCAAGTGGCTTATTTACAAGACCACGCTTCATGCATACTCCATCACAGAAAGAAACAGAACATAATTCTAATTCTTTTGAAGTAGTGGAAGCCCTCTTGAAAAATCTCAGCAAAACTAAAGACGAAGATTCAAAAACGAATGTAAAAATTGACAAAGACGTAGCGAATCTTTTGCACGGGCTTGCCAAAATTGGACATAATGGAAGTGGTCAGTACCCACCAACCATCTACAGTTTATTGGCTATAGTATAACATTGTATAAAACTTCTACGTGAAAGATGATGTTTTAAATATTGAAATGATATATGGAAAATATAACGTGCTGCGCCGACTCCAAATAAATTGGAAAAGGGCAGGATGATGATGATTTAAACAGTTATACCTATAGTATATTATTTCTTGGTAGAAATCAAATATACTATTTATTGTATGTACAAGTGGTTGATTTAATTATCACTGTCGTCATAAGTATAGCATTAATAGATACTAGCCTTTAGTTTCTTAATAGAAGAACCGTCACCTGAAACAGCAATCCGGGATCCTGAACTCAAAAGTTTTCATT
The DNA here is from genome assembly GCA_947361185.1 of Charanyca ferruginea. NCBI lineage: Eukaryota > Metazoa > Arthropoda > Insecta > Lepidoptera > Noctuidae > Charanyca > Charanyca ferruginea. The sequence goes on along the minus strand of OX376059.1, from coordinate 13,527,911 downwards.
TGATCGTTTGAATCTCAGATTATCAAACAAAAGTCAGATAGACCGTGCGGAACACTGCGAGTGAAGCCACAAAAGCAAATACAAATTCAATAACTACAATACCTACAATATCGTGATTATATTCGCTTTTGAATTTTTATATTAGTATTAGTTTCTTTTAACAATGCTTCGTTTCGTGCTGTAGCTGTACTGACTTGTCAGTACAGCGCGGGGCGAATTGTAGGTATTCGTTTTTGATTGGTATTTGCTTTTGTGGCTTCACTCTCAGTGTTCCGCACGGTCTATCTGCCTTTTGTTTCATAATCTGAGGTTTGAATGTTTAAAATAAATAAATTAAATGTTGTATTTTATGAGAACCAAACATCAATTTTTTTTTGTGTACCTAGTTACATAAGTTAACCTGGTAATACCTATATAATTTGTCAGTTCATTCACAGTTCATTGTGAATGACGTTTTAATTGTTACAGTAATCCTTATATTAAGTAGGTACGTATTTGGTAGTACCCAGATATATGTTTTATGTCTCTTCTCACCAGAGCCGTACATTTTATAACATCTACCTTTATTCTTACATTTCCTTTATGAATTGTGCAGTTTTTAATAAAAACATTAAACAAGTGGAAAGGTACCTAACCGTTCAATTGTTTTATATTTTCATGAAATCGGAATGAGTAATTGAAACTGAAAATCATTTCTTAAAATAATTAGGGAAAGTAATAATACTATCGATATAATAAAATCGGACAAGTGCGAGTCGGAATCACCCACCATGTGTTCCGTTCAAATTCCGTGATTTGATCACCGATACAATTAAGACCGCGCATACCTCGATGATTGACTACGTACTTTAAATCAAGATTATATTTTTTATGATTTAATTAAAAATGTAAAGTTTTCAGACTTTTCCCTGTATTTACTTGTAGTATAAGACGATATTACTTGCCAAATGTCATAGTTCTAGGTCAACGGGATGTACCCTATAAATTTTGATTTCCTTGAGAGTGTCGAAATATAAGTACGTTTTGTACGTCATAAACGGCCGTATTTTCTTTTTCACGTTAACTTAAAAGTTTGATTTTTTCACAGCTTCAAGGGACTGTAGACTTGAGTATACGGTTTAATTTCAACTCGATAAGTACCTCTACGCGTTACAGAAATAAAGGGTATTGACAGACAGACGGACAGGCAGACAGACAGACAGACGGATAACAAAATGATCCTATAAGGGTTCCGTTTTTCCTTTTGAGGTACGGAACCCTAAAAATGAATCGTTGTTTGTTAGTCTCGCTAAAACTCGAGAACGGCTGGACCGATTTGGCTAATTTTGGTCTTGGAATATTTGTGGAAGTCCAGGGAAGGTTAAAACGGTTAGAAAATTGAAAAATCTATTGACAGGACAACGTCTGTCGGGTCAGCTAGTTTAGTAATATTTAAATTGGTATCTGAGCTACTACAACTTCTCTCCAGTCGATAACGCTAATCTATCTTCTTTTTGACATAGGTATTATAAACTAGTTAAGGACAACAGTGAACACGACATGCAAATTTGACCTTGCCCTAGCATCGTTTTAATAATAATAATTTATTTATTAAAAAAAACAGATTGTAGATTTACACACATAATTATTTTCTTAAATAATAGGTAACACAGAATTTTAGTCTACAATATGGTGGGTAAAGCTCTGTCCTCCTAGCTATGCTACAAAATAGCCTGTGTTTAGGAGACACAGTTTCGATCCTCTATAGTTAAAAATTATTCTGGTACGTGTTATATGTTCAGATTGGTATAAATGGAAATTAACAGGATGACATCAATGCACAGAAAATCTACATTTTATAAATACTTAAAAATAAAAGAAATAGGAACAACTATTGCATGCATATTTGAGTGTGTGTGTGTGTGTATGTGTGTGTGTGTGTGCGTGTATGTGTGGCTTTAAGAATCAAATGTTTCGTTTCCTGCAGTGTTCTTGGTCCCAAACGCTTCGTGGTATATGCTACGTCCCACGAGTATGACCCGACTCACCTCAACCAAATACAGTACCGATAAGATCACGTGGAGGCAACCATCAGCCAGCTACAGGTATCTTCTGACTTCTCTCATCTCACGAGAACACCGATGTGGTATGTGCATTATAATGACGCAGTGTATTGTTATCAAGTTGACGTGGACTTCCTTTTAACCCACGTTAGAAGGTAGTTATAGTCATAGCTTTTATCCATATGAAAAACGGGACACGAACCAGATGATGGTATAACTCTCTTACTGTATGGTTTCCTTTTTCTTAATTTTATTCTATTGGGTCCAAGTAAAGATTTGCCCATTTTAGGAATGTAGTTACTTATGTACTATTATGCCTCTTATTACATTTTGCTTAAATCAAGGAAAGATTTTTTAAATAAAAATCAAAACAATAATATCATAGTTTATTATAGTACGAAACATTTACAGGACTAATTATTTAGAAGATGTAGAAGACACATCAAATGGGGAAGATTTGTCACTTGACGCCAATAAATCGTCTAATACACCGGTTATGTTTAACAATGATTCTGTGATGATCGATATTGGGAGAACTGGACCTTTACTGCCTCTAACTCTAGATGTCAACCGTGTTATAAACGGTATAGTCCTATATTCATCCATAGTATATAATCAATTTTAAAATCTTATTTTTTTATGTGTTTTTATTACACATGTTTCTCATTGAAGTGATGAAACAATGAACTCTGTATATTTTCAGTTACACAGCAAAACGATATAGAGAAAATGGAAAAAAGTATAATAATTAATCCTTATACGTTGGCTTCAGAAGTGAGTGGCACTACCATTACTGCCACTACGCCTAAAATGTTTGTTAAAGTACTATATTTGTCTTTTATCTGCTTAGCTATGAATATTGTTAATTTACTACACTACTTAGTGCAAATATACTATAGTCTTTCCATAGGAAGGGTTTAACTTAACTATCATCATCATCATTATTTTGAGTTCATTCAGAAACATTTGAATGACTCAAAAAAACAACTGAATGAACTCAAGATAATGATGATAATGATTTTATGGCGTAGATATGTCCCCACATATTATTATTATTATTATATAGTGAATTCAGACATGAAAGAAAATTGTGTGTATTTTTTTGTATCGAAAACTGTTTAACGGTACTCGGACAGAGGACTAAATATAGGTAACCTACGTAGAACAGACCATTTATTATAACCAAATAATATGCTTAGTTACTGTGCAGGAATATAGCGATCGCCTACTCAATGATAATGGCCTATTTCCTCAGTGGAAGCTTGAACTGTATGATGTTGGTATGGGTTTACGGTTAGGTATATTTTACAATAATAAAATACTGAAACTATAGCAGGTTACACTTTTACAAAAAATACAACTCAAAAAAAAACTCTATTCCCTTTTTTTCTCTTTTCCCTTATTTTTATTCTCTTTTCTCTTTCTATACTTTACAATTTGTCTATATTTATTAACAAGAAACAACATAACAGACCATTAATTGTGCAGTAAGTACCTAGATAAAATCCAAAACAAACGAAAAAGTACGGACAGTATCACCAATTGGTTACCCCCTTTTCGAAGGAATTTTAATGCGTAAACCAATTATATAATACGTAATTGGCGTAAACAGTTGATGACGCTGTCTGTACACATATCTACGATAAAAAATATCAAAATAAAATAATAAACAGGTACGGTCAGCAACAAAAGTCGATTAACACTGGTATATTTACATGTCATCTAAATGACACAAAATAATATGATGCATTACTTTTCAGTATTGCAGGTAATAGCCAAAACTATTTTATATTGATTTTCTATAATTTCCGTAAGTATTTCATTTAACATTCTGCTCAATAATTATGATTTAAAAATTCGAAGTGTCTCGAATTTTGTTGGTGACCGTAAATCAGGTGTGCATTTTGTTTTTATGGGTATAATATGGGTGTAATAATGCTGTATCAGAATTGTATTCTATAACGTATAGGTATACCTAACGTGACCATTTTTTTTGTTGTCCAAGCTTTCTATGAAATTATTATGTAAAAAAATATTTCATAGACGAAGAACAGGATTCATAAGTAGGCTGGATTACAAGAGCAACTAAGACCTAGTGACATGATTTCAACTGCCTAGGCAGTGGTTTTGTATTTGTCGCGAAACAAAAAATGTGTTGTGAGTATCAAAATAATACATAATCATCAAAATTCAAGATGGTTATTAGCATTTTTGACAAAGCGGGACATTTTTCCTTTAACTGGGGACAGCGGGACAGAGATCCTAAAAGTAGGACGATCCCGCCCAAAGCGGGACGTATGGTCGCGTTAGGTATACCATATGTACGTTTCTCCAACTAAAATCTGGTAGAACCGGATTAAAAATATTGTGTACTCGTATCTTCTAGCGTAAAACCTATGACTCTGGTAGACCACGAATCGTGGGAGAACATGGTTCAAGCGGCCTCTTTAATGGCTGTCATGCTTAACCAAACCGTCACTTCGAGTGTGACTGAAGAGAATCAAAGACTGAACGTAATGCCAACGCCATCAAGGTAAGTATGAAAACTTACATATGTTAACTTGATAATTTGTAGTTTTCCTATATTCTTCAATGATTGGGTTAGTTCGTGTATTTTGGTCAGTAAAACGGTGATATGATCAGATGATTGTGGATGGCTGTTATTTTAAGAGAAGAGTCAGACCAAATAAAAGATGTATGGGTTGTGCAAAAGATGATAAAGAAAGAAGACTGCTAACTAAATAGCAGAAATAAGCGTGAAAGGAAATGAAAAATGTTATTCGCTCTCTGACCTCTAATTAAATAGGAACTTAATAACGGACATAATTCAGAAATATGAATGTTGTTCATAATTATACCTGTTAACAGTCTGTTTATACAAGGTGTGTTAGGACGGTTGACTTTTTTTTAAACCACGTAAGGACTTATACAAAATTTGATTGATTTTTTGCATACAGGTAAAGAACATGTTAGTCCAATACGTGGTTTAAAAGAAAGTCAACCGTCCGAACACTCCTTGCATATTAAGTAACGTGTTTTATAATCAGCAATATGAAGAGGCGTAAGAAACGTTACATGCACGCGATCCCGATCGAGAACGCCAGACCGCACCACATGCCCGTCAGTATAGAAGTCCCCTCGTCCACCGTGTACACCGACAAGATATCCGACGCGCAGGAATTTCAGCGGCTTATTGAACTGCAAGACGATGAGGCACTGTATAAATATTAGTACTTCCGTATAGTAGCGACACGCTCCGCCTCCGTCCGATACTGTTCTTCACCTCTTCGAGCGTCGAATGACTGGTACTGGGAACTGCTTTTAGTTCGAGGGGCGCGTAGACATGCACACACACACGCACGTATTTGTACAGTCTGTTATTTTGGTAGTAGTGTAGGCAATTATATCGTTTCGCTTCTATGGAGTGTCGTGGGTGTGGATGAGGTATGTTACTAAGTTAGATGTAGCTGATGCCTATCTAAAAATGTCTAAACTAAGTAAACGTTGAACGTTATTAATTATGTTATATGGATAATCTGTCATGATGTGTGTTTAGATCCACGACCGCGTTGCACTTCGTTATCTGCGCCAGTACGTGGGCCCGGCGCTGTTCAACATCTGTGACTTCGACGAGGCAGCTGCGAGACACGTCTACTTGTTCAACTCCTCCAGACTCGTGCTCGCTATCACCAACTTTACTGTTAGTTTGGTTTGCACCTACAGTGTTAACTTTCACCCGTAATTATAGAACGTTGATGAAAATAGAGACTATTGCAGACAGAGATTTAAACACAATAACGTTTGGTGAAGCTCGCAGAAATAAAAGATCTTTGATCAAGCTCCTGAAATGTAAAAAAAATATATTAAAAGCACACACGAACAATAAATTACATTTTGAAATGAAGTTTGGCCAAACAATTTTTGAGTATGATATACCTTTTACTTAATTCTAAATTCCAATTCAAATACATATCTGAAATAAATTTGCGTAAGTATGAGTACGCAGGTATATAGCAGGGTAGGATTCAGACCCACGACTAGCTTTGGGTTATTACTTCGGCCGGTAATCTGTGGCATAGGTATACAAGCTAATGTACGTTACCTTTACTGGTACTGGTGCTATAACTTTGCAGTTGGAGCGCATGACGGTGGTCATGACTCCTGCGCGCACGCTGCTGAGGAGCGACTCGCGCTGCGCGACTGCGCACCTCGAGTGCCAGGTGTCCGGGGCACGCGTCTGCATCGACTCGCTCAGCGCCTGCGATGGCGTGCCCAACTGCGGCTCATACGGTATAACATTTATACGTTGTGATTTCACACCTGCTGGGACGGAAATTCTTTTTAGTGGGTCCAAAGAAACCAAGCCTGCATTGTGTGAGAAATGATAGTATGGCTACAAAAGGCTGCTGCTATTACTGCGAAGACGGTCAATGTGTGAAAGAACGCATGCTGTGCAGGAGAATGAGTGTGTCCAGGTGTAACCCTTACGGCGCTAAGCTGCGCATGAGTATTATGATAGACCATATTACTCAATAGCCTGCGCGTACCAGTTACCTGACCCAGTCAGTGCTTAAGAGTATGAGGAGGTCCAATAAAAAGCGATGCAACCTTATTGTTTCAGACATTTACGATGAAGATCGCCTGACATGCGGGGGCTCAGTAGGGCTGCAGCACAACGTGTGTCTCGCAGCCGTTACGTTCTTAGCGGTGTTACTTACCATATTGTACACTGTGCACTACTGGCTCAAGCGATGTGTGCCCAAAGTTTCAGACGCCTTCTTCATTTATACTGACGCTGCTGAGAATGTGTGCGTTATTGTTTTTATTTATTATACAGAGGTCGCCAAGGTCCACCCAGGAGAAGGTGGCTATATGAGATGACCTAGACGCGTACTGCGAGGGCTGGTTCGAGGCGGTGCAAGAAAAGAATACCTGTAAAGACTCGGAGGAGACCTTTGCTCAGCGGTGGAGCATAAAAAAGGAGATTAAACAAATCGAGTATGGATTATGCGTAAAACAGTTTTGCACCAGCAGATGGTTTCATCATCATCATTCCAGCCGAAAGACGTCCACTGCTTGACATAGGTCTCCCCCAAGAAATGGGGGGTTTTGCCATAATCGCCATGCAGGCGATGGCAGGCGGGTTGGCGATCACAGTATGGTTGCTACAAAGGCACAGAGAACGCTGCTGCCCATTCTCTGGTAAGCAGATGGTTTACTTCTAATAAAAAATGATTAATGAAGAGACGTTTCTTGGCTGTGATGATGCTGGCTCAAAAACAATCAGGAAGATTACTTTTATAGTCATGTTGAAAAGTTGTGTTTGACTCCAGCTCGCCTCTGAAAAACAATAGATATTTATTTACTACTAAGAGATCTTTTCTATCTTGTAACAGCTTTAATATTTGAATTTGTTTTTAGTTTGTATTTGGACCCTATTATGCGATCTCCACATGACATCGAAGACGCAAAAGAACTTTTTCGCAGTGCCGCCATGCAAGATTACATGGAGTGCGCTGATATGGGCATACAAAGAAAGACTGTGGGCTCTTTCTTTAGTAGATTGTGCCGATTATTCAGAAGCAAACGAGAAAAAAAATTGTCAAGCGTTTTAGATGATCAAATCATTGAAGAAGAATATGATGAGATGGAGCCTAGAACTCGAAGATTTTTTTCGTTTGCCGAAGTAGAATTAAGTAAAATAGGATCTCCTTTTGTGAACGATGTTGCTGTACAAACAGGAGAAAGTTTAGAAATTCAAGTAATGAACATACCCCTCATAAACGAAGGAATTACTCAAGTTGATTCAGACTCTGAAGATATAGTGGCTCGCTACGAAGGGATACCAACATCAACTGACATGAGACCAATTCTCGATTTAGAAAAGTTATCTAAAGAACCATCGGATGAATTAAGTATCCTAAATTTTTTCAGACGGGCCAGATCAGTTTCCATGCAAATTGAAAATGCGGAAAATAAAACTGAAATGCAAGATATTAAGCAGCTACCTAATACGGAAGAGAGAGAGATTCAATGTCTTGAATATGACTACAGCCTCATTTCACCGTTGACAGAAAGTGAAATGGTAACCACTGGAGGAATAAGTGATAAGAAGCCAGAACATGGCCTAACTCGAAAGAAATTAAGATTTGAGGAAGATACACAAATGACGACGATACAGGTAAGTGATGATAATGATGCATTGGAAGAAGAAGCTGTACTTGATCAGCGACTTCGGCGAAGTGTTGTTTACGGAAGTGGTAAATATGTCCACTTAGAAGACTCAAACAGCAATGTTGGTGAACCAAGCACTAGCACGAACAGGGAATTCAAATCATACTTTTGGGGCAGTGGTAAAAGCAAACCTAAAAAGTCAACTAAGAAGAAGACACAGCAGGTTTCTTTGCGTTAAAAAGTTTTGTATAAGTAATTTAGATTTTCATAGCTTTTACAAAAAATGTATACTTAGTTTGGATTTATAAATATTTATTTAGTACTGAATAAATTATAATCTAACCTACTGAATAGTTGTATAGGTATTTCATTGAATTTCATAAAAACTTTTGATGTCAATTATGAAGTATAAAAGTATATAATTTCCGAGTATAGTTAATATCGCGCGTCGGTTGAAGATGGTCGGCACAGCGGCGTCTGTGCCCGCGCCGCTATTTCCTAATTAAGACCAATTGTGCACCGGATAGAACACGTGCCAAAATGTGTGATGTCTTTTTAATGCCATTCCGTCATCGTGTATACCTACACCTTTTGTCAGTATTTCTAATTTGAACTGACCATGATAAATATTTTATTTGTTGACAAAATATGATCTTCGTGCTTTTTGGGGGATTAAAGAGTCTAGGCGTAAATACCTACTGGTCACCGGCTAGATATGACTTGTATAATTTTTCTCGTAGGTCACGTAGTTCTCTTGGAAGCCCTACTTTGAAACTAACATGTATATTAACAACTAGCGACTCGACCCAGCTTCGCATGGGCCTATAGCCTTCCTCGGTAAATGGACTATCCAATACGAAAAGAATTTTTCAATTCGAACCAATAGATCCTGAGATTAGCGCTGTCAACCAAACAAACAAACAAACTCTTTAGCTTTATAATATTACTAGCGACCCGACCCGGTTTCGTATGGGCCTATAGCCTTCCTCGGTAAATGGACTATCCAACACAAAAATATTTTTTCAATTCGAACCAGTAGATCCTGAGATTACCGCGTTCAACCAAACAAACAAACAAACTCTTCAGCTTTATAATATTAGTATAGGTAGATACAAGTAGTATAGATACCAACCTATCATAATCCAAAAGCAGGGCAAAGGTATCTTCTCATACAGAAAAGGCACGAGGATTGATCACCACGATTGCTTAAGTTGATTTGGCGATTTTAGACTCATCTTTACATAGTATAAAACAAAGTCACTCAAGCTGTCTGTACGCTAAGATCTTTTTAACTCCACAACGGATTTGAATGCAGTTTTCAGCAATAGATAGAGTGATTCAAGAGGAAGGTTTATACGTACAGTTTGATTATGAGTATTAATTATAAATCGGTTTCCTTACGATGTTTTGAAGTCTGCAGATTCATTAAAAAAGTCATAATATTGCCCGGTATTGAGCCCGCAACCTCATGCCTGAGAGCCGGGCGCTCTAATTACTGGGCCATCACGGCGGAAATATATACTGAATTGTTAAATATTTAGACTCATAGCCATCTACATAGCTCCCAGTCGCCATGACTTTTTCCGCCAACTTCAACAATAATCGTGAAATTTCAGCCAATTCACACAAAACTTTAACAAATTATACACCTAAACCTTTCTCATGAATCTTTCTAACACTTAAATTTTATTTAAATATTTGAATTCGTTTATAGGTAGTATGTGTATATGTATTATTAAAAAGTTATTTGACATTGACATTACAAACACACTTTTATTTATTTATTTGTATAGAGTTGTAGTTTGAATAATGTTTGATGCTTATGAGCGTGTATTCGATTCGTGACGAAAACTTCATGTTTTTGCGTTTTGCCCAAAGCAATATCGTAATGATGTGAGCAGATTATTTAAAAACAATTACAGTTTTAAGAAAGATTAAGTCTTGATTTAGACAGCTACAGAGTAAAAGTGTAATTTTTTATTATGGTTTTTTAAAGCGAAGACAATCCTTTCATAGCGTTCTACGAAAATAGACGTCAGAGTTAACTTTCAGAACGAATACAACCTTTACAGTACGCCAGAATATTATGTTTTATGCATTTTTTCAACAGGATATACAGTCTTAAAGTCAACTACAGAGCCAAAATTACGAAAATATTACTATTATGTATTAAAAAACAACGTTGAAAAAGTACAAAATCGGTTTATTCTGACAATTTTTTTTCACCATTATTTAAATAAAAACATAACTGATATATTTATTTTATGAAAAAATAAAATAAATAAATTCTCTTGGGCACATTCCCAGATGACGGCGATGTGGAGGAATTTTTTGATGCGTTATTATATTAGTTTATTTTTGGTTTAATAGTTATAGGTTTTTCTTTTTTTAATTGTACGTGTAAATATTGTATATTTGTAAAGATGTTTAAAATAAATTAAATGTATGTACCGACTTTAAAATACCGAAAAAAAAAAAATAAAAAAAAAAAAAATTTATGAGAATAAACATTATGCTTAATAACAGAATATTTTTCAGTCCGTTATACGAACTCATTTATTTTAGACAATTATTTTAAGAAGCACTGTAAAACATCGCGCGCTGTCGTTTGCCGATCAATTTCAATGATTCGTACTTATTTTGTGCGTATTTTTTTTTTCTGATGCACACAAACAGAACATTGTGTTGTACTAGTGTGTGTCAATGCTGCTACGCCCTTCTAGCAATCATTTAGATTTTGAGTTGCGCTAAATCGAATACGTCCCCTTAATGGCTTAGACTGGAACCTGTTTGAAAAAGTATATGTTGTGTAATAACTGTTTTTATCTTTCCCAGATACCTCTGGGAAAGATAAAAACAGTTAAAAGAATAATTAATACTTGCTGAAATCTGTTATTTACTTTTGTAAATCGTAAATCTTTTGTTTGTACATTTTAATTTTCATTCCATACATTTAAATTTATATGAAACATTATATGTAGGTACCTACAGGATATTGCAGTGACAAACGAATGGTCCGTTTTATTGGGGGCAATGAAATTTATCTTAGAGCTTTTATGTCACTTCCAAAAAAGATAGATGTAAAAGTGTCAGACTAGGAGCGGGAGCCGAGAGCCGGTGCGCGAGGTCATTTCAATTGAAATCAATTAAACCAATTGAGTCCAATTGAGCGGGCGGCAGATTCTGCGTTGTGCTCCGTCGCCAGAGAGATTTTATGTGAAGCGCCTACGCGGCGACCGTCACATGACTCACTTGTACATCATCCTGGCCTTTTCCTAGCATGCTCGTATTTAACAAGAATATTTACATAGTAATTGAGTACATAAACTGTGTGGACATGAAATTGAATGAAGGATTCGTGGGTTAAATACGTACATGACACTATGTAGGTTGTTGTCATGGAACAGTTTTAGGTGGGTGACCGTCCTATACCTACACACAGTACATACTGAGGATCTTAGTGCTTAGTCCGAAGCACTATAATAACTTCGTCGTTGATAGGTCCGAAGTTCGGACTTATCAACGACGAAGTTATCTCAGATTGTATTGTCATTGCGCTCCTGATCGGGTCATTTTTCTTGGCAATGTGTGACTGTAATACACCCAACAATGTTTTAAGTATTGCCGGCCAAAGTTGAAAATATTGCAGTTATTGTAAAAAAAAATATTTTCTGTTTACCGTTTATCTTAATAAAAACAAAATTCGATTAATTACGATGGTTGGTTATTTTTGTTGAGGCTGAGTTCCAGTGCCCTGAACATCGACGCACCGTTGCCAGCCTATCGGTCTTTTATCGGTTAAGAACATATCGGAGAGTGAGTTTTGAAATTGCACAACTTAATTCCACCATCGGACGAGCAGAGATACGACAAAGCGTTACTGCTACATGGTTGACGTTCCACGGTCTTCAACAAAGCACGTTGATTCTACATTTGTTGTGCTAACTGCTACTACTAGACTGTGGAATTCACTGCCCGTCTCTCTGTTTCCCGACAATTATAATCTAGGTATCGTCAAGACACGAGTGTACCGATACATCCTAGGCAAGCGTGCTTCACCTGAGGCCGCATCATCACATAAGATCAGGTGAGCTGCGGCCAAACGCAAACTTTTAGAATACCTACTTATATGAAAAATGTTTGTAATTTCTCTTTTACGATAATGTTTAAAAAAAAATACTGAGATCGAAATATGAAATATAAAGTCCAATTAAGGAGCTACCCATACCTACAAATTCACTTAAAACTTTACAAGGCTAGGTAGGTACGCCTCAAATTGGAAGAATTGATAACAAATTCAGCTGGGTTGGATGCCAGTCTACCCGGATGTAGCGGAATAAGTATCAGTATTTAACATGGAGCGTCTGTCATTTGTGCCTCTAACCTATGTGATCGAAATTATTCTGTCATCATGACATCATAACAATACTTTCTAGTAGCATCACGCTGACGTGGGAGTTTATTCTAAGTATTATGTGAAAAACCAACTTTATTAAATTTTATTTCAATCCGTACATTTTACTACGAATGCGACGTGTATAAGTCATTTCGTAGTATTCTTACCTATATACCTACGATTGTTAAAAAAATATTTTTGCGGTATATTTTAAAATCTTTGACACTACGCTATGTGTAATATGTACATGTACTTTTCACACAACAATCAATTTAATACTGTAAATTGATTTTCAATATGAAGTCATTGAAAGTATCGGCAACAGTTTTTTACGTAAGTAATAAAAATAGGGTTTAAGCAACTATAATACTAATAACTAAAGCTTGTAAAATAATATAGGTACGCGTCAAACATAGAAACTCTTCGTTTTTTTTTGTAGTCGGTTAAAAAATAAAGAACCCTAGACCGCTGAACCCAATAACTGGGCAACTGAGCTTGGCTTGGTATTTATTTTTGATGTGTTTTTTAAAAATGAAACCTAGATAGTACGATTTATCGCCCCCGAAACACCCTGCGTATATATACTAAATTTACAAATAATGATACACTGATATCCAAGCAAGTACCTACCTGGCGATAATTAATGTCAAACATTTTCCTGATTATCTTTTTTTTGTTGACTTTTGAAGTGGAAGCTTCATCACATTTACACTCACCATTTCTCATCAACACTTATAGGTATGTGCAAATGTAGTTTCTTATTATTCTGTTTGTGGTTAGTTCACTCATATCAAAGACTAGGTTTCACCTGTAGGATATTCTTCCGGATATTTTTTAACGGGGATAACGCAGCTTTTTTTCTATTAGCGAGTTTTCTTTTTCAGAATCGGAATAGTAGTTACGGAGATGAAAGCGGTCAAACATAAATACAAACGACTACTATAAGTATATTATAAAAAGTATATATGTTCGATATTCTGCTCTTAATTTTCTACGTTGAGCAGTTCTAGCCTTTTCTTAATGTTTATTACCTACCAAGCGGCTGAGATTCACAAGTCAATATTTTAGTTGTACTTAATTTGGAGGTACTGGTCGCACCAGCAGTTTGCATTGGACTTTAGATTACTATGATTAGATGTACCTACTAGAACCAATTATGGTAAATAAAGCTTTTTCAACAAAAAGAAAACCGCCTTCATAAGCTAAAAAGTGAAAAAATAACTTTAGCACAGAACACACGTTACTTTACTTTCGGAAGTCGGTGGCGGTGGCGGTGGCTTTGTGTTTGTTGTTTTGTATTGCCACCGACTTCCGAAAGTAAAGTAATGAGATCCATTAAGAAACGGCGACACACTTAAAAGAGATTGTAAGTCCTCCAAATATTGAAGAAACTAAAACGTCGTTTAAGTAAGTTTTTTGGGATTTTGTTGATTTTCTCAAAAAGGGCTAGATCAATTTTGGTAAATGTATACTAATTAACCCCTTTCGAACAACAAAATAATTTTGCAAATCCTTCTATATATGACAAAGTTATGCCCGAAAATACATAAAATATTCGAATTGATAACCTCCTCCTTTTTGAAGTCAGTTAAAAAATGCTTTTATAGGCACAACTGTGCAATAAAATACCCTCATGTAGGTATATGAAATGTACACTCATTCAATGCCTTCAAAACTCTGCCCAGCCAGTATGTAAACGCAAATCTAACATTTTTGGAGAAACGAATGCGTTGGGTGGGTTGGGTTTCGGATAGCCTGTAACTGTAACTGCTGATGTGGAACTTTTTGTAATTTAAGCATGATTAGAATAGTTCTCAAGTAAGTAACTGACATTTTATGTTTGTATTGATAATAAAGTTTCTTTAAACCTAAACCTAGATTAGCAACATCTCATGTAACAGAAATGAATTTGCGATTCAGTTGTTTTTTTTTTAGATTTAACTTGTTTATTTTTAGACGCTATGGCACACAATATTGCTGCTATAAGCTGCCAAATCCACTATTACGCCAATTATTTCACACCTTATTACCCTCTGCTTTGAACAAGGAACTTTTCCTACTGCCCTAAAACAAGCTGTAATAACACCTGTGTACAAGAGTGGTGAAACAGCTGATCCGTCTAACTACAGGCCAATATCATTCTGTTCTACCGTCCTTATCTAAAATTGTCGAAAGATTAGTTAATCATCGGTTGACTGGATATTTAACAAAAAATAACATAATCTCTCCCTCACAGTTTGGCTTTAGACAGGGAAAGTCCACAGAAGACGCAGTCCTGGGACTTACATCTATTGTCACTGATAAACTGGACAGTCGTGATAAATGTCTGGCAGTATTTCTAGACCTAAATAAAGCCTTGGACACAGTCTCTGTCCCCACACTTTTACACAGGCTAAAAGGCATTGGCGTAAGAGGAATGCCACTTAAACTAATTAAAGAATACCTGACCGAACGCAGATACGTGGTAAAAATAGGATAAGTCACAAGTTTCGAAGAGATAGTCACATACGGAGTAGGACAAGGTAGTATGCTCGGACCGACGCTGTTTCTCATTTATATAAACAGCCTATGCAACAAGAGTATCGAAGGTGAGCGCCTTCGATACTCATGTTGCATAGGCTGTTCATATTTTCATATGCTGACGATACAGCAATTGTTTTCTCGGGAGAAAACGTGGAACAGCGTCGGTCACACCGCCGAACGTGGCTTGGCTACAATAGCTACCTGGCTCGATCGGGACCTTTTAACCCTAAATGTTTCAGAGACAAACTACATATGTTTCTCCATTTCCAACCGTACTCAGCCATCACAAGATCTCCTGATTAAAATCCATACCTGTTCTGACACACCTAACACCAACTGCTCTTGTTTAAACATTAGTAAAGTAAGTAGCACCAAATACCTAGGTGTGTAATGCTTAATCAAACGCTATCGTGGCATTTGCACCTAGAACTAATAATGAACAGAGTCAGAATATTAATCTGGACCTTCAAATCTCTTCGTCACGTAGCTACTAAAGATCTTATCCAACAAAACGTTTCCCTGGGTCAGTCTATATTGACGTACTGTTTGCCAATTTGGGGTGGAGCATCAAAAACAAAGTTTTTAGAACTAGAGAGGGCGCAGAGGGCTCTACCAAAAGTCATGTTTTTTAAACCATTAAGATTTCCTACAGAAACCTTATACTTAACTTCAAACCTCTTAACAGTTAGAAAGCTCTATGCCCAGCAGATAACAATAAAAAAACATAAATCCCTCCCCTTTGTCACTCCCAGAACACAAATTAGGCGGAAGGAAAGAAATGTAGCTCCAGAATCCTCAGTCAAAACTATATTTGCTACAAGACAATACATAAAGCAGTCCTCTCGTATATACAATTACCTTAACAAAATACTCACCATATACTCTATGACATACCATGACTGCAAAAAGACTTACTGAATGGTTGACAAACAAAAGTTGTGAAGAAATTGAGTCTATACTCCACACAATCACATAATTCCCAAAATACAGATAATCTCAACACATACAATTGGCTACTGAACTAAAACAAAAAACACACAAAACAACATAATAACCCATACCAATACACACACTCTCTTACCCTACACACACACACAAAACCCTGCGCGCATACTTTATTTATTTAATTTCTTCTTTTTTATTTTGCTATAATATTGTTAAATACTTTTGGCATGCTTCCAAAATTATCTGTTGATTATTTTCTCCCACATATTATGTTTAATTAACATAAACTGGAGGAGCGGAACCACCTAATACAAGCAAATCTTTGCTTAAAAGGTAACTCCAAACTTAACGGTGTCTTTACATATTACTTGATGAAATAAACATTTTTATTATGATTTATTCATATTTCCGGTTTATTTCTACACAGCAACAAAAAAACGCCGAGCTTACAAAAAAATCCATTAATCAAAATTAACGATTTTGCAAATAATCAAGCTCGTCCGCATATAGTTTGCGTCCCTGGGTATTATACACCCTCTACGTCAGTGTGTAGGTCCGCGTGTAGCACGGTCTACGAAATAGGCGTTAATTTCGTAGATTTTTGTTGTTGTTGAGATTTGATCGCCCATATATGGAAATAAAACACAGAAACATCAACGAGTCTTAGATACGATAATCGCTCTTTGGTTGTGGCTCAGAATTTCTCTTATTAATAAATGCGTGGTAAAGTACACCAGCATTAACACAATATAACCGTACATTTTTCGATTTAAGTGTGGCGTAACTTTAACCTGGTTTTATTTGTGAATGAGAAGGTGTTGGAAGTTGCTAAGTTAGTGAGTGAAATAATTATGCGACGGTAGCTGTCGATCGATCGCGGTCTAATTGCACCCTAATTTTTTATAGACGAATTTCATTAGCTTAGCAGTTATAAATAATATGCATACTATATTTGTATCTTGGACTTTATTATATTATAACATACCTGGTTTAATTATGAGCCTACTACCTAAAAGCTCACAGTTTCTCAAGTAGATATAGAAATGCAATAGTTTTCGCGTTAGCTATTGAGGCGCCTACGTAAGCAGCGTTTAATTTCAGTCGACACGAAATCTTCCGATGCGACCAACACAGAATCCTTGAACAGATCACGCAATAACCGTTATGACACTTCCCACTTTGGTTTCCACACTTCACAATCATCACAGTTCTGTGGCACAAAACACAATCTGTCTTCTACCAAATTTCTTTTAGAAGACCAATGCACTAGAACACAAAAATATAGACACACACGACTTGGTCAGAAAATGTGTTTGACCATGACCCATTTGTTTCAAACCTCACACACTGCAAATGCGACGAGAAGTGCATCAGCGAGTGCAATTCGTGTTGTCTGAAAGTCACCAATAAGCCCAATGAAGCAGAGATCCCGCTGGCGAGCGCCAGCACCAACCTAAATAGACTCTGATCATCTAAATTGACTTCAATTAAATAACAACCGAAATTGTTGAAATGCGCCATTACTCCCTCGACGCTAATCTAAGTGCCAATAGTCAGGGCGAATGTTTTATTAATAATAGCCAGCAATAACTGTTAATTAATAATTAAGCGATGTGTCGTCGATCGGCACAGTGCGCGCAGCGTCGCTGTCTCGGCGCAGCGCTCATTCATACCAGCTGCATCCGCGCGAGCCTCTGTTGTACCGGTGATATTGCTGGTTATCGATTAGAACTATATTTTATTTGTTGGGATAGTAGTAGCATTTAATACCGAACAGATTGTTGATTTAAATACGGTACTTGTCAAATATTCGTTTGATACTGGGATGGTATGGTAAACAACTTTACATACTAGTGGTACACACCTCATGATATCTTGGGGTTGTACAAATAGCTATTATTTGCAATGGATGGGATTATTTTCCCACGACTATAAATCATATAAGAGACATATGAGTGCTGTTGATACGGATTTACAATAAAGTACTATGGACTTTCAAAATAATGATGTGGGCGGTTGTCCTACAATAGCATCGAAACAAACAAATATCGGGAGAGTTTGTGGGAATCCCGCATGGTCCCGACGACGACGGTGCGGCGCCCGCAGCAGCCGCGCGAGGGGAGCCCGGAGTCAGCGCTAGCGGCGCGCCGGGGGAGTGGCTGCACTGCGCTGCCATTGGCTTCCAGGCACGCTCGCGCCGCAGTCGTAAGCGCCCGCTGCACGTAGTCGAATCTGTCCCCTCCGGTCCCACACTACGAGTGAGAATGGCACTTGCACGCTCGCTCTCGGCTGTCTCGGACGCGCTACTCATTGGTTCAAAACCTACTTCGAGAGACGTATTATGGTAATATAAATTGACCAACCATAGAGCAAATTCAGTTAGTTCGTTAAAGTTGATTAAAGCCATTTAACCGGGACGGACACGAGGATACGAACGGCGCGAGCGTTCGTCGATCCCGGGGGTTTGGTTAAATGAAGTCAAATTGTTTAATATCGGAGTAGATAGATAAATCTGTGTGTCGGGTTCGGTTCGGTGGTCGAGCTGAGCAGCGGCGCGACGGAGCCGAGCGAGGTGCGCGCCGAGGTAGCGGGCCCGCCGCCGCCCGCCGCCGACGGCTACATGTACGTGTGCGAGGGGCCCGGGGCCGCGCCGCGCTACGAGTGCGCCTTCGAGCCGGGGCCGCACATGGAGCAGGGGCCCTTCGACGAGCACATGTTCGGCGAGTTCGGCAAGGAGCGGCACGTGGCCGTGGTGGTGGGCGACATCGGGGAGCTGTACCGCGACGAGCTGCCGGGCTTCGCGCCCGCCGCCGCCGCCGAGCACAAGCGCAAGGACGAGCCGCTGCTGCTGCAGGCGGTGGACGCCAGTCCCGCGCCGCACCCGCCGCCGCCGCCCCCACCCTCCTCCAAAAAGAGCGACAAGAAAAAGAACGACAACAACGGAATCAAGAAGAAGAAAACTAGGTAAGTCTACATTTAGATTTTTTAATATTATTTTCTCCTCTAGTGCGTGTTAAAATGTAAATAATAATAACTTCAGAAATATACCAGTAATGTACACTAATATTATGAAGACGTAAAGTTTGTAAGTTTGGGTGTAGGATGGATTACAAAAATCTTTCACTGATTGAAAGCTCCACTATTGCCGTGTCATAGGATTTATTTTATGGTATATTTAATTTCCAAGCGGACGAAGTTGCGGGCAGAAACTAGTGAAATTATAATAATAATAAAATTTGTTATCTCTTCTGAAAACTTGCCAACGCTACGGGGCTACGAAATTTCCTATTTGCTACGAAGTTTACCGTCTTGTGTAGCAGTCTTGCGCGTAGCAAGTCCGCTACGAAGAAACTTCGTAGAGCGTTCGTAGCGGAACACTACGTAGAAATCGGTAGTTTTTAAATGAATCAGTATAATATTGGTCAAAATGCTTATTGTATTTGTAAATTTGGGATGGCTGATAGATATCGTTAATAGTATGCCGAGTGTGCCTTACATTTACGTGTCGCCTAGTGTTAGTGTGATCAAAATACAAGAGAAAAGGCATTAGGCACGAATATAATTATTTTTGATCAAGAAAAATTAATGAAACGTATGTTGAATACAAAAATAACATTTTCTTTTGCATCGTGGGCATGTTGATATTTCCCGAGATTACTGAATACTTTTTGTTTGTATCCTTAACATTTACACTAGTAGCTTTCCCATAACTATTTAGACCTCCTTATTTCTTTATTTTTATCGATCTACAACCAACAAGTTACAATTTTGATTAAACTGTTTATAAAATAAAATATATAAATGCAGATGATTCCTCCAGTACCCAGGCTGTTTTGATTATTTCAAAACAACTACATTTAAGCAACACACACATACAAAAGTTACTATTGAGGCTACCTGCAGCCAATTTTTTTATATTGTGTATTGCGTTACGAATGGCCAAAGGCCCTTTTATGTCGACACCATTTGATAATTTTATTAAATCCATTTGTTTTTGACGTCTAAACCGATTTTAATTATTCTGCCAGGCTTCGTGTGTCAATTATACGGATTTTAATGTTTTGTCAAAAGAAAAGTGATACAAACTCTTCAAATATTTGGGTTTGAAGTGGATATTATAGTTCCACATGCATCGGCACGCGCCGCTGTCACAGGTGACCAGCGCAGGCGCACCCTCCCTAAATTAACTGTATCGTATCGTCGCCAAACCACCCCTGTTCTATTAATTATTTGCATAACTAATACGATGATTTTTAATACGTGATAATACCATATGGCTGCATGGTGGTTTATTAAATGTTTATGTTTTTTTTTATTAAATAAGTGTTTTTAATGATAATAAAAGATTTAATAATATTATTATATGTACAAATGATGGTATTAACCGTATATTCTACGGAAAGGAGGTAAAGAGGAGCGTAGCGGCAAACAGCTCATCTCTCTATACTCAACTCACCCTGGGTAACCCACTAACCCTAGTACCTACGTAGTCAATTTGTCAGTGAACCCTGGTGATCATGGAAAAAAATGCTCTTTATTTATACTCTTTATCCAGTAGAACGCGCGGATGCAAGCTACCCAAGACCGGGTTGGTTGGCGATCTCTTTGGGAGGCCTATGTTTAGCAGTGGACAGCAATAGGCTGATATGATGATGATGATAAACCAGTAGAATGGAAGAGCTCAAAAATAAAACACAGATAACTTAAACTATGATGATTCAAACCGAGTAGGTACATACAAAATAAGTGTGTGTGTATGATGAGTACAAGTACGAAATGATGACCGTTGCTTATTATTTTTTAAAAGATCCCGGTGCGCTTTTCAATATATTAATGGTCCGATACGGGACAAAACGATAAAAGATTATTATTATTTCTAGTACTTTACAAATAACATGTCTGATATAACACATAATAGCGTGAAAATAAAATTCATAACGGCTCGCCACCCTTATGATCGGGACAAAACCTCTGGCGGCACCCTTTTCTAAGAAACAACACTGCTTGTTACAGACGTCTTGCTATAAAACTACAAAGGCGACATATTTCGTTCAGATTAATTACCCGTATGACCGCGGGGAGTCAATTGCCTTATCTCACCATCTCTTGAATGGAGGGTACAGCGCTTAATGAATGTAGTTGCAACACCAGCTCAATGATCGCTTTGTTGATAGCGTACGGGAACAATTATGTACTTAGTTCATCTCTAAATATTTAGGTAGGTAGGTACAACGTAGGTAAATTATATAGTCTGTAGGTACCTAGTGTAACTAGGTACGTAGGGTTCTTTTTACCAACTAGAACCATGCTAATTAATGACTATACTCCGTTCACAATAAGATTAGACATATACACAAACCTTTTTTACAGTCCGTTCAACCGATTTTGACTTATATTGCGTTGGTGGCATGACAAATGGCAGCTGCAAAAAACAGTTGTTATTGTAACCACTTTTTTGCCTCTAATGTCATCCTTAAGCCTACGGAATAGAAGTCAAAATCGGTTGAAGGGACTGTAAAAAAGGTTTGTGTATATGTCTATTCTGATTGTGAACAGAGTACCTATATATTTATTCAATGGAGATATTTGGTTTAACTCTTTGTGTTTTAAATATAAAATTAGGTAGGAATTTAGCGATAGGTAACTTACCTACATGTCTACTAGACAACTTTTTTTTTAAAAGACCTCGATGACAGGCACAACTACTTGTTGTAATAAATATTAAATAAAAAAGTGGTGTAACAATTAATAACACGACGCCACTATAAGTTTAAAGTCAATTGGCAGGCAATTAGAGGTGCTCGCGCGCAACGGGGGTGAATTTCGTTTCACGCTCAATCAATTTCTGCGCGTGTGCAGCCCGCAGCCATATTGCACGCGTCAGATGGTAGATGTGCTTGTGGATGATAGATAAGAATAAATTTATTTGTGAATGTATAATAGAGAGTACCTTTACTTAACAAGTTGTTTTGTTTTTAATGGGGAGTCGTACATTTTTTTATAAATCACTCATGAGCTTGTCTACAGTTGATTTCTTCTTAATAGAAAGGGTTCTCAATACAGGCTGCAATCTTTGCTAGATTTTACTATTCTTACTTGCTTTTTTGTTAATTGCCATAAGTTTTTTAAACATAACTTTTCCTTCACAGAACCACTTTTACGGCGTATCAACTGGAGGAGCTGGAGCGAGCGTTCGAGCGCGCGCCTTACCCCGACGTGTTCGCGAGAGAAGAACTGGCTCTTAAACTTAACTTGTCTGAATCACGAGTACAGGTTAGTAACTAGGTACTCCATACAAGTTGAAGTTACGTCAAAGCTTATTACATGCATAATAGGGTACCTACCCTATTATACATGTAATAAGCTTTGATTTTTGATGTGGATAAGTACCTACATATCCACATTTAAAATCTTGTAGATTTCGTAATATTAATTCAAATCTTTTCCTTTCAATAGGTTTGGTTCCAAAACCGAAGAGCGAAATGGCGTAAACGAGAGCCTCCACGCAAAACAGGGTATATCGGTTCCAGTTCACCAAGTTCAACAACATTAGGTGGTGGTTTCTCCGGCATCGGAGGTAACTTACCAGCCTTCCCGCAGAACGGTCTGCCCGCGCCCTCAGATTCCTGGTCGTACCAGCACTCCTACGAACTCTCCTCGCATCATTTACTATCATCCGGCAGCGGTGGATACCCGGGCTTCAACGCACAGCCAGCTGCGTATTCTTACACGACCGTCCTCAATGGCCACGACGGGCAGATGTTCGCCCCGCGGCACTCTTATGAATACGGCGAGGGTAGCCCACCTCCGCTTGGCGTCCGCGACTACCCAATGATGGCGGCGCACTCGCCGCAGATGGATGCGCACGCGCACGACGAGAAGCTGGAGTATCGCTCGCACGAGCACGAAGACAAGTACTCGGCGTGCGCGCTGCAGGACGAGCCGCCGCGGTACGCCGCGCCGCCCGACGACTACGACAAGTGCGCGCTCGTGTCGCACGACAAGCACTACGACATGGAGCGCCACTCCGACCTCACGCAGCCCGTTGTCGTCAAGATGGAGCCCAGCACCGGCCAGGCATACACCACACTGCCTCCTTTTTTGAATTGAAATACTCCTTTTCGAAATTATCCTAGCGTTAGTGTACTAAGCCAGAGTAATTTCGAAAGGGAGTATTAGCGAGTAGGTAATATAGCAGATGGATAGGAAATAATGCAGATTATCTTCTCTACCGTTATTTTGTAATGCTATTAAAAGGTATATTTTGTATGAATAATTCACTGATTATAAAAAAAATTAGTAATGAATTCATAAAAAGTGAAAAATAATTATTACATATTTTGATACGTACGTATAATATATCTAGGTAGGAATTAAAAAATAGATTCTATTATTGGTATGCGATGTAGGTACCTATACGTCTTGAAGGACCTAGTTAGGTAATTTTTTTATATTTTTATAGTTATAAATTTATGAGGCGATTTAAAGTTTTTGCAATAATTGTAAATATTTAGATACTTATTTAAATATAATTAGACATAAACAAATGTGCCTCTTTAAAATTTAATTTGTTTAAAGGTAGTGTGTAATTTATAAGCTACCTATGATTATTTAGTACTCTCACTAAAGTTTAAGGCCGCTCTGAGCGCAGCGGTGCGGGGCGCTCGGCTGCTTGCTTCGGAGCAGCCCTAAAGATTGTTGAGAGTTATAATTCGAATAGTAGGTACTACCCGTTTGGATGCTAATGAGATCGAGAACTCAATTATTCAGAATAGAGTGGTATGCCAGTGTTTGACTGAAAGTGAAAACAACTCAATTCTCCCGATGTCACGGTACCTACCTACATTTATGAAAGCTCAGTTTTGTTAGCATTTTACCGGTTAGTTGAAACTATTCAATGAGTAGAATACTCGAAGACTTCGCTTCTCGTGCATTCCTTGTGCCTTATCTTTACAGTGCCTGTTATCGGTCTGTATGCCAAATAATATCGTTGATACATGCATCTTTTATATTTTCTTAAGTTCTTTATTTAGTCTGTACATAACAGTACTTTATATAAAAAAATAAGTGTTAGATGTTACGTTAGCTATTAGTTTGTAAATAAGTTCTAAAAACGTGAACAGCTTGTGCCAAAAAATATGTAATAAGTAAGTCGCCCCAAAAATGGGGTAGCATCCAATAGGTGCTTATTTAGACATCGAGTTTTAGGAGATAGGTAGTTTAGTTTGAATAATTTAATTTTTATTTATTTGAATAACAAAACATTCGTTTCCTGTTGTCGTTGTAGAAACACATCCCGCTGTACAGAGTGGCACAGTTAAATTAAACCTACTTACAAAAAAAATTCAATAAAAAATATATCAATTCCTTTGGAAGTGAAGTACATATTATGTAATATCCCAAAAACGATATCTAAGATCGATAGAACCTAATGAGTCAGTGAATAGTAAAGTCAAAGTCAAATCATTTATTTCAATAAGACCATTAAAGGCACTTTTGAACGTCATAAAAAAAAAGTTGATTCTAGTTGCCCCTTCCAAAAGGTAGTTTCGTATGGAGAAGAATGGGCAATAAACTCAATACTTACTCTTTTAAAAAAAATGTGTACAATATTTTGCATTTACAGTTTATAGTTATATAACTATACGTGAACACGATGGACCCTTCATAAAAAAAACACTATATTGAAGTATGTACAAAGTATTACAAGATTAAGAACGATAGCCAAGTTGTATACATAGATACATAGCGTTCACATATTATTATTTACAATTATTGAAAAAGTAGACAACAACTCCTTACATTTCAACAAACTATGAACTAGTGTGTGAACCAGAGCAAGAATTAAATATAATGTATATATATATATTAAGTACAGATTGAGTAGTTTTGATTAGCAATCAGTTTGATTTTGTCTAGACTGTAAATTGTCCTATGGAGCCCAGACCAGCATGTTTCCAAGCATTCTTATCATGGATATAATCCTCTAAACTGTAATATGCTTGTTTACAGAGTGTACTTTTAATATATGTTTTAAATTTTCTTTCACTTAGTTGCAATATATCACTACGAATTTTGTAATAACACTTAACACAGTACCCCATAAAAGATTTATGAACTTTAGACAAACTTTAAAAATTAAAAGTCTCCAAAATTTCCACAAATGAATTCACAAAATAGCATCCTAATCATAATGGTTTGGCGTGATAAAGCCCACTCAGTTTGAATACCTACTTATTTGTAGGTAGATGTTGGTATAGGTAATAAGAGTCTTCCTTCGTCTTGACACGACCTATCACGGTTCGGGGTCGGCGAGTCAATGACACGTTCACGGCATTATATTCTTTGTTACAATTGCTGGGTGGTCAATTTGTCCTACGAAAACCGCCCCTAGGTACTGTTACGGAATACGTAGCTGTATGGCGCTGTCAATTTTAATTTGTTATCATCCGGTTGACTAAATCTGACATATTTTAGGCTCCAGTTATATAAGGGTTTAGTACTACCAAAACGAACCAACACACGCCAAAATATCTCCCATTTTTTTGAAGATATTTATGATTTAGCATATTTAACGCTGAATAATTTTAACTTTTTGACTGTCATGCAACAAAGCAAAAACGTGCACTCGGCGCTAAGCTACGAAGTACCTATACCCCGTCTATTGGGTTATTAGTTTTTTGACAGCTGCCTTAAAACATAACTATTACCGATTTCCTAAAAGTAGGTAAACTTCAAAATGCGTAATAAAATAAATATATAAACTCCCTTATCTTATTGGATTATCTTATTCATGACCTCTTACAGACATTATAATACAGTATGCGTAGATATCAGTTTTGACAAAAAACATAAATATTGTTCACTAGTTCCAGCTGTCAAAAAACGGTTAAACCAGTGGACAGAGTTTACGTATACGAGTCTGCTGCCTATGTAGTCGTGACCATGGCGTGTTGGGCATTTTGGTTTGCCATCTATAGGTACATGACTGTGGCGATCAAAAGGGTAACTCCTCTTAACTCTTCTAAGCAGCAAGCAAGCAGTAATTTCTGGATGCACATTTAAACTGTTTTTGCTGGATAGTAATGTACAGACGCCAGTACATCAAGCCATACCAAACTGTCTAATTTTCCCAATTGAATATATATAATGAACCTTATTCTATTGTAATAAAGCTGAATATCTATCAAAGAAATTTGACATATTGTTGTAGGTTGATGTGCTGCTCTGTACATTCGGTTTATTGAACGGGTTTGGCCCGTTTACCGTAAAGCATAATTACGACAACATTAAATCGGTAGAATGTTGAATTTTAAGTGGAGGTGTAGAAGTGGTTTTATCATGGTGAATGCTTTAATTAATATTCTATTGAAGGAATATTCTGTAGCAGATAGCCTTTCTTCTTACACTTACAGCTAATGATTAGTTATAGACTCATATCTTTATCGATTTAGGTATTTAACTGTTTGGTATTTAGAGTTAGCGACTATTATTTTTAATATTTGGGATATGGGCGGGCATCACAAGTTACTTCTGTTTAAGAGTAAATAAACAATATTTGACTTCACAACAACTTGTAGTTTTGTCAAGTACCAAGTAATATTTTTATTTTTGTAGTAAGTTTATATTGATAGGCCAAAAAATCTTCGTATTTTCTTTGAAAAAAAAAAAACCAAAGCTTTTACTAAATGTATCTGCTAACATTTTAGTTTTGGAAATTGTATACTGTATTAGAGGGGGTAAATAAAACGGGGTTAAAAAACTTATGTCCTCTGCATGTGTGTTAGTATAATGGAGCATTTACACTACCTAAGTTAATGTTAAGATGAGAGAGCAATAAGCTAGATATTTTGTAATTGTTAATTATAAGGAAGACGAGAAATTATACAAATGTGCTTAAAGTGAGTTTTTTATTTAAAGGTTTAAGTAGGTAGTACCTAGGTTCCTTTTTCTTACACTTATATGTACACGCGTCAATAGGTACATATGCACAACTTACAACTTTAAAGGTTTTCTATACAAAGAACTATTCAAAATTTGCAAAATATCTAAAAGTAGAGCATTTCTCGAGTTTTACTATCACTCATTGAAGGTCAACATCTAACGAAAGAAAAAAATAACGGATTGCGGAAAGATGGTAACTGTTTGAGATGTAGGTACTAAGTAAATAAGTATTTATAGCGTTTCATTAGCTGAGTGGACATTTTAAATCACTAGATTGTGGCCATGAATTTGAATAAAACCTACAACTTGTGTTAGAAGCAACTTGGTGTTTAGTATTTCTCATCGCGTGACTAGCCAGTAGCGTCCGCGACTCGCAATACTGTCAGTTTCTCTGCTTATCCACCCTAAAACCGTCCTGACGGGCCCAAATACCATCACCACTAAAATGGTACTTCTTTTCAATGGTATACAACACTAAGCTTAGGATTTGGTCATCAGTAAGGCTGTTAAAATGCACATTATTCACACACACGTTATTCTCTCTCAATGCTTCATTTGCATCTCGTCCTTGTCGCATACCAAGCAGGATGTCTATGTAGTATTTTACTTCAGAACTGGAAAGAAAAGGAGGATGTTATCATTGAAGTACCACGGAATAGAAAAAAACAAGTGGAAGTCCACGCAGCTGTTCTGCGCGTGTCACAATTAAGCGGAAAGTATGTAAAATAATAACAACCTGCAACAGATTTAATTTTGTATGAACAACAAATTCAACTTTGACGAAAAGCTTATTTTTTGTTTATACAAAATTGAGACAACAAATATATGACCGTCACATCATATTTGTACAGTAAGAGAGCTTTATGTGGAGGTCAGAAAATACAGCATCAAATAAATCTTTATAAATCCATGTGTCTTCTAAAATGGAAAGAAAGAAAGAAAGAAAGAAACAAAAAGCATTTATTAGCCCGCACAGGACGAAACACACAAATAACAACAAGGTTTAAGTATTATTACAAAATAAAAAATAAGAAACGAATCGGTCCTGTACGATGCCAAAAGGCCCCTATCTCAACGTTTTGTACATAATTAAAGAGCATAAAATGGACATGGACCATCTACTTCATATAAACAAATGCACGTTACGTTACGCTGTGTTTGGTTAATATTATGATATATGTTACGACTAATAGTCGAACTGCGGCTACACCTAGTTTTAGCCGGCTACAACTAGGTGCAGCCGGCCATATGCGGTTAAAACTAGATGTATCCTACTTATCTTCGGTTAGAACTAGGTTTAGCTTCTTTTAAACCCTGCAGACAGAAATCCCCGTGCAGCAGGGCTCCGTCGACCGTCTCCGAGCTCGCAGGCTACATCTAAGTTTAACCAACTGCTACCGGCTACACCTCGTTCTAGCCGGTTAAAATCGTGTATTGCCGTTGTCCCCGCAATTTTGTCGCCGTCACGGGGACAAGCTTCTAGATAAGGGACAACGACACGTCATAAAATTTCATTATCGTTGTCCCCCTTACGTACATTCCGGCAAAGGGTATAGTTAAAGCCTGTAATACATGTTGGTCGAGCTTAGACCAACGCGAGCCTAGACAAATTTACACAAGGCAAGCTCTAGGTACTGTCTAGACGTTCGGCAAGTTTGAAGGAAGCCAATGCCAACGGCCAATATAGACGAGTTTTGAGGAGATGCCCCACACGTTGGGCGCTGTCAGTTTTTATTGTGCATTGAAACAATATGGATGGACGACGACGTCGAAATTATCTCAGTCGCTGCTATTTATTTAATGAGCGCTTCCAATTATTATGTCAGTGTATACCGCACTAAAGTTGTGAAAAAGAAACGACAAAAAATAAGGTGGTGGTCTACACACGTTGGCGCTTGTCCATACTCAACCAACTAGGCAAGTGACACCGAGCGATAGCAAGACCAGTCACAAGGCAAATATACCGTCTACATATTGGTTTTAGCCTTCACTCGACATCGCTCGGCCAACATTTAATGCAGGCTTAAAATTTCACGTTGTCGCTCGGCAAGCCCGAAACTAAAATTAAAGATAGGTATTATGTAAGTATATGATGATAAATTTTAACATTGTAGGTTATGTATTTTTTAATTTTATATGTAGACATTTGTATAGGAATAACAATTTTACTGCAACGGGGACAACGGGAAGTAATTTAAATTATTTTATTCAATTCCCTTTGTTCCCTTCAACGGGGATATGGCCGACGGGGCCAACGGGAATACACGGTTAAAACTAGGTGTAGCCGCACTTCGAGTTTAGCCGTAACATATATTTCTAACAGAACCGCACATAAAATAGCGCAGCAGTCCGCTAAAGTAAACTATCACAAATATGTATAAGAATTTAGTAGATATAGTATTAAAAATTAAACTTACACAGGATACAGGAGTATCAAACAATTGTTAAAAATGATTCGATCATCAAACTTCTTCTTGAGAAACTGTATATTTTCATCAATGACGTTCATGGCGACATGTAGCCAGTACTTGTGTCTTCTCAGTTGGTTTAGCATACTGTTGACAAGCACTGCTTGGCCGCCATTGTTATGCGCTGGCAAGTTGTTTAGAGACGAAGATATTAGAATTGCTATGTCTCGGCCGCATACTTTGTCGCCGAAGCTATTGATGTAACTGAAGATAGGTAAAAATAAAGTTACAATGTTTTAATTATAAAACTATTCCTTACTTAAGGTCATTCTACTATTGAGAGAGAAACCAAGTACTTGAACTCGTTCTGTGATAAAAAACTTAACAAAATAATGTCGAGAAACAGCGCTTGCCACTATCGTACATAGGATGGGTGAAAATTATAAGCAAATCGAGACTCCTTCGTGACTCAAATCGTATTTAATTCGCGGATTCCAAGCGAGCAGTCCGTTTATTTGGACCAGCTTGGATATTTTTATATAAAGGATCAGTCATTTGTTAACCGGTTAGGTCAACTTATCGTTAAGCAAGCGAGTTGGCGATGTATACATATATATCAAAATAATCAGTGTCTTTTATCTTTCCTAGAAAGCATTATGGTCAATATAAAATGCATGACTCACTTGTTGAACACCTTTGTTGACGATACTAGGTGATTCAGGCTGTAGCATTGTTTCTTTGCAGACTCAATTTTGGATAGACGGTTCAGCATTTTCTTCTTATGTATGACCAGTAGGAGAATCTGAAGCACAAAATGTAGTAATTTTTTTTAGTGCCTTTAGAATTGAAATTCTTTATGATAAGCAACCTTAATTTGCTTATAGTTTTTATTGCAACTTAATTTGGATTGTTTTGTCGATCTAAAATGCTATTATTCGATACTAGCTGACCCGACAGACGTCCTGTTAATCGATTTTACAATTTTCTTAATGTACTTACAAACCTTCCCTGGACTTCCACAAATATTTCAAGACCAAAATTAGCCAAATCGGTCTAGCCATTCTCGAGTTTTAGCGAGACTGACGAGCAACGTTTCATTTTTATTATATCTAAGATAAATTAAAATTTTCATTAAAATTCCGAATCAAACATTTTTACCCTGGGATTTGTAGATAAAACTTGGTATTCTTTTAAAGTTCTCAGCTCCTCTAGTCGCTCACGAACAGTCTCTGGTCTCATGCAGTATACCTTCAGACACCGCCTTTGAGCTTCCACTGATATTCTGTACTCCTGAAATATAATAAAAGTATGCATGATACAGAAAAATAAAAAATTGCTAGTATGTAAACTATTTGCAATCCGTTCGAATGAATGATATGCTAAATGTTATTAGAAATACATAGTTAATTAATTTACCACATTACCTCCAAAACATCTCGAACTTGTATCAAAGAATTATAATTATTCTTCAATATAGCAGGTTCTATTTTCAAAGCATCTCTAATGTCTATACCGGCCAGTGTGCCAACATTTTTTAAAATAAGTTTAGTATGTACAGGATCTGCAGAGATAACAAAGCCATTTTTTCTGATTCCGGCTTCGTCAAACTTTATATCATTTTGTGCTATGTTGATTGCTTCTTGGATGTCCGACATTGGCTTGTGTCTAAGAGGTAGATAGTTTCTACAATACTTTCGGAACTCTTCTGGAGTTACTGACAGCTTCCAGTGAAGAAATCGTTCTAGCACATTCATGCGGATTGTTACTGAAATCATATTTGGTATAATTACTGAAATATCTTATATATAAAAATCTTCTGTGCGTGTGTATGAAAGTGAACTCCTCCTAAACGGCTGGATCGATTTTGCTTAATTTGTTTGTATGTGTTCCAGTGGATTCGAGAATGGTTTAGATTCACAATTGGACCCGGCAGGTGGCGCTATAGTCGGGTTGCAGGACAACGTCTGCCAGGCCTCGGCCTCGGCCTCGGGGTCTGGTAGTTTAGTAATATAATAAATAAAATAGACTAAAAATAGACTAACCAAAGTATTTTTATGAAACAGAGAACAAAAGTGTTTTTTGAGGGGTAGTAGTAAAAGGGTAGGTAGGTAGTAAATATATATATATATATATATATATTTTATTTTCCGGTGTGCAAAATCCTCATGCCTCCGCCCGTCCAGGGCGGAGGACATCCCCCGGGTGTTTCATCTCACACCTACGTCGGGGGTCGCGGGAACTGGAGATACTTCCGCAACTATATCAAATATATTTTTTTTGGTTCCGGGTTGGAAAATCCTCATGGATGTCCTCCGCCCTGGGGCGGGCGGAGGGGTCTGTCAGAGTCTTACTGACTAAAAACCACCCCGGTGTTCCACCTCACACCTACGTCGGGGGTCGCGGAACCTGGAGATACTTCCGCAACCATATCAAATATATCTTTTAAATCCTCATGGATGTCCTCCGTCCTGGGGTGGGCTGAGGGGTCTGCGTCTGTCAGACTCTTACTGACTAAAAACCACCACAGTGTTCCATCTCACACCTACGTCAGGGATCGCGGAAACTGGAGATACTTCCGCAACCCCCGACTGGTGCCGGCCCGCTAGTGCGGGCCACTTCTCGGGTCATGGGGGGGACTGAGGCGTTAGACTCCCCCCCCCGGACGTCTAAGAGGGCCCGCATGGAACACTACGCGTCGCCACTTCGGGTCCTGATGTAGGTGGGGGGCGACAGACGTCCTCGAGTCTGCCGCCCCTAGACCCATTTGGGGGGGCGTCGGCAGAGGGCGTTATCCGCCCTCCACCGACGCCCGGTGCGTCTGCTGCGGGCCGGGTGAGAGGTAGAGATCTCCCTCTCCCTTTCCGCAGCCTTCTTCTGCGACATGACAGTTTCGCAGGGGGAATATCAAATATATCTAACCTAACCGAAATTCGAAGTTCGAATCTTCGAACAAAATCGATGTGCAAATGTGTGTGTTCGATGTGCAAATAGTGTTTCTGATGGGCACCTTTTTATTTTTCTGGTGTGCTGTTAATAATATTCCATAGTAAAATCAAAGTATTGTGTGTGTGACATATATACACAAAATTATTTTGCCTAATGAAATGATAACTTACTTACATATAGATGTGTCAGCATCAGAGAAGTTCTGTAAAATTTTACTACTGGCAGGCCATTCCAACTTGTTCAATATTGTTCGTTCCATTTCAAAGTCTGGGGGAAGTAAGCCTTCTTTTTTCAAACGAGCTATTGTTCTTGATTTTACAAGTGTGTGATATCTGAAAGCAGGGTTCTTAGCTTTCAGCCACTTTCATTCAGCATCTGAGTTTGTTTAGGGTATTGTCTTGTTTTCCATAAAATAATTTTTACTATTATTGTTTTCCATTATCATCCCCCCTCATAATATTAACTTGTACTATTATCATTTATACTAATAACGCATGTCATATTAACTTATTAGTCATAACTTTCATTTGCCATAAAATTAGTTTCCATAATAACATGTGTTATAATCATTCGTTTCTATAAGTAACACATTACATAATCAATACTTGACATAAGCAACATTTAATATTATAATTTAGAAATGTTTATTATTTTGTTTATGTTATATAGTTTATGTTGGCATCTTGCAGGCTAATTTGTTTTGGCACAAAAATTCGCATAATTTAACCAGGCATAATGTGCAAATCTTTTCTCTTCTTTTTTTCTCCTTTTTTTTGTGTCTTAAAAGTTCAATATGTTGTGCTACAAAAGTTAGTGACAGAAACGAATGGCTGCAAAACCGACTCCACGTAGTGTTCTCTGCCCTACGCCTAGAGTGTAATCTAAGCCCGCGTAGGCGCGGAGCAGGCAGCAAGCCGAAGCTAGGGTGGTGAGCGTAAAACACATCTGCGATGATTAGCTCGCTTGGGACCGCCGGAGCCCCGCAGCGCCGGACATGTGACAGAAACCGTGCTTGCTGCATGTTGCATGCTTGCTTGCATGCTGCATGCTTGCATGCATAGTGTATGCTTGCTTGCTTGCATGCATGGTGTATGCTTCTTTACAAGTTTGCATGTTTACTGCATGAATTGAACAAATATGTTTTAATATCATTATGCATAAATTTTATGCTTTAGAATGTTATGCTTGATCATTATTATGATTAGAGAAACTTTGCTTAAAAAAATTATGCGTAAGCTGTTATTCAGAAATATTATAAGACGGAAATAGAATTAGGAGCAACAAAAGTATGCTAAGTAATATTAGGGAACCAATTTATTGTCAAAATGGACACTGTTGGGCTAGGTTATTATTGTGATCACACAACGCGCGAAGGCGAGCGATCGTAGCGAGTGTGCCGCGATAAAGGCCGCCGTGCGCCAGATTTCCTCTTTTGCAAAGCAAGCATGCATGGTATTTTAACATAATGTTCATGACATCAAAATTGCGCTTGTACTGAAGTAGCATTGTTGTGCTAGTATAGGCAAATGAATATTATGGTGAATAAATGTTATGGAAAACGACATTATTGAACATGAAAAATATAGCAAATAAATTTATGGATTAAAAGTATTGTGACTCTTGATTGATTATGACCAATGAAATTAGTAAAAATGATTTTATGTCATTTCAAGATTATGGCAACTGAAGCGTTCTTTCTAATAAAATTATGGCAAATAAAGTATGGAATTTAAAATTATGGCATTTTAATTTATGGCAAACATTAGTAAATCTTTGTATATAGAAGATGGTTGACATTCAGAGCAAACTAAAAATAAAATAAATGATAAATAGAACATTGTAATATTATGTTGTTGATACCATTTGATTTGGGCTATTATTTGTGGTTGTGCAAGCCCCGAATCACAGCATAGCTTTGCAAATTTTGTAGTAAAAACTACACCACAGCTTTTTAATAATTACTCTATTATACTCACTTTATGATATGTTTAGCAGAAACACTTATAAATCCACACTCTTTTAGTATTTCCCCATAGTTATCCATAGTGATTGGATTCATGCTGAACACATGCAGGTTACGGCAAGCCTCTTCAGGTGTGATACTGAACTTCTGTAATATCTGCAGGGTACACTGTAACCGGTCATGGGTTACTTCATCAATGTGTGGGTGTCTCTTTTTCAGGACTGCTAAGTAGTCTTCAGATATTGAGTCACCTGTATGATGTATATAAAATATTTGAATATTAGATGCTCTTTTGTTTGAAGTTGTGTGACTGAAAAAACGGTCAGTGGGTCGTCTTAGGAGAACCGACAATAACCTAAAGTATAATAGTAGGTATGCCATTATAGATGTGATTTACTACGATTGCAAATCACTACTATAATATTACCCCCTAAGTTAGCAAATGGTTCATTATTGTGGCATAATTACAAAATCACCTGTAGTTTTCTTATAGAAATCCAAAATCGGCATGTGACTGTATTTTCTCGATGCTACTTGAGAAAAATAATATAAATGTAAACCTCTACCACTTAAATATCTCAATCTTTTGATATACCGCATATTATAGACAGTTTATATTTTATCTTATTGTTAATAACGTTTTACAAAATGTAAATAACAACAAACACAAACAAACACAAAACATCTAAGGTCGGTCTCTTGTTGGAAATTGAAATTGACTGACAAATGACAACTGACGTCTGTCGCAGTCACAGATAGACAATGTCGTAGACAGAGACACATAATTTTATGCCGTTATGAGCTACAGCCTTTTTGTACTTCATAATTTTATTGCTAACTATTTATAAGTTTTGTATGTTTTTCATGAATATAAAATATGTAATAAAGATAATATTTTTCATTTGAAAAATAATAAGAATAATATAACAGATCAGTGATCACAGGTATGGTATACATACTACATACTACTACTGCTCAAGTTTATTGAAAACCTTTTTTTCTTCGTAATATCATGAAAGAAAGAAAGAAAGAAAGAAAAAGCATTGACAAACGAAACGAACGAAACGTTGCCTAAAATGACAATCATAAACTTAAGCTTCTTGCTCATTGACTGATTCGTTATGATATTAAAGGTAACAGCTTCATGGTCATGAGTCAGGGTCAGTCATCACAGAGTATATAATCACTACGTTTATCAGTCATTAGTAAGAGTATTGTTGTTCTGTGGTCATTAACTCATTACTGTCAAAATAACTGGGCAAAGGCGGTGGGCAAGTGTTACAACAATTTTCGTTTTTATTTCTCAAAAATTAAGATTTGTTTTAATCAACAAAAATATAAAAAGTAAATGAGTATGTGCTCTACGCAAAAAAAAAATCCGTTATGCAGATAATGTAAAAACTGTGATTGAAGGTTACTTAACTTAACTTTTGCTAATGTTTTCAATTTCCATGTTTGTATTACACTACATTAGTTAAGAAAATATTACCATTTCATGCATTACGCCAACTATGTCCTGCACCAACTGCAGCTGATACACTGACTGTTTTCAGATGGACTGGACTACATTTAAAAACCAATTCAAGCAAACTTGGCTCACTACTATTCTGAGTCTTATTTTGTTTTCTGGTGTTACTTACTTTCTGTTATGGGCTGAGGTGAGCTACTTTTTCGGCCAAACCCCTAAGACGACCCACTGACCAAAGCGTTTTCTGACGATTGGATAGCAACTGGGCAGGTTTTTATGGTTTTGATGGTATATTTTCAGAGTCAAACAATTCAAAGTAATTTGATGTTAGAGGAACTGGTGTCGGCAGCTGAGAGTATCGACGTTCATACTGGTGATGAAGCGGCACGCTATGAAGGCCGAGTCGTGCACATTGTGGGCCCCCTGAGAATACTAGAACCAATATCTGAGCCAGACTATAATATACAAGTACAAGCAGTTAAATTAAGGAAGAGAGTACAAATGTATCAATGGATTGAAGAATCTACGTAAGTGAAGTAATCTATGCAAAACGCATTCTGTTTATACTTTTAGTTAGAACACAATGTACTATTGTTTAAATTCTTTTAAATGTAAAAAGTAAATTAACAATCAATTCAGCATGTTTTACATGACCAAGGACATGAAAACAAACAAATTAGTATGTACAACTAGTTAAAGTGAACATATGTTTTAGAGAACAAGAGAACTTCTTAAGTGAACCAGCTGAGGAGTCTCGCAAGACATACTGGTACCACAAAGACTGGCGGGACTATGTAGTGGAGTCATCCTTGTTCTACATTAGGCCTGGCCATCACAACCCTGCGTCCATGCCAATGTTCAGTGAGACACACATTGCAGAAAATGTCAAGATTGGATGGTTGTACTTAGGTATGTTTATATTACAACTTTAATGTTTATTTTTGTTTGGTTACTATTGTTAGACAGTAATAATATTAATGGAAGTATTGTGAGCTGAGCATTAGAACTAACTTGTTAAGGCCTTACACTGGCAGCATGGCAGGGGATTTTTATTTAACACAGCATAATACTTTCTTACTAATATACTACTTCTACTACTTCTTACTAATACCTTGAGTTAAAGGAGTTATAGTTGAAATTTAAATTATAATCATTGTAGCTACAAAATCGAATGCTATAATATGACGTCCTGTCAGCATGGATTTCAAATTTCAACTATAATGTCATGATGTTCAGGTATATTATGTTTTCCCATATATAAATCCCTTGCTTTGTTGTGCCGCCGGTGTGCACAGGCCCTTACTTGTACTTTTTTTTGTATACAGCCTGTATTATACAGGCTGTATAGTTATGACCATAATTATGTAATAGGACTTATCAATGCTTGTAAAGTCCACAAAGCTACATTTTATAAATTACTTTATTTTCAGGTATTGATGCAAAGCGCAAAGTGAATGATTACTATGAGATTTGGTCTGACTCTAGGCCGGAGCGTAGTGATATCAAACTACATTCCGGATTCTACTACCATGGTGAGAGTGCATTGGAACATGAGATAGGCGACCTTCGCATTCACTTCTCGTATGCTGGACGTGAGGATGATATTGTAAGCTTAATTTATAAATTATAATAACAATTGCATGGCACGGTTGGCACAGTGGCTAAGGCTAAGGTTTGTTTCTTACATTGGACCAATATTTTGATGGCTTACAGGTGCATATGCAGGTATATGTGTGAATTTTCTAATGTGGGGCAAAATAGAAAAAAAGTATTAGTAAGGGTTTTTTTGTAGGTATGCATAGTAGACTCTGTGCAAATGCTGCTTGAGTAACAGTTCTGTAAAGCTCACATGAATTTAAAACTTTTTACAAAAAAGAGAACCGCCTTCAAAAACTAAAAAGTGATAAAGAAGTTTGGCACAGAACACACTGAGTTTAGTTTCGGAAGCCGGTAGCTTTGTTTTGAAGGCGGTTCTCTTTTTTGTAAAAAGTTTTTACTTTCCAGTTTTTAGTGACTCCTTTTTACCCAAAATCATTAAGAAACGGCAACACAGTTAAAACAGAGATTTAAAGTCCTCCAAAGATGGAAGAAACGAAAACATCTTCTATTCATGATTTTCTGGTTTTTGTAGATTTTCTAAAAAAGTGCTGAATAAATTTATATTTATTGTATACTAAAACCTTCTCCAGAATATAACAAACATTTTTCTGAAAACCGCATCAAAATCGGTTCAGCCAAACGTAAGATAATCGCGGACAAACATACATACATACATATGTACAAACACACGGGTCGAACAGATAACCTCCTTTTTTTTTTTGAAGTTGGTTAATAAAATAATCATTCTCTTGAGAATTAGTTTGGAAGCTGTTCAGACAAGTCTTTGTGACAATTAACATTTTACATTTTATCAATTTGTTTTGATAATTATGTTAAATTTCTTTTTCAGTATACAGCCATGGGTGTAGTGGAAGGTGGCAACCTACTGGCTTACAGTCCCACAAGGTTCCCTACCGCTGACCCCATTTGTCTCCTGCGCAAGGGTTCCTACAGTTTGAAACAGCTCCATGACTTGGAGAGAAGAGATGCGAATCTGCACACATGGAAATATCGACTGCTGGGATTTGTTCAAGTTTTTGCATCTGCAATGACTTTACATCCTGACTGGGTGACACTATGTCAGTCACTTGCAAACTAATCATAATATCGATAGCTTGGTGTGGGCCGAAAGTCGTGTACTGTCGTGATTTTCTGATGTCAATGAACACTAAACATTACCATTAATGTATTTTAGTGTAAACATATTGAAAGTTCGAAGATGCCTGAGATAGATACTTTTCCACTTTGAGTTGCAGAAAATAAAGAATATTGTTCAATGTTATCAGAAATTTTTCCGCATGTTCGCGTAGCATATGCCGCGTGGAATGGTAAAGCTACTGCTTTTTACTCATTGGAGCGAAGGCTTTAGCGTAAAACGAAACGGGTGTAAACCATTTGCGCATAGTAGAATTTCTTAGTCGCGGTATTAATTTATTATACACTGGAATATGCCTCGGTACAAATTTAGTTAAAGCTTACATACACCATTTGAATCTCGTTTACGATTGCTGTGTGTCACTATTTGAAAATCAACCTTTTGACAATCATAATAAAGCTTCCTATCTTTTTTCAGTTTTACAATGCCATTGGATATCAAGTAATTTACGACGGTGTACACGGTTTTGGGTGAACTTAGTCCTGTCTTTTTCGTATACGTTATTTATCATTGCTTTACCTTGGTGAGTATTAAACACTTAAATCCATACTTAATATTATAACGCTCTCTATTATTTATTTATTTATTTATACTTCATGCACAAACGTACAAAGGCGGACTTAATTACGCTTTCACAATGAAACGGCTGAACCGATTTTGATGAAATTTGGTATGAAAATTGCTTGAACCCTGGGGAAGGACGTTGGACGATGTAGACGTATTTTTTAATCCGCGACTTCGTCTGCATCCGCGACTTCGTCTGCATCCGCGACTTCGTCTGCATCCGCGACTTCGTCTGCATCCGCGACTTCGTCTGCATCCGCGACATCGTCTGCATCCGCGACTTCGTCTGCATCCGGGATAACCGATATTCACGCGGATGAAGTCTCGGGCGTAAGCTAGTATTATATTGTATATCCAAACTGCATACTACTGGTGTTATAACAATAGTCTGATTTAACAATATATTACTTTGCTGTAGGTTGGTCCACAAGCCGACATTCGGTGCCATGATGTTAGGCGGTGCGATGGTCCCTATCCTGCACTACTCGACTTTGATGTCGCGACGCGCCGCCACGCCGGAACCCCCGCCGTACAACAGATGGAACAACAACCCACACTGAAGGTCATACCGGAGGCTTACCACGGACATGGAATCCACTCAGTTCAGGCACAAAATAGATTCAAGCTGCTAGAGAGAACAGCAACGTCGAAGCGCCGCGCGGCGTTAGAATTGCGATTGACGTCCACATGCCGAAACCTGTATTTTCGTAAGTCTCTGTCTCTGGGGTTTATTCGTACCCCAACTATCTGAATTACAAGTATGGATTTAAAAGTTGATGACCAGCCTCTTAAAGAAGAAGTAACCACTTAAGATATAACTGGCTGATTAGTAAAGAGGCGCTGAAAATAGAATTTATAAGCAAAAGTTGTTTTTATCGTAAAGTACAAAATCTTGAGCTGTGCTTCTTTCACATTCTGCCAGTTATATTGCATTTTATAAGGATCTGGTGGCAGAAATAATATTTTGAATTAAACTATTTAATGGGTATACTATCTCATAATAATTGTCTAGTCTGAATATTGTTAAATTAACATGAATTGTATTAGTAGACTGATTGTACGTACTTAAATAGAATATTGCGTTTGCACAAAATAGTCCTATAGTTTGGTAACACTGTTTATAAACGTTTAAACCTTATTCTATTAATAACTTGTGTACATAGCTCGTACAACATTGTCAATTTCTGTATTTTAGTTCCCCTAGAATCTAATAGGTAATGTATTATTATGTGCAGGCGCAGGCTTCGCGAAACGTGGTTTTCGCTGTCAAAGAACTATGAACATTGCTTATATTAAAATAACCACCACCACCACCGTTAATTTTCCACTTGTCCGCAAGAGATTAAATAAAAGGGGACAGGTTGACGCCAACCGGCCCTTAGTGTTATCTATTTTTTTTTTTTCATTTTATTACAGTAATAAATAATCTCAATCAAAATGAATAACGATGTAATTAATATTTTATGAATCTAGTGCAATGATGGCCAAATACTCAAACGCTACAGTTACCGGCACGTAAGTTGGCCAGATATTTTGTTGTGGGGGAAGTTCGCGCATGTAAAAATGTATGAAATTGTGAGTGCGCGTCGCGCGGTCTTCCCCCATTACAAAATCTCTTGCCAACTTAAGGGCGCGTATTCGATTTAGCACAACTCAAAATCTAAATGATTGCTAGAATGGCGTAGCAGCATTGACACACACTAGTACAACACAATGGTCGGTTTGTGTGCATCAGAAAAATAAATACGCATGAAATAAGCACGAATCATTGAAATTGATCGGCAAACGACAGCGCGCGATAATTTACAGGGCTTCTTAAAATAATTGTCTAAAATAAATGAGTTCGTATAACGGACTAAAAAATATTTTGTATATTAAGCATAACCTTTATTTTCATAAAATAAATATATCAGTTATGTTTTTATTGAAATACTGGTGAAAAAAAATTTATAAAGTGAACCGATTCTGTGCTTTTTCAACATGGTTTTTTAATACATAATAGTAATATTTTCGTAATTTTGGCTCTGTGTCTGACTTTAAGACTGTATATCCTGTTGAAAAACGCATAAAACATAATATTTTGGCGTACTGTAATGGTTGTATTCGTCCTGAAAGTTAACTCTGACGTCTATTTTCGTAAAACGCTAAAAAACTATTATTAAAAATTATACTTTACTCTGTAGCTGTCTAAATCAAGACATAATCTTTCTTAAAACTGTAATTGTCTTTAAATAGTCTGCTCACATCATTACGATATTGCTCTGGGCAAAACGCAGAACACTAAAGTGGGATCGACCACGAGTGCACACGAACTTTGCACGTAGATCTTTTGCATTTCTTGGACCGTATCTGTACTCAAAATTTTACGCTAGCAACAAAAGTATAATGACTTCAACCTATAGTAGCTGCAAAGTTGCTATTTTCAAATGGTTGCATGCTAAAAATTATGCTCAGACTGAAGAATGTCTATACATACAATCATAGGTTATAGTGATATGTATACAATAGTAAAATACATGAAATCTAGCACGCCTCCACTCATACTTACGCACGCATATGCACTACACACTCCATTATTTTTCATTCACGCACCTAAATCACCACACCACATCTCACACCACACCTCACACCACAATCACCACACCACACCACACACCACACCACACACCACACCACACACCACACCACACACCACACCACACACCACACACCACACCACACACCACACCACACACCACACCACACACCACACCACACACCACACCACACACCACACCACACACCACACCACACACCACACCACACACCACACACCACACCACACACCACACCACACACCACACCACACACCACACCACACACAACACACTACACCACACACCACACCACACTCACAACATCACTCACCCTCATCACACCTACACTTACGCCACGCACACAATTTTTTCTACATTATTGTTATTTCTCTTTACATTATTTCATTATTTTTTTTTTATTTTTTTTTTGTAGGGTTAACACTGTTTTTAACACTTTTTGTTAATTTATTTATTTTGTACTACCATACATCTTACATTGGTATGTAGTTTAGCCCTAAATATAACATAAAATAAATTATTATATAAACTTTATTAGTTAGAAGAACTAATTTAGAGCTTAATGCATATTTTTGTACAAATAAATATTTTTTCATTTTCTTTCTTTCTTTCTTAAAATTATTGAGTAGCGTTTGAGTATTTGACCTTATGTTAACAAAAAATAATTCTATTAACTTAAAGATGTAGGGCAAATTATGAATGTAATTTTAATGTGACTAAATGTAAAAAATGTAATAAGTATTTATTATTTATTTATTTTAGTTTGATCCTTTATAAAGTCTTCCTTAGTAAAAAGCGATAAACTACTGTATTTTAGTTACACTGTTGGTTTTAACAGTTCTTTTTTATTATATTTGATAAATATATAATGCTTTAAGTATGATGATGATCACTTCAAACTAGCAGATATTTGTATTATATGCGAATAGGTTCTAGAGACAAGTATTTTAATAATTTAAATACTTCTCAATTGAATCATAATTTTAAGTATCATCGCTCCATATATTTCCTGCATTTGGAGTACATGCAAGGTATAGGTTGTGTTCTGTCCTTCGTAGCTATATTACAGTTTTTTATATTGTATTTTGTATTAACCAATGCCATATCCTGTACAAGGTACATAAATGAACCAAGTAACTACTTAAGTAAGTCTAGATTTTTACCTTGTGAGTATTGCTTATACTGAAGCACGGTAGTTAGAATACTATTCAAATTCTCTGGTAACTGTCCTATTAATTTTACTTAAAAACTTAATTCGCTCGTTATACATAGAGACAAACCTTCAGGTTGTGAAAACCGCTTTTACTGGCTCAGCTTCATAAATATGAAATACCTACAGTTTAACAGTTCTGAAAATAAACTTGTGGTAAAGATGACTTTGTTTTACTTAACTAACCTCTTTATTTGAAATATGCTATCATCTAATACCTTTAAACGAGCAATTCTTGTATGTACAATCTGAATCTCGGAAACTGCTCCAACGATTTTCATGGCATTCGGAGGCGATAAAAGCGGCGAAAAATATCGAGCAAGGCTCGGTCGCCCAGGTACTC
This sequence comes from Charanyca ferruginea, assembly GCA_947361185.1. Taxonomy (NCBI): domain Eukaryota; kingdom Metazoa; phylum Arthropoda; class Insecta; order Lepidoptera; family Noctuidae; genus Charanyca; species Charanyca ferruginea. Next base: position 13,484,636 of record OX376059.1, on the reverse strand, counting down.
ATAATAATGCACATAAAACATTAGCTGACAACAATCTGTTACTTAAATGTTTTATCGAACTCACCGTAACTAGCGTATTACATGATTGTGTAACAGAGGGTGTTGAAAGAAGATTCTATTGCCCGTTCTTTGACATCTTGTCTTTGTTTCGTAGATTATACGAAAGCTTTTGATAGTATTACACTTTCTGAAATATTAAAATCCCTAGAAAATCAACATCAAGAACTTGAAATACTATAGATAGATCTCTTACAAACAATTAAACATCAATAGCTCGGCAAGAATAAAGCCAAATAGGTACCTACGACTGGACCTTCATTTAGACTAGATTCCAAAAGGGTGTCAAGCAGGGTGACATGAGATTCAAAAAGTATGTTTTTAAATTAAAACCTTGTAGACCTAAATATAACGACACATAGGAACCATCTGTCGTTCTGAATCATATTCAGCTCTCCCGGCTCCCCCAAACTATATTTTACAAGCACTCTTATGGAGGTATTTAAGTGGCACTGGCACTGACAGCCTCATGGAAGACCAAGGGCATTGAAGTCGGCACGAAGAGGTTGACGAACCTCCTTGCCGACGACATAGTTTTTTTTGCCCCCATAGCTTTGGAACTAGACCATGCTCCAAGAACTGAGCACGGCTAGGTTTAGGGTGGGAATTACGATCAATCAGTCTAAAACTTAGCTAACGACACAGCACTAAGCGTAGGGTCGAGGTAGATGGGCAGGAAATACATTATGTCGATGAATACGCTACTTGGGCCAGTTTCCCAGAGAGGGAAATCGACCGTAGAATCGAAAACGCCTGGAAAAGCTACTGGTCCATGAAGACGCAAATGAAGGGTGATCTACCGATCTCCCTGAAGCGAAAACTAATCGACATGTGTAGGTATCCCGCCCGTCCTAACCTACGGTGCTTAGACCTGGACGCTAACGGAGTTGCAAAAGTTCCGCCTCGGAGTTTGCCAAAGAGAAGGAAAGACTTGGGGAGGCCTTTGCCTAGCAGTGGGACAGCATAGCAAAAATAACAAATCTTTGGTCAGTATTTGATATAACATTTTAAATGAAAACTAATTAACTATCATAGACAGATTGAGACACAATGTTTATGTCGTAGGTCATAGGTACCTATAGGTAATAATACAGTCATTCTGGATCGTCGTGTGTGACTTCAAAAAGAAAAAAGGAGGTTCTCAGTTCGACTCGTATGTTTGTATGTATGTATGTTTGTCCGCGATTATCTCCCGTTTGGCTGAACCGATTTTGATGCGGTTTTCAGAAAAGTGTTTGTTAAATTCTGGAGAAGGTTTTAGTATACAAGAAACAGAAATTTATTCAGCTCTTTTAGAAAAAACAAAACAAAAACCGAGAAAACGTTTTCGTTTCTTCCATCTTTTCATCATCTTTGGAGGACTTTCAATCTGTGTTTAACTGTGTTGCCGTTCCTTAAATCCTTAATGGATTTGGGTGATGGAATTGATTTGCCGCACCGTTGCCAGCCTATCGATCTTTTATCGGGTACAATTCGGAGAGTGTGCTTTAGAATTGCACAATTAAATTCCCCCATCCCCATTCCATCATCGGACGAGCAGAGATACGGCGAAGCGTCACCGCTATATGGTTGAAGTTCCACGGTCTCTCTCAAGCGCTTTGATTCAACATTTATTGTGCGAACTTGCAGACTGTGGAATTCGCTGCCCGCCTCTCTGTTCGCTGATAAGTATAATCTGGGTATCTTCAAGGCACGAGTGAACCGGTTCATCCTAGGCAAGCGTGTTCCAACTTAGGCCGCATCATCACTTAAGATCAGGTGAATTGCGGCCAAACGCAAGCCTATTAATTAATAAAAAAGGAGGCACTAAAAAGTGGAAAATAAAAACTTTTTGAAGAAAGATAAACTAAATAACTTTTTTGAAAAAAGAGAACCGCCTTCGAAAACTAACTAAAAAGTGATAAATAACTATAGCACAGAACACACATGACTTTAGTTTCGGAAGTCGGTGGCTTGGTTCTGTTTGTTGTTTTGTATTGCCACCGACTTCCGAAACTAAAGTCACGTGTGTTCTGTGCTATACTTAGTTATTTATCACTTTTTAGTTAGTTTTGGAAGGCGGTTCTCTTTTTAACCGACTTAAAAAAAAAGGAGGACAAACATACATACATACAAACATACGGGTCGAACTGAGAACCTCCTTTTTGAAGTCGGTTAAATAGTGATAAATAACTTTAGCACTTTTTAGTTTTTTTTTGAAGGCGGTCCCTTTTTTCAGAAAAGTTTTTTTCAGTGTATATATCACAACACGTTTATCTTATTTATTACTAACTTTTGCCCGCGACTTCGTCGAATGTCGGTTATCGCGGATGTAGACGAAGTTGCAGATTAATAAGTACCTAACCTATGACCTTCCCCAGGGCTCAAGCTATTTTCATACCAAACATCAGAATCGGTTTAGCCGTTTGATCGTGAAAGCGTAACAGACAGTTACTTTCGCATTTATAATATTAGTATGGATGATCCTTCAGCTTGTTTCAAGCCGGTGAAATTACCTACACTACATACTATGAGGGCGCTGCGGCGCTTTCAGCAGATTGTACGCACGCGCATTGCGCACCTTATCAGCTGGTCGCACTCCGCCCAGCGAATACAGGTTCAGCCGAAACAGTTCTTCTATTTTACGGTTGTGCTTTTAATTAGTCTAAGTTATATAACTGTATTTTTAATCGTCGTTCTATAGTGTAAACTATCGTGCTGTTGGAGTTTTTTCAGTGTGTGGTTAAACATTTAACAAGAATCATGAAAGCTGCTGCGATGTCGGTTTGGATATTTATTAACATCCTCTGCTTCGGTATGTGTGGCTATTTGTATTTAATTTGGTACCAATATTGGATGCATGAAGAAAAACAGAGAAATTCGAGCAGGACGTCAGAAAAATCACCGAAAACTATAGTTTCCGGGGTTAATTACCAAGATAAGAACGCTGAGGGCAAAACTCAATTTAGATTACCTTTTAATTCTACTTTAAGATTCGATTTCCTTCGAAAAAACCGAAGATCGGCAGTCGGCGGATACTGGAGCAGTGGCGTGTCAAGTCAAACGTCTAATAAGACTGCCGGTTCGTATGTCCTTTCGTCCAATAACGTAGTGATTAAGAGTAACGGCAGTCCTCGGTTTCCCAACACACACAGGCCTCTGTTGGAGTTCGATAGCGACAAATATATTTGCAACGACTTGTTATCTACAGATTGCGAAGAACGCACAGCGACATTCAAGGAGCTGTTGTTAAAAGAGTTTCATAGAGTCCTTATGGGGGAGAGCAAAGTCTTTACATCAGGTTTGGATGCTCACAATACATACGATGTTAAATATGATAGCAGTAATCGTAAGACAAGTTCCAGAGATGAGGTGATATGTGCTCTGAAAGCTGTAAAGTTACAGACAGTGACAGCAAATGATGAACCGTTTGCGAGGCTCGGATTTAAGATACCGAGAGCGCCACTACAAGAGGGACATCACTACAACACTTGTGCAGTTGTCACAAGCGCTGGAGCGTTGCTTGGGTCCGAATTAGGAGCATTTATAGGTAAGCTATGTAGGTACATTTTAAGTATTTGGTTTACGACTTGATTACTATGTAATGTACCTATATACATTAGGTACATAGTACCGACCGTACCGTAGCCGCCGCCGTACCGAGTGGTTCGTATTTGTGCTACTAACTAAAGGTTTTTGTAGTAGGTACTTTCGCGTGTGTCGCGTGGGTTCCGAACTGGAATACCTCCTCCTGCTGATTAACATTCATACTTGCTGTACCTACGTGTAATTGTATTTGCGACCCTATCTATACCTACGTCTTAAAAACAAATCACCTCAGACCAATAAATAAATTATTGGTCTGAGCAAATCACTTGACCTTTTTCGCGTCTGAAAGGGCAGACAAGTGCACGCCAAAGAAAACTACTTACGCCAATTTGTGAACCTTTTCAACCAGTCTGCCAAAGATTCCACTCCGACAGATCTACCTTTAGATTCCAAATTTTTAGGTCGATAACGCCTTGGAGAGCTCCAAATATCCATTGTGTGGACTCCTACTTTTTATTTGGCTTTAATTTACAGTTGTAGCAAAAATTAATGAGTAGTTGGTTGCTAATAGCCTGATGTACGTAGGTACTTTTCTATTAGTGTAAATTGATGTAGGTACCTATTCTTAAAGCCTCTAAGGCGATGCTTACACATAATGTACTCTGTGGCTTACACTGAGCATGATTCACAGAGCGCATGAGTCGGCCGTGATATGAGTATTCTGAGTCGCATGGGGCCTACTTAGTCGTTATTCCATTTACAGTTATCGCCCCAAATGTGCTTTTAGTTAGCAAAGCTTTAATAGATAAGTATTTGTTTAACTTCTTAGTAGTTGAATCAGTCAACAGATATAGCAACAAATCATTAAGGCCTAAGTATATTTTGATTAAGTAACTACGTCACCCACCGTCGTACATCTTCATATATATAAAAATCTTCTGTGCGTGTGTATGAAAGTGAAATCCTCCTACACGGCTGGACCGATGTGAATGAAATTTTTTGTGTGTGTTTCAGTGGATTCGAGAATGGTTTAGATTCACAATTGAACCCGGTAGTTGGCGCTGCAGTCGAGTAGTAGGACTTTATTATTTTGAGGGCAAGACAACGTCTGCCAGGCCCGCTAGTATCTATATAAGTAGGTTATTTTTTTTAGGAAAATAGAAGAATAGGACTTGTTAACATTAATTTATTATAATTTAAATAGGGGAAGGTTGCTATGAATGGACCACATAACTTTACGACCTCGTATCTCAAAAAGTATAAGTGACAAAATTAAAGAGGTTTATTAGGTATTTCTATTTCATAGGACCTTTATTTATAATAATTAAACGCACAAACAATTCTGGCTTACTGTTTTTGATATAAACGAAGAAAACTAAATTAAGGGCTGTTGCCTTCTTTGGACCATGGGCACCTTCATTGAACCACCAGGTTGCCATCGATGGACTTCGAGAAATTTGTTCTAAAGGTTCAATCGAGGCAACTAATTATAATTATCAATATTACTAAATAATACACGGAGAGACAAACAACACTCATCACATGCGACAAGCAAACAAACTATAAAAAATATAAACGTAAATCTTACTGCGCTTTGTCTTGCATAACTTATAGGTTCTAGGTTTTTAATATGGTTTGCGTGGTCATCCATCAGGAGCAAAACCTTTTCCCTCAGTACATCTTTGGCCCGCTTGCGCTTGGAAATTATGTGCGGTAGCACAAAATTTCAAGCAGCATTTGCACAACATACGGTTTTTTTGTTACACCGCGTATTCCACTAGTTATGGCTCCAACTTGGCGCTTGCCTTTTAACGCCAGCACTTTTCTTGGCTTGTTCTGCACGATTGACAAGCCCGTCTCATACATATTGTATAATTCATTTTTACCAAAATACTCTGAATCTATTCTATTCCCATGCCAAAAAATATACAATAAAAAGTTATGATTGGACCGGTCCAACGATGGAACTCTTTGGAGGTCCATTGATGGAAACAAGGTACTCGTTACGAAAAAAATTAATAAAACATACATGGTCCTGATTAGACAACATTGAAAAAGACTAATAAAATCACAATTAAATTGTCTAATATTTCATAACATTGCACTCAGGGCAATATGAATACAATGATATTTACGTCAAATAGTCCTGAGTGAAATTATTAGATTTAGACCGCCGCAAAGACAACCACACTGGTCATTCCTCACCACGTGTCGCAGCGTCACTGGAGTAACAGGGGGGGTGTAGCTGAGTCGTTACGGGCTCGTTTCCACTAGTTTGGGAATTGCTATAGCTTGCACAGTTTTGGAAATACCATGATGGTCCAATGAAAGAGTTAGTACAATGATCGCAACCTTCCCCTACCTAGTTGGTATGTCTTGAGAGCAGTTTACCCATGTATATTCCTTTTTGTTTGAAATGAGTATCTACTTATAGAGATACATAATTTAATACGTGATGGACACGAACTCACGATGGATAGGTGACCAACCGTGTATTGTGCCACTTATCGCATCGGATCTTCGCTTTGTCAAACGCATTGACATGCAAGTCCGGCCTCTTCGCCGAACGGCCCAAATCGTATGTGAATTACACAGATTATTGTCCATGGGCCATCCACTGATTACTCAAAGTAATTTGTAAAATATCATTATAATAAATAGTATATAATTAATTTAACTGACAATTTAGTGATGGATATACAACGTATGTAAACAAACTTTGGTTTAGGTACTTAGACTATAATATTTTTTTGTCTTGGTATGTAAAAAATTTGTACGCCTCGCCAGGTAAAACGTACGGATTTCTTATACCTTTTTTCTAAGATCTTGCATGCTTTAATTTGTATGTAAACGCATGTTATGACAAATAAATTATCTTTATCTTTACTCAGTGAAACAGATTAAATAAGTATCTACAATATTATGTCAGTACCTAAGTACGTTGTTACCAATATGTATGCTAATGTTATGATGCAGGTGCACTACGTATTAAATTAAATACTATACTATAATTTATGCACTATTTTATCATATTTGTATTGTTTGACTAAGTAGGTAAGTGTTATTAAGTACATACCTACGTACATAACATAAATTAAATTACTAGATACCTTTCACTCGTGGTGAGATAAAGATGGACCATTTTTTGGTTGTAAATGCTCGACATTCCGTCATTCTTCCAACATTCTTCGAGTGCAACTTAAAAGTTCATTTAAGAGGTCCCTTACCGATCTGCCTAACGTCACTGCGAGCGTGATTGATTTTTGTTTATTTCTGTCAACACAATGTTTGAAAACAAACTAGTGAGTGAGAACGCGATAACATCGCACGAAAATTGGCGCGCGTAGATTTCACAAAACTTGTTCTAGGAAATACGTGTTTTTTAAAAAGTCTATTATCTTTTTGTAATGTAGAATTCCCATAAAAGATTTCTATGAAGCTACTTTTTTACTTTTTCAATGTATGATATGAGTGCATTAAGAACGGCCAAAGTTCAGATAAAAATTGTGCAAAAAACCTGATTTTCAGCCGTGTTTACTGAATTTGTTTCTCATAAAAGTTTTTTTCCGTTACATAGGAACCTAGATATATACCACGAGAAACCTGTGTGTTCAAAATATTTGAAGAAAAATTTGTTATAACGCCATAATCACGTACGAGCTTTTGTATGGGCACTATGACGGGTCGAGGTCCGGGCGACCACCCTGAATACGTGTGACATGGCATAAGTCGACTGGTGCCTAGGAGTTCAAAAATCTCATCCAATTTCGGTCTGTTGGATATCAATATTTCATATTTTATAAGTTTGAAACTGATTTGAATCACAAATTAAAAAATAATAGTTAAAAAAAACTAGAAAAACACGCTTTAATTCAAATCCGAACTAAAATAGCAGCTTAGTATTAATTTCATTATTTTCTGTTACACCTACCACTGCTTGCCTCTGCATCACCCAAAGGTTGACTGGTAGAAAATGCCTATGGCATAAAGTCCGCCTCTGTACATTGAGCTTGAAGTGTTAATAATGTAGAAAATAATTATGAAATAAGAATAGTTAAATCCACCAATTGATGATGGTTAATGAATTTTAATAACTATAAAGTAGAAATAAAGTTAGTAAAAAAAGCAATTTTACAAAAAAGACCACTGCCTTCAAAATCTAAAAAGTGATAAATAACTATATAATAGATTTGGAAGTCGGTGGCTTTGTTCCTCTCAAGTGTACCTACTGTGCTAAAGTTATTTGTCACTTTTTAGGTGCGGCGGCGGTTATCGTTTCTGTAAAAAGCTTTTTATTTATCACTTTTTAGTACCTTCTTATCATCCAAATCCATTAAGAACCGGCAACACAGTTAAAACAGAGGTACTCCAAAGATTGAAGGATCTATTAAAACGTCGTCTATGAAGATTTTTTGGGAATTCATTGATTTTTCAAAAAGTGCTGAATGAATTTTGATTTAAAATTTGCCATTAAAAAAATATTTTTCAAAATCGATTCACATTTGTCGGAGAAATCGCGTAACGAATATACAAAAAAAAACAACAACATACACTCGAATTGAGAACCTCCTTCTTTTTTGAAGTCGGTTGAAAAATAATGACTAACTTTTATTGTAAAAAAGCGTGGGGTGCTTCTTTATCATATTTTTGAAATAATTCGACCTTTATAAGAAGCTACCAAAGACTTATCTGGAGTATTTGATATGTCAAGCACCCCACGATTTTTTATCTATATGCGCATATGTTGTAGACGAGGTAGTCTCAAAGAGTACAATATATAGGTAGTCTCACAGACTACTTAGAGATACTACGTAGGTAGTCTGTCTTTTTCTAGTTGTGAACTCGATATAATGAAAACGAGCTGCTCTGTCTGTATTGTTTGTAAAGTTCTGTATTTGAAAAAAATACAGAACTTTACATGACTTTATATGAAAATATAAAGTCTCTGTTTCTTCCTCATCTCAACAACTTCACTTTATTATTTGAAAGTTTTGATAGTTTTTCTATTTTTTATTTGTTTCCGTTTTCATTGTGGTTCCCACAAGTATTAGACAAGTAAACGGTCACCTCTCCCAGAGGTCAGATAGAAGAGTAAGGCTCTTATACAAAGGGGGCGTGTGTGTTCCCTGAGGTTGACACTAGCGACATTACATATTTAGGCACCTTCTTATAACCATTCATCTTTCGGCACGTTTCTCATCTATGTATATATTAGATTGGGTACGTCCTACGTAAACCTCTAATGACCTGCAGAACTTTAGCTGCATCGTATAGCTTGTATAGCTGTTTACCATGTGGATGCCATGTCAAATGGAAGCATGGTCAAAGTGCATCTCAAAACTGTTCTAACAAACTGAAACACGAGTAGAATATCTTGTTCCGTTATGGAGTTCTAGTGCCTATCTTACGGCTCCATTATCAGACCTTTCTTGAAAACTAATCAAGTGCATCTCAAGACAATTCTTACAAACCCAAACACGAGTAGAATATGTTGTTTCGTTATGGAGTACCAGTGCCTACCTTATTTTTTTTTTCTATTTTTATTCTAATGTCAAAAATACTTAAATACCTTTTGTTGAGCCATCAAATGTTTGTTCGTTGAAATGGCGCTATAATGTCGTGGCGTAAAAAATTTAATGTACCTACCTAATTTAGTTTGGTTTTGCAAACTAAATTACGTTTAAATTTAATTTTAAAAGTTTACAAAAATAATTTTCACATTTTTAGTTTTCATTTCGTTAGTTAAGTATATCCTTCATTCCCTTTCAATATACTATACATTATTCTACTAGTCAAGCCCTTTCACCTGATACCTATATTGAGGGAGTTGTAAAAAGATATGCGATCCGCCATTTTGTGGCGGCGGCCACCGTGGACCGATATTCATCAAACATAGCTAAGAACACTCCCGACTAAAATTCACCGTTCAAACAAAAAAAAAACAAAATCAAAATCGGTTCATCCGTTAGGGAGCTACGATGCCACAGACATACACACACACACACACACACATTCACGCACACACACAGAAACGTCAAACTTATAACACCCCGTCGTTTTTGCGTCGGGGGTTAAAAACTAATCATGGTCAAAGTGCATCTCACGCCAAATCTAACAAGCCCAAATTTGAGTAGAATATGTTGTTCCGTTATGGAGTACCAGTGCCTACTACCTCCCGGCTCCGTCATCAGATCTGTTCAATGGTACCATATTATTGCATTGTCATCGATCCTTGTTAAGTGTGCGAAATTTCAAATCAATCCGACGTTTTGAAGGGGGTGAAAATCGAGTTCAAAAGTTCTGATACATTACAAATGAAGCTAATAAAAGCGTGTTAATAGTTATTTGTTATACAAGAGTGCAAAGTTGCTTTTTAACCGCGTGTTCAATTTTGATGACCGAGCAAGCGAAGGATTCTAAAATTGAATCACGAGCGCAGCGAGTGATTCAAAATTAGAATCCTGAGCGTTAGCGAGGGAATCAAAAGAGCACGAGGTGAAAAATCTTTGCACTCGAGTGCAACACGTAACTTTTCATTCCACCTCAGCGAGGAAATGACTAAATGCAAAAAAAAAACGTTTACAAAGTCTGAGTTTTTAACAAATTAAAAAAAAGTTGTATGATATATTCGGCACCATAGAGGTAGCAGTAAATAGGTTTAATGTTTTTTTTTAATTCACAAACTTAGTGCACACGATGTTCTAAATTCAATTTACTTTATCCTCTAGAGAATAAAAACGGCTTTTCCACTCAGATATTGAAGATAAATTTACTTTATCCTCTAGAGAATAAAAACGGCTTTTCCACTCAGATATTGAAGATTAAAAATACTCTTTCCGAGATGGTGGGATGAAAAAAAAATTAAGTCTGGGTGTCGTCGCGTTAGGTATACCACAGTTCTTTCGGTTAGGTAACCCTAGGCTGTAGGCAACCGTCACGTAAATAGCTAATGCTTTGATCTACACTCTGTTATCACGCTTTGATTTATTCATGTCAGTATCTATGTTTTACACAGTAACGCATGGTTTGATATGCTGATTTGAATGTAGTTAACATGATAGGCCTGCCCAGTGGCGCCAGCGCGAGCGCCCACACCGCTCTTCTGTAATGCCAACGCGTCCGCATCGGAAATTCCTACTTAGGTTAGGTATAATATCTGTCTATCAATTATGCTATTACTCTGTTATTGTTTGTATATTAACACTAATAAACATTCTATAAAACAAGTTTTAATCACAAAATTATTCGAGTTATCTACCTATTTGGGTTTTCAAGCTTTGTCATGCACATTCATTCACAAAATTAGATAAATTCACCTAGGTAAATACGCATGCTAAATGTCAAAGGTAAAACAGTGATGATTCACAATTGCAACGAATAATATGATTGTTTTTATTGCATTTGTGTTAGTCACTTACTAACCACATGTCTTTGTCCTTTCTCGAAAAAGTGCTGATAACTTTATAGCCCAGACGTGGAACAGACGATGACACATGCTTCCGAGTGGGGTGGCACGTGTAAGGACATCTTTACTTATTGTTTATTAAAATTTTGCATATTGTTTGCTTTAGCTAGGTACACGACAGGACGTGAGGAAAGCTGTCACGTCAATCAATCCAGATTCAAAATTCAGGACATAGGATTTTCCAAGAGCCACAACACAACTGTTGCTTGGCTTTGCTTTTTAATTAGTTACCATATTTTACTGTCTCGTGTTGTGACCAGGCAACACAATCAAACTGTAGATGATTGTGCACAGCTGGTTGCAAATGCCTCAGCTAATTGAACTTGTGATAGGTACCTAGAGTAAATTAACTTTCAGTTTTCAGTACCTACCTAAAGCAGAAGATTGCTTACGCAGTAAAGAAAATAACCGTCTTAGAAGATGTCGATAGATTTACAACATTGTATAATTGCAAGAAAAAGAAAAAAAATTGTATTTCAAAGAAACTTTTAGTATCGCAAGTACTAAGTGAAATAAAATTCTGAGAGAAGCCTTTTACGGCGTTTGTTCTTTTGAGCTTAACTCGTAATTCCTCTTCATATCGCCTCATCTGCAGGCTGTGCTAAAGAAAGGGAGTGGCGAATGTCATGGAAATGTATAATGCCACACCCCCTCGCGCTCGAGCTTGGGCTCGACTCGTTTTGAGTTATTTTTCTTGTGTTGGCATAATACTCAATTACTTAATTTTGTCGTCCACGAATTCACATTTATGAAAATTGTAAGGTATGCCATGATGGGTATTGAAGATCATGATCATCACGTTGGAAAGACAGGTAATAGCTAAGATAAGATTTCGTTGTATTTGCGTCAAGTTAAGGCTATCAAGGTACAAATCGTAACTACCTACAGTAAAATCTTGTTTATGTTGGCACCTACTAAGTAATCGGACATCAAATATTTCTCTGTAATTCTTATGGCGAGCAGTACAGAAAGTCCTAAACAGCGGGGGAGGTTTGTGATTTATGTAAATGGTCGGACTTCAAACGCCACCTGTGTTATTTCGTCAAAGTTTTGCACTCATTTTGATTTATCACTTAGAAGTGAGTTTGTTTTACATTACATTACTACATTAAGAAAAATGACGATAAATAAAGGGGTACATTAAGATACCGTAAGCAAGGTTGTTCGTACTATACGTATTTTTTGTGGCAATGAAAGAAAAGCTGTCCAGGATACGTGTGGTTATTGTTCGCGCGGTGTCATCAACCCACACGTAAAGGGCGTGCATAATTCATGTTGTACCTACCATTGTGCGCTCCCAACATACAATACGCCGGCAATAAGGAGCTTCCCGCGCTCCTCGGAGGCATTATATTGCTTGTTATTAAGTATATTGTTGGCAGTAACGGTTCAAAGGAATCGGAGTTTATATTTCCATAGACAAACTGATGTGATTATTTGTTTTTAGGTCTTTATTGTTTTTTCATATGGGTATAGAGAATATTCTGAGAATAGAATATTAGGTATGTTTTATCGTTACATATGTGGTTTAAACACCTATATTTAAAAAATATATTACCTCAGACATTTTGTCACCTAACATTTGTTTTTAATTGAATAATGAAAAAATTTAATAGTTTTTTTTTTATATTTGGGTTTTTAGCTAACCCAAAAGTACCTACTTACCTACCTATTTCTTAAATGACACCTAACTACTTATTTACATTTAATCAATTAAGTAAATGGATACAGACTGCAAACTAGATATTGCAAGCATTCTGTAGTTGTAATAAACAATAGGTGCTGCGCCTGTTCGCACCACATACATTATTGAACAGTTTTATTTTCCATTAAATAGCATCGTCTCGGTGTTTTCTTTCGCTTTTAAAGTGTGAACACGTGACCGGTCCTACTGATTTCCATAAATATACCTACTTATGTTAGGACATGTTTGGTGATCGTAATAAGAAAATAGTCTGTTGCAGAAAAAGACATAGACCTACAAAAGCCGCAGAGCGGGCAAAACATTAAAATAAACAAAAAAAACGGACAAGTGCTAGTCGGACTTGCTCACCGAGGGTTCCGTACAAATTTGTAGGTACATTATACATATTCATATATAGTTCCATACTAATATTATAAATGAGTAAGTAAAAGTCAAAGTCAAAGTCAAATCATTTATTTCAATTAGACCATTATAGGCACTTTTGAACGTCATATTGTAAAATTTGAATCTAGTTGCCCATTCCAAATGGTATTTTCGTATGGAGAATAATGGGCAAGAAACTCCATACATACTCTTTTAAAAAGAATATTGTTTACAATTTGCATTTACAAGAATTATAATATATTCTGTTACGTGAATACGATGTACCTTATATAAAAATCATATATTATAGTATGTACAAAGCATTACAAGTTAAGAAATGACAGCAAATGATGTACAGACACATAGTGTTCACATAATTACAATTAATAATACAGTAGACGACCACTCCTAATCTAACAAACAATGAATAGTGTGTGAGCCAGAGTAATCTCTTAAGTACACTAAATAATACAATTATAATTATCTATTACAAGTACAAATACATATTTAAATTATATACAGTATAGTTTTAATTAGCAATCAGTATGATTTTGTCTAGACTGTAGATTGTCCTAAGGAGCCGGACCAGCATGTTCCCAAGCATTCTTATCTTGGATATAATCCTCTAACTTATAATATGCTTGTTTACAAAGTCTACCTTTAATGTATCTTTTTAATTTTGTTTCATTTAGTTTTAATATATCACAAGGTATTTTATTATAACATTTAACAGAGTACCCCATAAAAGATGTGTGTACTTTACATAATCTAAAAAATGGTTGAGCTATTTTATCCTTATTCCTAGTATTGAAATTATGTCGATCACTTAATTTATTAAAAAGATGTATATTTTTTCTTACATACATAATATTTTCATAAATGAATTGGCAGGGCACTGTCATAATATTAATCGTTTTAAACAGTTCTCTAAGAGATTCGCAGCGACGTAGATTATGTATAAATGGCTCTGACAGCTCTCTTTTGTAAAATAAAAATGGATTCAATGTCAGCAGCCCGACCCCACAGTAAAATGCCATACGACATAATGTTGTGAAAGTAGCTAAAATAGACCAAACGAGCGGTTTCGGCGTCTGTTAACTGTCTTATCATTCTAACAGCGTAAGCGGCTGAGCCTAACCGCCCCGCAAGAGATGTTATATGTAGTCCCCATTGTAACTTCTCGTCTAGCGTGATTCCCAGGAAAACCGTGTGATTAATAAATTTCAGTTTTTCTCCATTCAATATAAGATCACATTTACTACTTCTAACATTTGGTAAAGTAAATCTAATACATTTGGTTTTTTTTTTCATTTAGTACCAAATTAGATACCATGTACAAATTTTGGACCTGAATAGTATAGAGTTATTCACTGCGTCAAGATTCTGAGAACGCCTGTCTGCAAATAACAGCATCTTCGGTTGGTCTTGTAGTAATTGGGGTAAATCATTTATATAAACTAAAAATAGAAATGGACCTAATATCGAGCCTTGAGGAATGCCCATAGTCATTTCAGACCCCAATGCGTTTACGCCGTTAATCTGAACATTAACCTGTCTATCCTTCAGATATGATCTAAGTAAATCAAGGGATGTTTTAGTAATCCCGTAGTGCTCCAGTTTCAACAAAAGGGTCTCGTGGTCAACGCAATCGAACGTCTTTGAGAGGTCGCAAAAAATGCCAATGGCATCTTGTGATTCCTCCCAGGCGTTAAAAATGTTTTTTATTAGGGTGACACCGGCGTCAGTTGTACAACGTCCTTTGGTGAAACCGTACTGATGTTCGTGAAAGATGGAATTTTTGTTAAAGTGCCGTAACATTTGATTGAGAATTACCCTTCAAACACTTTACTGAGAACTGGCAGAATCGACACAGGCCTATAATTATTGGGTTCTTTACTATCACCGGATTTGTACAATGGTACGACTTTACTGTGTTTCATTGAATCCGGAACTTTGGCTGTTACCCTTCCACGATGAAACGGTTGAACCGATTTTGATGAAATTTGGTATGAAAATAGCTTGAACCCTGGGAAAGCACGTAGGGTACTTTTTAATCCGGGACTTTGTCTGCATTCGCGATAACCGACATTTACACGGACCAAATCGAGGACAAAAACTCATGATAAATAAAGAATATATTTTTAATGATTTAATATTATCAGTGTATAGTTTTCAGACTTTTACCTGTATTTATAGTATAAGACGATAATACTTGACGAATTTCACAGTTCTAAGTCAACGGAAAGTATCCTATATTTTGATTCCCTTGAGAGTGTCGAAATGTACGTTTTCTGCGACATAAACGGCCATATCTTTTTTTCACGTTAGCTTAGAAGTTTGATGTTTACACAGCTTCAAGGGGCCGTGGACCTAAGCATATGGTTTTAATTTAAACTTCATGCTTCTACGGGTTCCCGAGATAAAGGGTCTTGACAGACAGACAGACAGACAGACGGACAACAATATATTTCCTTTTGAGGTACGGAACCCTAAAAACGGCGGTAAAACTATGTTTTTAAAATGTAAGCTAAATTAAAAATTAGTTCTTTAGGTATTTGTTTACGTACAAGTACCTAATAAGAACTGCGGGCAAAGTTAGTTTTTCTTTATCTTTGCCCAACACTCACCTATACAAACAGCCAGTGCCGGATTAATATTAATATCAAGCGCCGCCCCAGGGCACTAAAAAAACAGTAATTATTATTATTGTTAAAAAATATTTGAAAATTGCAAAATAAAAATATTTATAAATGTTTTAAATTTTTCAAATACTTACTAATTATAATTAAAAAAAAAAAATTTTTTTTTTGAAAGATAAAAAAGCATTTTCGATAACGCGAAGAAATTCTTTTCTCATCCTCCGGATTTTGCCGCCCTGGGCACTAGCCCTTGTAGTGTAAACGCAACGCTGCAAACAACTAGACCCGAAACAACTACCCGTAGGCCATTTACAAATACTTGTTCCATACTTCTGTGCGGGAATTGAACCCGCGTCACGCAGCGCAGCAGCCAATCGCTCAGCCACTGCGCCAACCGGATCGTCATTAGATGAGTAGCTGTACCACGAAGTAAGTCTGTTATACTTACTTCGTGGTAGGTACTAACATTCGCCAATAACTAACTGCCACACTCAGAGACGTCACTTAATAATAATGAATCATTAACTTAAATTGACCCTGGTAGCCGGTCGTCAAAAAAACGACCTCTTAGTTTTATTAATTTGCAAAATGTGTAAAAGTCTTTAATTTACGTGAATTAGTGTTATATAACTAAAATTAAGTGATAAGTTATACGTACAGTACATATGCAGTGTTTTTGTCGCGAAAACTTCGCACAATAAGCATAACAAAAACCGGCTGTCAAGTCACCACTATAACGGGGAAGGATTTGAAATATCATCGAACCCGGGGAGTATTTTGTTTTATCTAAGTTGTATTAACATACCACTGAACATCACGAAATACTGCTCAGGTCTCTGAGCTACGTCCATCACACACTGGCTCGGTTTATGTCTCCATTTGCTTGACAAGTTGTGGAAGCAAAATCGACGACGAAACATTCGCCCAGACAGTAAACACTTCATAGTGTACTACACATAATAGGCTTATTATTATTTGTATGTAATTATAATTATAAACCTTAGATAAAACTTGCAAACTTGTAATGTGCCCTAAAGTTGTAGAAACTTAAAATTTAACTTTAAAGTGTTACTATTGTAGGTATTGTACCTACCTATTCATCTTACTTTATCTATGTTTAACATTCCCTTCAATTCTAACAGCCTCATCTAATCGTATTATCTTTCTGTTCCCAACTCAATACTTATTTTCATTTAAAACATTTTTTTTTTTTTTTTTTTTTTTCCTACCACCTCCTATTAATATAAACAAGAAACATTTTCTTTTTCACTATCATTTAGCTGCACTTTATTACACACATTCCAGGTGACTGATATTTTAAAGAAAATGATGACCCGCAGTGCTACAATCAAAGAGATGGAAGCAAAACTTAGAGCTACACTAAAGGACCTCGAGGCTTCTAAAGCTTTATGTAAACAGTTGCTCCAGGAAAGAGATGACAGCGAGGTGGAAGTGAAGAATATAGTAGACAAAAACACCTTCCTTAAGAATAAACTGACTGAGCTACATACACAACACATGGACTTAGCTGACCAACACACTCAATTACAGTTTAAGTTAACAACATTTCAAGAGTGCAGTGACACCCACGAACTAGCTTTAAACCGAATTACAGAACTTCAACATGAATTGTGTGATGCCCGTAAGGCCCTATCTCACTCAGAATCGGTCAAAGTCAGGCAACAAGCTGTGAACACCGATAACCTGTTCAAGGAGTTGGTAGGCAGTAGGTCAAAATCAGTGTGTGAGCCAGCGGTAACAATAGATTTGACTGGTGATGATACCATGCCATTATGTCCCGTTGTTATGAGTCACAAAAAACTAAAGAAATATATTAAAGTCAAGAAATTCATTAAACGGTCACAAAAATCAATCAAAAAAGAAAATCTTTTAAAATTAAATCTTTCCCTTAGAAAGCAACGTGTCACCCTATCAAAAGACTTAAATATTTGTACTGTTGAACTAGATAAATGTAGGAAAACATATGACACGGATATTCAACTCCTTTATAATGATTTATTACACAAAGAACACATGCTGAAGGATATTTTTGGAAAGTATGAATCGTCACAACATCAACTAAGTGAACGCTTGTTTGAGGCTGGGGAACTACTGGACCTGGTGAAGGACAATGCTGAGAAGTACGAGAATTTGACTAATAATCTTTCCTGCAGTAGTGCCAACCAACCACCATCTCCTCAGCCTCAGCTTGACATGGTTTCACCGGTGTTGGCTCTTCCAGCAAACACCTGTGTCAATACACAGGAAACTAATAAAACTATTTTATTTTGTGATGAATTAGGTTCAGGCTTTGGGAAAATACTACACAATTACCTTAGTCATAGTTTTACCAATCATAGTTACCATAACATTAGTTTTAAACAAATAATTAAGAGAATTGTAAATACAAAAAATAGACCATTACTGTACAATGGTTCTACTTTTAGGTAATAGTACTGGTATTACTAAAAAAGACATAGTGGATGGTGTGAACACCTTATTAAAGTTAAACATAGGAAAGCTCATGCTGTGTGCCTTTCCTTACTCTGATACTTTATCAGAAGTAGAAAACAATCACATTTATATATTGAATAGTACTATTCATATGTTGACATGTTGTCATAGTGACAAATTATTATATTTTGACACTAATAACTTTATTAGTGGTTTTAAGTTAACTCAGAGAACTTTATCTCTGTCTGGAGAATGTAGACATGTAATTGCTATGTTGATAGCATATAATATTAACAATGTTATAGCTAATAATAATATAACAAACTGTAGGTTAAGTGACAAACTTATGTTGTCTAGTTGCACTAACAACATAGGGATAAATTTTTGTAAATCTCCATATAGTACGAAGGAGGGTCCACCTACAATGCCAACATCCTTAGATGCCACAACCAGTAAGATAGGGTATTCTCTTCCTGCTGGATCACAAACAGGGACTATGAACTCTTCAAATGTAGTTGTGGAGGTCACTCCGGATAACACTTTAAACTAAGTTGTGAGACAACAGAAGTTACACCTTCAAATAATCATTTATTATTATTGAATAATAAAAAGGTAACTTCTGGCAACCTAACAAATAAAGGAAAGCAACATACTTTAAAATTATTTAATCAAAATATTCAAGGTTGCTTTTCCAAATTACTTGAAATAGAAATGTTCTTAGAAATAACCAAATATGATATTATTTGTTTAACAGAACATTGGCTGAAAGATAATCAAGTGATGTCTATTAATTATGAAAATTATTGTGTAATTAGCCATTTTAGCCGAAAACATATGATACATGGTGGGTCATTAATATTAATTAAAAATTCTATTAAGTGTAAAGAACGAAAAGACATCGTTGGATTATCAGTAGAACATACTGTTGAATTGTCCTGTGTTGAGCTGGATAAGCATATTATAGTATGTGTATACAGACCCCCCAGTTACCAGAATTTATCTACATTTGATTCTGTAATGGAAGGTGTGTTGAAAAAAATTAGTACTAGTAGTAAATCAATCATCATATGTGGTGACTTTAATATTAATTTGTTAGAAAACAACTCCAGTAGTATCAGATTATTGAGTCTTTTTAGGTCATTTAATTTGTCAAATGTTTTTATGGAACCAACCAGAGTGACAGCTTCTTCTGCCACTTGTATTGATAATATATTTTGTAATTGTGATTATTTACATAAAGAAATTATAAATAAGCTACCATCTGATCATAGTGGACAGACAATAACGTTTTGCGCCTACATTCCTTTACAAAAAATTCAAATAAGGTTTAGGCCAATTACATGTAAAAACTTAGATAAATTTAATAGTTCATTGGAAAGTAAACTAAGTGTTCATTGCTTTAATAATATAGATGACCCAAATGAGTTCTACGCAGAGTTTTTTTCACTAATAAACACGCAATTTAATGATACATTTCCACTAAAGACTAAAAGTATTTGCACAAAGTTCATATTTAGCGATTGGGCGACTCCAGGTATTCGTAAAAGCAGGGAAAAACTATTTGAACTTTATGGTCTAAAGCAACATGTAATGAATACAAGCTTTCATCAGTATGTTGCGAAATATTCAAAACTTTTTAAAAGTGTCTGCAAAATAGCCAAATCCCTTTAAATTAGAAATAAAATAAAATTAGCTGATGACAAAATAAAAACTACTTGGCAAATAATAAATAATGAAACAGGTAGGAAAAAACAGCGTAATACTGAATTTAATTTAGAGACTGCACATGGCCCCATAAATTCAGATATAGAAGTAGCTCAGGAATTTGAAGCATTTTTTGGAAATATTCCCATTAAAACAACTGAAGCTTTAAATTCCTCTCCCGCGCTCTCTGCTGCCTTACTTAGGAAGAATGTTAAGGCATGCCGTTCGGAGTTTAGGTTTGAACATACAAACCCCCAGGCTGTTATAAGAGCCTTTAAAGATCTTAAAATTAAATCAACAGAAGATCTCTGGGGAATGTCTGTAAAAGTCTGTAAATCTATTATCGAAACGATTGCGCCCTATTTAGCTCTTATATTTAACACCAGTGTAGACCAAGGAGTCTTTCCGGATCTGATGAAACACAGTAAAGTAGTACCGTCGTTCAAATCCGGTGATAGTAAAGACCCCAACAATTATAGGCCTGTGTCGATTCTGCCAGTTCTCAGCAAGGTGTTTGAAAAGTTAATGCTCAATCAAATGTTGCGTCACTTTAATAAAAATTCCATCTTTCATGAACAACAGTATGGTTTCACCAAAGGGCGTTGTACAACTGACGCCGGTGTCACCCTAATAAAGAACATTTTTAGCGCCTGGGAGGAATCACAAGATGCCATTGGAATCTTTTGCGACCTCTCAAAGGCGTTCGATTGCGTTGACCATGAGACACTTTTGCTGAAACTGGAGCACTACGGGGTTAGTAAAACATCTCTTAATTTACTAAGGTCATACCTGAGGGATAGACGGGTAAAAGTACAGGTTAACGGCGTGAACTCATTGGGGTCTGAAACGACTATGGGCGTTCCTCAAGGTTCAATATTGGGTCCATTTCTATTCTTAGTTTATATAAATGATTTACCCCAATTGTTTCAAAATCAACCAAAAATGGTGTTATTTGCCGATGACACATCATTGATTTTTAAAATAAACAGACGGTCACAAAATCTAGACGACGTAAATGACGCTATTCTTCAGGTTCAAAATTGGTTTACGGTAAACAATTTGGTACTTAATGAAAAAAAAACCAAATGTATTCGATTCATTTTACCAAATGTTAGGAATAGTAAATGTGACATCATACTTAATGGAGAGAAACTGGAATTTACTAGTCAAACGGTTTTCCTAGGAATCACGCTAGACGAGAAATTACAATGGGGACCTCATATAACATCTATTGCGGGGCGACTAAGCTCCGCGGCTTATGCTGTTAGAAAGATAAGACAGTTAACAGATGTAGAAACTGCGCGTTTGGTCTATTTTGGCTACTTTCACAGCATTATGTCGTATGGTATTTTACTGTGGGGTCGGGCTGCTGACATTGAATCCGTTTTTATTTTACAAAAAAGAGCTGTCAGAGCCATTTACGTCGCCGCGAATCTCTTAGGGAACTATTTAAAAATATTAATATAATGACAGTGCCTTGCCAATTTATTTATGAAAATATTATGTATGTAAGAAAAAACTTACATATGTTTAATAAAATAAGTGATAGACATGACTTTAATACTAGAAACAAGGACAAAATAGCTCAACCATATTTTAGATTGTCTAAAGTCCATACATCTTTTATGGGGTACTGTGTTAAGTGCTATAACAAAATTCCTAGTGATATATTACAACTAAGTGAAACAAAATTTAAATCATATATTAAAAGTACACTCTGTAAAAAAGCTTATTATAATCTAGAGGACTATATTCAAGATAAGAATGCTTGGAAACATGCTGGTCTAGCTCCATAGGACGATCGACAGTCTAGACAAAATCGAACCGATTGCTAGTTTGAGGTGCCTAATTTCATACTTAGTATAAATATGTACATATATATATTTGACTCTTTTTTTAAACACTGCTCAGGCTCACATACTGATTCATTGTTGTTAAAATATAAGGAGTGGTCGTCTACTGTTTCAACATTAATTGTAATATGTAATATGTGTATCTATGTACATATAACTTAGTCTGTCATTCCTTAATCTGTGATACTTTGTACACACTTTCAAATACCTAGTGTTTTTATGCAAGGTACATCGTATTCACGTATAATTATATAATTCCTGTAAATGCAAATATTGTTAACATCGTTTTTAAAAGAGTAAGTATGGAGTTTCTTGCCCATTCTTCTCCATACAAAACTACCTTTTGGAATGGGCACCTAGAATCAATTTTTTTTTCTCATTTGACGTTCAAAAGTGCCTTATAATGGTCTAATTGAAATAAATGATTTGACTTTGACTTTGACTTTGACTTTGACCAACATAACTAGGAACGCTGTCAGTCAATACTATTGTTGACTTGTGCCAAGTTATATAAGTCAATT
This sequence comes from Charanyca ferruginea, assembly GCA_947361185.1. NCBI lineage: Eukaryota > Metazoa > Arthropoda > Insecta > Lepidoptera > Noctuidae > Charanyca > Charanyca ferruginea. The sequence continues at coordinate 13,462,347 of OX376059.1, read as the reverse complement.
AAAGTTAATGTCGATCATCTCTGAGTGTGGCAGTAAGTGTGTAGAAAAAGAAACACTGATGAAGAATAGGTGTAATTATCAGGTCTCTTATTAATTATCAATCTCGTTGTTCTATTGTTCCGCTTTCTTATGGACTGAACCGTCAGCGTCGTCCTCAGGCGCCGAGAAAGATTGCATGCTGTATTTCTGTTGATGACTTAATTTTATTAATTTTAAGTATTAACATAGTGCTTATCAAGGAATGACCAGGGGTTATAAAATATATGTTGCATATCTATGACGATTTATTACATTCTTTGTATAATCTCAGAAGATTGAATACGAAAATTAATTTCCTGGTAAGCAGGTAAAGGTTGTATTCATTTCACTTGCGAGCAATAGTGATCTGTAGTGACATCTGTGTGTCATTCCATGATCGACAGCTCAATTCAAGCATACTGCTCCTAAATTCACCGAGGAAGATTTTTACAGAATAGACAGAATACAGAATATTCTGTGTTGAAAAAATGAAGACAGTAAAAAGCAGCTGGTTTTCCAAATTCGTGAATGTGAATTTATTCACGTGAGTGAGGTAAACCTTCGAGCATGTTGTACAACGAGTACCTACAGCGGTACCTACAGCGGGTGCTGAAACTTAGTGAACACAAAGAAAAAAGATTTCTCTAATTTGTTGTCTATTCATGTTTCAAAATTGCTGAAATGGAGCGGAAACACTCCACAAGGTCTGATACGTTATTTTATAAACGTAAAGAGTCTTTGCAATCGTTATTGTATGAGTTCGAATTTCAAGAGCCAAGGCCTTGTACGGATTATAACTATTATGACAATCAGTGGTCACGATTTGCGGTCAAAAACATTTTTTAAGTCAAATCGTTTGACGAAGGCCTGCCCAATTATTACCCGGAAGGAAAGAACTGAATATTGTGTGATACATCTAGAGTAGGTACTATATGTACTATCGTGGACACACCGCCTGACCACCACTAAATTCATTTTTGCTTGCACTCAAAAGATGGAAGCGCTCTCTACCCCGCCCCGTTGACTTCGCAGGCGCCGAGGGAAATTTTTTTTAACTGAGCAGGCGGAAAAGTCCGCGATAGTTCCTACCTAATCCCAGTCAATGACTGGGTTGTACCCGTGGTTGTACCGCAAAACCTATACTTATTATGTATATTACTCAGCGGGATATGCGTTTACCTGTGACTAAGTAGTTATGTCGTCGTTATGTCGTACCTGTGACTAAGTAGTTGTCCGTATGGTGTCGGACGTCAAGAATAGCACCATCCCATATCTTCCCGTGGGTGTCGTAAGAGGCGACTAAGGGACTCACCAGAGAATGGGCAGCAGCGTTCTCTGTGCCTTTGTAACAACCATACTGCGATCGCCAACCCGCCTGCCAAGTGTGGCTATTATAGCAGAACCCCCCCTTTGGGGGAGGCCTGTGTCCAGCAGTGGACGTCTTTCGGCTGAAGTGGAGTGGTGGAAGTAGTTATGTTGTTAATTCCTAAAGTTTATAAATTTGGTGATCTATTGTTGGGTTATAAATCTAGACGTTGAGTCATCAGAAACAGTGGACGAGAAATTAATAATAGTTAAAATAATTGGCACTTACACAGGTATATCAGGGATAAACATTTTATTTTCTGCTTAAAGCATAAAGCTAAATGAAAATATAATCTACGATAGAAATGACAATATTGATGTCCGGTCTGTTTTTTGGTTTTCTCAGTTTATTAAACTAAAACAGAAAACTCACAAATTACACCTTTTTAATGTTCCGTACCTAAAATGGAAAAAACCGACCCTTTATAGGATCACTTTGTTGTCCGTCTGTCCGTCTGTCTGTCTGTCTGTCCGTCTGTCGGTCAAGACCCTTTATCTCGGGGACGCGTTGAGGTATCGAGTTGAAATTAAAACGTAAAACCACATACCTACTACGATCTACGGTCCCTTGAAACTGTGAAAAATCAAACTTCTAAGTTAACGTGAAAAAAAGATACGGCCTTTTATGTCGCAAAAAACGTTCATTTCGACACTCTCAAGGGAATCAAAATTTATAGGGTACTTTCCGTTGACCTAGAACTACGAAATTTGACAAGTAATATCGTCTTATATATACTATAAATACAGGGAAAAATCTGAAAACTAACTATACATTTGTAATTGAATCATAAAAAATATATTCTTTATTTACAACGAGCTTTTGTCTGAGATTTGGTCCGTGTGAATGTCGGTTAATGTGAATGCAGACGAAGTCCCGGATTAAAAAGTACCCAATGTGCTTTCCCAGGGTTCAAGCTATTTTCATACCAAATTTCATCAAAACCAGTTAAGCCGTTTCATCGTGGAAGCGTAACAGACAGAGTTACTTTCTAATTTATAATATTAGTATGGATATGTAGGTACCTACAAATTTGTACAGAACCCTCGGTGAGCAAGTCCGACTCGCACTTGTCCGGTTTTTATATGCAAATGAGATTAATAAGCCTTGATGAACGCGTATGCTTACGAACGAACTTATTTGTCGACAGATTCTCACGACATGGTATTGAGATTCAACAACGCGCCCACAGAAAATTATACGGAAAGTGTCGGCTCCAAGACCACTTTCAGAGTACTTAATTCACAGGTAGGTAAGCAGGTGTCTTATAAAGACTTTGTTTTATAATATTATGACATGAAAATCACGTTGAACAAAAAAAAAAAATGAAATACCGTATCAATTTAAATTGATTGGCAACAGTTTTATTTAAAAATATTAAATAATAGTTTCAAAAGGATGTTGTGCATATACAAGATCCTTTTAAAGTTTACCAATCGAACCCAACTTTTCAATGGGTGTGTAATATATGGCATAATAACAGATAGTATAATATCACTTAAAATAACGTTCACATGATATAATTTTCACATGCTATAAAAACAAATAACCTAATTTCATGTGATCGAAAGATATGTTTCATATATCCTTCTTTTGCTCTAATAACATTTAGTATAACGTTCATTTCATATAATTTTCAATTTGTATAATGCTTTTTTTATATAACGTTCAGTTAACCTAATTTTCATTTCACCTAATTTTGATATTAATAACTAAATTCAAAATCAATTCAGTCAAAATTCTGTATGTATAAGTAAATATCAGGAAACTTACTGTTATAACCTGTATATAAAAATGTATAATAATTTAGGTCTCAGTTCTAACCAAACCTAATGCGCGTGCGTGCAAGCTAGCATGCAGCGTGCAAGCAAGCATGCAGCGTGCAAGCAAGCAAGCAAGCATGCATCATGCAAGCGAGCATGCAACATGCAGCAGGCATGGTTTCTGTCACGGCTCCGGCGTTGCGGGGCTCCGGCGGTCCCACGCGATCTTGTCGTCGCAGATGGTATTCATGCTCACCATCGCAGCTTCGGCTTACTGGCCGGACAAGCTGGCCAGCCTCAGCCGCGGCGGCGGGCGTTAAAACCAACTGCTCCTTATCTCGCGGGCCGCCTCGCCCCTCCGCGCCTACGCGGATTTAAATTACACTCTAGGAGTAGGGCAGACAAGACTACGTGGAGTCGGTTTCGCAGCGATACGTTTCTGTCATTAACTTTTGTAGCACAACATCTTTTAGACAATTATTTTTGTAATTGTCTATTTATATACATTTTCGTTAAAATAAATTCTGAACAAACAATATTCGTTAAAAAAATATTCTACTGTTTGATAAGTCTGTTAAACAAAAAAATGAGATTAAAAATTCATTGGATTGTGTTTCTGTGAAATATGTTTCATTCGAGTAAATAGTATTTGAAACAATAATAGCCAAAATAAAAATACAAGAACCAAATATTATAATTATGAAACATTTTCTGGGAAACGAATTTATATGAAATTTCTGTCTGCAAAACAAGGGGACACTGTTATAACCTCATCTAACCCATACGATTCACCACCAACAATAGAGAAAATTTGGTTAATGGTCACTGTTCTAACCTAACCTAACCCAAATTATTCAATAACTAAATTATGCTAAACGTTACTTATAGATTTCGAATATTATAGTAACTGATTATTATACTATATGAATATTAGTTCAAATGTGCATTATATAAAATGATCATTATACCATATAAAATTAGGTAAAATGAAATTATATCAATAATTCATTATACCATTTCATCGTTATATTAAAAAAAATCAAACGTTACACACACACCCCTTTTCAATAGCCAAAATATCTAAAAATGAGAATTTAACTAAAAAGGTTGCATCATCATTCTGTAGCAACCTTCTTAGTTATTTTTTTATTTTTATACAGTGTTTATGTATTCATCATTATGAATACTCATAATAGGCCACTTTCACTGGAGGTAATTTAACAAAGAAGAAAAGAAAATAATAAAGCTTTAATGGCATTGCGTATTATTTTTCACGTCGAATTGCCAGTGTTTGTTGTTTTCCAGTCTTTCTATAAAGGTTACATTAGACATTAACAGATGAGGCTAATTAGGAAGAAATAAAAAAGGATGGAGCCCTGCAAACAAAAATAATACGTAAATTACCACGTATTATTTTTGTTTGCAGGGCTCCATCCTTTTTTATTTCTTCCTAATTAGCCTCATCTGTTAATGTCTAATGTAACCTTTATAGAAAGACTGGAAAACTTCTTTGCGAAAAGGCAGTAGCAGATAAAAATGTTTACAAACTATGTTTTAAAAACTGTATTTTTTATAAAGGAACAATTTTATTTTGATTCTAGGTGGTAGCTAAGCCTGAATTCAACTTTTTGGAGGATCCGTTATTTCGCAATGTGTCCATTCTCATTTGGGATCCGGCGAACTACTCTTCAACGCTAGAAGATTGGTACCATTCTCCTGATTATCCTCTATTTCCTGTTTATAAGAAGTAAGTTAACTTTTCAAATAGTTTAAATTTTTGAAATTCGGTTTTGTTATTTATTGATTATTTAAGTACCTATACATTTTTCAATGAAAATGAAAATGGTAATCACGAATGAGAACATATTAAGACAATAAGTCAAAATTTGTTTATGTCCGGTCCTCAATAATTTCAGATTACTTGAAAAGAATCAGAAGGCAGATGTCCATTTGCTGAACCCCCAAGTGTTGTGGGCATTATGGTCCGTGCTACAAGACACGTCGCCTTACCGTCTACGAAGAAACCCTCCGTCATCAGGATTTATAGGTGCATCATCAAAAAATAATAAATAATGAATTTCCCACAATATAATATTTTTTTGTATACTTAAAAATAATAATTCATAACCTAAGTATGTCTTTGAGTCGGTTACTAGAGCCTCTTTATAGATAACGAGCTACCGTTAACCACCTTTCAGGTCTATGGTTCGCACTGCATCGTTGCGCGCGCGTGCGCATGGTCGAGTACGTGCCGTCAGCGCGCGCGACGCGCCGGTGCCACTACCACGCGACGCACGACGACGCCGCGTGCACTCTCGGCGCCTGGCACCCGCTCGCGCACGAGAAGACTCTCGCAGAGCGCATGCGTGATAATCCAGACATACAAGTCTTCCAACAAGGAATTATTGATGTACCTGGCTTTAGTAGCATTTCTTGCCCTTATTTTTTGTGATTATTTTTTTAAGCTATTGCATAGCTTTTATCGCGGGCTTTGAGCGCGGCGACCGAATCAAGAAATTCCGTAACGAAAATAAAACCTAACACCCCCACTCCGCCTACCATGTAGCTCGGCCGAGCGTTCGCTTAACATGTATGTAAAAGGTATATATATAATCATAATATATATATAATATATATACATATGTACACCTATGTATACATGTATATATATACATATATATAATATATATATAAAATGCTTTACCGCGGCAGTCCCCGTTTTATTAATCTTTTGCTTTAGGGGCTTTTGTTCTTGTAAGAACATGGTGATTAAATTGTTATCCAAGATGGTCATAGTTGAATTAAAATCAATATTGTTATATATTGATAGCAACTAGGAAGCCAAAATATGTAATTACAAGATTCTCTGTTTTTGAGTTCGAAATTACATTTATTTGGGCTAGCGCGACGGCTACGCGGGGTCTACAAATGCCTACGCGGCGCTACGCTGTGAAATCGTCTGACTAGCGCCTACTGTTAGCGGTTAGAGAAATGCCCTGCAGTGTTAGCACACTTGAACGTGTTAATTATCGGGATTAATTTATTGTCATCCCTGAAGTCTTGTTCATAAGTTCACAAACGTAATTGGCTTAAGATACCTAGTTAAAAGTGTAAATCTGACTCTTCACGGCCGCAGTTAAATGAAAGTTTTAATTTTATTTAATAGATGATAGAAATAGAAGGTTTTTATATAATATATTAGGTAGGTGTATAATTTTTTTTTTCAGTTTATTAATTTGCAACGATTATTTACTTCTATTACAAAATAAGATGTCTTCCTATAGTTTTTATAAATATAGCTATAACAATGCATGCATGCACTTACTATTAGGGCAGCTATTCAAGTAGATTATGTCATAATAATTAATAAAAAGAAACAGAGGATTTGTAATGAATTGTTTCTGCCAGAGATGTTGATGTTAAAACAGAAACATTGTATAATGACAATACTCTTTAAATGTAGTATAGGGTTAATAAAACAGTTATACACATTATTGTTTGTCGCTCTATTACTGTACATTAAGAACCTTAACTGAAGTCTCACTGGCTCTTCTCGGAGAACCTACCTTTTCGAACTGTTCATCAGTTTTGAAGATATACAAAATTGAGTTCGAGTATCAAACTTCAGGAAGTAAATATGTAACTCACATGGCAGTTTTATGTGATTCAGGTAAGGTCATATCGGCCATGAAGCGCCCTTGTCCATCTTGTATTTTTAGCGATTTGCTAGCGTACGGAGCGGGCTCGGGTGCTGCCGGAATACTGATGGAGTCGCGCGGCCTGTGCTTGATTAGTGATTCAGTGTGAGCGCGCGGAATTAGCGCGCCATGTCCGAGATGCGGAGCAGGCAAACACACCTCGTACAAGCAAAGTTCCAACGGCCTTGCCCTGCCGGCGATTCGGTACCCGCGGTTATTACTACGATGACCCGACGTGCACCCGACTGCTGGACGTAGCGTACTGCATACACAAATGTCCTGGCGGAGCAATGAACGACATATCGCAACGATATCGACTGACTCGACGCTAAGCGACTAGTTATCATTTATCAACAGTTTTATGTACCGCGCGTGTCGCAGCACCGGTCATGCTCTATTGCTTCCTTCTGCGTTCCTCTCCATCCATTCGTACAAAGTCCGCGAAATACAACACATGAATCTTAAGCGATTTATAATTACCAAGTTTATATTCCATACACTTTTGTACCAAATACCGGACATTTTAATAATGAGCGTTATGATGAGCGGTTTGTCGTATAGATTAATTACGATGATGTTAAGCGGAAATTATTTTCCTCGTGTACTGTATGACACTGCATAGCGGTGGCCTTCTCTGTGTTGGGTCATTGCCTCTGGATATTTCGCAGAATAGTGCAACCAGTAAGCGGCCGGCACGAGTGCTAATGTGATACATCCCTACTGCACTAAGGCACTAGGTATTCCGCAAACATATGAAGGTAATGCTGTCAGTGTACTAGGAAGCGCTGGACGTGTGCCTAGTACACCCTAGCACTGGCCGCTGTCCAGCAATATCGAACACCACTAGTATTCTTGTGCTCAATAACATATATTTACACAATTTATTTACTTAATGCGATAACTTGCATACCTCGCAGGTTCCAATGTTATTTGTACCCACAAAATAATCCTGCGAGTTCTTTGGATTTCAAAGTGCTATTATGTACTCTCAGATATTCCAATTTTTTTTTATTTAGCAAGGATGTTCCCAGAATATGTGAGCTCCATTATCGAAGATCTCCGGCGCAGAACCGGTCCATTTCACCGTTATTACTATGTTTACCGGTGACTCACAGCTTGCGTTAGTGAATGACTTTTGTCCTTACTGCTTTATCTAATAATATGTTTATCCGGTACAAGTGGTATAAAAAGTTAGACCAGATGTGATGATGACTACGCAGTATTATTAATTACGATACAGGAATAAACAAACAAATGATTCAAATGATTGTAAACAAGGTACTTTTGGCTGAACACTCGATTGAGTACTCCGACACAGCTGTACTGTAGCCATAAGCTAAGGAAGTGTAATTAATTATAATTAGTACTAAGACTAAGTAAGTACTGAGCATGCCCTTGGCAACCTGTGAAGGTTTCAAAGCTTTGTTCTACCGGTGACATGCGCATCTCATAGTAAATAATCAACTTATGGATACGAAATTATGCGTCAGCCTCATTAAAGTCTGCTAAAGGAAACGATATTTGTCATTTTATTTATGTATCTACATAGGCACCGACACTTCCTACAACTGACATCATAATTTATGACCTACTGTCGTTGTATTAGGCAGGTGTTAAGTGAGTGGAGAATTTAGCGAAGTTCCCCGTATAACTCAGTCTCAAAATTCGTGGTGTAGTGTTATTGAATTAAGTCATTTTATTTGACTTTAATGTGGCGACACTTGGGGTCCAGCAGTGGATGTCTTTCGGCTGAAATGATGATGATGATGATGATGATGATTTGACTTTATGGACGCCTACGTTTTATCCTGTATCCAGTCATAGCACGGACACACTCCCGTTAAATACGCAAACCAAAATGGTTACTAATTGGGTCGAGAATGATTCATTTGCTTGAATTGGTCTGAATCACTTGAGATTTTTTAGGTGGTCAGGCGTGTATTGACGCACGAGCCATCCGGTACTATCTGTTACTACAAGCACTTGTGTTTTGATTTTATAGGACATCTACGTCCACGGCGTCACTACGGTTCTCGTTAAAATAAATGCAAACCACAAATCCCATAAACATGTTAATTGTGAATATCCTTAGTATAGGAAGGTAATTTTCCTTATTCTCAGTTGGGAATATGGGTCAAAACTAGACATAGAGAAATGATTTTAGTTCCGGAAACGAAATCAGTTTTGAACTAAGACGAATACAACTTGTTAGTATACTTTCGTACCTACTACAGCAAATGTTAGGTAGGTAACTAAAACTCATGTCTAACATCTATCAAGTGTGCATTGTTTTAGTTGAATGTGGACAGGGTAAGTACGGTCGTTCTGGCTATCTTTGGAGAGGTCTAATATGTTCTACAGCGGACGTCCCGAACTACACTACTTATCATCATCGATCATCAGCCTGAAGTCGTCCACTTTTGAACAAAGGCCTCTCCCATAAGGAGGGGGGGGGGGTTGCCATAATCCCCACGTTTGGCAGGCGTCTTGGGGATCGCAGTGAAGTTGTTAAGCAAACGGAAGCCGCTGCAGCCCGATTTCCGGATTTTCCCTTAGTCGCCTTTGACGACACCCTCGGGATGAAATTGGGGGTACTGCTATTCTAGCCTGGATACACCCCGGACCCCCACTACTTATATATTTTCTTTATTACTTACTTAACTGTCACAGTTAAACTGAATAACGTATCAAAAAATCGTAGTTAGGGGTGCCTAGCCCATAGTGCAGCTTTATCAAAACTGTAATTTCGTAATTTCTTAATATGTAGTTCCTTTTCCATTTGGGAGGTGTGCCTCACGTCATATTCCTGTTCTGGCTGAATATTGTATTATTACAGAAAGACAAATATGAATGTACTTCCCCGGTTCATTTCTGTAGGTATATTAATGTACCTGATTTACAAATACTTAATTAATCATAATTCCTCGGTTTTCTATTATGTCAGAACAAATTTACGTAACACTGGAATGTGGATTTACCAGAGTGACTTGATCTGCTACTTTTAAATTAAAGGTATGTACCTAACTATACTAAAATAGTAAATATTAAAGTTGACTTGTTAGTCACACTTTAGCGACGGAGACCCTAAACATTATAGAGACTTATCTGAGAATAATATAGAGAACTAGCTTCTGCCAGCGACTTCGTCCGCGTGAATGTCGATTATCGCGGACACAAACAAAGTTCCGGATTGCAAAGCAGCCGATGTCCTTCCCCAGGGTTCGAGCTATCTTCTTACCAAATTTCATCAAAATCGGTTTAGCCGTTTCATAGTCAAAGCGTAACAGAGAGAGTGCTTTCGCATTTATAATATGGGTATAAAGTATGGAAGTATGGATTAGGAACTTACATTTTCCATGAAAGTTTGCTTTACTCGGCAATTATTTTATCATCTCTTGAAATTTAGGCAGGAAGGTGTGTCAAGGTATCTGTTTCCTATGATATTTTTACATAGTGCGCGATGATGCATCAATCACTGTGGGGTGTGTGAGAACAATCTATTCAATTTGGACGCTCACTTTATGAGTAGACTCTTAGAAGTGACAGTCATGACTCACTGAATCATGCCCTAAATAGTGTGACAGCTTATAACGAAGCGCGTATCAAAACGCGGAACCTGATGACGGGGACTTTTAATATTTTAAAATATATAATATATTAATTCGTATATGTGTCAGATGAGTCACTTTTTTGAACCACTTTAGTGTATGTACCTACAGATATGATCCGAAAATGAAACTCCTGTGGTGTGCTGAGTATATCCTTATATACTACAAAAAGGTTTTGTGTATGACAGTAGGTACATGATAATAAGAAACATACATTTTGTGTGGTTTAGTGTATAATTACCGCTTTAATATCTAAAAAGTGCGACAAGATGACCTCAATGTTAAAACACACTCACAAACGTTTTGTTCCTGATCACAAAATTTGGAGAAATTTCTGTATGACCTAAATTACCTAATTTAAAAGTTATGGCTATAATGATACATATATATATATGTTAAGGTAGTTGATCGCGTAAACTCCACTAACGGCTCCGTGTGATTCACGAATGCCCGAGCACCATTATTTTCTCTTTATGTAACACAACTGACAAAATTTACAGTTTCTGCCTGCCATATAATATTTTCAGCTTCTTTTGTTGAAACAAGGCAGAGCACTGAAAAAATGCAAACAAACCCTATTGTATGAATGTTTCCAGGTCATGCATGCTCTGGTGACCCAGGATTACCTGTGAACGACACTAATAAATACAATTGTTGATTGTACGCAGGTACTTTTACACGTAATTACAGGAAATTGTGGCGCATCTAATCGTTGACTTAATCCTAATTGAAAACTTCTGATTAATGTGCGGAATAGTGCGCACGCGACGAAGCAATGCAGTCACTTAGTTATCACTTATCATATCATCTTATTCATGACACGTGTAAGTTGCTACTTAGATCAAACGAATAATTCAGTTTACGATGGCATACAGCAATTTCGAAGAATTTAGAAAATAAATATGTATTCACTTAGCTGGTATTCGTCTATTTTATAAGTTAACATTTGACTTAAGCGATTTATTTTATTGGTATGCGGGATTTACGGGCTTTGTGATAACAATTTAAAATATTTTTCAAGTAGTAAAGCATCGTTTTGTTTCATGCATTCACAGCACACGTCGATTTGAATTCGTATCGTCAAGGCATTTACTACTGTAAATGCCTCGTTGGGTTTATGGGCGCTTCGCAAATTCACATTACTACAAGACATTGTACTGAGTTACACTCACATTTGAAAAATAAAAGGAATATTTGTAATAGGTTGTTATTTAAAGTACTTACTAGTTTTAAAATAAATATTACGCTGGACATCACGTTTTAGGACAGTGGTAAGTAACTTGTAAAACTACGAGTTGAAAACCTTAAATTCGTGCAAGAATTCTGTGAATGTATTTCTGTTTTTACTTGACCGTTGACTAATGCGATCAGTCCGAATTTTATATAACGATACGATATTTTTTGAACATTTGTACTTACTGAGAATTAAAAAGTGATAACCTCTACCTATGCCTCCTAGCAAATCGATTAGAAGTTTCTTTTGTAACAAACTTTTTGATGTCGTTTAGACAGCGAGTGAATCATCACTGCTGTACCTACGTGCAGGTACCTATTTTTATTCACAATTCACCGTATTATTCTCCAAACAATGAGGTATTTTCTTCAAAATGTATTTATCATTCTTCGTCAAATATTTACGGTTACAATTAAAGCGATTTAAATGGAAGTTCATCGACTTGGCAGTGGAAGGTCGTTAGCAAATGTCACGAGTGCGGGTGAATCGCATCAGTTCCGACTGCTGGTCTAACTTGGCAATAGCTACCGATCTCTTGCCAAACTACTTCCAGTATAAACATTGCTACATTATAGGTTTGTTTAAAAGGTCACGCAGCCAAACTTAACAAACATAAGCATCATATGAAATTGACTTGATATAGGTAAAACAGGTTGCAATAATTAACATAAATCCATTATTACGGACTATGGTACCCATGTGCCTTCAATAAAAAAAGTGTTGTTGATTGAAGAACTTGAGGATGATTGCAACATTTTAAACCGTTATAGGTATAGCTATGCTATAGGACGTGGGTTTTTCTAAACTAAAAACTTACATCTTCAAAACTTTGTTTACGTATTGTTTTCGGTTTCACATAATTTACCGAAAACCGGTATTATATTAATTTATGAAAATATCTGGTTTTTTAAAACTTGTCCTTCAATCAAGTATTTTGTGAATAAATATATATCTATACTAATACTAGGTATAAAGAGGTAAAATTTGTTTGTAAGTTTGTATGTAGGGGGTAATCTCCGAAACTACTAATCCGATTTCAAAAATTCTTTCACCAATAGGAAGCTACGTTATGTGCGTGCCTGAGTGAGTGCTGAGTGCTATAGGCTATATTGTATTATCAAACAATTAGGGATCCATAAGATAATTTAAAAACGCGGACGAAGTCGCACGCAAAGTGCTAGTATTATATAAAATAAAAAGAAGTGTTTTGAGCTTGTATAAATATTGAATTAAAACAGATTCTGATTACCAAATCAGACAGCGTTATAGGGTATCTGACATTTCTCAGTGCCTTAATCAGCGATCCCGGCTGATGGGAATAGGTTTACCGTCAATCCCGATGGGGTGTCCGGCCTAGAATAGCACCCCCCCATTTCATCCCGAGGGTGTCGTAGAAGGCGACTAATGGAAACATCCGTTAGTCGGGCAGCAGCGGCTTCCGTGTACTTAACAACTTTACTGCGATCCCCAAGACGCCTGCGGATTATGGCAACCCCCCCCCCCCCCCGCCCCTTTATATGGGGCAGGCCTATGTTCAACAGTGAACGTCTTTCGGCTGATAATGATGATGATTAATTTTCCATCGTTAGAGGTGGAATAATTTTATGAAATTTATATGGGACGTACTTTGAGGTATACGCTATCAATTAAAAAAAAAACACCGAAGTCGGATAGCACTGTAAAAAGTTATGCGTGGTCAAACATAAAAAAATACGTGTCGAATTGAGAACATCCTCCTTTTTTGGAAGTCGGTTAAAAGTGGGTATCTTATATAGTTACACCTTTGAGTTCACCTTTGAGAGAAACAGTCGTTATGTTCTGATATGTTCAAGATTTTTTTTCCCAGTCGTATCTGTTCATTTCCTGAGCAAAAGCCTCCCCCCATTTCCTCCATTTCTCCCTCCCGATGTTCTGCCTCACTTCGCCAATAGTTCAAAATTTTCATGTTCAATATTTTAGAAGTTTCGGTCTACCTACTTCTAAAGCTCCTCTACTTAATCTCACGCACAAGTGAAAATTCTTCGTCGACAGTCGTCACGATGAATGCCATTGTAGTGGAGCCTGCTAGGCGTCCACGGAACGCTACACACGTTCGGAATGTGTCCCACGCTGTTAAGTGCAGAGCAGCCGTTAAAGAAGATAAATGAGAACTCTGTAGAGCCTACATTTATTATTGTTTATGTTTGTTAGCTGGATATGCATACATTTACGTTTTATTTCATTGCTACGGCGAAGGTTGATTGATAGATGACGGTGAAACGATATGAGTTCTTGATTTTTGCACCTACTTCAAGTTGTAATACCAATAAATAAATTACTTAATTACTTTATTACTTGCTTTTTTTCTTGTAAAATTGTATATATATGCAATTGCGCAATGCTAGTAAAGAGATAAAACAGCAGTCTTAGTCTATCATTAAATTGGGCAAATTAGGCCAATATAATAATAGTGGTTTGTTCGTTCTGGTGGTGGAAGTTAGATAGACAGCTGCTCCATGTAAAACATTGACACTCAGCTGCATCCGGTTAGACTGGAAGCCGACCCCAACATAGTTGAGAACAGGCTAGGCAGATAATGATTATTTTGCTAAATAAATGACTCATATCATAAGTTTTTGTATTTTATTTTAATTATTTTTAAATTAATTTAATGGTCGATGTCACCTTCGCTAATGTGTCAATGTTCTACATTTGACTGTGAATACGAACTTTCTGCACATCATTATCTTATGGGAGTGTTTTATTTGGCAGACAGAACGCAATATTATGTTAGATAGTGTACAGGTTACATCCGGAGCTGTTTATTATGCGGACCTCGTAAAAACTAGAACTAATTTCACTGCGTTCAAAGGATTTTGCGCACTTTTTAGGACCCATTAGTTATGTAAATTATAATCCGTGGTGATGGCAACTGGGTTTCCCTCAGTTGTATACGTCCCTATGTGGCTATTGGCCTACCTCATTCTATAAATCTTCGAATCTGAATACGCTGTGAATTTCTTGATTGGCATTCTAAAAACTCGGTTGATAATTTGAATTCACACTAGCGCCACCCACGCGAGCTTGTCAGCGAGTTGAACTAAATTGACATGGAGATTTTGACAGATAAGTTATGAGATGACGTAAGAAGTGGCATTCTGTAAGGTAATTTCCCCGTCACTTCGACGCTCACTTCGCACTCGAATCCGATTCAAAGTGTCAAATATATCAGGGTCACTTTGAACCTTATGCGAAGTGAGAGTGGTTAGCGATGTGAGATGCGAGTTGTTGTTTGAATTTTACAGAATCGACCTTCTGTTCTGTCTCGATAGTGAGGAAAGTGGGAAATATCTTTAGTCTTACTCCGCCGCTGTTCTTTTCTGATTAATTTCATTACGGGATCTAAGACAGTTGAATCGTTTCTCCGGGACTCGTCGAGCTTCATTGCTTGGGTGCTTTTCTGGTGACTGTTGATTCTGGCTTACAGAAATTGCAGTGGTTAGGGAGCAGTGAGGCTGGTTTGTCCCATTAAAAAAAAAAACAATGACAATGTTATTTTTCTGTGTATGGGTTAAGCTTACTTGAAATAAATGAAATTTAATTTAATAACACCTATTTGCTGATCTAAGTTACTGAAATTTATAGAAATAAATGTGAAACATATCCATACTGTATTAGTAAGCCATACTCACTAAGGCCATTTATTAGAAACTAGGTGATGCCCGCGGCTTCGCCCGCTTGACAAATTATATATTAAAATCTTCCTCGTAAGGGCGTGTATTCGATTCGTGACGAAAACTTTGTGTTTTGCGTTTTGCCTAGAGCAATATCGTAATGATGTGAGCAGATTATTTAAAGACAATTATCAGTTTTAGAAAGATTAAGTCTTGCTTTAGGGAACTACCGAGTAAAAGTAAAATTTTTAATTTTGGTTTTTAAAGCGAAGACAATCCTTTCATAGCGTTTTACGAAAATAGACGTCAGAGTTAACTCTCAGGACGAATACAACCATTACAGTACACCAAAATATTATGTTTTATGCGTTTTTCAAACAGGACATACAGTCTCAAAGTACATAACAGAGCCAAAATTACGAAAATATTACAATTAGAAAAACAGTATTAAAAAAGTACTAAATCGGTTCATTTCAACAATTTTTTTTCAATAGTATTTGATTAGAAATATAACTGATGTATTTATTTTATGAAAATAAAGGTCATGTTATTGAACATGACCTTTATTTCACCACCTTCACCTTCATGACCTTTTTTTCCTTTTTTTTATTTTATTTTATTTTTTTATTTTTTTAGACAATTATTTTAAAAAGCACTGTAAAACCTCGCACGCTGTCGTTTGCCGATCAATTTCAATGATTCGTGCTTATTTCGTGCGTATTTTTATTTCTGATGCACACAAACAGACCATTAATTGTACTAGTGTGTGTCAGTGCTGCTACGCCGTTCTAGCATTCGTTTAGATTTTGAGTTGCGCTAAATCGAATACGCGCCCTTAAATCACTCTATCTATTAAAAAAAAACATCATATTAAAATCCGTTGCGTAGTTTTAAAGATCTAATCATACATAGTGACAGACAGACGCAGCGGAAATTTTATTTATAATATGTAGTGACTAGCTTTTGCTCGCGACTTCGTCCGCGTGAATGTCGGTTATCGCGAATGCAGACGAAGTCGCGGATTAAAGGTAGCCCATGTCCTTCCCCAAGGTTCAAGCTATTCTCATACCAAATTTAATGAAAATCGGTTCTGCCGTTTCATCTTGAAATCGTAACAGATAGAGTTACTTTCGCATTAATAATAATTAGTATGGAAGTATGGATAATTACTTTTAAAAACTGAATCAGTTCCAAAATACACAGCTAGTTAGGGTTTTCTGTTTCTTTAAAGACTGATAACATCAGAAGCAATGAAAACGTAGTAAAAGAAGGTTACTATAGTTAAGTTGCTTTGAGAATCAATCACTGTCAGCGTCAACCATTCAATTCAATCATTGAGAGGGCCCAGTCGTGGAGTGTTATCTTTGAACGGGACATGCGATTGAGCAACGCAGGAACTGAGTAATTAGAGCCTTTCATTGAAATCATAATTACGATATCAAACAATTATAGGTATGACGCAGGTTTTTGTGTTCTTACGTACTGTTGCAGCTTAGAAAAACATGTATGAAAAATGAGAAGCATCGCAGTACCAGCGACGTTAAGTCCTCTCCTTCTATCGTGTTATCGGAATACTAGCCAGAGCCATAAAATTTAATGGGTATGTTTATGCTTAGAATGTCTATTACTAATGGTGATCTGGGAACTAACGTGATGCTATTGTATTGTTGTTTATTATGTCACTTGAGATGAAAGAGGTGATTATACTAATACAATAATTATAGTTTAGTAGAAGCAGGTTCTGCAATAACCATGTAGAGGGTACAATCCTGGCAGGATGTCGCGACAAATCAATACCTTTGGCAGCCTGCCTGCACTATAGAGTTATTACATAGCCAAGATCAATTGTCGGTTAAGGATATTATACCAACATCTTGCCAAGATCTAGGTAAATATCCGTATCCGACTACATACACATACTGTATGCTTATTACTTACTAATACGTTATCTTATATATAAAAATCTTCTGTGCGTGTGTATGAAAGTGAACTCCTCCTAAACGGCTGGACCGATTTTGATGAATTTGTTTGTGTGTGTTCCAGTGGTTTCGAAAATGGTTTAGATTCACAATTGAACCCGGTAGGTGGTGCTGCAGTCGAGTTGTAGGACTTTTTTATTTTAAGGGCAGGACAACGTCTGCCAGGCCACTAGTACCTATTGTATAAAATGATGACAATTTGCGTGTTAAAAAACCCCACGCTACGTCCGAGAAAATTTACTTTTCGTAAGTTTCCTGCTAAGTGTTGGTAGGTACGAGTATTGCCGTTGTTCATTGAAATTTGCGTATTAAGGGTTTGCTATTGAAGATTTACAGAGTTTGTTTGTTAGGTTCCAAAAGCAGCTTCAAAAGCAGATTCAATATTTTATATTTCTGCTCGAAAGACCTCTATCATGGTAAAAAGTTATAGGCATAACTTGAATGCATTATTTTTATTGGTTTAAGGAAAATATCAAAGTTGGTAGAAGAAAAACCTCAAACATGGAGTAGTGAAATACCTGGTAAGTTTATGAGCGAGCCGGGGCGGATTGAATCACCGACCTCCATTGTTTAATCGGGCTCGATCGTAGATTCGTAGCCCGGTTTGTTCGGCACTGGTTTCCCAGAACAGTTTCGTTGTTGCTTTATTGTACTCGCCTTGAGAAATTTCTACGTTTTTCATAGAAATTGGAATATTTTGTTAAATGCCACGAATCTACAGTATTTACGCATTGTAGTATTATTTTTCAGAATTTTGATGGCAAGGATACCTTACATAAATTTTCATTTCACGATTCAAAGAAATGAGTTTGTGAAAAAGCTTTTATTTAATTCTCTACCTCATACATAATTTACATGTAAAATGTAATTTTAAAGTAATACCTAAGAATACCTCTAGATACCCCTAATTTCTCTACAAAACCGTAAGAACTTACATCTCATAACTTTCCTTTAACGATGCATCGCGAGCAAAACACAAGGAACATGTAAATAGTGTAAACGTGGTGTAAACCTTCGCAAAGCTAGGTGACACAATAAACAATACCGCCACATTGAACAAAGAAAGTTGGCACGACATTAAAGGCGGCTCATCGCTTGTTATGACCACGCTGCCACTACAATACTCCGTACACGACCTTCACCTCACCGACTCACCGTGGCTAAGGGAAGCCACCACCGACTACCACCCTCAAGTTTTAGTCACCACACACAATAGCTTTGTCATCGCAGTCTTCCCAAGGTCGGTATTGTCATACCACATGAGGTAACTTACGTACCTACCCAATTCCTTGTTACTGTATCGATAGGTAACTGATTACCGGGAAAAGAGGTACAAAAGCTGATACTACATAGAATGTGGTTGGGTAATGAATGTATAAGGACATTAATTTTGTTGTATGCTCCTGAATCATGGTTATATTATCGCAAGCTATCCTTTTTACCTTGAACAACATTTCGTGGTTAATATGGGATCATCCAATTCTGAAAGTTCCTGATTACAAAACGGTAAAATAAAATGGATTGTTTATCCGCCATCGAATTAAACGTTAAATGATTCATGTGGCGAGTAACAATCGATACTTCCATATTATAAATGTGATATAGTAACTCTAGCTGTTAAGTTTTCACGACGAAACAGATAAACTGATTTTGATGAAATTTGTCACAAAGATAGCTTGAACCCTGGGGAAGGACATAGACTACTTTTTAATCGGCGACTTCATCTGCATCTATGATAACCGACATTCACGCAGGCAGAGTGGTAGGCAAAAGCTAGTTTTCAATAAATGAAGAAAAGTTCGGAGACTGTAGAATGATTACCCCTAAGAACCGGTTGAAAACTTTCTATTAAAAATTCCGTTTTAAATACAAAGCTAGCTTGAAGGTTAAACATATCGTTGGCTACCACCAAGGTTCCGTAGTAGGGAGATCATGCAACGATACAGGGTGTAGTACGTCTTGGTACAGTAGCGCACTACACGAGTTGTACAGAATGTTGAATATTCATATATTTCTGGTGCAATAACTTCACAAGATTACAAGTTGATAGTTGATTTAATTTCCGTTACTTAAGAGTCCAATGGTCTTATAATAAGTATAGCGACACGTTTTAACATAATCGTTACGAGTAACGCGTGGCTTGTAATGGGTTAGTGCGTTGCATACTGCTCGTAAATTTATGTGTATCAGGTTCCGATTAACACTTATTGCCAACGTTGGCACTGTGCCAATCACGAGTAAACAGCATGTAGACAATTTCCTGTCAGAAAATCCCAGACTCATTTTGACTAGCTTAAATCTATATTTTTCCGATAGAACCAAGACGGCAAGAATCAAAGGGTTGTTCCACTGCGCTCCAAACCCCATTGTTCTCATATTGTAATGTTCATACATTAATACCTCCCCGCTCCAAGAAATTTTGAGTAGAGTTAGCAAAAAAATAAATTTTGTACGAAATAATATCTTCTAATATATAAAATTCTCGTGTCACAGTTTTCGTTCCCGTACTCCTTCGAAACAGCTTGACCGATTCTAATGAAATTTTGTGTGCATATAGGGTAGGTCTGAGAATCGGCCAACATCTATTTTTCATCCCCTTTTTTCAACCCTTTTTCATCCCCCGTAGATCGGGACAGGACAACGTCTGTCGGGTCAGCTAGTACAAATATAAAAAAGCCATATTGAAATATGTTTATTCAATCAATCACAACGTCACATCGAGCAATATTTTTACGATGCCAGGATTCTACTAAGTAATTTGTTCGGTGTCTTTCTCCCCAACATTTTCCTGCAGGTATGTACAAAAGAATCATGGCAGGATTTGCACAAAAAAAGTAGTTTAGAGAAGTTGTGTGGTGCCGGCGGCGAATAGTACCAACCCATTTCATCCCGTGGGTGTCGTAAAAGGCGACTAAGGGAATAAAGGAACACAGAAGACGGGCAGCAGCGTCTCTGAACCGTTTGACATCTTACTGCGATCGCCAACCCGCCTGCCAAGCGTGGCGATTATGGCAATTCCTCCCAAATGTTTGGGAGAGGCCCTTGCCCAGCAGTGGGATCCCTACGGGCTACTAAAAAAAAAAAAAAAAAAAAAAGAGAAGTTGAAACTCTAAGTCTTATATTCTTGGCTACCTATCTTTAGGCATTTACAATATTTTTAAAACCCTCTAAAAAAGTTAATAGTTTAACGAAAAGCTCATTATTTCAGAACGAAACGGAGACTGACAGTATTAGTGACACTGACAGCCGCCGTTTCGCAGTTCTTACTCTGAAATTGCATCGTTTTAGGGGGAGGGGGGGGGGGGGGGGGTATAATGATTATTTTTTTCCACACACTTGTCACATCACTTGTCTGTCAATTTGATAAATCGGTTAATGCGTCTGTAATATTTTAATTATGCGGGGGTTTAAAAATATGGTAAGCATATCAATCTACTCCTGGTAATGTATTCTTCACGTTGGAATTTTTTTTAAACCCTCTAAATTATTTTTTTTGTCATACAAGTGTATGTATGGATCTCGCCATGATTCTTTCCATTGTCTAATCATTGACCATCAAAGTAATCATTAAACTTGGAAATATTTACACTTTGTGGTGCTTCTGCCATGATTATCAACCACGCATCATCAGTTACATCATGGATTATGAGGCAAATGCGCCAAAGCCGCACATTTTGCAACAACTTATGATTTGCCTTTTATGCTGACTCTACTTACTTTATTTTGGAGCGCAGTGGAATGCATTTCTGGAGCGCAGTGGAACAACCCGAATCAAAATCAATCTGCCTAGCCTTTTCCCAACTGTGTTGGGGTCTGCTTTCAGCCTTACCGCATGCAGCTGAATATTTTACATAGAGCGACAAGTTACCTATCTGACCTCTACAACTCAGTTACTGGGTAACACGATACCCCTTGGTAAGACTGGTAGACAGTCTTTCGGGCTTTTGACTACCCGCAACGAAAACGTCAAAGATTTACGACGACTTTTACTGATTACTGAATGACAGCCGGAACCAACAGTTAAACGTGCTTTCCGAGGCACGGAGGGATCTAGGTATGAAATGGATGGTCACCCATCCACGGACCAACTGCGGTAAGCGTAGCTTAACCATGACTGATCGTATCTTGTGACTTTTTAGTTATTCGTGTTCGAATAACCTTATTATTAGGCAGTCCCTTCATTCCTTTGAGTTCAATAATAATTTTTCTGCAGTTATCGCACTCCCGTGCAAGGTTTTGTGGTTTATTTGACACAAGACTCCTTACACCTTACTGCTTACTGTAGGTACCTATTGTTTTGCTTACCAGTGATGTAGTTAAATCTCAAACAATATATTTTTCTCCTTTGAATAAGGTCTTTACGTTGCGTACACAGCGAACATCTACGCGGTGTCTACGATGCGCCATCGCTTACTAATCTCTTTTTAACAGTATTCAAACTGTCTAGGACACTCTGCTACTATCACTTTTGCGTAAATTTTATCAGATGTGTGTCCATAATAACAAACATGATAAAAAAAAAAATATTATTATGTATCCGTGGCCACTTCAACTTATATTACTCATACCACTTGTAGGCGTACAAATGTATACCAAGTGATTTACTATGGGTATTTCACCATTTAAATTGTATCGCGAGAAATCATCAAATGTATGTTTCTAAGAACCAGTGGTTCCACTTATGTATTCATTTATTATAATAATGAATGTTATTATTGAGGTCAAATACACACATCGATTTGACATATTCATGGGAAATAAGTTTCCACGGAAAATTTTCAGCGAGCTTTGAACCATCATGTGGATTCCTTGATTGACAATGGGACTTCCCCATAGAACGTTTTAGATTGATTCTGTACCAATCATGCAATACACACAATATTCGTTCAGATTCAGGTTTTTATGACCGGTGTATTTTACACATCATGTTATAACGATGATAACGATGGGTGTACGAAATACTGTACAGTAATAAATGAAGGAATACATATATTTTTTTTATTTGTTATTTTTATACATTAGTCACTACATATTTTTAAATAAATTCCCACCGCGTCTGTCTGTCTGTTCGAGATAAACTCTAAAAACTACTGATCGGATTTTCATGCAGTTTTCACCAATAGACAGTGAGGAAGGGTTAGGTGTATAGTTTGTTAAAGTTTTGTGTAAATTGGCTGAAAAATGACGATTATTGTTGAAGATGTCGGAAAAAATTATGGCGACTGGGAGCTATGTACTCGTAGATGCTCTACTACCCGAGCGAAGCTGGGGCGGGTCATATAACTCACTCACGGGAAAATATTAATATTTATTATCAAGAAACGTAGTAAAATTGTTGCACGATTCTAACTTATGTAATTGATCTTGGCTTATGTAGGTACCAACTTAGTAGTGATTTTCCTTTTATCCTCCATTGCATGTAACGACATGTAATTACAGCTATGTCTAACATTTTCTCTATCCATTGTTCTCAATTAGGTGATAATTCAATTATAATTTGATCCTTTTTTTCAGTTTTTAACAGGAAAATCTATTCAATTCAATTAAAATTAAACCATCAAATAAAATAAAATGGTTTCTTGAAGTTACATAAAAATGACACAGTTTGTTATCCCTTTTATGTTTTAAGTACTGCATTGAGAAGTAAGGCATGCAACCGTCGGTATTACCAGTGGGTACCACACTTTTCAGGAGTATTATTATTAATATATTATGTTTATAAGATTAGTGTGTTTATGCATAATAATATATGTAGGAATAATGCATAATGTTAGTGAGTAATACCTACTACTTTTTAGATGTTATCGAACTTTGCGAATTAATGTGATGCATCTTCATAATGCATGCATATCAGGTAAAATTTGAGGAAACTGTAAGTGTGTGCAATAAAAAACAAGTTGAAGTATTTAACGAAAGCGCATAAAGTTTTCCTGTAAAGTTGCAGTGCGTAGGGGCGGGCGGAGGCTTCGCGGCGGGCGGGTGGCGGTGGGGCGCTCGTTCGTTATAAGGAGTGCGCGGCGGCGCGGCGCACATTCTGCCAAACTCACGGTCTGTGGTAGGTCGTGTCACGCGGTGGCGCAACGATCGCAGCCGTTCCCGCCACATAAACGAACACATTTTCTTTGAAATTTCGTGCAATTGCAAAGAAAAAAGTGAACAAAGCGGGACATTGGGTGACTAAGTGCTTTGTGATTGTTGTTTATACATGAATAGACTCTATTTTTTATCGATATTTTACAAATTTCGGTAGTATTAGAGGCTCGAGACGTGATCACACTAGTGGAACGAAGACATAAACGTTTCAAGTAGTGAGGATTGCGTGAACTTCGCACTGGACCAGTCTAACAGGTTAGTTCATAAAATTTCCGTGTTGTTTGTACTACACGTGTGATTAGACGGACAAAAGACAAATCACTTGATACATCGATTCGTCATAATAATTCTATAATCTAACAAGCCAGAATGCAGGACCTCGATGATAACGAGATGATTTCACTACATAAGGTTCCACTAAAGTCAAATTTAAGTCATAAAATTGAGTTTGGTGGACGTCAATTTGATAATAAGGTAGAGCGATTATCGTTTGACCACACATACAGCTAAATAGATCTAACCGCTTCACGTGACCCATTCAACTATTTGTAAAGTTATTCACGAAGTCTATGAAATCTGTGCAATATTTGAAATCTGGTAAATTTGGAGTATTGCCGGTTTGGTGTCACGGTCACCCAGCTGACATTGTCGTAACTTGCTACGGTACAGTAGCTCCGTCGTAGTAAACTATCCGTTTATCCCAATACTATTATAGGAGCACCTTTTATTTACAACCACGTTGACCTCTGTCCACTGATAACTTTATTTAGGTAACTATGAATTAGTTAAAGTTATTGTGTAAAAATAACTGGGGGAAAATCTTGTGATAAGAATTAAACTCCAAGTTTCTCAGCGTAGCGTTTTCTACGCTCTCAATAATATAATTTTTATCATACTGTCGTCGTTTGATAAGGCTGTTCTAAGATTACTTTTGACAGTTAGCTACAAAGACTTACTTTCTTTTAAAATATTTGTAGACGCTATAAGTGTAATATCTGACAAAACATTGAAAGATTGGGTCTTGTGTTTGAAAGAAAGAGGCGAAGCGTGCGTGCCACTGCTTATCAGATAATTTTAGTGGATAAGGACGTAAACATTATCTATCTGATAACACTAAGATCTGTATGAACTCATTCTTGGAGCATTCCTATAGTTTACTGTACTTGTTTTACGAAGAATGTATTGATAACAAAGTAAATACTTAAATTGAATAAGATATTAATAGCACAGTGTAATCTGAAAATGTTTTTTTTTTGCACAAGAGCTTTCGTTTTAGTTGACTTGCGAGTTCCGCCTCTGTCAATGTTTCATTATTTTCTTATCAGGCTCACCTGATTCTAGTTTGTTTAAAGTTAGGTGTATTCCTGTGACAAGGTTATTTGGTTTTATGTATCGTATGACACTATATGTGGACAGCTGAAACATTTCACTTCACATCTACTTTGGATAGGTACATTAATATTGGTGTTTTAAAATAGCTTATATTTTAGAGAGTAATTTTTTCGGCATTCATGTGTTCCAAAATGTATACAAGCTCTAGCAATGTATATCAATGTATATATATATGTATATAACTGACTAAGTAAAATCGATATGCAACAGGCCATCAATTATGACGATTAGACCCTTTTAAAATCAATGAAGTAGATAACAAGAGTGCTCTAAGTAGTAGGTAAATAAACATGTTCGGTTAGTTTATTCTGTGACCGCAGTGAGTCACAGACCAGTAACCTATACTTTGTTGTCGGGCCGCCGAACTTGACACGAAATGTTGGAAAGCATGGGCACATTCCTTATACATGTCGTCGCTTCTTAAATTAAATGTTTAAGTACAGAAACAACCTTTCTCCGCCTGTTTGTAAAAAGTTTAACCTCGATAAGCTTTTTTACGGTTCTATATTATTTGATATATTACGAAATGGGTCATGCTTAAGTTGCTCATTATTGCAAAAATCAATATATGAATGTGCCTATCTAAAAATGTGCAAAAACCTTATAATATTTTAATGAAAATGTTCAATTATCGTTTATCTAAATAAGTACATTTAAATAGTAGAAACGATCATC
Organism: Charanyca ferruginea; assembly: GCA_947361185.1. Lineage (NCBI taxonomy): Eukaryota > Metazoa > Arthropoda > Insecta > Lepidoptera > Noctuidae > Charanyca > Charanyca ferruginea. The sequence continues at coordinate 13,436,871 of OX376059.1, read as the reverse complement.
GTAATTAGCTTAGCGACAGTTGTAATAAATTTTACTGAGGAACTGATTGAATCTTCATTCTCTCTCTCCACATAAGTTTAATGCAATGATTTATCGATACATATAACGTATCACAAGTCACAACTTACCCACTCATTTGTTTAATGTACACTATTATTATAAAGAGGAAAGATTTGTATTTTTCTATGTTTGTAACGAATAAACTCAGAAACTACTAGTCCGATTTCAAAAACTCTTTTACCATTAGAATGCTACATTATCCTTGAGTAACATAGGCTATATTTGTCTATTGAAAAAAATAGGAATCCTTGAGAAAATTCACGCGGAAGAGGTCGCGGGCAAAGTACTAGTCATTAATAAAACATCATCTGCCTAGCTTTTTCCCAATTATGTTGGGGTCGGCTTCCAGTCTAACCGGTTGCAGCTCAATACCAGTATTTTACAAGAACCGACTGCCTGTCTGACCTCCACAACCCAGTTACTGGGTAACACGATACACCGTGGTAAGACTGGTTGTCAAACTTTTCTGACTATCCATAACGACTGTCAAAGATCTACGAATGACAGCCAGGACCAGCGGTTTTCCGTGCTATCCGAGGCACGGAGGAGTCTCGGTATTAAATGGATGGTCATCCATCCACTTACCGACTGCGGCAAGCGTAGCTTAACCATGACTGATTGATCCGTACGGCTTTTTTTTTACTTATAAAGCTGAGGAGTTTGTTTGTTTGTTTGTTTGGTTGAACTCGCTAATCTCAGGAACTACTGGTTCGAATTGAAAATTCTTTTTGTGTTGGATAGTCCATTTATCGAGAAAGGTTATAGGCCCATGCGAAGCCGGGTCGGGTCGCTTCTTATTCTATACTTAATATTATACTAAAAAGCTGAAGAGTTTGTTTGTTTGGTTGAACGCGATAATCTCAGGATCTACTGGTTTATTTCTTTTTTTATTATTTATACTTCATGCACAAACGTACAAAGGCGGACTTAATGCCTTAGGCATTCTCTACCAGTCAACTAAGGGTGGTGAAGAGATAACATGGCATAGTGGTTCGAATTGAAAAAATATTTTTGTGTTAGATAGTCCATTTATCGAGGAAGGTTATAGGCCCATGCGAAGCCGGGCCAGGTCGCTAGTTATTAATAAAACGATGCATACAAATGTTCACCGAGGAAATGATTTCCTTTATTCTTGCATGATATTAGAAAAATATGTACAACTTTTTTTTATCCTATGCTGTCCCACTGCAGGGCAAAGACCTCCCGCAAGTCCTTCCGGGAACTTTTATACAGCGCCACCTCGAACCAGCCGTCAACAAAAATTTAATAATGCAAATTATGCATTTGCATAGGAAACCGCAGATTTAATATTATAAACATATTATGACCTAAGCCATACATTAGTAATGTTAACGATATTGTCCACTGTTCGTAATAATTGACGTCTGTAAGGGTGATGTGGAGTCACCTGTGACCCTGACGGTTATTCAACCAAAACATTGTTTGACTCATGCCTCGGTAGTTTCCACCATTCGCTACTGTTTTATATATACAAATACAATACAAATTGTTTGATGACAAGGAAAGCGGGAGGCAGGATTATAAATATACGTATTGAAATGAGGAAAATACAATGTCTTTAAATTGTGTTCCCCACGGCCTATATATATATATTATAGCACTTTGTTTATCTCAAGGATCTCTAATATTTTTCATAAAATAGCCTATGTTACTCGGGGATAATGTAGCATTCTAATGGTGAAAGAATTTTTAAAATCGGACCAGTAGTTTTTGATTTAAATCGTAACAAAACAAACAAGCAAATCTTTATTCTTTATAATATTAGTATAGAAGTATAGATATAGATAACCCGCAAAAACCTTTACAGCAAGAGTAAACATACCTTTTAGTATAGTAAAACTGGCTTAACCCTTTAAGTAAAATTGAATTCAATTCTAAACATTTTTCATCATTTACTACTACATTATTGCAAATAAACACACTAGCTAGTAGCATGATATCTCGATAATGATAAGTTATTAGTATTGCCCGCGAGGATCCGGAAGCAGGAAATGTTCCAATGTCGTGTCAATGCGAAGTGGCGCGGGCGCACGTCAGGCAGGACCACACGACGTTTGCGCACTCATTGAGATGCATCTCAAAGTAGCACCCGTCGTCATCATTTTGTATGTACAATGAACCGATGATGTCAATCGCGAACCTTTAAGGCTCTTGGGCTGGCTCACGAAATTCCGTGTGTATTTTATGGTGGCATATAAAATGTTATGTGATCACTTTTGTACTGTTTTAACCATGAGAATAAAGGTCTGCTCTATTGCTGTTGCTGAATAAGGTTTCTAATAATAGAACACCTTTTCTTGTACTGTCTGCCCAGCGGTCAAGTTACTTGCGGTTATTTTGTCTTGTCATCCTAATTCTTTATTTCGAAAATCTATATACTTACTTAAATAAAAAATAATGTTTGTCTTCTATGCGTTCCTAACCCATTGGATCGGTTGTTATGCAACTTTAGACCTACTAAAGTTCTGAAGGTTCCAGGCTAAAAAAAAACACCAGGAACGAAATCGCGAGCAGCAGTTAGTTAAATATAAATACCTAATCGTTATTAGTATCAATCATCATTTTAATAAATTTAAATAAGTGTGAATTTCAATTTATACCTACCTTAATTATTATTATTTAATAGTAGGTACCGCAAATTTGAAGTCAAATAATTAGGAATTTGTCCTACAAATTCTCAGAAAGTTTGAAATTACTTTACTTATGTCTATGAAAAAAAGAAATATTCACAAACCTGTAAAACGTGTTTAAAATGAGGAAAAAATGATGGGAAAACACAAATAATCACTTACATAATATTTATTTTTTACTATTGCTGCTCTGAATGAATAAGCAATAACATCTCATTTGTGTTATGTAAACAAAGTTCATGATGCTTCCAACTTAACAACTGTATTGTTTTACTTATTCCACCTTTCTTTAATTAATTGTCATTGCTATCTCCGCCAATGAGCGTTACCGTCGATCTCTAAGCAACTGTTAAGTTTAGCAAGTGCTCTGGAACGCTTGAACTAATCTATCAATTACATGATTTAGCTTGACATCATGTTTACACAGTCGGGTTATCGATTGCAATTTTATTGTCGGGATCGGATTGATTAAACAGTAATTAAATATAATCAGTTTCACTAAGATAACTGAAAATATTTGAATGCAATCGTCTGGATGCTATAGAAAAAAAAAATGTTGGAGTAAATGATGTTAGGTAAGAGATTCAAATCCAATGTCGGTGAAACCGGCGCAGGCGCACCGTCACCTCCGAGCCGTCACGCTTCGGCGAGCGGAACATTGCTGGCGACACCTCTGTTTGATCCGCGCTTTCAATTTCGGTCGCAGAGATTGACCTGAGAGATACACGATATTATTAAAGTATTTTATAAAAATCACATGTATGTCGTGATTAATTAATTTAAAATGTTACGCTGTATTTGCCTGGCTAAAATATATAGGAAGTACAATTTTTTACTATTTCTTTTTGCTAAGACTCGACCCTGTAACGTAGTATGAATTAGGTAGCGAAATATGTAAAATGCTTTTTTGTTCATTAATATAATGTTGCTTGCCATTTGCTTATGTAGCAAAAAAACTTCCGAGTGCAAGAGATAATTTTATTCAAACCACTTCTTTTTTCAAGCGAGGTGCTGTGACGTTTATAATCTGTAAATCCGTGTAGCGATCTATGAAGGGATCTGTTGAGCAATATACTAATTCCTCTTTTTAAAATGTGGTTAGAAACAACAAGGTACTTATATCGATAAAAAAAGATAGTTCATAAAAAGAGGTGTGCGTTTATCAAAGTTTGAAGTAGATGGCAGTCTAAGGCGTGGCAGACGAGTTTAAGTAGCTCGAGAGGGCTGTTAAGTGCCTACCATAGACGATTATTATAATTATAAATAACCAAGCATGCAACTTTAGAACGATATAATAATATAAGATATGTAATAATGTCTCTATATTCTTATTCTCTTGCTTTGTTATAAGCAAATGATTAAATCCGTGGTGAATCACAAATCTCTTGAGTACACGGACATGCAATACCTACAGCTGAATATCTAATCAGTTCCCCACATTGTGTAGCTGCTATATAGCGTTAGCTACGAACAATTTATCATTTACAAAGATAATGCTAGGTGTTTGTTGACAAGCCCTCGGTAACTCACATCGAAAATATGTAGGTCATCTAGCGGTGGACCGACCTATTTCTAAGAATGATTGTAGAGCAAGTGCAATTAGTACCTACTTATTGATTAATTTAATTATGAACACTTAGGTTTAAAGCAAAATTTAGTCTATTTCAAGCGAATACTTGCTGACTACGCTCAGAGAGAAAATTTTTTTTTTGGGTAGGAAAATAAGAAGAAAAGTATTTTGTTCAAGTTTAAAGATGAAATACAGCATTTTAAATATCTGAAGTTAGTACCTAGTTAAGAACACTGTCGTGACAATGCACTTAAAGAAAATCAGGATACCCTGACTTGTATGAGTATGTAATCATATTTCAATGTCTAATGACATATTTACATAATTTAACAACAATTATTATGTATTTAACTCATGTCTTGATAATCCAGAAAGAACTTACATTAGTGTGCAAATGATGTCAAGTGACTCACAGCAATTAAATATGTCGCGGATATATGACGCAGCTCCGACATCTACAAAAACCTTAACCTAAAGATTACATTAATAAATAAATAAATATAAATACCTATTTAAAATGAATAACGTATTAAATCTGATCCAATATCAGCTATTTTTTTACGAAATTGGGATAAAGTTGTCAGAGGTATAAATGACTGTGAATGCAATTGTATTCCCGAGATGGTGACGTAATTCCCGGTTGTTCACATGTCGCGATAATAATCGTTACTAATTCTTTGTTTCAGATAACATATCATCGTGGTGCTCGAAGATATCGACGACTAAACTGTATTACTTTACAAACCAAATAGGTTAAGAAAACGACACAAGAGTAATGACTATTATTCCGTCCTTTAGATAATTTTTACAAAACTATAACATAAGGAAATATCAAATGAGCATATCGAATAGAAGACTTAGGATATCACCGAAAAACATGGCGTTCGTCAGTTTGCGGAGTAGTTTGAGGGTACTGTGGACGGCGACGGTTGCTCTGGTCTTCTTGACGAGGAGTAGCGCTGCGCCGGCCTTCGGTAATGCAGATAATGCGATGGTAAGTCGATTACTATTTTTTGCATAAAAAGAAAAACGTTCGTAAATCGAACTGTATTTTTTTTTGCTTCTTATAGCGCAATTATTTTGAAATATTGGCGTTGAAATGGATTTTTCTTACTGCATATAATTTAATATCTCGGTTTTTAATGACTTGTAGATAAAGACAGCACTGAACAGGCTTGATCAATTTCTTGTTAGTGTTATTTCTAAGGTATTTATTATATTACGGATTTCCGCTACATCCTGTAAATAATCGATTATTATCAACGGAATCGGAAAAGTAGGTGCGCATAGCGGTCGCTGAGTCAACTTTTCTCAGAACACCGTTCACTTCGTATCTGAATTAAGTTGATTCTGAGTCCCATACAATGATACTAGGTAGAGTAGCACGCTCGTAGGTGTTTGTAGTAACGTGTTCATTCATAAATCGAGGTAGTCCAGCCGAGATAAGTGACTCGCCTTTTGCTTCTACACTAGGACATTTTGTTTGTCTTCTCAAATCGTTTGTTTAACGCAGATCGTGACTCATACGCACCATTTAAGATATGTGTGTTCAGTGTGTGTGTATGGGTGTAGCAAGATATTGGTCATTATACTCTTTCAATGGGCATTACGTCATTTGTGTAGTATTTGTAAAATACGCTAAGTTGTTGTGTATGAATCAATGACTATAAAATTAATCATGGAATCAACATCCTTTTTCCGAGTCCGGTCTGATAAGTACTACATACTTTTTATATTTAGTTAAATGTTGATTCTTTATAAGATTAGATTTACAAACAAAAGATGTTTGTTGAGTTTGTTTGTCCTAATTGTCATTTTAAATCCAGCGACACGATATCAAGATGTCTGTTGCTGACGTATTTTAAGATAAAGTAATTTTGGTTGATAAAGACTTGCCTAGATACATTGTGTATTGTCTTAAATGAGAGCTACGACGACTGCATTATACAGGCTTCTGTTAGTCATTCATAGCAGATAATGAATAAACTCGGTGTTTTCTTAGCTTTTATGATAATATGAAAATTACCAGAAGATATAGAAGCATCTGCATTCTGCAACACAATTACTTGACTGTCTTGAGTATTGACTTGCACCTGCTTTGTTGTCAAATTAGCACTTAATTGATTGTTTTCTTTTATAAATTGGGTAATGTATAGATATAGATATTCCCTGCCTCTAAGAGACATTTCACGCTATTCTCAGGATGATTAGTAATGAGAACATAATATTATATGTATAGGTATTACGTTCATGAAAAGACAAACTTCCGGAAAATATGGCCTCAAAACAAACATTTGGAACCAGCAATGTTAATGTAGCATTTTACATGCATAGCAACGCCACGTTATTTAATAGAAGAATTATTCCAAAACGATGTTAAGTACAGGCATACAAACCCAACTAAACGTTTACCTACAAAAAGGATAATACATATAAACTTCTAATGGGGAACTGACTCACACTCAATGTAACAAGATTGAGTACTTCTACGGGATTCTAGAGGATCCGAAGGTAAATAATAAAATCTCATCGTTTCTCGGAACCCTGCGCCAATGTCTGAGTCACACGACAAGTTGTTGAGCTCGCTAGCCGCCAAGTTCTAGGTCATAGAGCACACCGACCGGCGCGACCGGCGATTGATCGCAACGCTATGCCCTCACCATTCTACATACTAAGGAAGTGGTTATGGTATTGCGAATAGCGGCGGGGACGATTCAAAATAAGGAAATAAAATAAACATTAATAAAAATAATAATATGTGGAGACTTTTCACGCACGGCCATTTGACCCCAAACTAAGCAGACCCTGTACTATGGGTGTCAGATATACGTACACAAATACATAAATAAATACGTATTAGATAAACAACAACCAGACACAAGGCAAACACAATAGTGCTCATCACACAAAATGTTTACCCTGTTTACATTGTTTATTAATTTGAAATGTCCAATATTTGTCTGCATGCGGTTAGACTGGAAGTCGACCCCAACATAATAACGTAATGGCGGTCTACCTAGCCTCTTAGATGATGCAAATTAGTTTATCAAATAGAAAGCTCATGGGCTCTAAAATGTTAAAGTTATATTTCTCGTAAAGTAAAATGAGAGGTAGTAAATGATTCAATGTGAAAACCGTAGAAATCTAAAAAAACAGATGAAAACTTATTTTGTCCTATAATTATGTTCTGTAAAAATACGTGTCAAATTTTTATATTACTTTGTCTGACTTCTGCCGCGATTTTTTATAATTAAAACCTATAAATTTTTACGAGTTTTTTTGAAAAATCAAGAATAGGAACAATCTAAATTTATTCTTGACTCGTCTATTATTCACATCGTTAGTTAAGATAACGTGTGCTGTGCTAGTCGCTGCCTGCTATCTTATACCTAACTGTAGCCTTCCTTAACCACAACTTAATACCTCTTAAGTAGACATTCCTATTACAGTCATATATTGCTAATCATTACTAACTATCTTGAATTCAATATCGCATCGATATTAAATAAATTACTCGTTGGAATACAAATTACTATTATTATAATATTTATTTAATCATAATCTTTTGTACAAGCTTGTTGTTTTAATGGAAATAATTTATAAACAAAGACTTTGTATATCTAAACTAACATCAAATCTTCATAATAATATTATAAAGATTTGATGTTTTGTATGTTTATTTGTAATGGATAAACTCTAAAAACTATGAACCGATTTAAAAAAATAATTCACCAATAGGTAACTACTACGTTATCCTAATTCTTGCAATAAAACTACATTGATTTAGATGCTAGAAAAAAATAAAACAAACGCTGATTTTGGCCCTTTCATTAACTATATTATGATGCACCTTATATGAAATACACTTACATATACATATAAGGGAATGACTAGTACATAGTGATATATCTAACTATTGAATGCAAGGCATTGAAGCCAAGAAAAAAAAGTTACAGTAGAAGATTGGACAATTTAAAATCCATCACGTTTTGTTGTGGAAACTAGCCAAAGGTCTTACAGGATAAGACGTAAGTAAGTATGGATTTGTTTGACATTCTTGGACTTATAGAATAGATTAGAGGCACGACTTTCCTATGTACCTACCTTATTAAAAATTAAGTAGACCGTACTAAAAATATTACTTTTTTCAGAAAACATTTATTTATTTCACCTTTGCAAAAGAAGGTACAAAGACCGACTTAATTCCTTAGGCATTCCCTACTAGTCAGCCAAAGGTACAAATGTCGGTGCGAGTGTAAAACATCTAAATTAGAAATTAAAAAAAGAAAATAATTACATAAATAAAGTGTACGCAAGTACATGATAAATTAAAATATCTGCATGCTAAGTAGCAAAGTATTTTAATGTTTAAAAATTCAATTAATTCAGCATTCATAGCCCATTGCTGGACACGGGCCTTTTCCAAGTTGCCCACACAATACTCGGTTCTCCGCCTTCCGCATCCAGTTCATCCCAAGGGGAAGTGCCTCACAATATACTTAATTAAATTCCGAATCGACCATCTAATCAGTTAAACGATAAGGTCTGAAAAACCGTGTAAAATAACCGTGGTTATGTCAAGGCTAATATGCGCCCTACTAACCCGCTTCTAAACGTATGGCGAACTTAGGCTAATTGTATTCATATTGAAATATTACAACAAAAGGCGACCGCTTTTCAGTGCCATAGTTTCAGTACATTAGTATTGTGGCAAATTTGCAGCTTTTCTTTGCTTACTGAAATCGATTTTTTACGTCTGGGAAAGTAGTTGGTCAAAATAGTCAGTTGAATATACCTACTTTATAAAGTACTAGCAACCCGGCCCGGCTTCGCATGGGCCTATAGCCTTCCTCGATAAATGGACTATCCAACACATAAAGAATTTTTCATTTCAAACCAGTAGATCCTGAGATTAGCGCGTTCAACCAAACAAACAAACAAACTCTTCAGCTTTATAATATTAATTATAGAAGAGAAGAAAAAATAAAATTTTAGGCTTTGGTCGAGCGGTGTTATGTATACGTTTGTTATATTATTATTATAAAGTTAATCATCCAATCCACTTACATGTTTCAACTTGATTATCATACTATTTTACTTACAATGAATAGACGAATATGCGTAACGTGCCTAATCATCACTTCGTAGACAAAATTATTTTTAATCAATGAAAACTCAAAATTATAAAATGAATGTATAATCTCCTTTTCATTAACAAATAGTGTGCTTACGTAATATTTTTTATCAATGAATGAAGTAACAACAGCATTGTATCAGTTGCTTTTGTGAAGTATAAAGCATGCCGTTTTATTAATACGGGATTCTTAATAATGTCGACAATGTAACTAAACGAATGTAGAGCCACAACCTGTTAAGGTAACGTTACTTGACTGAATATTTTGCAACTGAAAAACTGTTTGTAAGAAAAACAAAAAAGATAGATAATAAAAATAGTTAATTATTTCGTATGGGCAAGAAGTTTTACGTACAGCGCATTTATTATAACTATTGTAGTCAACAGCAATCTGTGGTTTGATTTATGAGTTTCCATGAAGACCGGTTCGAAGTATGATTAACAGATAGGTAAGCCCACTCTTAGTTGACAGTGTACGACACTCGCTGACATGGAAAAACCATAAAATAAGTATTACACAGCTTCACCAACCCGTTGTCACGCTAGACTTGTTTACATTCTCAATTGTGCTAATAAAACCGTCATTCATCATAATAGTTCCGTATCAAATTATCCTATACCATACTCCGTACAATAGAATATCAGATAACTTTGAAACAGCATGAAACTTACAAATGTTCGGGCTGTAACGTGCGGTACATGAAATATTGAAATTCAAAAATCGTTACTAGGATACGGCTTCAGACGGACGAATGTCGTGAGTCAAGCATCGAATTTAGTCACGATAATGCATTTTGTAAGGAAGTATCATGGTACGTGGTGGAAGGGACCATTTTTATACCGAGTGTTAAAATTTTTCGCGGCTTGTTAAAAAAATACTTAAAGAATGGGACAGCTGATTTCATATCTATAAGCGTCAAATTTGAACGCTAAGGGGGTTTGAATCATATATATTCAATATATGGTAACAGGTGGTAGGTATTTTTGACCACAATTTATAGGTCGTCGTACCTTGCCCGTGTGATAAACCTAAGATGTTATGGTCGGCACATTGTCATGGGCCAGGCACTTCCGGTTATTTCAAACAGGTACTGTTATGATAAACGTATCCATATAAAGAGGGTCATTCTCCTGTCTAAGGCTCCACCAGAGAACAATAGCCCAGGCAGAAAGTGCCAAGAACCTGTGGTGTTCTTTGTTTTCATCATTCCTACTCGACTCGATTAATGCGATATAAAAATTCGACTCGTGTCTAACACGAGGAGGGGACATCTCTCGGAAAATTTCCTTTGAATGTTAAGAACAATGAACTGGTGAAACCTAGTGACTGTAACGTGCTTAATTTAGGTTTTATTGAAGTTTCAATATTTATTAAAAGGATTATGCTGTTGTGTCATCTCCGCAGTAGTCTATTTAGAGTATGTTGTGCTAGTTTAAATGCCGCGTGCATATCTAACTGTCAACAAGGTGTCGACCGCCTCCTTGTTTTTCGTTTCGGGAAACGCGTATCTTAGTATCTCAAGATCACACCGGAGCCGACAACTCAGGCTCCTGAGAAGATCGTGATCAAAAACAAAAATACTTTTCAAGTACAATGACACCGACCGCAAGTATTTTAACCCTGGTCACGATTCACGATCCTGAGAAATAAATATTTTTTTAGGATTTCGCAGAATATGATGACAAAAATATGTGTGTACTGTGAGATGTCGCCAGATCTCTTCAAAGATAAGTAGTAAATAGCCTATTTTTAAGAGTTCAAGCGAAATAAAGACAGATAAGTGATTATCTAAAAAGTTAAAGTTATGAGATGATTGTTTAGCACAGCAAAGCGTGCCGATGACATAAATGAGACTTGTATGTAATGCTTGGACAATAGCTTCTGTCCAGCGAAGACAAAAAGCGACCGGGTCACCTCGGTTACCGTAATTCGAATGGACTGCTTTTTTCGTAACGGGATTGGTATGTGCTTCCCGCATGTATGCATTTTTGTGATGAGTGGTGAGTTAGTGATGAGTGGTGGCTGGTGGTGGCAGGTCGTTGGTTCGCGCATGCGCGTCACGCACGCAGGAAGCGCGCGGCGACCTTCATCACGCGCGCCACGGCCACAGTCCTCTGATCGCTACTGCTTATTGTTCACGGCGTCGTCGTCACTATCATCTGATTGCTAGCATTTATATGATCTTATTGTGGTACTATGCTATATCCAAACATTACCTTTTGTACGTAGGTAAGTAGGTATATCATTGACGATCGTGAAATAGGTGGTTGGGGTAGTTATTCTTAAACGTGTTAGTAATTTTCTGTGATTATTATTAGATAGTTATTTAATTGTTTTATGCTCGATTAATGTAAATTACTTTTTTTCATAGCATTATAATGTTATAGTCAGCTTACAGGTGGGTAATAATTATATACTCTACTATATATTATACAAAATACACGTGTCGTTTTATCTGTGTAACTAAGTAGGAAGTTTTCAGTCAGGGTCCAAATATTAGTAAAAAGGTGACTATTTCTTAAAAAAATCTCGTACGTTCACTAAAAAACATGAAAATATAACAAGGGAAGGTTAAGTAATGTATATAGTAACCGAGTTATAAATTGATGAGATATTTTTTTTTTGCTTTATATACTGTAATAGCAACATTCCACAATAATATTATTTAATGTCCTATCATAGCATGAGGTCGAGCATCTACCTTCGGGTCATGTAATCTACTAGTTCTTAGAAATAATTAGAATGCCACCACACATTCATCGATATGAAAAAATCCTGCGCATTCGAATAGAGATTGACCTGCCGCAGTTAAAGACATGCGGCGATACACGTGTAGGGTCGCAGATGATTGGCAAGTAATCATTAGATCAAAGTCTATTATATTTGAAAAGTAAGACAATGTGCGGTGGTCCACGTGACAAACGTGAGGATACACACACAAAGGGAGCGCTTACTTGACCGCAAAAAACATTTTCTACATTCTACTATGGAAAAGTGGGGTTTCACACGCGATAAATTCTATTTTAATCTTTCGTCAATCGCAACGTAATTGAAACTAATTACATCGGTAATTATCCATCCTTTGCGCGTGCGCATGAATAAGTGTGGTCAGAGTGGTGTGCGGGCGTAGCTTTGATGTGTCTATCACTAAACCGCAATTTATCGGTCAATATTTCAATTGGTTACTCAAGACAAGTTCAAGTTTGTATTGCCACGGGTTAGGTGTACCAAATTCAAATACTCAAACTTCGATATAATTGACTATTTTCCGTATTATTTACTTTTCCTTATTTTATTTTATTAAGTTATAAAATGATAACTATCTAAGCAATAATGAACAAAAAAAAATGTTGCATACAGTATTGCTGTTGTTTACTCTGAAAATACTTAATCACAAATAAAAATAATACGCAAAAAGCAATTAAGTTGCATTTCAATGTGATTTATTAACATAAACCGCTGACAGGATGAACAAACAAACATGTTGTTTTGACTTATGTAATAGACGCCAGTCCAAATTAATTATTCATGTTATGTATTTATCTTCAACGTGTGTATTTTTAAAATGGGAAATGTATGGAAGTCTTATGTCGTATTTTATTGACATTCCTGAAACGACTCACGTTCGCAGGATTATATATATAAGTATATCAGTAGGTAATTATTATGGAGACGACACGTGTTCAAAGCTTGCGCTCTTATTATATTCATGTTAACAGAAAAAAAAACGTTTCCATTATATTATTATTTATGCGTAAAAAAGTGTAAACAAATGAATCGGATTAGAATTGAATAGTAATTTTATTAATAATCAGAAAAACCATTATCCGCGATGCGTCTACGGCATGTACAGTACGCAAAGGAGATAAGTATCCATGTCGCCGGAAACAGTTGAAGCTTACTTAGAAACCGATAGGTTTTTATGAATAAAATAAAATACAATTTATAGAGAATAAATAGTTCAATGATTTAATAAAATTTCATTTGAAAGCCCCCATTGGTTTCTAAGAAATCCTCAACTATTCCCGACGACATGGATACTTATCTCCTTTGCGTACTGTACCTACTCAGTGTTATTGTCAACATTGTGAAAGAATTAACTAGCATGGACTATAATTGCATAATTAACATCTGTCATTTATTTCTTTGCTTTGCGATTGAGTTATAACTATATATTTATTAAGGGTGATATCTTCATGAATATTAATTATATTTACGACATGTGCGACATTTTGATACGCAGATGTAAATACACTAATAGGAAATAAATAACTATAACAGGTGAACTAATTATATTATGCCATATTAAAATTAATATAGTCCACGAGTAGATGGTGGCGCAGTGGTGAAAACATGTTTATAAAACGAGATCACTTATAATTTGTACAAATGTAATTATGTGATACATATACATATGTATAATTGAATTACATGTGTACAATATGGTGTAATGAGAAAACAAGACGCTGCGCTGTTGTATATTCAGTGTGTAAAAAAAGACGAACTATGCAGAAATACTTTTTATGATTTCGGTTTGAACTTACCAGGTACATATGTTATTTTTTTGTCAAAAAATTAAACTATATATAATTATTATATTGAGATTTCATTATCAATAATTTAACTAGAGAGTTTCTGTCAATATTTTTTCATATTGATTTGAATACATCCTATGTAAAACGTGGTTATGGTATATTTGCGCGTAATTGTAATAACATTGCTATATTCTTACAGAAGTGCTGCAATATAGGTGGCGTAGGCGGAGCGGGTCGTTAGCATTGTAACAACATAAATGCACTTTATTTATTGCCTGCTTAGAGTTCTCAGGATATGCACACTATCTTATCTAATGTTTTCTTTTGATAATTTTTAAAATAAATAAGGCAAAAAGAACGTTGCAGTAATAAATATTTAAAATAAACTGACTGTGAAATATTGTTGCTGTACCAATGTTTTTTTAAAACTTTCTACATACCTACTACTTAATTTTTAACACGTTGAATACGTTAATAATTTTTAGAGACACGGAAAATCACTCTCAGTACAGTTAGCACGTGTCGACTTCAATCTCTGACAAAACAAAACTGCTAGTAACATGCGGCATATTCGGCACATACTTTACAATTACGCATACAGGGAAGTGTTGACGAATATTTACACGTGTCAGATGTTCCCAGGAAGGCATATCTGAGTGATGGTCGAGAGCAGATGCATTTCCTGGAACATGCTCGCGTGACGGCCGAGGCATATTTACAACAACTCCTATTAAGCACTTCGGACTACTGATTATGATTAGCTGGCCATTGTGGTAGCCAGTAATGAGCAACCTGTTTTGTTTGTTATAACATGTGCTCTACACGTTTTTAACTGTATAAGGTATGACTTTTTATCGTGAGGTTAAAGTTGATTATATGTAGGTACATTGCTTTCGTTAACACCTGTGTGACCCTTGAATTCTTTAACTATAGGTCTTAAGATTTTGTGTTTTTGTTTTCCAAATATTTAATAACACTTTTTTTTTTAAAGTATTAATGTTGGTATTATAACCTAAACCGTTTTCAAATTATTATAATAAAATTTAGTAATAGTTATTTGTTATACAAGAGTGCAAAGTTGCTTTTTAACCGCGTGTTCAATTTTGATGACCGAGCAAGCGAAGGATTCTAAAATTGAATCACGAGCGCAGCGAGTGATTCAAAATTAGAATCCTGAGCGTTAGCGAGGGAATCAAAAGAGCACGAGGTGAAAAATCTTTGCACTCGAGTGCAACACGTAACTTTTCATTCCACCTCAGCGAGGAAATGACTAAATGCAAAAAAAAAAACGTTTACAAAGTCTGAGTTTTTAACAAATTAAAAAAAAGTTGTATGATATATTCGGCACCATAGAGGTAGCAGTAAATAGGTTTAATGTTTTTTTTTAATTCACAAACTTAGTGCACACGATGTTCTAAATTCAATTTACTTTATCCTCTAGAGAATAAAAACGGCTTTTCCACTCAGATATTGAAGATAAATTTACTTTATCCTCTAGAGAATAAAAACGGCTTTTCCACTCAGATATTTAAGATTAAAAATACTATTTCCGAGATGGTGGGATGAAATAGTTATTTGTTATACAAGAGTGCAAAGTTGCTTTTTAACCGCGTGTTCAATTTTGATGACCGAGCAAGCGAAGGATTCTAAAATTGAATCACGAGCGCAGCGAGTGATTCAAAATTAGAATCCTGAGCGTTAGCGAGGGAATCAAAAGAGCACGAGGTGAAAAATCTTTTCACGATGTTCTAAATTCAATTTACTTTATCCTCTAGAGAATATAAACGGCTTTTCCACTCAGATATTGAAGATAAATTTACTTTATCCTCTAGAGAATAAAAACGGCTTTTCCACTCAGATATTGAAGATTAAAAATACTCTTTCCGAGATGGTGGGATGAAAATATATTTTTCACTTCTCTTGCTCAAAAATGCCGTCATTGTAGGATACCAGAGCGGGGATAAAATAGCATTTCATCCTCTAGGGGAAAAAGTTTTTTTTTTTTAATTTTTGTGTGTCAGATATGACAATGAGCCTAAAAACGAAATAGTTATTTGTTATACAAGAGTGCAAAGTTGCTTTTTAACCGCGTGTTCAATTTTGAAGACCGAGCAAGGGAAGGATGCTAAAATTGAATCACGAGCGCAGCGAGTGATTCAAAATTAGAATCCTGAGCGTTAGCGAGGGAATCAAAAGAGCACGAGGTGAAAAATCTTTGCACTCGAGTGCAACACGTAACTTTTCATTCCACCTCAGCGAGGAAATGACTAAATGCAAAAAAAAACGTTTACAAAGTCTGAGTTTTTAACAAATTAAAAAAAAGTTGTATGATATATTCGGCACCATAGAGGTAGCAGTAAATAGGTTTAATGTTTTTTTTAATTCACAAACTTAGTGCACACGATGTTCTAAATTCAATTTACTTTATCCGAAAACGAAAACGGCTTTTCCACTCAGATATTGAAGATAAATTTACTTTATCCTCTAGAGAATAAAAACGGCTTTTCCACTCAGATATTGAAGATTAAAAATACTCTTTCCGAGATGGTGGGATGAAAAAGTCTTTAGCCATAAGTAGAATAATTATGAATAAAGACTCGACTTATTACTGTTTCATAAAAAAATAACCTGATTTTAATTTTGAAAATGGAACTAAAATCGTCGATCTCTGGTAGAATGCATGCAATGTGTTGCGGCTACAGAAGAAACAAAAAAAAGACATTGGCGCGAAATCTTTATAATTTTTCTCTAATTGCAAATTGAATTGGTAGTGACCGTTATTAATTTCTCGCAATCGTAGTGAAAAGTATAGTGTAACACACGGCGCTAAAACCCATTAAAACTCGGTTTCTATTTACTCCCTCGCTAAAGCTCGGGAGTAAAACTACCTCGTATATAATGGGTAATTTTAGCTCCTTGTATAACAATCTACTATTTCAAGAAGATTGATTAAGGTAAGTTTCCTAAGAACACAATCATCATCATTATCAATATTAATTGAATATTCCTGTTTAAACATAATAAAAAGCAATTCTCATGCAAATTAAAGGTGATTTATAGTTACATAATACATTATGGCATTGTATAGATTGCTCTTAATTTTGCTATAATACCGGAGGAGCAATTTAATGGTGGTTCCACGTGAATCCGAGCCAATGCCAGCGGTTATCCAACAATGAGCGAAGCATGCAATTATATATAGGTGCCATTAAATGCCCGCATATTTTACATTGCAAACGTTTTACCATAGATAATCGGGCCGTGTCATCCTCTTGCAAACATTGCGTATTTTTTCTGTTTTATGATTGATTTGATTGTTTTAATTTTTTGTGTGTTTGCTTGTAACGGATTAACTAAAAAGAATTCTTAACCGTTTTAAAACAATCTTTCACTAATAGGAATGCTACGTTATTGAGTGGTTTAAGCTATATTTTAACATCAAAAAAATTAGGAATCTGAAACAAAATTCACGCGGTTGAAGTGGCGGGTAAAGTGATGTGTAAATGAAGTGAGATTATCATACAATCATTTTGTTACGTAACATCGTATGCTAATGTAATTATTATATTTGCTTTAGGGCCTGCGTAAACTGACGGGCTATCTGCGCTGCGTATTGCGGGTTCGATTCTCACACGGAACAAATATTTGTATGGCTTACAGATTCCTGATCTGGCTGTTTGTATGTGCGTTTATATGTTTGGAAACACCGCCACGGCACAGGAAAAAATCTTAGTAGACCAATTATTTTGTATAAAATTAAACTTTTGTCTGTTTTTATGTGTGTGATGTACCTACTTAGTAAATGATCTGAAACTACTGTACACATGTAGGTACCAGTTCCACATGTTTAGTCAGTGAGTAAGTGTAACAAAGTTTCTTTATTTGCAAAGAAAAATATTTGATGAGTCCTTTTTGGGAATGACTAACTTAAAATACTTAACTACCAAGATACCTACTCCGTGTTAAGGGGACTGCGCCATAATTACGTAATACAAAGTCTCATACCAGATATACTTAAAAATCATAATCATTTTAAGTTATTTGACGAGAAATTGAAAAACACAAGCCTATCACCAAACATCGAGTTTTATTACTCTTTGACCAAAATATGCCTCGATTACGTTTGTAAGAATCGTGGAATCAGTACAGTTCCCTAAAAATCCGTGAAATGGGAAGGCCATCTTATATAGAAGTACAAGATGTCCTTCTCGGATAAAATAAACAAATATCACAAAAAGTACCATAACTAAGACAATGACATACTAAATCAACAAAAGGTAGGTCAGGAACCGGAAGTGACAATTACTAACCAAGCTATGAGTAAGATTAGGCTTTAGTAATGAGTCGCCTACGTCTTTATTTTTACACAAACAGAGGAAATTATGAATCAGAATAATAAAAATAAATAGGTCAATGACACTAGGTACAAGTGTTTTCTTTTCAAGAAGACTGCTTTTGTGTACACAGCGACATTAGCAGGGGTTTTAAGTTATAATTTATTAACACATTTTAGACCGACGCAAACTGAAAGCCTGAAGGTGTATTATTGCGTGTGAGAGCTATAAAGGAATATACGCAGTCGCTGAATAATTGGCTGCTGCGTTGGGTTCCGTGGGTTCAATTCCCGCACGGTACAATAACTATATGATCTACATGGTAGTTGACTAGGATGTGGTGGTTGTTTCGGGTTTTGATTGTGTGTGTGAGTTTAAGTATATGTTTGTAAATGCACCCAAGAAAACAACTAATTAGTACACCAGATGTCAAATAGCAGCAAAACTGTCTTCAACATTGGTCGGCAAAATCTAAAATTTTACAACAAATAATATAATGAGGTATATGAAATATATAAGAAGGTATATGAAACAGACTTTCAGCAATCACATAGTTCAAAATAATCAGTAGCAGCAATGAGCTCTGTAAATTTCATTAATTTAAATGTTTGGTGTCGGGTCATTCAAATAAGCTCGCTATGACTCAGTACGACCACGTGGTTATTAAGAATTTTGACTCACAGCTGGCACATATGTATAAGTACCTAAACATATACATACGTTGTCCTTTCTATTGAATATGCCGTTAATCGTCGCTGACCCGTTACTTCGATTGAAAATAACTGGCATAACATATCGACATCCTTCATATTTACTCAAAGTGTGAGCACGTTCAGTTATTTAAGTTTGCGATTTACAGTTTGCACAAGTTTGTTGGAGCGTGTTCATATTGGCTTATTCTTGAAGCGAAAGCTCAAACTGCACTGTTTTTATCGATGAGATATTACCAGTAACGGTTTAAATCGTCGTTATTTCTTAAAAAATATGATTATTTTTAAAACCAGTTCGGTGTGAGTTGGGTTTGACAGGTATTAACATCGCCTGCATTATTTCGCGAAGCGTACCTATAGTTGTTACACGTCAAACATCGGGACAGAGTTATTTTTTTCAATTAGCATTGTTACACAGCAATGATGCGTGAAACGTGCCGTTGGATGTCCCCCGAGGCGAAATTTGCATGAGTTAAGTAGGTCTGTGGAGCACCAAACCGCAGGCTGTGCTGTGAGATCAGCGCGGGCGCAGACTCCGACAGAACCCGTTACTCATGGGGACATACTGACCCCGATATGCTCATACGAATCCATTATTTAAACGCCTCCATCAATAATCCTTCCGCTGTTATACAGGTCGTACTTATTTCTTTCACTTATGAGTCTTAGATAAATATGCGTTACCGGAGGAGAGACGCTACTTTTTGCAGTTGCTTGACAATACTCGTTGTGTACCTTGAAACCACCGAGTACCTATTTCCAAGAATTCTTACATGTAAGGGACAATAGTTTGCTCAGGAACATTGTTACCAATACGATAATGTAGACCAAATAGCAGGTTACAATAT
The DNA here is from genome assembly GCA_947361185.1 of Charanyca ferruginea. Taxonomy (NCBI): domain Eukaryota; kingdom Metazoa; phylum Arthropoda; class Insecta; order Lepidoptera; family Noctuidae; genus Charanyca; species Charanyca ferruginea. Next base: position 13,417,028 of record OX376059.1, on the reverse strand, counting down.
TTACATTGGTACGCGGTGTGTAACATGTATGCGTTTTAGTTTGTGTAACAAACAATGGCTTGCAACTTTGTCCCACCAAGTGTCAATGGCCTGCCCAACACGCCCAAAAACTGACCGATTCTCCCGCGGTTAGTCATCGATATAAAGATCGATTATGCATTCAAAATAATGCATGCGTTTAGTCCAATACTAAAGTGACATCAAATACATAATGTAACGGGCAAATTGAAAAGCTTATATATTCATTTTATATAATTTAATGTCTTTATCAATAAAAATACATACTAAGCTATAAAATATTAATCGTTAGTACCTACAAGGTATTTTTCATACTAAGGTCAATCACTCATTCGTGATGATATCTGTAAAACGTACGTTTGATTTGCTTAACAAATAGAAGGAATCTTTGAAAATATGTTTAGTATTCCCGTGGCATTGGACGCATTGGACAGACAATAGTAAACACGGGCTTTTGGGGGTATTGACTGCGGGATTAACAGTGACATTGTTGTGAGTATTCCCCGGCGTGAGAGGGAACAAAGAGCCTGCAGCAGCGCGCTGGTGTGCGGAGATATGCGCGAGCGCATTGAGATGCAACGCACGCGCATCGCCATTGCCCAAGGTCGCCATGTCTCCGTATACCATATGCGACAATCAAATGCGGCCCTCTAACGATATACGAAACCTTTCTTTGCATACAAAACTTAAAGTATTTAACCAAAAAGCTTACATAATATGTTTATACTAATATAAAATAATTCGTTTTAATGAGATTATATCTTGCGAAACGAATGGAATAAACTAAGTTACATGGCGGATAAGAAATTATCTTCTTATTACCTTAACGACGTGTTTCACGTTATCAAGCGCGTTGACAATAAACAATGGCTGGCGGCTGGGTAACCTTGCGGTGAGGTGAGATAATATAACGTCAGTAGTACTTGCACGAGATAAACGAGAGCTCTGCAAGCAAATTAGCAGCTTAGACCACGTCACTAGGTACATGTCCTTCTTCATATTGTGAACAAGAGAGTATCATATTCGTTAAATGAACTGTAGGGAAATCCATTTCAATGCCTATTCTAAAACGTAATCTTTTGTACCTAAATCATAGAGCGGTCGGCTCTATTCTTTATACTTACCGATGCAAATGGATCTCTGTTTTCATTCGACTGAAGTTTAGAACTGCACGTAGAACCTAATTCACATTAGACAAGCACCAGCTGTAGCTTTCGTTCACGCAGTATATTGAGCACAATCTAACAAGTAGCTAGACATCTTTCGTATGAGAACAGAGGCCTACTCCTAACTTGGATGCGGCAGACTGAAGGAGATGTCTACTTCCAGATGTACTTAGCACAATACGGATACTTGAGTCCCTCTGTGAGGAATCCGTCGAGTGGGCATATCATGGACGAAGGATCGTGGCGACGAGCTATCGCCGAGTTCCAGAGCTTTGCCGGGCTAAACGCTACAGGTAAGGTTATCTACAACTATATCGGCTTATCGATCGACAACCTGTCATTATTCCGCAATTTACTGGCAACGTACATTTATCACTTATAATAAAGGATTTGAAAGGATATTTATGTATCCTGGAAAAGTGCTTATGGTCTTTTAATAGTAGGTGCATGTAATGATTATTTTTCTTTGACATAAATTACAAAAGCCTTTTTCAATGCTCTGTTAAAAATTTCTACTTTTCGATTCACTTAGGTAATGTTAATATTTGCATAACGGGTAGGTCAGCTGTAGGTGAAGTTGTGATTAATATATTTTTTGAGTCTTGTTGAAACTTATTTATTCAAAATAGTATCCTGAGCAAATAGTGTCTAAAAGTAATGATTCAGTTTAGTAAATGTTGAACGGAGGTGCCGCCGTCCTCTAATATTCACGGACTATTACACTGCTCAAAAGACAATCAATTGTGGTCTGAGAAAGCTGCAATCTTGCAATTTGTTGTAATTTTAATGTAAAACAGTTTGCGCAAGCTATAGTTACGTTCTGTTACTTTGATTTAATTATCATTGTTTAGTAAGTTTGTACCGATCTGATGAGAAAATTTAACTCCATTAATTTTATTATTACAGACAAACATTAAAATTACTGGCATTTATCAACTTATGTAATAAAAAGATAATGTATGACTGCCACATTCATTATGATTCTAGCAATAAAATATAATTTACTTTAAATACTGGTATTAAAAATCAATTACTTTAATTGAATTAAATACTCTATCCGTCAAGCTTGTAAGTAAAACTGCATCATTTATTATAGCTGCTTATGTAAATTATATGCGGTAATAGCGAAACATGCCTACCTACATGAGTGAAGTGACCAAGCGATTCTAGGATTACAAAGGTTGACATAATTAATGTGATGTCAACTCACATCCGGACCATCTTGACCTTGCAAAATACTGCCTGAAACTATCTGCCTGCTAGCCTGTCATTTCATTAGGGTTGTCAGACTCCTAACTATAGACCTTTTTTTTCTTAATCTACCAGAACAGTCAAAAGGCCTTTGTGATCATCTATGACAATAACATGCTACGCTATACTTGCTTTGAATATAGGGTTTGCAAATATTAACATTTGAACGATAACCCTTAAATTAGCCGGTCGTTAATTCTGTACAGTTGGTCGGGTGGCCTTGGTCGATGTTCATCACAGTTATTACAATCACACACATCCACCAAGCAATTTATAAGTCTGTGCGATCTCCACAACCGACTATTTAAACACGCTAGAATTATGTGGGCAAAGCTCGGCTCGTCTTCGTTCATGTACGTGCCTTGACACGAGAAGTAGTTTATTGGTCTTGACTATGACTGAAGGCAGTGTTGTTATGTAAGCAAATAGCGCACAGACGGCACATACAAATACATAATTCATTATCGGTCACTGCACGAGTTCGGACGAGCTTGTCACAAACACTATGTTATGATGCCTTTAAAGACTTAATGATGACGTCCACTAAACGCTACAGGTAAGGATGTAGTCCTAAGACTACATTTATAACAGGATTGTTACCTACCTGAAACATGGGAGGATCTACGTAAATATCTGTTTATATTAATGGCACGCGTTCATTAATTCCTCTTCCTGCAATACAGAAATTAGATGTGAAGTAGTTTTCCTTATGGCGTATAAATTTTACAAGTACATTGTTATTCCCCGTAACTATGAATGTAAATCGATCGAGTCGCCGATGAATTCCAACTCACAGCTGATCAGCGTTTGTGGTGACCATGGTTCCTCATTATTCATCGTTTTCCGTGTGCGGTTTTGGTCGATGTGATTCTGTAATTACTTCCTTGTCATCATTCGTTACAAAAAAGTCTGTTTGTCCATTGACACTTTGCAGTGTTTTACGATGTAAATGAGATAATAATTGAAATTCAACTGTTCTAACGCACGATCCTAAATTGACATAGTAGCAACAACAGAGATCATATTAGTCATGGCGATTTAAAACTGCAAATATTCCTTAAAAATAATTGGTTTTTGTTCGTTTACAGGTGAATTAGACGAGGAAACGACAAAAGTAATGGCATTGCCAAGGTGCGGCGTGCGAGACAAAGTGGGCTTTGGAGAGAGCCGAGCCAAACGATACGCGTTGCAGGGTGAGTGCACCTTCATTTAAATATTATTAATTACTGCTTGTTGTTTAAATGAAATAATTATTTGTACACGACCATAATAAACCTCAACAAACATTAATTTTCTGCCAACTGCCTTTAAATATTGATGCGAACTGTTTGACTAGGTTCAAGATGGCGTGTCAAGAACCTCACCTACAGGATTTCTAAGTATCCATCTAAGCTGAACCGTGCCGAAGTTGACACTGAACTTGCCAAAGCCTTCTCAGTGTGGTCGGATTATACAGACCTCACCTTCACGCAGAAGCGGTCCGGACAAGTCCACATTGAAATCAGGCAAGTTGCACAACTACATAAGAATAACAGCCAGATTGAAAGCTTTCATCTGTCCGTTTCACCCATTAATATAATTTATTAGGTATGGCTCAACGTTTCAACAGCTGTCATTAAATCAGAAAACTACAAATAACGTTGCTAAAGTCACAATCTATGGGGCTTAGGTAATCCATCATTTTGGTTCTGTGACTTTCTGTTCAATTTCGTATTGTAACGTGCTTAATCGAAAATTCATTTAAAAATTAGAATACTGTTCGTGCGAAACGAAGTCAGAATAGTATGAGTGTTTCGTGGTAGCGCGGCCATCGTGCATCGTTTAGATCTGTGTACAGATATTGAAATCGTGCCAGTGGCAGTGGCCGTACCGTATTGTACGTAGGGTTATTTGAATCACTCATAATAGGTTCTTGGTCACAATCCGCGGGTAATCTTTGTTGCGTAACTACGTAAATGGTTGCCATTGAGCATTGGACGCGTAACTACTTGTAGTAATGCAAGTTACTGTTGATTCGCGATGTTCATTCATTGGACTGGTTTTATTACTATTGATTGTCACTGCTATATTTTATTCTATGATTTGTCGTTATACACAGTGGCACGCAGAGTTCTCCAAACCTGTAGACTCCATAATTCAGTAACATTATAATTTATTTGCCCCAGGTTTGAGAAGGGAGAGCATGGAGACGGCGATCCCTTCGATGGTCCTGGTGGCACTCTAGCGCACGCTTACTTTCCCGTAAGTATTCAACAACGTAATTTATTATTATTATTATTTGTTTTTTAACTTCCATAGTTTTCTTGTCCAAGAATGCTGTAATAGGTTGTAGATAAGTCACTATTTTGTTGTACTCTTATTTTAAGATAACGTTACACTACCTACACATTCAGATTGATTCCCAGATATTAGATCTGTGTAATTATTATTAAATAAATTTGCTACAGTTAGCAAATTATCTTAATCACTTATTCAATAAATCGCAGTTTAGAAATAAAAGCCAATAAGCTGTAAGTAACGTCGCGGTTAATTCTTTTCAACGTGGACAAAGCTATTTGTGGCTACATTAAATAGCATTTAGGCAAATCCTATTTTACTATTCAGGCCATGTCGCAATGAACAATTGGAATTATAATAGATTGCCGCCATAGTTTTTTTATTCATTTCGTTGTAAGTGACGATGCTAATCGTAAAGTACCTGACGAAATGTCTGACGTTGATCTAGCTGTATATTTTTTTCAATTTAGTGTACTTTTTTTTGTTAAATTGTTTATATTTTGATACCTTTTACCAATGACACCTATTTTAGCCATGACAAGTTGTAATAGTCTGTGGAGGTATAAGCAAGCCTTTGCAGAGAATTTCACTTCTTGAACTTTGTATGTTATAACCTAAGTAAATAGAGTGCAAAAGACACATGCTCATGCTCATGCTAGTTGGCTACGCATACTGCCCAACAAACTCTAAAAATATTACTGAGAAACGACTTTTATTTTTCTTGTCCAAAATAGCTGTTGTATTGAACAATGTAATGCTCGCAAAACATTGTGTTTAAAGGTGCCTACAACCACACAGGGGTCGTGAGGGTATCAATGATACTGCATATGTAGGTTCATAAGCAGTGGACCTTCAACATTTTTCGCCTGAAAGTTGTTAAAATTATCTGTAATGCAGTAAATGCAAAGAAATGCTCAAGAGTACTGAAAATATACTTTTTAGATTGTAATGTGATCTAGAAAGTGTATTTTTAAACGACAAGCAATATGTATATACCAATGTTTATTTAAAAGTGTGTTGTGGCACCGAGTCAGAGTAGCTGAGTTTGACATAAGCACAGAATACTTAATAGTACTACATAAGTACCGCTGTTTAGCCAGAAGAATACCAGATCTGGTCCAGAACAATAAATGATTATGTTGATGGAAAGAATGTAGTTTTCGGCTTCGTTTAGTGTCTTTTTACAACGGTTTGAAAAGTTTAAGTTTAGCAAGTTACATTAAAAGGATTGATATAATTAGGAACCAGGAATTATTTTTCGTATTATCAGATAAACCACCTATATACTTAGAACTAAATAAAATGCCCCATTATGTATGTTGTAAGAAATAAAAATAACGGATGTAACAGTTTGTCGTCCAAATAGTGAAAGTTCCTTTGTACTGATAATGGGATAATAAAACGTTTTATTGTGCGAAACAAATTATTATATTTGTTCTGTTTACTACAATGTACTCTAACCATTATTGTTATATTCTATTCATTATTACATAGGTGCGGAATGTATGCACCTCTTTTTAGTCTGTTTTACAGAAATTACGGTGAAAGACGTGAATATTTGTATTGTTAGAAAAACTAGAAATACTTTCGTGGTTTACTGACTGACTGGTTTACTTAGACTCATGTGACCGTGGCTTGATATATAATGTAAACGATACATTCGGTTTATCCATTTTTTAGGCGAACACAGTTGACACAAGGAATTGTGTGATACTGTTACTGTGCAAGTATTGGTGTTTTTAGAACAAGGCGAAATTAGATGGCGTAGTCTTTCTTCAAAGGATTATTATTCTTATATTCATAGCAAGTAAAGGCTGGTAATTATCAACGTGTCATAAATAGAGGTGTTAGCACATGTTTATTGCCTTGATTACACGTACCGACTGTAGTAGCGCGACAATACAACAATTTTTCTCACTACATTTTTATATCACCGACTGCACGACTGAGGTGGTCTGATTCATCATCATGTCCACCTTTATACGCCCACTGCTGGGCATAGGTCTACCCCAAGGGAGGGTTCAGCTGTAATCGCCATGCTTGGCCGATGCATGTTGACGATTGCAGTAGGTGTTATGGTACTCAGAACGACGCTCCTGCCCATCCTCAGGTCAATATAATCCTCTGTCGCCTTCTACGACACCTACGGGTAGCAATGGGGTGGTGCTATTCGCGTCCGGCACCACACGGCATTGACACGGGTCTGATTGTAAATATACAAATGTTTTATTTTGTTTGATAGATACGATCAAACAAAATAAAAATGACATAATGCAGAATCAATTACTATAATAACGTACCAAGAATTGTACGTGCGGCTTGCAAAGTTATAAAACCAAATAATAACATTTATTGATTCATCATTAAGGACGCATACCCTATACAGGTGTACGGCGGCGACGCTCACTTCGATGACGCTGAGATGTGGTCCATCAACTCGAGGAGGGGCACTAATCTCTTTCAGGTAATTATTGGACAACTGTCACATAAAAATTAGGTACTTTGATTTATTTACAAAGTTGTTTGAAAAGTCAAAAACAATTTATGTAATGTTTTCCTTTCACAATTTTATGGATCAAACACAAAGCTACAGTCTTCTTTCAACTCAACATAATTTGAAATTCGTAGGTCGCAGCGCACGAGTTCGGTCACTCGTTAGGATTGTCCCATAGCGATGTGCGGTCGGCGCTCATGGCTCCCTTCTACAGAGGATACGACCCTGCCTTCCAACTAGACCAGGATGACATCCAAGGAATCCAGGTAAATTGGGTCAAGCTTTACATGTTTTATTAAGAATTAATGGTTTTGTGTTAGTTGCCTGGTTTTGTGTGACACATTTTAAATTATGTTCTTTTTTAGTAAGTTAATTGTTAATTAAAATATGAACTACACTATTACTCTACCATACAAGATGATCAATCTCAAACGCAAACCAACGTTGTGAACCAGCGAAAATAAAAATATTTCAAAGTGCGGTAGTCGAGTTGACCTATACAAAACTGCTACTATCAAAATTATACAAATACGTCAACTGAAACATTTGCTTGAAAATTAAAGTGACTTTTCCTATCATCTCCAGGCTCTATACGGTCACAAGTCCCAGACGGACATCGGTGGTCCAGTACCGGCAGCGCCATCAGTACCCCGCGCAACCACGCAGCAACCTTCAGCCGAGGACCCCGCCCTCTGTGGTGACCCTAAGTTCGACACCATCTTCAATTCTGCTGACGGCGGCACTTTCATATTCAAAGGTATGAAAATGAGAGGTCTTTACACTTTTTATGTACTTAGAAGATTTATTAGTAATTTCTGTCAACAAAAGGATTTGTTGTGATCTGATGTGTGATAGTTGTGTTGTGAATAAATAAATATGATTTTTGTTGTGAATGTTTCAAGAAACGAATGGGTCTAATCTACAATGAAAATAATTAAAGTAGGACCAAACGAAAGCATCACAAACAGATTTGAATTATACGTTTGTTTCAGGACGATAACTAGTTAAAAGCTCCTCAGCTGGCATACCTATTGTCCAGTATAAGTTTAGAAAACTCTGACGAAAGATTTAATCAACATTTCTACCCTTCGTTTTCAGGCGAGCATTACTGGCGTCTCACAGAGGACGGCGTCGCAGCCGGCTATCCGCGCCTGATCTCTCGCGCTTGGCCCGGCCTTCCCGGCAACATTGACGCGGCATTCACCTACAAGAACGGCAAGACATACTTCTTCAAGGGCTCCAAGTACTGGCGGTACAACGGACAGAAGGTCGACGGAGATTATCCTAAAGACATTAGTGAAGGTAAGTTTTTGTTCTTTTAATTGGTAAAAAAATGATTATTTTTTAACTGAAATAGAAATAAGGATGACATTATCTTATATTTATCACTGAATAAGCCTATAAAGTGTTGTGATTGGTTTATCCATACTATAAATTACTATATAATATTGTAAATGCGAAAGTAACTCTGTCTGTTACGCTTTCACGATGAAACGGCTGAACCGATTTTGATGAAATTTGGTATGAAGATAGCTTGTACCCTGGGGAAGCACATAGGCTACTTTTTTCCGCGACTTTGTCTACATCCGCGATAACCGACATCCACGCGGACGAAGTAGCGGGCAAAAGCTAGTATAATTATAATTTCTCTTACCTTTAAAAATAAACACTGTCCTATCCTATTCTATAAGATCAGTTGCTAATACGTAACTTGTGTTGCTAATACTTGGTTCAGGTTTCACCGGTATCCCAGACAACCTGGACGCTGCTCTCGTCTGGTCAGGCAACGGCAAGATTTACTTCTACAAAGGCTCGAAATTCTGGCGCTTCGATCCTTCGCAGAGACCGCCCGTCAAGGCCACCTACCCTAAACCACTCTCCAACTGGGAAGGCATTCCCGACGGCATCGATGCTGCCCTGCAATATACTAACGGATACACGTACTTCTTCAAGGGAGGATCGTACTGGCGGTTTAATGATAGAACATTCAGTGTAAGTATCATAAGTAATTTAGATAATGATTTAAGATTCAACAAACCTTAAACTTGACAGGAGTTGCTTTGCAAAAATAGGCTTCGGATTCTGCTCTGGACGATTATTTTGTTAAAAGTAACCTAGCTTTAACACGTAAATAAGAATTGCTACATTTACCAATACTTATTGGAGGTATTGACAATCAGTTAAATTGTCCACAGAGCTTTGTATGATCTCGACACCAACTGTTCATTCTGTTTTTTTGTTCCTACATGGTTATAAAACGGTGATGGTTGGTACATGGTTATTAAACATGGTTTTGACGACACGGTTGGCGCAGTGGCTGAGTGATCGACTGCTGCGCAGCGTGTTGCGGGTTCGATTCCCGCCCAGGGTAAACATTTGTGTGATGAGCATTTGTGTTTGCCTTGTGTCTGGGTGTTGTTTATCTATATATGTATGTATTTACAAAAAAAAATGTATTTGTGTATGTATATCAGCTGTCTGACACCCATAGTACAGGGTCTCCTTAGTTTGGGGTCAGATGGCCGTGTGTGAAAATGTCCCCACATATTATTATTATTATTATTAATGTACAGGTGGACTCAGACAACCCCGCGTTCCCGCGGTCGACAGCATTCTGGTGGCTCGGCTGCAGTAGCGCGCCACGCGGCACCGTGGGAGGTAACGCGCGCCTGTCTGACAACACCGACACCGACGACGACGTCGGAGACATTCTGTTCGACGCAGGTAGGCGGACACCCAGACCGCGCTAAATGACATCACATGATGACCAATGACTTTCTGACACCAAAAGTAACAGTTGACGCGACAACTTGTAAAGTTTGACTCGTCCTTGTCTGAAAGCTAAAGACTTTTGAAAAGTAATTTACAGTTGTCCTTGAAATTAATTATTTGACTTCAATGGTGCCTATGGTAACTTGACATAATTCATATAAAATATTGTTTACATTTTGGGGCACTAGAATGTATTTGTCTCGTTTGCTACATTTGGTTGGATGGATCAAGTTAAAACAAAGTTCAAACAATTGAAAAAACAAATTAAAGTACACGCAGCGATGCCGCGTCTATCTGACTCGGCCGACCAATTTCCCTCTTTCAACATTGCCGTGTTTGGAACTAAGGTACTATAAAATGCTTTATTTCAATCTGAAACAGCTCCCTCGGGGGGAATAACACATTGACCTTAATTAAAATAAAACTCTCTTGTCCATGATTAAGAAAGTTGACCGACTCATTATTGAATGACAGTAGGAATGTTACCACTCGTCGACTCCACTGTTCCATGTTTGCTCTTGTGTCTATGTGGATGTCTGTCTATTAGTTGTTTTGTAAACCCTTCTCGTAAACCTGTGTCCAGTAATTATTGTATGTTGTTATAGAACCAACTGAACTGTTAATCAATACCTACTTCTATATTGATTTTAATGCAATCTAATTAATGTAATATCTGTTAACCTTCTACGTTAATTGCGGTAACGGTTTTCATGTACTAACTCAATGACATAAATTAGATTTTTCATTTACTAATCGATTTACTACGTAGAAACTAATTACTTTTCAGCTAAATTAACTGCTAATACGTTTTATGAAAAGCTACTAACTCTGGTACTGGGTGAATTAATCCAGACAGCTTACTTTCCTATATTAACAAATATGAGCATATTGCTTATAATGGCCGCAATATAACTAATAATAAAGGCCTGTGTGGTGGCTTGTTGAATAAGTGCAGTGGCTGACGGTGGCCGGTCCTCGACCTCGACGACTTCGCGGCTTCTGGGCGCATCCGAACCTACCTGCTGTTGTCAAAAACTGTGGCAAACTTACAAAAACTAAATAATACTAAAGTACCACTCATTGCATTTAAGCAGTTTGCCGCAGTTTCTATAACACAGTCGAATTATGCAATGATTTCGGTGAAAAATTAAATAAATTTAGTTTCACTTTGCAATGCAAGCACTAGCACCAAATAAGTAAACCAGTTAAAAAAATATTCCTATACACTTTTGAAAATGGAAAATATTTGCCGAACCGACCACAGTGTTAGGATATGGAAACAACTACCCAATAATATATTTATTAAACATTAAGAACGCCCGTCTCATATGTATTGACTTCAAGATATTTATTTTAAAATAAAAATAATATTATACACCATTAACAAAATAACACTAGTCGTTCCGGCAAATACGGAAATTGTTTAGTTGATTAAATTTTCACAATTTTTGTTCAGTGTTTGCACCAAAATTCAAATTGTTTGTTTTTTAATCACTTAGTTATAACGTCACCAACAACAATCAGTCACCATGTTGTAATACTTATCAATTAAAATATCGGTGGCTGGGGCGTGTTCACGTTTCCATGTTTGTGTGTGTTTTGTTTCTAGGTGTAAAATCATCCGCTCCCAGGTCATTCTTCTGGTTCAGGAAATAGCCTCGGTGGAGTGTTCCTGAATATTGTACATAGAAAAATTACATAAAGAACAAAGACTCAATTAGTTACATACAATATAAGAATACCAGTGAGATTATAGAACATAAGCGGTGATTTTAGTACCGGCGAGCTTGTCGCGCGCTGCCTGTACGTTTTATTTCATTTCACTTGATGTTTCGCATGGTAGATAGTCGCTTGCATGTGGTGGAGGCGATCACGCCAGCTTTTAAGTAGCTTTGTATATTATCATAACGCTTCGCTTACTCATACTTACTTTATTTATAAACTCATTTAAACTTTTCGGTAGATAAACCTTTTGATAGCGAGGCTTAATGGGTTAATTATCATTTCATCATTAGACGGTCTGCTCAGCTATCTTAAGCATTTGTCTACCTGAGAAGGCATGGTTTCAGTTCACTCAATGACTTATCTAGTCTAGTCATCATCATCTCGGGATCTAGGTATCTTTTACTTTATAGTGAGTACAATTAGTTTGAACACGGATTTAGATTTCTCACAAAATTGGTGATAGGTTAATAACTACAACAATAATATTTTAATCAAATGAAACTCATCGATTTTCAGGAGTGTCCAAGCATAAAATAAACGTAGTCGTGTTGAACATTTAATCAATTGCAGCCTATATTTTCGTCAAATAGACGAAGATCACTATATGTGTAAGATAAACTTTTTGAACCACATTCAGCAAAAATAAAAGCACGTTTGTTTTTGGTTTTTGCACTGTGTATCACAGATTTAACTAATTATTTTATGTAAACATTGTTGTAAAATAAACTGCTATGTTGTTGAAGACTACACAACGACTAATTATTTTTCTGTTGCAAAAAATATAATTTACTAGTATTACTGATACACTTGACATAGATAATAATTATAACATTTGCATTAAAACACCGATTGTAATTATTATTGTTGACATCAATGTTCGTGTCCATAATTAATACATTAGTTTAGTGACTAACACAAACGTGAAGCATGACTCTGTGTCATTCTTATTCATATAGTTTATATTATAACATTTTATTATATTTATTGATTGAAACCTAATACGAGAATTTCAAAATTAGTAAGTCCTTTATCAACTAAACCGTTCCTGGTTAACGTACTTCTTTAACGGACTTTATTAGAATCTTTAGTGGTTGTAGGTAACAAGGTAATGCATGTCTTTATTTGAGTTTAAGGTGACGTAATATCCTATACAATAAAATACCATTCGTGAAAAAGTAGCTGTCGGAGAAAATGTTTAAAATCAGTATTTAAAATAAACTGCTAAATAAACAGCAATCAATTATAATACGATTTATAATTGGTATCAGAAATTTTATTCATATTGAGCTCATATTTTTGGTTACATCAAAGAGTGAATAAATAATAAAAAAATGATTTCAGTTTCACGAATAGTATACGTTGTGGAATTTGAAGCGAATGGTCAAGAAAGAAACATGTAAATATAGCAGTAAATAGTATGGTGTAGTAGTTAGTAGTAGTTGCACATATTAGTGGTACCGGTTGCGGGAACTAAAGTAATATTCCTAAAGGCAAGTTGATGTTTCAGTGGTGAGCATTCAGTCTTCAGGCGCTAGACTGTAACATGAGGTTCACTCGTGGCCCCGAGCCGCATCGTTTAATAGGAGGGTTTCACCACCTCCGCCGCGTCTTCACTCATCCGCATCTGTAGGTTTATTTTAATTTCATTATGATTTCATACTGTCCATTCCATTTCTTCGATTGTTGTTACTATCATGGTTTTAGTAGTAAACGTCATTGGATTAAGTTAAAATTGCAGTTGTAGATGCGCGCACGTAAAATGCGCGCTAGGTTTTTTGTATATAAATAGGATGCGATACATCAATACATAGTATAAAACAAAGTCGCCGCAATGTCTGTACGTGCATAACTGCCGAATGACTGCACCAAATTGAATAATTCTATTTTTGTTGTTCGGTATTGCCAGGACAAGGTTTATATGAAAGAAAATTTCGGAAAAACTAAAAAAAAATTGCGCCCGTGCGAAGCTTAGATGGGACGCTAGTCTGTTTTAGTATGTGCAAGCCGTTATTTCTTTATTTTTTATTATGTTGATAGTTGCTCAAAGTATTCTCTTTACAGAAATGGAATTAACAGTATCTGACAATCGCACATTTTACATTTTTTGTTGTCGTTTTGTAATGTGTCCAATGTCCTAATGCACTTGTTTATTAAATTATCACTGTATGTAATGTTGGTGTGAATCTCACAGTGCACAAGAGCACGACAGCATGATCTTATGTGGGAACGTCCACTTGTCCAAGCCAGTCTCAAGCAGGGATGAATCTGTTTATTCTTTTGTTTGTGATAAATACGTTGATACATTTGTGTGTGTATACAATAGTGTGTTTTTCATCACTTAGCCAATATATACGTAGGTATGTGTGCCTGATTTAATGGAATAGAATGGACTCATCCTTGTCAAGTGATTCAGAAAAAGTGGACGTCTCCATGAATGGTTGTAGTTCGTGTTAAGCATAAAGCGTTGTGTGTGCAGATGGGTCGGATTCAGGCGACAACAGCGGGCGCAGCGGCGCTCGCGCCTTCGGGTTGCTGACGCCGCTAGCGCTGGCAGCGCTGGCGACACTAGTGGCGCTGAGGTCGCATGCCTAGCGCCCGCCGGCTCTGCCGGGATTCCGGTCTACAGGCCCCTGGGACCCCTTGTCCCCCCGGGCCCATGGCCCCCGCGCCGCGCGGTCCGCGGCACTGACTGTGATGATGTGCTGTGTGCCTGGACGCGTTCGGTATATTGTGTATAGCGAATGCACTGCTGTGATGACGAGTGCGCCTTTTTTATACTGAGAGAACGATAATTTAATGCGAAGTCATAGTTTTTATACCTACTTAAAATAAATAGATGATGTAAGCTCGTGTGTGATATTGACGTAAGCGACGATTTTTATATTAAAATATTTAAAGTGACCATATTGCTGAGTTTCATTACAAACCTCTACACCCCAGCCACCTCTACATGCCGCGCCTTCCGCGCGGCAGGCTGCTTTAGCGCCCACTATACCGGCTGCGTCTCACGCGCCACCTGGCACAACTACGGCTGCGATTACCGCGCCTACCGACACACTAACGGCTGCGACTCCCGCGCCTACTACCCTGAAGCATACTGCACCTTCCACGACGGCCTGGCAACAGAGCATCGTCAGGAACAGTATCACCAACAACCCTGACAACGACACTGACAATGCACGAATCTCTAGCCTCGAAGGCGAACTCCGCGCGCTGGCATTACAGCGCGAGAAGATCGAAGCGAGGCTTAGGGACATTAACACAGAACACGGGACGGGAAAGGAAGCTGGATCTGGTGGCTCCGACTTCACCTCTGTGGATGAAGTACGCTTGCTCAAAGGTAAGCGCGGAAAAATCCGGAGCAGAGAGAAGAATCTCAGCAACCGTTTGCGCAAAATCCGCGAAGGCAATAGCCAGCGCGATGCAAAAACGGTTGACTGTAAGGGAGTACGCGACCAGCTGCAAGTACGCGAAGGGGACACCCAGCGCGAAAAGCGACCGGACGCGGAAACACATGGGCAGGGACCAGTACGCGAAGGGGAAACCCAGCGCGAAACGTCACTGTCCATGCCGGGGCCATGCGGGACCAGTAACCGGAACCGTACTGACACAGCACATCACCAACACCAACACACAAAAAAACGAGGCAAGCGATCTGGATTTTTGCACAAGGCGCCCGCGGCACAGCACATCCCGTCGTGCCCCTCAGAACCGCAACCCGGACCAAGTGGCCAGGGAGCGGCAAAGAGGGAACGACCGGATGACACGGCTTCACCGAGCACGCTCCAGGGAGATGCCAAGCGTGTAAAGGTCCAGACCGCTCAAGGGGGACAAAGAACTTACGCACGGGCCACTCAGGACATTCCTGCGCGGCTCGCCGTAGCGATTTGTCTCTCGCCTCCAACCCGAGACATGAACACGGACGAGGTTGAGCACATAAAGCTCAGCCTCGAAGACCTCGTCATGGACGCCGACCCCTCAAAACCACTCCCGGCCTTCCGAGGCTATCCACGGATAGCGGACGGCACCGTCCAGATGTGGTGCGAGGACGAAAACGCCCTGACCTGGCTAACCCAGAACGTGCCCAAGATAAGACTGCCCAACACGGACGCCACTCTGACAGTCATGAGGCAGTCCGAGGTGCCGACCCGTGTCCGCGCTGCGCTCTTCGTACCCAGGTACAACGGAGACATAGCGCGGCTCCAGAGTGTGCTGAGCCGTCAGAACACATGGTACAACATCGGGAGATGGACGCTCTACAGGGCGACATCGGTCGGTGGTGATAACCATGGGACCTACCTGACCCTGGGTATCCCACCGGACGAGGTCGAAAAGGTCTTGGGGCGGGAGCGACGTGTATCGTACCTACTTGGTTCAATATACGTCCGCTTCTACCCCAACACCCAACCCTCAACCCAGACTGCGACCCCAAGCACGGCACCGACAGAAGAGACACCGACGAAGCACGAGGTGACAATGGAGGAACTGGAGGACGAGATGGCCAGAGCGGCGATGGCCGATACGAAGGCAGTGAGTGCGCCACCCACATCACCTGGGTGGACGGAGCAACTGCTCGCCTCGTCGCCCGGCGACGGCCGGCATGGGTTGGAGGACGGGGGGGAACTTTCCGATGGATCGGACTCCTCCTAACTTCACCCCATTGCCGTTGTCGATCGCGTCCAGTTCCTTCCACGTCATCCAAACAAACCTCCAGCATAGCCAGACTGCCACGGCTTGCTTGCGCAGGGCGCTGGAGGTACAGCCCCGAACCATCGCACTGATCCAAGAGCCGTGGATCAGAAACAATAGAATATGCGGTCTCAGTAACATCGGAGGTAAGCTAATTCTTGACACACAGAGCACAGACAAACCACGAACCTGTGCCTATATACCCAAAGATGTACCTACCACAACACTCACGCAATTCTGTTCCAGAGATCTAACAGCCGTCAGGCTCCACACTAATAACGAAGCACCCGACATAGTCTTAGCGTCGGTATATATGCCAGGCGAACACGAAGACTGCCCACCTAAAGAGATGACCGACTTGGTGAAGCACTGCGAAGATGCCAACCTGAGCCTGGTCATTTGCACGGACTCAAACGCTCATCACCCACTTTGGGGCTGCAATAAAGCCAACTCCAGGGGCGAGGTATTATGCACGTATCTTTTCTCAACTAACCTTAATATTATAAACCATGGCTCAGAACCCACTTGGGTCACAGCCCGCGGACAAACAATTATTGACTTAACCCTTGCCTCAGAAAGTGCGGCAAATCTTATCTCAAACTGGCATGTATCCAACGAACCCTCCTGTTCTGATCACAGAAGGATTCGTTTTTCACTATTAGCCAACACAAAAAAACCCGAACCAAGGCGCAACCCGCGCCGAACCAATGTACCTGGCTACAAACGACTCCTGGCCTCCTTACTAGCCAGGGACCAAACACCTTTAGGCATAAAGAATTCCAAACAACTTGAGGACACCGTAACAAAGCTCTCAGAATATATTATTGAAGCCTACCACACCTGCTGCAAACTAAAAGATCCGAACGCCAAGGGTAAGGGAAACTCTTGGTGGAATGCGGAACTAGGCAAGCTCAGGCTAGCGGTACGCAAACAATTTAACAAAGCCAAAAATTCCAGACTACCCGAGGACTGGGAGCTATACAAAGAAACCCAATACACATTCAAAAAACAAATCAGAGCTGCCAGCAGAGCAGCCTGGAGGAAATTCTGCGAGAATATTGAATCACACAGCGAGGCCGCGCGTGTGAGAAAGATCCTAGCCACTGACCATAATCGCACCCTCGGGTCGTTGAAAAACCCAGATAACACATACACGAAAACAGGACTTGAAACAAGTAAAGTTCTACTAGAAACTCACTTCCCGGACTGCAGCCTCTCCGAGGACAGGATATGGGCAAGTGAACCAACACATACGCCAAACAACCAGGACTGGTATAGAGCCAGTACCATAGTAACAGAAGACCGAATAAGGTGGGCAATTAAAACCTTCAAACCCTATAAATCGGCAGGCCTAGACGAGATCTTCCCAGCTCTACTGCAATGGGGAGTTGATCTCCTTACATCGCGGCTGGTCTTAATCTATCGTGCCTGCCTAGCACACAACTACGTACCACTTGCATGGCGAGAGGTGAAGGTTATCTTCATCCCTAAACCAGGAAAAAAGGACTACACACAACCCAAAGCGTACAGGCCAATAAGCCTGACATCATTCCTACTGAAAACCCTTGAGAGACTCTGTGACCGACACATCCGGGACGGACCTCTTCGGAGGCTGCCACTACACAAGCAACAACACGCCTACTCCACAGGGAAATCAACGGAATCAGCACTGCACAGTGTGATCTCCAAGATCGAATGTGCGGTAGACCACAAATGTTCCTCATTAGCGGCTTTTATTGACATAGAAGGCGCTTTTGACAAAACCATATTCCATAGCATCAACGCAGCTCTCGAGGAACACGGCGTGGACTCGACCCTGCGAGGATGGATCACCAACATGCTCAGACTGAGGGCCGTACAAGTCACGGTGAATGATACCACAAGAGCCATTGTGGCGAAGGGATGCCCGCAAGGAGGCGTGCTCTCACCACTCTTATGGAATCTCGTAGTAGATAGCCTCATAAGGCGCCTAAATGACAGGGGATATTTCACAGTGGGCTACGCTGATGATATAACCATTATAATAAACGGCACACATGAAAACACACTATGCAACCTTATGCGCCAAGCCTTGAAGATAGTAGAGGACTGGTGCAGGGAGTATAAATTAGCAGTGAACCCTACTAAAACTGAACTTGTCCTTTTCACAAAGAAAAGGAAGTTGGCAACCCTACAGTTACCACACTTCTTTGGAACCACGTTAAGCCTATCGACTGAATCCAAATACCTGGGCATATATTTGGACAAACAGCTGACCTGGGCAAAACACACTGACTACATCACCACGAAAGCCAGCATAGCCCTATGGCAGTGCAAAAGACTGCTCGGCAGGAATTGGGGCATAAGCCCCAAAATCACCTACTGGCTATACACCACAGTCATCCGACCAATTGTCACATACGGTTCTCTAGTTTGGTGGCCCAGGACCAATCTGAGCACAGCCCAGAAGGAGCTCGAGAAGCTACAAAGATTAGCCTGCGTAGCGATCACCGGCAGTATGAGAACGTCACCCACTGCCGCGCTACAGGCGATGCTGGGACTTGCACCCTTAAATCTCGTCGTGAGAGAGGAAGCGACCCTAGCGGCTTTCAGGCTCGACATATCCGGCACCCTAAACAAAGACTCCCGAATCAAACATACACGGATAAAAGAGGAAGCAATTAAACGACAGCCCATGATGGCATCACCCAACGACAGAACCCTGAAAATACACTGTTTCCAGAAACACTACAACATAGAGCTCACAGCGGAGCTGTGTGACTACTCAGGCCCAAATGAGCTAAGAATCTATACCGATGGATCAAAAACCAATCTCGGTACCGGAGTCGGGGTCTTCTCTGAAGACCTAAACATTAAAATATCTAGGCCCTTAGGAATGCTAAGCACTGTCTACCAGGCAGAATGCGTAGGCATCATCCAGGCAGCACACGCCATTGAGGCCAGGGAAGTCACGGATACGCATATCCGTATACTCTCCGATAGTGCCTCAGTCCTTCAATCCTTAGAGAAAAACCAGATCACGTCGAGACTAATACTAGAATGTCATAATGCACTGGAACGCATTACAGTACCAAACCGCAATACAGTGACACTACAATGGATTAAGGGACACAGTGGTTCACTAGGTAACGATGCGGCCGACGAACTCGCCAGAAGGGGTTCCAGCACAAAAGCCTTCGGACCCGAACCCATTGTGCCCATTCCGTTCAATCAGTTAAGAAGTTGGTTAAGAGATTACACACAAACACAAGCGGAGAAATGGTGGACCTCGACACCAGGGTGCAGGCAGTCCAAGGAGGCTATGCCATCCCTGGATACGAAGCTGACCAAGCGCCTTCTGCACCTGGACAGAGAAAGCCTGCGACTGGTGGCGGGGACCATCACCGGACACTGCTCATTGAATAAGCACTTTCACACACTAGGTATCACTGATAGTCCTCTGTGCAGGGCCTGCATGGAGGCGGAGGAAACGGTGGCACATGTACTCCTTGAGTGCACTGGCGTCACCCAGATCCGCAGGGAGACCCTTGGAACGCCAAACTCCCTTGCGGACGCACTGAGAAGACTGGGAAGACTGATCTGCTTCTGGAGGGAGGTGGGCTGGTTGGAGTAATCGGCCACAATGGCTCACGTACAATGGTCCATTTTAAGGACTAAGTGCGGAAACCAAACCCCCCTAACATAACATAACATCTACACCCCAGGGAGAAATAATACTCGCGTTTGTATTTTTAATCGGTTTATTTAACGTTTTTCTGTTTTCCCAATAATTCTTCTTAAGTTATTAATTACAGTTTTAAATATGACAATATTTTTCGTTTTTATTCCATTTTCATAAACGCATTTTTTTAATAAACATCTTCACAATTCATCATAACACGGTCGTGCGACCTACTGTCTCAATCGTTCTAACTCTTAGGAAAATGCAAATAATATTAAATTTTAAAATCTGTCTACGATTATTCGAACGTGATTAATCTTACTTCGAGTGTCGAACGATGTCTACATGCGACGGTGGCGCGGCTTACGACGGACTACGCAGCTGCTACGCCGCAGCTACGGCGTAGGCGGGCGTAGCGGCCTGGAGTTTTGGCCGCCGCCACCCGCGTGCCCCCGTCGCACACTAACAGTTTATTTAGAAGGCGTAACATAAGACTTATTACACGATCACTACTCGAGAAACACCTACAAACACATCCTAGATCATATCAATATATCTGAGCCCGCGTGTGAGTGAGCGGCGCCGCGACGCGCCCGCGCCCGCGCTGCGCGCCACGCTCGCCCTCTACTTGCTTACCCTTGTTATCATTATGAGTTAAGATTTTATTCTACACTACCTTTCTCACTATGAATTAGGCATTTTAATGATATTATTTATAGAGATTAAAATTATGTTTAAGCAGTTCTGATGACAGATCGACAATTATTTTAATGTACTTTTCATCAACAGTGCAATCCTAACTACATATTTTATCAAAACGATATTTAACATAAACATTTAACTTCGGTATATCATGTGCTTTTAAAGTCCTCATAATCATACATATATTTATATGATCTAGAACTTATTAGGAATAAATGAGACCGATGCGATTCTGTACAGAATACGTTTGGAACTAAATACGAACACGCAACCACACGTTCAGTGTAAACAGTACAAAACGTACTTAAAGTGTAACTAAACAGTACAGTCAGATGAACGGCTACAAGTCTCACCTAGAGCCAACGTAACGCTAACAAATTAATACAAAACATTTACTTTTAATGGAAATAACACTAATGACATTCATTATATTTATACTAATTTATGCACAGATCTTTCAATGAAACAAATAAGTAGATAGATCGCAGCCATTTTAACTTTCGTAACTTCCAAAAGCACAAGATTCGTCTATGTTTCTAAACATGTATTAAATACAGACAAGTGACGTCTCTAATAACAATTTAATGTAAGTACACGAGTCGACAGTTATTTTTGACATAATTCATTTAGCGAGTGTTCTTTCGATTGTACTCAAAACTAAAAAATAATATTTATGAACGATCGATATTAAACGAATTTCAGATCTGATGATTCAATTATTCTTGTCCGAATAGGTATTGGTGAATACCAATATCATTAAGGCTTCAATACTTACTGACAAACTTAAAAATTAAAGGAGATTGTATGATTTAAGCCTTAAGTTTGTAAGATAACTTGATCCTTTTCATCTCAAAATAGCTACACAAAGTTACTCGTAGCGTTCTGCAGTAGGTACTACCGCCTCCCTCAGGCACAAGACGATGTTTTTGTCCGAACTTTATTTGTTTGAAAACTAAACAAAATATAGTAATCAAAAATTATTGTTGAACTGTAACCAGGAAACTCACTTACATTTAATATACAATTGACATTGCACTTTTACAAAGCACAAGTTTAGTAATGAACCTCATTTCTTTAGAAGGGCTACTTAGTCCTCAGATCACAGATGATTCCACTCAAAGTTAGGGTCCCGATATAAACATAAGAACTTCCTATCTAAGCTTGCCCTTGTCGAATCCCCGGATGTTAACATCCACCAAATTAATTGACTTCATGGCATATTATAATCAATTAATTAAGGAAATGATTATTTTCTACGCATGGCTATCGTATGTCTCACTTTCTGCCTACCCGTGTACCCTATAGCCTGCGGGATAATATATTTCATATATTATTAAATGGTATATTTCAAAAATGACTTTGATTTATCTACATATTTGTGTTGTAAACAAACTTGACTAAATAAAACAAAAAAAGTAACATTACCCAACGATTTTAATTAAGACATGTACTCTAAAGAGAAACTTTCGGGGTTGAAACATGAATCGCTTACTTATGAAATTTCAGTTTAAAATAACGTACAAATTGTTAAATCTATTTATATGTATTATGTATTGATACACTATAACTTCATAAGACTTGATACATTTTCATGTGTCTTAATCTACTTAACTCTTGCCTAGACAATTAAAGGCCATATCGTATCGTGTTACTGGTAGCCGGTAACCGTAACGTTACCCGAATTCAATCACAATACTTCAGAGGATTCGCACAATATCAGAGTGACAACACAAATTTAAAACGTCTATTATTTCATAATTTTCCGTATTTTATATCCGATGTATACAATACAGAAACTCAAAAATACGCATATTTTCTGATACTATTTTTCTGCAGGTATACAAAATAAATAAAATCGACAATACGTTACAAAATCTTCAAACGTGAATCATATTCGTTGTTTCTTAAGATTCGGATGTGGTATTAAATAAATAAAAATATGACACACCTTGATCATTTCTCTGTAATATTATGTACTTTATTCCTGCTCCATTAAGAAGTTTTCAGTTTATTTTTCATTTTTAACCAAACTATAAACTGCTGTGTTTGGTTATGAAGTGAACATTACTGCTGTCAATAAGAGGTTAATATTTCCTTATATATTTGAATACCACAGCCGAACCACATCTTACTTTTACCCCTAAGCATAGTGACAGCTACTGGCAGTCATCGAAAATAATTATAAGTTGTATATAAAATATTTTAACACCACCATTACGGAAACATTGCATAGAACGACAATGAATACATATGATTAGTACTTACTGGTACAAATTGAATGTAACATCGTTATATGTATTCAAGTACATATCACAGCGATTGAAATAATGCAAAATGTACCGTATGTTTATTTTATTACTTACTATGTCGCGGATAATTGCTGAAATTGTAAAGGCTACGATTTGGTGTTTTGCTTACTTATTACACTATATGTACTTTTGGGAATAATAATGCACGTAAATACACATTTAAAATGCTTAATCATCGATGGACGACCCCGAAAGCCTATACTTCTGTTTGTTTTGTGCGTGTGTGTGACAGTCAACTGAGTTGCCGCGCAACCTAAGGTGAGGGACTTAAAATACAGAACAGTACAACTAGTTAATTCCTGATTATCGAATAATTTACATTGAAATGTACTTGAGGTAAAATTCGCTACCGCGCCGAAAGGGCACCGCAGCGAGCGCTGAAACTGGCGACGAGTACAGAGTGGGAGTACAACGGAACGTCAGCAAGAGAACCACGATATGGCAGACAAACGAACGAGATCCCGACAGCAGGCGGAGCATGGAACTTCCTACGTTCACATTTCCTAATCTTTACTTTCCAGTTACATTTTACAGCTAAATACATACGTCTTCGTACACTGCTTTACATCAGCTTGTTTTCATATTATTTGTGCGTTAAACATTTACACTTTATTTATGTACATCAAAACATACGTATATTATTTCAAAACATAATGTATACACTATCACCAAACTTTTAACGAAATATTTCAAAAACACCCGTTACACTAAACCTAGAGAGAATGGCACGTGGTGAGTGTGCGTGCGAGAGTGCATGTGTGTGTGTGCAGTGTAGTCGGTGAGGCGCGAGCGCCGCGTGGGCACGGATCGTCACCGCTCGTCTCACGTCACGGGTGTTATATCTTCTTTTAATGATTGCTGATTCATGTCTTTATCAAAATGAGATTGAGATCAGACAGTAACTGTTATAAACTGATATTATTCATTGAGGTCGTGTGTTGTCAATTGGGTATGGTATACTTTGGGTACAGTAAGTATTAAAATATGTGTTGTATTATATTTGTAGCAAAATTGCCAACATAATCTCATAGGGCTCCATGATTGTCGTTATTGAACAGTTGACAAATCAAATGTAACAGCACTTAACATCCGAACCGAACTCCTCTCTTTTGGTCTTTCACTATCTACTCTAATAAAGTGAACGAGTGAAGACATCGATAGTGTAGAGTGGCAACACCCACAAGAAGAAATGCACGGTCAATGTGTAAGTTTTAACGAGTGCTCGAAATTGATCCAATTAATTATGTTCTAGTAATTCATTTTCTATTACTAATTTTAGACATTTTGATAATTTAATTTATATATAGATAGATACACGTAGATACCGTGAAAGAGCGCCTACGCAGTAGGGCAACGATCAACTCGCAAAATGTTGCTGTTTATTTTAATAAAATGTGCATAAAGACCTGACTTTTTGACTTGAATTTACCAGAAACTTCCCTATTAAGATATTCTAGTTAGATTCTTAGATTAAAATACGAAATCAAAATTTATCAAATAATATTGATTTCCGACATAAACTTCAATTTAATTATTACAATATCTGTAGTCAATTAATATCAAACAATCGATCTCAAACTTTTTATTGTTAACATCTCTCGAACTCTAATACCTACTATAAACTCTCTTGAAGAGACTAACACTATGATTTTCAACATTTTACTTTCAACTGCAGTTACCAATGTAATGACGATGCGATAGACTACACTACCCTTCCCAGTCACAGCGTTAGTGATGAAGGCAATACAACAAGTGATACAAACCGATGCATTTAGCTTAAACAAACGGGTAGGTATGCGCGCTTTCAGTTATGTAGTGCGGAATGTCCGACAGGGACTTGTAAGTTCCAGCGACTCCCGCGCACGGCCGTGATGACGCATGCGCGTTCACTTCCAGAGTGAAGGCACTGAGGAGCACGAGCGAACAACGTACTCGACTGAAACAATAACGACTCACTGATCTATTGTCACGACTTGCTCACACTTTCTAATACTCCTAGCTTATAATAGTGAACTCTTTACTGAAGGGGCATTTTCAAAATATCAAAATATTTGACAGGCTATGTAGACGAAGTTTAGTAAACGTCGAGTGAAATGAGTGTGGAGGCATCAGTATTAGCGAGGCTGCGGGAAGTACTGCGAGGCTGCCCGTGTACATCACACAGACAGACAAACAGATCAGCTCATATTGAAGTTGACACGAACCAAGTCTTAAGAAGCATTAATAGACCTTTAGCACCTTCGGTGACGACGATTAAGTATGGGAGTGGAAACAACAAACCGTTTTTGACAATATGTACACACGATAAAAACGTAAAAAATAACTTACTTAATATTATTATCATTTATTTGAATACAACAACTACATGCCTTCCGAGGGCAATATTCTCAACAAATGTTCATTCAATAAAGTCTTAATAACCATTAAATTATGTTTCTCATCACATAATGTTTAACGATACTCTTCTAATATTCTTCAAAAATAAAACAAAACTAACAAATGTTGTCACCTATAAATGTTGAAACAACAATACGCTGAAGGTCATTTTACCATTATCAATAGTCGACACGATATACATATACAATAATATATATTAAAAATCAATTCATATAAAAATCATTTTCAACCATTCTGTATTACCAAAATGTTATTAGATCATAAGACGGAATATATTACATATAACTTTCATTATATGCATTATTCATAATATTTTACTTCTTACAAAACAACAACTACTTTATTAATCCTATATTATTTCATTTATACATAATCATGTAATCACTATTAATTAGGCGTTGACGTGCGTACGGGCGGGCGACCGCGACGTCGCGGCGGCCGGCGGCCGGCGGTGCGGGCGGTCACGAGTGTGTGGGCGGTGTGAGCCAGCTGTGCTGGGCACCGCTCGCGCGCGCGCCGCGATGTCGCCGCCGCACTCGCTGCACTAGTGCAACATTACAAAAATAACTCTCTAAGAAACCATCCTCCAGTACGAGTATACCTACCTATTGTCACATGTTCAAAAGAGTAGAGTTCTCTCGTCCGGATCGTGTTCCCGAAACTTGTCGCGTTAACTTTGTGCGTCAGTGGTACAAACTAAGGTACGGTAAGAGATCCCAGACGTGAGGCCTACTCTTTATCCCACGGCGAATGAGGATGCTGAGA
The DNA here is from genome assembly GCA_947361185.1 of Charanyca ferruginea. NCBI lineage: Eukaryota > Metazoa > Arthropoda > Insecta > Lepidoptera > Noctuidae > Charanyca > Charanyca ferruginea. Next base: position 13,390,802 of record OX376059.1, on the reverse strand, counting down.
ATCTCAACCTGTCGAAGCATGCGATTATGGCGCGTATGTAATATATAATTATTTTATTGCATTTGGTGTCTGGTCTACATTATAATGGAGTACAAAAGTATCATCACACGACACCTAAGTCAAAGTACGCATCGTACATACATAACATGTATGTACATTGATTGAAACTTTATGAGCGACCGTTATTAAGTTATGCTTCTTAACAATTTCGTGTAAAATATTGCTTTTATCCTTCAAGGTACACAAACTAGATCAGCACATATGTAGAACTTAAACTGTGTGCCTTATGAACAATGTAACTGTAAAACACTATGTAAAATATACGTAACATCTTCGCTTAACGCAAAACATGTATCTTTGTTTACAAATTGTGCCAAAAATATTAACATATTGGCCGGAACATCGGCAAACAGCGCTTACGAGATAAATGCATAAACTAATTCATGAGTGAACATTTGGTGTTTCCATGTTTCGGGTGTAACCAACGAACGGACACAAATATTAACTTAAGAGTGTATGTAGCAGGCGGCGGCGGCGCTGCGGCGCGAGCTCCGCCGCCGCGGCTCGCATCCCCCGTCGGGCTCGTAACCGCACGCTATTTATTATAATAATAAGTTCTGCACTAACAGAGGTTCCGATCGCTGGCTGGCGATCGCAGAACGCGCGGATGCGACGCACGTGAACGTAAAACTATAACCACGAATCGCGCACTTTCACTAAACGTGTGGGGGCGGTCCAGTGGGTCCGTACGTGCGCGGCGAGGCCGAGCAGCAGGAGCGCGAGAAGGGCGCGCGGGCGCGGGGGCGCGGCGCCGCTCGTCACCGTGTACGGCACGGAGCAGCCGGCGCCGCGCTCCTCCACGGGCGGACACCGCTCCGCGTCCGGCCGCGCGGCCTCGCTCAGCCGCAGCTCGCACCGGTAGCACAGCCTCCCCTCGCAATACCAGTAGCAGCACTCGTCCCGACCGTAGTTGGACTTATTCGCCTGCGCACCCGTCTCCGGGATGCGCGGGTCTGAAATCAGTCGTCACAATGTATTAGACGAACCGTATGTTTATCCTTACATTAAATATAAATCATTGAATTTTCAAAGATTATTTTAACAAATAAATGTACTGGACATCCCGAAATGTTGCCAGAATTTGAAGTTGAAGGAAAGTTAAACCGGAAATTGCAAAGCAACAATTGGTCAGAGACAAAGACTTCAACGAACACAAAGAAAAATTAAAGCAGCATGCAACTCGCCAGGGCCTCAAGTCTGCTATTACAATAGTGTCAGAATGGTCTATAATTGATTTTCATAATGACGCCATTATATTAGTAGATTACCAAACTTGTCAATATCAACAATTATGAAATCAATGATAGACCATTCTGACACTATTGTAATAGCAGACTTGATGCCCAGAGGTAGTGTTTGCTTTGTGCTCCATCGTTTTGAACTGTGGCCAAACCAAGCCGGAAAGCTAATTGCGCCTAATCTTTAAACCCGTTGATCACTCAACGTATTTGAGTTTGAGTGTGCAGAATGCTCCTAAATTTAATACAAATATCTTAAAGCTAATTCAAAATTGTTCTCACGTATTTATTTTTCCCATTATGTCTGCTATATGATAGTTTTATCTAATACCTACCTACGCTGATAAACATTAGTGTAAAAAATAAATTGGATTACTGAGCAATACATAACTATACTCAAGAATTAATAGAAACCAATAGTCCGAAGAAGATCCGAATAATCTTAAGGAGAAGTTTAAAAACATACATTTCAGCGCCTTCTACCGACAGGCCTCAAGACAGAATAGTTGGTGATTAGTATTTTCATTTTTCTACATTTTTAATTTAATTTCTTAAAAGTCACTACCTACCACAGCCAGTTGGACTGCACTTAAATTAACAGTACTTACTTGTTCAGTATGAATATAATCTACAATGGTTACTAGTTACTACGGTATAATAATAACTCTCCTGACCGAATTTCAGTCACGGTGGCAAACTCAATGAACACAGGCCAAGTGCGCTGGCGTAATTATAGTACACAAGTGTGCAAAAGTGCGCAAACACAGGTGCACTCTCTTCCTTCACTCTCATCATCTCATGGTCTGACACGAGTTGAGAGAAATCTGGCGCTGGACCATCGGCTTTAAGTGGTTTCCGAGGCACGGCGGTGTTACTATTGTATGACAGATAATTATGTGCCTTCACAATACTTTTAATATCTTTTTTCAAATATTGTAGTTCTAACAAAATGACTATGAATTACAAGCAGGCAGACTCTGCTGAAAATATGTAACAGTAATCCTGTTCGATCTAAAAATAAATCCTTGTTGTCTTATTTGGGTTGCGGAGACAGTCGACCTTAAAAACGTCTATACCCTGTTCAAAATAAGATTAGATATTTACTCAAACATTTTTTTACAGTCCGTTCAACCGATTTTGACTTCTATTGCGTTGGTAGCATGACAAATGGCAACTGCAGTAAACAGTTGTTATTGTAACCACTTTTTTGCCTCTAATGTCATCCTTAAGCCTACGGAATAGAAGTCAAAATCGGTTGAAGGGACTATAAAAAAGGTTTGTGTTTATGTCTAATCTTATTGTGAACAGGGTACAATGTAGGTAGATAATGAAAACCCACCGAGACATAGGAACGTAGGCTCGCCGGCGTACTGTGTGGGGTATGCGGGCGCGCGATCCGCCGGCAGGAAGTAGGGGCAGTGTTGCTCGACGAGCTGGCAGACGGAAAGGCAAGGCTTGAGGCGGACGATGGGCCGGCCGGGCCCCGCGGCGGCGGCGCGCACCCAGCGGCCCACGACGCCGCCCGCGCCACCGCGCCGCCGGTCCAGGTGCCCCACGCGCTCTAGGTGGCGCGCGTGCCACCGCGCCGCGTGTTCGGCAGGCGCGCGCCGCGACCTGCCGCCCTCCTCGCTGCCCTCTTCTGCCCCTTCTTCCACCCACAGTGGCACCATTGTACTGCACGCCCAACGTCGATAAGTTTCCTGTAACACACAATTAACACATGTTTCGTTACCGATCTGCTCATAAACGAATCATCATGACAAATTGTGACTTTATTTTTAACGGAACCAACTGTTTTATTACTATATAATTTACATTTCGTGATCGTGGGAATACATTCGTCAATGTTAAATACATCCTCCTTAAAAAATATATGAAACATCTACGGTATAGCTATTATATATTTTGCATTGATACCTTAATGTAGTTATATTGTGGTGAGAAACAAATCATTATTATTACGTGTGAATGCGCTGTATTTACCGCTCGGCTATACTATGATCCCAACTTCACGACTACATTACATCTTTGATGTTAAACTAGAATATACTAGTACTTTCAGTGCTCCAGTTCCGCGGACACAAAGATCCAGTATGGCGATTACGAATCGGAAGACGGAGCGGTAATCGACGATCCAATAGATGGAAGATACGCACAGTAGACTCTCGAGTATCAGCGCTGAATCCGATTAATCTAGGCGATGTCACTCACTAGCAACTATTTTAATTATATCATTTTGATATAATTAAAATAGCGTTTAGATATGTGTGTAAAGGAGGACAATTAGTTATAAGATATCAAAGACTTCTTGCCAGAAACGACTTTCGACTGAACTATAGGTACTACAATGTTTCTGTTATATCACTACAGGTTTAGTTTATTGAAGGCTCTGACTTTTGAAATTTTGTTTGTTTGAACGCGCGATTCTCCGGAACTACTGGTCCAATTCTAAAAATGATTTCGTCAATTCAAAGCTACGATCAATGAGTGCTATTAATAGGCTATATTTTTTTATCAAAAACTTATAGATCCGTAAGGAATCTCACGCGAATGTAGTCGCGGGGAAAGTGCTAGTACCCTATAAGTTTAAGGCTGCGCCGAGCAAAATAATTCAAAACAGTCGTCACTGTTAAAGTGATATAATCAATACTTTTACCATAATTGCCATAAAAAATATGTAATGAATACCACAGTGAATGTGTTAACCGATTATCGTTGGCAAAAAATAAGAATACTGTTTAATTTAATAAACGAAAATACGTAAAGTTGTACAAAAATCTTTAACAAAATCTCGTATTTAGTTGAGTTTTTTTAGTAAACTGTATTTTTTTTCACAAACTTGAATTCATATTAATCTTTAACATTCATACTACAATTTGTAGTTTTTACATTTTCGAAATGTCGCTTAGTTATTTTATTATTAATTTTTCGCGCTGTTTTGAATCATACGCAACGTATGTATGTATGATTCAAAACAGCGCGTCAATTAAAACAAAAATTAAAGATTAATATGAATTCAAGTTTGTGAAAAAAAAATACAGTTTACTAACAAAACTCAACAAAATACGAGATTTTTTTAAAGATTTTTGTACAACTTTACGTATTTTTGTTTATTAAATTAAACAGTATTCTTATTTTTTGCCAACGATAATCGGTTAACACATTCACTGTGGTATTCATTACATATTTTTTATGGCAATTATGGTAAAAGTATTGATTATATCACTTTAACAGTGACGACTGTTTTGAATTATTTTGCTCGGCGCAGCCTTAATGTCAAAATAATTTTTATTGTAATGACGAATACGTTCTGCTAAATTATCAAACTGAGGATCTTCTCATTCCAGATTAAAATCGCTAGTGCCTGTTATAGTTATAAACGCACAAGCGGTCGCGGTGACAGCTAGACGCGCCGCAAGACCCTTCTCACTTTTATCGTGACAGCATTTTTCATTCCCGCAGGAAATCACGCTCACTAAGCTAGTGATTAATTAGTTATCAAGCCTAGCTGTATGCACGGTGCATATGTGTAAAGTGGAATGCACTGTTATAGCGATAACCTTCCCTAGTACGTGGCACAAGCATTCTTCGTACATCAAGTAAGTACACTGGTGCACATTACAATAGAACAACTAGATAAAAAGATAATGCAGGCAAATACAGGCGACAGAAATATTAATTCAAAACCAATCCGGTACATACACACATACTATGCGTAACACGACCCTTCATATCTTTTCTCGATAAGTTGCTAACAGTAATCAATTTCTTATTGTTTCTCGATTGTTAAAAATTTAGTTTTAAATTATTTGCTACAGTAGAAAAACTCTTTCCAGAACCATGAAAATAATTACTTTTCAATTTTCTATGATAAAATGATTTTGCTAGAAAGCCATTTTGGGGTCGGTTTCCAGTCTAACTGGATGCAGCTGAATACCAGTGTTTTACATGGAGCGACTGCCTATCGGACCTCCACAACCTAATTACTCGGTAACACAATACACCTTGATAAGACTGGTTGTCAGACTTTCTGACTTCTGACTACCCATAACGATTGCTAAAAATCTACACATGACAGCCGGGACCAACGGCTTTACGTACTTTCCGAGGCACGGAAAGAACTCGGTTTGGAAATGACTAACCACGAGCTCCTCTGAATAATAATGTTACTTACAAACTTAAATTGTAATAAAGTAAGTAGGTATAATTAGTATTTAAAATTAATGAACCTCGGTTAATTGACGTAATTAATACACAAAACACTAATGACATTACGTATAATGTAATACAAATATTGTGTAACCGTTAACGCCTGACATAAAGGTGTAATGTCCTCGTTGTATCGCATAATTGATGTTGCACGTTAGTCGGGGATGCCCCAATTAACACACCCCGATCGCTTAATATCCAATACAATGCCCTTTTACGACCATTCGTTCATCTAATAGCTCGCTGACACTGCATTCGACCTATAAATATTTACCAAAGGTTTTTGACGTAAGTTACTTAAATTGCCTATAAAGTAGGTATTCGAAAGTACCTATTTAAAAATTGGAAAAAATAATGCTTTAATGCTACTTTATGCATTTTTTCGTTTTGTAGTCCAATATAGCAGACCTATCCTACGTACCTACGTATTATGAAATTTAAACTGTAGTTACTTTCCATAAAATCAGAACCTTTTCGTGGCACGCAACCACTTCAAATAAACTTAAAGTAGTTGCGTGTTTCATAACCGGCACAATTCCAGTTTGATTCCGCTATGCTTGACATTTGTAAATCATATACCGTATAAGGTCAGAAAGTTATTAAACAACAACTTATAGTACCTGTTTTTGAAAATTATTTTTCTTCGAAATATAACTCAATATCACATAGCTACGCGCACTATCCGCTGCGTATCCCGAGAGGTACATCATAATAATATTTTCTAATCACGTAATGTTGGCTGTAGCGGCGCGCGGTGTGCCCGGGTGTCTAACAAATCAGAACAAATGAACATCATGTCAAGCAACGTCGTCTCAGCGGGCGTCGGTGCCTCGATCCAACGCAGCGGGGTTTGGAGGTTGAGGGAGGGGGGACTCCAACCCTATATCCAATCAATCATAGAGTGGGCGCGATGTGTCGCTCGATAACCGCATCCATGTGTGCTTTCTGTTTATACTATTACCTTTAAATAAGCTAAGACAAAACTAGTGACTTTCTTGTGTACATAATATATGATAGTAGTATATTCTCTTCCTGTAAAAGGTTTTTATTTTTGTTTGTATTCACGAATACGTGCGAATTTTGTTAAATTAAATGTAGTCGTAATATGAATTATGCGGTTACAGGTTACGTTTGGAATGCTTTGCATGCATGGTAGGTGCTAGTGCTACGACGAAACGAAATGCTACGACGTGCTACGAGATTTGACGGTTCATTCAAGCACATATTCAATGAAAATATATTATTATTTCCAGATATATTGTCTTTAGAAGTTAAAACGTAGGTACATATTATAATACATATGACAAAAATATGCGTCACTAGATTAATTAGGTCACGTTGTTGGTGCTACGAAACGCTACGAAGTGCTACGAGATTTGTGGATTTATTATAACACATCTTATTAGTAGTTTTTAAAGATGATGATTTCCATATATTTTGTAATTCATGTTCTTTAGACATTATATTATAAAGTAATCCAATTTGTTTAGCTATTGAATAAATTGCATGCATCTATCATTGAAGTCGAAGTTGAAAATGAATTATAAAATAACTTTTTAATTAATCAGGATTAGTTTACAGTTTTTTTGGTCCCAAAAATATACAAGCAAAACTTTTGACCGTGAACTTGGTGCTGCAGAGTATAGTGATCAATAACTTTTTAACTCATAGAGACTTCATAGTGACAGTATCATAATCACTTACATCGATTGTAGATTATTTATTCTGCTACGATTTCGATATGATATTACTCGTAGAACTAACATTTTCAATTGGTACGTATTATATTTTCCTTCCCTTCTAAATTGGAAAGATTGATCGGAATTTATCATCCAAATTTTCGAACCGCCACGAGATATTCTACAAAAATAATTTATAATGTCGTCGTGAAATGATTAGTTTATCACTATATTAGCATAGCAGCGGAACTAATTGTTCGGAGCATCAGTAGCCGGCTCTTAGGCTCTTATTTTGCGTAACCCAACTGATATATCCTATTCACAATTTATTAAGTGATAAATTATATTACTTGGGGTGCGTTCAAATGATTTTTACGGTTGGGATTGTTTACATGTATGTAAGGCTGTCCGGCACGTTAGCATCTTACTGATTAACTAAGTTATTAGCTTGAAATAGCTTCCGCGTCTCTAGAGACGTATATTAAACGAATGAAAACCATATAACTAAAATACATATGAATATAAAAGTGGATGGATGAAAAGGGGAAAAAAACCAAATGGCCAAAGGAAAGATGGATGGATTGTGTGATGAATGATAAGAAAGTAAATCGGATCAGTGGTAGTTCGAAGTTTGACAGGATAGAATACGTGTTGCGCCAACCCCACGTAACAAAGTACAAGGGCAGGGCGATGATGATGATACCGTGTGGTAAAAAATTAGCTACTTATTAAAATGTGATTTGTACCAATACAAGAGCACATCAAACATTGCATTTACATAAAACTTTGCTATTTGTAGAGAGCTATGCTCGGAGTTTTTTTGCGCGATAGAATCCGAAATTCGCCAAAGAACTAAGATCACCGACATAGCTCTCAGAATACGCAAGTTTAAGTGGCAATGGGCAGGCCACATTGCGCGAAGAATCGATAACCGATGGCAAAGAAAGGTTCTTGAGTGGCGATCACGAACCGGAAGACGCAGCGTTGGTATCTGGCGGGAGGCCTCCCGCCAAATGGACCGACGACATTGTCAAGGTCGCGGGTAACCGGTGGATGCAAGCGGCAGGTTGCCGCTCGTTGTGGCGTTCTACGGGGGAGCCCTATGTTTAACAACAGTAGACGTCTTTTGGCTGATGATGATGATGATGATGAAAACTTTGCCACAACTCCCGTCAACATCAATCTAACTTATATGCTCGACATGTACGTATGTCACTACAGGGAGTCAACAGACTATCAGCGTCAGGTATATTTGCCTGACACATGCTGAGTTGGACTCTCATTCGGTGCAACATTGAGACGCACACCGCACTTTGTTTAAACCTTATTTAATTTGTTTTTTTTTTTGTGTTGTGATGTGTCTTTCAAAGATACGGCTTATTACAACTTACTATGATGGGCAAAGTACCTGGAAAACGAGGTGTCGGTCGCAGGAGAAAATCTTGGTTAAGGAACCTACGAGAGTGAACTGGTATCATGAGCGCCGCGGAACTATTTCACCTCGCGAAAGAAAAAGAAAAGTATGCAGAGCTGACTGTCAACCTTCGTAGTTCGGAGAAGCACTAGAATAAGAAGAAGATATGTCTTTTGGGATGCACTAAATAAATGATTTATCTGTCTATGTATGTATGAAGATTATTTTATTATTAAAGTATTAATGTTTAATATTTATACATACCAGTGAGTGCGGTTATCCACCTACTAACCTCGCAAGCCAAATAACAGCCACATCTATATGTACACTGTAGGCCAATGGCGACCGATGACTCACTAGCTATGATAAATACATTACGTACTAATAGGCAGTGTCTCTGACTGTAAATACATAAACTCGTCGACTGGAATGGTTTATCACAATTAAGGCGGTCAAAGTGTACGGTAATTTGAAATAGAGTGTTAAACTAATGGGTATTAACATACAACTAGCAAGGGTATCCTTCAGAAATGACAGCTGTATCTCTAAGAATTAAAACAATTATTGAAAAGTAGGTTTAATATCTTAAATATTTTATGCAGGAATAGACTTTTTTTTGCATATTATAATTTTGAGGATTATATAGAAGATGTTTGGAAACATGCTTGTCCAGCTCCATAGGACGATCTACAGTCTAGACGGAATAAAACTGGATGCTAATACAATCTGCTTAATTTAATACTTAATGTTATTTTTATTTTTTTGTACTAATCGATTACTCTGGTTCAAACACAACTATATTGTTTGTTGAAATATAAGGGGTAGTCTATAGTTTTAATATTTGTAAATATATGAACACTATTTTATGTAGTACATATAAATATAATTTAGCTATCATTTCTTAATATTGTTCGTACTCTAATATAGTGGTTTTTATGCAATGTACATTGTATTCACGTTTATCGTATATGTAACGTATACCTAATTACTGTAATTGTACAAAATATAGTTAACAATAAGTTTAAAACAGTAAGTACTGTAAGAAGTCCAACTGCAGGGCTTCTTACTGGTTGGTGGAGGCGCCGGGTATTCAATTTTGATTAACGTCCTTAATTATAACAAAATTTAAAACAAACACACATGAGTCTATTATGAAACCAATATTAGCTTCACCCACGACTTTCAAATGTACGTTTGAAATAGATTTTACAAAACGCTTCGCAATTCCACAGGGATGCTCCAACTTCCACTCCGACAGTACCTATGGAGTTTGGTTTGGGTTTGGAGGAGCTCGTGGCTAAGTAAGCCGGAGAGTACGAATCGACCGATCATGGTTAAGCTACGCTTGCTGCGGTAGGTCAATGGATGGGTATCCATCCATTTAATAGCGCGACTCCTCCTTGCCTCGGAAAGCACGTCAAGCTCTTGGTCCCGGCTGTCATTCGTAGATCTTTATCAGTCGTTATGGGTCAGAAGTCAGAGAGCCTGACAACTGGTCTTACCAAAGGGTATTCTGAAATTCAGTGGCTTCGTTGTGGAGGTCAGACAGGCAGACGCTTCATGTTAAATGCCAATGTATTTAGTATCCGATTAGACTGGAAGCCGACGCCAACATACTTGGGAAAAGGCTGGGCAGATGATGAAGTATGGAGTTTCTTGCCTCTTCTTGTAGTTGCCAAGTTTACGCCAGTTTATGGTAATATAACCTTTTACCTTACTCTGCCCACAAAAATGTTGCGATATTCTCAATAATTTCAGTTCTCATTCCTTTAATTTCTTCCAGTTTTCAGTTTTCGTAGTTTCGTATCTAAGTACATACGAAACTACCTTTTGGAACTAGATGCGATTTTTATTTTATGACGTTCAAACGAGCCTTTACGTGGTCTAATGAAATTTAATGATTTTGACTTTTGAATTTAAATACATAGTTTAATAAAGGAATGAAAACAGGAAGAAATGAGAACTGAAATTATTGATCGAATATCGCAGCATTTTTGTAAGCTGAGTTCACGGTGATAAGGTTCTATTACCATAAACAGGCGTATACTTGGCACAAGCTGTCCATTCATAATGGCGAAATGACTGATAATAAATGCAATGATTTGGCCATATGTGACATAGCTATACATTATGATATAGCCGCACTTATTATATTGACAAAACAGTATGTTCACATTTAAGTATCATAGTTTATGTTACTAATTCACTAATTAATTATTAATTAAACATATTTAGAAACTGTGTTCAGTCTAGAACATTCTGCATAAAAACTTGTTTAAATGAAAATTACACAATTCTACGAAAGAAATTATGCAGAGCTTAACCTCATAAAGTTATGCAAAAACTTACAGGTTATGTATACCCTTTACCGGGAATAATCAGAGTCGTTAAACTGATAATGCACTTTGAGCTTCTGCAGTAAAAACAAACCCAACAAAAAAAATACCTATTTTAAAGTAAATACTTACATAGAGTGCTAAAAATTATATAAAAATATCGTGAACCACCTTTCGGATATTTACGATACCTATGGGGAATCTTAGGTTTGAAACAGGAGCAGTACGTATGTCTTGAGTAAAATATTTTCACCCCATTCCGAGATTCACTGATATGGTATGACTATGAGAAACGTGGAGAACCTCAACTTGTAAACATCTTCAACGATAAAATACCATAAATTGTTCCATAACTTATAAGGCTAATCAGGAAGTTCACCAAACATTATTTATATAGCTCTATTAATAACGAGCTTAAGATGAGCAACGTAAAACGTACAATAGCCGAACAATTACGATGTTATTATCTTATTGTATTGCCTTATTCGCACCGAAAACAGCTATTAAACTTTATAAAAAAAACCTTTTCGCGAAGATAAGAAGGTTAGATAGGTAAAAAGTCCTTTCAGTCTTTTAAATAGCTATATTTTTCGACAAAATACCTACAATTTCAAGACATCAATATAGTTTGTTTAGGGTATGTAGTTTATTTTGACATAGAATCGATGTTGAATGTAGGTGTGTATATGCGTCACGCGAGTATATTGAAGAACATGATTGTGATGGAACAGTCTAAATGATTATCTAACTAGGTAACCACATGGTACTGGTGTGGTGGATATACACTGATATTATTGACCATTTTGTTTAAACCTAACTCTGCAAAATTAAATTAAATAGAGCACCGAATAAAAAATATTGTTACATAAATGTGTGTAATATATTTGTAAGAATTATAGCAGACATGGCTGATGGATGAGGCGGCCGGACAAGTGTCGACTCACGGTTATCAAATCATGCTCCCCTCATAACTGGGCTACCATTAACGGTGCCTCCAAACAGTTAAGTACCCGCCCCGCTGAGAAATGTATCAATTGATGAGCATATTTCCGAGCATATTTTTGGAGATAGAATTTAAAAATCCATCGGCCTTGTTGATTAGCGTCGATAGAAATCTTAATTGTGTCAGCTCAGAACTTAGACATGGATAGATATTATTCGTACCAAGCTGCAGAAATTAGTACAAGCAAGTCACATCGTATTGTGTCTATATTTGCGAAAGATCGCGCTCTTATTTGATCAAATAATATGCCTATGTCATCTAAATAATATGTAAGTTGCTCAAAAAAGAAACGCATAGCTAACTTTATTGGTAAAAAATATCTATAAATATAGGTTCATTTGTTTTATTACTTTCCAACATCTATAAGGAATTAGCTCGTATTCAGATATTTGAAGGTCTTTTTAATGTTTTTATTTTACATTCTTAAAATAATACCTCTGAACATTTATTACTTTTTCAGCGTACCATACAATCTCGGACATTTATTTACTAAACACACATTGAGGCAATTCGACAATGGGGCGGGTTATGGTTACTGATTGCCACCCAGAGCTCATTCGTAATCTTACAAAACCTATGCAACAAAATATTTACAAATCTACTTCATAGCCGTGAGTTGATCAATGTATGTAGTTTGTTTCGAGTATCTTATCGTCGTGCCCGACAACTTTAATATTATTTTGCTTTGCTTCTTAGAAACAGATCATTCCGGAACATACGATTGAAAACTTCTAGATACGTGAATAAAAAAAAAGCATCTCAAAGAAAGCGTTCAAATGAGTTAAATAGACGTAAAGTAATAGTAGGCATTTCAGAATAAAGAGCAAAATTAACAAAATAAACAGACAGCAAACAAACAGTAGCCTCCTGGCGTGGAGTAATCCTCTTATCGCGTTATCCCGGCCTCGGTTGATCAGACATTTTGTTTCCGTTACCTGTGCCCGCCTCGGAAGTAGTCGGAAGTACTCGGAACTAAGATAAGCCGTTTAAAATAAAACATGTATTTGTATCCGTCCTTTATCGCTGGCCGCTCCACAAACTACTACTTGTTCTTGGAGGATATCCAACGTGTGGGATTGTTGTTATTTTTCTTTTTAATTTAGTTTCATGTAATGTAAAGTCAGTTTAAATTGTATTCTTAATTAAAGTAAAACGAGTAGTGATATATTTGAAAAACGAACACATCATCCAATATTACATAAATATACGACCTCTTTTCTCAAACTCAGAATGAAATTGTGTCTCACGAATATTTTTTTCACAGTCAGTTCAATAGAAAAGAAATAGCCTTGGGTTTAAGAAAGGGCCTCGTTCTATTATTTGAGGAAAAACAAAAAGTTTTTCTTTCTTAAAATTAACGAACTCCATCCTGAGTTTGACATTAAAACGCGTCGGTTTTTCGAAGTATCAAATGAACAGTATTAGATAATTATTACGATGAATTGTATTTGTTAATGGCCCTTAAATATTTTAATTACCTAAACATATCCTGGACATGTTATCGCCATGATGCATTTTGCGCAACTAGTACCTACTAAATCATTATTGAATAGAAAACATGTAACATAATACAAACAGAGTTATTATTTGTTCAAATACTTAAACATCAATTGTTACAAAAATCTTTATTTAGCTCAGCGACAAACTTGAAATTAAGTTGAAACATTCCATGCGAGGAAGTTATTATTTTTGAAATGATATTGGAATTGTGAGAGGAAAAATGTTGCTTCGCCTGAAGCCGTAGCGTTACGGTCGGCTACATGGTAGGGAAAACTGCGGCGTCGCGTAGCGTAGGCGCGGGCTCGCGTGGTACTGGGATCACGCCGGCCCATATCCGCAGCCTCTTGGGTGAATAGCGCCGCCGCCGCCGCCGGCAGATCTTATTGTGCGCCGGTTCCGCCCGTCGAACGAACCCCGGCCTATGCTACCATTTGTAACAATTTGTTAAGTCTACTATCGAAACGGTTACTTTCTACGAGATAGATGCAATGACCGCGTTTAGTAAATCGAATTCACAATTTGGTTTTCTTTTATGCAAACTTATGTTATTTTATTTGCATTTGTGAGAAACATTGTTAAAACCAACTGTGACTTTATAAACTATCGGGATATTATTTTAATTCTATTGTACTTAATATGGCTCACCAGTATATTGACATCGTTTAAATTCCTTTTTTAGATAAACAAGTCCAATATCATACGCTAACCCAATACAAAAAAGTTAAATCTCGGGAATACCGGGACTGCAAACCATACTTTCACGTTATCTCAACAGATAATCTCGTGACCGGGCTAAAAGCAACTTGTACAAGACTTGATAAGAAAACACGATTCTGATTTTGATATCTTTTACGTATAATATCACGACTACATTCTATGAAGGGGGGTTGGCAGAAAAACCAACGTAGGTACACATACACATTTCACATGCTTTATCCCATGTTACAGGACAATACTAGTCTCCGAACTGCTACTAAAAAAATCTTTGAAAAAACCCAATAACACTTCGCATAACCCTGAAATTAAACACTGAACCTCACACTCCGTAGTCTTGCTTCCGATCACTACACAGCCAAGGCAGTCACATATTTTAGACTGTTTAAATAAGTGCTCGTAAGTAAAAGTTATGTGAAATATACGTTGAAAGTGAATAAATAAGTCAGCCCGTACTTTGGGTCCTCGAGACGAGACGAGGCGTCTCCAAGCTGTAACTTGACTGAATTAATTATAAACAAAAGTAAGGCGACTGTCTTTGTGAAATACCTTCGCAGCTATTAAAAGAGATGTGTTCACTCCGCACTTAATATTAATTATGTCTCGGCACAGAAAAAAAAAGTGTTTTAAATATTTATATGTAAAAATTGAGCTATTAGCGTTAACCGTCTGGGTGTGAATGAATGAAACGACATTTTTTGCAACCAATTCTCGGTGACTCTTGAAATTAGTTTTAATAATCAAATATAAAGTCGTAGTGTCGCCATATTCACTTGTCTGGATGTAGTAAAGTAGAGTATAATATTTTGATTCGCGCGGAAGCATTTAAATTCAATGTAGGTAATTATCAACTCCACGTGTGTTCTAAACGTCCTCTCACATCGTTTTGTATAGATTATAAACATAGCTAACATCAAGTAGATACTTATTATACAAAACCACCAACATTATTTTAGATTACGCAGAATCAACCGCATCAATTCATATTTATTACTCAGTTATGACAATGCAGTGCACTAAATAATGAACATTTGCCAACACCAGAATAAATAGTTAATCGGCCTGAAATTATTGGCTCATCACTAATGCTAAACCCAGTATCACACTTAGTACGCAGACGAAACTCCCTCAGGAAACTTCATTATTTGTCCTCAGTCGAAGCTGCGCAATTTAATAATGCATTTATGTCATAGAATTGTTTCTCTACAACAGAATCGTTTGTCATTTCCATAAAATTGTTTCCTTCCACACATACTGTGTGGTGCGTCGATTAATGCATGTATTTTGTTATAATTATTAGTTTATGAATTTAGTTTAAAAATACATTTTATTTACCAGTTTCCCACAGCACCGAAAATCATTATTGGTTGACTTTAAAGTGCTGTGCTTGACCGATGTAGTGAACACGTGGAAAGTGGCTTGCGCGGCTAAAAGTCAGCCCGAAAAGTCATCTTCCCAGAGACAGTGGGAAGGCAGCGGCAAGTTACGGAACAAACGAAACGAAAACGAAACGGACGGACGGAATAATCTAATCAAAACAATTAACCAATTCTGCTAAGCGTGCCCGCTTACTGGATGTCGTTGAGTGGAAGTCGGGCCTCTGGCTTCAGGCTCTTCCGTCATCCAACATAGGCTCTATGCTGGGTGATTCCGCCTAGCTACATACCTGCGTCTAGTGGGCGCAAGATGCGGGGCTCCACATTGCTGTCAGTGCGGTGAACTCGGACATCATGGTCTATCCTGCAGTATGAGCGCAGGCCCGATGGCACGGCACGCCAGTATTACTGACATCATCGGTAGCGCTCTTGCCTCTGCCGGGGTGCCTGTTATTTTAGAATCCAATGACATGGCGCGCGACGACGCGACGGGAAGAGAACAGATGGGATGACGATACTGCCTTGGAAGTTGGGTAGGCCTTTGGTTTGGGATACAACATGTGTCGACACCCTTGCGTCATCCCATCTTATTAGCACGACATATTGTGCTAGTGCGGCTTCTGCAGGTTTCAAAAATAAAATCTTGTTTTTCGGGACATCGCCAAGCAGCTGATCGACTCTTCATGTGACCCGAAGGCCATTCAGGCCATCAGCATTGCCTTACAACGTCAGGCAATGCTGATTCTTGTCCATTGCTGTCAGCCTGTTGAGCTCCCCCCTCTTTTTTTCTTGAAATTGTACATATTAATGATTATTTTTATTTGTATGCCTTATATATACCTATTTAATTCTGATAAGTTTTCAAATAATTCACCTGTTTAAAAACAGAGGTTTTATCTTGCTTTGCTATTACAGGGTTCCGTCATCACACACTAGCTTTTGTAAGACGTGCACAATATTTTCAAAGTACTTTTAGACTATTCTTATATTTTTAAAATTCGTTTACAGAGGTGGTAACAATTATTATTATACCATACGAAGTACCCAGAATATAACAATTATCTATACTTAATATTATAAAGCTGGAGAATTTGTTTGTTTGTTTGTTTGGTTGAACGCGCTAATCTCAGGATCTACTGGTCCGAATTGAATAATTCTTTTTGTGTTGGATAGTCCATTAAATTATCGAGGAAGGCTATAGGCCCGTGCGAAGCCGGGTCGGGTCGCTAGTATCAAATATATAGGCCCCACAGCACTTATAGATTGAACCTCTGAATAATTAATTATGTAAAATACAAAGAATTTGAATCAATTCAATGAGGCTTTTAAACTCAGAATGATTAATTAATTCTTCATTTTTTTTGTCGTTTTCAACTTAAGCCTAAATGTGTGCGTGTGGTGTGCCTGAGTGCTTGCTAGCTTTTTTTAAATGTTGGTTACCCGCAATACCAGCTTTTAACACCTTTTAACTAATAACCCAGCTAATGTTTTTGTATGATAATACACAGTTTTGAAGGCTTCTTAGAAGATTACAAGTGTGACGATGATAGATTTCACTCGTTCTCGTAAATAATTCCCTACATGTTCCGAAATCCTATTGTGAATGCAGGCCACGTGGTTGTCGGTCGGGGCGTCACAGGGTGGAGGATGAGGCATATCATAACACCATAAGTAAACTTTCCACCGGCGAACATCTCAATCAAAGACTTGTGGATCGATTCCCTCTATTTAATCGGCGCAACTCTCTCGTGAAATTAACAACGATCAAAATTAAACGTTTAGCAGACAAGCTTTCTACAGTGGGCGGCATGATTAATCACACGCCGTGAATATTGCAGGCAAATGTCTCCGAGGAACAGCTGTACTCAAACAATGCAGAACACTTCATCAGAGAAGCTTAATTCTGATTTAAACGGCTACATCGATCGACAACTCGGGCGTCGAGTATTTAAGCATCGCCTCGGGCTCGGTTAGGTAAGCGACGACGTAAATTGTTGATGCGCGCGCCGACGGTTGCCAGCCATCAAATATGCACCACATTTCCCACCTCGAGTGGGCAACTTGCTCCGACCTCCTAGACACAACAGCACAAATGGATATCACGATGCTACTTTGACGGCTCAACGCGGCAGGCACATGACGTAACACTGATACCGCCTAATGTATTTCACACTATTTTGGTTCTACCTGAGAATATACTAAAAGCTATTTTAACATTTACGTTAGCTTGTTGTCTAGACGTAGGTACCTATATTGTCAGTCAGTCTTTAAGCTGAAATTGCAAGTTCCAAAACACTTGGTTGGTGATTGTTATGTGCCATCACATACTACGAAATACAGTAGTAAATATTTTATATCGTTTTTATTGACATCTGATATACAGGATGTTTGGTAGATCGATGCAAAGCCGTAAAGCGAAGCTAGTATAGACTATTTACAACTATTTGAACCGAACTTGTCTTAGCCGAAGTGTGACTAATTTTTTTTAGCAAAATTTTAATGATTTTTGATGACAAAACCAAAAATATTGCAGTTAGTTGCAAATAATGGCCAATTTGAAAGATATGTCATTTATTTTTTATTTTATTTGGTTAACGTAATGCGTAAACAATCTAATAAACCATAATTAGGGGATGTGTGTGATAAGACATTTTTTTACAGACATTTAAAGTCAAAGACATTTTTAAAGATTTCAGAAAGCTGTTTTTAGACGGCATGAAAAAAAATCAAAGATGGTGCTTTTTTTGTTCAAACATTTTTAAAAACATGTCTAGTTATTTTTTTTTTTTTGGAGGTGTTAACTATGCGGATAGCTCACCAATTATTGAAATTAGGAACTACAAACCAAATTGAGGGACAAAATTAAATTTTTTAGGCAAATGATTTAAAAGAAAATTATAATTGAAATCATTTATTATTCGTGTTCAAAATGTTCGCCTCGGTCTCTAACACCAACACGGGCCCGTCTTCACACTTCTGTTGTTGTTGTTTTTAACTTCATCTCCAGTTACATCGTTTCAAACGCTAAATTAATTCTGTCAATAAATTCTTCTTTCTTGTTTATTTCCACATTCGTATAAACTTCCTTAGCCCGACCCCACACGTAAAAGTCAAGCGGAGTCAGGTCAGGTGACCGGACGGGCCAAGGGATTGGCCCGTCTCTGCCGATCCAGCTGTTAAGGAAGCAATGATTTAAGTGCTCCCGTACATTTAATGTCCCATGCGCTGAACAACCATCTTGTTGAAAGATGACTTCTCGGTCTCTAGCAAATACCGGATAATTTGTAATGGGGCCCTATGTTAAAATTTCGAGCTATTTTTCTAGTGCTGGTATGTGGATCAGCTTGAAATGCCGCCAAGATATCTTCTTCGATGTTAGTATCATGTCTACCTGGATTGACGTAGAGTTACCCTCACATTCGGTACTCTACGATTAGGATAGCGTTCTTAGTACATCCGTCGTGCTAACGATCCATTGCCGTCTGCGCTGCCATACATAAAAACGATGTCTGCATATATATTCCTCGTTTGAGAAATTCATTCAAATAAATTTAAAAAAGGTTATAAAAGTATACTAGATACTTATTTCACTGATTGGGCCCCATTTCATCCCCGATAATTTGGATGACAACATTTATTTGGAATTCCTACAAAATGATCTTCCAGAGCTTGTAGAGGAATCCGGGCCCCGATATTCACTAGAGACCGACAAGTCGTCTGAATTTGAAGCCCCGATATTCGCTCGAGAGACCGAGAATTCATCTTTCAACAAGATGGTTGTTCAGCGCATCGGACATTAAAGGTACGGGAGCATTTAAATAATTGCTTCATTAACAGTTGGATCAGCAGAGTCGGGCCGAACTCTTGGCCCGCCCGGTCACCCGACCTAACTCCGCTTGACTTACGTGTGGGGTCGGACCAAGGAACTAGTTTATACGAATGTGGAAATAAACAGGAAAGAAGAATTGATTGAGAGAATCGCTACGTTCCGTTTGAAACGATGAAACTGGAGATGGAGTTAACAATAACAATAACAGAAGTGTGAAGACGGGCCCATGTTGGTGTTAGAGACTGCGGCGAACATTTTGAACACGAATAATAAATGATTTTAATTATAATTTTCTTTGAAATAATTCGCATTAAAAAAATAATTTTCTCCCTCAATTTGGTTTGTAGACCCCTAATTACAATAATTGGTGAGCTATCCGCATAGTTGATACCTCGAAAGAAAGAACAATAACCAGACATGTTTTTAAATAGTTTTGAACAAAAAAAGCACCATCCGTGATTTTTTTTCATGCCTTCTAAAAACAGATTTCTGAAATCTTTAAAAATGTCTTTGACTTTAAATGTCTATAAAAAAAATGTCTTATCACACAGATCCCCTAATTATGTTTTATTAGACTGTTTACGCATTATGTTGACCAAATAAAATAAAAAATAAATTACTTATTTATCAAATTGGCCATTATTTGCAACTTACTGCAATATTTTGGGTTTTGTCATCAAAAACCATTAAAAATTTGCTAAAAAAAATTGTCACACTTCGGCTAAGACAAGTTCGGTTCAAATACTTGTAAATAGTCTATACTAGCTCCGCTTTACGGCTTTGCATCGATCTACCAAACATCCTGTATAATAATAATAATAACCTTTATTCATGAATATGAGACGACCACACAGAGTAACTTAATAAAATGCAGAATTGTCATAAAATCTTATAAAGTTACTTTTACAATAAAATTTAGACAGGTCAACAGCTGGAGAATGTAAAATGGTGGATTGTGAAATGGTTTGGTTGTCTTTGGACTGATTTCGCCCTGTCGTACACACGGCTACACATCAAGCTATATATTTCTGGTGATCTTCCATTTTACAGAATTTCCATATAATGAGAGATCAGCTTATACTGGAAATGTATAGCTTGATGTGTAGCCGTGTTTACTAGTATAAAACTGTATCACGAGCGGAGTCTTCCTCAATCTCAGAACAACAGATTCGCACAAGGTTCCACTTACAAGTCACATAGTTAAACAGATGCAATAGCCCAGAAGTCCACTCAGTTTGAAATAGGTACTTTTATTCTGATTCGTCTTGCTTCGTCCTGAGATTGTGAATTAACACGGCAGTTGAAGTAGAACCAAATTTTCGAGTGTAATTACCAATTTGTTTTTAACATTGATCCATAAATCACACTGTACAACTCATTTCTGGCTGGGTAACCAAGTAATCAAGTCTGATGTCTTACAATATCGTTACAAAAACATTGTAAAATTTCCTTAAGATGTTAAGGGAAGTGGGGTGGTACGCTGGCGGTGACGGACGGCCGACAAAGCTAGGCATGAAAGAAGCCCATACCGGTTAGATTAATCGCGAAAGCGTAATTCACGTGGCGGGCCTGTCACGTTGCGGGCGGAGGGGGGCGCGGGCGCGGGCTTGCACGACCGGTGCACGTGGCCACCGACATACAACCACCTCTATTGATCGGTATAACCACTGCCGATCTGTTAATAACAAAACAACCTGCAACTTGGGCTGCATGCGTGTATAGAAAGAGAGGTGCGTCTGTGAGTTGCAAAATAATAATAATAATAATAATATGTGGGGACATTTTCACACACGGCCATCTGACCCCAAACTAGGGAGACCCTGTACTATGGGTGTCAGACAGCTGATATACATACACAAATACATTTTTTTTTGTAAATACATACATATATAGATAAACAACAGCCAGACACAAGGCAAACACAAATGCTCATCACGCAAATGTTTACCCTGGGCGGGAATCGAACCCGCAACACGCTGCGCAGCAGTCGATCGCTCAGCCACTGCGCCAACCGTGTCGTCAACCATATGACAAAAAAAAACCTAAACAAAATCTAACAATTTTTTTTTATGTTTCATAATTACATGCCACGGTATGCCGGTTATCTGGAGTCAGATAATTTTGAGGTCTTAAAATGATGAGTTCCTATTTTACATATAATTTGTTATTACCTATCACAAAAACTAATAGTGCCTACAATCAGTAAAATTGAACACAGCAGTATGCCTCGCTCTACCCAGTAATTACGCTCCATCAATGTTGGAAAACTGCTTCGTGCAGACCACTCCGACAGCCAAAGTATTGCGAAGTTAGCAAATTGCTACTCGAAATGATATCATTACCATATACGACCGCTTTATAGCTGCTACACAGTTTAGCTCGGTGCCAACTCACATGGTGACCTTTACGACTCTTTAATCAATAATTAACGCTAGTCTATTCCTATGTCATATCTCTCCCCATACCGGCCTGCTTCGTCTTTCGGTACTTTGGGTCTCTTGTCCAAGGGGATGGCGAGATAGACGGAGTAATAATGTATTGGATCTACTCAGGATGGATGACATTTTTAGGAAAGCACTTCCAGTATTACTTTATGAGGTCTTCCCTTCTAGATTAAGATCTATGTTGGTAGTTCCCACGTGATACTTGTTACTCTACGATTTTTTTTTATCGAATTTGGTGTTACACGGAGCGAAGCAGATCCAAGTTTGTACATAAGACAATGTGCAAATATAAAGATTTTGCTAGCTTTGTTTTTTATTGGCTTCGTCTGATGACCTAGAAGCTGACAATTTTATTGTGAATTAACTAAAAGTACGTTTCAACATAACTTTGTAGCCGCCATCGTACTTTCTTGGACTAGAGTTAGAGCAACACATTATCTTATATATAAAAATCTTCTGTGCGTGTGTTTGAAAGTGAATTCCTCCTAAACGGCTGGACTGATTTTGATGTTTTTTTTTGTGTGTGTTCCAGTGAATTCAAAAATGGTTTAGATTAACAATTGGACCCGGTAGGTGGCGCTGTAGTCGGGTTTTTTATTTGCAGGGCAGGACTACGTCTGCCGGGCCCGCTTGTGAAACTATAAGAGTTCATCAAACCGCCTATACTAAAAAGGTTTTGGAGAAGTATGGAATGCGTGACTGTTAGATTACCAATAATTAACGATATTTCTGTTATAAAGAAACCGGAAGAGATCGGTGATATTATTTTTTTATAGATAAGCTTGACTTTTTATAGACAAGTTGGCTTATCTCATGGTGGGCACAACGCTACGCAAGAACAATAGGCTGATATTTTTGCGAAACCATTATTCAAACCAAGATTGGTAAAGCTTGGCGAAGACTTTGGTTGATAAAGAAGAGGGAATATGAGGAAAGCACTTCCAGTATTAATATATGTATGAAGTTTTCCCTTCTAGATTTAATCAAGATCTATGTTGGTCGTTGCTAGGTTACACTTGTTCCTCTACGTACATTATATTTTACATAGATATTCTACGAGTACATCACAATCTTAGATTATTGATGAAAAAATATATTTATTGCAATACTAGCTGACCCGACAGACGTTGTCCTGTCCGTATCTATCTACTTACCTGCCTACCTACTCTACCTACCCTAACTACCCTACCTAACCTACGTACCCTAAATTGGTCCAGCCCGTCACGCGTGATGCCGTGACCAAGGGAAAAGGGGATTATTTTTTAGGGATTTTTTTAGGGATTTAAATCCTGAAAGAGCTAGAGAGGTTTTATGGACAGTTGTACACCAAAACACGTCAGCCCGTGGTCAGCTCAGCTCAGGACACCAGAGCGAAACTGACGCGACACTATACTGAAGATATTCCAGACATCAGCCTGTATGAGATTAGAATGGCCCTCCAACAGCTTAAGAACAATAATGCGCCAGTTGATGATGGAATCACGACGGAACGTCTGCGAGCGGGTGGAAAACCAGTAGGTACTTTTAGTCCTCCAGAAGTAGTTTGATTCCGTCATACTTCACGATACTATGCCAGAAGCATGGCACAGGAGTGTGGCGGTGCTCTTCTTCAAAAAAGGTGACAATACCTTAATGAAAAATTACAGACCCATCTCACTCTTGAGCCATGTGTACAAGTTGTTCTCGAGGGTCATTACGAATCATCTCGAACGTAGGTTTGATGACTTCCAGCCTCCCGAACAAGCCGGTTTCCGAAAAGGCTTCAGCACCATAGATCTTATCCATACGCTCCGCCAGATTATACAGAAGACCGAGGAGTATAATCGGCCATTAGGTCTAGCCTTTGTGAACTATGAAAAAGCATTTGATTCAATCGAAACCTGAGCGGTGTTACAGTCTCTTCAGCGATGCCGTATCGACTATAGGTATATCGAAGTGCTGGAGTGTTTGTATAGAAACGCCACTATGTCGATCAGATTACAGGACGAGAGTACGGAACCAATCCAATTGTAAAGGGGCGTGAGACAGGGAGACGTCATTTCTCCGAAACCGTTCACGAACGCATTGGAGGACGTTATTAACACTATGCTCAGGGACCTCAGTAACGTTTCTCAACAGGTGGGTCTTAAAATGAATTTGGACAAGACGAAAATTATGTCGAATGTCCATATTCCACCCGTACCGGTAGTTGTTGGGAATGATATCCTCGAAGTTGTCGAGCAATATGTTTACCATGGACAAACTGTTCAACTAGGTAGGCCCAACTTCGACAAAAAGGTCGCCCGAAGAATCCAACTCGGATGGGCAGCGTTCGGGAAACTACGAGATATCTTTTCGTCCAAAATTCCACAGTGCCTAAAGACGAAGGTTTATAATCAGTGTGTGTTGCCAGTGTTGACTTATGGTACAGAGACGTGGTCCTTAACAGCTGGCCTCCTACAGAAGGTCAAAGTCACGCAACGAGCAATGGAGAGAGCTATGCTCGGAGTTTCTTTGCGCGATAAAATCTGGAACGAGGAAATCCACCGAAGAACTAAGGTCACCAACATATCTCTCAAAATTTGCAAGTTAAAGTGACGAGGGGCAGCCCACACCGCTCGAAGAACCGATAACCGATGGGGATGAAAGGTTCTCGAGTGGCGACCACGAACCGGAAGACGCAGCGTTTTTAGGCCTCCCATCAGATGGACCGACGACATCGTTAAGGTCGCGGGTAACCGGTGGATGCAAGCGGCAGGTTTCCGCTAGTTGTGGCGTTCTATGGGGAAGGAATTTGTTTAGCAGTGCACGTCTTCCGGCTGATGATGATGATGATGAGATAGATATATTTTACAAAACCAAATTTCACTGCGTTTACTTTAATACTCGTAGAAATGGCAACAAGTCACTGGATCATCTTGTGATCCACGTATACCCAAGCGCCTCAAGTTAAAGGGAAAATCTACTAGTCCGTGATAAGATCTGTCGTTACTGTATATAACAGTAACGACAGGTCGAACTATAATCGGAATGTTGGGCTATGATAAAGAGCGATACAAAAAGATTGCATGTAGCGGAGATGAGAATGTTGAGATGGATGTGTGGAGTAACCAGAATTGATAGTAGGATGAGGATAAGAATGGAAGTATATTAGAGGAAGTTTGAAAATTGCGCCAGAGACAGAAAAGTTGAAATATAATATTTTTTCCAATTATTTATTTATTTATTTCAGGTTACTTCACTGCTTACAATTAAAATAACAATATGAACTTACTGAAAATTACGCCAATTTCGAAGTACACAATATATAATTATTTATCTGTTTACCGCAAGTTTTATCTAAGTCTTTTATTGCGTCTGCACTTCACTGTAGACAAGCTTGTAGCGTGATGCCTACGACAACGGCTACGGTTGCGAACTGTACGACCTACGATACGGCTACGAGTTACGATACAAATCGATCGACTCTCTCGGTCAAGCACTATTGCTGTGGTTAAGTCCACAAGTATGGTTACCTTTTGTTTACGTACGTCATCGTGGTACCTCGTTGGTCGACGACATAACAAGCCGCAGGGATCCATTCCCAGCTTTCATACGGATAACCGGCAGCCCGAAAATTGATAACCGATCCGAGGGGCGCCGGTAGTTTGCGAAGGTCAGAAGGCAGTGACTCCGTGTGACATGTGGATTTGGAAATCGTATATACAGAATATACTATAATAAAACTTATAACTTATGATGTACTTTTTGAGACTCTCGGCTGAAAATGCAAACTCAGTTTACATTTACTCAGTTAGCTTTTATAAGAAGAATGTCGTAGCCTTGGCATGGATCAAGAGCATGAAGTATTTCGTTATGAAAATCTACTGTGACACCATAAGTTACTATTTAACCTGTAATTAAAAAAAAAATACAGGCCGCCACACCCTTTATAAACTAGTTTGAAAAGTTTCAATGTAACAACAACAAAATTCATTCGTCTTTCATTTCAAATTTTTATTTTAATCTTTTATTGGAATCAGCATAACGGAAGGCAAAGTTTATATCTAAATGGAGTTGGTTTTGACTAAATAATTTACACCAAACTCATTCGAAATACTATTGCGAATGGCGCATGACAATTTTTCCGATAAACCTTTACTTATATAGGTACATGTAATTTAGGAAAATAATCTTTAAGACTGTAGTTTTAAGGTTGACATTCATGTATTTTAGGACTCGCTGGGGAAGTGAGGTGAGGGATGAAGGGCAGGTCATCGGCCCCGCACTCCCTGGCTCCCCTCAGACGGAGGCTGCGAGGACATCTCAGGCTGTCGGCCGAGCGAGCCGGGCGCGCCCGTACACACCATATGTCTTCTTGACATGTTTATTGAAAACTCGCAGATAACAATCGCCCGCTAATATAAAACTGAAGCCATTCAATATGTACTTTGAAAAAATACAAAACAATTACTAGATTACTACCGTTACGAAGAGTTTTCTTGACTAATTGAAAACACAATAAATTTAACACCTTTTATTATAGGCCTCTTTTCTTTTGAAAGAAAAGATGAGATGATACCATTGGTGCACATAAAACCGCGGGTTGGCAATAGGTCTTAAAACTAAGTCATTTTTTTCCGCTGTTTATTGCTATAGACAGCTGACTGCAACACGTAACGTAAAGTTTCATAGTGACTGTTATAACTACGATCACTTTTATCCATTCGCAATTCGCAAACAAAAAAGTAATAACGTAACCTACGTCGGTCAGAGTTAATCTGTCTTTTAAGATCAAACTTTAATACGAACATCAAATCTTGATTTTTTCATTGAAGTGATGTTTCATTTCCTCCCTATAATTCCCGGCGGAATAGTTAGAAGGGTACTATCGCATATAACCCAGTTTTCCAATGACGGTATTAGGTCTCAATGTGATAGAAGGCACGCCTATCGTTATTTATTGGGCACAGTTCCAATTCCGGACCGTAATCGAGATATTTTCTTAAAGTAAAACTCAATTATACTTTTTTCTCGATGTGGGGATCGAATCCATCTTTTCCAAACTTGGAATCGTTAGCGGTCAAGTTCCATGCTTATTACAATTACGATACCAAAATAAATTATCTTATGAGTATGGTTATGAGTTGAAATGTTCAAAGAATTATAACCTTGTCGATTCTGGCAGTCACAATATTCGAATTCTTAAAATGTGGTGTACGTTTTACTTTCTTGTATTAAACAAGAATATTAGTCTACTATAGCTTTTGCCCGCGACTTCGTCCGCGTGAATGTCGGATATCGCGGATGCAGACGAAGTCGCGGATTAAAAAGTCTATGTCCTTCCCTAGGGTTAAATCTGTTTTCATACCAAATTTCATCAAAATCGGTTCAGCCGTTTCATCATAAAAGCGTAACAGACAGAGTTACTTTCGCATTTATAATATTAGTATGGATATGTAATATATATATAAAATATATATAATATATAAGTAAAATAAGTATGGATTATTGTCCCAATGCAGATCAAAGAAATCTTCTCGAACAAACAAGGCACGAACATTGATCACAAGCGTGGTGACATTGATGCCATGTTTTTCTTCACCGATGTTCCTGATAGCCAAGATAAACTTAAAGTGCATATGGCTTGAAGAAGTTACATGGTTATTTGCCTGGTATTCGACAGTTAAGCTACCTGTTTGAACTATGTTATTACAGGGATTAAATAATTCAAAAAAATATAATATGTAAAAATAAATGTATTGCTCTTATTGTTAATTATTAGATCCAAAAGCTGGTCAGGACCAAAGAATCAGCATTGCCATACAACGTGGCAATGCTGCCAGCCTGTTGGACACGTGTACTGTTGACAGCGATGTGGATAATTTTTATTTTTTGATGCCCTCTGCTCTAGTCTCCCCCCCCCCCCCTCGCTCAGAGCACAGGGCCTCCTTTTTTCTTGGAATTGTAGATAATATTTTTATTTTCTAGCTTTGTATCTATGTAGTGGTAGTATCTATGTATTATCACGGGCTGGTGTCCGCAACTCCACTTCTCAGCGCGCATTAAGAGCGTAAATATTGAATATGATACCCATCAAATCTTGCGAGTGAGCATTAATTAAAGGGGTTTGGTAAAAAGCTCCTATGTCAGCGCCATTTAATCATTTAGATTTAGCACACAAGTATTTGAATTTACATTTTGAAAGTTTATGTGTGAAAATGCAACCATCGCCATTTTGATGACCCTGATAGTTGAGGCTAAAAAACATAAAAATTGTGGATTGCGGGCACCCAAACTCCATGTACAGGAGAAGTGAATAAATAAGCATTTAATTATTGGTCGATTTCAACCATAGTTCAACATAAATTAGTAGTGGTAACAAAGTTTTTGAGATTTACAATCGGAAGTTTGGCGCCAATCGTGTTTGTTTACTTTTTTATTTTCCATTGATTTCACTCAAACGCATTTAGTTAAGGTCAAAAACAGACCAAATGTTATTTAAAATATAATAAACAACAATGAAATGCCTAATTCTTAACGTTATTTACAAACAGGGGTCCAATAATACGTAATATTCATTACCACTACTCATTTGTGTTCGAAATTGCCGGCCATTTTGTTTTTTTTTTACTGCAATGATGTGCGAAAATCATTATGCTAATCGATTCTATTTGTAATTTCGATTGACTCGAGTAATTAAAATAAGGAATACACAAATCGATACTTGAAAATTTAATTACATTATTTTTGAGAAATTTAATTACATTATTTTTGAGCATATATTACAATGCTTAATCATTAATTGTAATATTATTTATGATTTTTTCAATGTTTTTTTAATAGTTCTAGATTCATCGGACAGGACCAATGATCTAAATCATATAGAAAATTAATTACATCTTCAAAATTTTAATTTGGGGTGTGTTTTTTTTTTAATATTGTATTATTTTATTGTGAATTTTAATTTGATGCTATACCTATTTCTTGGATGTTTGATAGGTACGGAATGCCAAGTATATCTACATTTTTATGTAGGTTTATGGTCTCTTTCGCACATCTATTAGAACAAAAGATAATTTTTTATAAAAATTATAGCTTAGCATAACAAGTTTTAACGGTTTTATTAAGCTAGGCCTGTTTGCGAATTTTATATTGATTTTATTCACCTTAGTATAAGTAATGGG
The DNA here is from genome assembly GCA_947361185.1 of Charanyca ferruginea. NCBI lineage: Eukaryota > Metazoa > Arthropoda > Insecta > Lepidoptera > Noctuidae > Charanyca > Charanyca ferruginea. Next base: position 13,361,855 of record OX376059.1, on the reverse strand, counting down.
TATCAAATGTAAGGGCTTTACAAGTAGAACAATAAATGGTGGATCAGAGAGTTTCGATATTTATCTCCTCATCTATCTAGGGCATTGATCAGACTAAAAAATAAAATCCTGGGCGATGAAATTCCTATCAAAAGTCAACCGCTTTTAATTTTAAAGTTTATTTGAGTAGGTATTAGAAATTGTTGAATTTTATAAGTTTCCAGTTAATAAATTATAGTGAATTTCTTAAAGGATTTTAACAAAACAATGACGAAAAGGCACAAATCGTAATACCCACCCACATCTTGAATTTCGATTTTTCGGTATCAGGAACTCATACAAGATAAAGAAAATTAATTAAATGAAATTAATAAACTTTAACAACAGAAAGTGACAGCCCTTAAAATTATGTCCTTAACTGCAGTACGGCAGCTTAAGATGTAACCTCTGCCTTCTAAACCCATACCCATTGCCAACAAATGCTTGTGTAAATCCACTTGAAAGGAGCAAGTCGAAATTGGTGAAAATAAGGAATTTACGAGGTTGTGACAGACAAACCCACAGCCAGACTGATAAACGGCCATGACAAAATTTTTAGTTCCTTCGACATCCGAATAAAAAAAATCAATTTGGTTCAAATTTGGTAGATTTTCACATAGTAGGTTGACTTATGAACTTCCTCCCTTTTAAAATCGATAAAATAAAATTTTTAGGTAATTTTTTAGTTTATTAAAAAAAGCTTCGCTAATTAATACGCTTTACGGGCCTTTTATAAAAAAAATATTATGAAAATAAATATTTAGAAATATATAAAGAGTTTACATTCGAGATAAACTCTTTTTTTGCCAACCTCATTTTTATTCCGAATATCGATTAGGCTGAACGCCACTTCGGGTGGTTTAGGGTGGACGGTCAACACTAAGAAATGTCACGTTGCAACCAAATTTTGTGTAAATTTTATCAAGATTTGATCGTACTTTTTTACAAACATATTAATGAACGATGCTAAAAATAAGAATGCAGATGGAATGATAATATCTTAATTTTGTCTTTTTGCATCTTTTCAGCAAGCAAAAAGGTTGTTTATGTACCTAGTTTCAGGTAATCTAAGTTGCCTACGTTATGGATAGGATGTAGTAATACCTATTTAACACCAATTTCGTGATGAACAAAAGCAGTTTGACTGACTTCAAGTTATAAATAAAGATATTTGCCTCAAACTTATTCGAGAAAGTTGCTAAAATAACATAATTTTCATAAAAAATCGAAAGGTGAAAATTGATATAAATTCCTGAATTTCATGCCGTAATTCGCAACATCCTGCCGAGTTAACTGATGTGTCAAATGTCAAAATCTTGTCGAGCAGAGTGGTTAATATACAGAATATATTTCAGTCCGTTATACGAACCCATTTATTTCAGAAAATTATTTAAAAAAAACAATATAAAACCTCGCGCGTAATCGTTTGTCGATCAATTTCAATGATTCGTGCTCATACTTCTGCGTTCACGCACAAAAACAGAACATTGTATTGTACTAGTGTGATTCAATGCTGCTACGATGTTTTAGCAATTATTTTGAGCAGTCTTGATTTTGAGTTGCGCTAAATTGAATACGCGCGCCCTTAAGAAAGCGGCAACACAGTCAAAACAGAGATTGAAAGCACAAGATTGGTTCTGTGATTGATAAGTTCTGATGTAACATACCATACAAAAAAAAATACAGGTGAATTAAGAACCTCTTCCTTTTTTGACGTCGGTTGAAAATAGCAAGAAATGCTACCCAAGGACGTAACAAGACAAATATAAAGAGCGGTGCGGTTAGCGTGTATGAGTTAACCTCTAACTATGCAAAGATAGTTTTAAAACATTTATTTATTTATTATTCACAAAATCCACAGCTCTTTGACAATTTATCTAAAAATATAAAACAATATTACAGCCAGCGCCAGCGCTTTTTAAAAACAAAAGACTTGCTTAATTGTTTTTAATTTAAAAAAGAACAATATCTTGATTAAACCTCGGTTTAAAACACGTTGGACAACTACGAGCTTTTTTCGTAAAATAGCCGTAGTTATGAACTTCACTCTGGCCCAGAGTATACATGCGAGTCAATTTCGCTTAGCAACAAGAGAAACACCGTGAGATTATATTTAGACTGTCATAGCCTACGCATTCTTCAGACAGAGGGTAATATTGAGAATATCCCAAGAAGTAAAGTTTCGATACAATGCAACAAACAAATACAATAAATGGATACAAAATAAGTAAGTGATAAAAAGAAAAGTGCATTTTTTATTATTGTAAGGTCTTTGAACTAAATAGCAGAAAGCGGTTGTTATGCACTATAATAATATCATCTAGCCTCAATGACCGTGATTATGATTAAAGGTGTGCTTAACATCCACGTGGATGAATTCCCTGTCCGTCACTTTTACGACTCTCCGTAGAAAAACCATTACTTTGACCTATTTCAAAAAGCTGTTATTTTACTGGTCATCATTCTAATGAAATGGCAACCAAAGCGAATCGAATATATTTACACAATTTGTCTCACAACATAGCTGAACTTATAATAAAGGTCTGACAACACTGTCTTCTGAGATTTATGAAAAGAAAACAATCATTTGAATTTAAATAACTACAAACAGTTTTGCGCCCAAATGCCCTAATACACACTTTTCTTTAACTACGTATCAACGTATCTGATTAAGTAACCAAAATTTTAAATTTAATACCAAATTGTCACTGTTTTATTATTTAAGTATCAATAGAACAGCGACAATTTAGTATTACTTACATTTAAAATTTTGATTACTTATTTTAAGACCTTGCAACATAGGATCCCACAATATGTGCTCGAACTTTGCTTATCGCCACTGTGTAAGCAAATATTTAGTTACCTAGGTGGGTCGTTAGACAATAACCAAGGTATATCTGGCACCTGGGTTAGCTTATCAATGACAAAATAGCCACATTAATTAATCACCTATTAAGCACGACCCTAAAAGTCTGCTTCAGCCGGTGATGAAACTGATACACGGTAATAGACATTCCGTTGTAATTGTATTCTGTTAATTACTAAAGTGCAGACAGAGCGGGTGGGTGTGTTGGTCAAGTGGGTGGGCGGGCCAAGGCTTGTAATGTAATTTATAACACATTTGCTCGTAAAGTGTCTATTATTACACCAATTTCAATATCGTAATGTGTCATTACGTACTTGTGCGTTATAGTAATGTAAAACGCACGAGTTTTGTAAAACGTACAGTTTATCAAGATGCTCCGTCTAAAACGAACGGTACTTTTTTAAATCTTAGCAAAGAGTTTTTATGTCAGAAAAGTGGTCAACATTTTATGAATAAAATTAACTTTAGGAGATAAAATATAAAAAAATAAACATTTAATTCTTTAATTTTGACAATAAATTACAACCATTTGTCTGTAACAAAAACAAAAAAAATATTAATTTACTTAATTAGTAATACTGGCTGTTTTTGTGCCTTTGCCTTAAAAAAAGCGCTGATGCACGCGCATCGCTAATTTGTGAACAAATAAAAATTATTCCGCGCGCTTTTTCTTTTCGCTGCATTGTTTTTATTTGAATTATTTCCTCGCAAATATGTTATAATATTTCAAATATTTCCTCGCAAATATGTTATAAAACGTCGTATGACATACGTGCGCTTTGATAATTACAGCCTCTGCTTTCTTGTAATATCGCCTCGGCTGTGATTTTCAACCTACCGCACTTATATCAAAGTCAAAGTCAAAGTCAAAGCATTTATTTCAATTAAACCATTTACAGGCACTTTTGAATTGTCAAGTCGGTCAGTTAGTCAGAGAGTTGAAGCTAGTTGCTCGTTCCAAAACGTAGGTTGGTCTCTATGGAGAAGAACGAGCAAGAAACTCCACGGACACTCTTTTAAATAAAGATTTATCATAATGTACTATTGTGTACACGGAATTAATACCTATCATAAGCATAGTACTTATATAATTATAGGTAGATGTGTGGGTCTGTATTTGTAGGGAATCTTAAATTCTGAATTGATTGATTGTGGACAGTAGATTTACTTACTGCATGCAAACTGGAAGAAACGATTGGTTTGTAGGCCAATTTGTCAACAAGGATGTGAGTTACATACATAGATTCATCTGTTTAGGCAGGACATTGGTTCTTTTGATGTTAGCGGAAATATTAGCAACTGACACAATGACGCAATTCAATGTTGCCGACGTATTCGCCAAGTAAATAATTTTGGCAATTAGCCAATCAATAATGAAAGTGGTAATACTAAACAAATAGATTAGAATGCGTTGTATAGGAATGTGCATAAAAATAATACTAAAATTCAGCTACGAAGCAGATGTTGTATGAAGATAAAACCGATACAAGCTAATGGCATTCCGGCCTCGTCGTGCTACATACAGCTGAAGCCTTTGTAAGTGTATCTTGTTAATTAATAAAGTAGACATGTAGGTGTGTTGTTGAGCAGACGAGCCAATGCGGTTGTCATGTGTTAGAGCTGAGGCTTCGACGCGAGCGAGTCGCGCGCTATCGGCTCGATCGTTCGCTCCGCGCCGCTCTACCGGGTTTTTGGGTCAAGCGGGCTGTGACCGGTGTTGCTTTGGGGATTGCCCTCTTGTATCCAGGAATTTACTGAATGCATGTGGAGTATACAGAATGCATCGGCGAAATCACCGATAATTTCGGGAATCTGTACTAGCTTTGTACTTTAGAGAATCGAATCTAGTCGGTGTCTGGTACCAGACCGATGTAGGTCAGCGGTTCTATACTACATAGTTGTTCGTAGTAGAAATACCGTAATGAACCCACCCAACTGTAAGTTAAACAATAACAAATGTGTCCAAAGCATTATCAGTTCGTTGTCTGTTTTTGAAACTTTGGTTTTAAGAGCCATACAAAATGTTGTTATGCGCTCTGTCAAGATTAACTTAGGTTAGCTGAAATTTTGAGAATACATAACTTCAGCCAGACGGTTAAAAGCTTCGATCACTAAAGCGTCAAACCAAGGTACTATGTTTGACGACACTACTTTTCGCCTCGCTGCTTCTTTACGTTTAGGAGCATCTTGTTGTTCTCCTCATCGCTGTCGCTATGGGGAAGCTGTCAACTGCCTCGGACACCACGGCCTGTCGTGTAGCCGGAGTGCGGGTCGCATAGCGCGGCACGCGAATATTAATGACATCATTCGTCGTGCTCTCGTCGCTGTCGGCGTTCCAGCAGTTTTGGAACCCAACGGCTTGGCACGCGACGATGGCAAGAGACCGGACGGCATGTCATTATTTCCGTGGAAGTTGGGTAGGCCTTTAGTGTGGGACGCTACGTGCGTCGATACTCTTGCGCCATCCCATCTTCCTAGCTCAGCGTGATGTGCTGGTGCTGCTGCTGCGGCTGCAGAAAACCTCAAACGGCGAAAGTATTAGTATCCTAAGCGATAACTTTATTTTCGAGCCGTTTGGGGTTGAAACCCTCGGGTCATGGGGTCCGAGTGCTCATCTACTTTTTAAAGATATTTTCAAAAGGTTGGTTGACACTTCCCGTGATCCAAGGGCTGGTTTTTACCTCGGACAGAGGTTAAGAATTGCCATCCAACGTGGCAATGCCGCCAGTCTCTTGGGCACATTCCCAGTTGACGACGATGTGGGGGAATTTTTGATGCCTTATTGTCTTAGTTTTTTTTTTAGTTTAATAGTTATAGGTTTTCCTTTTTTATTTTTTCGTGTAAGTATTGCACATTGTATAAAAATAAAAACGCCTTTATCACTTGTAATTAATTAGGCACATAATAAAAACTCATAGTCTAATATATATTAAAAATTACCATGTACCTACAAATTTGTACGGAACCCTCGGTGACCGAATCCGACTCGCACTTTTTTAAAATGCATTTCAGTTAACTAGTGATGATAGTGGATTTAATTTTAAAATAATGTTTTTTTATAGAATAAACAGAACTTATAGCAATCCCAAGGACTCCCCTTAACTTCAAACAAATCCCTTAGTTTATACGTAAACTCTAACACAATAACACTTACGAACAGGTCAGTCGCACAGGACATGTTGCTAAAGTGAAAATAAAGTAAGCAATAAACATAAAACAGAAATGCAAATCAATTCTCCGGAGGAGGTTGAGATCCTCTCGAGCGCGTATCAAAAAAGGTGAGTTTTATGAATTTCGACATCTCGAGCTGTTTGACAAGTAATCCGGGCGAGGCATTGTGCCTCGAGAGATCTCCACCGTTATTACGACACGAGAGCCTCACCAACGCAACCGACACATACTTTGCGAGGAGTATTACCGCCCTCTTACACTATACAAAGGAACGTACATCTATACCTAATTACGTACCATAACTCGTTCTCACTATTATGCAGAACCAAAAGTCTACTGTAAAGGCTGAACGACTAGTAAGATGTGTAGAAATGATCTACATAGTTTAACAAACAATTTGAATGAACTCTTCTATAAACAACCTATCTTTTTAACACACCCTTGTTAATAAGTATCGTCTATGAAATATTTAATTAAACAAGCCTGGTATTTTAAACCTTGTTTCAAAATAAGTGGGTTGTGAGAGGATCTAAATATGTAATTGTAATCTCATTTGCATTTAAACCATTCGCTCCTTCGCTTCGAGAGAATTTCAACTTAACTAGGGACGGCGGCGGTGCCTAGCCGCAAATCACGGCTGCACGAATTTGTTTCTTACACAAGAAGCGAGCAAAGTTTTTGATTGAAATAATAGATATTATTAGGATTAATTGCTATGCTGCGGGTGGCTACGGATATCGATTTGATACTCTGATGTGTTTTTGAATTATTTTGTACAAGGAGTTACCGCTTTATTCTCTCGCGTAAACAATCGAATGCGGATTTTAACAACAGACGCATAAAACCTACGATTTAATAAAACATACGTGTATTTGTGTATTTTTTAAGCTTTTCATTGTTAATATTGAGGAATGCCATGTAGTAATAATACAGCCATTGTACTTGTAGAAACACCTGTTTAGCCATTGGAGTACTAAACACAAGAGCAGGCAGAGGAGGTTGTGGGGCACGTGTATTATAGCCGGGCACGCGGGCAGTCCCCAGGGCTCGTCCCGGCGAAGCCACACACACGCACATATCAACCACAATCACCCTAATAAATAGGTATCATATCGATTACCCACAATCCCGCGTAATTCAATCCATTGAGACGTCCCGCACGACCGTGAGAGATCTTCTTTTTTGATCCTACCAACAGTCGATTACAATACATATTTAATAGAAAATCTCTCTTCACTGATGTCTCCTTGTGTTTAATGACGCATGCCAAATCTGAAAAAGGGACAAGAGATCCGTTTGACAGTAAAAAATAGAAAAAACATGTGACCATACAGTGAAGACTTAATCTAAGTGTGCCAAGAAACGTAAAACCACTTCTACTTCGCTTGAAAACACATTTTAAAACTAAAGTCGTCAACTGAATAGAAGAAAAACATCAATTTTAAAAGTTACACTCTGTGATAAGATTGAACGAAGGAGCTTAGTTTGAAGTTAAGTAGTAAAAGATTGAACTCGAATGCAAATATAATATGAATGATAGCGAATGCCATGGACCTTTCGTTTTCAAAGAATGCTGACAAAATGACCATGCATCAAACAATCATGAAAATTCAACGTTCTTCCATTTAACACTATCGAATTTGATCAATTTGATGCTGCAGAGTTAATACTGAAATAATAATGTCAGCCAATCATCGAAACAGAATGCGACAGGTCCAACATAGCTTGAAAACCAAACGACCTCAAATTTTGTTCATGAATTTTGCTACTAACAATTCACTGCTTGTACCCTAGTTTTAAGGCAGCTATAACAGTGATGATTAAACCTTGTTTCCGAGCAAACATGGTATCATCATAACCGTCATTATATGCCTACTAGCATCGACTTTTATAACCAAGAGCACATTTATGGAGCGATGCAGCCGTCGGCCGTTTTGTTTATAACTTTTAATTAACCGCTCTTTACATTTTAACCTTGTTAATCGTCTTACGCTTCAACGCTTATATTTACTACGTGTAAAGTCAGATGTGGACTATTCAACAAAATAAAGTGCGTTTAAGACAAAACTAATGCTCGAATGATCGACTTCAAGTTTTCAACAACTAAGGAGTTAGGACCACATCATCCAATAATCTGTTAAACCAATTTAGCATATTTACACTGGACATAATATTATTATTGTGTTAATGAAAACAAAACAATGAAGTGAAGCTTAAAAAACTTAATTAAAAACGGAATATATTTTCAGTATGACTCAAAAAAACAGAGCGTCGAAAGTCTGTAGGTACATAGTATTAACGAAATTTCCCAGAACTTACTATACGCATTCATTGAGAGTATGACCTTCATTCAGTTGCACCGGGCTCGCGTATCATCCCTGCTGAAATTCCAAGAACGGTTACACTAGACTCAAACGCGTACCTCCCTTCCCCTCCCTCCTCATCCCTTTACCTGCAGTATTCATACTACATTTAAATATTTTTGAGACCAACCCGTAGCGCAATCGTAACTCTTTTTCGTAGCTTTCGTAGCGCTCGTAACCACGAAGTAACTCGTAACAGTCGTAACCAACTGCTACGACCCGTACTTTTTTTTTTTTTATTGATTATGCATATATAGAATACAATATGATACAGTTCCTAATAAATTATTTATTTATTTAATTCTTCTTTTCTGCCCAATTTAAAGAACCGGAAAATTCAATGAAAATTTATACCATTTTTTTTTATAAAGCACATAATTACGACTTTAAAATTTTAATCTTTTCACACAAAATTACATAATTTCCAATTGTTATATACTCATTTTCAGTTCTGTATTTATTTTAGATACTCTGCATAACCACATAACCAAGAAAACAGCCAGTAGACAGGCAGTAATGATATGAAATACTTTTTGATTGTAATTATTTTCCCCATTTAGGCGGAAAAATAATAAGAGGGTATAAGTGCGGTATAAGCATAGTCAGTGAGCAACATCGAGATCGTCATGAGAAAACTTGCAAAGAGAAGCGTCAAGTTTGCGGGCGGCGAGGCGAGCGCGGGAGTGGGGAGCGGGGGGCGCGGGATGCGGAGGTCACGGATCAGCTGGGCGGCGGCCATATTGATTCCCCGGCCTGTTTGATCGGCGCCACCCGTCCCCCGCCTTACCGCGCCCGCACCCGCTCCACGGATTAATAGACGAGAACAACTTTTATGATTTCAACTCAAACAGAACGATGGCCTATTTAATGTTACCGGTAAAGTGCGAAACGGGGGAAACGCACATAATGTACGATTGCATGTTTAATTCCGGACTATTCGATTAGAGCATGTTCAATAAACGTAGGCTGTTACTAGATTAGCTGATCTTTAATACTAAAACCAGATTGTGTTGTGTTACAGTAATTTATTTCGCAGTAAATCGCTGTTATTTCGAACAACCACGTCGAATTATCGTTGGATTGAACAGAATCCTCAACATAAAAGGTTTTTAGAGCTTGTTCTATGCCTCTTATCGCTATCATGCAATTGGTTATCGCTACTGTTTACATTCATACGGTCTAAAGTACTCATACATAACAAATCAAAGCCACCTCTGTTCGATACAATGCGGCATCAGTCTGTATTAATTAATGGAGTCGGCTGTAGAGCGCTCATCGGATTAAACAATAGCCGTATTCAATAATAATATGATATCCGCACATGTCCTGTCAATAGTGCACACGAGAGAATAGGAAAGTATGTAAGAAAATCGAAACGTGACTAGCTAACTTGAGTCGGCTCTAAATTGAACGGGGCCTAAAGTAGAGTAGGCGAGGCGAGCGGCGAGCGGCGTAGACGAATTTCAAGTGTTTCTTTTACCGAGAAGAAGTGGCGCGTGCAGGAGAGCGGCCGAGCCACGCGCCCGCCGAGCGCACACACCGCCACCGCGTGAGGACGTGAGTCCGTGTTCTTGAGTGTGTAAACTCCATAATAATTATCATTATTATTCTAGCTCGTTAAAATGAAAAGGAGAACCTGACTGACTGCTAAAACGACTGGAACTAGGAACGTGAAATGCTCAAGAAAAATTTTTTGGAAATTCAACCTTTGGGGGTAAAATTGGGGATGAAAGTTTCTATGAAACTCCGTCATTTTTTTAGTTAGAGACAATAGCTTTTAGATAAAAAATAAAAAATACATGTTTCAAATACATACTTTGAAAATTCCACTCCTAAGTTATAGGGAAAGAAAGTTTACACAGGAAAGCCGTTATTTTTTATGTTAGAAATATGAAAATGAGTATTTGGGTTTTCGATACATTAGAGAAAAATGTGTATCAATTTTTTTGGAACTTACAATTTTTTTGTAAGCTAAAATAGGGAATGAAAGTTTACATGGAATATACGTTATTTTTAAAGTTAGAAACCTGACAATTGGTAATTAGTTTTAGAGCTAAACATAAAAATACATGGTTTAGTGTATTTTTTTACATATATCTAATAAAATCCAAACTAATGGAACCAGAAAGTAAAATTTTGGACAAGGTTTCCATTTATGATATAGGCAAGCACTAAAAAGAGAGATTCAATCCCTAAGGGGAGGAAAAGGGGTAGTTGTATAAAAAATCTTATATCTATAGTTAGTCAAATTAAAAGTTGGCATAAATGCCAACCTATACCCTGTTCACAATAAGATTAGACATTTACAAAAACCTTTTTTACAGTCCGTTCAACCGATTTTGACTCATATTGCGTTGGAAGCATGACAAATGGCAACTGCAGTAAACAGTTGTTATTGTAACCACATTTTTGCCTCTAATGCCATCATTAAGTCTACGGAATAGAAGTCAAAATCGGTTGAAGGGACTGTAAAAACTGTGTCGATAGGGGAAGCACGAAAACACGGTCGAAGTCGTGGGCAAAGTGCTAGTGTACAATAATATGATATATGAATGAAGAGCATTTTAAACCGACTTCAAAAAAGAGGAGGTTATCAATTCGGATGTTTATATAATATATTTTTTTTTATGTATGTTCGGGCATAAGGCTGTCATATACAGACGAATTTGCAAAATTCTTTTTTGTTCGAAAGAGGTTTATTCCGAAATGATCCCATATACATTTTACCAAAATTGCTTGAGCCCTTTTTGAGAAAATCAACAAAATCCCAAAAAAATACTTACCACCACCGACTTCCGAAAGTAAAGTAATGTGTGTTCTGTGCTAAAGTTATTTATCACTTTTTAGTTTTTGAAGACGGCTTTCCTTTTTTTTTGAAAAAGCTTTTTTTCTTAGCCTTTTTACTCTTACACTGCATGAATAGACCGAACTGTTAATTCTGTTTACTAAAAGCTGCTATCACCACCTCTAACCTACTAGCGCCTAGTATGTAGGACAGTTGTGTCAATATCAACATGGTGTCAAATGTCAGCGGACAATTCGGTCATCGTTCAAGTTCAGCAGACGTCGTTTGTGGGCAGGAATATAAACGTGGGTACATACATTGTAGGAGCAACGTGTGGGCTAAAAGTCAGTAATTGTTCTGTAATGTAATACTGCGAGGCTGATAGTTTCTGTTACTAACTCGCCTACGACAATCAATGTGGGAATTTCCACCGTAGGATCGTCTAGACAAAAAAGTCACCGGAAGCCACGTTTAAAAGAAAACTAAGTGAAGGCGCGATTTTATTTATTTTTATTTACAAAGGCGACTTTAACCATCTTGGTATCGACGGAGGATATAAAATAATATTTTGTTACTTAATTTTCTAATTGAGAATAATTTACCCTTCAATGAGCAAACTATGTGTTGATAAATACCTGCATAGGTTCTTTTCAAATTCAAATAGAGCGACATAGGTAACTATAGCTATCTCATCATTTTTACTTCAAAACAATTGATAGTATTTTCACGTAGGTTCGTAATTGTATTGTATTTAACTCATTTACTTGTAGACACGTGCGATGAAAATAAAAACGCTACTATTAAAGTTCGCAATACATAGAACTGTAGGTATTCTAAAGAATCGGGCAATCAATGTAACCACCAGACCGTTAATCCCAAAAATACCGAAGAAAAGAAAGACGGCCGCGAACGACCACTCATAATCAGTGTATAGCAAAAGTGGGCTGTTCCAATTATGTTGACATTACACATGGTTTGGTACATTAAGCTACCAATTAGAGAAGCGCGGCGGGCGCGGGCTGTAAGCCGTTCAACCACGCGCCATAGATTACCGCTCTAGTTGACTACTCGATTTATTCACATCGATGTTCATTCGAGAGCCACTTTTATAACTTTTCTTTAATAAAATCCTAAGTGACACACTGCTTTACTGGTTTTTAAAGGCGGAAGTAAGCTACGAAAGCTTAAGGAATTTGGTGGTACACAATTCCCGTGTTTACGACTCAGTTGCTCATGATTCTCTTGGGATCACAAAAAACACTGTATGGGCTAGGTATATGAACTAAATAGAATACACTTCTTTAGCTCCATCCACATGCAAAATAAATCAGTCGAGGCAACATGAGAACACAGAAGAACAACTAGACTAAAATGATAGCTTTCAGAGCGTATGTAAGTAGGTACTTAACCTACGTAGAACCGGACAGATGTTTTTCCTTCTTTCGTATCAATGATACATCTTAACAATTCAAACGCTTTGGGCCCAGTAGGAAACCACGTTTATTTTTCCGTCAGAGGCGTAGTATAAACCAGACACAAGTTAAACTCACTAGTTGACGTATAATATACCCCAAAATTACATGTACAGACAGCGTCATCAACTGCTAACCCCCTACGCATTGAAATGTCTTCGGATAGGGGGTTAGCAGTTGATGACGCTGTCTGTACTTAGGTGTAGAGTATTATAAAAATATGTTAATAATTCAACTGTAGCTGAACCACCAGCAATTTGTGTCCTTGAACTTACTGATTTTTACAAAATACAATACAAATACAAAAATATTTATTTATTTACTCGGCAATTTTTTTTTATCATTGATTTCAATTAGACCATTATAGGCACTTTTGAACGTCATATTGTAAAATTTGAATCTAGTTGCACATTCCAAATGGTAGTTTCGTATGGAGAAGAATGGGCAAGAAACTCCATACATACTCTACTATCAAACATAATCAATACTTCTACTTAATATTATAAATGCGAAAGTAACTCGCTGTTACGCTTTCACGAAGAAACGACTTAACCGATTTTAATTAAATTTGGCATGAATATAGCTCAAACCCTGGGAAAGGACGTAGGCATTTACATTTTAATCCGCGACTTCGTCTGCATCCGCGATAAAAAATGTTCACGCATACGAAGTCGCGGGCAAAAACTAGTAACTAATATAAATAATGGTCATTATACAATAACAAATAATTCATCATAATTTTAATTTATTTTTATATAAACAAGCATGATTTATAACATCGCACGGAGTATTCCAATCTAATAGGTTTTCTTAATGACTAGCAACCCGGCCCGGCTTCGCATGGGCCTATAGCCTTCTTCAATAAATGGACTATCCAACACATAAATAATTTTTCAATCCGAACCAGTAGATCCTGAGATTAGCGCGTTCAACCAAACAAACAAACTCTTTAGCTTTGTAATATTAGAATAGATAATCAGGTAAAAATTAAGGACACTCACGGATATCGAGGACACTTATGTTTATCATCCCATACGGGTTGAAAGCTATCCAAAAAAAAGTTGTATGTGTTATACCTATGAGCGGTGAATGCTTATGCCAATCCGGACCCCCTGCCATAGGCAGAGGTGGAACATCACGGTGGTTTTAGCCGGTAAGAGCACCCACACCTGATAGAGAAGTCAATGAGATTTTCCACCGCAAAACTATAAATAAAAGTGCTATACGTACATATGTAGGTATAAGTACAAGTATTACTATAAAATTCCTTGTTATAGATTTAACAAAACCAAATGAAAGAAAATTTAAAACAACACTTTGTAAACAAACATAGTTAGAGGATTATAACCAAGATAAAAATTCTTGGAAACGTGCTGGTCCTGCTCCACAGGACTATCTACAGTCTAGACAAAATCAAACTGGTTGCTCATTAAATCTATTTAATTTATTACTAATTTTTTGTTATATTAGACTACTCTGGCTCGCAAATACTATTTCAATATTTGTTGAAATATGTGGACTGGTCATCTAGTTTCATTTCAGCCGAAGGACGTCCACTGCTGGACATAGGCCTCCCCAAGGGGGGGTTTTGCCATAATCGCCACGCTTGGCAGGCGGGTTGGCGATCGCAGTATAGTTGTTACAAATGCACAGAGAACGCTGCTGCCCATTCTCTGGTACGTCCCTTAGTCGCCTTTTACGACACCCACGGGAAGATATGGGATGGTGCTGTTCTTTACGTCCGGCACCATACGGACAAGTCTAGTCTAGTCGTCTAGTTTAAATATTTGTAAATATGTGAACACGATGTAAATACACACATAACTTTTAACATGTCACACACTCTTACATACTCACACACACACATACATCACACAGTGTCATCATACAGTTTCTGCACATACTCCTATATACTTAGTGGTGTTCATATTGGTTTCTATAATTCCCGAACTTGCACAAATATTTTAAAAGTGTAAGCATTAAGTTTCTTTTCCAGTCTTCGCCATACGAAACTACCTTTCGGAAGGGAAAACTAGATTTAATTTTTCATGTAAATGACGTTCAAATGTGTTAATAGTCTAATTGAAGTGAACAATTTGTCTTTGACTTGTACAGAAACCGCTTATAGAGTCAAAAAGTCAAGTCAAAAGCCTTTAGTTTGAGACTAAATCGAACTTTTGCGCAAGCCTAGACTTACTCATGGTCTGCTTCTAAACACTTTGTGCAAATAAACCTTTGAATTAAACGTAGTTAATTAATTGGTGAGACTACCTACAAGTAATTTGTGAGTAATTTTGAACAAAGTATACAATGGTGTATTTTTGCCAGGTAGAGACTAAATTAGTATAAAGCTATGCACATGCTTTTGATCATCATCATTATTAAAGTCCCAAACGGATGTTGAACCAAACCTTTTCCATCTCACGGCGTGTTCAAGCCAACAGTGTGCAACAATACGTACCTAAATAGTATAAAATGTTTATTTGATCAAACATGGGTGAGCCGCCCCGGTCGGTACAGTTCCGCGGCGCGCCGCAGTCGGGGCTGCATCCGCGTGCACTTGGCTTCACGCCAACACAAACACTAATTCGCTGACGTTGTTACATAATTGCTTCGTTTTTACCAGCTCCACCAATTTTCACATATCGCTTGCCACGGAAAATATAAGCAATTATATTTTATCAGTTCAGAATCTGAGAGGGAACGTCGTTGACCCGGGTTACTTAATATTGTAATAAACTGAATATTTAATTCAATGGCAATTAGTGAATAGTTACAGGTTTGTCACAGTTTTTGCATCCTAAAAACCCGTTATCTTGAAAACTAATAACTGTGACTAATGACGTTAAGTGTTTATGGGGAATAATTGCACTAAAATCCATCTCATAAACTCCCCTAAATATACAGATACAGGCCACACCATTATTTTACAATACGATGGGATTCATTCTACGTCTGCGTCTACGAGGCTTCGAAGTGCTACGTGAACTATTGTACTATATTGTTCGTAGTTGCGCTGCGACCTGGCTGCCAACTTATCTAACATAAAATTACATCTACATTGCAACATACAGATATAATTTGTTGCAATTCCGGACTGTAATTAAACACAGCAGTGATGCGAGGATACATGTTATACGTTTTAAGATGGTCGGACTGACTCGGCCTCAACTCGTAGCCGCCACAAAAAGAGAGGGTATTAATTTTCGCGACCTGCCACCCTCTAATTATAACGAGAAACTTTCGGCAACTTAGCTCGTGTTACATACAGCTCTGTTAAACTTTGTTTTCAGTATAAAGTTTTTTGGGTTCCACGGTTGCAATTCAAGCCCGGTATTGTGCGGACGCGTTTCGCGAAAAAATAAATAAAATTATAATTTTGTTGTCAAATCGAATAGACAGTCATACGTAATATTGACCCTTATCTAAACAGAAACTAGTGTCAAAGTTCTGTGTGTTACATCTATCATATTCCAACAAGCAAGTTCGCGCGCGGGATCGCAGTGCGTTGAGGAAGGCTCCACCTCACCTCGAGTAAACGAGAGGGACTCTGCCGAAAAAATATTCATCTCTCTCGCACACACGTGAGGTACTCGCCGCCGTCGACGCAGGTGTGCCTAGCTCAGATTCCAGGAATTTTGTCAACGATTTCTGTTTACGTACCTACCTATTTCGTAAATAATAAATAAATATGGTTAATAACTGTGCAGCTTGCCATAAGGCGTTGAGAACATCCAATATAAAATGCTCTAAATGTGAACTTCTGTTTCACGTCGCATGTGCTAGTGCTGGCAATCAGCCGAAATTAAACGAAGAAACCAAGCTGAACTGGATTTGTCAATCCTGTCAAAGTAAACCAACTAAGAAAGTCACTACCCCTTCGAGCACTCCAGTACCCGGGATGTCGAAGCCCACAAACGTCACTACGCCTAACTCAACAGATTATAACCACTCTGCTTCGTCGCTTGACCCATCTACCGCAGCGCCTACTGACTCGGAGATTTTACGCACCCTTAGCTCCGAAATAAAATTACTTCGAGGTGATGTAGTAGACATAAAGTCACACATTACATACCTATCCGAACACCTCACACAATGTTATACGCGTCTCGATGAATACGACTCAAGATTAAAATCGCTAGAGAAACGAGAAGAAGAGATTATTTGCCTCAACAATACTATAGCCAATCTCCGCGAACAGCTGAACACTCAAGCACAATCGTCACTAAAAAATGAACTAGAGATATGTGGCGTGAACGAGTTTAAAAACGAAAATCCGCTTCACATTGTGCGCGTCCTGGCTCACAAAATAGGAGTTTCACTAGATGACCAAGACTTAGACTTCGTGACTAGAGCGGGACCACGCCGTCAACAATCCAAAGATTCAACTGAAACTCCTCCGCGCACACTAGCTGTCCGCTTCGTACGGCGCCTCAAGCGTGATGAATTTCTAAAGGCCGCCAAAATCAGAAGATCACTCACCACGGCTGACATCGAGATATCTGGTGTGACTAAAAATATCTACATAAATGAACGCCTCACCCAAGGGAACAGGCAGTTATTTCGTGCTACCAAACTTGCTGCGAAAGAACGCGGATACAAGTTCTGCTGGATTAAAAATGGTGCAGTTCTCATCCGTAAGCAAGAAGGTAACCCCTCCATCCACATACGAAACACCGAAGATCTGGAATATCACCTTGGTTCTACGGCTACAGTGTGACTGTCACAACATGTGTTTGCGACAACAGGCCTACAATGAAACGATAACCTTGCCAGATGACGAACAGTACAAACTTTTTATTATTCTTAGATCTCATTTTACTTTTTCTTTTTCATTACATAATATTTTTTATTTTTTTAGATTTTATATTATTTTTAAATACTATTTGGTAGCGTTATCTTTGCATCTATTGAACACATCATCATCGCAACATATCTACACTCACACAAAGTTTGCTAACGTTTACGGTACCATTAAGACTTACACACATTCCCCACTATACCTCACAAACGCACCCCAACCACACTTACACACATACTTTAGCACTCATATTTTCCTACAGCCTGACGTTTACGACTTTCTTTTAGTAACAATGACCACATTCATTATATTAATTATTAAAAATAACATTTTCACCAAATACATCTATGGCGTTACTTGATATAATTCAGGATATTGACGAAAATGTTACTATAGATTGTCACTCTTTAGATAAACTAGAAGAATGTAGGAAATTGCTTCACAAATCTAATAATGACCTTAAAATACTCTCACTTAACATAAGAAGTTACCAGCGCAATTTTGACGATTTTTACACAGCTTTCCAACGCCTTGACACCGAATTCGATGTGATAGTCCTGACTGAGTGCTGGTTAACCGACACGATAGTACTGGACACTCTACCAGGGTACTCCGTATTTCGCACCAACACACAACTAAACAAAAACGGAGGCGTCATTTTTTACACCAAAACCTCCTGGAACATCTCAGTTTTAGAAACGAAAGTAGCAGAAGCAGACAGTCTTTTAATAACGCTAGGCGACCAAGTTGCCATACTGGGAATTTACCGTTCGCCCTCTTTCCGGGTTATCGATAATTTTATGATATCTCTAGATACGGTCCTCACGCAATTAAAAAAATACCCGACTATTATAGTAACCGGAGACCTTAACATTGACATCTATAACACAATAAACATCGCACACTCAGAATACCTAAGTCTCATGGCCATGCACGGACTTCTGCCAGCTATCACCAAGCCGACTAGAGGGCGTAACTGTCTCGACCACATTTTTGTCAAATCAAATTTTAAAACTGTAGGTATCATAGGAAAATCTTCTATTACAGATCACGATTTAATTATGGCTGCTATTGCACAAAAAAACACTGTCACGAAAGCGTCCAGATCGCGCTGGAAAATTGACGAAAAGGCCGTTGTCGAGGAGTTAAATAGTACTGATTGGTCTAATGTCTTAAGCACTGACTGCCCCAATTTTTCCGTCAACTCACTTATTGAAACTATTTCCAATTCAATCGCAAAAAACACGCGTAAAGTCACAATCAGTCGTAGCAAATACAATATTAAACCCTGGATAACCCCAGGACTCATAAGGTGCATGAAACACCGCGATAATCTTCACCTAGCTTTAAGATCATACCCGAATGATGATATGCGTCGCCTTGTGTATACCAGATACAAAAATTTTTGTAATGACTTACTTCATAAACTTAAAACCGATTACAACAACAAAACCATCATCAAAAACCAAGATAACCCGAAAAAGCTCTGGAACACTATCAAATCTATTTATAACCCAAATACTGAAAAAAGTGATTCTTCCCAGCTATTGTCTAACGAAAAAGACCCTGTTGATTCACTCAATAGGTGCAACACTTATTTTACCTCTCTGGGTAAAAATCTTTCCGACCTTATACTGATGCGATTATCCGAGTCCCAAGCATCCCTAGCGAGCAAATATAAACCACACTGCACTCCTTTACACTCTTTCTTCTTTCACCCAACGGACGAGGACGAAGTCGAAAAACTTATAGACCAGCTGAAAATAGATAGCGCCGCCGGATTAGATAATATTAGTGCAAGACTTATTATCTTACTTAAAAAAACATTATTAAAACCTCTCACTCATATTTACAACTTGAGTTTGAAAAATGGTATTTTCCCTGACGCCTGGAAGATTGCTTGCGTCCGACCTATTCATAAAAGCGGTCCTAAAGAATTACCTGAGAACTACCGCCCTATCGCACTATTGAGCATTCTATCAAAACTCCTTGAAAAAGTTGTCAATAAGCGACTAGTAAATTTCCTAGAAGATAATAAATTGATATCCGAAAAACAATTTGGCTTTAGAAGAGGCAAGTCGACTGAGGACGCCGCTATACTATTAACCAACTCTATAGCTTCTTACGTCGAAAAGGGGGAACACGTCATGGCTGTATTTTTAGACCTAGCCAAGGCGTTTGACACAATTTCGATAGATCTGCTTCTGACTAAGTTAGAGGGAATAGGAATACGAGGAAACGCGCTTGATTGGTTCCAAAGTTACTTATCAAATCGTCAACAACTAGTAAAAGTAGGTGACTGCTCTAGCGGTCTACTGCCAATCAACTTCGGTATTCCTCAGGGCAGTACTCTTGGTCCGACTCTCTTCGCTTTCTACATGAACGATATACTTAACGCACCTCTCCACAATTCCGAAATTATTTCTTATGCAGACGACACGGCAATCTTATTCCATGCCAGATCATGGGAGCAGGTGTATCATCTGGCAGAAAACGGTCTACTTACAATTTCAGAGACTCTCAATAAGAACCTTCTCACCCTTAACTTAAAAAAGACAAAGCTAATCACTTTCTTTAAAACCTCAGCTTCTAGTCCTCCTCATCACTTGACTCTTAAGTTCCATACATGCCACAACGACCACAATTCACCAATCTCAAATTGTGCATGCACTTCCATAGACCGCACTTCCTCCTTAAGATATCTAGGTATTACATTAGACGAAAATTTATCATTTAAACCTCACATTCACTTGCTTGCGGGCCGTGTCAGGAAACTAATATATGTCATGAAAAAGTTACGCGATTGCACACCGTTTCAAATTCTCCGAACAATATACCTAGGCCTGTGTCAATCAGTACTCCAGTATGGAATCTCCGTCTGGGGTGGAGCTGGGAAAAGTTCTTTTATCGAAATCGAAAGAGCTCAGAGAGCCGTTATCAAAGTGATGCTTAAAAAGCCTTTCAGGTTCCCGACTGATCTGCTATACGATGATTTTCCAGTCCTTCGCGTACGTCAGCTATTCATCCTCAATGCCACACTACATGCTCACAAGTCCTTAAAAAAGAGACCTGATTACCATAGCCTACTTTCAAAACGTATTCTACATATTCCTCTCCCTAACGCAAACAGTCTTCTGGCCAGAAGGTGCCCCTCTTACTCACACATACATATCTACAACAAAACAAACAAGCACTGTGAAATCAAAGCTCTTACCAACTATTCATGTAAAAGAGTCACAAAAAGTTGGCTCCTCTCTCTGTCATACAATGAAACCGAGGAAATATTAAACTGATAATAATATTATTTTTGTGCAAGTCCTCCTCACATAATTATTCACAAGCTCCCAACCACAATACTCTCACTCACACACCACCTCACCATTACATTCTCACATCTTCTCATCTTTACACCATGACACACTTTGACAATTTGTAATATCTACTTTTAATTTAATTTCTTGTTGTTCAATTATATTATTAATTATCGTCCGTTTTAGAATATTTGATATAAAGTATAATAGACTAGCGCAACTCGGGCCCCCAAGATACAGGCGCTGCCTAGTTTGGGGACCACTACAAAAATTGTAATTAATAAAATAAAAATAGTTACAGTAAACCTACCACTATAATATGTTCATATTATTAAGGTTAATGTTTTATTATAAGTATTTCTGTAACATTGGACAATAAATTTATTATTATTATTATTATTATTATTATTATTGACAAAGAATGTGAATAAACCACCGCCGTTAATGACCTTGATTATCTTGTTATTATATATGGTATGAATATGGAGCAAATGAACGAATTTATCATGAAAATTTTAAGTAAATCAAAACATTTTTGAGCTAACGAGCGGTATACCTACAAGTGAAATTAGAATGGAAAGAAATCTGAAAGTAAGTACAGTCCCTCTCATGATCAGACACGAAAAGAAATTCAAAAACCCACATAATTATTATAGTTAAATTAGATACATAGTTTCATAAAAATGTGATGACTTAAGTAGTTAAACATATTCTAACAATAATGCAACACTACTAGCACTGAGCACAACTAAACGATTTATCGGCCATCCAACCTACAGTTTAAACCAAATGGAACATAGTGATCGTTAATATTAAAGCATGGACACACTTTGTGGTTTTTTTAGTTAATACGTTTTAAGTGCACTTCATTAAATTAATGAACGGGTGGATGGTGTTTACCTACGTGTAGTGATGTTATTGTTTGGCATTATGAATAGTAGGCATTCCTAACAAGTTATCATAGGAGCTGTACATGCTCTATCATTTTTCAAATGAAAGGTTTTTATCCATTAGGATGCTAAGCAACTGATCTTTACGTAGGTCAGTTACTAACCGCTATCTATACTAAATGTTGTTTTTAGGGTTCCGTACCTCAAAAGGAAAAAACGGAACCCTTATAGGATCACTTGGATGTTCGTCTATCTGTCTGTTTGTCTGTCCGTCTGTCTGTCAAGACCCTTTATCTCGGAGACGCGTAAAGGCATCGATGCAATAAAAACCATATACTCAAATCTACAGCCACTTGAAGCTGTGAAAAAATCAAACTTCGAAGTTAACGTGAAAAGAAGATACGGACGTTTATACCGAAAAAAACGTATACACTCTAAATGGGAATAAAAATTTATAGGGTACTTTCCGTTGACCTAGAACTATGTATATCGTCTTAGACTACAAGCACAGAAAAAAATATAGCCCTTATTTAAAGTACGTAATCAATCATCGAGGCATCAGGCATGCGCGATCGGAATTGTATGGGTGACCAAATCACGGTATTTGAACGGAACCCACGGTGGGCGAGTCCAACTCACACTTGTCCAGTTTTTTTTCGTATTTAAGAGATAATCTTTGGATGTACTGGACTGATTACATAAAATCACTGGTAGATACACTATTGCTATAGAATACGACGCGGACGAAGTCGCGGGCCGAGTATTATTTATTTATTTATTAGTATTATTTATCAGTACTTTTATTCAATAAAAGTATTGATAAATATCAAAATAAAGATCGTATCGCAAATTTTGTACTGATACTTTTAAAAGCATACCTAATCTTGCCATAAATATTGTCACCAAGAATTTTTTTTTTTTATTGCAAATAATATAAATATAAGTAATATAAATATAAAACAATTTAAAATATAAAAAGCTTATTCGAAGTGGTCTCCATTGGCTGCAATACAGTCCTTTATACGTTGAGGCCAGTTATCAATAGAAGCACGCACTCTTTCCATGGGTAAATTCTTCACTGCCAATCGTATGGATTGTTTTAAGGACTCCAAATTATCATGGCGTACTCTCTAAAACTGACCATAAATCATAATCCAGGGGATTAAGATCGGGACTAGACGACGGCCAGTCTTCAGCTCTGATGAAGTCCGAAACGTTCACTTCCAACCAAGATTGCGTGAACCGAGCTTTATGACCCGGCGCCGAGTCTTGTTGGAAGGACCATACTGGTTTATTGAACATGGTGTTGTTAAGGGGCTTAACTACCTTCTCAATAATGGTATCTTGATACACTTGTGCCGATGTTTTAATACCTTTTTCACAAAAATATGGCTCAGTCACTCCTTCATAGCTAACACCCCACCAAACCATCACTGAAGTCGGATAATGCCCACGTTACACTCTGTCGACTAATTGGGAAGCTTCCTTAGAGCTATGAGCATAAATACGGTCATTTTTTTTATTAAAATGTTGCTCAATTGTAAAGATTTTCTCATCTTTCATTCACCTCAATTTTTTCTGTGACCGCCCTTTGCGTACCGCTTCAGTAGTTGTTTCGATTTTACCACCATATTCTTTTTTAAATTATCAGTAAAAAAATGACCAGTGCGTCTCTTGTAGGTTTTCTTTTAAAGTACGCGACAAGGTTCTGGGTGCTATCTTCATCTCCCGAGATAAAATCTTTTGCTTTCGGACAGGCAAGTCATTCAATCAAATAGCAGATTCAACCAGATGACTGCGACATATGCACGTGTTTCAAGGTAGTGCGTTCCCAGAAATTACTCGTATATAGATTTACAGTATTTCGTGGAAGCCTGCATGCTGCACTACGAGGTAAGTATGGTATAACGTGTGTGTAACGGTTTTGTGTTTACTCGGGTACAAAGCGACAACCTTTGTTGTACCAATTCATACAACATGCAGACTTAGTATATAACACAAACATTGTAGGTCATGGCTAATATTTGTACAGACCCGCTTGCCTGCTGGGGTTATCAATTGACTATATCTACCTCGAGTTAGCAACTTAATCTGAGTTAAGTCATTGGCGCATGTGGGCAAAATAAGCAGAGATGTGCTACTTTATTAAAATAATTTGAATCGATATTATTCCAAACGTTAAAGTGCTAAGAACGGAGCTCATTTACTTTTTCATGCAGTGATAACATAGAATGTGATGCTATCACTGCATGAAAAAGTAAATAAATAAATAGGTTAGAGAGACTCAAAAGAGTTGAGATTGGACTAAACTTTCCAACTTAAGCTCACCCAAAAACTTAAATTCAAGAGTCGTATTCAGTCCCTCACAAGTTACTGAAAACGTAAACAACATCAACTCTATTATAATTGTCTTGAAAACATGAACCCATCATGTGCGGGAAGCCCTACAACGCCCCACTAGTTTAAATTAACAATCAAAGCGTCGCGGTCTCGCGTCAATATGGAAACCTTCCAAAGTATTCCACTAAGAGAAGAGTGAGGTTCTGTAATTTCCTCACTAAACGAGCGTTGCACAAAGTAATTTATGCATCGCATTAATAAAACATGACTATGTAAACGCGTTGACGTAGTTAGGGAGGCCCGTCAGCACTGAGTGGCTTGCATCACAATACAATGACAATCTGACGGATTATTTACTTTACTATGGCTTAAATACCTGTACTTTCAACGATAATTCGTGTGAATTTTTCCAGCATGACGTTGTCAACACATGGCAGAGTGCTCATGATGATCCACGTGAAAATGTCTGTTTTCTGTTCTACACCACAATGTAACGCTTTTACATGATTAATGTAGCGTTATAGCTTTATGGTCTCACGCGCGCCGCAAATTATCCGGACGTTATGAAAATTATGACTCACTTATTACTTCCCCGCAATATAGATCAGAATCAGAATTTCTGGCAGTAGTAACCGCCCTACATAACGCGTGGAATATGGATTAGTTACTTTCCATACTTCCCACAATACACAGGTTCTAGTAATGTATCTACGTACCTACTTGTGTGTAAGTTGGCAACGGTAAACGTATAGAGTTAATATTTTAGACCAAAGTATTACAAGAGCACTAATTTGCGGAGAAGTTCCCGTAGTGTATGCAAACAAGCCCAGAGTGACTCTTCACTTCACATTCAAGAAGGGCTACTTTCCCATTTGCGTTTCTTCTAAGAAAGTTAGTGTTGAGATATAATGTTGGCAAAGATATCTACATAGACTATGTGATAACAATGACAGGATGTGAACCAGACAATAACAAAATTATTATTTTCCTTTTTTTTTCTAAAAAAGACATTGCATTTAAAGGGGTTGTTATATTTACAATATCTATTTTTTCGAAGCGAAAGCAGTACGTAAGAATTGTATAACGTTTTCTGTAGTTTCTATCTACCCCTATGGGGAAAACCCGTTTTCTTCGGTCAGCACAATTAGGATCCACATACTATATTTTATATTACTTCTATAATACGAGTCGCCCACAATGGTGACAAGTCATATTAAAATTCCCGAATGTGTGTGTAAATGTGGGTCGTAATGCAAGTAGGTCAGGGCGCCGGAGCGCCGGAGACGGGCCGCGCCGACCCGACATCATCACCGTTCTACTAACAGGAAAATGTATCCCACTATAGTCCTTTTTACAGAACGCCAATCATACCAATCGAGTGTTCTTAGTTATGCCTACAATCGAATAAATGTGACCCGTGCTCCCTTAAATTCGCATTGAGGCATAAACTTCGAACTT
Organism: Charanyca ferruginea; assembly: GCA_947361185.1. NCBI lineage: Eukaryota > Metazoa > Arthropoda > Insecta > Lepidoptera > Noctuidae > Charanyca > Charanyca ferruginea. Next base: position 13,336,380 of record OX376059.1, on the reverse strand, counting down.
TCTTTTCATCGATCGATTTTCCTTTTGAAATTCAGTTTCATTTGTTTCTTCTTTTGTGTCAAACTACATATAAAAGTTCATCATATGAGTCCGATAGGATTACAAACATATTTCTTAACTGGAAAACTGAAAACACTAAAGAAATCGATCAACAACAGCAACTGATTAATTTAATATATTAAGTAGCCCTATCACTAGCCGCTTTTAAGTTTTTTATTGAACTTCAGGGAAGTTTTAGTAACTCTAATTTCACTAGATTTATCTCAGAAAGGAGAGGCGTGAGATTTAATGTAGAGTACGATTTACATAAATAGGTATATGTGGTGGTCAATGGTAGTTCTGAAGCTAGGGACAGAATCAATCCTCAGGATGTAGAAACAAGTGCAGTGACAATGACATTCCCAATTTCACGTGACGACGACGTCGTCGTCGCGACGTCATAAAATTACATTATTTTCCAAGAATAATAAAAAATAATGCATTTTTTTTTTGGTTTTTAACTCCTGTTCACAGTCGTTAACCTTATAACATAACTATCTAGCTAATATTAAATTATAAGGTATGTATAAAATTATAAGGTAGCTAGAACTTATGATGACAGCTATTAGTTTCTGATAATGTTTAGAATGTAACATATATTATATTACTGTATACGTGTGTGTGTATTACATGTGTACGCTGTTCATTACGATGTTGGTTTTGAAAAACATGTTTAGAGGAAAACTAAGAAAATATTTAAAGTTTGTCTATTAAGCAGTTAAATACGGATTATCAAGGTATAACGAAATATTATAGCAATCACTGACAACGGTAAAGGAAAACATAGTGAGGTAACATGGAAAGTCTGAAATCGCCAATTCGCCTTGAGTAAGCGAGGTGATCAACGCAGAAGTCTTCTCTGTATGAAACGATCCCTTTGAATTGAAACAGTAATTGGCTGCCATTAGAAGAGCACCCGTGCAAAAGTGAAGGTATTAAAGGACGTCCAGTGCAGTTTGAAGAGGCAATAAACACGGGCGGAACAAATATTTTAACACCACCATGTCAAATTATATGTCATGCAAACCTAACCTAAAGTAAGTCATTTAAGACCTGAGGTCTAGCAAGGCAATAATATTGTACTGAATTTCATTATGACCCGCTGGTCATTAATGTGATTTGAATTTGGAACATAAAGTACAAATCGCGTACGATAGGTAGTTGGTTCATTCTAATTCCATGCATTCACCATCATATCTGCACTAAAAAATAAATTGTTCGAAAATCGAACTGGCCACCACGAGTAGAATATATATAAAATAAAAAAAGAACACAAATTAAAATAGTTTTATTCTAGTACTATTGCTAGTTATTGTCTCGTAGATGGTGTGAAAAGTAAATTATTCTCCTCGGGGCTAAAGACTCTCAGAAGGACTCTCACAGGGAGGTCCGGCTTCACTTTGTGAGGAGGCGTGAATGTTTGAAACCAGAGTCTGGCCCTATGTGGGAGGCAATGTCGGAGAGTAGGAAAATATTTAAAAAAAATCTGACGCGCCGCACCATGACAATAAGTCTTTCAGGCAATTCTGGAAGCAGACCAACAAATTAAATCCTGAGTCGAGTCTCCCAGTGAGTGTGCAGGGCAAATTGGAAGCAGTGGACATCGCCAACTTATTCAGGGAGCATTTTCAGACAGAGCAACGAGTACTAGTGCCGAAGGAAACGCTCAAGGCTACAGGTCCTCCACGTGACGAGCCCGTCAGAATATCATCAAAGGACGTGTCGCGGGTTTTACATAACATGTGTAAGGGTAAGTCTCCCGGACACGACGGACTAAGCGTGGAGCATCTGAAGCATGGAGGTCCTCACATGCGTAGGGTGTTGGTGATGCTTTACACTTTTTGTCTACGTCATGCGTATTTACCTGATGATATTATGAAGGCGGTTGAAGTACCGATTGTGAAAAATAAAACAGGGGATGTCAGTGACAAACACAATTACAGGCCTATTACATTGGCTACTATAGCTGCCAAGGTGCTTGGCGGTGTGCTGAGTGGTCATCTTTCTCAGTCTGTGGTACTCGAAGACGCCCAATTTGGGTTTAGGCCTGGCCTTTCTATAAAGAGTGCCATATTAGTCCTGAAGCACACTATCAGGTACTACACCGTATGACGTACGGTAAGACGCCAGTATATGCTGCCTTTTTGGACCTCTCAAAGGCTTTTGATCATGTAAATTATGACAGGTTGTGGGAGAAACTTGAGGAGAACAGGGTGACTGAGAGTGTTGCTAATATATTTAAGTATTGGTACCACCATCAGACAAACTATGTTAAGTGGGCAGGTTCCTTTTCAGATGCATATCAGTTGCAGTGTGGGGTGAGTCAGGGGGGATTAAGCTCCCCTACGCTCTTTAACATGTACGTTAGGGAGCTGGTCCGTGAGCTTAACGGCTCCAGAGTAGGCTGTTCTATAGATGGTCAGATTGTGAACAACATTAGCTACGCTGACGGCATGCTGCTGTTGAGCCCGTCGATCAGCGCCCTGAGGAGACTGCTGGGCATCTGTGAGGAATATGTCAAGACGCACGGATATATAATGTTAAGAAGAGCGAACTACTGGTGTTCCGGGCGGGGCGCACAACGCCCTCTTGCGTACCGCCCGTGACACTAGGTGGGGTGGAGCTCAATAGGGTCAGCCAGTTCATGTACCTTGGCCATGTGGTAAACGAGGACCTGGCTGATGATCAGGACGTGGAAAGGGAACGCAGGGGGATGGCGGTTCGGTGTAACATGCTGGCCCGCAGGTTTTTAAGGTGTAGTAAGGAGATAAAAAATACATTGTTTAGGGCCTACTGCCAATCCTACTATACCTGTAGCCTGATGGGACTGCCTCACTATTGCAGCGCCTCAGCGATGTTTGCTGACGCACAAGTGGATGGTTTCCATGCCATAATTCGTAAGCGAGCGGCATCGCTGATGCGCAGGGTGAGGGACAGTTCCAACAGCTACTGATTGCTGGGAGGGTCGAAAGTCCTCTATGGAGGCAATGGATCCAATCCATATTAAATAGTTCCTCATGTAAATTGTACCTACTAACATTTATTATTAAGTTTATTTTATGTATTTACTAACAATATATGGACACATGTGTCTGAAATAAAGAAATTCAATTTCAATTCAATAAAGGTGTCTTCGTCTTGGGCGACGTTGAATCCCAGGCTGCACTCCCTCGTTTTGCTCGGAAGTTGACGCTGGAATCCTTCGTTTTGCTCGTGATTCACTGCGCCGCCCGCTACATAAGACACTACTTTATCCCCTTAGTGCATTTAATCTACTATTGTCATTTCAACTTCTGTATCGTATAATGCACGAGATATGTCACAGTACCTCGGGGCCGTTCAAGTATTACGTAAGCACTATGGGGGGGTGGGGGTCTTTGTTTTGCTTATTTTGGATGACATGGGGGGTAGGGAATCTAGATGATGATGATTACGTCATCGGTAGTTATTTACTTTTTTACACGAATGGCAACCCTCACATTGTCTATGCTTGAAAACGAAACGCGTTTTCGGGGATATTTCCCGCAAATAATGCATACGTTTAGATTACTTTTTTTACTCTATGTTGAATACTGTATCAGTAAAATCTAATCTCTACACTAAATCTATTTTCTTATTTTTAAAATTAGAACTATAACATTATAATATAAAAAAAAATACATTTATAATTGAATAATGTTTACGTAAGCATGGGGGAGGGGATAAGAGCTTTGCTTACTTTTGCTGACAAGGGGGATGGGGGGTAAATAATTGTAATAAATCTGCTTACGTAATATTTAAACGACCCCCTCAACCTGTGTTAAAAAACTGTGCCTACCAACAAGGTGAGTACCGATGCCGACTGTCCAGACTGCAGCGGACGAGCATTTAAGTTGACGCATTACTAACCAACTTCAAATAAAGAAGCATCTCTCATACTCGTATTTAGCATCTGTTATTCGTCACCTCAGTATCAATATCGTGACCTGAATTCTGCGACGTAAACGCGCTCGTGGCTGATTCATGTGTGGGAACTGAGAGTCGTAAGTATATCTAATTACATAAGCGCAGATTTTAATGAAGGCTCCGCAGAACTTCGCTCCTAAAGGCTTGAAACCGTAATTCCCCTGCCTTTTGTTCCCTTTGTTTCGGATACAGTACCACTCGAATTTTCGGTTAGGTGTCGACGACTAATTTTCTGGAACCTTTTTTTTCACGTAAATCTATTAAACTAGCGGAATTGATAGACTAAACTAACTAAGAGTTGGGTATAGAACTCTGTCCGTTTTAGCTTCACTTTCGCATTGCGGAGCTCAAAGCGTGTCTTTTTATACGCATAGGTACTTTCTTTATACCTACTTTTTTTACATTTGATAATATTTAAATAGACAAACAATGTACATTACTACGTTTAATGATGACAATTTTATCTGCCTTACATCATTAACACGGTAGCTTTAGTTCACATTGACATAAAACACTTGACAACATTGAGATTACTCTTGACAATATTCAAATAAAAGCCTTGAGAGTCGACGCAGGTTATTCAGTGTCGTGACATCGTTTCGTTTGCAAGCCTCTATTCCAGTATCCATAGCGTGACATGGACAAAAAGCTTAAACTATATTAAAAATAAATTGGCGATATTTGTGACAAGAGTGAACATATGTAAAATTCAAAATGCTACGGAAGGTAGGTGAAATCATTGCGAGACAGAGGCGCAGGACGCATGCGCGGCCTGCACGCATGCGCACCGCCACTTAACCTCAATCTGAGGCATGTTTTTGAATGAAACTTCATTCGGAGCCGGCCCCCGCGACCGTACTTTGCTTTTAGGTGATTTCGGCACTCCAGACGACTTATCTAACCTTACGAATGTACGTCTACTACTTAAGTATCGAGTCGGGAAGCAAGCTTCAATTACAGACTGAGTGGGAAGAAGATTTACTCAAAATTCTGAATATCTTAAATTTTCACAATACTATCATAAGTAGGTACCTAAAGGAACATCAATCATATGTATTTTTATCCATTTATATTATTCATGCTTTGACTTATAATAATTTAAATAAGTAATGAAATTAGCTGTTCCCCATAGTTACTACTTAAAACCTATACGTAAAGTAACAAACAATTTTCACGACATAATCAAGATGTTGATGATAGTCATTCTGACGGTTCCCTATCCATTTGCATAAAAGGACATGTTAGGTTTTTGTATGGAGGCTGGGCTTTAATTCGGAGCTGCTGTGAACAGGGAAGAGATTATATTTTTATGAAAGTACATAAATTAAGACGACTTTATGTATAATTTTTTTTATTTTTTTATATCACCCTTCCTAAATTATTATATTTTTAATTAATTGTAATTTAAAAAATAAATTGCAACCCACGGTAATTATTGATTTTGGCAACACTTTTCGGTTGGATGTCATTATTGTCATTATGAAAAGTGTAAACGTCAATCAAGTGTCAAATTCAATTATAATTGCGTACCTATGCGCGCCCTATTATTAATATACTCTGCGTATGCGTCTGTGGTTTGCGTTACAACAACGGAACAACACAAGTGATTTGTTTTTTTTTGTTTTTGTTGTGTTATTTATGTTCAAGTTTCTTGTAATCTTTAAGTTATCTTTATTTGACCTGGCTTTTAATTTGGATTCTTTCCTGCACAGTATCTTGATAATATAATTATAAGGGATGATGTTGAAAATGAAGAGGTAGAATAAATACAGTCAAATATAAGTAAATGCATTACTTTTATTTCTCTACCTAATACACAAAAATGTTCACCTATTCTGACCTGCTGGAGCGACTATTTACAAAAGGTGAACAGGTCCAATCCATTTAAGGCTGTCTGTATCTGGACTGTTTGGTTTACTGGCCTGCCTTGGAGGAGACGTAAAACCATCAGTAATCATTTTGCAATTTATTGAATTCATGATGATAAAGTCATAAAGTCCCAAATTGTAGTAGAAAATAAGGATATTTGATACAAATAAATTCATACACTGTTTTAAGCTTTCACGGTTTAAAACTAAACTTATATTGTCACACGGGATATCTTCCGCGATACGCGATCATGGCGCTTGCCAGCATCGAAATATCGGGAGCTCAAAACAATGAACAATCACGGAAGATATCCCCTATGTGACAATATAAGTTTATATAAATTCCTTACATATCCTTATCATAAACCATTACACACCTCAGATGATGATTTTACTAATATCAAGTAGAAATTACAAATATTAACCCTAAATATTCATAAGCAAACGGAAAAATAGCGATTCTAACAATGAAACAAGGGACCGACATGACATCTGACATGTGTGGTGTGACACTGACAACCTTACTGACACAACACAGTTAATGTTTTCATAGATTCCGGAATCAATGCCATGCACACAAATCATGGAGATAATTCGTCGGTTTTATAGCCATATAATAATGTTTAAAAGTATTTTAAATAACAATAAGGTGTTTAATGTACTTTAAAAAATGATATTTAACCCTTTTTTCTTTGTTTCAATGTACAAAAATAATATTACGATGCAAAAAAATCTGGATTTAAAATATTTATTTATTTATTAATGGTGCTTTTAATTTTTTTTTTGTTTTTGTTAGGCTTTCTTGAATAATTTTCCCTATAAGAAAAACCACACATGATAGCTGTTCGAAAAAAAAATATTTTAAGCCCATTTCATAACATGTCCTTTTAAGTTATAATAATAACATGGCATATTTTTGTTTATCCTAATTATATTTACGCAGCTTAAGCTGTGCAACTTTTTTAAAACATAACTTCTGTAATCATTATAATTCGATGCCAAAACAAAATATAGGTACTACAAGATAATTAGGTAGGTATGTCAAGATAAACTTTATGCCAAAAACAACTATGACGAAGTATTATTTAACCAACAAAAATATACCAAAATAGACAAAGTACCTATATAGAAATAAAAACTGACGATCGAACTGCTTCAAATAATAATTAATGTGTCCTTAAACTTCTAAAACACAATGTTATTCAATTTAATCTGAGAAAAATCCAAAAGATCTCTATTGAGCGATGGGAAACAGAGGACGGTCGACAAAAGATATTTGCCCACTATACAGAACGAAACAAGTGTAACAACTGCCGGTTCCGGGCAGGCACACACTGGTGCGGACGTCGTATGACAGCTAGCTACTCCTTCCACTATAAATTAAATGATAGTGATATTGCTTGTACGGGATTTCTTACCGCTGTTTATATTATTTTTGAGTTAGGTAATAAAAATTATATTTTTTCTAAATATTTTTTTTTTATATCAATTAGTAAATTATATTGTAGTATCTGCGCAGATATGCTGAAGTTTTTCTAATAAATCACATCCTCAGTTACCGCGCCGTGACCGCAGTTGGTAACTAAGCAACAGAATAGGTTTTAGGTATATACGTCGAACAAGCTATTTGGTTTAGGTACAGGAATACAGGCAAACATATCCATCTTTCTCCTACACACACAATACTTATTTTCTATTTATTTTTTTATCTCGAGCACGTAGATCCCTGGAGTCAGACCAACGTGCTCAAGATAAAAACATAAAATAAAATATTGTGAGTGTAGAAGAAAGATGATTATTTTTGCCTGTAAACCAAATAGCTTTTTCGACCGTACCTGGCTGCTAACCTGCATCTAACTACCAGCTGCCAGAATAATTGTACCACCGCAGTCTTACTAGTTTTAGTTATTGCATGTACTAATAAGGAAAGCGAATCCTATGTATACAAATAATTAGGTACGTTTTAGAAACAAATTATAACACGTTCGGAATTTGTGAGAAATGAGATAGGTAGGTAATATAAGGAATGGGAACAAAAATTACGAAGATATTTCATGTACCTAAGACAGAGTACTCGTAGATATGCATTACCTTGAGCTCAACTAGTTCGACATATTATAATAATTATATTATTATTGTCTACGACCAATACCCATGCGGGTAGGCAAAGAGCTATAAGAGCTTATTAACCGAACAATTTTATAGAGAAGCCTATGTAACACACACTTTTTGCTTAGAAACTACATATTTCATGACAATTATATTATGTCGGATTATAGTTAGACAGCTTGGATTAATGGCACAGATAATATTATCTAGTTTTAGATTTAAATGTTAAACTAATGTATACCTAGTATGATTAAACCGCTAACACTTATTAGATTTTCAAACAATAATAATACCAAAGCGAAGCTAAAATACTCATTAGCAACGTCTTAATTAAACACTAAACGGAAAATAACTCATAAAATATGTGAACAAATAGTAAGAAACTTAACACTCACGCTAAATCATAAATGTCAAAACAATGACACAAGAATGGATACGTTGTGTTCCTGATTACACAGGGTGGGCTCAGGACTGCTACCGGCATATTAAATTAATTCATGGAAAACACCTGCACTCTCATACCAGACGAACAAACAAACATGAATTATGATTACGGAGCGAATTTTGTTCTGAAACTTTGTCAACGATGGTACCTACCGAGTGTTCTCACAGTGTCGCGATTATTACACGACTTTATATTTAGGAACAGAAAGAAGGACGACTACTTTTATTTGTTGTTAGGCCACGGGTAGCAACAGAAATAAAAGATTTTTACAAAAAATACCAAAACGAAACGAGTAATAGCCACATCGCACGCTCAATAATAAACTGACCGCTTACGGTTTAAGTCCAAAATTCGTTACACAAATAATGAGATCCTTTTTAAAATTATCCATCTTTCTATTTGGGTTTTTTTTACTATCTCGTTCCTAGACTGATTTACAATATTATAAAGCATAAACCATTATATATGGCGAGTCCTGATTGCCAAAACGTTTTTTGCGATTTTCCAAAACCTCTTTTTATGAGTTAGGTCAGTCTATTATGAAGCATGCGACATGTAATTTGCACAAATGGATAATTTTGCTCAACAAAATAATACAAAATATTTTAGCTGTGATTTTAGGACGTGAAGAATTAGAATGAAAAATGAATTTAATGAAGTACCGCAAGATTATTCCACTTTTCAAATCCGGCGATTGCAAGGACACCAATAATTACAGACCTGCTTTACTAAAAAGTAATGCTTAATCAAATGCTCAGTCATTTTAACTGTAACAACATGACCAACAGTATGGGTTCACCAGAGGTCGTTGTACTACTGACGACTGTGTCACCTTAATTAAGCATATATTTAAGGCATGGGAGGTTTCGCAAGATGCTGTTGGCATTTTTTGCGACCACTCCAAAGCATTCGATTGTGTAAATCACGAAACACTGCTCTTAAAGCTTAAGCATTACGAACTGGGTAAACAAGCGCTTAGCTTAGTAAAATCATATTAGAGTGATAGACTGCTACAAGTTCAAACAAATGGTGTAAATTCATCGGGCTTAAAAGTAAAAATGGGGGTACCGCAGGGCTCAATATTGGGTCCGTTCCTCTTTTTTTATATAAACGATTTACCTCATTTACTGAAAAAGCAACCACAAATGGTGTTATTTGCTGATGATACTTCATTGAGTTTAGAGTAAGTAGACGGGCACAGCACCTTGACGACGTAAATGACGCCATGCTTAAGATTCATAATTGATTTACTGTAAATAATTTAGTATTCAATGAGAAGAAAACTAAATGCATAAGATTCGCTTTACCGAATATTAATGTAATGAATGTTACGTTGTATTGGGAAATACTTGAATTCGTCGAAAGGACTGTCCAAGCTACCGTGGTGTCCTCACTTAACATCTCTTCCAGCACGCGTAGCATGACCACGCTATGTCTACGGAAGAATAGACATACTGACAGGAAGAATAGACAAACTGTACTGACTTGTCTATTCTTGCTGTCAGTATGTCTATTCTTCCGTAGACACAGCGTGGTCATGCTACGCGTGCAGGGCGGTTACGTTCAGCCGCTTACGCTGTCAGAAAAATCCGGCATTTGACAGATGTGGTGGATACCGCTAGGCTAGTATATTTCAGCTATTTTCATAGTATGTCATGTCATATCTTAAGGTATTTTGCTATGGGGACGGGCTGCAGATATAGATTCTATTTTTATTCTGCAAAAGCGGGCTATCAGAGCAATCTATAATCTCCGCAGACGCGAATCTCTAAGATAATAATTGTTTTAATAGATTAACATCATGTGTCAATATGTATATATGAAAACATTATGCATGTTCAAAAAAAACTTCATCTTTTTAATAAAATAAGTGACTAACGTAATGTAACATAATGTTTATACTAGAAATAGGAACAAATTAGATCAGTCAAGCTTCAGATTGTCAAAAGTACATACTTCTTTTATGGGATAGGTACTGTGTAAAATGCTATAATAAAATACCACTTGATATTCTACAATGGAATGAAAGACAATTTAAAACATGTATTAAATGCACACTATGTAGACAAGCATATTATAAGTTAGAAGATAACATCAATGATAAAAATGCTTGGCTAAATGCTGGTCCTGCTCCACAGCCAGTTTAGGGAATTTCCAAATTGAAGGAAGATGATGTTTCCTACCCCTTTTTCTATTGACATGAGTAAGGAGTATCGTTATATTATACATAGATATTTTTATTTATTTAATTATCACACTTCATACGATAAAATAAGATACATTGGAAACCTTAGTTTTGTATAATTTAGCAGCATTATTTCAATTTTGTAAATGTGAATACCATGGAGCCATTTACTTATATTAATATATGTTTGACAAAAATGAACATGGCGGTTGGGAGTATTGTCATGCTCGCTCAAATCAACTCAAATGTCTCGCTGATGGTGGCGCGTATGTTGGATCATTCGGCTCCCTTCAAAATGGTTGAGCTGAATGGTGTTGATTCACGTTTTCGTGAACGGGCGCTGTCAGTAGAGATTGGTCAGCTCTTATCTGCCATGGACTTTATCTTGCTTCTTTATTATTTTTTATTTGTATTGCTAGATTACCTTTATATTTTTCACTTATAGAAGCAATAAGAATCATGTAATCAGTACTTTGTAAAAAACTTGATTTAAAAGAGTGTCCGTGAAGCTTCTTGTTCGTTCTTCTCCATAGAGACCTACCTACGTTTTGGAACGAGCAACTAGCTTCAACTCTCTGACCGACTCCTTGACAATTCAAAAGTGCCTGTAAATAGTTTAATTTTTTTTTTATTCGTGAATCACCATTTAATAAGTAACAAATATACATTATTTACACGTACAATAAAAAAAAAGAAGAACCTATAACTATTAAACCAAAAATAAACTAATAAGTATAATAATAATGCATCAAAAAACTCCTCCACATCGCCGTCATCTGGGAATGTGCCCAAGAGACTGACTGCATTGCCACGTTGGATGGCAATGCTTAACCTCTGCCCAAAGTAAAAACCAGCTCTTGGATCACGAGAAGTGTCAACTAACCTTTTGGAAATTTCCTTAAAAAGGAGATGAGCACTCGGACCCCACGACCCGAGGGTTTCATCCCCAAACGGCCCGAAAATAAAGTTATCACCAAGGTGACTATACTTTCGAATTTTAAGGTTTTCTGCAGCCGCAGCAGCAGCACCATCACAGCACGCTGAGCTAGGAAGATGGGATGGCGCAAGAGTATCGACGCACGTAGTGTCCCACACTAAAGGCCTACCCAACTTCCAAGGAAATAATGACATGCCGTCCGGTCTCTTGCCATCATCGCGTGCCAAGCCGTTGGGCTCCAAAACTGCTGGAACGCTGACGGCGACGAGAGCACGACGAATGATGTCATTAATATTCGCGTGCCGCGCTATGCGACCTATAGTTTAATTGAAATAAATGCTTTGACTTTGACTTTGAATCATTTTACCGAACAATTACATGTGTTACTGTAAAAAGCCGAATATTGGTTAATCTTAGGTTTTACCAGTAAATCTTAGGATTTACCAACACTAGTCGGTAATGTAAGAATATGTAAAAAAGGAATGATTTTATCGGGTTTTTATCATTAGAATTTAGTACATGCTAGGTTTTACCAGTGACGGTTGGTAAATGTTGGTTTTGGGAATAAAGCAATGAGTAGGTACTTCTTAATACCTTAATAAGACGACGTCAGAGGCACCCCGACGTTTGGTTTGGTTAGGTTCGTTTAAACCCTGCAGACAGAAATAGGAGCACCGCGCAGTGGGGCATCGTCGACCAGACGTCGACCATCTTTCTGCCAATTTTAGATATCGTTGCAGACAATCGTAAATTGTTATTTTCCCCTTAATGCAGCTTCTTACCATTTGTTTTCGACTCTTTATCATTTTTTATTATTCTGACGAAAGCGGAATCTGACCAAAACTCTGTTTTCTGACATGTTTATTTCAACATTTACCGTGTCTTTGAGGCAAATCCTAAGATTTACCAAGTGAATGGTGGTCATCATCATCATCATCATGTCAACCTTTAGACGCCCACTTCTGGGCATAGATCTCCCTCAAGGGGGCGGGGGGGTTTAGCCGTAATCGCCATGCTTGGCCGATGCATGTTGGCGATCGCAGTAGATGTTATGGTACTCAGAATGACGCTGCTGCTCATCCTCTGGTCAATATCCCTCTGTCGCCTTCTACCACACCCATGGGTAGAAATGGGGATGGGGGATGGGTGGGAATGGTGGTAAAAGTTGAAATAAACGATGATCATAGAACGGTTCGGACTTTTACCATTAAGAGTTGGTAAATCTTAGGTTTTACTGTTTACCATAGTCCGGACTTTTACAGAAACAGATAATATGTATATGTGGGTGCCTACAATACCTACAATAACCATGAGTGGTATGAGTCGGTAGTGAAGATAAACAAAATTCCTATCAATCAACAATACGATTCTATCGTTTCGAGATGTCTAGGTTTGATAGATGTCGTGTAAATGTATACATACGAGTAGTTTCACATGTTGTACAGGGGTAATACTAAAATTGGTATACATTTATGTAAAATTAAACAGGCACTCTATTCAGTAGAACACAACAGAAGATGTAGGTAATTTATATGAAGCCTGCATTGAACTATAAGTAATCTACTCTAAAGTGATACAAAACAAGGAGCTATGTAACTCCAACAAAATGGCTTAAAAAATATTTATAATGGCTTAACTATGTACTGAAGATTCGGACACAATATATTTGGACACATTGTCTGAAACGATATTTTTTTGACTGATGATTCGGACACCAATAAAAAGCTATTTGTACAGTCAGATAAAAAACTTCCAACTATAAAATCCGGTTAAAAACTGTTTTTACCCGAAATTGGCAAACATGTAACTAGTGCCACACTACAAAAATAAAATGTTTTTTTACAGCTATACGCTGGGCTTAACACGGATTTCGTTCGTTGGAAGTTGTATCTTCTTTAAAATTAGTAGGTATTCGAACTGCTGTACGTTGAACTATGACCACCATAAGACAAAAAATCGCTTTTGATCATAGACAATTGAATTTAGTCACATTAACTCATTACTTAAAAATACGTCACATTTTTGACGCTGCCATTTGCATCGTGTAATAAGGCAAGGTCTTAAGTAACAAATCCAGGCACTTACTTCCCGGTGAATTTTATTACTTTACTTGCAAATAAAATAAAAATAGGTGGGGTTAACGGAGTGGCAAACGGTTGAAAGCTTTCAGATGTTTCAACTGCAGGTGACATTGCCGTTAAGAGGAAATGGCTACCGACACGCCACCTTCAGGCAATCCTTTGACAACCATTTGATAAACGTAATATAAAAAATAAAGTGGACAGTCCTTAAGTAGGTACTTCTGGTACCTACTTACAATAACATTTCTTTCTTAAATACTTTTAAATAGAGAAAATCAAGCAAAAAAAAAATTAAAATAATAATGCTGGCCAGACAGGCAGCCGCTCTATGTAAAACACTGGCATTCATCTGTAATCGGTTAGACTGGGAGCCGATCCCAATGTACTTGGGAATAGGCTAGGTAGATGATGAATGCTGGTTTAGAATACAGTTACAATTCAAATTTTCAATAACGAATTACTAAATTTTTCTGGTACAATTACCTGCATCCTTCATAACCAACCACATCATCCTATATATCTCACTAATGAAGTGAGTCAAAGAGTCATTTAAAAACGGAGTTTTATCACATCATTTTAATAATGCGGTTACGTCGGTTTCTTATTCACCTAAAAAGTAAAAGCACTACCTAGTATCAATATAGTAATTCGTTGATAGAAATAAATTGGGTTACACGAGCTACCTTTATTATACACAACAACCCATAAAGCTCTACTGCGGAATGATCGCCTAATACTGACCCACAATAGATGGTCCTGGGGGTATAGGTAAAGTAATGGAAATGTTGTCCCCATACTTGAGGAGGGACTAATACAATATGGTATTTTTTATTCAACATGGAAAGCACCTTTGAAAAGATGACTTAAAGAGTAAACAGCACCCATCCTATATTTTCACAGCAACGCTTATTATTCTAATTTCATTATAATTATTAAAGAATGTAGTTATATTATAACTGTAGTTGAACAGTTATAATATAACTACATTCTTAATAAACCAAGCTATATTTTTTATAGTAACATTCACTGCAGAAATGAATCTCCTTAGCTTAGATAATTTCCCTAACTTTCTTAGATTCCTGGATATGAATCCCTATTCCCTATGGCTATAATATATGGCTATGAATTCCTGGCTGTTCAGTAACGAAATCAACCTTTAACTACATAATTATGTAGACAACAAAATTCCGAAACAGGAAAAATAACTCAAGAAAAATTAAGGGAAACTAAATACTAAGCAGTATATGGAAGTGAAAGGAATTGCGAATAAAAGTCGATCAAACCAAAACTATGCGAAATAGAGAAGAGCTTTTAAAAAGTTGTTTATGTAGCTACTACCTGCATAGATAGACACCTATATGTATACAATATATTTGACCTACTTAATACATTTATTTAGGCTCTTATATATAATGGTGTTCTGTATGAGTTCACCTTTCTTTGGGTTAACTAAAATTTAACAGGAAGGGATAATAAATGTTCAGGAAATAACAAAACTAACTTGCAAAAAAAAAATACATGTTGAGTTTAGACGTTTGAGTAACTAGTTACAAACCTGACTTTTTTGGAAGCCATTACAATAGTATAGAGGCCAACCTTACGCCAACAAAGCCATGCTGGATTACGTAGAACAAATTTATTGTTAAAAGGAGGAGGTTATCAATTCGGATGTTTATATACATATTTTTTTTAATGTATTTTCGGGCATAACTAAATAGACGGATTTGAAAAAATCTTTTTTTGTTTTTGTCGTAATGGTCCCATGGTCCCATATAAATTTCATGGAAATTTATTCAGCACTTTTTGATTAAATCAACAATAACCCAAATAAATATACCTAGATGACGTTTTAGTTTCTTCAATCTTTGAAGGACTTTCAATCTCAATTTTAACTGTGTGATAAGAAGATACTAAAAATCAGATAATAAAAACGGTTATTACAAAAAAGACAACCGCCTTTAAAAACTAAAAAGTGATAAATAGCTTTCGAAAGTCGGTGGCAAGACAACAAACAGAACAAAGTCGGTTAAAAACCGTTTTACTCTAATCAAAGGACTGGCATGTATTTATTTTCTTTTTTTATATTTCAAATATGCTTTTGTAAATTCTGTTTTTTACGCCTGTATGTCGCCTTAGTCTCGTTTGAGAGAGTCCAATCCTACAGTCTTCCAGTGTATTTCCTTTCTAATACTGCATATCTGTGTGGCCATTAAATTATATGCCACACTTTCAATAATAATGAGTTATACTCTCAGATTATAAACCTATTGTTTTATAATCTGAGGTTATACTTTACACTTTAAAAACATTTCTTATTTTCATAAAAAATATTTTTCGCTACAGGTTTTCAAGCGTTGCGTAACGTCCGCTTACTTTAATTTAACTAATTTAAATCTTGCCTTAGACATGACCTGAGCAGTGAGCAGACTTCAAGATGCAGATAACGTTTATGTATAGTCAGCGTTTACAATAAGAAAAGTATTAATAGTTGTAATACGACTTTTTCACGTACAAATCCTTTTCATTAACAAAGTAGGTATTAGTTATGTTTATTTACAAAACTTTGTATCATGCATATGGGACCATATGTCTTTTTCTGTCTCTCATACAAAGATTAATTAAAACATTTTTAAAACTATTTTAGGTCTGCGCACAGTATATAACATTATATCATATTGCTGCTGAATGGGTGGTTCTTCATGTGTTTACTATCTATGATTCATCGAATGACGAATCAGACAGATATTCTAAAGGTTGACCAACTGTGGTACTAATTATTAGTAATTTTAACTATATAGTAGCTATCCTTATATATTTTGTATTTCTTCTTTGTAATATTCGATAAAATAACAAATAAAACATTGACACACAATAATGCAATAACTTTGCAAAGAATATTTTTTTGCTTGGAAACAGTAACTGCCAGCCATAACCGGTGAATCGAATCATTTATGACAGCAATCATTCACGTTTCCCTGAATTTAATTGGTCGGTCTTGTGAGACAGTATCGGTAGCACCGATCTGTGTTATCTCGGTGAGGGATTAACCAGTTCCACCCTAGTTGGAGCCTCCTTCTCAAGCACTACACTAGTGACAGGGGCGTGTATCTGGCGCCCGCATTAACCCTGCATTAACACACAATATATTATATCTGAGAATGTATGGATCTTGACATCCTACGTATTTATGAAGAGACTTCAACATAATAGCTGTAGGCTAAATTGTCCCTAGACAACTTTATGGTACGATGAATGAGTGTTAGATAAAATAATAAAAAAATAATTAAGAATTAATAAATCAATCAATCAATTAATTAATTATTAATTGATATAATTATGTGACTCTTTTATCGATGATTTTGTATGTCATAATGTTAATATGATGGATGCCATGTGTATTTAAGTATTTGTTTATAATTTATTTATCTATTTGCATTAACTTTCAACTAGTGCCTGTTTTTAAAACAATGTAAAATGTATGTCCCTTAATGTATTAATGCTCTTATACATTATCCAATTGCTAGTAGTCTCGCAGTTTTCATCGGCAGACACACAGTAATGGCGTGACTGCGGCCGCCTGTCACCCGCAGTACGCGCTGACAAATGGTCGGGCGGCGGATCCATCACCCACACTGACACCAGCCAGCCTCCACGCGACCTCCAGCTCTACTCGGTTAGGAACTACTTAGTTAAGAAATGTGTCTTGCCAAAGTGGATCGATACGCATATTATAATCGTCTAATCAAGGGAACGATTTCATGCAATGTGCTATGATTGATCACTACTATGATCTTTTATTAGGAACTACAGTCATTTCCTAGTCATTTCTGAAACAATCCAATCGGCGACTTCCTTTGGAAAACGAGCTTTTGTTTGTCATTCGGACCATAAACACTGGAGTCTATATAAGTTACTTTCTAATATGATATTTGATTGGTGCCATTGTTGCAGCGAGCACTGTAAACGTTTCTACACATGGGAACAGACACAAGCTGAGGGTGCACGGTGTCGTCTCGTGGTGACACTCACCTGGCACTCGTGACACGTGTGCACGGAGTAGGGCTGGTTGCAATCGTATCTTCTGAGGATGTCGACAAAATCGCAGTGCACGCGCGCAACCATAGCGTCGAGACCGAGGAGGTCGTGCAGCGCGCGCTCGCAGCGCTCCCCGCCGGCGAGCACGTCGGCGCGCGCGCCGCGGTCCAGCGCGGAGGCGGGCGAGCGCTCGCAGCACGCGCGCAGCCGCAGCTCGGCGAGGCGCCGCGCGCGTGCACCGACACCCAGCGCGCACAGGTGCGGCACGTCGCGCGCCGCCAGCGCGTCGGGCGCGCCGCCGCCGCTGCCGCACGCCGCGCCCCCGCACTCGCGCACGCTGCCCGCGCCCTCCTCCTCCAGGTCGCACGCGCTCAGCCAGGGGTTGAGGCGCGCGAGCGGACTCACGGCCAGGCCCGCGGCCGCCATCAGCAGCAGCAGCAGCAGCGGCGGCGCTCGCATGGCGGGGGCGGCGCCGCTAGCGGGGGCCGGCCCGCCGGGCGCGGCGCTGCCTCATACCGCATCGCGCATGGCGACCTACTCGCGCGGCCCGGGCCGCGGGGCCGCCGCGCGGGGTGGGCGCGCCGCCATGTCGCTCGCTCGCCGCTCGACTGACTCCCCCCGGGCGCGCATCGATCGCCCCGCGCCCCGCACCCGCCGCTGCGCGCGCCCAAAAAGCCTCTGCTACCGTTATGTAATGGTGCGCGCGCACCCTTAGGTTCCGCCCGCCGCTGCAGCCGCCCTCTCGCGCCACACACGATTTTCCGCCCGCCCAACAGCGAGCTACTAAGCATTCAGTAGCAAATGTTGAAATGAAGCACCCATAGATGGCGTTTTCACTTCGTTTCGTTTTTTAACTTCATTTTTATCTCTTACATGTAGTTCTTATCTATTGTTTTGTATTGTGTTAAGTACACAACTTTATTCATACAGGCATTTGTTAGTAATGTTTTATACTTGGTTACGTGTGAGGGCCGCCGTTTGCGGTGAAATTCTCCTCCAAATTATTCCAGGTGGCTCGTTCCTTTGCCCGTTTGGACCATAAGTTTCCGGCTATTTCCCATCCGGGTTCCCCATTTGTATAAATTATAAGACCTAATATAACTTAGCAATTAGCATACCTACTTTTGTTTCTCCTAATTACATTTTCGCATAACATTATTTACGCATAACAGCATACGCATATTTTTTTTAAGCATGATATCTCTAATTATAATAATGATTAAGCATAACATTCTAAAACATCATTTCACACTTCCATAAAGTTATGGAAGGAGTCTCCGGGCATGTTACACTCGAAAGCACTTATAAAGCCTATGACAGAAGGCTTAGTAACGAAGTCCTAGCACTCAGTAGGAACAACCTGCGCATTATAGCTAGAGCCACTTCAGGACATTGCTGCTTAAACAAGCACATGTTCCACCTGGGGTTAAGTGATACGCAAACCTGCAGACGCTGTAATGAGGCTGATGAAACGCCACTTCACCTTCTGGGGGAATGCGGAGCACTAATGCACAAGCGCAACAATCATCTGGGCAAATACCTGTTGAGCCCGGATGAATTAGTGGAGATCGCCCCAAAGCAGATCCTGCAGTTTATCACGGCGCCAGGGTTTAGTGGCGATCTCTAACCAACACAAGCGGCGATCACAATAGATAAGCTATGTCGCAGTGATAATAATAAAAAAAGAACATCATTTTATTATTTACGTATAATAATTTTAAAACATGTTTACAATGCATGCAGCAAGCATGCAAACATGTAAACAAGCATACACCACGCATGCAGCATGCAGCAAGCATTTAGCATGCAAGCAATCATGCAGCAAGCACGCAGCATGCAGCAAGCACGCAGCATGTAGCAGACATGATTTCTGTCAGGGCTCCGGCGCTGCGAGACTCCGGCGGTCCCACACGAGCTTATCGTCGCAGATTTGTTTTACGCTCACCACTGCAGCTTCGGCTTGCTGGCCGGCGGCCAGCCTCAGCCACGGCGGTGAGCGTGAAAACTACCTGCTCCTCAGCTCGCGGGCCACCTCACCCCTCCGCGCCTCCGGGCTTAGATTATACTCTAGGTGTAGGGCACGGAAGACTGCGTAGAGTCGGTTTTGCAGCGCTGCAAAACCGACTCCACGCACAACATATTGAATTTTTAAGACAATACTTTTGTGTGGCGCAGTAGATTTGCACATCATGCCTAGTAACATTATGCGAATTAAATGTATGCCAAAACAAATTAACCTTCAAGATAATTATGCCAACATAAATTGTATGCCAAAAAAAGAACATTATGCGAAAAGAAGGTATCCCTTTTAAAAGGTCTGGGGTAGACTTAGTTCTTTGCCTATATCAGTGAACTTTTGACTCTGTCTTTCAATTTGTGTTGTTGATATAACTCCGTTCTATTCCTCTTTGAAAGCTTCTTATTTTATTTAAGAATGTTTATTTGAGAGACCAGGTTTGGCATGCGTAAGTAAGACTTAACATTGTTATTCTGAAGTCACTCCAATCGAGATTTCGGAATATGGATTTGAATCCATATTCCGAAATCTCGATTGGTTACTGCGTTGAAAAGCTTTGGGCGGATAAAGCGAATGAAGAGAATACAGCGGATAAAACGAAAAAAGCCGATCACATATTGCTCTGCCTCCTCTTAACTTGAAATGTTGAACCTCTAGAGACTAGGCGTACCTACTCTCGTTGTGCTTCTCAAGTAAATCGCTTTGATAAGTTCTATGTAATCGTGGTCTAGCACTTGCTGTTTCAACTCAAGTTCAGTGTGATGCGCGCTCGAGTACGAACGTGTTTTCACTGTGCACGGTATGAATTATATTGGCGTGTTGCACTGCCAGTACACACTATGAGTTCCAAATGACTCATAGTCAATGAAATGCTGGCATTCCAATTCATCGACTATATGGACAAGGTGCAGGTATCAATTCTAGGTCCAATTTCAAGTAGGACGAGATCAGCAGTTTACCTGTTACTGTTCCAGTCACTTGGAAAACAGGATTAGATGCTGTCTCACCACAGACATTGAACTGAGAAGAGTCTTCAAGATATCATTGTCAATATGTTGAAGAAGACCGACCCAGACGGCTAGATTTCGTGGCGACTAAAGGACATCACTACCTTGAAAGTGGAGGTGACCAAGTTGCAGTCCAGAATGGAGGTTTCAGTAGAACTAATACTAAACTACGTGCAGAAATAGCTTTATTGCACAAAGTGGGTTCAGTAATTGGGTCGCCAGAGGCCTCAAAGGTGAACACGCGTCGAGGGGCGCAAAATGCATCAATCGGCAGTTTTGCGGGGAGGTCATATTCCATAAACCGTTTGATTATTACTTTCAATGTGTGTATGGTCATTGGTAGATCTATAAAGTTTTCTTAAATCCCGCTTGCTCTATAGGCTGGTTCTCGCCTATCTTCGTTGTAACACGTCTTAGTAGGGTCGATGAAAATACTATATACAGCCAGGATATAAGGCTGTTGGGTCTGTAATAAGATATCAATTTGGGGTCTCGTTTTTAGACAGTAAAGCAATTTCCGAGTATGTCCATTTCTTGTACTTAATTGAAATACGATTAAAGAGCTTAGTGCTTAGTAAAACTAAAAGCAGGAAATAGCCCAGGACCTGACGGAGTAACAAACGAAATGATAAAAGCTACGGAAGATAAACTAACAAAACTATCCACTAGATGGCGTTACAATATTATAAATGAATACAGTCTTATAAACCTACTCCTACCTATTCTCCCAAGATACATGACAGGCGCTGCATAGTTCGGGGAATAGCGCAAAAAAATATAAATATAATAGTAAGTACCTAAAATAGTTACAGTAAACCTACCAAGTAATTTTCTGTAACAATGAACAATAAATTATTATTCTTATTCATTATACCGTCAAACTCAAACTCAAATCATTTATTTCAAATAAACCACTTACAGGTACTTTTGAATTGTCAAGGATTCAGTCAGTCAAAAAGTTGAAGCTAGTTGCTCGTTCCAAACAGTAGGTTTCTATTAGGGCTTTCATCCCGGGAATCTCGGTCTCGAAAATTTCGAGACTCTTGACGATTTTTTTATATTTTCCAAACTCGAGGCTGATACTTTCGGTCTCGGGAATAACGAGACTTTTGAGACTTCAAGTTCTTACAGTCCTTCTCTGTTTTTTGAAAGGAAGCCGGATTCAATAGCCTTTCAAACGATTAGCAACGCAGTAAATAAATACATTGTGGTTAAAATAATTGTGTGAACGGTGAAATATGTAAATCCACAACTGCCATACTGACAATTATTCTGCAAATACCAGTGATCCAAATGAGCTCCGAGCCAGTCCCAGCTCACAAGCCTAACGTCATAGGAACAGCTGGAATATGAGCTTAATCATTTGTTAAACCTCTAAAAAGACAATGGACAGAATCAAACTTTCATGTCTACCTAAAACATGCCATTATGTAATAGATATAAACACTAGCTTTAGTCCAATAAAATGTCCTTGTTTGTAATTGTGTTTACATTGTTGACGTGCTATTTTAAATAAATTAATAAATAAATTACTTGCAAACCACCTTGCACGTGGACAAAGCTATCTTTGAAAATCTTGACGATAGAGGGAAACACCTAAACCTATCTATCCCCCACTAGCGTAGAAGCTAATTTTTCGAATTTACTAAAGCAGGTTACATTTGTAATAAAAGCAGGTACACTTACTTACTACTTATTACTAACTAAACTATATCAAACGCCCTTTGTTTCTTACGTGACCACTTGAAAAGTAAAAAATAAGAAGTTTTTCATCATTTTTGTTTGCGTTTTTACTGTATTTTAAAGAAGTACTTGATTGAAATATCTTCTTTTGACTAATGAAATGCCTTGAAAATTATTATTAAGCCTACTTTGAAATGGTCTCGGAAGTCTCGTTTTTCCCGGTAATTTCGAGACCGCATTGAGTCTAGTTTTTTTTTCCTAGGACTCAGCAATAGAGCGGGACTGAAAGCCCTAGTTTCTATGGAGAAGAACGAGCAAGAAACTCCATGAACACTCTTTTCAACCGACTTCAAAAAAGGAGGAGGTTATCAATTCCTCTGTATTTTTTTTTTTTTTATCGAAGCAATCAGTTATTACAAAGAATCATGGCGAGATCCATACATTAATTTGTATGAAAAAAAAAATAATTTACAGGGTTTAAAATATTTTCCAATGTGAAGAATACATTACCAGGAGTAGATTGATTTACTTTAAATATTTTTAAACCCCCGTATAATTAAAATATTACGAAATAAAAATATCAGTTTTTCGATTCATCTCGATGCCCATTTTGTGTTTATAAAAATAAGAAAGTGACAAGTGATGCTAAGGGCGCGTATTCGATTTAGCGCAACTCAAAATCAAAACGATTGCTAGAACGTCGTAGCAGTATTGACACACACTAGTACAATACAATGGTCTGTTTGTGTGCATCAGAAAAAAATATGCACGAAATACGCACGAATCATTGAAATTGATCGGCAAACGACAGCGCGCGGTATTTTACAGTGCTTTTTAAAATAATTGTCTAAAATAAATGACTGAAAAATATTCTGTATATTAAGCATAACATTTACTTTCATAAAATAAATATATCAGTTATGTTTTTATTCAAATACTGGTGAAAAAAAAATTGACAAAGTGAACCGATTTTCTACTTTTTCAACATTGTTTTTAAATACATAATACTAATATTATTTTGGCTCTGTAGCTGTCTTTATGACTGTATTTACTGTTGGAAAAATGCATAAAACAAAATATTTTGGCATATTCTAATGGTTGTATTCGTCCTGAAAGTTAACTCTGACGTCTATTTTCGTAAAACGATATGAAAGAATTATCTTTGCTTTAAAAAACCATAATTAAAAATTATACTTTTACTCTGTAGCTGTCTAAATCAAGACTTAATCTTTCTAAAACTGTAAATTGTCTTTAAATAATCTGCTCACATAATTACGATATCGCTCTGGGAAAAACGCAAATACATGAAGTTTACGTCACGAATCGAATACGCGCTCTTAACGGATCTATGAAATTGGCAGACAAGTGACGTGACAAGAGTGTGGAAAAAAATAATCATTATTTGTGACATTATTTTCCATGAAACAATGCAATTTCACTGTAAGAACTCCGAAACGGCGACTGTCAGTGTCACTGTTACTGTCAGTCGCCGTTTCGTTCTGAAATAATGAACTTTTCGTTAAACTGTTCACTTATTTTTGCGGGGTTATAAAAATATTGTAAATACCTGAAGATACTCTTTAGGTACCCAAGAGTATAAAAATTTGAATTTCAACTTCTCTAAACATCTTTATTTTTTTGTACAAATCCTGCCATGATTCTTTAGGTTACATCATTCATGTTAAATCTAGGGGTACACTGTGAGAACAACGTAAAAGTTGTGCACGTTAAAAGAGGTCGAGTGACAATCAAATTAGCAATTCACAATATAATAAAGAATCATGGCAGGATTTGTACAAAAAAAATTAAGATGTTTAGAGAAGTTAAAAGGCATTTACAATATTTTTAAAACCCGCAAAAAAAAGTTAATAGTTTATCGAAAAGATCATTATTTCAGAACGAAACAGTGACACTGACAGCTGCCGTTTCGAAGTTCTTACATTGAAATTGCATCGTTTTATGGGAAATAATATCACACATAATCTTTTTATTTCACACACTTGTCACATCACTTGTCTGTCAATTTTATAGATCTTTTAACATCGCTTGTCATTTTCTTTTTTTTATAAACACAAAATGGGCGTCGAGATGAAACGAATATGTGTTATTTTCATTTCGTAATATTTTAATTATGCGGGGTTTTAAAAATATGCTAAGTATATATCAATCTGCTCCTGGTAATATGTTCTTCACATTGGAAAATATTTTAAACCCTCTAAATTACTTTTTTTTCCTACAAATGAATGTATGAATCTCGCCATGATTCTTTATAACCGAGGCAGCTAAAATATGACCAGTCCCATCTGACGGCACCCGTTCACGAACATGACGCACGGATCGGCACCATTTAGCTCAACCATTTTGAAGGGAACCAAATGATCTAACACATGTGTCACCATCAGCGAGACATTCAAGTGAGCATGACAAACTCTCAACTGCCAGGGCATATTCAAGTCAACGAAAGACATATCTCGTAAATAGTAGCTTTACAGTACATAGTGCTCACATGTATATGCTATGCAAAATTATATAATACTAATACTTTGAGTTTATACAATGCAAAGAGAATGTAGTTCTACATCCTCAGCAGCTCCAAAAATAGTTACCAATGCTAATCAATAAATCTATGAACCCTTATTATGCCTGTGGAGCTAGACCAGCATCCAGCCAAGCATTTTTATCAGTGATGTAATCGGCTCGGCTGTATAGTTGAAGAATGTGGGGAGGTATTTTATTGTAACACTTTAGACAGTACCCCATGAAAGATGAATCTACTAGTTGGTCCCTATTTCTAGTACTATAGTTATGTCTGACACCTTTTTTACCAAAAAGATGCAGTTTTTTTCTAGCGTACATGACGTTTACATACATGTATTGACAAGGTACCGTCATTATATTAATTTCCTTAAACAGTTCCCTTAGAGAATCGCGCATACGTAGATTGTAAATGGCTCGGATTGCTCTTTTCTGCCGAATAAAAATAGGCTCGAAGTCTGCAGCTCGCCCCCAAAGTAAAATACCGTAAGACATAATACTGTGTAAGTAACTATAAACCAGTCTCGCGGTATTTACATCAGTAAATTGCCGGATCTTTCTGACAGCATATGCTGCCGAACATAGCCGTCCTGCGAGAGATGTTAAATGAGGGCCCATTGTAGCCTTGAATCGAGTGTGATTCCCAGGAAAACAGTTTCCTCAACGAATTCCAGTTTCTCTTCATTCAATACTATATCGCAATCACTACTTTTGACATTTGGTAAAGCAAATCTGAGGCATTTAGTTTTTTTTTTTTCATTTATAACTAAGTTATTAGCTGTGAACCAATTTAAGACCAGAAGTAAGGTGTCATTTACATTGTTGAAATTTTGAGCCCGGCTATTTATCTTAAAAATTAAAGAAGTGTCATCGGCAAATAACACCATTTGTGGTTGGTTTTTAAATAAACGGGAAAGATCACTAATATAAACTAAAAAGAGGAAAGGACCTAAAATTGACCCTTGTGGGAACTCCCATTTCTACCTTTAAACCATATGAATTTACCCTATTTATTTGAACTTGCTGCTGTCGGTCATACAGATAAGATTTTATTAAACTAAGCGCAAGTTTACCCAGTCCGTAATCAAGTTTCAGAAGTAATGTGTCGTGATTTACGCAATCAAACGCCTTGCAGAGGTTAGAAAAGATACCTATTGCATCTTGTGCCTCTTCCCACACTGTAAATATGTGTTTTAATAAAATGACACCGGCGTCAGTCGTAGAACGTCCTTTGGTGAAACCATACTATGAAAAATGTTATTTGTGTTAAAAGGCGTCAATGGGTTAAGAGATTAATTTCATTTTTTATCATCTTAATGCATTTACTCGACGTCAAAATCAACAAGGGAGGGCGGTAGCCCTCCCTTGTTGATTTTTGTTTGTTTGTCTTATATTTCTATATTTATTTTTCTTATTAACGACGGTCATAAAACTATCACCGGTCGAGATATCCGTTATAGTATTTACTTCAAATCTACAACTAGGACTGCTTGTTCGGCGCATGCGATTCGATTGTTGTTGGTTCCGATGTGTAGCAGTAGTATTCTTGCTCAGACACTCAGCTGACGTCCGGAGAAATGGAAACACTCAATAACCTAACCAGCAAATGTGTTTTATCTTCCGCACGATACACTTTTCACTGTATTACCTGTGTACACGTAGGTACTGTTCGTAGATGAGGAGTTCAATGGGGTATCTTCGAAGTTCATGATCAGACCATGGATGGGTAACTAACCAGCAATAATCTTTAGTATACAACCAGACCACAAAGAGTGTTCGTTATTTAGTAGGTCTATTGTCTAACTCGGATGTATAACATTAGATATTCACAAAATAAATATGGGACTACCACAAAATCCTCCAAATTTTTTTTTTAATCTGTACATAATTGACTAACATATCGATGAACATACATAATAAAACCTAATAGACAACCATAGAACCTCCTTTTTGGAATCGGTTAAACTAGAATTCGACCACTTCATTCTAAATTAACTGTTAAGGTCCCAATTGTTGTGCCAATGTTTCAATATATAATCTAACACGATATTACTTATAAACTGACAGCTTATAAACAAATTTTGTGCGTTCATTTTTTCCAGGAACTGATCTTTATTACTAGATGGGTTGGGTATAATGAATCATACTCAGATGCATATATTTTGTACACACGCCTGTTATTCGATATGAGCCACATCCAGCATATAGCATTTCAATTATCTTTACATATAATAAAACAGTAACAAAACTGTATCTGTACATTGAATATATTAAAAAAATAATAATTGAGGGTGGTGTATGAACAGTAATAGAGCACGAATCCAAAAAAAAAATTCTGTCTGTTTGTCTGTTTGTTTGTACACGCTAATCTTCGGAACTACTGGGCGGATTTTAATGATTTTTCTTTTGTTGTATAGGCATTAAGTCTGGTCAACATAATTTACCTTGGAAACTTGAACACCTGATGCAGAACCGCAACAGACCAGCTAAACTATAAGTGATACAAAAATGGTACCATAGCAAAAATTGTTCCACGTGATGAGCATTTTCTGCTGAGAGAATAAATTTGAAGATCTGGAACACCTGATGTGGAACTCCAAGAGCCCAGCTACGCCATGACACCTATAGGAATGACGTCTTAGCAAAAGTTGTTCGGTCTGATGGGCATTTCCTGTTGACTTATAAAAATCGAAGATCAGAAACATCTGATGTAAAAATCAAAGCTATCACTAATTTCAGTGTATCTTATAAAATAACATAAGCTGGGAGTACCTCCACGCGGTGAAGGCGGTAACAGTTTAGGACTGATTTTTGATGACGATGGTATATCATTGAAAATTTGACTCTACTGGCCAAAATTCCCATTTATTTTTTTATTTTATCGAATAAATATGCCTTCGGGCTTATGTTATTTGGGTGTTTAATTTCCTTTTCCATTTATCTTCGTGACACGGTAGCCTACCCGGTAACGCAGGGGAGCAGTCACTTAGATTTTAATTAAACAGGTATCTTTACAATAAAACTATAACCATGCCTAGAAAGAGGTAAAATCTTTCACAATGTTCCTAAGGAGCTAAAAGATTGAGGATCATAAGATCCCAAGAATCTACCGAAGAGCGTCAGGAGAGACTAGATGCTGTTCGAGAACATCAGGCTGCAACTCGCTCTGTGTAAACCTCTTCAGATCGCGAAGCACGCCTGCGTTCTCAGCGTATTTACGCATCTACATAGATGTAGATGCGTAAATACAAAATGGTCTCTAGAGACCTAGAGGTCTCTAGAGACCAGTGAAGAATATGATGCACGACTGACCGCTGATCGTGAACGTCATACACTGTCTCGCGAGTCGGAGGCGTTCACGGATAGAGAATTGCGCTTGAGTTCTCAGCGTATCTACGCATCTGTAGGTCTCTAGAGACAAGTGTGGAACGTGATGCGCGACTGTCCGCTGATCGTGAGCGACATGCATTGTCTCGCGAATCGGAACCGATACAGAATCACGCTTGAGTTCTCAGCGTATTCGCACATCTACTAACAGGTCTTTTGAACCGAATGATGAACGTGATGCACGACTAACTGCTGATCGAAATTATCATACACTAGCGACCCGACCCAGCTTCGTATGGGCGTATAGCCTTCCTCGGTAAATGGACTATCCAAGACAAAAAGATTTTTTTAATTCGAACCAGTAGATCCTGAGATTAGCGCGTTCAACCAAACAAACAAACAAACTCTTCAGCTTTATAATATTAGTATAGATTGTCCCGAACACGCACACAACAAAATATTCATAATCAGTTAGAAAGTGACAGATAAAGAATTGCTGGAGTACGCATGAAGAGACAGAAGAAGAGCGCAACGAACGTTTGAATTCTGATCGACTTCGACATTCTCTGAACAGAATTTCGATATCATCTGAAGAATCGGATGTGTCTCAAGATATAGCCGTAGGTCATGGCGACTTTCCTTGGGTTGATAAGGAACGGAGTTCATTTAAGTATACTCCTATGATTGACTACGCCACATATTCCGCCATCGGAGGTATGATTCAAAATTGTACTTTTTGAACGTCTCGAATCATCTCGCGAATCCCGTTGTTTTCCCGTCCCCGGGCTCTTAGAATTCGACATCAGACGTTTCAGATCTTCGATATTGCCGACCCCGTTGTCGCTGGCATAAGCAACAGGATCCGCGTACGAAGTCGCGGGCAGAAGCTAGTTATTTCAATAAAATAAATAAAAATAAAACGGGGCAGTCGAGTTAATTTGTAAATCTCATGGAAAATTAAACACAGTACGGGAAGGAAATACTGACGATTACCGCAGGAATTAGCTTTTAGACAAATGCTGTTTCAGCTGTAGAAAACGCTAGACTTTAAGACCGTGCCCAAAAAAAGCAAGATCGCGCGTCAAAAATCTTAACAAAGTGCTCGATGGTCTTAAGGGTCACTTCATCACTCGGGTATATCAAGTGTAAATGTTCATGTCACAGCTGTTTAATTGGGAACCCTATTCATGTACTTCTAAATAATTCATTAAGTAGTATGGAAATGTCCGATATGCATTATGAATATCTAATGATACTCTACAGGTAAGCAATATTAGGGTAGGCGTTTCCCCAAAAATTATTCCGTTATGGCTGCAGGAATACATGCCTATACTCCATTTACAATAGTATTAAACAGAATTTAAAAAAGGTTATTCTTAATGTACACTTCGTAAGAAAAGTACAACAAACATGTTTACAGTTACGATAGACGCCGAATATTAGAATATTAGAAGACGCCGAGTATTATCATCTATTTTTAAACCCCGACGAAAAAGAGGGGTGTTATAAGTTTTTACAGCAGCCGTCGCACTTAATTGTAACCATTTTAATATTTATCTTTTACAATTATGCGGCTTTCATTTACTTGTTAATTCCAATTTAAAATTAGTGTCAATGCTAAAAACCTAAAACAAGCAGGGATGAACAATACCGGGAACGTGATTCGTTTCACTATAATTTTACCAAATTTAAAATGTTACCTAACTATAAAAAGACTTTTATTTTATTTATATAATTATACATCCATATTTAGTACTATCTTAGATCTATTTATCAAATTTATGTTAAAATAACATTAATAAAAATTGTTTTGACTTATCTTTGAAATAAAATGTTTTTCATTCCTGCTTCGACCAGCCTCTTTTTTCTAATGCTATTATAAATGGAGTATAGATCCCTAGTACCCTGAGGTTTGAACAAATGAATCCATCACCGTCTTTACTTTACTAAGTATCTAATAGGGCAAAAGTAGCATTGCATGAGCATTGGATAAGTCGGGAAACCTGTGCATAATTCGTGCTATTGTAGAGATCTCAGACAGTTCTTTTACTTTTCATTCGAAAACATAGTCCCTCAATAGGAATTTCTCCTCCATCGCGAGTGCGTTTACAAACATGTAAACTAACATACACATGCAAGTTCCACCCGTAACAAGTACCTGTAGGCCATGCGATTTTTTTTCCGGGCTGGAATGGAACCCGAGAAACGCAGCACAGCAGTCAATCCAGCGCATCAGTCAATGGCAACCATGGCGTCAAAATCTTCAACATTTTTGGCAGTTCTTTTTAATTATGAATTCTGATAAAAAGTAACATTCTCAAGGATCCCAAAATTTTTGATAATAATATATCGTAGGCTCCTATTGGTGAAAGAATTTTTGAAATCGGATGAGTAGTTTTAGAATATACCCCCTACATACAAACTAACAAACAAATGTTACCTCTCTATAATAATATAAATAAAATGGCGAACTGAATATAAATAACCGACTTCTGTAGTGATTATGGAACCCTACGCCATTCGAATGCCCGTTTTCGGCTCATCGCTTACAACGAGATCATCAAGCGAGACGGTTGCCAAGCGCCTGAGTAAAAAACATCTCTATAACGGTCGCCGTAACTTCAAATGATGCACTTACAACCGTTACCTTCGCCACTTCTCCACCTGCACCGTCGCGCGTCTTTGCCTTCTCCACTGTTCCAGTGGGGAAAAGCCTGAACCACCTCGGTGGTCTCAAGGATCACTTGATAAGTGCAAATGCTTACAATGTTCAAGTCACTGCTGTATAATTGGGAAACCTATTCATGTGAAGTAAATAATTAATTAAGTAGTATGGAAACGTCCGATACTCATTATGATTATTTAATGATAATGTACCGGCACACAATATTTAGGTAGATTTTTGACACAAACGCCGGCAGACATACGTACCTGGATTCCTAGCACCCTGAGATTAGAACAAATGTATCTGTCACCGGCATCACCTATCTAGGGTCCGTTCACACAGACCGGCTCGAAGAGGAGATCTTCGAGCCGGTCTGTGTGAACGGACCCTAATAGTGTCATTGCATGAGCATTTGTTAGATCGGGCCACTTGTGCAGAATGAACGTGTTATTGTAGAGTTTTCAAAACCTCCTTCAACAACTCCTGAAAGCCAGAATCAATAGTGGCGACCACCAGAAAAGCTCCCAAGCAATGAAGCTCGTTGAGTCCCGAAGGAACGTTACTACTGCCTTGGATCCCACAACGAAATTAATCAGAAAAGAACAGCCGAGGAGTAAAAAAAAGAAACACATTTTAAACTCTACACATCAAGCAGGAGACAGAACCAAACTAGGCCAATAACTCCGATTTCTCCGCCTGCGAAGTCCGTGCCTGAAATGGCATCGAAGCAAGTTGATGGTTTTGTAACGGTGTAAAAACCGCTGCGGCACGGCTCCGGTGGAGCCCAAAACCAAACGTACGCCGCGTAGCCGAACACGCCGGTATACATCACTCACCTTCACTACACCACTACCGACGGCGGAGGACATTCGTGGAGTACATGCACCGAAAAACCAACTACACGTCCAGCTGTTGGAATCGCAACACAACGTCAACTTTAGGGCGTTAATAGTGCGGTTGGCTACGTGTTATCCACACATTATTTTCCATCGAGCATAAAGACTGTGTGTCTGCTAATTAAATATATTATAGTTTCTTTTCATAAACCTGGAAAATAAATAATGTTTTGTTGTGACATGTTTGTCAATGACAGTTGTCAACCTTGACAATTGTCAGTAATTCTTTTTAATTAGTTTTTGGCATGCGTAACTTAAAACCTTCAAACTGTTAAATTGGTAGTCGCATATGTGTGTATTGCTGTATTTTATACTAAACAGCTGGACACCCGCTAATGTATCTGGTGTTCTTAAAAATCCTTTACGCGATAACCGAATAAAAATAACTGGCAGACTACAATAATTGAGTCTGGCCGGTACTGTAATACCCCGCTATATGACGATACGGGCGTTCCAGAAATAAAATTCATACTTGGAAAATAATATGAATTTCGGAAGAGCCGATTGGAAAGAAACCTGTCAAATGGGGGAGTCTAGATCTCGCTGTCCACTAAGTAACACGCTGAATTACTTAGAAGTCTACCGGTCCACAACCAAAAGTCGGTAACAGTCCTGAGACGTGCCATCGAGCTGTCGCGTGCCTGCTGCTCCCAGGGCGGGTCTTACTGTGAAGATCCCCTGGGGACCTCCGTCCCAAAGCTAGGAGCCGACCGCGGCAGTCTTATCTTCGGCCGATCCTGTTTCCCGGCCAGGCTGTGGAGCCTGGAAATCTCTGCCACTACTTAGTGCGTTTAGGTTAGTGTTTTTTATATCTCTGTTTTTATGGTCATCGCATTCTTGTGTGAGCTATTAAACTTTAACCTACAAGTCTACTTAGCCTTTTATTTCATAAAAGCAGTAGAATTGTTACAACACATACTAAGTTATGTATGATATTCTGTGATGTATATGTGTTATGGATCTTTGTTACCAGATATAAATAATATCCATGTGTAATTAATATAGTCAGAAATGTTAGTTCCCAAGGACCAAGGATTACAATTAGCATTATTTCATGGATCCCAAAATGTAAGCTGTTACCTACTCCATAAACATATAAAAAAATACGCTTGCTAAGATGAAACTTATCGGCAAAATCTTTACTTGTGGGTGGTCCTGGTCCAGTGTTCATGTCATTGTTCAATGCCCGCGCATACCATGTAGGTAAGTTTAACGATCCATTCCGTATCAACAATACTGCCGCTAGACAATCCCCAAGAAATGCCATGCAGTTGCCAAGTAGTGCGGTCCGTCCTGTGATGTGACAAACGGATAAACATAGGCTTTGTTACAATGGTATTGCGCATTAATTGCTATTGTAATTAGGCGGCAAACGTGTAAGTTTATACGACGTAAACAACCAGTTACGTGACGACACATCTTCTATCCCTCTCGTGCATTGGTCAGAGATCGCGGGAGGTCTCTGTCCCTCGGTCGTGACGTAATTGCGCCCGCGCACTCTTTGAGTGCATTCACTCACAGCGTAAACCGCGCAAGATCACAACGTAGACGAGATTCCAACAAATATCTTTTTCCATATTGTGTGCTAAATTTAATTAGATAGTAACATTGATCTCTACATAAAGACTGTTACAGTTTGTCAGTGTTGTGCAACGATAATACTCAAATAAGGGATTAAGAAATCGGCCGAAGGTTACATTTCATCACACGATGGACGCCACTAGTAAGTAAACTGGTTTTAGAGATATAGTAGGTACCGTAAAAACCCGAACACAATTATGAACAAACAAAACACAAAAAGAAGATGTTGATTATAAAATTGTTCCCACTCTGACAATAGATACAACAAATACCACGTAAACTTTTCCTAGCGATAATACTTCTACTACATAAACAAGACAAAATTAATAAATACCTTAAAAAATACTTCTTTCATCCCAAGTCAATATAAACATTAGGTACCTACTCTTATCATCTTTACGTAGGTAAATCTCGCTGCAATCATTATGCAGTAGGAAAAAATAGACTTTAATATTTTCATCTTTTATAAATATTTTTATTTGAACATTAAAATCGTGAACAATAGCTGTTGTTAATCATGTTCAGTGCTCCGCTAATACGTTAATAATGAGCTCTATTAAATCGCACATAATTGCTTTGAACAATTCTAGGCAGCCCCGGTTATCACTTTCCTTCTGTAAAGCCTTGTACCTAGCAGTGCAGTCACGCCCTGAATATCGCGAGTTGTAATTTCATCATAACCGTCCCCAGCTGACGAAGCTAAAACGAACAATAATATCTGTCGAACGGACAATACAACAAGAATTAAGTATATCATCCTATTAACCTCGTGTTGAATACTCATGTTAATCACGCATAATTTAGTCATTCTACTTTCTGTTTCCTACATAAACCTTCTAGAACAAAGACAATAAAGTTCCATCAAATGTAAATTCAAGTCAAATGTTTAATGATCTAGCTTGATTTTTTTTTTCCTTAAACATGTTTACCTTTCATTACAATTTTTAATTACCAATCAACGCTTAGTAAGCGAACGAGGAAACTGCAATCCGCCGACTAAAATAAAGTCAAATACAAAGTATTTCTTACACCACAGGCACTTTTGCGGTCAGTTAGTCAGAAAAGTTGAAGCTTCAGTTGCTCGTTCCAAAACGTAGGTAGGTCTATGGAGAAGAACGGACAGGAAACTCCACGGAAACTCTTCTCAAACAAGTTTACATTATGCTTCTTTATGTGATAACAATGAAGATAAAACAAGTAGAGAATAAAGATATAAGCCATGGCAGTTAAGAGATGACAAGTCTCAGCTAACAGTGCCAAAGAGTACAATATATATACAGAGAAACAGTGCCTGTTCACGAACAGCAAACAACAGACAAATAGAGAATATGGCGGAAGAGAGGCTACGAATATGGCGAAACCACGAAAGAATGCTTCTAAAACCACTTATTTAAAATCATGACCTTAATGGATTAGAGTTTCAATCGTATTGAATTCATGAATTCTAAAATAAATCCCATGACTCATTCAGTAAGTGCATTAAGCGAGGAAAATGCTTTGCAGCATACAACAACTACTCCCAACAACAACAACAACAACCATATTTTTTGGTGCTAAGTATAAGCACCAACCACCAAAAATATAGGCGTTCAAATAACACCAACTGTTATTTATATCCCAACACGATGTTATCGCGAGTGTTAATAAGTTCCTTAAGTTCTTACTTATACCAAATAGTATCACCATCAGCATTACTTGCATCACATTTATCTCGTTGTACCTAATGTTTGTTTTACTAATGATTCGTCCGCTCGTCACGAATACCGCAAGAATCATTTCGCAAAATAGATTATGACCACAGAACTTCACAACTCCTAATACTATGTTTCAGTGGAAAACAAAATGGGTCTCCCGCCACCATATGAACAAATGAGGCCAAACCCCGCACCGCCACCGTCGTACTTCGGCGACAACCCTCCACCTCCGGCCGGTTTAGTGATCCCACCAGCCCCAGGACCGCGTACCACCGTCATCACGACACCGACACCAATGCCTGGATCCCGTCCAGCAAAGATGGGCCCTGGACCTTCAGGCACCAACTGCCCAACTTGCAACAAATCCATCGTGACCACAGTTGAATATGTCCCCAACAACCGCACACACATTATATCAGCAGCTCTGTGCGTTGTAGCTGGGTAAGATAGAATATCAATTCTTATTATTTGACGATCGTAGTAAATATCCGTCAATATTATTATTTGGGTGTTTGAGGTCAACTGATAGAGAATGAACTTTAAGTAGATTTTCTTTTTTTGACTGGTATCGTTTTGTGATTTAAAATTCAAGACAACTTCTTTTTTAATTGAAAATAATGACGCAAAAGAACTAGTTTTTGGTAGACACGTTTCGCAACTACTTTCCGAAATCGATGACTAATGGTTACTTAGTAACGTTGTTTTATGTATCTATTTTATGGCACAAGCTACAATTACCATACTATAGTAGATAAGTATGCCGCGACATCGACAACAAAAAACAGATGTAATACTTTTAACACAGTCCAGCAACGTTAGTGTTATTAACAGAGATTGATAACGACTACGGTCACCTGTTATAATAATAATAATAATAATATGTGGGGACATTTCACACACGGCCATCTGACCCCAAACTAGGGAGACCCTGTACTATGGGTGTCAGACAGCTGATATACATACACAAATATATTTTAAATACATACATATATAGATAAGCCTAAACAATCATAAGAAATGATAAGAAATACCAAAGAACCTCTTTAAGACCACGGACTTCAACATGCCAGCATTGCACTACCTACCATGTTAGCCTTCGAGGTTGTTGAAGAAACATAGAACTTAGAAACAGTAGGTTCGAGCCGTTTGGGGTTGAAACCCTCGGGTCATGGGGTCCGAGTGCACATCTTCTTTTTAAGGAAATATCCAAAAGGTTGGTTGACACTTCCCGTGACTCAAGAGCTGGCTTTTACCTTGGTCAGAGATTAAGCATTGCCATCCAACGTGGCAATGCTGCCAGTCTCTTGGGTACATTTCCAGTTGACGGCGATGTGGACGAATTTTATGATGCTCTACTGTGTTAGGTTTTTGTTTTTTGTTTTTAGTTTAATACTTTAGGTTTTCTATTTTATTATTCTTGTAAATATTGTACATACTTAAAAACAATAAATAATTTCATATGTACAAGGAATAGATAATGAAGTTATGAAAAAAACTGAGGTTTTAATTAGCGATTCTTTTTTACTGATGATTCATTACAATAATAGTTCTAGCTACGCTTAGTAGCTCTAATTAAATATTAACGCAATTGGAAAACTACCTACCAAATATGGCAGAATAATAAGTTACGTATAGGTATGTTTTTGATGTCCTTTTATTGGATTGTTCACAGATGCTGTTGCGGCTGCTTCGTGCCTTACTGCATGAGGTCTTGCAAGACTGCCAACCACTACTGTCCTCAGTGCAAGGCGTTCATCGGTTCCTACACTCCATCTTGATTATGATAATCTTCCCTGTTCTCGTATTCCATCAAATGTTATATATTTTATATGGCTTTATTTTGTTAAAAAATAAGGTTAATACGAAGATGGTGTTGCAAGTTTGTGTCACGAAAAATCTAATGTCATGTATCTCAATTCTCATAATTATAAGTACCTACCTAAGTAACCCATTCTGCCAGAAGGTATAATGCAAGTTTCTTGCACTCGATGTCGTATAATGTGTACCTTATTGATTTTATAGTTAGTACCGTTGTTATAGTAGTAGTAGTAGTGGTTAGTACTAAATAACAATAACTTAATCTGCAGGGCTTTAAAGGAAAACAAATCTCAATGGTCTAAAAGTTTTATTCTTATTCTAAGGTATTCTTGATTGATCTAGAACAATTTCAACTATTTCTATTTCATTAACTTTATTTATATATTTTTATATATTTATTAAAATAACAGTATTTCCTCTCAAATGCATAATATTACAACTATGTCAGTATCCAAATGTAACTAGGTATAATAGATCGACATCAAAAATTAAAAAAAAAACATCTAAATAAACCTTTTATCTTTTTTTAAATAACTAATATAATTATAATATATTTGATCACATTTGACCAAATTCCCGTCGAATTTATAATTTATTTTATGTGTAAGCCTTAGAATAATAACGTGTGTTAGCTAATAGCTTACTACTACTTACCTATCTACTTATTAAGTTATATTTAATTACATGTAAATATATTAGATATTAGAAAAAGTTTCGCTGATAAGGTCATATAAAATGTTGTATAAGTATATTTAATTCTGTGATATACCAACTTATTCGGGGGGTCCTTTTTTACGATTTCTACCTACTTATAATATAATGAATAAAAAGTTGTTCAAGAATAATTTATTTCTTCTTAATACTCAATATATTTATTGCATCCTCATGTGAACTTAGATGTTTTACAGAAATTAACATTGTGGACCCACCCTGTCGGGCACAGCAAAAGTAAAAGTATAATACTTAATTACGGAATAACACATTATTTTTTCTGCTTAGCTTAGATTAATAAATAATCTATGTAGGTATTCGACTTACTGAAAAAAACAGTAAGACGAACCTACCACATAAAATGTAAAAATCACAAATGTTTCCTCTTACCTATCGGTTTAGCAGGTATCGGTCAAGTACCTATACGGTCACGTTCTGGCTACACCGCGGGCTACATTATTACAAAGTACCTACCTACGTATAGGTA
Source organism: Charanyca ferruginea (assembly GCA_947361185.1). Classification (NCBI taxonomy): domain Eukaryota; kingdom Metazoa; phylum Arthropoda; class Insecta; order Lepidoptera; family Noctuidae; genus Charanyca; species Charanyca ferruginea. The sequence goes on along the minus strand of OX376059.1, from coordinate 13,298,315 downwards.
GGTACTCTTTCCTGATTCTAATTACAGGTTTTCTCTACCTACCTGCCTACTGTGAAACAACCTGCATAATTTGATTTTTAAAACAATATTGTAACCTGTACCTTTGTTACTATGTAATTTTTATATAAAAAATATGAAAATAGAAACATATATACTTAATACAATAATTACATATTGTACCAGCTTCGATTATAATATGAAATAAAAGGTAGATAGACCGCGCGGAACACTGAGAGTGAACCCACTACGCTTCGCTTTTGAATTTGTCCCTATATATGGCTTCGCATGCCTTTGCACTTTGCAGCAATGAACCCATCTCGGTTTTTTGGTACTTCCAAGCATGTAAATCTTATTCCGGGCGATGGTTTCTTGAGTGACAACGATCTGGCTTCTGACTCTCATCCTGACTATGAACTGGCACGAAAAACTCCATCCGGGCATCAAGACCTACCACTAGATTCTCTACGTTCAGATAACGTGGACCATTTCCCCGAGTGGACGAAATCAAGTCGACAAATTTGTCAGAACTGTTCGAAATTCCGTTCGTTTACCAAATGTGGGAAATGTAAAGTTAATTTATGTTACAATGACAAAAGAAATTGCTTCAAAGATTTCCATAAAACATAAATTTCATTTTTTAATTAATGTATACGAAGCCATATATGGATCTGTACAGATCCACTAGAATGCATACGATGCCATATATGGCTTCGTGTAGTAATTTCTATAATAAATTCGCAACATTTTTTTTTCCTATTCGTACTGTTTATATATTAAAATTATAAGATGTTTTCAGTAAAAAAAAATGTTTTCATCATCTCCTTCATAATTCATGCAATAAGGGGTTAAGGAGGCACTAAAAAGTGGAAAATAAAAACTTTTTAGAAAAAAGAGAACCGCCTTCATAAACTAAATAGTGATAAATAACTTTAGCACAGAACACATATGACTTTAGTTTCGGAAGTCGGTCGCAATACAAAACAACAAACAGAACAAAGCCACCGACTTCCGAAACTAAAGTCATCTGTGTTCTGTGCTAAAGTTATTTATCACTTTATTTTTTGAAGGCGGTTCTCTTTTTTGTAAAAAGTTTTTTGAGAAACCAATTCAGTTAATCAGCTTTTTTGAACAAATTTAATCTGAACTTTGGCCGTGCACAATGTAAAAAGTAAAAAAAAGCACCATGTAATGGCGATTCTAAATTACATTTTTTTTTAACAAACTTGTAATGATTTTTCAATAACACGTAAGTATTTCCTGGAACAAGTTTTGTGAAATCTCTGCGCTTTAATTTTCTTGCGATGTTATCGCGTTCTCACTAAAGGGCGGGTTGCTTCAACTATACATTACTGACCGGCAATAGTCAAAAATGGCGGTAACGATCGTCAAATCAAAAAATGGGTTGTTTCAGAAAATCATACGTCAAAAAGTTACTATTAAAAAAAGTTACTAAAAGTTATTAATATACCAACCAGTCAACGTAATTTTGTGTTATAAAACAGCTACTTCAAACATCAAAATATTATGGAATCTCTTTTTGAATAACTTTAACTGACGGATTTTTATGTCATGAAACAACCCGTTACATTTAACGTACGTTAAACATCTCACGTCATAGTAACTTTTTAACCTTCCGTACGTAACGTTAACCGACTGTTTGAAACAACCCGCCCTTAGTCGTTTGTTTTCAAACATTGCGTTCAACTAAACAAAAAATTTATCAATCACGCTCGCGTTGAAGTTAGACCGATGGGTAGGGGCGCTATTAATGTTTAAAAATCAAATTATGCAGGTAAGTATCCCTATCTATCTCTGCCTGAAAATATACACAGACAGATGACTTTATTTCAATGATCGTCTAATTTCAGTGCTTTATGGGGAAGCGGGGCCAGCATTATAATTAGAAGCTTATTGAAAAAGTCCCCTGTTCCATACAATTTAACCTTGCCTGCCCTTTTTTATATTTAAAGCTATACAAAAAAGAATGATAAAAACACCTACTAACCTACTTGGTTTCCAACTGCTAGGAAAAATCGATCGAAAGTACTTTCGAATCGATTCGATTACCGAAGTAAGTAATAAGTACTTGAGGCGGTGTAGGTATCGGAGGAGCATCCCCCGCCTGCACATAGAAGGTACTACATATTAAAAAAACTTTTAAAAACGACAAGTTGAAATTACCTTACTATATAATTGTTCGTGCATTATACAGGCCCAAGTAACGGCGACAGTTGGGACAGTAATGTTCTACATTTTTCCACCTCTTCACTAAGTACGGAATTACGCAGCAACACAACCACCTGTAAATAAAAAAGTATTTTCTTTTAAGTACTCTAAAATATTTACTTACCAAGAGATTGAATTATTGATTTTAATTTTATTAAAACTTTTACCTCAAGGAAAAAATATGCTATAGGTTAATGATTCTACAGGGAAGGAAATACCAAGTTAAACTTCTCCATGAACAATTAAAAACCTATACTTATAAAACTAGATACCAAACCAGGTTTTATACTAAAGTTTGAAAAAAAATGTAACATCACGATTTTACCCATCAAATGGTCGGGTAAAAGTATCCGTGTACTTGTACCCACATTTCGCCAGTTCTCATTTAAGTTCAATGTAATAGAAGGTCTAGTGCCAAAAATGTCTAAATGTAGCCTACTGCCTAATGAACCTAATAAGCCTACTTTAGCAGGAGACCAATAATACTACCCTGAGGTACGCCTAACGTTTTCATAGCGACAATACTGGGGTGCTAAGTGAACTTTTAACGAAATAGTAACAATTTTTCTTTTTTTTTTTAATGTATAGGTGCCTACTTTAAGTAACCCTGATTTGACAGATTGCATTTGTTTTAAATTTATTTACAATGAATATGTTTAAAACTAAGTAATCGAATGCTTTACAAAGTCCCTTACAAACTTTTGTCTTATACCTATAGTCTGCCTATAGATTCTATATTTACAACTACAAGCTCAAGTTATGCACGAAATAATTAGCGCCATATGTTCCAATAATTATAATTAGTAGCAAAGGTATAAGAACTAGAAAAGAAGCTAGGTATTATAATTAGATACATTAACAGTCGAGTGTACAGGCATTCATCCTTCAGTCTGAACTATAGGACAATATACGTAGGTATATACTATTTTGTCTTACATGGTGATCTGAACCACCTTTAAGTTCAGCACTGGTATGATGATCGTTCTCTTATTACCTATAGTTACTCATGGCTTGATATGGTATGTACTCTATGGCTGTGAAAATACTCACCAAAAGAATATGCCAAGAATAATAGCGATGATATGTGTGAATCTTGAGTTTTTATAATGAGCCTTAGTCATGACATCTTCATAGCAGAACGGGCATCGCATACCGACGGGCTCGGAACCGACGTGCAGTAGTTCCATTTCGATACCCGCGGCATCCTCGATTTGATGATACGCGTTGGTCTCCACTGTGAAATTGCAAACATGTCAAGAAAAGAATATCACATTAAAAGCAAGGGAGCAACGTTTTCCGCTGTACTCCGATCGATAGGTACTACTAAGACAGATTACTGACCACTAAGGGATAAAATACACAAAATACTTGGCTAAGAAAAATAATATTCAACTCGGTTATTAAACTTACTTGTTGTTTGGAAAATGCGCTGCGACTGATGATAACGTTCAAGTGTCACCACTGATAAATCCTTCACGCACACTATACCGAGGAATGTATGATACAAACAAATAATCAAGGAGCGATCTAGCCAAGATTAATTGATAAACACTAATCGTATCGTATTAAAATCGTAGTTATGTTTATAAGATCCAATAATACATTGATCGACTCCGTATTTAGAAAATGAGTTGTCTACCACCGCAATGATATTTATCGATGAAGAGGCGATATTGGTTATCAAATAGATAACACTTTAGGCTACAAATCATACAGGTCAATCTCCTACTAAAGGAACCTAATTACCTATGTTCCATGATACGTATTGGTTTTTTATTAATTTACCTGTATGTTTTGGAAACGAAAAAGAACAAATACTTAACTTAAAAAAGTTTTAGTTTTTTAATTAGAGATAATTAGTTGACCTGAAAATATTTGTCAACTCATGCCAAAAATTTAAAATTATTAGCAATGCCCGCCTTTCCCACTACCACCTCATTTCCTTTCCAGGATAAACAAGATAATGCCAGAATGTTTATTCCGTTCCAAATCTCATTTACAGCTACAGACTGCGTTATTGAATCATTGAAACAACCAGTTGCCATTATTAACAATGAGAAAGGAAAAATGATAATTAAATAATTATTGGGGGTAGAGTAAATATTACAATATTTGAGCTAAATGAGCTCAAATGTATGTACACATAGAGAAGAAGCTATAATCATTAATATCACATTGACTGTTTTCGTGGTATTGGTACTGGTCAGCTGTTTATGCGTATTATACATGTATACATTCTTTCTTCCACCAAATGAAAATAATACTGTTAGTCTGTCTGAATATACCACTACCCTAAATAATAAAAAAACTTCGAAATGACAAGTCCATGTACTCTGTGGACAAGTCCTTAAAATCTGTCACTGACATTAATTTGCTATCACAGTCACTGTCAGCTGTCAGTTTTGTTTGTTAGATTGTCATATTTGTCATTTTGTTTGTGATGCGGTTGCTGCTGCGGTTCTCTAATCGCTTTTCTATTTCGTTTTGCAGATGCAGTTTACTAACTATGCAATTACAAACAATTTAATTCTTATTTAAAATTATCCACAGAAATATTATACTTTGTGCATGGTCGTAACATTGTATGTATTACTGAAATGAAAAAATAGTTATATTATCTTAAATAAGTAGGTATCGTAAGAATGGACGTAGATCTGCTTCGACCAGGCACTGTGCCTTTATCTCCAGATACAATACTTTGGTTTGAATTTCTTCTAGACCCAAATTTACTGAAGAGACATCTTAGCAAACCCAATCCAGGTAAGAAATCTTGTTTACTAAAAATCAACAAGTTCCAAAACACTACTTACTCATGAATGTTTTTTGGGCTTTTATTCCTTAGTTTTGCATTGCATATTGACTAGCAAGCTCGCCTAACAAGTCGCAAAGATTCTATTTACTACTATTAATGTGATAATAACCGAGGTACCCAAACAGATCAATTAAAATATTTGAATATTCTACTTTTTAACAACTTACCATGTGTTATTCTGCCACATTTGCAGAACCTTCAGCGTGTGAGTTGATAGAGGAGTTCCTATCAGTTGACACAAAGAATGGTACCTCCAAGCCCACTAGCGAGCGTGTGGTGGATGTGGATGCCCCACCAACCCCACCATTACCTACTACTCCAGCACCAGCACAGTTCACACGGAAACAACTTGCTCTGAAGATTCTTGCTTTAAAAGTTGCTTCAACTTTACATTGGAATTTAGGTAAGCTCAATTTTTTTTTTATTACAATTGTATTAATGGTTAAAGAATGCATAGAATGAAATTTTGTTGGGATCATAAGACTAAAAAGAAAGATTCCTCCTTATTTTACTAAAAAGACTGTAAAGCTCTTACCACACGCACAAGCTTTACCATAGTTTGGCCTTCTTGGCACGAAAAAACTGAACACTTTGTGTCTACCACACAGCACAGTTAAGTACGCCCAAGCCACATTCTTGTCAAAATTCTTGGCGTGGAAACAATGTTTCCCAACATTTTTTATGCTTTTATTTTTCAAGTGTTTGCTATTAAAAAAAGACCATGCCAAACGTAAACAATTAAAGTGGAAAAGAAAATGCCTGTTGAATAGAAAAATTCATAGACATTTAATGTAGTTTAGAATTTAACTGGTTTGCTGCCAGTTCCGCAAATTTGCAGAGTGAATGTACGGAAATACTGGTTTGATCCAGTTTTTGGCAGCGAATGGGTTAAGAGATGATTCAAACGATTTTCGTAATTATATAGGTACGGATGGTTGAAAATGCGTGAATTGTTACATTTAGTTATGGCTTGAACACTGAACGCCCAACCACACGCACAGACAAGTACGGGCAGGCCGGGCTTGCACAGGCAAAATTTCAAGCAAGTCGAAAAGAGCGCAAGTCGCGCTGTGGGGTTGGCGCGTGATACAGTTCTACCAACTTCACGCTCCGTGTTCCGTGTAAAAACCGGCCTGCACAGGCAAAACTGTGGTGAAGCTTTTGCGTGTGGTAAGCCCATAAGAGTAAACAGAACAGTCACCAGACTGCTCCCGTGCAAACCTGTTAATAATATCCTACTAATATTGTTAACGTGAAACTTTTGTATTTGTTAGGTACTTTTTTACCCTTAAACTACTGAGTGGAATTAGCTGAAATTTGGCACATATAGATATAGATCTAGCTTAACATATAGGATAATTTTCAAACTGTATTTGTGTTCTTTGGGATAATTTAGGATGTTGGTGGTTTAATTTTGAAGTCTACACAGACCAAGTCGCAGGCAGAAACTAGTCAAACATATTGTTATCTGTAAGAATTTATTAAAAAAAATAGTATTCTTTTTTTAAATTAATTCTTGTGTGTAATTAGAATCTGATACGATTGTCTGAATATATGAATTTACCAATTATAATTAATTTTAGTTTTTCTTAATTATTTGGACCTTGAAAGTGCAAGAGAAAATTATGACCTTTCATTCCTATTCTACGACTTCTTATCTGCATCCTCTAAGTACTCCTATAATATTTTCAGACATATTTGAGAGCAAGCTGCCTCCCCAGATACAGCAGCAATTAATGCAGGATCTGGTGTACATGTCAACCGATGCTGCCTTTGCTGTCCCCCCACAGGTAATGTTACATCTAACTGGGCTTGCTTTGACCTAAGAGCGCCCATCCCCTCATCATTCCCATACAATGCTCGTACGTGATTACGGCATTATAACAAATCCCTCCAAATATATTTTTAACACATGGGTATCTTGTGGTTAATATCTAAGTTCCTTTGTAAAGAAAAACAACTTCTTTGAAAAAAAAAATTCAGTAAACACGTCCAAAAATCAGTTTTTATGCACAATTTTTATCTGAAATTTGGGTCTTCTGCCCGCGACTAAGACCACGTGATTATTGTTATAGATTCCAAATTTTTAAATGAAATGCGTAGTTGTGGAGACTCCTCCACATATAAGCAAATTTTACCTCTTTATACTAATATACCTACACGCTGGCCCTCAGCTGCTCAGCTGGCAAACATACGCCAAATGTATTGGCCTCTTGGTAGTAGAAATCTTGCAAAATGTATAGTTAAAAAATGCATCAAATGTTTTAAATATAAAGAAATTATTTATTTATGGGTAATGTACAATATTTACACGAATAAAAATAATAAAGTAAAACCTATAGCTATTAAACTAAAAAAAAAACTAAGACAATAAGGCATCAAATAATTCCCTTACATCGCCGTCGACTGGGAAAGTGCCCAACAGACTGGCGGCATTGCCACGTTGGATGGCAATGCTTAACTTCTGTCCAAGGTAAAAACCAGCCCTTGGATCACGGGAAGTGTCAACCAACCTTTTGGAAATTTCCTTAAAAAGTAGATGAACACTCGAACCCTACGACCCAACGATAAATAAATTTAATTTAAATAGATTTAGTAACATTAGAGCTTAAGAAAATATTTGGTATATGGCAGCTGATTTCTTTTTTATTTATGTTTCATTTAGGAAATAGCAGCTGAGTTATTGCAACAGCCACAGGTGCAGTTCGCTTTGGTGATGTACCACCGCTGGATAGTCAGGTTCCCTGTGAAGGCAGCCCTGTATGCTAAGTCAAACAAAATGTCTTATGTCCATATGCAAGTACCTTTTGAGTTTACATGAATTTGTTATTTATTCTATATATGGCCTATTAAGCACTTAGATTGTAAACTATCTTTTGTTATTTTTTTTTTAATAATGGCTGCAATTAAAAGTTAATTGTTTATATTTCTACCTTGTACGGTCAGCAGCAAAACTCAATTAACACAACATTTACATATCATCTAAAATCTAAATAGACACAATATGATACTCACAATGTAATACTTTTCAAAATTACAGGTCATAGCCCAGAGTTTATTTAATCTTGATTTTCCATCCTTTCCGTGTTTCCTCTAATATTGAGGTCAATAATAATGATGAAAAAATCCGACTCTGTTAATCGACTGCTGACCGTACCTACATATAGCATGCCAAATTATGATATTATATATTATATCTATGAAATATGTAATGATAGCAAATATTTATCTGGTTAAATATTTACCAAAATTATAAGTCCACTTCTAACATTGATAATGTTTGTTATGACAGACCTGGCATGCAGTTAGACAGTGCTTACCCTCCGCTGAATCAAAACTTCGAGAAAATCTTGCGAATGTGCGAAGCCTCTCGCTTACAAAGTATCATATTCTTGGATGAGATACTATCGTATTATGAACCGACATCAAGTACTGGTCGTAAAGAATCTAAAAAAATTAAAGTCCCTGTATCAGAAACTTTTGTCCATTTAACTGAAGATTCATGTGATATGAATCATAACTGGAATGCTGGTGGCGTTCTGATTAGCCAGCATGAACTTGCAATGCAAATTCATTTCGATCTATGTTACAATTATTTCTTCTATGGTCAACATAATTTGGCAAAGAAACATATACTTGGCTGTAGAGAAAACTCAAATCTGCTAGAGAGAGAAACGTCAATCTATGGATATGGCCCACACAGAGTAATGCCCTGGGGAGAATTTTACTATGCAAGTATGGCAAGAGATGATATCTTAGGATACATAAGGGCACTAAATTTGGGCTATGAAGTGTTAAATGAGGAACCCTCATTGTTACAAAAACTACAGGATTCTATAGCTAATCACTACACCGGAATCATCGCAGTTCTGCAAGCTGATAACTTGACGCGAGAGATCCCAATGATTCACAGACAAGTTGCTGAACTTGATATTCAAGGGTCTGCTTCCAGTGGAGCCTTTACCGTAGCCCGTGATCTCCTAAACAGAGTGTCGGCGCTGAATGCCGTGAGGTACGCTCTAGAAGGGGGGTTACCATCTAGCCATCAAGACTTCCTCAACAAATTCAAAACAGTCGGCATAAAGTTTTTTGATCTTTTGTTCTGGGCACTCGCCCCTGTTTTAATGTCCGATTTATCAGAAGCCGACTGGGAGAATTTAAGAACGTTCTACCTACACTTAGCTACATCACAGTGTAGACTTCCAATCGATAGAATTGATGAGTATTTGAAAAAGCACATTGGTGAATCGGCAGAGGTAATAAGGAAGAAGTTGATTTCCGATGAGCAATTAAATACAATCCTCAATGATCCCGTCAACATCGACGATGAAAATATGGATATTCCTCGAGAATTACTAACTGATGATTGGGAAACACCAGATTTTGAGTTCAAGACTGTGCCGGAGTTAGAAATGGGTAGAATCAAAAAGCGTCTAATTGAGGCTTCCACGGCGGACGAGGTTCGAATGTGTTTGGTGAAGTTAGCGATGATGGCTCCAGCGTCACCTCTGTGGAAAATAAGCCCGTCTTGGAAGCCAGCAGGAGAATTGTGTAATGCCTTGATATCTTTGCCGAGAGGATTCCTACAAGACTTTGGTTATGTGGTCTCGGGTGCGGCTAGAGCAAGAGCGGAGGCGGGATGTTCCCGCGCAGCTTTATCGTTACTCTCGGTGTTAGAAAGCGAAGCCCGCAGTCAGCTGGGCGGCGGCAATGATCCCACATTGTACCGTTTGTGTCGTCAGCTGACGTGGGAGGTACTCCTGCTACAAATAAATGTAGTGTTGAGCGAATGGCCACACCACCGTATTAATTTAACAGTATTGGCAAACAAATGCAAGGCTTGTATTGCTGCTGTAACGTCTGGTGACAGCATTCCTAGACCACAGGTGAGATAAACTAGGCCTTTACAATATATATGACGATGCTTACTTTCTGAATTTCATGTTAATTACTTTATTTATCCGTAGGTTATTGAAGCGTGTTGGATTTGTCTGATAAATGCTTGCGAGTGGGAAGGAGTGGGCATTACGACGGGGCCCGGAGAAGTCGCCGCAGCTCTTTGTGCCGCCTGCTTCGAGTTGCAACGAGGGAAAGCATCTAGGAAGTTTCCCAGACCATTGTGGGATTTCGGTACGTGCCATGTTAGTTAGACAAACTGCACACATATGACACGTAGAGCTTGAGAAAGGCACTGTTACAAATCTGTAAGTGTCAGGAGCGACGGTCTAAAACGCTGAACATTCTCTAAAACTATGGTGTGCCATATTTACGTCCTCCCATAGGTACTGTAAAAGTCTAAGATCCGACCTTTACTCATCTGTTTAATTGATAAAAGTACTGTATTCCAAATTTAGTATGTAAAAAGAATATGTCGCTAGCTAAAAAAATCCTGGCCAAACTAAGGCTAATTAAAATTTAAAAAAACCTTTTTTGAATTTGATAAATGAGTGAAGGTGATTTTTAATCGTGTCCTCTACTCCTCCTCTCTAGTTTTCACTTTAATCTCCTCTTTTCAAAGACTTTATACGTACGGCGAAATGTGTTGTAATAACTCCTTTGCCGTAGGTTTAAACCTTAATAAACATAAATGTCGTGACCCGCAGTCTTACCTTGTAGATACCACCCATACCTGTTAGACTTACAAGCATATAAAACAATTTTCCTTCGTTATTTGGTGATCAATCAAGAAAAAGCTTCGTTCTCTTCTAGCGCTGGCTGTGTACTGCTCAGGCCCCGCCCCGGTGAAGAGGTCGGCAGGTGGAGCGCCAACACATTCCCGCGACGCGCCCGGCTCCTCCGAAGCACGAAACGCATTCAACGGCTTCCTGTCTACCCTCAGAGAACCTCTCGCCGTGAGCGTGATGCTCTCACTCCTCGCCAGAATCCACAATGTTCTAATAGATGACAACTCTCTCGAGCTTGTGGTCGACTACACCAATCTCTGGCCGAATAACATATCGAATGTGAATAATTATAACGCAAAGTTTGTGCTCGAATCTCTTACGGATCTTCTCGAGAGAAGTTTGAAGCTGTATCCTTATAATACTTCATGGCAAGTTTTTTTTTATTATTAACTAGCTGACCCGACAGACGTGGTCCTGACCCTGTCTACTTTACCTACCTACCTACCCAACGCTACCCACCCAACCCTACCTACCAACCTATCCTACCTACCCAACGCTACCTACCACAATTTTCTCACCATATAAACCTTCCCTGGACTTCCACAAATATTCCAAGACCAAAATTAGCCAAATCGGTCCAGCCGTTCTCGAGTTTTAGCGAGACTAACGAACAACGATTCGTTTTTATTATTTAGATAGAAGAAGATAGACTTCGTCCGCGTGAAAGTCTGTTATCCCACCAAAAACATTTTCATGTAAAATGTTGCCAAGACGCGAAATAAATCTGCTCGCACTGTCAAAAAGTTATCAGATCTCTTCTACCTATAATCTCTACTTTACTTGCCCTAACTTCACAAACTCCACTCCTTAGTAAAAATATTTATATGTGGCTAGGCCGTTTCCCTACCGTTACATGGGCGTAAGGTGAAAAATGTATTCACTGTTCATTACTTTACTGTTAAACAGTAACGAAACAGCCAAGCCACATAAATATTTTGACTAAAGTGTAGAGTTTGTGAAGTTAGGGGTGGAATATTTTCTTGAAATTAATGTAAGGGTAGAACTTAAGGGCTGACTGAATTTTTTGGGTGTCACAGTTTCGTAATTAATTTGACGATAAGAAGTAGGCACTAAAAAGTGAAAAATAAAACTTTTTAACAAAAAGACAACCGCCTTCAAAACGTAAAAAATAACTTTCAATTCGCAAGTCGGTGGCAATACAAAACCAAAGCCGCCGACTTGCGAATTGAAAGTGATTTTTTACTTTTTGAAGATTTTGTCTTTTTGTTAAAAAGTTTTTTTTTATAATATGTAGTGAAATATGGATGACAGTCGAATGTGTTCCTCGTCAGGCTCCGCTTATACGGCGACGTGGAGATGGCGGAGAGTCGTTGGGGCGCAGCCCTACGTCGGTACCTGTGCGGTGCGGCGGCTGGCTCGTGGCACTTCGCTAAACGCGCACCCGACGAGCCGAGCATAGCACGACGCGCGGCGCGATGCTGCCAGGCGCTCAATGCTCCCACGCAAGCCGCCGCACTGTGCCAGCTGCCGGACGAACCTGACTATACCACGGCCTTCAAATGCCTCGCAGAAAAGGTAAGCAGCGATACAAAAATCCCCGATGACCACTTGAATCGCCAACCTTTAGACGCCCACTCAGTCTGGGCATAGGTCTCCCCCAAAGGGGGTTTCGGCATGCTTGGCCGATGCACGTTGACGATCGCAGTAGGTGTTATGGTACTCAGAAGGACGCTGCTGCCTATCCCTTGGTTAATATCCCTCTCTCGCTTTCTATGACACCCACGGGTAGAAATGGGGCGGCGCTATTCGCGGCCGGCACCACCACCTTTTAACCGCCCGACTTCATGTCAGTTGTGGTGCCTCCAGCGCACGGCACAGTGAATAATATTAGTAATTCATCTAACTTCGGACATTATTTTCAGGATTTCTAAATAAGAGACTAAATTGTATTAAATGGTAAATGATTACTTATTTAACTGTTTACCTAATATAAAAACCTTGATAGAATACAGCGTAATTAAATAAAAAACAGACTTAACGAGCTGTGGTATTTGGTCGTAAATATACGACGCTGGCGTCCATTAGACGCAAAATATTTGTTTTTATTAATCCGACGTAAGCGGTAAGGTAAAGGGTTAAGCTGAGATCTATTCGTAAAACGTGCAGAGGCCAGCACATGCTACACAAGCTACAACAATCTATCAAATTTCTTTGATAGATTTTCAACTTTATTACAATAGAATAAGGTTCATATTCAAATTGGAAAAATTGATAGTTTGGTATGGCTTGATGTGCTGGCGTCTGTACTTGGACTTTATTAAAACTATTAATGTTTATATCGCTTTAACACATTCCGTGTTGTAACTGTAGGTGTATTAAAATTTTGATAGTTTTAAAATCTTTTATCTTCATTCATATCTTAAGGGCCCTTTTCCTGTCATGCGTATTTTTGCCCGCGCGCGGACTTGGTCCGCATGCGGGTGATAACAAACTCATGGCCATTCTCAGAACTAAGATTTCGTTTGCCGCCGCAGTGTCGTTCGTGTCGCCATTGACTAAACTCGTGCGTACTATGACCATGCGTGCGACCCGCGTCACAGTAAAAACAAAAGTGAAGGCAGAAGAACGCTGCTTAACCCCTCGTTTACACCAAGAAACAAGTATAATACATGTTTTATACACAACTTGATAAAACATGTCCAATACTAGTCTTGACACAATTTGTAGAATACATGTTTTGTTTTATCTTTTGTTCAGACCGGATTAAAAATAAGTATTTGCAAAACAAGTATAATAAAAGTTTTGTCTAAAACAAGTTTTATACTTGTATTTGAGTGTGAACGATATTACAGACATTGCATAAAACTTGTAGAATACATGTATTATACCTTGGCGTAAACGAGGGGTAACTGCTTTAGGGACCACTGTAATAATAATAATAATATTTGGGGACATTTTCACACACGGCCATCTGACCCCAAACTAGGGAGACCCTGTACTATGGGTGTCAGACAGCTGATATACATACACAAATACATTTTTTTTTGTAAATACATACATATATAGATAAACAACACCCAGACACAAGGCAAACACAAGTGCTCATCACACAAATGTTTACCCTGGGCGGGAATTGAACTGCTACACGTGCTCTTTCCTTATATCGGTATTTGTGTGCTACAGACGGGCACCGCGGCTGATGCTATGGACGGTTACTACGGGTGCATCTGGGACGGCACTCTACTGGAGGTAGGCGTGGCACTTCACGCGCGGCGCGGGGAAGGGGGGCGGCGAGCACGCGCAGTACGCGCGGCCGGCGCGCTCGAGCTCAACGCGAACAACAGCGAAGACATACAGAGAGAAGCCGCCGCCATACGACGTGCGAGGTTACTGCGCGCGCTTACCAACCAGTATGTCGCGTAATCACTCCTGCGCATAAGTATATTGTGTGACTAACACTGGCTTGGCCACCATCAGGGATTTTAATTTAGATAACAAAGTTATCGCCATGGTATTGATAACTCATTATATCTTCTAAACTAAGACCTGATTAAATCTGTGACTTGGCGCGAAATTGCGACTAATTAGCGATTCAATTTGGAACAAAACAGATCTTCGCTAGGTGCCCTAGTTTTTGAGATATAAATGTGGCCTAGCTAGGGAGACTCTCCAGCTCGGCCACCTATAAACCCTTATATCTTTTAAACCAGTGACCGACAAATTTCGACTAATTAGCGACTAACTTTTTGTGTTATCAAAATTAAAATCCCTGGTGGCCAAGCCAGTATCAGTCACACAAGTATGTTTTCTTTGATCCTTTATTTTTAATAAGAGTTTCTTGTGATACGATTAAGTGTAATATACATAAATATATCATAATCAATTTGTTTTATTAGGGCATCACTTTTCTCAAAAAATAAACATGGTGTATTTTACAGTAAATAAATGCTTTAATTAAAAATAAGTACATAAAACATTAAAATCCTGTCATCAATGTGCAGGACACATCGGTTTGTTTGTATTTTTGAAAACACTTAAGGTTTGGAAATCTTATCTAAGAACATGTTAGAATAGCATATTGTATATATGTCTTCATGTAAAAATATTATAAATTATATTCATCAGTGTAAATTACGACAAATTTTGTAGAAGCAAAACTTTCTAAACCAACTTAATACAACAGTAACATTCCAATGTTAGTACTGGTAAATAGTATGGCACAATATCATTCAATTTCGTAATACATACAAGAAAATGAAGCACGTAATAATTTGGTATCAAAGTTATTTTATTTTGGTATCATTTTGACATAAATTTTCTAGAACTCATGATTATAATATTCCAAAGTATAACAAAAGTAAATAATAAAATTCCCTAACTTCACTTACGTTTATTTTTTATTATTTGTTTTTTTATTGGAACTGATATTAATATACTACAATATAGTATCAGTGGTTTATAAACGTTTTCTTATACATACATGCATAAAGGTTTAATGCTAGTCTCACACTATATAAAAATCAGTCATTTTCCTGTTTAGAGAGCCATTTGAGTTTTTAACACATTTCTTATCACAAGTTTTTGCGCTTCAAGGTATACGCTTATAAATATATATTATACTTCATAACATGTATATACTGTAGTTTACGGAGTTACATTAAGTTTATCACCATGAACGGTCATCAACCCCAAAAATTATGACACACAGATGTGAATGGACAAACTATGTACCTATAGGTAACTAGCAAATTCCTAGCAATTTTTTAATTACTTTTTTGTATCTAACTGTACTATTCAAAACACATATATGAAGATCTCTGTAAGAGCTTACAATCTATAAACAGACAAGTATATAAAATATATGTTAATATGAAGTACATATAATATAGAAAATACGTGGATTCTCACATTGTATTTACTTGACATAAGTGCCGAGGTATTTCTGGCAGTTGGGGCAGTAGTGGTCAGAGTTTTTAGCCGATTCAGCGCCATACGGAACACAGCACAAACAACTGAAATTCAAATAATTGAAATTAGTACTTAAGAGGTCAGCACATCAAGTTACAATAATCTGTAAGTTGTAATAATTTCTTTGACAGATTTTCTACTTTATTACAAAAGAATAAGGTTCATACTTAATTGGGATAATTTATCAGTTTTGGTATGGCTTGATATTATTATGGCGTCTGTACATTAAGTCAGACCCACAAACGCAAGTGTATCCTTTGTAAAAAATAGGTATGCTTTGCAATTTTGAACATTAAGTAGGTAGGTACTTACCACAGCATGCCCCAGAGTGCGGCTGCCATATGCGTGCGCGAAGTAGTTGTGTACTTGACAGCAGTCTTCACAGACGCGTGACAAAACTGACACGTCGTCACTGTGTTCTCGGGACCCAGTAGCTGCATCTAAAACAATTGCACTGATTATTTCAGTTATTTGGGTCAAGTCTCTCTGGGGGACGTTTTGAATACGAAAACAAACTCTCATCACGCAATGGTTAAACCCAGCCGTCCAAAATCTGCCCCAAGCGAAAGTTGACTCAGTAAAAGATAAGATACTGATAAGTGTCTGGTGGACCAGTGCCCGGTTTCATCTACTACTGCTTCCCAAGATCTGGCCAGAGGACTACGGCAGATCCCCGGACCTTGGCCCAACAAATTACCAAATTTTTTGGAATTTGGGCAATTTCTTGTACGAAAAAAAAATCTATTCCGATGAGGCAGTTAAAACCGTCTTAGTATATTTATAAAATGGCGAAAGTGTAACTAATGGTTTACACTTTTATTGTTAAATATAATTTCATAATATTTGTTTAAGTACATACCGTTGGTGCTACTGGCATCACTGGTTCCGGCATTGGTTGCATTGTCGGAGCCTGGGCTTTTGGATTAAACTTCTTTATCTGTAGGAAAATACACAGTCTAATTAAAATGTATATGTGTACCATCATGATCACACCTGAATTCCCCAAAAAAATATTTCGGTAAACGTTTATGTATCCACTAAAGCCCGTCACAGACGTAGCTATAATATATATTAATATAATTCATAGCAAGGCATATTATACGTAATAAATATATTACGATATATTTATTACGTTTACGTCAATAAAATATGTGGACAGATATAGCAAGACATATTAATATATATATACATATATATTTCAAAAACGTGCAGCAAACAATGACCGCTGACTTATTAAGGGCTAAAATATATTATTATATTATAACTACCGTGTGTGGTGGCTAGCTATAATATAATATAGGTATAGCATAGTATATTATATTATAGCTACGTATGTGACGGGCTTTATCCGTGAGAATTTTCTTACGTGTCCCAAAGAATCATGGCGAGATACATAGGTACATTCATTTAGAGGGCTTAAAATATGTTCCAATGTGAAGAATACATTACCAGGAGTAGATTGATATACTTACCATATTTTTAAACCCCCGCATAATTAAAATATTACGAAATGAAAATAACACTTTTTCGTTTCATCTCGATGCCCATTTTGTGTTTATAATAAAAATAAAGTTACAGGCGATGTTAACGGATCTATCAAATTGGCAGACAAGTGATGTGACAAGTGAGTGGAAAAAAATATTTTTATTTGTGATATTATTTCCCATAAAACGATGCAATTTCAGTGTAAGAACTGCGAAACGGCGGCTATCTGTGTCACTGTTACTGTCAGTCGCTGTTTCGTTCTGAAATAATGAGTTTTTCGTTAAACTATTCACTTTTTTGCGGGGTTTTAAAAATATTGTAAATGCCTGAAGATACTCTTTAGGTACCCAAGAATATAAGAATCAGAATTCCAACTTCTCTAAATATCTTTATTTTTTTTGTACAAATTCTGCCATTATTCTTCTTTTTTTTTTAAATATTGCTCAAAATATACCTAATGCCTATTTGCTATATTTATAGCCATAAATATAGCATAAAGCTTCTGGGATAACGTAGCTTCCTATTAACGAAATATTTTTTAGAATCAAAGTCAAATCATTTATTTCAATTAGACCATTATATGGCACTTTTGAACGTCAAATGAGAAAAAAAAATCGATCCTAGGTGCCCATTCCAAAAGGTAATCGAAACGATAATCTCGGAGATAAGCGCATTCAAACGGAAAACAACTTCCGCTTTAAAATATTAGTCTATATAAGTTCAATGTTAAATAAATAGGCTGTTTCATACGGATATCAGGAAACGGAATTATTCTATTCTGAGAGCATTACCTACGTCATGAAATAAAATAAATCTGACCCACGTGCGTCACGCCATTCGATATAAAGTGCATATATAAACAAGTAATGTGAAAAAAATATTAATAGTCTGTAGGCAGAAGATGCTATCTTAAAACATTTTCTATTAGTAGGGGAGAGGCACCGTATATCGGATAGTTGCGCAAATTGGGATAGTCGACTATCTCGAAATTTTTGAATAGCGACATCTATTTTTAATTTCATATACTTATTGGTAATCGTAAAACAGCGCCACTGCAGAAAGTGTGACAGTCTCTAAACAAAAATGGCGGAACAGTGAGCCGACACAACTTTTCTCGTAAGTAAAAAAAATATTATTGTGTATAAAAGTGTTGTTTTCGTTCTAGTAAGCACAATTTATTTTTGTCATTGCTATGTTTTATCATAGGTAGCAATTATTCAGTTGTTTAAACCCATTTTATTTCAGAAAATAACAATGTTTTAAAAGTTGTTGTTCTTATTCATCCATGTTAAATCTCAATATCGGATACCTACGTGTGCCCAATATCGGATATCCGATAGAACGAAACTCATTATTACATATTGTAAAATTTTGGTTATCCATGTCGTTGCAATGTTTTATGTTTTTCTTTCAGTTTCACCATGTCTTCAAGATTAAATAGAAAAACATGGGATAGCAAATCTATGAAAATCTTATCTTATCTTAAGGCTTCGAAATAATATGGTGTTACCAAAAGTAATTAAGAGAACTATATTAAGAGTCCCAAGAACATAGACGAGCTCCTGGCAACTAAATTAGGCAGAAAAGTTACATTTGACAAAATATTAAGCACCTCGTTTTATTTTAAAAAGTACCTAGTCGCCTAATACCAGATATGGTAATTGCCCTATTATCGGATATCCGATTAACGGTAACCTTTTTGAAAATAACAATTTCTCCCAATTTTTGTAAAATAAATATAATTTTAATAAATTAAATGTAATGCGTTAAATAGTTACCAGTTTCTTATAGAATATAAGATGCAGATAGTTAAAATGTAAAATTTTAAGGTCAGAGCCAACGTTTACTATTTTTTTTTTAATTTTTAACAAAAGTATCCGATAATCGGTTCCTCTCCCCTATTATGACGGGCTGGTGTCCGCAACTCCACGTCTCAGCGCGTATTTGGCGTACTAAATTGTTAAGTAATAAATAGGTACATCACCAAAAGAGATAAGTATCCATGTCGTGGGAAATAGTTGAAGTTTACTTAGAAACCAATGGAGGCTATCAAATAAAATTTAATTAAATCATTGAACTGTTTATTCTCTTTTAACTGTATTTTATTTTATTCATAAACACCCATCGGTTTCTAAGTAAACTTTAACAAATCGCGAAGACATGAATATTTATCTCTTTTGGTGACTGTACATGGATCATGGTCCTTAAAATGAAAGCAGACCCTAAAATAGTTGAGAAACGGCTAGGCAGATGATGATGATGATGGGCCTTGATTGTCCTTTTAGAAGTACATAAACTCAACAACAAGTCCATTAATACTATCCTTTTTTTTCGTAAGTATATACGTATATTGAACCCAATATTTTTCTTAATCGGAACATTTGTAACTTTAAAATAAATAATACGTGATTAGATTGCTAGTGTTCATGGAGTTTCTTGCTCGATCTTCTGCATAGAAACCTACTGTTTGGAACGAGCAATTTGACAATTCAAGTGTAAATGGTTTATTTGAAATAGTTCAGTAAGTAAATGGTTTTGAGTTTGCTTAAATTTAACTAGGTACAATATCAGTCCGACATAAAGTGATAGTAAATTGAAGTTCCTATCTACAGGAACCTCAATTTGATAATGGTGCCGATTCCCTTGTTCACAAACTAAACTAAAATAAGTCAATTGGCATCTCTTACTATCAGGCACGTTATGAAAAGGACGGCGACAGATAAGAACTAAGTTAGAGATGTCAAATTAGTTTTTTTCTTGAACTTCGTCGTGTTTTTAATCAATACGTTCTGAAATGACAACTATAATTGTATGAACATTTTAGGTCAACTTAAATTGGCAGCTCTTATTATTATCTGTCTCTTTTTTGTTTTATTGGATAGAAAGAGATATAAATAGCTCAAAATAAGTTAAGCTTGTGTATAAAAGAATTGACACCATTGTCAATAAAACTACTAAATTTTAGTTTAAGACTTTTGTTGCTGGCTGTACAGTCTAGTAAAAGTAGTGGGTAACTAAGATGGCAACCTGCCAAAATCAATTTTTAAAAGATAATGCGCTTAAACATATAGGTAATTTCCTGCATCATTCATTACCTGAACTTGGTTCTCGTACTCCGAAGGATACAGAGGAAGTCCATCGTTGTCCATGGCTGGTCTGTAACACAAAACATTTAATTAAGCTAATGGGCGATGGTGAGTCGTAACTTATCACTGCTAGACTAAAAGCTTGCTTTGCACAAATAGAGGGTGCAGGAGAGAGATCAATATTGTGAAAGTCGACACCGAGCAAATCACTAATCATGGTTTAAATGTTAGATTTAATTAAGCAAACAAGTTTGGGCTCTGGTCTCAACCGGGCGCATCGAGGAATGGTGAACTCCAATGGTTTTTTTTATGATTGATGGTTTGGATGATTCGAAGACATAGTTCTGAATTACTGAATATTATGTACTTAGATACTTAAATACAAAACGATGGCTTTATAAAGTTAAAACAAAAAATATATACTATTAACCCTCCGTAGACGGGTAAAAAAAAAGAGTACCTACCTAATGTGATCCATATAGGTACGCACACAATATTTTCCACGTGTGTTATTTACTTAACAAAAGCTGTATTATATGTTTGGATAACAAACACGCCACTACATATCAATATCATATAATCATGTTACATGATAACATGACATCCGCGCAGTTCTCACAATGCAAACTACAATAGGTACCTACAGTGTAAATTCATAATTCCATATTAAATATCTATCTGTGAAAGTACGTTAAGTTATGTCCGAAACAATGCATAGGTAATGCTTATGTAATAACTAATAAGTAATACACACACAAAATTGTCTTGTTATTATTTTAACGAGTGATTGGAGCATCCTTAGCAAATAAAGCCTAAATTAGAAGATTCCGTTTTTCCATATCTTTTAAATATTATTTACTTTTTATGAAAAAAGAAAATACAATAAACAAAAAGATAAAATAAAAAGCGACCACGAAAGCGACAGTATTTTGTGCGGCACACACACACTCAAGGGTGTGTGTAGAAAACGCGTAGATGAGTAAGTACAAATACCTAGGTAGGTACTAAGTATGAAGTCGTCGTAGTCATGTTGCTTGAAAAATTCAGACTTGTAGTCAAAACTCAACAAAATGTACGTAACTACGTACTCACTCTTTTAGTGCAATGTAGGCTTAGACCGTATGTACCTCCTCTAAGAAGAATGTAGGCTAAGCTAATTTATTACTATACCTACTCCATTTACAAGCTTTAGACTGAAGTTAAAAAAGGTTCTTTTTAATGCACACTTCGTAACAAAAGTACAATAAACATGATAAAGTTACGATAGACACCGAATGTATTGTAATCTATTTTTACAGTAGCTGTTGCGCGTATTTGTAACTACCTACCTATTGTAATAATTTATCTTCTAAAATTACGTGGCTTTCATTAGTTATTTAATTCCAATTTAAAATTACAGTGTCAATGCTAAAAACCTATCAGAAGCAGGAATGAACAATACCCGGAACGTTGTTCGTTTCACTGTAATTCTACCAAATTTAAAATGTTAGTTACCTAATCTTTAAAATACTTTTATTCTGTTTATAATATTATAAGTACGTCCACATATTTAGTACTATCATAGATCAATTTATTAAAATAATTATATTAAAATAAGTTTAATTAAAATTGTTTTAACTTATCTTTGAAATAAAATGTTTTGCATTCCTACTTCTATGAGCCTCTTTTTTCTAATGCTATTATAAATGGAGTACCAGTGAAGTAGAAGTTAAGTAAGTAATCAATGATTGAAGTAGGTACCTATAGCTAGCTCGACTAAACGACCTTTAAACTTATCTTTGAAATAAAATGTTTTACATTCCTGCTTCTACGAGCCTCTTATTTCGAATGCTATTATAAATGGAGTATAGATAAACCACTAAATGGAAAGCTATTACTTAGAGCGATGTCCTGGGAAAAATAAAGGTTACCCCTGTACGCAACATACGCGCTGAGACGTGGAGTTGCGGACACCTCCGTCATACTTATTTTACTACTACTACTTAGAAAGAGATGGTTGGCCCACAGTGAACGAGATAGTGATTTAAATAAGTGTGACTTCAAGTAAGTCGAAGTGTGGGCTCCATTTTTACTTATATCATCATGGCCTACCATGGTAATACCTACTCTTTGAACTTAAGGGGCAGAGTTGCCAACCATGTTGCACAGTAAAACTACAGAAGACAAAGAAAATATTAGAAAATTGTAAACGATTTTGACAATAGACCGTAAAATTGATGAGAGAATAACATTTCCTCAATCACGGAAAATGAGGCATACGTATAAAACGTACCTATATAAATATAATATATGTAGGTATAATATACAAATATCCGTGCTCAAAACTTACAAGGAAAACGGATAGATAGGGATGTACCTACTTACATTGGCAATTATGAGATTCTATTTAGTTTATTAACAAATTATAAAGTTAGAAGAATTCGATGGAAACCTGATGCATTTGGAGTCCAAATCGAAAAGTCGATTCAACACTTTTTTGAGCTAGTACGAAAGTAATGGGCCTCTTGGTTCAATCACCACCCTTGGCTGACTGGTAGAGAATGCTTAAGGTAATAAGTCCGTCTTTGTACCTTTGTACATGAAGTAATTAAATAAATAAATAAATGGGACTGCAGTTTTGGTAAAATATCCAGGCATGTTTTAACAGTTTTTGTGAATTCTACGTTCTTCCTGCCTAGCATAATATTTGAACTTTGCAGTGTTTTCTGCAGATTTTTCATCGATAATTTCGAAAGTAGGTATCAACCTAACCTAACGGCGAAAACTGTCAAAGTGTGACAAAGTGACAAAGTGTGACAAAGTGTGTTCTGAAAGATAACTTACAAAATCTCATTCTAGGCTAAAATCACAATAAAAAATAAAAAATACCCGCCTTTCTCGTCCTGGTGCACATAAGATATTTTAAGCACTAACTTTTAATTAGTAGCAAGCAATTGGAGTTCTTGAAATTGGTAAATAAATTACGACTGAAACGTCGTATCCACGTGAGAGTTTTTGTGTTCGATTGAGCTTCAAAACGTGGAATCGGTTGGCGTAAAAAAGTGATTTTGCCAAAAGTGACACATATGGGTCTTAAAGTCGCAACGACGAAATGCAAGGTTCGGACCGCGCTCGTAACAGGGGGTCTACTCTCTTTCTTCGAAACGAAACTTCGCAAACGAACGAAATATAAACGAAATTTCGTTACTGACCCTACTCTATTTTATTTTCGGACACGCATATGAAGTTCGGATTCATAGACAATTTTCGTGAATGAATGGAAGATGAAATAGAAATAAGATGTTCTTTATTTTTGCATTTTATATTTAAAATGTAGTTTATTAAATATTTCTTTGTTATATTCATGCAGAAAATATAAATATACAGATACGATTTATAGTTTTTACGAAATTCACCGAGATACTCTACAATACCCTTTCACGGTCATTGTTATCCGACTAATTTGAAGAGTAATAATTGATGGCAACGATGGGCAGTAACGTATGACAACCAAAAATATCCGTATATTCACACTTTACGCGCAATCTAATCATAACATGTCCACTTGAGATTTTTGTTTGAATCATTTTAAAACTTTTCTTAAGTTTGTTTCTCAAGTGTTGTGTTCATAGATATTCGAGCTGTGTTATTAAATCATGTTTCCAAGTGCTTTTTTACATACTTCGCAATCGCGGTACAATCTACAAGTTTTGTTTTGGATTTAGAACTTTGTAAGTACTTAAATAACATAGTATAATAACATTTAAATGCATTATACTTATTTTTACTAACACTGTATCGGCTACTCTTAATAATAACCATTTACATCTTTTTAGTTTAAAATGTCTACCTATATATTTCCTACAAACTCTAAGTCAGGAATTCAACTACTTATACTTAATACTAAATTGATTGTCCAGGCGGCGCCGGTTTCTTTTACGCTCTAAGCGTTCTGCACGAAGAGCAGCTTGGATCAAAAGCACTCTTGTAGCCATTTCAAGCAATTTTCTTACCAAATGTACGCTAACGAAAATCAAAAGGTAACACTTTTGGTTTCGTCAATTTGAGGTTAAAATTCCGAACAATCATCTGTCAAAATGAAATTTTCGGTCGGAATACTTATGAATTAGAGTAGGTTTAGAGACTCTAAACGTCAAACAATTTTCGTTCGGAACGAAATTTCGGAACGAATGGAACCGTGGTAGGAAACACGCGAAATTTCGATCGAAACTTCGTTTTTCGTTGAATAAGAGTAGACCCCCAGGGTGTTTCCAACTTCGTTACGTGTCATTTTTTTCGAATATTTATTTCATAATACATTTTTAATTAAGTATTCAAATGTACATATTTTTTTTTAAATTAATGATTAGTAGTCCTTAAAAACATGAAGACGATTAAAATTCCACGGTGTACTTATAGGTCAAGTCAAAGGAGAATGGCGAGACTACATGTATTGTGGGACCCAGTGTTAGGAGTAGCATACATTATAGAAACTTATGAATTGTTAAAGAACGACATAAGACTAACCAAAAAGCAAATGGGAAGTAAGTTATAGAAGATGGGAGAAAAAAGATATGAACGGTAGAAGATTATAACCTAAAATATTCTTAAAGTACTTTGGGCATGTACTTATTGGCCTATTATTCAGTAGTAGAATGGCTTATTCATACATATTTACTTAAATTCACACCTATATCCCGTGAGGGTAGGTAGAAACTACAGAACGCCATCTGCTACGATTCGTAATAGGTAGGTATCTACTTCTTTTACTTCATCCACGAACATACGTCCGCGCGTTGCGCCTGACTTTTTTAAGGACATCACTAATATTTTCAGTGGATTTTTCTAGGGTGTCCTCCCATTACTTGTCCAGAAACTAGATTGTGGTCAGGTTAAACCTAGCTAACATGTAGTTTAGCATCATTCTATTGCTCTTTCCAATCCATCGGCACAGTATGTCCTCTTCCATATCTACATCTCTACAAGCCATCATCTTAGCATTCACCCCCTTACTACCTACCATACCTATCATCTTTCACACAATCTATGCTGCTCAGGGGTTTGGCTAGGTTTACAGACATCAACCCTCGTTACAAAAAGGTTCATAAAATAGTAATAACTTTTTAAAGTGGTAAAGGTACACAATATGACTAGATAAGGAGTCCAGTTGTTAGATCTCCTAGAATATAATATAAATAAGCATATTTGCTCTGCTTGAAACTAGAGGTTTGTTAAATAAATAAAAATATATTTTAAAGAAATCGCTTTTATTTACTTTATAATGACTTATAAAATATTGAAGACATAAATTTGTTGTGAATCTTGGATATTTTTTTTTTAGTATGAAAGTATTGATTTATCTAATTAAAAGATTATCTAAGAAGGCAGCTGGTGCAGCGACATACCTCTGGTGTCTGGCATAGCCCATCTACCACAATATGCTCATAACATGAGAGCAACAGCCCACTGTCCATGTTCCCACGGGGCAATAACAATAGTATCCTAATATGGCATTTCGCCCCTCCAGCCAGGAGGCCAGGAGGCACTAGATAGGAATCTAGTGCGATGTATGTATAATACGACTTGCTACCTATATGCCTAGATTTAATTCGGGCACTTAGAATAAATGGGTGGTTGCCAAATAAATAGTTACCTAGGTGGAAATTGCAAATTCTAGCATTGCTAGGAATATAGAAATTAAAATCCTTTATAATTCGTTTTCTGAGCCCATCAGGTATAAGTCGCTTTTCAGCATCATTGCACTCCAAAAACAAGCAGCGCCGTGCTGTATCAGCCGCTCTTCTCAACGTGAGCAATATAATATGTTCAGCAGAAGTTTCCTGTAATGGACGTCTTGAGGTGGATGGACTAGCCTCTTCACCCTCTGCTGTGTCAGATATTCTTCTTGTGGGCAATATTTGTTCAGTAGATGTTTCCACTAATGGATTTCCAAATGTTGATGGACCAACCTCTTCAACTTCCACCGTTTGCTCTGTCTGTTGAGAAGATGTTGGTTGACTGATTGCAGAAGGTGAAACCACAGCAGAACTTCTATAAGAACTGTCCACCACTCTCTGTGCCCGTAAATAGCATGGCACACATATGTCCTCATTTAAGGTTAACTGAAACAATAAAAGTAAAATGTTGCCAAAAATAATAATATATTAGGATTTCATATCATTATTTGTAATATTAAATGTTTATAGGGTTACTGGTAAGGTTGGCATTCAAAAAGCCCACTTGTGATGAGACCTTGACAGTAACCTTACCTTAGGCTTACCAGTAACCCTATATAAATTGTTTTCATTACCAACCTGGCGGGGCCTTATCCATTCCGATACAATGTCTCTTATTCGGGTTTCCCTTTCAGACATCTCTGGTCGGACAACTAGCCTGCTCCTGATTCTCAAAATCTATCTGCCACATCCAGCACATACATCACGAAGGCCAGGTTGTGGTTGGGTCTCATGTTCAGGACCATCATTTGGGTTACTATTTA
This sequence comes from Charanyca ferruginea, assembly GCA_947361185.1. Taxonomy (NCBI): domain Eukaryota; kingdom Metazoa; phylum Arthropoda; class Insecta; order Lepidoptera; family Noctuidae; genus Charanyca; species Charanyca ferruginea. The sequence goes on along the minus strand of OX376059.1, from coordinate 13,271,615 downwards.
TCAACTCCCAACATGAGTGACAAATATAGTTGTCTCCAGTTACCTAAAAATATTATTACTATGGTTAAGGATACACAAAAAATGTTTACAAGCTAAGTTATAATCATGTTTTGCTTCTGGGTTAAGAAAGTGACTACCACATTAAATGCTGCCAAAGCATGTGTGGTACAGGTACCCATACTGAGTAGATTAAAGAACAGACTATCCAAAAACTCTATCCATCAGGTTATTACGCTAGCAGTGTGGTTATACAAAAATAGTAATATTCTTCTAATCAAGTATCTTGACTTGGCCTGCGAAGTTGTACTTCATCAGTGGTACACCTAGTCATACAACATTGTTAGGAGATTCTGCTCTCTGGAGCCCTTACCATTGGTAGCTTGGGTCCTGATACCGGTGCAGTATTTTATTTTAAAATGTTATTAATATTGTGCACCACAAGCAGTACCTAAGACGACCCACTGACCGTAATCTGCAGTATTATAAAATACTTCAGGTTGTTATTATATTCAGAAGATTAAGAGATGCTCCTGTGTTACCCAATACTGCAAGACGAGCAGGAAGATCATAATTATGATAAGAGTATTATATACGAAACTACATATTTGTATACGAAATCTCTACTTTTGCTTGCTCCATTTATTTTATATTTGTATGATTTGTGTTCATGAAATTAAACAAATTAGTACATGAATATACTTACATCACGCGGGTACACCCATTTCTGTACTCTTTCAACTATTTGATCACGTTCATCAGACAAACGATGTCTCGGTAAGCGAGCAATTCTCAATTATTAACACAACGCATTTTAACCGTTGAGAAATTCCAAATCACTTGCAAGTCGGTCGTCAGTTTAAAGGTAAAGCCAAATTGTCAATAATCCACAAAATCGCAAAAATAGTATTAGAATCCCACCCACGTTAGCTGTTAAACACAAACAATGGAATGAATTGACAATGACATCAAATGACATCACATGACAATTCGACACTGACGTTCAACGTTTTACGTTCCATGTTTTTATTACTGTTAAAATAATTTATATTATTTTTACGGACTGTTTATAACAGTATTTATGTTTCGTTTTATACGTTATTGGTTTATTTAACAAGATGTAAGTAAAATAAAAAGGAAATCTGCCAAGCGAAAACGTACTTAAGTATTTTAAGAGGGTAAATCAGTAGTGTAGATTGGAATGTATCAATGTAATTCGTAAAAAACATTGCGTTCGGAAACTGCACGATACTTATTTTTAATAAACTAAAATCATTAATAACTTTTAATTCCCATTCTCTAGTAACTCAATATTTTTTATATAGAACTCTTATAAACTTGTTACTATAATTAGTATAAACTAGTCCGAGCACGGTGCTCCGTTAATTTTTAAATTACGTGGGTCCAGCCTCGCCATCCTCCTTTTAACCAAATGTTAAATCTAAGTAATTATGATTATATACCGAAGGTAACGTAAGTAAATAGTAATTTACAGTTACAAATATAGTTGTTGTTGTTTTATAGTTGTTTATAGTTACAAATAGAAATAAAAGTTATGGAACGCGTATAAAAACAAACATAAGTAGGTAATGTATTCATTTTGATTAAAAACGGAGTGTGACTGACACTGGCTTGGCCACCCTCAAGGATTTTAATATTGATAATACAAAAAATTAATCGCTAATTAAGTAGTCGTTAGTCGCCAAATATCAGAATTTGACGGTCACTATGGTTCAAAAGATATACCTACCTAGATAAGAGTTTATAGGTGGCCGATCCGGAGAGTCTCCCAGCTTGGCCACATTTATATCTCAAAAACTAGGGCACCTAACGAAGATCGGTTTTGTTTCAAATTTAGGACATAGCTTGAATTGAATCGGTTCAGCCGTTTTATCGTGAAAGCGGAACAGACAGAGTTACTTTCGCATTTATAATATTAGTATGGAAGTATGGATTAGTATGGAAGTATGGATTACGTAGTCAGAGTCACCTCCTCCAATTACCTACATGAATTAATTATCTTCAGCCTTCGCTTTCTCAGATCAGCCCAACTGCTTAATTTAATGTCATAACTAATGTTTAGATGTTAATAATATGTATTCACCCAGTAGGTATTTTGATACTAAAATGCAAATAATACAGACAAAGATATACCTAGATATACTTCACTATTTAAAAAAAATTGCAGAGCTAGATTCATAGAACGTAAAAAATAAAATATAAAGCTCTATAAGCGCACATAACTAGGTAGGTACGTCATGCAAAATAACAAACGTCTATTCTAAGAATTGTTACTAAGTAGGTATTTAGCATGCAGTTAAACGAAACATTGAACGTGGCCTGCACACTGAAGTCCCCTAAAAAACAGGCTGTTCAACTCGTTTGTTCATTGTCACGAATACCTATCAAGGTTATAAGGACTAAGTGTTAATTTTTGTCTAAACGATTTCAAAACACATCTTACCTCTGCATTGATCCCAATTGAGACGAAAACTGGTTTGAATTATTATAAGAAAATGTTTACGACACAAATGCAAACCGGACTAACAAGATACGAATGAGAAGCGACTGCTCGCGACAATCTGCCGGACCCGACGCGCAAGCTACGAACGACGAATGGCGAATAGTCGTAGTCGATCAAATCAAGTATCAACAAAGTTCTCTCTTGCATGAACAAAGCCCGAACGAACGTAGTACGTACCTAAGAAACAAAAAAAGCGTCTGACACGAATTGATCCGAACTCATACGGACTTTACCGAACGATCTTCCCCATTAAAATGATAATGATGTCATTTACCGTGCATCTACTTGTAAAATGTCGAGTGCCATAACATAACCAAAGTTGTTCTAATTAATAGTTTTTTTTTATATTATATCCTTACTAGCACTTTGCCCGCGACTTCATCCACGTGAATTTTCTCAAGGATCCCTAATTTTTTCAATTGATAAATATAGCCTATGTTACTCAGGGATAATCTAGCAGTCTACTGATGAAAGAATTTTTGAAATCAGACCAGTTGTTTTTGAGTTTATTCATTACAAACATACCTACAAATATTTCCTCTTTAAAATATTAATAATGCAGATTACTAGATAGATCTATACCGGGTAATAGTAATATTATAAAAAGCATTATAGGTCCTTAGTTTGAATTGCACCTTAGGACTTTAATTTCCACATTTACAACTTTTTTATAATTTCTTTGGAACCTAGAATCAACAATTCACCTCGCTCATGGCAGATTTATCTTAAGAACAAATACATAGTTTCCACATTTACAACATTTTTTATAATTTCTTCGGAACCTAGAACCAACGAGCCACCTCGCTCATGGCGGATTTATCTTAAGAACAAATACATAGGTAGGTAAAAACTTTGTGCTGAACAAGTCATGAAGGTTCACGGTACCTATCAACTTATGGGACAGGCTTGAAATGCCCATGAAAATAGGTCTATTACATACTTATTCGACAATTTTGTCGAATTATTATTATTATTATTAATTATTTTTATTTTTATTCTTTTAAGAATCAGGAAGATAATGTTAAAGATACACGAAGAGCCGATGTTATTGCTTAAAAACAGGTTTCATCGAAACTAAGAAATTATATTTTTAAATATTTTGAGATTCATTCACGTCTATTAAGAATTTCTGCAAAGGAGGTCGGTTGGTTTAGATGGGTACCTAACCGTTATCAGTTTACGGTTACGGGAATTCCCCAAATACATAACATTAATACTAGGTTGAACATTGATAGTGCGTCCATAAAAGTACGTTAGGCACCTACTTATTATAGGTAGGTTTTATTTTTTATTATCGTTTTAATTATTACCCGCGTTGTAGATTTTGTTCGTTGGGATTTACGCAATATCTACAACTGTCGTGTTGGTCTTGTGGGTTTTTCCAACAGGAAAGTCTCAGCAGGAGTGTTGACGTGTGGCCGGTTTATAACAATAGACTCGCTCTATCTTATAGGTATATAAAATTCTCGTGTCACAATGTTCGTTCCCGTACTCCTCCGAAACGGCTTGACCGATGTGTACATATTGGGTAGGTCTGAGACCAAGACAAGACCAAGACCAACATCTATTTTTCATCCCCCTAAATGTTAAGGGTTAGGGTAGGGTAGGTGTAGGTAAATAGGCAGGTAAGTAGGTAGATCGGTACAGGACAACGTCTGTGGGGTCAGCTAGTTACCTATAACATATTTGACGAAAGGGTGGGTGTAGTAATCCGTACGGCGACGAAATTTATATTTCGTACCTACACACAGCTACACATCAAGATATACCTAACTAGTCTTGCCATAAATATTGTCACGAAGAAAAATACCTACCTAGGTATTTCTTTTTTTATTGAAAAATAATATTTATTGCTTTTACAGTGTTGTGTTAGTTAGTTTTTAGTTTTAGTTTACTAGTACTGTGTTAGTTTAATACATAAATATAAAACAATTTAAAATATAAAAAGGTTATTCGAAGTGGTCTCCTTTGGCTGCAATACAGTCCTTTAAACGTTGAGGCCAGTTATCAATAGAAGCACGCACTCTTTCCAGGGACTCCAAATTATCATGGTGTTTAGAGCAAGCCGTACTCTCTAAAACTGACCATAAATCATAATCCAGCGGATTAAGATCGGGACTAGACGACGGCCAGTCTTCAGCTCTGATGAAGTCCGAAACGTTCACTTCCAACCAAGACTGCGTGGACCGAGCTTTATGAGCCGCCGCCGAGTCTTGTTGGAAGGACCATACTAGGTTATTGAACTTGGTGTTGTTAAGGGGCTTAATACCTTCTCAAGAATGGTATCTTGATACACTTGTGCCGATGTTTTGAGACCTTTTTCACAAAAATATGGCTCAGTCACTCCTTCATAGCTCTAACACCCCACCAAACCATCACTGAAGTCGGATAATGCCCACGCTGCACTCTGTCGACGAATTGGGAAGCTTCCTTAGAGCTATGAGCATAAATACTGTCATTTTGTTTGTTAAAATGTTGCTTAATTGTAAAGATTTTCTCATCCGTAAACAAAATTTTTCTGTGACCTCCCTTTGCGTACCGCTTCAGTAGGTAGTTGTTTCGATTTTACCACCCTATTCTTTTTTAAATTATCAGTCAAAAAATGACCAGTGCGTCTCTTATAGGCTGCAAGTCCTAAGTCATCTTTTAAAATACGTGACATGGTTCTGGGTGCTATCTTCATCTCCCGAGATAAAATCTTTTGCTTTCGGACAGGATTTCTTCGAATTCTTTCCCTTACTGCTTTGACCACCTTTTTCGTACGAACACTAGTTACGTGGACGGCCAGATCTTTTTCTGTCACAAACAGAGGAGGTCTCATTGTACCTATTAATAGCCCGGTACACAAACATTTGATTAATACCAAGCGTATGGAGAGTTTTAAAAATTGCATTTGGCTCCATAGGTACCAAGTTTGTGTAATGCAATCACAGCGATTCGGTTCTCTTTCTCACCCCACTCCATTTTAATATCGCAAAATATTGTACAATGTATTGGCGCCAAAATTAGAAAACTCATTGAACAATCGTATAAAAATTACAGATTCCAAATTCAAATGTAATATCTTTCTTATTTTTAATTGTAACAGTATTTATGGCCAGACTAAATACATTTTCAGTACCTAAACGACATCTCATTGTATGGAAATTCTATACCTACATGCAATGCGAGATCAGTGGTGAAACTTTATAAACTAAATCTCAAGATACCTACAAAAACGATCGTATAAAATCATGTTTTAATTCTCACAATTTTTTTTTTTTGTGTGTCCAATAGGTAATTATCATATAACGATCGATATCCATGACGTCTCTAAAATTTCGCCTTATAGAGGTAGGCAGGTACTACGTAAGGGACAAAATAAAACGCTATATTTTCAACTATGTTTATTCAACAATAATAATTATCGCCTATTGTTAATAAATTTGAAATTCACATAGGTACGACACATTAAGTTGTTTATAAAAACGCGATGCAATAAGTAGGTACTGATGTAACACTTTCTTTATTAAGATTCCTCATTTTCATAAGAGGCAGATTGACACACTATACTTAGTAACAAACGGATAATACAGAAAGAAAAATAGAAAGAAATGATTACCTACCTAGATTTAAATCTTACAAGACTAAAATATGCCTGAAATATTTTCCAAAAGACTAAACAGAAAGTTTTAGTAAAGTTGTCGTGCATAAATCAGCATAATAAAAAAATTGGGTAGATGACACCACCAATCAATTGACATTCATTACATGAACTGTCAAAACGCGATGCCCCCATAGGTTATCTATGGCAAAAGTAAAAAGTGACGTCACTTTTGTTGCCAACTCAATAGACTAATTAAACTTATTAATTGATTTCAAAGTAAATTCTAAATGAATCTGGTTTTCAGGGCTAAAATCAATTGTTTTCTTAGAGAAGTTTTAACTTGGAATTATTGGTTAAATGGTGTCATCTTTCCAATTGACCTACTGAGGTTACTCTGCTCTACATCGAATAGTGCACAACCATTGCTGTATTCCAAACGTTGGTATAATCACGAAATAGGAAAAACAAGCGGAAGTACTCACGCTATCCCGCGTGTGTCACAGTTAAGCGGAAAATGATGTAAAATAAAAACCACCTTTGATAGTTATAAGTCTTAATTATGTTTGAACCAGTGAACGGAAATAAAACATTTGAATATCAAATGAGCTATTCGTAAAAGTTGAATTTATATAAAATCAAGACTTTATTACAACTGACGAAAGTTATTATTATTTCACAAATTCTTCCGCATAACTGTGACACGCGCCGTTAAGCTGTGTAGGCTTCCACTAGTTTTTCTCTATCCCGTGGGTATAACATAACGGTCATGCGTAAATGTGTTTTGTTTAGGGTTTATGAAACGCAAGCACGTAAAGGTTGCTATACACTTAAGCGGGTCGGTTTTTGGTTCGGCATTCTCAATAGTTTGCACTCACGAAGCAAGTATAACAGGTTGTACTAATTTAAAATGTCAGGCCGAATGCGACGACGACCTTCTTATATGTATATCGACCTTAGCTTTTACAAATATGCGACGATTTTAAACAACTCAACGTGCAGATGAGTCGACAATGAGAATTACACTGTAGGCTAGGTAATATCAATTCAAGATTACAGTTCGCAGTCATCCTTCTAAGCTTCATTCTTCTACACCTAATAGTCAGTCCTCTATTTACGTGAAAACACACAGCAATCATAGTAATAGGCCAGTGCAACTGGTACAATCATAGCTTGCATGAAAGTAAATAAGATTAGCATTTGCGCCAACTCCGAGAGCGCATGCGTAGAGTATTAATGTACAATCAGGTACCCACAGAAGTATAAGGCTTTAATTACCTACGCTTCGGAGCTTTACATCTTCTTGTTCAAATATTCGCATAAATTTACACAGGCTATTAAGTACTCAATAATGGTTATTTGGCGTTCTTGTTAGTACATATTGCAAAGATATCTCGGAAATGTTTTAACAAAATTACATTTTTCCAATCATTATAAACTTTTCTAACTATATCATTATTATCTTACAACGGGAATCATAAAACAATTCCATTACAACAATGAACGGACTTTAAGGTTAATCACTACAGTTTAAAAATGACCATTTAAAATATTCATTAGTTGACAGACAACCAAATTTATTTTAACTTGTTGATGATAACTTAGTAATCTAGATTTTTTGATTTAGAGTTTTCAATAATCACAGCAATTCATCTAGTATGTAAGTTAGTACTTACACATACCTATACAAGATACCTAAAAATTGAAATGAGGACCTAATTGATAACTGTATCGGGAAATGTGCAGAGATGAGAATCCAAGAAGTTTTAGGACTACACAGTAGTTATTAGTTTAATACTATTACGCTGTATATAGTAAAAACACATTACTCATGAACTGCTATGTAAGACAAATGTTGAACTATTATTTAATTTAAAAACAGTTATAGGTTTATAGGTATGCTTTTTCCTTGTTTCGTTCCTATACCCAGTAGCACATGTTTGAAGTCACGCCCAATTAGCATTGATTCAAATTATTATTTTTGTAAAGAAAAAGTTAAAGCAAGCTTCTTTATCATTCCTATACTTTCGCGTTCTTCAATGGGTACATTCAATTTATTTTCAACGCCACCGTAGGTAGGTAGGTATGTATTGATGTGCATGGACGTCGCTACATATCTACCAAGTTATTCTCAGCACAATACTTAGAAGGAAAATGAGACATTTGTGAGCTATTGTTAGTCGAGGTAATTATACATCAATGCTTAAAGTACATAATCTACACGACAAACGCTTGTAGAGCCAACATGGCGAGAGCTGCGATGGCTGCGCCGGCAGGAACAGTCACCAGCCACGCGTATATTATGTTCCTGTTAGAGATAATAATTATAAAGTGTCATTACTCACTAATTGATAACAGTAAAGTGACCTTCAATTATAATCTGTAATGTAACAGGAAGAAAATATCAGAAATTGTAACAAATAGAACATTTTGTATTTTAATTAATTTAAATACAAAATGGTGCAAGTACTTAGTTCAAAACAGTACCTAACCAAAGTACTTAGTCGATATACTACAACCTAAAGAATAAGTAAGCTGTACCTACTTAGTGGCCTTATATGCCGTCAATTTTAGCTGTAGAACGGATGATCGTCACGTTAGACATGATCTTATCTTCTTGAATGGAGACCGCGAATAGACAAACGTAAGGTAGAACGGCATAAGAGTCTCAAAGATCTTTTCAGACTTTTTATATCTTAGAAGAATTTGCTATTTTAAATTCGCTTTGATGCGGTTCGACTCTGCTCTAGTATGAATTGACGTTTAGGCTATGCGGAGCGTCGATTATCGCAGGGAGGTTGGAAGTAGAGTTGGAGTCAAGATAAATACCTTGAATTGAAGAGGCTTATGTGCAGCCTTTTGCAGTGGGCTGATGATAATGATAACATGCTGTTAGAAACTGCACATTGTTGCTAGTACATAAAGCAATGTATAAAAAATTGTACCGATTACCGAAATAAACTCCAGTCGACTGGCTTGTCTGAGAAGTAGCCGACACATACGACAGAGCCGACCTTGCAGTGTGTGGTGGAGACCGGCAGACCAGCCTTGCTGGCTACCAGAACCGTCAGTGCAGCCCCGAGCTCGATAGTAAAGCCCCTGTTTGCCAAGAACAGAAGATTATCAATTGACATGAACAAAATCATTTTACCGGCAAACACTTTATAAGTAGTACTTAGAGAGAGTTTAGCACTTGAACTTGATGACGACAAAGAGCATGGTAAAAAATGGCCTTAGAATCAACACGTATATTCCGGCGTCATATTTTTTGTTTCAATTTGACGTTTTGAATAGGCAACTTTAACTTGGCACTATCAGCATTTGATCTATGAATAAGGTTTTTAGTTACAAATAGAATAAAGCGGCGCAAAGCGCTGCGTGAAACGAGCATGTTGCTCGTTTCACGCAGAGCCAATTTGTATACATAGAGATTGTCAGTATTCTATAAAATCTATCAATAGAAACTCGACTAACGTATCGGGTGTGATGCTGGTCAGGTCTTCCCCGACGGTGCGAATGACGCGACGGCCCCACAGCCACAAGCCCAATGCGATGCCCACACCGCCGAACACCAGAATGCCCAGAGGAGTCTCCGCGCGGGAATGAGCCATTCCCTCAGAGTATAATAGCCAGAGAGCCACTAGGGGACCAATCGCGTTACTGCGGACCAAAAAATTATAAGATAAGTATAGGTACGTTTGACGACACGGTTGGCGCAGTAGCTGAGCGGTTGGCCGCAGCGCTGCGTGTCGCTGGTTTCGCGGGTTTGACTCCCGCACGGAACAAATAATTGCAGTTGTTCCGGGTCTCGCTGTGTACGTGGGTTTTTATGTTTGTTAACGCACCCACGATACAGGCGAAATTCCTAGTGGAGTAACGTTTTAATGAAAAGAAAAAAAGGTACTTTAACATTATTATTCAGAACCAAATTATCTTCCAGTGATTTTTACCTGACGTCATTGCCACCGTGTGCGAACGCACCAAACGAGGCTGTGAGGACCTGCAGGAAGGAGAAGAGTCGCAGCGCCTCAGTTGGGGGGACAGGTGCGGGTGCGGGGGGCGGGGTGACGGCCCGCAGCAGGGGCGCGGCGCTGGAGTTGGGCGTCATGATGGCCGCGCGTGCGCTAGCCGCTTCTGCAGCCGTGGAACGTTCGATACTCCACGCGCTACCTCCATCAGGGCCCTGGAGAATAACAAGCTAACTTTATTAGGTTCTTCCTTAAATAAAATAGATAGCTAAACGGGAAATAATTACTCACAAGATACAATACCTTTTCAGGTCGTGGTGGTGGTGTATCAAATTCCACACAGTGTGTGGCCCTCGTGGTTGCCAATCTGTCGAACTCTCCGCGCGCTATCGTATCGTACGAATCACCCAGGAACCCATTCCTGGAGTCGTAACTCTCGCCCATACCAGCCATTTGCGCTGAATCCAAACTTTTACAACAACTCAACGTCTCGTCTATGTATTTCAAGGTGTTAATCTGAGGATCAGCATCTATGAGTTGTAACCGAGACTTGTTTGGTGGGCTGAGACTCCTTGATAGTATGCTACAGTCGTCCATAGTAGCAAGCAGTACCTGATTTCTAACTTTCATCACCCCGACAGAGGTCTTGTCTGCGTCGCTGAGGGTGACCATCTCAGCACTTTCTGCGATAGCCTCAAGCACTTTACCGTCTTCAGACAGGAGGGACGTTGGACGTTGCGCGACACTGCTTTTATTGGAGTGTGTTGGAGTATTCGCTGGAGTTGTTTCTGTAGTATTTAAAGATATACCTAATAACTTATATAGGTAACTAATATGTGCTATATAACTGTGTAACAATCAAAGTACTGTTGACTTTTTTAATTGAAATAAAAATAAATATGCTTACCATTAGATAATCCAAGCGAGAAATTGACAGGAGGCGCGACGAGCCGTCGTTGGTAGTAGGGCACAAGGAATACACGCACACATACGGCCCCTAGGATGCCAATCGCCATCGAGCACACCAGAGCCAGCCATAGCGGGATGTTGTCCATCGCCAGTACTGAAAATATTGGATTCCTAATGGTTCACTGATTTCATGCGTTATGTTACTTAACGAACATTGGGTGTTCCGCTATACTATAAATTTTAATTTCATAGAGAACAGTTTCTATATAGGTAGAGCTGCATAATAGTACCAGTTTAGACGTTTTAGATCAGTCAAACAGATGGATGAGGTAAGCAAAATACACGCTGAGACGTGGAGTTGCGGACACCAGCCTGATATACCATACCATGGATACCATATAATGGATGAGTAGTTTGGTAGACAAACGGTGAAAAGGGTCTGATAATGTAGCCAAAAGGTGAGCGGACTAAAGATATTTTAGTATCATAGATCCATCAAAATATTATATTTATGCATATACTGAACAAAAATAAAAAAATTATATTCAATAGCTAAATTGTACCTAATGAAGCAATTATAAGACTGAATAGAAAAAAAATATGATAAAAATTACTCGCTAAGGTCGTACGCTAAAATTTGCTAGGGTACACGCACGCATGTCTGTTCTGAAAAATAGTATTCAGTATCACTAACTGGCGTGGGGAGCATACGGGTTATCACTTGACGATCGGAGCTGACAGCCGCTCCGTGCACCCCGCGCATGTCTACGTACTATATATATATAATCACAATAATGATTAATAGTAAGGAGTTAAAGGGGGCTTACGCTTGGGTCCGTCATGCGCGACGCTCAGCACATTGATGGCCACGGTAGCCCCATAGAAGCATGGCAATGCCTTGAGGCCTGATTTGACGGGCTGCGGCGACCTCAAGATGACCGTGCGCACAAACCAGTACAAGAGGGCTGATGCGGTACCGCTCAGTGCCGGGGATATAAACCACGACGCCACTGGGAACAAATAACAAAAGATATTTTATACGCAACCTAAAAAGATGATTCTACAAAGAAGTATGCATGTACTTCAGGTAAACGATACTAGTTGGTCATAGCGTTTGAACATCAGGGCGAAAAAGTAATAGTTGTGTTGATCATCGAAAACCTATCTGAAAACTTTCATAATGAAGTAGGTACAGTCACGAGCAAAAACATGCAAATAGTTGGTCTCATTCAGAACGGATTTTCTCCTAAACTATTGATTGAAATGTTATGGGGTTCCGGATAGGGTATATTTGATCCCAAACTACTATATAATAGGTTTTATCTTTAAGGTGAAATAGTTATTTTACGACAAAATTGCTTTTGAATTTTGCAATCTGTATACATATTTATGCTCGTGACTGTACCTAGGCTACATAGATTTAAAACGGATGAAAATTTTCAGATAAAGGTACCTAATATTTGCGTGAGTTGCTACATCTTATGGAAAATCAACTATCAAAAAATACAATAAGTATCTACTTAACGTACTTTCTAACTCAGACCTCAAGGTCGCGCCGCTTCCTTTGACCGTGTGAGAGAATAACTGACGTATTTCTAAGAAAATATATTATCGGCGGCACTGTCGCTTTCTACCGAATCGTTGTCAGAAACAAAGACACCAATAGATAGTGTTGCTGCTGCGGTTCGTATTTGCAGTAAGTCGGCACTGCCGCTGCCATCTGTGGTCACCTTCAGCATAGTGCCTTTTAGTAAATATCCTAATATGATTCCATACAATGAAGAGCAAGGTTAAGTAGCACAAACATTCCTGCTTACAGCCATTACAATAAAACCAAAGTAACAATTACCGACCTACCTATTTACTTACATTTAACATAATACCTACTTACGAGCTTTCCCAGTTTATGTGCACCTACATACCTAGGTACCTAAAATGTGTGTATTGACCTAGATTCCAATTTCAGTAGGCTGGCTTAATCACGCTATCTCGTTTAATTAACTACTACGCTACTGAAAGGTATTTTATGACATGTTGCCACATAGAGTATGTCTGTGTTAGACATAAAATTTCAAAGGCTAACCAATAGAAGAGCTTTAACCTTGAACTGAAATCATCGAACAATAAACGTAAGTACATATACCTTCTACTGAATAATCAAGCAAATAGGGCATTAATTCAAAGATATCAAACGTTGGGGTCGTTTGGTATCTTTGGATTATCTGTACTTATAATTCTCATTACATTAGTCTCTCTCTGTAATACGACCGTGTAAATAGAATGTCATACTTATATAAGTAGATAAACATATTTTATTATTCGCTAATTAAGTAGTTACTTACTACTTAAGATAAGTCCATAACTAGATGCCAAGATGAAAAAAACATTAAATATAAACCTTGATTTACCTACAGATTTGTGCAGCCACCGTACCGTACCGTACCTATACGGAATATGTATTTTATTTACTTCCTGTTTATTAGATAAACAAGATCTTAAAACAAAAAAGGTGACATGATTTTACTTAAAGACGCACTGTACCAAAGTATGTACAGACGCCAGCAGGTCAACCTACCCGAAACTGTCACATTTTCCCAATCAATCTTGAACCTTATTCATTAACTATAAAGTTGAAAATCGATTAAAGAAATGTGACAGATTGTAGTAGCTTGAAATGCTGGCGTCTGTACATAAAATGTTAACACTTGACGCTTGATAATAAATCCTAGGCTAGATCACTTACCAACAGCTCCGAGAGTAGACCATCGAACACCGTCGGAGCCTTTAGCTGTGAGCGTGAAGCCCACAGTAGCCCCGACCATGGAGTGAGTGCCGGAGACAGGTAGCCCCAGTGCCGTCGCTACGATCAGCAAGATGGCACCCGATATGAGCGCCGATAAGCAACCAGCGGCCAACAACTTCTCACCACCGTCAGCATATAAAGACACGTCCAGAATGCCTTTACGCATTGTGTCTGATACCTTATATCCTGTGGAAAGATGAACGTTGTTAAGTTTCGGAATGTATTATACCTTCTTCCAGGAGTGAGCTATACGACTAGTTCCCCAAAGTCGTTATTCTTTATAAGGTGGCAATATTGAGTTTCCTAACTAAGTAGTAGAAAACTTCCCACAGAGTGTCAGGACAGCAAATAATGTCAGTTTGAGATTATAGCGTTTGTGACATAAGGTGTTTTGTTTTAGTGATATCATCATCAGCCGGAAGACGTCCACTGTTGAACATAGGCCTCCCACAAAGGGGGCTTGCCATAGTCCCCACGCTTGGCAGGCGTCTTAGGGATCACAGTGAAGGTGTTAACTACACGAAAACCGCTGTTGCCCGACTTCTGGATTTTCCGTTAGTCGCCTTCTCCGACACTCTCCGGATGAAATGGGTGGGTGACCCGGACGCTCCATGGACAAATTAGTGATATCAATAAAAGGAAAATAAAGTTTGACTCACCTATAAGCACTGCGCCGGCGATCTCGAATATAGTTGCAAGTATGCAAGCCTGCGTGAGCGTCAGCACTTTGGAGCCGACGCTGGTGCCGAACGAGTTGGCCACATCGTTGGCACCAATGCCGAATGCCAGTACGAACGCCACCAGAAACCCGCTAACCACAAGCCATAGCAATTCATGAGAAAACGGTTCCATTATTTTGCCTTTCCAGTTATCTAATTCCACTAGTCAATTTGTTATAAAAAGAACATTTATGAAGCACCTAACCAAACGCGGGTATTACCATAGTTAACAATAAGCTTGGCTATATATCTATATTAATTCCTTAACACTGGTTGTAAACAATCCCTTTTTAACTTTAAACAGTCGAATTTCCATTCCTTTATAGAAAAATAACTATAGAATATGCAATAGCTAAAGATTGAATTATAAGTAAGTTTAAATTAGTTACGATTTCAAAAGCAATCGATAAACTAGTTATAAATGTTTAAATATTCAGAAATAAAGTAATTCGAAACGTATGTGGTGGTTGTGCGTCACAATGTTTGATGTTTAAATAGTATTTCGTATAGATAACGAGGGCTCGTTAATTTTGGCTTCATCATTTCTGAAAAATAAATTAAAATAATGATAAGTAAATAGACCTGTTTACTTAATTTATAATCAATAAGGACCATACAATAAACAGAAATTACAACCACTTGAATTTACTATTAGTTAGTAGTTTTTCTTATAGGTACGATTCAAATAGGATAGGGACATAGCCAGCGTTTGTCTTAGACTACCTATAATATAATCCATTTAAAACTCAATAAATTTCAGCGAGCGTCCAAAATGGTTGTCCACATGTTTTCACGATATCGATTCGACGCCATTTGATTAAGATCGCACTAAAACAACGATCACTACGACATTGTGAACGCCTTAACACGAATTCATTATTTTCTTCTTTGATAGCAACTCTTAGTAAAAATTAACAAAATTACGTCACATGCGTCTTTAGTATCCATCATCGTTGTATATTTTTAAAGTGTCAGTTCATGTCACATCTATAGCACGTGTCGATATCATGTAGGTACTTAACATGTCACCTCAATAAAAATCCAATTAGGCGTCACATTTGCAGTACGTAATCAAACATGTTCCAATAAAAAAAAAACGTTAACACTTACTTTTGAAAAGGTAGGATTTTATAGTCCTAAAATCGTTTGTAGTGAAGAAGCGCGAGGGTTCGCCTTGAGCGCTTCAGGTGTGGACTGAAGTTGACGAGGGTCGCACCAGGTCGCCAACTGAATAGAGCATGCGCGTAGGGCACTTGCCACCCCACTACGACCCAATATTCAGACGCGAACACAATAAAAATGTTTGGCCCATAGAAAAAGAACCCTTAACGTTACCAACTGTATTCAGTTAAGAAACCGGCTTAATAAAGCCAATGGTAGTACATCCAATTTTGCGTATTAGGATCGGATTCCAACAATACGCATACCCAGTAACGGTTGTAATAACTGACCATTTATTCTATATTGCTGTACCAACCTACCTAGGTAATAAAGAATACCATTTATTGTTTGTTTTGAAAAGTCAGCCATCCGTCGACGTTATGCGTAGCATTGAATCATGATGTTATTTCATGTCACAGTAATCTCATTACATTATCAAGGAAAAAAACCCAAAACCCTCAAATTGCGCAATATTATAATTTTACTAGCTTTTGCCCGCGACTTTGTCCGCGTGCATGTCGGTTATCGCGAATACAGACGAAATCTCGGATTAAAATGTAGCTTATGTCCTTCCCCAGGGTTCAAGCTATTTTTATACAAAATTTCATCAAAATCGGTTCAGCCGTTTCATCGTGAAAGCGTATCAGACCGAGTTACTTTCGCATTTATAATATTAAATAAAAAGTAAGTAAGTATGGAAGTATGGATTAATTATTATTTTCCTCTAGACTGGGACGTCGTAACGTCGTTCATAGTGCATCTAGGTAGGTATCTAATTTAATGCGAAGTGACCAATTTATCTTTAGAATGAATGACGCAATCTCAGGAAAATGATATATATCTATTTTAGTAGAGTACCTACCCTTTAGCAGGGGAACCCTATAGCGGATTTTGGTACTTGCTCACACGCGAATATAGGGGGTACCTTGCACCCTGTTGCCAACAAAATTACAGGTTTTTTTTTCACATTAAGTGGGTTCGATTCCCCGTTCAGATAGGTGATTATTTAAAATTATTTGAATACAATACGTATTATTTAAAGTAAAGTCTTCAGTCAGTAAATTTTCTACGTACAGTATTGAGGGTTGGCAAAGTCGTGGGACACTGTATGTATAAGCCCTCTATGTAGTGCCGGGCGTCTTTGGCAGTAGGTTTTATTTAATTACCTTTTTAATTTTTTATTTAAGTAATTTTATTTGACACAAAATATGAATGTTTTATAGAACACAGGAAAAATAAAAACCTAAAACAATACCACCTGCCGGGGTTTGATCTTACGACACGAGGCTTATCTATGCCAAGGGCTTCCACCGACCGGCTATCTGGTCCTTAATTATAAGGTTGAAATATTGGACTTCATTCAATTAAAATTGGTATACGTGGGTATATCATACGCACACAAACAGTTTAACTTCATAACCGACCAACCGACTAGTTCATTTACACACACAGTGACAATATCCCGTATGTGTGGCCTGTAAATCAATTACGTTGGCCGAGTGTACCTAAATTTACCATTATTGATGAATAAATAAACTTCTTTACATAATAAACATAATAATATTACTTTTATGTCATTACAAATCCGAGTATTCAAAATCAAATATAATTTATTTTATTTCTTTAAGAATAAATAATTGAATGCTCGGACAAGATCACCTCAAAATCCTTTGATTATTATATATAATCAAAGTCAAAATCATGCTCGAAACGTTCGGGTAGTGCCGTCATCGTTCGGTTCGCGGCGGGACGGGACGGGACGGGACGGGACGGGACGGGACGGGACGGGACGGGGCGGAACGATACGATATGACACGACACGACACGACACAACACGACACGATACGATACGACACGACACGAGGGTAGGACGACTGGACGAAGAGTGGACGGGATGGTCGCGGCGAGGAAGACAACCTCTTTAAAAAATAACCCTAAGCGTGCCGAGGGGATGAATGGCCGGAGGGGATCCGGTCGCTAGCGCTTGGGGGGGATCAGGGGTTAGGAAAAAGCCACTTCGGGGGTAATCTCGGGACCAGGACAGGACGATACGACACGACACGACACGACACGATACATGTAGTAGTAGTAGTAGTAGTATGACGGGCCGGTGTCCGCAACTCCACGACTAAGCGCGTATTTTACGTACAGGTGGGAAGTAGATCATTCGATCCACCCGAGCTCCCCAAGAAAGGCCAGCAGCGCCTTGACATCGCTGGCGATCTCCCGCAGGTTACCTGGGTTACCGAAGTACTTTGCCCTGTATGAAGCGACCTCAGGGCAGTTCAGAAGCACATGGGCAGCTGTCTCGTTCGCCCCCATGCAGGCTCTGCACAAAGGGCTGTCTGTGACTCCTATGACAAAAAGATGTTTATTGAAAGACCCATGACCAGTTATGGCGGCTGTGACCGCACGTAGCTGTTGTTTGGACAGTCGGAGGGCTTGCCTCGTGAAGCGGCCCTCAATTACAGGAAGAGCCTCTTTGACTTGCCTGTTCTCGCCATGTTCGGTCCACAGTCTTTGGTGTAGATCCTTGGTACGTTTTCTTACCATGGTGCGTAGGTGACCGAAGGGGAGAGGCACTATGGGTTCCGGACCCACCGCGCTCATGCTCGATCCCCTTCTGGCAAGCTCGTCCGCAGCATCGTTACCGCGCGAACCGCTGTGTCCTTTGATCCATTGAATGGTTGTATCATTAAGAATACCCACCTCGTTCAGTCTCTGATGGCATTCGTGTATCAACCCGGAGTTGACCGTGTAGCTGTCCAGAGCTTGTAGTACAGCCATGCTATCCGACAGTATGCGAATTGGTTGTCCTACTACCTGTCTGTTTAGTATAGCTGAGGCCGCGAAGCAGATGCCCATGCACTCGGCCTGGAACACCGTGTTGTAAACACCCAGCGGCATTGCTATATGTATGTTGAGGTCTTCCGAGAAAACGCCGGCCCCCGTACCGGTACCTATTTTAGATCCATCTGTGAAGATCCGCAGCTCTGTCGGGCGAAGGCCCTCACACCGCCTATCCTCATGCAGTTGGATTTTGTATTTTTTGTCAAATATGAATTGTTTAGGAATTCTGTCGTTAATAGCTTTAGTTATAGGAGACTCCTTACTAAGTTCCTCTAGTAACACAGAGTGTCTGGTGCTAGTCTTGCTCCAGAGATTTAGTGTTTTCAAGCGTAATGCAGCCGTTGTCGCCTCTTGTTGGATGAATAGGTGAAGCGACGGGAGCCCTAACATCGCCTCCAGTGCTGCCTTCGGAGTGTTCCTAATGCAGCCCGTGGTCGCCATGCAGACTAGCCGTCTTTGCATACGCTGGAGTTTGTTGGCGGCTGTGATTAGCTTGGTCCTCGGCCACCACACTACCGACCCATAAGCAATCATGGGGCGGATTACCGCGCTATACAGCCATAGTATTATTTTAGGGGATATGCCCCACTTCTTACCTATCATTTTCCTACATTGCCAAAAGGTGATGCAGGCCCTGTTTAATTTGTTGTCTAGGTGGTTACTCCAGTTTAACTTACTGTCTAAGATGACCCCGAGGTATTTTACTTCGTTGGCCAGCTGGAGCTCGGTATTGAATAGTTTGGGTAGGCGGTAGGGTCCTAGTGCACGTTTGTGGGTGAACATGACTAGTTCGGTTTTGTTGGGATTGACGGATAAATCAAATTCCCAGCACCATCGCTCCACGATGCGTAACGCCCGCTGTGTGAGGTTGCAGATGGTCCCGGTCACCTTCCCTGACACAAGGATGGCGAGGTCGTCTGCATAGCCTATAGTGTAGTAACGTTCGGCATTGAGTTTCTTGATTAGAATGTTGATTACCAGGTTCCACAGGAGAGGGGATAACACCCCTCCTTGGGGGCAGCCTCTGGCAATCATGGCTACTTGCTGCTCTTCCTCAAGCCGAACTACCCGTTTACTTAGCATATTAGTAATCCAGTCAATTAGTACCTGTTCTACGCCGTGTTTGGATAGGGCGGCGGTAATGCTGGAGAAGCTAGTTTTGTCGAAGGCCCCTTCGATGTCTATAAATGCACCCAAGCAAGAACCCTTTTGGTGGATGTCCTCCTCAATCCTACTGACCACCGTATGAAGGGCGGATTCTGTTGACTTACCTGAGCTGTAAGCGTGTTGATTACCGTGTAAGGGTAAGTTTCTTAAAGGCCCGTCCCTCAGCTCCCTTTCGCATAGTCTTTCCAAGGTCTTCAGCAAGAACGAGATCAGACTGATCGGTCGGTGGGATTTGGCGTTTGTGTAGTCACTCTTACCTGGTTTAGGGATGAATATGACCTTCACTTCCCTCCATCCTATAGGAACATATCTGAAGGCCAGACACGCTCTCATTAAGGGCAGCAGTCTATCGGTGATTAATGCTAAACCCCACTGAAGTAGGGCGAGAAAAACTCCGTCTGGGCCGGCTGCCTTGAAGGGATGGAAGGACTGAATGGCCCATTGGAGCTTCTCCAAGGTGATCATCCTGTGTGCGTAGATCCAGTCATTACTTGATGGTGTGTAGGTTGCATCAGACCAGTCTACCGTCTGTGTGAAGACACATCCGGGAAAGTGGGTTTCTATAAGAACCCGTCTCGCTTCGTCTGGTGATGTTGTGAGTGTGTTGTCGGGTTTGCGGAGAGTGGCTACCTCAGGTGTGTTCTGCTGTGCCAGTATCTTCCTTACCCTGTTTGCTTGTTGGCAAGATTCAATGTTTCCACAGAATTTGCGCCAACCCGTGGTTCTCCTGAATCTGATGCATTTCTTGTAGCTGGATTTGGCCGCGTGGTACGCGTCCCAGTCATCGTCAGCACAAGTGTTCATAGCTCTGTTCAAGGCTTTTCTTACCTTACTGCGCTTACGCTCCAGCTCGGCACCCCACCAGGGTTGTTTCCCTGGCGTCTTGGGCGCGGTGGTCATTGGGCATGCAGCTTGGTAGCATTCTATCATTGTTTCAGTTACATGTCTTACCTGTGCATCAATCAATGTCGTGCACTCTAAAGGCAGCGAGTTAGCTATAGGTGTTAGCTTGTTTGCAAGGTTGTGTGTGTAGGCCGCTCTGTCCGTGTTACGCGGATTACGTCGCGGTGGCGTCGGTGGTATACAAACCTGAATGTCAAAGCGGATCCACCTATTATCGGAGCAGGAGGCCTCCTTAGAGACCTGCCATCCGGTGATGATTTCCGGTGATGATTTCCGCTGCACCATCTGATGCTAATGTTAGGTCTATGATTGTGCAGCTCCGTCTAGTGACAAAGGTCGGTTCAAAACCTGTGTTAAGTAGGGATAGGTTGGTTGTGAATAAATAGTCCACTAAGGCCTTACCCCTCTCGTTTGGTGTGTCCATACCCCATAACGGGTGGTGGGCGTTGGCGTCGGCCCCAATCACCATCTCCAGTCCGTTCCTCTCGCAGTCATTCACGAGGCGGGTGAGGTCGTGAGGGGGCGGGTTCTCCGCCTCAGGCATGTAAGCCGAGGCAAAGACTACCGGTGTGTTCTCGGCGCCGCGCTGTATCAGCAGCCTAGCTGCAGAGAGGTCTCTGCAACAGAAATCATTTAGTGGCTGTGCTTTGAGGTTACCTATCACGTAGATGCACGCTCTTGGGTGATCATGATCTGTAGTAACTAGGAGCTTACTGCCAAGATTGGAGAGTCCTTGTATGTGGCCGGCCCTAATCCACGGCTCTTGGATCAGGGCAATGGCCGTGTGTTGTACCTGTAGCCGTCGCGGTCTGACTGTGGTGGAGGTTGGCTTGGAGGATTTTACACGTTGACGAAAGGGACGCCATCGCTGGTCGAACCCTCCTCGTCTCCCCCAAGCTGTAACCCGGCGAACAGGTCAATGCAATGATCTCCCCAGTTTTCGGCGGCCTCTTCAGCTCTTCACGGATGGTCTCAGTGGTGGGGTCCCACCCCCGAGGGACTTCAGTGAACCTACCGTTCTAACCCTGAAATCTTACATACACCGCCCCAAATCCAATTGAGAGGCGGCGTCCGGCCTTCATCAGGGTCGGGATTTGGTCCTCAGGGATGCTAACCACCAGAAACCAAGCCACGGCCTGTTTGTCTGCGAAGTGTAGGGCCCATTTCTTGACGTCGACCCAGGGGTTCTGATAGGAGAGGGCCCGTCGGGGTGCGTGCAGAAAACCTCCTCGTGTGCCTGATTGCTGCTGGTTCCTTTCGAATACGTTCGGGGGAAAGAGCAGTGATCGGGCCGGTGCACCCTGGGTACAGTCAATATTCTCGAGAATATTGGCTGTGGCGAATTTCTGCGTGGGGGGGGGGAGCTTCAGGCTCGTGGAGGTGGGGCCCAGTCTGGGCCGAAAAGGGGCGTTTTTTCACGTGTACCTCTGATTTAAGCAGAGGACACAGTGGTGAAGCATGGGCGGCGCTCGTAGTGCACTTACCCTGCCTACGGGCTGGCAGCGGGAGAACCTTTCTCCCGACTGCACCCGTCGAAATCGTAATCCGTGAAGAGCTCACATTTTGTGACTCGGAACGGGACGAGGGTCTTGGCTTAACCGCCTGGGCCGCGAGGAAGAGAACCTCTATAATAAATTCCTCTAATACCAAGTTTTGGTGCGTGGCGAGGGTATGGATGGCTGAGGAGTAGTGTCACTTGCAACTTTGTAGTTGTAGGTGGCGCATCAGTCGTTAGCGCACCCCCAGCCAGGGGCCAGTGGGACCTCGGGGTTGGGAAACAAATGGCACCACTTACCTGGGGACAGGGGGTCAACTGGGTGGACTTTGTATATCCCCCATACTCGTGGGATTAAGTATGGAAAATTCAAATAATAAAACAAAAGAGGAAGAGGTGGATGTGGCATCAGAGTCTGATGTCGCATCGGTGACGAGCGTGCGAAGCGCGGAGAATAAAAAAGGGGAAACGCGAGAAAAGGAGCTTCAGGTTAGCCTGGAGCGCCTGCGCGATGGGGAGGTAGCCTCTGCCAAGAGGGCGGCGGCAGCGAGCGCTTTTAGAAAGCGCCCGCGGAGTTTGGGATCGAGGTCGATAGGTCTCTCCTCCAGCGAGGAGAATCTGTCGGCCCCGAAGGTGCCAGCGGCACGGAGAGGAAGAGGTCGCGCGGTGGCGAGTGGTGCCCCCGCTCGACCGCCGGAGCGTGACGTGCGGGGCCGGTTCGTGCCGGTGTCCCGGCCCGATACGCCGGTTCCGGTGGACCACAATGTCAGCATGGAGAGTGACTCCGAGCCCACAATAGTGGACAGTAGCAAGGGATCCTTGGGTCTGGGGTCAAATCGGGCGGAGGCCAATGCCGCAAAGCGGGCACAGAGGAAGGCTGTTGCGGCAGACGAAGTTACGGAGTTGGCCCGACAGGCTCGAGAGCGGCGCGCAGCTCGGCTGGCTGCCGGGGAAAGCGTATCGGCGGTGGCGCTCAGTCGCCAAGTTTTGGACGGCGTGGGTCTAGTCCTGAAGGTTGCCACCAAGTCGGGTAACCTGAAGGGCACGTTCACGCGCGCCCTTAAGGAGGCGGCTGACGACATCAGGGAGGCAGTTGAGGTCCTCGTCAATCGCACGAGCACAGATGAGACGGCGAAGCTGTGGGAGGAGAATCGCCGTCTCCGCTCCGAGTTGGAGGACCTCAAACGGCAATTTGCCGCCCAGAGGGCAGTTTCTGCGGTCGCCGGCGCTTCTACCGTCGCGGCCTCAGCGTTGGCTTCATCACCGGCCCCATCGTCGACCCATGCATTAGCGGATGCGGAGGTGGAGAAAATTGCCCGCATATGCATGATGCAGTGTGGCAAGATGGTAGGGGCCCGGCTGGAGGCCATAGAGGCCAGGCTGCTCCCTCCCGAAACCCTCCGTCCACCGCTCAATGCGGACAAACGGAGGAAGGAGACGCCCGTTAAGCCGAGCTCGGTGCCCGCTAAGCCGGGTCCTGTGCCCACGACTGCGGCCGCGGTGGCGGCTGGGCTGAAAAAACCCGCGAAAGCGGCCAAAAAGCCCGCTGAAGGAACCGGCAAGCCCGCAGTGGGTACGTCCGCACCCGCTTCTCAGACGACGGCGGCCGCGGCGACCACGTCCGAGCCCACCGAGAACACGGAGGAGGGCTGGACAGAGGCCAAAAAGCGCCGCCGCCGAAAAAAGAAGAAGGCGACACCGCCGGCACCGGCACCGCCAGCACCGGCATCGAAGAAGGCCCAACGACCGCCGAAGGTCAGAGCCCCTCGCTCCGCGGCTGTAGTAATTACGCTACAGCCCGGAGCCGTCGAAAGGGGCCTCTCCTACAAGGCGGTCCTACTGGAGGCGAAGGCTAAAGTCGCGTTCCCCGACCTTGGCACACCGTCCGGCTTCAAAATGAGGCCGGCGATCACGGGGGCGCGACTGCTGGAGGTGTCGGGTGCCTCTAGCGCAGAAAAGGCGGACATCCTGGCCGCCAAGTTGAAGGAAGTCCTCAACCCGGAGGACGTCCGGGTGTCCAGGCCCATGAAGACCGCTGACCTGCGCGTCGACGGTCTGGACGACTCAGTGACTCCGGTTGAGGTCGTGGCGGCCGTCGCCAGTGCCGGCGGATGTCCGCCTGCGGACGTACGGACGGGCGAGATTCGCGTCGATGCTTCCGGGCTCGGCGCGATCTGGGTGCAGTGTCCGGTGGCGGCGGCAAACAAAGTCGCCAACGGTGGACGACTGCTGGTGGGGTGGGTTGCGGCGAGGGTGAAGCTGCTGCAGCCCAGGGTTATGCGGTGCTTCCGCTGCCTTGACATTGGGCATGTCAAGGCTCGGTGCACCTCCCAAATTGACCGCAGTGATCAATGTTATCGCTGCGGTCAGCCCGGTCACAAGGCGGCCCAGTGCTCCGCGGCGCCAAACTGCAGCCTCTGTACAGCTGCAGGGAGGCCCGCTGGGCACACAGCGGGCGGAAAAGCCTGTGCGCCCCCCAGGAAGAGAGGGGGTGCCAAGGCTGCTGGGGGCCCTTTACCCCCCCCGCAGGCTGGCGCCTCATCGGCCGACTCCCGGTCTGGTGTCACGGAGGGAATGGACTGCGCATAAATGGCGCTGTACCATTTCCTCCAGGGCAACATCAACCACTCTGCCAGAGCTCAGGACCTCTTCCTCCAGAGCATGGCAGAGTGGTCGATTGACGTGGCTGTAGTCGCCGAGCCGTACTTCGTCCCCTCCAGGGATAACTGGGTGGGAGACTTGGACGGCTTGGTGGCTATCATTGGCGGGGCTCTGGTCAACCCGTCCCGAGGTCACGGCTGGGTAGCCGCCCTCGCGGACGGCATTGGCATAGTTGGTGCGTATTTTTCGCCCAACAAGAGCCTCGCCGACTTCGAGAGGTTCCTTGTCGAGTTGGGTGCCGTCGTAGGCCGTCTTCACCCTCGCCCGGTGCTGTTGCTGGGGGATCTCAACGCCAAGTCTGCGGCGTGGGGATCTCCAGTGACCGATGCTCGGGGTGAGGTGCTGGAGGAGTGGGCGGTCGCGACTGGCTTGGCCGTTCTGAATCGGGGTGAGGTTCACACGTGCGTGCGGCAGCGGGGCGGGTCAATAGTGGACGTCTCGTTCGCTAGCCCTGCTGTCGCGAGCCGTGTCCGTGACTGGCGTGTCGCCGTGGAGGTGGAGACGTTGTCGGATCATCGTTACATCCGTTTCGACGTCTCCGCCCAGACCGCGGGCGGCCGCAGTCCATCGGCCCCACGATCGAACGGTCCGCGCTGGGCTCGTAAGCGCATGAACAGGGAACTTCTCGAGGAGGCCGCCATTGTCCAGGCCTGGTTCCGGGAGTCGGAGACGAACGGACCCGTCGACGTCGAACTGGAGGCGCTGTGGTTCCGCGGGGCGATGACGCAAATCTGCGACGCGTCCATGCCCCGGGTCCACGCACAGTCAGCAGGGCGCCAGGTGTACTGGTGGTCGGCCGAGATCGCACGTTTACGCGTTGAGTGCGTAGCGGTCAGACGCCGGTACACCCGATACCGGAGGAGACGTCGTCGGGTCCCGGACGAAGAAGCCGCGCTGTATGAGGTGTACCGCGCGGCTAAGAGGACTCTGTGTCTGGCCATCGGCGATGCGAAGACGCAAGCCAGGGAGGAGATGTTGGAGACCCTAAACCGGGATCCGTGGGGGCGCCCATATCAAGCGGTTCGAGGGAAACTTCGGTCTGCGGCGCCCCCGCTCACGGGGAGTCTCCAACCAGAGCTGCTGGAGGAGGTTGTCGCAGCCCTCTTCCCGGCACGAGCGGAACATACTCCGCCGCCGATGGCGTTGCCCACAGACGCAGAGTCCACAGAGGAGTACGCCATCAGCGTCCCAGAGGTGACACAGGCAGAGATGGGGGCGGCCGTGCTGCGGCTCCGGGCCAAGAACGTGGCTCCGGGGCCCGACGGCATTCACGGCCTAGCGTTGGCCCTCGCTCTGAAGGAGCTAGAGCCCCAACTGAGAGGACTGTTTACGGCGTGCCTTGAGCGGGGCCAGTTTCCCACATTGTGGAAATCTGGTCGTCTGGTCCTGCTCAGGAAGGCGGGGCGCCCTGCGGACTCTCCGTCCGCGTACCGGCCCATAGTGCTGCTGGACGAGGTGGGAAAGCTGTTTGAGCGGATAATCGCAGCCCGCCTCGTCGGCCACTTGTGCGAAGAGGGGCCGGACCTGGACGAGAGCCAGTATGGCTTTCGGCATGGGCGCTCCACCATACACGCTGTATCACGGGTTAGAGTCCTGGCGGAGGAAGCGGTGTCCCGGGGCGGGGTGATGTTGGCGGTGTCCTTGGACATCTCCAACGCGTTCAACGCCCTGCCCTGGAGTTGTGTACGGGAGGCACTCCGGTATCATCGTGTGCCTTCCTACCTCCGCCGCATAGTTGGGGCTTATCTGTCCGAGAGGTGTGTCACCTACGTGGGACGTGATGGCGAGCACCAGCGTCGCATGTCGTGCGGTGTTCCGCAGGGTTCCGTCTTAGGACCGCCCCTGTGGAACATCGGGTACGACTGGGTGCTGAGGGGCGAGCTCCAGCCGGGCGTGGACCTGACGTGTTACGCTGACGACACGCTGGTCACGGCCCGGGGGAGTTCGTACAGGGAGGCAGCGTTGCTGGCGACGGCTGCGGTCTCACAGGTGGTGGGCCGCATCCGGCGCCTCGGCCTGGAGGTGGCCCTCAACAAGTCGGAGGCCGTGATCTTTCACGGTCCTCGGCGGGCGCCGCCGCCGGGATCACACATCGTGGTCGGGGGGGCCAGAATAGCTGTCGAGTCTACCATGAAGTACCTTGGATTGGTGCTCGACAGCCGATGGGATTTTGGCCCTCATTTCCAGCGGCTGGCGCCCAAGTTGTTGGGCGCGGCTGGGGCGTTGTCAACGCTGCTTCCCAATCTGGGGGGCCCGAGCGCCGTCTGCAGGCGGCTCTACGTGGGGATCGTGCGATCGATGGCCCTTTATGGGGCCCCGATCTGGGCGGCAGACCTGACGGCCGGAAGCATCGCCGTGCTGCGAAAGCCGCAACGCGCGATGGCCGTCAGAGTCATCAGGGGATATCGCACGATCTCCTACGAGGCGGCTTGTGCACTGGCCGGATCCCCGCCCTGGGACCTGGAGGCGAAGGTACTCGCGTCACTGTACCGGTGGCGCGAGGAAGCGCGGACGCGGGGCGAGCGACCGATGCAGCGACACATGGAGCTGCGTCGGTCTCAGCTTCGCGAGGTCCTGGTGGCGGAATGGCGGGACAGGCTTTCGCGCCCTACCGCCGGCCTCGCCATCATCGAGGCGGTCCGGCCAGTGCTCGAGCGCTGGCTCGGGAGGAGGCACGGCTCCCTGTCGTTTCGGGTGACGCAGGTGCTCTCGGGGCATGGTTGCTTCGGGAAGTACCTGTGTCGCATAAACAGGGAGCCGGACGCCCGGTGTCACCACTGCGTCGACTGCCGGGAGGACACGGCGCGGCATACGCTGGCGGAATGTGCCGCTTGGGAGGGGCCGCGCCGTGCCCTCGTCTCAGAAGTAGGCAGTGACCTGTCGCTGTCGGCCGTGGTCGAGTCGATGGTCGACAGCGCAGAGTCCTGGGACGCGGTGGTTTCCTTCTGCGAAAGTGTCATGTCGCAGAAGGAGGCTGCGGAAAGGGAGAGGGAGATCTCAACCTCCCACCCTGCCCGCAGCAGGCGCACCGGGCGTCGGCGAAGGGCGGACAACGCCCTCTTCCGGCCCCCCTAAATGGGTCCAGGGGCGGCAGACTCGGGGACGTCTGTCGCCCCCCACATACACCAGGACCCGAGGTGGCGGCGCGTAGTGTTCCACGCGCGCCCCTCTAAGACGTCCGGGGGGGAGTCTAACACCTCACTCCCCCCCCTGACCCGAGAAGTGGCCCGCTACAGCGGGCCGGCACCAGCCGGGGGTTGCGGAAGTATCTCCAGTTCCCGCGACCCCCGACGTAGGTGTGAGATGGAACACCGGGGTGGTTTTTAGTCAGTAAGAGTCTGACAGACCCCTCCGCCCGCCCCAGGGCGGAGGACATCCATGAGGATTTTCCACCCCGTACCAAAAAAAAAAAAAAAAAAAAAAGGAGAGGGCCCGTCCAATGTTGGTCGGCTCTCCGAAGACTCCCTGCTCGTCTGGGATGACGACCCCGCACCGTGCTCTCTTCTGCAGTTCCGACTGGCTCTTGACGACTAGCATGGTGTTAGTAGGGAGAGCCAGGCCGGAAACAGTGCGTTTAAGCCAGGTGAGTGTGTGGTCGTTGCCACACCAGAGTTTTAGGACTCATTCAGCGAACAGCGGCTTTGCGTTGAAAGTCGGCCCTGGTGAGTCTTGTTTGGGGGAACAGGCCTCGCTTATGATCTGGCTCTAGATGGCAGCGAGCCCCTTGTTCCGACGTCTCCTTGCTGATGATCCCCGTACGGTTGCAAGTGATCGCGACGTTCAGGGGAGTGCTAGCAGCTTGGGCGTAGCTTTTGTTGGCGGCCCCTTATGCTCTCCACGAGGTGAAATCGTCTCGTTGAGAGCTCGCTTGGCTACGGCCTGATCCTTCCAGCCGGGTCGCTGTGTTTCTTCCGTTGCCGGAACTGAGCTGGCTTCACTGACAGGAGGTTGGCTCGGAGTTGGTTGGCTAGCGCCGGCCTGAGCCTGTTTGCCAGCTGTGAAGCTAACTTGTTTAGAAGAGGAGGCCTTGCCTGCTTTCCAAAGCTAAAAATCGAGCCAGGCGGCGCTCCCTCTTTGTTTGTTCCGCCCCCCTTTTACCCTGCTCCAAATGAGCTGGTGGACCTGAAGGGTCTGTGCGAGGGCGTCAGGTCTGTTGAGTATTTTTACCCTTGCTCTTGCGTTTTTGCACCTGCCAGCCGCTTGCGAAGACGTCGGCGGTGCAAGTCGTCCCTGGTTGGTTAGGGACATCGATCGGACCTTGAAGAGCCCCAGTGGGGGAAGGGTGTGTAGGTGTAACCCCGGTGCCGGAATTACCCGATGCCGAGGCTTGTGTGCAGTGGCTAGGGCTGTTACCAGTTTTACCCGGCGACGCAGCCTTTGCCTGTTTTGAAAGGCCGGTACTGGTCCCAATCAGCGCCGTTGCCTTTTGTTTAAGGGACTTAGTTTTGGTCTTAGCCGCGGTTTTCGCCACGGCCGGACCAACACCCGCGCTAGCGCCAGTAGCTTTCACTACCGGAACGCCAGGGGCGACAGAGATGCTGGAAGTACCCTGTTGAGGAGCTTTGTCGGCTTTCACCGACTCCACTCCTGAAGGTGGTTTTATACATGGCCGGAAATTGTCCATTGTACGTATGAAAAAGAATTCATCTCTCTGGCTCCCACCCTCCATGGAGCCCGCAACTGGGAACATCGCACTTAAAAGAAGTTTGACGTTAGGATTCCCAGAGAGATATAGGTGCGCAAGGCTGGCTTACAGTGCGACATCGGGTGCTCGATCGGGTTGGCGTCATGGGGCGAATTGGCCAACCCCAGATGAGCTGATCAATCCTCACTTACACCGTCAGCATGACCTTTACCTATCGCTGCAGCCGTCCGAGAACGACCACAGCGGACCTCACGCACCTCGCCTGTGGCCCTCTGACGGGACACAATGGCCATTTCCCTACCCCTGGCCACCGTTTTGCCTGAAATCCAGACCAAAGGGGGCGTGTTGCCTCACAGACGCATAACCACCAGCGCCGATCGGCTCAACCCCCCAGGACTCCTTCATCTCTGCATACGGCGCTCAACTGCGCAGGTCCTAGCACAGGTGACTAATTTCCCCTACTCGCCAACACTCTTGGGGCGAGCTCACGGCCACCCAGTCACAGGGGGCCGCGATTATTGGGTTATATATAAGGAGAAAATACTATAATATAAACCATACATAGATATATACTATATATATTTTATACCAACGCGCTCGGTGTTTTTGGTTTGAGTCTAACTCCTAGTGAACTAGACCCAGTAACAGGGCTGGCAACCTCGAGAAGGCTAGTCCGCCGAACTTGCCTTGGGGATCTTTGCAACGAACTTGTCACTCTCCCCCAAGACCAACGCCCCCCTACCCCGCCGCCCCGCCGCCTGCATCTATGCTAAACATGTTAAGCATGCCGTACTAGAACCGCTAAAGCATAGACCCCAGACCCGCCCCCAGACACGATACATTACGGTACGACACGACACGACACGACACGACACTATACGATACGATACGACACGACAGGTCGCTAGCACTTGGGGAAGCCACACCCTTTAAAAGGAAAAGCACTATGGAAAAGCAGACTATTGGAAATATTTTCCAGGCGGGTCCCCTTCGGGGGGAATCCCGCCCCTCTTCTTAGGGCTGCCCTGTCGTATCTGGGGGGGACAAGCGTAGTCTTGCAGGCCGCCAGACCACCGTCGACCTGCGTCAACGAAATGAGGGCCTCCATGAAAGCAACTTCGGGGGAAATCTCGGGACCAGGACAGGATGATACGATACGATACGATACGATTCGATACGATACGATACGACACGACACGATACGATACGATACGATACGAGGGTAGGACGACTGGACGAAGAGTGGACGGGATGGTCGCGGCGAGGAATTAAGACAACCAAAGATCAGGGGGATCAGGGTTTTTTTTTCCTTCTTCCGACGCTATCGTAGTCTGTGGTTAGCTAGTTCTCATTCATTCCAGTTCTGACTTTTATTCCTCTCGCACTTCCATTCTACATACTATTTCTTTCTATCATCCGTCTTCTTTCTTCCTTATGGGTGGGACTCCCATATACGAGTATATACTGTATGTGTGTGTGTGTGTGTGTGTGTGTGTGTGTGTGTGTGTGTGTGTGTGTGTGTGTGTGTGTGTGTGTGTGTGTAGTATATTCTGTTTTTCTACTTATTATATCTCTTTTTATTTATTCTAAGACATGATTTAATCTTTTACATTTCCATAAATCTAATACAATTTCTTTACAATTTTATCTTATGATCTAGGACCTGTAGCTTTTGTTAGCTTTCTCAACGATAATTTCTTAGACCTAGGTACATTCTCTTATGGTAGGTACTACTTAATTTCTAATGTTCCTCGTAACTTATTGTTTGGGTGTTTACATCTAACATTTTTATTCAATTATTTTATGCTTAACTAATTATATACTCAAATATATTGTAAATACATTTTTCTTAGCCAGTTTTATCTATTGCCCTCTGTGCAATCTTTGTGCAGTATTCCAAGAATTTTTCTCTGTCCCTTCCTCGCATCATTTCCCCTATTGTTTTCCCTGTCCATCTTAGTTTTCAATGCCTGTTCAAGTCCACACCTGTCTGCTCCATGTACGGGACATTCCAAAAGTAAGTGTGGCACGATTTCAGAAGTGTTTGGATCGCAGATGCACGATGGACTCTCTTTGCACTTGAAGCGATTCAGGTACTCGAAGAATCCACCGTGCCCTCTCTTGATCTGTGCCCTGATGCTGGTCGATATGATACGATACGACACGACACGACACGATACGATACGATACGACACGACACGACACGACACGACACGACACAATACGATACGATACGAGCGTGGGACGTATCGTATTGTATCGTATCGTGTTGTATCCTATCGCATTATATCGTATCGTATCGTATCGTTATCGTCCTGTCCTGGTCCCGAGATTTCCCCCGAAGTGGCTTTCATGGGGCACTCATTTCACTGAACTCGTCACGACACGACACGACACGACACGACTCGACACGACACGACACGATACGATACGATACGATACGTTACGATACGATACGACACGATACGACATGACACGATACGACACGACACGACACAACACGACATGACTCGTCATGACACGACACGACACGACATGACACGTCATGACACGACACGATACGACACGACACTATACGATACGATACGACACGACAAGATACGATACGATACGTTTGGTGTTCTTCCCGGTCCATCTATCGTCAACGCAAGCATGATTGATTTTTAGGGTTCCGTACCCCAAAAGGAAAAAAACGGAACCCTTAAGTATAGGATCACTTTGTTGTCTGTCTGTCTGTCTGTCAAGACCCTTTATCTTAGGAACGCGTAGAGGTAACGAGTTGAAATTAAAATCATATACTTGGTCCACAGTCCCTTGAAGCTGTGAAAAAATCAAACTTCTAAGTTAACGTGAAAAAAGATACGGCTGTTTATGTCGCAAAAAACGTACAATTCAAAATGAAGGTTACTATATACACTATGGAAAAGCAGACTATTGGAAATATTCCCCAGGTGGGTCCCCTTCGGGGGGAATCCCGCCCCTCTTCTGAGGGCTGCCCTGTCATATCTAGGGGGGACAAGCGTAGTCTTGCAGGCTGGCAGACCACCGCCGACCTGCGTCAACCAACGCAATTGGACGAGTTCAGTGAAATGAGGGTCTCCATGAAAGCCACTTCGAGGGAAATCTCGGGACCAGGACAGGTCAGGACAGGACGATACGATACGATACGATACGATACGATACGATACGATACGATACGATACGATACGATACGATACGATACGATACAATACGATACGATACGATACGATACGATACAAGGTTAGGACGAAGAGTGGACGGGATGGTCGCGGCGAGGAAGACAACCTCTTTAAAAACAAACGTCATAATTGAACTACAAAATTCGCTGAACACAGTTAAGCCATTAATTGCTATACATTACTCTATCATCCGTCTTCTTTTTATACTCCCATATATATACTGTCTACTCTATTCTGTTTTTCTACTTATTATATCTCTTTTTATTTATAATTTTCTAAGGTTGATTTAATCTTTTACATTTCCATAAATCTAATACAATTTCTTTACAATTTTATCTTATGATCTAGGATCTGTAGCTTTTGTTTTTAACGATAATTTCTTAGACTTAAATTCTAATGTTCCTCGTAAATTATTACAGTTTGGGTGTTTACAACTAACATTTTTATTCAATTATTTTATGCAAATACAAACTACTACTCAAATATATTGTTAATACATTTTTCTTAGCCTGTTTTATCTACGAGTATTGCCCTTTGTGCAGTATTCCAAGAATTTTTCTCTGTCCCTTCCTCGCATCATTTCCCCTATTGATTTCCCTGTTCATTTTAGTTTTCAATGCCTGTTCAAGTCCATACCTGTCTACTGCATGTACGTAAGTACGTGTGGCACGATTTCAGGAGTGTTTGGATCGCAGATACACGATGGACTCTCCTTACACTTGAAGCGATTCAGGTACTCGGAGAATCCACCGTGCCCTGATGCTGGTCATCTCCATACGATACGATACGACACGACACTACACGACACGACACGACACGACACGACGCACGATACGACACGATACGACACGACACGACACGATACGATCCAATACGATACGACACGACATGACACGACACGACACGACGCACGACACGACACGATACGACACGAAACGACACGATACGACACGACACTACACGATACGACATGACACGACACGATACGATCCAATACGAAACGACACGACACGACACGATACGATACGACACGACACCATACGATACAATACGATACGATACGGTACGGTACGATACGATACGATACGATACGATACGACACAACACGATACAATACGATACGATACGATACGATACGACTGCTGGCCGTCGTGTCGTGTCGTGGCGATCGCCGTCGTGTCGCTGGTCACGGCGAGGACCTCTTCAAAAAAAAACCCTAAGCATGCCGAGGGGATCCAGTCGCTATCACTTTGGGTGGATCAGGACACGACACGACACGACACGATACGACACGACACGACACGATACGACACGACACGACACGATACGACACGACACGATACGACACGACACGATACGACACGACACGATACGACACGACACGACACGATACGACACGACACGATACGACACGACACGACACGAGACGATCCAATACGATACGACACGACATGACACGACACGACACGACGCACGACACGACACGATACGACACGAAACGACACGATACGACACGACACTACACGATACGACATGACACGACACGATACGATCCAATACGAAACGACACGACACGACACGATACGATACGACACGACACCATACGATACAATACGATACGATACGGTACGGTACGATACGATATGATACGATACGATACGACACAACACGATACAATACGATACGATACGATACGATACGACTGCTGGCCGTCGTGTCGTGTCGTGGCGATCGCCGTCGTGTCGCTGGTCACGGCGAGGAAGACAACCTCTTCAAAAAAAAACCCTAAGCATGCCGAGGGGATCCAGTCGCTATCACTTTGGGTGGATCAGGACACGACACGACACGACACGATACGACACGACACGATACGACACGACACGACACGACACGACACGACACGACGCACGATACGGTCCAATACGATACGACACGACACGACACGACACACGACATGACACGACACACGACACGACACGACGCGACACCAGACGATACGACACTACACGATACGACACGATACGATACGATACGATACGATACGATACGATACGACACGAAACGATACGACACGACATGATACGACACGACACGACACACACGACACGACACGACACGACATGACTCGATACGATACTACGATACGATACGATACGATACGATACGATACGACACGATACGACACGATACGATACGATACGACTGCTCGCCGTCGTGTCGTGGCGTGGCGATCGCCGTCGTGTCGAGAGGAAGACAACCTCTTTAAAAAATAACCCTAAGAGCCGGGACACATAAACACGATACGACGTCGTGTCGTACCACGATGCGGCGTCGTTTCACGATGCGACGTCGCGTCGTGGGAATCTACGACGAGCATCGTAAAAAACTACGTCGCGTAAAGTGCCACGACGTCTCGTCGTAGAAACTCACGATGCGTTCCTGTATCAGTGCCACAGTTGATAATCAAAATTCAAATAAGAAATGGGTGGATCCAGTATCTTCTGAGTTTTTGTCTTTTCTTTATCCGTCTTCTTAACAACAGCAGGAGCAGGACGCGTCTAGTGCGGTCCATTTCTCGAAATTAACTGCGACAATTCACCCTGCATTGTATCGACGGCGTCGTGCCGTGTCACGACGTAGTTTTTTACGATGCTCGTCGTAGATTCCCACGACGCGACGTCGTATCGTGAAACGACGCCGTATCGTGGTACGACACGACGTCGTATCGTGTTTATGTGTCCCGGCCCTAAGCATGCCGAAGGGATCCGGTCGCTAGCACTTGGGGGGATCAGGACAGGACACGACACGACACGACACGATACGATACGAGGGTAGGACGACTGGATGAAGAGTGGACGGGACGGTCGCGGCGAGGAAGACAAGCTCTTTAAAAAATAACCCTAAGCATGCCGAGGGGATGAATGGCCGGAGGGGATCCGGTCGCTAGCTCTTGGGGGGATCAGGGTGTTTTTTTTTTTCCAACTGCCCACGCTATCGGAGTCTGTGGTTAGTTAGTTCTCATTCATTCCAGTTCTCACTTTTATTCCTCTCGCACTTCCATTCTACATACTATTTCTTTCTATCATCCGTCTTCTTTCTTCCTTATGGGTGGGACTCCCATATATATACTGTCTACTCTATTCTGATTTTCTACTTATTTCCTTTACGTTTGGATCTCGATGTCCATCGGTCAGAATCATTCAGGAGGAGAATAATAATGTGAATTAGCGTAACGGTATTGTAATAAAAAAATTGAAATAATTGTTGAAGGCATGTAATCATTTCAGCCCAAAGACGTCCACTGCTGGACATAGGCCTCCCCCAAGGGGGGATTTTACCATAATCGCCACGCTTGGCAGGCGGATTGGCGATCGCAGTATGGTTGTTACAAAGACACAGAGAACGAAACTGCCCATTCTCTGGTAAGTCCCTTAGTCGCCTCTTACGACCCCCACGGGAAGATATGGGATAGTACTATTCTTTACGTCCGACACCACACGGACTACCGACACCACACGGACTCCAGAGACTAGACTCCATGTAATTTTAAAACTTAAATAATGTTACAGTTCTGATATTTTAAGAAATAAAAGGCTATGTAGAACTGTACGAATTTAATTTAATAGCTCTCACACGAAAGATTAGAATGTGATGAGTATCAAAAACAAGTAAGTATTAAAATGAGGACTGACCTAAACGCACTAGCATTAGGCAGAGATTTCCAGGGAGGATTATGTTCCACAGCCTGGCCGGCAAACTGGATCGGCCGAAGAGAAGACTGGCGCGATCAGCTCGGGGACGGAGGTCCTCCAGGCGGTCAGTAGGAGGACCCGCCCTGGGAGCAACAGGCACGCGACAGCTCGGCTTAACCCGCTTAACCGACTCTCGGTTGTAGACTGGTAGACTTGCAGTAAGTAGACACCAGTCTACTGAAGTCTACCAAGACTTCAGCAACGTAAGCGTATGGGTAATCAGCGTGTTACCCAAGCGACAGCGAGATCTAGACTCCCTCTTTGACAGGTTTTGTTTTCTGACCGCTCTTCCGAAATTCGTAAAAAATCCTATTATGAATCCTCTTTCTAGAACGGTTGTGGCGACACTATTGCTTACCCACCGGACGCGCGACGCGGGGCCGCCGCGCCGCCATCGCAGCCCGTGAGGTGCGCCGGCGACGGCCCGCGCGCGCCCCCCGCCAGTCTACAGCTATCCGTGACGGCGAATGCACGCTGCAATTATCTAACCTCGCTAGCTTTAGTTGAACAGTTGAACAGTAAACTGTTCAACTTTCGTTCGCTATATCTCTCACTATCATTCTCAGTTTCCTTCTTTAAATCTTTCTAGTCTTCCTATCTTCTCAATTTCATTAAACGTTGCTATGCCTGTATAGACGCTTTGCTCGCGAGTGAAACTATTGTAATGTGGAACCAAGCCTAAATAAACTGTGTCGTGTTTTCATGGCTATAGTTATTATTTAAATAACTCCCGTTAGGTTTCCCACACGGTCATCGGTTTTCCAAAGCGAGGTATTATAGTACCGGCCAGACTCAATAATTGCAGAATGCCAATTATTTTTATATATTATTAGTGCGAATAGGATCTAAAGGAACACGCGATAAATCAGCGGGTGTTCAGCCGTTTAATATATAACACAAACATACATGCTTACAAAAACACAGCATAGAGGATTTACGTTAGTTAGCCGTAAACTTATTAGAAGTAATGTTGACGGTCGTCAAGTTTGACGACTGTCATTGACAAACATGTCAAAGCAAAACATTATTTATTTTTCAGGTTTGTAAAAGGTGATATGAAAAAATTATCTAATGAAATACAGACAGAACCAGCATATAAAACTGTAAGTACATAATACACATTCTATTCAATAAGATTCCAAGAATCTACAAAAACAAATATTTTAAAATGTAAACATAACGTGCGATGAATGATTTCATGCTTATAAAAAGTAAATATAGTTATCGGATTAAACCGAAATACTATAATAACTAGCCTGTTTTATTGCTGTGCTATAGTCCTCTGTGCAATCTTTGTGCAGTATTCCAAGAATATTTCTCTGTCCCTTCCTCGCATCATTTCCCCTATTGTTTCCCTATCCAGTTTAGTTTTCAGTGCCTGTTCAAGTCCATACCTGTCTGCTGCATGTACGGGACATTCCAAAAGTAAGTATGGCACGGTTTCAGGAGTGTTTGGATCGCAGATGCACGATGGACTCTCCTTGCACTTGAAGCGATTCAGGTACTCGGAGAATCCACCGTGCCCTGTCATGATCTGTGCCCTGATGCTGGTCATCTCCATCTTTCTTATTGTCCTATACGCCGCCAACCGCGTCCGGGAAAAACATTTTGGTGATATTGGCGGTTTGGCCAGACTTTCGTCCTCATGCGTATGTGGGGTTTGACGAATGAGATCGGACATAGGTCGTAGTCCGGTCTTTTCTTTAGATTCGTGGTGGCCTCTTTTGCCAGCTGATCCGCTCTCTCGTTGCCTTCCAGCCCTGCACGGGCTTTTATCCAGAACAGAAACACCATTTTGTTCTGGAGAGATGCGGCTGTTATATTCTGTCTGGCCTCTACTGCCAGGGAGTGAAGGCAACTGGGGTTTTTCACGGTCAAAAGAGAATCACTGAAGACCCCGAAGGTAGGCGCTGTGGTGTTCCTGATTTCCCGCGTTAGCTCAGCCTGGTAAACCGTGCAGTATCCCGGTAGCGCCGTCTTGAGGGCGCGCGTCTCGGCCTCTCCGTTCCATATGGACAGAGCTGCTCCGACGCTCCCCCCAATCTTACTACCGTCGGTGAATATCTTCACCTGCTGGTCCGAATTGGGCATTGGCGTCAACTTCCTCCTGGTTTTGGTAAACCAGGAGGAAGTTGACGCCAATGCCCGGCCGGCGACATTCAGGTCGCTTCGCTCCGCGGGATGCGGGGATTCAAGTGCAGAGGCCTTACGCTCTACCTCCCTGTCCCCCAGTATGGCTTGCGGCTTCCCTTTCTTAGCTCTGTATAGCGAAGCTACCTCCTGGATTCTACGATCCAGGGGGAGTATCCCAGCTAGTAGGAGCACCGAGTTTAGTGAGACAGTTCGGTAAGCCCTGCACATTTTCTGTGCTATTCCCCGTTGTACAACGCCTAACTGTTTAATAGTTCCCAGCTTGTTTGCGGGCTCTGCCCATGCGCTGACGGCGTACAGGATTATCGGCTCTATCGCAGCTACGTATATGGTTTTGACGACTTCCGGATTTAGGCCCCAACTTACTTTCGCAACTCTAGTCAACTGCTTGTGGATCCCGATCCCTACGATTATTGAAATACAGTTTATTTTGTATTATCCAAGTAAGGCGAATATTTGCACAAATACGCCATGTAAAGTGCCAGCATAAGATTCAACAACTCATGCACTATCAAGTTAAAAAACTCGCGCATAACATGTTTAGCGACTTACGGAAAAATGATAGTTACCGACTTATGCTGTAATGATGTTTAGCGACTTACGGCTAAAATTTAGTTACCGACTTATGATGTAATGATGTTTAGCGACTTACGGCAAAATTATAGTTATCAACTTAAGTAGGTATCATTGAAATGACAACCTTATTTTGTACTCTATTCTGGGAAGGGATTTATGGTAAGTTTTAGTGTTCAGGGCCCTATTTCTCAAAACTTATTAGACTAATAATATTAGTCCATGAACGAATATTTTTTACAAGTTTACTAGTGTGCGTTTCTCGAAGCTACGGAAGTAAAATATTAGCTACTAGTTGGCAACTAATAAATATTAGTTAAAATTGAGTAAATTCAGTTTGGCTTCTTAGAAAAATGTGTTATCAAATACTCTTGTAAATTACACTGATAAACCTATTAGTCTCAGAAGGCTTGTAAAAGGATTTGGCAAAATTATTAGTCAAAGCTAACAGTTTTTTTTTTTATATAAAATGTGGTCTGATTCGGACACTTCCGCTTATTCTTCTACTTTTTCCGTTTATCCTGTGTCGATAAAACGTTTGAGAAACCCCCAAACAGAATGTCTTTTTGTAATACTTACACTTCTCAAAACCATTAGCTATAGATCCATGCTTGAATTTAATTTGCGAATAACTATCAACAACAAACAATCGGCTTTTACCGCCATGTACAAACCACAGACGTGTAAAAAAAGTTTTTTTTACAAAAATACAACCGCCTTCAAAAATTAATAAAGTATTTTTTTTGCTTTTTAGTGCCTACTTCATATCATCATCATCATGTCAACCTTTGGACGCTTACTGCTGGGCATGGGTCTCCTCCAAGGGGGGTTCAACCATAATCGACTTCATACGATACAAATTAGTTACGAAACGATGACACCAAAAAAAAAACAGTAATTCCTTAATTTTTTTACCCTTAGGGGTGGGGTTGAAATTTATATAAGTGGGACCAACTATGAGGTAGAGGTACGCTATTAATTAAAAAAAGAATCATCGAAATCGGACTGCACTGAAAAAAGTAATGGGTGGTCAACAAAAAAAAAAAAAAAAATACCTTGTTGTCGAATTGAGAATTCTTTTTTTAAAGTCGGTTGAAAATCAAACGAATCCAAAAATGGCGGGAAGAGGCATGGGTAATATGTGTATTTAGCCAAGCCAGCCTAATATTTTTATTAGTCTGCTATTATTAGTTATTAGTCTAGTACTTGTTTTTGAGAAACAAGTACTAGCTAACTAATATAGTTAGCTCTGTGCTAGTACTAGATAAATAACTAATATACTAGTAAACTGATAGTTTTGAGAAACAGGGCCCAGGTGTTTTGTAAATTAGTATCTGTTCATGGACTTTCGTTGCTGACTGTACCTACAAATTTGTACGGAACCCTCGCGGCCTCGGTAAATGAGTCCGACTGGCACTTGTCCGGTTTTTTGTTTATCCCACGCATTGTTTGAAAACCAGCGAAGTGGGAAAATGATAACATCGCACGAAAATTAACGCGCGGAGATTTCACAAAACTTGTTCCAGGAAATACGTTCGAAATCGAAATCGAAATAGATGTTCGTAATTTTGAACTTCCATT
Source organism: Charanyca ferruginea (assembly GCA_947361185.1). Lineage (NCBI taxonomy): Eukaryota > Metazoa > Arthropoda > Insecta > Lepidoptera > Noctuidae > Charanyca > Charanyca ferruginea. The sequence continues at coordinate 13,230,973 of OX376059.1, read as the reverse complement.
ACATGTGCAGGGTTTTATGACGACGCTTTCTTTGCGTTTTCAATTTATGAGTATGGTAGGCACATTAGAACGACAAAAGTTCAGTTATTTGTGCAAAAAACTGATTTTCTCGACATCTTTACTGAATTCGTATCTCAAAAAAAATTTTTTTTATTGCGTAGAAACCTAGATATAAACCACAAGATACCTGTCTACGCGAAATATCTAGAGGAACACTTGTTATAACGCCATAATCACGTACGAGCGTATGGAAATTATGATGGGTTGGCCGTTCTTAATTAATTTGAATGATAAGAAATTAAAAAGTAGGCAGTAAAAAACGAAAAAATATATATTTTTTTTTTAACAAAAAGACAACTGCCTCTAAAATGTCAGTCAGAAATCACTATGTAATATCGCAACTAGGCGGTTTGTTTCTGATTGTTAATTCGTATTACCACCGACTTCGTAAATTAAAGTTATTTTTTACTTATAACTTTTTAAAGCAACCGCCTTTCTTTTTTGGAAAAAGTATTTTTTTTCGCTGTTTAGTGCCACTTCTTATCACTCAAATTAATTAAGATTGTCTTTTTTGTGAAAAAGTTTTTCAGTTCATAGTATTCACCAATTGCTTTGTTCCGAGCAGTCTGGGCCTTTGTGTCTTTATCCAGCAGATTTCGTTTTTATAAAAAAATAAATAAGCAATTCGAGAGTTACATCGTTCTTCTTCATCATCATCATCAGCCGAAAGAGGTCCACTGTTGAACATAGGCCTCACGCATAGAACGCCATAACGAGCGGCAACCTGCCGCGGCCATGCAACCACCGGTTACCCACCCGCGACCGATGGGTCTTATATTGTAATAAATCCAACGTTCTATGCCCAAAATGAAAGTGTGTCAAGGGCGTCGCCAGGGGGGGGCAGGTAGGGGCAGCTGCCCCCCCCCCCCCCCCTAGAGATCCAAAAAATGATTTTTTTTTAACAGGCTTAAAAAAAGAAGGAAGTTTTTATTAAGAGCTCTTGACTGTACAATTAATAAAATACTCGCAGTACCAGTGTAAACCTTTATGTGATTTTAATTTAAATCATATTCTTCCCATCTATATAGATAAAAGGAGAAACTGACAGACTGACTGTCTGTCTGACTGATGTAGCCGAAACTACTGGAACTGGGAATGTGTTTTACACGCGCGATCTTTTTATAATGTAGGCGAGCACTAAGAAGGGATTTCGGGATTCAACCCCTAAGGGTGTTTAATTGGAAATGAAATTTGTATGAAACTCGGTCATTTTTGTAATTCAAGACATGAAACCTGATATAGCGGTTTTTGGTTGAAAATAAAAAAAAACGTATTTCAGTTTTTTTGGAAATTTCAGTAAAATAGGGATATAAATGTTTGTATGGGAAATCCGTTATTTTTAGCTAGCACTTGTCCAGCGACTTTGTCTGCGCAGATTTTGTACCTACTTCGGTTAAAATTTAGTATCAGTAGAAGCAGTGTTTGCCTAAAAGGCGTCCACTGTCTGCAACGGTTACGAAAATTGACACGAAGACGGTCGACGTCAGATCGACGGAGCCTGGCTGTGTGGGGCTCCTTTTCCTGTCTGCAAGCTTTAAAGGAACCTAACCAACCGAACCTCGGGGTGCCCTTGATGTCGACCAACCGAAGTTTTTTTTTTTTTTTTTTTTTTTATTTTTTTTTTTAATCTTTATTTATTTGCGGGATTTTTTCTGTGTAGAAAACGTCATCCCGATGAATGCATACAAAATAAACCTAAAAAACAAAAATATATTAGTCTACCCGCAACCTTATACCTAAAATGATAATATTAAAAAGGGCCCTAGCTTCATCCGACAAAGGTGAAGCCAGAACGCTATTATAAAATCCTACACTAAAGTTCTTATCCCCAAAAGCTTGACGTCTTTGAACCCCAATACGGCCACACTCCGCCAGTATGTGGTAAGCATCTTCCACGACTCCACAAACAGAACAATTTGGCGAGTCAACCTTACGCATCATAAATCCAAAACTATTGAGCGGAATATGGCCGGATCGGAGCCTCAATGCCATCACCACTTCTTGTCTATTCATTCTACTCATGTGAAACCAGAGGCAACGAGGAAGAGAGGGTTGAATCGTTTTGTACCAAATGCCCTTTGTCAATGACCTTTCGTCAAAATATTCTGACCATGACTCAAAACATCTATTTCTTACTATGGGTAGAAGTTCTGTATGCCAAGGAGTACAACTATAAAGTTCTCCATCCGACCCGGCTTCGTTTGCTAAACGATCAACTACCTCATTACCCTCCAGCCCCACATGAGAAGGAATCCATTGCAGTACGATTGTTTTACCTTTGTTGACAATATCATTATCAAGGTGGACTGTATGTGTTGTTATGTTGTTGTAGGGTCTTGAAGACGTAGAGGTAACGTTTGCGAAAGAAAGCAGAAAGTATTCAGGTAACATACGTTTATTGACGATTTCAGTATAGGGCAGAGAGAGTGCGCGGGAGTAGAAATCAGAGTGACGAGTGGCGCGGACCCTCCCTGTATTTATAGTTTGATCCACATAGTAAAGTAGTGGGAGGCGTGGGGCATGGTTCGAGGCGCGCGCTCGGCCAATAGGAGCGTAGCTCTATTTGCATATTTACTTCGACTTAGTTACATCTATGAGCCCCATTTCTGCTAAGAACCATGCCCTTAACCTTTATTATCTTATTATCTAAGGGAAAATAACTTATAACACCTACTCTCTTTACATTGCAAGTTATTCCCTACTATCAAATGGTTTTTATTTGTAGGTAAACCTTAAATAACATTTATAAACCTTAATTATCATTTATACACCTTAAATAACATTTATATTTGTTCCTTACATATGTACCACTAAAATATCATTTATTTATCTTATTTTTAAGTAAGCGAAGACGTCCGTAACATCCTCCCCCCGGCGCAGGGATGCCGTAGCCTTATTTTTCCCCGCCGAGGACGGCTAGCTTCGTCGCTGGTCGCCGGAGAACGCCCGCTGTTGTCCTGACGTCGGCCGCTCGCACCTTGCCGTCTGGTCCCTGGTACACCGCCTCCACGACGCCACGGGGCCATGTGCCTCGTGGGAGAGAGGCGTCGACGCGGTCGTCGCTGGTCATCTGATGCCCCCCGAGGCACCAATGTTGGTAGGTACTCGCCCACCCAGCGCCGCCAGAAGTGGTCGGCGAGCGCTTGGGCGGCCCGCCATTGCTTGCGGCTGGCCTCCTCGCAAGGCCCAGTTTGGGGAAGGCCCGAGGAGGTCCCAATGAGGAAGTGATTGGGTGTGAGCGCCTCCGGATCCATGGGATCGACAGAGACGTGGGTGAGAGGCCGAGAGTTGATGACATGCTCGGCCTCTGTCATCAGTGTGAGCAGCACCTCTTCCTTCAGCGCCTTTTGGTACAACGTCGCCCCCAGCGCCGTCTTAACGGAGCGTACCAGCCGCTCCCAAGCTCCCCCCATATGCGGCGCCCCTGGTGGGATGAATTTCCACCGCATCCTATATTCGAGGCCGAATTGAGGAAAGTGTTTGGCCCATTCTTGATACGCTGACCGTAGCTCGACGTCTGCGCCCCTGAAGTTGGTACCGTTGTCCGAGTACATGACGCGGGACCACCCCCGCCGTGCCGCCATTCTTCTTATAGCCATTAGTGCCCCGTCGGTAGACAAACTGGATACGAGTTCTAGGTGTACCGCCCTCGTGGATAGGCAGGTAAACAGGGCCCCCCACCTTTTTTCGTGCCTTCTACCTATTACGACGGTCATTGGCCCGAAGTAGTCGACCCCGCAATAGGTAAAAGGTCGTTGCGCTTCCGTTAGTCGCTCCGTAGGTAAGTCTCCGGTGGTTGGCTTCCTTGGTGTCGCTTTTCTGACACGACAGAGTTGACATCGCTGTGCTATGGCTCGTACCGTAGGTCGTAGGTTGACCACCCAGTAGCGCTGTCTTAGGTCGTTGATTACCCGCTCGTTGTTCGCGTGACCGGCCTTACGATGCGCGTTCTCCACTAGTAGCCTTGTAAACTGGTGTTTCCCGGGCAGAATCACTGGCGTCTTACTTATGTCCGCGACCGCCGCGTGTCCGATTCTTCCCCTGACTCTGAGAACGTGATCTTCTATGTAGGGGTCTAGCTTATATAGACTACTGGATTTAGGTATTGGTTTTCCGCTTTTAATTGTTCGTATTTCTTCACTGTATGCTTCGCGCTGCGCTTGTTTGATCCACGACCTTTCGGCCCTTTCAATAAGGTCGACATTCATTTGACTGGTCCTGTCCGCGCATTTTCTTCTGAAGAGAAGTGGTACAGCTGTTGCTCGTAATAACTTTTCATATGATGAGAACCTCTTGATGTCGGGCAGATGTGACGGTCGTTCCCCGGTTGCTTCGACGCGCGACGTTCGCGTACACTACTTCGTCCTTGTTTTCGTGTTCTTTGGCTTTTTCCCTCGGCCAGGACTCTTCGTGCTCGTACAGGAACTCGGGGCCGACGAACCATCTGTCTTCAGGTCTCGCGTGTAGTTCGTAATCAGGACGTGTTGCGTCGTCCGCCACGTTGTGCTCGGTGGGCACCCATCTCCACTGACTGGCTTCGGTCAGCTCCGCTATTTCACCCAGGCGATGCGCGACGAACGGGGTGTACTTCACGGCGTCTTTCTCAATCCATCGCAGAACCGTCTGTGAGTCCGTCCAATAGGTCACGCTCCTGGGCTTGTCTCGGTGTTCCTTTAATATCACGTCAGCCAGTCGCGCGCCGATCACCGCTGCCTGTAGTTCAAGTCGCGGGATGGTGACCGGCTTTAAAGGGGCCACTCTAGCCTTTGCCGCGACCAACCTTATTGTTACTCGTCCGTCCGACTTCTGGATGCGCCAGTAGGCGGTCGCTGCGTATGCTTGCTCGCTCGCGTCACAGAATACGTGTAGGTCGGTGAGGTCGCTTGGGTCGCCGCCATAATACCTTGGTATGCGGAGTTCAGTTATCCTATTTAGACTTCGCATCCAATCTTCGAAGTGTTGTGCGTCTTCTTCTGGGATTTCTTCATCCCACCCCACGCCTTGTTTCCACAAACTTTGTAGTATAATTTTCCCGGTGATGGTAAAATGGCTGATGAGACCCAGGGGGTCATAGACCGCCATCACTGCTCCGAGGGCCTCGCGTTTTGTGGGCACCCTGTTGTTGCTTTTCACCTCGGGTGACAGACGGCTCAGGCCCGTGTTGAACCCTAGTTCGTCTGAGCCTGTCTGCCACAGCAAGCCAAGCGTTCTGTCGGTGTTTTCTTCACGTTGTCCGAGTCTGACCTCGGTGTCACGTACTTGAGTGTTCGGTGCGATGTTATTCAGTACCTCAGGACAGCTCGAACACCATCCCCTTAGGTTGAAGTGTGCGTTCCGGTGGACTTCTATTACTTCACGCGCAGTCTTTATCGCCTCGCCTTTCGTCGCGAAGCTATCTACGTAATCATCCATGTAGTGATTGGACGTGATTGCTCGTACGGCGTCCGGACATCGATCGGTGAACAGCTCCGCGTTGGCGTCCCGCACCGAGTGTGCGATGAATGGAGAACACGACGCCCCGAAGATCATAGACGTCATTTTGTACCGCTTCGGTGGCTCGCTCCGGCTCTCATCTCGCCACAGGAACATCTGCGCAGCCTGGTCTTGACTTCTGATTTTTATTTGAAGAAACATCTCTTGGATATCTGCGGTGACCGCTACTGGGCGCTCTCTGAACCTGAACAGGATCCCCGGTAATGACTGTAGGAGATCGGGTCCCTCCAGTAGACAGTCGTTAAGACACATCCCGCTGTACCTGTGCGCAGCGTCGAACACCAGGCGCATCTTCCCCGGCTTGTTGGGGTTCGTGACCGCGAAGTGTGGCAGGTACCATGCCTTATGGTTATCGCCTTCAGTCCCGTCGCACTCTTGAGCGTAGCCCTTGTCTAACAGGTTCTGAACCAGCGGTACTGCGTCGCGAAGTGCGGTGATGCATCCATTTTCTTCTCGATGGTTCTAAGTCTTCTGAGGGCACTGTTGTAGTTACTTGGCATGGGGGCGTCTTCGTCACGCCACGGCAACCCGACTTCAAAGTGTCCTCCTACCTTCTTCAGCGTGTTCTGGACCACGCCGACCGCCTTCTGATCTTCTGGTTTCACTTTTCTGGCTAGAGAAACTCCTAGGGCGTCGATCCTGTAGTGTGATTTCACCAACTCTTCTACACGACGTACATCGTCCGTCCGCGTGGCCGCAGACACGTCGTATAGGTGAAGCACCACCTGCCCCTCTTGTTCCTGTAGCGTCGCGCGTGGTGCAGTTCCATGTATCACCCAGCCCAGTTGAGTATAGGAAGCCGCGGGTTCGTTTCTCTTGCCTGTGCGTAGTTCCCGTGTCACTATTAAGTGCCAGTTATCCGCGCCTATGAGCACCTTGGGTGTGGCTCCCTCGAAGAATGCGCCTGCCTTTAAGTCTTGGAGGTGTGGATAGTTAATTAAAGTCGCTCTATCCACCGTCTGGCCGTGCAGTTGCAAGTCCTTCATGGTTCGCGCGCGTAGTTCTTGGTACTCGCCGCTCTGCCCGCAAATCTGCAGCCTAACCTCTTGGCTTCGCTCTTCTTTTTGTTGTGACGTCACACCTTGTATACGTAGAGTTGAAACCGGCCCGTTGACTCGTATCTGACGCGCTAGTTCTTCGTCGACGAGTGATATTGTAGAGCCTTCATCCAGCAGGGCGAACGTATTTATTTGTCCGCCGGGCCCTTTCAGCGTCACTGGACACATCTTCAGCAGCACTCGTCGCGATGCAGTGCCCGTTGCGGAGACTGTCATGACAGATTCCTGTTGGTTTTCGGCGTCGGCTGGTTTACCTGGTTCTTCTGACTGAGTGTTCTTGCTGTCCGGATCCTTGTGCAATAGCGCGTGGTGGGGGCGGCTGCATGTTCCTTCTCCGCACCTCTTTGCTCGGCAGTGCTCACGTCGATGACGATTTATAATACATTTAAAACATACCTTTGCAGTGCGCGCCCACTCCCACCTCTCGCTGACGTTCATCTTAAGGAACTTTCCGCACTTTGGTACTTCATGATCACCACCACAACACAAACACTCAGTCTTCCGTTCCGTACTTGAAGTCGCGTACACAGTTTCCCGGCCCGGCTTCTTCCTAGTGTTCACTTGCGGTGCACTTCTTACTTCTTTCTTCATCGCGGGCGCGGGTGTCATATGCGTGAAAGCGTACTTCATCGCCCTATCCGCCTCCCGCATCAGGAACCGGGATAACAGTATAATTTCCGGCTCGCGTGACGACTCCATAGCTTCGGAAGCGAAGTCACACCATCTTGACTTTATATGCGGGCTCAGCTTCTCGATGACGTCACGCACTAACATAGGGTTCCATATATATCCTTTGTTATCCATCTGAGATAACACACACACTATATTTTGAAGTTTCACTGCGAAAGAATTCAGATCACTGGCCGCGCTTGTGAGCCGAGGTAGCCTTTTCAAGTCTTCCATAACTCGATCCATAAGTATTTCCGGCCTTCCATAATACTGCTCAAGGGTTCTCACGACTACTTGTGGGTCCGAGGCGGTGTACAGGAGCGCTGACACTGCTTCACGTGCTTCTCCCTTTATGCAGTTCCGTAATCTTGCCATGTTTTCAATCGCAGAGAACTTGTACATTGTTGACGAGTCGTTGTATGCCGCCTTGAACGGCAACCACTCGGTGGCCGCTCCCGTAAATGTAGGTAACTCGATCACCTGTCGCGGCGGCGGGCGTACATGCATCATTTTTTCCAGGGTATCGGCCAGCTGCTCGATACCTCTTCCGACACGGCGTTCCCCTCTGGTGGGCGATCGTGATACCGACCGCGGTCTTCGCTGTCCGTGTCTCGCGGGTGTGGTGGCATTGACACACGTAGCAGGTTCCATGTGGGCGTCGGCCTCTTGCGCTGCGTGCTCGGCGAATGTTCGCGGGGGCTGCTCCCTCTGCAGCCGGTCCGCTCCATGGGGGTGACTCCGGTCGACACTTTGGAGCCACTCGTCCACTCTATCCTCAACCGTATGCACTGAGCCTTCTTCTCGGGCCTCTGCTTCTGCCTCAATCACTGATACCTGGTACTCGAAACGCTTGTTGACGAGCGCCTTTTCTAATTCCAGCTGCTCGTTCCTTATTGCCACGATTCTCTTCTGCGCCTCGTACTCCGCCTTCTTGACTCTGGCTACGTCGCTGCCGTACGATCTTCTGGACCGTATTGTACTCGCTGTGTCCCTTATTGAAGTATCACGCGTAGCTGTCATGTTTCTTGAGTCCATTGTCCTGATCGCGGCGGGCGTCGCTGGGTAACACGACGCTGACGGGGTGACGATCGACTCCCTATGTTCGCACGCGGTCGCGGTGGCTCGACTCGCCATCGGGCGTGGAGCCTGTGCGGCACGCGGGCCGTCGAACACGGTCGGCGCAACCTTCTCCGTCGCGGCGGTGACGGAGGGTGCGTTCGCGAACGCGGGGGCGGCGGGCACGATCCCGGCCGCGGGCTCACCTTGCGAGGTGCGCGGGATTGCGGACGCGATGGTCGACGGTGATCTCGGGGGTTCTTCGAACGTTCGGGGACGGCGACTGTCGTATCCTGACTCCGATCCGCTTTCCTTGGCCGCAACGCTTCTAGTCTTCATGCTTAATCTTGATTATTATCCGGCTCGAATCGGACCAGCTATCAAGGTGGACTGTATGTGTTGTTATGTTGTTGTAGGGTCTTGAAGACGTAGAGGTAACGTTTGCGAAAGAAAGCAGAAAGTATTCAGGTAACATACGTTTATTGACGATTTCAGTATAGGGCAGAGAGAGTGCGCGGGAGTAGAAATCAGAGTGACGAGTGGCGCGGACCCTCCCTGTATTTATAGTTTGATCCACATAGTAAAGTAGTGGGAGGCGTGGGGCATGGTTCGAGGCGCGCGCTCGGCCAATAGGAGCGTGGCTCTATTTGCATATTTACTTCGACTTAGTTACATCTATGAGCCCCATTTCTGCTAAGAACCATGCCCTTAACCTTTATTATCTTATTATCTAAGGGAAAATAACTTATAACACCTACTCTCTTTACATTGCAAGTTATTCCCTACTATCAAATGGTTTTTATTTGTAGGTAAACCTTAAATAACATTTATAAACCTTAATTATCATTTATACACCTTAAATAACATTTATATTTGTTCCTTACATATGTACAACTAAAATGTCATTTATTTATCTTATTTTTAAGTAAGCGAAGACGTCCGTAACAATCATAAATGGATCTTAAAATGGTATAAGACAGTGGAAGCCCTCTAAAAGTTGAAGTACACTTAATCAGGTGTAGAAGAGCACTTTTCGAGTCAGTGTAAATGACAAACCGGTCACCGTTTACAGATTGTATATAGGCTAAAGCTTCTGATAATGCTATTAATTCTAAATGCATAATTGACACGTTTGATGAAATTTGGAATTTAAAGGATGCTCCTATTTGTGGGTCAAAGAAAGCGGCGCCGCGACTGTTGTCACGTCTAGAACCGTCTGTATACAAGGAATAAAAACTAGGATACAAAGTATTTAGAGATGTACAACAAAGAGACCTTAGATTGTATACATTATAACAGTGCTTAGGTTTACTGACAGAGTCCAAACCAGGCTGTACAATATGCGATAAGTCCATATTGCTGACCCAAGTGTCCATGGAGAACATGTCAAACTTACTGCTGCTATAAAGAGGTTCTTGATCTAAAATATCGTGTGACATGACTAGCAATGGTTTTTTCTTATTCCTCCAATAAATATTATTACAAAAACCAGATAACTGTTCTATTAAATGTATTATAAGATATTTGTTACACTTTGATTTTAAATAAAATTTACCAGCTAAATATCGGCGGCGAATAAAAAGTGGAGGTAATAACAATTCAGATTCCATCACGTGTATCGGAATTCGGAGTGCTTTTAATGAACCCACCTATTAACCGTAGGCAAATGTTTTGTAATTTGTCTAGTTTGTTTAAGTGTGTATCGGCACTATTATCGAATAAAAAGCTACCAAACTCCATGCGACTTCGAATAAGAGCAATGTATAAACGTCTTAAGTGGTTGGGATGAACACCCCACCCAGGTCCGACTAAAACTCTAAAAATATTTATTAATTTAATTACTTTCTCGCAAACTTCATTAATATGCTTTTTCCATCGAAGACCCCTATCCAGCCACAGTCCTAAGTACTTCACGTTGTCTACCAATTCCAGCGATGTGTCATTTAACCGGACGTTAACAGCTGGCCTACGAAAACCTCTGCTAAATAAACAAATCTTACTTTTAGACGGGGAGATGTCCAAACCAGCGAGCGTTAGCATACTGTTGATTAGATCAACGGCAGACTGGATCTTGTGTTGGCCCTCGCTAGCAGACGAGCACTGTACATACAATGCAAAATCATCCGCGTACTGGGATATGTGAACAAGATTTTGCAAACGTTTACAAACATCCGATAATACTATATTAAATAGTAACGGAGATAACGGATCACCTTGCGCCAAACCACTACCCGAATATCGACTAATGAAGCTATTGTCGGATTTTATTTTAAGGATTCTTTTATGCAGGAAATTCCATAAGTAATTACAAATGCGTGACCCAGCTTGAAAGTTGTTCAAAACATTAATTAACACAGTAATATTTATATTATTATACGCACTATTTATATCCAGAAAGCAGCCCATAGTAGAATAACCCTTAGAAAAACCGGTTTGTATAACAGTGATAAGGCAACTTAAACCATCTAAACATGACCGACCTCTGCGAAAGCCCACTGTGTTCACAGAAAATGTATCATTTTTTTCAAAATACCATTCTAATCGACGATATAAAATGTAGTGAAATATTTTGCAAATGCAGGATAGCAAGGAAATAGGTCGCAGAGAAGAAATGTCACTGGGGTCACGGCCTGGCTTCGGAATAGGAATAATACAAATATCGCGCCACTGAGAAGGAACAAAACTGTGAACCAAGAATTTATTGAATAAAGACAGCAAAACTTGTTTACCAACATCAGGTAAATTCTTGATCATAGAATACGATATATCATCGCACCCAGGAGATGTATCCTTAGTTTTAATACATTTATTGAACTCCTGAATAGAGATCTCACATTCTATTATAGGGTTACTGTAGTTCATTATAGGTGTCGACGGTGAAACATAATCTGGTGTTAAAGAATTTAATAAATTTGCGACACTTTGGTGGTCCACAAATTTCCTAGGAGAACGGTACCCTTTCAACCATCTCATTTTGCGCCACATTTCACTGGACGATGTAGATTGATCAACTGAAGAACAGAACTCATGCCAGTTTCCCCCCTTAGCCTGGCGAATCATCCTCTGCGCTATATGTGTCCTATCTTTAAGTATGTCAAGATTTTGAGGGGTGGGATTTTGCCTAAAATTTGCTAATGCAAGCCTACGTTTAGCTACAACGTGTGAAAGTTTTGCAGTCCAATATGACTTCGGAGAAAAAACTGAAGAAGGGTTCTGGCTGAATTTAAATAGCGGTATAAATTTGTCAGCCGCGTCATTAATAATTTGCAAAAATAAATCATAAGCTTTCTGAAGATCACTTGGGAACTCATCACTTTTTTCGGAAAATAATGTTTCTAAGTATTTTGTATACGAGACCCAGTCTGCTTTACGAAAATTTCTTTTAATAATTGATGGAAGGTGTGACGTGCACAAGGTTGAAATTTTTATTATTAAATGATCGCTATTCAAGTTTTCATTTAAAATGCTCCAATTAAAGTGAAGCGCAATGTCTATAGAAACCAAAGAAATATCAGGGGAAGATTGTTGCAAGACGTTATTAACTAATCGAACTCGCGTATGTGTTCCATCGTTCAATGAAAAGTAGTTGTTGTTTATGAGTGAGTCATGAATAAGACTGCCTCTGAGGTTAGTTTTATAAGACCAGCTGACGTGATGTGCGTTAAAATCCCCTAAAACTAATGTTTTGGATGGCCATAACGATAACAAACTATCCCAATCCTGAAGGGTGGTAACGATATTGGATGGACAATAAAATGACACAATATATTCCCAATCCAATATATTCCGTTTGAATAAACGGATGACAATTAAACACTTGAACGCATACTACCTCAATACCGCTATTATTAATGTGCACGCGCCTCAGCTGTGATTTAATAGATTTGTGTACGATGATAGCTACACCGCCGTATGAGTCATCCCGGTCCGCGCGATAAACATCATAACAACTTACTTTTAAAGTACTTTCCGAGTCAAGCCACGTTTCACTTAGGGCAGCAATATGTACTTTTTCTTGACGTAGGATTTCACAAAATGACACCAACTTAGGCCTGATACTTTGGGCATTCCACTGTAAAATATTTAACTTAACCGATTTATTAGCCATCACAAAGAATAACGTATAAAATTACACAATGCGTTAATCCAAGGCCATTCTGTTAAATAACTTACCGACACTAACATAAACCATTCTAGGCACTAGTGTGTTTGAGAAAGATAACCTCCTTAATTCTAGACAACAATTCTTTAAAAGGTGGGCACTGTTCCTTTTGAACCTCTCCCTCATCAGACGAGTGGTGAAAATCTTTAGAGTCTGCATCTGAATTCCAGAACATCCAATCATCCTCGGCGACGCGTTTTTTATTTTTCGTACTATGTACTTCAGGTTTTGGTGGATGGTTACTAAGATTAGAAGGGGTCTTCACTTTGTGGATGGTTGCCTTTGTCTGAACTTTTTCAGCGTATGTCGAATGGAGAGAGGATTCGGGATTTAAACTGCTATTGTTCATAACTGAGTGGGCACGATGTAAAGGAGGGAAAATGTCCCGATTCTCTGGAGCCACCGGAGCTTGAAAAGAGACGTCAATCTTAGGGGGAATTGAATCTTCAGGCGGGACATAACATTCAATAGCTTTCCTGTAGGTGCATCCAAGTTCTGCCATAATTTCCCTAAGCTTCCTCTCCTTTTTATACGCTGGACAAATTTTACTCATAGAAATATGTTCCCCGTTACAGTTCACACAAGAAAATAACGTAGTCTCGCAATTCTCGTGTTGCCCGCCACACTTTGGACAAATTGTTTTGGTTGTGGGACACATTTTGCGTATATGACCTAGTTTCCAGCACTGGGAACACTGGGATACCTGGTGAATATATGGCAAAACTTTAATGCTTATATCACACACACGAATGGTTGGTGGAATGCGGTCTCCCTCAAAGCAAAGTCGTATTGTTTCACTAGGACACCAACCCCCTTTATCCCTGTTGCGACGGTTCATCCTCCTGAACGATAGAATCTTTGTGGGTGAGGGGCATGTAATATTTTGGAGGATCTCATCATCAGTAAGGTCAAGGTCAACATCCCTAATAAGACCATAACAAACAGACAGTTCCATGGCCTTTTGAAATTTCCATCCCTTTTCTAACAACTTCTCACACGTAAAAAGATTACTTACGGCCGATGCACACTCAAATTGGAGACGTATTTTAAATGGGCTCAAATATTTCACCTGGATAACCTTCGTAATATTGTTTTCTTTCAAAATACGCGCCATTGCAAATTGTTTTGGAAGACGTTCTTTCGAAGAAATATAAACTTCGTATATTTCTTCTTTAACTGATTTATTACTGTCGTGACGTAGCTTCTTTTTCCCTTTAACATTTATCCAACCTCCTTCTTCCTCTCCACTACCCTCTCGTTGTCTCTTCCCAGCCCTCAACAACTCCTCCTGTTTCTCACCATCATCATCTGTGGCATCCATTTCTGAAGACTCATTCAACAGTCTTTGTATGTCATTCGAGAATACAGGCGCATCACGGCACGGTGATGCACTTACGTCATCAGCCATGAAGCGATCACATCGAACATTCGCAAATAATTTAAAAGGTATTAAAAACAGAAGCTCAGAGCACACCTGCTTAACGGATAAGCGTAAACAATTCCACGTAGGGGGATAGCGAGCGGTGCCGCGATAACTAATTAGACACGACCGGTCCGCACGTGTACCGATACGGGAAATGAACCGAAGTTTTTTACGTTCCGTTTTACTAATTTTGCACGATATGTTACACCACAAACGATATATTTTGACAGATTTTGTTGTCATCGCCCATTTGAACGTTCCGTTTTCCCTTTTTACACGCTTTTTATTAGCTTCACCTGTATGTTTGTATGTTTGTTACACGGTTTTTATTAGCTTCACCTGTATGTTTGTATGTTTGTTTATAACCGACTTCTTTGGGCGCGATTTTGACCCACTTTAAACGGCCAGATTTCGTTCAAACATTGTAGATTTATCGAGGACCGATGACAATACACTAATTTGATACAATTATTAAAAAAAACAAAAAAACAAAAAAAAAACATAAGTCGTCCAAAATTAGTTGGCGAAAAAACAGCTATTATATACTAGGAAGGTACTGCACAAGCGCCCCTGGTAGATAAATGTGCATAATATTTATAGATATAGATATAACCAAACTAAAAAGTAAAAAATAAATAATAGTTTAAAAAAACTAAAAACACGCTTTTTATAGAAAACCAAACTAAAAAATAGAAAACAAATTATTATATTTAAAAAAAAGCGTGGGGTGCGTGGTGTCAATATTATAGTTATAAATATTTTATTGACAGATATGAATAGAGTGATTATCATTTTGATAATATCTTAAAAAGCACCCCACGCTTTTTTTAAAATAAAATAATTTATTTTCTCTTTTTTAGTTTGGTTTTCTATAAAAAGCGTGTTTTTAGTTTTTTTTAACTATTATTTTTATGCGTTATGATGTGATTTGAGCTTAGTAACTTATTTTTATTAGTTTCTCGAAAATGACGTTATTCCGTTAATGAAAGTAGTAGCGTTATAATTGTGTGTGTGTTTTTTGGATATTGCCATATGGGCTGGAAAGGGTGAAACACTGTGGAAACTTGAAACCCTTAAAGCTACAGATAAGCTACATTGCTTTTTACATAACACTGATGATTTTTATTTTAAATTAAATCATGTTTAAGGATAATAGTAGGGGAGCCGTAGTGGGGATTTTTGGATTTACTCGAGCGCGGCAGAATAATATATGGGGGGCAGCCTTGCGACTTGTGAAGTGCTCCCACCATACCTGAGCTTTTTATGTAGCGTCGAATGTCTAGGACAGCCGATCAGATTAGTAAAAAAAAATCAATCATCAGAAAAACTCGAGCGCGTCAGATTAAAGCAAGGCAAGTGAATTACATGCAGAAAAGTGTGCATTTTAATAATCGAACAGTTTGAGCGTGACATAATAAAGAAATGGGAGAGTCACAAAGTTGTAAAAAAAAAGGTTTTTTTTTTTTAAGGAAACTAGTTACGTATCACGGAAATAACATAATCTGCCGATTTGCACAAGCCGAAGTAGCTAAAATCATCAATAAAGTGTGGTGCATAACATTCTACAGCATAAACTTATTAACGCATAATGATATTAAAACATATTTTTACCATGTATGCAGCAAGCATGCAAACATGTAAACAAGCATATTATGTCATGTATGCAGCTGCAAGCATGCAAGCAAGCATGCAGCATGCAATTGAATGTAAAAATAAATGATTACATTCAAAAATTAACAAAAAATTTGTTCTAACCGTCAGATTAAGGAAATTCCTCCACATAATTGTCAGATTATGGGTCAGTACGACAAGGACATCAAGATGAAGCGTCTGTATAAAAATCTGACGCGCTCGAGTATTTCGAGGTTTCGATTTTTTTCGTCTCCTCGTCCAAATCGTCAGTCTTTTGAATAGGAACTACTTGAGGATTCACTTAACATCCTCAATATCTAACGCGCTCGATAAAATGTATTTTTTTCCTACTTTCTACCCCTTCGTGCGGCGGCCACCCCCACCATGCAAGCAGATTAACATTTTTCCATTTCCAGAAATACGTGAGGCGCGTACACTATTAATATCTGACGTTTTATTAATAGTGTATGCGCCATTCATTTCACACACTTTTAATATTTCCATGTGACGGTTCTTTTTTACATTTTTGAAAACCTGTACACGCTTTGTGAAAGTGCACAGTCCACATCTCATAACCTTTTTTTCTTTTTAGCATCTTATCTTCACAATTCAATAGATCTCCACGACGCTCGAGTAAATCCCGATTTAGCGTCTTGGGCTCCCCTACTACAAGATAATTCGTAAGATTCCCCGTTAGGGTTGAATTTGCAAAATACTTCAGCATTTTTGTAAATTCAACACCAATGGGGAGTTGTACGAAAAATATTCTTTTTTTTTAATTGGCAAAAATGCCAACATTTGTAAAAAATTTAATTGACGTTTTAATACAATTTATTTTTACTTACCCCTCAAACGGGGCTTAGCAGGGTGTTGTGTTTATGGGAAGTACGAAATCTACGCAGACAAAGTAGCGGGAAAAGTGCTAGTCCTCCATATATCTCAACTTGCCCCCCCCTGGGCCACCGGCTGGCGACGCCCTTGAGTGTGTTCAGTACCTACCTATATCAATTTAATGCCAACAGGGGTTCGAAATAGCTAGGCCCAGCCAGGGGCACGTGTGACAAGGATGGCTTAGTGACGGTGCAGGGGAAGAAGAGGAAAAAGCCTCGTAATGCGCGAAACCAAAGGGCTAATTCACGTAATTTTATGACGCGCCGATGAAGTTGTAGTGCAGTTGCAGTTAAGTTCAAGTTTGAGTTATTTAAACGGTATTCTTGTAATCTTTGAACAGCGCGCAAGCTGCGCGTGAACTGTATGTCAACTGTACGCATAGGCGTATATAGAGGGGGGGCCGGGTGGGCCGTGCCCACCCCAGTATGGTCTTGTGCCCACCCCAGGATATTCGAAATTCTAGGATGGACACCTAAGAAACTTCACACAAAAATCATTTACGGCCGAGAAATCTACATACTTACATAATATTACATTCTATTCGATAATATTTGTAATCTGTTTACATTTATTACGCTATTACTTTATTTACCTGGTAAGAAATTGTGAGGTATAAATTCAACCCCTTTTTCATAAACAAACTTGCCTCGCACCCTACGGGTAGTAATGCTTTTTGGTACCCAGCTAAATCGGTCAAGTCAAACTTATGTCGTTCCTCACTGCCTCCATTGCTGAAACCTGATGGTTCTCTGGCTCACACTGCAGAAGAAAAAGCTAACCTATTTGCAGAATCTTCGCATCTTGATGCAGGAGACGCAAAAGCTGGCAGCACGACCTCAATGTCTGATACTCGCTTTTGCCAAAAGGAAGTTCGAAAAGCGTAACGCAAATCTTGATGTATACAAGGCCAGTGGACCGGATGGTATTCCAGCTACAGTTCTGAGGACCTGTGCACCTGAATTGTCTCCTGTACTGACACGCCTCTTTCGGCTCTCTCTCGAGACTGGATTAGTGCCGAAGTCATGGAAACTCGCCAACGTATAGCCCGTGCCCAAAAATGGTAGTCACGCCGATCCTACCAATTATAGGCCCATCTCGGTCCCGTCCATTATCTGCAAGACAATGGAACGTGTCCTCAATAACAGGCCCCCGGCGTACCTTGAAGTTAATGATCTCCTCAGTTATCGTCAATACAGCTTTCGTCGAAATCGGTCCACTGGGTATCTTCTCGTGTACGCCACTCACACCTGGAGTGACACCATCGAGAAATATGGGGAAGCACTGGCCGTCTCCCGGAACATATATGGCATGATGGCCTAATTAGCAAGCTTCCATCAAATGGCTTGTTTCTATACATGGATATCGGATTTCCTGAGAGATCGTTCAATTCGAGTAGTCATCGATGGCTGCTCGTCTGATCGGCTATAAATGCTGGTTGGTGTCCCTCAGGGCTCGGTACTCTCTGCAACCCTTTCTTTTTGCTGCATATCAATGAAATGCTGAAACCCGGTACCTTGGGTACGCAGATGACAGCACGTTTGTAGAGAGTTACACATCCAGCGCACGTGCCAATGCGGCTGAAATCCAGTCTTTCTATGGTTGAACGCTTGAACTTGCCCCTCAAGGCAGTCTTCGATTGGGGCGATGCTAATCTGGTCAAGTTTAATGACGTTAAGACCCAGGCGTGTCTTTACCCTGCCAAGAAGAGGCCTTTCCGTCTGGCGCCTTCTTTCCGACATGTACGAGTATCCGTCCCGATCACTGACCATCTTGAGCTTCTAGGCGTTACTCTGACGCCAAATCTTAACTTTGCTTTTTTAAATCAAAGGTGCGAATGTACTTTACGTCGGAACAGCTGCTCAACTTATACCAAGTTCAATCGTGCATGGAGTACTGTCCGCACCTTTGTGACGGATCAGCTAAATACCAACTGGAAGCGTCGGAAGTTATTGATAGATGTGCCAAGAAGCTCATTGACCACGACTCTCAGGTAAGGGCTAGGCTCCAGAGAATTGAAAATCGCCGCACTGTTGCTAGTCTATAATCGCGGTGTTTTGTCTGGTACATTTTGGAGAGTGAGCTTTGGAATTGCACAATTTAATTCCCCCATCCCTATTCCATCATCGGACGAGCAGAGATACGGCGAAGCGTAACCACTATATGGTTGAAGTTCGACGGTCTCGAACCAAGCGCATTGATACCAAATTTATTGTGCGAACTGCCAGACCATGGAATTCACTGCCCGCCTCTCTGTGTTCTGGTAAGTATAATCAGGGTATCTTTAAGACACGAATGAACCTGTTTATCCTAGGCAAGCGTGTTTCAACTTAGACCACATTATCACTTAAAATTAGGTGAGTTACGGTCAAACGCAAATTTTTCAGAATTTTAAAAAATCTCTAAGTTCCGTAAACGTCAGTTTACAGTTTATTGTTCAAACATGTGGAACAAACATAACGTTACGTAACATAGGTGATTCAAAATAACACTTATTATGAACTTTGTCACTACAAAAAAGTTTATAATAAATGTAAAGTTATTTATGTTAAGATTTGCCGGCCAGGCTGTGGATCCCTTTAACCTGGAAATCTCTGCCAGAACGTAGTGCGTTTAGGTTAGTGCTAATTTTTACTCTTACTGCTGTTTTTGATACTCATCACATTTTAATCTTTCTGTGAGAGCTATTAAATTCAATTCGTACAATTCTACATAGCCTTTTATTTCTTAAATTAGTAGAATTGCTACATTTACTAATCGAATCGCACCTACTCGCTGACAGAACATTGGGTGTCGACTCTGCTTCATCGCATCGGCCATGGCATCTCAGGGGCCAGGCCCGCCCTGAAAAATAATTCTAGATACGCCAATGACTGTACGACAAACAAACTATACCAAACTTACTTATGGTGTAGTCACATGAAAGAAAAAATATTACTCACTAAATAATCGAATAGAATCGATTACATTTCAATGAATATGATGTTATTATTATATTAAAATAATACCCCAATACAGATTTTAGTGCTTTTTAACTGTCATTTTGAGACATCAAACGAATAGTAGAATACCGATCATGTTGCGTTCCGAAGCTGCGTGCTTCAAAGACGCACAACAGTAGAATACCGTTATTGCGCTTGCGTGACGCAAACTTGACGCGAGCGTGTCTGACAGCGGGAGAGAATATGAAAAGCGTTGTTTTGATCGAAACTTAACTGCAACTGCACCGCAACAGCACTTCTTTAGTTACGTGAATTAGCCCACAGTGCGCGGTGGTAGGACCCAATGTGACCCAAAAGTGCTACGTCCGGCAACATCTACGACGCAGCTCTATCTGTCCCGGCTACATCACACCACGAAGATTGAGGAGATTGTGGAGTATGTTCGAACGAAGACCAGCTGGACCTTAAGGCTTAAGCGGTCGAGAAATTGGAGTCGTGGCACAATACGAACTCCAAGTCGTTCGTGGTGCGAGTTCCGACTCGTTATATTGGGACCTTCCTCAAGGAACGGTTTTAGCCGAAGGGTGTCATGTATCGGCGATTCCGCAGAAGACTACGCGATACCACGCAGGGCAATACGACGCCGTCACTTTGTGTAAGAAAGTTTAATAGTATTTTTGTGGTTTTTATAAATATGTCTGCCACTCGAAATATAATATATGTAGGATCGTCAGTGGGCGATCGAGGAGGAGCGCCGAGTGGTATAGTACATCGTCAGGAGTATGGGCGTTCCCATTATCCCATTATCGATAAACAAGACCTGTAAAAACAATTACACACTATTAGTAGAGAAAACACAATGCAAATGGTAATCAGTAACAAGAATAAAGTAAGTTCAAGGTACAGCAACAATACAGTTAATCGAACAGACCATTAAGGTCCCAAGTTCGTACAGTGGCGAAGCCACCCAATGATAAACGAACAAACCCTTAAGGTTTATAGTTCGTACAGCAGCCTAAGCCACCCAATGATAAACGAACAAACCCTTAAGGTTCATAGTTCGTACAGTAGCATAAGCCACCCAAATACAAAGTGTATCGCTCGCTAGCAGCAAGCCTATACAGCTATGTGAATATACAGCAGCGCTGTACCAGGTAAACCGACAGAATTGTCGGGAGCAGGAACTCTTTACTGAGTCGAATCCGAGGATCGACTGCCATACTTACGGAGTGCACGCTCTTTTATAAGGCGATGCCCTCCACCTTGCAACCTCTCCATACAAGTCTGCCCATGCGCACGGAAGTGCGTCACGCGTTTACTTGATACAAAACACTAAAATGTGCTGAATCTAATAAGATCTGTAATCAAATAACACAATAATAATTGTCATGAATAAACAATAGTGATTTCATAAAGTAATTCGTTTTACATTCAAAGTAACGTGTCAACAATTGTTTTGAATAAAACCATCGATAACAATTATCGAAATAAAGTAACCACAAATCAGTGTGCACACACAATAAATCATGTTTCGAATTAATAGACAATAATTGATAGTAAAATCACATAAATTAACAATAAGAAACATAAATCATAACCCACAATGTGATTAATAAACTGTCTCCTACATATATAATATTTTATTTTTAATTATAATGTAACTACCAAATATCATGTGTTAATATTCTAAATTAATAATTATAACGGAGCTAGCAGAAGCGATTATTAGATTACAGTAGTACCTAATAGAGATTATTAGTTTACATTGGTTCCTTATTAAAAGCACATAATGACCTAAATACACGCGTTTTAAACCTACATAGCAGGAAAATAATTCTTATTCTAATAAATTTTGCCCAACTCTGCACAGCTCAACACTGTTGAGGACTGTACGTTGAATGTGGTATCATAAGAATGTTGTATTTTGCGAATGTGGTGTTTTGAGATTATGATATTTTGAGAATATGATGTTTTGAGAATATGATGTGTTGATAACATAATGTTCTGATAATATGATGATTTGCGATTATGATATTTTAAGATTATGATATTCAGAGACCGAGCGAAATAATTGAGTGCATACATACCAATACCTTTGCCACTGGGAGTTTTAAAGAATACCTTTTTCGATAATGGCTGAACATCTGAGGTGGTGGTAATGGTGTTAATCTAATGGTGGTGGTAGTGGACCACCACTATTACCCTCACGAATGGCATTAATGTCATCTTCAACACCAACAATTTCCTCTAAAATTACTACTTTGTCTGTGACCACGGCATCACCACCGTAAATTACGGCCAACCCATCACATTTGGTACCTAAAATCGATGCCACTTTGTCCGAACTTTCATCCTGTGGGATGAAATTTAGTTTACCTCCACCAGTCTGCAAACATTTGTTATAGGTAAAACTAAAAACCATAAACATGAACAATTACTTACCATATTGTTCTTAGTTGTTAATTATTGAAGTTGAGAAGGAAAATTACGCTTGATATTGTTCAATTGGATGTTTAAAGCTAGTTTCTGAGCTATCTTATTTAGATTTTCCCATTTTAATCGTTATTGTTCTACTTTTTGTGGGCAACTAAAGACCCGTCCGTGATTTTGGTCCACGCTAAGTTCTTGAGAACGTGGTGAACGTTCGTGTTCGTGGGTCTAGATTATTACCAGAAAAGCTACCAAACTTTGCTGGTAATAAACTAAACACGAGCAAGCATGTCTAGCCAAGTTCCTAGTAAAAAGAACTAGCGACGCAGCAGCCCTGTGTAATATTACACGATACATGAACCATTACAGCCACTTTTAACTCCCTAATAACTCAAAATCGATTTTACATAAACACATGAAAGTTGGTACATTTATTAAAATTCCTAAGATTATCTAGAACCCCAAATGTCATAAATACAGCTCTAACGGTCTCTCAAGAGCTGTATTTATGAAATATTAACGTCTATAATCGTCATTTTATAACTGACACCTGACACTAATATTTTTTTCCTGTTTTTAGTCGCAAGAAGCAGACATAGATTACATTGAATGTGGCGTTTGGGCGCAGAGACCGATTCGAATCTGAATACGCTGTGAGTTTCTTGATTGGCATTCTAAAAACTCGGTTGATAATTCGATTTTTTTATACAGTCTGAATCGTGGAAACTCCAAGATATTTGTGGATCTCGTCATTTCTGGGGGACCACAGGACAGAATATGGTTTTAGACACGTTGAACTTATTTATCAGGAACAATTTACACCGTGTTTGAAACATTTAATACAAGACATCATTATAAATTGTAATATTATTAAGATAGATATCTAAAAGCGTACATGCAGCAATAGTAAAAAGAAGTGTATGTCAAGAATGTATGGTACATGCCATTGCTCTTACTGACCGAACCCCATTGTGGGATTCCGTAGGTCCAGATGGGCTTCAACACGGCGTTGTAAATCAGTAGCTTGTTATCAGCAGACAGGCAAGTTTCAGCCCATAAAAGGGTAAGCCCAATAAAGGTTCCGGAACTTATTTTTAACCTATCGTCTATTCAATGATGACACCTAAACCATAAAACAATTTTGTAGTAAAAGTTTACCTCATACAAAGAGAGATATATATATATATATATATATATATATATGTCGTATCCGGTCAATAGTATGAACGTGAAACGACAAATCGCAAGCGCGCCATTACCGAGAAAACGTGATCAACCACCACCATTTTGGCGCGCTTCTACAACAGAGTCGTGATGTTTTTAGCCAACAGCCAGGAAGACATTCAGAATCCAGTGTCTGATCGCATCGGAGCTAATACGTCCCGAAACTGTACTTTCGATTCGTTGTGTTAAAGTGTTAAGTACTATGTCTATTTTATTTCATTTAAGGCCGAGTTTATTTTAAATCAAGTTTGTGCTAAATTGTGGTTTTTTATAAATGCCGTGTATTGTACCCTATACCCAGTGCTAAATTGTGGCTTTAATAAACGCCGTGTATGCCGTATACCCAGTGTGTTTTCATTGCACGAAACCCATATTCTGCCCACATGATGACTGAATCTAACGGACTAAATCCTGACGATCCGACATAATGGATAGGATAGATGACACCATTAGTGAAGAACGCACTGTCACCTACGGCGTGTCACAGGGCAGCGTAATCGCCCCTACACTCTTCCTAATATATATTAACGAGTTGGGTATGCTCACTCTTCCTAAAGGTAAAATTATAACCTTCGCAGACGACACTGCCCTTCTTTTTAGCGCTAGTACATGGAACGAAGTATACCTGCTAGCTCAGTCGGGTTTCGAAGTCGTGATGGAGTGGTTGCGTAATAATGTTCTCACTCTTAACGCGGAAAAAACCGTATACATGCCCTTCTTTTTGAAAAGCAATGCGCAAACCACACTCATGAACTCTCTGCATTCCATAGTTACCCACACATGTCTCAATAAAAATAGCTGCACTTGCACCACCCACATTAAGGAAACAGATAGTGCTAAGTACCTAGGGGTAATATTAGATAGCACCTTAAGCTTCAAAAAGCACATCAATACACTCAGCAGTAGGTTACGTAAGCTTATATATGTCTTCAAGACCCTAAGACACGTGGCAGATGAGAAACTGAGAAAATCGGTTTACTTGGCTCTTGTCCAGTCCCTACTAACCTACTGCATAACGTCATGGGGTGGTGCTGCAATGAACACAATGTTAGAGGTTGAACGAGTGCAGAGAGCTATTTTGAAGGTGTCTTTGTTTCTACCTTTCCGATACCCAACGGTACAGTTGTATAGGGAAGCAAATGTATTGACTGTTCGCCAACTGTTCATTTTACAAACAGTTTTAAAACAGCATGGCGCTACTACCTACAGCCCCTCATTATCCCACTGTAGCAGACGATTTGATCCTATTGTCCGACATCATACCCGTCTCTCGACTGCTTCCTCCAATCGTTTCTTTTGCTTCCTTGGTTGCTTTCTTTATAACAGAATCAATAGGACACTCCCAATTTATAAGCTCACCAAAGCAAAATGCAACGTTGAAGTAAGCAGTTGGCTGCGAGACCTAAATTATGATGAAACGGAAAAACTACTTGCTGTCCCATCATAATTACTTTGACAAATTATATCCCCCCCCTTCACACACACGCACACACACACACACAGATCACCCACACATACACCCCTACCCACCTACAGATACACATTCACCCAAATACCTACTAACCATACTAACACCATGCACCAATAATTGATTGTAAATTCCTGCACTTTTCATTATACGAATACATAATTATAAAATGTAAGTTTACCCAAGGGGTGGAGACCTGGTGTCCTGAAATACAGACCTCTCGTCTAGTTTAGGCACCAGTCTCCCACAGTATAATAATAGTGTTTGTGTAACTTGTATTGATACCTCTCTAATGTACCTATATTGTGGTGAGAAATAAATTATTATTATTATTATTATAATATATATGACAGGAACCTCATGTATCTGAGCTCCAAACTTCCATCAATTCGACCGGCTAGCTGTTTCTTATCACTCAACTCCAACACCAGAGGGCGCTTTTAGCTTTACTCAAATAACGTTCCGAATCGTAGAACCTTTAGATCATCTAAGATCTCCTTCGCCCTGTTTATCGACGAGTTGGGAGTATATTATATAGCAATAAAACGACACCACGTACTCAGAACGAAGACCCTCGGAACATATTTTGAGAAAAAGCTAAAAGAGAACTTTTCCTGCGACTTTGTCTGCTCAGATTTCGTACCTACTTTCCCTAAAAACACAATGCCACGCTAGGCCTCTCTCGAGGGGTAAGTGAAAACAATTAATTAAGTAAAATTTTATTTTTAATCTATGTTGGCGTTTGTGCCAAGTTTCAAGTTGATTAGTTCAAAAAACAAAAACTTCAGCAGTTTTAATTTGTTGTAGACACGAAAACATGTATTTATAAAATACATGTTTTCGTGTTATTTGGATATTTTCTAGGGAGCGGGAGGGGGAAAGGGTAAAATACTGTTGTAGACACGAAAACATGTATTTATAAAATACATGTTTTCGTGTTATTTGGATATTTTCTAGGGAGCGGGAGGGGGAAAGGGTAAAATACTGTTGTAGGTATGTGTGGCATTGTGTTCAGGCCCCTCTTTCCCACTGGGCACACTGGGCACGTGCCCAGGGCCCCGCGATCGATAGGGACCCCAATTCCTGCCAGATCACAAAACGATAACCGATATCTAATTCAAACATATAATAAAAATACAATTTAATGGGACATTAACTACACTATTTTGAAGACTAAATAATCAGTGAACTAATTTTTCATATAAAAAAAAAAACTCTAGTATGTTTTCTTGTAAATCCTTTCTAATATAAATCTGCTCTTTACGTGGATTTAATGATTGGAAGCACATTATTTTAACACATCAAAAAAGCCCAGTAAAACTATGGTGACTTGTCTGGCACGAAGTAAAGCGGTTGATTGATTACGTATAGACTTGTCAACATCGAAAAGAAGAGTCCTGGAGAAATGTAAACGGATTGTAACTGTTGTAAATTAGTAGTAAATTTTTGGCATCGCGAGGGCTTCAGTATCGCGGTGACAATTAAATCCTCGGAACTTCCAACAATGAAAATTATTTGTGTGTGGACGTGTAGATTTACTGAGTGAATTTAATAAAATATTTGGGAATCCTGGAAAAGGTAACATTCCTTATTTTCTTATTTAGCTGCAAACGTATGCATATAAACAGTTCAAAAAAAATCTGTATTGACCTATATTGACGAAATGGAATAATGGTCCTAAAAAAAATATAAATTAAGTTAAATTAGCAGAAGTAAAATATTTTTCTAAGTATGAGTAGTACGCCCAATCTGTCTCATGTTGACCAGAACTTTTAAAATACGTAAAAGACCATGTTCTCGTTGAAAGGTTTCAGAAATTTATACGTATTAAGGAGCATAAATCAAAGTATTTAGCGGAAACGATGTTTATTTTTAGAAAATCATGATATTCTCATAAAATATTGCAGAAGTCAAAGCCTCAAATATGACGGAGAAGTATCAGTACTTATACTTCTTATTGGTAGTAGACCAGTGTCTACAACCTATTTATACCTCAGAGGCAACCAAGTTTTTTGAAATGGTTCAGTAAATACAAAACTATTTTTCGGCCTCTCCCCACCGATGGAATACATTGACAGAACATTTAGGTTGAAAAATAGTTTTCAAAAGTCTTTTTATTGACCAGATGGTCAGTCCGAGCTGATGCAGTAAGCGGCTTGCATAAAGGTCATAAACAAAGAAGACGAAACTAGAGACATTATAATATTTATAGGAAATTTGGAGCTGTAACCAATATTTTAAAGAATATACAAACAACTATTTTTTTTTACTTCACTTGATGATTTTATTATTAACCTCAGGGATAAATTTAATTACTTTGAATCGATCCAAGGAATAAAAACACAGAATCTGATTAAAAGGACCTATCTCAAAGAACAAGACGTAGAAACTCACGCCAGTTTTTCGATGGCTATGCACGGTAATTTCAACTGAATGGAAAAATAGAAATCAAAGTAGAAATCTTTCCTCCCATAATTGATACGTTAATACATACTTTATGTTATAATACTACGTGTTCATCTAAAACAGCGATTAAGTTCCTTTATGAACATTAGACAGCTAATAACAGTCAGTCGTTAACTATAAAGACGTTAAGAGCGCCCTTCCCCATCGAACGATCTTCAACGCGAGCGTGATTGAATTTTTTTTTGTTTCAACCAACGCAAAGCTCGAAAACAAACGAGTAAGTGAGTACGCAATAACATCACAGGAAAATTGGCGCGCGGAAATTTCACAAAACTTGTTCCAGGACATACTTGTTTTTGAAAAAGCCTTACAGGTTTTTGGTAATAATGTTTGTAATTTAGAATCACCATTACATGTGCCAGGTTTGTATGAACCTGTTTTTTTACATTTTCAATGTATGAGTGCATTATGAACGGCCAAAGTTCAGATAAAATTGTGCAAAAAGCTGATTTTCGGACGTGTTTACTGAATTTGTCTCTCAAAAAAGTTTATTTTTGGCTTCATACGAACCTAGATTTTAACCACAAGATACCTGGAAGATATCGCGTACGAGCGTTTGTATGGGAAATATGACGGGATGGGCGCTCTTAATGAGAAATAGTTGGAAATGGAATGTATATGTTACGGCTAAGACCCGAAGTGCGGCTACACATAGTTTTAACCGGCTAGAACTAGGTGTAGCCGGTAGCAGTTAAACTTAGGTGCAGCCTTTTTTTTAACTTAGGGAAATCCTCATGGACTGTCCCTCGTCCGGGGAAGACGGGGGGTGTGCCGGACTCTTACCGGCTAAAACCACCACGGTGTTTCTCGACTGACCTATGGGAGGGGGCGCGGTGCATGCGCGAGCGAATACAGTATTCGCTCGCGCATGCACCGCCAGGCTATAATAATAATAATAATAATAACTTTATTATCAGGCAACTGTGGCCCATACATAAAATACACAAAATAATAATAAACAATAACAAACTAATACATATTAAAAACTTATCAACTATAATTAAAAATATCTTATTTCACACGTAAAGTTGGCGTCGTGTGTCGCGCGGTGTCAGCAGGTAGCCGGCCTCGGAAGCGCCGGAACATAACACCTTTCGGCCAAAATTCTTCCTTCGTGAAGGTCGACAGATGCTCAGTTGGTACTCTCACCACAAAGGAGTTGAAGTTCACATTGTGGCTAGAGGCCAACCGCTCGACCCTCAGAGTAAAATTTGACTTAATTCGGATGTACTCTACAACCTCCTCAACCTTTGTAGAGTAGTGCAGCCGAGACACATACAGCAGCGTCACTGGAACAGCAGGACGCTGCAGGTGGTTCGGTCCGGTCGGTGCGGTCCTAGAGTTGTTCGGACAAGCTGGTTTCTTCATCCTCTTCTTCTTCTCGAACTTCATGAAACCTTCTTCGTCGTTCGTGGCCTTTTCAGGCCCATGTTGATGCAGATCCATACGTGCACTGTCGTTATGGCTCTGCTTAGCCCCTACTTCACTTCGTCGCTTGTTCTGTGACGCAGCGGGTTCGCTGGTTGCGACAATTGCTTCGTAGGCACGTTTGGGGGTCGACGTACCTACGCGTGGCGCTACCTCCGTCGAGGCAATGATGTAGGCGGGTCCCGTCGACCTCGGCGGTCTAAACGCCGCCGAATCGTCTAGAGTGGCGCGCGCGGAACACGGCGCGCCGCCTACATAGGCCTGCATCTGGTTGGGTGGTGGACTGCCCCTGAGTCGACCACCCGCAGGCCGGCAACGCATGAAGGCTCGAGGTCATTAAGCACCCTGCGGCGCCCGGTGCGTCTTCTCCTGGAGGGAAGTGAGGCAGTTGCTTCCCTCACCCTCTCTGCCGCTTCTTTTGCGTGCATAACTTGCTCGCTAAACAGCCTCCCACGCACTCTCGCTCTGGAGCATCGAAAGAACGATGTTTGGGAACGAGAGGTCACCTACTGCTGCGGAGAGTTCACGGCGCTGCTCTGCCTATGCTGGCCACTCTGCCAGCGTGTGCTGCGCTGTTCTCCAAGCAATCTCCGCAGTGGTGACAACCGGGCAATTGTTCGAGACACCGATACTTCCCAAAACAGCCATGTCCGGTCAGTATCTGCATCAGCCGGAACGTGAGGGCGCCGTGCCGGCGCCCTAACCGATCCTCCATGACGGGTCTTACCGCCGAAATGACGGCGTGTCCTAAACTTAGGTGTAGCCTGCGAGCTCGGGACTTGGGGTACCCCGACTTGATTATTTTTTACCAAACCATTGAGCAGAAGAAGACGGTCGACGTCAAGTCGACGGAGCCACGCTGCGCGGGGCTCCTCTTTCTGTCTTTTTTCGGTTCAATAGCACAAAAACAGACAATTTAACAAGTGTGGCTGCACCTAGTTTTCTAGCCGCAATGATAAAGGCTATACTTGGTTCTAACCGAGGATAAGTAGGATGTACATCTAACTTTAACCGCAAGTGGCCGGCTGCACCAAGTTGTAGCCGGCCTAACCTAGGTGTAGCCGCACTTCGGCTATTAGCCGTATCATATACATTATACAGAATACTTGAAAATTTTTCATAGTCAAAATGAAGGAAGAATGAATTTTGTGAACATATCATAATAAAAAAAAAAAAACAAAATTGAAGACACATTTCCAAATGAGAAATCGAAAAAAAACAGAAATCGTATTGATAATGCATAAATATTGTAACAGCAGTGGCGAGCGTTCCTTCTCCATATTAAAAAGGTTATGTTAATGCATCAAGAGATTTTAACCAGTTCGTCGCTAATGTCCATGTAGGTGAAGAAGTGGTTAAAGATTTTGCCCATCTCAAATCTAGTAGGTACCTCTTATTTATTTATTGTCACTGTAAACAAATAAACCTAGAACTTTGCTTATCTACTTTCTTTGTTTGAACTAACAACTTAGTGCTCTGTTTAGGTCATAGGGGCCCCATTATCCTATTGTGCCCAGGGCCCCCAACAGGTTAAAGACGGCCCTGATTGTGTTGTTTAACCGTAAAGCGTTTTTTTTTTTTTTTTATTGTTATAGGCTTGCGTTTGACCGCAACTCACCTGATCTTAAGTGATGATGCGGCCTAAGGTGGAGCACGCTTGCCTAGAATAAACCGGTTCACTCGTGCCTTGAAGATACCCAGATTATATGTATCGGGAAATAGAGAGGCGGGCAGTGAATTCCACAGTTCCGCGTTGCCCGCCGCGTGGGGTGTCTGGGCTAGGATAGCACTATAGCTATAATACACCCCTCCATTTGATCCTGAGGGTGTCGTAGAAGGCGACTAAGGGAAAATCCGGAAGTCGGGCAGCAGCAGCTTCTGTGTACTTAACAACTTCACTGCGATCCCCAAGACGCCTGCCAAGCGTGGAGATTATAATAATAATAATAATAATAACTCTTTTATTTCAGACGAATGTCCATTTGGTTAGTACAATACATAACTTAGAAACTAGTGTTAGCACTTACATCTACCAGGAAAATAAAACAATTAAAACTATTATTAAGTATACGCCACAGTGGCATGTAGGCGTATAATAATAATAATAATAATATATTCTTTATTTCAGACACAGAGATCCATAGTTAAAAAGTAAATTACAGTAATTAATAAAAAATAAAAAAATAATAATAATAATACAATATCGGTCAGTACATAGTAACTGTTTCATTGTGTAATCTGTACCCAACGACTATATGTTAATGACGTTATAAGCCTATCTGCCAGGCCGCTAACAATGGTATTTGTACACTTGTAAATTCTGGACATAAATGACGCTATCCTCTTCCTCTGGATGGCATTAAATGAGTCGATTCGCGCTTCCGTAAACATTTCTGAAGCGCTGCAAAAGCGCTTCAAACCCATCAGTTGCCTAAAGATGTTATTATAAGCTACTCGTATGCCATCGTGCGCCCTCTTAGTATAATCAGTCCAAAGTTGACAAGTGTAGAAACTCTGGCAAAAAGACCTAAAAAGAGTAACTTTCACGTCAGGAGCCGACTTGGAGAACTTTCTTATTATCATATTGCCCGTCACACATAGAGCTCGTCTCTGTCGTTCGACATCCGCGTCATCCTTCAAATTTGAGTTTACGATATGACCAAGGTATTTGAAGTTATCAACCATCTTAACATGTTGCCCTTTAATAATAATTTTTGGTATGTTTTCCGGTCCCTTACCCGATCTGAAAACCACCAACTCAGTCTTTTTAACATTATAGACCAAATTATGATCTGTAGCATACCTTTCACAGGTTGCAATAAGTCGTCTCAAACCTTTAATCGAAGGGCTGAGCAGCACCATGTCATCTGCGTAACTCAGGTTGTTAACGTACCTCTCATCCAAACGGAGCCCCACAGGAGTGCTGCTCAGCTCCACGATCAAGTCATTCATATAAATGTTAAACAGATCGGGAGAGGTGAGCCCGCCTTGTCGAACACCACACGGGAGACGGAAACTGTCAGATAACCCGGCACCCCATCTGACGTTGTTAGTCTGATTTTGGTACCAGTACTCAAGAAGACCAACAACCTCAGAGGGGACACACGTGCTACGTAGCTTTGCCCACAGTAAGTCATGATTAAGTGTGTCAAAAGCACGACTTAAATCTAAGAAACAGGCATATACAGTGGTCTTATTCTGTTTGTAATAGGCAGTAACTTGTTTTAGAGCAAATATTGCCATATCTGTCGAAACATGAGGGCGAAAACCAAACTGACCATCATCATAATTGACGTCGGAGAAATGTGAATGGATGACTCTTTCAAACACCTTGGCCACTATCGTAGCCAGAGATATGGGCCTATAGTTTGCCATGCTCGAAATATCTCCAGTTTTATTTTTTGGAACAGGAACAACAATTGTTTTTATCATTTTCTCAGGTAAATAACAATATCTCACACAAAGAGAAAAAAGCCATGCTAACACTAAACAGATATGCTTGCCCGCATTCAGTAGATGCTCTATGGTAAGGCCGTCGTGGCCTGGGGACTTACCTCGTTTCATATTCATCAATATAGAACCTAGTTCTTTTGGAGAGACTGTCGTATAGTTAGTCTTCGGTTCATGGGCAGTGGAACTCTGTTGCTTACAGTTCATATCACTGCTTTCTTCCATATTATTCTGTGCGTTAAAATGTTTCCGAAATAGGTTTGCAATGTTGATCTTATCTTGTTCCCCTTCTATATTTACTGGTAAAGATTTTTTACTATCCATCTTTTTGGTTTCCTTCCAGAAGTCAATAAAATTACCAGATGCTCGATGACGGGCTAGCATATCTAGCTTAATTTTTTCTTGATTAGTTTGTACGTATTTAAGCGCGGATTTAAATTTGCTACGTGAAACCACCATAATCTCATAGTAGTACCCCGAGCATGGCCTACCCATTTCAACCCACAGTGCAAAATTCTCCCTAGCTTTTATGTGTGTATCCCTGACGTGAAAATTCCATCCCACAACCTTTTGTCCTTTTTTCTTTTTGGCAACAAAACTATGTGCCGCTGCCGCACGCAATGAACTTATAATATCATCATATAAACTATCTATATAATTGCAATCGGCCCGGTCATTATACATTACATCATTAAAATTTCCTGCATTTACAATATTATATTTACTTATAATATCACTAAGTTTATCATCACAAAATCTGAAATATTTATCTATTTGTTCAGGCTTCCTATTACCCCACAGGTATTTAATATTATCATTTATCGTGTCCTTACACGTCTCTTTACGTCTAATACCATTTAAATTACAATTAATAACAAGAGGAAAGTGATCTGACCAGAATGAGTCATATTTGACTTGTACATCAGTGACAAGGCAGGCAGCAGCGGCAGTTACCACGCAGTGGTCAAGCCACCGACACGAACCGTGGGCCTCACTTACGAAAGTGTAAGTGTTGGAATCTAACCTATCTAAATCTAAACAAATTAAGGATTGCTCGGTGCAATAATCTACTAACTCTTTTCCAAAAAGCGTCCCAGGATGAGCGTTGAAGTCGCCTAACGCTAATACACATTCAGTTTCACAACTTTCAATCACCGCACTGATAATACCAAGACAGTGTGTAAACTCAGGCAAATTATCTTCACAATCTACAGGCATATATACACTAAACACAAGCAGGCTCCGATCACCTTGGACTAATCGCACGGCCACTATTCGATCACTACTACATTCCACAATCTCTGCTTTTGTAAATAGACTCGAACGCCACATTATCGCAGTACCACCGTAGGGCCTTCCACGAAGCACTCCTGCCGAGGTGTCTACAGAAGATTTGGCCCTGCAGCCAAATTCCTTATCGATTTCATTCATAAAACCTAAGTCGTGTGGCAGTAGCCAGGTCTCTTGGAGTGCAACGATATCGGCACTCTTGCACAGGTCCTTAACATGCTGCACGGATCGTTTTACTGATTTACAATTATACGAAACAACTTTAACATTACTTTTGTTTTGTAAATCCATTATTTAATTGTCAGGTGTAACGTTAGCGTTTCTCGTAGAACGCAGCTGTCTATACTGTCTGAATACTAGACCCTCTGGCCAGAAATCTCTTTGCAAAAAAGTATTAATTTTTGATGTCGGTATAGTTATCTTAAAAGAGTTGAAGTTAGTTTCTCGCGTCTGAGTTAACATTTCTATTTCTGAACATTCCTCTTGCATGTCTTTTATATACTCTCTAATGTCGTCTTCTGTGATATGTTTTTTAGTACGAGATAAGTAGATATATGTAAATGACTCAGCTGCTTGTAATTTGCTGGAAGCCTGCAGTGTACCTCGAGCATTCTTATACCTGTATGTATTGGTTTTTTTATTTCTTACTATGGTAAAGCCAGCATCATCTTTTTCATTAGTAAGATCTTCACGAAACTTACATGCAACATCTCTATACGAGGGCACACAGGGCATCTCGACCGCGGCATCCTGCGGATTTCTTGATGGTATTATTACTGTATCTACTTTGGCATGCGGTGCTGGCCGCGGTGGCAGCGATGGCAGTGGAGGGATATTCGGCGCTGGTAGAATTGGCAGCAGCGGTGGGTTTGTTGGCAGCAGTGGTGTCGGTGGCAAGGGCAGCAGCACAGGCGCATGAGGAAGAGTGCTGTTCGACAATTCCCGTGTGCTGTCATGCACGCTGCTTAATGCAACGAAATCCATCTTCAACGGAGTTATTTTATGTTTTAAGCTATTTTCATCGTGATAAGATAAGTCGCCTTGTTTATTGGTGTTTAAATGATGAGCTTCCTGAAACTGCGATAGCATTCTTTTGACCTCGTCTATTTCTTTTTTGATTAAGTCGTAATCTGAAGGTAATGTAGCGGATTCACGAGTCTCCACAGGTCTTTCTTTCAAGCTGGCCACTTCGCGTTTAAGTAATGTCATTTCTTTGAGAAAAGATGTTACATCGACATGGTCAAACGACACCGCTGGTAATTTATTCAGATCTTTGGCTACGAAAAAAGGTAGACTATCGGGTTCAAACTCCTTTATGAGCTTAATAATATCTTGAATGCTTTTTTGTTCTGCTCCCTCTTTCCGCCTTAAGAACTTTTTAGCGGGAGCTAACATTTTATAGGCTATTGATCTGGCACCTTCAATTTCTTCAAAAGAGTAGGCACTAAGACATATCTGAATAATTCCTGTTTCAGGCAAAGTGTCTACTTTATTGCTTACAAATGTCAAAAGCTCATTAACAATAACTTTGCATTTACCACACTGTGAGCCTGGTTCACGGGTCAGAACGCTACTTCCTCGAGTAATTACGTTGGCGGTAGGAGAACGAGCCGTAGGCATAGAGCGTGTGTTGCCTGCGACGGCTGTTGGCACAGTAGAAGACGTCGGTGTTGAAGGCGGCGTGCGGTTAAGAGGCATGTTTACGTTTTTTTTTTTTTTTTTTTATAAATTATATATATTTTTTTTTTAAATCATTAAAAAAAAAAACAAAAAACACTTTTAGTATTGTAAAACATGAAAAATATGTCCATTTTTTTATATTAATTTGTAGGCAGTAATCGAATCTCTTACAAAAAGTGATAACGGCTTGCTGGACGCGAACCCGATCTTCAGCGATCTGCAAGCGGTAACTTTCCAACAGCGCCAATCAGACATTAACTTTATTGGTGAAATTGTGATTCCCTTAGTGGGGTTTTATTAAAAGTTCGTTAGGACGCTAGTTCTTGCAATTTAATTCAAAAAACCGACGCTTATTTTACGTATTTATGTTCACTGTACTTTTGTTCATTTTATTGATGTTTTATTATTGTAATATGACTGTTTATTGAATATTATGGTTAAAATGCTGATTTTAAAGTCACTAACAACGCAAACACATCGAAATAACAACTGTTACCTAATGGTCACTGTGCATGTTTTATGTGCATTATAACTCAGTTCACAGTGTGAGTTTGGTGAGGATAACACTTTCACAGACCAGTTACACTATATAGTTCATTGTCACACTATATTTGTTACGAAATTATCACTTTAAACATTTTTAAACATATTATTACACGGAGCGCATTGTTTACACGACGGCAACGCCATCTACATGGCGTATCCAATGCCCCAGTATGGGACTGTCCCACCTGTCCGCTATAGTGCTCAAGATGCTGTTTCCCCCCCTAGAAATTCCAACGACGACACGGTTGGCTCAGTGGCTGAGCGATCGACTGCTGCGCAGCGTGTTGCGGGTTCGATTCCCGCCCAGGGTAAACATTTGTGTGATGAGCACTTGTGTTTGCCTTGTGTCTGGGTGTTGTTTATCTATATATGTATGTATTTACTAAAAAAAAATGTGTGTATGTATATCAGCTGTCTGACACCCATAGTACAGGGTCTCCCTAGTTTGGGGTCAGATGGCCGTGTGTGAAAATATCCCCACATATTATTATTATTATTATTATTCATGTGCCTTTGACCTTATTTAAAATTCATACTTTTCCTATCCTCCGTATTTTGCTTGCCCCTCCCCTAGGCCATCAGCTGGCGATGACTGGCGACGCTGTTGGTACCGTGAGTGTGTAACAATGACGAGCATTGTCTTGTCTAAAAACAGCTCAATTTCTTATTGGTTAAATGAAAAATCTTGGATATTTTGGAGAAATAATTTCAAGAAATGTTGCTTTGACCCATTTTTTACAATTTGCTAAATTATTTCTAGAAGGTACCTTATTGATAAGTTTGACTATATTGGTACTGGTACATTCAGTGGCGTGCGGTTCATACAGTCACATAGACATTGCCTACCCTACAACTCAGATAAATATTTATTATCTTGTTTTAATTTATTTTGATATCTCTAATATTTTATACACGAGTAATTACTCTCAATTAATAAAAAAATCTTAAATCAGCTCCATCTGTCGCGTAACCGTGGTAACACGAAGTCTCATCGATACGTTCGCGCCTTAGTCCGCGCATTTCGATCGCTTCGCGCTGCACTAGCGCCGCTAGGATCCTACGGGAGAGACACAAAATATTTGTGCCTAGATTATTATATTTTGTTTGGATGTGTGCCTCGTGACAGGCTCGTAGCACGCGTGTGCATTTTCTATTCGTACATGACACACAATGTCACAACTCACGCACACAACGCGAACTGAAGACATTGTCTTTTTTAACCCCCGACGTAAAAACGACGGGGTGTTATAAGTTTGACGTGTCTGTGTGTGTGTGTGTGTGTGTGTGTCTGTCTGTGGCATCGTAGCTCCCGAACGGATGAACCGATTTAGTTTTTGTTTTTTTTATTTGAAAGGTGAATTAGTCGGGAGTGTTCTTAGCTATGTTTGATGAAAATCGGTCCAAGATGGCCGCCGCTACAAAATAGCTAATCACATATTTTTTCACAACTCCATCAATATGGGTATCAAATGAAAGGGCTTCACTAGTAGAATAGTTTACACTATGATAAATTTCAAAGCCAAGATGACCGGCACCACAAAATGGCGAATTACATTTTTTTTTCACGACTCCCTCAATATGTATATCAAATGAAAGGGCTTGACTAGTAGAATAATGCATACTGTATTGAAAGGGAATGAGGAATATTAATTAACTAACGAAATGAAAACTAAAAACTTGAAAATTAATTTTATAAACTCTAAGGGCCAAAGCACCGGTTCCCTGCTGTTTAAACAGCCGGCGGTTTAGGGTAGACTGGGTAAAATTGTGCCAGAGTACGGTTGTGCCAATTGGACGTAGTTACGCAAAAAGAATCCAATCCACACTTTTCCCAAAATTGAATTATATATACCAAACGCATTCTCGGCATCTTTAATATCAAAAAAGATCCATGTGACGAAATACAACTTTAGACGTATCTACAACTTCTCAAAACCAGACAATTACATTTAAAAACTTTCAAATAAAAATTAAATTAAAAATTTAAAAAACCCCCAACGCAAAACTTAAAAGCAATTATTTAAAAAGTAAAAAATAATATCTTTTGTTGAGCCATCAAATGTTTGTTCGTTGAAATGGCGCTATAATGTCGCGGCGGGGTACCGCTAAGTCAGCAATAGCTAAATAGGTAAAATAGCGAACTCAGGGATTTGCAATGAGATTTGACTTACGCGGTACCCCGCCGCGACATTATAGCGCCATTTCAACGAACAAACATTTGATGGCTCAACAAAAGATATTATTTTTTACTTTTTAAATAATTGCTTTTAAGTTTTGCGTTGGGGGTTTTTTAAATTTTTAATTTAATTTTTTAACATTTTAGATTTTACTACAAGAGTTTACACGACGGAATACGACAATTGTGTAGGTACAAAAATATACGTGAATTATTCTGAGTCGCCATTTTTTTTGTTTTGGTTTGTTTCATGGTTTTGTGAATGCATTTTTATATTATTTCAACGTTGTTACTAGTGTGTAAAATGGAATAACTTCACTGTGAAAGTTTGTTGTGTAGTTATGTAGGTACAGACAATACTTAAAAAATGATTCCTTTTCAAAACTTTCTCTCGGCTTCGGTGAAAAAACACTGATCGAGGATAGCCGCTAGATTTCAATCAATACAAACAAACCATGCGATTAGGTCGTAAGAGGTTGGTACAGTTCTGTTTTATTAGGTACATCAATTATTAAAGTAGGTAGAAGATTCGCGAGATTTTGTTGTAGAACCGAACCCGAATAAAATGCCTACATTTTGTTTAGGTTTCGGTACTCAATATTATGATAGATAATCACCTCATCATCACATGAAAGGGAAAAGGGTAGGTGCTTGTAATACCTACTTCTAGTAAGTTGTGAACTTGAGATTATTTTATTGGTAAAAAAACACATTAGGTAAGTACCTAATTGTTCCTTGTTTAGTAGATTGCAAAACGTTTTTCTTCTACGCATATTATTTTTAACCCTGTTTTGAGTTTCTATCATAAAATCGATTAAAAAAAATTGAACACATCTGTTCGTATGATGCTTTAGGAGGAGGTACATACCTACCTACTCTGTGACGCGGGCCTGACGCTTGAGTACCTATACAGCGGTTGTTCTGTTTACCTTTCCTACTATTTTCAAATAATATAATCGCCTGAAACGAGGCATTACATCGATACAGTCCTATTCATATTTTTTCTACGGCAGCAAAAAAACTAATTGATGTCTATAAATTCAGTCAATCTAGGAATCATTTGAGGTGGCAAATCACTTAGGTACAGTCATCAAAAGAGATAGGTATGCAGGTCATCGGAAAGACGGAAATGGTTGAAGTTGACTTAGAAACCGATGGATGTTTTCGAATGTTTAATTAAATCATTGAAATGTTTATTCTCTATTAATTTTATTTTATTTTATTCAAAAACATCCATCGGTTTCTAAGTAAACTTTAACTACCTATATCTGTCGACCCTGCATACCTATTTTTTTCTGCCTACCCTGTCTAAAAACTCTGTGCACGCCCCTGGGTACATTAGTAGTAATAACTACTAACAATAAAATTGTAGAGTTAATTTCTTAGTGCTCGCCGCCTACATCATAAAAGGTGTATAATATCCCGTGTGCAAAATTTCACGTTTCTAGTTCCAGTAGTTTCAACTGCGCGCTGATACGTCAGTCAGTCAAGTTCCCCTTTTATTTATAAATAGTTTCCATCCCGTGTCTTCTTTATATAACAGATCCAGGTGAGTCTTTTATCTAAATTAAAGCACAGGTATTTTACATTCTCATTATCTGACAGAACATCTGTAGGTATCAAGCTTGACGGACTTTTATAAGGACGTAACGATATCAAGCGTCCTTATTTCAGGAGGTATTATCTTTATCTACTTACAGATTAAAACACAAATCACTTTGTAGCAATGATATTTATTAATCGGGAACACCCAAAGATTCCGAAATATTTTATTCCGAATTTCGATATTCCGGTTTTCAAAAGTCCGAATTTCATAACACCTAAGAGTTATAATGTCTATTATTAAAAATCACGAAAATTATTTTACCGAAAGTCGTAAATGCGATTTGTTAGTTTTCCGATTTTCATACGTTCGAAGAATCAAATGCTCGAAGGGTTCTCGGTCCGAAAAACGACATTCCGATTTTCAATACTTCGAATATAGTACTACCCGATCTGGATTCGACTATTTTTAATTTTTCAGTTCCCGAGGTATTAGCAGCCGTGGGTTCCTTCCGGAGTGGGTCCGCTGGCGGCCTCGACGGCTTAACTCCACAGCATTTAAAGGACCTTTTGAGCTCGGCCGCCGGGGATGCTGGTGAGTCACTGTTGAAGGAGCTTGCGGCTCTGGTTAAACTTATGCTCTGCGGCGGTGTGAACGATACCGTCGTCGATGTCTTGTATGGGGCAAATTTATGCGCCCTACGCAAGAAGGACGGCGGCATTCGTCATAACGCCGTGGGGTGCACCTACAGGCGTATGGCAGCCAAAATTTGCTGTAAAATTTACAGTGACAAACTTACCAACAAGTTTCAGCCCCTGCAGCTTGGCTTTGGTTCGAGAGGGGGCTGCGAGGCTGCCGTACATGCCCTTTCCACTTTTTTAAAATCCAACAAAGGTGAGGTCATTCTTAAGGTTGACGTTAAGAACGCCTTCAACTCCGTCAATAGAGACACTTTGTTGGCCGAAGTCAAAAAGTACTTTATAAGGACAATGTTTTGGAATCTGCAGTCGGATGCCAACAAGGTGATCCTCTTGGGCCAGTTATTTTCAGTTTGGCTATTCATCCTATAATACAAAAACTAAATTCCAAATTTAACGTATGGTATTTGGACGACGGAATCCTAGGAGGTGATATAGACACCGTTTTGAAAGATTTTCAACTCCTGAAACAGCAATTTGAATCTGTTGGCCTAAACCTGAATCCCTCCAAATGTGAAATTTTTCTTTGTGACAAAACCGACAACACGACTTTAGATAAATTTAATGCAGAAGCTCCACAGATCAAAATTTTAGAAAAAAGCTCACTGCACCTCCTAGGTTCCCCAATTTTGATAGATAGTTTTGCACCTTTCATTGACGAAAAAATCAGACGTTTTGACGATATTTCGGATAGACTCTCCAAAATTAATTTACATTCGGCATTTACCCTCATCAGATATTGTTGTTTTGGTCCAAATTTCATGTGTTACCTTCGCTCTTCACCTTTATGGCAGCAGCCACACCTTTTGGACAAAATTGATCAAATGATTAGAGATACACTAACTACAATTCTTAATGTGGCCCTGGATGACCGAGCGTGGCTCCAAGCCACACTGCCCATTCGTTTTGGTGGTCTCGGGGTCCGCAAAAATTCTAATGTTAGTTTGCCGGCGTTCCTGTCCTCCGTCCACAGCACCGAAAAGTTAACCACAAAAATCTTATCCTCGTCACTGGTTGACTTTGAAGTGCCGTGGTTGACTTATGCGGTGAACGCCTGGAAAGTGGCTTGCCCAAGTACGGTTCGGGCCGTGAACCCATCTTCCCAGAGACAGTGGGATGAGCCGCTCTGCAGGTTGGTACGGAATAAACTTATTAATACGTCCACCAATTTTGCTGAGCGTGCCCGCTTGCTGGCTGTGGGTAAGTGGGAGTCGGGCTTCTGGCTTCAGGCACTGCCGTCACCTAACATAGGTACTATGCTCAGTGACACTACATTCCGGCTTGCTACATGCCTACGTCTGGGCGCACCTTGCGGGGCCCCGCATCGCTGTCAATGTGGTGAAATTGTCGACTGCCTCGTTCACCATGGCCTTTCCTGCTTTAATGACATCATCCGTCGTGCTCTTGCCTCCGCCGGCGTGCCAGCTGTGTTAGAACCTAATGGCTTGGCACGTGACGATGGTAAGAGACCAGATGGAATGACCATAACCGACACCCTTGCGCCATCCCATCTTCCTAGCACGTCGTGTTGTGCTGGGGCGGCTGCTGCGGGTGCCGAAAACCTCAAACGGCGTAAATATAACAACCTTCTTGGAAGTTATATGTTTGAGTCGTTTGGGGTTGAAACACTAGGGCCATGGGGTCCGAGTGCTCACCTTGTTTTTAAAGACATTTCTAAGCGGCTGGTCGACTCTTCACGTGACCAGAGGGCTGGCCTTTTCTTGGGCCAAATAATTAGCATTGCCATTCAACGTGGTAATGCTGCTAGCCTTCTGGGCACTAGTCCCATTGTGAGCGATGCGAACGAGTTTTTTGATGCCCTGTGAGCCGTCCATTGTACATAATATATATATATACATTTTTTAATTTACTTTTAAGCTTTGTACATATTTAATTCTTTTAAATGTTGTAAATAAGATGAATAAATTATCTACTAAAATTAGGATTCTGAATCACTTTTCCGAATTGTATTTGATCGAATTTCATTTCATCGAAAACTATTCATCGATGTCTTTTTGCTGGGAACCGATCACTTTTCCGAAATGTTTTTTTCCGAATTTCATTTTACAGAAAACTATTGACCGATGTCTTTTTTGCTATATGCATTATTTGACATATTTTTATATCATCGAAGTATCATGTGTCATAAGTATTATTTTACCGAACTATTTTTCGTCGATTTACAAATTAACTTTTTGCTATTGGTCGAAGCCTCTTTTGAACTTTTTTCGTTCTTGCCTCGCCTGCTTTGCTTCGCCGGCCAGCCTTCGCAAGCCGAAGCTGCGGTGGTGAGCGTTAAAGCCATCTGCGACGTTAAGCTCGCGTGGGCCCGCCCAAACCCCGCAGCGCCGGAGCAGTGAC
The DNA here is from genome assembly GCA_947361185.1 of Charanyca ferruginea. NCBI lineage: Eukaryota > Metazoa > Arthropoda > Insecta > Lepidoptera > Noctuidae > Charanyca > Charanyca ferruginea. Next base: position 13,188,830 of record OX376059.1, on the reverse strand, counting down.
AGAAACAATGCTTGCTGCATGTTGCATGCCTGCTAGCATGCTGCATGCCTGCTTGCAGTCTGCATGCCTGCTTGCATGCTGCATGCCTGCTTGCATGCTGCATGCTTGCTTGCATGCTGTATGCCTGCTTGCACGCTGCATGCCTGCTTGCATGCTGTATGCCTGCTTGCACGCTGCATGCCTGCTTGCATGCTGCAAATCCCCTGTATTATTAATGAATCACTTCGGTTAGGTTAGCTTAGAATTCCGACTTTTAATAATCGGAATTCGTTTTTTTGATATTTCGAATTTTCATTATGTCGGACTTTTTGTTATTCGATCTTTTGAAACTCGGTAATTTGAGAATAGTAATTCCAAACGTTTGGAATTTTGAAATTTTGGAATTATAAAAATAGGATGAATGATGGAGTTGTTATATAGGGTCTTTCAAATAGGGCGGGTCGATGTTGACAGTTTGTGGCGGCCATGTTGTTTTGGCGGCATCTGTCAAATGCGTTGTTATTTCTTCAGTTACTGATGCCAAATCACCATGGCAAGTTACACGATTGAGCAGCACGTCCAAATGATAAAACTTTATTTTCAAAATTGAGTGTTCTTTCCGCGCATTACGTCCATTTTAAGGCTGACGCGGTGGCCCTTCAAAGTCGACTCTCCAACGTTTGGTGACCAAATTCGAGACGACTGGTTCGGTAAACAACCAACTAACACCCTTACGTCAAAGGAACGCCAGATCGGCCGAGAACATCGCTGCTGTCCGTGAGAGTGTGCAGGAGACTCCGAGGCAGTCGATTTCTCGCCGTGCACAAGCACTCGGCCTTTCGCAGACTTCAACTTGGCGAATTTTGCGTCGGGACCTTGGGCCTACACCCGTACAAGATCCAACTGACCCAGGAGCTCAAAGTGAACGACCATAGACAACGCCGTTTGTTCGCTTCGTTTTGTTAATAAGCAAATTTGCCGTATATGGGACGACCGCAACCCACATGAGGTTCACCAGGTGGTAATGCCTCCACAAAAAGTTACTGTTTGGTGCGAATTTTGGTCCGGCGACATCATTGGTCCGTACTTCTTCGAAAACGATGATGGCGAGGCCATTACTGTCAACGGCGAGCGCTACAGATTAATGATTAACAATTTATTTTGGCCTGAATTGAACGATATGGACGTGGACAACATGTGGTTCCAACAAGACAGCGCTACGTGCCACACAGCGAGCGACACAATGGGTTCTGCATGAACGGTTCGAGGGTAGGGTTATCTCTCGCAGAGGTGACGTAAATTGGCCACCAAGATCGTGCGATTTGACCCCGCTAGACTTTTTTTTGTGGGGTTTTCTCAAGTCGCAGGTCTATGCCAATAATCCGCAATCAACCGATGCCCTGAAAGCCAACATAACGCAGGCCATCGCTCAGATTCAGCCGGATCTATGCAGTAGAGTAATTGAAAATTGGACCTCTCGGTTCTGTGATTTAAACGATGTCATATTTCATAAATAATGGCATAAATGGGCCTTTCAAATAAACCAATAATTTCTTTAATATCTCACATACAGCTTGTTTTATTTAATTTCAACATCGACCTGTCCTTGTTGAAAGACCCTTTATTAGGAATTTTGAACCATTCGGAATTGTAAAAATCGGTATTTTGAAATTCGTATTTCTGACTTTCGGAATAAAGTTTTTCGTATTTATGTGTACCCTTATTAATCACTTCAATATTATTTTACAATTAACACACAATAATAACAATCGACCACTCGAGTCAGCGGTCCATCCACCATGCTACCCAAAGAGTACAATATTATATACATGCTACCATTTCTGCCGAAGGCGAATGATTTTTACAACCGGAAGTCAGTCAGTCAGTTCAATATTCATTACAAATACACTTATTTTTATTCAGAACGTAAGACGTTCTGAATAAAATGTCTGTTAAACATTTTATATTATTATCTAAATATTACAACTTGCACACGGGAAGTCATTAATTCGACAATGTGGCGTGCGGTTCATACAGTCACATAGACATTGCCTACCCTACAACTCAGATAAATATGTATTATCTTGTTTTAATTTATTTTGATATCTCTAATATTTTAAACACGATTAATTACTCTCAATAAATAAAAAAATCTTAAATCTGCTCCATCTGTCGCGTAACGGTGGTAACACGAAGTCTCATCGATACGTTTGCGACTTAGTCCGCGCATTTCGATCGCTTCGCGCTGCACTAGCGCCGCTAGGACCCTACGGGAAAGACACAAATATTTTTGCCTAGATTTTTATATTTGTCTGGATGTGTGCCTCGTGACAGGCTCGTGGTCACGCGTGTACACAGTGGTGTGCATTTTCTATTCGTACATGACACTCAATGTCAGAAATCACGCACACAACGCAAACTGAAGACTTTTTAAACATTTATATTTTACCACACGAGTTATCACGAGTTTACACGACGGAATACGACAATTGTGTAGTACAAAATATACGTGAATTATTCTGAGTCGCCATTTTTTTTTGTTTTGGTTTGTTGAATGGTTTTGTGAATGCATTTTTATATGATTTCAACGTTGTTACTAGTGTGTAAAATGGAATAACTTCACTGTGAAAGTTTGGTGGTGGTTGTGTAGGTACAGACAATACTTAAAAAATGATTACTTTTCAAAACTTTTGCTCGGCTTCGGTGAAAAAAGACTGATCGTGGATAGCCGCTAGATTTGCAATAAATACAAACTAACCATGCGATTATGTCGTAAGAGGATGGTACAGTTTTGTTTTATTACATCAAAATAAAGTAGAAGATTCGTGTTTTACGATGTGACGAGATTTTGTTTAGGTTTCGGTACTCAATTTAAGATAGATAATCACCTCATCATACTTGTAATACCTAATTCTTGTAAGTTGTGAACTTGAAATTATTTTATTGGTAAAAAAACACATTAGGTAGGTAAGTACCTAATTGTTCCTTGTTTAGTAGATTGCAAAACGTTTTTCTTCTACGAATATTATTTTTAACTCTGTTTTGAGTTCCTATCGTAAAATCGATTAAAAAATATAGAAAACATCTGTTCGTATGATGGTTTGATCTGTATTTCTGCTATTTTTTCTAAGTTTTTCTTTACCTACTCTTGCTAGGGGGCGGGAAACGCCGAAACGTTCTAAAGCTTAATATAATGTAGGTAGGAGGTAGGTACCTACCTACCTACATATTCTGTGACGCGGGCCTGACGCTTGAGTAGGTAGGTATACAGCGGTTGTTCTGTTTACCTTTCCTACTATTTTCAAATAATATAATCGCCTGAAACGAGACATTACATCGATACAGACCTACCCATATTTTTTCTACGGCAGCAAAAAAACAAATTGATGTCTATGAATTCAGTCACTAGGTTTGGTCATTTGAGGTGGCAAATCACGTAGGAACAGTAGGGTTGCCAACCATACTGCTAAAAACAGTATTATACTCTTTTTCACTAAATTATACTTTTTACTGTCGGACAAAAAAACAGTATAAAAAGTACTGTTTTTTAGTGCATGCAGTGCAGGCCTCCCTCGTTTCAGAACGAAAACGCATTTTGAAAAAATTTTAGGTCATTTAAATTTAAGTGACCTACTATTGTATTGGCATGGATGATTTAATTCAGAATTAGAATAGTTCAAAGTAATTTATGAAAGAGTATCAGAAGAAGACAAAAAATGTATCCAAATTAGTACTGGCGAAAAGTTGAAACATTAATTGATAGTAAACACTTCAGAACAATTTAAAATATTACAAAATTGTTACTACTTTCTGTTCCCGCCACAGAAATATTTTTTTTCTGTCAAGAATGCAAAGTAGCGGGCCGACAGAAATAGATCTTCCATAAATTTAACAAAAAATTAGCTCCTCATGAAGCCTTCAGAAATGACACTAAGTTCAGCGCGAAATACCGAGAAATATGTTTTTAAAACATAAAAAAAATATAGTAGGTACTTTATTTTATAAATATATACTTATACACTTACTATATACATACTTTTATTTTATTGAAGTACTGTTGATTTTCTTTATCCAACCTGAATATACTGTTTTTCTTGCAAAAAAAGTTGTCAACCCTAAGGAACAGTCACCAAAAGAGATAGGTATGCAGGTCATCGGAAATTGTTAAAGTTTAGGTACTTAGAAACCGATGGATGTTTTCGAATGAAATTTAATTAAATCATTGAAATGTTTATTCTCTATTAATTTTATTTTATTTTATTCAAAAACATCCATCGGTTTCTCAGTAAACTTTAACTACCTATATCTGTCGACCCTGCATACCTACCTATTTTTTTCTGCCTACCCTGTCTAAAAACTCTGTGCACGCCCCTGTTGACATCTATTAGTATGATTCGTATGAGCACGTTATCACTTTCATTTACTAAATATTAGGTGGTATTTTATTTCCTCAAAAACCCCCAACGCAAAACATAAAAGCGATTATGTAAAAAGTCAAAAATAATACCTTTTGTTGAGCCATCAAATGTTTGTTCGTTGAAATGGCACTATAATGTCGCGGCGGGGTACCGCTTAAAGTAAGTCAGTCCCTTAATCTCATTCACTGTCTATTAATTTACCAGCATTTCCGACCAATTTGCTTCGATATTATCAAATTTTATATATAATCTTGTTGCAAATCTAGTTACCAGTTCGCTATTTTTTAGTTTAGTTTAGCTATTTAGTTATTGCTTTAAACTTAGCGGTACCCCGCCGCGACATTATAGCGCCATTCAATGATATTTAATATAATATCATTGGCGCCATTTCAACGAACAAACATTTGATGGCTCAACAAAAGGTATTATTTTTGACTTTTTACATAATCGCTTTTATGATTTGCGTAGGGGTTTTTTTAAATTTTAAATTTAATTTTTATTTTAAATTTTTTAAACGTAATTTAGTTGGGTTTTGTATATGAGTTTACAAAAATAATTTACAAGTTTTTAGTTTTCATTTCGTTACTCATTCCTCATTCCCTTGCAATATAGTATACATTATTCTACTAGTCAAGGCCTTTCATTTGATACCCATATATTGAGGGAGTTGTGAAAATAGAATGTAATTCACCATTTTGTGGTTGGGGCCATCTTGGATTTAAAATTTGTCATAGTGTATAGTATTCTACTAGTCAAGCCCTTTCATTTGATACCCATATTGAGGGAGTTGTAAAAATATGTGATCCGCCATTTTTTGGCGGCGGCCATCTTTTCATCAATTTTCATCAAACTTAGCTAAGCTAATTCCGACTAATTCACCTTTCAAATAAAAAACAAAATCAAAATCGGTTTATCCGTTCGGGAGCTACGATGCCACAGACACACACACACACACACACACACACACACACACACACACACACACACACACACACACACACACACAGAGATACGTCAAACTTATAACACTCCGTCGTTTTTGCGTCGGGGGTTAATAAAATACTGATTAAACGAATCCAAATTACGATATATCTGTACTAGTGTGCTGTATAATCTGGCTGCAGCATAAGACCAAGAATTCTATAAGTAATCTTGCATAGTTTTATAGCAAACATGGGTGTTTCAATGGGTGGTCAGTGTGGTCACCTATAATAATATGTTTGAAAGCAAAGTAAACAACCGGTATGCGTCTAAGATCCCTACCGCAGCTAACAAAAGAGCTGATAACTTTAAAACTGCTAAACCGATTTTGATGAAACATATCTAAGAACCATCGCTAGAGAATCTGCTTTCAAATAAAAAAAACCGCATTCAAATCGGTTCACCCGTTAAAGAGCTACAGTGCCACAGACAGACACACAGACACACAGACACGTCAAACTTATAACACCCCTCTTTTTTCGTCGGGGGTTAATAAAATAAACTAAGTAACTATGTAGGTAGTTTTGCTTATCTGAACCTTGGGTAATCGAAATTAACTCGAAATCACTATATTATAGTGATTTCGAGTTAATTTCGATTGATTGATAATCAAATACACGCAAAGAAACAGACACAAAATAAACTGCTAGCACGAACTAAGCATGGCTCTATGTACAGTTGTTCTAGTGGGTGGTGTGTGTTGGTGTTGGTTGGTTGGTGTGTTCAGTCTCTCAGGGCCTCAAGTCTGGTATTACAATAGTGTCAGAATGGTCTATCATTGATTTAATAATTGTTGTTTTTGACAAGTTTGGTAATCTACTATATATATAAAATGCTTTGTCCTGAATGACTGACTGACGGATCAACGCACAGCCTGAACCGCTGATCGTAGGGACCTGAAACTTGGAGGGTGTGTTCTTTGTATGACGTAGGCATCCGATAAGAAAAGATTTTCCGAAACTCTAACCCTAAGGGGGTGAAAAACGGGGGCAAAGTTTGTATGGGATTCCTTGATCCAATCTACTTCAAATTTTGCATAAACATTCTAACAGAATTGATGGAAGATAGGTTTCGTATTTAATTGAAACTCACCACATAACGGAGTTAAAAATGGGTAGAAAGTTATTTTGAGGGTCATTTGCATCGAAGTTGATATCAATACTCCTTAGTGCTTTTTATTTAAATACATTATATTTTGACACATGTCATGTTTGAAAACTCAACTCAAAATAAATATTAATACTAAATATTAATATTTATAATACATTTAATACTAAATATTACTGCAATAGAATTACATGTAATATTGAACACATTAAATTAAAGGCTTTGATTATACACTTCTGGACACATCTATTGGCCCACCTTAGAGTTTAGGTTTCGATGGCCCCTACCGAAATATGATTGCTAGATTGAACAAAAACTGTTGATGCAGTTTTAAACCTGATACATTTTACCATATTTTTCGATCGTATTGTTTTAAATTTGAATTCAGAATACCATACGACATGGAGCTACGCCTAACAAGTCGGATATGCGCCTTGTTAAAGGCAATTGATTTTTGAATAAAAAACATGTTTTATCAAATAAAGGTTTAATTTAATAACGCGTGTTGCCTCCATGGGCATCTACCACAGCTCTCATACGATTAGGCATAGAGTTTATCAACCGCTCTATGAAATTTTGAGGGATCATCTCCCATTCCTCTTCTATGGCAGTTTTCAACTCCTGCATCGTCTGGGCAACTGGCTGACGAGCCCTAACACGTCTTTTTAGCTCGTCCCACATGTGCTCAATGGGGTTCATGTCTGGGCTTCTGGCTGGCCAGTCCATAACTGTGATGTTCACATCCCGAAGATATTCCCTGACGATGCCGGCCGCATGGGCTCTTGCATTATCATGCATAAAAAGGAAATTTGGGCCCACATAGTCCGCGTATGGTATCACGTGAGGTTCTAAGCACTCACGAATGTACCTTTCAGCATTTAATGTTGGCAGCCGTGGTCCTGTAACAACCTCAAGTTGAGTTTTGCCGCTCGCGGATATACCGCCCCAGACAGTCCATGAGCCACCGCCATAAGCAACCCTCTCTTCAAAGCAGCATTGTGCGAAACGCTCTCCCTTACGTCGGTAGACCTTCTTCCTTCCATCATTGCCATGTAACACAATTTTAGACTCATCAGAAAAGAGTACACGGCTCCAATCTTGCTGTGTCCAATTTAAATGACTGCGTGCGAAATGAAGGCGCACTGTTCGGTGGGCTCGCGTTAGTTTGGGCCCATTAGCTGGCTTGTGTGGTACCATATCGCGTTCTTTTAACCTTCTCCGAACAGTTCGAGCACTCACAGATACTCCGTGGAAGTCGCGAAGTTGGTTTTGTATCTCAATGGAGGTAAGGTGACGATTTCTCAAGCTGGTCGTCACGATGAATCGATCCTGCCTTTCAGTTGTGACCCGAGATCGTGGCCGTCCTTGGCGACGAACAAAGCCGCCAGTCTCTAGGTACCTCCGATAAACATTTCGGACCGCAGATCGACTTAAATTAAGTTGAGCACTCACGTTTCTTTGGCTGTGTCCGGCCTGAATAAGTGCCACAGCTTGGGCGGCGACTTCAGGTGAAGTATCCATAGATTATTGATAGAACCTCACCTTAATGTTAAGAATAAGTAATGTTTGTTGCAAAACCAAAGATACCATCACTTTTTCAAGAATTAAATCCAAGTAAACCAATAAAACCAAGTTTTCTTAGTATTCGATTGTTTGATATCAACAAACAGGCTCCAAATTGCCTTTTGTTTCTTTAAATTCTGTGTTCGAAATTCAAAAAAAGACTATTGAATGAAATTGTGAATGTGCCAGGTTCAAAACTGCATAAAAACTTTTTGCTCGACCTAATATAAAATTTTAGCTAGGACCAAACGAAACTGAAAATACAAGATGGGCCAATAGATGTGTCCAGAAGTGTATAATGTCTAGATGGAGCGTCAAGTGCACGCAAACGTGTCAGCCAACTATTGGCTCACAAGTGCTTATATAATCAAAGCCCAAATGCGTAACAATAATAATTAATAATAATATTAATTTATGTATAATTATATACATAATTGCTTATATAATCATTATTTACGCACACAGAGACGTAGATGCACAGTGTAAAACGACGCCTGCACGCACACATACTTACTTGAAATTGTTGACTCCTTTTTTTTTGTTATGATTGTAGGGCGACGCTCCATCTAGACATTATATAATCAAGAATTAAAGGATTATAAAATTATATTGTTAAAATAGTGTAGCAATGAGAAACACATTCAAAAATTTTCGAAAATTCCGAATCGTCAGAGACATCTACCTATAATTGTTGTTTTGTGGAATTGCAAACCCAGTACTTTTGTGGGGGAAATATCGGCATCATCTGTCCAAGGCAAGACTTCTTGCGAGTTTTGAGATCAACTACTAACGCTGTAGAACTCTGCAAGACATCCGCAGAAACCAAGACATGATGGTCTCAGTTCTGTTTAGTGGCGATTTCCGGCAGACGCTGCCTGTGGTGACGCGAGGAACTAGGGCTGACGAGGTAAATGCATCGTTGAAACGATCAATTCTAAAGTCACGAGTTTATAAATCGCGCTTGACCATCAATATGCGTGCTCAGCTTGGAGGCGATTCACGTGTTCAAGAATTCTCCAATGTTCATTTAAAAGTTGGTGAAGATTCTCTACTCTCTCTCCAGAGAAGAGAAGGCAGGTGGAATTAACAGAGACTCTTTGTAGTGTAGTATCTACAATAGAAGAACTGATTCATCTGTTATACGACGACATCAGTCAAATATCGCATTCGCATCAGGGCTATTTTAGAAAGAAAAAAAGCTAGAACACTGCACTTAGGCTACACGTCAGTACTGTAAAGAGAAGATGTCCTACCTATTGTGGTATCACTTTAAAGTTATGACAAGAACAAAAGTCAGATTCTGATATCAGTTAGGCAGGCATAATAGGTGTAAGTAATCAAAGAGTTCAGTACGAGTACCTATATATGATAGTAATATCATACACCCGCATTTCGCCAGATAAGTATGATGTAGTCCCAAGTATGGCGCCAAGCGTCTACTGTCCTACTTCAAATGGAAATTCCACTAACATAACTTTCAGCAGTCACAATGCAATTATATAACCTATTAATACTTATTTCCGTAAGTTACCTACACCAATTAAGTATTCTGTGCCTAAGTACACTTAGATCCACGTGAGCGAAGCCGCGTGCACCGCTAGCGTAAGTAATAAATAGTGCGTTGAGCTCACCTTTTGCACAACGTAGCCATTACCTGCATGAACATGAAACTGCAAAAAATGAACGAAGAGTGACGCACAGCGCACTGTCTAAAATAAAATAAAAATAGACGAAATAAGAATCAACGTCTGAGCCAATTAAAAATTCAAACTGAAAGTGTTTTTCTCTGCAACTTATAAGATTCACATTCGTTTGCTCGACTGCAAAGGAACAGCAATTAAGAGTGAGTGAGATACAAGACAAGGGTAGTACATTTTTAATTTACTAACTTGCTCACCTAAACCAGCTTGGGGGGGATAATATCTGTCTGCAGTCGTTGCAACTTTCGCTTTGCCAGGTAGTCAGCGCCGGCCGGCCTTGTCAAGTCGAGACCAACGTAGCGTGAACTCGTGAATATAAAAATATTCGCAACGTGTGGATTACGCAACTATTTTAGTGGAATTATATTATCGGTATGAAGCGTTCATCCAACTCTGCAAGGACCTACGTGCCCGTTGCTACATTCAAAAACCGCTGAAGTTAGTATTACAGTCCAACTAAATTATCTGTGAAATTTTGTTCGTCAGCAAAAAGTTCAAACAAAAAGCGACCTTAACTGCCATTTCATAAATAAGTTGGTATCTCCGTAGTCCGTACATACAGCTTACAAGTCAATTCTATCCTGCATGGAATAGTATCGCCCGATATTGCTTGTTTTAGAGATTCTTTAGCTAAATAAAAGTTATTTCTTTGTCCTGAACATTTCGTAATGTGCACTAAGATTTTCTAACACCCATTGCGATTCAATTACATCTATATTCCTCTTTTTTAATCTGACATGATTCCGAATGAAAAACGATACCCATATAGGATCACTCGTGTGTCTGTCTGTCCGTATGTCACTGCCGATTTACTCCGAATCTACTGGACCGATTAAGGTTACCAAACACGGATGCATAACGTAAATACATTAATTTTGAAAGTGGGGGTAATTTTAGGGGAAGTAGAATACAGTTTTGTAAACGAAGCAGGCAAGGCGACTACCGTCCATGGCGTAAGCTAGTATCTATTCTAGCTAGTACCTATACACAAATTGAATGAATTGGTATTGGAACACACGTATTGTGGTTCCGACATTCAGCCCGCTATTCCATGGCTTTATTTAATGACATTATTTCAGGGTCGCGCTATCTTCCGATTTGTCAATTCACAAGAGTTATTTTTAAAGTCGCTGTTTTACATGAATAAGCCACAAACTATAGCTTTAGCCATAGAAAACTGTGATAGAAAACAATATTTGTCAAGAAATTCAAAACATAACACCCAAGTCTCGAGAAACGACATGACGCTGAAGGCCATCATTTGAAGGACATGGAAAACCTATTAAATATAATTTTACATATCTATGTATCAAGTATTTTGGAGTGAGTTAGGTATATGTGATTCAAAACAATGTAATGCGTGATAATATAAACCCTATTTAGAAAAGTTACAGCTATAAATGCAAATGTGTCATTATTTATGCGCCACCCAGAACGAAGCAGATAATAGATATGCTACAACGTGCGGCGCAGGGGAGGACACTAGAAAAGCAACAGACAGAGCTAAAGAAACTACTGCCATCTGTTATCGATAACAGGAACCAATAGCTCCGTGTTGCTCTAAAATCCTAGTAGGTGTCACTATACTAAATTATTAAATCCAAAATTATTTTTTATTTAACTTTGTGTCCCCATCTCAACGCTTAAAATTTATTTTTTGGTAATGTAATGTAACACTGGCGCAGTGACGCATACAATATGGTCGCCACGGCTTGCGCTTGCGTCTGTTTGTTTCGTAATCATTTTGAGTGTAATTGTTCGTAATGAGCTGTATTGTTCTAGTAATTTATAGTTGCAATATTTGTACAGTAAATTACTAGAACAAAATAGCTCATGAGAACGAAATATTTGAATGAAATAGGTACACAATACACCTGATATAGACATACTATACCTAGTGTACAGTCAAGTATAAATATGTAAACAGATTGCAAAATTCAAAATCAATTTTCTCGTGAAATAACTATTTCAACTTATATATAACACCTAATTTATAGTAGTTTGGGATCAAAAATACTCTATTCGTAACCCCATAACATTTCAATCAACACTTTAGGAGAAAATCAGTTTAGAATGAGACCAACTGTTTATATGTTTTTGCTCGTGACTGTACATATTTAGACTTAGTTCCTGTTACGAAATCCAGAGGGTGTTTCAAAATGATTTGCATAAAAATTGCATGAGAGGTCTCTCTTTCCTTAACGAGATGCGCGCGCATTAGTTTTTAAATTGATAAGTTTGGTGGCCTAGGTATATTATATTACTCTGTGGTCGAGCCACACAGATTACAAAAAGGCCTAGCTCCCTTTACGGTCTAGCATAAAATAAATAATCATCGTTTGCCCGAAACAAGCGGCAAAATCATTATTTTTTTTCACTTTCCTGGGTCCCGTACTTTTGAGATTACGCTGATATGTCACTAATGTCAGTCAATTAATTTCTCATTTTATTGTTAAAGAAAATAATGCGTACAGCGTACAGACGGCCAACATTCACGTGCACTGTGCAGCCAGCCACACAGAATTCGGTCGAATGGTTTGATTCCTGATATTGCCGACAGGTGGCGCCAAACCATCCTACCAGAACAGTCCGAAGGTCTATTAGTTTAAGAGATAGAGCCATACTTCTGAAACTTAACTATCGCTAGGAAGGCTGAAACTGGAAACAGTATTTTGTCTCTGATCGGCTTTCGGTCTAACCTAATTAGACTGGAAGCCGATCCCAATATAGTTAGGAAAAGGCTAGGCAGAATGATAACGAATCGGTAATTAATTAATCTGGCTGGCTCTATAATAGGTATTTTACGATTCCAAAACAGCACTGAGCACGATCCCGAGACCACTCGACCCGTATGTCATCCGTACTTCTCGACCCCAACCACTCGATCCCGGACAACTCAACCACGGATAACTGTCGACCTCGACAACTTCACCAAATCTGACGTTGACGGGGTCGAGATGTAGGAGCCCAGTTGTCCGGGCCGAGCTGTCCGGGTTAAATTGTCGAGGTCGAGTATTCGTAATACCAACATTTACATGCGATTGTATACTGTACACATACAGCCAGACCCAGAACAACAACAGGCATATCAGCCAAAATTTGTTTTATGCAAGAATCAAACCCGCGATGGCTTATGATACAGCAGCCATCACTAGCTTAGTTAACTGCGCCAACCGTGTCTTACAGGATTAATAAATTGTGCATAATTATGATCTTCCAGTTTTCGTGTTAGGTAAATGTTAAACAATTTTTTAATACATATTTATTATAATAAAATATATACTAATAGACAGTGTTTAGTCACAGCATCAGATAAAAGAATAAAAGCTTTTCCCCATTAATAACCACAATAAGAATTATATCAGTAACATGTTACATTAAAAGAATTACTTGCTTGCAACAATTTCATATTTCAAGTTGTTTTCAATAAGTTTCTTTATAATTTTGGTATCTTTGAAAACAGCCCCTGGAGTTAAAACCCCACCAGCCTTAGGCAAATTCTCTCTCTCTTTAAGGATGGTGTGTGCTGCCATCAGAAGTGCTACCACTGTGGCACCATATCCTGGGTTAGTCCCGGTCACCTTAGCAATAACAGTTTTATTGGGTTTTGTGTTCTCCACATCAGTGCCACTCTCCCATCCCTTCCCAACAAGGTCAAATGTGAAGTGGGTATTATTCATTACATTGTCAGATGGACCTTCCTTTGTCACATTGCCCAAAGAACAAGCCTTCGGATAGTTGAGCAAAATATTCCTTGTAAATGAGAATTTTGTCATAATTAAAAGTAAAACTGCACCAAAAATAGAGAGAATGGATTGTGTCAGACTCCCAGATTTAAAGTATGCTTTGAACTGGATTGGACGCTGCTGTTCTTTATGGTATAAGTAGCGCTGGGTGCGGTAGACCACTGACTCATCAGCCCCAAGAAATGGAAGATACCATTTGTTATCTTTCTTTTGTAGGGTTTGGCGTTCAAGCTTAGGTTTTAAGCGTGGCAAAGGCTCTGGATACAACTTCTTTCTCAGAGATGGTAGCTCGTTATGGTGAGCAATACCATAGACAAGTGACTCCCAAGTGCCATAGTTAATGAGGCCTCGCTCCCGCGACTCTGCTCTAATCTCTGGTGATATGTACATTTTAAGGTACATCTCCACTGAGTTGAGTGTGCCTGCAAAATGTTGTTTCAAGAATATGACTCCCATGTCGCTAGGGATACTGTCCCAACCACACGCGCTCACAACAAAAACTCCCGCATCGCGTGCTTGTTGATCATAACGGAGCTGCATCAACTCCATGAACTGTGGTTCTCCACTGACATCCACATAGTTAGTCTTGTTCTCCACCGCTGCTTTAACTACAGGTTCTCCATACATACGGTAAGGGCCACAGCAGTTGACTACCATCTTTGTTTGAGCACACATATCTTTAAGGGCCTTCTCGTCATCTATGTCTGCTACTATGACCTTCACGCTTGAAAGATCTTCCCCTGTTTTTTTGGAGACTTCTGCTATCAAAGCACCAAGTTTCGACTCAGAGCGACCAGCGACTCCCCAAGACTCCAGTTCATACTTCTTGGCAAACTTTACCATGTGAATCACAGCCTGCTTACCAGTGAAGCCAGTAGCGCCAAATATCACTAAGTCTAAGCGCGCCATTTTAAATAATAAACAACCTTTGGCACTTCAGTAACACGAGTACACGACACGGTGAGTACGGTGACTAAGATTTAAATCGATTATCGCTAAATATTCTATTCTTAACGAACTACGTGTCTTCTGTCTGTCAGTGACGATGAGTATGAAAAATCTGAAATTCAGAACTAGTAGGTAGGTAAATAAATGGTGCTTGGCTAATTGGCTTGTTTGTCTTTGTATGTACAACGTCTGTCGATTATATGATAAACACAGAGTACGTATATTTGATAAGCTGATAAATCGCACACGTACCTATATAATTACACTTCTTCATAAGTTTAAGTTCTTAGGTCTAGGTTAGGTTGAAGGTTCCTACCTATACAACGTAACGAATATACTCTTTGCTACCTATCCTATCTTTACTTTACTAATAATAATTACTTATTTATTCCATTCACAAATTATGAATGTCATGCCGGCCTAAATCAGTACATATTACAGTGTTACCAACCCTTATGAAAATTTTCCCCAAATTTTTTTTCTGAATCCCCCTAAAAACCCCTAAATATAGAATTTTATGTACCTACTTATTTCCTAAACTTTACGTACATTAAGTTAGTAAATTATATTATTGAGTAAATACAGTAATTTTTCATGCAAAGATGTTAATTATTTGTAAAATCGCATCTTTATCCCGTTCCTTATTTTCATTTGACGTCCCACTTTTGAAGTCAGTACAGTATACGTACGTTGAAGTTCTTCATCATATCAACAGTGGGTTCAAATTTTACACACGATTCATAATCCCGACTTCCCTTTCCCCTTCCCTCTTATCCCGGAAAATCGGACCATCATGACACTCTGTACCATTTGAAGGGATAATCTGTTCCTCAGTTTATTTTTAATTGTCCCATATAGAAAAGGCACGCTCAGAAGATGCAACAGAGGCATTGAAAACACGCAGTGTCAATAATGCCAAAGCAAATTTTTTGATATTTTCAAATCGTTTGCATTTACCAGCATCGCAATCGATATATTGTACTGCAGAAGATGAACTCGAAACATGTGTCCATGTTTTTTTATTTTGTAGTTGATGCCATTCCGAAGTCAATTTTTTTGCCATAAATGGAACTCCATCCCAATTAAAGTGGCCCTAAAAAAACCCCCAAAAAATTCCAGCCCCTAAAAATGTCCCTTTTAACACTTCTAGCCCCTAAATTTGGGGGCAGAACCCCTAAGTTGGCAACCCTTTAATAACGAGGCCACGAGAGTGCAATCCAGCCAGGGTCTCTCGAACGTCAAACGTCAATCAAAACTTTAAAAGCCGAAAGCGGTAGAGCTGCCCACAAATATCGGTAGAAGAATCGTACCCAAAATTGGTGGTACTGTGGTACTGTGGTACATTATAGGAAAAAAGCTATATTTATTCCCGTTTCCCCACGTTAAATAAAAAGGGTAGGTTAGTAAGGTAGGTAGGTAGGTTGGAAGGGTAGGTAGGATAGGTTGGTAGGGTAGGTAGGTAAGTTGGTAGGGTAGGTAGGTAGGTAGTAGATAGGGTAAGCAGGTATGTCGGTAAAGTAGATGGGACAGGACAACGTCTGTCGGGTCGGCTAGTATTAATATTTACCATTTTTACAAATTGTATTACTATTGAATTTTTATTGAATCAAATCTGATTGTTGTTACGGATGGTAGTATTTGTTTTTACATCGTCATGTGCTTTTTAAAGTTTTGGCTTCCTAAACATTTTCAGGGTTTGGTTTCACTTTGGGCCTCTTCTGCTGCGGTACCTTGTCCCCTAGGCTACGCATTGATCTTCCTGGAAGTTCGAGTTTCCTGTGACACAGAGATTTGTGGTTACTTTCTGTTGGATGTAGAGGAAAGTTGCTTATAATTGTAACGTTGCACTTTGAAACGTAAGTAAGTACTTGGGGGCATCTCCAGGACCTGCAACAAGCAAGGCGTGCATCTACAAATGTGTGCCTAAATACTATCAAATACTGTAAAATATACCACTTTATATGGAACAATTGTGTTTTTTATTTCTAACATGTGCTGCATTTTTTAAATAATACCATTTTAACAAATAAATAAAACAAGACAGTTATTCCTGTACGTAATTTGTACACCGAGAGGTCCGAGAGTGTCATATTCTTTGATTATGTACAAAGGTCATACTTATATTTCAATTTGAACTGGCGGCCCGCCTTGTCTTCTCACGGGTAAATGTAAATACTAATGTGGTGTCAGTGATAAACATTCCTCTTGAATCACTATAATGATAAAAACAGCATTAAAATCCGTTGCGTTGTAAAAGATCTATAAGCGTACAGATGGCCTTGTGTGAGTTTTTATTCGTATTCGATCTAACGGGCGCTATCAGTAGAGATTAGTCAACTCTTACTGCCAAGCCTTATATCTTGCTTCTTTTTAGGGTTCCGTACCTACCTCAAACGGAAAAAACGGAACCCTTATAGGGTCACTTTGTGGTCCGTCTGTCTGTCCGTCTGTCTGTCAAGACCCTTTATCTCAGGAACGCGTGGAGGTATCGAGTTGAAATTAAAACCATATACTCAAATCTACGGTCCCTACGGTCGGAATCTTCTATGATATCGTGAAAAAATTATTCGGCCGTATATGCCTCAAAAAACGTATCGTTTCGACACCATCAAGGGAATCAAAATTTATAGGGTACTTCCCGTTGACCGAGAACTATGAAATTTAGCTAGTAATATCGTCTTAACATACATGAGGTTAGTATAAAATATAACTTTTGATCATAGTGTTCACGGTGTCTTTGTGTTCATTCACACATCTGCCGTGTTTTTTTTGGTGGTTTCGGTCACGAAGTACTGGTCTTCTACACGTAATACACAATACACGGCGTTCACCTTCCATTTCTTCGAAGCAGGTGAGCAATATTTAATCCAATCGTTAAGCAATATTCTGAAGTCGATTGTGAAAGCTGAGGTTGTAGATAAAAGTACGAATAAAATAAATTAAGATGTTCGTGCACGCTCAAAAACATTTCCAAACAGGTACTAACTAATTACGACACACCGACGCTTCCGCAAAGTAGTTCGAAGTACCCACCTAATGGACAAAATCACCAAAAAGTCGAATGTGTGAGGATTTTCGGCATTTTCAACATCGAATATCTTTTTACTCCTGCAAGCTGCAAAGTTGCCCCCGTACAACAAATATATATATTTTCAAAGACCTTTTGAATGGTATGTACTCATTTCAACTTGCTACAAGGTGGGTACGTTTTGTCCCATGTTCTTTGTACGGAGCCCTCGGTGGGCGAGTCCGACTCGCACTTGTCCGGTTTCTTTTTATATTTTGTATTGCTAGATTACCTTCATTGTTTTCACATATACCTAGTAGCAACCAGAATAATGTACCAACCAATATTTTGTAAAAAACTTGAAAGAGTGTCCGTGGAGATATTTCCCCGTTCTTTTCCCTCCATAGAGACCTGCCCTACGTTTTGGAACGAGAAACTAGCTTCAACTTTCTGACTAACTAACTGACTCTTTGACAATTCAAAAGTGCACGTAAATGGTTTAATTGAAATAGGTAAATGCTATGAATTCAAAAGTGCCTGTAAATGGTTTAATTGGCAAGGCAACACTCTAAATACCTAAGTGAAACCAACTGTGCGCAGAATAAAGATGCTCTCTTTCTGAATGCATACATACAGAATGAGACAGTGATATGTGTTTTCTTTATCTTATGAATGCATTCAGAAAGAGAGCGCCTGCCCACAGTTGGTTTCACTTAGGTGTTCAGAGTGTTGCCTTCACTTTTACCTATAAGCTTCTTGGGTATAGTATGACACGTTTTTACGATAAAGGCCGGGCCAGACTGTTATAAACAAGTTTCCAACAAGGGTCACCTGTGCGAAGCTTGTGGAGCCCACGGTTGGTGTTTGCGTCCACACAGGTTTACAACAAGGCTCCCACCTCAGTGTGTTGTCGACTCTTTGTTTACAACAGCGGTATCCACACGCGGTTTACAACGCGCGTTCGTCCACAGAGGTTGTTGTAGGTCAAACGATTTTTTGTTGCAAACAAGTGTTTACACTGTTGTAAACCGACGATGGAGACCAAGAAGCTTATAGATAAAAGTGGAGGCAACACTCTAAATACCTAAGTGAAGCCAACTGTGGGCAGACGCTCTCTTTCTGAATGCATACATAGGATAAAGAAAACATATATCACTGTCTCGTTCTTATGTATGCATTCAGAAAGAGAGCATCAGCCCACAGTTGGTTTCAAGTTTTTGTTCTAAGTGTTGGCTCCATTTATACCTATATCTTCATGATGGAGACCGATGTGGAGGGCTTGTTTACAACAGTCTGGCCGGGGTTTTACGTCTACTGTCTGTCAGTGTCAGTGTTGTTGTCATTGTCACAAATTCACAAAATCTTGTCATTGTCTGTCAGTCAGTCCAGTTGTCAACAAAGTTATTTGATTTGAAATTTTTCCTAAATGTTTTGTAATACATTTGCATAGCATACAAAATAACTACGTTCTCTAATAATGTAACAGAATAACTTCAACAAAAAAAAAACAATATAATGTTCTTCCGAAATGTTTGGTGTGCGACCGAGATGACAAATAATTGGTACGATCTGATTATTGCAGGTTAAATTTGAGATAAATTCAAATTTCACAATGTTTTTTCCCATTTTAGTAGACCATTGCTCCACCACCAAGGCCGTGGTAACGTTAGCAATGTGCGGTTAGTGATCCGCAACTCTCTTCACAACCATCGGCGAGGCGGTCGACGGACGGCCCTCGAGCCTGATCCATTATCACAAATACAAATAGAATCTGGACCACTTCATATTAAGACGCTGTGGAAACCCTTGTTTTTTACAGTTGGGGTGAGCATGTTATTAATTACTTAATTTGAAGAAGCTACAATACCCATATTAATAAGAATAATATTGATTAGAGCTAAATATATATGAGAACAGCACCACAATCACATAAACACTAGGTGCCCAAGCATATATACACAATACCAACATGAACAAAATCAACAAATAATGCTAGTTATTTGCATCAATCTTTTAAAACTTGCTTGTTAATTCTCTTAGGTATCTGCTTTAAGTCTAACTGGTTGCGTTATATGGGAATATGAGAATCTGCGAACACATGCCTCATCTTTTCTCAAAAAACCTGGCTCCTGGTTGAATGCTCAGCAAAGAAAATTTAAAACTCATCTTGTAAGTATTTATTTGGTAAAAAAACAAATTGAAGTAATATCTTAGGGCTCTTACATACGAGCGGCATGTTGCCAGCGGCAGAGATTAGCTGACGGCTCGACATGCCGCTAAGTAAGAGCCCTTATGAGTACAAACATCATTATTTGATTGTATTTTAGCAAAAAGCTGAACCGGGACCAATTACTAAATGGTGGAGATCACTAAGAGATAGTGAGAAAGTATTCTATCCAATATTGGCTGCTAATCTGTTGGTGTTTGGTGCCTGGCGTGTGAGGACTTTGCAGCCCTATATGATCAAGTACTTTTGTTCAAATCCATCAGGAAGTATGTTTTTATTAAAATTAGAACAATAATCGTCTATGATGTTGTGAATAATATAATCAATTCACAGTCAAGTGACATGCATTATGCATAATGATTTGATTTTTGAAAAATTGTTATGTTTTTGTAAATGTTATTTTGATTTTGAGATTATTTATACCACTTTTCGAGATAATCAAAGAAAGCAGTAAAATCTTTGCCTTGATAACACTATTTCACCCAGTTAGGTTTTAACTGTCTAAAAACCCAAAAGCACATAGTTAGTTGTTTTATTTGCTGTAAAGATAATTTAAAAAAAATAAGCATTGCTCTAATAAGCTGTGCATTAAGATTTTTGAACATTGGCACCCTTGTGAGAGGGTAGTTATGAAAAAATTCTGTAAAACTTTATTGTTCACTTATATAATATATTATGTATTATTACAGTCATCGTTAAAATGAAAAACCTGTATAATAAGAAAAATAAAGGCTTTATTATTATTATTATTATTATTATACAGTCATCGTGCAAGTGCTATTCTTTGCTGAGATATAATAATAATAATATTAGTGGGGACATTTTCACACACGGCCATCTGACCCCAAACTAGGGAGTGAGTGGTAAAGGTTTAAGTTGACAAGTGAGAGGTCAAAGGGTCAGGGAGGTGAATGGGCTGAACGAACATCATTTTTTTTTTTGTATTGTATTAGGCTCGTATTAGGCTCGCGCCGACCGCAATTCACCTGATCTTTAGTGATGATGTGGCCTAAGGTAGAACACACTTGCCTTAGATGAACAGGTTCACTCTTGCCAGCCACGTTTGACCGCAATTCACCTGATCTTAAGTGATGATGTGGCCAAAGGTGGAACACGATTGCCTAGGATAAACCGGTTCACTCTTGCCTTAAAGATACCCAGATTATATAGAGATGGTGATTGGGGCCGACGCCAACGCCCACCACCCGTTATCGGGTATGGACACACCAAACAAGATGGGTAAGGCCTTAGTGGATTACTTATTCACAACCAACCTATCCCTACTTACACAGGCTTCGAACCGACCTTTGTCACTAGACGGAGCTGCACAATCATAGACCTAACATTAGCATCAGATGGTGCAGCGGAAATCATCACCGGATGGCAGGTCTCTAAGGAGACCTCCTGCTCCGATCACAGGTGGATCCGCTTTGACATTCAGGTTTGTATATCACCGACGCCACCGCGATGTAATCCACGTAACACGGACAAAGCGGCCTACACACAACCTTGTAAACAAGCTAACACCGATAGCTAACTCGCTGCCTTTAGAGTGCACGACATTGATTGATGCACAGGTATGACATGTTACTGAAACAATGATAGAATGCTATCAAGCTGCATGCGCAATGAACACCGCGCACAAGACGCCAGGGAAACAACCCCAAACAGGGTAAGGAAGATACTGGTACAGCAGAAAGCACCTGGGGTAGCCACTCTCCGCAAACCCGACAACACACTCACAACATCACCAGACGAAGCGAGACGGGTTCTTATAGAAACCCACTTTCCCGGATGTGTCTTCACACAGACGATAGACTGGTCAGATGCAACCTACACACCATCAGACAATGACTGGATCTACGTACACAGGATGATCACCTTGGAGAAGCTCCAATGGGCCACTCAATCTTTCCATCTCTTCAAGGCAGCTGG
Organism: Charanyca ferruginea; assembly: GCA_947361185.1. NCBI lineage: Eukaryota > Metazoa > Arthropoda > Insecta > Lepidoptera > Noctuidae > Charanyca > Charanyca ferruginea. Next base: position 13,167,219 of record OX376059.1, on the reverse strand, counting down.
CCCAGACGGAGTGTTTCCCATCCTATTTCAGTGAGGTGGTGTCTTAGTCACCGATAGACTGCTGTCTTTAATGAGAGCGTATCTGGCCTTCAGATATGTTTCCATAGAATGGAGGGAAGTGAAGGTCATATTCATCCCTAAACCAGGTAAGAGTGACTACACGAACGCCAAATCCCACTGACCGATCAGTCTGACCACGTTCTTGCTGAAGACCTTGGAATGACTATGCGAAAGAGAGATGTGGGACGGGCTTTAAGAAACTTACCCTTACATGGTAATCAACACGCTTACAGTTTAGGTAAGTCAACAGAATCCGCCCTCCATATGGTGGTCAGTAGGGTTGAGGAGGACATCCACCAAAAGGGTTCTTGCTTGGGTATCTTTATAGATATCGAAGGGGCCTTCGACAAAATTAGCTTCTCTAGCATCAGCGCCGCCCTATCCAAACATGGGGTAGCACAGGTACTAATTGACTGGATTACTAATATGCTAAGTAAACGTGTAGTTTGGCTTGAGGAAGCTCTTCCTCAAGCCAAACTACACGTTTACTTAGTATATTAGCAAGTGGCCATGATTGCCAGAGGCTGCCCCCAAGGAGGGGTGTTATCCCCTCTCCTGTGGAACCTGGTGATCAACATTCTAATCAAGAAACTCGATGCCGAACGTTACTACACTATAGGCTACGCAGACGACCTCGCCATTCTTGTGTCAGGGAAGGTGACCGGGACCATCTGCAACTACAGCGGGCGCTACGCATCGTGAAGCGATGGTGCAGGGAATTCGATTTTGTTTTCATCTTTTGTTTTCAGTAACTTTACGTTGTTTTTATTTTTAACCTTAAATGTGTTTTTTCTTTCAAAAGCAAATAAACTTTTTAATAATTATTATTTGAATAAATTTATTGGTCTACATGGTAAAAACAACATTAGTTTTCGTTATGGAGACAAAAAATATATATTGGTTTTATTATTTTCATGGTACAGACAAAATACCTTATGGCCCTTATTTTGTTTTGAGTAATAATAAACTATGGCTGTATAGTGCGGTAATCCGCCCCATAATTGCTTATGGGTCGGTAGCATGGTGACCGAGGACCAAGCAAATCACAGCCGCCAACAAACTCCAGCGTATGCAAAGACTAGCCTGCAGGGCGACCACGGGCTGCATGAGGACTACTCCGACGGCAGCACTGAAGGCCATGTTAAGGCTCCCGCCGCTGCATCTATTCATCCAACAAGAAGCGACAACGGCAGCATTACGCTTAAAGACACTAAATCTCTGGAGCAAGACTAGCACCAGACACTGCGTTACTAGAGGAACTTAGTAAGGAGTTTCCTATAACTAAAGCTAGACAGGATACCTAAGCAATTTATATTTGACAAAAAATACAACATTCAACTGCATGAGGATCGGCGGTGTGAGGGCATTCACCCGACAGAGCTGCGGATCTTCACAGATGGATCTAAAACAGGTACCGGCACAGGAGCCGGCGTCTTCTCGGAAGTCCTCAACATACATATAGCAACGCCGCTGGGTGCTTACAACACAGTGTTCCAGGCCGAGTGCATGGGCATCTGCTTGGCGGCCTCAGCTATATTTAACAGGCAGGTAGAAGGACAACCAATTCGCATATTGTCGGACAGCATGGCTGTACTACAAGCTCTAAACAGCTATACGGTCAACTCCGGGCTGATACACGAATGCCATCAGATACTGAACGAGGTGGGTATTCTTAATGATACAACCATTCATGGATCAAAAGACACGCGGTTCGCGCGGTAACGATGCTGCGGACGAGAAGCTAGAAGGGGGTCGAGTACGAGCGCGGTGGGTCCAGAACCCATAGTGCCACTACCCTTCGGTCAGTCACCTACGTACCATGATAAGAAAACGTACCAAGGATCTACACCAAAGACTGTGGACCGAACATGGCGAGTGCAGGCAGGCCAAGGAGGCTCTTCGTGCGATTGAGGGCCGCTTCACGAGGCAATCCCTCCGACTGTCCAAACAACAGCTATGTGTGGTCACAGCCGCCATAACTGGCTATGGGTCTTTCAATAAACATCTTTTTGTCATAGGAGTTACAAACAGCTCACTGTGCAGAGCCTGCATGGGGGCAGACGAGACAGCAGCCCATGTACTTCTGAACTGCCCTGAGGTCGCTTCATACAGGGCAAAGTACTTCGGTAACCCAGGTAACCTACGGGAGGACTCAGCAACGTCAAGGCGCTGCTGGCCTTTCTTGGGGAGCTCGGGTGGATCGAATGATTTACTTCCAACCTGTACGCAAAATATGCGCGGAGACGTGGAGTTGCGAACACCAGCCCGTCATACTACTATTACCCAGATTATACTTATCAAGGAACAAAAAGGCGGGCAGTGAATTCCACAGTCTGGCAGTTCGCACAATAAATGTGGAATCGAAGCGCTTGGTTCGAGACCGTGAAACTTCAACCAAATAGGAATAGCGGTGACGCTTCGCCGTATCTCTGCTCGTCCGATGATAGAATGGGGATGAGGGAATTAAATTGTATAATTCCAAAGCACACTCTGAAATGTACCCGATATAAGACCGATAGGCTAGCAACGGTGCGGGGATGTTCAAGGCTCTGGAGCTTAGCCCTAACCAGGGAGTCGTTGTTAATGAGCCTCTTGGCACGTCTATCAATAACTTCCAACGCCTCCAGTTGGTATTTTGCTGATCCATCCCAAAGGTGCGAACAGTACTCCATGCACGATCGAACTTGTGCTTGGTATAAGTTGAGCGGCTGTTCCGACGTGAAGTACTTTCGCACCTTTGCGAGGACTCCAAACTTTTTGGCAGCTAGGTGGGTGGGCCTTAGATTCAATGAATGCCCCTAAGTTAAGATTCGACGTCAAAGTAACGCTAAGAAGCTCAAGATGGTCAGTGATCGGAACGGATACATGTCGGAAAGTAGGGGCCAGATGGAAAGGCCTCTTCTTGGCAGTGAAGAGACAAGCCTAGGTCTTAGCTGCATTGCACCTGACCAGATTGGCATTGCCCCAATCGGAGATTGCCTTGAGGGACAAGTTCAAGCGCTCGACCATGGACTCTCTGGAAGATTGGATTTCAGCCGCACTGGCACGTGCGCTAGATGTGTAACTTCTTACACTGAAATTGCATCGTTTTATGGGAAATAATATCACAAATAATGATATATTTTTTTCCACACACTTGTCACATCACTTGTCTGCCAATTTTATAGATCCGTTAACGTCACTTGTCACTTTCTTGTTTTATAAACACAAAATGGGCATCGAGATGAAAATCAAAGAGTGTCATTTTCATTTCGTAATATTTTAATTATGCGGGGGCAATGATATTCTAATAAACAGATATGTTATACACTCACAAAACAAACGAAAAAAGTGTTCCGCGCAGCAGCGGCTGCACACATACACACTTTTCATTCATTTACAATTCACTACAAGTCAAAATGTTGAAAAGGGATGGCTTGATAAAACCAACAAGAAAAAAAGAGACAGTCAGTGTTGTCGATTGCGCGTGAATGTAAACAAACATTATCCTGGCCACCAATCACCGCGTCTTGGCATCATAGACTAACAAATTTGACGAGACATAAGGTACAAACTGCGAGTACATTTATACACGCGGTTTGTACCTATAACAACTAATAAACAGGACTAAAGGTATAATATAATATATATAATAATATATAGAGTAGAAAACATTTATTTTGTAATAAAATTCATTTCTATGTTTACGAACAAATGCGATCCATTCTTGAAGCCAGATCTCAGATGGATAACGTTAACGAAGAAAGGATAATAAATATCTGTTGTCATATTGTTTAATTTCTAATTAAGTACCAGGTATATAAATGATTAAATAAAACAAAATGATTAAATATTACAAGGTTACAAAAAAGGAAAACAGAACTGTGGCCACTGTGGGTAAACAATGACTTTACTGCCTACGATATCGCATCTGTACTTTTATTCTATGTCCGGAGTGAACGCGTCCTTGTCTTACTTGCGTGAAAAAATGTATTTCCATTTCTTTCCTTTTTCTAACCTCCAAATATAAGAATATTAGGAAAATAATTGAAATATATAAATAAATCGATATACATTGCGTAGTTACATGTGGTATTAGATCCCTTGTGCTTTATTAAATTTCGTATCATAATTGGTACACTTTCTAAATACACAAAATAGCATTTTTTTTATTTTTTTAGCTGCTTTAACAAAGCGTATCACTCGTCGCCATGCGTAACGCAGACTAAAGGCAATACGTCCCAATTAGGACGTTTTTGAATCATCAAAATTGGGCGCTCATAACTTATCTGTTTAATATAATATCATTGTGCGGGGGTTTAAAAATATGCTAAGTATATCAATCGAATCCTGGTAATGTATTCTACATTGGAAAATATTTGAAACCCTCTAATATTTTTTTTTTCATAAGTACTAATGAATGTATGGATCTCGCCATGATTCTTTCTTCAGCTACAATTTGCTTCCGACTCAAATTTTCTTCAGCTACAATTTGCATTAGGCTGACACTCCTGTAGCCTGTCCTGCTACTAATGTGTTAATGATTAAAATTAACAAATATATATTCAGTCATATTTGTGTTCCATACTTTCCTTGTCACCCTCTCGTTTGAGAAAAATAAACTGTGCACATTGTAAATGGATCCTTTTACATGGCAAGCGACATCGCGGCAGGCCCAAGCGGAGATGGTGGGATGATCTACACTCTTTTGACAAAGACTGGTCTGAAATAGCCCTTGACAGAGAGAATTGGAAGGAGAGTAGAGAGGCCTTTGTCCTGCAGTGGGAACATGAAGGCAGAAACAATTTTCACTAGACATGTATTGGCGAACCTATCTTGGAATATATTATCTCATGAGCGTTTGGAACAAACTCGCGCTCTCGCGTGACCGATCGTGTCACGTGTCACGATTGTGTAACCGTCGCGGTCAGTCACGGTGGTCGACGGCAGACTGAGACTTATCTTGGCTTTTGTCCACTTACCCCTTTTCACCGCTCAAATACCTCAGGCGGTGACTAGTACTTGCGCGCGGATTTTATGTAAGTTTAACCCAAGAAAGTAAGATATTTCATATAAATTGATATAATCCCCCATATCAGCCCCTTAAGGATAATTTTCGTGTAACTCTTTATTTAGTTTGTGGTTAGGTTTGAAAACAATACAACCACTCTACAAAATTCAGGATACTATTATAAGCAGTTAGGGCTGGGCTGAAGTCTCTTAGCACGCACATAAATTCCAGTCTATAATTATTCCACTGCAGGGCAAAGGCCTCTAATCATACAGAGAAGGCAAACACGCCGATCACAACACCTGCTCAAGGCGGATTGACGAATTCAGACTTTATTAATAAAGTCCAATTCATCAGTGTCAGTTATGTCCAAGATTTGAGATAGACGACACACAAAAACCATTCTTTGCAATCTAAAAAAGAAAAAAACGATACTGCTTACAAGAAAACAAGGATATTTATGAATTAAAGATAAGGGTTGGATTTCTGGACAATCCAAGTGCATTTACAGAAAACTAAAAAAATAAAATTTTAATTGTCTCATCAAGCTCTGATTATCAACAGGTTCAAGATGTCTTCCAATGTTGTTGTCTACGTTCAGTCATTACTCAGCATTGCACTTGGCTGCAAATATGTATGTCCTATACAGCTTTATGCCAGGTAACTTACCTTCTTTTATACATGTATTAATTATGTTTGTAATCATAGCTGTTAAAAAATGCGCTTTTTGAAAACGAATGTATTATTAATAGGCCAGGCAAGTGTCTGTGTGATTTATTTACTCAGTATTCAAGATAATTAAATGCAATACCTAATATTGAAAACCTACTTCATTTAACTGACATCATTATTAATTAACAAAACTTGTATTACAGAATGTACTTAAATAATAATAATGTTATGTCTCATGTAACATTATTTTATGTAAGTACAGCTTCTAATAATTATTATTAATAATTAACATGATAACGATTGTTTTTTTTTCTCCAAACAGCTGCAGTAGCTTCATTAGGAAAGGAACAGTTCGTAGCCATGTACCTAAGTGGTGGTGTAATTAGCAGCTTTGCCAGCTTTCTGTACAAGATTCTACTAAACCAGCCTGGTCTTAGTCTTGGTGCAGTATGTATACTTTTGAAAACTTAAATACTTAATAAGGCTGCCCGCCCACGTCAGACTTGTTGTAGGACCGATTATCGGATCGGTCGATTATTTCATAGTTTCGTGAGACCGACTTTTTGTGGGACATCTGCGTTGGTATATTGGAGTTCATATGTTCCATTTCTCTCCGACAAAACATCGGTCACCGATTGTCTGACTTGGGCGAAGACCCTAATAAATATCATTAAGTATGTACACGGTACACACGTCGTGTGATCAACCCCATCATACAGACAGGCAGCGTCACATTTAGACAAAATATACTGTTCAAAGTGATCTAACAAAACATTTAAAAAAATAAATATTTAATCACAATTGGATAAAATTGGTTGTACTAAAACGTTACGAGATATAACTACATAGTTTAATGTTCTTGATCATTTAGGATAGGCCGTCCCTACATTATTTACGCTGACGTTACATTTTCAAAAAAAATATTAATTCATTTGGTGTTGTAATTCTTTTGCTCCGATTTTAAGTGTCTATTAACCAGATTCTGGTTTTGCTCATCACTTCGTTGGTCGCAGTCACGAGATTACATCGCTTTCCCATTCTAGTTTTAACCGCTACATTCCCCTAAAACGATGTTGTGTTTACCCACCCGGCCAGTAGTTACATATAGCTTGCCTTAAGGCTTATTCGCGTTCGTGATGATAATACTATGCTTCATACATCGCCTCACGACGAAAGCAGATGACATCCACGTCTACACATAGGTCACCCAAGCGTCGCCACAACTAGCGCTTCTACGCGACCTTCACGCAATCGTCGCCTCGCCCGCCAGTGGACCTTGCTCACAGGACTAATGACCGAGCAAGCTTCGATCCTGTCGTTGGACATCGCGTACTTATATAATATATTGTTATAGTCAAACACCGGAGCTTCGGCGCTTCTAGATTTGTGGTCCAACCTTAGGTCTGACAAGAAATCTTTCAAACTATATTTGCGTTTCGACCAATTTTTTTGTTCAATCCTGGAAGAGCCTTACTTGTGAAACAGCGATACTAAATTTGATGAATCGGGGTTTCACCAGTCAACCTGATTTAGAAATGGGAATGTATTAGTTTGGATTTTTTTTACTTTCGACGTTTGACTAAAAATACATCAGTCAATGGCCAAAATCGGAATCTGTTCTGAATTTAACCGAAAGGCGCTGATCAAACCTAAGATAAACCAGACATTCCGCGAAGAGGCTATATTATCAATCTTTGACTATATCATACCTATAGAATTTTCAGGATCTATGCTAAAATATATGTTCCACTTTTCTTTGTTCCAGTCAGGAGCAATAATGTCAGTTCTAGCATATGTATGTGTGCAATACCCTGACACCAGGCTGAGCATAATCTTCTTACCTATGTACACATTCGCTGCAGGCACGGTAAACGCTTACATTACATTCGTGTTATGTGTAACTTATTTTCTAGAAGACTATTATTATTTTGTTGATGTTTGCAGGCTATAAAAGTCATAATGAGCGTTGACTTGGCTGGCGTAGTTTTCGGGTGGAAATTCTTTGACCACGCAGCGCATCTTGGTGGTGCGTTATTTGGAATGTGAGTATAGAAACGGTATTATCTCTATAAATAATTGTAAATCATATACTAGATAATAATACCTAGTTATTGTTTAAAACAGTTTATGTGCAAGAATTTTAAAAAGACGTAATGTGAAAAAGTCGAGGTCCAAGAAATAAGTACAGGTTGTAAGAAGGTAGGCTACTTCATTAAGGTCTAATTTTTAGACCTCTGCGCCTTAAAGGGAAGAAGCGGAGGCTTTATAGGATCAGATTTTAATAGTCAGATAACTTTTATTTGAATATGAGTAAGTAATTTTTCGTACCAAAACTGTCAAACCGATTTAGGATAAGGTCGGCTTTGTACAGCGTGGTCTCTGTCACTCACACAGTAAATCCTGCGTGACAGGCTCCTAAAATTCGATGCGTCATACTCTCTACTCAGTCACAGCTGCGTGACAGGCCCTGGAAACTCGATGCGTCATACTCTCTACTCACACAGTCACACCTGCGTGACAGGCTCCTAAAACTCAATGCGTCATATTGTCTACTCAGTCACAGCTGCGTGACAGGCCCTGGAAACTCGATGCGTACTCTCTATTCATACAGTCACATCTGCGTGACAGGCCCTTGAAACTCGAATATTCCCGATCGGTAACACCGTCGTCAACCCTGTTGATGATCGGGGAAAAAAAAGTTCCGTTCGTTCAGTGTTGACAATCGGAACTATTTTTTCCCAGTCGTTCACATTAGTTCAAGAATTAACGTTTATACAAAGGTGGAGTTCAATTTTAAAGATGAGACGGATTTTTAGACTGTCTAAGTTAGAGATGTCAAATTAGTTTTTCCCTTAAGACTTAAGAGCGTTCTTCCGTTAGAACCAAGCTGGATTCAAAATTGATGATTTCCGACGGACAATAAAACGATAATATGTTTAATTCGTAGATAAGATATTTACGTCAAATTATTGAGAATTTCATAACCTAGTGCATGGCTGAAAAATATTTTTAAATGTTAGTATAGTTTTGTCATAAAAACAGTTTTTATTGAAGCCTTTTTTTAAACTAGCGCTCGATGGTCTACGCGGATGTTCGATAATAGTAAAACCATAAACGACAAACTTATAACAATATTACTGTTAAAAAAGCAATAACATTTACTAGTGCATAGCTGAAAAAAAAAATATTACTGTAAGTTTTCATACACGAAAAGTATACTCAAAATTGCCATTATTAGCCACTTTTCGAGTTATTAAACGTGTTAGTTTGGGATGAAATCAGTGATATTTTATGTTTTTTTAGGCCTAGTAAATGAAAACATTTATGTTCTAAAACATGATATATATATTTTTAATATCTTATACATTTATTTTACTATGACAACCTGAAGAACAGCAAAAAAACGCGAAAGAGACTTCCGTCAAAAAAATGCCCCCACCACCGCCAATTATAATAGATGGAGTTAAGAACTAGCAAACGTTCTACGACTCGCTAATTGAAACAATACCAGCTGAATCATTTACCGCAAAAATGATGAATGGTGATTGTGTAAAAGTAAACGCGAAAAAAAGAAGACTCTTATAGAGAAATTGCCAGATTTTTAACAGAAAAAGACCACCATTGGCATTCTTACGAGAATAAGCAGGCTAGACCAATTAGAGTTGTTGTGAAGAAGTTACATTCTTCTTGCCAACCTGATCGTATTAAAGACGATCTCACAGCACAAGGCCTAAAAATAGAAAAAGTAGACGGCAAATTGAGCTGGAGGAGTAAAGAACCACTCAACATGTTCGTTTTATCATTTAGCAATGAGGAAGATGTCAACAAAATCTATGGCATAAAGTATATTTTAGGGTGTAAAATTGAAATACACCCACTTAAAAATCCTAAACTCATTCCCCAATGCAAGAGATGCCAGGCGTATGGGCATACACATAAATACTGCAGGAAAGAGCCAAGGTGCGTAAAATGCACTGGCAAGCATCTTACAGCCGATTGTACCAAATCTCCGCAAGAGAAACCAAAATGTGTTCACTGTGGTCTGCCGCACCCTGCCAACTATAGAGGGTGTGAAGTAGCTAAGCAGATCCAAATTATGAAAAATAAAAATATTAAAAAGAAAGTGGTGGTACCAACTGCCCAACAGTCTCTTCCCTCACTAAATCTTACCAAACAGACACAGAAACCAAGTGCCCTGAAACCCATGCAAGTAACCAACACTGGTTCCTACGCGGAAGCTGTAAAACAAAGATCACAGCCTTTGAACCTAGAGGATAAAATTAATCAGATCTTAAAATGTATAACCTCATTTGACAAAAGATTAGAGAAATTAGAATCCAGCACTAAAACAGCTGTTTTAAATAATCAAAATGAATAACACTCTTAAAATAATGGCGTGGAATTCTAATGGGCTCCTCAAACATCAAAATGAGTTGCAGGCGGTCCTAGACACAGAAAACATAGACGTGTGTTTGGTCTCCGAAACGCACTTCACTAAGCAATCTTTTGTCAAATTTAGAGGATACATGGTATACAATTCGCTCCACCCTGACAACTCTGCTAGAGGAGGTAGCGCAGTTATAATCAAAGACAGCATTAGTCACTATGTGCAGTGTAAATATGAAGAACAAGATATTCAAGTCATGGCAGTATCCGTTAAAACCAAATTTTGTCACGTGTCCATTGCATCCATATACTGTCCTCCACGGCATATGATAAGAAAAGAGCGATATTTACATCTCTTTCAACTATTAGGCCAGAGATTTATCCTAGGTGGCGATTTTAATGCTAAGCATACGCATTGGGGATCAAGACTTACTACATCTAAGGGAAGGCAGCTCTTGAGTGCAGTTAAGCATACACATTCCGAAGTTAGGAGCACAGGTAAACCAACGTACTGGCCCACTGACCACCAGAAAATACCGGATCTTATAGATTTCTTTATATGCAAAAATATATCCGCCAATTACATCAGTTTGGAGGAAGGTTTTCATATGAACTCGGACCATTCTTCGATAATACTAATGCTTAGCCAAAAAGTCTTACTCAAAGAAAGCCATTCAACCCTGGTTAATAAGTTCACAGATTGGGAAAGTTTTGCCCTTGATCTAGATAATATTATCGACCTTAAAACTCCGATAAAAAAGCAAGATCAGCTTGACTCAGAAGTAAACAAATATATTGTTAACATCCAACAATGTGCGTGGAACAACATACCGCAATTAAAATGTAAATATAAGGGATTTGTCTATCCTAAGGAAATTGTGGATTTACTATCTGAGAAAAGGAAACAAAGGAAGCAATGGCAACAAACAAGGTGCCCGCGACATAAAACATCACTTAACAACCTAACGAAACGATTAAAGAGAAACATTCTTCAATTTGAGGACGAGTCTCTGAATACCAACCTCCTGCAGCCAACCAATGACAAATCAACGGATTACTCACTTCGGAAAGCGACAAGAAATCTAAAAAGGCCGATTATACAAATACCGCCCATCAGAGATTGTGACGGAAAATGGGCCATAAGCAATGACCAAAAGGCGGTAAGGTTTGCTCAACACTTAGAAGAAACTTTTCAACCTAATGAAAGTTCGATTGAAATACTTGAGACTACAAATTTATCACAAAACCAAAGAATTAAGCTTGTGACTCCTAAAGAAGTAATGAGAGAAATTCAAAATAATATTAGCTCGGGTTACGACCTCATTATTCTAAAACACCTCCCGCGCAAAGCCATAATAAAGCTTACCAAGATAATTAATGCTGCATTTATGCTAAAACATGTGCCTGAGTCATGGAAGGTTGCTGAAGTCATTATGATTGCAAAGCCTGGGAAACCACCCCATGAAGCATCATCATATAGACCTATTTCTCTGTTGCCCGTGTTATCAAAACTATTCGAAAAACTGTTATTGAAACGGTTAAAACCAATTATAGAAGATAAAGGCCTCATTCCAAATCATCAATTTGGCTTTAGGGAAAAACACTCAACAATAGACCAGGTACATAGAATAACTAATATCATTGAAAAAACGCTTGAAAATAAGGAAGTTTGTGCCACCCTGTTTTTAGATGTCGCGCAAGCTTTTGACAAAGTATGGCATAAGGGCCTCATATTCAAGCTCAGACGCATGCTACCAGAATTTGCAGACATCCTAGAGTCGTATATAACTAATAGAATGTTTAGGATACGGCAGGAGGACGCATATTCCGAGCTAAAAACTATAAAAGCGGGTGTACCTCAAGGAAGTGTGCTAGGCCCAATTTTGTACTTGTTATACACCTGTGACATCCCAGAACTGGAGAACAACACCATTGCGACTTTTGCAGATGATACTGCAATTATGGCTACCGGATCAAGCCACAGAGAAGCAGTAGAAAAAGTTCAACTAGCTGTAAACAAAGTTTATGACTGGACACAAAAATGGAAGATCAAACTGAATGAGTCAAAATCAATTCACATTGACTTCACGAACAAACTCTTGGACTATCACCCAATCTACATAAATGGCATGCAAGTGCCTTATGCTAATACAGCCAAATACCTTGGCATAACTCTCGACGCCAAATTGCGTTGGAAAGCTCATGTCAAAAAGAAAAGACAGGAACTCAACATACGTTATAAAAGTATGTATTGGTTACTCGGAACGAAATCCTGTCTATCAATACAAAATAAAATAACTATATACAAGCATATTCTAATGCCAATTTGGACGTACGGTATCCAACTTTGGGGCTGTACTAAACAAAGCAATGTCAAAATAATCCAACAATTTCAGAATAAAGTACTCAGGGATGCTGTTAATGCACCCTGGTACATTAGAAATGACGACATTCACCGTGACCTTAAAATGGAATCCGTCACCAACATTATCCAAAAATTTGCTGAAGCCCATGAACACAGACTTCACCGACACGTGAATGTTGAGGCAATTCAGCTGCTAGACAACACAGACTTAGTGCGTAGGCTAAAAAGAACTAAACCTTTTGAATTAGTGTAGTGTACAAAGTGAATGAATAATAGTAACAATGTTGTGCTATACATATAACACATGAACATAGTGTTTCAATAAATTATATCAGACTCTAAGAAAGTGCTATGGACTTGTAAAAAAATCCATATGGACACTATTTTTAGTTTTAGTTTATCACGTAACATATTAAGTCAGAGATAAATTGCTTATTAGTCTTTTAGGCTAGATCGTAATTAATTATTAAGAATTTAGTTCATATTAATAAAGTACAAAAAAAAAAAAAATATTTTACTATGAATTATTTAGTACTACTATAATCGGCGCGGAATCGCACCACCGCTCAGTAGGGATGTGAGATCAATGGAAAAGAATCGATTAAATAAAAATCGATTTTTCTTTATTCAAAATTAATCGATTTGTCAAAAATCGATTTTAATAAAAAAATAATCGATTTCTGCGGAAAAAACGATTTTTTCCATTATTTAAAAATCTACATGCTTTTCATATTCCAATAATAATCCTAAGAGCTCAGATGAAACAAAAGGCAGATAGACCGCGCGAAAATTTGTATCAATAATGATATTTGGTTTCCTTATTCCTTACCTTGAAAGTACAGGAACATTGGCTTTGATTTTTTGTTTTGAATATCTACAACGCGCTTCGTGCTGTACTGGCACGATTCAGTATAGCACGAAACGCCCGCGCCGCATCGTTAAAAGAAACAAATCAAAATACAAATTCAAAAGCGAATACAATCACCAGATTGTAGGTATTCGCTTTTGAATTTGTGTTTGCTTTTTTGACTTCACTCTCAGTGTTCCGCGCGGTCTATCTGCCTTTTGTTTCATAATCTGAGCCTAAGAGATTCATATTGACATGAAATAAAACGATATTCATGAATAAAAAAATAACCAATTCACAACTAAAAATCAAAGTGTATGTTCCTGTACTTTCAAGGTAAGGAATAAGGAAACCAAATATCATTATTGATACAAATTTTGAGTACCATTAAACGTTTTATTATAATAAAAATTAAATGTTGAGCATCCCAACAAAACGACAACCTTATTGTATCAAAAACTAAAATATAAATCAAATAAAAAAAATGCCATAAATGTTCAGTACTACTTCACATATGACTAGTTTAAAAAAATAATATTTAAAACGATAATTAAAAAACTAAACGACTAAGTTGTGGTCTCAAAAACTAAAACATAAAACAAATCTTTTGTTAATTAATCTTCAAGTTGAAACAATAAAAAAATTGAAAATAATTATTGTCACAAATGTCCAGTCCTATAATACATTTGACTAGTATTAAAATAATATGATAATTAAAAAATTTAAACTTAGTTCAAGTTTTTTTCATCCTTCGCATAGATGATGCTGTTTATGAAAATCGATTTAAATGCGTAATTTATATAATCGATTTATTAAAAATCGATTAATATTACTATCAAAATCGATTATTAGAAAATAATAATCGATTTAAATAAAAATCGATTATTTTTTAACATCCCTGCCGCTCAGCTCGTGTTGGCCGAGGCCCCATCAAGGCGCGCCGCTCTGGAGTAACGCTCTTAAACTTCGCAGTGTTTTTAATCAATACGGTCAGAAATAACAACTATAATTATATGAACATTTTAGATCAGCTCTTATTACTATATACAGCTCTTATTAATATATGCCTCTTTCTTGTTTTATTGGAGAGAAAGAAAATATAAACAGCTTAAAATTAATTTAGTTCGTGCACAACAGAATTGGCACCACCCAGTTGTTACTAAAACTTTTTTTATCTTGTATCACAGTAATTTTTTAGTATCGTTATCTTGATGCATATAGTAAACATGGAAAAATACCAAAAAAAGTTGAATTTTCAGGAAAACTCGGAAAATGCAGATCGTTTTAACGATCGGTAGTAATTTGGGGATGTATTTTTGACTTCAGACCCAGGAATGCATAATAAACCTAAATATTTTCTCTCAATCAAATCACTGACAAATTGTTACAATTAGATGATGATGCCCCATTTCCAAGAAATATAACCATTTTACGACCAGATAACGCGAATGCTGATATCACAGATGAAAATTCTGATGATGAGGAGTTTGTAGGCAACTCTGAACAATCTTCCAGGTTAGATAATTATAGATCTTATTTATATCTTTATGTTATTTTCTCATATCAGTTGTTATATATTAGGTATTTATATTTTTATATCTGAAATAGAATACATGTGTTCCGAAAGTGACGAGGACAATGTAGGTACCCTTGTCTGCTTTAGCAAAAAGAAGTCAAACCACCGAAGAACTCCTAATTGTGGAAGGTTGTCAACCTGAGCCATCTACATCTTATTCAGCTCCAGTTACTAGCAGCACGTCTGCCGTTTCTTTTGCTGATTCAAGTAGTATCAGCAAAAGGAACGGCTGACTATGGGATCATCCAACTGTACCAAAGAAACAGCCTCACGAGTCACGACCGACCACTGTTATTGAATTATTGGTCAAATATACAAATATTTGCGCGTTTCAAAAGAACAAAGCGGGCAATATGACAACGAGTTAAATGAAGTGTTTCCTTGCTTTACTTCTTTACAGTAGATTACTGGTTGACGACCTTCTACGATTAGGGGTTCTTCGGTGGTTCGAATTCTTATTGCTAAAGCAGACAAAAGTACACTTTATTCTACCGCAGCAGGGGTTCTTAGCTGAGCACCTAGATAGAAAAGTATAATATAACAACTGACATGAGACAATAACATAAAGATTTATATGAGATCTATATCAAACCTGGAAGATTATTTAGAGTTACACACTTCTCATCATCAGCATTCGCGTTATCAGGTGGTAAAATGGTTATATTTTTTTAAATGGGCCATCATCATCTTATTGTTCCAATTCGTCAATGATTTGATTGAGAGACAGTGGTCTATTGGTATTCCTGGGTCTGAAAGGATGACCATCCCCAAATTACTACTGACCGTTAAAACGATCATCGAATATAGTATCATTTGTTTTTTATAAAAGATATGACAAGATCAAATTTTATTACTCAGTTTTGTTAGACAGGATATCAATTCATAAAAAACGTGCATAAAATATATGTCAATCACAAGTTAATTTGTAAACAGTGACCGTTTTGAAGACATAGTGAAATTTAATTACGCTAATACGAATTAAAATACTAAAACACTTCAAAAGTTGATCAATACGATAATTATCTATGCACCAAAACACTGCCAAATGATCACTGCTTCAATTGGTAAAAAAATAAGCAAAAATTATCCGCTCGTTATTGTTTTTAAATTGATGGTATTCGCTTTACTTTTTTTTTTTTCTTTAAAACGATCGGTCGTTGTAAATGGGTTAACATCAGAATCACAAAATAGGTAGGTACTTGTTTTTATTTTAAAATCAGCGTATCAGGAATTTTGCAACACAAAAACTCAAATACCTAGGTCTGCATATTGTTGTATAGTAATTACAATAATAATATTTCAACGACCGTCAACAGTGTTAACGACAGGGGTGTTACTGAACGGGAATAATTAAAATAATCGAAAAAAGGTCACGTTCGTCAACTTTGTGAACGATCAGAACTTTTTTTCCCGATCGTCAACAGTGTTGAAGACGGGGTGTTACCGATCGGGAACATTCGTTGAAACTCGATGCGTCATACTCTCTACTCACAGTCACACCTGCGTGACAGTCCCTTAAAACTCGATGCGGCATACTTTATACTCACAGTCACATCTGCGTGACAGGCTGTTAAAACTCGATACGTCATACTTAGGCCCCTATAAAACAGAACGAAACCCTCGAACTCTATTTAACCAATCGAATGCAAGTCTAAAGGCTAAATATTATTTTAAAAAACCAGGCATCAGTGGCTTTAGTATTTTGGTGTGGTGGTGGTGGTTATGCCTTCTTTCTATGTAATCCTACGTTTTGTTATATTTCATTTCCAGGGCTTGGTGTCACTGGGGCACCTCCAGCATATGGGGGAACAGAGATAAATTCCTGCAGTATTACCATACTCTTAGGAAAAACGATACGCGAAGATAGCAACTTGATGAACTGGGATACATATCAAAACTTTTTTGTTAAGAAAATATTAAAAATGTAAACTGACAAATTATATTTTAATGTTTCAAAAATTACATCTTGCTTTTATTGGTGTTAAAGGAATTAGGATATCTGTAAGCAGAAAATGTCTTTAGTGTAAATAAAGAAATGTTTTATTTATGAATAACAACTTTACTGTAAAATTAAAAACAGATATTAAATATGCATTTCAAAATATATTGACTATGTCAATTATAGTTTTCATAATTAGGCCTTTAGTATTTTGGCGTGGAAGTCGAAATGTTCGCCGATGTAACTGGAGATGTAGTAATAAGAGTGATCATAACCTTCGCGTAAATTAAGTATGACTGGCACACCGACTGACCGACACGCTTCCACTAAGTTTTCAGGGAGTAATTGCTTCTCCAAGTAAAACTTGTCACTAGAACCCTGAAAAAAAGAATCCATTGTAATTTAGAGATATATTTTGCAAACAAAAGTATTCACATTTAAATATTCGAAGTTAATAATTTATCATCATCAATTAATTTAGACAAGGGCAATTAAACCAAAAATACACCCATGTCAAAGTTTTTAAGTGGTCGGATTTTCATGGAACTTTTTGTTGACTCCCAGAAGTGAGAATGAATAAGTTTTGACAAAGACTCCTTTTTTCCAATTCTTTTTTCTCAGGCACTTGTAATTTAAAGTATATATTTTAAAGCGTTGCAATGTGGCTTCTATGCAACTATTCACCACTTTGTCAGCTCTCAATTTTGTCAGCAATCAAACATTTAACGAGAGCCTTTAAACATTCTTTAGTTATGCTTCATTGGATAGCTAATAAAATGAGGATGTTTCTAGCTAATAAAATGAAGATGTTTCTAAGATATTTTTTACAGTTATTAACATTTATATTGCACATTAACAGTTTGGTCATTTGAACACCAAAAAATTTACATCAAAAGTTGTCAGATGCCAAAGTGCGCAGAAATATTAGCATTCTAGAGTTAAATCAAACATTCGAGATTTATAAAAAGTAAATTAAAAAAAAAATTAATCATGTGAAATGAAATTCGCCGAACGCCGAACGGCAGCTTGAACGCCCCCAGAATTCCAGTTCCTCTTCAGCAAATTTAGTTAGTTAGTTCTCTTCGCCTTTAGAACTCAAGAAAATCCGTCCACTATTAACATCATTCCAGGTAAAAACTCGCTGTTTGAGTGCAGCAAATTTCTACTATGCCTAAACTGAAAAAATATATGTATAATATATGACCTATATATGTCATACATATACGCCGCGATCACGCCATTATCTTAAAAACGCCACGCGTTTAGTTTGATCTGATCGGGGAGAACACCAACTTACCACGACTTTTCTCCCCAATCATGATGAGCTTATCAGTAAAAAAAAATTACAATTTAGTATTACCTATTAATAAATTGTATTAATAGGTAATACTAAATTGTATTGTATTTTTTAGTAATATTGAAATTCGACTGTTAACTAGTCTTACCTGATCAAGAAGTAAAGTGAGTGGGGGTCCATCATATTTTTTGACTAGCTCTGTTGCATCCCACTCGGCCCATTTAGATTTGTCATCTCCCAAGTACCCATTAAAGCCCTTGATACCCCATGGGCATTGTATAGGGTTGCAGATAGGCGCAAATGCACTAACTGATTTGTATAAACCAGGGTTTCTAAGGGTGGATATTAAAGCTCCATGACCCCCCATACTAGAAAAGAAACGTCATTTTAGAGTTTACTCTTTAATAGTCTGATAAGTTTTATCCACGAGGTTCAATCTGTCAATAAATATGACTGTTGAGTATATTTTCTGTCAAGCTGTCCTATTAATTAAGAGTTATAAAACAATGAATTCGAAAATCGGCCCTCTTGTGTACTTAAAGAAGAATGCTCAGAAATGTACATTATGTGCTTGACATGGTTGCCGCAGAATTAACTTTTGTTGCTGTGATGTGTACCTTAATTCTGGGGCAGTTTTGGAAAATGATTTGAGGTTCAACTTTTATACATACACATACTAGCACAATCATGTCTTGGAGCATAGAGAATGTTGTATTCAACAGTTGCAATGTTGCCACTTTGTGTATGTTGTGGTGAGTTATTGTGATTATTTTCTGAGAAACCAATGTTACATTTGATTCCTAACTAAGACAACTGTTTACAACTATATTTTTTGTTGAGCATCCTTTTTTATTAATTTATTATTAGCCTAACTAAACTGCATGGATATATTTCACAAAACCAAACAAGGTCTTTCAAAAGCTTAAAAAATCTTGCAGTAGTGACAAAACCGAATTTATTCAAATAATAATGATATATAGGGTGACTGGTAATTAGTGTACGATACTTAAACACGTGATTGTGTTCATGATAATGTAGTGACCATAAACCCACTACGCATTCCGCTCCGCTTATGATTATTAGACCGCGTCCGATATGTGACGTCAAATCGCGTGATCCTTTGTCTCGACGCGCAAGCTCCGCCTTCGTTCAAGAATGTTCCAGAGAAACCGACATCGGCGGTGCGGACGACGGCCGGCAGTCTTCCGTTTGCTTTTGACTCGCGCTCGCGCATTATTGTTTAGCTTATATCCAGTCTTGCTCGCTTTAGTTTTTAGCCACAAGTACTTACTGTAATTTCTTCTTACTCTTATTGCAAAGTAATAATAAACTAGTGCAACGTAGTTAAATAAAATCGCTTCATTTTTGTTTCCGTCTTTCTAAATAGTGCACCATAAAATCACCCTTATATCAATCACCATAACGCTCATTATAGCTTGCCTCGCTCGAACACCTAATCCTACAGTCCCAGGTGAAATTCCGGGATAGTTGCAGCTGCCACTTGCATACTCCACAGTGGTGACCCCGACGAAGGAAAAGAGGTTTTTTTTAAGAAAATGGAAGGGTATGTTTTTGGCTTAGCTGGCAGCGGTGCAGAAGAAGCCCCGGCACAAGGAAGCGTGGATCCAACTGCTACACGCTCGGGTACTTCTGGACAGAAACAAGGTAACCCAAGTGATACTAATACTTTGTCAGGCGATGGCCCAAACATAAGCGGAAGCGGGTTAGGAAGTGAGGTTTATAGAGTCGGTGTACGAGTACCTCCTTTCTGGCCTGAGGAACCAGAAACGTGGTTCGCACAAATGGAAAGCCAATTCGTTTTAGCAAATATTACTAGCGACAGTACTAAGTTTCATTACATAGCCGGTCAGTTAGATATGGAGCATGTGAAAATAGTAAAGGATATCCTGATTAGGCCCCCCGCCACAGGCAGATATGATAAATTAAAGAGCGAGTTAATTAAACGTATATCATTCTCTCGCGAGAAGAAAACTTTACAGTTAATACAGCATGAGGAGTTAGGCGACAGAAAACCCTCACAGTTTTTAAGGCACTTGCGAGGTTTAGCAGAAGTAGAAGTACCCGACGGTTTTATTCGGACCATTTGGGCGAGTAGATTACCAACTAACGTGCAATCTATAGTTGCTTCACAGCCGAAGATGAACCTGGAGGAGCTGGCGGACCTCGCAGACCGGGTCAACGATATCGCGCAGCCAGCACCTTACGTGGCCAGCACGTCAGCCCCAGCAGCGTGTATACCGGTCCCCGCAACCGTTAGCGCGTTAGAGGGCATGGTCGCAGAGTTGACAAAGCAGGTAGAAGCACTATCAAAGGTACAAAATAGTTATAGAAACACCTATAGGGACGAAACACGCCGGTCTCGCTCAAGATCACGCAACAGGTCCCGGTCACGAGAACGTCCAGCAAACCACCCACACTGTTGGTATCATTTTAATTTTGGAAACAGAGCAAGGAAATGTGAACAGCCATGCAATTACCAGACGGGAAACTCCACGAGCAACCGCTAGTGGCCGCAAGCGGTTGTCAACAAAGCGCAGGCCGCCTATTTGTCACGGACAGCAACACCAAGCAGCAATTTCTGGTCGACACAGGCTCAGACGTATGTGTCTATCCACGCTCGGCCACCAGAACTGCAGCAACAGAGAGGACAAAGTACCAGTTATATGCGGCCAACGGCTCGGTAATAAACACATACGGGTACGTCACTCTCATTTTAAATATAGGTCTGCGTCGAGCATTCGAATGGCGGTTCATCATAGCAGACGTGTCGAAACCCATAATAGGAGTGGACCTTCTAATACATTACAATTTATTAGTTGACTGTCACAATAAGCGACTTGTCGATGGCGTAACGACGATGGCCGTCCCAGCACTGCAACTGAGCAGTCCAGAAGCAATCGCGTCAGTCCGCACCTTAGGCAATTTCGAAAGTACACCATACTGCAACCTACTAAAACAATTCCCAAACCTCACTCGACCGGTAGGTAAGCCCGAAGCTCCTAAACACAATACAGCGCATCACATCAGAACAACACCTGGACCACCAGTTTACGGGCACCCACGCCGTCTGGACCCAGAAAGGTTAGCAATAGCAAAAAAGGAATTCGACGACATGCTCCGCAGCGGCACGGCAAGGAGGTCTGAGAGTCCGTGGTCATCACCATTACATTTAACGCGCAAGAAAGACGACGGTTGGAGACCCTGCGGAGACTATAGAGCACTTAACGCACGCACGATACCCGACCGGTACCCTGTCCGCCACATTCAGGACTTCGCCCATCAGCTGTCAGGTAAAAAGGTCTTCAGTACAATAGATCTAATTAAAGCATACAACCAAATACCGATTGCCAATGAAGATATACCTAAGACCGCGATCACAACGCCATTCGGAATGTTCGAATTTCCATACATGACTTTTGGCCTTAGAAACGCAGCACAAACGTTTCAACGTTTCATGGACGAAGTCCTCAGGGAATTAGACTTTTGTTATGGATACATCGACGACATTTTGGTGCACTCAAAGACACCAGAGCAACATGAGCAGCACCTTAAGACGCTTTTTCAACGCCTACAAGACTACGGACTCCTTATCAACGCATCCAAGTGCGTCTTTGGACAGTCAAAGGTAACGTTTTTAGGCTACAACGTCTCAGAAGCAGGTGTAAGTCCAATGGAAGCCAAGGTCCAAGCGATCAACGATTATCCACCACCCACAACATTGAAAGAGCTCAGGCGATTTCTGGGAATGGCCAACTTTTACCGACGCTTTGTCCCGCGGGCAGCAGAATTACAGGCACCCCTAAACGAGCTGTTAGCAGGACCAAAGAAAAAAGGTACACAAAACATAACACTGACGACAGAACAGCTAGCAGCATTCCAGGGATGTAAAGCTGGGCTGGCTCAAGCAGCACTCTTAGCCCATCCAGACGTCAACGCGGAATTAGCTATCCACTCCGATGCCTCTGACAAAGCCATCGGAGCGGTTCTGCAGCAACGGCAAGGTGACGTATGGCAACCACTGGCATACTTTTCAAGGAAGCTAAGCTCTCCACAAACAAAGTACAGCCCGTATGATCGGGAGCTACTTGCCATTTACAAAGCTGTTCGCTATTTCAGACACATGGTAGAAGCACGAATATTTACAATATACACAGACCACAAGCCACTAACGTTCGCTTTCAGTACAAGAAGAGATAACTGTACCCCACGGCAGTTCAGGTATTTAGACTATATCAGTCAATTTTGTGTGGACATCAAGTACATTCCAGGGAAGGACAACGTCGTAGCGGACTCATTATCGCGCGTAGAAGAGCTGTCATTAAATAGCGTGGATTACCAGGCGCTGGCTCAAGACCAGGCAACGGATGAGGAGCTGCAAGGTCTATTACAGAATGGAACGTCGTTGAAGCTAGAAAAGATCAACGACCCACACTCCAAGACGACGGTGTACTGCGACACTACCACGGTGAAACCAAGACCGTTCCTGACATCAAAATACCGTCGACAAGCATTTGAGACCCTGCACAACCTTAGTCACCCAGGCGCAAAGGCTTCAGTACGATTAATCACGCAGCGATTTGTTTGGCCAGGCATAAAAAAGGACTGCCAACGGTGGGTGCAAGAATGTCTACAGTGTCAGCGCGCCAAAATACATCGACATACTAAGGCACCACTTCAAACATATAGCTTACCATCTGCTCGATTTCGGCATGTCCACATGGACATTGTCGGCCCTTTACCGCTTTCCTCTGGTTACAGGTACTGCCTCACAGCCATTGACCGCTTCACACGTTGGCCTGAGGCATACCCACTCCAAGACATCACGGCGGAGGCATGTGCTACCGCCTTCGTGTCTGGCTGGGTAGCCAGGTTCGGCTGCCCCGAGATCATCACGACCGACCGAGGGCGGCAATTTGAGTCGTCGCTATTCAAAGCGATGACGGCGCTCATTGGCGCCACGCACCACACCACGACGGCTTATCATCCTGAGGCCAATGGCCTTGTTGAAAGGCTTCACCGGCAACTTAAGGCTGCCATCACCTGTCACACCAACACGCGATGGACGGAGGTGCTGCCTCTGGTTCTTCTGGGCATCCGCAGCGCGTGGAAAGAAGATCTCCAGACCTCAGCGGCAGAGCTAGTCTATGGCGAGCCACTATGCTTGCCTGGACAGTTCTTCTCCACCACTCCACCAGTACCCGTAGACTATGAAAATTTCAACAGTAGGCTCCGCGAACACATCACAAAACTCACACCTCACCCAACTACTTGGCACACCACTCGCACGTTCTATATACCAAAAGATCTCGCCACATGCACGCACGTGTTTCTGCGACAGGGGCCCGCACACAGACCTCTGCAAGCTTCGTATTCAGGCCCATACAAGGTCATACGGCGAGGGTCGAAGTCTTATGACATAGACGTGCAAGGCAAAACAGCCACAGTATCGATAAATCGATTAAAACCAGCGTACATGGCCCGAAATGAAACACCAGCACCAACCGCCGACCACATACCAACGTCAACCGCGGACAACACACCAGCGTCAGCCGCGGACAACACACCAGCGTCAGACGCGGACAGCACACCTGCGTCAGACGCGGACAACACACCAGCGTCAGCCGCGGACAACACACCAGCGCCAACAGCAGAGGGGGGCGCAGACCAGACTCCAGCCAAGAAGACGAGGACGGGACGAGTGGTACGGTTTCCGGACTACTATCGATCGTGACAGTTACGATCTCAGCGGGGGAGTACTGTAGTGACCATAAACCCACTACGCATTCCGCTCCGCTTATGATTATTAGACCGCGTCCGATATGTGACGTCAAATCGCGTGATCCTTTGTCTCGACGCGCAAGCTCCGCCTTCGTTCAAGAATGTTCCAGAGAAACCGACATCGGCGGTGCGGACGACGGCCGGCAGTCTTCCGTTTGCTTTTGACTCGCGCTCGCGCATTATTGTTTAGCTTATATCCAGTCTTGCTCGCTTTAGTTTTTAGCCACAAGTACTTACTGTAATTTCTTCTTACTCTTATTGCAAAGTAATAATAAACTAGTGCAACGTAGTTAAATAAAATCGCTTCATTTTTGTTTCCGTCTTTCTAAATAGTGCACCATAAAATCACCCTTATATCAATCACCATAACGCTCATTATAGCTTGCCTCGCTCGAACACCTAATCCTACAGTCCCAGGTGAAATTCCGGGATAGTTGCAGCTGCCACTTGCATACTCCACAATAACAAACAACTTTCCCGAAGAAAAATTGTTTTTTGTACTGGTTCACTTTAGGTCACAGGCGTGCGCGCGCGTGAATTTCATACGGCTGTTGTGTTATTGTAATAAAAGTGAACCAGTACAAAAAACTTTTTTCTTCGGGAAAGTTGTTTGTTATCATGAACACAATCACGTGTTTAAGTATCGTACACTAATTACCAGTCGCCCTATATAGGTAGATGTACCTGTGTCCCATAATGCCGATTCTCTCAGAATCAATAACATTTTTAAATGCTTGCAGCACTAATTCATATAGTTCCTTATTAACGTAGCTGCCCATTCTGTAATTCTTAGACCATGGTTCTTTAGTGGCATCAAGATAAAATCCAGCCGCTACTCCAAAGTCCCAGGAATCATCATCACCAGGAATCTTCACACCTCTGGGTGATGTGTCTGGACCCACAACAATAATGCCATGTTCTGCTGCATACCTATAGATGAATTGTTATGTAATATATGTAAGTCAAGCATAGGCATAAACTAATAAAAATAAAGAATAATGATAAGATTCTTAATATTTTTGATATGGAGATAATTAGCCAGTTATTGTTGTAATTAACATACAGATTTATAATCTGCATAAGTTTAAAAAGTCACATAAACACATTTTATATCTTTATAATGGGCTAGTTGGCTAGCATGTAATGTGCTGAAATAGGTATGTACGGTCGAACGAGCTATTTGGTTTACAGGCGAATTATTATTCATCTTTTCTTTCCACTACACTCCAAAATATATTATTATTATTATTTTTTTTTTATCTCGAGCACGTCTGTATCCCTTGAACCTATCTATGTGATCCAGGTAAAATAATATTGTGAGTGTAATAGAAAGATGAATATTTTTGCCTGTAAACCAAATAGCTTGTTCGATGTGCATCAGAATGGCTGGTTGCCTGTGGCTTTGGTCTATGAGAGTTGATTAGAAAATTGCTACATAATTGCTTATATTTGCTACATTTAATAAATAATTGCTACATACTATATATATTTAGAAATAACATTTTTTTTTTGTACAGCCATCCTGACGTTTGGTTGGCTGGTCGCCTCCTAGTTTAAAGCCAAGCATGCAGAGTTTCCCGAAATGTATTGCGTCAATAATTGCTACATATTTGCTTCATTTATATAATTTAGTTGCATCTTCAAACATATGTTAAATAAAGGATGTAGCAATTATTTTAATTATCCCAAGAAAAAGTGCCTGATAAAACAATAAAGGCAAATAGTTGCAGTGTGTCTCCAGTCAACGGTATTGCTACTTTAGGAGGCTATTATTGCTACTTTATGTTATGAGTAAGTGGAAGTGGTGGCAAGTGGAAGCACATTAAAAGGATATCGTAAATAAAAACGTCGGGTCGTTCATAAGATTCATTTTAATAATATGTATTACAATTTACTTAAAAAATATTCAACTATTAATTTACTTAATTTCCATTGCCTGTGGCTTTGGTGTATGAGAGTTGATTAGAAAATTGCTACATAATTGCTTATATTTGCTACATTTAATAAATAATTGCTACATACTATATCTCTCTCTCTCATAGACCAAAGCCACAGGCAATGGAAATTAAGTAAATTAATAGTTGAATATTTTTTAAGTAAATTGTAATATTATTAAAATGAATCTTATGAACGACCCGACCTTTTTATTTACGATATCCTTTTAATGTGCTTCCACTTGCCACCACTTCCACTTACTCATAACATAAAGTAGCAATAATAGCCTCCTAAAGTAGCAATACCGTTGACTGGAGACACACTGCAACTATTTGCCTTTATTGTTTTATCAGGCACTTTTCCTTGGGATAATTAAAATAATTGCTACATCCTTTATTAAACATATGTTTGAAGATGCAACTAAATTATATAAATGAAGCAAATATGTAGCAATTATTGACGCAATACATTTCGGGAAACTCTGCATGCTTGGCTTTAAACTAGGAGGCGACCAGCCAACCAAACGTCAGGATGGCTGTACAAAAAAAAATGTTATTTCTAAATATATATAGTATGTAGCAATTATTTATTAAATGTAGCAAATATAAGCAATTATGTAGCAATTTTCTAATCAACTCTCATAGACCAAAGCCACAGGCAACCAGCCATTCTGATGCACATCTTGTTCGACCGTACTAATAACTTATTAATTAATGTACCTAGTGAACCTACTTACCCATTATTGAAGGTGTAGACTATAAAGGTGGATGGAAACCTAGTGCCTAATTAATTCCCTTAAACCTGCACTACCAGTACGACTAATATCATCAGTAGTAAATATTGGTTAAATCTTAATATGTATTAACCGGAACAAACAGACAGACAGGCAGACAGACAAAAATTTTAAAAATTGTTTTTTTGGCATAGGTACCATACTTACCTTCATATGCATTCAATAAAGAGCTGTTATTTTGACATTACAAACAGACACTTCAATTTTATTTATTTGTGTAGATGTATAGATAAAATCATCATCATCATTTCGGCCGAAAGACGTCCACTGCTGGACATAGACCTCCCCCAAGTGTCGCCACATTGACCGGTCCCGTGCGGCTCGCATCCAGCGGATCCCCGCAACCTGTACCAGGTCATCGGACCACCTAGGGAGGGAGGCCTTCCAACGCAACGTCTTCCGGTTCGCGGTCGCCACTCCAAAATTTTTCGGCCCCATCGGCCATCCGTTCTGAGAGCAATGTGCTCTGCCCACTGCCACTTAAGTTTGGCAATTCTTCGGACTACGTCGGTAACCTTGGTTCTCTTGCAGATGTCCTCATTTCTGATTTTATCACGCAAGGAAACTCCGAGCATAGCCTTCTCACGAGGCTCATTGTGAGTGACCACGTTTCGGTCTCGTATGTAATCACTGGCAACACACACTTTGACGACACGGTTGGCGCAGTGGCTGAGAGATCGACTGCTGCGCAGCGTGTTGCGGGTTCGATTTCCGCCCAGGATAAACATTTGTGTGATGAGCACTTGTGTTTGCTTTGTGTCTGGGTGTTGTTTATCTTTATATGTATGTATTTACAAAAAAAATATGTATTTGTGTATGTATATCAGCTGTCTGACACCCATAGTACAGGGTCTCCCTAGTTTGGGGTCAGATGGCCGTGTGTGAAAATGTCCCCACATATTATTATTTTATTTACACTGGTCATAGACTTTCGTCTTGAGACACTGCTGCACTGCGGTAAGTTGGACGAGAAGATACCACGCAACTTCCCGAACGCTGCCCAGCTGAGTCGGATTCGACGATTGACCTCTTTCTCGAAGTTAGACCTACCTAACTGGACCGTTTGTCCCAGGTCGACATAATCGTCTACAACTTCGAGTGTAGTCTCCGATCTTGATAGGAGTGGGTGTTACATGGGCATTCAACATGACCTTGGTTTTGTCCATGTTCATTTTAAGACCCACTCTTTCGGAAGGTCTACTGAGGTCATCGAGCATTGTACTGAGGTCATTGACGTTGATGCCTAGCCCTCTCCAGACCAGAAACTTGAAGACATCCTCTAACGCAGCGGTGAACAGATTCGGAGATATGACGTCTCCCTGTCTCACATCTCGCTGCAGAAGGATAGGTTCCGAGGTCTGGTCCTGAAGTCGGACTGACATGGTGGCGTTTTTGTATAAACACTTCAACACCTCGATATACCGATAGTAGTCGATATGGCACCGTTCGAGAGACTGCAGTACAGGAGCTAGTCTTGATGGATCGTAGTCCACAAACGGTAACCAGAGAGGCAGGTTATACTCTTCGGTCTTCTGTATAACCTGCCGCAGCGTATGTATGTGGTCTACGGTGCTAAAGCCTTTTCGAAAACCGGCTTGTTCGGGAGGCTGGAAGTCGTCAAACCTGCGCGCGAGACGATTCGTGATGACTCTTGAAAACAACTTGTACACATGGCTCAGAAGTGAGATGGGCCTTTCTCCAGCAGGGCATTGTCGCCCTTTTTGAAGAAGAGTACCACCACACCTCTGCACCATACCTGTAGCGTTTTTCCCTCGAGTATGACAGAATCAAACAGCTTCTGAAGGGCCTTAAGTACCGGTTTTCCCACCCGCCTTCAGGAGTTCGGCCGTAATTCCATCATCACCCGGTGCCTTGTTGTTTTTAAGCTGTTTCGGAGCCATCCTAATCTTGTACAGGCTGACGTCTGGGATGTCTTCGGTATAGTGTCAGGGTTAGTCTAGCTCTTGGGTCATTTGCTAGATCTACAAGGAGTTTACTGGTTGACGTGTACAACTGCCCTTAAAATCTCTCGATCTCCCTCAGAAGCTTCGGTTTGGCGGACACCCTGCCATCGTCGGTCTTCAGTTTCGTGAGCTGGCTCTGCCCAATAGCCCTTGCAAATACCTTGGAGCCTTTATTACGCTCATTTGCGTCTTTAATATGTTCGGTATTAAAGCGACGGAGGTCGCGCTTCAAGGATTTAGAGTTCCATCTATTGAGCTGCCGGTATTTCCACACCTCATCTCTCTGCAGGATCATCTCACGCTGCTCCTTCATGAGCTTGAGATCAGAGTTTTCTGTCTTATCTGCACAACGTGTCTTGAAGAACTTAGACCTAGTCGTATGGTCAGTTTCCATGAACTCGTTGTTGTATTCATCCACTGAGTTTCCTAGGCACTCTAAACTATTCTGGTGTTCGAGCTGAAAGCTCTCAAATTAAAAAGAAATAAAATAGGGAAATAATAAATAACTAATGGATATATGTATCTTTGTGATTTTATTAATGTTGTTTTAAATAATAAGAAAATAAAAAACGGAACACTTAATATTGTACTTAAAAAAAGGGATAAAATAAGGCAATTTGGGAACATTTTCATTTGTCAGCTTGCGCCACAGTGGCACTCAAAAGGTTAAAAGTTGTTATAACCCGGATCATTAAAGAAAGGAATCTTAATGGCGGCGCTTATCATGTTCTCTCGCTCGCACACTAGTGCCGTCTATACTCACTCTCGCGCTTACCGTCAGACAAAACAACCGAGAAAAAAAAATAGTTACGGAACTTGAAAATGTGTTTTTTTGTTTGTTGCCATATCTTAACGATTTTGGTGTCAAATGAAAGGTCTACAACAAAGTGTTTATGAGATAATCGCTAATTAGTAGAATGAAAATGTAAGCAAACCTGAATATTTGGTGTTTGCCGTTGGCAGAAGCTAGTTTGCAATTAATGTGACCCAGTCTTGTTTTTATTATCTTTAATTTGAAAAAAAAACTTTAACTTGAAATTTTATATGCTGACTGTACTATCTGTCAACGCCAGTACATGCCGCCATTTTAGATTCCTTTCTCTATTGCACCAGCTTATAAATATTGTTTACCTACCTTTGGAAGCCTGATTTAGTAATGAAGTTCTGCTCACTGCAAGACAGTCCAGAAAGGTAGAATATGGTAGGCAACTTGTTATCACCACACTCTGCTTGGGGTGGCAAGTATACTGAGAAGTTCATCTTACATTTTAGTTCAGAAGAGTCATGGGAATAAACCTTCTGATGACCCCCAAATATCTTATTTGATGAAACCAATGATAAACTTTCCATGGTGGAGTTCTGAAATAATAGTAGAAGGTATGTCACAGCTGCATGGAATGGGTAGCAAGAGAATAATACACAATTGCAATATGTAATAAAAAAAACTTTAAGTGGTGTGCATGACATTTATAGGTACCTACTAGACCAAATCAATATGTAAGAAACATCCCAGAAAATAATTTAGTAACATAACATGTATAATGATTATGTAACTTGTTTAAATTTATAGGTTAATATATAGTTGATTTGCTTTTTCTTTACATTTATAAATATGTAATCATTGGGTCAGTGGGTCGTCTTAGGGGCGGAGTTAAATATGAATACATTTATAATATGTACCAGCAAATGATGTGCCAATATTGTAGGAACAAAAAATTAAAATAAGTTCTGTGATTATCATCATTAAGAGTTTATTTAATCACAAACAAATATTTGGTAGGCTAGGAGCTGAAACCATGCACTTTTATAGTTTCCTAAAAGTTTGAACTTTTAGCTATTTTGTTGCCTGTAAATAACTAACTTAGCTTTGTACCAAATAATGTACTAAAAGAAATTAGAGTCCTTAACTTTCTAAATAATCAGTATAAATGTATCAATTATTATTTTAGCACATGTAAAATAATCATACAGGGATTTACATACGGCACGATTATAAAATTGTAATAGCCAGACAAACTTTGACAAAATATTATATCATGTAGGTAAGTACCAGTTAACAGTACCTACCTACCCAAATATGTAATTAAAAACTATTGTAGTTTCACTGAGATTACCTACCTGTTTTGTAACCGCAAACTGAAGTACTAATTTAACCGTACGCTGGATGGGCCGAGACGTGTTGCAAGTGCGTGAATAAATACCGATATTTCCTTGAATTCCTTCTCCACAATACTTCACCTACAGAATGACATGAGACGAGATATAAAAAATATTTTATTCACCAAGTAGGTACCTACCAATATTTACTATTATTATTAGAGGATCTGTCAACAGTCAAATCGAACAATCAATGACTTAAGACATGATGAAATCACAGAGTACATCATGAGTACATTGAATGAATGAAATAGTTTTATTAGATAGAATGACAAGTGCAAGGCAGCATCATGACAATTGACAGTGACATAATTAATGCAATGTTGCCAAGTTTATTTTGACGAACCCACCAAATACAGTGTCGTATCCAAGAAGCTTATAGGTAAAGATGGAGCCACGGATGGAGCCAACACTTCGAGCAAAGGCAAAAAGTTGAGTCAAATACCTACGGCCTTAGTGTGGCCTGTAGTATTGCTACCTTCTTATTTAAATCTCCTACTAAATTCTTCGAAATAGTCGTCACACTAACCAAATCAGAAGTTAAACTCTGTCAAATAATGTTATTATGGATCAGTAGTTGTACTATGATTAGTTAAGGTAGAAAATATAACATTTTAGGTCACACTAACGCGTCACGCATGCTAAACTGGGTTGGTTGACGATCAGTGAATTACAATGCCATTTCCTAAGGAATCGGTAATGTGGCAACATTGACACTATGTGTCAACATAAAAAATGAAAATGGTTAATACGGCGGCAAAGAGTATATAATCAGTATGGCAATTGTTTACTTTGCAGTTCACAGCTTCGTCTGGTATTTTTCGAGGTAATCATCGTTCTAATTAAAGAAATGTTGCAAAAATGAGTAGTGCGTGGTGTCCAGGAGGCGATATAAAATTTCACCCGTAAGTGTTAAAATCGTGATTTCTGACATTAATAATAATAATAATACTTTATTTGCCCAAAACATGAGTATACACACACATGGCATGCAAGATGATATGTACATTTCATTACATTATGTTACTGTCATGTTTTGCCTTGACGGCGTACAAATAGTAAGCTTATAAAATAGCTTAATATTAATTAAATTAGTCATGCAAAGCGATTGACAATCCAAATTAAGCATACCTACTTAATATAAAATCATAATTTTTTATTTTTTTATTTATTTTATTTTTTCCAAAATACTTAGTCTATATTACAGATGGTATTATTGCCATACAACGGAAGTCGGAAACCTCTCAGGGTTTATCTGTGCTGGCGAGCCGTTCATTTGGTTTTTACAAGTGATGGTTTAAATAATATAATGATTACACATGACAATTATACAGTCAACTTTTGTGTAAAGAAACGTTTCGATTTGTACTTATAACTTTTCGAACTTGTTTTGTATAAACTTTGTAGGTCTTCTGGAAGTTTATCAAGAAAGTAAGGCACTAAATATTCTGCAACCCTCATCCCGTACACATTGTTGGTTTTTGGTAGAACGTATTTATTTTTGGGTGTAATAGGTCTCAAAAAGTCAGGTCTTGTTTTTTCGGTCAGCAGCTCGGGCCTAATGACCTCAGCAAGGGTAAAAAATTTAACTTTATTGAACACATTCATAACATTACAGTATTGGATTAGATCGTCGTCGCTGTTTTTGAATTTATTTTTTATATATTTAGGTGTTATGACTTTTAATATTCTTAATTGTAACCTTTATATATCTGCTAAGTATGAATGGTAAGTTCTCCCATAGCTGCTGAGACCGTAGTTGATAACTGAGTCTGCTAAGGCCATGTATAACATTCTCAGCGTTTTATAAGGCAATTTATACTTCAGAATGCTAAGTTTACCTATAATAGACCTCAGCTTGTTGCAAACGTATTCTTTGTGTGGGCCCCAACAGAATCGGCTATCAACTATTAGACCGACATACATGTGTTTATCGACTACTTCTAGCAATGGGCATTTGCAAGTCTTTGGCGAGCTATGCAGGCAGGAATGTTCATGTGCTATAACTTCCGGTATAGTAGAACATTTGTTATGTGATGAACGTATGTGAACTATTTTTGTTTTTGATGCGTTAATTACTAAGCCTACGTCATGAGCCCATTTGCACATTTGATCGAAGTTAATTTGTAAGGACTTCTGAGCGTCAGAGATGTTTTTATTAGCAACTAAAATACACGTGTCATCTGCAAATTGATATACAGATCCCGAATTTATAGCATTAATCATATCGTTTACGTAAAGCAAGTACTCTGTTGGTCCTATAATTGATCCCTGGGCTGTTCCTTGTGTGGATGGAATCTTTGCACTAAACTCATTTTGTATTTTAACAGTGGTGTATCTGTTTGTGTGATAACTTTTTAATAATTTTAATAGGGGTCCTTGAATTCCATTTCGTGATAACTTATCATAAAGTATATCACCCCGGAGCATATCGAAAGCTTTGCTGAAATCTATAAAAAGTGTCAATACATGTTTTTTTTTCATTTAGGTATTTATTAAATAAACAATTAAATAGGTAAGGTAATAAACAATTAAACAATATATTATTAAACAATCAGTACCTAATTTAATGTCAAAGTAGATAATAAGAATAAAATTTGCATGTCACACAGTCAGGTTAATTTATCAGTTAGAAATTCGTCAATTCTATAATAAACTTTCTCTAAAAGAACCTTTTTTAAAATATTTCTTAATTTTTCTATTGTATATTCTTCTCTCCAATATTTTAGCAACTTATTATAAAGAGTAGGCGCCATGCGGAATATACTTTTACTTAATAGAGCTGTTCTGTATCTAGGAATACAGAGCTTGCTATTGTCACGTCTATTTCGTGTTACTTTATCCGATTCTAAGGGAAATAGGTGTGGGTTCAATTTGACAAACATAATGGTCTCTAAAATGTACATTGATGGGAGGGTTAATATATTATACTTTTCAAAGAATGGTTTGCAGCTGCCAGTGACTTTTAGTCTGAACATAGTTCTAATGCATCTTTTTTGGGTTTTAAAGATGAGATCCTTATTTGTTGAATTCCCCCAAAAAAATATTCCGTATTTAGATTAGAGGACACTAAACCGTGATAAGCTGTTAATAGCGCATCAATATTCAACATTGGAGCTAGTTTATATAGCGCATAAGTGGAGTTACTAATTTTTTTGCTTAAGGCTTCCGTGTGTGTTTTCCAATTTAGTTTGCTCTCAATTGTTAATCCAAGAAATTTGGTTGTGTCAACTTTGTCTATGTTGTTATTACAATAATGTACATTAACATTTGGAATGGCTGATCTTTGGGAAAAATGCATTATATTAGCTTTTCCAAGATTTATCTTGAGATTATTGTTTTCCAGCCATTTTATCATTGATTCTATAGAATTGTTAATGTCAGATTCATACGTGTCACTATTTTTACAAGCTATTGTTATAGTACTGTCATCGGCAAAAAGCGTAACCGGGTGGTTGATACTTTTGGGTAGGTCATTAACATACAGTATAAAAAATAGAGGGCCTACGACAGTGCCTTGCGGTACGCCAAATTTAACAACGCGTTCATTTGATTTGTAGATTATTTCCTGTTTATTGTTTTTATTTACTGCCGAAATTTCTGTGAATTGTCTTCTGTTGTTTAGGTAAGATTGAATAAGGCTTGAGACATTACCTCTTGTTGTGATAATAATAATATAATCTTGATAATATTGCACCTAACCCGTTAGGTGAAGCGTCCACTGTGAGGATTAACTTAGCATTTGGGTCAAAATGTGTTAACACCTGGTGCGACGTTAAATGTTGTTTTATTTTGACAAACGCTCTTTGATGTTCGTCGGTCCAATGCCATTTAACGTTTTTCCTTAAAAGATCGTATAACGGACTTAGAATTTCGGACGCCCGTGTTACGAAATTACGGTAATAATTGACTAACCCTAAAAATGATTGAAGTTTACCTCCATCCGTGGGGACTGGGGATTTCTCTATTGCTATAACCTTATCTGATGATTTTTTGAGACCGTGTTTGTTGATTACATATCCTAAGTAATTAATTTCATTTTTAAAAAATTCGCACTTTTCTTTTTGTAACGTAAGTCCTGCATCCTGTAGCCTCTGTAACACTTCGGTTAACCTCTGTAGATGTAACCCCGGTCCATCAGCTATTATAAGGACATCGTCTAACAGACATAACACGCCGTCCATGCCGGACAATACATTTTCCATTGCACGCTGAAAAATAGACGGTGCGCTCGTTAACCCAAAAACCATACGTGTATACTGGAACAGCCCGCGGTGAGTATTTATGCATGTAATTTTCTGTGAATCTTCGTCTAAAACAAATTGGTTGTATGCCATGGATAGGTCTAACTTTGAGAACTGTTGTCCACCGTGCAGTTTTGAAAACAGTTCGTGTACGGTGGGCAGCGGGTATTGTTCTACAACTAACTGTTTATTTATGGTTACAGAATAGTCTGCACACAGCCTAACACTACCATTACGTTTAAGCACTGGTACTACGGGTGATGCATACTCCGAGTGATCAACCTGTTTTAGTATACCTAAGTTTACTAGACGGACTATCTCATTATCTACCTTGTCTCGCAATGCAAAAGCGATGGGACGTGCTTTAAAAAATATTGGTTTTGAATCATCTTTTAAACGTAATTTTACCTCGAATTTAGTAAATTTACCTAATTTATCTGAAAATACGTCTCTGAATTTATTGTGCAAGTTATCGATTATTTGTACTTCATTATTTATGAAATTACAAGGCGTTAATTTTAATTTAAATACGGATAGAAAGTCTCTGCCGAGCAATGGCGGGCCTTCGCTGCGTGCCACGTACGCATCTAGTGTGTGTGTACTCCGCTTATAGGTGACTTGTAGGCGAATTATGCCTAGACATACAATACTACTGCCCGTGTAGGTAAACAGCTTTTTCTTAGGTGGTAACAAGGGCAAACTGTTAAAACATTTTTTATATAGACTCTCTTACTCAGTTTTAGAATCTAAAAACAATAACAACAAACGAAAAATTACACAGTTTCCATTAAAAATGCCCGTACCTAGAATAGAACTGTTCAGACGCAGTTGCGTATATATGGCGCCACTTATTTATAATTCTCTACCAAATTTTATTACTGACTTACCCTACAGAAAATTCTGTATAGTTCTGAAAAAATGGCTTATTTCACATAGCTTTTATTCAATAGCTGAATTTTTAAAAACCTCGTCATGTCAGTCCTATCATTTTAGGAATGCATTGTAGAATTAGTTGCCACTGTTCCTACATAGGCTTTATTTTATGTTATTATTAGGTAATTTAATTGTCTATTGTTTGTTACTTAAAAAAAAAACAAATTTATGTTAAACCTAGTTGTTATAATGAGTATTACTTAGCAATGCAGCAAATGCGCTCATGAAATAATGCTCAAATATATTATGCTTATTTTGTGAAGAGTAGTTATTGCTCCAATATTTGCATGTCAATTTGTGGCGAAATGTGTCTCTGCACTACAACAATGTACCTAACATCTTTTATAACCGCATTTAAGCAAATAAATGTTTTGACTTTGACTTTGACTTTGACTTCAGAAATTACAGTGACTGCCGAGCCACTGTCTATTTCAAATTTAATCATGGAGCCGTTTACTGACACCATTTCTGTCATGCTTCTTTCATTTCTGCTCTGAAGTTATATTATATAAAAACTCACCATCGTCGTCCTCCTCACTCACGTCACCGATCACAACACACTTTACATTGCACATTCTACGCAAGTGACCCTTTTTATCACACTTTCTACAAGTAAAGTTCGCGAACCGGCACTGAGAAGACGCGTGGTTATTTCGACCGCACACAGAACACTTCTCCTTTAACGGTTCCTTCACTGGAGCCGCACTCTTGCCCTGCACCTTGAATATTGGATGTTCTTGCTGTGTAGACGTCGCTGTCGAAGCGGCGGTGGCAGCGCCTGCCCGCGCGCATCGGATGCTCTGCGCTAACTCCACTGCATTTGCCAAGGTCAAGGTGTCCGTGTCCTTTGTGAAGAGTTTATCCCTCTCGGGACCCGATGACATACCCATAACAAATCGGTCTCTCAGGGCCTCTTCAACGTTAGCGAACTTGCAGTATTTTGTGAGGCCGCGCAGTCTTGCCGCCCACTGCGCATGCGTCTCACCCGCTTGTTGCGTTGCCGCGTAAAATGTATACCGCTCCCCGAACCCACATAGATTTCTTAAGGCCTATTCAAACCTGAGCGATATTCGCTGCCGCTGTGGGTAGAGGTACATACCGCGCGGGTTTCGCACAGGTATTTAGTATCAAGTACCGCGGCTAGAGCGACCTGAGCGATATTCACTGCCGGTGTGGGAGCAGCGGCATGCATCCCGCCCCTCACTCCGCAAGCGGGGTTAACATGACAACGAAATCCATTTTAGTGTGAACAGTAATATTACCGCATACTTACTGGGTTTTCTCTGCCGCAGACGGTAGCGAATACCGCTTAGGTCTGAATAGGCCTTTAGGTCCGTTAGATAATAGACAATATTTAATTGTGGTAGATGCATACACTAAATGGGTGGAAGTTTACGACATGTGTGGTACAACGACCTCTTCAGCTGCAGTAGAAAAACTATACGAGTTTGTTTCAAGGTTTGGGTTACCGAATACTATTGTTAGTGACAACGGCACAGCTTTCACGTCACAAGATTTCAAACGATTTTGTATAATTAATGGAATTCATCACATGACATCACCGCCCTATAACCCTGCGAGCAATGGTCAGGCTGAAAGCTACGTAAAGATAGCTAAAAAAGGAATAAAATCGTGCATTTACCGAGTAAAAGCCAAAAAGATAGTAAGGTTAAGCTGTTAAAATATATTTTTGATTACCGAAACTCGGTACATTCAGTCACAGGGTTCTCTCCGGCACAATTAGTTTTTGGACACAAGCTAAGATCACGCTTGGATCTTTTGTCGCCAAGTCCGTTGTCGTCACCCTCAAACGCGTCACTGAACAACGCAGTCAATTTGAGACAGTGTTTGCAGAGTAAGTACGCCGGCGGTAAAAATAATCAAACTTTTAAAAGTGGTAACGAAGTTTTATACAAAAAAAATTGTAATAAAGATAAGTTTACATGGTGCAGAGGGACAATAGTAAAGAGAATTGGTAAAGTCGTTTACCTTATTAGCGACCATCTTACAGCAAGGATTGTAAAAAAACATAAAAACCAAATTATGTTCTATAAGGGGTACGCTAATTCGCGAAATTGGGAAGTCGGTGAAATGGACGATTCTAGTGACAGTGCCATCTCATCGTCAGAGGCATCACCAAGTCCCCAACCCGCGTCTATCTATCTAGGTATATAACTAATTGTGTATATAAATACTTTTCAAATATTTTTAAAATTATACTAATTAAGGAAATGGGTCTATAGAATTTCATTAACTCTTTATTTTCCTTTTTAAATAACGGTTTAACAATAGAAATTTTAAGTCCATCAGGGAAAACACCAGTCTCAATGCAAAGGTGTATTATATGGCTTAGGTGCGTGGATATTTCTTCTGCTACTGATTTTATAACTTTTGTTGATAGACCATCGTATCCTACGCTATTAGTATTTTTTAAACTTTTTATGATTTTAAACACTTCGATTGGTAGAACGGGGGCCAGAAAAAAGGATTTTTTTATATTTTGAATCAATGACGCAGCTTTTTTCCCAGATCCTGCTATGGGATTAATTTTGTCGATGAAATAATTATTAAAAGCTTCGGCAATGTCCTTAGGGTCAGTGAGAATGTCATTATTTATTCGAATTTAGTCAATACAGTTTTTTGGGATATTAAATTTTGAGCTATTTATTATTTTCCAAGTAGTTTTAAATTTCTTATCTGAAGTATTTATTGT
The DNA here is from genome assembly GCA_947361185.1 of Charanyca ferruginea. Taxonomy (NCBI): domain Eukaryota; kingdom Metazoa; phylum Arthropoda; class Insecta; order Lepidoptera; family Noctuidae; genus Charanyca; species Charanyca ferruginea. The sequence continues at coordinate 13,128,549 of OX376059.1, read as the reverse complement.
ATAATTATTTTGTGCCCTTTGAGTTAATTTTACAATGTTTTTAAACAGTCTAAAGTAGCAACGAAATTTGTTTTTATTAGTCAGATTTGGTTTAATTCTGTATTGCCATAAAAGTTGTCTTTTCTTTTTACTACAAAGTTTTATACCACGCGACACCCATTTCGGTTTTCTCTTAATATTAATTCTTACATTCTTTTCTGGAAAGCACAATTTATAAAATAATGAAAATATGTCAAGAAAGGATTTATATGCTACATTAGGGTTATTGGTTTCGTAAATGTCAGAGAATGATAATTTTTTTAATCAATTTTTAAATGTTGTCATATTTTCATCGCAGTAGTCTCGTCGTGTTACCTGCCAATATTTAATGTTACATTTTTTCTGTACTGGGAACGTCATGACCTGTGCTGTGTGGTCTGATAGAGCAAGTTCTATGACTTCGACCAATGATATTATATTAAACAGATATGTTATGAGCGCCCAATTTTGAAGATTCATAAACGTCCTAATTGGGACGTATTGCCTTTAGTCTGCGTCACGCATGGCGACGAATGGTACGCTTTGTTAAAGCAGCTATAAAAATATAAAAATGCTATTTTGTGTATTTAGAAAGTGTACCAATTATGATACCCAATTTAATAAAGCACAAGGGATCTCATACCACATGTAACTACGCAATATACATCGATTTGTTTATATATTTCAATTATTTTCCTAATATTCTTATATTTGGAGGTTAGAAAAAAGAAAGAAATGGAAGTACATTGTTTCACGTGAGTAAGACAAGGACGCGTTCACTCCGGACATAGAATAAAAGTACAGATGCGATATCGTAGGCAGTAAAGTTATTGTTTACCCACAGTTCTGTTTTTCTTTTTTTAACCTTGTAATATTTAATCATTTTGTTTAAATATTACAAGGTTATTTTATTGTATTCAATCATTTATATACCTAATTAGAAATTAAACAATATGACAACAGATATTTATTATCCTTTCTTCGTTAAGGTTATCCAATGAGATCTGGCTTCAAGAATGGATCGCATTTGTTCGTAAACAAAGAAATTAATTTTATTACAAAATAAATATTTTCTACTCTGTATATTATTATGATTATATATTCTATTATATATTTAGTCCTGTTTATTAGTTGTTATAGGTACAAACCGCATGTATAAATGTACTCGCGGTTTGTACCTTCTGTCTCGTTAAATTTTGCTAGTCTGTGATGCCAAGACGCAGTGATTGGTGGCCAGGATAATGCCCGTTTACATTCACGCGCAATTGACAACACTAACTGTCTCTTTTTTTCTTGTTGGTTTTTTCAAGCCATCGCTTTTCAACATTTTGACTTGTAGTGAATTGTAAAATGAAAGAAAAGTGTAAATGTGTGCAGCCGCTGCTGCGCGGAACACTTTTTTCGTTTGTTTCGTGAGTGTATAACATATCTGTTTATTAGAATATCATTGACTTCGACCTTACCTGTTTAGCGAAAGTTATGAGCAATATTATCGATACAGGTTTTACTTTTTAGGCGTGTAGGTTGGTTCACTGCTAATTTTAAATTATAGTTGTGTAACAGGCACTCAAATTCAATTGTTTGAAAGTTCCTTTTTAAAATGTCGATTACCTCGAAAAATACCAGCCGAAGCTGTGAACTGCAAAGTAAACAACCGCCTTATTGACCATTTTTATGTTGACACATAGTGTTAATGTTGCCACATTACCTATTTCTTAGGAAATGATATTGTAATTCACTGATCGTCAACCAATGATATAATAACGAATAAAAAGATATGTTACACACTCACAAAACCACCAAAAAAAGTGTTCCGCGCAGCAGCGGCAGCACACATACTTACACACTTTTCATTCATTTTACAATTCACTACAAGTCAAAATGTTAGAAAAGGGATGGCTTGAAAAAACCAACAAGAAGAAAAGAGACAGTTAGTGTTGTCAATTGCGCGTAAATGTAAACAAACATTATCCTGGCTACACATCACCGCATCTTGGCATCATGGACTAACAAATTTAGCGACACAGAAGGTACAAACCGCGAGTACATTTATACACGCGGTTTGTACCTATAACAACTAATGAACAGGACTAAATGTATAATAGAATATACCGGCTGACTTTTTTTACTGTCTGGACAACAATTTGCTGTGTTCTGTAAGTAGAATAGAATCCATACAAGCTAATATTTGTTTGCTACCATTGATTTAAAAAATGTTCCAAATATCCTTAAAATAGGTACATAAAAAAGAATACATCCTACGACGCTGGCGTACAACTAATAATAGTCAAAATAGGAGATAGTAAACGGCGTAGGCTTGTGTGCGTTACCCCAGCAAAATAATGTCGAAAATAGTAATTTAAATGTTACAGGCAATTAGTTCTCCAGCTTCTGTAATTGTTGCGCACATTTTAAAATTTGTTGCACATATAGATTTTGAGTTATTCCACAAAAACATTTCCTGCTGGGGTAACGTTACCGCAGCCAGACATTTTCTTTTATAATGGGAATATTGAAATAAATATTAGCCATATAATTAGTAGTCTAGACGAGGTAAATGTTGCAACTTATTTTGTATTTGTTCTTCCTTCGACTTCGATGTTATTCAAGATTTTGCTGGAGTAACGTTTGTGGTTTTGCTGGATCTCTGAAACGGATAAACAGATTGTTATCATCTTTTTTACATGACTTCTTAAGAATTTGTTTGAATTAGTTGGGTAATAAAAAAACAAAATTAATGCACCATTCAAAGGTTATTTAATTAAATATAAAAACACTTCAATAGGTCCTAACACTTTGAATAAGAGCTCGAAAGACTTACTTTAAACGTTGTTTTGTAGCTTGTATCTGCTGTGCGTCTATTGTGCATCTCTATTGTTTCGAACACATCGTATAATATGGGTCGGTAAGGGTGTCTCACACACATGTTTGGATTGTTACATACGAAATGTAAAATTAGATGATAAAATAATTGGAAACGATGCATTATCATTATTTTGTGTTCATTTTTTATTCAGACAGACAGACAAAAGGGTGTCGGAATATTTTTATCCTTTTGTCTTAGGCTGAAACTTAACATTTTGAACACAATAGATTTATGGACTATTGTACTTACCAGGTACACTATTCTTTTATACCGATGCCAGGTGTCGAGCCGGAACCTACTGTATTAGGTATGTCTGTGGTCGGAACTTATTTGTGTATAATGTCTTTTATGTTTATTGGACTACTAATCAATGCAGATTGTTTTAAATATTCTTTTGTAACCAAAATTAAGTAAGTTTTGTGTTTGTGCAACACTGTGTCATTTCATTCATTCATTCACTCTATACGTTTACGTTACGCACGAACACCAAATTTTACCAAATCTTATCAAATGACTCGGTAGGTTAGTGTTACATTACGGCTTAGTAAAAATTGACAAAAAATTGTCAAAAACAACTGTCGTGTGGAACACCCTTTACTTGTAGCGTAATTGTTTTTTGACTGTTATAAAACTCGAAAATATTCAAACGCACATAAGCGTCGTGCCGCACTTGCACAAAGTAGCGAACGACGCACTAATGCGGCCAGCCGCACTGGGTAGAACTTGTTCAACCGCGTATGCGCGTTCGCCACACGAAATATTTAGTTAGTAGTATTAGTTTTATAAGTGCCTGTATTGTAACTAACCAAAATATGGATGTACCTTGTCCGAAGTAAATATATTGAATTGAATTAATCACCGAACTTCTTCGAGACCTACAGATGGCAATCTGATTGATGACCATATTGAGTTATTTCAAGGGCGCTTTAGCCCTCATGACCTTCGTTTTGGTCGCCAACACAGCATACAGCTAAATAAATAAAACACACTGTATAATTATCTACCATAATTTATTAGGCAAAGATAATAATACGCTTATAATTATATTGAGATTGTTTTAAATTATTCTGCTATTATAATAATTTACAAGAACATAAAATATTAAATACGGTGACCCGAGAAAAGTAGGTAACCACTGCCATTAGATACTGTTAAGGATATTATGCAAAATTAAGCCAAATACGAAAAGATTTTAAGCTTTTCACCGCCACAGTCCTGGGCCTCAAAGGAGTTGTTTCAAAATGTATGGAGCCTGGGCCCAGTCCTTGTACACCATACTTAATAATAGGGAAACACATTTTAAATAGTTCTCAACTGTCCAATTACTTTAAAATAGCTTTGTGACCAGGTAAAACACAAGAAATTGCACTTGAAATGGCAACACACAACAAAAAAATCAGTAATGGCGGTAAGCTGTCATTCTGATTGATTAATGACGTTTGACATTTATAATTCTAATTTTCTGCGTCGATTTGTGGACAGCCAGGTGCACAGATGGGGAAAAAACGATGTTAAATTAAAAAAAACGAAAGGGAGGTTGTTATAAAGTACTCCAGAAACTAGAAACAAAACGAGACGAAAGTGACTGAAGTGACGCTGTTGTGACACTGACAGCTGACAGTTCTCTTTCTATCATCAATGGTCGATCTATGGTTTGTAGAGTAGCTAAATCTGAGTGACGCCATGTTGAAAATCCATAAAAAATATTGTTAAATTATCAATTTACTACCACAACAGTATACATTTAAAATGATTATCTGTATTTTTCCCGGATTCTACGGATTTTTCTCTATTTTTTGAAGTGGTGTACATAGACTGGGCCCAATATGAAACATGTCCATTGCAATTACAATAGTGTCAGAATGGTCTATCATTGATTTCATACTTGTTGATTTTGACAAGTTTGGTAATCTACTAATATAATGGCGTCATTATGAAAATCAATGATAGACCATTCTGACACTATTGTAATAGCAGACTTGAGGCCCTGTATAGATGACAAACCACAATGTGCCCAGCATGCCACCCACGGTAGTGATGGCATTTTCCCGGTAAAACCCAAACGTGGGTAAATTCGAGGGAAAATACCCGATTAGAAAAATATTCGGATAGGTAATATAAAATTTTGTTTAAATAGCATTTAGATACACATAAATAGTACTTCCATAATTTTCAAACTCTATAACTACTAGTTAAAGCTTGTCTAAGTTGAAATGACCCACCCACTCCAACCACCACATTTTACGAACAGAAGCAAATTTAAAGTATGGATAATTATAATATACATAACGTTTCACACCATTGATAATAATAATAGTAATTCGACTTAATAAGCTATACTGCTAGTTAGTTAATAAAGGCTTATTATTTTCCAGGTGACTAATAACTTAAAAGGCAACTAAGTGTTTGCAACTAATAAAATAACTTGCTAGCGATAAATATTTTCGCGAATCACGACTATCATATTTAATAAGCTTACTAAATAAGGGTGCTAAATCTGGCAGCTGCGTTAAGGTAGCAAATAACTATTCAAGTCAGTTAAAATATTACACGAGGAGCTATAAATAATGACTTGGCCACTAAAACCAGAAGACGACGGTCAACGTCAGGGACACCCCGAGGTTCGATTTGGTTAAGTCCTTTTAAACCCTGCAGACAGAAATAGGAACCCCGACCAGCACGCGTAGCATGACCACGCATGTCTACGGAAGAATATTATGTCTATTCTTCCGTAGACATAGCGTGGTCATGCTACGCGTGCAGCGGGGTTTCGTCTACAGTCTTCTTCTGAAATATAATAAAAATAAGAAAGTTAAGAAAACGGTCGACATCAGGTCGACCAAACAGTCGTTTTTCATACAAACCATTTGAAATAGAATCTGATTTGTATTATTTATCAATGCCCATTTTCTATTTGTCATTCGTCATCAAGTTTTCGCTTAGATACAAATTCAGTTACCAAAAGAAAAACTTTATGATAGTTTAAAATTAAAACGGAGCTTATAACTGATATACTCATAATGCTACCTTTTACTTATTACGATACTCCTTATTAGTTGCCAACCCAATAAATACACTACCCACTCTAATATTTTTTTAAACTCATCTAGGTATTCGTGTACTCAATCGCCGCATACCATTAATAAATAATAGGGTATTACACCCATTTTTGAAAAGTGTCTCAATGAAATTCTGTAGTGCTAATATGCCACCAAAAAAAACACAACATTTTTATTCAATCGATAAGTGCCATAAAAATGCAACTAAATTTTAAATTTTCAAATTTCGCGCCTAGTTTGACGAAAACGCCTCATACTGGACGCCATATTGCTCAGCGTAAATGACGTCAGTTCGTTTTGTATCAAATGAGCTCTTATTAAATATGATAATCGTATATCATTTAAAAATAATTAAAAGCATATTTTGTAATAACTGTAATAATAAAAAAATTACGTTGGTTACGAAAATAATAAAATTACAAAGCCTATATTACGCCAATCGGTTGACTGACAGTTGTCAATTTTTTGTTCACACAGCCGTACGGCGTAATAACATGGCCGCCACTATTTCACGGTGTTTTACAACATATTAAAAATACTGATAACTTTGAATTGAATTTAAAAATTTGTTTTGTTATTTTATGAACTAAAACTTACATTTTCCGACTGCTTTATGCCTAAACTGTCTCAATAACATATTTATAGATTTTTTCTCGTATACCCTATTGTGATAGTTTATGTTTTCTTTTATTTTTTATATGCACTAACATGTTTTACGATCAGACTGATGGTTCCACAGATTATTGCGTTTGATCAAACATAAAATCTCTACACCGTTATTGCATTAGTGTCGTTATAAAAAGAAATGCCCGTCTATTGGGTATTTTCCCGTCTGGTATTTTCCCACCGCCCATTCTAACCCACGGTCACAACTACATGACAGACTATACGTAATTCCAAAGAGTAGTAATTCATAGCTTGGCGCCGAGGGCACGTTTGTCGGTTTTATGCCGTGGCGGTCAAAAGGTCAAGGGCGGATTCGTCTTATCCTGGGAATAATAACACTCATTCCTCTAGAGTTATAAAACTTCTTGTTTGACCAAATTTTAATCCCGGAATAACTATCTATCCGAGAGTAAACCGCTATACCGCTACATCCAGTCCCAGCCAGAAGATTTAACCTCTAAGCATCGAGAACAATGTACCGACAAAATGTATCGAGTAAAGAAATCATCTGAGATTAATATAATGGTTGCCGCTACATTTCCAGCGCTGATAATGAAAATTCGTGTGAATATCATTGACAGTTGATACCATTATAAACCGGCAAAATTATGCAGACATAAAATCTTGTGTTCCGCTTTATAAACAATTTATTGTATTTCTATTTTAGTTGGCTAACACATGTGATTCATAAAAAAAAACATAGGTATGTGACAGTAAGACCATAGGGTATTACACCCATTTTTGAAAAGTGTCTCAATATAATTCTGTAGTGCTAAGTGCTAATATGCCACCAAAAAAAACACAATTTTTTTATTCAATCGATAAGTGCCATAAAAATGCATCAAAATTTCAAAGAACAATGACAAAAATCGGCTCGAATAGCGAATAGCGTCCAACAGACTTTTTATATTAATGATAATTTATAATATAAAACAGTATGAATTATACAGTATAAATAAAATCTGTAGAAGTACACCGTTTAAAAGTAATTTTAAATAGTTATTCAATTTTTCAACACGTTTCCTTTCTGCAATTTCAATTAGAAATGTTGCCAATACCAAAATAAAATAACATCGATACGAAATTGCACTTGCAAATCGATTGCATTCAATGATATTATATTAAACAGATATGTTATGAGCGCCCAATTTTGAAGATTCAAAAACGTCCTAATTGGGACGTATTGCCTTTAGTCTGCGTCACGCATGGCGACGAGTGATACGCTTTGTTAAAGCAGCTAAAAAAATAAAAAAATGCTATTTTGTGTATTTAGAAAGTGTACCAATTATGATACCAAATTTAATAAAACACAAGGGATCTCATACCACACGTAACTACGCAATATACATCGATTTATTTATATATTTCAATAATTAACCTAATATTCTTATATTTGGAGGTTAGAAAAAAGAAAGAAACGGAAATACATTTTTTGACGTGAGTAAGACAAGGACGCGTTCACTCCGGACATAGAATAAAAGTACAGATGCGATATCGTAGGCAGTAAAGTCATTGTTTACCCACAGTTCTGTTTTTCTTTTTTCTAAGCTTGTAATATTTAATCATTTTGTTTCATTTAATCATTTATATACTTAATTAGAAATTAAACAATGTGACAACAGATATTTACTATCCTTTCTTCGTTAAGGTTATCCAATGAGATCTGGCTTAAGAATGAATCGCATTTGTTCGTAAACAAAGAAATGAATTTTATTACAAAATAAATATTTTCTACTCTATATATTATTATATATATTCTATTATACCTTTAGTCCTGTTAATTAGTTGTTATAGGTACAAACCGTGTGTATAAAATGTACTCGCGGTTTGTACCTTCTGTCTCGTTAAATTTGTTAGTCTATGATGCCAAGACGCGGTGATTGGTGGCCAGGATAATGTCTGTTTACATTCACGCGCAATTGACAACACTAACTGTCTCTTTTTTTCATGTTGGTTTTTTCAAGTCATCCCTTTTCAACATTTTGACTTGTAGTGAATTGTAAAATGAATGAAAAGTGTGTATGTGTGCTGCCGCCGCTGCGCGGAACACTTTTTTCGGTGGTTTTGTGAGTGTATAACATATCTGTTTATTAGAATATCATTGATTGCATTACTATCATTATGTAACTACTGAGTGAATTCATTACATGTATAAGTCGTAACTCGTAATTCTTATAATAATAAATAGTGTTTAATTATATTTTTGAATATAATAATTAAAAATAATTTAATTCAATTATCGATACATACTGTTTAGAATAGTAATTATTATAGTGCTGGCAACACTTGATCTTGTAGTTGTCATTGATAATTGTCAAAAAGTTTTAATTTTTCTCCTTAGAGGCAAAATTCAAAGCAGACATATAAGTCATTAAGTCGAAAAATATATTATGTTTATATCATAATTAATAATAATGGAAGTGGGAGAGAGGAAATCGAGCAATATTGTTGTAATTGCATAGTTGGGCGAAGAACCGTAGGTTGTTGTGCAACAATGACAATATTATGGTACGGTTGGGCAAGACATCAAACAAATATAACCCCTCCAGCCCAGTTTTTAGACGATTTATTAATTAAAATCATGATGTACTCTTTGATGAATAATAAATTGTTAAAATGTAAACATATATGTATTTTTTTCATACCTACATGTCAAAATAATGTAAGTAGGTACCTATGTTATAATTATGTATATTTACTATGAAAATATATGATTATGCGAGGATAATGTGCCAAAAATCATTATGTAATTAATCATTTAATAGTTTATTATCGTTAAAACTAGAAGTATTAAGTGGCCAACTTTAAAGAACTATAACTTTTTTTGGTGTACTTCATATAGAAAACTAATTATACTATCAAATTCTATAATTATTTTCCTTTTTAATGATATATAATTCATCTTTGTCGGTTCTGGCCGAGTCTTGAAGGAAACCTTGTCATTCTCCTTTTCAAATTTCGTGCGTAGTTTGACGAAAACGCCTCTTACTGGACGCCATATTGCTCAGCGGAAATGACATCGTTTTGTATCAAATGCGCTCATATAATTGTATTTAAGTAATTTAAAAATAATTAAAAGCATACTTTGTAATAGGTGTAATAATTAAAAAATGACGTTGGTTACGAAAATAATAAAAATACAAAGCATATTTAAGCCAATCGGTTGACTGACAGTTGACAATTTTTTGTTTACACAGCCGTACGGCGTAATAACATGGCCGCTACTATTTCATGCTGTTTTATAACAGGTTAAAAATACTGAAAACTTAAAATTGAATTTAAAAAAATATTTTTTTATTTTATGAACTGAAACTTACATTTTGCGACTGCTTTATGCCTAAACTGTCTCAATAACATATTTATAGATTTTTTCTCGTATAGAGCAAAATACCCTATTGAGTAACATTATTCAAGGCTCAGATTATAAAACAATAGGCAGATAGACGGAACGGAACAAACATATTACAAACGTATTTGCTTTGGTGACTTCACTCTCAGTGTTCCGCGCTGTCTATCTGCCTATTGTTTTATAATCTGAGATTCAAGGGTTACTTGCTCTGGAATAACAAGGCATTTGGTCGACTCTGATCTTAGAAAGGTACTTCCAAACACAGGAATTCTAGAATTAAATTGAAAATAGATTGTTAGGTTATTTTTATATATTCATGCAATTGTTTGACATCAGCCATGAGGCTATACTTCGACTTTTACAGTAACTTATTCAGTAACTTGACAGTTGAAGGGATACGAGAAATTTACAAAAAAAAGGTATTGAGGTGGTGTGGTAAGTGGTGATGTAAGAATGAACGAAATTGAATGAACTTAAATAATGTACTTATATGCATACATTTCATATGAAATGTAATAACTTTTCTTAAAAAAACGATATACACTATTAAAAATCTATAAACACACATCACACCCATCTATATCTATACTTACACTATTTAAATGACAAAAGTAAAAAAAAGTAAAATAATATGATTTTTATTTTGTTTCAATTAGAAGTAAAGGTAAGGAAAATACTTTTATTAACAAATATTAATTGTTCTTATATTCCACATCTTACATACAAATATTTAAAGTTTTATTTAAATTAAACCATTTTTATCATTCATTCTTTACGCAAAATCGTTCACTACCCCAACACTATTAGTTTTAGTATGGTACCATTATTATTCTTTGAACTGTCAAGTTACTGAATAGAATTAAAAATCGAAGTATAGTATGTTTTCGAAATACTATTATTTTTCCTCGTTTAGTTATTATCCCTTTGCCGCACACACCAGGACATTGAAAATAGATACTGGTACAGTAACTCACTCTAGTGTTCACAGTACCTAGTTGGTGAGGTAGATACTCATATTGTGTCACCGGTTGTTTTAGACAAAGTATCCTCAGAACAGAGCTTTAGGGTTTAGCAACAACTGGCTATGGTGTGTGGACATCTTAAAGAAAGCAAGTCGCAATGTTTCGAGTGTTTTTTACAGGCCAAAACAGGTCTCATTAGATCACCTACTAAGGTTCGACTTTTAATTCTATTCAGTAACTTGACAGTTCAAAGAATAATAATGATACCATACTAAAACTATTAGTCTTGGGATAGTGAATGATTTTGCGCAAAGAACGAATGATAAAAATGGTTCAATTTAAATAAAACTTTAAACGTTCGTATGTAAGGGTGTCCCCTTGTTTCGCAGACAGAAATTTCATAGAATTTCGTTTCCCAGAAAATGTTTCATAATATTTGGTTCTCGTATTTTTATTTCCACTATTATTGTTTCAAAGACTATTTAGTTCAATGAAAAATATTTCACAGAAACACAATTCAATGAATTTTAATCACATTTTTTTGTTTAACAAACTTATCAAAAAGTAGAATTCTTTTTTAACGAATATTGTTTGTAAGTCAATATGTTGTGCTACCAAAGTTAATGACAGAAACGAATCGCTGCGAAACCGACTCCACGTAGTCTTATGTGCCCTACCCCTAGAGTGTAATTAAATCTGCGTAGGCGTGGAGGGGCGAGGCGGCCCGCGAGCTGAGGAGCAGGTGGTTTTAACGCCCGCCGCCGCGGCTGAGGCTAAAGCTGCGGTGGTGAGCGTGAATACCATCTGCACCGATAAGCTCGCGTGGGACCGCCGGAGCCGTGACAGAAACTATGCCTGCTGCATGTTACATAACCGCTTGCATGATGCATGCTTGCTTGCATGATGCATGCTTGCTTACATGCTGCATGCTTGCTTGCACGCTGCATGCTTGCTTGCACGCTGCATGCTTGCTTGAACGCTACGTGCTTGCTTGCACGCTGCATGGTTGCTTGCACGCACGCGCAGTAAGTTTGGTTAGAACTGAGAGTCCCATTCTTGGGAATAAATTTTATATTAAATAAAAAATATAAGGATAAAGAATATTTGATTTGATATTCTATGATATGGTAATTCTAACAATAAACTTTATGTGAAACAAAAATCAATGATTTAAAAATCTTGAAAGTAGGTATTCTGCGTATTGATTATTCTATGAAACGATAATATTAGAAAAAAATATCTGTAACGAAATTTCTATAAAACTATTAGCTATGAAACAACGTACAACCGTATGTAAGATGTAGAATATAAGAACAATTAATAATCCATACTTTATATCTTCTTCTTCTTATATCTAAAAATGAATCGCTAAATGTGTTGGTAAGCGCATAACTTGCGAACGGCTGGACCAAATTGGATAATTCTTTTTTTATAACATTCCTTGAAGTACGAGGATGGTTCTTACGGAGAGAAAAATTAAAAAAAAACTTTTGTAAGGTAGATAGATAGGGACAGGACAACGTCTGTCGGGTCAGCTAGTAATTTTATAAATGCTATAGTAATTCTGTCTGTTACGCTTTCACGATGAAATGGCTGAACCGATTTTAATGAAATTTGACATGAAGATAGCTTAAACCCTAGGGAAGGACATAGGCTATTTTTTTATCCGCGATAACCGAAATTCACGCGGACGAAGTCGCGGGCATAAGCTAGTTGTTAATAAAAGTAATTTCCTTTATTTTCGTCTAATATAAACAAAATAAAAATTTACTTCTTTTTTACTTTTGTCATTTAAATAGTGTTATGATATAGATGGGTGTGATGTGCGTGTATAGATTTTTAATAGTGTATATCGTGTTTTTAAGAAAAGTTATTGAATTTCAAACAAAATGTTGGCATATATTTAAGTTCATTCAATTTCGTTCATTCTTACACCACCTCACTACCTTTTTTGTCAATTTCTGGTATCCCTTCAACTGTCAAGTTACTGAATAGAATTAAAAGTCGAAATATAGGTCTAGTCAGTCTCACACAAAACATATATAATATTGTCATGGTGGCAGACTTACATGAACCATCTCTTTTACTTGTATACAAGTTTAGCGAATTTACATTACATATTTAAATTACCTTGTATTACACATGGGTACAAGAGCATTGTATTCATCAAGCTAGATGAAGCCATTAGTAGCTGCTAGAGGATACTTAATTAAAGCAGACTGTACATTACATAATTAAAGTAGGTACCTACCTATGTAATTGAAAAACAGTTCCACCCTGTTCCAAAATTGTATCAGTCACTAGATAGTTTTTCCAACAGTAATTGTTTGAATAACACAATCAAATTGTTGATGAAAATAAACATAAATATATAGATGATTATTAGGATTTAGAGTTTGAATCTTTAATTTATCAAATCAAGTTACTCAATTTGTTAGTAGCACTAAAATAATCCACTCATGCGTTTCCTGGCTCTTTAGATGAAAAAGTGTTTTGGAACAGAGAATAATGTCAATGCCAACTATTGTTCAATCACTCTTGTTTGTTTTCCATGACAAGTATGTATTCCAGAACAGAGCAACTAATTGAACTAATAAAACTTGATATTGTAAGGGAACAAAGGTAAAATTTACAATCTGTACCCATGGCCAAAGTAAATAGTTAGTTTTTAAAACATCTAAGTAATTAGCTTTTAAATCACTCTTAATACTATCAGAGTGTTTGCCTTGCATAAATGCTACTGCACTAAGAATAGCAATTAAGAATAGAGGTGCAAATACAACCTGATCAACTAACATTTTCTTTATAGCTACAGTTGAACCACTGGAACCTATGTACTTCTGTAAAGCTCCATACCAAACACGCAAAGCTGGTCCCTAAAATGAAAAAAGAATAGGTAAGACAATGTTTTCAACTTTTAGACATGTTAACATTACTCACAATGACTTGATCTATTGCTCACTCACTGGATAGGTTAAGGTAGTTTAGGTAAGTTAAAGAGACTGCATTCTAATAGCAATGTAACAGCAACAGCTAATTTGAGCTTTACCTAGCACATCAAATGAAATTATATTGCATTTAACTTACTACAAAAAAGCTCATGAATTATATTTTAGAAAGACTTGTAAATTTCAATTAGGCAATTGTATTGCAGTCACGATTGAATGATTCAAGATGTTGGTAAATTGCTGCAAAAATACTCCATAAACAAAATTGTTTCCTTAAATATATTTTTAATGTTTGTATGAACTACAGAGTCTGGTGAGTGGGTCGTTTTAGGGGTAAAGATACAAATACATTAAAAGCAAAGCACCGCATTTCGATGCTTCACGAGCGAGGAGCGTGACTGCGATTGCAGATAGATTTTCTACTTTGACAGTAAAAGAATATTAAGCTACTTACCCCTACAAAAAAGCCTATAGAAGAAAACTTTAACGTTCTCATAACGTCTACATTTGTCATGTTTTTGCGCTCGATAAGGGTCTGACTGATTAAATCACCAGAGCCCATTAATAGTCCAGTCTGTACAGCTTGTACTAAGAACGGTCTCTTGCGTAAAACATCTTGGTATACTTTAAGTACACGACGCAAATACATTATAACTTGAATCCACACTCATTTATTTTCCAACATTCATTTATTTCTGTTCTTTAAACGTTAGGTACTACGTTTATGTTTATAATAATAAATTACGTAGGTAGGTATTCGGTTGCAGAGTTAACCTAAAAACACAAAACACAGAGTAGACAGACTGACAGTGTTACCAACACCAACCCTTATGAAAATATTCCCCTAATTTTTTTTCTGAATCCCCCTAAAAACCCCTAAATATAGAATTTTATAACCTACTTATTTCCTAAACTTTAAGTTGGTAAATTATATTATTGACTAAATGTAGTTAATCATGCAAAGATGTTAATTATTTCCAAAACCGCATCTTTATCCTGTTCCTTATTTTCATTTGACGTCTCACTTTTGAAGTCATACATACGTATGTTGAAGTTTGGGTTCAAATTTTACACACCATTCATAATCCCGACTTCCCTATCCCCTTCCCTCTTATCCCGGAAAATCGTACCATCATGACACTCTGTACCATTTTAAGGGATAATCTGTTCCTCAGTTTATTTTTATTGTCCCTTATATAGAAAAGGCACGCTCAGAGGATGCAACAGAGGCATTGAAAACAGGCAGTGTCAATAATGCCAAAGCAAATTTTAAGATATTTTCAAATCGTTTACAGTTACAAGCATCGCAATCGATATGTACTGCATAGAATGCAAAAGATGGACTCGAAACATGTGTCTATGTTTTTTTTATTTTGCAGTTGATGCCATTCCGAAGTAATTTTTGTTGCCATAATGGGAACTCCATCCCATTTAAAGTGGCCCTAAAAAAGCCCCCAAAAAATTCCAGCCCCTTAAAATGTCCCTTTTAACACTCCTAGCCCCTAAATTTGGGGGCAAAACCCCTAAGTTGGCAACCCTGCAGACTAACACACTCACTGAGACACAGAGTACCAGGGTTACCATTTTTTTTTCGCTGTTCCTGCCATTTTTTTTGGTAAATCCTGCTAAACCTGCTAAACCTGCTAAACCTCCTTATCGTCACCAATATGACGCGATAACCAAGTAGATAACAAAGGATTTTGTTCCCATTCGCTCGGGTAACCTTGCTCATACTTGCGCTTCATGTTGACAAATGAATTAAGAAAACAAATACATTAGTTACATTTATACCGTATGGGGACCACATATTGTCAATAAATTATACGACGTACTTGTTATCGCCTTTTCTGACGATATACAAAAAATTAACGAAATCGGTCCAGTAATTAGGTCAAAAAGTAGAGTTTTAATTTTGAACAAATTTAAACACTCTGTAGAATTGGATCACTAGGTCAATGACTCAATGAACTTGAATTCCTGTAAGGGTCAGCGCACACCAATAACAGAGGAGAGCGGAACATTTTTTGAAACCACAAATAAAATGACTAATGCCCGTTTTCACCAACAATCCCTAAATTTTAAGTAACCCCTAAGAGATTTTAGGTGACGGTATCGTTTGTGTTAGTGTCACCTAAAATCTCTTAGGGGTTACTTAAATTTAGGGATTGTTGGTGAAAACGGGCATAGGACTATAGCATACAGTGCAAAATGAAATACACGTCTAAACTTGATGCTCGACCATGCTCGAGCTTGCAAGATGAGTGTTCGAGTATGTGTTCTACATGGGCGACCACGCTCGAGCCACCCGCGTTTAGTTTCATTAGTATTGCCACAGCGGGAAAACTATGTGGACGTATGTTTACTACCCACGGCGCGGCCGGTGTAGGTAAAAATCAACGTCGGATTATGGCATCAAACTGGTCCTGCACGCTCACCTGGCAACCCAGAGCATTTTCAACGAAGCTTGCTCACGGGAGGGGCGACTGAAAAAAATTTTGACTGCTGTCGAGCAGTCAAAATTTTGCTCGAACATGCGAGAGCATTTTGCAGTTTGGTGTGCGCTGGCCCTAACACTGAAAAGCGACGTTGCCACGTAGTGCAAAACTACAAACTATCACGAGTTACGTAGGTACCTATTCTAGTTATTTGCCTAAATGTAAAAATGGTACACCTAAAAGACAAAGTGGAATTTAATGTAACAAATTTTAATTCAACGTTCGACTGTGCAAACTAACCGTGTATGGGGGCCGCGGCCGCGGACCGTGCTACCCGACTTCCACATTCGTTTCGCTACTATTATGAATTTTAATACTGTGACGATACGGCCCACTGCCTCTCTCTCACAGACAGAAGATTTTTAAATTAGATTATTAAATTTTATAATTAATATTGTTTTTCTTCGGTATACTAGTACCTACTTGGAATTTCCTCTTGAACAACCTCGACCTGCCACGCTCGAAACTTTCTTTTCCAAAAAATACAATTCACTGGGACGCGCCAGTATTTCCTGCGGGTGTACGTCGGCAGCGGTGTCTTTTGACGGCTACCTATAATAGGCGGCACGAGGCACGCGGCTTTCTTCAAAGGCCTTTGAGCGGCGCCGGCGCTGCGCGTGGCAGGCCGGCGGGGGGAGGGGGAGCGCGGGCGCGGGGTGCGCTCGCGCCACGTAGTGTAGGACGTCTGTTATTGACTATTAATAATTATCGATAAAAAAATGTTGTTTAGCTTTAAATACTTATGTGGTGCTAAGGTGTTTTTAGAATTATCGTGCTGTTATGAAAATACTAAAAAAACAATATGCCCTAAGTATTTAAAACTAAACAGCTTTTCTGTTTAAGTGTGTTCTTATTCAATATTATTAAGTAGATTTAGAGATAAAATGAACCACAAAAAATTATGCATTGTTTTACCATGTTACATAGGAAGCAACCTATAAAAAAACTCGTACCTACGAGCTTATTATTACTTATTGATAACAATTAAATTTCTACTATTACTGATCAGCTCTTGGGCGATCGACAGACCCGTTTGATACTCAGAAAGTCACAAAACGTTACTTTCGTTTTTTTTTATTGTTCTTCCAGTTATTGTTAAAAATATTAAAACATTCGAATCACACAAAGATCTTGTATTCTAATGCCTTGTTTAGGTAGCAGATTAGTAAGTGTAAAAATTTATCGATATCGATTAGGACGATAATTACAACGTTGACCCTACATTATAACTTTTATTTTTTTCGCTATTTCGGATTTCGGAAGTTCCGACTTCCGACTTCCGCATTGTCAGTTACCGCGCTACCTCTTCCGGGATAGTGTGTGTGGCTTTCGCAGAGATTTCGTTGAACCTAATTGCGAGCATTGCTTTAAAACGCGATATTAATAAATACAATTACAAAGTTTAATATTTTTTACAGTGAAATTGACACTTATTAGTTTATTAACTACTTGACTTTGTGTGTGTGTAAATTGTGTTTTAAAGTTTTATGTATTTAGTTTTTACAGTGAATTTGACACTTGACTTTTGTGTACGCGTGTCTTTTTAACAATATGCCAAGACAACAGCATTTGTACAGTGCTGCAGAGTATACTGACATGGTATTATTGTATGGCGAATGCAGCCAAAATGCAGCCCTAACTGTACGTACCTATCGTGAGAGATACGGCGCTACTTGCGTCTGCCCTACTAGTGTCCGGACAATCCTGGGAGCTGTCCAAAGGATCAGGGAAAATCAGCACATAGTACCCAACACTCATGAAGGAGTTGCTCCACGTCACGTTCCGTCCTCCTTTGAACAACGGGTCTTAGAACATTTCGATCGGAACCCAACCTGCAGCCTAAGGCAAGCTGGGCGTGTATTTAGAATGAGTCATAGAACAATACATCGAGTGCTGAAAAGGAACAAACTACGACCTTATAAATATGCAAAGGTGCAGGCGCTGCTGCCACGAGATAAGCCGATTAGAGAGTTTCACTGCCACTGGGTACTGGAAAAAATCATGAAGAGACCAACGTTTTTTATCAGATGTGTTTTGGACAGATGAAAGCACGTTTACTCGAAACGGCATGTGGAATCGACAAACGATGCGTCACTGGAGCCGTACGAATCCGCATTTATTTAGGGAATCAGCTCATCAATACCGCTTTTCCGTTAATGTGTGGGCAGGTATTCACGGAGATCAAATAATCGGCCCTGTTTTTATCAACGGAAACCTGAATGCACAGAAGTTTCTAGATCTTCTTAACGGACCAATAACCGAATACTTAGATGGATTGTCTGTGGTAGCTTACACGAGGGTATGGTTTCAGTTAGATGGAGCTCCTCCACACTCCGTACTCCTCGCGAGAGAGCGGCTTAACACCATGTTCGGCGAGCAATGGATTGGGCGCTACGGCCCCCGTAGGTGGCCAGCTCGGTCACCCGACCTTACTCCTCTCGACTTCTTTTTATGGGGCTTTATTAAAAATGAAGTTTACTCGCGGGTCTCCGAAACCGAAAATGAACTGCGTAATCGTATTGTCGCCGCCTTTGACAAATTAAAAGCCATGGCTCTGGATCCTGAACGAAATTTGTTGAGCAGGCTTCGGGATAACATTGTGCGGCGGTGTAACTTGTGCATTCAAGAACGTGGTGGTCATTTTGAAAATTTGAAAATTTAAGTTGCTACCTATTCTTTTCGGAACGAATGTGTAATATTGAATTTATTTCGTTCAGTTCAGTTATCGCGAAATAAATAAGTGGCGGTAAAAATGAACTCAGTGAATTTTATTTTCGTCGCACATTGTCAAATGAATCAAAGTCGGCACTTTGATTTGACGCCGACAAAAAAGGCCGCGTGCATCGTTGCCGCTCTTCGCTCCGGGGTCAAGGTATGTTGTCTAAACAGAGTGTTTTCTTTTACTGAATTTATTTTAATGTTTATTTTGTTTGAAAATTTTACTTTTTTAATTTTCGGTTTTTAGTTTAACATTTAATTTTGCTACACTTTTGTGGACTAGTATTACTTGAGGTTTCATTTATTGCCTATAAGTGAGTTCCATACTGTATACACAACTATGCATTATATACATTTAGGGGAATCACTGAGTGTAGAGTGCGTTTCAACAAATAGTTCTTATGCCGTTATTACACTAGATACACTTTAAACCCAAACAACGGGTTACAGTGTCAAATAGAAATAGAATTTTAGAACTGCTAAAATTACTAAACTAGTAGTCACTAACATAGTCTCCAAGCTTTGATGTAAAACTAAGCAAACATGGTATGAACATAAATTAGTTTTACTGAAAAATGTTAAAATATGCCAAATTTTACGATAATGCTAAACATCCTGCTGTAGCTTATAAATGCTAAAAAAGTACTTTTAAAATTCTTTTAATTGTACTCTTAAAAATGCTAAAAAAGCAGGATCCTGCTAAAAATGGCAACCCTGCAGAGTACATTGATTGCAGTGTGACCAGCCCTTATGAAAATTTTCCCCCAATTTTTTTTCAGAACCCCCTAAAAACCCCTAAATTGTTTCGTAGTTCACCAAATAAACCGTTACACATCAGTGAACGGAAATAAAACATGGAAGTATTCCTAGCTTCAGAAAATGACCCAATGCAAATTGCGCTGCAGGGGGCGGGGCTTACCAATTGCGCCGCGCACGTGTTTAGTTCGTCTGTAGTTGACAACAGCGGCGGTCGACAAAATTATTTTTCGGTTTTTGCTTTCTAAACATTTAAAAATGCCTTCTTGTGCAGTAAAGTGGTGTATTAATCAATCACATAATTATGCATAAAAAACATGTTGGGATTAGGTTTTACGTGTAAGTACGTCGCAATTAATTATTTTTCTATTATAAAAGAATTTTGACAGGAAGTCTATGGGGATGATGTTATGCCAAACAAACAATTTAATTTTCTTCCCCTTTTATCACAATTTATGATACATTAAACAACATATTCTTTCTATGGCACACACGACACGGCACGACACGGTTGGCGCAGTGGCTGAGCGATCGACTGCTGCGCAGCGTGTTGCGGGTTCGATTCCCGCCCAGGGTAAACATTTGTGTGATCAGCACTTGTGTTCGCCTTGTGTCTGGGTGTTGTTTATCTATATATGTATGTATTTACAAAAAAAAAATGTATTTGTGTATGTATATCAGCTGTCTGACACCCATAGTACAGGGTCTCCCTAGTTTGGGGTCAGATGGCCGTGTGTGAAAATGTCCCCACATATTATTATTATTATTATGGGGATGGCACTATTCAAAATATACCAAGTTATTGTAGACACATACAAGTTTCTTTAAGTTAATAACATGAAGAAAATAGATGTTCTTGTTGTATTAATAAAATATAAAATAAAATATTTAAATGATTTACCTGCTCACAAATCTATTTAGTAAGTAATTGGACAGTTGAGAACTATTTAAAATTTGTTTCCCTATTATTAAGCATGGTGTACAAGGACTGGGCCCAAGCTCCATACATTTTGAAACAACTCCTTTAGAAAGTAGCTACATATGAATTGAAAAAGACACACTGGTACTTGCCTGGTTTCGAACCCACAACCTCATGAATGAGACGCGGGCGCCTTAACCATTAGGCCATCACGACTCTCTTTTTATTGTTTTAGTTGTACCTACATAATTTTATTGTTTTATTTTTTAATGTCAAGAATATTATTTAATAATAAATTAAAAATATAAGTACCACACATTTTTTTAACCTACCATATAATTGAATTTTAGCAAACACTGATCTATTTTGCAAATTGCAAAAAACGTAACCATACTTGAATTTTGCAGGCTACCCTGGCGCTTGCAGGCTACCCTGGCGATTAATTATTTGCGTTGCACTTTATTACATAAAACATCCCGGGCGATGACTTGTAAGCGCAGTGATGACGTAGAAATGTCGTAAGCGACCTATATGTTAGAAAGGTAATTAGACCCAAATCTTCAGGCAATAAGGCCGATTTTACACTGTGCATGCTGAATATTAATACATTTTCGGCGAATCAGCGACGAGATTCCGTTTCCGATGTGTCAGTTTGTTTGAAATATTGTGTCAAGATGCGTGCTTAGTTTCCTTGAAGTAATGCTTCCATGTTTTATTTCCGTTCACTGTTACACATTAAGTTAGTAAATTATTTTATGAAATAATACAGTATAACATGCCAAGTTGTTAATTATTTCCAGAAACGCGACATCATCCCGTTCCTCGTTTTCGTTTGACGTCTCACTTTCTTTATCATATCAACAGTGGGTTCAAATTTTACACACGATCCATAATTCCGATTTAAGGAAAATCGTACCATCATGATGCTCTGTAGGTACCATTTTAACGGATAAGCTGTTCCTCATTTAGTTTTTTATTGTCCCATATATAGAGAGGCATTGTCAATAATGCCAACAAAGCGAATTTTGAAATATTTTCAAATCGTTTGCAGATACCAGCATTGCAATCGGTTTAATACTTCTCCATAGAAAGCAGCGAAAAAACTCGAAACATGGTGTCCATGTTTTGTTTTGCAGTTGATGCCATTTCAAATCGACGTCATTTTTGTTGCCATAAACGGAACTCCATCTCATTTAAAGTGGCCCTAAAATAACCCCCAAAAAATTCCAGCCCCTAAAAATGTCCCCTTTATCACTTCTAGCCCCTAGATTTGGGGGCAAAACCCCTAAGTTCGCAACCGTCAACCGTGATTGATTGGATTGGTTAAAATATTGCTTTCGTTCGCCCGTTCGGTTCAAATGTTCAATTCAATCGGTCCGTCGCGTCGGACCGGCCGGCGAGGCAGCGATCGATACACGCCTTATTCACCACCCATCTTGCTGTACGTCCTGCCAAGGTCATACACAATGCACGATGCAAAGGTACTGTGAAAAAAACACAAATAATTATTGACGTACAGCAAGCTTATTCACGGCGGTTTTGCATCGTGCATGACCTTGGCGGGACGTACAGCAAGATGGATGGTGAATAAGGGGCATTTTATTTTATTGGGTCGTACGTACGGGCTTAAAATAAACTATTTGTTTTGTTTGTGTTTAGCAAGCAGTGTTGCCACTGTTGCCAGGTCCAGAATAGTAGATTGTATGACAAGGGAGCAAAATTATATTTTTACGAAGAGGGCGCTATTTTGAATCCATAGCGAAGCGAAGGAAGGATTCTAGAAAAGAATCCCGAGCATAGCGAGGGAATCTACAATAGAATCCTGAACGTAGCGAGGGATTCAAAGTACATCGCCTGAGGAATAAATATTTTTGCTCTCGAGTCATATACTCTACTTACATATCCTTCTATGAGAAAATATTTCTCCCGGGATTTCGTAGGTATTAAGTTTTGTATAACGTTATTAGCTTCTGTTTTTATTGTTTCAGGAGTTAATGCACTATCACTTTCAGAACTCGACGTGGAACTTTTTTTTTTGCAAAATACAATAAAGTCCGTTACCGATTACAAGAAGAGTGAAGTAAATCGTGTGTTTTTGTTTTTTTTTTTTTTAGTTACCTCGCCTCCGCGTACTGCGCACCATACAGCCAGTACATTGCGTTCGATTTCAATGAACGATTCATGATCCAAAATCAAATCTCATTATTGCCCGCTAAAAAGTCTAGTGGAGAAAAGAGCTACTTTGCTCCGGCTCATTGAGGAACAAAACGACACTTTTCGAATAGAAGAGATGAAATAGTAGATTGTATGACAAGGCAGCAAAGTAATATTTTTACGGCGAGGGCGCTATTTTGAATCCAGAGCAAAGCAAAGGATTCTAGAATAGAATCCCGAGCACAGCGAGGGATTCTTAAATAGAATCCTGAACGTAGCGAGGGATTCAAAGTACATCGCCTGACGGAAAAATATGTTTGCACTCGAGTCATATACTCTACTTTTCATCTCCTTTCTATGAGAAAATATTTCTCCCGGGATTTCGTAGGTATTAAGTTTTGTATGACGTTATTAGCTTCTTTCTATTTTTATTGTTTCAGAAGTTAAGCACTATCTCTTTCAGAATTCGACGTAGAACTCATGTTTTTGCAAAATACAATAAAGTCCGTACCGATTATAAGAACAGTGAAGTTTTAGAGGCGAGTGTCCTCTAGTATAAAGTTTACGGGTAAATGACAACACCGAGCGAGTGTAGAAAATGGAATGATTTATTAAAATAAAATGAGCCCTATTATATTACAAACTTAAACCTATGCGTAGTGATATACCTAAATGCTAAAATATGTACAACCAATCAGAGCGCAGGATTCCTAAGTATTTAGATCGATCGCGGTCGCGATTCACTCCGCGGGTCAAACCATAAATATCCCGCGCTTCTAAGGGGCGCTTTAGTCTGCGTTCGCGCTCCGTGGCGGAAGGGCGCATGTGTATGCTTTCAGGATGGCGGCGCGCGGAGGTCGCGCTACCGCTACATAGCTCCCCCTCAAGCGAAGCGTACGTTATTTTTCACTCTGCGGCCGGATCTTGTGACGTAGGTGTTGTTGCGCGTTGAGCTCGATGGATGAAGTGCAGCTGATGAGTTGGAATTAGCTTGAGTCGACGTCGGTGCGATCGGTGGCGGTGTTGCTGGCGCTGTCGATGCCGGCGGCGGTGGCGACGGCGGCGACGAGCGTGGCGTTACTGTAGTCTGTGTATTGTCACTGTTGTCTTCGTTGTATAGATGTGCAGGTTTTAATCTGTCGACTGACACAACGGTGGTACGTAACGGTAGTTGCAGTGTGAATAGTTTTCCATCTTCGCTGCGGTGTAGTACTTCAAACGGGCCGTCGTAGGGTGGCGTGAGCGGTCTGCGCACGGTGTCGTTGCGCAGAAACACATGTGTACAGGTTGCGAGATCTTTGTACACGAATGTGTTCGCGTTCGTTGAGTGCGTTCTTCTCACAGGCGACAACGACGACATTGTTTCAGTCAGCTGGCGAACAAACTCGGCGTCTTCGATATTCGGCGTTGTAGGCACGAAGAAATCAGACGGGATGCGTATTGTTGTACCGTATGTCATCTGGGCCGGGCTGACGGAGGTGTTCTCATTAAGTGCGGTGCGAAGTCCTAGGAGAACTGTGGGTAACTCTTCACTCCAGCGTGTTGAGGCCGATCGCGCCATTAACGCGGACTTTAGTGTTCGGTGCCATCGCTCGACTTGACCATTTGCCTGCGGGTGAAATGCAGTGGTCCGAATGCGAGTGACACCAAACTTCTTCATCAGCGACGTAAACAGTGCAGACTCAAACTGTCGTCCTTGGTCCGTAGTAATTCGTAGCGGGCAGCCGAATCGCGATATCCATCCGTCGTACACAGCTTTCGCTACTGTTTCAGCAGTGATGTCACGCGTAGGTATCGCCTCGGGCCATTTGGTGCAGCGGTCGATCATCGTGACTAGGTATCTATAGTCATTAGATAGCGGCAGTGGTCCGACGAGGTCCAGATGAGTATGTGCGAACCTAGTAGATTCTTGGAATTCACCGAGTGGGCTTTTCACGTGTCGATGAACTTTAGCGCGCTGACACCCAATGCAGGCCCTTGCCCATGTAGCTATGTCCCGGTTCATAGAAGGCCAGAAGTACTTCGTTGCTATGATTTTTCTTGATGTTCGAACTCCGGGATGACTTAATTCATGTTGCGCTTTGAAGGCGGCAAGACGATAAGTTGATGGTAAATAAGGTCGAATGTTCGCTGTAGATGTTTCGCATAGTATAGGTCGTTGAACTCCGGGCATAGTCAGTCGGGTAAAGTTGAGTTTGGGGTTGTTCAGGCAAGCTTGTAACTCAGCATCGTTTTCATATTCTTGAACGAGTTTGTTGTAGTCGATAGTTGAGTTCAGTAGTTCGACTTCTGATATCCGTGATAACGCGTCAGCTGCTTCGTTTTTATCGCCATGAATGTACTTGATGTTTGTGCAGAATTGACTTATGTAGTGAAGTTGTCGCTCTCTTCTTGGTGTGTCGGTACTGCTCGGCGTTCTTGTAAGCGCGTACGTTAGAGGTTTGTGATCGGTGCAGATCGTGAGGTCATTGCCCTCTATCAGTCGACGTAAATTCTTAACAGCTGTGTACATCGCAAGTAGTTCGCGGTCGTACACACTGTATCTTCGCTGCGTCTCGCTCATTGTCTTGGAGTAGTAGGCGAGTGGTTTCCACACGTTGTCAACCTTCTGTTGAAGTACGGCGCCGAGACTGGTATCAGATGCGTCGGTAAGTAAACAAAGCGGAGCGTTTTGTATTGGATGCGTCAGAACGGTCGCCTCGAGTATGCTTTGGCGGCATTGTTCGAAGGCTTGTTCGGCTTCAGGCGTCCAGGCGATTGGTGATTTATCGTTCTTTTTGCTATTGTGTAGGTACTTGTTTAGTAGGTTTTGATGTTCGGCTTGATGAGGTAGGCAGCTGCGGTAAAAGTTGATCATGCCTAAAAATCTTCTGAGTTCTTGTATTGTAGTTGGTTTCGGATAGGTGATTATTGCTTGAATGCGATCTTCAGTGGGTTTGATTCCGTCTTGCGTGACTTCGTATCCGAGAAATTGTATTTTGTTCGTGCCGAATTCACACTTATCGATGTTGAGTGTGACGCCATAGTTGTTCAATCGTTCAAGTACTTGATGTAGGTGGCGCTGGTGTTCTTCTTCATTCGTTGAGTAAACAAGTAAATCGTCGACGAAACAAAATACTATGTCATCGAGTCCACGTAATACTTCGTGCATGAAACGTTGAAACGTTTGACCTGAGTTGCGTAGGCCAAACGTCATGCAGTTAAACTCGAAGAGACCGAATGGTGTTATAATGGCGGTCTTCGCAGCGTCTTTTTCACCGATTGGTATAGAAAAATATGCCATCTTCATGTCCAGTTTTGAAAAGACTTTTTTCCCGTGTAGTTGGTACGTAAAGTCTTGAATTCTCGGAATTGGATAGCGGTCGGGTACAGTCACGGCGTTAAGTCTTCGGTAATCGCCGCATACACGTAGTGAACCATCTTTTTTCTTGACGACGTGTAGTGGACTGGCCCATGGACTCTTCGAAGGTTTGCAGATACCCATCTCCATCATCTTTTCGAATTCGAGTTTTGCGGCGTTGTATTTGTTCGGAGGAAGGGGGCGTGGCCTCGAGTAAATAGGTTGTCCTGTTGTTTCTATGCGGTGTGTTACGTCGTGTTTAGCCGGAGTCTTGAGTGACATGGGTCGCAGAATGTCTGGATACTTCTTCAGGATGTCATGATATGCGTGGTTACGGTCGATTATGTAGACGGTTTCTTCAGTTGACTGTACTTGGACGGCGTTAACGCTGAGATCGGTAACGCGGTCGATTAGTCTTCGGTGATGTAAGTCGACTAGTAAT
The DNA here is from genome assembly GCA_947361185.1 of Charanyca ferruginea. Lineage (NCBI taxonomy): Eukaryota > Metazoa > Arthropoda > Insecta > Lepidoptera > Noctuidae > Charanyca > Charanyca ferruginea. The sequence continues at coordinate 13,101,857 of OX376059.1, read as the reverse complement.
TTGTGATTTACTAGAAAATCTGCGCCCAGTATCGATGTCTTCACGTCAGCGACGACGAATGTCCATCTGAATTTTCTACGTAAACCTAAGTTGAGCTCGAGTGTACGCTCTCCGTAGGTACATATTTCTGTGCCGTTCGCTGCGAATAATTTGTAGGTGTTTTCTGTCGGCTTCAAATATTGTTTGTTTCTTGCTGCTAACACAGATATGTCGGCTCCGGTGTCGACAAGAAACTTCTCTCTGTTGTTAATGTCGGTGATGCATAGGCGGTGGCTTCGTTGATTAACATCGACTCCCGCCACAGTCGATGTATGTTCTAGTTTTCCCGCTTCTTTGTTGCACACGGGGACTCACACCTGCGAGCTTCTTCTCCGAATCGGTGGTGATACCAACACAGCCAATCAGCGTCGCCCGGCTTGCTTGGCGCGCGGGAATTTTGGCGCGAACCGCTGCGTTGCCGCGACGCGGACTGGTGGCGGGAACGGGGGCGAGGGCGGCGGGGGTACGCCGCGCGCTGTTGTTGACTCGTGCGTAGGTCAGCGATCTCGAGTGATAATTTTTCGATTTGTTTTGATAACAAATCGACTTGTAGGTTCGTCATGGATGCAGCATTCTGTTGGCTTTCGCGTTGACTTGACGTGGTTGCGGTGGAGACTGCGGCGACTGATGCTGGCTCGAAGTGCTCCATCATTTTGTCGGCCATTGCAGCTAGTATCTCGAGCGTGGATTCGGTGTTTACAGAGAGCACGGCGCGGACTTGCGTGGGCAGCTGGTTGAGCCACATGACTTGGAGTGCTTCATCTGTTAGGAGTTTCCCGCTCAAATCACGCATCTTGCGGAGTAGCTGGGTAGGTTTCTGGTCGCCGAGTTCGAGGCCGCCGAGTAATTTCTGTAGCTGGCGATGGTCTGATTCCTGGTATGTTGATATCAGCCTGTTCTTGAGTGCGGTGTACTTGCCAGAACTAGGTGGATTGAGGATGATATCGCCAATCTGTTCTAAATCGTTGTAGCCCAGCTGTGTGACGACGAGGTTAAATCTCTGTTCTTCTCCGATTTTACTGGCAGCGATGGCGGCTTCAAATTGTGCGAACCAGAGACGGGGGTTTTGGCGCCAAAAAGGTGGTATTCGTGCTGGTAATGATACCGTAGCCACGTCGCTCTTCGCTGTCACGGTTCCTTGGGCGTCACAGAAATCTTCGGCATTATCCCTTGACATGATGCTGTTTCACTTGATCTCGACGGTTCTTCACTATTAGAAGTATCTGAAGGTAGGCGTCTTGATTCAGGATTGTCGGGTCACCAATTTAGAGGCGAGTGTCCTCTAGTATAAAGTTTACGGGTAAATGACAACACCGAGCGAGTGTAGAAAATGGAATGATTTATTAAAATAAAATGAGCCCTATTATATTACAAACTTAAACCTATGCGTAGTGATATACCTAAATGCTAAAATATGTACAACCAATCAGAGCGCAGGATTCCTAAGTATTTAGATCGATCGCGGTCGCGATTCACTCCGCGGGTCAAACCATAAATATCCCGCGCTTCTAAGGGGCGCTTTAGTCTGCGTTCGCGCTCCGTGGCGGAAGGGCGCATGTGTATGCTTTCAGGATGGCGGCGCGCGGAGGTCGCGCTACCGCTACAAAGTAAATCGCGCGCTTTTGTTTTTTATTTTTAGTTACCGCGCCTCCCCGTACCGTACAGCCAATATTACAGTCAGTAATTTATACAATTTGCGTTCGATTTCAATGAACGATTCATGTTCCAAATACAAATCTCATTACTGCCCGCTAAAAAGTCTAGTGGAGAAAAGAGCTACTTTTCTCCCTCTTATAGAGGAACAAAACAACACTTTTCGAATAGAAGGGATGAAAAATATATTATGCTAAATCTACAATTAGAAAATGCTGAAAATATGTTAAAGGTTTACTGAAAGTGCTAAAATAAATCTCACTACGACTACCACTTACAGCGAGACTAGTCCACAAGTTCAAAGTTGCTCAGCGGGCAATGGAGCAAGGATGTGGCGACATCTATCGCACTGATACGTACTACAACCGACGCTCCCTAGATCGCCCAAGCAGAGTTTTCTGCGACATTAGCATCATACAAAATCCCGACTACAACCGTTGGGCATTAGTCCACCAGACATAACACCCGTCTGGTCGGAGGATCCTCCCTTTTCTATAGAGGATGAAGAACTTTCCACTCTGTTCCTCATACATCTAAACTGGTGACCCCGCACATGAACGTCAACGCAGCCTTCGTGCAGTTACTTCATGAAGACCTCACTTCGTCAAGCTCTCGAGCAACGAGTCACACAGCCAGCTAGCATCCACGGCTTATACGGGTAGCCTTACCACCAGCATGCAGCGAACGCGTATACCTGGTTACATCCTCAGCCCCATCAGCAGCCTTGGCACACCACACTGCACTTCAGCCGGTCAGCAAGCAGAGACGCACTACTCTCCTTGTCGTCGCAGCAGCCAGCCACTACGCATCACTGCACCACTCCGATGCGGAAATCCGTTCCTGACGGGCGTTGGAGCAGACTTAAACCTGGAGTGCAGATCGCAAATCGGTAGGCACAGAGTGGGATGCCCTTCAGCCAGATGGATTGATGACCTGAAGAAGGTAGTCGATGGTAGCTGGATGCGGAAGGCAGAGGGAGGACCGGAAAATGGTGCGCCATAAAGAAGGCTTATACTATGGCTATACTTTCGACTGTACTATGATTAGATATTTATTTTGCCATCATTTGAAAATACTCTGCACGTTTATGATACAAATAGGAGGTTTTGGATGCAAAAATGTATCTTATACATTATTATCATCCAAAACCTCTTCTTATTTTTTCCTTATCTTCTGTTGCTGCTGACAATATCAGAAGAACTCCCATTTTTTGGCGTTTTGCCAAAACAGGTGGCAATATGAATAAATAAAACGAGTTCTCTCATTTAATTCGTTCGACTACATTACCACTCTATAACTCTATGGATTACATCTAGCACGCTGGTTGCGCGCACGATAGTGAGTATGCTACGTCTAGCGCTGCGGCCTTGATCAGACGAACAGCGGGGATGGATCGTGAATAAGGCGCTTTAGGGCATTTAAATGAGAAAGTTGTTCTATTGCCTAATTCATTTTTCCATCTGGCAGCACTGAGAGAACCCCGATCGCGAACGAGAACGAGAACGGAGTACGGACCACAGACTTGTACAGACTACTTTCACTATTATACTTACAGAGATTCTCCAGCACTTTCAGTCACGCACGACGATTTTCTTATTGTTTATTGTAAAGTAATAAAATATAGTTATTTCATTGGACCGTTTTATTTGAAATTAGTAACCAGTTGTGCAAATAAAAAAATATTATATAGATACTTATAATTATTTCACCAGATTAGTTAATTTTAAAACAGTAATTTGATTTTATGATCGTGCTCGTTTGCAATCAAGAGTAACCAGTTGTACATACAAATCAAAGAAAATATGTAGTTATGATTCTTTTACTACATTAGTCTAGTAACACAGTTATTTTATAATTATATTCACAGAGTACATTGTTTAATTAACTGATTATATTATTCTAACGTGCTCATATTCGTATTATGACTGTTATGATGAACCTTTTTCCTATATTCCTATCCGACTTTTACCTATATCCCTAGGGATATAACTTAAATCCGCTAAGATATGACTATAACACGGCTTCAATCATTATAGTATTGCGACAAAGAAAATATTATGTCAAAGAAAAATAAATATTTATTTAATTATTATTTAAATAATTCATAATCAGAGCTGGCAACACTTACCCGAGAGTGAGTGAGATTGTGAGATGTTCGTCGTATTATCGTAATTCGTAAAATTCTTCAGGGATTGTCTTAGTTTTGCATTATAATTTCTAGTTCACGTTGCATAAAACTATATATTAAATTGGATCATTAAAATGGATAAAAGGAAACTATCTACCGCGGGGGACAGCCTGTATCTAATACTACAAGTCCCAAAAACTGCTACACAAGACGATGTCAAGAAAAGCTATCGGAAATTGGCGTTAAAATACCATCCCGATAAAAATCCTAACAATCCTGAAGCTGCCGAGAAATTTAAAGAAGTAAACCGTGCACATACGATATTAAGTGATGCTACGAAACGTAATATATATGATAATTATGGATCTCTCGGGCTGTATATCGCTGAGCAATTCGGAGAAGAAAACGTCAACGCCTATTTCGTAGTGACAAGCACTTGGTGCAAGGCCCTGTTTATCGTATGCGGCATTTTGACCGGATGCTATTTCTGCTGTTGCCTATGCTGTTGTTGCAACTGCTGCTGCGGCAAGTGCAAGCCGCGTCCTCCTGAGGAGTCCGGTGATTACCACACGCTGGAGAGGGATGACTCAGACGGCGTGCAGGCCGTGACTGTGCAGCCCGGTGGAGAAGGCCGTCCTAAGGGAGATCAGGCGCCTCCCATCGCCATGCCTGCACCTGCTCCAACTGGAGCCTCAGAAAACACCGGTTTGAACACAGGTGGGGTCAATTATGGAATTTCAAATTAAACTAGCAAACACAATAGTACTACATCAAATGTCAACCCCTTATTTAAGTACTATTAAGTATCTTCAGAATAATATTCAGTTACATTACAGGTTACTAACAGAGTATGTAGAGATTCAGTGACTTATTATTCAGTATTGTTTTCATATTATATGTAAAAAAAGCAGAATGGTTGATGGGAAATAGTTATACTCTCTTTGCAGCAACCTTGCAAACATTTAATCAATTGATATGAGTAAGATAATATATATAAATTGATCATTACATTGTTATATAATAAGAATAAAAAATAAAAAGATTATTCATAAACTCTACTCCATGTCGTTTAGATAAATACAATGCCTTATTTATATATCAAAGTTTTATGTCCAACTAGTTAATTAAAACACTAGATATACATAAAACTTAATAGTCATGAACTTGTTTCTCTATGAAAATGCATGCAGGTGTTCTTTTGACCGCCAGTCACATATAGATGACGAACCGAAATTTGCCCATCACTGCACAGTTATGACTACATGACAGATATGCCATATGAATTACTATTCTGAATTACGATGAATAATGAATTACTACTCTATGGAATAACATATAGATATGTACTTCCATAGAGTAGTCATTTGTAGCTTGGTGTCAAGGGCACTTTTTTGCTTTTATGACATGGTGGTCAACAGGTTTCCCTCAAAGTTGGGATTTAGGCATTATATTCATGCCAAGTAACATTCTATTAAATTCAAATTATTTTAAATATATACACATATATCTACATCAATAACAATTCGACCTTGATATTGAAATGCCAACATAGTAAATGCATTTAACAAAAACTATTTTGAACTATTATAAATACAGTGGGGATAAACCAAAGTAGATTTAGTCTGAACAAGGGCCCATAGGCGTGCAGGTTTAAGAAGTATGTATGATAAATAAAAACACATTTGTGATATTTCCCTTCAATGTTAGTAGACACAATACTTTTTTTTTATAAAAACAACAAGAATTTTGATGTTTAAGCATAAAATATTTCCATAAATAATGTATGATTTTAGGTAATTATTATAAAGTGAGAGTGATTGGCTCTCAGATGCTGCACTGAAACTTGCTTAATGGACACACTTGATGTGCTGTTGGTACTGGTCTTTTTCCACTACTCTTGCATTATCAAATTTATATTTAGCAAATCATTCATGATTAATATAATAATTATTATGAAATACTTCAAATTGGCCTTAAAACTATTAGTTAGTTTTAAGAGTTAAGAGTAAAGCTAGTTATTGGACTAATATTTGTAGTCAATTGCAGATTGTGTAGTATTTAATGAAGTTGATACAATACTCAGAGAGTTCATTAGTGGTAAAAAATCAGTATCGAATTTTCCCAATATTAGCAATTTGCTTTATTCTCACAAGTTTCTTATTATTTTTTTATTTATTATCAACTTGTGGCAAAATGGTATTTTACCTGAAAAATTATTGATAAAATCAAGGAAATATTTTTATAAGTTACACATTTAGTGAGAACTTTTCCAAAAATTAAAAGATAAATATAAAGAGGTAGAGTTAAACCTGCATTATTGATGCAAGCATAATAGGGTATTTTACCAAAAAAATCTAATTAGTCCGTCAGTTAGATTATCGAAAAATATTGGATACGTATTTTTTGTTTTATCAAATCCATAAAACCTGACGAAGATAAAACGCATCAAAGATCATGAGGGCTTGTGACGTCACTTCGCCGGTAAAAGTGTACTGACATAGTGATGTCACACGAGTTTTCGACGCACTGTATCTCTTCTTCTTGTCTTCATTTTTTGTTTACGTAAAAAAAGAAAAGACATCCAATATTTTTTGAAAATCTATCTGACGGATTAATTAGATTTTTTTGGTAAAATACCCTATTGATGAGAAGCTATTTAAATTAATCTGTTAATTGGCTATAGTCACCACAGGCTAACAATTATCCCTCACCACAGAGCACAGGCTAACATGACATTTATCAGCATCTATTTGGAAATAGAGGTGTTTGTACTTGTATACATATAACTAGTTTTTGTCAAAGTGGTATTGGTTTCTGACCTTTTCAGTTCCATGACAAAATCATCAAGGTTCCATAAAATTACATATAGGATCGATTTTATTTTAGGCTGTTAAATAATTCTCCAGTTATGAAGATTATTTTAGAATAGCGCAATGTAACAATACCGAACTTTAAAACCATTATTTAAGAAATAGTGAAACAGTTCTATTCTTCATATTGAAACTGAATGTAAAGAATGGAATTATATCTAAAAAAGGTTTAAAGGTTTTTGTTCTTATTTTAACTGTCTTTAACTTATAATACTTGTGGGGTTTAAAAAATGGTCATTTTTGAGTGTTCATCGTTATGGAGTGTGGATTTGCCCTGTCTGCCTATCTTAAAAGATATGAATCAATAGACAGATCTGTATGAGAATAAATGTTATTACATATTACACTGCATTCAAAATTAAGTTTCTAAATATGTTTAATATTAAGTTCTCTATGGTACAACTAAGCATCCATTGGTATTGTTAATAGTACTAGTCATTCTAAAATCGACTTAATTTACACCTGTGTAAAGTTGATGTTTCTTTATATGGAAATTACACCAATGGGAAACAGGGATTTGAATAGACTGTGTAATGTTTTATCTCAGTTACCCTACTATTTAGAGTTACCCTACTAAGTAGAGAAATTCCTACATTTAGTAAACTAAGCACCATAATATGCATATATTTGTGTCTTATGAGTAGGAATTCATCAACATGATCAAACCATTTGAATTAGTACATCAGACCCAAAATGGACTAATAATTTAGACATGATGTAATAATAATAAATATGCTCACTAAATAGATCTATCTATTGGTATGTATCTTTTACTAGAGATTGGGGGTGGGGCAAAATTTGTGATTCTTGTTTGATTGAATCCAGTGGCAATCTTTTGCCAGGTCATTTATTTGAATTATTATCCAAATTTTATAGAATAATTTGTTTGATAAAATTAAAGAATCAAAAATCAGCAGTCTCCAAAAATTAATATGTATTATAATAAAATATGTATTAAATGTATAATTCTGGGCAAATATTGAAGTATTTTTTAAATAACTAAACAATGTAGTTTTTGGAGAGTGATCGTTACGGCGGGTATGCATACATCGGCGATAAGTAGATGTGATGTAGGAATACATTTTAGCCTCGTTTCCACAAGAAGGATATCTCGACAGTCGAGAGCATCATTCTTAAGTGTTAAGCGTTGTTTAAACAAGATAAGTGTAAACCCATTGCAGACCCACCATACCACTCAACATATCCCTGATGGTATGGTGGGTCTAAAACTATACCACTCACCTAACCTAACCCAAATGATTCACCAACAATAGAAGGGATCTGGCGCTCGGTGGCCGCTACCGCGGCACCGCTCGCTTCGCTCACTTGCCTTGGCGCTTTAATGGTCACAATTCTAACCTAACCCAAACGATTTTATTAGTGATATAGTTTTAGACCCACCACACCATGGGTATCGCCAGTGTTATGGTGGATCCGCACACGTGAAAACCCATGATTGCGCATGACTCGCATTTCTCACTCCGCGGTTGATATTGGCCCATCTATTCAGGCGGACCACGTCGATCACAAACATATGGCATAGTTGCTATGTGTTCTTTGTTCAAAAAAGGTGAATTTTTAAACTCCATAAAATAATTGATTTTTTCATTAAATTAATGGTATGTATGAGAACCATGGAAATATAGCACTTGTTCTGTATTATAATGGAAAATTAAAATATGTATATTATTGTGGGGTAGCAAAGCATGACGTCATATCTGTATTCCCTAAAGGGTTGGGCAGATGCGCATTACCCCCACATTACGCCAGTTATGTTAAAGTACCACCCACTCATGTATGTATTAGCAGGTGAGCCTATAACTATCAATCGGGTACAAATTCAAACTCGGGGATGCTACTGAGGAATTCCTAATGGATATATAAACCTAATAAACTTACCTGATTTGGAAATCAAACCCTGCACCTCACACTTAGTATTCGCACTTACGACTACTAGAAACTAACGAAGCAGTGGTGTGTGGGTACTGTGGGATACTTAGTAATTATAAATGTGCAATATCATCCATACTTAATGATTCCCACAGATAAAAACTAAAATTCCCAGGCCAAAATGCCAGGAAGATTATGGGCGTATGGGTTATAATACGTTTGTTACCTACCTACTTTAAGAAATGAATTCTTAGAATACAGTATATCAATACAACTATGTCATACAAATGGGATTATGGTTAATGGTATAGTATGTATACTTATAACTTAATTTCAAGTATAGAATTTGCGTAAAATATACCTAAGTTGGCATGTCAATCAAAATTTTACCTTCACTAAGGTCTAAAGATCCGAAATAGAAGTGATTCTAAAATTCAATTATTTTATAGAATTGTGTAACATTTTTAACTAACATTCCAACCTAGTATAGCGTTATAAAAAATATTTCATTGATTTACACTTATGTTGACACAATGGTGCCAATTCTGTTCTGCACGAGCTAAACTTATTTTTAGTTATTTATATCTCTTTCTCTCCAATGAAACAAGTAAGAGACAGATATTAATAAGAGCTGTCAATTTAAGGTGATTTAAAATACAAAAATTAAAGAAAAAACTGATTTGACATCTCTAACTTAGTTCTTATTTGTCGCCGTCCTTTTCTTCACCTGCCTGGCAGTAAAAGATGCCAATTGTCTAATTTTAGTTCATGAACAAAGGAATCGGCACCTATGTTGACTTTTTGACCTCATATTGTTGGGAATGAGCTAAGAATTGGAAACACGGCCGGCAGTTGGAACCAGATAGTGATCTCATTCATTAAAACAATTTTGTCAACCGGTAACTAGGGTTTTGTGAAATGGAGGCGCTGTAACATTAATAGTTGATTTTAGTTTCGACCGCAGTATGTCCACTTAGATAGAAACATTTGTTGGTTTGGTAACGCGTAGATTATACCAAACGTTAACCATGTTATAACAGTATAGTATCATTCTTATCCAGTACAGTATAAAAGGAATCATTCGATGTACAAACTCGATTAGTTGGTTGTTACGGTTCTTACCTATTGTGTTTGTGAGGTCCAACATAATGTAGAGTAAATGATTCCATTAGTATAATTATAGCTGGTTGAACTAAAATAAGAATAATATGTGTTGCTATCTTTGCCTAACATGAAAGCTGTATATTCTCATATTTTTATAAAATTATTCTGGTATACTATTAAGCGCATAAAAAACCGCTAGTAATAATTTTGATGCGTATTAAAATGCACCGAACACCGGACCTTGATTATTTAAATACAACCTTTATATCTACTTCGTGAATGCAACGAAATATTTAACTGTGTTATAAAATGTGGCCATTGCAGAGGCAGTTCCCTAAATGCCCTGCGGTTTCAGACCATGACATAGAATACGCGTAAAACTGTGAAATTATCCCTCCATATTAAATTTGGCTTGACTGAACAGATGTTGGTATGGTTTGCCATTAGCTAGATGACCCAGATTTTCTTGGCCAATGTTGAAGGACATCATTCAATATATAGTCTATTAGATATCATAAAAGTGCTGTGCCAAATAAAAAAAATGCAATGTTTCGTTAAAATATGTTATTCTCTTTATTTTTTTACGGTGGACTCAAATCTCTAAGGTGCGATGGGTGCTGTATCTCTGCGCTGTATGCGTACGTGTTTAAAAAATACTATTCTCAGTATGGTTCACTAGTAAAAGAAGCGTTTGACAAAGCAATAAAGCAATAGTTCCCATGAGTGAAAATAAATTGAAAAATAAAAATAAGTACAAAAAATACAACTTCAAACTCAAACTTATACAACTTCAAGTAAATTGACCAATCAGATTTGGTTCCATAGCAAAAATTTAAGAGAATCACATATCCTAGCGGAATAATATTACTTTTTTTTTGCTTTGCACTTTCACCATTAGCCCAAAAACGTACGAAAACTGAATGATGTCCTTAGGGACAGTCTAATTATTATCATATGGTGTAATTTAGTGTAAATACCTATCTAATAAGCAGACTAAAGGTCAGGCCAAACTGAGCAGCAATAAAATGCTTGAGCAGTTTTCATTATTAATTAAGAATGAACTAAAAATACATCACAAAAATGGAATTCAAAACTGTACTTACAAGATAGAATACCGTGTGCAATTTATTTCAACTCTGTTTTTGTTATGTTTTATCATTCATCATCAATCGCTGGCTGTGTTACTGGCGTAACACACAATCACAATCACTTTAATTTTGACAATTCAACATTATTCATTGTGTTATTTCCGTTGTCGCGGAGACAAATTAAAGCAATGCATTATGATCCCCCTTAGGGTAAGAACTCACGATGCGGTTTTCGCCCGCGCCCGCGCCCGCAGCGGGAGCCGCAAGCATCGTGAGTTCTTAGCCTAAGGCTAAGATCTCACGATGCGGTTTTCACCCGCGCCCGCAGCGGGAACCGCAAACAACCGCGCACACCGTGGGCGTAAACCGCGTCGTGAAATGTGCTTTGATTTTTTACATATAATATATCTGCATTCTACAGAAGCTGCAGGCCCGCAACCGCAGCCGGAAGCGGGAGAAACCCGCATCGTGAGTTCTTAGCCTTAAAAATGAAGGGGATTGTTTTTGTGAGCGAGTTACGCAAATGGGGTGTTGTTTTAACTTCAGTTAGGTAATTAAGTGTATTCAAATGGTCATTTCTTTTCGTGATTTTTATCAACCGCAATATTTATGTGTATGTTGTACCTACTTAGCTTGATTAAGTGAATGGAGGTACTTACCTATGAATCATAATGTAATTTGAATTGCTTTAATTAGCCTTCTGACGCCTGTGTTGGGTGTTTTAAATGTTTCTTTCTTAAGCTTATTTTTAGCATAAATGTCTATGTAGTTGTCGACCAAAATGAAACTTATGAGGTAATTTGTAAGGTAGTAGAAATTACGACAATTCAATTCGAATGTCTTGGATACGTTTCTTCCTACAAATATGTTGACATAAAACTAGTTTTGCTTGATAGCGTTCATTTCTGATTCAATTTAGAAAGGATTTTTGTGAGCTTTAAATTTTTTATTCTAAGATAATGTTATTTATGCTAACTTATGGTGAAGTGATTAAGAGAATCCAATTAAGTTATCTTCGCATAGGTAACATAGGTAATACTTTATGATGTAAAAATCAGTTATTATTAGGTACTTCTATGCTAACGCGAACATTATGTATTTATCTATAACGTCGCTGTAGCCATTCGATTGTGCTAATTGTATACAACACCCTTTTATTGCCACCCAGATTCATATTATCTACCTATTACCTAAACGATAACATTAGCTACTTAATATTTTTCTTGCTTGTTATAAAATTTATGCTAATAATATATTAGGTAAGAATAATATGAATGAAATCAATCGTTTGTTAATAAATATAATAATGATAGACATTGAAGAACTTAGTTAAGACCCACTTTGTAAGCCACGGGCACGGCCAGTTACGGCAGCTTGATGATTTACAAAATTTTAAGGTACTTATGCTACACATTTTAATATTACACTGTTAACTTTTTGACTAAATATGACATAAGTACCTATATTGCATTGGTTTCAAATATGTGTGATACTGTAAATTATTGTAGTTGTTGTAGTAACCGTTTGAAAATTATTAAAACTTAATGGCCCACTGGCTGACTGGCTCACGCAACTGCGAGCAGAAAAATGGACTATCTTGTTATGTCTCATGTGTATTATTATAAAGTTATGGTACTAGTCAACGAGTATTTATAACGACAATGTCAAGAAATAAGAATGTTAAAATGTAACTACACTTATAAACTTTCAATTAAATAAAAATCTACTTAAGAAACTTTCAATCTATTATTGAAATAACCGATACCTCTCGTTTTGTTTCTTTATTTTATCACTCACAAAACCATACAAATTCTTGGAAAACTCGTAATAATTTTAATTTGTCTTTTTTCTTGTTTCCAGGAAGCAGTATTCCAAAATACACATGAAGTATTTACAACTAGTCTAACATTATTTGTAAGAGAAAAGAGGAATGTACTTGTATAACCACCTGCAATGAACATAGGTACAGATGTAAGCCTAAATAAAGTTATTGTTCATCATATTAAATATTTTTATACTTACGTTTATTACGACAATTTATTATTTTCGCTTTAAAATATATTATACAACGTAATATTGTTTTTATTGATCGATGATAATTTTTAATGTTATAAATTATTCGACATTCAACTCTTACCGTAATATTTTTAAAATTTGGTGATGGTTTTTTACTATTTTTTTTTGAGAATATTTTATATTTCGAAAGGCCATATAAAGTAATCATTATGTACCTATGTATTTTCCTGTAGATATTCAAAATGTGTCCGTGTAATTATTATTATCCAATTATTGCTGCACACATAAATCATCAAAAGTACGGTCTGCTAATTAGGGAGACGATACATCGTTGGTATGAATAGCTAAATGAACGATTTATTGTAGTGATGTATAATAATATAAACTGCAGTTCTATCAGTGGCGTATTTTAACATTTGGGTGCTTGAGTTTATAAGGTCTGCCGCCCCCTAAAGATACCTAACAAATTTGTTAAATTTTCTTCTGACCATTCAAATTATATGAGTAACTTGTCGACCTATGCACAAAATAATTGAGAAAATGTAAGATGAAAAAGCGTGCGAAGTGAATTAGAAAATTTTTGCCACTGTCCATCTTCTGATCATTCATACAGATAGAAGTTACTTTGTCGACTTACCTACACCATAGCTGTGTGTAATTGTCCTTTTTATTATTACAAGCTTTTATTTAACTTTCACTAGTTCGTATGTAAGTTGTCGCTTCAAAATTTGCAAACCATTTTTCGACCATTTCTAGGTATCCAATTGAGCTGAAATTTTGCAAGCACCACAATGTTGTATATTATTATATTATTCAATATTGTAATAAATTCAAAATGGCTGCCGCTCCAAGATGGCGGATTACATATTTTTCCTCAACCCCCATAATAAGGATATCAGATTTTAATGAAAGAGTTTGAAGAGTAGAAAACGATAAAGTTAGTAAGAATAAAAAAGTAAAAAAATAAAATAAAAATAAAAAATCATTTTTAAAAACAAGCTTTTAACCTAAAAAAAATAATATAACACGAACTAAAAGGAAAAAGAAAAGCTTGAGGCATTGATATTGTGTAGTACACTTGTATAACGGACAGCGGTACATAAGTGCCTCAAGCTTTTCTTTTTTTTTCCTTTTAGTTCGTGTTATTTTCATTTTATTAAGCTTAAAAAGGACAATTTAGGATGCTAGAGTGAGTGACGTAACCTCGATAATAATTGGTGCACCCCGATTGATCTGACTCGTTACGAGAGGTTGGGTCCATTAGGTACATAGCATACGTAGTCTTTAAGTCAAATAATTAGGTTCTTTCTAAAACCGACCTCTAGGGGGTGAAATGTTGGGGGGTTCTAGTCTCTATTCTTTCTAATTATTTTTCAAACAGGGTTTGTAGGGATAGTTGAAGTATGTAGGTAAAGGGACCTATAAATGCTTGAATGATAGGGAAGGTTGTGAGGGGTGGCATGGCAGTGGCCTACGGCTCCTATGGCCATAGGGTTAAAACGCCACTGATATAAATACACACCTACTAAATTGAAAAAATACTCTATAAAATTTGTCCAGGGCTTCCCTGCATACATTGCATTTGCTTCTAGATTGTTATTGGCTATTAGCGCATTATGGCACCGTGTAGGTACGGTACCCATGTTTGTTTAATATATTATGTACGTATCTACTATATAATTATGTAAGTGAATAAAATATATTACTCATTAAATGACCTTGTTACTGATTATGTCTATAGGTAATATTCGCCACAGGACATAAAAATATCCAATACACATATTTATTTGTGAGATCGGTAGAAACATTAAGACTGAAGGCTACCAGAAATAGTGAACTAACTGCGTTACCAGTGATTTTGTAACATGATGAGCTATAGTGACCATGGCGGGCAGTCTGGAAAGAAAGCCGTGTTCATATTATGAATAATTACTGCCAGTTACTGTAAATTAAAGCGACCAACGAAGTAGTGGGTACTGAAGCGATTCATTAAATATTTTTATTCATGTGTTTGGTAATGTTATCAGATTTCAACAGTGTGTGGTGAAGAAAATTTAAATATTGATTAAATTTAATAAGTTAATCTTACAACAAGCATAACTCGATGAGATTCATACCACGATCTTTAATACTTTTTGTCGAGCAGACTCCGCGAGTAAACAAGTTATCTATTTGAATTATTATGAATATTAAGTGTATAATTAATTTTGCAGTTTTGGTTATGGCAAGTTGTGGTTATTTAGTGCAAACACGTAATTTATCAATTTATGACATTTGCCCTTTATTTAAAAAGGGTCATAAATTAAACGTTCAAGACGTGATTGGAAGCTGGATGACCGTATACACGCAACCGAAGGCTGTAGACTGTTTTAAATTTAATATAAGAGCTACTATGGAATTGGTACCTATCAAATGAATACATATCTACATAATACAACAATTCTAAACTATAACATTACTTTTGGACGTTGGTGTTGCACATATTAATTTGACCCTAATTAGTCTCACCGCACTGTTGCCTACTAAATATGGTGTTATCTAGGCTAAGAACTCACGATGCGGTTTTCACTCGCGTCCGCCTGCGGTTGCGGGCCCGCAGCTTCTGTAGAATGCAGATATATATGTAAAAAATCAAAACATTTGCGGCTCCCGCTGCGGGTGCGGGCGCGGGTAAAACCGCATCGTGAATTCTTAGCCTTAAGCCCGGTTTCCACGGCGAAAGAGTAATGAGCCGAAAATGGCTAAGCGGAGCGGACTTCGTTTTCATGACATAGGTTCGCGTTTCCACCAAGGAAGAGTTTAGTTGTCCGATTCCCACCGCAAAAGAGAAATGATGAAGCGAGCTAGTTTTTACTCTTTTTTCCCGCTGAGTCATTTCCGCTCGACTCTTTGTTGGTGGAAACACATGTATGCAGTTTACTCTTGCGAGTTAAACGGAGTCCTTAATGGGTCCACTCCGCTCGCGGTGGAAACCAGGCTTTAGTGTTATCATTTTAATAATTAAAAAGGAGTAGCTAATATTTGGAAATACCTAATGCATACATACCTACTATTCCTTTATCAATTTTTAATTTTTAATTCTCTTGTGAGTACCTAAGTATTATTCCGATGAATTTAGATAGTACAGTACGATTCAAACTTTATGGCGGCTCTGAACACGAGTCGAATGGCTGCGCAGTAACAATTTCACGTGTCAGCGGGAGTGAGGGGTGGAGTATTGCGCAGCCAACGGTGCACTTCACAGCCGCCATTAAGTTTGAACGAACTTATACCTGGGTTCACAGGTGACGCCTTTGCACTTGTTTTGTACTAAATGATATTTATTGTATATTTAGGAACGAGAACAATACACCACGAAATATGGTGATTTCGGTGGCCGTGTGGAATGGAATCTTTGTCTATTACAAGTGGAGACGCCACTGGGTAAACACTTTTTAATGGGCAACGGTACAGAATCGGGACTCATGGAAAATGTTATTATCATGGAGAATGTAACTGGTAAAGCAACTATTTAAGTACCTACAGACGCCATAACATCAAGCCATACCAAACTGTCATATTTTCACAATTAAATATGAACCTTATTCTTTTACAATAAAATTGAAAATCTATCACGAAATTTGACAGATTTTTGTAGCTTCATGTGCTAGCTTCTGTACCTAAATAAGTATCTCTACCTACCTACTTATATGTCGAAGACTTTAAGCAGGATATACCTAGTAATGTGTAAGATAAGTAGGCGAGTCTTATCTAGATATAAACTTCTGATAGGCTGATACCAGTTTGACTCATCAGCAGTAAACAAAATTTCGTCATGTAGGTAACTACTTACCTATATAACAGTAACAGATTGAAATAAGTAAGAAATGCTTTAGAGTTTAGATTAATTATACCTGTCCACTCATTGAACTAAATCTATGATTAACATATTAATCTATAAGCAGGTAAATACACATTACTACCCCGGAGTGCAGATCAATGGACAGTATTCGGACGTCGTGGGAGTGAAGTGTTAATGATCCGTGACTGCTACAGCGACACCGCGGCGGCGTTCTCACGCACCCCCTACTGGCCAAGCGCTCCGGAACTAAGCGCGATATTCCATCGCAGCGGAATCGTGGTGCAAACATACGGTCAGCTGCTCTGCGAACCACAGGGCAACCCCATAAGACAGCATCAAAATAGCGACCCTTATAAATTCAAGAGATATTACTAATCCTAGTTGATACCAACGGCATGGTATTAACAAATAAATTTTCCTATGGTTTTTAATCAGAAATGCTACTTGGTAATAAAGAAAACCGCCTGTTATGTTAAATATAAGATTATTCATTTTAGTTTTATATATTTTTGTTAATTACAGTACAAAATTGCCATTTATAAGTGTGACGTTGCGCCAGCGTACGAAAAATATGTAGGGTCTATCCACAATGACTTCTAATTCCGGAGCCTGGTCCCACTCGATACCTGAAAACATACGTTGGTAATCAATATTACCTAACTATATAATTAGAATAAAAAAAATCCAACAGTCGCAACGCGATATCGTTCGAGATAATATTTTATTGATTGGATGGCTTATCAAAAACTGTAATGTATGAGTATGAGTAGTATGACTACGTTGACCACCACTAATTGAATTTATATTCTGTTAATAAATTAATAAACATCCACGATCCGATACGATAAGTACGTCATCTGAAATCTATAACGTCCTGTAAATTTATAGAACGAATCTCTCATTAATCGCTCATTTAATTGAACGACTAAGAGGGTATGAGTAGGAAGGTACCCACCATCATCTTTATATGCGTTACGCCCAGCCTCTGCCCAGAACATGATCCGTTGCACAGCGTGAGAAAGCCTCAGGGAGCTGGTTTGATTCACGTTACTGACGTCCACCAGTTTGGGTATACCCATCTGAAAACCAGGATAATTATGTAGGTAGGTATCTATTAATAAAAATCATTGAATGTCTTTCACGTTCAGGTTTTTTCACGAGTAATGGTGCTAATTCTGTTGTGCATGAGCTAAACTTATTTTAAGCTATTTATGTCTCGTTCTCTCCAATAAACAAGTAAGAGACAGATATTTCTAAGAGCTGTCAATTTAAGTTGATCTACACTCTGTCCACTGGTTTAATCGTTTTTTGACAGCTGCAACTAGTGAACAATATTTATGTTTTTTGTAAAAACTGATACGCATACCTGTATATAATGTCTGTAAGAGGTCATAAATATAATCCAACAATATTAGGCAGTTTATATATTTATTTTATAACACATTTTAAAGTTAACTTAGGTAATCGGGAATAATTACATTATAAGGCAGCTGTCAAAAAACCAATAACCCAATGGACAGGGTATAAAATGTTTATAAGTACAATTATAGGTTGCATTGTCGTAGTTGTCATTTCAGAACGTATTCACTGATTTGCCATCTCTAACTTAATTCTTATCTATCACCGTCCTTTTCTTCAGCTGCCTGATAGTAAGAAATGCCGATTGTCTAATTTTAGTTTAGTTTGTGAACAAGGGAATCGACACCAATAGGCAATAGCTTTTGATTGTTACATGTTTATGCTCACGACCGACTGGTGGTGTGACTGACACTGGCTTGGGCACCATCAGGGGTTTTAATTTTGGTAACACAAAAAAAATTTCGTTATTTTGTCGAAATTTGTCGCCAAAATATCAAACAAAAAAAGAACTAACTTTCATTATACATGGATCATCCTTGGTTTGCAACGAAAACCGAAAGACTGATATAGAGCGTCCATAATCATTTATAAACAATTGAAACATAAAAGTACGATCTATGACTGCGTGACTGCGTTCACGCCCCAAACCTATAGCTGCGTATGTACGGTCACCAAAAGAGATAAGTATCCATGTCGCCGGAAATAGTTGAAGTTTACTTAGAAACCAATGGGTGTTTATGAATAAAATAAAATACAATTAGTTAATAGAGAATAAACAGTTCAATGATTTAATAAAATTTCATTTGAAAGTCTCCATTGGTTTCAAAGAAATCTTCAACTATTCCCGACGACATGGATACTTATCTCTTTTGGTGACTGTACCTAACTCAAACAATTTTATTGTTCGGTAATGCTCCTTGCATTACATTAGAAGTTGGTTATGCAATTTTATGTTTTCGGTCAGACATAAAGAATTGCCGTATAAAATAATATAGGTAGGTAGTTAAAAACAAAAAATACACCACATACGGCCTGCAATTTATTGGGTAGCAGTAAGGTCATGCGCAAAGTGTAGATCGGTACAGTGGCGGCTACCCTCATGGTAATCATTTTCGCTGTTATATCTCCGATGCTTGTGTTGCTTAGAAGTTGCACCAGACTCTTAATGGAGTTACTTCGAGGTATCAACATCAGGAGTGTGAGGCCCGGTGTCGCATAAGAAATTTCTAAGGCCTGAAATAAACATTGGTTATATTTACTACTGCAGGTCCATGCCTGTGTCATACAGAATGGTCAGGAATTAGCATTGAAACACTTGCTACTAATTACACACTTGCACCGTCCTATATTTTTGAATTTTTACCTTAGGTACCTACTAGACTGTCCGTAGTACCCACGGAATAATAAAAATTATTCCGTGGTAGTACCTATTCTTCTCGCCAGAGATGCTACAAGAACCGTGCAATTTATCAGTCCGGTCCGGTCGGGATAAGAAGTCCAAGTATTTATATTATCTAAGTAGGACTATTTCTATGCTACTAATGCCTGGGTTGCAGTGGCGGTCCTAGCAAAATGTTTTTCATCCCACCATCTCGGAAAGAGTATTTTTAATCTTCAATATCTGAGTGGAAAAGCCGTTTTTATTCTCTAGAGGATAAAGTAAATTTATCTTCAATATCTGAGTGGAAAAGCCGTTTTTATTCTCTAGAGGATAAAGTAAATTGAATTTAGAACATCGTGTGCACTAAGTTTGTGAATTAAAAAAAAAACATTAAACCTATTTACTGCTACCTCTATGGTGCCAAATATATCATACAACTTTTTTTTAATTTGTTAAAAACTCAGACTTTGTAAACGTTTTTTTTTTTGCATTTAGTCATTTCCTCGCTGAGGTGGAATGAAAAGTTACGTGTTGCACTCGAGTGCAAAGATTTTTCACCTCGTGCTCTTTTGATTCCCTCGCTAACGCTCAGGATTCTAATTTTGAATCACTCGCTGCGCTCGTGATTCAATTTTAGAATCCTTCGCTTGCTCGGTCATCAAAATTGAACACGCGGTTAAAAAGCAACTTTGCACTCTTGTATAACAAATAACTATTAGGTGGTGCAAGATCTAAAAATGGCGCCCCCCCCCCCAATCATAAAACTGCGTTTTTTCTTTGCAGTTACTTATCCATGACTAGTCCGCGTAGATTTCGTACTCCCCCTACAAACGCAACACTCTTAGGCCGCCATCCAGCACGCGTAGCATGACCACGCTATGTCTACGGAAGAATAGACATACTGACGGCAAGAATAAACAAGTCAGTACAGTTTATCTATTCTTCCTGTCGGCTGTCAGTATGTTTATTCTTCCGTAAACATAGCGTGGTCATGCTACGCGTGCAGAGGTAGTTAAAATTTCCTTCCAGCAGTGTTTATTATTTGCTTAGGTTGGCCCTAGCAAATAGTTGGTGTTGGTGCCTATTTTCAATTTGATTAACCCAAGAAAAAGATTTTTAGTACAATTTCCCCTTTCATCCCTTTAGGGGTTGTGATTCCAAATATTCTTTCCTAGTATTTGCGTATATCATAAAAGGAAGCTATGTGCAAAATTTCACATTTTTAATTCCAGTGGTTTCGAATTTTTATGCAAAAGCATATTTAATCCCCTTAGGGAATATCCAAATAACATTGGAATATGTATGTTCATATGTTTAACCGCAAATCTAATATCAATTGTCATCTTTCTAACTTTAAAAATAGCGAAATTATCTTTTAAATTTTATCCCCTGTTTTATCCTTTAGGCGTGAAGTTACCAAAAAAACTGATACACATTTTGTTTAATTTGTCACTGCAATTTCAAATGCCAATTTTCATCGTTCCAACATTAAAAGTGACGAAACTTTATACAGAAAAATAAAAATAAACTTTCATTCCGTATACTACGGCCGATGTCCGACAAAGTCAGTAGGGGGTAATGCACGATATCCTACGAGACGGCTTGTGCACTGGCCTGATCGTCGGCCACCATGTAGAAAGGGAAATCAGAACCTCTCACCCGGCCCGCATCTGGCCGGGCGTTAGCGAAGGGCGGACAACGCCCTTTTATTAGCCCACCAAAATGGTTCAAAGGGCGACGGACTCGTGGACGTCCCTACACATCAGGACACAAGCGGCGGCTCGTACCTCGCAAATTGTTTTATTTAAGTCGAAATAATTTAGCTTCTTAGCAAAAGCATTTTTTATAAATAAAACTCCATAAAGCATGATGTTGGACATGACGGAATGGAAGAAGACAAAATGTTGCGCCGACCCCAAGTAACATGGGTTAAGGGCAGGAAGAAGAAGAAGAAAACGCCATAATCTTTCTTGACACAGTAGAACGTTAGTAAGTTTTTATAAGTTTTCATTTCATGAATTTCTTTCTGCTTTATCGACACTTACAGCTACAGTCAGCAAGATCCGAAACGCTGTTCACACATTCGAAAAAAAATCTTGCCAGTTTTTTTGTTTAATAAGTCAACAACTTTAAATGGCTCTGATGATTGATAACATTATTTTAATAATGGGTTCAGATATTACATTTTCCCCATCAGTTACCTAGTTACCTAGCGCTTGCCACTGATACGCGCCTGATCGATTGTGGGTCGCAATCGAGTCTACGACTAGTCGGCGCCTTTTCTGTTGATTTCGGCGCCCGTTGCGACCGCACCGCTCCCACTGCCCTCCCTGACTGAGGACTGGCTCATGTATGATCGATCTTTTGTCGTAATTCTCGTGGTGTTAGGTATCTATAATACCTATCTAAAATGTATTATAACGATAAAAGGGTACACTATTGCCCCATCCTATATCAAAACCAGACTACGCCCATGCCATGGTACGAAAGTTTTTACTCAACAAACATTTCAGGCGTTTAAGTAAACGTTACCTACGTGATGTTGCTATAAAAATCGTATTGAAGTAGGTAATTTTAGCGTGTAGTACGACTTAGTGCCTCTTATTTTTATACAACTAGTAGTTGTATATGGACATTGTATAAACTTCTATACGACTGTTTTATATGACTATTACACAACATTTAGTAGGTATAACCCGAGCTACCGTCTTAGTAACGTTCATATGACTAACATTAACCGTATTAGTGTGGCGAGAACTACTTTTAATTATTGTGTGTTTGGTTAGGGGCAGCACCGCAAGATGATACATTACATTATGTATGCTACATGTTGATACTATGATTGCGTAGCCGCGTGGCGCAACTGCGTGGGCTGTACAACATTAAATAGGCGACCCGTACTGTCCATAAAATCGTCAAATCATGCTGCCGTTCGTTTCGGTTCGTGTAACTACCAAAATATTGTATTGTGCGGCGTCAATACTCTAACTACATTACTTAGAAAATGGTTAAATATTTACTGACCTAAGTACTAAGGAGAGTACTCGTTCAAAAATGAATTCTGTTAATTATACCTCTGTATCTGTTATGAAAACATATTATATTACAATACAGTAACAATATACCTATTTGTAAGTAGATAACAATAATAGAACGAATGGTACCAAATCACAGCTGTCATCTGCAAATGGCGGGTATATGTAGGTATGACATTTATCGCAGGGGGCGGCTCATGGTAGTATTAAGTTTCCAGCGAAAATATGTTGGTCTTTGTTGAGGAGGCTCACATTGTTTCTTCAACCATGACGGCGTGCGGTGCTCTGTTTACGCTTTGTGCACTCTTAGCGCTCACTGGGACCCTTGTCATGTGTGACGACTGTCCTCCAGATCGCGAAGAACCGACACATAATGAGGGGAAGCTCCATAAAGATTTACTCTGTGCGTATAATTATGATTTCCGACCAGTGATGGACCACAAAACAGCTGTAACTGTGAAAGTACGCTTTGCTATTAAATACATAAGCTTCGATGCCTTAGAAGAAACGTTCACTCTTCACAGCTGGGTGGCAATGAACTGGAAAGACGAATTTTTAACATGGAGACCAGAAGATTATGGTAATATAGAAGAAACACAAATGGAAAGCCACGAAATTTGGACGCCAAGGATGGCGCTGTTCAACGCTGATGCTGCCATGTACCAGTCGGACCAGATTTACACCACTTGTTTATTAGGACACAACGGCACAGTCACGTGCGTACCCCATGTAGCGCATTCCGGGATTTGCCGCACGTCATTGCGGAGCTGGCCTTACGATGTACAAAACTGTACATTGTATTTCGGATCGTGGATGAACACAGGGGAACAAGTAAATTTTACATTTTATGAAAAGCAACCCATTGTAAAGGACGACTTCCAAGATGGCCCAGGCTGGAAATTGTTGTACGTGGCAAACGAACGTTTGTCAGGGAAGTATAGCTGTTGCCCTAACAGCACGTACCCAATGTTGAAATATACATTTGTCATGAAGAGATTAGCAGCAGGACCAGCCGCTATCGTCGTAGTGCCCTCTGTCGTCATAGTGTTACTTACCCTGGTGGCTTTAGCGATGGATGCCAAGGATAACACACGACTAATGTTGATCTGTTTCAGTTTGTATGGACATTTCATGTTTCTTACCGAAATTGGTTATGACATTCCAAAACACAGTGCGGATACGCCGATCATATTACTCTTCCTGCGTGATTCTATGATAGTGACATTGGTTGGGATCATAGAAACCATATTTTTAATGTTTTTGAGACGACGAAAGTTGCCAGCGCCTAATTTTATTGTGACAGTGAACCGATTGGTGGCTAATGGTCCAGGAAAGTACGTGGTTTTCACCGAATTTGACCCAAGCGATGCAATGGACACTAAAGAGCTGACCGGCCATACTTCAGATATTACTACTGACAAGCCCCCTCAGACCTTTGACTGGATTCAATTCGCTCATATACTGAATCGACTTAATTTTGTGGTGGCGGTACTTATTTACATTGTGCTGATTGGTACTTACATTCCTAATGATAAATAAGTACGTAAGTTAGCCTGTTACTAACAGTGCAGAATGTGACTTCCTACATCATTCTCGTTTCAACATTCTGTTATAAGTAGCTATATATAGAGATGAAACTAAATAAAATACATTTAAACCAGAGGCGTATTTTTGTGACTAACCTGAGCATCCCACTCACTTAAATCTGCGTATTTCATGACATCATTGATCCTTATCATACGCACTGTCCTGTTGGGGGCGTTGTCGGCGTCGCGGAAGGGCCTCGTGCCGTTAAGCACGGTGGGAGCGGCACGCCAGCGCCCGCGCACATACAATGTGGTCACAAGCACCGCAGTGACGCCCCCCGACACGTCATCCTCGTCGAATGTGTCGTGTATGGCACCCCCGGAGTCAATTTCCACCTTCACATTTAAAATATTCATTGGATGGCTTATGCTACTGTTTTACAAAATACCAACACGTTATACATAGGTTCAAAAATAATACAAACTACTTTCATTAGGGTGTAGATAAAACACATACACATACCTTATTATTTAGGTACGCATTTACTCAGTAAAATCTTAAAAGCGACTTGAAACACCTTAGTACCTTCTTGTTGAGAATAGCAGCAACAGTGTCCGCTGTTTCTGTACCGTTGAACCGCTCTACGTGCAGCATTAACGCCGCGGCCGCGCCCCTTTGGAACAGCTCGCTCACGTCTTTCCCTGGCCACAACATCAGACGCGAAGACTGCCGTAACTTTAGTTTGTCCGATGAATTCGGCAAAGTTGATATAAAATGCCTCACAAGACCAACACTATCCTAGTGAACACAATATTTCTGCTATTTATATAAAGTTAACAACAATTCTGCGAAATAGGTAGGTGTTCGACCAACTTTAGCTTGGTTCTGTACCGAATACCTACATTTTATTTTTAAACACTAGATTTAGAGAACCAAACCAATTTGGGCACTGTAGGGTGGCACCCAATTAAATAAAATAAAAATATATACCATGTCCGAAACATTTAATCCGATGCACTGGTCGATTTCAGCTTTAATATCATAGTCAACTTCTTTCCAGAGAGCTATCAAGGTCAAGAGTAAAAAGAAGCCGGATTGGACGAAGCTCATTCCATTTTCTTGTCGATCTACTGGACTAATAGCTGTTAGCTTCATAAAAGTAATCTGCAACAACGCCGTTGATTTTTGAAACATGAACTATATTATTATGCATGTCTGTTTACCCGAATGGTTAGTTAGGCAGAGGAGTATACCTACCTACTTATGTAATGGTACCTAAACCAGAATTTAGCCAGTTGTTTAAATTCCATAACCAATAGGGGACATATTATTGTTATCGACCGGTCACAAGTTTAGACTGCGGACTGCTACTAAGAAATTCAATTACTGAGCCAACCTGGGAATCGAACCCAAGACAGGCATATACCTACCTAATTAGGTATCTGCTGAGTAAATGATAATTATTGTGTTTTGACTTTGCTTGAAATGTAGGCACTATATATGTACGCTACTTGGTTTAGTCCCATCTCGGCACCTTCCCATTTCGGCACCCATTAATGAAAATGGGAATGTTTCGTCGGCACGATAAATTAATTAATGGGTGCCGAGATGGGACTAAACCCACTACTTACTGTGATATATCATAGATACAGATTATACATAATTATTGTTTCGATGATTCATAATGTAAGTAAATTAAATAATGATGTTAATAAATTTAGGTCAACCATCAAAGATTGGGGACGGGCTATTACAATCCCAAATGATAATAGGTAGGTACAGTACCTACGTATACTGACTTTCAATTTTATAACCACACCAGTCGATACTGATAACCATACAGTGCGGTCGGAATTAATCTATTGCCTTGCAGCTACTTTCAATAGCAAACAACGAATTACATTTTATGTGTTTCACGACTGCTCGACTGTAAGTCCACTTTGGTCACAGCAACTCGCCTATTATTTAATGTAATTGTGTTGTATGTATGACTGCTGTATTGTAGAAACCAGTGAACATTTATTGCCACAATGTACCGCGCCGGGATTCGTGACATGGTCTCATAATTACTTAGGTACCTTGTAACAACAAAGTGCGTGAAAGTGAAATTCAGTTCAAGTTTAATCATGCGTCCGTGTATATTATCAATAACTTTTAAAGTAATATTTCTTTTAAAATAGTTAGATTATTTCAAAACTAGAAATTATCCGTAGGTGTCGCGTCCAAACAACGGTTATCCGGTATCTTTGGCGGTTGGCGATGCATCCGCATACCCAACTCGGGTCGAACTATAAGTTAGCAAGCCAGGATTGTTTTGTCTTTACGGAGTTAAGCTCAGAGCACTATCGTTGCCTGTTTAAAACATATAGGCAGCTAAAATCGCGTGCCGGTGACCTACACTTAGCAAGCTGGATAGTCTTCGAGAGACAGGCCCGGTTTCCTCGAAACCAGAGAACAAAGATTCCTCGTAAAACACTACTTAATACTTAAGCTAGATTGCGTTGAAGTTTTGAAAATGGTGAGATGTGAAAATAACGCGGTTTTACGAGACACATCTGCTCTCCGCTTTAGTGGGAACTGGACCTTGCTGTTGTCTTAATGCACTTTTAAGTACTAAGTACGAATTATAAAGTTTCTACTATGTAGAAAATCTTACCTTATAAAATTGTCGTTCAAAGTCATCTAGGCTTTGGGAAAATTTGGTAATGGAAGATATATTTTTATGCTCAATTATTTGTTGTAGAACGTCTGAAACTGCCATCGTCATCGCCACTGGCGGCTTCAATGGGTTGTGAGAAATAATACTCGAACTATTAACATATGCAGATTTCACCGGCAAACTTAGTCCGCTAGTAGTATGCAGGTGGGGGGGTGTGTTCCCGGCGGTATTTATATTGCGCTTCATGTCAAATCTCGGCAGTTGATTTAAAATTCCCAGACGAGGCATTCGGTATGGCTTAGCAGGAAGTGAGCCGTGTAAATCCGGCCTTATTATGTTCATCATTCCGGTAGGATTCGTCACGAATAAACGCCTGTACACTGGTTGTGACTCGGAGAAATGTGGTTTCATGTCAAGGTTTAATTCCCGAATTCTGTTACGATGTCTTGAATCATGAGGTAATAACTTTCCTTCAATATTTTTTTTTCTGATACTGTCAATTGTATCATAAAGTTTATTTATTGCTGCACATTCTTGCCATATTTTGTCAAAAAAACAATACTGTTTATTTAACTTTTCAATACTCGTCAAAAGAGAGCGAGGCTTAACATTGCTAACATGCCGAACATTATAAATTGTAATCTCATTCGTTTTTACGAGCAGTAAACTAAATTGTAAGAAGGATATAATTAATGCACATTCTTGAATCATATCTAACTTCAGACATCCGATAAATTTCTCAGAAACTTTTAGTTAATTTCAGTGAGAAGCCAAAACATAATTCTGCTTTTAGTGCTTTTGATTTGGATTGGACTTGTCTGCTTTTCACTGAAAAATAATTAGATTTTACAATAACGCAATAATGGAATCTAATCTATGTACTTAGTACCTTAGTTAGCGAGGCAGCGAGATAGAGGTGTCACCACATGTCATGATTATCACATTTAAATCACGACCATATAAGTACCTATGATGAACCTAACACGAGATAGCTGTTTAATACTGCGCGAACCGAGTGTTAGGACTATACTGAAAGCACTGATCTGTAGTAAATACAGTCTGTTCCGCATAAGACTGAACTAAGTAAGCACTTAACGCCGAATTAATGGGAGTAATTAATCCGGCATTATTCGATAACACCACTTTATTCAAACACAAATAAGAATCAGTGTGACGAACGGTAAATTATTACAGTAGCGGAAACAAACGTAAACTGTTATATGATTATATAAAAGGTAGGTACCAAATTTTAGATCAATTAGGTACTTAGTTACTGAGGTAGGTACTTACCACCCGTACCATGATCATAAATGTTATGGTAGGTATCTTTAACCGTTATTTTATACAAAACAAACAATTAAAACTATAGGTATACCTCTGCCTAAGCCTTCGAGGTTTACAGGCGTTATGCTATGTTGTTATGTGTGCTATTCGATTCGTGACGAAAACTTCATGTTTTTGCGTTTTGCCCAGAGCTATATCGTATATGTAAGCAGATTATTTAAAGACAATTTACAGTTTTAGAAAGATTAAGTCTTGATTAAGACAGCTACAGAGTAAAAGTATGGTAGTATTTATGGTTTTTTAAAGCGAAGACAATTCTTTCATATCGTTTTACGAAAATAGACGTCAGAGTTAACGAATACAACCATTACAATATACCAAAATATTTTGTTTTATGCGTTTTTGCAACAGTATACCTATACAGTCATTCATAAAGACAGCTACAGAGCCAAAATTACGAAAATATTACTATTATGTATTAAAAAACAATGTTGAAAAAATAGAAAATCGGTTCAAATTGTCATTTTTTTTCACCAGGATTTGAATAAAAACATAACTAATACCCATATAATTATATTTTATGAAAGTAAATGTTATGCTTAATACTTATACAGAATATTCCGTCCGTTATATATAGTCCGTTATATATATAATATACAGAATATTCCGTATTTATTCAGTCCGTTATACGAGCTCATTTAATTTAGACAATTATTTTAAAAAGCACTGTAAAACATCGCGCGCTGTCGTTTGCCGATCAATTTCAATGATTCGTGCTTATTTCGTGCATATTTTTTTTTCTGATGCACACAAACATACCATTGTATTGTACTAGTGTGTGTCAATGCTGCTACGCCGTTCTAGCAATCGTTTAGATTTTAAGTTGCGCTAAATCGAATTCCCCCCCCCCCCCCCCCCCCTAATAAATACATGTAACATAAATATATCTTATTTTGTTAATATTCAGCATATAATAAACATAAAATGATTATTAAATACCTTCTTAAAATAATATTGGTGATTTACATAAGTGTCAATAACTTTTTTCTTCATGTGTCGATTTATCTGCGGGTATGGTCAGTGTTATAATATTAAATTATGTAACAAATAAACTAGGTCTTATCATCCGACGCCACTTGGACCAAAGTCCATACAAAAATGTCCGATCTCCTTTACCGTAAAAATCGTCAAAAAGCCTGCCGAAAATTTTCTAACCACGCTGAATCACTTTGAGTTTCATCGTGAAAGACTCATAACCGCCGCTAGGCTTTAATAGGTTTAGAGAATATGTAACTGGCTAGGCTCTTACTGCCATAGACAGTTCTGCGCAGCGTTGTCAGTTCTCGAAAAGGAAATTATAATTTAATATTCTTCAATAAGTTGTTGATGGAAGCAGAGCAGCCATACCTGATGAATGGTGCAACAGTTCTCTGGTGCCCTTTAAAACAAAGGTGATGTGCTGGAGTGCAACAACTATACAGGAATAAATCTAAAATGTCACATAGTAAGTATGAAAGTTTGGGAGAAAGTTATTGAAAGGCGGCTGAGAGAAGAGACTAAGTTCACAGAACCAATTTTATAAAGTTTTATGCCTGGTCGAGGCACAGCGGACGCCATTTTTGCTATCCGCCAGCTGTGCGAAAAATACAGAAACGTACATAAGAACTTGCACATGGTGTTTGTAGACCTCGAAAAGGCATACGACCGGGTACCTCGTAGTTTTGTGGTGGGCCCTGCAGGAGAAAAGTGTGCCTGGGACCTGGGAAGTATGTGCGGTTGATTCGAGCAATGTACAGTCGATGCATTACCCAAGTCCGGTCTACTGTCAGCAGCACTATTGACAGGTTTAATGCGGCTGTCGGCTTGCACCAAGGGTCGACTCTCAGCCCTTACCTCTTTCTGGTTATAATGGACGCTTTGACGTCGGACATCCAAGACGAGGTACCCTGGTGTATGCTGTTTGCCGATGACATTGTATTGGTAGCCGAAAGTGGCCTAGAGGTCCAGAGCAGATTGGAGGTGTGGTGGCAAAGACTAGAGACTGTTGGCCTGAAATTGAGCAGAACCAAAACAGAGTACTTACTTGTTTTGCGATTTCGGCGGTCTCTTTAGTCCTGCTGAGCCCATGTCTTTAGGCGGAACGCCCAATCCGACTTGCTCCGACTTTCGGTACCTCGGGTCGCTTGTCTAAGGGGATGGCGAAGTAGACCGAGACGTAATGCACCGGATCAACGCAGGATGCATGAAATAGCGACAGGTCACTGGAACAACTTGTGACCCACGGATGCCCCTCAAGTTAAAGGGGAAAATTTACAAGTCCGTGATAAGACCTGTCGTACTGTATGAATCGGAATGTTGGGCCCTGAAGAAGATGGATGAAAAAAGATTGCATGTAGCAGAGATGAGAATGTTGAGATGGATGTGTGAAGTGACTAGAATGGATAAGGTGAGAAATGAATATATTAGAAGAAGTTTGTAAGTGGCGCCAGTGACAGAAAAGTTGAAAGGGAAGCGTTTGTGTTGGTATGGGCATGTGAAGAGAAGGGATGAAACGCATGTGACCAAAAGAGTTATTTATGAACATTATATTAATTTGGATGGATGGAGAGGGAGAGGAAGGCCAATAAAACGATGGATAGATGGTGTGAAGAATGATATGAATGAAAAGAGAGTCAGCGAAAGCATGACGTTGGACAGGACGCAATGGAAGAAGAAAACATGTTGCGCCGACCCCAAGTAACATGTGATAAGGGCAGGAAGAAGAAAATCAACAATATCTCATAAAATTACGATGATGTCTTAGTTTCTTCAATCTTTGGAGGACTTTCAATCCCTGATTTAACTGCGTCGCCGTGTCTTAATGGATTTGGATGTTAAGGCGATACTAAAAAGTGGAAAATAAAAACTTTTTTAAAAAAAAAACAACCGCCTTCAAGAACTAAAAAGTGATAAATAACTTCAGAACAGAACACACATTATTTTAGTTTCGGAAGTCGGTGGCAATACAAAACAACAAACAGAACCAATCCACCGCCACCGACTTCCGAAACTAAAGTAATGTGTGTTCTGTTCTGAAGTTATATATCACTTTTTAGTTTTTGAAGGCGGTTGTTTTTTTTTTTAAAGAAAGATTTTTTTTTTAATAAGTTTATCTCGATGGTTTTTATTTATGGTCTTTTAGGCTCGCGTTTGGCCGTAACGTCACGGTGAATGATACCACAAGAGCCATTGTGGCGAAGGGATGCCCGCAAGGAGGCGTGCTCTCACCACTCCTATGGAATCTCGTGGTAGATAGCCATCATAAGGCATCTAACCTTATGCGTCAAGCCTTGCAGATAGTAGAAGACTGGTGCAAGGAGTATAAATTAGCAGTGAACCCTACTAAAACCGAACTTGTCCTTTTCACAAATAAATGGAAGTTGGCAACCCTACAGTTACCACACTTCTTTGGAAACACACTATATCACCACAGCCAGCATAGTCCTATGGCAATGCAAAAGACTGCTTGGCAAAAATTGGGGAATAAGTCCCAAAATCACCTACTGGCTATACATCACAGTCATCCGACCAATTGTCACAATCGGTTCTCTAGTTTGGTGGCCCAGGGCCAATCTGAGCACTGCCCAGAAAGAGCTTGAGAAACTACAAAGACTAGCCTGCGTAGCCATTACCCGCAGTATGAGAACGTCACCTACTGCGGCTTTACAGGCGATGCTGGGACTGCCATCTCTAAACCTCGTCGTGAGAGAGGAGGCGACCCTAGCGCCTTTCAGGCTTGATAGAAGACTGGGAAGACTGATCTGCTTCTGGAGGAAGGTGGGCTGGTTGGAGTAATCGGCCGCCATGGCTCTCGTACAATGGTCCATATTTAAGGTCTAAGTGCGGAAACCAAACCCCCCTAACATAGAACATAGATAGGCAAGTATGTACCTACTTACGTACTAACTTACTATGACCGTGGAATGCTCGACATCGTGCACCCCGGTCATAAGCAGTTGGAGGAACACCGTGAACACCTACCTACTAGGTACTTGTGTGGTATTTCGACGAGAATTTTCAAACTAACGTAATTAAGTTTATCCATACAAACATAACGATTTAATTACCTACACTACTACCAAAATAACAGACTGTACAAATACGTGCGTGTGTCTACGCGCCACTTGCTTGAACTAAAAACAGTTTCGAGAGCACGTTCGACGCGGGAAGAGGTGAGGAACAGTGTTTCGGAGGGAGGTGTAGTGTGGGTCTGACAGCACACTATCAGGCAGCCTTTAGATGGACCAAGAGCAATTCGACATTTACGTTAGTATGATAAGTAGGTACTTACTTTTCCTACTGTGTTTACAATGTTGCGGTCCTTTTTTCTTAGTTGTTTAAATTGACATACCTACCTTGTAAGCATGCCTATTTCAAGTATAAAGTGCACCTTGTTGGCATGCATGTAGACGTAATTAATCAAACATTTATTGATTAAGAGCGTGAAGATAAACCAACTACTTATACAATCGTCTTTACAAAATTTTCTATAGTGGTCAAGAAAATACTAAATAGGTGGCTAAAAACTTGCATTGCCTTACACGTGATACACGTTTGATTGAAATCTAGTCTGTGTCTAGAGGTGTAATTAGGTACCTATGTTTTCTTTTCAAGCGGAACATAACCTAAGTAAAGTACCTACCACCTATTTCTGTACCTACTTAAATATCTCATGCATGACTGCAACTTTTGCACCTCGGCTCTAATGTCTTCTCATAGACCGTGCGGAATTCGTTACTGAATATGTATTTGCTTTTTTGGCTTCACTCGCAGTGTTCCACGCGGTCTATCTGCCTTTTGTTTAATAATCTGAGAGTACCGCGAAAACTTGGGTTCATTCATTTTTCAACCGACTTCAAAAAAGGAGGAGGTTATCAATTCGCCTGTATTTTTTTTTTT
Source organism: Charanyca ferruginea (assembly GCA_947361185.1). Taxonomy (NCBI): domain Eukaryota; kingdom Metazoa; phylum Arthropoda; class Insecta; order Lepidoptera; family Noctuidae; genus Charanyca; species Charanyca ferruginea. The sequence goes on along the minus strand of OX376059.1, from coordinate 13,069,045 downwards.
ATGTTTGTTACCGGATTTCTTTGGACTGGGTGAACCGATTTTGATGATTCTTTTTTTATTTGAAAGCTAGTGCTCCCATTTTAATTTCATCCCATGGTCCAGTTCTGACAATGGCATCCATGAGAAAACCGTATAAGTCTTAAATTTGTATTAAGTATGTGCGCGATTTGTTACGCGATTTCTCCGGCAAACGTAAACCCATTTTGAAAAATCTTTTTTTTATGGATTGGGTATGCTTCAGGGGTGGTCCCATATAAATTTTATCGAAATTGATTCAGCACTTTTTGAAAAATCAACAAATACCCAAAAAATTTACATAGACGACGTTTTAGTTTCATCAATCTTTGTAGTAGTTAACTTTCAATCTCTTCTTAATAGATTTGGATATGAGAAGAGGTACTAAAAAGCGGAAAATAAAAAGCTTTTTACAAAAAATACAACCGCCTTCAAAAACTAAAAAGTGAAAAATAACTTTAGCACAAGCTTTTTTAAATAGGTAGAATAGAATAGAATAGAATAAACGTTTATTGTCTCCAGTATTACAGCTAGTAGTAGTACATACACAGAACTATAATAACGGAAGCAAAAGGTTCAAGCGTCAGCATTATGCTTAGGTTCCCCCTAAAGGGTTGCTAAGCGCTGGTTTTCAGCTCAAACCCTTGACTCCTGTTTACACAGAAAAAAGCATTTTAGCAACAAACAAAATGATTATTAAGAATGTATGGTAATTAAAAAAAAATAAAAATAAAAGTGAATTGAAGTGATCATACATTACCAGTTTTGGAATTTATCTTATTTTGTACGTAGAAATACAAATATAAATACTGTGGTTACGACTGGCAATTCAGTTAAGAATTAAACTATAAATATCGAACATCGTCTTGGGCAACTTTTATAATAATTTGACGCAATCTTTTTGGTAGTCGAAAACTAATAATTTGCATTTTTGTTTGAAATTTGTTAGGTTTTTGATGTTTCGGAAGGGTGGGGGTAAATTATTCCAAATCTTTGATGCTGCATATTTGAAGCTGCCCCTATAGCCTTTTGTTTTATGTCTCGGTATCAATAACGTTCCATTTAGTTTTGATCTGGTAAACAAATTGTGAGCGTCTTTACACCACGATAATAAATTGTACAAGTATGAAGGTCTTTTACTTGCAATAATTCTGTGTGTGAAACACAACAAATGCAGGTTTCGCCGTGATTCCATATTAAGTTGTCCCTTCTCAGTTATAATAGGTGAGATGTGCACCCTTCTTGCGACTGTAGGTATAGCTAAAGCGAATGCATGCGTTCTGAACCCTCTGTATACATTGTTTGGTCTTTTGAAGAAGTCTGGGGCCATATACAATATCACAGTAGTTAAATGGAGAAAGCACGAGCAGATCCGAAAGGAGTGTCCGAACAACCTCGGAGAGGTACTCACGAATTCCGTAGAGAACCTTCAACCTATAAAAGGAATTACGTATCAGACCATTGATGTGTTCTGTAAATCTAAGTTCCTCGTCCATCAGCAGCCCCAAATTCCTAGCAACTTTCACTCTTTCAAGTGCTTCTCCGTTCACTAGCATTGGCTTGTATAAGCTATCCGCCGCTGTAATTTGTGACTTGGTGCCCAGTATCATGCATTTTGATTTAGATGCGTTAAGCACTAATGTATTTTTATGAGACCAGTCAAGGACTTGCTCAATGTCCTTGGATATACAGTCCATCGCCTGACCGGTTTCAATTGGCTTAAAAGACTTGTAGATTTGAGTATCATCGGCATACAAGTGAACCTTACAGTGTTGGAGGGCAGCTGGTAGGTCTGCAGTAAAAATAATAAATAAAATAGGACTTAAAATAGAGCCCTGAGGAACCCCTCTTTCAACGAGCAATCTTTTCGACTTCATAATTTTTCCCTCGTCATCATCTATGACCACTTGCTGGTATCGATTCGTGAGAAAGGATTTGAACCATTCACAGCTATCTGTAGAGATTCCGTAATGAAAAAGTTTTGCGAGTAGTAGTTCTCGATTTAGACAATCAAATGCCCGCGAAAAATCTAACAGAACCAGCATCGAGCATCTACCCGCATCTGCTTCAGACAATATGTCATCGGTGACATGAGCTAAGGCTGCTGTGCCATACCCTACACGAAAACCCGATTGGTGCTGGGGCAAAACAGCATTGGCCTCTAAATGAAGTTTGAGTTGCTTTTCAACAACCCTCTCGATGACCTTCGATAAAACAGGAAGAATACTTATTGGTCGCAAGTCTTTGAGCTGATTAATATTTCTGGTTTTTGGAATAGGTTTTACTACTGCTATTTTCCAAGAGTCAGGGAATACTTTAGTGTCAATGGATTTATTAATAATATCAGTGATAGTCTGCAGTGTATTAGGAAGGGTGAGCTGGATCATGTCAATATTGATGAGATCATGCCCATAGGCCTTGGTTTTTATTCTGTTTAGAATTTCTATAACTTCTTTATTCGATGTCTTTTGGAGTTCAAAAATATTTTGGCTGATAACGGTGTTTTTAAAATAATTTAAAGTTTCTAAATCAGGCTTCGCGTTTCCTGGTATATTTAAAAAAAAGTTATTTATGTCATCGGGATTGTTCAGATTGCTAGGTATGGACGATTCGCAGGGATCACTGAACGTAGATGTGCTTTTAAGATGTTTCCACATGTCTTTGGGCTTTTTGGCATTATTGTTAACATAGTATGTAAAGTAGGCCTTTTTTTCGTTTCTCATGCTGGATGTGACAAGGTTTTTTAGTTGCCTGTAGTATTCCATGTGTGACGGTGACTTAGTTTTATGCGCCCTAACTAATGCCTCGTCTCGGTGCATCATCATAATTTTTATAACATCGGTTATCCAAGGGGTAGGAGCTTTAGATATTTTAAATCGCCTAAAAGGTGCATGGGTATCAAATAATTTGTTTATATATATGTCAAACATAGACACCATTTCATTAATATTTTTTTGTTTTGGAATGTCTTCCCAAGGAATATTGTTTAGGTCATGATTAAAACTGTCTAGGTCTATATTTTTGAATGAACGAGTAGTATTGAAGCGAGGTACTGGTTTAGGCTTTTTTATATCGAAGTTTGCAATAACCATAGCGTGGTCACTTATGGTCGGGTTGTGATGCACACTTACATTCAAACATCGAGTGGGCGTGTCTGTAATAATAAGGTCTAAGAGTGATTGAGATGTTTCTGTGATTCTAGTGGGTTCTTTGACCATTTGTACGAGATCATATTGTGTGAGGAATGTATTTAATTCTTTACTCAAATTGTTTTGTGGCTCTAACATATTAACGTTAAAATCCGATAGTAAAATTATATGTTTACAATAAGCGAAACATTGTATGGATTCTGCTAATGCATCTATTGCTTTATTCACCGAAATGACAGATTCGGACCTGTACGCAGTTCCGACTGCTACTTTATAGCCAGGCAGGGTGACCTCAAGCCATAACTGTTCTAGCGCCGAGTCAGGGTGAGGGCGCACTTGTACACGAATACCTCTTCTCACATAGAAGCCTACTCCTCCTCCTGTTCTATTTCCCGGGCGGGCCTTGTGTTTCAGGAAGTATCCAGAGATAGAGGGTGCATGTTTTTCAGCACCTTCCTGGAGCCATGTCTCATTCAGTGCCAAAAGATCCGGCTGTAAGCTTTGAATTGTAGCGGTGTTTAGCGATCGAACATTAAGTAAACCTACTTTTAGGCTATTTGTTTTACGTTTCTTAGCCATAATCCTGTAATTTAAATATACGCAAGAATAGTACCACAGATTTAAATTGTAATGTATGATCAAAATAAATTATACAACAAAAAATAGGTGTAATTTTAACATGCAGATTAACATAAACTAATAATTGCAATAGACAAAGTATCAGTCATTTGTTATTTACTAACTCAGACATACAGCGTTCCGATTTTACTTGAATTGGTTTATCATTCGGATTTTTACGCATAAAAATTTTCCCATTCACGTACCAGCAAGAAATTTTGTGTGTTTTTGCGAATTGACGACATTCATAGAAAAACTTCCTTACTGACGGGGTCTGGTACTCTGCCACGTATATGGGACATTTTTCACCCGGCAATCCGATTACCTGTGAGTTGAGCTTATCACTTACTTGACGTTCCTTGTTAAAAGTCTTGATATTGGCTAAGAGGTCGTTTCTACGTGAGACTGAGTTAAACTCTGCCACTATTGGCCTAGGTTTACCCGGTTTTCCGGGAAGCCGATATACATCTCGCAGGCTCGATTCACCTATTTCCAAATTAACAACCTTCCCGATACCGGTCACGACGGAAACCAAATCAACGACGTTTTCATTCTCTTTTAGGGGAACATTGCGTAGTTCGATAGAAGCTGGTCGTGACAGCAGACTTAAATCCTGAATTCACTTCTCATATTGGCTAAGGTACTAACTGCCATACTCAGAAACGTCACTTAATAATAATGAATCATTAGCTTTAGTTGACCAACATAACTTGGAACGCTGTCAGTCAAAAATATTGTTGTTGACATGTGCCGAATTATGTTGGTCAATTAAAGTTAATGATTCATTATTATTAAGTGACGTCTCTGAGTGTGGCAGTTAGGTATGTGTATCGTATTCCATATTGTGCCGTTGGTTGAGTGTTCACAAGTCATAAGCGTTTTAGCGTGGAGTCTAGTACGATCCGCGGGGGTCGGGCAGTGTTAGGTTGTCTACGTAGGTATCAGGAACTTCTCAGAAGCAGCTCGGAGTCCAGATTACTGAACGGTTAATGGCAATAGGCTTAGGCTTATCCCTTATTATATCACAGACTGTGGTTATAGTAGGTACAGTAAGAATCCTCCAAAAGGATCTCTTACAAAACCAGGCGCGGATCTAGCGCTCAAAAAGGTTGTGGTCACCACAGACTTTTTTGAGGGCACCTTTTTTGTTGCTTGAAAGGACAATGCCAGAAGCTCTATAGAACTTTGCCCCACCCAATAAAAGTAATGTGCAATAAGTAGCATCTTACTGTTTATTTATTGCTGATAACTAAACATTAGTCTAAGTGACTGTAGAACTTGCGGTTTCCGTTTAAATCTAAAAACAATAATGACATTGATTATAGGTTAAATGAGTTTGTATTTTGTGGGTAGGTATTTCGTAATCCGCAAGTTCTAAAGAAAAACAATTTAGTATAGAAAGGTTGTATATTAATTACAATTATTTTCATAAATTTACTTTTTCTGTACGTGGGTGGGGCAGGATCTGGCATTGTCATTTGACAAAGTACGAGTCGGACTATAGACGCACGGTAATCATTGCATCCCTAAAAAGGAGACTTTTACAAAGTGTAAGTATGTCGGTTCGGCCAAGACTTTGTTTATACATTGTACGCACGGCTACACATTAAGCTATACATTTCCATTTTAGGCTGATCTCTCATTGTAAGGAAATTCTATACAAGGCGATATCAGCTTATACTGGAAATGTATAGCTTGATGTGTAGCCGTGTGTACCTGCAGTGGGGAAACCTGTGGGGCGAACAGTAGTAAATTAACAATTAGCTTACAAACATTACAAAGGCTGTCAGGCGAAAAATGTTGAAGATCAAACTTCCACTGCTTATGAACCTATGCGGTATCATACACTCGAGAGGTATAACCTGGAATAACACATTCTTTTTCGTGAAAATTAGGGTTGTGGGGATGCCCACCGTGCCCACAACGGTGGATCCGCGCTTGGTACCTACTTACTTTCTTACAAGACCGACGAAGTATCCATAGAGTACCTACCTATGTAACTGTCTTTAGAAGTATGACTCTAAGTAGTACCTACCTTCTAGGGTTGCCTGCCGTACCTACTATGATATACTTACAAGATGACTGTTGACTTTCTTTTAAACATGCTCTTTACACATGATAGTCCTTACGTGGTATAAAAGAAAGTCAACAGTCCTGAGTTCCTGACACACCTTGTATAGTATCGTACTATATTTCAGTCAATTGTAGGGACTACTTATGTACTTATGTATGTATTTTTATCTTCGCACTTTTTTATATAAACTGAGACTGGATGTCTGAAACACCTGAAACGCGCCTGCAGCGCAGCACGGGGAATTCCAAAACGAAACTCATTCGCTGCAACAATTCGTAAACTGTCAGTAATTTGTCGATAAATTCCGTCCGATTTTTTTACAAGCAATAACAAATATAAATGAAAAACTACACAATGATACAAGCGTGTTTCTACTTTTTTCCTGAATTTCCCAAAATTACTACTTAGGTATACATAAGTAAGTAGGTACCTATATTTGCATCTTTTTGGAAAAAATATTATATTTGTTTAACAAAAGGTGGCAACCCTTCTAGGATACCTATACCTACCTAAGAACTTAGTTTAATTTTACACCTGTAACTAACCCAATTGCGAATGCAAGGTGTGATATTGTTATTTGGTTGTAACTACTTATTATTCATACATGTAATCCAAGTGGATTGGTGGTGATCCAAGGATGGAATTAGGACAAATAAAAAACTTTTACAAAAAAGAGAAACGCCTTCAAAAACTAAAAAGTGACAAATAACTTTTTAGATTGTGACTAGTGTACGAACGTTCTTAAATCTAGGTACCTAGTTGCCAGTTTGTTATTTACCTACTTAGGTTATATAGGTAGGTACGTAAGTTTCTACAGCCACTCGTCATCTTCATCTTCACCTCTATAAGAAGCCATAAATATTGGGTATTTCTTCAGAATAATAACGGATAAGAATGGATGGTCGCCGATAAACTGCTCGTCATAATTTTCAGATAATCGCAAAACGCCAACAGCTGCAAAAATTTTACAAATAAGAACGCAACGTAACGAAATTATCACATAAATTGAGCACTAAATAAGTTACAAACATGTATGTTTGTAACTTATTTAGTGCTCAATTTATATGGAGCTAAAGAGTTTGATCCTCTTAATGATGGCCGCTAGCAATACAGCCCAGTGCCTACTCGTCCTTTTCCTCAATAGCAAGTAAAATCTGCTCAGCTGGTGATTGCGCCGCGATTTAGGTTAAATATCAAAATGGTGGTGGGTCAATACGCCAGCTTCTATACACAAAAAAGTTCGAACCCCTTTGGTACTTTTCCTTAAACTATGGGACACCTATTATTGTATCGTTCCTGGGGGCTCGAATGCCTGCACGCTTCTGGAATTGATGGTTACTGATTGCGGTAAACACGTGAAGTTCTGACGATAGCGACACGCTAAGAAGCTTTGTCAGTCTGCGTGCGGAAAGCTACACCACGAATACTGGCGGTTTTTGGCTACTGTAATGTCTTATGCTCGATTTTTTTTGTAATTGGCCTAATTTTGTGTCCCACTGCTGAGCAAAGGCCCCCCGTTCTCCTTCGAAACTTCTCGATCTAGTGCAATCTCTGCCCAAGTTTGCCCCGCAAATATGGTCAGATCGTCACACCACCTTTGTTTCGGTCGACCTTGGTAGCGATGTCCTCCTTCAGGTGTCCATCTTTGCCCATCTCTCCGGATGCGTTCGCGGAACGCGGCCAACGGCGAACCCATTCCCACTTCAGCCTGGCTGTTTTTTCTCCGACATCTGTCACTTGAGTTATGGAGCGCAGGGTGGTGTTTCAAATGCGATCCATTCGTTTGAAACCTATTATGCTACGCTCCATTGCTCGCAAAAAAATTTTGAGTTTGGACTTCTGTTGCTCCGAAAATGACCAGCTTGCGCAAAGCTGGTCATTTTCGGAGCAACAGAAGTCCAAACTCAAAATTTGTTTGCAATTTTAAACGTAGGTTAAAACGGGCAAGATGTACCTACATGTCGACGAGTTTTCTCTACAGCGTCATTGGAAAATGTCGAACGATGAATGACTTCCTTTCAAATGTCAGTTAAGGGCCCAGAAGGTCTTCCAGCCATTTTGGACTATTCTTTCGACTTCTTTGTCTTGCTGGTTTTTAAAAGACACAACCTGGCTTAAGTATGTGTACTCATCGACACATGCCCATCTACCTCAACTCTACGTTTCGTGACGTTCGTCATGATTTGTGTCTTGGATCTGTTCATTGAAAGTCCAACCTCAAGACTTGCTTGCTGTGCTTAGACCTTGAAGCATTGCTTCTAGTTCTGAAGATGATGTGGAGAAAATTACAGTGTCGTCAGCAAAACGGAGGATTTACGCTCTATAGGAGATAAAATTACTCAAGTGGTCATAGACGATACAGTCAACAGCGACGCGAATATACCTACCTTCTATACAGAAACTAGCACATATCTGTTCTGGACGTTCTGGTGGTACCGACATATTATACGGAACTACTTATCATCCTACCGAACTGAGTAATTTTGTGTAGGTAGGTACCAGTCGTTAATTAGGTCAGTAGGGTCAAGTATGATTACGGTCACGATATTCAAATAGCTGTAGAGTGTAGGTGTTTAAACATTATGGTTCGTTAACTTTTATTTGGTTACAAGGACTTAGTTCTATTGCAAAAACGATAGCTACTACATACCTACCTACGTAATCTTACCGATCCCTATGTTACTATTTTAAAATAAGGAACACATACTTATTAGTAAAATATACTTTAAAGTACCACTTAGAAAAAATATTTATGTGAGGTTATTATGGTTTTGATTATAAAATATAAACATTGGGGGTGTTCAATTGACACAAAGTATAACTAGTAAATAACTGTGCAATTGACGTTATTCTTCGCTTCCACAGTATGCTGCGACGAAGTGAGGAGTTCTTCCAACAAGGATAGCTGCCAGGAACGGTCGGTCAGCCACGAATCTAGGCACCGGGGCTATGTCCACCATGGCAGAAAACGTACAAACTCCCATCGCTGGAATATACAATCAATTCATATCAAGGTCATGGCATTTTTGTAGAACCAATAAGTACTGCACGTTTACCTTTGGCTTCAGCGACATAAAACAACACAGGTACTTATAACTTACGTACAATCCGAACAAAGGCAGAAGCGCGCAGCGAATCATATAATGTTGACAAGCAGTTAAGTATTTCAAATAAAAGCATTCTCAACTAGTCCTAGACTAGTCGTCTGCGCTAGTAGCCGGATAGTTTGGTTTACCGATTCGTCGGCACATCTACTAATTAGTTAAACTCTGGAGCGTCCGTCACGTAGCTTTTGTTTAAGAACTTAGGACCACAGAGCCATTTTTAGCATCGGCCATCGACGATTTAGCCGCTTTTTAGAAGCTAATTGCAGTGACCAAGTCTCTAAAACGCGCGATTCTGATACCGCGTTTGAACGCAGAGAGTCGCCAAAACGCGATTCAGTCGCAAAATCGCTGATCACTGATGCTAACTAAAAGTAGCGTGTGTGCTTTGGCCCTTAGGTAGGATCAATTAGTTTACAATTAGGCAATTCCTAGAGCGATTTTTTCAAAATAATAGACTGAGCGAAGGATTTGTCTCAGTTTGGTGCATATGGTGAGCGGAACATTGTCGGACACACGGTTGTAATTGGCGAATGTTCTATTCTAGGTATCCACTGAAAGTGTGGTTATTGACATTTATAGGTATAACTTTATTCTTGTTGACCTAATTGTTTTATTGAAATTGTGTATGACACATTCCACATTTATTCTAGACACTTGTGGACGACAATTAAAGGTCGTTCGCCAAAAACGACTAAGCACATCATGGGTGCAACAATTAACAAATTATTAGATTAGTATTATCGAAAATATTTGTGAACTTTATTAAAACGGTAGGTCCTAATAAAGTTCACAAATATTTTCGATTGATTATGCTAATAGTCTTAGAAGACTCGGGATATGCGAATCAAAACAGAGTTAAATGCAACAAAGTTTTACTGCAATTTACTTATAAATACATGTATCTTAATCTTATCACTTATTAAAAGCCCAATGAATTGGTCCTATCATTATTCCTTGCCGAAGTACGCCGCCATGAAATAGGGAACCTTTTCGACAATAATCGTCACCAGGAAAGGCCGGTCTGCGACAAAGCGGGGAACGGGAGGCTCGTTCAACATCGCAGAACACAGTGTGATGCCTATTGCTGAAATACAATAACAAGATGCATCACGAGAGATCAAGGGATCATGAATTCCATTAGGTACCTACCGTAAGGTTACCTATCATAAGGTCGAAAAATATTTGACCGAATTTCATTTCACCTAAAACTTTTCAACTTTTCTCGTTTCGTATTTTTTTACTTCATCGAAGTCACGTCTGCCACTGTATCAGTTGACCTATTATCAATTCGATTTTTTTCGTTGCGCCGACGTTTCATTTGGTCGAAAAACTTTTTACCGAAGTTAAACTTAGCCGAAATAACATTTGTTCGAACATTCGTTATCCCACTGTTTTAATTACCATATTTCACCAAACGCCTAGAAGTAAATATGTCTGATATTGAGTCTAAGATAACCGGTACTCCACCAGCAAAAAAAAATACGTCGTTAAAGAAACGAAAAATCAAAAACTTTTGAAAATTAAAGACAATTTGAATGAAATTAAATATTTAAAAGAGCTTTCAAAGCGAATGTATTTATTACAATGGCGTTATAGAGAGCTAATTTCAGATTAGTTTCCTACTATTTTGTTTCATGAATTATTTAAATGTAGTGGCAAACAAAGATTCTTGCTTCAAGCATGCACCATGCAAGCAGGCATGCAGCATACAAACAGGCATGCAGCATGCAAGCAGGCATGCAGCATGCAAACAAGCATACAGCATGCAAGCAAGCATGCAGCGTGCAAACAAGCATGAAACATGCAAGCAGGCATGCAACATGCACAAGCATTGTTTCTGTCACGGCTCCGGCGCTGCGGGGTCTGGGCGCCCCACGCGAGCTTATCGTCGCAGATGGTTTTAACGCTCACCACCGCAGCATCGGCTTGCTGGCCGGCTCTGCCGGCCAGCCTCTGCCGCGGCGGCGGGCCTTCAAACCGCCTGCTCCTCAGCTCGCGGGCCGCCCAACCCTTCCGCGCCTACGAGTTCTTAAATTACACTCTAGGCGTAGGGCAGACAAGACTGCGTGAAGTCAGTTTTGCAGCGATTCGTTTCTGTCACTAAATTTTGAAAAATATTGACTTTTTATGACACTATTTTAATTTAATGTTGAAAATGCTACCAAGTAACCGGCTATATATTTGTGATCAAATAATATTCCGTAAAATGTTGAAAATATGGCAATTAGTGGACATGGGCAACAAAGTTGCAATATCGATGCGATTATTTTTTATATGACGTATTATGATATTCCTGACAACTTTTACTCTTATAATTTTTTTCCTAAAGTTGATAGTTTGTCTTGAAAAAAATTAATTCGATTTTTTTGTATAGAGCGAATCACGTTTAGTTTTTTTTCTTCAATTGTGCTAATATGTTGGGTGTGTGGCGTGAGTATATGATAGCTAGGGTCATTCTCTATCAACGAAAAAAAAATCAGCGCCGGCCATCCGCGGCAGCGCGAGTAATCATTCGGTAAAAAATAAATGTTTTGTGAGAATTTCTTGGCCATTTCAAATAAATTAAAAGTATATTTTTTGTCTCATTTGACTGTTTTGACCTTCTTTTTAGTTAAATATATAGTTTGAATAGCGCATAGGTAATTATTACGCATAGGTAATTTTATGAATCGTGTAAGTAATCGCAAGTGGTTGGAAAAAAACATCAAATTATTATGATTTTTTAGATCACCGCCACTTCTTAATTTCACAAAAAGATCTAGGTTGGGACAAAATTCAGCCATAGTTCTAATGTAAATATAAAAATAAAAGTATTTCACTGTGTTCATAAATAAACGACAAGAGCGAAACTAGATGGACTTAATGAATGTCTTTATATTTATAGTCAGTGTTAATGACTCAAGTAGTGGGCATAACAGTGAGTGAAAATTATTCAGCCAATCAGAGACGAGCATTTTTCGATGACTCATTAGTTATGAGCTTAGCCGAGCGCACAAACAAATGAGTCATCAATCACAATGCAGTTGCTACCGATAACATAACAATAATAACTAAACTACCAGAATAATTAGTTATAAGTACCTGATGCGCTATTAAAACTATATATTTAACTAAAAAGAAGGTCAAAACAGTCAAATGAGACAAAAAATATACTTTTAATTTATTTTAAATGGCCAAAAAATTCTTACAAAACATTTATTTTTTACCGAATGATTACTCGCGCTGCCGCGGATGGCCGGCGCCGATTTTTTTTTCGTTGATAGAGAATGACCCCAGCTATCATATACTCACGCAACACAACCAACATATTAGCACAATTGAAGAAAAAAAAATAAACGTGATTCGAGCCATACAAAAACATCGAATTAATTTTTTTCAAGACAAACTATCAACTTTAGAAAAAAAATATAAGAGTAAAAGTTGTCAGGAATATCATAATAAGTCATATAAAAAAAAATCTCATCGATATTGCAACTTTGTTGCCTATGTCCACTAATTTTCAGTATGGGCCTACTGTGCGACGTTAGCACAGTCCTGCACAATCGCACACGCGACCGCAAATTTTGTAATTTGGTACATTAAGTGATAGTTTCTTTTTTCGTTATTTACACAACTTCCGTGAATATTTAAACATTTCTTGAAATAATACGAATTGGGTATATGACACCACCAATCATTTGACATACATTTTATGAGCTGTCAAACGCGATTCTCCCATAGATTTTTTATGGTAATTTATACTTATGACATCACTTGTAGGTAGTAATTGAAACTATTGATTTCAAAGCAACAAATATCTAATTTTACAGTAAATTTAAAATTAATCGGGTTTTCAGGTCCAAAATCAAGTGTTTTTAGAGACATTCTGTCTTGTTACTATTGGTTAATGGTGTCATCTATTGTTTTACTTCCGTACATTTTATATGTTAGCCGACTATTAATCGTTAACTTGTAAAGCTTACTTAGCTGATCACAAAAAAAATATCTTTAAAAAGTTATCTTAAACCTATTAACCGAAATCTTTGGAATAATTGTTTTTTTAGTCATATCTACTATTCGTCCTCGTCCACGAACGAAAAGTTTAATGAGGAAGTCCGCTACCCGCCCCTAGATGTCACTATAATTAATGCATTCAATTTAAAGCAGTATTTTGTAACATAAAGGATTAATATTTCTCTAATGAAGTCAGAGCATGTCGATGATCGAACCCATCAGGTTTGGCCCCTGCCAAAAATCGCTCAAGAAATTTTTACTTCAAAAATCGGCAACAAAAGCTCGTCTAAAAGCTGCTGAGCACAAAGTACACACGACTATCACAAACAAGTTTAAAAACTAAAGCAAACAATTACCATACATAATTAAAATTTTCCAATTATCCACCTTTGGTAAACATAATGTATGTAGTACTAGCTTTTGCCCTCGACTTCGTCCGCGTGAATGTCGGTTATAGTGGATGCAGACGAAGTCCTGCATTAAAAAGTAGCCTATGTCTTTCCCCAGGGTTTAAGCAATCTTCATGCCAAATTTCATCAAAATCTGTTGAGCCGTTTCATCGTGAAAGCGTAACAGACAGAGTTACTTTCGCAGACCCGACAGACGTTGTTCTGCCCCTATCTACCTATTTACCTACCCTACACCTACCTTACACCTACCCTACACCTACCCCACACCAACAAAAAAAAATGTAAAAAAAAAAGTATCCTATGTCCGTCTCTTGGTTCTAAGCTACCTCCCCAACAATTTTCATCCAAATCGGTCCAGCCGTTCTTGAGTTATAAATAGTGTAACACTAACACTCATTACTGAACCGGTAGATGGCGTTGAAGAAGCTAGATTTTGAGATTTACTGACAAACAATTTTTTAATTTTTTGTAAAAAAAAAAAAAAATTTTTTCTTAATAAAAAGTATCCTATGTACTATGTACTTCTAATACCTCCAAGAATATGTGTACAAAGTTTCATGATGATCGGTTGAGTAGTTTTCGCGTGAAAGCGTAACAAACAAACTTACATTTACATTTATATATTAGTAGGGATTGTAGTACCTACCCACTTATTTATTTTGTAGTGCTTAAGCAACATTTAAACATGCAATCCACCATACAGTTTTTTTTAATATACCTACTCGATAGCTGAGTGTCTAGTCCTCAGAAACAGAAACGACTGATTTTGAAGTAAGAATAGAAGAGTTTTTCAGGAAGACTAATCAACTACTTAACAGAGGACAAAAATAACATTAAGTGAATCGAAATACGACTGCAAAAAAAGGTTTAACAAATCAAAATTTTCCATTTTAGTTTATAGCTATATCAGATTTATTATGTTATGATTACTTAATGATTACAAAGAAACCTTCATGTTCTGTATATGGACACGAAGTGAATTACTCCCTTTACGACAATTGCTAAGAGGAACGGATGGTCAGCTACAAAACGACACACCGGGTCTGGTTTGAATCTAGCCGAGCAAAACATGAGGGTCATTCCTGTAAAAAATATACATGAACACTTCAATAATAAATAGACAGCACACCGTTTTTTTTTGTCCATGCATTGAGCCTTTTTTGGTCTCGTATTGTTTTTAATATATTATTCTTTAAATTGTTTTACTGCTAAATGATTGTTTTTATTTTTCGATTTTGGGTCATGCATGAATGAAGTGTGCGATACTCTTTTTTACGAGTATTGTGACGACGAACGACCGGTCAGCCACGAAACTGAAACGGTTTACCAACAGTCGATTGGTCCATGAACCGTTGATCAACATTATCTTTAAACCATTAACTTTTCGTTCAAAGAACTTTTCATCCACGAACGTTTCGCCGGCATAACTCTACGTGAGCCAACGGAATGTTTTGACCAATAATTTTTCACCCAAAGAACAATTGGCCCATGGACTGTTCCCCAAGAGAACGATACGTCAGTGAGTGTTTAGGTAACCTCTAGAAGCAATAATAGCCTAGGGATATGACCACGGAATAATAAAAACAAGAGGAAGTGCCCTTAGTCTTACTTAATACTGGATCCAGTGTCGCCAAATTCACACATTTGCAAATTAAAATGTACTTGCAATACACAGAAAACGATGATATAATTGGCTACAAATTAGAAACGCAACTTTGGCGAAAAGCTTATTTATTGTTGTTTGAAATTAAACCGTATCACAACTGACGAACGTTGCTATTATTTTACATGTCAAAACAACTAAAGAGATTTTTTCCATCTAACAATCCAATTCGAGCAATGTCCAACGAGTTCAGCTATTCGACGCTAGAGAGCGCTGTTACCAAATTACTTAACATGACATCTATTGTTACTATAAATAGATGTCATTTTCGCATGCAACTATTATTTATCTTTCTATTCAATGAGAGATGTGGTCAAGTTGTCGATAATTTGTACAATGTAAGAAATGTAATTACCTACAGTGTTTAAATTGATCTTTTTAATGTACGTAATGGATCAAAAATGACGATTAATAAATTATGTATGCGTATATTGACATATTTTTCTGTGATAATATGAGTCCGTAATATGATTGTATGTAGAAAATTGATTGACGTCCCAATGAAATGACGCATTATTTTAGACATGACAATATCTTTTTTAAATACGTGACAGTCTTTTAAAAACTTAATTGACATCTGAATTTTTGTGAAGGTAGGTAGGTATACTTATACATGTAAGTATATAATAGAATATTTATAGGCCTACGTCTAACCGCGAATGAATGACTATTTGCCAGAATATAGGTATAAGGTTTTTAAAACTCATTCTTTCAAACTCGTACTTTTATTTATTAAAAAAAAAGTTTGGTACTAAACATACCTACATGTTATTGTTTTATCGACACGAACTATTTGCATTAATGTGTCGCATCCCTAAACGAGTAGCGTCGAAGTTTCTAGAATTTATGCCACGTAAAACGATTACAGTCAAGACAGCGAGCAAACTAATTTAGACTTTAATGAATGGACATAAGGTAGTTTTAGTTCGCATGAAAGTAAAAACATGGTATTGTCAATAAAAATCGATTATATTGAAATATATGAAAGTTTTATACTTTTTGGTAATACGATATACCTCTGCAAGAAACATTCTTTGCCCTGCTATCATTTTTGCATGTAAACATTGCACAATAAGGCAGGGTTGTATTTTTTTGCCTTACGTGCGACATTGTGCGATATGTCACGTCGCTGCAAGTAGTTGATCTCGACTGGACCAATGTTGATCATTTCCACATAATTGTGCCACACGTTCGATGGCTGCGTGGCACTTCCCCTTGTTTTTATTATTCCGTGGATATGACCGTTGGTCTACCAAGTCACAGGTCATAGGTTCGAACCCCGACACGCACCAATGTCTTTTCGAATTCATGTGCGTATTATAAATTAATGATGACTTGCTGAAACCGGTGAAGGAAAACATCGTGAGGAAACCAGCACACCTGAGAGATTTTTCAACAGATTTGGAACATGTTATGTACTATAGATATTGTAAGGGCTGTTCTATTTGAAGTCTCAGTCTCTCAAATGTCACCAAGGGAAAAACGCCACTAAGCTTGTGAGCGGAGATCCTAATTTTGTATATGTAAGCCACTAGTGCAATGCAACGCAACCATAACATTTTAGATAGGTTCTTCTTCTTCTTTTCGAATCGATGGTTTTCCTTTATGCTAGACCCAGCTACTTGGGCCCAGTAGGTAGCCAAATTTATCGCAGCATCAGTGGCGTTTTTAATGTCCTCTAAGGTGCAGGTGTAGGGGCACTTTGGGCACTGTAATAAGTGGGCCATTGTCTGGTCAGGAAGTCTTTGGGATCACCGCACTCACACTGGGTGTCGGTGGGATCTATTATGCCCCATTTTGCTAGATTGTGTTTGCAGCGGCCTACCTGGGTGCGCAGTCTATTGAGCGCTTTCCATACAGGCCACTGCAAATCACTTCCGAGTGGCAGCCTAGGTGTTCCTTGGGTTGAACGAAGTTGGGTGGTGGTGGGTGAAGGTTCTCCCACAACTTACGTCTCACCGATAGGTTGATGAAGTGTAGGTACTGTCAAAAATTTAAACCATAATATATAAATAAACTAATGGAATCATAACTTTTTTGACACATGAACAGTTGTTAAAATAACATGTTTTTTAATTTTTTTTTGTCTTTTAAATGATTTTTAAAGTAAAGTTACGATTGGATTAATATTCTTTGTTGCAGTATTATTTTCTTTTATAAAATGAATATTAGTTTATTTATATATTGTGGTTTTAATTTTTGACAGTACCTACACCTCATCAACCTATCAAAAATTGTTATGGTTGCGTTGCGTTGCAAAATTAGGATCTCCGCTCACAAGCTTAGTGGCGTTTTTCCCTTGGTGACATTAGAGAAACTGAGACTTCAAATAGAACAGCCCTTACAATATCTTTAGTACATAACATGTTCCAAATCTGTTGAAAAATCTCTCAGGTGTGCTGGTTTCCTCACGATGTTTTCCTTCACCGGTTTCAGCAAGTCATCATTAATTTATAATACGCACATGAATTCGAAAAGACATTGGTGCGTGCCGGGGTTCGAACCTATGACCTGTGACTTGGTAGACCAACGGTCATATCCCTAGGCTATTATTGCTTCTAGAGGTTACCTAAACACTCACTGACGTATCGTTCTCTTGGGGAACAGTCCATGGGCCAATTGTTCTTTGGGTGAAAAATTATTGGTCAAAACATTCCGTTGGCTCACGTAGAGTTATTCTGGCGAAACGTTCGTGGATGAAAAGTTCTTTGGACGAAAAGTTAATGGTTTAAAGATAATGTTGATCAACGGTTCATGGACCAATCGACTGTTGGTAAACCGTTTCAGTTTCGTCAGCCACGATGCGATCCTCCATCAAATGAAACGTGATCTGCATTGCTAAATTAAATCTTTAGTAGGTAACCGTTTCAAGGATCGTAGGCAGATAAGCCGTTGAGAAGTTTATTTTTATGACAACGTTCTGCGTTTAACCAAAAATATCTAATAACCTCGTTATTCCATGTATAGTATGGTTCATGTGGTTGATTGTCTTGAATGCTGTATTTTTTAATATTCTGGTACGTTGTTTTGTGGTGATGTGACGTGGCGCTCGGTAAAAGGTAAAAAAAGCAGTGAAATGTATGTGTTATTTTCGTTATTTTCAGACATTCACGCGCACAGATAGCTATAAGCTAAACAGCGAAATCTCTTGAACCATAGTTT
Organism: Charanyca ferruginea; assembly: GCA_947361185.1. Lineage (NCBI taxonomy): Eukaryota > Metazoa > Arthropoda > Insecta > Lepidoptera > Noctuidae > Charanyca > Charanyca ferruginea. Next base: position 13,050,854 of record OX376059.1, on the reverse strand, counting down.
TTTCTGAATGGTTTATTTACGAACTGCTGTCAAAAGAGCATTTAGTCACATGGATCCTTAATTGTTACCACTAAAATGTCTTTTGTATCATGTATGTATTGGCTATTCAGTATTCAGGTAAATTAAAAATAAAAATAAAGTTTAACGTTTAATAAAAATCTTACATAGTAATATCGTACAACAGATTTTAAATACGTTTGAGTAAGTTTAACATTATTGATATACACGGTGTTAATTATTAAACGGTAGTATGGTTATCAGAGAATATTAAACAAGCTACTCTTGCACCTATCCATCCATTTCATACCTCTTCGTGCTATGGAAAGCGCGTTTTCGACTGTCATTCGTGTAATTCGTTCGTTGTTAATGGTGTATCAAAAATGTTCATTGCTTTATTAACACCGTGTATAAGTGTCAGCGTGATCAGACCGAAATGCTGTATTTAACTAAAATTGTTAATCAAAAACTTCTAACATCAGCTTCAAAGATTTTACCAGTGTTTTACAAGACTAAATAGATATACGTATCATAGGTTTTATTATTCAGTATCAGTATCAGTTATAGACAACATTGGGACTGATTTACTTTAAAGTGATTTGTGCATTACTAGTACGTCGTGAATACGTAGTGTTGATACTCGAACGCGCTAGTTGTTGCCGCGATATGCTCCGACGAAGAGCAGGGTGCGGTTGGGGCCCACCAGCAGGTAGAGGAATGGCCTGTCAGCGCGGAAGAGCGGCGACGGCGGGCGAGCGCAGCGCATCATTAGCACCATGCCTGCGCCACACACACCACTATAATTCATCGCGAGAGGGGGAAGATGGGGTCGGCGGGGAGCTGGCGGTCGGCTGGTAGCTAGCGACCAACGCCACCTGGCGCGCCGCGCACACCAGCCACAGCGCGGGCCTGTTCGCCTCGAAAAGCGTCGGCACCGAGCGCGAGCGCCGGGTCACCATTGCTGCACACCCACACACCACACGACACAGTCAAACGATAAACGACATCGCAGCGTTTAACAGCACAAAAATAGCAGTCAACACCATATAACCAAGCACTACAAAGTATAACAATGCAACATAAAAGAAGGAAAAGAAGGAAGGAAGTAGATTTCATGCAGACAGAATAGGACTACCTATCCCATTTTCAAAACACACTACGATAACTTCCATCTTTAAAAAACTATGTATACTGAGAGTTAGTAAAAGCGCTTCTAAACGGGGCATATTTTTACTGTAATGTGCGGCTATAAGTTACATATTAGCCAGCAATATTTTCAGTATGGTTCGGCCTTTATGTATATTAATATATTGTTACTATTTTTTTATCTGAATAGCGATCTCGTTCTGATCTAGTTTGCCCTTTTTGTACCATTGGTTCTTAAAACCAATAAAAAGTGTTGGGTTAGGTTTTTGATTTGTGTTTCCATAGCTTGCTTTTAACTCAAAAGTTGGCTGGTAACTGGCCTCATGGCATTAAGTTTGTGTTTTATCTTTGTACGAGCATCGCCACATGATAAGTAATGTTTAAGTTTAACGTTAATAAGCATTTCCTTATTCGCCGATTGTTTGGTTACATTCGCTGACTACGCTATCGCGCTTTAAGTATTTAAAGTAGGTTAAAAGTGGTGGGCGCGACAGCGTAGCGATCGATCAATAACGGTCACAACAGTGATTTAATTTCCTGTACACATCCTGGCCCGTATGGATGAATCCACCAACAAGCTACAACCAACATTTCAGTGTACGGCTTAATTGCCCGTACATTTTTGGTCCTTCGAGCCGGACCGCCACTACTGGAACAAACGGTCCTGCAAGCGTCCAAGGTAAGAAGCGGTTATATTTACGATTCGGAATCGGTTTGGCTGGTCTTCTACAAGCGGATCGCCCCAGCCAGTATAAGTAGGCGCACAATATCGTACGCTCTACGTATTCCTTCGAACCTAGTGATCGCTACAGAAAACCTCAACATTTGGTGGTTCTACTACTACATCCAATCAACAACTCAACAGTGAAGTCAACAGGTTAAGTGTCCAGCAACAGTACATACATATCACAACTATGGACGTTAACCAACAAGAACTTCTCAAGTGGCATGGAATCATCACAGAGGGCACCCGGCTACCCAAAATTGGTATCAACTTTGGGAAGGATGTCCCTGACCGCAGGAAGGCAACATACATCAGGGGTAGACTGGATAACTTTCAGGCGCACTGAAACGAGTTCGAGACGAACCATGGTGTGCTACAGGAAGACATAGACCGCTCTGACATATACTACACAACAAAAGTGCTCGATAGGGTCAAAGCGGAATATTCAGTAATACAACATAAGCTGCAAACATGGCCTACCTACACGGCGGAACCCACGAGCAACCAAAGCGAAGTTAGCAAAAAGAGACCGTACAAAATCGAACGAACTCAAAACTCAACAAGCAAACAACTTCAGACTTCTTTAGAGCCTTCTCACGTTTCACTCACAACACAACTTGTGTATAGCTTATATTAGCGAGAAATGAGACATCGAAGACAAGCTCTGGACCCTCGCTGGAGGGTGATTGACGAAGTACACTAGCAGCTTGACATCATTCTCGTCGGTAGCAACGCAAACTACGAGTTTGAGATCTTAATGTATGAAGAGAGTCTACAAAGCGAAATCTTAACAAGCTCAACCTCGCTGTCCAATAATGTGACAGTGCGCCAAAGATCGAAATACCAATATTCTCTGGTAACTACAACTAATGGCCGACATCGACTATACATTGCGACCATCCTCAACAACCCTTCTTTACCGAAGGGGCAGAAGATGAAATACCTGTTGCATCTTGTGCAACATTTGCCTGTCTCTGAAAGCAACTACGACTCCTGCAAAAGCCGCAGATGGAACTTACGCCGTACTAAGATGTCTCCCACTGACTAAGGCTCCCAATCTGATGTGCAACGACTTGGCCTTCCGCGACGCAGCCACACAACATGACTGTGTCGGGACTCGGGAATCGGAACATTTGCCTGGCAGAGCAACGGAACCGTTCAGTTGGACCTAAAAATGTAAGGCAAATAAGCCGTACCCTGATATGTAGTATGTTGATTAGGTGGATACAACCATACGGGATGTTTGCAGGAAATGAAATCACTGCTTTGTATCCGTTATTGATTGATCGGTTTATTAGCTAAAAACATTATTGGTGGGCGCGATAGCATAGTCAGCGAATGTAACCAAGCAATCGGCGAATAAGCAAATGCTTGTTAATGTAAAAATTTAATAAATACATATCATGTGTCGACGCTCGTAAAATCCTTACTGTTTCATATACAAGGGGTGTCAACGGAACCCTATTTCTAGACCTTCGCCGTCTGTTTGTCACAGTGCTGTTCTAACGGCCAGATGAAAACTACACAACTATTAACTAATATTTTATTTTTTTACAGAATACGTGTTGCCTCTTTTGAATTCCTTCCAATGTTGGTATGTATCCGGTACTGCGCAAGACACAGTAATAATAAAATAAAGCTGAGAATGTGGTAGGCCCCTTGTCTGTTAGGTTATGCGATACTGATGTGTATACATTGACGGGCCATACATTTTCGAATAACCAGGTCATAGTAAAACATATCGCAGACATAACAATTACAGTAAAAGTATTGCCCATTAAGAAATAGAAGCATTAGTAAATAAAAAAATATAATTCAAATGCATTATGAATAAATATAAATTATGTTTTTTTTTCTTCAAGGAAGGTGGAGTAAGCAAACTTGATGATTTTTGTATAATTGTCTTGGGATATACTTTTTATTGACCAAATAAAATAAATATTTGGACAAATGCGACGAGTGCAGTGCGATTTTAATAAATTATGTATATTCATTTTTATGACGTGTCAAACTGTTTAGGCGTCCCCATATTAACCGATCTCGTATTCAAAAGAATTTTGTAAAACCACAAAGAAAAATAGTTAAATAAATTGAATGAATCTATGCTCATGTGTGGTCCTGTTTATTGAAAGAACCCCGACTTCTTAGAAAGTGTAGTGTAATTATTTTACACACACTCCATTATTATTTCTTATTTGCATCTTACAAGCCCTATGGAAATTAGATAAACCCCAAGTCAATAAATTACCAGTATTGCAATTATTGCAATACTTACATAATTTTGTATCGTAATAGTATGATATTTGTCAATTCAATAACAATAAATCAATCATTCAATAATTATAAAATAAAATTTATCTAGTGCCCTGCATAGTCATTAATCGTGGAAAGTCTGTTATCAAATAAATCATATCACTGACCAATAATTACCAAAGTACTTATAGATAAAAAGTCATGCAATATCGAAAGATATTCTTTCGATATTGCAAAAACATGCAGGATTGTTATTATTATGATATAATGCTTACCGGTTGCCGCAGCCGCTTCCGCGCCTTCCTCGTTCACCTCAATAAAAGCTTTCTGCACAGCCTTCGATACAAACAGAGGTTCCTTCACATTCAATATCTTTGTCAGACCCGAATTTCCCTTGTTGAAAATAGCTTGTATTCCGAGCTAGAACATACATTTTCGCATTATGTACAGTCAACAGCAAAAGTAGATGATCAAAATCAGAAATTCAATTCTAATGAACGGAGTTCGCGTCAGAACTGAGTGACGTCGAAGTGATTCTATCAATAAAGTAGTAATAAATTATATAAATTAGTGTTAGTAAATTAGTATTGAATTTCTGATTTTGATCATCTACTTTTGCTGTTGACTGTACCTACTCCATAATTTGAAAATGCTATATATATAAGACGTGTCATAACCATTTCAATGTACCTACTTATTAGTCTAGTTTAACTGTTGACAATGAAATATGACCTTCATTAATCCCAGATAAGCTGTTGTAAAAAATGTGGGTATTAAATAATTCCAAGTACTGTGTGTGAGTACTCTGTGTGACGCATTGTAGGTACTACACGACTATAGTAAAAATGTAAAATAAAAAACAAACCTTGGGCAACAGTTCATTCAGGTCAATTTCAGTTTCAATCTTGAACTTGGGGATAGATACTTGTACTTTAGTTTTATACATTTTATCCACCTCCGACATAAGATCAAAGCCAGAAGCTAGTTTAGACAAAACACTACCAAGACCTTCGATTTCATTTGGTAACACGACGAGCATGGTCGCCTGTCCACCTTGGTACGGCATTTCTAACAGCTGAAAAATAAAAGCCATTTATTAAAGCGCGTTGTATTAATGTCTTACAATACATCATAGTTGGCAGTTAATCACTGCAATGGGTAAAAGCAACCCATACACACACGACTCAAGCGCCGCTAAAACTGAAAAATGTCTTATGCTGCCTAGGTTTAATGTTTACCTACCTATTTTCTATTAATTTCTGTGCCCAACTTCGTCTGCGTGTAAGTCAAGTATATCACAAAATATTATCTATAATGCTGGCACCTCACATGGCGTATTTGTGCAAATATTCGCCTTATTATAATATTTATTTCAATAAAGAAAGCAATTATTGGAAGTTACAAATAAAATGTTTTTTCTTTTTTTGTTTTTTTTATATTTCTAAACCCCATGGATATTGGTCCCCATGGACAAGGTTAAAACTGGTTACCAGTCTTTTTATAGATATCCTTACAGACGTACTAACACATACAAAAGATCTGTTGGAGGGGGGGGGGGGAGGGGGACGTGTCCTATACAAATTCGGTAATCATCATATAAGGTATATTTTGTATTATGCAAATAAGGCGAATATTTGCACAAATACGCCATGTGAAGTGCCGGCATGACATTCGGCAATAGTGTAGGTTTCGAGCAGCAGTGAAACTATGTTTGAAACAGGATAAGTAGTTTCGGAGATTACCTCCAACACCCAAACATAAAAACTTTATCTCTTTTTAATATTAGTGTAGATGATCACAAATACTTTTATATCATGTTATTTTTATGAATTTCAATTAAATCCCACATTCAATGTATAATTCAAATGGCATTTAAAGTAGGCAATGTGTGAATCACAGCATTCGCGGAATCGGTAGACATAAATAATGATTCTAGAATGTAAGTGTTTACGTTATCTGTTTATTTTTAATACTGCATAACAAGTGGAATTACATTGGACTAAACCGCGCGTTTTTAATCTCGTCTAAATTTATACCTGAGCTTGAAGGCCGTCGCTCTCACCATACAAATATTGATCTTCAATGTACATCATAGGCACATCTACTGTGGAGTTATCAGTAATGAAGAATGGTTGGTCCCTTGTGTTTTCACGATCAAACTGCTTCTTCCATGTGCCCTAGAAACAGACATTGGACACAATAGGGTATTTTACTCTATAGGAGAGAAAATCTATAAATATGTTATTGAGACAGTTTAGGCATAAAGCAGTCGGAAAATGTAAGTTTTAGTTCATCAAATAACAATAACAAAAACAAATTTTTAAAATCTTTTCAAAGTTTTCAGTATTTTTAATCTGTTATAAAACACCATGAAATAGTAGCGGCCATGTTATTACGCCGTACGGCTGTGTAAACAAAAAATTGTCAACTGTCAGTCAACCGATTGGCGTAATATAGGCTTTGTACTTTTATTATTTTCGTAACCAACGTAATTTTTTCATTATTACACCTACTACAAAATATGCTTTTAATTATTTTTAAATTATATACAATTATCATATTTAATATGAGCTCATTCGATACAAAACGAACTGACGTCATTTACGCTGAGCAATATGGCGTCCAGTAAGAGGCAAACTACGCGCGAAATTTGAAAATTCAACATTTTGTTGCATTTTTATGGCACTTATCGATTGAATAAAAAATTTGTGTTTTTTTTGGTGGCATATTAGCACTACAGAATTTCATTGAGACACTTTTCAAAAATGGGTGTAATACCCTATTTAGTGTCTATGTAATTTGTTATGTATAAAAATATATGAAAATAAGACTTACTTTAAAGTAGAGAGCGTTAATAAGAACTAGACGAGTGTCGCCATCCACACTGTCTGAGCTCAGCAGATCTTTAATTTTGTGATTAGTTTGGTTTTCAACCTGAAAATACATGCCAATGAATTAATTATCTTTTATTAAATACTATGCTTAGGTAAAGTATAAGTCTGCAAGTAGTAATTATAGGTACAGTCAGCAACAAAAGTCGATTAACACTGTTAGTTTTACATGTCACATAAATAGAATAAAAAAATAATATGATGCTAATAATAGATAATAGTTAAGCTGCTTTTCAACATTTCAGATAATAGTTAGTAAGCAGAAAGGTAGTTGAAAAGCAGAAAGAAATCAAAAGATAAAATAAACTCTTAGCTGCTAATTGCTGATTTTTTACTCATTCTGTATTTTCTTTAATATTTTGAGCAATTATTAAGATTTAAAGTGTTAAGCAACTTTTGATGTTGACCATACCACTACATACCCATTGGTTAATGATATTAACAGCAGCTGCCCCAGTATTGAAATCAAGTTTCTCTATGGCAGCATCAAAAACTTTTACTGCATCTTCTTTTAACTTGGGTTCCAGATCATAAGGACCCTCCTGTATGTACACCCTATTAGCTATATTTAGTGTGACTCCTTTCAAAGACTTTAACTTGGATGACACTTCAGAGAATGATGAACGGATCTGAAATAGAATATGATCTATTATCAACCCATTTGCTACCAAAAACTGAATTACACATTGAACAGTATATCCATACATTTACTCCACAAATACGCAAAACTTGTACACAAAACAATAAACATTGTGCAAGAGTAACTCTCACAATCAACACAACTGCTGCTCATCTGGATGACTGTGTTCATGACAAATATGTTTATGATGACAGTTATCTAAAATTAATAACTATTGATCATCATTATCAGTTGAAAAAATAGTTACACATGTTACTCAACTTATTAGTATGAACTATGAATGTAAGATTTTCCTTATAAGCTGGGTTTCAAGTGAATCAGGGGAATTTGATTCAATGTTATAACAACATTTGTTTCATAATATCTACATTAGAATCTATCTGCAGATTTTTTGGAGACTTTATTCATTCTTGAGTGCAGTATATTTTTGAGAATGTATATTTGTATACACATTTTGCTAACTTACAGATTGGTCATCTGGGATTCCAAGTGCTGTTAGAAGCTCAGAATGTGCCGGGTCAGTGGTGCCCAAAGTTAGCAGAGCTAGTACAAATTCTGCCGACAGGGGTGATGACACCACACTCTTGTCTTTCTCTAGTTCCTAGGGTATTCATAAAAATGATTTATATATTTATTTACACTTCATGCACAAAAGTACAACGGCAGACTAAGGCCCGGACTCCACCGAAGCGGAGAGGAGAGATGACTTGTAAACTACCAATGGGACACTGTATTGTGTTGAAGCTAAGCGGTGAGATGTGAAAATAACGCAAGACGATTGGTTGTTTGAGCAATCTCGTCTCCTCTTCGCTTTGGTGGAGTCTAGGCCTTAATGCTAATGATTGCAGACTAGCAAATGGTGAAAATGAGAAATATGGGCTAGTCATTTAAAATCCAAGGATTGTACTAATAAACTATTTTTAATATTAATAAATAGCATCAAATAATGAAGTTTATTCATAAGGTAGTTAGCTTTAGTAAATTATGGATTATTGTAGGTAGGTAAGTATCCTAATTTGTGTAGGTACTTACTTACTTATTTAAAGGAATACTCTAATGATAACATGTAGAAAAACATCACATTCATTTTTTCGAAATTTTAATTTAGATATTTATTGAAGCCAGCAATCAATATTTCCAAATAAATCAAGGACTATCAAGGACTTTTTAGCTAGCCAGGAAGGATTTTTTACCAAAATGTAATATTATTATGTTGCAAAAATTAGAAGCATTTAATGCAAAATTTAATGTTCCTAATGATTAAATACAAGTTGATTATGTTGTCTCAAGTATGTTTAAGACTGGGATATAGAAAAAGTAATGACATTAAAATCCTTCAAGTCCTTGCCATATTATGTACAGTATCTTGACGGAACAGAAAGTTTAAAATGCAATTTATGTTTAATAAAATAGATCTAAATTCTCATATAATAATTAATGAGGTGTGCAATTTAATTGTAGATGCAATGTTAGTAGAAAATAACATTTCAATAAGGCCATTTCACATCAGATCAATACTTTTTTTAAGACAGATATTTCAATCATCAATAAAGAATCATAAAATTGAAATAGGGAATTCATAAACACAGGACATAAGTACCAACTTAAGGAAAGTCATGCAAGTTCTAGCAATATATAAGATACATTAAGAATACAGAATACATTTACGAAAGAAGAATACATTTTGTGTGGGTGCTTTACTTTAATGTTACAGGTAAATTTTGAATAGTATTATGGAGGTAGGTAATAAGTAAATGTGTAGTATGGAAATGACAACTTACAACACAGAACTTGGCAGAAAACTGAGTAATAGCAGAAGAAAGGGCCTTTGAATCCATGTTGACACTGGTATTGTTAAGTTTAACCACAGAAAATAATACAACTGGAATAATAAAAAAATATGTAAAACGCTAAGAGCTAGTACTGACGGCGACCACACACAGACACCACAATAGTGCTTATGACATCATTTGCCGAAGCAAGCCGATAGCCGGCGCGCGGCGCCGAATTGCCGGTCGGCGGGCAAGCACGCAAGCAAACGCCTCACCATCGCCGTATGAATCATGCCAATTGGAGTGGGGGCACAATTCAAGGCAGTTTGAAAATATTTCAAGGCTATATGAAATACGTACACGTCATAAATCACTCAGGTGGTTTGAGTGAAGCAATAACTAATATTAAAAAATATAATCTATTACTTACTTAAACTACACAGTAGATTCCACATCGATAACCATGAAAACTGACGAAAGGTAATAGGTATCTAGAATGTAACACAGTTTTCACATTACACAAATACTTTTAGATAACTGTTGACCAATCCAATGTTTTTATTTTATCTTATCATACAATTACCTTGCAATATAAACCTACATTCTCGGAGTGGATTAAAAGTAACTTTACTTATTATTGGCTTTCGTGGAAGTGACACCACTATTTTGCCAAAATCTGTAAAACACCGGGTTCACTAGTTTACTTACACCATACGCGTCTCGAAAGTCTATAGCGGAACAGTTGTACACAGAATAGGATCAATCAGATATATTTTAGTTTTACTTAAAATAAACCAAATAGAATGGATAAACTCTAAAATAACAAAATTATTCGAATTTTAACAAGAATTTTAAAATATTTCTGTTTTGTTTACCACGTAATGTCAAATTGTTATTGTCAACTGTCAATTGTCAAATATAACCTGACGACCAAAGAGTCTGTCTGACGACTTTACTATAAAGGCTCCCCCACACAGGTGCGTTATTACCGACGTTATTATCGCATTGCGGGTATCAAAGACCCATGGCCATAAGATGGTGAGTCGTGAGCACAAACGTCACCTCACCTGCGCAAAAGTTAATTTTTCGGTTTCTTTGGCGGAATAAAGAGGGCGGGGGGCGCTGGAGATGCACGCGATTGGTTCGTTCATATTAGTTCGTCTTCGTCGATGCTTGTCGTCTCTATTGGACTATCGTGTGATTCGTGTATTCGTGTGTCATTCGGCTATTGTACACATTCGTTAAACATTTGTGACTTGTGACAAGTTACTTTTGGATTCCAAAATGTTTTTATTTTATTTAGTTTTTGTTATTTATTTTGTTATTTTTTTATCATCTATTTTCATAAAAAAAAATTAAATTATAGGTTTTAAAAATAATACATAATAATCAAACAACAACATCAGGTAACAAAGTCCCTTACCATAATTATATACCTTATAGACTAAGAACCCCTTAAAAATGCCGAGGCGAAAAATAATAATAATAAAAATAAATGCAAGTCAAATGGTGTATTCAGTCTATTGTTTCTAGAACAACGCTGAGTTTAACTGAATAAATTTAAAAGAATTAACTGTATCAAAATAAAATTTCAAGTACCACTTATATTAAAACCGGTACTGAATGGCCAAAAGTGCACATGCGCGAGCTTAGGATGCCCGACAAATTTCCACCATGCCGTCCTTCACAATATACCTCCGGTAGTTGTTCGTCATCATAACTTCGTCCATAATCGCACAGACAAAACCTTCAGTTTCCCCAAAAAGGTCACCAAAACGCAGCCAGGATACGGACGCCAAGAAGTCTACATCAGGCTCATGTAGGGCCCGGTAGAAGCGCCCGTGAAGCTCCTTACTCTGCCATACCTCCCTGCAGAGGCGGATTAAACGTTGAGAGCGCTATAGGCAAGCATCTCATCGGCGCCCCTATATTAAAAAGCGGTCAAGTGCGAGTCGGACTCGCCCATGAAGGGTTCCGTAGCAGCAAGTAACGTAATATAATTTTTTTTATTTTTATATTTGAGTTGATTGAATGAAAAGTAAATTGCGGTTTACGACTTATGACGTATTAAAAAAACTACTTACAAGATCTCGTTCAAACCAATTTTGCGGTGGAAGTTTACATGGTAATGTTCATCATATATTTATTTTAGTTTTATCATTCTCTTATTTTAGAAGTTACAGGGGGGGGGGGGGACACATTTTACCACTTTGGAAGTGTCTCTCGCGCAAACTATTCAGTTTAGAAAAAAATAATTAATCTCAATATCATTTTTGAAGACCTATCCATAGATACAACACACGTATAGGTTTGATGAAAAAAAAAAAATGAGTTTCAGTTCTAAGTATGGGAAACCCCAAAAATTATTGTTTTTTTTTCTATTTTTGTGTGAAAATCTTATTGCGGTTCACAGAATACATCTACTTACCAAGTTTCAACAGTATAGTTCTTATAGTTTCGGAACAAAGTGGCTGTGACTTAGGGACGGACAGACAGACAGACATGACGAATCTATAAGGGTTCCGTTTTTTGCCATTTGGCTACGGAACCCTAAAAATAACTCGTACTATAGTTTGACCGAAACCGCTGTAAACGTGTGCGTTTCGACACCGCGGCCACGGCGATATTAAAAAAAAAAAACTATTCCAAGATTATGTACCTATTTTGTAAAAGTTGATTCCCAAAACTATAAAGGAGAATGGCGAGACTACATGTATTGTGGGACCCAGTGTTAGGAGTAGCATATATTATAGAAACTTATGAATTGTTAAAGAACGACATAAGACTAACCAAAAAGCAAATGGGAAGTAAGTTATAGAAGATGGGAGAAAAAAGATATGAACGGTAGAAGATTATAACCTAAAATATTCTTAAAGTACTTTGGGCATGTACTTATTGGCCTATTATTCAGTAGTAGAATGGCTTATTCATACATATTTACTTAAATTCACACCTATATCCCGTGAGGGTAGGTAGAAACTACAGAACGCCATCTGCTACGATTCGTAATAGGTAGGTATCTACTTCTTTTACTTCATCCACGAACATACGTCCGCGCGTTGCGCCTGACTTTTTTAAGGACATCACTAATATTTTCAGTGGATTTTTCTAGGGTGTCCTCCCATTACTTATCCAGAAACTAGATTGTGGTCAGGTTAAACTTAGCTAACATGTAGTTTAGCATCATCCTATTGCTCTTTCCAATCCATCGGCACAGTATGTCCTCTTCCATATCTACATCTCTACAAGCCATCATCTTAGCATTCACCCTCTTACTACCTACCATACCTATCATCTTTCACACAATGTATGCTGCTCAGGGGTTTGGCTAGGTTTACAGACATCAACCCTCGTTACGAAAAGGTTCATAAAATAGTAATAACTTTTTAAAGTGGTAAAGGTACACAATATGACTAGATAAGGAGTCCAGTTGTTAGATCTCCTAGAATATAATATAAATAAGCATATTTGCTCTGCTTGAAACTAGAGGTTTGTTAAATAAATAAAAATATATTTTAAAGAAATCGCTTTTATTTACTTTATAATGACTTATAAAATATTGAAGACATACAATTGTTGTGAATCTTGGATATTTTTTTTTTTAGTATGTAAGTATTGATTTATCTAATTAAAAGATTATCTAAGAAGGCAGCTGGTGCAGCGACATACCTCTGGTGTCTGGCATAGCCCATCTACCACAATATGCTCATAACATGAGAGCAACAGCCCACTGTCCATGTTCCCACGGGGCAATAACAATAGTATCCTAATATGGCATTTCGCCTCTCCAGCCTCCTATCTAGTGCGATGTATGTATAATAGGACTTGCTACCTATACCTATGCCTAGATTTAATTCGGGCACTTAGAATAAATGGGTGGTTGCCAAATAAATAGTTACCTAGGTGGAAATTGCAAATTCTAGCATTGCTAGGAATATAGAAATTAAAATCCTTTATAATTCGTTTTCTGAGCCCATCAGGTATATGTCGCTTTTCAGCATCATTGCACTCCAAAAACAAGCAGCGCCGTGCTGTATCAGCCGCTCTTCTCAACGTGGGCAATATAATATGTTCAGCAGAAGTTTCCTGTAATGGACGTCTTGAGGTGGATGGACTAGCCTCTTCACCCTCTGCTGTGTCAGATATTCTTCTTGTGGGCAATATTTGTTCAGTAGATGTTTCCACTAATGGATTTCCAAATGTTGATGGACCAACCTCTTCAACTTCCACCGTTTGCTCTGTCTGTTAAGAAGATGTTGGTTGACTGATTGCAGAAGGTGAAACCACAGCAGAACTTCTATAAGAACTGTCCACCACTCTCTGTGCCCGTAAATAGCATGGCACACATATGTCCTCATTTAAGGTTAACTGAAACAATAAAAGTAAAATGTTGCCAAAAATAATAATATATTAGGATTTCATATCATTATTTGTAATATTAAATGTTTATAGGGTTACTGGTAAGGTTGGCATCCAAAAAGCCCACTTGTGATGAGACCTTGACAGTAACCTTACCTTAGGCTTACCAGTAACCCTATATAAATTGTTTTCATTACCAACCTGGCGGGGCCTTATCCATTCCGATACAATGTCTCTTATTCGGGTTTCCCTTTCAGACATCTCTGGTCGGACAACTAGCCTGCTCCTGATTCTCAAAATCTATCTGCCACATCCAGCACATACATCACGAAGGCCAGGTTGTGGTTGGGTCTCATGTTCAGGACCATCATTTGGGTTACTATTTATCAACTCCCAACATGAGTGACAAATATAGTTGTCTCCAGTTACCTAAAAATATTATTACTATGGTTAAGGATACACAAAAAATGTTTACAAGCTAAGTTATAATCATGTTTTGCTTCTGGGTTAAGAATGTGACTACCACATTCAATGCTGCCAAAGCATGTGTGGTACAGGTACCCATACTGAGTAGATTAAAGAACAGACTATCCAAAAACTCTATCCATCAGGTTATTACGCTAGCAGTGTGGTTATACAAAAATAGTAATATTCTTCTAATCAAGTATCTTGACTTGGCCTGCGAAGTTGTACTTCATCAGTGGTACACCTAGTCATACAACATTGTTAGGAGATTCTGCTCTCTGTAGCCCTTACCATTAGTAGCTTGGGTCCTGATACCGGTGCAGTATTTTATTTTAAAATGTTATTAATATTGTGCACCACAAGCAGTACCTAAGACGACCCACTGACCGTAATCTGCAGTATTATAAAATACTTCAGGTTGGTATTATATTCAGAAGATTAAGAGATGCTCCTGTGTTGCCCAATACTGCAAGACGAGCAGGAAGAGCATAATTATGATAAGAGTATTATATACGAAACTACATACCTATTTGTATACGAAATCTCTACTTTTGCTTGCTCGATTTATTTTATATTTGTATGATTTGTGTTCATGAAATGAAACAAATTAGTACATGAATATACTTACATCACGCGGGTACACCCATTTCTGTACTCTTTCAACTATTTGATCACGTTCATCAGACAAACGATGTCTCGGTAAGCGAGCAATTCTCAATTATTAACACAACGCATTTTAACCGTTGAGAAATTCCAAATCACTTGCAAGTCGGTCGTCAGTCTAAAGGTAAAGCCAAATTGTCAAGAATCCACAAAATCGCAAAAATAGTATTAGAATCCCACCCACGTTAGCTGTTAAACACAAACAATGGAATGAATTGACATTGACAATGACATCAAATGACATGACAATTCGACACCGACGTTCCATTTTTACGTTCCATGTTTTCATTACTGTTAAAATAATTTATATTATTTTTACGGACTGTTTATAACAGTATTTATGTTTCGTTTTATACGTTATTGGTTTATTTAACAAGATGTAAGTAAAATAAAAAGGAAATCTGCCAAGCGAAAACGTACTTAAGTATTTTAAGAGGGTAAATCAGTAGTGTAGATTGGAATGTATCAATGTAATTCGTAAAAAACATTGCGTTCGGAAACTGCACGATACTTATTTTTGAATAAACTAAAATCATTAATAACTTTTAATTCCCATTCTCTAGTAACTCAATATTTTTTATATAGAACTCTTATAAACTTGTTACTATAATTAGTATAAACTAGTCCGAGCACGGTGCTCCGTTAATTTTTAAATTACGTGGGTCCAGCCTCGCCATCCTCCTTTGTTGAACTTATGGTTAAAAAGTTTTAAGGGTTTGAACGTGGCCGCGCCATTGAAACGCGGAGAACCGCGCGGCCACGGAGATCTTTAAAACTAAGCGTAGGCAGAGACCTGAAATTCAGGTAAATAACAGATTGAATTTGTAAAAAAATAAGTTAAAATACAGAAAAAAATCCTAGGTTTATATTTTAGGAGCTGCAAGACAAAAATCCCATGGCCGCGCCATTGAAACGGTGAATAACACGTTATCGCCGATATCACGCTGAAAATGCATCGCAGACGTTTAAAATTCATTGTAAAATCTAGATTTGAATTTGTCGAAATTTGAAAAAATACATCAACATATCCTAGGTTTATATTTTAGGAGCTGTAAGACTAAAACCCCATGGCCGCGCCATTGAAACGGTGGAAAACACGTTATCGCCAATATCTCGCTGAAAAAGCATCGCAGAGGTCTGAAGTTTTTTGTAAAACCTAGATTTGAATTTGTCGAAAATGGAAAAAATATACAAAAGAAACCTAGGTTTTTTCAGGAGCAGTAGTGTGGTATCGCATAGAAATAAGTTTTTATTGTCTATCGAAAAAAGTAAGTATTAGCGATATCTTTTTCTGTAAACAACACATTAATAATTATGTAGAGCTATCCTAACTTTAAGTAGGCAAAAAAGTATAAAACCTTCAGTACGTTTAAAGGGTTTTCTTTTGCTTTTGTATCTTTCCTGAACATTACAGTCGTATCTTTCCAACTTTAATCAGAGATCATGTACCATCGACAAGGTTGTTTTTTGGCGTAAGTTTTAGTCAGTCCCATCCGTTAAAATCTTTTGTTATAAATTAAAGCAAATTGAGGTTGTAAGCAAAAATAATAGTTTTTATTGTGTAAGTAGGTGGCTTACTTACTGGCGCAATTAATTTTATGCTATATTATATATTTTTTCTTTATTTTACAATTCCGCCCGCGCGCCCCTTCGTACCCTCGCGCCCCTAGACACATGCCTAGTTTGCCTTAAGGATAATCCGCCTCTGCCTCCCTGCGGTCATTAGTATCTAGTACTACAGGGTTGCGCCAGTTCTCGTTAGCTAAGGAGAGCGGGACGAGGCCCTTGTCCACTGAGACCACATCTCGGTGCATCCCCACGTCGGCTTTAAGGAAATACTCCCTGAGACTGCATACCTCACGGTTGTGCAGGGACTTAGCATTAAGAAAGCCTCGCCCTCCGCACTTCCGCGGGATATACTATAACGGGTATTCAGAAGCAGGAATGAAATAAGAAGCCCGCGCTGGAGTTCTAATAATCTATATTTTTCTAGTCGTAAGTATTTTTACAAACATCTGTCCCCACCAGTTACGCAGGTTACGCTAGTCGAAAAAAGTACTGCCGCCAACAGGAAGTCCACACACATCCCCTTTTTATTATTGTTTAAATTTAACACTTACATAAATTGACTTACTTATTATAATAATCATAACAATATTAGCTATAGGTTTTATAAAGTAGACTTTTACAAATGAATATGATTTACAGTATGTAATATTTCCCAATTAATAAATGAATGCTCAGAGAAAAAGGAAAAGTTATTAATATTTAAAATGACCACAACATTATGGTGTCTCTAATAATTGATAGATGGCGCTATTGGATAGTTTGCATCAGTAGATCTTAATGGCTGCTGTTATACTAGTTGTGTTCAATGTCAGTAGATGGCGTTAGCCGTTTATTCTTGACGATGAGGCGAGTAGAGTGAAGCTTCCTGGGCTACGGCTGCACAGCTGGCGACTAACTGTTACACTCGGCCATCCTGCTATTGTCGTGGTCCTCCACGGCGTTGGGCTCCAGCTCCTTCAGCAGAAGTAGTGACACCAGAGTCCATTTTTGGCGGGACCTGGAAACAAACAGCCCGCAGTATATTTTGATATAATATATGATAAATTATCAAATGTGTTCTTTCTGATACTTGGATTTTTATTAAATTAGCATTCGGTTATTCACATAGATTTATTTGACATCTCACATGGCACATAGTGAAGTGCACTTAGATCTGTCTGAAGTTTCACAAAGCATAATCGGAAAGACATTCACTCAGATATAATAGCAAGTGTAACTGGATACATGATCACACAGATTTATATATTGTATCACTCAGTAGAACAGCATAGATATCCACACAGACCTAGCTGTATCACACAGCTAGCAGGAAAGATATTCACACAGACCTTTCAGGCATATCACACAGTATATCAGGATAAGTATTCACACAGACCTATACTTATGCTGTATCACACAGTATAGCAGGATAGATATTCACACAGATCTGTCTGCTGTATCACACAGCATAGCGGGACAGATATACACACAGATTATCTGTATCACACAGATTAGCAATTCTAATTTGTTTAGGTATCAATTAGATTCTGTTCTACAATGAACACACTAATCTGTAACAAGTAGGTACCTAGTTGTTGTGTTCTGTAGTTAGGGCAATATTAATTTTTAATAGCTACTTAATGAATGCTACTTAATGGTGTGTTGAATGTTTAAATTGGAATAATACAACTATTTATAATATAAAGTAGGTAGGTTTTTAATTTAAAATTATCAGAGGAAGATAAAGCAATAATATTTGCTTAAAGTAGAGAATACAGTAAAAACACACACACACACACAGTACACAGTGTAAAGTATAAATATTATGAATAACAAGACAAACAACTATATCTGGTGCAAACAAATGGTATTATAATTACTTAGCTCTCCAATAAATCTATTAAATCATCCCTATCTATTTCATGATCAGAATCTGTAGAGCTGTCTGGCACTGATGACTTATACGGACGTAATGAATCACCAGCAACTACTGCACTGAACTTTTTATATCCTTTGACCCCTTGAATGCTATTTATTGTATATCGGTCAATAGTATGGTCTATTTTAGTGATCTTGTACGGACCCGTAAACACACTTCCTAACTTTTTAGTGACACCAACTGTATGATCACGAGATAAACCTCCCTTCCACAAAACCAATTCACCTACATTATATTTCCTACATTTCTTATGCCTCTTATCATACCGATCTTTCATCATTGCCATATTATTATCAATGCGCAACTTTGCATTTTGTCTACGTTCAAGTAACTGCTTCTGAGGGTCAACGTTTGTACCAACGTTTGCAGGGTAAGCAGGTAATAAGGCATTGTCATGCGTAAACATAAGACTAAAGGGGGAGAATCCTGTAACAGCATGAGGGCTGTTATTTATGCCCCAGACTACATCCGAAAGTTTTTCATCCCATGTGCATTCACTTTCAGCGGTAGTGTTTAGGCCGTTTACAATGGTTCTGTTTACTCGTTCGACCTGGCCGTTTGATCGTGGACAAGCAACTGCATTTAGTACATGTTTGAACTGTTTTTGTTTAGAAAATTCTGTAAAATAACGACTAGTAAAAGCGACGCCTCTATCTGTAATTATTCTATGAGGATTGCCAAAAGTAGATATTATTTCCTTTAAGTTCTGAATAGTTTCTATAGAACCAGTCCCTTTAACAGCTCGAGCAAATACAAATTTCGTAAAAGAATCAATCACTACAAGTATGTACGAGTAACCACGGCGTGTTTTCAAAAATGGGCCTAAATGATCTATATGTAAAGTATGCATTGGTATTGCTACTTTCTCAATGGGATGCAGCTCGCCCTCTACTTTGCCATAATTTCCCTTAGCATAAGCACAGTGTAAGCAGGCATTTACATATTTTCGTATAAACCGGGTCATACCAGAGAACCAAAACTTTGATTTTATTGTCTTTTCGCACTTTTCAAAACCTATATGCCCAACTTGGTCGTGGTATTTTTGTAACAATGACCACTTTGACAGTTTAGGTATTACGAATCGATTGCCGTGTAAAGTTTTTCGAAATAGACATCCGTTATCAATGGTATAATTTTTATTTATATCCGGATTATTCGTGCCCGCATTAATCTGTCGAATAATACTTTGTACTGTATCGTCTTGCAACTGTAGCGTGAGGCGCCAGTCAGCTTCATCAATGCGAAGTATAGAAACGCTTTCAACCGGGTTGCGACTAAGTGCGTCAACGTGTTGCATACGGTGGCCAGGGCGATATTCGATTTCGATATCGAAATCCTGGATCGTTAGCCACCATCGGGCTATACGCGGTATCAAATCTTTTTTAGTCAGTGTGGTTCTTAGTGCTGCACAATCGGTAATCACCTTAACTGGGATACCTGTTACGTAAATACGGAAGCGTTTTAGAGATTCAACCACGGCGAGAGTTTCCAGCTCATAACTATGATAGTGCATTTCCTCCCTACTAGTAACGCGACTAAAATAAGCAACAGGTTTTAAATTACCATCGTTTTGATATTGAAGTAGAATACCGCCTAGCCCTAAGCTACTAGCATCTGTATGGATTTCTGTTTTAGCATGCGAGTCATAAATTGCTAACACAGGTCGCTCAGTCAACATGGTTTTTAAAAGATTAAAAGAATATTCTTGTTCGGAACCCCACATCCAGGCTACGTCCTTTTTTGTTAGGCTGGTTAAAGGCCGGGCAATTTCAGCGAATCCTCTTACAAATTTACGGAAATACGATGCTAAACCGATGAATTGTCGTAATTCATGTACGTTTCGCGGCTGCCTAAAATTAATAACACTAGTAATCTTTGCTTGCCCCGGGCGTACAGACCCTTCAGTAACCTCATGACCCAAGTAATTTACACTGGTTTTCAAAAAAGAGCACTTTGTTAAATTTAGTTTTAAATTAGCACGAGAGAGAAGTTTCAAAACATCTTCCAATAGGTCTATACCTTCTTCTATTGTAACAGTGGGCAAAGTGACGTCATCAAGATATGTAGCTATTTTATTATCTAGGGACCCTAATGCCTTACGAATTAACCGTGAGAAAACCGCCGGCGCGTTGGCCAAACCAAACGGCATTTTTAAAAATTCATATTGTCCAGTCGACGTAATGAAGGCGGTTCTATGAATTGAATCTTCCGCCATTTTAACTTGATAATAACTTTGTGCCATATCAAGAACCGTAAAGTACACTTTTCCCGATAGTCGATTGATCTGATCATCAATGTGCGGAAGAGGAAATCGATCTTTTACAGTACGTGTGTTGAGAGCACGGTAGTCGATACATAACCGATAGTCGCCTCCCTTTTTCTTGACTAGAATTACAGGACTCGCGTATTCAGAGTTTGATTCTCGCACTATTCCCGCGGATAAAAGGTCATTCACCTTTTCCTGCACAATTTCATTTTCTTTGTAAGATAATCGATAGGGCTTACAAAACACAGGTGTTTCTGAAGTGGTAGAAATATGCATTTCAATTAAATCCGTACAACCAAGTTCACTGCTACATTCAGCAAAACAACTGGGATACTTATTTAGTAAATCTAATAATAATTTAGAATGTTTTTCTTCCATTTCGCCAATGTCTAGGTCAGACAATACAAATGTCTTGTTTGGCTGAACATAATCCTGTGTACTATTAGTGGCACAAGTTTGAGAAACAAAAGCTACGTCGGTTTGTGTGTACATATCTGCGCGCGTAATCAGTCGGCCCGCGGACCATTGTAAACAAAAATCACCTAAGTTAATTATGCGTAATTGTAATTTTGGGGTATTTTTCAAAACTAACTCTGGGATGTAGTACGATTCATCACCCATAGAATACAAACGTGGATGGGTAACAAGTATTTCACTTGGCGCCAAATCATATGATGTGTAGACGCGTACCTCTGCACTCGAACCCGGCAGGACTTCGACATTGTTGAACAAGAATAGGGGGACTTTTGATATAAAGTCCTTGCTAGACAAACAGATGGTTGATAAGGGACAGTCGTACGCACTATTTGCAATGAATTTCACAGAATTACAGGTTATAATTAAGTTTAAGTTCGGCTGATTAATAATAGGCTGCCCCACAATTAAATCTATACCGTTGAGGTTTGCATTTGTTATCTCGACACATGTTTGTAAACTTATATTATCTATAACTAGATCTACAGACGCTTTACCTAGAGAATTTACAAGTAAGCCTCCAAAGCCTCTCATTACAACATTTGATGGTAATATACATGAGTGCGATTTTTCGGTAGCTTGCATCGTGATTATGTTAACCTTACTGCCAGTATCAATATAGCCGATTGCTTCAAAACCATTTATACATATTTGTTTACGGTATAAATCTGAAATAACTTCTGTGGTTACATGATAAACCTTCCGTACCTGTTGGTTTCTTTGCGGTGGCGCCGGCATGTCCCGCGAGCTCCCCCCGGCCGCATACCAGCAGGTGTTGGCAGCGTGTCCCACGCGCTGGCAGACCTGGCAGCGTGTGGCGGGTGCAGCTCGGCAATCCCGGGCTTCGTGCCCCGGTCGCCGACAGTTATAGCACACCTTCGGAGCAGAGTTCCCTGCCGCAGAGCCCCGTTGCCAAGTTGACTTGATCAGCTTCTGGTCAGAGGATCGCCTGTTTCTTTCAGTCCCGTAGTTTTCGAGTGACGAAAGGAACCCGTAATATAGTTCTTCGGGAGTCTTGTAGCCGCATGCTTTCGCGTTCGCACGCAGTTCAACCGGCAATCCACGGATGAGGCACGACATTGCGTTTTCCCCATCCAGCCCACACTTTTTCATTAGAGATATTTTATCATGGTAGTATCGGGTCATGGTCTCGTTTCCTTTTTGGCGTGCTAGCATTTCTTCCAGGCGGTCGACGAAATCGGTGGTACGTGGAAACGCCTTTGTCAGCCATTCCTTCCATGTGCCCCACGTGGCGCTGTAATCCTCCAAGTCGTCGTACCAGTCGCGCGCAGCGCCGCGTAGCCGAGTTTGCATCACGAAGACCCTGTCCCTTTCTTCCCAGTTGTATATGTCGCCCAGTTGATCGATCTTGTGAAGCCATCCAATCACGTTTACATTTTTCTTCGCTGGATCGAATTTAGGAATGACCTCTGTGTCCAGGTGTGTTATTCTTGGTCTTTTGTTGGTGGGTAAATCACAAAACGAGGACTGCGAAGAAAAAAAAACGGGACTTTTTTCCTGGTGGCCACCATTTTCTATTTCATCCGAGTCGACGCTTGACGACCGTCTCCCTATGCCGCGGATATATGGGCCGTGGAATTCTTCCATCCCACTTCTGAACTATAACGGGTATTCAGAAGCAGGAATGAAATAAGAAGCCCGCGCTGGAGTTCTAATAATCTATATTTTTCTAGTCGTAAGTATTTTTACAAACATCTGTCCCCACCAGTTACGCAGGTTACGCTAGTCGAAAAAAGTACTGCCGCCAACAGGAAGTCCACACACATCCCCTTTTTATTATTGTTTAAATTTAACACTTACATAAATTGACTTACTTATTATAATAATCATAACAATATTAGCTATAGGTTTTATAAAGTAGACTTTTACAAATGAATATGATTTACAGTATGTAATATTTCCCAATTAATAAATGAATGCTCAGAGAAAAAGGAAAAGTTATTAATATTTAAAATGACCACAACATTATGGTGTCTCTAATAATTGATAGATGGCGCTATTGGATAGTTTGCATCAGTAGATCTTAATGGCTGCTGTTATACTAGTTGTGTTCAATGTCAGTAGATGGCGTTAGCCGTTTATTCTTGACGATGAGGCGAGTAGAGTGAAGCTTCCTGGGCTACGGCTGCACAGCTGGCGACTAACTGTTACAATACTGTCTCATTACCGATGACCGTGGGTGATGCATCCGATTTGCATTATTATTATTATCATTAATTTTTGAAACGCTGAACTTCAATTTTTCCAGTAACATCTTTAGCCTATTCTATCCAATATTCAATTGAATTTTCTTTAATTTTAGCAGTTTTCACTAGGTCATCCATTAAAGAGACGGAACGCACAAGGATTAGTTCCTTTTGAATTTCGATATTTGCTCGATTTATTTCGAGAAGAATATTTGCCCAAATATTCAAATTCAGAATTCAAAATCTTAAAAAGTTCAAAATATTAAAGGCTATACCTAAAGAATTTTAAATTTTATTCTCGTGCTCCCGTGTTCTCAAGTATCTCTTAAACTTTGAGATACCTAGGCACCGGACACGGGCACATGGTCCATGAGAAGTTTGATTAACGTCTTCCAAGGATTCTACCACTTCCGGCAGATTATATTTTAAGGCTTTCACAGTTATAGTGCGTGCCACGAAAGATGAGACTTGATACAGAGTTGATTTGACTTGCGCAGTACTCGATATAAAGGTCTCTTACCTTTAAATCGAGTAGGTACTGCGCAAGTCAATTCAAGTCAATTAAGGACTGTACATGTTTAACCGACCATCTCGTCTGACAGCTTCCTTTTAAATTGGTTTTAATAACATATTTTTCGATAGTAGGCATCCCACTGATTAGTGGAGCCGACTAAAAAACATGCTTTTTTAATAACTCCAAATAGGTTTATTGCTTCCGGGCATGATGAGGTAGAATGGACACCAGCAAGATTTAAGGAGTGTGCCAAACATGGTACGAACTCGGCCAGCTCATTCCTTTCTGCAAACCTGACTTGTACTCGTTAAATAGGTGCCCGCCATATTGGACCCATTATCACAAGATCGGTCACGACATTATCTACTGTCTAAACCATCAACTGTAAATTTTTCGATAATCAGGAGTGCAGTAGAATATAATTTCGGTTTCGTGAGATCCACGAAAAGAAAGACAGTTTGTGGATAGATTATTATATCGAATTTCGTAGCGATCAGACGTGTCGAAGTTTAATTAAAATCAGTGGCGGCGTTAGGCGTCGGCGCTGTCGGCGACCGCCGACGGCCTCGCGCCTATGGAGGCCTAGCAAAAAAGTTTTTAAAATTGTTAAAATTTAGTTATTTCTATTTATTCCCGTATTTCCTATAGTATTATTTATATACAGTTGTCTGGCAATATTTTGAAAGTAAAATATTTCCGTATGCGATATTCGGGGAATCCCCGAATCGTTCATTCGAATGGACTAGAAATAATTTCTTTCTAGGGGCCTCACAAAGAATTTCTCGCCTACGTCTACTATTCGGCTAGCGCCGCCACTGATTAAAATAAATAAATAATCATTTGCTGAATCGTGACCTATAGTTTTACCAAATAGCCGGTAGTAAAGCAAACTGTTATACGTAGGCTTAATAATGATGTGTGTAAATCGCTACAGTTACAAAGTGATAATGTGTTTAAGTAATTAGCAAGTAAATAACTTGTATCACAATGGCAACCAGTCTTTTCAGCCGGGGTGGCAGATGTGCTCGGAGCCCACCTTCTACACCCGTGCCCGCACCTGCGCCTGCACCTGCACCGACACCCGAGCCGGACCCCGTGTCGGCCCCCGCACCTAATCCTCAAACGCCCAGCCAAAGTGACGATATCATGAGGGATGATGATGATGATAGGGATGATCAACGCCGGAAATCCAGAACTGAATCTCGTCCATTGACCAGTGCCTGAATGAAGTGTGCTGTATTGCATCAGAGAGCAAACTTAACACGGAGCAAAAGCTGCGAATTACTAACTTATGTCGAAAAGTCGGTCATGGCACATCGCAGATGGCAGTTCAGTATCCCCTCCAGTCCCTGAAGCTGAGAGCTGTCCGAGCCCACTCCACCGTCCAAACACTCGAGGAACAAATTGACCTGTCGGAACAGCTACAAGGCCTAAAAATGACCATCAGAGCTTCAATGAAACCTGTTACAGGAACTTCCTTTGCTGACATGGTTAAAAAAGGTACGAACAATTTTATACAGCCGTTAAATTTAAGCTCGGTAGCCATATACCCTACCGACAAAGAGAAGTCGAGTGAGGACACAAAATCACTTGTCCAAAAAATGATATGCCCCGAGCAGATGAAACTACATGTAAGAGGACTATGCAAGACAAAAAATGGCGGAGTCATCATCAGCACTGAATCGAAGGACGACATCAAGAAGGTTAAAAAATCGATGCAGTTGTCAAATTCAGGCCTTACAGTAGACGAGTCCCAAAAAAGGAAGCCTAGGGTAACTATTAATTATCGGAGTGCCCTCGACCATGCAAGAAAAAGAAGTGTCTACTTGTTTGTTCCACCAAAACTTGGCCGAGAACCTTCAGAATTACAGCTTTGAGACCTTCTTGACCTCTATTAAGCTAAGCCATAAGTCAGGTAAGAAAGGACGCTGAAACCTGTAATTTTATAATAGAAATATCGGCAGAGATACGTAAAGCCCTGATATCTAAAGACAGAGTTTTTATAAATTGGTCATCATGCCCTGTGAGAGACTTTACTCTAGTCACACGCTGCTATAAGTGTCAGCAGTACGGATATGCGGCTAAATGATGTCGGAAGTTCAACTATACCTGTGGCCACTGTAGTGATCAGGGTCATTCCATTAAAGAATGCACAAAGAAGACTGAGGAACCAAAATGCGCTACTTGTTTGCACTTTAAAAAGCCGAGCAATCACAAGACAAGCGCTGCTGAATGTCCGGCGAAAATAAAGGCCGAAAAGACGTACCTACATAAGGGTGATTCTTTGAAACCGAGGGTATCCGAGGGTAACCGAGCGTCAGACACAACTTCACGAGTTAATTAAACTATTTAATATGAACTTAATCAAAAATATTCACTTTCTATATGATTAAGAGAATGTTCTAGTTTAACATATATTTTTTTCAAATCATTTACACTGCACATTTTGACGTGATTGTCAGTTTAAAATCTGTAAAAGTCGTTTAATAGCCCCTTAACATATTAGTTTGTCCCAAACTCAAACTCAAAATCATTTATTTCAAATAAACCATTTACAGGTACTTTTGAATTGTCAGAGTCAGTCAGTCAGAAAGTTGAAGCTAGTTGCTCGTTCCAAACAGTAGGTTACTATTTATTTATTTACTAGCTGTTGCCCGCGACTTCGTCCGCGTGGTTATGAAGATATGAAGTTTTATGATATTGAACGGAAACTATTTTTATATTTCAGTCAACAGAAAATGCCTATTTTAAGGCACCAATTTAAAAAAAAATAGATGTTGTTATTTACGTAAACCCTACAACCTACCTATACACCACATTTATGGCTTAATTTTCAGGCTGCAGTTTATTTCAATTCATTATAATATTTAAAGAGATGGCATTTGTGATTATGATACAGTGGTCTTCTTCGTTTCGAATCGATGTTTGTGTTCTTTTTTTTTGTGATAGACTCATATCCGTGGTTAGACTGCTTGGACCCAGTAGGAGCTGCATTGATCGCAGCAATAGTGGCGTTTTTAATATCCTCTAAGGTGCAGGTGATGGGTCACTTTGGGCACTGTAGTAAGTGGGCCATTGTCTGGTCAGGAGCACCGCACTCACACTGGGTATCAATGGGATCTATAATCCCCCATTTTGTTAATTTGTGTTTACGGCCTTTTTGGGAGCACACTCTATTGACTGCTTTCCATTTAGGCCACTGCAAATCACTTCCGAATGCCAAGTGTTCCTGGGTTGAAAGAAGTTCAGTGGCGGTGGGTGATATTCCCACAACTTACGTCTGACCGTACGTGGTCGGTCCTGGATGGCCTGTGTGCTGCGGGGAAAACTTTTCCGACTCTTAAGTCTACTCGAAACTGTTTAAATGTGAGCATTCTAAAATTAAATCTATAGTTTTACAGAAAACGATGGTCAATGTGGGATAAACAAAGATGTATAAAATATTGTCTGGAATTTGGTAGGTAATTAATATGGTAATATGTGAATACCAGGTTCTACGTATTATAAGATACTTTTAACTACAAAAAAGCATCACAATTGTACCCAGGGGAAAAACAAATAAATATTTATTACGAATGTTATAACAAAAAATATTAAGACCTTGATTCGTCTGAATTTCATTAAGTTGTATTTTCTATTTGTTGTATTATAAGTCATCAATAAATGTTTGTTGAACACATAGAGTTAGGTTATATTCCCTTAAACTGGCCCTGTCGTAAAATCGGTTTCTACGTGACCTAACTTAACTATATTCTATCTCTTTACCAATTTACAGATGCAAAAAGCCAAGGATTTATATATATAATCTTGCGAGAGCAAGTTCAGGTTGTCACAAAATTATTTCTTAGCAAATGTCTCCTACTCATAAACTCTAGACTTGCTAAATTTCAGGTCGATAGTTCAAAAATTAATCAAAACTTTCATACGAAGTTACGAGAACCATTAGACTTCCTTAATCCAGCCCTGTCGTAAAATCCGTTCTAAGCGGACGTCTACTACTAATTACCTACCTCTCTGCCGATAATCAAGTTTGTAGTGCAAAAAATTAAGGACTTTCATACAAACTTGCGAGACCCATTACACCTCCTTAATCCGGCCCTGTAGCAAAATCCGTTCTTAGCGGACGTCTACTAACTATGTACTACCTCTCTGCCAAATTTCATCTTAATATGTCAAGCGGTTTTCGATATTTCGTGATGAGTGACTGAATGACCTTTCGCTTTTATATATATAGCGATTTTAGCGATTTTATTGTTTTTATTTTATTACACATACGTACACAACTAATGTTGAAACTCCAAACCCAAATATGTTTGAAAAGAAGAAAACACATTAAGGTACCTTAGCTATATATTTATAAAACCTCTCTGTAAACTATATTTGTAGTTTTCCGTCAGTCAAAATGTACAGAAAGTCAGGATTGGTGACGCGAGACTCCGCGAGAGCAAGCGACGTATAGTTGGCCGTAGACAAAGCAGCTGGTCTTGAGATCGACAACCGCAGCCTTCAGTGTGACAAACACCGACCGACCTGAGACTTGTTTATAGTCATGCCAAAGCACACGCTCACAGGGAATTGCGCACGCTTGAATTGGAAGGGGTAATTGTGGGGAATCAGTGGTATACGTGGTATAAACACTCTCACCAACGCCACAACCTGTTACAATTTCAGCTTCAATGATATTTCTCTGCAGACAGACGACTTCAAGCCGATTTCTGTTACACAAAATAATAGGTACACCGACCTTCAGCTGGATGATGTGCGCTAGAAGTCCACTTGCCGTAAGCGAATTCTATTCCAAATTCTACGGCGTAACGTGTGGCTTCATCTTGCTCGACTACAGTGATCATTGAGATGTATACTACTTCTCTCCCTTCAATTTGAGAGAAACAAAATGCTTTTATTGAGCGCTGCAGCTTGATCAATTTTGGGTGTTATAATATCCTGTTCACACACCCAAAATCTGTTGATGCGGTATTTGACTGATGTCGCTGTACAAAACATGAATCAGTTGTTCTATTGTAGATACTACAATACCAAGAGCCTCTGTTAGATCCACCTGCCCTCTCTCCTCTGGTAGAGAGCTTTCACCAACTTTTAAATGAACATCGGAGAATTCTTGAACACGTGAATTGCCTCCAAGCTGAGCACGCATATTGATGGTCAAGCGGGATTTATAAACTCGTGACCGTTGATCGTTTCAACGATGCATTTACCTCGTCAGCCCTAGTTCCTCGCGTCACCACAGGCAGCGTCTGCCGGAAATCGCCACTAAACGGAACTGTGACCCTACCCATCATGTCTTGGTTTGAACACGCTGACGTGGTTATTTACGATAGTACTCATTGCACCTGGATCGTAATTGGTTTCGGCAGTGTATTCCACGATTTTAATGTGCCAATGATTGCGGGGCCGGTAACCCAAACTTGACCACAGGAATGACGCCGATGTAAACGACGACGTTTTGAAGAGAAGTAAGAATTGTTAAGAATACGTTTCTCATTGTATTCAATGCCACCTTTAGTAGTTGATCTCAAAACTCGCAAGAAGTCTTCGGACAGATGATGCCGATATTTCTCCTACAAAAGTACTGGGTTTGCAATTCCACAAAACAAACAAATGTCTCTGACGATAGGGAATTTTCGAAAATTTTTGAAAGTGTTTCGCTTCGCCACACTATTTTTATAATCGTTTAATTTAATGTATTAACAATTATATGTAATTCTTCTGCAGTATCATGTAATAATCACAGAGTAATATAATATGTGCGTTAATACTCTAAGATAATAATATGGTAATAATATTTTCATCCCACCATCTCGGAAAGAGTATTTTTAATCTTCAATATCTGAGTGGAAAAGCCGTTTTTATTCTCTAGAGGATAAAGTAAATTTATCTTCAATATCTGAGTGGAAAAGCCGTTTTTATTCTCTAGAGGATAAAGTAAATTGAATTTAGAACATCGTGTGCACTAAGTTTGTGAATTCAAAAAAAACATTAAACCTATTTACTGCTACCTCTATGGTGCCGAATATATCATACAACTTTTTTTTAATTTGTTAAAAACTCAGACTTTGTAAACGTTTTTTTTTTTTGCATTTAGTCATTTCCTCGCTGAGGTGGAATGAAAAGTTACGTGTTGCACTCGAGTGCAAAGATTTTTCACCTCGTGCTCTTTTGATTCCCTCGCTAACGCTCAGGATTCTAATTTTGAATCACTCGCTGCGCTCGTGATTCAATTTTAGAATCCTTCGCTTGCTCGGTCATCAAAATTGAACACGCGGTTAAAAAGCAACTTTGCACTCTTGTATAACAAATAACTATTATTTTGAGTTGAGTTTTCAAACATGACATGGTGTCAAAATAATAGTTATTTGTTATACAAGAGTGCAAAGTTGCTTTTTAACCGCGTGTTCAATTTTGATGACCGAGCAAGCGAAGGATTCTAAAATTGAATCACGAGCGCAGCGAGTGATTCAAAATTAGAATCCTGAGCGTTAGCGAGGGAATCAAAAGAGCACGAGGTGAAAAATCTTTGCACTCGAGTGCAACACGTAACTTTTCATTCCACCTCAGCGAGGAAATGACTAAATGCAAAAAAAAAACGTTTACAAAGTCTGAGTTTTTAACCAATTAAAAAAAAGTTGTATGATATATTCGGCACCATAGAGGTAGCAGTAAATAGGTTTAATGTTTTTTTTTAATTCACAAACTTAGTGCACACGATGTTCTAAATTCAATTTACTTTATCCTCTAGAGAATAAAAACGGCTTTTCCACTCAGATATTGAAGATTAAAAATACTCTTTCCGAGATGGTGGGATGAAAAATGTATTTAAATCAAAAGCACTAAGGAGTATTGATATCAACTTCGATGCAAATCACCCTCAAAATAACTTTCTACCCATTTTTAACTCCGTTATGTGGTGAATTTCAATAAAATACGAAACCCATCTTCCATCAATTCTATTAAAGAATGTTTATGCGAAATTTGAAGTAGATTGGACCAAGGAATCACGTTGTCCCATACAAACTTTGCCCCCGTTTTTCACACCCTTAGGGGTAGAATTTCGAAAAATCCTTTCTTAGTGGATGCCTACGTCATACAAAGAACACACCCTTCAAGTTTCAGGACTCTACGATCAGCGGTTTAGGCTGTGCGTTGATACATCAGTCAGTCACCTTTGCCTTTTATATATATAGATTTTAATGCTAACACGGCTTCGATGAGCCAATTACGCTAACATTACAGATAAAAGAAGTATAATGAGTACAAAAATAATGCAAAAACAAAAAACAAATATATATACCTTTAAATCTATACATATAATAAAACAGTAACAAAACTGTGTCTGTACATTGAATATATTAAAAAAAAAAATGTCTTTATACGTATAATAAAACAGTAACAAAACTGTGTCTGTACATTGAATATATTAAAAAAAAAAAATTGAGGGGGTTTAGAAACAGTAATAGATCACGAATCCAAAAAAAAATTCTGTCTGTTTGTCTGTTTGTTTGTACACGCTAATTTTCGGAACTACTGGACGGATTTGAATGATTTTTCTTTTGTTGTATAGGTATTAAGTCTGGTCAACATATAGGCTATAATTTATCTTGGAAACTTGAACACCTGATGCAGAACCGCAACCGACCAGCTAAACTATAAGAGATACAAAAATGGTACCATCGCAAAAATTGTTCCACGTGATGAGCATTTTCTGCTGAGAGAATAAATTTGAAAATCTGGAACACCTGATGTGGAACTCCAAGAGCCCAGCTACACCATGACACATGTAGGAATGACGTCTTAGCAAAAGTTGTTCGGTCTGATGGGCATTTCCTGTTGACTTATAAAAATCGAAGATCAGAAACATCTGATGTAAAAATCAAAGCTATCACTAATTTCACTGTCTCTTATAAAAGAACATAAGCTGGGAGTACCTCCACGCGGTGAAGGCGGTAACAGTTTAGGACTGATTTTTGATGACGATGGTATATCATTGAAAATTTGACTCTACTGGCTAAAATTCTCATTTATTTTTTTATTTTATCGAATAAATATGCCTTCGGGGTTATGATATATGGGTGTTTAATTTCCTTTTCCATTTTATCTTAGTGACACGGTAGCCTACCCGGTAACGCAGGGGAGCAGTCACTTAGATTTTAATTGATCAGGTATCTTTACAATAAAACTATAACCATGCCTAGAAAGAGGTCAAATCTTTCCCAATGTTCCAAAGGAGCTAAAAGATTGAGGATCATAAGATCCCAAGAATCTACCGAAGAGCGTCAGGAGAGACTTGATGCTGTTCGAGAACATCAGGCTGCAACTCGCTCCGTGGAAACCTCTTCAGATCGCGAAGCACGCCTGCGTTCTCAGCGTATTTACACATCTACATCTAGGTCTCTAGAGACCAGTGAAGAATATGATGCGCGACTGACCGCTGATCGTGAACGTCATACATTGTCTCGCGAGCCGGAGACGTTCACGGATAGAGAATTGCGCTTGAGTTCTCAGCGTATCTACGCATCTGCTTCTAGGTCTCTAGAGACAAGTGCGGAACGTGATGCGCGACTGTCCGCTGATCGTGAGCGACATGCATTGTCTTGCGAATCGGAACCGATACAGAATCACGCTTGAGTTCTCAGCGTATTCGCACATCTACTAACAAGTCTTTTGAACCGAATGATGAACGTGATGCACGACTAACTGCTGATCGAGATTATCACACACTAGCGACCCGACCCAGCTTCGCATGGGCCTATAGCCTTCCTCGGTAAATGGACTATCCAAAACAAAAAAAAAAAAATATTCGAACCAGTAGATCCTGAGATTAGCGCGTTCAACCAAACAAACAAACAAACTCTTCAGCTTTATAATATTAAGTATAGATTGTCCCGAACACACACACAACAAAATATTCATAATCAGTTAGAAAATGAGAGAAAAAGAATTGCTGGAGTACGGCATGAAGAGACAGAAGAAGAGCGCAACGAACGTTTGAATTCTGATCGACTTCGACATTCTCTTAACAGAATGTCGATATCATCTGAAGAATCGGATGTGTCTCAAGATATAGCCGTAGGTCATGGCGACCTTCCTTGGGTTGATAAGGAACGGAGTTCACTTACGTATACTCCTATGATTGACTACGCCACATATTCCGCCATCGGAGGTATGATTCAAAATTGTACTTTTTGAACGTCTCGAATCATCTCGCGCATCCCGTTGTTTTCCCGTCCCCGGGCTCTTAGAATTCGACATCAGACGTTTCAGATCTTCGATTTTGCCGACCGCGTTGTCGCTGGCATAAGCAGGATCCGCGTACGAAGTCGCGGGCAGAAGCTAGTATAAAATAAAACAATGAAAATATGTCAAAACGTCATGCTTTCGCAGAAGTTTAGACATACGCACATTACAATTTTAAAATCGTCCGCAAATATATCACAGTTCGGGTTGGCTTCCATGAGGCTGTTGAGCGCAGATAGAACGCGAGGAACAGGGGATGATGCGCGAGCCACTGTTCGGCACGCAGGCACGCACGGCTAGTAGACGGTGCTTACGGCCGCGGAGATAGCTACACGGAGTGTAAAGACGAATCAGCTCATTGAGGAGATCAGAAGCATCTGTTGTCCCCCTAGATATTTTAAGCATAATGTTCAGCTGGTCATATGCTCTTCTGGTTTCTAACATATTATATCCTAGACATCCTAAAAGATATTTTGTTGGATATAAATATGGATAAAAACCTAAAGTAGATTTATAAAGGAATCTTAAAAACGCTTTTTGGACCTTTACAAGTAGAAATGCATAAGAAGCCTCATGTGGATTCCAGACGCAGGAGCTCGCTTCCAATTTGCTTCTGACAAGCGTACTGTATAAAAGTCGTATGACATGCTCGTTTCGAAAATCTCGTGAATTTCTGAGAACAAATCCCAGCCTTTTAAAGGATTCTTTGGCAACGGTGGCGGTGTGATCGTGAAATGTCATCTTCTGGTCGAATACAGCACCCAAGTCTTTCATAGTGGTTGATCTTGTTATAATTGTGTCATTTATTTTGTATTCGAAGTTAATTGGATGCCGCACTCGACCAAAAGTCATGACAGAGCACTTAGAAGAGTTAAACTCCATTTTATTAGTAACTCCCCAATTATAAACTGCATCTATGTCTTTCTGAATAGCCTCACAATCTGATACGGAGTTGACACAAGCATAGAGTATGGAGAACAACGGGCAAGAAACTCCATGAACAACACTCTTTTAAAATCAATAATATGTTACAAATTTCGGTTACATCATTTATATTGAATCTAGGGTACAATGTGAGAACAATGTAACAAGTCGTGTACGTTAAAAGAGGTTTAGATAAAAATATAATCATAATAAACAATTAAAAAAAAAGGAGATGGTTCATATGACACCCAAAAATCTAAGTGCAGTCGATACGATCTAACTGTGTGCACAGTAATTCCCTAGAACTGTCTGAATAAACGTACCCAAGTTGCAATATCCTAATCCATGGAATATCGGAGCTATAGGCTGTCAAAGTATGCATAGAATTAATTCTTTGACTTGGAATTTTTACAACTGTGGTGCCAAAATAGTCATCCTGACGATTGTATAATGTACCAACGATGCTATAGATGCTCATAACGTTAATACACTAAGAATAATACCGATGTACAGTTGACAAAAAAAAATAGTAGTAAGTACAAATTGTTGTTGTTCTCATTGATGGTAAGTATTGTACCTATTGTTATTGAATTGCATACCGTCATGCAATTCAAGGTAGGCTTCCAAGCCACCTACATTACTTGATTTAGATAATGTTAATAGAAGAAATACGTTGCCTTGCAATTATTATTATCAATAGCGATAGCAATAGTATTATGGAAAGCCGTACAGTCGTTATGGGTAGTCAGAAGCCAGAAAGTCTGGTATCCCTGGTCTTACCAAGAGGTAGTTATCGTGTTATCCAGTAACTGGAATAAGAAGGTCATATAGTCAGTCTGGTATTGTCTTGTTTTCCATAAAATCATTTGTACTATTATTGTTTTTCATAATCGTCCCCGTCATAATATTTACTTGCACTATTATCATTTATACTAATAACGTTTGTCATATATAAATATTCAAGGTATTTCATCCAAATTATTAGAAATTGAATTGTTTTTAGAAAAAACCATGTTTGACATTGTTTGTTTTACTGAACATTGGTTGAAGGATTACCAAATGCTAATTAACTATGAAAACTATACTGTGGGCAGTTGTTTTAATCGTAAAGCTAAGTCACGTGGAGGCTCATTAATCTTAATAAAAAATTGTTTAAAATATAAACAAAGGAATGACATTGTTGGCCTATCGGTTGAACATTGCATTGAACTATCCTGTGTCGAGCTGGATAAGCATATTATAGTGTGCGTGTACAGACCCCCAAGTTACCAAAACTATTCCTTATTTGAGTCGGTAATGGAAGATGTCCTAGCGAAACTCGCACCGTGTAGCAAATCCATAATTATTTGTGGTGATTTTAATATTAATATTTTAGAAAATAATTTGAATAGTAGTCAATTATTAAGTCTTTTTAAGTCATTCAATTTGTCAAATGTATTTATGGAACCTACTAGAGTAACTTCAACTACTGCTACCTGCATCGATAATATTTTTTGCGATTGTGACTATTTGGATAATGCTATTGTTAATTATCTGCCATCGGATCATAGCGGACAAACGGTAACTTTTATGTTTAAAATGTCTATGACAAAAGTGCAAATACAATTTAGACCATTTACAACTGGTAAATTAAATAGATTCAATAGTTCCCTAAATGATAAGTTAAGTGCTCTGGACCATAATAATAACAATGCAAATAAATTATATGATGATTTCTTTTCTGTGGTGGAGACTGAATTTAATAATACTTTCGAAAAAAAGGTAAAACATATTAGCCCTAAGTTTATATTTAGTGACTGGGCAACTAGGGGGATTAGAAAAAGTAGGGAAAGATTGTTTGAGCTGTATGACCTTAAGGCTTATATTAATACAGATACTTTCAACAAGTATGTTACTACTTATTCTAAAACTTTTAGAAATACTTGCAAGGTAGCTAAAGCCCTATACATTAGCAATAAGATTAAATCGGCAGACGATAAAATAAAGACAGTTTGGAAAGTTATAAATAACGAGACTAACAAGAAAAAAGTTCGTAACACTGAATATACATTGGAGACATCACATGGTCCCATAAGCTCTAACCTAGAAGTAGCTCATGAATTTGTTAATTTCTTTACTAGCATACCAGCTAAAACCACGGAAGCTTTAAATTCCTCACCTGACGTCTCAACTGCGTTATTAAAAGCGAACGTTCCAGGCTGCCCGGTAGAATTTCAATTTAAACATATAAACCCCGTAACAGTCTTAAAAGCATTTCGGCAAATCAAAATAAAATTAACTGAAGATTTGTGGGGCATGTCTATTAAAGTTTGCACATCTATAATTGAAACAATAGCGCCTTATTTGGCTATAATATTTAATATGTGCGTAGACCAGGGAGTTTTCCCAGATCTAATGAAATTTAGTAAGGTCATACCACTTTTCAAATCCGGGGACAGTAAAGATACCAATAATTATAGACCCGTGTCCGTGTTGCCGGTTTTCAGCAAGGTATTTGAAAAGATAATGCTAAATCAGATGCTTGTTCATTTTAACACAAATGGCATTTTACACGAGCATCAGTATGGTTTCACCAAAGGACGTTGTACGACTGACGCCGGCGTCACTTTATTAAAACATATATTTACCGCGTGGGAAGAGGCGCAAGATGCCATAGGAATTTTTTGTGACCTCTCCAAGGCATTTGATTGCGTAAATCAGGACACGTTACTTTTGAAACTTGAGCATTACGGACTGGGTAAACTTGCGCTTAGTTTAATAAAATCTTATCTGTATGACAGACAGCAGCAAGTTCAAATAAATGGGGTGAATTCATATGGTTTAAAAGTAGAAATGGGAGTCCCACAAGGGTCAATATTAGGTCCTTTCCTCTTTTTAGTTTATATTAATGATCTTCCCCGTTTATTCAAAAACCAACCACAAATGGTGTTATTTGCCGATGACACCTCTTTAATTTTTAAGATAAATAGACGGGCTAATAATCTCGACAATGTAAATAACGCCTTACTTCAGGTCGAAAATTGGTTCACAGCCAATAACTTAGTATTAAATGGAAAAAAAACGAAATGCATCAGATTTGCTTTACCTAATGTCAAAAGTAGTGATTGCGATATAGTATTGAATAAAGAGAAACTGGAATTCGTTGATGAAACTGTTTTCCTGGGAATCACGCTCGACTCAAGGCTACAATGGGGTCCTCATTTAACATCTCTCGCAGGACGACTAAGTTCGGCAGCATATGCTGTCAGAAAGATCCGGCAATTTACTGATGTGGATACCGCGAGACTGGTCTATTTTAGTTACTTTCATAGTATTATGTCTTACGGTATTTTACTTTGGGGGCGAGCTGCAGACATCGATTCTATCTTTATTCTGCAGAAAAGAGCAATCAGAGCCATTTACAATCTACGTATGCGCGATTCTCTAAGGGAACTGTTTAAGGAAATTAACATAATGACGGTACCTTGTCAATACATTTATGAAAACATTATGTACGCTAGAAAAAATCTGCATCTTTTTGGTAAAAGAAGTGACAGACATAACTATAGTACTAGAAACAGGGACCAACTAGTTCAACCAGGTTTCAGGCTGGCTAAAGTAGATTCTTCTTTCATGGGGTTCTGTCTAAAGTGTTACAATAAAATACCTCCCCACATTGTTCAACTTAATGAGACAAAATTTAAGTCCTATATTAAACGCACACTATGCAGCCGAGCATATTATAAATTGGATGATTACATCACTGATAAAAATGCTTGGCTGGATGCTGGTCTAGCTCCACAGCCATAA
Organism: Charanyca ferruginea; assembly: GCA_947361185.1. Taxonomy (NCBI): domain Eukaryota; kingdom Metazoa; phylum Arthropoda; class Insecta; order Lepidoptera; family Noctuidae; genus Charanyca; species Charanyca ferruginea. Next base: position 13,013,031 of record OX376059.1, on the reverse strand, counting down.
GGGTTCATAGATTTATTGATTAGCATTGGTGACAATTTTTTTGGAGCTGCTGAAGATGTAGAACTACATTATCTTTGCATTGTATAAACTTAAACTATTAGTATTATATAATTTTGCATAGCACATACATGTGAGCACTATGTACTTTAAAGCCACCATTTACGAGATGTCTTTCGTTGACTTGAATATGCCCTGGCGGTTGAGTGTTTGTCATGCTCACTTGAATGTCTCGCTGATGGTGGCGCATGTGTTGGATCATTTGGTTCCCTTCAAAATGGTTGAACTAAATGGTGCCGATCCGTGCGTCATGTTCGTGAACGGGCGCCGTCAGTTGAGACTGGTCATCTCTTAGCTGCCTCGGTTATTTTAAATTTATTTTAAATTTATTTTGAATTGTCTAATTTCATTGCCACTAGGACCTCTTTTAACGTGCACAATTTGTTACATCGTTCTCACATTGTACCTCTAGATTCAACATGAATGATGTAACCTAAATTTGTAATATTCTATTGATTTTAAAAGAGTGTTCATGGAGTTTCTTGCTCGTTCTTCTCCATAGAAACCTACTGTTTGGAACGAGCAACTAGCTGCAACTTTTTGACTGACTGACTCCTTGACAATTCAAAAGTGCCTGTAAATGGTTTATTTGAAATAAATGATTTGAGTTTGAGTTTGAGTTTGATATCAACTTATCAGTCATAACTTTCATTTGCCATAAAATTAGTTGCCATAAAAACATATGTTATAATCGTTACTTGACATAAGCAACATTTAATATAATTTAGAAACGTTTATCCCACTAACCAAATGATTTATTACAGTAATCTGCAATTTTTAGACAATAAAAAGTTAGTGAAAATCGAAACGGGTAGATTAGGTTAGATTGTGACCACACAACGCGCCTGATGTCCTCATTTGCGTAGCAAATAATATTTAGACATTTGTTTTGGCATAAATTAAATTCGTATAATGTTACTAGGCATAATGTGCAAATCTATTGTGTCACGCTAAAGTATTGTCTTAAAAAAAACAATAAGTTGTGCTACAAAAGTTAGTGACAGAAACGAATCGCTGCAAAACCGACTCCACGTAGTCTTATCTGCCCTAACCCTAGAGTGTAATCTAAGCCCGCGAAGGCGCGGAGGGGCGAGGCGGCCCGCGTGCTGAGGAGCAGGTGGTTTTATCGCTCGCCGCCGTGGCTGAGGCCGAAGCCGAAGCCGCGGTGGTGAGCGTAAAACACATCTGCGACGATAAGCTCGCGTGGGACCGCCGGAGCCCCGCAGCGCCGGAGCCGTGACAGAAACCATGCCTGCTGCATGTTGCATGCTGCATGCTTGCTTGCATGCTGAATGCTTGCTTGCATACTGAATGCTTGCTTGCATGCTGCATGCTTGCTTGCATTCTGCATGCTTGCTTGCTGCATGCATGGTGTATGCTTGTCTACATGTTTGTGTGGTTACTGCAGGCATGGTAAAAATATGTTTTAATATCATTATGCGTAAATAAACTTATGTTAGAATGTTGTGCTTAATCATTATTTATATACGTTATACGTAAATAATGTTATTGCAAAACTATAATTAGGAGAAACAAATGTACGTTAAGTTATATTAGGTCTTAAAATTTTATGCAAATGGATTGAGAAGGTTTATTTTTAGGTTTCCTTGTGATTAAAAAATCTGTATCTGTTATCATGACAGATCAACATTGCAGGCGGTTGTACTCGTACTGAACTAGTATTGTTGTACTAGTATGGGCAATGGTGAATAAATGTTATGGAAAACGAAATTATTGAAAATAAAAATTATAGCAAATAAATTTATGGATTAACATTATTATGACACTTGATCGATTGTGACCAATGAAATTAGTGAAAATGATTTTATGTAATTTAACGATTATAGCAACTGAAGCATTATTTCTAATGAAATTATGGCAAATAAAATTATGGCATATAAAATTATGGCATTTTAAATTATGGCAAACATTAGTAAACCAGTCAGTCTCTCCATGTAAAACTCAGGTATTTAGCTGCATCCAGTTAGACTGAAAACCGACCCCAACATAGTTGGAAAAAGGCTAGGTAGGTGATGACACATCGCACAGATTAGCTACATAGCACGATCGCAGTGTGCTAGCACACTTAGAAAAAAGAGTGCTTGCCATGATGCTCATTTTAAAAGAGTGTGCTACCTACTCAAATGGAACTATCACATAGTATTTAGGAGGCCGGCAATCGGGTCCCTGTTTTAAAATTATCACTTATGGTGGCCGTTATAATTACGTTGGTGAAAATATATATATTGCGTTAGGTATCGCCTAAAATATCTTAGGGGGCTACTTAAAAATAGGAATTGATGGTTAAAACGGGCATCATTCCATTTCGTGTCGTGTCATCTGCACTTGTAGCTTACCCTCTCCTACTCTTTTGCATTAGTATGCGATACCATTCTATTCGTTTCTTTTATTTCGGATACAGGGGAAGAATAGAAGAATAGAGATAAGATTTTGATTGCTGTATTGAACGCAAACGCATCTGGCTGACGAGGCTCTAAATGACGCCACGCGTTGAAAATGCGTATTTACCGCACGCAGTACCTATCGATAAAACGACGAGTGCAGTTTCAAAATACCGGCACAATTGATGAATACACAATTGATGAAAGTAGTATTGTACAAATACTTAGTTTATTTCTATTATTATTTTGTTAAGTGTATATCGATATTTTTCTTTGCAACTCATAGCAACTCAGATAAGCTTAAGATTTAAATAAATGAATACCTACCTTTTAATGCCGTAAAATTACAAAATAATAACACACAATAATGAGAACTACGATTATTTTTATTTACTACTATAATTTTTTTGTCAACTGTACATCGACATTCTTAATAACGTTATGAGCATCTATAGCGTCGTTGGTACATTATACAATCGACGGCATGACTATTTTAGCATCACAATTGTGAAAATTCCAAGTAAAAAAATGAATTCTTTGCATACTTTGACAGCCTATAGCTCCGATATCCCATGGATTAGGATATTGCAACTTGGGTACGTTTATTCAGTTAGTTTTAGAGAATTATTGTGCACACAGTTTGACTGTATCAATTACGTTTTTATTTTGGGTTTTTGGTCCATACATTTTGAACCATGTCCTTCAGAATAACCGAGGCAGCTAAGAGATGACCAGTCCTAACTAACGGCGCCCGTTCACGAACATGACGCACGGATCTGCATCATTTGGGTCAACCATTTGGAAGGGAACCGCATGATCCAACACGCGCGCCACCGTCAGCGAGACATTCCAGTGAGCATGACATACTCCCAACCGCCAGGGCACATTCAAGTCAATGAAAGACATACCTCGTAAATGGTAGCTTTAAATAACATAGTGCTCACATGTATGTGCTATGAAAAATTATATAATATGTGAGCGGCTAAGCAGCGCCCCTAGCGACACCACCTCGCAACATACATCCCATCCTCATGATTAATGTTTTGATTTATTAGAAATAATTAACGGGAGCATGTAATATCTCATTTTTAATAATTATAATCATAACATAATAATGTTTATGCATTTATAATACTTACCAGTAGTGACGTCATTAGAGATTGCCGAATATTGAATGACTTAGTATAAAATCGTACTTAATAATTTATTTATCTTACACTGGAAGCAAAATCAGTCACCTACAAGTTTATTACAAGCACACGCATCTCATTTAACATCGGTTAACATTGCAAACGATTTTTTAGTTAATGTTGGAAAGAATTTGGCTGAAAAAGTTCTTGGCCATTCACATCAACTATCAAGCACGCCGTTTACGTCTAGCACTATCTTATCATCTTTTGCGTTGCTAGATACTGACGAGACAGAGGTGGATACAATAATTATGAATTTGAAAGACGACTGTGCAGTTGGCTGGGATAACATATCAAGTAAAATTATCAAACAGTTCAGGCGACGCATTCTGGTGCCGCCACTAACTTATATTTACCAAAAATGTTTATCCTTAGGTATTTTTCCCGAATTCCTCAAAAAAGCTGTTGTTGTCCTTGTCTATAAATCAGGCGATAAAGATCATGTGACAAATTACAGACCTATTTCTTTACTGCCTTCTATGTCTAATATATTAGAAAAGATTAGAAATAAAAGACTTTACAAATATTTGGAGGATAAATTAATTTTATCTAGGCGGCAGTTTGAATTCAGGCCTAAAATATCTAAAAATGATGCCGTACATCATCTGATTGACTATATAGCACAAGAACTTGATAATGGTAACCACACAATAGGCATTTTCCTCGACCTCGCCAAAGCTTTTGATACGGTTCCTATTCCTTTATTGTTGCGCAAGTTTGAAGCCATATGCAGTTTCTTCTTTCAACCTGCATTTTGACAGAAGTCACATAAAAATATAATAGGTCTTTTCCTATGAAGTTCTCGTTTTACAATACTGACCATTTGAAACGTAAATGTATAAGGGCTCATACGCACTATGCGGGTAGCCGCAGTGCGGCTAGCCGTGCTGCTGACCGCAAGCACAATTATGTACGTAATATTCATTTCTATGCGCACTGCGATGCGGCTACCCGCAAACCACTCCCACACTATACTACACTATACAAAACTTATACACTACACTTTAAAGACTACACATTTTTTTATAAATTTAAACGCTACTATACTAACTGTTTATACTGTAAATCAACACACATACATAATATACATCTTGAACTCCCGTCTTATCGTCATTTAGCCACAATAGAACCTTTTACAATTAAACTTGTGTATGACACGCTTTCAACTACACGATTGCCTTGTATATATACAAGCATCACAAACATAGGCCACACAAAACATTTTAATTTTTTTAGTTACCATATTGCATTCCAATTACTATTCTGTAACCGAGACCACTATTTCTTACGATACTTTTTACTGACGTCAAATTCAATGATATAATTAACTTAACAGAAAGTATCGATAAACTTTCTGTATCAAAATCGCAAGAAACAAACATTGAAAACTGTCATAAATTAATATCTTTGCACCCTAATCACTTACTAATCTTCACGCAAAACATACGCAGTATAAGTTGTAACATGCCAGGGCTTGAAGTTCTATTAACAAGAATGAAGCTAAAATGTGATATAATTATACTGACCGAATGCTGGCTCTCAAGTTCCTCAGTTATACCAATTTTTGCAGGATATTCTCATGTCGGGACTAAAATAAACCCCAAGCAAAATGATGGTGTAGTAATTTACTATGAGGAAAGCCTTAGTTTGACTATAGAGGAGCCTCAAATGCAAGAATGTAACTGTCTGGTCGCAAAAATAGATAATCGCATCGCGATACTAGCTTTCTATCGGTCCCCATCTTACAAAAACATTGACCAATTTCTTTCATCGCTAGACACATTACTACACACAGTATCAGCCTATAAACAGATCTTTGTAATAGGTGACATCAACATAGATATTAATCCTAGCAAAATAAACCTAAACGGGGAACGTTACCTGACATTAGCGGCTTCTCATGGGCTGTTACCAGGTCACACTCTGACAACTCGCCATGAAAGCAGTTCTTGTTTAGACCATGCGTTAGTGAAGACCAACTATCCAGTTACTACTCTAGTTCCACAAACTACCCTAACGGATCACTACCCTGTTTTATTGTGTGTGACTGCTAAGAAAACGCGTCAATACGCAGTAACAACAATAACTAAAGTTGACTTTACAAACCTAGAGCAAGATCTTATAAAAATTAACTTTGACCCAATTTATCACTTACTAAACCCAAACTTATCTTTCAGTTACTTCACAAATTGTCTTCAACATGCAATTATTAATAATACTAAACATATTACTTTATCTAAACGTCATAAAATCATAAAACCATGGATGACACAGGGGTTGCTACGATGTACAAGAAATAGGGATAATTTACATTTGAAATCAAAGCTGGCACCAAAAAATTTTATTCTGAAACTGACTTACACGCGATACAGAAATTTCTGCAATGCATTGCTAAGAAAAGTTAAATTAGAGTACGAAAAAAATCAACTTCAAAATGCACAACAAGATAATAAAAAATTATGGAAAGCAATAAAAGAGATCACAAATACATCTAAATTAAAAAATCATCCGAAAGAACTACTAACGCTATCAACCTCTCCAGAAAATTCTTTGAACGAAGTAAATAGTTATTTTATAAACGTAGGAAGTTCACTAGCAAACAAAATACACCAGAAAAACTTGCATACTACAAACAACAGACAAAACAATACAGGCACAGCTACCAGTAGTGCGAATTCATTTGCTCTCATAGACACAACCGAAATGGAGGTAGAACGTCTCATCCTCGACTTAAAATCAGACTGTGCTAGTGGTGGAGATAATATTAGTAATACATTTCTGAAAACTTATAGAAATATCATCGTACCACCTCTTACAAAGATCATAAATGATTGTCTTCAAAATGGAATCTTCCCTGACGTCTTGAAAAAAGCAGAAGTTTGTCCAATTTATAAGGGTGGGGACAGAAATCGTATCAATAACTATCGACCCATATCTATTTTACCAGCGATATCAAAAATATTAGAAAAAATTATAAATTTACGACTAGTCAAATATCTAGAAAAAAATAAACTGCTTTCAGTTAACCAATATGGTTTTCGACAAGGAAAATCAACTGAGCAAGCAGTAAATAAACTTATAAATTTTGTTACCTCCAATTTAGATAAAAAACAAAAATGCCTCACTATCTTTCTAGATCTCGCAAAGGCTTTTGATACGATTTCTGTTTCCCTCTTACTGGACAAACTCGAAAGACTGGGAATTAGAGGTACACAGTTGAAACTTTTTACTAGTTATCTCTCTGGCCGGTCTCAGTGTGTTCGTATAGGTAAATGTAAAAGCTCTCACCTGCAGGTTACACACGGTGTACCACAAGGTAGCATACTGGGACCTACCTTATTTCTGGTGTATATAAATGATCTCACGAGTCTTGAACTTGCCCAGGGTGAAATAATATCTTTTGCAGACGATACTGCCCTTTGTTTTGCTGCTAATACATGGGAAGAGGCTTTCAGTGCTGCGCAGCGGGGCTTCGATATCGCGGGAGAGTGGCTTCAGAGTAATATTCTTACATTAAATGTGGACAAAACCAAGTACATCTGCTTCAGCATAAAAAATGTAACAGCAGAAGGCATTGTGCGAAATATCATATCGCACGAGTGTCACTCCGAAAAAAATTGCACGTGTCCTTCACTGGAACGCGTGCATACTATTAAATATCTAGGAGTTAACATAGATAGCAAGCTCAATTTTAAGGAACACGTTAGGCTGCTATGTTGTAGAATACGAAAGCTCATATATGTCTTTAAATACCTGAGGCACATTGCTGACTTTGCGTTGCTGAAGCAGATATACTATGCCCTGTGTCAATCGCTTCTAACATATTGTCTATCATCTTGGGGAGGGACATCAAAAACAACTTTGAAGTCTATCGAGGTCGCCCAGCGTGCAATACTGAAAGTCGCGTCGTTCAAGCCTATCCGATTCTCAACAACAACTCTTTACGAAGAATGGGAAGTCATGACCGTGAGACAATTAAACATACTAAGCGTTGTCCTCCTGCAACACAGTAAACTAAGCTACAACCCACTAATCCTCCAAAAACGAAGAAAAGATATAGTTTGCGGTAGAACTAACGTGCTCAAAACTAAATTTAGTCAACGCTTTGCTCACTCTATTGGTCCATTAATTTACAATAGGTTAAACAGAATCCTTAATATATACCCACTTACAAAAATGCAATGCAAGAAGAAACTTACCGAACACCTGAAAAGTCTTACCTATGAACAGACTGAACTTCTTTTATACACAGAATCTTAATAAAAAAACTGTTATAACACACACACACCATACATATCTCATATCATACACACACATGTGCGCATGCGCACTCACACCACAACACACAGCAGAACACTAGACAACACCAGACACCCTCTTACACATCAGACACGTACATTCCCATCCCACACAAATAAGAGGACATGCATGCAAACACTACACAAACATTATTTAATATACTCTTTTCTTTCTCTAATAGAAAGCACATAAATTATAAATTGTTAAATTGGTTATTACACAACATTAATGAAATCATGCTTATGGCTATTTTATATGTATAATATTCGGGGGGTTTGGCGCTGATAGCCGAAATACAGGCTCTGCCTAGTTCGGTTACAGATGACTACACCAATTAATCTGATATAAATTAGCCTGTGAAAATATTTTGTAACTTATGCCTAAGAATCTTTAAATAAAATAAAAATAAACAAAAAATAAATAAACTCCGGTCGCTCGCACGGTTGCGGCCCGAGTGACAGCCAGCCGCACGGTTGCTATGCGCACTACGCGTCTCAGTCTGCGGCTGACCGCCATCGAGTAGAGTGTGCGCACGTGGTACGTCTACTTTCGCGTAAAATTGAACTCGATACCGAAAAATATATCATCGAAATTCAGAGTTGGCCAGCAATTTGGGACACGAAATTACCAGAGTTTTCTGATAGAATTTTAAAACAAAGAGCATGGGAAGAGTTTTTAAACTGTTCAACAACCCTTCAAACGTTTTTATGCTCATTCTTAAAAACATATTTTTATATTTTCTTAGTTCTTCGCAAATAAGGATGCACCCAGTACTTCTTTCTTTGTTTTTTTACTCTTTATGTAATGTAGTAAATAGCTGCAACTTCTTCCGCGTCCACCTTTGCTATGGCTCGATCAACCGCAAATCGCCACGGTTCTTCAACCGCACGTTGCGGTTGCGAATGCGGCTGCCCGCATTGGCAACCGCATCCTGCGATCAGCCGCACGGCTAGCCGGCTACCAGCAAAACGCGTATGAGCCCTAAGCTGGCAATAAATTCTAAATACGAATGAATTTTATTTAAAAATATGGAATTCTATTTTAAAATTCAATAATTTGTTTATTTATTAAAGTCTCTTAAATAGTGCCAGTGTTATTCATCACAGCTTCTTGTCTGTCTGTCTGTCTTCTTCTAGTTGTGAGGCTCGATATTCAGCACCATATTGGTGCAATTTCTGAAATCGAAAATTGCTCTGTTTGTTTTTGTTTGTAAAGTTCAGTATTTTTAACCGACCTCAAAAAGGAGGAGGTTATCGGATGTTTCTATTTTTTTTTAATGTATTTTCGGGCATAACTCTGTCATAAATAGACAGATTCGCAAAATTCTTTTTTTGTTCGAAAGGGCTTTATGCCGAAATAGTTCCATATAAATTTTACCAAAATTGATCCAGCCCTTTTTGAGAAAATCAACAAAATTCCAAAAAATACTTAGATGACGTTTTAGTTTCTTCAATCTTTGGAGGACTTACAATCTCTTTTAAGTGTGTCGCCGTTTCTTAATGGATTTGGATGTCAAGGCAATACTAAAAAGCGAAAAATAAAAAGTTTTTTTCAAAAAAAAGGAAACCGCCTTCAAAAACTATAAAGTGATAAATAACTTTACCACAGAACACACATTACTTTACTTTCGGAAGTCGGTGGCGGTGACTTTGTGTTTGTTGTTTTGTATTGCCACCGACTTCCGGTCCGACTTTAGGTCACAGGCGTGCGCGCGCGTGAATTTCATACGGCTGTTGTGTTATTGTGATAAAAGTGAACCAGTACAAAAAACATTTTTTCTTCGGGAAAGTTGTTTGTTATCATGAACACAATCACGTGTTTAAGTATCGTACACTAATTACCAGTCACCCTATATAAATGATTTACCCCAATTACTTCAAAATCAACCGAAGATGGTGTTATTTGCCGATGACACTTCATTGATTTTTAAAGTAGACAGACGGTCACAACATCTTGACGACGTAAATGACGCTATTCTTCAGGTTCAAAATTGGTTTACGGTAAATAATTTGGTACTTAATGAAAAAAAAACCAAATGTATTCGATTCATTTTACCAAATGTTAGGAATAGCAATTGTGATATCATTCTAAATGGAGAGAAACTGGAATTTAATAGTCAAACGGTTTTCCTAGGAATCACGCTAGACGAGAAATTACAATGGGGACCTCACATAACATCTATTGCGGGGCGACTAAGCTCCGCGGCTTATGCTGTTAGAAAGATAAGACAGTTGACAGATGTAGAAACTGCGCGTATGGTCTACTATAGCTACTTACACAGCATTATGTCGTATGGTATTTGACTGTGGGGTCGGGCTGCCGACATTGAATCCATTTTTATCTTACAAAAAAGAGCTGTTAGAGCCATTTATAATCTACGTCGTCGCCGCGATTCTCTTAGGGAACTATTTAAAAATATTAATATAATGACAGTGCCTTGCCTATTTATCTATGAAAATATTATGTACGTAAAAAATACCTACATTTATTTAATAAAGTTAGTGATAGGCATAATATTAATACTAGAAACAAAGACAAAATAGCTCAACCATATTTTAGATTGTCTAAAGTTCATAAATCTTTTATGGGGTTCTGTGTTAAGTGTTATAACAAAATTCCTAGTGATATATTGCAACTAAATGAAAGAAAATTTAAAACATACATTAAAAGTACACTCTGTAAACAAGCATATTACAGTTTAGAGGATTATATCCATGATAAGAATGCTTGGAAACATGCTGGTCCGGGCTCCATAGGACAATCTACAGTCTAGACAAAATCAAACTGATTGCTAATTAAAACTACTTAATTTATACTTAGTATATACATTATATTTAATTCTTGCTTTGGTTCACACACTGGTTCATAGTTTGTTGAAATGTATGGAGTGGTTGTCTACTTTTACAATAATTGAAAATAATAATATGTGAACACTATGTATCTATGTATACAACTTAGCTGTCATTCTTTATCTTGTAATACTTTGTACAATATAGTGTTTTTATGCAAGGTCCATCGTATTCACGTATAGTTATATAACTGTAAATGCAAAATATTGTACACATTTATTTTTAAAAGAGTAAGTATGGAGTTTCTTGCCCATTCTTCTCCATACGAGACTACCTTTTGGAATGGGCAACTAGAATCAACTTTATATTTTTTTATTATGACGTTCAAAAGTGCCTTTTAATGGTCTAATTGAAATAAATGCAAATCATTTATGATTACTTTGACTTTTGACTTTTATCTTCTGGCTTCATCGTCAGATCTTAGAAACTAATCATGGTCAAAGTGCATCTCAAGACAGTTCTAACAAGCCCAAACACGAGTAGAATATGTTGTTCCGTTATGTATATGTACCAGTACCAGTACCATGTACCAGTACCTATCTTCCGGCTCCATCATCAGACCTTAAAAACTGATCATAGTCAAAGTGCATCTCGAGACAGTTCTAACAAGCCTAAACACGAGTAGAATAATGTTGCTCGGTTATGGAGTACCAGTGCCTATCTTCCGGCTCCACCATCAGACCTTAAAAGCTAATAATTGAAATGCATCTCAAGACAGTTCTAACAAACCCAAACACACCTTGTAGAATATGTGGTTCCGTTATGGAGTTCCAGTGCCTACCTCTCGGCTCCGTCATCAGATCAGTTCAATGGTACCATATTATTACTTGATAAGTGTGCGATGTTTCAAAATCCAACGTTTTGAAGGGGTTGAAAATGCTTCAACGATTTGAATTCAAGGATTCTGATACATACATCCGAAGCTAATTTAAGCGAGTTAACATATTTTTTTGTTTGGTTATAACTTTTTACTAACAGCATAATTTTTTTTGGTTTCTTATTGAAAGTTACTCTATATTTAGCGGACTATTTAGTTACATAGGTCTCGTTTGTGGTGGACATTTGGACCAAATTCGCCCATTGTCTTTGTCTTTGTCTTTGTCCATTGTCATCGAACTACACTGAAATAGTTATGTGTAGTGATGTGATCAAAAATAAGTGTTGAATTGAAGATCTACTTTTTTTGAAGTCGGTTTAAAATATGAAACATGCCAATAGGTGATCTCTGTTTATTTTATTTAGTTAATATAACTTAACCTTTAAAATATTATTTTACTTTTTATTGAACGCCTAACCGATATTAATAGGATTTAACAAATCAAAGTTCTAAATAGAATAAATACTCTAGTTAGAATCGGTAGATTAGGTAAAGTATCTGGGTGACCGAGCTCTGCTGAGGACAAATCGACGCCCCCAAGCAATAAGTCGGTAATGTTCTATTATGGACTTCTTGCTGTTACCTATGCAAATTTGGCATCTGTGGACTGGAATACACCTTAGCAATTTTTTGTGTTTTTTTCTAATGATAATTTACAAAGATATCGCGACATACATTTTTATTGTTGGGAAATTTACAAGCAAAATTATGTCGGCAAAAATACTGTTGTAGGTCTTTACAAAGAAATCCATACTAATATTATAAATGCGAAAGTAACTCTGTCTGTTACGCTTTCACGATGAAACGGCGGAACCGATTTTGATGAAATTTGGTATGACAATGACTTTAGCCCTGGGGAAGGACATAGGCTACTTTTTAATCAGCGACTTCGTCTACATCCACTATAACCGACGTTCACGCGGACGAAGTCGCGGGCAAAAGCTAGTAGGTATTTTATATTTTATTTTGGTAATTAGCTTTTTACCGGATTATTGGCGTAAATAATCTCTATAAGGTTATTGGTCAAGTCAAACACGGGGTTTTTGTTTACAGAAAACAGAAAAGTTGAGATTATTAAAAAGAAGCCATGCTTAAGATTCATAATGGGTTTACTGTAAATAATCTAGTATTCAATGAGAAGAAAACTAAATGCATATGATTCGCTTTGCCGAATGTTAAGAGTAATTAATGTAACGTTATATTGAATAAGGACCCACTTGAATTCGTCGAAAGGACTGTTTTCCTAGGGATTACGCTTGATTCTAAGCTACAGTAGGGTCCTCACTTAACATCTCTTGCAGGGCGGTTAAGTTCAGCCGCTTACGCTGTCAGAAAGATCCGGCATTTGACAGACATGGATACCGCTAGGCTAGTATATTTTAGCTATTTTCATAGTATCATGTCTTACGGTATTTTGCTATGGGGACGGGCTGCAGATATGGATTCTATTTTTATTCTGCAAAAGCGGGCTGTCAGAGCAATCTATAATCTCCGCAAACGCGAATCTCTAAGAGAATGGTTTAAACAGATTAACATCATGACGGTACCTTGTCAATATACCTATATATGAAAACATTATGCATGTTCGAAAAATCCTTCATCTTTTAAAAAAAATAGGTGACAGACATAATGTTTATACTACAAATAGGAACAAATTAGATCAGCCAAGCTTCAGATTGTCAAAAGTACATACGTCTTTTATGGGGTACTGTGTAAAATGCTATAATAAAATACCACTTGATATTTTACAATTGAATGAAAAACAATTTAAAACATGTATTAAACGCACACTATGTAGACAAGCATATTTTATGTTAGATGATTACATCAATGATAAAGATGCTTGGCTGAATGCTGGTCCTGCTCCACAGCCAGTTTAGGGAATTTCTGAATTGGAAGAGAAGGATGTTTCCAACCCCTTTTTCTACTGACATGAGTAACGAGTATCGTTATTATTATACATAGATATTTTTAAATTATTTACTTATTACACTTCATATGATACAATAATATACATTGGAAACCTTAGTTTTATATAATTTAGCAGCATTATTTAAATTTTGTAAATGTGAATACCATGGAGCCATTTACTATAGTTATTTGTTATACAAGAGTGCAAAGTTGCTTTTTAACCGCGTGTTCAATTTTGATGACCGAGCAAGCGAAGGATTCAAAATTAGAATCCTGAGCGTTAGCGAGGGAATCAAAAGAGCACGAGGTGAAAAATCTTTGCACTCGAGTGCAACACGTAACTTTTCGTTCCACCTCAGCGAGGAAATGACTAAATGCAAAAAAAAAACGTTTACAAAGTCTGAGTTTTTAACAAATTAAAAAAAAGTTGTATGATATATTCGGCACCATAGAGGTAGCAGTAAATAGGTTTAATGTTTTTTTTTAATTCACAAACTTAGTGCACACGATGTTCTAAATTCAATTTACTTTATCCTCTAGAGAATAAAAACGGCTTTTCCACTCAGATATTGAAGATAAATTTACTTTATCCTCTAGAGAATAAAAATGGCTTTTCCACTCAGATATTGAAGATTAAAAATACTCTTTCCGAGATGGTGGGATGAAATAGTTATTTGTTATACAAGAGTGCAAAGTTGCTTTTTAACCGCGTGTTCAATTTTGATGACCGAGCAAGCGAAGGATTCTAAAATTGAATCACGAGCGCAGCGAGTGATTCAAAATTAGAATCCTGAGCGTTAGCGAGGGAATCAAAAGAGCACGAGGTGAAAAATCTTTGCACTCGAGTGCAACACGTAACTTTTCATTCCACCTCAGCGAGGAAATGACTAAATGCAAAAAAAAAACGTTTACAAAGTCTGAGTTTTTAACAAATTAAAAAAAAGTTGTATGATATATTCGGCACCATAGAGGTAGCAGTAAATAGGTTTAATGTTTTTTTTTAATTCACAAACTTAGTGCACACGATGTTCTAAATTCAATTTACTTTATCCTCTAGAGAATAAAAACGGCTTTTCCACTCAGATATTGAAGATAAATTTACTTTATCCTCTAGAGAATAAAAACGGCTTTTCCACTCAGATATTGAAGATTAAAAATACTCTTTCCGAGATGGTGGGATGAAAAGTATATTCAAATATGTCAAACATATAGGTATATATGTTTGACAAAAATTAACATGGCGGTTGGGAGTGTTGTCATGCTCGCTCAAATGTCTCGCTGATGGTGGCGCGTGCGTTGGATCATTCGGCTCCCTTCAAAATGGTTGAGCTGAATGGTGCTGATTCACGCGTCATGTTCGTGAACGGGCGCTGTCAGTAGAGATTGGTCAGCTCTTATCTGCCATGGACTTTATTAAATCTTGCTTCTTTTTTGTGTTTTGCATTGTTAGATTGCCTTCATAGTTTTCACATATAGAAGCAACAAGAATCATGTAACCAGACTTTGTAAAAAACTTGATTTAAAAGAGTGTCCGTGGAGTTTCTTGCTCGTTCTTCTCCATAGAGACCTACCTACGTTTTTGAACGAGCAACTAGTTTCAACTCTCTGAATAACTGACCGACTCCTTGACAATTCAAAAGTGCCTGTAAATGGTTTAATTGAAATAAATGCTTTGACTTTGAAGAAATAGAGACAGCTGATAAAGATAATACAACAGTAGCAATAAGTATTTGACTTGCAAAAAGTTTTGAGTGTAATCAATCTGAAATAAGCACGCATACGTACGCATTATAAAAGAAAGTATCCATGTTACAATTTACCGTTTTTGATCCCTGGATACAAAAAATAGGATATTGAAACAAACATCATCAAACATGTTAAAAACAGTTTGATGTTTTCTCGCCACGTGATTAAAAATAAGTTATTAAAAACAAATCATTTTCAGGTTTCATTGACAGGTTTAACTCGTTTTTGTGACTACCTCTGTTATTTTTGTATAGTTTTTTTTTGTGAAACTGACTTTATTTAAACGTTATTCTTAACATTAGCATGACAAGCTAGAGTCATCATAAAAAAAAAAAAAAAAAAAAGGAATAGCGAAGGTTGGGTCATATTAGGTATCTAATATGCCCCAACCTTCCCAAATGCTTCCCTAATCATGTAAAATTGTATTATTGCATGTTCTAAATTGTTGCAAAAAAAGTGTGGTATTTTATAAAATAACTAATCACAAATGCCTAATGGGTCTAATCTAAATTGATAAAGCAAAGGTTTATATTATAATAATCACCATAAGTAAAACCTATGATATTTAAATGTTGTTCACTTATCAAAAGGACTGGCGATCACATCGACATGCAGCTGGGGTTGAATTTGTTACTTTATTCAAAATCGGGAAATTCTAATATAATCAGAAAATGAAGTATAACAACGTCGTTAATAAACTTCCTTGAAAAAAAAACTAGCGATCGTAATATCTTATATTGCCTATATTTTCAGAGCCATGACGGTTTATTTAGTTAATCATATCCATCGCCTACTTGGCAAAGTGACTGGTGAAATGTGATGCTCTTAGATGAGACCAACGGGCACTGTTTACAGTTACAGTTAACTTGTAACCAACCAATCATTTTAGGTGGCAATATAGAATAGATCCCTTCACTCCTCCGCCCGCCATGTTATTTTTTAAATTCGTCGTATCTTATTTTGTGAATTTTTCTCGACCTCAAAAAGGACGAGTAGGTAGATGAAAGATGAAATCGAGAAACAATGTTAAAGTGACAAAAGTCGATGAAAATAATATCAAATGTAGTAAGTACCATGTTAGGTTTTGTAGAGAAAATATCACGTTTGACAAAGCGACTATTTGCGGGTATTTTGATTGTGTTGTGTTGTTGTAATTAGTTAAGTTATTCCCATAGGTAAAGACTCGCTCTTTGACTAATTCCTAGAAGTCAAAACTCAAGGTTTAATAGAGCGCAGTATACTAGGTGTTAAATCTTTTCTCCTGTATTTGGATTTTTCGATTACAGACTTATTGCTTGGGGGCATCGAAATATTAACTGACAACGAATTTCCCCCGAAATTACTTTTAGCTAGATCGATTTTTTACCCCCTAAAGTCTTTTAATTTCAAATTTAGAACCGTTTTAGAGAACGTGATTACAGAAATTGCTTGTTTAATAGTATACGAAAATTCCTATACTGTAATCACGTTCAACAAACAATTTCTGTAATCACGTTCCTAACAAAAAAACTTTAAAAATAAGATTTCTATAATAAAATTATTTTTTGGAAGGACTCTAACCTCTTTAAAATAGAGTTTAGAATCGTTTAATAGAAAATAAATTTTGGCAACGATTACCAAAACGCAAAGTAGGGTGTTGATTTTAGCAACGCGAGTCGTCAATAAACGCAGCAGCGGTAGCCATTCCAGCACGCGTAGCATGACCACGCTATGTCTACGGAAGAATAGACATACTGACAGGAAGAATAGACAAAAGTTTGTCTATTCTTCCTGTTAGTATTACCTGCACGCGTAGCATGACCACGCTATGTCTACGGAAGAATAGACATACTGACAGGAAGAATAGACAAACTCTAGAGTTTGTCTATTCTGCGCGCAGGTATGACTTTTTTCCAATGAAATGAAACAGTAGTTTGACAATAACAATAAATCTCTTTCGACGTGTGTCGATAGTGCGCTCGGCCGCCCGTCTTGTCTTTCATTCGTCTATTCGAAGGTCAACAGGGCAGGGCTAGAGAGCGCTTCCATCTTTTGAGTGCAAGCAAAAATGAACTTAGTGGTGGTCAGGCGGGAGTGTCCACAATAGTACACCACCATAAGTAAATTTGGTAGAGTTTGGTTGTCGTAAGGTGCGTACGGATAGCGCGTTCCTGTGTTACGCGTTGTTGGGAAACACTGTCCACGCGTACATTGGATACGCGTACAGCTCCTGTACGGACCGCCGCGAACCTGTACGCGAGGTCAATCGATCCAGAGCGCTCCGCGAGCCCCAGTCATTCGCCATGACTCCGACAAACTTAGCGGTTGCGTGCACCACCACTGCTGCAGCATTACTCAATTACTCATTATTCAACACATTTTAAATAAAAAAAGAGAAACAAACGGAAACCTAGATGGTGGATGAACAATTCATAAAGTTGAATCAATCTGATAATATTTTCATTATTGAAACTCGAAGAACACGCGTGTCTATTCATTTTGCCGTCCGAATATAGCGTACCCGGTCGTGTGCTTCCTCTTTGACGCGCGACCTAAAACCGACAGCCGGCGGCTCGCCTGCGAGCTAGCTCCATGAAGATATAGGTATGCTAGCTCGCGCGGCACGCGTTCCCCAAAAGTGTACGCGTAGCTGCAGGTATGGACATGGCGTTCCAGGACACGCGTAACCGACTACGCCTACCAATGTACGCGCAATCCGTACGCACCTGTACAATTGACGTGCAGTTTACGCGTAGCTTACGTTCAGTTCAAAGATTACAAGAATACCGTTTATCATTGAAACTTGAACTTAACTGCAACTGCACTACAACTTCATCGGCGCGTCATAAAATTACGTGAATTAGCCCTCAGATATATAATTATGTATGTGTTGTTTGTATCTTTCTTTTTAACTTTTTTATTATGCACCCGCCATGTTATCTCTTCACTGCCCTTAGTTGGTTGACTGGTAGAGAATGCTTAAGGCATTAAGGCCGCCCTTGCGCCTTGTGCATAAAGTGTTATTTTTAATTAATGGGTTCAGAACTTTTTGGTGATTTAATTCTGTCTGCTGAACCAGCTAAATTATTCCGATATTAAAAAATATAACGATGTCAACTATTTAAAACAAACCTGAACAAACTCTGAGAACAAATCTCACTATACAAAAATATTTTTTTTGGCTTTCATAAATCAGTTTTATAAAAAAAATTTACGTGAATAAAATGTGAACAATCAAAAAGTGAATACAAATAATTTAAATTTAAAAAAGTTGTGTGTAAATACCAACATGAGCTTCCGTATGTTCAATACCGTCAGATATTACGCGTGTTTACCTCCGAAGCATCCGAGGAGCGTATGTTCCAGCCCTGGCCAATGCCCGTGTCCGTGCCCCTTTCCCTGTCCGCAGCCATGCTGGCGCATCGTGCCCCCAGCAGACTGTCGCCCCGGACCTCTGCCACCAAATCCGTGTTGTCCAAGATTCCCTGGCAAGAACAAATGGAAGAAATACAGGAACCTGCTATTCTTTTTTTGCCTACCGCTTATTCTCATACAAGTTGTTCACTGTCTCGGCGAGAGTCCAAACGAAAAAAGAACGTGTCGTGACTATGAATTCATGCGAATACGTACTAAGAGGTTTCCATGGGGAAATGGTGTGAAAAGTTTCTTCCACAATGATAGAGTTAACTATCTACCGGGAGACTGTCAACCACCACCCAAAGAGTGTGATTAATTCTTTTGTTGTAAAAATTGTGTCAATGTTATTATATTTTATGCCTTACTGAGTGTACTTATTTGTGTGCGTTTCGACCGCGCGGCCACGGCGATATTTCGAAAGAAAAACTATTCCCAGATTATGTAAAAGTTTGTAAAAGCTGATTTCCAAAACCATAAATTTGTCAAAGTTATGGTTAAAAAGTTATAAGGGTTTGAAGGTAAATAACAGATTGTTTTTTTTTTTTAAATGTAAAAATACAGAAGAAACAGAAGACACAGAACAGAAGATCGACGACAACGTGTTTTCCACTGTTTCAATGGCGCGACCATGGGGTTTTAGTCTTGCAGCTCCTAAAATATAAACCTGGGACTTCTGTACAGTCGACTACAAAAATATGTATATGAAGGCACAGGATCAGACATATTGAAAATAAAAGAGGTTCTTTAACGACATTAGAATTTATTATTTACAGAGCTTATTTAATTAATTCGACAGGAAATTACGGTCAATCAGTTCTTTATGTTTTAAGAGATAATTAACATGACACCTTATAATAATAGCAATGACACCCAATAAAACAGTAACACATTAGTTCCAATAATACAGTAACACCTTAGTTCAGAAAAGGAGAGATAATGTACAGAGAAGCAGAGTAACAATAATTAAGAGCAATACAACCTGTGTACCGGGCCATGCCTGAAGACAGAATGTCCTTTTGCTTTTTTTTTTTTTTTTTTTCTGTATGGCATCTCGCAGTTCAACCTGAGGGTTGGTTACTGCTTAACCGGACAATCCTGTGGTGCCTTAAAAGTGACTTTTAGGGCCTCCAGCCAGGGCAAAAACTTATAAACTAAGTGACTACGCTAAGGGCACCCCCTGTGGGGTACGAGCCTCGGCTTAGGTCGCCATTGAGAGAGGGCAGCAAAGGGACAGGCTGGATCGGGTCTCCATTAATTAGGGGCTATTTTAAAGCTAAGGGCTCAGCGACGCGGGCTGGCGTTAGCAAGGGTCGGGGGGGGGGGGCGTTACGGGGTCGTCGCGAGGGACCTCGGCGGTGAGGTCGGAATGACAGTAATCTGTCTCTGTGTTTAACTAATGTGCTAGTGGCCCTATTTCGTTCTTGAAGGAGGGTAATAGCGTCATCTGGATCGGACAAGGTATGACGTGGACGACGGGTCCTGCTAATACGGGAAGGGGTATATCGGGCGGCCGCTACGACGAGCGGGTTGCGGTGTTTCTCCGCTTGATCGAAGAAGCGCTTGCAAGCGCGCTTCATGAACTGACGGATGGTCGGGAGTTTAAGATCGAGATGAAGGTTCTCGTTGCGAACATAGAACGGGGCGCCCGTTATTTTTCGCAAGAAACGGTTTTGCAGGGTTTGCATTCTGTGAAGACGGTATGCCTTTACGTGTGCGAATACAGCACAGGCGTAGGTCATGATGGGACGAATGCACGCGGTGTAGGTACGCAATTTGCACTTGAGTGACAATTTGCTACGTGCATTCAACATACAGTGAAGTCTACCTTGAGCGAAAGCGGCACGCGAACGCACCTGCTTTATTGTGCTCCGCGAAGGTTAGGTGGCGGTCGAGAATAACTCCTAGGTATTTGTCTTGCTTCTCCCAAGGGATAGGCTCGCCGAACATGGATATCGGACTGGGAAAGGAGGGGTTGATGCGCGGTTTGGAAAACAGCACTGCCTGACTCTTGGCGGGGTTGACTGTGATTCTCCATCTCCGGAACCAAGCGCCTAGTGCGTTTGCGGAGTCTTGGAGGATGCGGGCTATGCGGACTGGGTTGGAACCAGTGCAATAAATGGCCGTGTCATCGGCGAATAAAGCCAAATGAGCCTGTCTGTTCTTTGGAATGTCACTGGTGAACAGCGTGAAAATGAGAGGGGAGACCACGGAGCCCTGGGGGACTCGAGCACGTATGGGACGTGGAGACGAGAGTGCCCCCTCGACGCGATAACGAAAGGTGCGATTCGACAGAAAGTCTCGTAAAATCAGTACGAGACGATCCGGCACACCCAGTAGGTATAGCTTATATATTAAGCCATTGTGCCAGACTTTGTCGAATGCCTTCGCTATATCGAAGAAGAGCGCACCGGTCTTCAAGCCGCGTTGGAACCCAACGCTTACATGCTCGACGATGCGGTGGACCTGTTGGACGCAGCTGTGTTCGGTACGAAAGCCGAATTGCTCGTCGGGAATGAGACTCTTCGACATAATCTTTGACACGCTTATAAATAAGTCTCTCGTAGGTTTTGCCGAGAGTGTTGAGTAAACTAATGGGGCGATAACTGGAGGGGTCAGACTTGGGTTTGCCTGGTTTCGGAATGCCGATAACAGTAGCTTCTTTCCATGCCTGAGGAAAAATGTTGTTGCTTAGAGCGTCATTGAAGATGGCGGTCATTAGCATTATCAGGGCGGCGGGTAGGAGTTTAAACACCTTATTGGTGATGCGATCAGAGCCAGGGGCTTTGCGGGGTTTCAGTCTCATGATAATATCCTGCACTTCGTCTGGGGTGACGGGAGGCAGAGGATAATCAGGGTCTTCGACGGGGGGAAGGGAGGCTCTACGTTCAACTTCAGCATCGACCTTGGAGAGGTGCGCTTGGTCTACTGGAAGGGAACTAGGAGAGCATTGTGACTCAAGGCTGTCGGCTAGGCACTCGGCCTTTTCGTCGTTATCGAAAGCGACGGTTTTGTTGGGTCGAACTAGGGGGCATGGAGGCCTCATTAGAGGAACGAAGTGACCTCTGCAACTGCCAGAAGGCTAGGTGCGTGGGCTCGAGTTCGCTAAGCGTCTTGTCCCAACGGTTTGAGCGCCACTCCGCAATGCGTTCCTTTACAGCACGCTGTAAGGAACGCATGTGGGCTTTGTTCGCATCGCAGGGGAAGGCGCTATATGCACGGACAGCAGCGTTCTTCTCGGTCAACAATTCACGCACATCATCTGGTAGTTTCCAGCGATGATCACTCATCGCCGGAACCTCTCTTGAACAATCGTTCAAGACAGATTGCACGTGACTTGTGAACGAGTCGATCGCGGCCGTCGTGTCTGCGACTGTCACCAAGTGGTCGGGTATGGCGTCCAAGTCGGGCGACGTGGTGGATTGTAGGCTTTCGCTTACTTTCCTCCAGTCGGTTATAACTTGAGTCGGTGGGGGCTGACTGGGGTCAGCAGGGCCGGTACGAGAATTTAATTCCATGACCACAGGCCGGTGATCGGAGGTGAGCTCGTGTAGCGTCTCAATGGAATGCAAACGGAGGTTCACATTCTTGAGCAGCGCTATATCGAGGATGTCGGGATGATGGTTGGGGTCATGGGGGAAATGAGTGGGAGTCATCGGGGCGATGACATCGAAGTTAAGGGAGGAACACAGGTGGAACAGGGTCCTACCTCTAGTGTTGGTCGTGTTGCTATTCCACGCGGGATGTTTGGCATTGAGATCACCCGCCAGTAAGACGGAGTCACCTAGGCCAAGAAGGACGGTGAGATCATCCTTGAGGAGGATGGGGTCCTCCGATGGAAGTGGAGGGACATAGACGGAGACAATGAATAACGGCTGATGACCGGTCATGCCGAGCCAACAGACTGAGACCTCTAGGAGGGAGAGGGGAGGAGGGTCCATAGGGGAGCAGTATAGGGACTTTTTGTAATAAATAAGGGTGCCACCCCTATGACAGCGGGTCCTATCGTTGCGAACTAAACTATAGTTGGCAATTTTAGGGTCCCGGTGATACGGCTTAAGAAAGGACTCCTGGATAAGGAGTAAGTCGAGCTGATGGTCGCAGAGAAAGGTAGCGATCTCATCACGTTTGTAGTATAGCTATGCCAGCTAACCAGTCCAGTGTGACCAGTCGCACTGTAGCAGACTTCTCTGGATGATGCAAATTATGCAGTGAGTTGAAGACCTCTCTGCGCAGTGTTGGCGTAATGTATGGACGTGGTACCTGAGTGGAGGTATCGCAGTAAACAGGCAAGTTTCCACTGTAAGTTGATGCTATCTTTGTCAATTTTAATGTTGAACCATGAAGTAGAAGGTCTTGCAGCTCTGGATCATCGTCCTGAAGTTTTGCAAGGTCTTCGAAGTTGATAGCAGCTGATCCTTCTTCCACGCGTGACAAGGCGTCAGCAACGATGTTCTCACTGCCTGGTAGATACCTTAAGTCGGTCGTGAATTGTCCGATGTAGTCCAGGTATCGAAATTGCCTTGGTGGAAGAGTTTCCTTGTTTGCCTTAAAGGCAAAGATAAGTGGTTTGTGATCTGTGAAAATCGCGAAAGTTCTGGCTTCAACCATATGACGGAAGTATTTGATGGCCTCGTACACTGCTAGTAGCTCTCGGTCGTACGGGCTGTACTTCTTTTGAGCATTGTTCAGTTTGTGAGAGTAAAAGGCTAGTGGCTGCCAGTTCTCACCTTTACGTTGCTCAAGAACTGCGCCAATTGCTGTATTCGATGCATCAGTAACGATTGCTAATTCAGCAGAAGCGTCTGGATGGGCCAAGAGTGTTGCTGTAGACAGCGAAGACTTGCTATCTTCGAATGCCTTCAGCAGCTCAGGAGTCATTTGCACGGGATGCGAACCTTTTACCTTTGGACCAGCTAAGACTGCGTTTAAAGGTGCTTGAATTTGGGCTGCGCTTGGGACAAATCGGCGACAGAAATTTATCATGCCCAAGAATCTTCGCAGCTCCTTCACAGTTTTGGGTATGGGGAATTCCTGGATCGAATGCACCTTGGATTGCCTTCAGCTGACACACTGTACCCTAGAAAAGTCACCTCTGGTTGTCCAATGTTACACTTTGCTGTGTTGATGACGACACCGTACTGCTTCAGGCGATCGAACAATAGGCGTAGATGTGCCTTGTGTTCTTCAGCAGTTGCTGAAAATACTAAAATGTCATCGACGTACCCATAGCAAAAGTCTAGGCTCAGTAGGACTTCGTCAATGAACCTTTGAAAGGTCTGAGCAGCGTTCCTCAAACCGAAGGTCATGAAAGGAAACTCGTACAGTCCAAATGGTGTTGTTATCGCCGTTTTAGGGATGTCCTCAGGGTTTATTGCTAGCTGATTATAGGCCTTTACGAGATCTATGGTTGAGAAAACGGTGCAGCCTGCTAGTTGGTGTGAGAAATCTTGTATGTGTCGGATGGGGTACCTGTCAGGTATTGTCCTCGAGTTAAGTGCCCTGTAGTCGCCACATGGTCTCCATCCGTCGTCTTTCTTCTTCACCAGATGCAGCGGCGCTGACCAAGGACTCTCCGAGCGCCGTGCTACACCGCTTGCAAGCATCTCCTCGAACTCCTTCTTTGCAGCTTGCAATCGAGAAGGGTCCAGGCGTCTGGGCTTGCATGCTACAGGTGGGCCTGGTGTCGTCCTGATGTAGTGCAGCGTGTTGTGATTGCCTGGTAGCTGTTTACCTGGGGGTCGCGTTATCTCCGGGTACTCACGTAAAATCTGATGGTAATCTGTGTCTCCTACCACTGCCTTCACGGAAGCCTGCGGCAGGAACTGATAAGGACGTGAGGTGGTCGATCAGGCGTTGATTTCTGCAATCTACCAACAGATTATAAAAACTGAGAAAGTCTACCCCAATAATGGCTTTAGAAACATCCGCGATTGTGAAGTTCCAGCTGTAGTTCCGTCTGAGTCCTAAGTTTAATTGTAATTGTAGAGGGCCGTAAGTGTTAATGACTGTGTTGTTTGCGGCTACTAGATCGTACTTAGATTGTTTGCAGGGCGTCTTGACAGCAGACCGGGGAAAAACACATAGGTCTGATCCAGTGTCCACCAGAAACTGCATCTTTGTCGTTCGGTCTGTAATAAACAAACGGCCTGATGAAGAAGGGCAGTCGTTAGCCGCTACTTGCGACTACCCATCGTGTTTTCCGACTTGAATGTGCATGGTTGTTTGCATTTTTGTGCCTTGTCTCCATATGTGTAGTGATAAAAACAGTGTGGGTGATTTTGAGGTGGTTGCTGTGGTCTGGATTTCGAACGAACATACCTCCGATGGTTGTCACGCGGTCTTGAGCGTGAGCGTTGTCGGCCTCGGTTGTTTAAGCGTGTAGTGAGCAACGCTACCTGTCTCTGAAGCTCGCACACCTGCTTCGCCAGGTCCGATGAATCGGCGGTGGTAGCAGCGGATGCGCTTGCTACCTGTGGTGTCATCAGGGCGATTTCATACACTCTGTCCGCTATCTCCGCTAATTTTTCCACCTGTAAATCTGCAATTTGAGAAGCGATTACTGTTTGGATGTTTTGTGGCAACTGGTTAGTCCATATGCTTTTGACAAACTCTGCAGCACCCGATGGCCCTGCTAAATTTTGCAAGTGCCTCAAGAATTGCGAAGGCTTGCGGTCACCTAACTCCTCATGTAGTAAAAGCTGTTGTATGCGCTTTTCTTGAGACGCTGACAACCGACTTATGAGTTCTGCTTTCAATTTCTCATATTTGTTCGCCTCGGGTGGATTGGTGAGGATGTCTCTGACTTGAATAGCGTATTTAGCATCGAGCTGAGCCGCTGCAAAATAAAATTTTGTCGTATCGCTGGTTATTCGCGACAAAATGAACTGGCCTTCAAGCTGCGCGAACCACACCTCCGGTTCCTCGGGGTAAAATGGTGGACAGCGCAATGGCATTCCAGCTGCCGCTACCTCGCCTGAGGTAGCAGGGGCATCCTTACAATCAACAAAGGGGTCCGGCTCAGCCATGGTAAAATAAAAACAAAATCGCTCACCGCTTATGTGTTGTACCAACCACGAACTTTTTCGTCAAAAACCGATGTAAACAAACGTCACTCTCGCTCTTCGATTCCAACGGTATCTTGCAGGATTGAGTAACGTGGTAGTTGAGCACCAATGCAGCTGTTCCAATCACGTCGGGGTCACCAATGTAGTATAGCTATGCCAGCTAACTATACTAACGCTACACGGGAATTTAACCCGTATAGTAAGTCAGTTAAGAACTATATTAGCGAGCGAAGCGTAGCGGGAAGAATGAAGGTGAAAGACGTCGAAAATGAAGATTATTATTTTAGAAGAAAGATGAAATGATTATATTAATTATGATTAGCAATAGATACAAAATGGCACTAGCAACTTGGTACAATTCAACAATATTATTAGCGCGTCGCGACGGTTAAGCCAGCTAGTCAGAAGACGACTGATGTCCGTGGGCCGGCGCGCTCGCAGGTGGAGTCTCGATCACGCTAGCGCCCGGCCGCTCAAGGTTGTTGCCGGCCGCCTCCATACTAACTTCACGCGCCCGTACCGTGCCTGCTCCACGTGTAAGGCCGGTGCATTCGCACTTGATGACAAACAACACATCACCTGATTTGTGTGTGGTTCAGAATCATAAGCGGTAGCGGTTTTCTGGATGTTATAGGTGGTGGTCTAAATATGTTCCACCACACGTTGATTGGTAATGCCATTGGCATTGAAGAAGCCTAACTTTAGGGAACGAGGTTTAAAGGTTCTTTGCCTCTCGTTGTTCATTGGAACTAATAGGGGTACAAAACTTCGAGGGCTTGCGTAACCTCGGGGTACGCTTGGAAACAAGCACTAAGCTTGAAGATGTCGCCTCGGCTGGCGATAATGTCCTTAGCCAACAATTTGGTGGCGGGGCTTCTGTACACCTGGAAGGCGAGGTGCACGGTGCGAACTTCTTCTTTCGTAGGAAGAGAAACATCGATGGGACGCACAGCCGCCGAAGCCGTGGGAACGGCGGGGGCGGGGGCGGCCTTGAGAGGCGCGGGGGCGACCTTTAGAGGAGCCGCGGGCACGGGGGCCAGTGGGGGCGCTGGGACCACGAGGTCCATTAGCGCCGGAATGGGGGCGGCTTGAGGCTTATCCATCAGGGCCGGGAAGGCACGCTGATGGTTTAGCGAATTCCAGGGCGAGGGCCTCTGGGGGCTGAGACGCTGAGGCATCTCCGTTGAAGGAACCTTCACAGAAGGTGACTCCCTTTGCTGGCGAGCATTGGCACGCTTGGCCAGTTTGGGGGAGGACGACTTTGGGGCCTTTGGGCAGCCACGGTAGTTGGCTGGGTGGCCGGACTGACCGCAGAGCACACAGCTCGGAGGTTCGGAGCAGAGCTCGCGGTCTTTGGGGCGAGTGCAGTCTGCAGTGTCATGCTCCCCTAGACACTTGACGCATCTGGGGGTGGCAAAGCAGTTAGACTGCGCATGCCCGTACAGTTGGCAGCGATGGCACTGCCCAACTGTGGCGGTCTTGTGGGGCTTCTCGATGGAGATGCCCGACAGGTGACACACGGACTTCACCTTGAAAATTGGGTGATGTCCGTCGGTATGTTCGCATACGACGAGTACACTGTCGTATGCGACGGCCCCTCTCGCTTTATGTAAGCGATGGACGGCTACCACGGGGATGCCCTGTGTCACGAGGTCGTTGAGGACCTCCTCCGGGGAGATCTCCTTAGGCACCCTCCTAATAATGACCCGAGTGGGCTTGTCCTCAGGTAATGAGTAGGTATGGAACGAAATGTTCCTTACCTTGAGAAGCGTGGTCAATTCCCTATAGTCGTTAGACAAGGGGACGGACACTTTTATGCCCTGCTGGGTCGCACGGGCATTAGAAAAACGGATCTTTCGCTCGTTACAGAGCTTAGACACCTCTGTCCACTTTGCCTTATCTTGTATGAAGATAGGCGGGGGAGTCGACCTCTTCTTTGAGGCCGACAGGGAGGCGGGCATGGGGGTAGAGGGACGGCTAGACGTGCTAGCTACCGGTCCAGGAGCAGGGGGGGGGTGCGGGGGGGGGAGAGGGGCACCGACTCCGAAGCGGAGGGAGCGGGGGGTGGGGTTTCGGCCACCACCTTTTTGGCCTTGGAGGCCTTGGAAGAGGGTTTCCCCTCCTTCCTCTTTCCACCACTGCCGACGGGTATGTACCCATCGTCAGAGGCTGACGAAAACGCCACCGACTCATCCTCAGAGTCGGATGGCGGCGGTGAGGTGTGCGGACCTGACGTGTCCATGCACACTACGACGGGGGCTCTAGGGGCCGGAATGCCCTGGTCCGCGGCGGGCGGAGACAGTGGGCTGTCACTGTCGCTGAATGCAGCAGTGCACTCATTATCCGAACTTTGTTGCGACGCAACAAAGTTGTTAAAACTTGCCGCAAACACGGCGTCCTTCATAAGGAAGGACTTTACGTACGCGAGAATCATCGCGTCCGTCATGATGAATAAAGTGAAATTACGTAGGTAAGTACCTACGTAAGCCACAAAAACTAAAAAAGATAATAAAAATATTTCCCCAAAAAATTACCTCGATCGGGGTAATTTTCCGGGGAGAAACTTAAATCGGGGAGAAAAACCGAGGAGCCAAAATTAGTCGGGGAAAAATTTTGGTCCGAAAACTGTGTGGGAAAGGGATGGGAGAACTAAGCTCCTAACAGCCCCGAGGTGACACGTAAACGTGCGCCCCTCGGGCAGACAGTCCCCTTAAAACGAACCTCCCGTGTGGCTTTCCTATTGCTTTGCCGATGACAAGAAAGGCACAAACAAACTCGCCAGCTGCTAAGCTGTCTGTTTGGCCAGAGGGGCCTTAACTGAAATACCTAACTCCCCGGGTGGGAGAGCCCGGGGATGTGTACCCTCCCTGAAGGGATACTCAGGGAGGTGAGTACCTAAGATGAGCCCTAAGCTAGTATACCTACCGCCAATCTTAATGTGCGGTAGGGTGTGTGGGTGTGGGTCTTGCGACCGATCCGGGCCGCTGGGGTAGACACACCCAGACGTCCCGGGTGCAGCTGTGGACAAACGGGGGTAAGAATACTACCAGACCGCGACTAGGAGTCCCCCCAAGGCCGCGGTCGGAGCCCTTCCAACTAACTGCTTTCCCCTGAAGGGGGTCAGCGGGTGAGTTGGGTCACCACCCACTTGGGTTCGTTAACACCGCTAGGTATCCCCCAAGTACCACCGAAAAAACAGTGAATTTTAACCCTTAAGGGGCCAACCGTCGACCGAATGCGCGCGAAACGCGATCGCAGTAAACACAGTTACGAGTGAACACGTCACACTCGTAACCGGTCTGCTACGACGTAGCCGAGCACGTAGCAGTGCTACGCGGAGGCGGTGCTTGGCGCCAGCGGCGGCCTAAGCCGGTGGAGGTGTCGCACGGTGCGGTGGCGGGGTCCTGTGCGGCAGGCGCGACAGGGGAGCGGGTGGCGCGGGGGCGCGGGTGCGTTCGTAGCGTAGCGTAGAGAGCGCGTGAGCTCTCGGCAGCGTCGGAAAGCGGAATGTCCACGATCGGCCCGAGTCCTTTTGCCGCTGTGCGGCTTTTTTATACGCTAGTTTTAGAATGGGGGTAACGACGTAGCACTCTACGACGTAGCGCGCGCTAACTCCGCCCCACAGCGAGGAGGTGGGAGAACGACGTAGCGCGCTACGCCGTAGCGCACACTCAGCCACACCTCGAATGGCGTAGCGTGCTACCGGGTGGCCCGATTCACGTGTTGTTTACAATACGACGCCGATACGGCCATGCTGACGTGCGGGCGTCCTCGCACGCTCAGCTTACAATGTTACATCTAAAACACGAAAAACTGATTAAGTATCGTTCGGTCATCCTGCTATTGTTTCTGATCCGGTCTACATAGACCCTTCAGATATTTTAACACTTGATCCAGTCAGCTATGACTCTACAAGACTTGTTTCTTGGTCCGGTCAACTTCTGACCCTATAAGATCTGGTCCGGCATTTTTTTTTTACCCTTCAGATGTGTCCCTTCAGTTAAACTGGACCGGACTTAGCTAGTCCGAACGAGTATCGTTCCTTTAGCTTGAATAACAAATAGCTCAATTCTTTGGTTCATGTACAAGTGCTTCTGTTACAATCTTAATTGTTTCAGGGCCAATAGATTCTACTGAAACAGCACGTAAACCAGGATTTTTACAATTATTGTGAGAACTGGTAGATATAGTGTCACTTTTAGCAGACATGGTATCGCCATTGACAGACATGATATCACTATTGGTAGACATAGTTTCATTGTTAATCTGTTGCCTAGTCTCATGGGCAAGAACTTTTGTGTCGTTATTATTCGCCGACACGTCATCCTCATCATAATTTTCTGCAATTTCGGAAAAGAATGACTGACCACGGGGTACTTCTCTTAAGTTTTCGTGAGAATATTTGTAGACTCTATTGTTTCCATTAATGTGTTTTAATTCGTACCTATCATTTTTCCAAAATAGTGGTTACTCTAAAGGGGCCTTTGTATTTACGGTCTAGTATCGTTTGGTGTCTTTCTTCGCATTTAACAAAGACGAAGTCACCTACTGAGAAAGGTTTTACTTTAGCTTTACCCTTGTTAAATCGATCTGTGTCATATCGGGCCAGCCTTTTATACTAGTAGAAGTATTGGATCAAATGGCTTCTAGGTTTAACCTATCTTCATCAGGATGACTAGTAGATACTCTTGATATCCCTAATGAACTACCTTTAATACCAAACATTAATTCTAAGGGCGTGAACCCTGTTAGTCTACAACGAGTACTATTGAGAGCTAATTGGATGTCGTCTACATGATCTTGCTATAAGTTATCCGAATCTATTTCAGCTATAGTGAGCATACTTTAGAAGGTCCTCATGACACGCTCGACCTGACCATTGGCCCTGTTGGAACCAGTGGCTATTAAATGTAAATCAATACGATTATCTTCACAAAAATGTTAAAAGTCAGCATTGTCGTATGACCTACCACGGTCTGCAATTATTGTTTTAGGAGCGCCAAACAAGTTCACTGCATTTTTAAGTAATTTAATGGCATCGGATGCATTTAGGGTTAAGGTATGCTCTAACAAGACGAATTTTGTAAAACCATCAATAATCACGGAACAATACTCCTTACGTTCTCTTTTTCCGCTGAGTTTTTCAGTTAAATCTAAATGAATTGTATGCCATGGAATGGCCAATTTAGGGATTGGATTTAGACGGACCTGCTGGGCACCCGACGGACTTTTGGAAGCCTTACAAATTACTCCCGAATCTACAAATTTTTAACTAGTTTGGACATATTTTGGTACAAATAATGATCGTATAATTAATCGAGCGTTTTTTTTTTTCATAACCAAGGTGTTTTATTTCGCTGTGTACATGATTAATCATTGACCAGGTTAAAGAGTGTGGCAATATTGGTAACCATTTAGTGGTTTTATTACGTTCGATTTTACGGTAAAGTATGCCCTGCCTAACATCTTACGTGTGTGATGTTTCAGCCGGTAAGTCATTTGAACGGGATTTGGAAATAATGTCTGATATTTCAATCTTTCAGAGATTTCGTCTAATTTCTCCAGAAGATATTACGGAACCCAGATATTCAATTTCTGTCTTCATAAATGAACATTTTTTTTAAGTTCAAAGAAAATCCAGCTTTAGACAAAATATCTAGCAATCTATTTAAACGAAACAACCCTTTTTGAACGGTTTCTGATGCAGAAAGTACGTCACTCATGTAGACTAGAATCTTATCGTCATTTAGAGGTTTAAGTGCAGTATTTATAGCCCTTTGAAAGACTAGTGGAGCATTTCTTAAACCAAACTAGTTACCCGAAGGCGTCACAAAGGCAGTTTTCTCTATAGACTCTTTTTGGACGCAAATTTGGTGGAATTCAAAGGCCATATCCAAACTAGAGAAGAAATAGGCCCCATGTAACTTATCAATTTGATCACTAATAAGTGGTAAAGGATAGCTGTCTGGTCGAGTATTGCTATTGAGTTCCCAGTAATCAACACACATACGATCGCTACCGTCTTTCCTTTTTATCAATAATATAGGACTTGCAAAAGGCGAAGAACTTTCTCGAATTATGTTAGCGTCTAGTGGCTTTTGAATCTTGTCATTAACGATTGCTTACTCGGTGCCTGTAAGGTTGCCTATGTACAGTTTTATTTGGATCTATGAGATCGATTTTTAGCTCACCGGTCTTAATACGCATAGTAGGGGTCTTGTATAGAATATGGGGAATATTTCGATAGTATTTCAATCGAAAGTTCCTTTTCTTTACCAGTAAGATCTGTGTCAATCAAGTTAATATCAAGAGGCATTTCTAATTTAGAGCTAAGAATTGGAATTGTATTTTTTGGAAAAGGAGGCATCGTTAGTAATCACAACGGACATCCCTTGCTCTAAAATATCGCGACCTAATAATATGCTTTCATTGAGACATTGATCAGGCAATACATGGTATGTAACATCGAGAAGACAGTTTTGTACCATGGTTGGACATATTGCTTGGAGAGAGCAATTAACATTATTAGAGCCAACCCCCCTCTAAAGTACTTGTGAAAAGTTACTTTCCTATAAGAGCTCAACTGACTAATTAGCAGACACAATAGTTAAACAATCGATCTCAAATTTTTTATAACACTTTATATACCATGTTTTATGCAAATAAAAAATATCTTATCTTATCTTATCTTAATCGACGCGAATCTCCTGGAGACTTCTGTATAGATAAGGGGAAGACTACACTCAGACCCTGATTCAAATAAAAAGCAAATTGCTTACCCCTTATTTCGAGAACACCACGCACTGCTCTGGAACACAGGTTCACTTGGTTGCTGGTGGTGCTCGGTGTAGGATCTTATTTCTCCAGCGCTTAGGGCAAGTAATAACCACGTGGCCAGCCCCGCCACATAAAGCAGGTCACCCCAGGGTTGGGGTGCGTGCAGAAAACCTCCTCGTGTGCCTGATTGCTGCTGGTTCCTTTCGAATACGTTCGGGGGAAAGAGCAGTGATCGGGCCGGTGCACCCTGGGTACAGTCAATATTCTCGAGAATATTGGCTGTGGCGAATTTCTGCGTGGGGGGGGGAGCTTCAGGCTCGTGGAGGTGGGGCCCAATCTGGGCCGAAAAGGGGCGTTTTTTCACGTGTCCCTCTGATTTAAGCAGAGGACACAGTGGTGAAGCATGGGCGGTGCTCGTAGTGCACTTACCCTGCCTACGGGCTGGCAGCGGGAGAACCTTTCTCCCGACTGCACCCGTCGAAATCGTAATCCGTGAAGAGCTCACATCTTGTGACTTGGAACGGGACGAGGGTCTTGGCTTAACCGCCTGGGCCGCGAGGAAGAGAACCTCTATAATAAATTCCTCTAATACCAAGTTTTGGTGCGTGGCGAGGGTATGGATGGCTGAGGAGTAGTGTCACTTGCAACTTTCTAGTTGTTGGTGGCGCATCAGTCGTTAGCGCACCCCCAGCCAGGGGCCAGTGGGACCTCGGGGTTGGGAAATAAATTACACCACTTACCTAGGGACAGGGGGTTAACTAGGTGGACTTTTTATATCCCCCACTACTCGTGGGAACAAAAATGGAAAATTTAAACTTTAAAACAAAAGAGGAAGAGGTGGATGTGGCATCAGAGTCTGATGTCGCATCGGTGACGAGCGTGCGAAGCGCGGAGAATAAAAAAGGGGAAACGCGAGAAAAGGAGCTTCAGGTTAGCCTGGAGCGCCTGCGCGATGGGGAGGTAGCCTCTGCCAAGAGGGCGGCGGCGGCGAGCGCTTTTAGAAAGCGCCCGCGGAGTGTGGGATCGAGGTCGATAGGTCTCTCCTCCAGCGAGGAGAATCTGTCGGCCCCGAAGGTGCCAGCGGCACGGAGAGGAAGAGGTCGCGCGGTGGCGAGTGGTGCCCCCGCTCGACCGCCGGAGCGTGACGTGCGGGGCCGGTTCGTGCCGGTGTCCCGGCCCGATACGCCGGTTCCGGTGGACCACAATGACAGCATGGGGAGTGACTCCGAGCCCACAATAGTGGACAGTAGCGAGGGATCCTTGGGTCTGGGGTCAAATCGGGCGGAGGCCAATGCCGCAAAGCGGGCACAGAGGAAGGCTGTTGCGGCAGATGAAGTTACGGAGTTGGTCCGACAGGCTCGAGAGCGGCGCGCAGCTCGGCTGGCGGCCGGGGAAAGCGTATCGGCGGTGGCGCTCAGTCGCCAAGTTTTGGACGGCGTGGGTCTAGTCCTGAAGGTTGCCACCAAGTCGGGTAACCTGAAGGGCACGTTCACGCGCGCCCTTAAGGAGGCGGCTGACGATATCAGGGAGGCAGTTGAGGTCCTCGTCAATCGCACGAGCACAGATGAGACGGCGAAGCTGTGGGAGGAGAACCGCCGTCTCCGCTCCGAGTTGGAGGACCTCAAACGGCAATTTTCCGCCCAGAGGGCAGTTCCCGCGGCCGCCGGCGCTTCTACCGTCGCGGCCTCAGCGTTGGCTTCATCACCGGCCCCATCGACGACCCATGCATTAGCGGATGCGGAGGTGGAAAAAATTGCCCGCATATGCATGATGCAGTGTGGAAAGATGGTAGGGGCCCGGCTGGAGGCCATAGAGGCCAGGCTGCTCCCTCCCGAAACCTTCCGTCCACCGCTCAATGCACATGTGGACAAGCGGAGGAAGGAGGCGCCCGCTAAGCCGAGCTCGGTGCAAGCTAAACCGGGCCCGGTGCCCGCGACTGCGGCCGCGGCGGTGGCTGGGCCGAAACAACCAGGGAAGGGAGCTAAAAAAGCCGCCGAAGGAACCGGCAAGCCCGCAGCGGGTACGTCCGCACCCGCTTCTCAGACGACGGCGGCCGCGGCGACCACGTCCGAGCCCACCGAGAAGACGGAGGAGGGCTGGACAGAGGCCAAAAAGCGCCGCCGTCGAAAAAAGAAGAAGGCGACACCGCCGGCACCGGCACCGCCAGCACCGGCAACGAAAAAGGCCAAACGACCGCCGAAGGTCAGAGCCCCTCGCTCCGCGGCTGTAGTAATTACGCTGCAGCCCGGAGCCGTCGAAAGGGGCCTCTCCTACAAGGCGGTCCTACTGGAGGCGAAGGCTAAAGTCGCGTTCCCCGACCTTGGCACACCGTCCGGCTTCAAAATGAGGCCGGCGATCACGGGGGCGCGGCTGCTGGAGGTGTCGGGTGCCTCTAGCGCTGAAAAGGCGGACATCCTGGCCGCCAAGTTGAAGGAAGTCCTCAACCCGGAGGACGTCCGGGTGTACAGGCCGATGAAGACCGCTGAGATGCGCGTCGACGGTCTGGACGACTCGGTGACTCCGGCTGAGGTCGTGGCGGCCGTCGCCCGTGTCGGTGGATGTCTGCCTGCAGACGTGCGGACGGGCGAGATTCGCGTCGACGCTTCCGGGCTCGGCGCGATCTGGGTGCGGTGTCCGGTGGTGGCGGCCAACAAAGTCGCCGATGCTGGGCGTCTGTTGGTGGGGTGGGTTGCGGCGAGGGCGAAGCTGCTGCAACCCAGGGTTATGCGGTGCTTCCGCTGCCTTGACATTGGGCATGTCAAGGCTCGGTGCACCGGCCAAGTCGACCGCAGCGATCAGTGTTATCGCTGCGGTCAGCCCGGCCACAAGGCGGCCCAGTGCTCCGCGGCGCCAAACTGCAGCCTCTGTACAGCTGCAGGGAGGCCCGCTGGGCACACAGCGGGTGGAAAGGCCTGTGCGCCCCCCAGGAAGAGACGGGGCGCCAAGGCTGCTGGGGGCCCTTTACCCCCCCCGCAGGCTGGCGCCTCATCGGCCGACTCCCGGTCTGGTGTCACGGAGGGAATGGACTGCGCATAAATGGCGCTGTACCATTTCCTCCAGGGCAACATCAACCACTCTGCCAGAGCTCAGGACCTCTTCCTCCAGAGCATGGCAGAGTGGTCGATTGACGTGGCTGTGGTCGCCGAGCCGTACTTCGTCCCCTCCAGGGATAACTGGGTGGGAGACTTGGACGGCTTGGTGGCTATCATTGGCGGGGCTCTGGTCAACCCGTCCCGAGGTCACGGCTGGGTAGCCGCCCTCGCGGACGGCATTGGCATAGTTGGTGCGTATTTTTCGCCCAACAAGAGCCTCGCCGACTTCGAGAGGTTCCTTGTCGAGTTGGGTGCCGTCGTAGGCCGTCTTCACCCTCGCCCGGTGCTGTTGCTGGGGGATCTCAACGCCAAGTCTGCGGCGTGGGGATCTCCAGTGACCGATGCTCGGGGCGAGGTGCTGGAGGAGTGGGCGGTCGCGACTGGCTTGGCCGTTCTGAATCGGGGTGAGGTTCACACGTGCGTGCGGCAGCGGGGCGGGTCAATAGTGGACGTCTCGTTCGCTAGCCCTGCTGTCGCGAGCCGTGTCCGCGACTGGCGTGTCGCCGTGGAGGTGGAGACGTTGTCGGATCATCGATATATCCGTTTTGACGTCTCCGCCCAGACCACGGGCGGCCGCGGTTCATCGGCCCCGCAAACGAACGGTCCGCGGTGGGCGCGTAAGCGCATGCGCTTACGCGCCCACCGCGGACCGTTCGAGAAGTTCCCTGTTCATGAACAGGGAACTTCTCGAGGAGGCCGCCATTGTCCAGGCCTGGTTCCGGGAGTCGGAGACGAACGGACCCGTCGACGTCGAACTGGAGGCGCTGTGGTTCCGCGGGGCGATGACGCAAATCTGCGACGCGTCCATGCCCCGGGTCCACGCACAGTCAGCAGGGCGCCAGGTGTACTGGTGGTCGGCCGAGATCGCACGTATGCGCATTGAGTGCGTAGCGGTCAGACGCCGGTACACCCGATACCGGAGGAGACGTCGTCGGGTCCCGGACGAAGAAGCCGCGCTGTATGAGGTGTACCGCGCGGCTAAGAGGACTCTGTGTCTGGCCATCGGCGATGCGAAGACGCAAGCCAGGGAGGAGATGTTGGAGACCCTAAACCGGGATCCGTGGGGGCGCCCATATCAAGCGGTTCGAGGGAAACTTCGGTCTGCGGCGCCCCCGCTCACGGGGAGTCTCCAACCAGAGCTGCTGGAGGAGGTTGTCTCAGCCCTCTTCCCGGCACGAGCGGAGCATACTCCACCGCCGATGGCTTTGCCCACAGACGCAGAGTCCACAGAGGAGAACGCCATCAGCGTCCCAGAGGTGACACAGGCAGAGATGGGGGCGGCCGTGCTGCGGCTCCGGGCCAAGAGCGTGGCTCCGGGGCCCGACGGCATTCACGGCTTAGCGTTGGCCCTCGCTCTGAAGGAGCTAGAGCCCCAACTGAGAGGACTATTTACAGCGTGCCTTGAGCGGGGCCAGTTTCCCACATTGTGGAAATCTGGTCGTCTGGTCCTGCTCAAGAAGGCGGGGCGCCCTGCGGACTCTCCGTCCGCGTACCGGCCCATAGTGCTGCTGGACGAGGTGGGAAAGCTGTTTGAGCGGATAATCGCAGCCCGCCTCGTCGGCCACTTGTGCGAAGAGGGGCCGGACCTGGACGAGAGCCAGTATGGCTTTCGGCATGGGCGCTCCACCATACACGCTGTATCGAGGGTGAGAGTCCTGGCGGAGGAAGCGGTGTCCCGGGGCGGGGTGATGTTGGCGGTGTCCTTGGACATTTCCAACGCGTTCAACACCCTGCCCTGGAGTTGTGTACGGGAGGCACTGCGCTATCATCGTGTGCCTTCCTACCTCCGCCGCATAGTTGGGGCTTATTTGTCCGAGAGGTGTGTCACCTACGTGGGACGTGATGGTGAGCACCAGCGCCGCATGTCGTGCGGTGTTCCGCAGGGTTCCGTCTTAGGACCGCCCCTGTGGAACATCGGGTACGACTGGGTGCTGAGGGGCGAACTCCAGCCGGGCGTGGACCTGACGTGTTACGCTGACGACACGCTGGTCACGGCCCGGGGGAGTTCGTACAGGGAGGCAGCGTTGCTGGCGACGGCTGCGGTCTCACAGGTGGTGAGCCGCATCCGGCGCCTCGGCCTGGAGGTGGCCCTCAACAAGTCGGAGGCCGTGATCTTTCACGGTCCTCGGCGGGCGCCGCCGCCGGGATCACACATCGTGGTCGGGGGGGCCAGAATAGCTGTCGAGTCTACCATGAAGTACCTTGGATTGGTGCTCGACAGCCGATGGGATTTTGGCCCTCATTTCCAGCGGCTGGCGCCCAAGTTGTTGGGCGCGGCTGGGGCGTTGTCAACGCTGCTTCCCAATCTGGGGGGCCCGAGCGCCGTCTGCAGGCGGCTCTACGTGGGGATCGTGCGATCGATGGCCCTTTATGGGGCCCCGATCTGGGCGGCAGACCTGACGGCCGGAAGCATCGCCGTGCTGCGAAAGCCGCAACGCGCGATGGCCGTCAGAGTCATCAGGGGATATCGCACGATCTCCTACGAGGCGGCTTGTGCACTGGCCGGATCCCCGCCCTGGGACCTGGAGGCGAAGGTACTCGCGTCACTGTTCCGGTGGCGCGAGGAAGCGCGGGCGCGGGGCGAGCGACCGATGCAGCGACACATGGAGCTGCGTCGGTCTCAGCTTCGCGAGGTCCTGGTGGCGGAATGGCGGGACAGGCTTTCGCGCCCTACCGCCGGCCTCGCCATCATCGAGGCGGTCCGGCCAGTGCTCGAGCGCTGGCTCGGGAGGAGGCACGGCTCCCTGTCGTTTCGGGTGACGCAGGTGCTCTCGGGGCATGGTTGCTTCGGGAAGTACCTGTGTCGCATAAACAGGGAGCCGGACGCCCGGTGTCACCACTGCGTCGACTGCCGGGAGGACACGGCGCGGCATACGCTGGCGGAATGTGCCGCTTGGGAGGGGCCGCGCCGTGCCCTCGTCTCAGAAGTAGGCAGTGATCTGTCGCTGTCGGCCGTGGTCGAGTCGATGGTCGACAGCGCAGAGTCCTGGGACGCGGTGGTTTCCTTCTGCGAAAATGTCATGTCGCAGAAGGAGGCTGCGGAAAGGGAGAGGGAGATCTCAACCTCCCACCCTGCCCGCAGCAGGCGCACCGGGCGTCGGCGAAGGGCGGATAACGCCCTCTTCCGGCCCCCCTAAATGGGTCCAGGGGAGGCAGACTCGGGGACGTCTGTCGCCCCCCACATACACCAGGACCCGAGGTGGCGGCGCGTAGTGTTCCACGCGCGCCCCTCTAAGACGTCCGGGGGGGAGTCTAACACCTCACTCCCCCCCCTGACCCGAGAAGTGGCCCGCTGCAGCGGGCCGGCACCAGCCGGGGGTTGCGGAAGTATCTCCAGTTCCCGCGACCCCCGACGTAGGTGTGAGATGGAACACCGGGGTGGTTTTTAGTCAGTAAGAGTCTGACAGACCCCTCCGCCCGCCCCAGGGCGGAGAACATCCATGAGGATTTTCCACCCCGTACCAAAAAAAAAAAAAAAAAAAAAAAAAGGTCACCCCAGGGTTCGGTTGTGGAGTTTTTGCTGAAACAGGTGTAACCTTTGAAGTAATATGCTGTTTGAGAAGACATTCTTGCCTTCGATGACCAATCTTCCCACAGTAATGGCAGCTTCCCCGAAATGGTGTTGACAGACGGGGCTTTTTCGTGTATGGTTCGGAAGTGCCCGCTTCTTCATTTCTTCTGTTTGATGAGAAGCTGCGCAGCGTGTGAAAGAGTTGATGCTTATCACTTATAACCACAGAATTGAGTTTGCGGCGAATTCTGTCATCGCACTGTGACAGGACATATATGGAAAAACCGGTCACTACACTTTCCGGTAAATTTGCATCAAGAACCAGCATTTCCTTAATAGCAACCCATGAAACATTATCTGGATTGATTTTGGTAAGACATATGGCGGCGGCGGGTGAGTAAGTGTTAAAATAAGGTCAACACCTTCTAGTTTCTTACTCTTAATTACGATCCTACTTAACGCACACCAGTTGAAAATGTTAGCTACAGGTGCATCAGGATCGAAAGGAACCAGCATCGACTGTCTACTGGGTGTCATGTGGCGAGGTGTCATACTATCTGCTATTTTTTTTTTTTAATATTGATTCCATACTAGCCGAAAAAAAAGACATTTGTTCCTGTATTAAATTGCCGGAAGCCCCAGATAAAGGTGGGAGTGGGTCTGATCCCACTTCTGATGAAGGCACAGGATCAGACATATTGAAAATAAAAGAGGTTCTTTAACGAAATTAGAATTTATTATTTACAGAGCTTATTTAATTAATTCGACAGGAAATTACGGTCAATCAGTTCTTCATGTTTTAAGAGATAATTAACATGACACCTTATAATAATAGCAATGACACCCAATAAAACAGTAACACATTAGTTCCAATAATACAGTAACACCTTAGTTCAGAAAAGGAGAGATAATGTACAGAGAAGCAGAGTAACAATAATTAAGAGCAATACAACCTGTGTACCGGGCCACGCCTGAAGACAGAGTGTCCTTTTGCTTTTTTTTTCGGATTGGCATCTCGCAGGTCAACCTAGGAGGTTGTCGGCTGCTTAACCGGACTTTCCTGTGGTGCCTTAAAAATTATTATTTTTAGGGCCTCCAGCCAGGGCATAAAAGCTTACAAACTAAGCGACTACACGCTAAGGGCACCCCCTGTGGGGTACGAGCCTCGGCTTAGGGCGTCGCTGGGAGAGGACAGCAAAGGGACAGTCTGGATCGGATTTCCATTATTTAGGGACGAATTTAAAACTACAGGCTCAGCGGCGCGGGCTGGCACGAGCAAGGGTCGGGGAGGGGACGTACGGGGTCGTCGCGGCGGGCCTCGGCGGCGAGGACGGAATGACGGCGGTCTGTGTCTGTGTTTCTTAACTGTACTGGTGGCCTTATTGCTCTCCTGGAGGAGAGTAATAGCATCGTCAGGGTCGGTCAGAGATGTCCTTTTGCCGCTGTGCGG
Organism: Charanyca ferruginea; assembly: GCA_947361185.1. Lineage (NCBI taxonomy): Eukaryota > Metazoa > Arthropoda > Insecta > Lepidoptera > Noctuidae > Charanyca > Charanyca ferruginea. The sequence goes on along the minus strand of OX376059.1, from coordinate 12,972,410 downwards.
CCCCTTATATACGCAAGTTTTAGAAGGGGGTAACGACGTAGCACGCTACGACGTAGCGCGCGCTAACTCCGCCCCACAGCGAGGAGGTGGGAGAACGACGTAGCGCGCTACGCTGTAGCGCACACTCAGCCACACCTCGAATGGCGTAGCGTGCTACCGGGTGGCCCGATTCACGTGTTGTTTACAATACGACGCCGACATATACATTTGAAAGTTATAAAAATATGAATCCATTGATGATGTCGCCATTGTATGTTACAAATACTAGTAGACATGTGCCAAATTTATATATTCTAAAATTTAAAAATAGAATATTAGACCTGTATAATATATTATTGTAACCAAATATGAACACATTAATTCGTTTCAGAGCGTGCACATTACAGTGTAATTTTAGCTGTATACATTAATTAGGCACATTGAGTGAATACATATATGCGTCATATTTCATGTGTACAATAATTTGTTACAAAGTATGTACACTTATTTAAATGGGTACATGTATTCGTAACTTTAGGGGGTATACATATCTTTGTACTCGACTGTACAATAAGCAAAAGAAAACTTTTCTTTTTTTATATTTCTTTTCCTACTTAATATTTTTTTGCCTATTTAAATTTGTTTGCCTATTATCGATAGTTCTACATATTAATGTGTTGTTTACAGAATAAGATCTCGCTATTACTTACTTTTTTCGATAGATAATCAAAACTTATTTCTACGCTATACTGCACTACTGCTCCTGAAATATAAACCTAGATATTTTTTGTATATTTTTTCCATTTTCGACAAATTCAAATCTAGGGTTTACAATGAATTTCAGACGTCTGCGATACATTTTCAGCGTGATATCGGCGATAACGTGTTATTCACCGTTTCAATGGCGCGGCCATGGGGTTTTTGTTTTGCAGCTCCTAAAATATAAACCTAGGATTTTTTTCTGTATTTTTACGTTTTTTTTACAAATTCAATCTGTTATTTACCTGAATTTCAGGTCTCTGCTACGCTTAGTTTTAAAGATCTCCGTGGGCGCGGCTACCTTCAAACCCTTATAACTTTTTAACCATAACTTTGACAAATTTATGGTTTTGGGAATAAGCTTTTACAAACTTTTACATAATTTTGGAAAAGTTTTTTTTTCGAAATATCGTCGTGGCCGCGCGGTCGAAACGCACACCTTATTTTCTGAGCAGATAAATAAAGTGACCGAAATGTAAAGAAATTTATTATCATTAAGTAGGTTTATTTACGGTCGTTATTTAAACTGGCCGTAAAGGTGATAACCATTATACATATGTGCACGCGCATTTACAACTGATGTGTGTGTGTGTTTCATTTCCAACGACTACCGTAAAGCTCTATCCACACATATCAGGGCCGTGCACGGCACGGGGACGGTCCGTGGCCGTGCTAGTGCTAAGACCGTGCATTAAGGTCCCGTCAGGGCTGCGTCAGGGTCTTTTTGTTCACACACGCAGAGACGTGACCGCACCGTGGACAGGCCGCCACCTTCCATCTGTACGCCTGAATCACCATTTTATTACGCAGTATGCATATATATTATGTATAACATATATGCGTACCGCTTCTATTAAAAACTCGTTATTCATATTTTTTAAATATGCGCAACGTGCTTGGAAAATATCGTCAGGGCCCGGGCCGACATCGTGACGTGCACGGGTACGTGAGGTACGTCACAGCGTCGGCCCGGGCACTGAAGGTCCGTCGCCGGCCCGGACACGGACGTGTGAATGAGATCATATAAAATGTTCACAAGCACAACGATATTTTACGGACACGGACCGTCCCTGTTCCTGCCACAGTCCTGATATGTGTGGATAGAGCTTAATATACCTGTGTCGCACGGTGGGCTGAAAATCGGCTTTCATAGACATAGGGATTTCAATTTGCAAGTGTCGGTTTTTTTGCTGGATATCGCTTCTATTAGTTATTACTATTTACAAAAAACCGGACAATACCCGGAAGAGACCCGTTAAAATTCTGTGATTTGGTCACCCATACAGTTATGGCCGCGCATACCTCGGTGATTGATAAGGTACTTTAAATAAAGACTACATTTTTTATAATTAATTAAATTATAAACGTATAGTTTTTAGACTTTTCCCTGTACTAGTAGTATAAGACGATATTACTTGCCAAATTTCATAGTTCTAGGTCAACGGGAAGTACCCTATAAATTTTGGTTCCCTTGAGAGTGTAGAAATTTTTAGGTAGAAAGTTTTTTACAGCATATGCGGCTGTATCTTTTTTTCACGTAAACTTAGAAGTTTGATTATTTCACAGTTTCAAGAGACTGTAGACTTGAGTAAGTACCTATATGGTTTTAATTTCAACTCGATACCTTTACGTGTTCCCGAGATAAAGGGTCTTGACAGACAGACGGACAGGCAGACAGACGTACAACAAAGTGATCCTATAAGGGCTCTGTTTTATCCTTTTGAGGTACGGAACCCTAAAAAGAATCATCGAAATCGGACACTGTACCTACACTGTAAAAAATACCGACCGAGCATTGTTCGGTACCGCTTTTGTTTTCGCGTTTTTTAAAAATGAAACCCAACTAACTAGCTAGATCGCTTTATCGCCCCCGAAACCCCCTGCTTACTAAATTTCATGAAAATCAAGCCGATTCCGAGATTCAGATTATATTACATTACTAGCTTCTGCCCGCGACTTCGTACGCGGATCCTGTTGCTTATGCCAGCGACAACGGGGTCGGTAAAATCGAAGATCTGAAACGTCTGATCTCGAATTCTAAGAGCCCGGGGACGGGAAAACAACGGGATGCGCGAGATGATTCGAGACGTTCAAAAAGTACAATTTTGAATCATACCTCCGATGGCGGAATATGTGGCGTAGTCAATCATAGGAGTATACGTAAATGAACTCCGTTCCTTTTCAACCCAAGGAAGGTCGCTATGCCCTACGGCTATATCTGAGACACATTCGATTCTTCAGATGATATCGACATTCTGTTCAGAAAATGTCGAAGTCGATCAGAATTCAAACATTCGTTGCGCTCTTCTTCTGTCTCTTCATGCCGTACTCCAGCAATTCTTTTTCTCTCACTTTCTAACTGATTATGAATATTTTATTGTGTGCGTGTTCGGGACAATCTATACTTAATATTATAAAGCTGAAGAGTTTGTTTGTTTGGTTGAACGCGCTAATCTCAGGATTAACTGGTTCGAATTAAAAAAATCTTTTTGTGTTGGATAATCCATTTACCGAGGAAGGTTATAGGCCCATGCGAAGCTGGGTCGGGTCGCTAGCGTGTGATAATCTCGATCAGCAGTTAGTCGTGCATCACGTTTATCATTCGGTTCAAAAGACTTGTTAGTAGATGTGCGAATACGCTTAAAACTCAAGCGTGATTCTGTATCGGTTCCGATTCGCGAGACAATGCATGTCGCTCACGATCAGCGGACAGTCGCGCATCACGTTCCGCACTTGTCTCTAGAGACCTAGAAGCAGATGCGTAGATACGCTGAGAACTCAAGCGCAATTCTCTATCTGTGAACGTCTCCGACTCGCGAGACAATGTATGACGTTCACGATCAGCGGTCAGTCGCGCATCATATTCTTCACTGGTCTCTAGAGACCTAGATGGAGATGCGTAAATACACTGAGAACGCAGGCGTGCTTCGCGATCTGAAGAGGTTTCCACGGAGCGAGTTGCAGCCTGATGTTCTCGAACAGCATCAAGTCTCTCCTGACGCTCTTCGGTAGATTCTTGGGATCTTATGATCCTCAATCTTTTAGCTCCTTTGGAACATTGGGAAAGATTTGACCTCTTTCTAGGCATGGTTATAGTTTTATTGTAAAGATACCTGATCAATTAAAATCTAAGTGACTGCTCCCCTGCGTTACCGGGTAGGCTACCGTATCACGAAGATAAATGGAAAAGGAAATTAAACACCCAAATAACATAAGCCCGAAGGCATATTTATTCGATAAAATAAAAAAATAAATGGGAATTTTGGCCAGTAGAGTCAAATTTTCAATGATATACCATCGTCATCAAAAATCAGTCCTAAACTGTTACCGCCTTCACCGCGTGGAGGTACTCCCAGCTTATATTCTTTTATAAGATACAGTGAAATTAGTGATAGCTTTGATTTTTACATCAGATGTTTCTGATCTTCGATTTTTATAAGTCAACAGGAAATGCCCATCAGACCGAACAACTTTTGCTAAGACGTCATTCCTACATGTGTCATGGTGTAGCTGGGCTCTTGGAGTTCCACATCAGGTGTTCCAGATTTTCAAATTTATTCTCTCAGCAGAAAATCCTCATCACGTGGAACAATTTTTGCGATGGTACCATTTTTGTATCTCTTATAGTTTAGCTGGTCTGTTGCGGTTCTGCATCAGGTGTTCAAGTTTCCAAGATAAATTATAGCCTATATGTTGCCCAGACTTAATACCTATACAACAAAAGAAAAATTCAAATCCGCCCAGTAGTTCCGAAGATTAGCGTGTACAAACAAACAGACAAACAGATTTTTTTTTTGGATTCGTGCTCTATTACTGTTTCTAAACCCCCCTCAATTATTATTTTTTTAATATATTCAATGTACAGACACAGTTTTTTTATTGTTTTATTATATGTATAGATGTTCTAAGCGCAAACAACTCCAAATCTTCGTTGGTTACAATTAGGAACTCTTCTGCTCCGATAACATTAGCTTCAACATTGCAAAACATCGCCCGACGCCTGTTTAAGTTTTTTTCTGTAACGTACGCACCTAGGCGTCATGGTCAGTGAAAGCATGCACGTTGGACAGGACGTAATGGAAGAAAAAAACATGTTACGCCGAACCCAAGTAACATAGGAAAAGGGCAGGACGATACGCACCCAGACGATAGACGATAGGGGCCTTTCCATGCGCAAGAATTCTTGAATAATATGCTCCAAACTCTTCGGTGGCTGAGCCAACTTGTTGGCCCTAAATCGGTTTTATAAAGTGGTAACTCTGTGGAAGCTTCTAAAAAATATACGAGGTCAATTGTACTAAATTCCGCGTCTGTGGGTTGGTATTGGTAACTTACTGTTTCGTAAGCAAAATTTATATTTTTATCAACGATGTTGATCACTGCTCTGTATCTCGAATACTGGCTAACGGTTTTTACAGCTACGAAATAACAGACAGTAAGGCCCAACCCTTCTAGCCCCTTCCCCAATTCTCTATTTTTTAAAATTTACCTACCATAGTAGTAGTAGTATATGCCTATATTTTTTTACAACTTATGATAGTAGAGATTTCTACGAACAAAAAGCCCACCGACTTTTTTTAAAAAGCCGATAATTGGACGTGTGAATTTTTGATTGAAAATTAGAGTGCTTTTTCGATATTAAGTCAAAATAAGGTGAAAAAAATAAATATAAAAAAAAAAATACAGTGTATTTGGGACAGAAAAAGGTAAATTTTCACCAGATTTGGTGAAAAATAAAATATTTTTGTAAAAGATAAAAATAAAAAGTTATTTGCATCTTTCAGATCAATTTTGAGGTTATGTGAAAAAAGTGTAAATGCAAAAGTTGAAGATTTTTTTATTACCTACAACTTTGGCATTTACCTTTTTCCCGTAGGACTTGTAGTTTTGCCGGAAATCGAGATAAACCTTTTTACCTATACCTAAAAACACACCCCCATCCACTTCCCGACCTCAGATCGCCCGTAAATAGTTTTTAAATTATTTTTGACAGACACTCAGACCATTTATTGGTCTGAGGACAGACAGTGCACAACTTAGTTTAGAAGCAAGAAAGGAGAATGACCAAACTGGCCCAAAAATAAGGTATTTTACTCCATACGAGATAAAATCTATAAATATGTTATTAAGACAGTTTAGGCACAAAGCAGTCGGAAAATGTAAGTTTTAGTTCATAAAATAACAAAACAATTTTTTTAATTAAATTCAAAGTTATCAGTATTTTTAATCTGTTATAAAACACCGTGAAATTGTAGCGGCCATATCATTACGCCGTACGGCTGTGTAAACAAAAAATTGTCAACTGTCAGTCAACCGATTGGCGTAATATACTTTTACTTTTATTATTTTCGTAACCAACGTAATTCCGTCGAAATATGAGCGAAATTTAAAAATTTAAAGTTTAGATGCACTTTTATGGCACTTATCGATTGAATAAAAAATTTGTGTTTTATTTGGTGGCATATTAGCACTACAGAATTTGATTGAGACTCTTTTCAAAAATGGGTGTAATACCCTATTGCAAAAAAACTCCAAGGTGTGCCCCCAGATTTACCACATAGCTCGTTTGACAAGAGTGGATCAAATGCAACATTTTCTTCTATGGAATCAGAAAAATCTGTCCCACAGAAACATAGATATTAACGTAACCAAAACGTTACCTTAAGGAAAAGTTGCCCATTCCACTTTTCTTATTGCAGGTAATCAGCTAACACGCAAGTTTGCTTTGTTTGTACATCGTTGTTTAGCTGTATGAGCGAGAAAGCAGTACAAAGCATAGAACTTTCTATTACCTTCTCGCTCACACATGTAGGCGGTTTGAGTTGCAACTGCGCAGTCCTTCTCTAACGCTCTTCGCTTATGGTTGTGTACTGTACGATTATTTCTGTGGATATCTTGTGATAAAGTATCTGAACTTTGCATTACGTTACCTGGAGCTGATTTTACAACCTGACCTGATGTTTCGTACATCTGCCGGACAAGTATGTCTATTGTGTGGAAGATCAGTGCAGATTTTTGAAGATTATCCAGTCGCTGCAAACAATACAACAGAACGAGTTCTCCCTTATCATGTGAAATGCTTACAACACAATGCAACTAAAACTGTAAATTGCAATTATTGCAATGTACAGTTTTAAGTTGTTTATATTTTGAAATGTGCTACTGAACAAAGTATTTAAATTATTATAATTATATATACATATATATAGTAACAACAACTGTACACAACAACAAACAATAACTGTAACAACAACAAGTAAGTAACAACAATAACTTTAGTACTGTGTGTGTAGTAAGTAACAATAACTGTATGTATATAACTTATGTACTTCAGTGTCTAAAGGATTTCAGTGGTGGTGCGGACTCTATAGAGGGCGACTGGTAATTAGTGTACGATACTTAAACACGTGATTGTGTTCATGATAACAAAAACGATTTTACCTAAAAAAAAATGTCTCGCGGGTAACAGCTGATAGGTTACAGGGGTACGCGCGCGTGAATTTCATACGGCTGTTGTGTTATCGTGATAAAAGTGAACCAGTACAAAAAAACTTTTTTGCTTTGGGAAAGTTGTTTATTACCATGAACACAACCATGTGTTTTAGTATCGTACACTAATTACCAGTCGCCCTATATATATTCATTAACCAAATAATGTTTGTTAAACACACTCGAAAAAGGTGTGTGTGTGCTGGAAACGCGAGGCATACCCACCCAGACGTCGTTCGTCCAGTAGACGAAAACAAGATCCACCATAATGCTCTACTGACCAACCAGCAGATCAACCCGTGGCACAACCGGATCAAGGTCGTGGCACAACCAGACCAAGCGGAGACAATAAGATCAAGCTGAGGTGCCGCATGCTGGTGATCAACTTGGAGCAGTAGTTGGCCAACAAGATATTATTCAAGATATTCCAATACGATTGCCACATGTAAGTCGGGCACCGAATACTTCAAACTCTTGTATTGTTTTCGGATGTACAAACGAGACAAGGCTTCGGATATCAAAGCACATGAAAATCCGAATGTTGAAGGATTTTAATTACTACGCACCATTTCTGAACGCATTTGTTGCAGTACTTTTGCTTTTGAAGTTTTATTGTCCGCCAGAAATGTAAATAATGACTTTAACGAAGCTCAAATCATGAACATGATGCAGATTTAAAGTAAAGCTACGAACCGGTGAACCCAATATAAGACTGGCAGATATGTTCACACAAGCCGATCAACATTAGAAAGAGAAATGAAAATGGCAAGAGACTGTCTAAAAGAAGAATCTACACCTCTACATTTGGGTTGGACATATCACAAGGGAGCAAGTGCTTAGGCGAAACGTTTATATACCACAGGCACTGTTCGGAAACCCAGAACAAAATACCATTTATAATATCTTTCACTAGAAAAGATATTTCAAAACTTCTAGGTTCGGATTTCGAAGAGACGAAAGTTTGTATGGAGGTTTGTCTTTTATGCCAATAGGAAATCCTGTCGAGCACACGGTTTATGTCCTAAAAAAAAGTTGTGATCTCGAGTTCTCGACCTTTTACGATACATGATGAAAAAAAGTGTGATCTTGTAATTGTTCCGCTTTTACTTTTATGTACGTGCATTGCACGATTTAAAACAATTTGTTCGTTGTCGTTCCTTAAAGTATACTGTATGCAAATATACTTTTAAATATCGAAGTGTCTAGTCGTCTGCTAAACGGATGATTAAAATTAATTAGTCGTCCGTCGGTCCGTTTAGCGGACGAAAAAAATGTAGGTATTATATTATAGTAGATTATGCATCAAGGGGATAAAGTAGTATCTTATGTAGCGGGCGCCGCGCCGTATTGGATCCCGAGCAAAACGAAGGATTCTAGCGTTAACTCCTGAGCGGAGGGAGGGAGTTTAGAGTTAACTCCCGAACAAAGCGAGGGAGTTAAGATAAGAATCCTGAGTGCAGCGTGGGATACAAGGTCGCCAAAGACGAAGACATCTTTATCCCCGAGGAGCCTACTCTACTTTTCACACCGTCTACGAGACAATAAAAACAATAGTACTAGAATTAAGAGTAGATTGTTGGTAATACCAATGGCTTAAGAGCGCGTATTCGAGTCGTGACGAAAACTTCATGTTTTTGCGTTTTGCCCAGAGCAATATCGTAATTATGTGAGCAGATTTTTTACAGACAATTTACAGTTTTAGAAAGATTAAATCTTGATTTACACAGCTACAGAGTAAAAGTATAATTTTTAATTATCGTTTTTTAAAGCGAAGACAATTCTTTCATATCGTTTGACGAAAATAGACGTCAGAGTTAACTTTCAGGACGAATACAACCATTACAATATGCCAAAATATTTTGTTTTATGCGTTTTTCCAACAGTGTATACAGTCATAAAGACAGTAATAGAGCCAAAATTACGAAAATATTACTATTATGTATTAAAAAACAATGTTGAAAAAGTAGAAAATCGGTTCACTTTGACAATTTTTTTCACCAGTTTTCAAAAACATAACTGATATATTTATTTTATGAAAGTAAATGTTATGCTTAATATACAGAATATTTTCAGTCCGTTATACGAGCTCAAATGAGCTCGTATAACGGACAATTTTAGACAATTATTTTAAAAAGCACTGTAAAACATCGCGCGCTGTCGTTTGCCGATCAATTTCAATGATTCGTGTTTATTTCGTGCATATTTTTTTTTCTGATGCACACAAACAGACCATTGTATTGTACTAGTGTGTGTCAATGCTGCTACGCCGTTCTAGCAATCGTTTAGATTTTGAGTTGCGCTAAATCGAATACGCGCCCTTAAATTCGGATTTAATGTACTCCGGAGGCAAATCACTATTGTCACTCGACATTTTTGTGAGAATTTGCTGATATGTAGGTAATTTGTTGTATAACAAAGCAAAGCAATTTTCAGTATTCGCGCCTCAGATTATGAAGCAAAGGGCAGATATATACAGCGCGGATCACTGAAAGTGAAGCCAAAAAAGCAAATACAATCACGAGATTGTAGGTAAGTATTCGCTTTTGAATTTGTATTTGCTTTTTTGACTTCACTCTCAGTGTTCCGACCAGTCTATCTGCCTTTTGTTTAATAATCTGAGATTCGCGCCTCTTTTTAATTTGTGCCCTATTTTTCTTTTATTTAGTTAAATTCTACTAGTGGTGACCAGTTAGATTTTCGAACAATTTATTTTTTAGTGCAGATCTCTCAGATTATAATACAAAATGCAAATAGATCGCGCGGAACACTGGTGACGCCAAAGCAAATACAAATTCAAAAGCGAATACCTACAATCTCGTGATTGTATTCGCTTTTGAATTTGTTTGTATTTTGATTTGTTTTTTTTAACGATGCGGTTTCGTGCTATACTTACTCGTGTCAGTACAGCACGAAACACGTTGTAGGTATTCGGTTTTGAATTTGTATTTGCTTTTTTGGCTTCACTCTCAGTGTTCCGCGCGGTCTATCTGCCTTTTGTTTCATAATCTGAGGCAGATCGTAGTATAATATTACTTATACTGTGTCGTAGTGGTGAATGTTCGTATGCGATTTTTACTTTATGTTCCAAATTCAAATCACATTAATGACCAGCGGGTCATATTGAAATTCAGTACAATATTATTGCCCTGCTATAGACCTCAGGTCTTAAGGGCGCGTACTCGATTTAGCGCAACTCAAAATCTAAACGATTGCTAGAACGGCGTAGCAGCATTGACACACACTAGTACAATACAATGGTATGTTTGTGTGCATCAGAAAAAAAAATATGCACGAAATAAGCACGAATCATTGAAATTGATCGGCAAACGACAGCGCGCGATGTTTTACAGTGCTTTTTAAAATAATTGTCTAAATTAAATGAGTTCGTATAACGGACTGAAACATATTCTGTATATTAAACATAACCTTTATTTTCATAAAATAAATATCAGTTATGTTTGTATTCAAATACTGGTGAAAAAAAAATGTTAAAGTAAACCGATTTTGTATTTTTTCAACATTGTTTTTTAATACATAATAGTAATATTTTCGTAATTTTGGCTATATAATACATTTTAAGACTATATATCCTGTTGGAAAAACGCATAAAACGTTATATTTTGGCATACTGTGATGGTTGTGCTCGTCCTGAAAGTTAACTCTGACGTCTATTTTCGTAAAACGGTATAAAGCTTTAAAAAACCATAATTAAAAAATACACTTTTACTCGGTAGCTCCCTAAATCAAGTCTTAATCTTTCTGGAACTGTTCTGTCGCTATCGCTCTGTCGTACGTACCGGTCCGGTGTCAACGTATTAGTTATTTGTGCGTTAACTACCGCCTACTCTAACGAAAATGACCAAGTGTGATAATTGCAATAAAGGAATAACCAGCAGATCACCAGGATTGGAATGCAGATCATGTGCTAAGACTGTTCATGCTAATAAAGCCTGCTCTGGTCTTACCGCAAAACAACTATCTGCACTTCGTAATGCGGACAGTCTGGACTGGATGTGTGATGAATGCAATAATAACTCGCCTAACAGGAAATCATCTTTCTTTATTCCGGATGAGGAAGACGAAGAAGAAGAAGTGGAAACCTCCAGAAAAAACCTAGTTAACTGTAACATAGACAGAGACAAATTTCTGAAGGACATTACAGCCGAACTAAAAAAAGTCTTAAAGAATGAATTACAACCAATCGAATTATCAGTAAGCCTCTGCAGCAAAAAAGTAGATGAGCTAACAAAAACTGTGGAAACCCAAAATAAGCACATACAGGAGTTGGAGAAGAAGTACACCCACCTGAGCAACGAAAAAACTCACCTTGAACTAGAAATCAGCTCACTAAAACAATATGTGCGTAATGTAGAACAACAGCGCCTAGATAACGTGCTAGAAGTGACAGGAATCCCTAAAGCTCGAAACGAAGACCTTGAATCGATATCTGTTAAGCTGGCTGAAACACTCAACGTGGATAAATCACAGATACTAAATGTTAAACGTGAGGGAGATCGAAATGAACGTGAAGGAAACATCCAGATAGAGTTGAAACAAGCAGAACAGGCACAGTCATGGGTGCGTGCAGCCAAAAAGGAAGAAGTTCTGCTGGAACAAGTTGTGTCGGAAGCCCCTATAGAAATGTCCAAGTCAAAAGTGATCCTGCGTCGGGCCCTTACAAAATCTAATAAATCGCTATTGTGGCTGGCCCAACAGAAATTGCGTCCAGCATATAAGTATGTATGGTTCCAGGATGGAAAGGTGCTGCTACGTAGAGAAGAAAAGGATAAACCTACAGTCGTAAGGAGCGAAATGGACATCGATCGACTTTCGACTACAACGCAGGCTGGAGATCAAAAAACCTATCGGTAATAGTTTTAAAATAAGTTATCCCGGCTCTCTCTCCCGATCACCAAGAACTATTAGACTGTGCAAATATTAATGATTTTTGGAAGCATATACCCTCCATTGGTAAAAGTAATCTGAATATTGTTCACATAAACATTAGATCCGTAATTAAAAATTTTGGTTGTGTAACACATTTAATTAGCTCATCCAACGAAACTATTGATGTATTAATCTTAACAGAAGTTAATATAAATGAAAACACTGTTCATATGTACAACATCGATGGCTATGAAATGCACAGAAAATTGCGTAAAAACAGAAAAGGCGGCGGAATAATAATTTATGCCAGAGATGGCTACGTATTTACACCAATGAATCACTCGTTAATACACTGCGAATGTATTATTGGTCAAATCACTACACCTCGCAACTATCACGCATATGTCTGTGCAATTTATAGACCACCAAGCGAAAGTAAACATCTATTCGTAAAAGAAATAAGCAGTGTCTTATCCAATTCTACTATTCGATCAAACGACACTTATTTGCTAGGAGACGTAAACATAGACCTAAAGACATACGACAACATTCGAGAATACTACGTGAACAGCATGTCCGAGTGCGGCCTAACGAGCGCAATATCTGACTACACGAGAATTGAAACACGCGGAAATATCACTACACGTAGCTGTATAGATCACATCTTTATAAGAACGCGTTCGTTAGATATGTACTCGGCCGCACTCGGAACTGTAATGGCTGATCACCGCATGTTAATACTGTCGTGCGTAGAACTTGACCCAACACATATACAGGTTGATACAAAAACAAGTCAACAATTTGATAACGTTAAAATTAAATCTTTACTTAATAACTTAAATTGGAGTGAAATAGATGATACTGAGTGTCCAAACACAATTTACGAGTATATAAAAAATCAATTTCATAAATGTTACGAGGAATCAAAGTATATCAGAAAAATTAATATAAATAGTAAAAGAAATAAACAACCCTGGATAAATAATAAAATTAATAACATGTGTAAAAAAAAGGACCTATTATTTATAAGATGGAAAAATGATTCAACTAATAAAATACTGCGATTGGAATATAATAGGTTAAGAAATAGAACACATAAAATCATCGAAAAATCTAGAAATAAACATTATTTGGAAGAAATAAATAATAACAAAACGAACCCTAGAAAGCTATGGCAAATACTGAATAACATGTCAGGTCGTAATAAAAAGTCGGTTGATGAAACTATCTTGAGAGCCTTCAAAAACAATAATTTGGAAATAAAATCAATAGCTGACAAGTTTGCCATAGAATTTAAAAATAGTGTCCAAAAAATCTTGCCCAAATGTAACTGTCGTCTATTGAACGAATCAGAATATACGTTTCCCCATAATACATCCATGTACTTCAGGAAAGCTACAAACGATAGTGTAAGTAAAATAATTAAAAACCTTAATACATATAAAGCTCCTGGAGTAGACAACATTAGGTGTATTGACATAAAATCTATCTCTGACAAGATGACAGGCGTTATTGTTAAACTGATCAATACTAGTGTCAGACAAGGAAAATACCCAGAATTACTAAAAACTGGTGTAGTGCGCCCAATACATAAGAAAGGCTATTTTGCCGACTATGGAAATTATAGACCGGTCACCATACTACCCGTTATCGACAAAATAGTAGAAAAATATGTCTGTAACCAGATACAGGACTTCTATGTAAAAGATGACGTGTTATCCAGCACACAATATGGTTTTCAACCAAAGAAGTCCACCTCACAGTTATTATCTAAATTCACAGATGAGGTCAACGAATGTCTTAATGATAAAAGTAATGTAATATTACTATTTATCGACTTCAGCAAGGCGTTCGACACGCTTAGACACGACACGTTGCTGACAAAATTGGATAATTCTGGAGTTCGAGGACCAATACTCAAATGGTGTAAGGACTACCTTAATAACCGTAAATACAAGGTCAAGATCTGTAATCAAACCAGTGACGCCATTAAAGTCACTGAAGGAACAGCTCAAGGCTCTGTACTGGGACCATTACACTATCTAACATATGTTAACGACATGGAACATGTGGTCAATCACTGTTCCGTTTATCAATATGCAGATGACACATGCCTTGTAGCTGCCCACAAAGACGTAAAAATAGCAGCTCAATGGTTACAGGAAGATTTTACACGAGTTTCCAAGTGGGCACATGATGCTGGACTAGTCCTCAACGCAAGTAAGACCAAAATCATCCATGTCCACTCTAGCCATATTAAAAACACTACTCCTTTTAATATAATCGCACACAATCACAGCTGTCTTCACTCCACTCCGTTGGGTACGACATGTCGATGTGAGGCAATTGACCAAGTAACGCACCACACCTACCTGGGATTAGTCGTAGACAATCGTTTTAGCTGGGCTTTCCACGTGGACTCAGTATGTGATAAGTTGCGGGCTATACTGGCAAAGTTCTACATTTTGAAACCGAAAGTTCCGTTCAAAATACTGCTCAATATGTACATTGCCTTAGCGGAATCAATTATAGCTTATGGGATAACGAGCTATGGGCGAACATTTAAATCATACACTGAAAGAATTTCCAAACTGCAAGTTAGACTTCTAAAACTCATCGTACCCAGAAAAATAAAGCACCAATGTAAAGATAATGTTATCGAATTATTTAAATATTGTAAAATTTTGCCGGTACAGACTAGACTCGATATGGCCCTCGTAATTGAGCAATTTAATAACAAAAGCACTCAAATTCCCATTTCACATAAAATAATAACAAGAAGTATCACCAGGAATAAATTAATAGTACCTCAGACTAGAAATTACTATGGCAGGCGTACAGTAAAATTTCTTATTCCCACAATAATTAACGAAATACCAAAATCCATAAAAGAAGAAATAAATGTGGAAAACTTTAAGCAAAAGTACAAAAAATACTATTACAATTACATAAACAACTTGGTTTAAGGAAATACTGTGCAAAACCAAAAATATAAAAACGAAGCAACCTGTATATACGTCAACTAGAACTGGTTTTCTAATGAGCGGCCTAATAGCAGGTAGCTCAGATTTAAAACATTACTTGTGACTCGCATACCTACTTACGGATAGATGTTTACGACTAAAATGTTATGTGCAAAATATTTATCATGTACCTACCTATATTTTTACTTATATTTTGTTTAGTATCTAGTGATTAAGCAGTGTTGCTTTAGCGAATGTGAGTACCAATACAAACCATCTCTGGTTTAATGGTACAAAACAAACATGAATGTATTACAACTTTTATTGTCTAAATAAAAAAAAAAAAAAAAAAAAATTGTCTTTAAATAATCTGCTCACATCATTACGATATTGCTCTGGGCAAAACGCGAAAACATGAAGTTTTCGTCACGACTCGAATACACGCTCTTAATATAAACAAAGTTAAATATCAATCATAAAATAATTAAAGGTAGGTTACTATGCTGTTATTTTATAGTAAGCTTACATATTGGTGATGTTAGTTTGAGTTGATCTTATAAAATAATAATCAATAAAACAGTCATCAAATCAAACATTTTCTTTTTTCACTAAATATACGGCTCAACATCACTTACGACTTTTTCTATGGAAGCAACATGGAAATCGCGAAAAAACATCAGTCTAACGGCAGCAATTTCATACAAAAATTTCTATAGAAATTTTGTATCAAAACCGTTTTTTTGCGATTTCATTCATATTACTCCCACAAAAACAGTTGTTTGTAATGATGAGCACTACTGACGGTTTTAAGATTAGAAGAAGCATTAGGTAAAGCAAAAAATTAAATTCGTTAATATCATTAACAGTAAAAACATTAATCAAAATCGTGTGTGCCCTCCATTAGCATCGATGACCGGTTGGAGACGTTCACGCATTGAATTCACCATAAATTGTGGCGTTTATCTCCCCCCCCCCCTTGAACTCTTCCTACATTTTTTTTTTTTTTTTTTTATCTATTGATAGGCATACGTTTGACCACTATATCACCTGATGGGAAGCGATGATGCGGTCTAAGATGGAGCACGCTTGCCTAGAAGTAACCTATTCACTCTTGCCTTAAAGACTCCCAGGTTGTAGCTATCAGGAAACACAGACTCAGGCAGGGAATTCCACTCCTTAGCAGTACGCACAATGAATGTATTCCCAAAACGTTTCGTGCGTGTGGGTGGGATGTCCACCGTGTGCCGGTGGCGCATCGCCGTACGTCTTGTGGTCCGATGATGGAACGGGCGGAATTAAATTATGCAATACCGTCGCACACTCCCCAAAATGCAACCGATAGAAAACCGACAGGCCAGCAACTCGGCGTCGATGCTCAAGACTTTGGAGCTTTGACTCGACGAGCCTATCATTGCCAATGATCCTCTTGGCTCGTTTCTCAATTGACTCTAGGGCATCAAGCTGGTATCTGGCAGATCCGTCCCAAAGATGAGAGCAGTACTCCATACACGATCGAACTTGCGCTTGATAAAGTTTAAGCAGCTGTTCCGGCGTGAAGTACCGTCTCACCTTTGCTAGGATCCCCAGCTTTTTGGCAGCCACTTGAGCCTTTGCCTCTATGAAAGGGCCAAAATTGAGGGTTGATGTTAACGTAACACCAAGAAGCTCAAGTCGGTCGGTTATCGGCACGGCACATGCTTCATGCGTGATTTTTTATATTTTCCTTTATTAGGGGAGTGTCAGGATACCATGATCATAAGACCTCACAAGTTCCCTATGGGGTTGAGATATGGGCTTTTGGGCGGGAAAGGGATCTCAATCATTTGCGCCGGATTATCTCTCGTTACTCAGTTTCAACGCCGCCGGTTCATTTATTGTTTTGAAAAAAGTTTTTAACAAAAAAGACAACAACAACCGCCTTCAAAAAGTAAAAAATAACTTCCAATTCGCAAGTTTTGCTTATTGTTTTGTATTCCCACCGACTTGCGAATTGAAAGTTATATTTTACTTTTTGAAGGCGGTTGCCTTTTTTGTTAAAAACTTTTATTTTCGCTTTTTAGTGCCTACTTCTTATCATACAAATTAATTTCGAAACGGTAACACCAAAAAAATCGGTCATCCCTTAATTTTCTACACTTACGGGCGGAATATTTCTTGAAATTTATATGGGACCAAATTTGAGGTGTACACTATCAAATAAAAAAGAATCATCGAAATCGGACACTCTGAAAAAAAAATGCGTGGTCAAACATAAAAATAAATATTAAAAAAATGTTCATAAAATGAAAACTACTGGGACAAACTATGTTAAACTTTTATAGAACTAAATGGCAACTATTCCGCATCAAACTAAAGAAGAATCACGTAAATTGGATCATAAATCTCAGCGTAATGGGTGTACATACTTAAAAAAAATATTAATCGAATTTAGAACCTCCTCCTTTTTGAAGTCGGTTAAAACAAGATCACATGTAAACATATAGCAAACTCGTAATTGCTTTTTAAATATTGTAATATTACTGTGTAATATATTTTTAAGTTCTGTATTTTATTATGTATGTAGTGCCTATCCATTATTGATATTTGTTTTATACTAGAAATAAATAAATATTATCTTAGTGTTTAATTTCAATATGTATTAGTATTATTATTATTTAATTTATATTCTGGCCATGTTCCGATTATGAAAAATGCGGTACGCTGCGCTTCGCCAGATAGTGCCTTGGAGCAAACGGGTTTAACGAGCAGTGAATGTAGGAAATTAGCTATGCTCAGCGACATTTGTATTTATTACAGATCATACAGTTTTGTCGGTAGTAATGTATAGCAATTAATGGTTTAACTGAGTTCAGCGACTTTTGTCTTTTAATTATGACAAGTTTGTTTTATAATTTACTTTAGTCAATAACTTTTGCTAAATATTAATGATTAGGAAATATTGGAAACAAATTATGTTCAACGACTTCTGTTGCTGACTGTACCTTCATATTGATACTTTGTAATATTCGACTTTTGATCGACTTTTTGGGTTAAATACTCCTATGTGCGTCGGCGGAAGGCGGACAACGCCCTCTTCCAGCCCCCTTAAATCCCCCCACATACATCAGGACCCGAGGTGGCAGCGCGTAGTGTTCCACGCGCGCCCCTCTTAGACGTCCGGGGGGAGTCTAACATCTCACTCCCACCCTGACCCGAGGTGGCCCGCTGAAGCGGGCCGGCACCAGTCGGGGGTTGCGGAAGTATCTCCAGTTCCCGCAACCCCCGACGTAGGTGTGAGACGAAACACCGGGGTGGTTTTTAGTCAGTAAGAGTCTGACAGACCCCACCGCCCGCCCCAGGGCGGAGGACATCCATGAGGAATTTCCAACCCAGAACAAAAAATAAAGGTTAGCTTAGAACTGTGACCCTCTACACCGGGACCTCTATGCCAGAACCAAATCGCTTTGTATTTGTCGCCCCAATTAGGTACTTCTTTCGACCTTTTAATAGATGTCAATACAAGAAACTCCGAAAGTTAGGTTAGAATAAAAAAAACATTCTCAAAAAGGGCAACTTTTCCTTCACAGGGGGAGGGAGTTCTACACCTCCGTACACCCGATGAACCAGTTCTTCTAATGTGGATACTACTCTACCCAGAGTCTCTGTTAGATTCACCTGCCTTCTCTCCTCTGGTAGTGCCTTAACATCGGAAAACCGCTAACATCGGAAAATTCTTGAACATGTGAATTTCCGCCAACCTGAGCGCGCATATTGCAAGCGCAATTTATGAACTCGCCATAGAATTGCAGGTCGTCTCAACGATGCATTTTCACCTCGTCAGCCCTAGTTCCTCTCGACACCTAGCGTCTGTTGTCATCATGTGTTGGTTTCTGCGGATGTCTTGCAGGGTTCTGTCTACAGTCTCCACTGCTTTCCTATTAGCCATCGTACATTCATCCCATACAATCAGAGAGCAATCCCTGTCTCTTGTCACGTTGTACATGTCTCTTGTCACTGTTTTGTGCCCACAATCAGGCGGGTTGCTCACTTAATTGATGGGAATTTTAAACATGACGTGCGCTGTTTTACCACCGGCAGTGTGGTAGCGATTCCAGAAGACGCTACTGCAATTGCAATTTTACCTTGCCTCCCGACCTCTGCAAGAATACCTGTGGTAATGAATGTTTTTCCTGTTCAACCAGGAGCATCAATTGCTCTGCAATTGTTCTGAGTGAACACAGAGACGTGGTTATTTACGTTGCGTGGTTGGTACTCATTGCACCTGGATCGTAATTGGTTTCGGCGGCATATTCCCGATTTGGACGATTCTGATATGCCAGTGATTGCGGAGCCGGTAACCCATACTCGACCAGTGGATTGCCGCCGATCTAAACGACCACGTCTTGAAGAGAATTAAGACGATTGTTTAGAATACGCTCACCATTGTGTTCAATGTCACCATCTGTAGTTGATCGCAAAACTCGTAAGAAGTCTCCGGACAGATGATGCCGATATTTCTCCCACAAAAGTACTGGGTTGGCAGTTCCACAAAACTATAAAATGTTGGCAAACAAATGTCTCATACGATTGGGACTTTTGGAAAAATGTTTAAAGAGCTTCTCATTGCTACACTATTCTAGCAAATATTATTTTACAATCCTTTATTTTAATGATGAAAAATTATGTAATTTTTCTGCAGTACCTATATTGTAATATTTGTTTCGTTATAAAGTATTCGCGCGGTAAAGCGTTCCAAAAGATAGTGCCAAAAGTGCTTATTTATTACAAAAAATGACGTGTGTTGGCCGGTTTGTGTATTAAGTTACTATTAAAGGAATAGCTTTTCCAAATTCTATTAATTAAGTCAATTTTGCGTGATGCTGGAACATACATATAGATTATAGACAAACGGGCAAAAATTCACTAGCAAAAAGTAAAAAGTAGTCAAAAGTACTTTTAACTGGCAAAATCAGTCAAAATTGGTTTTGACTGAAAATCATTGGTTAATAGTGCTTTTGACTGCAAAGCGGTTAATAGTTGTTTTAACTGACGCTAGTTTTAACTGCTTAAGAATCAGTCAAAAGCTATACTATCTAGTTAGAATGTAAATAAAGATATTTAGGTATTAAATGTGAAATCATTTATTACGAAAGTTTGGTATTACAATCAATACAAAGAAGACGTACTTAGGTACCTACTCTTGAAAAATTGTCATTACAACTGTCGACCTGACGTTGACCGTCTTCTGAAGAAGACGGTCGTCGGACGTCTTGTTCCGGTTCAAAAGCACACAAACAGAAAAAAACAGTTTCAGTTCAACTTTTTACGACTTTCGACTGATATCAGGGGCATTTGACGTCTAGCGGACAACCAAAAAAAAGTGAGGTCGTGAATTTTGTTCATACTCTGGTTAGTTATACTTCTAGTAGACGTGGATGTGTACACACAATTTTTTTTTCGTATTATGATTTATTGCTAAGTTACGAGCTTTTAAAAATTTACTAAAAATGAAGTTTTGAATTTTTGGATGGTTATTATCTGTATCAATTAATATGTAAAAAAAACTAAAAAAAAAAGTAAGTATAGTTGTTGAAAGTTGAAATTTTTATTTTTTTTTGTCGAATTCAAAATTTGATTTTTTTTACGTACCGTACCGTTACCCGTACCGTTTTTTTACGTACGTAACCGGAAGTGAAAATTTCAAATCGATTTTTGAGTTACTTCGACCCTTTTTTTTAACTTTAATAAAAGCTTTAAATGTACTAATTCTTCACAAAAAAATTAAAACGTGATCGCTATAGTTTGACTTAGGCGGTTTTATTGAGATTTATGAAAATAGAGAGATTTATGTTGTAATTTTTACAATTTTACTTTTTGCACTAGCACTAATTCTCTTTACACATAAGCCCTGGTTGGTTGAAAGAAAAGCATGCAGTTGTTGAGTTCCTGGAGCGCTGATAGCAGAAGCGAAACGGCTCGTAGAAAATCTCGCTCTTGTTGAATACTTTCCTTCGAGCAGTAGTAAATAGAAGTCTCAGTCAATGATGACTTGGCCCATTCATATAATCTTATAGGTGTAGTGACAGCGTTATTCGTAGACTGTAAACTGGCACGGGTTGCCAAACGCTTAAGGTTTCCCCCAAGACCATCACATGGCCCTTTTCCATGAGTGAAGTGAAACTGTGCGTCTTTCTTAAAATCTTGTTTGTAGTAAAATAGGTTCACAAAATTGAACCTATTCTTAAAATGTTGGGGAGCTCCGTCTGTGATGTATTTCATGACAGAAACCGCAATACAACCGAAAAAAATTAAAAACTTCATAAATATACAATATTTACACGTACAATTAAAAAAAGAAAAACCTATAACTATTAATCCAAAAATAAACTAATATAATAAGGCATCAAAAAAACTTCAACTTTCTTACCATAAGAAACCATACTTTTTAGTTTTAATTTTACAAATTAATTGATACAGATAGTAAGCATCCAAAAATTCATGACTTCATTTTTAGTATTTTTTAAAAGCTCGTAACTTAGCAATGAAGCATCACACAAAAAACAAAAATGTGTGTATAGTGCGTGCCACAAAAGATGAGACTTGACACAGACAGATTTAAAGGTCTCTGAGACCTTTATTTCGAGTACTGTGCAAGTCAAATCAAGTCTGTGTCAAATCTCATCTTTCGTGGCACGCACTATACACATCCACGTCTACTAGAAGTACAATTGACCCTGGGCCTCAAGTCTGCTATTACAATAGTGTCAGAATGGTCTATCATTGATTTCATAATTGTTGATTTTGACAAGTTTGGTAATCTACTAATATTATGGCGTCATTATGATTCCATTGGTCAACCACTGACACGCCATTGAAAGAAATTATATAAAATGGTAATCTCGTACAAAATGACAACTGAATGACTGACTTAGGTGGTAATCTGCGAAAATGTTGACAGTTTCTTTGATCAGTGACCTACCATTAGAACGTCATTGTGCAGTCATTGCTTTTAATTCGACCGACCAATGATCGACCATTATGAATTTAGAAGATTACGAACTTTTAGCAAAATGACAATGGGATCGTGCTGGAATGACGAAATTATAAAAATAGCAGACTTGGCCCCCAGAGTATAAACAAAATTCACGACCTCACTTTTTTTTCGTTGTCCGCTTGACGTCGAATGCCCCACCAGTCTCAAAACCACCTTTGACGGAATCAGTCAGTCAAAACTACTTTAACCAGTTCGATTGGGCAAAACTCCTCTAATTGTCATTTCAGTCAAAAGTAGTAGGTATTGTCGAAAGCATACGGTTAAAACTATTTTTGACTGCAACATATCCACAGTTTTGACTTCGCTAAGCTTTTAATATATTACGTATACCTAATTTTAGTAGGATTACATATATGTACATAGATTCGTACCCCTATTAGCTCGTAGCGCGCCTACGTAGCTAT
Source organism: Charanyca ferruginea (assembly GCA_947361185.1). Taxonomy (NCBI): domain Eukaryota; kingdom Metazoa; phylum Arthropoda; class Insecta; order Lepidoptera; family Noctuidae; genus Charanyca; species Charanyca ferruginea. The sequence goes on along the minus strand of OX376059.1, from coordinate 12,949,896 downwards.
TATTCGAGTGCTACAGTGACGCATAGATACAGACAGCCTCATCAATTGCTTACCCCCCACGCATAAAAATTTTTTCGAATAGGGGATGCAGTTGATGACGCTGCGCTGTCTATACAATAAACGGCGTGCTGCTTACGGCGCGAGCGCCGCCGGCGCGGCGCGGCGCCGGCGTAGCTCCATAGTCTACGCTCCTGCTACGATGACGCCTACTATGAATAGGCACTGCCTATGGGTCAGCGCAAACAGAGCAGTAATATTCTCGAGCATGTTTTATTGGTTAGTTAAGAATAAACCTCAAAACAAGAGAGTAGAGTTGAACATTGCGTAATTAAGTACATAATAATTAAATGCCGAACGGAATTATTTTTTGACTATTTGATTTTGATACATTGATACATTGCTAAGTAGGTACTGGATTTTTGTTACGCAAAAATTCGATTCAGGTTAGCCGCGACGCTCAGGCACTGATTGACTGTTATGATTGGGTATGATGTACGATCGTATTGAAATGACGGATTTTAGAACCAATCAGAATAATAAAGAGCTGTTAGATTAGCCAATCAACTTTGGAGTTCTCAATCATTAAAAAATTGATGTGATCCTTACAATAGTTCGTACGACTACTTACGAAAATATGTCGTAGAAATATTGTCTATAGGTAAATCCTATAAATCCGGTCTTTGACAATCTTCTTAGGATTTTCGCGAATAACAGACTATTTGATACCTATCCTATGACATGATTTTTCAAGTTTTCAAAGAAGAAGATCATTATGAATTTGTGTATGAGAGCTGGCATCACTGTTGGGAGCGGCATCTGTTAGATTAAAGTTGAACTAGAAGATAGATGATCACCGACAGGATACGTTCCTTTTGTCGAGCTACTCCTTTACTTATTACTGCTAAGGCGGATCATAAAGCAATGAATAATGTTGCAGATTATTGTATAGGTATGTACCTACCTATATAATATTAAATATAAGGGTTTAATTCTACTTGCAGAATATTCATAGGTACCTACCTACAATTTATGTTTCTGATCTAAGAAGACAATAGATACAATTACATAATAATATTATTATATAAGTACTTATTAGTGGCAGACGTTATTGCAATGCTAGTGAGGTAGTTGAGCTGACCTGTCGTCTGGAACTATGACGTATCGAAAACTACCTTGAAACATTTAAATCTCAAAGTTAATATTTAGAAGTACCTAGGTAAGCAGCTGGTGAGTAAAAATGTGTACATAGATCGTTGCATAGTTGATATGCGCACGCATGTACGTGGTGGAGCGGGATGGAAGGAGCGGGGGGTTTTGGCTGGCGCGCCCTGCAACCACCGCGATCAATAGTCGCGCTGACGTCAGAGCACGGCGGCGCGCCATTGGCCCGCCCGGCATTATTAAATAAACCTCCGAGTGGAGTGGCGCCGAGCTCGCGCCGCGGGCACAGCACCGCAGCACGCGGCGGGCCCGCGCCCCGCACGCGGTCGCCGCCCGCCATGGCCGACATGCCGGACCTGTCGCACCTCACGCCCGAAGAGCGCGCCATCATCGAGGGCGTTATGATGCGGCAGCGCCAGGAGGAGCAGCGCGAGCACGAGATCATGAGGTGTGCCCGTGTCCCCCGCCTCCCGCGCCCCTCCCGTGTAGCCTTCTAGACACATTCGACGTACTGCACCACTGCTATTCGTGAAAGTGCCGTGACTCTACCCCTTGCCATTGTTCGACACGGATGGTATTTATAATAACGATTAGATATTCGTCGCTGCATATTGTCATCAGCAGGTGTTGTCTGATTCTGTTCAGTACCTGTTTTCGGCCACAAAGTAGGTATCTCGTGCGAGGACGTGTCATGAGTACAGTTCAGTATTGATGTAGGTAAACAGTTTTACTTGGTGCTTCAATTTGTAAATTTTCGATATTTTCCTAAAGCTTTAATATTTTTCTAACGTGCTCTTGAGTGCCGACACTGGAGATACGGGTAGTTATCGCGCGTGTGGAGTGACGCATTAAACATGCAGTGGAATTAATGACGCATCATTATACGTTAAATGTAATACAATAATTCAATTACGACCGTTTTCTCACTTGCGGGACCTGTTTACTAACTTTGAGACATTTTCCTTCCGGATTAAAAATCAATATCGAGTGAGGCGTTACATTGCACAACGGGATGATTATGTATTTTATTGAGTAAAGGTGCAAAGTTTTTCAATTATAGTACGTGTTTATACTATTTATTAGTACAATCTTTTGTTGCGTTAATCAACCGAACAGACATGATGCTAAAAAAAATTGACTGAATTTCGCCCTAGTACTTACCTAGATAGAGCTTGTTATTGCAATTTATTTATCTGACCTACTTTTTGACCTACATTAGAGATAGCTTTCATTTTGCGCAAGATATGTTATACAGTGACTTAATAGAAAAGAAGAGGTATAACAAGTTACAGAAAACTTAAGTATATTGTTTTCATTTTTTCAAATTACCAAAAGGTCCATCATCAATCATAAGATTCACGTTTGTTTTAAAAGCCTACAATATTTTCTGATCAATCAGGCAGATTTTTCTACTTAGTTACATTGAATATTGTGAAAACGTCTAAACAGTATTACTTATGTGAGTGCTTAGACTCCTCAAAGTCCTGTTGTGTTCCCTTACAAATTAAAAGTGCATATCTCCGTTTGTTATCCATTGTTTAAATTCTAATACTCTAACTTTTTTCAGCTGATTTTTAAATCCAATAAGAAAGTTAACATAATAATAATCTTTTATCTCTATGTAGGTAGGTACCTACACTACCTACTTATTTTGTGATGCCTATGTAAACGATGGCAGAATAGTGTAAAGGAGGATATGGTTAGAACGTGGTGACTATAGAGAAGACTGGTAAGGGTCAGCGTAAATAGAGAAAAGACAGTGTCCGTAGAGTTTCTTGTTCGTTCTTCTCCATAGAGACCACAAAGATCTACCTACGTTTTGGAACGAGGTACTAAGGTTCGACTTTTAGTTCCATTCAGTAACTTGACAGTTGAAGGGATACCAGAAATTGACAAAAAAAAAAAGGTAGTGACATAGACATAGAATAGAACCTACTCTGTCTACGGGTAGTGAGGTGGTGTAAGAATGAACGAAATTGAATGAACTTATATGCAATCATTTCATTTGAAATTTAATAACTTTTTTTTAGAAACACGATATACACTAGATATTATAAATCTATACACACACTTCACACCCATCTTTACTCTATTTAAATGACAAAAGTAAAAAAAAGGTAAAATAATATTATTTTTATTTTGTTTCTATTAGAAGAAAAAGAAAGGAAATTACTTTTATTAACAATTATTAATTGTTCTTATATTCCACATCTTACCTATGAACATTTAAAGTTTTATTATTAAACCATTTTTTATCATTCATTCTTTACGCAAAATCGTTCACAATCCCAACACTAATAGTTTTATTAGGGTATCATTATTATTCTTTGAACTGTCAAGTTACTGAATAGATAGAATTAAAAGTCGAACCTTAGCTTCAAGTTTCTGATTCAAAAGTGCCTGTTTAATTGAAATAAATGCTTAAACTTTTTTTTTTTTGCTGTATAATATATTCTCGAGCTGCTAATGAAAATAATTAAGAAAATAATTTTCATTAATTAATATTGACAACTTAGAATAATAACGCATAGAAACCTAGTACGAGCTTCAAAAGTACGAGTATTCATACCTTACCATAAATGGTTTAGTAGTCGCAGCGAGCCGAGCCGTCAGTGCTCAAGGTCACGCTCCGTTGAACACAGCTCGCAAGAAATATTTTAAAATGACGGTTTGTTGCGTAAAATACTGCCATAGCACAACCGGTAAACATAAAGGATGTGATAAAATTACATTTCACATGTAAATAGTAACATTATATCTATTACTTTTACGTAAATCGATCTACGAATAAAAATTTTCATAACCTATACATACCCTGTTCACAATAAGATTAGACATTTACAAAAACCTTTTTTACAGTCTGTTCAACCGATTTTGACGCATATTGCGTTGGTGGCATGACAAATGGCAACTGCAGTAAACAGTTGTTATTGTAACCACTTTTTTGCCTCTAATGTCATTCTTAAACCTACGGAATAGAAGTCAAAATCGGTTGAAGGGACTGTAAAAAAGGTTTGTGTTTATGTCTAATCTTATTGTGAACAGGGTATAATTTATTACAATGAAGTGTTGCCAGTGTTGTACGGAAAAATTACCTATAATTCTAAACACTAACATTGTTGGAGTCTACTGTATTGTTCTGGTAGTGTACGTAAAACTCGGAATAATTATTTATTAATGTAGCTGTATGGATCTGCGGTTTTTTTTTGGCGATATTCAGGTTTTTAGTAAATTTTATTTTTTTACCTTGAATTATTTTAACAACTGAAAGCGTAAATAATGTAATTCTGTTGTATCCGTACGTAACATTTTTTAAATGCAATCGTGCTATGGCCCAAATGCATTATTATTTTTCCTAGAATCGGGGAAAAAATATTTCCTAGCAACATTTTTTTACGTGTATACAGTGCGTGTCAGCGGTCGTAATTACATGCCGATCACTCACACATAACCTACTATTGTAGCGTAAATTTTTCATAGACAGCGTATAGAGACTGTCCTTCTATGCGTTATTATTCTAAACAAACTAAAACCATCTCAAATGGAGTTGAAAATGATATACTTAGTTACATACAAACAAAAAAGACAACCGCCTTCAAAAACTATAAAGTAAAAAATATAAACTGTGTTTCGGAAATCGGCAGCTTTGGTTCTGTTTGTTGTTTTGTATTGCCAGTTACTTCCGAAACTTAAGTTATTTCTTCATATCAGTGTAGTTCGATTTCAATGATTATTTTTTCAATTGATAGTGTACATACCTACAAGAAAATATTCTTCCACCCTTATGGGTAGAAAATTAAGGGATGACTGAACTTTTTTGGTGTCACCGTTTCGTAATTACTTTGTATGATAAGAAGAAGGCACTAAAAAGCGAATAAAAAACTTTTTACAAATAAGACAACCGCCTTCAAAAAGTAAAAAATAACTTTTAATTCGCAAGTCGGTGACAATACAAAACAAGCAAAACCAAAGCCGCCGACTTGCGAATTGAAAGTTATTTTTTACTTATTGAAGGCGGTTGTGTCTATTGTAAAAAAAAAATTAATGGTAAAGGTACACATACTTTCATTCATTCAAAGATCTACGTATGTCGTTTCTCTGACCTGATTGTTTTATATTCAATAGTTACACTATAATTAGCAACGATACAGATAATTTTGTTTGATGATAAAATGAAGTTGATGTGGTTTGTTGCAATTAATATAATAATATTTACACCCGTTATACATTTTACATCCGTATGTCAGGTGCGTCTAATATAAACTTAGAAACTACATAAATAAGAATTTGAAATCACATAGTACCTACTTATGTTGAACCTTACCGCAGACGTAAGCAAGATGAAGTCACGGTGCTGGAGCAGACGATCCGGACTCGGAATGAGATGCACCGCGCGGCTGGAGTAGAGCTCGCGGCCACCTGCCACATCTGCCTCAAGACTAAATTCGCTGACGGCGTCGGCCACTCGTGCCACTACTGCCGAGTCAGATGCTGCGCCAGATGCGGCGGCAAAGTTACTCTTCGTTCTAACAAGGTCAACAATACTTATAACGCCTGACAATAAAATCCTCGCTCTAGCCGTTTTGCTTACTTTGTGTTTGCAATCAAATTTAAGTTGTAGTTTAATATGCTATTTTAGTTCCATGGCAACACATAATTATAAGTACCTACCTACAATTCCTAAAAGCACCAATTCTAGACCACTGCTGGGTGTTTTAATTCCAAACAGTAAGAGAAGGCATTGCAAATTATATTTTACTCATCTTAATGAATGTTTGATTAGTGTCCATTGTTACAGGTTATATGGGTATGTATACTGTGCCGTAAGAAACAAGAATTGTTATCTAAAACTGGACAATGGATACACAAAAGTGCTGGACAGGATTCAATGTTATGGCGCATGGAAAATGATCTACGAGGTCTACCGCCACAGCCCGACGGGTCATTCGATAAGCGGCCAAAACTAGAGAGGGCACACAGTGCCGCAGAAAAAGAAAATCTCCCACTTCAAAGATCAGGCAGCGCTCTTCGTCGCCAATACAGTCAACAAGAGCCGAGATGTTACGGGGAGCTTGAGGGATTGGCTAGAACCCATCCGCACCTAGTACACCCGAGACAAAAGGCTGCATACGGGGTGGTCGAGTCGGGGCTACCTCTCTCCTCCCAGTTGTTGCCGCTGACGCCAGCATCACATCCGCTCCTCCCGCCTAGGTCTTCCTCTTCAGATGATGAAGTACCAGAGTGTGTTTCCGATGAAAACGACGAGTATCGTGATCGCGGTAAGTATGCACGCTGGCCTAACACCCGTCACCCGATCCTTTCACTTGTAACACTACAACATCCTTTCCATCCAAGCCGATTTTGTTTATGAACCCTACACACGACACTACACCACAAATACATTAATTAGGTACTTACATGTTCTTTAATCGTATAGATAACGTTGTCATGTTCATCTCTGGCATTACCTACGCAATGATAAAGTTAAGGTGTTCCGTGCGAGGTGTTCATTAATTTAAGTAGCCTCAGGTAATTGTTACTGTTAGTTATCTAAGTATAATTATATCTCACTGAAACTGATAGTGTTGAGCACCTAAACTTATCTGTGTCCATATTATGTATTCCATCACGTTGAATCATGTTGTCATTGTAACATTATAGAGCCCGAATATTATTACAATTCAAGACATAAACACTATTGTTTGCTCAATCAGTCTTATTTTCAGAGAACTTCAAGTCTTAAGGCTTCAAACCTCGCACACAGGAGAATCAGTGTGGCTAGGTTTGGAGCATTATTATTACTGTACACGTATCGTTCGTCGCCACGTACGTTTCGCTTGTTAGCACTATGCCCTATGTACGCGCCCGGTACCAGTCTGGCCACCCGCGACACATACCGCCTGGCGCCTGCGATCTGGCGACGAGTGGCCCTCACCACGACATCCCCTGTTCGCAGGTACAAGTAATGATAAGAGCAGTTCCGAGAGTTCCAGAAGCCAGCGTCAGACGATGTTAAACGAGAAAATGAATAAATTTTTATCGGTGAGAGGGCGAGTTTGGTCGGGAACTTATCTAATTATGCGTTGTAATTATATTGCTGAAGTTTAGATGTGATGATCAGTATTACTGTTGCGTATAACACTTCTTTCTCTGGTGGACCAATTGTGATGGCTGTTCGAACGTCCTATCTCTTCGAAGACACCCGTCTTCATACCTATACTAAAAAGAGCATTCACTCATTATCGCTTTACTAACGAAGTTGTTTATGTTCAAAAAACACATTGTGTTAAACATTGCTTTTTACATGCCAGGTTTAATCAGTGGATGTTCTTCTCTTTTTAAAGATTTCTGTTGTTTGAACCAAAAATTGTGTTACTTATTGCCTACGGCAAATTTAAGTACAAAGTATATCAAAAACACTGTAAAATTTTGTTTCAGTAGGTGGCTTCTGCACTGAATTTATGGTTCAAACAAACGCATGCTTGGGCGAAAAGAAGTGTTCTTGTTCATATTTTTTACTATAAATCCGTTAGAATTGTTTGTGGTCGTGTACTTTATTTTATTGTTGCTGTTTTACTGTCTTACTCGGATAAGTTTGACACATTCTTTCCGCTTGTGCGTGATGATCACCGCTTTCGATTACTTTATTTTGAACCGAAGAAACACGCCGTTTTAATTTATCAAATCATATGAAATTCGTTCAGTAAGCCTTCTTACTAGTCGATACTGAGGAATAATTAGATAGGAAACTGAATTCTGTTAGAAAACAAAGTAAAAATGAGCTTTGGTTCCCGGGCGCGTACACGCGCGTGGGTCCATAACAAGAACGGACGCCGGCGTTGACAAGATGCCTATGTATAGGCAAACGTTGTTATTCATTCGATATCATTCTTAGGACAACTAGAGGCATGTGCTCCAGTTCGGCACCCGCATCTGCGTAGCGCCAACGTGGCTGCCAACAATTATTACAATTTGATTAATCATTCGCCGGCCGATTACGAGGCAGAAGCGCGCGGCCCATTCGACGTGGCGAGAACCGGCCCATCAGGGGGACGCAGTTTTGATTCTGTAACCGATTGCCGGTGGCGGGCCCGCGATGATGGCGAAGGAGCGTACCTGCGCCCATACGCACCAGAAGAGGGACCGCACCCAGATCGAGCTGTGTATAAGAGTGCCTATTTGTGGGAAGACTCCTCAGACAATAGACGGTTCACTGAGAGGAGAAAAAAGACCGTTCGCTTTGATGGGCACGAAGGTGCCGCGACATTCCCGCGCGGAGGCCGCGACGCGTCGGGCGCTCCGCACGACTGGGCCGCACTGCGCTGGGAGCCCGAGCGACAGACCAGCCAAGACTCCGCCACCAAAGACTCGGGCATCGATACCTCTAGCACCTTCACCTCCAGTGAAGACTCGAACAGAGGCGATTGCCCTAAGGTACAGACCGCTTCACATTGTGTCGGTTAGTTGTTGCTTCAAATTAGTACTCATTTATCTATTACTTAGTTCAGTTTGCGGTTTGATTTATGCATATTACCTAGGAAATGTTTACAGATATTTTTGTTGTTTTAGTTATTATTATAAAAATATGTTTTATTGCGAACAGCGTACTTGCCTAGCAAAGATAAAATCCACGTTTTTCTATCTGTACAACAATTTAGGCTTCTCTATATTTTTTACATACCTTACACAAATAAGTATTTAAATTTAGACCAATTTAATTAATTTATACGAAAGTAGAAAGCGTGTTGATGACGATATTGATTTCTATTTCGTTATTTATTGGGTATTGTTGGCTGTAGCATGATTGCATTGGCGAGCATGCGTTACATCCTATCTATGTTGAGTGTGCACTTGTAAATTACACGGTGTTAAAGCTTCGTGGAGTAGCTGTTACTGTTTTGGAATGTATAAGTTCATAAAGCAGTATAAAACATAGTTAATAGAGCTCTTTAGTTTCGAATAGGTAACTTCGATGGAGAAGGTGATAATGAAATAATTAATGTGATAGTGTTATGTGCAGTTCCCGCTGAGCTGGCAGGTGTCCGCGGACGGCACACGCATGATCGGTCACATGGTGCTTCGGAAAAGTGTCGTGGAAGGTAGCACGCACTCATCAGCGGCTATTCTCGGGCTCAAAGTAGTAGGGGGCAAACTCTTACCAGACGGCACGAGAGTCGCAGTGGTGGAAAAAGTCAAAAAGGGGTCCATTGCTGACCTAGAAGGACAACTTAGGATAGGTAAGTTCCGTATGTAAGTCGCTGCTGAAGCTCGATATGTGTAGGACAAGGTGCGAACTAAAACTTTACGAATATTCAGGTGACGAAGTCCTGCAATGGAACGGCGTGCCATTGCAAGGTCGGAGTGCCGACGAGGTGGCAGCGGTGGTAGCCGACAGTAAACATGACCTGCATGTGGAATTAGTAGTATCGCGACCACTGACTGCCACACGCAACCCTGCGCTGCCGTGGAGAACACATAAAGGTACCCTCTGACCCTATTAGGCCGTTTATGTAACGTTAGTTAATCGTTAAAACAGATACTCGATATAATTTTGTACTAACAGCCGAGATTTCAGCAGTTTTATCATATAGAAAGTAAATTCTTAAGTATTAAAATGTAAACCTTTGGTTAGATAAGTTATTATTTTAAAATGCTTCATACCTAGTAGCATTACAAAAATCTTTTCCTGTAAAGAATTAAATTTGTTCTACGTCCGCAGAAGTATACACGGAAGTGATGGGTGGCTGCGAGAAGCCGAGCGTTCTCGTGACGTCACCGGGCTCTCCCGACATGCATTCGCGGCGCCGCCCCGCGCGGTACAACCATCACAACGCAAATGTTGCTGGACGCATCCAGGTTCGTGAATATTCGACGTACTATAAATATAATTCTATTTGCGTTACAAGTAGGTATCTATAGGCAATGGATAACTTAATCAAGCTTAGAAAAAAGAGAAGCCTTTACAGTGTTTAACGTATGCTAATGATAGGGATTACATAGCGGAGGAGGCTTCAACCAAACATGTAAGAATGTCTTGTTGTAAAAATAGTTAGGTACCTATTATACTATATAAGTATATGCATTAGGTACACTGATCTGACTGCTCTCTCACTCCAAACTAATGATACCATGTTCCAAATGTTAAAAAGAGCGAGCCAGTCACTATAAATCGGGCGAAGTTCCAGGGACAAGCCCATGTTATTAATCTGGCGCAATTCCAATCCCCGCTTACTCGTTTTTATTGAGGTTTTTGTAACAAAAACTTAACTAGGTCAAATAGCCCATCTGCAGTGAGTGGCTTTCGCAAATATGTTGTTTGTAGGGAAACAAGATAATTTAATCTTGTTTTAGTATCATGTTATACAATTAGGTAAGTAATCGACAAAACTTACGACTAAACCTAAGTATTGTTTTTCATTACACAGCTCAAAATATACTTCGACGTGACCGCTACACAACTGTGTGTCACAGTTGTATCGGCGAGTGGTCTCACTCCTCGGTCCGACGGATCCCCTCGGTGCCCATACGCAAAAATATTTCTACTACCCGACAAAAGCGAGAAGAGCAAACGACGAACGAAAACCTTGGCGAACACTTTAGAACCAAGGTGGAACCAAAACTTTATCTATTGTGGCATTCGTATCACAGATATAAAGAGGAGAACTTTGGAGGTAAATATTTATTTTTCAGGTAAATACGATTATAAAACTAAATGGTGGCTGGTAATCGAATGGTTTCATACAATTCGTAATTTAAAATTAGTTTTTCTTTTGTGAAGCAATTTATTTTTAAGTAAGTTTTCAGTGAATTGATGCTGATTTTACTGGAGTCTAAAATACAATCTCTGAACCTAGAAGACTAGCAAAAAGCTTACCCTATTAAATGTGTCTGCAACATATCATGAACGTAATTTTATATTTTAAATAGAACATCAATTTTTTTTGTTCGTAAAGGTAACCGTGTGGGACTTAAATCGTTATGGCCCAAACGATTTTCTCGGAGAAGTTCTTCTCGATTTAGACAACATAATGGTGAACCATGAACCTACTTGGTATACATTGAAGCCGCATGAAGAGATGGGTAGCTTCAGCGTAAGTATTATATTTGTTTATTTTACAATTGTATAGTGGACAGAGACAAAAGTTTGATACGTGTCAAAATTTTATACGGCGGAGGTTGGTAGGCATCATTGATCACGAAAAAAAGCCGTGTGATGCCGGTCGCGAATAGCACCACCCCTTTTCTACCCGTGGGTGTCGTAGAAGGCGACAGAGGGATATTGACCAGAGGATGGGAAGCAGCGTCCTTCTGAATACCTAACACCTACTGCGATCGCCAACATGCATCGGCCAAGCATGGCGATTACGAATGAAACCTCCCTTGGGGGGAGACCTATGCTTAGCAGTGGGTCAGGTCACAAATGATGCTATGACGATAATATCTTCCAGGACACTGATCTCCTGTATACCTACATGCGATACGGCAATACAACTTTGATTAAGGGCGGGTTGTTTCAAACAGTCTGTTAACGTTACATACGGACGGTTAAAAAGTTACTATGACTGATGATGTTTAAAGTTCGTTAAATGTAACGGGTTGTTTCAGGACATAAAATTCCGTCAGTTAAAGTTATTCAAAAAGAGATTCCATAATATTCTGACGTTTGACGTAGCTGTCTGACAACACAAAATTACGTTGACTGGTCGGTTATGGTAATAGTAACTTTTTGACGTATGATTTTGTGAAACAACCCATTTTTTTGATTTGACGATAGTTAGTGCCATTTTTTACTATTACCGGTCAGTAATGGTTAGTTGAAGCAACCCGCCCTAAGTATGTCTCGTCATGTTTTTGTAAGGTTAATGTCACTAAATGAATGTTAACTTTCCAGAGGTATCGCGAGGACGAGGCGGATGGCGAGCACCTGTCGCCTCCCTCGACGTCCACGTCCCGCCTGTCCGACTCCGACACGCCGAGCGAGTGCGACCTGCGCCGCCACCACTCGCTGTCGAGCCTCGCATCCAGTTCGAGCCCGCCGCCACCACATGATGTAAGTTTCTCTGTAAATGATTAAAATCATTACAGTACCCGTCGAGCTTTAAGGTCGTAGCACACATATCAAAACGGAAACGGATCGTAACCGTATCGACTCTAGCGGTTTAGTATTATTTGTATGAAACCTTCCTTACCTTAGTCCTTACTGCAAAGCACACTACATTTTGGTTACGTTGCTAACGTTATGTTGACACCTGTTTGACGGCGAGGCAAAAGGCGATACAGTGACGATCCCTTTCCGATTTGATATGTGTGCTACGAACTTTAGCCGCTCCAATGTGACGTTGCCTCCTGGAGGCATTGGCCATTGTTTAACTATTGTTTCTGCTAATTGGACAGTTGAACTCTTAGGGCTCTTACACACGAGCGGCATGTTGCCAACGGCAGAGGTAACTGCAGCCGTTGACATGCCAACTTCAAACGACGACAACGACGGCAGCCGCTGATGTTTGAAGTTGGTAAGTCGACGGCTGCGTCGACCTCTGCCGTTGGCAACATGCCGCTCGTGTGTAAGAGCCTTTAGAAAACTCCCACCTGCCACTGCCACACCTCACATACTTATGAGTCGCAGAGACGATGCCTCACTCATAAAGACGATTTGGGCCAAATAAATAAACGGGTACTGTTTATTATCATTTACTAGGTATTTATTTTCGAGTAAGTAAATATAAAATACGTCAAATTAGGGATGCTCAAGCTATCAGTGAAAGTAAAAGCTATATAATTTGATCGAGGATTAGGTATCATATAATTGGTTTACTTCTACAACATCCGCAAAAGCCAGAGTACCTATAACCTACATGGGTACTCTCGTACCTATATGGGTACCGCGAATCAGTTTGGTGCTAACTTTTTCTTTACAGCGAATGGATATGGATGGAGCCCGGTCCAGTCGCCGCGACATGTCTCCGGCGGGAAGGGTGAGGGCTACCGGCATGAACAGAGAACGCGTGAGTTGTTCGAAATATTGCACGTACTTTTATACGATACTGAAGTTAAACTTATTTCACCGCATGATAAAAGTTTGTTAGAATAATCAATTAAAATTTTGGTCGATAAGGGTTCGAATCCTAGCTAGTACGAGTACCTAACACATATTATGTACCTACATATTTGCATGACTTCCAGAAACAATTTCCCTGAGGAACTTTAATCGGTACTCCTTTGAAGATGATAAAATGATTGAACTGACAAATAATCTTGTTGGTTGTTGTTATAGATATGTAAAATCCATAAGGCTAGCATGAGCATCCAGCTTATATTTTTTACCATATCTATAACGACTGAAGAAAGTACAATTTTTACCATCACAGTAACAGGACACAGTGCCTTAACAACAGGTATTCCAACAAATAAATCACCGTACCTTTTCCGATTTTTCTACAGCCATAGAACACTGCTTAGCGGTAGAAGCGTTCAAAATGTAGTCAGTAAAGCATAGTTGCTTACATTTTGAAATAACACACATAGCTTACTCATCAGTGTTGTTTTTCTCACTTTTGAGTAGAAAGACTGTGGGGGATGTTTGTAAATGTTGTCAGTTAGTAAAGTGTAAGGGTTGGTTTGTGTAGAGCGGCGGCTACAGCGTGGCGCGCTCGCAGTCGGCGGCGGGCGTGGCGCGGCCGGCGCGCGCGCGCAGCAAGTCCCCGCGCCGCTCGCTGTCGCCGCCCAGCGACCGCGACGCCTGGCGCTACTCAGGTGCCGCACCGGCGCCGCCCGACTCTACCCACCAATCACAACCATGGACGCCGTCACCGGCGTCCCAAACTCTTTTCCGATTGGTCCGTGGACGTCGCAATGACAGCGGGCCCTGACCCCGCACGGAACACTGTCGACGAGACACGCACGTTTTTCCGCCGCGTCCGCTCATCACCACTTTACTGTCACTTACTGTTTCACCTCCTAGCTCTCTCCACTTTGATTTTGTTTCACGCATCTTCCGCTGACCTCGTCCTTATCTACCTGATTGAGCACGCTATCCATTATAGGTGTTTATTATGCGTTGTATTCTGATTGTTAAGTATCAATTAAAGTATTATCGAATGAAATCTATGAATACAGCGCATTTAATAATTGTATATTGATGTAATCCATTTCATGTTTAATAATTGCATGTCATTCTGAATCTAAAAGGCAACTTTCGTAAGTTTGTACTTGTTTTGTATGTTTCGAAGAATATCTTGTTTGTTAAGAATGTATTTACTAATATGAATAAAAATCAAAGTTCCAATGGTATTTAATTTTGTCAGAGATATATGTCGATGAGAAAACAAAGTATTGTGATATTGCAGTGAACGAGGACCGGGGTGACGGATCACGGTTGCCGACACACGCGTATGCGCCTCGCTTTCAGTCTCGTTCAGCCACGGCCACGCCCACCACAAGTCCGAAGAAACGACAACTGCCACAAATACCTCATCACCAGGTAACACATTTGTAAATCTTGCCTTAGTTAACAACAACAGCAGCAGTTTCTAATTTAATGATCATGTGGGTAGAGTGAATATTGCCTGATGGCCAGTACCTACTCGTCGCCTGGCTGGTTTACTCAGGCGAGCGACCCATCTAATTATTTTAGTATTGGCCTCTACTAATATTACAATGAAATCCGATCCAGCCTGTCCCTATGCTGTCCTCTCCCAGCAACGCCCTAAGCCGAGGCTCGTACCCCACAGGGGGTGCCCTTAGCGTGTAGTCGCTTAGTTTATAAGCTATTTTGCCCTGGCTGGAGGCCCTAAAAATAATAATTTTTAAGGCACCACAAGAAAGTCCGGTTAAGCAGCCGACAACCTCCTAGGTTGACCTGCGAGATGCCAATCCGAAAAAAAAAAAATATAATATTAAGTTTAATAAAACTATTATCTTAATGTGAGGCATTTCCGCAGGGAGGGCAGAGAGCAGTGCGGGCGCAAGTGTCGGCGGACCTCGAGGAACGTAAGTGGATCGCCCCGCATCACATTGGCGCCACACTCACGTACCGCAGCACGCCACAAGGTCAATACACGCTGCCCTGCCCCAATACCATCACTCTGTAAATGTGTCCGTGTACCTACAGGTATACCTGACAGATATGTGTAAAGTCGCCTGACGGTTCGACCAATAACACGAGTGTCATTTTACACATACAATAAACAGCAGTGCAGGTAACTGTCAGGCATATCGTTGCGTGTATGGTCAGCTTTACTAACACTTCACAATCTGTCACCATATCTTAGTAAGTCTTGTAGGTACCACTTGAAATCCACACGTTAAAATAAAATTGATGTCTACTTAATAACAACCGAGCCCACGGCAGCCAGCTGTGTGTTTTAAATATATTATGTGCTTATTAGAAATTTTAAAAACGCACAATAAGAATCGTCCATCAGTTTAATACTGATGTATAAAATGTTTAATACTGCATCACGTACGCACATAATAGAGAAACAGCAAAGCGTAACGTGTATCATTAAACCTGTATATCAGTGAGAGCAATTATAATGTAGGGTGGGAAAGACATTACGCAGGACTGTCCGACTCCGAGCTGGCGGCGCGCGGCGGGGGCGCGGGCGCGGGGGGCTGGGCCCCGCGGCGCCGCCTGTCACCCGACAACGCCGCGCAGGACTCCGACCTTGAGTCCGTCGCCTCCGTCACGTCCAGCGCCTTCAGTACGCAGTCCGAGCGACCGAGACCGACCAGGATGCTCAGGTACGCACAACGCATCATTATGAATGTCCACGAAAAACCTAAAGGATCATACATGTAAATAATTATGTTTAACGTTTAAATCAATCGTATTCAAAGGAAAAAAGAATGTAAAGTAAAAAGTTATTATTAACATAACTTTACAGCCGGAAACGAATCCTTCCTCTTCACAGTACATCTTCTTCTTGCGATAGTGCTACCCCTGTCCCTCACTCGTACCGATTTTGCCGTACTGATCGTCCCCCTCACCGGCTACTGCCGTACATCTGCATCCCGGCGGGTGCGGAGCGCGCGCTGCGCCGGCGCCTGCGCCCCCGCGCCGCCCCGCAGCCGCCGCGCCCCCCCCGCCGCCTGCGCCGCATCCTCGCTCGCAGTCGCTCCGCCGGCTCCTGCACTAGAGAACGCTCCCACCGGCACGCTTACGAACGAAGTTATAGTTGCCCCGAATACCCTGTACACACCAATACGTATAAAATTACCGAAAACAACAAAGATTACATCTTTCATATGGCGCTATCCCGCACATCAAGACCATCCCTTCTCACAACTATTTCTATAAATAGGGAGCATAGGGCTTTACCCGCGGACGTATATTATGGTCCAATGCCGACATTAGCAAAAATACAAATGCATCCGAGCAGAAAAAAGGTGCAACTTCAGCCTGAATCTAGGAACTGGTACTCAGAAATGTCTAATAGCGTCGCGAAAGATCTACCACAAATATGTAAGGAAACTAGGCGAAGAAAACTCCCTAAAGTAGAAAGCTTAACTAACTCGCGCGTAAGATTACTTCCTAAAATTCCGAATGTTGCAATAAATAGTGGAACTATAGATGTAATACAAAAAACTGACATACATTCTCAATATCAAGGTTATGACAGCGACGGTAGTGAACCTGAAACTACAATCCATGTGAGCATTGAGAAGCAGAACAGTTTCCATCTTGAGAACACTAAAACAAATAAAATTCAGTCGTTCGAAACATCGGATGCACATCAAATAATAAATAAAACCGAGTTTAATCCCATTGTATCTCAAATTAGTAGAAAAAAGTTACTATCGCTCGATTTGAAAACCAATTATGATCAAAAGAGTCCTAATCAAACAAAGTCGTTTGAGGCATATACAATTAAAGAAATTCTCAAAAGTCCCAAAGATGTGCTAGAGGCCAAAGTAGATAAAAAAGTTAAACCTAAAATCGAGCGAAGACGAAATTCTGATTCATTAGTGACATTGAAAAGTTCACATTCAAGTTCACCCCAAGATTTATCAACACCTGATCAGATTAATAACATGTTTAAGAGAATGAGTATATCTTCAACAAAAACTTTAGATACTACTGACTCTCAAGTTGAAAATAATAAAAAGAAGTACGGCAATACCGTCAGTATTAACGAAATTCCTACCTTCCAAGAATATCGTTCACCCAACTCCCTTTCTCCTCAATCCAGTATTGATTTCTCGTTCAAAAAACCTTTGCCTTCCATTATTAAAAAAGCTCGCACACGGTCGTATTCTTTAGCAGCGACATATCATCTAGATCGAGAGTTTAGTTTTATGGCTAATTCTTTATCTGTTGCTCTTTCTCCCCCGAATCTCGGCTCGCCCCGTCGTGCGCTCACTCCCGTCGCCTCACACCTGCCACTTGATGACACTCATCAAAACATTAATGACGCGGCGATGGAACCCTCCACCTTGGACGAATCGGCTGCCTGCGCTACATCTCAATCAACGCTTGCGACGCCTCAACCAAATTTTCAACGACGTGATATAAATCTTTATAAAAAACATGCACAACCTCCACACCAACGAAATTCAAAACGCAGTAATGACTACGGAGGACGAGAGAACGGACGCGGCAATGGCAGCAACCAACAGCAACAGCCTCTAGAGAGACGAGAGTCACGCCGCGGACAGTTTACTAGGAGTTTGAGCAACGCAGATGTGCCGCCGGATGAAAAAGCAGGTAATTCATAAGACAAGGGTGGTTTGATACCTTAATACTAACGTTTAAAATAAGGTGTAACTTTTACCAAAGACGGCAGCCTCAGCGACACTGCTCTTGGCGGGGCGGGCGAGCTGGAGCCTGCCAGCGACGATGTGCTACTGAAAGCAGAACCACGAGACTACTTCGGTCCTGGTATGGGCAAGAAGAGCAATTCCACTTCGCAATTGTCAGCAACAGGTGAATTAAATACCTTGTGACTTATCCCTTAAATGCATTTTGGGCCTTTGAATGTGAACAAAGGTTTATATTTTTTTTTATTTAGTAAACAATTCAAGTGTTGGTACGATAATCACAGGACGGAAACGGAGGTTAGGTTTTGGTAAACGTGGAAAAAATTCGTTTACGGTGCAACGGAGCGAGGAAGTGGGGCCCGAAATGCGAGCTGGCATGGGTGGAGTGTCACGAGCTTCTTCAGCCTCTAGCGAAAACGACGAAGACAGGTTCGCGGTGCTCGGTACCGACGACATTGACACAATAGTGCACCGGCATGGGGCGGTAGCTCACTCGCGTTTTACTGGTCCATGTTACAAAGGTCACCGAGAAACGACAGAGAGGCTATCTGCATTAACGTACCAAATTATGGTTAATTATGAAATACAGCATGTTACAATCATATAACAAATAAATGTGCAATGTCGCTTTATGTAAAGTAAGCTAATGTAGAGCTTTATCTGGTAAATGTTATTTCAATAAAATGGACGCTAATATTTTAGTCACAAATATTTGTACCTTGTTAGAGTACCTATCAGGCTATCAGTTCTAAACATGGGCTTGTCGTAGTAGAAAATAATTGTATTTATACGGATTCAATTTAAGATTTTGCGTTATCTTTTATTTTTTTAATGTCACGTCTTATTTGGGTCTTTTCGTCGTATCATGACGTGATACGAAATTTGTTAAATTGTGTTATTACGTATGTCGCTAAAGTTTTTAGTTTTAACCCAACTCTGAAATAGACCTGTGCCTATTTTCTCCCTATGTTATTATTAATGTCCAAGTAACATTGATTGGCCATCCAGAAATTATAACTTACTAAAATGTTATATATGTAAATAATCGCACTTAGATCAATACAAACCAGCTACTGGAAATGAAAAGCACTACGGTAACTTACAAAATTTCAAATATACCTATGTGAAATCATATCTATGTGTTGTATCCATTAATAATGATGAAACCAAAACATTATTTCAAGTTCCAAAACATGTAAAATGAAAGCAATGATTCCCAAAGGTATGCCATCCAAACTATGTAGTGTAATGTGCTTTTCGACGGGTAATAAATGTATGTTGCGCCGGTGCTCGCGGCGGACTGTGCGACAGCGCGCGCGTCTCGCTCGGAGGGCGGCGCGGGCGCGCGGCGCAAGCGCTCCGGCACCACCACCACGTTCAAGCGCTCGCACGAGGTGTGCGCGACCAGCCTGGTGTCCATATCTAGCTCGGAGGGATCCTCGTAAGTCGCGCTCGGCCTCCGTGTCATGCCGCAGTTCGCCAGCTGCCTGCAGAGTTACATTTTTGTATGTGCGCCTCGATGTTGCTCGCGTCTTCTACATCTGCCCCACTCTGTGTGCCTTTCGTCTTGTCAAAGCATGATTCCAGTTATATTGGTGTTTCACTCATCTTTTCTGTTCAGCACGCACGTGTCTTCTCTTGCATAGGCATCGCACCCTCGTTAAGTAGGTAACGTGAGACTGCTACATGTAGGTATCTCCGGTGTCTCTACGCCCTCCATGTTCGACGATTGTTAACATTTTCAGTACTTGGCCGGAGGGAGACGATGTCGTCGGTTGAGGACGAAGCGTTCCTGCATTCATGATGCACGATTGTGATTGAATGATAAATGTTGCCTGAAAGCCTACGATGTATGCACCTATTTTTTTGGTCCGTTACACAAACTTTTGTCTGATCGATGTACACACATACCTACCTACATCAACAATCATGCATGTTTCACCGAAATAATCACTTGTCATTTTCCATATTATTAAGTTTTGCATAGGGTAATTAAAATCTTACACATACCTAGTTAAACGTGGGTTTGGAGGGCATCAGTCTGTTTAATTAATTTCTATGAAATATGACATAACAATGAATGACGATGTAATGAGAATATATAAAAAGAAATAGGTTGGGTGTGGTGTTGGTGGGTAATTGGAATTAGGAAACATCACAGATTTTAAGATAATAATGAAATAAAATTGTAGATAGCCTGTTACGAAGTAAGAATAGATATCGATTGTGTTTCAACTTCATTACTATTTACTTTCTTAAACATTACCTTCATAGTATAGATTTAATATTTAATCCACTGTTAAATCTACTACCTATCTACTTAATAGATGCAGACCATTCTCTAGCGTTTCTTGCACCTTTACACAATTACATCTACTAGTGAGATGTCTTGATTCTTTTATAGAACCTAGTACCTGGAATTCACGTACTCTGCCCTAACTTTACCAATCGATGCATCCGAACGACTACCGCCCTCTTCTTCACTATTGTATCAATGTTGTAAATGTTGTATTTTATTTTATTCTTTATTACTATCCCTTTGGTAGTGGCTAAAATGATCTGGTTAATATTTTTATAATCACATTACATACTAACATTTACCTTTTATGTGATACTTTGTTTTCAACCACTAAATTGCATTTATTTCAATACTTTATCATTTTTGTAAATTGATTTTAATCATTCCACTTTGAAGTATTATAATCTAAAGTAGGTATGCTTATATTAAAATTATCTTAGTGCCGAAATTGAGTGACCTAATTCAGTGGAACCGCTTTGAAGATAATTGACATCACCTGTTTCTAATAATGGCATTAGCTGATAACACGACGTTTACGTGTATTAACTATAACGTGATACCTGTTTTTAGATGGTCTCCCGGTATGAGAGGCTCTGGCTCGGACAGCGGTGGCCTGTCAGACTTCATTGATGGCTTAGGCCCAGGACAACTGGTCGGCAGACAGTTGCTCGGTGCGCCCACGCAGGGCGACGTACAACTGTCTATGTGTTACCAGAAAGGATTTCTTGAGGTTAATGCTTGATCCTGTTGAAGTACACATAAACAATTATTGTTATTAGATCTCTTTTGGCAGCTTAACCGTCATCCTAAACCGGTGTTGGTCCAGAGTCAACGTGTGTGAACGTTTACGTAGCGTAGCCGCTGCGCAAACAGTAGAGACGGAATAGTTGTTTTTTTCTTTACCGACCCAAGGGTGTATACAGGTTGTCCGGTAATTAATGGATAACCTTGAAATGGCTTATAGTAGAACTTATGGCCATTCAGAAAAAAAAATACGAAAAAAATCTATCATAAGTAGTGTGTACCTATACTCCATTTATAATAGCATTAGAAAAAAGAGGTTCATAGAAGCAGGAATGCAAAACATTTTATTTCAAAGCTAAGTTAAAACAATTTTTATAAAACTTATTTTAACATAATTTTGATAAATAGATCTAAGATACTACTAAATATGGACGTATAATATTATAAACAGAATAAAAGTCTTTTAAAGATTAGGTAACATTTTAAATTTGGTAGAATTACAGTGAAACGAACAACATTCCGGGTATTGTTCATCCCTGCTTCTGTTTGGTTTTTAGCATTGACACTGTCATTTAATTAATATACAATTAAATATACAACTAAATGAAAGCCACATCATTTTAAAAGATAAATTATTAGAATAGTTACAAATACGCGTGTCAGAATAAAGGGTATAATTGGCAACACTAAAAAGGCAATTAATAGCTCTATATTAAATACACATACTTATATGCTCAAATAATATTATTATTTAAGAACAGAATAGTGAAATGAAAATACTTTGTGTAGGAAACATATATTTTATTGTAATATTTCAGACTCAAAATTATTTATTTCAATTCAACCATTTACAGGTACTTTTGAATTGTCAGAGTCAGTTAGAAAGCTGAATCTAGTTGCTCGTTCCAAAGGGTAGATTTCTATGGAGAAGAACGAGCAAGAAACTCCATGAACACTCTTTTAAAATCAGTAATATTTTACAAATTTAGGTTACATCATTCATGTCATAACAACTAGGTACATATAATTTAATATTAACATTATACATATACATAGCCTTTCATAGTTATCATCATAATTATACTTATCTATTATTTTCTTCGGGAGCTCCGTACCGATCAACGTTTCGATCAAAAGTGATTCAATGAAGTCGGAACACTCGCTTTTATAAGCGGCGATAAACAAGTATGATTCATAAACGGTGACAAGCAAATATGATTCATACTTATTTGCCATCCAAAGTTTAAACACACTTTATTCTATTTAAAATGATGTTATTTACTATACTTCTACTGCATTTAATAAGAAATTAATTATTACTTTATATTATAACACGAATTACGTAGTTATGTATTAATTACATCGATATAAATCTAACACGGCCATACTGACAAGTACTTCGCTCTCGAAGTACAAACACAATATTCTTATTACATAAAGGTACATTTTGTTTACATAACATCAGTAATCGTTTTCATAATCATCATGGTATAATCAATAATCATAATATACACATCATCATCATAATCACAAATTCATAATATACACATCATCATCATCACAAATTCATCATAATCACAAATTCATTATATTCACATCATCATCATAATCACAAATTCATAATATTCACATCATCATCATAATCACAAATTCATATAATAATAAGTAACACAATTATTACATAATAATTTCAAGAAAACAAAAATAAGGGTACTTGACTTTGTACATAATGTGATCCGGTCGGCGGCCCAACAAGAAGTGGCCGGACAGACATTGTGCCTGGCTTATATACCCTATTCTAAGTCAAGTCTACTGATCGACTAATAACAAACTATGTTAATATAAAAATCAACAATAATAATATGTAAAAATATTAGTAGATAACTAAATAGTACATTCAGAGAATATACATAAAGAATTAAAGAATTTCTAATTAATTTTAATAACAATTTTTATCAAGCGGGAATTACTATAACTTCCGTTAACAGTTAGCAACATTTAAAGTAGTCAAATGCACAACAATTATTGATTAAACTTTAACCTATTTTGTCACGGCCATGCCGACTTGTAGTTCGCTCTCGGATTACATAAAATAAAAACTTAATACTAATCATAAATAAATACACTTTTGTAGGGAAACTTAATGTTAATACATTTTATTCATTGTTATAGTCCAACTCATCACATTAAGAGGACAAAATAACTTTGTAGGGAAACTTAATGTTAATACATTTTATTCATGGTTATAGTCCAACTCATCACATTAAGAGGACAAAATAACTTTGTAGGGAAACTTAATGTTAATACATTTTATTCATTGTTATAGTCCAACTCATCACATTAAGAGGACAAAATAACAACGGTCAGTACTTTGCCATCAATCTCAACCCCTCACCTGCTGCACATGAGACGGGCTAGACCAAAGACTGACTTCAGCAGTTCCAATCACATAAATTTTCCTTCATTCTATTTGTCACATTAGACATTAATACATAAATTCATATGAATAATTACACAAAAGTAACATTATTCGATGGTATAATCAATAATCACACCTTACTGGGTAGACCAAACACCCGCAGTCAGTGAAGCTTAATCACCCGCAGTCAGTGAATGTCATAATACATATATCACAGCTAAGAATCCATCCATAATAATACAATCATATCTTAAACTAACATTATAATAAATCTACTACAGCGTTTTGTTCAGTCCACTATCCAGGCCATAGGCGATTTTTTTTTTCTTTTGCAACTATTATACTTCTCTGATTTCCAATACCCCTTAATGAGAACCTGGCATTATCTAATATGTTCATAATTTCGTAACATCCCTTAAAGAACAATGGCGAAATCTTAGCTGACTTAAATTTGAGCGTCTAAAAGTAGAAAAGACTCGTCTAAAAGACTATATACGAAAGAAATTCCTTCATTTTTCTACGATTTTTTAAAGTATCACATTAACCAGTTAGGGCCGGATAAAAAAAAATATATTAAATGAAAACTTATTTGACTTTTTCATTAAAGTTTCGTGTTGCCATTTTATATTTACTCTGCCAAGTGACAGCAAGTACAGTATAAAAGTATTGTAATCAGTTTGTTATTACAATTAAACGGGGTAATTGAATTAACAATACAGTTTATTTATAAGTGCAATTGTTTTTTGCAGGTAGGTAAAAATACTGTGGTGTAAGATAAATAAATTAGTTTCGATTGATGACCGGCAAAAAGACTAGTAACCAAAATCTAAAACAAATAGCTTGGTAATTGACCAAGAGTCGTAGACAGATCTGTCAGTGACACACAGAGTAAAAATAATATTATTGACAACACTGTTGATTAGTTGAATAGTTGATATTGATGTTCATGTTGCATTACAACTGGGATTACCAACCTTATACAATATTTGTACAAGATATTTCATTCTGAATTAACTAGGTAAAGAAAATACTATTGCGATATTGCCCTTTTACTACGTCAATTTGGATTATAAAAGTTACCATAGACATAACCTACAAAAGTTCATGACCAAACATCTATTATTCTCGGCCTTCTCGAACAAAAAATCTTGCACAAACCAGTTCAGAAGGTGACGCTGAGTTAAATAGCATTTTTTTCATTTAAATACGTAGGAATTTAATCTCAACTAAATCAATGTATGGGCGGCTGCCATTGTTCTTTGCTGTTAGTTTGTTATGTCGCCTATGGCCTTGATTTACATAACAGTATCACCTACGCTATAATTTATGTTATCTCTACGCGTTTGGTCAAAGCGGTCTTTGAATGTATCGGCAACAATTTTAAAACGTTGATGTGCTAACTGACGATCGGTCGTTACGTCAATATTTATATTACTATCTTGTATTACCTCATCTAATCGAGCTTGTATACACGGGATGTTCGAGTTTCTGCTAACAAGCAGCCTAATAGGTGAAAAACCAGTTGATTGCTGTACGGTAATGTATGGACAATTGGACTTTCCACAAAACGCTCGGCCAGTCTGACACATTACCACACCTAGTAGCTAACATATTGATTACGGTTAAGACGTATCTTTTGGCACGTGATGCTCTAAATAACGAACAAACTAAATTCAGTGCCAACAGGAAAAATCTTTTTCCATGCTAACCCTTCAGAATCTACAGTGATTTGAATGTCAGGATGATTAACCACATTCCTACCAATAAGAAGATCATATGGAAAGTCTTGGTCACGGGCCACATGTAAATCTAGTTGTATACAAACATCTACAAATTTAACTGTCACTGTGATAGTTGCAAAAATATTAATTTGCCGTATGTGAATTGTTCCCACATACCATCATTACCATGTATTTTACCGTTACCTATTCTACTAATTCTACTAACATATATTGAGTATGGTAAGAATATATAATTTAGTCGTTTGGCAATAGATTCCCGTATAATACTAGAACTTACTCCTGTGTCGACAATAGGTCAATAGACATGTTGCGAATTGTAACGTTAGTGGGCTTAAAGTTTGAAACATTACATAAAGTATTGACTCGAACATCTAGTCATTGATCTTTGAAAGTTTATTTGCTGTTTGGTCAAATTTACACGTTCAAAATACAAGTTGTTACATCATCTAACTTTATTAAAACTGTAATTAATAATTAATAATTTTTCATTTTTTTTTTCATCACATGGAAGTATAACATTTCTTTTTCTGAGTTTTCTCATCCAATTTTGGGATTGGCATAAAACGTTTCTCAGGTAATTGATCTAATGGTTGCTTTTTAGTCTCTACGTAAGCAGAAAACTAAACTAAAATTCTGATGTTGACGAGTCTGAACAATAAATTACAGCTTTATACAATCAAACCGAGATTTTTTTTTTTTTTTTTCGTGTGGGTACATTCAAGTTAATTCAGCACAGAAATTTTCCTATTATCGACCTTCTTGGGGTTGCTAGGACTCGTACCATATTAAAACAGAGCCCTTGGGGGCCTTACCTCCCTTTGCGGCTTTAGTTAAGTTGCTCCAACCAAACTCTTCTCCAAGCTTGTCATTGTCTGGACACCACGCCACTACGCCGCTGTCAGTGGTGGCGGGATCGAATATCGGGAGAGCCACGTCATCCTGCCGATTCTTACTGGACAACGCTTCTTTGATAGTAGTAAGCAGCTTTAGTTGAATCTCTGGTTCTATTTCGGTAGCAACAATAACCCTGAAAATATAGTTAGATTAGTTTAGCACATGGTATCCCACTTCTGATGTCAGAATAAAGGGTATAATTGGCAACACTAAAAAGGCAATTAATAGCTCTATATTAAATACACATACTTATATGCTCAAATAATATTATTATTTAAGAACAGAATAGTGAAATGAAAATACTTTGTGTAGGAAACATATATTTTATTGTAATATTTCAGACTCAAAATTATTTATTTCAATTCAACCATTTACAGGTACTTTTGAATTGTCAGAGTCAGTTAGAAAGCTGAATCTAGTTGCTCGTTCCAAAGGGTAGATTTCTATGGAGAAGAACGAGCAAGAAACTCCATGAACACTCTTTTAAAATCAGTAATATTTTACAAATTTAGGTTACATCATTCATGTCATAACAACTAGGTACATATAATTTAATATTAACATTATACATATACATAGCCTTTCATAGTTATCATCATAATTATACTTATCTATTATTTTCTTCGGGAGCTCCGTACCGATCAACGTTTCGATCAAAAGTGATTCAATGAAGTCGGAACACTCGCTTTTATAAGCGGCGATAAACAAGTATGATTCATAAACGGTGACAAGCAAATATGATTCATACTTATTTGCCATCCAAAGTTTAAACACACTTTATTCTATTTAAAATGATGTTATTTACTATACTTCTACTGCATTTAATAAGAAATTAATTATTACTTTATATTATAACACGAATTACGTAGTTATGTATTAATTACATCGATATAAATCTAACACGCGCGACAGCTTCTGTAAAAAAAAAAAATTGGTTGTCTGTAAAGTCGGTTTACTGACGATAGTTGAACGTGACAACGCGAAAGAATCATTACCTTTATCGCTGTAATTATCGTTGCTATAAACAATTGACACCACATTCACTTTTCACTTGGAACGCTTCAGAGCGAGGTAACGCCGCAGAGCGAGGTAACGCCGCATGACGTCATGTAACGCCGTAACGCTGCATGACGTCTTGTTTTTTCGTGCGTGCAGCCGGCTCTATCGAATTATAAGACGTTGTCACGTCAAAAAAATATAATAAATTCGGTGTCTATCGTAACTTTAGCATGTTTATTGTACTTTTGTTACAAAGTGTGCATTAAAAAGAACCTTTTTTAACTTCTGTCTAATGCTATTGTAAATGGAGTATAAGCATTAAAAAAAAATCCTTATTTAACTTTATTGAACACTGCGACTAGAAATTATTATTTTTTTCGTTTTTTTTCTTAATGGCCATAAGTTCTACTATAAGCCATTTCAAGGTTATCCATTAATTACCCGACACCCTGTATATATCCAGTGTTGTTCATGTTCATCTGGAAACTCGACACATATACCAATTAATATAAGTTTCGTCCAGATTAAATTCCAAGTTTGAACACTGAGGCGAATTGGCGCTGTTCCAGGTGGAGGTAATCCGCGCCCGAGGTCTGGTATCGCAGCCAGGTAGACGAACACTGCCTGCGCCGTACATTAAAGTCTATCTAGTGAGCGGCAAGCGTTGCATTGCTAAAGCTAAGACGAGCACGGCGCGCCGAACACTCGACCCACTCTATCAACAAACGCTTACCTTTAGAGAAAACTTTAAAGGTTGCATATTACAGGTGAGCTTGTGTAATTTGTTTTCTAATAGAAAGATCGCGTTGTTCGGTCAGTGCATTGGTGACTAACATAAGTAGCTTTCCTCTAACGCTGACGCCGCGAGTTGCTTATTTTCCGGTCAGTAAAGACGTCGGCAAAGGATGGAAGACTAGATTGCCTGAAAACGTTTTTGGTGGATTAGGGCCGCTATACACATGAGCGGCGGGTCGTTACATTCGGAAGGTTGTATTGAGAATGCCAAACCAAAAAGGTCGACTCGCTCAAGCGTGTAGCGACCCCGCTTTAAATGCGCCAAAACCATGGGTTTTAAGGTCCCTAGCTTGTCTTGAAAGTTTGGTTCGAATGGTAGCTCAACAATGTAGCGACCTTCTTCGTCGCGAGTTGTTGTGTTCTTGTACATCCTGTGACATCCCGGAGTTTTCTGCTGTCTTCAACTGTCCAGAAGTGTTGAATGTCTGCGATGTTATTTATCACAACGTTGCATTGAAATGTTGTTTGCCTATTCCTGCATAAAACCCAGCTCAAACGTGTTTGCCGTGCAGCTTTTGTTTTTTGTTCGTGTCTGATGATACCTTCTTGATTAATGATATTTGAGCATATCTCCGCCCTAAGTGAAAATCTGAACCATCCAACGTTATATTTTCAAAAAATTGCATGCATTTCTAGTTAAGTGAATTATTTTTTCTGCCAATATAACGGAAAATATAACGTTGGATGATTCAGATTTTCACTTAGGGCGGAGATGTGCTCAAACATCATTCATAAAGTAGGTATCATCAGACACGAACAAAAAACAAAATTCAAGTTGACAATTCAATTCTTGCAGTGAATGAAACTAATACGATGTCATATTTGTATACATGCAGGTGACAGTGTGGGGTGATTATGGACGCATAGAGGGTAAAAAGGTATTCATGGGCGTGGCGCAGATCATGCTCGATGACCTTAACCTCTCAAATATCGTCATAGGATGGTACAAACTCTTCGGAACTACTTCATTGGTAAAAATTTGAAACTAAAATAGTTTCTGTTGGTAAACATAGGTACTTGTTGCCAATTTAATAAAAAAAACATATTTTTCTTTTCAGTAACCAAGGTTCTACACTGTCTACAAGTGTCAGGCGAACCTATATCACAATAAAAAAATTATAACTTGTCCAAATAATAAATCTAGTGATACTGCTTTAATATCATGATAAAACGCAAATTATCTTGAATATAGGAAATTTTCTATAAAACGAAAGATATAAAATAATAATAATAATAATTTGTATATTTATTTTCTTTTGGAATGCCTACCGGAGTTTTGAATAGATAGCATTTTATAGCAATGAAACAAATGTATAGTGTACTCAATAATATGTAATTAAGTATTAAAAGCCAAATGGAATTCATGTATTTTTTTTATCCTTAACAGCCAATTTCATAACTCTTGAACAAGTGGCTTAAATATCTCAAATTATCAACTATAATTCATTTTAGAAACGTATAAATTAAAGATAACGTGAGGTGAAATTGGCTCATGAACCCTTTTATATACTTTCCATATCTTTTAGGCATAAATAAATTCCGGGTCGATCAAAAAATAAAGACATTATTTCCATATTTATATTCCACAGATATGTGTATAACATTTCCATATTTAGCAATCCATCTTATTGCGTCTAATACATCAATCAGTCTATACCGCTTTTACCGCCTGACGTGTACAACGGTATCGAATCCATAAAAGTATAGTTTACAATCAACATTATTAATACTAGCTAGAGAAAAGAGGCAAAGTCACGTGTATAAAGATTGTCAGGTGAAAGATTTCTGTGTTTATAAAATCGACATAATGAGATTTCACTCTCAATGGTGACTTATGCTATAACACAGTTAGGTAGATACTAACCTTGATTTTAAAAAAACTTGTTGAGTAATCTATAGTTCTGTACAAACTAATGTATTGGCCTATATTAAACGTCTAAAAACTGTCTCAAACTCAACACTTAGTGCAACATTTGTTTAGGTTGTTTGGAAGGCGAAGCACCCGGTAACCTGCCTTCGCCTGTCCTCTTCACGCCCGTAGATTTTATATCTGCAAAAAACATATCATTATAAGACATCATTTTGTAAACTACTCTTACATGGCTCTTATATGGTACAATAGGCGCCAAATATAACCGATTGAATAGCTAGTTCAAAATTATGTGAACATGAAAAATAAACTCTAATGGTCTTATTCATAAAAAATGCTTTTCGAGGGTTTAAAACATTCATTAGTTTTAGTGCATAAAAAACCTTTGATAAAATTTTGCTTTCATATACGATCCATAAACCTACTTTAACTAAAATTTCATTATAAATCAAAATGTTGGCATTATAATG
This sequence comes from Charanyca ferruginea, assembly GCA_947361185.1. NCBI lineage: Eukaryota > Metazoa > Arthropoda > Insecta > Lepidoptera > Noctuidae > Charanyca > Charanyca ferruginea. The sequence goes on along the minus strand of OX376059.1, from coordinate 12,919,745 downwards.
AAATTATACAACAAAAAGCACATCGAATCGACCAAGGAGAATATCTATCTACGCACCGATTAATTCTGATTATATATACTACTCAAAACAAAATAAGGGCCACGAGGTATTTTTTCATTTTGGTGTAATTTATTAAACATTTACATATTGAAAGTAGTAAAATATTGAGTATACAAACTCTTTGATACCTAAACTTTTTAATATTGTAGTATTCATCTAATGCTGGCAACAATTTTAAATAAAATTTGATTTAAAATCCTTTTTGAAAATTTTGATTCCATTTTCTTTGACGTTTTGCTTTCCTTAGCTTCTTGGTTTATTAGAAATGATCAAAGTTCATTGATATCTCGAGTCAGAAACATCTTTTGCATTAAGCCACAAGCACGCAGGCGTCATATGGACTCGCTGTCAGCAACCAGAGCCGTTACGATGATTGAAGAAGGTCATTCGCAGCGATCTGTGGGTTTGCAATTGGGATTTTCTCGAAGAGCTATTCAAAATCTATGGAATCGTTTTCAAAAGACCGGCAGTGTTAGAAGAAGACCTGGTTCGGGCAGAGTTCGCATTACAACAGCTCAAGAGGATCGTTACATTCGATAAGTGCGCGCCGAGATCGCACAACGACGGCCCGCAAGCTGCAAAATCGTTTACGGCTGACAACGGGTACTCGTGTCAGTGACCAAACTATTCGCAATCGATTGCATGAAGACCAGCAGGCATCAAGAAGGCGAGTTGTTCGTGTTCCATTAACCAGGAATCATCGTGCAAATCGTTTAAGATTTTCCCGTCAACATTTGGACTGGGACATAAACCAATGGGGCATGGAGCTCTTCACAGACGAATGCAAAGTTACATTTTTTAACGACGATTGGCGTATTAGAGTATGGAGAAGACGCGGCGAGAGATTTTCAGAAGCCTGCATCCATGAAGTCGATCGTTTTGGTGGTCCAAATGTAATAATTTGGGGCGGGATAAGCTTACACGGCAAAACTGAGCTCGCTATTTTAAATGAGGGTACTGTTACTGCTCAGCGGTATATTGAGGAAGTTGTCAGACCACATGTGATCCCATTTGCACAGCGAGCGGGTCCTGGAATCATCTTGATGCAAGACAATGCTCGTGCACACACGGCTCAAGCGACTCGGTTTGTACTGGAAGACTCTCAAATTCAAGTCTGCGGTCCGGGGCCGGCGAACAGTCCGGACTTAAATCCAATAGAGCACATGTGGGATCAGTTGAAACGAAGAGTTAGAGACGGTGATCAGGAAATTCACAACCAACAGCAACTCATCAATGCTGTGAAAAGGACCTGGGAAGAGATTCCAATGGAACATGTCAGGCATTTGATTGAGAGCATGCACTCCAGGCTTCAGGAGTGCGTAGCTAAACGAGGAGGGCATACCCGTTACTAAAAGATGAGCATGGAGTATTTTCTTTTGTTTTCAGTAACTTTACGTTATTTTTATTTTTAACCTAAAATGTGTTTTTTCTTTCAAAAGCAAATAAACTTTTTAATCATTATTATTTGAATAAATTTATTGGTCTACATGGTAAAAACAACATTAGTTTTCGTTATGGAGACAAAAAATATAAATTGGTTTTATTATTTTCATGGTACAGACAAAATACCTTGTGGCCCTTATTTTGTTTTGAGTAGTATATATTATTATTACGTAGTTTAAACTATTGTATTGTCTACAGATTCGACACTTTTGACGCGCTAACGTCATTGCTATTTCAATTATGTCAATTTTGATATTGTAAATGTATATCGCTCGAAAACTTGAGTTACGTAAAATTTATATTATTAAAAATAGAATCAAGACCGGAAACCAGTTCTAGTAAAAGGCAAAGGAATGAAAACTGGTTGGAGGAGGGCAAGGTTTGTATTGCTTCAGCTAGAATGTTGTTTTGAAAACATTCTCAATTGTACCTACTTATGCATGCTTTTTCTTCTATTCCTTAAATTGTTTAGAAAGTATTAGTCAAGGAGAGGGTCTCCAAAATATAAACTAAAAATACTGACGCAAACACCAGCGCCGGAAATGTGGCGGCTTTTCTTTATTTACGAATTAGGTACACACAGCTCCGGGTGAGATTTCTCTGAAGCTATGTACCTATCCTAAAATTATGATGAATTTTGTGTAAGTAGGTAGGCCTAAACCTAACGTTTTATGTTTCAGTTTTAACAATATAGCCAAGACCCCACGAACCCTACAACTGTTTTTTGTGAGCGGAAACAGAGGTTTCAAACAGATGGTGGTCCGCCACTTACTTCTGAACCAGCAAGTGGGGAAGATTTTGATATTCTAAAAACCAAATCAAAGTATTAAAACAATATATTCAACCTTGTTTTTTATTACCGAACTACTCAATAAAATGTCTCCTTATACAGGGTAATTGAAAAAATACCCAAAACCAATTAATCCTCACTTCGTATCATCACCCTGAACAACATTTGTTCTACGACTTTTCAAAATTCGAAACATTTTTTTTTCATACAAAAAATATAACCACACTTTAAATTTTGCATAATGTATTTTTTCTGACACGGCCGACGAAAGGTCAGCAATCAGCTGTGCCAGTACATTAGCCTACCTACTACCTACATCATGTTCGCTATCATAAGGGTGCGCGCGCGCGTAGTATACGTAAATTTTACAGACTTCAAATAAACGAAAACAAATTGTTTTTGGCTACGTTATTTAATTTAGGTCAAAGTCGTAGAACAAATGTTATTCAGGGTGATGATACGCAGTCCAGATTAAGAGGTTTTGGGTATTTCTATTTCTGCAAACCATTGGATGGTTTTCAATACGTGTCGTTTCAATAGTATCCAAGTTTTACAAAAACTAAACTAAATTAGTTAAACAAAAGTGCAAAACAATTATATCTGCAGCTCCTCGAAGTAAAATTGGCACTCATAGTTAACATACACACATTTGTACGTTAAATTATATTTTCTGATTAATCAGCTGTAGAAAGTCTGCCATTTTTTTCCTTATAGCACTGTTATAATAGGGATCTGGCTTTTATAACTTTATAGTAGGTTTAAAGAACGTTTTAGTGCTCAAATGCGTTTATGAATAACAGATTTTCAATAACAGATTTTCACAACCTGACTAAAGCAAGGTTTTAATAAAATTGTTCGACAACTTTTTATGAATAAGACCGTAAGTATTTTATGTTCAGATAATTGTAAACTGTCTTTTTGGGTAAATGTTTTTGACACCAACTGTACAACCGTCATAGAGTCGTACAACACACACGATAGCAATGTCACTGTTTTAACACGCGACCGTTCGCCCCTCCCGCCACGAAATTTATAGCTTTAGTTTATATATTCATTACAATCAAAACGCGTCCATATATCTGCAGAGTCACAGTTTAGATAAAAGTTAGATGAATCATCAAATTTAAATTTTGTTACTGTCATCGGATACTGCCAAAATGTCTATCACTTGTAGAGTTACACACACGTTACGATGTTGGGTCCCCCACTCATGGGCATAGACCTTTATATTCTGTCTAGTTTAATTTATTTTACAGAACAAGGTAATATAAATTGTTGCACTGCCAAAACAAAGCCAACATAGTATTATTCGTCGTGCAAACGTGGTACGAAATATGACGATACAGCATTTTGTGTCAGAAGGTACCAAACCCATAACAAAAATAAAACAAAGAAAATTATCGAAAAAGAAACAGATATTATTAATGTCCTCTTTATCAGTACCTACTTCTAAGGTATAGGTCTCCCTCTTTTAAGTCACATTGTAAGGTCCTACGTCATTCATACTGGAATATCCATTCCTTATAAGTAACTGTCTTATCGAGAGAAATAAAAATAGTTTCTGAAGTTTTATTTGAAAAAATACAAGGCTCTACTTTATTAGTCCTGGTCCACAAAAAAAAAACAAAATAATACAAATTAAGAAAACAATAGTTGAATAACCACATTCGCAGTGCGCACTGTGCAATATTGACAGGTTATCATAATGAATAATTAAATTAAAATAATCTGAAAACTGCAAAGCAAAAAATTACTTTAGTTTTGGTTATATTTGTTGTTTTCGCTATCGACTTACGAAAAGTTATTTTTTACTTAGTAGTCAAATGCTGTAACATTGCCTACATTCTAAAAAGTTAAATTATTGCCGCTGAGAAATGTTTTGCTGTCTATGGTATTACTAAAAGCAAGTCTGCTATCTATATGGCAAAAAAACATTTATCAGCGGCATAAATTTAACTTTTAAGAATGTAGGCAATGTTGAGCATGTAGGCAATGTTACAGTATTTTACCGGTAGTTTTCGAAGGCGAATGTATTTTTTTGAAAAAGAAAAGTTTATAAAAAAATGTTGCTTTCGCGTTTTAGCGCCTACTTTATATCATCCATATTCATTACAAAAAACGGTAACACTATATAACATAATCAGCAAAAGTGCTTTTTTACTCTTTCGCTTGATACCCCTTACACTGAATATAATAATATGTTCTTTTCGTCGAGGAGGATGGGGTATCTTCGAAGTCAAGTCCATGATCAGTTGATCACGGATAGGTAACTATACAGGAATTATGTTCGTTATTGAGGAGATTATTTAAATCGGTCCAAAACTAGCAAAAATATCGATGAACATACACAGAAATCAAAATACATTGAAGTCGGTTAAAAATGGCTATCTACGTAGCTTACCGACTACGATCGACGACTCCGGGCCCGGACAGCTAATCGTCCTCGGTCGGATGCGCGGGCGGCGAACTCTTGGACCCGTCCTCTCTGCCTTTGTTAGTAGTTCGTTTTTTTGGTACAGTACCTGTAGTGCACACATGGTTGTGCAAACGTTCAAACTCGCACACTGAAAGCACTGAAAGCTTCACCGAATAGAAGAACCTACTTTACAATTTCTAAAATACTGGTGCAGTTTGATTACTGACTTGCCAAGAGTACGAACGATCTCTGTAAACGATTGACCCAGTCTAAAGTATGAATGCAGCAGAATGTCGGAGCTCATTCAAAAGAAATATCGCTAAACTAAATCCTTCGCTAGAAGAGGATGCGTCGCCGATGTCACCTTGTGTACGTATCATGTTCGTAAGATATTCATAAACATTTATCAGACAAAATGGAAATTTAAAGTTTTTGGTAACTAGTTTATAGTACATGGGATACTGAATTCTGTTTCAACACCATTTAATACAAATGTAAACAAATGGATCAGTTAACCATACCCGTGGACCGCAAATTGCCTAATTGAGTGATTTGATTAATAAATCCTAACTTTAAAGAATCATGGCGAGATCCATACATTTATTTGTAGGAAAATAATTTTTTATGAGGTTTTACAATATTTTCCAATGTGAAGAATACATTACCAGGAGTAGATTGATATACTTGCCATATTTTTTAAACCCCCGCATAATTAAAATATTACGAAATGAAAATAACACTTTTTCGTTTCATATCCCGATGCCCATTTTGTTTATAAAAAAAAAAAGAAAGTGACAAGGGACGTTAACGGATCTATAAAATTGGCAGACAAGTGATGTGACAAGTGTGTGGAAAAAAACATAATTATTTGTGATATTATTTCCCATAAAACGAAGCAATTTCAGTGTAAGAACAGCGAAACGGTGGCTGTCAGTGTCACTGTTACTGTCAGTCGCCGTTTCGTTCTGAAATAATGAGCTTTTCGTTAAACTATTCACTTTTTTTGTGGGGTTTTAAAAATATTGTAAATGCCTGAAGGTACTCATTAGTTACCCAAGAGTACAAGAATGAGAATTTCAACTTCTCTAAACATCTTTATTTTTTTTGTACAAATCCTGCCATGATCCTTTCCATAAAGATGTTTTTTATTTGATCAGTGGAGTTTTATAACCTCACTTTTCGAGGTTTTTTATTAAATTATAGTTTATTTTTATTACTCATTGTTGGAATTATGATAAAATATATTACAATGAAATCTTTAAAACACAGATAAACTTCCTTCTGCGATCATGTTAAAATTTTATCTGAAAAGGTTAACGGTTTGTTTACACGTCCATTAAAAGTTTTGGAACATAATTATTATAGTTTATAATGAAAAAATTGAACAAATCAATGCTTCAAATTGGAAAAGTGACTAGTGTTTCTTACTTACATCCATTCATTATAACATTAGACAAATATCGTTATTATTATCGCTACCGTTATTCCAATGTTAGCATGTAATAAGCTTCGTTCTTTTACGATAGATTGTATATTGTATAATTGTATCTGTTTACATTGGTAAAAAGTTATTTAAACAATGTTATCTAATAACTATCGTTATTTGGCTGCTTTTTGTCTAATGCTATGATAAATCGAGTATAGATGTTTATCGCTGATACAAAAAAACATTGACTAGTTTAATAAATAGTACCAATATAATTTTCATCTCTCTTATTTATAAACGTAAAGTCGTGCCAATTTTTTTAATAGCGATTCTGTCCCACTCCCGGGCAAAGGCCGGTGTGGCCTTTCCCATTTCTTTCAATATTAATACCAAACTTAAACTTCGAATAATGAAGGTATGAAATTTCAAGGTTTTACTAGTTACAACTACGTGTTTATTAATAAGCAGTTAAATGTTTAGATACGCATAGTCAAGCTTCAAATTTTGATTAAAAGAAAAATGTCTTACATGCAGCCAATGTATTTGAAGAAAATATGCTAGTAATATTTATTATCTTTTTTTTTATCCTTTCCCTAAATACGCACTGTATATTATATTCACCCAAAAAGACCGGGACTAATAAAGTAGGACCTTATTATATAAAGTAATGTAAAAAGTATAATTATACGTAAGAGAAACACTTTGAGACATACCTTGCAGCCACCTGACTTGAGTAGCGGGCCCGTACCCTTTCTCGTTTCGTGCAGCAATGCGGAATATGATGGCTGGCTTCGTGGAGGAGTCAACGTGCGCGGCGCTGAGCGAAGCCTGAGGCACTACGCACGTGTTCGCCTTGCCGCAGTAAACGCGCACGAACGCTAGTTGTGATTTTGTTGGTTCCTAAAAAAAAGTGTTCGTTATTTTTTGAGAGAACAGAAAATATGAAAATTTTAATAGTTATTTAACCCTGGTTGTTTTAGAATCCTAAACCAGCAGCAACATTTATGTTTCAATAATCATTCAAAAGTTTTCATAACCACATCCCATAAAAATTAAAAAAAAAAATTATTTGATTTGAGATTGAAGCCTCCTTTTAAGCAATAAATGCCTGTATTAGGAGACTCGCTACTACAACTATACTAATACATAATCAAAAACAAGGTGATAGTGAATGTGTGTGTGTGTGTGTGTGTGTGTGTGTGTGCGTGTGTGTGTGTGTTTGTGTGTGTGTGTGTGTGTGTGTGTGTGTGTGTTTGTGTGTGTGTGTGTGTGTGTGTTTGTGTGTTTGTGTGTATGTGTGAGTGAGTGTGTGCGTGCAGTATTTATGTTACCTGTTGCAGAAGTCATTCGTATAAAGATTCATAGGTTAGAGATTTAAGTTTTGTGAGAACAACTTGAGTTATGTATAAGCTTCCGGACCGTTAGAATGTTACTGATTTGATAAAGTTTTTCAGTACAACATCTCTTTTTTTTTAAAACATGACCATTGTGCTCACTCCAATATTAAGAATTTGGTTTTAGTAGCACCCCCCTTAAAGAGATGCAGTATACCAATACTGATTGTGCAAGCGCTAAATATATTGTATTTAGGAGGTTTTTGTTTCTGCCTGAAGGAGTACAAATATTTTTAGGTATTATATGTCTAGGCCTATGTCCAGCAGAGGACGTCTTTCGGCTGAAATAATGATGATGATGCTGATGATGATGATGATGATGATGATTATATGTTTGAGAGATCTGAACATCCAGCTTAGTTTTCTGATTCTGTTAACAACTTGATCGATGTGGGGATGCCAAAATAATCTCTGGTCAACTATTATACTCAAATACTTGACATGAGGACTCTGTTTATAGTTGAGCAGCTACAGTGTAAGTGATCTCCAGCGTCGCATAGGTGAACCCTAAGATTAAAGTCAGTACTGGGTTGTGTGCGATTGCACACACTGAAACATATGTAGGTAGTCTTAGATATATTTAGTGTGAGCAAATTCTGTCCTAGCCATCCAGCAATCACAGACAATCCCAATTCCACGCTATGCTGAACCTCCCGCCAAGAGTTACCCGTGAAGACTACTGCAGTGTCGTCAGCGTACGAAAAATTTTTGCGTTTGAGATTCGCATGTTGCAGAGTTCGTTCACATAAATTCACATAAGTTCACAGAGTGGGCCTCAACACGCTTCCTTGGGGGACTCCATAAGACACTGCCGTGTCCCCACTGATGTACTGACCAACTTTAACCCTCTGCTTTCGGTCGCTGAAATAGTAGTAGTAGACTCTCATTGACTTGAATGCCCTGGCGGTTGGGAGTGTCATGCTCACTTGAATGTCTCGCTGACGGTGGCGCGTGTGTTGGATCATTCGGTTCCCTTCAAAATGGTTGAGCTAAATGATGCCGATCCATGCGTCATGTTCGTGAACGGACGCCGTCGGTTGGGACTGGTCATCTCTTAGCTGCCTCGGTTATTTTAAATTTTGGTTTGAATTGTAATTATAACTATATTTTTCTCTAGACCTCTTTTAAGGGCGCGTATTCGATTTAGCGCAACTCAAAATCGAAATGATTGCTAGAATGGCGTAGCAGCATTGACACACACTAGTACAACACAATGGTCGGTTTGTGTGCATCAGAAAAAGAAATACGCACGAAATAAGCACGAATCACTAAAATTGATCGGCAAACGACAGCGCGCGATGTTTTACAGGGCTTTTTAAAATAATTGTCTAAAATAAATGAGCTCGTATAACGGACTGAAAAATATTCTGTATATTAAGCATAATATATACTTTCATAAAATAAATATATCTGTTATGTTTTTATTCAAATACTGGTGAAAACAAATTGACAAAGTGAACCGATTTTCTACATTTTCAACATTGTTTTTTAATACATAATAGTAATATTTTTGTAATTTTGGCTCTGTAGCTGTCTTTATGACTGTATATACTATTGGAAAAACGCATAAAACAAAATATTTTGGCATATTGTAATGGTTGTATTCGTCCTGAAAGTTAACTCTGACGTCTATTTTCGTAAAAAGATATTAAAGAATTGTCTTCGCTTTAAAAAAACCATAATTAAAAATTATACTTTTGCTCTGTAGCTGTCTAAATCAAGACTTAATCTTTCTAAAACTGTAAATTGTCTTTAAATAATCTGCTCACATAATTACGATATTGCTCTGGGCAAAACGCAAAAACATGAAGTTTTCGTCACGTATCGAATACGCGCTCTTAACACAAGACTTGGTTACATTGTTCTCACATTGTACCCTTAGATTCAACATGAATGATGTAACCTACATTTGTAAAATATTACTGATTTTAAAAGAGTGTTCATGGAGTTTCTTGCTCGTTCTTCTCCATAGAAACCTACTGTTTGGAACGAGCAACTAGCTTCAATTTTGACTGACTGACTCTGACAATTCAAAAGTACCTGTAAATGGTTTAATTGAAATAAATGATTTTGAGTTTGAGTTTGAGTCTTTGAGAAGATTTAACGGCATCCCACGAACTCCAATAGCTTCCAGCTTATTTAATAAGAGTGGGACAGAGACGGTGTCGAAGGCCTTTTTTAAATCCAGAAATGCGGTTACGCATTTCTTGCCTCTATCAAGTTGTTCGGTAATTAGCGTACTAAGCGCCGTAACTGCATTCTCCGTAGAAATACCTTGCCGGAAGCCATTTTTGAGAATCCGATAATATATTAAAATCTTTTAGATATTTAAGTAACCTTATATTCATTAGTTTTTCAATTATTTTAGCAATTGCAGGTAGGACAGATATAGGTATATAGTTGCCGACATCGTCTCTGTCTCCAAACTTATATATTGGCGAAATAATAGCTTGTTTTAAAGGTGCTGGAAAAGTTCCGTGACTAAAACAAAGGTTGGCGAGATGAGTAATTATGGAGACAACATCTTTGCGTATGTGTTTTAAGAAAATAGTTGAAACGTTGTCCCATCCAGGTGCACTGTCGGTCTTAAGACTCGATAGGATAAGGTTCACTTCACTTATATCAGTATCAAGCAGTACAAATGAGTTAGGTTGACCTATTGGAGAGAGATGTCGATCCTGTTGATTATGACCTATGCGTGGCTGTATTTTTAGTGCAAGATTTATTTTTTAATTTGTTTTTTATTTACCAATGTTAGCAATATTATTATTTAAATAAATAGTTTACTGATTCTAACGGTGATGACTTAATATTTAATAATTCTGGGTTGTGGCTTTTTAGTTTTTTAGAATAGGTAATATTTTTTATGTTATTCCATAGTAATTTATTATTAGTAGTTGATTTAGTTATTAATTCTATTTCCTACTTTCTTTTTAGTTTTTTTTATTAGGTTATTGCAACAGTTCCTGTATCTTATAAACGTGATTTTTAGTATTTAATTGTATGGTTCTTTTTATTATCTTTTTGCAACTTGTTGCTGTTCCTGATATATCGTAAAATGCCAGGGGTAATCCATGGTTTGATTGTGCGCTTACTGTTTGGAATTTTAACAAGGGTAGTATTTTTATTAATCGATTCACATAATTTATAAATAAGGTTTGTCAGGGATTCTGGATTGTTACAAAAAAGTAAATCAGCTAATTTATTTTGAAGTAAATACTTATATGCTTTCTCAAAATCAATTGAGGATTTAGTTTTGTTTGCAATTGACAACATTTCAAAACTGACACGACTTTAAAACAAAAATACCATTTCTTTATTTTCGTATCCTGAGTCCAATATATTTTTTTTTTCTTCATTTCTGAGAAAAACCAAAAAGCATGCGATGACGTCACATATACGGTGGAATGAGGTAGTTTACCTTTGCATAAGCATTTCAATGGCATATATGAAAACATTAACGTCAAATAAGACACACGTCAATGTCACATAATGAAGTCTAATAATAATGATGACAGTTTTTTGACGGGTCACAGTAAACCAAAGGATAAAACGCTACTCCACCGTAAGTATGACGTCATTTGGCGCTTACCTCTTTTTAGAATACACCTAATTTCAAAGTTAAAATTATGAATGAAAAGTACATAATTTTGAAAAACGGAAAAATACGGGTGCCCTAGATTTGTTTCCTAGATTTGATTTACTTTTATATAACGTAATAATACAAGTAGGTTAAAAATATGAAATGTTGTCAATTTGAGTCTTTTATTTTTGAAAGGGATAGAAGGGTGGTAACTTGGTCTGTAATGCTTGTATGCAAAATAGCAATGAAAGCTGATCTTATGTTTGTTTAACTTTAGCATAAAATGGTCCAAACAGTTTTCACTCCTAGTGGGCAAAGTATGACTAGTAGTATACCGTACTGGGCAGTGGCGTGCGGTTCATACAGGCAAATAGTCATCGCCTACCTTACAAAATACTTACTACTATCGAAATAAAATACTACTACTATTTTATTTTGATAACAAATATTTTAAACACGAGTAATTACCATCATTATACCAAAAACGAAAAATAGAAAATCTTAAATCAGCTCCACCTATCGAGTAACGGTGGGATCATGAAGTCTCATTGATACCTTCGCGCATTTCGACCATAATCGCTTCGCGCTGCACCAGCGCCGCACCCGCCAACGGAAAGGCACAAAGTCAAAGTCTCTGGATGATTATATGTGTGCGTCGTGACAGACCCGTATTTACGTGCCTACAATGGTGTGATTTTTCTATAAATACTTGGCACACATTGAGACAAATAACGCACACAAACGTCAAAAGTAGACATTGCCTTTTTTAACATTTACTTACACTTTCGACAATTGGGTTGTTGACACCATTAACAATAATTCCAAAATACAACATATCTTTTATTACACTTTATTTTAGCCCGGAAAAACCGATTAATTTTCAATTCACTGTAAAATTCGATTTTAAGTTGCTTTGAAATCAATGAATAGTTAGTCAATTGAATTGGTAAATAATTGACGTCACAGGCCGCGTCATAAAAAAATCTATGGAGGAATCTCGTTTTGATTGGTGGTCAATTAATTGGTGGTTTCAAATAGCCAATTGCGGGGTCTTAAAACCGAAGTTGGCTACACAAGGATCTGCGACTATTTTAAAAAGTAGCATCTTTTGGTTATATTAGCGCTAAATGAAGCACTATTAGTTTTTATAGTATTTTTATTTTTATTTTTACGTGAGTTATGAGCGGCCATTGTTGATAATATGGTTTGTCTGACTGTTGTGTGGTTTAGTGATATAATTTTGTTCTGGTATCTATATTTACGATTTTAACGTTGATAATAGGTGAAAGATGGGTGATAATAGGTGTGTGTGTACAGAAAATTTTAAATGATGCGTTTTCTAAACTCTTTTAGTATTAAAAAAAAAAGGGACGAACCAAAACAAACAAACAGTACCTACCTAGGTGTTTTTGTTTGGTAAGTAAGCTTTTAAAAATTTCTGCCTACCCTGTCTCAAAACCCTGTGCACGCCCCTGGTACTGGGACAGTGTATTGAGGTAATTAAGTCCGCTTTTTTGGTCATGAGACGATTCCGTATCCTTTAGGTTAATATTTATATGGATATCACCCGCTATAATTAATTTTTTTTAATAATTTTTGGAATAATTGCGTCGAGATGGGTACTTTGAGAATTTATAAAACTCCGTATTCTTGTTCGCTGGAAATCGATAGACACATAAAACTATGTTATTAAATATTTCAAGTTGCAGACAAGACGCATGAGATAGTTTAATTTCTGAAACTTTAGATTTTAAATTATTTTTTATACAAACTACAACGCCGTCGTTCTGATTTAGATGGTGCGTGGTAGCATAATAATTAAATAGCTGTGGTATAGGTTTATCTGCATTCCGTTAAAATAATGATATTAGTTTCAAAATTAAAAGTCGAGAGAGTAGTTACAAAGTTATCAAAGTTGCAAGAAATGCTTCTAATATTTTGAGAGGTGACAGTAAAATCAGTTCTTTTTATTATATTTGCCAGTCTAGTCAAATCAATACAATCACATTCAATACTACGCGCAATTTGTAGATCATCAATATCTTTAACGGTTTGTAGTTGATTATTATTCATTAATTATAGTTCGGAAATTATAGAAAAGACGTGGTATTTGGTAGAGGTTTATGTTAAGCCAAGTTTTCGTTTTAAAAGTTAGTTTTGTAGTATAAGTGTGTAGTGAAAGAGTATTTACGGAACATAACAAGATAAGTGTATGGATAAAATACTTGAATTAATGCGAGTACTTCATGTGAAAGTGTTGAGTAGGAAATGAGTGTGTTATGTCTACGTGAGCGTTGGTGTGTTATGTGAAGCATTAGAGACCCAGTGGACAATATAATTACAAAGAAAGATATTTTTAAATTGATTATAGTAAGATAACAAAAGGTAACAAAAAGTCCCATCAAACGGGACACATAAATCAAACAGTAGGCAAGCAAAAGATAAATTAAAATAGCTAAGTAACTAAGTACAATTATTTAGAACACAGTTATATAGAACATGAAAAATTAATTACCTTTGATGGTGTAGTTGACCGTACAGCTAGGTATACTGAGTACTCAAATATTCCTTCAGCGGCCACTTGTGGTGGTTCCCAAGACAAATGGGCGCCCTCTACCGACTTCGATATTTTGATGGCTGATGGTGCACCAGGAAAACCGGGTAAGCAGGTCTTAAAAGCAGATTCCTATGAAAAAAGATATAGTATTGTAATTTTAATAAAGTGTTAAAATTAATCATCCAATTATGGGGAAAGGTTAGAAGTTAAAACTAAATACACATTGTATATAATTATACTCACTTCACTGTACTCGCCGCGCCCACAAGAGTTAATTGCGGCGATTCTGAATTTGTAAGCCGTGCCGTGTTCAAGAGCCGTCGTCGGTAAGCCAGTTAAGTCCGGCAGATTGTCCAAAGACAAATTGGACAAGTCCACATTGGGGTCTGAAATGTAGTTCTGAACCTAGAATTGAAATAAAACTAGATAAGTGACAAACATAATGCAAGACAAAAAGATCCGATGTCTCGCATCGCAAAAGTTTCGATTCGAAAACTATTTCTTTTTTACAAATAAAAGCGGGTTACGTCTCCGATATTTGCGATGCGACGGGGCCTTATATATTTAAAGTTTAAACATTTGTTGTGCAACACAGTTGCAACCAATAAGATTTTGTATTTTAGCTAAACTAATCAAAATAATATTTAGCTTGACATAAAATTACCGTAAACGAGTTCCCTTTCACGACCCCGACAGTGTACCAAGCATCCTCATCGTGTTGCTTCGGCTCCTCCGAGTCGGCCTATAAAAGTATACAATATGCTAGGATTTAAAAGAAACCATATTTATGAAGTATCAAAACAATCTTCAGCCTGGGTTTATACGGATCACACCGAAACAATTATAGTGTTATAAGTATGTAACTATGTGTAGTCTACATACGACGACATATCACGTAACATACGACGTTACGAATTTTTACCCATGTATTAGTTTTAAGGCAGTCTTACTAAATCACTCGTGGCGTACAAACGTATTTCATTCTAGAAAAAACGAGAGACCAAAAGTCAGTGGCCAGTGAAGGCGGCAATGAAATACATGTGTCGCTACGAGTGATTTATTACGACTGTACTTATTCTGTACTTAAAACTAATACATGAGTAAAGATGCGTGACGTCTTATGTTGGCATTTGTACAAAATTTCTAATTGATTAGTTTAAAAAATAAGACTTTTTTATACAACTCCTCATTGAGGTTCAATTTCTAAAAATCTTCACACGTTTAAACTTTCTATACAGCATTTCATCCCTTATTTCATCCACTGAAAGCTACTTTTACAAAACCAAACATACCATTGCTTTTTATTTGTAAAAAGTAGCTAAAATATGAAGGACATGTCCAAAAATGGTTTTTTTATCACCAAAAATTCTAACCAGGATAATTTAAAATTTAAATTATCCTGGTTACGAACTGTTCTAATTATAAAATGCATTTTAAAGACCTCCAATTTTGAGAAAAATCGTTTTTTATTTTAGTGTGAATTTACACTTAAAACGAACAAACCTTTCCAAAGCGAACACACCGGAAAAAAAGGACAATGTCACTGTCAGACTGACAGTGACTCATCAATATGTATGACAATGTAAACAAAACGTATGTAATCAGATGATTTACCATAATAAATAATGAGAAATGAGATGAAATGCGATATTGTCAGAGCAAAGTAAGTAGCATATACCTTTTACGACTGAAAGTGCTCTATATTGAACAACTTTGTGAATACCGTATCCTACAAATAAATGTCTTCACTACTTCGAATATTCATCTGCAAGTTGCAATATTTTACCCGATTAAAGAACCGATTTAAAAGTGCAAATTTCACCATACCTAAATCGCAGAGGTTGCTTAGAGGTAAATGATAATAGTGTCTACAAAACAATACATATACACATAGATAAACATAAATATTGGTATGAACTTGACACTTTGGCAATATCATTTCTGACAGATGATTTTTTTTTTTGGGTTGCCATGTTCATATTAAATATATGTACTAACATTAAATAGTTTATTATTTTTCTCTTAAATGGAAGAGTCTAAAAATATTATTTCAGTGGTTTCAAGTTCCGTATTTTTGTTGCTTTTATATTAGTGCAGTTTGATGCTGGTTAAATTTATCTCGGAATAAAAAACCAATGTCCATACAAAAAGTGGACATCTCTTTTAGATGTTAGGCTTCAGCCGTTTTCATTTTTCATACTACATTCCATGCATTTTACCCCTTCAAGGTTATTTAAAAAAAACGATCTACGTTTTTTTTTCTGCCTGGAATGTTAAGGGATTATGAAGTTATTTATAGGTTATTTTATTTTGAAATCATGTGTCTACGGCAGGGTCTCTATAAGTGGGGTCCACGGACCCCTTAGGGGTCAATAACATGTGTAACAGGGATCCGCAGTACGTCAGTTAACTCACAACATATTTATTAGGAAATTGTTTAGTAAACTCTCTCTATTTCTCGGCCAAGCCACGAACTCGAAATAAGGCCTGATTTATTTTTCTACATGATTCTTCGACAGAGGTCTGTGAAATTGATTGACGTGAAACTGACATGACTGCAGGAAAGCTAAAATTTACACTTAAGAGGTTTTTTTAAGTTAAATTTAAGTTTAATGAATTCGGCGCGATCCGTTCTCGTGGACCATGGGTTGTAAACGAAGGCGCAACTCTTTTATATGCAATAACAATGAGCCGAGAGGATACGAGACCAAATTATTGCTATCTCTCTCTCTCTCTCTCGGTGACGAGAGGGGCACCGCGTAACCGAATCCAACGCAAAACAAGTTACCTCAGTCGCGTTCACTTTATGATGAAGTCAACTGTTTAGATTTTTAATGTCAAGTTGAAAATTTAAGTCATAATTTACCGAATGTACATTTTTTAAACCAATGTTTTTATAACTTTCATCACATCAGTTACAAAGCTGGTAATTTTATGCATAAAAGAACGACTCATGAAATATCAGTTGCAAAAAAAATCTCGACAATGTTACGTTGTATGTACGTTTCTTTAAAATAGATTTTAGATTGGTCAGGTCGAAAATTCTCAAAAATGCAGAAAAAAAATCACATTTCGAAAACTATGAAAAGTCGCGGAACATACATATATGGTTTTTGGACGTCAATGTTCCGGTCACCCTGTACGTCCAGAAAATATTATAATAAAAATAAACATTATGTAGCTTGTAAAATCATATAATAAAATTTGATAATTCAAACCCAAAAACACTCCACCATTTAACCCAAATAATCAAATTACATTACGATCGTTTGTTACGCATTTCTCTACTATGCAGAAAAATAATCAACATAAGTACAACACATCTTTTCACTATGGTCATGGTTGACAAATTGAAGAATAAAAAGCTATAATAGCAATTCATCAGTCGACGTTTTTGTGGATGGTTGGTGATGTCCTTGTGTAGATCTACTAACGTAGGCTACGTTAGTAGATCTACACAAGGACATCACCAACTCGTCACGAGACAGCGCCCTTACTTACTACGCGATGTGTCCGCGTTTCCGTAAATAAAGTATCGATTGGTGATTTATACATTGCCTGTCCCAGTCACTTAGCGTCATACTTAGGTAGTAGCTAAGGAGCAATGTATTTACTACAAAAGTAGAACAGTCGCTATGATATTTGAAAACCAAAATAACACAGTAAATTTAACTATTATTCCACGATTTTTTGTTTTTCCTGATTTAAATAAATATAGTAAAATGGTTGCGTAGGTACAACTATGAATGAATATACAAAGTTTTTATTTTCGTTTCGGTTTTTACAAGAAACCACTTTTAAACAACACGGCATTCTTATATTTTGTCACGATCGCGGTCAAAAGCACAAGCAGTTCGCGGAGACGGCCATTTCGCGCCGACACAGACACCTTGCCATTTCTCCTGTTTTTTAGATTTCTATGGAAGCTATAGCAACATCTAAAGACGAATGGACAGACGAAGACGACTTTGTATAAGAACACATTCATCAAGAATATACCTAGTCTTGCCATAAATATTGTCACGAAAAAAAATTTTTTTTTTTATTGCAAATAATATTTATTACTTTTACAGTGTGTTAGTTTAATACATAAATATAAAACAATTTAAAATATAAAAAGCTTATTCGAAATGGTCTCCATTGGCTGCAATACAGTCCTTTAAACGTTGAGGTCAGTTATCAATAGAAGCACGCACTCTTTCCATGGGAAAATTCTTCACTGCCAATCGTATGGATTGTTTTAGGGACTCCAAATTATCATGGCGTTTAGAGCAAGCCGTGCTCTCTAAAACTGAACTTAAATCATAATCCAGCGGATTAAGATCTGGACTAGACGACGGCCAGTCTTCAGCTCTGATGAAGTCCGAAACGTTCACTTCCAACCAACACTGCGTGGACCCAGCTTTATGACCCGGCGCCGAGTCTTGTTGGAAGGACCATACTTGGTTATTGAACATGGTATCTTGATACACTTGTGCCGATGTTTTGATACCTTTTTCACAAACATATAGCTCAGTCACTCCTTCATAGCTAACACCCCACCAAACAATCACTGAAGTCGGAAAATGCCCACGTTGCACTCTGTCGACTAATTGGGAAGCTTCCTTAGAGCTTTGAGCATAAATACGGTCATTTTGTTTGTTAAAATGTTGCTCAATTGTAAAGATTTTCTCATACGTAAACAAAATTTTTCTGCGACCTCCCTTTGCATACCGCTTCAGTAGTTGTTTCGATTTTACCACCCTATTCTTTTTTAAATTATCAGTAAAAAATGACCAGTGCCTCTCTTATAGGCTGCAAATCCTAAGTCATCTTTTAAAGTACGCGACATGGTTCTGGGTGCTATCTTCATCTTCCGAGATAAAATCTTTTGCTTTCGGACTGGATTTCTTTGAATTCTTTCCCTAACTGCTTTGACTACCTTTTTCGTACGAACACTACGTGGACGGCCAGATCTTTTTCTGTCACAAACAGAGGAGGTCTCATTGTACCTATTAATAGCCCGGTACACAAACATTTGACTAATACCAAGCGTATGGAGAGTTTTAAAAATTGCATTTGGCTCCATACAAACTTTGTGTAATGCAATCACAGCGATTCGGTTCTCTTTCTCACCCCACTCCATTTTAATATCGCAAAATATTGTACAATGTATTGGCGCCATAATTAGAAAACTCAATGAACAATCGTATAAAAATGACAGATTCCAAATTCAAATGTAATATCTTTCTTATTTTTAATTGTACCAGTATTTATGGCCAGACTAAGTATGTTATAAATTGTACCTTACGAACCCAACCTTTTTCCTGCTTACTTTATAAAAGTAGTTAGTGTTGATTTTCGGATGTAAAGATTAAAAACAATTATTTGAAAAGAACTGAGAAACCAAAATTCCTAAATATTTTAAGTGTTATTTTTTTTGTGCCGTCTGACAATCCAAATTAACTGCTAAAAGTTGTTCATATTTTTTTACAGTTATCATTCAATCAATTATCTTAATAATTAAAAAGAAAACCCATTTTACCCATTATTGTCTTAGTGGGATAGGTAATTCATAATAGCTCTTAAGGGTTAACTTATGTGCGATGAATAAGACTTATTCTTATCGTTATGCCCACAAATGGCTCATATACTGTATATGAGCCATTTGTGGGCATAACGACAAGTAGACGAAACAATATACGTCACAATCCATCCGGCCGTCAGCTTCGGGAATATAAGGTACCCCACAAAACTAAACCGTGTCTTTGTGTGCCGTGCTTAGGAGTCTGGAGTAGTGCCACGAGTTTGAAGATTGGTACCTGTTCGTGTTGGTGGTGCAAGGCCGCGCTGGCGAGCGTGGCGAGCGCGTGCGCGGCGTCAGACGGCGGCAGCGGCGGCGCGCCGTTGTTGGCCCCCGAGCTGCTCACCGCGCCCTCTGCCTCGCCCGCGCTGCCTTCCGCCGCCACCGACGACGACACGCCCGCACCGCCCTCCTCCCCTATACATACAACCATTTCTATACGATCGCACAGTGACACTAATTCATTGAAGTGAAGTCACTAACATAGGCATAAGTTACTATACTAACACGTAATGATAGTTATGTATGTTAGTCTATAAGGTTTATACAAGTATGGGTCTTTGTTACCTGAATCATATTTACACTACATCCAGGTAGTCTACGGTTATGGGGATAGCGAGACTTAAAGCATAGGCTAGTTTTTTTGAACGAATATTTTATTTTAAACTTTTTAGTATACATATGCTTATGTAGAGTATGAATGTATACTAAAATAAAATAAATAAATAAATAAATAAATAAATATCTTGGGACAACTCACACACGGTCATCTGGTCCCAAGCTAAGCAGAGCTTGTGTTATGGTAACCAGACAACTGATATACATACTTATATAATTTATAAATACATACATATTATAGATAAACAGTCGTAAGTGTTAATAAAGAAACATGATTACTGCTATTTATTCAAAATTCCATGTCACTTGTAACTAGGACTTGCTCTCGGGAATTCCCGGTTCTGACATACCCAGAACTCCTTCGACAGTCGATATCTCTTGATGAACTGCCTAACTTTCACTTAACTTGTAAGCTACATTTTGTAATTTGATTGGGCTCGCGCAATGGCCACATCACACTCGTCCGACGTGTCCATAAAGTCTAGGTACAGACAGCGTCATCAACTGCTAACCCCGCGCGTTGAAATTTCTTCGCATAGGGGGTTAGCAGTTGATGACGCTGTCTGTGCATCATTTTAACGATTTCCACTACTTTTTATTACAATAATAATAAAACAATCCTGAAAAAGTTGCGCCGTAGTAACTTTAACACAACCATGCTATTTGCTATTGGCTATTGTTTGGTTGAGTGTCTGTTCTAGACGAGCTTCGGTTCAACCATCTGTCAACGCATTAGCGCGATACGAAAAGTACTTAGTCGTGTTTCGGTTATAGTTCAATTTTGATTCGGTTGGGACTTTTTAGCGCGATCGCGCCCCAGGGATTCTTAGGCGAGAACATAGCGAAGAAAATAGCAAGGTTCAAGCAAGGCAGTGAGAATGAATATTTCGTAAATAATTTAATGAGTACGAATAAAGCGGAGAAGCTTGCTGGTCTCACTTAGACTTTTCACTAAGTACCGGGAAATATCAAGAGTGAGCTGAGCCCAGCAGCAGTACTCAAAATTTTAAGAACTGGACCGGTTTCTCAAGCTCTTCTTATGACGTCAATACGAATCCAACGATACCTCATTTGTAATCCCTGTGCACACGTTTAGCCTTTAAGAGGGAACCTATGAACCTACAGACGTACACACAGATAGACAGACATGCATCCAGATAGACATACATAGGAAATACAACCAAGAACGTCCGTCGCGAACACCTTTAGCCGCAGTTGTGTAAAAAGGCCAACAGTCGAAATCAATACCTGGTAGCAAAGTAGGTGAGAGTAGAGCCGAGCCATTTGCAGTCATGGTGAGCAACGGCATCGATTCGCTCACTGTCGGCATCGTGTCGGCTGCACCTTCCATTTCGGACGTGTCTGCATCGCTGAATCTAAAACATCATACTATGTAAGCTTGTTCATATACTTATTTGGTGGAATCTAAATTAATTATACAAAGTGGTACTGTAAGCACTCATCCTTAAAACCAAACCAAACTAGTGGGGTTTGGTTTCATTTATAGAACGAAAGATCAATGAAAAATATAAACATTTTTTTAAAGAAAATCTACATTTTATTAGCATGTCACCTTATGCCTCCTCTACACAATCGGCCATGATCGGCACTTGTTGATCGTCTGTGATCGGCAACGTAATTATCATCGTGCATGCACCCACACATCGTCCGTGATCATTTATTGAGCGGCAAGCGTTCAAGATGGACGTGGAGGTTATAGCTGCTGCTACCATTAATTTGATTTCTGTATGCAAACATTTTAATGAATGTAGTTGAACGAAAAGTTGCGAAAAACAAAATGGAAGAAGAGAAGATGGTGGTGTTTTAGCATTCATCGTAATACGGAATAATAATTACTTATACATTAAAAATTATATTAAAAAAGGAAGCAGTAAATTAATGTTGTTAGTTCCGTAGTTTTGTCTTTGCGCTGATTACGTCAGTCAGTCAGATTCTCCTTTTAATATAGGAGATAGATGTGATCATTCCTAAAATACCCTAGGGACCTAGGCAGATAAAATTTTAATTTTCTGTAAATAGGTACGTCAAAATTAGTGTAATAGGTCGGCTTCCCCCACGTGTACCAAGTTTTATATAGTTTACAGGATTATTTGTAAAAAACACTAACAAACTCGCAGGTCAGTATTACTAACATCATAATCTACAACATTTGTTCTAAATAAAATGAAAAAAAAAAATATCTGCTTTTATCCATTCATTTTGTTTAGTTATGCGAACATAATTAAGGATTCACAGTTCGAAGAATGCCTGGAGAAAATAAATCTTAGTTTTAAATCTGCCTAGTCATTTGGTACCTTGAAAATAAATTTTTCCCTTATATAGAACATATTATGTTCTATATAAGGGAAAAATTTATTT
Organism: Charanyca ferruginea; assembly: GCA_947361185.1. NCBI lineage: Eukaryota > Metazoa > Arthropoda > Insecta > Lepidoptera > Noctuidae > Charanyca > Charanyca ferruginea. The sequence goes on along the minus strand of OX376059.1, from coordinate 12,897,516 downwards.
TCATATTATAGGGATAATACATTCGTATAATAAAAAAAACGCGCGCGACGTCTGCACAGTTCGCTGTCCTCCTGTGAATGATTATGATCGGCGATCGTGAATGATTATGATCGGCGATCGTGTGGGCACGCGCTCACAACTACAAGCGATTCCCTTTGATGTGTGTCCCAAAAACCGACAAGTTGCCGATCGCCGCAATCACGATGACGATTAAGGGCCATGATGGGCGACTATAGGCGAGTACCCCGTCCACGCGATCGTGCTCGTGTGTAATCGCCCATCAAGGCCGATTATAAAGAGGAGGCATTATACAAGCAAGTGCAACAAGCTTACATCATAACGAGAGGGGCGTGGCCCAAGGGCCGCCGACCGGTCGCGACTCCAGTCAAGGCACAATACATAATTACACATAATCTGTGGTGCATCTTTCATACTTTTCCTGGCTTAGGCAAAACTACCTACTTTAGGTACGGTTGCGTAACGAGTCTAAATACAAATTTGATTTGACAACAAAAGAAATGAATAAAAATTATTTTTGTTTAATTTGTTTGTTTATGAATAGCTATTATTTCGAAAAATAAAAACACTAAGCATTTTTTGGCAAGAATCACATGAGATCATAAATCGCAAAGTATTTATTAGAATTATTTAAAAAAATCAACAAATTAACTTACAATCTTAATTTTAAACAGTTTTTCTATCAAAAAATGCACATCAGTAATTATTGTAATACTGATAAGGAAACAAAAAATTACAGGCATCAATTATTGCGAATTGAACAGAGTCTGGGTAAACTTGCTTTACATTGAAGGATCATTTGGATCGTTTTATATTAGATTTGAAAAGTTAGTTTGTCTAATTATATTGTGTTGAAAAACTCGAACGGCTCTAGAGGGTGGCTGGTGCGCCCATTTGTAGCGATTTTTCCCATAAAAGGATCGAATTGATGACTGTCTTTCCTGGCACTATTTTTCGCTACATGTTGGTTATTATTATTACCAACAGATCGTTTTCTCCCAGACGACGTACTGGACTTCATAGTGTAAAAGTTTTCAAACTACTGCAAAAAAGATAATAACCTAATCAAAAGTATTTACAAAAACGTTACGTAAATACTGAGGTGGGGTCCGAGAGGCCCACGAAAAATTTCAAAATGATTTACTTACCAAAATTGCGCGCGTAAACACTTGAAAAGTCATTGACAGGCTCAGCGCAACTAAACTCGAAGGTACTAGGAAGGTACTAGAAGGTACGCATGTGTTATGCGCGAGGGCAAAGCGTAATTCAATAATTTTACTTTCTCGAGGCCTGAGAGGCCCCCACCTCAGTAGTTAAAGATTAATGAAGGTCATTTAAATGCAGTCGTTCATGGTTATTTTAATGCCGTGATGACACACACGGGATGTTGGAAAATGTGCCTCTCTATTACCTAAGAAGCCAGTACTACCAACATGACGGTGTCCCTGCACATTTTCAGCGACTAGTCAGGGGTATGCTAGATAAGTTTCCTGGGCGATGGATTGCTCGTGAAGGGCCAGAAGCGTGGTCAGCGCGCTCGCCTGACCCCGGACTTTTATCTTTGGGTGGAAATGAAGCGCCGGGTATGCCCCTGAGTTTCGTAATAAGTCGGAACTCAAAATTCGGAGTCGTAGTGAGTTTAGAAACATAAGAAATGACAGTGCTGTGCGTTCTTGAATGCGAAACAACCTATGCAAACGTGTGGAGGTATTTGTACCATTACGGACACTGGCGGCGAACCACTTTTCAACCTTATGGCCTTAGTAATAAGGTTGAAAAGTGGTTCACCGCCAGTGTCCGCGATGGTACAGTCGACTACAAAGAGATGTATACCCCCTAAAGTTACAAATACATGTACCCATTTAAATAAGTGTACATACTTTGTTACAAATTATTGTACACATGAAACATGACGCATATATGTATTCACTCAATGTGCCTAATTAATGTATACAGCAAGATGGACACTGTAATATGTACAATCTGAAACAAATTAATGTATTCACACTTAGTTACAAAAATATGTATACAAGATACGTTCTAATTTTAAATTTCAGAAATTCTGTCAAAACCATTGAAAACTCTTTGGATGGTATAATATGTGCAATAGTTTTTTTCTGTTATGATGACACTTATAAATCAATATTCATATTATAAACGAGGTAAAATTTGTTTGTATTTAGGGGGTAATCTCTGGAACTAATTTCTCTTTGGACAGAAAAAACTTAGGTTAATTTAGGTCGACGTCAAACCCTGCAGACAGAAATAGGAGCCACGCGCAAGATTTATAATTTCTTGCCAAAATGTGAAGCTGATCTACTATTGTAATAAGTAAAAGAATATTATAGATAAGTTATATCTATTATTAAAAGCAAAACATCGATTTCAGTTTCAATAAATTTGTTTTATGATTAGATTAGTTTAAATTTTATCTATGTCCATTAATGTTACTTAAGTTGAGTTTCTGTATGGAAAAAAAAAACATGTTGAATAGAAAACACCTTCTTTTTATGGGTCGAGTGAGAGAAAAATAATGTAAATAAGTGGCGAAAATAATTTGTAACTCTGTAAGTCAACTTCGATAAACAAATGACACGTCAATGACGTCATGCACGAAATGAAAGAGAAAACAAGTATTCCCGCACTATTCTATAATTTTAAAATAGAACCTGTATACATATTATTGTAACCAAATATGAACACATTAATTCGTTTCAGAGAGTATACATTACAGTGTAATTTTAGCTGTGTACATAAAATTGGCACATTTGATAGGAACATAAATCTGGCATACATAATGTCTACTAGTATTTGTAACAAACAATGACGACATCATGAATGAATACATATTTTTATAACTTTCAAATGTATACATATTTTTGTAGTCGACTGTACATGCCTCCGCGTCCAAAATATATGGCCGTAAATGGAACCCATATTGAACAGCTGTTGAGATTAATGTAAGTGTAGATATTAAATCAGTCTAAATTTAATTGGTAATTTATAAATCAACTATACATTAAATTGCTATTAAGTTTTTAAATATTTATGTGTATTTATTCATGTGATTGGTAGGTAAGGCTATCATCGTTGCTGTCATTACGTCACTCGGGCGTATGTCCATGAATTTACGGACGATGTCGAATTAAAACCATTTCCTTATAAAAAAAATATATAGGGTGACTGGTAATTAGTGTACGATACTTAAACACGTGATTGTGATCATGATAACAAACAACTTTCCTTTCCCGAAGAAAAAATGTTTTTTGTACTGGTTCACTTTTATCACACTAACACATCACCGTACGAAACACACGCGCGCGCACGCCTGTGACATAAAGTGAACCAGTACAAAAAAAAAAAATCATGAACACAATCACGTGTTTAAGTATCGTACACTAATTACCAGTCACCCTATATATATTTTAATAAAAATAAAATGTAATAATTTTTCTTTTTAGCTTGGTCATATATTTTTATATTTAAGTCAACTACACGTGGTTTGAGTGACAAAAGTGTTTACCCTCGTACCCTGTATAATATTGTTCTGTTTTCAATTAACAAGTTTTTTGTTATAATCAACTTGTCATAACTTAACTAATCAAGAACTTAAGACCAATAAAATCAGTATTTTTAACAAACATAAAAATTGTAATACTAACTCATTTGGTTGATGCTGTTGAGGTGCAAGTGAAAATGAGTGCAGGATTGCTGGTCCATTAGCAGTAGAGGAAATAAGTGGTGCCTCTGTTTGACCACTGCTAGTAATATCTGCACCACTCTCCGCTGTGCTTGAACTGGAAACAATAATAAATAAATTACTTTAATTATTTTGGAATTTAAATGGTTACATAAATGAATAGGGATTAAATAATAATAATATTATTTTAATGCTGTAAAAATACCTGATGCCAGTACTGAGGACGTCCTGCGCCGCACTGCTGATGTCATTGACATCGTCGCTACTAGCGACACCCTCGCCACCACCCATATCTTCGTCCATTGTACTAGATTCGTCTAAAATTTCAACACGTTTTAGTATAGAGCTCAACTTTTTTTTTGCAGTAATACTTTCTAAAATAAACATTAAATCTTTATACCGTCTTGCACAATTGGTGCACCATCGCCTTCACCAACTCCACTATCAGTAGGCATAGCTGAACTGATGGACTGATCTGGAGACTCTTCAGCCCCTTCTGCCAGTCCTTCAGCTTCATCCAAACTCGGTTCTTTCATCATAGGATCCAGCTGACTTTCCGTATCCTGAAAATATTACAAGAGGAAAAGTAAGCATAGAAATGACAAAAAAGAACAAATTGTTTTAACCCTTTCACGTCTATGGGAAAAATATTTCCCTATTTTAAAATTGATAATTCTCGAATTTGATAAAACCGTATCTGCATTATTTTTTATAGAATGTCAAAATAGATCGTATGCCGAACGCAATTACGTAAACGGGAATATTTAGAAAAAAAAAACACTGCCAAATTAATTGGCGCCAATGATTAAACATTCGCGGACTGTACTCTATTATTTTTTTATTTTCTTTGTGTCTTGTAATAATATATTATGCTGTGTTTTCTCACATGTTTTATGTCATTCGGTAAGTATATTTTTGTGCAACATTGAACTATATTTGAATAAATAAAAACAAATGTCTGAAAATGACAAATAATTTTATGGGAAAAATAATTCCCTGTGGTCCATAAATGAAATTTTCATAGACTATTAGCAAAGAAGTAGTACATATTATCGACGCTATTAGTACTTTGTTTTTTTATGATAATAATGTTGAAATGCACTTGTATATTTCTATTTTATTCACAGAAATAGCTAGAGGAGGGTGCAGAGGATTCCACATATGAGATGATGACATATATTACCGATACTCATGGCAGACAACAGTGATGGAGAAGACAAGCTTGAATTGGATATATGAAGGAGATCAACAGTTTATCGCTCAAGATGTTGAAGATGGGACCGCAGTAGCCGAAATAGAAGATTCTATTCGGGAACCCCATTCAAGGGCGACTCCATGTACCATTTCGAGCGAGACTTCGGATGATGTTCCTAATTGGCGCCCAATGGAAAAAGAGCTCTTAAGTACCTTATGTATTTCATGAAAGTGAGTATAAATTTGAGCGAAGTGTGGGACACTTTGTAGCACGATGCACCGACAATATTTGAAGAAGGTGGCAACGGATGGATGCTAGCTACCCAAGACCGGGCTGGTTGACGATCTCTGAGGGAACGTAGGCCACGTTCAGCAGTGGACGGCATACGCTGATACGAGATGAATTTGTTCCCTGACCGGCAAGATATGTCGACACCAATGCATAATTTTTATGGAAGTGACACAACTTACATATATACTGCTAAACAATGCACTTGTGATATATTATTGTATGCAATAAATGAGCAAATAAAACACGTTGAAAAAAGTACAAAACATAATGTCGTTTTTATGGAATTTTATGGGAAATATTTTTAAACAGAAATCATGAGACTTATTTTGAGTCTCATGATTTCTGTTTAAAAATATTTCCCATAAAATTCCAAAAAAACGACATTATGTTTTGTACTTTTTTCACGAATATTATTTATTTTACGTCTAAATAACCTAAAATACACAGTAACATACTAATATTTACTCTTAGCAACCTTATGGTCGTGTAAGGGTAGAAAAATGGAAGAAATAATAGAAAAGAGGGATACTTAGCAGCAGCAAAACTGGTGAGCATTGCCAACAATTATAGTTTTCCAAATAAGCTTAAACAAAGCTTTAACTGTCTATACTATAGACGAAAGATTGCTATAGACTCTATAGCAATCTTACTCAATTATGATAATAAGAATATACAATTTCTTACAGGTGTAGACAAACAGTTGTCTCCGATGTAGGCAGACTCATCTGCAACTGTTCCTGTTGTAGTGTCATCAATATCCATTTCTTCCTCTGCTTCAGCTTCAGGATTTGCTACCAGAAAAATAAAAAGATTTATATCATTCAATTATACAGACCTATACTCCTTTTACAATAAGATTAGACTTTAAAACAAACCTTTTTTTATAGTCCCTTCAACCGATTTTGACTTCTATTCTGTAGGCTTAAGGATGACATTAGAGGCAAAAAAGTGGTTACAATAACAACTGTTTACTGCAGCTGCCATTTGACATGCCACCAACGCAATATAAGTCAAAATCGGTTGAACGGACAGTAAAAAAGGTTTGTGTATATGTCTAATCTTATTGTAAATGGAGTATAGACAGATGTCAACAGTTACCTAAGTCTTCGTTAGGGTATCAAATAAATTTAAGTTAGAAGAAATTTATAGCGAATAGTTGAAAATATCCCATACACTAAAACTGCAATTTGTAAATGTAAGTTTGTATGCACAATATTGAAAGATTTACGATGTGATGCGCAGACCATGGACTTCTGTAGTCTATAAGAAAATAACTATTTTCTGTATCTTTTTCAAAATTTTAGGATCAGTACTTTCGGGGATAACAAGTGGTGATAACATTAGTAATAATAATAATAATATCAGCCTACATTATTGTTCCACTGCAGGGCAAAGGTCTCTCATAAAGAGAAGGCATAAGCATTGCTCACTAGGTTTGCTCAAGGCCAATTGGCGATATCAAACTTATATGTAATTAATAAGTCCAGGTTTCCTTCACTAATGTCAGTGATGGACCAGATATACTTAAAAAGTACATATGAAACTGAAAATGCCAGATTGGTACTACATTGTATTGAAATAACTTTAAAACATAATTTTAAATTTTAAACAATGTATATTCGAGACCCTAATGCCAGTTTTCACCAACCAATCCTAAATTTTAGGGAACTCCTAATTTCAATGAAAATTTATTGGTTGGTTCTTTTACAGATTTGCTTGATGGTATTGCACTCAAATGGTTTAGATCTATTATAGTATTTCGGTCTAATCTGAAAACTATTTTTACTTTTTATAAGCATGAAATCATTCATCGCACGTTATGTTTACATCTTATAATATTTGTTTTTGTAGATTCTTGGAATCTTATGAATAGAATGTGTATTATCTACTTACGTTTTTTTTTATGCTGTTCCTGTCGGCATCCTATGTATTATATTCCTGTATAATTGGATCAAATTAATATTTACAAACCTGAAAAATAAATAATGTTTTGCTTTGACATGTTTGTCAGTGACAGTCGTCAAATTTGACGACCGTCAACATTTCTTCTAATAAGTTTTCGGCTACTAACGTAAATCCTCTATGTTGCTGATCTTGTAAGCTTGTATGTTAGTGTCATATATGAAACGGCTGAACACCCGCTTTATTATCGTGTGTTTCTTTAGATCTAATTCGCACTAATATTATATAAAAAAATATTATTATTATTGGCATTCGACAATTATTAAGTCTGGCCGGTATTATAGTACCTCGCTGTGGAAAACCAATGACCGTTCTAGAAAGAAGATTCATAATTGGATTTTTTACGAATTTCGGAAGAACGGTCAGAAAACAAAACCTGTCAAAGAGGCAGTCTAGATCTCGGAGCCGCTTGGGTAACACGCTGATTACCCATACGCTTACGTTGCTGGAGTCTAGATCTCGGAGTCGCTTGGGTAACACGCTGATTACCCATACGCTTACCTTACTGAAGTCTACCAGTCTACTTACTACATGTCTACCAGCCTGCACCCGAGAGTCGGTTAAGCGGGTTAAGCCGAGCTGTCGCGTGCCTATGTTCCCAGGGCGGGTCCTCCTACTGAGACCGCCTGGGTGACCCCGAGCTGATCGCGTCAGTCTTCTCTTCGGCCGATCCTGTACGCCGGCCAGGCTGTGGATCATAATCCTCCTGGAAAACTCTGCCTAATCCCAGTGCGTTTAGGTCAGTGCTTATTTTATACTAACAATTGTTTTTGATACTCATCACATTTTTATCTTTCGTGTGAGAGTTATTAAATTCAATGCGTACAATTCTGCATAGCCTTTTATTTCTCTCAAATTATCAGAATTGCTACATTTGGCGCCCAATCGTGAAATCAAAGCTAGCTCTCTCATCTTCTTCAAAATTCTAATCTTACTAGTTTATTAGTACTCTCTATTTCGACATTTTAATTTCGCTTAGATTCTTATGTGTGTAAAATAAATACTCTTCAAAATTCTAATCTTACTAATTCTTTAGTAGGTACTCTTTATTTCGACATTTTAATTTGGCTTAGATTGGGTAATCAGCGTGTTACCCAAGCGGCTCCGAGATCTAGACTGCCTCTTTGACAGGTTTTGTTTTCTGACCGTTCTTCCGAAATTCGTAAAAAATCCAATTATGAATCTTCTTTCTAGAACGGTCATTGGTTTTCCACAGCGAGGTATTATAATACCGGCCAGACTTAATAATTGTCGAATGCCAATAATAATAATATTTTTTTATATAATATTAGTGCGAATTAGATCTAAAGAAACACACGATAATATAGCGGGTGTTCAGCCGTTTCATATATGACACTAACATACAAGCTTACAAGATCAGCAACATAGAGGATTTACGTTAGTAGCCGAAAACTTATTAGAAGAAATGTTGACGGTCGTCAAATTTGACGACTGTCACTGACAAACATGTCAAAGCAAAACATTATTTATTTTTCAGGTTTGTAAATATTAATTTGATCCAATTATACAGGAATATAATACATAGGATGCCGACAGGAACAGCATAAAAAAAACGTAAGTAGATAATACACATTCTATTCATAAGATTCCAAGAATCTACAAAAACAAATATTATAAGATGTAAACATAACGTGCGATGAATGATTTCATGCTTATAAAAAGTAAATATAGTTTTCAGATTAGACCGAAATACTATACTATACGAATTCGTATTCCTTCTTGGCATGAACTTAAGCTTGCACTTTTAAAACGCTTTGATAAACCTAATTTTGATCACTTTTTAGAAAATGAACTCCGCACCAGGAAACAGAAACAGTCTGAGTCGCTTCCTGATTTCATTACAGAAATTTATGATATGGCTAGTCGTCTTTCAGTACCTTTATTTGACTACACTTAAATTAACGTGATAAAACAAAATATGTTACCAATCTACACACCATTTTTATTTCTTAGACAAATAAATTCAATTGAACAATTTCTGGAACTTGCAAAAGAATTAGAAGTTGTTGCAAACAGAAAACCTTTTAAAGAGTCAATCAAACCTTGTGTTAAATCTAATGCCGTTTCTAACGATATAATTTGTTTGAAATGCAAAATACCTGGACACTCGTATAAAAATTGCAAGTCCATTCCAGTTGTTGTTTAAGTGCCAAAAAGCTGGGGTCACTTCTAAGACTTGTGACGTTTGTAATTTGAATACTAAGAACTCGCAAGAGTCAAAAAACTGATTAGGCAGCATCGAGCCCACGTTTTTGATAAAACTTCGAGCGCCTCGATGTGTGAAAAAATTGTTAGAAGTCACAAGCCTGATGATGTTGCCCGTGACAAGGCATTTTCCAACTGGTTAGATTATTTAAAAACCTTTTTTAATATTAATCGTTCGGCTCCTATTCTATTTACAAAACAAAATGATGCTAGACCATTTTTAACTTTTACCGTTGGTAATCAAATTTTTTCAGGTTTGTTGGACAGTGGTTCCGATAAATGCATTTTAGGCTCAAATATACATGAACGATTTTTACAGTCAGGTTATAAAATTAGACCTATTAGTGGCTCTGCTTGCACTGCGGATGGCTCCGCTCGGAGAATTATTGGTGCCATGGATTTGCCAGTAACTTGTGATAATATAACTAAATTCGTAGAGTTTTTAATTATTCCTTCTTTTGATCCACTAATTATTTTAGGTTTTGACTTTTGGATTAAATTTTATATTTTAATATTATACTTGTTCCAGAAAATAATAAACAACTTTGTTCAATTACTTCTATTTCCGAACTTTCTCCTTTTGAGAAACAAAAATTTGATAATATTATTGCATTGTTTGAAGATATTTCTTATGAGGGTCTTACTCATTTAGTTGAACATAAAATTAACGTTACTAGTGAACCTTTTAAACAGAGATATTGGCCTCTGAGTCCTGTTAAACAAAAGGAAGTTTTTGATGAAGTAGAAGTTTTATTAAGAGAAGGTATTATTCAACCCTCTAAGTCTCCTTGGTGTTCACACGTATTGGCGGTAGAAAATAAAGATGGAGGTACTAGATTGTGTTTAGATTCAAGACGTTTAAATTCTGTTACTATTAAAGATTCTTATCCCGGAGGATCGATTCATCGTGACGACCAGCTTGAGAAATCGTCACCTTACCTCCATTGAGATACAAAACCAACTTCGCGACTTCCACGGAGTATCTGTGAGTGCTCGAACTGTTCGGAGAAGGTTAAAAGAACGCGATATGGTACCACACAAGCCAGCTAATGGGCCCAAACTAACGCGAGCCCACCGAACAGCGCGCCTTCATTTCGCACGCAGTCATTTAAATTGGACACAGCAAGATTGGAGCCGTGTACTCTTTTCTGATGAGTCTAAAATTGTGTTACATGGCAATCATGGAAGGAAGAAGGTCTACCGACGTAAGGGAGAGCGTTTCGCACAATGCTGCTTTGAAGAGAGGGTTGCTTATGGCGGTGGCTCATGGACTGTCTGGGGCGGTATATCCGCGAGCGGCAAAACTCAACTTGAGGTTGTTACAGGACCACGGCTGCCAACATTAAATGCTGAAAGGTACATTCGTGAGTGCTTAGAACCTCACGTGATACCATACGCGGACTATGTGGGCCCAAATTTCCTTTTTATGCATGATAATGCAAGAGCCCATGCGGCCGGCATCGTCAGGGAATATCTTCGGGATGTGAACATCACAGTTATGGACTGGCCAGCCAGAAGCCCAGACATGAACCCCATTGAGCACATGTGGGACGAGCTAAAAAGACGTGTTAGGGCTCGTCAGCCAGTTGCCCAGACGATGCAGGAGTTGAAAACTGCCATAGAAGAGGAATGGGAGATGATCCCTCAAAATTTCATAGAGCGGTTGATAAACTCTATGCCTAATCGTATGAGAGCTGTGGTAGATGCCCATGGAGGCAACACGCGTTATTAAATTAAACCTTTATTTGATAAAACATGTTTTTTATTCAAAAATCAATTGCCTTTAACAAGGCGCATATCCGACTTGTTAGGCGTAGCTCCATGTCGTATGGTATTCTGAATTCAAATTTAAAACAATACGATCGAAAAAGATGGTAAAATGTATCAGGTTTAAAACTGCATCAACAGTTTTTGTTCAATCTAGCAATCATATTTCGGTAGGGGCCATCGAAACCTAAACTCTAAGGTGGGCCAATAGATGTGTCCAGAAGTGTATTTATTCAATGTCAGAAATCTCCTAGAAAGTATAAGAATTTTAGAGTCGAAAATAACACTTTGTATAAATATTGTAAAAATAAATTTAACCCTCACAGTCTCTTAGACTGGAAGATAGTTATTCCTAAAGAGAATATCTTACATACTATTAGGTCAAATCATGATGATGTAAATTCAGGTCATTGAAATTAAAACAACATTATTTTTGGAAAGGTATGTTAAATAATGTTCACTAATACATTTTGTCTTGTGATACTTGTAAAGCTTACAAACATACTTCTCCTCCTTTCGGTACTATGATTAATCCTAAAAAGGTTGATCGCCCCATGCTTATGCTTTCAGTAGATATAATAGGAATTTTACCTAAAACTTATTCTGGTCATAAATACATACTTTCAGTGGTAGACGTTTTTACTAAATATTGCTGGTTTTTTCCAATGATTAATGCCACTACTAGAGTAATTTGTAAACATTAAAAAAAAAAATATTTCTTAAATTTGGTTGTCCAAAAATAGCAGTTTGTGACAATGGAACTCAATTTACTTCAAAACATTTTGTAGAATTCTTGAAAGGTTTTAATACAACTAAAATATTTTATAACACGTTGTATACGCCTCAAAATAATCCTGTTGAGAGATATAATAAAACAGTCGAAACTTGCATATCATGTTTTGTTAAAGATGATCATAGGACTTGGTCAAGTTATTTGCCCAATGTTCAATTAGCTTTAATTATTTATTTTTTTTATTGTCTATTATAAATTTAGGGGCTTTTGGTCACAACCCGACCATGCCAGCCCCATCATAACCTAATTCAATAAATAGCTTTAAATAATAGTGTAAATTTTGCTACAGAATTTACGCCTAATTTTCTTATGTTTGGTAGGGAACTTGTTTTAGGTGCTTCCTTACATCATTTTAGTAACTCTGTTGATAATTTATCTCAACTAGAGGTTTCAATAGGAACTCTTATGCAGTTGCTCTTAATTCACTTAGTGATATTTTTGTTAAAGTTCAAGCTTACTTGTTGAAGGGGTATAAGCGAAATGCCGCTTATTATAATAGGGGTCGGAAAGTCATGTCTTTTGATGTGGGTGAAGTTGTGTGGAGAAGAAGTTTTGTTCAATCTCATGCACCTGCTTATTTTTCGGCTAAGCTTGCACCTAAGTTCTTAAAGTGTGAAATAACTGAAAAAGTTTCTGATAACGTTTATGTTTTGAAAGATTTAAATAAGGGTTCCGTGGGGCGTTATCATGTAAAAGATATTATTACATTTTAAATTTGGGGAATTTTTAGATTTGGTATTGGTGTTGAGTAATTTTCTGTGAAGATTTGTCTCTGTTAGAATGATGAATGAAAGGTTATGACAATTTGAAGGTTATTATTATGTTAGGTAACTTCACTACAATTTATTAGATTCCAATTCAATTCTTATTAAAATAAACTTAGGTCATTTTGGTTAGTTTAGAAATACCTACTCTTTACACTATACATTTTACACATCAAAGGATCTTATCTTATTTGTTTTGTTTGTTTGTTGAGCTTGTATGAGATCTTATATCATTTTCTTTCTTTCTTTTTTTAAGGGTAACCCTTTACTTGTTTACATTGTTTTTTTTTAAAGAAAGATCCTATACAGCCTTACACCTTAGGTTTTTTATTACCTAAACTTAAATATCATTTCAAGTTTTTTTGTAATCTTCCTTTTTGTAGATTAAAATCATTCTATTTCCTTCATAGTTTTAAATAGTTATTGATTTTGATTGTTTTTACTGTTTGTTGACTGTTTTTATACGCTTTTTATTAGCTTCACCTGTATGTTTGTATGTTTGTTTGTAACCGACTTCTTTGGGCGCGATTTTGACCCACTTTAAACGGCCAGATTTCGTTCAAACTTTGTAGATTTATCGAGGACCGATGACAATACACTAATTTGATAAAATTATTAAAAAAGGAAAAAATAAAAAATACTAGTTCAAAATTAGTTGCCGAAAAAACAGCTATTATATACTAGGAAGGTACTGCACAAGCGCCCCTGGTAGAATAAATGTACATAATATTTATAGATATAGATATAACCAAACTAAAAAGTAAAAAATAAATAATAGTTTAAAAAAACTAAAAACACGCTTTTTATAGAAAACCAAACTAAAATACATACATACATACATACATACATACATACATACATAGCCTGTCAAACTCATAACCCTCCTTTGGCTTTGCCGTAGTCGGGTAAAAATAGAAAATAAATTTTAATAAATTATTTTATTTTAAAAATAGCGTGGGGTGCATGGTGTCAATAGTTATAAATATTTTATTGACAGATATGAGTAGAGTGATTATCATTTTGAAAATATCTTAAAAAGCACCCCACGCTTTTTTTTAAATAAAATAATTTATTAAAATTTATTTTCTATTTTTTAGTTTGGTTTTCTATAAAAAGCGTGTTTTTAGTTTTTTTTAAACTATTATTTATTTTGTCTAGATATTTCTTCGATACTAGACTTGGATTTGACTTTGTTAGTAACACGTTCATACCGGATTTTGCTTTTGGGGTAATTCTGTAACTTTTGTTATAAAACGTCCGTCCTACTTTGTTTGTTTGTCTGTGCTTGGAAGGTTGGTAGAGTAGAGCCAATCACAGCATTCATTTGCCCTTTTACCATTGTGTTGGTCATTGTTGTACCAGTCACAATGTGGAATTTTGACTTTTGTCATACCTTTTTACTATTGTGCTCGGAAGTTCGGTGGTGTAGCACCGATCACAATATGGTTTTTGCTTGTTACAGGTTATTGCTGTAACAATACTTTTAGATAGAGCCCTTCAACTCTATCTAAACTTTCGACTTTTGTCATACCTTTTTACCATTGTGCTCGGAAGTTCGGTGGGGTAGGGCCGGTCACAATGTGGTTTTTTTGCTTGTTACAGGTTATTGCTGTAACAATATTTTTAGATAGAGCCCTTCAACTCTATCAAAAATTTTGACTTTTGTCATACCTTTTTACCATTGTGCTCGGAAGTTCGGTGGGGTAGGGCCGGTCACAATGTGGTTTTTTGCTTGTTACAGGTTATTGCTGTAACAATATTTTTAGATAGAGCCCTTCAACTCTATCTAAAATTTTGACTTTCGTCATACCTTTTTACCATTGTGCTCGGAAGTTCGGTGGAGTAGGGCCGGTCACAATGTGTTTTTTTGCTTGTTACAGGTTATTGCTATAACAATACTTTTGGATAGAGTCCTTCAACTCTATCCAACCTTTTTGTTGGGAATCAATATTTTTGGATAGAGCCCTTCAACTCTGTCTGACTTTATTGTTCCGGAATCTATACTTTTAGATAGAGCCCTTCAACTCTATCTAACCTTTTTGTCAGAAATCAATATTTTTGGATAGAGCCCTTCAACTCTGTCTAACTTTATTGTTTAGGAATCCATACTTTTGGATAGAGCCCTTCAACTCTATCTAACCTTTTTTGTTGGGAATCAATATTTTTGGATAGAGCCCTTCAACTCTGTCTAACCTTATTGTTTAGGAATCCATACTTTTGGATAGAGTCCTTCAACTCTATCTAGAATTTTTGTTTAGGTATTGATATTTTTAATTGGTTGTTGCTGAGATAGACAGAGGCTATGGTGCCTAACTATACTCAAAGCAGAACAGTCGGTTAGTTGAGGATGGTCAGTGGCGATAGTGCTCAACTGAACTTAAGTGGTGTGGTTTAGTTTAGTAGGTTGGTTGAAGTTAGTCAGTGGCGATAGTGCTTAACTGAACTTAAGTAGTGTAGGTTAGTTTAGTAAGTTTGTGTAAGGTTAGTCAGTAGCCATAGTGCTTAACTGTACTCAAAGTTAGTGTTTGTTTAGTAGTTTTGTTAAAGTTTTAACCAGCGGCTCTTGTGCCTAACTGAGTTTAGATTTGTTTAGTGTTTAGTTTTGTTAAAGTTTTAGTCAGCGGCTCTCGTGCTTAACTGAATTTGGATTTGTTTGTTGTTTGGCTTTGTTGATCGGTGTAGTACCGACGTTTTAGTCAGTGGCCATGACGCCTAACTGCACTATGTTAGTTTTTTTTTAGTTTTTAGATTTTTGATCACTTCGCTTTTCGTTGTTTCTTTCTAATAAAAGAAAGTTCCTTTCTTTTATTTTCAGGGAGGGATGTAATGTAATGAGTTATTGATAATCGTTACATATGACGCCATCTCTCGTCACTTTTTCGAAGTGTTCACGGTAGTGCGGCCATAGTGTAGGCATTTTATAGATTATTGGCTATGGTTTTTGTGGAATAATCGATAAAACCATAGACCATCAGTTTCACATGTGGATTTTATTTCCCCGGCTGTCAGGATCTTTTTTGACGTTTCCGTGTCGGTATAATTCACTTTTCGGCCGTCCTTTCAAAAAAACATGTACGCATAAATTTACTCCTTTTCAATCACTAGATTGAAATGATTTAATGGTCCACCCCTGGTTGGAACCACTTTGGAATAATGTTAGCAGCAGTGCTACCTTAATATTTTGGAAACCGTGAGTATTTTGTTGGTTGATTCTTCTTAGCCACGTGCTGGCAAGAAACTCTAAGTCATGTGTCGTAACCCTCGTCGAATATCTATTGTTACAGCCAATAATGCCATCGCAGTTCGGATGTGTCAATAGTACGAGCGGTGACACTATTAGATTTCAATAAGAACGGTAAGTTTCCTCAAATTTCCGATTTGTTACATCGTCGCCATTTTGTTCGACGTGTATGGAATAAATTAACTATCAAAGGAAATCGTTTTGTTTGCAGCCCAAAAAAAGGCGGTCTTATTTATATTTTGATTTTGCAACTATAAATTTAAATTCACCCTACGCTTAGAAGAGAGCTGGAGGCCTTCGGCGCGTGTCCCAAACCAGGTAACGCAGCTAAAAGCTTAATTTATAAAAAATTAAATTAAAAATTTTAAAAACCCCTAACGCAAAACATAAAAGCAATAATTTAAAAAGTAAAAAATAATATCTTTTGTTGAGCCATCAAATGTTTGTTCGTTGAAATGGCGCTATAATGTCGCGGCGGGGTACCGCGTAAGTCAAATCTCATTGCAAATCCATGAGTTCGCTATTTTACCTATTTAGCTATTGCTGACTTAGCGGTACCCCGCCGCGACATTATAGAGCCATTTCAACGAACAAACATTTGATGGCTCAACAAAAGATATTATTTTTTACTTTTTAAATAATTGCTTTTATGTTTTGCGTTAGAGGTTTTTAAAATTATTAATTTAATTTTTATTTGAAAGTTTTTAAATGTAATTTAGTCTGGTTTTGAGAAGTTGTAGATACGTCTAAAGTTGTATTTCGTCACATGGATCTTTTTTGATATTAAAGATATCACCCTGAGAATGTGTTTGGTATATATAATTCAATTTTGGAAAAAGTGTGGATTGGATTCTTTTTGCGTAACTACGTCCAATTGGCACAACCGTACTCTGGCACAATCGTACCCAGTCTACCCTATGTTTAAACAGCCGGCTGTTTAAACAGCAGGGAACCCGTGCTTTGGCCCTTAGAGTTTATAAAATTAATTTTCAAGTTTTTAGTTTTCATTTCGTTAGTTAATTAATATTCCTCATTCCCTTTCAATACAGTATGCATTATTCTACTAGTCAAGCCCTTTCATTTGATACCCATATTGATGGAGTTGTGAAAAAATATGTGATTAGCTATTTTGTAGCGGCGGCCGTCTTGGACTGATTTTCATCAAACATAGCTAAGAACACTCCCGACTAATTCACATTTCAAATAAAAAAAACTTGAGAGGTGTCAAGGGACACCCGGATGGAACGAAGTTCCTTTCGATTAATTAGTGAAGGAATTGTAATAATTTTTTTTTTTTTTAAGTTATAATAATATTTTTTTTATTATTGACAAATATAATGTAATTAAAAGACAATTTAATTAAACGTGCCCGTTTATGTATCGAGCGAAATGGACTCCATATTGAGCAGTTGCTTCGATACAGGGAAGTGTAAATTTTATACCTAATAGGTGAGTTTTTTAATTAAGCCAAAGTTGATTAAAACTGTGTTTGTGAATAGCTCTAATTTATTTAAATAGGTTACCTATAGCACCTATAGGTACCTACGCCTGCCTGCCTTTCTTTTTCTAGCAAAAGAGTACCTACTCACTTACCTACTTACAACTACAAATAATTCGCCAATGATAAAAGTACTAAACATATCGCCGTAGGTACCTAGTTCAAAGAGTTCGCCGCGCCGCCTTTAAATACATAAACATATTCTACGAAAAGCGAATTCGGACTTTATTTTGTAAACGTAAACGGTTAAAAATTGAAATTTTACCAAACTAGGTATGATAAAATTATTCTGAGAAACGTATAGGCTGGTGCCCGACCGGACAATAGGAGCTATGTGCAATCGAATTTCACGGTTAATGTGTAAAAATAAGGTTTTAATTCGCTCCAATATTTTCATAGAAAAGCGAATTAAAACCTTATTTTTACACATTAACCGTGAAATTCGGTTGCACATAGCTCCTATTGTCCGGTCGGGCACCAGCCGACCGAACAATAGGAGCTATGTGCAACCGAATTTCACGGTTAATGTGTTAAAATAAGGTTTTAATTCGCTCCAATATTTTCATAGAAAAGCCGCCATTCAACTAATAATGAACTCTATTTGACAGTTCCAACGATTCAATTTTTCTGTTCGAATTGTCTGCGTTTGTGAAGTAATAAAAATAGCAAAAATAAGGTTTTAATTCGCTCCAATATTTTCATAGAAAAGCCGCCATTCAACTAATAATGAACTCTATTTGACAGTTCTAACGATTCAATTTAGCTTATATTATAGCATGTCGTGACAACTTTTCGTAAGATTTTTTTCCGTCTAGCCCCCTTTCACAACGCGCGATAAGGAACTTCGTTCCAAAAAACAAAAACAAAATCGGTTCATCCGTTCGGGAGCTACGATGCCACAGACAGACACACACAGACACACACACAAAGACACGTCAAACTTATAACACCCCGTCGTTTTTACGTCGGGGGTTAAAAATTACACTAAAAGCGTGCAATATTGACCAACCTTTAGTATACATTTAGTAATTTTAATTACCTTTTAATTTTATAGAAAGGGACTTTCTTGTTTAAATATGTACACCATGCGACCTGCGGCTTTTTAAATAAATGAGCCATTGTTTAGGAGCTTGTAAGTTATTTATA
Source organism: Charanyca ferruginea (assembly GCA_947361185.1). NCBI lineage: Eukaryota > Metazoa > Arthropoda > Insecta > Lepidoptera > Noctuidae > Charanyca > Charanyca ferruginea. The sequence goes on along the minus strand of OX376059.1, from coordinate 12,878,915 downwards.
ACAAACCCCCTCCCTTCAGATTTAAATTACTACCTTTTCCGTTCCGCTATAATAATAATAATAAGCTGGCAACACTATGTGTCACTTATCTAATATTTTATTTTTTCAACAAAAATATTAATTAAATACCATAAACACATTATTAATAGATACTGATACAATTTTTTATAAATAACAAGCATAATATGCTAGAAGTAGTAAAATTAATTGAATATATTTTATTCAATTAATTTTACTACTTCTGTGAGCCATACCCATAAACTCATCGCAAATAGTTTTTGGAAAATATTTTCTCATAATGACATCTGTCATAGTACAAATATATTGTATAAATAATTGGAAATTGTATATAATCATCGATTCATATGGACTAAATAATCAAAAACGATGGTACAAGATAAAGAAAATATATAGATAAGGATGATTACAAGAGCAGCAGTACGTCGAGCACGCCTACAACCTCCGGACCCGTCGCTCAGCTCCGCCTCGCCGCCGCCGGAACCCAGCCCCATCGTGAGTGCAGTGACACCGGCCTCGGCAGTTGCGTCGAGCTCGAGTGACGAGTATTTCTCTCCGCCGACGACGCCACCACCTGTGCGTCGGCGGGGACGACGCCGGCCGCCGGACAGCTTGGAGCCCCGAGACTCACCGGTCTCTGATAGGGTCCCCGCTCCCGGTGGAAGTGTGCAGCGCATGAGATGGACACAAGCCATCAACGAAAATGTCATGCGCTCATACTATGGGGCTACAGAGGGAGGAAGTAAACTGACCGCGTACCGTGTTCGGATGCTCTCTCTGTTTCAGGTGCTTGAGCCAGCTGTCAACGTTTCGGCACAACGATAATCGGATCAGGTGCGGGTCGTCCAGCGTAATCGTATGTTGGATGACGCTGTACTTGATCGCCTCCGAACTGAGATGCAGAGAAATCATGTCACTGCTCCCCTGCCGCAGATTGTGGAAGTGACACAATCACAGCTGACCGCAACACCCAGTCTTGTCAGTGATGGGAGTGATGACATGGTTACATATGTAAGTACCCAGTGCAATGAGGTATTGAGGAGCGCTTTGGAGGGTGCGATTCGAGAATATCGATTTATGCCGCCCGAGCTCAGACCACGTTTACCTCGTTTGCCCATGCATAACAAAAATAAGGCGCTGATGTGTGCTCTGGATTCGCAGTTATCAAATTATTTTGATGATTGCGAAGACCTCACTGATGTGCATTCGATTCTGTACTGCGCTGCTGTTGCGGCATGTCGTGTAGCTCACGTCAAATTTTCTAATGATGACAGAGCTACACGACCAAAACCTGCCGTACCGGCGTGGCAGTGCAGAATTGAGAGGCGCATAAGTGAGGCCAGAGTGCTCATCGGCAAATTAATCTGCTTTAGGGAGGGCAATACTCGCCCAAGAGTGATGCGCTTTGTGAGGCGGGCATTCTCGGGGACTGATATCAGTCCTCGAGACTATATGCCTTGGATCACAGAGCGCATCGCCTTCCTAAAGCAGAAGGTGTATGCATGGGCAAACCGTATTCGAAGGTATAAGCGACGGGCGGAGCGATACTCTCAGAATCGCACATTCCAGAGCGATGAAAGGTGGGTTTATAGGGCTCGGGAGCGACCGATTCAAAGTGTGACTGATACGCGTCTACCGGATGATGACGCCATGTGTTTGTTCTGGCGCAACATCTGGTCGGTGCCTGTCAGTCACACAGGGTGGTTGGACTCTGGAAGTCGAACGAGCGTGCGACCCGATGCCAGAAATGGGGGCAATTACTATCAGCCCCCAAGATGTAGCTCGTAACTGCACGAGCTACATCTCTACGTCCACTGCCTAATTGGAAGTCTCTAGGGCCGGACGGGCTGCACAACTTCTGGATCAAATGGTTCAAAAGGTCGCACGTTTGTCTGGCGTCTCGATTCCAGTCAGCCTTGGAATCTGGAACGTTGCCCCAGTTCCTGACGACAGGAATAACCCACCTGCTCCATAAATCAGGTAGTACTGCGGAACCCAAAAATTATAGACCGATCACATGTTTGCCGACGGTCTATAAAGTTTTGACATCCATTTTAAGAGCTAAAATTAACCAGCACGTAGACAATAACGCTATCATGTCTCCCTCTCAAAATGGATGTAGGAATGAGTCCCGCAGTACTAAGGAGCTGCTACTGATTGACATGGCCATCAGTCAACAGGTTCGCCGATCCCGAAAGGATCTGTCGACATGTTGGATAGATTACAAGAAGGCCTATGACTCTGTGCCGCATACATGGCTCATGAGAGTGCTAGAGTTGTATAAGATAGATGCCACTCTGCGCACCTTCCTGATGTCGTGTATGGGGCAGTGGAGGACGGTCCTTCGCTATCCAGGATGTCGACATATCCAGAGGAATAGTGAACCGATAAGAATTGAGCGGGGTATATTTCAGGGCGACAGTTTGAGTCCGCTTTGGTTCTGCTTAGCCTTGAATCCTCTAAGTACACTGCTGGAGAATTCAAGTCTAGGCTATCGGTTGAAGAGAGGAGGTCAGGTAATATCTCACCTTCTTTACATGGATGACTTAAAACTCTTTGCCCCAAACAGTTCACACAGCTGATGGAGCTACTAAAAGTAACAGAAACTTTCAGTAGCGCCATCAGGATGGAATTTGGTGTGGACAAATGTGCGGTCATGCATGTCAAGCGAGGGGAGATTGTGGAATCCGAGAGAGTTCAGCTCTCGGATTCCATAAACCTTAGATCCCTCTCTTCAATTGAGACCTATAAATATTTGGGTATGGCGGAAGCGTTGGGCATCAATGCTGCTGACATGAAACAATCGTTGAAGGAGCGCTTCTTTGGACGCCTGAGGAAAGTTTTCAATAGTGTTTTGTCAGGCGGAAATAAAGTGCGCGCCTTGGGTCATGCCGGTCCTGATGTACTCTTTCGGTATACTCAAATGGACTCAAACGGAACTCGATGTCCTGGATAGGAAAGTCCGTACATTATTGACAGCATATCGGATGCATCACCCACGGTCATCGGTGATGACTCTGTACATCCCGCGGAAGTGTGGAGGTCGTGGCTTCTTAAATGCCCCTAGACCCTGCACAACCGTGAGATATGCAGTCTCAGGGAATATTTCCTAGAAGCCGACATGGGGATGCACCGAGATGTAGTTGCAGTGGACAAGGGCCTCACCCCGCTTTCCTTGGCTAAAGAGAACTGGTGCAAGCCTGTAGTGCTTGAGACTAAAGATCGCGAGGAGGTTTGGAAGAGTAAGGAGCTTCACGGACGCTTTTTCCGGGCCCTACACGGGCCCGATATGGATTTCTTAGCGTCCGTATCCTGGCTACGATTCGGTGATCTATTTGGAGAAACCGAAGGTTTTGTCTGTGCAATTATGGACGAAGTTATTTTGACGAATAACTACCGGAGATTTATTGTGAAGGACGGCACGGTTGACATTTGTCGGGCATGTCACCGACCGGGAGAATCAATCCGTCACATTATCTCTGGATGTTCTCGTCTTGCTAACGAAGAGTACTTGCATAGACACAACCTTGTGGCCAGGATTATCCATCAGCAACTTGCTCTGAAATACAACCTCGTGGAATCAGAAGTACCATCCTACAGGTGGCAATGGCAATGTCACATTGTACTGGGATCGATCCATCATCACTGACAGGACTATTGTAGCCAATAAGCCTGATGTAGTGGTGGTGGATCGATTGGAGAAGCGCGCAATGATTATTGACATAGCAGTTCCGCATGACGTGAACCTCGTGAAGGTCGAAAAAGACAAGCAAAAAAGTATTTTGACTTGGCCCGCGAGGTTGTCGACATGTGGGATGTGGACTCAGCGATCATTGTGCCGATAGTTGTTACAGCCAATGGCTTAATTGCCAAGAGCCTCGACCAACATCTAAGGAGGCTCTCGTTAGAAGGCAGTACTTCTGGACACGGCCTGCATTGTCAGGAGGTTCCTCTCTCTGGAGCCCTGACTGCCGGTAGCTTGGACCCTGTTCCCGATACCGATGGGCTACTATTTTTTATATTTTTAAATGTTTTTATTTTTTATTAATATTTAAAAATGTATTTTATAGGTCAATATAATTAATAAATGGTGATAATAATAATAATGAAGTAGTATACGAAAATTTAACCAAACATAATATTCTTGCTGAACAAAAAGGATGCCGCAAAAATAGCCAAGGTTGTAAGGAGCAACTGACTATTGACGCAATTACAATGAACAGTGCACTTAAATGGAAAAAAGATATTCATACAATGTTCATCGATTACCAAAAGGCCTATGATTCAGTTCCACATAGCTGGTTGTTACATGTCTTAAATATATATAATATCCACCCAACACTCAGATTGATTTTAGAAACTTCTATGCAAAATTGGCAAACTGTACTTAAACTAAATCAAGCCTCCACGACTGTGGAATGAATCTTTCTGTGTTTATTAAAATTATTTCCAAATGCACTTTTTTCATGTTTTATTATCTTTTACATGAATTTTTATCAAAAATATATAGAAAAACATTTGTATGAAAATTCCTATGAACACACTATAACTAAAAGCGGTAACTCATATTAATAAACATATTATTTGAAGCCCAATTGCGGTATCTCAAAAATGAGGTAAAAAAATCATTTTTCCTTTTTTATAAAACATCAATAAATAAGAAATATGGGTATGAGTATCTAATATTATGAATGAATAATTTTAAAACTACTTTACTAAGTTGACGCGAAATCAAAAAAACTAAAACATAAATTTTCTCAAGTCTCACTTTTTCAACCAAATTCAAAAAAGGAGGAGGTTATCAAATGTTAGTTACCTGAGAACTTTGGACTGGGTCAAACCGATTTTGATGAACCGTTTTTTATTTGAAAGCTGGTGCTTCCCGTGTGGTCCCATTTTAATTTGGTCCAGTTCTGACAATGGCACCCATGAGAAAATCGTATAAGTCTTAAATTTGCATTAAGTATGTGCGCAATTTGTTACGCGATTTCTCCGGCAAACGTAATCCGATTTTGAAAATTATTTTTTTTATGGATAGGGTATGCTTCAGGGGTGGACCCATATAAATTTTATAGAAATTGATTCAGCACTTTTTGAAAAAATCAACAAATACCCAAAAATTTTACATAGACAATGTTTTAGTTTCTTCAAACTTTGGAGTAGTTAACTTTCAATCTCTTCGTAATAGATTCGGATGAGAAGGAGGTACTAAAAAGTGGAAAATAAAAAGCTTTTTACAAAAAAGAACAAAGAAAAAGAAAAAGAAACTAAAAAGTGAAAAATAACTTTAGCACAGAACACACATTAACTATAGTTTCGAAATTCGGTGGCTTTGTTCTGTTTGTTGTTTTGTATTGCCACCGACTTCCGAAACTAAAGACAATGTGTGTTCTGTGCTAAAGTTATTTTTCACTTTTTAGTTTTTGAAAGCGGTTGTCTTTTTTGTAAAAAGCTTTTTTTTTTAGATGACGCTTTTTGGCTTATGAGGGCAGTATATTACTATATTACATGATAAACATCAAATTTTGTTATACCAAATCTGTGAGTAACATAGGGTATATTTTATTATGAAAAAATTGTGATCTATAAAAAACATGGTTCAAGTCACAGGCAAAGTTATAATGGTTAGGCTAGTATATAATATGTTGATACCACATCTACCTATATAAAAGAACTTTTAATAGTGTAGGTCCTTATATTATTGTACAAATATGATTGCCCATCTATAGTCCGATACCAGAAAATAATAAGAATGTAACCAATAATTACAGGTTTTCTTCCAATTTAAAGCTTTGACTATGAATAAACAAATGATTTAAAATAAGAATATTTACCTTGATCAGCCTGTGGTTCTTCACCATCTGCTGACTGCGCAGAAGCATCAATATCCAATCCATCACTGCTGCTAGTAGGCCCTCCATTTGTCGCTACAATAGTATCTATGATATATTTGATGAACGCATCTAACCGTAGATATTTTGTAAGCACTATATTGTAGTTTTAAACTTGCAACATATAAGTAAAAGAAAATGCAAATCAAAATAACGGTGCAACTGCTAAACAAGATGTAACAATTTTATTGAGAATAATAAAACTAAGCATTGTAATGGTGCTACTTATAATTTAAGATTACCTGACTCTTCTGTGGCAGCGGCTTCATCGTTACTTGTTACATTGCTATCGGCAGCATCGATAGCATCTCCAGCTTGATTTTCTTCTAGCGACACTTCCGCGCCATCAGGTACATCAGCGTGAAGTGCAGAATCAGACTCCATTTTACAAAGAATTAAACTTTAAAATAACATTAAACTGAAAAACATTGAAACTTAACGAGTATTTATAAAATAATAGTCAACATTTTCAGAATATTTCGAAAATAATTATCTTTTTTGACAACTAAACTGCCATGGGTAGCCATAAACCATAGAGTATAGTCGGCGTCTTCTCATTTTTTCTTCTAACTCTCAAATTCATAGACAAAATAGAGATTAAACAATAGTTTTTTTAGAAAAAGGCGCAGTTGACTACCTTTTAGTTCTGCTTCTGCCAGTCTGTCTTCAATCACGCTGGATACGCATTAATAAGATTCGTTTCCATCAGAGATGAGCGAAGATATGTGTAAAGCTTACAAATTACTTCATTTTCACTTGAGACATACTACTCTATAAAATGAATACCCCAATGTTATTGTTTAGATTTATTACAAATCCTCACTGCAATTCCTCGCACGTCTCTAGTGAAAACGCACTGGCCACCGTTTTGCTAAAATTAGTAATGGTAGTCGTACGTACTGTGGTTTTATACTACCTTTTCAAACTGATTGTGTGAACTGTTAGCATATAGTAACTCTGTCAGCCTTGTAAAAAAATTGTCATTTTAAAAGATTTATTTCATAGGAGTTTTGTGCGCCATTTCTTTCCACAGATGTATATCATGGTTCTTCCGAAGCAATGGTAGTAAATCTTGACTTTCAATAAGTTGTACGAATTATATCCTACTACATACGTTGGTTGAATAAAATATTTATATTATGTCATACTTAATATTATAAAGCTGAAGAGTTTGTTTGTTTGTTTGTTTAGTTGAACGCGCTAATCTCAGGATCTGCTGGTGCGAATTGAAAAATTATTTTTGTGTTGGATAGTCCATTTACAAAGGAAGGCTATAGACCCATGCGAAGCTGGGTCGGGTCGCTAGTAATAATAATGATTTATTGACATAAAAATGGGTTATATCACAAAATATACGAATCCGCTGGCCCCTAAAATAGTGTATGATAGGGACCAGTGACTTGGCAGAAAATTTGTTGTTATAACATAATGTCCATAGAAATATATACCTACATAATATTATATATCGATGATTATGTCAAACATTGACATTAAACCTAAAACCTACGCTACGCCCGCGCCACTCGCTATATCATCATTATACCTATTTATTTATAGATCGACTACTTAGATAATAGAATAGCTACCCAACTCTCATTTCTTCCCGGCGCGCGTTGATTTGAAAAATATCTTTGAGTGGGTTCTAGAACCGATATAAATTATCACTCTATAAAATAGATACCCTTATGGAGTAAAGGTAGTATGCTTATTAGCATGCTCAAAACGAGCATGTTCTTTATCGGTCTTAGCCCAAGTTATCAGCGTACATGTGCAGCATAATCGTTATATAAGCATGCCCTTGGATAACCATGCTCAAAGCATGTACTAAAAATAAACATCCCATTGAATAGCAAGCTCTCTACACTCTGCCAGTGCACTCCACACGGAACAAATCAAAATCAGCCTACGGCCTATTGCTGTCAAGGTATTATTTCTTGCTGCATTGTTTTAGAAAATTGGGGATCGCGGATTCTAGGGCATTTTTTAATCTGATATATAGCTAAAAAATTTTATGTTTTTTCATCTCCCCAGCGAGACATTTTTGGCATCTAGTCGAATCGAACACGCACACCCGCTGCGCAGAGTATGTAATAACTACGTTGCTGCGAACAGCTGATCGATACTAGCATGGTTTGCAATGTTGTTCAGACGCTTTTACAACACACCCCCTTCCACCCGTACTGCAGGTAGCATGCGCCAAAATCGCACGACATTGAATTTTTGAGCATACTAGCAATAAGCATGCCTATTTGCAGTAAAGTGACGATTGCACATTTATAGTATGCTTTTGTGTTAATAATAACTTAGAGAATGAGGTTTTATGCTCGGAGTAATAATAATCTCATTTCTATCTGTATGTACGTTTAGTAATATATCGGATTGATGCTCAGTGCTTTAGGCAAAGCCAAGAAGCTTATAGGTAAAAGTAGAGGCAACACTCTGAACAATAATATTGTGAAACCACCTGTCTACCCACAGTTGGTTTCACTTAAGTATTTAGTGTTGCCTCCACTTTTACCTATAAGCTTCTTGGGCAAAGCTTACTCTATGGGAAAACCTTTAGGGAATATATATTCTGTGGCTTTGTGCCATCAGCTGATGCTGAAATATTAGTATTTTTATTATTATTCAGCGTTGCCATTGCTACGGCAATTAAAAGGACATTGACATAATTAAAAGGAAATCTACGGCCTACGGTAGCAAATCTATTAAGTACCGTAGCAAAATCTACGGCAATTTTGAAAAATCGCATTTTGGTTAGGTTCCAAGCCAGAAAATGCAAATAAAAACAACAATGCGTTTCTTTGACATGGAAATCTTCGTTTGTTGTTTCATGACTATATTGACAAAAGAATGTGTCAGAAATCATGACAAAGGGGACTGCAAAAAGTTGGTACACACTGAAGAGATGTTCGCACGAATACAAAATACCTATAAAGGAAATGATTACTTAGATAGAAAGTATCAGTACTTACCTAACTTATTTGAGTAAATAAGATGTTTTGTTGATATTTTTGTAATAAAAATAATTCAATACAATTGTAAAATAAACATATTTCATTTAATTTATTTGCTACGGCAGCCGAAGATACCTTTTCCTTGAAAACACGGCAATTTTTCTCATCAAACACGGCACTGCAGTAAAAAAAATGTCATTGGCAACATTGTTTTTATTTAGCATTTGTAACATCTGTCTGGACTGTCTGTGAAGTGTTGCCAATTTAGCGACTTTGTCGCTAGAAATGGCGACTTTTGCGTAAGTCTTAGCGACAAGAAATAAGTTTTGACGACAAAAATAATTTAGCGACGTATCTGACGACTTTTAGAGTACAAATCAAGTTAAGGCCAGTTTTTCAAAGCAGGCTTTAACCGAGCTCAAAGGAGTGCTAATAGCAGTTTTGAACTGTTTCTCTACAAAAAATATCTTAAGAAACCAAGCTCAACACTGTTTAGCGTTTAGTAAACCAGGATTTTTTATATGTAGGTATGTAACACGGACACTTATTATTATGCGACGTATTTCTCCGACTGTACTTCAAATTACAGTCTGTGTACGTGGCCACGTTAGATACATATAAAAACTGCTAACGTTTTATTGAATAGATTATTTAATTAAACGTACCTATTATTTACTTTTATTATTGATTATTTATTATATTAATATGTACGTTGTTGTATAATTATTATTTAAAATATTTTTCTTTTTCAATTAACCCCTCCCCCCCGAATACGCCACTGCCCTCTTGGGCCCCTCGGCTCCCAGAACGAAATATTCGGTCTGTACCAGGTAGAATCAGTTTTAGCGACTTTCTAGCGACTTTTGATATTGGGCCTAGCGACTCGGGCTTTTAGGAGTTGGCAACACTGCTGTCTGTCACAAAGACAGTACATACCTACATTGAAAATATTGAAATGATTTGATTGACGACATAGATTAAAGGATGCAAAAAGTGTTTCGAGTCGGCATATCTAGCTATACATTATTGTCTGTTTTTGTTTTCTAAACGAGCGCGCCAGCAAGCTACAGAAGATTAATTATCGACTGACAATGAGCTTTCGAAAATCGAATCAGACGACAGGTTAGGAAACCACTAAGCGTAAGCATACCGAAAGTTGATGCTAATTCACGAAGAATTCAACTACTTGAGTAATTATGGACCCGAAAAATAAAGAAGCAAAGCCTGGAGATGGAATTCGGTCAATGAGATCGACGACAGCATTTCGAGTTATAAATTTTGAGCTTTATGCGAAACCTGTAAGTTGAATAATGTGTCCTATTATCCTATACAATCTGCTCTCTTTATGTAACACTATTGGCAATGAAATACAATCATATTTTTCTAGTACTTTAAATTACTATTGTTTATATTTTTTTGTTTCAGAATATTGTTATTATGAGTATAGGAGCTGCATGTTTTACTTTTGCCTTGGGTTATATTGCATATATGAGAACAAAATATGAATCAATGGGATATTATGCTACTGTAGATAAAGATGGAAAAGAGAGTTTTGAAAAGAAGAAATCAAAATGGGATTAAGTTGTAATTATTGAGTAAAATCACAGTGTACAATATTAATTAGAGCCAACACCTATAGCCGTTGTCCTGATAGAATGCAGTTCAATTGTCAATGTTATGAATATTCAACATCTGTATGATCTATTGCATGTTTGTAAAAATAAAATAAGTCATGTAATTCATCATATTCTATTACTGGGTTTCTTAACACGTTGACTGCGGCAAAACACATACGTTTGTGTTTCAACAAAAATACGTGAGTGCGGCGCACACACAACCGTATGTGTTTTAGTATTTTGCTAAACGCCAGTGCGGCAAAACACATACGGTTGTGTGGCGGCCGAAGGTACGCTAGTGCGGCAAAACACATACGTTTGTGTTTCAACAAAAATACGTGAGTGCGGCGCACACACAACCGTATGTGTTTTAGTATTTTGCTAAACGCCAGTGCGGCAAAACACATACGGTTGTGTGGCGGCCGAAGGTACGCTAGTGCGGCAAAACACATACGTTTGTGTTTCAACAAAAATACGTGAGTGCGGCGCACACACAACCGTATGTGTTAGACGATACTGAATAGGATTCTAGTGGGGAATAAGATTTATATTTTGAATAAAAGAAGAACCAGTCACAAGAAAAATAATAATCGAATTCTCAAACTATCAACTAGCCTATTGCAAAAGAGGTACTTTTGCAATAGGCTAGTTGATAGTTTCAAGTCAAGCATTAAGAAGTTCAGTATTATTAAGTCCCAATGTTGACGTGTTTGAAATATGTATAAATACTAGGTAACAAACCTAGATAAATTTATAATTTTGGTTTAGAACCCTTAGTTTTCATACTTGCCTACATAATCGGGGGGCAATACTATTTACATTTTTAAGTCTTGAGAGAAAAATAACTGATATAATGTATAAGTAATTATTTATTTATTTATATTTAATATAAATCGTGTGAATATTTCTAAAAAATATCCACACAGTCGACGCAAAATCGAAAAACACAACCGTATGTGAGCGCCCGCACAGTCGACGCAAAATTATGAAACACAACCGTATGTGTTTATCCGCACACGCGTAGTAAAACACGCCAAGCGCGTAAACCCGCACTGGCGTAAAGTACGGCCGCACACGCCAAGCGTGTGCGGCCGCACTCTCGTCTCGTTTACGAAAAAGCGTTTCGGCTGTGCGGCCAACACACCAGTTGTGTGGCCTGCCGCACTGGCGATCGGCGTAGCGAATGTTCGCCCGCAGTCAACGGGTTAAAGTGGAGTCCGTAGAATGTGTATTAGAAGTCTGCAGTAGGTCAGTTAACTCTTAATATATGTATTTATTAGGAAATAGTGTAGTAAACTCAGCATTTCTCGGGCACGCCACGAATTTGCCGCGACGGCGTCGCATCGTCGTTGTCGCCAATAAAAGTGATTTAATATAAATAGGGCTTGTTTTCTTTTTCTAAATTATTCTTTGACGGGGTCCATGGAATTGTTATTTTTTATATTTATAGGTTTAATAATGATTAACTTCAGGGCCAATGCTGTACTTGGTACAGTACATACAGGTAAGACAGCAAGTGGAATGCAAATTATAATTTGACTTTACGACTGTGCTGTATGGGCAACAGTAACAAGTTAAATTTAATAATAATTGATTTAATTATAATTGATAATAATTGATTTAATACAATAATTGTATTCTGACGATTTCTGTAAAATCACATGATTGACCAGTTTCAAGTTACAGGCCTATGGGTGAATAGACGCCTTATGAGAAAGGAATAGGAGTGAGCTTAGCTAGGCTAGAGCTTAGTTGCTACTTATTGTTATGTACTCTGTGGTTAGCTAGGTATGATTTGTAATGGTGTTGATCTATTATAATAATAGGTTCAATATTGATATTTGATTACGTTTTATATTATCAGAGAGTTACCACGTATTCTGTTGAAGTCTGGCCTGTACTGTTGCATAAATAAACTATTTAAGTCAATGGTTACACCTTACACTTTATATAGCTACTGTTAGTACCTACAAAATCAAATAAACATGATGATTATATAAGTAATAAATTGTGTCATTTCATAACTTTTATTAAAATAGCACACTCATTCCCAAAGAGAATTTTAGATTTTTCCATACTTAGAGTAGGCCATTTCATTGCTAATTTTTGTCAAAACATTCCTGTTATCAGAATAACAGGAAGGAGGAGGAGGGAGGAGGTTTTGTGATATCAGAATATCACTAAACATAATTTGGCTTCGTTTAAATAAAGATGATTTCGTATTGGCGATATAACAAGAATATTGGCCTCTAATATTCTCCGGGGGGATGCGCCCATTCATCTATGGTATGGATGCGCCAGTCAGCGCCAGAGGCCCAGAGCCAGCGCTGCCAATTGAGGGTATATTCCCCGATTTGTGGGGAATGACAAAAATCGGGGAATCCAAACCAATTTTTCGGTGGGCTAAAAATCTTTTAATGTGAGGTAGGTAATATACAACTAAAACTAAGTTTGCTCTTGGCAGATACAGCTCATCACTATTAACATAATTTTGAATGGCAGCACCAACCAAATGCCTGCTCAACTCCCATTGGAACTCTATTTTTTATTTCTGAACAATCTGAATGCATCCATTTCTATAGAATAGAAATGGTTGCGTCGAATGGATTGGTTGGCAGAGACTGGCCGATGCCCGATCCCTTGGCCCGCCCGGTCACCTGACCTGACCAGACAAGCAGTGCTATTCTGTTACAATCTCCCTCAGTGAACACCTAGGTGAAGTGAGCTGTCATCCGTCCATCTGCTTTGTCAATCCCTAGCATCGGGACGGATGACAGCTCACTTCACCTAGGTGTTCACCGCGGGAGATTGTAACAGAATAGACAGGCAGCAGTGCTATTCTGTTACAATCTCCCTCGGTGAACACCTAGGTGAAATGGGCTGTCATCCGTCCGCTTGCTTTGTCAATCCCTATCATCGGGACCGACCGACGACAGCTCACTTCATCTAGGTGTTCACCGAGGGAGATTGTAACAGAATAGCACTGCTGACTCTGCTTCGACTTTTACGTGTGGGGTCGGGCCAAGGAACTAGTTTATACGAATGTGGAAATAAACAGGAAAGAAGAATTGATTGAAAGATTTTATTCAGCGTTTGAAACGATAAAACTGGAGTTAAGTTAAAAATAACAACAACAGAAGTGTGAAGACGGGCCCGTGTTGGTGTCAGAGACTGCGGCGAACATTTTGAACACGAATATTGAATGATTATAATTATAATTTTCTCATATATAATTCGCCTAAAAAAAATAATTTTCGCCCTCAATTTGGTTTGTAGGTCCTAATTTCAATAATTGGTAAGCAATTCGCGTAGTTGATAACTCGAAAGAAAAAACAATAACCAGACATGTTTTTAAAAATGTTTGAACAAAAAAAGCACCATCCGTAATTTTTTTTCATGCCGTCTAAAAACAGATTTCTGAAATCTTTGACTTTTACTGTCTGTAAGAAAATTGTCTTAACACACAGATCTCCTAATTATGTTTTATTAGATTGTTTACGCATAATGTTAACTAAATAAAATTAAAAATAAATGACATCTTTAAAATTGGCCAATAAGACGACCCACTGACCCATTAGGTATTTGCAACTAACTGCAATATTTTGGGTTTTGGGTTTTGTAATAAAAAATCATTAAAATTTTGCTAAAAACAATTAGTCACATTTCGGCTAAGACAAGTTCGGTTCAAATGGTTGTAAATAGTCTATAGTACACTAGCTCCGGTTTACGGCATTGCATCGATCTGCCAGACACCCTGTATAAACCCACAATAATTTTATTACTTACAACAACCGATGATGATGAACCGACTATAAAGAGTACCGTCGACATACTCTCTGTATACCTATTCTACTCTTTGGACAAACATACAATAGACATTAGACATGACATTTCTGTGGAGCTGGAGCATAAAGATCTGTGCCAGTGGAGATTGGTCTGATTGCAAAGAAAGTATTACAAAAAAAACATTTAAAGGGTTTAAACACGAAATAAGTATATTGGGTTTAAAACATTTTCCAATGTGGCGAATACATTGCCAGGAGTAGATTGATATACATATTTTGAAACCCCCATATAATTACAATATTTCCAAATGAAATAATACTTTTTCGTTTTCCCTCATTGCCCATTTTGTGTTTATAAAAAAGGAAAGTGACAAGTGAAATGACATAATTTACGGATCAATGCCTGTCAGGCTGTCAATCAAACTGACAAACAAGTGATGTGAATCGTTTACCATGGCCAAGAAGCTTATAGGTAAAGATGGAGCCAACACTTCGAACAAAAAGTTGAGTCAAATACCAACGTATCTCCATCTCACTTTCTGTGGGCCAACCTCTCTTTTTAGTGTGGCCTGTAGTATTGCTACCTTATTATTTAAATCTCCTACTAAATTCTTCGAAATAGTCGTCACACTAACCAAATCAGAAGTTAAACTCTGTCAAATAATGTTATTATGGATTAGTAGTTGTACTATGATTAGTTAAATAAAAAAATCTAGAGGAAAAAAAACAATACAATAATTATACCCAAAATACAATATTTTCTAGCTTGGCAACACCATAATTTCGCACCAACTATTTCCCAACCCCAAGGGGTAGGGGCCAAGATCTATCGAATTGACGTTTGACGTTGATGTCGGAAACGTACGTAGGTATTTTGTTTTGTATTGTAATTTTTTCACGCATATATATATTTTTTTTATTTTATTGCCAGCTGAAATCGGTTCCTTGCAGCTGTGTTATGGTGTATATATATTAGAAGATTTTACATGGTATTTTCTATCGAAATATCGTAAAAACAACAATGTTTTCTGCTCTCAAAAAACTAACGAGAAGCGGCGATGATCGCTGTCCAGCTCCTATGCCAATGTCTTCTTCATTGCAGAAGAAATTTTCAAAAGGAGTTCATTTTAACAGTAAGTTACTTCAGTCATAAATTATCTTGCATATTCTTTTAACAACTTTCACACGAGCTTAATTAGAATTTATTGATTATAGTGAAAATACTTATAAAAGGCGACAGAAACGTTGGCAAATCGTGCCTGTTGCAGCGTCTGCAAGGTGGACCATTTATCGAAGATTATGCACCAACTGATCAAATACAAGTTGCTCCTATACACTGGACATACAAAAATACTGATTACATTGTCAAAGTGAGTGCAACAACTCTTCTGTACACACTACACTAAATTATTTTACATTAATTTAAATTATTATCCTACCTATGCAAATTTCACAAAAAAATAAACATTTCAATAAACAAATTGTGAATAAATTGTTTTGTCTCAATTTATTTATTGAAACAGGTTCTGCATTTGATGTTTTATTTTAAGGTAGAAGTGTGGGAAGTTGTAGATAAAGGTCGTACAAAGAAGAAACCTCCTTTGGGTCTAAAACTGGAAAACCAATCTGCTGCAGCAGCATCTGAGGATGGCTACGAAACACCTGTTCTTGATGCCACATTCTTAGATGTGTACAAAAATGCTAATGGTGTGATACTGATGCTTGATATTACAAAACCATGGTATGTATACTCATAGCAAAATTGTACTATGCTTACATAAGAAAAAATAAAATTGGAAAAAAAAAACCCAACTGTGTTAAAAGTGAACTTTAAATAAATACCAAACCAAACTGTATATGTATGTAATGAACTTTAAATAAAAACTGAAAACAAATAAACAAGTCCTGTAGTCTAGAATTATGTTTAGTAATTTTGAATAACTATGTTTATCATCTATATTTGATCAGTCGGGACCCTATAAAATCTAGACCGGCTCAAATCTTCCCTTTAATGAGTCCCGACTGATCAAATCGCTATTGGAGTGATTTTTATTTGAATGTTATAGTTATACAACATTATTAAACATAATTGTAGACTACAGGACGTGTTTATTTCTTTTCAGTTTTTATTTAAAGTTCATTACTTATTATACAATTTGGTTATTTATTTAAAGTTCACTTTTTACGCAGTTGGGTTGTTTTATTTTTCTAATAAGCGGTCTGATCGTGTATTATTTAACATGTTAAAATCAATAAAGCGATTTTTTCCATCCTACAATCCAATGACGGTTATCGCGCCGCTAGAGGCGCTAGTGTAGCGTGAGGTCGCCGAAACGTCAAATGTCACTGGTAGGCTACGCGGGTTGACCGTTGATTTCTAATTAGAATAATGTTGTGAAAATACATATTTTGC
Source organism: Charanyca ferruginea (assembly GCA_947361185.1). NCBI lineage: Eukaryota > Metazoa > Arthropoda > Insecta > Lepidoptera > Noctuidae > Charanyca > Charanyca ferruginea. Next base: position 12,862,235 of record OX376059.1, on the reverse strand, counting down.
AATACCTGAAATTAATTATGGCAAATATGAGTTACGGGCATAGATATCCGAGAGATATGCCATCATTCAATATGTGTTCAAAACCTAGTGTCGCCTAAGTTGTGTTTTGTTTTTACTCACAGAAAAACATAAGAAACTGATACGGCACAAATGATACTATTTTCACAAGCAAACAATAAAATATGCTCAATACATCTGTGTTACCTTATGGCACACATGCTCGAAAGGGGCGGGCACTAGAAGGTATAGATATAGGCACACACGCAACACTAGTCTAAAGTAGGGAAGGGGGATTGTTATAAATTAATATGAAATTAATATTTCATCGATAAAAACATAGATGAAAACAGTGCAAAAAAAACAGAAGTGTATTTTGGGCGTCGTAGTGTTTATTATAATATCACTTTACCTATAGATACCCTACGAAATGCTAACTAAACCAAAAAAACAATTTTGGTACATTGTCAATAATATGTGAAAGTAAGATTCTATAGTACAGGGTTTTTTTTTAATTTTTAAACATTACCCCACTAGGAATTACTCCTGTGTCGTGGGTGCGTTTACAAACATATAAACTCATATACACAAAAAGCCAGACCCGGAACAACTATCTGTAGGCCATACAAATATTTGTTCCGTGCGGGAATCGAACCCGCGACACGCAGCGCAGCAGTCGATCGCTCAACCACTGCGCCAACCGTGTCGGCAAATCAAATTTGAATCAATTCTAATTTGGGTTAAAGTAATCGACTGACTCATATTGGTGTTACTATTTTCAACCGACTTCAAAAAAGGAGGAGGTTATCAATTCGTCTGTGTTTTTTTTTTGAAAGCTGGTGCCTCCCTTGTAGTCCCATTTTAATTTGGTCCAGTTCTGACAATGGCATCCATGAGAAAACCGTATAAGTCTTAAATTTGCATTAAGTAAGTGCGCGATTTGTTACGCGATTTCTCCGGCAAATATAACCCGATTTTAAAAATTCTTTTTTTTATGGATAGGGTATGCTTCAGGGGTGGTCCCAGATAAAAAATCAACAAATACCCAAAAATTTTACATAGACGACGTTTTAGTATATTCAATCTTTGGAGTAGTTAACTTTCAATCTCTTCTTAATAGATTTGGATGAGAAGGAGGTACTAAAAAGCGGAAAATAAAAAGCTTTTTACAAAAAGACATCGTTGGAGGACTTTCAATCTCTGTTTTAACTGTGTTGCCGTTCCTTAATGGATTTGGGTGATAAGGAGGCACTAAAAAGTGGAAAATAAAAACTTTTTTTTAAAAACAAAGCCACCGAATTTCGAAACTAAACTCAATGTGTGTTCTGTGCTAAAGTTATTTTTCACTTTTTAGTTTTTGAAGGCAGTTCTTTTTTGTAAAAAGCTTTTTTTTGAGATGACGCTAAACTGTAGAAAATTAACGATGGAAATACATAATCTTGTACAGTCCAACAAGCTAATTGGTTTACAGGAAAAAATATTCATCTTTCTACTACACTCACAATATTTAATGTTATGCCATTTTCTTATCTCGAGCACGTAGGTATCCCTGGTACCTACGTATTAGAAATAAAATAAATAAATTGTTAGTATAGTAGAAAGATGAATATTTTTGCCTGTAAACCAATTAGCTTGTTCGACCATACTTATGCCATTTCAAGATTACCACACTCACATTTCAGACACATCACCTTTTCATAAATGGTTGAGATTTCCTAGTAGACGAATCGATAGAATTTGAAATTATTTAATATTTTATTTACTTTTCACAAATGGTAGAAAAATAAAACTAGTTATAAAATTGTACAGATTCGTTTTTAAAAAAATCTCAACCATTTAATGCAAAGGTGGGTCAGCTAATTGATATAACTGACGTACTTAAAATCTAAAATCAGTAATGTCTAGGTTCTCTCATTAAACAACATGGATTAGTAAATAAAACAAAAAAAAAATCTGAACTATATAATCTCTCTTCTCTCGAAACACTACGGCATTCTCGATATTGTTACGGTACGATTTTAAGGTAAGGTCAATGTGGGCAAATCCGTCATACTTTTTTGAAAGTTAAATTTGGTTAACTAAAACTGGTACACTTACTACTTTAATATAAATTTGATGGTTGTAAGCGATACAGAATTTTGTTGTCTTGAATACACATCCATTTTAAACAACAAAACAGCCCTCCATATGTAACTAACAAGGTTTTTTTAAAAATCGGTCGTTAGACGGATTTTCCCGAGGATTGGGGGCAAATTCGTCTAGTAGCAAATTTGACTCGAGTTACGCCGTTACATCAAGGTCTGCTATTTGTAAAAAAGTGAATGCAGATGATGAACAAAAATGTTTTGTAACACCATAAAAATAAGGTTTAATTTACGTTGTACTCCCTAAAATCTTTTTTGGGGGCTAATCCGGCCTATTTTTATAACCAGGGACTTTGAACCTTTCTAAAAAGTTTGAAAACTAAATATTTTTACTTATCTGTTTAATTTTTCAGGTACATTGAAACATTCCTATCTTATTATGACAATGGTATTTATGGTATTAACTTAAATAAACAGGGTTATTTTAATGAATTCAGTTAAGGTATAAGAGCATTACAATTTTAAACAATGCTGCACTTCACATGTTGTATTAAAAATTGAATTTAAGGTGATTGCACCTTAAAGTTGGCGGTTCGCGCCGCGACAGACAGGAGACCGCGACAGGAAATCGCGACTGTTACTGTATGAGCGGCAGTCTCTGTCTTGGCGCGAACCGCCGCCTTAAGTGCTTAAATAAAAATCAGATTCCGAAAATAAATGGTTTTATTCATGATGACATAATATTTTATACTTAAAGGACTTATTATGAGTGTTAAAAATGCAACATACTCAACAAAGCATACCTACTCAAAGTTAGGGTTCTTTATTTTTATCCTTAGGTACTTCGTCGCACACTTAAGACTTTAAATTAATTTCGAGTTAGAACATTGGAAATGAAACATAATTATCTGATCTATCAGCAGTGATAGCATAAACAAAACAGTTAAAAATTAACAAAATATCCTTACTTAACAAACATTAATCCTTAGTCTTAATCTTGTTAGTTATCAGTGAACTTTCAAAGTATAACACTAAAACTAAAAATAGGAAGGATGAAAAAGGTTGACGACATATGCAATGGGGTAATTCCGGTATATGACGATTTAGCCCCTTCGAAATTAGACGGATTTTCCCACTTGACCATTTTGAGGTTACGTATTTTTTATAACAATTATTTCTGTATCTACTGGTTTTTATTCAAAACAAATAGAAAAATCCGTTAAAACACTTATTAAACTACATGTATGCATACTCAGAAAGTCGTAACTTGTAAAATTGAATATTTACCTTTATAAGAAACGGCTGCACGCAACACTTGAGTTTCGAGTTCGTAGCACAACTAAACTTCAAATGCATTTTTTGACTCTTGTAGACAACCTTGCTCCATCTTTGAATCATAGTTCGAACTAAAAACTGATCCTGTTTTATCGACCGAACCAGTAATAGCGTAACTATTCTGGAATATATAGTAAACGCATGTGTATGGAATAGCCCCGTAGATGGATTTGCCCACATTGACCTTATTAAATATGATTTCGTGCGTTTTCACGATATGTTTTCACGCTCGTAATAATAAACTTTGGGACCTTACTCAACAGTGGCGCCAACTGGTGAGCATACGCGAGCACAGCGAGCGCAAAACGGTAGCCCTCAATCGAGCAACTTACAACGAGTTCAGCCTCTCGACGCTTGAGGGCGCTGTTACCAAATTACTTAATATGACATCTATTGTTACTATAAATAGATGTCATATTCGCATGCAACTGTTTTCTATTTTGCTACTCATTGAGAGATGTGGACAAGATATCGATAATTTAAAGTCGATGTTTGTACTATGTAAGAAATATTGTTACAATGTTTAAATTAATCTTTTTAACGTATGTAATGGATCAAAGCCGGATTAGTTTATAAGTTAAAATAAAAATCTAAAATAATATTTATTGTCCTTGAAATAAAACATATAATTAGTTTATTAGTTGTCTTTTTAACCGACTTCAAAAAGGAGGAGGTTATCAATTCGAATGTTTGTATATTTTTTTTTTTAAATGTATTTTCGGTCATAACTCTGTCATATATAGACGGATTTGCAAAATTCTTTTTTTGTTTTAGAGGGGTTTATTCCGAAATAATCCCATATAAATTTTACCAAAATTGATCTAGCCCTTTTTGAGAAAATCAACAAATTCCCAAAAAAATACTTAGACGACGTAACAGTTTCTTAAATCTTTGGAGGATTTACAATTTCTTTTAAGTGTGTCGCCGTTTCTTAATGAATTTGGATGTTAAGGCAACACTAAAAAGCGAAAAATTAAAAGTTTTTTCAAAAAAAAGGAAAACCGCCTTCAAAAACTAAAAAGTGATAAATAACTTTAGCTCAGAATACACATTACTTTACTTTCGGAAGACGGTGGCAATACAAAACAACAAACATCGACTTCCGAAAGTAAAGTAATGTGTATTCTGTGCTAAAGTTATTTATCACTTTTTATTAGTTTTTGAAGGCGGTTTTCTTTTTTATGAAAAAACTTTTTTTGACCCTTTTAAATTTAATTTTATTAAATGATGTAAGTATGGTCGGTCTGTGGATGGGTTACCATCCCTTTTATACCGAGTTCCCTCCGTGCCTCGGAAAGCACGTAAAGCCGTTGGTCCCGGCTGTCATTTGTAGATCTTTGGCAATCGTTATGGGTAGTCAGAAGTCAGAAAGTCTGACAACCAGTCTGACCTCTCTCTGAGTCTTACCAAGGGGTATCGTGTTACCCAGTAACTGGGTTGTGGAGGTCCGATAGGCAGTCGCTCCATGTAAAACACTGGTATTCAGCTGCATCCGGTTAGGCTGGAAGCCGACCCCAATGTAGTTGGGAAAAGGCTAGGCAAATGATGATGTAAGTATGCGTATATTGACATATTTTTCTGCGATGCCTTTCATTAAGTCCGTAATATGATTGGATGTAGGGAATTCTCCTAACTGATGATAGTTGTCTGATATGATGATTATACTTTATTAACTATGTATCACTTAACCATAATTTTAAACTCATTCTTTTAAACTTGTAGTTTTATTTATTAACATTAAAGTTAAGGTTACTTTTAAAATATACATTTCATTGTTTTATCGAAATTAACTTTTTACGTTGATGTGGTCCATCCCTAAACCAGTAGCGTCGAAATTTTTAGAATTTATGCCACGGAAATACGATTAAAGTCAAGACGGCGAGCAAGTTAATTTAGATTTAGACGAATGGACATAAGGTAGTTTTTAGTTCTCATCAAAGTAATAAAAATGGTGTTGTCAATAAAAATCAATTATATTGAAATATATCATAGTTTTATACATACTGGCGATGCGATACACCTCCGCAAGAAAAATTTTTGACCTCATGTTAAAATTGCATAATGTAATGAGGCATGGTTGTAATTTTTCCCTTACTTTCGATACCTACATCACGTCACAGGCAAGTAGTGAATCGCGACTGAACCAATGTTCATAAGTTCAGCATAATTGTGCCACACGTTCGGTGGCTGCGTTGCACTTTCACTTGTTTTTATTATTCCGTGTGTAATACCATGATATTCCAAAATGTAACGATATCGATAGCTGATTTAGATCACACTAATAGCGCCATCTTTGTATTTGTATTATTATTATATTACTACGGCATTGTTATACTTTTTGGAATCCTTGTAATGAGCTCTTTATTTAGATACCTACATTGCAGAAATCGAAGAAACATACAAAGACAGGCGCGAATAAATCGTTTTATTACGTGATTTCTAATATCATTTTTTAATTATTACTGTGATGATATATATTTTATAGAATCCTTAAAATAAGCCCTTTTAAAATAAGCCATTTGATACCCATATTGCAGTTCGATTAAAAATTTTTTTTTTTTTTACTTTAAAAAATGGCGTCTCCCTTCTGCCATGTTTATTTATTTTTTCGTCACCTATCTAAGAACACTCGGACTAATGAGACCAATCTAACGATACGATTACGATTTAATTTTCCAGTATAAGCTGAGCTCGCCTTGTATAGAATTTCTTTACAATGCGAGGTCACGGACACGGACCTCGGACGCTCTATGTTCTCTCTTGCACCTACCAAATAGCTCCAATTCTGAAACTTTGTAGCTTGGCAATAATATTTCATGTACACACGGCTACACATCAAGCTATATATTTTCAGTTTAAGCTGACCTCGCATTGTTAAGAAATTCTTTATAAGGCGAGATCAGCTTATACTGGAAAATTAAATTAAAAGTAGCTATGAAAACTTTTCGATAGACATGTTATCATAGGCATGTTTGTTAATCCTACTTCCTACTATAATATAATAATATTATAAATGCGAAAGTTTGTGAAGATGTTTGGATGTTTGTTACTCAATCACGCGTAAACCGTTGAACAGATTTGCATGAAAATTGGCACATAGATAGACCATTTCCTGGATTAACATATAGGATACTTTTTATCCCGGTAATATGTTCCCTTGGAATAATCGCTATTTTTACGCGGGCGAAGCCGCGGGCAGAAGCTAGTAAATTATATTTGATTAAAAATATGTCTCATCAAGTTATCTCATGGGCGAAGGTCGATCTTCCACGGCTCTTAGACTATTATGTGTATGTTTTCATTTCTGCCTCCCTGAAATACTGAACTGCATAACTTTCTTTCAGGACATTTGACTATGTGGTCAAAGAGTTATCTCAAGTTCCAGCTGATATACCGGTTGTGGTGTTGGGAAACCATTGTGACATGCAGCACCATAGACAAGTACACCCTCACCACATTGAACAAGCCCTTCACCATGCCAAACTTATCAGGTATTTCGGTTATTTGATAGGGTGCTCTTTCAACAGTTTCTTCAATTCTCAGCATTGAGAACCCGATAAAGGGTGATAAAAAAGTCCCCAGCTCAATATAAAGCAGTCTGTTTGACTTTTAACTCCCAACACGTAGCCAAGTGTTGAAAATAAAGAGAGTAGTATAAAAACTCCACTTTATAAAAACGGGTCTTTTTTTATAAAGTAGTTTTTATACTGTTTTGGCGTGTGAACAACCTATATACCTGTACAAATTTTTCCAGTGTGTATTGATTTTGTTTCATAGATTCTAAGAAAGGGGAAAAAAGAATCATGGCGAGATCCATACATTATGCATTTCTATGAAAAAAAAAAAAAAACATTTAGAAGGTTTAATATATTTTCTAATGTGGAGAATACATTACTAGGAGTAGATTGATATGCTTACCATATTTTTAAACCCGCGCATAATTAAAATATTTCGAAATGAAAATAACACTTTTTCGTTCCATCTTGTTGTTCATTTTGTGTTTCTAAAAACAATAGAGTGACAACTGACAGACAAGTGATGTAAATCGTTGTTTACAATTGCGGAGTTGAAAAAGTATATTGATAAGTCATTATTTGGAAAAAACGCGCGGGAAACTTCGAACTTGCCGGACGCGTCCTTTTTTTTTTTAACTAAATTGAAAAAAATATTTTAAATATTCAAATCAAATCAAATCATTTATTTCTTTGCAAACATGGGTAAATTGGTACATAGATGTTGTCATAAAGTTAGTTCTCCATGTTCTGCCGTCACATGGGCATGCAAATCATAATCAATTAATATAACATTAGAATAGTATTATAATCCCCATTTTACAAATTTACAATAATAATGTCAAATAATTTAAATTAAAATAAATAGAAAATGTCATAATATTACATCAAATATCATGTCAATGGATACAATACAAACATGTCAATTTAAATAAGTACAAATAAAAAATAATAATAAAATAATAAAAAAGTCAATAGAATAACATTTCGATTTTTTCCGATAAGGACTCCTATATATAAGGATTTAGATGTATTTTAAACAAATTAACATTTAAGATTTTAATTGACTCTGGTATGTGATCATATATAATTGGTGCCATGCAGAAAACACTTTTATGCATCAGAGCTGTCTTAGACGGTCTTGCACATAACATGTTGGGGTGTCGTCGACTCCGGGTATTCGAGTCAGATAGTTTGGGAAACAATTTAGGGTTGGTTTTCACAAATACCGCAACCTCAAATATTATAAGATCAATAGTAGTAGTAGTTTTAGTAGTCATTTATTTTTAGTTAAGTTTTTTGTGTATACTTTATTATATACTATATACATTATTTAATTATTTAGTTAGTAGGAAAATGAACGAGTCGCATGTCCTGGGGGGGGGGGGGAGGGGGCTCTGTCCCCCGGCAGGCACTTTTATTACAATTAACTCAAATGTCTTGAATCGGGCATGGACACCGATGGGTCAAGTATGACCCGTAATTTAAAAAGAAGTCGCGTACAGGTCTGCAAACACTGTAATAAGCGTCGTCGTACCAGAAAACACCACGTATCTGAGTTTTTGGGTTGTGGTTGCACTCTACAAATGTTGAATCGGAACCAATAATATATATTCCTAATGTAATTCCCGCAATCCCTGCTCCCTCTCCAGTAATTGGAGGGATTTAGTGTAGGGGGTACACAAATAGGAAGAAAACTACGAAAAATCTGATATAGCTCCTTTTGTCGTACATGTACAAAAAAGTGTTACATCTCCAGATGATAGAACCACACTGCATCCAGTCACTTTCGGTAAATTCCTTAAACAAAACTCCTTCCAGAATATTATCAACGGCAGTCTAAAAAAAAATTGGCTGTAATAAAATATCAATATCGTTTGTGAGATATCTGGATGCTAATTATTTATTACACATAAATGTCTTGACACTTACAATTATAAGGCCTTTATACCAACTTTTACTGTTACCAGAATGGGTTTAGTGCGTGGTGTACGTGCGGAATGGTCTCCAGAGGAAGTTATTGAAAATATAACAGTGCCAAATGGTTGTGGTCCAATATTAAAAGTCAGATGCCTTAACTTTAAAGCCCTAGTAGATGTTTCAACCACCTGGAAACCATCCCAATCCATAGTTGTTACTTTTGATGGGCAGGTTTTACCTAAAAGAATTTTATGTGTTACAATGCATTACCTGTAGATCTATATATTTTCCCTACTGTACAGTGTTTTAACTGTTGCCGCTTCGGTCACACTAAACTTCAGTGCAAGTCCAAACCTCGCTGCCATAAATGTGGTCAAAGCCACACCCCCGGCGTGGCCTGTATCAAGTAGTTATAAAAAGACTGCCTTCCTTATACCACGCTCTCCCCCCAAATCTATTCAAGGCTAAAGAGGCTCACACACGCTATAAAGAGGCTCACAATGCCATTATTAAAGGGGTATCATTTAAGCTATCGCCAATTTAATTAGTTTTGTGTTTCTTAAATAATAGGGTTTGCCCGCAAAATAGTAGATTTGTCACCAAAATGTAGTCACCAAACAATATAATATATCGTCTAGTACCAAATACATGTAAATGACCTCCAAAAATAGTAAATGATCACCAACATTTAACAAAAGTATTGTAGAAATATATGAGTTTGACTGTAAAAAGCGATTTGGTTCTAGCGTAGGGGGTCACAGTTCTAACCTAACCTAACCATGTCGAATCCGCCCCAGGGTCCAAAGATTTATTTGGTGACAGATCTACCATTCTGAGCACAAAGCTATTATTTAAGTAATAAAACTATTATTGTAAGAACGAAGTTTATATTCATTTAATACACTACAATTTTTATTGGTAATCCATCTCTTATTTTTTAAATTTGATAATTCATACAGACCTGGGAACACTTTTTGTTTATCTGAGAACGAAAATATTTCGTGGTGATAGATCTATTTATTAGGTGATACAACTTGATGACAAATATAAATTTTGGTGACAAGAAATATAGTCCCCTTATTAAAGATTTTGACATTCCTTAACCAAAGAAAAAGAAACAAATTTTTCAATTAACGATTTTCTTTCTGCATTACACAATCTTCTCTCTCAGTTCAATATTTCACCGACCAACGCTGCTACTGCTTCTTTTAATACACTCGGCGTCACAAAAATCGCACCTTTTCGAAAATAAGTTTAAAACATGTCCCGCCAGTAACGAATACATTAAACCCAATTAATATTGGTATCAATTAAAAGTATGTTTAACGACCTTTAAATTAACAACAGTTAGAATTCCTAAACACAACAGATCTCATTAGCACGTAACGTTAAAAAAAATGTTGTCAAAATACGCATTACAACGGCCACTAATTGCACCTCCCTACAAGGGTATAAAACGGGCGACCCGGGTTAAATGTGGGTCATTCGCTATTCAACCTTTGAAGTGAACACACGTGAACAGCTACAGCAAGAAAAATACCCCAGAAGATGGATACCACTGCAGATGAAGCCGCTCAAGTCATTGCACTACTGCAATCAGGGATGCGGCAATGTGATGTTGCTCGGCAACTGAACTTGAGTCGTTTTGCCGTTCGACGAGTGTGCCAACGTTTCCAAGAGACTGGTGGCTATATCCGAAGACGTGGATCTGGAAGACAACGGTGCACATCCGAAAGAGACGATCGCTTCATTGTTTCGACGTCTTTACGTAATCGGTTCTCCAATGCTGTTGAGCTGCAACAACAACTGCGATCAGCTCGCAGAACTTCTGTAAGCGTCTCCACGATTAGAAGAAGAATGCGGGAGAAGAAAATTGCAGCTCATAGGGCTGCTACAGGGCCCAAATTGACTGCACAGCATAGGAGAGACCGGTTGCAATTTGCCCGTGACCATGTGGATTGGACAATAGACCAATGGAGGGCTGTGCTCTTCTCAGATGAGACGAGGGTGTGTCTTTTCTGCAACGACAGGCGTCGAAGAGTGTATAGGAGGCAAGGGGAACGATTCGCACAAGCCTGTATCAAGAGACAGTGGAATACGGGGGTGGCTCGTGCATGTTCTGGGGCGGCATGTCAATCGACGGTAAAACGAACCTTGTGTGTGTTTCTCGGACTGGAAGTGCTCGCGGGCAAGGGTCGCTGACTGCTGCTCGGTACATAACAGAGATCTTAGAGGAGCAGGTTGTCCCTTATGCGGGTTTTGTTGGCAGTGGGTTCACGTTAATGCACGATAACGCCCGTTGTCACACCGCTTTAATTGTAAGAGACTACCTGCAAGAAGTTGGCATCCCTGTTATGCGCTGGCCGGCGCGAAGTCCAGACCTGAACCCTATTGAGCACCTTTGGGATGAACTGAAACGGCGAGTACGGGCACGAAATCCTGCCCCTACCACTCTCCAAGACCTTCAAGATGCCGTCGTTGCAGAATGGGACAACATTTCACAAGAGACTGTTGTCACATTAATAAGGTCCATGAGAGAACGCATGGAAGCAGTCATCAGGGCTAGGGGGGGTAACACTAGGTTTTAAGTTAGTTTTAAGGACTTTGTTGTAATTTTTGCTGATAAAATAAAATTTAACTTTTTAATCATTTGCATTAGCTTGCTTTTTTTTATTCCCTGGTAAACAAAAAACCAAATCCATTGATTTAATCTGAAATTTAAATAAATTGCCTTTCCAATTATACCTTATAGTCATATGTATACCATTGATTAATAGGGTTAAAATGACTTTGAAGGGAATTCTTAAAGAGGTGCGATTTTTGTGACGCCGAGTGTATATATCAATCCATTCATAATGGACAGCACATCAAAAATACTCCAGTGGAACTGCCGCAGTCTAGTAAACAAAGAGAGTGATGTTATATATCTTTTATACAAACATGAACCATTTGCCTTAGCAGACACTTGGCTCAAACCTTATCATATTATTTTCAAAATTAATGGTTATATGACCATTAGAGAGGATAGATCTGATGGGTATGGCGGGGTAGCTTTACTTATCAAGAATTCTATCCCATTCTCTATCATTACATTACCTCCTCATAGTGAGGAAATTTCAATTGTAGCAAATAAAAGTATATCAAACTTGTCTTGTATCTGCTTCAAGAGATAAATAATCTCTTTTCATTTCTTTCTAAGCCGTTTTTAATATTGAGGGACTTTAACTGTCACCATCATTCATGGGGTTGTTCAACTTCAAATTGTCATGGAGATGAATTACTAGATATAATAGACTTACATAACTTATGCATCTTGAACTCAGGATCTGCCACACGGCGTTCAGGTTCCAACCAGAACCAAAGTGCGATAGACCTTTCTATCTGTTCCCCTAACTTAGCTTCTTCATTAACTTGGCATACTCGTAACAACAAAGATCATACTGTCATCCACCACTGCTAAGTTGGAACGTATCTTGTACTCCACTTATGGTAGTGACCGTTTTCCAATAGTAATTTCTTATCCTCTTTCCAAATCAAATGATGGATTATTCACTAATTCAACCTGATGTTTCGGAAAAAGCGTGGTTCGGTAAGGCAAAGTTTGGTAAGATGGAGTCTTCAATTTTAATACGGATGAGACTAGGTCACGTTTGCTGTCCAGCCCAACTTGCCAAACTTCACATAATCAGCGACCCCATTTGCGAGTGTGGCACTGACGTTGGCGATTTAAATCATATTTTCTTCTCCTGTCCCTTATATGATTTTTCCTTTTTTAGTAACCTTGTGTCCCTCCCTCCGTATTCCTTTTCCTACTTCAATACTTTAATTACTCTGTACTAATAGCTTTCCTGTATATAAATGTTTAGTCTCATTCATTACTGTAAATAATATAAAGTTGTAAGTAATTTAGTTCTCATTGTCTTCTTTCATCATTACTTTGTTTTTTTTTACCTTATTTCATAAATACTGATCTTATTTAAGTCTTACATACTCCCTTTCGTTTCCCTACCTTTATTCCCTTCTCTGTTAATAACTAACATGAAATTGGTTACCTATCATAAGGTCGAAAAATATTTGACCGAATTTCATTTCACCTAAAACTTTTCAACTTTTCTTGTTTCGTATTTTTTTCTTCATCGAAGTCACTTCTGCCACTGTATCAGTTGACCTATTATCAATTCGCTTTTTTTCGTTGCTCCGACGTTTCATTTGGTCGAAAAAGTTTTTACCGAAGTTACACTTAGCCGAAATAACATTTGTTCGAATATTCGTTATACCACTGTTTTAATTACCATATTTCACCAAACGCCTAGAAGTAAATATGTCTGATATTGAGTCAATGATAACCGGTACTCCACCAGAAAAAAAATAAGTCGCTAAAGAAACGAAAAATCAAAAACTTTTCAAAATTAAAGACAATTTAAGTGAAATTAAATATTTGAAAGAGCTTTCAAAACTAATGTGTTTATTACAGTGGCGTTATAGACAGCTAATTTCAGATTAGTTTCCTACTACGAGTATTTTGTTTAATTAATTATTTAAACGTAATGGCACTTAATAAAACAGGTAGTCCTAGTAAGAAGCTTGCAAACAAAGATTCTTGCTTCAAGCAGGCATACAGCATGCAAGCAGGCACGCAGCATGCAAGCAGGCATGCAGCATGCAAGCAGGCATGCAGCAGGCATACAGCATGCAAGCAGGCATGCAACATGCAAACAAGCATGCAGCATGTAGGACAGACAAGACTGCGTGAAGTCGGTTTTGCTGCGATTCGTTTCTGTCACTAAATTTTGTAACCTATTGACTTTTTATGACACTATTTTAATTTAATGTTGAAAATGCTACCAAGTAACCGGTATATTTGTGATCAAATAATATTCCGAAATGTTGTTTTGACGGGGTGAAAATATGGCAAATAAATCATTTGGCAAATGAAAATAGTTCAAAAGAGACTTCGGCCAATAGGAAAAAGTTATTTTGTAAATCGGAGAAACGTAGTTCGGTAAAATAATACCTATGACACATGATACTTCGATGATCTAAAAATATGTCAAATAAAGCATGCACCTTCGGTGCAACAAAGTCACAAATAGCCAATTTTTTTTTACTATTTTTGGCTATTTGTGACTTTGTTGCACCGAAGGTTCACAGACAAAGACGTCGGTCAATAGTTTTCGGTAAAATGAAATTCGGACAAAAATAATTCGGAAAAGTGATCGGTTCCCCATGAAATTGGCTAAATGCACAAATCGTGCGAAGCCAAAAGAAAAAAAACCACTTTTTTCTTTTTCTTTTCTTTTTAAAAAAAACGTTGCCCCACACTAGGGATTTCTCCAGTGTCGTGGGTGCGTTTATAAACATATAAACTCACATACACAAACAGCCAGACCCGGAACAACTATCTGTAGGTCATACAAATATTTGTTCCGTGCGGGAATCGAACCCGCGACACACAGCCCTGCAGTCCATCGCTCAACCACTGCCGCTACCGTGTCGTCAAAAATAATGACGGAAATAATGTCACACTATTTGAGACATTATTTCCCATAAAATTATGCAATTTCTGTGTAAGACCTCCGAAACGGCGGTTTGTTCTGAAATAATGAGCTTGTCGTTAAACTATTCACTTTTAACATCCATTTCTATTGCGGGGTTTTCAAAATATTGTAAATGCCTGAAGATACTCTTCAGGTACCTATTAGTAAAACAATTAGAATTTCAACTTCTCTAAACATCTTTATTTTTTTTTAACAAATCCTGCCATGATCCTTTAGTCTCTTGATGTGATAAACTAATTCTTTTTGTTTTGCAGAACTGCCCCAGTGCGTTATGCTGAGTCTTCAATGAGAAACGGTTTTGGTCTACGGTTACTCCATAAATTCTTTAATGTGCCGTTTTTACGACTTCAGAAAACCAGTTTATTGGAACAACTACAGAGAAACCAGAGAGATGTGGAAGAGACTGAAAAAGAACTTGATGAGTTCCAGGTTAGTTTATAAAAAAATATTTATGAAACAAAAAACGTTTACAGCCATTAAATATGTTTTACATCAAAATCCATACTTCCATACTAATATTATAAATGCGAAAGTTACTCTGTCTGTTACGCTTTCACGATAAAACGGCTGAACCGATTTTGACGAAATTTGGTATGAAAGTAGCTTGAACCCTGGGGAAGGACATGGGGTACTTTTTAATTCGCGACTTCGCCTACATCCGCGATAACCGACATTCACGCGGGCGAAGTCGCGGGCAGAAGCTAGTATTATTATAATGCAAACAAACCAAATGTTCAACGAAACTAGTACTAAAAATAATCCCAAAATATGCATCAATACTTTATTGTATTTTTTCCTCTAATGCGCCGCAAAAAACTTGTCCAATGGACGAAAATACTCTTAGCATATCAAATATACTGATTGCACAGCAAATTAACCAGGGCGTACAAACGTAATACTCATACTTATTAACCGACTTCATAACAAAATAACCATTTTTTCAACATGTTTTCTATTAAGCATCTCAAAACAAAAGTCGTGCAACATAAATGTCTTAAAATTTTAGAAAACACGCTCATGCAATTGAATGATCATTAAAGTCAAGTATTGCTATTTATATAGCATTTTTAAGGCGATACAATCAATTTAGATATTTAATACATATTTTGTTTTTTTATTGAATATGTCGGATCGTCAGGATTTAGTCCGTTAGATTCAGTCATCATGTGGGCAGAATTTGGGTTTCGTGCAATGCAAACACACTGGGTATACACGGCGTTTGTTAAAACCACAATTTAGCACAAAGTTAATATCAATTTTAAATAAACTCAGAGTCAAATTAAAATAGACATAGCAACACTTAAACACAACGAATCGAGTACAGTTCCGGGATGTCTTAGCTCCGATGCGATCAGAGACTGAATTCTGAATGTCCTGCTCGCTGTGGGCTGTAAACATCACGACTCTGTAGAAGCGCGCCAAAATGGTGGTGGTAAATTACGTGTTGTCGCTAATGGCACACTTGCGATTCGTTTCATGTCTGTACTATTGACCGAATGCGACAAATAATTCCCGGTACTTTCTTGACACAGTAGTATGTTGTATGTTGTGCTACAAAGTTTAGTGACGGAAACGAATCGCTGTAAAACCGACTTCACGCAGTCTTGTCTGCCCTGCCCCTAGTAATAGTAGCCCTAGTGGTAGTGTAACTTAAGCCCGCGTAGGCGTGTAGGAGTGGGGCGGCCCGCAAGCTGAGGAGCAGGTGGGAAGCGTCAACACCATCAACAACGATAAGCTCACGTGAGGCCGCCCAAACCCCGCAGCGCCGGAGCCGTAACAGAAATAATGCTTGCTGCATGTTGCATGCTTGTTTCAATGCTGCATGCTTGTTTGCATGCTGCATGCCTGCTTGCACGTTGCATGCCTGCTTACATGCTTGAAGCAAACATCCTTGTTTGCACGCTTCTTACTGGGACCACTTTTAACCACTTTTGTTAATAATTCAATAAAAAACCTATATTGTATCCATTTTTATATTTGATTGTTGATCTCATTGTTTTTAATGTTTTAATTGATCTCATTGTTGTGTGATTTTGATTTTGTTGCTTTCAATTAGTGAATAATAAGATTATTACGAGAAGATAAAATGGTGTTTCATTTAAATAAATTGCTAAACACGTTAAAAAAATAGAAGCTTTTTTTTAACAAAAATGAATTAAGTACAAAGTTTAATTTTATTGCGCTAGTTATTTTTTGATCTTCATTCATAAAAAAGCTTTGCTTTTCAATTAACAGCGATGCATCACGAACTAAAATTGTTGCTAAAATAATAATATTTTGCTGTTCAATCAGTATTTTTGATGAGAATTGGGATTTTTTTTTACATAAAAAAGGAAGTTTTTTTGATTTACAGTTAAATACTAGCCTTTAAAATACCATTAAAAGTTAAGCAAGGTAGGCAAGTTTAGTTTTATTACAATAAGTGATTATTATTTCCAGAATTCAGAAGAGTCCCACTATAACCTGTTTGTTGATCGTCTTGCAAATAAGCGGCGACAGAGTGCGGGTCAGCCGGAACCTCGACTTGCTAGTGACCGTTCTCCCAGTATTGTGCTTGGCGCCGGCAAACCGATTGTGCCCCCTAGTGTCAACCCACTCGTGAGTTTAAATACAATTAAAAAAAAACCCATTCGAGGAACATTTTCAAACATCTATCTGTAGACCATAAATATATTTTAAGTTCCATGCCAATTACTCAGCCGTTACTGAACTATGGTTTGAATACTTTGTACATTTCAGGGTATTCATTTTGTTTAGCATTATTTCAGGTAGCGCAGTCACTAGCCGGAAATGGATTAAAACCACAGAGTCAAATCGTTCAAAGTCATTATGTTAGTTCTGAGTTAACAAGGCCTAAAACTCAAGTTAGCTTAGAAATGACGCCACATCGACTGCCTCAACAAGAAAGGTGACAATCTAATCATCTTTGTTATTTTCCATAGTGGTAACCTAACAGAGTGGTCGTGTGTAGACGAATATTACATTGTTTGATTTATTTACGTATTTCAGCGGACAGAGTACGCCATCTGGTGCCAATGTATCAGCCTCATCTGGATGTCTTGACGAGTTTTATGCAGGAACTTTAGACAGTAGCTTTTTGGAGGACCTTCCAGCAATATCTAACCCTAACCACGATGTTGCTTATGACTCTGAGAGGTAGGAAACCTCTAATACGTATATTTAGCAGAATACTTGAAGATAGGTATGTATTCTAACTTTGAGTTATTTTTTTCAGTGATGATGAGGATATTACTAATCCCAAAGTGACAATTGATCAGGAAGATTTAGACTTCGATGTTAGTGCGTCAGTGGATATTCGAGCAGAGGCAAAATTATTGACAGAATTTAAATCAAGGATAAATTCAGATGAAGATAGCCTTAAACTTGACAAAATGATGAGTCGTGCTACAATGGACGAAGATGTCGAAATTGATAGCGTAGATATTGGAACTATGTCTATATTTGGAAACAGTCGTCACATTGACGTTCAAATACCGTTGGACAACGACTTCCCACTTTGGGCCGGTGATACCAGTGCAAGAAGATCCCCCGAAGGTAGCTAACTTGAAATTAACGTATCTTGTTAAAGCTTTTTTTTTTTTTTTTTTTTCTGAATGGCATCTCGCAGTTCAACCTGAGGGTTGGTTACTGCTTAACCGGACAATCCTGTGGTGCCTTAAAAGTGACTTTTAGGGCCTCCAGCCAGGGCAAAAACTTATAAACTAAGTGACTACGCTAAGGGCACCCCCTGTGGGGTACGAGCCTCGGCTTAGGTCGCCACTGAGAGAGGGCAGCAAAGGGACAGGCTGGATCGGGTCTCCATTAATTAGGGGCTATTTTAAAGCTAAGGGCACAGCGACGCGGGCTGGCGCTAGCAAGGGTCGGGGGGGGGGGGCGTTACGGGGTCGTCGCGAGGGACCTCGGCGGCGAGGTCGGAATGACGGTAATTTGTGTCTGTGTTTGACTAATGTGCTAGTGGCCCTATTTCTTTCTTGAAGGAGGGTAATAGCGTCATCTGGATCGGACAGGGTATGACGTGGACGACGGGTCCTGCTAATACGGGAAGGGGTATATCGGGCGGCCGCTACGACGAGCGGGTTGCGGTGTTTTTCCGCTTGATCGAAGAAGCGCTTGCAAGCGCGCTTCATGAACTGACGGATGGTCGGGAGTTTGAGATCGAGATGAAGGTTCTCGTTGCGAACATAGAACGGGGCGCCCGTTATTTTTCGCAAGAAACGGTTTTGTCTTGTTAAAGCAGTGTTTCTAAAGATTGGTCGTTTTTTAATTAATGACCGTTCTAACTCCTAATTTTTGTTATAGGCGGCGAAGATCCCGAAACTGCCAAAGAACCTAGTGAAAAGGTAATTGGAGCTGATTTTTGTCTGTTTTGAAATAAATATTTTAAGTGTTTCGTACAAAAAGATTTCGTTCGTTATTCGTACTCGTTTCTTACTCGTGTAGGTAATATCTATTTTTGTGACAGGAGAAAAAACACAAGAAGAAGAAATCAAAGGACAAAGATAGAGGAGATTACAACGACAAATCAGAGAAAAAGGAAAAGAAGCATAAACATAAGAAATCTAAAAGTGATAAAAAGACGAGTAATCCTCAGCAGGACTTATTGGCACCTTCGTCAAAAACCGAGTTTAACTATGAAGAATATGACAGCATTTAACGTTTACATTATCTTTGAAATTCTACATTGTAATCGTCTATTTTCATGGTACCTAATTGTATTTATGATATGAAACGTAATAGTTATTTTATAAGATATTAACAAGACACTGATAGCGGCTAAGGCGCCATTTCCATTTTATTAAGAGAGTCATGCCGCCGTGCCGTCAAATTATCGCTGCGTGTAGATTTGGGTTTAATTCTACCAAAGCAAACCAACCCATGTTAAAGCGTCTTGCATTTTTATAAATAACTAGCTGACCCGACAGACGTTGTCCTGTCCCGATCTACCTACTGGGGATGAAAAGGGGGTGAAAAAGGGGATGTAAAATAGATGTTGGCCGATTCTCAGACCTACCCAATATGCACACAAAATTTCATCAGAATCGGTCAAGCCGTTTCGGAGGAGTACGGGAACGAAAACTGTGACACGAGAATTTTATATATTAGACTAGCTGACCCGACAGACGTTGTCCTGTCCCGATCTTGGGGGATGAAAAAGGGGTGAAAAAAGGGGATGAAAAATAGATGTTGGCCTATTCTCAGACCTACCCAATATGCACACAAAATTTCATCAGAATCGGTCAAGCCGTTTCGGAGGAGTACGGGAACGAAAACTGTGACACGAGAATTTTATATATTAGATTGTGATAATTTTGGATATACATACAGTAAGTTAAATAACAGAGGGTGTTCACTTAAACTCGTTAATATACATCGTTAATAGGTCTATAAATATATTAGCATAAAAAAAGAAGTACTATTAATAAAATCAAAAAATGAACAGTGCTTACGTATCCAATTTTGTATGACATTTAAGAGCGTTTACGTCTAGCGCGCGACGTCAAGTTTAGGTAATTCAATGCAACATTTGCGCACACAGAAGCGAGCGTGTCTGTGTGTGTAGCGCTCGCGCGTTCTCTTGCGCTATAGTCAAACTACCCAATTTGAACCGTTCGAGTGTTTTGTTATAGCAAATATTAAACTTGAATTTATGCGTACACGGATGACTAAACTACGAGTACATATAATAAGTACAATGATATATTGCAAGTATAGGTGTAATTATGATAAATAAAAGTTTTTTTTTTTTAATTTATTCAAGCATGAATTTACTAATTAAAAATTTAGAAAGAAAACCAACTTCAACCCTATACCTAATAATAATGATTTATCGATTTCTGAATAGTAAATATATTTTATGCTGTTCAAATAAAACATTTTATACGGATTGACTAACGTTTATTTTATAATATACTAGCGGCCCGCCCCAGCTTCGCACGGGTGCATGTTTTTTCGAATTTCCTAAATTTTATTTTATACAAACCTTTTCCTGACAATACCGAACACAACAAAAAAGAATTATCCAATTTGGTGCAGTCATTAAGAAGTTACACGCGTACAGACATTTCAGCGACTTTGTTTTATACTATGTAAGGATTTTAACCTGACTTCCAATCATAACTCAAAACCATTTATTTCATATCAGTCAGAAAGTTGAAGCTAGCTCGTTCCAAACAGTAGGTTTCTTTGGAGAAGAACGAGCAAGATACTCCACGAACACCCTTTTGAAATCAATAATATATTACAAAAGGTTACATCATTCATGTTGAATCTAGGGGTTCAATGTGAGAACAATGTTACACACAAGTCAACACACAACATACAAGTCTTGTATATTAAAAGAGGTCTAGAGAGATATATAATCATAATAAACAATTGAAAATAAAATTTAAAATAACCGAGGCAGATAAGAGATGACCAGTCCCAACCGACAGCGTCCGTTCACGAACATGACGCACGGATCGACAATGATTACCAAACTCGATGTTTCCATGGTTTCAGATGAAGAACCAATGTAGAATTCTGAAAAAAAAAACAATTCATTTAAAAGTTTGTGATTGCATATCAAGACGTGAAAAGAAAACAACATAACAACGTAACATCACGCCTTTAATCCCCGACGGGTTAGGCATTGGTGTACCTAATACCACCCATAATTCGCCAATAACCCATATTTCGCCAATTCTTGTAATAGAGGGCGACCCTATTGCCATCAATTGGGCACAAATTCAGACTACGTGGTGGCTACTATAAAACCCTCCATTTGAAACCACAAGCCCAAAAAACTGAAGAAGAAAAAACCGCTTTTAAAATAAAATAACGATCAATGTACCTTTTAGGGTACGGAGTCCGTATGGTGTCGGACGTAAAGAATAGCACCATCCCATATCTTCCCGTGGGTGTCGTAAGAGGCGACTAATGGACTTACCAGAGAATGGGCAGCAGCGTTCTCTGTACCTTTGTAACAACCATACTGCGATCGCCAACCCGCCTGCCAAGCGTGGCGATTATGGCAAAACCCCCCCTTTGGGGGAGGCCTGTGTCCAGCAGTGGACGTCTTTCGGCTGAAATGATGATGATGAATGATGTACCTTTTCTTCATCTTGATTTTCATTCTGAACTCTTTTCGTTGTTACTTCATCGAGTTTATTTTTACATTTTCTGAAGTTAAACCACAAACCTTGTAATTTGAAAGCAAGCGTATTATGCAGTAATAGGGTATTTTACTCTATATGAGAAAATATCTAAAAATATATTATTGAGATAGTTTAGGCATAAAGCAGTCGGAAAATGTTAGTTTTAGTTCATAAAATAACTAAATAATTTTTAAAATTCAATTCAAAGTTTTCAGTTTCTTTATCTGTGTTATAACACCACACATGAAATAGTAGCCGCCATGTTATTACGCCGTACCGCTCTGTGTAAACAAAAATGTGTGCTTTTAAATATTTTAAGCATCGAAACTGACGCTTAAATGGAAATTAAGAAAACCTCTGTTACCTTATCTTGATAGGATGTACAAATAGTCTATTATTCGAAATGTTTTCTTTGCTAACTATTGAGACGATAAAATTCCCTAAAGTTATTAGTAATTAACATATTTGTAAGATAAGTGGTTAATAGACAGGTTTGAAAAGTACAGTTTTTGAGCTAAATAGCGCATGGACGGCGTAAACGCTCTTAAAAAATACAATCATATTTTTGATGTTAATATTTTTTTTTGTATCTATGGACGATGTAGTATTACTGGTTACAGGGAACGGTTTTCGTTAATTATGCTTGGCCACCATCAGGGATTTTAATTTTGATAATACTATGTCGCTAATTAGTCGAAAGGACCATAGGCGGAAACGGCGCCACCCATCAACAGAAATGAAATGTAGCTCAATTGACACATCTTGGCAAGATGATATTTTTTCACTATGGGGACGTTGCCGAAATACATTGGGTTCTCAAAACTTTTCGCGTGCCGTGACTCCATAGTGAGCGTCGCTGATTTCAGCGACGTATTAGAACATTCCCAGGAACAATTCGTTACACACTTACTCCCCGCGAAGCGACCCCGCTACTAAAGCTATAGCTAGGATTTTCGCCTGCCAAAGCAGCATCAAAAAGCGTAACAAAGTGTTCGATGCGTACCCGGAAATTACGCATGCCCTAAGAAAACTCTACCCTTACCAATCCAATGGTTCAGGAAAGGCCGAGTACCACCTAACCCCGATCCCTTAAGCTAGGCTTCTTCAACGCCTATATCTTTAACAACCAACGTGATGGGATCGCTAGTTTCCTCCGCGTCCATCAACTAGATATCCTCCTCATACAGGAGACCTTTCTCAAGCCCCATCATCGAGATTCGAAAATTACCAACTATAGGTAGTTCGCAACTACAGGTCTCGTTCTCACATGTGCGTTACCCTCATATACTACATAAGGCACTGTAATGCATCCGTCTGGGCTCTCCTTCCCTCTCTCGCCTTAAGGTCTCTGTCTGTTGGCTCGGCGTGACCAGTCATCAGCCGTTAACAATCATATCCGCTGACGTCCCTCCTTCACCATCGGAGGATCCCATCCTCCTCAAGGCTGACCTGTCTTTTCTTCTTGGCCTGGGTGATTTGATCTTATAAGCGGGCGATCTCAATGCCAAATATCGTGATAGGATCGTGTATAACATCTGTACCCCTCTTTATTTCGACGGCATGGCCCGATGACTCCCACTCGTAGTAGTAGTCGAGCGTAGAACCTCGCTTCCACCCGTTGCAGACCTTGATGATTCTCTGTCTCCAGTCGCTCAGGACAAAGTGCACGACATTATCAAGAAGCTCTAACCCCAGAAAGACCCCGGCTGTGACGGAATCACCAATAAGGTGTTCAAACTCCTCCCCGCGCTGCGCGCATCATATAATGCTAATGTCCGCCATTGAAGATGGCGGACATTCTCTGAGCAACAACATTTTTACTTAGATACGGAAAGGGGCCACCGTTATTGGCATCCCGAAACCAGGCAAACCCAAGGCTGATCCCTCGAGCTACCGTCCTATTAGACCCCTTAATGTTCTCGGTAAAATCTACGAGAATCTTATTTATAAGCGCCTCAAAGTCTATGTCGAAGCAAAGAGTCTCATTCCCAACGAGCAGTCCGGTTTTCGAACACTGCTGCGTTCAACAAGTCCAGCGCATCGTCGATCACATAAGTTTGGGTTCCAGTGAGGCATGATGACGGGTACGCTTGGACATAGCAAAAGCTTTCGACAAAGTCTGCCACAACGACATATTATACAAGCTTTACCAACTTGGAGTGCCAGATCATCGTGACCTTTTGCCGGATCGCACCTTTCGCTATCGCATCGAGGGTGCACTCTCGTCGCCCCATCCTATACGCGCCGAAATCCCCCAGGGCTCCATACGTTTTCACGCTGTTCACCAGCGACATCTCCAACAGTAAGAAGGCCCAGTTGAGTCTATTCGGCGACGACACGGCCATTTATTATTCTGGCCGCAGCGCATACTGCTTACTACTCTTAACCTCCATAGCTCCACAAACTCCTTAGGCGCTTGGTTCCGGAAATGGAGAATCGAAGTGAACCCCAACAAGAGTCAGGCTGTACTCTTTTGCAAGCACTTTTCCTTCCCCCCTCCCAGGCCGATAACGATGTATGGCAAGCCTATCCCATGAGAAAAGCGAGCCAAATAAATAATGTGACCCTCGACCATCACCTTACGTTCGGAAAGCACATAAAGGTGGTGTGTTCTCGCGCCTCCCTCACTCTCACTTCACATTGAATGCTCACAGCAAATTGTCACTTAAGTGCAAATTACGCATTTACACCGCGTGCATTCGTCCCATCATAACCTACGCCTGTGCCGTATTTGCACACGCAAAGTCATTCCCTCTCAATAGGATGCAGACCCTTCAAAACCGTTTCTTAGTTTCTTTCTTACAGCTTCGTAATTAGGTAAATTAATATTGTCAATTTTTTTTTATTGATAAAATCCCACTGATTTATGTAAAAAAAACGAATTTGAATCAAATAGTGGATGCTTTAGGAACACATTGGCATCAGTTCCATGTGTGTTAGGTGGGGACGGAGCCCATACATTTTTGCCCTAGGTCCTTTGTTGCCAAATATCAGAATTTGTCGGTCACTGGTTCAAAAGATAAAAGGGGTTTATAGGTGGCCGATCTGGAGTCTCCCCAGCTTGGCCACCTAGCGAAGATCTGTTTAGTTTCAAATTTACACGCTAATTAGTCGCAATTTGTCGCCAAGTCACAGATTTAATCGGGTCTTAGTTTAGAAGATATAATGAGTTCAATTAGAAAGGTATAGTCCAACAGCTAGGTCGAAGAGTTTACGACAATCTCTTCGATCTAGCTCTAATTTTTTTTTGTTAACAAAATTAAAATCCCTGATGGTGGCCAAGCCAGTGTCAGTCACACTTAAACGTTGATTAATTTGAAATCTAGCTCATTTAATTCTAGCACAAGTTTTAAAAGTAATGTATATCCAAAATCTATACTATGAAGTATGAACAGATTTAAAATTAATCCGAACTGGTATCGCTAGACAGTAATAAAATACATATTGCATACTGAATTAGTTTGACGTAATTAAATTAATTATTGAAATATTGTGGGTTGGATTGTTTTGGCAGAACTAGGCTCCTTAATTCATAATTTCTATTGAATACAATGTAAGCGTGAGACAATCGACGCGATTAGCTACAGAAAAATATTTTGACTTGTCAAAAATCGAGATGTAAGTATTATTCAGGAATCTTTATATCAAAGTGTGGGTAGGAAGCAAACTGAAAAGTTCTGACATGAAATTATATTACAGTTCCCGGCACGTAAGTTGGCCAGAGATTTTGTAGTGGGGGAAGTTCGCGCATGTAAAAATGTATGAAATTGTGCGTGCGCGAACTTCCCCCACTACAAAATCTGTGGCCAACTTACGTGCCGGTAATTATAACCTTTAAAACTAGTCGCGCTATGAAGAAGTTGATCACTATCATAGGTCGAATAAACAACATTCCAGTTCGGAAAAATAATAATGTACCTGCGATGTCGATATTTATTTTGTGCATCATGGATGACGGGTGTGAAGCACCGATTTAAGGGGCTATTAAACGACCTTTACAGATTTTAAACTGACAATCACGTCAAAATGTGCAGTGTAAATGATTTGAAAAAAATATATGTTAAACTAGAACATTCTCTTAATCATATAGAAAGTGAATATTTTTGATTAAGTTCATATTAAATAGTTTAATTAACTCGTGAAGTTGTGTCTGACGCGGACAAAACATTGACAATCACACAAAATCTACCAGGTATAATTATCCGAAACTTACACTATCTTACAGACAATTTTATTATCTATCTTTTAGTATACGCCTTTTTTTTAATTTTGAAAGAATACTACTTTTATTTAATTTTTGCGACTAAATTTTGAAAGTTTTGGACGCAGACTGCGTCCGTTCTGCATCAGTTTTGCGTATGAGGGTTAATACTTAGAGCACTGACTGACAATCTTCGACTGCTCCGTTGGTCTCGTAGTCGCAAGTGCAACTGCTAAGCTGTGTTATTGGGTTACACACACACAAGGAATTTTACAGTAGCAGCTTGGAGTTTCAAAGAAGGTGGTATTAAGAGCGCCCTTCCCCATCGAACGAACTTCAACACGAGCGTGATTGAATTTTTTTTTTGTTTCAACCAATGCAAAGCTCGAGAAGAAGAAAACGAGTGAGTGAGAACGCAATAACATCACAGGAAAATTGGCGCGCTGAAATTTCACAAAACTCGTTCCAGGACATACGTGTTTTTGAAAAAGCCTTACAGGTTTTTGGTAATAATGTTTTTTTACTTTTTCAATGTATGAGTGCATTAGGAACGGCCAAAGTTCAGATAAAATTGTGCAAAAAAGCTGATTTTCGAACGTGTTTACTGAATTAGTTTCTCAAAGAAGTTTATTTTTGGCTTCATACAAACCTAGATTTTAACCACAAGATACCTGGGTGTTCAAAATATTTAAGAAATAATTTGTTATAACGCCGTAATCGCGCACGAGCGTTTGTATGGGAAATATGACGGGATGGGCGCTCTTTAACCCCCGTTGTGCCTCTGAAAGCACGTAAAGTAATTGGTCTTGCGCCATCTCTCCCCGGCCATGTCAGATTGACGTCCAATCGGACTATGAGAGTGAGGGAAGACAATGTACATGCCGTCGTGACCGAAAATCGATTGGGAAAATATACATATATAATAACATACATATTACTTGGAGCATATAAATGTATATAGACGCACATTATTAATGCTATAGGCATTTTCTAAACCTTGGTATGCATTTGGAAACATGCTTGAAAAATTCATTTAGATTACATTTACACTCAAAACAATAATCGACACATTCCAATCTTTTAAACCTAAGCAATAAGTACTATAATCATATTTCCCAGTACTATAATCATATTTCCCAACCGCAACGCACCACAAAACCTGACACGTGCCCGTCCAGCTTATTGGGTTGCAGTGTTGAAATTCTGGCACCTAGTAATATGCTTGACCTGATATAACTTTCTGTTTACACAGTTGTAAGCCTTACTAATAACCGTAACTAAAATTAACTGTGCCAAGGGGTTTTATTTGTTTGGGTTCGGAACATGTATTCCCTTATATGCGAATTTATTTTAATAACATTTTCAAATAAGTGAGAATGAGAAATAGTTTAAGAGCACTTTTACTCTGTAACATATCCCATCCCTTGAAAATTCTTTGACTTTTAACAATGTTGGATATTATAGGAATAATAATGTGCAATGCAATTTGTATAATCCTAATCATAAGTTAAAATTGAGATTACTTATCTCGTTACAGCATAAAATATTTTATCACGTTATTTAAATGCTTGTTGTCTAAATAAAATGTTTTAACACCAATTTGATGTTTTATATGTATTTATGTATAAACTTTTATTTTTAAGATCACTACATAATATAAATTAAAGTCCTCCGCGCCGCGCTGAGTTTGCGTTCCTTCGGGCTATTCTTCAAAACTATTAGTCAGATTCTGATATCATATCTCTCAAATGCTATAGACTATATTATATTAACCAAATATTTTATTTTATTAATAATAAATATTGAATTAGGAATCTTTAAAAAAGACACGCGTGCGGAGTCACGGGTAAATGCTAGTTTAACATAAAAGTCGTAAAAGTACATTTAAGACTGTAGACCTCCTGCCCCCAAGTATGCAGGCCTTAATTGTTGCTGTTTGTGAGTCACCCTCTCCAGATGGCAAATTGCAAAATAGTATGATTATTGATAGAGATCAAAATTGAGAAATAGTAACACATTATCCTGATTGCTTAGTGGCAAAATGTCTACTGGTCGTAAAATGTATTTTTAACAGACTTGAAAAAAAAAGCAGGTTTGATAACCTCCTTTTTTATTATCATACGGGTCGAACTAATGTTCGACCCGTATGTTTGTATGTAAGTATGTATGTATGTTTGACCGCGATTATCTTCAGTTTGTCTGAACCGATTTTGATGCAGTTTTCAGAAAAGTGTTTGTAACATACTGGAGAAGGTTATAGTATACATGAAACAGAAATATATTCAGCGCTTTCTGAAAAAAAAAACAAAAACCGAAAAGACGTTTTAGTTTCTTTCTTTGGAGGACTTTCAATTTCTGTTTTAACTGTGTTGCCGTTGCTTAATGGATTTGGGTGATAAGGAGGCACTAAAAAGTGGAAAATATTTTTTTTTATCTCAAATGTCGCTTTCGCAGAATGACTCTTTAACAAAAGGTAGCTTTCTCACAATGTATCTTTCGAAAAATGTCCTTAGAACCTTAGAATAAAATTTTGCCAGGTTTAAAAAAAAGATTGCTTTTTTTCCAATATCTTATTAAATGTTTTTCAATTTATTAAATAAGACTACAATTTAGCATATAATAAATATGTGTAATAAATATAATTATATAATAAATATACGAATCTGTTGTTATAGAATTTATAATGAATCACGTCATCATCAACATTTTATTTTACTATTAAATAATAATAATTGCTAGTATTGAAACGTCCAGTTATTATAAATTTAACGGTGACGGTGACGGTACTTCGGAAAAAAAACTTATAGATCGATCGGTCAAAAGTTAAGCTACGCTTGCCGCGGTCGGTCTGTGGATGAATGACCATCCATTTCATAAAGGTTCCTTCATACCTCGGAAAGCAAATAAAGCCATTGGTCCCGGCTACCATTCGTAGATCTTTGGTATTCCTTATGGGTAGTGGTAGTCAGAAGCTAGATTGTCTGACAACCAGTCTTACCAAGGGGTATCGTGTTACCCAGTAACAGGGTTGTTGTGGTGGTCATCGAGGCAGTTGCTCCATGTAAAACACTGGTATTCAGCTGCATCCGGTAAGACTGGAAGCCGACCTCCAGTTAGTTCGGAAAAGGCTAGGATGATGACTTCGGAAAAACTTATAAACGTATTTTCGATACTACCAATAATTATGTAAATAAATAAAATAAATTACTATTTAATAGTAAAATAAAAATAATTATTGTAATGATGACGAGATTCATTGTATATTCTATAACAACAGATTCATATATTTATTATGTGCTAAATTGTAGTATTAATGAATAAATTGAAAAACTTACAAATATTTAATAAGAAGTTTGAAAGAGCAACCTTTTTTTTTTAAACCTGGCTTTATTGTAATTTACTAACGCGACATGCGAAAAAGGCATTGTGAGAAAGCGACCTTTTGAGATTCATTCTGCGAAAGCGACATTGTAAGAAAAAGACACAGAGACATTTTGCGACAAGCCATCCTGATATATGGCCCTCAACCCTGAGCATGCTGGACAGGCAGGTTTTCCAGTATTAGATCTCTGTACACAATACTTTCGCTTGTTGTAAAATCGATATCTTGAGTTCATGTTTCATCTTGCCTAATAAAGATTACAAATAATATAATTATATGGAGACACACACGAACGTAGCATCGTTATGGGCATTTAAGCTTTTATGAAATTGGCATTAAACCAATTTGTCTTCTAAAAAAATCTAAAAGGGGGGTTTAAATGGATAAAATAGATGGGATGATGTTTCTCAACAAAAGAAGTTTAATAAATAGAGTACATTCTATTCAAAATGTAAATGTACAACCACATCGATATTTTATTGGTTAGATTATAAAAATTGGACCAACTGTAAGAAGTCCGTGTAGTAGTGTAACAATATTACAAACAAAAATCTCTACATAACAGAACTTACAGATATTAGTCAACTTTATTTTATACATACTATACACGATTATTTAACATAATATTTACCTAATATTATATTTATACATTCTATGTATAGAAGATAATAATTTTTCATTTTTAATAAGTTAATAAAACTATAAAATATATCTTCAGTTAAAAGTTAGGTATTTATAAGGCTAATGTAGGTATTGGAAACAATATTTGGTGGTTTAAACGGTCTCTTTAAATAGGTAGAACATGAAGTATGTACCTATGCAATATTATACATATCATTTATAAAAAAGCACTTTGTACTTGGCTTTAATTTTAAAATAAATTTATTTCGATTTGATACTTAGATTTCTCTTCCTATAAAAATCTAACTTTATTATCGTCACTAATAAAAGTATAAAAATATAAAATGGATGTTAGAAAGTCAAGCATGATTATTATTTTATTAATTTATAAAATGAAGTACACCACATGAGATCTAGAATTTTAATTTCATTGTAATACTCAATTCATGATTTGCTGAATATTGAATATAACTACGCAGATGTATATTGAGATTCTTATTCCAATTTGACGATAGTGCAACTCTAGATCCACGGGTTATATTGCAACAACATAAACATTTGGAATTAAATATTTATGTTTAACAAAGTTAATACTTCTTACCAAAATAAGATAAATATAATAAGACCAAATAAAATAAATCCTGAACCTGACATTATTAAGGGCGCGTATTCGATTTAGCGCAACTCAAAATCTAAACGATTGCTAGAACGGCGTAGCAGCATTGACACACACTAGTACAATACAATGGTCTGTTTGTGTGCATCAGAAACAAAAATATGCACGAAATAAGCACGAATCATTGAAATTGAACGGTAAACGACAGCGCGCGATGTTTTACAGTGATTTTTAAAATAATTGTCTAAAATAAATGAGCGCGTATATGGGACTGAAAAATATTCTGTATATTAAGCATCACATTTACTTTCATAAAATAAATATATCAGTTATGTTTTTATTCAAATACTGGTGAAAAAAAAATGTCAAAGTGAACCGATTTCTACTTTTTCAACATTGCTTTTTAATACATAATAGTTATATTTTCGTAATTTTGGCTCTGTAGCTGTCTTTAGACTATTTATCCTGTTGGAAAAACGCATTAAACAAAATATTTTGGCATATTGTAATGGTTGTATTCGTCCTGAAAGTTAACTCTGACGTCTATTTTCGTAAAACGATATGAAAGAATGGTCTTCGCTTCAAAAAACCATAATTAAAAATTATACTTTTACTCTGTAGCTGCCTAAATCAAGACTTAATATTTTCGAAAACTGTAATTGCCTTTAAATAATCTGCTCACATCATTACGATATTGCTCTGGGCAAAACGCGAAAACAAGAAGTTTTCGTCACGAATCGAATACACGCTCTTAATGCATGGGTTGATCTAAATTACCAGATTAAAATTTCTGAAAATTTCAAAACAAAAAGTAATGATAGTTATATTAAGCACTTGTAGTCATCATGTTGGACAAGAAAACATCATCATTGATCCATGTTAAACCAAGGCAACTGGTTGATACATTTTCAACAGCTAATATGAGATTTGGCAAATGAGAATAATGTTGATCAGGCTTTCAAGAGAAACACATTGTTGAGAAGACGAAGGCCCGACACTAACAGACAATATTCAATTTGAATATTGGAGCTTGTAATGAATGAACGATGCTGAATATGAATATATATAGCTTCACAAGTACCTTCACAATAGCTATTACTAGCATTATTAGCTGCACCAGTTTACTCATATAACACTCCATTTAGAAATACTACAACATAAATACTTCAATAGTGCAGTAATAATAATAGATATTATATCGTTTGTATTATTTTGTGAAATAATGGAAACAATGAACTCTTTAGTTATTACAATGTCTATAATTTAAACAGACGGCTACCAAAGGGTCGAATTATTAATGATAATGTAACACCCAGTTACTGAAGCTTGGGTAAATCACTTTTTAAATCTGCTGATCTATCTCTTGTTAGATATTGCGAAACTAACAACAATCAATCACATAAGTTAACATGAGATTTGACAACATTAATTTACAGCAGCTGGAAATGTTTTAGGTACTGAGTTAAGTATGTAGTTGGATAGAGCTTGTTAGGTTTTAACAACTCTGTGGAAACATTAAATGTATAATAATGACATGCACTAGTAACTACTTTTTCAGAATTTTATGTGTTACATCTAACACCATTAGATACCCATCGTGGTATTTTCTTTTTTATTTATTTGAGTCATAAACCAAATTATGTAAACTTTAAACCTATGTTTATGGCCTACTCTAAAGCACGTCAACAATAAAACTTTCCTACATTCATTGTTAAACAACAATTTCTAAAATAACTAACAACACAAATAAATAAGTAAATGTTTATGGTGTTGGCAAAGAATCATGGCGATATCCATACATTCATTTGTATGAAAAAAATAATTAATTTAGAGGCTTTAAAATATTTTCCAATGTGGAGGGTATTACAATTTCAGTGTAAGAACTGCGAAAAGGTGGCTGTCAGTGCCATTGTTACTGTCTGTCGCCGTTTCGTTAAAAAATAATAAGTTTTTTGTTAAACTATTCATTTTTAACATCCATTTTATTTTTGCGGGGTTTTAAAATATTGTAAATGCCTGAAGATACTCTTTAGGTACCCAAGAGTATAAGAATTAGAATTTCAACTTCTCTAAACATCTTTACTTTTTTTGTACAAATCCTACCATGATCCTTTAAGGGTGAAAGTTATAAGCAGGTTTATAATTTTACAGACAGTATAAAACGGAATGTTTTTATGCTATTGCAATGATTTAATCGAAAGATTAAAAAAAAAACAAACAATGTTCTTTAATAAAATCTTTTGCTGAAAAATGCAATTAAAGTTAAAACTCCTTTAACAAAATAAAATGGATAGAATTAAATAAATTTTGGCCTCAGCAAAACAGATTTTGGCATTCAAAATAAAAACTCATTTTAAAACCTAACTCATGAGTATAATCCAACAATATCTAGGTTGATGGATGAATTTTACTATCCTTAATAATTATAATTTTCTTATCTCTTCATAAACTATCGCCTGCAAAATAACATTAATGCATTCCTAGCTTCATTACTCTTAATTCTAACTAAATAAATCTTATTTACAATGTCTATAATATAATTGTTCAATCATTATTAAATACAACATCACCCTATATCCTCGCAAAGGAATTTATTATATAATATAATATTTTGTCCATAACAACATAGTTTCATTTGAGTTACGAAAACGAAGGCGGGCGAGAACTTCATTCTACGCGGGACGTTTCCGGGAAGTTGTCGTCCAAATAGCTCTGTAACGAGTGAACCTGATGTCCTAAGTGAGCACTCAAATCGAAACTGTTCTGATCCACGAACGTGTTGTGCACATGGTGCGACTGATCACGGAATTGACCAAAAGTCCACGGATCACTTAAATCGTCATTAGGTCTTTGAACACTACTGTCGAACGAGGGTAAACCGGGCCATGTTTGCGGTGACGGCGTGTTGAGCATGGCGGGAATGTTGTCAACTCGTGGCGGCAACGGAGCCGGTTCCGTGCTGTATGATGACGCTCCCCAAACCAGTGACTCGATAGTCGAGGTTGTATTGGCGTTACTGATCTGATTAAATCTGTCTATTCCCCATGAACTGGGAATTTCAGGTTGTGGTGCACTATTGTGCATCATATCAGGCACTTTATTTACAGTTCTTCCGTATATGTCCTGTTGTCTTCCACTTATTGTAGGTCTTGCGGTCGACCCTCTATCCGGACTAGGTAAGTGACAATCTGGGCGCATCATCGGGCTGTAGTTACCGACTCCAGGGCTCTTTTTGTTACTATAAGTCACATCTACACTTGGTCTGGGTGAATAAGGGCTCTGGTGTATGCGGTCTTGTCGCGACATTGGACTATGCCCTGGAGTTTTATTCGGATTGGTTCTATGGTTATCGCTTTTCAAACCGACTCCTGGATCGGGACTAGCATGGGTAGATGGATGAGGTGAAAATGGTGGGTGATGTTTGGGCATGGGACTATAGTTTCCGGTGTTCCAAGCACTAGACTTCTGCAAGTCTGGTTTTATAATTTGACTTGTATCTGGGCTTGGTTGGGCCGAATAGGGACTAGGCTGTGAAGAGTATGGGCTCGGCTGAGTTGAATACGGACTGGGCTGTGTGGAATAGGGGCTGGGTTGAGCAGGGCTTGGTTGAGCTGAATAAGGACTCCTTTGAGAAGAGAATTGACTGTCTTGGCGGGGCATAGGGCTATAATTACCATAATTCCAGCTATTAGGATTTTTCATACTATTATCTTGTTTGATACTATGGGTTTCAGGACTAGGTTTATTATCGTGTGAGGTGGTTGGACTACATTGCTCTATAACTTTACCATGTTTTAATTTAGTGTGACTTTCTAATCTATTTAAAGGACTGGCTTCAGACTTATGCGTGGGTGTGGTCTTAAACTGTCCAAGATTCCATGAGTTACTGCTTTTTTGGCTTTGATTTAATAACTCTGTTTGAACATCTGGACTATTTTGTACTTGACTGTCTGGTTTCGCAACTGGACTGAAATGAGGGCTTCCAAGGTCTTTGAAGGGATCCGACCTAGGTGTGGAAGAGGAATCCGGTCTTGACTGTGTAGCCGGACTTAGTAGTTTAGGAGTTGTTCCCCTTGTTGATCTTTTCCCGTCAGGTACCGTAGCTGTCATTTCTTTGCCAGATTTTTTTTCAAGAGTTTTACTGTCTGGAGATGATCTCACGGGCGTTCTTTTTGAAGCCAATTGCTTATCTGACACAGCTGTAGGCGACTCTGAAAAGCTTTTCGGTTCTTGAAATATGGAAGGCGAAGTTGTCTCTTTTGTAGATGTTGACTCCGTTTTGATGTCAGATTTATCAGAAGCGTCTGCAGAGGACTCTTGTTTAGTAGATTCTGATTTGGAGTCAGCTGCTGACTTTTTAACGCCTTTCTTTGTCTTTGCACTTTCCTCTTCTTTTTGTTCTTTGGCTTTAATTTTTTCTGGATCTAAGCTATCTTTTAGGTCTTGTATTTCGTTTCCCGTGTACAAGCGTTTCATTCCTCTAGGAAGAGCGCGACAAGAGCTGAGGTTTATAGATTCAATGTGGGGACATTTTAGTAATACTTTCTTTATGGGTTCCAAGGATACTGACGACCCACACAAGTTGAGTATTCTGAAATAATAGGGAATTATTAAATGTGATTTCAGAGTTGGTGTTGCCTAACACTAAAGGACAATGCCAGAAACTCTATAGAACTTTGCCCTACTCGATAAAAGTCATGTGCAATATGTAGCATCTTACTGTTTATTTATTGCTGATAACTAAACATTAGCCTTAGTGACTGTAGAACTTGCGGTTTCCGTTTAAATCTAAAAACAATAATGACATTGATTATAGGTTAAATTGTATTTTAGGTAAAATTAGTTTGTATTTTGTGGGTAGGTATTTCGTAATCCGCAAGTTCTAAAGAAAAACAATTTAGTATAGAAAGGTTCTATAATCATTACAATTATTTTAATTAATTTACTTTTCTGTACATGGGTTACTTTTTCTGTACATGGGTGGGGCAGGATCTGGCATTGTCATTTGTGTGTAAAGAATGATAACGCGACTTACTTGAGCTTGCTGTCGGGCGAGTCTGCGAGCGCGGACACGGCGTCGTCGAGCACGCGCGCCGCGGAGGCCCACGACAAGTCGAGCTCCAGCAGGCTGTGCGACCACTTCTCGCAGATCAGCTCCAGGCACGCGCTGTTCTGACGAGTTACGTTGCAACCTACACGCAACATTTCTATTATAAGAAAATTGCCTAATTGTTTTTTGATGTATACGGAACATACAAGCAACAACTTTTCATAATGGTGATAATGGGCAGGATAACATTTTTCACTACGGCGGCGCCAGGTTGCAAATGTATTGAATTAGTTATATATCCAATAACAATGTATTAACTACGGATTATTATACTATTTACCAATATTATATTCACTAAAGCTGATCTCACAATCCTTTGTATTTATAGTGACACGTGACTCTGACAGAAGTGAAGTGACAGATAGTGGCAATCTAGTCTAGTCGAATATACGTCCGGGGCTCTTTGGCCCGACACCCCCGCTACCACTTAGCTGATTGGCTATGCTTAGCAGGCCTATCTATTCTCACAATTAGTTCCTGCCGATACGAGATCGACCCGATTTGAAAGAGTGTCCGTGGCGTTTCTTGACCATAGACTTGACGTTCATCAACATTCTGACTAACTGACCGACTCCTTGACAATTCAAAAGTGCCTGTAACTTTGACTTTGTCCCAAAACTGTAGCTTACCACCAAGAAATAGATGTTGTAGGTCCCATGCGGGCACCCTGACAAGCCCGGAGTCAGTGAGACGCTGTAGACCACGAAGGTCTAGCAGTCGAAGCCGAGTGGCTCCTCGGACTAGCCGCGCCAAGGCATCGTCGCCGAGTCGGTACTCGCCCACACCAACGCGCTCCGTGGCCGCCTCGCCCGCTATTGACAGTTCTTCTAACTGTGGCCATCCTTTGCATTCCATCTGTGAATAACAGTTATTTAAGGTGCTTAGTATCCAAAATATAGTAATATATATTAAAGGACTTACGTTATAAAGTATTTATCTGATGGTTTAGCACGAACCTGTTGCGAAGTGGTGGCATTGGCCAGTACTAGCTGTGAGTTGGCAGCTCTAAACACTCTCATCTTGGGGCAGCCCTTCTGCAGCGCTTCAAGCGGTACGGCAGCTGGGTGCGACGCCGCCAACGTGCCAGATATGTCCAGCACTTCCAGGTTAATACAGTAGCTCTGGAAATATATACACAAGTTACTAGTAACTGGTTTAACCAGTTCACTCAACAATGCACTTGCTAGGTCATGTGTACGGTTTATACTGACACCCGTCATGTATCAGGAAATCCCGAAATATCAACGCAAATTTAACTATGAAAACAGATGTCTTGAATCAAACTCATCTTGAGAAACATTAATCAGTACTCATTTACCGTAATTTGTTCTGGTCACCTTTTGTTAGGAAGGTCTGAAAAGCTAGACTTATATAGCAAGGCCAATTGCCGGCATTAAAAAGGTTAAAAATCTAGTCGCATTATTATCTCAGCGACAATCAAAAACGTAGGTAAATTAGACGTATTTTTGACTGAATCAGATTGGAATGTGATCATTACTTCTGAAATTTAGCAAATTTTACCAGTCTGGTTCCAGTTGAATAATAATATGTGGGGACATTTCACACATGGCCATCTGACCCCAAACTAGGGAGACCCTGTACTATGGGTGTCAGACAGCTGATATACATGCACAAATACATTTTAAATACATACATATATAGATGTATGTATTGTACGAATGTACGAACGAATATTACCAGGCATTTAAGTGTTACAAAAACGTACCGCTATCGACTGCAGTATCTGCGGCATAGCTATGAACTTGTTGTTCGCTAGCATGAGGTGCGTCAGTCGAGCGCCGAAGTTCTCCGAAATGCGTGCCATCGAAGCCGCTGACATGCATGTGCTAGAACCACCCGTTTCAGACTGCAACAACACATACATTCCTCAAGAAAGAGTTTTGGCCGAAAGGTGTGCTGTATCTACGCTTCCGCGGTCGGCTACGTGACACCTCGCAGCGTAACACGACGCCGTCTCTTCGTGTGCAGTAGTTTTTAAGTTTATTGTTTTAAAATATGCATCAGTTTATAATTATTGTTTTTATGCTTATGTATGTATTGTGTTTTACGGGCCTTAGTTGCCTGAAATAAAGGATTAATAATAATAATAATAATTAGTGTGATAGTAACATGTCTGATGAAATGTTGGTGTACCTTATGGAGATTAGCAGTGATGTTACCTCATGTTTTATACGGAGGGTATTAGCATATTATACTACGTATACGTACGCAGGTTACGCACGTTTTTCTACTTAACGTTTAAGCACAAAGATATGTATAGCATTATAACAATGTTATCATTAATGCTACATGATAATTTAAGTGAAGATGCGAGTAATCATGCTTTATTTTAAAAGCAATCTCTACTCTATTAGGGCCTATAACTTGAAGTGATAGATGGCTTGAAAGGATGTACAACATACCGTAAGCGACAAGTCGATTCTCTGCAGCTTAGGCAACGCTTGCAAGAGGTCGAAGAGTTGCTCGGAGGTAATGCGACTCCACCCGGCGACACTCAACTCCACCAACTGAGGACAGTAGTCAGCGACGCAGGCTAGCACCCACGACACGTTGCTGACTTTCCACTGAGCTGTAGAAATAAATAGAAATTGGTTTAATTTATGAAGAGCGTTTAAAGTTTTGCGTCTGCCTCTGTCCAGGTTATTAAGAATGCATCTTCTACTTTGGTTTTAATTAAACATATTCAGTTAAATCACAGGCGGATCTTAAGTGCGTTACTACTCTGCCCCTTACTTTCGCTGACACGTGAATTCGTTACTGCGCAGTGACTCGTCTCGTCTTCACAGCCGCTAAAAAGTTTGCAGTATCGTTTGTCTGCTACATTTAAACAGATAGTCTGGCGAGCCAATTTTAATGTTTGGCAAACCTTACCTTTGGAAAGGAAAGTTACAATATTTTTGACGTCAAAAAATTGCTGCATCGCTCAAGTAAAACAAAAGCAAACAGATACAGCGTTTGCTACTTTGGGGATCTGTTGATAGATACATTATACCAAATACTTATGTATTAATAACAAAATGAAACAGCGCAATTTATTCACTTACCGATATTTAAGATTTGACATTGTGGTAACCGGTTTTCCAGGAGCCACACCAGTTTGTAATCTGTTTTACATTTTTCACTAGTGTATTGTGCAAGGTCTACATTTTTCCACAATTCTGGTCTACAGCTCACACTGTGCCACAACTTACATACCCTACCAATTCTGAAAAAAAATATTAAAGCTAGGTAAGTGACAGATAGTTATGAAAGCTTAATTGAATTGCAAATATCTGCTTGAAAGTGTTTACCTGATCACAGAAGGCAATGTGCCCTGAGAGGCCACAACATATTCAAATATCTTTAATAGAATCTCCTTAGGCATAGAATGTCCCCATGGACTTTGTGGTCCAGTCTCTTTACTTTCAGCTCCACTAATTCTAGTTCTTTCAGTCTTTTCACTTTTCTCTGCAAAAATGTAACATACATATTTAGGAAAGATTCCAGATACTGAAAGGACTAGCCTACAATGGCAGAACCTCGCACGAAATGGGAGAGCTTTTTGACATGTGTCAAAAAGTAAGAAAGAGACCTTTACCCAGCTGTGGGACACAGGCTAGATAAATATATAGATATAAAAGATAATGTAGATGCTGCTGGCATGTACGTAAAATGTACGCAGAGATAGGTGATTATGTAACTATTGTGCACTGCACTCACATTTGGTAGGTAGGACTATGCTGCAAGCTAAGTTTTTTTTGCAAAAGGATTTTAAAACACCTTTTTAGCACTGATACCGAAAATACTGGTAAGTATACGATGATAGTATACAAAGGCTACGCTATCTTGGTTATCTCTTGGAGTTTATCATATACAAACATGTAACTGGCAGCTGAAGTAGAACGGATGCGAATGGCGAAGTCGAAAACCAACAGCCTTTTGGTTCTATTTGGGAGAGGCGAATATATTTGGTAACAATAAAAAAGATTGTAATAGATCAGGTTGAGGGTATACTTACTTTGCTTACTTTTAGAACTGGTTACTTTCTTAGGCTTAGGAGTTTTAGGTCGCGGATGGCGCGGCTTGGGCGCTGCGACGCTCATGGCGGCGGCGGTGTCCCCACGGGACGGGTCGTACTCCTCGCCAGAGCTCACGCTAGCAGGCGACGCTGCCCGCTTCTTCTTAGATTTCCTTTGACCAATATCGGCAACAGATGTTGGTGTTGGTGTTACCTGTAATATTAGATTTATGTAAAATGTGGTGTTTTACAGAATTATGTAGGTAACTTGTTACTACTTAATAACACGTCTGTTTGTTTGTTGCCTCCAGTACAAGCAAAATCACTGAACTGATTGTAGAGGAAGCTTGGGATCTGGATAAGGACATAGGCTCCTATTTAATGTGCGATTTGGTCTACTATGATTTTCAAAATTTTGTAGTGCTATAATACCAATAGGTTGAAAGAAATTGATTCGAAAAAGCAGAGAATTGACCTGTGGTTTTACTACTATACCTCCTGTATTTTCTATTCAGATATAAAAAAAAATCCACATAATGTTAAGAAAAGAATATCGATTTTAATGAAGTTTGCACTGTTCCATAACTTAAAGTAAATGCAAGGAAATGAAAAAATGGTCACAACCCAATTAAAAGTTTCGGAGAAATGCAAGAAGAAACATACATACACCATAAAGTTTTGTATGTTTGTTTGGAAACCTAATAGATTATCATAAAATATATGAAAATATTTATAGTAGTTAAGCAATAATAATACATAGGCATCTACATACATGCCAAATAGATAATCTCCTTTTTTTAAGTTGGTTAAAAATATCTCACTTTTATTTTCATCTATTACAGTAAACTGGTAAAATAAAGTGAAGTGGTTGCAAGCACTACTGATGGTCCTGACCATCAGTAGTGCTTGCAACCACTTCACTTTATTTTAGGGTTGGGTTTGATCTATAGCTTGTGCAAAGCGATACTTGTGTTTTTCATTAATCATATCAGCATATTGCTGTCCACTGCTGAACAAGGAATTGCCTAGTTAGTAGCAGCCCAGTGTTCCTTATGTAAGAACCATGGAAGGATCTGAACATATTATTAAGTATTTAGGAGAATATTATAGCTGTATACTTCCTTTATACTAAGCTGCATACTAGTCAAATTTGTCACTGATGGTATGTGCTATTGTCAACCTAATGTATCCCAAATTATCAAGCACAAGAGTTATAGGTAAGGTAACTTCATGCAAACAAGACTAGCACAGTAGGTATTGGTACCTCTATATTTATATCACTCTCTGTTTTTCCATTAGCTGACTCTGTATAATAACTGGAAAGCTAAAGCTCAATGCTGCAAGATCCTGAACTGAACTTGCCTTGTATGACATAAGCTTTGGACAGTAATTATAGGTACATACTTTTTTTAAATGTCTTCTCAATATAATGAGCTTACATGTAATAGATAATAATGCAAAATATAAATTATTATTAAAATTTACAAAAACGGGAACTCACTAGTTTAAAGGTCAATGCGCGTCCGAGTAGCACCCTTGGCTGCATGGTTGTTGGTACAAAATAAATTAGGTTTGTAAGTAATCATTACTTCTTCAATAGTAAATAAACATGTTTTGTACACATAAATTCATAATCAATCAACTAGAAATTTTCAACATTGTACAGAACTTTTTGTTGGTAGTTTAATAACTGAGTTGCTATAATAGTCTTCTACTTTCCCAATTACTAATTGTTTCATTATGCACTATAAATAGATGCTAAACTTAAAACTATGCTTTCAAACAATAGATATGCATAACAATGCAATGCAACAATATAACTACTTCTAGCATAACATGGTATATTATTTTGTAATTAAATTTAGATGGAAGGATTCATAATTATATTTCTTTTAATTATGAAATTTTAAAGGTAAGTATGTGTTTCTTGTAATATTACTTTGCAAGTTTTAACTATCCAAAGATTGCAAAGTATAAATGATATTAGAATGATATTATAATAATAATAATAATATGTGGGGACATTTCCACACACGGCCATCTCACCCGAAACTAGGGAGACCCTGTACTATGGGTGTCAGACAGCTGATATACATACACAAATACCTTTTTTTTATTGTAAATCCATACATATATAGATAAACAACACCCAGACACAAGGCAAACACAAGTGCTCATCACACTAATGTTTACCCTGGGCGGGAATCGAACCCGCAACACGCTGCGCAGCAGTCAATCGCTCAACCACTGCGCCAACCGCGCCACCAATTATAAAAGTATCATACATTGGGTACAGCTGAATCAAGATTATTGAAATTATGTATGTCTTTAGATTACCTAAGCAATATTTTACTTTGCAATGTTTCCGATATTTGGAATTTTGGATGATCACACAGATGTTTTTTGTTTGTTGCAAAATTTTGTAGTATCATGCAAGCAAATGAGTGGCTATAGGAGAGCTAAGTTAATCATATCTGAAGGTATTAACTTAACATCGGACATATTAAAATGTAATTGCCGAAATATAGGTAAACATTGTGAAAACACAAGCTTAAACATTCAAGCCAGTTTTTGTATTGCACACTTTATTAGTACTATGTTAAAGTTCCTAATACAATTAATATGACCACTTATGCTGGCACTTCACATTTTGTACTTGTGCAAATATTCGCCTTGTTTGCATATTACAAAAAGTACCCTAATTTTATAACAATAAAGTTGATTTTGTATTAT
Organism: Charanyca ferruginea; assembly: GCA_947361185.1. Classification (NCBI taxonomy): domain Eukaryota; kingdom Metazoa; phylum Arthropoda; class Insecta; order Lepidoptera; family Noctuidae; genus Charanyca; species Charanyca ferruginea. The sequence continues at coordinate 12,819,994 of OX376059.1, read as the reverse complement.
CCAAATACGCGAATGATTGCACAAATACTCCATGTGAAGTGCCAGCATAAGGTTCAGTCAGTTTTTGTATTAACAACTTTCTTGTGACAATAAGGTTCAAAACACAACAACTGGCTCAATGGTTTAATCTCAGGTTAAAGTTAGAACTCTTTGGTTAGGTCCCGAGAAATACAGTAAACAATACAACAGCGTAGAGATGTGATTTTAATGTATTATTATATATATTTTAACTTAAATATATTAAAAACTCATCAGCATTCATAAAAACTAAAAATGTAGTTTTACTCTTTGACAGAATGCATAATATTAGTGAATAGGTTTACAAAGTCAAAATGAATATAGTAAGTTGAAGTGATATCCAACAAGTTTGGTGTTTTCACACCGATTTAAGAGTAAATCAATAACTATCTTGATGAAACTTACAAAAGTAAACAGTTACTACACTACCATACTGTTATTACAAAAATAAATTTATCTTGTAAGACCAATATCTTAATGTCAAATGTGAATAGAAGTCATTTATACCAGAAAGGATTTAATAGCAACCCTCCAAAGATTTAATAGTAAATGAAGTGTTAACATTGTATTTTTATTCAACAAAATATCTACAGACAATTTGCATTTTACAAATGTTTATGTAACCTTTCCAAACAAGCTAAGAATGAAAACAAGTTAAAACTGAGAATGGAAAGTGAAGCTCACAGATAGTTTATATACTTTGTTACTCTTACATTCATTGCATTGCAAGCAGTTTATGTATTGATTGAGCAGATTGCCACAATGATTGATAGTAAAACAGGTTTACTTTGTCTAGAGAATGTAATATGCTGTTGTTTTAATATTATCACAAAGAGTATAGGTATTTTGTAATACTTTAGACACATAAATAGTAAGGTTAAATAATGAAACGGCTACTTACAGTTTCATGAACACTTGTCCTCCTAATCTTAATCTTCATAGAGTTAGTATCCACTATCTGGCTTCGATATGTGGTTGTGGGCGTGCTCTCAGACTTCTTTGATTTCTTTTTACTTCGTGAACTGCGAATGTCCAACATAGACCTTGGCTTGCCGCTACATGGTATAACTGCATGAGTAATACGCTCTTTAGATTCCTTTTTACTCTTTTTTGTTGATAATTGACTAAGTTCATGACTGTATGGTTTACCACTTTGCCGTGGCATATTAGTTAACGGTAACTTTGAATTGCGCTTGAGCTGTTCATCTTCTGAACTTTCACTATCTTCAGCATCTTCTTCCTCCACTTCCTCCTCTTCCTCCTCCTCTTCGGCTTCCTCATTGTCGTCGTCATCCTCCTGGTACTCACTACTACTCACTAAATTCAAGTTTTTACCACCTTTCACTTGTGACACAACACTATGTTTAGAATGTGTTCTATATGATGAATCTTTTGATGAGTCTTTTCTCCTTTTACTTTTTGGAGGAAGACAACCATTCACAGTCGAGGATTGCGAACTCTGCCGGGAGTGGTGCTTGTGCTTCCTGTGTCGCGGTCTCGTAGGACACGGCAGTGTGCCATTAGCCACTTGCGCCTTGTGACTGGCGATTTCGTCTATACTCTGTTCGAAATCAGTCTCCAGCTTAACACCAGAGCCTGACTCGATATCTTGGTCGGAGTCAGCGTCAGACCCATCAGTCGCCAGCTTAGGTAGACGAACCTCCGGGAAGAGGTCCTTGCGGACGGTGAGCCTTGCGGCCTCGTAACCGCCGTTCACGGGACTTGATCGATCAGACATACCGCCCGCCTCCCGCCGCCCTCGCGTACCACTTCTACAAACCACTCACCTGTCCGCGAGGTAAACAATCAGTTTGACACATCACATTTTCACTTTTGTGACCAAGCAATTCACCAATCGTTAAGCGACGGCATGAAAAGGTAAATGATTGTCGATAATCGATGTGCGAAACATTATAATTACTTTAGTTTACACTTCTTGTGAGTCCCAAACATCTTTTTTTCTTCACATATTCGCATTTTAGGTCATCCATGTTCATGTAACGTTGTGATTGCGAAAAACAAAGTACAGATCATTTTCGCGGACACTTGTACTTGAATATTTGGTGGTGACACATAAAATGTAAAATTTTTGATAGTATGGACATAATACACACTTATTTTTAATTATTTTCGTCCTCTACGAGTTGATGAAAACTGTTGACCTTGTTTAGAAGCTTATTATGTTTCAAATTTTAATCAACAGATGCAGACATTGTCACAAAAAAAGTTGTACTTGTTTAAACGCAGTGGCCTTGGAGCGACGTTTATTTTACTGAGAATATTGTGATCAACTATTAGAATCCAATAATATGCAAGTTTCAACCTTGTTTTTATTTGTTTTGTTTCGAAAGACATTAAAATTTGAATTACTAAGAAATACTTTACTAAATCAGCGTCCTGGATTCTTAAACATTCATGATAATACCCCCTTTCAAGCATAGGTTTTCCATTGCACTTCTAAATGTTGCTCACGATAATTCAAAGATGGCAGCACTCGTTAAATTTATAGAAATTCAATACCAAGTTTTTGTTGTTTTTTATCGTTGCTTCTCTTTCTCTCAACGATATTGTCTACAGTAAAAATTAGTTACATTAACATAACTAAAATGATAATGGTTAGTTACATTGTTTAATATTCACTGAAACTCTCTGGAAATGTTAAAGTGTGGGCGCTTTGTGACGACGTGTGTGTTAAATGTATTGTGTGTGACGTTCATCAATAGTGATAATGATAACCTACACGGTCTTTCTGAAGCAGCAGAGTACATAACGGGTGAGTCATATTTATATTTATTACATTTGCTGCTTATACATATCGATGATCTCATAATAAAATTGTAATAGGTACTGCCTTACACTTCATGTTGTTTCGTCAACTCCACTAAGTATGTACCCATGTACCTGTTTATTTATCAATTGGTTCCTACTTCTAAAATGAGAACAAGTAAGTACCTACTAACTGAAATGTTCCTGTGTTGCTAAAAAACGAATGAGAACATAAATAATAATATGTATCTCTCTTGTGTTGTAATTCTATAGTACCGACGCTTTCTTCAACTGCAAAAATATCATAAATCCCTTTGTACCTACACTACTACTACCAGACATTTTTATGCTTACATGGTACATATTTGAAACAATGAATATTTTGAACATATACCTAAGTATTATAATGTTCACGGCATACCTATATTCCGCAAAAATTGCGTATTTTCTAATGTTTTGTTATATAAAAAAAAACAATAAGTATTGCAGGGTAGAATAGTAAAAAAACTATTTACTTACAATAATTCATGATAGAAACTTACCCCTCAACCCAATAAAAAAGTTAGTATTTATCTAATTTATCAGGTAATTAGGTACCTATTGTTATTTTTGGAAAGCTTGAATGATAAATCATAGTAGGTAGGTATTTAGTCATCAAATAAACTTTGGTGGTGGTGAGGCGATTGTGACGACAGGTTACAAAAAACCCGGACAAGTGCGAGTCGGACTCGCCCACCAAGGGTTCCGATCAAATTTCGTGATTCGGTCACCCATACAATAAAATTATGACCGCGCATAGGTACCTACCTACCTCGATGATTGATTACGTAGGTACTTTAAATAAAGACTATTTTTTATGATTTAAGTAGGTACCTACAAATGTATAGTTTTCAGACTTTTCCCTGTACTTACCTATAGTATTACTTGCCAAATTTTATAGTCCTAGGTCCTAGGAAAAGTACCTACCCTACCCTCAGTTATTGGTCTGAGACCCTACCCTATAAATTTTGATTCCCTTGGAGTACGTTAAAATGTACACACGGCTACATATTAAGCTATACATTTCCAGTATAAGCTAACGTCTCATTGTATGGAAATTCAATACAATGCGAGCTCAGCTTATACTGGAAATGTATAGCTTGATGTGTAGCCGTGTGTACGTTTTTTGCGACATCAACGGCCGTATCTTATTTTCACGTTAACTTAGAAGTTTTTTCACAGCTTCAAGGGACCGTGGACCTAACTAAATAGTTTTAATTTCAACTCGATACCTCTACGCGTTCCCGAGATAAAGGGTTTTGAGTGACAGACAGACGGACAACAAAGTGATCCCATAAGGGTTCCGTTTTGTCCTTTTGAGGTACGGAACCCTGAAAACGGCAAAGTGTGGGTCGGATTCACGGTCTGAGGGTTCCGTAACATTGGAAGGAAAAAAATATATTTTAATTTTGATTCTTAGGAACATTAATCATCCCGTGGGTGTCGTAGGAGGCTAAGGGTACTTAGTGTAAACCACTAAGCACTTTAGGTCAACCGCGTGGTGACGGGTAAACCATCACCAACAGCATTCCCAAGGCGGGTTAGTGTCAACTTGGGCGTCCCACTGTGGAAAACGGACTAGGATGGTTGTATTGTACCACCTCGGGCGGGGGCAACGTATGAAACGAGCTTGGATAGTGAGTATGAGGTATGCAAGTAGGAATGTTAGGTCGATGACTGTAAGAGCCGGACAGTTAACAGATCTATACTCAAAGAAGACGAATAGGTAAATGCGGCGAGTTTGCCAGAAACAAAATGAAAGAGAACAAAAGCGAGGGAACGCGACAGAATGCGTGATGGAGGTGAAAAGGATTAATAATAATAATAAAATCATTTAATGAGGCAACAAAAGACCCACAACATAATATACCTTACAGACCCCACCCTCTCCCTTTCCGATAGATCGATAGTTGTGAAAGTTATGCTAGAAAGTGTGAGTGTGATGTTGAATGAAGTTAGTGTGTATGCAGGGATGGTGACGGGTTTTGATTAGGTATGATTTTAACGGGCATGTGGGAAGAATGAGCGGGGCTTATGAAATAGTAGATACATGGGGGATGAGTAGAAATACCAACTACAAATTGTTTATTTTATGCGATACAAACCTTCAAAAACTTTTATTTTTACCTTTTTCACAATTTGATGTCAGGATTAACAAAGGTGAAAAATCCAGCATAAGCAAAAATAGCGCAAAAGCAGAGAGTACTTCGTTGATCTACACATACGAAAACATTTTATTGAATTAATCTAAATATACATTTTTACTTAATTTCTTCTTTTGTCTAGCGTCCTCCCTACTATCATGGGGTCGGTTTCCAGTCAAGTCGGATGCAGATGAATACCAGTGTTTTACATGGAGCGACTGCCTATCAGACCACCACATCCTAGTAACTGTGTAACACGATACCTATCCCTTGATAAGACTGGTTGTCGAGACTTTCTGGCTACTGTCTACCCGTAATCACTGTCAAAGATTTACGAATGACAGCTGGAACCAACGGCTTTCCGAGGCACGGAGGGGTCTCGGTATGAAATGGATGTTCACCATATGGTCGGTCACTCATGCACGCACCGACCTGGATAAGCGTAGCTTGACCATGATCGATCGATGCGTACAGCTTTTACTCATTCGAAGCAGTTCTTGGGACGAAAATTAATAACGCGTCGACGTGTAAAAACTAAACTCATGTCAGTCAAGTGATCTGATTGGCTGTTGAAAATTCAGTCCGCCAATAACAGCAATTGCGGTAAACAATTTGTTAGCTAACTTTAGTATTGATTTTCGGACCAGGAACCGGGTGTTTATCTTAACACTTGGCGATACCTTAATGTGGGACATAGCCGAATGAAAACGTGCCCAACACTCCAGCGAGCGTCGGCCTCTTGTCGGCGGTAAAGCCGACAAGAGGAGAACCGATCACTTTTCCGAATTATTTTTGTCCGAATTTCATTTTATCGAAAACTATCGACCGACGTCTTTTTTGCTGTAAGCAATAACTGACATATTTTTAGATCATCGAAGTATCATGTGTCATAGGTATTATTTTACCGAACTATGTTTCTCCGATTTACAAAATAACTTTTTCCTATTGGCGGAAATCTCTTTTGAACTATTTTCATTTGCCAAATGATTTATTCGCCGTATTTTCACCCCGTCAAAACAACATTTTACGGAATATTATTTGATCACAAATATTATAGCGGGTTACTTGGTAGCATTTTCAACATTAAATTAAAATAGTAACAGAAACGAATCGCTGCAAAACCGACTTCACGCAGGCTTGCTGGCCGGCTCAGCCGGCCAGCCTCAGCCGCGGCGGCGAGCGTTAAAACCATCTGCGACGATAAGCTCGCGTGGGGCCACCCAGACCCCGCAGCGCCGGAGCCGTAACAGAAACAATGCTTGCGAATGTTGCATGCCTACTTGCATGTTTCATGCTTGTTTGCACGCTGCATGCTTGCTTGCATGCTGCATGCTTGTTTGCATGCCTGCTTGCATGCTGCATGCTTGAAGCAAGAATCTTTGTTTGCAAGCTTCTTACTGGGACCACCTGTTTTATTAAGTGCCATTATTATATTATATTTAGCCTGTACTGTCCCACTGCAGGGCAAAGGCCTCCCTCCATTCCTTCCATTGGTCTCGACTTTTAGCTATTTCTTGCCAATTCTTAAGGAATATATCCAAGTCATCCCGCCATCTCTTACGTGGTCTACCGCGGCCCCGTCTCGTCATTTCGGGGCACCAATTTTGGGGGATTTACGGGCCCATAGGTCGTTCGGCATGCGGCAGACATGTCCAGCCCAGTCCCATTTAAGCTGGGCAGCCTTTTGAGCTACGTCAACGATCTGCGTTTTGGAGCGCAGTATGGTATTTAAGTGCCATTACATTTAAATAATTAATGAAACAAAATAGTAAAAAAACTAATCTGAAATTAGCTCTCTATAACGCCACTGTAAATAAATAAATACATTAGTTTCGAAAGCTCTTTCGAATATTTAATTTCACTCGAATTGTCTTTAATTTTCAAAAGATTTTGATTTTTCGTTTCTTTAACGACGTATTTCCTTTCTGGTGGAGTACCGGTATATCATTGACTCAATATTAGACATATTTACTTCTAGGCGTATGGTGAATGGTAATTAAAACAGTGGTATAACGAATGTTCGAACAAATGTTATTTTGTGTAACAAGTGTAACTTCGGTAAAAAGTTTTTCGACCAAATGAAACGTCGGAGCAACGAGAAAAACGAATTGATAATAGGTCAACTGATACAGTGGCAGACGTGACTTCGATGAAGTAAAAAAATACGAAACGAGTAAAGTTGAAAAGTTTTAGGTGCAATGAAATTCGGTCAAATATTTTTCGACCTTTTGATAGGTAACCCGACAAGAGAACGTTAAAAATATATAATATACTTATTTATTTTTATTTGTAGGTATTTGCGGTGAATTGTGGCTTGCCGTGGAGGGCACGCGCGTGCTTATAATATTATGCTCTCTGGCCGTCAAAAGGTTAAATAAAAACGCAGTTAGGTACGGTCACCAAAAGAGATAAGTATCCATGTCGCCGGGAATAGTTGAAGTTTACTTAGAAACCGATGGGTGATTAATGTGATTATGAATAAAATAATGTACAATTAATAGAGAATAAACAGTTCAATGATTTAATTAAATTTCATTTTAAAGCCTTCATTGGTTTCTAAGTAAACTTCAACTATTCCCGGCGACATGGATACTTATCTCTTTTGGTGACTGTACATGTTCAATTTACGGCTCAGCGTCGAGAAATAAAAACTGAAAATCTTATCGTGCAATTAGCAGTAGGATTTTCCCTGCTACTTCGTCTGCATAGATTTCGTACCTACTAAAAACAAAACACCCCGCTAGGCACCTTTTGAGGGGTAGTTTAAAAAAAAATCATATCGTCGAATTTGTGCCAATTTTCAAGTTGATTCGTTTAAAAAATAACATTTTTCGTGCACCTACTCTTTGGGGTTGAATTTTCAAATTCTTCAACAGTTTTAATTTAAAATATTGACATGACTAGCTTCGGTTTCGATTTTCTATACAAAATTTCCTCTCCTATTTCACTGCCAGCTAGTTTTACATCTCGATGTTTTCTATTTGTAGTCATCATCGTCATAGCCGAAAGATGTCCACTGTTGAACATAGGCATCCCCCATAGAACGCCACAACGAACGGCAACCTGTCGCTTGCGTCCACTGGTTACCCGCGACCTTGACGATGTCGTCGGTCCATCTGGTGGGAGGCCTACCAACGCTGCTGCTTCCGATTCGTGGTCGCCACTCGAGAACCTTTCTTCCCCATCGGTTATCGGTTCTTCGAGCGATGTGGCCTGCCCATTGCCACTTCAACTTGCATATTCTGACAGCTATGTCGGCGACCTTAGTTCTTCGGCAAATTTCCTACTATTTTTAGTAAGTAGCTAAAATATAAATACTGCTACTTACTAAAAATAGTAGGAAATTTCAGCCGTTACCATTTTCCATACAACTTTTCATCCCTTATTTTATCCCCTTCAAGTTTATTTATTGAGTGTGGAGTTGTTGAAAACTTACACCATTGATGGACTGTGTGCGATTTGAGTCTGGAAGAAATGACCTGTTTATAGTCTTGAGGTTGAACAGGTTTGAAGTAGGCACATTCCACAAAACCCTTTTTTTTTTTTTGGTGCGGGGTGGAAAATCCTCATGGATGATTTAGGTGATAAGGAGGCACTAAAAAGAGGAAAATAAAAACTTTTTTCGAAAATAGAGATCCGACAGTGATGAAATGAAAAACAATGAAAAAGTGATAAATAACTTTTGCACAGAATACACATGACTTTAGTTTCGGAAGTCGGTGGCTTGTTTCGTAACTTCCGAAACTAAAGTCATGTGTGTTCTGTGCTAAAGTTATTTATCACTTTTTAGTTTTTGAAGTCGGTTCTCTTTTTTCAAAAATGTTTTTTTTTCCGTGTGAAATTTTAAGTTTGACATCTGTAACTTCAACAGTTTTAATTTTCCATACAACAGTATTTCCCCCTTTTTACCCCCTTAAGAATATCCAAAAAAAAATTAGCACCTTAGGGGTGGAATTTCCAGAAAAGCCGAACACGTATTTTTGTTTTTAACCAAAAACCTACAAACCCAGTTTCATGTCCCTACACCCGTAAAGGTTGAGTTTTTAAAAATCCTTTCTTTGTGCTCGGTAACACTATAGAAGGAACCAGTGTGCGATTTCACGTTCCTAGATCCAGTAGTTTCGGCTGGGCGCTGATACGTAAAAACGCGCGTTCAATATAATTACATCTTATGTCTTGGAACGTAAAATACAATAAGGGCTTTGTTCTGTTTGTGGTTTTGTATTGCCACCGACTTCCGAAACTAAAGTCATGTGTTCTGTGCTATAGTTATTTATCACTTTTTAGTTTGTGAAGGCGGTTCTCTTTTTTCAAAAAAGTTTTTATTTTCCATTTTTTAGTGCCTCCATATCACCTAAGTCCATTAAGAAACGGTTAAAACAGAGATTGAAAGTCCTCCAAAGATAGAAAGATGGAAGAAACGAAAACGTCTTCTCGGTTTTAGTTGTTTTTTTCAAAAAGCTCTGAATAATTTTCTGTTTGTTGTATACTAAAACCTTCTCCGAAATGTAAGAAACACTTTTCTGAAAATCGCATCAATATCGGTTTAGCCAAACGGGAGATAATCGCAGACAAACATACATACATACATACAAACATACGGGTCGAACTGAGAACCTCCTTTTTTTTTTGAAGTCGGTTATAAATAGATAACAATTTTTAAAATAAATCACCATAATGTATGGTAGTAGTCCTGACACCATAGAAATATATCTTACAAGTACAATCATAACAATGCCTGAAAGTGAAACCCTATAAAAAGTGGCGTTTATGAAAATTGGTCATCAGTCCAAGGTTTTACGTCACTGAGAACACTGAAACTAATAGAAAATGAAAACCACACCTATAGAAGCCGCTCAAGTCGTCATCCTAATCCAGCAAGGGTTGTCTCAGCGTACTATCGCTTGGCAGCTTCATCCGAGCCAGTCTTGTGTTTTAAGGTATACCTTCAGAGAGACTGGAAATTTAGGCCGGGTACCAGGATCTGGTCGACAGCTATGCACTACGGTGAGAGATGACCGATTTACTGTCACCTCTTCTCTCCGAAATTGACACAGAACTGACCGACGTGAACAGTGCGGCGAAGATACAAAGAAGTGAACTTGAGCCCAAAAAGGCCAACCACGGCCAACCCAAATTGTCACCAGCCCAACGACAAGCCCAGCTTTAGTTTGCTCGCGGTCACTTAGATAGAGAAATGAAGCAATGGAGCCGAGTCCCGTTACTGAATGTGCCTACATGGTAGCGACGGTCTTCGGAGAGTCTATAGAAGACCGTGGGAGCGATTCGCACAATGCTGTTTTGCGGAATCAGTGGCGTACGGGGTCCTGTATAATGTGGGCGGGGATTGAAGCAAAAATGGAGATGATATTCGTACCTGGTAAAAACTGCTTTAGTCGAAGAGTGGCAGGAAATCCCAGGATAGGATTCCACCAGGAAACAAATTCGGTCAATGAAAAACCGTTTACAGGCAGTAAATAGGGCCACGTTAACACAAAATGTTGAGGGGATAATAAAATAAATAGTAAATTAAAAAAAAAACTGGACAAGTGCAAGTCGAACTCGCTCACCGAGGGTTCCGTACAAATTTGTAGGTGCATATCCATACTAATTATTCCATCCCTACTATTATTGTCAGTTACGCTTCCACGATGAAACGGTTGAACCCATTTTGATTAATGATATTGGTATGAAAATAGCTTGAACCCTGGGAAAGCACATGGGGTACTTTTTAATCCGGGGCGTCGTCTGCATCCGGGATAACTGACATTCACATGGACCAAATCGCGGACAAAGGCTCGTTATAAATAAAGAATATATTTTTTATGATTTAATTACAAATGTATAGTTTTCAGACTTTTCCCTGTATTTATATTATGGGACGATATTACTTGCCAATTTTCATTGTCAACGGAAAGAACCCTATAAATTTTGATTCCCTTGAAATTGTCGAAATGTACGTTTTTTTGCGACGTAATCGGCCGTATCTTTTTTTCGCGTTAACTTAGAAGTTTGATTTTTTCACAGCTTCAAGGTATCGTGGACTTAAGTATATGGTTTCAATAATTAATTTCAACTCGATACCTCTACGCGTTCCTTAGACGTTTACAACTTCGACCTATTGCAATAATTCTCTAGACAATAGACAATTAAATTAATGATATCATTCAAAAGCTAACAAAATTACTTTTCAAATGAAATGCACACCGCAACCCATAGTTCATTGCATAGATATTGTATAAATAAATTGTTTTGAGCAACGCGCGATGATGTGATTCCAGTTTATTCCTCGAGAGTGTTTAAAGATATAGCATTACTTTCATGTGTCACCTAGTGTAAGAGAAAAAAATGTTTTTACAAAAAGGATAACCGCCTTTAAAAAGTAAAAAATAACTTTAAATTCGCAAGTCGACGGCTTTGTTTGTTGTTTTGTATTGCCACCGACTTGCAAATTTCAAGTTATTTTTTACTTTTTGAAGGTTGTCTTTTTTAACCAATTTCAAAAAGGAGGAGGTTTTCAATTCGGTTGATATTTTTTTTGTATGTATGTACACCGATTACGCTGAGATTTATGATCCGATTTAAGTGATTCTTCTTTAGTTTGAGGTGAAATAGTTGCCATTTGGTCCCATAAAATTTTAACATAGTTTAGCCCAGTTTTTCAGTTTATGAATTTTTTTTTTACTTTTTTTATGTTTGACTACGCATATCTTTTTTCAGTGTAGTCTGATTTCGATAATTCTTTTTTAATTGATAGTGTATACCTCAAATTTGGTAGAATATTAAGGGATGACTAAATTTTTTGGTGTCTCTGTTTCGTAATTATATTGTATGATAAGAAGTAGGCACTAAAAAGCGAAAAAAAGTTTTTAACAGAAAAGACAACCGCCTTCAAAATGTAAAAATAACTTTCAATTCGCAAGTCGGTGGAAATACAAAACATCAAGCAAAACTAAAACTGCCGACTTGCAAATTGAAAGTTATTTTTTACTTTTTGTAAAACAGATTTCTTTTCGTTTTTTAGTGCCTACTTATTATCATACAAAATCATTACGAAACGGTGATAACAAACAATTTCAGTCATCCCTTAATTTCCTACCCTTAGGGTACCTCAAAGTTGTATAAGTAGCTCATAATATTCCACATAAGAGGTATTATACAACTTTGAGGTATACACTATCAATTAAAAAAAGAATCATCGAAATCGGACTACTCTGATAAAACTTAAGCGTGATCAAACATAAAAAAAAAACAACTGCGAGTCGGACTCGTCCACCGAGGGTTCCGTTCAAATTCCGTGATTTGATCACCCAAACAATTATGATCGCGCATACCTCGATGATTGATTACATGTACTCTAAATAAAGACTATATTTTTTATGATTTAATTACAAATGTATAGTTTTCAGTACAGGGAAGTATAAGACGATATTACTTGCCAATTTTTTTAGTTCTAGGTCAACGGGAATCAAAATTTATAGGGGACTTCCCTATACATTTTAATTCCCTTGAGAGTGTCGAAATATACGTTTTTTACGACATAAACGGCCGTATCTTCACGTTAACTTAGAAGTTTGATTTATTCACAGCTTCAAGGGACTGTAAACTTGAGTAAGTATATGGTGGTAAGCCTAAACCAAAAAAGAGAAACCTCCTGCTTTTTTTGAAGTCGGTTGAAAAGGAGCGTGATATATTGATAATAAGTACTGACGTGCGGTTTACCGTATCTTTAAATGTTCGACGCTCAAATAACTCGTCAACTCGTTCTTTTCGACACTATAAGGTAGAGTCGTTAGGCTACGTTGTTTTTTGTAATGATAGGCATGACTGTGTCGATCGCTAGAAATCAAGCTGAATAATTAGTGTAAATACAGAGCATCAACTCTTCTGAAAAAAAAATATAATAGTTAAAGGTACGATATATTACGAATTATACGATATCCGACTTTTTCCAATTGACCAAGTCCGTAAAAACTTCACCCCCTAAGCATTAACTCTAGCCCACGCAGCCGTGACTAAAGTAGGTACCTATACTAAAAAAACATGTCATCATCACCATTCACCCGTAGGTATTTATGAATGCATACTGAGGTTATAATGAAGATTTTGTTTGTTTCAGGTCATCCATGTGTTCTGGATAAAGTCTTGCAATAGTCGGTATAGGCGAAGTATAACTTTAATTTGAAACCACATACGATAGCGTCGTATTGAATAGCAACCTCAAGTGATCAGGTGTCAGGCAGGCAGGTTGTGAGGGTACTGTATGTACATTGTGATGTCAGTGTGGTAGTGGCGGTGTGGTGGGTGGTGGTGGTGACGGGGCGAGGTGGCGAGGTGGCGCGACTTGCAAGTGATGCCCATCGCGGTGATGCAGAGGCATGGTAGACGCGGCTGCGGAGCGCCGGGCCGCCGCCGCCGCCGCGCGCTGCGATGCTTCCTCCAGCCTCACCAAGTGAGTATTCAATTCATTATATTATCCTATTCTACTTTATTTTTACTTTCGTTACATTTTATCAGGAATTTGACTAGAAATGGCCTGATACCTGAAACTGCAATTATTATTTAAAAAAGCTTTTTAAAAAAGTATTTTTTTAAATTGTATACCTGACAAATAGACTAGCCTTTACACAGCGAGCAATGTTCATTTGGTGTTCATTAAATTACAATCGTTGCATACCAAAACCTTGCAAAACACAAACAAACTTACTTTTAAAGCTTTTACCCTTTACTTCGTCCGCTTGAATGTCGGTGATCGCGAACGCGGAAAAAGTCGCGGATAAAAAAATATTCTAAATCCTTATTCAGATTCCGAGCTACCTCTTTATCAAATTTTATTACAATCGGTTCAGTGGTATTCCCGTGGGTGAGGTAACAAATAGACAGATTTACTTTCGCGTTTATAATACTGACTGAATTAGACTGCTACTTTATATGGAATTGGAAGTCAACAGCAAATAGCCATAAGAAATGGAAATAGTGGAGAGAAGCAACCAGTAGTGGTGGAAGCAACGGTATGGCCTAAACTTAGATTATTCAGTGAAAATAACAATTCGTTCTCATTAGGACACCTACAACAGGTATAAATTAAACGAGTTACGTCCGACGACCAACAAAAGCAATATTTCTTGGCAGTAAAGAGTTTAATTGATTGATTGCTATTCAGTTCGGATGTCAAGCCATCATTATTGACCGTTGGCATCTAGCCGGTGACCCCGATGCTCTGCGATCATTTTATTGAGCTCACATTATTGGCAATGTCTATCAATAACTAGGTAGGTAGATCTTTACTTTATAATATTTTCTTATAGTGCGCTACTTTTTATATAACGCATAATTACTCGGAGATTGAACGTGGTGCACCAATTAGAGAATGCTATCCGGATATCCGTCAGATATAATTATCTGGAGAATACATGATCTACTATCCGGATAATACGGATAAGTACTTGTTTCTATTAATGTGTCAATTAACAGAGGAATTCGCATATACATGCAAATACATGTTCGTTTAAATCAATGGGAGTCCCAAAATGTATGCAAGACTTGAATTAAATAGAAAACTCAGCATTTTTATGAATCAAAAAGTGCATAGGATAGGGTTACGTATGGAACTGCACATCGGACAAATGACCTTCACGTCTTCGCTAACACATACACATCCTATTGTTGAAATTTTCCATGATCATATTGCATAAATGTGACTGAATTCCGTTGATGAAGCGTTAAATCTCTTCCTTCAGTGCACTTCGGTAGGCTTCGGCTTCAAATAACTCCATAGAAAGAATGTCAGAATCACATGATCTAGAGGACCAATTCTTAGTACACGACCAGAAACTGTCTCATGTAGTAATTAAATTGTATCACAACGAATTTTGGGACATCCTCTTTACAATATATATTTATTTTTAACCGACTTTAAAAAAAGGAGGGTCTCAGTTCGACCCGTATGTTTGTATGTATGAATGTTTGTCCGCGATTATCTCCCGTTTGGCTGAACCGATTTTGATGCGGTTTTCAGAAAAGTGTTTGTTACATTCTGGAGAAGGTTTTAGTATACAACAAACATAAATTTATTCAGCGCTTTTTGAAAAAAAACCATATAAACCGAGAAGACGTTTTCGTTTCTTCATCTTTCCATCGTTAGAGGACTTTCAATCTCTGTTTTAACTGTGTTGCCGTTCCTTAATGGATTTGGGTTATAAGGAGGCACTAAAAAGTGGAAAATAAAAACTATTTTGAAAAACGAGAACCGCCTTCATAAAAAAACTAAAAAGTAATAAATAACTTTAGCACAGAACACACATGACTTTAGTTTCGGAAGTCGGTGGCTGTGTTCTATTTGTTGTTTTGTATTGCCACCGACTTCAGAAACTAAAGTCATGTGTGTTCTGTGCTAAAGTTATTTGTCACTTTTACTGTTGCACTTTTTGAAAAATACTTTTCGTAATGAGTTTTGAAATTGTGATCTGCGATCGATAAATTCCCTGTCTAAATTCCTAAACTGATTAAAACTTAGTCCAAAGGGATATTTTTCGCTCGGTGTGTTTTTTTTTTGTATACGTAAACCTTCTCCAGAATGTAACAAACACTTTTCTAAAAACCGCATCAAAATCGATTCAGCCAAACGGGAAATAATAGCGGGCAAACATACATACATACAAACATACGCGTCGAACTGAGAACGTCCTTTTTTTTAAGTCGTTTAAAAATAGCTTGCATGAAGTAAATAATCGGTCCTTAAGGCCGCTACGTGAACCTATTGAGCTCCGCAATCGTAGACCCTGTTTATAATGGGCATTGGGCAGAAGAAGAATGAAGTTTTGTGTGATTTTCTGACGAATCTCTTTAAAATCTTGCCAATCCATGTATATATAGTGGTGGAACAATCATGATAACGGGTATTTGTATCGGCGGGAAAACCTACCTTATTTGAATCAGAGGCAATCTCAATGCACAGATTTACGCTGAAGCGATTGTATCAGATTTCGTTCCTTTGCGGATCCAATTTGGTGCTTTATTTCTGCTCGTCCGCAAACTGCTAGACACACACACTTGCAAACACACTTGTCGCAGCTAATTTCAACGTCCTACCATGGCCTGCTCAATCGCCGGGCTTGAATCCCATTAAGCACGCATGTGATATGCTTCAAAGAAGAGCACTGCCAGATATGGATGTCGTACACACACCAGTTTTTTTTTTAGCTTTTTACAACGAACGTGGGGGGCCATTCCTCAACGTGATTTGGATGAGCACATCATATTCGAGTCGAATCGCTGCGATTGTGTTATACGCATGTTAATGGCGGAAATACAAATTAATTGTTTTTTTTACGCAATGAAAACTTTAATAAAGTACAATTTTTATCGTTTTATCACATTTTCATGCCAGATTAACTAAGGGAAAAATCAAACATAAGCTAAATCGCGAAATGTCTGTATTAATGCAAAAGCAGACAGGAACTTCGTCGATCTACATATACGAAAAATTTTCTTTCATCATGTGCCTAGCTAGCCTTTTTCCAACTATGTTAGGGTTCTAAATACCTGCATCCGGTTTTACATGGAGCGACTGCCTATCTGCACACCACAACTCATTTACTGCGTAGTTACCCCATAGTGAGACTGGTTCTCAGACTTTTATAGGGACTGTTAAAGATCTACGAATAATGACAGCTGGGACCAACGCGGCCTTAAGTGCTTTCCGAGGCAAGGAGGAGTCTTGGTATGACTTTGATGGTCACCTATCCACGCACCGACCGCGGTAAGTTTAACTTAACCATGACCTATCGATCCGTACGGCTTTTACTTAACCACGAGCTCCGCGAAAACATTTTATATAAGCAGCCGAAATATACATTTTGATTTAATTTCAATGGGCAATCATTTATTTTTTTTATACCTTCATCCGTAGTCACGTTTGATGTGTGTATTATTGTAAGAACTAGCGACCCGCCCCGGTTCCGCACGGGGGCAATGTAGATCAAACTACATATACGTATAAGACTACTTCTTGAATCACTCTATCTATTGCTGAAAACTGCATTAAAATCCGTGGCGTAGCGTACAGACAGCGGGAGCGACTTTGTTTTTTATTATTAATTGATTTATGTACAATCTACAATATTACAGCAGTAAATATTGTAATAGTGTGATATTACCTGTGTCGTATATTTCTGCTTGCATTTTTACTGCAATTCATTTTGGCAATGGCGTCGCCGTCGGCGGCGGTGAAATAGGTAGTATTTTTTTTTTGTAAAAAATCATGTTGGCAATGCTCTCTGCAGTGCAGACTCCTGCAGTGGTATTCTGTAAAAAAAATATGTAGGTGAATTTAGGTGAGGTTAGCTGTTAATATACCTAACTTTAGGTGAGGGCTTTACGCTCACCAAATGAAGTGAGCTTCCTCACTTCATCAAAATTCAACGATATTTTTTATATTAGCACTGCAGATTGCGCCGTATAGCTTTAATGCAACATACAAATTGTTTGATTGGATGTAAGTCGAGCTGGGCACGCAATACGAGTTGGTTGGTTAATGAGAGCAGAGCACCGATACGTCTCGTCAAGTCGTCACGGCAGCGCGTTATCAGGGCCGTGGGCGACTATGTGTGCCGTATTGACTACGACTACGAAGTGATTTGCAAATGTGTGCGCCGATAGTAGCGCTTCCAGGAAACGCGAGTAGGTTTCTCAGAACCGATTCACTGTCGCGCGCGTTTTTAGCAATGAATGACTTAGCAAAACGTCTTCAGAAACACATTTCACTTATGCAAAAATAATTATATTAACACTACGATTGTAGAGCTATCTATTTATCGTTCTCTATTTCTTCAACTTTAATTCGATGATGTAGAGACCATGTCAGATAATATACATGGACTCAGGACTGTACAGACTTTATTGAATACTAATTGTCGTGTCGCATACATGAGCACTGTTACTATTAAAATCATGACGTGGTAATTCTGGATAATCACAATCACTAATACTTAAAGCATAATACGGTGGCTGAAACATTTGAATTCAAATCAGTTTTCAAGAGATTAACGACTATTTCGTAGCCATATGCAACGACGAGTACAGTCAACAGCAAAAGTAGATGATCAAAAACAGAAATTCAATACTAGTTTACCAACACTAATTTATATAATTTATTACTAGTTTATTTATTAAAAGTATGTGATTGTCACACACATACTTTTGAATCACTTCGACGCCACACAGTTCTGACGCGAACTCCGTTCATTAGTATTGAATTTCTGATTTTGATCATCTACTTTTGCTGTTGACTGTACCCAGAGGAAACCCAAGCAGGATCATAATAGGTACCAAACCTTCTGGTTTTGGGTAGGAAAATGCCTGTATGATACACACACTCAGCCGTCTGATTTTATCTACATCCGCTTTTATGAATGTGCCTCGAATCTCGGGTATTCCGCTACCACTCCAGCAGTAAACCTGGACTCGGGCTGCCAGCTCTTTGGCGATGCGGAATCATCTCATCACATTTCTACCTCTCAATAAACTGTGCAATTCGTGCGGTATGATCACTGATCTGAACCACCGATTACTCATGTGTGTCTGCCACCCTTACCCGCTCCGCCGCCTCTTTCGAACAACACGTCTGCCTTCCAAGGCTCCCCACTGTCAACCATAGCTTTGGGCAATGCATGTACTTTAGTAAGACAGCTTCTACTACTGCCACGAGATCATGGCGCTGTTCATCTTAAACAAAACACACTACTCGAGAGAATGGAGGGTTGTGTCCTCCCTAAACCGCACTGGTGACATAGGGCTACCTCCAGTTTCGTATTTACCAGTAAATACTGAAGCACCTATTTTCCGACATGACCTATGTGAAAACGGAGGTTAGTGTCAGCCTTTCTTCAAGATCGGTTAGGTTATTGAACCTTAATTGCTCTTTGGGCCTTTCTGCGCCATCTTATCAACGCTTCAGGTGTTGGACAACTGCAACTCTCGGCTCGAAATTTAACTCCTTGATGATAAACTTCACTAAACACCCTTGCCTCCAAGGCCTATGGGAACGGGCGTCCCTGCGAGTACACAAATGTTCAACAGTTAAAATTGTGTGGTAGCTAGCTACGTATGATCCTGATTGCCATCCCATAATATTAAATCTAAGCCAACACATGACCGTAATACAACATCGTGTGAGGTATACATAATTGTAAAAATCACACATTATTCATGATTTTTAAGTACATATTTTACTCCATTTATACTAGCATTAGAAAAAAGAGACTCGTAGAAGCAGGAATGCAAAACTCAAAACATAATAGGTTGGGGAAAAAGTCTTTTCGCATTATACACTCGGCGTCACAAAAATCGCACCTCTTTAAGAATTCCCTTCAAAGTCATTTTAACCCTATTAATCAATGGTATACATATGACTATAAGGTATAATTGGAAAGGCAATTTATTTAAATTTCAGAATAAATCAATGGATTTGGTTTTTTGTTTACCAGGGAATAAAAAAAAGCAAGCTAATGCAAATGATTAAAAAGTTAAATTTTATTTTATCAGCAAAAATTACAACAAAGAGTTTAAAACTAACTTAAAACCTAGTGTTACCCCCCCTAGCCCTGATGACTGCTTCCATGCGTTCTCTCATGGACCTTATTAATGTGACAACAGTCTCTTGTGGAATGTTGTCCCATTCTGCAACGACGGCATCTTGAAGGTCTTGGAGAGTGGTAGGGGCAGGATTTCGTGCCCGTACTCGCCGTTTCAGTTCATCCCAAAGGTGCTCAATAGGGTTCAGGTCTGGACTTCGCGCCGGCCAGCGCATAACAGGGATGCCAACTTCTTGCAGGTAGTCTCTTACAATTAAAGCGGTGTGACAACGGGCGTTATCGTGCATTAACGTGAACCCACTGCCAACAAAACCCGCATAAGGGACAACCTGCTCCTCTAAGATCTCTGTTATGTACCGAGCAGCAGTCAGCGACCCTTGCCCGCGAGCACTTCCAGTCCGAGAAACACACACAAGGTTCGTTTTACCGTCGATTGACATGCCGCCCCAGAACATGCACGAGCCACCCCCGTATTCCACTGTCTCTTGAATACAGGCTTGTGCGAATCGTTCCCCTTGCCTCCTATACACTCTTCGACGCCTGTCGTTGCAGAAAAGACACACCCTCGTCTCATCCGAGAAGAGCACAGCCCTCCATTGGTCTATTGTCCAATCCACATGGTCACGGGCAAATTGCAACCGGTCTCTCCTATGCTGTGCAGTCAATTTGGGCCCTGTAGCAGCCCTATGAGCTGCAATTTTCTTCTCCCGCATTCTTCTAATCGTGGAGACGCTTACAGAAGTTCTGCGAGCGGATCGCAGTTGTTGTTGCAGCTCAACAGCATTGGAGAACCGATTACGTAAAGACGTCGAAACAATGAAGCGATCGTCTCTTTCGGATGTGCACCGTTGTCTTCCAGATCCACGTCTTCGGATATAGCCACCAGTCTCTTGGAAACGTTGGAACACTCGTCGAACGGCAAAACGACTCAAGTTCAGTTGCCGAGCAACATCACATTGCCGCATCCCTGATTGCAGTAGTGCAATGACTTGAGCGGCTTCATCTGCAGTGGTATCCATCTTCTGGGGTATTTTTCTTGCTGTAGCTGTTCACGTGTGTTCACTTCAAAGGTTGAATAGCGAATGACCCACATTTAACCCGGGTCGCCCGTTTTATACCCTTGTAGGGAGGTGCAATTAGTGGCCGTTGTAATGTGTATTTTGACAACATTTTTTTTAACGTTACGTGCTAATGAGATCTGTTGTGTTTAGGAATTCTAACTGTTGTTAATTTAAAGGTCGTTAAACATACTTTTAATTGATACCAATATTAATTGGGTTTAATGTATTCGTTACTGGCGGGACATGTTTTAAACTTATTTTCGAAAAGGTGCGATTTTTGTGACGCCGAGTGTAGTATGTATGAACTTGTAATAAAATCTCTTTGGCTATTCTATTTGTATCTGGCTGGTTTTGGTATCATTAAGCGTTTAAATTTTAAAGAACATAATTCCAAATTCAAATTATGAAAATGTGTGATTTGTATTTGTTTTTCGTACTGTAAAGATGAGTGAATCTAATGAAGAAATTTGATACATTTTAAAATTTTACTACAAAAAGGTAGAAATGCAACGCAAGCCGCGAAAAATATTTGCGATGTTTATGGACCTAGTGCAGTGTATGGGAGAGTAGCACAAATTTGGTTTAAGCGTTTTCAATCCGGAAATTTTGATGTCAAAGATGCACGTCGCTCTGGTCGCCCTATTACGGATAAAATGGATGCCATTTTTGAAAAAGTGGAGCAAGATGTGGCATATCAGTAGTTACGACATAGCTGAAGAACTGGGAATTGACCACAAAACAGTTTTGGCGCATTTGAAAAAAAATGGGTACACAAGAAAGCTCGATATTTGGGTACCTCGTGAGCTCACTGAAAGAAACCTAATGAACCGTGTACTCATTTGTGATTCTTTATTACATTTATAACAAGGTGATGCTGTGTGTGTGTGTAGGATTGGAAGGGCATTATTCATTATGAGCTGTTACCACCAGGCAGGACCATCGATTCTGAACTCTACTGCGAACAACTGATGAGATTAAAGCAAGAAATTGAGAGAAAGCGGCCTTAATTAATCAACAGAAGGGGTGTGGTTTTTCATCATGATAACGCTAGACCTCACACATCTTTAGCCACTCAGCAAAAATTAAGAGAGTTTGGCTGGGAGGTGTTAATGCATCCGCCGTATAGTCCTAACCTTGCACCTTCAGATTTCCACCTGTTTCGGTCTCTTCAAAATTCTTTAGGCAGTGTCAGGTTAACATCACAAGAGCACTGCCAAAACCACTTGTCGCGGTATTTTGATCAGAAGTCCCAAAATTTCTATAGCAATGGGATCATGTCCCTACCTACAAGATGGCAACAAGTTATCGAACAAAATGGTACCTACATACTTTAGTTAAATGTAAATAAACTATACTAAAAAATGTTTTGAATTTTCTTAAAAAATGCGAAGAAACTTTTTCCCTATTTCAAAGATAAATTAAAACAATTTTAATTAAAATAATTGATTTAACGTAAATTTGATAAATACTTAGATCTATGATATTACTAAACATGAACGTATAATAAAACTTAAACAAAATGAAAATCTTTTAAACATTAGGTACATAACATTATTTTGGTAGAATTATAGTTAACCGAATAACGTTCCCGGTATTGTTAATCCCTGCTTCTTACAGGATTATAGCATTGACACTATAATTTTAAATTGGAATGAAATAATACAACTAAATGAAAGCCACATAATTTCATAAGATAAATTATTAAAATGGTTACAATTAAGTGCGAGAGTAGAGTGAGTAGAGTGCTTTAAATACATATATACCCTGTCCATTGGGTTATTGGTTTTTTGACAGCTGCCTTATAATGTAATTGTTCCCGATTACCTTAAGTTAACTTTAGAATGTGTTATAAAATAAATATATAAACTGCCTTATCTTGTTGGATTATCTTATTTATGACCTCTTACAGACATTATAATACGGGTATGCGTATCAGTTTTTACAAAAAACATAAATATTTTTCACTAGTAGTTGCAGCTGTCAAAAAACTATTAAACCAGTGGACAGAGTGTAGGTACCTAAGTTATACTAAATTCGGCGTCTATCGTCACTGTAACATGTTTATTGTACTTAACAAAGTGTGCAATAAAAATAACCTTTGTCATCTTTTTATGCTATTGTAAATGGAGTATAGGTATAATATACTCTAATATTTCGTCTATTTTCAAAAAGTGCCATTTAGCAAAATAAAAAAAAAGCATAAAGTTAATAAGGTGTTAATTCTAAGAACAGAAATAAACAGGATTGCATTACGTCAGATCATGTAAATCCTGTTATCTGCATTGCAGTCAGTACACCTGCGCGCCAGTTCCTGCGGTCAACAGACAAACATCTCAACTTGTAAATGGACTGTCTTTGTTGGGTTGGCATGGCTGGTCGGTGCGGGTGCTGAATACCGACCGCTTCGCTCGCTAATTCGGTCGGTGACGAGGCGGGGGGCCGTGGCCGGTAGCGGGGCGGGGACTATTTTCGTCTGGCGGCCACGTTTGGAAAAAGCGCGGTGACGTCACGATCCTCCATAGCGATGATGCCATCAGGCGCCCGCGACACGCACTGGACGACGACTTGCCAAAATATAGCAGCATGCTCCCCGCAATGTGCTGCGATCAACTTTATTTTGGTCATTGTCCGACAACGGATGTTGTGTTAGTGCCTTGGGCAATGCATCTGCGTTCTTTGATTGATGATTGTTTACTCAAATAATGAGAATCTAAGAATATGTGGTGTTGTCAATGTCATTTCAGCTTTTACTGTGCACAAATATTTTAATCGTTTTGCTTTTTTTTTAATGCCATATCATTTGGAACAAACTTTGGCCATGTGTAAATTAATGTTATGTCATTATCTAGTAATTTAATTTCCAGAAAATAATCAATCTGCCAATTCTTTACACTCTGTTCAATATTATAAATAAAAATATCTAGCAACTATTAAATTATATTTCCATTTGTAATTACTCGTTCCCGGAACGTTCACATAACTTCTGCTTATAATTATGAATGTAGGTAAATAATAAACCCATGGATTAAAAATTTGGCACAGAGATGAGAATAAATAATAATGACGTGAAAAGTTCCGAAAAAAAAAAGTCTTAAAAATGTATATTTTGAAGGAAACTACGCGCATGCCAATTTTCTCTTTCGTCAGAGGTGGAACTACGTTACAGTGACTATTAATTCTAGAGTCACGTAAAACATGACTATCAATTCACTATAATCGAATATTATATTTTATTGTTGCGTTTTGGAAACAAACAGTAAAAGTGCAGTTTAATGCGGTATTGTTATTGCATAATTAACGTCACATTGTACTGAAACTAAAATATTTACCAATTTGTTTCACGTCGGCGTCGTTTACACAAGTAAGAGTTGGGTCTGTAGGGTCCTAGAATAGTACCTTGAGGAACACCAAAATTATAATAGTTTATTGTCCGACTGCAGGGCCTTTTTTATATGGATATAAGGCTTTTGCCACCAAATTTGATATTAAAATAAAGAACATCTGAAACAATGCCAAAAGAAACAGCAGCAGAAGCAGACGATAAGTGGACAATACCGTGAAGCTAACACAGACCGGGCAGAGCCCTTTAAATTTTGTCCTGATTCTTTTTCATTAGCTTTGTGTTTGTTGGGTTTATTGTTTTTGTTGATTGTTTTCCATTCATATTTTTTACCGTGTACTTATCAACTACGTAAACTAACTAAAGTTAGTGCTTAAAGAATGTATTATGCAGAATCAGATAGGTGGACGAATACGCAGGTTGTTATCAGCTTGGGCTGGCTATATACATTACAATGCTCGATGGGTAAGCGTGCTTGTATAGCGTCGCTCGCTGGTACAATCAGTTGGAGCCACGATAGGGTCGCGATCGGCGCGGTACTGTGTGTTTGCGATACTGTTGCGTTAGTGCGTCGCGTTACCGGTTTCGTGGTACCAGTCGTAGGGTCGGAGTGTCGCTATCGTTCGCCGGTCACCAGTGCTGCGCGATCAGCTCCGCCGCGTGGTACATGCGCGGACACATTGCGTTAAAGTTTTTTAAATTTCGCTAATTGAACAAACATGACAGTTTATTTACAGTGACGTTGTGTAAAACTGATTTATGAACATAATATTACACTAGTGGAAAACTGCCATAGCTATGTTTAGCATAAACGGGTGAATAAAACTTGAAACGTACTTTTGTTATGTATGTCAGTAATGGATAGCATGCTATATACGTACTGATACTTGTATTCTGCTCGTTATCGAATTGTGGTGAGGGATATGTAAGGCTTAAATGAAATTGGGTAGTGCAAGTGCTGCTGAGTCGTCACTATGTACGTGGGTATAAACACATAATACCTACATAATTTAGACACTTACTTGTTCAAACGCTTAGTTTTGACTATTTAGTTGCGCTGACGTTAATTTGACCGAGGTTTGGCATGGCACCAAAGAGTTAGGCACCATATCATAATGTTTCATTTCTGAACAGCTCTCTGCATTCATTTTTAAGTTCTAAATAATATTGCTATGATATTTTTGTTTATCACATGTAAAAGTTTTTTTTTTTTTTTTTTTGTAATAGGTGTAATATTATATTTGTTTATCATAATAATTAGTAAATTTGATACTGTCCAGGGAAATAAAATATAAAAAAATACGTTTATAATATTAGAATGATTCATGATTTCAAATAAGGAAGTAGGTATGTAGTGCTGGTTTTAAAGTAATTTACATAATATTGGTAAAACTTTAAAATAAGGTACCAACAAACCCATTAGAGAACACAAGGTAGATACCTACTAAGTATCTAACGTTAGTAAGTTCTAAGTAAGTTTACCAATTGAAAACAACTACTAGCTGCTAAAAGGACACCTGGATACTATCGATGATAATCGATATTCAATTTTGCAAAATATCGTCAGAGGTATTACCTATTGTATACCTAAAACATTTAAGTACATAAGTACAGTGCAATAAGGTGTATGTATCTGACATATTATGTATGAATATCGATGAATACCTACACACCTCTTTTGATATGTTCATATAAGTACAAAATTATACTATATGTGTATGTAGTACCTACTAGTGGGACTGGCAGACGTTGTCCTGCCCTTAAAATAAAAAAGTCCTACAACTCGACCGAAGCGCCTCCTACCGGGTCCAAATGTGAATCTAAACCATTCTCGAATCCACTGGAACACACACAAAAAAATTCATCAAAATCGGTACAGCCGTTTAGGAGTCCACTTTCATATACAAGTAACCTGTGAGGCCCAGATGGACATCACACCCACAGGTTACTAAACTCGGCAAAAGCCTCTACACCAGTAGCTTTTCCAGGCATTTTCAATTAAACGATCTATTTCCCATTCCTGCCTGTTTTCGGAAGATTCTAACTGTGGGACAGTTCTTCCGAAACTAAATATACTCATCGACATAGTTCTTTTTTTCCAACCTAGGTACCTATCTACCTCGACCTTACGCTTAGTGCTGTTAGTTTTTATCTTAGATCGATTCATCGGGAGTCCGACCCTGAGGCTAGCCGTGCTCAGGTCTTGGAGCATAGACTGTAGTTTCTGAGCTAAGCGGGCAAAAAGCTATCCATGGTTCCATGTTCCATGAGGCTGAAAGTGTCTTAAATATCTCCTCAAGAGTGCTCGTAAATACTTAAGAAGAGACCGGGTCACCCTGTTTTATTAAGAAGGTCCTGGTGCATAACTTTTATCTTGGCGGAGCTATTTAATTGTGATAGGTATATGGTTTTTAAAAGGTCGACCAATTGTGTTTCAAGTTCCTGATTTTCCAAAGATCTGAATATTTTGGATGTTAATGCTGTCGAAGGCCTTCGTATAGTCTACAAAGGCCATATACAATGGTTTATTAAACTCTGAGTATGCCCCTAAGACCTGGTTCAGTGTGGTGGTCAGTTATAGGGAAACTAGGTCGAAATCTGTGGTTGGAATGGTGGAAATGTTCTGGTGGTTGATGTTTATCCAGTTTCTCTACACGATTATGAATGATTTTAATAAAAGCCTAGTAAATGTGAGGGGTTAAGCTGATTGGAATAAAGTATTTTATAGAATTTGATTGTAAAATAAATTATTTATAAATGAAAAGATACAAAATGACTAATAACTATTTTTGAAAATATTTGTTAAAAACTTCACAGATTCCAAAATCAAACTGACATTATTTACGAAAATCTAGTTGCGGCATTTTTTTACAATTTGGAGACTTTCTAAGTCGTTGTAGAATGTAACAATATTACGAACGTATGATCTAATTACGTTTTGTACTCTCGGAGTTGAATGACCAACTCAATTCGCAAAATAAATTGCATCCTACAATACCTACCTACTCTATCTGGTAGAGTCAGAGTGATTACCATTTATTTTCTCAGGCAATAGTTTTTTAAAATAATAATGTCGAGTGGAACATCCCAGGCTAGTTAAAAAAAGTATTTTTCTCAAACCTGACGAGTCACATTTTGATAACCACACAAAAAATATCATCGTCTGTTCTGTAAACTTACTTCTGTACTCTATCATTCAAATTTCTATTGGTCCGAAATAATTCGAACTGTGATTATGTAGTGTTTACTTTTCCAGCACTAGCGCTGAAACGATAATTCTACAGAGTAGTATACCTAAAAATGACTGATACCTACTTAGCTGGTCCTTCCTAAATGTTATCTGATAGATAAACGGTATTGTCGTTATTATTGCGCTCTTATTCGTTTGAAATAACCTTATTCGTGCAAGAGCCACATTTTTCTAAAACAAAATTCTTCTTAGTGCATTAATTTATTACCATTAGAAAGAACATAACAATTAGAAAGAGTACCTGTACTTCAGGAAAACAATCTATACCTATACTTTACAAATGTAAAGTAAATGTTTTTTTTATTTTCCACCGTTATTTTGATTTTGAGTTGTAACGCTCGACTGCCTCATTCGATGCTGCTCATATTGATGACCAACGTCAGCACCAACAACGATGACTTCATGGTCACGTGTCCGCTTTTTGTTAGTTGCTCATGTGCGGGTGTGTAATATTAAACGAAACATCCTCCTTTTGGGCTCCGCCGCAGTCGGGTAAAAATAATCTCGGTTACATTTTCTATAGAAACGAACACTAATACAAGAAATACAAGTTTATGCGACTCACACTTATTTTTTTTTTAACATTGTTCATAATTATTTGTTGCCTAGATTTTCCTGAAGTAGCTTTGTTTTTGTTTAAAACAAATAAAATAAAGCAATTTTCACATCGACATAATGCAGGTGACACTTATATTTATTTCGTGTAGGTGACCTAGTAGCCACAACTGTCGATTGAATCACTCTTCATTATAAACAAATTAGGGACATTCGCCCAAATATTACATGTCACCTTGAAATTATTTCAGATCCGATAGTAGGTACCTATCTACATAATATATACCTATGTAGCAACTTGATGAATTCAGGACACGTAGAAGACATTATTTAAAATGCGACATTCATAAGATAAGATAAATATTAATTTATGCATGATTCGTTCACTATCTATAAAGCGACGAATTATGATTTTAAGTTGTTGTTCCCTATGTTTACCACCTAACACCAATTTCCTGCTTAGTTCTTGCAAATAAATCAAACCACATCATTAGTATACTGTATGACTAATAGAAATACCTCATATGGCTGCAAACAGAATCCGGAATACTTAGCATTCTATTTCGAGATATACATCGTATGAGATAGGCGCTCCGTGTGCCATGTGCCATGTGGAGGTCGTATACCTAAATCTGAATGCTTAGCTAATAAGCACATACATTAGTTAGTCGTTCTTTGACACTCTTACAAAGTGGCTGCCACAAGTTAGGAATGAAATTACACGTACATATTCGGTCGACAGCCACTGACAGCAGCCATTTTAGTAGTTCCCACTATTTATTGGCTCAGTGTGCAATAGCACTAAAAGTTGGGACCTAGATCTTTATAATTGAAGACAGCTTGATTTTTGTGGTGTGAATAATATCAATAAAACATTCTAATATATTTTTTCATAAAAATATCTCAAATTCGCAACAAATCCACAATACCACCCGGTATTGTGGATTTGTTGCGAATTTAAGATATTTGTCAATAATTTCTAAGTAAAAAAGTCATAATGGCAGTATTGTTACAGATCTTCACATATACTGAAACAAAAAAAAACGGACAAGTGCGAGTCGGACTCGCTCACCGAGGGTTCCGTACAAATTTGTAGGTACATATCCATACTTCCATACTATAATTAATATTATAAATGAGAAAGTAACTCTGTCTGTTACGCTTTCACAATGAAACAATTGAACCGATTTTGATGAAAGGACATGTTTCATACTGAGCCCAGTCTATGTACACCACTTCAAAAAAAGAGAAAAAAAAATCCCTAGAATCCGGGAAAAATACAGATAATTCATTTAAATGTATACTGTTGTGGTATTAAATTGATAATTTAATATTATAATATTTAATATTATAATATTTTTTATGGATTTTCAACATGGCATCACTCAGATTTAGCTACTCTATAAACCATAGATCGACCATTGATCATAGAAAGAGAAATGTCAGCTGTCAGTGTCACAACAGTCTCACTTCAGTCACTTTCGTCTCGTTTTATTTCTAGAGTACTAAATAACAACCTCCCTTTCGTTTTTTTGAATTTAACACCGTTTGTTTCCCATCTGTTTGCCTGGCTATCTACAAATCGACGCAGAAAATCAGAATTATAAATTTCAAACGTCATTAATCAATCAAAATCACAGCTTACCGCCATGACTGCTTTTTGTTGTGTGTTGCAATTTCAAGTGCAATTTCTTGTGTTTTACCTGCTCACAAAGCTATTTTAAAGTAATTGGACAGTTGAGAACTATTTAAAATGTTTCCCTATTATTAAGTATGGTGTACAAGGACTGGGCCCAAACTCCATACATTTTGAAACAACTCCTTTGGTATGTAAAAAGCTTGAACCCGGAGAAAGCACATAGGATACTTTTTAATCAGGGACGTCGTCTGCATCCGCGATAACCGACATTTACATAGACCAAATCGCGGACAAAAGCTCGTTATAAATAAATTATATATTTGTTATGATTTAATTACAAATATAAAGTTTTCAAACTTTTCCCTGTATTTATAGTAGACGATATTACTTTCCGTATTTCACATTTCTAGGTCAAAAGTACCCTATAAATTTTGATTCCCTTGAGTCTCGGGATGTGCGTTTTTTGCGACATAAACGGTCGTAACTTTTTTTCACACGTTAACTTACAAGTTTGATTTTCACAGTTTCAAAGGACCGTGGACCTAAGTATATGGTTTTAATTTCAACTCGATATCTCTACGCGTTCCCGAGATAAAGGGTCTTCTTAACAGACAGAAAGACGGACAGACGGACAACAAAGTGATTCTATAAGGGTTCCGTTTTTTCCTTTTGAGGTACGGAACCCTAAAAATAAGGGTGCGAACCAAGGCTATGGTGTGAACCAATTATACGAGAGATAAAGAGTTAAAGCGACTGACAGGCGAAAAGGGGTGATGAGAAGAGCAGATCAGCAATATTTCTTTCTATTACGCAAACAATTCAATTCAGGGCTGTAGAATTATGTGTTAGTTATTATGTGTTTCGATTAGGCATATCACTTTATTTCATTTATGTATTCGTTAAGTTTCATTTATGTATTGGTTAGGTAAACAGGACGCCATATTTTGTAATTTCAAATAAATAGTAAAATTGTAATTCTAAATTAATTCGTCATATAAGTATTCGTCAGTATGATAACAATTATCAATGAGAAATGATTTTAATGGGTGACATTTAAAAACATGTCGAAATATAGCTAAGGCGGAATATGTTTCACAAGAAGAATACCCTTGTAAGTATGGTAATCGATCGTGTTAGGCGTAGCGAAAAATAGCCTCGAAAAGTCCTCTTTACATTGCGATCCTTATGGGGTGCATTATGTAAAAAATAAACATTTAAGCTTGTCCAACCAGCGAGCAGTCATGCCCGCTTATAAGTTTACATTATTGTGCAAAGATTGCGAGGATGTTCTAAAGTCGTTCTTTAGATGAGAACACAATCGATGTGGCACAAAAGTCTGACCTCGGACCTCTATATTGTTAGCGATCAATGGGCAATACTTAGCCTCTTCGCAACAACTCGGCACAATCGTTCTCAAATTACCAACTACATCCGCGTGCACACGACGAGATGCCGTTAAACCTGTTTAAGCTATTATACCAATTGTTAACACCTAACGGTTTGGAAATAGCTTTATTTTTCTCTGTGCCTAACATTTATCAAATACGTTGTGTTTGACTGACGCGAATACGCTCGTCCGGCCGATTAATTATATCTTCGAGGGTTTAGGAATGAACTTATGAAGTCAGTATCTTTTTGTTTGTACCAAATAGCTGTGCGCATCTCGCCGGTCGATTAACATCGTGCCATGAATTCAACGGCTTGTACGCACTACAGAACACACCACCCACGCACGGCGGCGGCGGCGGCGGGCCGCATCCGTCCCGCCGTGATTGATAAACCAATTTGACATCATTGGCGTGGGAAATGTGCGGATGCATAGTGCTTTACGTTTCATCAGCAGACCCATGCAATACGACAAGTTAACATAAAACACAATTGTAGAGTTGCAAAGTCCTTTTTCGGCTCCGTCGCAGTGGGGTAATAAGAAATGCTGGCATAGGCTGGAATATTAAGACACCAGCTAAAGATCCAAACGTTGGTATACTAGCGAATAAATTCTCGTAAGTCGCAGACCTCTCCTAAGTTTTTCTATGTATCTTCAGATTTAGTAATTTGGATGTGATTATTGTAGTAATTTCAGTTTAGTCTATACTATAATATTATAAAGCTGAAGAGTTTGTTTGTTTGGTTGAACGCGCTAATCTCAGGGTCTACTGGTTCGAATTGAAAAAATCTTTTTATGTTGGATAGTCCATTTACCGAGGAAGGCTATAGGCCCATGCGAAGCCGGGTCGGGTGGCCAGTATAATTATATGTTTTTTGCTGTCAGGTTTCTACTTAATTAGAAATATTTTTGAATTGTGATTCATAATCATTTTCAATATTTTTCTTAGTTAGGATCTTAACTCAACCGCCGCCAATGCAAGGTTACAGTTACTAATGAATGCTAATTGTAATAAAAAATAGTTAATAAGCGGTTGTCGTAGGCGATATTAGCCTTGATATCTGCTAGACAATAATAATTATGACAATTCATTTTATGAATAATTTCTTCAAGAAATTGTTACAATTGTCCGTAGTTCGATGGTTTATTTATTTGTAAAGTAGTTGGCGCTCTGCAAATAATCTTGTTTACCCATTAATGGTATTGGATTTTACGGGCTTAAACATAATAAATAGCCTATTGCTTGACTTATTCGGTCCGTGACAAACCTGACGGAAACCCATGAATAAACTTATTGATTATAAGCTGAGTTGAGCATGGAATTGGTGCAACGTGTAAAAGAAAATGATTGTGCGTAGGTATGGTTATCGATTTTCAATAAGAGTAAAGGAGTTATGGAGGGGAGGTGCGGGCGCGCAGGCGGTACCCAGTGGGAGGCAGACGACGGTGATGTAAGATCGGCTGGCTCTGGCGGTGATGTCAGCGCGCCCACGTCCGCTCCCCCCTCCACCCTCCGTCAGGCCTGCGGTTCCACCGTAAAAAGCCTTCCGCAAGATTGTGATCCTTTAACCTATCAGAGAAATAGTACATAGGTACTATTTTTGTTGCTAGCGGGAGAAAATGACAAAAATCGTTTACAAACTCATTCAATATGTAATGATATTAAAGTTTGACGTTCTTAAAGTACGACGTACTTGCACGAAATAAATGCCGCAATGCAGTCGAGCATGCATCTTGCCAAGTAGACCGCAACGCCACTAATTTTGATACCTAGCGAAGTAATTTGCTTTACCGTTCGCTAGTAGTGACTGGTGGGTGGTAGGCACCTACCTATATTATATCTTTATCTATCATATTTAGTCATCAAATTATATTTAATTGCAATACCTTTTAGCTTTTATAGATTAAGGTCAAGTTGTACAAGATAATGAACTAAGATGACGTAGACCTTCGGTGACTTGCAAAACTGAATCCCACCTCACTTTATTTTAGTTTTAAATGAGGGCAGGATCTAAATGTGCGTGTGAGAATGTTAACCTGTTCGGTTTATTTATATGCCATCTTGCATGATCCTATTCCTCACAAGAACAGGTTCTTTATTAGTAGAATGTTCTCAATATTATTTGTGTTATTTGGTTAGGACATTATAAATTCGAAAGTTATTAATGTTTTTGCTGCCAACATACAATCTGAATCATTCTATAAGAAATATGTAGACACTTACTAAAATTAAGCTTACGGCACTTGCACCACCAATTTTTACATAATTATTATTTAGGAACATGCATGTTACTTTTATCCATTTTTTGGTTTTTTTTTTCTATATAATCCATGCATTGAATTTGCCATTTTTGAGAGGGCGTATCACAGAATTGGAAACCGAAAGAATATGAGTTATTAGTAATTCGCCACATTCCTTGAATATCTTCTTCAATCTTCGAATTTGACCCCGAAAACTTATTAGGGTCGAAACTCAGTTGATTTCGAGTTTAAGCACTTATTAAGTTTACCAAACTGCTATTTGAAATCTATTCGACTCTGAACGCAAATCTTACACTAATTAAAAAAACTTAAAAATGTTGTAAGTCAAAATCTGTCCTGTATCGACCTCAACATTTAGGAATTTAGTTTGTTACTAATTAGTTCTAGTTTATCCTCTTATATTTTAAGCCATTATCTTCCCGTTACTTTTTGCAGAGCTAGTTCAGAATATCTAATAGCTCCCTGTTAGATATTATGAGCTCTACAAAAAGTATGTCAAAAATATTTTAAATGAAGAGAATTTGAATGTTTATATACATATTTCGTTGGTATCCATTACTTTACATACATAGACTTTACTAAATATATTACAAGAGATAGCCGTACTTTTGGTATCTATTGCTAAGAAGTCTGAAACAGGATTTGGTGGGTGTAGGGCCCTCTGGTGAGAATAGTGACGGCCTGCCCGCATGCGGCTGGCGAAATAATTAGGATCACCGCTCAAACACGAGTTATGGTTACCAAAAATGACCAATGTAATATGAGCAGTACCTGTGTGAACAATTTAAAAACTGAACATATTAATCGGCCGGTTCACTAGATATGACCGCTCAAAGACTATTAGGTATACTAAACTATAATAGGCTGTTATTGTTACGAAAAATAAAACATTAAATATGTTTTAAAAAATATTTTTTGCCAATAGATCCTGAAACGGCCGACGAATTAAATATCGTCAGTTTTTATAATGTTCAAATAGGTACTGCGCTATTTTAGTGCTATACAAGTTTCAGCCTTCCTAGGAATTGTTCATTTTTGGTCACCATCCTTGTGATGACCAGAGGGGGCCCTACACCCACTAAATACAGTTGCAGGCTTCCTAGCGATAGTTTCCTAAAGTATAACTATCTCTTGTACAGACAGCGTCATCAACTGCTAACCCCCTTTCCGAAGAAATTACTATGCGTGGGGGGTAAGCAGTTGATGACGCTGTCTGTACTAATAGCAGCGAGGGGCGAAATATAAATGTTATTACAATTAAAGTTTAAAAAGTTTTGATTGTAATTTAATTTCCCCTCTAAGCTAGGTATTTGTCGTCTTTCTGCATAGAAAGTTTCATATTATATAAAAAAATAACTGCGTTAATTCCAGAAAGGATTAAAACAAAACTCTAAAGTGTTGTCCCGATAGATAATGGATTTAAAAAGGTGATACTAACAGTGATGCCGTGGTAAATTTAAACACCACCATGAATTCAAATTTAAGCATACATTTAGTGCTGTGAAAGTACTGTGGTCGAGGAGATGAAGATGGAGGGCGGTGTACTAAGTGTTTCAAGTAACAACAGCAGATTTCGATCTCATCTAAAGAATGCAGCAAGTGCATTATGTGCCAGGACATTACCAAAACAAAGGCGAGGAGAGCCAGCCGCGATCAGTAGTGCTCGCCACCACACCTACCCGCGAGCAACACCGCCTAAACGGGCTGCTATTTCTTGTCGGATGGAGCCCCTTGCATGCGCACCGCCTCTGCATGCCACTACGTTCGACCCGCCCCAACCCATTAAGTGTGAAGTCATCGAGGACCAGACAACAAATAAGCCTAACGGTTTAATCAAATGGAAGGGAACTCTAGCCAGGTAAGACAAAAATATGGCATTTGAATTACTTGCCAGCAATGCTACAACATTGACTTCCTTAACGATCAGTTCAATCAAGCAACATAAATATTGTCATATACCTACATAAATGTGCGCAGTTACATAATAAACAATCAAATCTTTGAATTAACTTTTGGCAATTCGAAGTTGTAACATGTGTTCGGCGAAACAGGCGCGTCTTGTGGTTAGGTCAACAACATCAGCAATGCATGACATCATGGTGAGTTGTTCACGCAGGTCGCGGGGTGGAGGTGATGTTGTTAATTACGATGCTACACCAATTGTTGATTTAGTCCCGGATTATATTATTTATTTTTATGACTACACAGATGTTTTTGTGGAGTGATGGATGTCCTCATCTGGTCGCAATGACATTTAAATTCATGCATTACACATCTTTAAATTGTGCAGCGAGAATTATTTCGACATTATTTGCAAAGAATAATGTGTTCAGTGTTCATTATTATTTTTTTAGCCTACTAAGTTGAATCACACTTCCTAGTATTTATCTGTGATTTCTGTGATTCTATTAATATTCAGATTATTGATCAAAGCTAGAAAAAATATCATTAGCATTTCTAGTTTGATAGTTTTTGTTGCAGTTGTACGTATTCTTAATAATGGAAATATAATCATTATAGAAATTAAACATGACATCATCGCCATTTGTTATGTTATTCTTTACGTATTAGGTGTAAATTATTTTCATTTTTATGACCCCGCAGTGTTATGAAGGTTTTTTTTTGTGATTCAATTTCTTTTTATTCAATGGTTTAATAAGTTTGATTAAATTTAATGTCCTAATAACAAAACACAGCCACACTAACAGATTTGCCTAGGGATATACAATGGTATCGTTCTGATACTGGATGCACTGTCTGGTTATGATCAAGACAACGATATATCATCATAAATCTATTTTTTATTAATACACTGCATTGGTGGTATAGGTAAGTATAAATAATTTAATAAAGGTTGTAAAGTGAATACCTGTCACGTTTTCTCCAAGTGATCAATTTCGAAGCACATTGGTGAGTTCATACAATGAATGATACGTGGATGCGAACTCAGGTCAACAACTTGGAATGACGTCAGATCCAAAAGCTTTCTTAGTCATGGCCATTATATGCCCCGAGCATTTTTGTCGCCTACTATAGTAGACAGGAGACATGTTACTGTGACGTCACGTAGTTCTTATGTACAGTTAGTAACAAGGTATTTATTTTAATAATGTAAATATATGGCCACAGTGTATAGATTTTTACTTAATATGATCTACTACACATAATTGCAAAGCTATATACAGTTATTATACACCTATACGGCATAGTACCTATGTCGTATGGAGGTATTCAGCTACTTTGCATATATTAAATTAACACATGACATAGGTCTGTATTATACAATGCAGGTTCAGAACTAGTCAAAAAATCCTTTTTTTATTAGTAAACTAGCTGACCCGACAGACGTTGTCTTATCCCTATCTACCTTCTTACCTGCCTATCTACCTACCCTTCCTACCTACATACCCTACCTAGCCTACCTACGCTACATACCCTACCTACCCTACCTATACTAAATGTGCCAATCCTCCAAAAATTTAAGAAACTAATACGTCATCTATGTATATTTTTTTGATGAAGAAATTAATCAGTCAGTCATCTATGTATTTTATTTGTTTTTGTTGATTTTTTTAATGTCCCGCGCAACTTTCTTAGCTTTTTCTTTTATATTCTTCTTCTCCATACAATAACAAACACAACAAAAAAAGAATTAGCGAAATTGGTCCAGTCGTTCATGCGTGATGCCGTGACCAAGAGAAATAGGGATTCATTTTAATATAAGCATATAGATAACTATACTTAACTATTTATCTGATGGTAAAAAAGTAATTGCGCAGCAAAAGATGAAGTAGCTATAAGTATTTAAAGCTATTCATTGTAATATAATCTAATTTGGCATACGTGATCTCACACTTCATAGTTAAACAAAACAACAAGCAGTCGTTAACTCCGTTATCCGTCAGGAAATGGGGCATGACCATTTTTTATATTTTTTATTTTGTAGAAACATCTGCTTTAAAAATTGTGGTAACTGGTAATATAACTTGACTCGTTTTTATCGACCTTGTTCTGTTAAAACATCTCTTAGTCGCTATTTTGATGTCGACTGCCAAATCGAACGTACATAATCGAACACGAATGAAGTAAATGCACTCGTGTATTTATAAGCGTGCCTGTGCGAGAGAGACCGTATAGCACCGTCTCATGCGCACACCATGATGTCATGGTATATTTTTGTAAGCACTCAACTCGGTCGCACGCGCTTTTCGTTTGTAGTTTTACTATCGGTATCGGTATTGTTGAATGTCTTTTAGCTGTAGACAAAAAGTAAATAGGTCGAAAAAGCTCAAGAACTGCTACAAAATAATATTCAGCCCAATCGTAGATAGAGTAATGTTGAGCTAGGCTACATAACATTGTCACCCCCACACATCCTGGACCCGAGGTTTTTAGACAGTAAGAGTCTGACAGACCCCTCCCGCCCCAGGGCGGAGGACATCCATAAGGATTTTCCACCCCGGAACAAAAAAAAAGACTACATATATACCGAAATGGTTACGAAAGATGAACTTTAATTCTTTTTTTTTATCAAGGGAAGCAAAAATTATCAACAACTAAAAAAAAATATTATCAGAATATTGTATTTTTTAATACTTTAGTTGATTTACTGTTGGGTACCTATCTATACTTGTATCGTAACACAAAATTATATTCTATGGCAGAACGGTCAGCGATCTTTTCAACTCAGGTAAGGGTTATGTGGCCCGTCTTCAACATCAAAAAATGTAACTCTATAAAAGATTACAAAGGGCTTTTTTTCCAGTAAATGCTTTGACGCCACTTAGTGATACTTTTATTTTGTCAGAACCTTTAATTATCGAACCAATTGTCGTGATGTCTATACGATGCCTACGCTGAGTCTACGGATTGTCTACGCACGCAGCGCCTAAGCATT
This sequence comes from Charanyca ferruginea, assembly GCA_947361185.1. NCBI lineage: Eukaryota > Metazoa > Arthropoda > Insecta > Lepidoptera > Noctuidae > Charanyca > Charanyca ferruginea. Next base: position 12,782,042 of record OX376059.1, on the reverse strand, counting down.
AAAAGCTACTCCGTGTTATAAGGCAGGCGTGTTGTAATCCGTGTTATTAGGCAACTCGGCTTCTCACAGTTCTGTTGTAAACGTCCTTTTGTGCCAATTCTGTTTTGTTTTCAGCTTAATGTGGAAAATAGGTTTTTGCTTATTCCTCCGCTGTTCTTTTCTGAAGAATTTAGTTGCGGCATCCAAGATAGATGAATTGGTTCTCCGGCACTTGTTCAGTTTCATTGCCTCGGCACTTTTCTGGTGATCGCCACTGTTGATTCTGGCTCCTGGCTGGCTGGATTTGTAGTGGCTTGGGAAAAAGGGAGGCGAAATTGTCAAAAAAAAAAAATTGTATCTATAGGTACAGACGATGCACCTCCATAATAATTATTCATCACGTTTTTCGTCTTTTACCTCTTTGTCTTCTTGGTACGTTGAATTGAATGATTGGGGGTTACTCATGCACCTAACCGTTTCGTGTGAAGGTACTGACAATGAAATGTCATTATGAGTAATGTAATGATCATAGTCATAAATCGCCAGGAGGTCTAGAAAACTCTTTATTGTTGCATTCCAATGAGATTATTTTTTATGTGTCACCAGAACGATGCTCAAATTATTTGATAAGTTAAGGCTGCTCTATCGAAAAAAGCTTGAAAGAAGCATGCATATGAAGCAACTTTTCGTCGGCATTTACAAAGTAATTACATCTGAAAAGGATTGTTAGTAATCTACATGATATGATACGTAATTTGGTTTCGCCACAATTTTTCTATCGGTATCACATAATAAGAAAAAAAAAATGTCAAATCACCTCCAAATCATAGAGATGAAACCATTTTCCTTAATTTCTTATAAAAAAAAATATCTACTGCTTTGCAATACAAAGGAAAAGATTTGGTTTTGTTACTTTTTACAAATATGTATTATTTTTATTACAATAAATTAAAAATGCGTCCGATTAAAAACTGCGTCTACATCACCCCCGCACTCGTCCACAAATTCAGTGCGGGCCAAATGCTCAAGGTTATGCCATAATATATGTTATATTAGCCATGAGTTAGGTTCCACGACGTCTTACTTTTCTGGTACCAGTATTACCACCCATAAAATAAATACCCAATGTAAATATTATGAGGACTCCTATTCCTTTCAAAATTAGCTAAATGCTTGTTTTATCAAATTCTAAACGTCATGTAAACTACTAGATCTTTATGAAAAGTCGAATCTAGGTTATCAGGCAAGCTATCCAAATTGTAATTACTCTTTTGTAATGATGTTACACATTGTGATTGCACGCAATAGTGTGCCTAAACTGTAAATAAATAAAATTCTGAATTTTGTAATAATTAAAATTAACCTAAAAATACATTGCCATAAAAATACTTAGTTGCTGGAGTGGGTACAGAGTAACATTTACATACCAATTTCCATTTCAGTTTTAGGAAAAGATAAATAGTCTACTGATATTATAAATGCTAAAGTAACTCTGTAATGTGTCTATCTGTAACGTTTTCACGATGAAACGGCTGAACCGATTTTGATGAAATTTGGTATGAAGATAACTTGAATCCTGGGGAAGGACATAGGCTACTTTTTATTCCAAAGCTTCGTCTGCATCCACGATAACCGATACAGTCGCGGGCAAAAGTTAGTTAATTATATTTATCAAAAGGTCATCGGTAAGGTCAATATCGAGAAGTCTGTTTGTTACGAACTCCGCTAATGGTACTGCGAAAAGATTATTCTCTGCATAAATATTACTGTTTATTATATACGAACTCAGTAGACGCACTTAGGCATCGCCCCGAGGGCGTATCTTTTTGTATCCGTCAAATTTACAAAAAATAATGAAGTTGTTATTTACAAGTGCATTTTTCATTTTATTTTATATTGGTAATTTAAAAGTGATTTTAGCTTTGACCAATTCATGTAAATATGGATGTCCACTTGAGTATTCGTAAGTTCAAAATATAATTAGTCTTGAAATTGGCCAAGGGAGGAATTTTGGGGCTAGAATTTTTGTATATGGGTCGAAGAAGGGGCCAAGTTTCACTGTAGCTTAGCCGTAGCTTTATCATGTGAAAGTGATTATTGTGCGCTTTTAAATCTCTATAAAACCTAGACCTTAAGTTACCACCGGTTATTTTCACGTGGGAACATACGATATCACGTGCGCTATCGTCTTTTATAGGTAACCCAACGCCCTTAGTAGATGTTCTGTCTGCCGACCGCCAGAATGGTTTGTTTAGGCTGCGATTACACTCGAGATCGAAGAAGTGTGGTGCTGATGCAACAGAACGGAAAGCTGTCTCGGCTTCCCACATCTTTGCAATTGCGTAGGCCAGCGTAGGTTAAGTTTGTATAACGTTCACTAGCGGTTACTTTGATATCACGGCGTGGGTGTGGAGTAGGGCTGATTATGTTTCGTCGAATTGTATTTACGGTGTTTATTAAATTTATTTACTAATTTAAAGATTTGATTAGTTAGCATCAATCTTGTATTTAGGTGCATGTAAAGCTCAGGTTTATATTATTACACCTAGTATTACATCATTATTAGCTCTAGCAATATCCAAAGGACTTTCGCATTTTTACCTTTGGGGTAGTTAATTCTTTAAAACATTAGGTACATTTGATTTTATATTAAAACTTATTATTTATCTATAAATTTATTAAAACTTTAAAACTGCTTAAGAGCTCAGTATAATTTTGCTATTCGTCGGAACAAAGTAGTAACTTAAAGTGTATACACACATAAATTGTCATTTAACTGTCGATGACTTTGATGGGATTGGTTATTCTACTAACATAAATCACGTAATTGCAAGATACGTAGTAAAGTGTGTGAGTACATAGTGTATGGAGTGGCGTCACATGAATGACTTACCCGGCCGATTAGGTATCTAACAATATTTATAGTGTTGGCTTATCTTTGTTCTTCAGTTTGACACTAATATTTGAAATACATTACTGACTCCTACAAACTGTTTCGTTCGTGTCATAAGTGGCTCTATTTTATTTAGTCATATTTTTTTTATTATAAGCTCATTTTAATATTTGCTTTGTGATAATCATATTATCACTTATTGAAAGCGAAAAAAGTAGATTAGGCCGCCATTATCTCCTTATTTAATTACATATTCGATACAAAGTTTGATTACATTTGCAGTATGGTGATACTGAATTTATCGAGTCGTAGGTAGGTTATTAATGGCGATGTTAGATTAAATCAGCATTACAGGAGTATCAGATAAAGTTGAGTAGGTACACATAACTTTGTGTAATACATATATGAATGAGCATCTGATTTTGTTACAGGGAGGTAGCGAGTGCATGGGAGTGCCGTGTGGGCCCGCCCGACGAGCCGGCCTCTGCCGACCGCGTGCAGAGCCTTTTCAACGACATCGAATTATACCCAACTAAGACTCAGGGTAAGGATATTGTTGTATCTATTAAACATATATTAATACCAACAGGGACAGGGACCATGATCATCTGGCGGATTTCTGACGGTGGAGAATACGATAAAAGTAGCACCGCTTATAAAATTCATAACTTAACTGTTCAACCTATTAATTAGTTAGCTCTTATTTTTAAGACTGACAGGTTGCCCGTACTTATAGGTTTAAAAGTACTAAGTTAAAGACTACCTGTTACTCTCGGTATTTACTTAATGTACTAGGTTGTACATTCAGTAAATACCACCACAACACACAAGAGTAACAGGTAGTCTTTGATTGAATTGACGACTGCGTATGTAGCATTTTAATAGAATACGGAAATCTATTGCATTCTAATTTAATATTTTACACTGCAAAGTAAAGTAAAATAAAAATCAAGATGTTTTACGAAGATTTTTGACATAAGGACTTCTACACATGTAGTAGTAGTAGTAGTAGTAGTAGTAGTAGTAGTAGTAGTAGTAGTAGTATGACGGGCTGGTGTCCGCAACTCCACGACTTGCGCGTATTTTGCGTACAGGTGGGAAGTAAATCATTCGATCCATCCCAGCTCCCCAAGAAAGGCCAGCAGCGCCTTGACGTCGCTGGCGATCTCCCGTAGGTTACCTGGGTTACCGAAGTACTTTGCCCTGTATGACGCAACCTCAGGGCAGTTCAGAAGCACATGGGCTGCTGTCTCGTCCGCCCCCATGCAGGCTCTGCACAGTGGGCTGTCTGTGACTCCTATGACAAAAAGATGTTTATTGAAAGACCCATGGCCAGTTATGGCGGTTGTGACCACACGTAGCTGTTGTTTGGACAGTCGGAGGGCTTGCCTTGTGAAGCGGCCCTCAATCGCAGGAAGAGCCTCCCTGGCCTGCCTGCACTCGCCATGCTCGGTCCACAGTCTTTGGTGTAGATCCTTGGTATGTTTCCTTACCATTGTGCGTAGGTAACCTATGGGGATTGGCACTATGGGTTCCGGACCCACCACGCTTGTATTCGACCCCCTTCTAGCGAGCTCGTCGGCAGCATCGTTACCGCGCGACTCGCTGTGTCCCTTGATCCATTGAATGGTTGTATCATTGAGAATACCCACCTTGTTCAGTCTGGTGACATTCGTATATCAGCCCGGAGTTGACCGTGTAGCTGTTTAGAGCTTGTAGTACAGCCATGCTGTCCGACAATATGCGAATTGGTTGTTCTACTACCTGCCTGTTTAGTATAGCTGAGGCCGCCAAGCAGATGCCCATGCACTCGGCCTGGAACACTGTGTTGTAGGCACCCAGCGGCGTTGCTATATGTATGTCGAGATCTCCCGTGCCGGTACCTGTTTTAGATCCATCTGTGAAGATCCGCAGCTCTGTCGGGCGAAGGCCCTCACACCGCCGATCCTCATGCAGTTGGATTTTGTATTTTTTGTCAAATATGAATTGCTTTAGTATCCTGTCGTTAGTCGCCTTAGTTATAGGAAACTCCTTACCAAATTCCTCTAGTAACGCAGTGTGTCTAGTGCTAGTCTTGCTCCAGAGATTTAGTGTCTTTAAGCGTAATGCTGCCGTTGTCGCTTCTTGTTGGATGAATAGGTGAAGCGGCGGGAGCGCTAACATGGCCTCCAGTGCTGCCGTCGGAGTGGTCCTCATGCAGCCCGTGGTCGCCATGCAGGCTAGTCTTTGCATACGCTGGAGTTTGTTGACGGCTGTGATAAGTTTAGTCCTCGGCCACCATACTACCGACCCATAAGCAATCATGCTGTCAGAAAGATCCGGCACTTTACTGATGTGGATACCGCGAGACTGGTCTATTTTAGTTATTTTCATAGTATTATGTCTTACGGTATTTTACTTTGGGGGCGAGCTGCAAACATAGAGTCTATTTTTATTCTGCAGAAAAGAGCAATCAGAGCCATTTACAATCTACGTATGCGCGATTCTCTAAGGGAACTGTTTAAGGAAATTAACATAATGACGGTACCTTGTCAATACATATATGAAAACATTATGTACGCAAGAAAAAACCGCATCTTTTTGGTAAAAGAAGTGACAGACATAACTATAGTACTAGAAATAAGGACCAACTAGTTCAACCAGGATTCAGGCTGGCTAAAGTAGATTCGTCTTTCATGGGGTTCTGTCTAAAGTGTTACAATAAAATACCTCCCCACATTGTTCAACTTAATGAGACAAAATTGAAGTCCTATATTAAACGCACACTATGCAGCCGAGCATATTACAAATTGGATGATTACATCACTGATAAAAATGCTTGACTGGATGCTGGTCTAGCTCCACAGCCATAAGGGTTCATAGATTTATTGATTAGTATTGGTGACGATTTTTGGAGCTGCTGAAGATCTAAAACTACATTATCTTTGCATTGTATAAACTCAAACTAGTATCACATCAGATTAGTATTATATAATTTTGCATGGCACATACATGTGAGCACTATGTACTTTAAAGCTACCATTTACGAGATATGTCTTTCGTTGACTTGAATATGCCCTGGCGGTTGAGAGTTTGTCATGCTCACTTGAATGTCTTGCTGATGGTGGCGCATGTGTTGGATCACTTGGTTCCCTTCAAAATGGTTGAGCTAAATGGTGCCGATCCGTGCGTCATATTCGTGAACGGGCGCCGTCAGTTGAGACTGGTCATCTCTTAGCTACCTCGGTTATTTTAAATTTATTTTGAATTGACTAATTTCATTGTCACTAGACCTCTTTTAACGTGCACAACTTGTTACATTGTTCTCACATTGTACCCCTAGATTCAACATGAATAATGTAACCTAAATTTGTAATATTCTATTGATTTTAAAAGAGTGTTCATGGAGTTTCTTGCTCGTTCTTCTCCATAGAAACCTACTGTTTGGAACGAGCAACTAGCTGTAACTTTTTGACTGACTGACTCCTTGACAATTCAAAAGTGCCTGTAAATGGTTTATTTGAAATAAATGATTTGAGTTTGAGTTTGATGGGGCGGATTACCGCGCTATACAGCCATAGTATTATCTTGGGGGATAGGCCCACTTCCACTTCTTACCTATCATTTTCCTACATTACCAAAAGGTGATGCAGGCCCTGTTTATTTTATTGTCTAGGTGGTTACTCCAGTTTAACTTACTGTCCAAGATGACCCCGAGGTATTTTACTTCGTTAGCCAGCTGGAGCTCGTTATTGAAAAGTTTGGATAGGCGGTAGGGTCCTAGTGCACGTTTGTGGGTAAACAAGACTAGTTCGGTTTTATTGGGATTTACGGATAGATCGAATTCCCCGCACCACCGCTCCACGATGCGTAGCGCCCGCTGTGTGAGGTTGCAGATGGTCCCCGTCACCTTCCCTGACACAAGGATGGCAAGGTCATCTGCGTAGCCTATGGTGTAGTAGCGTTCAGCATTGAGTTTCTTGATTAGAATGTTGATCACCAGGTTCCACAGGAGAGGGGATAACACCCCTCCCTGGGGGCAGCCTCTGGCAATCATGGCCACTTGCTGCTCTTCCTCAAGCCGAACTACACGTTTACTTAGCATATTAGTAATCCAGTCAATTAGTACCTGTTCTACCCCGTGTTTGGATAGGGCGGCGCTGATGCTGGAGAAACTAGTTTTGTCGAAGGCCCCTTCGATGTCTATAAAAGTACCCAGGCAAGAACCCTTTTGGTGGATGTCCTCCTCAATTCTACTGACTACCATATTGAGGGCGGATTCTGTTGACTTACCTGAGCAACAAGCGTGTTGGTTACCGTGTAATGGTAAGTTTCTTAAAGGCCCGTCCCTCAGCTCCCTTTCGCATAGTCTTTCCAAGGTTTTCAGCAAGAACGAGGTCAGACTGATCGGTCGGTGGGATTTGGCGTTTGTGTAGTCACTCTTACCTGGTTTAGGGTTGAATATGACCTTCACTTCCCTCCATCCTAAGGGAACATATCTTAAGGCCAGACACGCTCTCATTAAGGGCAGCAGTCTGTCGGTGACTAAGGCACCCCCCCACTGAAGCAGGGCGGGAAACACTCCGTCTGGGCCCGCTGCCTTGAAGGGATGGAAGGACTGAATGGCCCATTGGAGCTTCTCCAAGGTGATCATCCTGTGTGCGTAGACCCAGTCATCATTTGATGGTGTGTAGGTTACCTCTGACCAGTCTACCGTCTACTTCTACACATGTATACGTACCATGAACGATACTACATGGAGCGGCGGCAATTTGTATAAAAATGCATAGTTTATTCTTATTCATCCAGCTCACATTTAAAGTCAACTGCGTGGACGATATCGACATATCGCAGCCACAAGTACCGGCGATACAGCTGTGTCACTCGTGAGCAACTAGGTACACATTTTTGTAGTTATCACATCAAAACTCCAAGATTCACCTACTTTTTGTCGCTGCGTTGTGTGTGATATGGTAGTGGCACCGCACGCATAAGTGGCTCTATTAAGAAGCGCTATTTGTTTGACACAAATGATAACTCTTTGTACAATATCCAGCTTTGCGGCAAGATTATAGTTGTCTAATAGGTCTTATTCTAAAAAAACGAGCTTAAAGTTTTTTCCAGGCGACTATATTGTCGTTTATGATAATGAGCTTATTTGCTGGATATCTGTAAAATAATGCACGTTTTGATTATTTAATTCAAAGTGACGTAGAGAGCTTTGTTCCAAATTGGTTTATTCAATTATAGGTAAGACTTGGCTATCAGTAGATAATAGCCTAGGGATTAAGTAAAAAGGAAGTACCCGGCACACGCTTGATACAGTGATGCAGTGACATCACCGACATTTATTATTGTTTTGACATTTATTTCCAATGAATAAGTAGCCAATAAGATAGAGTTTATCGCTGGTCGACGATAAACTGTATCTTGGCAGTGATAACGTTGGCGTCATCAAATATTTTGTCAATGATTGACTCTAATTATGTTAATATAATAATAATAATTTTTCTTGCACCTGATATGTACCTAAAGTGAAGTTTTTGGATTTTCAATGGAAGACGTATTCCACTGGTGAAACTGAGGCTAAGAACTCACGATGCGGTTTTCACCCGCGTCCGCCGCGTTTGCTGGCCCACAGCTTCTGTAGAATGCAGATATTATATGTAAAAAATTAAAGCACATTTCACGACACGATTTATCGCGAAAAAGAAGTAGCGTATGTCCTTCGTCGGGGTTTAAGCTATATTCACACCAAATTTCGCTTCAGCCGTTTCGCCGTGAAAACGTAACAGAAACCTTCACATTTATGATATTGTTTTGGATTGTGTAACAGAACACTGAAGCATGCATACATCTTAAGAAAATACAGATTGTACACCTAATAGACGAGATACTGTTAAATTAGTCCAAAATCAGATTTAAATCAGTTTACAAAAATGTGTGTGAACCAATGAACATTAGAAAAAAATATAAGATTTAAGAATTTTAATGATTAGATGTTAGAATAATGAAATTGTTTTATGACGTATAGAGGACCGTCTACAGATTTTAAATAATGGAAAAAAAAAATGTCACATTGAAATACTTCAGCGCATCAAGTTTTTGAGAGTGTAGGTCATATAATATCCGTGGTGTAGGTGATATATGCCCCACGTGTCTCTTATGACGGAGAATTGTTAATCAGCCGGTTTGCATAGTGGTGGTGGCGGTATGGAAGGGTTGCTTCTTTCTTATATCTATGGGTTGTAAAGTGAAACGGAAAAGCTTTTTGTACATGTAAAAAAAAACTTAAATTTGAATCTTACGATTATATAAAGAGATTTCCTAAATCTGACGGGTTGAATATTTTTTCTTTTCTAGTTTATTTTTTTCAAATCCTGTAAATGAAACAAAATCTATTTTTTTATCATTGTGTTACGCTCAGACTTTACGAAGCTAGATGCTCAAATCCATTGATCAACTAGTAAAGAGCTGATAATCTTCAAACGTCTGAGTAGATTTTTTTGAATTATAGCTAAGAACACAATCAAATTAGCTTTCAAACAAAAATAAACTGTACTATAGTTCAGTCGTTTACTCGTTTGTGCGGTATGCCCCCATACAGGCACAGATTTGTACACTGATACACACGTTAAACATATAACACCCCTCTCTTTTCGTCGGGGTTGCAATTTATTATTAATGGGTATTGAACTTTGACGTATAAATCTCCAATCTGTTTACATAAACATATTTATTAAATTCAGTGTAATTGATATACACATCTAATAACATTAATTAAAACTTTATTGATCTCTCAACAAGTCGTGTCACTAATCGTGATCTTAGGTTCCTGTCTTGCACATGTAGCTATGTTAAAATATGATATCATTATGCGGAAAATATTGCCTAGTAGCTGCGTATGGAAAAAATGAATAGTTTTTTAATAAATATAATTGTGAATAAAACTATTATTAAGAGTAGGTGCAGTCATGTGGCCAGTTTGGTATACGTAGAGGCCAATGATTGCTACGCTTTGATGACGGCTCACCTATTGGATAAGCGATAACACGGTGACATCATCATCATCAGGCTGATTCAACTGTCAATATGCTAGTAAAAATTACACATATCGGCGCGTTCCGCGTGTTGCCAGTTAATTACCCAGTTTGATGTAGTGTAATAGTTACTACTACACATATAATAGTCAGGTATTATTTATCTGCAATCAAAGAATAAAACGTGTCATAAATGGTTTAATAAAATTATACTGATACTAAAGTTAATTCGAAGTATTGATCGTTATCTTGTCTTCACTAAGAGTAGTGGTTGATTCAAACACATTTTAAATACGCAACTTAAACTGCGTACAAAGAGAATATACTTTGACTGCGTATGAGTACCCGAAATATCGATGACTCAATTTACTTTTAACTAAATGATTCTACTATAACTTACTAGGTTAGTGTACTTATCGCAAAAAGAATAGCTTTCAAGTTCCGCTCATCTTAATAGACTGGAGTGGATATAGTGTTAATAAATATATTATTTTACTTCTAGATATTACGAAAGGCTAGGTGATTTCTATAACGGAACAGATAACTATTTATCTATTCCGTGATTTCTACTACTACTATAATATCCTAATTTGCAATAACAACACACTATACCCTGTTCACAATAAGATTAGACATTTACCTACTCAAAACTTGTTTACAGTCCGTTCAACCGATTTTGACTTATATTGCGTTGGTAGCATGACAAATGGCAACTGCAGTAAACAGCTGTTATTGTAACCAGTTTTTTTGCCTCTAATGTCATCCTTAAGCCTACGGAATAGAAGTCAAAATCGGTTGAACGGACTGTAAAAAAGGTTTGTGTTTATGTCTAATCTTATTGTGAACAGGGTATAGAAGATTTGCAAAAAAAGTCGTAATCCTTAACAATATTTTTTTGTTAAGAGTACACCAAAATGCAGAAAATCATTTATAAAGATTATAACAATTATGGAGATTTTAAAAAGCCGGTGTTGAATAAATGGATAGACAGCAGAAACGAATAGCGATCGCCCGGCGTTTGTGCTACGTCTACGTTGCGCGACTACGCTTTGTCTTGGTGGCGCCTACAAATCTGCTACGCGGTGCTACGTCGGCCTACGGGACGTTGCGTAGGGCGTAGTATCGGTTACGGCCACTACGCAGCGTCAGAGCCGCTGCTACGCATCGTGCGTAGCAACCGCTCAGATGCGTCCAACTGTGGCTCGCTGTATAATACTAAGCGTAGTATTCACTACGAAAACGCATTTGCATTGTAGTGACCGCCTGTACCGGTGGCACACAAACTTAATAAAACTCATGCTTTAAAACCCGATCTAGGAATTTGACAGTGATATAAGTTTAACGAATATTGATCCATATATCACTGCAACGAGCAGACATATTAAGGCGGCGATGGTATCGCAATATAACAGATGTATTCTATGATTACTAACTGTCATAATAAAACAATTTACGGGCTTGCCACGTTAAGCTTCGCTCCTTTTGTATATTTATCGGCCATAAATCTAACAACTGCAATCAACTCGCCGGTCACACAGTTAATAAGTTTATCTACAATGTCTTTGTGTTTTTCAAGTTTTATGTTTAAAAAGAGAAACTATAATAAACAATAATTATTCCAAAAAAAAAATCATTATCATAATTCATTTATGTAAGTACGCACTCGTTATCGGTAAATACCCTGAGTTTTAAGTGATAAACATCTTAAGGTGAAATCATACTAAAATTGATTCACTTAGAATCATTTTTATTTGCATAATTTTCCAAAATTATCGATGCTGTCATCAAAAATTACCTACAAAGTCGAACAATAAAACTATAAAAGTCTTAACTAGCTTTTATAATGACGCGACCTCGATAATTTCACTACGACACATAACATTTTTAGTTTATAAATGTTGTGAAACTGAACTACTAGGTTTCGCGGTCCCGCTTAAGGAATCATTGGATCTAGAGGCCTCCTATGTCCAGTGATTCCTAAAGCAGGACCGCGGAACCTGGTTTCAAGTCACTGAGGTTTCGCGACCTCACATAACATTAAATCATTTGATTATTAAACAATTATTTAATTAAATAATTTCATTTTTCACATTAAAAGTAAATAGAGATGGGCCGACTATAAGTTTAGCCAACTATTAGGTTTAAAAAAAACCAACTACGTCGTACGTACTGGATGTTGTTTGAAGAAACAGAACAAAAGTTAGTGAATTACACAGTTAAGAATGTTATTTGTAGTATATTGAAAGTAGATACTTTCTTTTAACTTAATTAAAATTGAGTCATGTTGAAGAACAAATCACGTGTATGGACTTTCTTTGACGAATTGGAGGTGAGTCTCGTAAAGTGAAATGTAACAAATAGTTGTTTCTTTAAAATTGAGTAATCAAGGTTACTATTTTATTTTAATCACCATAGCAAAGAAATATATCGCTGGCTGTACAAATATGACCGGATAGTCGACCTTCACGACAAGGTTTCTCTCCCATTTTCAATTGCTGTGTCTTTCATTTATTGACATTAATTGTGGGGTTCCATAAAATAAGAATGCTATGAGTTCCGTTGCTTTCAAAGTTTTAAAACCGCTTCTCTAGGGTATTAAATCCAGTAATTGATAAAATTGTTATTTTAGAAATTAAAATAAACATATGGGCTGCGTACCACAATATAGGCTCGTATTGTATAAGTATATTACATAGATACTCATGAGGATATTATAAGATAAAGGATATATCTGCTGCAAAACAAAATCCTGCTGTACCTAGTTTCAAATACCTAAGTAGCTATTTTGAAATTCGCGTGATTTCTTATAACAATTCCCAGTCCATTATCCCTCCGTCAGTCCAGAAGTCAAATATTGGTCGCTTGACATTGTTTAACTATTGTGTCTCCTAATTGACAGTTGAGCTCCTATAATTTCATCTGTAATTAGGTCATATGGTTTACATAGTGCGTGATGCTGGAAGTCACGCACATTACTAGCTAATGGTTCAATAGAACTCATTTCGCAAAACTATTTGCTCTTTGGCAGCTGGAAATAACTTAAACAAATAAAAGATGTAAATATACAGGATGTCCCGTAACTCGACGTCAAGCCGGAATCGGGTGATAGGTCAAGTCCTAATAGTTAACAGAAAAATATTAAAAAAAAAAAACATTATTATGTATTTTAAAAAATACGGGCATTTATATTTTTTTCCCCAAACCAAGTACCTATTCAATATTAATACAATGTCCTTGTACTGAAAAAAGAAGAAACTTTTTTAATATTTTTCTGTTATTATGACTTGACCTATCACCCGATTCCGGCTTGACGTCGAGTTACGGGACATATTCTTTTTGGTACCTAGTACCAAAACGAACAGAAAAACATGAAACTAGATAATATTCCTGTCTGAAATCACAGCTGGCATACAAGCATAATCGCGACAGCTATCTATTATTTTCTAAAAAATATATAAATCTCTTATCATAGCAAAACAGATCTATTGATCTCAACTTTGATCTTTGTATTATAGTTTGCATTTAGTTACAAAATCATGGTTATTTATAATTCAGTTATAACAATTAATAACGTAATCGTTATTTTACGCTTTGCAATAAGATACTACGTGTATAATATAGGTACTAGTATAATATAATTACGGTAGATATCCGCTATTGTTATTGTGGCAGGTGTACGCGTGCGCGTCCAATGATCTCACCGTTATTACTCACTGATGAAGTGATGACCAATTGCCGCCGAATGAGTTCATGACTCCACGTTTGATTCGCCGACTGTTTATTGCATGCTTCACACGGACGTCCGACTCTGTCCTTTCATTCTTTATTAAATTATACATACGTTTTTGTTTATTTCGAGTCAATATTTACGCTCGTATGACCTTCACAAATATTGATATTAATCCTAACATTTTCTTAGGGAGGTGCCTATCCTATGTAATGTAACCTCACTATAATGCAAAAGTTGACCTGTGAAAATATTTCGTACTGTTATCGTAATTAGATGGGTCGAATCCAGGTATTTCCAGGATTATGATACCCATTACGTTCCTCATTACACTCTTGATATTGGTTAGACACTAGGCTGTTGTCTACAGTTTTATCGTAGCATTCATCTTTTCCTACTAAAGTCATGTTTTTGATATCATCTGAATTTAGAGAGAATGTGTTTTGCCAAGTTCCCCCTTGAGATCCATTCGGCTAAGCCTCATAGTGTCTTCTTTTAATATAGCTTTCGTTGCAGAAGGCTTTTAGGGTGCTAAACGAGACCAAATTACTTAGGGCCTGCACAGTTTGGCGGCAATGCACGGCAAGGGATTTTTATGTGACGAAACATAATATACCTTAACGTCATAACATTATAGTTGAAACTTCATACCCATACTGTACGACACGACACCGACACGCTACGCACGCTACGACATCGTATAGCATTTGATTTTGAAGCTACAACGATTTATCATTGAAATTTCAACTATAATTTAATGACTTTAAGGTGTTTTATTTCCGCCGTCAGTGTGCGCAGGCCCTTAGAATTCACTGTCCGACGGTCCATCCGACTTTCAGGGCGTTTGTGCACTACAAGTAATTTTACTGTCCGGCAGTCCGATTTTATACGATTCGATATGGCACGCCATAATTGAATATACTAATTTGTGCACTATACAATTTTACCATCCGGGCATCCATTCCAGGCCGTTTTTCTCTTTACGTCTTCGTACGTAAAGTCAGTCATTTATTTCAATTAGACCATTATGGCACTTTAGAACGTCAAATGGGAAAAAAATTATTCTAGTTGCCCATTCCAAAAAGTAGTTTTGTATGGAGAAGAACGTGCAAGAAACTCAATACTTACTCTATTTAAAACAGATGTTTACAATATTTGCATGTAGAATTATAAAATTATACGTGAATACGATGTACGTTGCATAAAAACACACTATACTAGTATTAAAGTAGGTACAAAGTATCACAAGTTACGGAATGACAGCAAAGTTATGTACATTAATAGATAGGTACATAGTGATCACCTATTAACAAATATTGACAGTAGACGACCACTCCTTATATTTCAACAAACAATATTAGTGTGTGAGCCAGAGCAGTGTATAAGTACAAACAAGAGTCAAATATAATATACATTTATATATTTACTTTTAGGTAAAAAATAAGTAAGTATGTTAAATTAGCAATCGGTTCGATTTTGTCTAGACTGTCGAACTGTCCTATGGAGCTAGACCAGCCTGTTTCCAAACATTCTTGTCTTGGATATAGTCCTCTAAATTATAATAAGCTTGTTTACAGAGTATACTTTTAATATATGTTTGTTTTTTTTTTTCACTTAGTTGTAGTATATCACTAGGAATTTTATTGTAGCACTTAACACAGTACCCCATAAAAGATGTATGAACTTTAGACAATCTAAAATATGGTTGAGCTATTTTGTCTTTGTTTCTGGTGTTAAAGTTATGTCTATCACTTACTTTTTTTAATAAATGTAGGTTTTTTCTCACATACATAATATTGGCAAGACACTGTCATTATATAAATATTTTTAAACAGTTCCCTAAGAGATTCGCGGTGACGTAGATTATAAATGGCTCTGACAGCTCTTTTTTGTAAAATAAAAACAGATTCAATGTCAGCAGCCCGACCCCACAGCAAAATACCATACGACATAATGCTGTGAAAGTAGCTAAAATAGAGCAAACGCGCAGTTTCTACATCTGTCAACTGTCTTATCTTTCTAACATCATAAGCCGCGGAACTTAGTCGACCCGCAATAGATGTTATGTGAGGTCCCAATTTTTCTGTTTGTCTAACGTGATTCCTAGGAAAACCGTTTGACTAGTAAATTCCAGTTTCTCTCCATTTAGAATGATGTCACATTTGCTATTCCTAACATTTGGTCAAATTAATCGAACACATTTGGTTTTTTTTCATTAAGTACTAAATTGTTTACCGTAAACCAATTTTGAACCTGAAGAATAGCGTCATTTACGTCGTCAAGATTTTGTGACCGTCTGTCTACTTCAAAAATCAATGAGGTGTCATCGGCAAATAACACCATCTTCGGTTGATTTTGAAGTAATTGGGGTAAATCATACACTAAGAATAGAAATGGACCTAATATTGAGCCTTGAGGAACGCCCATAGTCATTTCAGACCCCATTGAGTTCACACCGTTAACCTGAACTTTTACCCCTCTATCCCTCAGGTAAGACCGTAGTAAATCAAGAGATACTCCACTAATCTCGTAGTGCTCCAGTTTCAGGAATAATGTCTCGTGGTCAACGCAATCGAACGCCTTTGAGAGGTCGCAAAAGATTCCAATAGCATCTTGTGATTCCTCCCAGGCGTTTAAAATGTTCTTTATTAGGGTGATACCGGCGTCCGTTGTACAACACCCTTTGGTGAAACCATACTGTTGTTCATGAAAGATGGAAATTTTATTAAAGTGACGCAACATTTGATTGAGCATTATCTTTTCAAACACTGCTACTGGCAGAATCGACACAGGCCTATAATTGTTGGGGTCTTTACTATCACCGGATTTGAACAACGATACTACTTTGCTGTGTTTCATCAGATCCGGAAAGACTCCTTGATCTACACTTGTGTTAAATATGAGAGCTAAATAGGGCGCAATCGTTTCAGTAATAGATCTACAGACTTTTACAGACATTCCCCAAAGATCTTCTGTTGATTTAATTTTAAGATCTTTAAAGGCTCTTATAACAGCCTGGGGATTTGTATTTTCAAACCTAAACTCCACGGGGCATGCTTTAACATAGCAGCAGTAATAAAGCAAGCAACTGCCCAAGAAACTCATCGATCCTAGCGTAATTATGCGTGCGTGGCGTGTAACTTCAAAGAGAGCTACCCTAAACTGCACCCACCGATCCGAGTAAAGACGGACAAGTGCTCAAGGCAATCATCCGTTTTTTCATGCCACATCAGACCGTAAAAATCGGACTGCCGCCCGGACAGTAAAATTCCTGGAAGGGCACAAACGCCCTTACAGGGGCTGTATCTTTTGAACCATAATACGAACTTTACTTTTACGAACAGTTGAACGTTTCACAGAATATTGGCCGCTACTTACGAACAAATAAAAAAAATAAAATAAAGTAGAACAAACACGTTTCTTAGGGCCCCAACCCCCATTCAAGAAACGTGTTTTTTTTTTAATTAGTGATTGTACAGAGTGCAGACAAATTTTTTCATAGCTTTTCAACTTGATAACAAAAGAATAAGGTTCATATTCAATTGCGAAAATTTAACAGTTTGGTATGGCTTGATGTGCTGGCGTCTGTGCATTTGTAGTTGGTACGGAATACTTTGTGTGCAAGTCTGACTCAGACTTGGCCGTCTTTTATTAGTTCACTGACTAGACAACTAGGCATCATATGTGTGAAAATAAATCGTTTGTTTAGTGTTTTATCTGCAAATTAGAATGGAATGATCATTTCAAGTCTTGTCAATTTAGCTCATTTTATAAAAATGTGTTCATATTTATTGGTACTGTTAAAACGCCGTAACATCTGATCTCTCTTGGACGTTCAGGTAGCAAACGAAAATACACAATACCTTCGCCTTTTTTTCTTGCCTGCAAAATTTTGTGATTTTCATTATCTTCACCTAGACGTGAAAACGTAAATTGTAATTTTAACTAATATTATGACGCTTCCCAGACCAAATAACCTTGAGAATTCATTCCGTCTTTGCCGCAGAATTCGCACAAATTTTGAAATTATTATTATAAAAAAGAAACGATCTTTTGAAAAAAAAATAAAACGTAAATTATACAGATTTTTAAATTATCTATCCATTATTGTAAACCTCAAATTAATAGAACGTCAACTTTAGCAAAAGATACATGTTATCAATTATTTTTAAAAAACTAAAAAAAAACTAAAAGACTAACTAAGAACGTGAAATGTGATGATAGGATATTGAACATTAATGATGTGCCTTTATATCTATGTAGTTTTTTTTTTAATATGAATTTATGAGTTAATAGTATTTGAATAACGAAGCGAAAGAAAAATATGCTATCGCAAGGTTTTAGTCAGCGTAGCGCCTTAATAAGATTATTAAAAAAAAAACACAGTTTGGCACGTTATATTAAAACATAGAGTAGAGGTGTGAAAAAGTAGTCGATAATTTATAATAAAACTCAAAAGAAATTAAAAACACGGGTGATTTCTTCCTATTAAAATTCGTACATAAGAGGTTTTCAGTTATAGGTATTATGTGTTTCCGCATAACCCTCGTTAGTGTAATTTTAAATCATGTAGATCCTTTTTACCCGACTACGGCAAAGCCAAAGGAGGGTTATGAGTTTGACAGGCTATGTATGTATGTATGTATGTATGTATGTATGTATGTATGTATGTAAGTATGTATGTATGTATGTTCATCTGTACGCTCATAGCTCCTAAACTACTTATCAGAACTGAACAAATGAGGTATCGTTAGAAGCGTCTTGATCGTCCGCTGGTTATAGGCTATATGACGTATCACCGAATCCAATGTGGCGCCCTCTGGCGGACAAAAAAACCAATATTAAAAAAAAAAATGAAGACAAGCATACCGTGTTTGGTATCATTGGAAAGGGGTTCACTAGTACATTTCAAATTTATATAATATTTAGTGGTAATTTGTCACAAATTATTGTAAAAAAAGGAAAGATTACCAAATAAAGTAAGATACGCATACCGTGTTTAGTATCATTGGAAAGGGGTTCACTAGTACCTATTAAATATATAATACTTAGCTGTGACTCCAAAATGGTTTAAATAAAAATATAAAGTTTAAAAACTAAAACCCGACCACAACAAAAAGTGATCTAAAAAGTACAAAACAAGAAAATATTTCACTAGGTACAAAATGGTCAAGGTAAGCCGTGGTTGCATGCCATTATATTCATGTTCATCGCACTCATATGGGATACAGGCATGCAACCACGGCTAACCTTGACCATTTTGTACCTATGTCTTGATTTCTGTGTGAAATATTTTCTTGTTTTGTACTTTTTAGATCACTTTTTGTTGTGGTCGGGTTTTAGTTTTTAAACTTTATATTTTTATTACTAATGCCTACAATAGCGTATAATAATAAAATGGGATAAACGTTCTCATTCATTTACTATATGTAAATATGAGTCGTTGGTGAGTGTATGTATAACTAGATAATTGTCTTTGTTAAACTCGCACAGTGGATCTCATTGTAAATAGGAACCGGTTTTCTACTAGTACATTATATTGAAAAACATACAATTTAAAATCCTGATCGCCTCATCACGTTGTTGTTGGAATTGTAATAGCGTTGTTATAAGGTTGCATGTTTTGCTATAGATCTCAAAGAAATGCACATCTCAAATATATCAATCAGTGAGGAAAGGATATTATGCACTAGGAATAAACCTACTAATATTTGTGTCTAAATTTAGTTTACACAACACAGTTATTAATATCTAAATTATTTGGACTTCAATCCTCATCGCCCTCGCAGGGTGACGTGACAGTGCAAAGTACTTTATTCATGATTCGAAATGAGTCTCGTCTCGTGTGGGTTTGTTTTAATTTATGTTTAAATGTGGTTCTAGTTTACGGACCTCTTTTAGGATAATCTAATCACGGACATGAATTGGCCGTAACACATACCAAGAATCCATGATATCCTTAAAATTGTTGAGAAATCCTAATTTGTGTTGAAAAAAGAGCGGAAGAATTATCTGAATCATTAAGTTTCTTTGTAAAGTTTATAATAACAAGAATTTTGATATGACTACCGCTTTATCATTCTGGGACATTAATTTTGCATAATGAGATACGTAGCATCCGTAGCATCCGTGTACGCGGCGAAGTATGTACCTACCGATAAATACCTATACCTACTAAGGACCCATTATAATGTAGCATCAGCAGATTAAGATATTAAGATTCAATACAAAATAAATAATGAAATTTTGGGAAAAGACAAGTACCTAATGAATTATGCGACGATCTGAATAGGTTTACATGGCAGACTGGTAATAGCAGCACAGGTCAAAGAAGAGAAAGGGAAAGTAAGGCAGCAGTGAGACAACGTAAGCTCGAATAAGAACATATACCTTTCCATGATGATTTATTACTTGATGTCATCCCAGTGTCCCCCCCCCCCCCACCTTCGAAGAGTTACATTTGTTTGTTACTTACCTAATTGAATTGTTATTGTTTTAGTATTCGAAATGCTGGTCTGCGCGCGGCAGTGTGCCCGCCGCAAGTCGCTCACTCTCACATTCGGGGAATTCTGCGTGTTCGCAGCTGAACTGCGTCGGTGTTCGAGGCAAGCCAGGCAGTAAGTATTCCATGATGTTTCTACTTACAAGTTTATGTATCTTTAAGGTAAAACGCGATAGCCTAATTTATTGTTAATACGGCTTTTTTTTATTGTATTTGATCAAACCATTCAGTTATGCCTTACTACATACCATTAAATAAGTATCATCTCTTACCTGACTCGTATTTAAAGTACATTGTATATTTTGGCCAAACCGACATATTATGTTCTTGTAATAAAAAATAATTATTAAATTATACCGTCAACTTCACCCAAATATCCCTATTTGGATGGAGCTGACAAAACTCCCATCCCACATTTCATACTATTTTGCGTATTGGATTCTTTAGAAAATAATTTTAGTCACTCAGCCCTTGTGTGTGACGCGACGGAGCACATGGTGGAATTAGTCAGTCGTTAGTCAGTTTCTGCTTAATAACCGTTTCGACCCACATTATACCCCTTCCGCCCCCCCCAGATCTTTCACCCAAATCTTTGTATCTGTGTAGTATAAAAGAAAAATACAATTTCCCGTGTCAATAACTCCTTCAACAATTTTCCTAATTATTTGGTCACCGTACTCATCGTATGTGACGTGTTTGTAAAATGAGCATTGAAAACAAACAACGTAGATGTAGTTAAATAGATGTCATTAGACCGAATTCACAAGGCATCCTGGTTTTTAAAGTCTAATCATTTCAGCAGATTGCGAAAGACTTTAATGGATCAATACTTGCTTGATTTCTGACGCTTTTAAAATAATCCCAATAGGGTATTACACCCATTTTTGAATAGTGTCTCAATGAAATCCTGTAGTGCTAATATGCCACCAAAAAAAACACAAAATTTTTATTCAATCGATAAGTGCTATAAAAATGCATCTAAATTTTAAATTTTCAAATTTCGCGCGTAGTTTGACGAAAACGCCTCTTACTGGACGCCATATTGCTCAGCGTAAATGACGTCAGTTCGTTTTGTATCAAATGAGCTCATATTAAATATGATAATTGTATATCATTTAAAAATAATTAAAAGCATATTTTGGAATAGCTGTAATAATGAAAAAATTACGTTGGTTACGAAAATAATAAAAGTACAAAGCCTATACTACGCCAATCGGTTGACTGACAGTTGACAATTTTTTGTTTACACAGCCGTATGGCGTAATAACATGGCCGCTACCATTTCACGGTGTTTTATAACAGATTAAAAATACTGAAAACTTTGAATTGAATTTAAAAATTTGTTTTGTTATTTTATGAACTAAAACTTACATTTTCCGATTGCTTTATGCCTAAACTGTCTCAATAACATACTTATAGATTTTTTCTCGTATAGAGTAAAATACCCTATTGTGATCGTAATTCGTTCAAATCGGTATTTTATCAATTTTAACACTGGCACAAGTTACTTAAGACGCTAGCAGTACATAGTTAGATACTGTGAAATCATAGTCGTAAACTGCAATTGAGCAGGAAACTGTTTATTTAGTACCTACAAATTAAATTGACATGGGATTTCAAATAATGTAAAATAACCCTGTTAAGGTTATATTTAATAGGTAGGTATTTAATAATACCTACTACGACATAATTAACGACCCAAGCAATGTCCTTATTGTCCGCAGCGAGCATGACATGAATCAGGTTAATTTTACCGATGACGTATAAATGATCGGTCTCCTTTTCCTCGATCTTGAGCTGAGGACTTGGACTACGTATGACGCGTACGATGACCCTTGCATGTCAAACAATAAGATATTTGTCATGCAAGGGAGATCCCTTAATAACACACCCAAAAAAAAAAGGTAATAATAAGGTATAATTTCACCCTTTATGAATGATTTAATTGAAAGTCGGTGACGCTCATTGCATTGTCATGCGGAAACGCCTACGCAAGTTCATCGATTGTGTTTTATTTCTAATTTCAGTTTTCATTCGCAGGAGTTCGAACAAACCTGAGTCGCCACAATGGAACATAGACAAGGAGCTCAGAGATAAAGACAACATCAGTAAACATGTGAACGGTAAGCAATTTTTGATTAGATGGAATAATGATTGAAAAAATAATTGACCTTAGTTTGAACCCATCATGAAGTTACTACTAGGTATGACTGACTATTGACTTTGTGGGATGATTTTCGCAAATAAGTGCTATCTAATTTTTGGCTTCGTTTGGAGCACCCGTCCCCGCTTCAGGATGCACACTCGAGGTGCGGAAGGTCGATCGTCCCGCGATGAAACAAATGGTGACTAAACTTTCCGCACGGTACCAATCCAGAAATACACATTGGTAGTCCCTATGGCTACGCAACAAAATCTCATACATTATAAATTCTGTGTCGCCGTCCACTTCCCACGCTATTCTATCTGTTATCAGGTGTTTGATAGCTGCTGAATTACTGATATGGAATTGGTCGATAGTTATCGAAAATAAATAGATCTTAAATTACAGTTTTAAAATATACAGTTATCGAAGAATAACTCATACCTAATTGATTGCTTTGTTTCGATTTATTTTTAATTATAAGTAACGGTTACCATATCGTTACGAAATGTGTAATTTGATTCGAGATTTGATTGTCATCAGTTTGTATATGAGACCTTATAAATCAAATAAATTAGAAAAAGTGATAGTAGATCATCAAAGACAGCAAAACAATAATCAATTTATATTCACATATCAATCAGAAAGCTTATTAACAGTTACGTAGATACTCGCTCGGCTAAGCACACAGTAAGATGACAGCGATGATGTTCATGTTCATAATAACAAATAGGAACTAACTCACATTCGTGGGACATGTGGTCATCACTTATTGCGTATATCTATGTTTTTAATTGTTCTGCTATTATTGCGATTGCCCTATGCTACAGTCATTGTACGTTCGCTCCTATTTGCACCCGCACATGTAATACTCGGATTTGCGTCAATCTCCCGGCGCATCTGACTAATACATACCTATATAATATTAGAGACAACTAAATTAGGTTTTAAAAATATCGTACTTCTAAACGATTTTTCCTATTTTTGGAATATTAGAGAAAGTTTGCGTTCATTTTGGTTTATATGGAACGAAGTAGGCGCTTAAATAAGAGAGATTCTTATTTAAGCGCATACTTCGTTCCATATAAACCAAAATGAACGAACTATTTAACGGAACGAAGTTCCGCTTTCGCACCTTAATTCGTAAAAGGCATCAGTAAGTAAATACGATGTGTGGCCTCCCAGGCTCTTCCGCACATACTATAAACAGAGTACGGAAGCGAGGGCGCGATGCTCCGCTCAGTGTACTACGCGCCCACGATTTCGGCCGCTAAATGCTACGAAAACATAATACAGATGACATCGCACTACTACAACTACAGATATATACCTAACGTAAACAAACGATGAAACGATACTGCGTCAACTTCCTTATCTCCCGGAAGAATTATTCTGTTAAATGACGACTCCTTGAGAACAAACAAACAATTTATTTTTTCTTTATTTTCTATTTTTATTTACATAGCGATCTAGACTTTTTTTTTACATTTGTGGTCAATATTAGTTGCAGCCTTTTCCAGTTTTTGTTCTGCATGGAAAATATTTTCTTTAGTTGCTCATGAAGACTTAGTTTTCAATTGACAAGAATTTGGAAACCTAACAATTTGAATTGGAACCTTTTAGTGTCCAGGTTTTTATTAATTCATTCTATGCATCATTGGATTTGCTGCATTCAATCCATACAATTTATACTTAATATTATTGTGCTTTAATGTAAGATACCGCCTCCTAATAGTTTGTTTCTCTGAATGATGACATACGCACATTAAAATCATCTATGCGAGATTTGATGAGATTGAAAATACAGGTTTGTGGCTGAGTTATGGTCAATATCAACACCATAAATCTTTGTGCCATGGCTTTGTAGTGCTATAGAAATAACGGAATATTTTAAAATGCGGAATTGGCTAGTACTTGGGCGTAAATGTAAGTTGCGAACGGACGCCAGTTGGCCGCCGACCGTTCGCGGGTGGACAGCGTGCACGCCAGTGCTGCACGCACGATACATCCGCAACCATGCCGCCGACTACAATGATTGTGCCCTGTGCGTTTATTACTTACTTCTTTTCCATATACATCAATGAAAAAATAATTACCGTTTTACGACACGTGTATATTCTAAAATCAATTCCTTCGTTATGATTGTTATGAACATACAGGATTTTCTTCTGCAATGTTTTGTACGTTGTATTTTACCCAGTGACACAAGTAAAATATGATGGCTGTCTACACTGTGGATTTTGGTACATGTGTCGTGGAGTTCACGTTGAAGTTGTGACAATTCAGGGACATTCTATTCAAATCTGTGTGCGGGCGGAGGCAGACCGATGTTAGTGCGTTTGTTGATCTGACGTTGTGTTTACGTTTTCGTTTTGGCATTGAACGAAGATCCCGAATTGGATTGATGTGTTTGGTTGGCCACGTTTTATAAACTGCAGTATAAACATGAATGAATACTTACCTGTGCGTGTCGTTCTTTATTGTGTGTATAATAATGTAATGCAAAATCTAAATTAATATTGATCATCAAAGCAGATTTATTATAGAAAATAATAAGATTTATCAAGTCAGTTTAAGCTGTGTAACTTTGACTGTTTTCATCCCGAAGTGTGGTGACTCCATTTCAATATTACCTACTTGGCTATCTATTATACCATAATGGGAGAGAGTTGGAAAGTTATGGATTATTCGCTGCAAGTAAGATTAAAAAGTTTAAGAACTGAGCAGTTGAAGAAAGTTTTTTAAGCTGGAATGATAGTAATGTTTACTTATATTTAAAATAATATCAACACTAATCAAAACTGCTGCAGAAATGGACTTACCACATCAGGGTATTAATACGATGAAGATATACAATAATAATTGTATACCACTACATTTTAAAGAGATTTGTTGAAATTGATCATTAATATTAATACATAATGTGATCAAATATAGAACCTACGTACTTACCTATAATTAATACGTTTTTAAAACTAATATTCTATATTGGCCCAAATCGACACCTTTTATGGTAATCATTAATCTGCGAGTATACAAGTAGGTAGGTGTTTAATTTAGTACAGTGGTCGGCCTACATATGTGCAGCCTACGCAGTCGATAGGTCGATACAATACTCATCAATCATTGACGATGAGTATCCCTGATTGAAGCAGCACCGGCACTCGCCTTGCCGTAATGCTTTCTAATCCAAGCCGTATGTACCCATATTACTATCAATGCACCTATTATCATGCATTATAGATTACATTTGCATATGAATCGATTACCTTTATCACTCTTTTCGGTATGCATCTTAGTTCTTTGTATATCGTGTAACAAGTCTCGGCGCCAAGGTTTCGTGAATTGTTATCGATATAGAATTTATATCTACGTCGATCGAGCGTCATGTACTCATGTATTAAACATAAGATACCGGTTTCTATAGACCACTCATGAATCCTCAACAAATAGTAACAAACCGCTGTGGTTTGAGCTCATTGCTTGCGTGTCCAACCGCAGTACAATTGTTAACAATTAACAGTAGTTCTTTTGCGTGCCTCGAGCCCATCTTAGAAATAGGGTCAACTCATCCTATTATGAATTGTATCTCAAAGAACACTTCAAATATTGTTCACATGGTGATTGATTGTTTTGTCCTTCATAGTTAGAATATCTAGGAAATTATTCATGTTGTTGACGTAGACACTACGTTAGACGTTAGGCATGGTGTTTGCAATGAAAAGCGTGGGTTGAATACCACGTGATTTAAGAAGTTTTGTAGAACATAAATTAATATATTGCGTGTCGTAGATACCTTTATACGAGCAATTCTTGTATAGTATATATATATAATCTGAATCTCGGAAACGGCTCCAACGATTTTCATGTAATTTAGTACGCAGGGGGTTTCGGGGGCGATAAATCGATCTAGCCAGGTATCATTTTTAAAAAGTACGAAAAAAAAAACCGTCGCCTCGATATTATAGATGTAAAATATATCTTTATGGTCAAAATCAATTTATTCAGAAGTTACCAGCAGTCCATCATCTATTATTCCAATTATGTTTATGTTACCTTCCTATCTCCTTGTGTGTTGTAACAAATTTTTGACGTTTGGTGTTGCGCAGGCAGCGAGGCGCCCCCTCCGCCTTGCGAAGTGTTCCTGGGCGGATCCTGCAACCCTACTACTTGGAGATCGGACATAGCTATTCCGATGCTAAAGAAAATGGGCATTACCTATTTTAACCCGGTAAGTTCGAGACTACTATGACATTGTAGATATTAAATATTTAGCCTAAATTGTTCTACTACATGGCAAATATCACTTCACTAATAAAGAACAAAACGAGCACTGATTACCACGTTCGACCGATGCTCACGTTTTTTCAGCTTTCCTTAGCCAATAGTATATGAAAGACAAGAGAAGAAATAAATTAAAATAAAACATACAATTGTATACGTTGGCTTCTCTCATCGCCAGACTGTGTGTAATGTGTTGTGAATCCATAATAATATATTGATAACTAGCGAGCACTCAGTACATACATACATATACCTCCTTATACATAATTGATGTATATAATTTCATTATAACTGCGTAAAGCCATGATAGTATGTAAATAGAGAGATGACGTTATGTCATTGATAGAGTATAAAGTGATAAGTCTATGCGAATGTTCAGTTTCAGCGTTCTTGTAGATCAAAGTCACCTACAATAAGCCTTTACAACGTTGTGTATGTTAATGCAGTAAACAATTGAACATTGTTCGCCATTTACGATGCGATATGAAGTCAATTAATTGTGAAACAATACTGGAAACGACAACCTGTATGATATAATCCAAGCGTGATTATAAGTCAGCTGTTTACTGTCGGCTCGTGTCCAATTTAATTTAGATGAAAAAATAATGTTGGTACCATATCGAGCTAGTCACATGTTGTTATTGTGTGACACGCCGGACACGTGCAACTTTAATAAATTCATTAATTTGCTAATAAACGCTGATCCTGGCGCAATATTTATGTTATGGTTGAGCTAACTTAAAAATACAAAACTTATCTTTATTTATTTCTTGAAAGACACTTAGTTCTTTTCACTCAAGTTTATCAACTAGAGTAAATATAAATTACCGAGGATGACGTTATCAATTTGCAAATTGAATTCGTAAACTACTTACTATGGTACCTACTTTGTTTTTCTTTCGGGAAATATTTAAACAATCTATAATTAGGTACAATTAATATAACAATAAGGTGTTAGGCGGCCATTAATATTCATATCGTTGGTTGTTATTATAATAACATCGGGCCTCAACTGTAAAAGGCCACAGATAATGAGTTGATGGACAGAATTAACGCGCTTATGAACAAACATTAAAATTTAAATACAATTATGTTCGAGAAGACCATTTCTCAGTTAGTAAAAGATAATGCGTATGATATCGTATGTTCATTTGACAGCTTCTCTGAATGAAACGTGCTCTCGATAAACATGATTTCGGTAATTAGATATGACACGTTCTATTGAAACGTCGATCACATAATTATACTTACGTAATACTTATCCCTTCAAATGTAAACGGTTTGAATTACACATGAAATCATGTTCTTACGTCATATCCACTAACTTTTTAGCTGAACACTTGAAGCTGTTTTACGATATAGGTTCACTAATATTTCTGCTATGTAGACACTTCAATGTGACGTTACATTAGATACTTACATAACGGCGTAGAGCTCTATACTCTAGCAGTACCTACTTAACAAATGCATATAAGCCGCAAGTGGCCCAGTCTGCTAATTTATATTAAGCTAAAAAGAATAACATTTAAGTAATTATATTGTACCCATTATAAATTTTGTAATTTTTTTAATGATATATCGTAAGCAAAGGCACGTATCCACAATAAGCACTATGCAATTCTTCCCACCAGCATACATTTCGACTTTCCCCTACACTTATTATATAGGCTAGCTAGAATATATGTATATTTAAAAAATATACGTTTTAAAATGTTTGTCAATGAACACATGGTTCCCAATGTAAAAAGTCGCCTACATCAAAACTAATCCTAATTATGTGTATACTCCAGCAAGTCGAAGACTGGTCGACGGAGCTAATGGAGGTGGAGCACCGCGCTAAAGCGGCGGCGCGTGCGCTTCTGTTCGTGTTGGACAGCGAGACGCGCGCCGTGGCCGCAAGCGTTGAGGCCGCACATCTGGCCGCTGCGCCGCGCGACCTGTTATTGGTGCTGCGACCCTATACGCGCCACCAGACCATCGGGCACGAGACC
The DNA here is from genome assembly GCA_947361185.1 of Charanyca ferruginea. Classification (NCBI taxonomy): domain Eukaryota; kingdom Metazoa; phylum Arthropoda; class Insecta; order Lepidoptera; family Noctuidae; genus Charanyca; species Charanyca ferruginea. The sequence continues at coordinate 12,753,504 of OX376059.1, read as the reverse complement.
ATCTCCGACCAGTCAGTATTTAAACTACTTATCATACTCTCAACAACATGACCTTGAGGTGTCCTTTGTCGCTTACCTTATTTGTGCAAATATTCGCCTTATTTGGATAATACACAATTTACCCTATGGTTATTGAAATAATGTCGATTTTGTATTATCCAAATAAACCGAATATTTTCACAAATACGCCATGTGAAGTGCCAGCATTAGACGCATACACGACAACCAATATTCGACAAAATATCAAGTCATATGTTTTGTATCATGTGCGGTCCAACTGTGTAAACTGCAGTTACCTTGGCATGCCAAATTGCCCTCGTCATTTGACGAGTGTAAGACCAAATATTCGTCTGTGACTTCTATATTGGTTGAACTCTGACAGCATACACCTAATAGAGATCAGAATATTAAACAGGCACTGCGAATTTAGACGCCGATATACCTATTATTGATGTTAAACTTGGTCTATATTTAACAATATTTAAGCATACCTACGCGTCTTCAAATAAGGAAGTTGATCGGCCATCAGAAAAACAATAGTAGGTAGATGATTAGCAATCGCAGAGCGAAGGAGGGGAAAAAATTAAGCTAGCAAGATGAATGATTAATTTGTCATCAGTCGATCGTCACCACGAAATCGGCAATGGATTAGGATGATTCATGTATTTGAAGTTGATGCGCGATTTGATGAGTGATAACAGTTTGTCATCATCTTGTCTGATTGACTATCATTTTCCTGGTGTTAAAGTTCTTCGAAAAGGGGTATTATCTCAATTATCTGATGACGACGATTCTACTGGGGGTAACTATCCAATCAGAAGGAATGACTATAGCTATGCTTTGTGTAATTGCTTCGTTTCGTATTAGACGGAAATAAGGCACTAGAAACGTCTGACATATTATGTAATTAAATGTGTTTTTGTGCTGTTTCAAATAAACAGTGTTACTTGTCTACAAATATTTGCAAACATTAGCACGTCAAAGTATTTGTAACAGTCGATAAAAGTAGAAACACGATCATCTCGTTAAATATTGACGTCAGTAGCTGTAAATCATCACGGAGAACATCACGCGCAATGACCGTTGCCTCCATTGTGTTAATTTCTATGCAGATGTAATAAAATGTTTTGTATGATTGCACAGCGAGTACGTGGAGCTGTCGCGCGCGAGGGCGACGCTACAAGAGGCGGTGGAGCGGCGCGGCCTGCCCGCCTTCACGGACATCCCGGCGGCGCTGCGGTGCGCGCGCGCCGTGCTGCGGGGCGCGCGCACGCAGCCGCGCCAGTCGCTGGGCCACACCATCCTGCGCCTCAAGCGCGCCTACGACGCGGCGGGGGGCCGGGGGGGGCGCCTGGCGCGCGCCTGCGCCGTGGACGCGCTGCGGGCCGCCACGCGCGCGCCGCAGCACCTGGCCGAGCGCTGCCTGCCGCCCGCGCCCGACCTCGTCGACTTCGAGACCTTCTGCGCTGCCGTCGCCGAGCTCGCCGCCGACACAGGTCAGTGCGACTTCCACTTTACGTCCGTAACACGTGTTTTTGTGTTTCCTGATAGCTACAACCCGGGAGTCTTTAAGTCAAGAGTGAATAGGTTACTTCTAGGCAAGCGTGCTCCATCTTAGACCGCATCATCGCTTCCAATCAGGTGAGATCATGGTCAAACGTATGACTATAAAATGATAAAAAAAAAGAAAAAAAAAAAAAAAAAGATAAAATGCTGTCGTTTTCTGCCAATGCCAAGTCACGGTTCATAAAAATAAGCTGTCTACTTTGTCGCTTTAAATATTATTTCTGCATTATACGTGGACGATTATTGTGGAAACATAGGCAGAAGATTTGACAGTGTTTCGATTTACTGTTACGAAACGTGAGCGTCGTATATTTAAGAATATTTGGGTGGCGGGTGTGTGGTAAGGGGTGGTGTTTGTTGAAGGGCGCTGTAGCCCGCGGGCGGCGGATAGCGAGAGCGTGGCGTCGCGCGTGCGCCGCGCCTTCCGCTCGCTGCGCGCTTACCTCTCCCCGCAGTCCCCGCAGTCCCCGCCCACTCCCGGTGCGTGTACGCACTATTCACTTTTCAACTTTTCATCAACATCATGCATTGTCATCTGCAACGCGTCTACTTCCGGACGAACGTCTGCACTTTCGCAAGGAATGGTTTATGCGCCGCATGCATTCGACGCCTACCCACAATGTGGACTAAGTCGTTTGTGTACGTAGCAGCCATCCCACGCTCCACTTGTTTCATACAGTTATCACTTTCATTATTTCGGTATTTTGGGTGGTACTTGCTATTTTTGTTAACACGATTTCGATTTATTGCTAGCTTTTATCGCTTCATGAATGTTTTGATCACTTTTTATGTCGAATATGTATTGGTCACATCAATCAAACCGGCTTTTAATGCTTGCAATCTGTTTAGTTTGAAAATCTTAAATAAAAGACGAGTGTTTGTTTTTAATTTTATTATAAATCTTATTTATATATCTTGTATCAATATTCACTTACACAATACCTACCATACTCATTTGCAAATTCCTAAATTTCAAATTATGTATTTGTGGCTGCTGTAAATATGAAATAAGTTTTAATCACTATAAAATATGTCAAGTAAATAAATGTACTTTACTTGCAGAATTTCAAAGTCGTAACGGGACAGAGGCAGAGGCAACGAGTGGAGGCTTACGTAGTGAACCGCACGTGCATGAACCCTCAAGAGATACCAGCAACGGACTGCGGCTAGTCAACCCTAGGCTTAAAGCTTATGGGAGAAAGCTTGGTTTATTCATTCCTAAGGTATGGGACAAATATAGTAGAGAACGGTAAACGTTTAAAAAAAACAAAAAGAAAGAAAATAATAATTATTATCGTGATAAGATTACCCTCATAACCCCCTAAGAACTTTACCGGTTGTTTTGTTCCTTTTTCAGAATGGCGGCCACCGGCCATCTGTAGACAGCGCCGGAGCGGGGGCCGTGGGCCCCGTGGGGCCTGCGGGGGCCGCGGGGGCATCCAGCGGAGACTCGGTGTTCACTCCGGGCACCGAGCGACGCCTTGAGCGGCTACCTGCTATGTTGGGTGCGCCGACGCATGATGTCTACCTCGGCGGGACCTTTCCTGTAACTATGAACACTTGTAACCATGGTCGTGCTGTTATAGTTGACTGCACCTCATAGATTAGCATAAATTTAAGATAAGTAAAGAAGAGTGGTTAACCTTATGACCGCCACAGTCATTTATAGATGACAAACCAAAATGTGCCCAGCACGCCACAGTCAATACTACATGACAGGCATGACAGACATTATTACTCTATGGTATTACGTTTAGAAACGTACTTCCATAGAGTAGTAATTCGTAGCTTGGCGCCGACAGCACGTTTTTGTTTTTTTTTTAACGTGGCGGTCAGTAGGTTAACCGTAGCCGGCGCGAGTTTATATTACACGCCACAAACTTTTAAAGGGGCTTTGCTACGACTACTAAGTATTTTTTTTACAAAAAAACCGTCTTACTAACCGAGTCCATCCCCCTCTAGATCCACAACATCCGACCGGAAGAAGTCCTAAGACGAGAAGGCTTCACCTACGTAGTGCCGCGCCACAACGACTACACGCGCATGTTCTCGACGCCCGCTCGCCGCACTGCGCCCGCGCACCCCGAGTCCCCGCGCCGCGACAAGAAGCCACGCCCATCTAGCACCACGTTGGACATACCTGATGATGTTCAGCTAAGAGACCGCACACCCGATGACAGAGCCGATGGAAAGGATCGTCTCAGTGCGTCTGACTTCTATACTGTTACGGAAGATGTTACGCCGCAGCCCTTTAAAGGTACTTTATCTACATTCTAGTAAAATTCTTATTATGAAATTAAAAACAGTAGTCTAAGTAGTAGTAGTAAATCAAAATAAATCAATAGTAATTTACTAGTTACTAAAATAACTAAGTATATACTTTATTAATTTACTATATTTACTACTAGTAAATAGTAGTATCACTTTTTATGCACGTGCAACACAATATCCTACAAAAATAAAGCTTTAAAATATTTTTTTTTATATTAATACATTTTGAGAGTTCTCATTATAAAGGTATTGGTAGACCTCGACGCACAAAATTATTAAATTACACAACTAATAGGGTATTACACCCATTTTTTAAAAGTGTCTCAATGAAATCCTGTAGTGCTAATATGCCACAAAAAAAAAACACAAAATTTTTATTCAATCGATAAGTGCCATAAAAATGCATCTAAATTTTACATTTTCAAATTTCGCGCGTAATTTGACTAAAACGCCTCTTACTGGACGCCATATTGCTCAGCGTAAATGACGTCAGTTCGTTTTGTATCAAATGAGCTCATATTAAATATGATAATTGTATATCTTTTAAAAATAATTAAAATTATAATTTGTAATAGGTGTAATAATGAAATAATTACGTTGGTTACGAAAATAATAAAAGTACAAAGCCTATATTACGACAATCGGTTGACTGACAGTTGTAATTTTTTGTTTACACAGCCGTACGGCGTAATAACATGGCCGCTACTATTTCACGGTGTTTTATAACAGATTAAAAATACTGAAAACTTTGAATTGAATTTAAAAATTTGTTTTGTTATTGTATGAACTAAAACTTACATTTTCCGACTGCTTTATGCCTAAACTGTCTCAATAACATATTTATAGATTTTTTCTCGTATAGAATAAAATACCCTATTGTTGATAATTAAAGTTGAATAATACCTAGTCAATAACAATTTAGAACAGATATACCAATGGAGATGACATTGTTGTCTAATCTATGCAGAAATAAATCATTAGGTATAGAAAGTTCATAGGACATTGAATGAGCGTCATTATTTTACGATAGCATTTTAACATGTATTGTGTTTTTTAAATTAAATATAGGTACGTAATGAGTTGATAAACTACTGTATGAAATTGCACATAACATAACTAGGAGTTAAAGCACTCGTGGATATTTCATATAATACATATTAGACATAAAACCCATTTGTGTTTTAAATACCCTGTTACTATTTTTCAGTTTATTACACTACTTCTAGTAAATATACGTGCGATAGATATTTACATTGTAACAGTGCAACGCACCCTAGCCAGTCGTTCCAGTACTGTTTACCGGTTATTTGACTAATATTTTAGTATGAATATTTATATAAGAATATTATATATCGTGCTAATATTAAAGAAGATCGCGATTGGTATATTACGCTAAAGTTATTTTTACCGAGCATTTCAAGTTTCCACGTAGATATACTTTCCCAAAAGTCGTCATCCATGATCAAAATTGTATGGCTAGTATCAATTAACGTCGTGAGTCTTTAAAAAAACTTACCATCTTTAAGATGAGTTTTCGTCAGTCAGTAGTCTGAAACAAATGCTAGTTTTTTTTTTTTAAATAACGTTGATTTTCCACCACCATGACTGCATCGCCACTGTTGCGCTTGAATATGAATTGCTTGCTGGCGGGATGAATCTGGGAAGGGCCGGTAACCGTTCAGGCGAAATGAAAGCTTCTTCGGAGTGTTACTTCTTCTTTATTATAATACTGCTGGATTCGGAATATCGAACCACCGAAATTGACCTCCTTATATAGGCTGTTCTGACCAATCACAGCCCTGCAAATTTGCGCTCGACACTAATATTTTGCACACGGCACCATTGTGGCCGTTTGTATGGGGAAACTATTTCAGCCAATTTCTGGTGGTAAAATATACCTTATAATGTTACAAACATTTTCAGCGCATGGGTATTAACTTACTCTAGCTAATTACAAAAAACCCTATTACAATATCTAGATTTTAACCCTTAAAAATAGCAAAAAACCCTTGGCGGTCCTCGTTACGGTAAGGTTTCTCAGTACTTAAACTTATGTGCCACATGGTACATGTGGCGCCGCCAAGTGTGTGGAAATAAAATCACAGGAAATTTCTCACTTTATTTGTAGGTACATATAAAAACTTAGTAAATCCTAGATTTTCCTAACTACCATTCTATTTTATTTTATTAAACCCTTAAACTTCTAGGTAAATAAATTACAAAACAAAACTAGCACTTTATTCGATATTTGCCTTAACTACTAACAAGTTTATTCACTTAATTTCTTACAGATCAACCTCTGAAAACTTATTTCAATACATATTCACTTTAAAGTTATAAGAATGCAACTACACCTTATTTACTTTATTGTTTCAGCACATATAGCTTAACAGAATTACATCTAATTGCTAGCGCCCTACTTTAATATTCAAACAAAACGTATTCCACTTAGTTATCGCACGATTATTAATGTACACTACTTACATGCATTACGAAACATATTCACTTAGCAATTTCACGGTTAAAGCTAACACTATTTTACCTTAATAAAACATAGCCACTTAGTACTTTCACTGTTCATAACTAACACTACTTCCTCGTTATCGAAACACTTTAGCAATTTCACTTAAAGTTCATAGTTCGTCGCTAACATTCTCCCCCGCGGTGCGCAGCACATCATCCCCTTGCAGCGACGATGACGCAGGAACCAGCACGATGACACGACGCGTGGGCCGGCGCAGCACTCCTCCCGTCGTCCGCACGTCCAGTACTCTGGTTCTGCCGTCTGGACCGGGGTACACCTTGACGACTTCTCCGCGGGGCCATGAGTTTCGTGGTAGTGTGGCGTCCACGATCAGTACGATGTCTCCCTCTCGTGGGTCACTGCTTTCCCGCCCCTTGGTGGGTCTTGGCATCAGGAGGGGCAGGTACTCTTTGACCCATCTTCCCCAGAAGTGGTCTGCTAGCCTTTGGGTAGTCCGCCAGCTAGCCTTCCCGATTAACTCTGTGTCGTTGAATTCTCCCGGCGCCATCGCTCCGCATGATCTCCCCAGAAGGAAATGGTTAGGCGTCAGGCTCTCGTCGTCTTCGGGGTCCATACTGAGAGGAGTGAGGGGTCTGGAATTTACTGTGTGTTCAACCTCGGTCATCAATGTATGGAGGACTTCTTCAGGAGGGCTTCTTTCATTGAGTACCGCTGCCAGAGCGGTCTTGACTGTTCGCACGAGTCTCTCCCAGGCGCCCCCCATGTTTGGGCTTCCCGGGGGAATAAACTTCCACTTGATCCCCCTTTCTAGCGCGGCTTCTTCTAGTTCCTTGCTTGCCCCAACGAAGTTAGTTCCATTGTCGCTGAACATAACTTTCGGGGTCCCTCTTCTGGCCGCCATCCGCCTCAATGCCATTATCATGGAGCTGGCGCTGAGTGAAGGTGCCAGCTCGAGGTGAATTGCCCTGGTGGTGAGGCAAGTGAATAACGCCCCCCAGCGCTTCTCGACTCTCCGCCCTACGGTGACTTGCATCGGCCCGAAATAGTCTACGGCCGTGCAAGAAAACGGGAACTGGTGATGCTGCAACCTCTCGCTTGGTAGGTCGCCCATTGGAGGCACTTCCGGTAGCCTCTTCTTTGTCTTGCACCACTGACAGCTGTGTGCGACCGCCTTTAAGGTCGCTCTTAGGCCCAGAATCCAGTACTTCTGGCGAATCTCGTTCATAACCGTAGTTGTGCTCCCGTGAAGGAACTTTCTGTGGTAATGTTGTATGATGAGGCGCGCGATTCTTTGTTTCCCATCCAGGACGATAGGATTCATTTTTCTTCTTTCTTCGTCACGAAACTTCATCGTTCTGCTTCGTAACTTGATCAAACCGTCACTTCCTACGTAGACGTCTATCTTCTTGAGTCGACTAGCGCTTTCTAATGGTTTTTCTGCCTTCAAACTTTTGATGTCCGTCGCGAAGCTGTCTTCTTGACATGTGCTCTTCCTCTAAGGGCAGGTACCGACGTTTTTCCCCCTCTTTGCTGGCCGGCCGCGTGGTGATCCGGGCCTTCTCCTTCCGGGTCCTTCTTTGAGGTTTCCATGGCCCGTCCTTCTGGCGAACGGCGGCGTTGGTTGCTTTACGGGTCTTCTTCAATAAGAGGCATGCGAAAGCAACCACTCTGGCCGTAGCGCGCAGTAGTCGCTCCCAGTTTGAGAACCTCTCTGGATCTAGTAAGACCTCTTCCTTCGCCCTTATCGCTGTCACCCTTTGTTTGCTTTTCTCCTCCAGCATGTCACCCTCTGGCTTGAAATCGTGGGTTGGCCACGCTTCTTCTGGCTGACGGAGAAACGCCGGCCCTTGGAACCATCTGGCGTCATGATCGAACTCGGCTGGGGTTCCCCTTGTGGCGTCATCCGCTGGGTTCTGCTTCGTAGGTACCCATCTCCAATCTTCGGGCTTAGTCCTTTCTTCAATCTCCGCCAGTCGGTTGGCCACAAAGGTTTTGAACTTCCGTGGCTCTGCCCTGATCCACTGCAGGACCGTGCTGGAGTCTGTCCAGTAGACCTTCTTAGATACTTCAAGCTCTGTTTCTTCCTCGATCGTGGTGGCCAGCCTGGCGCCAAGCAAGGCTGCTTGCAACTCTAGCCTCGGAATCGATACTGGTTTCGTTGGCGTAACCCTTGCTTTGCCGGCGATCATGGAGATATGGACTCTTCCTCCAGCTTCGACCGCCCTCCAGTAGACCACTGCCGCGTAAGCCTCTTCGCTCGCATCGGTGAACGCGTGCAGCTGCCCTTTTCTGCCGCGGGGAGAAACGCACCTTGGAATTTTCAACTTAGTTAACGCCGATACTTCTTCTAAATATCTTGACCAGGTTTCCTTCTGTTTGTCATTGATTTCCTCGTCCCAATTCGTTTTTGTCCGCCAGATGTCTTGAATCAACTTCTTCCCTTGAATCAGAACCGGCGCTGCGAAACCCAAAGGGTCGAACGTAGACATTACGGCGCTGGTCACTTCCCTCTTTGTTGGCGTCCGCCTGCCGTCTAGCAGGTCCTTTGATGTGTTGCGTAACCCAACGTTGAAAGCTAGCGTGTCTTCTTTCACCAGCCATCTTAGCCCCAGAGTTTTCTCTTCTTTTGTTAGTTGCAGCGAGTCTTCTTTACTAATTTCTTCCACTTCCGCCAGTACTTCTGAGTCGTTACTGGCCCAATCCCTTAGGTGGAAACCTGCTTCTGCGTGAATTTCCTTCACTTCTTTTGATATCTTTTTAGCTTCGGTTGCAGACGTGAAACTCTGAAGGTAGTCATCCATGTAATGATTTCTATTAATTGCCTTCACTGCTTCGGGATGAGTCTTCTCGAAATCTTCTGCATTCTTATTCATTACGTAAATCGCCGTAGCTGGCGATGACGCTGCCCCAAAAATGAGCGACGACATCCTGAATTCTTCAGGCTTGCCCTTCCTTTCTTTCCCGCGCCACAGGAACCTCAGACTGTCTCGGTCTTCTTCCCTTACTTTGACCCGAAGGAACATCTCCTGGATGTCGGCCATCACGGCCACCGGCCCTTCCCTGAAGCGGAGCAACACTCCAAATAGTGATTGCAATAGGTCTGGCCCTGGAAGCAGGGCATCGTTGAGGCTCTTCCCCTCGCATTTAGCCGCTGCGTCGAAGACTATTCTCGGCTTCTTCTTGACTGGATGTATAACGGCAAAGTGGGGCAAATAGAACACCCTTCCTTTAGCAGCCGTTTTCGGAGCAGATTCCGCGTACCCCTTCTCTATCAGGCTCTGAATTTGCTTCTCATAGGACTCTTTGACTTCTTCATCTCGATCCAGCTTCTTCTCAATATTGACTAGGCGTCGAAGTGCCTGCCTGTAATTGTTAGGCAGGGACTCGTTTTCCCTCTTCCATAGGAGCCCCGTCTCGAATTGCCCGCTTGCCAGTCTCTTCGTAGTCTTCTCAAGGGTTTCTAATGCTCTTCTGTCGCTGTCATTTGACGGCAGCTTATTCTGGATCCCAAACGACTCCAGTTGGAAGTGCTCTCGAACAACCTCCTCTATGTCTTCTTCGGCGACTGTTCTTTTGCCATGGTGGATGAAGTTCACTATGGCGTTCGAACCTGCTTCACACCCATGCAGCACCCACCCCAAGCTAGTAAGGGAGGCTACTGGCTCCGCCGGCTTGCCCTTCTTCAGTCTTCTGGTTACTATGAGACCCCAATTGTCCTGGCCTATCAGCAGCTTGGGTCTTTCGGAGTTATAGAAGAGTTGGTCTTCAATTGCCTTCAGATGCTGGCAGTTCTTCAAAACTTCCTTGCTTATGCTTTGTTCTGACAGCTTCAGGTCGTCAATGGTTCTCGCCTCGATGGTCCTCTTGTCTCTACTGTGAACCCCTCTAATTTTCAACTTGATCTTTTGAGAGTTGTTCTTCCTCAATACCTTCCCACCGACTGTCTCGATTGCAAGAGTCTCTCTCTCCCCTTTGGCCCCAATCTTCTCGGCTATTGATGCATCTAGGAGTGTGACTGTTGACCCCTCGTCCAGTAGCGCTAACACGCTCGCTTGACCCTTGGGCCCGTAGAGGTTCACGGGGATGATCTTCAAATAAATCTTCTCTTCTCTCTTGGAGCTGTGGATTGAGGCGACCCTTTCTTCTGGTGCGCCCCCTTTATCATCTTCACTAGGCTTCTTCCCCGCGGACGTTGGCGGCTTCTCTGAGTGCAAGATAGTGTGATGCCATCTCTTGCACAGCTTGCAGACGGGAGCTTTGCAGTTGATTCTTGAATGCTTGAAACGTAAGCATTTGAAACAAATCTTCGCTTTCTTGATCAAGTCCCATTTTTCATCTATGCTGGCTTCTTTGAACTTTCCGCATTCTAATGCAAAATGTTCCTCTTCACAGATCGGACAACTCTTCTTAAATTTCTCTTTTGGCGCCTCTTGCACCGTGTTGACAGGTTTTCTCGTTCCCCTCCTTTGCTCCGCAAGCGCTTCAGGTGGAGCACATGTCGGCTTCTATTTCCAAGAAGGCTTCAATGAGTAATAACTCTTGAATTTCTTCATCTCTTCTACTTCTATGGTAGGCGAACCACCGGAACTTCATGGACGGCGGCATCTTGTCCACTATGGCCTTCATGGTTTCAGGCGAGCTTAGGTAATGCGGCTTCCTTAATGCCTTGATTGTTTCAATGGCATTCTTCACCCTGCTTGCAAACACGCATATATCGCCTGGGTTCTCGCCCACTTTTGACAGGTTCTTCATCTTCTCTAGTTCAGCCAGTGCCAATGCTCCGGGCCTTCCAAATCTTGCTTGCAACCCCTTGATGACTTCTTGCGGGTCTTCGGCGGTGAACAGTAAACTCTGGACGGCTTCTTTGGCTTTCCCCTGGATTGCTCTTCTTAGGCGCGCTAAGTTTTGTGCGTTGCTGAAGGAGGCGGCCGTGTCTTCATATGATCTCTTAAACGCCAACCATTCTTCGCAGGTCCCGCTGAAGTGGGGGAGCTCGAGGTACTTCGGTGTCGTGACGTCGCGTGATCTGTCTGATAGCTTGAGTATGACTTGGGCTAACTCCTGTATATCGCTCTTCTTTTCTTCTGGTTCGAACGGCCTCTGATCCCTGCTAGGCTTGACCCCGCTCTGGATGAACCACTTCTCCACTTCTTGAGATCGCTCGAATAATTCTTCTCCCGCTCCATCTTCTTCTTCTGACTCTGCAGTCACAAGTTCCAACTCGGCTTGAGCTACTCTTGATCGTGCCTCCGCTAGCTCCAGCTCCCTCAAGGCCACTGTCATTCTTGCTTGCGCTTCTGTTCTTCTTCTGTGCGATGAACGGACTGACTGGGTATCTAAGTCGCGGGTCGGCTTCCTTTGGCGAGGTTGATGCAGACTCTCATCTCTTGTTGTTGGCACGCTTCCTTCATAACGACGTGCTTTCACGGCGATGCTTCTATCCGGGTTATGCTGTGTGAGGTAGCTTTCCACCCGGTGTGCCGGATACGATGATTCGACTTGCTCTTCGATGGCGCGGGTCGGGGGCGCGGTGCGGGTTGACGCCCCTGGTCGCTCTTCGTTGGTGCGGGTCGACGGCGCGGCGCGGGTCGGCGCCCCTGCTTGCTCTTCGTTGGTGCGGGTCGACGGCGCGGCGCGGGTCGGCGCCCCTGCTTGCTCTTCATTGGTGCGGGTCGACGGCGCGGCGCGGGTCGGCGCCCCTGCTTGCTCTTCGTTGGTGCGGGTCGACGGCGCGGCGCGGGTCGGCGCCCCTGCTTGTTCTTCGTCGATGCGGGTCGGCGCCCCTGGTCGCTCTTCGACGGCGCGGGTCGAGGGCGCGGTGCGGGTCGGCACCCCTGCTTGCTCTTCAGTTGCGCGGGTCGAGGGCGCGGCGCAGGCTGCTTCCCCCCGTGATGATTCCTTTGCGGCAGCTCGACTGGATTGGTGTGCCCGCAGGCTAGGCGGCGGCGACCTCCTTGTTAGCGTCGACCGGCTCGCGACTGACGCGCCCGCAGTAGACTCGCTCGCAGTTTCACTGGTTGCACCCGGGCTCCAATCTGCCGACGTAGTACTTTCCTCCGTAGTCTTCGAACGCGCTGATCTTGTAGAAGGCATTTTCCCAGTTTTCTTGAACCCGATCCGACGTTGAAGGACCAAATTGTTGCGCTTGAATATGAATTGCTTGCTGGCGGGATGAATCTGGGAAGGGCCGGTAACCGTTCAGGCGAAATGAAAGCTTCTTCGGAGTGTTACTTCTTCTTTATTATAATACTGCTGGATTCGGAATATCGAACCACCGAAATTGACCTCCTTATATAGGCTGTTCTGACCAATCACAGCCCTGCAAATTTGCGCTCGACACTAATATTTTGCACACGGCACCTGTCGGGGTACGTAGCGAGGTGTCGGTGTTGTTGAGGAGAAACAAAAGTTAATGTTGAACACTATTTATTGACTCACTCTCAAACTGTTACTTAATAAACTTAATGTTAAAATGTTAAATGAAATGTTATGAAATGTTATAAAATGTTAGAATACACCCGGCTAACGCGGTAGACCAAAGTGCACTAAATCTAATGTCAAGTTATAAGTAATAAGTTACTTTAGCATGAAATAAATTTAGGTCAATGCGTCACGCCGATATTGCTAACTAAGGTGTTCGGTGAAAACACCGAACATACTCCCGGCCACGAAAGATAAGGATGCTGTGATGAAACAAATTTATGTTAGTAAAATAATGTAATGGTCATGATAATAATGTTTTACAAGGTGAAAACAAGACAACTTATGGTTATAATGTTAATAGAACAAAGTACAATTTATTTTAAATAAAACTAAAAGCTTATTGTTCCTAAAGGATTCCTAGGGACGCGAGGGCACGCCCTATTCACACTTGTATTGTTCCCTTCACTATGTGCACTAGAATTACATTCACTTGTTTTATCGCGCACTAGCACTAACACTGTTAACATTCACATCACTAACACTTCTGGTGGGTTGAAGTTCCATGCCCGACGTGATGTGGGCGCGACGCGCTCGCGTCCGCAGCCATCTGTACAGCAGCGCTCCCGCCGCCAGCGCCAGCGCGCCGACCAGCATGTAGCTCACGACATACTGATGGATGTCATGAGGGGATAATGTCTGACCGATTTCTACTTGGCTGTTTTTCATGTCATCGATCCGTTGATGTAGCTTTTTTAAGGCGTACTCCATTTCGCCTGAGTCTGTTACGTCTACGTCTTGTGTTTTTTGGAGTGGCATAGTGCTGTTGATGATTATGTTTAACTGATCCATATCCGGTATAAAAAGGTCTGGGCTCATATCTATTCTGTTTTTGTTTTGATTCTGAATGTTCAGAGTGAAGTCCTGACCCTTCAGCAGGCAACCTGGTTCTATGTAAATGACACCAGCTTTGCTCATTTGTATTTTGTATATGTGTTCGCCGCAGATTACTTTAACGGAATGTCTGTTGCAAGCATGGTACAGGAATAGTGATGGGTTTGTAAGCGATGTCCATTGGTTTTCACACTTAGTTCTCCGTACCTTGCACGTATCTGTGTCTCGGTCGAGATCACAAAAGTTGTTTTCGGTGCCGAGATGGTATATCGGCTTTTTCCAATCGCACATAAACATATCATCTTCTTGTTTGCATAGTGAAAGTTCTTCCGGCGTAATAGTGAGGTATAAGTCTCTTTTGAGATCCGTAGCGACGTATTCTGAAGACGGAGTGAGTTCTAGCATACTGTTGTTCGTCTGGTGTGGTACAGGATATATTCTGTACAACTTGAATCGGTCTCTACTGATAAGTGGGAATGTTATTCGGAAGAGGAAGTATTTATCAGTTATTCGTGCTTTAATGCTCATCAGAGAATACAGTTTTCGAATATCGTGCGGTTCAATAGGCAGTGTTAAATCGTCGGATAAATGCCCAGAGATAATGTTAAGCTCCTTTTGAAGTTGTTCAGGGGTAAGCAGATGAATGTTAAACTGTCCATGGTGGACATTGGTTAAAATATCAAGTAAAATATCTTGAGTTCTTTTTAGGTTATGCAGTAAATTACTGGCTGTTAAGGCTGTCATGGTAAATTCTTGAAGAAGCGATATGTTGTTTATCTCTTTTTGTAATTGGTTTGAGATGTTATCCAGCGTATTTAGGTGTTTGTTAATTATTTTATGTTGTTTTGCCATGATTCCTTCTGTTCTTTTCAAGAGATTGTACTCTGATTCAACAATCGACGTCTGATTCTTCCATAAACTGGCTAAGTGTTTTTCATTTTGCTGTATCATGTTAATGTCTCGGCTGTATTTTTCCGCGAATTGTTCGTCTAATACGCCGAATAGGGAATTTGCATTGTTTCCAACTGCATTGATAAGTCCCCGCCGCCGTCTGGAGTGTCCGCTTACGTGTTGCGTCATCAGAAGTGCATTGTAGTATTTCAGTTCATTACTCTCATGGATCAGCTGAGGGACTATCATGTTACATTGTTCGCTGCCTGTTGTTTTGCATGTTTTGTCCAGATATGTTGTTACTTTTTCAAACGCCTGCATTCCTTCCCAATATGGAGACTTATTTTAAATTACGACTAGGACCCAACTGTCTTTAACGAGGCTAATTCTGGAAATTGGGTCAAAGTAGAAGGATTGGTTATCGTTTAATGTCGTTATGTTATAGCTGCAATTTGCCATACTGCAGATTGACATAAAAAAGGTTAATGCCAAGGCGACATACGATAACGTGCCAGGTGTCGCTTTCCTTGTGCGTGTTTTGTTCTTCCGGGTCCCGGTGTCCTGTTCAGCTGAACTGTCTGTTTCATTTGAACTAGTTTGTTTGTTGTCTGTTTTGATTTCTACTGGCAATAAAGAAAGTTTGACTACTGGCCGCTTTATAATGCCATTTTTCGTTTTCAATGACACCACTCTGACATAACCATCATTACCGGGATGCAGATCTATCACTCGGCCCATGATCCACCGTCCAGCTGGAATGTTATCCTCATGCACTACCACCATGTTGCCTATTTGTAAGTTTTCCTGAGGTTTAGCCCATTTTTCTCTCGCTGTTAATTGGCTCAAATATTCATTCTTCCATTTTTGCCAAATCTGTTTAAAAATGTTCGTTGTTAAATGCCATCTTGTTCTGGTATCTTCCTTTGTCTCAATCACTGTTAAGTCGGATCTTCCCGTTAAAAAATGTGCCGGTGATAAATAATCCAGATCCTCAATGTTTTCTGTAAGCGAACATAACGGTCTCGAGTTCAGACACGCTTCCAGTTGTGTTAGTACCGTAGTGAACTCTTCGAACGTTAGTCTCTGTTCACCAACCACTCTTTTCAGGTGGAATTTCAGACTCCGGACGGCTCTTTCCCACAACCCGCCAGCGCTCGGCCAAGACGGAGCGTTGAAATGCCATTGTATGTTCATTTCAGCAATAACTGCCTGGCAGCTATCGCCGAAAACTTGTTGTAATTGGTTGTACTCTTCTTGTAGCAATCTATTTGCTCCGATAAAATTTGTCCCTTGGTCACTATACAAGTGATGTGGTGTTCCTCTCCTGGCCGCCATTCTCTTAAGTGCCGCTAAGAATGCTGAGCTGGTAAGGTCAGACACCAGTTCCAAATGAACGGCTTTTGTGACCATGCATATAAATACTGCCACGTAGCCTTTCAGTGTTTTCACCCCTCTCCCCTTGTTTGCCTTAATGTTCACAAAGCCTGTGTAGTCCACCCCAGTATGGTAGAATGGAGGAGCGGGGTTGGTTCTAGCTGCTGGAAGGTCACCCATTAATTGATGTTGTTTCCTTGCTTCATATTTCCGGCAAGTTACACAATTCCTTAACTGTTTTTTGGTCGTGCTGTATCCGCTTGTTATCCAGTATTGTTGCCTAAGAACAGCTAAGGTCAATCGAGGACCCCCATGGAATGTTAACTGGTGAGCTTCGTCTATGAGTAACTCCGCTAATCGACTTTTGTTAGGGATTATCTTCGGATGTTTCATTTCGTCGCTCATGGTCGCGTTCTTTAAACGTCCTCCCACTCGGAGAAAGCCGCTTTTATCGACGAAAGGGTTTAAATTTAATAGTTTGCTGTTTGTTGCCACCTTTCCGTTTTTGTTTAACATTTCTATATCTGACGTAAATGCTGTACTTTGCACTCGTTTTATAATAGCTGATTTGGCTTTACGTAGTTCTAGTAATGTTAGGTACTTCGGTAAATGTTTACGTTGCGACTTTGGCGTCAATGCCCTCAGTACCCATGCCAATACGCGGGTTATTTTTATAAGCGAATTATATTGAAATAATAAATTGTCTATTATACTATTACTGTTTACGTCTTGAACAATGTTTACCAATTTTACCCTTTTTATCTCTTCATCTGTTCGGTAGATAGGTTGTTTTTGATCTTTTTCTACGTCATAGGAGGCTAGCCATTCGGGTCCCTTCCACCATATAGGATGTTGTAGTAGTTGGGGCGCTGTTAAACCTCGGCTGGCACAGTCGGCCGGGTTGTCTCCCGATTTCACATATCGCCAGCAGTTTTCCGGCATTACTTGTTTTATTGCGTTGACTCTATTAGCAACGAAAGGTTTCCAACGCGCTGAGTCACCTTGTAGCCACCCTATGACCACCATGGAATCACACCATCCATAGATTTCTAACTGACAACTTATACTCTGTTTGATTTTGCTTATCAGCTTAGCTAATAGGTGGGCCCCGCAAAGCTCCATCCGTGGCAATGTTACGCTCTTTTTACTTGGCACAAGTTTTGATTTTGCGGCAACTATTACTGTTTCATGTTGATGTTTTGTTCGTGCGTATACCACGCATGCATAAGCTTCGATGGACGCGTCGCAGTAGCCGTGCAGTTCGATGACGTCATTCTTGTTGCATAATATCCATCGAGGAATCTTACAATGTTTAATGTTATCAATTTCCGTAGTCAACTTGATCCATTCATTATGTATGTTATCTGACACTTTATCATCCCACTGTAGGTCCTGTTTCCATAACTTTTGAAATAATAATTTTAGTTTCGTGGATAGGGGTGTCAGCCAACCGAGAGGGTCATATAATTTGGATATTTCGGATAGTAAGCTCCTTTTGGTTGGTTTCGATGTTGTTTGAGTGAAGTCGCAACGGAAGGTAAATTGATCTCCTGTTGGGATCCAGCACAAACCTATGGTTTTTAACATGTCATCATTTTTGAAGCTATAAACGATTTGATCTTGATTTGTTATGTTCCCCAATAATTCCTGGCTGTTGGATGACCACTTTCGGAGATTAAAGCCTCCTGATTTCAAGAGTTGAATCAGATCGTTTATCGATGTTTTACCCTGTTCTATGTTGTAGCAGCCGTGTAACAAGTCATCCATATAAAAACTGTTTTCCAGGACAGCAGCAGCTTCTGGAAAGTTGCATCGCTCATCCGCCGCCAACTGTTTTAGTGTCATAATAGCTAAAAACGGTGCGGCTTTTGTGCCGTATGTTACCGTGTTCAATTGATACACTTGAATAGGTTGTGTTGATGACTCACGCCAAACTATTTTTTGTAGATGTTGATCAATGGGGTTAACCAATATTTGGCGGTACATCTTCTCGATATCCGCTGTGAAGGCAAAGGGATATTGTCTCCATTGAAGTAATAACGTCTGTAGATCTTTTTGTAGATTGGGCCCTTTGAGCATGACGTCATTCAAGCTGTATTTGGTGGATGTTTTGGCGGATGCGTTGAAGACCACACGAAGCTTTGTTGTTGACGATTCTTCTCTCTGCACACCGTGGTGAGGCAGGAAGCATTCCAGTGATATGTTGTTGGTTTTCTGTTCTGGTTTCATGTGTTTCAACGCAGCATATTCATTCATGAAATCCTTGTATTTTTCGGCTAATGTTGGTTGTTTCTGTAAGCGGCGTTCCAAATGCTTTAGCTGAGCAATAGCCATGGGTTTGGAAGACCCCAGTCGCTGTTTTAGTTCTTCTTTCAGTGGTACTCTGACTTCATAGCGACCCTGACTGTTTCTTGTTGTGGTTTTTGTGTAGAAGTCCATGCATTCCTGATCTTCTACAGATAGGTTTGAAGGTTCTGAAATCTCCTCAACTTCCCAAAATTTCTGAATCTCTTCAATGTTATTTAGTACCACGTTACATTGATATGTTTTTACGTTACCGCACAGTAACCATCCCAGCTGTGTTTGTTGAGCCATCGGCTGCTGGGCATGTTCTCCTTTTATTATTCCACCTAGCATAATGTTAGCATAAATGTCCGCCCCGAACAGCAAGTCAACTGGTCGGCTTTTGTAAAATTCCGGGTCAGCTAGATTAATGTTTTTTATGTAAGTCCAATTTGGTTTAGTGAATGTTTGGTTTGGCAGACTTTTAATGAGTTCGTTCATAATGAGCACATCAGATTCGAATTCAAAGTTGTTGTACATCGAAGTACATTCAATGTTTATTATCCCTTTAGAATTGTTTTCTTTTTGTCCCACTCCAAAGATGACTCCTTTGCATCGCCGTCTCTTGATCCCTAACATCTGAGCCGCTTTCTCAGTTATTAAGGATATTTGGGACCCTTGATCGATCAAGGCGCGCATGGTTTGATAAGTTCCATCCGCACTTTTGACCTTTATCAAAGCAGTCGCTAGCAATATCTCCGCCTTTTCCTCTTGAGATGCATTCACGATGCTCGTTACGGGTTCATTGCACTTTGCGTTTTGTTTCTCAACGTTGTCGCCGGTTGACGACAGCGTTGATGCATTTGCTAATTTCGCAAATGCGTCATGCAATAGGGTATTATGTTGATCTTGGCATTTTCGGCATGTTAAATTGGAAGTGCATTGATTTCCGAAATGGCTAAATAAACAATTTTTGCAAAGTTTTAATTTGGTTGCAGTTTTTAGCCTTTGGTCGTCTGTCATTTTTAAATATGTTTTGCAATTATAAATGCCGTGTTGGTTATTGCAAAGAGGACATTTTATGTTTGATGCATGCATCGATTTCGCAACTGGTCTATTTCCGTTGCCTTTGTTGTTCTGATTTTTGTAGAAATAATTTTTCTTATTGTCCGATGTTGAATTTGGATGATTATTTTGATGAGATGACGTCTTCGTGGGCACACTATCTTTTCGGCGAACTGTTTCCAGGGATGTAAATTTTGTTTCTAAGAAGTCTAAGAACTCTGAGAGAACCGGTAGATCTTTCGAATTCTTCAGCGATTCTATGTAGTCCGTGTATGTTTCTGTGTCTAGTTTTTGACCTAGAACATGCACGATCATTGGATCCCAGGATGCGGTGTCAATTCCCAAGTTTTTAATGGCGTTAAGACATTCCAGCGTGGTGTCATGCATTCGCTTAATCTGCTGTAGTGATTGCTGTTGTATGTTTGGCAGACCTAACAAAATGTTCATATGGGAGGAGAATATTAGTTTTTTGTTGTCATACCGATGGGTGAGAATATTCCAGCACACGGAGTAGTTATCAGTACTTATCGGTAAATGTTGTATAAGTTTCTCTGCTTCTCCACGAACCTTACCCTTTAAATACTGCATCTTTTGGCCGCTCGATAATGAGGGGTTGTTGTGTATTACTTCTGTAAATAAGTCTCTAAACGATACCCATTGGTTGTAATTTCCGTTGAAGTTCGGAATCTCAAGTTGAGGTGTTGATTTTTCCCTGTGTGCTACTGACCACATTTTCGTGTTGATAGCCCTTTTCAGATTGTTGAATTTTTTCTCATACTTATCGTACATGTTGCTGTATTGTTCGTTCTCTCCCTCCAATTCGATCTCGATGTCCCAATGTAGTATGTCGATAGCTGTCCATCTAGCCTGTAGTGACCTCAAGACGTCTTCGAATTCCCACTTATCAGATATAGAGTCTACATCTATGTTTGCGGTTGTACGCACAAAAGCTTTAAAATTGGCATACTGTTTTTTCAACAAATCGTCCAACTTGCTGTTTGGCTCCTTGTTCGACTTCTGAGCTGGTTGGTTGCTCAGCTGCCTTGAGAAACTTGGTCCCGCTACCTCACCTGTTATCCCTTCTGCACGCATACTTGACGCCGATGGTGATCTGTCTCGAGCTATTGTTTGCTCACCTGTTGCAAGACTTCCTGTTTTCATGATTCGCTGATACTGTTGGTTGATCAACACTTTGGTTGACTCATACACCGTACTTGTTTTTTCGTACTCGCGATCGGTAAAATAAGGATCAGTTTTACTTACCTCCCCCTCAATTCGCTCATGATTAATTTGGTAATCATTCCAATAGCTCTCTAAAGTGCTAAGCTTCCGCTTAAAGTAATCTACAGTTTTCCTATCAGCACTATCCTTCTTCACGTTAACACCAAGTTTTATGATGCTATCATAGATCATTGATTGCGTTCCGATGAGTTCGGCCATTGTTATAGGATGTTAAAATGCAGCCCTTACTGACTATAAATAAGGAAATTTATTACTTGTATTCTCCGCTGTCAGTACTCAGCCTCTGCTGCTACTGCACTGTTCTGCTCCAATGTTCGCTCCGACAGCCCCACGACGTACACACACTGTTGTTTGTTACGATAGTTCAGACCTCGCACACCGAAATTCCGATTTCCGAAATTACGCGTCGCGTGGAACTCGTGCTCTCGAAGGACCAAAAATATGTCGGGGTACGTAGCGAGGTGTCGGTGTTGTTGAGGAGAAACAAAAGTTAATGTTGAACACTATTTATTGACTCACTCTCAAACTGTTACTTAATAAACTTAATGTTAAAATGTTAAATGAAATGTTATAAAATGTTAGAATACACCCGGCTAACGCGGTAGACCAAAGTGCACTAAATCTAATGTCAAGTTATAAGTAATAAGTTACTTTAGCATGAAATAAATTTAGGTCAATGCGTCACGCCGATATTGCTAACTAAGGTGTTCGGTGAAAACACCGAACAGCACCATTGTGGCCGTTTGTATGGGGAAACTATTTCAGCCAATTTCTGGTGGTAAAATATACCTTATAATGTTACAAACATTTTCAGCGCATGGGTATTAACTTACTCTAGCTAATTACAAAAAACCCTATTACAATATCTAGATTTTAACCCTTAAAAATAGCAAAAAACCCTTGGCGGTCCTCGTTACGGTAAGGTTTCTCAGTACTTAA
Organism: Charanyca ferruginea; assembly: GCA_947361185.1. Lineage (NCBI taxonomy): Eukaryota > Metazoa > Arthropoda > Insecta > Lepidoptera > Noctuidae > Charanyca > Charanyca ferruginea. Next base: position 12,732,074 of record OX376059.1, on the reverse strand, counting down.
ACTTATGTGCCACATGGTACATGTGGCGCCGCCAAGTGTGTGGAAATAAAATCACAGGAAATTTCTCACTTTATTTGTAGGTACATATAAAAACTTAGTAAATCCTAGATTTTCCTAACTACCATTCTATTTTATTTTATTAAACCCTTAAACTTCTAGGTAAATAAATTACAAAACAAAACTAGCACTTTATTCGATATTTGCCTTAACTACTAACAAGTTTATTCACTTAATTTCTTACAGATCAACCTCTGAAAACTTATTTCAATACATATTCACTTTAAAGTTATAAGAATGCAACTACACCTTATTTACTTTATTGTTTCAGCACATATAGCTTAACAGAATTACATCTAATTGCTAGCGCCCTACTTTAATATTCAAACAAAACGTATTCCACTTAGTTATCGCACGATTATTAATGTACACTACTTACATGCATTACGAAACATATTCACTTAGCAATTTCACGGTTAAAGCTAACACTATTTTACCTTAATAAAACATAGCCACTTAGTACTTTCACTGTTCATAACTAACACTACTTCCTCGTTATCGAAACACTTTAGCAATTTCACTTAAAGTTCATAGTTCGTCGCTAACAGCCACTCTCCTTACGATTCATTTCATTACAGGGACATATGACGAGGACCTACTACTGGGATCTCGTGTACTAGTATTTGCGATGAGTGCAGACTCGCCGTGCTTCGCTGCGATGGTTCTGGCCGCACACTACATGGGGCTGCGGCCTGCCAACACCGTGCTTTTAGTGCAGCCGATGGATCCGCAGAAGGCACATGGTGTAAGCCAATATAAATCTTGAATGACTAACAAGTATGGAGCCTAATCCAACAAACATCACTAACTTAATATAAAACCTAAAATAGCAGTACTGGTAATAGTTGCAATTCATGTGAACATTTCAGTTTTTTATTAAATTAAGTCTTATGTCAATGAAATTGTAGTCACATAACGTACGCTCGTGATTTACAAGTATGCTCGTTCATACATGAATCAATTAGCGCCTAAATGCAAACTTGTGTCGTCACTCTTGCCTACGTTTGTCTCATCTTTCACAGGAAAACTACTAGAGTACCTCCGCCTGGTTTGATTATATCTACTTCGATTGTACATACTAATGTGATAATTCTTTCTTTACAGTATAGTGAAGTAGCCGTTAAGGATTACAACCGGGGCCGACACTACCTCTCAGACTTAGCGAAACGCTCCGGTGTACCAGTGCTCGACAACGTCGAATCTGTAATGGCGTGCGTCGTCAGCCGGCTCAGAGCAACGCTATAGCATCAATAAGTGATAGTCCTGAGACTCACATACCTTAAATATATTGATGTATGGATGATAACTGTGTATACCGAAATATCAAAATATTATTATCGGTATATCGGAACCATTTTAATACAGGCAGTAGTGAAAGCCGCCTGCTAATCAAAGTCCGCCGCTTCTAATTATAATAATAGAGTAATTGAACACAACGCCAGTTGAAGCGAATCTCATCTCAAGCATTATCACATTAGCTGTGATCGCGATTTGATTTCGTATTCGTTATTTCATTGCGATGCTTAGAGAAGCGGCTAAATCACAACTCAAGTAATAAAGACATCACAAATGTAATTCATCATAAAACAATCATAGGGTAATTATTTTTACTTGCGTGGCGAAGAGTCTCATAAGAGTGTACTTATTAATTTCAAGACGTTTAGTTTAGTACAAAAAATGTCTCTCTTTTATTTCATCACTCTCTATTGCATTATCGAATGTAATAAATAGATATTAAAATAATTTTAATTCAATGAATGTATGAGCGAGAATGGATGGTGACGGTAATAAGGTTATCTTGATGAGGATATAACAAATCTCTGTGATGAATTTGTCTAGGATTTTTTTATAGTGAACTTTCAATGCATAAGCATATAATTAGATGATAACTTTACATATTAGTATTGTTACAAACAATGTACAGGTAGTAGTCGCATGTTATCGCGATTGCAGAAATATTGTCATGTCAAGCGTACACAAGAAGTTTATAGATAAAGAACTTAGTTCAAAATTAAAAAGAAAACCTTACCCAAGTCGGTAAAGTTGTCGTAAAATCAGTTTCCTTCCTCTTATGTAACTTGTGCTTCCGGAACGGAAATCAACATAAACATTTGTAATACATTGTAAAGCGTGCGTAAGCTGCTGTGATTGGTTGCCTGAATTTTTAACAGTCATTTTGACAATAGTCATTTTGGTAATTTTCGTTCCAGAAACCGTGCCTTATTTAGAACGAAATGATAGACATACGGAGAGTAAGTAATTATGTAGTGGAAAGGCCCAACATTTTTCGACTTCTGTAACCTACACGTTACATTCAACTGTAGCCTTTATCTATAACCATGATGAAAGCACAGTGTTATGTTGATCAAGATGTACTGGGGCTGATGTATTGATTCAGAAGCCAAGTAATCCTGGGAACTTCGCAGTGGGTCTATTAGCCAATTTCTAAATCTTGTTAGTACTAAATTATATTGCGTTGAGTAATGCTTATGTAGTCATCAGCACTTTAGGAAAACTGATTGAGGAAAAGTACAAATATCTTGCTCACGTAGCAATTTTAAGAGGTTTTAGTTGTTATTATTTGAATTATGGCAATGCAAAGTTAAATTTTATATATAATTAACATCTTATACTCATTTTTAATTATAATAAATTGTACCTTTTCTAAAAATATCTAATATGCATCAGAGTTAACGCTTGCAAGTGGATAATGATGAAATTAGTTTAATGAAGCCTCAATTCCATACCTAATTTAGGTATAATCTATAATACTGAGTAGTTTAGTGGTAAACATATTTGACCCACTGTCATTAAAATTTAATTCGTAATTATAAAATTCAGCAAATATTATTTGCTAGTCACACGCCCATTAACATTTTAAGTACTTTGTTAATATTGATTGATAGTACAAATATCTAATTTATAGAAAAATATGTCATATATTAATTGTAATTTTATGCCATGTACGCTTATTTTAAACTAAACATCACATATGTAAATATAGAAATTTGTAATAATCCAAGTGTTTAATTGTTGTTGCCAACTGGCAACCACTACCTTGATGCCTTAATACTTTTTCCGATTCTGTCAACAGTATCAGATCTAGAATGAATTTGTGGAAAATTAAATTGAAAAACCAGTTGCCACGTAAATATTTATGGAATGAAAGAAATCTCTTGGGCTCATAATTTATTGTAAACAAACTTAATGTTAAAAAACTGTCATTTTTTGTTTGTCTTTTCTATGTGTTTGCTCTTTAGATATTTGTTTTTCTTTCTGCATAAGATTATTAAGGTCTTTATTTTTCTCGGCAATCTGCATATGAATATTTCTGTGACCATTGGATCCAGATGGATGTTTGATTAAATAACTATTCAGTTTTACAATTTCCTTTTCAATGCGCTTCTTGTCTTCAGTAATTTTGAATTGCTCGATATTCAAGTCTTTACTTGATGACTGCTTTACATCCAGAGGGGTTTCAGATTCGTTATCTATTTCAGTTTTATCGCCCAAAGTGTTATTAAGGAAATTGAAGACATTACGTCTTTCCCTCTCTTTTTCTCGTTCATATGCTCTTTTGTTACGCTCTTCTTCTTTTTTTTGTAATCTTTTCAACTTTTGTTCTACCTAAAAATAAAAACAGAAAAAAAGTCGTCTTATTAATTTGTGGAAGCTTATACAGTAAATGTTAGCACCTATTACAAATTACTTTAAACCATTTGACCGCCACGTCAAATAAGCAAAAACTCTCCCTCGGCGCCAAACTTCGAATTATGTACCTATCTGTCGTGTAGTTGTGACCATGAAGATATAGGTATAAGCTTCTTGCTTGTGACCACGGAATAATAAATACAAGTGGAAGTGCCACGCAGCCATCGAACGTGTGGCACAATTATGTGGAAATGATCAACATTGGTTCAGTCGCGATCAACTACTTGCTGCGACGTGACATATCGCACAATATCGCACGTAAGGAAAAAAAATACAACCATGCCTTATTGTGCAATTTTTACATCCAAAAATGATAGCAGGTTAAAGAATGTTTCTTGCAGAGGTATATCGTATCACCAAAAAGTATAAAACTTTCATATGTTTCAATATAATCGATTTTTATTGACAATACCATATTTTTGCTTTGATGCGAACTAAAAACTATCTTATGTCCATTCACTAAAGTCTAAATTAGCTTGCTCGCTGTCTTGACTGTAATCGTTTTACGTGGCATAAATTCTAGAAACTTCGACGCTACTCGTTTAGGGATGGGACACATTAATGCAAATAGTTCGTGTCGACAAAACAATAACACAATAACAATAACATGTTTTTAAAGTACCTAACTTTAAAAAAAAAAAAAGTACGATTTTTAAAAACCTTTTGGCAAATAGTCATTCATTCGCGGTTAGACGTAGGCCTTTAAATATTCTGTATACATGTATATAGTTTATTTTCATGTACAAAAATTGACATGTCAATTATGTCTTTAAAAGACTGTCACATATTTAAAAAAGATATTGTCATGTCTAAAATATTGCGTCATTTCATTGGGATGTCAATCAATTTCCTACATACAATCATATTACGGACTCAATGAAAGGTATCACAGAAAAATATGTCAATACATCATTAGTTAATCATCATTTTTGATCCATTACGTGCATTAAAAAGATTAATATATTTCTTACATTGTACAAATTATCGATAACTTGACTACATCTCTCATTGAATAGCAAGATAGTTAACAGTTGCATGCGAAAATTACATCTATTCATAGTAACAATAGATGTCATGTTAAGTAATTTGGTAACAGCGCTCTCTAGCGTCGAATAGCTGAACTCGTTGGACATTGCTCGAACTGGATTGTTAGATGGAAAAAATCTCTTTAGTGATTTTGTCATGTAAAATAATAGCAACGTTCGTCAGTTGTGATACGATTTAATTTCGAACAACAATAAAATAAGCTTTTCGCCAAAGTTGCGTTCATAATTTGTAGCCAATTACATCATCGTTTTCTGTGTATTGCAAGTACATTTTAATTTGCAAATGTGTGAGTTTGGCAACACTGGATCCAGTATTAAGTAAGACTAAGGGCACTTCCTCTTGTTTTTATTATTCCGTGCTTGTGACCGTGTGTTGGGCACATTTTCACATGTTGTCATCTATACATGACTGTTGTCAAAAGGTTAATATAATAATCTAAATAATAATAATATAGAAATAATATAACATCATAATTATAAAAACCTTTTTCAAAAAAAAGAAAACCGCCTTCACACACGTTACTTTACTTTCGGAAGTCGGTGGCAATACAAAACAACAAACACAAAGGCACCGCCACCGACTTCCGAAAGTAAAGTAATGTGTGTTCTGTGCTAAAGTTATTTATCACTTTTTAGTTTTTGAAGGCTGTTTTCTTTTTTTTGAAAAAGGTTTTTATTTTTCACTTTTTAGTGTTTCCTTAACATAAATCCATTAAGAAACGGCGACACACTTCAAAGAGATTGTAAGTCCTTCAAAGATTGAAGAAACTAAAACGTCGTCTAAGTAATTTTTTTGGGAATTTTTTTGTTGATTTTCTCAAAAAGGGCTGTATCAATTTTGGTAAAATTTATATGGGACCATTTCGGAATAAACCCCTTTCGAACAAAAAAAATAATTGCAAATCCGTCTATATACGACAGAGTTATGCCCGAACATACATAAAAAAAAAATATTGTATAGACATTCGAATTGATAACCTCCTCCTTTTTGAAGTTTGTTAAAAATGATGATAATGAAATTTATGATAACATCTTTTGATTGAACATGAATCATTTTACCTTCAATGGGTCTTGAGCGGCATGTTTCTCGGAGATGGCCATGCACTGGTCGAGACTCTTCCCGACAGGCAGAACGCGTGCCTCAACCGGCTGAACGCGACCGTCGCCTGCTGCGCCGAGCCCAGTCCCCGGAACATAGCCCATTGCGAACATTATTTTCGAGGCAATACCCTGTAGAATAGTTTAAATTACTTGTTAATTTGAACTTTATAATATTTTAGTATTCATATTCAACTGTTAGAAGCATTAATACATACTCACTCTAGTATGTTGCTCCCACTGCCCAATAGGGGTGTTATTTTGATTCAGAAGACTTCTCTCAGCAATACATGCATGATTGTCAACAACTGTCTCTTCACACATGACTTTGCTTTGTGGATATTCTGTATCACTTAAACTATCATCTGAGTCACTTTCTTCTTCATTTTCAGCTACATGAAAAGTAATATCTTTGTAAAAGCTTGAGTCAAGAGACATGTGTTACAGTGATCCCTTCTTTTCGCATAATGTTCTTTTTCCTAATATACTTTGGCATTACTAGTTTAGCATAATTTGTTTTGCCATAATAATACCTTGCCATATATTTTTTTGGCATAAATTTAATTCGCATAATGTTACTAGGCATGCTGTGCAAATCTACTGCGCCAAGCTAAAGTATTGTTTTAAAAATTCAATATGTTGTGCTACAAAAGTTAGTGACAGAAACGAATCGCTGCAAAACCGACTCCACGCAGCCTTCTCTGTCCTACACCTAGAGTGTAATCTAAGCCCGCGTAGGCGCGTAGGGGCGAGACGGCCCGCGAGCTGAGGAGCAGGTGGTTTTATAGTTGGTGCGTGTAAAATACATCTGCGACAGGTTGCGTGGCACCGCCGGAGCCGTGACATAAACCATGTCTGCTGCATGTTGCATGCTTATTTGCATGCTGCATCCGCGGTGTATGCTTGTTTACATGTTTGCATGCTTGCTGCATGGATGGTAGTACTGTAGTATTATGACGGGCTTGTGACCGCAACTTCACGTCTCAGCGCGTATTTTGTAAAAATATGTTTTAATATCATTATATGTAAATAAATGTATGCTTTAGAATGTTATGCTTAATCATCATTATGATTAGAGAAATATTCTTAAAAAAAATATGTGTAAGCTGTTATGCGAAAATATAATTAGGAGAAACAAAAGTATGCTACGTTATATTAGGTCTTAAATTTTTATGCAAATGGATAGGGAACCGAGTCAAAGTGTAGTCACAACTTCAACCTCAAATGACACTAATAAACAAATGAACTAATATTATATTTTTGTTGCCCAGGGCTAATGAATATCATTTCAAACATTTATATGATTTCTTAGGAAAATTTGCCTGTTATAACATCCACAGTAGATATGCAATAATCCTTACTAAGCAAATAATCAATAGGGTTTTTTAAAGTAACTTACTATTTAATGGGAATATGTCCTCAATTTTCACTCTGTGCTCATCAGCCCCTTGTTTCCGTTTCTCTCCTGTGTGCACCCCATGCTCTAACTTGACAGAACAAGTTCTTTTTTCTAAATCTATGCTCTTTATTATAGCTCTATGCCATAAATGATACTTTTCAGTTGATTTTTTTGCTAAACCTATCTCCTGAAACCATCATATAAAGTCAAGTATTACAGTTGTGTTCTTGTTATAGAAACTAGTAGAGAAGGGCTTGAGAAATGATTAGACGTACACAGCATAGGTCAACCGGATTATGCTTATAAAATAATACTCTTAAATTAATTACCTCATTATCAGGTGGCTTCAGTTTCATCAATATTCTACTACCTATTTTAATTGAACTAAAATCAGGTTCTATTGCTTCTTTTAAATTCGATAATTGTACTAAAGCACCATGGGAATATCTGAAATGTCATTAAAACCACATTTAATTATATAAATTCAGATAACACTACAATAAGATGTCACTTGTCGGTGCGTCTATCGCCTATGCGGACATGATTAAATTTTTTCTTGTTTCATCCAATGCAATGTTTGAATACAAACGAGTGAGAGAGAGCATTTTGTTAGGTAATTATGATATGACTCACCTACATTGTTCATCACTGAATTTACATTCACCATCCAAGAAGAAAGGGCAAGGCAACATCTCAGCATGTGTTGGATGAGTAAACAGGACACGGACCTGCAATTAGAAGATTTGACTACTTTTGTTCTTGTAGTTTCATAATAATAAAAGAAAAATAAAGGTAAGCATGATTGATCTGGTTTAGCTGGATAGATGTGGAGATATAATCAGGTTATTTTGTAGCTTGGGAAGAGCAAATTTTATAAGCCAATATCAATTCATAACATTTTTCAGAATGTAAAGATAATAATAATTTTGATGATTGCGAAGACCTCACTGATGTGCATTCGATTCTGTACTGAGCTGCTGTTGCGGCATGTCGTGTAGCTCACGTCAAATTTGCTAATGATGACAGAGCTACACGGCCAAAACCTGCCGTACCGGCGTGGCAGTGCAGAATTGAGAGGCGCATTAGTGACGCCAGAGTGCTCATCGGCAAATTAATCTGCTTTAGGGAGGGCAATACTCGCCCAAGAGTGATGCGCTTTGTGAGGCTGGCATTCTCGGGGACTGATATCAGTCCTCGAGACTATATGCCTTGGATCAGAGAGTGCATCGATATCCTGAAGCATAAGGTGTATGCATGGGCAAACCGTATTCGAAGGTATAAGCGACGGGCGGAGCGATACACTCAGAATCGCACATTCCAGAGCGATGAAAGGTGGGTTTATAGGGCTTGGGAGCGACCAATTCAAAGTGTGACTGATACGCGCCTATCGAATGATGACGCCATGTGTTTGTTCTGGCGCAACATCTGGTCGGTGCCTGTCAGTCACACTGAGGGTGATTGGACTCTGGAAGTCGAACGAGCGTGCGACCCGAGGCCAGAAATGGGGGCAATTACCATCAGCCCCCAAGATGTAGCTCGTGCAGTCCGTCCACTGCCTAATTGGAAGTCTCCAGGGCCGGACGGGCTGCACAACTTCTGGATCAAATGGTTCAGAAGGTCGCACGTTTGTTTGGCGTCTCGGTTGTTAGCCTTGGAATCTGGAACATTGCCCCAGTTCCTGACGACAAGAATAACCCACCTGCTCCATAAATCAGGTAGTACTGCGGAACCCAAAAATTATAGACCGATCACATGTTTGCCGATGGTTATAAAGTTTTGACATCCAGTTTGAGAGCTAAAATTAACCAGCACGTAGACAATAACGCTATCATGTCTCCCTCTTAAAATGGATGTAGGAATGGGTCCCGCGGTACTAAGGAGCTGCTCCTGATTGACATGGCCATCAGCCAACAGGTTCGCCGATCCCGAAAGGATCTGTCGACATGTTGGATAGATTACAAGAAGGCCTATGACTCTGTGCCGCATACATGGCTCATGAGGGTGCTAGAGTTGACTATCAATCCGTCACATTATCTCTGGATGTTCTCATCTTGCTAACGAAGGCCAGGATTATCCATCAGTAACTTGCTCGGAAATACAACGTCGTGGAATCAGAAGTACCATACTACAGGTATGTGCCCGATCTAGTTCTTGAAAATGGCAATGTCACATTGTACTGGGATTGATCTATCATCACTGACAGGACTATTGTAGCCAATAAGCCTGATGTAGATGTAGTGGTAGTGGATCGATTGGAGAGGCGCGCAATGATCGACATAGAATAGAATTGACATAGCAGTTCCGCATGACGTGAACCTCGTGAAGGTCGCGATAGACAAGCAGATAAAGTATCTTGACTTGGCCCGCGAGGTTGTCGACATGTGGGATGTGGACTCAGCGATCATTGTGCCGATAGTTGTTACAGCTGTGGCTTAATTGCCAAGAGCCTCGACCAACATCTAAGGAGGCTCTCGTTAGGTGGCTGGATCAAGGGCTTGATTCAGAAGGCAGTACTTCTGGACACGGCCCGCATTGTCAGGAGGTTTCTCTCTCTGGAGCCCTGACCGCCGGTAGCTTTGACCCTACTCCCGATACCAGTGGGCTACTATTTTTTATATTTTTAAATGTTTTTATTTTAATTATTAATATTTAAAAATGTAAATTGTATATTTGTAGATTTAATGTAATTATATGTTTATAGAAATAATAAATGGAAATAATAATAATTTAATGTAAATGTAAATATTTTATACAAATTTTAAATCAAATATGTAGTAAAAACTATATACTGTGTAGTTAAAATTAATAATAATTCAATAAGACATGTGATCCTGACCTGAAGGTCTTGAAATTGGTCTTCATCCTGTCGCGGCACCACAGCACTGACCATAGCATTGTAAAGGCCTGGCTGGCCACCCCATTTGTGTGTATGATACACTGCACACTTCATGCCCAGCAATGAACACAGTTCATCCTATAAAATAAAAGAGAATAAAGATAAAGGGAAAGTATATATCTATACTAATGTTCTTTTTCTTCTTTATTTGGCGATCAGTTGCAAGACTATAAGCAGATAAGGTAATTGAATATGGCATTTATGCAAAGAGACCAGTGTCCAGTCTACCTTTTTAGAGCACAAAGAAAGAAAGAAAGAACAGTCAACCTTCCTTTTTAGTCTTTTTACCATCAGTGATGGTTTTTAGAGATCAATGGACAGGGCATTTGAATGAACAGCATGTTTCTTTTTGAATTTTGACAATTTTAGACTGAATAGTAGGAACACAAAGATATTTGTGGATCTTCTCATTTCTTGAAAACCACAGGGAACTTGTAATGGTATAGTCAACAGCAAAAGTAGATGATCAAAATCAGAAAATCAATACTAATTTACTAACACTAATTTATATAATTTATTACTAGTTTATTTATTAAAAGTATGAGATTGTCACACACATACTTTTGAATCACTTCGACGCCACACAGTTCTGACGCGAACTCCGTTCATTAGTATTCAATTTCTGATTTTGATCATCTACTTTTGCTGTTGACTGTACACAGATTGTTGTTTTGGACATGTTGGATGTACAGACGCCAGCACATCAAGCCATACCTAACTGTCAAATTTTCCCAATTAAATATGAACCTTATGCTTTCGTAATAAAGTTGAAAATCTATCAAAGAAATTTGACAGATTGTAGTAGCTTAATGTGCTGGCCTCTGTACATGACATTGCTCTTATTGGAAGAGCCCCACAGTGTGATTCCTTAAGTTCAGATGGGCTTCAACATAGCATTGACAATCAAAATAATATGTGGTTGACATTAAAAGAATATAGTAATACAAAATAAAAGTAGAAGAACATCATAATTCATCATAATTGCATGAGTGTTCAGAAAAAAAATACCTCTATATCAGTATCATGATCAGCTGCATCTTTAGAATTATCCGATTTGTCATCTTTAGCTTCTTCATATGCACCACTTTTAGCCATCTCTTGCTGAAAACAACAAACAATTCTAAGACTAGTATTACAAAACAATATTTGATTCAACCAACACTTACATTTACATACAATTTTTTAAGGCTAGATTTGTTCTACAAGTACATTCATTTAAAGGCATTGAACTAATATTACTACGTATAGAATAAACGCCGCGAACAAACATCAGTGCACCAAGTAAGGCAGTTCGGGGCGGGCGGGGGTGGGGCTAAGGAGTCAAAGATGCGATGTCATCGTCATAGAAGCAACACTTTGTTTATATTCTGCCTACTCGTATTTAATTGGGTACCGACCGGAAAACAGTAAAATAAATTGAAAGTGGTTACTAGACAGATTATTTTAATTATAATATTTATTTTAGATACCTATACTGGATTTACTCTGCGGAACAATCAACAAACAATACAATTTCATCATACATTTTCATATGGCTTGTATGTATGTACTTATATTAACTGGTTGATGGTGGTTAAAACTTAAGGTAAAATTTGTAAGGAGGTCTCATTCCTTTAAAATTTTACTCTAAGTTTTTATACAAATCCATTTTTCCCTATCTTTACGGCCCAGACGTGGAAACCTTGAATAAACAAAATGTAACAAATTATCTCTACTAAAACTCAATAATTGTTATTCATCTTTCATGTTTTATCTTTTTTCATTAGATAACCACAATCTGTTCTATTTTAAATATGTGTAAAATTACTATTTTCCTCTATAAAATGAAATGTCCGCTAATTCTATATTCACTTAGTATACACACAATGTCACATCTTTAACTTTTAGTCTATGACAAATGACGCAACATGGCGACCGCTAAATATTTTATCCGAACTAAGTTTTAAAATATTTATCTAGTTACTCGCCGATGGAAAGTTATTCCTTTGCACTTGTCTGTATTTCTTTAATTATTAGTGCAATATCGTAACACACACAAAGGCATATTTAATGAGATATCACGTTTTTTCGTTTTGAAACAAACAAGACTTAGGCGATCAAGAGCTAGCAAGCCACTAAGTGAAGTGCAGCCCGCGGGCCGCACTTGTATGGAACACAGTAGTGATGAGTGGCGTCTTCTCTATACGTAGTATTAATAACTCAGTGTTTAAAGGTTGAAGATTATGACACAGTGATTTTCTCATGAAAATTTTTAAAATACTGATAATTATTTATGTATTTACCATGAACAATGCATACTCGTCATCCAATTCATCTTTAGGTTGAGTAGATTGAGACTCAACTGTCTGCGCATCTTTAGAAACTAGGGCTTCCAAGTTCTCTCTAGTCAATTGGATAAGTTGCTGCAAATCTGACTGCAAGGATAATAGGGATTCTCTTTCCGATGATTCATTAACAGTGTCGAGGGTTTGGTTGACCATTGTCAGCTGGAAATATCCAATAGAATTAGTTATAATCTTGGAAAGTTTGAAAGCTTTCTTCATTATATATTTATATTACAAATCAGGAGTTCATTGTAAGTAGGTACCTGTTCTTCATACTGCTTTAAAGATTGACGCAAATCATCCATGTTTGATTATTTTAATTTGTATATGATTTTCTTATTAATAAATCTCAGACAATAAACTTGAACAAGCTAGAATAACAATCTAATATAAAATCCATTTTTTGACAGCTGCCTTATAACGTTCCGATTACCTAAAAGTTAACTCTATAAAGTAAATATATAAACTGCCTTGCATTGATGGATTATCTTATTTATTACTCTATAAAGACATTATAATACAGTATAGTACGTATCAGTTTTTACAAAACACATAAAGATTGTTATGCGCATGAAATAATGGTTACAGTCTATCGTACGTAGCTAGCGATGGGATCGAATCAAAGAGTATAGTGTTAGCGATGGGCGACTCGAGTTATCTAAAATCTAACTCGAGTAACTCGGGCTAGACCGTAAGCGAGTCAGCCCGAGTTAAAATATCTGCAAACCGAGTTGACTCGGAGAACGCGCGCGGCGAGCGGTGCGTCGTCGTCGGGTTGGCGCCGGTTGGCGGCCCGAACCACGGTGGTTAAGCTTAGAACATTTTTTTAATTCAAAGTAAACCTTACGGTACAGCGGTATTATCTCGTCACTACCCGCTAGATGGCACTTAAATAAATTTAAAATATTTTTTTGTGTTTACACTGGTATCATCACATTTTTGAGCGCTGGCAAGTTTCATCCTCTGAGCTAAAAGGATGAGGGTTGTGATAAAAAAAATATCGATAATTAGATCGATTCGAACTTTTTTTTGGATCGCTGCATAAATATTTTTGATTGCAAATAACTGTTACTGTGGGTTCTCTTTGTATATTATAATATATATTTTAGTACTAAAATAATGTATATTTGTTTATACTTTTCAACTCTGAGATAAAATTTAAACTAGATTCATCCAGTTAATCGATTAATGTAAGCAAAGAATCGATTAATTATTTTCATGAATGACAACCCTAGCTGTTTATGTCTGTCAAATTTCAAACAATCAAAACAACTTTTATAACGTTTTCTTTTCTCGTTAGCGCAACAAGTAATATCCGTGGATTTCTGTATTTTATTGACTTGGCTGGCTTTTTGGATTTTTCTCTTTCGACTTTTACGTTTGACTTCGGCTCGTGCTTCCGGACTTTGTTTGTTTTGTGATTTGGATACCGTTGATTCCGTCAAAGTGAAGATGTCTGAGAAAAAGTGTTGTGTTACTAATTGCGATAAATCGCGTAAGTATCATTCATCAATTTACTCTGGTGGATAAAGTCACTAATCATGGATGATTCCTTTGGCCAGGGTTATATGTTTTGTAAGTGGTTTTTAAGGTTTCGTACCCGAAGGGTGTCAAACGGGAGCCTAGTACTTAGCCTCCGCTGACCGTCCGTCCGTCTGCTCTGTCAACAGGCTGTATGTTTTGAACCGTAATAGTTAGACACTTGAAGTTTTGGTCAGTGCGTAGTCTTATGAAATTTTCACAGATTATACAAATAATAGAAATAAAATATAATATATATACATATACATATAATTAAAAATGGTAGAGTGGTAAGAGAACCATTCTCCTACTTCCACTTCACCAATTTTTCTTAATTCATATCTAAAAGTATTGTAAGGGTTGTGTTCTTTTGTTTTTTAGAAGTGTTTTGTTAGTAATTTACCTGTTTAAAATTTTTATTATGGGTTACTATACAATACAGCTATATTATACTAGGGAATCATGTTCGAGTAACCTGCGTAAATTGTTTGAATAGTCTATAGATAGCTATCTACATATCCTACCCTATATATCAAAATTTTATTACACTAAATAACATTCATGTATCTTTTGTTTTGACAGGACCGGAATTTTCTTTGCATAAATTTCCGAATCCATGCAAGGAACCAGAGAGATTCCGCACTTGGCTGTATGCAATTGGGGGTGATATACTATCATTGAAAAATGATGTGATATTTAAAAATCGCAGAATTTGCCAATATCATTTTTTACCACAGTACATATCCAGCAAAATGTTAACTGCTAATGCTATACCAACGCTGCATATGGCAGGTAAGAACCTACCTATCTTTTCATAGTTTCAGGACAACTACGTAAGATGTGATTCACTAATTTTCACAATAAAATCTTTTTCATAGGTTCTGTTGCTAAGAAAAGGGTGCCGTTGAAGAATGTCACTAATGAACCACGGCCAAATGTAGAAAAACATCCAACTCCCTCCACTTCTATGGGTATGTTGAACACAACACTTTTTGTTCCTAACAATAGTATGATAAAATGACAGCTATTTTGAAGAACATAATCAACTGTACTATTTTGAGTATGTATTAATTTGTATAATACACTATTTTTTAGAGTCTGTTGCTGAGGGGAGGGAGCCCTGGAAGAATGTCACCATTGAATTACAGCAGAATGTAGAAATACAACGGACTCCCTCCACTTCTATGGGTATGTGGAACACATGATTTTGTTTGTTACAATAGCATAACATGCAGCTATTTTAGCCCTTACACGACCATTTAGGTTGCTAATTAGTATGTTACTGTGTATTTTAGGTTATTTAGACGTAAAACAAATAAAATTCGTGAAAAAAGTACAAAACATAATGTCATTTTTTTGGAATTTTATGGGAAATATTTTTCCCAATGGACTATAAAGGTAACAGAAATCATAGTGAGACTAATAATAATAAATAATAATAATAATATGTGGGGACATTTCACACACGGCCATCTGACCCCAAACTAGGAAGACCCTGTACTATGGGTGTCAGACAGCTGATATACATACACAAATATATTTTAAATACATACATATATAGATAAACAACACCCAGACACAAGGCAAACACAAGTGCTCATCACACAAATATTTACCCTGGGCGGGAATCGAACCCGCAACACGCTGCGCAGCAGTCGATCGCTCAGCCACTGCGCCAACCGTGTCGTCAAACTTATTAGACTTATTTTGTATTTCGGCTACTGCGGTCCCATCTTCAACATCTTGAACGATAACTGTTGATCTCCTTCATACATCCAATTCAAGCTTGTCTTCTCTATCACTGTTGCATGCATGAGTATCGGTAATATTTATGTCATCATCTCATATGTGGAACTCTGCACCCTCTTCTAGCAATTTCTGTGAATAAAATAGAAGCATACAAGTACATGTAAAAATTATTATCATAAAAACAAAGTACTAATAGCATCGATAATATGTACTACTTTCTTTGCTAACAGTGAAAAAAAAACTTCTTATAAGTACCACAGGGAATTATTTTACCCAAACAATGATTTGTGATTTTCCGACATTTGTTTTTATTTATTCAAATATACGTCAATGTTGCACAAAAATATACTTACCGAATGACATAAAACATGTGAGAAAACACAGCATAATATATTATTACAAGACACAAAAAAATAAACAATTAATAGAGTACAGTCCGCTAATGTTTTATCATTGGCGCCAATTAATTTGACAGTGTTTTTTTTTTGTAAACTCCCGTTTACGTAATTATTATTGCGTTCGGCATACGTTCTATTTTGACATTCTGAATAAAAAAATGCAGTTAAGGTTTTATTAAATTCGAGAATTACTAATTTTAAAATAGGGAAATATTTTTCCCATAGATGTGAAAGGGTTAAAGAATATGGTGTCCCAAAGTCAAAACTGTACTATGTAGTTTGATCTAGTTGATCAATTACTTTTGTTTTACAGACGTCATTCCTGAAGTTTTGAAGAACAATGATGATGTGCAAATTATGGTGGCTCAGGATTCTTCATCAAAAATAAAAGTATCAAAAGGTAAATAAATCTTGTTTGGTTATTAATTTAGACATGTTTGTTTATTCACCATATATTCCACACTTATTATATTGATACGGTTGGCGCAGAGGCTGAGCGATCGACTGCTGCGCAGCGTGTTGCGGGTTCGATTCCCGCCCAGGGTAAACATTTGTGTGATGAGCACTTGTGTTTGCCTTGTGTCTGGGTGTTGTTTATCTATATATGTATGTATTTACAAAAAAAAAAGAAGGTATTTGTGTATGTAATGTATATCAGCTATCTGACACCCATAGTACAGGGTCTCCCTAGTTTGGGGTCGGATGGCCGTGTGTGAAAATGTCCCCACATATTATTGTTATTTCATTTTTTCATTTGAATTACATATTTCATTATATTTTTAAATATTAGTAAAAAAATAAATAAAAACATTTAAAAATATAAAAATAGTAGCCCACCGGTATCGGGAACAGGGTCCAAGCTACCGGTGGTCCGGGCTCCTGAGAGAGGAATCTCCTGACTGTACGAGCCGTGTCCAGGAGTACCGCTTTCTGTATCAAGCCCTTGATCCAGTTGCCTAACGAGAGCCTCCTTAGGTGTTGGTCGAGGCAACACCCGGACCCTCCTATCCAGGGTGTCAAGTTCCGTCTGAGAACCGGCATGACCCATTCGTTATTATTATTATTATAGGGTCGCTTCTAACAATTTTTTTTTTTTTTTTACTTTTTTTGCCTTTGCGCCTGTAGGATAATGATGTGAGAAATCTGGGAACTACACTACTTAACAGCTAATTCAAATAGCTCTGTTAATATAAAATTATTAAATTTATTTTCAGGAAAAAAGGGCAAACCCTTATCAAAAATCTACTCTACTGAGGCAAGTGCTCTTGTACGCCAGATACAAAGTCTAAAGAAGACTAAAGCGACATATGCTATGAAATTAAAAAAGGCATTAAATCTGTCAGAGAACACAAGCTTCCAAAAAGTTCTTAAAAATTTCTCTACAATGGCTACAATATTTACTCTTCTTCAATTCAGAGAAGGAGGTAAAAATAAATCAGGCCGAAGATACACAAATAAAGAAAAAATAATGGCACTGGCGCTATATAAGCAAGGACCAAGAGCCTACAAGTGGCTCAGAAATGTGTTTGTGCTACCAACTCCTTTATCATTGAATAGAATGATAGTGAGGGCCAGTTTAAAACCTGGTATCAATGAAAACTTATTTAATGAATTGAGAAAAAGGGTCTCAAAAATGACAACCAATCAAAGACTCTGCTCATTATTATTTGATGAAATTGCTCTGGCACCACATTTTGACTATAAAGGAAGGACAGACATGATCACAGGCTTTGTTGATAATGGAAAATGCATTGCAAAGAAAATTGCAGACCATGCACTAGTCTTCATGATTAGGGGAATCCAATACAATTATAAACAACCTATAGCCTATTCCTTTTGTTTTGGAACCACTCCGGCAAATGAACTGGCACAACAGATCAAAGAAATTATACAGAAGCTACATTCAATTGGCTTTAAAGTATTGACTACCATATGTGATCAAGGCTCAACTAATGTAAGTGCAATCAACAAATTAATACAGAGTACTAAGGCAGACTATCTACGACGTAATGAGGAATTTAAAAGAAATGTCTTTGAAATTGATGAGGAGGAAATAATACCATTATATGATCCACCTCACCTACTCAAAGGCATCCGCAATAATTTAATTACAAAAAATTTAAAATGTGCCATCAATAATGAAATAAATATTGCTAAATGGGAGCATCTAGAAATGCTGCTTAAAGAAGACCCAGGGTTTGATGGTCTTCGAATGCTGCCTAAATTGACAGAAAGTCACATAAACCCAAAAAAAATAAAAAAAATGAAAGTAAAATGTGCTGCTCAAGTACTCAGCCACTCAACCGCAGTATTTATGGGATATTTAGCAAGTGAGTAATTTTGTTTTGTACATATATAAACTTAACAACCATAATAATATGCTCTTCTTCTTCTTCCTGCCCTTATCCCATGTTACTTGGGGTCGGCGCAACACGTTTTCCTCTTCCATTCCGTCCTGTCCAACGTCATGTTTATGATTATTAATTAATAATTATTAAAAATAACATGCCATGTTTTGAACAAAAAGCAAAAGAAAATAATTGAGAAAACACAAAATGATCGAAACAAATAAATAATAGTTATGTCAAATTACCTACAACCATTCCTTTAGGTCATATAATACCTGGTCAATTAGCCAGCCTTTAAGTTTTGCTTTGAAAGTATTGTCAGACTTTGCGCTTAAAATATCATCGGGTAGTCGATTGTATACCGATGGACCAATAACATGAATTAACCTTCCAGATTTCGATAGGGTGTGTGGGTATCCAGCTAATTTGTTTCTATTACGAGTATAGTAGTCACGTCTATCTCCGCGTTTATTGTATTCGTTTAGGTGTTGCCTTACCTATACCGCCGCATGTAATATCACCATAGCGGGAACAGTTAATATTTTTTGCGCTTTAAAAAGTGGTCTCGCGGTGGCTTGGTTTCACTGACTACATTTTCATTCATATCATTCTTCACACAATCCATCCATCTTTTCTTTGACCTTCCTCTCCCTCTCCATCCATCTAAATTAATATTCATAGTTCTTTTGGTCACATGCATTTCATCTCTTCTCTTCACATGCCCATACCAAGACAAACGATTCCCTTTCAACTTTTCTGTCACTGACGCCACTTTCAAACTTCCTGTAATATATTCATTTCTCACCTTATCTATTATGGTAACTTCACACATCCATCTCAACATTCTCATCTCCGCTACGTGCAATCTTTTTTCAGCCATGTTCTTCAAGGCCTAACATCATCCATAATCCATAATAATATGCTAATCCACTATAATACACTGAAAGACTACAGATTTGTGGATAGATAGATAGAGATAGATTAATATGGCCATTATGTATGACAGCATGGTATCTGAGAAAACTGTCAATCTCTTTGAGTAAAACAACTAGGAGTTGTCAGTGATTTCTAATGTATTCATGATTTATTAGATTCGGAAGTGAATATAAATATAATAATATAATATAGTAAGGCATTTTTCTGTACCCAAAGGGTGCCCAACGGAAACCTATTACAAAGCTTCCGCTATCCGTCCGTCTGCCTGTCTGTCAACGGGCTGTATCTTTTGAACTGTAATAGGTAGACACTTGTTTTTTTTGACTTTGCATAGAGTTGCTTTAGTAATACACATACTATGGCTGCAAATAGAACAAATAATAAAATAAAGTTTCAATGGTATGTTGGTACGGAACCCTTTATGTGCGAGTCTGACTCGCACTTATCAGTTTTTATTATTATAGAGTACACAAACTGCATCAACACTTGTCATGTGATGACTACATAGCCGCATCAGTGTCACATAATATAAAAGTAAATAGTTTGAATGAAAACTTGTTCTAAATAAATTATTTTTGTTATGTTTCAGGAAAAGGAATATTAGAAGAAAATGCAAAGGAAACTTCTAGCCAGAGTCTTAATATTTTTTGACAACCTATTTGACTCCGTAAATGGAAGTTTTTATAATTATAAAAGAAAACCTGGAAAAAAATTACTTGGGCCTCTTACACCAAATTCTCCTCATCAAGAGGTGTGGAATGAGGCAAAAGCAGTATTAAAAACGATGAGTTTTGTCGACACACGCAAAAAAACAGGGACAGTGCCTTCCATTACTAATTGGATAAAAACTTTAGAAAATTTAGAACATTTAAAAAATAAATTATTTCAAACATATAACATAAAATCCATATGGCTACGACACTTAAATCAAGACCCACTCGAAAACTTTTTTGGGTGTGTTCGTAGCCATGGATGTCGAAATAACAATCCCACATGTGCAGGCTTCGAATCAGCATTCGCCTCGCTGCTCATTAATAATTTAAGTGGAAGGCACTCCCCTGGGGCAAACTGCGAAAGAGACAAGTGCTCAATGTTTACTTCATTAAAAAATATATTTTTTCAAAATTTGCCACCTTCCACATCTCAGAATATGGAAATTGACATGGAAGATTTGAATTGTGACTATATTATAAAAGACATAAAAATTAAAAAGAACAACCCTAAACTGTGGTCCATATTAGAATATGTATCTGGATATGTAGTAAAACAAACAAAGAATAAAATATTTAAATCGTGCGTATTATGTTCAGATTGTTTTATAGACAAAAATATTCAAAATCAAAATGTTATTGCTTTTAAAGAATATGAAGAAAATAAAAAATATTTAACATATCCTACAGAAAATGTAATAGAATACTTTTCAATGCTACAAGACCTAACAATTTACATAATAAGGAAAAGAAATCAACAAAAAGGTATTAAAAACTATATTAAAACAATATTAAGCATTCATTGTGACTATAATTTTATTACATGTCCAGTACATAAAAAAAAATAATAGAGTATACGGAGGAATTGGCATGTAATTTATTTTTATATAATTGGTGTAAAGATTGCAATAAATTGTTAAATGGCAGCAGAATATACTATCCAGAAGATGATGAAATTCAAAAGGAATGTTTTAAATATTGTAAAAAAAGACACAATAAATAAATTGTCATATTTAAATACTTGTATTAATTAATTTGGTTTAACTTTATTCCTTTACCTGAAACTGAAAACGCTAATTTTATGCGTAAATCAAGGTGCTCAGGTACCTAGTTGTAGTTATACCTACATATTCGAATATTAGTAACTTTGTCACTTCCCGCTTGAGGCGCTGCAATCGCCAACCATTGAGTTGACACTCTATCTCCTATTATAAAATGTACTCTGTGGCCCGAACCTAGCCGTAGCCCGGCCGCCTAGCCCGCGAGTCGCGAGTCCCGAACGACTCCGAACGAGCCCGAATCAGCCCGACGACCGAACGTCCGAGCCGCGAGGGTAAGAGATAGTTCTCGTTGTTGGTTTCTTATCAGACGGTTAGTCAGACAGAACTGATAAGTTTTGAGATAGCCAGCTCGCTCATTTGTTTTGTTTACGTTTACCATTCGTAGTAGTTCGTTTTCTAATGTGATTGTGATATTTGTAAACACTTTTAATAATAATAAACGTCTGATTTTTGAACGGGCTCAATTTTATTTGTCTACCATTGACTTGACGCCACGCAGCCCGCTTGACCCGCACGGCTTACCGTGAACGTAGGTAACTAGCAACCCGCGGAACGATGCACCGAGTTGAGCATTTACTGACTCGGACGGACGACCCGACGACGCGGCGACGCGACGGATCTTAAGGCAGACCGAGTCGAGTCAACTCGAGTTGCAGCCCGAGTTGGTAACCGGGTCAACTCGAGTTACTCGAGTTACCAAAAAGTCGACTCGGCCCATCGCTTACTCCTACTCTTTGCACTCAGTCAAGCTATATCTGGGCGGATTTTTTTAAAAGTGTACCTTAAGTTTTCATGATGTCCCTTAAGTTTCGATTTTTTTTTACTTACGTCGTTACAAAAAACTAATCTTTTTTAACGTCACTTGATAGAGCATATGTTTGGTAGCATAGCTGTGTTTTTTTTTCATTGTTTTTTGGTTCATTGATCATTTTTCAGAGCAATAAAATTACTAATCAACAGGTTTTTGCCATGTCCCCTCGTCTCGTAGTTACATTAAAAGTAGCATAATAGTTTAGTAATCAGTATGTAGATTGTAGCGGTAGCGCGACCTCTGCGCGCCGCCATCCTGAAAGCATACACATGCGTCCTTCCGCCACGGAGCGCGAAGCGCGAACGCAGACTAAAGCGCCCCTTACAGTGTTGCCACATGCCTTGAACCTTTTATCTGTAGAAGAAACTCCTAAAATCTGTATTAAATCTGTATGCTATTTTAACTTATAATCTGTATAAAATCTGTATAATCAAATTAACCAAAATAGAATATTAATCATCATAATCATTGCTTCTTTTGAAAAACAAGGGATAAGTACTAACGTGATATGGTTTGATTATCGTATATTAAATAAGAACATACACTAATTAATAAAATGGTAGTTTTATTTAAGTACGTATGTACATACATAGTAAAATTAAAAACATAATTAAAACAAACACACTTATTAAAATTTTAACAATTCCAACAAACGAAACAAAAATTACTTTT
Source organism: Charanyca ferruginea (assembly GCA_947361185.1). Taxonomy (NCBI): domain Eukaryota; kingdom Metazoa; phylum Arthropoda; class Insecta; order Lepidoptera; family Noctuidae; genus Charanyca; species Charanyca ferruginea. Next base: position 12,709,337 of record OX376059.1, on the reverse strand, counting down.
TTAGTCATACATATTTTTGTTAAATTTTAACAGTAATTTATTATCAACCTCTAGGTTATAGCAAGGTTTTTCACCATAAATTAACCATAAAGAATAGGATCATACAATGGGTGTGTGTAATGTAACGCGATATCTAAGTCATTTATTTTGATTCTATTTTAAGTTGAAGTAATTTAATCAATAGAGTTAGAAAATTCTCAAATTCTGTATGAAAATCTGTATCCAGTGCTAATCTGTATCACACATCGAAAATCTGTATAAATACGGAGAAATCTGTATATATGGCAACACTGGCCCCTTAGAAGCGCGGGATATTTATGGTTTGACCCGCGGAGTGAATCGCGACCGCGATCGATCTAAATACTTCGGAATCCTGCGCTCTGATTGGTTGTACATATTTTAGCATTTAGGTATATCACTACGCATAGGTTTAAGTTTGTAATATAATAGGGCTCATTTTATTTTAATAAATTATTGTCCGGTTAAGCAGCATCAACCTCAGAGAGTTGTTGCGCTGCGAGTGGTCATATCAAAAAAAAAAAAAAAAAAAAAATTTTAATAAATCATTCCATTTTCTACACTCGCTCGGTGTTGTCATTTACCCATAAACTTTATACTAGAGGACACTCGCCTCTAAATTGGTGACCCGACAATCCTGAATCAAGACGCCTACCTTCAGATACTTCTAATAGTGAAGAACCGTCGAGATCAAGTGAAACAGCATCATGTCAAGGGATAATGCCGAAGATTTCTGTGACGCCCAAGGAACCGTGACAGCGAAGAGCGACGTGGCTACGGTATCATTACCAGCACGAATACCACCTTTTTGGCGCCAAAACCCCCGTCTCTGGTTCGCACAATTTGAAGCCGCCATCGCTGCCAGTAAAATCGGAGAAGAACAGAGATTCAACCTCGTCGTCACACAGCTGGGCTACAACGATTTAGAACAGATTGGCGATATCATCCTCAATCCACCTAGTTCTGGCAAGTACACCGCACTCAAGAACAGGCTGATATCAACATACCAGGAATCAGACCATCGCCAGCTACAGAAATTACTCGGCGGCCTCGAACTCGCCGACCAGAAACCTACCCAGCTACTTCGCAAGATGCGTGATTTGAGCGGGAAACTCCTAACAGATGAAGCACTCCAAGTCATGTGGCTCAACCAGCTGCCCACGCAAGTCCGCGCCGTGCTCTCTGTAAACACCGAATCCACGCTCGAGATACTAGCTGCAATGGCCGACAAAATGATGGAGCACTTCGAGCCAGCATCAGTCGCCGCAGTCTCCACCGCAACCACGTCAAGTCAACGCGAAAGCCAACCGAATGCTGCATCCATGACGAACTTACAAGTCGATTTGTTATCAAAACAAATCGAAAAATTATCACTCGAGATCGCTGACCTACGCACGAGTCAACAACAGCGCGCGGCGTACCCCCGCCGCCCTCGCCCCCGTTCCCGCCACCAGTCCGCGTCGCGGCAACGCAGCGGTTCGCGCCAAAATTCCCGCGCGCCAAGCAAGCCGGGCGACGCTGATTGGCTGTGTTGGTATCACCACCGATTCGGAGAAGAAGCTCGCAGGTGTGAGTCCCCGTGTTCAACAAAGAAGCGGGAAAACTAGAACATACATCGACTGTGGCGGGAGTCGATGTTAATCAACGAAGCCACCGCCTATGCATCACCGACATTAACAACAGAGAGAAGTTTCTTGTCGACACCGGAGCCGACATATCTGTGTTAGCAGCAAGAAACAAACAATATTTGAAGCCGACAGAAAACACCTACAAATTATTCGCAGCGAACGGCACAGAAATATGTACCTACGGAGAGCGTACACTCGAGCTCAACTTAGGTTTACGTAGAAAATTCAGATGGACATTCGTCGTCGCTGACGTGAAGACATCGATACTGGGCGCAGATTTTCTAGTAAATCACAAATTACTAGTCGACTTACATCACCGAAGACTAATCGACCGCGTTACCGATCTCAGCGTTAACGCCGTCCAAGTACAGTCAACTGAAGAAACCGTCTACATAATCGACCGTAACCACGCCTATCATGACATCCTGAAGAAGTATCCAGACATTCTGCGACCCATGTCACTCAAGACTCCGGCTAAACACGACGTAACACACCGCATAGAAACAACAGGACAACCTATTTACTCGAGGCCACGCCCCCTTCCTCCGAACAAATACAACGCCGCAAAACTCGAATTCGAAAAGATGATGGAGATGGGTATCTGCAAACCTTCGAAGAGTCCATGGGCCAGTCCACTACACGTCGTCAAGAAAAAAGATGGTTCACTACGTGTATGCGGCGATTACCGAAGACTTAACGCCGTGACTGTACCCGACCGCTATCCAATTCCGAGAATTCAAGACTTTACGTACCAACTACACGGGAAAAAAGTCTTTTCAAAACTGGACATGAAGATGGCATATTTTTCTATACCAATCGATGAAAAAGACGCTGCAAAGACCGCCATTATAACACCATTCGGTCTCTTCGAGTTTAACTGCATGACGTTCGGCCTACGCAACTCAGGTCAAACGTTTCAACGTTTCATGCACGAAGTATTACGTGGACTCGATGACATAGTATTTTGTTTCGTCGACGATTTACTTGTTTACTCTACGAATGAAGAAGAACACCAGCGCCACCTACATCAAGTACTTGAACGATTGAACAACTATGGCGTCACGCTCAACATCGATAAGTGTGAATTCGGCACGAACAAAATACAATTTCTCGGATACGAAGTCACGCAAGACGGAATCAAACCCACTGAAGATCGCATTCAAGCAATAATCACCTATCCGAAACCAACTACAATACAAGAACTCAGAAGATTTTTAGGCATGATCAACTTTTACCGCAGCTGCCTACCTCATCAAGCCGAACATCAAAACCTACTAAACAAGTACCTACACAATAGCAAAAAGAACGACAAATCACCAATCGCCTGGACGCCTGAAGCCGAACAAGCCTTCGAACAATGCCGCCAAAGCATACTCGAGGCGACCGTTCTGACGCATCCAATACAAAACGCTCCGCTTTGTTTACTTACCGACGCATCTGATACCAGTCTCGGCGCCGTACTTCAACAGAAGGTTGACAACGTGTGGAAACCACTCGCCTACTACTCCAAGACAATGAGCGAGACGCAGCGAAGATACAGTGTGTACGACCGCGAACTACTTGCGATGTACACAGCTGTTAAGAATTTACGTCGACTGATAGAGGGCAATGACCTCACGATCTGCACCGATCACAAACCTCTAACGTACGCGCTTACAAGAACGCCGAGCAGTACCGATACACCAAGAAGAGAGCGACAACTTCACTACATAAGTCAATTCTGCACAAACATCAAGTACATTCATGGCGATAAAAACGAAGCAGCTGACGCGTTATCACGGATATCAGAAGTCGAACTACTGAACTCAACTATCGACTACAACAAACTCGTTCAAGAATATGAAAACGATGCTGAGTTACAAGCTTGCCTGAACAACCCCAAACTCAACTTTACCCGACTGACTATGCCCGGAGTTCAACGACCTATACTATGCGAAACATCTACAGCGAACATTCGACCTTATTTACCATCAACTTATCGTCTTGCCGCCTTCAAAGCGCAACATGAATTAAGTCATCCCGGAGTTCGAACATCAAGAAAAATCATAGCAACGAAGTACTTCTGGCCTTCTATGAACCGGGACATAGCTACATGGGCAAGGGCCTGCATTGGGTGTCAGCGCGCTAAAGTTCATCGACACGTGAAAAGCCCACTCGGTGAATTCCAAGAATCTACTAGGTTCGCACATACTCATCTGGACCTCGTCGGACCACTGCCGCTATCTAATGACTATAGATACCTAGTCACGATGATCGACCGCTGCACCAAATGGCCCGAGGCGATACCTACGCGTGACATCACTTCTGAAACAGTAGCGAAAGCTGTGTACGACGGATGGATATCGCGATTCGGCTGCCCGCTACGTATTACTACGGACCAAGGACGACAGTTTGAGTCTGCACTGTTTACGTCGCTGATGAAGAAGTTTGGTGTCACTCGCATTCGGACCACTGCATTTCACCCGCAGGCGAATGGTCAAGTCGAGCGATGGCACCGAACACTAAAGTCCGCGTTGATGGCGCGATCGGCCTCAACACGCTGGAGTGAAGAATTACCTACAGTTCTCCTAGGACTTCGCACCGCACTTAATGAGAACACCTCCGTCAGCCCGGCCCAGATGACATACGGTACAACAATACGCATCCCGTCTGATTTCTTCGTGCCTACAACGCCGAATATCGAAGACGCCGAGTTTGTTCGCCAGCTGACTGAAACAATGTCGTCGTTGTCGCCTGTGAGAAGAACGCACTCAACGAACGCGAACACATTCGTGTACAAAGATCTCGCAACCTGTACACATGTGTTTCTGCGCAACGACACCGTGCGCAGACCGCTCACGCCACCCTACGACGGCCCGTTCGAAGTACTACACCGCAGCGAAGATGGAAAATTATTCACACTGCAACTACCGTTACGTACCGCCGTTGTGTCAGTCGACAGATTAAAACCAGCACATCTATACAACGAAGACAACAGTGACAACACACAGACTACAATAACGCCACTCTCGTCGCCGCCGTCGCCACCGCCGCCGGCACCGACAGCGCCAGCAACACCGCCACCGATCGCACCGACGTCGACTCAAGCTAATTCCAACTCATCAGCTGCACTTCATCCATCGAGCTCAACGCGCAACAACACCTACGTCACAAGATCCGGCCGCAGAGTGAAAAATAACGTACGCTTCGCTTGAGGGGGAGCTATGTAGCGGTAGCGCGACCTCTGCGCGCCGCCATCCTGAAAGCATACACATGCGTCCTTCCTTCCGCCACGGAGCGCGAACGCAGACTAAAGCGCGGAAAGCGCCCCTTAGAAGCGCGGGATATTTATGGTTTGACCCGCGGAGTGAATCGCGACCGCGATCGATCTAAATACTTCGGAATCCTGCGCTCTGATTGGTTGTACATATTTTAGCATTTAGGTATATCACTACGCATAGGTTTAAGTTTGTAATATAATAGGGCTCATTTTATTTTAATAAATCATTCCATTTTCTACACTCGCTCGGTGTTGTCATTTACCCATAAACTTTATACTAGAGGACACTCGCCTCTAAAAGATTACTGTAAAACCAGTATTATACGGCCTTAATAATATATTTCTGAAAAACCTAAACAAAAATTAATTACAATAACAAATAGATTTTAAATTAGTTTTTAAATCAAAGTCTGAGATTTCGACTGGGTGGAACTTTCCCCTGAGTAACGCGAGTTTAAGTGGTTTTAGGAAAATATTTCTAAATTAGAAATATTTTCTTTCGTTGGCAACATTACAAAGCCGTCCGATTGACTGCCGCCATCTTGACAACAAATTACTAGCGATGGGTCGTTGAAGGTTTTTCCGTCAACGAAACGTTAACGTTGAATTGCGTTTGTCAACTAGTTGATCAACTAGTTAATTTCGTCAACGAGTTAACGTATTACGAACGTCAACTTTCATGAACGATAAACTAGGCGTTTATCGTTCATGCAAGTTGACGCTTTTATTAACGTACCTATGCTGTTGTAATGTTAATTTACGAACAATTTGATGCAGTTTACCTAATGAAATTGGATAACATTTTATGATGACTTTACCTACTACCTACCTAGGGTTCTAGATGATCTTCCCTTCATACTTTTTTCAGGCTTAGGACTGACTGATTAATTTGCTATAAAACACAAACTATCATTCGTATTTGTAAACAAACAAACCAGAATAAACCTGTTTATCACGGGCAGGGCGCGCGAGTCGAACATGGCGTCCGGCCAATCAGCCGCTTGGCTTCAACCAGTCACAGGCCCGCCGGCGCCGAAACGTTTCATTCCGCGCACGAATATGATCATTTTAAGAATTAATAATGTCATCGTTTACTTTCTTTAAAAAATAATGACATTGATCAAATTACTAAACAAATATAAAATCTTATATTCGTTATTTAGAGTTCAAATTCTTGTCATGACTAATTGACTATCGCGTCGTAGCGGGAATTTTATTCTTAAAGAAATACAATTTACTTACGTTGAAAATAACAAAACATTGACCGTGTACAAAATTAAATCAACTCGTTGACAGTCGTTGAGTCGTTGAATTCGTCAAACGATGAAACGAGTTGAATTCATAAACGTCGTTGTCAACTCAACTCGTTGACGAATTCAACGAGTTGATTTGTACACGGTCAACGTTAATTCCGTTGAAGAGACATCAACGTTGATTCAACTAGTTCGTTGATTCAACGCTCATCGCTACAAATTACCAGTATCGTTCACAACCGGTCCGCTACATTAAGGACGCGTGCAGCGTGTGCACAAATTATATCCAGTGACTAACCACACTTTTTAAGTTAATTAAACAATCTTTTACATGTTTCATACTTAATTTACGAACAGTCAGTTATTAGTTTTTATTTCGTTGATATAACTACAAGTCATGGAAATATTAATGCAAACCATTGAGTTATAAATATGTACTACGTAGTACATATAAGTCAATGATGCAAACATATTTTTTGTCGGACTTTCGTTACATTCCACTGACTAATTTTGTCAAAAATGTTACTTAGTGGAGAAAATTGTTACACAATGGAACGCTAAAGCTGTATTCACGACGAACAGCGTTCCGTCAGGTCTCTTTTATATTTGATTACGTACCTACCTAATTTAAATAGCTTCTTAAACAGATATGTTATGAGCGCCCAATTTTGAAGATTCAAAAACGTCCTAATTGGGACGTATTGCCTTTAGTCTGCGTCACGCATCGACGAATGGTACGCTTTGTTAAAGCAGCTAAAAAAATAAAAAAATGCTATTTTGTGTATTTAGAAAGTGTACCAATTATGATACCCAATTTAATAAAGCACAAGGGATCTCATACCACATGTAACTACGCAATATACATCGATTTGTTTATATATTTCAATTATTTTCCTAATATTCTTATATTTGGAGGTTAGAAAAAAGAAAGAAATGGAAGTACATTGTTTCACGTGAGTAAGTCAAGGACGCGTTTACTCCGGACATAGATTAAAAGTACAGATGCGATATCGTAGGCAGTAAAGTCATTGTTTACCCACAGTTCTGTTTTTCTTTTTTCTAACTTTGTAATATTTAATCATTTTGTTTTATTCAACCATTTATATACCTAATTAGAAATTAAACAATATGACAACAGATATTTATTATCCTTTCTTCGTTAAGGTTATCCAATGAGATCTGGCTTCAAGAATGGATCGCATTTGTTCGTAAACAAAGAAATTAATTTGATTACAAAATAAATATTTTCTACTCTGTATATTATTATAATTATATATTCTATTATACATTTAGTCCTGTTTATTAGTTGTTATAGTTACAAACCGCGTGTATAAATGTACTCGCGGTTTGTACCTTCTGTCTCGTTAAATTTTGCTAGTCTGTGATGCCAATACGCGGTGATTGGTGGCCAGGATAATGTCCGTTTACATTCACGCGCAATTGACAACACTAACTGTCTCTTTTTTTCTTGTTGGTTTTTTCAAGCCATCCCTTTTCAACATTTTGACTTGTAGTGAATTGTAAAATGAATGAAAAGTGTAAATGTGTGCAGCCGCTGCTGCGCGGAACACTTTTTTCCTTTGTTTTGTGAGTGTATAACATATCTGTTCATTAGAATATCATTGGTTTTAACAAATATATATTTTGGGTTTTCCGATATCGTTATCAATGTAGTTTGGGGATCGTGGCAATGAAAAACGATGAATACACGAACTTACTTTTATTTTTATATTTTAAATACCTTAGCTGTAGGTTCAAACACACGCTTAATCTCTATTCTCTAACCGTCCTCGCCATCTGGCATCTTGCTTTTATTCTTACTCCCTCTTTCCATCTTTTGCCTCACTCAGACCTTTACGTTTCATTCTGCACACCATTCATACGTTCCATTTCACTCTCCATCCTACATCAATGATTTTAACATATCGATATGTCGGTGTAGATATTATCGATCGGTAACGCGATATATCGTTGCAACCCTAAATATTTCACAAACGGATTCCCTAAGAGAAAAATTATTTGCAATTATTTGCGAAGGGTAGATGAGAAAAAAAAACCCCATTTTACGTGTAGAGGAGGTACCATAAAACAATTTTCTTTTCAAGAGTATAACACTGTCGGGGCGTGACTAAATGCCATGCCAAGTTAGTTTCGATTTATAATATTTTTTTTAATATTTAAATATAATTTGGCGCTGATAGCCGAAATATAGGCTCTGCCTAGTTCGGTTACAGATGACTACACCAATTAATCTGATCTAAATTAGCCTGTGAAAATATTTTGTAACTTATGCCTAAGAATCTTTAAATAAACATGGCGAAATGGGTTTGGGGCCTTGTTGGCTACGGAACCTTAAATATCCCCTCTATATTACTATACTCTTTGCTAAAAATGAAATGAAGTCACAAACTCATTTGTGATTGTGACTTTATTAAATGGACTGGCTTATACCAGTCGACAGCCGACTCAACCTCAAATTGCACTGACCGCACGCAGTCCTCTCGGCCAGGGTATAAATGAGGAGTTCAATTTCAAAACCCGCTAAAACGATATTTGAACAAAAACATTGTTTCTCTTGGATAAGAAGCGCCGTCATTCATTCTTTTTTCTTGGTTTAAAAATTATTATCAAATCCCGCTATAAGCCTAACAAATCAGCTTTCAAAAGTAACAGTTTGTTGCAAACAGCGCTAAAAGAGTTCCAGTGCATTTTAAATTCCGCTAAATCCAAATCGACCAATCACAGCACGGCATTTGCTCAACGTAGCACAACAAACAGTATGGCGATTTTGTCAACAAAGTAAAGAAGTGCTGTCGGTTTTTTATGTTTTTTATCAAGAAATAATGGATGATTCTACACAATTTGTTACTAAATGTGATCCTAAACATGCCAGGAAGAGAAAAAGTGATAGATCAACATGGAAACGTACGACGGAGCAAAAGAAACGGTACGTAAAGTTTTGTATCAAACTACATGTTAAAGTGAAGGGGATGGTGTTATGCAAAATTTTATCAAATCTATAGTTTTATAGTAGACTTAAGTTGTTTTATTAGTTGTAAATTTAATCTGTTCCGGGGGTCAATTTCCTCGTTATTTGTTCTTGCATCCATTTCTGGGGAAACGAAATCGAGATTTTATGTAGGTATATGTATAATATATTATAATATGTAGCTTACTTACTGTTTATGTTATGTTGTAAAACCCAAGTAATAAAAATTAAATAAGCTCATTTTTAGGGTTTCGTATCCGAATGGTTTTTCGGTTTGGTGGTTTCACTACTACGCTCTCCGCTCTACTCCGACCGAAACGCACCGACCGACCTAATCAATTAAAAACATATTGTTTCAGGTATGAAAGCAAAGGTTTGCCGAAGTTCCCGCAATGCAATCATAACCAAAAATCATACAGATGCGCGAAATTAACTCGCCAGGATATAAGCCGATTTCATAGGAATTTTTATAAATGTAAATATTGAAGAAAGAATGCAAAGTGTTGATCCAGTACTCAGTAGCTTCGATAGTGGAAATACTATTGAAGACCATTACTGTGAACATGGTTTTGAGGATGTTGAAACACATATTTAATATTCTTCCTGAAGTCCTTTCTTTCATCTTCCATCCATTATTCTGTATTAGTTTGATTAATAAATAATTTTCATACTTTAACCCGTATTTATTAATTTTCATGATTCTCCATATCTTATAAAATAATGTAAATTGCATCATCAACATTTTAGTATTCATGAATGTTGACTGCATAAAACCATCCACGTGTACAAATCTGTCAGTTGCGAATCCCGCTAAAACGAACAATGTTTATTTCAAACCCCGCTAAAATCAAATGTATACATCAAAATCCGCTAAAACAAAAATATGAATGGTTATTTTTCCGTTATTTTGAATTATTCTCCCTTGAACGAAGTTCTTAAGTATTGCCAGTCTCAATATAAAGCTGTCACTGTGGTTTTTAAAAATGTTGTTTAGAATAATAATTTTTGTAACGTTTTTTACGTTTTACCGTTATTTAATAAAAAGTTTTTTGGCGGGTTTTGAAATTGAACTCCTCAAATGTTCTGTGCTCTCGCCTCTCGGCGACGGTTAGTAGAAAGTACGCTGTTAAACGCTCGGTTGGTGAGTTGAAGGTGTGAGTTGCGGCCAAACGCAAATAATATGTATAGAAAAAGTATATCTAAAATAAAATATTTATTAGTCTATTCATAAGTTTACTATGTAATGAACGTTTTATATTTCTGCAAGATAAGAATAACATGGAAGGACTTAATACTTAATGACTATAATATATGGGGAACCAAGCAAGCAATAAATAATTACAGTTCACTTAATGTTTGTATAGTTATTGTTTTAATTACAGTTGCTATAATTTTCTTGATAGTTTCACCTGTGTAACTTTCATTGTTATCAAAATTTACAGATATGGTTTGAAATGTATCATTCATTATGTTTTTTACTTTATCACCAATATTAACTTTACTCACACTTGTATTGATGGCTAATTTTTCATATTTCTTTTGCATGTCTGTTAATTCTTCATCTATTCCTTTATAATTGTTTTCTAGGGTACTTATTTTTGTTAATAATACATCCTCCTTTTTTACATGACCAATTCTATCTGCAGCATTTTTAGATTGTAAAAAATTGATTTCTTCCTGAAGTTTAAATACTTCTTCGCTTCTCTCCAGATTAATCTTTTCTAATTCAGTGACTTTTTTCTTCAATATTTCAACTTGATTGTCACTATTAGCATGTAAAGATGGGATAACATGACGTTCAATACATTTTTCACTTTTGGATTGTAGTAATTCTTCATATACTTTAATTTTATTTTCATACTCTGTCAGCAACTTCATCAAAATATCTGTTTGTAAATTTGTGTTTCCTTTTTGCTCAAAATTATTAATTTTGTCTAAAACTAAATCTACTTTGTCCGTTATCCTATTTATATTTATTCTTAACTCACTGTTACTTATCCTTTGTTCTGATATAAACATACTCATCTCATTACTAGGTCCTGTGAAGAGATTGGTGCTGGACATGGGCAATAAATGCCCTGCATGGGAAGTGTATATTGGAATGTTTGCTATGGATTCTGTTTTTGGCACTAATGTTCTTTGATGTGACTCAGTTATTTGCTGTGATTCAGACATGTTTTCTAAATGATTTCTCTTAATAATATTTTTTGTTGGTTTGTGTCTTACAGATTTTGGATGGGTTTCAGTTTCAATTGTGTCTGACGAATCACTAGTTCTTTCTTCAGGTAGAGCTCGGGTTGGCAAAACTGAATGACCCATATTGGCCATTCGATTTAAAATAGAAGCCTTTGTTTTTCTGTTAATTGAAGAGTCTGTGTCACTTTCTTTGTCAATTTTCTCACTTTGTTCTGAAGTAACTTCTGTCTTAATTTCAACATTAGTAGGTTCTGGTGGGCCTTGATCTGTGTATGAAGAATATTTGATATCTACTTCAAAATTAGCTAACTGGTTTGCAACCTTTTTGACTTCTTCTTTTGTACCATAAATACTCCAGTATTTTCTAAGATTATCATAATAAGAAATGTAGGTATTGTTTTTAATGGTGATCTCTAAATTGGTTGAAATTGTGGTACATGACAAGGTTGTCTTATTTGAGTCATAGAGCACAATATTATGAGCACCAGTTTTCTGAATCTTAACAATGGCAAAGCCTAGTTTTCCTCTTGATGTGTAGATGTTGTTGAACCTGAAAGACGAAAGGTTAAAATGTTTATTATGCTATACAAATAAATCTAAATGTCAGTAGTATAGCAAGATAATACATCAAATTACCACTCATGTCCAATAAGAGCACAGGCAAATATACATTCTGTAGTTTTTGCTTGTTCTTGTTTTGGTAAAATGCTTTGAGGCTTCGGAGGTACATATTTTAATGACTCATTTGCTTTTTCTTCATTTATTTTAGTTACAGTTCCAAATATATTGGCCAGAGATGTGCTGAAAAGATAACAATGATGTGTTATGAATGAGTGGCCTCCCTTGATTGATAACAACATCAACAAGATCTGGTGAGAGGTGATTCCTGTTGACTTTCACCACTTGATATGAACTCCTTGCTATTTTAGAAGATTTTATGTTATATTGTCATACTGTATATTTGTCACATTTGTCACTACTGTCTGTACTTTTAATGTTGAATAAAACCAATGTTTCCTATGGTTTTGTCTTTATCATGTATCAATTTATTCAACATTAATTTTGTGTTTCTCCGTGTATAATATGCCTACTACCGAAAAAGAAAAATCTTCATCGATGTCGCGGTACCTACGGCCCGAACGTTTTGACGTAGAACCTTCCATGGCTGGCTCGGACTTGAAGTGGGCTCACTGGAAGTATTCGTTCGAGAACTTTATCGCGCTAGAAGCTTCCTCGGCAGACGATTACCTTAAGTATAAATTTCTTGTCAATCATATATCGTCATCGATATTTAACTATATCCGCGCCTGCACTACGTACGATGGTGCAATTACTACTCTCAACAATGCCTACGAAAAGAGGCGAAATATTATTCTGACCCGCCACCGCCTGAATACCAGAAAACAACAGTCTGGCGAATCGTTGGCGGAGTACTCGAGAGATCTTATTATAATCGCTCGTGACTGCCTCTTTAAGGATGTGACTGCCAATGAACACCAAAATGAAACAGTGCGCGATGTTTTTATTGCCGGAATATCGTAAAAAAAAATTAAAGAAAGACTTTTAGAGAAATCCACTATGACTCTCGAAGAAACCTTTGACTTGGCTATAGCTTTAGAAACTGCTGAAAATACCTCTCAACTATTAACAGCGCCTTGTCCTTCTATATCATTTGCTCCTGTCAATGCAGTCACTGAAACTCAAGAAACGTCAATGCGGCAAAATCTAGCAGCCTCCAACACTCGAAACAATTTTCAACATAGCCGCCCTATACTAAATAGCCGTCGATGCTTTTTCTGCGGCGGTAATATCCATCAAAGACTCAAATGTCCTGCTAGAAATGCTGATTGTCAGCTTTGCTCCAAAAAAGGACATTTCGCTAACGTATGTCGTAGCACCGGACAAAGCCAACGCACTGCAAACGCTATTAGTACGAACGACGATAACTCTCAATCTGATGTCCTTGACTCTCTGCTATCAACTATATCTGCTGCTGCTCCAACAAGCCTGCAAAAAGCGACTATCAATATCACTTTAAATAACTTACGTGTGGATGCTCTACTCGATACCGGAAGCTCTCTCAGCTTTATCGATAAGAATCTTGCTCAAACTATGAAACTAAGACGCAAGCCCTGCAAACAAGCTATAACTCTAGCATCTCTAAGCAACATTTCATACGTAGAGGGGCTATGTTTCGCTAACATTCAAATTAGTGAGCACAAATATCAACGTCGACCTCTACTCATTATTGCTAATCTGCGTGCTGACATAATTATCGGGCATGATATACTCAAAACACACTCGTCGGTGGAACTCCAGTTCGGGGGAGATAAACAACCCTTGAAAATTTGCAATGTAATGGAGGCATCTGTCCCGGCAGCATCAGTTTTTACTAACCTTGCGCCAAATATCAGACCTATAGCTATCCGCTCGAGAAGGCAATCTCAAGAAGACCAAGAATTCATATCTAACGAGATTAAAGATTTACTGAAAGATAAAGTCATTGAAGCCAGTGTTTCACCTTGGCGAGCTCAAGTACTTGTTGCCGGAGGGGGCCATCATCGGAAGCGCCTTGTAATCGATTATTCACAAACAATAAACAGATTCACAGAGCTAGACGCATATCCTCTCCCGAGTATTGACTCCATCATAACGCAAGTAGCTAAATATAACGTCTTTAGCGAAATTGACCTCAAAAGCGCCTATCATCAAGTGCCCCTTCTCTCTAGAGAAAAAAGATACACTGCCTTTGAAGCATGCGGTAACCTCTCTCTATCAATTCACTCGAATACCGTTTGGGGTCACGAATGGTGTAGCAGCGTTTCAGCGAACTCTGCAATATATTATTGATTCTGAAAATCTAAAAGGCACATATGCATATCTTGATGACGTAACCGTTTGTGGAAAAGATAAGGAAGATCACGATAGAAACCTTCAGAAATTCATGGAAGCCGCTAAGAGATACAAACTCACTTTGAATACTAACAAATGCACTTTTGAAACAGACTCGATCAATCTTCTTGGTTACACCATTCATCGTAACATCATTAAACCTGACAAATCTCGTTTGGAACCACTAATGAATCTTCCAATCCCAAACGATACTGCTACTTTGAAAAGATCACTTGGACTATTTGCGCACTACTCAAAGTGGATCTACAACTTTTCTTCTAAAATAAGACCACTGATTGAAGGTACTCTACCGTTAACTGAAGACGCTATCAATTCATTCAATAATCTTAAAACTGATATTTGCGAGGCTACCTTGGCTGGAATAGACGATAACGAGACATTTTCCGTTGAAACCGACGCTTCCGACTTCGCAATAGCAGCGACATTGTCACAGAAAGGACGTCCTGTAGCGTTCTTTTCGCGATCTCTTAACGATTCTGAAAAGCGACAACCCACAATTGAAAAGGAGGCAAGTGCAATTGTCGAAGCTTTACGCAAATGGAGACATTTCCTAATCGGAAGACACTTTCTACTAATTACTGACCAACAGTCAGTTGCGTTTATGTTTAACCAAACACATTCAAATAAAATTAAAAATGAAAAAATAGAAAGATGGCGCCTAGAATTGTCATGTTTTAGATATGATATTGTTTATCGACCTGGTAAACAAAACTTAGTCGCTGACGCACTCTCGCGAGTATGTATGCACATAGACATTGCGACCTCTCACTCCAGACTCGTCGAGCTCCATCGTTCTCTCTGTCACCCAGGTATCACTCGTATGTTTCACTGGGTCAGATCTAAAAATTTGCCATACTCGATTGAAGAAGTAAAGAAAATTACGGCAGCATGCCCAATCTGTGCCGAAATTAAACCACGTTATGTTGGTCATCAAGGACACCTTATAAAAGCAACTGCACCGTTCGAAAGATTGAACTGAGACTTCAAGGGGCCAATTCCTTCTAACACTCAAAACCGATACATCCTTACGATTATCGATGAATATAGCAGGTTCCCTTTTGCTTATGCCTGTAAAGATATGACCTCCGAAACAGTAATTAGATGTCTGAAAGACCTATTCTCCACGTTCGGCACTCCGGCTTACATTCATTCGGACAGAGGGACCTCATTCTTATCTGACGAATTAAGACAATTCTTAACCTCACTAGGTACATCTTGTAGTCACACAACGCCCTATAATCCTCGAGGAAATGGCTTGGTAGAGCGCTTAAATGGTACACTGTGGCGCACAATCCAATTACATCTCAGATCCAATAACGAGGCTATCGCAAACTGGGAGAAAGCCATACTACCGGCGCTACACTCCATTAGATCTCTTTTGTGTACAGGAACTAATGCGACTCCGCATGAGCGTATGTTCAACCATCCTCGCCGCTCTATAAATGGCCAATCTTTACCATCATGGCTTCATTCGCCTGGACCTGTTTATATGAAGAAAAACGTAAGGGCCTCTAAATATGATCCAGCTGTAGAAGAAGTTCAACTACTACAGAGCAATCCTGAATACTCCTTTATTCGTTTACCAGATGGTCGAGAAACGACGGTCTCTAACAGGTCTCTAACAGGTCTCTAGCACCACTGCCAAGTACCTTAAACGATGATTCGTCGGATGAAGATGAGCCTGAGCAGCCTATTACGGGTACAGACCCGCCTGATAACCTAGAAGCGAGTGGCTCTCAAGTGCGCCACTCTACACGCGAACGTAGACCTCCAGGCTACCTCCAGGACTACGTTTCTTCTTAGGGGGGGTGAATGATATGAACTCCTTGCTATTATAGAAGATTTTATGTTATATTGTCATACTGTATATTTGTCACATTTGTCACTACTGTCTGTACTTTTAATGTTGAATAAAACCAATGTTTCCTATGGTTTTGTCTTTATCATGTATCACCACTTTTATAAAACGACTTCAAAACTACCCAAGTAAAAACATACCCAGCTACAGGAGTAAAGAAATCATCATCAACTTCGTCAGTTTCCAACATCGTGACTCTTCAAATTGTATCACTAATATTAAAACATCACAGTCAGTGATAAGAGGTCAATGATTCCACTTGGCCGACCAAGCAAAGGTAACTTTTATAATTATTCTTTGTTTTCTATTATTATTTCTGGGCCAATACAATTATCCCAATGGTTGACTGACATTGACGGGCAATGACGGGATGTAATGATTGTAAATAATGTGATGTGATGGTGACATGGTGAGTGCGAATTGTGATTGATTTAAATTTGACACACGACACTGTGTGTGTCAGTGTCACTGTCAAACTACCTCGAAGAGGTATACCTATACAGATGCCATTAAATAACAAAGCTTAGCCGCATCCATCCGAAATCCGATGATCCGGATGGATCACCGGATTGGTAGGCGATTTGCGATGTTTTGTGTTTTGATTCAAAACAAATATTTGGCCGGGGTTTAAAAACGCATGAAGATATAGGTCTAATCTACAGCTTCATGATAAAAGATAAAACGTCACGCAGTCCACAGACTATTATAAACTAGATTTTAGAGATGGGGTAACTAAGCAAAATTCCTTGCGTCAACTCACAACTCTGGCGCTGCTCACTGCGCCATTTCATTGATTTAAAGCTCAAAATTCCGCAAAGGTGCAGTGCGCGCTCGCTCTATACGGCGCACTTACAGACAGGCTTATGACATAAACAAAGCTCGTTAATTCGCTCACTTTTTCGCGCCTGTCTTTGTATTTTATTATTATTATTAATTTAGATAAGGCCAAATTGTATGTATTACCTTCGCTCTTCACCTTTATGGAAGCAGCCTCACCTTTTGGACAAAATTGATCAAATTATTAAAAATACACTCACTTCAATTCTCAATGTGTCCCTGGATGACCGAGCGTGGCTACAAGCCACACTACATATTCGTTTTGGTGGTCTCGGGATCCGCAAAATTTCCAGTGTTAGTTTGCCGGCGTTCCTGTCCTCCGTCCACAGCACCGAAAAGTTAACCACAACAATCTTATCCTCGTCACTGGTTGACTTTGAAGTGCCGTGCTTGACTGATGCGGTGAACGCCTGGAAAGTGGCTTGCCCAAATACGGTTCGGCCCGTGAACCCATCTTCCCAGAGACAGTGGGATGAGCCGCTGTGCAGGTTGGTACGGAATAAACTCATTAATACGTCCACCAATTCTGCTGAGCGTGCCCGCTTGCTGGCGGTGGGTGAGTGGGAGTCGGGCCTCTGGCTTCAGACACTGCCGTCACCTAACATAGGTACTATGCTTGGTGACTCTACATTCCGGCTCACTACATAGGGATGTAGCCCCGCAAGGAGCGCCCAGTCGTAGGGACGACTGGGCGCTCCTTGCGGGGCCCCGCATCGCTGTCAATGCGGTGCAGTTGTCGACTGCCTCGGTCACCATGGCCTTTCCTGCTGTAAGAGCGCAGGCCGGATAGCACGGCACGCCAGCATCAATGACATTATCCGTCGTGCTCTTGCCTCCGCCGGCGTGCCAGCTGTGTTAGAACCTATTGGCTTGGCACGTGACGATGGAAAGAGACCAGATGGAATGACCATAATGCCGTGGAAGTTGGGTAGGCCTTTGGTGTGGGATGCAACTTGTTTCGACACCCTTGCGCCATCCCATCTTCCTAGCACGTCGTGTTGTGCTGGGGCGGCTGCTGCAGGTGCGGAAAACCTCAAACGGCGTAAATGTAACAACCTTCTTGAAAGTTATATGTTTGAGCCGTTTGGGGTCGAAACATTAGGGCGATGGGGCCCGAGTGCTCACCTTGTTTTTAGGGACATTGCAAAGCGGCTGGTCGACTCATCACGTGACCAAAGGGCTGGCCTTTTCTTGGGCCAAAGAATTAGCATTGCCATTCAACGTGGTAATGCTGCTAGCCTTTTGGGCACTTGTCCCATTGAGAGCGATGCGGACGAGTTTTTTGATGCCCTGTGAACATTGTACATATTATGTGTTTATATTTATTTTTAAGCTTTGTATATATTATATTTAATTATTATGAATAAAAACTCCCTCCCATATAAAAAAATAAATAAAAAAAATTAGATAATGGACTTATTTTAAAATAGTATTAGATACCTAATTAGTTATTTCAAATAGTGAATTGTGATTTCACAGATAACTTGTTCGACTATAACTATAGACACATTATTTTCTAAACAATATCATAATCTAAACTATTTGTAATTTGCAGTTTATAAAATGAAGTATAGTAAGATTTGTGCTATTCCAGAAGTTTCCAATAACACTCCACTCACTGCTGACTGCACTCTGCGGGCAATCCAATTATCCGACTATCTTAATCCAATTTTATCTCAAAATCCTCCCGGTCGTGCGCTAAAATGTCAAGTGCGCTGTGCGCCATCACATTACATTTTAAAAAGTGAGTTAACATTTCTGACGCAAATAGTGAGTGTTTTACACAACACAACACATCACCACAGAGTACATTTTCATTTCACATCACTACACTTAACACTACTATATTTTGATTTTCATACTTGAACGTGTTGGTGTGTACCTACCTACCGTAAGTTTTTGTTCAACATAATCAGTCTATCATTCCATTCATTTCAAAACTTCCCAATTATTAAAATCCTAATTAGTATCAATTTCAGTGTTCCTGTTCATTTAGCTGTGATAACTCCAAGTTGTGAATTATTGTGAGAAATAAGTAGCAATGCCAGACACATTTACTTGTATAACCTGCCAGGTGATGTTCAAAACGCCTGAATTACAACGTGAACATTACAAAGAGGACTGGCACAGGTACAATTTGAAAAGAAAAGTGGCTTCGATACCGCCTGTGACTCTTGAGGAGTTTGAACTACGGGCTAAAGAACACAGAGAACAGAGCCAAAACTTAAATCGTGATGAATCACAGTACTGCAAATATTGCTCCAAGTTATTCAACACAAAGAATGCTTTTGACAATCACTTGAACAGTAAGAAGCACAAGTTGTGTCAGGAAAGATATCTTGATAATAATGAAGAGGAGCACAGTGGTAATTCCGATACAGATAGTTTTGTGAAGGTTGAGACTAGTGCAAAAGCTTCCAGTGCAAAAGGATAC
Organism: Charanyca ferruginea; assembly: GCA_947361185.1. NCBI lineage: Eukaryota > Metazoa > Arthropoda > Insecta > Lepidoptera > Noctuidae > Charanyca > Charanyca ferruginea. The sequence continues at coordinate 12,689,952 of OX376059.1, read as the reverse complement.
AAGGAACCAAACAAGTTTGTTGTGGTATCTGCAGATGGCTCTGGAGATGAGGACATTGAAACAGATTCTGATGTTGAAGAGGTATGTTTTACAATTAGTAATTTTTCTGAATATAATATTGAATTATATTGCGTAACGGTATATTTTCATCAGTATAAAGCATTAACATCTTATCCCTTGAAAAACATTTACATCCATTTACATAACTTTTGAAAAGAATCTTATCAGTTTGGTTTTCAATTCAAAACTTATTCTTATTACTAGAATACTTGTTTATCAGAAATACTTAGTGTTACAGATAAATGATTAACTTGAATCCCTGAATAATATAGTCTTGTTTTTACTTTCAGCTTGACTCAGACGAGTGGGAGGAATGTCGCATCAGAGGCAGTGATTCTCTAATCAAGCCTCGAGACTGCCTGTTCTGTGGCCATCACAGTAAGAATATGGTCAAGAATCTAAAGCATATGTCTGAGACCCATTCATTTTTCATACCGGATGTAGAATATTGTGTTAACATGAAAGAACTTCTTTTGTATTTGGGAGAAAAGGTAAGACTTGAATATTGTCTCAAATGAAAAATGTAATGAGGTAAGTTAGCATTAGCATGCATCCTAATCTAGTCTCTTTTTCTCTGCTACCAATATACAGGATGGATTTAACAGATTTGATTTGAGATTTGTAGATGGGACAGTCGGGGCAGGTACCTTTACCATTATAGTTACAGGAAAACATTCCTAGCAAAAAAGAAAGCTAAACATCCTAACAAAAAGTTATGGATGGTCACATTGGTCACCCATAACTTTTTGAGATATCATACATTTTACATTGTACAGAAAAACGATTAATCAACCCGAAATATTCTCTGTTGCCAAACAATCCTATTTCTTACTATGATCAGAAGACTCTTTGAGGTCAACTGTAGTTTAGTACTGAAACTATGGTAAGTCACAAGACCGGGTTCACACTCAGACACCTTATGCAAGGGGCATAAGATAATTCCAGTCTGTATTTCAACATTTAGCATGTTGATGTTTTTTTATCTTATGTAATTAACTACTAGACAAATTTGATATAATTTTACCATATTCTATCATATTAACATTTACATTTAATTTTATAAATGCCAAAAAATGGTATGAAAAATAAATAACAACATGCATGGTTTTACTTTGACATTTTTTATGTAAGTAAAGTAATATTTTTATTTATGTTTAACAGATTTCACAAGGGTACATGTGCCTCTGGTGCAATGAAGCGGGCAAAACATTTTACTCTATGGAAGCTGTCCGGGGCCATATGATAGACAAGGGTCATTGCAAAATGTTGCATGAAGGGCTTGCCTTAGCAGAATATGCGGATTTTTATGATTACAGGTACACAAAAACATAATATATATTTATCAAAAACTAGCTTTTGCCTACAAGTGTTATAAGTCAAAGACCCCCAAAATTCGACCCTTTAATGTAATGTTTCTCATTATGTTCTAGCACTTCATACCCAGACCATAAAGAAGAAGATGGTGATGAAGGCATGGAGGTTGATGAAGAAGTAGAAAGCCCCACTGCACTGGAGGGTGATGATTTCCAGCTAGTGCTACCTTCCGGCGTCGTCGTCGGCCATCGATCACTTATGAAGTAAGTTTTGTTTTAACAGGCTGCATGGTTGTAACCAGCCACAGGTGTGGTAAAATTTAAAGCTTTATTATACATATTACTTTCAACAATATTTTCTAATTCGTGATTAATATTATATAGAGAAATGGACTTTAAGTTCCATCCAGGTACCCACCTGCTCTATTGTTTACACCAGACAAAGTGGTGGTACTGTCTGTAATGCAGCTTTGCACAAAGAATGTACGATGTGAGCAAGTTGAGCCAAAAGTATTCTGGCTGTACACTGATCAGTACATCCAATACTGTTTCAAACTTGTACAGTTGGCTTCTTGACCTTGTGATTCTCATCATCATTTGTTTTGAACCTAAGCAAAATAAAATGATTCAATCTGTTATAGTAGTAGGGTAGTAGTTAAGCAAATGTTTTGTTAATGAAAATAAACACATTTATGTACAACTGCATCATAAAACGTGACGCGTGAGGCTTGGCCTTCGCTTCAGAAAGTTGATTGGAACAAAATTAATTACAGCTCGAATAAAACTGTAGTTAGTTTCCTTCCGATTATCTAATTTTGTACGATACTATAGGGTTCTCTGGTAATTATGGGTTATTCCCGTTCGTCCCCACCCCGTCGTTTACGTTCGTCCCCACTGGGGACGAGAGGGACAAAAAAAGTTTCGTTCGTCCGGAGTGGTGACGATTGGAACTTTTTATTTTCCCTTACATTTTATGTTGTTATCTAATTTTAGATACTACAAACAAAACTTGAGTACAAACAGTCAGGCTCTAGTGAAGAAATCGGACCGAAAATTGCACAGGTTACTTGGTGTCTACCGGGCCCTCGGCTGGGCGCCTAAAGAACAGGCATTAGCTGCTAAGTAAGTTTACTAATTAAAATTATTGTTAAAATTATATGTTAATTTAAAGCTAAAAAAAGAAACGGCAGGTTCTAGTTATTATTGATTTGGAATGGCTGATAATGAATGTAAATCATCTCAGTCACAATTCCACTTATTTAAACACTTGATTACAAGAAACACAGAATACAATAAATGAGAAACCAGATGATGATATCTTACTGAGTCTCATCACTAATGTCTCGATGCGCAATAAGTTAGCGTGCGACATGTATTAGTCCCGCATCGCTACTTTTTTTACACTTGCATTACTTCCGAATAAAATTTATTATTTTTTTACAGGAAAGCACGTGACATCCACTTCATGAAACGCGTACAGGCAAAGTGGCAGATGAAGATGTCTCTTAAAAATAATAAGTTCCAGAAACATTATCGAGCTCAAGTCAATTTCTAATCCGTAGTAAAGAATGTGTTTATCTATGAATTATTTCTTTATATTGTTACACTACACATCGTAATTTAATTTGGCAACCATCTTGAAACCATATAATTATTGCACTCGTTATTATATCAGCTTGTAAACATTAGCATTCATGTATTATTTAATATTGCCATCTTTTCTTTACCATGTCTGACAAAGACTGATGTGGTATGGTCATAGGAACATACCACATCCATTAGGTTAACTTTTGTTTGACCGCCACGTCAATAAGCAAAAACGTGGTCTCGCTCGGCGCCGAACTACGAATGATTATCAATGATTACTCTATGGAATTAATGAATTCATCTGTCATGCGGGGCATGCCTGTCATCTGGGCACATTTTGATTATGAGAGTAAACCCATAGGACTCTTTGTAGGTTAGTGCATATTCTCTGTATATATATTGTACTCTTTGGTGCATATTTCGACTGATATAAATAAGATGAATGTATTTTCAGCTACAATAATGTTGATTATTTGGGCATTTTTACTGTTATATAAACAAATCTCTTTGTAATATTTAATGAGCGCTTGCGACGATAAATGCTTATCGTGGCGATAAGCACCCCAGTAACATTATTGAATGATTGTTCATTTAGATTTTATCATAATTTATTTGTTTCTTTGGTGCTCTAAAATAAGGAGATACAGCCTGCCATCATAGAGTGAGGGTTGAATGTGTATTAGTGGGTAACAAAATCATTGTTTTTCTTGTAATAGTTTATTCTTAGATTATTGTTATCTTGCCACTTTGCCTTAATCATGTTTTCAAGGAAAGGCAATTTTAAAGCTTGGAAAAACTTAACATGGAAAGAAAAATTCTCATTAAAAGTTGTAATAATTGTACATCAACCCATACCAAACTGTCAAATTTTCCCAATTGAATATGAACTTTATTTTTTTGTAATAAAGTTGAAAACCTATAAAAAAAAATTGACAAATTGTTGTAGCTTGGCCTTTGTACCTAACAAAGACCTAAGGATGAATTTCGTGTAATCACATAATAATATATTATAACCGATGGTCGATTCAAACCTGGCATAGTTATGTCTATTTCTGTGATCATTTTGTTTTTATTTATGACAGGTCTTGTTACATCAAAATGTTAAACTTTGAATAGTGAGGTTTTATTGCTTTGGCACTGATTTAAATCATGTTCTGTTAAAAAATTACAATCGCATAAAATAGTGAGTTGAATTACGTTATCTATCATGTAAATGACAGTTCATGTTCGGATATTGTAATTAATAAAAATATTTTATTACATGTAAATACAATGTACTGAGAAACGTCACGTTATGTTAAGATGTAAAGGTGAAATAAAGAAGCAATAGAAATAAAAGAACCAAACAATATGCTCGTTTTATTCTATTTCTTTTAGGGTGGCGCGGGCGTCGTGGCTGGAGTCGCCTTTGACGCCATCGTCACGTTTGACGCCACCGTTGCATTGGTCGCCATCGTCTCCGTATCGGTCTTCCCGGTTGGTAAATGATTATCGGATGTCTTTACAATTTTGTAACGTTTAACATGCTTATCCTCTTGTTGCTCGGCCGAAAGCTCGGCTGCTCTCTGTCGTTCGGTATAGTCTTGATGCTCCTCTAAAGTCCATGGGATTTTCACTGGATTCCTGTCTATCTTCAAACTTACCTTGTACAGGGGTAATGTTGATATCTTCCCTTTAAAAAAGTGATTTATCACTTTCGATAGTTGGTCATTGATAACATAATGTGGTTCTATATCGGGTATTTTATTCAAATATTTGGCTATTATCGTTTTCATATCATCACTTACATCGTTGTATGGTTCTAGGCAGATCACCATCATGATCATACTTATTATCTGTAAGCATTAAATTCATACTTTTAGTTTGGGTCTGCCCCGGTCTGCCAATCTAATGAAGGCGTAATATTTGGTCTGTTTTTAGTACCATATAAATTATAATGTTAACCTCCAAACTAGTTCTTTTACCACTCGTGAGGTATTTGGTAGGTAATTAAGTTAGTTTAGAAACTACCTGACATATCTTTTGCGTGACATGGTGCTATCCTAACGTAGTGCTAGCTTGAAAACTTAAAATGTTGATATGGATTCTGGACACAGCCACCTCCAGTAACGTCAATCAATGTCTATTTCACAAGTTTGAATAGTTAGGGTCAATTAAGTATTTTAAAAGTTAAACACCATATATTTAAAAGTACTCTTTTTTATAAGTTGGTAGTTACTCTTTATTTACTCTCTCAAAAATGTAAGTACCTACTATATTTCTATTAAAAAAAGTTGGCAACCCTACCTACAAAGACTATAAAACCACATTCTCTTTGCCTACCTAGAACCAGTATATTATAATGTACTCTGTGCTAGAACCCCTACGAAGACAAAAAAAAAGCTAAATATTTTTATAAAGGTTTTAAGTTTTTTTAAATTGTATCACGGATGGAACCCTATTAAACAGCACTCACCAAAATCACAATCATGTTGGGAAGGACATTTATTATAACTAAAGATTAAATAGCATGAACGTCTAGCAAACTCAATAGAAAAACCCATGAAAATCAGTTTATGATTCCAATACTTACTATCGTTACGCTGATTTTAACTTGGCTCTTTATTGGTAAGATCGTTGGCAATAAAATAAGACTTATTTAGTACTTTTTTGTGAGTTACTGGTAGGTAAGTATAATATCGACTCGAATTATTCAACGTTTGACAAGAACAAATACCTTGGTGCTACCTATTCACCAAGTCAGATAGAAGCATCACCAGCATAGACGCAACTAATTATCATAATCTTCGATGTGAAACAAGCATGTAGACGACTACCAACAAAACTACTAACACTGCTATTTTCAAATAGGTTGGGTTTTCAGCATTTCATTTCATGGCTATGAGTGTCTCACGTAACATGTTTTTGACTCCCGACGAAAACGGAGGTGTATCAAAGACTACAATATAATATACATGGTGTGCTTCTTTGTATCCATATAGGTAGTACCCATCTGTGACTTTCTGTCTGTGTCGTAGCTCTTAATTAAGGGGCTATTAAACGACTTTTACAGATTTTAAACTGACAATCACGTCAAAGTGTACAGTGTGAATTTAGTGGAAAAAATTAAATAAAGTAGTATTCTTTCAAAATGAAAAAAAGGCGTATACTAAAAGATAGATAATAAAATTGTCTGTAAGATGGTGTAAGTTTCGTTTAATTATACCTGGTAGATTTTGTGTGATTGTCAATGTTTTGTCTGCGTCAGACACAACTTCACGAGTTAATTAAACTATTTAATATGAACTAAATCAAAAATATTCACTTACAAAATTATTAAGAGAATGTTATAGTTTAACATATATTTTTTTCAAATCATTTTCAGTAGGTACACATTTTGACGTCATTGTCAGTTTAAAATCTGCAAAAGTCGCTTGTTAGCGCCTTAAGCAGATGGACCGATTAGGATAAGGACGCGGTTATTTTTAATAGAAAGATTTTGCGGAGAATGTTATTTATTTATTTTACAAGAACACAACTACCAGAACAGGTTACCCTAAATCGGTAGCGTGGCGTGGCGTGTTCTTGCTATGTACGATGGATAAGCCAATTCGAAGATATCAGCATTTTTCCAATATGATTAAAGGAATTTCTGCCACAAAAAACGTAATTCTAGCAAAATTATTGGACTTAGTTATCAATTTTGATTAGGTAAAAGTAGTAAGTACGCTGCGCGTAGCGTGTCTTCTTGTAAATTAAAAAAAACTAAAAAGGAAACAAAAAAAACTAAAAAGTAAAAAAATAAAATGTGTTTGTTCACTTTATTTTATGTATCTAGCAATATTAGGTGTGCCGTATGAGGTCGAGCGTTGTCGTGTAGGAGGCAGCGGGGACGAATGGCCGGAATGGCTTGGATTAATTAACCAAGGCTGGCCAGGGATTTGCAAGCTTCTCCATCATTGTTTCCAGTTCCTCACAGTACCTACACATCCACAGTAGGGGAGACCAGGTATAAAAGTAACACGGGATGAACGTAACAAATGCGTTTCTGAACAAATTATATTAGCTGCACTAATGACTGGTTCCACGATATGTGCCATTTTGAACTCCTTATCACCTCACGTAACACTCACGGCGCTGTGCTGTCAGGTTGTGGACGTAGCGAGTCAGTGCCGCGAAAACACCTCCAAAGTAAGTCTGGACCGTTTTCTTCAACTGTTTTTTTTAATAGGGTATTACACCCATTTTTGAAAAGTGTCTCAATGAAATTCTGTAGTGCTAATATGCCACCAAAAAAAACCACAATTTTTTTATTCAATCGATAAGTGCCATAAAAATGCATCTAAATTTTGAAATTTCAAATTTCGCGCGATGTTTGACGAAAACGCCTCTTACTGGACGCCATATTGCTCAGCGTAAATGACGTCAGTTCGTTTTGTATCAAATGAGCTCATATTAAATATGATAATTGAATATCATTTAAAAATAATTAAAAGCATATTCTGTAATAGTTGTAATAATGAAAAAATTACGTTGGTTACGAAAATAATAAAAGTACAAAGACTATATTACGCCAATCGGTTGATTGTCAGTTGACAAATTTTTGTTTACATAGCGGTACTGCGTAATAACATGGCCGCTACTATTTCACTGTGTTTTATAACAGATTAAAAATACTGAAAACTTTGAATTGAATTTAAAAAAATATTTTGTTATTTTATGAACTAAAACTTACATTTTCCGACTGCTTTATGCCTAAACTGTCTCAATAACATATTTATAATTTTTTTCTCGTACACAGTAAAATACCCTATTATGGTAAGTTTAAACTCATGTGTCAAGTGTCAGTCAAGTAATATAATTCGTCTTTCTATTTCGGCATTCAAAACGGTATCTTTGTAACGGTTTTTTAATGTTATAGTCAAGTATTTGTCAAATTCGGGAAAATTTAAAGATAAGGATGTTACTTTCATCCCGATTATGATCTTTATATATCTAAGCTTATGTTATTGTGTTGTTTAATATTTTACAGTTTTTTTTTTATTGCAGAATGCCTAATATACATAAACGAACGACCAGTAAATGTTTAATTACTCAGAAATAATGAATTTGCTACCTGGAAGAACTACTTCTCAGAAAAGTACCATTTTGAGACGCTGACAATTCTTATCAGCTGTCATGTACCTAACTTTATATAGAAAGATTAGTACCTATATGCAAAAGAAAAAAATGCTTGAAGACATCGACATCGTCTGATAATTTACACATCCCATCATCTGCCTTTTCAGCTAGTATGCAGGACGTCTCGTCTATGAAGTTCAGCCCTTATCAAAGGCAAGACCCAGGAAAGACAATGAAAAGGGAAGGACAAGCAGTAAACCTGCAATAATGACTGATGCTCCAAAGCACAAGAATATAGAAGCTTTGAGTCAAAGAAGTTAAGAAACACATTTTGCAGACTGCTAAAAAGACAAAACAGGCAACGACTTCAATTGTTAAGACAAGTATAGAAGATTGTTATGTTTCCTAGATATGTTAATTTTTTTTCATAATTGTGACAGTAATGTAAAACCTGATTTTGATATGAATATGTTGATTATGACAGTAACTTTGTTTTCAATTACAATTTTACAACCATCCTCTTACTCTGTTACAACCAACCCTAGAGGTGGGGATAGTTGTAACAAATGTCACTTTGTTTATTTTGTCGTTTTTCTCAAAATCTGTAACCCCTGTTGCAATTAAACTGGTGTTAAATGATAGCTGAAAGACCAATCTATCGTGTGTACTGGTTAGAATTTTGATATTTAAAAAGCTCTGTGAGATATTACGAGAAAACTGAAAATTGTTACGTTCATACCTGGTCTCCCCTAATGCTGGTACCATTTGGTAAGAAGCTGTAACGAATTACCGGTACTAGACCACCAAACAGAACCATGAATTTGCGTAAGTTGTTTATAAAAACTAAGAATAACGTGGGACCCAATATGCTTCCTTTTGAAACGCCATAGTAGATGGGGAGCTCATTACTGCTGTGACGATCAATCTTGATTATCTAGGAGCGATTGTGAGGTAGCTTTGAAAGAGATCAAGTTGAAGCCTCTTGACACCCATCTTTTCAAGTTTGAGTAAGAGAGAACGGACGGGGACGGTGTCGAATTCCTTCGTTAGACCTCGCAAAGGCATTCAATACCGTCCCCGTCCGTTCTCTACGTACTTAAGTACCTTTTTATTAGAGTTCGGTTTTGTACGGTATTGCTAGAACAGTTAAATCCTGAACTGCATCACATGTTGACTTGTTCTTACGAAAACCAAATTGTTGTGGTGTTATTAGTTTGTAGTGTTCTAGATAGTATACTTATAAAACTTGTTGACGTTCACTAGAACCTCAATAAGGTACTAACCTTGGATAAGGCGGTCAGAATTGCAATGGGACTGTAATTATTCGGCAGGTTCTAAGGCAGGTTTCCGTTGCCTCCCATGAAATGCCTTAGCTCTTTTGTGCATAGAGTCAATGAACAAGATTTTATAAGACAATAATATTTATTCATTTTGCAAATAGAAAATTGCGCAATAAGGTATTGTAAAACTTTCATCATCAGCCGGATTGTTGAATGTATTGCTTTTAATCAGTAAGCAGGAGCAATAAATATTTAATTACGTTTAAATACCGAATATACATTATTGTGTAAATTAGTATTAAGGCACCCTTACCCCGATTTATTAGTAGGTACATGATAGAGCTTATTTAGCTCAGAAAAATACCCAAGAACTATTTCTTGTGCAATTTTAACTAGATTGTTGGGGTTGTAAAAATGATCTACAAACTAGCATTTATTGTAGTGTTCGGTAGCAGCGGAAATATTTGAATAGCTTACTGGCGACAAATGTACTTATAAATCTGCCACTGGGTCAATAACTGAATAATAAACTAAGTATTCAAATAAGGTTGAACATGGTAATACAAGCCCAAACCTTAACAGTAGGCCTACCTATAGATATGTACCTATTTAAAACTTACTTAAAATACACATTTTATTAAAAGTCTTTATTTAAAACTCTTAACTGGTAAAAACTGCTTTTAATCGGTTTCATAGAATGTATTGTCTCTGCCATAGTTTTTATGGAATGCAATAATAAATGAAAATAAAAATGTCACAAAAAACGCTACCTGATAAGTAAATAAATATTAATAATTGTTAAAAAAAGATAATTTTAAAACTCTTGATTGTGTCTGAATCACTGAATTAAACATAAGTAACTAAGTCATAATTTATAATCACTTATAGTAGTTAGGTACAAAGTGTCATCGAAGTAGACCTAAGGGAGTAGGATTTATGTTCTAATCATCGAAAACTTAAGGGTCCTGTACGGGCAGGTCTGACACCCCATGTGGAGCAATGCCTCGTCTCGAGAAGCCCAGTGCTGCCTTCAGAACGCATATCCCTGCCTCGATAGTCCGCTTCCTGTCGGTCTCGTTGCCCAGGGCAGGGTTTATCTCGACGAGGTCCACAGCCCGCAGGCGACCAGTTGCGTGCACTATCTCCATCAAAGTGATGGCCTCGCGGAGAGTCAGTCCGCCGCGAACTGTAAAATAATCACAATTGTAGGTAGATAGCAAGTAGATATTCAATAGCAATACACGCAGAAAAACAACGGCCACAAGAGAAAACCTGCCTAAAAATGAAGTTTTAATGCAATTATCGTGTTTCTTGAACCGGCAAGCGCATTTAAATAGGAACACACGCTAATTAAGAATTGGTACGGTCAGCAACGAAAGTCGATTATCACTTCAGATTTTTAAGTCATAATTCTTGAGCAGAAGGAATTATGGACAGGATAGAAAATCAAGATAAAATAAACTCTAAAAGTATTACTTAGTTACTTATAATTACATCGTATTTGCTATGTAGATGATAGTGCTATTCTACTTTTGTTGCTAACCGTACCTAAACGGTGAGCATATTTAGAATAAGATTGATTTTAATTTTAAGAGGACTGAAATGCAAGAAACATATAGGGCATGATCAGTAAACACGACTTTGTTCCTAAACGAAACAGTCGTGAGTCGGTAGTACGTAGTTGTGGATACGAACCTGGTGTGCCAGTGCTCGGCGCTTCTAATGCATCTAAGGAATCGATGTCGAAGCTGACGTGGATTGGTCTGCAGCCCTCAGGGTCCAACTTCTTCAACACGTGCTGGATTGACTTTTTGATACCAAATCTAGAAGGATGAGTAAAACAAAGTTTGTTGATGAAGACCACTACTGCAAAAAGCGAAACGTATATTTTGTAACTTTGTACTTACTCTTCAACCTCCTCCATAGCAAATGTGGGCACTTTATACTTTTCTATGGCAAGTCTTTCATAATGGTCCACGGATCGTAGGCCTATGTACCCTAAGCTGTTTATGGAGAACCTGCAAAGAAAGAATTCGTTTTCAAAGAACCACTGTCAAAAGTAATTTATTGTAGGTACTACTATTAAGCTACTAAGTAATAGCTTAGTGTGCCGTCTTGAAATGTTAACGACACGTTACTAGCAGCACCTTTATAATATAACGAAGTTTAAAGTGGACCGATTTTCATGGGTCTTTTTTGTTGACTTGCTACAGGAGAGGAGGACAAAGTTAAAAAAAGGGTTTCAACTCGCTTGTGAAGAGGCATACTGTCTGGTGTCTAGGTTAATTCATAATGCAGCGTATACACGAGTGCGTAATCATTTTATAGAAAGCAAAAAGCGAACCTTTTTTTTAAACTTAGCAAAAAGTTTATAATGTTCGGTTAACATGTTTAAAAAATATTAAAAAATTAATTATGGTAACTAATACTTAAATAAAATATGATTCAATAATTCTTTTCAAGTTCATACAAAATCAATTACGTAAACGACAACACTCTGTACATTTTTTCATTTTTATAAGCTGATAATGATGTAGATTAACGAGTATAAGGGAACGTTATTTAACATACTTACTATATACCTATATCATAATTTAATGTATTTTTGTTTGTACACATCATAACCTTTATTTAACTCAAAATCATAGTAAGTACAGGCGCTGGATATTAAGATACACAAACTTAAATAGAGAAGGGTGTCTGAGGTAGGATAGTCCTCAGTTATAGATCCCCCAGCTCTATCATCACATAGATGATACATTATTAACATAGGTAAATGTCAAGAATAAATAAAAAACTAACAATTCTTCTTCTGCTTCGTAGGTAGTAGGTAATGGCTAAATGAAAGAGTGTGTGAGTTAGTATAAATGTGTGAATGTTAGGATACAGGTATTAGTGGAAGTAAATGCGTATTATTTTTATAAAAAGGTTTGTAAAAAAAAATACGCATGTGCAGATAGATATTTCCTTAAAAAGAAAGTGCCAAGACAACAGATTTTTTTTGAGAGACACTAGTCGTTACTAGTATCTCTAGGACCTGGCAGTGTTAGTAGAGAATAAAGGTTGAATAGAAAATTGGGACAACGCAACTAACTTTTAGAATGACTCTCTGGATTCTATGTTTTAGAGGCAGCATCCCATGTAGGTAGTAATGCAACAGATAATTTAAGAATGACATAAAGCAAAGTAAACTGTCTTTATAATTGATATATCAGATATGTGTTGTAGGTTTTTCAATAGGTACTTATGTAGATTAATGTGCGGATTATTTTAACTAGGCTTTCAATATTTTGTTGGAAGCCAAGTCGGTAGTCTATGACTATGTCAAGATATTAAGGGACAGATAAGAGCCAACTAGCGCCCCCCTAATTTTATTTCTTTTACTCCTAAATGGCTAAATTAGACAGAATTCAAGAGAATCGTTGCTTATCACAAAAAGTGGCTACTTTTAGCGGTTATTAACAATTCTCTTAATTGATGAAATGGAAAATAATGGAGAGTTACTCTAAAAATATTACGAGTAATTTACTAATTAAGTACCTACAGGTTTAGATAGGTGACCTAGTTGGCTCTTGTCTGCCCTTTAAATATAATCTGTTTTAACCAGCACAGGACAGAAACAATTTGGTAGATGACACCATTAACCAATTCAAATTAAAAAATAATTTATTTGAATCAGTTTTATGTTATTGTGAATCAAACATTTAAAATAACATAAAAAGAATTGGTCATTGCCCAACAGTGGGACAGCATAGGCTAATTAAAAAAAAAACCGGACAAGTGCGAGTCGGACTCACCCACCGAGGGTTCCGTACATATTAGTAGGTACATATCCATACTTCTATACTAATCCATACCTACTATCCATACCTACTATCCATACCTACTATCTATACTTTAATCTACTTAATATTATAAATGCGTTTTTTGCGACATAAACGGCAGTATCTTTTTTTCACGTTAACATAGAGGGTTGATTTTTTTAGAGCATCAAGGGACCGTAGACTTGAGTATATGGTTTTAATTTCAACTCGATATCTCCACGCGTTCCTGAGATAAAAATTCTTGACAGACAGACAGACAGACGGACAACAAAGTGATCCTATAAGGGTTCCGTATTTTCCTTTTGAGGTACGGAACCCTAAAAATTACCAATAATAAATAATTCCAAGACAGAATTTATCTAAAAACACACCGATTATTGATCAATAGTTTGACGACACGGTTGGTGCAGTGGTTGAGCACCCACGACACAAGAGGATTTTGTAGTGTGGGGGATTGTTTTATAAAAGAAAAACAGTGCTTTAGTTAGACCACACGACTGAAGTAAAACTTCTTTAGCTCCATCTATATGTATGTATGTTTCCGTTTGCAACTGGCTATGAGAGAAAGAGAGAAAGAAAATGTGTGCTCGCACCTGTCTCTCTCACCCTTACAGTAATTTAGTGTGCTCGCACCTCTCTCTCTTGCCCTTACAGTAATATACGAAACGAAACTCTCTCTCTTTCTATCTTCACTAACTTATATCTCCCTCTCAACTTCCGTTCGCCTCACCCGATCACACTTTTCCTAACGCTCTTGTCACGCATTCACCAGCTTAAGTTAAGCTCCCCAAGTCAAGCGTGCGTAAAGAAGATTTACTTCAAAAACAATTTACTGTAACATTCGATATTTAGTTGGTGACGTCATAAGTATAAATTGCAGCCATACAAAATCTATAGCGGAATCGTGTTTTGACAACTCATAAGAAGTACATTAGTCAATTATTGTTGGTGCCATCTACCAAATTGTGGTGCCATCTACCAAATTGTGGTGCCATCTACCAAATTGTGGTGCCATCTACCAAATTGTGGTGCCATCTACCAAATTGTGGTGCCATCTACCAAATTGTGGTGCCATCTACCAAATTATTGATGTAAGTACAAGCGCAGGCTTTTAAGTTGAACTTTAGTTGATAAGCTATGAACTTAATCAATTTAAATTGGCAATTCATACAAAACCTTTTTTTGAGGCTCGTCGATCCTGTTTCTTACAAGAATCAAAATCTATAAATATCTACAGTCTGATATTTCTATTAGGTACTACCTACTAGAAATGTCAGATAGCGAAAAGAAGTAAAATCACCTCTAGGAACTCAACAAAAAAAGTTTTATGAAAATGAAAGTTCGACCACTAGAAACTTCTTTCCACTTTTTTAATATTTTTGGTCTAATTGTACTCGGCTATACGTATATTATACAAGGAATGGGATAGCTACAATGTCATGAATCATTACAGCTTATAATATCTTAGTAGGAAAGTAAAGACACGAGAAATTCTGTGATCCGAGATAATGAAATCAGCTCTAATTCCGATTCCAAAATGGAAATTTTACTAAGTTGTACCTATAAGTAATTTCCTTACAAGGGATGTTGCCAGTCCATTGTAGGCAGGTGTGGCCAGTAATGAGAGAATTCCTTGACTAGAAGAGCGACTGGCATTCCGTGTACGGAGCCAGAATCGGAAGTTTTGTTAGTGTTGATATCTGCATGAGCGTCTACCCAAATGAGGATCATATCATTATTAACGTTGAAGTGCCCGTCAACCGTGCCTGAAATGTTGCAACAAATGAGATAAATATAAGTGTCCTAAATAATTATAGCCGATCTATGTATACATAAAGTAGGTACACACGGCTGCACATCAAGGTATACATTTCCAGTATAAGCATACCTCTCATTGTACGGAAATCCTACACAATGCGAGATCAGCATTAACTGGAAATGTATAGCTTGATGTGTAGCCGTGTGTACTATGTTTATAATATTAAAAGCACCATAGTCACCAAAATTTTTTGTACTCTTTTTACTTTTCTTAATGCTAAGGTTAATAAGGACCACAACCTGAGACCTACAACGCATTTGCGGCTGGCCGCATGCGTTTCATTTTATATGAAACCACATGGTATCAATGCAGTGACTGGCGGCCAGCCCTCAATCGCACTTATGAATTTGTAATTGCTGTCGCCTAAAGCTATCAATCTAATGGAAAAGAAAAGCTTGTAATTGATGACGACATGCGGCGGCCCGCAATAGAACCGAGACAATACGTACGTTCGCCAGTACGGCACGCTCATTGCGGCCAGCCGCAAGTGCGTTGTAGGTTGTACACACGATTACAAATCAAGCTTAAGCATTAAATTATTTTATTATACTAACTTAATCAATATTTCTTAATTTAACTTAATCAAGTATTTCCAGTATAAGCTGGTCTCGCCTTGTATAAAATTTCCTTATAATGAGAGGTCAGCTTAAACTGGAAATGTATAGCTTGATGTGTAGCGTGCGTATGTTCTCAAGCAGACAATTATTAATTTCCTCAAAAATCTTTCAGATAGTGATTGTGAGTGCTTTACGCAGTTACGGTGTCGTCTTTATTAGTTTATTCCAACTCAACTCTTCAAAATAACACAGCAATTTGTTATTGCCGAGTCCAGGAAATACCTTTATAATGAACAAACGTCATATACCAAAAACTAATCGAACAGCTATACCTAACTAGTTTTGCCCGCGAATTCGTCCGCTGGATATCTCCTACGAATCCCTAATTATTAAAGCACTCAGGGATAACCACAGATATAGATAGACCTAGATAAAGCAAAAGCAACTACTTCGCGTGTCTAGTTTCGTGCCTAGCTTACGTACAAAAATCGTAAGTAAAAAAAATAAAGTTAACGTTTCCTTCCATCGGTAAGTCATTTTGTGATTAATATTATGCGTATATAATTAAAAAAAAACAATTATTTTTAATCTAATACCCTCAGTAATACCTGGTAATACCAAATTTAAGAAAAACAAAACATTGTGACGTCATAATAGGTAGTTAAAAAAAGGGCACGCTTGGTTTTCAAAAAGATCGTGATACTTGCGTTATCTATACCATGCTCACAATAAGATTAGACATTTACACAAACCTTTTTACAGTCCGTTCAACCGATTTTGACTTATATTGCGTTGGTAGCAGGACAAATGGCAACTGCAGTAAACAGTTGTTATTGTAACCACTTTTTGCCTCTAATGTCATCCTTAAGCCTACGGAATAGAAGTCAAAATCGGTTGAAGGGACTGTAAAAAAGGTTTGTGTTTATGTCTAATCTTATTGTGAACAGGTTATAGGGTCTATCTATATCTGTGGGGATAACGTAGTTTTATATTAGCGAAATAATTTTCAGTCGGTCAAGTAGTTCCGGAGATTTAGCATTCATACATAAAAACAATCAAACTCTTCAGATTTATGTACAGACTAGCTTATGCCTGCGACTTCATCTGCTCCAATATTGTTACGCTTCCCTATTTTTTTTATAATAAAATATAACGTATAGCACTCAGTGGATGAATTTTCGGAATCAGTAGAGCTATTCGGTTCCAATCTCCCTTGGTGAACAACTATACTCCGTTCACAATAAGATTACATATATACACAAACCTTTTTTACAGTCCGTTCAACCGATTTTGACTTATATTACGTTGGTGGCATGACAAATGGCAGCTGCAGTAAACAGTTGTTATTGTAACTACTTTTTTGCCTCTAATGTCATCCTTAAGTCTACGGACTAGAAGTCAAAATCGGTTGAAGGGACTGTAAAAAAGGTTTGTGTAAATGTCTAATCTTATTGTAAACGGAGTATAGATGAAATGAACTGTCATCCATCCTGATGCTAGGGATTGACAAAGCAGACGGACGGATGACAGCTCACTTCACCTAAGTGTTCACCGAGGGAGATAGTAACAGAATAGACATACAGATGAGTTATTGTAGAGAACACCGAGTTCTTACAAAAAAAAACACAAAACAAACAAACGCTTTATAATATTAGTATAGATGTTGTGAACCAAATATAGTATTGATTGTCATACCGACTCCGATGGAGTGGTCGCCGCCTAAAGTGACAACGATCCTGTCGTCCCTGAGGACCTCAGAGACGCGTTGCGATAGCTTCTTGTTGCAGGCTGACACCAGCGCTAAGTGTGCCATGTTTTCCATCTCCACTTCTTTTATCCCCGGTGTTTCGATGTCTCCATAGTCTTTCACGTCGAGGTTGTCTGAATTTTAACAAAAGTTCTAATAGGTACTATAACAGTGTACGAAAAAGGCATACGTATTTAAAGATTTCTTGATGAGATTGATGAGATTTTATGAGTAAACTAGCGGGCCCGGCAGACGATGTCCTGCACTTAAAATAAAAAAAGTCCTACAACTCCCTGCAGCGCCACCTACCGGGTCCAATTCTGAATCTAAACCATTCTCGAATCCAATGGAACACACACAAAAAATTTCATCAAAATCGATATAGTCGTTTAGGAGGAGTACACTTTCATACACACGCACAGAAGATTTTTATATATAAGATGTCATATGGTTCAATGCGAGGCTGTATTATCCAATTTTTTTTTAACGATGACCTGTCGTAGTGATATAGTTTTTGACCCGTCGTATCACCAGAGGTATGGGCAGTGGTATGGTGGGCCCGCATTAGCGCGTAGCACATGCAACGAAGGCAAGTAGCAACATAAATAGATTTTAGAGTTAAAAAAGATACTTAGACCTCAAGCCGTTTTAGATTATTCTCGTCAAGGCATTGATCAATCAACGAAAAGTTCTTCTCTCAGACCAAGGTAGCGCGGATTATTTTCTTTTAAAACGAAAACGTTATTAAAGGACACGTTTTATACTGGGCCCAGTCTATGTACACAACTTCAAAAAAAGAGAAAAATCCGTAGAATCCGGGAAAAATACAGATAATTCATTTAAATGTATACTGTTGTGGTAGTAAATTGATAATTTAACAATCATTTTTATGGATTTTCAACACGGCGTCACTCAGATTTAGCTACTCTATAAACCATAGATCGACCATTGATCATAGAAAGAGAACTGTCAGCTGTCAGTGTCACAACAGTCTCACTTCAGTCACTTTCGTCTCGTTTTGTTTCTAATAGTTTCTAGAGTACTTTATAACAACCTCCCTTTCGTTTTTTTGAATTTAACACCGTTTCTTTCCCATCTGTTTACCTGGCTATCCACAAATCGACGCAGAAAATCAGAATTATAAATGTCAAACGGCATTAATCAATCAAAATGACAGCTTACCGCCATGACTGCTTTTTGTTGTGTGTTGCAATTTCAAGTCCAATTTCTTGTGTTTTACCTGCTCACAAAGCTATTTTAAATTAATTGGACAGTTGAGAACTATTTAAAATGGGTTTCCCAATTATTAAGTATGGTGTACAAGGACTGGGCCCAGGCTCCATACATTTTGAAACAACTCCTTTAATACTAGGCCATGATTTAAGATTAACTTTCAAATTTGGTAGATTTTTTTGCGGTGCGGTCGACGCCACACAGATATTAAACGAAGGCATGTGTCAGCCAAATTCTCAAGCCATGTCCGAGTACTTGACGGAATGAATAAAAGGCCATCGTCGCGTAATCTGTTATTGAAAAGCCGCATGGAAGCGGAATTGCGAGGAAATCATTAAAACCTAAATTCCATAAATAATTAATAAGCACCGATAACTAAACCCTGAGGACTTCCCGTGATTAGTGTCTTCGGCATAGAATGATGCCCAAGTTTGAGTTTCGCGGAACTATTTAGATAGTACGAGCTAACAAGAGTAAATAAATGTTTCTGTAGCTACGGGTTCTTCTAATGTGGTTACCATGCGTTATCAAAAGCCCTTGAAATATCGAGATCCCAATCACGTATTTATGTTTAGATAAATTGACAAATTTTCTGACAAAAGTGCCGCGTCGGTGGTAGGATTCCCTATTGTGAAACCAAATTGATTGTTATGAAATTTTTGTCCGTCCGATAGCAAACGTGGCGTGTCAGGAGAAGGCTCATCATCTGCAATCTGGCTGTACATAGAGCGACTATACCTATCTGATCTCACTACGACTTCGGTCTTACTAGGTAACATGATATCCCTCGGTAAGACTCACTGTCAGACTTTCCGGCTTCTGACTACTCACATCAACTCTGAAAAATCTACAAAACAGAACGTCAATGGCTTTACGTGCTTTCTAAGACACGAAGGGGTCTTAGTATGAAATGGATGGTCACCAATCCACGTTTTAACCGCGGCTAGCGTAGATTAATTTTAAAGTCTGTATGGCAAGTTAATAGAAACGCGTTCTTAAAACTTGTTATACCTACTTACCTAATTTAAAACGTTTTGGGGGGTGATCTAACAAACGAACTAGAAATCATGCTGTCTCTCTCTCTGTTTTCGCGATTAGTTTTTATTTGGGTATTTATTTATTTTATAAAAAAACTAGCGGGCCTGGCAGACCTTGTCCTGCCCTTAAAATAAAAAAGTCCTACAACTCGACTGCAGCGCCACCTACCAGGTCCAATTGTAAATCTAAACCATTCTCGAATCAACTGGAACACACACAAAAAAAAAAAACAAAAAATATCGGTACAGCCGTTTAGGAGGAGTTCACTTTCATACGCACGCACAGAAGATTTTTATATATAAGACAGTCTTACCTATTTCTCTTAGTTGTTCTAGCAGACCGGCGCACCGTAGTGCGGCAGGCGCAACGCTCACACCGTATTTCTTCTGCCCTTTCTCAAACGGCACACCAATAATGCCGACCTTCCGTGTCTGTGTTAATTTCTTTTCTTGACTCATTTTTCGTACTAACACCTTACAAAAATTCATTTTTATTTATTATTATATTTTTTCTACATTCACTTACACAAAACAAGAACTGCACAGTTCGCGGACAGGGAGCGTCAGATGTGACGCTGCGAGATAACTTACTAGAGACTAAATTACAGTGGCTTATCATCAGGCGCCCAGAGTCAAAGGTTAAAATTATTGTTTTAGAGCTATTTTTAATTACATCATCTTATAACTTTATCAAGATAATTATAGTTATCAGAAAATCTATTGTGTTTGTGATCATAAATTGAAACATACATTAACTATACAGGTTATGATTGTAAGTAAACTTTGCATGTTAAGAAAACTATTTGGTTCTTATAACCAAGTTAGGTATCTAAATGTAATTAATGAATACCTACTGTAGGTATTCATGAAAAGTATCAACACTCAGGTACCTAAATTGGTGTTGGAATCGATACAAACGACTAGATGCTCCTATGAAGATTTAAAGTGGTTTACTTACAGTGCTGGGATTGACTGTACAGCAGACTATACGGTGTAACCGAAGAGCACTGCTGCAGTCTTGCTAATACCTAACGCCAACGCATCACTATATTGTTTTTATATAGGGCCGTATTATGAAATGTTAATGCCATCATTTTTTCCAATGCGAGAGAAAGAGACGGAGCTATACATGAACGATAGCACTACCCCTTTTTCGCAACCAAACAATGATGGCAATAAAGCTTCATGGTCCCAGTGCAATGCATTTTCGACATTAAAATACCCTGACAAAGTAGCTCTATCTTAATAGAAATGTTAGCAGAACATGGCGTACTTACACGATCTCGTTCAAACAATGTCTGAGCTACTAACGTTACTTGCCTCTTTTTTATTTCGTACCTTACTGTTGTTTACAGCCGCAACTAGTTCTAGGTCGTAATATATGCTAATTTCCATTTGAATATTAGCGAATAGTAGTTCAATATCATAAAACCTGCTAATTTAACCATTTTAGTTTTTGATTTAGCGATTTGATAACTAGGAAAAATCTTGTTATTTCATAGAAGTGTTTTACTAATCACTAAAAGTATACAACACAGTTTAAATAATGGACTTGATTGTTGGTCGGTGCTACTAGCATGCGTCAAACGTCGTACCGGTTTACTATTCTGTGATTTCTCTATCCACGGTAAGTACGGCCCGATCACGGTAAAAATATTATATTTAATTCCTAAGTTTTTCATAGAAAGAGTTCCACAGGGAGTAGCGGTGATGCCGACGACTTCTTGACCCAATAGTATAGGTGCCCCGGTACCGAACTCGTAAGTATAGGTCCTGGTGTACGTTGAATACTCGATGCCGCACACGCAATAGTACCACTTCGGATTCGTGCACGGGGTCTGGTGGTAAGCTTGATGCTGTAGTGCTACCATATCAGACGTACCGAGTCTCCCATAACCAACTGCTATCAGTTTTTTATCCTTTAACTCTGAAGCATAATAGTTTCCTATATCAGCCGCAATAATAAAAACTTCCAAGACGGGGCGCTTCACGAACACCAAGCCTACATTGCTATGCATACGAGTGACGTTGGGATCCGACGTTTTCAGATCAAATATATAGTCACTGTGGAGTTTGGTGTAGGCCACGTCAAATAAAGTACTGTTACTCGATTTTTTGCTGTATGTGGCTGCACTTATTAAGACATATTTTGGTTCATACGATACACAGCTGCCCGACGTGAGTATCGACCGCTTGCCGATGATACTACCCGTGCAGATATAATCTTTGGTGCTGCTTAACAACCCGACCAAGTATGGATGCTCTTCTGCCAGTGCTTCTATTACTCTCCAATCTTGAGGATTCATATTCGGCATGGTCTCGAGCGACGATACGTAACGTACAAATGCAATAACTATAAGGGCTTTGGTAATATGTCGCCATGTTAGAACCATGGCAGGTCAATGGAACGAGCATTTGATAATTGTTTTTAATTCTATTAGAAAAAGTAAATCATTTCTCCAAACAATTCTATCAAATGTAAAACTGACAGATGACACATTGTGTTGATGTCGAAAATTGCTTTTTTTAAGGGTAAAAAGTTCAGACGTTCTTGCCCCGTGTCTATTAATTCCTTGACTTGGTAGTTGGAAGCAGGAATCATTCCTGCATTGGATGACACTCTTTTGAAGAACTACAGGCCCATAACACTTCTGAGTCATGTTTATAGGTAAGTTGTTTTCGAGAGTCATCACGAATCGCCTAAGGCATTAAGTCCGCCTTGGTACCTTTGTGCATGAAGTTTAAATAAATAGTCTCGCACGTAGGTTCGACGACTTTCAGTCAGTTCAATCAAGCCGAATTCCGTTAAGGCTTTAGCACCATAAACCACGTACAAACTGCTGCTGTTTGCTGGTTATGCAACCGGCAACTATGCTTAGCGTTTGTGAACTATGAAAAAACCTTTTTGATCGAGACTTCGGCCGTGCGTACTACAGTCGTTCCAGCGGTGCCAAACTGATAATCAATATGTCGAAGTATTGTGATGTTTGTACGAAAACGCCACCAGGGCAGCCCGCCAGGGTTTGAACTCAGAACCTATCCATTTGCAGCGAGGAATGAGACAGGGTGATGTCACATCTCCGAAACAGCTGTTTACTGCTGCATTGGAAGATGTCTTCAGAGTTCTGGACCTGGAAATGATTAGGTATTTGGTGATGATACTTACTCGAGCAACTGGCTCAACATGCTTGATGACTGCATGAGCGGGCTCGTTTGTTATTTGACGATAACCAGCTCAAGCCCTCCGTGTATTTTATTATTAGGTATTATAAATAACTGTGCCTTGCCTTTTTTATATCTTGGCTTTATGAAAACCAAAAACAAGACTTAGGATTATTCTAGTTGAATATTGAATTAACAAGAATAATGATACTTTATGATACCTACTCAGCATTAGTTAAAACTACCTTAAAATTGAACATCACTGGCTTTTCTCTCCAGCGACCATGTTTATACCGTTCTGGGAGGACAATCTTGAATTCTCAATGCTCCATGGTCTAAATATTTTGAAAGCCTTCAACACCTTAAAAAGTAAATTACTTCATTTAGTAAGAGAATCAGTACGTGACTTGCTGGAATGGAAATACAGCAGAGATCTGACTATGAGGTAAAGTGACTTCCAGCATTTGTAACAAAAGAACAAGAAATGTAATACCCCATATTTATATTATAAATGCGAAAGTGAGTTTATCTGTTTATTCTGCTGTAAACTATTGAATGACCTAAGCTTGAGCTGATGCGTAGGTACTTCAATGATAGTACAGAGTAACCTTGAACTAAGAGATTTTTGTTTGTGTAGGGGGTTTTTAATTTAGATATGTATTATGTTTAAAAAGGCTTGATAAGTGAGTCAGGCGATTATTGTTATTTGTCTGCCTTCTAGCACAGATGGTGCTGCTGACGATAATGACAACTTACATACAATGTATTCTAATATTACGATATGAGATGTCCACTATTCTGTACCAAAGCTAAACAATAAAAAAGTTTGTTTACCCTGGGGCTGAAGACGGATATGCAGGTCTTCGTTTTTATCACAGATTGTTTTAAGTAAAAGGACATATATTATGTAATGGCACATCAGAATTATCCACGGAATACTATCATCCTAGACGAAAATGAGAGCCCAGATATTCATCTAGGTAAGCGCCAGGCCAAGGCGCTAGCGACGTACTCTGTGTTTAAAACAAAGTACTTGTAAGAGCGAATCTGCCGATGCTGTCAACCATGGTATAATAATCCAAAGAGTACAATATAATTATCGGAGTATATATATGCTGTCATCTTCGTTATCATGTCACTGCTGCCAATGTGACAGTGTCATTAGCGTTTTGGGTTTGCTGAGGCTGTTGGCAAAGAGTACAGTTGGTGACTCAGTGGTATCATTTTGTATGCAGTAAGTATTTGCTTATCCAGTTCGGGCCCTGTAAAAAAAAACAAATATAAAGGTACCTAAATGTCGAATGGTTTGAATTTGAATTTGAAACGGCACAATTTACTTATAAGCTTAAATGGAAAAAGAAAGTGTAAAGCCTCCTTTCTACGATTTCATTAAAAAGCAGGTATTCTGCCATCGTGAAGTGTGCTTATGTTTCCGTGCTGCCAGTCAGCACTGCGGTGCGGGCTGCGTGCTCTATCTAGACGATCTTGGACTGTCAACTTCTTGCAGTGCACTCATCACCACAGCTGTGCTTGAAAACTTGCGCAAGTTGTGTGGCACGTTGAAGCACATTTATAAGTAGTAGGTACATAGAGATACATAGTGGTAGGTGTGCTGGCTTGGAACCGTTGGCGAGTTTGTTTACTACGTATCTACCGTATTAAGTTCGTTGTTTGACCTTGTAAATGTACGTGGATATATACAAAGATTTTCACGATTTTCCGTTTATTCCATACAGAAAATCGTGATTTTGAAATGATTCAATTCATATAATTTTTATGTCGACGGAAGTTCAAAGTTAGCGAGTCTCTACTTTTAAAATAATAACCTTACAAGTGGGTAGATGACACTGGATGCGTATTTAGAACATTCAAATCAAAGTGTGGTAGAATATGTAACGTGGTCAGTATAAGGGTGAAAAATGCGAGTGCGTGCAAGTGTCCTGTTTCGATGGCTCTTCACCAAAAATGTAAAGTTTGAAGAAGCGTTGGTCCGAATTATCGCATATCGACTTGTTGAATATTTGCCTACATATAAAGAAAGGCATCTTTATTACCTACTTTATTTTACTGCTTTGTCATCAGAAGGGGAATGCTTTTTATGGTGGGAAAATGCTTGGGACTACTTATTCGTGTGTTCAAGAACAAATACGAATTATAAAAAAAGTAGTGCGTGGAGTCCCTCCTCGCGGAAGAAGTGAAACTTCGAAATGTGGAAATGAAAATAGGAAGGGCTAAAAATTGATGTTTAGTGAACTCATATTGTTTCTTTAAGACAAACTTTATTAACATTGCTACTCTGTAACAGGTATACTACGCATGCGTATGGTAGCGTTAAACGTTTTACGCAACCTTGTTGGAAGTCGCATAAGAAGTTTCACTTCAATAAAACTTAAGTAGATATGTTATCGATGTATTATCGTCCTCTAGACTGTCTCAGCTCCAAAAGTAACTTCAAAATAAAATGCAATAAACACATCAACGTGTGAAATTGTTAATAATATAGGTCTATGCCGTCTTCCGAATAAAACCAACCACATTGCGAAAAAAATGATTATTTGATTTGAATTTTTCTACTCCAATTTATTTAAGGTTACGAGAAAATTTTCTCAGACCTCACAAATTGTATATTTGCTAGGCTTGTCTTCAATCGATTGGAAATTTCGAAGGTAATGAGTGTACAGAGTGGGAAGAAATTTTCGGTAGGAGACTGAAGGCACGCGCGACAAAAAGTCGATTCAAATAAAAAACTAATATCCGCCTGCTGAATGACAAACGAATGGAATCATCTACTTGTATCTAGAAATAGAATGCTTAGACTGAGAATGCGACCAAAACTATGTAATGTGAAGGGTGTCCCCTTGTTTCGCAGACAGAAATTTCATAGAATTTCGTTTCCCAGAAAATGTTTCACATAATATTTGGTTCTCGTATTTTTATTTCGACTATTATTGTTTCAAAGACTATTTACTTCAATGAAAAATATTTCACAAAAACAAAATTCAATGAATTTTTAATCACATTTTTTTGTTTAACAAACTTATCAAAAAGTAGAATTATTTTTAACGAATATTGTTTGTTTGTTGTATTTTTCCATGGAATTTATTTCAACGAAAATGTATAGATATTTAATAAATAGACAAAAACAAAAATGTTGTCTTAAAAAGTCAATATGTTGTGCTACCAAAAATGACAGAAACGCAGAAATGAATCGCTGCGAAACCAACTCCTAGAGTGTAATTTAAATCTGCGTAGGCGTGGAGGGGCGAGGTGGCCCGCGAGCTGAGGAGCAGGTGGTTTTAACGCCCGCCGCCGCGACTGAGGCTGGCCGGCGAAGTCGGCCAGTAAGCCGAAGCTGCGGTGGTGAGCCTGAATACCATCTGCGACGATAAGCTCGCGTGGGACCGCCGGAGCCCCGCAACGCCGGAGCCGTGACAGAAACTATGCCTGTTGCATGTTCGCTTGCATGATGCATGCTTGCTTGCATGATGCATGCTTGCTTACATGCTGCATGCTTGCTTACATGCTGCATGCTTGCTTACATGCTGCATGCTTGCTTGTACGCTGCATGCTTGCTTGCACGCACGCGCATTATTTTTGGTTAGAACTGGGACTACTGTTCTTGGGAATTCATAGAATAATCAATACGCAGAATACTTACTTTCAAGATTTTTAATTCATTGATTTTTGTTTCACATAAAGTTTATTGTTAGAATAATCATATCATAGAATAAACAAATCAAATATTCTTTAAAACGAAACGAAATTCTATAAAACTGTTAGCTATGAAACAACGTACAACCAGTGTGAAGACATTTGAATTATCTATCTGTATGTGCAGGTCGAAAAGTACTTGCACAATTATTATTTTCTTATTTGTCATAGTTTCATGTCATTAAAAAAATACACGTTCTTAATTCACATTTTAAATATGTGGCGGAGTTTCATGAGTAGGCAACCGTCAAAAGTGTCCTTATAAGTGAGCTCTTGAATTAACACAAAGCAGCCTCTAGGGGCCCACGAATTTTTACTAATTAAGTAATTACATTTGCTTACCTTAATTACGATGTCTCTCTTCTTAAGTGTAAATTATATTTTTGTAAGTACACCTAAGTACTTTTTTATTTTTTATCTCAGTTTGCGACGTATTTAAATGCGAAATATTTCTGTAATGTTATTCTAGATTTTTAACAATTCTTGCTATTTTTACTGCTTGAAACGATTTGTTTGTTCTTCCATCGCATCAACACGGACCAACTTGTCATTCTTCCAATGAAGATGAATACACTGGATGCTGTATAGGTACAGCGTGTAGTATCTTGCATATTTTGTAAATCTACAGTATATTAGTAACTCATCTGAGGGCATGAATTTTAATAGTCACTGGGTACTTAGGTACGGTCAGCAACGAAAATAACACTTCTGATTTTTAAATGATACTTTTTGGGCAGAAGGAAATGCGGACAGGATAGAAAATCAAGATAAAATAAACTCTTTGACTATGATCTGAAATGAGGACATCCGCAAGAGAACCAAGGTTACCGACGCAGCCCGAAGAATTGCGAAACTTAAGTGGCAGTAGGCAGGGCACATTGCTCGCTGAACGGATGGCCGATGGGGCCGAAAAGACCAAATCAGGTGAAATTTGGTAGGATGGTGTCATCCTATGACCAAAAGTAAATAAATATACTTTATTAAATAAGGGTTCATTTTCGGGGGACAAATTAGGAAATTTAAAAAAAAAGTTTTGCAAACCTTACTAGGTATTAGAATCTCAAATATATTTTTGTTATTATTGTAAAATAAATAGCTTTGATTTTATTCATGAAAGAAGAGGATAAGTAATTGACCATTACAAAATATAGTTAATTGCTTGTAGATTGCAGGAAAACCTATATGTATTCTAACAATTGAAACTTAGGCATTGTACAGAACCTTCTCTACGCGAGTTCAACTCGCACTTGGCCGGTTTTTACATTCAAATTCTTCTGCTCTTTTACAATAAAAAACACAACAAAAAAAGAATTAACGAAATTGGTCCAGCCGTTCGTTCACGCGTGATGCCGTGACCAAAGGAAATAGGGATTCATTTTTATGTATAGGTACTTATAGATTTTTATATAATTATATAGATCTCTTTTAAATATTTGACATTTAGGTACATTATATATATATATGTAGGTACCTACATGTTTTTTTTCTAACCCAATAAATCAGAAACGATTCGAACATAGCATTTCCATAAATAAACTTTTTACATCGTAAATTGAAACGTAACTTCTTTATATCAATAGCAAACACCCTTAAATTAAACGTTCCAGTATTTATATAGCTCGATATACAGTCAAACGTTCATTTATGAGACTCGTAATTTTATTTTACTCTCCAGTATTAAAATTTAACATAAAAGGTACACTAATGGAATTAATGCGAGTTCTATTCAAGCTTTGTCACTGAACTTTATTGAATAATAAAAAAGTCAATTGATTCAGTAGACCGATATAAATAAATGATGCTCAAATGTTTGCGATAGTAGGTTACTGCGAGTTTTGTTTTACACATAAAGATAGATAGGTACCTTTTATTATGATGAAGATACCTATTCAAACAAAGTAACCCAAACCAAATTGTAGGTATTACATATTTGCTACAAAATGTTTAAAACTTTTAAATGTTGAGTATTAATGTAAGATGTTTCTCATAAGTCTTATCTTAGGAATAAAAACACTCATTAATTTATTAATTACACACAAGACCATCATGACGTCAATGTCGTTATAGCAACAGTGCAATGCTTACTAAACTCAAAAGTAATTAACCATTACATACAGCCTGTATCTACGAATATCAAAAGTAAAAAGTACTTACTCAATTGTTAACTTTTTTGATAAGATATTTTTTATTTTCAAAAGAAGCAAAGTACGAAATAAAAATTATTTTGCTCGTTACATTCCAGGAAAAGTTGGGATTGTACGCGTTGAGAGTACCTAAGCTTGGAAAAGAGAGATATTTAAAAAATGAACAACAATGTGACGCTGCAGGCATTTCCGTCGTTCACGAGTCGCGTCGAAGCCTTTAAAACTGCAGGCGTTTGATTTTATTTTATTTAAACGTGAGTGCTTTCACGCCCGTTGCCTCTAGCAGACACAACACGACACCTCTATTGAGCTGCAATGTAAACTGGCCTTTATTCTTTAATGCTTTTGAATTGAGTGTTTTATATTAGAAACATAAGTAGTTTTTTAAAGTGTAGTTTGTTAAAAGAGAGTAAGCACCATAGTACTTACCATGTGTCAGTATTCAGTTCCATTTTTTAAAATGTTGCGACAACACAATGCGTAGTGTTAAAGATCTCAGAATTTCGTTGGGAACTTTTGCGTACTACAATACTAACAAGCTATAAAACTAAGAAGCTATTTATTTATTTAGGGCCAATAAACAGCAGTGTAGGTACTAATAAGTACACATAGGTTGGAACTTAATAATAGAGGTAACAAAGACACTACTCACAACGTTATTCACATATTACTAAACAGATCTACTTGTTGTTAGGAAGAACGATATAAAAATAATCAGAATAAAAGTAAATATTACTTAATTATTAAGGATCACTTAAAATATACGTAGATATATTTGCGGTCCGAACATATTTTTCTCCTTGACATGCATTCATTGAGGTAAGACTTGCGGTCTTGCGGTATAATAAGAATAACATATATTCGATATTCTTGCCTTTAAAAGCACTTGGGCCAAGCTTGGCCATTCTTTCCAAAGCGCTCAAGGAAAGGGCTTTGGGTTTTCATAGTACACAAAAAGAACCTTTTTATATCGTAGCACAATGAAGCCTCAATCACACACGTGCCTATCTTAGGAGGGACAGGCTTTCGATTGTTCTCCCACGGGGTGCCCGCAAGATTTTCACAGCTTTATATGTATCCAGCCTCCCTCGGGCACAGCTTTCATTAGAATGGGTCGTCAGATTATAATAACTTGTGCGGACGCGGGCGGGACGACGTGATAAAGCTGGTAGAACAACTTTTTGCGTTCACCACACTCCCGTGGGTTGTGAGTGTGGCTAAATTAGGCCCGGAACGCACTAACTCGATTACTTTATTCGAGTAAGTTATGAACATTCCAATGTGGCTGTTAGGAAAAATTATGAATGATGATATTTCGTGGTTCAAATAATTGATAATTGACAACATTTCAAAATTTACACGACTTTAAAACAAAAATACCATTTCTTTATTTTCGTATCCTGAGTTCAAATATATATTTTTTATATTTTTTTATTTCTTCATTTCTGAGAAAAATAAGTAAAATCAAAAAACATGTGATGACGTCACATAGACGGTGGAATGAGGTAGTTTACCTATGCATAAGCATTTCAACGGTTTATATGAAAACATTAACGTCAAATAAGACACACGTCAATGTCAGATACATGAAGTCTAATAATAATAATACTAGTTTTTTGACGGGTCACTGTAAAACAAAGGATAAAACGCTATTCCACCGTAAGTATGACGTCATTTGGCGCTTACATCTTTTTAGAATACACCTAATTTCAAAGTTAAAATTATGAATGAAAAGTACATAATTTCGAAAAACGAAAAAACACGGGTGCCTTAGATTTGTATTTACTTTTATATAACGTAATAATACAAGTAGGTTAAAAATATGAAATGTTGTCAATTGTGTTAACACAACATGACTATATGACCAGCGTATAGTTGACGAATGACTGTTCAATTAGACCATTTTTTAAGTTACGTCATATAAAATTCTGTTTGTTTTCATTGCCATTCAGACACCTCATTTTGCCAAAGTATATCCTAAGCGTTAAACCTTTCTAAAACTCAGCCATTCTTATGGAGCGGTAAACTTTTGCTCTTTTAGTATGCAAATATATGGGGCGTTGGTCATTTCTTTATTCGGAGGGGCTGAGCCAGTTGTACTTTTATATTAAACTGTGCTGTATTCCAGGGTATGTTGCTCAGGCAAGTGTTACTTTGTCGTGTTATGTAAATCTGAAATTTGTTTTAGGTCCTTGTCAAATAATTCCCTGAACATTTAAAAGTCACTCCTTCATTAGAACGGTTAAAAAAACTTTAGAGGGTTCAGACTATTTAATTTCCTCTCCGCAGTCCGTCGGGGTTTTATTCACCTTTAAGTAAGAGGACGTTTCGCTAAAAAGAAAGCCTCGGTTCGGGGGTTTGTGTAATTTTAGTGGAACACGTAAAATAGAAGCGGTTGGAGTTTCCCGGGTCATGATACGAATTGTGACTGACATAAATGCAAATTGCGCGACTGCGATTTTATAAGAAGTCAGAGGATACCTAGAGGTTTTTTGGATTGTGTTGAGAAATTTTCGAATTTCAAGTACTACCAATGTTTTCATTATTTGATCATTATAAAAGATCATTATAAATATAACGTATAGAAAAGACAAATTAAGTAACTAATATTTACCGAGTACTATTTAACGAGTAATGTAATATCGATATTACATTACAAATTCAATCCTGAAATAACGATGAAAATATTAGTTACTTAATTTGATAAAGAAAACGATACATAAATTGATTTTCTAATAATTTAAATTTTTTAAATGTAATATTGTTTTTATGTTCTTATATTAACCATACTATAGGCCAAATATGGCTGAAATAAAAAGATTATTTTTTTTAGGACCTAATAAATTGTGAAAATAATAGAACAAATCGCTGATATTGTTCTTAAGGTATGTACATTTTAGACTTAGGTAGCAGACATGTAGACCCACAGAGTATTATGTAGAACTAAGGAAACAGAACGTCGTGGTCCTGATAGTCGGACGTAAACCCTACTACCATAACGAGCAATACTCGACGATATTAACTTCTGCCCGAATCCAGACTTCAGAATTAAGTGATAAACATAAGTAGCATAAGTGCATGTAGCATAAGTGATCGACATAATTTTAATACTAGAAATACTTAAATATAAAATAGCTCAACCATTTTTTAGATTATCTAAAGTACACACATCTTTTATGGGGTACTCTGTTAAATGTTACAATAAAATACCTTGTGATATATTAAAACTAAATGAAACAAAATTTAAAAGATACATTAAAGATAGACTTTGTAAACAGGCATACTATAAGTTAGAGGATTATATCCAAGATAAGAATGCTTGGGAACATGCTGGTCCGGCTCCATAGGACATAATTTAGTATAGACAAAATCAATTGATTGCTAATTCAAATGACTAAATCTAATACTACATATAATATACATACTATTCTTTATTGTACTTAATAGATTACTCTGGCTCACACACTATTCATTGTTTGTTGGAATAGAAGAAGTAGTCGTCTACTGTATTATTAATTGTAAATATGTGAACACTGTGTGTCTATGTACATAACTTAGCTGTCATTTCTTAACTTGTGATACTTTGTACATACCATAATATAGTGATTTTTATACAAGATACATCGTATTCACATAACATAATCATTCTTGTAAATGAAAATATTGTAAACACCCTTTTTTAAAAGAGTATGTATGGAGTTTCTTGCCCATTCTTCTCCATACGAAACTACCATTTGGAATGGGCAACTAGATTCAAATTTTACATTATGACGTTCAAAAGTGCCTTTTAATGGTCTAATTGAAATAAATGATTTGACTTTGACTTTGAAGTCAAAGTTCTAAATTATCCCACGGAAACACAAAAACTAATAGAAATTATTCAAAATTATCATATCGATATGTGTGTCTTGGTTTACTAATGTTTGTCATAATTTAAAATGCCATAATTTTATATGCCATAATTTTATTTGCCATAATTTCATTAGAAATAATGCTTCAGTTGCTATAATCGTTAAATTACATAAAATCATTTTCACTAATTTCATTGGTCATAATCGATCAAGTGTCATAATAATGTTAATCCATAAATTTATTTGCCATAATTTTTATTTTCAATAATTTCGTTTTCCATAACATTTATTCACCATTGCCCATACTAGTACAACAAAACTAGTTCAGTACGAGTACAACCGCCTGCAATGTTGATGTTATTATGATCATGATAACATATACAGATTTTTTAATCACAAGAAAACCTAAAAATATACCTTCTCTATCCATTTGCATAAAATTTGAAGACCTAATATAACTTAACGTACATTTGTTTCTCCTAGTTATATTTTTGCAATAACATTATTTACGTATAACGTATATAAGTAATGATTAGGCATAACATTCTAAAGCATAAATTTATTTACTCATAATAATATTAAAACATATTTTTACCATGCATGCAGTAACCACACAAACATGTAAACAAGCATACACCATGCATGCAGCAAGCAAGCATGCAGAATGCAAGCAAGCATGCAGCATGCAAGGAAGCATGCAACATGCAGCAGTCATGGTTTCTGTCACGGCTCCGGCGCTGCGAGGCTCCGGCGCTGCGAGGCTCCGGCGGTCCCAAGCGAGCTTATCGTCGCAGATGTGTTTTACGCTCACCACCGCGGCCAGCCTCAGCCACGGCGGCGAGCGTTAAAACCACCTGCTCCTCAGCTCGCGGGCCGCCTCGCCCCTCCGCGCCCTCGCGGGCTTAGATTACACTCTAGGGTAGGGCAGATAAGACTACGTGGAGTCGGTTTTGCAGCGATTCGTTTCTGCCATTAACTTTTGTAGCACAACTTATTGTTTTTTTAAAGATAATACTTTAGCGTGGCACAATATATTTGCACATTATGCCTAGTAACATTATGCGAATTTAATTTATGCCAAAACAAATGTCTAAATATTATTTGCTACGCAAATAAGCACATCAGGCGCTCGGCGGCCGCTGCCGCGGCACGATCGCTCACTCGTCACAACCTAACCTAATCTACCCGTTTCGATTTTTACTAACTTTTTATTGTCTAAAGGTTGCAGATTACTGTAATAAATCATTTGGTTAGTGGGTGGCCTTAATGACATTAATTTTTGTACAAAACAATAAACGTTTCTAAATTATATTAAATGTTGCTTATGTCAAGTAACGATTATAACATATGTTATTATGGCAACTAATTTTATGGCAAATGAAACTTGACTAATAAGTTGATATGACAAACGTTATTAGTATAAATGATAATAGTGCAAGTAAATATTATGACGGGGGACGATTATGGAAAACAATAATAGTACAAATGATTTTATGGAAAACAAGACAATACCGTGTGTCTTATTCCGTTCAGCCGTTGAAGCGTGAAAGATGAGTACCTAACTAACATCCATTCATCCATTCATCCATCCATCCTCATCCTCACAAACTTTCGCGTTTATAATCGTTACGTTAACGTTTTGGGAACACATTCATTGTGCGTACTGCTAAGGAGTGGAATTCCCTGCCCGAGTTTGTGTTTCCTGATAGTTACAACCTGGGAGTCTTTAAGTCAAGAGTGAATAGGTTATTTCTAGGCAAACGTGCAACACCTTAGACCGCATCATCGCTTCCCATCAGGTGAGATAGTGGTCAAACGTATGCATATCAATGGCAAAAAAAAAGTAAGATTATTATTCCGGTTTTTCTTGGCTGCTACATTGCCCATCGTCGAGAAATAATTTCCCGGTACATCTGAAGTACAACACGAAAGTGTTTATATTATGTTTCCTGCTTTCTTTTATGTTCCTGCGTACCTACTGATGGCTGCTTCTATAATAAAAAAGCGTGAAAGAGAGAAAATAGCAATAATAATTATGTATATTCAATCCCACGTTCTGTATACAAAACCTTGCATTGATATTGGAGTATATTCACATAACATCAAACGTGGCCGTTTTCAGGTTCGCTGATTGCCAGTGTTGTTGTATGGGAAGGTTTTACAGTCGCAATAAACGGCTTCAGTACAATACAACACTCTGGAATTTTCGGAAGTGGGCCATGGAAAGGAAAGTTTATTTAGAGCGTCCCTATTTCAATACATTGCACGTGACTCGTCCTCTACCGGCATCGGCATCCCTGTGATTGCGCTCGTTAGAGACAAGGATGTAAGTGAGTAGGCGACTTAATGCGAATCCCTGGAAGGGTCTGCATTACTTTGATTTTTTCTTGACTGTGATTTGAATGGATTTGATGTTATTGGGATATCAGAGATAGATGAATATGTTAGCTTTTATTATCAAATCATTTTGGTTGCAGTCATTTTTCATAAGTATTAGCATTAAGGGCGCGTATTCGATTTAGCGCAACTCAAAATCTAAACGATTGCTAGAACGACGTAGCAGCATTGACACACACTAGTACAATACAATAATCTGTTTGTGTGCATCAAAAATAAAAATACACACGAAATAAGCACGAATCATTGAAATTGATCGGCAAACGAAAGCGCGCGAGGTTTTACCGTGCTTTTTTAAATAATTGTCTAAAATGAGTTCGTACAAGGAACTGAAAAAAAATTATTTTTATAAAATAAATATATCAGTTATGTTTTTATTCAAATACTGGTGAAAAAAATGGTTGAAGTGAACCGATTTTGTACTTTTTTAATACTGTTTTTTAATATCTAATAGTAATATTTTCGTAATTTTGGGTCAGTAATGTACTTTGAGACTGTATATTCAGTTAGAAAAACGCATAAAACATAAATTTTGGCATACTGTAATGGTTGTGTTCGTCCTGCAAGTTAACTCTGACGTCTATTTTCGTAAAACGCTATGAAAGGATTGTCTTCGCTTTAAAAAACCATAATTAAAAATTATACTTTTACTCTGTAGGTCCCTAAATCAAGACTTAATCTTTCTAAAACTGTAATTGTCTTTAAATAATCTGCTCACTTCATTACGATATTGCTCTGGGCAAAACGCGAAATCATGAAGTTTTTGTCACGAATTGAATACACGCTCTTGTGATAGCAACAAAACAAGTTTCATTTTAAGTGTTTCCTATGTTGAAAACAGTAAATACTCGCATTCAATATTGAGTGTTAATCAACCAAAGTTAAAAGATTGATAGTATCTCGAGCTCTATAAAAAGGAAATTAACTGGCAACTGTGCGTGAACCCATTTCTAATTAAAGAGGAGACGATGGAAAAAAGGTGGCGTAAGTAGGTTTGGTACTTACAGATATGGGCAGATTTAAATGAGAGAATCGAGCGTTAGCGTAGTAACGAGAATTGAACGCGTCGATTAGAGTAGGATTTATAGCACCACGTAGTACCTACCTACGTACCCATCGTTGAAGAGAACGATTTACAGCTATCTGGAAATGCGATACGCTGCAGGGCGGCCGAGTCTAGTGACATGCAATGAAAATACGCGAATACATTCATAACGGAATGCTATTGTATTGTTTCTTTAGGGCGTACTGACTTGACTTGACCGGAGATTGTATTTAATATTTTTATTTACTAATAAAATAAATAAAATATTGCGAGTGTAGTAGAAAGATGAATATTTTTGCCTGTAAACCAAATAGCTTGTTCGACCGTACGTGTATATATCGTGGTATATAGTCGAAGCCATCTGGTTAATTTAACAAGCTAATAGGACGCCTAGGCCGTTCATTAAATTTAATTTTCAATTAAATAGCTAAAGGACAACTAGTCACGCCATTGAGCGCAACGTTTAACCAGATGGCTAAATGTCATTAAGTTAAATTGGATATTGATGAATTTGTGATGTTTGGTGAGGGTGAAAAATTATGTAACTCTAGAGTGAGTGATTTTATTCCCAGGATAAGACTTATACAAGTTTAATCGAATCCACGCTTAATGATATTAAAACGTTAATTTCATATTGGTAACTTTACGGAGTATAGATAACTATGTGAAGTTCATGAATTAAATTAAATAGAGATGTCATGCAATTGCCTTTTTAAATTCATTACAGTTGAATTTAAAATAATGCTTTAATAAGTTATAGTTTAGATCATATATAGTTATATATAATCTCAATTTAAAGGTTTCAATTGCCTCGGGGGCAATTGAAACCTTTAAAAAAACGCACAAAATAATTAAATTTCGTAAGTAGCTATTGATATTATAGTTGAATAAATAATCAATAACAATTTATATTAATTAAAGTAAAGTAAAACATAATCGATTACTACCAATAAAACAGATTTTTTTCCACATCACATGATCATAATGGTTAATTCCAAAATTAATGCGAATAAGAGAGATACCCATCCGGTGTTTCTACATTAGATAGAAAATAAAGTATTTGGTATAAAATCAAGGTACGCAAACTTAGAGTGCCAAGCCGACTTAGTGCTTACGCGAAAATTGTATAACTTAATTTTTTTTAAGTCAGTTAATAACGACCGGCATTTAAATAGGCTTGAAAAAAGCTTCTAGCCGTCAAAAGGTTAACATCGTCACTGAAGTAAATTAACTCGTTGGCTGTGAAGGCTTTACTCGGGTTTTATTAGGACACTCGAGTACCTACGCGGTACTTCAGAATCACGGTACGACGGCGGTGGTAAGGTGTAGGCCGCAGACACACTCAAATATCGTCAGCTCTACCTACAATGTAGGGTAATGCGGTTACCAACTTGTAATTACCGCCCAGATTCGATTATATTTTCAGAATTACAGAATCTATAATAATTAGATTTATCGAGAACCAATTTTGTATACGGAGTGTGGAGTTAATGAAGGTTAGGTATAGGTTTGGTTTACTTTGTGATTTTGGGAGAAATAGGTAGTAAAATTAAGATACCTTGCGTCAAAATGCAGTACAAGCGATAAAAACCTTTGATTTTTAATTTGAGAAGTTTGAGAACCCTTTTGAATGCTGCAGAATATTCATGTAGAGATAAATCGGGAGGAATTATTTTTAAATGGTTATTATTATATAACCAACTAGCAACCCGACCCGGCTTCGCATGGGCCCATAGCCTTGCTGGATAAATGGACTATCCAACACAAAATTATTTTTTCAATTCGAACCAGTAGATCCTGAGATTAGTGCCTTCAACCAAACAAACAAACAAACTCTTCAGCTTTATAATATTAGTATAGATTAAAATATAACATCACCTATCTGCCAGTGACATATATCCTGGATGAAAAGTCAACCATTGATGATACTTCAGGAAGTGCAAAGATGCGTGTAAGTATAACAGCAAAGTTCTGCACAACTTTATAATTATCGGCGGAGGGAATCAAGTCTGTGCTTAAGCAGAATGTTCTTTATTACTGCACTTAGCGAGTAGTGGCGTACCGTGAGCATAGTGGGGTATTCGCAACATGTGGCTCGCAACTCGTTCGCTAGTGAGTTAATTAAGTGAGCACTGAGTACTCACGCTCGAATGCCATTAGCTTCTGGTTACGATGAAGTGGCTTTCATGTCGGTTCCAGATTTCTGTAGCTGTGTAGGGTAAGCCTTGAAAGAGTCAAAATTAGGTAGATGACATCACCATTCACCAATCAATTGACATACTTTTTATAAGCTGTTAAAACGCGATACCCCCATTTTTATGGCAATTTATACTTATGACGTCACTTGTAGGCAGTTATTTGCCAAGTCATTTGATACAATATTTGTTAGTTTCAAAAACGTAATTTTAGAGTAAATTGAAAACGTAATCGGGTTTTTTCAGGGATTCAGGGCTAAAACTAGGTTTTTTTTGGGAAGTTATGTCTTGGAATAATTGGTTAGTGGTGTCATTCTATTCAATTGTAGGCCATTTAAAAAATACTTAAGTATTATGTTTATCGAATATATGTCTGACTTGTCTTCTATACAGGGTTGTTTCAGGCGGTCAGCGCCTCATCGCCTTATTTGTAAAACACTAATAACCTCGCTGGATTATATTTAGTTCATGATTCTACCAAGGTGACATTTTCTCAACTGTTCCTTTTGTTGCACTATTGTTTGGGACAGCATAATATCAGGTTGAGAAAAAGTCAATATATGTTCGGAATTAGTAGATAGGCAAAAAAAACTGCCTTTATAATTCTATTCAGAAATATCTGGAATATCTTCTCACAATGATATTCTAAATTCAGCATGTTCAAAGGCGACAAACTTGGCATCGGTTATCGCGATTTTCTCAATGGTAAGTCAGCTGAAAAAGTGACGACACGGCTCGATTCTTGGACTTAATACTGGCTATAGTCATTCATAATAAAACACGGTGAGATCTTCTTCACATCCTTTGCAGTCAGGTAAACTGAATGTATAAATAAGCATTATTGTTTAGTTGAAAGTTGAACACTACACTCGCTAGCACTAGGCGACACCTAGTTTTGGTAAAACGGGTATTCATTCCTAAAAATATTATGAACACTGCATACTGATTTATGTTGATGAATAAATAAGGAATACTAGGTATACTGCAATACATATCTACGTTATGCAAATACGACATGACTTACGGCGTTGTTGTAAATCAAGTTCAATTTAACATTTTCATATAAAGTGTTAAAAGCAGTGTGGCGGTGCTGCGCTCGCGCGAGATCTGTCATCGGCTGTGGATTTATAGCGCATCGTTCGTCGGGATTTGCTTTTGCTTCACGTAATGGATTGCTTTAGAATTCCAACGGTTCCGCTCGAATATATTTTTTGTCCATTTCCCATATGTCTACTTCAGTGTGAAACACCAGGGTTATTGTTTTCCTGATATATTGGACCATTGGTTTTATGGAGGTATAAACGACCTTATATTTTCCTATTTTAGGTACTTTTACCAAAAAAAATTTTACCCGTTAGCTCGTTTCAAAATGCTTTTGCCTGTATAATGTATATGAAACAATCATAAAAATATCTGCATTAACAAAATTGTGAACAATGAAGTGATGTTTTAAACGAGCGTAGTTTTTTTACTCAATTACAGTGTTCCACTTGCACTCGATACGTATCCCAACGTTGTAGTTGGCGTGCAAAGGAAAAAGGAATGTTTATTCATGTGCTCGTAATTGAATTCTGTTGGGAGTGCGGTTGGGTGCAAATTGAAGTGGAGACGACGGTGGGTAGCGGCCAAGCCACGGCAGCCGCCGGCCGCTGCAGGCGACAGGGCGCACCAGACATCGCCCTTGATATTTCAAAGTAGGTACTCCTTTTTTGTGCTGCCTCTGTTTGTTTTAGTTTTGCGTTTTTTTGCTTCGTATAAAAATGATGTAATTAATTTTGCCTTACCATTACGAACATTTGTATAACAATGTTTTTAATTCAAAACGGACAATAGCTCGTTTAATTATTATTACTCGTAAGTATATTTATTGCTGGTCTATTCTGTAAAAACCTCCCTTGTTAATTTTAGATGAAACGAGAGTGAGGTGAGCTGTCAAACCATAGCAAAAAGTAACTAGGTGTATGTTGTGTGTGGGCAATATTTAAAGTATTGTAACAATTAATGAAAACCTTTTGTAAGAGATTTTTGAAACTAGAAGTAAGGACTTTATAGTGGCAAGATATTTAATTAAGCGCCTCTAGCTCGGAGTACGAAGCCAGTTTGGTTCGCCGGCTGCTGCAGCCTCCTCGTAATTAAGATATCTTCGGATCTCTGTTAGTGGTGTCTCGCTCAGTGAGCTGTTGATGTTACTGAAATTCGTGGTACCTAAGTGCAAATTCAGATACGAATGATAACGACCAGAATATATGAATGGCTAATTTTCAAGA
Organism: Charanyca ferruginea; assembly: GCA_947361185.1. NCBI lineage: Eukaryota > Metazoa > Arthropoda > Insecta > Lepidoptera > Noctuidae > Charanyca > Charanyca ferruginea. The sequence goes on along the minus strand of OX376059.1, from coordinate 12,649,623 downwards.
GGTACTTGCAAACAGATTGTGTTTGCCAATTATGCGTTTGTCAGCTTCCGTTTTCAAGTAAGTTGTTTTAATTTTTTTCGTCATAAAAGATTAAGTAACTGCTAAGGTAATAATTGTATACAACAGACTTTGAGTACGATGGTAATTTATCGATGGTATATAACTATAATGTAAGATAATTACGTAGTAGCTACCATACAGTGGGTGGTAATATTAAGTTAACTTGCATAGGTAAACCACAACCCGACAAGCAACAACCGATTTGAGGTCGTTGTGTGGTTAGCCATAATTGTAGCACAATTAAGATGAAGATGTTGCATCGTGTTAAGAGGGTTTTACACATACAAAAGTAGTCTGGTCATATTTGGATCAATAAGTCATTTTAAACTCGATGATATTTTGTGGACAGGATAAGGGCATTAATATCTGTGCTTGTGGTTAGTCAGGACCTAACTACGACTTGACACATGAAGCGCTCTGCCGGGAAATTCTTTTTAATCCATACTTAATATTATAAATGTTAAAGTATGTTTGTTAATTTGTTTGCTTTCACAGTTAAATTACTTAACTGATTTTGATGAAACTTTAAATTGATGAAAGTACATGCTTTGTTTGTAGGGATCGAATGATTGTGCTTCCATAAATGAGAAGGAAGTAATTTAATTTAGGACCGAAACAACAGTAACGAACTAGTTTAATGACCGAATGTTAAGGTTACTCGTACTATTAAACACACGTTAAGTTAGCATTCTTAGTTTCTGAGACTGGTATCTTTATGAGACCCTAATTCATTGCTCTCGAGTGTACGTTGGTCCTCAAACTGGCAGCGCATGTATCTTGGGAACCAGAGTTGTAATACATGATGGGTCTTTACCACTGGAATAGGTAATAATTGCAAAAACTATTATATAAAATCAACTTTGTTGTTAGGTACGTGATAGATCAACATTTTTTTATACATGTAGAGAGGGGAAGGTTTTTTAAGTCATAGGGCAAGCTTCTAATGACCTTGCTTTACACAAAAGCATTTATGTATAAAAATATTGCTTATTTTTTAATTAGGGAACGTATGTACTTCTCTCAAAATAAAATCAATGCATTTCAACACTATATTGTCACTGTCCTCGAGACGAATTTTATTAGAATTTAAAAATAAAATCTCAGTAGTTACAAGTAGTGTAATCCTTTAAAATGTCTAGCAGGCTTCCCGTGTGGGTCGTCGTAAAGAGATAAGCCGCGCAGAGACCCTACATTTTTCCTGCCTCACCAGCTTTGCTACAAGTGCAAAGCCAGTGAGAGTCCCTATGCAGCGCTCTTGTTGCATGTAATTGAATTTCTGTGTAGATCATGTAAGATCAGAGAACATACGTGTTTATATGAATGATATGAAATCGATAAATGAAATGGTACCGAAATTATGACAGAAATATAATATAAATTGTTCGATACAGAGTAGAAAGAACTTGGATTTTCTTTTTCTTTTTTTACCTTTCATCAGAAATACTTTCTTTTCTTTTCTTAATTTTTAAAGTTATAGCGGCAATTAGGTACATACGTGTAGCTACATCTCACAAACAAAGCCAGGACATATTCCGCAGAACATTTTGGCATGACAGTGAGTGTCAAATTGTAACACTTTGAAGGTTACTATCCGTTTATAGTGGCACTAAGCGATATTGACACAAAAACGCACTGTTGGATGAACGGTAACGGTAACGCTGGGAGCTAAAAATTTAACAGCTCAAAAATATTGTGCGTTTACATTTAGGTGTCGCTTAGTGTTAGTGAAAACGAGCATAAGTTACAAATGTACCTTGGAACTATAACGGTCATCTAGGGAGCAGTGTTGCGTTACGTGACTTGAAAAGTAAAACAAAGTAAAGATCTGTCGGTGGATAAACGAGCATCCGGCTGCTTACTTTCGCGAGATACAGCGTCGTCCCGTAATCCCGTAAAGCCAGCTAAATGCGGGACTTGAATAATCCTGGGGACAGGTGAGCTGCCATGCTTCACTTCGAGGATTTGAGGTCGATAGTTTGTTTACATTCTGTGACTATACAAACTTTGGAGCCGATATGTAGTGTAAATAGGATGTCATCCAATTTATACTTGGTAAAGTTTGTTGTAAACATAAGGATCGGGTTTATTTTGGGATTTGGTTTGTTAGCTATTCTTTCTATAGTTATTAGATTTCACAATTAGTTTATGTGGTTCTGGTAAGATCCACCTAGTATTAAATATTTTAACGTAATTTAAGTGGCTCTTGAGTTTATGTAGGTAACTAACGTACCTAATATTTAGGTACCTAGGTGTCTGTTGGAACCACAACTTTATGAATACCCAAACTTAGTTCACCTCAAAGGAGAACGGTGTGCTTGGGGACAAGTTGCTTGTAACTGCATGTAGAGTTGTGTTCAAAATGCAATTTCAGTTGGGCGTCCGACGCGACGTGGAGACGGGAGGTGTTGCCTCTTGCAACTAGTAATATTCGTTGGGCTTGAAAGCAGTTTACAACTTCACTCACAACTTGCTATCATTTCCCGTAGTCACCTTCCTTGTTTCGTCTTCTCACAAAGAGTATGTTAATATTTAAGGTGAAAGTGCCAGGGTAGCCGAAATTCAAATATTCTTAGGTTTTTTGTAATTTTCAGGTCAGTAAGTATCTAGTTATATGGTAATTAAAATCGTTTGACTATCGCGGGCTGCCCTGTCGCAACCCCCTTAACCGGTAATACTACATCGTCCATTGATACCACGGATAGATACTAAAAAAAATATTCCCATCAAGAACTGAAAACAGTTTTTTTTTTATGTTTTCCAAAATCGGATACCTACGTAAAAGAAACACTGTACATTTCCTATGGTGGTCCTATTTCGGTCCCATAGAACAGTGTGATGGGAATTTTGTTGTAGTCTTTATATACACCCATTCTATTTTCGCAGAATGGTTATTTTAAGCAACCTTTACACGAGAAGGTAATATAATATCTTACTCCATTATTTCTACGAGAGAAAAATCCATACTAATATTATAAATGCGAAAGTAACTCTGTCTGTTACGCTTTCACGATGAAACAGCTGAACCGATTTTGATGAAATTTGGTATGAAGATAGCTTGAACCCCAGGGAAGGACATAGGCTACTTTTTAATCAGGGACTTCGTCTGCATCCACTATAACCGACATTCACGCGGACAAAGTCGCGGGCAAAAGCTAGTAGAAAATAAATGGAATAATTTCTAAGATGACAAGGCTTCATAACTGTTATCTATCGGTACATACAATGGAAGTGGAAATTAATAGAACATGCGTGTTTCAATCTAATTGCATTGTTTCAGAGCCACGTTTTAATTTCATCCACATTAAATTCCACATTGAACCAGTTTATCTGGACACCGATGTTTCAGGAAACATTACTGGAACCCTATTACCAATGCAGATCAAGTGAATTGGTCGTCACTGCTGGCACATGATGAATTCAATGATTGCAGTTGACATCGTTTGTGGCAAAATTGGACTAATGAAGTCAGAAATCAAGCACACTGTAACACTGAAATGGTAATTGGCATATTATACTGCGTAATGCATGCAAAAGCATCCTATTATTTTGATTATTTTTTTTCTATTTACGATTGTCGTGTTGTAACATTCTCGATCAATCCCGTGTTTGTTAGAATGTTCGTGAATATGACCTAAGCCACATATAAATAGCGGACTGCGAGGCGCGGGGAGTGAGTTCGTTTTTGAATGCGAAACTGAATTCTGCGACTATTGCGACTACTGCGATCGAAGTGATCCTGAAGTGATATTTATAAGTGATTGATTACTGTGTGTTTAAGACGGAATTATTTGTAAAGCTTCCGGCGCGCTCGATAGATGGCGTTGGCGTCGATTTAGAAGTCGCTATGGTTTCGTTACCGTGGTTAGGCTAAATAGGCAAATATACTTTTAATAAAATGGTGAGCTATCAAGTCAGATCAGTACACAGTGGTTTTATTTTCAATCGCTAGTGTACCATTCAGGTCAACCTCCCCAAATACCATTCAGGTATTTAACATTGGTCCATACGAGCCGGGTCAATTGGACAGTTTTTGATACAAGTGGCGCCACCGTTGGCCCACTTCTCCGCCCCGTGTACTTGCAGTGGATCGCTGCAGAAAGGTACACGGTCCCCCCGCACTTGCGGCAACAGCTTCGCCCAGCATAAGCGGTGAGCTGAGTCAGCATTTGCGGACTAGTTCAAAGAGTGGCCACAGAGGGCGCCACTTTCAGATCAACACTTCATCGGAAGACAGCAAGGTGACGCAGGCGCAGCCATCACGCAACGTCACAGGTGACATCGCACGCAGTTCACATAGCGGCCACAGAGGGCGCCACTTGCAGGTTGAAATCGGTGTTTGTGTGAAGTGCAATTTTGTGAGTACATTAATTATTTATTAAATCTTGTCCACGAATTGGACAAACAGGTCGAGTCAAACAATTTTGAAGTCTATTCCAACGAGAAGTTAAACTTAAGAAAATAGTGAAGAACTTTCGACTTAGAAAATTAATTAGTAATCTTGGACTTGTAAAATTTTAAGAACATTACTTTCATTAGTTTATTAATAATTTGTGTGCATGTTAGAATAAGGACTTAGAATAATTTATAGAAAACGGGGGAACGGGGAAGCTATACCCGATTTCCACCAGATTTTGTGTGTTTCTAAAACACTTGTAAAATTTTAAGCAGTGTTTTTGGACTTTTATTATTTTTGTTTGATTATCTTAGAAAAATTTAGTCGACTGTTATAACTTAGTTCACTGCATAGTTTTACAACACTCAGAAAATTTACATGTTTTATCTCTTTTGAGAAAGTTGTTCTTAATTTGTACATTGATTTTATTAACTTATACATTTGTTGTGTTCATAAACTTAGATCAAGGTAAAATCAATTTAAACGCATTTTATTTAATTATTAAATACATAAAATCAATTATAAAAATGGAAGGATTAATTAACGTTTTAAAAGATCAACAGAATGTTATCACAAAGGGATTGACAAACTTTAAGAAATGTAGTAAAGATAGATTAACGCTAGAATATATAGAAACAAGGCAAGAATTATTGGAAAGAGATTGGGCATTGTTCAAAGAAAATAACACTAAATTGTATGAACGTTATAAAGCTGAAGACATAGTACAGAAAGTGGTTGATATCTATGATGCGACAGAGGACACTTATGTTATTTACAAAAGTTTAATGAAAACAGCTCTTAATAAAATTCAGTTAGCTAAGGGTTCTGTACGTCAAACCGATAACGCTTCAGCTAGTATAAATAAATCAAGTAGTTCTTTTGTTAAATTGCCCAAAATATCCATTCCAATATTCTCAGGAAAATATGATGAATGGACAACTTTCCATGATCTTTTTACATCATTAGTACACAAAAACGATACATTAGATAATGTGCAAAGGCTCCATTATTTAAAAGGTCACCTTTCTGGCGAAGCCGAGCAATTAATACGTCATACCCCTATAACTGATGCCAATTATGTTCAGTGCTGGACTCAGTTACAGAAGCGGTATAGCAATAAGAAATACTTAACAAATTGTATTTTTAGAAGGTTGTTCGGTCAAAAACGTATGCAGGTGGAATCAGCTACAGCTTTGAAAGAGTTGCTTGATACCACGTGCGATTGTCTTAATGCGTTGAGTAATTTGGATATAAACGTGAGTACATGGGATGTCATTATAATACACATCGCTACCTTCAAATTAGATAACGAAACGCGTAAGCAATGGGAGCTTAGTATTTGCAACAATGACTCCAACAATGACTTACCAACTTTCAACCAATTTAAAACTTTTATAGAAAATCGGTTTCGTGCGTTAGAGTGTTTAGAGCCTAAAAGGGCACCAGTTCAACAGGGCAACAACAATAATAAGGGTTCAGTTGCTCATACTCCAAAAGCAATGTTGGCTACGAGTTCATCAATTCAATGTGAGTTCTGCTCAGAAGGACACAAACTTTGTTTCTGCAAGAAGTTCTCAAAGGAAGCAGTTGACGTTAGACGTGATTTTGTTGCAAAACATAAAATTTGCTTCAACTGTTTAGGCGGAAATCACATTGTTTCTGAATGTAAAAAACCTACCACATGTAAGGTTTGTCAAAAACGCCATCATTCGCTGTTGCATTTAGGTCAGGAGTCTGACAAAAAAGACCAACCTTCGACATCATCGGCTATCGACAGTGTTAGTTTACCTAATACTGATCCGATTGTTTCCTGTCTGTCGACAGGTAACATTCCCATGCCCAGACAGGTTTTATTAGCCACAGCGCTAATAAAAGCCGAGTCACGCTCTGGTGAATTTCAGACAGTCCGAGCCTTGCTCGATCAGGGTTCGCAGGCATGTTTTGTAACAGAGGCCGTAGTTCAGCTACTCAACCTGAAGAAAAACCCTATTCAAGGAACGATTTCAGGCCTTGGTGGTAATAGTTCAACCATGGCAAGATACATGGTACATTTGAATATCCAATCTCGGGTAGATTCAAATTATAATCTTAAAGTTAAGGCTTACGTACTAAACAAAATTACATCGTACTTACCTGAGTGTAGAGTCAATACTACGTTAGATTGGTTAAGCGTTAACACACTGCAGCTCGCAGATCCAGAGTTCAACACACCCAATAAAATAGATATTTTACTGGGCGCTGATGTTTACAGCTGCATTATTAAGGCAGGCATAGCTAAAAGTCCGTCAGGCACTCTAATTGCTCAGAGTACTACCTTAGGGTGGGTCCTGTCCGGTGCAGTTAGCAGGGACATATCTAGAAGTTCACCTAAAATTAATGTGTTGCATGCACAAGTTAATGAAGACGAAACACTAAAAAAGAGGGAAATTGAAGAGAAAAATAGTTCAAAGAAACTACTAACACCTAAAGAAAACAGGTGTAAAGAGTTATATACTAAAACTACAGTAAGCGATGGCAGTGGAAGGTACGTAATGAGACTACCTTTCCGCTATGAAGTCCCTTCTTGTAAAGCTGGAAGCTCTCATGCTGAAAAAAGAGTTAAGTCATTAGAAAAAAGGTTAGAAAGAAATACAGATCTAAAGGAAAAGTACAAGCAGGAAGTAGATAGTAATACATTGAAAGGACAAATAGATCAAATTAGGACAAAAGATAATATGGAAAAGGACAACATCAACAAGGACAACATAGACAAGGACAACATAAACAAGGACAACATGAACAAGGACAACATGAACAAGGACAACATGAACAAGGACAACATGAACAAGGACAACATGAACAAGGACAACATGAACAAGGACAACATGAACAAGGACAACATGAACAAGGACAACATAAACAAGAACAACATAAACAAGAACAACATAAACAAGAACAACACAAATAAGTACAAAATCATACAGGACATGAAACAAGCAATAGACTACAACAAACCAAAGAAACTAGAACATAAAGAAAAGGAAGTAGAAATAAAATTAGATAGTACAATCAAAATTCTAGAACTTACCTGGAACCGCAACGCAGACACCTTCCAGTACATGGTGAACCTCCCACCGCCAACGACAGCACCTCTGTCTAAAAGATCCATTATTTCTATGATAGCACGACTTTTTTATCCATTAGGCTGGTTAGCCCCTAGTGTGGATTTCACGAAAGTATTCATCCAGAAATTATGGCTTGCAGGTGTTGGTTGGGATGAGGAGCTAACCAACGATCTAATAAATGAATGGAGGTCATATAGAGAGGAATTGTTACTACTCACCAAGGTCCGGAATCCTCGTTGGCTTGGCATCAAGTCGAATGACTATCTGGAACGTCACGGTTTTAGTGACGCCTCCGAAACAGCGTACTTAGCTGTGATTTACTTGCGGATTGCAAACGCAGACGGCAATGTTCAAGTGTCGTTGCTGCACAGTTGCAGTACAGATTTAAAAGAGATCATTCTAAACTGTTCCTTCTTCGATCAATTTTGTCAGTTACGAAGATTGGTTAGGTTCATTGCATACTGCCAAAGATTTTTAAAAGAGTACAAAATATACAGGAAAGTATATTTACAAACAACAGAATTAGACGCTGCACTCGAATGTAGTATTAGGAAAACACAAGAAGAACTATTTACAACAGAATATACGGAACTGAAGGACAAAGGCTATATACAGTCAAAACCAAGTTCATTAAGGTCACTCTGCCCCTACCTTGATGGTAAGAACATTATGAGAGTTAGAGGTAGACTGGAGAAATTAGAGCTAAGCGAACAAATGAAACATCCGATAGTTCTGCCTCTCTCCAGTCATCTAACTCGGCTAATCATTGCTGACGCACACCATAATACTCTTCACGGGAGTTCTCAGCTCATGATAAGTTATCTGAGCACAACCTACTGGATTCTAGGGGTCAGAAATGTGGTCAAACATAATGTCATCAAGTGTGTGACATGTGCCAAGCAAAGAGTTACTTTGACGAAACTTTATAAATGGTCTTCCCAAGTTGCTGAGCCAAAAATTGGAGACATTGTGCTAGTCAAAGACGACGACTTGCCGCCAAGTAGTTGGTTTATGGGTAGGATAGTACAAAAACGCCCTGGGGAAGATAACGTCAGCCGTGTATTCACGTTACGCACCAAATCCTCAACAATCAAAAGGCCAACATCCAAAATATGTATTTTACCCGTAGTCGAATAAGAAAGCTGTATTGTATTTATTGTTTACATATACTTTAACCATGATTTTACAACTATTATACACTTGTTAAAATCAATTTATACAACCATTTTACCATGAACTTTAGATCAACTGTTTAAAATCATATTATACACCTATTTTAAGTTTTATTTACACTGTTTACAATTTGTATGAAATTGTTTAAAGTACACCTTATTTACAACCTAGAATAAATTATGTTTAGCTTTTTAAGTTATTGTAACATTCTTGTTAGTGATACCTATACGAACCATAGCTTCTAGATTTTAGTTCAAATTATTTCATGTAGTACAAATGTTTAGTTCAACTTGCTTTCGCAATGTGCCACTTAAGTTCAATTTAGAAGGACGTTCCGTCAGTAACGTCCTTGGTGGGCGGTATGTTTAAGACGGAATTATTTGTAAAGCTTCCGGCGCGCTCGATAGATGGCGTTGGCGTCGATTTAGAAGTCGCTATGGTTTCGTTACCGTGGTTAGGCTAAATAGGCAAATATACTTTTAATAAAATGGTGAGCTATCAAGTCAGATCAGTACACAGTGGTTTTATTTTCAATCGCTAGTGTACCATTCAGGTCAACCTCCCCAAATACCATTCAGGTATTTAACACTGTGTTTGTGACTTTTTAAATAAAGTGTTTGTGTTTTGTTTGGTGTAAATTGGTGTTAATTAATTATTTATCCCGAACCCCAGCTCGTAACAATATAAAAGGAATTAACGTAAAGACTGCGAATGGAAAACCTGTATTTACCTACCGATATAGGTTTTCCTAGTAGTAGTTAGTTTCTTTGTGCGATAGAATCCGGAACGAGGAAATTCGCCGAAGAAGTATAGCCACCGATATAGCTCTCAGAATATGCAAGTCGAAGTAGCAATGGGCAGGCCACATCGCTCGAAGAACCGATAACTGATGAGGAAGATAGGCTCTAGAGTGGCGACCACGAAACAGAAGACGCAGCGTTGGTAGGCCTTCCACCAGATGGACCGACGACATCGTCTAGGTCGCGGGAAACCAGTGGATGCAAGCGACAGGTTGCCGCTGGTTGTGGCGTTCTGTGGGGGAGGCCTATGTTCAACAGTCTTTCGGCTGAAGATGACGATGATTATAGGTTTTCCTGGCGCAGTCTTTCTCTGTTCGTCTTGTTGTATATTATTAGGCCTTTCTTTCATAGTCGTGTACCAAACACTGTCCATTATAGTTAAACGAATTGTCTGTCGTTTATTGGTTGATCTGTTGGTCTGATGAGATAGCGTATGTTGCCGGATAGATATGACACTATGCGTGAGTAGGTAGTAGGTATATATTTATTTAACAAACATATTTTTATATCAGTGCTTTTTTTAGCCTATTCTATCCCACTCCTGGGCAAAGACTCCCTCCATGCTTTCCATCTTTTCCGATCCTGGGCTTCATCCCACCTCACCAGTACTTACTACATTTAAATTGTACATTTCATTATGTAAAATCCCAGTGTAGTTATAGTAACAATATCCTTCCCCGAATAGAACTTTATATTCCAAAATTATAAAAAGCTCTCTCTATGCCTCTGTATAGATTATTAATTCCATTAGGTACTTGTCCGTTGAAACAGAATAATTTATATTCAAAATTACTTCACGAAGCTAAATGTTGGAAAAGTTCGTAAGGAAAAAATGTCTGGAAGATTGAGATTTGGGAGTGACAGAAAAACTTTCCCAAGAACCTTCTGCTTGGTTATTACAAACTTAGAAGGTCGCTAATGTATGGTTTACTTGTACATACTTTACTAGTTTTACGTAATTTATTTAGTACACAATTAAAGAATATATATAGCTGTAGAAAGTACAAACATGGCAACGGGTAAGATTTGTAAAAGTATTCCGGACACAGTCTATTTGTATTCTTCTGCTTGTTCAGTGTTCGAAAATGTCAGAAGAGGAAGAAAAAGATGTTGCTCAGAAGGAGATCCAAGAAACGTTAAATCTTTGCAATTTTTGTATTCGCATAATAGGTCTTTCGTTCATAGACGACGTACCGAAGACTTTCTACAAAAGTTTAATGACTAATCTAACGTTCGTTATGTCATCGACTCTTTTGGTTCTGATGTTGACTGGTGAGATAGCGTATGTTGCCATACAGATGATTCACAGCGCGTCTGTAGAGGAATTTGTCGGTAGCTATTTACACATCGTTGGATACGGCACTATGAGTGAGTACCACTGTACGTGTAATATGTTATTATCGTGACGTATTTGATAGTAAAGTCATCATGTATAACCAAACAAAAATATTTGTTAATGTACCTAACCAGCTTAAGGAATGCACATTTGAATACTACATTTGCTAAGAGCTTTTTACAGGACGGGTGCTCAAAGTCAGACGGAATGGGTAAGTAATATTTCAAATGTAAAGGGTAGATGACCGGCGTAAAATCGGAACGTTCGAAATACATAAAGAACGGAATGCTATTTACTTATACATATAAAAGTTTCTAAAGGGGTCAGCCTTGGAACCTCTTATATGTATAGCTTTTAACATTTATTCAGATTTCGTTGTGCTAAGTTTAAATCAAATCATCATTCAATCGAATTGTGCCACTGGTATGAGTTATGAGTTTTTGCATTAATGATAATAATAATAATAAACCAAACCATGTCATTGCCCCCCTGCCGCAGATTGTAGAAGTGGCACAACCACAGTTTATCCCAACACCCAATCGTGATGGGAGTGATGACATGGTTACACGTGTAAGTACCCAGTGCAATGAGGAATTGTGGAGCGCTTTGGAGGGTACGATTCGAGAATATAGATTCATGTTGCCTGAGCTCAGACCACGCTTACGTCGTTTGACCATGCATAACAAAAATAAGGTGCTGGTGTGTGCTCTGGATTCGTAGTTATCAAATTATTTTGATGATTGTGAAGACCTCGCTGATGCGCATTCGATTCTGTACTGTGCAGCTGTTGCGGTATGTCATGTAGCTCACGTCAAATTTACTAATGATGACAGAGCCACACGACCAAAATCTGCCGTACAACGCAAAACGTAAAACTTATTAGTGGGGCCAGAGTGCTCATCGGCAAATGAATCTGCTTTACTGTGAACCTCGTGAAGACCGAGAAAGATAAGCAGATCAAGTATCTTGACTTGGCCCGCGAGGTTAGAATTAAGCCAATGGCTTAATTGCCAAGAACCTCGACCAACAGCTGAGGAGGCTCTCGTTAGGTGGTTGAATCAAGGGATCTTCAGAAGGCAGTACTTCTGGACACAGTCAGCATTGTCAGGAGGTTTCTCTCTCTGGAGCCCTGACCGACCGGTAGCTAGGACCCTATTCCCGATACCGGCGGGCTAATATTTTTTATATTTTTAAATGTTTTCATTTTTATATTAATATTTAAAAAATATGTAAATAGAGATAATAAATGGAAATAATAATAATATTAAATCATTTATTTCAGATCCATCCTATGATTACATCCATATTTGTTAGTAGAATTGCGAGCTTACAAACTAGTGTTAGTAATACTATTAATTGAATAACAAACAAAATATAAAACAGTGTCAGGTCCGGGTGGACTTTCTGATGAACCTCCATACTCCCCTCCCCCTCTCACCTGCCTTCTCTCTCGCCTCCTTCCTCTTCCTTCTTCCATTGCATATGCATTTTTCAGTTGGCACCAATTGGTTTAAAGTTTTTATAGATTCTCATACTTTTGTTAAAAATCTAAATAACTTTTTGGAACTTCAGGTTTCGGCAAATTGTTAACCATCTGGTACAAGAGGCATACGTTCAGGCAACTGGTGGTTGAGCTGGCAGATATATGGCCTGTTTCTATAAAAGACAAAGAAGGGGTGGTGATAAAGCGGAACAGTCTTTTAGCACTGAAACATAGACAATTTAGTAAGTACTTATGCATAAAAAAAGCATTTATTTATTTATGGTACTTGGACCTAAATACCTGTTGTTCTGTTTGATTTCCCGAGAACAGCGGTTTCGCCTGTGAGTCTCGTGAAAACCAATTTAAAAATCAAATCAAGTGATACTACTACCACCCGCGACACTCCATAGAAACGAAACGATATAATTGCCTACACTAATACTAAAATAATAGACTATACAGATACGTGCGTGAGTGTGCGTGTCTACGCACTGCGCGAACAAAAACGCAATTTCCAGAGCTAGTCGTTCAACGCGGGGAAAGGTGAGGAACGATTTCAGAGGGAGGCGGAGCATGTCCCTACTGTACGGTAGTACTAATACTTATACTGTGCTACTACCGTCCGAGACTGTTGATGGGATGATGCTTATTGGAAGAAGTTTTAGAAAACTAAAAGATAAGTCTGGGAATGCAAAATAAAACTTGTGGGTTAGGTACCCTTAACGCTAACGTAACAGGTATATGGGTCAGACGTCACTCATACGATACCTAACATTCATTCTTAAAATACTCAAAGCAACACATCCTTGATTTGTGACGAAAGCGGCATCCCTACGGCAACCGTGCTTCTATCCTTCTCTAACATTGGAGCGGCTGGAATCGGAGTAATATATGAGATAGAAGTGGACAGGGTTCCCCCTAAAAGTATACCTTTCGTACAACAAGTTAAATCTGCAAGACACGTTCCTGACGGACTAACCAAACCTTATTATGTTGTAGGACTCACCCAGTCACTCACCTATACACACGGGTAATACGTTGAGTAGTAGATTAGTGAACCCGACTATATTTAACCAAATAAACAACGACTGTGGGGCGAAACATACTAAAGTTCAAACCTCCACTGTTAACCAACCTAAGCTATGACATCCGTATCCTATTTAAAACGGCGGTATAAAACAGACTGCCCCTGCTTCGTTTCCAGAATCTCAGAAAATACCACACTCAGCCCATCTTCTTACGTAATTATTTGCTAAATAGCTTTACTGCCCTTTCAGTACATTTTTTTTATTGTTCTTGGGGTTCTTTCGGGCAATTCCCGGGACCCAATTATTATTGTTCGTTGATTATTACCGTTATCCACTAGATTATTGTTCGTTGCACTTAAATAACAATTAGATATATTACTCGTTTCTTTGGAATTTGCTGAATTATTGCATTTGTCCTAACGGCTAGCGTTTAGCCGTTGTTTGATTTGCCATTAAATAAAGAATTTATGGGTTTCTAAGTGTTCCGAACCATGTGATGGTTTTGAAATAGATATAACATTTCGTTTTTAAAAAGGAGGACGTGATATTCAGTTACACAGACCACAGACGCTCCGCTTTTTCTTCCAAGCAGTGATTCTCGCGTTGAACTTAGTTTTTTAATGATCTTTTTCAGTGTACGCCTTTTGGAATATTTTGGGAGTGTTGCTGTACGGTTTGACGCCGATCGTTGTGCTCGCGTACCGTAAGATACGTGGCATTCCGTCAGCTCTCGGCTACGTGTGGCAAATGGCGTATCCTTTTGATAAAACCAAGCCTGTTATCCATTGTGTGGTGTACATTTTCGAATCATGTGCCGGTTTGTGCTCTGTTGAAATGTTCTTTTATTTTCTGTGCTTGTAGTTTCTTGATATAGTCAGAACAAATCAATAAAGGTAAAATATTTTAAAAACATACGACTTTTTTAGATGTATGTCTTATTATGAGGTCTAGGTTAGTTTTCTTTGAAATGGTTATATTAATGATAATAAAGAAAAGAATAAATAAATAAATAATGGTTATTCCATTTCCAGGAAGTATATCAGTTTGTTGTATGCTGGGTTCTGATCTATTTTTTATGACCATGGCGAGCCATATCAGCATGTTCCTTCGTCTGCTGCAGGATCAAATACGCCATCTGGGAACCGTTGATAGTAAAGATTTAATAGAAAGTGGAAGCAATGACTGCTATAATGACATCGTTGAGATTGTTAAAATACATCAGCGACTGATCAGGTGCGAAATATATTTTTGTACCTATTCCTAAAAATGTATAATTAAAGTTTAACAGTAGGTACAGAGGCCAGCACATCAAGCTACTACAATCTGTCAAATTTCTTTGATAGATTTTCAACTTTATTACAAAAGCGTAAGGTTCATATTTCATTGGAAAAATTTGACAGTTAGGTATGGCTTGATGTGCTGGCGTCTGTACATAATGAATTAGTTAGGGTATGTTGCGTATCCAAAGGCAAAATAATGATAAAAGTTATATATGTTTTAGGTACATAAATGATTTGGAGGACGCATTTTCAGTGGTGAACCTTATTAATGTTCTGCTAAGTTCAGTAAATATTTGCTGTGTTATGTTCACTATTGTGGTAAGTAGAATAGAGTATTATTTTATTTTTCCATTTAATATCTTAATTAATATAAACACACAGTTGCATGAAGCCATTAAATATCCATGGGATAATACTCGAACTTGTAATATGGCTGAGTTAGCAACTTTTATGTTGTAACTTTGAACGCTTGTGTGACTGATAACCCATTAGAGAGGAGATATGATGAATACTGTTAGTGGTGTGTTCGTATTATTACCTGCGCATACTAGCGGACGTGGCAGAGGATTTTATATTTATCAATTTAATTTAATGCTTATACAAGGTGTAACGTCAAATACGCAAAACCTGAAAATAGTTTGATTAGAATAACGAGCAGAATCAATTGAACCACTTTTTAATATAGGTCACATTTTTCAAAAAATCTTCATTAATCATGTTGCCCTGTCTATTTATTAATAAGTCAAGCCGTCACGTGCGCAAACCTGCCAAAATAGGTAAACAAACACAAATGGTTGTCGTCCAATTTAAATTTTCTCATACGCGTGATAATAATAGTTCTCATTTCAATGCAAATACGAGTCTTGGTAAAACTAAAACAGCACAAAAAACCTTAAAAAAATTTTTGTTGATCTTTTTTCTCTCAGAATTAGGTTAATTGAATTAAAAATCATTAGGGGTGTCAGAGGTTTTGCGTGTTTAACGTTACACCTTGTATACTGGGCGGCGAACGCGGAGGTAGCGCACACTCTTTCAAAAGCAACATATCGACTGCTTAGTCGCTAGTGAAAGTGGAATATACTGAATCAAATCCCGGCGAGAGATGGCTATTCGGTGGATGCCAGTAAGCTGGCATATTTTCTTGTCAGTATGGCGGATACAGGAATCCTTCTCGATGCTCTCCCCTGTCGTCCGCCAGTGCGTGCAGGGGTGTGATTCTGCAGGACCTCATTCTAAACTTCGAATTTGAATCCGCTGTGAGATATCTATGGCTGTGAGTTTCTTGATGGGCATTCTAAAAACTCGGTTGATAATTCGAATTTACACTAGCGCCACCCTTGCGAGCGTGTCAGCGAGTTGAAGTAAATTGACAGGGAGATTTTGACAGATAAAGTAGGAGATGACGTAAGAAGTGGCCTTCTGTAAGGTAATTTAGCCGTCAATTCGACGCTCACTTCGCACTCGAACCCGATTCAAAGTGTCAAATATATTATCAAGGTCATTTTGAGGCATAAGCGAAGTGAGAGTAAATAGCGATGTGAGATGCGGGTTGTTGTTTGAATTTTACAGAATCGACCTACAGGTCGCTATATATTTCTTATTTAGTTTCTAGATTCATGGATGGAAATGAGCAATAAGTTTTACCTCGGAGCGGCTTTAACTCAGATGTTCATAGTTTGCTGGTATGCAGACGACATCTACCGAGCGGTGAGTGTAAATTTTCATTCGTTTTGCTATTCAAATGAATGATGATAACAATGTCTGTTGAATTGAAATATTTTTGCATTAAATATTAACATAGCACATAAAAGCGAACATTTCTATAAAATAACAAAACTGCATACAGAGTATGTAAACTAACTTACAAAAACACCAAAACATTTTCCTGCACTCTCAAAGTAAATATTAAAGTTTGCGCATTTCTAAAAAATTGCTACAAATTGTACCTGATGTGGAAATATTTTTAGTGTTTTTTCAATGAACCTCGCAGAGTATAGGTGTAGCAGACGCGGTGTTTGAAAGCGGATGGTATAAAAGCAACACAAGATGTCGGCGCGCGATGCTCGTGGTACTCCAACGGTACGCTCTTTGAGTATATAAGTAATGCATGAGTAGCCTTATTTGCTTATTAATTCAATGACTCGAGTACGTTGCTTCGTGTGTATAATACCTAATATTTCTTGATAGTTTCGCTTTTCGTTTTATATTTGAACTCACGTTGTGTAAAGTACCGGTAATTAATAATAAGCAATAGAGAGGCATTTAGTAGGGTCACTACACCTACTTTATTTAGCATAATCTACACTAGCTGGCTTAGTGTTTGTAACTTCCATATATGTATATACTTTGCATAGTGAGAAGTCAACAAGTAGTACCTACTTCAATGATTTCAAAAGAAAGGATACGCCCAATAGAACATTTTAAACAAACGTGCATGGAACAAGCAAAAGTAGCGTCATTTGTCAAAAATACTCGTTCTCTCCCGCGCGCGGCACGCGGACCGTTGTCAACTGAGTCGCGTTGGCCCTAAACTGTCATTTTTAGGGCCAGCGCGCTGGTGCCATTTGGTCGTGCGGTTGGCCAGGTCCTTACGCAGTAATATAAATGTCAATGACCTACTTAGGTGCTAAATCCATACTCATATTATAAATGGGATAATAAGTGTGTCTGTTTGTTACCTTTTCACGGTGAAACGACTGAATTTTGGTATGAATATAGCTTGAACCCCGGAAAAGGACATAGGCTACCTTTAATAAGCGACATTCACGCGGACGAAGTCGCAAGCGAAAGTTAGTTACGTATAAATCATTAGTATTATTTTACGTTTATTGATCCATTAAACGAAACGTGAGTATTGTTACACATTATAGATTGTGATCAACTGATTAACTCATTGTGTTGCCGGGTTCATCCGACTAGTTTCGATGGCATACGGCCACTTTTCTCAAGGAGTGTTTTCTTGTCAGTGCCCGCAGGAACGCGACGGGCTGTGTGTCATCCTGTGGAACTCCTTGAGAAAGGTGGCCGTATGCCATCGAAACTAGTCGGACGAACCCGACAACACAGTGAGTTAATCCGTTGATATCAATCTATAATACGTTTACGTTTATTGATGTTTTTGTTACGTGGTATTTGCCACGTAGAACCCATATATCCGGTTACACTGTGGTTTATTCGGTGTTTAAAATAAACTGTGAATGTTAAATTGAATTTTGTTTGCAGCTCACAGAGGCCTTTGTACTTCACAGCCCTCAAATTCCGAGCTATCACAATGATGACATATAGTTCAGTGAGTATGCGCTTTGACAGCTTTTTGTTTGTTAGAAAAATAACACAGAATACAGTACCATAGTTTATGGCATATTTTTCATTGAAGTAAATAGTCTTTGAAACAATAATACTCGAAATAAAAATACGAGAACCAAATATAATATGAAACATTTTCTGGGAAACGAAATTCTATGAAAATTCTTTCTGCGAAACAAGGGGACACCACTTTTTTTTACAAACACGTTGCGAACTGCTTTTCACGTAAAAGTCAACTTTAAGCAGTCAACAATAAAGCGACTGTAGGGGAAAATAGCAAGGTATGAAGGTGTTTACGAAACTGATTGTGACTATGTAGTTGATAATTTATGAGTTTCTGTAAATATAATCATCATCTGCCTAGTCTTTTCCCAACTATGTAGGGGTCGGCGTCCATTCTAACCAGATACAGCTGAATACCAGTGTTTTACATGGAGCGACTGTCTATCTGACCTCCACAACCCAGTAACTGGGTAACAGGATATCTCTTGGTAAGACTGGTTGTCAGATTTTCTGGCTTCTGACTACATATAACGACTGTCAAAGTTCTACGAATGACAGCAGGTGGCCGACTTTTTTTCTGTAAATAGAATATGATTTAATAATTCAATAAATAAAAATATAAATTGTTTCAGATCCTAACGACTGCGTATTCTTACTTCACTCTCCTGTACACATCATATAGCCAGAATTAAATATTAAGTTTTAGTAACTGTCACCCGTATGTGTAAGAATGTACAGAGAGCACATCGAGCTACAACAATCTGACAATGAATCAGGGCAGGATTTGTACAAATAGAAATAAGATGTTTAGAGAAGTTCAAATTCTAATTCTTAGGTATATTCTTGGGTACCTAAAGAGTATCTTCAGGCATTTACAATATTTTTAAACCCCTGCAAAAAAAAGTGAATAGTTTGACGAAAAGGTCATTATTTCAGAACGAAACGGCGACTGACAGTAACAGTGATACTGTCAGCCGCGGTTTCGCAGTCCCTGCACTGAAATTTCATCGTTTTATGGGAAATAATATCACAAATAATGATTATTTTTTTCCACACACTTGTCACATCACATAGATCCGTTAAGGCTGCTCTCTCGAAAAAAGCTTAAAAGAAGCATGATCATGATATAATACGTAATTTGGTTTAGCCACAATTTTTCGATCGGTATCACAAAATAAGAAAAAAAATATGTTTTACTCCTTAATTTCTTATCAATAGCGTATAAAAAAAAAACTTCTGCTTTGCAATACAAAGGAAAATGATTTGGTTTTGTTACTATTTACAAATATGTAATAATTTTATTGCAATAAATTAAAAATGCGTCCGATTAACCCCCCCCGCACTCGTCCACAAATTTAGTACGGGCCAAATGCTCAAGGTTATTTGCATGTATACAAGCCTTAACGTCGTAATGTCGAATACAAAATGGGCATCGAGATGAAACGAAAAGGTGTTATTTTCATTTCGAAATATTTTAATTATGCAGGGTTTTAAAAATATGCTTAGTATATCAATCTACTCCTGGTAATGTATTGTTCACATTGGAAAATATTTTAAACACTCTTAATTTTTTTTTTATACAAATGAATGTATGGATCTCGCCATATTTTTTTCTTTGATAGGTTTTCAACTTTAATACAAAAGATTACGGTTCATATTCAATTGGGAAAATTTTACAGTTTGTTATGGCTTGATATGCTGGCGTCTGTGCTTCATGGTATCATGTGGATTATTTAGTTGTAATTTTAATGTGGACTAAGTTCGCTGTCATGGAATTTGATAATTGCGTATCTTATGTACTTATTTTGAACATTTTTACACCAGCAACGGTGGTTATGTACATATTCTTCAGTTTATTTTAAGACCTTAATGTACATACTATACTTCGAAATAAATGATTTTCTATTCTAGGGTAGATAGAAAAAAAAACGACTTATTGTAAAACATTATTATTAAACAACAGTAGACCTAATAGATGTGCGGTTACCCTGATTGGTTACCTATCTTTTATTTATCAGTCACATTTGCGTTTACACCACTGATCAATTGTCATACTTTTTGACAGCTGTCAAAACGTGATTCTCCCACAGATTTTGTCAAAAATTTGATCAAATAGTAAAATGTAACGTCACTTTTTTGTAAACTCAATGGACGAACTATTTATTGATTGCAAAGCAATTAAAAATTTAAGTTTACAGTAAATTAAATTAATCGGCTTCAGTGCTATAATCCAGTGTTTTTTCGAGAAGTACGTAGGTACTGTCTTAAAGTTATTTCTTAATGGCTCAGATTAAACAAAGGGCAGATAGAACGCGCGGAACACTGAGAGTGAAGCCAAAAAAGCAAATAAAAATTCAAAAGCGAATACCTACAACGCGCTTTGTGCTATACTGACATGAGTAGTTAAAAAACACAAATAAAAATACAAATACAAATTCAAAAGCCAATACAATCACGAGATTGTAGGTGTAATTTGTATTTGCTTTTTTGGCTTCACTCCGTGTTCCGCACGGTCTATCTGCCTTTTATTTTATAATCTGAGGTTAAGGTGTCAGATACCCAATTATATAGGTATAAAAACAATAGAAGTTTCTACCACTTCTAGTTATACTTTTTAAACACATTTGTAAGTACGCCGGAAGTCCTTGCTACGCAGACAGTTTTTATGAAGTGTATAAAAAACATATTTTAATAAAACTTCAGTAGGTACGCTCTGAAAAAAGTATGATTCAAGATCTCGAAAAATATTTTCATTTTAAACATCATAAATTATGGACAGCTTCATTTCACTGTAATGGGAAACAGTAAAGTGCCGCCAGAAATTCCAAGAACTACAATAAAACTTTATCTTATCCAACGTTTTTATGACATTTTATAATTTAAGCCCTCTGTGTTTTATTGAATACAAAATTATATTTTGAACTTGTATCGATAAGTTATTACCTTTATTTCCAACTAGCTAAATCCGAGGTTTCGTTCGCACCTAAGTGTAACCTAAGAAAATAAGTATTAAATAGGTAATCTGTATACACGATACTTGAATAGATAATGTAACAAATTATAACGTAACCTATGAGTGCCTGTGACACAAACAGCTGCCCAATTTTTTGAGTAGATTTTAACTTGAAAACCGGGTTTGAAAGTCAGCAGTCGTAGTTTTTTAGTCTAGCCCTTCAAGCTATGTAACATACGCTACTGTAAATGTCTGATGTAAATGTGTGCTGGGAGTGGAACACATAGTAGAAGTGAAACGGACAAGTGGAAAGATACGCGATTTAACGCGATGTATCGTCCTAACCCCTCCACGCGGCCGTAACGATTTTTCGTGACAGAAAAATCCTAATACCCCCACGTCTATATAGAAGTTTCACTTCAATAATAAATAAAACTGTATTTGTTTTTTAACAAAGCGTCAGCCCTAAATCGCCAAATGGTCAGACAAATAGTTAAATTGTAACGATGGGGCACATCAATGTCGTCCCAAATCACACTACGCCTATTAAATGAGCATCGAAAATTAGTGAGCTGGAATAGCTTGGCGGTGAGGTTGATCGGCGAGGACAAACGCGGCGCGGCGCGGCAATCACTCGCCGCTAATGTCCCGGCTTCCAAAGTTAACGTCCAGTCATAAATCAGCGCGTCCTTGCCCATTGCGATCCACCCCATACGACAGAATAATTTCCTACTCTCGCAAAATAAATACGAACGCACTAACGACACGAAATTGTGCCCCGAAAATTCCCATCCAAAGATATATGTGTTATCACGCTGACGATTTGCGAATTTAATTAAATTTTAAAACGTAAATCTCTTGTACGCACATTAAAAAGTAATTTCAATAACACGGTAAGTCTGACCCACGTGCGGACTAGCGTGATATACCAACCGTATAGCAACAGTTGACGTTATAATTATGAAAACAAATGCCTAATTTTGAAAAATGATAATTTTATATATTTTTATGAGTAAGTATAAACTTTATAACCCCATTCCTGTCGGAGTGATTTTAGTTTTGCTCGTTTAGTCTGTTTTGTTAATTAAATATAGGTACTAAGTAGAACTGCAAAGTTATTTTTCAAAGGATGCATGGTTAATTTAATTTAAGAACGGTGCTCATAAAACCCAGCTGCATTTAGCCCACATTAAATTTAATGAAAATATAATCTAAAATTTCTATGTATACCGCTTGTGGTTAACAAATAAAATTTTCTACTTTAATGAAGAATATTTTTTTGCTAAAATTTAAGTTTGATACTGGCACAAAAAGACGACAAATGAAAAGAAGCAATCACGGAACAGATACTCTATTTATCTGTTCCGTGGAAGCAATAATACGCAATGATGTTCAAACTGAAAATAGGTATTAAATAGTTGTTAAGGAAAAGTTAACATGAGAAATTAAAGAAATAATACCTACTCTACTTTTTTTCAGCGTTGTTAATAATTTCGGCATCAGTAAAAGATTGTGACAACATAATATGTGCTAATATTTTTGATGAAGTTTGTGGAAAAACGGAGATGAAAGATGGTACTTCTATTAAAATGAAATATCAAAATATTTGCTATATGAGAAAAGTGGCGTGTAAACAGGAATCTTTTGTAGGTTCGTTACATATAATAGTTCGTATATTAACAATTCTTATTTTGAAGGATAAACGTGATATCCGTGGATAAACGAGTTAGTATTCAATTGAATTCGGAGACTGAAGCGACTTTGTTTGTAGATTTCATGACGATGATTTCCATATTCTTAAATTGGAACCGATATTCGAGGAAGGTCGCAAGTTTTATGAGTCTTTCTTGTGCTACCTTGATAGTTAAATTTTTATACGTTTACCTTCTCGCATATTGAATCTTTTGAAATGGTAAAAATACTGGGTCAGTGATGAAAACTGTGTACAAAAGAACCGGGCCAGCACGAGTTGAGCTCGCGTGGAGAAGGTTCCATACGAATATCCCAAGAACAAACTTAACATTGTAGTTGAAAAACATACGTTCCAAGGCAAATTCCGCACAATATTGGGAGATTAAGCATGTAATTTAAGACTACAGACTTCTTATACGTTTTCCTGTAAGTAATTAACTATGTAGGTACTTTTTGTATTCTAGAGATAAGTGGGGAAAGGTTAATTTTCTTTTATTTAACTGAAAAACTATAATATGTAATATTGAAATAAATAGTTTTATATATAAAACTATTTATACATTCACATAGATTTAAAATTCATTTATTTACAATTTGCATCAAATTTCAATATAATCGGTACAGTAGATTTGGATTAAATTGGCTGTGACAGACAGACACACGAGTGATCCTGTGTGGGTTCCATTTTTCGGACGTACGAAAATAATATAATGAAAAACAAAATATAACAGAATTTCATAATATAACTATGTATACGTATAATATTTAAAATTGTAGAAATTAATCAAGTAGCAAACGAGTTGTGCAACATAAAAGAAAGCAAAAATATTTCAAAAAGCGACGAGAACTTAGACGAGGGTCGTCGTGTATATGACTTCAGTATAATGGGCGGGCAACAAGCGTGCAACCACACCTGCCCTACTTTCTGCACAGATTCCTACGAGCCTGCGTGTGCGCAGATCTGGAAGAATAATATGGTATCTTCCACATTCAAACCAATGATAAACCATTGTCATATCGACTTGTTCTCCTGTGTTGCAGGGCGTAGTAAGTATTTTACGTAAAACTTATTATTTGAATGGTGAACATTAATGGTGTTATTGTAATTTTTCAGTGCCACGTTTTTGTTGCAGATGTGACCATAGTGCCGCTTTCTAAATGCTACCAAAACCCGATGAGCCTTCAGTTCATGCAGAATATAGCTGCGATGAAATCCCTTAAATTCTTAGATGACTTACCGGTACACAGACGTGGTCTAAATGTGTCAGAATCTGATGTAAAAAGCGAGATCTCTCTCAAAAAACACTTGGAAGACATTGTAAGAAGACTTTTCGACAAATATAATAAAAAACAGGTTCAATCAGGAGGAGAAGACATAACTACTGTTACTCCTTAGGTTATTACGAATATGAAAGATAATTTTTATGTCTTCTAATTTATTTGTTACTAATTTTGATTAAGAATAGGAACATTGAGTTTTTCATTTAACCTATTGTTGAATAGTTTTTTTTATGCTCTATGATGCTGTAAACACTCGAAAGAGTCGAATGTGTATAGAAAGAACAAGTTATGAATTACTAAATAGGCTTCGCAAATTATGAATTTTTCATTTGGCCTAGTAATGCAGTACCTAGAGCCTAGAATTTTTTAATTGCCTGTATAAAATTACCTAAATATTATGATTATTTTTAAAGAACTCATTAAAATTGGTACTCACTCAACTCTAAACCATGACAAGCCATGCCACCGACTGCTCAATTACGCAATATCCAACGTAATACGTATAAACCGCAGCGATAGTTACTGCATTGATATTCGCAATGACCGGGCGTTAAATCGTGGAGCGAGGCTTAAATCCTCTGCCTCGTGATTAATGCTCCCGTCCGTTCCGATTTACAGCCCGCGGTTTTCAGGGCCAAATTAGCCAACGGGCTCATAAATCCTCGAAAGGTACTCGTGATGTTTGCCTATGTAGTTGCCTATTTGGTGTTTTGCCGCCATAGTGCAATGTGCGGTTTGGAAATCGAGGACCTCAATTTGAACTCTCGCATTGTATGGTTCATAGAATTAACCTAGGTACTTTTCGACGTTAAGAGTAAAAGTGCATTCAAGAAAATTTTGTTGCATTTACAAATTACCGCTGTTTTAAACGCCTTATTCACCATCCATCTTGCTGTACGTCCCGCCAAGGTCGCCATGCAAAAGTACCGTGAAAAAAAAACAATTAATAATAATTATTGACGTACAGCAAGCTTATTCACGGTCGTTTTGCATCGTGCATCGGGCATGACCTTGGCGGGACGTACAGCAAGGAGGATGGTGAGTAAGGCGCATTACTGTTGGACCAGACTTGTGTTTTTAGTTTGTACATAGGTACTTCTCTAATTTGTGCTGTGAATGGAGGCAATTTGTTTTAGGTAATAGCCAAACAGTTTAATACAAAATACCTGTCTAACGAATACTCTTAATGATAATTTTATTATCAGAGCGGTGTTGGGCTGATACTGCTCTCCTTCATTTAAAAGGCCAATTGCGAATTTTAATTATATTTTCGTACTAGAACAACATTAAAAAATGAACAACGACTATACCTCGCAGGTTCGGTAAAGAAAATATTAAAAAGTGGGATGTTTAACATTACCCGGCGAAAGAAAACGTTTCGAACTTTTCCGCTTTTATTTTATGTTTATGTTTAAAAAGTTCTTGCGCGTTTTTTTTTATTTTATCATTCTAAAAATACTAAATATTCGCGTGAACAGAAGGCAGTATAATCATGCTTAAGTAAATAATAAGGTATTGGTGTGGTGTTCACATTACTTTACGTATAATTTCAGCTGAGTGACTTTATTGACGAAATCACTATTGACTGTTGTTGAGCCAATAGAACATTTTACTAATTGCCTCGTATTCGACATAATCTGCAACATACTTTTATGGTATTTGAATAATTTAAATGTCCCATATTATGAGACCATTTCGGAATAAACCCCTTTCGAACAAAAAAAGAATTTTGCAATATATATGACAGAGTTATGCCCGAACATACATAAAAAAAATATATATACATAAATACTCGAATTGATAACCTCCTCCTTTTTTAAGTCGGTCAAAAATGACTTTTATCTGCTCCTGTTCGTTATTAAGTTTAGATGAAATCTTACAAGTGATTTTATTTAACAACTATTGGATTTTCAGTAGGTAGTAGGTACTCTACACTGCTGCTGTCAAAAATTAAATTAATCGGCAAACTCTTTAAAAAAATACTAATTGTTCTACTTGGTATTCAGGGATCACTTTTGGACACCTTTTCACGAATTCTTCGCAAAATTCACTCGAATACCAAACCCTATAAAGGTAATTTTGAAAGGGGACAAAGGTAAGCACGGATGAGAAGACGTGAAAATATTTCAGAAAATTAAATATTAAAGAGTAAAGCCAGAGTAATATACAATGATTGTAGAACAGGTATTTTCTTAAGTTGTAAACAATAGTATAGGCTATTTTGTTATGATGATGTCAATAAGTAGTTTTTATGCAGCATGTATGCGTGTTACGAAACTAATAAACGATATTCTTACGTGTTCAAGTTACGTAAGCTGCAAGTACTTGTTTGTTAAAATTAACAAACAGGTACTTGTACTAAATAGTACAAGTACTAGTACCAGTACAGTAGTATCAGTACTAAATAGTGCTGATTATGTTAGATTGCAATGTGAACATGCTATTTTGTCTAAGTAGGTACTGTAGAATTTCGTAGAAAGTTTGTCTTGATTGTTAAGCGAATAAACATGCGGGTGTTTCGTTCGAAACAGCCCGCATTAAACAAGTGGTGCAGGTAGAAAAGTAGGAAGCTAAACTTTTGTACAACTATCTGTAAAGCGATCTAACGCACCCCTGGAACTATGTTCCCCAGTTGTTTATCTAAAGAATCACTGGCATGCGCGACATTACCCTGTCACTCAGCCGCGAATGTTCGCGTTAACCAACGTGAAACAAATGGTGTTTGGAAACACAATGTATCTTCACTTAACATTTTAAGCCCTATTCTTGTTGTTTAGATTTAATCAATTAAAATAAGAAAATTAAAAAAATATTTGTATGTACTTTTGTAGGATCCACATTAGATATTTAATACGTACGGATAACACCTCCGGTGTGGCGATCCCAGCCATTTTTTTTACGTAATTTAAAGCAACTAGAATTCGACATTTTGAAATTGTCCTTTAGTAGTTAGCCTAGTTGAATCTAGTTTAAAGAGATACCTACTAGGTATTCCTGTTCATTTTATTCGAGTTTTGTTAGTTAGCTGTATCTATGAGCCTGCTGAACTTATTCTCTGTAAATCTACCTTGTGTGCTGTTTCAAAAGTGTGTATTGAATAAGTCGATAAAAAGTCCAAGCTAAAATACTTCTTATTGCTACTTGCTACTAGTTGTAAACATTTGACATGTACGTATTGGTCTACTTCTATTCTACTACATTTTTTTGCTTATATAAGTATTCACATCCAGTAGTCAGCTTCGTTATTTGATGGCTATCATTATTGTAAAAGGAAAATTGAAAGGAAAATGATTTTGCTAAACTGTGCTGAATCAGTCAGAAAAAGGAGTTCGACCGAAAACTATATTGTGTCCTAAATTCCGGATCCCCGATAAAACTGCTCACATTTTCCACATATTTATTATCCCGAACATTTAGTGGCTCCAAGATTTCTTCTTCATATTGTTTTAATCTAGCTGGGTATTAGATAGAACGATATACAGTAAAACAAAATGGTATATACATTTAGGAGAATTATTAGAGCAAATAACTCTGAAGCACCCTATTTACAAGATATATCAACACGTTATCAAACATCTTCGTGCATTATTCCCTTTCCCATTTCTAATTGCTCTTACTAATCGGTTAATCAACCAGAATAGCTCTCGTTACCTCGAATTCTTAGAAAAGAGATCGCGTTAGTTAGTAACAAAATAACAAGCTGGATTTGTGATGTCGATTTGTAAGAAGAACTTCATCTAGAATATTCGGTGATAAACGTGTGTGCAAGTCTGGAACATCAATTTGCAGAACAATGCTTTCTATGAATGTGGAAGTTTTCCACATAAAAGCGTCCAAACACAATTTAGTGGTAGGAGGGAACGATAATTTTCAGCACGTCTATACTTGGACACTTATGCTGCGTTCTCTTATTTGAATGAAGGTTTATCGATTAGGCCCTAATAAGAATATATAGGTTATAATTAAATATAGGGTTATAGGTAATAGTTCGGGTGTTTTAAATTCTCAAGTATGTTTAATACAAAACATTATCTA
Source organism: Charanyca ferruginea (assembly GCA_947361185.1). Taxonomy (NCBI): domain Eukaryota; kingdom Metazoa; phylum Arthropoda; class Insecta; order Lepidoptera; family Noctuidae; genus Charanyca; species Charanyca ferruginea. The sequence continues at coordinate 12,621,696 of OX376059.1, read as the reverse complement.
CCTGCAGTAATACCGATAACATAAAAATCATCATCATCACCTGCCTAGCGTTTTCCCAACTATGTTGGGGTTGGTTTCCAGTTTATCCAGATGCAGCTGAATACCACAGTTCTACAGGCTCGATTGCCTATCTGACCACCACAATTCAGTTACTGGGTAACACGATACCCCTTGGTAAGACTGGCTGTCAGATTTTCTGGTGTCTGACCATCTTTAACGACTGTCAAAGATCTACGAATGACAACCGGGACCAATAGCTTTACAGCTTTACTTTCCGGGGCACGTATGGGGTCTCGATATGAAAGGGATGGTCACCCATCCACGGACCGACCGCGGCAAGTGCAGCTTAACCATCATCCGCCACGAGCTCCTTAACCGATAACATCATAATCATCTCCCCAAAACCGTTGATTACATTGTAAGTATTGATTAAGGCGACGATATACGTCGGCGACCTTGAGCGACCAGAAAGTCGTATGCGCTGCGTCTAAAACTCTCAAAGTTTAGTCGAAAAAATTAAATAAAAGATAGTATTCTTTAATTTAAACAAAATGGCGTATACTAAAAGATAGATAATAAAATTGTCTGTAAGATAGTGAAAGTTTCGTTTAAATATACCTGATAGATTTTGTGTGATTATCAGTGTTATGTCTACGTCAGACACAACTTCACGATTAATTAAACTATTTAATATGAACTTAATCAAAAATGTTTACATACTAAATGATTAAGAGAATGTTCTAGTTTAACGTATATTTTTTTCAAATAATTTACACTATATATTTTGACGTGATCTTCAGTTTAAAATCTGTAAAGGTCGCTTGTTAGCGCCTTAAATGATTATGTGGCAGCCTATTTTAAAGATAACATTTTCTCTCGTCATGTAGATGATACTAAATAAGGAGATATTCTCGAAGGAGGAAGTTTGTGCAGCTATAGCATATAATGTAGGTAATACGTTTCAGTTATAAACGCATTACGGTAAAGGTGGTTTGATGCAATGCTTTGGCAAAATTCCCAAGGGCAAATGAACGAGGTTACAATTCTACATTAGGTATTATTAGTGTGAAATTATGTACGGGATAACTAACTACTACCAAGATAATAATGATGTAGCTTGCATTGAGTAATCGTTCAATATACCAATGCTTTTCCGTAATGTATTAATCTAAATTGTAGGTTTTCGTATTCACGATGTACGAATACCGCACAGTTCAATGAGGGATTTAGAAATATATTTCATACTTATATCAAAAGGATACCCTACAATTCCTGAACTCCCGACAGTACTATCGTTATCAATTTTTTTACGCAAATATGAACATTTGGAGGGAATTTAAGATGTACGGTCACCAAAGGAGGTAAGTAACCCTGGTTGTCGATTCCAGTTGAAGTTTACTTTAAACCCAATTGAAGATTTTGAATAAAATAAAATAAAGTTAATAGAAAATAAACAGTTCATTAATCAAATTAAATTGATTGACGACACGGTTGGCGCAGTGACTGAGCGACGCTGTGGTACAGCGTGTTGCTGATTCAACTCCCACCCCGAGTAAACATTTGTGATGAGCACTTGTGTTTGCCTTGTGGGTGGTTGTTGTTTATCTATATACGTATCTATTTATGTATTAGTGTATGTACCTATATCAGCTATTTGACACCCATAGTCCAGAGTCGTCCTAGTTTGAGGTCTGGTGACCGCGTGTGAAATGCCCTCACAAATTATTATTATTAATTTCATTTGAAAACATCCATCGGTTTCTAAGTAAACATCAACTTTATCCGAAAACCCCGGTTACTCATCTCTTTTGGCGACTGTACCTAATAATGTAACTTTATTTGTCATAATGTGTATAAGTGCTATATTCACCCTCTTTTTTTGTGACATAAATTGGTTTGAGACACCTGGTTGATATCACGGCGCGCAAACTTCCTTTATATTAATCAAAGTCGGTTTGATATATCTCATCATTACCTCTGCCAGTATAAACAATACTGTTGAAAAGTTCACCAAATGGTTTTATTGTAGGCACGGCACTTATATTGATGTGAAGGAAAGTATCGAGATGAAGTCAATATAATAATCATAAAAACCGGTAATTCTATGCGGATTTTCAACGCGCACAAAAACAATGCTTGGGAGGAAAAAAAAATAAAAAGTTTGTAGCGTTAAAGTTAGTAACCCTGTTATTTTGGGAATGAATCATAGGTGTGATATTCGATACAGCAATGATACTCGATGGGTCGAAATAACCCAGTAACTGAACATGAAGATACGAATTTAGTAAAGGAAACTCAAATGGAAGGCATATTTACTGATGATGTTTTACAATACAAATCCATGAACGAACATCATTTAGTTCATAATTAAAGACAACGTAACTAATCCTTCTTCGGGTAAAAACGAGATACTAAACAGGATTTAAAATTGTTTGTAACATCATCAAAACGCTTAACGTCTAAAGTCGTTTTAGCTGACTACAAATCTTATTACTGCGTAAGATTAAGATACACTATTTAAACAGATTAAACAAGAACAACCATAGTACCTATTTGGTGTGCAACTTAGGTAGGTACAATAAGCCTGCAAATTGTGCTCAAAGTTCAGTTTCAGTTTCGAAGGATGGTCGGCTGTAGTAATAATATACACTACACCTGGTGGCCATGCCGGACTTGCAATATTGTTAATATTCCTCGCTAATATTGTTACAGTTTGCAAGCAGGGAGCACAGAATGACCTCCTCAGTGAGTTTATTACTAACTAAAACATGGCTGCGTCAGAATGTAGAGTGTAGCTATTGAGTGTTGTGCACAACGTGGTCTACAATGAAAATCTACCAACATTGTTCTCGTTAGTTTTTATTGCATGTAGCCTTTTTTTGTTAGCTTTTTTAAGTTATGAACAAACTACGCCAATAAAAATAAAAATTGGCTTCCCTTTTTCCCTTTTTCGATTATAATTAGCTACTAATTGCAAAAGTTATGTGACTAATAGCTCTCATTCCTGTTCATCAAGATTATCGTAGTGTGCTAAAACCATAATACTAACCCCGGCAAGTTGAACATATTTGAGACGGTTGCTACGGAACCGCTACTTATCGACGAATTACTTAGGGATTTCTAATCTGGGTTTTTCAAGATTTTCGCGTCTATTAATGCTAGTTTATAGGCTAGTTCGTGCCTTGTTTTAATTATCTACACCTAAGGTTCCTGGAAAGTTCTGCAACATTGCTAGTAATATAAATTTACATTTTAACGGGCAGTTACTGTGCAGTCGGGCGGAGCGGCCGCTTGAGATATAACCTTATAGTGCCCGACATGCATTTAAACTGCCTTATGAACACTTTTAAATTATTATCATATCCACATATTGAATACGTGAACATTTTAGTTATCGCGAAGGTAGGTTCTATTCGGAGAACCATTTACTGTAGAGTAAACAATATCTCATCTTCACAAACAAAAGTTTCGCTTTAAGGTAACAACTTCAGTTTAAATTGCATCTCTTATGAGTAAAACAACTTTAACTAAATTTGAGATAGTGTCGAGTTTCCGGAACTTATTTCAGTAGCTCTACAGACAGACAACTTTTGTGCTTCAGAGCATTTAATAGCTTCGACGCAGAACTGAATCTACGGCGACACTAGTGTTTGCATACTTCTGTTTACACTTTTCTTACCTAAACCACTTTTCTTGGTGTCAACTTCAGAGTCTTAAAAAAAATCGCCGGGTGGAAATAGTCGGAAACACTTTAAAACTTTTTTAATCTGTGACGAAACTTCGTTCGCGTTGTTGAACAGCGAGGCTCAGATTTTTCTGAATTGCTCTTAAGAAGTTCATTTTTTAACTTTCCGAATTGAAAATAAACTTTTTGTAGTTGGAGAAAGGATCACCTAGTTATCTCCTTCAAATATCTCATAGCAACTTCGGCCAAGAAGTGTGGTAGAAATATTGAATAGCTTTTATTATAAATTCATCCCTATGACTAAATGTATTTGTACTTTTGTACCTCTATCAGACATTACTTATACTTGTTAAATAAACGAAGTTATGCCTTTTGTTAAAAGTCCATTAAAGTTGGTGCTGTAAAAAGTTTGTTGTGTTAAAGGAAGGGATAGGGAGCTTCGAGAGCCGAAAAGGTTTTTAAAAACTTTGCCGTAAGCAAGAAGTTGTTAGCTGTGTTTGAAGTAGAAGCTGCATTTATCTAGTGTTGGAGGATAGTTAGCAATAGTTCCGACCCTGTTAGACGGCTAATTAAAACGTCCTCGGGGTGAAGCGTGTCGCGGCTAGCCGCATGCCTGTCACTGTGACTGCAGCTTCCGCTCCGATAATACTGGCCTCGGAAATTCACCCGCTGTCCAACAGGCACATAACATTTTGTGAGGATTAAGCGAGTGTCCGCAACGAATGCAGGTTGCGAGTGATAAGCGGTTACAATTTTGTGCTTTTGTGCAATGACAACTAAGTTTCCACCATATTTATGTGTTTTAGAAGACTACATGAATGATAAAAATGCTTGGCTAAATGCTGGTCCTGCTCCACAGGCAGTTTAGGGAACTTCCTGATTGAAGGAATGTTGTTTCTTACCACTTTTTTTATTGACATGAGTAACGAGTATCGTTATTATTATTCACAAATATATTTTAATTACTTTTTCGACATTTTAGAGACATTGAAAACTAGTTTTGTATAATTTAGCAGCATTATTTCAATTTTGTAAATGTGAGTACCATGGAGCTATATATTAAGTAAATTATTATGTGTTTGACATAAAGGAGCATGGCGGTTGAGAGAATTGTCATGCTCACTCAAATGTCTCGCTGATGGTGGCGCGTGTGTTGGATCATTCAGCTCCCTCCAAAATGGTTGAGCTGAATGGTGCTGATTCACGCGTCATGTTCGTGAACGGGCGCTGTCAGTAGAGATTGGTCAACTCTTAACTGCCATGGTTTTTATCTTGATATTTTTTTATATTTTGTATTGCTAGATTACCTTCATTGTTTTCACATATAGATGCAACAAGAATAATGTAAGCAGTATTTTGTAAAAACTTGATTTTAAAAGAGTGTTCGTGGAGTTTCTTCCTCGTTCTTCTCCATAGAGACCTACCCTACGTTTTGGAACGAGCAACTAGCTTCAAATTTCTGACTAACTGACCGACACCTTGACAATTCAAAAGTGCCTGTAAATGGTTTATTTGAAATAAATGCTTTGACTTTTTTGAGAAACTATAATTAGCAAAGAAAGAATTAGCATTGCCATTCAACGTGTAAATGCTGCTAGCTTTTTGCGTACTTGTCCCCTTGAGAGCGATGCGGACGAGTTTTTTGATGCCCTTTGAGCCCTCCATTGTACATAATACTTTTTTATTTAATTTTAGGCTTTGTATATATTTAGTTCGGTTAAGTGGTTTCAAAATAAATATGAATTAAGAAAGAAATAAAAAAAAAAGATAATTATTCACTTCCAATGTTTATTGAATACTTGCAATTTTGTGTCCTTTGTATTTTGTTTGTCATTGTCTTTCGTAAAGTGTGTTACGAGCAGATATAATGGGAAACAAACACGACATAATCGTATTTCCTCGGAAGCTGTTAAAATTAATCACACGTTACGCGAATACGCGTTATTAGCAATTGAATAGGTGCTACGTAGCTTAAAAGTGAGTTAATGTTGTCATATATCTGTAGCGGTTTTACAGCGCGCGCAATAAAACGTGATGTTACGATATGTGCTTAAGGAATTATGAGCCGAAATTAAATTTTTAATATCCTCGTAGTAATAACATCCTAAAATTATTACGATCATCGTATCTTACGTTTTTAGATTACTGGAGAGCATTAATCACGAGGCTCGGGCGAAATCGACGGACGGTAAATAATTTACTGCTGATATCGAGCCTTCGCTCCATAAATTCTCGTCATGAAATAGCAACCGGATTGACAGTCACTCGATTATAATCAGCAGTGGCGCCCCTCATCTGCTATTCTATATTAATCACCGACTAAGATTGTTGTGGGCGTGACGCTTTCTGTTTACAGCTTAGGATTACTGCAAACTAACCAGGGGTCGTTGGGTTTAATAGGAACGCAACAAAGTTGGTTGTGAAGCATTTTGGGTGTGTTGATAATGGCTTGCACAAAGGATCTGATGTAATGGCGGGCTTAGGTCTACGTGTGTGCGTGTGCATGCTGGAGCTTGCGATAAACGTAGCTCGTCTGTACATAGGAGGCCTGCAGGGAACTCATGAATTTTGTGTGTTGCCACGAATCTTGTATCGCACATACATAAAGCAGACAGTAGTTTGTTACTATATATGTATGTTAATCGATTTCCACCCCCAGGATTTTATAAAACACAGTCATTAATGTACTTCCATTAAAAAAACAAAAGAGCATCAACAATAATATAATAGTCAACACTTAGCTTAAAGAACTTAAAAAAAGTTATAAAAATCGATAATTTATTGTTATGTCACTTTTTACAATCAATAAGGTAATTGATAGACGATAGTGAAAGAAGTCATGAATTCAAACCGTTGTCTACTTAGACTAGCCACTGAGCTATAATATAAAAAAATAACTTGGCAACAGACTCCACGACCACAATTTATTGCATTGCTGAAGCACCGTGCTTACTATGGTAATATTATTTCATACGTTGCTGGAAAAGAAGTGAAGATAATAGTACTATCGCCCGTCGAATCTAACAGGAAATTGTGCTATATATTTGAGCGGTAGAGAATTACTTAGATCGGCGGATCCAGAATTTTATACACGTAGGAAAATCATAAATAGGAGGACCCTTTCTTCCCTGAATCATTTATCGTCCGATACGATAACTGTGTATATATACGTATCAGTTTTATATTCTTGGAGCAGATCAGAGATATTTCAGAAAAGTCCGATTACGTTTCACTTGGCTTCGTCATCGTAGTTTATTAAGAGCAATCTCGGTTGCTATCTCGCTGTTCGTTACGAAGATATTATACAGCCACTTCACTTTGTTCATGAAATGCGACAAGATTGTTCTTAGAGTAGGGAAGATGGTAGTGTTACCTTTCCACAATGGCCGATGTTCGACCCTCTTCAACTTCCATTGATCTAATATTAGGACCTACTTGTGTGAAAAGGTCTATCGCAGTAGGTCTATTAATGGATCATAAGCCAAATGTTTAGTGATCGTACTGCCTATTTTTTTTTATTAAGTGGGATGCGTCTGTGTGTCCCGCGACAATCAAATTTTCTTACGTTTGTGGCATTTTTAATGTTCCGTACCTCAAAAGGAACAAACGGAACCCTTATAGGATCAGTTTGTTGTCCGTCTGTCTGTCTGTCAAGACCCTTTATCTCGGGAACGCGTGGAGGTATCGAGTTCAAACCATATACTCAAGCCTACGGTCCATTGATGCTGTAAAAAAATCAACCCTCTATGTTAACATGAAAAAAAAATACGGCCGTTTATGTCGCAATAAACGCATTTATAATACAAGTAGATAAAGGTATGTATAGTAGATATGGATTAGTATAGAAGTATGGATATGTACCTACAAATATGTACGGAACCCTCGGTGGGCGAGTCCGATTCGCATTTGTCCGGTTTTTTTATTGTTGTATTGTAATAAAAAATACATTCGCGGGGATGTAACAAATTTTTGCATTTACAGAGTTCTAATAAATAAAATCATCAACATATCTCATCAATATTCATATCTCTCCAAGTTAGAAAAGCTCGTAAACATAATTTTTCATTAACTATGCACATTTACGACCTTTTCTAATCTTGGAGATTTATGTTGGTTATTACAATTATTATAGTTCTGTACTTAAACACAAATTAATGACTCCCGCGAATATGTTTTTTATTACCATACAACTAGATGCTGGACTGAAAATTGCAAAAACGTAAGAACTTTTGAATTTCGAGGGCTACCCTAGTGCTTTCAACTTAACAAATAAAAGACTACTATAGCCACCGCTATGTAAGGAGCTTCCAAGTTGAGTCCATCTTGAATGTTCTTTTTTCCTAGTTGAAGTTAAGAAAAGTTAAACAGCTCATGGGTTCCAGAATTTGCTGTCAGATTCTTTTATTACCTATTGTTGTAGATTTCTTTAAGATATAATTTCAATGTTATTTACTGAAATATTTTTAGCGTTTTGATATATGTATTTGATAAAGTTTGTCGAATTGAGATATTTTCTTGCACGTGTGAAGACTGAATTTTAAAGGGTTTTTTGGTGGAAGAAAAACCTACAGATGTAATAATCAAGTCAATTATATTTCTCCCAACCGACTTTCAGTAGGCAATCTCTCTCTTGTTAGTGCCTTGCTGCCTCGTTGGTCTCGTGGTCAGTTAAAAAGTCTGCTAAGTTAATTATAACTCCCATTCAGAATCAGAGTAGATATGAAGACGAGTTGCAAGATAAAGTTTCACAGTCCTTAAATCGACTCTGACATATCGGTTTTACAGAACTTTGCCTCAAAAATAAAATCCAAGAAGGTTCATTGTATTCTTTTTTTTTCAGCAGTCAATGGGCTTTTAAACCTTTTTGTACAACACTAATCTCACATATATTTTTTTTAAATGATTACAACACATAAATAACACAGCGACGTAAAAGTACCACAAAGCTAAATTTAGCTCATGTATCTATTTATATCGGCATCATATTTTGGGAGGCTAAATTTATGTTAGAATTAACTGCCTCCCGGTAACTGATTTGTAGGTCAGGCTCGTTCAAGCTTCAATTTTGCATCCCGTTTAGATATTACGGTGTGAGGGTGTAACTTAGCGAAGTGGACCACCTGAGCTCGTCGTATCTTAACCGAGTAAATAATAGCCTAGATTAAATAGTAATAGAACAGCCCCGGAGTACGGGCTTTGTCGGTGGAATATTAATTCTCTGGACAATGGGGTACGTAATGGAAAATTATGCATTGACTTGTGTATTGAGGTATGCCTTTCTTGGGTTCGAATTCATTGTGCTTCCAGCTTTGTTATATGAATATGAAAGCTATGGAAGGTAAGTGGTAATGTTAATTATGCAGTGTGAGCGTTTCACCTCATGGATACAAATAATTATTCATATGTATTTTATACTGAAACTATTATTTTTACAGCATCAACAGTTTTAAGCCTACTATTTAGTTAGAACGTTAATAGGTAGTTCGAAAAAATTGTTTTTTTTTGGCCAATTGGTTACCACAGCATGTGTCTTGCGTAACATGACAGTCAAAAGTACCGCGTAAATGAGGAAGTTTAAGCATTGTTTGTAGAAAAACCAACCATTAAAAGATGATTAAAAATCTGTATAAACCTTAACCGGGGTTCGGATAATCGGATGCATATTTACCTAAACTTTCAATGTTGGGTAAGTGTTAATAGACGTTTGTATTGCAAAAAATCCGCAATTCAAGATTGTCAGGGACTGACCCAAATCGTGTACTAACTATTTTGGAGTGCTTTTAAGTATTGAGAAATTACGTAAATTCCTGCAAATTTACGACGAATAAAACGATTTTAACATTTTTTTTTTGCTTAATAGGGTTATTACACATTAGTTTATTTATTTTTTACATTTAAAATCACATTAGTATACCTATCATTATTAAGCTTGCCTTCCTAAAGGAAATCCTAAAGGATCCTTAGATTCCGGGATCGCATTAACAAATCAAATGTTTATGCAATACCGGAATCTAGGGATCCTTTTCTTCATTACAATTATTTCTAGAAGTTGGATCCATATTCGTCTTACAGCGAAATGGTTAATGTGTATTCCAATATCCGACCCTATAACAAAACTGGTCAGAACAGTAGACAGTTTTGGAATTCCGTTTTTCATTCAATACGTTACAAGTTCGAATATGTTATATTCAGTGGGATTTATAGGCGATACGCGAGTTACATACAAATGCGAAACAAAGACTAGCGTATCACAAAACAAAATGCACATAGCTGTGGCATAACTTGTTGGCTGAATCGTTTTAGTGATGCGTGTAGCTACGGGGAAACTACGGGATTTTCTGCTGTTTAAAAAGCAATGAAATGTAGAAGAATCGTACTGCTAACGCCAATATATTGACTGATAATAATGTAGAAATTTCTCTTTAATTCCATTTATTCTGGCTAAAATATGTAGGTAAGTAATATGTAAAATAACTTTAATTTTGGAAGTCGGCGGTTTTGGTTCTGTTTGTTGTTGCCACCGAATTCTTAGGCATACCTTATCAATTAAAAAAGAATTTTCAAAATCAATTAACAATTGCCGGAGTAATAGCGTAACAAACATACAAAAAAAACAAGTAGAATTTAGAACCGCCTCCTTTTATGAAGTAGGTTAACAAAAAGAAATAGTGTTTTTTTATTTTTTATTAGACATATGGAAATTCCAACAGGAGACAAAAACTTCCCCTTCGTTTAAAATTTGTAACAATATGAACCAATGCGTAGGCGAGCGTAGCAGTGCTACGGCTACTACGGCGTAGCACGCAAAAACAATAAAATGATTTGTCATTTTCAGATCTATAATTTCATTTACGAAAAAAAGGTATGTTTGTAGGGTTTATTCAGCTATTTTCCTGAAAGGCTGGAAAGGACATAGGCTACTTTTTAATAAGCGACTTCGTCTGCATCCGCGATAACCGCCATTCACGCGAACGAAGTCGCGAGCAAGAGCGAGTTTATAATAATTTTAGCCGACCCAGCAAACGTTGTATCGCCATATAAAATAAAAAAAAATAGTCTACGACTTATTCTTAGACCTACCAAATATATACAAAAAAAAAAAACATAAAAATCGGCCAAGCCGTTTCGCAGGAGTTCAATAAACAATTGTAAAATAAATGTAATAAAGAATTGAGTAATTGATGTGCCTAAATCCCCGCGTATCCCCGTGTTCAGGTTTAGTATGGTAATCGCGGCAGCACTAGGCGTATCGGGCGCGGAGCGTGTGGCCCGCGCTATCGGTGGCGTTTTCGCGCTCCGCTGGATATACTGAAAAGCGTCCGTTGCAATCTCTACCCACGCTTGAACACTTCGCTCTCACTGCGTATATATTGTTCCTCGCTATCACTTAGATATATTGCTTTATAAATGTTATGTGCCAGAGTATCGCGCTCTATTTCTCCTACAAGGAAAAACTTCGAACCATTTTAAAACGCAGCAATAATTTATGTTGGAATTTATGTGGAAGTGAAAGGAAATCGAATAATGAAAAGACTGCCCGTTTGTTTTTTCTGCTCCATAAATGTCCGCTGAAGGAAAGAAATTACGAGTTGGGTAAGAAAGGAGGTTAAGTTTTTTCTGTATATTCTTGCAATGTATCTGACGGAGAATACTTATTATTTGGAATAAAACCTTAAGGAAAAGTCGAATAATATTTTTTTCATAATAATGACGTGTTCTGTTCAATGCTGTTCATCATTAGTGGATGCGGATCAGATCAGCCGTTAAGTTTTAACGAGCGGTTCCTGAGGCGCACATACCTACACGTATATATATGTGTATGTCATAATACGCATGTTTCAGTTATTTAAACGTTAGTTATTGCCATACTTCGTGGTTATTGCTCTACAAAGTATGTCCAAGGAGTATACAGAGAACTTACTAATTGTGATAATAGTAGATTATGCATCAAGGGGATAAAGTAGTGTCTTATGTGTTTTCCCGAGAATTTACGAAGGATTATAGCGTTAACTCTTGAGCGAAGCGAGAGAGTTTAGGGTTAACTCCCGAGCAAAGCGAGGGAGTTAAGACAAGAATCCTGAGTGCAGCGTGGGATTCAAGGTCGCCCAAGACGAAGGCACCTTTATCCCCGAGGAGCATACTCTACTTTTCACACCATCTACGAGACAATAAAAAACAAAAGTACTAGAATAGATTGTTGGTAATACCAATGGCTTAAATTCGGAATTAATGTACTCCGGAGTCAAATCACTATTTTCACTCGACATTTTTGTGAGAATTTGCTGATATGTAATTTGTTGTATAACAAAGCAAAGCAATTTTCAGTATTCGTATACAGGGCGGAACACTGAGAGTGAAGCCAAAAAAGCAAATACAATCACGAGATTATAGGTAAGGATTCGCTTTTGAATTTGTATTTGGTTTTTTGGCCTTCACTCAGTGTTCCGACCGGTCTATCTGCCTTTTGTTTAATAGTCTGAGATTCGAGCCTCTTTTTAATTTGTGACCTATTTTTCTTTTATTTATATTCTACTAGTGGTGGCCAATTCGATTTTCGAACAATTTATTTTTTAGTGCGGATCTCTCAGATTATGATATAAAATGCAGATAGATCGCGCGAAATACTGAGAGTGAAGCCAGAAATGCAAATACAAATTCAAAAGCGAATACCTACAATCTCGTGATTGTATTCGCTTTTGCATTTGTGTATGTATTTTCATTTGTTTGTTTTTAACGATGCGGCGTGCTATACTGACGCGTGTCAGTACAGCACGAAGCGCGTTGTAGGTATTCGTTTTTAAATTTGTATTTGCTTTTTTGACTTCATTCTCAGTGTTCCGCGCGGTCTATCTGCCTTTTGTTTAATAATCTGTGGCAGATTGTAATGGTCAATGTTCGTATGCCATTTTTACTTTATGTTCCAAATTCAAATCACATTATTGACCAGCGGGTCATAATGAAATTCAGTACAATATTATTGCCCTGCTAGACCTCAGGCCTTAAATGACTTACTTTAGGTTAGATTTGCATGACATATAATTTGACATTGTCGAGCAGGTGGTGTGAAAAGTTAATTATGTATAGGCATAGAGTTGCTTTATGTCTTTATGTGTGACTTTTGTCTATAGGTATACAAAAGTCATCTACATTATGTATTTATTTAATTTAGAAACTAAGAGGTTAGTGCGTCGTCTGGGGCGGGAGTTTTGTCTATTGTCAAATTGTATTTATTATTTGATTATTAATTTAAATTTTAAAAGACTATTTTAGCTCCTCTTGCCTGAATCATAGGATTACCTAGTGCAGGCACGGAAGTCTTAGGAATAATTTACATTTAAGCAAAACTGTACCGATTCTATGTCTCGAATTTTTTCAATATAAATTATTATTATTTAACTTACGTGATTCTGGAGGTTATTGTGTAATAATATGGTGTTAGTCTCCCATTACGGATAGCTAGGAACCATATTATTATGTAGGTAGCATAGCACGACGAGATTTTTTAACATTAGGTAATTTATGTTACCAACATTACATAATTCAATACCATAGAGTAATATAATATTATTGTTTTAAAAGTTTCACGCTCGAATCATGTAGATATAGGTATAAATGGAGCCAACACTTAGAACAAAATCTTGAAACCAACTGTGGGCTGATGCTCTCTTTCTGAATGCATACATAAGAACGAGACAGTGATATGTTTTTTCTTTATCTTATGTATGCATTCAGAAAGAGAGCGTCTGCCCACAGTTGGCTTCACTTAGGTATTTAGAGTGTTGCCTCCACTTTTATCTATAAGCTTCTTGGCTCGAATTCACACTTCGAGACCGTTTGAATTTGGAATCGAATGACAGTAATATTTAATTTTTAATCTGTTTTACCGACAATAATTTTTATTTGTTTGGAACCATTTGGAACATTTTAAACACACATTTTAGTACATAAAATCACACCGTATATCTGATGTTCTGGCGCAGCAAAAGTAAGATTTTACGATTGCATCGTTTAATTGGACTTACTATTATTAGGAAACGCAATAATAACTAAGTGCTAGCTAATCAGTAAACAGTGCCATATCCGTTCATTCTTTGAAAAATATCTAGTAAACGTTAAAATATTTGCAGCTACATTTCATTGGAGTTAAATTATAAAAAAAATCAAGTCAGTTGTGCACCTACGCGGATGATTTCTAACCTCTTTCAGTTTGTTTGTTTTTAAGTGTAGTTAGCGCGTAATCAATGTATTATTTCACACGAACCGAAATAGATTTCCTGCGTGATGTGTCGATGGAGAAAACTGCAGTGTTTTTGACGATAGTCATCATAAAGTGAAATAAATGACAATAAGAATTATAAAATAAATAAAAGTGTTTGGTGCGACGTTGTGAAGTAACCTCAGACAGTGTGGTGCTGGATCCACAGAACAAGGATGTGAGTTTTACCCTTTATTTACTTATTGTTATTTTGTGGTATTTGGTAAAATAATATTATTTTTGACCTCTTGTTTTTTTGACTGAAAAACATCAATTATGCACTTGCACGGTAATTTAAATGAAACCGAGATAACTTCAAAGGCAACGGCAAATATACACACCTTTATTACGGTAACGTAAATACATTATATGATAGATTCTTGTCTAACCCAAAAAAGAGATTGTAATAAACATACATGTATCTTATTAATCAATTGTTTATGAAGAAATATCGTTGCAATTAAGTGTAATAGACTAATCGAAGCTTGGAGGGTAGGATGCTCATCCCTACCGTCGGCGTCGCATCAATCGTTCTTAATAAGATTCGAGCACTCGCGACCGTATCCTAGCTTATTTCGGTAGAACAGAATATATTCCAAGCTGATACATACGAGAGATAGGGAGAAAATATGAAGACGTTCCCGAACATATCAAATATCCAGCGAATATGAAGGACCATGTTCGTACCTATATATCTATAGCTGTTCCATATTTATGTAGTTGTGAGTCTTCCTCATTCAGAGTTTACTTTGATGTGCAGTAGTACTGGCCGCATACTAGTTAATTAATGCTCTTTCTCATGTTGAGGATGACTATTGCGGTATTTTTTTGTGTGTTGTTTATATGAGTGTTGTAATGCATGCTCGTAGTAGGCACGTGTGCTATGTATATGTTATGATTTTTAAAATATCCCTTTTTGGGGTATCAAAATATGAAGAATCGAGGTCTCTTTTGTTTGATTGTCTATTGAATTAATAAGAAAGACCAGGAAATGACGAAAAACATTATAGCCACAAAGTCGTGGATTCATTCAATCAATGAATGGGTATCACTAGTTTTTGTTTGCTTCTGATTCCGCGGTGAAAATTGTATTAGGTATTTTGTAACTCGATGAAAACTTTTCTAGCGCCACTAATTGCTTCCTCAAAATATCAGGACGGCCACCAGTCGGTTTATATTCAAGGTAAAGGCTCGCGAACACTTGCATAAGAAGTTGGCAGACTCGTACCACAATTGTTTTGTTGTTTCTCCATCAGTGTATTTTCAACTCCCTCTATTCTTTTATTTGTATATATTTATATTGTTTGTATGTATGTATATATACGTTTATTAAAATATTTTAATTATTATCGTTTTTTTTTTATTTTTGCGCCTTTGCACCTACCATGTTTTGTCTCTGCATCACCCTAAGGTAAACTGGTAGAAAATGCCCAAGGCATTAAGTCCGCCTTTGTACAGTGTTTTTTTACATTTTGTGCATAAAGTTTTAATAAATAATAAATAAATAAATAATTGAGAACATAATGTGAGGCGAACTATTTTAGCGAATACCAAATACTTTTTACTTCAGGTAAGTGAAATTGGAAATTAGATTGGAACCGAATTCGCGGGTTATTTCTTACAGAATTACACTGCAGTACTTCCACAGATTTTCTCTTTTACAAACAAAAAAATATAAAAGCAAACAAACTTTCCCGAACAACGAATATTATTATTATTATTATCAATTCGATTGTATGCTTTTTTTTTTGTTTTTTGTATGTTTGTTACGCGATTTCTCCGGCAAATGTAAGTCAATTTTGAAAATTATTTTTTGTTTGGATAGGGTATGCTTCAGAGGTGGTCTTACATAAATTTTATTGAAATTGTTTCAGCACTTTTTGAAAAATCAATAAATATCCAAAAAAGATATACATAGACGACGTCTTAGTTTCTCCAATCTTTGGAGTACTTTCAATCTCTGTTTTAACTGTGTTGCCGTTTCTTAATGGATTTTGATGATAAGAAGGTACTAAAAAGCGAAAAATAAAAAGGTTTTTTTTACAAAAAAGACAACCGCCTTCAAAAACTCAAAAGTGATAAATAACTTTAGCACAGAACACACATGACTTTAGTTTCGGAAGTCGGTGGCAATACAAAATAACAAACAGAACAAAGCCATTGACTTCCTAAATTATAGTCATGTGTGTTCTGTGCTAAAGTTATATATCACTTTTGAGTTTTTGAAGGCGGTTGTCTTTTTTGTAAAAAAGCTTTTTGGTTAATAGTTATAAGCTTTCTCAAAGTAGTGTCGTTAGGAAGATATTCTGTAGCTATCGATCCATTATCGAAATATAAGCATTGTAAACAAACAGACGGCTTAGACGTAGAATGTTCAATTTGCAAAATGTTCAGCGGTCACAAAGTGTCCAGTTCGTAGAATAGTGTAGTGTAGAGAATAGCGGAATGGTTAGTTCTCAGAATATTTAAATCACCCAGAAATAGCCCCCTATGTAAAATATATAATATAATAACAGAACCACCACCGATAAGCGGAGCTCCGTCGGCCGGGTTTCATTTTACTTCTTACCAATCCCGATTTGTTAAGTGACCACAAATAATTTGTAAACTCATAGTCACCTTAACCAAACGTTACAAATTAAGTTAAAAGTAGTTTTGCCCAATGGAGCTGATTAAAAGTAGTTATGAGTAACTGATTCCAGGCAAAACTACTTTTGACCAACCGGTTTAGTTAGTAGTATGGACGGTTTTGTTCAGTACAAAGTTTAAACTAGAACAGTTAAGAGTTTTGACTGCAACATTAGTGATTGATGGGGTTACAACATTATGATGAATATTGGCCATTCTGCAAAGTGGAGTTTCGGCGACCTGGACATTTTGCGAATTGAACATTTTGCGAATTGCACATTATATGCGAACTGGACATTCTGCGAACTGGACATTTTACGAATTAGACATTCTGCGCTTAAATGGAGAACAGACTAGGGACTATACTAGGATATAATTTAATCTAAACACTGTAATTTATAGTTGCCAGTACAATTGATATCTTAAATCTAAGTAGGTACTTTGTTTTACAGTTTAGGTAGGTACGTATGACTGTCATACCGTAGATGCTTTCATCTTTTTTGTACACTAGCAACATTTCATTGATGACAGATCTACATTAATTTTGCATAGCACATGTATGTAAGCACTATGTTCCTATGCTACCATTTACGAGGTCATAAGTCTTTCATTGACTTGAATGTGCTCTGGCGGTTGGGAGTGTGTTCCCTTGGTTATTTTGAATATATTTTGAATTGTTTATTATGATTATGTTTTTCTCTAGACCTTTTTTAATGTGCACAACTTGTTACATTGTTCCGTAAAATGTAAAATTTCATAAAGGTTGTTCATAGAGTTTCTTGCTCGTTCTTCTCCATAGAAACCTACTGGTTGGTTTCTAACTGACTCCTTGACAATTCAAAAGGACCTGTGCAATTCAAACAAATTTATGGTTTTGGCTGAGTTGAGTTGACATAAATATATATTTTCTCTACCACTAGAAATGTAACGTTTAATTATGTAATACTAGCTTTTCAAATTCAAATTATTTTTTTCAGATAAATAACATTTTATAAATTATCCATATTTGGGTTATCAATTAATTAATTAATAATAACTAATAATAATAAATAACATTCAATAAAAATAATACACACACATTACATAGACACACTAGATCAGAAACGCCTGACATGCTGTTTTGTCCAATACTCCATGAAGGAACTGTCAGTGTCCATTCTCTCCGCAATAAGTTGCAAGAAGTTGTTGGGGCTGCCCCGCAAGCGACTTTTACCCGCGACTTCGTCTGCATGAATGTCGGTTATCGCGGATGCAGACAAAGTCGCGGATTTAAAAGTATAGCTAATTTCCTTCCTCAAGGATCGAACTAGCTTCATGCCAATCAAAATCGATGCAAACGTTTTGTTGTGCAAACTTAACAGACTAAGTTACTTTCGCATTATTTTATAATAGTATGGATTTCTCTAAAGATCATATCCAAACGACGTAAAGTCTGTTATAGTATTCGGACCAACATAGGGCACATATCTTTATTCAATATTTGACGATCATATCAGGCTCTCCCTGGCTCTGTCAAGAGGTTTCGTGAAGCGAACAATAATGCCCGTTTCCAGTTAATGCTTCAATGAATTGGGTAACGTTACGCGTTTGGAATTTATGGAAACATGCTCTGTGGAAATAGCTACGTACCGTTCTACCAATATATGCATATATTTGACTGAAGGCTCATACTCAACTCATACATAATTATCACTATCACTTCATATTATAAATTAAAGTTTGTGTGTTCGTTCGGCTGGAACTGGAACGTGTTGTCCGATTCTGTAAAGTTTTTTGTTAATAAGAAGCTATGTTATCCCTGAGCACAGTATTAATATTAGTACTACCGTACAGTAGTGACACGCTCCACCTCCCTCAGAAACCGTTCCTCACCTCTCCCCGCGTCGAGCGACTGCTCAGGGAACTGCGTTTTTGTTCGAGCGGCGCGTAGACACGCACATACACGCACGTATCTGTACAGTCTGTTATTTTAGTAGTAGTGTAAGCAATTATATCGTTTCGTTTCTATGGAGTGTCGCGGGTGTAGCCGAGTGAGTTATTAAATTTGTAAAAACATTCACGTGGACGAAGTCGAGGGCAAAAGCTAGTTTATGATATATTACACATCACAATGGTTTAAGGCAGGGCAAAATCGTGGACCTTGTAGGGTACACCAACATTTATATCTTTATCTTTACATAGTATAAAACAAAGTCGATCCCGCAGTCTGTACGTAGATCTTTTAAACTACGCAACGGATTTCAATACAGTTTTCAGCAAAAGATAAAGTGATTCAAGAGGAACGTTATTAAGTATAAGTAGTTTGATTTTGTTTTGTGTGACACCACATTAGTATCAATATTGCGTGCGAAGCTGGGGGCGGGTTGCTAGTTAAATAATTTAAAATAACCAGCCAAGCGTTCGCCCATGGGGTTCGTACAGACAGCGGCATCAACTGCTTACCCCCCACGCATTAAAATTTCTTCGAAGGGGGGGTAAGCAGTTGATCGCGCTGTCTGTACCACCGTAAAATGTGAATGTATAGACGTCAGCACATCAAGCCATACCAAACTGTTAAATTTTCCGAATCGTATATGAACCTTATTCCTTTCAAATAAAGTTGAAAATCTATCAAATAAATTTAACACATTGTTGTAACTTGATGTGCTGGCCTCTGTACATGTGATAAAAACGCCAAAAAACATGTTTCTTCTAAGGGGTTTATTATTTAACTTTTTTGTTTATTTTATTTATATGTGGGTATGAATAGCGGCCATTAGCGGCTCTAGAAACACATTTTGTGAAAATTTCAAATGTCTACCTATAACGGTACAAAATATATAAACCGACTGACTGCGACAGCGTTAGTAATAAGGTCCTGTGTTCCATACCCGAAGGGTGTCACCCTTTGGGTATGGAACCCTAAAAATTAACAATAGAATTTAACATACAACAACATAACATCTGCCTAGCCTTTTTCCAACTATGTTGGAGCCGGCTATCAGTTTCACCAGATGCAGCTGAAAACCAGTGTTTTACATAGAGCGATTGCCTATCTGACCTCCACTACCCAGTTACTGCGTAACACGATACTTCTGTAACACTGGTTGTCAGAAAGTTTTCTGTCTTTTGATCCAGTCAAAGATCTACGAATGACAGCCGGGACCAACAGCTTTACAGCTTTACGTGCTTTCCGAGGCACGGAGGAAATTCGGTATGAAATGGATGGTCACCCATCCACGTACCGACTGTGGCAAGCGCAGCTTAACCATCCGATCTGTACGGCTTTTACTTAGCCACGAGCTCCTTTAAATAATTAAAACAATGAAAAAGTAAAATTAAAGTAAGTAAGATTAAAGTATTTGACATTTATAGTGATTAAGTTAGGTACTAGCTTTTGCCACCGACTTCGTCCGCGTGAATGTCGGTTATCGCGGATGCAGACAAAGTTGCGGAATAAAAAGTAGCCTGTGTCCAGGGTTCAAGCTATGCTATCTTTTTTCATTCATTTTTTTTTCTTTTTTTTATCTTTATCTATGACACTACCTAACCTTTTGTCAAGAGTCTATCAATCATTCCATTACTGTCCCACTACGTTCACCGTAGGTTTAGATTAAACATGGTTCTTGAACATAACATGTTTTTGTTAATTTCTAAGAAATCTGAAGTTAGTGGATTATGTAACTTTTACAGTAAATTTTATAGCATACTCAATTCTAAATAAAACAAAATTCGTTAATGTACAATAATTTTTAGATGCTAGGCTGAGTGTTATAAGTAAATTGGCCATCTCCTTTCATCAAAATTGGTTTAGCCGTTTTAACGTTGAACTATCACGAAGCTATAATTTAAAATACTAGCTTTTTCCTGTGACTTTATCCACACGAGGGAGACAGGGGATTGTTTTAACGGGGGTATGTATTAATAGGCCAACTGCCCCCAAACTACACGTGAACGAGTGTAGCTTTATACCTATCAGTAAAATATTATTTGTAATCGAATAGTACTTCCAGTAATTACCTTTTAGAGACAAACAAATCATTATTCATGATATGAGTTTACAATTAATGATTGATTATTGTTCAGAACTTTATACCAAATATCTGTATCCTATTCTAGTATTATTTTAGCAAATATGATAATCTTATCAAAGCCTGTCTGGCATCTTAATTTCAATTACACCTCTTCTTTTGATCAAGAAACCGTCTAGATTGGTTTTGAGTTCATAATTACTAAGACAAGCGAGCCCATCACAAGGATAAATTGATAATATCTTTGGATAGACGAAGGTTCTCAAATTGTTTGCGCGATCGAGTCGAACTCAAAACAAACGCGAGCAATATCAGTTATTCTCAAACATTTTATTAATTCATCCACCATTTATTACATGCTAGCTAATGCCCGCGACTGTGTCCGCATAAATTTCGGTTATCTGTGTGGTTTTATTCTAAAAAAAACCTATAGGGAGTGGGGGGAAGACGAAAAATGGGGTAACACAAAAAGTCGTCCATAACTAAAGGCATAATGGACGACTTTTTGTGTTACCCCTATTTTCATCTTTCCCCCACTCACCCTATATATATAACATAATTGAATAGTAGCCAATGTTACTCCTAATAACATCAGCTATCTGCCAGTGAAAGTCCCGTCAAAATCGGACCTACCGTTTCGGAGATTTGCCGTAACAAACAGACAGACAGATAAAAATATATATTATTTTGTTATTGGTAGCATATAAACATTCAAATGCATTCAATTAAAACCTGTTATTTCAACATTACAAACAGACACTTCAATTTATTTATTTGAATGGATTTGTTTATCTGAGACCTATTTAAAGAGTCATATTGGTAGTAAGCAGAATGAAAATTTATACAATCTTATCAATATCTATTTACCGCTACTAAAATTATTGTATCAGTTTGATTTGCTGGCGCGCGGCGCGGCTCTGTGGTGTTTGTTACACAAAAGCCCGACGTGGCAGGTAATTGTTTATCAGTCGCTAACAGTTCAGTCGGAAACAATTACGTGGAGATTGGTAGTTGTCAGGCTAACGCACACCCTGTCACCTGTCAACTGACGAAAATCTCTAAAGAAATAACGCAGCTGTCGGTTTATGGCAAGTCACACCGATTACGTGAAAGCGACGCGACGAAATCTCTGTTTGAAAAATGATCCGTGTGTGTCTAAAAATATACCGCAGAAATCAATCTGGGTATATACGTTTATATTTTGGGACAATTCTTTATTTATACATTAAGCCTTCTTACGGATTACCATATCCCAGCATCTTAGGATAGGTACTCGTTTTCTAACCACTAGGGTTGTCAAACCGAACTTGAAGAAAATGAACGGCAAAATCATGATGATTTTTTCAACTTGTTTGATCAAGTGTTTTACTTTTTAAAGTCTTGGTTAAAATAAAAAGTTAGGCATAAAAGAGCTCCTTCAATCATAATTACGAACAGAAAAAAAGTTCAAGTAAGTAATTACTTAAAAGTTTTCCATCGTAACTGTTGTTTCTCGTCGTAACATCAAGAACGTTTACGTAACCTGCCGCGAGCGAGAAGTCACTTCTAAATCCTTTCTGATATTAGGTTGGTGGACAAAACGATGAAAAATATGATATATGAAGTGTGTAGTATGATAAATGCGAGGCGAATCCAACCTGAACCTCCCGGGACGCTACTCTCCTAAATTCAGGTAGGTGTGCAAGTACTAAACTCATCGTACAAATGGTTTTGTTATTTAGTCCGTCCCTCCGTCCGTGAAAACGCATTTTATCCCTTTTTGCCCCACTTATGGTTGAATTTGTATCCTTTCTTGGCCACCATTATAAAAGGAATGTGCTCGGCTAGCATGTTTCAAAGCTACGCGGACGCCTTTGCCGACGTCTGCGAAATGTCAGATACACGGGATACTTGTTAGCTAATGATAGTGCACTTGCAATGTTGTTTACATTGGCAACGTGACACGGCTACGGATGATATCCTGAACAAATAGCGTAGATCGTTGTTGTTTTTATATTTTCTTTCGTATTTTTAATACATAAAACAAAGTCTGTTTAGAAGGCTTATAAATCTATCCAATTAAACAACAATACATTCACTATTTACTTAAGCGTCTCAAGCATTGATCCGAATAGGTTTCCAATTCCTAATTCATTGCTCCCTTTGGGATGTTCTGTCATCATGAATCACGGGGCGGGTCATAATTATTCGCTGGATCTACGGTGATTTTCCCTTAGTACCTACTGCTCAATATAGATCGTTTCTAATGTGACTGATGAATTGTTTAGTCAACCGAGATTGTGGTGAAAACAAAGTCTTACTATTTATTTAGGTAGCTATATGTCTTGGTATTGGATTTTATGAGCGTAGGCGTTAATGTACCTAGGTATATCTAATTCAAGTGGTATTTATTCAGTTTCTGTGAGACTGGGTTTTGATCCCTACTATATTTTTGTACTTACTGTGATATTTTTAGCCTCGTTTTTTACTAGGCTAACCACAACCATATACCATATTTTAAATAATTTGAATACTCACTATAGGTATACAGTCTTCCACAAATTTTCTAGCAGCTTAATAAGCTTACGTACTTAGGCTGTAGAAATAAACAGTTCTAACTAAATATTGGATGAGAAATACTAAGGCAATTATTTATTATTCGTTAATTACTTTTGTCAAATTCAGCTCTAAGGCTTAAAATATAGTAGATTAAATTTGAAATCCATTTAAAGTTTAACTGTTGTTTATAAACCTGAATAGTGTTAATTTTACGTGTCTTACCTACTATTGTTTCAATTGGAATTAATTTAATCTTTTCATTGTACAGAATCGAAATAGGATAGGATATAAGTAAACGAACAAACTAACGTTATACGGAACTGAAAATTATAGAAATAGAATTTGGCGTAGTGCCAGCAACAACAGGCTCGCAGCGGATTGGTGATTACGCGCCAATGTATGGTCCATTCTATACGTACATTATATTGGCGTAGCTCGATACTACTTCCGTAAATTATGCTATTTTCAAATGGTTGCATGCTAAAAATTATGCTCAGACTGAAGAATGTCTATACATACAATCATAGGTTATAGTGATATGTATACAATAGTAAAATACATGAAATCTAGCACGCCTCCACTCATACTTACGCACGCATATGCACTACACACTCTATTATTTTTCATTCACGCACCTAAATCACCACACCACATCTCACACCACACCTCACACCACAATCACCACACCACACCACACACCACACCACACACCACACCACACACAACACACTACACCACACACCACACCACACTCACAACATCATACTCACCCTCATCACACCTACACTTACGCCACGCACACAAATTTTTCTACATTATTGTTATTTCTCTTTACATTATTTCATTATTTTTTTTATTTTTATTTTGTAGTGTTAACACTGTTTACTTTTTGTTAATTTATTTATTTTGTACTACCATACATCTTACATTGGTATGTAGTTTAGCCCTAAATATAACATAAAATAAATTATTATATAAACTTTACTGGGAAGAGACTGGTCACCACGACACAGGGAATCCTAGTGTGGGGACCAGGGAACCTGTAATTTAGAGCTTAATGCATATTTTTGTACAAATAAATATTTTTTCTTTTTTTTCTTTTCTTTTCTTTTAAAATGTCATGAGTTTAAATGGTTAAATTGTGAATGCTTTCGTTTCTGTTAATAGAACACTGATATTAGATTAAACTTTACGTTAGTAGCTAGAGCCTTAAAAACATGCCGACTGTTCATCGGCACCTTTATTCTGTGATATAATTGGGTGTAAGTAATATATATTTAAGATTTATATTATTAAAATATAAACAGTAGATTACAAGCTTTGGTTTTTTTGCTAATTTAGGTGCGGATCATCCACGAGTATAATAAAGATATAATACATTATTTTTAGAAGTTATAGTAAGCTTAAGTTGCCACGTAAAAATAACTTTTATGGTAGGCGTACCGTTTCGTCCACTATACCCAATCTACTTAATAAAATACTTGTTGACATTAGAGACTCAATAAACAATAAAAATATAAAGTATAAGCTAAAAAATCATTACATTAACTTAATTGTTACCGCGTTGATCTAATCTCAGGCATGCTAAGACAGACTCCAGAGGTCTAATTGTGTGCCTTGGTTTAATATATGGAAACACTTTGTATTTAATATTAAATAAATAAATAAGTAGGACTGAGCCGGCCACATCTTCTGCATGTCGAATGGATCATGGGCTAAAACAACCAGAATGTGGATCCCGGAAAACGTCCAGCGACATCTTGGTAGACATAGGCGAAGATGACGGGATGAGCTTGACGCTTACGACGATTGGTCCACACAAGATCTAGACAGAGAGGGTTGGAAAGGAGAAAGGGAGGCCTTTTCAGTCCAGGCACAATACATGCTGAAAATAATAATAATATAGTAACAGTCAGTGCTTGTAGTTGTGTAACAATCGGTACCTTTTGAGCTTGAGATTCATCTATACTAAATTATAAAGTTGAAGAGTTTCTTTGTTTATTTGGTTAAACACGCTAATCTCAGGATCTACTGGTTCGAATTGAAAAAATCTTTTTGTGTTGGATAGTCCATTTATCTTGGAAGGCTATAGGCCCATGCAAAGCCACCGGTTCGCTAGTTTGTAAAAATTACTTACTTAGATGGGGAAACGTCTCGTAAACGTCGGTCGTATTTCGCGGCTGACAATGAAATTCTTCTACAAAGTGAAACAGCTGAAACTTGTGCTATTGCGGTGTCCCGCAATGAGTTGCGCTCATGCCGCAATGCACTGTAACATAGTTTGCGAGATTTATTCCTTCAATCTCCGCCACTTTGGCGGGCGAAAGAGGCGGGCGGTGCGGCGCGGCGCGGGGCAGCAAGCGGCGGCGCGGCACAGTCACTCACTCTAATGGGGTAATAACTACACTTGAACGTGGCAATTTGTACTACATTTTTTCGCTAAAAACTTTTTCCTGTTAGTGAGCTCTGAGCCCCGAATGTTGTGTTACTGCTACATAATCCCGGAAAAATATTAAATACAAGCTTTTCCTCTCCCATTTTACCTTGCTCTGATTATAAAATATGTTTCAATGCTCCTCCAGAAGGCTCTGCGTTTTAGTAATTAACGTTTGTTTTCTTAATGGTGTCTTATTAACACCTCTTTCAGAGAGCACCATTTGTATCATTACTGCCATGGAAACCCTATATAAAAAAATACTAATTAAATTAATGGTTGTATTTGTTATCCAGCGGGACAATTGGGTACGTACATGTGCTATCGTGTCATTTGAACGTAATTTGCATACATTTGACGACACGGTTGGTGTAGTGGTTTAGCAATTCATAGCTGCGCTGCGTGTCGCGGGTTCGATTCCCGCACAGAACAAATATTTGTATAGCCTACAGATAGCTGTTCCGGGTCTTGCTGTTTGTTTATGTAAGTTTAGGAATTCCTAGAGAGGGGCAATATTTTATTTAAAAAACATAATATGTATGGCCATGTGCATACTAGCTTTCACTAAATTTATTGCAATAATTTATGGTGATTTCTAATTAATTTATAAACCGGTCACAGCATAGTACAACTTGTACTGTACTTGTACAATTCCATAATCCTTGTACCTTCATTAGCGCTGAAGGGTGTTAAGAGAAATATTCTAATGAGAATGCAAATGCTAAGCGCAGTACCTACAGCGCACTCTGTTTTGCTGAAACAGAGCTGCAGTTTAGGTAAATTGAAACTATAAAGAGATTTTTAAAAATAAATCCGGCTTGTAAGCTACCTTTATGTATATTAGTGCTACTCCGGGTTAGTTCCCGGAGTTTACCTAGCGAATCTGCAACATTACGGTGATTAACTTTTGCGTTGATAGCTTCACTCGTTTTCTAAAGTTTTTTAAAGTACATTTTAGATTGACTTTACGTATTTTATTTAACTATAGAAAAAACAATAACAAAGCAAAAGCTTGTTCGAATTATGACGTAGGAATATAATTGCAAATATTTAAGCTTTATAAAATATGCACGTTGATGAATAGCATACAAAACAAAGTCATGAATAATTTAAAACAATTCCGGCGGACAGGTCGTGCATGTTTTAATAAAATTTAATCCTAAACTGATTATTTCGTTGAAGCGTTAACATATTGACTATTAAATAACGCTGAAAATATGAATAATATATTAATATCCGCATGTTTGTTTTACTAATTCATTTGCATTTGAGTAAACTGCAAAAACAATAAAAAATTACACATGTGTAGATATTTTTCCTACTGTTCACTTCAAAGCAAATACGTATCTTGAAAATAAATAACCATTCTAAAATATTCTACCAAAATCTAGCGTTGCTATTTAAAATAATTGGTAAGTATGACAAGAGGACGTAAGAGCTTATTCCTTTAAATAATAATAACTCTAGGCGCTTTAATGAAACTAATCTCTCTCTTTGTCGGAAACTGCACGGCAAATGTTGTTTTGTACGAGACAAATGAAATACGAGTTACAGCTCGTCTCTCATCTCATAAACCTCCACAGACTTTACTTAAGTATTATTGCTTGCGATTGTTGGTCGACCTTTTCATTGCTCCGAACACTACCCTACATCGCCCTTATGATAGGCGAATAAATAAAACATGTTACGACTACAACTTGCTAGTGTTATTACTTCTTTTACATTTTATAACAATTTTGGTAGAAAGTGTATTACATAACTCTGCCTGCAGGCCCCTTCGAATACAGGTGTGATGTTATTATGACGTTTGGTACTTTTACATAACGATTTCAGTATTTATATTGATGAGAAGATGCTTTAATCATTAGGTTTTCAGAGGTAAATTCAGGTAAAATAGTGGCTATTC
Source organism: Charanyca ferruginea (assembly GCA_947361185.1). NCBI lineage: Eukaryota > Metazoa > Arthropoda > Insecta > Lepidoptera > Noctuidae > Charanyca > Charanyca ferruginea. Next base: position 12,594,240 of record OX376059.1, on the reverse strand, counting down.
TTATAAGGAAAATATAGAGATTATTTTATTTAGCTTTTGACGGATGTAACATTAATGGAAAATGGGCTCAAGGAAAAAAGACTCGCAAAAAAATAAATTTTACTATCTACAGACAAATGAAAATGAATTAAAAAAAAAACTGAAACCTCGTAATTGGAAAAGCGGATAAAAGGCTACCAATGTATGTACAATGCAATAACGTACTCTAGAATCGAATAAACGGTAAAACAATGGGTCCAAAAATACTTTGATCTGTTGTTTTTCAATTCGTTCTCGAATGTTCCGCGGTATATTATCCTAAAGGGTAATCTTGTTCAATCAATCACTTTATTAGAGTACGTTGGACGTGGAAAATGTGCCTTGTCCTGGTATATTAGGCTCGTGTCAAAATACATCAACGTGCTCAGATGACGGTGCGGCTGTTATATTATGTATGCACACGTAAATTCATAACAATGTAAACATTTTTGATGTTATTTTGTCGGATGACGAAGGGTTAGGTTTTCTCTTTGGACGAGGTGTGCGTGTGTTTTTAACTAATTGATGCATTTGGTGGCAATAACACTAATTGCTTTTCGCAATTTATGCTAACATTTATTATACATAAAATCTAACAACAGGCGTTACCTCTATAGTATAGTAAGGAAACGGCGCGTGAACGCTCCTTGATAATAATAATAATATGTGGGGACATTTTCACACATGGCCATCTGACCCCAAACTAGGAAGACCCTGTACTATGGGTGTCAGACAGCTGATATACATACACAAATACATTTTTTTTTTAATACATACATATATAGATAAACAACACCCAGACACAAGGAAAACACAAGTGCTCATCACACCAATGTTTACCCAGGGCGGGAATCGAACCCGCAACACATTTATTACATTTACCACACCCACACACACACATCACATTTATTTACGAAGCAGCCTATACGCTAGTTTAGCCGCATTGCCGCAGGGTTACATACTTAGGTACTATGCGGGGCCTTAACTGCGTTCGAAAAGGTCTAAGTACGTGAAGACAAAAGCTTTTGTTTGCATCTCATGCAAGGTGCATGAGATGCAAACAAAAGCTTTAAAAAAGCTTAAAAATAAAGGACATATTATATAATAAATTCCACAAGAAAGTAAACCTGCTGAATTTCTGGATTTTACATTTTTAAAGGTTATCGATATCGGAAACGATTACTGCGCCAATGCTTACCGGAAGGAAACGATTGGCTCCCAATTATTTTTTATAGGTCATGGAAGGGAATTTTAACATTAAACGCGTAAATAATGTCGATATTCGAAATCTTGTATAAAATCTTAATTCTTGTGACGATAGTTCGCACTTTGTAATTTAGGTTTAACTGAACTATAAGACTTGGTTTACATTAAGTAACTTATTTCTGTTTATTGACACTAAAATATATAAGTACTATTCGTACATACCTACCTCATGATTTTTCTAATAATATTAATAATTACAGACGTAAAATGAAACTAACTTAGTAAAATTATAATAGTAACTTGATATTTATTTAATTATCGTCTGGTCACAATGAGCCCTGTATTTTTGAATGAGACCATTTTACTGTTTTCAATTTAATTACATTCGTATTATCTTGAGAACCGCCATTATTCTCCGACAACAATTACCATTAAATGATTCGAATGCTCGGATTCGAGCCGATTGCTTAGAGCTAAAGCCTAATCGATATTGGGGCGTGCAAAACTACGGCTTGAGTATAAAACATTATTTCCGATATTAAAAACATTGTGCGGATACATTAGCGTTTATTACGTCTGTTTACGAGTCGAGCGAGCGAGCGAAGCGACCCGCGCCCGAATGGTCTTTATAAATGGCGCCGGCGAATTATTGTTCTACCACTAAATTATCCATCGGTTGTTGCTGGGCCTTTATGCGCACTCCAATGGATCCCTTCGTAAGTTTTCATTATCGTTTAGAGCTATTAGACGCGTTTTTGGCAGGCGTTACTGTTAAAATGGGAATAGTTAATCGAAATTATGGGTCTCCCATTAACTAAGAGTTATGACGCGGTTGAACGACTTCTAAGTAGGTATGTACTTTACAGTGAATATTTCGACTAATTTCTTGTAGACCTACTTTCATATATTGGAGTATATTAGCGTAAGCTTTGGGCAACCAAATTCTATATTCACATAGATAGGTACCTACACTCGATTTAATTTTATTTTTAAACTTTGAACATGGAATATAGGCAATACCTAAAAGTTAAACTTCTTTTAATAATATTTTGAAGGTGAAAGATACTGGTCGTCAATCGTTTTCAGCTTTTATTGCTTGCTTACAATTTTCATTTTATGTAAAATACGCACTCTTTAAACAGGAGTCTTGTCGAGCCTACTTATTCTACCAATTTGTTTGTATTTAAAGAAATCATTTTCTTTTCGAAATCCGAGGGCGTAAAATTTTAATTTACTTTCAATATTCTTTTTCTTTTTTCAATATACATCAAAGTAAAAATTATGTGAAGACACGATTTCAGCTGGAATAATTTATATTTAAGGATAAGCCACGCGCGCAGTTTACTTTATGGTAACATATAGCGGGAACTCACTGACTTACTGTGTGCCTATGTGGTGATAGATCGAAGGTATTTGACAAGGGTCGCATTACACAACTTCCGGTACCCAATGTTTGATTAAATGTAAATCGGACGAACGAATTTCAAAGTTCAATTGCTGGCCCAGTCACTTTTATTTCACAAATATGAAGGAACGTAGAGAATTCAGCGTAGTTCCCAGCTAAGATGTTCATCATCATCATGTCAACCTTTACACGCCCACTGCTGGGCCAAGGGGTCCATTACTGGGCATAGGCCTCCCCCATGGTAGGGTTCAGTCGTAATAGAGTATTTTACCAAAAAAATCTAATTAGTCCGTCAGATAGATTTCCAAAAATTATGGGACACGAGTTTTTACTTTTTTTCACGTAAACAAAAAATGAAGACTCGTGTGACATCACAAAGTCAGTACACTTTTACTGGCGAAGTGACGTGATCTTTGATGCGTTTTATCTTCGTCAGTTTTTATTGATTTGATGAAACAAAAAATACGCATCCAATATTTTTCGATAATCTAACTGACGGACTAAATAGTTCTTTTTTAGTAAAATACCCTATTGCTATGCTTGGCCGATGCATGTTGGCGATCGCAGTAGGTGTTAAGGTACACAGAAGGACGCCGCTGCCCATTCTCTTCAAAATGTGAAAATGTTAACAGTGTAAAATTCTTCTACAAACATTTCATACGATGATGAATTATTATTAAAAACAATATATTTAAATTCAGAATAGCATTGTTCACGATATGAATTACAATTCTGACTATGTTGTAGGATACAATGGTGGACGTGGTCAAGGCAGCGATATGAGAAATATCATGTTTGAATGTGAAGAGGGTTTGTCGCTTGTCGCCTTTTCACAAATACATTACGAGGGAAACTTGGTATTACGGAATTTATAATGAAAACAGTAGGTAAGCAATTGTATCTAGGTACATATTATGTAGATAACAGTATCGAACAGAAAGGTTTATCATAATTATAAAGTATTTAACAAACGCTTTTTCTTTCTTTCTTTACTATACAATTTTGAAAGTGTACAGGTACTTTCAAAATTGTATAGTAAAGAAAGAAAGAAAAAGCGTTTATTCGCCCCCCAGGACAAAAAAGAAAAAAAAAAAGAAACGAAAATTGGTGTAAGTACTACCACTTCACACACACACACACACACACTTCACTCAGTTCACTTTGGTCTGGTTGGTAGTACTAGCTTTTGCCCGCGATTTCGTCCGCGTAAATGTCGGTTATTGCGGATACAGTCGAAGTCGTGGATTAAAAAGTAGTCTACATTGCCTTCTCCGGGGTACAAGCTATTTTCATATCAAATTTCATCATAATCGGTTCAGGCGTTTCATCGTGAAAGCGTAACAGAGTCACGTTAGCCTTTATAATATTAAGTATAGATTAACTTTATTCATGTAATAAGCTAGACTAGACTACTTTGACGGCACAGTTGTTGCAGTGGCACAGTGAGCGATTGGCTGCCGCGCTGCGTGTCGCAGGTTCGATTCCCGCACGGAAATAAATATTTGTATGGCCTACAGATAGTTGTTCCGGGTCTGGCTGTTTGTGTATGTGACTTTATATGTTTGTAAACGCACCCACGATACAGAAGAAATCCCTAGTGTGGGGACGTTTTTTTTAAAAAAAAGTAAAAAAAAGCTGTTAGTGGGGTATATAAGAATTCAGGACATCTAGTTTGGTACCTAATGATAAAATAATGATTAGGTAGCCAGCATTGATCAATTAACAAAGAAAGTTTATGCTAATTTTATCCGGACATCATTAAGAAAAAAATGTTGTTTGCTGTTTGCTGTTTGAATACTGTTTTGGGTACTGTTTCGTTCGTCTTATACCTATTGTAAACAATTTTAATAGGCACCAACGATTATAACAATACTGGTACAGCATAACATAAAAGTTTACCGTATTACATGCATAGATAACAAACTTGTCATAACATTCAGTGTAGAGGTGCTGAAACAGAATTATTCTTTCAGCACTGCGAAGGAAATTTAATTAAACCTGGCTATTTAGATAATGGAAGTGCCATCAACGCGTCCGGCCGCGCGCTGATTATAAAATTATCACTTACCCCTTTTCAGCGGTGACAATTGTTTTAAGCCAACCCTATCAATGTAATTTATTTTTATTTCTCAGCGTTGTGAACGAATGGAACGCTCGCAGGCTTGGGTAAAAATTATTCGCGGAACTGTACCACATTGTGATGAATCGGTAACGAGATGAGAGGAGATAATAGTTTACTTGCATTTTTCTCCATTTTACAGATCTATGTGATAGTGTAAATTGTTGCTGGGATATATTATTTCCGTAAAATAACTTTTCTCTTTTGCACAAGCACAAAAACCTATTTTCGGGAGACCCAAATAAGAAAGCTGGAGGTATGTAGTTATAAAATAATATGCGTACTTACTTACATATTTCTGTAATTGAAAATAAATGCTTCATTCCGCGTAATGAATTCATTATGGAGCTTTCAATAAACTGTTATTATTCTCGAAACCACGCAGCTTAAATGGATATTATGAACGTTATTATAAAATAATCGTATAAAAGGATATTTTCAAATTAATATTCATAATGAGTTTGTATAGGAAGCAATCAAGACCCCTACAGAATACCGGATATATTACTTTATTTACGTTTCCAACGAAATTTTGAACTTCATAACTTAAATAAAGCAGTTCATATTTTATGAATTTCTGAAATGAGAATTGCTCCTCTGCTCGTCATCATAGGAAACTTTAAGCTATTAATGTTACGAGGCGGGATTGTGCCTATTAAAAATGTATCAAAGGAGTCCTTTGCACTAGCTGTAGCGAATAAATTTGTAACGTCACTCAGTCACTTGACGAGTTAGGTGAGAACAAGGTCGTTTGCTGGAAAGATGAAGAAATAAATGTTATAGTGTGCTGGCTGCATGGATTCCTTACTTTTTTTAAAAGCCAATTAAAATATAATCATAATTTTAAGATTAGAACAATAATGCTTTAAATTTATTCTTATGTTCTTAGTATGATCACATTTCCAAAAACGAGCCATCTCAGTTAACTGTCTCATTTGTCAGTTGTGCCGTGTGCCGGTGGCTGTGTCATCTTATTATGAGTGCGAGGCAAGATGGCGAGTTAATGTATGTAGATGAGGGCGGTTAACTTTACATCGGCCGGCGGCGTGACAGGTGTCATGCGGTTACACCGGATGGCGGCTGCGATACGGCACCAGCGCGCCGTTTGTCGCTAGCGACGATTTGTCAGTGTCGCTTGACACGATGGTACTAGCCGACGACGACCTACACGTCACGCCCACCGGATATCAGTAGCGCTTACATCAGATTTCTGAACAAATTTTCACTTCTATTGACTGAGGGGACGTAACGAGATCTCCGAAAACCATTGACTTCACTCAAGATTTACCGTTGAAAAACATCCCAGTTTCTGTATTCGAATTTATGTAGCAAGGAGAGACGTCGGTCGGCAACGTCACTAGTGAAATTGAATGGAATAGACTTCGATCATATCAGTCTAGCCCGAATATTGATTGCCGCTGTTTCACCTGGGTGAATTTATTTTTTCGTGTCAGTGTAAAAATATTGAGCAAGATGGAAGCAATTTATCCAAAATAAATCTAAGCCGAGAAAAGCCATATAGCTGCCGTTTTCCAATGTGACCTCGATCTCATAAATAAGAATGAGGAACGTCGGAGGAACAAAGCGGCGACGAGCAGTGCTCAAAGACGATTTTAAAATCTTATCTAAGACTGAGGCGTGATTGACAAAAGTTGGGCGGAATTCGATACGGCTGCGGATGTTTGTCGAAGGCTTTTTTGTGGGCGCGGCAGGAGACGCTTTTCGCCGCGAAAGCGTACAAAGAGATGGCTTTTGGGCCGATCGTAAAATCCGTCGTAACTGTGGTAATAGCAGCTGGGCTCTCGGCGCTGAAACACGGAAACTGAAAGTTGCTTCAAAATGGAATAAGGATTATATGTTTGTTCTCAACTTTGATGCATAAATTGTGGCCGAGATAAGCCAGTATTATAGGGAAGGAGCTTATTAGAATAATAATATACACAAAAAAGGTATTTTTACTATTATTTAGTAACTATGTGGTAGCATATCTTTAAAATGAATATAAAATTTTTGTTCATAAAATTTCAAGATTTTGCAACATTGGAAAACGATTTACCTCAAATCAATAATCCAAAATCAAAACGATTAAAGCGAAACGAACGTAATGGAAAAAATATATTCGCACCATTAAACTTATTTTACGATTTCATCGAGAAGATAATGTCATCGAAAAAAGTCGGTAGAGCAGTCATCAATCAGGCGGACGCTCTCGAACTCGAACCGAGAGTGTTTTTGTTTGTCCAACAGTCGTGGCTCTCAGAGCGGTAACCCCACTAAAATATATTGTGTTCACTCACTAAACAAATTGTTTTAAAACGGAAGAACGCTTCAGTTCCAACGTACCTGGTTTAAAGTTTAGCTCAAACTTAATAGTTTATCTTAAATGATTTTTGAAAAATGTTCCTAGTTGCCACCATTTTTTTCTTATCAAAAAGAAAAGATCAAAGTCGTTTCTTAAAAACTTTAGAGCAACTTTTCTGCACGGTTTTTCAGTATTTTATCCCGATATCAGTTCCAAACAGTTTATGTTAAGAAGAGACTAAGCACAAATGTAAAAAAAACAGGTCGTATAGTAAACGTTTTTCGTATAAGTTATATAGTAAAAGTTTTTCGTAAAAGTTTTTCGTATAAGTTATTTACTTTCATCCCATGAAAAGATGACTAGTGAGTTAAAGATAAAAAAATATTCTGTGTGTTTCACCAATAACATGTCAGAACCCAGACCGTTATTTAATCGTCCAAGCAATACGAATTGAGGTCGTACAGGATATTGAGTTATAATAATGTTTCCCAATCATCTGCTCAAAATATTTGTACCTACCTGATATATTTGTTCTGATATAACTTGTCCGAGACACGTCCTATTCCAATCACAGACGTAATTATAATGTGCTGTCGAGCTTAATTCAGACCTAAGTAATTATAACATGACACCACGCCTGTATTCCCAAAGGGTTAGGCAGAGGTGTTTAGTAACCCCAAAATTTCACCGGTTAAGTTTAAGAGCGTGTATTCGATTCGTGACGAAAACTTCATTGTTTCGCGTTTTGCCCAGAGCAATATGAGCAGATTATTTAAAGATAAATTATAGTATTAGAAAGATTAGGTCTTGCTCTAAGGAACTATACAGTAAAAGTATAATTTTTAAATATGGTTTTAAAAGCCAAGACAATCATTTCATAGCGTTTTACGAAAATAGACGTCAGAGTTAACTTTCAGGACGAATAAAACCATTACAGTATGCGAAAAAATTATGTTTTATGCGTTTTTCCAACAGGATATACAGTCTCAAAGTACGTAACAGTGCCAAAATTCGGAAAAGATTACTATTAGATATTAAAAAACAGTATTAAAAAAGTACAAAATCGGTTCACTTCAACAATTTTTTTTCACCAGTATTTGAATAAAAACATAACTGATATATTTATTTTATGACAATAAAGGTTATGCTCAATATACATTTTTTTTTTCATTTTCTTGTACGAACTCATTTATTACAGACAATTATATTTTAAAAAGCACTGTAAATCCTCGCGCGCTGTCGTTTGCCGATCAATTTCAATGATTCGTGCTTATTTCGTGCGTATTTTTTTTTCTGATGCACACAAACATACCATTTTTTGTACACACGGCTACACAACAAGCTATACATTTCCAGTATAACCTGATCGCGCATTGTATAGAATATCCATACAATTACAGATCAGCTTATTCTGGAAATGTATAGCTTGATGTGTAGCCGTGTGTACTAGTGTGTGTCAATGCTGCTACGCCGTTCTAGCATTCGTTTAGATTTTAAATTACGCTAAATCGAATACGCGCCCTTAAGTCCGTATTAATTGCTGCTTTTTTGTTGCAAAAAAAATATACATAATTATATTACCAACCTCTCACTGCAGGGCAAAGGCATTTATTTTATCGTCACACTTGCTCAAAGTGGATTGACAATTTCAAAATTATATTAATTCATGTCCATACTTTCTTAATATTATAAATCCGAAAGTATTAACTCTGTCTGTCTGATAAGCTTTCACGACGAGATGGCTAAACCAATTTTGATAAAATTTGGTATGAAATAACTTGAACCCTGTGAAAGGACATAGGCTACTTTTTAATCCGCGACTTTGTCTACATCCACGACAACCGACATTTACGCGGACGAAGTCGTGGAAAAAAGCTAGTTACCTTTATACGCATTTACGCTTTTTTGCATTGTGACGAAACCGAGATTTAGTTACTTATGTACTTAAATCTCGGTTTCATCACAATGCAAAACATTTTACAGATGTTAGTGATGTCCAATATAAACTAAGTGTATACTTTCAAGTTTATATGAAATAGAATTTACATCGGAACTCGTTCCTTAGTGCGTAATCATGTCATGCACTTTTGATTGTGCCGAGAAAAATTAGACTCATTTATTTTAGTACTAGCTTTTGCCCGCGACTTCGTCCGCGTATATGTCGGTTATCGCGGACGCAGACGAAGTCGAAGTCGAATAAAAAGTATGTCCTTTGTTGGGGTTCACACTTATCCTGTACCAAATTTCACACAAATCGGTTCAGTAGTTTAGGCGTGAAGAAAAGACAGACAGACAGACAGACAGAGTTACTTTCGCATTTATAATATTAGTTAGGATTAGGATTAGGATTAGGATTAGGATTTAAGACATAAGTTGATAATATATTATCAACTTTTAACGTAAACTTTGAGAAACTAAAATCGTTGTTTTAATGTTTCGTTATGTACGGTACGCTTTAGTCAAATCCTCAGTAAGTGAAACATAAAGACTACAAGTGAGCATAAGTTTAAAACTTTATTCGACGGTCTTGGAACTTGTCGTGTGTTTTGAATATCTATTTTGTTAAGGCGTGCATTCACCACATACAGCTTATGCACCCGTTCTACTGTATTACAGCAAAACAATTATTACTTTGAACAGCTGTTGTATGAAAATGCTGTTACTTTCATAACATTATTGTTGACTAGCGACCCGACCCGGCTTCGCATGGGCCTATAGGCACAGAATACTTAATAGTACTACGTACAGAAGGGACACTCCCTTCCCCCGTACGGGGCGATCGTGAATTCCATATTTTGTAATTAGGTAGGTAGGTACCTTAATTTACCATTATTGATGAATAAATAAACCTCTTTACATAATAAATATTATAATATTACTTTTAACTCATTACAATTCCGAGTATTCAAAATCAAATATCATTTATTTTATTTCTTTAAGAAATAAATAATTGAACGCTCGGACAAGATCACTTCATAATAATGCTCGAAACGTTCGGGTAGTTCCGTCGTCGTTGGGTTCACCCGACGCAAAGCGCTGCACTTTTCGCGCCATTTTGTACGCCACGACATCCAACTGATTCAACCCTACTAAAATTCACGCACACATTTGCACGTGTACAGACGTCATTTGGTTTTGTAGTAGTAATAGGTAATTATTTTGCAAGTTTTGTATGAAGTGTCCGAGGTGTGCTATAGGTACGATTCAGACCAACCGGCTCGCATCGGGCCGGCGGTATCAACAGTTATTACAGTTCATACGTTCGGTTACGCATAGTTACCTGCGTCGGCATCCCGCGACGCGTTGCGTCCTGTCGCAGAATGCATTCGGCTGTCGCGACGGCCGACCGGCCCCGACTGGCTCCGAACGGCGCTGTCGGGTCCGTTCGGAGCCGGTCGGCCGTGCGTCGTGGAATACGAACGGAGATTACGGTGCAGCAACTAGCGAATCATTCAAGTTGTGTTCTTCGGATTCCAGCGGACGCTGTCGGCTGCCGCGGCACGCGTACGGCTACCGCGCCAGCCGTACGCATGCCGCGGTAGCAGTACGGGTCCGACGTACGCGTTCGGCTGCCGCGGCACGCCTACGGCTCCGTTCCGATGCGGCGCGACACGAGCCGGTTGGTCTGAATCGTACCATAGCCTTCCTCGATAAATGAATTATCCAACACAAAGAGAATTTTTCAATTCGAACCAGTAGATCCTGAGATTAGCGCGTTCAACCAAACAAACTCTTCAGCTATTTATTATTAGTATAGATTACGTTACAGACATAAATTATCAGGAAAAAACAAAATGAATCCTACTTAATATTATAAATGCGAAATTTTGTGAGGATGGATGGGTGTTTGTTACTCTTTCACGAAAAACTACGGAACGGATTTTGATGAAACTTTACAGTAATATAGCTTATACATCAGAATAACACATAGGCTACCATTTATAAAAAAATGTGTAAAATTAAGTGGAAAGAAAGAAATGTGGTGAATTCAATATTTATGATACAGCCATTGACGAATGACACGACTATTGTCACACAGATTTCTTCGGAAAAGGGGTAAGCAGTTGATGACGCTGTCTCAGTTGAAGTCATCAGTTTCCAAATAAAGATATCTTCAGTTTCCAAGCTCTTTTATATCCAAGTACTAGGAGCGCATAACTTCGTAGTACTTTTCATATAAATAAAAATTCATGTTTGAATGTTTGTCCTCTATGCTTTCCTGAGTGCTTAACTTTAGTGTAACTTAGCGGGGTTGTCTTGTGTGCGAAGGCAAAAAACGCGGCCATCGGCTAGTATTTTTTATATATTTACCTAACATTGTAATTCCGATCCATACTAACTTGCATCAGTAACATAAATATTTTAGTTTTAGTTTTATTTTTAGTCTATATATTTGTATGGGAAATATTTCTTCTGCTGACTATTGTACAATATTTTGTAAACGTTCTATTTAATAAATAAATAATTATTATTAATTATTATTATTATTTTATTATTAATATTGCCAATTTATTGTCTGTCTACTCCATAGCAAATATTTGTATTAAGATTCACATTTACCGCATCTCTTTTCCACGCGAATAAATCTGATAAAGTGCAATGTCCGGTCAATGTATGGTGATGTCATAAGCAACGCGCGTTTGCAAACATTTGTCGGTTCCTCGCCTAGTGAATACTCCGCTTTACATGTCGTGTGCCTGCAGTCGCCAACTGCAAGGGTTTGTTGTCTAACTAACCAAATTATCACTAAACAACTCCCACAAGCTAAAGGAAATTACTTCAATTTGAATAACTAGGTAGAATTGGGATTTAATGCCGAAATAAATACAGGAAGATGTTGGATTTGGGTTTCAGAAATTAATAGATAAAATACGATAATTTTTCTGAGATTTTTTCCCGAAACGCCTTTTTATTTGTTCTGGGGTGGAAACTCCTCATGGATGTTCTCCGCCCTGGGGTGGGCGAAGGGGTCTGTCACACTCCTACTGACAAAAACCACCCCAGTATTCCATCTCACACCTACGTCTTGGTCACGGGAACTGGAGCTAGTTCCGCAACCCCCAATTATTATTATTATATCTACGAGATTTATTAAGGGTAAGTAATATATGATATAATTACATTACAGAATCTCTAATATTCACAAGATATAACAACTGATTCTATAATTTTGTTTCATATAATGATCAGTTAATATAATAAACGATTGATATAATTTTAAAATAACAAATTTTTATAAGCATAATACATATTGAATATAAAATCGTTTGATATACCACACAAAAGACATAAAATTTATTTAGTCTAATATGATAAAGACGCCTAATTAAAAACACAAAGCAAAATTGCATAAATACACATTATAACTTAGTCTAATTACTGATAAGTTGTAGCTGGGTGCTTAAATATGAAAACGATTTTAAAAATATTTACTTATGCTGGTCACAGTTCAAACCTAAACCAAATGATTCACCAACGATAGAGTGGATCTGACGCTCGGTGGCCGCTGCCTCGGCCGATGTACAAACATATTTACCATGCATGCAGCAAGCATGCAAACATGTAAGCAAGCATACACCACGCATGCAGCATACACCACGCATGCAGCATACAAGCAAGCATGCAGCTTGCTAACAAGCATGCAACATGCAGCATGCAACATGCAGCATGCAACATGCAGCAGGCATGGTTTCTGTCACGGCTCCGGCGCTGCTGGGCTCCGGCGGTCCCGCGCGACCTTATCGTCGCAGATGTGTTTTACGCTCACCACCGCGGCTTCGGCTTTCTGGCCGGCTGCGCCGGGCAGCTTCAGCCACGGCGGCGAGCGTTAAAACCACCTGCTCCTCAGCTCGCGGGCCGCCTCGCCCCTCCGCGCCTACGCGGGCTTAGATTACACTATACGCGTAGGGCAGACAAGACTACGTGGAGTCGGTTTTGCAGCGATTTGTTTCTGTTACTATCTTTAGAAAGCACGACATTACAGTTTTTTTAAGACAATACTCCATGCCTAGTAACATTATGCGAATTTTTATGCCAAAACAAATTAGCCTACATTGTGCCAAACTGGTTATGCCAAAGTATATTAGGAAAAAGAAGATTATGCGAAAAGAAGGGATCCCGTTCTTACCTAATCTATCTGAGTTGGATTGCTCTGCATCGGGGTGTAAATCATAATATATAATATTTTAAACGATAGACCTAATGATTTTCGATTAAATAAACGTTATATCCAATAACGTTATACGAAATAAGTTTTAGAGTATTTAAAATGTTATATGTAGAGAAATTATACCAACAGTTGGGATATCTCACGTTTATTATATCTTATGAACGTTACTAAACTGAAAATATACCAAATAACTTTATATGATATAAGACGCACCCATTTATTAAAGACAATTCCAGTCCCCAATATTTGTTAGCACCTACCTGTTTTTTTTTTTTGCTACGGGGTGGAAAATCCTCATGGATGTCCTCCGCCCTGGGGCGGGCGGAGGGGTCTGTCAGACTCTTACTGACTAAAAACCACCCCGGTGTTCCATCTCACACCTACGTCGGGGGTCGCGGGAACTGTAGATACTTCCGCAACACATCAACTAATTAACATTTTAATAAAATACCTACCCACATTAAATAAATATAAAATAAAAATATTACTTCATTAAAACTAAACATTTATATAAATTAACATTATCAACAAATCAAATATAAACATCAAAAAAAAAAAAAAATATACCGCTCATACAATTAATTTATAATACATTTTGGGAGACTGAGTCGCCCTCGTCCGTGGGAGTACACCCTTATCCTGAATCCCCACACGTGGTCCCTGGGTGGTGCAAACCAGGCGACAACATACTAGTGGTAAGCTTCGGCCGTGGCTAGTGACCACCCACTGGATAAAGCCGCCCCGCCAAACGGTCTTGCCGTGTTTCGGTGCGAAGTCCAGTGACGCCGTCTGAGTAGGGTGGGTCGGAATAGCTGCTTCACTCGCTGTTAGACGGTATTTGACACGCATAACTGTGGCTGCATCGGGTACCTAGTCCTGTAGGGTAGCGGGATCTGAGGCACGGTGTACCGCTGGCCGACCGCAGTTAGTAGGGGGCCCGATCGGAGCTAGCCACTCTCGGCAGGCTGCCCCGACAGCTCGCGAAAAATCCCGGGATGCGCCATCGTGCCGGTTGGCGACCGGACGATAGGGTCCGATGGACATCCCTGTGCCGAAGTCATGGAAGCTTGCCAACGTACAGCCCGTGCCCAAAAACGGTAGTCATGCCGATCCTGCAAACTACAGGCCTATCTCAGTCACGTCCATTCTCTGCAAGACAATGGAGCGTGTTCTCAACAATTGGCTCCTGGCGTACCTTGAAGCTAATGATCTCCTCAGTGATCGTCAGTACGGCTTTCGCCAAAATCGGTCCACTGGGGATTTTCTAGCGTACGCCACTCACATCTGGAGTGAAGCCATCGAGAAATATGGGGAGGTACTTGCCGTCTCCCTGGACATCTCGAAGGCCTTGGATAGGGTATGGCATGATGGCCTAATTAGCAAACTCCCATCTTTTGGCTTGCCCGCTGGTTTCTGTGTATGGATATCGGATTTTCTGAGAGATCGTTCCATACGAGTAGTCATTGATGGCTGCTCGTCAGATCAAATGGCAATAAATGCCGGGGTTCCTCAGGGCTCAGTACTCTCTGCAACCCTTTTTTTGCTGCATATCAACGATCTGCTGAAACCCGGTACCATTGGGTACGCAGATGACAGCACGGTTGTAGAGACTTACTTATCCAGCACACGTGCCAGTGCGGCTGAAATCCAGACTCACAGGGAGTCCATGGTCGAGCGCTTAAACTTGCCCCTCAAGGCAGTCTCCGATTGGGGCGATGCCAATCTGGTCATGTTTAATGCAGCCAAGACCCAAGCGTGTCTTTTCTCTGCCAAGAAGAGGCCTTTCAATCTTGCCCCTGCTTTCCGAAATGAATCCGTTCCGATCACCGACCATCTTGAGCTTTTTGGCGTTACTTTGACGTGGAATCTCAATTTTGGGTCGTACATCGAGTCAAAGGCCCAACTGGCTGCCAAAGAGCTAGGAGTCCTCGCAAAGGTGCGAAAGTACTTCACGTCGGAACAGATGCTGAACCTATACCAAGCACAAGTTCGATCGTGCATCATGGAGTACTGTTCGCACCTCTGACATGGATCTGCCAAGTACCAGCTGGAGCCGTTGGAAGTTATCGAAAGACGTGCCAAGAGGCTCATAGACAACGACTCCCTGGTTAAGGCTAAGCTCCAAAGCCTTGAACATCGCCGCGCCGTTGCCAGTCTATCGGTCTTTTATCGGATACATTTCGGAGAGTGTGCTTCGGAATTGCACAACTTAATTCTCCCATCCCCATTCAATCACCGGAGCAGGGATACGGCGAAGCATCACAGTTATACGGTTGAAGTTCCACGGTCTCGAACCAAGCGCTTTGCTTCCACATTTATTGTGCGAACTGCCAGACTGTGGAATTCACTGCCCGCCTCTCTATTCCCCGAGACATATAATCTGGGTATCTTCAAGGCACGAGTGAACCGGTTTATCCTAGGCAAGCGTGCTCTTTAAGTTTTAGTGCATGAAGGGCTAACCATTGCCTCTGAAATGGCCCGTCCAATCTGTTAGCGACGACTGAAAGGAGACTGTTACCGCTGCCACGCACGCACCCTGCCCGCTATCAAGGTTGCTCTCTTGCGCATCGTGGCATAAACGCAATCCACCCGCACATTGGCGAACATTCCAGATGCGCTGCAGAAGCGAGGCTGCCGCAACAGTGCCCTCAGCATGTTGTTGTGATGAACGCGGAAGTGCTGTAGGATTTTTGCGAGTACGACACCCACAGGCCGCTCGTATAAAAAGAAGTGCAGTAGTCTCGAAACAATGTGATTTTTACTTCCTTGGAGCTACGAGCAAACCTGCGAGCTTTCATGTTCTCCCTAACCGACAGACAATGGTTCTCGTAACTTACCTTACCGTACCATAAGGTATTTTGATTCAAAATCATCAAATGTTGCGCTGGTTTCTTATGATCTGCTAAAACATTTGAATACGGTTTTAATTCAAATCGATTGATGTTTTTGAACGCTCCTAAAAGATTCTCTCTACTAGGGCCAATTTCTAGGAATGGAAAATTTTCATTTATCACAAAATATAAAGGACAAGTTTATCATCGTTTCTTACCTTTCAGTCACGCAGAATACAGAAACGACTTCAAAAGAAAATAAAAGTACCTTCTTACCTACCAACAAAGACGACCGGATATCGTTATTTTGAAATCTGAAAGCGCTCTGTGAACCGGGGCAGGTGTAGCCACCTGTCACGTGGTATCCAGGAGGATCTTCCAACGTTACGTGAATACATCAAATTCCTTGCGTCGCTTCTGAAAACACCACCTTACACATAAGACTTACGGGTACTAATACTAATACTGTGCTTGAGGCGTGATGATATTTTTTTATCGCCAGTAAAAAGAATTTACTGCTTCGATTTTCTTTTGTTTTTTTTTCTCTCTTGCCATGTTTATTTCGTTTCAATCCCATACACGATATTACTATGGAGGAAAAAGTCTGAAGTCATATGGGATCATGGGCTACACTGTTCTTTTTTTCGTTTATTTGTATTTACAAAAGCATTGGAACATATTTACCGGTACTTATGAATACTGAGCGAGGCATAGACGTTTCAAAGAGCGAGACGTCATATCAGTAAGGGGAGCACAACGCGATATTCATGGGTCGGCAATTTTCGTAAATCTCTCAGTAAGTGAGCTCATGTTGCGCTACACGTACAGGATTAGACTAAGCTCTGAGAACTGTTTTTCTCTCCGCGATTCATTCGAGAGAAAGTGTGCCGGAAATAAATAAAGCGGAGCGGGAATGTGAGACAAGAATACGACCTTCTGAGCGAATTTTCCTCGAATGGCCTTAAGCTCTAAGATAACAAAAAACGTATTGGGCCGCATTAAAAGTAACACATGAGTTTTCAATCATTTTAAAACAAGTTTGAGCCGAGGGTGCTTCTCGGAAAATATTGAATTACACATCAGCAAAGGAAGACGCTCAGACAAGCGAAGTATTGTTGAAAATTACTTTTTTAATGTAAAAGAATATTCTCTTTCTATCATCGTTGAGTTCTTTTGCTCTTGAAGCTGAGATAAGTCATCAAATTATGCGATCGCTATGTTGTTTACAAATTGTTTCTGAAACGAGTCACGTTCCCATTTAGAGGTAGGCGCAAAAATTGGCCCAATTTAAATAATGTTCCGTTTCCTTACGTCCCCTCTCTATCCTGGTAGACACTCTGTTTGTTTGGATTAGGTGACAAGATGACACTCTCGCAATCATCCTAATATACTTACATAAATTGACTCTGATTTGTATTGATGCGTATTTATTCCAGTGTGTATTATTTTTAACCGACTTCAAAAAAGGAGGTTCTCAATTCGACTGTATGTTGTCTTTTTTTTTGTATATTTGTTACGTAATTTTTTCTCCGGCAAGTGTGAATCGGTTTTGAAAATTCTTTTTCTCATTGTAGTATGCCTCAGGGGTGGTCCTATATAAATTTTATCGAAATGAATTCAGCACTTTTTGACAAAATCAACAAAATCCCAAAAAAAAAAAATACATATACGACGTTTTAGTTTCTTCAATCTTTGGAGTACTTACCTCTGTTTTAACTGTGTGGCCGGTTCTTAATGGATTTGGATGAAAAACAGGTAGGTACTAAAAAGTGATAAATAAAAAACTTTTTCACAAAAAAGACAACCGCCTTCAAAATCTAAAAAGTGATAAAAAACTTTAGCACAGAACATACATGACTTTAGATTTGGAAGTCGGTGGCAATTAAAGACAACAAAGAGAACAAAGCCACCGACTTCCAAATCTAAAGTCATGTGCGTTCTGTGCTAAAGTTATTTATCACTTTTTAGATTTTGAAGACGATTGTCTTTTTTTGAAAAAGCTTTTAAATATTCGGTAACGTCCATTAAACTTCGGTAAGTGACGTACATTGTGTTCATAAATCGTTCACGTTTCCGACGTGCAGGTCTGAATACAGCCTGCCCGTAAAATGTGTATCGGCGTTTAATATCGCACTGCTCATTGTTCAATAATAAACACGTATTTGCATATAATGACAGATTCATTCTACCATTTATTGCCAAGAAACTCGTTCGTGTAGAATTCACTCATAAATAAATCACATTTAGTTATTCAAAAGGTTGTTCATCAGTGTACCATGTACAGTGTGCGTGAAATAATTGTATTTATGACTGTTCCAAAATGTTTGTAATACCTGTGCTAGAACCAATTGCCCACTTGGTTTAAACGAGCGTTTAATTTTAAAACAGTAGGCTTTTGTACAAAGCAATAAAATATTTTGTCAAAAAAGTTTTTTTCTAAATTAGAATATTTCGAATTGTGTGAGAGAAGTTTACGAAATAATGTTACATGTTTTATGTTCATACAGTGTTGTGTCCTGTCCCCATGTTAGAGAATTATAGATCATACGTGGGCTTACAAATACATGCTCCTTCAATGAAATTGCTTTGTTACTAGTTTGGACAATACAGAGTAAGAATAAGAAAAATAAATATACTAATTTCCAAAGACATAAAAAAAAATGTTTGCCCCTTTTTATTTCATAGAAAATTACACAAGCACAAACAAGTAACACTTCAGCAAGCTACATAATAAAAAAAGCTTCTGTAAATGTAATCAGATAATCGTAGTTTATTATGTAACTTCACTTTAATTAACAGCTTTCCTTTTGATTTTACTTTTTCCTCAACTTCCATTTTAATCCTTCCTTCCTCCTTCCTTTTAGTCATTCACTTGAACCAATGACTAATGAAATGGAGTTGCAAACAAAGAGTTGCTGTTAAAAGGTTTGCTAGTCTTTTCATCAAAATACGAATTAAGGGCAACCGCATTGAAGAAACTTCCCTGTTCTTAGTAATAAAGATTAGGAAGTAAAAGATATATTTATCAGCAAAGATAAACCAAAATAAACTTGAAAGTTGAATGAAATGTGTCTTAAAATTTAATTACAAGCGAACACTTAAGTTTACACGACCGACTTCATATCCTTTGTTTTATAGACAAAGGGGGCGTCTCACGGCTGCTTTTACATTAAGCCCCGCTTAAGTTCCGTCGCAAACTGCCACGGCTAATGTATGGGAACGTACGAACTGATATTGACTTGCTTCAGCATTGAAATTCATTACCGTGATTGCATTCATTTGAGATAATATGGGAGTGAGTGTGTATGTATAATAAAATAAAACTACCCTCACAGTGCAGGTAATTTTATTCAGTAAAATCTATGCAGCGATGTAAGTTAGTCTATCAGGCAGGTTTGAAAAAGATAATATAAAATAGGATGCTGTGATATTTTTCAGACTTTCATGTGGAATTATTTTGATTGATTTACCGAGACTGTATAAAGCAATCATGATAACAACCATTTTGTTTTGCAAATTTTATCTAAAGCTACGAGGGTCGCCCCGTGTATTTTCAGAACCTAGCCGCATTATAATCGAATAGTAGAAACATACGCCCACGATCAAAACCTCCGTGGAGCAAAATTTATAAACAAATAGAATCTACCCATTTACCATTTTGTGGCCGACGATAAAATGAAATTTTGGTAAAAAAATCCGCTCACAAACGTTTTAATCAAATATCAATTTTGGAAGTTATTCACTTTGTCGGTACGGAAATAAAAAGTTATGTTATCTGAGTGCTCATTCCATCTACCCACATCCATTTGGTAAAACCTTTACGAGGAGAAATCTGACGATTTGCCAGAGTGAATTTCATAAACGTAATACATTTAATATTGTTTTCATAATATTATATTCAATCTATCGTTATTGGGAAGGTATACCTAGATAAAAGTAGATATTGTGTAGGGATCATATTTTTTCTTGTGATTTGAGGATAACAGTAAAGCCACACCTTTCGATTTATCACCAGCCATATTACGTTGCCTACTGAGAGTAGGAAAATAAATATTATTTTTTAAGCATTGCCCTTTTGTTTTCGTTTATGGCATGGGCCTTCATATAATTAAGGTACTTGAAAACCTTAATTATGTGAAGGCTTTATAGGGCTTACTGAAGATTCGGACAGTGTCCGAAATGATATTTTTTTGACTGATGTTTTGAAGACACATAAAAAGCTGTTTTGTACAGTCAGATCTCAGATTTTGAAACAAAAGGTTTCGTTATCTGAGAGTCAGGTGAAAACTTTCAACGATAAAATCCGGTTAAAAACTGCTTTTTTACAACTATAGGCTGGGCGGTAGACGGATTTTGTTCCTTGGAAGTTTTATCTGACTGTACAAAACAGCTTTTTATTGGTGTCCGAATCATCAGTCAACAAAATATAGTTTCGGACATTGTGTCCGACCGAATCTTCATTAAGCCCTTACAAGCCATAACTGATAATTATATTTTTCAGTACCTACACAGTTACGCAGATGCGCCTCGAAACTGTTACTCTCAATGTTGAAATATTAAGAGGACGTCAGTCAAATCTCTGCCCCATTGCGTTGTTAGCCATTATTCTTGTATGATGAGCCTCGAGGGAGCCAAGTGTTTCAAACCGAATATTTTTCAACGAAAACGTATCTACAGTCATTTATCCTTGCATTTATCACGCCAACCTTGCCTTTTAACTTCTAGGGTTGCTAACAAATTCTTAAACGAGACTATAAAATATGCAGTTTAAGCTGAAACAATGCTTTAATTCGGCAACTCTTCTGTATCAAAATTAATAATTTTTAAACTTCTACTCGGTATCTTAGATATTTAATGAAAAAGTGAACAATATAATCAACCGTTAATAGTATCGTGACAGCCCTAACCTCGAAAAGCATGGTTCTGGCGCGCAGTCCGTAGGTACTCGGGCTTGTCTAACGAACCGTGTTTAAAGCCTCGTTAGTATCACTTGTCTACGACTGGTGATGTACTACGGACTACCACACCTATTTGCGTATTTACTCAAAATGTACCAACTAATTTAGGGAACATACAAAAAGTTGTGTACTTGTGGCGCGACTGAAGTATTGACTCGGGCTGTAAAGTTCGCGACATTCAAATGTTTTATAGTGGCATGCGGGTTTAGTGGTCTACTGTTTGAAAATGTATGAAGTAGTCGAATCCATTTAAACTTTAATGTGTGGTATTTTTGTTGACTGTATCTATTATCTAAATTATGTAGATACCGTAGCATGTTATGTGTATTTTGCTGATGTAGTATATGTGGGAACTCTTTGAAGCTAATGCAATTATAGCTCTGGATATTGGAACCTAAAACCATTCATATAATAGGTATGTTTCTAGATGGCGTCTAAAATGTTTCTTGTTCAAATGAGTTAACATTGATTTATTTTTGAATCCACGACAAAGAAAAATGAGTATTGTAGGTAACAGGTGTTATATTTTGTGAGCTCTGAAGAAATTGAATAGAATGACAATCATGCGCCCGAACCATTGAATTCTTGATTCGTAAGCACTGAAAAGAAAATATATCAATTTATTGGTACATTATAATGACTTCGCAGTATTCGCACCTGGGCCATTATTACGAAAGTCGCAGTTATTTTATTTTTCAGAGTCCTTCGATAGACTGTTACAAACATCTTCTATACTAATATGTTTTATAAGAAGTAAAGTTTGTTGGGTTTTCAACCGACTTCAAAAAAGAATGGCAATTAAAGCCAACAAACAGAACAAATCCACCGACTTCCAAATCTAAAGTCATGTGTGTACTGTGCTAAAGTTATTTATCACTTTTTAGATTTTGAAGGCGGTTGTCTTTTTTTTGTAAAAATATTTTTTTTAATGCTTTTTTGCATATTTTTCGTAAGAAGTCAAAGAAAATTATAATTATAGCATTACATTACATTTTAAGCTGAACCACTGTCACTCAAGATACACATAGTTTGAAAGCAGGGATTGTCATATTGTGTACAGATTTCAGTTTATAGATTGGTATTGCAATGTGTTACGACCAAAGCTCGTTTAAATAAAACATGTTAAATCTGTGTTTTGTTGAAATAAACTTATAAAAGTTAAAGTTAAAAAAAAGTGCCGTAGTGTATATTTTATGATATTCTTGACTACCACCCGACCGAAGTCGCGGGCAGAAGCTAGCATATTACAAGTCTCTCGTTGTCGACACCTTGTCACCAATCTTCTTTTTTGTTGTCTAATGAATACCGAAAGTGTTTGAAGTTAACGCTGACAGTGTCAAACTTTTACAATAATCTTCCCTCTTCATTAAGGAGCCGAACAAAAACGCGGGCCTCATTGGCGCCCAACAGGGCCACTCAAACTGGCCTATTGAGATTAAACAACTTCGACAGAAAACAACGTAATTAAGTTTAGTGTTGGGCTTCGGTGATGTTTATTGGATCGCCACCTTACTTATTGATTTTCCAGTTCTCAAGCCCCCACTTATTGCTACTCATCTATAAATACGTTTCTATTAATTTGGGAAGGTCACGTTTAGCCGTCGTCAACCACGTAAAATTTAGTTGCTTATAAATTGTTGTAGGTACAAACAGATTCTCAGAAATTTATTTCGGTAGGTAGCAATTCCAGTTAATGAATTTAGCTGGGGCAACCAGCTTGTTTGTCAAGTAATTATTTCAGTTAACAGCAATATTCAGAGTTATTTTGAATAGGTGTTATCAACATCTTGACAAGTTTGTTCTTCACTACTTAACGGTAATAGCACGTTTCTTGTTACGTACTAATTTCTTTGTTACTGGATTAGTTCTCCAGGTTTATGTTCCAATGGAACTATTTATCCTTTGGAGGTAAAACGTGTCTTTGTGTGACGTCGGCGTCCTTTGTGTAAAGTTGGCCAAAGTTCCTTTGCGTCCAGTGAAACGTGATTGAGTAACAAACAAACGAAGGTATAGGGATCGCAAACCTATATATATATATCGTGCCGGAAATATCCAAACTTTCTCCAAAAACTATAAATTCTACTATTGTTTATATACGTTCGTCTTCATATATAATACATGAAACGATTTTGTGTAGAATAGGAACACCTTATGAAAGTTAATTAGGACTAATTCACAAAGACTTAATGATTTTTTTTTTAACATTATGATAAAAATCGTTTTTTCATAATAATTTTATTAACATTATTTGTTTTTGTACCTGACTATAAGTCAAGATATCCCTATATTTTCTGCTTCACCCAAATAGGCATAAACCTTTTTATGCAAATAAGTTTATCGTACCTTTATGAACTATTTACCTGATACCTGACAAGATAATATCATAGAGAAACATATCATACGTTTAAAGGAGCATTTGTTTACGAGACATAAAACAAGATTTCTACCTTCAGATATGGACCTTTGCATACAATAAAAACACAATTAAGCCTGTGGCTTTCAGGAAACCTCTTCCGAAACCCGGGATTTCTTTCGCTATAATATTTTTTTTTTATTTTGACGGTAATTGTATTACAGCAGTTGTATACGAAATTTTATATTTACTGTTAATATTTTCGTTTGTAAAACGTTGATAACTCCACCGTCACAGGTAGTTACATAGTTTTTAGTTTGTTCTTCCTAAATCACGATCTTTTTTTAAAAAAAATCTTTATTCAGTACTGACTACTCGGTACATACGTGAAGTGGCTACGTGGAACGTCGGTTGAGTACTATAAGAATTCAGATCGTGCTCAGCTCTTACGGTCGGAGGTTCTTTCGAATTAAAGAGGGGAAATTAAGAGAATACTTTTATCTATATAATAAAAATGAATCGTTGTTCGTTAGTCTCGCTAAAACTCGAGAACGGCTGGACCAATTTGGCTAATTTTGGTCTTGAAATATTCATAAATCCAGGGAAGGTTTAAACGGTAATCGATTGATAGGACAACGTCTGTCAGATCAGCTAGTCGGCCTGTGACTGCGCCAGGCTAAACAATACCTTGATATAAAAATAAGACTAACATTTCCAAATTCGAAATATTTTCTATAGGTAACAAATCCAGAGTGGTTACGAAACATTTAGTCAAATGGTTTCATCCAGTATGCCATATGCATGCAACCTTTACAGTAGGTACAGATACATGGCATGTGTACACGCAATAAACCTGCCTATATGTTGAAAGATGGAACGAGTTTGTTGTTTGTTATGTCTATGCAAATCCGTCAGTTGATGCAAATTTTGCCTGATGTGCATGATTGCAACAAAAAATCATAAAGAGTGAACAATAATGAGTTGCAACAACACGTGTACACTATGTTATGTCCTTCGTACTTGGCTGGTCTTCATTGACATTGACTGAAATTTGGGCGTGATTATTATAACTATTATTTGTGACTGTATTTTGACAATCTAACACTTAGACCCAAACGCATTATATCACAATAAATTATTTTTTGTCATTTGCACATTCATATACATTAAGACTTTAATTTTGACACTAGGACTATGTTGTCAATTGATTTTTTGTCTTTAAAACATTTAGTATCCGGCGTCGGTATAGGATTTTTATTGAATGAGCGTTTATTTACCAAACAGTTATGAAAATAACAACACTGATTTTAAGATTTTAAACAAAACTCATTTAGGTAGGTACCTATATTATTAACGTAGGGAGGCCTACGTTAATAATATACCTAAATAAGTTTTGTTTAACGTGGAGTACCATTCGGATAGTTTCTACGTAATTAAAGTACAAACAAGAACACTTTGCTCCTATTTGTGATCAAAGCAAAAGTAAAGAATAATATACATAGAAACATTTGAACCATAATGCCTGATTATATCATGTTCTGGTCAGTCGGATTCCAATCATGACCTCGGTTCAACTGCTCCCTTAGGAAATGCTTTTCCTTCACAAGAATTCGTAATTTTTTCGACGCCTGGAATGATTTCCCCACTGCATTCATGGATGAGAGGCCAACTAGAAAACTCAAGGAAGCCTGAGTAAATCTCCAGTATATTTAAATATTTCAGGTTCAACTTTAAATATTTATCTTCACAGGAACCGCATTGTGGCTGTTTTCTTATTAAATATGTATGTGGGTTTCATTGAGATGCTATGTGAAAACAACCTGCCTTGTAAAATAATAAAGTTTAGGATTCGCTGTGCAGGTATAGAAAAGAGCGAAAACCTGCGCTGTCATTTCAAAACTGTCATTTTAATAAAATTGCCATTTACGTAGGTACAAGGTAAAATGTCATTTAGGTAGATATAACTTATTATATACAAAATCGCTGGTAAATATCGATTTATTACCATCGATTTTATATAAATTTTAAGTAATAGGGTATTATGGTATACTTAAGTTATAAAAATGTAGTAAATGTTATCAGAATATTTAGCGATTCTCAATTACACTAACATACAAAATATTTCTAGAAGTATTGTAATTATGATAATTTATTCCCTCGTATGTACGGTTATATATTTACATAAGTTTAGGTTTAGTTTTAGATAATAATGTACTGATATGCTTTTTCTCATAATTTTTAAGAGATTATTTTTTATCAGTTTAACTGTAACTTCAATGCCCCAATATAATTTAAACGAAAAGTGATAGCCTGAAATACAGGTTTGAAGTAACCTAGTTCGGGCGGGTCGCTACCTAATATTGTAATTCCGATTCATCATAACTTGCACCACTTATATAAATACTTCACTTAGTTTTAGTTTATTTTAAGACAATATATTTGTATGGAAAACTATTTATTTGATTTAGTGACCAATGTATACTTTATTGTAAACGATATTTAATAAATAAATTTATTATTATTATTCTCATTTATTTATTTTATAATACATATTGTATTTTATTTTTAAATATTAGTAAAAAAATAAATAAAAACATTTAAAAATATAAAAAATAGTAGGCCACCGGTATCGGGAACAAGGTCCAAGCTACCGATGGTCAGGGCTCCTGAGAGAGGAATCTCGTGACTATACGCGCCGTGTTCAGGAGTACCGCTTTCTGTATCATCCAGCTGCCTAACGAGAGCCTCCTTAGTTGTTGGTCGACGCTCTTGGAAATGATTCCATTGGCTGTAATGACAATCGGCACAATAACTGCTGTATTCACATCCCACATGTCGACCACCTCGCGAGCCAAGTTAAGATACTTAATTTGTTTATCTTTCTCAGTTTTCACGAGGTTCTCGTCATGCGGAACCACTATATCAACTATCATTGCGCGACGCTCTAATTGATCTATGTCAGGCTTATTGGCAACAATAGTCCTATCAGTGATGATAGATCGATCCCAATACAATGTGATATTGCCATTTTCGAGAACTGGGTCGGGTACATACCTGTAGTACGGTACTTCTGACTCCACAAGCCTGTATTTTAGAGCAAGTTGCTGGTGGATAATCCTAGCTACAAGGTTGTGTCTATGCAAGTAGTCTCCGTTAGCCAGACGAGAGCACCCAGAGATAATGTGCCCCCAAATATAATCGCACAGACAGAACCTTCGGTTTCCCCAAAGAGATCACCGAATCGCAGCCAGAATACGGACGCCAAGAAGTCTACATCAGGTCCATGTAGGGCCCGGTAGGAGCGCCCGTGAAGCTCCTTGCTCTGCCATACCTTCTTGCGGTCATTAGTATCTTGTACTACAGGTTTGCGCCAGTTCTCGTTCGCTAAGGAGAGCGGGGTGAGGCCCTTGTCTACTGAGACCACATCTCGGTGCATCCCCACGTCGGCTTTAAGGAAATACTCCCTGAGACTGCATACCTCACGGTTGTGCAGGGACTTAGCATTAAGAAAGCCTCGACCTCCGCACTTCCGTGGGATATACAGTCTCATTACCGATGACCGTGGGTGATGCATCCGATTTGCGGTCAGCAATGTACGGACCCTCCTATCCAGGGCGTCAAGTTCCGTCTGAGTCCACTTGACTATGCCGACAGAGTACATCAAAACCGGCATGACCCATCCGTTGAAGGCGCGCACCTTGTTTCCGCCTGATAAAAGACTATTCAACACTCAACGATTGTTTCATGTCGGCAGCATTGATGCCTAACGCTTCCGACATACCCAAGTATTTGCAGGTTTCGGTTGAGGAGAGGGATCTAAGGAGTATGGAATCCGAGAGTTGTGTACCGACGGATTCCACAATCTCCCCTCGTTTCACATGCATGACTGCACATTTGTCCACACCAAATTCCATCCTGATGGCGCTACTGAATGTTTCTGTTACTTTCAGTAGCTCCATCAGTCGCAAATTGTTGGGGGCAAAGAGTTTCAGATCATCCATGTAAAGGAGGTGAGATATAACCTGACCTCCTCTTCTCAATCGATAGCCCAGACCTGAGCCCTTCAGCAACGTACTTAGAGGGTTCAAGGCTAGACAAAACCACAGTGGACTCAGACTATCGCCCTGAAATATACCTCGCTCGATCCTTATCGGTTCGCTATTCTCCCGGATCTGTCGACATCCTGGATAGCGAAGGACCGTCTTTCACTGCCCCATACATCAGGAAGGTGCGCAGATTTGTATCAACTTTATACAACTCTAACACCCTCATGAGCTATGTATGTGGCACAGAATCATCATAGGCCTTCTTATAGTCTATCCAACATGTCGACAGATCCCTTCGGGAACGACGAACCTGCTGGTTAATGGCCATATCAATGAGGAGGAGCTCCTTAGTACCACGAGACCCGTTCCTACATACATTTTAAGAAGCAGACATGATAGAATTTTTGTCAATATGTTCGTTAATTTTCGCTCCCAAAATGGATGTAAGAACTTTATAGACCGTTGGTAGACAAGTAATTGGTCTATAATTTTTGGGTTCCGTAGTACCACCGGATTTATGGAGCAGGTGGGTTATTCCAGTTGTTAAGAATTGGGGCAACGATTCTGACTCTAAGGCTGATTGGAACTGAGACGCAAAGCGATCGTGCGATCTTTTAAACCATTTTATCCAAAAGTTGTGCATCCCGTCCGGCCCTGGTGATTTCCAGTTAGGTAACGGGCGTACTACAGCTACATCTTGGGGGCTGATGGTAATTGCCCCCATTTCTTGTATTGGATCACACGCTCGCTCAACCTCCCGAGTCCAATCGCCCTCAGTGTGACTGACAGGCACCGACCAGATGCTGCGCCAAAATGAACACATGGCATCATCATCCGGCAGGCGCGCATCAGCCACACCTTGGTCCGGTCGCTCCCAAGTCCTATAGACCCACCTCTCATCACTCTGGAATATGCGATTCTGAGTGAACCGCTCCACTCGCCGCTTGTACCGTCGAATACGGTTTGCCCATGCACAGATCATCTGCTTCAGGAAGTCGATACGCTCTGTGATGCAGGACAAATAATCTCGAGGACTAATATCAGTCCCCGAAAATACCCGCCTCACAAAGCGCATCACTCTAGGGCGAGTATTGCCCTCCCTGAAGCAGATTAGCTTGCCGATGAGTGCTCTAGCCTCGCCAATACGACGCTCAATCCTGCACTGCCATGCTGGTACAGCTGGCTTTGGTCGTGCAGCTCTGTCACTGTTGGGAAATTTGACATGAGCTACACGACATGCCGCTACAGCCCCGCAGTACAAGATTGAGTGTGTATCGGCGAGGTCTTCGCTGCTGTCAAAACAGTTTGATAGCTGCAAATCTAAAGCACACACCAGCGCCAGGTTTTTCTTGTGCATGGGCAAACGAGGTAATCGTGGTCTTAATTCAGGCGGTATTGAACGATACTCTCGGAACGCATCTTCCAAAGCACTCCTCAATTGAACATTGCATTGGGTACTCACGGATATAGCCTCGCCATTATCCTCTTCACCACCGTCGTCAAGTCGCGGTGAAGCACTGGGTAAATCTTGAGATTGTACCGCGACCGCAACCAGTGGCAAAGCAGACGTGACGTGGCTACTCCGTGATTCAAAGCGTAGTCGATCAAGCACAGCGTCGTCCAGCATATGATTACGCTGGATGGCCCGTACCTGATCCGACAGTCGCTGCGCCGACACGTTGACAGCTGGCTCAAGCATCTGAAACAGAGAGAGCATCCGATCACGGTACGCAGTCAAGTTACTTCCCCCCTCTGTAGCCCCATAGTATGAGCGCATGACACTTTCATTAATAGACTGCGTCCATCTCATGCGCTGCACACTTCCATCGGTAGCGGGGACCCTGTCAGAGACCCATGGGTCTCGAGGTCCCAAGCTGTCCGGCGGCAGGCATCGTCCCCGCCGGCGCACAGGTGGTGGCGTCGTCGCCGGAGAGAAATACTCGTCGCTCGAGCTCGACGCAACTGCCGAGGCCGGTGTCACAGCACTCACGATGGGACTGGGTTCCGGCGGCGGCGAGGCGGAGCTGAGCGACGCTTCCGGAGATGTTGGGCGTGCTCGGCGTGCTGATGGTCTCAATATCATTTTATCGTCGTCGTTTTCCAGTCCATTTATTATATATTATGTATGTACTATTCTTCATTTTATTCGTATGTAATTGATTTTATTTTTGGTTTTGTAGTGACATATGTCAATTTATTTATTTATAAATAACCAACATATACTAACAGCTTACACCAGACATATAAGTTATTGGTTAATAATAATATAACTTAAGTACTAAACATAAACAAAAGAAAAAATATAACATATCATAAAAGAACATAGAATCTGACTGAATTACAGTAAATGAACAAAATCGGATGATCATAGACGGCACGATAAATAATAATAATAATAACTAATCAATTTAACTCAAGGAGATTGTACTGGGAGTGGCAATTGTCTCCAGGTAACGATTAGCGGCAGTCAGGAGTCTCAGCTCAGTACTCGCAAAGACATCCAATGATTCGTCATACAGCAATATGTTATCAATAAGGGAAAGGGCTAGGTACAGTGGACTACTACTGGTTCATTGTATTTTACTGGGTTATTATTCACTATTACTTTGGAAAAGGTTGCAATGTGGTATTAATTCACGATTATATGGATGAAATATTATATTGTATGGCAAAAAAAAAGTTTAAAAACTAAAACCCGACCACAACAAAAAGTGATCTAAAAAGTACGAAACAAGAAAATATTTCACACAGAAATCAAGACATAGGTACAAAATGGTCAAGGTAAAGCCGTGGTTGCATGCCTGTGTCCCATATGGGTGCGATGAACATGAATTATAATGGCATGCAACCACGGCTTTACCTTGACCATTTTGTACCTATGTCTTGAAGCCTATAACCAGCGGACGATTAAGACGCTTCTAACGATACCTCATTTGTTCAGTTCTGATAAGTAGTTTAGGAGCTATGAGCGAACAGATGAACATACGTACATACATACATAGCCTGTCAAAATCATAACCCTCCTTTGGCTTTGCCGTAGTCGGGTAAAAATGAATAGGATATGTCCAAAAACTGTAAAATTTTTAAAAATAAACCAAGAAAATTAGGAGACGACGTATGATGACATTCAGAGTTGTTACATTATTATTATTATAATCAGTTTACTGAACCTTGTAATAAATCAAAGCACCCCTTTCTGTGAAGTGTGGTTATTTATGTTGTTCATCTCTTCCATTTATCATCGCTCGCGTCTCAAAAGAAACAAAAGCGGTGTGTATGACATTTGTCAATTCTTATAAAGGATACATTGCTATTTCGGAAATAAAAGACCTTTCTGGGATACGAATTATATTCCGATATGGGTCGTTATTCACGGATATCTCTTTTATCTCTATGCTTTATGAAATCTGTCAAATACTGAGCTGCTATCCCGAAGGCAATAGATGTTTCCGATGTCAGTCGATCGAAAATTGAAACGTTTTAGTTAAATGTCGGTGTTGTTGAAAAATTATTAAGCATTTGTCACACTATTTTATGTCCGAAAAATATTAAATACATGTCGCTTTTTACTTTACGAAAACGCATATTTTGTAGGTTGATTTATATGAACTAGAGTCCAATCGGGAGCATGGAAAAATGTGGAAAATATAGAGGTTACCTACTAAAATTTTAATAAAATGCTTTAATTGGTGGCAAAACTGTGAAGGTTTTGTGTATATTGCATTGTAGGTAGGTAGATAGTAGTAGCATATCCGCGACACTCCATAGAAACGAAACGATATAATTGCCTACACTAATACTAAAATAATAGACTATACAAATACGTGCGCGAGTGTGCGTGTCTACGCGTCGCGCGAACAAAAACGCAATTTCCAGAGCTAGTCGTTCGACGCGGGGAGAGGTGAGGAACGGTTTCAGAGGGAGGCGGAGCGTGTCGCTACTGTACGGTAGTACAAATACTTATACTGTGGTAGTAGTAGTATGTGCAAATTTTTTTTTTTTTTTTTTTTGTTTTTTTTTTTGTTTGAGTTTCGCCTGCGATCAGTCTCTTGACTATAAGCAGGTAAGTGGAAGGTTGATATGGCGATTGGGGTCTGGACTCATTAGTCCATTTCCCTTCTTACTTTAGGTATCAAGGACGTGCCGTCGTTTTAACCTTCTTGTTGGGCTATTTGGGTTTTGGATTAAGCCACGTGCCAGTGGATTGGTGTGATGTCTCAGACGTTCCAGGTAGAGGTTTTCCCTGAGCTTTATCTCCTCAGCCACAGTGGGGACCTCTAGGTACTCATGAATTTCGGTGTTGGTTGTATACCATGATGCATTGGCTAGAGTCCTCAGTATCTTATTTTGTGCACGCTGAATTATGTCTATGTTGGATTTACTGGCAGTGCTCCATATTTGGATACCGTATGTCCATACAGGTTTTATAATGGAGTTATATACCAGTAACTTATTGTGCAGAAGCAGTCTCGATTGGGGCCCTAGCAACCAATACAAGCTATTGAACCGTGCATCAATTTCCGTCCTCTTGGCTTTGACATGTCCTTTCCAGGTGAGACGTCGGTCTAGAGTAAAGCCCAGGTATTTAACCGAGTCTTTATGTGGGAGTTCTTCGTTACCGAGCTTGACTGTGGGGCAGTCCCCTCTGCGGAGTGTGAAGGTTATGTGCGTGGATTTAGACGCGCTGGTGCGTATTCGCCACGCATGGAGCCACTTTTCAATTTTGTCCAATTGATGTTGTAGGACACTAGAGGCGTGGATCGAGGAGGCATCGCAGGATAGTATGGCGGTGTCGTCAGCATACGTGGCAGTAACCGCACCTGGGGTTTGAGGTAGGTCAGCTGTGAAGATGTTATACAGAACTGGACCTAGAACTGAGCCTTGTGGTACTCCAGCGTTGATGTCATAGAAGGAGGACTTGGATTCTCCACACTTCACCTGGAAGATTCTATTCATCAGGTAAGATTGGATTACCAAAAAGAAATTATGGGGTAGTTGCTGCTTTATTTTACAGAGCAGTCCCTTGTGCCACACTCTGTCAAACGCTTGCTGGATGTCAAGAAAAGCGGCAGAGCAGAATTGTTTTCGCTCTAGGCCCTCTCTGATAACAGAATAAACTCTGTGCACTTGTTCCACAGTGGAGTGGCCCTCTCGAAAACCAAACTGGTGATCTGGGATAGTGGACAGTGCATACTTCAGCCGTTTAATGAGAAGTCTTTCCCAGAGTTTTGACAGCACTGGTAAGAGACTTATTGGTCTGTAAGATGTGACAGAGTGGTTGGGTTTGCCTGGCTTGTTTATCATAACTATCTGTGAGACTTTCCATAGAAGTGGAAAATAAGAGAGTCTGAAGGTAGCATTAAACAGATGAGTTATGAAAATAATGGCTTTCTTGGGCAGTTCCTTCAAGATTTTTGGTGTGATGACGTCAAATCCGGGTGCCTTTTTTGAGTCGAGTTTTTTTATCTCCAAACGCACTTCTCCTGGACTGATTGGCTTCAGTGGTAACTCCAATTGGAAGGGTTGGTTTAGTACCTCGTCTATCTCGCTCTCATCCCGTTCAGCACCGTCATTAGGTTGGAAGATACGTGACAAGTGGGCTGCAAATGTTTCCGCTTTTTGTTCGTCAGTGCGTGCCCAACCATCGTCGACCGTTTTAATTGGAGGGTTGGATTGTTGGGGTCTTTTAAACTTTTTCGTAGCTTTCCACAAAGAGTGATTGTCCTTGGCAAGCGGTGATAGGGTCTCCATATGGTCTTGAAACGTGATGTTTTCGTGTTCTTTAATTAGCTCTTTGAGCTCCTTGCTTGCACGGTTGAATGCCTTTTTGTCACTGGCGTGCCTCGTGGAATGCCAAATGGATCTCAATCTTCTTTTTTCGAGAATTTTACGTTGTATTGTGGCGGGGATATTTTGTGAGTTGGAAAATTTTGAGGATAGTACCGGGGTGTTTTTCCATATTGAGAGCTGTATGAGGTTAGTGAATTTAAAGCATGCGTCTTCTACCTCGTCTTCAGATTTCAATGGGATGTTGAGATTGATGTTGTCTGCAAGGTGCTGTCTGAAGCCCTCCCAGTCGGTTTTGTTGTTGTATAGGCTCTCTGGTTTTTTGACATTTATTACCCTTGAGTTCACAGTGAGCAAGACAGGTGAATGGTCAGAAGAACCATCTGCGCTTGACTCAGCTTTCATGTAGAGGTGACTTATGCCTTTGGTAACGAAAAAGTCGACGAGGTCTGGGATTTTAGTTGGATCGGTGGGCCAGTAAGTAGGTTCCCCTGTTAAAATGACTGAGAGGCTGTTAGTGTCTATAGACTTCTTGAGGTTTCTGCCTCTAGTAAGTGTAAGTCTCGATCCCCAGTATGTGTTCTTGGCGTTCCAGTCTCCACCAGAGATGAAGCGAGGGCCTAGTGAGGAGAAGTAATCGTCAAACATCGAGTTGCTAATTCTGTGTCTAGGCGGACAGTATACCGCCGAGAGGTCAAGTGTGCCGTGATTGTCTTCAATGGTTACGGTGGTGGCTTGCAGAAAGGGTGTAGAGTAATTCTCTCGTGCAGAGTGTCTTATTTGCTTGCTAATAATTATTGCCGAACCACCTTGGCTTTTCCCGCTCGGGTGGGGGGTGTTATATGTAATACATCCTTCAATGTTCAGGGGTATGCTGCCCGTCATATGAGGCTCAGATAAAAGTAATACGTCCAGGCGGTTGGATTTGATGAAGTATTCAATCTCTTTGGCACTGGATAGGGCGCCGTTGACATTCCACGCAGCTAGCTTGATGTTCGTCATTTTGTGAGCTTAGTGACAAGAGTAGTTATGAGTCCCATTAGGGTACTCATTTGTTGTAGGAGTGAGTCAACAGTCAGAGGTGCGATGGCCTTCGCCGCATTTTACGCATCGATGTGGTCGCATACAATAATTCTTTGAATGACCGTATTGTTGACATCTCTGGCATTGAGGGATAGTTTTTCTTTTCCTAGGGTCTTCTATGGTAACCGATTGGTGATAGATTGTTTTGATTTGTTTGACTGCCTTGTTGTTGGGGCCAGTAGTGATATTGACGAAAAAAGTAGAGGTTGGAGTCTTGTCTGGGCCATATCTCGCGTTAATTATTTCACCTGATATTTTGTTACCAGAGTTTCCTATTTCTTCTACTATCGCGCTATGAGGTGTAGTGTGGTGTAGATTCTTGATCACAACTCTATAGCACCTCTGGTCCTTACGTGTAAAGGTGTGACCTATGATACCATTTTTACGAATAACTCCTATCATTATTTTGTGGGTTTCGGCATCAGCGGTGTTGATCCTTAGCTGGTTTTTGCTCACAATTTTGAAGGTGAATTTATCGGCCTCTGCAGCTGTCTTCAAAAGCTCTGATAGCTTGTTGACATCTTCGATACCATATAAGACGATAGGTGGTGGTTTGCTCGGTCGCTCGTTCGTAGTTTTAATCGTCCGAGTTTCATCATCACTTGCAGTCGTTAGATCAACCATTGGCAAACCGGTGTATCTGTTACTTGTCTTGATACTTTCCGGTGACGGAGACTGAGCAACTTTTTTCCTCTTGTGGTTTCTACTCACCGGCACTCTTTGCCATTCGGGGGGTTCGATGTGACTTTCTGGGCAGGAGGCCTGCAGTGTTGCTGAGTTTACTGGGTGTGTTGCACAAGGTAATGGCAGAGTTTTGGGGTTTGGTTGCGTTAAATTACCCATTGATGCGCTTCTTGGCCGTGTGAATAGACCAGGGTGGAACACCTGTTGGACGAGGGTTTTCTTTCCAGTAGTATTCACCAATGAAGATGCCTGGTTACCTACATCTCCATGGTCTTCGGTAGTATATTTCACACCACAAGGCCCGGGTACCTCGTGGCGCCGGGGGTTAGCCGGATCGCAGGACAAATCACTCAATTCATTTACGGACATTTCATAAAGGTGTTTTGGGAAAATAGTAGCAGGCATTTCCCAAGTGCCTGTACTCGAACTTTTTGAGGGTATTTAGCCGCTCACGGTCTTCGAAATGCCGAATTGATGGGTTATTTACCGCCGCCCATTACTCGGCGTTGGGGTTGTCCCTGTTACTCGTTTGGCACCACCCAGGGGGCACGTGTAGGGTGGGTCTAGGAAAGATGGTAAATCCTACGGACGCGAGTAACTTCGCCCCCCAGTATGTGCAAATTAAACAAAAGTCGAACTGAATTCCATTATTTACCTAGATTGTAATAGATTTTGTTTTCTTGACCTATTCGTAACGTTTCCTAGTTCTAGCGCTTTTCTTTGAATGGTAGCGTTTCCCTCAAAACATGTGAGTAGGTTTTACTATGTTAGTAATTATCAAAAAAGTTACGAAACTGGAACCAAAAGAGATCAAAATTAAGACCCACGCTGGATTTTTTGTTTTCGTCAGTCTCTGATCATTATTATTTATATATGGTATTCGGTTCTAGAACCAATAAGCTTTGTTTTTGTACTTCGATTGTTAGTTTTTTATACGCAAACACGACCGTACTCTTGATAAATAACACAATCTAAGTTTTTCCGAGTTTTTGGTCATAAATTGCCTACTTTGTATTCCTGAGGTATTGGATACCTGCGAGCGTGGGCTTTTAATGAGATTGGAAATCTCATCCAGGGAGCATGTTTCAGGTTTATGTAACGAAATATTTGTGGAACAATGAATTATATATGTAGGATCGTCAGGAGCGAGCAAGGAGGAGTGCCGAGCGGTATAGTACATTGTCAGGACTATAGGCGTTCCCATTATCTCATTAGGGATAAACAAGACCTGTAAAAACAATTACACACTATTTGTAAAGAAAACACAATACAAATGGTAATCAGTAACAAGAATAAAGTAACTTAAAGGTACAGCAACAATACAGTTAATCGAACAGACCATTAAGGTCCCACAGTTCGTACAGTGACCAAGCCACCCAATGATAAACGAACAAACCCTTAAGGTTCACAGTTCGTACAGTAGCATAAGCCACCCAATGATAAACGAACAAACCCTTAAGGTTTACAGTTCGTACAGCAGCCTAAACCACCCAATGATAAACGAACAAACCCTTAAGGTTTATAGTTCGTACAGCAGCATAAATACAAAGTGTATCGCTGGCTAGCAGCAAGCCTATACAGCTATGTGAATATACAGCAGCGCTGTACCAGGTAAACCGACAGTATTGTCGGGAGCAGGAACTCTTTACTGAGTCGAATCCGAGGATCGACTGCCATACTTACGGAGTGCACGCTCTTTTATAAGGCGATGTCCCACACCTTGCAACCTCTCCATACAAGTCTATCCAATGGCGCACGGAAGTGCGTCACGCGTTTACTTGATACAAAACACTACAATGTACTAAATCTAATAAGATTTAATTACAATAGTGATTTCATAAAGTAATTCGTTTTACATTCAAAGTAACGTGTCAACAATTGTTTTGAATAAAACCATCGATAACAATTATCGAAATAAAGTAACCACAAATCAGTGTGCATACACAATAAATCATGTTTTGAATTAATAGACAATAATTGATAGTAAAATCACATAAATTAACAATAAGAAACAAATCATAACAAAAGTTAACACCCACAATTGTGATTAATAAACTGTCTCCGACATATATTTATTGTTCTTAGTTCCATGTATTCCTAGAATAAAAAAAAATAAAAAATCAGAAAACACAACAAGTTTTGTTTGTACATACACGGGTACATGTAACGAACCGAATTGAAGGTTGCAGCGCACAACGGAGGCTAAGTGATGCCTTCCACATCTTTAAGTATCCTCAAGTGCATTTTAAGCCTACTCAACCCCGTAGCTTTTGTAATTACTCCTGCAGTTGCTTATTCCCATAAAAAGGCTATAAACTAAGGATTTATATGTACATAGCAAGACGACGGGAACCGAGATTCGGGGCCCGACAAAACAATCTTGACTTGACAAATCCGGGCTAATAATCGACGCTCGTTATCCGCACACGTCCGGCCCCGTCCGGATAGATTCCGACGTATTTGTTACCGGAATTTAATATCGGTAATGTTTTATTGACAAGCAGTTTGTTATAACGTCTTACGTTTGCTTTTACCACGCTAAAGAAAAAGGGTACGAATTACTGGTAAGAACAGCAGCTATTCTGTTACAACCTCTCTCGGTAAACACGTAGGTGAAGTGAGCTGTCGTCCGATTGTAGTGCTTTGTCAATCCCTAGCATCGGGACAGATGACAGCTCACTTCACCTAGGTGTTCACCGAGTGGTGGCGGAATGGTGGGACAGGCTTTGGCGCCCTACCGCCGGCCTCGCCATCGTCGAGGCGGTCCAGTCAGTGCTCGAGCGCTGGGAAGGCCTCCCTGTCGTTTCGGGTGACGCAGGTGTTCTTGGGGCATGGTTGCTTCGGGAAGTACCTGTGTCGCATAAACAGGGAGCCGTGACCTGTCGCTGTCGGCCGTGATCGAGTCGGCTGGGACGCGGTGGTTTCCTTTTGCGAAACTGTCATGTCGCAGGAGGAGGCTGCAGAAAGGGAGAGGAAGATCACAACCTTCCACCCTGCCCACAGCAGATGCACCGGGCGTCGGCGGATGGCGGATAACGCCCTTTTCCAGCCCCCCTAAATGGGTCCAGGGACGACAGATTCGGGGACGTCTGTCGCCCCCCACATATTAGGACCCGAAGTGGCGGCGCGTAGTGTTCCACGCGCGCCCCTCTTAGACGTCCGAGGTGAGACTAACACCTCATTCCCTCCGCTGACCCAAGAAGTGGCCCGCACTAGCGTGCCGGCACCAGTCGGGGGTTGCGGAAGTATCTCCAGTTCCCGCGACCCCAGACGTAGGTATGAGATGGAACACCGGGGTGGTTTTTAGTTAATAAGAGTCTGACAGGCCATGAGGATTATCCAACCCGGAACCAAAAAAAAAGGTGTTCACCGAGGGAGATATTGTAACAGAATAGACATACATATAAGCATTCTTTTTTTGACAGACAATTGCAATGCACTACCTGAAGTCACTAGTTACCAATCTTGTAAAACTTGTTCCCGTATACACGTATAGCAACCGCAGAACGTGAGTCCAATTTCTACTTCCCCAAAGTTTATTCACGTAAGTGAAGCTAAAGCTTTTGTTTGTGCCAATTAAGTTTATTGTGGACGTAGTAAAAGATACGTTGAGCAAGTGAGACAACTTCTACGGGTCACGACCTACATGATAACTACCTACGTAGGTACTTTGTTTTTACCAACCGAGTACCTTTCTTAATCTTTATTTGATCGGCTTACTGGAATCCGATTGAACCTGGATTTTTATATTTTGCGTATAAGCTTAAGTTATTTTAGAATTCTCGCAAGCTACCGGCTAAGCTATTTTGAAATTCTGCAAGTTGGCCTTTCACTTTTTATCTCATGAACCTCGGCACGTGTATTTTTGTACATCATGATGTCCGAGGTACAATGTGCGTCTACAATTGAAAGATTCGCTATCAGATCAAAGTGACACATTTCTCTTTGCCGACTATCTTTTCGGGCGGTTTACGTAAGTTCAGAGAACGCCTCATTCAATACGGGAACATGTGTGTTGACATCTGATTAATGGTCGTTTCGAGTTTTCCCCCGTTTGGCTTCCAAGATTAAAAAGGGAAACACAGGAAAATGTTTTTCGTGCATCCCGTTGGAGGCGCAGTTGTGTGATGTCCATCAAAAGATATCCTTTGTCGGGACTGCTTATCTATTTATCAGCTTTCCATTGTATTGAAATTACAAGTATTTTCTAATAATGGAACTGGGTTTATTATTTTTAAGTCCCTCGCTCTATTTCCAATGTGGCTACCACAAGAAAAGCGCCAAGACAATATAGGTTTCGTAATGAAATTAGGAAAGAACAGCGGAGGAGAAACAAAATAACATAATTTCCACTTCTCTCCGTATCAAGCAGGAGCCAGAACAGAGCTAGGCCTATAGGCACAAAGAGACGTTAACTGTAGGTATATGGAAGAGAATCTGCTATGTAATTGTCTTTGCTACTAAAAGTTTGTTAACCTTATGTATTATTTATGTTGTAGTTGTTTATTATCCCATAATAAATAAAATAAAATAAATAAAATAATTAAAAAAAACTTGCTTGCTAAAATAAATTCACCATGATCCCTGACATGTTATTATTAACATCCCGGATAATAAATATGCAACAAAGTAGAGTGGAATTTAATATTCTTTACATTTCCATGTAAAGAAATTTGTGTTTTTATTGTCCGTGTCGAGCATGTTAGACGTTGAATCGACTACACTGTGTGTGAAAGAAAAGAAGTGTTGCTGTGTGGGAAAGATCTGCGGATGCTTATTCTATCCCCACCCTTTGAAATACTCTTTGCGTAAACAGATATAGAGCACTCTCTCATTGGTCTATTCAGGCTATTTAGCAATCATGCATTCTTTTCTCGATATTGTTAACCATTTCATTAAGGATATCGAGACAAGAAAGCTATCCTTGAAAATAATGGTCTATGTTTGCTTGTTAATTTAATTAAAACACGAATCATGTTATTTTCCCATGGTGACACTAACATTTATTTTGTCAATTAATTTATAAATCATAGGATGGATGGAACAAGAATAATATTTTGGTAGATAAATTGTGTACATTCCTGACGATTGACTTGTTGACGTTTTTATCTTTTTACTTCATTGGTCATTGGTCATCTGAAACCTCGATTTGTATTTAATTATTAATTTATTGTATTGAGTCCATTGTTGGCAACAATGTCTGCTGCGAACGAGACGAGGCTTGTGACCTTTAGTTGATTTAAAAAATATTTGCCTTTAGGTTTATTATATTCTTGATTACAGAAAATCTTTGACTTCTTTCTTACATAATTAGATACTTAAGTAACTGCACCAAGTTTAGTCAAGTTATTAAAACCAAATTAAAACGGAATACATATACAAAACTTAAATCTAAATAATAATATTATGTACAATTGGTAGAAAAAGGCAGGGAGCTCAAAGGGCATCAAAAAACTCGTCCACATCGTTGTTAATGGGAAACGTGCCCAACAGGCTGGCAGCATTGCCACGTTGTATGGCAATGCTGATTCTTTGACCTAAGAATAGACCAGCCTTCGGGTCACGTGAAGAGTCGACCAGCCGCTTGGCGATGTCACGAAAAACAATATGGGCACTCGGACCCCATGGCCCTAGAGTTTCCACCCCGAACGGCTCAAATATATAGCTTCCAAGAAGGTTATCATATTTGCGCCGTTTGAGGTTTTCGGCACCTGCAGCAGCCGCCCCAGCACAACACGTAGTGCTAGGAAGATGAGATGGCGCAAGGGTGTCGACACATGTTGCGTCCCACACCAAAGGCCTACCCAACCTCCAAGGCATTATGGTCATCCCATCTGGTCTCTTCCCATCGTCGCGTGCCAAGCCATTGGGTTCTAAAATAGCAGGCACCCCGGCGGTGGCAAGAGCACGACGGAGGATGTCATTGATGCTGGCGTGTCGTGCCATTCGGCCTGCGCTTCTACTGCAGGATAGGCCATGATGTCCGAGGCAGTCGACTGCTTCACCACACTGGCAACGATGTGGAGCCCCGCATGGAGCGCCCAGACGCAGGCATGTAGCGAGTCGGAAGGTATTATCACACAGCATAGTACCGATGTTGGGTGACGGAAGTGCCTGAAGCCAGAGGCCCGACTCCCACTCACCCACAGCCAGTAGGCGGGCACGCTCAGCAGAATTGGTGGACGTATTAATTAGATTATTCCGTACCAACCTGCAGAGCGGCTCATCCCACTGTCTCTGGGAAGATGGGTTCACGGGCCGATCTGTATCCGGGCAAGCCACTTTCCAGGCGTTCACCGCATCAGTCAAGCACGGCACTTCAAAGTCAACCAGTGAAGGGGATAAAATTTGTTTGGTTAACTTTTCGGTGCTGTGGACGGAGGACAGGAAAGCCGGTAAGCTGACACTGGAAATTTTGCGGACGCCGAGACCACCAAAACGAATGGGCAGGGTGGCTTGTAGCCACGCTCGGTCGTCCAGAGCCACATTCAAAATCGATGTTAAAGTATTTTTAATAATTTGATCAATTTTGTCCAAGAGGTGTGGCTGCTTCCACAAAGGTGAAGAGCGGAGGTAGTACATAAAATTTGGGCCAAAACAACAATATCTAATGAGGGTAAAAGCCGAATGTAGATTAATTTTGGAAAGTCTATCTGAAATATCATTAAATTTTTTAATTTTTTCTTCAATAAAAAGTGAAAAACTATCTTCCAAAATAGGAGACCCTAGGAGGTGTAAGGAACTTTTGTCTAAAATTTTGATGTCTGGGGCTATTGCATTAAATTTCTCTAAGGTCGATTGTCGGTCCGTAATGTCGGTAAGGTATATTTCACATTTAGAAGGGTTTAAGTCCAAGCCAATAGATTTAAATTTTTGTTTTAAGTGTTGCAGATCTTTCAAAACGGTGTCAATATCACCTCCCAGAGTCCCGTCATCTAAATACCATACGTTGAATTTTGAATTTAATTGTTGTATAATTGGATGAATAGCCAAACTGAAAATAACTGGCCCGAGAGGGTCACCTTGTTGGCATCCGACTGCAGATTCTAAAATGTTGTCCTTATATAGTAATTTTGAAGGGTGCCTGTAGCACTGCCACATAAAACCATAAATTTCTGGGAGTTCTTTTTTGACTTCGGCCAACAAAGTGTCTCTATTAACAGAGTTGAAGGCATTCTTTACGTCAACCTTGAGAATGACCTCACCTTTTTTTGAATTTAGAAAAGTAGAAAGGGCATGTACGGCAGCCTCGCAGCCCCCTCTTGAACCAAAGCCAAGTTGCAGGGGCTGAAATTTGCTGGTAAGCGTCTCACCGTAAGCTTTACAGCAAATTTTGGCTGCCACACGCCTGTAAGTACACCCCACGGCAATGGGACGAATGCCGCCGTCTTTCTTGCGAAGGGCACATAAATTGGCCCCGTACAAGACATCAACGACGGCATTATTCACACCGCCGCAGAGCATAAGTTTCATCAGAGCCGCAAGTTCCTTCAAAAGCGACTCACCAGCTTCCCCGGCGCCCGAACTCAACAGATCTTTTAGGTGCTGCGGAGTAAGGCCGTCGAGGCCGCCAGCAGAACCACTTCGAAAGGAACCAACGGCTGCTAACAACTGGGGAACTGAAACATTTAAAAAAGAAGAATCAAGATCAATGGGGCCGGGAGGATCAGGGAAGGTGAGACCATCCGCAGGAGCTGGATGTTTACTCTCCAGAGCTGAAAGTGTATCTGGAGAGTAAAGCGCCACCACATCGCTGCTAAATAGTAACCTAGCAGCTCCCCTAATGTCACCCTCGCTTAGCTTTGATTCTACATAAGTACATAAGCCTTTTTGAGTACGACTATGCAATACAGGAAATTTTGGATCTAAAATAATGGTCGAATTGTTGCAATTATCTTTAATTTGTTTTGTTAAGGTTGTTTTAGCAGCCAAATTTTTTTGAACATGTAGAATCCTGTAAGGGAAGGTGAGTAATTGCTCCCAGGCACTTTGCGAGTTCTCCTGGGTCACAAGACGGATACAACGAGCCAGACTCAAAGCAACAGACCGTCTTGCGCCCCGGGGAACTCTCTTTAACACGGGAGTAGTATTTTTAAATTTTGATAATGTTTTCCAAAGCGTTTGTCCTAAAGGTGTTAAAGTTGGGGAAGTGACTGGGGGGCACAAAGGTACACTATGAGGTTTATGAACCTTGCCATAGTGTATCTTTAGCCCCCGTTCCCCTTTAAAAAAGCGTGGCTGAGAGCAGTGGGGGCATCTCACTAGATTATCCAGCGATGTGGCAGGTTGACTGGCACATTTTCCGACATCGCTACAGCCGGCATTATACATAAAATTGAGAACCACTTACCCTTAAAAACACCTAAAAATAACTATTTACACTCACACATTAGTCGTGAATAAAAAACGAACGATCTAACAAAAAAAAACTTAAAATTGTGCTTGTATTAAAATTACTTCTGACGAGTGACGGCTGTGACGCAGTCACTCTGGCGGCCTGGGGCGCCTTCTCTATGGGCTGCATACACAGGCGCAGTTGAGAGGCGCAGTTGAGATCCGTTGCACACCGTTGCAGTGACAGCGGTGGCGTCGCGTTGCGTCGTCAGAGGGTATTATTATTATAATGCGGCTATGGTATCACTGCGACGATTGATCTATTGTGATTTCATAATTCTTCTAGTCAATTTAATATTCTTTCAATAAATATATTCATTCTCAATTAATTCAATCAAATTCTTTGTCCTTCTAATCTTCATGTTAACCAAGACCACAGAATACTTAATAGTACAAGACATAGCAAGAGTTGGTAAAATAAGCCAATAGAGAGAGATTTTACGAAGAATTTATCAAACAAGTTAGATAAAATGTACTTAGGACCATACAAAGTCATTGAAGAAGGTACTAAGTTTTTATTGAAATAAATAATATTCGTTAATTAAAACTAATTCGACATAGGTACTATGAATGAAAAATTTTGCATTTTCTTTTTTCTTGTATTATCTTTTAGTATACGCTTAAAAAGAAAATAATAATGATGGTGGCCAAATTGTATTAAAGACTAGTTTTTGAAGCCAATACAATTGCGTAATGAAAACAAAAAAATCTTTAATGAATTTGACGCGTTTCATTTTGTATTTCAGTTAAATACGCACTGTACACTTTGCTGAATAAAATATTAGAGGATTTATATATTTATGTACCCACCTACATAATTTATAGTAAACGTATACTTTATGTTCGTTATTAATGGCAGTACGACACTTGACATTTTAGTGCAAATACAAGCAGAATAGCTAAATAACTATTTGAATATTCTGCTTTATATTAGGTGTCCACTTCGTGATTGAAGTGGAATTCTATGTAATTTGTAGGTACATAGTTAAAGAGTACAGTAATTACACAAAAATTTTGTGCTGATACTAATGTATCTAGGTATAGTCTTTGAATGATTATGCCAATTTTGTGATTTGCAGATTATATATAACTAGTACTTCGCCCGCGACTTCGCCCGCGTGAATTTTCTCAAGGTTCTCTATTTTTTTAAATTGATAAATATAGCCTATGTTACTCAGGGATAATGTAGCATTCTAATGGTGAAAGAATCTTTGAAATCGGACCAGTAGTTTTTTAGTTTGTTCGTTAAAACATACAAAAATACAAATCTTTCCTCTTTATAATATTAGTATAG
This sequence comes from Charanyca ferruginea, assembly GCA_947361185.1. Lineage (NCBI taxonomy): Eukaryota > Metazoa > Arthropoda > Insecta > Lepidoptera > Noctuidae > Charanyca > Charanyca ferruginea. The sequence continues at coordinate 12,549,591 of OX376059.1, read as the reverse complement.
ATGTATATGTAGATAATTTAAATGTAACATAAGGTACCGCGGTGACCAGATGATGGTTTATTTATTAGAATGCCCACCAACAAGTATTTAAAAAATGTGTTCCCTACGTGGTTTCGAAAGTTGATGATTCGATTTTTATTATACCGAAAACGATGTGTCGGTAATTCAGTTGTGCTTGCTGCTTTATGCCATCGATGCCTTACTGGTGCGATGTAACGTTTCTGCGAAAAATCCTGTTCCGAAAAACCCTACAGCGATTGCTCATTAGTTCGGTAATTTATTAGTTCGGTAGTATGTCGGGTTCGAACACAGATTTCAAAGACAAAGACAGTTTCAAAAGACAAGAAAGAAAGGGAAAGGTCAAGACTGAGGGATGAATCTGTCATTGTAAGTACAGTATAAGATAGGAAATATATAATTTTCCGTTTGGAACAAATGTTTGTTAGGATGGTACCAATCATCATCATCATCTGCCTAGCCTTTTCCCAACTAAGCTGGGGTTGGCTTCCAGTCTAACCTGATGCAGCTGAATACCGGTGTTTTACATGGAGCGACTGACTGTCTGACCTCCACAACACGATAACCTTTGGTAAGACTAGTTGACAGACTTTCTGGATAAAACATATTTGTAGGTATCTTTTATTTGCAATAGGTACACGCATGATCGTCAGCTCGTCACATTCAACGTCTTTAGAACAAATGTCGAGTCGAAACAAACTTGACTGAAAATGTAATAATCATAAAAGTCAAAGTAATAATTATGACTCGCGTTCGAAGCAACTTTTGACGAGTTAGTATTGTGCTCAATATTGAGATACGGCTCTGAATCTGTATTACTATATGATAAATTACTCACATGTTTATTTGGAAATAAAGCTGTGTCTACCTAGGAATAATATCTACTAATAAAAATCTTATTTCTTTTTATGAACGCTGTCATTAATGTTGTTTGTTCTAAATAGACAATAAAATAAGCGTGGGTACCTACATATTATATTTTTTCATCAATGAAATCTACCCTCAAATAATTTGTCTGTTGTTACTTGTTAGCGGGTCGAACGCGGTAGTTTGCTGTTGTTTTTGAAACTTTCGATATTCATGAATATCGGTTCAGCCGTTTCGTCGCGAAAACGTAACAGACAGGGTTACCTACTTTTGCATTTATAATATTAGTATGGATTAATTAATTAAATAAGTAAGTATATTACTGTGAAGTATGGATATTGTTGTTTCTGAAACATAAACTACTGGAGGGCTTTGACACATTATCCTTTCTGACGAACCCTTACTCCGTAGTTCCTAGAAGTAATCTAGATAAACCTATGTACAATTATATGAAACCCGTGCCTGCCTCAAATAAGCCTTTGCTTGTACCTATTTCCGTAGGATACTTACTCAGGGTAGTTAATTAAATTTACTTAGGGTTCGCCTGATCTCAGTCAGAACAATATTGCTTCATATTTTTCCCACTGTTCAGTCATTCACTTCAGCTCATTCTTTAACCTTATTTCTTTGGTTAACCTGAACATTAAATAAAGCTGATATTTTTAATAGAAAACTCTCGAAATTGGGTCAATATCGGAATATTTTACAGATTTCAAATTGGGTATCTCCGCCTCATAGCCATTGGTATGTAAATACAGAAATTTATATCGTTCCGAAATATCTGTCGCGACATAAAAAACTTTTCTTTTCTTACAATTGATGTTGATCCCTTTCATATTTCTCCAATCGGAATTGAGTTCTTTTTTAAGAAGAAAAGTGATGAGATTCGTGGAGTGTATCTACTTTGCCTTATGTAAATAGGTAAGATATTCATAATCAGCCTAAATTCTAGCGTTCAGGTAAAAGTAAAGCCCATACTTCCGAGACGTCGTCGTCGAGATCTTTTATTAAGACAAATACTAAACAAGTATTTATTCGGTGTATGTACGGATTCTAGATAGAAAATAAAAAGAAATTTCGTTCTTCGGAAACACTATTATTATAGGTTTAATCTTTTACTTATATCTAATATAAAATCAAAAACACCTAGTTAGATAAGTTTAAGAGTGTCAGTACACTGGATCACTAAGATATAGGTAAAAATACGTAAAAAAAGGATTATTATTTGTTAGAAAAACTGTCGTTCATCTGGTACAATTATTATTTTGTAAAAATGGGGTGAGCTAGCAGTCCCTATCGTGAAAGTTCACCTCGCCTAGGGATTTTTGTATAGACTAAATTTCACAAGGGGTAACACAACATTGGAAACAACACAACTACCAAAACATGACGACCTTTATTCGGATTTGTGCAAATCCAATTTTACAGCTCGCTGATACGATTTTTCAGTTCTATCCTAATTCAGTAACTTTTAAATTCAATTAATAAAAGTTTTCAACGAAGAACGGCCTTTTGTTTAGATGTAAATTGTTATTTTATTTAGCCTTCCTACTTGTTTTGTTTCATTCGAAAATTTGATGTATCATATTCAATAGTACCATTATTTATTTATATACTAGGTCCTATCCGCGACTTTGTTGCCGATATAATTTTTTTACATTGAACTTTTGTCTGCAAAAGCCGAGCAACTCACCAAAGTTTCATCACAATCGGACCAACGGTTTCGGAATGCATAGAGGACAAACCTACAAACATTTATTTTTAGGGTTCTGTAGTCACCCTTATGATTATACAGATTAATCATAATAATTTGCATAACTAGGTATCTCGGTATTTAGGTTAATATTTTGTGAACTATTACCGCAAACAGTTTTTTAGGTAAGTACGTTTAATTTTCTTTTCTTTTCCAACTACACTGTAAATGTTTTAAACAATCTATCGTCTACATCCACACTATACACTAACACTCCACGCATAAACACATACTTAACAATCTGCATCTTTTCTTTCTGGAATATCTTTTCATTTTGCTTTTGTGACAACTATAATGGGAGAAGACACTGACTCCTGTAATACAGGTCATTGCACCTAGCTCAGGAGTCAGGGACGTCTAAGATTGTGTAATTTCTACGTTAATAAATTGTTATTATAAGGTTTTACAGTGCATCCCTGTTGCATTTCAAACTCATTGACAGTCTTTGCTGTCAAACAAGATAAAAGATTTAATGGCGTCCTTAGCAACCGTGTCACCGCCATTGTTGCGAAACAATTTCCACGCTTTAATCGCTCCCCTGAACAATTTACCGCTCGACTGTCGCCCGCACGCGGTTACTTATTGTTTTGTACTGAAAACAGCCTTTTTGTTCCCTTTGTAGCACTACAGAGCTTTATGAATCATAACAGTGCCACTACAATCATGTTTGTCGACATAATTGGCCAAAATAACTTGTTTTTAAAACAAGTGAAGCCTTTTATGTTGAGCGTAGTTTGTTTTTGGCACTAAGCTGAAGTTACTTTGACGAATGTGTGGTGAAAGAATATAATTTTATGTTCTAGCGATTTTCTTGGAAACGACTGCCCCAATTTTGATGATTCATTCACTAGTTTGTTTCTAGGTTATAAATTTAATGTCGGAAACAACAAACAAAGGCAAGTGCCTAATGTACAGAAAATATTAAACACAAAGGTACACGTGGCAGACTAGTGAAAGGTTTTCAGTGAATTTAGGGATATATTATTAACATCTGTTTCTAATAAAGGTGTCACTTTTAGCCCCGCTTCGCTTGTCTTGTAAAGTTTGGTATATTAATTTTGTCATCATAAGCGTTTTAATAGTTATCGTTTGTCAGCCTTGTGGTTAATTAGAACCAGTTTCGGCTACAAGTAACTGTTTTGTCGTGAAATATTGTAACACCTCTACGTTCTAATTAATTGTGTTTCTCAGTAGACACTAATATTCATTGTACTTAATTTTGTTTACGTTTTAGTGTTATGCTATTTTAATTGTCTTTATTTCATGTAACTTAATAACGATGTTCATTATTATCTACATCCTGCTTCCTACTACTATGTATTATAAACTGGAAAGTTTGTGAGGATGGAAGGAAGGAAAGAAGGAAGAATGAATGGATGGATGTTTTTTCACACATAGATATTGATCAACACATAGGATAAATTTAGTACCTTTGAATTAAAAGATTTTATCCCATGTTTAAGTTCCCGGGGGATAATTTATAACTTTGGCTTAATTCTCAAGTCTACGCAGACGAGGTCACGGTTAGTAGCTTGTATATATAACATAGTTCGGGAAACTGTTCTGGGTTACCCACACTATATTCATACCCATAGTTTGATGGTCGTACAGTCAGTGTCTTGCATTACATGATTCTTCTTAGGAAGAAGTTGATGGGAACAGATGTTTGATAATGCAGGATAGGTACTGACTGTATAATTTGTACAAGTACGTGTTTAGGGCCTTACTCTAAACTATAGTAAGTCAATATCAAGGTAGTATCTAGAATTGTAAATCTTACAAAAACTACTAATTGTAAATGATTTAAACAGCTAACCGGTAGTAAATCCAATAACTGAAGCTGAAATAAATTTTCATTGTATGTAAAAATTATGAGCTGAGCAGTTAAGTTACAACATACAACGGATTAAAAAAAAAGTAATTTACATTAAATTTACTACAAATATTGATACTATAGGTAGTAAAACAATCGGAAAATATACAAGAGTTTAGTGCGCTTTCAATTGTTCATTTAGGCTCTCCCCAAGGGTGTTCTTCGGGAAAATCCCTCTGATGGAAAATGTATGTTGCGGCTGAATGCCCGTTACTGTACAATTAATTTCACCTAAATCTGCCGCCGCAGTGAAATATTCAGTTCCATAGGCTAACAAAAATATAGATAGATTTAACACTTCAGTTAACCGATTATTTAATTCCTGTAGGTATCGCGTTTTTAAGAAAGTAATGTTATTCACTTATACGCATGTAAAGGTTTTAAAACAAATATCGGAAGCAATTTTATTATTATTTAGATTTTTGTAAGCAATACCTATAAGTACATATATGAAAAATGGCGCGTCATAGAGTAGGTTTATTTCCAACAGTGGACCTTAAGTACTCGTAAGCTGATGTGAGTGGTGAGCAATTTCAATAGCTGTCATAAAAAAAATGTTCTGTAGCTCTTTATCATCAGTTTTCTACTGGTCCGCTATGAGACCTCTAGAGGAACTATTAGTTAATCTGTGCCTCTACAACAAAATGCGTAGGTACCTACCTCGTCGGTAGATATATAAAAGTTTGTAATTCTATATAAAATATATAGGCCATGAAAAAGGTTCATCTTTGCAAAAATATAAAGTGTTTTAATTTATATTTTTATTTTCGCAATTAATGCGTCCGTGTGATAATTGAATGGCACGTTCGCATTTTATTCGTGTCAATTGGGATCGAGTGACAGCACGAGGTGCAAATGAAATCTGTGCTACGTGACACGTTATCGACAACATCGTTGTAAGCGGTGGGCGGTGGCCTACTTCTATTCTACGACAAACAATATGTACGGCGACAATATATCTACAAAGCAATCTTTAAAAAAATAACATATACGTTGCTAATTGAAAACCTTCTTTTTTTGAAGTCGGTTGAAAAACAACTGAACTTTACCTATAGGATAAAAGGGACTTTAAAAAAATAAACAACTATTTTTTCATTGGGAAAGTGTACCCAGAAATGGAATTTGTGATCAAAAATGTGTAGCCAATTTAAAATAATAACCTCAATTGTGTTTACCCAAAAGAACAAGATATAACATTGTGCTAAAATTGTAGGCACATCTTAAACAGGTAAAATATAATATTGCATACAGACTTAAAGTGACGTAAACTACGATCCAAGGATAAAATATAACTGTTTGAAATAAAATCGTGCAAATTATTTTTATGCTACTGGCAATAAGGTGTAAGGTGTAGGTTTTAAACACTTGGACATTTCCATTTTATTATTTTATTATACCAAATAAACATTAGCAACTCATTCATAAGGAAAGACATAATTTATTTTGATAGTTTACCTTATTAGACCCAATTTAAATAGTTAATATTTTTAAATTTTGACACACCGCTTTAGCGTGTTTCTAAAAGCACAAATAAAAAAAAAAGTACTAAGGAAATTTTTACTAGGTACCCCTGAAGTGTCACTTTGACAATGACATTTCTTAGTTTACGTTTTTAATCTCGAATTACATTTCTGGGAATAGTTACTTGTGTTTTTGTATAAAACAGAAGATATTACAGAGATAATGCTGTAGAAAATATGGTTAATATTGATGAGTTCTTTCACCCTCTAAAATATTGCTAATAAACTCAAAGTCAACCTGTGAAATTCAAGTTGAAGAGGCATCGAACTTGATAAGACATGCCTGTTTTGTCACGACACGTGTAAGTTGATCGTGTAAACAAACATGTACTAAGCACACATACTTACGAAGCTTAAATAAAAATGAGGCAAAAATGGAAGGTTTTTAAACGAAAATTGCCGATAGCACGATTTAATCTACTGTAGATTTTTGTCGACCTCATAATCTCTTCCCATGGGTGGCCAGACAGCTTAGGGAATTTAATAAGGGGAGGGTTGGTAGATTATTACCCTCTGCGACGAAAAAACATAAATGGGATCTTAACCGAAAATACTGTTAAATTTTTGATCTGAATTCATCCAAATTAGAGACAAAATATAATGTTTCGTAGAAGTTGTAGAAACGTTCTTCATTAACAAATAACTAACTTTACATAAACTTAGCTAGTTAGTAATTTCATGTAATAGAAAACAATTTAATTCCACATACAGGTCTAATTACTACTCTAACAAGTTCGCAACCAAGATACTATTATATATATGTACCTATTTATCCTCTGCGAAGGTTGTCGCACAACCTGTAGAGATTATTCAAGGAACAATAATTCATAATGAAGATTCATTTATAAATATTCTAAACAAGCTTCGAAATTATTGTATTCAAAGAAATGTGTGCGAATATACACACGTGTGTAACGGAGAGCTCGAGACACAACATAAATAAAGTTAAATATACATATGTTTAGAATCTCTATTTTTTGTAGGCGTAATTTGAGCTTTGTAACGTAGGTTCAAAAAAGTTTTTTTTTGTTTTGCAAATAACGGGTAAAAAACACACTAATTGTAGCCGAAAGTCATATATTCTTCACATGATTGCATTTTTTTGTTCTAGACCATTTATGTGGCATCCTTCCGGTTACGGATATATGAATAGTCGAAAAAAATAAACAACTATTTTTTCATTGGGAAAGTGTACCCAGAAATGGAATTTGTGATCAAAAATGTGTAGCCAATTTAAAATAATAACCTCAATTGTGTTTACCCAAAAGAACAAGATATAACATTGTGCTAAAATTGTAGGCACATCTTAAACAGGTAAAATATAATATTGCATACAGACTTAAAGTGACGTAAACTACGATCCAAGGATAAAATATAACTGTTTGAAATAAAATCGTGCAAATTATTTTTATGCTACTGGCAATAAGGTGTAAGGTGTAGGTTTTAAACACTTGGACATTTCCATTTTATTATTTTATTATACCAAATAAACATTAGCAACTCATTCATAAGGAAAGACATAATTTATTTTGATAGTTTACCTTATTAGACCCAATTTAAATAGTTAATATTTTTAAATTTTGACACACCGCTTTAGCGTGTTTCTAAAAGCACAAATAAAAAAAAAAGTACTAAGGAAATTTTTACTAGGTACCCCTGAAGTGTCACTTTGACAATGACATTTCTTAGTTTACGTTTTTAATCTCGAATTACATTTCTGGGAATAGTTACTTGTGTTTTTGTATAAAACAGAAGATATTACAGAGATAATGCTGTAGAAAATATGGTTAATATTGATGAGTTCTTTCACCCTCTAAAATATTGCTAATAAACTCAAAGTCAACCTGTGAAATTCAAGTTGAAGAGGCATCGAACTTGATAAGACATGCCTGTTTTGTCACGACACGTGTAAGTTGATCGTGTAAACAAACATGTACTAAGCACACATACTTACGAAGCTTAAATAAAAATGAGGCAAAAATGGAAGGTTTTTAAACGAAAATTGCCGATAGCACGATTTAATCTACTGTAGATTTTTGTCGACCTCATAATCTCTTCCCATGGGTGGCCAGACAGCTTAGGGAATTTAATAAGGGGAGGGTTGGTAGATTATTACCCTCTGCGACGAAAAAACATAAATGGGATCTTAACCGAAAATACTGTTAAATTTTTGATCTGAATTCATCCAAATTAGAGACAAAATATAATGTTTCGTAGAAGTTGTAGAAACGTTCTTCATTAACAAATAACTAACTTTACATAAACTTAGCTAGTTAGTAATTTCATGTAATAGAAAACAATTTAATTCCACATACAGGTCTAATTACTACTCTAACAAGTTCGCAACCAAGATACTATTATATATATGTACCTATTTATCCTCTGCGAAGGTTGTCGCACAACCTGTAGAGATTATTCAAGGAACAATAATTCATAATGAAGATTCATTTATAAATATTCTAAACAAGCTTCGAAATTATTGTATTCAAAGAAATGTGTGCGAATATACACACGTGTGTAACGGAGAGCTCGAGACACAACATAAATAAAGTTAAATATACATATGTTTAGAATCTCTATTTTTTGTAGGCGTAATTTGAGCTTTGTAACGTAGGTTCAAAAAAGTTTTTTTTTGTTTTGCAAATAACGGGTAAAAAACACACTAATTGTAGCCGAAAGTCATATATTCTTCACATGATTGCATTTTTTTGTTCTAGACCATTTATGTGGCATCCTTCCGGTTACGGATATATGAATAGTCGAAGATCCGAAAAGTTGGAACGTTTTTGCTTCGTTTTTGAGGGTTCCGTACCTCAAAAGGAAAAAACGGAACCCTTATAGGATCACTTTGTTGTCCGTCTGTCTGTCTGTCTGTCTGTCAAGACCCATTATCTCGGGAACGCGTGGAGGTATCGAGTTGAAGTTAAAATCCATATACTCAAGTCTACGGTGCCTCAATGCTGTAAAAAAATCAACCCTCTATGTTAACGTGAAAAAAAGATTCGGCCGTTTATATCGCAAAAAACGCATTTATAATATATAGTAGATTAAAGTATGGATAGTAGGTATGGATTATTATAGAAGTATGGATATTTACTTACAAATATGTACGGAACCTCGGTGGGCGAGTCCGACTCGCACTTGTCCGGTTTTTACGAAAACAAGTTTATAATTTTAGAGATGTTTTGCGCGCGTTACATTGCGCGCATACCATAAACAGTGATCTTTCACATGAAAAATAAAAGTCGTTTCCTAGCTATCATTTTTATTCACTGTAACTTAGTTCGATGGGTAGTATGTGTACTTAACGAGTGTGCACCACACCCCGTATCGGTATGTGTTTACTGCCCGCCTCTCTGTTCCCCGATAAATATAATTTGGGTTTCTTCAAGGCACGAGTAAACTGGTACAACCTAGGCAAGCGTGCTCCACCTTGAAAAAAAGCAACATCACTTAAGTTACGGAAAAACGCCTTAAGAATATTAAATAAAACAAGTAAACGAATAAGTGGGAAACGGGTTGGTGGGTAGGGGCACAACTGAACACCTGTTTTTCTTCATATTTCAGGGTTGGTCCCATAGTAAAAGTTGTACGAACAACTTTTTCATGAGTACTTCTTTCTGGAAATGGCCAGTAAATTTAAAGTTAGCCGTGTTACGTGTACTTATCAGAAATATGTTGTTATACACGGTGGCCGGAACATTGACGTCCAAAAATAAAATGTAGGGCCCTCGTATCGTGGGGTATCCGAATCACCCCCACGTATGTTCCGCGACTTTTTATAGTTTTCGAGTTATGATTTTTTTTCTGAATTTTTAAGAACTTTCGAACTGACCAATCTAAAAACTATTTTAAAATAAAAGTAGATAACTCTGTCGAGATTTTTTTTATGCAACTGAATTTTCATAAGTAGTACTTTTATGCATAAAATAACCAGCGTCGTAACTGTGATGAAAGTTATGAAAAAGTTGGTCTAAAGTGAAAAATTTACATTCGTTAAGTTACGACTTAAATTTTCAACATGAAATTAAAAATCTAAACAGGTGACTTCATGGTTCCTAAGTAGGGTTTAAGAATGCGCCAAACTCTCAGCTTACTTATTCATTTAAAAAAAGTAGTACTTAGTAGGGCTACTTTGTTTACAATCGGCCTTCAAAGACAGCGAGGTGCAAACATTCTTAAAATTACCCATCTCATTAATACATTTTTTTGCCCATTTTCCCGTTAATTAATGATAAGAATACTGAAAACTAACCAACAAATAGTTTCAGAATACTTTGTCTCTAGATGGTACTCAGGGACTGATGATGGAACTGAAAGGTGGCCATAGGAACACCGTTATAAAACAACATAACCCCATCTAGTTTGGGCTCGTATGATTCGTCTTGACGAGTACTTTGTCTTTAGATGGTATCCAAGGTCTGATGATGGAACTGAAAGGTGGCTATAGAAACTCTGTTATAACATAACATAGCTCCATCGAGTTTTAGCTCGTATGAATTATCTTGACGAGTACTTTGTCTCTAGATGGTATCCAAGGTCTGATGATGGAACTGAAAGATGGCTATAGAAACTCTGTTATAACATAACATAGCTCCATCGAGTTTTAGCTCGTATGAATTATCTTGACGAGTACTTTGTCTCTAGATGGTATCCAAGGTCTGATGATGGAACTGAAAGGTGGCTATAGAAACTCTGTTATAAAATAACATAGCTCCATCGAGTTTTAGCTCGTATGAATTATCTTGACGAGTACTTTGTCTCTAAGATGGTATTCAGGGTCTGATGATGGAACTGGAAGGTGGTCATAGGAACTCTGTAATGAATCACCGCAACCCCATCGACTTTAAACTGGTTTTATTTGTCTGAACTCGTCAGTAATAATAATAATAATTAATATTCATGTAGTTTTACTCGTATTTGATTCGATTCGTTGTTTGTTTTAGATGGTATCCTAAAGCTTTTATTTATACAGAGGGCTATGCTCGGAGTGTCCTTGCGTGATAAAATCAGAAATGAGGGCGCCCGCAAGAGAACCAAGGTTACCGACGTAGCCCGGAGAATTGCCAAACTTAAGTGGTAGTGGGCGTGGCACGTTGCTCGCAGAACGAAAAGTTCTAGAGTGGCGACCGCGAACCGGAAGACGTTGTGTTGGAAGACCTCCCACTAGGTGGACCGATGACCTGGTAAAGGTTACGGGGATCCGCTGGATGCGAGTCGCACGAGATCGGTCAATGTGGCGACACTTTGAGGAGGCCTATGACCAGCAGTGGACGTCTTTCGGCTGGAATGATGATGATGATGATACGGATTCACCGTGCTCATCTTGGCATTCGGGCATCCATCTAATCAAATAGAATTCACATTCATAACAAATCGGACAAACTTATTTTTCCAAATCTGATGGGGTTGGATATTATCTAGGATCAAAGTGCTCCTCAAGATGAATCAAACGAGCCCAAACTCGACGGGAATGTGTCGTTTTATTACGGACTTCCTATGGCCACCTTCCAGCTTCATCGTCATACCGTCGATACCATCTAGAGACAAAGTACTTGACGAGACGAATTAAACTAGTCCAAAGTTGATGCCGTTATGTTGTTTTATAACAGAGTTCCTATGGCCACCTTCCAGTTCCATCATCAGACCCTGGATACCATCTAAAGACAAAGTACTCGTCAAGACGAATCAAATGAAAGAAAGAAAGAAAGAAAGAAAGAAAAACCATTTATTCACGAGAAAGTGACGCACATTACACAACAAGACTTAAACTAAAACAAAGTCGATCGATTTTTATTTTATTTGTATTTGTTTTCTACAACATGTACATGTTGTAGAAAACAAATACAAATAAAATAAAAATAAACTATAAAAACGTACGAGACAGAAATATGCGTCACTGCCACGAGAAACGGCTGACGTTCAGCATAAATGCCGTGGCCCGCGCACGAAGGCGCGCAAATGAGCCCATATTCGATGGAATTGCGTCGTTTCATTACAGAGTTCCTATGGCCACCTTCCGGTTCCATCATCTGACCCTGAATACCATCTAGAGACAAAGTACTCGTCAAGATGATTCATACGAACTAAAACTCGATGGAGCTATGTTATTTTACAACGGAGTTTCTATAGCCACCTTTCAGTTCCATCATCAGACCTTGGATACCATCTAAAGACAAAGTACTCGTCAAGACGAATCATACGAGCCCAAACTAGATGGGGTTATGTTGGTTTAAAACGGAGTTTCTATGGCCACCTTTCAGTTCCATCATCAGACCTTGGATACCATCTAAAGACAAAGTACTCGTCAAGACGAATCATACGAGCCCGAACTAGATGGGGTTATGTTGTTTCATTACAGAGTTCCTATGGCCACCTTCCAGTTCCATCATCAGACCCTGGACACCATCTAGAGACAAAGTACTTGTCGAGACGAATTAAACTATTCCAATGCCGATGGGGTTGCGTCGTTTCAATACAGAGTTCCTATGGCCACCTTCCAGTTCTATCATCAGACCCTGGATGCCATCTAAAGACAAAGTACTCGTCAAGACGAATTAAATGAACCCAAAGTCAATGGAATTGCGGCATTTCATTACGGAGTTCCTATGGCCACCTTCCAGTTCCATCATCAGACCCTGGATACCATCTAGAGACAAAGACTCGTCATGACGAATCATACGAGCCAAAACTAGATGGGGTTATGTCGTTTCATTATACAGTTCCTATAGCCATCTTCCAGTTCCATCATCAGACCCTGAGTACCATCTAGAGACAAAGTATTCTGCAACTATTTGTTGGTTAGTTTTCAGTATTCTTATCATTAATTAACGGGAAAATGGGCAAAAAAAAATTATTAATGAAATGGGTAATTTTAAGAATTTTTGCACCTCGCTGTCTTTGAAGGCCGATTGTAAACAAAGTAGCTCTACTAAGTACTACTTTTTTTAAATGAATAAGTAAGCTGAGAGTTTGGCACATTCTTAAACCCTACTTAGGAATCATGAAGTCACCTATTTAGATTTTTAATTTCATGTTGAAAATTTAAGTCGTAACTTAACGAATGTAAATTTTTCACTTTAGACCAACTTCTTCATAACTTTTATCACAGTTACGACGCTGGTTATTTTATGCATAAAAGTACTACTTATGAAAATTCAGTTGCATAAAAAAAATCTCGACAGAGTTATCTACTTTTATTTTAAAATAGTTTTTAGATTGGTCAGTTCGAAAGTTCTTAAAAATTCAGAAAAAAAATCATAACTCGAAAACTATAAAAAGTCGCGGAACATACGTGGGGGTGATTCGGATACCCCACGATACGAGGGCCCTACATTTTATTTTTGGACGTCAATGTTCCCGCCACCTTGTATGTAAAGGTGATGTTCTGTACCTGATGTCTGTGCACAAGTTTCTCTATCAATCGTATCGATGAACATTAGATCAATACAAAATATGTAACATCTCTAACTGAAATGGGTTTGGTATTAATTTGTCACATCACACAATTTGCACTCATTTTACCCACACATACCTACCCTAGGAGTTTCATTCTTAAACTCTAAGGTGTTAAAATATTAACTTTACAGATTTCGTGTATGTAGTTGCTCAGTATCGAAAAACGAATAAATTGAGTTAAATATTTAACTAAATTGCTTCTACATGTGAAAAATTAACTTGACCCACAATTTCTTTTTTGCTTTATATTCGTGTTTCGATACTGAGCAAGTACACGAAAGTAAAGATAATTTTTTAACACCTTTTGTAATAAATATACTAATCATGAGTGCATAGTTTGTTCTGTTCCCAGCAAAGCGTGACAGACTAATTGTTAGAAGGCTCGAGGACTCTTGCGCTGTGGCGTCTCCAGTGTATACCATGTTGTACACGCTCTAAGCACGAGTATCACGGGAATTAGAAGCCAAGTCACGCTCCAAAACGAGTATTATTATTCCATTATAGGATCCGGGGAGAGGTGTGGATAGCTTAACAGTAATTATGGCGACGTACGTGCTGCGAGGAATTTCTCATATTAGTTCGCACGGGCACACTTTAATTAGGAAAGTGACAAGGCCTCTCAACTTTGTTAGTCCAGTTTTTATGTCAGACGTGTGTGTGCGAGTATGTGTGTATACGAGTATGTGTGTATGTGGGTATTGCAAGCATAGACGCAGAGCTCTGTAGTGACACGTAAGTATATACCTAACCTACGCCAAACGTTGTAATAGACCATTTATTGTAGGATTTAATTTTAAATCTAAAAGTATGAAAAGCAGTGCATCATATTCATTTCGTGTTTATTTAGATAATATTAACTATGTAAAAGTGTTAATCGATTTATTTCGCATACAATAGGCCGACTATATTACGTTGTTGATGAGGCGAATTCTGGGTCTATTTTTTGTAGACAACCATATACCAGGTACCTTCCGTAATTTAGGTGGATATTTAAATTAACCCTTTATCCATTTTAAATACAATTTCGCTAAATGCTTAACCCTCAAATCCTTTTACCCGTAAATATTTACGTGTCAAATAATCGCTATTTCACTATGAGGGGAAATGGTTTCTCTCAAAGGGTTTAAATTAATTATAACGATACTCATTGGTCGACCACCTTTAGAAACAAAAGCTTCAAAATCCAGTGATGCTAACAAAATGGCTACGATTTGAATAATAGGCACTTATATATATGGACACGCCTACATCACGGGTATATTGACTCTTGATCTATTATACTAACTTAATATATAAAGAAAAAACCAGACAAGTGCGAGGCGGACTCGCTCACCGAGGGTTCCGTACAAGTAGGTGTACGAGAGTGTCGAAATGTTTGTTTGCGACATAAACGGCCGTACCTTCTTTTCACGTTAACTTAGAAGTTTGTTTTTTTTCACAGCTTCAAGGGACCGTGAAATTAAAGGTAGTTATATTAAATGCATATACTAAATGTTTGGTCAATATTGCACGCTTTGAGTTTAAAAGTTAAGATTTTAATGGACATACCACAGGCTTGGAGATAGCTTATCAATAAGTAAAACCTGAACTGCGGAATCCCTTGGTTCGGGACACACGCCGTCGGCTTCCAGCTTCCATCACAAACGTGGTAGGATAATTTTAAATTGAAAGTTTTATAAGGTTAAAACCAAAATATAAATAAAAACGCCTTTTTGGGCTGAAAATAAAACGATTTCTTTTGTTAGTTGGTTTATTCAACCTCATGGGGAACAAATTGGCGACGATCTAGGAGATTCGCGTCAATTGTTTAACTATTGTGTCTGCTAATTGGACAGTTGAGCTCTTAAGGTTTTAATTTCAACTGAATACCTCTACGTGTTCCCAAGATAAAGGGTCTTGACAGACAGACAGACGGACAACAAAGTGATCCTATAAGGGTTTCGTGTTTTCCTTTTGAGGTACGGAACCCTATAAAGGAGAAAGAAGTAAAGTAGAGTATAGATTGCTAGCGCCCTTTTATGGGGCAGCTCCCTTTCCTTCTTTTTCTTATCTCAATATCTATTCTGTCTGTCTGTGGCCAATCTTTGAATTGAATACCTGTATCCTGTGCCCTGCTGTTTGCTGTTGTCCAGGACCCGCTGCGAATCACTTTACCATGCGAAGAATGTGACGGCAAGTTCACCCAGTTTTACTGTAACTTAGAATTGTACCCTTTTTAGAATTTGTAGAATAAGATAAATTAGGTAAATTAATGATGTAAAGATATTTTACAGGAAACGTTATAATGACTTTAGTCTACTGATGAGTTGATTCCAGAGGGAAAACTGGAATAGTGTAATTGGATGTTTCTGTCAGACAGCTCTGAGATAGGTGCGGGTTAAAACATACTCGTAATATAGAAAAAAACCTATCTACAGAACTTGACGTCAAATCGTGGGTGTAGAAATATTATTAGATTATTATTATTATCTTTGTTATTGTTTCTATATTTTCTAAAGTTCTTTCAATATGAATCTGATATCCAATAAATATCTATTCTTCATTTTAAAAGTTCAATTTGTCGCTGTTTGCTTTGTTTCATATTTCATAGCCAATATTACTACAGCGATTTTTTCCTTTGTGGCTCTGGGAATTGAGAAAATTTGTTGAATTTTCGTTGGATGTTTTCGGTTTGTTACGTTACGCTCAAGCTGTTTGAATGTAGTTGGAACAATGAAAATAGCAATATATTTGTACTATAAGCGAATAAAAAATATGTAGAATTGGGTACATGATACCACCATGTACCAATAATTTGACGACAGAATTCTGAAACAATCGTTTTTTCTACCCTAGAAAACATGATTAATTTTCAATTCACTGAAAAATTAGACGTAGTGACGCATGGACCGATGATTATTTATTTATTTCATAACATGAAAAAGGTGAAGGTGAGGTGGTGTGGTGGTGGTGGTGTTTATAAAGAAGGTGGCTGGCAGCGGATGTGTGCGAGCTGCCCAAGAAAGTAATTGGTTGGCGATCTATGGGGGAGGCCTACATTCAGCAGTGGACGGCAATAGGCTGATATATTATATAGATGCTTAGTTGGTTTGAAATCAAATAATAGTTAGACTATTGAGTTGGAAAATAACTACCTAGATGTGACGTCATCTGTATAAATTGCTATTTAATATATATGGGAAAATCGCGTTGTGACAGCTCATTAAAAGTATGTCAATTGATTGGTGGTGTCATCTACCCAAGGATGAGTCCTCATTTTTATTAATTAACTAGCTGACCGTCAGACGTTGTCCTGTCAATTGATAATTAAATTTTCTCACCGTTTAAACCTTCCCTGGACTTCCACGAATATTTCAAGACCAAAATCAGCCTAATCGGTCCAGGCATTCTCGAGTTTTAGCGAGACTAACGAACATCGATTCATTTTTATTATATAGACTACCTTCTGTCTGCGACTTCGTCTAATTCAAGTAGGTATATCATAAAACATACACATTGACTCACTGCAAAAGTGTAGCTTTCTAATCGGTCCTACCATAAACTTTCAAAATATTTGCCAAATGCAGGGCAGTTCACAGATTAAATAAGATTACCGGTCGAACGGGGTTACTTTGAAACAAGAGGTGACTTTGATAATTACCTGAAATTCTAATATTCATTTTGTTTTTTTTTAGATTTTGTATTATAATATTATTGAAAAAGATACGTAGGTTTTTATTTCAAAACTAATCAATATTCTAAAATACTTTAACTGTTTAAAATATAAAAAAGAAAGATAAAAGAAACATTGTTCCATGGCAAAAAAGGAATTTGTCGAAGTGTCGAATGCTTAAATGTTAAAAGACTTGATGGTACGGATTAGTTACGGTAGTACTGAACTAGTCATTGAAAAAAAGAAAACCGCCTTCAAAAACTAAAAAGTGATAAATAACTTAAGCACAGAACACACATTACTTTACTTTCGGAAGTCGGTAGGGGTGGCTTTGTGTTTGTTGGTTTGTATTGCCACCGACTTCCGAAAGTAAAGTAATGTGTGTTCTGTGCTAAAGTTATTTATCACTTTTTAGTTTTTGAAGGCGGTTTTCTTTTTTTTGAAAAAACTTTTTATTGTTCGCTTTTTAGTTGCCTTGACATCCAAATCCATTAAGAAACGGCAACACACTTAAAAGAGATTGTAAGTCCTCCAGTGATTGAAGAAACTAAAACGTCGTCTAAGTAAGTTTTTTTGGGAATTTGTTGATTTTCTCGAAATTGGCTGTACTACTAATTTTGATAAAATTTATATGGGACCTTTTCGGAATAAACCCCTTTCGAACAAAAAAAAATTTTGCAAATCCGTCTATATATGACAGAGTTATGCCCGAATATACATAAAAAAAATATATAAACATTCGAATTGATAACCTCCTCCTTTTTGAAGTCGGTTAAAAACAAAATTCAACGATGGTCAAATACTGGCTACTATGGTGCGTACATCCTGCATCACTGTAGGGTTAGGCAGTGGTGATTTTTACCAGTGGGGTAGGGAATTCCCATTAATCCAATATCACATTGCTCTCTCTATGTATCTAAGTCAGGTCCCTATGATCAGTGGTTACGCTTACGATCTTTAGACAACAACGAGGTAGTTTTTTAGACTTAAAAAAAAAACGATCGAAAGCCGACCCTCATTATTTTAGACAAGTATAAAAGTCTTACCTGCCAGTATTTATAAACCTTTCATCTGTTTTCAAAGTTTCCTTTGTAAAGGTTCGTATATCTTAGTGCACAATTTAAAGTAGTATTTTTATAAGAGAAAGTAGTAAACGTTAATAGCCCTAAGCTGACTGGAGACAGCACTTAGCTTTTATTTTTTATTCGCTGCTTGTTTGGTCTTCGGAGCGCCTAGCGCCTGTCTAGTTAATCTTGGTTTTTGCTCTGCAATGGCGTCAGGCGTTCATGGACTAAGGCGGCTATTAAAATTGAGGGACATTATTAGGTACTCGTTGAATTTATTGACTAGTTTTTGTTAAAATAATGTGTACTTCGACATTTTCGACTTGGATGCAATGCTGACCGAGCGAGAATTTGTTACGTTTTACAATATATTTCAGTGTCATGTTGGTGTTTGGTATGTACTAGAAATACGTACATAATCACGAATGTGGAATAAATATAAAATAAATTAGTTAAGTTCGTTTAAAATAACAACCACAGTTAAAAACGTTTAATTAAACTAAACATAGAGTTAGTAATTTCAGGACCGTCTCAATATTTGGCAAGTAACAACTTTATTTATGTAAACAGTGTAAAAGCGTCTGTTTAGTTTCAAAACATAATTAAGTGACAGAAAACTAAATTATATTCTGCCTACGTCAACTTCTCTTTTATACTTACCTATACCTACGTGAGTATGTCACCGGCTACCCTTATTGTAGGCTTGAAAACACCGTGGCTTTCAGATTATTCCACGGTTCTAAGAAACCCATTATTAATGTACCTATTCTAATGGAAAGTGTTATGGCGTACCCTTTTATTACCCCCTTTGCTTCGTGCTGCCCGCTCAGCCACTTTGCTTTGAGGGAAAATACTTTTTTACCTATTGCATACCGTTACCGTTAACGGTATATTTTTCTTTTTCCAAGCGTTCTTGGAACCTTCTACTATATTTACTTCTTTCATCGAGGTAAAATTTTCTTACCTTACAATATTTTATCGGTAAACAATAAATCTCCGCCCGCATGATCTTGGAATGAACTGAAATGGAATGTGTCAGCAGGCTCGTGATTTAAAGGAATCGTTGTGTATACAATCGTTGAGAGTATTTTTATCCATTGTTTGATTTGTTTAACCAGGTACTGGCAACCTTTCGATACAGCCTGACATTTGATGCCGATTTCCGCAATATTTAACCATTTAAATAGGTATATTGGTAGTAAGCATTTACCAAGACAATTTTCAAATTCCCTAAAAAATTCTTTATTTTAGCCTATTATAGTATTTACTTTATTTTTACTATTTATTTTAGCCTATTATAACTTTCTGACTGAGTGACACTGACAATTCAAAAGTACCTGTAAATGGTTTAATTGAAATAAATAGTTTTGAGTTTGTGTTTAAGTTTGAGCCCTGAAACCCAGTTAATTTTCAATTGGCTGTAATTATACTTTCATATAAAACCTCAGATTATGAAACAAAGGGCAGATAGACCGCGCTGAACATTGAGAGTAAAGCCAAAAAATCAAATACATATTCAAAAGCGAGTACAGCCTTCTCCTGGTCTATTTGCCTTTTTGTTTCATATTCTGAGCATAAAATAATATCCTTTCAGTTGCTTTGAAATCAATAAATAGTTAATTGAGTTGATAAATAAGTGATGTCACGCGGACGAAGTTGCGGGCAGAAGATAGTACTTGATAAACTTTTCCAAAACCGAAGGTGGTTAAATAAAATTAAAAATTAAATTTCAAATTATTTATTTTATAATAACATGCATGCATACATCAAATAAAATAACGCTCAATCTTTTTAAGGTAAGATTATGTGCGCTATCGATCAAGATTTAGTATTTAGCTGCTCACACACATGGCAGGTCTTTGTCTGATAGTGGACCCACACGTACGCCGGCTTCCGAGTTTATATCTGTAATGGCGCCTCTTCACAATCGGCCATGATGGGCGATTACACGCGAGCACGATCGTGTGGACGGGGTACTCGCCTGTACTCGCCCATCATGGCCCCTAATCGTCGTCGTGATTGCGGCGATCGGCGAATTGTCGGTTTTTTGGACACACATCAAAGGGAATCATGTAGTAGTATGCATGTAGTTGCGAGCGCGTGCCCACACGATCGCCGATCATAGACATTCACAGGAGGACAGCGAACGTTTTTTTATTGAATGTAGGTATTATACAGTATATTTTTTATAATGTGTATTTTATTATATGAATGTATAATAATGTTATTAGAATGTATATTCTTTATAAGGGAAAATGACTAGGCAGATTTAAAACTAAGATTTATTTTCTCCAGGCATTCTTCTAACTGTTAATCCATAATTATGTTCGCATAACTAGACTAAATATGTTTGGATAAAAGCAAAAATTTTTTTTTTTAATTTTATAATTTAAAACAAATGTGGATTATGATGTTAGTAATACCTTTTATCAGACTAGGTCCCTAGGGTATTTTAGAAATGATCACATCTATATCTCCTATAGTTAAATGAGAATCTGACTGACGGCTTCCTTTTAATGTAATTTTTAACATATAATTATTATTCCCTATTACGATGAATGCTCAAACACCACCATCTTCTCTTCTTTTTTTTTCGCAACTTTTCTTTCAACTATATTCATAAAATGATTGTATACGGAAATCAAATTAATGGTAGCTGCAGCTATAACCTCCACGTCTTACGTCCATCTTGAACGCTTGCCGCTCAATAAATGATCACGGACGATTGTGTGATGATGCATGCACGATGATCGTGACAATTACGTTGCCGATCACAGACGATCAACGAGTGCCGATCATGGCCGATTGTGTAGAGGAGGCATAAAATAGGTTTTTAAGATATTTTTTACTTGTCGAGGTTTTTTATTTTCTAATTTTTTGGTTGTCTCCTTAGGCAATTCATTCGAAATGCTTGGAAGATCGCAAATTAGGCTTTTAATCCTTCGCCGGAATATGAGACCATGTTACCGATATGTCAGCGTCCATTTGCGTGAGTGTGTTCCTTTATCCAATGTGGATCTAGAGGTTGCACCACTTACAACCTTTCAACAAGAACGGTAAACTTCGTTATTTTCAAAAAGGAGCCTTTTAGGCCCGCTTGTGCCGGTCAAGGTTATCTGTTAACTCTGATGTAGCAGCTTACTGGGGCCCAATGTGTATGACATTGTATATTAACCTCGTGTTAGTTTATTTAGCACATATATTATGGGCCTATGCGATAAAGGTACCCTTAGGCCCACTTGTGCCATAAACTTAACTTTTAGTATATTTTAAAACAATTTTTTTGTCTCTACCAACATTTTAACGAAGCATTCAGTATAGTAAGAAAATACCTATTTATACGAACCATCTAAAAATATAAATTTCTGAACTTATCGAAGATAATTTATTCAATCATAAATAAAAAGAGTTTGCAAAAAGGTCAACACTTACAGTGATTAAGTTAATTCACGCCGCCGCGTGCAGCGTAGGCATTTCAACTTTGAATGGGCACTTGAATCGCCAACTTCTAAATCTCTACACAGCTATGACTAATGAGTACTTAACTCACTTTTACTGCACTTTCTGAACTAATAATGGCACTTGATGAAGTTCTCCCGTGTAAAAACAGCGCGGGATGGCTACATCGACGAACTCGCTGCCTTGCTGTTGCTCATTCGATATAGCCCATTATATTTTCACCCGATTTCATCTTCAATGACTACGAAGTTGTTTTTGACTAGATAACGATATGATTCATATTTGGAAGACGTATTCTGACCATTTTGCGTCAGCAAAAAATAGCGTACTTGCCGTGAAGTGGTTGGCTTGCGTGAAATCACGTAGCAAAAAAGCTTTGAAGCTTTGAGCTTTGCCTTTTTTTTTGTTTCTTTTTAAGCTTTGGAAGCGTTGATTTTTTCAGCCACTTCCGCCATTTAAGCCATTTCAGCCATGGATATATTTGCCAATACATTTGGTTCTTATTTAAACTACTATTTACAATATTGAAATATAAAAGTTGACGCATATGTAGTGTGTTGTTATTTCACATATAACTGTGGAATATTTCCCCTTATTATATATTCGAGAATTAACTTTAACACGTTTTTAAAAATTTAAAAAATTAAAAATTGAATTAAATCAGTACAATAGTAAGGTACTTACCTTACTATTGTACTGATTTAATTCAATAAAGTTACAAAAATATTAAACGAACCAACATGAAATATTTTTTGCAACTTTTATGATGCACTGAAATGTCGGCAAAAAACAAGCGAATGATTTTAATATTACATGTTTTATGTCAGGCCGTGCGTCGCGGTGAAATATGTACAATTCCGATCGCGGTACCTTTTACAGTGTACATAAATAATTTGCTATGTATTCGCTTTGTTGTTCGCGTTTCATTCACGCCTACTTGCCTAGATTGAATAGGTTGTAAGTGTCGCACACTAATAATTCACTCCTACACGTCCCATCTCCCATGCCATCATACTCTTAGCCAGGGCCTCAAGTTTGCTATAACAATAGTGTCAGAATGGTCTATCATTGATTTCATAATTGTTGATTTTGACAAGTTTTGTAATCTACTAATTTAATGGCGTCATTATGACTTTCCAATGGTCAACCACTGACACACTATTGAAAGAAATGATATAGAATAGTAATCTCGTACAAAACGACAACTGAATGACTGACTTAGGCGGTAATCTGCTAAAATTTTGACAGTTCCTTTGATCAGTGACCTATCATTAGAACGACATTGTGAAGTCATTGCTTTTAATTCGACCGCCCAATGATCGATCATTATAAATTTAGCAGATTACGAACTTTTAGCAAAATGACAATGGGATGGTGTTGGAATGACGAAATTATAAAAATAGCAGATTTGGCCCCCTGGTCTAAGACCACGCACTTGTGTCAAAAAATTCAAATGCGCAATGCGGTATGCCGTTGCGGCCAGTCACATTTTAATTTTTATGAAACCGCATGGTATCAACGCACTGATTTGCGGTGAGCCGTCAACCGCACCGGTTGTCTAGGAGCTGTGGCGGGCCGCACTTCTATTGTTACGAATTTGTAATTGCTGTCGCGTATAACTATCAACATAATGGAAAAAAAATGCATGTAATTGACGACGACATGCGGCGGACCGCAATAGAACCCAGACGATACCGTTAGCCGGAATGTGGTGTGCCGCAAGTGCGTTTTAGGTGTAAGGAAATAGGTACTTGTAAAATTCATACACTTTTATCTGGAGATTTAGTTCAACTTTACATGAACTTCAAAACACTAACGGTTCGACAACTATACATACTACGCGCAGTCTTGCGAAAACACGCGACTCTTCCATACAGCGAAATAACAGCCCGACAGTTAATAGAAGACCCATACCGGCTTGTCCTACAACACAAACAAAAACTACATTTGCTAGACGTCACTACCCCTATCTAAGTGCCCTTTTGCACAATAATATATATAAAAAATGTAACATACATACACTAAACACACATAAATCTAAAAAAATACTAAAGAATTCCTTCTCACCCTAGATTATGATGAAACAGAAGCACTGATGAAACCTCTATGCAGATAATCATTAGTATCATGAACACTTACATACCCACAGACACCCCAACTCACTCTCTCTCTCTCTACTCACACATTACACCCACACCCACACATCACACACTTCACCCATTACACCCCACTACACGTGCTTTTTCACACGCCATTGCCACTGTTACACGTTTCAGTTTCGCAATTTTGTAAACCTAAGGTAGGTTTACAAAATTGCGAAACTGAAACGTGTAACGGACGAATGGATGACCCCTGTAACACAGGATTTTCCTAGCATCGGGGTCATTATTCACAAAATTGAAAAAAAAATGTATCATTCTAATAATGTAACATGCATTGTATTTTTCTTATTTTGCATTAAAAATATTATTATTATTATAGACAAACCTTTAATCTTAGCTCAGTTACAGCAACTTTTACAGGCTTGAACAAAATACTGAGACAGCAAAATTTATTTTTCATCATCATCAGCCGAATGACGTCCACTGTTAAACATAGGCCTACCCCATAAAACGCCACCACGAGCGGCAACCTGCGGCAAAATTTATTTAGAAGCATATATGTACTATTAATGTTTTTAATGAAATAGAAAATCTGAAGTATATGAAAATCTTAAACTGAAGTTCTAGTCGTGTAGCCTTTCGTTAAGCTGAAAGCAACTATGTGAAACATATTATGACGCACGTGTTACTGAATAACAATGTGTTTGTGGAAGCTTATCACAAGGTTTATATGTTGCATAATTATTATAATAAGGTTCGATGCTCGTATTCATTGAGTAATTATATCCTGATTCTATACAATTAATCGAAAAGAAAGAAATAAAATATTTTATTAGAACCTTAGCAAATAATGACAATGGTCAAGTCAACCATTACTTATCCTCGACCTTCTGGTCAATTCTAAAAAATCACTGATAATTATTTATTCATTATCAGTTATTTAGTCATAGTACTTGAATTCGTGTTTTATTACATCTGAATAGACACTATTCACCAAATCACCACAGATATATTAAAAAATGGAACAGGATTTGAAAAGAAATATGTGCCAGGCAATTTTATCGGCATCTTATCCGAATGTGTTAAAACAGACTCCGAGTTTTAGAAAGAGACGCACAAAGTATGAGTGACAAAGACAACGCTCTACAAAGCAGAACTTTTCTAAATCTGGATGTGACTTTTCTAATGAAGACGTTTTCGATATAATAACAACATTGAATATTTGTTACAGGAAATTCAGCACGACCTGCTATTATTGTATTTTGAACATTTTGTGCTTTTTGAAGAACCTTACAACACTTAAAAGGTCATAATTATGATTGGAGTGGTATTCAGCTGACATAAACGAACAAACATTCGAACGTAGCAAATAGATTTGTATGGAAACGATGTTAATATGTGTTAGTTTATTTTTTTATCTGTGGGTCTTAGTTGCCTGTAAATAATTATTATTTATTATGAAAACATATGCATTAATTTATAAATACATTTTTGACTCAGTAGGTATAGATTATTCAAAGAAATGAATAAGGATAAGCAACATTATACATTTGATCATTGCTACACAGGCAAGTCCTTATCCCTA
Source organism: Charanyca ferruginea (assembly GCA_947361185.1). NCBI lineage: Eukaryota > Metazoa > Arthropoda > Insecta > Lepidoptera > Noctuidae > Charanyca > Charanyca ferruginea. The sequence continues at coordinate 12,524,240 of OX376059.1, read as the reverse complement.
TGTTATGTAAACACAAGATTGAGAGAGATTCGACACACAAGTGGTATTGTGAGATAAAAGGAAAATCCTACACTTCAGGTAGAAATAAATGTGATATTGATACAGCCGCGGTTTCGCTTTCCCTAAACAAACACCCCGACTAGTTTTTATTTCCATGGTAATGTGTATAATTCCGAGCCCATGTCTCCATAATGCCATGCCGGGAAACCCAACACGAATCGAAAAGGGAGAATTTGTATTAATGCGGGTTGGGAAGCTTGGTAAAGCTTTTATAAGTGATGAGATTCAAGTTCAAATGCTCCAAATTCTGAAGTTTGAGTTTTGTAAACTCCTTGGTAGACCTTTGGTGAGCTTTCAAATCTCAAAGTTTGTTTGATTGACACAAACATAAGGTTCTGATAAAGAATATTGATTGCCGGCACACAAATGGATTTTGTTGTGTTAAAATGATAGTCTAATCAAGTATTTATTTTGCACTAGCTTTTGTCAACTAACCTCACTGCGATCCCCAAGACGTCTGCCAAGCGTGGGGATTATGGCAACGCCCCCCATTTAGGGGGGAGGCCTTTGTTCAACAGTGGACATCTTCAGGCTGATGATGAGGTTGATGATGAGCTTTTGTCAACAGCGACGACCTACGTGAAGGGTGAAAAGAAAACCGCGATGAAAAGAATCCCTTGCCACGGTCTCTCCGTAAACTAAATTCTTTCATCCGTTGAGTACTCTTATTACAAACACAGTAAGTGACTACTCACTTACTGTATTTGTAATAAGAGTATATAAAAACAGAAACACAGAAAACAGAAACGCAGTATAGAAAAATTACTTTTCGCATTGCAGGAAACAATCAAACCGAACGGAAATACATTTTCCCGGGATCAATTTTACCACAATTCAACTGTAAAAAATGGTCTATAATACTAGCTCTTACCTGCGACTTCGTCCGCATGAATGTTGGCTATCGCAGATGAAGACGAAGTCGCGGATTAAAAAGTAGCCTATGTCCTTCCCCAGGGTTCCATCTGTCTTTATACCAAATTTAATCAGAATTGGTTCAGCTGTTTAGTTTATCTTATGTATGCATTCAGAAAGAGATCGTCTACCCACAGTTGGTTTCACTTAGGTATTTAGAGTGTTGCTTCCACTTTTACCTATAAGCTTCTTGGGTATTGATAGGCGTTAGTACCTTGAGCACGGTGTGTAGACGGTGTTGTGAAAATGTAAGAGACAGAGTTACTTTCGCATTTATAGTATTAAGTATGGATTATGTCGCTTCCAGTGTACCTTAACCATCTGTGTTCCTTTACGTATTAATTAATATGCAATATGTTTGTTATTTCGCAAGGGTTTCTCAGCACCCTCGTAATAATATAATACGTACCTGCTTAATATCTACAGAAGATGGGTTGCGTGGGATTTACGCACCCTTCTCCCTTGGTTAATAAAGATTACGTGGAGTTGAGACTAAGGAGGCGTGCGCGGCTGCAGACTTCATACACATTTTAATATTCATTGAATTTTAAATACATAATCCGTCTACATACGCCTATCAGGCTTATCTTCAGATTTCAATCGTTCATTGTTGCTACATGTGTTAAAGAAAGTCGTAAAGATTATGATCAATTATGAAAACGAGAATAACACAAAAAAAAAATTCTTGAAATGTTTACACGATACATAAAAGAATAATTTTGATTTAGCATATCCTGCACATGGCATACTTATATACTTTTATATATTCACTGTTAGCGATTTAAAAAAAGAAATAACGTAACCTAACGTCTGTCGTCTTATCTTCTAAATAGTCCTTAAAAGTATAATAGGCCTGAATAAAAGATTTTTAAAGTATTCTTAAGGTCTTTGTGTTTTCTTTTTAGAGCTTGTAAGCAAAAAGACATACAAAAGTATATTTTCTTTACCAAAAATGCTCAACGGCTTTCTAGATCGGGACGGTGACTGATAAACGGCAAGTCCATAGCTCTTTTATCGCCGTTTCATTGTGGGATCCCCTTTGTTTATCGCCATCAGTTAATTTTTCCATGACCTAGCTATGGAGATCTAGTTTAACGCCGGCGACTGTTCCGAAATTTGCCTCCTACGGGAATTTGAGGGTCGCCCTTTTTTATCATTGGATCTAATAAAGTTATCGACGAACTATAGATGTAGATATTTATATTTATGGGACTACTTACCTCTGGGAAAAGACCTTGCGAAAATTATAAGAGCAAAGTTTTTAGAAAAAGCATATTTTATTCTAAAAAGGGCATGAAGTAAGAAGTACAGACAGCGTCATCAACTTTTTACCCCCACGTTTTAAAATTTCTTCGAATAGGGGGTAAGCAGTTGATGACGCTGTCTGTACATAAATCAGGACGTCAGTTTTTATCAGAGATGTATTTTATATTTCTAGGATTTTTGACTGCAATGTACCTATTTGAAGGTACTGGGTTCAATTTTATAAAAACCACATCTCACACTCACACTCAACAATGAAACCCTCTAACATTTACTAATTCACCATAGCACACCACCACACAAAGAGAGAAACTGACTACTCATTGTAATAATAACACAAAATTAATTACTACTCATCTTAGTCTAATACAATATATTTTATAACTAAATAATTTAATGTTTTTAAGTATGTACAATATTTACAAGAATAATAAAAAGAAAACCTAAAATATTAAACCAAAAAAATAACACAATAAGGCATCATAGAATTCGTCCACATCGCCGTTATCTGGAAATGTACCCAAAAGACTTGCATTGCCACGTTGGATGGCAGTGCTTAATCTCTGACCAAGGTAAAATCCAGCTCATGGATCACGGGAAGTGTCAACCAACCTTTTGGACGTTTCCTTAAAAAGAAGATGAGCACTCGGACCCCACGACCCGAGGGTTTCAACCCCAAACGGCTCGAAAATAAGGTTCACACCAAGGTTACTATAAAATGATTAAGTAACATTCAATAGTATTGTAAAATGCTAGCACTTACGAAACCAGATCGAATGTAACTCGGCTGGCGCTGTAAGCCGAAATACAGGTTCGTCCTAGTTCGGCTTCACTTGCTAAAACTTTTGTGTACAAAATACTGTTATATAACATAGCATCTATCTGTAAACCTTAATACCTAAGTACTTTTTTAACAGACTTCAAAAAGGAGGAGTTTGTCAATTCGAATGTTTATATATATATTTTTTTTTATGTATGTCCGGGCATAACTCTGTCATATATAGACGGATTTGCAAAATAAAAGGGGTTTATTCCGAAATGGTCCCATATAAATTTTACCGAAATTGTTCCAGCCCTTTTTGAGAAAATCAACAAATTTCCAAAACCAAATACTTAGACGACGTTTTAGTTTCTTCAATCTTTGGAGGACTTACAATCTCTTTTAAGTGTATCGCCGTTTCTTAATGGATTTAGATGTTAAGGCAACACTGAAAAACCAAAAATAAAAAGTTTTTTTCAAAAAAAAAAAAAACCGCCATCAAAAATCAAAAAGTGACAAATAAGTTTAGCACAGAACACACATTTCTTTACTTTCGGAAGTCGGTGGCAATACAAAACAACAAACACAAAGCCACCGTGCGCGCGCACCGTTTTTGTGAAATAAAGATTATTATTATTATTTTGACCGATTAGGCCGAGCAGTAATAATAAGTTTTTCCAATAGAATTTTTCCTTTGCATTCTTTGCATTTTTCTTTCGTAGTCTAAGTTTTGCTAGGTTGATAGCAAAAGGTACAAAGGATAAATTAAACGAACCTTACGAAATATGGGTGTGTTATAAGTACACCCTTGCTTAACACTAAGTAGATATATCATTTTATGTATGTTTCGAAGTAGGTACAGACAACAGCAAAAGTAGATGATCAAAATCAGAAATTCAATACTAATGAACGGAGTTCGCGGCAGAACTGTGTGGCGTCGAAGTGATTCAAAAGTATGCGTTTGACAATTAATAGTCTTTGAACAATCACATACTTTTTTGCAGTTGACAGTACTATGAAGTAAATTAATTCATAACTAGGTAAATACCTCGTTCAGCCTATTTCTAGTTTTATTATTACATACCTACTTATCATTAATTATTTATTTATTATTAAGGTTTGCCAACAGCTTTTGAGTACATTGAATCTAAGTATAATACAGAGTAAATCACGGACAATAGTCCGAACTAATAATAATTCGTTTTCGTAATCGTTGCTATAATTAATGACATCACGATCCATTCAAATACTGCAATAAATATACTATTTTGCAAGGTAATGTTACAAAACCAATCATTCATAATATTATTTAAATGTTTAGAAATATAAATATTTAATTGAAAATTAATGCCAATTTAATGAATTATCAAATTACAAATCCCGTCTTAAGCACTTAGGACTTAGCGCTTAGCATTTAGGCTTTTAAGTACTTAGGTATTACGTAGTACTATTAAGTATTCTGTGGTATAGGTTAGTCTTTTGAGCACCACGGTCACATATAGGCAACAAATGAAAACTTGCCTAACACACCTTGCCACAGTTGGTTATAGCCCGACAAGAAAACGTTTCTTTTCTTCTTTTCTCTGTTTCTTTTTCCTATTACATATGAGGCGGTGAGCGAAGAGTGGCCTATCTTTTCCAGACACAAAGCATTTTAAATTGTGTCTGGAAAAGATAGGCCTCTCTCTTAGTATTATTATTTGTAGGTATTTACGGTGAATTGTGTCTTGAGGTGGCGGCACGCGTGTGCGTCTATGCTCTGGCGTTCAAAAGGTTTATGGCCTTTTATACAAAACTGCGATTACGACGTCGCATCGCACAGGTCTGCCTCTCTCGTCTCTCGTCTCTCGTCGTAACATACTTTTACTCAGCATATTTCTGCGATACGACATTGCATCACAGTTTTGTGTGCAAGCCCTATGCTTGAGTATCGTTCTAATGCGGACTTTTCGGAAGCTTGACTGGCCGCGCTACCGCTGGAGACAGCTAAAAGGGGTTATTCGCACACTCCCTCGAATGGTCTGCCCCGCGGTGGTGGATGGGATTTGTTTTTTACCAAAATAGTTTTTAATTTCGGGGGTAGGTGTCAATATGTTTTTTCAACTGCCACCATTTTAAAACTTATGTAAATTGGGGGGCAGACTGTCATCCACCACCGTGGGGGCACATCATTCGGGGGCTAAAAGTAGTTAATCAGAAGCTAGTCCTAAGAAATGAAACAACAGTATACATTATATATTTATCTATATTCAGGATCTTAATAGTTTACTTTGTCACTAACTAATCAATAATTAAATTAAAATCTACATGTACAAAAATTGATTTATATACACGAATTCATGCAATTACTATACTTAATCTAATTGGTAGGTACATAATGACCATGACGCTCGTTACTCGAGGAATTTACAAATACAATTAATATAATATAGGTATTCGACGAAATTCATCATTTTGACATTCAAGTAAATCCAAGTTTTTAAAACTTCCGCACTAATTAGGGTTGTTATTTATTTTAAGTAGCTAATTGCTAATTATATTTAAATTACAATTTAACGTCTTTGTGAACCAGTTTGACGATTTCTGCAATAATTAAAAATTGACGATCATCAATTACATTCTTAAGATTATGAATTTAATACATGAAGATCGTACCTAATGCGTTTTCAATGACACTGAGTTTGAGTAAAAATTATCGAATAAATATGATTTATTCTGAAAATGGGGACACACAACATTCCACGTAAAATAGTTCGCATCCAAGCACTCGTGGCGAGGAATGGAGGTCCTGTGCAATGGTGGTCCATTATCTATATCCACTAAACGTTAATGTCTCTATACGAATGGAATATTATGTTATATTTACACGCACACACAGACGCACGAACATTTGGCACAAAGAGGCGTTTCACGCTCACACACGGGCCACGGCACGATCCACTACAGGTTCTGAGCAAATATAGGTATGCGGAGAGATATCTACACAAGTACTTCGTAGCCTCACCTATTAGTCTCCTCTTATTATATTGGTGAGTTCTTATTCTACTTATTTACATCTCACAATCAGTCGTAAATAGTTAATATTTTGGCAGATAATTTCCATTTAATAACTATTATTTTAATTACAGAAATATTGTTGTTACAAAATAAATATCAAACGCGACATAACCTTCTGGGTTGGCACTGTTAAGTCCTAAATAGGCCGGACTAAAAGCTGCTAAAAATATCATGCAAAATGTAAAGTCGTATCGTATAAATTCCGAAATATGAGTCTGATTTCGATCTAATAATGTTCGGTTTCATAATGATAAAATTATTTCACAACCTGTTACAGTATGTTTTGAAGTTACTGACTAATCTACACAGAATGGATGAAACGTTCTATTCGAGTATTATTAGTTAGGGTTCGAGATTAAAAAGAAGATATTGTCAAGATTGTGTCAAGTCTCAGTAGGTGAATATATTTCTAGAAGGGTCTAGAAGTTGCTGTCGTAGTCGGAGCGGCGGCGCGAGAAGTGTGAGCGCGGGTACTCGCCCGTGTAACCGTACACCTGGGAGCCACCGCCCGTCTGCCCGTACAGCTGCGATCCACCGCCGTATCTGTCGACACAACACACATCTATTAACATACATAATATGTTGACACATTTAAAACTTGGCCGACCCTGCCCCGGCAGCCAAAGTTTTGCCATGAAACAAGCAGCAGCGGTTTTCCATGAAACATGCAAGGCAGGGTAACGGTGCGGGAAAAGTTTGCGGCAAAAGGAAGCTCTGATCGTCTCTAGTGTATTTTATGGAAAGTTGAACAAACGGTACAAAAATTCTATAGTATCGGGCGATACTTATCCGGTAAGCCGGGCCACACCTGCCGTCTGTTTTATGAGTTTAAAAAAGAACGGAGTACATAAGGACATTATTCAATAAAGTATCTTTAAATTTGGTTAAGTTAAAGCCGTACAGTTCAATCGGTGAAAGGTTAAGCTACGCTAGCCGCAGCTGGTCTGTGGATGTTTGACCATCCCTTTCATACCGAGTTCAAGCACGTGAAGCCGTTGGTTTCGGCTGTCATTTGTAGATCTTTGGCAGTCGTTACGGGTAGTCAGGAGCCAGAATGTCTGACAACCAGTCTTACCAAGGGGTATCGTGTTATCCAGTAACTGGGTTGTAGAGGTCCAGTCGCTCCATGTAGAACACTGGTATTCAGTTGCATCCGGTTAGACTAGAAGCCGACCCCAATATAGTTGAGAAAAGGCTAGCCAGATGCTGATCTTTAATTTTTAAGGTCAAATGTAAGTTCGTACCCATAAGCATTCCCAACAGGCCCGTAGATCTGCGAACCTCGACCCGAGTCGGGTGTGTAATGTTGCATGTATTTCTGGAGCTGTGGTGTCCACTCCGACCGCCACGAGTCACCCGGGTTAGGGTAAGCCAACTGCTCGATGAAGGCAGTTGACATACGCTGGACAAAGAAAAACATTAATTAATATGAGAAAATACTAGATAAAATAAATAAAATATTAAAACCTAGAACTCGATTTACCTTGCCCGAAGGAAGATACGGCAATTCACGTTCTTTCACTGGATGCACATCATCAAAGCCTCCCATATGACTCTTATCCAAATCGCGGAGCATTTCTTCGCTAAGAGGTATGGGTTGTTTTGCTTTCGCACTCTTCTGTCGATTAACCAACTGTGAAAAACAATAGGGTTATTTGCAACCTAGAAATACATATGCTAATAATATATTTTTAAATAAATTCGAATCTGATTGACTTACTACTGTGACTCCAAATATAACAACGAACAGAAGAGAAGCTAGGGCGATAACAATCACGGCAATGCCCCACTGTGGCAGGAGCGATTCTTCGTCAGGAGTCACCGGCGTTGGTGCCTCACGCTTTGGTAAAACTATACAAAATAAAGAAATAAAAGTCAATTATTGTCAAACATATACACACACACATGAACACATACACATGAAAATACTAATTAGATAATAGTTTATTCACCTATGAACTCGGTGTAAGCAGGGTCCATAACGAACTTTCCGATTTCTAATTTTCCAGCAGACTTATCAATAGTCTTAGTCATTTTCTCATTGCTTTTCTTCATTCTTTCCTCATCAGGTTGATCACCTAACATCATGTCAGGATCAAAGTCATCATCTTCTGGTTCTTCGGTAACTATTTCAACCACAGAACCAGGCCTTGCGTCATGAAGAGATTTGTGGAACATTTTCTTTAAATCCAATGTGTCCACTCTGTCCTCCACCTCTTTGAGTTCAATGAAGTAATCCACAAGAACGGAGCCTTCGCTAAACCCGTCAATTCTAATACCCTTATACCATTTACGCAGAAAGTCCGATTTCGAATATACGGAATTTAACTGTAAAATAGAAAACATTTGATAAAGCATTTCAAAAGTAAAAGTCACATCTAGTGTGTTTGCAGATTAGTTTGCAAGTAAGTTTTCATTTTAACTCACCTCTTCCTTAACATCAGTGGCAAGTCGTTTCCACTCTACAGTATTGTGATCTAATAATTCTGGTATCCATTTGACTCCTGAAAAAGTAACATATTTATGGTTTGGGTGCGTAATTTCATTAAGTCAAAGTCAAATCATTTATTGCAATTAGACTATTATGGCACTTTTGATCGTCAAATGGGAAAAAAATATTCTAGTTACGTTAGCATCATAACTAATTGATATTAGGAATATATATATATATGTATTTAGAAACATGTTTATCATCAACCATTTGAATTTAGCCTTTTGCAGTCGATAGAGTATTATAGTATAGAAATACCTGAAACTATTTTTATCGTAGCAGCGATGTCACATTCTTTTTTACATAATCCTGGAGTGGTCGGTGGAGGGGGAACTGGTGTCGTCGTGGACGTGGTCACAATGCGTCGTGTCGTTGCTTCAGTACTAAATTCTGGCAGTGGGCTCGTAGCAGTGGCATTCCTTTGAGCTTCTAGAAGTTTTTCTATCGAAAATGGTGTCGTAGACGGCGATGGCCAACCAGTGAATTCAGTTGAAGCCCTGAAAAAATTACGGAGTCAGTCAGATTTTTGCAAGTAGTACAATGTACCACCATGATGAAGAATTAAAAGAAACGGAATACCTTATAGGCCAACCCTTTTGTATTTTTGGTGTATCTGGAACAGGACCCAATGGTTTAGGAGTAGTCGTTTTTCTTTGTATTTTACCACCTGGTCTTGAAGGGAAAACCAGTTTAATCATGCCTCCAGGAGCTTTAGTCGTACTACTAGGCGGCACTTCTTCAACAGTTTCGTTTAATTTAAATCCAGGTGGCAGTAGACTTGCAATATCAGCGACTTTGAGCTTGATTAACGGAGTTTCAGCAGTGTCTTTTTCTGTTTCATTTAATTTAAATCCAGGTGGTAATAATGCTGATACATCTATTGGTATAGCATTGACTTGAGATTTGACTTCGACTTTTGGTTTTTCTGTCACCGTAGCGTTTAACTTAAAATCTTTTGGCAAGAGATCAGAAATATCAACTTCTTCGACTTTGTCTAAAATACCAGATTTCGAAATTAATTTAGCTTCGTGGCTTTCAGTGCTTGGAGGTTTATAATTTGACGGTAATAGTTTACTGAGGTCATCTTTTTGAAGTTTTATGATGATATCTTCTTGAGGCTTATTTTCTTTAGGCTTATATTCCTTGGGTAGTAAAGATTTATAATCTAATACAATAACTTTATTTTTTGCGCTGATACCGGATGATCGACCCTGTGTTCCATTAATGTTAGGGACCTCATTAGAAGACTCTGGTGCACTAGTAGTCGTAGTAGTAGTGGAAGTAGTTGTGCTGGTTCGTTTGTTTTTAAATGAGAGTCTTGATTTATAACCAGCAGGCAGTAGTCCAGCTATGTCATCCATTACAGTGACTAAGGCAGGTTTTTTCTTAGGCTTAGGTGTAGTTGACGAGGTCACGCGATGAGCGAATTTTTTTATTTGCACTGGTAATGGATCCGGAGATGACCTTTCTGTTGCTGAAGGAGACGAAGTGCTCTTTAATGTAAATACTTTTATAGGCGACGGAGTAGTAGTAGTTGTAGTTGTAGTAGTAGTTGTGGTTGTCGTACTTTCAGTAGTTGATTCAGTTATTAGCTCAATATTTTTATTTTCATTATTTAACGATCCAGATAACACTGCGCTCGACAGTTCTGACTGAATACTATCCAATTTGTCGTTAATATTTTCGGTTGATGACGGAGTACTCATTAGACCATTAGTTTCTAGTCTTGGGTCTTTTGTCACAGGCTCCTCGTCGTCTTCATCTTCTTCTTCGCTTTCGTCCGCTAGCACTTGTTTTTTTTCATCTTGTTCTACGGTTGGAAAAGGTAAGAAACGAGCACCTGAAACACTTCTACTAGTCTGAACTGATGCAACTACAATCCAATTTTCAGTTGTTACTGGAATTGAAGAATCATTCATTTGGTTGCTAGTAGGCGAAGTACTTTCAGAAGCTGTACTTAGCTTGGTAGTGCTTGGTGCAAAAGTTACGTCTGGAATCGATATAGTCCCATTAACTACACTCTTAGTGGTAACAACGGACACTTCTTGACGTACAATTGATGGTGTTTCTATCGATGACAAATCTTCATCAGAATCAGGTGCACTATAATTAGTAATCGGAGTTTCTTTTTCTTCACTATGCTTGTGGTCATTTTGGTCTATTACAGTGGAGTCTACAAAATGTTTGAAATTATCATCTTTAACCATCGTGTTTTCGGGTTTCATTACTAGAATGTCAAAAGATTCCGTATTATTTGTCTTTGCTAGTTCTGTAGGTTTTACAGGTTCTTCAGTTGTGTCATAGTCATCGTCATAAGTATCAATGACAGTTGTATAAGTGTCAGTAGCATGTTTTGTAACATGAGGTTCTTCAGTGGTATGTTTAACTTCAGTATTGTCAACTTCACTGCTTTCAACATCATCATAATATTCCACATACTCTCCCTCGTCTTCTGTACCGTCGTTTTCATGATCTTCATCAGCATGGTTACTACTTTCCGTAGTTGTTGTAGAAGTGGAAGTAGTTGTGGTTGTTAATTCGACTGAACCTTCTTTTGGATAATTGTCTGCATTCATAGAACTCGCGTCAGGTTTACTGTCATCGGTAGATTCAGATTCTGTTTGATTGGATTTAATGACTTCCACATCAAAAGAACCTTGAGTATTCTTCATGAGCTCCCTAAAAGAACTAATATCTCTTATGTCATCTTCAAGTAAAGGTTCTATATCTAGGAGTCCCTTATATTCAGTGGAAGAACTTTGATGTAAATTGGCATTCGTTTTGGGTACATCGAAATTGTTGTTATTAGAAAATGCGTTGTTTGGTGTATTTTGAAAATTCGTGTTTTCATTTATAGCAGGTGAATCTGATTGAGTGAATCGTGGAGTGTTAGGTTTAACATTCAGTCTTTGTTTGATTGCGAGTTTATGAGGGTTATAAGTGGTCACCCTGTGATGGTCAAATAAGTCTTGGTTATCATTTTCAATATCTTCTTCGTGTGGTATATGACCGCTCTGTCCATTGCTCTTTAAGCTATTACCGTCAAAAGGCATGTTTTTAAATCTGTTATTTTGCAAGTAGTCAATATCAGGATTGTTTAAAGTAATTTGACCCAAAAATGTTTCTGGTTTCGAAGGATCATTTTGATACGCTACAGAGTGTATTTGTGGCACGTCGGGCCTTTTAGTTGAGGCTGGGTGTACGAATTGGAAATTGTACGGTAAAGCTGGCCTAAACCTGGATCGTTGTGCGGTAAATTCGGGTTGGTTTACATAATATGGCGTTCCGGCTTGACTTCTGCCTGTCGGTAATTGAAAAGGTGTCGGATTTTGGTTGTAGTTAGGGCTAGGAAACCTGGTTTGACCGTCATGGTAGAGTGGCTGCTGCACAGTTGGCGCAACTCTGTAGTTGTCCCCATGTTCGAAAAATGAAGATGGGCGAGTGTTCGGAAATAAAGGCGGTTGAACTTGAGCAAAACTTTTTTCTACCGGTGATAAGTAATAATTAGCATCTGAAACAAGTACACAAAGTAAAATTAATATTCATATTATCTCAGAAAGATTATTATAATATTGATTGTAATGTAAAATTGATCAGGTAAGTCTTAAATAAGTTTTGTAAAGAAGACACAATATACAGTGCATTGCACCGGGTCCTGATTTTTTTGATTGCGGTATGTAATCGTAAAATAATGTGAGAAATGTATGAGGTATTTTCGCAGAATGCAGATTTCTGGAATAATATATAGCTTTATTGGCCATATAAAATGCAGCATTTATTTAAATAGCTTTATTACCTTCACTGATAAAATAACAGACTTTTTAAGCATAATTCAAGTTAGGACCGTTTGGGAACGACTCATTCTAAACTTACTTTATATAATTATTAAAACAATACTCCCTCAAAAACTGTAATAATTAAACTAATATTAATCAAAAGTTAAAAAAAAACCTATTCAAACATCACACAATAATAATAATATATCGTATTATAGCATAAAGGAGCAACCTGTATCTCCAAATACATTCCTCAACTACTAGTTTATAGTGAGATAAGCGGTCACTAGTCCGCTTGGTTGCCGATGTTCGCCCGCCAATATTACGTACTACTGTACCTGTAATTTGCTTATACCCTCTTTGAGTAAATATTACCTACCTATGTTTTAGTTTTAGCTCATGTAGTCGATGATTTTGATGCACGGTAAAACTCTAATGAGTTTATGTTTGCATCATCTCAAATATGTAATACCTATATGTAATTTTTAATTGGCAAATAAATAAATTAAAACAAAAATTTAAGAAAAAATAAGTTCATCTTCTACATTCTCGTACGTATAACGAGAAAGCTTTTGAATTTAAAATACATTAAGTTGGTATTTTCATAATTTACCCTGTGACATTCCAAATGCTTGCATATTTTAATGATCCTAAAGGTAATGCCTTAGTTTGCTGATAACCGGGGGTAATAATAGGCAATAGGCTACAAAGGTGGGATATGTGGGAATCTGAGGAATGCATCAGAATCAGCTAATGAGCTGCTGGAATTAACTGTAATGAATTACAACAAACGAGCGAAGAACGTGATTCTCGAGTTAGTTGTGACGTCATAAATCCGAAATATTTCACACGTTACGCGATTTGTGAACGTTACATGTGTACGTAATGTACTCGTATCAACTGTATATGACTTTGATGTACTGCTCAATTTTATGTAAATTAACATTTTGTTAAATAATAATAATAATAATAATAATTCATTTATTTCAGGCTGCATAGGCCCATAGATAAATACCTTAACCTAAACATACATATTTTATAATTTCAACCTTGTGTTAATAGAAACGACTTAAGACTATGTTAGTAGCACTTCACTAAATTGCACTAAGTTGACTGTGTGCTGTCCTGTGGCACTTGCCCGCGGAAGCGACGGAACACCACGTCCTGCGGCCAAAAGTCTTCTTCCATGACGAGGGGCAAGAAACAATTCGGTACTCGCACCACAAACGCCTTGAAATTGACGTTGCGGCGCGACTCCAGTAACTGCACCCTCGGCGTGTACTTTATCTTTCGGCGCACGTACTCTACGATGTCCTCCGCCTTAGTGGTGTAGTGCAGGCGGGAGATATACACCGGTGTGTTCGGCTTAGCGGCACGCAGACTTACGTCGGGCTCCGTTGGTGCTTTGCCGCAGCGGTTCTCGATCTTCCGTGATCGGCGCTTCCTCCTCTGCACCGTCACAAAACCATCCCCATTATCAGCCTTATTCGGCGCCTTTTCCGGCACAGGCTTCATACTAGCAGCCACTCCGTTCTGGTTTGCATGCATTATGTATGTATTATTCGACGAATTTGAAGCTTTTTAGAAGTTTAAATTCGTAAGCATTTTCTGAAAAAAGAAATCTACAATTATATCCATGTTTTTAAAATATGTGTTTTGTCAAATTTATTTTATGTCTAATGATAAGGAATTTTATCAAAATCGTTCCATCTTTCCTAAAATAAATATGTGAATTTATTTGCACCTTTCAAGGTTAATCCCCAATAAATCAACAATCATCTATCAATCAGTCTATCTATTCTTAGCATAGACACACAGACATAACAACAGTTCCTTAATCCATAAGTAAGTTATTGAATGATACATCATAAACCACAGGGGAAGATAATAAATAACACGATTAATAAAAGTGAGTGAAAAGTAATCCTATTATTCGTCCATAAACAAAGTTAGTGTACAAAACAACTCCTCACTTGTGGAAAACTGGAGAAAAACAATATCGTAATGGCTTCGGAGTTTACTTTGTATGAATTTTTGTTGTAGTCTGCTTTAGTACAATTTTGTGAGTGAAGGATATTCTTGTATCAGCTAATGCAAAGAGAAAAATGCAAATGAATGTTTCTGAAAATTCCACAACTTATTTCATATGTTCGGATAACGAGGGCTTGATATTCTCGGTTGATAAAAATATCTATCATATTAACGTACAGTAAATGACAGTTGTTTGTCTTATATAGAAGAACTTGATTCGACTATATGTCAGTAATCTCACGGAAAAGAAATATGACCTCTGGGAAGAAGGTGACTGGAATATTAGGTCTTTACATATGAAATTGCCGCTCGGTATCAAAAAATTAAAAATAACATTTTTAAAAGAAATTATATATTTAGTCAATCGAAGTATGTACCATTGTTATCGATACACTTTCGCCATTTTATCGGGAGCTCATTGATCCCTTTGGTAAAAAAATCCTGGGAGCGAGAATCGATGAACTGCTTGAAGGCTGTTTAAACTGCCTCATCAGAATTGATTTTTTTCCAAATTTCGGAATAAATGGTAATCGTTTGGGGCAAGATCTGGAGAGTATGGTGGGTGACGCAGAGTTTCCAGTCGCAGCTCCTCTAACTTGGCGACCGTCTGATGTGCAGTATGTGGTCGAGCGTTATCCTGAAGGAGCAATGGGCTAGAGCAATTGACCAATCTCGGTTGTTTAATGGTGAGCTTTTCCATCATTGTTTGCAACTGTTGACAATACATGTCTGCAGTAATCGTTTGGCCTGATCTCATGAAGCTGTAGTGGATGACACCAGCACAGGACCACCAAACACTAACTAGAATCTTCTTTTTGGTCAGTTTTCGCTTGGGGCAAGGTTTTGCCGGTTTTCCAGGGTTAAGCCATTGTGATGATCGCTTGCGATTATCGTACACGATCCACTTCTCATCACAAGTGACAATACGATTTAGAATTCCCTGATTATTGTGACGATTGAGCAAGGAAGCGCAGCAACCGACGCGTGTTTGTTGGTGTGTTTCAGTCAATTCGTACGGTACCCACTTTTCGAGCTTTTTTACTTTTCCAATTTGACGCAAATAGATAGTGATTGTTTTGTCACTTACTCCAAAGGCTGCTGCTAATTCAGAAGTGGTTTGAGATGGATCCGCTTCAACTATCGCCTTTAATTCTTCATTATTCACTTGAGTATCCGGTCGTCCACGAGGCTCATTTTGTAAATCAAAATTTCCAGAACGGAAACGTTGAAACCAAAAACGCACCGTTCGTTCGTTAGCGGTGCTTGGCCCGTACACGTCGTTAATCCTTCGAGCCGTTTCTGCTGCACTGGTGCCACGGTAGAACTCATATTCGTAAATATCGCGAATTTTTAATTTCTCCATTGTTGTTGCAATAGCAATTTTCAAGCCCAAACAAATGACGATAAAACAAATGAAACACGAATTTTAAAACAATATTCTTTAGTCTTTATTTTGAAATAATTTTGAATTTGGAATTCCTAATCAAACACAAAATATTTGATTTCAAAGTTGCCAGTATTAAGTATCGGCAATTTCATATGTAAGGACCTAATATAACAAAAGAATGGAGACATGTGTACTCTTGTCAAGCGTAGTGATTTTGACCAAATTACTGCTGGGGGCTTACTATGGCCTCTTAAAGCAGGGCAGAAATTGCCTGGAAGTTGAACTGCCCTGCTTTTTTGTACTATGGCATCGATAAAGCAGGCCTGCTACATTGACGTTTACAAAATCCGTTCACCTTTTTTTTGTACAGACTTTTTATACCATTACATGTTATTTGACAGCAGCAGGCCGTCTATTGAGCGGCTGTAATGTCAAAATAAGCGATCTTGAAAAAGTTACTATTTACAAGCTTATTCAACATTGTTTTGGAATCTAAATTGATATTCGAGGTAAGCTGTTGTGAGGACTCACTTAAAATTTGGTTGATAAGACTTTCTGAAGTCGATAGTATAAAAAATGGTAACATAAGTGTTTATTATTATTAACACACCTTTTCTCCTATTTTTAGAGATGTGTGACGAGTACGAAATATTTGGATATTTGGAGAGCATTTGTTATTTTTGACTATTTTGACTAGTTTCTTTATGACTATTTAAAAACTCTCAAAGGTGAAATTGGGTCATACTAACACGTCTTGTTTGTGTTTCACTAAAAATAAAAGCATTACATTTTATTAGCGATATTTCAATTAAAAAACTGAGACCATGTACCGTAGCTAGTATACTTAGGGCGGGTTGTTTCAAATAGTCGGTTAACGTTACATACGGACGGTTAAAAAGTTACTATGACTGATGATGTTTAACGTACGTTAAATGTAACGGGTTGTTTCATGACATAAAAATCCGTCAGTTAAAGTTATTCAAAAATGTTATGTATGTATGTTTGAAGTAGCTGTTTGACAACACAAAATTACGATGACTGGTCGGTTATGGTAATAGTAACTTTTTGACGTATGATTTTTTGAAACAACCCATTTTTTTGATTTGACGATATTTAGCGCCATTTTTGACTATTACCGGTCGGTAATGGTTAGTTGAAGCAACCCGCCCTTATACTGTGATACCTAGTTTTAAAATGATATTTTGATATAGGTAAGAAAAATTACTTACGCCATTGTCGAAACAGGATTTACAATATAAAATCACAACGAAACATTATTTCACAATTAATAACTTCAACAGGACTAACTCAGAAATCAGAATATCACTCTGCGGATACAAAATTTACCTAAAAAACACTAAAAACTGCATTAACTAAAGTATTTCTTATCTACTTCGATGTCAAATGTACTCAAGTGGGGAACAAAACAAAAGTTAAGATGGTTTGTATATTTACGCGCTGAAATTTGATAAAACTATAACGTAGGTACGTTCATATCACGTTTTGTCTTTCAGAGATACGAAGTTTTTTTGAACATGATATTTATGCTTTTTAGAGTTTTTTAATAATATGACATGGTTATTTGTTATACATAATGTTATTTATAATGTGTAATTACTAAAAAAAAACTTGTTTTATAATTTTCAAAATACCGATAAATAGATAAAGACATATCTGGAGTTTGAAGGTTTTCTATTACAAAGATAATGACGTCACAGCAGACCACAGACAAGCAATACCGTTTAACTTTGTTCAATAGTCGTTCAACTTTAGTAATGTGATGGTACGATTTTTAAGCGTTCAGAAGCAGGCCTGCTTTTGAACGGAAGTTGACTAACTGGCATTAGAACTTTTTCATAAGAGGTAATGGTAAGCCCCCTGAACATTGTAGCGGCCATATAACCGATTAAGATGATAATGAAATACACCTCTACAATATGCGATGGTTAACATAGTTTACATTAAACCATAATAAGGACGAAGGTACAATAACTAGCGGGATTTATTGCTTCTACGTTCGAGCGTACGAAACGATTAATAAAGTGATAAATGGACATTCTCTATCGTTGAATAAATTTACCTTTTCTTTGTTACACGAATATGTATGATGTGCATATTTAAAGACTTTCTTGCCATTTTCTTTGACTTTGTAATAAATAATACTGTTTTACTAGACCTTAGTGAACATCTGTGGTACTCAACGGTATCTAAGGCAATGATTTCTACGCAGTAATATATATGTCAATGATTTAAGGTATCTAATCTTTTTTGGGTATAATTTCCCTAGTAAATAGGTACAACTGAAGTATAAAAAAGTATTTAAATCATGGTTCAAGATTATGTTCAACACCAGAAAACTCGTAGTTTTATCTGAAATTGCAAGTTTTTCTATCTTCATTATGACTTCTTTGGATATGCGTGCGGTACAAAGAATGATAAGTATTTCTGAGAGGCGAAGTTTAATAACATTTTATGCCTCTTCTAGTTTATCACGTTCTTGGTTTGGGTCTGTATATCATTCGGAAAGATAATCTTGAGGAAATTACTTTCTTGTGGATCATATCCCTAATTAAGAACGGCGTCGGTGTTCATCAGGTCCCAAGTGAGAGTATCGCTGGCTTAATAGGAAATCGATCAGCCGAATAACTCATAAACTACAAGGTCTCTATAGCCACGCGAACTTTCGGGCCTGATTACTTTATAGAGCTCACTCACTTACTGGAGAATGTATGCACCCACGCGCATCTTACTACTTTATACTTTGCGAGCAATGATGTACTGAATTATACCAAAAGCTCCCTTGCTTTTCCATCAAAAAATATTGCTTTGGATATTTACCCAAAATAATCTCGACATAATGTATACAATTTTAATGTCCGCATATTTTATGTCGAGAGAAGTTCAAGGTAAGCTAATTAACTTTTCATATTATTATGTAAAATAATTGCTCTACTTGCTTATATCGTAACCGTGAAATGCATAACTCAAATAAATTAAGAACCATCTAAAATTAGCGTAATGTCCACCGCAATTTGTCTGAAAATTTTAAAGATCCGTCGTTTATATCAAGTTGAAGGAAAATTCAAAGCAAATTCAAGAGATTTATGTTTCGATTACACTTTAGGGTACGCCTGCAAGCTCAGCGTTTTTAAATTTAATATTATGGGAGTTAAAGAGTGCCATTGAAAGTAGGGTAAATATGGAGAAAAGAGCATTTTCATGTTCGATGTAAATTGGCGAACGGTTTTACACGCATTTGAAATTACAGAAAGCATTTGAATCGAATACTCAAATACATAGATTTGTTTTTTAGTTCGGTACCTATTTATACCTTTATTTGTCGTGGCTTTATAAAGATCACCGAATTCATTATTCCACGAAAAAGAATTCCTATTGTGAGACGAATGTATTATGCTTTGAAGTCAACGGAGTGTTATTACTGCATTCCTTTTATACGGAGATTTGGCAATGGGGCGGATTATAATAAGTGATTGCCGCTTGACCTCGCGGATCCCGGAGAAAATTTCCGTATTTTTATCAAAACAAATTACCAACCTTAAATATACTCCGGCGAACTGATGGATCAGAATATATTTTGATGTATTGTATTATTGCTTTTCTTTTTTATCGATGCCAGAACTCTGAGAAAATTCTGATCAGAGACGAAGCACAAAGTAAAACAAGGATGGTTTTAGTAAAAGTAATATTGGATCTCTGGATCTCTCACGCATAGTACAGGGTCTCCCTAGTTTGGGGTCAGAACGCCGTGTGTGAAAATGTCCCCACATATTATTATTATTATTCTCGTTTATTCATTTTCTTAACATATTAAATTACTTTTTTAAATATTAGTAAAAAAATAAATAAAACATTTAAAAATATAAAAAATAGTAGCCCACCGGTATCGGGAACAGGGTCCAAGCTACCGGTGGTCAGGGCTCCTGAGAGAGGAATCTTCTGACTATACGCGCCGTGTCCAGGAGTACCGCTTTCTGACTCAACCATATTTTAGACTGTCTAAAGTCCATACATCTTTTATGGGGTACTGTGTTAAGTGCTACAACAAAATTCCTAGTGATATATTACAACTAAGTGAAACAAAATTTAAATCATATATTAAAAGTACACTCTGTAAAAAAGCTTATTATAATCTAGAGGACTATATTCAATATAAGAATGCTTGGAAACATGCTGGTCTAGCTCCATAGGACGATCGACAGTCTAGACAAAATCGAACCGATTGCTAATTTAAAATACCTAATTTCATACTTAGTATAAATATGTACATTTATATATATTTGACTCTTTTTTTATACACTGCTCAGGCTCACATACTGATTCATTGTTTGTTAAAATATAAGGAGTGGTCGTCTACTGTTTCAACATTTGTAATAATATGTGAACACTGTGTATCTATGTACATATAACTTAGTCTGTCATTCCTTAATCTGTGATACTTTGTACACACTTTCAAATACCTAGTGTTTTTATGCAAGGTACATCGTATTCACGTATAATTATATAATTCCTGTGAATGCAAATATTGTTAACATCGTTTTTAAAAGAGTAAGTATGGAGTTTCTTGCCCATTCTTCTCCATACAAAACTACCTTTTGGAATGGGCACCTAGAATCAATTTTTTTCTCTCATTTGACGTTCAAAAGTGCTTTATAATGGTCTAATTGAAATAAATGATTTGACTTTGACTTTGACTTTGAAAGCCTCGGCCTCCGCACTTTCGTGGGATATACAGTCTCATTACCGATGACCGTGGGTGATGCATCCGATTTGCGGTCAGCAATGTACGGACCCTCCTATCCAGGGCGTCAAGTTCCGTCTGAGTCCACTTGAGTATGCCGAAAGAGTACATCAAAACCGGCATGACCCATCCGTTGAAGGCGCGCACCTTGTTTCCGCCTGATAAAAGACTATTATTATTATTATTCTCATTTATTTATTTTATTTACATATTGTATTATATTTTTAAATATTAGTAAAAAAAATATAAAAACATTTAAAAATATAAAAAATAGTAGCCCACCGGTATCGGGAATAGGATCCAAGCTACCGGTGGTCAGGGCTCCTGAGAGAGGAATCTCCTGACTATACGCGCCGTGTCCAGGAGTACCGCTTTCTGTATCAAGCCCTTGATCCAGCTGCCCAACGAGAGCCTCCTTAGGTGTTGGTCGAGGCTCTTGGAAATGAGTCCATTGGCCGTAACGACTATCGGCACAATGACTGCTGTATTCACATCCCACATGTCGACAACCTCGCGAGCCAAGTCAAGATACTTAGTTTGTTTATTATTATTATTATTATGATTATCTTCAAACTCATTCTTTTCCCAGAATTACAAAAAGAGCCAAGTTCTGTCGTTGACAGGCACAAAAATAACTTAAACAAGTCTCAAAAGTGAAAAGGGCGTACATAAATCATATACTTATCTGAAGCTCTTTAAGCCAATTTTAACGTATTTTCATCCTTTTCAAACATAAGTCCTCGCTCAAAAAGGCACAGAATCGACAGGCAAGGTTCACCTGATGAAAGAAATACACTGTAACATTCACAGTGCCTTCAATATATTTTCTGATTAAGTCTAAGGTCTCAAGAAAGTAGAATTTCCCCCGAGACTGGCCGAGTTTTGTGACTTTGTCACTCATGTCAATGTTTATGCGCCACGATTGATTATGAGAAGATAATTGCAATAGGTACATACCTCGTAGTCGTAGGAGTGTGTGCTTCCTTTAAAATTTTCGAATATGGAATAAAATGCATCGCTTAATGGGGCTCTACTCGACGGTTTTAAGTATTTACATTACTTTGTTTTTCTGAATGTAATCATTTGAAATCTGTACCTAACTCATATTTTTAGAAAGTCGTATATTTCAGAATGGGGTAACATATTTTAATTTAATTTGGATTCGTTTTAGACTACGTGGTACAATTTCTGAGAGTCTTTACGAGTATATTGGTGTGAAGTAACTAATAAGGTTAGTAGACAGAATTTTATGTCTCCTCTTAAAACGAGTGGTTTCAAACAGATTCCCTGATCACGAAATTTAATAATACCATATCACTGCCATATTTGTAGAAATAGTACACCCATTCTATCGTAAACACATTAAGGTTTTCCATTTTAAAATATTCACAAAATTAGACATATATTCTAATTGACTACGCTGGAGTTCCTTTCAAAGTTGCTGGCTCACGGTGAAATGAAAGGGTTTCTGTAAAACAAACACATGTCAAGTACACGCGTCGTCATGGCAACCTCGCCCCCCGTTGTACCTACTCACTCACAGCGGTTATTCATGTTATGTACTCTCTCCTATTTTGATCGAGTGATTGATACTTATGTGTATTACGTAACAAAGGAACGTGACAGAGATGTACCGGTTTAATTAATATTACAGAACTTTGGTCTTAGGTAAAATGGCGACGCACCCACACTTATTTAGTGAAATTCAATGTAATTTCAGAATTATAATTGGTAATTAATACAGTCTGAGATATGCATTTCACCAAAAAAACATCTATTTGTGAAATCCCAGTTTAATATGGTTTTAATTTTGTTTGTAATGCCCACTAAAGGTACGTATCAAAGCAACATTATTCACATAAAATTGTCTAGGATCAAAGGATGTCTATATTTAGACAGGCCGACAGTATTAGCAAAGTTTTCATTAACCGGGATACACCCACGTTATGTAAAGCAAAAATGTTTGGCAGAGACACACATGAAAAATTAACTCGTCTGTATGAAAACGGTCAGAATTTACGAGGCCTTTGGGACCGAATGTGTTATGTTATGGTCCCACTAATCTCACTTACCTTTTAGCTCAAAATCTATGTTTGTTGAGGATCTTTCAGTTACGATGCCGCAAAATTGGGTCAACATTTTGCTTATAAAATTGTTTCTTATATGTAGCAAGAGAATATTAATTGAAGATCAAGTTAAAAAAACTAGATATCCATTTGAAATATTACCCACATTATCCACACATCCTAACGCATTACGATGATCTAAAAACCTATAACCTCGGCCAAACAATGGCGCTAAATGGAATTACATACGACCAAAAAATTGGTCCAGACATTTTGCGAACATTTTGAACTTTCGTTAGAAGGTCTCTTGGGTCTAAAAAACAACATCCATTAGAACAATAAGTTGTAATTAATATTAGGGGAGGGGCACACGTCGTAAATCGCAGGTAATTAGGCAGGCACACGCGTCGGCTAAGGCCCGGCCTGCACGTGACGTGTGCGGAGAGGGCTTAAAAGCTCTTTGTAATACCGCTGGCCCGATGTGTAGCTCGCGTAAAGGTAAACATTTCACTTTTTATTTCCACCGTAAAATGTTTGCATGAAATATTTTTATGAGAAAAAATAAAAACAGGTAGTATATGTTTTGTTTTCTTTTTATTTTACTTAGACAATCTTATCATTAAGTTTATGTGACGCTGTTAAGTATGGCTATAAATGGACTCGAGTATTTATGTTAATATTCTCGCAAAGACCCCAAATTTTATATACATAGGTTCATGTTTACTTAAATGGGTCTGTAGATACAACAACTTCATTTCCCGTTTGGAATAATAATATTACCGAAATCCCTAACCTTGTAGACGATTATCCCTAACATTAGTTTCAAAAAGTGCGCTCCCCAATGAAGTCGTAACGTGGACACTGGATTAGTCTGTCCTCAATGCTTGGGTGCCCCGGGGTTTAGGAACTGGATCATAGTCTGACGAACTGTAATCCCTAGAGCACACTGCCGGCGCTATACGATCACAACTTTATCACTACCGCCATAGTCTACCATTAGAAGTCTTCGGATAAAATCTTCGAGCAATTTGTAAAATTCTGCTGTAAACCCATTTATCCCTTTTACAGCTTCATTATGGGGAAATTTATCCAATTTGCTTACGTCACTGAAGCTTATGCCCTGCTATTAAATCGCTTTAAAGGACGCTGGTTCCATTTAAATAAATGGCTTTATGGAATATAGTTAAAATTCTCCTTAATTACACATGATAGATACGTTTTTTTTTAACAGCCAACATAACTCATTTACATGTTACTAACCGTAATAATAATAAAGTTGATTATAGGTACCTACCAAGGATTGAAGAGCGCGTTAATACTAATGAGATTTAATTAAGTGTCCATAGATAATATTTTATGCTAACTACTACTTAAATATGCTCGACCAGAAAGCATAAACCAATTTCCAGGGGTCAAAAAATTACAAAAAGTTTCATCAAGTATAATAATAAATTTGAATAAATAAATTTTGCGAAGTTACACAATTCTTAACAGTGAATAGCTTGTGGCTCTATTAGATTAATGATGCAGTCCTCGTCGTTAAAATAATTTAGATTAACATGTATTCTTCCAAGGCCCAAAGTTATGAATCTTCCACACTTACAGATATTCGCTATGCGGTCCAGACGAGGCAATTAGTATGCAAACTGAGCAATCTGAGCAGAGCACTACGAACCGTTATTAGTACTCGCAAATAGACCGTATACATCTCGCGTTTTTATATAAAACCTAGCGGCTGACAGCACATCGTCCTACTTTAATACCATAAAAATTCTGCAAGAGATTTCAGTTTCTTGAACCAGGAGGTTTAATGGTAATCTTTTAATCATTTTTATAGTATTCTAACTGAAATAAATAAGCAACGTGTGAATGCTTCGTAGTTTAATATTAAATTACTATTCTTAACATGTTCTTTCGTCTTTCCAAAAGCGGTCTAAAACCATTTTGTTTAAGATAAGATCCTAAGCATAACGCCTTTCTTTGCCAAAAATTGGCGTAAAACATGTTTTTATGACAAAACCTTGTTAAAAACTCGCCTATCCTCATTGTATTAAAGATAATGTAAGTAACAAACAAAAAGGAAGCGCATCAAGTTTTATAGGATAGAAAAGTTCCTCGTAAGCGAGGCGGAGGCGAAAAGTTAGAGTAATATTTACAAGTACACCTGTGTTGCAGCTTGGCGCTGCGTAGTTTTACGGTTTCGTAATATTAATGTAACTAATCCGGTCGAATTACCGCCGGTTTAATGGTTCCCTAATGAAGGGGAAAAGGAGTATCTTATACGAAAAGGTTTAATTGCTTGGGGCCGTTCATCTGCGGAATCTTCAAAAAGGAAAAGTAACTATCATTAGCAGGAACTCTTGATGGGAGGGTACAGTATAATAATTAGCGACATTTAATGCGAGCACTCCGCTTTTCTATTTTTCGTTTCTTTCTTTTATGTGAAAGGATGTTTTTAATATCTTGAGGAAATTCTTTGGTGTATCACGGAGAAAAAGTTAAGTGCAGTTGGTCCATTTACTTGAAATGAAGAACAAAAAGCTTGGATTCAGAAAGTATTTAGAATGCTGTGGGATTTATGTTAAATTCCTTTTAGGATTCCCTTTTTATTATACTCTTTAGGTAAAGTATTTCGAAACGCTTTTTGTAATTTCAAATATTGTTATTCAAAAATTACAACAAACTGCGACATGTATTGATCGGAAAAAGTTTATTGTAAGTCTAGACAGAATAATACCTAGAAGTCTACTCAATAAAATTCAACTACTCACTATACAAAGGTAGATAGCGAAACTTATGAGTTTGTTTGTTCGTTCTAATGTTAGTTAATAGTAAATATTGAACTGATTCGAAATTATTTTTCTGATGCTAACTTCATGATAAAAGAAAATTTATAAACAATAGTCGCGAAGAATATTGACGCTAACGTTATTGTTTAATTTCTTCATTAAGTGTAAAGAAAATTAACTGTAAAGTTATTTTTTATTTTAGCTCCTATAAAATTATTAAAGTTTCTTTACTTCAGAATGTAGGCAACAAAGAATAAATCAAAATACAATTAGAATAAAATTAATACGAGAAGAAACAAACTTTATCGAACTTTTGCTAAATTACTGTTTCATTATATTCACACTAGGGACCGCCTCTGATTTCTCTCGCACAAATATTTTCGCTTGATATTTTCCGAGTCCATTTAGAATATATGACAGGTAACAGAGTGCAAAGCACAAGTAGGTAATAAGCTTGTCAAAAATTTGATATAGGTTCAATCGAGTGAAATTAGCTTGGACAAGTACCTACCTACCTAGACAGAAGAGTGAAAATATGAAACAAAATATTTTATGCGACTCCATCGATTTTTATACATAAGACGATACGTCTTACCAAAGCTTTGTAATTACATATCTACTTAATTATATAATTATATAAAATTAATGTACCTACGTTAATATGAGACTTATTATGAAAATGTAAATACCAGCAAATTAATATGCTGTACGCGTGGGAATTTTAGATATATAAGCAACATACGTAAAATATTTTGATCCACATACTCCGTGTAGTAGGTATATGAGGGAGGCTTCACATTGAGCCACTTGATCCCTAATTAAGTAGGGCCCTCACGTACGCACCTCTGCAAACCTTTGAATAAGAGATGTTCGAAGCCTACACGATTATAGTTTTGTATACACCGGTGTCACATAAATTGTCTATAGAAATGTCAATTACTTATTGATTAAAATATAGCACAGACAACACGAAGTAACATTCCCATTAGGAAATTAAAAAGTGATCGCGAAATCGAATTGAATTGGGGGCTATCCTACGCATATTGAGAGTTAGATTATTTTAGGTTTAGATTGTTAACGCTTCTAACTAGACATTTATTAATTTGTTATCCACATATTCACTTCAATTCTTAATGTCGCCCTGGATGACCGTGCGTGGCTTCAAGCCACACTACCCATTCGTTTTGGCGGTCTCGGGTTCCGCAAAATTTCCAGTGTTAGTGCCGGCGTTCCTGTCCTCCGTCCACAACACCGAAAAGTTAACCACAAAAATCTTATCCTCGTCACTGGTTGACTTTGAAGTGCCGCGCTTAACTGATGCGGTGAACGCCTGGAAAGTGGCTTGCCCAAGTACGGTTTGGCCCGTGAATCCATCTTCCCAGAAACAGTGGTATGAGCCGCTCTGCAGGTTGGTACGCAATTAACTTATTAATACGTCCACCAATTCTGCTGAGCGTGCTCTCTTGCTGGCTGTGGGTGAGTGAGAGTCGGGCCTCTAGCTTCTGGCACTGTCGTCACCAAACATAGGTACTCTGCTGCTGCTCGGTGACTCTACATTTCGGCTCGCTACATGCCCCCCGCATCGCTGTCAATGTGGTGAAGTTTCGACTGCCTCGGTCACCATGGCCTTTCCTGCTGTAAAAGCGCAGGCCGGATAGCACGGCACGTCAGCATTAATGAAATCATCCGTCGTGCTCTTGCCTCCGCCGGCGTTCCAGCTGTGTTAGAACCTAATGGCTTGGCACGTGACGATGTAAGAGACCAGATGGAATGACCATAATGCCGTGGAAGTTGGGTAGACCTTTGGTGTGGGATGCAAATTGTGTCGACACCCTTGCGCCATCCCATCTTCCTAGCACGTCGTGTTGTGCTGGCGGCTGCTGCCTTCTTGGAAGTTATATGTTCGAGTCGTTTGGGGTTGAAACACTAAGGCCATGGGGTACGAGTGCTGACCTTGTTTTTAGAGACATTTCTAAGCGGCTGGTCGACTCTTCACGTGACCAGAGGGCTGGCCTTTTCTGGGGCCAAAGAATTAGCATTGCCATTCAACGTGGTAATGCTGCTAGCGTTTTGGGCACTTGTCCCATTGTGAGCGATGCGGATGAGTTTTTTGCTGCCCTGTGACTCCTGTGAGCCCTCCATTGTACATAATATATATATGTATTCATTTATTTTTAAGTTTCATTCATTTTTTACATATTTAATTCGTTTAGATTACAAAAAATTTATTTATAAAACGTTCCGATGAGAGATTATAAGTACAGAGGTCAGCACATCAAGCTACAATAATCTGACAAATTTCTTTTATAGATTTTATAACAAATACATAAGGTCCATATTTAATTGGGAAGACAGTTTGGTATGACTTGATATGCTGGCGTCTGTACATGTATCATCATACATCAATTTAGAAATTACACTAAGTCAGTAGGGGAGAAGTGGTATGAAGGAGCCAGGTTTTGAAAGAGCCACTTCAATTATTTTAGTAGTTTAAGAACAGATTTGGTTAGTAACTATATTTTTGAGAGTCAACATTGACTCTGTATTTTGCTTAATTTAACTTGATTTTTGGTATTTTATTGTAAACAAATATAGATAAATGAATTTAAGATTGAGTTTGTGCATATATTTGGCCTTGCAACTGCGTTAATAATGAGCCCCATAAGTTTTGATATTGTTGTTATTTTAAAGGCTATATTTTTTTAAAGAATAAGTTATGAAAAAGCCGGGTGAGTAGGCCTTGAAAGAGCTGGCTTTTTCATAACCGGCTCTTTCATAACTCTGCATTTAAATTTGGTAAATAATAGAAAATAATAGTAAACATGCATTTTTTTTCATATATTATTAAATTTTTTGCTTCAGATAGTGCTTATGCAAAGCCTGTGATGATTGCGTTGTTTGCAGCATATGAAAATAGTGATCAAAAGTGGTCTCTGAAATTTGTTCTGATTGGGATCATGAATCCTGAGGCATTAAGGGAAAATGTATTTTTTTTTTAGTAGAATGTTTCTTTTAAGTAAATTACATTCTATAGTATATAACAAAGTTCCTAAAAAAATCTGAATCTTAAACTTAAGCAAATAGATAGCTCAGACTTTAAAGCTCAAAGTGAACCATATTGTTTTTTTAAGTTCTTAAAGATTATTATAGAAGATATTATTTGGTAATTTGTTTAATTTTCAAGATTGTTATTATAAAAAATAATGTGCCTGTAATATGGTAAGATTATAATATAACAGGTATGACTGAATAATAAAAATAATATGTTAAATTTAAAGCGTTTTTAAGAATAACTTCAATGACTGATAAAATTAAAAAGAATTAAAATGTCATTAGTTTTTAAAAAGGATTTGTTAGAATAGTCTTTTTTTTTTAAGTCCCATTATGATTATTATTTAGCATATTTTTTACAATTACACTATATAATACAGACTGGCTCTTTCATAACTTTTGGTAGCTCTTTCAATACCGAAATGTTATGAAAGAGCCAAAAGACACATTTTTTTTAAATGAATATTTCGTTGATTTTTTCGTAGTGTTCATGGTTTTTTTGTATGAAATTACCTACTTTAATATATTAAAAATAATTTAAGGCAAAAAAATCATCATTTCTTTCATTAATAGTATATTTTTTTGCTCCGTTTAGTAAACTGGCTCTTTCATGGCACCTCTCCTCTACAGAACGTGCTCATTTAAAAAAAAAACAGTCTTCATCAGGTTTGGTTTCTATATTGCGTTATATAACATTTTTGTATTACAACAAAGTAGGTGGTTATAAAAGCCTCGTTCATGTTTTATGGTACATTTAACAAAGGTACCTTTTCTCTCAGGGTATTTAATTTACGTTATAGCAGTAACTTCAAATGAACTAGGAAATTCTTTTCATTGTCTCTCTCGTATTTTTGTACTGTCGACTTCATCACGTTTTATTGTAAATTGTTATTAGCAGTAACAAGAGTTGTGTTGTTTGACGCTCTGTGTTTATTACGGTATATTTTTTTTTATCCTTCAATACTCCTCAATGAGAAGTTGTATAGGCCTTCGAGGTGATAAATAACATGTCGTATAACATTAATAAGGTCAGTCATAATAACCCTTTCAACACTATCAATATGATCCGACAGTTTTGAATCGATCGTGAATTGCGTAGTGTTATAATTGAATTATCTGGATTTGTATATGTTTTTGATAATTTAATTAATTAAAGTATTGAATGGCCAACATAGGCTTCACAATTTCATGCATGAAATCATAGGTATGGACAATACAAGTGTGCGATTCCAGTTAAAGGCGACAACATCAATAACAAAAGTTTGATGAGGAACAAGTACACTATAAGAATATCATAGAAATCAAGATGAAAAGCCAAACAGCTAATCAATTTAACGATTAAGGCGCTAACAAGCGACTTTTACAGATTTTAAACTGACAATCACGTCAAAATGTGTAATGTAAATGATTTGAAAAAAAAATATGTTAAACTAGGACATTCTCTTAATCATTTAGTATATGAATATTTTTGATTAAGTTCATATTAAATAGTTTAATTAATGCGTGAAGTTGTGTCTGACGCGGACAAAACATTGATAATCACACAAAATCTACCATGAATATTTAAACGAAACTTTTACTATCTTCAGACAATTTTATTATCTATCTTTTATTATACGCTTTTTTATTTTTATGTTAAAGAATACTGTCTTTTATTTAATTTTTTCGACGAAACTTTTGAGAGTTTTGAACTCAGCGCATACGATTCTCTGGTCGCTCAAGGTTGCCAGCGTATATCGTCGCCGTTCTTAACTCAAAGAGAGTTTGAAACGAAAAGTAGATACTATAACATGTTTTTCGATTTTCTACATATTTGTAATATCGAGTAAACATTTTAGAAATAGTTTTCGTAACATTTCTTCATTCAAAACAACGTACTTTCGTGGTAAGGCGATAGGTAGTATTTGGTCTCATGTGATAGATCTTGCCGCAATTTATCGGAAACTATTCCAATACCCGACAATAACTCGAAATTGTTTAGTAGAATATCCAATCATAATATCGAACCCAGGAGCTTGAAGCTTGCTGAAATAGGACCTACTTTTGAAACTAGAATTTATTACGATATGTTTATATGAAGGTGTTTTTGTATTTCGAGTTTGTTTTAATAGTAACAGTGTTTTATCTAACCACAATATCCTTTAATTAAAGGAAACTTTTAAGAGCACCAACTAATTAATATTCAATCAAACGTAAATTGTAAGTCCGCCATCAAGTTCTGTCAGAAGTGTCCAAGTTTGGCCGGCGCCTGTCCGGAGCGCGTCTTATCGCGAAATCTCTGGCTTTAACAGCAATTTTGAGAGGTTTTAACAAAATTTGAGCACCATTGGTACTCTGATATCCCCCTCTTTGTCTTACCAATGTTGACCTCAAGTGAATTTTGTTAACTCAAGATCGCATATCCTCGAATAATTCGTACCAAGGTTTCGTAGACTTTATATTTCAATTTACCGGAAATTCTAAAGTAATTGACCTACATTTTAACATTGAGCGAGTTCCGATTAATTTTGCTAACTAATGAGTTAATTCCGTGCTAAAATATGTCAATATTAAAACGCAGTAATTACGTATGCAATTATGGATATGAACAATTACATTGAAATAATTTAAGACATGAATAGGTACAATTTGAATTATGGTTATTGTATTGTAATAGAATTTTCAGCAACTAACAATAGTTGATTTCAATATTTTCCGTGCGCTCACCGCAGCTTCAAAGCGACAATGGTAATAAATTATTTGTCAAGACTAGAAATGGAAATCTGTAGAGAGAAAATTGTTCAAGTAACGAGGAATAAATTCAGCTTTTCCTGAGCATTTTCTTTGTCACTAAAGTATTATTTATATTCTGCTTTCTATGCTGAAAAATACTTAAAATCCATGCCCCTATCTTGATAGCTTCAAATCAAAGTAAAATAGTCCTTATGTTATTAAATTACACAGAGATCAAAATCGATCAGAAGAGGAAAGAAGAACATAAACACCTACGATTCTCAATCATAATAAACGTCAAAAGGCAAGTCGTAATTATAGAGCAGGCGTCAATGCCAAGGCAGAGACAACAGACAGTTTATAAAAAAACCGGACAAGTGCGAATCGAACTCGCCCACCGAGGGACCCGTACACATTTGTAGGGGTCATACTTCTATGCTAATCCATACTTTAATCATCTTAATATTTTAAATGCGTTTTTTGCGACATAAACGACCGTATCTTTTTTTCACGTTAACATAGAGGGTTGGTTTTTTTACAGCATCAAGGGACCGTAGACTTGAGAATATGATTTTAATTTCACCTCTATACCTCCACGCGTTCCCGAGATAAAGGGTCTTGACAGACAGACAGACCGACAGACGGACAACAAAGCGATCCTATAAAGGCTCCGTTTTTTCCTTTTGAGGTACGGAACCCTAAAAAAAACATGTAATATAAAAAGCTAGATACGTTCAGCAACAAAAGCCGCAAAATAATATGATGAAACACTTTTCAGTATTTCAGCTTCTTTTATCTTGGTTTTCCATCTTTACCGTATTTCTTTTAATAGTGTAGTAATCATTATGATTTAAAAATTCAAAGTGTTATTCGACTTTTCTTGATTGACCGTACAAGGTTTCATGGAGATTTGAGTATAGGGAAGGTACATACACTGCGAAAAGATTAAGAAGTGACCCTAATTCTACATTTTTAGCAGGCTATAATAAATCACAAGAAATTTATTTCATAGCCTGGTAAAAAAATCGATCTTAAGCGGTTTTTATTCGCGAGTTGGCTCTTGAATAATAAATAAATAGAGCAGCAGTTACTGGGTACACGTGGGCGAGACGTGCATTGTCCACCCACGCGACACAGCACAGCTTGCACGCTATTTTTATATCATTTTACGCCAGTTCAGTCTTTATTGTCTCCTTGTTTATCTAGGTTATAAAGCCAGTATTGACTCGAGACCTTCCCCGTGTACCCTGTATTTCAAATGACCTTATTCTGCTAGAGCGACGCAATGTTATCTTCATACTTGTTCGACCTACGCGGAGCTTCGGTCTTTGTTTACCTAAGCAAATTACGTCATTTGGAAATTCAAAGGATTCATTATTATTTCATGATGCTCTAAATCATCGTTTAAACTAGATTTTTAACCGACTTCATAAAGGAGGAGGTTATCAATCCGAATGTTTTTTTTTTTTTTTTTTATGTATGTTCGGGCATTACTCTGTCACATATAGACGGATTTGCAAAATTCTTTTTTTTGTTCGAAAGAGATTTATTCCGAAATGGTCCCATATAAATTTTATCAAAATTGATACAGCCGTTTTTGAGAAAATCAACAAATTCCCAAATAAATTACTTAGACGACGTTTTAGTTTCTTCAATCTTTGGAGGACTTACAATCTCTTTTAAGTGTGTCGGCGTTTCTTAATGGATTTGGATGTTAGAGCAATACTAAAAAGCGTAAAATAAAAAGTTTTTTCAAAAAAACGAAAACCGCCTTCAAAAACTAAAAAGTGATAAATAACTTTAGCACAGAACACACATTACTTTACTTTCGGAAGTCGGTGGCAATACAAAACAACAAACACAAAGCCACCGCCACCGACTTCCGAAAGTAAAGTAATGTGTGTTCTGTGCTAAAGTTATTTATCACTTTTTAGTTTTTGAAGGCGGTTTTCGTTTTTTTGAAAAAACTTTTTTATAATTAATCTCTTTTATTAATAAATTAGCTCGGAAATATTTGTTTAGACAAGAACACCCCAGGGTAGAACATGTAATACCAACATTTGAGGGACTCGCTTACATAAAATATTATTGACTATGAATAGAGAATGAGCCAACTTTAATCATGCTACGTATGTGTACAGACTCCCTACTGCGCGTCTACCGTGCACTGTTACTTAATCTTGAACACGAGAACAAGTTGTTTGCGCTAAAGCGATCAGTTCTTACCTTGACACTGCGTATCTTTTATAACAAACAGCAAGAACGCTGTGATCGTAACAAATCTCCAACGTCGCCTCCCCATTGTTCGGATTAATTTTCACCTAGTCATTGATAATATCACATACACCACTGGAATGTCCACTTTAAAAGTCATCGGAAGTGTCCCGAGGTTTGGAGAAAGCCATCTTTGGCAGTGGAGAAATTGGAAGTCTTCGCTACGTCATACCGGTAGCTCTGTCACATCTGAAACAAACAAAACAAGCGTGACTTCATTGTTCTTACTATTTATTTTACTTTGTTCTTTTGATAATTCCAATCCCAAATTCCCTCTAGGAAACTGCGAGATTGTGGAACATTAATGGAAACTTTATTAATCTTTATTGCTTTCGTGATGTTAAAAGATGTAACATAGGTAAGTAAAAGTAATTATAATTTTCAAACATGAACCCTGATAGAGCACAACAGCATATTTGTACAAATATTTTTACAATTGCATGCATTATTACATTCAGTTATTAATAAATCAAATACATTACATTGATTTGAAATTACACTACATTCAATTACTGTAAAATGAGTTAATTATAAATTCGTTCTTTATTTATTCCAGTCATGCCATGGCACGCAGTGCTCAAGTGGGTTACTAGTTTATAGAAAGATTATATTCGCAAAAGTGCCTTAGAAATGATTTCAAGTTTAATAAGAGTTGCTGGAAGTGTAATTGAATTTGGTAAAATGGTTTTAGGGTTCCGTAGCCAAATGGTAAAAAACGGAACCCTTATGGATTCGTCATTCTGTCTGTCTGTCCGTCCGTATGTCACAGCCACTTTTTTCAGAAACTATAAAAACTATACTGTTGAAACTTGGTAAGTAGATGTATTCTGTGAACCGCATTAAGATTTTGACACAAAAATAGAAAAAAAAAATTTTTTGGGGGTTATACATAGAACTGAAACTAAAAAAAAAAAATCATCAAACCCATGCGTGTGTGGTATCTATGGATAGGTCTTCAAAAATGATATTGAGGTTTGTAATATCATTTTTTCTACTCTGAATAGTTTACGCGAGAGACACTTCCAAAGTGGTAAAATGTGTGTGTGTCCCCCCTCCTGTAACTTCTAAAATAAGAGAATGAAAAAACTAAAAATAAATAAATTTACCTTTCATTCAATCAACTCAAGAATAAAAATAAAAAACTTTTATATTGTGTAACTTGCTGCTACGAAACCCTTCATGGGCGAGTCCGACTCGCACTTGGCCGCTTTTTTTTATTTCTTTTTCTCTTGGAATAAACAATTTAACGGCTGAAGAGGCAAGCTATTCAACCACTGTATATATTTGTTAGTAAATAATTATAATAAGTTCGTTGCTTCCCAACCCTAAGCTCTCGCAATCAATAAACCCCAAAATTGAGTGGTATCCAATCAGCGATCCCGAGACGAAGTGTCAGGTAGCGAGTAAACTTTAAGATAGGTTCGCTGAGCGCCGTCGAACGGCGATACTACTAAAGATTATTAGAACATTGTCAGGCAGCGGGCACTGTCACGCTAGCACAAAGTTTGTGTGACAGCCTTCGAAACTTGAACGGGACCGGGCGTGACCACAAAGATGGCCGATATCAGCTGTCATTGCGCCGCCTTTGATGTTTTGATTTGCTTCACTTTGGCATGTTGATTCATTAGTCCCGCTTGAGAGGCCTTGTTTGAGATTGTCTGATAGATACCTCTTTGCTACCACATTCTGGATGTTTAGATTGGCCACAATTTGTTTTAATCAATAGGTCGCAAGTGAGTAGCCAATTAAGTCAATTGTAAATCGCCACTTACTCGAGCATAACTTGGATGAAAATAAACAAGGATCTTAACTTATTAATGAGCTAACTCCGGAGAGTTAGCTCAGTAATAAGTTGTTATTTGAACTCCTCTTACCTTCAAGGAAACTGGTTAAATGTAAGAGTAGAGGTGACGGCACGAATAAGGAGCGACAGAACGGAAAACATTCCAGTGAAGCACTCGCTTTAACGACCTGATACCAGCATTAAGAACCGGAAAATATCTATTTCCGTCTCTCAGGAGAGTTGCAAGTGACATTGTAAATATTGTGTTTAATAAATTATATTTATCTTTTAGCTGTATTCATGGCTGCGTCTTTGTTAAATTGTACTCGAGAGAAATATTTTCTCTTGTTATTTACGCAGGTTTGTTTGTCCCGAAGGAAAGATGTGAACATCGAATACTTTTGTACTACGTTGCATTATATTTCCATTATGGCTTCATAAACATAGGACACATTGTTATATTTTTAGGAATAATGTTGCAAGATATATTTCCATTAATGTAGAATATGCTCCATTACATATGAATACAAATACCGTACCGAAGTATATACTCCACATGCAACAAATATCCACTGTGTAATAAATTCAATAAAGCCACATGACTTATTGCCTAACACTTGCTTGATGTGTAACCATTAAGTGATTACAGTGATTAGTGTCACTTCTGGTAGTTCAACATCTAGGTCCCTATTACCAGAGGTAGTGAAACGTGTAGTGACGTCATCGCGCGTCACGTATAGAGCATAGACGCCGTACGGTGTACGCCGGGCGAGTCGTGAAAGCGGCGCGTTCCGGCTCGACGGACAGTTTCTCGCGATCACATAGCCGCGCCGATACACGGTGATGCGTTAATGTCTCTCTGATAATTCACGTAATCAAAGAATATCTCGGGAAATAACAATAGAAAGTCATTAGACGACGAAATTCGAGAATTTTTGTCAAAGCATGTAATTACAGAACTTCAGTTGAGAAGAAAAAAAAATGTCTGTTGTATTCAATATTGAATGAATTTAATGAAATTCCAGAAAGGTACAACATTGTTGACTCGGTAATAGTATACTACAACCTTTATACAAAAAAAACTAACCTGAAGTAGGTAAATGAGTAGGATACGTTCAAAGAAAACAAAAGAATTAACCTAACCATTTGTTCACATTGCCAACGGTGCTGATATTATTAATAGTGAATAACAATTCGTCATAGCCGTCATAGGTCATCAAGTCATCACTTTTGAATATCCCAATGTCACAAAACATTAATCTGTTTAAAATTTTGACAAGTTATAGGTAACTGCCAAGGTAAAGTTCAAATGCTCAAACCTAATGAATTTGGAAGTTGGGTAGGCCTTTAGTGTGGGACGCTACGTGCGTCGATACTCTTGCGCCATCCCATCTTCCTAGCTCAGCGTGCTGTGCTGGTGCTGCTGTTGCGGCCGCAGAAAACCTCAAACGGCGAAAGTATAATATCCTTACTTTATTTACGAGCCGTTTGGGGTCGTGGGGTCCGAGTGCTCATCTCCTTTTTAAGAAAATTTCTAATAGGTTAGTTGACACTTCCCGTGATCCAAGAGCTGGTTTTTACTTTGGGCAGAGGTTAAGCATTGCCATCCAACAGTCAGTCTCTTGGGCACATTCCCAGGTGACGGCGATGTGGAGGAATTTTTCGATGCCTTATTATATTAGTTTTTTTTTGTTTGATAGTTATAATAGGTTTTCTTTTTTTAATGTACGTGTAAATATTGTTAATTTGTTAAAAAAAAAGGATTTGCAGATTTTTGGCGGCTAACTAACTTAACGAACAACTCGGATACAATAAAGTTCTAATTTCGTTTTAGGAGTCTCGTTATACACCATTCCAATATTGTCTTTGTTTTCTCGATTTCCGATTTCACTTACCTGAAGTGAAACGTATTTGGTATTCGCTAAAATTGTT
Source organism: Charanyca ferruginea (assembly GCA_947361185.1). Lineage (NCBI taxonomy): Eukaryota > Metazoa > Arthropoda > Insecta > Lepidoptera > Noctuidae > Charanyca > Charanyca ferruginea. The sequence goes on along the minus strand of OX376059.1, from coordinate 12,487,137 downwards.
ATGTAAAAATTGCTCGTTTCATCTATGTTCTCATTTAGTGGTGCCAGCGTAGTTCTCATCGAGTTACAGAATACTTAAGACAGTTTTGAAGAAATGAGGACTGAAGTGAGTTCTTACAGAATAGCATAGCTGTTGTGTGCCAATTTCCAAGATAATGTCCAACGAGCGATATACTTCATCAACTCATTGCCAAAGGCTGACTCAATTCAATCTATGTCAGGGTTAAAATAATTAAGTATCGCCTTCCTTTTGAGTATTTTATCACAACTTATAGGTATCTTCTTAGAATATTTAGTTTGGTGAATAAATTATACGAATAACTAATTCATATTTTGTTACTTACTCAATATTCATGAAAATTGCTGACTTTGCGTTTTGTGAATTACGAATTGCTTAATGCCGATCTGTTATGGTAATGCCTATAATAAGAAAATGATAACTTGTGCGGCTGTGGGCTGTGATTCTGCGAAATTGATGCGGTGCTGTCTCGTATTATAAGACCGCTTGCCTATCACAAAATTTAAATTAAGAAATTTTAACTTAATTTTGTTTTGGTTGAATTGTCTTTATTTTAAGCTACGTTCCGTGTTGTTGTCTATTTTTTTGTTGTTTTATTTGTTCCCGCTTTGTACCCCACATTTGTTGGTTTGTAAAATATTTTAAGCATTTTTCATAACGACTCTCCTATATTTTGATTTCGGTAGATTGTCAAAATAGTCGGGGTCAGATGACAGTTAAATTTTTACTTAGGTAGGTACTATCGAGGACTTTTCCGCCTGCTCAGTTAAAAAAAAAATCCTTTGGCGCCTGCGAAGTCAACGGGACGGGGCTAGAGAGCGCTTCCATCTTTTGAGTGCAAGCAAAAATGAACTTAGTGGTGGTCAGGCGGGTGTGTCCACGATAGTACATACAGTCAAAAGGTACATTAGGAAACAAATAAAGCAAATCATTAAAATCACAGAAAAATATACTATTTAAAGTCACATTGAGCAATATGTAAATTAATTGACCTTATCTCAGCAAAAAACCACACAGGTGAAGATTTTAATGTCACGAGAACCAAACACTGCTTGTTATGAATTTATTAGATTTATATAAAGCTATATTTTCATGCAGGTTTCTGGCGTGTTAGAGAGAGAAAACATTTGGTAACATTATTTTATCGTTAAGGCTGGATATAATCCAGTAATACGTAACTATTATGAAGCAGTTGGTCCTCCTTTTTCAGTACACAAAAGCCTCATAAATAAATATTTTCCATAAAATAGATCTTTTAAGTTATATTACGTAGTTTTTTCGAAAAATGGTACGTATGTTCCATTACAGTTTCTTTAAATACATAATTTGTCTCTATCTTGATTAGTCAAACAAACCAAAACGATCGCTCACATGCTAATTTTAATCAGAGACCATTTCACGCTAGAATGTGAAATTCAGACAATTGGTGCTGACAGAATTCTCATCTGACGTCATTAGACCCATTATATTGTTTGACATCATCTCCAAATTCCGTGGGCGCTGTGTTCAGCAATTTGCAATTAATAAACCGGATCTGTCTGGTTCGCTGGAACACTTCGATGAGCCATCAGACTATATCAAGGTCGTAAAGGAATTAAATGCTTTGTTTGGTCGCTCAAATTTGCATTTGCGCATAACACCTTTTTAGGATTTTTTATCTTCCGCTTAACTCAACGACTTGAGGTGCTTTATTACCACAAGACTTATTTTGTCTAATAAAGTTTTTAAATATAATCTTTTTACATTTACCTGCTGGCTCTCAATTATTTAAAATGAAAAGTACTTATTCAAGAAGTTGTTAAAACTCGTTCATAATAGCAATTTAACCTACGTAATTGCCAACCTTAAAAGTAAAAGAAAATTTTAAATTGCACCGCGACCTTTTAACGAACGATATTAAAAGCTGTTATAAAAATTTCACAATTTTGGAAGTGGGTAGAGAAATTTTCATTCACACTTTACTTAATTGTCGATTAACCAAAATATTGGAACGTGTCGTACGCAAGTTAATGGTATGTATGTTGTTATAAAGTATTCTCACATGCAAATGGGTAGACCGAGCGTGTCTGAGGCGGGCTTAAATTGCCCCTATTGTCGGCTATTGTGTGGGTTACAACACTAGCCACACATTCTCACGGCCAAACGCGACCCGCGACGCATTGCCGACGCGTAGGAGTATGTTGAGCCTAACACATTCGGCTTAAACACCTTAATGGATAACTAAAAACATTATTTTAGTAACGATTTGTACAAAAGATTACATCTACATAGAGGTCATGTTGCAACAATACCTATATTGTGGTCGTCGTGTGTTCAATGGTAAATAAATATTCCATTTGCTAGATAAAGCTTTGTTATGATACTTAACGTTAACGGTAACTATAATCACTAAGTTTTCAAATATTAAAATAACAAGTCAAATGATTACTGAAGAGGTGTCTTTTGTAAAAATATTACCAAATATGTTTCGATACAACATCGATTGATTTGGTAAATGACCTCAGCACTCGTGTCACGTCAAATATGTAGGTAAATGCAATACCTAATGTACAATTCAATATGTGTCCAAACTACTTTGGACACATAAAGTACTGACGCTATGTACCTACAGTATGTGAGGTACAATTTTTGTATATTCCATGCATTTATATTATTATCATGTTATTTTTATGTCGACTGCTACATAAAAATAACATGATAATAATATACATGCATACAATATACTATAACTGTATCTTGTATACCGAGCATACGTACGAAAATAAACCACAAAGTGAGAGCCGAGATTAAGAATTAAAGGTCAGATCGTAACACCTTCATCAAAATTAATACACCTAGCAGTCAACGCCCCACATATTTCTCAATCGAACCGTTACAAATACGTAACAATGTCAAGCCAAAGACACGGTCGCAAAGGACGGACTTGGGTCAACCCTCAACTGTTTCAAGGCGCAATATCGTGCTAACAACTCTATGAAGGTCTATTTGACAGTTAATACGCATATACTCGTAAATCAATCACGATTCTCCTATAAAATAGGTACATAATGTACACCCGAAGTGATAAACAATTAACTCCGCTGACCTCTATGCTTTATTGGTGATAAAATATTACTTTTCAAAGATTTTAATTTTAAAAGATCTCGTATTACGTTTTCTTAGCATCTAACTATAATAGTATTATAATTTTAAAATAATCTGGTTTGAAAAACTTACCTAAAGAATTAAACGGTGACGCCTTTACAACAAGGAGGCATGTTTACTATGGTACTTTATCGTCTAGTCGCCAAATAGTCAGTAAGTAGAAGACTACCAGTTAATTCTTTTGAAAATCATTTTTGCCTTTTGCGCATTCTGTAAACATTCAAATTAATAAAAAGTAAACAAAAATATTATTGAGGATCAATATAAAATTCTATTGGAAATACGAGTAGAAGGTTCAATTTTAAATTATTAGTGAGCTCAAATTATTCTGTTCCGTACCCCGACCTCGCTTTTTTGGAGTAATCTGATAGAATAATAATCAATCAGTTTTATTGCTCAGGGGATAGTAAATATAAAATACTTAAGCTATAAAACCAAAGGCCGTCTACACACTTAGTAAGTTTTTATAATAAATGGTTTATGGAGGTTCTCACGCCAGGATTTATCAGCGAATTGCCCTACTTTCAAGGGTTACATCGAGTGGCCTATTTCGCGGAAGAAGTCTGAACTTTCAAACGTCAATGGCCCAGCGTCGAGCACAAAACTTCTTCGTAACAAACATTGGAAGCTTGTCTTAGTCATCTAACACATATTAGAGTAATACCTACTCTGATATTTGTCCACTGCTGAACGTAGGCCTCCCTCAGAAATCGCCAACCAACCCAGTCTTGAGCAGCTCGCACCCACCCGTACCAGTCGTTAAAAGGATAGCGAGAAGTAATTAAAAAATAAATTATGATAACAAACTAACTTGTAGTACGGAATGCTTTTTGTTTATACGTGAATTGTGAAGTTATTTCTATGCTAATGAAAGAATAACGCAACGCTTCCGTAGTTCGTCTTCTCATTTCAATTACAAGTAAATTGGAAGCCTTGACTCGATGAATTGGCTCTTAAATGGTTCTCAAAGTAAACTGGCCACAAAGACAGTTTTCAAGCGCTAAGCAATCGAAAATCGTACGGGCATTAGACAAATGCTCTGAAAGAAATTTGAGTAGGTACTTTAATACTCAACTCTATCACAGTGTGTATACACGGCATTACATAACATTTTATTGCAAAAAATAGTAATTTACTGTAGTGGTGAGACGTGAATGTTATGATGAATGTGAATAAAGTATAAATCAGATTAATCCCTCGGCGAGTTCGTTACCTCTCAGGCAGCTACCCAAATTATTATTCTTTCAACGTAGCTTTGACCACTAACGCAAGTCCCTATCCTCACTGCCAACGAATTTTATAAAAATATTAGTATTTCTATTTAAGTCTGGAATCCACGTAGTTTTATTTTTGTTAGCTTGATGTTAATAACACGGTTCAAGTTACGAGTCTTCAAGTAAAGGATCAAGTCCAACCTTTGTCAGGTCATCGCAACCTCTCCGTAATGAAAAATGTGATTAATGGCTTGAAAAAATACACTTATCTTTGGACGTCAGGCCAAAGCTCGGGGGCTACGTTGATTTAAGATATAAACCGACGTTGATAGCATGGATTTATCTGGTTTTTCTGTTTGTGTAATTATCGCCTTTCTGAGAATTTAAGCAGCCTGCCGAGGTGTCTGCCTGCCTGGTATATTTTTCTTACAAATCATCTTTATTACTGTGTTATCGTCCATCATCTTTACATATGACTGCGTCTGTTTCTTCATAGCATAATATTTCAATAGTCTCCGTATCGCACTTCGTAATGTTTTATACCTGACTAACTTCTACCATCGAAGAATGAAAGCCCGCCCCAATATTTGTAATTTTTCTCAATAATAAATTGTAATATTTTGTAACTGCGGCAAAAATAACGCAACGTGTCACGTTTCAATGCACACGGACATACATAACTGGAGCGTAATAAATTCTCGCTTTGTAAGTAACGCCAATCATATTATTTCACAGGCGCGTAGTAAACTGCGTGCCAATATATTTGTTAGATACTCAATGGGATTATTTTGTATGATCGCACTGATTGAGCGCGATAACCTTAACTGCATACCAATAAAATTTTACACTCTAACACTTTTACAATTAAGTCCAAAATGAATTGGCAGTGTACAAAAATTGGCCAGTTCATTTGGCAAGCGAATGCTTTCAAATTCGAGTATTGACGTGAACGCCTGCCAAGTTTGGAGTGGTCAAGTATCTGACCGAGCTATATTAACGTGTACTGTATTTGCTTGCAGGGTTTGGCTTGCTTTGCTTCGTGAATGTATGACAAAAAATGCAAGTTAAATATTTATAATCCATATAGGATAAGTAAGGATAAGTAAGTGTGCATTTAATAAATAAATAAAATAAATAAATAAAATATTATTAATTTACTCGAATTACGACAATATTGGTTTCTTTACCTCTACGATACGGCGACGACACGGTTGGCGCAGTGGCTGAAAGATTGGCTGCTGAGCTTCGTATCGCGGTTTCAATTCCCGCACGGAACAGCTACTTGTATGGCCTACAAGTAGCTGTTCCGGATATGGCTGTTTATGTATGTGAGTTTATATGTTTGTTAACGCAGGAGAAATACCTAAATGGGGCACGTTTTTAACCGACTACGCCATTTATACCGACTAATGCCAGTCCCCGTCTTTATGATGAACCCAAAGTAATGCTCACGTAACTAGACAAGCTTCACGATGTTTTATGTAATTACATCTTTAACGCAATCATAATAACTGATTATATACGAACAGACCTGCCTGAAATAACATGTAATTTGGAAGCAAAACAATTAACCTTGTTCTACGTTATCTGAATAGGAAACTTGGGTGTCTCAACATCACAATGGCACCATACATCACCGAATCATTAAGGCAACTAACGCAACGCTTATTACTTATTACTCAATGCGTTGTTTGGCATGTCTAGAGCCGGTGCAGCCGGTTCGCAACCTTGTGCCCCCCTCCCCCTCTCTATGCTCCCCCCTCCCCCTACCCCCTCCAGCGCCCTCGATTCACTTTCACTAGCTCGGCTACTCGGGCCAATGCTTCGGCCTCCCTCGGCCTTCCTCGGCCCTCTTCGGTATTTCTGTGTGCGAAGAATTTGGATAACAAAAATGTTTCCTTGTAGCAGCTTGGTGGTTTTGCAAGAATTTGTTTGTTTGGATCCGCGTTTTCAATGAAACGAAATGCAAACTCTTTTGTCGTGAGGTTGCTTCCAAAGCGGATGTGTTTTAGAAAAGTTTCGATAGAGAGAGACTATTGTATACAAACTATTTTAAAAAGAAACTATGAGAAAGATTTCGTCACTATACAATTTGATAACAATTATTCTTAAATTTACAGCTGTTTTAATATAATTGTACTCGCAAAATATTCATAGAAGGTCGAAAATCTCATAATAGATTCCGTGACAAGACTACGCAAAAAATTCAAAATGTTTTTATCAAAAATCTCAATTAACACGGTTTTTTTACTTCCTTTGACAATTTTAATTAATGAACTAGCAATGCATCATCATTCCAATCAGCGAAACGTTTTGGCCTATTCTATGAATTTAATTAAACGATACATATCAATGACATGTACTAATTTTTATGGACTAAAATAATTTGAATAATTAACACATTCCGTCTGATGTTAAATAACAAAACGGCCTCAAGGTGCGGCTTAAAATGTTTACGTCCAAATCTGCTTAAAGGTTAATCTAATTATAGAGTTGACCCCAAAAATAACTGGAACCAAACAATTATTTTAAAGTATAATCAAAACAATAAATTGTAGATGTTTCTGATGACTAACGCGTTGATGTCTTTTGAATGACTTGACGTTACGACATATGCTTACAAACTTCATGTGGATATTTTTTTTCACGACAGCTATACAAATACCCTTCACAGCTGATAATAACATGGTGTGCTATCAGAAATTGGTTTTAGTTACAAAACGCGTAGTTTCTATTAAATTTTAATGAATCCGCAAACATGACCAATTACAAACTCATTTTAATTAACCTTTTACGTTATTGCGTATAATAATTCACAAGCTAAATAATATTTTATAAAGCAAGAGACCATAATTGATCCTATCACACACTAATTAAAATTTCATGTGCGGATATCAAAAGAACGTTAACCTGTGTAATGTGTAACAAAAATCCAAGATGGCTGCAAGGACCGGTTTATGCAAATTTAACACGATGCGCACAAAAATACGAGTCGCGGAAGACAAACTGAATGTCACTTGATCACCTTCTGGACCAAACCGACCAGATAGGGCATCGTCACATACTGTTCATGTTTATTAATGTTACTTAGGTACGGTCAGCCACAAAAGTAGATTAACACTATTGCATTTTCATATCCTCTGAAAAGACACAAAAACAAATACGATGTAAGTAATACTTTACAGTATTTCAGGTCATAGTCAAGAGTTTATTTTACTTTGATTTTCTATCCTGTCCGTATTTCCTTCTGCTTAAGAATTATGATTTAAAAATCTGAAGTGTTAATCGACTTTCATTGCTGACCGTACGATTCACGTACAAATATAGATATCTTTGCTCATATTTATTTTTATACAGACAAAGTTTATGGTTGTTGGAGGTACTCCTCCTGACTAAATAAAAGTCGTACTGATCCATTGGTAATGAACTGTTATACTTACTTCGTGGTAATGAAGCATGTGCATGATCTTATTATGTATTGCCACCGACTTCCAAAACTAAAGTAATGTGTGTTTGCTAAAGCATTTATCACTTTTTAGTATAAGAAGTCGGTTTTCTTTTTTTTTTAAGTTTTAATTTTCCGCTTTTAAATATTACCTTAACATCCGAATCCATTAAGAAACGGCGACACACTTAAATCAGTTTTTGTAAGTCCTCCAAAGATTGAAGAAACTAAAACATCTATGTATTTTTTTGGGATTTTGTTAATTTTCTATAAAAAGGCTAAGTCAATTTTGATAAAATTTATATTTGTATGGGACCATTTTGGAATAAACTCCTTTCGAACAAAAAAATAATTTTGCAAATCCGTCTATACAGTGTGGGGATGGCATAGCACAAAAAAGGATCATGGTAGGATTTAGTAATTTGGTGTAATTGTTTTTACTGAGTATTAATAATATTAAATTATGACGCCACAAGTTGCCGCTCTTCTCACAAGTTAGGAAACCAATATTTCATATGGTGTTTTATTTTGGTTACATTTATATGCTCTTTAGTGTATCTGTTTTTTTTTTTAATTTTGTTTGTAGGATTTATTTGATAGTTTCAAAATATTCTTATGAACTAGTCTTACCAGTATTTAAATTTTTTGTCGTATCGTCGTCCCCACCTTGTATATGACAGCTGAGATATGTCCGAACATACATATAAAAAATAAGTATAAATAAACATCCGAATTGATAACCTCCTCCTTTTTGAAGTCGGTTAAAAACATAAAGAGCGAACAATAATGAGTAGCACCTGTGCAACAGTTCAATGAGAAGCTCGTGGGTAAGTAAAGGCTGTACGAATAGCTTGGTCAAGGTTAAGTATCGCTTTCCGCGGTAGTCCCGCGGATTTGTAACCATATTCATTTTCATACCGTTACCCCTTTTGTTTCTCGGAAAGTACGTAAAGCCGTTGGTTCCGGCTGTCATTCGTAGTATCTTTGACAATCTTAAAGTGTAGTCAGAAGCCAGAAAGTCTGACAACCAGTCTTATCAAGAGGTATCGATGTGTTACCAGTAACTGGGTTGTTGAGGTCAGACAGGCAGTCGCTACATGTAAAACTTTGGCATTCAACTGCATGTTAGATTGGAAGCCGACTCCAACATACATAGTTGAGAATAAAGCTAGGCAGATGATGTCAAACGAAGCTTTTGTTATTTTCCTATACAAATGCGGGCAAATTGGCGACCAAAGACTTTTATGAAGTTTTTTAAGACCTCATGTTTGACTAGCATTAAGAGCGCCCAACCCGTCATTTTTACCAAAAAACGCTCGTACCCGATTACGACGTTATAACAAATTATTTTGCAAATATTTTTAACACACAGGTATCCTGTGGTTAAAATCTAGGTTTGTATGAAGCCAAAAATAAAGTTTTTTAAGAAACAAATTCAGTAAACACGTCTGAAAATCAGTTTTTTTTTGCACAATTTTATCTGAACTTTGGCCGTTCATAATGCACTCATACATTGAAAAAGCAAAAAAACAGCTTCATAGAAACCTTGTACATATGATGGAGATTCTAAATTACAACCATTTTTACCAAAAACTTGTAAGGCTTTTTTAAAAACACGTATGCCCTGGAACAAGTTTTGTGAAATTTCCACGCGCTATTTTCCTGTGATGTTATCGCGTTCTCACTCACCCGTTTGTTTTCGAGCTTTGCGTTGGTTAAAACAAAAAAAAATTCAATCACGCTCGCGTTGAAGTTCGTTCGATGGGGAAGGGCGCTCTTAAGAGCGTGTATTCGATTCGTGACGAAAACTTCATATTTTCGCGTTTTGCCCAGAGCAATATCGTAATGATGTGAGCACATTATTTAAAGACAATTACAGTTTTAGTAAGATTAAGTCTTGGTTTAGGGAACTACAGAGTAAAAGTATAATTTGTAATTATGGTTTTTTGAAACGAAGACAATCCTTTCAATACGTTTTACGAAAAAAGACGTCAGAGTTAAATTTCAGGACGAAAACAACAATTACAGTATACCAAAATATTAAGTTTTATGCGTTTTTCCAACAGGATATACAGTCTTAAAGTCTACTACAGAGCCAAAGTTACGAAAATATACCATTATGTATTAAAAAACAATGTTGAAAAAGTACAAAATCGGTTCACTTTGACAATTTTTTTTCACCAGTATTTGAATAATATATATATATATATAGATATATTTATTTTATGAAAATAAAGGTTAATTAATATACAGAATATTTTTCAGTCCGTTACACGAACTCATTTATTTTAGACAATTATTTTAAAAAACACTAAAACATCGCGCGCTGTCGTTTGCCGATCAATTTCAATGAGTCGTGCTTATTTCGTGCATATTTTTTTTCTGATGCACACAGGTTCAGACCATTGTATTGTACTAGTGTGTATCAATGCTGCTACGCCGTTGTAGCAATCGTTTAGATTTTAGTTGCGCTAAATCGAATACGCGCCCTTAAACGAAGATTTGATGATTTGACGAAAATGTCAACATTCTGACTGATGGAGAATTAGAATCATTGTGGACACTGGACCATCAGTCAGTAATTATTATTATTTATGGCAATCGGTATTTTACTATAATAATTAAATTAATTATTTTATTTTACCATGCAACGCAATGGGAGATTAATTTATTTTAAAATGATATCTCTTCATTTAATTTTAAGTTAAATTAAGAGCTTTGTGCTGAACCTAATTTTTACACCGGCAGTAAAAGAGGAATTTGGAAATGATGTCACGTCAGGTGGCAACCGGTTCTGCAACGTCCTTGTGAAGCGGACCCTTGCATAAAACTAACAAAAAAAGAATAAAGAATCTGTACTACAGTTTACCAAAAAGCTATTCAGACAGGCAGACAAATAACTTCAAATAATTCTTAGCCTATAAGTTTTGACATCGCTCGTCTGGGTGTCTTTAAGTTAAACAACACACAATAAAAACAATACGTCATAATTATTATCATTGTAGTACATATATTATTGTTGTTGGCTGAATACCTAACTATTTTGTTGATTGTACATATTTTATATAATATGTACGTACCTAAACATTTTAAGTACATGCGAATCAAGCCTATTCGAGTGTATTTGAAGAAAATGGAGGAAAATTTACCTAGTGCTTTGTAACTTTAGATTTTCAATTAATATGCTTGATTGAAAACGTGAAATTCATGGATGTGAATTGATAGGAACAATTTCAAATTACCCGACCCATCCATTTAGGACAAGCGAAACTTTAAAGGCTTCGACTAAACTAAATTGTAGTTATGCCTGCAAACGACAGCTACTCAATTAATACTACTAACCAAGTTTATTCAACCATTGGCTGAGGGACTACTAATATTTGCAAATTGTATATAACGTCAAAAGGCAAATTTTATCATTATTCAATACAAAATAGGGATCGCGATAGCTACTGCGGGTACATGCGACTTTCAGCCTTACTGTTAAAATAATAAATGCTATAACAGCGAACACATTAAACAGGCATAATGTTACAAGAGTTGGCAGCTGTGCGGGATTTCGGCGAACCTCGTTTGTTTGACGAAATCACGTCGCGATGGCAGCGAATATCGACCATCGAGCTGTTATTACCACAAATTATGTAAATGTACGCAGAGTTATCAAATTAACGTTTTCCTTCTCCAATTAGTGAAATAACCTCTGCAATACTGAAATCCATTCATTAAATTCACTCCGATATGAAAGGTAGCGCCCATTCAGTGTTGCCACGCTCTGTCTTCTAGGCTTTTGATCGAGCTAACTCACGTAACGATTTCAATTCAGCTTTTAACAAAGAACCAATTAATTGTAACAATAATAAATAACAACAGCATCGATAAGTTTATTTGTGCCTGGGAAAGAGCTTGGTTGAATCCTTTCTTTCTAAATGAATTATAAGGTTATGTTAAAAAAAACGTTTTTATTCGTTCAAACAAAAACAGTAAAAATTACTGTTACAATGTCTGAAAGAATATCTGTCATAAAACACTTTATACATAAAAACCTCAGTTTTAATTAATATTAATTGAAGTCAGAATTACGACATTAACAGGGGATGCATTTAATGTTACATCTTAGTAATATTCTTCACGAGTTTCAATGAATCTATTACGATTTCAGAGCCTTCATGATCCCTCTAATGAAATCTGGAAAGAACATTATCTCGGCAATTTATTACGACTTGAATATTAGCTAAGTTTTAGAGTTATAGCACCGCATAAGAAACTTTTATATCCGCCTCGGCAACTTGCTGTCGGCGACGAAAATCGTTATAAATCTTTTACCATTTCTCGAACAACGTCGAAAATATTTCTGGCTAAATTCGTCGGGTAGCTCGTGCGAAAACGTTTAAATTGTTAACTTTGATATAAAATAGGTAACCGCCGGTTCACTAACAACCAAATTACATTAAGGCGCTTTCAATTGTTACGAAGTCGGCGACTTTGTAAATCAATTATCTTGCAGGTATTTTATTACTTAATGTCTAAATGTAACGCCTACATCTTGTGTGTCTGATTCCAATTTGAAAGTTTTCATGCCATTTCCTTGTTATTCAACAACTTTGTGTAATTGTTTTGTTCTATCTAATAAAATAAGCCAGGCGTACATAAATCGATAATTCCGCTAGGCTCAATTCAAACTTCACTGGCGATATTACTCTACGCTTTCGCTACGTCATTTGCTTTGATAAATATTTGGAAAAACAATAAGAGCTTTGAAGAATGTAGTTCAGTTTTTGTTCCGGCAATTTGTAACGGAGTAAAATCGGAGAAAAACATTCCTTTCCATATTATTTTGCGTGAAAATAACAAATCGATAACTATGTAGAACCTTCTTTTTGTGAAAATGGTTTTGATTACTTTAGCATTTGAAGTATTTTTTTTTTACTCCAGACATGTTTATACCTAGACTTGCCATAAATATTGTCACGAAGGTATTTTTTTTTTATTGCAAATAATATTTATTACTTTTCCAGTGTGTTAGTTTAATACATAAATATAAAACAATTTAAAATGTAAAAAGCTTATTCGAAGTGGTCTCCATTGGCTGCAATACAGTCCTTTAAACGTTGAGGCCAGTTATCAATAGAAGCACGCACTCTTTCCATGGGAAAATTCTTCACTGCTAATCGTATGGATTGTTTTAGGGACTCCAAATTATCATGGCGTTTAGAGCAAGCCATACTTTCTAAAACTGACCATAAATCATAATTCAGCGGATTAATATCGGGACTAGACGACGGCCAGTCTTCAGCTCTGATGAAATCCGAAACGTTCACTTCCAACCAAGACTGCGTGGACCGAGCTTTATGACCCGGCACCGAGTCTTGTTGGAAGGACCATACTTGGTTTTTGAACATGGTGTTGTTAAGGGGCTTAACTACCTTCTCAAGAATGGTATCTTGATACACTTGTGCCGGGATATTTTGATACCTTTTTCACAAAAATATGGCTCAGTCACTCCTTCATAGCTAACACCCCACCAAACCTTCACCGAAGTCGGATAATGCTCACGTTGCACTCTGTCGACTAATTGCGGAGCTTCCTTAGGGCTTTGAGCATAAATACGGTCTTTTTGTTTGTTAAAATGTTGCTCAATTGTAAAGATTATCTCATCTGTAAACAAAATTTTTCTGTGATACCATCATTTGCGTACCGCTTCAGTAGTTGTTTCGATTTTACCACCCTATTCTTTTTTAAATTATCAGTTAAAAAATGACCAGTGCGTTTCTTATAGGCTGCAAGTCCTAAGTCATCTTTTAAAATACGCGACATGGTTCTGGGTGCTATCTTCATCTCCCGAGATAAAATCTTTTGCTTTCGGACAGGATTTCTTCGAATTCTTTCCCTTCTGGACGGCCAGATCTTTTTCTGTCACAAATAGAGAAGGTCTCATTGTACCTATTAATAGCCCGGTACACAAACATTTGACTAATACCAAGCGTATGGAGAGTTTTAAAAATTGCATTTGGCTCCATACCAACTTTGTGTAATGCAATCACAGCTATTCGGTTCTCTTTCTCACCCCACTCCATTGTAATATCGCAAAATATTGTACAATGTATTGGCGCCAAAATTAGAAAACTCAATGAACAATCGTGTAAAAATGACAGATTCCAAATTCAAATGTAATATCTTTCTTATTTTTAATTGTAACAGTATTTATGGCCAGACTAAGTAGATGCAAGAATAGAATACAGAAAGAAGATAAAAGTATTGGCATTCGTTTTAGCCTTGCTTTGCTGAATTTGCTGACTGAATCTTTAAAAAATAATAATGGTGGATTAATAGATTGCTTATATTCTTTGTCATTTTTAATAAATTGTTCCTTGTTCCTATATTTTTATAATGGTAATTATAGCAATTAGATGCAAATGTTTTAACATCAATGAAATCAGAGTATGATGTATAAAAATGTGAGGTCATGTCTACATATCACCGAGCGTTCGGCCTTGCTGTATCGTGGCTTATTTATGCAGGAATTTCTTCAACAAACAAAGAATAAATGTATCCTACTATCCTATATAACCTACAAGAAACTCTTTCTAGATATTCCTTAAGTTAAGTTAGCTTCGTGTTAAAGACTTGCATATATGCAAGTCTTTAAAACGAAGCTAATAAACTTGTACTTCTGACACAAAAAGAATGATTAAAACTTGTTTTCTTTCACTTTTTCTCTATTCAATTTTTTGCCATATCCAAATTGTTTATTTCTGTGACTAAATCACGCCTCGGTTTATTGTGCAACCATAAAGTCGCTTCGGTTTATTTTCTGTTTTCTTTTGGCCTCTTTCTACCTTTAGGTCCATGTTTGGCGGAGATAAACGTGAACTAATATTCGTTATGCCTCGAGCGGTTGCCCGACAAAAGACTCGGTTGAGTACCTTTTTTGATGTCGTTTGAACCCGCAAATAATACCAACAAACTCTGCGACAAACAATACACTTCGTTAGAGTTGCATTGCCAAAATGCGTGAAATAACGCGGCAGTCGCCAAGATCCTTAAAATGTCGAGTATCAAACTTTCGTCGATTGTGTACAAAGAGCCGAAGAGGGGAGGGTTTACTTCTTCCCTTCTGATCTGCGTGAACCCATCAACGAAAACAAAACAAACAAATACGCAAAAGGCTTCGTAAAAGCCGTCACATAAATACTTCGCTTGTGTTTTACATTCCTTCGCTTCCCGGATGCAATCGATCTTGAACGCGACTGAATGCCGCTTTATTCCGAGTCATTTTTATAGTTGGGGAAAATGTGAGAGTCATAGCCTATACGCTAGATGTAACGTTTTTAGCGAAATTGAACTAAAAATAGCGTCCATTTTTGCGGTTAATTATTCGAAACTTTATCAGACTTATTTCGCAGATTGCTAATTGATCAGTTTCTAAATAATTTCACGATGTGGGCATAACTACTTTTCTACCAATTTCACAATCAGGTTTGTCAACAGGTAATGTCATAAATTATGCCTTATAAGTATTATACGTGCAACGGCTTCAATACTCCTTCAAGCAAAACACTTTCTGTTTAAACATGGCAATACTAATAAACTCTTTTTTTATTTATTAGAAATTCTTTTTTTTTTTTTTTTTTCTAGAAAATTCCTTGACACTACAATTAGTGGCATGGTCGACCCATAGTAACTAGATCGGCCCGCCACATAGTAGATTAATGCAGTAGTTTCAGTCCAAAACGTTATCAAGCTGATGCACTGCAAACTCGAAGCAGTGACATACAATATTCATATTCAGTGTTCAGTATTATTTTCGTTCGTATGCCGTGTGTTCGTGCGTGTGTATACTTTACATAATTAAATTGTTGAGAACACCTTTCGATAAGTAAACTAAGTTTATGTGTAGGACGAGAGAATCAATGTAATATAGAGCAATCGTCCCACACTAGTGCGTGAATTGAAATGGTGACGCAACCGACCGCGTCTGTATGTTAGCAAATGCTTATCTCAAGAAATGCTTAACATATTTTAATCAAGTTTTCACCAACTTTCGATTGGTTTTTATTACGAGTAATACAAATACTTCAAGCAGTAGATGGTCAAGACGGTTTAATTTGCCTTTTCTACTGTTAGTCTTTGGTCCTAACCAGTTTCTACTTAGTTCCAGCGGTTTCCGAGTGGTCGCACTTTCAGTTACGACTTGCGAGCACTCGACGACCTCGGCCCACCACGCCTTGTCGCCGTTCACATGCCATACCTGCGCGTGATTCGTGATCTAAACTTGTTTATCAACACTGCTCTGCGCATTCGCGTCGATTATGCTTTGGCAATATTAGAAACTTGTACGACTTGTTTCGGCATATATTTTGCATATAATTAATTTGAGACTAGCTTGATTACCTATGCTAAGTTCAAATGGACGTTTGCTAAATATTATAAAACTTTATTTTGTAACTCGAAATATCGACGAAACCGTAGGTTTACGATATACACTCTTTTGTAGCTAATAAAAGCACAGAAAACACTACTTGTATTCTAAATTTGAAGCTTCTGTATCTGCTAGAAGTGCTTAGAGTTCTGATGATCGGTCAGTCAGTCAATGAATGAGTGACAAAATTAAGAAACTTTGACTAATTATAATTCATAAACTAATGGGTAAAATTGAATGAAATTTGAAATATAGGTACCTACCGGGTTTATACAATGCCTGGTTTACAATTGGTTACAGATTTCAGGCTTCTAGTTTTATCCACAACGAAGTTATAAAGGGGGGGGGGGGGGGGGTGAAGGGGTGATTTTTATACAAGATACATCGTATTCACATAACATAATCATTCTTGTAAATAAAAATATTGTAAACACCCTTTTTTTAAAAGAGTATGTATGGAGTTTCTTGCCCATTCTCCATACGAAACTACCATTTGGAATGGGCAACTAGATTCAAATTTTACAATATGACGTTCAAAAGTGCCTTTTAATGGTCTAATTGAAATAAATGATTTGACTTTGACTTTGGGCAAAAATGGCCTGAACTGTTCGAGAAAATGATGGTACGGCCGTGCTGCTTTTTTGCTCGACTTAGCGGGGACATTGCGGTGCCCCCAGATAAATAAAGATTTCACTCGTAACTCGTATTATCCAAAGAAAAACCTAACCTGATAGACATGTACCTACAGAAAGCGTCATCAACAGAGTAGGTACCCCTCGCTCATTAAAATTCCTTTGAAGAGATAGTACCCAGTTGATAACCTTAACCGTATATTGAAATAACTACACGATTTTCACACATCCAAAAATAACTCGAAGAAACCGTTTAAAAATATGTTCATATTTCCTTATAACACGAATCTTATAAACTGTTCGGTAGTCTAGTTGCTCCATGTTTATATAGTACGTGAGAGAAAATAATCAGTAACTTTACTAAAGTTACTGATTATTTCCGACGCAGAGAAAAACGGTAACAAAGTGTTTCATTTCTGGCAAATACATCACACGGAAAGGCTTAACGACGGGTCAATATGTCGTACCATCACCTCCATTTATTTCTACTTCGTGACATGATTGTTCCTGGTAAAAATAGGAATGACGGTCCGGTAAAAAAGTATAACGAATATGTCCTTCAATTTCAATAATTGAATTTGATGTCATCCAACACCAGTACTCACGTCATACTAAATATAGTCACAAAAAGAGCCGATATCGATCCTTAATTTGATTTGGCAAAAACTCAAAGACCAATGCTATTTTTTCGCGCAGAAAAATAATTTATTTACCAGCGGAAATGTTTGGAGCGTTCCACTAAATTAAAGGCACCGAAAAATCGTACAGTCACCCGGTCGATTTCCAATGTCATTAACAGAACTGAAGAGCGTCTGTAGCTGGCTGAGGGCGCTCGGCCGACGGACTCGGTTCTTTGTGAATTTCTCGATTCGTCATGGGGACGGTACACCGGCATTAATAGGAAACGCTTGACAATGAACAAGGAAATTCCGGTGTGCACCAACTGTGTCCTATCCAATTATTTTCGCAAATCACAGCGCGGTCGTTGCTGCTGTTAATTTGACGCAACCAAATAAACCCACGAAGTACAAACATACGTTTTTCATATTATTTTTTCGTATAACCGTACACTGAGCAGGATATAGTTTGACTGCAAGTATGTTTATTTTGCTGAGAATTGTTTGACCCTGAGATCATCAGTACATTGGACGCAGAAGGTGTGGTGATTACGTCACCTAAATCTAATTTTGTATTAGTATTTCCAATTCGATGCCTCAGACTGAGTCACTAGGGCCCACAGCTTGGACTACAATCTCTTGCATGTACGAAGGTAAAATAATTCAAGCTCTGTATGACTAGACAAGTATCAAGAAGTTTTTATCGACGATCGTTCCAATAAAGGATTATCGAATTAAGGAATCAGGTGTAAAGTTTCTGCCGTGGGAAACTTTAATGTTCGCATCTACGAAATAAATAGAAGTGCCTTATTGTTATTATATCTTATAAATCTTCGAACTTACTTAATCTTTGTGCAAGCAAGAAGCAACAGTACTTATTAAAGTAAAAGAACTAAATAGTGCAGAACTGTAAACTACATAATTAAATTATATTACGTTACGTGGTTATCTCATCCATCTTTATGAGTTGGTTCCGCGGTAGATCAAACTTGTTATTTCAAAACTCAATTAGGTACACAATAGCAATCTAAGTCAGAGCTTAGGAAGTCACTTAAGTTGAGCCTGTAGCTCCCAACTTAAATTGACTTTTGAACAAAATTACCTGGATAATAACTGGCAAATAACTTTAGAGATATGAAATTAATTTACAGAATAAGTGAAAGCACGTCAATGCAATGGCAGAAATTCGAAGAATAAATTATGTCGTAAATTAGAGTATTAGGTTATGACCAAAAGATATTTCAATAAAATTGACGGTGGTTCGACCTAGTTAACATATATCAAACTTTTATAAATAAGTCAGTTGTGGTGTTTATAATAAAAAAAACCACACAACCAGGAAACGCTGCGGCACCATATATTCATAATAATCGATTGCATTTAAAAGTACCTATGAACAATCGGAAATCTATCATTCGGAATAACTTCAAGGACTAGTTACCAGTTACCTAACGTTTAACGTCAAGCTCTACAAATAATATCGACCTCGGACTACAATTCGAGCATAGCCAGTGAGAAGTATTTTTAAGTAATTTCTAACATTATAAGTAGGTGCGAATGTTTTATGGCATAATGGACCAAATAAGCATCTAGCTAAATAAAGTTCCCAGACACATTTTTCATTTTAATCAGCAAAAATTCAATAAAAATTTAAATAAACTATTTTTTGTCGCGTTAAGTACCTAGCATTTTGTTCAATAGACTTGACAATCATTTTGTAGAAATAATAACTTTTATTTTCAGTGTTTTTATTTAAAATTAAAACACTTTTTTATAAATAAATTTTATTTTGATGTTAAAACCAATGATCAGCCGACAGCAGACTGGTGAACTGAGAACTGATAAATTTAAGGAAACTAAAAAATATGATCATGCCTTTAGTAGTTTTAGGGCAGATTTTTCAATCAATCAATATTTTCAAATTCTTTTCAATAATCAAAATCTTTTATTTCGTAAATAAATAAGCATTACAGTTCACAGACAGTTAGTGGACATCTTATTTGTACAAAAGCTATCCTCCTCATTTATTCCTCCGAAAATAATTGGCTTTTTATACTTAACAGAAAATAATGTTAAAATTCAGGAAAACAAGTAACATTTTTAAGAAGCTTTAATATGTGACACGTAATAGCTACAGACGGTGCAGCCGGTTGCGACGAAAATTGCCTCACTCAGCTACAAAGCATACTTCATTATGAGCTGTTTTTGTGTCGCAACTTGACTAACTTTATTCATCCCTGTAAGTAGCTATAAGATTCTGTTAAGTCTCACTTTAATAGCACTTGCTAGAACATGAATTATATTTTAAATATCTTGCTTCGGGGCGACATCGGGGTAGCCTATGAAAACTAATTGGGATGACACTTAAAGACATATTAAGCAATTTAAAAACATTTGCACAGCAGTGAAATAGTCAAGTTAATTGAATGATAGCCCACTCGTTAAGGCGCTCGCTGTGAGTACAAATGTGATTTTTTTAAATTTATGTGTGCTTTCTAAGATTTTATTGGACATCACTGATAGGTTTCACAATGTTTTTCTTAATCGAAAACATCGTGAAACCAGGGCCTCAAGTCTGCTATTACAATAGTGTCAGAATGGTCTCATTGATTTCATAATTGTTGATTTTGACAAGTTTGGTAATTTACTATTAGAATGACGTCTTTATGACTTTCCAATGGTCAATCACTGACACGCCATTGAAAGAAATGATATAGAATGGTAATCTCGTACATGAAAGTAGCAGACTTGGCCCCCTGGACTTATCTAATATATAGAAATCTCGTGTCACAATGTTTGTTATTGAACTCCTCCGAAACAGCAAGACCGAATTCTTATAA
Source organism: Charanyca ferruginea (assembly GCA_947361185.1). Lineage (NCBI taxonomy): Eukaryota > Metazoa > Arthropoda > Insecta > Lepidoptera > Noctuidae > Charanyca > Charanyca ferruginea. The sequence goes on along the minus strand of OX376059.1, from coordinate 12,466,808 downwards.
AAAAAAATTGTGTATATTTTGGTAGGTCTGAGAATAGGTCACAGGCTATTTTTAGGCCCTAGGTGATGAGAAATAATATGGCAAAACAACGTTTGCAAGGACCGCTAGTAATTAATATAAGTTTGAAATCACCAAAGCGATTAAAGTTAGTGTCTTCTCTATATAAGAAGACGCCTTTACTCTACTGTGACAGTGACAATATTATAGAAAAGGTCATCATCATCATCATCATCATTTCAGCCTAAAGACGTCCACTGCTGGACATAGGCCTCCCCAAGGGGGGGGGGAGGGTTATAAGAAAAGTCATAGTCGAATTTATGAAGTGCCGTGTATGTTCCTGTCACTTGGCAGTTTTATGACAGCTTGTGTTGATACGAACCACCCAGTTTGCTGGCCGACAACTATCTTCAAATTTTAATCTAAATGTGCACAACATGGCTTAATGATAACATCTGTTTAAGAACAGCTCTGTTTCCACGAATTACTGTTAAGTGTTTAATCTGATCATGTGTAGGAGAAAGTCTGTTTTTGTTTTAATAAGCTTAGCAAAATGGTTTTGATAATTAAGAAAAAACACTAACGGGATTTTATTTTACGAGTAATATTAAACAAATATTTGTATGTTTAATTATCCACATAATAATTGACTAAGTAAATCTTGGTTCAATTATTCGTGAAGTTTCTATTTCAGACTAATTTTAATTGCCATTTTGCACATTTGCAAATTGCCATTGAAACTTGATGGTAAGGCAAAATGAAATGTAGTACCTATATTATTATTTGTCTAGCTAGCTATACTTATCCAAAATATTGTCTTAAATTAGACATCCACATTTCGTTACGAGAAATCTTTTTATCCCGCAATAAAACGCGCTTCAATAATTCCTAAAATGGACATCCTACGCAACCGTACAAAATACCTCTTACAATCTAAATATTAAATGTAACGACAATAGCATATTTTTAAAACCAACTGATCCTACTGAAATTTTTAGCATCTTGAAGTCATTAAAAAACACCAAGTCAACTGGATACGATAATATATCTACAGACTTGCTTAAACAAATATCTCCATACATCGCAGAACCTCTTTCATATGTTATAAATTTATCTCTAGAACAAGGCTGCTTCCCAGATAAACTAAAAACATCTATAATTAAACCATTGCACAAAAAAGGCTCTAAAACAGATAAAAACAATTACCGACCAATAGCTTTGATTCCAATTCTATCCAAGGTCTTTGAAAAAGTAATGTACAAGAGAGTTCTCTCTTTCTTGGACAAATATAATATGCTTGCAAAAGAACAATATGGGTTTAGAAAAAACAAATCTACTTCACTGGCAGCCTTTAATTTAGTTAAATCCATTATCAATAACATCAATTCGAAAAACACGACTTCAGCTCTGTTCTTAGATCTAAGCAAAGCCTTCGACTTCGTAAATCATTCCAATCTTATCGATAAATTGAGTAAAATTGGTATAAGAGGTCCAGCCTTAGAATGGTTTAAATCATATTTATCAAATAGAACTCAGTTTACGAGAGTCACAAAATTTGATGAAAAAATGAACAGTATTACCAATTTTGATTCCCATCCTCGTCACAATTACTTTGGAGTTCCACAAGGAAGTATCTTAGGACCACTATTATTTCTTGTATATGTTAATGATCTTCCCCAAGCAATAAAAAAGAATTGTGTTCTGTTTGCTGATGACACAACAGTTATCCTAGATTGTAAGAAGGATCAATCACACGAGTCTGATATTGACGACACGTTGAATAAAATTATTACATGGTTAAATATAAACGCCCTAAAAATTAATGTGGAAAAAACTAAAATTTTAAATTTCAAAACACAAAATAGTACATATCTACACCTTAAAGTATCACATAGGAACCAAATAGTTGAACAGGTACATAAAACAAAATTTTTAGGTATAACACTTGATGAACACTTTACCTGGAAGGAGCATATTGATGAAATTTGTATAAAAATGAATAGATTTGTATTCGCTTTAAGAAAAGTTAAAGACGAGACATCCAGGCCAACTGCTTTAATGGTATACCATGCTTATGTTTGTACTTTGATTCGGTATGGGATTATTGTCTGGGGAAACTCTTCTAAAACTTCAAGAGTTCTATTAGCACAAAAAAAATGCATGCGCGCAATTTTCGATATGGACTGGACTGATTCCTGCAGACCAGTATTTAAATCTCACAACCTACTCACAGTTCCTTGCATTTATATATATGAAGTCGCCAAATTTGTTAAAACTAATTACTCACTTTTTGAATCTAAAAACAATAACAACAAACGAAAAATTACACAGTTTCCATTAAAAATGCCCGTACCTAGAATAGAACTGTTCAGACGCAGTTGCGTATATATGGCGCCACTTATTTATAATTCTCTACCAAATTTTATTACTGACTTACCCTACAGAAAATTCTGTATAGTTCTGAAAAAATGGCTTATTTCACATAGCTTTTATTCAATAGCTGAATTTTTAAAAACCTCGTCATGTCAGTCCTATCATTTTAGGAATGCATTGTAGAATTAGTTGCCACTGTTCCTACATAGGCTTTATTTTATGTTATTATTAGGTAATTTAATTGTCTATTGTTTGTTACTTAAAAAAAAAAAAAAACAAATTTATGTTAAACCTACTTGTTATAATGAGTATTACTTAGCAATGCAGCAAATGCGCTCATGAAATAATGCTCAAATATATTATGTTTATTTTGTGAAGAGTAGTTTTTGCTCCAATATTTGCATGCCAATTTGTAGCGAAATGTGTCTCTGCACTACAACAATGTACCTAACATCTTTTATAACCGCATTTAAGCAAATAAATGTTTTGACTTTGACTTTGACTTTGACTACATCTGGTTCAGTTTAAATGTACAATATGGCGAGTTCTCAATATTTATCGATAGAGCGGACGAGGGAATTTCAATATTGTCTCGGGTCGGGCCTGTCTGGCGTGGATTGACGCAAAAAGTACCTACGAGTAAGATATTTTCATATACGGAGGAAGGAAGGCTGAGGAAGTAATATGTAGCTGAAAATGTTAGCTCCATTTTCTTGCCAGTTTTTAAAAATTATATTGCTTTGGTTTTAAAATTGTGCAATAAGGAAGATGATGGTGCAATTTAAAGTTAAGCTTATGTACGGCATATTTTACATATATCTATGTTTTTAGCTTAAACGTATTATTATTTTTCGATCATTGTTCTAATCTTGTTTCACCTACTTTATATTATGTTGCTAAATGTATACACTAGCAAAGCTTTTAATTGATAGGACAACTTTGGAAAAAACTCAAAACAGTGTACGAACACTGTACATTGTATCTTGTAATACATAAGTAGGTCAGTCTAGCGGTAGGCAAGACAAGGAATATGTAACATAATAACCATTGCTGGAGAAGGCAGATTAATCATAAAATTTGTGTGCCTTACCTACCATAAAACTAGTTATCTATAATTAACGACTCCCAGTGCATTGCAATAATCCGATATCGTTATATATTTATGAATACCTGGCACTTATCTAACCATGTTGAAATTGAAACGCTTAAGAAATCAAGCGTGAACGATGTGGAATCTAGCACAAACATACTACTTACACGGACTGTAAGTTTTTGTAAAGAAACGTGTGGCGGTTATGACAAAAAAACGACTAAACTTCCCAGTATGGTATAAGTACTTACTGAATATTTTATAAACACAAAAAATATATGTGTCACTGCTGTACAATAGAGATTTTTACAACAGCTTTAGTTCGATTTAACGAAACCATTCGTCCCAAATGCTTTTAGTTGAACGGTTGTCGAAAAACGAATGAAAAACCTGATTCACGTAGGAACCCACAACAAAAGAAGAATAAACAGTTTTATCCGTGGATGCGTGAATGATTCATGGGCTTTGCCGTGTGCAGTGAGTCGGCATTGCGTGGGTCGAATGCGGCAGTGCGAGTGCGGAGCTCTGCCTACCCCGGCCCGTCCCCGCGTCGTGAGCATAAGGCATTGCGTTGCGGTCACATTCCTCGCGCGCCAATGTCGCCTGTTCGCGGATAGGGCTGCCAGACCCAAACAAAATGCTAATCTTGACAAGACGGGTGTGACACGTCGCCGCTCGGTTTGGGCAGGCGAGGGCTGATATTATCGTGGATTAACAACAATGAGAAACAGAAACACAAGCTATTTCAAAAACAACATTTGGACATACCTAATGGAATTCATTCACACATTCCTCATCAACCAGTTTTTTAAATTCCAGTAGAAATAAAAACGCAGTTATAAAAAACTGTAACAACAACATTTTTTAAGTCCTGCGAAATTAATTTGAATCCCACGTGCATAATTCAAAAGTACTATTTAGAATTTAATAGAAAGTTGGGAACCCTAGCAGCGGTTGTCGGTTTCAGGAAAAAAAATCAAACTACATGGGTTTAATTGCTTCATTCTGCTATTTACATAATTGTTATTACATGTGATGCCGAGGCGGAATGCGCAATCAAAATGTGTTTACACGCTTATGAAAACCGTAACTTTTTTGATTTTTTTACAAAACGAGTCTTTCACCACGTTGCCTTAGTTACTTGCGAAAAGAATGACGACATTTGCATTTAAATCAGGCCTAGAAACGCAATTCTTTATTATGTTGTTGGGTATGAATAAAATGGGAACATAGTATGAAATATAGGCATGTGATATTCCTATATTTAAAAAGATTTGCAGACCTAGATATTAGGGCCATTCGCCTATCTACAAAATTTAACGGATTTAATGACTATGTACGGATAAAATACAATCACCAAAAGAGATAAGTATCTAGGTCGTCGGAAATAGTTGAAGTTTACTATGAAACCGATGGATGTTTTTAAATGAAATCATTAACCTGTTTATTATCCTGTTACTTATCTCTTTTGTTGACTGTACGTGGTAAATTTACCACGTACAGTCAACACATCATACAGTCAACAATGGTGATAATCGGAGTGCAGTATTATAAATATCATGTTCACGCTAATTGGTTATGCATGACGGATTATATTATTTATTGTTATGAAGATACTATCACACGCAAAATATTTTAGGGCTTCCGATTCCATAATTAGCGGTGAAAGTAAACAGACGAGTTAGAAAGTATTTGTTCGTCAACTATTGATATTTGCATTAGAAATCTGTGAAATACAAGTGTTACTTTCTCACGTGGAGATTCAAGAAGCGCATCACTTGAATAGGACTTTTTGCTAAACCATCGTTTTTCAACAGACTATTATATGAGTCTCTCGTTACACAAATAATAACGTCGGTCACATAATTATTGTGCTCTTTCGACATCCAATATAGAGCAACCCATCCCATACCATTTGGTGCAACCTTGAGACGCACACCGCACTGTGTCTAATCCTTATTTGATTTGTATTTTTGTGTTGTGATGTGTGTTTGTGGGCACCGAATAAATGTTTTATCTATCTATCTATGTTTAGGACCCTCGATTTCCATTTTATTATTACATTTATGAGTCACAGTAATACCTTACAAAACGAATAAGTGAACGGTTCTGTATAAATTCAGACATCACTGAGTTTCCATCAATATTATTAAAGGTTATTAGGCAAGCCGGCGTAGTCGGTGCGTGCGTTCGGAAAATACTAAAAATAGGGTACTTCTAGAGGAAAAGTTTTATTATTGAGGACTACGGTGCCGAAAACAGCTCTTCAGTATGTATACCGTTATTCCAGAAGAAAATTTAGTTAATGTTTAGAGTGAGCCAACTTTTATACCGAACACGACGGATTGATGTCCCCGGGGGAACCGGCGATGTCGCAAACAAAACAAAAAGATTCAAGACACGCTGTCAGGGGAGGAAGTGTTCTTACATACGACGCTGCCCCCGTGCCTGTGCCCTCAACTTAATATAAAAAATAATGGAAAGTCTTGATTCGTTACAGTTTTGTTATGAAATATTTTATAGAAAATGTTTTTTTCTTATAAATACCAGTACCATTTTGACCTTTTAATTACCTCCTTTTAAGAAAACATTTGAGGGTAGGAGATAATTTTAACGGAAGCGTTAAGTGTGAAACTGTTTTTAGTGTTACAAGTTAATTAGGTACTTTGACGTGACGAAAACGCAATAAATAAAATAAACATTTTTCATTTTAGAAATAAATAAGCCTTAGGTTTGATAGAAAGTTCCTTTTTTATTTAATTTTTATGAGTGAATCAGAATTATTAAAGCATAAGAGAATCCTGTCTATGCAGTGACGTATTTATTGTTCCAACAAATGTCCATTCCTCTATTCCTCTCTACAATGTCCAATTCTTCTGTTCTAAAAGTTAATAGTAAAGCAAAATATTTCGAAGTCATTCATTAGACATTTTTCTTTTCATAAGGGGTAAGTAACGGCCATCAAGGGCACCCTATTTTAAATAAGCCCTCCTTGGAACTAGCCCCATTATCCCGAAATACGGCTTAAAAATAATTGAGTGGGGCCAAATCCTCTGCGGGGAAATTAAAAAGGAGTCCACTGCAGTGTCTTCCGCAAATAAATGAGCTTTGCCTTCAAGTGGCGTTTATTGCCTTATCTCAAGGAGAATGATAGCATTATACCCCAGACAAAAAATACTTCCACCATGTCTTTGAACCTTGGCGAGACATCTTGGATTCGAGCCAATGACATTGCGTGAGCTCGGGCCACTCTAAAAAGGCAAAACCGTAAAATTAATGTTAACATTTTTTCGGAATTTAGTTTAATTAACGGGTTGAAGTAATGTTAACTTTACGAAGAAATTAGATATTTACAACTTAAATTAATATTGACTTTTAGGGCTTCTTAGTTGAATTGTTGTTTAGTGAACTGGAATAATTTTGTTCTAAAGTAATTGTTTTGTTAATTTAAATTAAATTTTAACAAATCAAGAAGAAATCAGTCGGCCAATCAGTCAAAAATGTAGACAGTGTTTCTAACATACCTAGGGTAGGTTGGTGTAAGATTTAGCAATTTTCAAAAAGAGTTCATAAAATGAAAAGTACAAAAGCTATCTGAATCAAAGTCTTTATTTATAATTGCTAACTAACTGACAACAAATCAACATACTTGTTATAATTAAAAAATATTAACATTCCAAATAATTAAACGAAATTGACAAATCGGAAATTTTACACACTAGGATGTGTAAAATTGCGCGTTGAGATCGATAAGATTGCGCAAATGCACTATTTGCAGAACTCGCAAATGAAAGCCACATAGGCTCCGGGCCTATGTAATCCGAACACTCCTCATGCCACCACTCCCGACAAGAACTGCATTCAATCCGGTCTTCTTGTGTTGGCTCCTTGTATTTTTCTTTATATTCTTCCCCAACCCTAGTGATACACTTTGGTTTCACAGATTTTTTTGGCTTTGGTACTTGTTTATTATTTTGTCTGTTCGTTTTCCTTTTTCTAAGCCATTTTTAATTTATTCAGCCACTAATCACATCAATTTTTTAATGTTGATAATGATCCGTTTTTGTGTGCATTTCTTCGCGCAACCTTACACGCACTCAAGGAGCGCAATCTTACACACTTCCAAGGTAGCATAAACACTACAGTGTTACTGCCATTTGTCAGGAACCAGTAGAATTATTTCTTACAAGCCGACGAATTAAACTGTACTTTGTACAAAATTTATAAAAAAAAAACGAATATTTCAATAACTTTTATAGTAAGAACACATTTAATTTGCTGAAAAATAAGATAAAAGGTATATAAAACTTTAAACTGCCTCTGATCTGCCTTTGATCTGCTGCATTTTCCAAGGAATTCCAATATTTTTTTGGGAGTACGTAACTTGTGTAAGAAGTAAATCACAACTGAAGGTGGTTAATAACTCCAAGCCAGGGCTTTGATATGACGTGTGCGCAGTCTTATTTAACCCCATCATAGCTCGCTGAACAATTTCATATTTAAAATATCTCTAAAAATTGTACCTATAATGTATGAAATGACCAATTCTTGTGGAAAATTAATAAAACCTTTTTAAATTATATTTGCACGACTTATATACCAAAGGGCTACGCAGAGGTGAATAATACCTATCTACACGAGCTACCTTTTTAGTCCCACGTATTATAAGGAGAACCCGTTTCCATTATATAGTAACAAATCCATATTCCGACCTACTATAAATTTCAATAAATTGAGTAGAATAGTCTTACTTATTAATTACTCTATTTACTTAACCTATTTTAGATAGAACAGCTGTCTCTCTTTGCTTTGATAAAGTAGTTAAGAACTGAAATATAGTGCAGTAATCACTTGGATATAATATTAAGCCGGAGCTTTCACACTACAACACTTGGATGTTCTCGAGAAAACTTCGGGAACTTTCAAAGGCGCTGACACTGCCTCGGACTGTAACACAGTCAGATTAGACAGATTGAATAAATGGTGTCAAAGACGGCGAGGACGCACCATACCTACTTACGTGCGTAGAGTTCCTCCGTCAAAGGCGCTGCCCCCTTATTTGATTTACATACTTCGGAAAAAGTATGACGTTTTCTTAGAAAAATGTGCTAATTTTCTTTTAGAAAAGTGTCATTTTATTTGGAAATGATACATTTGAAGAATATTGACGTTTTTAAATGAAAAAAAAACCCGGCTTTTAATTTAAGTTAAAATTAAAAACTGAAAATAAAGACCGGTTTTCGAATGGCAAACATTTGTGAATTGGTCGATTGGGTTTGACGCGAAAAAGCACCCGTAATCAACACACACTATGTTCCCGGTAATGCTGGTTTTAATAGACTCCTTCAGACTTATTATAAAGTATTTGTTTGTTTTAGAAATAGCAACTGATAAAGACCGAGTTACTTATAATTTCACATAAATTAACGTAACTTAGCTTACTTACTGGAACGTGTAAAACACATTTTTACATTGCATTTTGTATAAATTACGCACTCTGATTAGTATTTAGGCAACAATACGAATAAATTTGGTTTATTTTGAAATTATCATTTTTTTATTGCTATTGTTCCCTATACATACGCGTCCATTCATTATATACAAATAAATAAAAGTGTTTGTTTGTAATGTCAAAATAACAGCTTTTTACTAAAAGCATATAAGGTAGGTACTTATATCAAAATATTTTTTTTTTAAATGGCCGTATGCCATCGAAACTAGTCGGACGAACCCGGCAGCACAGTGAGTTAATCCGTTATTCTTAATCTATAATTTTTTAAATTTCTGTCTGTCTGTCTCTCTATCTGTTTGATCGGCTAATTTCTGAAACGGCTGGACCAATTTTGACCGGACTTACACTGGCAGACACTGGCTGGTGTTATAAAGAGTAACGTAGGCTTTTATTTTAGAAAAAGGATTTATTTTTTCGCGGGTCCGCGAAAATATTTAAAACCCCGTTGATAACCGACTATCACGCGAACGAAGTCGCGGACATCAGATAGTTAATACAATAAAATACTTAAACTTTGAATATTTCTTTGCTCTTTTTTCTCTTAGAGGCTTTTAGTACTTACAACGGTACAGTGAAAGAAGTACAAAAGAAATCAGTGACAAGACTAACTAAATCAAGTTAACTTAAAAGGGACCTAAGTAAGACATGAATAATAAAATAATATTTTATCTTGAAATATGTTTTATTATATCTGTTTATCTAAGAAATGGAACTGGCCATTAGGAGTGAGAGAAAACATTTTTATTTGTAGGTCATTTAAAAAGTGACGCTATTTTAGTGCTACATAAAGTTCAGTTCAAGTATACACCTTAAGTGCATCGTATAATTTGTACACTTCGTCCAACATAGTTGTAGTACTAGAGCGATCGATAGCTAGGTCACTTTAATTTACGACCACATTAAGTGTACCCCGTCCCATATAAACACGTTGAGAAACGCGCCAACAAAACTACTCTAATCAAACCATTCACAGTTTAATATTTATGCGTAAGTTATTATTAATCATATTCAACTCACATCCCGGTCTTTCGGTTCTATTCACTGACTGAAAGTGGCTCACGTAACAAAGGAACGGTAACCTAATACGTGACAAGAAATATGATGTATTAGTCGCGACGTATTATTCTATTGTGGTAGACCTATTTACCGACTAATTGGTTCCGACTGTTCCAGAGTTATTCGTGACTTTCGCAGCGTATCGCGTGCGTAGTGAAATCGCGGCTCCGCTCAGTTAACGCCAGCCAACCAAGTTTCCACCGCCAAGTGAAGTCTCTCAAATTAAGCAGATAATTCACTGGAAGATCTAACAAAAGCAATGTCACTATAAATCCTAATGTGTGTACAACGAAAATCAAGAGTGATCTAAGTATTATATTTAATTGAATTGTCTAAGTAGCCACGGAACCATCAACCAAAGGCTCAAAAAAAGAATCCTATTCTATGTTAATCCAAATAAATTGATAGGTTCCAATAAGTTTATTTCGATTAAAATTCAAACTTGGAACACAATGACTTTAAATAACTATTTTTACGAAATCGACTTGATCACAAAATAACTGTTAAAATAACGGATTATGGGTTTTTAACTAACTTTACATAAAAGGAAACTGTGAATCACCATGTATAAATAGTTTTTTTTTGTTGTAGATAAAAACCGTTTATTTAAAAGGCAGGCCCACACTGAAGGCAAAAATTTTTTGCAGTAACCACAGAGATAAAGTATTCGCTGGAAGATACGATGCAAATTTAGTATGAATTTCTTTAATTCAAAGGATAAAAAAATGTGAGAAAGGTAGAGTATCACCGAAGTGTCTGACTCACTGTCGACCTGTTTATATGACATACACCCGAAGGAATTTAAAGCCTCATTGCTGAGACAAAGTTGTGTCACTGAACGACCTTATGCAATCGTTGAAGGCAGAGTCACGTTGCGTCATATTATTGTGGCATATCTCCTCCAAGGGAATAAGTGTCTATTACATACTAATTACATCGGACAAGGTGATTTTAAACTTGTCTTCGTGAAGACTTTTATTCATCGTCCTATGTGAGATGAATCTACCCGACAGATTAAGACAAGCAAAAGTTTATGAGCAGATTATTCGGTTTAATCGAAGCAAAACATATTTTCAAGCTTTTAAATTAAACTTTCAAATCTTCTCTGGGTATATAATAGGAATTCCACGTTTTATGACATTGTAGTTTTATGTTGAAGAGAGAAATTACTATTCGTATTCGAAACGACACTTCAAACGTATGTTTTATATCTCGTATATATGCGTGACAAACTCTTAACAATATTTATTGCTTGTGGTAAGCTTTGACTACACTGTAGAATAAAAGCTATATTATCTTTGTTTACCCACAACTACAAGCGTTGCGGGAAACAAACATGGCGGAACTTTTGTGCGCGGTGTACACTGTACTCCCAACTTTACTTTAGCGAACAAATAAAAAATACATAGTCATGTAACATTACGTTAAGCTTTTATTACTAATTTATGTTCTTATCTTTTGAACATTTAACAAATTACCTTTTGTTATCCTTGATTGTGATCTTTAAAAGCATAGAAACTTACATGTTGAGATTTTTACTGTTGTCTCGATATATTGTTAAACAGTATTGTCAAGACCGTTGTGTTACCGCTTTATGTTCAGATAGTTGGCGTGATATATATGAATAGATCGTAACTAGCTTTTGCCCCCGACTTCGTCCGCGGGAATGTCGGTTGAAGCGTGCAGACCAAATTTCATAAAAATCGGTTAAGCCGTTTTATCGTGAAAGCGTAACAGAAGAGTTATTTATGCATTTTTAATATTATAAAGTAAGTATGTTGGTAGTTACGTATTTATCTATGTTATTATAGCCTTTTGACCGCCAAGCAAAAACGTGCCCTCGGCCGTCGGCGTCAAGCTACGAATTACGTATAGAAATCTGTCATGTAGTCGTGGTCACGGAATAGAAATAACTAGTGGAAGTGCCCATGCAACTAAGTCTTAATTCTGTATAAACAATAAATTCAACTTCGAAAAAAAGCTCATTTGTTGTGCAAACCAAATTAAGACTTATTATAACTGACGAAGGTTGTTATTATTTAAAATATTTTCCGCATAATTGCCACATGCGGGATAGCTATGTGGGCAATTCCACTTGTTCTTCTTTTTTCTATTCCGTGGTCGTGACCGTGGCGTGTTGGGCACATTTTGGTTTGTCATTCATTACATGACTTAAAATTCAATTTGTTAAAAAAAAGTCATTAAATGATAAAAATACTGTGTAACGGTAGTATTGACCTGTCATCATCATCATCTTCCTGCCGTTGTCCTATATTTCTTGGGGTCTACGTAAAACGTTTTCTTCTTCCATTCCGTCCTGTCACCCATCATGATATCACACACACCACAAAGAAAAGGGAGTCCCTTTTCTTTTGACCCGTATTGACTGCCTCGTGTTGAAGATAACAAGTATACCTAATATCATCTGTGGTAGTTAATTGAATGTAAACGTCACGCATGACATGACAGTGACAAACAAACAAACGTCAAAGTCATTTTGAAGTTGTCTGTCTCTTTTCTTTTTGGTGCCCTCTCTCTGGTTCGCCGCCATCGATGTAAGACGTACACTATTGTTTTCTATTTGCTGTTAATAAATAAATCCCAGTTTATCTAAATAAATCTCGTTTATTTTATGCTCATAAACCATGATCCTGCAATCGCAAGCGCGATTTCTATGCGTGGGATCCTGGGTTCAATGCCCAGGTTGCCAGTGTTGTTGGGTTTTTCCGTTAGGAATTTCTCAGTAGCAGCCGGAGTTTGAAAATTGGCGGTGTAACACCCCCGTACCTCGGCAAGCACGTTAAGCCGTTGGTCCTGCGCTGATCTCTCTCCGGTCGTGACAATTAAAGTGAGGGAAGAGGAAGAAGCACACACTTGTACACTATAATGTCTCCTGCGTACTTGGCTTACTTCGGCCACGGTGGCCGAAGCCTTAATGGAAGCCATTAAGATTGGCCACCGTGGCCAATTTGGTCTCGACAATTATATTATTGTACAGTCAAACCTGGATAACCGTGACATTAAGGGACCTGCAAATGTGTCTTACTTAAAGAGGTATTACATTTACCAGGGCCTGCCAGGGCCAGGTATAAATAAATATCTGTCTAATTTACGAAAGGTTCCATTAATAGAGGTGTGAATAGAGGTGATTTCAGTTATAGAGGTGCAATTATTAAATAAAAAGTCCTAGTTAGAGAGGTGTCAAATTGATGTTATCTCAGTTACAGAGGTCATACCTATAAAAAAAGAAAATAATTTGGCAAAAGTATTCTTTAAATTATAATCTCATTAAAAGAGGGAAAATACACTCGCTGTCTCAATTATAGAGGTAATTATGTTGATAAAATCGAAAGAACTAATCCCAGATAAAGAGGTTTGTATTGTCACACTAACAGAGGTAATTCAGTGCTAAAGTGTCGGGACCTCACCGTCGGTTCCAGCTATGGAGGTTTCTCACTAATAGTACAGGTCCCACTTAACCAAGTTTTAATATACTTAATCTTCATCTATAAAATGCCACACTTAATTTGTTGCCAAGGTCGTGTAAAAGCAGGTGTTCCAACTAGTTTGAATATCAACCCGAAAATTGCAAGTTTAATGTTATCCAAGTAAAGTTATCCCACCTAGGGAGCTATTTGCGTCAACTCGGATATTAGCTTTAATTCCACTAAATAGAAGAGAAATTGATGTTAGTTCCTCAACTAATTTGCAATTAAGAACTGAAACAACCGTTATTGGAACACCTCGTGTTGAGTACAAATGTTATGTACAGCGGGTGAATTAAAATTTTATTGCAGTAACGTTAATCGAAATAGGTAAACTAGTTATTTATGAGCTTTCGTATTTTATTTATTGATCTCGTTGATGCAAAAAGAAAGGCACAATTTTGCCTACGATACATACAAGTGCCTTTTCTTCTGATTACCAAAAATAACTTTCACGTTAGATATCAGGGGTGTGATTCTGTAAGACCTCATTCTAAACTTCGAAGCTTAATCCTCTGTAAGTTTCTTGATTGGCATTCTAAAAACTCGGTTGATAATTCGAATTTACACTGCGCACGAGGGTGTCAGCGAGTTGAACTAAATTGACAGGGAAATTTTGACAGATAAAGTATGAGATAACGTAAGAAGTGGCTCACTTCGCATTCAAAGTGTCAAATATATCAAGGTCATTTTGAACCTTATGCGAAGTGAGAGTGAATAGCGATGTGAGATGCGAGTTGTTGTTTGAATTTTACAGAATCGACCTACAGCTTAAAATATACAGTACAGTGATTCGTAAAACTGGCACGTAGGTGTAGTCACCACATTTATCTTGACTTTTTTCGAAGGCAGAGCTTGTGCGTGATGTCTTTACTTGATTAGTGCTGTGTGCGTACATTAGTTGTGTAATGAAAAGTTATAGCGCATCGGAGGCGGATGTTGACCGACCTCAGTTAAGTTTATAATGACTCATTCAAATATAGAATCCTATATTTCTGCCCACACCTCGATTCCTTCAATGTCATGACACCCAGCTGTTGTCTTATTTCAACCTTATGTGTGGTTTGACATTCTAACTTGATATACCTACGCAACATGAAATCGCTTTGTTTACTGCAAACTGTTTTTTGCTGAGTTTATTGCAAAGATTTTTTAGATCAACGAAATTAATATTATAACACCTTTTGAAGCTAGATTGATATGTTTCTTTAGGCGTAATACTATCAGCACATAAATAATAATAATATAAGCCTATTATTATCCCCCTGCAGGGAAAAGGCCTCTTCTCATACAGAAAAGGCATGAACATTAATCACCACGGTTGCTCAAGATACGATCAATAGATACAAGCCTATATCATCGTTGTTTTCGTTCAACGATGTCAGTAATCTCTAAAAAAAACTAGACTAAAAGATGGACTTTAAAAATGATCATACATAATGTAAACTTTTAGTCATAAGACATACTTATAACGTACCTATTATTTATGCACCTAAATAATTTTAAAGCTATTAACTTATGCAGGTACTTTAGTTTAACGTCTAGGTTCCTATTATTGGTTAAACAATACTTAATCCTCAGCACAAAGGGAGCGTTGATAAGCCATGTCAAACTGCATTGTAGTCTACACCTAAGGTTCATATGCTTGACATAATTATTATCGCTTAGCACCTAGGTATATAGACACAACTATTTGTATATCTAGACAGGTGCACTTCAGTATCGTAATATAGGTGGATTGACTGACACAGTCATTGAGAAATAGATAGGTACCTATTGGGTACCTCTGACATATGCAAAGGTATGAGTGATCTCTGAAGTGTGAAGCTATGGTTTAAATATAGAATGTTTTCTGAAGCACAGATACTACTCAAAATGTACGACTACACTAAAATATTCAGTAAAGTCAGCCTGTCGGCTTCATCTGTAGAGACGCTGAGCTCATAAATCGCTGGACGAATTAAAAGATAGGATTTATTTATCTCGGGAAAAGTTTATTTGTTTAATAATGATTACAGATTGTTGTTGATCAGCTAAACTGTTAGAGTAATGGACACCGATGCGAGGACGAGGCGGATCATCATAAAAGAAAGCAACATTTAGTTCAAAATTACGTCAGAAAACTCGCAGAGAACCATCTAATTTCGTCGTCATTAGGAGCAACCACCAAACAAGAGAAAAAGTGCGCACTGACCAATGTAATCAAGTATAATGTAAGAGACTAAACGGACAAAATGAACGAGATCGAATCGAGAACCAGCCATTGGTGCCGATTTCCTTGTTCACAAACTAAATTAAAATTAGGCATTTGGCATCTCTTACTACCAGGCAGCTAAAGAAAAGGACGGCGACAGACAAGGACTAAGTTAGAGATGTCAAATTGTTGTGTTGTGTTGTTGTGTTTTTCCCTTGAACTTCGCAGTGTTTTTAATCAATATGTTCTGAAATTACAACTATAATTGTATGAAGATTTTAGATCAACTTAAATTGACAGCTCTTATATGTCTCTTTCTTGTTTTAATGGAGAGAAAGAGATATTAAATAGTTTAAAATTAATTTAGTTGCACAACAGAATTGGCACCAGTATCCAATTGAGTGGAATAAAGATAGTTAGGAAAAGAATGCGTCGCTTTACAATTCCGAAAGCAAAAATGTGCGAAGTTCTATCTACTTAGTAGAAAACGTCTCAGTGACCAACAAAGCTTTGACTTAGCTTTTACAGTTGAAGTCGAGCGTCTCCCAGGAATTAAATTATCCTTCAAAGCAAATAGACGATGGTCTGAATAGAGCCATTGCAGAGTAAAGTAAAATATAGTAACACCGATGCCCAAATTACGTTTGTTGCAAAAGAGACCAATTGAGTTTGTAATAAGTAAAATATCAAATTTTACTTTTTACTAATCGAATTAAATATACTTACAGACGCCAGCACATCAAGCCATACCAAACTGTCAAATCTTCCCAATTGAATATGAGCCTTATTCTTTTGTAACAAAGTTGAAAATCTATCAAAGAATTTTAGCAGCTTGTTGTAGCTTGATGTGCTGGTCTCTGTACGTACATACTATGTGATTCAAATAATGTTCCATTAAATAATTGTACACTAGCTTCTGGCTAGCCGCGTGGAACTTAAGTATACCATATAACAGTCCGTGTTACCAACTGTATGTCTATTCTGTTACAATCTTCCTCGGTGAACACCTAGGTGAAGTGAGCTATCATCTGTCCCGTTGCTGGGGATTTACAAAGTACTACAATCGGATGACAGCTCACTTCACCTAGGTGTTCACCGAGGGAGATTGTAACAGAATAGCACGGTGGCCCTTCTACAATTGAAAGATTTTCTAAAATCGGTTAAGATTTTTTTGAGTTTATCCGTTTATCCATTATAAACGGACATATTATATCAAATCAAATAGTTTCTCTCTATAATATTATTTTAGTTTAAATAATTATCCCAACATAGTGTCCGAGTATGGTCAGCGTGTGAAATGAAATGGGGTTATTGAGGTCGATAAATATTTACCATCTCGATGGGAGGATGACCAGTAAATAAAGACATTTAAATATGCTTATTTAAATCTCTTTACCAACAAAGGCAGACAGTCCCATGGATGAGCCTAGCACTGACCAAGCAAGCACGCCTATACTGAGCAGCGAATGGACGAAGGTATGAATAAACAAAGAAACAGTATTTACAATTCACAAACCAGATTTTGAATGTAATGCAGCTATGATTAAAGCACGTTCTTGAGCAAAAACATGATTTCCCTTGAAACCGACATAAATAGTTAACGTCAAATTGACAATGACAAATCAAAAGGTCATTTCCAACCGGATCTAGTTAACGCGAGTAATACAACTATAAAGTTACGTATCGTATCATTAGAGAAAAAATAACTAAGTACTTACAATGATTGCGTTGTGAAACCTTTGATGGAATGATCGATAATGATATAGAGAAAACTTGCTGGTACCTAGTAGGTCAAAACAATTCTAGGTTTCTATTATTAGGTTTTAAATAGCAGAGAATTTAATAAATATAATAGAATACGTGTGTGTGAATAGTGTGTTTTTCAGATAATATGTTTTGTCTGAAGTATTTAAATACTGCTCTTGCTGCTGTGTTCTTTAGTAGGTAGCATTGAAACCCATTATCTTAAGAACTCTAAATTTTATATAGGTAGTTAAACTCGAAAGGTCGTTGTTATCGAAGAAAAATATTGACTATCTTAGTTTCTTGTGTCACTAACATTGGTTAAGTAAAACATCGTGGGGGAAACCTGAGGGCTAATTCGCGTAATTTTATGACGCTGCGATGAAGTTGTAGTGCGGTTGAAGTTAAGTTCAAGTTTGAGTTATAATAGTAGATTGTATGACAAGGGAGCAAAATAATATTTTGACGGCGAGGGAGTTATTTTTAATCCAGAGCGAAGCGAAGGATTCTAGAATAGAATCCCGAGCATAGCAAGGGATTCTAAAATAGAATCCTGAACGTAGCGAGGGATTCAAAGTACATCGCCTGAGGGAAAAATATTTTTGCTCTCGAATCATACCTATAGGTACACTCTACTTTTCATTTCCTTCTATGAGAAAATATTTCTCCCGTGATTTCGTAGGTATTAAGTTTTGTATGACGTTATTAACTTCTATTTTTATTGTTTCACGAGTTAATGCATTATCTCTTTCAGAACTCCACGTAGATCTCATTTTTTTGCAAAATACAATAAAGTCCGTACCGATTACAAGAACAGTGAAGTAAATCGCGCGCTTTTGTTTTTTTTTAGTTACTGCGCCTCCCCGCACCGTACTGCCAACACTTAGGTACAGTCAGTAATTTATACAATTTGCGTTCGATTTCAATGAACAATTCATGTTCCAAATTCAAATCTCATAACTGTCCCCTAAAAGTCTAGTGGAGAAAAGAGCTACTTTGCTCCCGATTATAGAGGAACAAAACGACACTTTTCGAATAGAAGGGATGAAAACGGTATTTTTGTAATCTTTAAACTGCGCGTAAGCTGCGCGTGAGTGCACATCAACTGGACGACAACCAAACTCTACCAAACTTACTTACGGTGTAGCCACATGAGAGAAAAAATATCGATCGATTACATTTCAATGAATATGACGTTATCATAATATTGAAATAATACCCCAGTACAGATTTTAGTGCTTTTTAACTGTAATTTTGAGACGTCAAACGAATAGTAGAATACCGATCATGTTTCGTTCCGAAGCACGCACCAAAGACGCGCCACAGTAGAATGCCGTTATTGCGCTCGCGTGACGCGAACTTGACGCAAGCGTATCTGACAGCGGTAGAGAATACGGAAAGCGTTGTTTTGATCGAAACTTAACTGCAACTGTACTGCAACAGCACTTCTTTAGTTACGTGAATTAGCCCGGACTTATAATGAATATAAGTCTGAATGTGCCAATCCGCCTTGAGAAAGCGTGGTGATCACTGCTCGTGATTTCTCTGTACCTATGAAGAGAAGAGAACTTTGTTCTGTTATGGTACAGTAACAGACTGGTATTAATATTTCTATTTTGCAGACCACATTCTAGAACCTGTAAAAGATCAAACTTATGTCTAACAGCAAAATCGCCATCTTTACATTGATGATGCTGGCGTGTTTAGCGTCCATGTATTCTCACGTCACCGAGGCATGCACGATGTCGCTTTTTTTTCCACCATTCATTGTTAATTTTGCCGAGCGGTCATCTGCCATTTGACATGTAGCATGGACGTCTAGTTCCTGTCGAAAAAATGCCACTCTTTTCTCAACTTTTAATACAAGTTAGAATGAATAAGTTGATAACAACGTTCTCATGGCTGCCAAAAGCAAGCGTCGCCATTTATTTTAGTTATAAAGCAAATCAGCTTCTGTGGTTACCCAGTAAATACTTATAGGCTGAGTGATGGTCAATTTACGAAGGTGTGACGCATATTATATGTCCAAAGGATTTTCAGTTTTTTTTTAATCCATCCAAAAAAATGCTGTACAAAATGTTATTAGTAGTTGGTTTGCCGTCACTTTATAGACGCATATAAATAGCTTTTCTTTCTTTCTGTCAAGCGAAAAAACTATATTTTCGCAGTTTATTGTCGGGTCGTAGTATTCAAAGGGATGAATGCCTACAGGCTCACGAAGAAGTTGTAACAGTAACGAGTATACTTGTTCTCATCGCTTGTCCGTGAGTGAAGTAGCTGCAAATACTATATCATTGTAGGTCCTGGGATCAATACCCAAGTAATTGGGTTTCCTGTTAGCGAATCCCCAAATATAACTCGAAATAGATCTTGTTTCGGTTCAATGGCGTTGATTACGCCTATTGTATCTTTGCCAAACTTATATGTAGGTATCTGTCGATAGATGATTGAACGTCTGTGGGTGTTGTTCACTGTCATCGTCATCATTACCTTTTATGACGTAAAGTACTGGAGGAGAGAGGGGCGTCAGCGTGATGCCCAGTGACCTTCACCGGATTACAATTACTTCTAAAAAAAGCGGCCAAGTGCGAGTCGGATTCGCCCATGAAGGGTTCCGTAGCAGTAAGTAACATTTATGAAGTATTCAAAAAAACTACTTACCAGATCTCGTTCAAACCAATTTTCAGTGGAAGTTTACGTGGTAATGTACATTATACATTTTTTTTAGTTTTATCATTTTCTTATTTTAGAAGTTACAGAGGGGGGGGACACATTTTACCACTTTGTAAGTGTCTCTCGCGCAAACTATTCAGTTTAGAAAAAAATTATATTACATACCTCAATATCATTTTTAAAGACCATAGATACCCCATACGCATGAGTTTGATGAAAAAAAAAAATTGAGTTTCAGTCGTAAGTATGGGGAATCCCCAAAATTTATAATATAATATATAATGCGGTTCACAGAATACATCTATTTACCAAGTGTCAACAGTATAGTTCTTATAGTTTCTGAAAAAAGTGGCTGTGACATACGGACGGACAGACAGACATGACGAATCCATAAGGGTTCCGTTTTTTGCGATTTGGCTACGGAACCCTAAAAAGCATCGGTCATCATCTCGTGTTTTTCTATATGTGAATTCTGACGGATAGACACAGACAAACTTGGTTCATCTGTAAGCAACTGCTAAAACCTCGAAAAGAACCCTTTTGTTTGATGAACACACAATTTGAGGTCTTTGAAACCCCTTAGACAATAAGTGAATGAGGGTGAAAATTTATAATTCAAGAGATTTATCATAATTATTGAGTTATAGGCACACAATAATTGTACGATCATGCTACTTAAATATTTCACATTATCAACAATGTCAAATATAAAGATATAGACTATATACTCAGCTACATTTACCCAGCTGTGGGTTCACAGAACATAACCAAAGACACATGTGGCACACTCAGGTTTATAAGGTTCACTAATATAGGTACGTAGTTCGGCTTACTTGGAAAGCGTAGAAACATACATGTAGCGACTCTAATAAACTTCGGTTAGGACGTCAAAAAATTTTTAAAAAAATAAATTACTTAATTAATAAAACAACATTATTATTTTTCTAAAATCAATAAACATAACACAAACATTAAAATGAAAACATACAATTGAAAAAATTCTAAAGCTTATCATTTAAAAAAATACTTTAACTCACCAATAACTCCAGTGACAATCCAAAGATACAGAAATAAATCACAACAGAAACACAGAAATGGACGATACAATGAACACCACGGGAGAGGGTTACAAAACAATATAATAAAATAAAATCACCAGGGTCAAACAGGATCGCACAATCAAACTTAACGCGGACGCACCATGCACACTGTTACGTAGGGATGTCCAGGACTCGGCCTTACAGTTACAGACGTTTCATAATCAATGCGTGAGTGTTGTAATATTTACGTAATTTTTTTTCAGCTTGTCAGACGGTTGGCGCGATGTAGTGTGGCCGCAGCCGAATGTACTGCTCCCGGTGAACGCACGGGCCGCACTGCTTGCCCATAACGGCAAAAGGTCGTTCGTTACCCACATTCTCTTTCCGCGCAAGCCTTCTCAAGTAAGAAGGAGATGGAATATTTACAGCTCTACCGAGCTAGCTGCTAGAGCGAGACAGCGGCAATACAGCCTCACAGGAAAACCCGAACTCGAGTCTTGATAGTTCTAACTTAAGACCGTGCTTTGCCTTTGTGAATTATTTGAAAGGTATATCTCATTGCACAAGCATTTTACTATGTGTAAAACGGAAATAACAAAAACGTTCTAATTGTCAAATGAATGGGCAGGCATTGCAAGGTAAATGTCTATTTCCACACAACTTCCCACTGTGCGTGTGTTTCTCCGATTGCCATAATGTAGTAAGTAATATGCGTACGCCTCAGGCGGTCGGAAATATTTGATTATTTCAGCAGTATTATATGTAGTTAGCCCGGGTCGTAGCAAATATTAACTGATTAAGTATCTAGTTAGTGGTAATTATAATCTGATTAAACATGAGCTCCTGTAGTCATATTATCTTTTATTTTAATAGCACAATTTGGTCACACGTGTTCAAATCCCCAATTTAATATTTTGGGTAAACAGAAGATCCCAAATCATTCATTTCGACTAACATAGTCTATGGCGTATAATCCCTGAGCCGTAACTATGCGTTCTCGATTGGAATTTTGGCCGCTCAGCGAGTTTTATCCGCAAACCGATAGCTTACAGTACCTAAAGCTGAATGATTACTTAAATTACTTAGTGGATTTCGCTATTCCATTTAGATTTCATAATGAAGGATTCTGTCTATGATTAAGTAAACTTAGAATTTTGCGCTCTTTTCAGGGACCCTGGCCGTTTCAATTCCCAAACCGCAGACTTCATTTCTACTGCTATAAATTCAATCCACGTTTCTTATATTTTATTACCTCTTTGTGATTGAAGTCGAAGGTTACCTTTTATGTATTTTCTTTGCCCTAATAATAAAAAGGCGTAGGTTTTATTCAAATATTAAGTAAGTATCTAGTACTTAGGTTTCTAAAATTATTCTGTTTGGATCCTCCTACACATAAACGGATTAAGGTTAAAGACACTCATAATAATGAAAATGGTATTACAGGGATAAAAATGTCAGTTATATAGAAGTTAAAGAAAACATAACAAACTTTTGGGTTACAAAATAAAATTATCGGTGACAATAGTCCTCAAAAACTAATCACAGCGCTGAACAAACTATTACAAAACTGCCGTCATGGAGCAAATGTACATGATTGAGATATTCATAGAAAAGGTGACCATAATCGCAAAAGATGAAGACACCAGCTCCACTAATAAGAGTTTGATCATAAAAGTAAAATTTGGACCTAATGTGCAGTTCATCATCAAAGAAAGTCAACTAGCTGTAAATGAGAAGGAAGACGACATAATGGTAACCGATGAAAATGGCCGCCAACGATGGTCAAGAACCATAAGAGTTGGTAAATCATATCTATTCCCTTCATTCCCTGACACACTACTCATGATATTGAGCAAGTTTCCACGAGAAAAAGAACGATGATGATTCTGAACCACCTAACCAAATATATGTTTTGTTAATTCTGAGAAAATAGTCGTTTTCAGTTATTTTACTACAATGTGTGGAGTATCTAAGTAAAACGAATAAATAAATATTTAAATCGATTGTGAGTCGAAATATTCTGATTAATATATAACACTCGACTGATTGATTTGATGATGGTCAAACTTAGGTATACCAGCATTCTTACAACAACTCATGACATTTTTTTCCTAAATAAAATAATAGTCGCCACCGGTTTCATAGAGTTCCTCTCTTTCTACTAATAATGTCAATCACACTGGCTAGTCGTCAGTATTATGCACAAAGTATTTCATACTAGATACTCCCCAATGCGTATAATTTAGTATTCATGGCATAAACTGAATAAACCATTTCGATTAAAATTATTTGTAAAAAGGAATATTGACCTCAACAATAGGTTAACTTCAGTATATGTAATCATTAAAACCAATTAATTAATAATTTTATTTTTGACACAGTTTCGATTGATCTCCATGTGTTTTATGACGCAATTGAATTTTAAAACATCGGCCATTCTTGTCAAAAAGACATTAGACTAAACGAAAGACTAGACAAAATTAGACTAGACAAAAGACATTAGACAATAGTTTCAAACATAAACAACAACAAACCAGAAAGAGGAACATTCAGCAACCACCACCAATGAAGCAAACTTGAATTCTGATTAAGGACCTGTTTACATATTATCAATAATTGGGTCGGACGAACTAGCATAATGCATCATTGTTTATTCAGCGCAGGACTGGTTACACCACTTGCTGTTGCGACAAATAATTAATGGGGCTAGTGGATGGCTAGCCTTAATTAGCGGTCATTACAATATGACGTCATTTTAATATGTTAAACTTTCGACTTTTTGGACTATAAATAAACATTGCGATGAATTACCTAATTGTTGTTTCTGTTTTGACCGAAATCTTTATTTATGTAAAAGAACTTTAACGTTTATCTATAATTGAAACAATACTATTTGTAAGTCTGAATAGAAAACGATAGATAGCGTACTGTATGTAAAAAATGTGGTCAACTTGCAAAAGAACTCAAATCTTGCGATGCCAGAGGCCATGGCAATACCAAAAAGGTATTGCATGGCATTTTGTTTGAACATAATCCACTCAAGTGTAGTCAGTTCCGTCAATCAAATCAAGAAAGTATACTCAAAATCAATTTTTTATACAACATTATTTCTACCTTTCCGTCAAATTAAGAAATATACACAAATATAATACCTATATCACATGGCGGTTGGTAATATATCACAGAGTACTTTTATATATATCGAGTTTTGAAAATAGTTCGGTTTTAAATAAAGCTTCGTTAGTCTTTGTACATACAGACACAGCTTTTCAATTCCAGTTAGTATTGCAATACTCATAAGCAGGTCCCCATATTCGGCACTCTCGATGCAACCTTTGGTAACGTTGTATTTAAAATAAAATAGAAAACCCAAAGTGTGTAGGGTAAAAGACGGATGGCTTCCACACTTTTAGAAATTGCTTCATTTAACTCAGTACAAATAGCAAAATATCTTATTTGTAAACCGGGGTTACTTTGGTTTATTATCTTCTTTGTGAAAGTAAAAAACATTATGTATTAATCTTTCATCTATATATATTATATAATTGTGTATATATATGTATAATATATATACACATCGGATGGCCCACAAATATATTAAATGTTTGCGTCAAACTTTCCCTCCGCGTTTAGCGATACGAATGCTACACGTAGTGAACCGAAGTCCGATTTTCTTCACAATATGAAGAAAAACTGTCTACCACTAACGGCACCTGTGATTGATCGTGAAAGTCTATTGTACAAGCTTAAATTATTGGATCTTCGTAATGGCACTGGCCCCGATGGTATTCCGCCAATTTTTATTCATAAATGTGCCCCTGCTTTAGTATCGCCTTTAACACTGATCTTCAACAAATCACTTAGCTCAGGCATTTTACCAGATGTATGGAAAAAAGCAAAGGTATTCCCAATTTATAAGAGTGATGAAAAGGACAACGTCAAAAATTATAGACCTATCTCTATCTTGTCAAGTTTTGCCAAGGTTTTCGAACTCTTAGTTTGTCCATACATTCAGGCACACATCAAACTCTATTTGAGCTATTCTCAGCATGGTTTCGTGGGTTCCAGGTCTACTTGCACTAATCTAGCGACTTTTACAGAAATGCTATCGGATGCATCGACTGCGGCAAGCCAATTGACGTGATTTACACAGACTTTAGCAAAGTCTTTGACCGCGTGCCTCATCATATACTCCTGTCAAAGTCATCTGCGTATGGAATCACCGGTACTCTCTACAATTGGCTAAAGTCTTATCTCGAAAATGGTTTATTCTTTGTTGCGGTTTATGGTTTCCAATCTGGAACCAACAAGACGTCATCAGGGGTTCCCCAGGGCTCACATGTTGGACCGATTCTATTTAATGTTTTCGTTATCGATATCCTGCGCTGCCTAAGATTTTCAGAATGTTATATGTATGCAGATGATCTTAAATTCTCTAGGATAATAGAATCTCAAAACGATCAAATATTACTTCAGAGGGACGTAGACTCATTAGTACAATGGCGTAACGATAATGAAATGAGCTTAAGCGTAAAAAAGTGCTGCCATATGAAATACGCTCGGAAAAAGAAATTGACAGCTAGTATATATCATGTGGGCCCTGACGTTATCTAAGAGGTAGAACAAATAAAGGACTTGTTTTTGACAACGCCTTGACATTTGTACCTCATGTTGAGGGCGTCATCAAAAAGGCTTCTAGAATGCTGGGATTTGTTGTAAGGAATGTTGCTGGTTTTAAGCGCAGTCAGACAAAGATTTTGCTTTACAACTGTATCGTACGTAGTACCTTAGAATACTGCAGTACAGTTTGGAGACCACATTACGCACATCCTTCGACTGGAGCGAATACAAAAGAGATTCCTCTGGCATCTGGCATATGCCAGCGGAATTGCAAAAAGAGTGCGATCATATGAAGCCCGACTATCTTATTTCAAGATGGTTTCATTGGAGAAACGTAGAATAATGACCGATTCCATATTCGTATTTAAGCTACTCCGATACAAAATTGATTGTCCACTATTGCTATCCAAGTTTCAGTTTCGGGATCCTTTTTTTTTTTTTAACGTCGGGAAATCCTCATGGACTGTCCCCCGTCTGGGGAAGACGGTAGGGTGTGCCGGACTCCTACCGGCTAAAACGTACGACGTAAGTCTGCGTGCCGCTAAGCCGAACACACCGGTGTATATCTCCCGCCTGCACTACACCACAAAGGCGGAGGACATCGTAGAGTACGTGCGCCGAAAGACAAAGTACACGCCGAGGGTGCAGTTACTGGAGTCACGCCGCAACGTTAACTTCAAGGCATTCGTAGTGCGAGTACCGAATTGTTTCCTGCCCCTCGTCATGGAAAAAGACTTTTGGCCGCATGACGTGGTGTTCCGTCGCTTCCGCGGACAGGTGCCACAGGACAGCACACAGACAACTTAGTGCAATTTAGTGAAGTGCTACTAACATAGTGTTAAGTCGTCCCTATTAACACAAGTTAGAAATGATAAAATAAAGTATGTATGTTTAGGTTAAGGTATTTATCTATGGGCCTATGCAGCCTGAAATAAATGAATTATTATTATTATTATTAAAACCACCACGGTGTTCCTTGACTGACCTATGGGCGGGCGTACGGGATTCGCTCGCGCATGCACCGCGCCCCCGCCAGGCTTTGATCCGCCTACATGGAGGATCCCGTCGGCAAAACTTCCTCGTGCTATACTATTTCTCATTCATGTCATTCATCATCCTTTTTATTGGTTTTTAACGAATCGAAATCGATCTAGTTGTTTCGTTTTTATAGTTTTTTTTTTTAATGAATTCTGTAACTTGGCAATCTGTGTTAACACAATAAGCCATTCAGACGAGGTATCTTGATCTATGTATTTTATTAAGCAGAAGGTATTCATAAGAGTACCTTTCATCTGGTGTCACCAAATCTCACGGTAAGTGTAGTGACACTATGCCGTTTCAATCGGGAATATACAATACTCCCTTTGCCTTCTAGTTTGGATGCTAATTCGTTGACGTGAGTTGATATTCTCGTCTGATAGCCTTCACTATATCTAGCGATCTCTTGTTTGACGGTAGTGATCTTTAGGTCCTCGTGTATATATTTGTTGCTCACATAGTAGGGTATATCAAGCATGGCTCTCAATGTCTTGCTTTGAAATCTTTCAAGAATCTCTATGTTGCTATTGCTAGCAGTACCCCACAGCTGGATCCCGTAAGTCCAGATTGGTTTAAGGATGGTCTTGTAAATAGCTATTTTGCTTTCATGTGAGAGGCTTGATTTGCGTCCTATCAGTCAGTACATTGATCTGACTTTCGTATCCAGCTGTTTACGCTTGGTCCAAATATGCTTTCTCCAGGTGAGTCTTCGATCCAGATGCATACCCAAATATCTGGCATCTTCGGCTTGAGGAATTTCTTCATTATAAAGCCTTATTGGGGGATAAGTCTGCCATCTCAAGATGAAGGTCACATGGACAGATTTTCCTTGATTAACCCTAATACGCCATTTATCTAGCCACTTTTCCACTTCATGGATGTGAGTTATAGCATTATGTTTACACATGCTATATTTACTTTTTATAAACATGCAATCATTTTTCATAATTGCTGTCTACATATTATAATACTTGTTTTTATAGATTCATGGAATCTTTTATATTTTAAATGGGCCTTTAAAGGTACTTACAGTCTTTATGCTCGTCTCGTCTCTCGTCTCTCTCTTTATAATGTGTGTCTCAGATCATAGTTCCCTTTAGTTTTACTTACATTATATTCCATCGAGCATAAAGCTAATTAAATGTATTTAATTCCCTTTTTATAAATCTGGAAAATAAATAATGTTTTGTTATGACACGTTTGTCAATGACAGTTGTCAATCTTGACAATTGTCAGTAATTCTTTTAATTATTTTACGGCTTAAATAACTTAAAACCTTCAAACTGATGTCGAATATATGTGTGTATTGCTGTATTTTATACTAAACAGCTGGACACCCGCTAATGTATCTGGTATTCTTAAAAACCCTATTCGCACTAATCGAATAAAAATAACTGGCAGTCTACAATAATTGAGTCTGGCCGGTACTATAATACCTCGCTATATGACCATACGTCCGTTCTAGAAATAGAATTCATACTTGGAAAGTATTATGAATTTCGGAGGAGCGGACAGGAAAGAAACCTGTCAAATGGGTGAGTCTAGATCTCGCTGTCGCTTAAGTAACACGCTGATTTACTTATACTTTACTTACTACAAGTCTACCGGTCCACAACCAAAAGTCGGTAACGGTTCCGAGTCGTGCCGTCGTGCTGTCGCGTGCCTGCTGCTCCCAGGGCGGGTCTTACTGTTAAGATACCCGGGGACTTCCGTCCCAAAGCTAGGAGCTGACCGCGGCAGTCTTATCTTCGGCCGATCCTGTTTGCCGGCCAGGCTGTGGAGCGTGGAAATCTCAGCCTAACTTAGTGCGTCTAGGTTAGTGTTCTTATATCTCTGTTTTTGATACTCATCGCATTATTTCGAGAGCTATTAAATTCTAACGTACAATTCTACATAGCTTTTTATTCCATAAAGTAGTTGAATTGTTACAGGGTTTGTATGTAGGCCGATGCTATAGCGGGATCCACGTGTACCGACAAAAGGGCTGTATCATCCGCATACGTGGCAGTCATAGTATCAACGAGCGTTGGAAGGTCTGCGGTAAAAATCAAATACAGGATGGGTGCCAATATACTTCCTTGTGGTACTCCTGAGAGAATTTCGTATAAAGGAGTAACTTCGTTGTTAAATTTCACCTCAAAGCATCTACTGTGTAGGTACGATCGTAGAATCGGAAAGAAGGAGTGAGGCAGCAGCTTTTTAATTTTGAAGAGAAGTCCTTCATGTCACACTGTCGAACGCCTGGCTAATATCAAGAAAGACTGCAGAGCAGAACTGTTTGCATTCTAGTGCACAACTTATTGTATCCGTAATACGATGGATCTGTTCGATAGTTCCATGTTGCTCTCGGAAGCCAAACGTGTAGAGAAATAATTTCTGGTAAATAGGGGCGCATCCTGTTCAGCAGTATTTTTTCGAAGAGTTTACCCAAAACAGGGAGTAAGCTTATTGGTCTGTTGGAGCTTACATCGTGGGGCGGTTTGCCTGGTTTGGGTATCATTATAACCTGCCAACTTTCCACTGGGCGGGGTAAATTGCTAGTCTTAGGCAGGCATTATAGATGGCTGCAATGTGAATTATGCCCTTTCTAGGCAGTTGCTTGAGTAGTTGTGCGTTGACTAAATTGTAGCCAGGTGTTTTACCCTTCTGTAGTTTTAGGATTTCTTTCCGTAGTTCGTTGGGGCTAGCACTTTTTATTGGTAGACTCATTTGCAGTGGTGCGTCCAGATATTCGGTGAGTTCCTTGACGTATTCAGGAGTTTTGCTTGGTAAGGGTCTGAAGATAGTTTGTAGGTATTCCGCGTATACTTGGGCCTTTTCAAGTTCTGTTTTTGCCCACTTGCCATCAGGAGCTTTTATGGGTGGTATGTGTTCTTTCAGTCGTTTCAGCCTTTTTGTTATCTTCCATAGAGAGTAGTTGGTGTCTATAGTAGGAGGTCAGCTAATTGTTTTTGTAAACGGTCGTTTTCTGCTTGACCTTGCTTGAGATCATGTGCTTAAGTTCCTCAGAGGCCCTGTTGAAAGCTTTTTTGTCACAGGGATATTTTGTAGAATGCCATTTTTTCCGAAACAGCCTTCTTTCATTTACTTTATCCTTTATTAGTTTTGGGTAGTGAGCAATTTGTGTTGTTTTCGGTCTTGGATAAGACGTAGATTCTTTGACCGCGAAGTGAATAAGCTTTCTGAGAGTTTCGATAGCTGTTTCAACGCTATCTACATTATCAAGTGGCAAGTTCAAGTTAATACATCCTGATATTTTGGTTCTGTATCTGTCCCAATCTGTTGTCTGGTTATACAGTCTTTGTTGGTACTCAGTTAGTATGGCCTTACAGTGAACGTTGATAATTACTGGTGTATGGCCTGACGACAGGTCAGTACATTCCTCTACGTTCATTTGTCTGAGCGGAATATTTTTGGTTCTTAAAAAGTCCAATAGGTCTGGTACCTTTTGTGGGTCCGCAGGCCAGTATGTAGGAACACCATGCGAAACGCAATGAAGGTTGAGGTCGTTCGTAGCTACATAGAGTTGTCGTCCCCGTGGCGAGGTTAGTCTCGAGCCCCAAAAAGCGTGTTTTGCGTTCCAATCGCCACCGCAAATAAATCTGTCTCCTAGTGTATTGAAGTAAGTCTTGAACTCATCACTTGTAATAACATGCCTAGATGGGCAGTAAATTGCAGACACTGTTGTTTCTGTTTGTTATCTTGAATCCTGACCAAAGTTGCTTGTATCTTTTCAGTTTTGGTATCCCCATAAAGATAATGTTTGATGTTTTCTTTTATTATGATTGCGGTTCCTCCATGTGAATTACCAGAAGGGTGGTTTGTAGTATACACCATGTAATTTTTAAGTCGGAAATGAGTTTTTGGTGTGAACCTTGTTTCAGAGATTAAAGCCACGTCCACTCTTTCAAGTTTCAAGAAGAGTTCAAGTTCCTGGTGACGTTCTGTCAGCCCGTTGGCATTCCAGGTGATTATTCTAAGGTTTAGGGGTGCTTTATAAGGCTTGTGAATAATTGGATCATACGATCCATTATGTTGTCTAACATAATATTTATTATGTTTTGAAAGTTGAAGTTATTTGGGTTCTTGATATCGGTTATTGATCATGTTGTGTTTTCTTGTTTTGTCACTTGTGCATATGTGATATTTGGTTTTGAGTGATTGAAGAGATTGTAGTTCTTAGTTTGATGGTTTTCTTGTACAGTTTGTGTCGGGTTTTTGCGGTATTGGTTTTGCGTTATGTTGTTTGTATTTCCATTACTTTCTTTGCCCTTTCCCGTCTTGTTTTTCGAAAGTAAGTCTTTGTATTGTTTGTACTTTGTGCAGCCTTTGTAACTTGCTGGATGTTTTTCTTGACAGTTGGCACAAGTTGCCTCGGTGTCCAGTTTTTTTAAACAGCTTGTTGTTGAGTGTTCTTCCCCGCATTTTACACATGTGAATGGTCTGTTGCACTGGTTTTTTGCATGTCCAAATCTTTGACATCTTTTACACTACAAAATGTCTAGCTTTTCGTATGGTGCTTCAAATGAAACTTTTACGTAATTCACTCTGTTGATTTTTTGTTTGTTGAAAATTTCTTTGTTGTTGTGTTTAGGCTCAAGATCTACATAGAATAAGGGTAGCGGTTGTTTTGTGTTTTTATGTTGTACATTTGTGATGTGCCGTACTTCATGCCCAAGTTCGAAGAACTCATTTTTATTAGTTCTGTGTCTTCTGATGGGTGAAGACCACGTAAAACTACTCTGTAGGCTCTTTCACTTTTAAGTTTGTATGTGTAATGGCTAACATTATTTTCTATAAAAATAGCTTTTATGTTTTTGTACGTGTCTACGTCACCAGGCATTATTTTAACTATGTTAAAGTTGTCATAGTATATTTGTCGGTATTTACAATTGAGGAGAGGAGTTTTTTTAATGTCGTTATGTCAATAACTCCCGTGAGAAATATGGGTTCTGGCTTTGGCGGTATAGGCTCCTTAGGTTGTTGACTGGTTTCGTCGTGACTTGCTGACTCTAAGATTTGGAATCTGTTTTCTGTTGTTACTGCATATGTTGTCTTATTTACCTTGTCTTTGTCCTTTCAGGACTAGATTTCGCTTTCCTTTTCATAGGCACCTGATCGTTTTGCCAGGGTTGATTTTTTTCGATTCCACATGCACCTTATCATTTGGACTTGTTTGTTTTGGTGTTTCAATTGGTAAAGTTCCAAGTGAGTGGCTCCTTGCACGTGCAAACATGCTTTTTTGGAGTACTTGTTGTGTCATCTTCGGTTTTTTTTTTTTTGGTATTCTTTTTCATTATTCATATTCATTTTGTTCCCACGAGTAGGGTCGATATAAAGGAGGAGCTCGTGGCTAAGTTAAAGCCGTACAGATCGATCGGTCACAGGTTAAGCTACGCTAACCGCGGTCGGTCTGTGGATGGGTGACCATCCCTTTCATACCGAGTTTCCTCCGTGCCTCGAAAAGCACGTAAAGCCGTTGGTCCCGACTGTCATTCGTAGATCTTTGGCAGTCGTTACGGGTAGTCAGAAGCCAGTAAGTCTGACAACCAGTCTTACCAAGGGGTGTCGTGTTACCTTGTAACTGGGTTGTTGAGGTCCGATAGGCAGTCGCTCCATATAAAACACTGGTATTCAGCTGCATCCGGTTGGACTGGAAGCCGACCCCAATATAGTTGGGAAAAGGCTAGGCAGATGATGAGTAGGGTCGATATAAAAAGACACTTGAAGGGTGACGCCCATTCCTCCAAGAAGGCGATTTTCAACGACGTTAGCCATGTCCGCCGAGGTTAGCGTTCGATACTGATTTCCCACCAGTCATGCATTCCATTGGCACGTCTCCACCGAATTGGAGTGATTTTTTATAGAGGTTTTCTTCCTCTCAGCCCGGGCAATTAAGCCAGGACTCCCGATTGCTGGGTAGCGGTTGCGGGCGTGAGTATTCATTTTCTAACACCCACTGTTGTCTGGCTGGTTAGGCCAGTATTGTCGGGTTATTTAACCGCCGCCCGAGACTCGGCGTTGAGGTTCGTTTAGCACCACCCGGGGGGCACGTGTAGGGTTTTCTTCGGGTATTCTTCCTACGGACGCGAACCACTCCACCCCCCTTATAGAATTAACTGAAATAAAATATTATTTTTTATAAAATTTTGACACCTTTCTTATAAACAGACTAGTCATGACTACCGTTGCTAAGTAACGTCCAGATTTATGACTTGTATGTCAGATGTCAACATTATCAACTGTTAGTTAATTTTCTTTGTCTCGGCTTCTAGCCTTTTTGGCATAAGTAACTTAAATTATTTTCATTAATTTTTAATTGTAGTTTATATGTAATTACGATTGTTACTAAATAACTAAACTATATTTATAAAATTGTTTACGCACTCGTGGTTTTATGAAGGTCTGATATATCTGGCAGGCTACACTTAATCCTGGCTGATTATACTTGTCAGTCAGATGGAATGATTAAATGAGGGCAAGAAGCAAAACCATATTAAGAAATATCTAAATTCGAAAGAAGCTGACTATATAAAGCGTGCTGATGGAGAGGAGTCAGTGGAGATCTGAATTCTAACTAGAAGCAACATAAAACTTCAAAGTCTACCGAAATCTACGGAAGCCCACAAGCTGACGCGTGCTTGCACTTCCCAGGGCGGATTCCATTGAAAGATCCGCCTGGGACCTCCGCTCCCGAACTTGGAGCTGACTGCGCGCCAGTCTCCCTCCGTCGGTCCAATCCTCACCTGTTGTCGTCCTTGCTGAAGCCGCCTGCGCATACCTACCTTCCTACCATTACGTACCTTCCTATAGTACGTTTTATGTCAGTCATTTTATATTAATCTGTATTTTTACCCCATTCATTTTCTTTTACTTATTAAAATTTTACATGTGCAAGTCTACTTAGCCTTTCATTTAATAGGATCAAGTAGATTTGTTACAACACCCACCACTCCGCAGAACAATACTTGGTGCCTACTCTGTTGTTCCTCGTCTCTGCAAATTGTTAAATACATCCAGCGATCTTGTTGACGTGCATGTCGACTCATGCCAAGTTTCACAGGATAACTTGTAGCAATGTGTAATCTAAATTTTTTTTAAATTCCTTTTTAGGGTTCCGTAGCCAAATGGCAAAAAACGGAACCCTTATGGATTCGTCATGTCTGACTGTCTGTCTGTCCGTCCGTATCACAGCCACTTTTTTCCGAAACTATTAGAACTATACTGTTGAAACTTGGTAAGTAGATGTATTTTGTGAACCGCATTAAGATTTTCACACAAAAATAAAAAAAAACAATAAATTTTGGGGAATTTTGAGGAATACTTAGAACTATACGTGTGGGGTATCTATGGATAGGTCTTTAAAAATGATATTGAGGTTTCAATTTTTTTTTCCTGAACTGAATAGTTTGCGCGAGAGACGCTTCCAAAGTGGTAAAATGTGTAATTCCCCCCCCCCCCCCCCCTAACTTGTAAAATAAGAGGATGATAAAACTAAAAAAAATATATGATGTACATTACCATGTAAACTTCCACCGAAAATTAGTTTGAACGAGATCTAGTAAGTAGTTTTTTTTAATACGTCGTAAACCGCAATTTACCTTTCATTCAATCTCAAATATAAAAATATTTTTTTTATATTATGTTACTTGCTGCTACGGAACCCTTCATGGGCGAGTCCGACTCGCACTTGGCCGTTTTTTTTACATTTTGTTGTGTCTGTATTTAATCTTACTTTTACTGTTTTTAATAGCTTTATATTCCATCACTTAAACTTGTTAATTTTAGTTATTATTTATTAATGTTATAATTTAGTGCTTGTGGCACATCATATAATACCTATATGTTTATGGGGTATGCGGTGCTAACCTGTAAGATATTGTTACACTGACCCTACGTATTGGTAAATATTAATTTAACTATTTACATTCTAAACAATTGTTGGTTGGCCAATAAAGAAAAAAAAACCGAATAATAATAATATTATATCTATATATACCTATATAAGCGAAAGGTGATTCACTCACTCATCACGAAATATCGAAAACCGCTTGACATATTAAGATGAAATTTGGCAGGGCCTAACTATATACTACCTAGTTAGTAGACGTCTGCTAAGAATGGATTTTGCGACACGGCCGGATTAAGGAGGTCTAATGGCTCTCACAAGTAAACACCGGCAACGAAGTCGCGGGCAGCAGCTAGTCTTTTATATTTCCAGAATATCCAGAGTGACAACTATCTTATATATAGGATAGTTGCTTAGTCCATATAAATTACGTTTAGGATAGATATCGTTGAAAGATAGAGGACATTTATCCCGCAAAAACATTGATCGCAACTTGCCTTCCTATGCAATGGCACAGAGACATGCAACACAGTCAGCAAAGTGGTAGAGTCTCTCGATAGATAAATAAAATAACGTGATTCATCCACGAAACTATAGTAATTACAATTGAGGCAACTATACCCCTGGGGCAACTATTCTGGTTTTACCCTATACCAAACCTTACATGCTTGGTCATACTGAGTTAGCTTTGGCAAGTCGGTTTTGCCCGTTCGGTCATTAGCAAGCACACTGCGGTACATGGAGTTTCAGATTTCACGCGGAATAAATAATAGTGGCCTTTGACCGCCACAAACTACGGAATTTCTAAATTTTACGTTGCTAGTGCGTTCATACCGAATTGTACAGTTCGATATTTTCTTTATTTATAAGGATTTTAGGTCGTTACTGACCCTGAACTTTTGAGTGAGTCTGAGAGTGCTATAAAAGGTTTTGTAGGAGGCTTAAAATAAATTTATTTACGTTAATGTTGCTTGTTATAAAGCTAAATACTTACTGAAACAAAAGAAGGAACTCCTTATCAGATAAAAGACGGTGACTTATTGGATTTTCCTATCTTATTTTATTAGGTGGCTGGCAGCGGATGAATTAGAGCTGCCTGTGATGTATGTCAATTAATAATTAGGTTAAGTGGGTAGTTCATAGTAAATCTATAATTGTGTTTATTTGTCAATGCGCCCCAGTCTGCGAATATACGCTGTGCTATCGACACCCTGTTTAATTAAATCCCCAGTAATCGAGGTACCCCCGCAACATACTTGTCAGTGGCGACGAGAAGTGGATTATTTTAACTCGCGTGTGATATTATTTACGAACAATGTCTATCGGGAAAATATCAGAGTTTAACGTGCACAAAGACGATTGGAAACTTTATGTCGAACGGTTAGAACAATACTTTGTCGTGAACAATATCGTGGAAAGTTTACATGTGCCAACATTAATAACCGTTATGGGAGCCGAGAGTTATGAGTTATTGGTCAACCTGTGCACGCCTAATAAGCCGAAGTCGAAGACTTTTGAACAATTATCGGAGATAATGGGCAAACATTTACAACCTAAACCCAGTGAACTCGCCGAGAGGTATAAATTCAGACATAGGAAACAGAAGGAGGGCGAGACTATAGCAGAGTACGTGGCGGTACTTAAAAAAATGTCGAAAACCTGTGACTTTGGAAGTTGGCTTGAGGAGAGTTTAAGAGATCAATTGGTGTGTGGAATAGCAAGCGAAAATATTAGGCAACGGTTATTTGCAGAACCTAAACTGGATTTCGCTAAGGCTTATAAGCTTGCCGCCAGCATGGAATCCGCAGAAAAGGATGCCGCTGTAGTCGAAGGACCTAAGGCGTCAGTTGAACCGGGTGCGGGAACGGCCGTGTGTCAAGCGATGACGGTGCGACGACAAGCAACGGGCGTGGCGGAGCGCGGCGGCCAGCCGGGGGCCGCGCGACGTGACGTGCGCGCGCGGCGAGACTTGCGAGAGCGGCGCACAGGTCGCGAGTCGGCGATGTCGGCGCCAGCTGAGCGGGCTCGGCTGGCGGAGCGAGCTCGGCCACAGCGACAATGTCGGGTGTGTGGCGCGGACCACAACGAGACCACTTGCAAGTTCGCGCGCTATGTATGTAGGGTTTGCAATCGGCAAGGGCACCTGCGGCGTATGTGTCCCAATATAGTAGAACAATATCAGGTAGGCGTGCAAGCCAAGAGCAGTGACGAAGAAGCAGACAGTGACGAGGTAATTTTTGTGGATATTTGTCAATTATCAATAGGAAGTTGTACCCCCATTTACATAACAATTAATGTGCATAATAAAGACATCGCTATGGAATGTGACACGGGTAGTGCAGTGTCCTGCATTAGTCGAGAGTGTTACAATAGGTTATTCAATGATCTTCCCCTACAACCATGTAAGTTAACGTTAAGATATTACACTGGTGAGACTGTAAAACCATTAGGTATCATAAGACCCCTAGTCCGGTACAAAAATAGAAGTGAATTTTTAGAATTGCTTGTAATCGAGAAAGGAAAATCTGTTCTTTTGGGGCGACATTGGATAGCAGCATTAAAAATACAACTACCAGATTTAAATTATAATGTATATAGTATGTGTGAGAATAGTGATTTCGATGTATCCTCTTTCAGTTCCAAATACTGTAACGTGTTCGCGGACGGTCTCGGGCGCTTCACGGGCGGCGCGGTGAGCATCCACGTGCGGCCGGGCGCGCGGCCGGTGTTCATGCGCGCGCGCCCGCTGGCGTACGCGCTGCGCGAGCCGGTGGAGCGCACGCTGGACCAGCTGGTGCGCGACGGAGTTCTCACCGCGGTCGAGCGTTCCGACTGGGCTACGCCGATAGTGCCAGTGGTAAAAAAAGACGGTAGCATTCGTATCTGTGCCGATTATAAACTTACCTTAAATAAAGTCATAGAAATTGATCGTTATCCTTTGCCTAGGGTAGAAGAATTATTATTTCGTCTCCGAGGGGGTGAATGTTACAGTAAAATCGATTTGTCTCAAGCGTATGCGCAATTTGAACTCGATGACACAAAGAAGTACACGGTGATCAATACTCACAAAGGTTTATATAGGTACAACAGATTGGTGTATGGGTTAGCATCTAGTCCGGGCATTTTCCAAAGGCGAATTGAACAGTTATTCGCGGACATGCCGCGCGTGGGTGTGTTCCTAGATGATATAATCGTGACAGGAAACACAAAGTCCGATCACATAAGCAATTTACATAAGGTTTTTCAACGCTTACAGGACTACGGACTTAGAGTGAGGAAGGATAAATGCGTTTTCTTCTCGAAATCTGTTTCGTATTTAGGTCACACGATTAGTAAGGACGGAGTACACACATGTCCAGAGAAAGTTAAGGCGGTGATGGACACGCCGGCGCCTACAAATGTCACAGAGTTAAGAGCGTTCATAGGGCTAATAATGTATTATGCAAAATTTATTAAAAATATTAGTACAGTTCTCGCACCTTTGTACAATCTCCTTAAAACAGGTACTAAGTACACCTGGAATGAGGATTGTCAGAATGCCTTCGTAAGGGTAAAGCGACTTTTGGCGGGAGGCGAAGTACTTACCCATTATGACCCAGATTTACCGCTGATTTTAACGACGGATGCAAGCAGTGTGGGCGTGGGTGCGGTGATATCGCAGGTTACGGCGGACGGCGAGCGCCCGGTGGCGTATGCGTCGCGATCGCTAACACAGACCGAGCGAGCTTATGCACAAATAGACAGGGAGGCTCTTGGAATTGTATTCGGTGTGCGTAAGTTCCACCAGTATCTGTATGGCCGACACTTTACACTACGTACTGATCATAAACCACTAACACACATTTTTGGCAATAAAACGGGTATACCGGTGATGGCTGCCTCGCGACTACAGCGTTGGGCGGTACTGTTATCCGGATATAATTACAATATTGAGTATATTGTGTCCAGTAAGAATAGTGCAGATGCCTTATCACGCCTTCCATGTAAAAATAATAACACAGCCAGACTAAAAAAAGAAAACACATATGTCAATTTTGTAGAAAAATTTTTACCCATCACTAGTATTGATGTTAAAAGAATGATATCGAAGGATAAGGTACTTGGTAGGGTGATGTTGTATATACAATCAGGTTGGCCGTCGGTTTGCCCCAATAATGATGAGATTAAACCATTCTTTGCTAGGCGTAATGAATTATATGCAGAATGTGGATGTATAATGTGGGGCTATCGAATGGTAATCCCACATTCGTTAAGAAAGCAAATATTAGATCAGCTACATAGCAGCCACATGGGTATTGTAAAGATGAAAAGCATGGCTAGGAGTTATGTTTGGTGGCCCAACATAGATAAAGAAATTGAGGAGGTATGTAAGAGCTGTGAGACTTGTGCGGCAGAAGCGAAAGCGCCCCCGCGGGCTACCATTCAACCGTGGCCGTACTATACTCAACCGTGGTCTAGACTTCACATTGACTTTTTGGGCCCGTATCGTGGGATAACATTCTTAGTACTGATAGATTCGTCAACAAAATGGTTAGAAATATTTGAAATGCCACGTACCAACGCGGCTAATGTAATTAAGGTTTTACGATCAACTTTCGCTAGGTTCGGCTTACCGGAACAGATTGTATCTGACCAAGGACCGCCTTTTACTAGCAATGAATTTAAACATTTTCTAACCAATAATGGCATTACACAAAGTTTTTCCCCAACTTATCATCCGTCTTCAAATGGAGCCGCTGAAAATGCAGTGAATATTTGTAAGCGTACTATTAAAAAGGCAATACGAGACCGTGGGGATGTAGACACAGCATTACAAACATTCCTTCTAGCATACAGAAACACAGTGCATAGTACTACCGGTGAGACACCCGCTATGTTGCTGCAGAGGCGAACATTACGCTCCAGGTTTGATTTGTTACGGACAGAACGATCAGTGAGTGTTAGAGTGCAGGATGCGCAACAGAGACAAATCGATTCTTCGGGTGGGGTATTGCGTACTTTTGACGAGGGTGATCCTGTATGGATGAGAGATTATGGTTCCTCGGATAAATGGGTAAAAGGTACGGTTTCAGATGTAGACAGTGCTCGTAGGTATTTAATAGCAAGGGATAACGGCCAGTTTATTAAAAGACACGTGGATCAGATACGACGCAGATCTCGTGCATCTGTCGGTGTACCGAACACCGAAGAAGATGAGACTAAAGAGGTTGAGAACTCCGTGGCGCACTCAGAGGACAATTTAGTAAATTCCGGGAAGAATGAGGATGACAGTAGGGAAGAGAGTGTGTGTGACCAAGGCAAGTCAAAACAATCATTGAACCGCCCAGCAGGTGGGGTTGATCAGTCTACTGATCAATGTCGTGGTTTGTCACCTCCTCAGCAAACTGAGTACCCAAAGCGAACCCGGAAGCCTGTTGTCAGATTTCAATGTACCTAAAAACGTTTCATACATATATCGATGTTATTTAAGAAGAGAGGTGTGATGTATGTCAATTAATAATTAGGTTAAGTGGGTAGTTCATAGTAAATCTATAATTGTGTTTATTTGTCAATGCGCCCCAGTCTGCGAATATACGCTGTGCTATCGACACCCTGTTTAATTAAATCCCCAGTAATCGAGGTACCCCCGCAACATACTTGTCACTGCCCAAGACCGGGTTGGTTGGCGATCGAAAAAAGAATGGTTGTCTGTAAAGTCGGTTTACGGATGATAGTTTTACGTGATAACGTCATAAAGAAACATAATGGCTAACATATATAACATAAGCAAATAATGGCTTCCGTCGAGGTGGGCAGAGCTTATTGCTTGAGCCGATTGTGCCTCTTCGTGCGTGCAGTCGGTGTTCATCGATTTATAAGACGTTATCACGTCAAAAACTCAAGATTATTATTTAGTTAAAGAAAATATTTGCTAATTAATATTGTGTTATCTTATCTACCTTTGTCACTTGTAACGAAATATAATGGTAGGTACATTATTTCCGGCATGCAAGTCGAGCCTCCATCAAAAGTTGGTACAACACCGTTGTATTGTGTTTCACGTATAAATATTATTTACATATTTAGTTTATTCGGGTACGTGGTTCTAATCTCACGTCCATTGTTTTAGTTTCACACGGTTTGTTTGTAGTTACGGCTGGGATACATCCTCGCGCGTATCGTATGAAATCTATTTCCTTTTCATTTGTTTCGTGTCGTGTTTTGTTTATTATTTTGGTGGATACAACAAAAACGAGATTATTTTTGTCCAGGGGTGTGATTCTGTAAGAGTTCATTCTAAACTTCAAATCTGAATCCGCTGTGAGTTTCTTAATTGGTATTCTAAAAACTCGGTTGATAATCACTGAGTTATTATCACTACGTAATATTAGTTCAATGTTGATAATTCGAATTTACACTAGCGCCACCCTTGCGAGTGTGTCAGCGAGTTGAACTAAATTGAAAGGGAGATTTTGACAGATAAAG
This sequence comes from Charanyca ferruginea, assembly GCA_947361185.1. Taxonomy (NCBI): domain Eukaryota; kingdom Metazoa; phylum Arthropoda; class Insecta; order Lepidoptera; family Noctuidae; genus Charanyca; species Charanyca ferruginea. The sequence continues at coordinate 12,425,673 of OX376059.1, read as the reverse complement.
TATGAGATGACGTAAGAAGTGGCATTCTGTAAGGTAATTTCCCCGTCACTTCGAAGCTAACTTCGCACTCGAACCCGATTCAAAGTGTCAAATATATCAAGGTAATTTTGAATCTTATGCGAAGTGAGAGTGAATAGTGATGTGAGATGCGAGTTGTTGTTTGAATTTTACAGAATCGACCTACTGTTGTGTGTGAACGCACACAACAGTAAACGCACACTCGTCGTCGTTACTGAAGTTACAGTGCGACGAAACGACTTTAAAAGTTTCAATAACCAGTATCAGTTCTCGCGCTTGGATTGAACTGCATTGATGTTCATTGAATGCTAAATAGTGGATAATTGATACGTGCCCTTAAATCAATTAAATAGATATTTGTTAGAGCTTTAAAATTTACGAAAGATACAATGTAGTGACTATATAAAACACTACCGCTACCGCTCCACCACTAATAATAACGATTCAGCTGTTTCGTCGTGGAAATGTAACAGACAGAGTTACGTTCACATTTATATAAATAAGAAATATACAAATTCACGGAATGAAAAGTAGCCTACGTCCTTCCTTAGGGTTCAAGCTATCTTCATACTAAATTTCATCGAAATCGGTTCAGCCGTTTCATCGAAATCGGTTCAGCCGTTTCACCGTGAAAGCGTAACAGACAGAGTTACTTTCGCCTTTTTTATATTAAGTAAGTACCTAATGGATGGTACTCGTATGGATATAAATTTACAGATTACAATCTTCTGCATTCTCTGAATATAGAACTGTATCAATTTTAACCCAGTTTACAGTATCAATAAAAACATTAAAGCTGTTTTGTGAACATAAAAGGCCACGTACTTGCACTACAATGTCAGAGTGGACGCGGAACTAATATTGAATGCTAACAGCCTTCAGGCGAGCCATGATGCAGCTCGAAACATTGCGATAATGTGAGGTTAATATACCCCCCTCACTTCACTACATAACCGACCACAATATGCAAGCGTTCGCCTACAAAAAAAAAGATTCTTTGTTTAGAATGCCGCGCGTTGGGAAATAATTGAACCTAGCCTATGTATGTACGTTATGTATTGTTATGAAATTTTTTACTACCAAATTATCAGATGCAACAGAAACTACAAACTTAAAATGTTTTAAAATAGTAGATTATGGACTACGGCGATAAAGTAGTGTCTTATGTAGCGGGAGCCGGACTATTGAATCCCGAGCAAAACGAAGGATTCTAGCGTTAACTCTCGAGCGGAGCGAGGGACTTATGACAAGAATCCTGAGTGCAGCGTGGAATTCAAGGTCGCCCAAGACGCAAGCGCGGATGTGGGCACGGTGTGGGCACACACACAACCCTAATTTTCACGAAAAAGAATGGGTTATTCCAGGTTATACCTCTCCAGTGTATGATACCCTATATGTTCATAAACACTGGAGGTTTGACCTTCAACATTTTTCGCCTGACAGCCTTTGTAATTTTTGTAACATAATTTACTACTGTTCGCCCCACAGCTTTGCCCGCCGCAGGTACAATGTACAAAGTCTTGGCCGAACCGACATACACTTTGTAAAAGTCTCCTTTTTAGGGATGCAATGATTACCGTGCGTCCATAGTCCGACTCGCACTTTGTCGAACTTCAAGCCACAAAAAAGTGCCCTCAAAAACGTATGGTGGAAACTTTTTGTAGGTGTATGTATGTATGTTTGTGTATATGTCCACGCATTACTCTGAAAGTAATATTCGGATTTTTTACAAAAAAAATAGCTTTTCATTTACTTTAACTTAGGAAACAGGGAAAAATTTTATCAAATTGGTTTCAGTAGTTTTCACGATATGGATACGTGTCAATTTCGGGTTTAAAACTATTGCCTTGCCAATTTATTAGCATAGGAATAATGAAATTTTCGGTCAGACCGCGGGGCATCAATTTCTATCAAAGTATAAATTCCATCTACACAGCCACAAATAATTAGCATTCCTTTCAGCATATGAAACTCCTGTACTATCTCTCTCTTTAACGTAGGGATTGATGGCTGCTACAATACTATGGACTGCATTGCATACATTACCTTTTGTTACGATTATGATTATGATTATAATTACACCATGCGTGTCAGAAACAGCATGGTAATGAACTCCGGTTCCAACCAACTTTAGAGCAATTTAAAATAATTCTTCCAACCGAATTTCGGTCGTAGTAGCCGATCTCAATGGAGACTAACCAAGTAAGAAGGAGATATGAGAGGTCACAAGTGTGTGCACAAACACAGGTGCACTCCCTCTTCCCTCACTCTCATAACCCGATGGTTCGGCAATCTGACACGACCGGAGAGAGATCAGGCGCAGGACCAACGTGCTCTCCGAGACACGGGGGTATTTTACCGCCAACTTAAAAACTCCGGGCTCCTACTGAGAAATCCCTAATGGAAAAAGACAATAACACTCTCCGATCTGGGAATCGAACTCAGAACCCCACGCTCAGCAGTCGCGCTTGCGACCATGAGACCGATGACGTAGTTAAACAAACAATACAGGCAGTTAATATCATTTTGGTTGACGGGACGTTGTTTCTGTTTGAATTTCTTTCTAAATGCCTACCCAAAATTTTAATGACGTGCAACGCTCATAGCTCAAAACATTCAAAGAACATGTCCATAAAATATTATGACCGGTCAATTCTCCTGTAATATATTATGTTCTCGGTTGCGTTATTCTAATATTTTATTCTTCGCTTGAATCACTATACCACATTTCGAAATAGAAAATCGTATTTAAAAATTGATTGCAGTACTAAGCGCGAAACTTGTAAAATTGTAACACGGAATGGAGAGTCGCCGGACACTCTCAGGATTTGTCATGATTTTCTACAAGTTGTAACTTGCAAAGGATTTTTTGATAAACAAAATCACGAATACAAGTGTAAAAATGTTCTTGTGAACTATTTAAAGACACTTGTAACGTATAATTTACACGTCTAGTTTTGATAAACACATATTTGTAATAATGATTTTTTTTACAGGAAAATTGAGTGTAATACTAGGCTTGTAAGTTTTGATAAACAGGGCACTGTCTTAAATGACTTACTTTAGGTTAGGTTTGCATGACATATAATTTGACATTGTTGAGCAGGTGGTATGAAAAAATATTTTTAGTTGTAGTTTCTGTTGCAAGTTTACAGTGGCATATTAAAGCGTTAATAAATAAGTTATCATCCACAAGCTAACGAGTATTCATGCATTATTTCAACAATAAACGTTAAACTCAGGCAGTTAAATTAGTAGCTACTTTCATGCAAAATGAGCCGCATTAGTCAGGCGTAATAATTCAGACCGAGCAGAGTATTTAAAATTAGCTACGGAGCATTTGTAAAGCAAAGCTACTTAAAACTTGGGCGTTAGTTTAGTGTGTTCAATATATTAATGTCGTATATTATAACAGTGGGTTCGTTGGTCTGTGGCACGATATGAGCCTTAGGTCCTGAGTTATCGATCGATAAGTGTTATGTGGTTTTCCACAATTTTTTATTCTATAACGGTTTGGACTTTGTATTTGCGCCCTTTTAATGGCAAAGGGCTTGCTCAACTAGCTCATAATTACGTGGTTTACATCACTAGCGAAAAGTAGATGTACGGTCAACAAAAGATATAGTAACCAAGGTCTTCAGGAAGTTTTCATAGGATGTTTTTTTTTTCTAATCTAAAATAAACAGTTCATAAGTAGGTAAATAATTTTTTTTTAACGTTTTCAGTCGTATTTTTTAACGTTTTCAGATAGATAGATACGACCCTGGTTACTTCTCTCTTTTGTTTACTGTACAATACACCTGTGCATCCCCCTTCGTAAAAAAGGCTAGATGTTGTGTCAGTAAATTGTAGCAGTTTATAACAGTAACTTAGTTTTATTAATCTTGATAAAGCGATTTCACTCATCGGCGCAGGTGTTGGTTGACGGCGGCCCACGCGAAAGTGTATCGAGGGCACGGCAAGGCCCCGGTTTTTTGCGATGATCCAATACTACACGACTGAAAACGTGGCTACCTTCATAAAGTCACGTATTGTAAGGGTTGATCCGTGACGAGAAATATAAAATAGTGCCGTACGCAGCTCCGTCCTTTGCCACCGGTTATTTGTGTCCTAAACGTTTTTAGTAATACAAATTCATCTTGTGACTCGTATTGTAGTTCAGCTTTTACCACACCTTTATTATTTATTTAGCGGGACCCTGTGCCAGGTTTTAGCAGACAGAATTTGTGATATATCCTGTACGTCTGTAACTTTTACTGTGTAAATGGCAGATGAAAACATCTCGTTTCCTATTTTATCTCGAGTGTCGAGGGTACCGCATAGGAGCATAAGCAGCGAAGGTTTGAACGTCAACATTTTATGCCCCCTAGTTGAGTTATGATTACGCTATAGTAGGTATATACCAGTATATACCATAGTTAGTAGTCAAATGATCATTCATCTCCAGAATCAAACTGTGTCGTTGCGTTTGTGTTTTCTATGATTGGTCTGTTTATGTATGTGAGTTCATATTATGTTTGTAAACGTACTCACAATGCATGAGAAATTCTTGGTGAAGAGGCCACTTTTTTGTTATTTAAAATTCGTATTTGAATATTCACATTTAACATTAGATACCTACCGATGTTTTACTGGTTGGGTTGGGGACTTGCGGACTTCCTAAAACACAAAAGAATTTCTTCAGTAGGCGTAACTTTAGATCGACCAAGCGATATAAGCCGTAAAAAGCGTACGAGTTCATACTAATATTATAAATGCGAAAGTAACTCTATCTGTTACGCTTTCACGATGAAACGGCTAAACCGATTTTCATGAAATTTGGTATGAAGATAGCTTGAGCCCCGGGGAAGGACATAGGCTACTTTTTAATCTGCAACTTCATCTACATCCACGATAACGAACTTTCACGCGGACGAAGTCGCGAGCAGAAGCTAGTAATTAATAATACTAAAACTGCTTCTTCTTTTCTTCAATAAAAAAGAATTTAGTGGGAACATAACTCCAAATTTCTTATCACAATCAAATTATTCATCATAATTAACTTTGTGGTTCGATTCATTAAATAAGGAACAAAAATGCATTGAAGCACATATTAAGTAGTTTATGTTTACACCAACAATACAAATCGTGAGATAACTACGTAATCGCTACATCATGTGTATACAACACAGAGTTTCAGTAACAATTTCAGACAATGCCATAAAAAGTAGTAAAACGGGTCAGCAGCAACACTGAACAAAATCCATAAATTATTTAAACAGATGTAGAACAAACTATATATCGAGAGTTTAAAACAATAGTGTCCACTTTAGCGCACACGAACAGAACTCAGCTGTAAATAAAGTTGAACTAACTTTTACGAGCGTCCACAGCTAGTACAAACACGAAACCTTTTAAAAATGGCGATGGGCTCGGGGATTCTGTTTTTTATTTAATCTTCCCGTAATCTGGTCGTAAAAAGGACAACAGGCCGCAACGCCACCTAGCGGCCGGGAGCCGAGTAGTTCCGACGCGGCGCCCGTAAAGTTTTTATTGTTTCCGGGTCACGGCGCGTCGACAATTCGGTTTTCCAATCAACATCTTTATAGTGATAGAGAGCGTGATACCAACTACAATAAAGCGTTTAGGATTCCAATAGTGCTAACTGTGCCTTTATCTACTTTACACATGACCGGCTCTCAAGATCTTCAAGCGATATTGGGCTGTAATGTTTACCTATCTGTGATGAAATAAGTACCAAGATAACAAAGGGCTCAATGTTTGAAGCGGTAGTGGTAAGTAGGGATTGTTTTTGTGGATCTGCATGATAAATAAAACTTTAGGTTCCATACCCAAATAAGCCTCATTTTGTATATTCAGAACCATCATCATCTGCCTAGCCTTATTCCAACTATGTTGGGGTTCCAGTCTAACCAATGCACCTAAATAAAAATGTTTTACATGGAGCGACTGCCTATCTGTAGGTCAATTCTGTAAAATTCAAACAACAACTCGCATCTCACATCGCTATTCACTCTCACTTCGCATAAGGTTCAAAATGACCTTGATATATTTGACACTTTGAATCGGGTTCGAGTGCGAAGTGAGCGTCGAAGTGACGGGGAAATTACCTTACAGAAGCCACTTCTTACGTCATCTAATACTTTATCTGTCAAAATCTCCCTGTCCATTTAGTTCAACTCGCTGACACGCTCGCAAGGCACAGCGGATTCAGATTCGAAGTTTAGAATGAGGTCTTACAGAATCACACCCCTGACCTCCGCAGCCCAGTTACTGGGTAACACGACACCTTGGTAAGATTGGTTGTCAAACTTTCTGACTTTTGACTACCCATAACTATCGTTAAAGATCGTTTGGTTCACGTCAAAGATCTACTAATGACAGCAGGGACTAACGGCTTTCCGTGCTTTGCGAGGCACGGAGGGTGTCGATACGAAATTGATGGTCTTACATCCAAGGACTGACCGCAGCAAGCGTAGCTTAACATTGAGCCATCGATCCGTATGGCTTCTTCTTCGTCATGAGCCACATCATGTATATTCAGAATCATAATACATAGTTAATATTACAGTGGTGCGAATTCTGTTGTGCACGAACTAAATTAATTTTTCTCCAATTCTTCCAAATTAACTTTCTCTCCAATAAAACATGAAAGAGGCATAGAGCTGTCAATTTAAGTTGATCTAAAATTTTCATACAATTATAGTTGTCATATGAACGTATTGATTAAAAACACTTCGCAGTTCAAGGGAAAAACTAATTTGACATCTCTAACTTAGTCCTTGTCTGTCGCCGTCCTTTTCTTCACCTACCTGGAAGTAAGAGATGCCAAATGCCTAATTTTGCTTTAGTTTGTGAACAAGGAAATCGGCACCAGTGTCCGAAATATATAGTTTTCTTAACTCTAAAATCAACGATGACATGGACCATGGTTACTAACAACAAGCTATCACAAGGTTTCAGATTTTCCTATACCGACCCATCTCATCTGATCACCTTGTATAATAGAGACAGTCTCTCATTAATTATAACAAGGCAAATGATAATTCCAAATAATAAGGACCTTGGACAAAACTCAATAACTTTTCCGTTTATTAATAGAGCAGCTGAAAAACTGCGTACCTATAAGCCTCATTGTATGGAACGAATGAATTAATTTCATGCTTACGTTTGGTTTCGTTATGAACAGCGGTCTCTTTTAACAAGTGGAAAATTCACGGAACGTTACACAGATAATTTAATTCCTTTGAACCGTCCTATTATACGTATTGTGGCACCAAACGTTTGCGGATTAGAATTCAGCGAATCCTTTAGTCTATGCTGAAACGTATTTAAAAGCTAGTAAAATTACCACTAGTCAGTCATGTGTTTAAATGAGAATTCTTGAAGTGCGTCCAGTGTTGTTTAAATCATTATTTCGTGTTCTCAGTGTAAGTTTGTGGTTGCACCATTCGTTTTAAGAAAGTGCCAAAAACATTTTCCGACGCCACGACGCGACGTGGAGCGCAGTTGGAGTTTAAAACCGACATTTCTTGCGAACGAATCGTTCTTTCTTTAAAAGTGTACAGTAAGTACTCTTTTACCGTTCTTGATTTGTTATTCGGGACAAATGAGTAATTTTACTTTCAGTAGAATATTAATTCGTTCACTAAATCGCACGAAAACAAATTATTTGATAATTATGTCCATTTATACTCAGATTAAAGAGATTTAACATAATGATTGACACCAACTCATCCAAAATTCATTAAAATAATGCCAGTCAGTATATTTTAAGGGGTTGTCTAATAGCTAAGATTATGGTAACGCGCCTCCCTAAGATTTGAAGAGGCTTTTAGGGCAAGATATTATTACGCCGCTTTATAAATTATCTTCTGCTTTTCATATTAAAAACGGTAATTTATGAGATCTTTAATTAAATATCGTCAGGCAAGACTTAGATGGAAATATCAATAATAACGCAAGTGATGTTTAATAATGAATGTTTTAATATTATCTAGAGACGCACTTAACAGGCTATGTCGTATTAATCTGATTACAGCTTCGAATCCGGAGCTAATGCAGCACTATACCAGTAATGACATTACCTCTAAACGGAAATGTCTATTAAGTTCACAATAATTCGTCTCACATCCAGCTACTTAGTTTTTTATAGCTGCTGATATCTGGGACAATATTATAGACAATGTTACAGTAAGGTACAAGACAAAAAGAAACGTCCTAGCAGACCGTAGACAAATTCTCGCGTATTTAATTTATTGAACTGACTGAACTTTAGGAAGTTCGTATACTTAGGTAATGCCTTTTAGGATTGATTTGACCTTTTCTTCAAAAACTAAAGTGAATCAAAAAGATGCTTAAATAAGTGCTCTTTTTAAAGTGCTTTTTCTTTAGGTTCTTTTTTATTTCATTTACAAATGTATCAAGTTGTATTTATTACTTAAAAAACTGATGTGTGATCCGTCGTGTCGAATGTCATGTGTGTAAATGGTGGACACAATTGTTTCGCTTGGCATACCTTTGAGTGGCGACAAACGTGACCAGTCCCGTTCCGGTTCTGCATTGCGGCATGTCGAATTATCGACTAAATTTATTTTAAAAGTGTACATATTTTCTCCATTTACTTATTTGGTAAATGGTAAAATATACTTACTAAAATATGTCACATCCTTTGTAAATTATGATTGATCAAAAATTCTACGGTATTATTCTCAATTATTTTTGTTTTCGTGTTTTCTTGCTGACAGCATACGTGCTACGTCACTTAAACACGCGCTCCATTAGACGCATACGCGCTTTCTTTGTAGCATCTACGCAATGTCTAAGTGTTATATACGCTGTATATGCGTTCTATTAATACGGTAAAGACACCGCTGAACAAAAACCCAGTGCTAAGACATTAACGTTTATGATAAACCACTTATTGGCATTGGCTTGGAACTCGTTGCCCCAAGACATCGTGTACGTTACCCCAGCAAGAAAGTGTCTCTTAGAGTGATATGAGTGGAACATATAAATAGGGCACATACTGCTATAGATGCGATGCCAAATAAAAAAATTGGGCGCTGTCATTTTGAAAAGAAACGGAAAAAAGGATTCCTGCTGGGGTAACGTTGTCCCAGCAGGAAAATTCTAAACGAATGATGCGAGAGCGAAATATTGTGCATAGGCAGATAGCTTATATGTGTGCTTTAATGAGCGCCAAAAATATAATTAGTGCGTCTTCAGGTTTTTGAGATATTGCATTTCTTGCTAGAGTAACGTTTTGCAGAATCGTGTATCTCTCAAACCATTGTATGCGCGCCTGTGGAACACTCAACAAGTAGCTCTTAATTTGGGCGTGTTTGTGACAGGATTAGATTTGCGAAAATATTTATATTTTTCAAGCAATCACGCTTTTTTGAAAACCCGAGAAAAAATCGCAGCGCCTAAACGAGAAAACAGGTAGTACGTTGTTTCATAGCTAATAGTTTTATAGAATTTCGTTACACATAATTTTTTTCTCATAATTTCGTTTCATAGAATAATCAATACGCAGAATATTTACTTTCAAGATTTTTAAATCATTCATTTTTGGTTCACATAAAGTTTATTGTTAGCATGCAGCGTGCAAGCAAGCATGCAGCGTGCAAGCAAGTATGCAGCATGCAAGCAAGCATGCAGCGTGCAAGCAAACATGCTTCGTGCAAGCAAGCATGCAGCATGTAAGCAAGCATGCATCATGCAAGCGAACATGCAACATGCAGCAGACATAGTTTCTGTCATGGCTCCGGCGTTGCGGGGCTCTGGCGGTCCCACGCGAGCTTATCGTCGCAGATGGTATTCACGTTTACCACCGCAGCTTCGGCTTACTGGCCGGCTTCGCCGGCCAGCCTCAGCCGGTGCGGTGGGCGTTAAAACCACCTGCTCATCAGCTCGCGGGCCGCCTTGCCTCTCCACGCCTACGCAGAATTAAATTACACTCTAGGGGTAGGTAGGGCAGACAAGACTACGTGGAGTCGGTTTCGCAGCGATCCGTTTCTGTCACTAACTTTGGTAGCACAACATATTGACTTTTGAAGACAACATTTTTGTTATTGTCTATTTATATACATTTTCGTTGAAATAAATTCCATTGAAAAATACAACAAACAAACAATATTCATTAAAAAATAATTCTACTGTTTGACAAGTTTGTTAAACAAAAAAAAATGATTAAAAATTCATTATGAAACATTTTCAGGGAATCGAAATTCTATGAAATTTCTGTCTGCGAAACAAGGGGACACCGAGAAAACGTATTAGCACAAAATAATAATATAGAGGTTACAGAAAGTCCGCTCCCACCATTTTCAAAAATAATTACCTAAACTTGCCAAACTCACTAGGGCTGCTACTGTATTGACTCTGTAGGTTTTATTTGTGACAACATGAAATTTTATTGACACTGGTTGGAACTCCTTGCATTTTTTTTATTCCTGTTCGTCATGACATGTCAATGTCTCTCACTTATTAATTTAGACAACACGTGACAGTCGAGACTGAAGTCTGCTTGAAACTGCTTGAGAATGCCTATAAACGTAATGTCAATCTGTGCGTGCGAAAAATGGCGGTTTGTTCTGAGTGGTCCTTCTGCTCGGGCGCGCCGCAGCCTTACGTACTTTGTGGTATTAGCTCACTGAAAACGGTTTTCGGTCCTTCTTGACGCTTATATTAACCATAAAAAGTTTAAAAAGTGTACATGCATGCGTTATTGAATAATATTGCTAAAAGTCAAAACGACGGTGTCATAACTTTGACGGCAAAATGCAAGAAACCGGCTCAACCCAAGATGTGTAAGTATAAACAAATAACTAGCGCGTTTAGTCAAAAATATACAGTACAAATCTTCAGCTTGGAATGTTTCGCATTAAGTAGGTACTTAGATATAAACAAAAAACTAAAAATGTAATAACAGCTGGTTATCCGACCAAATTCGAATGACTACCGGTCTCAGTTGCACGATGGATAACTTTTACAATAGCTATAGCTACATGTTTGTTTAAATATTGAAAAAGTTCAGGCTCTTCCAGTCGCGATCAATCAAGGACTTTAGAAAAGTTTCCTTATGCGATTTGTGAATTGACGTTTATCTTAGCAACGAAAGAAAGAAAACGTAAGATAAGCAACTTGATGTAAAAGCTTTTGTTTAAAGTTCTCGCCGAGAGCTACAGATTTTTGGTTTCTTTTTCAAAATATTATGCGCAAAGGTTAAATAAATCAAAAGAGAATATTAAATTTTATCGTAAAACTTTTGAACGTGAACTTTTCAAAGAAGGTAGGTATATATCCCTATCCGTTAATCATGCAAGTTTATCTTTAATTATAATGTGGCACATTCTTCTTCTTCTTCTTTTCGAATCGATGGTTTTCCTTTATGCTAGATTACTTGGGCCCAGTAGGTAGCCAGCATCAGTGGCGTTTTTAATGTCCTCTAAGGTGCAGGTGTAGGGGCACTTTGGGCACTGTAATAAGTGGGCCATTGTCTGGTCAGGATCACCGCACTCACACTGGGTGTCGGTGGGATCTATTATGCCCCATTTTGCTAGATTGTGTTTGCAGCGGCCTACCTGTGACCACTCATTATTTCTTATGTGGCACATAAGAAATGGTGACCGTGACATTAAAATTTGTCCGTCACCATCATTATCCAATAATTTGCTGAAGTCTTGGTGCGTAGGCTAAAAATAACTAAACGTTTTGAATAAGTGTGTTTAAAGCAAATGAATAATAGTAACAATGTTGTGCTATACATAAAACACATGAACATAGTGTGTCTATAAATTATATCAGACTTCTAAGAAAGTGCTACAGACTTAAATTCCAAGTGGACACTATTTTTAGTTTAATCTATCACGTAACATATTAAGTTAGAGTTGAATTGCTTATTAGTCTTTTAGGCTAGGTCGTAAATAATTATTAAGAATTGTGTTCTTACTAATAGAGTACAAAAAAAAACTAAAGTCTAGTTAGTATTGTATTTTACTTTCATCAAAGCATTCAATCTTGTACTCGTATAGTTTCACTGCTACCTGCATTTAGATACGTGCCTCGAGGACAACATACTCCAAGAACTTCAAATACATAATGAAACACACGAGGACGTTACACAGAAGACTAGAAAAGAAAGAATGTAACTCAAGCGTCTCCCTACCTAGTCGCTAGCTTTAATTTCAAGACTATAGTGAGAACTGTCAGTACTTAAGATCTTGGGTAGTTGTGAAGATGGCCGTCGGTTGGCAAGCAATAAGCAATTTCGCTCGCTACAGCCAATAGCCACTTGTGACGCGTCACCATTTGAGACCGCAAATTATTAGTAGGATGCTCGGCGATAAAGGCGGCGTGTGCGAGTTAATTTAGTATTACGTGCCTCTTATATCTATTTGGAGCGTATATGATAGACATTACATGCGAGCTATCTACGCAGAAATTAGGCGGTATTACGCACTATCCTTGAAGATTGACGCAATCGCAGTCGTTTCAGGATGGCGCATTAAGCTAGACTCAACCGACAACGGCAATAGTCAGGGATGGAAGGAAAGGACGGACTTTATCTAACAGTAATACATTTACTATTGTTACTTACCGTGAATAGTCAAAGTAAGTAAGTAATTAAGTCATTTATATTGCAAGTACGGGTAAGTACATGGCGATAAACAGATAAAAGGTAAGTCCAGCCATATTTTACCAATAGGGATGCAAAAATTATAATTACAGCAAAACAAAACAAAATAAAACTATAGTTATATAACAAAAAAAAATAAAACAATAGAATTTATCAAGACCTAAGATGTTTAAAGATCTGTAGAGGGGCTGAAAAAATATAAAGAAAAAATTGATATGTATAAAAATAACAATAAAATAATAATAATATTCGAGATTCGCTCATGTGCTCATTTGTTTGTAGTAGGTTCGATACACGCATACATACACACACGCATTTTGTTACGTGACGATGTCTACTAATTCGCACCACTACCCGTAAGCCGCGGTAAGGAACTTCGTTCCAAAAACTACCCTATGTCTCAACGAGGGGAACCGATAACTTTTCCGAATTATTTTTGTCCGAATTTCATTTTACCGAAAACTATTGACCGACGTCTTTTTTGCTATATGCATTATTTGACATATTTTTAGATCATCGAAGTATCATGTGTCATAGGTATTATTTTACCGAACTACGTTTCTCCGATTTACAAAATAACTTTTTCGTATTGGCCGTAGCCTCTTTTAAACTATTTTCATTTGGCTTTTGGCAATTGGCATTGGCATTTTGGCGGAGCCGGCCAGCAAGCCGAAGCTGCGGTGGTGAGCATTCAAACCATCTGCGACGATAAGCTCGCGTGGGGCCGCCCAGACCCCGCAGCGCCGGAGCCGTGACAGAAACAATGCTTGTGCATGTTGCATGCCTGCTTGCATGTTTCATGCTTGTTTCTACGTTGCATGCATGCTGCATGCCTGCTTGCATGCTGCATGCCCGCTTGCATGCTGCATGCTTGAATCAAGAATCTTTGTTAGCAAGTTTCTTACTGGGACCACCTGTTTTATTAAGTGCCATTACGTTTAAAGAATTAATGAAACAAAATAGTAGGAATTTAATCTGAAATTAGCTCTCTATAACGCCACTGTAAATAAATAAATACATTAGTTTTGAAAGCTCTTTCAAATATTTAATTTCACTCAAATTGTCTTTAATTTTCAAAACTTTTTGATTTTTCGTTTCTTTAACGACGTATTTTTTTTCTGGTGTAGTACCGGTTATCATTGACTCAATATTAGACATATTTACTTCTAGGCCTTTGGTGAATATGGTAATTAAAACAGTGGTTTGACGAATGTTCGAACAAATGTTATTTCAGCTAAGTGTTACTTCGGTAAAAAGTTTTTCGACCAAATGAATCGTCGGAGCAACGAAAAAAGCGAATTGATAATAGGTCAAATGTTACAGTGGCAGATGAAGTAAAAAAATACGAAAAGAGAAAAATTTAAAGATTTAGGTGAAATGAAATTCGGTCAAATATTTTTCGACCAACGAGTTTTGGCAATTCTGTAATTTACCTATCATAAGGTAAATTACAGAATTGCCAAAACTCGTTGCACTTTTTTACTACTGTTTTACGTACATACATCAACTAAATACTGGGTTCAAAACACTAACGAAAACTAACTGTAGATACAAGAAGGTTTGCCCACTTGTTTTATCATAATTAGATTGGCAATACTGCAATGAGCTACCGACGATATTTTCTTTGAAAATATTTTTTTATTGTAACACTCAATATCATATGCCCATACGACAGTACATAGAACTAGACTGAGGGACATGGCACCAGTAGGCGCGAAATAGTGAATTACAACTTTGTTTCCTATATCCCGTCTACCTATTGTGTTCAGTTAAACGTCTTTGATCCAGACAATTAGCTAGACGCGGTAACAAGGTGACACGTCGTTTGTTGTACCTCTGTTTGTATAGTTGTCCTCGGGATGTATTCAAATTAAATAACGAAGTGCGACGGTCCGCCAATTAGCTTACCTGCAGCTACGCCAAAATAATCTCTGAATTATGGACGAGTAAATCGTAATGGACGGTATTGTCGTGAAATTAGGCCCACACTCCTGGTCCGCGATCAATCTATAGCAATTAGTCCAGTACGTGAAGGGTTTACGGGTTTACGATCGAATTTTGTGTTAAACCATTATACAATCCTGGGTATTGAACAGTCCAATTCGGTGATTATGCTCAACCAGCCGTTTATTGCGGATGTTGTGCTGAAATTGAATTAAAGTTCGTGCTAAACTGACGTTGAAATTGTCGAATTTGTTTTGTAGCTCAAAACGTGCATCCCGATTTGCATCTAAAACTAACACAATGGTCGGTAATTACTGTGGGTTTGGATTCTTTGTCTCTGACAGAGGTACCTACTCGGGATTAATCGATAATCTCGTCTCTTCGAGCGCAATATCGTTTTCAACGAGTTAAAAAAAACGGTTCGTGTCGACATGTCGCCGCAACACAACAAGCACACAAGTGCATATGCCCCGGGCTTGTAAAACGTCACTTTTTCTCAGTTTACTGTGCAGTCAATAACAGCTTTTCAATGGATACAATACATGGTTGTGGTGGATGCGATCCCGACGGTACAATCAAGTTGCGAGTTTACACTTCGGGATCGTTTCACGCGCCGCCGCCGGGCCCTCGAGTAATGCGAGAAAGTTCCTTATTGCTTCCCACCGTATTCATCTCACCTGCCAATATTGTAATCCGGGAGTCTTTCATGCGATTGCTTCCGGAACCCCGGGCCAATTTTATCGCTTTAGAATAAAAAAAGAAGAACAAAGACGTGATCACTTGCCAGTAATACATTCAGATAGAAACAATTGGTTGCTTATTGCTTTTTTCAATTCGTAATTTCGAGATGTGTTTTCGCGGTTCAGTGGTAATGGGGTGAGTAATATTATGAGTTATATTACTCCGTTGGCATTATCGACAGCTGCTAGAGGTAAATACCTGTAAACCGTAATACTAATTATTATAGTACCTTTGCTGAAACTTTGACGATCATAAATTATTTCTATAATATGTACTCACCTACATATATATTAGGTGACTCGGGTTCGAATAAGTAGAATAATTTGTTTAAAAAAGCTCTGCTCATTCGCTTCAGGGGAATTTTCGATTAATGTTTTAATTGGTTATAAAATCATTTTATATCTTATAGCATTTTGAATTCTGAAGAAAACACTAGTAAGGGTTTTGTTTGTATCTAAAAAGAAAAATTACGACTGAAGATATTTTTGAACAAGCATTTTCAAATAACATTAAAGGGACTCGGAGAGATAAAGAGGATTATTCGCTTAACGTTTAATGAATTGAATGCTATTATAAACCGCTTAGCCTAATGCAAGGGTACACGTCCTAATGGAATAAAAATAAATTACTTCAAAGGTACATTACTTACCAAAATCATAACAAAATTATAATCAATTTAGGTACAAAGTAATTTCCATTTGATGTAATATAAATAGCATTTTCGCAGCGATTTACATTTTAAGCCTTATGCGTGAATAAAACCACTTTTATCTAATAACAATTTCAGCCGTGTTCCAACAAAAGTACCTTCTAATAATAATTCAATGTTACCCCATTTGTTGAAGGCGTAGGAGACGCATAAGGTTTTCGGTGACTTGAGCATTGTTCCCCTTCCCTTTGAGATCACAACATTAGGAGCTGAGTGAAGAATCGCTTCAGGCACTAAGCATTTCACCAACTTGACATCAATCATACCTTTTTGTTGGATACGGTAACAAAGCAATGCGTGTGTTGTTATCACGTGGCAATACTGCTCGAGCTCAACTTGGTATGATTTAGAAGTAACGGTCACAGGATATAAACTTTATATTTATCGGCGCAGTGGCTGAGGTATTGGCTGTTGCACTGCATGTCGCGGGTTCGATTTCCACACGTAATAAATATTTGTACTTATGGCTTACCTACAGGTCGGTACTATGGCATACGGGTCTGGTTTTTAATATGTGTTTATAAGTTTGTAAATTCACTCTTGATACAGAATAATGATAATAATAATATGTGGTTTGGTATTTCACACAAGGCCATTTGACCCCAAACTAGGGAGACCCTGTACTATGGGTGTCAGACAGCTGACATACATACACAAATACATTTTAATTACATACATACACAACACCCAGACACAAGGCAACACAAGTGCTCATCACACAAATGTTTACCGTGGGCGGGAATCGAACCCGCAACACGCTGCGCAGCAGTCGATCGCTCAGCCACTGCGCCAACCGTGTCGTCGAATAAATACAAGAGTTTGAGAAAAAATAGAAATCTATAATTAATATTATAAAGCTGGTGAGTTTGTTTGTTTGGTTGAACGCGCTAATCTCAGGATCTACGGGTTCGAATTGAAAAATTATTTCTGTGTTGGATAGTCCATTTATCGAGGAAGGCTATAGGCCCATGCGAAGCCGGGCCGGGTCGCTAGTACTTAATAATAAAACACTAACAGTTACTGTTGTTTACAAGATGTTACGTGAGAGAATAACCGCCACTACTATTTTGAAATTGGTTCTAACACTGGAGAACTTATCTTCTACAGATATCTTGGTATTCAATATGGAGGTAGATAGTAGAATGAATAAAAGTGAAAATGAAAGTAGATAAAATGTCTTGGTACCTAGAAAGTTTTCTAATTTAAGTATGTCGGAAATTGAAAAGCTATGTCGCAAGCTCGCAACTAAAGGTGAAAAGTTCGTAAACTTTTTGTAATGCTAATGACGGGTAACGTTTCTTATTTTTGTATAACACTGAACATAATTATATAATTATTATGTACTGTTCTAATACACTCTTCGAAGTTCGGTTAACAACCTCAGCCTAGTATAATGAGCGAATCAATCAAAGGTGAAGTGAGCACAGCTTGCAATTGATTGATGATTTTGTGCTGAACTTAATTGAGCAATCAGTTGCGAAGGCTCTTCTACGTAAGAGAGTATTTGCACGTATGTACCTTTGTATAGGTACCTACGTATGTGAGGACCACAAAATAGATAGGTACAGAAAGCCGGCTCTGTACAATAAGGCTTGGTTCACACGTACCACAACCACACCACAACGCAGCGTGAAAAGGTGGTGGAGCAGTAGTTACGTGTGAATAGTGACTGTGAATAGTGACGCTGCGGCCTTTTGTAGCTGCGTTGTCCTACCGACAAAATGGTCAGTTTGAATATAAACTATTCATTTTTATAAAAAACTAGCGACCCGGCCCGGCTTCGCATGGGCCTATATAATAGCCTTCCTCCCTTAAATGGACTATCTAACACAAAAAGAATTTTCCAATTCGAACCAGTAGATCCTGAGATTAGCGCGTTAAACCAAATAAACAAACAAACTCTTTAGCTTTATAATATTTAACTATAGATTATGCCCGACTACGTGTTTTTGTGGTTGTGGTGTGGTTATGGTTCGTCTGAATAGACCCTAAGCAAAAACAGGTAAACGCTCACACAGACATGGTGATGACATCTCAAATTGATTTAAACAAACGACAGTCGCGAGTACACTTTATCTTTCTTCACTGTATCTTTCTTTACGTAAAATGCATTACTGTGTGCGTGCGCTTTTGATCATTATACAGATCGGGTTCTTCAACTGCTTACCCCCGATGCGAAGAAATTTCAACGCGTGGGGGGTTAGCAGTTGATGACGCTGTCTGTACATACAGTACGCTGTCAACCTTCTGAATTATCCATTTTGTGACCGTACTCTAATAACGTCCTCGTTAGCGACACTTGTATCAAACGGTACGACTCAGCTATCGGTTGGGAAATAGGAACACATGCACTAAACGACGACACGACATCTGATCCTTGATACAATGATATATACTAACTAGGAAGGATATAATTGTGCGAAATCATGTAATTTACTAGTACCTACCTTACTTATCTATGCCTAGCAGTGGGCGTCATAAAGTTGTCATGATGATGTGACTTACTAAGAAAAACTATTTACAAAAAAGACAGACACACACAGGCTTTTATTCAGTTTGTTGTTTCGTATTGCCACGGACTTCCGAAACCAAAGTGATAATTATGTGTTCTGTGCTAAAGTTATCTATCACCTTTTAGTTTTTTTTATGCGGTTGACTTTTTTGTAGTCTTTTATTTTTGTGTGTACTAAACACACTTCTTATCATCCAAATCCATTAAGAAACGATAACCCAAAAAAAAATTAAGTCATCCCCTAATTTCTCCCCCTTAATTTTTCCCCCTTAAAGGAGGTTTTTTTTCGTTATGGCATCTCGTAGGTAAACCTAAGTGGTTGTCGGCTGCTTAACCCGACTTTCGAGAAATATTTCTATCATATGGGACCACCCCTGAGGCATACCCTAAGCGTACAGTCGAATTGTGAACCTCTTCCTTGTTTTGAAGTCGGTTAGAAAATGTCTGGTTATTATGATAATGTTACTTTATTGCATAGCATCTAACGCATTACGTATTGATGCTTAAGTTTTTTTTTTATATGACTTACCTGTTCAAAGTCCAAGCATCTTACGTCTCGTTCCAAAACGTAGGTAAGTCTCTAGGGCAGTGGCTCCCAAACTAGGCTGGACCGCGACCCATATAACAAAAACTTCCAAATACGGAAGCGGAACTCACTTCTTGGCTGTCACTGTTTAAATAAGTAAAAAAAGTTTTTCCGTCGCTTAACTTTATAATCATTTGGTTTTTCTTTTTCCTCATAGAAGTGAATAATGTATTATTCTTTTTGAGTAAAGTAAAGTAGCTTAAACAGTACCTTTAGTTAAGATCGAATATTTTAATAGTTAATTAAAAACATGGAATGCTATTTCAATGAGAAGAATGTTTTTATTTCCATTGTCATATAATTTTTAGGGCCTATCAAATTTTTGCATAGTTGGGGAAATGCTGCTCTAGGGAGAAGAACGAGCAAGAAACTCCACGGACACATTTTTCAATAAAGTTTTTACAAAATCTTGGTCATACTGTATTTAATATTTTACACTGTCGATTGTATCTATCTATATCTGTGGTATCAAGACACATGGTCCACGTCCCTGAAGCCCATTTGTGTGTAGAGTTGGATTCATTTTTTTTGGAGTGGCTTGATAAGTTATTGGAATAAAGCACACCATCACCAACCGAAGAATACGTATAGATCCATTTGGAAAACGCCATACATTGTACCTTTTTTAAATTTACCGTTTCATGGACTTCAATTAATGGGTTTCAATTAATTTACGGTTCCGACTGTCTCGATTGATAAATGAAAACAATTTTGTGTATTAAATTAATGCAACATGTGACTTCATTTCAGGTCGGTTAACATGAACAGATTACATAAACAATGTCAAACTTAATGAAAATTCCAAAACATGTTCTTGAAAGTCCTCGTTAACTTATGTAGACGTTTGACGAAATCGAATCAAACATTTATACGAATAGGTATATTCGAATATTATTCAACGCCAGTGCGAGTTAGTATGAATTTGATATGCGGGAATATAATTGAGTTAATTAATGAAAATCTTGACTTACTTGACATGCGTGGATCGCGACCGTGCGTGAAGTGTTCCCTAATTGAATCGCTGTCTTTATCTATTTATTTACATAATGCGTGGGTTTGTATGTGGGGTTCGTCAGACGTGACATAAGCCACAATACTGTTGAAATGAGCCCCGTATTTTTATCAGTGGGGAGATAATTTGAAAAGGGGAACCCAACCGTCGCTTCACCCGCATTGAACAACATTTGAGCTTCATCTTAATAAATTTGGGAAAATTGTTGTGAAATTGGACCTTCTTTGTATAAATCGTTTGATTTGAAAATTACCTTTGTAGGTAGGTATTCGATAATTGTTTTGTTTATACGAAAATATTATTTGAAACGATGGTTCATAATTAATGTAGATAGTTTATTTGATCAAATAACATTTTAAAGCACCAGTAATTATATGTAATTAAGCAAATAAAGAAAATTAAAAAGCATTTAGGAAAATATTTTCTTTTCAAATTTGCTATCTCTGGAGAAAAAAAAAACATGGCTTTAAAAGATACACGCACCCAAGTTGATGAAAAGAATTTTAATCACAATTGTTTGTCAGCAACGAAACGACTCACCCTCATTAACATGGAAAGGAAGAATAATTAAAACTCACGAAAAAGTCGCGCCGTGTCTTTGAAACTCAAATTACGGCTTCCTGCAAAAGTTAAAAGATTCCCATACGTGCCGAAACGATGTTACATTTATCCCTAGTAGGGTTGCCAGGTTAACATGGATATGAGTTTTCTTTGGCTTTCGGGTACATATACAAAAAAAGGGTTTTCATTATTCCATCAAAATACTACTATTAGACGTGCGATTGTCTTGGTATGGGCATGTGCATGAAGAGAAGGGATGAAATGCATGTTATGAATATTAATTTCAAAAGAGTTATGAATATTAATTTCAATGGATAGAGAGGGAGAGGAAGACCAAAGAAAAGATGATGAATTATGTGAAGAATGACATGAATGAAAAAGGAGTCCGCGAAGATGACGGTTTGGTCGGAATCGGAAAAAGAAAACATGTTGTGCCGACTCCAAGTAACATGGGATACGGGCAGGAAGATGATGACGTGCCTTCACCTGCTTAACCTTTTCCTAACTATGCTGGGATCGGCTTCCAGTCTAACCAGATGCAGCTGGATATCATGGCGCGACTGCCTCCCTGACCTCCACAACCCAGTTACTGGGTAACACGTTACTTCTTGGTAAGATTGGTTGGACCGATCGATCGATCAGTAGCCACGAACCTCACACTACTGTTAGACATTACAACACTTTATTATCTACGGCACCCAACGCTAACACTCACATTTTCGTTGCATACTGTTTGGTTATAATAGTCTGTTCAACAAAGATCATCGATTTTATGTGGTTTAGGAGCTGCTACTTTAGTTTGTTTCTCTCTTATGCAAAAGAGTCGGTTATTGCATTTTTCAGCGATCAATATTTACCAACCGTTCGTTATCAGCATCATGTTAACCTTTAGACGCCCACTGCTGGGTATAGGTCTCCCCCAAGGGAGGCTCTGCCGTACCAACCATTGATTGTTATCATCCTGGAGGAGCTTGTGGCTAACTAAAAGCCGTACGTATCGATCGTCAAGGTTGAGCTACACTTAAGTAAGTCTAGTCTAGTCTCGGTAAGTCTTTGAATAGGTAATCATCCATTTCATACCGAGTTCCCTCCGTGCCTCGGAAAAGACGTAAAGCCGTTGGTCCCGGCTGGCCATTCGCAAATCTTTGACAGTCGTTATGGGTAATCAGAAACCAGAAAGTCTGACAACCAGTCTTACCAAGGAGTTTCGATTACCCAGTAACTGGGTTGTAGAGGTCAGATAGGCAGTCGCTCCATGTAAAACACTGGTATTCAGATGTATCCAACCAACCGACCCGGAAGCCAACCTATTCCCTGATAAGTATAATCTGGGTATCTTCAAGGCACGAGTGAACCGGTTCATCCTAGACAAGCGTGTTCAAACTTAAGCCGCATTATCATTTAAGATCAGGTGAATTGCGGTCAAACGCAAGCCTATTTAATAGATAATAAAAAAAAACCCCCAACTTATTTGGGAAAAAGCCATACAGATGATGATGATTATCATTCTGGACAATATTATCTACCAAGACGATCCAGTCCTGTCCGATAACATGGCTACACTAGCGAGTTACGCAGATAAGTTGGAAGGTTATATCTTCGCTCGAAGGTACGGCCAAGTGCACATGATCGCGAAATCTTTTAATATTGGTAAGTGCTCTAACCAGGCGCTGTTTATCGTGAACCAATTCCAAATACTTATAGATTTTTTTGCATTATACCTACCTGCTATGAGATTAGGATCATAATGTAGATAGGTAGATTCGAATGTTTTAAAAATGGGGTTGAATCCATACTTTACTTTAATCCATCTCAAACTTCCATACTTATTTACTTATTTTACTTATTTACTTATAATATTATAAATGGAAAGTAACTCTGTCTGTTACGCTTTCACGATGAAGCGGCTGAACCGATTTTCATGGAATTTGACATGGAATTTAGCTTGAACCCTGGGGAAGGACATAGGCTACTTTTTAATCCGCAACTTCGTCTACATCCGCGATAACTGACATTCACGCGGACGAAGTCGCGGGCAGAAGCTAGTTCTTAATAAATATGAACTACCTAAGTTATGGATAAAATACGTTACGCCGTAAGTGAATTTACTAACGTACCTACCTATACCAATTTTTTTTGTGTAGCAACATATATCTTAAAGCACTTTGGAATAACGTAGCTTCGTATTACCGATACAATTTTCAAAATCGGACCTGTAGTTTCAGAGATTAGCACGTTCAAACCAACTCTTCAGCTCTATATTGAGTCGACACTTCCAACTACTGACGCGGCGTCTTACGTGGGCGATTCATAGCGAACGCGAAGCGGCGTGACGCGGCGCGAAAGCAACAAACAGTCGAAACTTATTGAAGTGTCCTACGTTGTCAAATGCACGTTAAGTGCGGAGCGTCGCGGCGCGAAGCGAAGCGAACGCGATCAGTTGTCTTGACATTTTCGAGCGAAATAGGTGCGGTGCCGTGGTTTTTTTTTGTAATAATATCGGAAGTAGAAATTTTAGTTAATTCTATACAAGAACTTCCACCAAAGACCACTTCCATAAAAGGAACAAAAATTATCACAACCGGTTATTATCGTATCATGACCGGTGTACAGCTCTCTGAACGAAGGCGCGAGGCGGCGCGCGGCGCGCGTTCGGTTTGAGTCGTCTACGTTTACGCCGCGTTAGAAGAAAGTTTGGCATTTATTACTCGATATTCTATCTGGGGTGTCTGAGATTTGTTGACACGTTGTATCTAAGCCGCATATGCAAGGACAAAGATAACAGTTCGTTAGAGACTTAATTGTAATTAGCACAATGAAGTAGACCGAACATTGTGACGTCATTAAATTAATAAGCATTATACCTACTTAATCGGACATTTACGTCGTTGTGACAAAGGAAACCAATATCAGATCTGTCACAATGAACACGATAATTGGAACGTTGAAAAAGATTCGTCGCAAGTAAAATAGGTTGGTTTATTATGCTCGTCGTAACATTTTTATCTGATTAACAACTCGACGACGATCGGTGCTGAGCTGCTGATCATAATCATAATTATTTTCATAAATCTTTATTAAATACATCATGTCTTTCAACATCATAGTGCATAAAAGAAAACACACACAAAAAAGTAAATAAATAAATGTGTGTGTATATTGGTAGACAAAAAAAATGCACTATCATAAATAGAGAAATAGTACCTGGGCGACCGAGCTTTGCTCGGTATTTTTATTTTTCGTCCTAACAAGATCGATTTATCGCCCCCGAAACCCCTGCAATAAATTACATGAAAATCGTTGAAGCCGTTTTCGAGATTCAGATTATATATGTATGTCGCAGCAAGCGATAATTTAGCGATAAAGAGGATTCAAATTGATTATTGTAGTACCTACAGAAGAAATGGTAAACGCCTTGACGTCAGCTGTCGGTTAAAATGGCGCCATGTGGACAGAGTCGTGTTGGAGAGTGGGGACCGTGCCAAGCGCACTTTTGCTCGAGACACCAAGCAGGACACTCATCTAGTACGAAACTGTCGGTTTACCTATTTGAATTGTATAGTACGACCACATTTAATAAAGTAAGGTAGTTAGTACTGCATTGAATATTGTTATTCTACAATGAACCCGATACCACCGAACCCAAACGATGTCGGCGCCTACCGCTCAGCCATACCTGACGCCGACATCAGAAGTGGGATCTGAAACCCACTCGCACACAATATTCGAGATGCAGCTAAGGAATATGATGCAAGTGATCGAAACATCAAAACTCAATCAACTGCTGGTAAACCGGCGCATAAGGCGCATATGCGCATAAAGCGCATAACTATCTCAAAAATCACATAGCATCTAACGGAACGTCGCTGGAAAAATCTAAAGGTCAGAGTGTTGATTTATTATCAAGTGAAAATAACCGTTTGAAAATTTTATTCGAAAAGCAGCAACGCCAAATAATTAAATTAATTCACACGATTAAAGATCCTAGTTCAGAATACAATAAGCTATCGTTACCTGAATTTAATCCCGAGTTTCAAGATAGTGATACTAGAGTTTAATGCCCTCAATTTGTGCATTAAAAAAAAAACTAGCAGTTGGTTAATTATTACAATGATTACTCATTGAGTATTGATTACTCTTAAGGAATGCTGCTTCTTGGTTAGCTTAGAATACTTTTCCTGGAATAACCTGGCATGCACCTGCAGATGTCAAGAAACCAAAGTCAAGGCGTTGTTACAACTGTGGCAATCTGGGTCATATGACAAATGAATGTTCGAATAAAAGCCACCGTGATTCTTCTGCTAACTCTCAATCTCAGTTTTCAGGAAACAGTGGATCGCAACGGGTCAAAGACAGCATTATTAAGAAAGCATGATGCCGACGATGACCTGTTTCTTCTGTGGTGAGCCAGGGCACATCGCAACACGATGTCCAAAGAAGGAGGCGGACTCCGTTAAAAGTCAAGTTGAAAAACGAGCGGATAGCTGTACCATTAAGCCAGCTACTGATCTATTATCTACCGAATCTGGTGAGTCGTATTATTTTTATTTTGTTTCTGGTGCCAAATGCTCTCTTGTTAAGCAATCTGTTAGTCGTAATTTCGTAGGTAAACATACCTACATTTGCTTGTTCAGGGTATAGGTTTTGCTAAAGTAGACTGTACCTACTGAACAAATTCTTTGTGACGTATTAATTGGTGGTAATCTTTTACGATTTTTATTTCATGTGTTACTCGGTTATTGTTTGAAATATAATTTGATGATTAGCGGACTTATTTTAAAACTTATTCTTACAATTAACGTGTCTATTTCGTGTACTAAGGGCAAGCCCTATTTAGGTTTTTGATATGATGCGTAACTAGGCCATTAAACCTTTTGGCATTAATAAGATAAGAGAGCAAGCGGCAACGAATATGAAAGTGAGTGTTTCAAATTTGATTTTGATTCTGGTGCTGAATGTTCTTTAATGAAGGAGAGTCTAAGAGTAAATGAATGTGGTATCTTTAGTTGATTTAATAGGCAATAATAATGTTAATAGTACTTTGCAATAAATTGCTGTGTCAGGTAGTAAATAATGATTTTGCGACGAAGACATTATTTCACGACTACCTACGTTACGTATTTAGTGATATTTAATTGGGTCAAGAGATTGTTTGTATCGGTTTTCGAGTTAGTATGACCACAACTGAGTTTTCTTTGTCAAAGGACAAGATTGTAAGTAAATGTTTGCAAATCGAGTAATGGTTACCTCTTACATAAAAATGATTTTAATTGCATTGACACTGATATTTCATTAGACAGAAAATGGTGATAATGTGAAATCCTTGATAACATTTTACAACAAATCTAGATTCGATAGCGATGAAGTTAAACTAGTAAAATTTAATTTGGTGACTTGGTTTTGATTCAAAATAAGGAAATAAATCAGACCAACTAAGATCTTAAATACAAAGTACCCACCGTTCAAAATCGTAAAATTGTTTGATGGTGATCGATACGTTTTAGTCATTGACCGGCAATCGTACTTACAAGTACGCACATGACCGTGTCCGTAAGATGCCAACCTGTGAAGTCCCAACAGAGTATGTAACAGACGATATTTCTGAGGGCGAAGAAACCTCGACAGACATATTATTATGATGGCGCTTGTTGGCTATTTGGTCAATCTGCATCCACAAGACGCAGTCGCAACTGCGTACGTTGTCGTTCAGGGCGTGATGAGTGGCTTGTGGTGTGGTGGGGACCTGGGTCTCGTAAGAGACTATTAGTCACATGGGCGTGACTTGGGCCTTATGGCTATTGGTCTGGATAGACCTGGGACTTTGAGAGTCTATTTTGGTGAACAGACAGTGATCTGTTAGTTGCAACTGGGCCACTAAAGCAAGCGCGAATCATAATGTCAATGTTGTTGAATTTAAAATTGATTTAGACTATTTTGAACTTCACAAGGTTTCTGATTATTGTGTTAACAATTGTTATGTTGGTCTTGTAATGACCTGGGAGTCGTAGACTCTATATGAAGTTGTGTGCTGGTCGTATCACTTGAGGTGATGACGATATGGGTGGCATTAGTGCTACTAGCTGCTGCGGTAGCCGAGCCATGAGCGTTGTATGTGATCTTATTGTGTCAATACTAAAATTTGATTAATTTCAAGGCTTAGAGGAACCATTTGTTTTTGAATTATTAAGATGATGATGATGTTCTTCTTGATAACTTATGGTCAGGTTGGCCGAGATCGCTGTGATACCTCACATTTAGTTACATTGTTCACAGGTACACACGAGGTCGTGTGACGAGTCAGTATGGCCGTGTCGCAGCAAGCGATAATTTAGCGATAAAGAGGATTCAAATTGATTATTGTAGTACCTACAGAAGAAATGGTAAACGCCGTGACGTCAGCTGTCGGTTAAAATGGCGCCATGTGGACAGAGTCGTGTTGGAGAGTGGGGACCGTGCCAAGCGCACTTTTGCTCGAGACACCAAGCAGGACACTCATCTAGTACGAAACTGTCGGTTTACCTATTTGAATTGTATAGTACGACCACATTTAATAAAGTAAGGTAGTTAGTACTGCATTGAATATTGTTATTCTACAATGAACCCGATACCACCGAACCCAAACGATGTCGGCGCCTACCGCTCAGCCATACCTGACGCCGACATGTATATATATGTCGGAGATGGTTTTTAACCTCAATTATTATTGTGGGTAGTCAACTAAATTTATGATATTCTCTTGTTATCAATTTAAGTGATTTTATTATCAATTATTGTCTATTAATTCGAAACATGATTTATTGAGTACTCACTGTATGTACACTGATTTGTGGTCACTTTATTTCGATGATTATTATCGATGGTTTTATTCAAAACAATTGTTGACACGTTACTTTGAATTTAAAACGAATTACTTTATGAAATCACTATTGTTTATTCATGACAATTATTATTGTGTTATTTGATTCCTTCATAATTAAATTTTATTAGATTTAGTACATTGAAGTGTTTTGTATCAAGTAAACGCGTGACGCACTTCCGTGCGCCATTGGATAGACTTGTATGGAGAGGTTGCAAGGTGGGGGGCATCACCTTATAAAAGAGCGTGCACTCCGTAAGTATGGCCGTCGATCCTCGGATTCGACTCAGTAAAGAGTTCCTGCTCCCGACAATACTGTCGGTTTACCTGGTACAGCGCTGCTGTATATTCACATAGCTGTATAGGCTTGCTGCTAGCGAGCGATACACTTTGTATTTGGGTGGCTTATGCTACTGTACGAACTATAAACCTTAAGGGTTTGTTCGTTTATCATTGGGTGGCTTAGGCTGATGTACGAACTATAAACCTTAAGGGTTTGTTCGTTTATCATTGGGTGGCTTAGGCTGATGTACGAACTATAAACCTTAAGGGTTTGTTCGTTTATCATTGGGTGGCTTGGCCACTGTACGAACTGTGGGACCTTAATGGTCTGTTCGATTAACTGTATTGTTGCTGTACCTTTAACTTACTTTATTCTTGTTACTGATTACCATTTGTATTGTGTTTTCTTTACTAATAGTGTAATTGTTTTTACAGGTCTTGTTTATCCCTAATGGGATAACGGGAACACCTATAGTCCTGACGATGTACTATACCGCTCGGCACTCCTCCTCGATCGCCCCTGACGATCCGACATATATATACAAGAATTGCTCGTTTAAAGGTATTAGATGTTTGAAGCTCTCTCTCTTCATCTTTAGCCTTTTGACCACCACGTCAAAAAAGCAAAGACGTGTCCTCGACACTAAACTACGAATTACTCGTACGTATAAAAGTCTGACATGTATTCGTGAAAATGGCGTGCTGAGCACATCTTGGTTTGTCAAATACCAATCGAGACTGATGTCTGCTTGAAACTGCTTGAGAATGCCTATAAACGTAATGTCAATGTGTGCGTGTTAAAAATGTCGGTTTGTTCTGAGTGGTCTCTCTGCTCGGGCGCGACGCAGCCTTACGTACTTTGTGCTAATAGTCTTGAATTACAGATCACCCGGCTCTGTTAGATAGGACATTATTTAAAAACGTAAAATAAAAATAATGGTTTAAAAAAACTAAAAACACGCTTTTTATAGAAAACCAAACTAAAAAATTAAAAAATACATTTTAATAAATTATTTTATTTTAAAAAAAAGCGTGGGGTGCTCATATCTGTCAATAAAATATTTATAACTATTGACACCATGCACCCCACGCTTTTTTTAAAATAAAATAATTTATTAAAATTTATTTTTTATTTGTTAGTTTGGTTTTCTATAAAAAGCGTGTTTTTAGTTTTTTTAAACTATTATTTATTTTTTACTTTTTAGTTTGGTTATATCTATATCTATAAATATTATGTACATTTATTCTACCAGGGGCGCTTGTGCAGTACCTTCCTAGTATATAATAGCTGTTTTTTCGGCAACTAATTTTGAACGACTTAGGTTTTTTTTTTTGTTTTTTTTGTTTTTTTTTTATAATTTTATTAAATTAGTGTATTGTCATCGGTCCTCGATAAATCTACAAAGTTTGAACGAAATCTGGCCGTTTAAAGTGGGTCAAAATCGCGCCCAAAGAAGTCGGTTACAAACAAACATACAAACATACAGGTGAAGCTAATAAAAAGCTGGTAAAAATAAAGGTCAAGAATAAACATGGCTAAAATTGCAAGTAGGTAAACAACAGAACCTACAGAGCCTAAAATAATAAATAAACTGGATGACCATTGGAGACCGTGTGGTGCCGGCCGCGAGTAGCATTTCCCCATTTCTACCCGTGGGTGTCGTAAAAGGCGACAGAGGGTATTGCGCAGAGACTGGGCAGCAGCGTCCTTCTAAGTAGGTACCATAACACCTACTGCGATCACCAACATGCATCGGCCAAGCTTGGCGATTACGGCTGAATCCCCCCTTAGAGGGACCTATGCCCAGCAGTGGGCGTCTAAAGGTTGACTTGATGATGATGATGATGGATGACCATTTATCGATTAACTCAAAGACTGTCGGGCGAAAGTGTTGAAGGTCAAACCTCAGCTGCTTATGTCGAACTGTGTAACATAAGACATTCGAAAGGTTAGCTAACATAAAACTGACATAACATCACGTCTGTTTGGAGGTGAGGGTCTTAAGAGAGCCGAGGACGGTAATCATCAATACACACGTGTATCATACGACGTTTTTCAACACACTTGTGAAGAATACTAAAAAACATTTTCAACAGTGAAAACGAGTTGTGAAAAAATTTTCACAATGGCGGGAAAAATTAATCAGTTTTCCTATGCGCGCGCATCAAATAATGGCGATCGGCCATAGACTAAAAGAATGAGGTTTCTTTCTTTTTTGTCTTTTCGCGGATAGCGTTCTAGCCAAGAAGGTTCTAGCCACGTACAAAATGGAGAATTCAAAGTTTTCTTTATTACAGAGAAAACAAAAGTTATATTTGAGTGAAAGTTTTATTTATTAAAAACGTACAAGTTGAAAAATACGAAGTTGCATGAAATGAGCAAGCAATAGGTACATTAATTTATTTGTACTATTGAACACGATCTTTTTGTACCGAAACTTTTTTAAGAACAAAGCAACTCAACCAGTATAATAAAAAAAACCCTATAACTCACTTGTGAATAATAGCAATGAAAAAGTCACAGTTTCATTACAGGTGTCATTACATGCCTAATTGCGGTGAAATTAGAGCCATTTTATGAGCAAGTGTGTTGAAAAAAATATTACTCACTAAATAATTGAATAGAATCGATTACATTTCAATAAATATGACGTTATTATAATTTTAAAATAATACCCCAGTACAGTACAGTGTTTTTTAACTGTCATTTTGACACGTCAAACGAATAGTAGAATACCGATCATGTTGCGTACTCCACGCACCAAAGACGCGCAACAGTAAAATACTGTTATTGAGCTTGAGTGACGCGAATTTGACGCGAGCGTGTGTGACAGCGGTAGAGAATACGCAGAGCGTTGTTCTGATCGAAACTTAACTGCAACTGGACTGCAACAGTACTTCTTTAGTTCCGTGAATTAGCCCACAGGTTGCAAATAATACCGCAAATACCTACCAATCACTCATCAGTTGCACTGATGACTTACTATTTTCTTAACGTTGCCGGCTCGAAAATATACCTCATACTCTCTTCATAATGGTTCGAAATTCTTAATACAACCTTTGATAATGTTGATCTAAGGATGCGCCGATTGTGCCGACCAAACCTTACTAGATATGCCGAACAATGGACTATCATAGAAAAGGTCAGAAAATTACGATGCTATTAACTATAACGATGCCGATGGTTGCCCAACAAAAATAATTGTTTCCTCTTACAAAAGCCTCGCTCATTCCTTTGCCAGTTATCAACAGCACCCCGCCCCCACAACTGATTAGTTTCTGCGGACGTCCATAATCTTATAACAGATAAACCAATTTGTGCCATCCCTGTTTGGCTCTGACAAGCGAATAATTGACTAGATGGAGGCAAACAATCGAAATGTAATAAATATACGTTGTTAATAACGATCACGATGGCATTGTCTTCAGCTTTTGTGCTGACGATGGTGGTAGGCTTGGTTGAGAGGCGAATTACTTAGTATTATTGATCATTGTTTACTATTATGAACACTCATTATTTTAACCCCAACACGCGCGTACCCCATCGTGTGTAAACTATATATATTAGTATAATATTTTTATGTCAGCAGCATAGCTAAACTCTCCATTCTACAGTAATAGCTAAAGCGAAACAATTTACATTTTGTTTTAGAAACCCACCTTAATAATATCCTTGTTTTAGCTCAGTTTATTATTGTCTGAAATAATTCCAATTCACTAAGGTACACTTTTACCTTAACTACTCGTACAATATAATTTTTATAAACAAAGAAAAGTCAATCTTTTGTTATCCCGACGTAAACTACGAGTACGCTAAACCTTCTGGTTTTTTAAACTTTTCTTTGAAAACTTTATTTACCGGCTTTAGTGAATAATACAATCTCGTTAAACCGCCTTTTGCAGCATAAAATGTACTGACTGGAGGCTCTACCTCTAAACTTCTTGAAATTTTAATTTGCTTATTTGCATAAGTTCAAACTCATTTATCGTCGCGGTAAAGCGAACGTAATCTGCATTTCTTTTGAAGTAACTGTGTCAAACGAGAAACATTTTGAAGAATATGACCAGTGTTTTTAAACTCAATGCGAAAATTCAGAAGTAACTACAATTGTTTTTACTTAATTAAAAACACAAACAGTGCGACAGATTAATTAAAGCAGATAAATATATGTGTAACGACACACATCGAGAATATTGTGACGAAACCAATTTTCGTGAGCATTCATTCGTTAAAAAGCGTTCATGCATGCCTTCTGTGAAGCACTTCGCGTCCGATTCATCAATTATTTTCCCATTTTTTCAGAGTTTCGCCATCAGGCCGACGAACATGTCCAACACCACAGCTATGGCGCAGACATGCGCCTCTCTATGTAATTGGAGCGTCAATATTCGTTCGCAGAACGTTTTGCATATTTCATAGCGCGAGTGTAGGCGTTTGAAACTTTGCAAACGAAGGTAGGACTAAAGATACCCTATATACGTATAGTTTAATTGTCAAGGGCATACTTGTATAAATAAATGCGTTTATTTTTGTTCGCATTGTGTTGTGTGTCTATCTTGACATGCTGATCTGACATGGGACAAATGTTCATCGTCCGAGTAAATGTAAGAGACAAGTAAATGAATGATTCATTATGATGCAGCTCGTAAGTGTCTATCGCTGATTGCGTATTGTTCGGATCCTTGCAACGAAGACTTGCTATTTGCAACTCGCATGCTAATGAAACTTGCACATTCACGATTCAAACTAGTATTGTGATGGTATATTACTATTCATTTGTACTCTGTTCAACTGTACCGAGTTGCAATTGCACGTTAAGTACATAGGTATATGAATTTACCAACCTACCTACCTAACTGGACTTCCCACAAATATTTCACCACCAAAATTAGTTAAATCGGTCCAACCGTTCTCGACTAACGAACAGCAATTCATTCTTATTTATATAGATATTAGATTATAACCAACACTAATAATCCCAATATAACCGCCGCAGCGCACTATGGGTACTGTGCACGAATTATTTCATCTACATCTGACTCGCAGTATTATTATTATTTACATCTTTTATTTATTTACGACTCACTAAATGTATGTCTCAACTGTTAGTTTCATGTACACATAGGTAAGGAAATAAACCATATTACTCATACTCAGTCCCTCTACACGTTTAATTTATTTTAATTTATTTATTTATCCACCTATATATAATAATAAAGCTGGTTTACATCTGTACTGCGTCACACACAAAGGTCCAGTTGAAAACCAGCGTCAGGCACAAGTAGTCTGGCATTTAAGCTGAACTGGGCCTGTTTGGCGCAGCCGTGGGGCGCATAAATAATGCTTTTTATTTATTTCTGTTATATATTGAAAACTTTATTATTATTTGTGTGTGCACATGGCCTGTGTCAAATAAACATTTTTTCTTCTTTCTTTCTTCTTTAATTTTAATGCCTCTTTATTTCAAGTTCTTATTAGCGACGATGGATTTCCGGATGGATGGATTACAGATCACTAAATGTCTCGGTTATTTCTATACATTTAATAAATAGGCAATGTAATGTAGGTATCTGTTACTGAAAAAGCCTGAACTACGGTTAATCCTAAGATTTACGGACCCTTAATGGTAAAAGTCCGAAATGTTCCAATATTCACAATTTTAAGTTTTACCTCAGAGACACGGTAAATGTTGAAAAATTGCACTTTCTTCAGCTGACTAATTACTCCAAGAGTGCAACATTTAGCCTTGTTGCCCAACATTGGCCAATCATCATTGATAAAACTTAACTTATACCAACTTTAACGGTAAAAATCCGAAAAATCGTCTTTTTACAAAAGGCATGTATTAAACGCGGCGACAAACTAATCTAGGGTTTTAAAAATAATTAAAATGGGTATCAAAAATAACAGATTGGCAGCTATAGTGAAGTAGCATTTTAAGTATAAAGTAGCAGCTTTATATTGAGTTGTAAGCTTTGTTTAAATTTAAATTGGCTGTTAAAAGCGATTTGGTTCTGGCGTAGGGGGTCACAGTAATCTTACTTAAGAGGGACTTAAGAGTCAAAAAGATTTGGTGAGCATTTATCCATTTTGACATCAGTTCGACGGAGCCCCTGCGGGGCTCCTATTTCTGTCTGCAGAGTTTATAAGAACCTAACTAAACCGAACCTCGGGGTGCTCGACCGTCTTCTTCTGGTTTTAGTCGCCAAGTAATGCTTAGTTAGCAAACACTTAATTGCTTTTTAAGTTATTAGTCACCTGGAAAATAATAAGCCTATATATAATAACTAGCTTTTGCCCGCGACTTCGTCCGCGTATATGTCGGTTATCGCGGACGCAGACGAAGTCGAAGTCGAAGTCGAATAAAAAGTAGCCTATGTCCTTTGTTGGGGTTCACACTTACCCTGTACCAAATTTCACACAAATCGGTTCAGTAGTTTAGGCGTGAAGAAAAGACAGACAGACAGACAGACAGAGTTACTTTCGCATTTATAATATTAGTTAGGATAATCCTTACATTTCCCAAGTCATATTGGTAAATCCTAAGATTTACTAGTTAAACCTAAGATTAACAGACTTTATACGGGCTTTTACAGTAATATGTAATGTAATGTTGTTTACAGACATGTTGCCTGTACAGGCATGTTGTCTGTTAACAACATTTTACTTTGATTGTTGTAAAACGAAACATTCATCATTACACGTCTTCGAGCTGTAATATTTTGATCACGTTACATTTTCACAATGCTATGTTTGATGACTTTATTGTGTATAGCTCTTCTATACGAGCTCGTCGTATAGCTCGTCTATATACGAGCTATATTTTTAATTGTACCTATTACAAATATATTGTATCATAATATGCCTTCACAATAACTCATAAAATAAACTTAAATTGTAAGAATGTGACGTCAATTTCCGGAAACCAAACTACGTTGTTAGTATGCATAGTACATCAGTATTTGTCATGTAACAATGTATAGTACATTGGAGCCCAGTTTGCCGTTTATGCAAACAGTTTCTGTGGTGATCACAGTGCATAGTGGCTGCATTTGACGTGCTTACATGTAGCACGCTTTGTTATCACGCTGCCGTCCGTTTCGACAAAGAGCAGGGGTGTGATTCTGTAAGACCTCATTCTAAACTTCGAATCTGAATCCGCTGTGATTTTCTTGGCTGGCATTCTAGGAACTCGCTTGATAATTCTAATTTACACTAGCGCCACCCTTGCGAGCGTATCAGCGAGTTGAACTAAATTGACAGGGAGATTTTGACAGATAAAGTATGAGATGACGTAAGAAGTGGTATTCTGTAAGGTAATTTCCCCGTCACTTCGACGTTCACTTCGCACTCGAACCCGATTCAAAGTGTCAAGGATATGTCAAGGTCATTTTGAACCTTATGCGAAGTGAGAGTGAAAAGCGATGTAAGATGCGAGTTGTTGTTTGAATTTTACAGAATCGACTTACAGTTCAAGATGTACCCATAGCTGTACGGCGGCGAGAATCATCCTTTTATGTCCAAAAATCGAATGCTCAGTACTCGA
The DNA here is from genome assembly GCA_947361185.1 of Charanyca ferruginea. Taxonomy (NCBI): domain Eukaryota; kingdom Metazoa; phylum Arthropoda; class Insecta; order Lepidoptera; family Noctuidae; genus Charanyca; species Charanyca ferruginea. Next base: position 12,390,262 of record OX376059.1, on the reverse strand, counting down.
TAATTTTACTATTACAACAATTAACCTTAATTTGATACAGAGAACATTCACAAAAACGACCTTTATCAATAATCTTTGATTGTATTGTGTGATGAGAATAACTCGTTAAAAAGGGGAAAATAGAATATTTAACGCTTTGAGTGGGCTGTAGAAGAGATCAAAATTAAAATTTTGACTTTAATGATTCTATTAGGGGTTAGAATTCGATTTAGACACCAACGCAGATCGAGTAAGTCAATATTGCCGAAAATTGTTTTGCGATCGTCGGCCGATAATTTAATTATTTCGGGATCCAATTTAACAGGGCTGTTGTTTGGGCCGCTTACACTGGCCGCCACAGATGTGATTACCCAGCCTGGACTGAAGCCTCTGTTTGAGTTAATCTCCAATATTGTTGTTCGTCAGTTACACTGTCGGCCCGACGATGTGTAACATATTGCTGTTGGCCAACACTATGTAGGGGTAAAGTTACTGCTATGAAATAATGAGATTGGTTTGTTATATCACCATTTATGCTTAATGGTGCTTTAAACATCATGAGGAGCTCGTGGCTAAGTTAAACCCGTACAGATCGATCGGTCAAAGGTTAAGCTACGCTAACCGCGGTCGGTCTGTGGATGGGTGACCATCCCATTCATGCCGAGTTTCCTCCGTGCCTCGGAAAGCACGTAAAGCCGTTGGTCCCGGCTGTCATTCGTAGATCTTTGGCAGTCGTTACGGGTAGTCAGAAGCCAGTAAGTCTGACAACCAGTCTTACCAAGGGGTATCGTGTTACCCAGTAACTGTGTTGTGGAGGTCCGATAGGCAGTCGCTCCATATAAAACACTGGTATTCAGCTGCATCCGGTTAGACTGGAAGCCGACCCCAATATAGTTGGGAAAGGCTAGGCAGATGCAGATGATGGTGCTTTAAACATCAAACAGTTTTATTAAATCACATCCTCCAAAATGATATACTTAATTTATTTAGTATATTAAAATCGAGATTAATGTCGCCAATCAAACAAACATGTGCAAGTTTTCAACATCAAATTAGGTTGAACATTGAACAACATAATAAACAAAATAAAAAGGGTCCGAGAAATTGTAAGAACACTCTTTGGCCAGCACATTTATTCTATGGGAGTAAGAAAGCAAAAACCGAAAGTAAACGCAATCTCATTAGACGAATAGCCCTCCGACCATCCGACCTAGCAATATTTTTCCCAAAACACAGGGGTTGCAAAAGATAAAGTCTAACAAACGTAGGCAGGAAAAACTCCTTCGAGTTCTTGGGTGTACTATAAACACTTACCTTTGGTATTACTTACAGTGAGCCCAGTATATCTTGGCAGTTCATTGCGGCTCTGTTTACATAAGCAAATGTCAGTGAAATGTCAAATTCAGTACGTTTCAATTTCGTTTCCTATCCCGCCGCGTGTCAAGAAATGCTGGGCCATTTTAATGTTGTATATTATCGCTCCCCTCATTGTCTATTCTTTTGTCGCAGTGAACGTAAGCGGAATCCAAACGCAACTTTTTAATTATTTTCGATTTGTGCTGAAAGTTTTTCGGAATGCCTCAAGTGTACCATTAAGTACAGCGCCTGAATTTCAGTGCGATCGATTTTGGGATTAAAAGACGAGATGATAAAGCCTGGGATAATTAAATACAGCCCAGTCTTGTATCAACGTAATTCCAACAATAACAACACAATTTATTTATCAGAATCTTGTACTTGTTTGGGAAGACTTTAGTTTATAATGAGCAAACATCAGTACCTATTTGGATATCGTGTATTGAGAAATAATAACATGAGAAAATTACATTGAAAATCATGTTCTAGTCAATATTTTTGTATATTCGTAAATATTTCATTTTTTAGGGAAGTTGACTGTGTGTGTACCCACATCATGCTGTCATGTCGAGCAGCTCAGCAATGACATATCCTCTGAACTTGTTATACTCACGAAGTATTACTTCGTGGTTATACTCGTATTTCTGGCATACCTACACGATGGAAGTACATCGTGACACAAACTTTTATCATGGTATCAGCACTTGATTATACCTACGACACTCCCATACAAATGAAAGTATTTAATTACCTACACTACTAACAAAATAACAGACTGTACAAATACGTGCGTATGTGTGCGTGTCTACGCGCCGCTCGAACTTAAAGCAGTTTCGAGAGCACGTTCGACGCGGGAAGAGGTGAGGAACATTGTTCCGTAGGGAGGTGGGGTGTGTCGCTATTGTACGGTAGTACTAATATTATACTGTGAGAATTGATTCTAGGGTCCACTTTACAAAAAACAGTTTTTACTAAAACAAAAAGTGAAGTAATTGGAAGGTTTTTCCATGTTTCAAAGTTGGTTTCATAATAAGAGGTGTTCATGTTCGTTCGAACTTTCACCCCCTGAAAGATCGGTAGTGAACTAAAATCAGCCTGTTAAGAAATTCTGTACAGATAGCATTATTTTTGGTGGAGTCCCATCCACCAAAATATAGTGGGGGCGTCTTCCGCGGGGTATTGGGACTTTGATCGGAGCGTATATGTGTTGTCGCGGGTTCGATCCCCGCATGGAACAAATATTTGTAAGGCCTACAGATAGTTGTTCCGGGTCTGGCTATTTGTGTATGTGAGTTTATATGTTTCTAAACGCACCCACGATACAGCAGAAAGTTTTACTATTAAAAAAAAAGTGGTCTTATGGACTTACGTTTGACCGCAACTCACCTGATCTTAAGTGATGATGCAGCCTAAGGTGGAGAACGCTTGCCTAGGATAAACCGGCTCACTCGTACCTTGAAGATACCCAGATTATATCTTTCAGGGAATAGAGGCGGGCAGTGAATTCCACAGTCTGGCAGTTCGCACAATAAATGTGAAGGCAAAGCGCTTGGTTGGTTTGGTTGGTAACGCTTCGCCGTGTCTCTGCTCATCCGATTTCCGAAACCCATACTCTCCGAAATGTACCCTATAAAAGACGGATAGGCTGGCAACGGTGCGGCAATGTTCAAGGCTTTGGATCGTAGCCTTGATCGTTGGGGGTCGTTATCTATGAGCCTCTTGGCACGTCTTTCTATAACTTCCAACGCCTCTAGCTGGTATTTGTCTGATCCATCTAAAAGGTGCGAATAGAGCTTCAAGTCTGCTATTACAATAGTGTCAGAATGGTCTATCATTGATTTCTTAATTGTTGATTTTGACAAGTTTGATAATCTACTAATATAATGGCGTCATTATGACTTTCCATTGGTCAACCACTAACATGCCATTGAAAGAAATGATATAGAATGGGAATTTCGTACAAAATGACAAATGAATGACTGACTTAGGCCACAAAGTACCTTAGGTTGCGGCGCGCCGGCGGTAATCTGCAAACATTTTAACAGTTCCTTTGATCAGTGACTTACCATTAGAACGTCATTGTGCAGTCATTGCTTTTAATTCGACCGACTAATGATCGACCATTATGAATTTAGCAGATTACGAACTTTTAGCAAAATGACAATGGGATCGGGTTGGAAAGACGAAATTATAAAAAAAGCAGACTTGGCCCCCTGATGCATGATCAAGCTTGTGCTTGGTATAGGTTTAGCATCTGTTCCGATATGTACGTTTTGACACCACTACAACACTAGTGAAAGGATGCACATTTTGCACTGTAAGCGATTAGGAAAAAGGGTGGGGCGCGTCTTGGTTGATGGCACTATCTGTAGATATTGCTGACCTTTTGACCGCCTAAGTAAAAAGCAAAAACGTGCCTTCGTCGCTAAGCTACGAATTACGTATAGAAGTTTATCATGTAGTCGTATGACGACACGGTTGTTGGGCAGTGGTTGAGCGACCGACTGCTGCACTGCGGGTCGTGGGTTCGATTCCCGCACGGAACAAATATTTTGGCCCACAACTGATAGTTGTTCCGGGTCTGGCTGTTTATGTATGTGAGTTTGTTTGTAATACGCACCCACGACACAGGAGAAATTCCTAATGTGGGGCAAGGTTTATTTTTTATTTTTTTAAATGAAATGCAAAATGTGACCGTGGCGTGGTGGGCACATTTTGGTTTGTCATCTATACATGACTGTGGCAGTCAAAAGCGATCACACATTAATAATTATTTGCATTTATTAGTAACAGTTACATACATTAATTTTTTTCATCTTTACGCAATTCAAATTTCGCATTCAATTTTTTGGAACGAAGTTCCTTATCGCGCGTTGTGATTATTTTTCCTCTTGGGTACTCGCAGTGATGACCAATATGTAGATGCAGTCTCCAGTGTAGATATCACGCTCGACTGCACTAATGTACACATCCTTCAGAAGGGCCAATGCCAGGTACTGCATGTTAATAAAAGTTGCCATGAACACTCAGCATTTTAACATTTAACAATATTACTTTCAGGTACAACTTGTATTTCAACAATTTTCAATTCTCAGCGCACGAAAAAATCTAGTGAAAAATCTGTGTATTTTTCTATTAAAACGTATCTACCAATTTTTTAGGGTTCCGTACCTCAAACAGAAAAAGCGGAGCCCTTATAGGATCACTTTGCTGTACGTCTGTCTGTCTGTCGGTCCGTATGTCTGTCAAGACCCTTTTTCTCGGGAATGCGTAGAGGTATCGAGTTGAAATTAAAACAATATCTTACTTAGTTCCACGGTCCCTTGAAGCTGTAAAAAAAAACTTCTATGTTAACGTGGAAAAAGATACGGCCATTTATGTCTCAAAAAACATACATTTCGACACTCAAGGAAATCAAAATTTATTTAGTAGTTTCCGTTGACCTAGAACTATGAAATTTGGCAAGTCATTCTAAATATAATCTTATACTATAAATACAGGGAAAAGTCTAAAAACTATACGTTTGTAATTAAATCATAAAAAATATAGACTAGACAGAGTTACTTTCTCATTTATAATATTAAGTATGGATATGTACCTACCTATAAAGTATGGAACCCTCGGTGAGCGATTCCGGCTCGCACTTATCCGGGTTTTTTTAAGGTTCTTTTCTCTTACGTTTTAATTAGAGTAACACGTGAACCAAGCACGAAACAAAGCATTGCCTACGGGTAAATACAATATCTAATGGTTATTGTTATACTTAATTAAGTATCTAATAAGAACGTAATTACTACGTCGCCGCTAGGCATATCGACAGAACTATCGCTATAGTCATTTTATTTTTTATAAGTTACTCTTGTTACTTATGTAATGCGGAAAACATAACAACACTTAAAAGCGTGTTTGTTAAACTATAATGTTTTAATGTCATTGGATAGAATAATAAGACAGAATAAATGTTAAAGTTTTCAGAACTTTAACAATTATTCTGTCTTATTATTCTGGGTTCACTGTTTTACTCATAGTAATTATAACACACACTTAATTTTTTCTTCTTATCTCTAATTTTCATTATGTCAATGTCATGCATACCTGTTATTTGCATAGTTACTGAAATGCTGATCTGCAGTCCTATTCTGTTACAATCTCCCTCGGTGAACACCTAGGTGAAGTGAGATGTCATCTAATCGAAGTACTTTGTAAATCCCTAGCATGGGGATAGATGACAGCTCACTCCACCTAGGTGTTTACCAAGGGAGATTGTAACAGAATAATCATACTGCATAATGTTATTTTATTCGAATTGTTAATGACAGTTGGTGTGCTTATAAATCTATTTAATAAAAATGAATCGTTAAAACTCGAGAACGGCTGGACCGATTTAGCTAATTTTGGTCTTGAAACATTTGTGGAAGTCCAGGGAAGGTTTATATGGTAAGAATATTAAAAATCAATTGACAGGACATCGTCTGTCGGGTCAGCTAGTCTATATAATAAAAATGAATCGTTGTTCGTTAGTCTCGCTAAGACTCGAGAATGGCTGGACCAATTTGACTAATTTTAGTCTTGAAATATTTGTGGAAGTCCAGGGAAGGTTTATACGGTGAGAAAGTGAAAAATCTATTGACAGGACAACGTCTGTCGGGTCAGCTAGTAAATAAATAAATTAGGTGTTAGAAAAATATATAAACACGTGAAATACATACAAAATAGCGCAGCTCATCAATGGAAGAATTTTTGTAATCGGACAAGTACCTACTTTCAAAGTAAAAAAATAGTTTACCTCTTTATAATATTAGCATAAAGTAGAAGACATAAACATATTTCACTAACCCAAGGTGGGTCTTTAATTTTGGCTATACAAATACTGGACGAATATGTAAGTAGAAACGATACGATACGTTAGAAATTAGGCTCGTCCCTGAGGTAAACACGAGGATGTTCGCAATCCGGCACCTTCCCGGAGGAGGTGCTTGTTCTTCTACAAAGGTGTTGTGCACATACATTATTATGTTTAACAAACATTATTTACACGTTGCGACGCCAAAGTTGAATACGAAATAAAATGTAAATAAGAACTAGAGTTAAGGTATGTTTTTGAACATACTATACAATTTTCCCAATTGAAGATAAATCTTATTCTTTTGAAATAAAGCTAAAAATTTATCAAAGAAATTTGACAGATTGTTATAGCTTGATGTGCTGGCCTGTGTACATTCTATACCTACGGAGCAGGTAACAAAATATGTAAGAATGATTATCAGGTGTCCGTTACATAATTATAGGCAAGCAATGTTAATAGAACTAAATGATATGAAAACCTTTTTTGTAAAAATGCTTTTTATTTTTCGCTTTTTAGTACCTCTTTGTCATCCAAATCCATTAAGAAACGGCAACACATTCAACACAGAGATTTAAAGTACAAGGTTGGAGAAGTTTAAAACATCATCCATGTGTATTTTTTGATTTCTGTCGATTTTTTCAAAAAGTGCTGAATCAATTTGGATAAAATTCATTTGGGACCTCTAAAGCATACCCTATCCAACAAAAAAGAATTTTCAAAATCGCTTTACCGTTGCTGGAGAAATCGCGTAACAAATGCTTATACAAAAAAAAAACATATAGACAAATTGAGAACCTCCTTCTTTTTGAAGTCGGTTGAAAAATATGAGGAAATGGACATGAATAATGCACTGAAGAGACTCTGGCCGGTTTCACCATAATCAAATACATTTAAATAATTTATTATTAATAAAAAAAATTAGACAAACACATATTCAGAAAAAGATCGTAAGGGTTACCTATCATAAGGTCGAAAAATATTTGACCGAATTTCATTTCACCTAAAACTTTTCAACTATTATCGTTTCGTTTTTTTTTACTTCATCGAAGTCACGTCTGCCACTGTATCAGTTGACCTATTATCATATCGATTTTTTTCGTTATTCCGACGTTTCATTTGGTCGATAAACTTTTTACCGAAGTTAGACTTAGCCGAATAACATTTGTTCGAAGTATTATGATTTCAAACATTCATTATGCCACTGTTTTAATTACCATATTTTCATTTCATCAAACGCCTAGAAAGTTTGTGCACACTATTTCATATCTGCTTCATTCTGCTATCTGCTTGCTTGCATGCAGCATGCAAGCAAGCATGCAGCATGCAAGCAAGCATGCAGCGTGCAAACAAGCATGAAACATGCAAGCAGGCATGCAACATGCACAAGCATTGTTTCTGTCACGGCTCCGGCGCTGCGGGGTCTGAGCGGCCCCACGCGAGCTTATCGTCGCAGATGGTTTTAATGGTCACCACCGCAGCTTCAGCTTGCTGGCCGGCTCCGCCGGCCAGCCTCAGCCTCGGCGGCGAGCCTTCAAACCGCCTGCTCCTCAGCTCGCGGGCCGCCCCACCCCTCCGCGCCTACGCGGGCTTAAATTACAGTCTAGGTGTAGGGCAGACAAGACTGCGTGAAGTCGGTTTTGCAGCGATTCGTTTCTGTCACTAAAATTTTGTAGCCTATTGATTTTTTATGACACTATTTTATTTTATATTAATAATGCTACCAGGTAATCTTATATATAAAAATCTTCTGTGCGTGTGTATGAAAGTGAACTCCTCCTAAACGGCTGGACCGATTTTGATGAAATGTTTTGTGTGTGTTCCAGTGGATTTGTGAATGGTTTAGATTGACAATTGGACCCGATAGGTGGCGTTGTAGTTCTAGGACTTGTTTTTATTTTCAGGCAGGACAACGTCTGCCGGGCCCGCTAGTATTCTGTAAAATGTTGTTTCGGTGTGGTGAAAATATGGCAAATAAATCATTTGGCAAATGAAAAAAGTTCAAAAGAGGCTGCGGCCAATAGCAAAAAGTTAATTTGTAAATCGACGAAAAATAGTTCGGTAAAATAATACTTATGACACATGATACTTCGATGATATAAAAATATGTCAAATAATGCATATAGCAAAAAAGACATCGGTCAATAGTTTTCGGTAAAATGAAATTCGGAAAAAAACATTTCGGAAAAGTGATCGGTTCCCGGATTTGTGACATGTAGATTTTTGTTTATCAAATATAATCATTTCCTTTTATGCTCTTTTTATTAATTTTCCCCCCGTTATCTGATCTTTATTAATTGTTACTTAAATATATTAAATGATATTAATAAAAACCTACTAAATTAACCGGGTAGTAATGGCAACGCTTTGTTTCGTGCTTGGTTCACGTGTTACTCTAATATGTAATAATATTAATGTCGTACCCATGGCAGCGACACAAAGCTGCGACTGAACTAAGTTTACTAACATATTAGAGCTTATTCATAGCATATTCTTCTAATTCTGCTGAGCGAGCGCGTCTGCTGGCTGTGGGTAAATGGGAGTCGGGTCTTTGGCTTCTGGCACTTCCGTCGTCAAACGTAGGTACTATGTTTGACGACACTACTCTTCGCCTCGCTGCTTCCTTACGTTTAGGAGCATCTTGTTGTTCTCCTCATCGCTGTCGCTGTGGGGAAGCTGTCAGCTGCCTCGGACACCACGGCCTATCGTGCAACCGGAGTGCAGGTCGCATAGCGCGGCACGCGAATATAAATGACATCATTCGTCGTGCTCTCGTCGCCGTCGGCGTTCCAGCAGTTTTGGAGCCCAACGGCTTGGCACGCGACGATGGCAAGAGACCGGACGGCATGTCATTATTTCCTTGGAAGTTGGGTAGGCCTTTAGTGTGGGACGCTACGTGCGTCGACACTCTTGCGCCATCCCATCTTCCTAGCTCAGCGTGCTGTGCTGGTGCTGCTGCTGCGGCTGCAGAAAACCTCAAACGGCGAAAGTATAGTCACCTTGGTGATAACCTTATTTTCGAGCCGTTTGGGGTTGAAACCCTCGGGTCGTGGGGTCCGAGTGCTCATCTCCTTTTTAAGGAAATTTCCAAAAGGTTAGTTGACACTTCTCGTGATCCAAGAGCTGGTTTTTACTTTGGGCAGAGGTTAAGCATTGCCATCCAACGGGGCAATGCAGTCAGTCTCTTGGGCACATTCCCAGATGACGGCGATGTGGAGGAATTTTTTGATGCGTTATTATATTAGTTTATTTTTGGTTTAATAGTTATAGGTTTTTCTTTTTTTAATTGTACGTGTAAATATTGTATATTTGTAAAGATGTTTAAAATAAATTGTTTTAGTACATATTAGATGCTTAAATCGCTAAGTTTATAATGCCGTTATTAAACTGGATGTTTCTCCCGGCGCTTCAAGCGGAATCTCTGAACTTAATGCATGGATATAAAAAAGGTACTTGGACAAGGGTGATTTAAAAAAAGGAATATTAAGGGGCTATTTAACGACTTTTACAGATTTTAAAGTGACAATCACGTCAAAATGTGCAGTGTAAATGATTTGAAAAAAATATATGTTAAACTAGAACATTCTCTTAATCACTTAGTAAGTGAATATTTTTAATTATATTCAAAATATATAGTTTAATTAACACGTGAAGATGTGTCTGACGCGGACAAAACATTGACAATCACACAAAATCTACCAGGTATAATTAAACGAAACTTACACCATCTTACAGACAATTTTATTATCTATCTTTTAGTATACGCCTTTATTTAATTTTGAAAGAATACTACTTTTATTTAATTTTTTCAACTAAACTTTGAGAGTTTTGGACGCAAAACTGATGCAGAACGGACGCAGTCTGCGACCAAAACTTTCAAAATTTATTCAAAAAAATTAAATAAAAGTAGTATTCTTTCAAAATAAAAAAAGGCGTATACTAAAAGATAGATAATAAAATTGTCTGTAAGATAGTGTAAGTTTCGGATAATTATACCTGGTAGATTTTGTGTGATTGTCAATGTTTTGTCCGCGTCAGACACAACTTCACGAGTTAATTAAACTATTTAATATGAATTTAATTAAAAATATTCACGATATATGACGATATATCGTATATCGTATTATCAACCGACTTCAAAAAGAAGGAGGTTCTCAATTCGACTATGTTTTTTTTGTATTTTTGCTGCGCGTTTTTTTTTTATTCAAATTCAGAATGCTTGCTAGAAACAAATGAGTGATAATACTTTGCTGTAGAACGAACATTCAGTTGATATAAGTTCATCTTACTATTAACTGCTACATGGAAATGGAAACCACTTATTCAGTAGTGATGACTATAAGCACTATAGTCCGTGTTATGCACAGTACAGTAAAATGTAATACCAATTTATAATAATATCAGTCTCCCTAGTTTGGGGTCAGATGGCCATGTGTGTAATGTTCCCACATTATTACTAGCTGACCCGAAAGACGTAATTGTCCTGTCAATTGATTCTTTAATTTTCTCACCGCTTAAACCTTCCTTAGACTTCTACAAATTTTGCAAGAGCAAAATTAGCCTAATCGGTCTAGCTGTTCCCGAGTTTTAGCGAGACTAACGAACATCGATTCATTTTTATTATATGTGTAGGATCAGGAGCGAGCGAAAAGGAGTGCCGAGCGGTATAGTACATCGTCAGGACTATAGGCGTTCCCATTATCCCATTAAACCAGACCTGTAAAAACAATTACATACTACATAAAGAAAACACAATACAAACGGTAATTAGTAACAAGAATAAAGTAAGTTAAAGGTACAGCAACAATACAGTTAATCGAACAGACCATTAAGCCACCCAATGATAAACGAAGAAACCCTTAAGGTTTATAGTTCGTACAGCAGCCTAAGCCACCCAATGATAAACGAACAAACCCTTATGGTTTACAGTTCGTACAGTAGCATAAGCCACCCAAATACAAAGTGTATCGCTCGCAAGCAGCAAGCTTATACAACTATGTAAATATACAGCAGCGCTGTACCAGGTAGACTGACAGTATTGTCGGGAGCAGGAGCTCTTTACTGAGTCGTGTCCGAGGATGGACTACCATACTTTCGGAGTGCACGCTCTTTTATAGGACGATGCCCCCACCTTGCAACCTCTCCATAACAAGTCTGTCCAATGGCGCACGGAAGTGCGTCACGCGATTACTTGATTCAAAACACTAAAATGTGCTAAATCTAATAAGATCTCATTATAAAGTAATCAAATTACACAATAATAATTGTCATGAATAAACAATAGTGATTTCATAAAGTAATTCGTTTTACATTTAAAGTAACGTGTCAACAATTGTTTTGAATAAATCATCGATAACAATTATCGAAATAAACTAACCACAAATCAGTGTGCATACACAATAAATCATGTTTCGAATTAATAGACAGTAATTGATAGTAAAATCACATAAATTATCAATAAGAAACACAAATCATAACAAATTTAGTTAACACCCACAATTGTGATTAATAAACCGTCTCCGACATATAGATTATTATAGTCCCACTGCAACGCAAGGCCTCTTCTTATACAGAGAAGGCTCTAGCTTTGATCACCACGCTTAGCGCGCTTGCTCAAGGCTTGGCGATTTCAGACCAGCCTTTACCGATGTCAATGATATCCAAGATAAAATTAGAAAGTACATAAATGAATCGAAAAGTTCACAATGGTACTTGACCGTTATCTATCCCGCATCTTCATGAGATTCCTTAGTTTTACATAAGAGGCGGGCGCTTCAACCTTGCTTAACGTAAATCTAAACAAAGAACACAGATAAACAAAGATGAACGAATCTATACAAACAAATAAAATTGAAGTGTCTGTTTGTAATGTCAAAATAACAGCTTTTTACTAAATGCATATGAAAGTATATACAGTATTTATATAAAATATTCTTAAAATTTTTGAATGTCTATCTGTTTGTTCCAGCAATCTCTGCATCGGCTGGACTGACGACTGACTGACTGACTGATTGACTTTTGACGGGACTGTTACATAACATAGATATATTTTACATAGCATAGCACAGATAGCTGATGTTATAAGGAGTAACATAGACTACTTTTGTTTTAGAAAAAAACAGGGTACCTCGCAAAAAAAGTAAAAACCCGCTGATAACCAACATTCACGGGGACAAAGTCGCGGGTATCAGCTAGTTTGATTATATTAATGAAATATCATTACAGCAGTCGACATTATCAGCAAACTCATTAAGTCAAAAACAAACTTTAAACAGTGAAACGCAATAAAACGTAAAGACGGTATTGTACAGTAAGGTGCCATCACAAAATTGGAGTTTAAATTGCCTGCAAAATGGCAGTATTAAAGTCTTTTTATTGCATAATGCCGACGCTCACGAGCTCTGGCCCTCAAGCCAAGTATCTGAACGACGGTAATCTGAAATGACAATATTATCCTTCTCACGTACAAACTCCTCATCCTCTCTTCAACATAAATGCCTACATAATATGCTATAACACTTTTCATTATTTAAACCTGGAATATCGGAACTTGTAACACTGCTAATCAATTTTAATAAGGTCTGATGATTAAAGACATTCGCTCGCATTAAATTTTCTTTATGTAACAACTTTGACTTACTTGAATAATGGAGGAAAATAACGTGGGAGAGGCACGCTTGTTTCGCATTGTACGAGTATGTTATAAAACATACCTATACAATGACTTGATTTATGTGGAAATGGCATTCATGACTGTTGTGGCGCCATTGAACTAGAACTGTCAATGCATTGACATAATAGTCATGGTAGGTAGTACCTACGAACATCTGGACTCATGTTTACGTGATCAATTTGAGTCACTTTTTTATCGTTTATGAGCTCAACTGTCAATTAAGAGACACAATAGTTAAACAATGACAAGCGACCAATATTTGGCTTCTGGACATTTAAAGGGATAACTAAAATCAATTTTTTGTTGTATTTTAATTACAATGACTTTCTAAGCCCTCTTTCTGGGTATTGCTCATTACATGTGCTCAGTGGCTCCTGAATCCACTAACCAATGGGACTGTAGATGTTCTTCAAATGAATTTGACACCACAAAAGCATTACCTTTAGTATTTTTCTTTTGTTCCTTGTTATTTCTAAACCAGCATTTTGCCTTGCTATGTCCGGGCTTGCCACAATAAAAGCACTTGTTATTACGTTCTTCAATTTTGTTATTACTGTTGCTTCTACACTCATTAATAAGATGACCGAATTTATTATATTTGAAGCACTTCATATTCTTTTTGTCCTTCACAACAAACGCGGACGAGCTTGGTGTATGTATGTTGGTTAACTTCATTCTTTTCTTTCACCCTTTCTTTTTCCACCATTAATCTTGCCACTAAGTTGTCAATTGTCTGCTTATCATCTGGGGCTGACTCCCAGGCCGACACAAAATGCTTGTACTCATCTGGCAACGACATTAATATCTTTGTTAATACAAATTTATCTGAGATTTCTTCACCCATCTGCTGAAGTTGGTTTTGCATTTCCTGGATTTTGGACAAGAATGTTGACATTTCAGTGTTCGCTTCAAATTTGTATTGAAAGAAGCGCTGCTGTATTATATGAACACTCGTTTCTGTCCGTTGCTCATAAACGCATTGTAATTTTTTCCACATTTCAGCAGACGTCGAACACGTAATAATAATATGAAGCATTACCTTTTCCGTCATTCTCGTTACTAACAAAGTTTGAGCCTTCGCGTCTTTAGACTCCCAAGCCCCTAGTGCAGCTTTATCGTCTGGTTTTGGACATTTACCCTCGACAACATCTAACCAGTTTTGACCTCGTAACAAAACTGTGGTCTGAAACTTCCAAATGTTCCATGTTGTTGAAGTCTCATGTATGCCGTATCAGGCACTAGACCTGATTTATGTTTCACTGTTTCTTTATTAAGTAGATACCAAAAATGTGCAAATGATATGTTGTTAGCAGCATTAAAAAGGGTGTTGCGATATGTTAAACATACGCTAAGCTATAAGTTAGTTTATAAATGTAACGATGATCTTTTAGAAGGATATTGTGATGCAGATTGGGGTGGCGATCTCAAAGATAGGAAATCGACCACAGGCTATTTATTTAAGTTTTCCAATTGTTTAATTACATGGAGTTCTAAGAAACTAGCATCAGTAAGCTTGTCTTCAACAGAATCGGAATATATAGCAATTAGTGTAGCAGCTAGTGAAGCCTGTTGGTTAATTAATATTTTAAAAGATTTTAATATTAATAATGTTTGTCCAGTAAATATTTATTGCGATAATCAGTCTGCTATTTCAGTTGCCTGCACAGATACTGTTAGGCGTTTAAAACATATTGATATACGATATCATTTTATAAAAGAATTAATAAAAAATGGTAAGTTATGTTTAAAATATATTAAAACTAGTGATCAACCAGCAGATATGCTTACGAAGTCCTTGAATAGGGAGTTGATAACTCGTTTTTTAAACAAGTGTAGTGTAATGTAGCTTGGAAAAGTTTTGGAATAGCATTTATTTTAAGTTTTCTTTGGTGAAATTACATTGAGAGGGGGTGTTGAACTATGGCAATGTAATTACTAGTTTAGTTTTTTCTATGTAAGCACTGCTCTGTGGTTTGTACTACTGTCATGGTCTTTCTTTTGTTCTACACATGCTGTAATAAATACATCGCACTATAATAATTAAACTGTTTTATTTATATAATCCTAATACGTATAATAGGCGATATGTTTTGAATATCTATTTTTTTGCCCTGTTCAGGGCTCTATCCCACTCAATAAATTCATCCCTCATCGTACCTATCTGGTGAAAATAAAATTAATTTGATAACATAATGTAATATATAATACAAACTAGTATATGAGCTCAACTGTCAATTAGGAGACACAATAGTTAAACAAACAATTTGGCTTCTAGACATTTAAAGGGACAACTAAAATCATATTTTTGTTGAACGTGTTTACACACCAACACAGACCATCGCGGGTTTAACAGCGGTATGTAAAATGCGGCAACTCGGACCCACAATATACCTATAAATAAACAATGATAATGGTGTTAATACGTGCAAATGAATGAGAGGGAAATATCAAATATTGTGATGTGTTTACTTACAATTTTCCCGAGCTAAAGGATTGCTTGCTAGATGCCTCCAACACAATCTAAATTCTTCCTTTCCCCACCCGCAATTCACATTTTTCCCCACCCGCTGGATATATTTCGAAACAATCTAAACACATAGTACAAATTATAAATAGAGATCAAACTGAATAGTTCAAACTGAGCCGAATAGTTGCCACACTTTTTGTGTTTTATTTGTAAAACGTTTTTTTTTACTTTGAAGATAATAAACCAAAGTACCCATCTATTCTGGTTTACTATCTTCAAAGTAAAAAACATTATCTTTGTATTTCCAATTATTAACCATTTTTGCGGACCTCTAATTTTTTGAACAGCTGTCCCATATGTAAGATAGTTGCCTAGTCCATATAAATTACGTATAGGATAGTTGCCCTGCCAAGAACGAGAACATTTATCCCGTAAAATCTTCAATCGCACCTTTCTGTGCCATGCAATGGCACAGAGACATGTTACACGGTCAGCAAAGTGGTAGTGGTAGAGTCTCTCGGTAGATAAATAAAATAACATAAGTATGATTCATTGTTCATTAAACGAAACGTGAGTATTGTTACACATTATAGATTGAGAACAACGGATTAACTCACTGTGTTGTCGGGTTCGTCCAACTAGTTTCGATGGCATTCATCCACGAAACTAGAGTAATTACGGTTGAGGCAACTATCCTGGATATAACCCAATAGCTCGTCGTTAAAAAATACACTTTCTAGATCGCATTGCAATTTAAAAATTATCTCTTCAGCACTCTTGAGCAGTTTTTTGCATTTATTGTTTTACAGATTTCTAGAGGTAAGTCATTCAAATAACATGACTTAATTATTAACTTTGCATAATAATTCTGTGTATTCGTCCAGAAAACGTAATTGTCGATAACCAGCCAAACTGCAATAAAAATTCCCTTCCAGTCACCTTACAAGACTTTTAGCAAAAAAACATTTGTTGCTATCAACCCCACGCTAACTCTATAAGATAGCAAGTATTTACACCAGATATCCTGAAATGTTCAACATTAAAGTCATTGTTTAAAGGAACCATAACGTTATCTCTACCAGCTCTATTCTTTTCTTTTTTTTTATAACAGGCATTTTCCCCAGGCGACCTCAACCTACGAGCTCGAAATGACATTAAAAATAAATTTACGAAGGAATGCGACACGTTGTGCGACCCCTAAAGTGGTGTTACAACTATAAACAGCACATTAGGGAAAGCATCTCCGTACCTTCGTAGCAATTCAACTTATTATGACGGGGGCGCGGGCGCGTTTATATTGTTGTGGTGTTGGCGGCAGCGCAAACTGCCAGTTAACTGGTACCGGACACTCCGGACAGTCGGAATACACGGGCGCCGCCACATATTATACTTGCAATAGAATTTACTCGCGACAATTTATCTTTAGAACTGCTAGCACGAACAACGCGGTTAATGGCACTGCACACCCACGCAACTCGAGCCCGAGTTCCTGTACAGCCTTTAACATCGCATGTATATACATATTTATTCCATTTATTTCATTGTTATACTGTCGGGTCTATACCTAGTATAATATTATTATTATAATAATAATAGGCTTTTTAGTTGCGTCTCGCTGCACTATCCTCTTTTCGACGTACCAATATCCTCTTTTTGCATGAACGAGTAACACACCAATATCCTTCATAATAAAAGAGATATAATAATAATAGGGTTTCTCTTATTTCCTTTCGAATCTTTCAAGATTATCGTAGCGAATAAAAATGGACGAAATTGAATTCAGCCCGTGATTGGTCTCTGAACAAATGGGTCAACGATGCCTGACTACTGAAAGCTAACGAATTAGGTATTCACCTGCGTTCGTGGTTGATTACACGATTCATTTAAAATAGCGTACGGAATGTAACGGAAAGGCAGGTAATCATCCCATCCCTATTCAGGGTATCCCGTTGTACGTTGATAAAATCAATGTAGGTAAGTTTTTTGAGGAAATAATTAGGTGGGAACGAAATGCTTCAAAAATCTTTTTCTTTTCGTTCAGTTATCTGTAATGCGGATTTAATTACGTTACAATGTAATAAATAAAAGTTAATTAAATGATCGCTTATTAAAAAGATATCCCGGAACATCGTATATAGAAGATTATATCTTGGGTTTAACTGCCTTAATTTGGCATTGCACAGACATGCTTTTCCGTAATATGTAACATAACATGCTCAAAGCCCAATAAAGGTGGTGCCAAGACCATTTGTAAAGCTCTTCCGGCTAATTACTTTGTGCAACATTAATATCCAGGAGTCTGCTTGCGTCTCTTGAATTAGTGAAACGTCCCAAATTATTATGTCATAACGTTTGTATCACGACGTTGGTGAAATTTAAGGGAAGGGTTTGTAAACATTTTGAACAAAGAGTCTACAAACGGGAGCACCCCTGTTTGTTACGTTGTACATTGAACATACTTGTAGGTAAGCAATTATCGTTAAACAATGACCGCGTACGGCCACGACAATGTTATAATGGAGTACGGTTTTGGCGCAGGGACCAAATTACACGGACATTTGTGACAATTATTTCTGATCAGCATTTGTTACAAATAGATATGTAGTTATCTTATATAAATATTCTAAATATGTGTTTGAAAATGTGTTTGTTACTGAGAAAATTAAGATAGCACATCTATCTTAATGTTGTCAGTATATAGCAGTTTCTAAGTATTTAGGACTGTCAGAAAAGTTTTCTAATTAATGTTAATATTTTTTTAATCGCGTGTGGAATATTGTAATGTCGGATACATTGAGTAATACCTTGAGAGACTGCCTTTGAAAGATGACTCAATTTCAACCAACTTGGTTGAACTTGAGTCTACAATATACCACACGCGATTAAAAAAATATTAACATTAATTAGAAAACTTTTCTGACAGTCCTAAATAGTTAGAAACTGCTATATACTGACAACATTAAGATGTGCTATCTTAATTTTCTCAGTAACAAACACATTTTCAAACACATATTTAGAAATGATTAGTAGTCATTCATCATCATCATCCTCTTTAGACGCCCACTGATGGGCATAGGTCTTCCCCAAGGGGGGTTCAGCCGTAATTGTCAAGCTTGGCCGGTGCATGTTGGCGATCGCAATAGATCGCTCTGGGGGCCAAGTCTGCTATTTTTATAATTTCGTCATCCCAACACAATCCCATTGTCATTTTGCTAAAAATTCGTAATCTGCTAAATTCATAATGGTCGATCATTGGTCGGTCGAATTAAAAGCAATGACTGCACAATGACGTTCTAATGGTAGGTCACTGATCAAAGGAACTGTCAAAATTTTAGCAGATTACCGCCTAAGTCAGTCTTTCTGCAGTGCTATTCTGTTACAATCTCCCTCGGTGAACACCTAGGTGAAGTGAGCTGTCATCCGATTGTTGTGCTTTGTAAATCCCTAGCATCGGGACAGATGACAGCTCACTGCACCTAGGTGTTCACCGAGGGAGATTGTAATAGAATAGACATACAGTTGTCATTTTGTACGAAATTACCATTCTATATCATTTCATTCAATGACGCCATTTAGTAGATTACCAAATGTGACAAAATCAACAATTATGATTATTATGAAATCAATGATAGACCATTCTGACACTATTGTAATAGCAGACTTGAGACCCTGGTCAAAATCCCTTTGTCGCCTTATACGACGACACCCATGGGTAGAAATGGGGTAGTGCTTTTCGCGGCCGACACCACACAGCTGCCGTTGTTAGAGCATAAAATTAAAATGCCATAGTGTATAAGAAGCTGATATTATCACCATGTTCGTCCGCTAACGTACATAATAGAGTGGCTCTTAAGTTCTCCAGCCTAGTTAGTTATACTGAACATTACACGCAATAAATATTTCTAATCAAGCCACAAATTAATCACAAATAATATCGAAGCTCGTGGGTAGCATAACAACAAGATACTGTACGAGTACGCTGTAGGCATAATATATTTATAGAAATTCAAATAAATTATTTTCTAATACCTATCCGTAGGTATCTTATTTAAGCTAAAAAGATATATTTTTTGGGTAGATATCAAATCGTACTCCAATTATCCTTCCATAAATATCGACTTACTTTTAGTACGAAAACATAACGGTGTATGTTGTCTGTGATACTTAGCTTGAGGCGTGTTCCTTCAACCCTCTAAGTTGTTAGCTCATCACGTGGGTGAGTCACGCAGAGGACACACACGGCTTTAATAATAATACATTTTATTGTCAGGCAACTGAGGCCCATAGAAAAATACACATATCATCTTAAAACATTAATAAACTAATACATATCAGAAAACCCTTATCAACTAAACGTATACACGTTACGGCACGCAACACACGTAAAGGTGCACGTAAAGGTCTGTAGATGTTGGGTTAGAACTCGTACCACGAACGACTTAAAGTTGATGTTGTGACGTGATTTCAACGCTTCAACCCTCAGAGCCCAGTCGGTCTTCACTTTCAAATATGCCACGACTTCCTCAATTCTCGTGACGTAATGCAGCCGCGAAATATACAGCTGCGTCGTAGGCACAGCAGGACGCAGCAGCATGTTGGGTCCCCACGCGCGTGTTGGGTTGCTTGCTGATCACTAAGTAATGCTGCGAATTCACTAACAAATATTATTGGAACTCGTACCTAAATTACGACAATGGTTTTAGCAAATTACATTACGATCACCCAATTTGTAAGCACGTATTGCCTTAACATCTACCAAAGCAGCAATTTCTCTCATTGTTCTACGAAGCGAAACTCTCTCATTTCCCCCAATTATTCTATAATTGGTACAGTATTCAATTTCAAATCCGAGTACAAAATAATTCTTTACCAAAAATCATTGTTAGAAATGAAAGGTATGAAAGATGTACACACATTCGAGATTTAATCGCGAGACAATGTCAAGGGCATACTCATTGTTAATCTGTAGCCTTCGCTCAACTATTCGAATGAAAGGAGTTTTTATTGCTAAATAATGATGTAGAATTGTAGAGGCTACATCAATTACCCAATATGTCTATTCATGCCCTAATATTTGGCGAGACTCCCGCGATATTGCACCGCGTTGCCTCATCTCGTGAGTACCAGTTTAGGCGCAAATATTTACATGGTAATCCAATTCACGCCTGCACTACTACCAGTTTAATTTGATCTCGTAGAATTTAATTTAACCTGATGGAATCTGCTCTGTTTCTTGCCAGGACATTAATTGTGGTGTACCATTGCTTATATTTCTTAGTATAGCATAGTTTTTTTATTAGCGTTCAGATCATCATCTCGCAGGTCAACCTAGGAGTCGGTTGCTTAACCGGACTTTCCTGTGGTCCCTTTTTAGGACCTCCAGCCAGGGCAAAATAAGTTACAATCTAAGCGACTACACGCTAAGGGCACCATGTGGGGTATGAGCCTCGGCTTGGGGCGTCGCTGGGGGAGGACAGCAAAGGGACAGGCTAGGGACGAATTTAAAGCAATAGGCTCAGCGGCGCAGGCTGGCACAAGCAAGGGTGGGGAGGGGCCGTACAGGGTCGCGCAGCGGGCCTCGGCTGCGAGGACGGAATGACGGCGGTCTGTGTCTGTGTTTGTTCACTGTACTGGTGGCCTTATTGCTCTCCTGGAGGAGAGTTATAGTAACGTCAGGGTCGGTCAGGGTATGTCTTGGTCGTCGAGTCTTACAAATACGGGAGGGAGTACCGGGTGGCTGATACGATCAACGGGTTCGAGTCAGCAGAGTCGAAGAAGCGCTTGGCGGAGCATTTCATGAACTGCTGGATGGTGGGGATTTTTACATCAAGATGGAGGTTCACGTTGCGAAGGTGAAAAGTGGTTCCTGTGATTCTTCGCAAGAAACGGTTTTGGAATTAACTTAATATGCAAATAAGGCCAAGTAATATGGCCCAGTGGTTAGGGCGCCCGCCTCTCATGCCCGAGGCTGTGGGTTCGCAAACGGGTAGAAGCAACTACCAATGTGATTTTTTCTATTTCATATGTATACTTTCTAAGTTTATCTTGGATATCACTGACATCAGTCAAAGAAAACATCTTGAGGAAACCTATAATTAATACCTACATGAAATCGCCAATCATCTTTGCGTGGTGGCGTGGTGATCAATGCTCGTGTCTTCTCTGTACGAGAAGAGGCCTTTGCCCTGCAGTGGGACCATAAATCCCGTCACATATATAGCTATAATAATATATGTATATTAATATATACGTAGAGCCACCACACACGGTAGCTATAATGTAATAATATATTTTCGCCCTTATTACGTCTGCGGTCGTTATTTGTTTCACATTTTTGAAATATACATTAATATGCCTTGCTATTATCTGTCCACATATTTTGGTGACGTAATAAAGGTATATATTATAGCTGCATCTGTGGTCACTCAAAGATTACTATAGAAAATATATCGTAATATGCCTTGCTATGAATTATATTAATATAATTATATTATAGCTACGACTGTGACGGGCTTTATATGCTGGTATTATTTATTTATTACACAAATGGAAATAATTTTACAAATAATAATAAACAAAGATTACAATTCCAAACCGAAAGTCAGAATTCACTGGAAACAAATTGAAATAAAGGACATTCGGCGAATCAGAAGTCATAACGCTATCAACTGGAATACTTAACATAAACATTCTATCCTCTCAAATTTCCACCTTAATGCTTGCGAACTCCAATTTACAAAGTTGAAAGACAACTTCTAAATGGGCTAATGGGGCACAGAAGACTTTTAAACTTTTCAACGCATTAATTAAACACAATGAAGTTTCTTAGTTGCCAGCCAGTTAATTAACATCAATTACTTACCTATACAATGCTTTATTTACGTCATTACTTTTTAATAAGTGTAGGCATATAAGCCTATCCTAAAATATTTGCCTGAGTGAACTTCAATCAATACAATTTTAAGTTGGGTCCACTTCCCGTCCCAAATCCCAGACCTTTCAACTGCTTTTAATTATAAAGTTTTCGATACAACACATCGTCCGTTGAAGAAACATTATTCTATTCAAAGAACCTCGACAAATCAAGAAAGTAAACTCGTTGGCTGTCAACTCCCAGAGGGCATGTCCGGTCTGGCCTTTCACATTTTTTTTTTCTTTTTTCCAAGTGCTTGACGTGACTGTGTAAACCACAAACACTAATGAATTTAAGCCACAGTATTCCCTCGTGTATTGAGCTGAGGTTAATTAATGTGAGCAGCAAAGGTGACAACTACACCTAATTTATTCTGAGATCGGATGTTAACTACAACAAACTTTGTCTCAGTTGCCATGGAAATTGAACCGACGAACGAGCGTGCCCAAAAGTTGCCTTCTTCTAGGATGCTCGTACAGACAGCGTCATTAACTTAACCCCCTTTCCGAAGAGATTTCAATGCGAGGGGGGTAAGCAGTTGATGACGCTATCTGTACCATCGAAGACCTCATCCATAATACATAACTTTCCATAAGGCGTGCTCGAGGGCAAGAGTAGACTCAATTTGTGATTTAAGAAATGTGTAGCAGTACAATCTATTATCAAAATCACTACCTAATGTACACCCTATGTATTTGCAAATAAAGTTATCATTCATTAATTCATTCAAAAAGTCAATAGTATATTGCAAAAAAAAACAAAGCGTATAAAATATTGCAAACGTTATTCACTTGCAAGTCATAAAATTGTATTTATCTCGCGTTCAAAATTCTGATTGTGAATTATTTCAACGAGAGTTGTCTTGTGAAAAGCTTTTGTTGTTCCAGACAATCAATGGATCCTAAGTTTTTTTGGGTTCCGTAACCAGCCACCGTACACAATCCCATTGACACTTTATCTGTCTATCCAACTGTCGCAGCAAATATAGGTAAGCTTTTATCGTACCTTTGTTCGTAATACTTGTCTATCAACTGGCACTTTTATCTGGGGAAAACAGACGGAAATCCCGGGGATTGAGCAATATTGTAGGTAGTCGGGGAACATTGATACCCTTTGAATTAAGTTGGGATATAAAAATATCCTAAATTATTGATTTATCAATTATAATAATTATAAACGCAAAAGGAGACGGAACGATTACATAACATTTTGGGGATAAATGTAAAGGTGTGAATTAATAGATTCAGACCTAGGTATTCTAGGTCATATCTAGGTAACTTACAGAATTCAGAGAGGGACTCTCTCTGAATTCTGTAAGTTTTTGCAATCTGAGAACCGAGTTCTTAGAGGTTTAGTAAAAGTAAGGTTATGTTACAATCTTTATCTAACAGCTGATTCCTGAAGTGCAAAATATGTTCCTTAAACACTCATGTTTATCGTATTTAGCGGAATTTTTTTAAAAGACATAAATATCAATATTATCAGCCGTCTTGCAACAATCACAACGTGCACAAAGTACCTACACCTACTAAGTCAGCGCTCAATAGGTTTTTCTTGCTATAAGATGTCAGAAAACCACCTTTTATTTTACAGTGGTATACAGCATTATTCGATTATTATTTTCACGTTAAACTTCTGAAAGCACCTGTGTATCGTAACGAAATGATTCCTTTGAGCAATCGTGATTCCTATTCGAAGCTGGACGAGAAATTCTTTTTCCTGTTGCGAAATATGAAATTGCCGTCGGCAATGGTTAGAGAATAAAAGGCAGCCCCTGCCATCTGGAAACGGCAAATGGAACTATTTGTCACAACGATGTATAAGGTAATCGATTGACCCCTGCCGCCGTATCTCTTCCAAGGATAAATTGCTCTTTGTTTTGATTCAGAAATTCACTTTATATTTTCCTATTTGTTTTAGAACACAAATAGTTCAGGGTGCCTTATTGTGTTTGTTCTATATTCAAATCAGCTTCCTAGTAGGTATACAGTTATCGAAATGATAAATACCTTTATCGAAAACATACTTTTATCATAAAATAAAGCAATCTGCTCGGGTAATAAAAACAGCATAGGATTTTTTTAAACAAATATAATGAACGTTTTTCCTTGAATGTTTTATTTCTTTGTTATCCGGACGGGTTAATGCAACGTCTTTGATTGCATTTTTTTCATAAAGTAACTTCGATTACCATTATTTCTAACATTACCAAAAATAATTCAGTATTCCTAACTAACACTGGGTTTTATCTTTTATGAAATGACTTTACGGAGCATTTTGTTCATCCCTAAGAGCAGTAAAATCAGAGAATTAAGTACCGCAACAGTTCGGCGTCGGACCAATACATACGGACGATAAAAGACACAATGACCACACATCGGCCCCTGAGGAGCTGCGGTGCCCTTGGCAACTACGTCACGACAATTGCGCCGTTTTTCATTTACAGCCCATTAAATACACTGTTCCCGAGGCTTATGCGACGGCTATTACCACAGTCATAAACATACACACAGCAGTCCATAAAGACATAATCTCAGCCACAACTTCGCTTTTCGTTGTTAAATTAATTTAATAATAGGATTACACTATAAATTATTATTTATTTGAGACACATTAACAATGGCGATGAGATAAAATAACAATGGGTTTTAAAGAATATAAATAAAGGCGGGTTCTGCGGGCAGCGACTCATAATTCTAACTCACCTATTTGCGGTTGGACTTTATAGTTTTATGCTCCGGTCCTCCGGTCAAAGCACCCAGGAGTTGCGTAATCAGCAGTCTCTACAAACCCTAGATATTTTCCATCGTTATTTCCTGTAGTCACGACCTTTATTTCTCATAGAATTTATTGTGGGAAACAAAGCACATTTTCAGGACCCGCGATTTTCTCTCTCTCAAATTTAGCAAAACAGCAAAATACAAAGCTACCTATTATTTTATTTACAACCAATTCTATTGCTATTCGCGTACTGTTTGTTTTAAAACTCTGTTTGTAAACATTGTGGCAAACGGGTTACATTGGAAAAACAATATGAGAGTGAACACAGTAGCCTGAAGCCATCGATCGTTTGATGATAAATACGTAGATGAACTACCGCTAAACCAGAACTTATTGAGTACCTATCAATCATTCCAGTCTTCGACACTACGATTGACACGTCATGATTAATTGTCTTACTAATAGTTAAGAATTGAGAAACCCTGATCGGTTTGAGTTTCAACATTATCAGGTGTAGATTAAAGTGCAATTTTAATATTTCAATATCATTATCACAATCATCACATCAGAAATTATTAATATTGTAATATAATCACTTAAGGCCTCAGACGTAAATACCTGGACACTTAGGTATGCAATAAAGATTTCATGATTAGGTAAGATATGATCACAATGCTGTCGGAGTTACGAATAGGTCATTATAATAATTACTTTTGATGGTTGACCAAAGTATTTGCTAATGTTGGTATATTATTCGCTAACCACAGGTGCCAAGTAGGATACTTAAAAAAAATGGTATTGTCAAAAGAGTTCTGTCTCCTGTATATTCAATGTTTAGTTTCATAGTCAATAATTTGTAAATTTCATATTTCTGGTACATACAATTATAACTATGTACTCACATAAAAAAAACCCTAATTCAATTACAATTAACATTTTCAAAATACGGTAATAGATAATCACGCATAATATCACGCAAGGATAAGCACGTATAATAATATCAAAAAACAAGTTGATCTTCTCGTATAATCCTACCATAATTTTATATCTGTTGATTACACTTTGATCTCTCACATCATTGGCTCTGACCCTTCCGGATGTAAAGTAATTACAATTTCAAAACGATGGGATTTTACACAGCTGCCAGCAATCATTTTTATTAAGCGACGTTATTTTATTTTAACTTTTCTTTAATACTTGCAGACTTTTAAGTCCCTTAGTAAAATAAGTCATTTTAAACTGCGGTTGACGAAAAAATTAAATAAAAAATAGTATTCTTTAACTTAAAAAAGGCGTATACTAAAAGCTAGATAATAAAATTGTCTGTAAGATAGTAAAAGTTTCGTTTAAATATTCCTGATAGATTTTGTGTGATTATCAATGTTTTGTCCGCGTCAGACACAACTTCACGATTTAATTAAACTATTTAATATGAACTTAATCAACAATATTCACATACAAGAGAATGTTCTAGTTTAACATATATTTTTATCATTTACACATTTTGATGTGATTGTCAGTTTAAAATCTGCAAAAGGCGCTTGTTAGCGCCTGTCATAACGAAACTACTGTGAGTACATTTTTGTAATGTTTATATTATCGGGGTAATATAATCGCACAGTTCTTTTCGTCAACACACAAAAATATTATATATGAAAAGGAAGGTTGGCCTTTGAAATAAACATCAAAGTAATGGTTTCGTATACTCGTCACACGATTTTATTCTTTGGATGTGGGTAGGGTACTTTTATTGAGTGGGTATTATTTATGCAATCTAAGTATATATTTTTTTACTTACGGGTATATGAGTTGAGCGACTCACATCAAAATTGGAAAGGGAAACAATAAATTGACATCACTTATCTAAAGACTTTCTGAAGAAGATTTTATAAGGTCACAGAGACATAAGGGACATAAGTAAGTAGGTACTCAATTCATAAAAACCTTTAAAATATAATCAATAAAAGAACAGTCATAATAACTTATATACTTAAAATAAGGTACTCACAAGAGAACACTAGTCTCTCATCTATTATATTTGAAACAGCTGTTTCAAAAATGATAATTTGAAAAGATGCCGCTTGCTCTCAATAGTGTTTCTGTTTTCCAACAATTAGAACGGGGTACCTTCAATTAATGGAATAATGTACAAGAGCCAATCGCGGCAAGTCACTGACGTCATAATAAATAATATAGAGATGGAACAAGAGCAATTTAAACTTTATCGTTTCGCTCATATTTCACAGGTCCGGCGGGGAACAATTGGTGTTTTGTTAACACGGCAATGCCCGAACTAAGTTGGCGTAAAAAAGAACGAAACTGTGCCGTTCCACTGTTCTCAGTGAATTCCCCTTGCTTCAAACATACTCCAACATTTCTGGCGCTCTCTGTAGCTACAACAACTTTTTTATTGGAAATGTACCTACAGTTTGAACAAGACAAATAACAAACAACGGAGGGAAATTTTAAATTTGTGTTGATTTTTCTTTCAAAGGAAAACAGGCGTAATTTTGTTATTAATGAAACAATAATAAGAATTGTTTCTACAGGGTGTGCTTATCTCATGTTTAAAATATTCTACTATGTTAACCTTTACGGGTAAAGAGCGGGTTGGTACCTACCTCCGCTTTCCACTGACTTACCCTATGATAGAAAACTAAATATTTACCAGCCTCTAGGGGACACCAAGTAAAATAGACTCTTTGAAATAGCAAGATTGAAAACAATAATTTATTACTTATAAATATTGCTTAGTAGATGGATAAGATTAAGCAAAAATTAGTGATGTAGGTACTAAAAAAATGTACAAAAGATTACATCTATGAATAGATTTCAGAGAGATCGTCAGAGCTATCTTTATTTTTACAACTCTAACATTTTTCAAGCGAGCTCTCAACAATACTTTATGAAAGCAGAATTTCAGAATATAAAGGTACAACGTGATCCCAAAAGCAACGTAATAAAAATTGTTAACATATAATTATGAGTTGTTATCCATACTTCACAAAAGATAAAATAAAAAATCAAATCTTTTGAAAACAAAGTATAAATATAAAGTAAAGTTATATAATGAAGGAGGCTTTTATAACAGTAGAGCCGTTTAATTTCAGCAAATGTTTCAGTAGCTTAATTAAAAACATTTCGAGCGAATTTTTGTGGCTTACAACGCTTTTAATAAAACCTTCACAATGATCTCTGAAACCTTACGAAAGTTATTAGGGTAGTCTTTTGTTATTTCAAATGCCCACAGGGCTTTATTATTTTAGGAAAGTTTTGTACATGTCTTGTAACATACTTGCGTAATGATGATATTATGTTTCTGCGAATTATTATACATTTGTAAGGATTTCGTGTATTTGTTATTTAAATTGTCGTAATTACTTATGGTTACATGTTCATTATATTATAAATTAATTTACTAATGTACTTTTACGGTTCAAATATTGATTAGTAATGTTTTCTTTTTAATTTGTTGTCACTTGATGTTAGTACAACTAAGTAATTAGGTAACTAACTAACAGTTACTAACAATTTATATTTGGTACAAATTACTCTCACGATCTTATTGCACAAAATCAAAAAGGTCCATTCGATACTATAAAGAATCGTTTAGATGACAGTACATTTAGTTTCCACGAAGTCATGGCATCATTATGGACACATGACGCCGTTATTGTTCCTAATATTATGAGGGCCAGGGTGATGTATGACGGTCCCGGGGTCCTATGCATATAGCCTTCATTGTAATATGGGAAATATAACACGTGCGTCTTTGTAAGCGGTCTGATGGAAATAGGAAGGTACGGGTATGGTGGTATAAATAAAGGACTAGGTACAACGTTCGTATTAACCCTTTCACTATTTACAACTGCTAAACATAGGCCTTTTAGAGGTAAGGTAAGGTAGTAGTAGAGTTCTTTGTGAAGGACTAGTCCGGGTAAGTACAGTCAACAGCAAAAGTAGATGATCAAAATCAGAAATTCAATACTAATTTACTAACACTAATTTAAATAATTTATTACTACTTTATTTATTAAAAGTATGTGATTGTCACACACATACTTTTGAATCACTTCGACGCGGCGACGCCACACCGTTCTGACGCGAACTCCGTTCATTAGTATTGAATTTCTGATTTTGATCATCTACTTTTGCTGTTGACTGTACTACCATATGTCTATATGCAACGGTGACATAACATCAGGATTTATTCCGTTCTAATAATAATAATAATAATAATAATAAAGCCTTTTTATTTCCTATAAGCCTTATACTAACTACATTTACACAATAAAATATTCTTAGACTAATGTTAGTAAGTAATTTTAATTCTAGTGTTAGTTATAACTTATACTATTTTAATATCATGTTTATAGGAACCCCTTGATAGGGTATAGGCCTCCTCCATTTTCTTCCATTTTTCCCTGTCCTGTGCTGTTCTGAGCCAGTTTTTCCCTGCCACCGTAACTATATCGTCCACCCACCGTTTTTGTGGCCTGCCCACATTTCTCTTTCCTTGTGGGCCGGTCCATTTAGTACTTTTGAGTGTCCATCGCTGGTCGGTGTATCTCGCTACATGGCCGGCCCAGTTCCATTTTAGTTTTAGTGCTTGATGTAGAGCATCTGTGAGTTTGGTCTTACTTCTTATTTTGTGAATTTTCCTTAGGCTTAATATGCTTCTTTCCATTGTTCGTTGACAAGTAGTTATTTTGTTAATGATCTTGTTTGTATAAGTCCAGGTTTGGGAGCCATAGGTCAAGCAAGGTAGAATGCATGTATCCATGACAGTCTTTTTCATAGTTAGATCGTAGTTACCTTTTAATATTTCCCTGTGCGCCCAGTATTTGTTCCAGCTGCATGTGACTCTTCTGTTGACCTCGTCTTCATTATTTGTTTTACGAAATGATACTTGCTTTCCTAAGTATATGTACTGCTCTACATATTCTAGTTCAACTCCTTCCAACATGAGTTTTCCTTTTTTGCTGTTTGTCATTATTTTTGTTTTACTTAGATTCATATGCAAGCCTACGAGCTTGCTTTCTGTATTTAGTTCAGATATCATATTTTCTAGCTTCTTATGGATGATGAATTAACAACACACGCCTCACCCATCTAAGATTTGCTGACGATATCGTAGTCTTCGCCGAAACCCATTCCGTTCTAATACCAACAACTAATACCACTGGTATTTGTTTCAATTCATTTTTTTTTTCTATTCCAAACGGACACCACTTTTTAAATAATACAATTTAATATGCGAACACCAACAACTTGAATTTCGTACAGTCAGCTCAGGCAAATCTAATTCAATTAATATAATAATAATAATAATATGTGGGGACATTTTCACACACGGCCATCTGACCCCAAACTAGGGAGACCCTGTACTATGGGTGTCAGACAGCTGATATACATACACAAATACATTTTTTTTTTGTAAATACATAGGTACATATATAGATAAACAACACCCAGACCCAAGGCAAACACAAGTGCTCATCACACAAATGTTTACCCTGGGCGGGAAAATAGTTTTCTAATATTTTTATGTGATCGTAATATAATGCTATCCAAATTTATTTCATTCCAATATTTTTACAAAGGTAAGTGTAGTTTAAGTGAATCATCTTGCAAAAAATTACCTTAAATCTTTGAACTTGTTTTGGTATTAGTTGAAACAATACGGTAACCGTTCGGAATAGAAAAAAAAAGTGACTGTGTGAGTGAAACAAATACCAGTGGTATTAGTTGTTGGTATTAAAACGGAATAAATCAACATCAGGGGGTCTATACACCCTATATTATAACTTTTACAAATCATTGGTTACCTAACACAAGGTCGAAAAATATTTGACTGAATTTCATTTCACCTAAAACTTTTCAACTTTTCTCTTTTCGTATTTTTTTACTTCATCGAAGTCACGTCTGCCACTATTATCAATTCGCTTTTTTTCGTTGCTCCGACGTTTCATTTGGTCGAAATAGTTTTTACCGAAGTTACACTTAGCCGAAATAACATTTGTTCGAACATTCGTTATACCATTGTTTTAATTACCATATTTCACCAAACGCCTAGAAGTAAATATGTCTGATATTGAGTCAATGATAACCGGTACTCCACCAGAAAAAAAAATACATCGTTAAAGACACGAAAAATCAAAAACTTTTGAAAATAAAGACAATTTGAGTGAAATTCAATATTTGAAAGAGCTTTCAAAACTAATGTGTTTATTACAGTGGCGTTATAGAGAGCTTAATTCAGATTAGTTTCCTACTATTTTGTTTTATTAATTATTTAACGTAATGGCACTTAATAAAACCCCAGTCATCCCAGTAAGAAGCTTGCAAACAAAGATTCTTGCTTAAAACATGCAGCATGCAAGCAGGCATACAGCATGCAAGCAGGCATGCAGCATTCAAGCAAGCATGCAGCGTGCAAAGAAGCATGAAACATGCAAGCAGGCATGAAACATGCACAAGCATTGTTTCTGTCACGGCTCCGGCACTGCGGGGTCTGGGCGGCCCCACGCAAGCTTATCGTCGCAGATGGTTTTAACGCTCACCACCGCAGCTTCGGCTTGCCTCAGTCGCGGCGGCGAGCCTTCAAACCGCCTGCTCCTCAGCTCGCGGGCCGCCCCACCCCTCCGCGCCTACGCGTTCTTAAATTACACTCTAGGAGTAGGGCAGACAAGACTGCGTGAAGTCAGTTTTGCAGCGATTCGTTTCTGTCACTAAATTTTGTAACGTATTGACTTTTTACCAAGTCTACCAGTGGCTACCAAGTAACCGGCTATATATTTGAGATCAAATAATATTCCGAAATGTTGTTTTGACGGGGTGAAAATATGGCAAATAAATCATTTGGCAAATGAAAATAGTTCAAAAGAGACTTCGGCCAATAGGAAAAAGTTATTTTGTAAATCGGAGAAACATAGCTCGGTAAAATAATACGTATGACACATGATACTTCGATGATCTAAAAATATGTCAAATAATGCATTTATAGCAAAAAAGACGTCGGTCAATAGTTTTCGGTAAAATGAAATTCGGACAAAAATAATTTGGAAAAGTGATCGGTTCCCCAAATCATTGTATTTTAATTTGTCTCTATTCTCAATCTGTCAAACATGCTCTAATATAACATATATAACATGTATAACACATACGTATGTGTCGTTATAACATGGTATTGGTTAACTTTTTGATACATATCCTAGTGAGGTTTGTATGACGTCTTTTTGATGTGAAGAGGGTTTTCGGTTATTCTCGCAGTTTTGAGATTATTGTTTTATATACTACTGGTCACCGGTTACCCTCGACCTTGACGATGTCGTCGGTCCATCTGGTGGGAGGACTACCAACACTGCGTAGTCCTGTTCGTTAGTCTTCGTTCGAAAGGCAGGTTGCCGCTCGTTGTGGCGGTCTTTGGCGGAGGCCTATGTACAACAGAGAGACGTACTCTGTTGAACATAGGCCTCCGCCATAGAACGCCTGAATTCGGCTAATGATAATGATGACGATGATACTGCTGTTTGTTGTACCTCATCATCATTATCATCATCATCATTCATCATCATCAGGGGGGTTTTGCCATAATCGCCACGTTTGGCTGGCGGGTTGACGATCGCAGTATGGTTGTTACAAAGGCACAGAGAACGCTGCCCATTCTCTGGTGAGTCCCTTAGTCGCCTCTTACGACACTCACGAGAAGATATGGGATGGTGCTATTCTTTACGACCGACACCATACGGACCTGTACATTGTACCTAATAAAATAACTACATTCATAGTCGCTACTCTAAAATGAGATGGTAACTACTTTTTGAAAGTTTTTAATTAGTAGAATTGTCTCATTTGCCATCCAAAAACATAATAATATAAAAAAAACTTAAGGTATCTCACTTTAATCTTTTCAACAATGTCAGAACCTAGTTACTGTAAAAGGAGATGAGGAGATAACTAAAGTCATTATTTAACCACACGTTAGCTAAGCCCACACAGCAAACGTACTCGTATATAGATACCAATCTATTATTCAATATCATTTTAAGGAACCCTTATACATAACTAGTATAGCTACGCCTACAATATGCAGTTGTCTTTTAAACTTGCTTTATCATTATTTATCAACCGCGGCATAGGCTTGGGCGTAGTCTAATTCACATATACTACGATTACACACTTACTGATTACTGCCGGCTATGTTTAATTGAGTACTTACTCTTGCGGCTACAATAAACAGTATCGGTATTTGTTTAAGACAGCCAATGTTGATGGTAGTATACATACATTATGCCACCAATCAACGCTTTCCTAGCGAGCCCTTTGACAATGTCGTTTA
Source organism: Charanyca ferruginea (assembly GCA_947361185.1). Lineage (NCBI taxonomy): Eukaryota > Metazoa > Arthropoda > Insecta > Lepidoptera > Noctuidae > Charanyca > Charanyca ferruginea. The sequence goes on along the minus strand of OX376059.1, from coordinate 12,356,969 downwards.
AGTAATTCATTTCATGCAAATTGTAGCGATATGTAGCACCTATGAATAGGGTATTCAATTTCCACAATATGCTATACAATTTGGTCTTTGATGTTGTATATTTGTAAGTGAATACGTCATGAGTTCTGATGATATTCGCGTTTCTATGTAGTCAGCGACTTTATGTGAGTAATTTGTAATTGGAATGTTGCGCCAGCTTGCGTATCATACTTCTGTTTGGGAAATCATGTTTGGGGTTGCCCCTTTGACGTAGAATTATTATTTTGAATAGATGTTTGTAATATGTAGATATATGAGTAAGGTGAACCAGGCTATAAGTAACATATTGATTTGCAATAAAATTGCTTACAAAATCTGTTTTTTCAAAGAGACAAATAAAAGTATAGACAGGTACCTAGTTAACATTATTTACCTTATAGAATTTTTCATATTTTTTTATGTTGTGTAGTCGGACACTGAGTTACTATCTGCTTTTCCTTGTTTAATTATATTCATCCAACCAAACATTGATGTGGGATGAATAATGACGATTCCCTGAACTAAATTTTTATTCAAAACTGGTTTAAGCAATGTGCAACAAAAATGATTTACATGGCCACGATATTCATTTCATCAAACGAAGGAAACATTAGCAAGCACACTATAGCGTGTCAGTGAAGTATTACAGCCCTGAAAGCGAAAGAAAGAAAGAGTTTGAAAGAAAGAAACGCATTAGTAGCAGAAATGTATCCTAGCTTAAGTACCTACTGGCACTTCAGACGCATTGCGCTATCCGTTTGCATTGTTATACACGCATTGGATGGCCGATACATAAAACATCTAACTATTTTACATAATTTCAGAGAACTAACACGCTAATGTGGAAGTGGGCCGACCACGGCTGCAGACGGACAGACAGTAGATGGAGCAGACACGCTTTAGAATGGAGACCAAGTTTGAGCAAGCGTAGTGATAGACACCCTGCCGTACGATGGACCTACGATTTGAAGACGGTAGCTGGCAGTGAATGGAAGGCCGAGTTGGTTGACGATCTCTAGGGGAGGCCTACGTTTAGTAGTGGACGGCAATAGGCTAATATGATGATGATGAGGTTTCACAAACTTACTCGATATCGCAATTGAGTCAATGGAATCTATAATAACAAATACATAAATAATCAATTAAATTCGATTAAATGAAACTAGTGTAAAAAGTATAGCTTAAAACCACATGTCAGGTTAACATGAAACGTATTTATTTTTTAATTTTTTTTGAGTTCGTGTACATTTTTACCCGACTACGGCAAAGCCAAAGAAGGGTTATGATTTTGACAGGCTATGTATGTATGTATGTATGTATGTATGTACGTATGTTCATCTGTTCGGTCATAGCTCCTAAACTACATATCAGAACTGAACAAATGAGGTATCGTTAGAAGCGTCTTGATCGTCCGCTGGTTATAGGCTATATGACGTGTCGCTGAATCCAATGTAGCGCCCTCTGGCGGACAAAAAAAACAAGATACAAAAAAAATATGAAGACAAGCATACCGTGTTTGGTATCACTGGAAAGGGGTTCACTAGTACCTTTCAAATATATAATATTTAGTTGTGACTTATCACAATATATTTAAAAAAAGGAAAGATAAAAAAAAAATTAAGATGCGCATACCGTGTTTGGTATCATTGGAAAGGTGTTCACTAGTACCTTTTAAATATATAATACTTAGCTGTGACTTGTCACAAATGATTAAAAAAAAAACTTGAGAGGTGTCAAGGGACACCCGGATGGAACGAAGTTCCTTTCGATTAATTAGTGAAGGAATTGTAATAAAATTTTATTTTTTTTAAGTTATAATAATATTTTTATTATTATTAACAAATATAATGTAATTAAAAGACAATTTAATTAAACGTGCCCGTTTATGTATCGAGCGAAATGGACTCCATATTGAGCAGTTGCTTCGATACAGGGAAGTGTAAATTTTATACCTAATAGGTAAGTTTTTTAATTAAGCCAAAGTTGATTAAAACTGTGTTTGTGAATAGCTCTAATTTATTTAAATAGGTTACCTATAGCACCTATAGGTACCTACGCCTGCCTGCCTTTCTTTTTCTAGCAAAAGAGTACCTACTCACTTACCTACTTACAACTACAAATAATTCGCCAATGATAAAAGTAAGTACCTAAGCTCCCACTGGCTTAATTTAAACCAAAACATTTTAATCAAATAAAAAAAAATATTATTGTCGCTAGTAAAACCTAGAGAAAAGTACTCTGTGACCTAGAGCGATAAGGTGCAGTGGTTACCTACTGACGACCGCGACCGATAGAAAGCTCATGATTACCAAACCCAAACTTTCAATAGGTACCTACTAAACAAAACATAGAAGTAGGTACAGTAACTACCTACCTACCTAACCTACGTATTCTAGACTTTAAATTTACACTCGTTTTCACAATCCACACAGTCTCACAGTGAAAGGTGGACTTATCTCGTAGGTCGTTATCATCGGAATTATCACGCAATGATAATTCCGATGTCATTATGGTAGGTACCGCCACTATTTGAGCGAATAAACTTAGGTACTAAACATATCGCCGTAGGTACCTAGTTCAAAGAGTTCGCCGCGCCGCCTTTAAATACATAAACATATTCTACGAAAAGCGAATTCGGACTTTATTTTGTAAACGTAAACGGTTAAAAATTGAAATTTTACCAAACTAGGTAGGTATGATAAAATTATTCTGAGAAACGTATAGGCTGGTGCCCGACCGGACAATAGGAGCGATGTGCAACCGAATTTCACGGTTAATGTGTAAAAATAAGGTTTTAATTCGCTCCAATATTTTCATAGAAAAGCCGCCATTCAACTAATAATGAACTCTATTTGACAGTTCCAACGATTCAATTTTTCTGTTCGAATTGTCTGCGTTTGTGAAGTAATAAAAATAGCAAAAAAGTGTCGTGACAACTTTTCGTAAGAATTTTTTCCGTCTAGCCCCCTTTCACAACGCGCGATAAGGAACTTCGTTCCAAAAACTACTACTGGTATTTAAACTCCAAAATGGTTTAAATAAAAAAATAAAGTTTAAAAACTAAAACCCGACCACAACAAAAAGTGATCTAAAAAGTACGAAACAAGAAAATATTTCACACAGAAATCAAGACATAGGTACAATATGGTCAAGGTAAAGCCGTGGTTGCATGCCATTATAATTCATGTTCATCGCACCCATATGGGACACAGACATGGTTTAAGCATGATGTTTTTCTGATGTGAATTCAAAAGAAAGTTTTTTTGTTTTTCAAAATTGCTTTCACACTTCGAACCTGATTATAATTAGGTTTTATTATCAGCCAAAATGTTCCTACTGAAAGGCAAAGTTTTCTCTATATATACTCTAATTCTATTTCTCTTAATTAAGAGCTATTTGAAACCTAAGTTTTCTCTCGAAACCTTTAAATCTTTCGAAACGTAATTAACTGTAAATAACTTTCAATAACCTCAAAATATTTTATTCAGGTGTTTTACGTGCGAAAAATATAAATTCCTGAGGTTGATAGACGAGCTAAAGCATTTGACGGAATGCATGCTCCCGTCCTCACATATCACACGTATGCATGCAATGCCCGCACATTTTACAAGGCGAAAACTAAATCCACGAGGGATTGCTATATTACAAAATACAAATTTCATTCGAAATCCCGAAATCTATGCAAAACTTATTAAGTGTAAGTATAACTACCTTTCTAATAAGTCTATCAATCGTTTAACGTGTAAACAATAAGAATAAATTAATGATTAATTCCTTACAATATTTTTTCCATACTCATAATATCATTTAGTGCATTCCACAATGTTTTAAGGTATTTACATTTAATTTATTTAGAACAGTTCCAAGTTATTGTGTATAATTAGGGGTTTAAGTATGATAATGCCGTTTTATACTGCAAAATTAAAACTCGTTTTTGTTCAAGAGGTACTTCTGAAATATCAATACCTTTGATATGGACTTGCCATCTCTTGAATACGAGATGATACAGATCATTTCAGACATCTCTATGCCAGAGCAATACGAGTAGGTACCAAATGTTAGTCTCTTTTAAGCCAAGAAAAATATCCAAATCTCAAAAATATCGCCCAGTAGTTAACTGCTTTGTTTGGGTCGATGTATTTGTGCGAATCTGCGAAAGCATTTTTTTACTATAAATGTCTTTTTTTTTCTGCTAGCGAGTCGATCGTTTGTCGTACAGTTTTAATATTGTAGATCGCCAATGTTGTAAGTATGCCCACCCCTGCTGTAGGGCATAGCAACATTTATATAAAAATATTAATAAACAATTCACAAAATATCTATGCATAAAATAATAATATATTTGTAAAACAATAATAACAACATAATAAAAGTAGAATAAAAAAGCGGCCAAGTGCGAGTCGGACTCGCCCATGAAGGGTTCTGTAGCAGCAAGTAACATAATATAAAAGTTTTTTTTATTTTTATATTTGAGTTGATTGAATGAAAGGTAAATTGCGGTTTACGATTTATGACGTATCAAAAAAAAACTACGTACTAGATCTCGTTCAAACCAATTTTCGGTGGAAGTTAACAAACAAAGTTGATAATGTACATCATATATTTTTTCTTTGTTTTATCATTCTTTTTTTCGTTTTAGATAGTTGTAAGCCACTGTTCGAAGAATTTTACCACTTTGGAAGTGTCTCTCGCGCAAACTATTCAGTTTAGAAAAAAATGATATTAGAAACCTCAATATAATTTTTGAAGACCTAAGCATAGATACCCCACACGTATGGGTTTGATGAAAGTTTCAGTTCTAAGTATGGGGAACCCCCAAAATTTATTGTTTTCTTTTTATTTTTGTGTAAAAATCTTAATGCGGTTCACAGCATATATCTACTTACCAAGTTTTAACACTATAGTTCTTCTAGTTTCGGAAAAAAGTGGCTGTCCGACAAACAGACAGACAGACATGACGAATCCATAAGGGTTCCGTTTTTTGCCATTTGGTTACGAAACCCTAAAAACAATATTACGCTTTTAAGACCGTTAGATTACTGTTATTACATAGTTCAATATTTGTTATAAATAACTTTTTTCGAGGAAGTTACAGTATTCTAAAGATACAAGTAGCTGTAACGCTCGTATCTTGATACTAATTAAAGCTTCTTATTCAATTTTAGAACTACTCTATTACTTTGAGTTCTTTCAGAGCAAAAGCAATGCTCTAAAATACAATTTTAAAATATGTACTGTAAGACATTATTCCACGTTTGCGAGTGCACAATGCGACGCCATAGTGTTCATCTGAGACACGGCTACGACTCAAAGAATTTGATATTTCTACTCCCTGCGAGCGACTGAGTGCACAGGAATACACGTACCAAGAACAAATAGAAAATACTATTCCTACGTAAAAATGCAAAGGAAATTGAATTGCAATACTTACTTTGCTTTTGGCTAATATATTTTTACGGGGTCTTATTTATTTTTTCATGATTAGCATACCTTTTTTCTTTTTAGATCGGGTAATTGAACAGTATATTAGTAAAAAAAGTTTGGTTTTTGAAATAACAATGTTTAGTGAACGTTGTGATGTTTGTTGTTGACGTAAATTATACAACACTAGCACTTAGCCCGCGTGAATTTTATCAAGCATCCATATTTTTTTGATAATGCAATATAGCCTATAGCACTCAGGGACGTAAGACGTAGGAACGTAGCTTTCTATTGGTAAAAAAAAATTTGAAATCGAATGACTAGTTTCGGAGATTACCTCTAACGTATATAAACTTTTTTTTAATCTTTATTTTATTAAGGGGTTTTTCTGTGTAGAAAACGTCATCCTGATGAATGACTTCAAAATGAACCTAAAAAACAAAAAATATATTAGTCTACCCGCAGCCTTATACCTATAATAATAATATTAAAAAGGACCCTAGCTTCATCCGACAAAGGTGAAGCCAGAACGCTATTATAAAATAAAATCCTACACTAAAGTGGTTATCCCCAAAAGCTTGACGTCTTTGAACCCCAACACGGCCACACTCCGCCAGTATGTGGTGAGCATCTTCCACGACTTCACAAACAGAACAATTTGGCGAGTCAACCTTACCCATCATAAACCCAAAACTATTGAGCGGAATATGGCCGGATCGAAGCCTCAATGCTATCACCACTTCTTGTCTATTCATTCTACTCATGTGAAACCAGCGGCAACGAGGAAGAGAGGGTTGAATCATTTTGTACCAAATGCCCTTTGTCAATGACCTTTCATCAAAATATTCTGACCATGACTCAAAACATCTATTTCTTACTATAGAGAGGGTAGAAGTTCCGTATGCCAAGGAGAACAACTATAAAGTTCTCCATCCGACCCGGCTTCGTTTGCTAAATGATCAACTACCTCATTACCCTCCAGACCCACATGAGAAAGAATCCATTGCAGTACGATTATTTTACCTTTATTGACAATATCATAAATGGATCTTAAAATGGTATAAGCCAGCGGAAGCCCTCTAAAAGTTTCAGTACACTTAATCAGGTGTAGAAGAGCACTTTTCGAGTCACATATAAACTTTTGAAACCAATTTTACCTGTTTATAATATTAGTAAACATACAAGTATAAGTTATGACGAACTCACGAAAGAAACGATATTTATTTTTTGCCAGAAAATATGACATCGGTGGGGAAAATATAACATTTTACTAGCGTTTATCTTTTTCCCAATTTCTGCGAAAACGTAATTTAGCGGAAAATGAGGCTGATAAATTATAAGGAAAGTTTATGCATTTAATTTAATAAAACAATGTGCCAGTAATAACTTTCGCGAGCGCAAAGATTTTATTCAAATGTATTTCTAGATTGAGTGACGTATCTGTAATACATTCAGAATACAATATCAGCACCTACAATACAATCAGATTGAAAGAGCTAAAAAGTAGGATCCTTTTTTTCAGGCTGTGAAGTGGAATCGCAAAGCCAAATAGACGATAAATAAAATGCTACCCATTCTGCACTACTCACACAAGTCACTGAAGTCCGAGACTCGAGAGTGACAAAATATAACATAAGCTTTTAAGATTTCACTACTTAGACATCAAACTTATAACCCTTAGTATATACTTATGCCAGATTAATCTCCTGTATCCAAGATCTAATTCTCTATCAAACTCGAGGTACTTAACTAAGTGCCTTTCTCTAACTTATTAAAACTTTAACAACGTACCCACTAAGCAGAGCGTAGAACATTGAAGTCGCTACAGCAATAATGTTAGTTCAAATATGCTCACCAATGGGTTAACAAAGCCTATATAATCAGGACACACTTGAGCAAAGTCTAATAGAAACTTAATACTCACACATATTCCCGTTACTAAGCTAAGGGACCCGGATCTTTGTCACGTCACTGTCAAGTAAAAGTCATCCTTTATTATTACGTGCAATATTAATTGTGTGTCGAGAGCTCATATCGCACGCCATTGTGCGACTAATGACAAAAAGATGAGACCCGAAACATGATACATTAAGTATTTAAGTGTGGAACATAATGTGCGTATTAATCTTATTAAAGCTTCGTGGTGGATATGTTAAGTATGCTTAAAAGGGAGTTACTGTGGTATTTTTTACATTTTACAAAAAACTTTGTAAAACTAGCTTCGGCCCGCAACTGCGGCCGGGGGAAAATCAAATGTATTATTATATCCTATAACATTCGGCAATAGAGTAGCTTTCTATCTGTGGAAGAATTTTGTAATCAGACCAGTGGCACAGTTCGACGAGGCGATACACCCCGCCTCCCTCCGAAACACTGTTCCTTACCTCTACCAGCATTGAACCTGCTCTCAAAACTGCCTTTAAAACGCACACAGACGCACGTATTTGTACAGTCTGTTATTTTAGTTGCAGTGTAAGTAATTAAATCGTTTCGTTTGTATGGAGTGTCGTAGGTGTGCCAGTGGGTACTTGCAGAGACCACCTCTTATTTATTTTTTTGTAGAGTTAATATTATAAAGGTTATAATTATAGACCATAGAACACGAAGATCCATCGTCTATAATATTCAACTACACAGCAGACACATTTAAAGATGTAACTTTGCGATAGGCATAAAAAAACACATCGACTAAAGATAAGTTTCTGTGTAGCTAAGAGAAATCCTGAAACGTTTAAGTAAAATAAAGTAGTCGCCATTCATAGCAATCATTTATAGGACCGTTGGCACCGTTGCGACATTCATTTTTGTTTTAGCTCAAACCGGGTCATAAGGCAAGTCTACACGATGTTATAAACTTCTTATGGTGCCCGAAAAGGCGAGCATAAAAACACGTAATAATAACACCAACACATTAGGGTCATATTTTCAAGATTCCTTGCTGGAGTCTGCGAACAACATGTCGCCATGGCAACGCTTCCGCTGAGGAAATTGCCTCTCCCCCGCGTTCCATAAATCAAGTCTCAGGTAAAATTTAATATCATTGCACGAATCAGGGTTCATCTTGCTAGTTGACATTTTGTTTTTAAAAATAGCCACGCTCCAATTTTCCGTGCGGTATTGTTGCGGTCGTAAAGAATGTTTGATCAATTGTGTCACATATATGGCCAAATATTCAAACATTACTCAATTTTAAGATGCCGTTAAGGGTCTTCGCCCACGTCAGACAATCGGTGACCGATGTTTTGTCGGAGAGAAATGGAACATATGACCAATATATCAACGCGGATGTCCCACAAAAAGTCGGTCTCACGAAACTATCAAATAATCGACCGATCTGATAATCGGTCCTACAACAAGTCTGACGTGGGCGGGCAGCCTAAGTCTGTCACAGTCACTAACTTAAGCTCTATCCACACATATAAGGGCCGTACCCGGGACAGGGATGGTCCGTGGCCGTGTTAAGACCGTGCCCGTGATCCGAACCGCGTCAGGGCTGCGTCAGAGACTATTTGTTCACACACGTCAGGGACGTAATCGCACCGTGGACAGGCCGCGACCTTCCATCTGTACCCCTCTGTCACCATTTTATTATATATATAACATACTAGCTGACCCGACAGACGTTGTCCTGTCCTTATCTACCTACTTACCTGCCTATTTACCTACCCTACTCCTACCGTACACCTACCCTACACCTACCCTACGCCTACCCTACACCTACCCTACACCTACCCTACACCTACCCTACACCTACCCTACACCTACCCTACACCTACCCTACACCTACCCTACACCTACCCTACACCTACCCTACACCTACCCTACACCTACCCTACACCTACCCTACACCTACCCTACACCTACCCTACACCTACCCTACACCTACCCTACACCTACCCTACACCTACCCTACACCTACCCTACACCTACCCTACACCTACCCTACACCTACCCTACACCTACCCTACACCTACCCTACACCTACCCTACACCTACCCTACACCTACCCTACACCTACCCTACACCTACCCTACACCTACCCTACACCTACCCTACACCTACCCTACACCTACCCTACACCTACCCTACACCTACCCTACACCTACCCTACACCTACCCTACACCTACCCTACACCTACCCTACACCTACCCTACACCTACCCTACACCTACCCTACACCTACCCTACACCTACCCTACACCTACCCTACACCTACCCTACACCTACCCTACACCTACCCTACACCTACCCTACACCTACCCTACACCTACCCTACACCTACCCTACACCTACCCTACACCTACCCTACACCTACCCTACACCTACCCTACACCTACCCTACACCTACCCTACACCTACCCTACACCTACCCTACACCTACCCTACACCTACCCTACACCTACCCTACACCTACCCTACACCTACCCTACACCTACCCTACACCTACCCTACACCTACCCTACACCTACCCTACACCTACCCTACACCTACCCTACACCTACCCTACACCTACCCTACACCTACCCTACACCTACCCTACACCTACCCTACACCTACCCTACACCTACCCTACACCTACCCTACACCTACCCTACACCTACCCTACACCTACCCTACACCTACCCTACACCTACCCTACACCTACCCTACACCTACCCTACACCTACCCTACACCTACCCTACACCTACCCTACACCTACCCTACACCTACCCTACACCTACCCTACACCTACCCTACACCTACCCTACACCTACCCTACACCTACCCTACACCTACCCTACACCTACCCTACACCTACCCTACACCTACCCTACACCTACCCTACACCTACCCTACACCTACCCTACACCTACCCTACACCTACCCTACACCTACCCTACACCTACCCTACACCTACCCTACACCTACCCTACACCTACCCTACACCTACCCTACACCTACCCTACACCTACCCTACACCTACCCTACACCTACCCTACACCTACCCTACACCTACCCTACACCTACCCTACACCTACCCTTTTTTTTTTTTTTTTTTTTTTTTGTCCCTATGAAAATGCTCATGCATACGCCCGGGCTCGGGGGAGCTCGGGACGTTATGTGAGACTCCTGGGAAGACGACCCAGACCTACTCACTAAAAACACAGGGGAGACCCTCATCGCCGTGGAGGGAGCGCCCCAGGATCACTTTAGTATTCCACTGAGGCGCTCCGGCGGAATGGTGTTCGGCCAGTGCAGGGTGCCTCGGGGTTCACGGGGCACTCTCAGGCAAGTGGACCTATTTCGGATGCCCGGGTCCCCCGACCCGGACACCCAGGCCACTATAGCGGGGGTTGAAGATGCGCAAAGCGCCGCCTTCTTCTCCCCGGCCTCTGTCGGCGGAGTCCCCCGACCCGGACACCCAGGCCACTATAGCGGGGGTTGAAGATGCGCAAAGCGCCGCCTTCTTCTCCCCGGCCTCTGTCGGCGGAGCGCGTCTGCATGGACGTCTTCTTCTCTGACGCGCTCCGCGGCCTCCTTCAGCGATATGACGGATTCGCAGAAGGAGACCATTGCTTCCCAGCATGTCTCGCTGTCCAGCATGGCGTTGATGATGCTGGGCAGCGTTAGGTCGCATCCTGTAATTGCGGCCAGGGTGTACCGTTGTGGCGCCCAGGCCGCGCACTCTTCTAAGGTGTGACGCGCCGTGTCTACAGGCGCGTCACACTCGTGACAGGCAGGTGTTGGTTCTCTTCCGGCTATCTGGTGCAGGTACTTACCGAAACAGCCATGGCCGGTAAGCACCTGCACAAGACGAAACGTCAAGGCCCCATGCCGGCGGGAGAGCCATCGGTCTAGGTGGGGGCGGATTGCTGCCACAGTCATCTCGCCAGCCACAGGAGACTCGAGCTCATTAGCCCATTTGCGGACGAGAGCTCTGTGGCTGACCGCCCTGATCCGCTGCACCTCTTCTAAGCTAGGGCGCTCACCCCTGGCCCTCAGCTCCACACGGTGTCGATAGACATCTGCCAGAACTTCGGCTTGAAGCAACCACGGTGGGTCGCCGGCGAGCAGAGTGGCCGCCGTCCACGACACCGTGCGGTAGCCCCGGATGGCTCTCACGTCGATGACTCTCTGTGGCCTTTGCAGCAGGGTCCTGTTCGCAGCGTTTAAGGCACTGACCCATATAGGGGCCCCGTACATGGCCATGCTCCGTATCACTCCGGAGTACAGTTTCCTACAAGTGGAGTCGGGGCCACCAATGTTCGGCAGCAACTTCCCAAGGGCCGCTGCAGTATTTACCAGTTTCGGGGCGAGTTGGATGAAATGCGCCCCGAAGTTCCATTTTTCGTCTAACACCAGACCCAAATATTTCATTTGGGCCTTGATGTCGATTTGCACCCCCTGAACGCGAATGGTGATGTTTGCGCCTCTAGGGGGCCCCTTTCTAGGTCCATGGAAGAGGACGGCCTCTGTTTTAGAGAGGGAGACCGCCAGCCCTAGTTGTTGGATGCGACTCACCACGAGATTCGTGGCGTCCGCACCAAGCCGTACCGCCTCCTCGTAGGACCCAGCCCTGACAGTGACGAGGGTGTCGTCCGCATAGCAAATCACCCCTGCACTGGGTGGGAGAAGTCCCCGCAACAGCCAGTCGAAACCCACGTTCCACAGGTTAGGCCCAATAACTGAGCCCTGTGGAACACCGCAACTCATGCGACGGCGGCAGAGTTCTCCATCTCCGCCTTCCCATACAATCACCCTATCCTCGAGGTATGATTCCAACACCCTCCTGAGATAAAGAGGCACCTCATGGTACCGGAGCGCCTCTCTTAGGGTCTCAAAAGGGAGGGTGTTGAAGGCGTTTTTAACGTCGAGTGAAACCGCCAAGACGACCTCCCCTCGCGCGATCGCTGCCGAGGATAGGGTCTTTAGTGCGGCCAGAGCGTCGATGGTAGAACGACCTGCCCTGAACCCATACTGTGCGTCGGATAGATCAGGTCCGACTTCATCCAAGTGCTTGACGAGACGGTCTGCAAGAATTTTCTCAAACACCTTGCCCACCTCGTCAAGCAGCACGATTGGCCTGTATGCGGAGGGGTCCTCCGAAGGACGACCTGCTTTCTGCAACAGGCACAACTTTCCTTCCTTCCACAGCTTCGGGAACTGTCCGGTAAGAATGCACCGATCGAACAGTTCCCGAAGCTGGCCTTCCAGGTATTCCGAAACAATCAAAAGAATCCGCCCCGGAATTCCATCTGGCCCCGGTGCCGTTTTTTTGCCCCGCAGCCGCAGCAATGCCACACCCATTTCCGCCTCTGTGACGAGAGGGGCGTCAATTATGTCCTCCCTAGCTGAGAAGAGAGGGGCCATAGTAGGAGGTAAGTGTCCCGGATGGTCTGGGAACAGCTCCTCCACTATGCTTCGCAGGAATGCTGGCTGCAGAGACTCGGTGAGTGGAGCACCTAGAGTACCGAGCTTTTTCCTCGCCGCACGGTACGGCCGCCCCCAAGGGTCCCGATTCAGACTCTCGAGGATTTCCTTCCAGGCGTCGCTCTTAGCCCGACTTATTGCCAGCTGCAGCTCCTTTTTTGCGCGACGATAGGCAGACCGCAGCTGGTCCTCGAGGTCTGGGTCATGGCCGTTGCGTCTACGACACCGGACAAACGCCCGACGGGCCCTATTGCACGCTGCCCGCAATTCCCTTATCGCGGGCGTCCACCAGTATACTTGGCGACGGTTTGGCATCCGTCTGGTTCTGGGCATGGCCGCATTACACACCGCAGAAAGAGCAGTACGTATTTGAGAGGCTAGCTCATCTACGTTGTTGTTTGGTGGAGCATCTCGCGATATCCACCGTCGTACAATGGCTGCCTCCTCAGCTAATTCCCTATTTAAGCGGCTGAGGGACCACCGAGGGAAGTGACTTTGAGCTCTAGAACCGTTGGTCGTCGTCGTCTCGATGGAGGACACTTCGAAACAGATATAAAGATGGTCCGATAGAGTCTCCGTATCTTCCATGACCCGCCAATTATGGACTCTGCGCGCTATAGTGGGAGAGGCAAACGATACATCCACAACAGAACCTCCTTGCTGACGCACGCAGGTGTGGGTGGTCCCCTTGTTTAAGAGCGATAGGCCCGTGAGGAGGGCCCACACCTGGACGGCTCTGCCGCGGACATCAGTGGCTGGATTACCCCAGGCCCGAGATTTGGCGTTAAGGTCGCCAAGGAATACGATTTGCCTTGACGCCAATCGTCCGACCGCCGCCCTGATGGAGTCGAGAAACACCTCGAACTCCGCTAAGCTGCGGTTAGGTGAAAAGTACGCACCTATGATAGCAAGCTCGCCTCGTCCTGCCACCACGTACCCTGAGCCTCTTTCCAACATCGAGAGTGGAGGACCCCCCGCAGTCTGCGCCAAGACAGCCACATCACCATCCAGGTCCCCTATCCAGTTTGTGTGGGAAGGGACATAGTAGGGCTCACAGGCCACGGCCACATCTATGTCCAACTCCACCATGGACTGGAGAAGGAGGTCCTGAGCCCCGGCGCAGTGGTTTAGATTCGACTGGAGGAAGCTAACATGTCGAGACTGATTCATTCCGTCATTACATTAGCCTCCTCCGGCGCCCCCGCGTTGACAGACACAGCTGCGGTAGTCCCCCCCCCTTTCTTCAGCGGGGGGTTACATTTTCTGCCACCCATAATGTGCCCTGAGGGCTTTCCGGAATCTGCGCATACTGCACAGCGCGGTGCTCGGGTGCAGTCAGCGGATTTGTGGCCGTCCTCGCCGCACCGGAAACAGAGAGTGTCTCGGCTCACTTCGAAGGGGCACTTAGGCCTTGTGTGCCCAATGCCCATGCACTTATAGCAGCGCAGGGACCCTACACCTACCCTACACCTACCCTACACCTACCCTACACCTACCCTACACCTACCCTACACCTACCCTACACCTACCCTACACCTACCCTACACCTACCCTACACCTACCCTACACCTACCCTACACCTACCCTACACCTACCCTACACCTACCCTACACCTACCCTACACCTACCCTACACCTACCCTACACCTACCCTACACCTACCCTACACCTACCCTACACCTACCCTACACCTACCCTACACCTACCCTACACCTACCCTACACCTACCCTACACCTACCCTACTTTTTTTTTTTTCTCTCCGTAAGAACCATCTTCGTACTTCAAGGAATATTATAAAAAAAGAATTATCCAATTTGGTCAAGCGGTTCGCAAGTTATGCGCTTACCAACACATTTAGCGATTCATTTTTATATATAAGAAGATATGCGTACCGCTTCTATTAAAAACTCAACATTATTTTCTTTTCTAATATGCGCAACATGCTTGGAAAATATCGTCAGGGCCCGGGCCGACGCCGTTACGTACCCGTGCACGTCACGGCGTCTGCCCGGGCACTGAAGCTCCGTCGCCGGCCCGGACACGGACGTGTGTGAACGAGTTCATATAAAATGTTCACAACTACATTTTTTCACGGACACGGACCGTCCCCGTCCCGGACACGGCCGATATGTGTGGATAGATCTTTAAAGTGATAGAGACAGCACGAGACTTAACGGCATCTTAAAATTAAGTAGCGTTTGTAACGTTTTTACTCTTAAAACTATTTCATTTTATTCTGTACTAGCACTTTCCCCGCGACTTAGTTCGCGTGATTATTCTCGCCGAGCCCTAATTTTTTGAAAATAAAATGTAGTCTATCCACTTAGTGATAACATAGTTTCCAATTGGCGTAAGAATTTTCAGAATCAAACGATAAATGGACTATCCAACACAAAAAGATTTTTTCAATTCGAACCAGTAGATCCTGAAATTATAGCGCGTTCAACCAAACAAACAAACTCTTCAGCTTTATAATATTACTAGCAACCCGACTCGGCTTCGCATGAGCCTATAGCCTTCCTCGATAAATGGACTATCCGACACAAAAATAATTTTTCAATTCGAACCAGTAGATCCTGAGATTAGCGCGTTCAACCAAACAAACAAACAAACTCTTTAGCTTTATAATATTACTAGCGACCCGCCCCGGCTTCGCACGGGTGCAATGGTGATACTAAATATATTATAGAATACGACTTTGTTTAATACTATGTGTAGTGATTGGATATGGAATAATACTGTATTGTTTAAAATAGCTTGGTAAATAATATACGATTATCTTTATACACAATATTTACAGCTGTTTTTTCATGAGACAGTACAAACATGTTTTTTTTAAAGTTATTCTCGAAAGCGCGACATTATTATAACTGGCCGTATGAGAAACACTCAATGCATAAATCTAAGCGCCAGCCGCTCTACCCCCGCTTTTTAACACTGTGATATCTTCTAATGTATTGATTTTAATGATATGCTATAAAGGGCAATTTTGATCTAAATGAAATGCACTACGTATCTAAAACATTTAATTTGGTAAGGAATAAAATTGTATTGTTTAAAATAGCTTAGTATGTAACCCATATCTTATTTGTAATATGTAAAAGATAAAAATGGTTACTGTGGGTTATCCTTATGAGATAAATATATACTGCCGGGGACTTTTTTATCAATCTTTTTAAGATATACAATTTCGTAGTACATAAATTGATATATCTCGTAAGGTTTTGCAATGTAAGCGCATAAAAATATGTTTATTACGACCTCACATTACTCTTAGAATTTCTTGGTTTTCTGCTACTATAATATTATGCATGTATCATACCTATAAACCTTCCTCTTGAATCACTCTATCTATTAACCCGCATCAAAATCCGTTGCGAAGTTTTAAAGATCTAAGCATACATAGGGACAGACGCAGCGGCGGACTTTGTTTTATAATATGTTGTGATATAATTATATAATATAATATATTAGTATTAGTATAGATTAAGTATAAGTATATAAGTATAGATTTGCTCAATCTTTCATTGCCTCACTGATATTGCCCGGGGCGATAGTGTCAAGTAACGAGGTAACTTGATGTTTCTCATTATTTCTATACTCCTGTGTACACTACTGATATTCCTCCGCGGAAGGATGTTTTCTTATATATTACACCAATTAGTAATCGGAAACGTCTCCATATCACTTATAAGTAGGATAAATTATTATTACGAGAGTTACCTACCCGTAATTATGAGAATATCTGAGCTTAGTTGAGTTACCAAAGCTATTTTTCTTAAATTAAATTTTACATTTACTTATTTCATGCAAAAATTAGGTTATTATCTTCATCGTACCTACACGATCTAGAGCTACTGAGCTCTTGTCCACGTGACATGATCTTTTGCAACCCACATAAAATATCAAATCCATACTATTCGATACTTTAATATTATAAATGCGAAAGTAACTCTGTCTGTTACGCTTTCATGATGAAACGGCTGAACCGATTTAGATGAAATTTGGTATGTATATAGCTTGAACCCCAGGGAAGGACATAGGCTACTTTTTATTCAGCGACTTCGTCTGCATCCACTATAACCGACATTCACGCGGACGAAGTCGCGGGCAAAAGCTAGTTGTTTTATAAGTTGGTCATTTAACCTTGAAACCACTAGTAGTAGTAGTAGTTCTTATTATACTCACTTTTGACCTTTGGTAAAATACATAAGCAAATATTATGTAATGTCCATCGAACCGTGAATCACGTCACTACAACTATTTGTTCGAATCTCGAAAACTTTAAACGCTCATAACCGAAGCTTGAAACAAAAGAAGTAACTGTTTCCGTGTAGGGCTCGAGACTGGAGTGAACTCGAAACGTCGAGAACTATTCCAGTCGGGAGACAGACTAGGAGTTGAACAAGTCAGCCAACGTTTCTCTCACGATAGTACTTGAGCTGATGTCGACTTATCTGCAGCGCGCCTCTAACTACACACAGAAGAGTCGTTCAAACAACCGAGTCTACTACAAGTTTCAAGCGCTGCAAGTATGAGCGGACTAATGAATTTAATTTAACTTAATTATGTTGGTGGCTTAGAGTTACAATGCTGTGCTAAGAAGTGAATTAGAAGTAGAAGCGTATTTTCACGAGACACTTAAAACAGCATTCAGCATTGAGCATTCTTACTTTTATCTTGATTTTAGCTAGGAAAACTAAACTTAACTGCTCAATGAAAGACATTTTATTTTTGTACTCGTTTGTATTATTTATTACATTATGTTATCAAATTAATTTTATTTTCACCAGATAGGTAGGATGAGGGATGGATTTATCGAGTGGGATAGAGGCCTGAACAGGGTATAAAAAATAGATATTCAAAAAATATCGCCTATTATACGACTGACCCAGAAAGAGGGTTTAGATAGTCATTGTAACAATTTCTAATAAAATCCTTAGTTAGTGGACCTAAGCGTCTGTATTTGTCTCAACTATGAAGAACTACGCCAATCATAGAGCGACGAGTGAGTAGAGGCGGTGCATGCCTGGCGCAGTCAAGCGAGAAGCGTAGTGTTTTCATAAGCCTACGCTCACTCACTCACTTTACAAATTCACACACCTTAAGTTACACAACACACATATTACAACACTATCTGCTTTTGTAGAAGGTGCTATGTATTACAGACAAATGATTATTCACGTCATCATCATCATTATCATCATTTCGGCCGAAAGACGTCCACTGCTGGACATAGGCCTCCCCAAGGGGGGATTTGCCATAATCGCCACGCTTGGCAGGCGGGTTGGCGATCGCAATATGGTTGTTACAAAGGCATAGAGAACACTGCTGACCATTCTCTGGAAAGTCCCTTAGTCGCCTCTTACGACACCCACGGGAAGATATGGGATGGTGCTATTCTTTACGTCCGACACCACACGGACCACATAGAGCGCTAATTAAATAAAAACACATATTTTTAATTATTTGTCAGAGTTTATGTAATCTTATCTTGGATTAAAATAGATTTTAGAGTGAATCCACAATTCCGTAGTCCTTTTGTTTTTTTAACGTTTGAGTAGCAGTAAGTGGCGACAATAATATCAAATATTTATCAATTCTTTATGTCCTGGCTTTTTCTTTCTTTCCACGAAGGTAAGAGTAATTAACGTAATACATAAAGTTAATCTTTCTTATACATATTTTCAGAAAATAAATTCGACACAACAAAATACAACTCAAGATCCTCTACTCCTCATTACCTTCTTTACCTCAAACAGGCAAATATTTTGTTTGCGTATTTTATTTACGCTTTAAATAAAATTATTCTCTTCATAAATTGCTTCGCAAGCGTGCGCACTCCTAAATAACATTATTATGACATTAGGCTTACACCGAAAATAGTAATTGATAAAAAATGGGGCCGACCACCGTCGGCCATTTGCGACGTAACAGATTCTGGGTCGGAACTTACGAGGCACTTTAAAATTTACATGTGTCGGTTATTGCACGAACACCGTGCTTAATGTGAAAAATTACCTTGGATCATATTTATTTGCAACTGATAAAGAATAATGAATGATTACAAATCAAATTCATCCTAGGCAAGCGTGCTCCATCTTAGGCCGCCTCATCACTTAAGATCAGGTGAGTTGCGGTCAAACGCAAGCCTGTCCTTACATACGCATATAACTTCCGAATGACTCCACCTAATTGGACAATTCTTTTTTGTTCGGTATTGCCAGGACAAGAATTGTAAATTGTGATTTGTAAATAAGTAATAACATACAAAATTGCACCCGTGCAAAGATGGAGCGGGGCGCTAATTAGAATACAAAAAAAAATTGGTCGTCTGTAAAGTCGGTTTACGGACGATAGTTTTACGTGATAACGTCATAAAGAAACATATATAACTTGCAAATAATGGCTTCCGTCGAGGTGGGCGGAGCTTATTGCTTGGGCCGATAGTGCCTCTCTATCGTTAGTTCCGCGCTCTCGCTTGCACGCTCAGGCTCAGGCGGAACGTGACATTTTTTCGTGCGTGCAGCCGGTGTTCATCGATTTATTAGACGTTATCACGTCAAAAATACAAATACAATTTTGATATTCTTGTAAGTCCGAGTGGATAAAAAAAAGTTGGTATGGCCGTATGGCCCCTAAATTAAACTTCACGTAGTAAGTATAAGTAACACCAGATTGCCGTGATTTATATCCATCCATTACACATTAAACCACAGGATCTTAAAATGAAGCGGCTCATAAAACAAGGGAAACACTCCCAACCCAGTGGCTTTATTTCGTTGATTCGGCAAATGACATTGATAAATGAAGCACTCTATCAATCAAAGCAAATTGTGCTGTAAGCTTTTAACAGGTAGCTTCAAATAAATGGTAGTGTCAAAATATGATTAAAGCGAAATAAATTCTCTCTTTTGTGGATGTAACACGCAGAATACAATATAGAAACTGACAACATTAAAACCACGAAAAGCAGAAAATTGAATTATTTTAAAGCAATAATTGTACAAATATTACGAATGACACATAGAAACTCTTCATTAAATCTTAAAAATATCTCTAAAAAGATGGAAATTAGGTTGGTTGGAATAAGACTAACAACCACCCCACCCCAGCAATTCTATCTTCTGTTTTGACATTTATATACTTATGCCATTTATAAGCTAACTAGCGACCCACCCCGGTTTCGCACGGATGCAATGTAGATGAAACTATTCGTTTAAACCCTCCTCTTGAATCATCAATATATCTATTGATGCAAACCGCAGTAAAATTTGTTGAGTAGTTTAAAAGATCTAAGCGGGAGCGACTTTGTTTTATACTAAGTAAAGATATGTAATGTTATAGAAGACTAGCACTTTCCCCGCGACTTCGTCCGGGTGAATTTGCAATATAGCCTATGTTACTCAGCGATAATGTAGCTTTCGATTGGTGAAAGAATTTTTGAAATCGGAGCAATAGTTCTTAAGTTTATTCGTTACATACAAAAATACAAATCTTTCCTCTTTATAATATTAGTATAGATATAGAAGTATAGATTAGTATAGAAAACACGAATGTACTCAATGCGTGTGTGCTCTATTTGTATATACATAAAATTATAACCACCTTAAAGGGTTATACAGACAACAGACTCCATCTTCGCAATCTTGCCGAGGTGAGCATGACCTGTAACACAGGTTTTACTCTCAAAAACCTATTTCAGGCACCAGTCTCTCACAAAGGTGGAAATAGATAGTTGTAAACCTTTATCGTAAAACTTTTGTGAAGAGAGAATAAATGATTTTATTATTAATATTAATACAACACTGCAGAATATCTCATGCCCTCTCTGTGAAGCATGACGACGACGTGTCGAATTCCACTAAGAAGTTACTGTCAAAAAGATATGTGAATTGTATTGTGAATTTGTGACTACAAAAAAATAATGAAGTAGGCAAGTAATTTAATAAACTCATTTATCTCAGAAAACATCAAGTGGACACTTAAGAGTCCCTCTTAAATAAAGAGCGCTTTATCCGGGTCTTAAATCCTCTAAATTACCAACAAGAGAAATAGGTATTATAGCAAAGTTTGCAATTAAGTATCGTTATACCTTGTAAGGTTTACAAACACAATGCTGCTGATTGAGTCACGAACATAATATCATCTAGTGTCAGCCTCTTAATTGCGTTTTACACATTTTGTTGATTGGCACACTGGAATAGGTGCAGATACCGTCATGGTCTGGGTGCCCCTTAGGGTGTTACCAGACCAATCGATCGATCGTCGATCGACGGCATCGATCGATGGTAGAATGGATTAGTCGACGTCAATCGATAGTTTCTACCATACCAATCGATCGATCGTCGATCGACGGCATCGATCGATGGTAGAATTTATTAGTCGACGTCGACCGAGCTGCTTGATTATTGTTACTGATGGATTATGGCTAGGGTTAATCGATCGACGTCGACCGATGCCATTGACCGGCAATTGATCGATTAGTTAGTGGAACGGTATCCGTCGATCAGCCAAAGCTATCACACCAATCGATCAACGTCGATCGATGTCGATTGATGGCATCGATCGACGATCGATCGATTGGTGTAGTAACACCCTTAAAGTGTTTTGAAAAGGGGGTGGGAATCTAGCTGATATCGCTGTGCGTAAATAATAAATGGTAATACAATCTATACTTCTATACTAATATTCTAAAAAGGTTTGCCTATTTTTATTTTCCAAGATCATGGAGTCTCTGAAAATACAGATGTGATTACAAAAATTATTTCACAATAGTTCGCCTATCATGAATCAAGTTAATCTGTAGATTTTAACCATACGAAGAGATTTGAGTCTGTCTGTCAAAATAAATAATGTCAAAATCATATTTTAAGAGCGCCCTTCCAAGCCGGCCAACGTCAACGCAAGCGTGACTAATTTTTTTTTTTATTTCAACCAACGTAATGTTCGAAAACAACCGAGAGAGTGAGAACGCGATAACATCGCACGAAAATTGGCGCGCGGAGATTTCACAAAGCTTTTTCCAGGAAATTTGTGTTTTTGAAAAAGCCTTAAAGTTTTTGGTAAAAATATGTGTAATTTAAAATCTCCATTACACGTGCAAGGTTTCTCTAAAGCCGCTTTTTTAAATTTTTCAATGTATGAGTGCATTTTATGAACGGTCAAATTTCTGATAAAAATTGTGCTAAAAAGCTGATTTTCAGACGTGTGTACTAAAGTTTCTTTAAAAAAGTTTTGTTTCCGTTACATAGGAACCTAGATATAAACCACAAGATACCTGTGTGTTAAAAATGAACTAGGAACTATGACGGGTTCTCCGCCCTTAATTTAAAATTACAAGTTTGAATGTTTATTTCTTTTTAAATGTCCTATTAAATAAGAAATTATACTGAAAATCATCGCATTTAGGTACAAATTCATCGGCGTAATATCAGTGTAATTTCAACGTCTGCTGAACTCATATCGTTTCATGCCACGCTTTACGGTTCTGCGACTCGTACTCACTCATACTCTTACCCTCAATTTAATGGCATCAGTTTAAAATCGTTATTGTACTTAAACGGTACTCATAATTAATTTATTTGCCGAATTCTATCGACATCAGGTATTAATATATTATTAATACCTATTATTATGGGATTATTTTTCTTTTCGAATTTATTATACTTTACTTATTTATATTTGTTTTATCGTTTACACTTTATTTTTTTGTTTTATCCGTATCTGACCGTGGCATCACTTTGGGCCCTATCAGAATATCAGCGCTGTGACGTTTTTTTAATGTTACAGCACCATGCTGAGATAGGAGCCTTTTGGCCTCATACAGGACCAATTTTCGTTTTCTTGTTTTTTTATTTTTTAATGTTATTTTTGTGTGTTTTTGTCCTGGGGGGACGAATAAATTCTTTTTCTTTCTTTCTTTCAATATAGGTACCAGAGGCCCAGAAAATTTCACTCCTTTCGTCGTATAGCGCTTGCCTGGCCACAACATATTATTAGCGTTACCAATGTCTTATTTATTTATATAATTACCACGGAAAATATGGTGATATCAGTAACAATTTGAAATGGTAATAAGTAAGCAAAAACTTTAACGAACCATAATTACAAATGGTGTGCACAGAGTTTCTTAGGACGGCAGCCGTCTTAACCTTAAAATTGGAAATCCGATTCGTCGTTTGAACTAATTTAATTTTACAAGCTTTTTGGGACAGCCCTGACGTAATAAAATTTGCGCCGATCGAAGGGGAAACTTCTTAATTAGCGGCGGCCTATAACGAAGGCCTCCACGTGACACCCCGCCGATTCAACCACTAGACATTTTCAATTCGTAACTAATTCGCAAAGCGATAAACTCGTGCTTAGATACTAACTTGAGGGAAACTAAGCAATATTCAGTATGTATCTCACGCCGAGAGTTCTGAGTAAATAATACCAGAGAGAAGGCTAGAGGGGATGAAATAGGGAGAATTTAAATTATAATATAGGTTAGTATATATTTATTTTGGCCGTAATACACTTATGAGAGTTCCCTTGTGGGAGATGTGTGCGTATACTTTGATTTACCACAGTAATACATCAAATCTCGGCAAAATGTTACGACTATTCGTGGGAAATGAAAATATATAATTTCCTGCACATCAGTAGGAGCCCGTTCGTCGGATTCAGCATTTCCGTGGAGAGAGCACGGAGCTAGGGAACGAGACGGTGGACGATAGTGGTGAACGTTCGCGTACCACACTAATCGAATGACCGACACGTTCCGTCCCCACTCAAGCAAATTACAGCTGTAACAGCTAGAATAGGTGTCCGACACAGATTGTCGGGCTACTGCTGACCTACAATTTTCCAAGTGTTTTATAAAATTGACTTTTGCTCTCAATTCGCAAACACAGCGGTTTCTTTGCGTTCTTTCTTAAAATTATTTGGCTTTTGTATTCAAAGGTTCTGGAACATAACGCAAAACTTGAAGAGAATGTTATCAAAGGAAACGTTTTGGTTTTGTATAAAGGAATATTTCGTTTATTTCAGTTTCGTATTTGTTGTTGTCAGTCAATGTTATATTGTATTTATAAAAACAGAAAAAAACGCTCAAATAAATAAGATGTTATGCATACTTTACGATGTCAAAAACATCATACATTTCTAATATTGATTACCTATATGTATTTCGCTGTAACATTAACATTTGTGAGAAACAAAATAAGTAAAACTTCAGTAGAATAAACGCTAAGTTATGAAAATCCTACTTTATTTTATTTACAATTTCGAGAAAGTGCATAAACAGTTTACAAAAGCTATTTATCGTGAGTCTCCATTAAATATTTAAAGCAGCAGTTAATATTGAACATTTAAAAGTCAACGAACGCGAATTTTGAATTTCAAACAGTATAAATGATTTATTACCCGCAAGCGCTTTTCATATTTGGAGACTTGGTTCGGTAAAAAAGTTCAATATTAAAAAACTTCGGTGGCCTGTCGATGTCATTATTTCTGCAAGTCGCCCCTGAGTTTACGTAATACGTTTTCAGAAAATTTTCTCGTAAGTTTACCCATTCCTTTATTTTTCATCTCTTTCAGGCATTGTACTGGGAAGTTTGAAAGTACCGATTTTACGTGCGACTGTTTTATTAGGAGCACTTTAGCAGTACCTGCGTTTTTTATTAAAGAATCATGGCGCGATCCATACATTCATTTGTATGAAAAATAAAAAACATTTAGAGGGTTTATAATATTTTCCAATGTCGAGAATACATTACCAGGAGTAGATTGATATTATACTTATCATATTTTTAAACCCCCGCATATTTAAAATATTTCGAAATGAAAATAATACTTTTTAGTTTCATCTCGTTGCCCATTTTGTGTTTATAAAAAAAAGAAAGTGACATTAACCAATCTATCAAATTGGCAGATAGATGTGATAAGTGTATGGGACAAAATTATAATTATTTGTGATATTATTTCCAATTTATATACTTAATAAATTAAATTTCAGTGTGGTGTAGTGTGTCAGTGTCACTGTTACTGTCAGCCGCCGTTTAGTTCTGAAATAATGACCTTTTTTTTAAACTATTCACTTTTAGCATCCATTTTTGTTGCGGGGTTTTAAAAATCTATAGGTGCCTAAGGGCGGGTTGCTTCAACTGTACATTACTGACCGTTAATAGTCAAAAATGGCGCTAACTAACGTCAAAAAAAAATGGGCTGTTTCATAAAATCGTACGTCAAAAAGATACTGTTACCATAACCGACCAGTCAACCTAATTTTGTGTTGTCAAACAGCTACTTTAAACATCAAAATATTATAGAATCTCTTTTTGAATAACTTTAACTGACGGATTTTTATGTCATGAAACAACCCGTTACATTTAACGTACGTTAAACATCTTAAGTCATAGTAATATTTTAACCGTCCGTATGTAACGTTAACCGACTGTTTGAAACAACCCGCCCTAAGAGTATAAGAATTAGAATTTCGACTTCTCTAAAAATCATTATTTTTTTTGTACAAATCCTGCCATGATTCTTTACATTGTCATAGGCTTGCGTTTGGCCGCAACTCACCTGATCTTAAGTGATGATACACGGTCATCAGTCACATTTTTGAAATCAGCGAATTTTTGATGATTCCAAATAGTCAATATCTCAAAATATGTCGCGTGTACCAAATAGCCTTGGACCCTCGATATATTGTAAAAAGTTGTTCTGACTGCGTGTGCATTTATATGACTTTATGTTTGTAAATGCAACCACAGGTGAAATTCCAAGTGAGCTGCAACGGTTCAAACAAAAATCTACTTAAAGACCGCTCCGACTTAGATAGATACAACATACATAAATGCTTTTACGCACAACATTTCAAGAATTTATAATCATTACAACTTATCAGATTTTTTATTATTTCACTGTCTCCGTCCAATTACATCAAATTACCTGATATATACCCCAGACAACAAAGCGAATCCCTACTAATTCTTTCTAGAAACTTCTCAAAGGGTAACCTTTATAATTATTACTTTCGAAGCGAAAAAAAGCCCACCTGTTCCACAACAGGAATGCGAGGCTCTCCCTGAAGGCATTATATAACATTACCAAGAGCCTTTGCAATTATAATTGCCTGTTTTGGGGGTATTTGCTTTCAAATACTCGGACCTTTGGACGTTTCATTCTGTGGTTTAATTTATTCATTTACAGTTTAATTAGGTAGGGGCCAGCTTTGTTGGGACGGATATTTCTTTTGTTATGTTTGAGTTATTAATAATTCCTTAGAGTACCTTGTATTAATTTGTATTGGATTGTGAATGGGTTCACAATATTTAATTCTCAAAAATATATAAAGCCTGTTGAGGATGCTCACTAATTTGTAATCTCGTAAATCGTGTAAAGTGCTGCTAATAATTTTAGTATTCAAATATGTACGTCTACAGGTACTGCTAGTACTAAGGAGAGAGAAGAATGAACACTCTGACCTCAGATTATGACCTTATAAGTCAAAAGGTCTATCTATCTTTACCCCGTGGGGTGTCCGGCTAGAATAGCCCCCCCCCCCCCCCATTTCATCCCGAGGGTGTCGTCGAAGGCGACTAAGGGAAAATCCGGAATCGGGCAGCAGCGGTTTCCGTGTGCTTAACAACACCACTGCGATCCCCAAGACGCCTGCCAAGCGTGGGGATTATAGCAAAACCTCGCCCCCCCCCGCTTATGGGGGAGGCCTTTGTTCAACAGTGGACGTCTTCAGGCTGATGATGATGATGAAGTCAAAAGGTTAGATCTGCCAAAATCAATCAATCAAAATCCCTTAATAAAATTAATTATGTCACACTAATTGGATATGCCAAAAGTGTTACATAAAATAAAATACACGCTTAGAACAGATTCCAATTACTTCGAAAAATAGGAGATTTGTTCACGTGCGTTACTTTCATTTTCCAAATAACGTCGATATTGGGCAATATTAGGGTTGACTTGGCCTAATTAATACCAGTCAGTCTATGAAAAATACTAGTTAAACTAAAGCTAATCACAACATGGTTAGAAAAAGTCTCCCTCTGTAGTGGACACTTGTAATTATTATTACAATCTGTATTCACGAACACAATACATTATTTATTATTTTCTTATTGCCGGCGTTGCTCTAATATTCCGTCGGAACACGGTTTCTGGCGTACATTATTAATGTGTGAGACGTGGCGTCACAGACGCGGTCACTATCTGCGTAGCTTTCTCGTTAACGCTAGAATAGCCCTCACACCGACGTCACACTGTATTTGTATTAACGGACCTAAGTTTATTACACATCACTAGAATAATGGCTGATTTGGCAAGACAAGTAGCCTTCGTAGTAGGTACAATATGGAATGAGAAAATATATCTATAGAAATATAGAAAATTTTGTTCTTGGCATCCTACTTACAAATATTATCTTCTTAAAATGATTTCATATCTGTTTTCGTTTTGATTTCCTCTGAATAAAGCCTTGTTGGCAGACATCTCAGGTAACATTGTTATTTTAGTTAGACAGGTAAGCACGAGACACAAAACAATGTCGCGAATTGCTCCTTTTTGTTGAATTTCTTTTTATGGGTCTCGATTAAATACGTAATGAGTGTGAAATGTGAATAGATACATAATGAAGGCAAAAGTCGCTCTGTCTCTGAATATCATATTCTTAAAATATCATAATCGCAAATCATCATATTATCAGAACATCATATTATCAACACATCATATTCTCAAAACATCATATTCTCAAAATATCATAATCTCAAAACACCACATTCGCAGAACACAACATTCTTATGATACCACATTCAACGTACAGTCCTCAACAGCGTTGAGCTGTGCAGAGTTGGGCAAAGTTTATTTGCATAAGAGTTATTTTCCTGCTATGTAGGTTTAAAAACGCGTGTATTTAGGTCATTATGTGCTTTTAATAAGGAACCAAAAATAATTGTACAATTTTCACGGGTACAATTTTATCAAGAGGTAAAAAAAACAAAAAAAAATCGCACATAATTACCTAGATTTTACTCATTTTTATGGTTCCGTACCTCCAAAGGAAAAAACGGAACCCTTAAAGATCCACTTCGTTGTCCATTTGTCTGTCTGTCGGTCAAGACCCTTTATCTCGGGAACGCGTAGAGGTATCCAGTTGAAATTAAAACTATATACTTAGGTCCACGGTCCCTTGAAGCTGTGAAAAAATCAAACTTCTAAGTTGACGTGAAAAAAAAGATACGGCCGTTTATGTCGCAAAAAACGTACATTTCGACACTCAAGGGAATCTTTTATAGGGTACTTTTCGTTGACCTAGAACTATGAAATTTGGCAAGTAAGCCTTATATACTATAAATACAAAGAAAAGTCTGAAAACTATACATTTGTAATTAAATCATAAAAAAAAAATCTTTTTTATAACGAGTTTTTGTACGCGATTTGGTCCGTGTGAAGGTCGGTTATGAATAATTACCAAAAGATTACCAAAAGTTGTAATTTACACATTAAAATTAATTTTCTAGCAACCGCCTACAAGCTTATGTGGTCCTAGTACTCACTTTAAAGTGGAAAATAAATAAAAGTGAATAAAATCTAGGTCATTATCTTTTAAGTTTTTTAACTCTTGATGAAATAGGACCCATGGTGGCTCCTCATTGAACGCACATGCGTTTTTTATGTCCAAGAGGTTTAACTTTATTCAAAGTTGAATAAAATTAACCAAAGTTTATTTTAATAATTTAACGATAACTGTCTGCACTTTTCTGTCCAAGCTGTTCAACTTTACCATTGAATTACCTTTCTATTTTTAGCGAAGTTCGGTAAGAACTTTGTTAATAATACACACAGGTTAAAAAATGTTATAAAATAAGAATATGATATCCTAAGAATGTTGTGTTCCGCGAATGTGGTGTTTTGAGATTATGATATTTTGAGAATATGATGTTTTGAGAATATGATGTGTTGATAATATGATGTTCTGATAATATGATGATTTACGATTATGATATTTTAAGAATATGATATTCAGAGACTGAGCCGCAAAAGTTACGCATTCTTCATTCAGCATTGCGATCATCTTTTGTTTTAGACTTCTGGTTAATAAGATATTGAAGGTGAAAATTCGAGATTCGCTCTTTTTACGAAATTTTTAAATGTTATAACTAAACTTCACACACAATGTTTTACGTGTGTATGAATGCGCGCTACAATAAATAGAAAGAAAGAAAAACTATTTATTCACGTGAAAGTGACGCACATATTAAAGCAATTTCAGACACCAATTAAAGTTGTATTTCACGTGTAAGTATACGCATACTGCCCGTCAAAATAAGTATTATTTTGATGGTATAGTTGACTGCTAAGCGATGTGTCTACTGCATCCCATATAATTATGTCGTCATCCTGCATTATCCAAAGGAAAAATAATAGACTGACGAATGGTGGGAGTTTAATCGTAACAGTAATCTTCCCTAGGTAGCTTGTCTCCATATGTGATAGTGCCAATGTATCTGTGGGAAATGGTACAATTAGCGATTTGGTCAAGTGATTTGATCCCTAAACTACTTTAGTTGGTTATTTCATCATTTCACTTAACCATTTGGGATTTAATCATATCACTAACTATCACCAGGAAAATGACCCATGACCCAATGGCCGTAATTAACCATTTCCCGGCTACATATCTATACTTTATAAAGAAGAATGAAGAGTTGAAGCTTAAGATTTTGTGTTTGTTTTTGATTTGAACGCGTTTATCTTCAGAACGACTGGTCTAATTCTAAAAAATATTTCGATAATAAGTATCTACGTCATCCCTGGATGCTACATAATATAAGCTATATTTTATCTTAAAAAAAAATGATTGATCCATGATAAATCAAGAGAAAAAGCTAGTCTTTCATATTATGTGATTGACGATTCTCCACCAGCGGTAGGTGATGGACTGAATACATACCAAGTAGATGATTAAGATGTATTGCTGCGACTACGGAAATGAAAGATCTTCTGACAAAACGTTACAATATCCGCGGTCGGTAGGTACAGTTCCAGTTGCCTAGCAGTCAACTCGTCATAAATGAACAGTGTTTAAAACAGCCGTCAAGGGGCTATTAACGACTTTTACAGATTTTAAACTGACAATCACGTCGCAATGTGTAGTGAAAATGATTTGAAAAATATATGTTAAACTAGAACATTCTCTTAATCATTTAGTATGTGAATATTTTTGATTATATTCATATTAAATAGTTTAATTAACTCGTGAAGTTGTGTCTGACGCGGACAAAACTTTGACAATCACACAAAATCTACCAGGTATAATTAAACGAAACTTACATCATCTTACAGACAATTATATTATCTATCTTTTACTATAGGTCTTTTTTTAAGTTAAAGAATACAATCAGTGATGCCAATTTAGCATATTTTATGCTAAATTTAGCATATTTTAATGTGGTTTAGCAAATTTATTTGTTGTTTAGCATATAGCATATTTTTTTAGCATATAAAATAATTATAAAATTAAAGTATAACCATGAAAATTACGTAAATGAGTGCGTAATTATTTCCATTTCAATTAAATCCCTTTGCTATACTGTAAGGGATTTCATTTTTAATTAAATTAAATAATTTATTTTAATTAGTTAATTTATTTTTAATTTGAAATCTTGACGTCAAATGTTCTCTACCGTATTGTGGGGATTCCCCACCAATCTCATTCAATATACCATAGACAAGCAGCATTTTTTCACTCCATCCTTCTTGCATGAAGGAAGTGAGATAAAAATAGGATATACAGTAAAACTTGGTTAAGTGGGACCTGTATAAGTGTGAAATCTCCATAGCTGGAACTAGGGTTAACAACTTTTCAGGTTGGAGAAAGAAAATCAACAGTATTTTAATAAAATGAACAGTGCTTTATTTTGTTCGTACAGTACGTTCTGAAACAAGGGAGGCCTGCGCTGCATCGTGCAACTGTGTGGTGTGGTGAGCCTATAAATGTACCAGTGATATTAAAAACAGTATAATACTGTTTTTAACAACATAGTTGGGAACCCTAGCTTGCACCGATTGTGACACGACACTTTAGCCCTGAATTACCTCTGTTTGTGGGACAATACCAACCTCTATATCTGGGATTACTTCTTTCGATTTTATATCATAAATTGCCTCTATAATTGAGACAGCGAGTACATTTTAGCTCTTTTACCGAGTTTATATTTAAAAAAATACTTTTGATAAATTATTTTCTTTGAATATAATAATAAAAAAATATAAACATTTTAAATATTACGTTTTATTAGACATTAAAATGTTAGCATAATTTTTAGCATTTTTATAAAGCAATTGGCATATTTTTGGCATATTTTACACACCATTTTAGCATAATCTCCATTGGTCTTGTTGGCAACACTGAATACAATCTTTTGTTTCATTTTTTTCGACTAAACTTTGTTTAGTTTTAGTAGAGAGTTTTGGACGCAGCGCATACGATTCTCTGGTCGCTCAAGGTCGCCGGCGTATATCGTCGCCTTAACGTAGGTATGCCTCTTTATATTTTTCAAATTAAATTATAATTCAACAATATTTTCAACACTGGTCACATGGTGCCGAAACCCGATGTACCTATACGTCTTTTACAAATACCATAGCATTTAATTCAACGTTTTAAATTAATATTTTAGGTATCAAACCGTGCGCAAATATTTTCTTTGTACCTATATTCTTTGTTTGTTACATTTCACGTCAAAAACAGTACCTACCTACATCAAAATACTTCACTGGTAACTAAAAACTGATCCTAGAGTTAAATAAACAAAATGGCGTAGAAATAAAACAATCTAGGGTCACATTTGCAGTTATAAAAGACTTTTATAATCTAATCCTATTTCCGATACTCAATTTCGTTAGTCGCTCAGTCGAGGTCGATCGTGAACTAAAGTGCTTTCACGCCAGCTAAGCTATTAATTTTACTTCAAACTAACGTCCACCGGCCATTGTATTTGCAGCTATACGAGTTCTTGTAGGTATAGGTGTGGGTAAAGTTAAATCGTGTAAAGTTTTTGTTCAGGAAAAATTTCAATTTTGTAGTAAATTGGATAGAACTAAGGATTTATAATATAACTAGCTTTCGCCCGCCGCCGCTTCGCCTGCGTGGTTGGTTGATAAAAAAGTAGTCTATGTCCTTCCCCAGACTTCAGACTCAATTTTATCACAAACGTTTCAACAGATTAGCCGTGAAACATACAATCACACAGATAAGCAAACGGACAGACACATACTATAATTTTTGGAGAGGGTTACCTAAAGCGGTTTCACTTGTTGTACGGCAGCAGCAAAACATAAAAACTGAAATGAATATAGATGACTGACTAGTATATAGTATGTACATTGGTAATTATCGACATGTTTTGAACTGGCGTCTGGCGATAGGAAGTAAAAGAACCGATTCGATGGTAAGCTTGTCCTTGTATTGTGAAGGTCGGGCAAAATCCTGGCATTCAGACAATTTTACCTGCTCCAGAAGCAGACATATAAAAGCACGTATGGCAGGTTCTTATACTTCTTAGTAAACAGCGAGACCCATCTGTGTCATTAGAGAGAAGTTCTCTTAAAGGTTCAACTGGCTCGTCTATAGAATGATTGGCTACTTTCCCACTCGAACAACACATACCTACTGCTTCTTCTTTCCACTCTCTTCCACTCTCTTCATCACACTCTTAAGATTTCTGCAATATTTGCAATCTTCATCTCATTGCTTCTATTTATATAGACTTGTGAGTTTCTTAATCAAGAGTCTCGTCATACCCAAACACCTTCCACTTGTTTCTTGTAAATGTTTGACGACCCTGTGCTGCCCTTCCAGCAACTGCACGTCTGCGAGATTCAGCTGCTTCAAAGGTTTCAGTGGCTCTTTGGAATGCCATGTAAGTCGCCTGCTGTTGCCGTCGGTTTTGGGACGGTTCTGGTGTCTCCCCCAAGTAGCAAAATGTAGTCCTGTACATATCTTAGGAGCATTCATTTTTACTCCTATAAAAATCCTACAAACGTTAATAGTGCCGCATTTGGGCGCAGTTAATAGGAGTATTTCGCCCTATAGTAGTTTTGTTATTATCGGGTAAAATGCAATTCGGTTTTATAAAGATCCGGTAAACGCACTGGATCCGCTTGATTACTCCTGCAAAGTTCTAGCGCGTGCCATTACTGGTGTTATAAGTCCTGGAATAATCTGGTACCTGCTGCTACCGGTGTAATTGACAAAACAGATGAGATTTTTTTTTTTCTGGTTAGTACAGTGCGTATTTAGTGGGAATATTTCAAACAAAAAAATTGGAAGTAGTCCACATGAATCTATTAGCATACAATTAAATTTTGTTTCTTGACTGTCGTATTGAATGCCTACTCAACTTGCGAAAATAATTTTATTGATAAATGTATCGATGATAATCAACATATTTTTATGCCCCTTTAAAATTAAACTTCTAAATTATTTGTATTTTCAATAAAAATAAACAAAATACTTAACCGCCATCATCACGCCACACTATGGAGTTTCTCAGGAGCTTTATAAGACTATTTAGTCTAAGTAAAACTGTTACAGGACTTACCATATTCACCATATTTAATTTTTAGGGTTCCTTTACAAATATATTACAGTTAGAACCACATCTCTAAAATATCTATATTATTTTATTTTATTTAAAATCATTGAAAGCTCAGTTATGACTAAATGTGATCTATTCTTCTTATTCAGCAACATTCAGATGAGTTTTCTTCGCCATTTTCGAGATCTATTTCGATTTCTCGTTGTACGAAACCATGCCAAACTTAGTCAAACTCTGTTTGATTCAAGCAATCTAGTAATAACAAATATAGGACGCATAGTGGTACAATTTTACCTATAAAAATCGGTGGGCGTGCTAGTTTGGAGCCTAAAATCCATTAGAAGTCACGACTAAGACCAATCAATCCTGTAATATATTACCTATAGCAGCTATACCTAAGACGTACATAGGAGTACTCATGTTTTTTAAAGGAATTAAACAAGACGTTAAAAAGAATAAACGATCTTATTAAATGTGTTTATAGGATGAAAAATGACATTATGCTAAATCGTTTTATTAAACACTTTTATAGGACTACAACTCTAGTTACAATATTATAAAGTGATCCTGCAAACGTTTATAAAATTACGTTATAGAATCAAAAGTGCTTCTTGCGCAAATCGCATCATCAGATGCTGTATTAGGATGAGTGATCTTTGGCAAACCGTTTACTGGATTCCTATAGGGCGTTTTGTCTTATTAGTTAATGATTATAGGAGAATTTTGCGTAGCCCATTGTGACACCAGATACTCAGCATGCTGTTGCCGTCGATTTTGGGAGTATTCTAGTATCTCCGCAGCCCATTATGATACCAGATACTCAGCATGCTGTTACCGTCGATTTTGGGACTATTCTGGTATCTCCGCAGTCCTTTGTGACACCAGATACTCAGCATGCTGTTACCGTCGATTATGGGACTGTTCTGGTGTCTCCGCGGCCCGTTGTAACACCAAATACTCAGCATATGTTGCCGTCGATTTTGGGACTGTTCTGGTGTCTCCGCAGCCCATTGTGACACCATATACTTAGCATGCTGTTGCCGTTGATTTTGGGACTGTTCTGGTGTCTCCGCAGCCCGTCGTGACTCCAGATACTCAGCATGCTGTTGCGATGCCAGGTACACACGGCTACACATCAAGCTATACATTTCCTGTTTAAGCTGACCTGTCACTGTATGTATATTCTATACAAAGCGAGATCAGCTTATACTGGAAATATCGTGTGTACTCAGCGTGTTGTTGACGTCTATCTAGGGACTGTTCAGTTCTGATCATGTGTATTCTTTGTTATCCACCATTCGGACCCACAGAGTAGAGTCGGTCGGACTGCCGTTTTGTACACTTCCCTTGGTCTGTATGGGAATTCGTGTGTAATACTACACACCTGTAGGCGATCGGCATTTTTGCCACGCTACGCTATTTGAGGCGGTGAGCACCAGAGTGGCCTATCTTTTCCAGACACAATTAAAATGCTTTGTGTCTGGAAAAGATAGGCCACTCTGGCGCTCACCGCCTCATTTATAATCAGCATGTTTTATCCAAAATAATATTTGTACGCCAATGACGGCTTGACATAGATGGTCAATAAAAATCATAACACCTGTAACTGACCTACCTACGTTGAACAAATAAATGTTTGTATTTGTATTTGTACGTTAATTCTGTGTATCACATGGGTGTCAACGTTAGTATCGGGTGTGTGTGAGCATGGAGCCTAAGTGTTTAAACTTCTCTACGGCAGGAATTGGCGTCGTTCCTAAGTAGATGGTTTCAGGTGTAGTATTCCCGATATAGATCTTTTTTCAACCGACTTCAAAAAAAGGAGGTTCTCAATTCGATTTGTTACGCAGTTTCTCCGCTAAATGAAAACCGATTTTGAAAATCCTTTTTTTAATAGATAGGGTACTCGTCTCTTGTTAAATCTATACATTTCCATCATAATCTTGATTGCCTGTATAGCGTCAGTAGTTGACCTGGGTGCTGTGAAGCCAAACTGATTTGGAGGTATTTCTGTAATATTTGTCGACATTATTTTATTGATGGCTCTTTCCCATATCTCTCTTCTCTCTTTCTAAGTGTATGTGAGGTAAATTTTATGCCCCTTTAGTTTTCACATTGTGCCACACCATCCTTGTTCTTATAAAAAGGTAAGAGAAGGCTTTGGCGCTAGGACTCTGGTATGCGCTTCGTGTGCATGATGATATTAAACAGCTTAGTCAGCCAAGCTACGGCTAACAGGCCAAGGGTTTTCCAAAGGTCTACAGGGATTCCATCATCGTTTTTCATTTTAGACATAGTGTGTTTAACCTACTAAAATCTATCTCGGGTATGGGTCCATTCGTGGCGCAGGGTATGGGATCCTCATTTGAAACAAAAATGAACCTATTTACTTAATACTTGCAAATACAATCTAGGTATACCGAAATAAATAAAAATACAATCCTATAACGCATTCCAACGTAAACGGATAATTAAAATAAGTGCTCCAGCCAATCTTATCGTGATATATTTTAAACTATTTGTCCAAATTACATAGTGTAAAAGACAAAATTCATCTACATTAAATACTAAAAGTGACAAATATGTCAATTTTGATAAGAATTTGCTAAATACTCCAAAATTTGCATTGAAAAAAAAAATAATTTTAATGTATTTATGGCTCATAATTTGGTATATATTGGCTTCCACATAAGAGGTAGCTATATACTGTCGTGGACTTTTATTTAGAAATTTTTAAGACAAGCGATCCTACCATACATTGTCTTTGTGTAACTGCAACGGTTTTGTCAGCGCACGCCAAGATAGCTTTCAGAGGGCAGATATATTTCCGACTTACTTGATACTTATCGTATTATTATGGCCAAATTACACAAAATCTTTATAAATTGTAGCCCATGTGTTATTCTGATGTATAAGCTATATTTCTGTAAAGTTTTATCAAAATCCGTTTAGCCGTTTTTGCGTGAAAACGAAACAAACATGCATCCGTCCATCCATCCTCACAAACCTTCGCATTTATAATATTATAGTAGGAAAGTAGGATAATAATATGTGGGGACATTTCACACACACACGCACTTTATAACTACTATATTTATGTATTGTTATGGGCAACTAGAATCAACTTTATATTTTTTTATTATGACGTTCAAAAGTGCCTTTTTAATGGTCTAATTGAAATAAATGATTTGACTTTGACTTTGACTTTTGTGTAGTAAGTATAGATACGCAAGTATGTAGGTATATTATATACACAAACATATATTGTGTACCTACTGTATGCTGGCTTGTATGCATTTAGCATACGTAGGCCATTAATTATTGGGTCTATGGATAAACACTATGCATCCTTCTAAAATATATGTGATTATGATTTAAAAGATAGTTTATACTATGACAGATAGACTGTCAGACCGTCCACCGACAAGAACGGTCAGATTATTATTAATTTATCCCAATATAGAGTTCTATCAAGTTATTATACGTTTTATTTATCGTACTTAGTAATCCCACAACACACATTACATCTCCAGTCCTTAAAGTACTTACCCCACAATATTTTAAATATTATTTCTGGAGATTCCTATATCAGGAGAAAATGCCAATTACAAATTGACAACAAAAATTAACAGTCAGCAGCATCGAAAAGTCATTAATGAAGTGAATGATCCCAATTGCGTCCTATCTATCTAACAAAAGTACTCACTCTAGACATACCCACTTCAAATTTTATGCTTGAAAAATTGTTCAACATTTTTCCTTTTTCTACGAAGTGTGTAAGTACTTGGAAATCATTAAAATTATCTGTAATATTTTACTATTACGCAAACTTAGTCAAATTATGATATAAAGGTTAAACTAAGCTCCAAATCATACTTCCTTTTTTCTGTTTGTCTTAACTACCTTTTCTTATTATAAATAAAGTGTAGTTAAGACATAAAAAGGTACTTATTCCATTCCATAAACAGGTCATTTTGGTATTCTGATTCAGCAGTTACTCAGTCTTATATTCTAAGTACCTATCTACCTATATACATTTTTTACAACTCGTATTGGTAGGTAACTAAATAAATTTTTATATGTGGATTGCAAAACCAAATACAACTTTATAGATTCATCTCGCAAGTGAGACTACGAGTGAATGTAAGATACGCTTACAAGATTGTATTCGGTCTGCATATCTTAGAAGGAAAGTAGGTACGTATGGTATGTAGAGCAGCTTTACTTGGCTCAAAAACAAATTGAAATCCGCAAAACTTTTCGTAAGAGATTCCTACTCGTCTCGTTTGAATGTAACTTAAAATCTTTTAGTTTTTAGCTGCATTGAACTGCATAGGGTTTTTTATACAGGTACATGATGTAAGTGTTCACTACGAACTATGAAGACCGATTTCCGTAGTTCTTTTGCTCTATATAATTGCAACTGTAGTAGCATCCATGGCTTCTGATTCCTGACCGTACTTTCACCTTGAGAAGTTGGGAATGGCAATTGACATCGGCCGAAAGCATGTACACCCAGAAAAATAAAAAAGCAAATTAAGATCTATCTATCTCTCTGCCAAAACCAGTATATACTTACGCTTATAAATCTTAAATCGGATATCAGTCATTTTTCACGCTTCTTTTCGCTTCTTTCAGCATATCGCATATCGCTTTGACGTTATTCATTGATGACGTAGCTGTCAGCGTGACGTCATATTTCCGTAACACACCCAGCCAAAAAAATTTCGATATATAAAATTGCGTGCGAACATTTTCTTCTCACAACCTTCGACGTCGGGAACATTCGATGGAACCATCCGCTCTGGGCGAATATCGAGGGTACTTGTCAAAAGAAAGTTACCGACAAGCCCTCGAACTTTGAAATTTCATAAAGTCTGCAGTATAAACGCTTTCGTCTCTGGTACGCATGTGTTTTAAGCACACGATTATAATATACCACGCGTTATTACTTTGTTGACACACCGTTCCTCTGCTTTTATGTTTCTGTTTCAGCGACACAAAAGTTTGGCTTATGAATTCGTGACATATTTCTTAAGAATGGTCGCAGTATGTCGCGAATGTAAGAATTGCGTCGCAATGTAACATATGAGCCTTGGCTTGCTACAGCTGTTACATTTTGACTTTTTGCTGTAAGTAAATCTTTGTGTTTTTATTTCAGAGGGCATTATAATATAATGCACAAAGATTTATCTATCGTACCAGAACGATGTACATTATACATCGTTAAAATAAAAGGCCTATTTAAATCACGAGTTAGGCAGTTTGGGATTATTTTCATAGATAACTTTCAGACATAAACTCTGTTTGTACTATTCATCGTCTAACTCCTTTAAGTCATTCACTTTCGAAAAAAACATTTTCAAATTGTCACATCTTTTGGTGACCCTATATATTCCTTTCAAAAACGTTTCTAGAAAACTATGTATATTAGTAGAATCAACTCCAGAACACAGGCTACTTAAAACTTAGAAATGATTTTCTAAAGGTACTAAGGTACAGTCCAGATGAGCTAATACTTTATATCTATAAGTGTGTATAGCAATCACTGGGTCGTGATTACTGTACCAGGAGGTTCAATCTACTGTGATTGATACACAGTTTGAGTTAACAATGCCTATGTTATTATATTGCTAAAACATCATGAAAGCTAACACATATTATAGGCCTTAAAATATTAAACCCACTGCCGTCGTCAGTTACCTCGACTGCGACGAGATCAGGCTTTAGAGCAAAACTTAAATACTGGCTGACTCAAAAAGCGTTTTACTCCATAGAAGAGCTTACAGACGGTCAAATAATTAGGAATGAAAATTTGTTGAATATTTTTAATCAATCAATCAATTTATTGTTATTATTCAATGGTGCCGATACCCTAGTTCACAAACTAAAATAAAGCGAGAAAATTTGCATCTTTTATTGCCACCGGCCTGGCAATAAAAGATGCCAATTTTCTTCAAGAAAAGAACTGCGACAGATAGCAACTAAGTTCAAGATGTCAAACCATCTGAGTTTCTGATATGACAACTTTAATTGACAGCTCTCATTAATATCTCTCTCTTTCTTGTTTTATTGGAGAGAAAGAGATATAAATAGCTTAAAATAAGTTTAGCTCGTGCACAACAGAATTGGCATTAATTTTTTATTATGGCATAGGTAACTAAGTTTTTAGTTTAATTATTTCTATTGATTAACCAATTGTAATGTGCATCAACGTTTTAACTTTTACGCAAGAAAAAAAGTTTATTAAAAAAATAGAAAACCGCCTTTGAAAACTAAAAAGTGATAAATAACTTTAGCACAGAACACACATTACTTTACTTTCGGAAGTCGGTGGCGGTGGCTTTGAGTTTGTTGTTTTGTATTGCCACCGACTTCCGAAAGTAAAGTAATGTGTGTTCTGTGTTAAAGTTATTTTTCGCTTTTAAGTGTTGCTTTAACATCTAAATCCATTAAGAAACGACGACACACTTAAAAGAGATTGTAAATCCTCCAAAGATTGAAGAAACTAAAACGTCGTGTAAGTAATATTTTTGGGAATTTGTTGATTTTCTCAAAAAGGGCTAGATCAATTTTGGTAAAATTTATATGGGGTCACTTCGCAACTAATGCTGTGTTCGTAACGTTGAAGTCACTGATACTAACAAGCGATGACTGCGCGGGTTGCTGTGCCTAACTTTTAACTGGCTCCCTAACTACACTAGTTATAAAAATGTTTGTGCTGCTGCTGCTGTAATTCAGAATAGCAATTATTACAACAGTGTCCGTGTATTACTCTGTCGATGGAAAGTGTAGGTACCGATCTGTATGTATCAATTAGTTATTTTTTAAACACTTGGGTTTCTGTACCTAAATGAATCTGATTTTTTAAATGTTAGTTAAGGGCGCGTATTCGATTTAGCACAACTCAAAATCTAAACGAATGCTAGAACGGCGTAGCAGCATTGACACACACTAGTACAATACAATGGTCTGTTTGTGAGCAACAGAAAAAAAATAATTTTAAATTGATCGGCAAAAGACAGCGCGCGAGGTTTTACAGTGCTTTTTAAAATAATTGTCTAAAATAAATGAGTTCGTACATACAAGGAACTGAAAAAAAATGTGTATATTGAGCATAACCTTTATTTTCATAAAATAAATATATCAGTTCTGTTTTTATTCAAATAGGTACTGTTAAAAAAAAATGTTGAAGTGAACCGATTTGTACTTTTTTAATACTGTTTTTTAATATCTAATAGTAATATTTTCGTAATTTTGGCTCTGTTATGTACTTTGAGACTGTATATCCTGTTGGAAAAACGCATAAAACAATATTTTGGCATACTGTAATGGTTGTATTCGTCCTGAGATTTAACTCTGACGTCTATTTTCGTAAAACGCTATGAAAGGATTGTCTTCGCCTTAAATAACCATGATTAAAAATTATACTTTTACTCTATAGTTCCCTAAAGCAAGACTTAATCTTTCTAAAACTGTAATTGTCGTTAAATAATCTATCTGCTCACATCATTACGATATTGCTATATAGACGGATATGCAAAATTCTTTTTTTGTTCGAAAGGGGTTTATTCCGAAATGATCCTATATAAATTTTACCAAAATTGATCTAGCCCTTTTTGAGAAAATCAACGAATTCCCAAAAATATTACTTACACGACGTTTTAGTTTCTTCAATCTTTGGAGGATTTACAATCTCTTTTAAGTGTGTCGTCGTTTCTTAATGGATTTGGATGTTAAGGCAACACTTAAAAGCGAAAAATAACTTTAGCACAGAACACACATTAGTCGGTGGCGGTGGCTTTGAGTTTGTTGTTTTGTATTGCCACCGACTTTCGAAAGTAAAGTAATGTGGGTAAAAATTTAAATGGGATCATTTCGGAATAAAGCCCTTTCGAACAAAAAAAGAATTTTGCAAATCCGTCTATATATAACAGAGTTATGCCCAAACATACATTAAAATAAAAAAATACAAACATTCGAATTGATAACCTCCTCCTTTTTGAAGTCGGTTAAAAAGACTTGTAATTCTATTATCAATAAATGTATTTATCTTGTCTGTCCTCGTTGCGGATTGTCAAGTCCTTCTAAATACGAACAGATTTATCTCATAGATATGAACTATTTAAATAAGATTGGATATCGCGAAACCAGGTAAAGTCTCTACAGTACCTACCTATCGACCCAGCCTCCTAATTTATGCGCCAAATTAGTTACGACTCTAACTAGTCAGCTTTAATGTAAATCAATTACTAATAGGTAGGTACAAGTATCTTCGTCGCCATTAAGGCAGAAAAGTGGAGCAATGGATCGTCACTTGAGACATTGATTTTCTATTAGGTATAACACGAAGAGTAGGTTAATGGATAAATTAAATAATTTTAAGGATTCTTTTGGAAAAATATTAGAAAGTAGTAAAGATTAAGTGATACGTTTGTACGATATTATTAGACCGAGTACATATTTGTATTCCCATAATATAGGTCCATTTTATTCCGTGAAATATTATACGTGAGTAAACATTCATGTAGTTGCAAAAATCGTTTGTTGCATTTACTGAAGACTCAATCAAAAAAGTACATAGGAAGGAAGGGTCTTGTACATAGATAAATATAAGAATAATTTAAATCAAACACGCTTTCACATGATCATAGAAAAACACGAAACTACAATAAGCAATATTCGCCAATAGGTAGGCACAAGAATGAATAGTAGTATTAAAGTCCAAGGAAATTAAAACAATTTGTCAGAATATCACTCACAATATTTATTAAATTTTATACAAAATCACTTTACATTTGTGTACACTT
The DNA here is from genome assembly GCA_947361185.1 of Charanyca ferruginea. Lineage (NCBI taxonomy): Eukaryota > Metazoa > Arthropoda > Insecta > Lepidoptera > Noctuidae > Charanyca > Charanyca ferruginea. The sequence goes on along the minus strand of OX376059.1, from coordinate 12,314,703 downwards.
CAACTGTTCGATGTCGACTGCCTAACCATCGTGCGCACTACTGCCCACCACATGTTATCTTTTACCGGAAGCAGCCTAGGTTGACATTTATAATAAAACGTGATGGTACAACCGGAAGTAGTGAGTGCGATGACACTTAATTTTGTTATTTATGTAAACAGTATTTATTAAATATTGTTAATAAATTTAAATACAGATAATAATTTAACAAAGAATGTCTATGATTGATTAAATTAAAATTATTCCGGAAATCCGACTATCGAAGAAAGAGTTTCTAACAGTAGGTACTAAACATATTACAATTTTAATTATGTACCACAATCAATGACGTATTATAAATAGACGCGTCATACACGAACATTAGTGCACTTTAAAACGGCGCAAACTTTTATATCTACATACCAGTAGGCACATACAATTATACAATGCGAAGAAAAGGACAGAAGCATACAACGTATACCTGTTAGAAAAAGATAAACATACATATTTTGTTACGTCAGTTATGTGTGAATTACGAGCGATACTGACGTATAGCCGCGACACTGGGTCGTACGTGACTAAGTGAAACCCCGGCAATTGCCTTGCTTTAATATTGCCATTATTGAGCGCGGGTAACACATCTAAGTGTATTGTTAGGCATTTTAATATTTTTTGGTAGTGAGGGTACCTGAGTACTATAAAAGCGCGTGCTCGATAAGATTCAGGTTCCCCCACCCGATACGCGCTGGCGTCCCTCAGGGCTCCGTAGTATCCCCCCTCATTTTCACGCTGTTCACCAGCGACTTCCCCAAAGATAAAAAGGCCCAGTTGGCTCTATTCGCTGACGACACGGCCGTCTATTACTCGGGTCGCAACCCAGACTGCATAGCTCGTACCCTCCAATCCGCGGCAAAAGCCATCTTACATTCGGAGAGCACATAAAGACGGTGCGTTCGCGCGCCGCTTTCGCTCTCGGTAGGCTCTACTTCATGTTGAATGCACGCAGCAAATTGTCACTCAAGTGCAAATTGCGCATTTACACGGCGTGCATTCGTCCCATCATGACGTACGCCTGTGCTGTATTCGCACACGCGAAACCATACCGTCTCCATAGGATGCAGACCCTCCAAAACCGTTTCTTGCGAAGAATCACAGGAGCCCCTTTTTACCTTCGCAACGAGAACCTCCATCTCGATCTAAAAATACCCACCATCCAGCAGTTCATGAAACGCTCCGCCAAGCGCTTCTTCGACACTGCTGAGAACCACTCTAACCCGTTAATCGTATCAGCCGCCCGGTACACTCCCTCCCGTATTAGTAAGACTCGACGACCGAGACATACTCTGACCGACCCTGACGATGCTATTACTCTCCACCAGGAGAGCAATAAGGCCACCAGTACAGTTAAGAAACACAGCCACAGACCGCCGTCATTCCGTCCTCGCCGCCGAGGCCCGCCGCGACGACCCCGTACGTCCCCTCCCCGACCCTTGCTCGTGCCAGCCCGCGCCGCTGAGCCTGTAGTTTTAAATTCGTCCCTAAATAATGGAAATCCGATCCAGCCTGTCCCTTTGCTGTCCTCTCCCAGCGACGCCCTAAGCCGAGGCTCGTACCCCACAGGGGGTGCCCTTAGCGTGTAGTCGCTTAGTTTGTAAGCTATTTTGACCTGGCTGGAGGCCCTAAAAATAATTATTTTTAAGGCACCACAGGAAAGTCCGGTTAAGCAGCCGACAACCTCCTAGGTTGACCTGCGAGATGCCAATCCGAAAGAAAGAAAAAGATTCAGGTTCACTTGTTGCTGAGTCGTCATACAGAAAGGGTTTGATACCTACACTACTTTACAGTGAGTTCGTTCCATATATTGACTTGTGTGTTTATGTATTTGCTATGATTTATTGTGTACTTGTGTATTTCTTGATATAAATGCTAACAGATATTTGTGTTCGCTCGAGTTATTGAAATATTGTTAGAACTAAGTCAATTTTGGAATAAATTAGTCTTAGGTTGTTTATAATTGTCTTTTTTTTATGTTTTCCCCTTCTGGTTTCTAATATCAGAAGTGGGATTGAACTCATTTGCTCACAATTACTAGCCTTGATACCAACACAAACACACGTTAACTTCAAATAACAATACTCCATGAAAAGCTGGTTATGACACCACCTCGCTCTGGTGCTGGGTGTAGCCATCGCAGTGAACCATGACACACGTTCCTATGGTTTACGATCGCCTCGCTGTGTGGCTAGGTGTTGCCGTCACAGTGAACTGCGACATGCGTATGGTTCATGATTGCCTCACAATAAAACACGACTCTTTGCTCGCTGTCGCTTCCTGTTTTGTGGTAAAATCATGTATGTTCTTCTCAAAGTTGTAACCGCTTTTATGTTCAAATATTGTAATGTTAAGTGTACACGTCGTTAAACCGTAAGTACCCTCATCTTTGATTTTATAATGTCGGGACGTTCTTCGCGGTCGAACAAACGAGTTGACACCTCGTGTAAACGTCGTAGCAGGTCACGTACGGTCAACTCGAATCGTTGTCATGGTGGATTTCGATTCTACCCTCATGTTTCCGTGAAAAATGTATTGGGCATTATTATGCGGCGACTGACTGCCATTAATGAAAACAACTGTCAATTCGTAATAGCATACCGCCGCTAGAATGCTATCTCCGATTCTATTAATTTGAAGTTTAGAAGTGTTTTGGTTACCGTGTTCTATTGCTGTGGTTTTGGAGGTTAACTACAAGAAAAAAAGGTTCGTACGCTACGAACTACCTCGTCACCAAAGTTGGACGAGCTTTTAAAGAGCCGCTGCCAACGGAAAACGATGCCAGATGCTAAGACGCTATGATGACAATTCCGGTGAGATCAAACCAATATTTTGTCTCTAATTTTGATCCGAGTGTTCATGATGTCGATACGTTATGCAATGAAGTTGATAAAACTCGATCGCTTTGTGTTTAGGATGATGGTGACTGTCTTGAAGGTTGTGCCCACGGTCTGTCGATATCGTGAACATTCGTTGAGTGTATTGAGACTGACAAGTATTCCATTTGTACTGAATATCCGCGTCCGTGCGTCCACGTCCGCAAGGAATGCTAAATTAACTCCCGAAAGCATAGTGGATTACTTGTCGAGCTTTGTAAAATGTTATGTGCCTAATTCTTATAGGTAATGAAATCTAGTATTCATAATGTTTCATGCTCATGCCGAGCGCGTTGTCGCTGTTAATGTTGATAAAGCGATCGGCGCAAGCGGTCACGTTTGCCACCCCTACTGTGTGGTAAAAGCGCATACTCATCTGTTCCTATAGGAAATTAACTCAACCGAATACCATGGAGAAGAGAATGGACTCCGGATACGTGTGACACCTACTTTGAAAGAGCTCTGTGCCGGTCAGACTTGATGGAACGCGCCGGTGCTACTAGAGTGACATCACTGCAATGAACCACATGGTGAACGCGATCTGTCTAACCGGGTGAGATCTGACCAATATTTTTATTTCTAGCATCGATCTTAGCGTGAAAAACATTAATGATTGGTGTGTGACGAAGTTGATCGGACAAAATTTTAAATAATTGGAGTGATCATGAATGTATTTTGCGAATAAGTAATTGTTTAAAAAGTGATGCTCGTAAGTGGTTAAACTTGCCTTGTGGCAGGTAGATGTTGGGGTGAGACGGTAGACGGACTGCCAGACGTATACGTTGGGTAAACTGCGAGGTACCTAACCAGTCTCACAAAGAGTGACCTTGACACTCACGTATAACGGATGTCGTTCCCGTATTATGTGTGTTTTGACGTATAGAGGACGGACTGCGAGACGTTCCTTTTGGTGATTTGGTAATCGCCCTACACGATGGTCATGTAAAGGACGGACTGCGAGACGTTCCTTTTGGTGATTTGGTAATCGCCCTGCACGCGTGTCATGTAAGGCGCGTGTGTTAAGGTATTTTTCTATGGGTCTTTGTTACCTGAAATTAAATGGTTTTATTATTATTATTATTTTTATTAAAAAGACTGGCAAAACGCCTTGAACAAAGTAAGTTTCACTTCTCTAGTACATCACACAAAGCTGCGGGCCAGCAAATTACATGCCTAATGAATCAGTTAAAGAAATACTGTCGTTTGGGCGAGGTGGACGGCCCAGTACTGTCTGCAGGGTTTGAAGGAACCTAACCTGACTTCCGAGTGCCGCAAGATTCTGAGCTCGCTTGCTCTTAGACTAATTAGTCAGTTGACGAAACGGGAAATGTTGGAATGTTTGCTTCGTCTTTGAAATATTTCGTCGGCGATGTAAAAATCACAGATTCGTTTTAGAAGAAGCTTTATTAGAAGTTTTCTTATTTTCCTGTTGTTTACATATAAAAAACAGAGGTAAAAAGATTCTGTGGTTTGACTTACAATTCCCTTTATTGAATGTGGTGAGTCTATTCACTAATTATGTTTAGATATCAATCGACACCTAAAATGTATCCTAAAATGTAGTAGGTTTATCGTACAGGCACGTAAAACCATGATACTACACATTAGTAAGAAATTGCAAAAAAATACTTGAAACATCTGTCTTTGCGTCTTTCTGTATAATTATATAACTATTGGTTACTATCTGAACGCACGGGCTTCTAGACTATGTTCGCACGGGAGGTGTAATTAAAAAAATGAGACATAACTTACCTACTCAGCCACCCTTTTCACCTAGGGGTATAAAAAATATAGCTACCAAATATACCTACACAAAAAAATTCATAAAAATAGGTCAAGCCGTTTTGGAGGAGTTCGATAACAAACACTATGATACGAGATTTTTATATACTAGAAGATATGTTATAATAGTTTTTATGTGTACAGAAAGGAATATTGAGTTCAATGCCTTGAAAATCGTTTGAAATACCTATTACTTAAAACACAGTGGAAAGGAAAGGCCAAGAATAGAAATAATTTATTTTAAAATCAATCTTCGATCAGCTAAAAATACCATCTCATTTTATTTAATAAAATAACAAAGGCCGTAACCTTTAACGTTTAATAAAAGTTTTGTTATTCTATCTCTGAAATAACATTAATAGCTTGTACAATAGAATATTACTTATTTTAATTAATTTTAGCTTTATCAATTCAATTTATGAATTAAAAAATGTTTGTACAGTATAAAAGCTCTTTATTTATAAAGGTTTGTATAAATAAGTAACTCAAAATAGATTCTAATGCTGACAATAGTGGCAATAGTACGCTGGCAATAGCCATCAATTCAAGAATATAATAATAAGCCGACGACCAATGATATTATATCATTTCCGACGACACGATTGGCGCAGTGGTTGAGCGATTGACTGTTGTGCTGCGTGTCGTGGGCTCGATTCCTGCACGGAACTAATATTTGTGCCTACAGATAGTTGTTCCCGGTCTGGATGTTTGTGTATGTTAGTTTATATGTTTATAAACGCACTTACGATACAGGAGAAATGCCTAGTGCGGAGAAACGATTTAAAAAAAAAATGTGTAAAAAAAATTATAAAATTTAAGTTTAAAATAAACTAGCAACAGCCCCAGATTGCGATAGAGATTTTTTGAAAGGAGAAACCCCCCACCCCCTCCCCCACTGCTCTGCTAGGCATAGGTAAAAGGTCTTTGAGATACCTACACCAAAAAATAAATGGAACTTCAGCTATCGCTACACAAATAAGTATATTTCATTACGATTATAATGATGTTTTTGGATACTGACCTAAAACTACTTAGTGACCCCTATATGAAATTTCCCTCAACAGCCACATTATAATCATCGACATGCGCTAGCACTCAAGGAACATTTACAAAGTTTACTTAGAATTACTGGAAGCACTGGCGTTCCCCGGACTCGCTAAGTCCTTAGTCGTTAAAACTCCGTAACTACCCTCCCCATATTCACAAGACCGCTACCCCGTGCGCAGTTTAATACTCCATTGGCAGAATATGAGACGCTACGTGCGTTTCCCTCAACCAACACAACACAACTCGATGACAATATAACACTTTCTGACAACACAATATTAGTGTTGGGTAACGGATGCGTCCCTCCTGAATGATTACTCACAAACTTCCATTCGACTGGGGACTGATCACAAGGCTCATTCAGAAGATATACCAAAATAAATGCAACCCGACGCTTCTTAAGCTCCTATTTACAGTATAATAGCGGTAGTATTAACCAAGTTCGCCAAAAACAATTCAGATAAATTCGACGATCTCGATGAGTGAAAAGGACGCGTTTCCCGGGGCTATTTCTTGGCCACGATAGTCTATTGTGATCGGGCCCGCGGCGAGCCGCCACCAGCGCAACCCTAATTGATATCAATTACCCGCCATCTCTCAAAATCTCTTTGAAACCGCCTTACATCTCCAAATATTCGAGCTCTCAGTTCGCGTTTAATTTTATGAAAGTTTAATAAATTATTCTCATCTTCTAAAAGTGCGTCAGCGTTTTGTGTGGAAAAATGTATAGTAGCTACTATCTAATTTAATTAAAGAGTTTTCGATTTAATTTTGTATTCTTCTAACTTACCAATTAAATTGTCAGTCACGAAAGTCAAACCTGTCTGCTTTTCCATCTTCTTTGTTTGGTAGTCTTAAATATTTTATTTAAAGTAAACTTTGACTGACGTATATTAAACTAGATAAGACATGTTGCTAAGAAACCATATTTTTTTAAATATGCTGAGGAAGGTATACTAATTTGTTATTAACCCGCCTCTACACATCAGCAAGTACCTATCTACATGTGTAGGTAGACGACGAGCTCTGAACTATAGCTCAAGTTCCGTGTATCAGTATAGATATTTCGTCCTCACAACTTACTGCCATTAGCAAGTAGCAGTTTTAATCCGTCTTGTGAAACATGACTAAAGAAACCAAAGATTAATGAAATGTAAAGACAGTTAGCGACAACATTAAGATCTGTTCGAACGGCGATAATGAGAACGCAATCTATTTACAGCGTCTGTAGTCACGCGACACTTACAACATGAATAAAGTATTTGGAATTTTGTAGTCCTCCCTTCTTCTTGAACAATCTAAGTGCTTCGTGACACCAAATAAATATTTGAACCAAACAGTGAATAATTTCACCTATCAAGTAGGTAAAAAACAAACCGTACCATTAATCCATAAGGTAAGTACCTACCTCCCTCGCATACATTCGTACCCAGTTTTTATACTCTCCGTAAACGGTGAGGATAAGCCTTCACATTAGTACGGCTCATTACGCCTCCAATTTTATCGAGCCAAATGTTTTCCGCTAACATTCCTGATCAAATTGCTAGGAAAAAGTTTCAATTTATTAAAATGCTTATTCAGGAGATCAATTACTGAAGAAAATACGTTTTTGGAAACTTATTACAGTTATCACGATATGATAAAAATATGTTTACTTATTTTCTTCTTTACTAAAACAAACTGATTTTGTCCCTGAGCAATAATTATAAAGCGACTTGGATAGTTGTGTTGATTTTTTTATTATTAAACTAGTAACTTTGCCATTTGTTAAAAATAAAAACCAAATAATAAAATAACAAAAAAATCTAAACATGTATCTTTCGCGGTGGTCTTGGTATGATATGTATCTGTTAACAAACATGACACTTTTAATCGTATAGCTAGATGTACATGGCGACTACAAACTGTAAAAAAGACAACCAATTTTAGAAACTAAAAAGTGATAAATAACTTTAGCACAGAACACACATGACTTTAGTTTCGAAAGTCGGCTTTGTTCTGTTTGTTGTTTAGTATTTCCACAGACTTCTAATAAAGTCATGTTGTGTTCTGTGCTAAAGTTATTTATCACTTTTTAATTTCAGGCGGTTGTCTTTTTGTAATTTTTTTTCCGCTCTTTAGTATCAAATTACTTATCACCCAAATTCATTAAGACACGGCAACACAGTTAAAACAGAGAAGCCACATGTGTTCTGTGCTAAAGTTATTTATCACTTTTGAAGGCGGTTGTCTTTTTTCTCTTCAATAACAAATTCAGTAGATTAAGTAGATAATGTGGCAACTGTCCTGAGGGTATCAGACCAAGACGGTATCATATGAGATAATCAAAAAGGTAAACCAATAGAATGAAACAACATCGAAGGATATTTGCACAGAGTTGTGTTGTAAATGAAGCTGAAACTATCGGCACTAACTACTCTAATCCTACAATCGACTAATCCAGAACTAATAGAGTGGATTACTTCCCCTGACGAATTGTTACCGTCAACCCTCGTAGATCGCGTGTTTGTAGATATACCAACTATTGATTATATTATGCTGACTAATCTTGGATACGTAACACGTTGTATAGTGTATGTACCGAACTGAAATTAAATTATTATTAAAAAAATATAAAAAATTAAAAATAACATTGCTGATATTAATCAACAATTATATTTTCAGGGAGGAGCTTGTGGCTAAGTAAAAGCCGTATGAATCGATCAGTCAAGGTTAAGCTACGCTTGCCGCGGTTGGTGTGTGGATGGGTGACCATCCATTTCATACCGAGCTCCCTCCGTGCCTCAGAAAGTAAAGCCAACCAAGTCAGAAGCCAGAAAGTCTGACAACCAGTCTTACCAAGAAGGGGTATCGTGTTACCCAGTAACTGGGTAAACTGGGTTGTGGAGGTCCGATAGCCAGTCGATCCATGTAAAACACTGGTATTCAGCTGCATCCGGTTAGACTGGAAGCCGACCCCAATATAGTTGGGAAAAGGCTAGGCAGATGATGATGACGATATTTTCAGGGCGACATAGGGATATATTTACTTTTTTATCTATGTTAAGATGGATGTGTGAGTGGAGTGATCAGAATGGATAAGGTGAGAAATGAATTTATTAAAGGAAGTTTGAAAGTGGCGACAGTGACAGAAAAGTTGAAAGGGAATCGTTTGTCTTGGTATGCGCATGTGAAGAGAAAGGAAAGGATGAAACACATGTGACCAAAAGAGTTATGAATATATGTGTGGATGAATGGAGAGGGAAAGGAAGGCCACAGAAAAGATGGAAAGATTGTGTAAAGAATCATGAGGGAGTCAGTGAAAGCATGACGTTGGGCAGGACGGAATGGAAGAAGAAAACATTTTGCGCCGACCCCAAGTAACATGGAATAAGGGCAGGAAGATGATGATAGAGAAATATTTACTTACTAAATGAAAGCATTATTTAAACTCTGATGCTGTCTTATTATTATTATGTCCCAACAGGGTTCTGAATATAATAGCTGACAAAGTGAACTGTCCGTATATAGTTCACTGCTGTAATCTACATGCACCGTCCTATATCGTTACTTACTAACACTTAGGTCTATAGGAATTTTGTTAGTAGTTGTTGTGTTGTTAGTAGTTGAATTTTGTTAGGAATTTTGTAGTAGTAGTTAGTAGTAGAATTTAGTTAGTATTTTTTTTAAATAAATATTTATTATTATCATTTACTAGCGACCCGGCCCAGCTTCACATGGGCATAGGCCCATTGTTTAAAAAAAGAATGTTTGTCAAAAAGAATTCAATTTGAACCAGTAGATCCTGAGATTAGCGCGTTCAACCAAACCAACAAACTCTTCAACTTTATAATATTAGTATAGAGTATAGATTATGTAACAAACTTCAACCAAAACAACTTGTCTTTTTACATACTTATGTACGTTTAGACTACTTTTCCTCTGATACTTTTCGAAGGACTTAGCGATTACGTCAGCAATAGTTAATTCACATCGGAGTGACCCTGGCACCCTAGCTGGCCGACAGCTGGCTGAATAGGTGACCCTGTATCGATCCCGGCTTACCAAACTCCCTAAAAACATTTGTCACTCGCTTTCCGGCGGAAGTAAACATCGTGAAGGAAATGTGAGGTCGAATAAGTCAACCTATATAAAATATATTTCCAAAGTCCGGACATTTATAGACGTTTCATAAAAAGGAATGGCGACAGAAACGTCGCCAAGCCGACTTTACCATAAAGCGTAGTCGACGTTTTTGTGGCCGAATTACCTATGTGTATAGTATTCACATCACTTATTCATCATCATTTCAGCCGAAAGAGGTCCACTGCTGGACATAGGCCTCCCCCAATGGGGGGGGGGGGGGTTTGTCATAATCGCCACGCTTGGCAGGCGGGTTGGCGATCGCAGTATGCTTGTTACAAAGGCACAGAGAACGCTGCTGCCCATTCTCTAGTAAGTCCCTTAGTCGCCTCTTACGACACCTACGGGAAGATATAGGATGGTGCTATTCTTAACGTCCGACACCATAAGGACAGTCATCACTTATTAAATACACACAATTTTCTGGTATATAACGTACTAAAGTTACGAACAGAAACATAACGTCACTTACATCAAGGAATAACGTGTATGCTTTGATATAAATAGCAAGTTCATAACTCGTAGTATTAAAGGTACAAACCTAATCTACGCGTGGTATAATAATATCTAATATGTACCTATGTAGGCCTAAGTAAAGACTCCAATTTTGTCCTTGACACTAATGTACCTAATGAGATACCAGTATGTGCTAAATAACAAGAAAATGCTGTACGGTTTTGTCGCTAACGAATTGGTTCCACACGCGACATCACTCTCCCACATGTTGTAACTACCATTAAAACTACTAAGCACATATTAATTGCCCTAAATAGGTAATTCAGTACAAGTTAAAACGTTCACAGTTGCGTAAACTAGAATTAGACCTCAAAAAGGTGCAAGGACCCAAAAGTTGTAGTGCGTAACAGACCCAGTAAAGTAGCTGTTAACTACACTATAAATAAACTTGCCTTGGTACATTACGTAGAAACAACTTGCCCAAGTCCTACACTGACATTTCATGAAATATGTATAATAATGTGGGTGCCACTTGGAACCTTAATAGCCAAACTGTACTAGTCTGACTTAACTACTTGGACTGTGTTAGGTACTTGGTCCAACATACGAAGGAAAACATAGAACATAGAACATAGTAGTCAGTAGAATGTTATTACAGGTAAACTTCGTGGTAACATTCATACCGACTGTGTAAATATGTATTTTTATATACTTGTCTTATTAGGTAAGCAAATATGTATTTAGGTACGCAGCTACTGAGATTAGGTGAGATTTATGAACTCCGGACCCGAAGCGAGTCGGCGAGTCAGTTCAGTTGACAGTTCAGTCACTGGCCTTTCACTTAGTAAGAAGTCTTCGCAACTTACTAAGCTAATTTACTGAACTAACTCGAAAACCGAGCTATATTTTCCGGAACCCATTATATTTTGTTAGGTTTACTAAAATAGACTAACTATAAGAAAAGAACACTGCAGAATTGCGAAACGACATGGTTGTGTTTAGAAAACACAAACAACATCAAAGAATTCCGTTATAAAAAGTCTACATTTTGTAATTGGAGCAACATCAAAGTGAGGAAATTATTCCAATAAGCTCGTTCAATGCACCGTGCAACGCAGACCGGACCCGCTAACCTACGTACTTACCTATTCAGTACCATACAATTTAGAAGTTGCAAAATCCTTTTTTTTTTCTGATTCAAGCTATGCCGATGTATAGGTATATGAATACACTATGATTCTGCCAATATGTAAAGTCAATAAATTGGAATAACAATTGCGCTTAAAAATATTTACTTGATTGATGCAGTTGAACTTACTCAATATACATTACATTTAGAATAGCTGCCCCGCCGAGAAAGAAAATTTATCTCCGCAAAACCTTTGATCGCAGCTTGCCTTCCCATGCAATGGCACAGAGACAAGCAACACGGTCAGCAAAGTGGTAGTGGTAGAGTCCCTGGATAGATAAATAAAATAACATGTAGATAATTCATTCACGAAACTAGAGTGATTACAATTGAGGCTACTATAACCCTGGGGCGACTATCCTGGTTTTACCCTAGGTGTACTATTATATACATCTCTTGCTTCAGTGAGATTTTTTGTAGCCCCAGGGTCCCTATAGGTAATCACTTAAATTAGAACCTGCACGTCGGAGAACTTGTTGACCCTCTTCAAAAAGAAGGTTAGGTAGATACTCCCTCCAGAAAAGAATAAGACTTCTGTGATGACATATATTTTGTTCTTCAATGTAAAGTGGGTTCTCGAGTATGCCAGTGTCAATTAAAATTATTAGCCCAATAATATCTATTACTGGGCTAGTACGCACGGCTACACATCAAGCTATACACATCCAGTTTAAGCTGACCTATCACTGTATGGATATTCTATACAAGGCGAGATCAGCTTATACTGGAAATGTATAGCTTGATGTGTAGCCATTGTACGCCATTGTGCAATATTGTTGGATTTCGTAAAATATAATCTTGTGAGACTTTTTTTTTAGTTAAGACATTTAGGCAGCGTCATCAACTGGTAATCCCCTTTTGCCCTTTACGAAAGAATTTTAACGCGTTAGGTACCCCAATGTTGCATTGTAGGTACTTAAGGAACTTTTTAGTTGTGTCGAGCTGTTTAAAGTTATGGGCACACTCATGAATAAAAGATGCAGTGGAAATATGAAGGCTTAGCCCTAAACGTATCTACAAACGACAGTTATTTCAATTTATGTTTGGACTACTTCTTCGTACAATAGTTTACACTTTTGGAATAGGGGATCAAATTGCCGTAGCAAATTGCAACTGTTGCAATTGAATTAAATAATATTTGAGTGAAACACAAATAAAAATTACTTATTTTATTTTGGAGCTATAACCTTGTTTGGAAACAGTCTGTAGATAAAAATATGTAGGTAGGTAGGTACTAAAAAAACTTTGTTTAACAGCTGACATTTGCGAGGCTTTATATCCCACGCGAGCTAAACTCTACGGTCGGAATTAATTAATTATTTCATTAACGACAAACATTGACAACACAAACATAAACTAGATAGTTACCTACTTTCTTGAAGTTAACGTTTATGTAAGGGAGGATTAAACAGACATTGACAAGTAAAATTGCATAAGTTATCTAATAATAATTTTAATTGACACTGGCATACTCGAGAACCCACTTTACATTGAAGCACAAAATATATGTCATCACAGAAAAGTCTTATTCTTTTCTGGAGGGAGTATCTACCTAACCTTCTTTTTGAAGAGGGTCAACAAGTTCTCCGACGTGCAGGTTCTAATTTAAGTGATTACCTATAGGGACCCTGGGGCTACAAAAAATCTCACTGAAGCAAGAGATGTATATAACAGTACACCTAAGGTAAAACCAGGATAGTCGCCCCAGGGTTATAGTTGCCTCAATGGTAATTACTCTAGTTTCGTGAATGAATTACCTACATGTTATTTTATTTATCTATCCAGGGACTCTACCACTACCACTTTGCTGACCGTGTTGCTTGTCTCTGTGCCATTGCATGGCTAGGCAAGCTGCGATCAAAGGTTTTGCGGAGATAAATTTTCTTTCTCGGTGGGGCAGCTATTCTAAACGTAATTTATATGGACTAGACAACTATCCCATAAAATCCCTATCCAAAAATTAGATGTCCGTAAGAATTGCCAATACTCTGGAAATATCAAAGATATTTACTTTCACCAAAAGAAGCTAATAAACCAAAGTACTCACCCATTTTACAAATAAGATATTATGCTTTCTGTGCTGAGAGATTTGAAGTAATTTCAAAAAGTTTGGCAACTATCCCGCTTTTACCCTACATTTTGCCAGTTATGTTTAAGTTCCATAGGGGACGAGAACGTCAGACTACTACGACAGAACGGCAGATACCGCGTTCTCGACTCATCAAATGTTGATCGCTGAAAGACATAAAGCACCTTCCTCACACACCCATTCTCGATACCCACAGAAGAAAACATAGTGCAATTAATGAAGAATGTTTAGATGTCCTAACTTTGAATAAGTAATTAGGTCATAGGTCTACTGCGATAACAAACAACACTTATGTTTGTATCAGTCAATTAAGTAGGTTCCAGGTACTTCCCAATTATCTACGAATATTACCCGATAATTAATTTTATCGGCATTATCAAGGCAACAAATATTAGCTACTCGCATTGATGAAGTATGAAACATAACATAGAAATACGACTCCACATTTTATTTTATTGATATTATAGTATAAGATGAGATTTTGCATTATTGTTTTTTTTATGGTTTCGTACCCAAAGGGTAAAAACAGGACCCTATTACTAAGACTCCACTGTCCGTCTGTCTGTCTGCCTGTCTGTCTGGCTGTCTGTCACCAGGCTGTATCTCATGAACCGTGATAGCTACAGTTGAAATTTTTACAGATGATGTATTTCTGTTACCGCTTTAACAACATAATAAAATAAATATTTAAGGGTGGCTCCCATATTACAAACGTGGTTTTTTGCCGCTTTTTTGCTCGCCAAAAGTGGCCAAGTGCGAGTCGGACTGTATAGTATTCTGTTTAACACGATACTATATTTACTTTTTATAAGCATGAAATCATTTATCACAATTCACAACTGATGTTTACATTTTATAATATTTGTTTTTATAGATTCTTGGAATCTTTTAAATAGAATATAGGTATGTACTTACAGTCTTTATGCTCGTCTTGTCTGCGTCCTTTTCTTTACACTGAGTGTCTGTTAATTAATATATATTAGATCACTTTTATAAATCTGGAAAATAAATAATGTTTTGCTATGACATGTTTGCCAATGACAGTTGTCAATCTTGACGATTGTCAATATTACTTCTAATAAGTTTTACGGCTTACGTAAAACCTCCAAGCTGATGTTTAGGTAAGTGTGTATGGCTGTATTTTATATTAAACGGCTGGACACCCGCTGATGTATCGGGTGTTCTTTTAAATCCTATTCGCACTAATAAATAAAAATAACTGGCAGTCTGCAATAATTGAGTCTGGCCGGTACTATAATACCCCTCTTTAGAAGACCAATATGGGCGTTCTAGAAATAGAATTCATACTTGGATTTTTATGAATTTCGGAAGAGCGGTCAGAAAAGGAACCTGTCAAATGGGTCAGTCTAGATCTCGCTGTCGCTTGAGTAACACGCTGATTACTCATACGCTTACCTTACTGAAGTCTACCTGTTGGCGACAGCTGAATCAAACAGCCATAACAATGAATCTCAATTATATGTATATAAGATGATTTAATAAATTGATTGTTTTTAGTAGGGTTTTAAGTTAGTTAATATTGTAATTATGCCTAGGGCTGGTTTTATTCTCCTTTAAAATAAGCTTAAATAACACAAAACGAACAAGCATTCACTAAAATAATGCAAATGATACCTTGTAGGCATTAAAAGGCCCATACACTCACACATACAAAGGGCTTATGTTGTAAGCAAACCGGTTTAAACCAGTTTAAACCAAGGTCAAATTTAGAAAATATGTAAGCATATCTGGCACACCATTGCATAAAGCAAAAAAACATCTTTTATTACCCCCACTACTTGTACCACAGTAGGATACAATGTAAGTACCCTACACTACCAGTCTACTAACTGCAAGACTACCGGTCCACAATCGAAAGTCGGTAACGGTCCTGAGATGTGCCGTCGTCCTGTCGCGTGCTGCTGCTCCCAGGGCGGGTCTTGCTGATAAGATCCGCGCCGCAAAGCTAGGAGCCGATCGCGGCAGTCTTCTCTTCGGCCGATCCCGTTTGCCGGCCAGGCTGTGGATCCCTTTAACCCGGAAATCTCTGCCTGAACGTAGTGCGTTTAGGTCAGTTCTAATTTTTACTCTTACTGCTGTTTTTGATACTCATCACATTTTAATCTTTCTGTGAGAGCTATTAAATTCAATTCGTACAATTCTACATAGCCTTTTATTTCTTAAATTTGTAGAATTGCTACAACTGGCGACATTTTTTGTATGCCTTTCGGCTTATTGTGGACCATTTTTATGCAACGTCTATTAGTCCCTGTATTTACAAAATTAATATGTGAATTTGAATCTGAATCTGTATGTTTAGTAACTTCAGACGTCGGGTCGGGGGATTTTGAAGAAACAGAACTACAGACTAATGAGTGCCCTTGAAGCACCAACGTACAACATTTCAATTTACCCGTTCAGATAATTGAATACACGTTACATGTGCCTACGAACTTACACAAATACACACAAACGAACACAAATTCTACATTACGATACACATAGACATTATCGTAACAGTAGGTATACGTATATATAATTTTATAATAACTAGATACCTAAAGCTCACATAAGCAACGGTCCCTAATTTGAATGGAAAACTTTGCAAATGTTTCTGAAGTAGATAAAAGGATTATTTAAATATTTGTTTTGAACCAATTCTCAGAATTTATATTGACTTTGAAAATTAATATTCATTACAATGTATTTTGATACCCAAAACTCTGAAAGACCTCTTTCTAAAAGAGGTCAACTGTTTTTAGATTTTTATTCGCGAGTGGATTATTAATTAAATATGATCATAAACATACCCGTCAGTTCGGGTGTAAGTACATCCATACTATCCATACTAATAATAGGTTGGGGAAAAAGTCTTTTGGCATTATGTATGAACTTGTAATAAAATCTCTTTGGCTATACTATTTGTATCTGGCTAGGTTTGGTATCATTGAAAGTTTAAATTTTAAAGAACATAATTCCAAATTCAAATAAGGAAAATGTGTGATTTGTACTTGTTTTTCGTACTGTCAAGATGAGTGAATGTAATGAAGATATTCGATACATTTTAAAATTTTACTACAAAAAAGGTAAAAATGCAACGCAAGCCGCGAAACAAATTTCTGATGTTTATGGACCTAGTGTCCCTGTGAGAGTAGCACAAATTTGGTTTAAGCGTTTTCAATCCGGAAATTTTGATGTCAAAGATGCACGTCGCTCTGGTCGCCCTATTACGGATAAAATGGATGCCATTTTTGAAAAAAACTGATAACTGGTGATGAAAAGTGCATCACGTATGACAAGAACGTGCGAAAAAGGTCGTGGTCAAAGGCCGGTCTGGCTTCACAGACTGTGGCGAAACCCGGGTTAACTTGCGACAAGGTGATGCTGTGTGTCTGGTGGGATTGGAAGGGCATTATTCATTATGAGCTGTTACCACCAGGCAGAACCATCGATTCTGAACTCTACTGCGAACAACTGATGAGATTAAAGCAAGAAGTTGAGAGAAAGCGGCCGGAATTAATCAACAGAAGGGAGAGAAATTAAGAGAGTTTGGCTGGGAGGTGTTAATGCATCCGCCGTATAGTCCTGACCTTGCACCTTCAGATTTCCACCTGTTTCGGTCTCTTCAAAATTCTTTAGGCAGTGTCAGGTTAACATCACGAGAGGACTGCCAAAACCACTTCTCGCGGTATTTTGATCAGAAGTCCCAAAATTTCTATAGCAATGGGATCATGTCCCTACCTACAAGATGGCAAAAAGTTATCAAATAAAATGGTACCTACATACTTTAGTTAAATATAAATAAACTATATTAAAAAATGTTTTGAATTTTCTTAAAAAATGCGAAGAAACTTTTTCCCCAACCTAATATTATAAATGCGAAAGTAACTCTGTCTGTTAAGCTTTCACGATGAAACGGCTGAACCCATTTTGATGAAATTTGGTAAGAAGATAGCTTGAACCCTGGGGAATGACATAGGCTACTTTTTAATCCGCGACTTGTTCTGCATCCGAGAATATAGGTTGACATTCATGCGGACGAAGTCGCGGGCAAAAACTAGTTTCATATATTATGTACTATCTAAGTTTATCATGGAAATCACTGACATCGGTGAAGGAAATCATCGTGAGTAAACCTGGACATATAATTTTATATAAGTCAGAAATCGCCAATACGTCTTCAGCAAGCAGTGCAAGCACGGCACAAGCACTAAACGCTCGTGCCTTCTCTACATGAGAAGAGGTAGGTACTCGTATTTGCTCTGCAGTAACTTATGTGACTGGTATTATTATTTTATCGATATTTACATAAAAAAATGGATATTTTACAAGCTTTTATTTAACTTCACTTTTGTATGTTTGTATGTTTACAAATCTTACAAGGAAGATTTGAACCACTTCCAATAGACCGATTGAGCTGAAACTTGGGATACCTACGTAATTTGGATGACAATACAATAATATGGTACCATGGAGCGGGTCTGATGATGAGGTTGGAAAGTGACCATAGGAACTTCGGTTCTTGTGGACCGATTGAGCTGAAATTTGGAATGTCTTCGTAACTTCGGTAACAATACAAAGATATGGTATCATGGAGCTGATCTGACGAAGAGTTGGAAGATGCCCATAGGAACTCCGATTCCTGTGGTCCAATTGAGCTGAAATTTGGTATGTCTTCGTAACTTCGGTAACAATACAAAAATATGGTATCATGGAGCTGATCTGATGAGGAGTTGGAGGATGCCCATAGGAACTCCGATTCCTGTGGTCCAATTGCGCTGAAATTTTGTATGTCTTCGTAATTTCGGTAACAATACAAAAATATGGTATCATGGAGCTGATCTGATGAGGAGTTGGAGGATGCCCATAAGAACTCCGATTCCTGTGGTCCAATTGACCTGAAATTTTGTATGTCTTCGTAATTTCGGTAACAATACAAAAATATGGTATCATGGAGCTGATCTGATGAGGAGTTGGAAGAAGCCCGTAGGAACTCCGATTTCTGTGGACCAATTGAGCCAAAATTTGGTATGCCTATGTAATTTCGGTGACAATACAATAACAAGGTATCATTGACCTGGTGTCATGAGGAGTTGGAAGGTGCCCATAGGAACACTAGTTCCCATGGACCGATTGAGTTGAATTTCGGTATGACTACGTAACTTTGGTGACAATACAATAACAAGGTATCATTGACCTGGTGTCATGAGGAGTTGCAGAGTAGCCACAGGAACATCAGATCCAGTAGGTCGATTGAGTTGAAATTTGGTGTACTTACGTAACTTTGTTGACAATACGATAATATGGTACGACAAGCATATGTAGCTCTGAGTAGAGTTAAGTCTAGACGGTCTACAAATTGAAGAATTAGATTGCACAAAATTAACTGGAAAGAGACCTTGTAACAATGAAGCGTTAATGGAAATGGATAGACTAAGGAATATGTCCAACTAAAAAGTTAAAAATAAATTAACGGTAAAAAAAATATATTTTAAAAACAAGCTTTTATTATGCACGAAAAATTAAAAAAATAAACTATGACATTCATAAAATTCGTAGTTTCTTAAACTTTATAAGTAACAACCTACAAAAATGTTCAGTTTAACTGGTCGATACAATTAGTGTCATCAGTAGAAGTATGATACATAAACATATATTATAACCAGTATATTAATATTCTTACGCGATCTAAAAGCTTATCGCGGCCGAGGACTATGCGTTAACGAAATTGCGCGACAAGCTTTTAAATCGCCTAAGAATATTAATATACTGGTTATAGATAATATATGTTTATTGTATCATACTTCTACTGATGACACTAATTGTATCGAACAGTTAAACTGAACATTTTTGTAGCTTGTTACTTATAAAGTTTAAGAAACTACGAATTTTATGAATGTCATAGTTTATTTTTTTAATTTTTCGTGCATAATAAAAGCTTGTTTTTAAAATATATTTTCTTACCGTTAATTTTTTAATGTAAAATAGTACAGACAGCGACATCATTTAGGTACCAATACCAACTTCTCACGCTTTCACATTCCGTCGATAAGGGGGTAAACAGTTAAAGAAGCTGTTCGTACCTAAATATCCACATATTCCACATACAAACGTTAATGTGGCCCTCACTATTCCTGCAGGGAGCCGTGGTCAGTGGCGCTCCCTACCGCCCTTCACATGGAACTGCACACTTTAGGAATTTATTATTAACGTGCTGGGGTCTTTGCCATGTTTTCGTACACCTTTTCAGGCCCGTAATAGAATTGTTTACATTGCAAACCTTAGTACTATACTTAGAGGCAGTATAACCTACCCTGGTAATGTAAATATTATGCGCATGGAAACGTTTTTTAACCTACTTCAAAAGGGAGGATATTCTCAATTCGATTGTATGTTTTTTTGTGTTTGTTACGCAATATCTTGGCAATTGTAAATCGATTGCAAACATTTTTTTGTGGTTTGGTTATGCCTCAGGAGTGATCCTATATGAATTTCATGAAAATATTTACCTCTATGGGTGGAAAATCAGGGTATGAGTTAATTTGTTTGATTTTTACCCATTTTATGACAATATCTCTTTATATCTCTGGCAATTGTGGATCGATTTTTAAAATTCTTTTTTAGTGTTGCTGTTTCTTAATTGATTTAAATGATAAAAAGTGATTACTAAAAAGCAAAAAATAAAAAATATTTTACCTATAAGATAACCTCCTTTTACCAAAAAGTGATAAATAACTTTAGCACAGAACACATATGACTTTCGTTTCGGAAGTCGGTGGCAATACGAAACAACAAACAGAACAAAAGCCTGTGTTCTGTTATAAAGTTATTTATCTTTTTTTTTTTGTTTTTGAAGGCAGTTGTCTTTTTTGTGTTTAACACACTTCGAAACTAAATAACTTTTGCAACTTTTGTTTCATACTGTATTTTATAAAAGAAGAATGATAATGTACAAAGTCATTGTGAACTCGAAGCGAGTCATGAAACTGACGGATAATAATTTTCTTTCATCTCTTGACAAATTAAATTGCGCATACTACAAGACCGAATATCCTGACAGCCTGAAGCACTTCTCGCTCATACAGATATATTTTCTTTTTGTCCGTTACATTTTCTTTATTCTTCATTAATCTTGGAATTTTGAACAGTATTTTCAAAAAATTCTATGTTCCTACTTTTTACATTCTTCGCATATTTTAGCATATTTATACCTATCATTATTAGGTACAACATAATTATTGTTCATAACGAAGTTTTTCTCATGATCATCACAATCGTAGGTCATCGTTGATCAACTGTTAGACCCTAGTAAGGGTCGCTATACACATAAAGGTTCAGCAACACAATATAACTTTTGATTGAAAATGACAAACCGAATGTAATTTTTCAACCGACTTCAAAAAAGAAGGAGGTTCTTAATCGGACTGTATGTTTTTTGTATATTTGTTACGCGATTTCTCCGGCTCAGGGATTCCATATATATTTTACCGAAATTGATTTAGCTATTTTTGAAAAAATCGACAGAAATCAAAAATTATACATAGATGACGTTTTAGTTTTTCCAATCTTGTACTTTCAATCTCTGTTTTGACTGTGTTGCCGTTTCTTTCGATGTGTGTTGTGTGCTAAAGTTATTTATCACATTTTAGTAAGGCTCGACCGAGATGGGTTTTTCGTTCTCGGCCGAGACCGAGACCGAGACCGAGAATATAATACTATCTCGGCCGAGACCGAGAGCCGAGACCGAGAATAGACAAAGCGTGAAAAAAAAAATTAACTATTTAATACAGCACTAACTATTTAATTTATTAATAATCAAAGTTAAATAACATTATATTATAACATAAAAAAGCAACTTCTCGGCATTTTCGCTTTTCAAAGAGTGGCGCCTCTCGTGATACAATTGTCCAGCTTTGCTAAATAGTTGTTCACTTGCTACGCTAGTAGGCGGCGCAGATAAAAACTTATTTGCTGCAGGCCTAAGCACCTTATAAGGTGACGAAAACCAATACTCAAAAATATTAGCATTTCTTAGCAGTCTTGGCTCTTTAAGAAAACTTTCTAGCGCTATTTGGACCACAGAACTTGAACTGTATTCGTCATTGGTCATTGGCTCGTCTTCCAACTCTATGGAATCATGAGCTGCCCATAAGACTTCAACCAATCACAATTCAGTTCTCTCACGCACTTACACCAATCAACTTCGCGCTGCGGCGCGTGGCCGCGCGTGGCAAAATTTGAATGCCGATCCGAACAAAGTTACAATCTCGGCCATGACCGAGAATCTCGGCTATAACTAGCCGAGAACCGAGACAAATTTCTCGGTTGGATTTGTAGCCGAGAATGCCGAGACCGAGACCGAGACCGAGATCTCGGTCGAGCCTTACATTTTAGTTATTGACGGCGGTTGTCTTTTTTATATATAAGCTTTTTTATTTATATTCTAATAGGCTTGCGTTTGGCCGCAACTCACCTGATCTTAAGTGATGATACCTTAGGTGAACCAGTTCACTCGTGCCATGAAGATACCCTGATTTTACTTATCGTGGAACAAAATGTAATACACAATAGAATATAAGAGTTATTTACCATTAAAAGAGGACACAATTTAGTCATAGGTATTTAGTAATATCCAGAACAGAGAGGGCGCATGTTCTGTACAGGGCACTACATCGGAATTAACAAGGTTCATTAACATGCAAATCGATGTTATATAGGGCTGAGACGTAATCTCTTTAGCCAGCTAAGTACAAATATATATTCAGATACAAATGCTATTTGATTGCATCCTGCCTGATAATTACCGCATGTTGGTATTAACAAGCTGCGACAATACAAATATTATTCAGTTACGTAGGAGTTTGGTTCAAGGCAAATTTATAGCACAGGAGTTTATCCCAGTTTAAGCCCAGTTGCACTTTCTCTAGTATCTTGCCACTGTATAGAATAAGTTCCTTGTTTGTTTGGAAATTAGGTTAAGTCTTGGCTTAATTAATATTCTTAAATAAGTATTCATAAATTCCAAGAAAGGATATAGACTACTTTTTAATCTACGACTTCGTATGCGTTCGTGACGGAATCGCGAGCAAAAGCTAGTTACGTTAAAAATTTTGGAAGTTGCATTCGTTTTTTTTTTACTTTGTGAATAGCCTTGACCATCAATACAGTGTGTTATACTTAGTTTTGTATAATTTAGCACCATTATTTCTATTTTGTAAAAGTGAACGGGCGCTGTCAGTATATATTTTTCAACTCTTAACTGCCCATGGCTTTTATCTTGATTCTTTTCTAATTTTTTTTTAAACCTCTTTACCTGCTTTGTTTTCACATAAAGAAGCAACAAGAATTATGTAACCAGAATTTTGTAAAATAATATTTAAAAGAGTCCATGGAGTTTCTTGCTCGTTCTTCTCCATAGAAGTCAACTTTCTGACTAACTGACCGACTCGTTCATAATTCAAAAGTGCCTGTAATTGGTTTACTTACTCGTAATTGAAATAAATGCTTTGATTTTGAGTGAAAGAAAAACATTTTAAAACAGCATTTTGCTCTAAGTTATCTGCAATCTATTATTATAGTAGCAAAGCACTACGTGCTTAATATATTACCAAAAGCCAACGTCTTAACAGACTAGTATTTATATCTACAAAGTTAATTGTTTCAGCAAATAGACACTAGTAATCTCTTGGCACATCGAGAACGTTACGACCCTTGTGTGGAACCATGTCATAAAAGCTTTCGGGAGACCAGTAGGAAGGTGTAGGTACCTACAGGGGACGAAGGTTTACACATAAAGTTATTTCCAAGTCAAACACCGAACCCACGTTACTGGAAATATCTTTGATATTACGACGGTCGGAAAACATATCTACCAGATAAAATAGAAACTTTATATATGTATTAAAATTATATTTCAATCCATTGGTCACCAATGGGAAATTCCGTAGTTGCTTAATATAAAACCCAGAGAAAAACCTTTATCTCAAAGGTGTAAGGGTCGTATTCGTTTGCAGCAACACCTATCTCAAAGAAGTAATATCCCAGTCCCTATGAACCCGGCTTAGTAGAGCACAATATATCGTGTCCAAAAGACTTTAGATACCCACTGTTGACTTTATCGGAACACCCGTAAAGGACATCGGATTAAAACCGGATCTCATCGTATTCCTTCACATTAAATCGAATTTCTGGAACTTATCTTTTCCTTGTAATAATATTATTTACCTATATTATGCACATGTATTAAACTCGTGGCTGACGTCGTGTATCGACATTCCTATTTATGGTCCTTGCCCCAATTGTGCTGTTGTCATGGTCCTCGACATGAAATAATATGCGTTCCGTAAGAGAAGATATGCTCTTAACTTTCACAGTGATTTTATTTATGTATTTGAATTTGAGCAGGTACTGTTTAGAACTTGTAATTATAATTAGGTATGATCAAACGTTTGCAAACTCAAGGAGCTGGTGACTAAGCAAAAGCCATACTGATCGACCGTTCATGACGGTTAAACCACGCTTGTCGCGGCCGGTCTGTGGATCGGTGGACCATTTATTTCATATCGAGACCCCTCTGTACCTCGGAAAGTAAGTAAAGCCGCTGTTCCCGGCTGTCATTCGTAGATCTTTGAGAGTCGTTATAGTTATAACCGTCGTCGTCATAGTCGTTTTTATAGTTAGTTGTTACAAAGATCTACGTATGACAGCCGGGGTTGTCAGGTTTCTGTTTTCGATTTTTCGGGGTTGGGGGGTTGTTAGAAATCTGACAACCAATCTTTCCAACGGGAATCGTGTTACCCAGCAACTGGGTTATTTAGGTCAGATAGGCAGTCGCTCCATGTAAAACACTAGTAAGTATTCTGTTGCGTCCGGTTAGACTGGAAAAGACTAGGCAGATGATGATGCTCATTAAATTAAGCTTTTTCTTCTAGTTATAACGGAGAGAATTGGCGATGTAACATGCTGATCCAAAGGTTTTCGTGCTGTACAGGCGTAGTAATAATATTATTTTTTAAGTCCCACTATCAAATATTTTACGTGGAAAAGACTAGGCAGATGATGATGCTCATTAAATTAAGCTTTTTCTTCTAGTTATAACGGAGAGAATTGGCGATGTAACATGCTGATCCAAAGGTTTTCGTGCTGTACAGGCGTAGTAATAATATTATTTTTTAAGTCCCACTATCAAATATTTTACGTGGAAAAGACTAGGCAGATGATGATGCTCATTAAATTAAGCTTTTTCTTCTAGTTATAACGGAGAGAATTGGCGATGTAACATGCTGATCCAAAGGTTTTCGTGCTGTACAGGCGTAGTAATAATATTATTTTTTAAGTCCCACTATCAAATATTTTACGTGGAAAAGACTAGGCAGATGATGATGCTCATTAAATTAAGCTTTTTCTTCTAGTTATAACGGAGAGAATTGGCGATGTAACATGCTGATCCAAAGGTTTTCGTGCTGTACAGGCGTAGTAATAATATTATTTTTTAAGTCCCACTATCAAATATTTTACGTGGAAAAGACTAGGCAGATGATGATGCTCATTAAATTAAGCTTTTTCTTCTAGTTATAACGGAGAGAATTGGCGATGTAACATGCTGATCCAAAGGTTTTCGTGCTGTACAGGCGTAGTAATAATATTATTTTTTAAGTCCCACTATCAAATATTTTACATGTCTTTGAATTAGCGTACTCTAAAATCCATCAATGATTTTCGCGTCCAGTATTACAATGGTTTCAGGATGCTGTTAGTTAGGGCTGCTGTGCAGCGTCCTTGTTAGTAGTAATACGAAACTATAAATAGAAAAAAGTCGCCGACTTCCGAAACTAAAGTCGTATGTGTTCTGTGCTAAAATTATTTTATCACTTTTTAGTTTTAGAAGGCGGTTATCTTTTTAGGGCTCCGTAGCCAAATGGCAAAAAACGGAACCCTTATGGATTCGTCTTGTCTATCTGTCTGTCTGTACGTCCGTAGACGTATATTCGTATTCGTCGGAATCCATTAGGATTTCGTTTTTTGCCATTTGGTCACAGAACCCTAAAAAGACAACCGCCTTCTAAAACTAAAAAGTGATAAAATAATTTTAGCACAGAACACAAACGACTTTCGTTTCGGAAGTCAGCGATTTATTTCTCATGTCACAGCCACTTTTTTCCGAAACTATAAGAACTATACTGTTGAAACTTGGTAAGTAGATATATTCTGTGAATCGCATTAAGATTTTCACACAAAAATAGAAAAAAACAATAAAGGTCATTGAGCGTTTCTGACCCACTTTATAAAAGTTTGCGTAGGTACACAGACCAAATCAGTTTTAAATTGAAGAGTTCAGTCTCACATTTCAAAATATGTATTTTTTTTTAAAGTATCCAATGGGAAAATAAAGTTATTTAACTTTAAAAAAGTTAATAAACTTTTGTTAATCAAACAAGTTTTTACTTTTAGCATTGTGGAAACATGTCGTACAGTCACTATAAATGTTTGTATAGCTCTATGAAATATCTTTCTCTCGCTCGCACATTTGGCAGGTAGATAAAAACAGATAGGCACCGAAGTGTGCATGCGCCAGCGCACATACGTGTGGGGTGTCATGGATAGGTTTTCAAAAATGATATTGCGGTTTCTAATATCATTTTTTTCTAAACTGAATAGTTTGCGCGAGAGACACTTCTAAAACTTCGGAAAAAAAATATATGATGTACAGCGGCCAGCACATCAACCTACTACAATCTGTCAAATTTATTTGATAGATTTTCAACTTTATTACAAAAGCATAAGGTTCATATTTAATTGGGAAAATTTGACAGTTAGGTATGGCTTGATGTGCTGGCGTCTGTACATTACCATGTATAAACTTCCACCGAAAATTGGTTTGAACGAGATCTAGTAAGTAGTTTTTTTTAACATGCCATAAATCGTAAACCGCAATTTATCTTTCATTCAATCAACTCAAATATAAAAATAAAATAAAACTTTTATAAATATTATGTTACTTGCTGCTACGGAACCCTTCATGGGCGAGTCGGACTCGCACTTGGCCGCTTTTTTTTTAAATGTTAGTAACAATATTAACAATATACTACCAACAAAATTGTGTTATCTAAGTTCTGAATTAAATGAATTATTAAATTATCATTATAATTCTACTACAACGAAATCCAAAAATGTGTGACACATTTTGTAAATAAAATACTACTACGCGGTATGAGGTCTACGCGTGCTACGAGCTACTACGCGTGCTACGAAAGCGTAGAACATTTAGTCTACATTATAAAAAAAAAGTACAGGTCGTTCTGTCAACATCTGCCTAACCAATGAGATTATTACAAACGATATAAATACAATGGTGCACTTTGTGAAATATAGTTAGGTACAGTCAACAGCAAAAGTAGATGATCAAAATCAGGAATTCAATACTAATTTACTAACACTTATTTATATAATTTATTACTAGTTTATTTATTAAAAGTATGTGATTGTCACACACATACTTTTAAATCACTTCGACGCCACACAGTTCTGACGCGAACTACGTTCATTGGTATTGAATTTCTGATTTTGATCATCTACTTTTGCTGTTGACTGTACTTACCCACATCATCGAAATTTGCTCAAAAAATAATTTATAATATTCTGTCAGTTCCATGTTTCGCTGTGATTGTTCCCAGAATCAATATTGTTTCATAAACGCGTAGGTAGAGGTACATTCGTCAATATTAAACCCTACACCCTAGTTTCTGATTGCTCAGATCACGTACGTAAGTTACGCTATGCGCACGTGCGATATCAACAAAATCATAAACATTCGCAGCGGGATGCGGGGAGGGGAGTGCGCACGCTTCCGGTTTCAGTTTCATTACTGATATTGGTACGTAAGCTTCGATTCAATTTCCTCGGCTGGCTCGGCTCACATATCCCAGAAACTGACGTTTATATAACGAGTCCATGCGGGATGCGCCTTACTCGGTAGGTAGGTACTTCATATTACAAGTAGGCTTATTTACATAAAATTACTCCGACACGCTGCTGAACAAATTCATTCTTGGGGACAAGGTTAGATACCTCCAGACTGCTTTAAATATTTATGATCAGCTATTTGTTAAATAAGTAGGTACCTGCCTTCCTATTTACTTACCTAAGTCTACCTACTGGTCATTTTCTATCTACTCATTACTAGTTCCCGAATTCTCAAAAAATCAGAGATAAACGTTTGATTTTCCTCTAAAAAATAATAGACACAATTGTATTTCAGTGTGTGCTTTCGCTCCACTTATATAAAACAACATCTAGCCCCTGCCGTTCGACATTGCGTTGTTGACGCCCTCAGCAGGACATGAGCTGAATAAAAATGTGGCCATTATTTATTCTACCTCTGTTGACTCGTAGGCGAACAGCCATCAAACCTTCCCGTGCCAAAATTCGTCGGCAAACAGAAAATATTGACGTAGGCAAAATGTTTTTCGTCACTAAAAAGATGTTTTAGGGATTTTTTTAACTGATCCTTAGACGACACTTGCCAGTCGCGTAGGTACCTAAATAACAACTTTTTATTATATTCTTAGGTATAGGCTTGCGTATGGCCTCAACTCACCTGATCTTAAATGATGATACAGCCTAAGGTGGAGCACGCTTGCCTAGGATAAACCGGTTCACTCGTGCCTTGAAGATACCCAGATTACATATATATTATTATATTATTCATTGGCGAATAACGATTTAAATACTTCGTTTCTCTGCAAATAATCAGAATCAAAAGTATAATTAAATGTAAAAGGTAATAAACATCTCCCGCCAAATATTTTGGAACAGCTCTTTACCTTTATTAGAAAATTGCCTTCATGTTTCTGAAGGGAATGAGGGTTGACATGAAAGGCTTCGCTGTAATTGCTATTTGCGTGTAAACTCCATTATTATAGGTCGCGTCGCATGTAACAAAGGGCTATTATGTCAGAGCACTCGGGTTTACAGATAAATCTAATGCTCGTATCAACTTGATACTGTCACAACCTGCCAGTGATTAAATATTTAGAAAGTATTTTTAATGAAGCGAAACTTTTGCCATTACTCTTTGTGAATACAGTAATAAAACAAAACCGTGTGCTGCCGGCCGCGAATAGCACCAACCCACTTCTGCCCGTGGGTGTCGTAGAAGGCCACGGGATATTGACCAGAGGATGGGCAGCAACGGCCTTCTGAGTATCATAACACCTCCTGCGATCGCCAACATGCATGTTTGGCCAAGCAAGGCGATTAAGGCCGAATCCTCCCTTGGGGGAGACCTATGCCCAGCAGTGGGCGTCTAAAGGTTGATATGATGATGATGAATAAAACACTTTATCTTTAATTAAGTATCTACGTAGGTAACTAGAGAAAACTTTCGTAAACTTACATGTAAAAAAAACTAAAACCAATCGAATTGAGAACCTCCTCCTTTTTGAAGTCGGTTAAAAAAACTATTAATTCAATCTTAAAAATAAAAAGACTGTGTGTGCTATAACTTATATATTTAATAAATAAGTGTTAACAATTCAAAAAGTAAGAAAATAATTTCACAGCACGTGTAAAAACGTATCCGCATGAATATCAGTTGTTCAATATCACGTGATAAGCATGCCTCAAAACATGCTTTACAAATAACTGCAATAACTTGTGTGCTGAAATATCAAAACACACTCAAAGCATTTGGGGATAGTTTTAAAAAGATTAAATAGGAAAAGGTGGGTAGGTATATATAATAGGTATGTACAGTACCCGGCAATATGCGGGTGAAGGTAAAAAGATCCAGCACAAAGCCCTCACCTACGAGTTTTGTTGTACAGGCGCCAACACATCAAGCCATACCAAACTGTAAATTGAATATGAACCTTATTGTTTTGACATAAAGTTGACAATCTATCAAAGAAATTTGACAGATTGTTGTAGCTTGATGTGCTGGGCTCTGTACATCAAACTATTTAACAATGAGCAAAGCTAATTGTAAAAAAACTACTTTTTTAAATATTGAAAACCACTGTTACTGCAATGTGACGTACGCAAAACATAGCGCTTACAGGTGCATGTACACACGGCTACACATTAAGCTATACATTTCCAGTATAAGCTGACCTCGCATTGTACGGAAATCCTATACAATGCGAGATCGGCATTAACTGGAAATGTATAGCTTGATGTGTAGCCGTGTGTACGTAACCGCCAGTCATGTATAGATGACAAAACAAAATGTGCCCAGCACGCCACAGTCACAACTACATGACAGGCACGACAGACGAATTACTAAGTACTCTATGGTATTACGTTTAGAAACGTACTTCTATAGAGTAGTAACGTAGCTTGGTGCCGAGGGCACGTTTTTGTTTTTTTGACGTGGCGGTCAATAGGTTAAAGGTTTAATTTCAAGTTTTAATACCTTCAAAAAAAATAACCTAGCCCATATAGATCTCCATATCCTGGTTTCCAGGTGGTCAGTAAAAATCCATACTAATATTTATAAATGCGAAAGTAACTGTCTGTTACACTTTCACGATGGAACGGCTAAATCGATTTTGATGAAATTTAGAATGAAAATAGCTAGAGCCGTGGGAAACGACATAGGCTACTCTTTAACCGCGACTTCGTCTCCATCCGCGATAACCGACATTCACGCGGACGACGTCGCGGGCAAACGCTAGTACTAAATAAATTATAGCAGTGACGGTAAGAACATGATTATCAGCTTTGTTAAGAATCTTTTTACGCCCGTTAAGACACATCGAGCTTTAGGAAGAGGTTGTCACATAGGCATAAGCTCTAAAAAAAAACGAAAATAAAACTTCACACAGGTATGAGGGCCAGGCCCAACCAAGGACAAAGAAAAAAATACTTTTTCTAAAACTCGATGTGCTACAGCCCTGTCGGTACTATAGGTATGTAGATATAGGTACTTACTTGAAAGACTAAAATACTTAAATTTAGATAAGCTAAAAATGCTGTTAATTTTTACTTACAAGAAAATTATCAGTTTCAGTCTGATTCCATAAAATACCTATATATTCATAGGACATCCGATTTGAACATCATTAAAGAAAAACAAATATTACTAATACAAAAACTATGAGAATAATTCAGAAACTATGAGAAATAGGTATTGTTCATAGCTATGACGAAGATTGTCATATCTCATACGATGAATATCATAAATGACTATCTTAGTCACAACATTGTGATTCATATGCCCTTATCTATTGCACTCTCCATACAGCTTATTTCATCAGAAAACATGAAATATATTAACTTTAATTTAATGGTAAATTGCAGTATGTAGGTAAATCCGTTATTTTGGTCAATTACTATGTAGGTATAATATATTGGTTCAATTTTGAAAGTAGGTAGTTATAGTGAATAGTTAATCTCACTTACGCCATCTGCCGGATGGATTTAAAATCGCCGGACACTTCTGTTCGACTACAAGTTATATATTTATTACGGCTGAAATCCGAAGAGCGGCTACACCTAGTTTTCACTTACTAGGTTATTTTTTTACCAAACATTTGAGCAGAAAAAAGACGGTACCGTTTTCTTCCGGTTGTGCGGCTGCACCTAGCCGCACTTCGGCTATTAGCCGTAACATATTCACAGAGTAGAAATGATCTTCAGTGTGTTTATTTCCCTACTTTGGAACCCTACATTCATAAAGAAGGGGTCAATGTAAACTTCTGTTGTTGTTTTGTTCTGCGAATCAGAATTGATGACGCCAAACTCGTGGCTAAGTTCTGTCAAGTAAGTAAGTCAGAATAGACAGCCATCAAAACACTAAAAAAATTGTAAACTCCTCACAAATACAATACGGTCAACGTAACTTGGCGCGTCTGAAGTTAGCTGTTTGGCTGCGCAATGGAACTTTTAGGAACGAAATTGTCTACTGCGCAGCTAATCGGCTAACTTCAGACGCGCCAAGTTACGTTGACCGTACTGTAAGTCATGATGCTTGCTGATTTATATTTGTGTTTTATAAATCTTATCTTAGAATGTTATTGCTATTATGTAGTCTTAAATCGTTCCAATATATTCATAACAATATGTGCACTCTTATTTTCTGTTTACACCTTGTGAGTATCATACCTTACTTTATTTATTTATATACAAAATGGTAAACAAAAAAATATTGAATACCAAACAAAATGGCAATTTATTACCGACTATTTTCAATATAATCTGGGAAACCAATACGGTTATTTACGTGTACTTTTAAACAACTATGTTAGATTAGGTGTTTATCATAATAATAATTAGTCTTTACCGCTTATTGGATGAGTTTAAATTTAACTCATGTATATTACTCATTGTACTGACCTTACACAGATTACTACTATTTTTTGCATTTTATTGCCCAAAACTGAAATGTTTATCTCATGCAATACTTAAACATTATTTAGGTACTTACTGCATTTAATTGCAATTAAAACTTTGACATAAAAATAAAACGTAAGCCCGTGATTTGCATCGACTTTACCATGTTCGATTTGTTTACAAACTAATTTCGTTTTTCAGTACATAGGTAATAATAGGCTTTGGCTAAAGAACAATACTTTTTGAAATACACAACCTATAAAACTAATGAATATAAAAAGCGCTTCCGATATAATCATAGATCTATATATTTATAATAGTAGGTATAACATAATGACTTAGTTTAAGAATAAATGAGCGTTTTATGGACAAAGATACGTTCGAAAATATATTATACTAGAACTAGAACTAGATTAATTTTCATGATCCAATTGGCACAGCCCTTGCAAGTATTTTCTTTCATTTAAAAGCATCAATAATGTTAAACTTGTTCATTGTATGAACATTTCTAGTAGAAAAGTGATGGAAACAATGCCAACCTTGACACTGGCATCAACTAGAAGGCACAATCTTTTAGATTGACTCTCAATACAAAGTCACAGCCGGCAGCTGGTATGTTACAAGATATTTTGACAAATTCAACAAGAACTTTTTATGTATCAACACATACTTGTGAACCAAATGCGTTAAATTAAAGTGACTAGTATGTATTTACATAATATTAACAAGTTTATTCCATATACGAATAGGCATGTTGTGGGTCCAGTCTTCTTTAGATGAATAACAATTCAATACTATTGTAAGTAATAAAGTTAAAAGCCTATCATTACTTTTATTACAAATGTTAACAATAACTAAGGGATTTCATGCCTGTTAAATCAAACACATCATTTGTAAATTAACTGAGGAAATTTGAAAAATAATATGCCAACATACTTATTATAATATTTATCATGTTACAACCAGGTATATTCTAGTATAAAAATTTGCACTTTTTATGGCAAGTTTCTCTATTTGTTTATTTGACCAACTTTTAAATAATAGTAAGGCCAGCATAAAGTCACCAGATGGCGCTAGAAGCAATTGGTTTTAAATAGTTTTTATATTTACCAGTAAATGCCTTATAAAATAATAACTCAAAGATGATAATGAATAAAAATCACCAGATAAAATCACATTTGGAATTTCTCCTAGGAGTAGGAGTATGTAATTGGAATTAGATGTACCTATTGTGATTGAATTTGAAATATGTAATTCCATTTCAAATTCAACCTCCATGCTTCTAATTTCAGTAAAAAAATATATTTAAAGAATACCATAATACCATATGACACATCGAATTTTAGACAGAGTCTGTCACACAGAAATACATGACAAACATGATGCTTTTTTTAAATTATGAGGTCATAAATAAATGACACATAGACACACATGACGCCCGACGAAGATGTGTGCTACTGACCTGTACACCCCACACCTGTGTGTGTACTCGCACATTTCGTCTTTTCAGTAGTCAAAGAATAACTGATAAAAACTCACAAAAAAATATTAAAGATGACTTAACATTATTTGAAGAATGTTGTAGTAAACGCTGAGTACTATATTCTTGTTTCTCCTTTTCTTCATGGATTGGGCATGCATCCTGAAATAAACAAAAATAATTGTATGGCACTTGCTTGGTTTGGCTCACTAAAATACCAATGTAAAAAACGTCACTTAAGGATAAAAAACTTATTTGAACATTTAGAGACATATGTACCTTATTCTTCAATGATCATGCAACCATAACTTTGATTGTCCTTTCTATGGTACTCCTGCACATAGGACAGTTCTCGATTCCTTTGCTTGCACAAGGCTGGCAGCAACACATGTGTCCACATGGCACAAATACTACTACACTCTTAGCATCCATACAAATGACACACTCAGCCTCCAACACTGCATCATTAGACTGGTTAGTTGTCACCACTCCTGTACAGTTCTGTTCTTC
Organism: Charanyca ferruginea; assembly: GCA_947361185.1. NCBI lineage: Eukaryota > Metazoa > Arthropoda > Insecta > Lepidoptera > Noctuidae > Charanyca > Charanyca ferruginea. Next base: position 12,280,792 of record OX376059.1, on the reverse strand, counting down.
AGCAAGTTCATCAGATGGAGCACTTGGTGAAACACATGATGCTTCAAAGTTGTGATTCTGACTTTTAGCTCCTACATAATAGTTTATTGCTCTAATTATTCCTTCTCTGTCACAGGACAATGACACACCACTTGTTTTTAATTGTTCTGGAGTAATGTTCAATAAGGTCTCGCCAGAAAATAAGAATTTAACTAAGAATGGCAAACAGTGTATAACACCTTCCTGTAACAGATAGTTTGCTAAGGCTGGGTCCAAACTGTTTCCTATGTCCAGTAAAGTTTTTGGTGCTGAGTCAATTAACTTCTGATAGTTTTTCAACCAAAAATCAGTAGACTTATTTGCTTCATTGTCCATTTCTCTTAAGGTTTCAACAAGCTGTTTTCGCCTTTTATTTTGTTGACCAAAAAGGTCATCTAATAAATTAACCAAATGAATTCTCTGTTGAAGCAACTCATTATAGTTATAAGTAATCTGCAATTTCTTCTTTTCTTGCTCAATGACACTGAGGCGTGCTAAATGTGATGAAATCAATGATATCTCCTGATTAAGACTCCAGGTCCTAGCATCAGTTTTCTCCAGCAGCGATGCAACCATTGCCATTTGAATGTCCTGATCTTCCAGAAGTTGTCCAACTAATACAGTGCGTGACTGATCTTTAGCATTTAATAACTCTGACAATTTCTCACTCACTTCTAAATCTTGGATGAGCATACTCTGTTTCATATTAATTATAGAATCTTCATAATGTTTCTTGGAATGTCTCATTGAGAAGTCTTCTTCAATGAGCATCTCCATTGCCCTTAAAACATCAGCCTTTTTAATATTATCATAATTTTGCCGTGTGATCTCTAGTAGTCTGTCGTGTTCAGACTGATCATAAGCAAGTTGCTGTTGTATAATTTCTGGATTTAAATTTTCTGACTGAATAAAGTTCTTCACTAAACATTCGATTTCCTTTTCATCATCTTGTATAGCTTTTATTAGGTTTTGACGATCTATTTCTTTTACAATATGAACTTTAGCTATCTCATTATCTAGCTCTATCTGTTCTTGTAATACTTTATTTAAAAACTTTTCTCTTTGTTCTTTAGCTGCTTTATGCAGCCTATGTTCTTGTTCCATTATGGCAGCTTCTTGTTCCTCCCAAGTCAGTGTATTACGTCTACCAAATGGATCCAGGACCATATTTGGAATTTGAACTGTTGGCATCATGATATCTTGTTCAATGGATATTGGGGGGTTATAGTCTATGTCCATTTTATCACATAAATATTTCATAATTTCTGCAGTTTCTTGTATGGCAATATCTGATGGAGGGAATAAAAACTGTTCACCATCTATCATTAGTGTTACCAGATTAGTAGCTAAACATAGTTCTGGACATAGTTCATATAAATCATTATTTTCACTGAGGTTCAGTTTTTTTAGATTCTTCAGTTTACCTACTGATGGTGTTAGACTTTGTAGCTTATTCTTCGATGCATCTAATATTTGTAATGATTGCATGTACTGTATATTTTCAGGTATGGTTTTAATTTGATTATCTTGAATATACAGCTCAGTCAGGTTTACCAAATATCTAATATCACTAGGTAACTGTGAAAATTTATTACTGCTAAGATTTATAACCTTTAGAAGGTATAAATCTGACAATTGACCCCCTTCCTCCAAGGATTGTAAACTGTTAATGTGCAAATACAAATGTTCCTTTCTGTATACCTTACATATTGAAAATGTACCGGACGGTACTTGGCGCAGCTGACACTCGGAGAGGTCAAAATCTGGTTCAGGCGATTCTCTGGCAATGTATAACTTTCTTTCTAGAATAGCGCGAGCATCATTATCATTAGTTTGTCTCCCAAACAACGACATTGTCGCTCGGTTGACGCACGACACAGCACAACCCATTAAACAATACGTATAATTTGTTAACAACCTTCACGATCGTCACCGACTTTGGATATTCATTGCAAATTAATTATTGTACACTCTTCACTCTTACGTAGAAAGTGTTAACATAGATAACAATTCATTGTAATGCAAATCATGACAAATAAACTGAAAAACAATAGTAAATAATCAATCAGCAGATATTCAGATGATAAGAGGCAAGAGACAGTGACAGGTAAATGACAACTGACTTGACAGTTGACAGTACTGACATTCAAGTCATTTTATCTGTTCCGTTCGACGCATTTGAAAATAGTAATAATGTTTTAATACATTATAATAACATAATTTTGACCTAATCGGTGAGCCACAAACTAAAAACAAATACATTCATATTTGTGAAGCAGTGTATTACAGTAGCATTCAGATGTATTTTATTTATTATGTCGCTGTGATAGCCTTTATTAATAGCATAACAAAATACAACGTTGATACTCTTTTGATTTGCTCAGTCATCTGTAGCCCATTCTCCCGTGTTGCCACCGAATACTTGAACGCGTTAACTCGCGTTTAACCTTTTGACCTCCATCGCGTCACGGCGAAAATGCAAAAACGTGCCCTCGGCGCCAAGCTACGAGTTCATCCATAATTGATCGAATTCATCTTATTCATCCATAATAGGGTATTTTACTCTATACGAGAAAAAATCTATAAATATGTTATTGAGACAGTTTAGGCATAAAGCAGTCGGAAAATGTAAGTTTTAGTTCATAAAATAACAAAACAAATTTTTAAATTCAATTCAAAGTTTTCAGTATTTTTAATCTGTTATAAAACACCGTGAAATAGTAGCGGCCATGTAATTACGCCATACGGCTGTGTAAACAAAAAATTGTCAACTGTCAGTCAACCGATTGGCGTAATATAGGCTTTGTGCTTTTATTATTTTCGTAACCAACGTAATTTTTTCATGATTACGCCTATTACAAAATATGCTTTTAATTATTTTTAAATTATATACAATTATCATATTTAATATGAGCTCATTTGATACAAAACGAACTGACGTCATTTACGCTGACCAATATGGCGTCCAGTAAGAGGCGTTTTCGTCAAACTACGCGCGAAATTTGAAAATTTAAAATTTAGGTGCATTTTTGTGGCACTTATCGATTAAATAATTTTTTTTTGTTTTTTTTTTTTTGGTGGCATATTTGCACTACAGAATTTCATTGAGACACTTTTTAAAAATGGGTGTAATACCCTATTGGTATTAGTTTTTATCATTCCAAGTTATAGTTGAAATATCAAAAATGAAGTTCAACTTATATAAATGAGGATGAGTCAAGAAACATAATTGGCAAAGGAAAAAAACAATGTTCTTTTATGAGCTTTATTTACGTGTAGAAGTCTGCCATGTAATCGTGACCAACTCCGCCAAGGGAGGGCAGGGAGGGGCAATTGACTTCTCTAGAGATTCAAAAAATGTAATTTAAAAAAAGATTACTTGATCAATTATATGGATCTCGCTCGACTACTTTATTATAAAAATCTTATAATTGTCAATCGACCATTTGATTTCCGTTTAAAAGTTTTATGTAGGTACGGTACAATCAAGAGCTCGTGGAGCTTTACATTTTAGACTTTGTACCGTTTTTAATGCAATCACCGTAGAGGTAAGACAGACTCGCACTACCAGTGTAGTAATTTTGACACTCATACTTTTCTCACCCCATCGGCTGGCGACGCTCTTGGTCGTGAACGTGGCGCGCGTGCTGGGCACATTTTGGTGGTTTATCATAACCACCACACTCCACATGACTGTGGAGTGTGGTGGTCAAAAGGTTAAGTAAGGTATCTACGGATGGATGGTATTATTCCCGCAGAAAGTAATTAATAAAAGTAGTTTGGTACACAAAAAAGAACTTAGCTTATAGGAACTTAAAGTAAGAGAGAGGGTTCTCCAAATTTAGTTTTTGTATCACTTTTCTATAGGTAACTCTTCTGATTAAGAAAAGGCTAAGTAACAACCTGAGGAGTACCTACATGGCGATCGCTCAAGGTTAATATATCCCGTCATATTTCCCATACAAACGCTCTCGTAGGTACGTGATTACGGCGTTATAACAAATTATTCTCCAAATATTTTTAACACACAGGTATCTTGTGGTTTAAATCTAGGTTTGTGCCTATGAAAGCCAAAAATAAACTTTTTTGAGAAACAAATTCAGGACTAACTAACCACGTCTGAAAATCAGCTTTTTTGCACAGTTTTTATTTGAACTTTTGCCGTTCATAATGCGCTCATACATTGAAAAAGTTAAAAAAAAAACATCATAGAAACCTTACACATGTACCTAATGTCTAATGGAGATTCTAAATATTACAATCATTAATACCCAAAACTTGTAAGGCTTTTTAAAAAACACGTAGGTATTTCCTAGATAAAGTTTTGTGAAATCTGCACGCGCCAATTTTCCAGCGATGTTATCGCGTTGTCACTCACTCGTTTGTTTTCGAGCTTTGCGTTGGTTGAAACAAAAAAAAATTCAATCACGCTCGCGCCGAAGTTCTGCCGAGGGGGATGGGCGCGGGAGGGTACTCGGCGGTTAAAGCTACCTACGCTAGTCGCACATATATAATAATAACTATAATAATAACTTTATTTGCTTAATACATGGTCCGAGAATGAGTGACCATCCACTTCCTTATATCGAAATCCCTCGGAAAGTCCCAAGAGTCCCAACTGTCATTTGTAAATCATTGACATCATCGTTACGAGTAGTCAGGAGTATACTTATATCAACCCTTTGGTCAGGAGCCAGTAGGAGCCCAAAAAAATAGGCAGTAGGTTTTGCAGTTATTATTAGCACGGGACTCGAATTAAAATTATTTTTATCGAAGCAAGGGAACCACCAAATTATGCAAAAAACATGATGAAAATTGAACCAGTCACATAATTTATTTACGTGGGTACCTACTTAGGTATCCAACGCAACTACAAACCTTCTCAACTGTCAAGCATCCAAGACTGACACTGCCCACAGTCTACCACCAGAATTCCAATATGCACAGACTAGAAGATATGCCTACGTACAATGCAGCAATAAGCAAATTTTGATGAGACAATAACCTATTATATTTTATTTTTTTTATTTTGGGCACGACATAAGTACCTAGTTGTAGTTAATATGAAATGAATTAACTTGCACTCGTATCTATAAAACATTTTATTTATTACAAAATTAAACAAACTGTACAACATCTTAACAACTAAGTAAATAAACATCCCTACAATAATGTTAAACTCATCTATCATCATGATTCGCATCGCTGTACCAGTTTTTAGTCACTCGTGCTGGAAAGCGAAATATAGAATGGTCCTGAGTTCTTTTTGTTGGAATTGAAGAGCTATAAATATTTTCTTTTTCATCTCCGTCATGTTCAGGACCTTCCGAACTGTCCTTTGAATAATCATGATATTCATGATCTGGATAGTGACGAAGATACCTTTGATACCAGTCGTCTTGATTATCGTTTGGCTTTTCATCTTGATGTATTTTCGGGGAGTGTATCCTTGTATATTCTTTTTCTTCTCGATAGTATTCTGGTGGCTTAAAATCTGGTACGGAAACATATTCATCTTCATATTGTTTATACCATGGTGATGCATTGTTTTCGCTATCGTGCACTATTCTCATCGGTTCATCTTTTTTATTCTTCGTTTTTTGTTCATATTTTTCGTCGTACATGTTATCGATAAATCTGATCGCAGAGTGCATCTTATCTTCTTCCGTCTTTACCTTATTTGCTTTTGTTGGCACGGGAGACACAAACTTGCTATTTGTTTTTATTTGTGGCGGATGATAATGATCGTTATAGTGTCCATTAATTTTATAAACACTGAGATCTGGTGTCTGGGATGGATATACGTGCATTTTTAATATCTTTGATAGTCTATCAAAAGCTTCGGTTAAATCTGCATCAACTTCATCTTCTGGTAGACTAGAATGTACATCGTGTGGAGAGATGTCAACAACCAATTCAGAATCAGCTTGATTCTTCTCATTTTGACTATTTGCTTGTTTTACTGCTGCAACATTATCAATCTGCCCCTGGAAATTATCATCTTCATGATCCATTTTAATTTCTGACATGATGCCCAAATCAACTGGTGAATGGGTTTCTGGTGTAACTTGGTGGAGTTGTGTGGGTTCGGCTGGACTGTACGAATACGCTATTTCTTTACCAATGCGAAAACCTTCGTTTTCCGACGTCGACAGGAGTTGCGGCTCTTTACTAAAATAATCAAATACATGAAAACTTGGTACGTCAGGTAACTTATATGTTTCGGCGGCTGGTAATATTTTGATAGCCACTGCTTTACCTTGGTGATATCCAATCCCGTGACCTTCAAATGGTTTATTCTTCCCCTTCTTTTTTTTAGTTTCAGTCTTCATAGGAGGGCTTTCATCTGCTTGAGCAATGTCCGAATCCGCGTCGCAGTACATTTTATTCAACTTTTGTACGTCCTTATCTGATAGTCCTACTCTTTGACCAATTTGAGCACCGCCCTGGAAGAAAACCATTTTACAATAGTCACTTTTCGACTCTTAATATTATAAAATAAAAATATTATAAAAATGTTTATTGAAGAAATAAACACATACTAAAACATTAATGTTTGGTTGGTAATGTTTCAGAGTCAAGAACTCAAACGCAGTAACATAAAAAAAATCTTGACTAATTCATTTATAATCAGTTTATGTATACAGAATGTTCCGGAAAGGGGGTATCACCCGAAGGAAAATCTAAAAAATAAATTTTAGACTCCAGTTTCCATACAAAATTTAGGCGCCAAGTTCAAATTTTCTATGAAGAGTCTAATTTTTTTTTTATTTCTATTTTTTTTTCTGTTGAATGTTGTTCAGTTTCACGAGTACATTGACCTCCCGTCGGGCGTATACAACCTTTCCGATACACCCAGTATACCAACAGTTCGATTACCGCATAGATCAAATATTTGAGCAGGCCTACAGATAATTGTTCCGGAGCTCGTTGTTTGGTTATATGTTTGTAAAAGCACACATGATACAGCAGAAATTGCAAGTATGAGGCAACATTTCATTTTTTAAATGAATTAATAAAATCTTTAAGAAAAATCTCAATCACCTGTTTTGGAACAATCGTGTCCTGACCGTTGGAGGAGAAAGCTCGTCGACTATAATGCAGGACACTGTCGTAGTCGTAACCCACGCCGAAGTCTGACACGGAGAACGAGTTGTATTTGCGAAAGTTATGCCTCGCCGCTGGAAACAAACAAATCGACTCAGAAGCGAACACTGTTTGGATGGATTGATTTCTCGTCTACAAAAATGTACCGACTTAGCTTCTGTTAACATACAAAGAAACTTTCAATAGAAATCGAATTTACTTCACACCGTAATTTTATTGCTTAGACAGGCGGTGGGTTAATTGACATTCGTATTGTGTAGCGTTCGTGACATGCTTGTATGTACGGTTAGCGATAAAAGTCATTTAACATTCCAGATTTCTTAATTCGTAATTATTGAGCGTAGTTAATGTCAATTCAAGATAAAATTAACTTGTAGCTGTTACCTGAAATTAGGAATGTCGTATTATGTTGTGTCTTGTTGGTGTGTTAATTTAGACGTAAAAATTGTATTTTATTAAAGTCACAATGTTAATCGACTTTCGTCGCTGACCATACCCACCGTTCGCTGACATTAGCACCTAGATAATATGATGACATAAAATCGTAAGTGTCTATCGATTTAGTACGCAGCGTGTTATTCTAAAAAGTAGCTTACGTTGCAGTATGTTGGCCCAAACTACGTTGACATAGTCATCTCTGTCGGGGCTGCTCTGCATGTGGTAGAAGCCAAGAGTATGCAACAGCTCATGCACGACTGTGCCGTGTCGGAAGCAGCCGCGTCCGACCGGGTGCCGACCAGACAAGTTCAACACTTGGTACCCGCCCTGGTAGCCCACTTGAGAAAAACAACCTCGTCGATTACCCTGCAATAATAATTTGGAGGCGTTTCGAAAAAAATCTGTTCCAAAAAATATATCTGCAGTATTTTAACGTTTTCTGATACGTATAAGTACCTATTTAGCTAAAGATATTGCATGGAAGATTGATTAATAAACTAAAAAAAATCGTTTGAGTATGTAAATTGCCGACAAAATCTAAAAAGTTTACTATAAATACTGGCAAATGTGACATATCCCCACGTAGGTACATATCCCACTATTTACTCCCCGTCGATATTCACTGGCACTGGCACTTGTCAGTACTTCTAGGTAGGGAAGCAAAAGACGAGTGCCCTGAGAAGCTAAGCTAAATTACTAGAGCAAAGTAAATAATAATACAAACTTGTATAACGACAGCATCACGATCTCCCTTCCTGTACGGACGGAATTTGACACAAGAGGCGCGTCCTAGATCCTCTATTCCACTTTCAATAGCTTGTACTTGATCACTGGCTGTAAAATTATATGTAACCCTTATTAGTAATCCTTATTCCTTACATTGTCTGCGGTCACCTTTTCCAAATTGAATTCCTGCTGTCACCACATGTAAGTTTATACGAAAATGTAATCGTCTTGAAAACGTAACCAGTTGAAATCTTCTCGCTTCTACGTAATTGAAGCTCTGCCATCAAAACCTGGTCAATGATCAATGATGTGAAATGTCCGGAAAGCGTGGTCAAGGCAGGTTCTAGAAGCATTCATGGACGGTTTTGTGCGATCGTATGTAGGAAGGTAGGTTAACCAAAATGAACTGACTACCTTTTATAGACGGCTGGGTTTGATGGCTTGATGCGGAAACTGGAGAACCATGGTATTGTGAAGCGCAACTTGCTAGAGACCTGTATGTATGTACTCAGCAGTAGACTGTGATAGGCATAGTAACTTTAACTTACGGGATAGTACTTACTGAAATGTTCCAACTGAATGTAGACGATGACCTCATTATTAGGCCACCTCTTAGCTCCATCTCTGATGCCGTTCCTAGCTAGACCCTCGGCGACATCCTCGACGATTAGCCTCCGCTGACGCTCGTTAAGGATAAGGTCACCCTCGAACTTCCCACTTTCTTCCCAGGCGTTATCAGACACTACTTCGTCGTCATCATAGTCGACGTCTGGGTCTACACCTTCTGTTACCGGAGCAGATGTAAAAAAGGAATGTCAATGATGTCAAATGAATATTATTATTTCTCAGTATTTGTTATTTTTATAAATTATTTAAACAACTTAATATTTATGGTTCTGCCCGTAGTGAAGCTGGTTAAAGTTCCAGAGTGGGAAACCTAACTCACAAGTTTTGCATAAGTTAGGTACTATGTACACACCTACCTATGTATTTATGGAATTAATAGTAGGTTGGTACGTAATTGAACGACTATTGCACAGACTAGACGTGATAGTTAGTCACCGTAAATAATAAAACAACCGCAATCCTTAACTTAGTATTTATTACCACTTTCGTTTTCAACACTAGATATCTATGATCTAAATTATTAATAAACTTTCTAACTTAATGTATCAACATCATTAGGTAATGAATGCTGGATCCTCCTCATTGGTGTTTGCTTTTCGCTACGCTAGTATCGCTACTATATTAGGAATAATAATTCATAAGCCATCATCTACTACGCCATCAATCTTCTCATGAAATACGCATATCTATTATTTTTCCGTGTCTAAACACTTAAGTACTACTCACAAACATTAAGGTCAAAGATAAAATAATATACATAGAATATAAGGGAACTCGACTGAAAGAGATGTGGTTGAAATGTTTATTAATTATTGCGATGTTGCTCGATTTTATAAACAGCATTTTAGGATCCGGTTTATTGATAGCAGTATAGTAGCATCGAAGCAAAGACGAATGAGATGTAAGTAATCAATATTATTGGTATTGGTATATTGATTACTTACATCTCATTCGTCTTTGATTCGATGCTATACTCTATCAAAGACGAATGAGATGTAAGTAATCAATATGATTGGTATTAGTATATTGATTACTTACATCTCATTAGTCTTTGCGTCGATGTTGCTCTATACTGCTATCAATAAACAGGATCCTAAAATGCTGTTTATGAAATTGAGCAACATCTGAGCACTCATAGCATCGAGCACTGATTCTGATCCTTTGAATCTTAGATTTAAGTGATCTCAAATCTAGGATTGAAGATCCAGTCTAACTCCCACCTAATTTAAAAGTTAAAAAACCTTATACCAGTAAACATTTAATTAAAAATATAACATCTCCGATTTCGAACTGTGTACAAATGGCAACAGTAGAGCTTAAAGAATCACTTACTTTTCAAAGTTGGGCTCAGCTGCGAAGTCTTCTTGAGGTGTTCTGCAAAATCCTCTAGTTCGTTATAGCTCATCGCCAAACACTTAACCGCACAGACAAATATGAGAACCACCGATAACTTTGTCCGTCCCATGATAACTATAAAATATTCGCCTGATTTCGATTAATATTCATAAATGTATGCGATATTGATTTCGCTTTTTTGTAAACTTAACTCACACGATGTATCCGAAAAAAGTGTGTCATATTAACGGATTTTTATAAATATTTTAAATTAAGTTATGTTAATGACTGTCGCTGCTTGTTTACTCCAGTCCCGCGTGATTTTTTGTGTAGGACAAAACCTGCCGGGGTGGGGCGAGGTTTAATATAGCTTCGGATACGACCATTTCACAAGGTGTTGGGCCGCAACTGCGCCGGCGACGGCGACGCTTGCGTCAGCGCCGGCGCTGGTGACAGCGGCAGCACTCCACCACCCACAACTCGTGCAACACGGAATTGCTACATTTACTGGCTCCAGTTATTCTTAACGTTTACGTCCTCCAACAATAACACCGACTTGCCATTTTTGTAATTGAATGAGTGAAATAGTAAAGAGAAAGCAACAGTTGGCCGTTCCGGTGAAATAAGTATTGAAATGAAATCGTATAAATTGTACCCTTTGTTGTAACAATATTTTTACAACAATAACTCCTGAAAGAGTAAACACGTAGGTATTTTACACATTCTTTCTTACTCAATATGTTTTTACCCTATGTATTTACCTACCTAGATACCTAAAGCTTAGATAAATAAAAAATATACAAAAATGAACGAATGAATGAATACGTGTCGCATTGTTAACCTGATTTTGTGTGATGTCGGTTAAAAAGACAACCGTCTTCAAAAACAACTAAGTGAAATATTACTTTATCACTGAATTTTTGAAGGCGGTTTTCTTTTTTGTAAAATGATTTTCCGCATTTTAGTAGGTACCTATATGTATCACTTCATCTTCCGCACGTTAAGTACCTCTTTCACTGCATAGGGGGTGTTCAACTATAAAGGTATTGCGCTGAATCTAGTGCACCTATTGTTTGAGTGTCACCAATTGACGCACTCAGCTGAAACTGATACATTGCGACGAGTGGTGCTTGAGTAAACTTTGCTACTCAAGTGTCGTTACTTAATGTTGATACTGATACAGTACATCAACTATCAATACTGGGTACAACTACCCCACTGCCTAAGTGCAACTGCTGCGCGTGACACCCCCGTACCTCGGAAAGCTGTTGGTCGTTCGCCTGATTGCTCCCCGGTCATGTCGAATTAATGAGCACTAGATCTTTTGACTTCTGCACACATTCGTGCACTATAATATCTCTTGCGTGCTTGATCCTGCGTATTTGACATGTTTCTCACTGTATTGATATTGACTGCCGCCGCGCCGTGACGAGCTGACTTCAGTACTTCGCCTTTCATTTAAAAAAAACATTTAAGTAATTAATCGTTTTCTTTCATACTTAGTAATACCACACTTTGTTATCCTTAAGTTTTATTATTTGTCAATCACAATCACTATTTCGCCATTATTATTATCAATTATCATTGTTTCATTGTTATCTTCTGTTTCTTCGCAGTACATTTTGTTCAACTTCGATACATCGCTTTCTGATAATCCGCGTCTTTGGCCAATGGTCACATTTTCCTAGAAATATAAAATAGGTCTTATTAGAAAAAAACTATTTTCATATCATGTACGATGAAAGTAAAGTAACAAATCTTGACTACTGGAAACGTGAAATTAGATATTCTACACTCCAACCTGAAGCTTTAGCAGTCAAGGCTGTCTCATAGGTGACTGTTTCTGAAAATGTAAGGCTTCTGGCAAACCTAGAAATATTTGATTACTAACAAATGTCTTTTGAGTATGTGGCGTTCATGACTAATAAAAGTCTATCCTTTATGATAATAATATAAGGAAAGTTAACAAAGAACACAGTGTGCATTCAATAAGTTTTAAGTGGTTTTAAGGCCTAAAAAGTATATTTACCTTCATCGGAATAATGGTTCGATTGCCATTTACAGAGAATGCTTTCTCCGGGTAGTGCATTACACTATCGTAGTCATACGGTACTCCGAAATCAGTCACTGTGTCATTGCTGTACTTTGCGAAATTATGTTCATGACCTGTAAGATGTCAACATTACAACATTACTCCAATTGTACGGTTTATTTGATCAAAATAGTGATTGACCTGTACCTATTTTTTTAGGGTCGTGTAAAAAACCTCACAGAGCAAGCTAGGTAGGTACTGTTTCTAATAGTAATTTAGTCACTTAACTTATAGATGAACTAAGTAGGTAGGTAAGTACTATACTTAGTAGCTATAGTACACAGACGGTAATAGGAGACTGTCACAAATGTATGATCGAGCAACACAGATGAAGTGAATTGTTCCTCAAACTTCATAAGTGCCATTGTACTTAGTCGTCTTTATGTATACTTTATTATAGAGGTAAAATTTGTTTGATTTTTTACCGACTTCTTTGTTGTTTATTTCTTATCTTATCTGTTTAATTGCTAGTCCAATTACAAAAAAATATTTCACCGATATAAAGCTCACTTTTGGCAAGACCAAAAGTCATAGGATATTTTTTATGTTACCTATATTTGACTTTTGGAAATTGTTAGAGGAGGCCTATGCCAAGATGCACGCTGATTTACGGAATATTAAAAAATTAGAACTCATAAAATTCAAAACATATTTAGTTATTCACAAATGTAGTCAGAATAAAAGGGCTTTACCTTTTATTATATTTGACTTTTACGCAAATGAAGTCGCGGGCAAAAGCTAGTCTGTTATACAATTGCTCACCCGGTTTAATGTTCTCCCACACGATCGTCACAAAATCATCTCTATCATAAGTGCTCTGCATGTGGTAGAAGCCGAGAGTGTGCAGCATCTCATGAACAACGGTACCGTGTTTGAAGCAACCTTTGGCCAGGTTCAGGACTTGTCGAACTTCACCCTCGTCATCAGGAATGCCGAAGCCCACGTTTGAATAACAACCACTTTTGTTACCCTGAAACAGGTATTTATGAGTTTTTATATCTACATCTATGTTCCCTCAGATTATGAAACAAAAGGCAGATAGACCGCGCGGAACACTGAGAGTGAACCCAAAAAAGCAAATACAAATTCAAAAGATAATACAGACAATCTCGATATTGTATTCGCTTTTGAATTTGTATTTGTTTTTTTTTTTAACGATTCGAGCTATACTGACTCGAGTCAGTACAGCACGAAGCGCGTTGTAGATATTTGCATTTATATTTGCTTTTTTGGCTTCACTCTCAGTGATCCGCGGCATCTATCTGCCTTTTAGCTCATAATCTGAGTATGCTCCATTAATTTGCTCCTTTCCTATTCATGGAGAATACATAATTGTTTACCACGTTATTAGGAGATTATTAATGAAACCATGAAATATAATAAATATACATATTCACTTGTATAATAACGGCATGTTCTTCATCATTTTCTCTTCGGCGGAACGTAAGACATGATTTGTTCGTAATGTCAGCTAAAGCGTCTTCAATCTTCTGCACATGTTCCTCATCTGTTGCATAAAATCATAAGTTCATAACTTGTACATTGCCTTCTAAATACAGTGTAAACTCCATATAACGTCACTCGATTTAACGACAAACTCCATAAAGCGTCGAAATCACTTGGCTTTGGTTGGTTTAGTTTGTCTTCCATACAATGACACACTTTATATAGCATTACACCCACTCTCAATAACGACAACAATTTAATAAAAAGTACCTTTTAAGTTGCCAAAATTAGTAAAAACTGTGCAGCTGTGTATTATGTTCTTTGGTTGCTTTATTATCCTAGCCCGTAATAAACTCGACTGTCGGTATCATGCATACCGAACTTTCTAAGAAAATCGTTCTTTTGTTCACAAATTGGGATTGCTTGCACGTGTAGACTGTTGTTGACCATGGCTAGTAAGTAGAAGTTATCATATTCTTAGTTGCTACTACTTAGTTACTACCAACACTAGTCTGAAATAAACATTTTATTTTTTTATTCAAATTTTTCTTCTCGACAACTCTCTTTAGCGCCATAAATATACAGTTCTTTCAGTGTCGTTATATAGAGTTTACACTGTACTTATGTTTAAATGTTCCAGTGGTCGCAGGGTGGGAGGACCTACCCAGACAGTAGAAAATGGGGGTGTTTGAATTTATTATCCAGTATAATTTTTTTTATAAAAAGTTCAAACACCCAACCCAAACAAAACAGGCTACATTGGACAGATGACCTTAAATGTAGGTAGGCACACGTTGTTTTCGTTAGTAGGTACAAGTACTACGTGATCAACGTCATTGTTAGAAGCAGCCCGCAGCGTTAACTATTTAGTATTCGCTTCGTAAGTTGCGGGTAACGGTGCGGTTACCTACTCCCGTTACTCCTTTATTGTTTTGAGGTTTTGTGTAATGACTCAATCACATTAAATGACATTACAAGAATGTCTAGATAAGTTTTCCATATAAGGAAAAAAGAATTTTTGGCGTTATTGCCTACATCAAAGATGAACGTCATATTTGATTTAAACGATTGGCAATCATCTTACTTATCGGATGGACCTCAAAAAGAAGGGAACGACTGAATGTGATTAACTGTTTTTTGGCAAAACTAGGGGAAGCTTAGATATGTATAAAAACTGTGTTAAAACTATCTGTCTTCAGAAATAATGCCGCATTAGTAATTTTCTCGAAAGACATCATAATACTTGTCTTACAAGGACGAAAAAAATATTCTAGGAAAAAGTAACAATTCTAAAACTACAATTCAAAAGTATACCAAAGTGATCCTCTTCAATGTAATACACCACCGTACGGTTCGGCCAGCGCTTGGCAACATCGCGAAGCCCGTTGCGACTGTCAGGGTCTGAAGCTTCAGAAATTGCTTCTTTCTGGGTCTTCGTGAGCAGCATATCACCCTCAAAGTACTCTCCGATCTCACCTAAAGCAGGATCATGGTGAGTTCTAATTTATATATAATTGGACACAATGAAAAAAAACTTGCACCTTTCAAGGCAACTTGGGCGTTAAAAGACCCTGTGAATGCAGTGTATTTTTCGTTACATTTTTTAAATTATAAATTAAATAAATAATTGTACATGGTCCTCGACCCAATGAAGATTGCGGGTTGGTTGATGCATAAAATGACTACTCATGATGTATACGGAGCAGGTCCACAATCAGCGACACCCATATCCGCTTGACAGGGAAAGGGACATCAGCGCTCTAGCTCTGATGTAAGTTCAGCTACCTATACACAAACCTTTTTTACAGTCCGTTCAACCGATTTTGACTTATATAGCGTTGGTGGCAAGTCAAAATCGGTTGAACGGACTATAAAAAAGGTTTGTTTTAAAGTCTAATCTTATTGTAAATGGAGTATAGGTACCGTCAAATGCTGTAACATTGCCTACATTGGCTTTTAACTTTTTAGAATGTGGACAATGTTGAGCACATTGCCCACATTCTAAAAAGTTAAATTATTGCCGCTGAGAAATGTTTTTTTGCCCTATAGATAGCCGACTTGCTTTTAGTAATACCATACACAGCAAAAACATTTCTCAGCGGCAATAATTTAACTTTTTAGAATGTAGGCAATGTTGAGCATGTAGGCAATGTTACAGCATTTGACCGGTACCCACCTAAAATGATTTTTGATATTTACCATCGTTTTCGAGATCCTCGTCCTCCCATATTGGTGCAGCTGTGGAAGTTACTAGGATTGTAGTTAAAATAATCAGTATCATATTATGAAACAGCTCCATATTACAATCCTTCGGTTACGGTTCGACCGGTAACTTATATGAACCACTAACACACTGAACATCGTAACATTTCTTCACGCCTTTTTAAACGAGTGTTGGTCCTACTCACAGTCAACGGGACATTACAATCGATCACCTAATTAGATAGTCAGGTTATCTTTTAACGCGTTTTACTTACGAAATGGAGTGGCTTTTATTTCGCCACTCGAGTTATCTGTAAAGAACCCTGGTGCGCTCTCATCAGGATGTTGATGTTTGAGCAAGCATTTTAATAGGTAGCTGCAAAATAAAGCTCAACAACAGCAAGTGGAAACAGCATCATAAATCTGGAATAGGCATTAGGAAATTATTGTCATGAGAGATCGAGGTCAAAAGCCTTTTAGGGTTTTCACCTCAGTCACTCTGGTCTAGAATGAAACAAACACAAACATAAGATGCCTTTTAATTACAGGTAAGGAACATTGTACACTCGGACAGGGAGTACCTACTGCACTGTGGCTGTGAGAAAGACAGTTACATACTCTATGGCTGTGAGCTGTGAGCATGATTGACGGTTGAAAAATTAGTTATGTTTTTTTTGTTGTAAATAATCTTAAAACAAAAAAAAACAACCTTGCAAAAAAGATCCTCCTATAATATGATTGCATTTGGAATACACTTAGTATTCCAAATGCAATCATATTATAGGAGGATCTTTTTTGCAAGGTTGTTTTTTAGTAACTTACGCAATTTCTTTAACTTATCAACTAGGTAGATCTAGGCCCTACCCAACTACTACGCGAGACTCGGCGAGAAATAGAATCGATTTATTTTGTATTTTGACAAAAATGAAATGTACGGTATAGATAGTAGATTGAAATCTCATGTTGAACTGTAATGACATACCTAAGTAATGTCTGCCCGTTAAGGCACTACCCCGACCAAAAGTGCGTTTTTCTCTGTTATTCAGGGGCTATTAACTCATTAATTTAAAGAAACAAACTACAACTAAAAGCATATTATTAATGTTCAATATCCTATCATCACATTCCACGTTCTTCTTTTTGTGTATATACCCTATGTACACCTATATCTCCCTGTAAAAAAATTACTAAAATAATTAAAAACGTGTATCTTTTGCTAAAGTTGACGTGCTTTTAATTTGAGGATTACACTAATAGATAGGTAACTTAATAGTAGATTATGCATCAAGGGGATAAAGTAGTGTCTTATGTAGCGGGCGCCGTATTGAATCCCGAGCAAAACGAAGGATTCTAGCGTTAACTCCTGAGCGGAGCAAGGGAGTTTAGAGTTAACTCCCGATCAAAGCGAGGGAGTTAAGACAAGAATCCTGAGTGCAGCGTGGGATTCAAGGTCGCCCAAGACGAAGGCACCTTTATCCCCGAGGAGTATACTCTACTTTTCACACCATCTACGAGACAATAAAAACAATAGTACTAGAATTAAGAGTAGATTGTTGGTAATACCAATGGCTTATATTCGGATTTAATGTACTCCGGAGTCAAATCACTATTGTCACTCGACATTTTTGTGAGAATTTGCTGATATGTAATTTGTTGTATAACAAAGCAAAGCAAAGCAATTTTCAGTATTCGCGCCTCAGAGTATGAAAAATTCAAGGTTACTCAGCGTGCCATGGAGAGAGCGATGCGTGTGCATCTGGACTGAGGGCCCATTTTTTGAACCCTTGCGAAACGAACTAAGACTTATATCCCTATAAGTCTAACAATTAACGTAAAATAACCTGTGTGGCTAGTTTGTACCATTGGTGCGACAAGTAGCAGGCAAGCCAGCGATCACGTCAACCTAAGCCGGTGAGTGACTACGTCACAGCAGGTCAGCAGCCTGACCTGCAACTAATCAGACCATCTAGACTACTGACTTCACCCTCAGTGTTTCGCGCGGTATTTTGTTTCATAATCTGAGGCAGATCTTAATGGTGAATATTCGTATGCGATTTTTACTTTATGTTCGAAATTCAAATCACATTATTGACCAGCGGGTCATAATGTACAGGGGGCTGACCATGAACTCTTAGAGCAGGTCAATTTTTGACGTAAAATAACCTGTCTGGCTAGTTTGTACCATTGGTGCGACAAGTAGCAGGCAAGCCAGCGATCACGTCAACCTAAGCCGGTGAGTGACTACGTCACAGCAGGTCAGCAGCCTGACCTGCAACTAATCAGACCATCTAGACTACTGACCATCTAGTCTTTTTTGACACTTATACATTCGACAATTGAATTGCCCTGCTGTCATAAGTTGCAGTCGTGAAAAACTGTATTTTGAAGACCTGTTTTAATTAAATTTAAATACAAAAACGTAAGTTCAAGTAAAAATGTGCTTAAAACATGATTCGAACGTTATGTAAAAGAATTGTCATCATCATCTCACTCACCTATTACCGTCCACTGCTGAATGTAGGCCTCCCCTACAGATTGCCAACCGACCCGGTATTGAGCAGCCCGAAAACATCCGCTGCCAGCACCCTTCTTCAAATCGTCGAACCATCTTTCGTCTGTCTGTCTGCAGACATGGCCGGCCCACTTCCACAGTGTTTAAAAGTATTGTAAAACATACAAAATCTACTGTGTTTACTGTTTATTTTAGATGTGTGATGAATATGAAATTTTCAAGTTTCTCGAGGGGAATAGTCTTCGCAACAGCGTTAAACAAAATTCTAAAATCCAAAGAAATATTTTGAGAAACGTAAGTAAGCGTACGTCTTACCCGTAGGTAAAGACTTACAGAGCCGAAATGTAGACACTCACCGTGCCTGGCCTGGTCCACAAATTCGAGGTTACTCAGCGTGCCATGGAGAGAGCGATGCGTGTGCATCTGGACTGAGGGCCCATTTTTTGAACCCTTGCGAAACGAACTAAGACTTATATCCCTATAAGTCTAACAATTAACTTGTGTGATTTGCGTATTGCGACGTCTCTGGTGCTACAGTGATTCATAGATACGACGACTACTTATATATATAGCATACCTACTACTAGTCGGTTAGTTTGCCTTTCATTTTGAGCAAACACTGTAAAAGCTAAATAAATGTTCTATTTTTATTTGCTTTAGGCAACTAGGCCCATAGGGACTAACATCACATAATTAAAAATTACATTAAAAGTAAAGAAAATAAAATAATGAATAGTAGGTAAAAATATTATTCAATGTATAAAAATGTAGTTTGGGGATCGTGGCAATGAAAAACAATGAATACACACGAACTAACTTTTAATAAAACATTTTATAAACCTTCATAACGTTCAAACACAACCGTCCGTCCTAAAAATCTACCGTCCTCGCCATCTTGCTTTTATATATCCTCTCACTCTCTCTTTCCATCCTATGTCTCACTCACACTTTCACGTTTCATTCTGCATACCATCCATACGTTCCATTCCATTCTCCATCCTACATTCGGCCGTCCTGCTCTCATATCTGCCCTCAGATATGCTTCTTCATCACACCTGACAAAACACTTCCACACGTCATTTATACACTACACATCTTACTTACTTACCAGCTAACGTTGCTGACACATGACAGTAGCAATATTAATAATAGACAGTTACTACATAATTCACTAAAACTCGACACATTACTACTTATATTATCAATTTCATTATTACATTGTAAAAACAAACTCAACTCTTTTAGTAAACACTTAAAAAGAAACATTTCTTTTACATTTCATTAAGAACACATTTTACAAATAATGACTTTATACTTCTCTGAGACACAGCTTTACAATATCTAACATTCATAGGTACCACACAGCTTCTCAACATCATGTCTATCTTTTATTTTTACTTTTGGTTTGCTGTAGTGTCCCAAAAACTTAGGTTTAACTTGAAGTCCTGGCCTAAACCGCGTTCTTTGAATGACAACCAAATCACCCAGTACATAAGTTGAATGTTTCCTTTTCTTGTTATAAGTTTTCTCATTCTCATCTTGTAGTTTTTGTATCTGCTGTTTAGCTTTCAGTCTTAAGTTCTGTCTATTTTCATTTAAACCTTCAATGTACTTTTTTTGACCTTCTTTACACCTCATCTTTGTTCTTGTCAGTAAATTAGGGTTGTATCTTTTCAATACCGGATTGTTGGTAAACTTTTGCTTCAATGTATCGAACACACAGCGTTGCTTATTGTCTAATCTGTTTGAATATTGTTATGTTAGTATCAGTTAGTTGTCATTTGTTTAGTACAGTGATTAGTCTAATAGATGGCGTTGTACCGTGACACAGGTTTTCTGTATCGCGGTGTTAAGATTCTCCTGTAAATAATGACCTCGACTAACCAATATACGATGAATTGTCTTGCTTTGGAAATCTATTGTTTTATTCCTTCGGGATATATTTTTGAGACTCTGTACAAATGGTCCTTCGTAGCCGGTTGAAGGATTGGTGTGCATTGTCCTTGGCGGATTACCTACATTGCGACCAGCGAAGTGGTCTGGTCTGGTGAGGAGCAGCATCAGCGGATTCGAAGAACGTACAACGCGGCGTCAGGAGTATCTGTACCAGTTGGAGCTGGTGCTGACAGTCAGTGCTGGTCGGCGTAACCAGCAGCTGAGGTGCGGGGAGAGTACCGCATATCATTACGACGAGCTATGTCCATGTGAGTGATAGTGAAGTGATTCGAGGATTATCTGTGAGTACTTTAAAGTTTATCGGTAGCAAAGTGATTGGTCAAGCAAATTTGGACCTTACTAACTTAGAAGAATTTAGAAAAAAATTAGACTTAGAATAATTTCAAGAAAAAGTATACTACGGGGAACCTATGCCCGATTTTTATGCGGTGTGTAGTATAAGTTTCAAAGACTTGTAATTTTTCACGTGTTAACTACGAACTTAGAAAAAATTGGCATTCAAGAACATTTTAGTAGAAAAGACTTGTCGTCTTTATCGTATCAACATGGAAGGCATGAGTAATTTACAATTTAATTTGAATTCTATTATAAATAAAGCTAAGTCTAACTTTAAGAAAACGCCTAAGGAGCGACTAACTAGTTCATACATCGAAACCAGATTAGAAACTTTAAAATCGAACTGGTCAGCGTTTTCTGAAACTCATTTAAAAATTGTAACATCGGTTTCAAATTCAATAGTAAGTCTATTGAATTTGAAAAATCTGAATATAACATAAAAAACTTATATGAAATTACTGAAGAATTGTTTACTGATTATAAAGCTGAGTTGAAAGAAACATTAAAGAAAATTGTATGTTCAGATAGTTCAAACAAAGTGGCTGAATCTTCTGTAAAGGGTTCTGGTTGTTCTATCAAATTACCAAGAATTGAGTTGCCGGTATTCACAGGAAACTATTCGGAATGGATTAGTTTTCGAGATTTGTTTAAATCCCTCATACACAGTAATGGTCTTCTAGACGATGTTCAAAAATTACATTATTTAAAATCTCATTTGTCTGGAGAAGCCGAAAGTCTTCTACGGCACATTCCCATTACTAGTAGTAATTATGTGATCTGTTGGACTCAATTAGAAAACAGATACAATAATAAAAAATATTTAGCAAACTGCATAATAAAACGCTTTATGAGTCAAAAGAATATTGCAACCGAATCCTCGAGCGCACTTAAAGAATTATTGGACACCTCGAATGAGTGTTTACATGCGTTAGAAAATTTAGGCATAATGGTGGAACATTGGGACATTATAGTTATATATGTATTGAGTTTAAAATTAGACAGCGAGTCACGTAAACAATGGGAAATGAAAATTAGCGATTGTTCAGATGACTTACCATCAATATATCAGTTCAGATCTTTTCTCGAACAAAGATTTAGATCGCTAGAATTTTTGGACAATAAGATTCAACGTTATCAATTTATTCGTAATGTTCCAGTTAAATCGCTTCATGTGTCAGCCATTGTGTGTATTTATTGTCAAGATGATCATAAACTTGCTAATTGTAAAAAGTTTGCAGCTCTCGATATGGATAAGCGTCGTAATTTTGTCCAAACAAACGGATTGTGTTACAACTGTTTAGGAGCAAATCACTCCGTATATGCATGCCGCCAATCTACCAGATGTCATTTATGTAAGAGGAAGCATCATACTCTTCTTCATCTCAAGAATATTTCCACATCAGTTAGTGATAGTCACACTACTGATCAAGTTGTAGACAGCAGCGTTTCTGCTGGAGCAACCACATCAATCCAGAGCAAGTCCACTAACATGGTAAGTTGTTTCGCTAACAGTCATAGCCAAATATTATTGGCCACTGCTTTAATTGCAGCGGAGTCAAAGAGTGGGACTACCATAGCATTAAGATCCATGATTGATCAGGGTTCTCAGGCTTCGTTTGTGACGGAGTCCGCAGTCCAGCTCTTGGGTCTTAAAAAGATACCAACTAAGGGTTTCATTTCAGGTATAGGCGGTGATCAAGGACGATCGATGATTTCATTAAATTCGATGGTTCTCCTTAAAGTTAAATCACGCGTCGACCCTAGTTTTGTCATTACGGTTAAGGCTTATGTTTTAGGAAAATTAACGACAATTTTACCAGAAAGGAAGGTTATGGCAAACGTTTTAACCACACTCTCGTCTTTGAATTTAGCAGATCCTTCGTTCGATACACCGAACAAGATTGATTTGCTTTTGGGTGCAGAGATTTATGGCCAGATTTTGCTAGAAGGTTTAATCAGAGGTCCACCTGGTCGGCCTATTGCACAAAATACAAGACTAGGTTGGATCTTGTCTGGTCGGGTAGGTGAAGTCAATCAAAGCGAGACATGCCACAATACTGTAGTTTCGTTACATTCAACTCATACAGATGAGAATGCACTTCTCAAAAAATTCTGGGAACTAGAATCAGAACCCAATATTGATTACAATAGGATTCACTGGACCCCGGAAGATCAGAAGTGTGAAGATTTATTTAAAAACACGACTAAACGAGATGAATCGGGTCGCTATATTGTGCATATGCCTTTTAGGTCAAGCGATCCTGCTTGTAAATACGGCGGTTCAAAAGAAATTGCTTTAAAGCGATTTTTAACTTTAGAAAGGCGGTTCTTAAGAGATCCTGATTTCAAGGCTCAGTACTCAGCTGTTATTGCCGAGTACATAGCCCTTAATCATATGGATATCGTACAGGATAAGGATAAAGAAGGTTCCGTTTATTTACCGCATCATGCCGTCATTCGCAACGATAAGAGTACAACAAAATTGCGCATCGTATTTGATGCATCTTGTGTAGGTAATAATGGTGTATCTCTTAATCATGATTTAATGGTGGGTCCTCGTCTGCAATCTGAACTTCGTCACATTATCATGCGTTGGCGCTGTCTGGTAGCTGACATCGTAAAAATGTACCGACAGATTAAGGTATCCCAGGATCACACGGATTTTCTGCGTATCTTATGGCGCGAGAATCCAGATGATGAACTTCAAGTCTTACGTCATTTGCGAGTTACATTTGGTACATCATCGGCACCTTATCTAGCAGTACGGTCTTTGCAGCAAATAGCTCAAGACGAAGGCGCTGAATTCCCTTTAGCAAAGGACCGTGTTATATCAGATTTCTATATGGATGACCTTTTGACAGGGTGTCAAACTGTAGAAGAAGGAGTAGAAATTTGGAAGCAGTCATCGGAGTTGCTCAATCGCGGAGGTTTCCAGTTGCAAAAGTGGTCCAGTAACAACAGAGTTTTGTTGGGATTTATTGAAGACGGTGAACAGATTTCACGGACGCAAGGGAACATGGAACTCAAAGCAAATGTGATTTCAAAAATATTAGGGTTAGCTTGGAATAGGGATAATGATGACTTCGTGTACACTATACAGCAAAATGATGTAGATTTACCAGTGACCAAGCGAAAGGTTATTTCGGATATAGCGCGACTTTTCGATCCCCTCGGATGGTTAGCACCGATAATCATAACTGCAAAGGTGTTTATTCAACGAATTTGGATGACCGGGATCGAGTGGGACTCGGAACTACCTCCATCATTGCTGAGAGAGTGGCTTGACTTTAGACAAAAACTTTGTAACCTTACCAAATTTCGTCCGCCGCGTTGGATTAATTCGAGCAAGGAGAAAAGGGTTCTGGAGTTACATGGCTTTTCAGATGCATCTAATGTGGCATACGCCGCAGTAGTATACGTCCGCATTATCGACCGAGATGGAAATATTCACACAAACTTGGTGACATCAAAAACCAAGGTTGCTCCTATTAAGACGGTATCAATCCCGCGATTAGAGCTTTGTGGAGCTGTCTTACTAGCAAGGCTTCTTCAAGAAGTCGCTACAATTATGGAGGTTCCCAAGCAGCACATATACGCATGGACCGATTCATCTGTCGTCTTGGCGTGGCTAAGCAGCCACCCTAGTCGGTGGAAGACATTTATCGCTAATCGGGTTTCAGAAATACTTACCATCATGGATAGAAGTCAATGGTCACACGTTACGTCCTCGAATAATCCTGCTGACTGTGCATCTCGGGGAATAAGCCCTGCGGAGTGCAGTGATATGCAGCTCTGGAAAAAGGGTCCAATATGGTTGCAAAACGAAGAGATACACTATAATAGAGGGAATATACAGGAAACTACACTAGAAGAAAGAAAGATAAAAGTAAAATGTCACGCAACTGCTATAGAATGTGACGATAGTCTATTTGCTAGGTTTTCCAAGTTTAGTAGGTTAATAAGAGTAATAGCTTACTGCAGAAGGTTTTTACTAATGAAAGGAACTGAACGTAATAAAATAAAATTAACTACTTGGCTAACTACAAAGGAATTAAATGAATCTATACTCACCTGCATCAAACTGTGCCAATGTCAATACTTTCCAGATGATATAGAATCTGTGAAAAGGAAGCGTAAATTAAATAAAGGTAGTAGACTTACCTCGTTGAGTCCTTTTCTTGATGATGATGGGGTCTTAAGAGTTGGCGGTCGCCTGAACCAGGCTCTTATTGATGAGAACATGAAGCACCCAATATTAATTCCTCATAAATCACACTTCACCAACCTTTTGATTGCGGAGGCTCATGAGAGAACTTTGCACGGCGGGCCGCAGTTGATGCTCAATCATTTAAGATCTAAATATTGGATACTCAATTCAAAAACTCTCGTTAGGCAGTTTGTTCATAAGTGTGTAATTTGCATTCGATATTCAACACAAATAAACCAACAAATGATGGGTCAGTTACCTAAAGCAAGGGTATCTGCTCGGAAACCTTTCCAATGCAGTGGTGTGGATTACGCAGGTCCAATCAGCATCCGAACCACTAAAGGTCGCGGTCATCACTCTACAAAAGGATATATATGCCTGTTTGTTTGTATGTCGACCCGGGCCATTCATCTGGAAGTTGTTAGCGATATGACTTCTCAGAGTTTTCTAGCGTCATTTAAACGTTTTGTAGCCCGACGTGGTCGTGTTTTGGATTTGTGGAGTGATAACAGGACCACATTTGTTGGTAGTACAAAGGAATTGCGAAAGCTATTCAACGCTGAAAGGTCTGTGGTGGCTTCGGAAATAGCTGACTTCCTGTCTACGAATGGTACGACTTGGCATTTTATACCTCCCCATGCTCCAAACTTTGGAGGATTGTGGGAGGCTGGTGTCAAATCCACGAAACACCATTTAAAAAGAATTATAGGCAACAGCACATTGACTTTTGAAGAAATGACAACAGTGCTAGCTCAAATTGAGGCTTGCCTTAATTCAAGGCCAATTTCTCAGCTTTCTAACAATCCAGAGGACGTATGCCCCTTGACACCTGGTCATTTTCTTGTGGGTGAACCTCTGGTAGTTGTGCCTGATGCAAATTATGAAAATTCATCCATTACTAATTTGAAGCGGTGGCACCTTACACAAAAAATGCTTCAAGATTTCTGGCGGAGGTGGTCACTAGAATATTTAACCCAATTGCAGCATAGGTATAAATGGACAGATTGTAAGCCCGAACCTAAGATTGGAGACATTGTTCTGGTGAGGGAAGATGGTCTTCCACCTGCTAGATGGCTATACGGAGTTATTGTTAATAAACATCCAGGTTTGGACAACCTTACTCGCGTGGTAACCATAAGGTGTAAAAATAATGAGATCAAAAGACCTGTATCCAAATTAATAATTTTACCTATAACAACTTAGTAATTGGTTTTGTACCGGTTGTTATTTTTGCTTGTACGACTTTATTTTTTTATTTTGCTTTACACTGTGTTTAGTTCTATTCACCTAAGATATGATTTTGTATTTTGATATTAATTGCCCTTAACTATGTTATGGTGGGCGGCCAATGGCGGCCATGACAACAGAATTTCACTAAGTTAATATTGTTTTGTTAAAGTTGATGGACAGGGCTGTCCATGGTGGGCGGAATGTCTAATCTGTTTGAATATTGTTATGTTAGTATCAGTTAGTTGTCATTTGTTTAGTACAGTGATTAGTCTAATAGATGGCGTTGTACCGTGACACAGGTTTTCTGTATCGCGGTGTTAAGATTCTCCTGTAAATAATGACCTCGACTAACCAATTTACGATGAATTGTCTTGCTTTGGAAATCTATTGTTTTATTCCTTCGGGATATATTTTTGAGACTCTGTACACTTATCTTTAAATGTAAACGACACATACTTCTTCAGCAAACCTATCCATGGTCTCGATAATATTGTGTTATCGTCGTCACATGGCACCTTTAACTCGTTACACAAGTCCTCTGGTATTACATTTACGTCACTACTCGTATCCACTAACGCATTTATAGTTTTGTCGGCTAATTTTACTAACTTTATCGCTTTATTGAAATTTATTTGCCGGTCACTTTGTTTGTTTATAACTGACATTACTTCTAAGTCATCCTTCATCTTGAAATTTTTGTCATCGCCGGCCGACGAGACGTTCTCATTGGCTGCCGATGTCACTCCGAACATAGCCGAATGTTTTTCCATATCCGAGTTGGCATGTTTTACCGACGGTACTACCTGATTGGTCGATCCATCCGCACTCTGAGGCTGGTTTACCGACGGCACTTGCTGATTGGATGATCCAGCCGCACTCTGTGGCTGTTTAACCGACGTCTTCATGGCAGTCAAACTTCCGCTTCCTTCTGCGCTCTGATTGGTGCATTTACTGCTAATATGGCCGAACTCATTACACCGAAAACATTTGACCCCGTTTTGACATGCGCTCGCACTATGATCTTTTTCCCCACAGTTATAACAATAATGGCCAGCTTCTGATGCAGACTTTCTTACTGATGGTGCAGCTCGTTGCACCGGTCGCTCAGCGTTCTGATTCCCAACTTTTTTCTTTATGTCTTCGTATACCGCCAATTTTTCTTTCAGCAACGGGTAGGTGACCGCGCCGTACAATATCATCTTGTTTGTCTCCAGGTCTGTGATGCCGTCTATTATATATTGAATAGCGACATAATCGGGGAACTTAGCTCGTTTCCCCATCTCTTTCATAATCAACATATACTCGTAATCAGACTCACCTTTTCGCTTCTTGCGCGCTGCCATAAGCTCGTGCATTACTTTACTGTTCGCAGCATCAGGGAACTCTTTCAGCACGGCTGCCTTTAGGTCTTGGTAAGTCTTGTAAGTCTCTTCTGATTTAAGCCACAGCTCTGCTGTTCCCGTCAAGGACCTGCGTGCGATGATAAGTCGTTGGAGTGGTGTCCACCCAAATATGTCCGCGTTATCGTCTAGGTCTTGAGCCCATTTCGTAGAAGGGTAGCTTAGGTCTTCACCACTAAATTTAGTCATTTTGTACATGTTGAAAAAAACGTCTTTTGTTTCTGCCATCTTTATGTCGTGTGTAGCGGCGTGTTTCTTCTTAAAATTACTACGTCTTCAGTCTTTCGTCTTCGTTTTTCGCCTTGGTCTTTCGTCTTTAAATTACATCGTTTTCCGTCTTTCGTCTTCGTCTTTAGTCTTCGTCTTTATATTTCGTCTTTTCCATAGGTATTTTTCGTTTTCATAGGCCGCAATCCCGGACGAGCCCCCAAAAATGTAGTTTGGGGATCGTGGCAATGAAAAACAATGAATACACACGAACTAACTTTTAATAAAACATTTTATAAACCTTCATAACGTTCAAACACAACCGTCCGTCCTAAAAATCTACCGTACAATACTTTATTACTTTTCGACTGCGCTTTACACAAGCAACGTAGAGATACTTCTTACTATGAACATTATGGTCACCCTACAAAATTTTCTCCTAGAAAAACTTGAAAACCAATTTTCTCCTAAAGTATGATATTTAGGAGAACGGACGATATCTTACAATTTAATTAAGAAATAGTTAAAAATCTTATTCTAATTTGCGTTAATCTATGAGGTTGAGACTAGTCAATAAAGCCGAAAACATTGGGCCCTCAGTTCAGACGTTTTAGTAAAATTCGACTTTCATTTACTTCTTAACAATTAACTTGTGTGTCGTTATTTCTTTTTAACTAATTCACATAAGTATCTAAGAAAAATAGATTAAAGTCGTATTTATGTATTTCTTCAGATAAATTCGTATTTTGCAGAATCCTCAGTACAGACAATAATGAACTGACGGCCCTAGATATACAGTCATAAATCTGGAATGTCATATTCTATAGACTTGGAATTTCTTAAAATATTTAAGAAATTCCTAACTAAATTCTTAAATAAAAATTATTAATCCAGAGATAGTACTTACTGAGATTTAGGCTATGCAACTTTATGCACGCGTCTGGATTGAGGGCCCAAGTTATTTAATCATAACTGCTTTAATTCACATTTAAGAAATTTATGGCCCTTTGCTTTAAGTTTTAACTATTTCTAACTAATTTCCCTATAAGTCTTATTTCGTTTCGCAAGGGTTCAAAAAATGGGCCCTCAGTCCAGATGCACACACAAACAACTAACCACAAATATCTGAACACTTACAACATCAAGTTTATCTACACAGACAAACACTGAGCTTACCTAATTCGTTACTGCGTGATATAAAGGATGAACCAAAAACGACTATTGACTTGACTATCTGTGGATAGTGTGTCCAGTCATTTGGTAGTTTTACCTGGAATTTTTTAAACTGGTGATTTTATTGAGGTCGAATTCGAATTTTCACATTGTCCTCAGAGTTCTACCGCAAAGGCATAAATGACCATCCCATGAGATGGCAGAAATGAATATACAATGAGGGTGAATACTTTGATAAAATAAATATACAAATTTTACTTCAAAAATATGTTTGAATTTTTCAGTACAAAACGGCAATTTCATATTTACACCCCTAATACTTCTATTGAGTTTTGCCGGCAGACGTTTCGTAGAAGGGAGAGAGGGGAGTCTGACACAAACGGGACGCATTCCCATAAACCTACAACGCATAGTAAAATATACGAAAAATACATTATTGGTGTAGATGAATAATAGTTAGCGGCGCTCGTTCCTCAAAACTATTGATTTACCAAAAAATTGTGAAGACATAAATTGAAGGAAATTTTTGGTTAGTTGTGTGTATAGAAATTATTGACAAGCATCTGCTCAGATATTAATGAACTAATGAATGTTCAGATATTAATGGTAACTTGTAGTGTATGGACATTTTAAATTGTTCAGAAGTATTTGGTCACCTTGTCTGCTACAATATATCTGACGGCGACTGTACTCAGATATCGAGCTGTTTTCTGAAACAAGTTGCAAGCTACATTCCTTACAGCTACATTTCTTATCTATTCATAAGGTTTTAGTTAATATGTAATAGGTAAGGTCGCTAACCCAACACAACTCTAAATCAGTCAGTAGACTCTAAAGGTGCGTACAGTCGCCGTCAGATATATTGTAGCAGACAAGGTGACCAAATACTTCTGAACAATTTAAAATGTCAGTAAGTTCCATACACTACAAGTTACCATAGGTAAACGTACCTACCTATGAAACGTAAGCTAATGTAGACGGTACTGAACAAATTCTTTGTGACGTATTAATTGGTAGTAATCTTTTACGATTTTTATTTCACGTGTTACCTGGTTATTGTTTGAAATATTATGTGATGATTGGCTGACTTATTTTGAAACTTAGTTTTACAATTAACGTGTCTATTTCGTGTAGCAATGGCAAGCCCATTTAAATTTTGATATGGTGCGTAACTAGGCATTAACAAGATAAGAGAGCAAGCGGCAACGAATATGAAAGTGAGTGTTTCTTTGATTTTGATTCTGATGTTGAATGTTCTTTAATGATGGAGAGTATTTCTTAAAAATTTAGAGTAAATGATGTGGTATTTAAAGCCGCTGAGTTAAAGCCGTACAGATCGATCGGTCAAAGGTTAAGCTACGCTAACCGCGGTCGGTCTGTAGATGGGTGACCATCCCTTTCATACAGAGTTTCCTCCGTGCGTCGGAAAGCACGTAAAGCCGTTGGTCCCGACTGTCATTCGTAGATCTTTGGCAGTCGTTACGGGTAGTCAGAAGCCAGTAAGTCTGACAACCGGTCTTACCAAGGGGTATCGTGTTACCTAGTAACTGGGTTGTGGAGGTCCGATAGGCAGTCGCTCCATGTAAAATACTGGTATTCAGCTGCATCCGGTTAGACTGGAAGCCGACCCCAATATAGTTGGGAAAAGGCTAGGCAGATGATGATGATGTGGTATTTTAGTGGGTATGCAATAATAATGTTATTAGTACTTTGCAATTGCTTTGTCAAGTAGCAATTAATGATTCTGCGACGAAATATAATTTCATGTTTTGTTTGCTGAATACCTACGTAACGTACTTAGTGATATTTTATAAGGTCAATAGATAGTGGGTACCTAACGGTTTTCGAGTTAGTATGACAGCTACCATAGATAATACACTATACAGCTACTGAGTTTACATTGTCAAAGGACAAGATTGTAAATGTTTGCAATTCGAGTAATGGTTACCTGTTACATAAAAATGATTTTAAATTGCATTGTCATGTCATAAGACAAAAAATGACAATAAACAAGACTGGTTACATAGTAAGTGCATAGACTATGGGGAGTTAAATAGTAATACAGTTCGGGATCGTTTCCCACCGCCGTTATTTTCCGATTCAATTTCGCGACTTCTGGTTCATGCTTCTGGTTCTTGGTTCATCTCGTGTGAAAGGCGAAATGGAAGGGATGATGAGTGTGCTAAAGGTCAGAGCTGAGGTCAAGGTCAAAGTCAAAGTGAAGGTCAAAGCCAAAGCATTTATTTCAATTGGACCTTTTGCAGGCACTTTTGAATTGTCAAAGAGTCTGTTAGAACTGTAACCGTACGTGTACAAGTACGCTCATGATAGACTAAGGATGGTGCCAGGTGATCAGAGTATTACAGACAATGTTGATGATGAATTTGATGGGTTGTTGACCATACATAGAGTACAGATTGAGGATGTATGGTGATACTTGGAAACCATGAAGTCATGGAGTGACTTGGCGATCCTGTAGGGATGCAAATGAATGGTTGTGTAACTGGAGGTTACTGTTTATCAATCAGATACGGCTCTTTGTTTGTACGCTTTGTTGAGAATTAGAAACTGTTGTAAATAGTATAGTCGGTAATGATCTGATCTCTGAAACTAATTGTAAATGTTAATTCAATGTTGAAATGTTGAATGATGTTGTTGTTGTTTGTAATAAAATCTTGTTTTTTTTTATAAAGCGTTCAGATTCCAATTGATTTCTGGTTTTCATTTTGGTTTTGATGTTAACTAACTTATTCGTTTCAGAAGTAGCCGAGCTATGATACTGTGCAAATGAATATAGTTTCACAGGGACGCGTGTCCCGTAGGATGACCGAGTTCGGAAGATGCCCGAAGGATAAGTACAAATTGAGATTGTAGACGAAATAGATGCAGATGAGTTAAATGGTGTAAACAGGTTCTCGGTTCAGTGGGTCGTAGACTGTACCAGACTATCGTAGCCGTTGGAAAGCGGTATCTGCTCAAGGAGTAGTCCGTGGGTACGCGGGAAAGCCGTAGCTCTGGGTGGTTATAGTCGGGTCTTGCCTAGAAGCAATGACAGTGGAGTCAAGTGTTGACTTGGTGTGTGTTCTAATTGAGTGTTATTTTAAACTGCTTGTTAATTGAGATGGGTTTTAAAAGGCGTGAGGTCCTTTTAAATATCTCATCAGACATATGTGTCAGGATTGGACGAGCAGATACTGTGGCGAGATTTTGTATTTTCCAGATTAACAACAGATGAGGCAGTCAGTGAAAGCATTGCAGCAAGCATTGTGGTTTACGTTGGACAGGACGGAATGGAAGAAGTAAGCATGACGGTGAACAGGACGGAATGGAAGAAGAAAACATGTTGCGCCGACCCCAAGTAACATGGAATAAGGGCAGGAAGAAGAAGAACAACACACGAGGACGTGTGTCACGCAGGATGGCCGTGTCGTATCCGGTCAATAGTTTGAACGTGAAACGCAAAGACAATAAATAGTCTATGGTGAAACAACGGATCGCAAGCGCGCCATTATTGAGAACACGTGATCAACCACCACCATTTTGGCGCGCTTCTACAGAGTCGTGATGTTTTCAGCCGACAGCGAGGAAGACATTCAGAATCCAGTGTCTGACCGCAACGGAGCTAATACGTCCCGAAACTGTACTTACGATTCGTTATTGAAGTGAAGTGCCTATGTCTGTGTCTAAGTGAACCTATGTCTATGTTAATTATAGTGTCTGAGTTTATTTTAAAATTAATTGTGGTAAATTGTGGTTTTAATAAACGCCGTGTACTGTATCCTATACCCAGTGTGTTTTCATTGCACGAAACCCATATTCTGCCCACATGATAACTGAATCTAACGGACTTAATCCTGACTGATCCGACATATATTTATTTTATCAAAGTATTCACCCTCATTGTATATTCATTTGTGCCATCTATGGGATGGTCATTTATGCTTTTGCGGTAGAACTCTGGGGACAATGTGAAAATTCGAAGAGAGCACGTTGACCTCAATAAAATCACCAGTTTAAAAACTTTTCAGGTAAAACTACCAAATGACTGGACTAACTACAGATAGTCAAGTCGATAGTCGTTTTTAGTTCGTCTTTTATATCACGCAGTAACGAATTAGGTAAGCTCAGTGTTTGTCTGCGTAGATACACTTGACGTTGTAAGTCTTCAGATATTTTTGGTTAGTTGTTTGTATAGAAATTATTGACAAGCATCTGCTCAGATATTAATGAAGTAACGAATGTTCAGATATTAATGGTAACTTGTAGTGTATGGAACTTATTGACATTTTAAATTGTTCAGAAGTATTTGGTCACCTGGTCTGCTACCATATATCTGACGGCGACTGTATCTTCACATCCACGATACTTTTTTAGAGCTTGAACAAATCTTGAAGTCCAATTAGCCAGTAGCCACTTGTTTAACAGCAAGGTCTCCTTTCAGAATACATCAATCATCATCATGATCATCATCTTCTTTATCTATGCCAATTTTTACTGCCGGCGTTGCAGCGACTTTGCAGTTAGTCATTCCAAACTTTTCAAGTATCTTCTTAGAATAAGACATTTGGTTTAAGGTAATACAACCATCTTTGGTTTCATTAATTTCAAGTCCAAGGAAATAAAACTTTTGTGATTTTTGTGGTTATTTTAAATCTATTTTTCAGCTCTTCAATTAATTTCCTTCCAACATTTTCACTAGTTGAAGCCACCAAACCGTCGTCACCGTTAAGCGCAATTAGGTAACACTTGTTCATGTAAAGTTGTTCATGTAAAGGCAAGGATCTTTTGTGCTTTGCTTGAATCCTGAATTTATAAGATACTCAGGATATGCAGACACTCCAGCATAGAGGAGCTTGTTTCAGCCTGTAGAGGCTGCGTTTAAGTTTGCCCACTTTCTTAGTGCCATCACCATCGATATATATGTACTGGGATTCAGTGATGGCCATAGAAGTGCGTAGTAGGTAGCTACTACGCACTTCTATGGCCATCACTGAATCCCTTTGGCTGCTTCATAAAGATTTCCTCTTTTACAGCTCCGTTTAGAAACGCAGTCGATACATCGAACTGTTGAAATAGGTACCTACAAAGTTTTCTCGAGCTTCTGTTAAGCTTTATCTAATTTCTTAAAACTTATAATTGTGAAGATGCCGTAGATGCAGAATTAAACGTTATAATAAAACTTTTCTTTATTATTGTAGAAGGAATATATTTTTAGGGAATGTTGACAAGACAGATTTAACAAACATTGCTAAGGAACCAACCATCGACACAATAAGAAGGTTGTATATCTTCAATGGTGTATCTTTATTATATAATAACCTTGCAATCATCTGCAATCTTATATAATGTAACAAAAACACACACACAAAATAATCCAAAATAAATTATTACAGGCTAATTTACACAACAACAATTCATGTCTTTATTTTAGCACTGATGGTCTAACACAAAAGTTTTCTCGCACGACTTGTGCAGGCATTAACATTTTCAAATCCTTTTTAGCACCTCCAAACCCCAACATCTGAATTTAGGTTTTCAGCTACCTCAGTTCATATTCTTCGAGAATTTTGTCCAGCTTGAGCACTTTTATTGTAGCCCATAAGGTAATCTCTGAGTATTTAAAAGAAATCCCACAACGGTTCCAATTGATCGAAACTCTTCTTGAAGCCATAATCACAAAAGCACAGCAAATTGCCCTTGACTACTACTCGACACGGTCACAAAACAATCTATATTACTTTCAGTTAATATTCTAAGGCTAATCTTTAAGTTTTCCAAAATCTTAAAGAACTTAACTTACGTGAAATTCAAGTATTTAGCAAGATACTTGAATTTCACAATGACTTCTAAAGGTGTGTCCAAACACAACGCGCAAGATGCGCGGGTGCTACGCGCGGCATGCGCAGGATACAAATCTACCGCGCGAGTGCGACTAGTTTAGACAAACCCAGAAATGCTCGCGCGGTAATAATTCGCGGCACAGCAGAGGCACGTCGCACTCATTTCGCGTTCAAACCACAATGAAAGTAGCCGCGTGTGTTTAAGCTCTATTTATTATTCATAATTTGCGTAAAAGAAGGAACATAAGAAAGTCTATAAAAAGACAATGTTTAATGCGACCACTTTATCAACAGAGTAATTAATAATTTTAGTGATTCATTTTACGAAATCATCTACAGAA
Source organism: Charanyca ferruginea (assembly GCA_947361185.1). Classification (NCBI taxonomy): domain Eukaryota; kingdom Metazoa; phylum Arthropoda; class Insecta; order Lepidoptera; family Noctuidae; genus Charanyca; species Charanyca ferruginea. The sequence continues at coordinate 12,245,599 of OX376059.1, read as the reverse complement.
CGCCACAGGTAAGTTTGAAAGAATTTGAACAAATACAAACAATATATGAATTTATTATATGAACTTAAAAGACTTTATTTTCGTTTTTAAAACTGCTTTTGGTTCTTCGTTTTTTTTTTGCTTTTCATCCTCTTTATTATTATTTAATTTTGTAATATTCTCGTTAGTTTTGTAATATTCTTCACGTCTCGTGTACCACAATGCACTATAGGAGTCATATATTTTAATAGGCGAATAGCTGCTTCGTTAACATCGCCGTCTAATTCCATTAACGTCCACACACAATAGGGTATTTTACTCTATACGAGAAAAAATCTATAAATATGTTATTGAGACAGTGTAGGCATAAAGCAGTCGGAAAATGCAAGTTTTAGTTCATAAAATAACAAAACAATTTTTAAATTCAATTCAAAGTTTGCAGTATTTTTAATCTGTTATAAAACACCGTGAAATAGTAGCGGCCATGTTATTACGCCATACGGCTGTGTAAACAAAAAATTGTCAACTGTCAGTCAACCGATTGGCATATTATAGGCTTTGTACTTTTATTATTTTCGTAGCCAACGTAATTTTTTCATTATTACACCAATTACAAAATATGCTTTAATTATTTTTAAATGATATACAATTATCATATTTAATATGAGCTCATTTGATACTAAACGAACTGACGTCATTTACGCTGAGCAATATGGCGTTCAGTAAGAGGCGTTTTCGTCAAACTACGCGCGAAATTTGAAAATTTAAAATTTAGATGCATTTTTATGGCACTTATCGATTGAATAAAAAAATTGTGTTCTTTTTGGTGGCATATTAGCACTACAGAATTTCATTAACACACTTTTCAAAAATGGGTGTAATACCCTATTGCCGACGATTGACGAACGTACAATAGCACCGTTCGCGCGGCAAGCATGCACGGCGCTTTTCTGCCGCGGTGTGTTTGGACACACCCTTAGATATTATCCTTTGACATAATATGTTTGACATGTAATAATGCGTTCGAAAATAAATGTGAGGTGTAAAAGTAAACTTTCTTGTTTCAAGTATTTTAAATAGATGGAAAGGCATTCGCTCTTATAAATATTGTCAAATTACTTTTTTTCCACTGAACAATGTTTCTTGCATCACTCTTTTTTATTTTAAATAGCTATCATATAACATATTTCATTTGTATAAAAACCGTAATTACCGCTAAAGTATTTTAGAACGTCTGTTTTTAATAGTCTTACTTAATCTGTGCTGCTAGCTTACTGACCAGAGACTATGTAACAGGCCAAAAGTTAACCTCATGCTGGTTAGCGGGGAACGCACATGATACCAACACAAAACCTGTCAGGTTAACATGCTGAGTTGACCTGCCCTGTACTTAGCAAATATTTCAAAAGTTTATGGTAAGGTAAGCCCCCAGTACAATATTATTGCCCTGCTAGACCTCAGGCCATAAATGACTTACTTTAAGTTTGGTTTGCATGACATACATATAATTTGACATTGTCGAGCAGGTGGTGTGAAAAAATCTTTATAATTCACGTTTTATTTTATTTCAAAACATCGTTTCTCTTTTTTCTAAAAATAAACAAAAATTGTGCGAATTTCCATTCTACGGCAAGGAGGAAATGTATGGTCAAGGTTATTTGGTCAGGGAAGCGCCTTAAGACTGCGCTGAGCTAAATAATTCAAAACAGTCGTCACTATTAAAGTTATAATATAATCAATACCTTTACCATAATTACCATAAAAAATATGTAATGAATAGGTACCGCAATGAATGTGTTAACCGATTATGGTTGGCAAAAAATAAGAATACTGTTTAATTTAATAAACAAAAATACGTAAAGTTGTACAAAAATCTTTAAAAAAATCTCATATTTAGTTGAGTTTTGATAGTAAACTGTATTTTTCTTTCACAAACTTGAATTCATATTAATCTTTAATATTCATACTACAATTTATAGTTTTTATATTTTTAATAATTTTTGTTTTAATTGACGCGCTGTTTTGAATCATACATACATACGTTGCGTATGATTCAAAACAGCGCGTACAATTAATAATAAAATAACTAAGCGACATTTCGAAAATGTAAAAACTACAAATTGTAGTATGAATATTAAAGATTAATATGAATTCAAGTTGGTGAAAAAAAAATACAGTTTACTATCAAAACTCAACTAAATACGAGATTTTTTTAAAGATTTTTGTACAACTTTACGTATTTTGTTTATTAAATTAAACAGTATTCTTATTTTTTGCCAACCATAATCGGTTAACACATTCACTGTGGTATTCATTACATATTTTTTATGGTAATTATGGTAAAAGTATTGATTATATCACTTTAACAGTGACGAATGTTTTGAATTATTTTGCTCGGCACAGTCTTAAGCTATCGAGTCTCAGCCAAGACAGTAAGGTAACCTACATACTCTATGTCTCAGTCATCCCGTGACCACGACCAGGTGGTAAATAATAATGCATTTTCGTGATGTACATACCTATGTACCTTATAATTATGTAAGTATTATATCATCTGTGCTTATATTAAACTAAATATTATGAAGTGTTTTAGTTGAATACCTACCTATTTATAAGCAAGCCTACTGATTTATCGTAAGGGTGAGTCGATCGAGTGTTTTTTTCTTATTAATTAATAATGTTTGTTGACGTGTTTACTCACATCGCGAGGTAGGGATCGTTGGTATCTCAACTGACGTGAGACGTCCGTTTTGCCGCCATTGATTTGACTTAGTAAATAAATGCAAGGTGCTAGTTCGGAAGATCACAGACCCACCCAGCCAAAGATCAATTTAATTTAAAAGACGTGAACGTTGATTGTTCACGTAGGTACTGCGATCGCCAACATGCAGCGGGCAAGCATGGCTATTATGGCTGGACCCCCCCCTGCCCCTTGGGGGAGACCTAGGCCCAGCGGTGGGCGCCTAAAGGTTGATATGATGATGGAAATTGATTATGTGCACAGTAGGTATGTATGTAAAATCACATTTAACTACACACATCAAAAAAAGATTGTGATCACTAGCTTATGCAGATATAATTTTTTAAATTGAACTTTATCAACTAAAATACTTTGTGTGTTTTCTTTAAATAGAAATACTCTGTTTGAAATTAAAAAATAAAACTATTCTTTTATTTTTTATAAAAAAAAGGTTGATTTTAGGTTAGATTTTATCAGTTATTTTGTAGATTTACGGTAAAAATAAATTAGGTAAGTATCTTCTACGGATTAGATGTATCCTCTACGGTTGAATTTTCGGTTGAATGTTCTTTAATATTTTTACCGTTGTCATCGTACCTGCCTAGATGCCATGCCATGCCATGTATATAAGTGCTGTATTTAAATCAAGGTACCTACACAAGGTAGGTACCGTAAAACGGGGCTATTTGGGTTTCGGGGGGGTATTTGGGACAACCCAGGATTTCGTACAAAAATATTGATAACTTTCGTTTGCTGTTTGGTAGGATTTGTTTTATGAACTCTAGCAACACATTTATAGTTAACGTCATAATTGTCAACTGTCAATGTCAGTATATTAAACAGTATAGTAACAAATTTTGGTGAAAGAGTCAGAGACCGTTTTTTACGTCAAAATTTAGGCGGCAAAACTTCTCGCACAGCGCAAAATCCTGACTAGTTTTTGAAAAAAAAAATTTCTTCTTAAAATTCTACCAATCCCTAAAACAAAAACATTATTTTATGTAGTTTTTGTCAGTCTTTGTCCTAAATATCGATAGACTTGTTGAAAGTGGCTGTTTTGTCTCAAAATATGCATTTTATATCGGTTTTTCAGTGCTGTCCATAATAGCCCCAAATATGCGATATTTGGGACAGCATCATTATTTTTTTATTTTTCTGTTCCTGTTACATGTAGCTACTTCAAAAGTATGTCTGCAGAAGTAAGGAGTTCTCCGACACCCGTACAATTTTTTCACCATAGTATTTTATGTGAAATAAACAAGATATTTGGTAAAGTGACTCAAAATATGTCCCGAATAGCCCCGTTTTACCGGTAGGTATATTAGTAAGTCAAAGTTGTCGTCACGAAATTATTATTTGATTCTTTGCTGCACTCTTTAAACTGATTTATGTATGGTTTCAGTACCTACTTAATTTATTTTAAAAACCGTGAAGTCATAAATCGTTACCTATACGTAGGTATTTTCATTGCACATCCTGCCCACATTATGGATGGATTATTCACGCCCACCGGGTGAATTTAAACGTAATAATAATAATATAATCCTTTATTCAGACAAAAAAGAAAAGTATGTTCACAGGAGTTATCTTAAATTTACGACTCTACTGAGTCGATGACACCGACAACTTCGTCTGTTTGGCCAACTTTGGCAAAGGCCTCCTCCATTTCTTTCCACTCAGGGGGCCAAGTCTGCTATTTTTATAATTTCGTAATTCCAACACGATCCCATTGTCATTTTGCTACATTCATAATGGTTGATCATTGGTCGGTCGAATTAAAAGCAATGACTGCACAATGACGTTCTAATGGTAGGTCACTGATCAAAGAAACTGTCAACATTTTAGCAGATTACCACTTAAGTCAGCCATTCAGTTGTCATTTTGTACAAGATTACCATTCTAATATCATTTCTTTCAATGGCGTGTCAGTGGCTGACCAATGGAATCATAATGACGCCATTATATTAGTAGATTACCAATCTTCTCAAAATCAACAATTATGAAATCAATGATAGACCATTCTGACACTATTGTAATAGCAGACTTGAGGACCTGTTCTGTTTAACGCTTTCCTAGTCCATGTATTCCCTGCTATTGCCTTTATTTCGTCTTCCCACCTTCGAAACTGTCTACCTCGTTTTCTTTTTCTATTTCTGGATACCAAAACGCAAAACACTGTGTTTCCGATTCCGTTCCACTTCTCGATAGATAACTCTTATTGTATGACCTGTCTATTGCCACTTAAGTTTTCTTATTCTAACTTTTTTATTGGTCTGAGTTCTAGTTGTAACGTTTTCTATTTTTGTGCGTTTTCTGATATTTTTGTCAGTTTTGTTACGTACTCTGTCAGATTTCTTTATATTCAGCATGCTTTTCGCCATTGCTGTCTGACAAGTTTCTAGTTTTTTTTTTGCGCTTTGGTGAGAGCCCAGGTTTGGCAGCCATATGGTAGAACTGGTAGCACGCAGTAGGACGCAGGTGTTATATAGTTTTGATTTAACGTTCACCTTAATTTCTTGGTTTTTCATAACTTCTTTCAGCTGCCAGTAACATTACATTTCCATGCGTGCCCAATAATTCTGGTGTCTATTTCCTTGGACATTATGTCAGTAGTTGAGATTTTTTTGGATTCTTTCACATAAGTACTCAATTAGTTCGCCATTTATGACAATGGGGTTCAGATGCATTTTTTTATGCTTTGGTTTTGGAGGTGTTCATCGTTAGGGCCTACCATGCGGCTTCCTCTATCGTGGGCCTCAAGTCTGCTATTACAATAGTGTCAGAATGGTCTATCATTGATTTCATAATTGTTGATTTTGACAAGTTTGGTAATCTACTAATATAATGGCGTAATTATGACTTTCCAATGGTCAACCACTGACACGCCATTGAAAGAAATGATATAGAATGATAATCTCGTACAAAATGACAACTAAATGACTGATTTAAGCGGTAATCTGCTAAAATTTTGACAGTTCCTATGATCCTACCATTAGAACGTCATTGTGCTGTCATTGCTTTTAATTCGACCGATCAATGAGCGACCATTATGAATTTAGCAGATTACGAACTTTTAGCAAAATGACAATGGAATGGGGTTGGAATGACGAAATTATAAAAATAGCAGACTTGGCCCCCAGGTCTATGAGCATGTTTTGTAAGTGCTCTTTTGTTTCTGCGAATAATATAATATCTCCAGAGAACCGTAAGCACAGTATAAGTATTATGCCGTAACTGTGACAGTTTTTTCCCGTATATGTTTAGGCCATGCTGATTCCAATATAATTTTCAAAAAATTTCTTCTAAGACAGCTGTAAATAGTTTGGGCGATAACGGGTATCCTTGTCTTACACATCTGTTTATTTTTCTTATAATTTTTTTTATAATTCTAATGTATTTTTGTTCGACTACTTGGTTCTTTAGACAATACCAGATGTTTTCATGCTCAATTGAGTCAAATGCCTTGTTGTAATCAATAAAGCAGCAGTAGAAAGGTATATTCAATTCCTTGATTTTCTCGAAAAATTGTCTCATAGCATAAAATCTTTGCCAAAATAATTTTAGGCCAAATACATACATGCATGTTTATGGTCTAATGTTAAATAACCTGCCCTAAAGCTGACCTACTCCCTAGGCTGATTTTCGTCCAGGCCTAAAATTATTTTGGCAAAGATTTTATAGAAATTGGACATTAAGGTGATAGGTCTATAGTTGCTTATTTCCGTCTTTCACCCTTTTTGTGAAGCAGGATAATAAATTCATGTAGTCCACTGTGACGGGATTATTTCGGTACTTATTTAATATATTGTTGAAAATATATTTTCGTAGTGGTGCAATGTAGTTTCTGCAGTCTAAAAGCAATTTGTTATTGATCCCATCGGGACCAGAGGCTTTATCGTTCTTCTGTGTTTTGATTGACTTGTGTACCTATTTCTTCTTTTAGTAAGTATAATAAAAAAAGGCACTCGGGGACTGCCGCGATAAAGCTATTGCATAGCATTTTATATATATATATGTAGGATCGTCAGGACTATGGGCGTTCCCATTATCCCATTAGGGATAAACAAGACCTGTAAAAACAATTACACACTATTACTAAAGAAAACACAATACAAATGGTAATCAGTAACAAGAATAAAGTAAGTTAAAGATACAGCAACAATACAGTTAATCGAACAGACCATTAAGGTCCCACAGTTCGTGCAGTGGCCAAGCCACCCAATGATAAACGAACAAACCCTTAAGGTTTACAGTTCGTACAGCAGCCCAAGCCACCCAATGCTAAACGAACAAACCCTTAAGGTTTATAGTTCGTACAGTAGCATAGGCCACCCAAATACAAAGTGTATCGCTCGCTAGCAGCAAGCCTATACAGCTATGTGAATATACAGCAGCGCTGTACCAGGTAAACCGACAGTATTGTCGGGAACAGGAACTCTTTACTGAGTCGAATCCGAGGATCGACTGCCATACTTGTTGGTAGTCGCTACGTCCCCGCTAGGCGGCGCGGCAGGCGGGTTACGGGCATGGCCCTTGTCCCGCGGTTTAATTCGGTGCCCGCTAATACGGGCACGTCCATTGGGTGGCCGTTTAGGCCTGGCCTGGGGCAGGTGCGTTGGTGGCGCAACATGCCAACGTGTGTGGATGCATTGGTAATCAGCAGGAGCGCCACGGTACTTACTCGTACCGCGTTCTTCACGTCACCCCGGCGGTCTGTCTCCGCCAGGTGGGACCTCCGGTTCCCCGGAGGAGGCCCAGCGGAAGACGACCAGCGGCAGAGGCGACGACTCACGGCGCTCCCCGCTGAAGATGTGGACCCCCGTCTGCGCACGCTTCCAGGTCGAGCCGGTCACACGAGCTGACTAAGGGGCCGTCATGTGTGTGTGAGCGGCATTGTGTTGTGTTACACCGTTCGTGTTAGCGATAGAATTGCGAGCCCGCGCCGCACATTCAACGCGTGAGTTTATGTGCTTGTGAAGTTGCGTATGTATGGGGTTCAGTGCGCGTCATGCCTATATTAACTTAGTACACGACGCACACTGCGTGTATGTGATGTGTGTGGAGTATTATATTGTGTGAGTAAGCCGAGTGTAGGTGAAGGCGGCTTACTCAGGCGTCAGTCCGGTGGGTTGGGGTCGTCAGCGTCCGACAATAGATCGCGAGGTAGGCGCCTCTTGTCAGGTGGGCGCGCATGCCAGGGCGCTAAATGCTTGACGTGAGGCCAAGCAGATGCGTCGGCACGCGAAAACATAGTTGACGCTAGGCGCCTGCAGTGGTCGTCCAGGCTCTCGATCCTAAGATCCCGCTGGATTACGCTGTTCCTCACGTAGCGAGGGGCAGCGGTAATATTCCGCAGCGCTTGGTTCTGCTGCGCGCGGCGGAGCTTCTTGTTAGACTCGCTAGTGAGGGCGAGCCAAGCTGGGGCAGCGTACGTGAGCAGCGGGCGAATGTACGTCTTGTAAACACCCAGCTTGGCACGCAGCGGGAGGCGGGATCAGAGGACCGGGTGGAGAAGAGCGCGGGCTGCTCTGCCCTTTGCGGCGACCTTGCGAACGTGACTTCCCATGGCGAGCCGACGATCGATGGTGACCCCTAGGTACTTGACCTGTGGCGACCACGCGATGTCGACTCCTTGCAGCTGTAAGGGTGGTGGGAGGTTGGCGCCTCCAGCGAGCAGCGCCTGTGTCTTACTCACGTTAACCGACAACCGCCACTTCGACAGCCAGTCGGGAAGCAGGTTGAGAGCGCGCTGCATTTTGACGACCGCGTGTCTCGCTTTGATAGAAGTACGCGATGTATTTGATAGAAGTGCGAGATGTACGCGGCGTCGTCAGCATACAGCGCGAGCGTGATATCCTGCGTCGTGGGGATGTCGTCGGTATAACATGAGTAGCACAGCGGCGAGACACAACTACCCTGCGGTACCCCTGCCGCTATATGGTGCGCGCCTGACAGCGCACCGTCGACCACCACCCTGAAGGTCCTGTGGGAGAGCTGCCATACTTGCGTACGAAGTGCACGCTCTTTTATAAGGCGATGCCCCCCACCTTGCAACCTCTCCTTAACAAGTCTGCCCAATGACGCACGGAAGTGAATCACGCGTTTACTTGATACAAAACACTAAAATGTGCTAAATCTAATAAGATTTCATTATAAAGTAATCAAATAACACAATAATAATTGTCATGAATAAACAATAGTGATTTCATAAAGTAATTCGTTTTACATTCAAAGTAACGTGTCACGTGTCAACAATTGTTTTGAATAAAACCATCGATAACAATTATCGAAATAAAGTAACCACAAATCAGTGTGCACACACAATAAATCATGTTTCGAATTAATAGACAATAATTGATAGTAAAATCACATAAATTAACAATAAGAAACACAAATCATAACAAATTTAGTTATCACCCACAATTGTGATTAATAAACTGTCTCCGACATACATATAAATATCATAAATATATATTAGTACATAGGTACACCTACCCCCCCCCCCCCCTACCACCCCTACCCCCCACCCTTGTCGCCCTGCAGTCGTGCGTGTGCGGTACCGGTGTCGCACGGCGCTTTCGACGTGTCAACTGTATGGAAACAGACAACCGTCCGTGTACAGTCCGACATGCGCAATGATTCGGTGTCGCAGCAGTCCGGCACCAAACGCATAATTTGAAAGAGCCCTTAGAGTGACAATGGATATGAACGACTGGTATTAGAATAGTAAACATTGAGTAAAATAGAGTATTTTGGTGTATTCTATTAGTATTACAGATTATTAAGTATACCTACCTACATGAAATAGAGTACAAACAATACTCTATTTTAGAGTACAATTGGCAACAATGGCAACCCTAGTTGACGGGGAACTATTTGTGGCCAAATCACTTTTTATGTAGGTTTCTTTTTCATTTTTCTTGCAATGATACCTACTCAACTATCACTACGACATGATCTTATGTCATAGAACTCGTTACATGAGGGTAGTTTGGAACCTGAATACGTGACATATCCTAAGGCACATAGGTAGGGGAGATGTAGGCAATCGGAGTCAGTTGGCAATGGTGATCACTACAAAATAAAAAAAACCGAACACAAGCAAGCGATACCAATATACCTACGCGTTAGCTTTGCCTCATTCCCGTGCACGGACGGCGGCTAACTCAGTTCGTACGACGCACTGGAGAGAAACACATATGTGCAGATTTCGCGCCATTTTGATCTAATTTTTCGAGTTGTTAAATCCGAAGGTAAGGCTTAATTACTAAATCTTCATTTCTGTTCTTGTGATATGTAATAATCGTAACATTTTAGATTGCGATTTAAAACTCAGATTGTTATTATATCTTTAACTTTCTCGTTAGAATTATTTTTTCGTCGTTTTCTCCCATGTAGGTAATCGGAGTCAGGTGATTCCAAATTTGTAGTTCAAGATCCTGCTGACTCTACTTCGGAATCGACTGCTGCTGGAGTTGTTGACACCGTTTCAGTACCAACAGCTACTGTTGAGCTAGAACAAGATAATCCTATTCCAAGTACATCCAATTTTTTTCCTACAATCCTGAACCAGCGACTGCATCATCGTCTCAACTACCATCAACATCTGGGAACCTGCCAAGAATCCGAAATTTCATTCAGATGCCTAAGAAAACACCTGGTCTCAAGACAAGACACCACACTTTGACACCGATTAAAGACACCCTGGTCGAAAAAGAATATAAAAGGAAGGCTAAAGCTGTGGGAAAGAGAAAAAAAGTGGGAAAGAAAAGCAAACCACAGAAGGTCGGTCCTGAGAAGGTTAAGATGAATATTCTGCAGGAATCAACTGATACTTCGACGTCAGGTAGCTAAAGCCCTATACATTAGCAATAAGATTAAATCGGCAGACGATAAAATAAAGACAGTTTGGAAAGTTATAAATAACGAGACTAACAAGAAAAAAGTTCGTAACACTGAATATACATTGGAGACATCACATGGTCCCATAAGCTCTAACCTAGAAGTAGCTCATGAATTTGTTAATTTCTTTACTAGCATACCAGCTAAAACCACGGAAGCTTTAAATTCCTCACCTGACGTCTCAATTGCGTTATTAAAAGCGAACGTTCCAGGCTGCCCGGTAGAATTTCAATTTAAACATATAAACCCCGTAACAGTCTTAAAAGCATTTCGGCAAATCAAAATAAAATTAACTGAAGATTTGTGGGGCATGTCTATTAAAGTTTGCACATCTATAATTGAAACAATAGCGCCTTATTTGGCTATAATATTTAATATGTGCGTAGACCAGGGAGTTTTCCCAGATCTAATGAAATTTAGTAAGGTCATACCACTTTTCAAATCCGGGGACAGTAAAGATACCAATAATTATAGACCCGTGTCCGTGTTGCCGGTTTTCAGCAAGGTATTTGAAAAGATAATGCTAAATCAGATGCTTGTTCATTTTAACACAAATGGCATTTTACACGAGCATCAGTATGGTTTCACCAAAGGACGTTGTACGACTGACGCCGGCGTCACTTTATTAAAACATATATTTACCGCGTGGGAAGAGGCGCAAGATGCCATAGGAATTTTTTGTGACCTCTCCAAGGCATTTGATTGCGTAAATCACGACACGTTACTTTTGAAACTTGAGCATTACGGACTGGGTAAACTTGCGCTTAGTTTAATAAAATCTTATCTGTATGACAGACAGCAGCAAGTTCAAATAAATGGGGTGAATTCATATGGTTTAAAAGTAGAAATGGGAGTCCCACAAGGGTCAATATTAGGTCCTTTCCTCTTTTTAGTTTATATTAATGATCTTCCCCGTTTATTCAAAAACCAACCACAAATGGTGTTATTTGCCGATGACACCTCTTTAATTTTTAAGATAAATAGACGGGCTAATAATCTCGACAATGTAAATAACGCCTTACTTCAGGTCGAAAATTGGTTCACAGCCAATAACTTAGTATTAAATGGAAAAAAAACGAAATGCATCAGATTTGCTTTACCTAATGTCAAAAGTAGTGATTGCGATATAGTATTGAATAAAGAGAAACTGAAATTCGTTGATGAAACTGTTTTCCTGGGAATCACGCTCGACTCAAGGCTACAATGGGGTCCTCATTTAACATCTCTCGCAGGACGACTAAGTTCGGCAGCATATGCTGTCAGAAAGATCCGGCAATTTACTGATGTGGATACCGCGAGACTGGTCTATTTTAGTTACTTTCATAGTATTATGTCTTACGGTATTTTACTTTGGGGGCGAGCTGCAGACATCGAGTCTATCTTTATTCTGCAGAAAAGAGCAATCAGAGCCATTTACAATCTACGTATGCGCGATTCTCTAAGGGAGCTGTTTAAGGAAATTAACATAATGACGGTACCTTGTCAATACATTTATGAAAACATTATGTACGCTAGAAAAAATCTGCATCTTTTTGGTAAAAGAAGTGACAGACATAACTATAGTACTAGAAACAGGGACCAACTAGTTCAACCAGGTTTCAGGCTGGCTAAAGTAGATTCTTCTTTCATGGGGTTCTGTCTAAAGTGTTACAATAAAATACCTCCCCACATTGTTCAACTTAATGAGACAAAATTTAAGTCCTATATTAAACGCACACTATGCAGCCGAGCATATTATAAATTGGATGATTACATCACTGATAAAAATGCTTGGCTGGATGCTGGTCTAGCTCCACAGCCATAAGGGTTCATAGATTTATTGATTAGCATTGGTGACAATTTTTTTGGAGCTGCTGAAGATGTAGAACTACATTATCTTTGCATTGTATAAACTCAAACTATTAGTATTATATAATTTTGCATAGCACATACATGTGAGCACTATGTACTTTAAAGCCACCATTTACGAGATGTCTTTCGTTGACTTGAATATGCCCTGGCGGTTGAGTGTTTGTCATGCTCACTTGAATGTCTCGCTGATGGTGGCGCATGTGTTGGATCATTTGGTTCCCTTCAAAATGGTTGAACTAAATGGTGCCGATCAGTGCGTCATGTTCGTGAACGGGCGCCGTCAGTTGAGACTGGTCATCTCTTAGCTGTCTCGGTTATTTTAAATTTATTTTGAATTGTCTAATTTCATTGCCACTAGGACCTCTTTTAACGTGCACAATTTGTTACATCGTTCTCACATTGTACCTCTAGATTCAACATGAATGATGTAACCTAAATTTGTAATATTCTATTGATTTTAAAAGAGTGTTCATGGAGTTTCTTGCTCGTTCTTCTCCATAGAAACCTACTGTTTGGAACGAGCAACTAGCTGCAACTTTTTGACTGACTGACTCCTTGACAATTCAAAAGTGCCTGTAAATGGTTTATTTGAAATAAATGATTTGAGTTTGAGTTTGAGTTTGAGTTCAGACGTGAACATAGACGAGTTATGCTAGGATGATGAAGACGACGATGCAGAAGACGCAGTAACTCGTGTCTTGTATGTGGCGAATTCGGACAAGATCGTGAAATTTGATATCGGTGCACATCTTGTGGGCTTTGGGCTCATGCCGACTGTACTGGGGACTCTGCTCGCAATTATGTGTGCGATATGTGTTGATCACAATTGTCCACATGCTGATCATCATTGCCAGCCGATGTTGACAATGGTGATCAAACATGTTTTTTTTTTGTAATCTTTATTATTTCAAATTTTATAAGCCAAAGTAATGAAAGTTGATCTCAATTGATAGTTAAATAAGTAAAGTTTATTATAAGAGCAAACCAATATATAGTTGATTAATAGATTTGGTTTTATATCGATTCTCGCTTAAGTGATCCTCATTACCTACATCTCCCCTACCCTAGACTTGATTAATCCAGCCGCATGCGATTCAATTAGTATTTGGATCACGGGTCATTACGTTGTTGGCGCATGCAGTCGTATAAGGTTGACAGTAATATGTAGTTTGCTGATAGATTGGCGTTTTCCCATTATTGATTTCGGTTCGGTTGGTCGTATCGGATCGGTTGGTTACTGCGCCCACGCTTTTTACCTACACTTTGGCACGCGAAGTTTTCGATTGCGCAAAACCTGCGGTATTATTGGTGATAAATCTAAGAACAATAACCCAGCGAAGAGTTCAGCGACACGTGATGGTGAAACATCGGGCGGTAGACGTGGAGCAGCACCCATAGCTAGACTAAAATAATAGAGATATACCTACTTGATAATAATAACAACAGCCTATTATTGTCCCACTTCTGTTGTTAAGTATTATTATAATATCTCTATTATGTTAATAAATTAACGAAGCGAATTCCTGAAACGCGCGTCGAACGGCGCGTTTAAAAGACGCAGTGTGCATAGGCCCTTAATGAATTGAAATTAGGCTACAGGGTAAACCCTTAACCCGTTCGTCTTTGTTTTAGGCTCAAATTGTAGCTGACTAAATTGTCCAGAGGAGTCTTTCTCAAATTTTTGATATCATTCTTCGTTTCCAAAACTCCGAGTACCAAAATCAAAAATTCGGATAAAAACATTTTTTTCTTTTCCTTATTTCGGCCATAGCCGATTCAGCATTATAGAGTAGCAAATATCCATACATTCTCACAAACTTTCGCATATAAAATATTCGTAGGTTAGGATAGGATATGCATGAAATTATGGTCAAGTAAATTTTTTTTATGGTCATAATAATATGCTTTATTAAAAAAAACTTTTTTACAATAAACACAACCGCCTTCAAAAACTAAAAAGTACCTATAACTTTAAATTTACAAGTCGGCTTTCATTTTCAACTGACTTCAAAAAGGAGGAGGTTCTCAATTCGATTGTATTTTTTTTATGTATGTACACCGATTACGCTGAGATATATGATCCGATACAAATGGTTCTTCTTTAGTTTGATGCGGAATTGTTGCCATTTGATCCCATAAAAATTTAACATATTTTTGTTATGTTTGACCACGCATAACTTTTTCTAGTGTAGTCCGATTTCGATGATTCGATAGTGTATACCTCAAGATTGGTCCCATATAAATTTAAAGAAAATATTCCACCCATAAGGGTTGAAAATTAAGGGATGACTGAATTTTTTTGGTGTCACCGTTTCGTAATTAATTTGTATGATAAGAAGTAGGCACTAAAAAGCGAAAAAAAACTATTTATCAAAAAGCCTTCAAAAAGTAAAAAATAACTTTTAATTTGCAAGTCGGTGGCAATACAAAACAACAAGCAAACCAACTTGCGAATTACGAAACGGTAACACCAAAAAATTTCAGTCATCCCATAATTTTCCTCATTTCTCCTTCTCCTTGGAATTTTTCATAAAATTTATGAGGTACCTGTATAACTTTAAGGTATACACTCTAAATTAAAAAAAAAAACGGACAAGTGCGAGTCGGACTAGCTCACCGAAGGTTGGTATCTATATATCCATACTTCCATAATAATATTATAATTATAAATGAGAAAGTAACTCTGTCTGTTACGCTTCCACGATGAAACGGCTGAACCGATTTTGATGAAATTTGGTATGAAAATCCGTTCCGTTTTTTCCTTTTGAGGCACGGAATCCTAAAAGGAATCATCGAAATTGGACTACATAAAAAATATATGCGTTATATTTGACCAAACATAAAAAAATTAATATTAAATACCTAGTCGAATTCCTCCTCCGTCCCTCCTTCTTTTTTTGAAGTCGGTTGAAAAGTACATAAATATTAGGTCCTTACTTACGTATGAAATTGCCGCTCAGTATCAAAAAGTTAAAAACAACTTTTTTTAAAAGAAATTATTGTTTTTATCAATCGAAGTCGGTGCTTGGTGCATACCGTTGTTATCAATACACTTCTGCCATTGTAGGTATCAGCTCAATAGTCCCTTTAGTAAAAAAATCCTGGGAGCGAGAATCGAGGAACTGCTTCAAGGCTGTTTTGATTGCCTCATCAGAATTGTTTTTTTTTTCCTTGTGGCCCAAACGGAAAAACTGGTAATCGGTTGGGGCAAAATCTGGAGAGGATGGTGGGTGACGCAGTTTCCAATCGCAGGTCCTCTAACTTGGCGATCGTTTGATGTGCAGCATATGGTCGAACGTTATCCCGAAGGGGGCTAGAGCAATTGACCAGTCTCGGTTGTTTAATGGTGAGCTTTTCCATAATTGTTTGCAACTGTTGGCAATACACGTCATGTCATGTCTGCAGTAATCGTCTGGCTGATCTCAAAAAGCTGTACCTAGTGGATGACACCAGCACAGGTCCACCAAACACCAACCAGAATCTTCATTTTGTACAGTTTTCGCTTGGGGCAAGGTTTTGCAGGATTAAGCCATTGTGATGGTTGCTTCCGATTATCGTACACGATCTACTTCTGATCACAAGTCACAATCTATATAAAAATCCCTCATTATTGTGACGATTGAGTAAAGAAGCGCAGCAACCGACGCGTGTTTCTTTGTATGCTTCAGTCAATTCGTACACACTTTACGAGCTTTTTTGCTTTTCACAATTTGACGCTGAGGTAGACGAAGGGATTTTGAACTGCATTATCACTCGCGATGAAAAATGGATTCTTTTTGATAATCGTAAGCGGTCATCATATCCCCAAACGAAAACTTACCCCTAAAAAAGTCATGGTTGGCGCCTTGATTAATTAACCGCTCGTCCTGGTAGTCGCTCCTATACGACAACGCTCAACCTCAAACGGCACAGCAGGTGATCTCTAAGCTACAAGAGCTAGAGTTGGAAGTTTTGTGTCATCCGCCGTACTCACCAGACCTTCCGGCAGCAGACTTCTACTGTTTCCAAAATTTAGACAACTTCTCGGCAGGGAAAAAATTCGATACCCGAGAGGCCGTACAAAATGCTTTTGAAGAGTTGGTTGGCTCCCGTAGGGACACCCGGCTTCTTCAAGAAGGGCGTTGGAAAATTACCACTGCATTAGCGGAGATGTATCGATTGGCATCGATAGCGTGGGTGCATATTTTAATTGATAGAAATAAAAATATTTATATAAAAACTGGCCAAGTAAGAGTCTGACTCGCGCACAATGGTTCTGTACCATTATCTATACAACATTAGATATCGAGCAAAAAACAGATGGGTCCTTCCCCGTCCGTAGTCAAACTATTTTGTCAAACTGACTACGGGGAAATCTCATAATGGATCGTTCCCCGTGGTCAAACTACTCACGTTTGTTATATGCGAGCGCCACTTAAATATTTATTTTATTCAATTTTTATTATTTGTTGTTATATAGCGGTAAAAGAAATACATAATCTGTGAAAAAATAAACTGTCTAGCTATCACGGTTCATCAGCCTGGTGACAGACAGACAGACAGACGGACAGAGTAGTCTTAGGGTCCTGATTTTACCCTTTGGGTACGGAACCCTAAAAATGACTTTCTATCTGTTTACTTAACGGCAATTTCGTAGGTAAAGACCTAATATTAGTATGTATGTATAAAGAAGAAAAGCACAAGCCCTACGTTTGCATTTTTTACTCAAAAAACGTTATGTGATGTTGAGTTTTAAATAAATAAAAAGATAAACTGTTGTAAATAAAGTGCTATATTTATTTTACAAAATAGTTACAAAAAGAACTTGACACACAAAATTTTTCTGTACACACCTGTTTTGATTACTTTTAAAACCCAACTAACTCAATAAATGTACAATAAAGTATAATATTATATAATAAAAAAAAACTTTACTTAAAGTAAGATAAACTTAAAAAACGGTCCCCAAAAGATAAAAAATATACTAATATTTAATTCAATTCATAAGATTATGGCATTTCTTTAATTTAACGTAATACTGAACTTGCTAATACAACAAAAATATGTACGCTGTTCACTATAATGTGATCTTTATACTTCTTATGAATACGTTAATGTTTGTATGTAATAAATATGAACATTGTGACAAATTATCATTGTGTATTGTAAAATTAAGCCAAGGCTACATTGCTTTACGATTAGAAATCTCACACATGAGTGATTGCATCAAAGTTAAATGATTTTCATAGATAAACCAGATACATAATATCATAATTCTATATCTTTACATGTTCAAGTGGTTTCGTACATCAGTAATCAACTTTGATGCACCACCCATAAACAACATCCTTTGGTGATATAATGGGACATTTTAAATATTTCTCTAATTTACACATCAAATACAGTGAATAATTAATTTAGGCAGTCTTTAATATACTTTAGATAATAATTATATCCGATAATCGCTCCGTATTTTCATAATACACTAAATAAATAATAATACCAGATAAAGAATGGTAACATACCCTATTAACTTAACTATCAATCAAAATATTTTACATACAAAATACAATATCAGCACATAATTCAGTAAAGCACTGTAAAACATTCTAAATATTGGTCTAGTTATTATTGCATGGAACGTTATATTCCTTTTGAATTTACGAACTACCTGATCGATGCAAATACATTTTATTCTTAGCCTGTATTAAAAATGGTATTGCTCGTTTCAAATCTTTACTATTGATACACTGACACTTTCTTGTAGCACGATTACACATATTGCGCGAACAATCGCAGGTCGCGACCGACGAGGCAGCTCGGCAACAATCGTTAACGCAAGTAACATACGTGCACACCTCAGCAACACTATCATATTGGGGTTTATTACGCTTACTACTAATATTCTTCTAATACAATTGCCTACGCGTACAGGACGTCAATAAGACTGAGTAGTAAGCGGCACGCTACATGATTAGTATCACAAATTGTGCAGCAATTCTAACAACAATTAAATTTTATTGCTATTTCACTGAAGACTCGATAGTCTTAAGGCAAATTAAACGTTGATTATATTACACTATTCGAATTTGACCTACCATTATCTATTTAAAAATGCGATTACTGTGAACATGAGACTATCAAGTGAATTTAAATATTTATCCAAAGTTTCGTACAATACCTAGCTAATTGTAGCTTGAGAGCTAGCAGCGTTGTATCTAAATCTTACATTATAGTAAAATTACGCAAACACTGAAGAATAATGTAAATAAGTATACATCTCAAAAGTATGTAATTCGTTAGCTTCCTTGCAGGGAGCAACCTATAGGAAAAAGTTTTTGAATATCAAAAATAAAACATGCATCAAATTCATTTGAATACTTCAAGAGCATGCACAAAAATATTGCATTAACAGTAATACTTCAACAAGAATGAAATGGCATTGACGCGTTTTAACAGCGTCATTTTCCTTAAAAAATAGAGATCGGTCTCATAGTAAAGTATGGACTATACTTATTATTACATGATTGAAGTTCATTAAAGTATTATATTAGCATTTCAATGTGTTCACAAACTTTTAATAGAGTCCTATTAATAAGTAGTTTTTCATCGATGGTCAATTGTAGCCAAATAATGTTGCAAGATATTACTTACATTTAACTTTTTAATACTTGATTTCTGTATAAAGCAATTATTTAAATGTGAGTCTCTCTTGCAACTTTGTACCATTAGAGCATTTCTACAAATTTTAGATACGCATTAACGTTTTCGCTTAGGTAATATTAAGTAATTACTTGTATCAAGTATAGAAATGGGACATTTCTGTTGTTTTTAAGTTTGGCACACATTTCAAAATGATATGTTTAATAATGTTTATGTCATAATAATGCTTTGCTGTGAGGAGGGTGTGGTATACTTAATACAAGTGAATACAAAAATATAATGTCTTTATTTAAAACTTCATGACAGATCATCTTCTGTAGGGGTTCAAGTACTACTCACTCCATTTAAATTTATGGAAGCCCCTCGCTAAGTTTGAGTTTTGGAGCGCGCACATTATAAACTTTCCTTTAACACTAAAATGAAGTGTCCCATTTCCTATAAGTACTTAATTACGCGTTATATGTTATTTAAACACGGTGAACAATAAAAGACTTAAAAATGAATACACTCGAAATGCTTAATATCGACTAAGTCACTATGATCAAACAGTAGTTCTGCTACCATTTCTAAGACTTCAAAAAGTTTCCTCTAATTCGATGTATAGAAAGCTAACTTCCGAAGCTGGCTTACTCAATAATGTATATAATGACATCAATGGCAAATACAACAACGAGATGGTTCAAGGATTTTACTCTAAACGTACCCAAGGCGTCGCTCGTTTCGTTTCATCATTAGTACACTAATGCAAGTCACATGCTGATATGTAATAGACGACAGTTATTCGATTTAAATACTGATAGAAATTATATTTTCACTCGATTATTATCATTTGTTGCACATGAAAAGCGTTGTAGTCGTAAGCGCGTTAAGTTCCATCCTCGTCGCATAGACCTGTCCACGCGTCACACTCGCACTCGGTTCAATCACAGTCGAGAAAATCGCACAATTAATAAATACACTAATATTAATTAGGCCTTTTTAGGACAGATAATCACAATTTCTCTAAATTAATATATCCCCTCGACATACAATTTAAGCGACTCGTTTAATATCCTATTCCGTCTTCATTTTCTTTGGATTCAAAATTTACCTGCGAAACATAATATAACGTTGAGATCGTTAGCGTATGGTTGAGATAGCAGGGTCTCGTGTACAGTCAGCAAAAGAGTTAGGTAGGCAGGTCATCGGAAATAGTTGAAGTTTACTTAGAAACCGATGGAAGTTTTCGAATGAAATTTAATTAAATCATTGAAATGTTTATTCTCTATTAATTTTATTTTATTTTATTCAAAAACATCCATCGGTTTCTAAGAAAACTGACTATATCTGATGACCCTGCATACCTATCTCCTTTGCTGACTGTACCTGACGAAGTGCAGAGAAGCAATGCAAACCAGGAGTTCAGTGTGCTTCAGTAGCGACATACGTACCAATGGGCAGCCGGATAGCGCGCGCGGCACTGCGCAGGCGCGCGGGCGGTCAGGCGGCCACCTGCGCAGGCGCGGCCTGTGCTCGCGCGCGCCCTCCGCGCGGCTTTATGCTCTCCGACACTTGCCACATCGCCTCCTCGCTCAGCACGTCGTCGAACTCGTTGAACATTGCCAGAATGCGCTCGTTCTTTTTGAACTTATATTGCCTGTTACAAAATTTATATTATTTTTGTATGCCGGCAGTGGTCAGCCACGTGGCTGGCATTAACTGGTGATCGTGGCCGAAGCCATGTGGTGCCGGCAGCGAATAGCACCACCCTATTTCTTCCCGTGGGTGTCGTAGAAGGCGATAGAGGGATATTGACCAGAAGATGGGCAGCAGCATCCTTCTGAGTACCATAACCCACCTACTGCGATCGCCAACATGCATTGGCCTAGCATGGTGATTACGGCTGAAGCCCCCTTCCTTGGGGGAGACCTATGCCCAGCAGTAGGCAGTCTATGATCATGATGATGATCTTAGCCGTTAACTATTGGTTTTTTTCATTCACCTAATTTATTTCACTGAATAAAGTGTTTAAACGGGAACGACTTTTTAATGCTAACTTTGTTTGAATATTTTACTCAATTTAAATCTTTACTAACAAGATAAGGAAAAATGCAATAACACTACAAACTAATACTAGTCAAATTAAATTACGCACTCTTTATGAAATCTTTTCATATTCTCCATGATGTGGTATTGCTGCCACCTCTTGGTGAAATTGATGCAGCCTTCCGGAAGAAGGTCCGGATTGCCGATGTGAACGAATGTCAGATCTTGAAGGACTAGACCACTGTAAAAAAAAAGAACCATAAAACAAATTATAAACAACGTTTGGTTACAAGTAGTGGCGTAACCAGCACTTTCCCAAAATGTCAGCACATTAAGTTAGGCATTCCCAATACAACCTTTGATAACGTTGTATTGAAAACACCGAACCGCGGCATATTCGGTTCGGTGTTTTCAATACAACGCCGCTTACCCATAGCTGCGAACCATTTAAAATTGCGTAGCAGTATAAATCAATGCATCGTTAACAATTCATTGACACAGACTGCTGGGCACATGATGATGAAGTATACAACATAAAGAACATACATGTATGGTATACAAGGAGGCTGCGTTTCGGCCAGTGCCTGGCGGTACGTGCGGAAGGACGACGACGAGTCGATGATGGTGCAGTAGTCGTGCAGCGTGTCCACGATGGAACGCGGCCAGCCCAGGCGCCGCACGGGAGGAGAGTCTAACGCCGATACCAGTGCGAGGTATGAATTGAAATTGTTCATCTTCCGTAACGCCTTCATTACTTTCAGGAATTTGCTTGCGTACTTCTCTCGCTCGCGAGCTTCCTCCTGTAATTTAAATTATTATATTTTATGGTGAATAAACAAGCGTTTTATAGAGGGCTCTGAGCGACAAAAGCGTAAGCGTAGCGTACTACGCGATGCGGAGTCGGCGCGACAGCGGCGTCATTTTGCACGAGCCCCATAGTAAGTGTTTACGCCGCTTAGTTATTTTTGCAATACAGGAGGCATCGTGGAGCTAATAATTATCTATTAATTTGTATTTTACGTCAACTATTATATTAACTACTATATAAATTTTGCAAAGATAGTCTTTGCAAAATTCAGTCTATATAAAACATCTTAACCAACCTGTTCTAAAATCCTAGAGCGTGCCCAATAGCTCATCTTGTTGAAGTGTTCCGTGAACCGCGTCAGATTAGGCGAGCTTTCTTCTGATTGGTCGCGCGGCCACAGTAGTACTTCAGCGGTAGTGAGGCGTACAAACAACGCGGCGTCTAACAACGTCATCTGTTCGGCTAACTCAGTCGCTTTGAAGTCCAGGAGTGTGTCGCGACGCGTTGACACGCTGCCGAAGCACGGGTTTTCGTACTCGTATCTATTGTTAGTCTGTAACAAAGAGGGATTATAGATTTGGTGGTTTTAGTTGATCCTATTGATCATAAATAATTATATACGGCTCAGCGTCACCATCCCTTTCATTGTGACAATTTAACAATATTCATTGCGTTTGCTTAGTTGATTTTTCACACCAAATTAAACAATGGATTGTTTTATTTAAAAGTGATGGGTATTGTGAGTTAGTTAGGCAATAGGGTATTACACCAATTTTTGAAAAGTGTCTCAATGAAATTCTGTCGTGCTAATACGCCACAAAAAAAAACATAACATTTTTATTCAATCGAAAAGTGCCATAAAAATGCATCTAAATTTTAAATTTTCAAATTTCGCGCGTACTTTGACGAAAACGCCTCTTACTGGACGCCATATTGCTCAGCGTAAATGACGTCAGTTCGTTTTGTATCAAATGCGCTCATATTAATTATGATTATTGTATATAATTTAAAAATAATTAAAAGCATATTTTGTAATTGGTGTAATAATGAAAAAATTACGTTAGTTACGAAAATAATAAAAGTACAAAGCCTACATTACGCCAATTGGTTGACTGACAGTTGACAATTTTTTGTTTACACAGCCGTATGGCGTAATAACATGGCTGCTACTATTTTATGGTGTTTTATAACAGATTAAAAATACTGAAAACTTTGAATTGAATTTAAAAATTGGTTTTGTTATTTTATGAACTAAAACTTACATTTTCCGACTGCTTTATGCCTAAACTGTCTCAATAACATATTTATAGATTTTTTCTCGTATAGAGTAAAATACCCTATTGGGATGCTGTTTAGTACAGTTCGATTCAAACCTAATGGCGGCTGTAAAGTGCGCTGCTGGCTGCGCAGTACCCTGCCCCTCACCCCCGCTGTCACGTGAAATATTGACTGCGCAGCCACTCGCCTCGTTTTCAGAGCCGCCATTAAGTTTGAATCGTACCGTAACTTATGGTAAAGTCACCTGTTGGAAATGCAGTTGTTTCTGTTTGTCGACTAGAATCTGCCTGAGAGCCTTCGCTATGATAAGCTCCTCAGCATCCACGAGCCAGTAAATAAACTCCATTATCTCCTGCATCAGCGGGCAATCCAAATCAGACATTCTGTAAACAAAAGTTTTATTGTTAATACATCAATGAACGTATTTGCTGGTAGTGTATTTTTGTAAACCTATTTTGTGTTCATCCTTCTGAATAAAGACTGTCTAGCCTGCAAATCTATCCAGGTGGTGACTCCACCTTTGCCACGGTCAATGGCGGTGTCCTTCCTCAGGTATCCAATGAGTGGCAATATTTATTTATACTTCATGCACAAAGGTACAAAGGCGAACTTAATGCCTTACCAGCCAACCAACCTACCAGGTTGGTATAATAGGGTATTTTACTCTATACGAGAAAAAATCTATAAATATGTTATTGAGACAGTTTAGGCATAAAGAAGTCGGAAAATGTAAGTTTCAGTTCATAAAATAACAAAACAAATTTTTAAATTCAATTCAAAGTTTTCAATATTTTTAATCTGTTATAAAACACCGTGAAATAGTAGCGGCCATGTTATTACGCCATACGGCTGTGTAAACAAAAAATTGTCAACTGTCAGTCAACCGATTTTCGTAATACAGGCTTTGTACTTTTATTATTTTCGTAACCAACGTAATTTTTTCATTATTACACCTATTACAAAATATGCTTTTAATTATTTTTCAATGATATACAATTATCATATTTAATATGAGCTCATTTGATACAAAACGAACTGACGTAATTTACGCTGAGCAATATGGCGTCCAGTAAGAGGCGTTTTCGTCAAATTACGCGCGAAATTTGAAAATTTAAAATTTAGATGCATTTTTATGGCACTTATCGATTGAATAAAAATTTTGTGTTTTTTTTGGTGGCATATTAGCACTACAGAATTTCATTGAGACACTTTTCAAAAATGGGTGTAATACCCTATTATTGGTTGCCTACCAGTCAACCAATAATTATTACAATAATTACAATTATCATTTATATTTGTAAAATTATCTGTTTACATCATTCTATTTTCCATATGTGACAGAATTAAGATGTTGCTTTAAGGTCGCTGCATACGTAACGTGTTTTTATCTGGACGTGAAGTTTCAAAAATATTGTTTCATATAAAATGTAAACGAAAGAGCATACGTGACGGATGCACGGACGCGAAGGGAACGTGCCACGCGCGGGTATGAAAAAAATATCGTCGGCGACGATGTTCAGCTGGTCCCGCACCGCGCGTAACGGACTGGCGTGATTCCGCTGCCTATGCACAGTTGCTCCTGCTGCTCCGGAGAGCAAAGTAGTGATAAATGACGAAAAATGTATTAAGTGAGTGCGTATTCCGAGTTAGGCTAAGAACTCACGATGCGGTTTTCACCCGCGTCTGACTGCGGTTGCGGGCCCGCAGCTTCTGTCGAATGCAGACATATAATGTAAAAAACAAAAGCACATTTCACGACGCGGTTTACGCCCGCGGTGTGCGTGGTGTATTCGGCTCCCGCTGCGGGCGCGGGCGCGGGCGAAAACCGGATCGTGAGTTCTTAGCCTTACTGTCACGGTGCGTGAGCATCAAAAATCCCCGTCAATGTTTACTAACCACGTCTCGTCCACGTTCTGAAACACGTTACGTATGCAGCGACATTTAAACAGGAACTCACGTGAGGTCTGCGACGACGCGCGTGAGCAGGCACAGCGTGGAGCGCAGCTCGTGCGGGCGCGCGCGGTAGTGCTGCGCGCGCCGCACCAGGCGCGCCAGCAGCCCGCCCGGCGACACCCACGTGCGGTACGTGGCCAGGAACGCTTCCTGGTACGTGAAGTCTGCGGGGGGGGGACCACTTAGCCGACCACGCCACGCGTCACGCCGCATGTCGCGTGCATGAAGATATAGGTATAAATGGAGCCAACACTTAGAACAAAAGCTTGAAACCAACTGTGGGCTGATGCTCTTTTTCTGAATGCATACATAAGAACGAGACAGTGATATGTGTTTTCTTTATCTTATGTATGCATTCAGAAAGAGAGCGTCTGCCCACAGTTGGCTTCACTTAGGTATTTAGAGTGTTGCCTCCACTTTTATCTATAAGCTTCTTGGTCGCGTGTCAACCACAGATATAGATAGACCGTCCTATACCCTGTTCACAATAAGATTAGACATTTACACAAACCTTTTTTACAGTCCGTTCAACCGATTTTGACTTATATTGCGTTGGTAGCATGATAAATGGCAACTGAAGTAAACAGTTGTTATTGTATCCACTGTTTTGCCTCCAATGTCATCCTTAAGCCTACGGAATAGAAGTCAAAATCGGTTGAAAGGACTGTAAAAAGGTTTGTGTTTATGTCTAATCTTATTTTGAACAGGGTATAGATAACGCAAGAGCAACTAATTCGCGTACCTATTTACGTGCCTAACTTACGATAAAAAATAGTAAATAAAAAAAAAGTTAACGTTTCCTTCCATCGGTAAGTCACTTTGTGACTAATACTATGCGTAATTAATTTAAAAAACAATTATTTTTAATCTAATACCCTCAATAATACCTGGTATGTAATACCAAATTTAGGAAAAATCGTATTACATTGTGACGTCCAAGAAATGGCATGCTTGGTTTTCATACAGATCGTGATACTTGCGTTATCTAGGGTCTATCTATATCTGTGGTGTCAACGCACCTACGCGCGTACTTGCGGGAGTGCAGATCTGCATCATCGTGCGGGTTTTTTACACATTCACGCGCGTAGTTGCGTTTTATGGATTCACGGCGGCTCTGATCATTCAAAGCCATCCAAAATCACGCACGGTACTGCGAGACTCGGTGTGCCATACCTTGCGTCTCGCCCCGCACCCACGCGCGTGTGCGCATGTGTTTCCGCTTGTAGGTGCGTGATCTGCATTAACGCGCGTAGATGCATTTTCTATGTGTTGGACTGTGCGTGTTTTCTATACAAACGGAAACGGGGCAGTGTGCCAATCGCCTAAGGCGATTAACACACTGCCACACACCACGCAGCGAGGTGCGGGAGTGCGTGTTCTTACGTTGTTTGAAACTATCTGTTTGTATTGAAACACGCGTAGTACAACACACAGAAAACGCATTCACGCGCGGTGTTGCAGATCACGCGCCTACATGCAGAGAAACACGCGTCCACAACTGTATACGAAGAAATCTGCATGATGATGCTGATCTGCACTCCCGCAACAACCGCGCGCGTGACTGCGTCGCCACGCACCCCGCTGCGTGATGTGGGGCAGTGTGTGAATCGCCTTAGTACACAGTCATATCCAACTTGTTCAAGCTAATAGCCAGTCAAATCTACACCTGCCTCACCAAGCAGGTGTGACTAAATATCCACACTCCTTATGCTGGCACTTCACATGACGTATTTGTATTTGGATAATACAAAATGTACTAGTTATTGAAATAAAGTCGATTTTGTATTATCCTAATAAGGCGAATATTTACACAAATACGCCATGTGAAGTGCCGGCATTACACATCCAAGGATTTGCCTCGCGAGGCCAGTCTAAATTCCGGCTCATGATGGAGTTCAGTTACAATATCATACGACGGACATTAAGATTATTTACTAGTGAGTTTAGTAATTGCCGCAAACTACAATCACAGACGTATGTATTCAGACAATTTTCTTTCAGAAAATCATAACTAAGAGAACCCTTAGGAAAGGTCTTTATGAATATTGTGACCGAGACTCCAGGCTTAATTAAGCTGTACACATTGAGTGCTAATTACCATTGTCTATTTTGACTACTAAATTACATAGCTAAGCCAAAGCAGTTTATTTGTGCAACGTTTCATTACTTTAAAGCTTGTGGTTAGATTTTTAATAACACAGTCATACTAAGTTTGTGCGGTTGCTTTGCAAAGCCCGCAACAACGAAAAATGTCGGCACTAATTTTGTTGAATCTGATATAAAATTTGATAAAATCCGTTACTCCTATTTCATCACAGCTCTGTGTTATTAATGAATTATTTCATTCTTGTTTTAAGCAGCTCGGGGGCCTTATTTTGAAGTGTTAAAAGCCTGCGTTATTCTATTGTGGAATAGAGATGGCTCTATTTGGCCGGCATGGTTCTATCTTTTTTTCGCAGTTCAACAATTATGGATCTCTAGTAACACGTCATAATATTGCCCCGAAGGTATCAATGTCACCACTCAAAACACATTTCAAGGCTACTTGAAGCAACAATCAACAAGCTTCCAAATATTAGTAAAAATAAAAACCAGCAAGACTTCCAGCCCCATATTATAGAATGGTTCAACCACTTACACTCGTCCGTTTCTGTAAAGTGAAAGCATGACAGTTGAGAGGTTAGAAGCAATGATAAGACATGACTTAGAATAGTTATAGATTTTATGGTGGTCGTTTTATTTAGTCTGTAATCTGTAAAATCTGTATTGCTAATTTAATTAATTTTAAGTTTTTTAGTCTGTACCAGTAGATATTCAGTACCCAAAATGCATTCATGCCTGTAACCACCATATTAATAGAAAAAAAAATGAGATGAATTAGGAATTTAAATTTTATTGCATCATTCTGGATGATGCTAATTGTCAATACAAGTTAATGATCCCTTATCCATGGTATATATTATCCTTATCGAAATACGTTACTTACCTTTGGTGGCTTTGGTGGCGAGTACGATGAGAGCATCCGGTTGTCCGCCGCGTACCTCGGGCCCGTCCTTACTGGGGCCCTTGAGGACCAGCCAGGAACTAATGTCAGTTTGAAGAATGATGTCGTCGGGGTCGGCTTGAGGAGGCTCACTGTTCGTTTCCACAGTAGCCGGTGCGGGTTCCGAGCTGCCTTCGCTTCTCTGAAACAATAATAATAGGGTATTACATTCATTTTTGAAAAGTGTCTCAATAAAATTCTGTATATGCCACCAAAAAAAAAAAAACAAAATTTTTATTCAATCGATTAGTGCCATAAATATGAAAATTGTATATAATTTAAAAATAATTTAAAGCATATTTTGTAATAGGTGTAATAATAAAAAAAGTACGATGGTTACAAAAAAAATAAAAGTACAAAGCCTATATTCGCCAATCGGTTGACTGACAGTTGTAATTTTTTTGTTTACACAGCCGTAAGGCGTAGTAACATGGCCGTAATATTTCACGGTGTTTTATAACAGATAAAAAAACTGAAAACTTTGAATTGAGTTTAAAAATTTATTTTGTTATTTTATGAACTAAAACTTACATTTGCCGACTGCTTTATGCCCAAACTGTCTCAATAACATATTATAGATTTTTTCTCGTATAGAGTAAAATACCCTATTATTACCTAAAACTTATCATCTTCTTCTCTCTCTTCTGATAATAATTTCAGCCGAAATACGTCCACTGCTGGATACAGGCCTCCCCAAGGGGGTGTTTTGCCATAATCGCCACGTTTGTCAGGCGGATTGGCGATCGCAGTATGGTTGTTACAAAGGCACAGAAAACGCTGCTGCCCATTCTCTGGTAAGTCCCTTAGTCGCCTCTTACAACACACACGGGAAGATATGGGATGGTAATTATTAAATAAAACTTATCAATCATCATCTTCTCTCTCTTCTGATGTACTAAAGTATTGTAATGCAATTACCTGCGATGGCTCGGGTGAAGGTGTCGGTTGTTGGACAAGCATTTCCAACTCATCTTCAAGCGGGAATTTTCCGGGAGCCATGGTATTAGTTAATGATTCATGAGAATTCTGAAACAAAACGTGACCATAAGTTTGAGCAATTAAATTATAATTAGAGTCTACTTCGCGGTGTGGACGAAAATTGAAAAGAATTTATATGCATTATCCGCCAGAAAATCATAAAGGATCGGTCTGCGCAGTGGTTGAGCGATCGACTGCTGCGCAGCGTGTTGCGGGTTCGATTCCCGCCCAGGGTAAATATTTGTGTGATGAGCACTTGTGTTTGCCTTGTGTCTGGGTGTTGTTTATCTATATATGGTATTTAAAAATGTATTTGTGTATGTATATCAGCTGTCTGACACCCATAGTACAGGGTCTCCCTAGTTTGCGGTCAGATGGCCGTGTGTGAAATGTCCCCACATATTATCATTATTAAAGGATGGCAATCACTGATAAAAACCACAAATACTTACATTATTCAACACAGTTTCATCAGCGGAACTATTGTGTGATGATGGCCGCGGGGATGGAGGAGGCAAGAGCTCGTTACTTGAATTTACAGAGAGCTGTAAAGAGATAAAAGTATTAATACATTTTTTTTTTAATTTGAAGGTATGCTTGCGTTTGACTACAATTCACCTGATCTTAAGTGATAATGCGGCCTAAGTTGCAACACGCTTGCCTAGGATGAACCGGTTCACTCGTGCCTTGAAGATACCCAGATTATACTTATCAGGGAACAGAGAGGCGGGCAGCGAATTCCACAGCCTAGCAGTTATGGCACAATCAATGTGGAGTCAAAGCGCTTGGTTCGAGACCGTGGAACTTCAACCATATAGCGGTGACGCTTCGCCGTATCTCTGCTCGTCCGATGATGGAATGGGGATGGGGGAATTAAATTGTGCAATTCCAAAGCACACTCTCCGAAATGTAGCAGTATGTATAACTGTGGATTGCGTATTAATACATAATCCACAGTTATACTTACTGAGAAAAGTGTATTATAATGTAGTACTGTACTCGATCGTAAATCAACGTCAATTACTTGCCGTTAATTCTCGTGGTATCTGTCAGTTTATGTCAAAGTGACTGTGACAGCACGAGACTTAACGGCATCTTAGGGTGTTACTACGCCAATCGATCGATCGTAGATCGATGCTATCAATCGACATCGATCGACGTTGATCGATGCCGTCGATCGACGATCGATCGATTGGTCTGGTAGAAACTATCGATCGACGTCGACTAATCCATTCGACTATCAATCGATATTGTCGATCGACGATCAATCGATTGGTCTGTTAACACCCTTAAAATTGAGTAGCGTTTGAATATTTGGCTGTTAGTTCGGTTTTATAGTGTCTCTGTCACTCATACAATATATTGTGTGAACATCTCTTATTCGCCTGATGTTTCATATTTACGTCCGGGCACTGTCCATTTCACTATTAATTGCACAATAATTCAATAGTTACCTGTTTACTCTTGTTCATCTTAGGCGGCAGAGCGGGTGGTGGCTCCAGCGGTATGGGACTAGTACCACTGGAGGTGATCATGTTAACGCTATCCTCTGAGCCGCTGCTAAAGATAACAACATCAAAGGTAATCAATAAATTATACCTCTTCGCTGTTCATGATGATTTGCACAAAACAAATGTTGAAAGGAATTTTATTACGTTAAAGAATCGATATTAATTTATCGAGTGTGGACACCCCTAATCAATTGACATACTCTTTATGAGCTGAGAAAACGCGATTCCTCCATAGTTTTTCTATGTCAATAAAACAGTGACGTCACATATTTGCCAAAACTATTGACTTACAATTTATAAATTACACAGCAAATAAAAAGAAATATTTTACAATTTATTGAAAATTAATACTATTTTCGGGCAAAAAATACATTATAAAGAAGTTAAGATAGGTTGAAGCAGAAATTTAAAAAATGTCACACTAACATAATCACAAAAATACGTATGAGAAAATATCGCAGCTTGCATACCTCATTGGTGGGTTTCCAAAATGCTGTACAGTAAATGACTGCGCAATAGAGCGCTGTACTTGTTGACGTTGCATACTTATGGCGCCGTCGCCTATTTGTTTGGCACTAAAAAATGAAAGGTTACAATTGTAAATTAAAGAACAGTACCATTTTTTTTGGTAAATCGTGTTTTTTAAAAATGAAACCTAGCTACATCGATTTATCGCCCCCGAAACCCCCTGTGCATACTCAACTTCATGAAAATTGTTGGGAGCCGTTTCTGAGATTCAGATTATATATATATACAAGACATGCTCGTTTAAAGGTACTAGATTGAAAGAATTTTGATAACACATTCATTATAAAACGAGACTTCGGTGTGTTCTATCAATTAACATAAAAAATTACACGTCAGAACGTTGAGTTAGGTAAGTTTAAACTCGCCGTACGAATATTAAAACTTATAGTAATTACCTGGCTACATTATACGTATGTATCGAGTGACGGAACATGTCCGGCGGCGCTGCAGCTCCCGGAGCGTTTGGCGGATGACTGCAGTTCCCGAACATCTCCATATACGCCATTACTAAACAGACAAACACATCAGTTAAATTTCAATCTACTATGCTAGCACAAGGCGTATTTTAATTAAACACTATACAGGGTGAAATTGAATTCATAATCAAATTTTTAAGGAGTGACACAGACCACGAATTTGATTCACTTTAATTATGGAGCCAACTCAAACAACACGAAAAAAAATTCGGCTGTTTCATACAGAAGTGCAATAGGTATCTACTCGGCCAAAATGTATAGAACAGCTGTTTTTTTTCGCGCTGTTTGAGTTGGCTCCATAATGATAGTTGTTCAGGCTCGTGGTCTGAGTCACTCTTCAAAAATTTGCTCAAGAATTCAATTTCAATTTCCTGTATATTATTTCAAGATTTTATTGTTGTTGTTATTGTATTTTGTTTTTTTATTGTTCAAATACTTATTTTGAAGAAGTGAATAATTGTTTAATTACAATACACCTAACAGTTAGTCAAAAAGATGATTTGATACACTAAGAGCGTAGGCGAAAATGTGTTTTCCGAAGAAATACAGTCATATTAAAACATGAAACAGCAATAACACATGATCGTAATAAAGCGCTAAATACATTCATTATCTTTGGTGATAATTAACTACGGCGCGAACCGAGTTCCGCTGTTGTTAACCAACGCATGTCAGGTGCGTAAGCGTATTTGTACAAATTTCGTCATTTCGCACGTGGAAAGCAAGCAAGGCGCCCACCATGATAACAACCCTTTATTACCACATCACTTTAAATTAATATACGAAATACAGACTTAAATAAGTTTCAATATTCATGGTAGAGCCTCCAAACATCGAAAGTGAAATTGGCGCCTAATTTTGCTAGTGTAAGTGACAAGAAGCATTGTTGGCTGCTAAAGCACGCCTGATGAGTCTCCAACATGTCCGTTCATGGAGTGGACCTTTTATGTCTAAAACATAATGAAACACATATGCTTGCATTAAAAAAAACTGATGTTTTATTTTGGAGCTAAATAGCGCTTTACATGCATAGATCCACTCACCGCTGTACGCGACGCTTTGGAACACTGCCGCGCCGCACCGGCACAACAGACAAACATGCCGTTATAGCCCCACACATAACATTATCATTCATATACCATAGCGCCCAAGAAATACACAATGACCAAAAGAATTATAAGAAGTCACAGAAAAATTTAGTGAATACTGGAAGCATTTTTAGGTTCTCATCAATCACAGACAATATGAAAACAATACCTGTTTAAGAGTAACATACAACACATGAATAGTGAGTGCAATTGGCATGTGACAGTGTAACAGAATACATTCACAGTTTTCTTTTATCGACGGTATAGTATTTACACCAATTTCAATTCATATTAGTTGTGGAGGACGTTTGCAGGCATTCCCAAGAACTTGTAGTTAGCAATTGATGTCAAAAGTTATACATATTTTTTTAAACGAACAATTTCGTTCCGCCACCAAAACTGGGTCAAGTAGACATTGGAGCTCATTTTTTTCAGGATTGTGTTAAGAAAGTTGAACAAACATAATACTGACTGTGTTTTTTCTTCAGGGGTAGCGGAGGCGGGCGCGGCGGCTGGTGCACCGCGAGCGTGTGCGGCCGCGCCTCACCGTGGAGCGAACATACTGGAGAAGGCCTGGAAACAAATGCAATATATTATTATTCACCATGAACATAATACACCTCTTGTTTACAACAGACGGCGATAGGCGTCAAGGTTGTGTGTGCTAATCACCTGATTTCGACAGTTGGGAAATGTTGTTGCACGTCCACGCGAATGTTCCGGCGCGTCTTGACGGGCAGCTCGGGCGGCGTCTCGCTCTCGTCTGATGTGATGCTCGCCAGCCTGGGGCGCAAAAAACTGAGTTACAAAATAAACAACCAAGTTAGTTAGTCCGCGTCGCGTCCTTGGTAATGTAATTTATACCGTGTTGCGATGTTTTGAGTAAGTAACAAAATTAATGTACCGAAGTATGTTAAATTGTAGGTAGATTCACTGTGCAAAGTTGAGATTTTATCAGTGCTCGTTATTTGTGTTTGTGCCACGAATGGAATGTTATTTAAGAATGTGAAACAAATTTTTTAATTGGTGTGTTAATTTTAATACTATTTGAACGGCATTAAATCCCAAAAAAAAAGAAAACATGTACAAAAACAGGCAAGTTCACTAAGTTCTTAAAACTACAAGTAAGAAGGGTGTGTGTGGTAAAACAGAGGAACACTCACTTTGAAGAATGGTGCGTGGTTATACTGTTCATATTGGTTACATTCATGCGGCTCTCAAAGCTTTGTAGTGTGCACTTCAATTCGGTCACACAGTCTGTACTGTTAAAAATACTGCAAAAACAATAACAGGAAGCATGATACTTAAGATATTTAATATACTTTGCTATGAATAGATATTTAAAGATAGAATAACATTTAATTTAATTATATTAAATGTTATTTTATTTCTATCACACTCAAAGTATATTATATGTCACTAAAACACAGAAACCAGAAAATGGAGAAGATAAGAGAGAGTGATAATTAAAAATGTAATAGAGGTGTTTTAAAAAACGGAGGTGCAAACAAAACGTACAGGTGGGAAAAGACCGGCAAACGAGAAAATAGAGGTGTTACAAAGGAGTCTACCTGTCCGTATGGCTAGTGTAGTGATGTGATGAGAACGAAGATGTGAAACTGTGCTCAGCAGACATCTCTGCATGGCCGACTGACACAAACCCGGACTCGTTGGAGAAACTGCATATAACAATAGTGTTACGCAAATAGAATTACCTCCCATTGTTCCTAATACCAATATATTTTAACACTATTGATAAAAGTGTGTCGGCGATAAACAGACTTGTTAAGGAAGGAAAAATGTATTTAATAAGTTTACAATAAATTTGTTATATTGTAGGATACTTCGGAGCTAGATAGCTCCGAAGTCGTTTGTTTCTAAACATTATCTAAAATAAGGTACGGCAAACTTCGGTTATCAGTTTGTTTAGCTCTCAAAATTGTGTACCATTAAAATTGTTTAAAAGTCTAATATTTAACTGTAAATAAAAAAATACCTTTTTTATATAAAACAATTCTAATCCTAAGCAAAAATACTGATTGCACAGCAAAATAGTTACCTCAAAAGAAAATTATTTAAGCAACAACTTGAGTTCGTGACCCATTGCTATTAATTGAAAAGCGGAGCTTTTTCATGATCGCATCCTTCTATAGTACCTACAAAACAAAGTCGCTGAAATGTCTGAACGCGCATAACTTCCGAATGACTGCACCAAACTGGATAATTATTCTTTTTTTGTTTTTGTCAAATATTCGAAATTCGAAAAAAATGCACCCGTGCGAAGCAGGCCATAAACTTTGTAATTAATTTTTGTTATAACAAAGTTTCTATTATTTAACAATTATTTATTTGGAACAACATTTTATGTTGTCATAAACCCCTCTGGGGCGGGTCCGACATTGTCCTGTTGACGCCATATTTGTTTGGTGACTAGTCACCATGTTGTATCCGCCCTAGAAGGATTTCCTACAAAGGATAGTATACACACATCAACATTGTCTGGGGATATTTGAAGTTTTTTTCATAGAAAACATGAATATTTGAATAACTACAAAAAAAAAAAATAAGACTTGTTTAGTATGCAAAGTTTGATGGCTGCCAAGCACTGTCTTTACTCTTTCTATTCACATAAACAACTTTTGTAAATGTGTTTATTTGTGAAATTGCGATGAAAACGAAAATGGTGTACCAAACGTTATTTTTGAAAATGGCGAAAATTATGACTTATTTTTGAAAAATTACAATTGGGCTTCATCGGATCTGTAGTTTGGAACTTTTTTGTGGAACATACTCAACCTAAAGCTATCAACATTTTCGCTATCTGTACCATTTTCAAAAATAACGTTTGGTACACCATTTTATTTTTCATCGCGATTTCACAAATTAACACATTTACGAAAGTTGTCTATGTGAATAGAAAGAGTAAAGACAGTTAAAAAACCAGCCAGCCATAAAACTTTGCATCATAAACAATCTTGAATATTTTTTTTATAAATTTTAAAATATTCATGTATTCTACGAAAAGACTTCAAATATCCCTAGACAATGTTGATGTGTGTATTTGCAAAAATTGTTGTTTTGTAGTCTATGTGAGTATTACGTTTTTGTACGCTCTGGTAAATTTGACGTGCAATCAGTGTATTTGATAAAAAAAAAATATTTTCATTAAAAAAATATTACATTGTACAACTTTTTTATCGCGGATTTAATTAGTACTAAAAGTAATCCGAAAATATGCATACATATGCATATTTTCGAATTACTTTTAGTACTAATTTTATTAAAGATTTGGTTTGTTTGCATTTCAATAATAATTTTTATGTATAAAATATTTAATTGATGTAGGTAAAAAAATTTATAAGTGTTTTTTGATGTGCATTTAAAAATAAGTCTTTAAAAAAAAGTGCATAAACATTTAAGACTTGATTTGCTAGATAGTGCTATAGTTTGATAGGATATCCTACATCAGCAATGCGCAACAAATAAATAAATTGTTAAACATACCGATTGTGGTTGGAATGGGCGTGCGCGTGAGTCGAATTCATGTGCGACTCATGCGACTCGACGGACGTGCGCATATCGTTCACATTGTTGCAACTGCAAATGCCTATAACATAGGTAACACGTTCTCAGTAACAGAGTACTCACAGTTACAGCTGTTACGTCCTCCACCTGTGTTTTCAAACTGAGTCATTTAACCCTCTTACTCATAATGGTCTTGTTATAAATAAATAAAAACCGGACAAGTGCGAATCGGACTAGCTCACCGAGGGTTTCGTACAAATTTGTAGGTACATATCCATACTAATTACTAATCCATACTAATATTATAAATGCGAAAGTAACTGTCTGTTACGCTTCCACAATGAAACGACTGAACCGATCTTTAAGAAATTTGGTATGAAAATAGCTTGAACCCTGGGAAAGCACATAGGGTACTTTTTAATCCGGGACTTCGTCTGCATCCGCGATAACCGACATTCACACGGACCAAATCGGGACAAAAGAAGCTTGTTATAAATAAAGAATATATTTTTATGATCTAATTACAAATGTATAGTAGTTTTCAGACTTTTCCCTGTATTTATAGCATAAGACGATAATATGTACTTGCCAAATTTCGTAGTTCTAGGTCAACGGAAAGTACCCTATGTCGCAAAAAACGTACATTTCGACACTCAAAGGAATCAAAATATCTGATTTGTCATCCGTTATCTGAAACCACTAGTCAGCTTGTCTCCACTTCACACACGCAGACTACAATTCTTAGATAGCTTTTAAATAAATGGGATACTAACCAACTAAGTCTGAGTTCGGCGGCGTGGCGAACACGTGGTCATGATTCGTAGAATCGTGTGCGTTCCGCTCCTCGTCGTTAGAAACGTTCAGCATCGAATCCAGCGAACCGCTGCTATGAGATTGCAGAGACAGTCTGAAAATTTACAAAACAACATGTTATATTATTGCTATTTTTAAGCAAGTGTGTTCAGTACATTTCGAGGGCTTGCCAAACAAAAAGGATAATTTTAGAAAAGAAAATTATGGTCAAAGGTCTAAATCAAAATGTATTAAAACTAGAATATTTCTAATAGTACGCATGAAAGTGATAACAAGCTTTGAAAGCTTAGCTAAGTTGAACCACCAACTAACCTATCAATAGAGAGAGCCAGTAGGGAGTTGTCGTTCGCTGACTTACGCTTAGGCGGCAGAGGTGGGGCCAACTCGATTTTCCTGCAAACACACATTGCACTCTCACTTACCATAAGTACCATTTAATAGTCTTCGTTAAGTTTTAGACTATCTAACTATAACCACATACCATCCTACTAATCTTACGCCAATAACCTTGAAATTAACAATTAGGATTAAATGCGTACAGTTGAAAACATACGCAATTAACCAATACAGCAATTATAAATTAGGTAAATATTAATTTTTCGTTTCATCAAAGCGTCTGAAAATAACGGGGCCAC
Source organism: Charanyca ferruginea (assembly GCA_947361185.1). Lineage (NCBI taxonomy): Eukaryota > Metazoa > Arthropoda > Insecta > Lepidoptera > Noctuidae > Charanyca > Charanyca ferruginea. Next base: position 12,207,824 of record OX376059.1, on the reverse strand, counting down.
GATACTTTGGAAGTGTTATAGTGTCGCCATTAAATTTAACGTTTTCCATCAATACTGTATGTGCTATTGTGAGTGACTTTCACGTAGTCGACACGTTTGAGTAGTGTTTGTTGTCGCGTCGATGTTAGTTTGAAGTAAAAGTTTAGAGCTATTCAAATTCTTGACTATTCCAATTGACGTTAATGGCGCTATCACCAATTGGGTTTACTTCAGAATGACTTGCACACCTTTGACAATGGTGCCGATTCCTTTGTTACAAACTAAATTAAAATTAGGCATTTGGCATCTCTTACTACCAGGCAGCTGAAGAAAAGGACGGCGACAGACAACAACTAAGTTAGAGATTTCAAATTAGTTTTCCCTTGAACTTCGCAGTGTTTTTAATCAATACGTTCTGAAATAACAACTAAAATTGTATTCAACATTTTAGATCAACTTAAATTGACAGCTCTTATTAATATATGTCTCTGTCTCTTTCTTGTTTTATTGGAGAGAAAGAGATATAAATAGCTTAAAATTTACTTTGTTCGTGCACAACAGAATTGGCACCGATATCATTTATTTTTTAGCGAAAACTAAACTTATTGTGTGAGTTGTATAGTTGCTTTTTCAATAACTTTTACTGACCGGTTGGGCCTGGCGGGCTTGGGTGGCGGTGAGTCGGGCGCATCCAGCACGGACTCGGAAGAATGCGACGCTCGCACGCCGCCTGCTTCCGACCCCGGCTCGCCGGTAAGCAGCGATCGCTCTTTCGGCGTCAGCGGAATATCTACAACAAGATAATTCAACAGTTATAAATTGTTTTCTATTATCTTTTCTTTTACAACCGGGACATTATTCATTACGTAACTAAGAAAGCATCTAAAATTTAATTACAAAGAAATTATAATCTACGTGATGTATCGAAATAGTTAAAGATTTTGCACCAACAAAGTATTTATGAACAAGTAATGATAGCCAAGAATTTAGCCGTTGTATTTAATTAGCGGAACTGATTAGTTCCAACACACTGGTTTTGTAATAGAGGCTCTATTATGTGGGATAGCGTTTGAACAGAAATTAATAACGCACCTGGCAAGGAATTCCTTTGTGTTGAAGAACGCGGCGAGACGAGTGCGGGGCGTGGAGAAAGCGCGGGCCGTGTCATGTGTTGCTGAGCCAACGCTGATACTTCTTCCACTGCTCCCGTCACTCCCTTCACTACTGAGTTCACATATTCCGGAGACAATGCTTCTGCCGAAGTATCTAGTTCCTCATTGCTGGCATCAGCTCGCAAACTTAAAGCCGTGATTTCGTCACACAGTCGTATGAGCGTTGCTAATGCAGCACAGAGACGTTTGACGGCACTTGTTAGTTGCGGCGATCGGCTGCAGTATGGTTTTATTGCTGAAAATTTATTGATCACAATAAACTTTTAGCTTCTGTATTTTAGTGGATATCTCAAAATAGATAACAGAGAATAGCACGCAAGTACCTAATTCAGCTTAATTGTAAAAAAATAAAAATGATTCGTTGTTCGTTAGTCTCGCTAAAACTCGAGAACGGCTGGACCGATTTGGCTAATTTTGGTCTTGAAATATTTGTAGAAGTCCAGGGAAGGTTTAAACGGCGAGAAAATTAAGAAATCAATTGACATGACAACGTCTGTCGAGTCAGCTAGTTGTAAAATATTTGCTCGACCGCAATGTCGAATATAGCGTGACGATACATAATTTTTCTCCACGATTTTATAACCTACTAGCTGACCCGACGGACGTTGTCCTGTCAATTTTTTTTTTTTTCAATTTTCTTACCGTATAAACCTTCCCTGGACTTCCACAAATATTTCAAGACCAAAATTAGCCAAATCGGTCCAGCCATTCTCGAGTTTTAGCGAGACTAACGAACAATGATTCATTTTTATTATATAGATATACTAGCAGATAAACAAATCATTCATTCAATGTTTGTCTTAATATAAGATATGCGTGAAGGCTCTAGATTTAGAAATGTCATTGATATAAATTGTAAAAAATATGCATATTTACCTTTGTGTATATTTGCAATTGATTCAAAAACAATAGTGCCATTATCGGGGAGCATTTCCAGTTTCCCCTTTGTTATAACATCCGAAAAGTGTTTTAAGCCGAACGTAACCTGCGGACAATAGCCGTATTAAAATTAAACAACGTACAGATAGACGATGATATAGTAACTTGGTCGAGCTAAGTAGTTACTGACTTCTTTGACTAGCCGTTCGAGTTCTTTGGCAGGTGTGACTTCCCCATCCTCTGCGGTGTTATTAAGGTTTTTTGCCATATTCCGAATTTTCGGGCTAAGTGGCGAGTGCGATCTGCTGTAACATAAACAAATAAAATCGTAATATAATTAGTAAGCAAGCAGTGGTCAAACTGGGAGTAATGGCGGAGGCCAGTGATATGATACAGGCCGAAAGCATTTAAATAAAATTAAAGTTTATAAAAAGAACGTTCACACATTAAACATTTCAACCAATTACTAGACAATAACAACCAAAAATAACTCTCATGTTTATTCAACCAAAGTGAGTACTATCAATGATGATTTAAAATGTCATTGGTTGGTATGCATTGCGAAAGAATCTGCTTTGCATGCAGGCCCACACCTATGCGCGAATACAAAGCTAAGCTTATTTGATATTCAAATAGGAGGTCCCGGTTCACCTTACTCATGTGAGTTCAACTAAAAGCAATATAGACTATAACGCCTGATAAAAGTTTTTGATTGCAATTAAAGGCTGGTAAATGGTAAGTGCTTTCTCACTTCTTGTAAACATACGCCAATAGCGAGATATTTTATTTTGAGAAAAATAATGTGTTTAACGTTAGCGTTTCTTATAAAGATGGTTATGACGTGAAAACTCGTGATTTTCATATCGTGTTTGTCTACCAAATAAATATCTTAGGACAAATACTGTTAGCACTCGGGTATCCATTCACTAGTAAGTAGTACGATGTATTTTTTTTAGATCTACCCTACAATTGACATAACATAGGAATTTCCAAATAAAGCAGGAAAACAAAAAGGAAGTAATTTTAATTATTGGATTTACTAGTTACCTATATTGTTTTACAATTTATGATAAACCCTACGATAATGAACCCTAAATGTGTGACAATTTTCAATTAAGCACAAAAGCTTGTTTTTAGTATTAAAGTTTCATAATCTCTATATGTGCATCTAACTGAACAGGAAGACTTCCCTGACATTACAATAATATACACTCGGCGTCACAAAAATCGCACCTTTTCGAAAATAAGTTTAAAACATGTCCCGCCAGTAACGAATACATTAAACCCAATTAATATTGGTATCAATTAAAAGTATGTTTAACGACCTTTAAATTAACAACAGTTAGAATTCCTAAACACAACAGATCTCATTAGCACGTAACGTTAAAAAAAATGTTGTCAAAATACGCATTACAACGGCCATTATTTGCACCTCCCTACAAGGGTATAAAACGGGCGACCCGGGTTAAATGTGGGTCATTCGCTATTCAACCTTTGAAGTGAACACACGTGAACAGCTACAGCAAGAAAAATACCCCAGAAGATGGATACCACTGCAGATGAAGCCGCTCAAGTCATTGCACTACTGCAATCAGGGATGCGGCAATGTGATGTTGCTCGGCAACTGAACTTGAGTCGTTTTGCCGTTCGACGAGTGTTCCAACGTTTCCAAGAGACTGGTGGCTATATCCGAAGACGTGGATCTGGAAGACAACGGTGCACATCCGAAAGAGACGATCGCTTCATTGTTTCGACGTCTTTACGTAATCGGTTCTCCAATGCTGTTGAGCTGCAACAACAACTGCGATCAGCTCGCAGAACTTCTGTAAGCGTCTCCACGATTAGAAGAAGAATGCGGGAGAAGAAAATTGCAGCTCATAGGGCTGCTACAGGGCCCAAATTGACTGCACAGCATAGGAGAGACCGGTTGCAATTTGCCCGTGACCATGTGGATTGGACAATAGACCAATGGAGGGCTGTGCTCTTCTCGGATGAGACGAGGGTGTGTCTTTTCTGCAACGACAGGCATCGAAGAGTGTATAGGAGGCAAGGGGAACGATTCGCACAAGCCTGTATTCAAGAGACAGTGGAATACGGGGGTGGCTCGTGCATGTTCTGGGGCGGCATGTCAATCGACGGTAAAACGAACCTTGTGTGTGTTTCTCGGACTGGAAGTGCTCGCGGGCAAGGGTCGCTGACTGCTGCTCGGTACATAACAGAGATCTTAGAGGAGCAGGTTGTCCCTTATGCGGGTTTTGTTGGCAGTGAGTTCACGTTAATGCACGATAACGCCCGTTGTCACACCGCTTTAATTGTAAGAGACTACCTGCAAGAAGTTGGCATCCCTGTTATGCGCTGGCCGGCGCGAAGTCCAGACCTGAACCCTATTGAGCACCTTTGGGATGAACTGAAACGGCGAGTACGGGCACGAAATCCTGCCCCTACCACTCTCCAAGACCTTCAAGATGCCGTCGTTGCAGAATGGGACAACATTCCACAAGAGACTGTTGTCACATTAATAAGGTCCATGAGAGAACGCATGGAAGCAGTCATCAGGGCTAGGGGGGGTAACACTAGGTTTTAAGTTAGTTTTAAGGACTTTGTTGTAATTTTTGCTGATAAAATAAAATTTAACTTTTTAATCATTTGCATTACCTTGCTTTTTTTTATTCCCTGGTAAACAAAAAACCAAATCCATTGATTTATTCTGAAATTTAAATAAATTGCCTTTCCAATTATACCTTATAGTCATATGTATACCATTGATTAATAGGGTTAAAATGACTTTGAAGGGAATTCTTAAAGAGGTGCGATTTTTGTGACGCCGAGTGTATGTAGTGTAATCGATGTTGGTAAACCAAAAAAAAAATTATTATGATTTACTGTAACTATCACGCAAATAAAGTGCTTGATGTAGGTTAACTTGTTCTCTTAATATTTTTCAGTAAACAGTAGATATATTTTGTCTTTTTAATAATGTTATTTGTCCTAATTCCAATTGTATGACCGGCGCAATATTAGATACAGCCGTGAGTCGCCTATTATGATTAGTTTTTATCGAATCATCATTTCTTGTGTTTGTTTTTTGATACGTCTTTATCTTGACAGTATAAGTATTTACTTTGTGTACCAAATGGCACATTGAATACGTCCCCTTGTTAACATTTACATTTTAGATATTTCTTATTTTAATTAATAATAAAAGTACAAAATAATATTTTTGTTAATATTTTGTTAATACTATTTTGACGCAACAACATATTCATACCGTTTTCCATTGTTAGCAAATCTCCGATGGAGTTTATTTGTCCGTCTGTGAAACCATCCGCCGACAGGCGTTCTCAACGCGTTCGACATCATGTCGTAGCTACCACTCCAGAATCTCGAAGAACACCCGATCACACTACTAACTTCATAAACTTTTTAGACGGCGAACTACTTTCGAGCAATAAGACTGAGAATTAACAAAAACTGGTGTCCACAGGCCGTTCAATAAATAAAAAAGCGATTCGGTCACGCTGACAGGCCGCGCGGACATTAAAATGTAATCACTTAACATTGCACGCACTAAACTAATGAGATTTCAGCGGACAATGTACTAATGAGTCCGACAGCCGCGGGTCGTGCTCGTGACTCATAATTAATGCCACATTTAGTGCAATGTCCACACTAATAACAAGCTCACTAGTTACTATTTAACCAAACTATCCGACTTCTTTTACGAATTACGACACCACTAAACTATTTACGTGACTATTTGAATTAAAAAAATAATGATAAAACTTAACACAATAACATTGTTCTTGCACGAGTGGCAAAGATAATACTGTTAGTATGAGCGACACTTTCTTGTCGCTGTCAGTCGAAAGATATGAGAGTTATGTATGTAAATTTATCAATATAGATAACAAGTAATGTAGGAACAGAGATTTCACCGCTCCGTAAACAAAGAAACTAGATAAGGTGTGTGTGTATCATAAGATGTAATCAACAAAACATCTGCAGTTAGTAAAGATAACTGTTGTGACATATGCGGTGAAGGTTAAGATTAGTTTCCTTGGTATCTACTGCATTTTGCTACTAGAACACTATTAAGTATTCTGTGCTAGAACTTAAGTTTATTTACAAACATTAAACCAGATTGGTAGGTATACTGTTTGTCACGTACATATTCTTTAGACTGTGCTTTAAAACTAGCGTTGAACATGTGCCTAATAAGGTAAGGAACCCCTAAACGGCAGGCGTGTCCAAATCACACTGGTCTCTTATTAGGTGTATCATAATGCGCGGAAACATGGCGCGTTATCATACACGTACGGATGTGCACGTATGTTGACCTGATATTGGAGGAGAGATGCGGCCGGTGATGCTGTTGCGCCGGTGAGCGCATGTTTGAGATGCGCTCGAGCAGGTCGTCCTTGAATGAGCGTGCGCGTCTCGCCAACTTGTTGGCGCCGCGTAACGACCCGCGGTGCCCCGAGCTCCCCTCGCTGCCCGATTCGTTTTCTGCAAATTTATTGAATCAATTAGATTCTGCAAATTACGACTCAAAAGAAGTTTGGGGGAAAACAACAGTTAGCTGACATGTGCCTTAAATTTATAATTATAAAATGCATCCATTTGAAAGAATCATTAGTAGCTTACGTATCATATTATGATATCTTTCTTGGATTTCAAAAAATATTTAAACATTTTTTCTAACCAACTCGAAATGGTGTCATATTTCCCTACCCAAGTCCCTACTTGTACTCGTAGCGTGGCACCAGTTTCGTGATAGATCGGTACATAATATAATCGGGACCGGCATAAGTACATAGGCGTCATAGAGGTATCCATTTACGACAAACACCGTGTGTTGCTGAATAATATTTGGAAGATACGATGTTAATATTATTCATTCATCAATTATTATCAAACTACTATTACGCCTGAATTGACAAAAAAAAAATAAACACTATAGGTACCCATTAAATTTTTTTTACATGACCTTACTCAAGAAGTTGTACACATGATACATACAGTGACGTCATTCTGACATTGAACAAAAATCACCTTGTATTTAGACCTTAGTAAGTATAACAAAAAAAAACCGGACAAGTGCGAGTCGGACTCGCCCACCGAGGGTTTCGTTCAAATTCCTCGGTTTGGTCACACATACAATTAAGACCGTACATACCTCGAAAATTGATTACGTCCTTTAAATAAAGATTTTTTTATGATTTAATTACAAATGGACAGTTTCCAGACTTTTCTCTGTACTTGTAGTATACAACGATATTACTTGCCAAATATAGGAAAGGAAGGACAACGGAAAGTACCCTATTCATTTTGATTCTCTTGAGAGTGAAGAAATATACGTTTTTTTTTCGACATAAACGGTCGTATCTTTTTTCACGTTAACTTAGAAGTTTAAATTTTTTCACGGCTTCAAGAGACTGTAGATTTGAGCAAATGGGCTTAATTACTACGCGTTCCCGAGATACTGGCTCTTGACAGACTGACGGGCAGAAAGACAGACGGACAACAAAGGGATCCTATAAGTGTTCCGTTTTTTCCTTTTGAGGTACGGGACCCTAAAAACTAATAGGTAATACAAACTTACATTCTGAATCTTATTTTGAATTGATTTGGAAGGTTTTAATCAGGTAGATACCTACCTGTGTAGCTATGGGTAAAATAATTATAATGATAATTATAATGATCATGAATAATTATAATAATTTTCATGTTTGATTTTCAAGTATTTTTTGTTTAAAATCTTAATAAGAAAATGTAAAAAATTGTCTTTACTCAAAAGCCGTTTTTACCCTTGCCAATTTTAAAATTTAACCACAAAAAATTATGGTTCAACTGGTTCAGGGTGTAACGTGGAGTCATCCACGTTAATTGAAAGGGTGTAATAGTTTAGAGGTACCTACCTATTTAAAATTAGGTTTAACTGCATATATGGGTTGATTGTATATTCTATCCTTTACGAATTAGCAGGAAGACGCCCACAAAATCAGTCAGTCATTACAGGAAAAAATCATAATGTTCGTTACAATGTAGATATTCTAAGAATTTATAATAACCAGGTATAAGAATTTAATGAAATAATAATATTAATGTTACAATTATTAGGTGCATCAGACAAACAATAATCATATAAGACAAAGGTAATTAATATAAGACGACTTGCGGTACAAAGACAAAAAGAATAATTATGTTGTTTAAAACAAAAAAAAATACCTCAACAGATTGCAGTTACTGCTCTATGACGTAAAACAGGTCCCCGTTATCCACAAAATCAAAATGTAGTGAGAGTTTCGAAATTGAACTACGGGTCACAAGAAACGCGAGAATATAAACGTAGTAAACATCAGTTTATCAATTATAATGCCGATGACGCGTGAGTTTATAAATAAACGCGAAGGCGACAGGAGGACGCGCCCAAAGTCGCAGTGACGACTGGCGTCGACTGAACCAGTGAACCTCAGCACTTGCGACTCACACCGCCCGCGACAGACGGACGCCCGCGCCGCGCCGCGGTACATACTCACTTCCCAAGTGCGTCATACATACATAACTCACCACCAGGCACAGTGCACACACACTCGGCATTAAGCCCTACTTAGCATGCGACTTCGGTATAACACGGCTGTCTTATCAACGTAGTCCCTTATGCGTACAAGATCACTGTTGAAGACTAGGGCCGGCGGGCGGCGGCGCGACAAAAAATCTCATGATATAGACTTATTTTGTGCAAGATTTATTCAGATTAATGAATCGGAATGGCTGGCATTGAAATAGCATCTTTAGCACTACTGACATTCGCAATATCTAGGACACTTATATTTTATTCATGAACATGATAGATAATATTGCATTTTACATCTTCGTTTGTATTTATGGCATGTGTGTTGTAGCACAGCTGTGTTTCTAATGTTCTGAGCCAAAATTGGTGAAAAGAAACTTATGAAATCACGCCGGGATCGGACTGCCTATCGTAAGCGATTTTCTTGTTTAGAAATTTGTTGCCCAAAGATCCGTCAATTATTACCCACTAAGCCTACGCCGCCGCCTCCGCCGCTGTCTGTCTGTCTGGTGGCCAACTAAGTCCAAACTCAGTACCTACCCAAACCCCATATAAGAAACATTTTCCATCATTTTATTTCAAAAACGCGTAAACGTGTCAAAATGACACATCGTAATTTTAAACTAAGTTTAGTCTCTGTATCCCTCAGTGCCCAACTCGGACTCACCCCTACTCGGTTTTTTAAAACGTTTATCAGCAGCGTACATCAGTCAAATGCTGAACTTAACGGGGCACCAGTATCAAAACATTAAACTCCACCCTCTTCGTACCAGCTGCTATCAAAAGAAGTTAAAAGTATAAAATAAAGGGAAGAATTTAAATGTCAAAATTAGAAAATTGAAAGAATAGTGGTAGGTAATTCCAGGTTTTCAGTAAGGTAAGCATCGTCATTGTGTGAGATGTCCCATGACCGATCTTTTTATACAGGGCAGTAGCGCGTGAAGAGGTTTCTAAATTTTGATGTAGGTAGGTACCTTATTTCACAAGCAATCTGTAAACCGGTATAAACGGCAGGCTGATTTTGTGTAAGGTTTACATATCGTCGGTAAAATTATATGACTTGTATTTGGTAGGATGTTTCGTATTAACTTACAGACCAACACTCCAACAGGATTTTACCTATTATTAAATTAAATATCTAAGAAACGAAAGTTATTCTAATCATCATGCAAATAAGTGAGATTTTTGTTTTAGCAATCATCTGGAAACCTACTGACCTTATCTATCTTCGAAATCGAAAGTTGTTTTATATTACGGAATATAATATAAAAAACATTCACTTACAATTCTACAAATATTTTTAACTAGGTAGTTAACCGGTCTGTCAAGTTAAAATGAATTCAAACAAAAAAAATATGTTAATTATTAAGAATACACACTTAAATTAAGTAGGCAGTAAAATACGAGTAGCGTAGTAGCATTGTTTAGTCATTAGTCAAGTTTTTTGTCAACGGCCTTAACATTATGATAACAATAGACACAATGGTGCAGTTCCCGCGTCTGTTACGTCTTGTTACACAATATCAAGCATTTCATTAGATGCACTACCTATTTACAAAGCGCAGATACGAACAAGGAAGAAAAATCGAAAGCTTAGCAGCTTCTCTTCCGTTTCCCATTGTGGAAATGATATCTCTTCTCTCTAAACATTTCATGCGACAGACTTAGAGAGGAGGAGTGATCCATTTAGTTAGCAGGGTTTCTTAAAGACCCCACTTTAAGAAACCCTGCTAACTACTTGGTTTCTTAAAGACCCCACTTTAAGAAACCCTGCTAACTACCCTAAGGGGTCCGTAACATGTGTATCAGGCAAAGACTCTCTTTGGTATCAGGGGTCCACAGTAGGTCAACTCACGACTCACAACATATATTTATTAGGAAATGGTGCAGTAAACATAGCATTTCTTGGCCAAGCCACGAACACAAAGTAAGGCTTGTTTTCTTTTCCTAAAATATTCTTTGACAGGGGTTCGTGGAATTGTTTAGATTGTGAAAGTGGTCCGTGACTACAAACAGTTTAAGAAACCCTGAGTTAGCGCATATTTTTGTCAACTTTGGGACAGAACGAACACAGCTTAGCAAATAAATAGGGAAAATCGTAATGTTCGAATGTTAACAACACAATAGCTAGGTACCTATACATTATGCTGGCACTTCACATAGCGTATTTGTGCAAATATTCCCCTTATTTGGATAATACAAAATTGACTTTATTTCAATAAACATAGGGTAAATTTTGTATTATCCAAATAAGGCGAATGCTTGTACAAATACGCCATGTGAAGTGCCAGCATTACATAACATTCGGTATAGCAAGCAGAGCAATAGGTTATTATGGTATTCTAACTATTAATTACATCATGTGGGTACTATCCGCAATTTATTTCGTACCTACCGTTCTTTCCAGAAACTCCCTCGTTGTTTATTTGGCGGTAGACTCCTGGTCCTGGCGCAGGAGTACTTAGGAAAGTTCGGCCGTGTGCTGGTCGACTTTGGGCATCCACTACGGAATAGGACTTTCTGGCATCTTCTCTGCGTGACACTGATCCATCACGATCCTCCGATGGAGATGCAAAGTGCTTCAACTGTCCGTCATCCACCAAGTTTTGAAGACTTCTCCCGTTTCTTATTTTGTTTTTATAAAAGAAGTTCTTTTTCGGTGGTTTCAGGGTTAGATTATCAAAACTCTTACATGGTGAAAGGGAGTACACATTATTGTTTCTTAGGTCGTAATATTTATTAGGGTCGAACACAGTAATTCGTGGACTGTGATCTACTATGATATCGGGGGTTTTATATTTCACTGGACTGGTACTTTGTGATCCATTTTGTGCTACTGGTTTATACCGATTTCCACGGCATTTAATATTTCTTATATTATTTTTAATAACTGATGATCCTCTCTCTTCTAAAGCGTGAAGCATATCATTTGTCTCTATCAATCTCAAGGGAGCTAATCCATTCTTATAAACGTGGTAGCTTCTTTTATTTCTTCTTTGATTGAGGTTGTCGTCGTGGATAAAACTTTCGTCGTAATGAGGCATTTTAGCTTTTGGGTCTTGTTATATCTTAATTATTATGAACCCTTTTCTCACTACTATTCTTAAAATGAATCGGCTAAGTTTTTACTTAGACCTTCTGCACACTCTTTTCATAGGTATTTCTAATAGCTTAGACGACTGGTTCGTTTAAGTTGGGGTCACACATTGCGGATATTTCCATAGTAACCGGTGATCGCAAGCAACGAAGCGGATGCTAGTGCCCCGCAGTGAAAAGGAGGGCCCTCTAGAAATCCAAGAAAGTGGGCTGTTAAGTTTCACTGTTTAGTGAAAATATTGCCATTTATAATAACATGGCTTTACAATATCTCGATATTAACATTTATGTGTATCAGGCTACGGTCAGACACAGAAATAGCAGATACGTTGAAAGATACAATTAGATCATTATTTATTTACAGTATGTGCCCGTCCTCGGTGTAGATGGCGACGGTCGTCATAATATGTCGTATCACACGCGTTTGTTTAACACAGACTGATGTCCAGCGTCCACTGTCAACCTTGACATCACAAATTGGAGCGCAATAAAACCCAACTGATTTAACATTAGCACAGTAAAATTATTTCGTTCATGAACATTAAGTCACTAGTGGCGATTCAATTTCCAACACTCACACACAAAATAAATAACTTTTATGCTCATGTCACAGATTTGTAATTAATTAATTAATTAAGCACTTGTTTTAGCTTGATCGTAATTGAGAAAGTAACAATTAAAACATTACACTAAAGGGAAAACTTGACAACGGAATTTGTTTAAATACTTTCTCTGCAAAACCAACGCCAGAATTTTTCCAGTTTTCACTTTAACGATATTTGAATAAGCACTGAATATAAATTACAAAAAATGGTGATTGCCTTACACGGTATACCACATAATTTCATGTAACAACACACGACCGAACAACACCTAATCTAAAAATATCTGTGCGCTTTTTCACAACACGATCTCGATATTCAGCAGAGCAACGAGTGAGCGAGCTCATGCGCAGCGGACCATAGTATTGACACAGGGTGTCGATCGGTCGCGGAGCTGGGCGGCGCAGCCGGCAGCGACGAGCACAGGCGCGGCACCACTGCCAGCCTGTGACCGGTACCCCGGTGCTGTCACACCCGCGAGAGTGAAAGTGCAGCCACCGCCGCACATCTCCGACGTCTAACCATTGCACACCTGTCCTAACATACACCATACCTACGCTAATGCGTGCTCATTGCATAACAATCGTAATCTCCTATTTTCTTGCAGTCGCACATACTAAATTGTCTCTAACATACGGACAAAATGTAGACCATTGACAAAATGCAGTGATGTAATGGATTGGTTTTAATAAATCATGATTGATGAGTTCTCAATTATGTGTTGTGTTATAATTAATACTCACAAATATCATGTGACGAGTTTGGCAAAGAAAGTATTAATTGGTTATACTCTAGTAAGCTTTACATCATACGAGCTGACGGAAGAGTCGTTTTCTCTTATATTATGCAATAATGACCAAACAAAGATTGTTAATTGACAATTTATACCAAAATAGAACCTTCGCATTTCTGCTGCAATAATGTAGGTTTTACCATTTTACTTACAAAATTGGAAAAAGGACAATAAAATATCATTCCGGTGTTTGTCTGGTAAGAAGCAATATGTATTCTGGTAGTTGGTTTGGTACTGACATGTATCATATATTTTTAAGAAATGTAAATAAGCAAAATGTTTATTTTGTATTCTTAGGGTTAATAATTAATGTTAATCGGAATACAATTATACAGGCTGAGCGTTTTTGCCTAGTATCCCGTAATTACAATTTATGGCGTAGGTACCTATATAGATAAAGTTAACTAACAGTATCATGATGGGCATATCTGCGAAAATAATAAATACAAATAATGGAAACAACGGAACAAAAGTATAACCGCAATGATACTTTTTTGGTTTACAAATCTGAAGTTCAAATTAGGACAGTAAATAATAACAACTTAGAAATAAACCCAATTTATGCAAAGCAAAGAACTTTAAATTATTCTTAAGTAGTTATTTTTTTTATTTTTTGCCTGAAATTAAGAATTTCTCCTGTATCGTGGGTGTTTTAAAAACATTTAAACTCACTTATACAACCAAAAATTAAGTTGTAAATTGTACAAAAAAAAAATTATTGCTTTATCGGTCGGATTAGGGTTTTCTTCCGACAGCAGCTAGCCACACGGGCGCACGCGCACTCGGCCACCGGCCACGGTCCATGTAACTCACTTTCCAATAAACTAACCGCGGTCGTGATACCTAGCTAACGGGATCATATACTTCTAGGTAGATAGCAGCCTGATCATTACACTCAAGATAATGTAAGGTACGTCGTCGTCCGTTAGCATTGAATTATTGCGTGCCCAAGCTCAATATCATTGCTTGCAATTTGACCATCACCTCTATTAACAGTATTTTAACTGTTGATGTAATTTTATCAAGATTCAACAATATTAGAATATTCTTTATCACTTAACATTATAAAATCTAGGCTCATTCCGCCACATCGTGATTGTTGAGACAACATTGCGTTTGCGGTGACGACCATCTCATCACGATTCTTCACAATAAGCAACAGTAATGATAAAGCGAATTACACTGCAATTCGAGGTTGCAAGCTTGCAATGCTTTTTACACCAATTGCGATTACAAATAAAATATTACACCCAGGGTAGCTTCCCGTGTCGCAACATGTCTTTGAATTACCATTGACTGTCCACATAATATTTTTAGCACTACAATTTAATGTATTTATTGTTAAAAAGTATTTTTATAAAACAAGCCTTTGGTCGTATTACACTAGGGACTTCTACTTAATTAAAGAAAAAATCTTAAAAATCTCATCAATAGAATACAATCTACAAGGTTTGACGTGTTGCGAAAATGACGAAATCTTCTTAAAAAAAAATGTCCTATGTACCTTTTTTCCCATAATATACTACATCATATTGCCAACATATTATTATATTCTTAAAAAATAATAACGTGTACTTACACAGTAGGTAACACAGAATACTTAATAGTAGGTACACTACAATTTCATTTAAAAAAGCAGCAGTACAACAAGCTTTCGTACAGTGGTTATTCAATTCAATGTATTACCAAGTTTTGGTCTGTTCAGTCATATTAATAACAAAGGGAGAAATAGATAATATGAACAGGGTATTTTAGACCACCGAAAATAATTACAATATATTTTAACATTTGAAGGTTAAGAACCTTTCGACAGCAATTTGTCATTTCGTGTATGTAATTGGCTATAATTGGCGTAGAGTAATTCACACGCAAGTATTCTCACATTTACACTACTGCAGAATTTCCATTAATATTTCGGAAATATCCATGTAAAATTTTCAACCTACTCTATTTCTTACAATTGCACGTTGTAATAAACGATATGCCACGTTTTTTAATAAGAAGGAAATTAAACATAAATAAGCATCATGCTTGTAATGAAATATTAATGAAATACTGCGAAATCGAGCGCACGATCGTTACGTAGGTACGTTGTGGCAGCACCATATATTATTATAATTGCGTAAATACATAGCTGAGACGAACCGTACGTCTATCTCAGGGGCATAATAAAATATTTAAGACTAAAAAAACATGTAACTCGTAATGTTTTACATTACAAAACGTTTAGTCAAGTACCTAGCAACAAAAAGAGGAAATTCAATCACCAGACGTTTATGTAAGAATGAATAACTTATGAGTATACATAATTGGGCACTTACAGTAACGCTTACTTAAAGACTATTTATGACAATAAATGTGTTGCAGGCGGAAACAAGGTACTTAGTACTTCGTCCTAAGGGAAAAAATAGACCAACATCCAATATTTGATCAATTGTCTGAGTAAAATGAGTACCCAGAAGAAGTACTTACTTCATTTTTACAAATAAAACCTCAAAGCACTCTGAACTCCTGCGAAATTCTAGATCCGTAAAGCTCAATTATCTAATTTATTGTTTTAAAATCTTGTCATACCAATATCTTCAACTGATAAACGCAGCAGCAAAAATTGCTTCAAACAGTTGTTATTTTACTTCTTCCCTTTCACTTTGATCAAAATATGAATAAATGTTACCCAGTTGTGCTATCCTACGAGTATCAAACTTGGTACAATATGAAAACCACCAGCAACATCAATCAAGAGTCGCCGAAGAGAATTGAATTGGCGCACTTAAACACACATTTGCATAGAAGACGCTATGTGAATAGCTTTGTAATGGAGGTAACATGTGGCAAGTGCAAATGGGTTCCATATAACGGGTCTCTATATTCAGAAGAGCATTATGAAATAGCTCGGGTAACAGTTAAGGTACAGTACATGTACACATTATGCGAATAAAATTTACGACAACGTAATATTTCTTTGGATAGTTACGTATAAAATGTTTTATAGTCTGTCATGATGTAATAATGATGCACGAAAAATACAAACCTAATAAATGTAGCTTCACTACATAACATTGCTTGAGCAATTGCGAAAGAACTGTTGATTTTTTTATAGGTAATTAAATTAGATGTTTCTCTACAATTCGAATATTTTTACTGTGACTTACTTCAGCGCTTTTAAAAGACCTAAGTTAATCGAAATCTAAATCAACAAAATCGAGAATTTTCTGTGTGCTTGCACAGACAAAAGGAAATTTATAATGACAGCCAAAATAGAAGGCCAAAGACTGAGAAGCAGTAGCGTGTAGAACAGCAGTAGAACAGATTTAAGCATAAAAACCATTATTAATTATGCTCATTTTCATGCTATCAGCATCACTTATTGATTGCAAGCCTGACTTTTGGGCTTTAATGGAAGGCACGCCACTGCTGAGAAGACGTAGCCTCAAGATACTGTCACCAAACAAAGCAACTGAAAGGGCCAGTGAACGTGGCACTATGTCACAAACCACAGACTTGATGGCAAATGGAGATCCTCTATTTAGATGGCTTAGATAATGAATTAAATGTTCACTCTAAAAAGTGTAATCGAGCATGGCATATATCGAATTTTCAATTACAAAAGCAGTGTTTCCAATATTATACGAGCCCCATATCAAGACGACATCATAGAATCTGGGTTATTCTCAGGTGTAATAGTAAAATAAATGTAGTGTCCTAAAATTAAAATCGACACAACAACTACAACATCAACAATATCGCTCACCATACATTTATTTAGAACATGTTCACACTTTGCTTTACTAATATATTATTTACTTGCTATAGGAAATGTATGGCAAGCGATATTGTTGTGCTATGAACTATATGCTATAGGCTATTATATTATAGCGTAGTCTGAAATGAGCTTAAGTCTGATAAAAATCCGTTAGAAGGCAGACTTTACGGTCGAGACCAAATCATTGTCATTTGAACTATCCCGTATTCTTCTCATAACAATGAACCGTGAAAACCAAAACATTTATTTTAATTACAACGGTTACAAAAAATAACAGTCACAGACTCGGAGTACGTTGTTCTCATAAGAGCAAAACGAGGTTGTATGACCGCAATCACGTCCAGGCTGCGTCCGTGACTACTTCGCCATCAAAGTCTAAGCACATTGAACAGGGACTACATTGTGTTCTTTGAATTTTACAGACACGATTTAAGAATCGATCATCGATTTACTAAACGGTCTACCGGTAAACTGGCACAGTACGATACCTAGCTATTAATTAATGGCCCATTTATTCTGTTGTCTATACGGCTACCATTACCTTTTGCTACGCGTGCGTGACTAGTGGCAATTAATAATTTCTAATTTACACTGCATTTTTAGGGAGTCAATTCATAATGAGCTTGAAATACTCAAATCAAAAATAAGCAAGTGCTTATTTGACTAATAGCTGCTTGGAAAGATTTTATCCCCCATTTAATCAGTAAAAAGGCGTCTCGCAGATTTCTGACTTGATTCCTGCTGAAAGGATTGGGCCCCACTGGCCCACATAGCAGCTGGAAGACAGAGGGAGACCCAATGCCCTGCATCGGAACAATACGGTCCTGTTAAATACAGACTCGGTAATGTTAATATTCTTCTTGCCTGTATAAATCGATATGGTGGGTTACCAAACTACGGTTCTTCTTTGTACTTCTCGAAATGTGCACTGAACGCAAAATGTGCTGTTCGAAAAATGATAATTTCGCAATATGTGCACTTCGCAAAATGATCATTTCGCAAAATGTGCATTTCTCAAAATAGCACTTCTCAAAATTTGTGTGATTTTTTCTCAGTTTGATAATTTAAGTGGAAAAGTACCAGAGGAAAAGGAACTAGCTATTATGAACAAATCAAAAACACTTTGGGAAGTCTTCTAGTTGAATCTTGTTAGGAAATTGAATAAACTATGTTACCTATAAATTAGCCTCAACGAGACTCGTAGCACACTCGTAGCTAATAAACATCGAAAATAATATTTAGTGGTGCGAGGCAAAACGCACTGCTGCACTCAATAATCTCGCGTCTCTGCGAGTACCTAATACCTGTCGTTCGACACAAGAATGTCTCATTTTAATAGCGCCATTATGAATACGCTATTCCGTTACGGTTTTCAGCTGTGATTATTATTGTCCTAAATGTGTCGAACGGTTTTAAATAAAAACGCTCCTCATTGCCATTTTGTATAAAATGGTAGTTCGACTCCGTACCTATTATAAATTATTATGTTGCCATTACATCACATCAGGGAAAAGTACCGCGAATATAAATAAATATGGAAACCGTTTTCTATACCTAATGAAGTAAAAACTACTAGTTCGTATCTGAATTAGAATGCAGAATTATTAGTTATTGAAAAATCGCTTGCAAGGAAATATGTCAATTTCAGACACCACCCCGGTTGCAGCAATAAAAAGTAAGGCCCGTGCCGTGTATTCCCACAGATTTGACGTCTCTTGCCGCCGGAGGCTGAAGGTAGGGTTGCCAACTACACTGTTAAAAATAATATTATACTGTTTTTTTAGTGCATGCATTGCAGGCCTCCATCGTTTCAGAACGATAACGCATTTTCAAAAAAAATTAGGTCATTTAAAGCATAGAGTCTCAGACCAATAAGTTTTTTATTGGTCTGAGCATAGAGTCTATTGGCATGGATGATTTATATTCAGAATTAGAATAGTTCAAAGTAATTTATGAAAGAGTATCAGAAGACCAAAAAAATATCCAAATGAGTACTGGCGAAAAGTGGAAACATTAATTGATAGTAAACACTTCAGAAGAATTTAAAATAGTATAAAATTGTTAGTACTTTCTGTTCCCGCCACAGAAATATTTTTTTCTGCCATGAATGCAAAGTAGCGGGCCGACAGTAATAGATCTTCCATAAAAACAAAAATGAACTCCTCATGAAGTCTTCAGAAACGACACTAAATTTGCTAGTTGTGTGAGAAGCACCGTGAAATATGTTTTTAAAACATTTAAAAAATAAAGTTCTGTTTATTTTATTGTAATACTGTTGATTTTCTTTCTCCAACCTGAATAAACTGTTTTTCTTGCAAAAAAAGTTGGCAACCCTAGCTGAAGGTGATAATTTTACCAGACCTGATTTGGAACCCACAGTTTTAGTAGTACTTATGATACAAATTCACAAATGATTGAGGATTGAATATACCGAATCCAATCACAAAAGTAGGACGGTCGGAGCAAAAATTTTCACGGCGGATGCTGTGCTAGTCGGTTAGCACTTAGGGTTGCCAGGTTATGTAGGTAATATCGGTTTTATAGGTGTTTTTTTTTTTTGAGCAATTTTAGCAAAAGTTTCATTCACCAAAAAGGTTAGGCTTTTGGCCTAAATATCTAGTGAAATGACCCCACTCATGATAAAGTTGAGCTGTTACAATTCATTGGCAGCCCTAATTGCATTGCCCAATTACCAATGATAACCGACTACACAGCAGACAAGAGCCCAGAGCATTATGGTTCTAATAAAATTATGTATTTATTTTAAAGTTGTATTAACTATTTTATTAAAGAAATAATATTGCAATACTGGATTTGCTTCTAAGTCTAGCATGAGTATGCTTCATCTGCCTAGCCTTTTCCCAAATACAACTAAGTTTTGGTTGGCTATCAGCCTAACCAGATGCAGCCGTTTTATAAGATACAACTGCCTGACTGACCTCCACAATCCAGTTACTGGGTAACACAATACCCCTACTGGACTGGCTATCATACATTAAGTGTTTCTTACTACCTATGACAACTTTCAAAGATCCACATTTGACAGCTGGGACTAACAGATTAGCATGCCTTCAGAAGCACAGAAAAGTCTCACCACCACATGGATGGTCACCAATCCGTGGACTGACCTTGACAAGCATTGGTTATCCTTTATCAATTAATTTGTGTAATCGTTACTTGACCACAAGGCCACAAGCTCTTAAGTCTACCATAAGACTGAGAACAGAATATTAAAAAAAAACACAGCCAGTTCAGGGAATTTCCTAATTGCAAGAAGATGATGTTTCCTACCCCTTTTTTACCAGCTTTTTATTAGCTTCACCTGTATGTTTGTTTGTAACCGACTTCTTTGGGCGCGATTTTGACCCACTTTAAACGGCCAGATTTCGTTCAAACTTTGTAGATTTATCGAGGACCGATGACAATACACTAATTTGATAAAATTATTAAAAAAAAATACAAAAAAAAAAACATAAGTCGTTCAAAATTAGTTGCCGAAAAAACAGCTATTATATACTAGGAAGGTACTGCACAAGCGCCCCTGGTAGAATAAATGTACATAATATTTATAGATATAGATATAACCAAACTAAAAAGTAAAAAATAAATAATAGTTTAAAAAAACTAAAAACACGCTTTTTTTAAAATAAAATAATTTATTAAAATTTATTTTCTATTTTTTAGTTTGGTTTTCTATAAAAAGCGTGTTTTTAGTTTTTTTAAACTATTATTTTTATTGACATGAGTAACGAGTATTGTTATTATTAATTTATTTATCTTTTCTTAACACTTCATCTAACAAATAGAAAGGTACCTACATTGGAAACCTTAAGTTTTGTATAATTTAGCAGTATTATTACAATTTTGTGAATGTGAATACCATGGAGCTATTTATAAAGTAAATTATAATGTATGTGTTTGACGTAAATGAACATGGCGGTTGAGAGCATTGTCATGCTCACTCAATTATCTCGCTGATGGTGGCGCGTGTGTTGGATCATGCGGCTCCGTTTAAAATGGTTGAGCTGAATGGTGCTGATCCACGCGTCATGTTCGTGAACGGGCGCTGTCAGTAGAGATTGGTCAACTCTTAACTGCCATGGCTTTTTTCTTTTTTAAATCTTGTTTTTTTTCTTTTTTATTGCGTCGTATTGGTCTTTACCTGCATTGTCTTCACATATAGAAGCAACGTGAATAATGTAATCAGTATCTTGTAAAAACTTGATTTAAATAGTATCCGTGGAGTTTCTTGCTCGTTCGTCTCCATAGAGACCTACGCTAGGTTTTGGAATGAGCAACTAGCTTAATTTTTCTGACTAGCTGACTTTTTGACAATTCAAAAGTGTCTGTAAATGGTTTAATTGAAATAAATGCTTTCACTTTGAAAAATGCAGTTGCCAGTCTAACAAATGTACAGGTTTGATCTTTCAGTATTAATGGCAAAATAATAAATTTTGTTATGAGGTACTATTACAGCTTTCCTTTTTGTACTCATTTCCTCATTTTGTTTGGTTTTATTAAAATTCATTGTACAAGATGTTTGTTTCTCGGCTTTTAAAAGAACTTCATTCATTTGCTGCAATTGTTTGCACATTTTTGTAATACCTTATACTCAAATAGGTAGGCAGCTGTGATTAGCAAACACTTCAAAATGCTGCCCAGCATATGGGATGAAACCCAGTACCCTATGCTCAACAGTCATGCTTACAATCAGGTCTGTCAGTAAAATTAAACACATTGTCCCAAGGTGATAAAAATAGCTTGATTTAAAAAGTGTTGTTTGGGTAATTTTATTGATAGAATGAGAACTTAGCATGAAAACATACTTATTGTTGTTTATTCTTGATGGTACGGTCAGCAACAAAAGTCGAATAACACTTCAGATTTTTTAATAATTAAGTAAATACTGAAATGATCAAGATAAAATAAACTCTAATCTATGATCAGAAATGCTGAAAAACACTGAAATTTTGTTTCCATTCAGATGATATGAAAATCTAACAGTGTTAATCGCCTTTTGATGCTGACCATACCAATAACAATAATACAAAAAATTATATGATGTGTACGTATTTATTAATAGTTTATATTATTATTTATGCTGAATATCAAAATAGATATCCGGTACCTATAAGACTATCTACTAGTCATAAAAATAGCGTTGTTTGAACAAGTATTGACTACTTAAACAGAAGAAAATAAATATTAAAATTGTCACAAACTAGGTACCTTTAAGTAATCATAATAATACGTAAAAAATTATCAATTCATGATAAAAACAATTATTTACCTGTGTCACCACTAGTTACTAGTCATCTTAATCATGACACACAAATTTGTCACAAGTAGGTAGTCAAAAACCTAGATAGGTATTTAGAGTTCCCATTGACAACAATACAAATGCCCTAAAATTTGAAGACGAGCATTCGGACTACGATCAGCAATTTAGCACTGCCAGAACACAAACAGAAAAAACTTAACATAAAACTGTTCCGCGGGTATCTCATTAAGTTTCACACAATCATTTCCATTTGAGGACAAAATTACAAGTAGGTACATACTAATTTCTACTTCGTCCATACAATTTGTAAAAAAATAACATTCCTCAACCTCATTGCTTAAAAAAAATACTTTCCCAAAGATACACTAAGCTACAAAACTACAATTACAACTTAATTTACGTAATATTTGTGATTCAATTTCGTCAACATCGAGTTAGAAAATATAAATAGAACTCGAGAAACAGATGAACAAAAACTATAATAAATTACTACAGAATGAAAAGCATAAATGTTACAAATAACTTACCTTGTCCGCATTTGTCAGTCTTCGGAGTGGAAGTCATTTTAATTTAACTGTAACTACTATGTCATATTAACACCGACAACAAAGTTTTATTTAATTAAATGAATGAATTATGGCAAAATTCACAAAAATATGATTAGACTCGACCGGCAGCCATGTTTAGAAAACAATTTATAATTTGTTTCAGTTAACGCCCCCTATCCAAATTATATGGAACTATAAAAAGTTAGAAACCATAATTTACTACTAGATGGCATTGCGGTATTTTTTTATACATGTATTATCTAATGTGAAATGTTGTATATTTTCAATAAACAAAATAAGGTAAGTAATATATTTTTCATCCCACCATCTCGGAAAGAGTATTTTTAATCTTCAATATCTGAGTGGAAAAGCCGTTTTTATTCTCTAGAGGATAAAGTAAATTTATCTTCAATATCTGAGTGGAAAAGCCGTTTTTATTTTCTAGAGGATAAAGTAAATTGAATTTAGAACATCGTGTGCACTAAGTTTGTGAATTAAAAAAAAACATTAAACCTATTTACTGCTACCTCTATGGTGCCGAATATATCATACAACTTTTTTTTAATTTGTTAAAAACTCAGACTTTGTAAACGTTTTTTTTTTTGCATTTAGTCATTTCCTCACAGAGTATATAATTACTACGTTTAATTTCCTCGCTGAGGTGGAATGAAAAGTTACGTGTTGCACTCGAGTGCAAAGATTTTTCACCTCGTGCTCTTTTGATTCCCTCGCTAACGCTCAGGATTCTAATTTTGAATCACTCGCTGCGCTCGTTATTCAATTTTAGAATCCTTCGCTTGCTCGGTCATCAAAATTGAACACGCGGTTAAAAAGCAACTTTGCACTCTTTTAGAACAAATAACTATTTCAACACACTTGCTCATAAAATGGCTCTTATTTCACCGCAATTAGGCACATAATGACACCTGTAATCAAACTGTGACTTTTTCATTGCTATTATTCACAAGTGAGTTATAAGGTTTTTTTTATTTTATTTGTTGAGTTGCTTTGATCTTAAAAAAGTTTCGATACAAAAAAGGTCGAATAGTACAAATAAATTAATGTACCTATTGCTTGCTCATTTAATGCAACTTCGTATTTAAATTGATAATTGCAACTTGTACGTTTTTAATAAATAAAACTTTCACTTAAATATAACTTTTGTTTTCTCTGTAATAAAGAAAACTTTGAATTCCCCATTTTGTACGTGGCTAGAACGCTATCCGCGAAAAGACAAAAAAAGAAACCTCATTCTTTTAGTATATGGCCGATCGCCATTATATGATGCGCGCGCATAGGAAAACTGATTAATTTTTCCCGCCATTGCGAAAAAGTTTTCACAACTCGTTTTCACTGTTGAAAATATTTTTTTAGTATTATTTTCTTCACAAGTGTGTTGAAAAACGTCGTATGATACACGTGTGTATTGATGATTACCGTCCTCGGCTCTTTTAAGACCCTCACCTAACGGCTCGGGTCTCAATGAAGCCTCAGAGGTAATCACCATCATTACACACTTGTACCATAATGTACTAATGTATCTGTGATTATAAAGCGTAATTTTTTAACATTCGAGAGAAAAATATAATTTTCGAGTTTCGACAGCTGATGTCGCCGTGGCACTTGAGTCTGGACACCAAAGAGTATATAATCACTACGTTTACTGGACACTGCCCATGAAGATATAGATATATATATATTATTATATATTTTATCTATTTTAAGCTTCTTGACACTGCCGAACCGCCGAGTGCATGCGTGCATAGAGTTATGAAGCTGTAGATAGTAAAGCGTCTTATTCACCATCCCTCTTGCTGGACGTCCGCTCAAGGTCGCGGCGCTGGACGTAGCATACTCACTATCGTGCGCGCATCCAGCGTGCTGGATGTAATACATAGAGTTATAGAGTGGTAATGTAATTGAACGAATTTCTAAATGAGAGGACGGGTTTCATTTATTTAAAAAGCCACCTATTTTGTCAAAACGCCAAAAAATGGGAGTTCTTCTGATGTTGTAAGCAGCAACAGAAGATCGGGAAATTATAGGATGAGGTTTTGGATGAAAAATAATGTGTATGCACGTTTATTTATGATATTTTTTTTTATCCAAAACCCTTTTCTATTTGTTTCATAAACGTGCAGAGTATACTCAAATGATGCCAAAAAAGGACATCAAATCATAGCAACACAATGTTTGCGTACAAACATCATTTAGCGGACGTCCCTGTGGATGAACTGAAATTAACTTTCTTTAGTTCTCTGAAATAACCGTTTCTAATTAGGTATGCTTATTTTTTTTTACGCTCGATATCAATCGTTGCAGCTTTCCCTAAAATGAGCACCAAATCTTGTAAAGCTTCAATTCTTTTTTGTTTTGTTTATTCATTTAGTCTACACTTGAGACATTCAACAGACATATTTGTGTGGGACCTTGCAATACAAGCTCTAAATGTCAAATCTGCTGTACAGCAAGTTTATTCACTATTCAGCTGCAAGACGTTCGCGGTGTTTAAGGTATTGTATTGTTTTCCATGAAATCATTTGTACTATTATTGTTTTCCATAATCGTCCCCCGTCATAATATTTACTTGCACTATTATCATTTATACTAATAACACTTGTCATATCAACTTATTAGTCATAACTTTCATTTGCCTTAAAATAAGTTTCCATAATAACACATGTTATAATCATCAGTTTCTGTAACACATGACATAATCGTTACTTGACATAAGCAACATTTAAAACGATTATTGTTATTGTTTTTGTCACTATCCAAATGATTTATTACAGTAATCAAGATCTGAGGAGCAGGTGGTTTTAACGCTCGGCATCGTGGCTGAGACTGCCCGGCGCAGCCGGCCCGCAAGCCGAAGCTGTGGTGGTGGGCGTACAACACACCTGCAACGATAAGCTCGCGTGGGACCGCCGGAGCCCCGCAGCGTTGGCGCCGTGACACAAACCAAGCCTGCTGCATGTTAAATGCTTACTTGCATTCTGCATGCCTTGCTGCATGCATGGTATATGCTTGTTCACATGTGTGCATGCTTGCTGCGTAAATAAATTTATGCATTAGAATGTTATGCTTAATCATTATTATGATTAGAAAAATTATGCGTAAGCTATTATGCGTATATAATGTTATGCGAAAATATAATTATTAGAAACAAATGTATGTTAAGTTATATTAGGTCTTAAAATTTCATGCAAATGGATAGGAGAAGGTTTATTTTTGGGTTTATTTATTTATTTACACTTCATGCACAAAGGTACAACGGCGGACTCTGTATCTGTTAACATGATCATAACATCAACATTGCAGGCGGTTGTACTGAACTAGCATTGTTGTACCAGAATGGGCAAATTAATATGGTGAATAAATGTTATAGAAAACAAAATTATTGAAAATAAAAAATATAGCAAATATATTTATGGATTAACATTATTATGACACTTGATCAATTATGGCCAATGAAATTAGTGAAAATTATTTTATGTAATCGATTCTAGCAACTGAAGCATTATTTCTAATGAAATTATGGCAAATAAAAGTATGGCATATAAAATTATGGCATTTTAAATTATGGCAAACATTAGTAAACCGTAATTTAAATCCACGTAGGCGTGAAAGGGTGATGCGGTCCGCGAGCTGAGGAGCAGGTCGTGAGCATGAATACCATCTGCGACAATAAGCTTGCGTGGGACCGCTAGAGTCCTGCAGCGCCGGAGCCGTGACAGAAACCATGCAGAATGTTGCATTTTCGCTTGCAAAATACAAGCAGTAGATTTGGTTAGAACTGAGACACCCATTCTTGGTAATAAGTTTTATATTAATAAACAATAAAGGGATAAAGAATATTTGATTTGTTATTCTATGATAAGATTGTTCTAATATTAAACTTTATTTGAAACAAAAATCAAAGATTTAAACATCTTCAAAGTAAGTATTCTGTGTATTGATTATTCTATGAAACGAAATTATAAGAAATATTTTATTTAAAACGAACTTCTTTAGAACTATTAGTTATGAAACAACGTACAACCCTTTTTTTGCCATCATTTGAGTATACTCTGCATGTTTATGAAATGAATTGAATGAGGTTTTGCGTGAAAAAAATATCATAAACGTGCATTTTATACTTTTTTTTTCATCCAAAACCTCTTCCTGATTTTTCCCGTTCTTCTGTTGCTGCATTTTTGGCATTTTGCTAAAAAAGGTAGCATTATAAATATATAAAACAGGTCCTCTCATTTCGATTACATCTAGCACGCTGGATGCGCGCACTATAGTGTGTATGCTACATCCAGCGCCGCGGCCTTGAGCGACGTACAGCGGGGATTGATCGTGAATAAGGCGCTTTAGTTCCAGAGGACAGTAGGGTTCTGAATTTATCGGTTTTTATTCATTTCTGTGGTTTTTATCTATAATACTTTCTACTTTGCATTATCTATGACCATCAATGGCGGTCCGGAATTGTGTCAGAATTGTGTGTTGATGGTTGATGTGTATTCCGCTATTATGCTTGAAATATGAACGCGCTGTTTAATTATTATACTTTAAAGGTGTAATACGTTTTGTGTAACACATTATTAGCCGTTCTGTGTATCTGATTTAGAATTTACACTCATTACTTAATAGTGAAAACGGCAGTGAATGAAGTACATACCACCTAATCATGGCGGATCCGCTGAGTTTACTTCGCCAGTACAACGTAAACAAAAAAGAAATAATTGAACGTGATAATCAAATTATATTTGGTGAATTCTCTTGGCCCAAAAATGTCAAAACTAACTATCTTATGTGGGGGTATGTATCATTTACTTTACTTTTGCAACTTTCTTAAAAGTGACACAGCATGTCTGATTTCATAACAAACTATTTCATCTTTTAGATCGGGGAAAGAAGGCAACGACAAAGAATATTATACATTAGAATGTCTCCTCTTCATACTTAAAAACATACAACTTACACATCCAGTTTATGTCAGACAGGCAGCTGTAAGTACAGCTACTTCTTGTGTGATAGCAACTCTCTCAACATGAATATGCATTACTATTTAATTTTCTACAGGCTGCAAACATACCTGCTGTTCGTCGTCCCGACCGTAAAGAATTATTAGCATATTTAAATGGTGAAACTGCAACTTGTGCATCCATTGATAAAAGTGCCCCTTTAGAAATACCAACTCAGGTAAGGGTTTTCGTTTTAAACCTATTGTAGTTCCTTTAAATTTGCCAAGGTATCTTCTTAATTAAACCATTTGCTTGCAGGTCAAACGTACTCATGATCACGATGGAGGTGAATCTGCCGCAAAGAAACCTCGCATTGAGGAAACACATGTGCAAAAAGTACGAGAACAACTTGCTGCTCGACTGGATGCACCAAAAGAAGCATCAGTTACAGTTGATAATATCAAGTACTAGCTTTTATCTGTGATTTAGTCCACATGAATGTGTTTATGAATTATAGCCTGTAACCTTCCTAGATAACTCCTCTTTCTATTGGTGAATACCTAATGAAAATCCGTACAGTAGTTTCTGAGGTTAGGCCAAACAAAACATAAACTTAGTGCGGCATTGATGAAGCAATAATATATTATTGAATGAATCTAAGTAAATTCAGAGTTCTACTTTTCTGCCTCTCATTTACTATACAACAAAAATGTATAGAGCAGCTAGTTTTTTTTTGTCCGCTATTTCAGTGTTAGTGCCATAGTAATAGACAATGGTGCTGATTCCCTTGTTCACAAACTAAACCAAAATTAGGAATTTGGCATCTCTTACTACCAGGCTGCTGAAGAAAAGGACGGCGACAGACAACAGCTAAGTTAGAGATGTCAACTTAGTTTTTCCCTTGAACTTCTCAGTGTTTTTAATCAATATGTTCTGAAATGACAACTATAATTGTATGAACATTTTAGATCAACTTAAATTGACAGCTCTTATTAATATATGTCTCTTTCTTGTTTTATCAGAGAGAAAGAGATACCTATAAATAGCTTAAAATTAATTTAGTTTGTGCACAACAGAGTTGGCACCAATGACCCCTTTTACGGTTTCATAAACTAAATACATTGTATAAAATATGTCTTGCCACTGTAATATGAGAATGATAGGCAAAAATTATTTATAACTACAAAATATATACACTCTTTTTAATTGGGTTTCTGCTACAGTATTTTTACAAACAAAAATCAACTGCTAAGGATCTAAATGTTGTGAGTTTAGCAAATCATTACTTAAACTTTGTAAATGGGGCAAAAAACAAAGACAAAACCTAATATTAACCCTTCAATTACATATATGAATATTGTAACATAAACCTCTTAATGTTTTAAATTGAATTGTATTGACAATAGTTATTTAAATTCATAATGAACAAATCCAAATCTAATGTTTTGGAAGGTTAACTACCATTTTATCCAAAAGCCATCAAATATATTAAAATTACATTAATTTTTATAAAGGTCCCTATCGGAGGCTATGTCTGTGGAGAAGATAGCTGCAATTAAAGCAAAACGTTTGGCTAAAAAGAGAACCACTATCAAGAGCAATGATTACTCTGACACACTGGGTGTAGTTGGATCAGACTTCAGAGCTATTCTCGATTATGATGTAGACCTTACGAAGGATATTATTAGCCGAGAAAGACAGTGGCGTACCAGAACAACAGTATTACAAAGTAATGGAAAAGTAAGTAATTTGGAAAGACCCTTGATATGTACTGGTGAAAAAACAGGAATGCACAATGAATATAGAAAAGGCCACCAGATACAAAAGAGCTCGTGGGTAAAATAAAATGATGCCTTATCAGCATGCTCCACAACACTAAATGGTTGCTGCAGTGGAACTCATATTTATAACTCCAAGATAAAAAGATAAGATAAGATAATAATTATAATAACATATTCTTGCATTATTTCTTCATTGTGTTTTTTGTTAAAATTGTTAATTTAAGTTGTAGCTCTTGTTGTAGTTGTAGTATACAAATTGCATATTTCTTAATTTTAGTCATAGTAGTATTTATTGTTTGTTATTTCACTATGGGCTTATTAAATATTCGAATAAGTGCTGCAAACAAAACATGTGTATACATGAATATTGAATATAAAGCATTAATCAATATTCAGAAAAAAAAACATACAAGAGCAACTGTATTACAAAGTAACGAAAAAGTAAGTAATGATCTAAAAAAACTGGATTATGTATTGGTGACAAAACATGAATGCACAATGAATGAAACTGGGAAACCACCAGTTTCAAAAGAACTCAGTAGGCCTAGCCAAGTTACAAACATTTCGTAATCTTTTTCTACAATAATTAACGCCTTGTTGTAATCCATTTTTGATTTTCGATCACGTGACCTATCGTTGAGATGACGTCATTCCCATACATTTGGTTAGTTTTCTATTAGCGTTATCGAGGTAAAACAAATTGATTACAAAAAAGCGTGTAAGTATGTAGCATAATTCAATTTCATGTATTATGTGTTTGTTAAAACATGTTGATTGATATACAAACAAATTGTGTATTAGTTAATTAAGAACAGAATTTGTTGTTATTTTACTATAAACTCAATAAACATTTAAACAAGTGCAGCAAATGAAGTACATATGTATGCATTAATATTGAATATGTTTTCAGATATTCGCAAAAAGTATTCTAGCTCTCTTGGGCAGTATCCGAGCGCGGGAGGAGGGACGGCCGGGAGTACCGCGGCCTCAACCCATCGTGATGCCGCCGCCCACTTCGCTACCCCAACAGCAGACACAGTACAACAGATACGATCAGGAGAGGTTTATTAGACAAAAAGAAGGTATGACATATCATTTCTTCTTGTTAGTATCTAACCAAGACTGGATTTTTAGCCAAAACCTGTCTCTAAGCTTGAGCCGAAAAGTCTGTCTCTGTGTCGGCTGAAACCGAAACTTATATTAATTTAGACTTGCGGCAATTTCTATTGTATACTGAAATTAAATGTGTTTTTTTACACATAGACACAGTTAACTCGTGTTAGATGAAAAAAACTATAATCGAAGTATTAATTAACAATAGTTCTGTATTTATGATATACTAGCTTCTGTCCGCGATATCGTCTGCATAGAGTTAACAATTAAGCTAAAATTCTGTTATCCCAGGGGAAACAAAAATGGCATAAAAATCATCCTGTGTTAAGCCGGATAGTTAAGCCGTTTAGGTGTGAAAGAGTAAAAAAACAAACATCCATTCATCCTCACAAACTTTCATATTATAATAGTATGTAGTAGAATTAATAATTAAAAATTGAACATGATCAATGGTTCATGAGCATGAATTTTCTATTAGTTTTTAGTTCTTATCATCTCTCTCGCTCTTTCTAAATCTTTGGTGCAAACAATGGTGCTCATGCATCTAAATTGTTTTGTTACAGAAACGGAGGGCTTCAAAATTGATACCATGGGTACCTATCATGGTATGACATTGAAGTCGGTGACAGAGGGACCAAGCGCTCCAACCGCAGCGCGTGCACCTCAAACACCAAACCATCCTAGGCAAATGCCACGTAAGTATTGTCATTATTATTTAATTGAGCAGTACACTTTTATTTCAGACAAATTTTAACCTGGAGAAAGCTAGATTTGTATGTTAAACCAATTGTCATGCTTTCTTCCTATTGATGTTAAATGAAATCTTTTTTAGGGTTCCGTACCTCAAAAGGAAAAAACGGAACCCTTATAGGATCACTTTGTTGTCCGTCTGTCTGTCTGTCTGTCTGTCAAGAATTTTTATCTCGGGAACGCGTGGAGGTATCTAGTTGAAATTAAAACCATATACTCAAGTCTACGGTCCCTTGATGCTGTAAAAAAAATCAACCCTCTATGTTAATGTGAAAAAAAGATATGGCCGTTTATGTCGCAAAAAATGCATTTATAATATTAAGTAGATTAAAGTATGGATAGTAGGTATGGATTAGTATAGAAGTATGGATATGTACCTACTAATATGTACGAAACCCTCGGTGGGCGAGTCCGACTCGCACTTGTCCGGTTTTTTTTTTATATTGTATTGATTTATCTTCTTGCCTGTATTGCGTAAGTATATTTTATGTATATTTACATATGTCCAGAAAATGGGTCGATGGGAGGTAGCACGCCGGGCCGACGCGAGCTGCTCCCGGTGACGGCGGCGCGTCCGCCGGCCGGCGCGGGCGGCAAGCGGCCCTCGCGCACACCTATCATCATTATCCCCGCTGCCACCACCTCGCTCTTATCTATGTACAACGTTAAGGACACTCTGCAGGATCTTAAGTAAGCCTTTCGACACTCATTTATTCTTTAAGGCCCTCCCCCACACGCGTGTTATTATCGGTCGATAATATCGGATGCGTTATTGCGATATCTGTTTTCATTACATTTTGTACTAGGACGGCCAATAGGGTATTACACCCATTTTTGAAAAGTGTCTCAATGAAATTCTGTAGTGCTAATATGCCACCAAAAAAAACTCAAAATTTGTATTCAATCGATAAGTGCCATAAAAATGCATCTAAATTTTAAATTTTCAAATTTCGCGCGTAGTTTGACGAAAACGCCTCTTACTGGACGCCATATTGCTCAGCGTAAATGACGTCAGTTCGTTTTGTATCAAATGAGCTCATATTAAATATGATAATTGTATATCATTTAAAAATAATTAAAAGCATATTTTGGAATAGGTGTAGTAATGAAAAAAATACGTTGGTTACGAAAATAATAAAAGTACAAAGCCTATATTACGCCAATCGGTTGACTGACAGTTGACAATTTTTTGTTTACACAGCCGTATGGCGTAATAACATGGCCGCTACTATTTCACGGTGTTTTATAACAGATTAAAAATACTGAAAACTTTGAATTGAATTTAAAAATTTGTTTAGTTATTTTATGAACTAAAACTTACATTTTCCGACTGCTTTATGCCTAAACTGTCTCAATAACATACTTATAGATTTTTTCTCGTATAGAGTAAAATACCCTATTGAAATTACACACTGCAGTGATCACGGATATCGAGGGATATGGCATGGGGGCGTGGCACATGTCGCCTGCATAAGCTCGAATTGACCGAAAGCTCGCGACGAATTAGTGATGTGCAGCGTTGACAGCTACTTAACGATAATAATAAAATTGTTAGTTGTTTTTTCAAAATGAACTATTTCATTATAAAGGATAAATAAAATAAATAAATAAATTACTAACACTTGCGTAATAATTTTTGATAATATTTTTATAGGCTAATCGAAAATATTATATGGTATTATTTTTATTTTACTTATCCTTGTTGATTGAAAAATGTTTAAGTAAGAAATAATATTTGTGAACCTGTTTTACAAAAACTAATTCACTCCAATTACGTCTATAATTTGACCCAAATTCGAATTCCCTGTACTATCTTTCTTTCACATATTTTTGACATTGTACCAAAATTGGTAGTCTTTGGTTAACCTTTCGTAGTGCATCTATAGGTACAATAAACATTACTAAATACGCCCAAAATGCACTTCTCTTTTTTTACAGTCGGTTTTCATCGATTTTTATCGACTGTTGTTCCTTATTTCAGACTACTGTTGCGTGTGTGCATTCAGTGCCCGTATCTATACTTTTTAGTGCCCGCCCCTTTCCAGCATGTGTGCCAAAAGATAGCACAGATGTGTTACGCATATTTTATTGTATGCGTGCGAAAAAGTATCATGTGTGCCGGATCTATTTTGTTTTTGTGTGAGTTAAAACAATTGACAAAAACAGGCGACAGATTTTTTGAATGATATCTATGGCAGCGAAAATAACGACGCAATAGAAGTAGGACGCTTGCGCTGCTCCGTCCTGTGTTATTCAATATGAGTTCTTTGAACATTTGTATTGGGATGCATGCGATCCCCACATGCAGGCGCGAGATCGTTAGTACGTCATGGACGAAATTTGGATTTACCGACGGTTACGAGTGTTCTTAATATCTATAAATAGATATTGATTTATCATCGAAGTATTTTTTATCACTAACAGTACCTACTGTCAGTGTGACCATCACAAAAATGGCAAATCTGCCCGACATTAGGGAAAAACCTGTCAAAAACACGAATACGAAATATAATTATCGGACGATAAAAACGCAGTTGTGTGCAAGGAATCGGGGCGCATTATCGCAATAACACATCCGATATTATCGACAGATAATAACGCGCCTATGTGGGAGAGCCTTTATTCTTCATGGGTCAGTTGTTCACTTTCAGTTTACTTTTTTTTTTCGGAGTGTTCTGTCATTTTGGTACGCTGGCGGGTATTACATTCTAGACATGGTGCGTATGAACGTATTGAATAATGCTCTTAAATCAATCCACAATGCTGCGGCAAAAAAGACAAGTGCTTATCCGGCCTTGTTCCAAAGGTATCGTAAAGTTTTTAACTGTGCTGATGAAGCACGGTTACCTTGGCGAATTTGAATTCGTTGACGACCACAGAGCTGGCGAGATTGTTGTCAATCTGACCGGTAGATTAAACAAATGTGGAATCATTTCACCCTGCTTCGACGTTCCCATCAATGACATTGAGACGTGGACTAACCTGTTAACCTGCAATTATATCTGCTGCACGTAATTTTAACAAGAATAAAATAAACAATGAAAAATTGCACTCGGAGCATATCGGTATCACAGGACAGCGAACACCTGTTTATGTGGCCGAATATCTCCCACCTGGCGTTAAAAAACTATTCTATCAGGCACGTGAATTTGCAAAGGAAAGGGATTATAAGTTCTGCTGGTACAAAGGAGGAAGAATCTTCTTACGCAAAGATATAGGTAAACCACACTGTTTGATAAAGTCGGAAAAATGTTTGTCTAAATTGAAACTTCAACAATGACTGTTTTTAGTAAATGCACTCATGTTATTGTACCTCACAGTAAATTCACATTATTTATGCCTAAGTTTAAATTTTAATTCCGAAAGCTGCTATAATCATCTTTTTGTAATGTTGCACGTCTTATTATTTGTATGTTACAACCAAACACAACACACAATTACTGCTTTAACATTACCTAAATTCACCAACTCTGCTATTATTCTACTACACACTCACACAAACAGCAAACATATTGCATTAAGACACTTGCACTATTATTACACACAGTTTTTATCACACACTAAAACTACATCAACATTTAGAAGTCTGTTGTTTATCTACCGGCCTTCTAGTATTCCTGCAAACTTCTACGTTTACCCATGGTTTGTAAATAATGAATATAGTATCACGTTACCACAAAACTTTCACGACAATGGCATTTCCCTTCGCGCCCCGTTAGAGATAAAATTGAAAAAAATAAATGGCTACTTTAGATCAAATAAATAAAGATATTGACTCACTTAGTGTCTCATCTTCATACACTTGTCATTCAGACAAATGCGCTCAAATATTAGGCACTAAAAACAAACGTTCTCTAAAGTTTATTCATATGAACATACGCAGCATTAATAAGAATTTTGACGGCTTTCAAGCACTTCTAGCAAATATCAAGATAGACTACGATATCATCCTCCTATCTGAATGCTGGTTAAAAAGAGATCGCCCTTTACCAGTTTTGGATGGATACACAACCTTTTCCACAAAATTGGTTAAAAATCAGAACGATGGTATTGTCCTCTACGTTAAAAATAACATTACATGCTCAGTAAGTGAACCCAACTTCATTGATGGAAATTGTCTTATATGTGAAATCAATAATAATATAGCCCTTGTTGGCATATACAGATCTCCGTCCTACAAAAATGTTGACAATTTCATAAATAGTCTTGACAGTGTGCTCGCTTCACTAAAAACCTACTCAAATATCATTTTAGCAGGAGATGTCAATATTGATATTAGTACTGTATCTAATAGTAACCGACAATCTAACGATTATTTGACCCTTGCGGCTACTCACTGTCTTCTGCCTACGCATTCGTTTCCAACTAGGCTAGAGAACTGCTTGGACCATATCTTGCTCAAAACTAATTACAAGGCAACAACTATAGTAATAGAAGCAACTGTAACAGACCATTACGCAGTGATGCTAAATCTGAACCTCTCCAACGTCGATCATATACATAGCGCTTGTAAAACAGTTGTAGATTACGCGGCAATCGAAAATACGATAAAAAGTACAGATTTCGGGGAGGTATTATTGTCTGGGGATGCAAACCATGCATGTAATAAATTTATCGGTATACTTTCACCCATAATCAAACTTCATACCAAAGTTTTAAGTATTCCCTCAAAAAATCGCATTCTGAGACCATGGATTACACTGGGCCTATTGCGATGTATACGTAACCGGGACCAAATGCACAGTAAACTACGTAAGTCGCCAGAAAATATGATTTTAAAAACTACGTACGTGCGTTATCGTAATTTTTGCAATGGGTTGCTTCGTAGACTTAAAATTGCGTATGAACAAGCTGAATTTTCAAAGGCCAAAAACAACCCAAAAGCCACCTGGGATGTTATCCGGAAAATCACAAACACACAACGGGGCAAACGAATAGCAGACGAATTACTTAAGACCCGAAATAGCCCAGAACAATCAGTAAACTCTGTTAATTCTTTCTTTGCTGGGATTGGAAGGGATTTGGCCAATAAGCTGACGTCTTTGGACCCTATCGATAATGGACTTCGAGCTACAGATGATACCTTGTCACCAGCTAACTCATTAGTCATACTTCCTGTTGAAGAAGCTGAAATAGAACGCATTATAATGAACCTGCGGGACGACTGTGCTGTGGGTTGGGATGCAATCTCTCCGCGAATCCTAAAAGCATCTCGTTCTACAATAGTGCCACTGGTCACGCATATCTGTAACCTGTCAATAAATACTGGCGTATTTCCTTCAGCTCTCAAAAAAGCAGTAGTCACCCCTGTGTACAAGAGTGGTAACAGAGACAGTATAAACAATTACAGGCCTATATCGGTACTCCCAACAGTTTCAAAAATTTTGGAAAGAGTTTTAAATAATAATTTAGTAAATTTCTTGGAACGCTTCCATATTGTTGCAAAAACCCAATTCGGGTTCCGAGCAGGGGTGTCCAGTGACGATGCTTTGATAAGTCTATCTGACTCTATAGTTAAGAATATTGACAATAAGCGCAAATGTATTGGAATATTTTTGGATTTGTCAAAGGCTTTTGACACTGTCTCTGTGCCCATTCTTGTTTCGAAGCTGGCAGATGCTGGAGTAAGAGGAATAGCCTTGGATATATTTACAGATTATCTAACTGGTCGCACGCAATGTGTGAAAATAGGTAAATTCATTAGCGGGGAAGAATCGTTGGTTTATGGCGTGCCGCAGGGCAGTATTTTGGGGCCAATTCTTTTCCAAATCTATGTGAATCAACTCTGTCAGTTAAAACTCCCAAACTGTGAAATAGTTGCATATGCTGATGACACCGCACTAATAACATCCGGGTCAGACTGGCCTGATGCTAAAAGTGTCGCTGAAGCTAGCCTTAAAGTTGTAATGGATTGGCTACGCAGAAACCTTTTGACAGTAAATCTTGAAAAAACAATGTTTATAACATTTTCTAATACTTTATCACACTGTCCATCACAAACGTACTTCTTAAAGGCGCATACGTGTAACTTTGCTTCCCCTGGTATTGACTGCTCATGCTCAAATATTCCCCGAACTGCTGAAATTAAATACCTAGGTGTGCAGATAGATCAACGACTTTCCTGGCACGCACACATTCATACACTTGCTAGTAGAATAAGAAAAATAATTTATATATTTAAAAAATTGCGCCAATCTGCGAATAAAGACACGCTAAAGATGATCTATCTCGCACTTTGTCAATCGCTCCTGACATATTGTGTCGTTGCGTGGGGTGGTGCATCGAAAACTGCCTTCTTAGAACTCGAAAGGGCACAAAGAGCAGTACTGAAGGTAATGACCTCGAAACCGTTCAGACACCCAACAGCAGACCTGTATAAGGAATGCCAAGTACTCTCAGTAAGACAGCTTTATATTCTTCAAATGGTATTGAGGAAACACAAATCAATAATATACAGACCACAATTTCTCAAAAGGAAATGTAGTAACCATTGTAATAAAAGAATTAAAAGGGTCTATATTTATTTAACTAACTAACAAACTATGGGTGTGATTCTAAAGTTGAGAAGTTAGGGAGCTCAAAATTAAACAAAAATAACTAAAAGGAATAAGATTCGGGCGCCAGAGCTCACTAGGTAATTTAAAACAAAGGTAATCCGGGATAGCTAATAGGTAAAGGACAGGACTTCTAATCTAGGTCGGAGATTTCTGAAATTAAGCTGCAAATTCTTTAATAATAGCTCATTTATTTCCATCGCAGGCAGTGGTGAGCACAACACAATATTAGAAAGCCCCTTTCTTTTGAAGGGCAAGTTGTTTTATAACCATTAAATTCTATAACCAAAGATTATAATTAAGTTGTCAGTATTGCACGTTTTTAAGTGGAAACTACGAGAAAGAATTTAAGTTAACGTACCACAGGCTTCGAGAAAAACTTATTTAAATTAAACCTGATTGGAGACACGAGGTGAAGCGCATCAGCTCATCCATGATGAAGTTAAATTTTAAGATAAGAAAATCCAAAATATAAGTAAGAACGCCTTTGGGGCTGAAAACAAAACGATTTCCTTTGTTAGTGGAATTCACACGTCGAGCAAAATGGCGACGATGTGGTAAATCGGGAATTTTAAATTACTCACCGATCTTAACGAAAACAATGCACGCCAATCGCTCGTGCCATGAGCACAACCAAAACGCGATGGCGATATAGGTGCTGAAACAATGGAAAATCGACGAGGGTTAAGACACACGACCCCAAGTGTATGGTCAGCATATGGCGAGGAAAAATTCAACCAGCAAAATACTCACGATTTCCCAAAATATTACTGTTGCACGGCTGCTGACATCACTACCAAGTGATTCCAGCCAGGGGTGGACCCTTGAAATATTCCAATCTAATGATTGGCACGGAATAGAATATTATTCGTGCATCATCTTGGTGACTTCGGTCGGAAAGTGAAAATTACATATCCCAAACCGGAAACGTCAAAATAATCTGACAGACGGGGAAATAAGGTCCAACTGTCAAACTGATGGTCTATGGTTTTATCGATCACTCTACTAAATCCTAGCCAATCTATCAAATATCTAAAGTGTGTGTACTGCATTACCGTGAAAACTTCCAAAAAATGACGAGAGAGGTCGACACTATGTAGCGAGTAGAAAATACTCGTTACACCATGCAGTGTGTCAGGTGGTACAGCATAGAACTGTTTCGGCAAGCCGTCAATACTGCACTTTAAGTGCACGCATTTACAACAAAGTCCAAAAAACATTAGGCATTTACCCGTTCAAATACAGGGAAGTAAAAGACAAGGTGACAAAATGGCTGATAACTTTGAACTACACCGACACTGAATCCCTTCTTAACAGTATGTCTTGAATCATTCTAACACAAGTATAAGCCATTCAGAATATTCTCACGTACTAAAAACAAACCAACGCAAACCCCCCCAACCCCCCCACTCCACCCCCTGCACAACCCACCTCACACACAACACACACACAACACCCACACCCCCACACTCAACACATACACCCCCACACACAACACCCACATACCACATACTTACACACTTTAAGCCAAGTTTCTGATAACACTAAATAGTAAAAAAAAAAAAAAAAAAAAAAAAAAAAATTTAATACCTTATATTATGTCTACTGTGCATTAAAAACAACATATTATAAGTAATACCTATTTAATGTATATTTGCGACAGTTACAAGCTATGAAGGAACACTGACTCCCAAAATACAGGTTTTAACCTAGTTTGGAAGCCAACGGTTTCAAATTTGTGTATTGTTTGCCAGTCTTTGTACTTAGTTTTAAGCACCTTGTAATTTGTTACTGGTATTTAATAAAAAAAAAAAAAAAATGAAAAATGAAATGAAATGCTACCGTCACGACAGTTCGGCTACCTGGTTCTAACAACCAGTGGTGGAATCATGGCCCATGAAGAAGCCAGAAGGAAACATCTTGGAGGAAAAAGAATCATGGCGAGATTCATACATTCATTTGTATGAAAAATAAAAATTAATTTAGAGGGTTTAAAATATTTTCCAATGTAAAGATAGGAGTAGATCCAGGAGTAGATTGATATACTTACCATATTTTTAAACCCCCCCACATAATTAAAATATTACGAAATGAAAATAACACTTTTTCGTTTCATCTCGATGCCCATTGTGATTTAAAAAAAAAGGAAGTGAGAAGCGTCGTTAACGGATCTATCAAATTGGCAGACAAGTTATGTGACAGGTGTGAGGAAAAAAATAATTATTATTTGTGACATTATTTCCCATAAAACGATGCAATTTCAGTGTAAGATCTGCGGAACGGCGACTGTCAGTGTCACTGTTACTGTCAGTCGCCGTTTCGTTCTGAAATAATAAGCTTTTCGTTAAACTATTTACTTTTTTTTGCGGGTTTTAAAAATATTGTAAATGCCTGAAGATCCTCTTTAGGTACGGTACCCAAGAGTATATGAATTAGAATTTCAACTTCTCTAAATATCTTAATTTTTTTGTACAAATCCTGCCATGATTCTTTTAGGATTTTTTTCTAAGTTTACTCAATATAAATGAAAATTACAGAAAGTGAGCAAGTGATATGTGCAGCAAAAAACATGCGGGAATTTTAAGTTAAGTCGCGGAGCGTATAATGTATTGAAACATTCGCAACTAATGACGTCAAATACGTTGAAAGCCCTTTTAAGTCATGCCCCCATATTGGTAAAATTACTTTCTTGCTAGCTTCTTATATATGTGCATATTTCAGACGTTTAAGCGTGAAAGACTACCAAACATCCATCCATCCTCAAACTTTCGTATTTATAATATTAGTAGGATTAGGAGGTGACGTGGCGGTTACGTGGAGATATAGAAATTTAAACCAACGTAACCAGTCAACATAAAAAAAAAGTATATTCTTAATAGAAAAAAAAGGAGTGGGTAAGTTTATGGTCACAAAATTTTCTCTAACTTCCCCTGGGAGTTGCACAGTACTCTCCTGGCTCAGCCTTGGGCACGAAGATCACAGCGGTGTGCCACGCTGAAGACGCCAGGTGTGGTGCCGGTCGGCAAGTGATGTTGCCAAACTCGTAGTGAGCTCGACGCAGCCACGCGGGATAAATAGAGACCCGGGGCGGAGCTCGTTAATGTCAGGAAGAGCGGTGGTGCGACACCCAACGTTGGGATGCCTTGGATGTCCGCGGATTTAGAAAATCCAAGTGTTCAGCCGGAACTTTGGGCCCCAATATGGGGTTACGAATTCACCGAATTTAATACGGTTGACTAATCTAAGTCAATAAAATACTGTACTGGCAGGAAAATAAAATGGCGAAGAACACACGTATACGATACAGTTTCTGTCCAACCTTGTATCTCCGCCAATGCCGGAACTCGAAAAGGGGACTGTCATGACAGTTGCCATGACTTAAATACGGCGAACGACATAGACAATAATTTTATTGTTCGTTTCACTCGTTCAGATATCGTAATTGGGTGGGCTTTACTAGTACATTAGAACTATTTAGTAACCTAGGACGTCCCTAATATTAATACAGTACGGCCGCCGTATCTTGGCAGACCTGAAGTTAGCTGTTTGGCTGCGCAATGGATCTTTTAGGAACGAAATTATCTACTGCGCAGCTAATCGGCTTACTTCAGGACCGCCAAGATACGACGACCGTACTGTACGTCTGTGGCTTGGTTTGACATTTATTTGTTATTGTGAGGTTAAATGTTGGTATTTGGTTGTGATTTTTAATTATTTTCAGCAAAGTAACGATACAACGTTACAAGGAATATTAGGATTATCTCCTGCTTACTGTTGTCGATAACGGGGTAATATATAAAGGAGATGGATACGATTTTTTACAATCTTGGGCCTTGGGCCTTGTTGTAAAGATATGTAAGAGGTGTCCATTAATAGTTTATAATAGCCTATCACTGAAAATTCTGTGGATTTTGTAAATCTGAGAACAGAGTTCTATAAGATTTAATAAAAGTGAGATACACAATAACTCGGCAATAACCTTTACTAAACAGCTGATTTACGAAATAAGATTAATATTTAATTTTAGCCATTTATTTTTTAGAAAAGAAGAATATTAGGATCTCACAAATCTATGATTAAAAGATCATCCAACACGACCACCATACATTCGGTGTCCGATATCACTCCTACAAAAAGTCGGTCGTCTAAGGTCCCATTACAGACATTTATCGACTATAGTAATCGATAACCTGTTTTATTCATGACATAAACTTATTTTATAGTTTTCTCGTCTTCTATTGAGCAAAAGGTTGGTATTTAGAAATTGAAAAATGAAATTCTTTTTTTAAACCATATGTCAACTTATTACACTCAGGCCCGGAAATTGCCGTTTCCTTTGTCAATAACATTCAAACATTGCCTTTAGATTCGTTACTGTGGAACAAAAAAAAGCTGAAGGCGTAGCGCGTGAAAATGAAGTCCTGTTGCAGAGAAGGAAAGGACCCAGTGGAGACTTACCAAATAACGCGACCACTATGACGGTACGTGCATAGAAAATGTTAATTGTACAAGTTGATAAGCAGCTCGTCTTTTCGCCATTCTAAATCAGAGAATGACTTATATATACAAGATGATTTTTTATGCACGCACCAAATTTCTCAGGGTGATAGTACCCATGAAATTGAATAACTTTCTCCAAAAAACATGGGTCGAAATATTAAAAAAAAAATCGGACTTCCCATACAAAATCGATCAGCTGACTATTGATTTTGTATGGGAAGTCCGATTTTTTTTTTAATATTTCGACCCATGTTTTTTGGAGAAAGTTATTCAATTTCATGGGTACTATCACCCTGAGAAATTTGGTGCGTGCATAAAAAATCATCTTGTATATTATACTAACTGACCCGACAGACGTCTTGTCAATTGATTTTCAATTTTCTCATCGTTTAAACCTTCTTTGGTTCATCATCGTCAGCCTGAAGATGTCCACTGTTGAACAAAGGCCTCCC
The DNA here is from genome assembly GCA_947361185.1 of Charanyca ferruginea. Taxonomy (NCBI): domain Eukaryota; kingdom Metazoa; phylum Arthropoda; class Insecta; order Lepidoptera; family Noctuidae; genus Charanyca; species Charanyca ferruginea. The sequence goes on along the minus strand of OX376059.1, from coordinate 12,165,035 downwards.
CCATAAATGGGGGGCGTTTTCATAATCCCCACGCTTGGCAGGCGTCTTGGGCATCGCAGTGAGGTTGTTAAGTACACGGAAGCCGCTGCTGCCCGGCTTCCGGATTTTCCCTTAGTCGTCTTCGACGACACCCTCGGGATAAAATGGGGAGTGCTATTCTAGCCCGGACACACCACGGGCTTCTCTGGTTACTTCTAAAAAAACAAACTTCTACAAGTATTTCACCAAAATTAGCCAAATTGGTCCAGGCGTTCTCGAGTTTTGGCGAGACTAACGAACAACGATTCATTTTTGTTATATAGAATTTTTAATTTTTAAAAAATATGGTTACATCAATCATTGACCCTTTTTAACAGCCCCTAAACCATATCTCAATCTTTTGTAATACTAATATTTATTGTTGTTCCCAGGTGCCTTATCGTGTGGTTGACAACCCAGGTAGACTGTCCGCTGCTGAATGGGACCGCGTGGTCGCCGTGTTCGTTCAGGGACCAGCCTGGCAGTTCAAAGGGTGGCCTTGGGATGGCAACCCCGTCCAGATATTTGCTAACAGTAAGTTTAAGGCAGTGTATTGTTTTTTACAGTTAGAAATGTATGACCAAACCCAAAACAATCTGTCATAAGAATGTTGCTACTAGGTCTCAAGTTTGAATACCATTTTATGACTAAAATTACTAAGCAGCATATGAGCCTAATTAGATTACTTATTACGAAAAACTCTCAAATACTTTGTTGTGAATTTGTAACTGTATTATCTTTTTCTACTTCTAGTTTGTGCGTTCCACTTGAAGTTCGACGAGATGAAGTTGGATGCTAACGTGGCTCGCTGGGCGGTGACCGTACTCAACCTCAGTCGCACCAAGCGGCATCTCGACCGCGCCGTCCTCCTCGGCTTTTGGGAGACACTTGACAAGTAAGTACTGTTACATTAATAGGGTATTTTACTACGAGAAAAAATCTATAAATATGTTATTGAGACAGTTTAGGCATAAAGCAGTCGGAAAATGTAAGTTTTAGTTCATAAAATAACAAAACAAATTTTTAAATTCAATTCAAAGTTTTCAGTATTTTTAATCTGTTATAAAACACCGTGAAATAGTAGCGGCCATATTATTACGCCGTACGGCTGTGTAAACAAAAAATTGTCAACTGTCAGTCAACCGATTGGCGTAATATAGGCTTTGTACTTTTATTATTTTCTTAACCAACGTAATTTTTTCATTATTACACCTATTACAAAATATACTTTTAATAATTTTTAAATGATATACAATTATCATATTTAATATGAGCTCATTTGATACAAAACGAACTGACGTCATTTACGCTGAGCAATATATCGTCCAGTAAGAGGCGTTTTCGTCAAACTACGCGCGAAATTTGAAAATTTAAAATTTAGATGCATTTTTATGGCACTTATCGATTGAATAAAAATTTTGTGATTGTTTTGGTGGCATATTAGCACTACTGAATTTCATTGAGCCACTTTTCAAAAATGGGTGTAGGGTATTACACTCATTTTTGAAAAGTGGCTCAATGTGTTGCCACTATCTCTGTCCCAATTTATTTGATTTTAAAGCTCTAAAAAGAGGTAATATTGTAAACTTGAGTAGTTATTTACCTTATAATTGTCTACGGATGTTACAAGTTCGTACGTTTATAGTTCTCGTTGAGGTTTTCGCCCATTAGCATTCATTCAAAATGTACAGTCTTAGTTAGGCTTAACATCTTTTTCCTTTCTGTTTGTTATGAAACAAATGTGTAAACATTAAATCTTCGTAACTTTGTTTATAGTATATCATTTGTTCTCATTGTTTCAGGCACATGATGAAGAATAAACCGCACCTTAGGTTCTAAGTCCGTTGTAGCTATATAATTTTATCTAATAGTATATTATAATGCCATGTGAATATCAGAATGCCTTCAAAGCAAAGCGAATCTAAGTCAATTCATACCATTTAAGAAATATTTTGGCCAATTTGTTAGTGAACTGATATTATTATCTTGTGTAGTGTAAACAGTTGTTATTCAATAATATAGTATAATATGACATATTGATATACACATTTTCCTAGTTTTATAGCTGACAATACATCGTACTCTTTTGGATAATGGACCACTATGGTGTCATTACACCATGGAATATTTTATCGTCTACAATGTGACTACACTAATTATATTATGTGCAATATGTACTACTGTCGAAAATGTTTGTGTATATTTGTATACAAAGTCTATATTTAATGGCTTGCAAATACGATTTATATTTGAGTGGAAATGTTGAATGTTAAAAATAAAAATATATTTAATACTATAATACCATTTTTGACTATGCAATCCCTGCTTTATTTTAAGATTTTTTTATGTTATGATTTTCACGTAGACAATAATATAAAGTAGGTTCGTTCTTTATGTATAACATTTTGTAACTTACAGTAAGCGTATTTTTATTTTTTTCCATATTCTGTCTTTCTCTTACACATCTGCTCTTTTTTGCTGCAGCCGTATCGCCAAAATATTTCAAATGGTATAGAACTGTTCAAAGATCTGTGATCTTTGTTTATTGACAACAATAAATTGTTGAACATAACTCGCCTTTTTTATTATTTACTCGCACTTCACAACAGGACTTTAATAGTGATTGTTTAAAAAAAAGTCAAATTGGTTTATTTGTCTTTATTTAAAATTTCATTTCAATGGTAGTATATAACAATAAATAATTCTGATCTCTTTCAGAGATAAGTACACACATTTATATTATGTAAGTATATGTATGATTTATGATATTTTCTGTACACAAAAATAAAACCATTAGTTTTTACCATGACAATATATATCACATCGTTAGGTGTGTACTTTCTATGTGCCCCGTTTTTGCTTAGTATTTACTAACTGTACAAATTATGTAAGAGGATCAATAAATAAATATAATATTCTTTAAAATGTCCAAATAGCTAGATAATACAATGTAACAGCGTTCTGTTACATTACATTGGGCAACTTATAGAAATTAGCTTAAAAAAACTTTTTTAATCAATTGTAATGTGCCAAAATTGTAAGTTTGTCAAATTAATTGTAATAAAAAAACAAGTTTATAGTACAATCAATAAATATAAAAATATCTTCATTAAAAACTCGATAGTATAGCTTGCCCCGGTAAGGAATGATAGGACCAAATTTTACCAGTCGCAAACTTCAACCATTGAAATATTTTTAAAACTATTGTTAACACACACTTTAGTCTTTCAAAAGGGATAAAGTATCCAAGATTGATGAGATTTTTTCCATTTTAAATGTAAATAATGTTATAAGCCTTTTGTGCCTGCATTTAGAACTTTTATTGTACAATCAGCGATTGAGATTTGTTGCCATACTTAATAGCATTAAATTGATTGTACAAAGTGACACCAATCTACAAATAAGTACATGCTTTCTTGGGTAAAATCCTAGCGTATACCCTAAACAAATAGGTATGTCATAACTAATTGTTATCCCCTGTAAGAATTACACTTAATGCAAACCAATATCTATAATTAAATACGTATATTATCAAAATAAAACACATTGCTATACCCACTCCAATACTTCTAAAGTTAGCTATGTATGAATGAGTCGATGAGCTACAAACTATGAGTTTAGCACAATCACTCATAGTGTTGCGAACAGGGCTCCGAGTCGTATCGAGAACTACTGCATACCACTTGTCACTTTTACTACCATTGTGTAGTTGAGAATTAAGGACAATTCATGCAAAATATTCTCGATCAAGAGCTTATACATAGACAGTAGCCTCTGACAGAGCAAACTTAGGTACAGACAGCGTCATCAACTGCTTACCCCTTATCCGAAGAATTTTTAATGCGTGGGGGGTAAGCAGTTGATGACGCTGTCTGTACCTACATCTAAAAAACCTCTAATCTGTGTTTACATTAAAATATCTACGACTAACCAGCACAGGAGATTTATTTTTATTGACTGGAGCAACCTTTATGATGTTTCTAAAAACAGTTAACCTTTTGACCGCCACGTCAAAGAAGCAAAAACGCGCCCTCGAAACCAAGCTAATCTACATACTCTATGGAATTACGTGTCTGTCATTTAATCGTGACCGTGGCGTGCTGGGCACATTTTGGTTTGTCATCTATACGTGACTGTAGCGGTCAAAAGGTTAATTTACGGTAATACCTAAGACCAGTAAGACCTTCCTATTGTAGGTAGACCATTGACATAGGTACTTAGTTCAAGTTTAGTTTTGAAAGTTGAGTCATTAGTGTTGCCACAAGTACCTATCGTGTAATTGATCCATTATCCTTAACCCTCACCTCTCACGTCATATTATTCATATTAGTTGCTATCGTTATCACCTTGTGGCGCAGCGTCAACACCTCGAAATGCATGTCCCCATAGGAATGATTCGTGCAAACTAATGAAATGAACGACGTCCTCACTAGGTACCTAAGTTTTTGCAAAAAATATTGCCATTTGGCTTTCACATCTTCAAACACTGCTTTAATTACCAAATACATTTCATAAGTACATTTTTTCTTAAAAACAAAAGAAAAGTCTAAAGAAGCTTTACGCTGCAACAACATCAAAATACCATGTAATTTTTAAGTCATAACACGATATTACATAATTATATTTTTACAGCAAGTTATTGCATTTACACAATATGTGGGCAATAATTTTGAATAAGGAACATACCTTTCAGTCAAAAAATTATAATTATCAAATTTTAATTAAGTAACTATAGGTAAATCACCACCTCCAAGAAATTGAGGTATTTAGTTACAAAATATAATTATTATTTTTTATAACATTACCTTTATAAACTTCCTCGAGGTTAGGTGAAACAGGACCAAAAATAGTTAACAATGTACGAAATCCAAATAATACTTAGATATGGTACAATAAATCGACGAGTAATTTTGTCACAATTGCTTCTTTTAAAGTCCAGCTCCGACTTCTTCCTAATATTCGAAGGTTGTTGATGTTGGCACTACCTCCAGCACCATTTGCAGGAAAACTGTTATTTTATCTGAAACACAATTCGAGGTCTGTTAGATATAAAGTTCAACAATGTAACATTTTTAGAAGAATGAAATATCGGCACCTAGGTTAAATGCAGCCGGTAGCCAACATAAAATAAAGAAATGTTTACCCATGAATGGCAAAGAGTAACCCCACTTGACGAACGGCACGTACACCAAGCCGCCGGTGCATATGAAAGCCGTAGCGTACAAGTACTCCCACTGGGGCTTGTCCACAATCGGCGCCACCACCAGGTACGTCGAAACCAAGAGCACGACGTACGGAATTATTATCGGCACCTAAACAAATATGTGTATTTATTAAATCACCAAACATCAAGTCTGTAACTCTGCATGCTCCGAAAAGGCCAGAAGGGTTAGCAGAGTCAGTAGGTAATCTACTTACCCTTCTGGCCTTTTTGGAGCATACAGAGTACACCACCACCTACTCACTCAGTAGTGACTAGGTGGTATCGCCAAAATCAAACAATTTGCTCATGGGGGGACAAAACAAATGGTCCCTAAACGTCCAGGTAATGGATAGGGTGATTAGATAGATTAACGAATCAATGGAATTTTATTGGGTCTAACTATACCGTAAAGGCGGGTTACTTTAGCTATTTTTTTCAAATAATTTTCTAATTTGGTCTGTAGTTTTTATTGGTATTATTTTTTTAGTGTTATTAAAAGTCATAAAGAGGCTCAAGGATGTAATCAACAAGATCCGAAGTGTATTTTAGAAATATGATAAGCGTATTCTCTTTTTTTTTTCAATAAAGTTTGGGCCAAAATTGTTCTTAGAAAAGTGTTACTTTAACCCCATGAACTTTATTGGTGAAAAATCGTACTTGCAGTTATCAGTGGCCAAAGAAAACATCAAGGGCGGTAAGATTGAATATCCAGAAGGGGTTTAATGTAAGAAAAAAGTTCGAAATAAATTAAAATACGATGTAAAATCAACATTATATATTTAAAAAAAAATTACAGTAAGAAAATATCTAAAAAAATGTTACGTACAACAAGATCAAGTCGAGAACGTAAAGCTCCACGAAAAGCTGATGGCTCGGTCAGGGCTCCAACGTATCCTGCAGTAACTTTTCGATTTGACGTACGGGCGAAACCCGCAAGTCTTTGTCTCGACAACCATCTAAAACTACCTGCATTTTCTCTTCCAAATGAAGAGCAAAATGCTCTATTATTCTCTCCAGCGGCATCGTCAACTTGTAAGTAGTTATGATTCAGGTTCAAAGACGGGTACCTAAATCTAGATTTTTCTCTCTTTCACTACATTTTTCTTCAACGATCTGTACTTCCTCTACGGATTGAAGGGGAGTAAAGTCTTTAAACCAAAGTCAAAGTGCTGCGAGGAATGTTAAACAACTCTGCAGCTGCTCTTCGTGTGAGTACTTTTGATTGGATTGCATCCAGACATTTTTTTAAATCTGCCTGGGTGTAGTCGACATACCGACGACTGCCAGGGTTTCGTCTGTACACGGATGGCATCAGGAATGTCGCTTTGTATTATGGTTCTGTAACAAATTGATCAAAGATATAAAGTTATTCACTAATAAACTTCGCAGGGTTACTTTGGCCCACAGGCCTAAAGTTACCCGAAGAAGCGGTCAATGTATACCGATTTTCTAGATCTGTTATTTAAGTCCCAAAACATAAGTAAATCGTCTTTAAAAAACAATTGCTATACTCCTACATACATGCCTAAGAAAATAAATAACAATCCAATTGGAAAACTTACCAAAATACAGCATAACACATAAAAGTTTGCAGCAGAAAAAATCGCCGGTGTTATTGTCAAAACTTCAAATGGCGCGAATATGTAGCAAAATTCACTAGAGTCGGTAAAACAGTCCCGCAAGTACGCGTCTATATCGCCATCTATTAGTTACCGAAAGAACTATGACGATCGGTTGTGTGGTCGCGACACGGCGGGCAGTTCAAACATTTTCTCAATTTGGGCCAAAGTTATGCCCTAGAGTCAAAGTAACCCGCCTCTACGGTAGTAATATCAGGGATAACATTTTGATAAAAGTAGGTACTTACGTAGTTGCTTTTAAAAATTATTTCACCAATGGGAAGCTACGTTATCCCTGAGTGCTGCTATAGGCTATATTTTATTACCAAACAGTCACCAATAATAACTAGTGTGACTGACACTGGCTTGGCCATCATGAGGGATTTTTATTTTGATAACACAAAAAATGAATCGCTAATTAGTCGAAATTTGTCGCAAAATATCAGAATTTGTCGGTCACTGGTTCAAAAGATATAAGGGTTTATAGGCCGATCTGGAGTGTCTCCCCAGCTTGGCCACATTTCTCAAAAACTAGGACATCTAGCGAAGATCTGTTTTGTTCCAAAATTAATCGCTAATTAGTCGCAATTTGTCGCCAAGTCACAGATTTAATCGGTCTTAGTTTAGAAGATATAATGAGTTCAATTAGTAAGGTAGGTATAGTCCAAGAGCTAGATCGAAGAGTTCACGACAATCTCTTCGATCTAGCTCTTGAAACACTCAGGAAACACCCTTAAACCCAGTAAACCCTCATATCTTTTGAACCAGTGACCGCCAAATTCTGATAGGTATTTGGCGACAAAATTCGACTAATTAGCGACAAATTTTTTGTATTATCAAAATTAAAATCCCTGATGGTGGCCAAGCCAGTGTCAGTCACACATTTTGTTACCCCTAACAGTTTGATATTAAAATTGTTATTTTTTGTGGTCTAACAAAAGTATTAACATTCTTACCTTGTATGGTCTGGGTGCATGCGGTTTGGTGCGCCTCATAACGATCAGGGCAAGCATCGCGCCTCCGTAGAAGATCCACGCAGTGAAAGAGAAGAAGTCAATCAACGAGTCTATTGTTCCGTACAGCACCATCGCCATTGCTATCAGAGACTGAAATTTCACGTAATCATAAGTACGATCGTTGCTTGTTATCGAATTCGATAGACATGTGCCAGTTATAACTTACATGGAATATCAATCCAGGTGCCGGAGTGAAACGACGAACATGAACGTACGATAAGATGTCCAGTAAATGACCTTCCCGAGACGCTGCGAAGCACAACCTGAAAAAACAAAGTGAACATCGTCAGTCGTTGAAAAGTAATCAGAGGAAATTACTCAAGCAGTTAGCAGTATTAACTGATTTTAAATACTGTGTGCGTGAGGGAAGGGGTAAACAGGAAGTAAACACAATATCGTGTGTTAGGACAAATATAGGGTCTGGTCACGTACCTTCCAGCGACAAACAACGTGCCGTTAGCGGATCCGAATGTAGAGATAGTGACGGCGAGCGGCATGAGCCAGGCCAGCGGTCCTAGCAGACGATTCCCAAAGGTGACGGCCACCGCCTCGCTGTCAGCCATCTCACTGACTGACATCACAGCCAAGTAGGACACGTTCACCAGAGCGTAGCACAGAGTCACCAACGGGATGCCAATTATTATGCTCATCGGTAAGTTTCTATAAGTTTAGTAAAACGCTCAATTATTAACCTACACACTAACATTTTCAAATAAACAAGCAGTACCTATATCTTAAGCGCCAATTAATTTCCTTGTCTAAATTGAATTGAACTTGAAAAACGAACTTGGCTTAGCCTTTGAGGGTAAGGTCAGGTCACAGCTGGTTACGAGACTTGTTTCAATTTGAACTCAAGTACCTCAGGATAAATGGTGTTAATAAATAACATGAGAGGTTCCTGACAGGGACTTGAAACGTTACTCAAAATAACGTTTTACGTCGTAGGTACTGTACTTTTACACCTGCTGTGCTGTAGGTACCTTTAAATATTGTTCTATGAAAATTATATTCTTTATCGTTATTTTTATGTTACGCTTTTGGTATCGTTACAAATTTTGGAACGTTATGTGAAAACATTAAGTGTAAGTAACGTAACGAAATTCCTTTCTGTTTCAAGTTCCTGGTTCTGATTACATTGTTGGTGAGTGTACCTTCAACACGAGTAAATATAAAAAGAAACAAACGGTTAATTACGTAAAGGCAAAGTTAATTTATAAGAATAATAAGCACTTACCTGGATGGATTTTTAATTTCCTCAGTGACATAGTTCAGGTTATTCCAACCATCATATGCCCAGAGGCCAGTGTAGAAGGCTGTGGCAATGTTGCCCAGCGTGGCCGTGCTACTTGCGAAGTTGGGCTCCTGTAAATGTCGCGTATTACCTGCACCATATCGAACAACCAACCGTCAGTGTTTGAACAAATATTTACAACCCATTAGGAAAATTAAAAAGGTAAGGTTACCTAATGCTGGATACGTAGGGTTTGAATTAGGTGGCTAGCAATGGTGATTCATTTGCTATGCTAATATGAACTGCTTTTTGTTATTTTCTTTTTTGGTTCAATGCAATGCAAGTTTATGCAAGAAATGCAAGTAGGTATGATTAGAAGTAAAGCTCGAAGTAGGTATATTTTCGACACGCCCCGTTGGTAAATGTCTCGAATGATGATTTAAAGCTCTTGAGTGTGAACATGTGTTTTACTCATGTGATAGGGATTGCATTACCTAATATTAACTTATAAGCTCCGCCGCCCACTATTATAGCAATCGCCACCAGCTTAGCTGCCGTAAAGATGTTCTGCACATTCGTAGCCAAATTGACGCTGTAGCAATTAACGGCTAATATCATCACTGCAAAAAAGAAATTTAAAATTAGACTTGAGTATTTATGGTTTCCAACGGATGACAACTTTTTGACTTCCATTAGCACTACAGCTATATATCAATTTGTGTTCGCCTATGTCGATCTTTAATCAAGCATATTGAAGACTAATAATTTGTATGAGGTTCGGCTATTACGTACCAATAGAAATGACCGCGACAAGTTTGACGAGGCTGCTCGGCGGTTCACATTCCGATACGAATGGTTCCACGGCGTATTTTGCGAAACTCAGACATATTATAGCCATCTGGGATGGCTTCAGTACTAATGTCGATACCTGCAATAAGAAAAACACATGCGCGGTTTAGTTTAGTGTTTAAAATGCTTAATAAATTTGCCTTCATTTAATTTTATTAAATGATGGTGCCTGAAGATGGTCGGCGTCGCCGAGGACGGCCCAGGAAGAGGTGGCGAGATGATCTAGACGCGTACTGCGGGGATTGGTTCGAGGTGGCGAAAGAAAAGAATACCTGGAAAGACTCGGGGAGGCCTTTGCCCAGCAGTGGGACACACAGGGCTAATGAAAAAAAAACACAATATTTACCCATGAAAACAGAAATGCGGGAGGTCCTCCGAAGGCATCCATAAAGTAGGCGTACTCAGCGCCTGACGACGTGTTCATTGTTCCCAACTCCGCGTATGCGAGCGCTCCTAATGAAAATAAATCAACATTAATATAAGTACATTAACATGAGAATAACATCTACATTAATAAGAGTGCGAAAAATAAATTCATGATGTTCATGACCTGGTACAAATGATGGTACCTACGTGCTACATGCCACGACTAGCTACAGGCTACAGCTATCTAAGTACAGTAAAACAAGCAAATCAATTACGACAATGACAATATATAAAATGTAATGTATTTACTGAAGCCGGCAACGATAGGTAGGTACAAAGTTGATAGGATTCTTTGATCTATCAATTTGCAATCTCATCCGTCTGTACGTTACAATGTTATTAAACATCCCGATAAATACTTAGGCACAATTGCTTGTTGAGGCAATTTGATGATTGAAGTACATCGAGCAATCCCGCGATTGATTAGTGAGTAGGTACCTACTTATTGTTTCATGTGCCACTTACCAAGCAGCGAGAGCAGGCCACATGCCATCCAAATGATGAAGCTAATGCCCACTGAGCCGGTGCGCTCCAGAAGCCCAGAGGGCGAGACGAATATTCCTGAACCTGTAAAAATAAACACAGCTGTATATATGCAATTTATTGCATACATATTTTCATGTTTTTGTTTTTTGCCGGGAATGGGACGTATAATTCGATGCAATGGGAATGTTTTGTTTCGACGTAATTAACTCCATTGGTATCTTCCCATTTTGACTTATTATTTCACATGTAGAGCCTTTCTAAATCACTACTGTTGCTGACTAGATATTTTGGTGCAATGAAAAAAAGAAAATATATCATGGTTTTCCCTTATCCAACTGACTTGAAAGTTTTATCCTTTTCAAATGGCACTATCTATGGAGAGAATTTAGGAGCTTGCATGCCTTTTCTTGGCTTTTTTTACCAGAACACTCCGAATTGTTTCAATCGTTATACCGGCACGTGGTTTTAGCATTTTGGCACTGTTCATGTTCGGCGCTATGTTCAGTGTTGACGACCGTGTCGATTTAAAGAGATCAATCTTCAAAAACAGACAGATCGCTGGCCCAAAGCCTATTGTCACCTATTACTATCAACAAGTAGTACCACTTCCCATAATTTCAGTTTATTTTGATAGTTTGTTTCACGTAAGTATAAGCATAAGACGCGTGACTCAAGTATAATTAGAACATTGCAACTGTGTTATAATTGTTCTCTATTTTTCTTTACATATGAGTAGGTACCTAAATAAATAAAAGATAGTAATAAAAGATAGTACCTACATTATACCACAGCGGCTAAACCAGGAAACGCAATTACGTTTTTCTCATATGCCCGTCGTATTAAATTCAATGCTACGGGTACTAATTATAATTTATTTAGATTATTATAATTAATTACGTATCTTGCGTAAGTAAATGTTTATCTTGAGCCAGATGCACATCTGAAAATTTTTTCGTCGAGCCAATATGCCCGTGACGCTGGTGCGGTAAGCACGTGTGACGGTAACATGAAATAAACAATCACGTGATGAATTATTAATTAAATATGTCGCGTATGTCATAATATTTGCGAAAGGCTCTACTTTTTGTAGGCGAAGTTAATATTTGTTAGGAAACACCTATACCTACTTACATTGTAGTTGTAACTGTATGATAAATTTTATTGTAAAACATTATGTATAGACCATTTAAAACTCAGCTAAAATGTTTTAACATATATTTTAAGCACAATATCTGACATTGAACAAGGTATTCATACACCTACTTTTGACTATAGAAATTGGAATCCTTGATTAAAATATTTTTAAAAGGATTCCTGTGTGCCGAATAATTACCGTCTCCAGTGACAAAAGGTATGGGTCGGGTCGCACTCAACAGAATAACATTACAATTGAACAATAACATGGGTAAGGGAATTTAGCGTTTTCCTCAACAAAATATCAAAGCTGGTTTATTGTAGGTATAAGCAAGGTTAGGTACAATGTGTAAAGACGTCATACCGATCATAGTGCCGACGATTAGAGCCACCCCACTGAAGAGTCCCACCCGTCTCTTGAGGTGAACAGGGTCGTCCGGAGCTGCGTCCGACCCCTCCAACTGCGTAATCCAATTAAAAAAAAACACGTTAGACTATTTACCAAAACCAGAAAGGTTATTGTAGATGGCACTTTCTGAAAAGAAAAATATCGTGGCGTCTGAACGATTCGTATAATGGTTGTGCAGTTGCATCTTTATGAGGACTAATAGCCATGACAGTAGGAAAGTATTCCAAGAAAATACTTGTATTCCACAAAGTGGATAAAAAGTCCCCGTAAAAGACGATTCAAGAAAATTTTACAGAGTCAAAAAGGACAAAATAATCTACTTAGGTTCTGTTTAGAGCTTTGTAAATACAAAGGTATGTAGAGCTCGCGACTTGGCCGAGAAAATTTCTTGACACAGAAGGACACTGTAAATAGTGAAGGCTTTATTGAATTTATTTTTTCTCTCAAGAATGTTCAGGGTAGACATTTTGCAAATAAGATTTTCCACTTCAAACAGTTGCAGAATTTTCTAATAAAACAAGGTATATCATTTTCCAGTCGCCAAGTCGGGTTTATGATTATGACCCTTTCTCAAAATTTGTTTATGAGTGGGTAACCTACGTAGAAAGAAAGAAAGAAAAATGCGTTTATTGGCATTACGTAGGTACTTAAAATAAAATACAACTTAAAACTACAAAAAACAAAAAACAGTGAATATAATGCCAAAAGGGCCTCAGTTCAGCAAATTCGAATAGGTGATAGCACCTATTCCTAAATAACTAAATAGATAATTACACGGTAAAAGGAGTATGCATTTCAAGTGATAAATCAAAAATCGAAAATGGAATCGTAAAAACTGATTTTTACGTGGCTCCCACACTCATCTCAGTACCACTCAGAAAAACAATTTTGATTCTTCAATCAAGCTAGCTTTGGTGGGTAAAGTGATTTAATAGTTCGTGTCTCACAACGGTAAATGTTCATCATTCGTTTTCCACCGACTCAAAGTGAAAACTTTATTTCAACATAGCAGGTTCGTTTCAAGTATCTGGGCCATTAACTGCAGGGGTTAGTTTTCCACCCAATGTTAAGAGTTTTTAGAGGAGACAGTCAGGTGAGCTAACGTTAGAGAAGTGCATCTGAGATGTTTACTAAGCTAGTGTAAGTAGTAACTAAGTACCTACCTAGTGTGAGTTTATTTGCACTGCTCGAGCTTCGGCCTATCCTATGTTATCAACAGGGTAAATTGTATGTAGCACACAGAGGCACAATGCACCCTTCAAATGAGTCTATATTAAAAAGGAGCGTAACCTCTGAGAATTAGAAGCCATCATTAGGTCACCATAACATTATCTACTAATATCACCTTGTTATTTTTTTGTTTGACTCTCCAGAATTACTATACCGATTCCGAAAAGTCTTTCTTTTATTGGAAGCTACGCTATCCTTGAGTGTAAGTATAAGCCATATGTCATTATTATAAAAGAATAGGGATCTGTAATCTTTTACACGGACGATGCCGCAGACAAAAGCTAGTATTCTAATATAACGGGGTCCTGGTGACCGCAGAGCTCTAAGCTCATGCAGTGGTGGCAAAACTGGTTTTAAGTTTCGGCCTTCACCGTTACACAAGACCTGCTTACGTGTATGTGGTGTGTGTGTGTGTATACCTTGTCTCCAGGGTTGACGTTGCCGTCGGTGAGCGCACCCGCTGCGCCGTCTTCTGCGTCGCACTCTGCTGAGCACCCGCGCCATACCAATCCGCCTTCGCGTGCGCTCCCTGCGTGCAACGAAACAAAATATATTAACTTATATCAGAAGTTGTTAGTTGATTTGTAAGAAACAGAAAAACTATGAAAAATATGTTAAGTTTCACACTTTCCGAACCCATTCAGAATTGATGGTCTACGAACTCTACGACGTAAGTAGACGATCCGCCGTAGACCGTAGACATAAAACGAATAAGGCTATTCTATCCCAATGCTATCCATATGCAATCAATCTGTTTTTTATATTGCTCAATTAAGTAAAACTTGGGTTTTAAGTAATTTATTTCAACGAAAATGTATATAAATTGACAATAACAAAAATATTGTCTTAAAAAGTCAATATGTTGTGCTACAAAAGTTAATGACAGAAACGAATCGCTGCGAAACCGACTCCACGTAGTCTTGTCTGCCCTACAGTGTAATTTAAATCCGCGTAGGCGCAGAAGGGCGAGGCGGCCCACGAGCTGAGGAGCAGGTAGTTTTAACACTCGCGCGCCACCGCGGCTGAGGCTGGCCGGCGAAGTACTTCCCACAGCGGCGTAGTACAGTAGGTAGTTCGGCCAGTAAGCCGAAGGTGTGGGGGTGAGCGTGAATACCATCTGCAACGATAAGATCGCGTGGGACCGCCGGAGCCCCGCAACGCTGAAGCCGTGACAGAAACCATGCCTGCTGCATGTGGCATGCTCGCTTGCTTGATGCATGCTTGCTTGCACGCTGCATACTTGCTTGTACGCACGCGCAGTAGGTTTGCTTAGAACTGAGACCCCCATTCTTGGTAATAAATTTTAAACAATATAATGGTAAAGAATATTTGATTTGTTATTCTATGATAATGATATGATTATTCTAACATTAAACTTTATTTAAAAAACTTCAAAGTAAGTATAAGTATTTTGCGTATTGATTATTCTTTGAAACGAAATTATAAGTAAACATTTTGACAAATTTGCAGGCCCCTTAATGTCCCAGTTATCCAGGTTTCACTGTACTTTGACTGCTTAACAGCCGGATGTGGACATATCTAATACCTTTAAACGAGCAATACACATATAATCATAAGTACTCATATATACATTAGTATAATCTGAATCTCGGAAACGGCTCCAACGATTTTCATGAAATTTAGTATGTAGGGGGTTTCGGGGGCGATAAATCGATCTAGCTAGGGTTCATTTTTGAAAAAAACCCGAAATAAAAATACCGAGCGGAGCTCGGTCGCCCAGATAGCGACATTAACAAGAAATATGTCATGTATTCTTTTGTTAAATTGGGGTATGAATATTAGATATAATGATTGTTGATGTTTGTATTGTAATTATTTTCTATTGTTCATTATTATCTAATTGAATGTTTTTAATATCATTAATTGTTAACTACACGTGATGTCGTAACTGAAATGTTGATAGTAGGTAATTGAAATTATTATACATACTATTATATATAAGACAGCCACCGATGCTTGTATTTCTGGTGCATAATAAATAAAAGAAAAAAATAAATTAAGTACATTCCGAAAAAATAAAACTATGTAATAAAAAAAAAATGTAAGTCGTTATCTACCAAAGTACTTATATTAAGACATTGTATAAAATCCTAACAGGCAGAAATAAAAATTATAAATGTATTAAAGATTCAGAAAAATCCATTCAAGAAAAATATTTTTGGCAACCAAGCCTACAACATCCTAGCACAAAGTACGTAAGACTGCGTCGCCGATTTTGTGATCCTAGGTAGTAAAGTTTCATGGAAAATAATTTTTGTATCGGAAATCTACGTGGGCAAAATCGACAAATGTTATCTACTTATTAACAACTAAGTAATTAGCACAATCATTGAATTATTATGAATGTTTGGTACCTATACCTACTGCCATAAAACGCTGATTTCGAAAAATGCGAAACTAAGTATTATGCAGACGCAGCGCAAGCACACATCTATGTAAACATGAACAGACCACAAATATTAAATAAAAGAGCATTTACTTATTTCAAAGAATCGAATTTCACTTTCACTATAATATCCCGTTAATTATATTGACATATCAAATACTATAATAGTAACCGGTCACTAAAAATAACAACAAACAATACCACGAAGTGCAAAAGGATAATAACGACGTTTCCTGTTACATTCCAAAACATTATTAATAAAAATCAACACATTACCATTTTTCTTTTTCAAATCCATAAAATTTTATGTATCCGTAGGCAATCACTATTAATAATGTTTGATTAAGTTTTATGTTATCGATGATAGAACCACGTTGTAACTACAAATTTAAATAATAAATACTAGAGTGACTAACTGTGAAACGTTATAGTTATTATATTTTATACTGCACTAAGACACTTAAAACCACAAGACACGTTATATTTGAAGGACTATTTCTAATAAACTGATTTATTAGATGAACGTGTGCTTAGACGTTGAAGGCAGACAGAGTAAAGAATGATTTTATTTTAAGGAAGATGGCTAAAATAAACACAATACCTAAGTCGCCGTGTAAAACCCAGCTGAATTCACCAATCAGTGTCCTGTTTACACCGAAGGCGTCGTCGTGACATAATTAACCTGGGCCTTACAACATTCATATTGATAATAATAAATACCAGGGAAGTACCTACGCACTTTCCACTGATAAGGGGAAAATATATTAATTTATTTTCACTGTTAAAATTAGTCATTAATTTGCGTTTGCTTCCAAAATTGTGATAACAAGAATGGCTACGTGATTTCTTGGGCGTAAAACGTAATGTGTACGGACATAACGGTAAGGAATGATTCGATTTCTTCGAAGCTATAAATAAAGTTTACACAGTACTCAGGCTTTGTCTAGATCTGCGATACATGTAAAGACTGATTAAAATAATTATCTAGATTTCCTAGAAGGAACAGTATTTAATTAGCTATTTGTAATCATCATCATCATCTTCTTGCCGTTGTCCCACGTTACTTGGGGTCAGCCCAACACGTTTTCTTCTTCCATTCCGTCCTGTCAACCGGCATGATATTATACTGACTTTCTTCTCATTCTCCACACAATTTTCTTTTCTTCGGCCTTCCTCTTTCTCTCTATCCATCCACATTAATTTGCCATTTGAAATAATTAGTATGGGTGTATGGGTGCCGAGATGCGAAGGTGCCGAGATGGAACTAAACCTACCGAATTACCTAAGGGGGATCTTCACAAATGTTGTTGTGCTATACTGAAGATAATAGCTCGGTTTAAATTATAAAAAAATCGTAAACTTCTTTTTATACATTTTAACATAATCGTATACTACTTTTATAACTTTTATACCCGGTTTAAGTGCTACTGACACTAGATTTATTAAATCTTGCTTATTTCTCGGGCAAAATTAGAAAAAAAAATGTCAGCGTTTTGAAAGCTCTACCTACATTATCTTTTATGAACAAAATAATATTCTTCAAGTAATCTTAAGTATTATTATTTGTGTCGCTATTTCGATACAAAACGTCACCAAAAAAAAAAAAACATATCATTCAAGTAATTAAAATCAGAAACTTGGCAAACATTCAGTTACACCTACTATAAAATAACAATACGGATTACACGCGCATTTTGTTATTCTAATGTTTAAAATAGAACATTTTTCAGACCTTCGCATCTACTAAAGTTTCTAGTGCTACAGTCTGAAATAGTGACAGTCACGCCCATTGATGTCACACAGGCAATATAAATTGAGTGTGAATATTGTACTGTTAGATTCCCGACGTAATCACACTTATACTTGCCAAAATAGCCACTAAATCAGTGATAATGAGACTTTGGCATTGTTACATGGACTATCAAGTAATGTGTTGAAATAAAATTGTAAATGTAATCTAAGAATCTAATAATCTTTACACACTTATGTTGACTATTCAGAGAGCTATTTCAATCGTGGAAAGAATTTAATTTGCAAGAAGACCGCAAATAAAACCTGCGTTGTACGATCGAACAACGACAATAAGACGGCGATCGCCAATTGTTTCAAACAAAGTTGACAGATGTTGTAAAATACGTATTTACAAACAAAACACTTTCAGAAAACGAATGGATAGTAATAAAAAGAAAATTGTTGCCCTCCACCAGAACGGTTAGACATTACTGGACATAACTGGACATATATATTGTACTATTTGAACTGGACTTTTTGTCATTCTCTTTATTACAGAATTTAATTAACTGCGTTTCAGTTGAAGTTCATGTCCATGAAGAATTTTATTAATACCTAGGAAAAATTAAATCGATTCATTCAAGGACGTGTTGGTATTGATTTATGAAACAGAAACTGCCAATCACATACACGTGCTGTGAACATTGCGGTACCGATTGTGTGGTGCATACAAAAGTAAACATATTCATTGAAAAAAATGAGCATTCTAAAAGATACATAATACAAGAAGAACACACAATTAGTTTGCATAGAGCACATCGAAAGTAGATACGTGACGTCGAAAAAGCGTCTAACCGAAAACAAGATCAATATTATCCTGTATCAAAAAACAAAGCAATACAAAGCTCACACAATGTGATAAACACGCGGAAAATTAGACAGTTTGCCAATGTTAGTCATTATAATGAGTGTATTGTGATGCCAACTCTTTTAATTGAGGACAGAAAAGTGTCCTATGGTTTCTTAGGGCTCCACCGCGCCGCATAGTATGCTATCACCTTTGTGACGCATGTAATACACCGTAAATCATCTTATCTTAATGTTATTATGGAGAAACGATAATGTGACGATGGGCACAGACGTACCACTCAGGACTTCATATCTCTGCAATACAATTATCCCATAATGTTTCTTCTCAATCATATTGGAAATGTATACAGCAATGATGATAAGCATTGAATTTATTACAGTATTGATCTAAGCAGGTTGAATCACAGAGATTAATTCATCATTGGTTAATATCTATATAATAAAAATGAATCGTTGTTCGTTAGTCTCGCTAAAACTCGAGAATGGCTGGACCGATTTGGTTGATTTTGGTCTTTAAATATTCGTGGAAGTCCAGGGAAGGTTTAAACGGTCAGAAAATTTAAAAACCAATTGACAGGACAATGTCTGTCGGGTCAGCTAGTCTATATAATAAAAATGAATCGTTGTTCGTTAGTCTCGCTAAAACTCGAGAACGACTGGACCCATTTGGCTAATTTTGGTCTTGAAGTATTTGTGGAAGTCCAGGAAAGGTTTAAACGAATAGGGACAGGACAACGTCTGTCCGGCCAGCTAGTGTCTTAATAAATATACGGTGGAACCACGTCCGTTCTGCTGTGAATGTTGTTAAATACATTTTCACTTAATTCATCGGTGATCAAGTTCTAAAATTCCCTTTAAAAAAATACTGGAGAAAACGAAAAAGAGGAAGCTTATTCATTGTACTTATTGAAACAAAAAATATGAACAAATCCTTTCAATTTATTCTGAATAAAAATGATGCCGGAAAATCGCCTTGGACATTCCAAAGCCATGTCTAGTGGGGTATTTGTAATAATGTCGTTTAAGTCTCAGATTCTGCTAACTCAAGTTGGAGTATCATTTTGATGACGCATAGCTACAGCATATCACATGACACCGGACACAGTGTAACCAAAACACTCCGTGTGCAGGGTATCACGTACACCAACTACTAACTACCTATTGTATGATTTACCTCATTTCATTCAAGAATTTGTGTTAATTTCTAATAATAACACATTATTTCTGTTAGCATTGGATCAGTGTGCTCATCACATATTTATTTAACTTCTATTAGCAAGTATGTTTCACGCGGATTCTCCATCTATACTTATATAATATTTTTTAATATTATAAAGCTGAAGAGTTTGTTTGTTTGGTTGAACGCGCTAATCTCAGGATCTACTGGTACGAATTAAAAATATTTTTGTGTTGGATAGTCCATTTATCGAGGAAGGCTATAGGCCCGAATGCGAAGCCGGGTCGTGTCGGTAGTATTAAATTAGATTTTTTGGCGTAGTTTGCAAGTTGAGAAACTGATATAATCAATTTTTAAATGCGGCTAATTAAGTTTTCAAATCTTCCTTGACAACTTCATAGGAACGATTCCAAAATATATATTTTTTTAAATTAAATTGTTATGCAGATAAATTATTGGAAAGACAAACATGTAATACACACGCAGTTTAACGTGAGGTCGAGCTTTAATCCCAGATTGTAAACATGATCCAATCTCGAAGGCTGCTCTTGGTTCTATGCTAACACATTACTGCTGATTCGAGAGTACAAATCAAATACAATATAGAACATTGTTGTGACAACGTAAGTACCAACATCATATAATTCTAAGAATAACAATAGTCAGTGGTCACCTACATAATGTTTATTATGTCAGCAACAATTTACTTGGACATAAAATTATAGCAAAAGGTGTTAGTAACGGGCAAGTAAGAGTAATTTAGTTCACGTTAATGTTATTTTTAAATTGTCTTTGTCAAGTAGCGTGAACACTGATATTGTAAGTACCGTGCTTTGACTTAGTTTGATAGCTAACTAGTACAAAGATAATATAGGTATTAGTACTACATAGTAAAAGGGTGTGATTGTGATCACAAGCATTACAACATGATGGTAATCGTCGGTAGTGAGCGCACTAAGTAATGCGAGTTCAGGAAAAGTTGGTTAGTTTATTCGGTCCGATATCGAAGTTTTTCACTAATAGGTAGCTACATTATCCCTGAGTGTTATCATATTTCATACTATATAACTACATATATCCATACTAATATTATAAGTGCGAAAGTATCTCTATCTGTTACGATTTCACGATGAAACGGTTGAACCGATTATAATGAAATTTGGTATGAAGATAGCTTGAACCCTGGGGAAGGACATATGCTACTTTTTAATCCGCAACTTCGTCTGCATCCGCGATAACCAACATTCACGCGGACGAAGTCGCTGGCAAAAGCTAGTAGGCTATATTTTACTACAAAATAAATTGGGGTCTGTAAAAAAAATTACGAGGCCGAAGGCACGAGTAAAAGCCGCTTTTACATTAATGATGTCAGAATATATACCTGTTTGCAAAAAATACTTTTAAACTCCATGCTGTGATATTGTAAAGAGAAACGCCACAGGTTGTTTTCAGCTAACATATAACTTGTTTCAATGTAATAATAGCTTATCATTCCAGATGAGAAATGTTACAAAATGGACATAAAGATTTATCTCCGCATAGTATGACGCAAAAGCTCTGTCACGAGCTCAAGAGACTCGCATTGTAACAGGAAGAAATAATTATTCACAACGTTACACTGAAGAGTCTGTCTAAATATTTATTGAACAGTGCGATTTGTATAGCGGCGAACTGATATCTAATTGCCCTAATAAAAATCTTTTACAAATACAAGCTCCGTGTTCTTCAATCATCCAGAAAAGTTTGATGTGTTAACTGGTCTGAAAGTGTAGTTCAGACTATTGCGTCGGAAAAATAATTGGTTGGATCTACAACAAGGTAAATGTTAACAAGAGTTAATAACGTATCGACTTAAATATGTAGTAGGAACAGTGAGGAATTTTACTATCTTTCTTCCATTACAAAACTTTAATGAATATTGCCTTCAGTTTCGTTGAACTTTAGTCGTATTTGTCCTAGTGTCAAAGTTAATGCCCTAGTGTTAAAGGGCTTTAACTTTAACCATGAGTTCACCAGTAGCTTGTGGGCCTACTTTCTAATATTATCTATTTCGTGGAAGATCCATAGTTGATTAGCTTCTTATTGAAGCATGACAGGCACGTACCCGATTTTATCCAGACAGGGTCGGATATAAAATAAAATAGACAGATGTAGGGGCATGTTACATATTGGTACCAATAGCATGACAATCGGATCCATTAAAACACCTTTAAGTTACCTATAAGTTATTGTAGAGTAATTGTATTCACGTACATACATATTAGGCGTTTCGGGCGTTTCTTTATCAATAGAGAAACTAAATACTTACTTATCAGTACACACACGGAGTAGCTAATAATAAAAACGTAAACTGTAATTATACGCCAATGTTTGATTAAATAAACATAAGTATTTATTTATTGTATTTAGTGTTGTTTGGTGTCCGTGTGGTGTCGGACGTAAAGAATAGCACCATCCCATATCTTCCCGTGGGTGTCGTGAGAGGCGACTAACGGATTTACCAGAGAATGGGCAGCAGCGTTCTCTGTGCCTTTGTAACAACCACACTGCGATCGCCAACCTGCCTGCCAAGCGTGGCAATTATGGCAAAACCCCCCCTTGGGGAGGCCAATGTCCAGCAGTGGACGTCTTTCGGCTGGAATGATGATGATGATTTATTTATTAAAAATACCACACTGTAAAATGCGAGTTGTAACAGCTCTACATATTTTGTTCAGTGCAGAATAACTTTCAGTGATAATGATAACGTGGGACAGCTAACTGCTACGGCCTTGCCTACGTGCTACGAGAATAACTGTGCCCAATAAATCAATGCTTTACAATTTCTCGCTGGGCTTCATACTGAAATAAATACAGTTTTCTAGCTTCACGATCTTAACTGCATTTCCAAAAATGCACTCTAATTGCCAATTTGAATTGCCAATTAAAGTAATACTTTGAATTTTCAAAGTAAAACTTTCGGAAAAAAAGCATTATTAAAAAACAAAACAAAAATCGTAAAAAAGCATTACCTATTTCGATATTAAATACCAAGTAGATAACAGGACTTAGTTAAAAAAGTACTTAAAATCGATGTAATTTTATGAATGATCTGCAGGTGACCTCGACATTTAAAAAAAATATTTTTTAATTTGTATAATGAAATATACTTATTATTACATGTACCTATATAACTTTGGTACATATATTAATAAGCTGACACAAAGTCTAAAAATAATTTCATCTAAAGGTGGCAAGTTGGCTTCGTCTTCTTGTAAGCCTTCCAAAAGGTCAAGAAGCTACGTCGCGGTACGTAAAGCAAAAAAAAAAATTAAGGATATTTACACGAAATATGTAAAAAAGTAAATTATTTATGATTTAAATGGAATAAAGGAAATAATACAGTCAATTAATTAGTTAGTTAGAAAGGGCATTGTTAGTATGAATTTATATTACATGAACCGTAAGTACTTAAACCTAAAAAAAGTTTAATCGAAGAGGTACGAAAGAACAAAGGCAATTTTTATATTTTTCAATACGTCGTCAAACCTATAATGAAAAATTCCGAAAATGATCAGCTGTGTTTGTGGTAGGTCCAGTTCGTTACCACTGTAACAGTGTGCCTGTGTAACTATGAATCGAATATCGATATGAATCGACTCCATGTTTATTCAATAGATAGGATAAGAAACACAAAGAAAGTGTGTTGAAAAATTAAGACGCCAGACAGACAACATAGTCAAGAAAAGTTTAAATTAAAGAAGCAGTTTTACATAAACATTATAAGTTACGCGGCAGAACAATTTGCTGAAACAATAACATTTCATGTAAGTACTTTTATTGTACCAATCAAAGCATGTCGTAAGAATTTTACACAACTCAAGAATTGTTTTCAAAATATTAGTTGTTAGGAATTTATAGAACTACAGATGAATGACAACATCATTTACATATTATTTCTGTGGCATAATCTTATACGATGGGTATTCCCATCAGGGAAAATGAAAAAATAATGCTGTAAGTTATTATCCCCACTGTACCTAAACGTCTTTTTCCTCATGCAAAGTGGGGGTCGCGCAATTGAAAAAATAGTACCTAATACACTAGGATAGTATAAAACAAGAACCTTCATCTGTGAACACGAGCACAGGTCCAAACGCATCATTGTGCAATTTGTCGCTGTTGTGGTGCGCCGGCGCATGCACCGAGCTCCGCAGCAGCGCGGACAGTTTGTCTCGCATCGCATCGCACATGCGCCCGCCGCACCTTCACACCTCCGCGCGGCGCCGGCGCCGACGAATGACGATTATTCACCGCGGCTATATCAGCACACTGATACACTCAGCCAAAATTCGAACGTATTCAAAATAACACGTTTTATTACTGAATCGTTACAGTTACACACCCACGGGTGAACCTTTCCGAGTCAATGTCACTGCACTTATTCTAAAATACTCGGAGTACAATTTCTACATCACACACCATCGACGTGACAGAACAATTATGACAAATATTGCTTACGTCCATAACACGACCTTTGCTTCACGAATACGAGAAATTTTATAATATATATAAATTTCTACTTAACAAATTAAAATTACTACTTAAATATACGTATTTATTATCACAATTTATATTGACATAAAAATGTATTTATTGTATAAAAAATGTAATTATAATATAACGATGTACGTGTAAATGTTAAAAACTTTTTGGAGGTACGAGAGATGTGAGCTGAGAACAGTTGCGCGGGGCGAACTGTCTATTCCGAGCGTGAGCGAGCACGTGGGCGCCGCCCGCCCTGCCGCCGCCGCGCGCCCGCCCACCGATCAATGGCCACGAGATTTGATATCTAGCGGTATCCACATCTCTGTACTTGTCAGATTGTGACCATTTTAGTAAACAATACATGGCGTATCATTTTTACGTTACATTAAATTTAGTTTTATAAGTATAAACAGTTTTAATAAAAAATACATTCAATCTATTTTATGTTTGTTTTTCAGATGACCTTCAGACTTGACCTTCATGTATGAATATGGTTTAAGTTTGGACGTTCAACCCAAAATAACTATAATTAGTTTGGGTTGAACGCCCAAAGAATCAATATGAGGAAGAGTAGAATACCAAGGGACCTCATTATCATGGAAACTAGCAAGCAAATAAAAAAATGAGGACAAGAAAAAGGCTAGCCTACACCTCTGAACATAATTTACGAGGGGTAACTCGTTATTTCATCTGTAGAAAAACAAGTAAAACGGAGAAATACGGTTCGGTCTACCAACCGATGGTGACGCAATAGTAAGCACGATTTGCGACCCGACCACCGCACAAAATAACTGAATGCAAGGCTTCTTCAATAAAACCCACTCGTGCATACACGCATGTGTACACTTTATAACTTATCATCGAATAATTGGAAATTCCTTATCGGCCAAAAAATGCAAGTAATTAATTTACTTGAAGGTGAAATTCTTTCAGTGAATCACATAGTTCCCCGAATTCTGTGTTATGCAGATCTTCTCGTGATCAACGAGATTGTTATGTTTTTATGTTTTTAAATAAACAAAACTTAATTTGTTTAAAAATTGCTACAGACGAGTCTGTAATAGATAAAAATATTGAGTAACTCGATAGATCATAAGGATGTTGCTAGTTTGTCAGCATTCGATTTCATTTTAATTTGGCGTCAATTTACTCCGTTGAAACATTATGCTCTTACAGCGAATACAAAGTAGCTCTGAATTCGCTATAATTTATTCATTTCCAAGCTAAAATAATATCTTTACATAAATAATAACAAGGATCACGTCCAGTTTTATCTCGGTGAATAAATTGTAGGTAGAAGTTTAGAGAAATATTTCAATTACTCTATAAATGTTCGCTAGAGACTGTGATGAATGTTTTCGGGTAATACTGTTTATTTTGCTTTATTTCTAGCCTCTAAATCTGTCTTACAGCACACCCAGGTTACATAGTTTTACACCAATTCAATAAAAAATAAAAATGTTTGAAAATCTAGCAGCTCTAAAATGCGGCGAGGATGGCTTATAAATCTTAAGAGAAACAAAGCTTATTTAGATGGTCTCGGTTCGATACGACGCCGACGCCGACGATTCTTTGGCACACGTTACAATTATCACACATACCAGCCGAGTACCATGCATCTTATAGCAGAGGCGCCCAAATCAAATGCACTTACACCCTTAATCGCAAACAATTTTCGAATCTAAGGCGTTGGAATTAAGGTATCACAGATTTCATATTCCTGCAAATTATACTTGTTATTTTGTGACGTCAGAATATCTAGCGTTTGTTACATATAAAAATGTCTTTGAAAACGGAGACTATATGTATATCTCTATGTAGACTCTGGCATACAATAACTACCATTGACAGAAATAAACGTAAAGTAGAGCAGAAATATCATATGTTGCAGGTATTATTTCTGTAGACTGTGGGAAGTTGTTTATTGATTAGATATCATCGCATGTCTGTAAGTATTCACATAAGTGACCGCCAGCACATCACGTTCTACACACATTTGATGTAATGTCATTATTAGTGCCATGAAAATATTAATTTAAAACATTTATTAAGTATTTTTATGTTACTTATATGTAAACGAATATTTTTGTAATCATAATATAAAAACTTTCATTGTGTCCGTGAAGAAGGCACAATTAAACAATCGCCATGAATCATAATTACGCGATCACGGGACAGGGAAAGCTATATTTTAAATATCTCTTTGAAATATTGATGCCTTGAACGATGCAGTCAAAAAAACAGGAACACCGCACAGTTTCAATAGCAAGTAGCATTTTAATGATTACGGCTCCAATTCATAATTTCATGAATAATGGCTTGGCAAACAGCCATATTATTACTACGAACCGATTATAACTGTCATAGAAGTTAAGAATTAAGATCACTGGATTACGTTTGTATTCAAGTATTGTCATCGTACCGCAGTGTTGAGCCGCAAGCAGAAAATTATAAACAGGTAGAGCCTCGATGATGCAAACAAATGGATAATATTTACGTAAATACCTACCGCACGCATAAATTTTGTGGGACAGTACTCAAAATGAATTTCACAAAGGTCTAACGAATGGACTAGAGGTGAATGAACCTTAGCTGTGTCACAAACATTCATAGACATTGTGTCGCCCCGGCGTCCTGTGTGCCCTTCAAATGACCTACCACACGTTTCTCCTGGGAGCATACCATATAGGATTCCACATAATTACAGCAAACATCTAGTGAACGCGTTTAATTGAAATGATCTACATCATATACTAAAATATTGTGCCGTAAGAAAATGAATAAAGAAAAAATATAATAATGCCAACAATGTGAGCTTTTTCAATAAAAAAATTTGCTACGATGTCATGAATTTCTTGCTCTAAAGAACAATCAATGAAGAAAAAAATGGCATTGTTTAAAACTGTGCCAAACTCGTGAAAAAACAAAAAGTGATCAGTAATAGTTTTTGAATGTCCATTACTAATTACAAATTATGTGAGTACGAGAACGACATGTGTCACTGAAATAGAGCTCGTAATTATCTCGTATTATACCATCTTAATTAGATAGGCTTGTCAGTCACATTGGTATTGGTATAAGTTCAGTCAATAAAACATGTAATTTTAAATAAGGTACTAAAAAAATAAGTGGTCTGGAAAACACGACGAGTTTACCACTATTATGCATAGGGTTCATCATCGTCATTGTCCACTGTTGGACAAAGGCCTCCCCCCAAGGGCAGAGAGGAGGTTGCCATAGTCCCACGCTTGGCATGCGTCTTAGGGTTGGCAGTGAAGTTGTTAAATGCACGGAAGCCGCTGCTGTCCGGCTTCCAGATTTGCCCTAAGTCGCCTTTTACGACACCCTCGGGATGACATGGGTGGATGCTATTCTGGTGCTATTTATCACTGAATATTGACACTCTATCCACATCAGCACTATCGTTTGTTCCCATTGACAAACTGTGAAAATGGTTTTATGGGACCTTGTTAATGTTTGTACCCTCCTCCTTGCGTCGTTTCGCCAATGCTGGGTCGTGACCCATCAAGAAACCAACTTTCACATGTTTGTTGATACATAAATAGTTAATACAAACAATTATAATTAGTATATAACCTCACGAGCACGCGGAGTAAACGTAACGTTAACGTAAATTCGATCAATTTTGTTTTGAAAATAAATTGGAAGTACCCGTTTCGCACATCATATTTATTTAATTTGTCGTCTTTACTGTATCAATGGATGATTCACTGTGCTTGTTGCATAAAATTAAAATAAAATGTTTGTTTATTTACTTATTGGTTCACCAACGTATACACGTATACAAATACATCCTAGGGTTACATTCTAATATAGGTTACGTATATGCGAATTTCCGCCAGATTTCCGCTTAGTTTCTAATTTAAGTTTAGGTTTACAGTTACTAAAAAATAAAACAGAGGACGGGTGTAATAGAAAGCTTGGAATTCTACGTGTAACATTCACTAAAATGCGCGATACAGTCTATATTCAAAGTTCTTCATTAACGTCGTGACGTTATCTTAAGAAAGCTCAAACGCTGTTATTAGGGACACCTTTGGGATTAGCCAGGACACATAAATGTAAGCTGTTTGATGAAAATCCGTTGTATACTCTCTAGTCGCTGTGACTTGTGACCACTTTTACGCAATACATTTATTGCGTAAAGTGGTCCCGAACAACTCTAGCATATATTCTAACCTACTGCGCACTAAGGCATTGTATAAAATCATTTTAGTTTGAATGGATCTTGAATACTTGCATATTACGTTTGAGAAATCCTATCAATTGGGCAAATTTTTTGACACAATTGTCTACATGTTGCCTGAAAGTTAACTTCACATCCATGATTACTCCAAGAACCCGAACTTCACCGACCTTTCTTAGAGTTCGTTATTGATTTTACATGATGTTACGCTAGTTTGTTTCTTTTTCGTATGTAATCATCATCATCATCATTTCAGCCGAAAGACGTCCACTGCTGGACGTAGGCCTCCCCCAGAGGGGGGGTTTTGCCATAATCGCCACGCTTGGCAGGCGGGTTGGCGATCGCAGTATGGTTGTTACATAGGCACAGAGAACGCTGCTGCCCATTCTCCGGTGAGTCCCTTAGTCGCCTCTTACGACACCCACGGAAAGATATGGGATGGTGCTATTCTTTACGTCCGACACCATACGGACGAAACGTCGTATGTAATGTGGAAACTTTATTCGTATTTCCAAATTTCCAATTAAAAAATCATCACACATTGAAAACAAGGAAGCAGCTATTTTCAAAAAGATTTATTGTAGAACTAGTCAATATCTATAGTAAAGTAAAATGTTAGTGTATAGTAAAATGTTATTAATTATTCAAAAGGTGACCTTTTTTTGCGATTCGTGTTTTTCTGTGGAAATTAGGTAAGTTTCAAACATGATATTTTTGTTAATGAATTACAATTTTATTATGGTTATTTACAAGACAACTTAAATATTTAAATTAGGGAAACTATATTATTAACATAAATACGTGCTGTTTGCATACCAATACCAATATCCGATACATGAAATAAAACGTGTTACATTTATCACCGTCTAGCGAAAACGCTAAGTTAGTAAATATCGTGAAATATGCGAATCTAAACAGTACGTGAGACGGAATTCGGATCGTAGAAAAGTAATTAAGCTATTTAATCAAAAAATTCTAGACAGACCTAGATATTAAAGAGTTTTGTATACATTCCATTTACTTTTTATAAGTTAGTCTTAGGCATAGATATTGGTCTTAGGTAATTATCTATCTCAAACACGGATATTGATCTCAAAGGATAGAGAGCTCTGGAAAAGGGGGAAAATTGTCTTGCAGTGGGAGTGGTACAAAGCAGGCTCAAAAGTTAGGCAGGTTGTCTTCTTTAAGAAACTGGCTTACTTCGCAAGTACAATTTAATGGAATAGAGATTATAATTAACATATTTCGTTGATAATTTTCGAGGTAAATGTACACGTAACGAATGTAATTGAATAATTACAAAGACTCAAATGTCTGAATGAAATGAGCATAATAAAATAACAGGTAAGTATACTTACAAAAAGAAAGCAACGTACTTATTCTAAGAACATTTGAAAATACAATTTACATAATATTTTCGTTCTGACAATTTGTTTCAATGAGCGACGAACCGAAGAAAGCCACTTTTCACACCACGTTTTATAACATCAAGGTAAATCTGTTAGTAAGTACGGTGTTAAACTTGCGAGAATGACGCATTGTTCTAAATGTTAACACATTACGTTATTGTTGAACTCGATCAATGTTTAGCTTGATGGTTTATTCACCTGTAAAGTGCATGTGCAGTTTTACATCAGCTTCTTAATATCATTTTTGAACTACCTTTCAGCTATCTCAATTTGTGTAGATATAAAAGAACAGCAGAGATCTGTATTATAATTAGACGCGACGGTCAGTTATTCTGAGATTGCGAACGAAGTCATGTGACATGGCCTACAGCACGCATGCTTTCTGGAAGCATTACGTTAGAACTACTCGTAAATCTCACATTACTATACTAAACAAGTACTTTTAAATACATTAATAATGTAACACAAAGTTTTCCGCTCACTCAATAATAGGAATCGTACTTAAGACCAATTAATATGAAGATGCTATATAAACCTAGCAAGTAATTGTCCGTATAGCACTCGTTTCATACATTCATGAACCTAACAAATGTTAACAGTAACCTGCTACTTATTCAAGGTCGTCTCATCATCGTTATAATTCACGTTGAAGGTTACGGTCTTATCTAAACTTCGAAAGTTTTAGATAGACAGAGAGAATCTCCGAGAGCACGATGAGAGCGAAATCAACGTGGTACTAATCAATATATTCCACGCATGCGTCACAATGACTTCCAAACGTCTTCGGGTATTCGGGAGCGTAGGCGTTTGACGTGTTTTGCTGATTCTCATGAAAATGTCAACGAAAGGAAAAATAAACCTACACTCTCGAAACTGTACTCCCGAGATGACTTTGTCACTTTCCATTTTCATCCAGGGCCAGCCTTAGCAACTGATTGATATGCCCTTCATACAAGGACGATCGGGTTCGTCGCCGAAGCTCGAAAGTATTTTGTGTTATATACAAAGCTATACAGTACATTCCGCTTTGGTCAAGTAACAATAGCTATATCATGTTGAATTACTTCGCCACGTGTAACCTAATAAGGAGGGTGTGTGTGTGTGGTGAATATCTCCCGAGTATTTAGAAGTACAGAGCCTTGTAAGCTAAATTATTTTTTTTATGAAATTGAAATCTTTACGGAATTACTAATACAAAATAATGAACTCTACACCTTATCCTCTAAGGTTTTTACGATTTTGAATATTACATGTTTTGACTCTTCGTAAAACTGTACAAATATAGATAAATCAAATATACGTTTACTTTATTGCCTACACCAAAATTGTAACACGGATAAAAGATTAATATAAAAAAATATAGATTAATGTTTTATTTATTAGCCCGCACAAGCACTACAAAACGGCTATTCTGATGAACTCTGCTATCAAACGTCTCGATTAGGATTTACATTATCATTTACATAATTTTTCCATATTTTTATAATAAATAAGCATCAATTACACTACTATACAAATAAAATGTAAAAATACTTTTCGTTTTTTTTTGAGCTTCATAAGCTTGATTTAAAAGTTAAAAAATCCATCACATATACTTAGATATCGAGTTTCGTCAAAATGAAGTTCTAACCTATTTGTGAAAACTCGTGATATTTATAGGTACACGTGATAATACCCATCCTCGTAAATCAAGGCATGGTCAGCGACTTAGTACTAGAATTTGTAACAGCTGTCTTTGGTGCTTTAAAAATTGCTCAGCTATGTGTGTTAAAATTTATAATAGGTTACAAGTTATAACTACTAATATTTAAGAAAAAATTTAAAGAGCTACTTCTTAAAAAACGTATTTACTCAATAAATGAATGGTTACAGGAATAATAGTTCTTTTAATAAAGTAAAAATGTGTCATTATTTAACGTAAAAAAAACTAACTTTTTACTGGTACTACTGGTGTTCAAAATCTATGTGTGATTGATTTTTTTCATTTCTGATTCAAACCTAGAAACCTTCGAAGATAGCCATGCCATTGCATTTTTTTACTTTTTATTTGTAGAATAGTATTATTATAATAAATCAACCGTTGTTCTAAATATTTCAGAATATAGAAAATGATCGATTCTAGGTAAATGTAAATGTACTTGTAAAATGTTATCTCCTTGAGATATTGAACGGCAAATTAATTCCTAAGTGGAAAATTACTTGGTGGAGTATTTCTCCTCATTAGTTGAAGCACTCTGGCTAAATACTTCGTAGTACCTCTTCGATTAATAGTACCTACTTATACAGAGATGTTCTTTGAGAGTTCGTAATACAAGTATACGCTACATTATGGCGAGCTATGGTATGTCCGCGACTTCGTCCGCGTGATTGTCGGTTACCTACCAGCGGGGTTTTAATTATTTTAAGCGGATAACTATTTTTTTTCTAAAATAAACGCTTTAGTTACTCCTCATAACATCAACTATCTGACAGTGAAAGTCATATCAAAATCGGTTCAACCGTTTCAGAGATTAGCTGAAACAAACCGACAGATTAACAGACGAAATTTTTTAAAAATGGTGTTTTCATCTAAGTATGTACCGTATATACTTTCATATGCATTTTGTAAAAATCTGTTTGACATTACAAACAGACACTTCTATTTTATTTATTTGTATGTATCTATAAATAATAGGGTTTATGCTGCCGCTTCGTTGGGGTTCGCATGTAATTATTGCGTCTAGGTTAAACCGACAACGCGCGCTCCATACACAAGTAGTTTACTTGATAAAAAATTCTAAATAGGATAATAAACCAGACTATTACTGTCCCATTACTAGCTTTTTCTTTTTCTCGTACTTTCTCTGTTTGAGAAGAGAAAGGCATCTTCTCAAACAGACAATGTAAGAGCAAAAGGAAAATAGGAAAAAGGCGGTAAATAAGTTGAGGGCAGGTATAGTAGTAGTATTAGTAGGGCTTGTGAGAGTATCTCGTCAATTAGCTTAATTTCCTAATTCAAAATCTCGTACGCCATTCCAAAATCATTAGCATTATAAAATTAAATTAAATTGTTCAAAAATGATAATGATCATGTCACATTATCATCATTTATGTCAATTAAGAAAAAATAGGCACTAAAAATAGGCACATTAGCAAAAAATCAAGAGTTTCCTTCATCTTCAACCTTGAGGTTAATATTCATATCTCATTCACTTAAAACCATATCAAGCTAATCAATGTGCATGTATACTTCCGACCTTTATATCATTTTATAGACATTCCTTTATCGATAGATAAGACTATCAATTCTATTGGGACGGATTAGAGGCTTAAATGCAATAGATTTATAGATATTATGATAGATACAACTGATAGCCATCGATTCTCCAAACTTATGAGTAATCATAGCAGTTATGATAAGAGTTATCTATCAATGCGTATCGACTCATGATTATACGGAAACGTTGGGTTTTTAATTGGGTTAGCCAAGCTTTGGATTTCTAAAGGTTACAAAGAAAAACCTTCCTTCAAAAGTCAAAAATTTCACTCGGTGAATTTAAAATATCAATAGGCTGCGTTTCCACCGCGGATGTGTGTGATAATGACCAATGATACCGCTTCATTGTCATAACTTGTACTAGCTAACGCTGTAATTATAATAATAATACCAGCCTATTTATGTCCCACTGCAGGGCAAAGGCTTGATCTCGCACAGAGAAGGCACGAGCATTGATCAGCTATGTTATTCTGTAAGAACTCACTCCAATTCTCACTTCTGATTCCGCGGTGCTTGCTCAAGGCGGATGTTCTTCCTTCGCCAATGTCAGTGATGTCCAAGATAAACTTAGAAAGTAGGTACACACGGCTGTGAGTGGATGTGAGCGGTTGGCTGCGCAGTACCCCACCCCTCACCCCCGCTGTCACGTGAAATTGTTACTGCGCAGCCACTCGCCTCGTGTTCAGAGCCGCTATTCAGTTTGAATCCTACTGTACTTGCTCGTGTCCGTGCTCACTTTAAGCTTATGCCATCTAAATTCACCAAGGGAGATATTTACAGAAAAGCACTCTGATTGTACGACATCGATATCAAACATTGTAATCTAAAGTTTAGAAGAATAATAAAATACAGTTCCCAACGTAAACTTACCTATTTGGTAAACCACGTGTTTTTGCATTATCACAAAAAGCAATGATCACAATAGTCAACAATGCACACTCACAATTAACCAGCAATGGCCGGTGATACGTACTCTGATATCACACACGGCTTAGCCCCGTATTGATAAACACCTATCATTTGAGAGCTTACTTATCAATAACTGTCACGTTACGTCATCAAATTTAAGTCTTACAATTAAATGGAATGTACTCGAATAAGATTGAATATAGCCCCTAGGTCCCAATATAATTAAATGTATTAAGAACTAGCACTTTGCCCGCTACTTCGACCGCATGAACTTTCTGAAGGATCCCTAATTTTTTGATTATGCAATATAGCCTATAGCATTCAGGGATAACGGAGCATCCTATTGGTGAAATAATTTTTAAAATCGGATGACTAGTTTCGGTGATTACCCCTACATACAAACTAAAAAACAAGTTTTACCTCTTTATAATATTAGAAAAGATACTTTACTAACGGCATAATTCATGACTTTATTTTAAGAAAAAAATGTTATTATGCTATGGGAGATTAGAAATAAAGCAAAACGTCGCCATTTCAGTCGGTTCGTTTAGCTACGTGTCCAAGAGAAGTCGGTAACGTGATCCCTTTGCGATAACTACAAATGAGCTACGCGGCAGCGACAGCACTGCTACGCATTTACTACGCGTCTGCTTAGCGGATCTTACGCGGCTGCTACGCCTCGCCTACTCGACTGCTACGCCATTGTTGCGGGTCTGCTACGCCTTTGCTACGTGACTGCTACGCCTCACCTACTCGACTGATCCGCGTCTGCTACGCTATTGTTGCGGGTCTGCTACGCCTTTGCTACGCGACTGCTACGCACCGCCTGCTCTGTCTGCTAAGAGACTGCTATACCTCTGCTTTGCGTCTGATACGCGTTTGCTAACCCGCCTGCCAAGCGTGGCGATTATGACAAAACCCCCCCTTTGGGGGAGGCCTATGTCCAGCAGTGGACGTTATTCGGCTGAAATGATGATGTAGATGACGCGTTTGCTACGCGTTTGTCGTCCCGCGTAAGTATATTTCTATATAGGTAATCGATGAGATAAAGCGTATTTGCCAGTGTAAAACTGGCATATACGTCTACAATTTACTTTGAATAAGTTTATTAAAGCTCTGACTATACCAAGCATTATGTCACATACAAAAAAAGTGTCAGCATTCGACTAATGGCGCCAATTTAATTACTTAGTCAAATATTCCACTTGCAGATGGAGCAAGTCTCACGTGATAATAAAATGGCTGAGTGAAACGTTAGGAAGACAACACATATGAACACAGGTGCCCACATTCACATGCGCGATCCCTTACAAACACAATAGCAATAAATATTAATTTTAATTTAGAGTTGTTGCCCATTTGGCTCGGAGTTTGTTGTAACGTGACCAACAGACGTGTACTATTTAAAAGATGCAATTTAAGTATCGTATCTATTAGGTACGTCTGTCCGTACCGATTCCTAGTATTTTAATTTTTACAGCACTACCTGAGCTATTGGCGAGTTCTAAACTCGTGCTAGGTTTTCTAAGGCGTGGCGACTGAACTTGAGGGGTCACCAAGCCCGTACGTGACGAGACTACGCTGTACGTCACACAACTAATAGTTCCGTTACGTTAACTTTTGTTTACCTTTAGGTACTTATGTATGTGGAGATGAATTTTTATGCAAGCTAATTTTGTATATCAGGTATAATACCTACAGTTTTAACCGAGTAAAAGGAGCTTTTTGCAGGTATGCTCATCAATTTTGTCGTCAATCGTAGACCGATTTTAATAATTTATTTTTTGTTTGAGTTGAAATTACTCCTGAGGTGATCCCATAATTTCGTGAAGATCTGATAAACAAAGGAACGCTTCAACATGAACACTTATATATATAGGTACTGAAGACCAAAGAAACTTGGTGGTTAGTTACCCACCCGTGATCAACTGGTCATAGACTTCAATGATACCACATGGATATCCTCAATAACGAGCAGTTCATATACAGTGAATGGGGTATATACAGCGAAGATGGAACGCATTTACTAGTTAGGTTATTTAGTGTCACCGTTTGTTAAAGGATTCGGATGATAAAAAATAGGTACCTACTAAAAAGCGAACAATTGAGTAGGTAACTAAAGTTGTTTTTTACTGTGTAGTATTTGAAGGCGGTTACCATTATTGTAGAAAAGTTTTTTACCACATGGTAAGCAACGTGTTGCCAACTTGCCATGCCAAAATAAATATTTTGATCAGGTTTTATAACTCGACCTAATCTGTAGCAATTTAGAATATCAGTCAAAAATATTTATTAATTTATTATCAGACGTAAGTTTTACGACTACTTGTGTGTCTTATCACAAATTCATACTCCAGTTATACTTCTATATATACTTACTATAAATGCGAAAGTAACTCTGTCGGTTACGCTTTCACGATGAAACGGCTGAGACGATTTTGATGAAATTTGGTATGAAGATAGCTTAAGCTCTGGAGCAGGGCATAGGCTACTTTTTATCCACGATAACTGACATTCACGCGGACGAAGTCGCGGGTTAAAGCTAGCTAATAATAATAATAACCAAAAAAATACATAATAAATGTAAAAATTACATTGGGTAGGTACCTATTTCTTCTTACTATTTCCCCATAATGGCTTTAATACAAGTTCTTCGTCTCCTTGTCACTTAACTTTCATGTATGTATTGAAAAGAAGATATTGTTTTTTAGAGTATTTTTTTTATCTGTTCATTATTTCAGCCGAAAGACGTCCACAGCTGGGCATAGCCCCCCCCCCCCTAGTCCAGCAGGGGTTTTGCCATTATCACCATGCTTGGCAGGGAGGTTGGCGATCGCAGTATGGTTGTTACAAAGGCACAGAGAACGCTGCTCATATTGTTCATATTTCAACATCGGTTCATATTGTTTAAGGGGTCGTGGGTGTAGGTATATCGTTTTGAACCTTACTCCGCTTGATAGTGAAAAGAGGACATAATTAGAAGCATGTTAAGTTTCTCTAGTTTCCTAGTTTTATAATTTGCCTAGCCTTTTCCCAATTATGTTGGGGTCGGCTTCCAGTCTACGACGACTGTCTATCTGACCTCTATAACCCAGTTGCTGGATACCACGATACCACTTGGTAAGAATGGTTGTTAGATTTACTAACTTCTGACTACCTATAACGACTGTCAAAAATTCACGAATGACAACTGGGACAAACGGCTTTACCTACGTGCTTTCCGAGGCACGGAGGGGTCTCGGTATGAAATGGATGGTCACCCATCCACGGACCGACCGCAGCAAGCGTAGCTTAACCACCATGACCGGTCGATCAGTACGGCTTTTACTTAGTCACGCGAGCTCCTTGAGTTTCTAAACGTTTGATAGTACATTCAAATTCAAATTCTTTATTGCATTCCATATATGTATTAAATAGGGTGGTATGACAATTTAAATTATTTGATGAGTTTAATTGTCGAACAAGCTAATTGGTTTACAGGCAAAAATCTTTCTACTATGGTAACAATTTTTATTTTTTTTTATCTTTAGTACGTAGGTACCAGGTGTACACCTACATGCTCGAGATAAAAAATGGAATAAAATAAAATATTGTGAGTGTAGTAGAAAGATGAATATTTTCGCTCGTAAACCAATTAAGTAGCTTGTCCGACTGTACCTAACTACAATCATGAGTTCTAGATAGTACTGCTCCAATTCAAATACATAAATTAAATCACTGTGAGAGTTAGGAGTACTCTTACGGATATTGTTTCATGTCGAGGACCATGACAACAGCACAATTGGGGCAATGACCATAAATAGGAATGTCGATACACGACAGACGATGTCAATTTATTTTCAGAGTTAATAATGTGTGGCTCGTTAAGAAACGCTTTTTAGGGTTCCGTAGTCAAATGGAAAAAAACGGAACCCTTATGGATTCGTCATGTCTCTCTGTCTGTCTGTCCGTACGTATGTCACAGACACTTTTTTCCGAAACTATGAGAACTATACTGTTGAAACTTGGTAAGTAGATGTATTCTGTGAACCGCATTAAGATTTTCACACAAAAATAGAAAAAAAAACAATAACTTTTGGGGGTTCCCCATACTTAGAATTGAAACTCAAAAATTTTTATTCATCAAACCCATACATGTGTGGTATCTATGGATAGGTCTTCAAAAATGATATTGAGGTTTCTACTAGTATCATTATTTTCTAAACTGAATAGCTTGCGCGAGGGACACTTCCAAAGTGGTGAAATGTGTGTCGTCGTCGTCCCCCCCCCCCCCGTAACTTCTAAAATAATAGAATGATAAAACTAAAAAAATATATGATGTACATTACCATGTAAACTTCCACCGAAAATTGGTTTGAACGAGATCTAGTAAATAGTTTTTTTTAATACGTCATAAATCGTAAACCGCAATTTACCTTACTTGCTGCTACGGAACCCTTCATGGGCGAGTTCGACTCGCGCTTGGCCGCTTTTTGTTACTTTAAAATGTGACACTCTCATGCACATTGTACTTATACCAAGATGCAAAGGTTGCCGCGCTTTTAAAAAATGAACTGAGTCTACAGTTCCACAATTTTAACGGTACTAAAAAAAATCGATGTCTAAAAAGACATCTAGTATCGTCATAGTGTCAATAAAAGAAATCCACAAAACTAAGATAGAGAAAAAAAAGATTGCTCGGACCACTTGTATTTTTGATGTTGAAAATCACTGTTTATGGTAGCGCACGTTGCAACACACGAAAACATTACGAAGTATTCAACAGTACAGAGATCGCGGGCAGGGCCGGGTTATCCTTAAGGCAGATTTAGCAACTGCCTAGGGGCCCCTCATAGGCCAGGGGCAACGCACATCA
This sequence comes from Charanyca ferruginea, assembly GCA_947361185.1. Taxonomy (NCBI): domain Eukaryota; kingdom Metazoa; phylum Arthropoda; class Insecta; order Lepidoptera; family Noctuidae; genus Charanyca; species Charanyca ferruginea. The sequence goes on along the minus strand of OX376059.1, from coordinate 12,126,066 downwards.
AGAAAAAAATATTGAAAACGATAACGTAATGTAGTAAATAAATAATGTATTTGTAAATTTAATTATTTGTGGTAGAATATCATATGTATTTTAGGAAAAAAGGTCAAAGGAAACCTGAGAATTGCATTGCCTAGGGGCCCCGACATGGTTAATCCGGCCCTGGTCGCTGGGTATTTAAACTTTAGCAATAACATAATAATATTATATAGTGGTATTTATAAAAAAAGTTGGAACTTTGATATTCAACATCACCGTAAGGTTTCCTGGCCTTTTATTCACAATCATTCGATTCGATTCCGTACCGAATTGAAAGTCAAAAGATATCGAAGATGTCCTTCAAATGCAATTCACAAATCCGAAACCGAATAATTTTGACAGTTTAAATATGACACGAAGACTGAAGTCGGAAATGAGATTGTCGAATATGGTTCCTTACCGACACGGAAACGTATGGAATGGTTGTGAATAAGGGGCCAGGTAGCAATGGTCCAGAAAACAAAAAAAAAAAAACAGGCCCATATCTTTTATTTTTATTCGTTGATAGAGCGGCCATAGTAATACACACTTTGTGAATATTGTGAAGTGTCTTGTGTCTTTGTGTATCGTATTTATTGTAAATGTGCCTTTTTTATATAATATAATAAGCGATTTATTATTTTTATACTTTATTTTATTTTTAATTTCAAAAGGTACAGCCCTGTGATAGACAGGCGAACAGTCCCGGTCCCGATGCCAACCTTTGGGTACGGATCCCAATGATCGGGAACTGAAATGAAGCTTTCGGCTTTGTCAAAAGTCATTTTCTACCCGTTATTCATCTCAATATTGAATTCAAACTTATTCGCGAATTACGTGTAATGTAATTCAGCCGGATTTCAATGACGTAGGAGATTTAAAAAAAAGTAAGTTTTTAGGGTTTCGCACCCAAAGGGTAAAAACGGGACCCTATTACTAGGACTCCACTGTCCGTCTGTCTGGCTGTCTGTCACCAGGCTGTATCTAATGAACCGTGATAGCTAGACAGTTGAAATTTTCACAGATGATGTATTTCTGTTGCCGCTATTACAACAAATAATAAAAATAAAATAAAATAAATATTTAAGGGAGGTTTCCATACAACAAACGTGATTTTTTGGCGTTATTTTGCCCGATGTCTAATGTTGTATAGATAATGGTACGAAACCGTGCGTGAGTCTGACTCGCTCTTGGCCAGTTTTTTTTTTCTGTTTCTCATTTCTGTCTCTGGATGTGAGTTCGTTAACATCATTAAATAAAACAAACAAAATGTCTTAACGGTAACAATACAATTTGCACGTCAACGGATAAAACCAATTTGACTTTGACCTTCACGGAGGTTTGACGAGAACCTTTCCTTGTGACCTTCGTTTGGGATAACCGGAATATATAGAAAGATACCAGAAATAGAAATACGCCACAGTTTTTAACTTTTGCAGTTACCATACCATCGTTTTAAATTTGTTCTTACTGTACTTGTTTTTGTTAAAAAAATAGATTACCTACTATTATTAACTATTGTTTCAAATTGAGATATTTTTTTAATTTAACTGTAGCAACATCAGGTGAGGCAGGAGCAACTATTCAATAAGGTAAAATCGGATATGAAATGATTATCAATTTACATTACATTTGGCAAAGTTTTTTCCCCGTAAATGACGCAATACGAATGTTGAATTTCTCATTTTTGGCCTTCCTTAGTACCGAATGTGTTTAAGTAAGAAAATGTTTCGGTAGGTATGCCTTACAAGAAATAAATAAAGCATGTAACGTGATGTAAGTTAAAAAGATTGCGCTCACCTTGTTTAGTCTGGCTGTTATGAATTTCGGTGCATACTTCTTAGATAGGCATAACAACTTTTATACCTGTCCTGCTGTTTCAAAAACTTGGACGTCAAGTAGTAATCCGAAAAGATCGAACTTAAAAGAAGATTAGTGTTCATTAAATTATTAAACATAAAACGTAGATGGCACACCCTGTTAACTCAAGGAAAGCCTGTCGGTTAATTTTCATTAACTTGGATACCCAAAAAACTTCAATTGAATAACTACAACAAAAAATATTTAACCGAAATACCTAGTTCGTGCGTTTAATTAAACTCACAATTTTAAAAATGCATTTTGGATGCTGAGAATATTACCTACATCAGATGTCCATAAAAATTAGCATTATAAATTTTAATTTCCTAATTAATGAAGAACTACCAATACACTGAGTTGGCAACAGTTGTCATCAGAATTATAACAACAGCATGGAGCAATTAAGAGCTATACCAGGAATTGTGAAATACAACTCGCCACATTCGTGCTTATGTATATTAAATCAGAAACCAATGTTTCATAAAAGAGGAAAATAGTAAGAACAGTTACAATGAATGATATTTTCTAAATACTCACCATTACATGCATTCCCTGGCGTTTGTTCATGGTGATGCATTGCTCGAAGCACCGTGTTACGTGTGAAGGATCGCGCCCTTTCATGTCACAAGCAAGACTGAATTTTACGAGCGATCAACTAGCCGGCTGAAACAGCGAGCCACACCCCGCGGCCCCGCCCCTGCCCCCCGCATGCGCAGGCTGAGTTAAAGCCGTTATTCTTCTGAGTGCCAATACATGAATGACTCCAGCGAAATACCAAAGTAACGTGAAACCATCGCCTACATAAACTCTACTGTCACACACTAAATGTTTGGATGCAGCATGATTTGCAACAGGCACCACTTCACTTCGTTCGTTATTCATTTGTAATTTTGTAGTATTACGTATCGTGTAATCGAGTAGGAACCTACTGTATAGGTAAATTGTGGGTAGTACATTAACTGTTTAAGTAACCTATTACTTTGGAATACTCCAAAAGTTCTTTTATGGACTGTTTTGCTAGTAGTAGTTCGATTTTTTTCAAGTTCTTATTTCTACTTTGGTATACCTATTAAAATATTCGGATAAACCCTAAGCACAGATAATATAATACTAACTAAGCTAGCTTTCTCTTAGGTTAGGTAGGATCTACTACATGTGAGCTTACGAATTGATTTCTTCTAGAATTTTTACTATTTTTTACAAAATTGTAGATTATTCCAACAGAAATGGTTACACGCATGGTTACAATGGTTAAATACTAGGTTTGAAAGCAAGCATAATATAATATAACTGCAGTTATGTAGAGCAACTTTTGTAACCTTTGACACTTTAAAAATCTAGTTTGATTCATGATCGTTTTGTGTTGTAGATTTTGGAAAATTGTCTAAGTATAGAAAATGCTATTGCATATAAGTTATAATAATAATAATTATTATTAGGTTTTTTTTTAAATTTTCGAATAACATGATCCATAATGGTTAGTAACAATAGGAGCTTATAAACTATGGTACTAGGTACAAAATTAAAATTATAACAGAATTAAAATTGTAACAGAATTAAAATTATAAATAACAATTAATACATTCATTTATTTCACCGTCCCAACCACAATACTAACCCAGAGCAAGTGCATCGGACACTGGTATTTACTAGCAAGTATCTTCAGAATGTTATATGTTATGTGTTGTTGTTGTAGTGTGTTGTTATGTACCGACTTAAAAAAAATTGCAATCGCTAAAACTGGGAAGGGCTTATCTAGGTTTTTTAAATAAAAATGTTTGTTTTCGCACTAGTCGAGAAAAAGAAATACTGGTTGATCTTAATTCACATTATTTCAAAATGTTATTATTTTTGACAAGTTGCAAGTTAGTTATATCATCTTCTATAAAATAAAAATGAATCGTTCGTTAGTCTCGCTAAAACTCGAGAACGGCGAGACCGATTTGGCTAATTTTGGTCTTGAAATATTTGTGGCAGTCCAGGGAAGGTTTAAACGGTGAGAAAATTGAAAATTCATTTGACATGACAACGTCTATCGGGTCAGCTAGTCTCTATATAAACTTCTAGAGATAGTCAAAATTACCTTTTTATATTATATAGTCAATAGAAACATAGTTACACCTAGAAGCATAATTAAAGTAATTTTTATTATTAATTTTAGCTAATCTTGAAAAGATTTTTTGTATTTTTCTTATTTTTCAATCGGTTTAGGAGCTATTGTAGCTCCTAACCAGCCCCAACCTCCTTCAGAGGTGATGGGGGGGCGTTGGTCTTGGGGAAGAGTGACAAGTTGGTCGCAAAGATCCCCAAGACAAGTTCGGCGGATCTATCCTTCACGAGGTTGCCAGCCCTGTTACTGGGTCTAGCTCATTAGGAAATAGACTCGAACAAAAAACACCGAGCGCTTTTGTATAGAATATATATAGTATATATCTATGTAAGGTTTATTTTATATTATTCATATTATATCACCCAATCCAAGGTGTTATCCGTACCGTGCCGAGGGATGCGTGGCTGAGGGGGAGCTCAGTCGCTAACGGTGGCTATCCGACACCTGGACGAATCGGGTAGTATTTTTAGTCCTCCCATTGACATGCGGGGCTCTGCTGATGGGCATTATTAGTTCCCTAGCTTCTCGTGGGTTTAATAATGGAAGTCAATAATAAAAATAAAATAAAAAATGTATCTAGATCGTCGTCTCCAGTTGGAGAACAGTTCTCTCCCCTTTTAGGGGAGACGATAAGCCTGATGGAGGAGATTTTATTAGCCTCTCCTGATAGGACAACCGTGGTGGTGTGTGTGGGGATTAGTCCGGCCAGGGCAGGAGGCTCCTGTGACTCTGCCCAAAGGACGGAAAAGTCCCCTCATCGCCATGAGAGATTAGGTGGTGCAGCTCGGAAAAGGCTCCGAAGGCTGTTAACAGCCAATGTTCAGGCCGATGAGGCCCGTGCGTTGGCTAAAAAGCCTTGAAGCGAAATCCCGCTCACCAACCTTCCGCCAGACCCGAAAGCTAAGAAGCGGATAAGAGCATCGGAGAGCATCATGGACGAGGCTCTGTGGGGAACTAAAAAGCCTTCCACAAACAGCCAGACTTCACAAGCTGCTCTCCAAAACCAAGACTAATCAGATTGGGCTCCTTAAAAAGGATGATGGCTCCTTTACGAACAATGAAAAGGAGCCCTTAATGTTGCTGACCGCGACTCACTTTCCCGGGTCTCTGAGCATAGACTTGCCCCAACAACAGCCAGCGTTCAATAGACCTCGGAACGAGGGCTGTCAGAATCATAAGACCCAATCAGGTTAAGTGGGCCGTTGACTCTTTTAAACCTAACAAAGCCTGCGGGGAAGATAGGATAGCACCAGCCTTGTTACAACAAGGGGTAAATGTCTTTCTTCCCCATCTGGTCAAAATCTTCAGAGCAAGTTTTGCCTGGGGACATATACCAGAACGATGGACTATAGCCAAAGTCCTTTTTATACCTAAAACTGCATGGCAAGAAGGATTACAGCCAGCCAAAGTCCTTCAGACCAATTAGCCTCTTAGCATAGCTTATTAGCATTCCTCCTCAAGACGATGGAGAAGGTGCTTGATAGGTATATTAGAGATGTAGCTCTGGTAAGTAAACCAATCCATGACAGTCAACATGCTTACCGTAAAGGCAAATCTACGGAGACTGCCCTCACGAGCCTGATAGACAAAGTAGATAAAGCTACAGAAGACAACGAAATAGCGCTATGTGCATTCCTAGACGTTGAAGGGGCTTTTGATAACTCACCGACTCCACTGCTAGTCAATGGGCTGATAGGCAAAAATGTCGGTAAGGGGGGTAGAGTCCATGCTCACCAGCAGAGGAGTAAAAATGTCCCTTCATCAAACTTCAATCCAGGTACCCACAGCAAAGGGATGTCCACAGGGTGGTGTCCTGTCGCCACTTCTGTGGACCCTTGCAGTGGACGAACTTTTGCACAAATTGGCAGAATCTCGCATTGATGCGCAAGGCTATGTGGATGACTTGGTCTTCATTGTGAGAGGCTTCTGCCAATCTATTATCTCAAGTAGAATGCAAAAAGGCCTTAGCATTGTCAGTGACTGGTGTAACAGAAGTGGCCTCTCTGTTAATCCTGACAAAACATTTATTGTACCCTTCACGAAAAAACGGCGTTTGGACAAACTGGCAATGCCAAAGCTGAATGGGAAGGAGATCGCTTTCTCCACGGAGGTTAAATATTAGGGCATAACAATCGACCAAAAGCTGACATGGAACCCTCACATAGACAATGTGCTAAAAAAAAGCCAAGATGGCAATTGGTATTAGTGGACGAATGATGGGTAGCAACTGGGGTATCAATCCCAAAAACACTTTGTGGACGTACACAGCTATTGTGCGGCCGATCATAACGTACGCATCAGTAGTGTGGCACGACAAAGCACATCAGACCACCACTATAAAGAAACTAGACAGTCTTCAGAGAACTGTCGGTAAAATGGCTGCAGGAGCTATGTCAACAAGTCTGGAAATGGCACTGAACGCCCTGCTTGGACTACCGCCTCTACATTTATATGTACACAAGGAGGCGAAAGCAAGCATGTACAGTGCCAAGGTCCGGGGCAGTAGTTAAGTGAAATGCCAGTTCTCGGCATGACAACTGATGTCATGCTAGTGCGGCATGTATTTGAGAAGCGATATTCCGTGGAAATTCCTTCAAGGGACTATTGGACCAAAAGCCAGCCACCTCAGGTGGCAGGCTGCATGATCTGGTACACGGTCGGTTCCAAAATGGGATCTAAAGTAGGTTGTGGGATAAATGGAGTGCGGCCGAGGTTCAGCAAAAGTGTAAACCTGGGGCAGTACGCCTCCATTTTCCAAGCAGAGGTGTACGCCATCCTAGAATGTGCGGAAATAAATCTGCAAAGGCAATACGTCAACCTAACTATACACATCAATTCAGATAGCCAAGCGAGCTACTAGCGCTGGACTCGAATATAGTCTCATCGAAACTGGTAGAGAAATGCATGGCTAAACTTAACTCTCTAGGCAATAAGAATAGAGTAGTATTAAGATGGGAATGCAGGCATCACTGACAATGAACGTGCCGATGAGCTTGCAAGGGTGGGGGCGCATATCACGGTCAGGGTCCGGAGCCCTTCTGTGGTATACCGAAAAGCCTAGCTCAGAGCACCCTGACTAAAGCATGCCTCGAAAATTCCAGAAAGTTATGGAAGGAGTCTCCGGGCATGTTACACTCGAAAGCACTTATCAAAGCCTATGACAGAAGGCTTAGTAACCAAGTCCTAGCACTCAGTAGTAACAACTTGCGCATTGTAACTAGAGCCACTACATGACATTGCTGCTTAAACAAGCACATGTTCCACCTGGGGTTAAGTGCTACGCAAACCTGCAGACGCTGTAATGAGGCTGAAGAAACGCCACTTCACCTTCTGGGGGAATGCGGAGCACTAATGCACAAGCGCAACAATCATCTGGGCAAATACCTGTTAAGCCCGGATGAACTAATGGAGATCGCCCCAAAGCAGATCCTGCAGTTCATAACAGCTGCGGGGCTTGGCGGCGATCTCTAACCAACACAAGCGGCGATCACAATAGATCAACTCTGGTCGCAGTGATATCACAGCCGCACAAAACAAATAACAAAAATAAAAAAAAATTGTGCGGCAATGTGATGTAAAAATCACCCGTGCATAATACGCTACATTATGACCCTAACAGCGGTGTAAAATATATTAATTGTTATTTTTTTCCATCTGACAAGTTGACTTCCGATTTGGTCGGCCTGATACTTACTGTTTAAACATTACATTCCGTTTCGTGTAAACTATGTAAGATAGAGCGAAAAAAACCGAAATGATTGCTTTAGATTATTATTTATTAGATTAGATTATTAGATTAAGATTGATGATATAATATTGAAAAGATTATTATATATTAGATATTGATTAATTTATACACATTTGCTCGTAAAGTGTCTCGTAATACACCAATATCAATATCGTAATGTATGTCATTACGTACTTGTGCGTTATTGTAATGTAAAACGCACGAGTTTCGTAAAACGTACAGTTTGTCAAGATGCTCCGTCTAAATCGAACGGTTCTTTTTTAAATCGCAAAGAGTTTTTATGTCAGAAAAGTGGTCAACATTTTATGAATAAAATTAACTTTGGGAGATAAAATATAAAAAAATAAACATTTAATTAATTTTGTCAATAAATTACAACCATTTATTGATAGCAAAAACAAACAAATATTAATTTACTTTATTAGTAATACTGGCTGTTTTTGTGCCTTTGCCTTAAAAAAAAACGCTGATGCGCGCGCATCGCAAATTTGTAAACAAGTTAAAATTTTTACGCGCGCTTTTTCTTTTTGCTTTATTGTTTTTATTTGAATTATTTCCTCGCAAATATGTTATAAAACGTCGTATGACATACGTGCGCTAAGTGCGCTTTGATAATTACAGCCTCTGCTTTCTTGTAGCCCTCGCCTGCGGCTCCGGCTAGCAATATGGCCTCGGCTGTAATTTTCAACCTACCGCACTAATATCATAATGTACTATTAAATTCAATTTATTATCGATAGAAAAATGGTAACAATTGTTCGATGTGAGAATCAAAAGTGAGGTAAATTCTTGAATTTGATGCCGCCGTCCGTTCGGAGTCGCGCTTCACGTCGAGCCGATTCAGCACTTCCACGGTCGTTGCCCGGCTGATGCAATATTTATGTAGAACGAAGCAATTTCCAATAGTCTACGAATTCCATCGATGATTGGTACATAACATCTCCCTCCCAAAGATCAGCGACTATTAGAAGATTCGCGTTCCAGCTTGACATCGTCGGTTTGTTCTAATGTAGCTTTCAGTGAAAACCGTCTTATACATTTGCGTAGAGTGAACGCGATGCCCAGTGCACTTGCATTTAGTAGTATAAGGTATAGCGATGTAGTAGAGTTGTACACGCTATAGATGTCGAATTTGTTCCGAGTCAGTGGCGTTTCCATAGATACTTCTTCCGTAGCGACATGGAGGCTGCGAAGATCTGCAGAGTTGAGTGTTAGTATTTTGGCCTCGGTATCGTGGCGTGCAACGTTGCTAAATGGAATGAAATCTTTAGTGCTGTAATGTTGATTAATCATGTGCTCGCAGAGATAGTACTTATTGGCTGAACTTCGGGCATTCTGCCTCTATAAAATGTTTGTTGTGAGTTGCTTGGGAGGGATAGGAAGGAATTAGAACTCTGTTATCTTTATTGGGAACTACGGATAATTTTTAAAGGTTATAGGTATATGGAAGGGAATCGGTAGCTTAAATACCAATACCAAATTTTAGCTAAGTATTATATCAAAGTATTCCCTAAAACTAATATTCAGTACATGTTCTCTGCCATAGAGAGCATTTAGCTGTTCTGACATTCTACTAAACATATTGTTACGAGCTGGGGTTCGGGATAAATAATTAACACCAATTTACACCAAAAAAAACACAAACACTTTATTTAAAAAGTCCCAAACTCAATACCTATTCAATCACTTACAAAATCACTTGTTAATCACTTTAATAACTGTAGATCTGCTATTTGATAACAGATGGCGCCAGCGTGTGACGTAGTTCTGCTAGTCGACAATAGACGTCGTTATCTAGCGTAGTTCCGCTACTAGATAATAGGTGGCGCTAGCATGACGTTTTTGATCATACCTACCTACGTAACAATATCTAATGTAAACATACGAAAATGTACGCTCTTAGCACGTATAAAAGCTAATAAGTTTTCTAACCTAAACAATTCATCATTTCATCAGTGATTCGATAACATTATTATAATATTGAGCCAAATGGGCATACTTTAACTATTAGTATGTCTTTTTCATGTCGTAAGTCACTGATCATGTTAACATCTACGGCTAAGTTAATTTTGTTCTGATTATGTTTCAATTTGTCTTGAATTCGAATATCCTTGGATATTCGAATTTTGAGACATCCAATGCTTATTAGTATGCTTAGAGACTAATGCGTGAGCGTGACCATTTTATTTTCATTTTCCTGCAATTTTTTAATAGGGAACATTACGCGAACGAGGACGCCACTAGCACGTTCCGTAAATCATAACCTCGTATTCTTGTTATATTATGTTATTAATTGTAATAACTAGGTATTTTGTGAAAATATATCAAAGTTTTAATTAATCTTACTTTAACCATATTATGGCGTCCTACGACCATTTGAAAGTGGATTCTAGGTTATGCTCAGAATAAAATAATATTTGGTTGTCTTACATGATAAATGTGAACATTATTCTGTAAATGCGACTATCTCACCTGAATACTTAACCTGAACATATTTTAGAGTGATTTTTAGCTGCTTCCCAAAGTTTTCGAACATTTTCTTCTTTTGGAAATGAATAATTTCCTTCATTTCTTCATCGAAATACACATTTACATACATTACACATACATTATTGTATAATATAACACACTTCCGAATTTTGTACTCAATTAAAGGCAGAATTTCACGCTTTGAACGACTCGTCGATAAACTGTTTACGGACTATGCTAGTGCTGCACTCTGGTGCCAGAACATTGCAGTAATATCCCCTATTGCGCTATCACTGCTAATAGCTTCTGTATAGTCTAGGTTTCCGGAGATGCTTTAATAACTGAACTTAATCCATCAATTAGACCTGTCTAGGCTCGATTAGGCTGAAACAATTGTAACTGGTCGGTTAGCTGCGCGATTTTATTGTATAGATATTCGATATGCGGTTAATACAAAGAGATCGTTTTATTGTGGAACCGAGGTGAAACATCATCTAACTGCTTTCTTACTAAATCTATGTTACTATGAATAGCATCTAAGTTAACCGGTTGGGTAAATGAGTAGTAATGGGAAATAACGTTTACTTTTTCCAAGCATGAAAAGTAAGATGCGGTCCATTGTTCAGACTATTCAGTGTAATTTCCTCCGCTTGTGCCAGGCTCAGGATCCAGAAGGGCAATGTGGGCAAGCGGGACTTAGCGATAGGCCCGCGTTTCTTTTTTAAGTATAGATGTGGACCGGTAAGTCAGCTAGTACCTACAGCGCGTAAATCTAGGGGCTAATTTTTGACGACTAGTCGTCGGGTTCCGTACAAAGATTTGTTGATGTGGCAAATATTCCTGTTCGGACTCCCGATCTTTATTTATATTTTCGGTAATCGATCATCAATCGGTAATGTTCGATCGTGCAGGGAGGACTCATTAATCATCTCAAACACTTTCTGCCTTTTATAACGATGTTCCTAGAGCTATTGGGGTATTTATTGTAGGCTTGTAGCCCAGAATTGCATATGGCATCAGCTTTATAACAGATTCTCCACGGTGCGAACGTTTTAAAATACGTAGGTAAATGTTCCAAAAGTGTAGAGTGTAACCTTTCTATCATGCCGTTTTCATTTGGTGTGCATGCTAAAATTTTGTTATGTTGAATTTTATGCACTTTAATAAACTCCAAAAATAGTTGATTGGTAAATTCTGGACCTCAGTCAGTGAGAATGGTTATAGCAATTTCGTACATGGCCAATGAGGGATTAATGGGAATACCAGTCTTTACCTTGGGATTAACATACTCTTTTACAGCGTTTACAACATTTTCTTCGAGATTGCTTAAATTAGAAATCTGAATGTGTGTCCTAACGTGTGATTCAAACGGTTGTGAAACGGAAGAGTGACTTTTCATATCGTCGAACAATGTGAGGACCATAGATATCCGAGTGAGGACGATCTGCTTATGGTTCTTGTTAAGTGGGAAATCGGTTATAGGGAACTTCTAATATCGGAGTTTCAGCGTCAGTATGAATTGTATCGGTCCTTGAGTTATTTAATAGTGAGGATAATTTTTCAGTAGGGTAGGGTAAGGGAACTAGTCTCCTCGTTATGTCGTTCAATACGGGATAATGCACGCGCGCAAGTAGCAAAAAAGTAGCAACTAACAGATATGTAAAGGCTATAAGACAGTTTTGCAGCAACTGAACAGTTGTAAAGTAGTATTCAGTTCGACGTATAAGTTATATATAATTTAAGTTATAGTTATTAAGGTGTCTGGTAAACGTCATCTCGATCATTTTATATAATGATAAAATAACGTTAAGGCGTAGTTAACGTTTCCGTCAGAAAGTGGTGATGAGTCACAATGTTTTGAAATTTTAGAACCATTTATTCAACACTTAAAAAACAAAAATGGTGATGTAATGATTTTATAATTAACTATTATAAAACTGTCAGATTAGGTCGTATGCTTCGACCTTTAAGTAACTTTAGTTTGAACCGTTAATCTAATATAACTCAATTAATTATTTAAACCATAATTAGTAACTTTTAAATAACTTAGTCGCAATTTTTCATTAAATATAATAGTAAGGATTCTGAAAAATGGTCAACAATTATACAAACTGGTGGTTTTAGAAGAATAGTAAATAATGGAAAAGTAAAAAAATACGAGTAGTTAAATTAAATTTAATCTAGAAAAACTGTGCCCACCCAAAAAGAAAGTGTTAAAAATTAAAGTGGTTCCGTACATTTTTCAACGTTTTATGTGTTAAATGCTAGGTCCACTCAGGACAAGTAAGTGCTCTACAAATCAATTTTGTTCCGCTTATCTTCTTTTACCAGAAGACACCCTAGATAGCAAATATAAAAGTTATTGTATAAAAGATCCTTTTACAAATATTTTACAAATACAAATTCATTCCTAAGTTTACGTTACGGTAGGTACCTATATCTGTTTTTTTTGGAGATGAGAAAAATTATTCAAGTTTCTCTGAAGAAGACAACTCCAAGGAAATGAGTGACGAAAGTTCTGAAAAACTTGATAAACATGATCTATTCCGGTAAGATAAAAAAAATGTGCAAGCACTGTAATACCACTGTAATATTCCTCACGAAACAATTTAAAAAAACTAGTGAAAATAGGTAATAGAAGATTGCCTCATATTCTCCCCAAAGATCCAAGAAGACTTCTTCAAACTATGCAAATTATATCTCTGCTACTAAATAAAAATCGTAAATACTTAAATGCCTTTTTATTTGGCATTATTCAAACTTAGGTGTATTCTGCAACCATCTATTATAAACTTAACAATGTCATAATACAACATGTAACATAATTAACGCACATCCTGGAAGTAGTTTGTTCAGAATCATTTACTGAAACGATTTCTATAATTTTTAATATAGGTAATATTTTACCCCAAAAATTATGAAAACTACGTAAATAACCGTCACACTACCGCTGTACAGTCAAAACAAACTGAAATGGACCGTAAATCGAGGCAATAAGACTTTTTGACTAGTACGTACATGTGTGACTGTGTGTGTGCGTAGCTTTGTACTGTGACCACAACCTTCTTCCAGAATTAGTATAACTAATTTAATAAATAAACAATGCCTATAAATTTTAAACAAAGCATTCAGTGTATGTATTATGATTATAACATCATAATTATACTAATTGGGGTGTCTGAGGGTGTGCGTTAATTACATTACATGTTGTATATCACCATGATGTCCCTGTAATAAAACAGATGTAAGTAGGTATATACTCAACTATGCATAAAGGTTTTTTTTTATTTTCCAACAGAACTTTAATTGCAACCGTCATGGCCATTTATCGTATAAAAAACATGTATAAGACCACTAGTTATAATGTAAATGTCTAAATGTAGTCGCCCTATGTGAATTGGCAATATGGCGGACACTATTGATGACAATTAATAGTTATTTGTTATACAAGAGTCCAAAGTTGCTTTTTAACCGCGTACTCTTTGACGACCGAGCGCAGCGAGTGATTCAAAAATTAGAATCCTGAGTGTTAGCGAGAGAATCAAAAGAGCACGAGGTGAAAAATCTTTGCACTTGAGTGCAACACGTAACTTTTCATCCAACCTCAGCGAGGAAATGATTAATGCAAAAAAAAAAATTCTATCACAAGATACTTTTATTTCACTTTAGGTACCTAACCTAACTACTACATTATGATAGGTAAGTATTACAGAATAATATTTAAATAATAACAAATTCTTCTATGTATCCCTCTACAACCGCATTGGACTTCCAGCCTCCATGGCGCTTAAGGGACAGGAGATCAGCTCCTGAATCGGCCAAAAGTGTGGTTGAAGTTCGTCGGAAACCATGCCCGTGTACAACAGGGGTGCTGAAAGTTCAAGAAATGTTGCTATTTCTCGTGGGATACTGACAATTTCATTAGCACCCATAGGCTGTTTAACACACTTTCCGTTGTGATATTGTAGAAAAAATCGATTGATTGGAGTGTTAGGCGGGCGTAAGGCTTGATATTTCTCAACAATTGTTACGTATTCCTTGCGAATGACGAAGTTGCGGTCTCTTTTCAACCGACTTCAAAAAGAAGGAGGTTCTTAATTCGTCTGTAGGTATGTTGTTTTTTTTTTTGTATATTTGTTACGCAATTTCTCCGGCAAATGTAAAGCGATTTTGAAAATTATTTTTAATGAATGGGGTATGCCCCAAGGGTGGTCCCATATAAATTTTATCGAAATTGATTCAGCACTTTTTGAAAAAATCAACAGAAAGTAAAAAAATATACATGGATGATGTTGTAATGTTCTTCAACCTTGTACTTTCAATCTTTGTTTTGATTGTGTTGCTGTTTTTTAATGGATTTGGATGATAAGGAAGTACTAAAAAGCGAAAAATAAAAAGCTTTTTATTTTTATTAAAAAGACAACCGCCTTCAAAATCTAAAAAGTGATAAATAACTTTAGCACATTACACAAATGACTTTAGTTTCGGAAGTCAGTGGCAATACAAAACATCAAACAGAACAAATCCACCGACTTCCGAAACTAAAGTCATGTGTGTTATGCGCTAAAGTTATTTATCACTTTTTAGATTTTGAAGACGGTTGTCTTTTTTGTAAAAAAAACTTTTTTGTCCTTGTATTAGGTAATTTAATTAGGTAATAGTAAGTCATCTGAATGTTTCTCAATGTTGTTGTCATTAAATTGTGTTAGTTCATTAGTTCTAATGAATCAAAATTAAAACTCGTCGCTGCTCGCAGCCGCGATCTTGAGGCTGGATTACTTAGAGAATCATACCTGTACAGTCCTGTCTTTTTCATGACCTGAGGCGTGGTTTTTTGATTGGCCGATGACCTATCAAGTTCTCTTCGGCGGTTTTTGAGACCGATATCCCTGATTTCACGATTTGTACGAGAAGTGGTAATTCTATTCCTACAATATTTTTAGATCGCTCTGGTTTCAGAGGTTTGATCGGATCAGTTTTATCTAAATACGATCAACTACAGACATTAAAACACATGAAATAGCTGCTATATCTCACTGGGAATGAGCGGAGTGTAGAAATAATGTTTGTATCTCTACATTTTTTCGGAGACGTGTCTGAAGTCTTGCCGATGCCAAAAAAATACAATTTTGACGTTACCACGTTATACCGTTTACAAACTAAAATTCTCGTAGGAAATGTCAATGCCAGATCCTGCCCCACCCATGTACAGAAAAAGTAAATTAACGAAAATAGAACCTTTCTATACTAAATTGTTTTTTCTTAGAACTTGCGGATTACGAAATACCTACCCACAAAATACAAACTCATTTTACCTAAAATACAATTTAACCTATAATCAATGTCATTAATGTTTTTAGATTTAAACGGAAACCGCAAGTTCTACGGTCACTAAGACTAATGTTTAGTTATCAGCAATAAATAAACAGTAAGATGCTACATATTGCACATGACTTTTAATGAGTGGGGCATATTTCTATAGAGTTTCTGGCATTGTCCTTTAAAAATAAATTATGCTGTAAAAAACGTTGCTTCCGTTCTGTCTATTTTAGATAGAAAAAAATTGTTAAATCAATCCAATAATGCATTTTTACCACTGACGAACCAACCACAATTTTCAACATATGACAACAAAAATAAAGAAATGCCATTTAAATAAAAAAAAATGTCGCGAATTCAATGTGTTATTTCTTATTAAAAACAATAATAATAATATCAGTAGTAACACCAATTACGATTATCCTCACATAAATCTATTTATTTGCTTAAAAAAAATATTTTAACTAGAAATTACACATCTATACTACTGCTGTCCCTAATAATTTGGCCACCGATGGTCTATAGATAAACATCACCCAGACACTAGGCAAACACAAGTGCTCATCACACAAATATTTACCCTGGGCGGGAATCGAACCCGCAACACGCTACGCAGCAGTCGATCGCTCAGCCACTGCGCCCACCGTGTCGTCGATTAACTAACAACGATTTATTTTTATTATATATTTATATAGATAGAAGATTACTCAAATAAGTAAGAAATGATTTCAAAAACAAGTGTAAAACACACTTTGTAACAAAAGTACAACAAACATGTTAAAGTTACGATAGACACCGAATTTATTATAATCTATTTTTACAGTAGTTGTCGCGTGTATTTGTAACCATTTAAATAATGTATCTTCTAAAATTATGTGACTTTCATTTAGTTGTATATTTAATTCCAATTTAAAATTACAGTGTCAATGCTAAAAACCTAACAGAAGCAGGGATGAACAATATCTGGAACGTTATTATTTTTAGTGTAATTCTGCCAAATTTAAAATGTTACTTAATCTTTAAAAGACTTTTATTCTGTTTATATTATTATACAGCCATATTCAGTATTATCTTAGATCTATTTATCAAAATTATGTTAAAATAGGGAACCGATCACTTTTCCGAATTATTTTTGTCCGAATTTCATTTTAACGAAAACTATTGACCGACGTCTTTTTTGCTATTTATGCATTATTTGACATATTTTTAGATCATCGAAGTATCATGTGTCATACGTATTATTTTACCGAGCTATGTTTCTCCGATTTACAAAATAACTTTTTCCTATTGGCCGAAGTCTCTTTTGAACTATTTTCATTTGCCAAATGATTTATTTGCCATATTTTCACCCCGTCAAAACAACATTTCGGAAGATTATTTGATCTGAAATATATAGCCGGTTACTTGGTAGCCTTTTCAACATTAAATTAAAATAGTGTCATAAAAAGTCAATACGTTACAAAATTTAGTGACAGAAACGAATCGCTGCAAAACTGACTTCACGCAGTCTTGTCTGCCCTACGCCTAGAGTGTAATTTAAGAACGTGAAGGCGCGTAGGGGTGGGGTGGCCCGCGAGCTGAGGAGCCCGCCCAGACCCCGCAGCGCCGGAGCCGTGACAGAAACAATGCTTGTGCATGTTGCATGCCTGGGCCTCACGTCTGCTATTACAATAGCGTCAGAATGGTCTATCATTGACTTCATAATTGTTGATTTTGACAAGTTTAGTAATCTACTAATATAATGGCGTCATTATGACTTTCCAATGGTCAACCACTGACACGCCATTGAAAGAAATGATATAGAATGGTAATCTCGTACAAAGTGACAACTGAATGACTGACTTAGGCAGTAATCTGCTAAAATTTTGGCAGTTCCTTTGATCAGTGACCTACCATTAGAACGTCATTGTGCAGTAATTGCTTTTAATTTGACCGACTAATGATCGACCAATATGAATTTAGCAGATTACGAACATTTAGCAAAATGACAATGGGATCGTGTTGGAATGACGAAATTATAAAAATAGCAGACTTGGCCCCCAGCTTGCATGTTTCATGCTTCTTTGCACGCTGCATGCTTGCTTGAATGCTGCATGCCTGCTTGCATGCTGTATGCCTGCTTGCATGCTGCATACCTGCTTGCATGCTGCATGCCTGCTTGCATGCTGCATGCCTGCTTGCATGCTGCATGCCTGCTTGCATGCTGCATGTTCGAAGCAAGAATCTTTGTTTGCAAGCTTCTTACTGGGATGACTGAGGTTTTATTAAGTGCCATTACGTTAAATAATTAATAAAACAAAATAGTAGGAAACTAATCCGAAATAAGCTCTCTATAACGCCACTGTAATAAACACATTAGTTTTGTAAGCTCTTTCAAATATTGAATTTCACTCAAATTGTCTTTATTTTCAAAAGTTTTTGATTTTTAGTTTCTTTAACGACGTATTTTTTTTCTGGTGGTATACCGGCTATCATTGACTCAATATCAGACATATTTACTTCTAGGCGTTTGGTGAAATATGGTAATTAAAACAGTGGTATAACGAATGTTCGAACAAATGTTATTTCGGCTAAGTGTAACTTCGGTAAAAACTATTTCGACCAAATGAAACGTCGGAGCAACGAATAAAAGCGAATTGATAATAGGTCAACTGATACAGTGGCAGACGTGACTTCGATGAAGTAAAAAAATACGAAACGAGAAAAGTTGAAAAGTTTTAGGTGAAATGAAATTCGGTCAAATATTTTTCGACCTTGTGATAGGTAACCGTTAAAATAAGTTTAATTAAAATTGTTTCAACTCATCTTTGAAATGAAAAGTTTTGCATTAGGTACTGCTTCTATGAGCCTCTTTTTTCTAATGCTGTTATAAATGGAGTATAAGTGAAACCAAATGTGGGCAGACGCTCTTTCTGAATGCATACATAAGATAAAGAAAACACATATCACTGTCACGTTCTTATGTATGCATTCAGAAAGAAAGCGTCTGCCCACAGTTGGTTTAACTTAGGTATCTAAAGTGTTGCCTCCACTTTTATCTATAAGCTTCTTGGACAGTAATGACAATGATTGTACACAGAGGGCCTAATGTGAGCTTTTATTCAAAATCGATCGCGATAACGTAAAGTATCGCTAATGTCAAATTGTCAATTTGTATTAAATGATGGGGTTAAATAATGGGGTATTTTACTCAATACGAAAAAAAAACTATAAATATGTTATTGAGACAATTTAGGCATAAAGCAGTCAGAAAATGTAAGTTTTAGTCCATAAAATAACAAAATAAAAGTTAAATTCAATTCAAATTTTTCAGTATTTCTAATCTGTTATAAAACACCGTGAAATAGTAGCGGCCATGTTATTACGCCGTACGGCTGTGTAAACAAAAAATTGACAACTGTCAGTCCACCGATTGACGTAGGTACAGTGAACGGAAATAAAACATGGAAGTATTCCTAGCTTCAGAAAATGACCCAATGCAGATTGCGCTGCAGGGGGCGGGGCTTACCGATTGCGCCGCGCACGTGTTTAGTTCGTCTGTAGTTGACAACAGCGGCGGTCAAATAAATTATTTTTTGTTTTTTGCTTTCTAAAAATTTAAAAATGCCTTCTTGTGCAGTAAAGTGGTGTATTAATCAATCACTTAAAAATCATGTTGGGATTAGTTTTTACGTGTAAGTACATCGCAATTAATTATTTTTCTATTATAAAAGAATTTCGACAGGAAGTCAATGGGGATGATGTTATGCCAAACAAACAATTTAATTTTCTTCCCCTTTTATCACAATTTAAGATACATTATACACTTTTAACATATTCTTTCTATGGGGATGGCACTATTCATAATACCTATACTAAGTTATTGTAGACACGTACAAGTTTCTTTAAAGTTAATAACATGAAGAAAATAGATGTTCTTATTGTATAAAAAATATGATTAAAAAATGATTAATAAATTATTTTATGCTTCTCTATTTCACTACTTACACTATTTTAGATTTCCACAAGAACCGGATCGAAGAGAATTATGGACTAACGCTGTTTGTTTGGATAGACAGCAAAGCGAATGGACAGCAAAGTAAAAATACAAGGTTATGCTCGATTCATTTTGGAAATGACGATTTTTATGTGTCAAGAAAAGGATACACGAAGCTTAAAAAAACGCTATTCCAATTTGTACGATAAGATTGATTATTGGTTTAAGGTTATTATAAATAATAAGTAAAAATATTACACCTCGTGTTTTAAACGTTCTATGCAACAAACCTAACTTCGTCCGCGTGAATGTCGGTTATCGCGTAGGTAATATAGGCTTTGTACTTTTATTATTTTCGTAACCAACGTATATTTTTTCATTACGCCTATTACAAAATATACTTTTCATTATTTTTAAATGATATACAATTATCATATTTAATATGAGCTCATTTGATACAAAACTAACTGACGTCATAAATTACGCTGAGCAATCAGCAAGAGGCGTTTTCGTCAAATTACGCGCGAAATTTGAAAATTTAAAATTTAGATGCATTTTTATGGCACTTATCGATTCAATTTTTTTTTTTTTTTTTTTTGTGGCGTATTAGCACGACAGAATTTAATTGAGACACTTTTCAAAAATGGGTGTAATACCCTATTGTGGTTCCTATTGTTACCACTAGACTGCGCTGTTCCAGTTTCAATACAAATTGGAGTTTACGTTAACGCGATCGAATTCGAATAAAAACTCACACTAGGCCCCCTGACCAAGATTAGATTAAAAACATGCTGCGCTGATTCAGGCAATACTTAATAAACATAAAATATAAGGAGCTAAACGTGACGATGACTCACGTAGACAACCTCGGAAGCCAATTGCTAACGTCCCTACCTACCTAGCCACAGAGCATATCAATCAGCCATACCTATAACGCAGCATAAAATATTTTAATAGTAGGTACCTAGGAGTGCCTAGGATGTTGCTATAAACCTAACGGTGTTAGGAGGTCAATGTTAACTCAACTAGATGCATTTTTCCAAGTAGCTGCTGAGAAAGTGTCAACTGCGTAGTTGAAACTGATACGCTGGTGAAGATGACACTATCGATAGCCAAGATTAGATATTGCTTTAGTTAACCCAATTTAATGCAAATTGCAAGTAGGTAGACTTTGCTGAAGGTACCTATGTACCACATTACCTATACATATGCCGTACCGGCCCGTACCAAGCCAAAAGTTATGTATTTCTCAATACAAATAAGAACCTGCCGGTTCTTACTTACTTAGATAAATTATATATTAGGTATGTACGGTAGGTATTCATTTTAATCATAAAGGTCCACCCTGTATAAAGTTTGACTACTTTAATAGTCAAACTTTATAGAGGGTGGACCATTTGAGTAGTTTGACCATCAATTTTTCCTTGTGGTCAAATCAGTTTGACAAAGTAGTTTGAATACGGGGAAGGGCCCGATTTTTTGAAGCGTGTGGTGTATTGGTGGAACATCTTGTAGAGATTATTGTTATTGAATTTTAGTTCACAATATTAGTGTCTGATAAAAGAAGCTAATTTAGTACTTCTGCGAGTTCTGCTATTCGATAATAGATGGCAGCATCAAACTTAAAAACTAATTACATGACAATGATAACAGATGGCGTTCAAAACCAACGATCAAGGGGATGAATAATCAAAAAATTCTCTATGTTTATGTTATCGGGTGGGAAACAAGCAGGCGTATCTCTGGATGGCGGGTAAGTTCAAAGTAAGTAAAAGGCTCTGCGTGAGAAACAAAACCCAGAAACAAAACTAAAATCTCTCGTAGGTAGATATAATCTACATTCTACAAAATAGTTTGCTATAGGAAATACAAACACATTGCTATAGGAATCTGACGTTTTTTATTACTTGTTTAGTAACAGGAAGAAATTCAGAAATGGGTTACATTCATTTTCTTTACATTAAATTCAATTGTATACCTGTAAAAAAAATCTAATATCTTATCGCGATGTCTGCAACTTTTGTAATAAATATTTTCCCGTGCAATAACAAACAAGCAACGCTACCAATCGCTATAGATTAAGTAGGTAGACTGATTAAGATAAATGACCGTCGGGGAGCCTCAGATGTTTTAGAGGGAGACTGCAGACCGCGATCATGAAACTTATAAATAAAACGGAATTGTGATTATTTTTATTTATTAATATAAAATTAAAAGCAACCATTATTACAGCGTACATCATTTTGTTACCTTCCTTTATTATAACTAGATCTTAATTTATATTTAGTTGTAGGTAATTTAATTATACATAGGTACTATAATAATTAAAAATATGCAATGTAAAAACACGTGAGAATCATATTGATCACTAATTTTAAAAAGTATTGAAATAAAAGGCAAGGTCATGTGGATGATGAACATAATAAGCGAGGTTTACCTATAATAAAAAAACAATAATAGTATGTATTCAATACATTTAGTTGTCTACATTTAATGGCCTTCATGAAGCATAGGTTACATAATACCAATAACAACAGTGACAATGCAGCACAAATGCTTTTCACTACAACTTTAAAAAGCTGTTTTTTTACATTAGGTGTAGCTTCAAAAGCTGCTTGTGCCATAAAATGTCAAACCAAACAAGATTATATTCAAATGACATGACCTGATCATTTTCCTTTTGCTAATAAATGTTGGTAGGTACCTATTTAGTTTATTTTTTGAGTCAGATTTTGTTCTTTTAACCCACAACTTGTTATGAATAGTGCTGAGTAATAACATGTTATTTTATAATGTTACCATTAACTACTTACAACTAATATTTAAAATCCAAATATATACAGAAATGTTTATTGTTGCATAAACTGTTCAAACACTGTCTGTTTTCCATAGATCAAAATCCAATTATGGTCAACAGAGCATTGAAGAAGCCAACATAGTCAAATATTTCCACTGTATATTTCACTTTTTCTGCCCAAAGGCAACTGAACAAATAACAATTGGTATATTTTAACAAGGAATTCAACTAAAATATCACATTTTGTATATCATAAATGTTATGCATTTCATCATACTTTGATACAAAATCATATTCTTTTGATATAAAGTTACATTTTAAATAATGCTTTGTTTACTAATTCTGGATTACTTTTTAGCATATTGTTATTAGGGACAAAAACATAGGCAACTAATTTAAAATAATTTAAGCTAATTAAATATTGGCAAAGTTTATCAAAGTTATATCAATTATGAATCACAATATTATACCTATAACAATTGTTGTGTTTTACCAGAAATGACCATGTGCTAGAATATTAAAAATATAAAATTCATCATTACAAACAAAGACACTGCAATGACAGAATATTATTTTGTATTGAGCTGCGAAGAAACATACCTTACAGTGTTTTTTTTACAATATTATTAATAATTACATACATAATTTTGGTATACACTATCCATAGCCCATTTCTAACAAATAAAATTTACCTTGACATTAATGTACTGTGTTTGTCACAATCTTATATAGCTGAGTAATGTTGAATGTCTGTCAAAGTGATTGCAACAATGAGTTATAATTTTAGTATGTACTTCAGAACTTCTCATTAGATGCCAGAATAACTGATAGAATATGGTTACTACTACATTTATTGTAACTATAAACAAAATACACTATTTCAATAATTCCAACTAGTTTAATATACTGTTAATATAATTAATTTTAATGTAGATAATTTTAGACCACTTCATTAATCAGTTCTAAATCTTTGGGACTGAAACTAACAATCTTGTTTGAAATTTTTTCCACACTTGCCAAAATAATCAAAATAATGTTGTGTTTAGTCATTCAAATATTTGTAACAATGTATAATATTGTTAGAGAAATTTAAAGAGTGCTATCAAACTCAATAATATAGTATGTGTGAATGTGGTAGGTAGATTTTATTTCTATACATTTTTACATGATATAAAAGGAAACATTACTTACAGAATATTATTATAGTTTAATGTATGTTTACTTTATATAATCTGAGACTAATAAATTGCCATCACTGAAGCATATCTCTTAGGACCTAGCAAGCACAGTTGTCACCATCCCTGTTACGACCATTGTCATTGGCATTCAGCTTGATTTGATCAGGAAACTCATTGTAAAGCTCTGCTTCTTTTTCTTGAGCCAAAGCATTCCGAGCTATGGTCTGAAATGCAAGCTCCACATTGACAGCCTCTTTGGCACTTGTTTCAAAGTAAGGAATATCATTTTTACTTTGACACCATTGTTGTGCACGCTTGGCTGAAACAGCGCGATTGTCTAGATCCACCTTGTTGCCCAAAATCACGAATGGAAAGTTGTCAGGATCTCGTGGCGAGGCTTGTATCAAAAATTCGTCCCTCCAGCTTTCCAAGGACTTGAACGTGTTGGGGGCAGTTACGTCAAATACCAAGACGCAACAATCCGCCCCGCGATAAAACGCCACTCCTAGAGATTGGAAACGCTCTTGACCAGCAGTATCCCAAATCTGCATTGTGACGATTCGATCATCCACGATTACCTCTTTCGTGAGAAAATCTGCGCCTATTGTTGCCTTGTACTGGTTGGAAAATTTCTTGTTGACAAACTGATTCATTAGCGAAGTCTTACCCACACCGCTATCGCCAAGGATGATTACCTTCAGTAGTACCTTTTTTCTCGATGACATTTTACACAGAAATTTATAAAACGTGGAAAATTACAAAATAATCACACTCTTTGTCTGCACTTTGACATAAAACGAAATTGATGATTTATGCGTCACCTGTTTTTCGTGGCTAGTTTATTTCGATGGCCATTAAGTGTTGCCAGAGTTGCCAGTTACCCCGAATCTTCCACGGATTATATTCATTAATGGGTTTTAATTTCACAGGTTTTGTTTATTTTGTGAGCTTACA
Organism: Charanyca ferruginea; assembly: GCA_947361185.1. NCBI lineage: Eukaryota > Metazoa > Arthropoda > Insecta > Lepidoptera > Noctuidae > Charanyca > Charanyca ferruginea. Next base: position 12,101,640 of record OX376059.1, on the reverse strand, counting down.
TGCACTCAGACCATTTTGTCATTTTTATTAGTTCTTACTTATAACAACGAACATTAACATAGTCACGAGCCAAGGTCAAAGGTGTGTCTACACAGGAGTAATAGTGTTCTGTGGTCTACACCTCCGCTAGGAGTAATATTGTTCTGCGCAGGCAAAACTGTGGTGAAGCTTGTGCGTGTGGTAGGCCCATTAGATAGGATATATCAAGTCAACTATTTGTTGTCACTTCACTTAGTTCCTTGCTTGAGTTGCTTGTCATAGTTGTCATTCTCAGTTGAAAGCGACAGGGTGACCCGCGAAATTCAAATATTTTTACGTTTTTTTTTAAATAAAATTGTCAGTCAGCCCAACCCGTCATATCTCCCACACAAGCGCTCGTACGCTATTACGGCGGCTCTTCTGGTTTAAATCTAGGTTTGTATGAAGGGAAAAATAAACTTTTTTGAGAAACAAATTCAGTAAACATGTCCGAAAATCAGCTTTTTTGCACAATTTTATCTGAATTTTGGCCGGTCATAATGCACTCATGCATTGAAAAAGTAAAAAAACATTTTCATAGAAACCTTGCACATGTAATGAAGATTCTAAATTACAAACATTTTTACCAAAAACTAGTAAGGCTTTTTAGAAACACGTATGTCCTGGAACAAGTTTTGTGAAATTTCCGCGCGTCAATTTTCCTGTGATGTTATCACGTTCTCACTCACTCGTTTGTTTTTGAGCTTTGCCTTGGTTGAAACAAAAAAATGTACAATCACGCCCGCGTCGAAGTTCGTTCGATGGGGATGGGCGCTCTTAATATCTGATTGTATGGCAATAAAAACTTTGTCGCGACAGTAAAAAACATGTATATAGACAATTATAATAACATTCTATTTATATTGTATAAAAATCACCAACGTCTTGTTTTTAACTTGAATAGTTAATAATAATAATAATAATTTAAATTAAATAATAATAGTTGATGATTATGTTTATACGTATTCCTAACATAACTAGCACTTCACCCGCAACTTCGTCCGCTACTGCATCCGCAACTTCGTCCACAACTTCGACCACGTAGATTTCATACTTCCCTTAGAAACGCAACACCCGTAGGCCGCCTTCAAGCAAATAAACCTTGAATAAACCCTACTTAGGCTAGCATTCGTGCCTAGTGTCAATTTGATTAACCTGAGAAATAAGATTTTTTAGTAAAACTCCCCCTTAACATTCCTTTCAGGGTTGAGTTTTCAAATATTCTTCCTATTGCTCCTTTAGCATTAAAGGAAGCCATGTGCTAAATTTCATATTATAGTTTCAGTAAACTACTGAAACGAAAATGTGAAATTTAGCACAAACGATTTTCCACACAACATCATTTCACATTTTCACCCCCTTAGGGAATATCAAAATTAACGGATTTCATAAATGTATTAATTTTTATCCCTTATTTTACCGCCTTAGACATGGAATATCCAAAAGGCACTAAAATTGGAAGGTTCTTTTTATGTTTATTCGCAAAACTGTATACCAATTGTCATGTTTCTAACATTAAAATAACGGATTTCCCATTTAACTTTCATCTTCTATTTTACACCCTTACACGTGAAGAATCCACACCACAATACTCCCAGGTTGCTCTCCACTCCACGAAGCACCTTCACCAAGTAGGCGACCAGCGAAAACTCCCGTCGGACAAACAGTTGATTTGAACTTCCTGTACAAATGGCGCGTGAATTTGTTCTGAGCGCTCTCCAACATAACAGAGTACTTAGCTTCATAGGGCTCCCATATAACCACACTATGTTCCAGATGACTACTGCGTCATATACAACCCTAACTGCTGTGATGTTTATGAAGCTTTGTGTCTATCCCAGAACATATCCTAAGTTACTGTACGTCTTCTTACAGATCTTGGCTACATGCTCACGGAATGACAGATCGGGAGTCATAAAAACATCCCGCACCTCCGTGACTCCTTGCATTGGTGCCGCGTCCACCACGTACATACAGAGCAGAGCTGCATGGGTACGGATGTAACTCACCAACAAGCACTCAATCTCAAGTTGCTCGTTTGTTCCAAAACGTTGGTAGGTCTCTATGGAGAAGATCGAGCAAGAAACTTTACAAACAAAAGGTTAAGATAAAAGCCATGGCAGTTAAGAGATGAGCAATCTGAACTGACAGCGCCCGTTTACGAACATGACGCTGACGCATGGATCAGCGCCGTTTTGAAGGGAACTGAATGATCCAACCTACGTGCCACCATCAGTGAGACATTTGAATGTGCATGACATATAACGGGTCTTCCAATAGGGTATTACACCCATTTTTGAAAAGTCTCTCAGTGAAATTCTGTAGTGCTAATATGCCGCCAAAAAAAACACAAAATTTTTATTCAATCGATAGGTGCCTTAAAATGCAGCTAAATTTTAAATTTTCAAATTTCGCGCGTAGTTTACGCAAACGCCTCTTACTGGACGCCATATTGTTCAGCGTAAATGACGTCAGTTCGTTTTGTATCAAATGAGCTCATATTAAATATGGTAATTGTATATCATTTAAAAATAATTAAAAGCATATTTTGCAATAATGAAAAAATTACGTTGGTTACGAAAATAATAAAAGTACAAAGCCTATATTACGCCAATCGGTTGACTGACAGTTGATAATTTTTTGTTTACACAGCCGTACGGCGTAATAACATGGCCGCTACTATTTCACGGTGTTTTGTATCATATTAAAAATACTGAAAACTTTGAATTCAATCTAAAAAAATATTTTGTTATTTTATGATCTAAAACTTACACATTTTCCGACTGCTTTATGCCTAAACTGTCTCAATAACATATTTATAGATTTTTCTCGTATAGAGTAAAATACCCTATTAAGAATATTACTACCAAACTTTTCCGCTAGAGGCGCCACCGAGATATAACGTAAACAAAGTGACATTATCATGAAATTATTTTTTATCTGTGCATCAAAATAATATTCTTTTTGTATTGAGAAAATAGTAAATATTATAAAATTTGCATAATTTATTGTGTTGTGAATTTTAGATAATAATATTAATAATATATTACAACAAAACACTCATTTCGCAACTTCAGAATTTAACCGCACTTATAGTGTTTACCATAGAGTATGAGTGTTTATGTTATGGTTCGGTGGCGCCCCCTGAGATTAGCTTTGCGTAAGCATCCCTATTGCAATTTCAAGAGGGGATGAATAGGGTATTACACCCATTTTTCAAAAGTGTCTCAATCAAATTCTGTAGTGCTAATATGCCACCAAAAAAAAACACAAAATTTTTATTCAATCGATAAGTGCCATAAACATGCATCTAAGTATTGATTGATTGATTTTAAAAGGTCTTTATTTATACATAATTTTATACAATCTGCTTACAAATGATCTTATTCTATTTGTTCACAAGTCGGGATTTATTTTGTTACACAGGCTAAATACATCGCCTTTATAAACATCAAAACATGTTATTAATACGTTATTTTGTGCTGTCTTAACTTATTGATTTAATTTTAATTTTACAAGTAAGTAAGTGGAGGTCTTAGTAAGGAGCCACAAAATATTAACAATGGCTTGAATACAAAATGTACGTTTTATTTAAACAGCAAGTTATGCTAATTTAAAATAATATAAAGTAGGTAGCGGGTAGTTGTATGCAAAGATCGCGAAATGTACGACCGGTCAGCGGCGTCGGCTAGTAAGCGAGCTATCGTCATGATACGTCACGGAGGAAGTAGTGATGGGGGAGTCGATATCGATTGTATGTTCGAGCGTAAGGCAATGTCATCAGTCTACTGTTACCAATTGCTGATATTAGTGTATTTCGGTGTGATGGGTTTTTGTGCAAATAAAATTTACGTGAAATCTTTAGTATAAAATCTTTTAGAAAAGGATACTGTATGCGTTTGTGTAATGTTTTAAGGTTTGTGCGAAATGGTGTGTTGTACGATAGTTTTAAGGCTTTATTTTGGATAGTTTGAAGCTTGTTGTAGTTAGTTTCAGCCACACTGGACCAGACAGGCGCTGCGTAGGTTAAGCAAGGTCTAACCAATGTAGAATAAATGAAAAAAAAAACATGATAAATGAATTGTATGATACTTTTACAAACAACAACGTCCATGCCGTCCTGATATCTGAGACCTGGCTCAAACCTGAACTCCTATCCACCACTTACTCTCTCCCAGGATTCGTACTTCTACGGAATGATCGAATTGGTAAGAGAGGAGGTGGTGTGGCCATTTATCTTCGTGCTGATTTGCCTTTTAAAATTCTCGCTTCTTCATCCCCTAATAGTTCGGCTGAGTTCCTTTTTCTTGAGGTTTGTGTCAATGGTGTTAAAACCGTTATTGGAGTTGTGTATTGTCCCCCTTCCGTTGATTACTTCATCGAATTCGAATCGATCCTAGAATCTTTGGGTTCGGAGTATACACATCACATTGTCATGGGGGATTTCAACACCAACCTCCTTGCCCATAACTCCTCTCGATCCTGTAAACTCCTACATCTGGTCGAGTCAGCTAGTTTGCACGTGTTGCCTCTCCAACCAACTCATCATAACACTGTGGGTGATGATACTTGGCTCGACCTAATCCTCATCTCTAATCCTTCCCTAGTCTCCTCGCATGGCCAACATGTCGCTCCTGGCTTTTCCCATCACGACCTTATTTACCTTTCTTATATCCTTAAGCCCCCTAAACCCAAACCTACATTCCGATACAGGCGTGCCTTTGCGCGGATGAATACTGAAGAACTTTTACGTGATGCTTCTAATATTGACTGGACACCCCTAGAGGAAGCCAGAGCAGTTGATGACAAGCTTAATATTTTTAATTCAGCTGTAGTCAAGTTGTACGACTCTCACGCTCCCATCAGGAAAGTCAAGCTGAAGCGGCCGCCTGCGCCATGGATGAATCGGGGTGTTCGAATGGCAATGCGACGAAGGGATCGCGCGTTCCGGGTGTTTAAAAGGGATCGGTCGGAGGATAATTGGGCCCTCTTCAAAACTGCTCGCAATCGTTGCAACCAGATGATACGCAACGCTAAACGCCGCCACATTCTTGATAATATCACTTCATCTTCTCCTGCCGATATTTGGAAATTCCTTGGAACTCTAGGTATCGGCAGATCGCGGCATTCAGACCTTCCTATTACATTTGGTTTGGACGATCTTAATCGCCATTTCGCAACTGTCCCCACTTTTGATAGTCTTACCAAATGCCAAACTATTGACTACCTTACTGGTCTGACGCGACCCAATATTACCCCTTTTGCCTTCATCCCAGTCGAACCAGGAGAGATCAAGAAGATTATCCTCTCCATTAAATCTAATGCCGTGGGTTGTGATAACATTAGTCGTCACATGATCGTGACGGCTCTTGACCAGCTTCTTCCAGCTATCACCCATATCATTAACTTCTCCCTTTATTCCGGTGAATTCCCTTCGCTATGGCGGAAAGCCCATGTCCGACCTCTACCTAAAATCCCTAATCCTACTCTTCCTAGTCACTTTCGGCCAATTACCATTCTTCCCTTTTTATCTAAAGTACTCGAGGCTTGTGTCCATAAGCAATTCTCCCACTTCATTCACCAGAACTCCCTCATAACCGCTCTGAAGCTTTTGCCGCCCAAAAAACGTTGAACCCTACCATTGAAATTTGACCCTTAACGCTCAGCGCGGCCGCCCTCATTAAAACTTTGTTTAAAACCGAACCAAGTGGCCTAGCGTAAGCGTGTTTACTGTTCTGTGTTGACAATTAGATAAAGAACAAAATAACGTATTTTGTTTTGACTGAAATTATGTGTAGAATATTTTATACGAGACTAAAGTCAAGGTCGAGCATATTTTGCCGGTTTCAGTCAAATAACGTTGAATTGTGAAAAAAATACGGCTCTAAGTATATAGTTTCCATCATTTTTAAATACTAGAATAGTTATTTGTACTATTTAATAAGAAACAGTAATAATTGGGTAGATAATCTACATAAAAATAATAATCGAATCTACACGCACCACGCGGAACACCACCGCATTCACCAATAAAACTAGACGGACAATCATAGCCGATTTACACAAAAACTACACAACCTAGAACAAAAATATAGCTATGTTTAGAAAGGTCACTTCATTAGCTCTAATAGTAATATAAAAAGTTTCCCATAAGTCTATAAACTGCTTAGATAATGGACAGAAAACACAAAGGAAGATTTTTTATAAAACAAAAGCATAGCGACTTCAAACTAAAATTACGATGACACTATGCTCTCAACTAACCTGTTTCATTCATGTGACGAATAGATCAAATCCTATAGTTTATATTTATGGTATAAAACTACCACAGTTAATTACATTTTTAATAAAATAACAACAAATACTTACAACGACTTTCTGTCTAAAAACACACGCAACTACACGCAACGACCTTGAATGAACCCCAAGTCTCGCAAGATGGCGGCTGTAGAAGCTAGGGTTGCATCTGACCAAGTAATTTTAATTAACCCGATATTTAAAACAAAATATCGGGTTCGAATAAAACTTCAAATAAAAAATGTAAAATAAATATTTTAATAAAATAACGTATATAATACATAATAAACATAAAAAAATTAAAAAAAAAAAAAAAATATTAATATTTAAAATATGTAATTTATCCCGTTATTTTTTTTTAAATCTTATTAATTATTATTTTTTTTTACAAAGGGTTAGAAATAATTACCTTTATTTCCTAAATCACATTATTTTTATTTTTTAATATTCGTAAATACGTAAAAAAAATATTTGTAAATAAGTCATTATTTAATAAGATTAAAAAAATATGTATATTATGAAAAAAAGTAAAGTAAAAAAAAATAAAACAATAATAAAAAAATTATAATACATATATGTATATATTTTAAATAATCCCAAATTAATTTTTTTTCCTTATCCATACTAATATTATAAATGCGAAAGTAACTATGTCTGTCTGTTACGTTTTCACGACGCAACGGCTAAACCGATTTTGATGAAATTTGGTATGTTTTTTTTTTAATAATATAAATAAAAAAATCACAACCAAGACATAAACCAACACTACAAATATACGCATATTGTGCATCACAATCAAACGAATACCAAACGTGAAAAAAAGCCGCAACCCTGAAAGTGAACCGTGTCTAGCTGGAAACTAGCGAGACCAAAACAAAAAAAAACAAAAAAAATCGTTACAAAGTACTCACTTGGCGCCAAAATTCATGTAATCCAGCACATCTTCAAGATATTATGGAACTTTTTACGTTTTGTGGTTAGAATTATGTCTAAACTTTATCATGTCACACATAGTTTCCCGCGATTTCATGTAATTAAGTTAAATTACCACTTTGTAATACGTAAAAACACAACGACAACAAACACGCGTTCGACTATTTCGATTTTAGCACATTTCACTTATAGTATCAGTAAATAAAACGTTGATTTATCACAGAACAGGTTTTCTAGATTAATTTAGAACCATCACATTAGTAAAAACCAATAAATTACAATACTTTAAGGCATTTTGCTTTCGAGCACAAATCAACACGACCACAGCAAATTACAAAATAATACAAAATGGCTTCGTCAAACTTTGGATGTCGATTGAAAATAAAAATTGGTTCCGTGATGTTGCAAACTTGCGTCTAAACGATAGATAATCTAATTCTCAATAGTTTTAACACGTTTGGTAGGACTCTAATGCCCTTAGAATAGAGTTTAGAGCCGATTAACAGAAAAAAAAAAAATGGCACGCGCGTTTCCAAAAGCATGGCCGAGTTTTGCAAATCGATCAATTGCGTTTCGCTAAACATGACAGAGGATAAGCCCATTCCAGTCCGGTTTCAGACCCGGCCACAGTACCGTTTCAGCTCTCCTTAAAGTGACTGACGATATAAGGCGGGGAATGGAAGACACAAAAGTTTCCGTTCTAGTGTTGGTCGATTTTTCCAATGCTTTCAATACCGTCAGTCACGAAGTCCTTTTATCCATCCTCTCCTATCTAATGGTCTCTCCTGAGGTTTTGGATTGGTTTTCTTCCTATCTTCGGGGGCGTCAGCAGACAGTTCTGGCGGGAGACTCTTCTTCTAGTTGGTGTGATCTTGATGCTGGTGTCCCTCAAGGCGGTATTTTATCTCCACTTCTGTTCTCTATTTTTATAGATCTTCTAACTGCCGAGCTTCAGTGTGCATATCATCTTTACGCTGATGACTTACAGCTCTACAGTCAGGCAGGTGTTGACAGCTTATCCGATGCGATCGAGGAGCTAAATCGGAATTTAGCAGTGGTGAAACATTGGTCTGATCGTTTCGGCGTAGCGGTTAACCCATCCAAGTGTCAGGCTATTATTATAGGGAGCACCCATAGTCTACGAAGGCTTAATGGTCTAGCGGTTCCGCCGGTTACCTTCGATGGCACAGTCATTCCGTTTAGCTCCGACGTCAAGGATCTGGGTTTGTACGTTGACACTTGCCTGAATTGGCGTAAACAGGTCGCGAGTGTGAGCAAAAAAGTCACTGGGACGTTGCGGTCGCTTTACAGATTGAAAAATGTTCTCCCATCACACGTAAAGGCAATGCTTGTTCAGTCCCTTATCTTCCCCATACTTGATTATGGTGATGTGTGTTACTATGACCTGAATGCGGATCTCCTCAATAAACTTGACCGACTTCTTAACAACTGCATTCGATTCGTTTTTAATCTCCGTAAGTATGACCATGTGTCCGCACATCGGTCGCTTTTAAAATGGTTACCCATCAGAGAGCGCAGAGCGTTAAGGGCTTTGACAACCTTGTTTTCTCTTTTAAATAAACCCAGTTCCCCTTCCTACCTGACTTCTCACTTTCAATATTTATGCTCTGCGCACAGCAAGAATCTTCGTTCCTCCAATAATCGTCTTCTGCGATGTCCTTCTCACCGCTCTGGTTTTCTCAAATCTTCTTTTCTTGTCCAGGCAGTTTTCCTTTGGAATGCGCTTCCTCAGAATATCAGGACGGCCACCAGTCGGTTCACATTTAAGGTAAAAGCTCGCGAACACTTGCACAGGAAGTTGGCAGACTCATCCCACAATTGATTTATTGTATTTCTCCATCGATGTATTTTTAGCTCTCTCTACTTTTTATATTTTGTTTGTATGTATGTATGTATATATGTATTTATTAGTATATTTTATTCTTGTAAATTTTCTTTTCCTTTGCACCTGCCACATTTTGTCTCTGCATCACCCTAAGGTAGACTGGTAGAAAATGCCCAAGGCATTAAGTCCGCCTTTGTACAATGTTTATTTAAATTTTGTGCATAAAGTTTTAATAAATAAATAAATAAATAAATAAGGAGTTTAGTTGTGGGACTGAGAACAGATTTGCGATTTAAAATAGGTTTTAGTGAATTAAGGGCTTTCGCACCTTTACTTATAGTGAGTTGAGTGTTTTTGTTCCAGTTAAGCTTCTTATCCAAAATTATGCCTAAATATTTAACCGATTCACGCCACGCAATTTGAAAGCCATCAATTTTAACGAGCCTAGTGGGTAGTGTTCGTTTACTGGTAAATAGTATTCCTTCGGTTTTTTCAGAATTTAGCTTCAATTTCCAGGTCTTAAAATATTGGCTGAGTAATTCCAATGACAATTGTAGCCGCCCCGCAATTATGTCAACATCTTTGTCTGACGTAAATGTTGCTGTATCATCGGCATAGATGGCAAGGTGGGTGTGAGCCTGTTTAGGTATATCATTCACGAAAAGTATGAAAACGTATGGTCCGACGAGGGACCCCTGAGGTACACCGGCTGGAATAGTTTTGGGAGCAGAATGGTCTTTACCTATATAAACTGAAAAAGATCGATCACGCAAGTAAGTTTGGATGAGTTTTACTAGACAGATAGGTACTTCATGTTTTAGTAACTTATGTAAGAGACCATCGTGCCATACAGAATCGAAGGCTTTTTCAATATCTAGTAAAATCATGCCTGTGGAATGACCGCGGTTTAGTTCATGAGCTATGTGTTCGGCAACTCTGGCTAGCTGTTGAGTGGTCGAGTGTGAGCTTCGGAATCCAAACTGTTCAGGGATCAAAATATGCGCAGTTGTTTTAGAGAGGCGGGATAGGATAACAGATTCTAGTAGTTTCCCTATGCTTGGTAATAAGCTAATTGGTCGGTAACTTGATGGAATGGACTGATCTTTCCCGGGTTTCTTAATGGGTATAATTTTAGCGTGTTTTAAGGACCTCGGGAAGTATGCAATGCGTAGGCACCCATTAAAGACTTTCGTCAGTAACACAATAGCTTTCTGAGGGAGGTTCTTCAGTAAACCATTCCCCAGACCGTCAAAACCAGGCGCTTTATTTGATTTTAGCTTACCTACCAGTTTACGAATTTCATTTGGCCTAACAAGTGTGGGGTAGTCATTCATCTGATAACTGTCTAGCAAACTCATTGACTCTTTCACTGCCTCTTCAATACTAGGATCACTGACCCAATTTTTGGTCAGGGTCATATTATCTAGGAAGGTACTGGCTAGTGTCTCACATTGCTCAAGGTCTGAAGAGGTGGTGGTATTGGTTGATGTTGACAAGGGGGGTATTGAGTTATGTTGATAGTTAATTGACTTAACTATTCTCCATAGGTCACTAGCAGGGTTAGTAATTTTAGACAGTTTATTGTTCCAGACATTGTCATTTAGGGTTTGGATCTTAGACTTAATACATTTCTGCAAGTTGTTGACCTGGAAGAACAATTGACGGCGATTATACGAATTTGATTCCTCTAATGCTAGTCTACGAAGACGATTTTTAATTTTTATTTGTGACCTAATTCGTCGTGGGAGTTGATGACTTCGACTACTGGATGTTTTAGGAACGGCTTTATCTCTGGCATTTATTATTGACTGGGTCAAATGTTCAACGGCAAGATCAATAGCCTCAGGTGAGTTAAGTGTAGTCTGACCTAGAGTTATAGCCTCATTTAAATGAGATCTGTAGCCTTTCCAGTCCGCCTTTCTATAATTAAAGGAGATATGGACGTGTCTGTTGACTTCACCATCTACGGTAAAGAAAACGGGTAGGTGGTTGGAGGAGAGGCTGGTGATAACTTGAGGCTCCGAAAGGTGGTAGACTGAGTTAGCCAGGATAATATCTGGAGTAGATGGAACGTGTGTACTGTGGTAGTGGACTAAAGTGGGACTAGAAGGCGCATGAATGTCATATTCGTTGCTCAGCATGTGGTCGAAATCACCTCGCCATGAATGTTAGAGCGAGAGCAGTACCAGTAGGGGTGTTTGGTGTTAAGATCACCCATAATGAGCGTTTTTGACTGGACATTAATAATAGCATCCAAGTCTGAGGTTAATAATGGTAGGTTAGGTGATTGGTAGGCTGAGATAAAGGCGATTTCATGGTTTGTTAGGATCAGTTGGATTTCGACACATTCTAGATTTTGGGTTGGAGGTATATTGAGAGGGGTATGTGGTAGATCTGATTTCACTAGGATTGCAACTCCCTGGCCGCATCCATCAGGTTTCTTATCGCGCCTATAACAAGTGAAGCCAGGAGTTTGTAATTTGGTGTTGGGGGATATTCTTGTCTCCGATATGGCTACAATATCAATAGATAGCTCACTTACCAGGTCCAACAGTTCTGTGACTTTAGCGCGGATGCCGTCGGCGTTCCAGTATAGGATACGTACATTTTGCGTTTTACACATATTGACCAAGATGAGTTAAAATAAGAATAACTTTATCCATCATACTGTTACACCCTACGAATTGGCTTTTGATAGTTTTTATCGTCATTAATATGGCTAGCATGTCAGCGGTCGCCTGATCTTGAACATTTTCTTGAACAGTGGGTTTTTGTGTATTGGCAGCAGCAACGAAATTCCAGGGTCGCTCATCAACTACATTCGTCTTCAGTGGTGGCTTCACAGTCCTGGTGGCTTTAAGTTGGTCTTGGCGTTCCCGTAGAATCTTCAGATAGTTTTCGCGCTCTTTGCACTGTCGGAAGTTTGCAGGGTGATTTCCACCACAGTTGCAGCATTTGGCTGGTTGGTCTCTGGTCTTTTTAGGACATTCTTCGGTCTGGTGGGGCATTTTACACAGCGTGGAGGTAAGTTGCAGTTCGAGGACGAGTGGCCGAACCCTTGGCATCTGTAGCACTGCGTTCCGTAACAATTGTTGCTTCGGTACTTACGGATCTGTACCACGGTATTGCATAGAAGCCTGATCTGCCGAAATTTGACGAAATCAGCACCAGGTGGTAACTGGACTAGAAAAGGAGGGCAATAGGATGTCTTTTCAGCAGGAACTTTCATTTTACGTACTATGACTTTCTCGAACCCAAGTGAGGCAATTTCAGCTGGAAGGATATCTTCGACATAGTCAGGAAGGCCGAAGATTACTACTTTGTACATCTTCTCATCCTTTCGCGAGTACGTGTGAAAAGCAATGTCCTTGGCTCGTAGACCTTCTTTGATGACTTGGTGGCTTTCAGACGTATGGCAGATAACAGCCACTCGATTATTACGTCTGTACTGCAGGTGAAAGTTTTTTGAGTAAGACGTCATTGTGGTTCTAATGTGCTCATGTGTCCAGGTGGGTTGTATCTCCAAAACGATGGGAGGAATGCGGCTGACCTTTTTGATGACAGCATCACGAAGTCTGGTGCTGGGGTCACTGACGGATGGTTGACTGCCTGGAAGAGGGCCGAAACTGTTGGAAGTCTTGATAGGCTCAAGTAGACGTTGTTCGGCTGGGCGCACAGCTCTTTTTGGTATTTTCCATTCATTGGGGTTAATGGGGCCTTCGAGAGGGCGTTTACCAACAGAATTGGAGCGCGTCAGAAAACGATCCATATCGACAACTTTTTACCGAGCGTGTTCCCATCACTAGTGGTGATCCGAAGTAACTGGGTGGGGGGTTATAGATAGATAAGGCGTGCGAGTGGCACAAGTGCGCGCGCCAAACTGACTGGTTTTGTTCTTTTATAAACTAAAACTTACATTTTCCGACTGCTTTATGCCTAAACTGTCTCAATAACATATTTATAGTTTTTTTTTTTCGTATAGAGTAAAATACCCTATTGCATGAAAGTTTGAATTTCGCGGGCTGCCCTGGCGCATCTTCCCTAATGTAGGTAGAATATTTTGCGCGTCGTATCACGTTTCGTGTGAAGCAAACTTAATAGGAAGGAATAGTACCATGAAGTTTTAGGTATAAATGGAGCCAACACTTAGAACAAAAACTTGAAACCAACTGTGGGCTGATGCTCTCTTTCTGAATGCATACATAAGAACAAGACAGTGATATGTGTTTTCTTTATCTTATGTACCCATTCAGAAAGAGAGCGTCTGCCCACAGTTGACTTCACTTAGGTATTTAGAGTGTTGCCTCCACTTTTATCTATAAGCTTCTTGAATAGTACCGACCGGCGACCGGACGATACTTCTTCACAAAATTTCATTCAAAAATCTCGTTCAGAACAGAAGTCTCATTTCACTCATTCCCTTCACATTTTTTTGTTCAGTCAGTAGTTCGTTCATTTGATTGGTCTGCTGTCTCTGCGCTGATTTCTGTGTGATTCATGAGTTTTACAGAAATTATTATTCTAATTTCAATACCTGTATATATTTCACATTTGAAAGTGAAAAATGAGAAAATACTAGAAGTGATGACTTCCCGTTCCTTCATTACATAAATAAAATAGTTCGTTGAACCAATAGGAAAAGAAGGTGAGGGTTAGAGATCGTGCTGTAAAGATGATCCGTTATGCTGCTCCAGTTTGTGACTATAATTTTACTTTAATATTTTTTTAGATGGAAAATAATTTGAGCAGAAGTGGCAGCCGATCGAGCTCCGTATGTGAGCTGGAAAAGGACTTTAGCGATATGGAAATTCTGAAAACTAGGGCGAACCGACGTAACGTACTGCTCCGAACGCCAGCCGCGCGGAAAGCGAAACGAGTCAGATTTTTTAGAAATGGTGATAAATTCTATTCTGGGGTCATAATTCCAGTCTTGCCAGAGAGATACAGGTTCGTAATATACCCATAATACTAGAAGAATCACTATAAAAAAAAATTAGTTCTAGTTAGAAAATGTTAGAGCACTTTCACTTTTAAACATACCTATAACTGAATATTCTAAATTAGATGTGTATAGAGTATTTATGTAAGTACCTGGTTGCAGTTAAATTGTGAATTATGTAGCAATGTTCAATTGTTGACATTATAGGTAGGTAATTGCATGTTAACAATGCTTGCAAGGTGTTTTGTGACATTCAGCTGATTCGGGCGATTTTATTGTAGGTAGGTACCACTATCTGTCATTATAAAGTAAAATACACTTCATTATTCTGATTAGTCTTAAATTGTTTACAATAAATTTAATTACCTAGTTATATAAGTGAGATAAAGTGCTCACCACTGTCATGGGAAAGTCAAGTAGCTAGGTAATGAATTATTATGAACATTGAATTAATTAATAAATATTTGCTTATTAGCTTGGTTTTTATAATGAGATAAATACTTTGAAGGAAATTTTAATTAGCGATGTTTATTTGGAAATAAAAACTGCCAATATAACTTAAATATTATGCCGGCACATCACTTGGTGTATTTGTGCAAATTTTGCCTTACTTAGATAATACAAAATCGACTTTATTTCAATAAAAATAGGGTATATTTTGTATTATCCAAATAAGGCGAATATTTGCACAAATATCCCTGAAGTGCTGGCATTAAACTGACATGTTAACCCGAACTCTGGTCTTTACTTGGGCCAAACAATGCCAATGCTGCCAAACTGTTGGGTATGTGTCCTGTTGATAGCAATGTCATCTTGAAATTGTACATAATAATATTATTCTATTTTTAAATTTGTGTAAACTAAAAATTTGTATTTAATAGCAAAATTTATTATTTTTGTAATTTAATAATAAAACATCCACACAAAACCTATGATACCTAGCTTGTAATGTTTGTATGCTTGTTGTAATCAGTGAAATAAGTAACAATTATATTATCAAGGTTGTACAGGATGCTATGATAATTGACTGATTATAATTTTGCCTTTCCTTCCCGTGATGTATAAATATCCTACTGAATTTGATTTCAAATAAATGCTAATAGTAAGTTCCAAAAGAAGCACACACATATTCACCTTCCTAATGTCAGTATGCTTCTGTTTGCTTTCTAATTTTGTGTGCATACTGTGTTCAACTGAGTCAAATTAAACTGAATTCCACTAACACAATTATCACAGATACTTTAGGTACATTGCATTTAAATTAGGACTAGATAGTTTCTAGTTCACAAGCTTTCTCATCATCATCATCTTACTGCCCTTATCCATATTATTGTCATAACTCTTTTAGTATATTAGCTAAAATTATTAATAAAATTTGTGATTTAAAAAAGGTGTGGAAAAAGATTGATATTTATGAAACAAAGTTCTTAACAAATCCAATAGGCTAGTTGAATAAGCACTAGCTTTATTATTGTGTATTTACCGCAATTTTGGTATTATGGTTACAGGTCCTTTGATAGTCTCACAGCAGATTTAACCAGAGTCTTAGTTGACAATGTAACTCTGCCCAGTGGTGTGAGGGCAATATATTCACTTGAGGGTAGGAAAGTAAGTATAATGGCATGTTAACATCTAATTATGTACCATAATCTTTTTTAATCAAAACAAAATACAATTATTATTGTGATACTTTTTCAGATAGGCAAACTGGATGATCTAGAAGATGGGCAATCATATGTTTGTAGTGGTTTTGGTGAGCCCTTCAAACGTTTAGATTATGAATCTAGTGCAGTGACCCCTCAATCTTTTAGACTAAGCGGTCCAGAGTCTCTGAGTGATAGCTCAAGTCCATCTCCAGCCAGAGCTAATAATAGATTGTCCCGATATTTGCAGGTACATTGTTTTGAATACAAATTTGTCACCATGTTGATCATGCACACAATGTATATTTATATTTTCCCTTGATTCTTATTATTTACAAGATAAAAATATTTCAGGCAAATGGTAGTAGCACTACTGGCAATGGGACAGCACGAGTTAGCCCAGCTGGGGATAATGTAGTCCGACCACGTATCGTTACGATTATTAGAAATGGAGTAAAACCACGAAAGGTATAATATTTTTTTTAATCAATTTACCTGGAATAATTTGTCACACTCTGATTACAATTTAAAACATCTCCAATTCGACGCATTTGTGAGCGTTCTGTGATTACTCTATTCATTATGAATCAATGACGAGGATAGATAATTACGTACACTACATTGAAAAATTTGCCTTTTGTAGTAATATCAAATAACAGGAAAATAAATATGTTATTATACTGAATTACGTACCATTAAAAACCCACTTATATATTATTATCTATTCAAAACAATATTTGTCTGCAGGTGTGCAGATTGTTACTAAACAAACGCAACAGCCCCACTTTGGAACATGCTCTAGCCGCCATTACAGAATGTGTTAAATTAGATACAGGCTGCGTCCGTAAGGTCTTCACGAGAACTGGCTCTGTGGTCACAGCATTAAACCAATTCTTTGAAGTTGAAGATGTGTTCTTTGCTTATGGAAATGAAAGGTAACCTGCCGAATAACTCAAGCTGTTTGGAAAAAAAAAGAAAAATATATACATTTCTAGGTCATTATTGCTATTGGTTGACTAATTTAAGGTATAATGTTCTCAGGGTTAACCAAGAAGACTTCGAATTGGAATTCGAAGAAAATAAGGCTGTGCTACAATGTAGAAAAACTCCTATTTCAAGAAATTCCAGGTATGATATAATTTTATGATGATAATTACGTATCTGTACAATATTTATTATTCTTGGAAGTATGATTAATCCTTATTACAAACCATGGAGACGCTGTCCTTATTAGTGACGCATTTTCCGCAAAAGTTCTAGCAGGGTAATAAAATCTACTAATGATTTTATTTTTATAAACAGGGCGGGTCCTAAACCGCGTATGCCAGTGAAAGCGGGTGGGGGCGCAGCTCGTGCAGCCAGCGAAGCAGGCGCGGGCGCCGCCGGGGACGCATCGGACGAATCTACAGGTCCCCTACTGCCACAGCCTTTGAGACTAAAATACAGCGTCGGCAGGATCATAGGTACTATTCCGTACACAACATTTATTTTTAACCAACTTAAAAAAAGGAGGTTCTCAGTTCGACCCGTATGTTTGTATGTATGTTTGTCCGCGATAATCTCCCGTTTGACTGAACCGATTTTGATGCGGTGTTTAGAGTGTTTGGTACATTCTGGAGAAGGTTTTAGGTTTATATAACAAACAGAAACTGAAAAACCCAACAGAAACCAAAAAATTATACATAGAAGACGCTTTCGTTTCTTCCATCTTTGGAGGACTTTCAATCTCTGTTTTTTAACTGTGTTGCCGTTTCTTAATGGATTTCCGTGATAAGGAGGCACTAATAAGGGGAATAAAATTCCGTAGCTAGAAAATTTCAGGAGTCGGTGGCAATACAAAACAACAAACAGAACAAAGCTACCGACTTCCGAAACTAAAGTCATGTGTGTTGTGCTAAAGTTATTTATCACTTTTTAGTTTTTGAAGGTGGTTCTCTTTTTAGTAAAAGTTCTCGTTCGTATCTTCTCAATATTTCCAATGCGTCTTGTGTTAGTGTACAAAATAAATTCCAGTCAGAGTTTTTCAATTCAGTACTGTAATTTTCTATTTCATAGTGAAACCCAGACGGTTGTAAACACGCCCTCCACATCGGTCTCCACCGGCGGTTTACAACAGTGTAAACACTTGTTTGCAACCAAAATACGCAAACACCAACCTTGGGCTCCACAAGCCTCCCACCAAGGTGACCCCTGTTGAAAGCTTGTTTATAACAGTCTGGCCCGGCCTTTAATGAAGCGTTAGTTTTGTTATTAACAATAAACTTGTACCTACTGTGTTTCGTTCCTATGTTTCTTATTATTACGATGTTTAAATGTTTGTGTCAAACTACTGTAATAAAATCGGAAAAACATTTGTGAAGATGTATTGGACAAGTGGACTTTGACTGATTTTTATTATGTTCTCTATTGTTACCAGCAATACTTTATAAATCATTATCATACTATTTGTCATATTGATAACAGGTGATGGCAACTTCGCTGTTGTACGGATATGTAAAGACAAGACCACCAGCAAGGAATATGCTCTCAAAGTAATTGATAAGGCCAAGTGCAAAGGCAAGGAACACTATGTGGAGGCAGAGGTAAATATATAAAAAAACTTCTTTATCAGTGTACCAGCAACTACAAGTTATGTTTCTTTTTTTCATTGCGGACCCACCATACCCCTGGTACGGTGGGTCTAAAACTATTCCACTCACCTAACCCAATCTAAATGATTCACCAACAATAGAGGGGCGGCTCGGCGGCCGCTACGTTGGTAACGCTCGGTTCGCTCGCTCGCCTTCGCGCTTTAATGGTCACAGTTCTAACCTAACCCATACTATTTTCACTGTGGTATACTTTTGGCATTTTTTTGAGATGCAATAAAATATTTTTATGCAAGGTTCAGTATATGTGAAAGCTATGTATAATGCAGCTGTTTATAGAGTAGAGAATATTTAATAGCGTCACGTGCGTAGACCTTTGATGTGATGCCAACAATCTTCTTATTTATTGATGTTCATTGCTAGATATTTGTGACTTTTATAATAGAATTACTTTTATCTTCAGGTTCGAGTCATGAGGAAGCTGTGTCATCCACGAATTGTCTCTCTTATCGAGGAACAGGATAGCCCTGAGTGGCTTTTCCTTGTAATGGAGTTAGTCAGTGGTGTGTACTTATGTCTATATCTAGGACTTGTAATCAATCATTTCATTATTAACAATACTCCAATGATACCTAATAGGACATGGCTTTTTTATTCTCATTCCACTTGATCGTTATTTATATTTTTAGGTGGAGACTTGTTTGATAGTATCGCGGCCGCTTCCAAATTCTCAGAGCCCCAAGCGCGTTTGCTAATCGGCCACTTAACATCTGCTATCGCATATCTACACTCGCTTTCTATAGTGCATCGTGACATCAAACCCGAAAATCTATTGGTAAGCTATCACCTAACAAACCTTAAAAGAAAAGCATTTGGATTCATCTAAATAACTTACTATAGGGTAGGTATTTGCTCTTACTTGTTAAAAAAAATTGCACTCATTCTAGTTCTTGTAAATGTTCATCATAATTAATTTGTATATTTATTTCATTGCATATTTCATTCATATTACAACAGGCCGATTATTAATCCCATAGTAATAGCAGTTCATATATATAAGTACTTTCACTCCCTAAAAGATTTAAATTAAAAGTCACCTAGTAACTATAAACCAAGTTAGTGTAAACGTATTGACCCTGATTAAGTCAGAATTATTTACTGATGTAGATGATAAAGTAAGTACTATAATAATTACGTAACATTAATCCATTTCTAGGTGGAAGTGGGTTTGGACGGGAGCATACGCGGCCTAAAGCTGGCTGACTTTGGCCTGGCAGTGGAAGTATGGCGACCGCTCCACGCAGTCTGTGGTACCCCTACATACGTAGCGCCTGAAATACTGCTCGAGACTGGATATGGATTAAAGGTACTCAATAGTCAATCAATGGCCGTTTTATCAATCGTTAGATTAATTTCATCTGAAGAATAGAAATGCTGGTGTGACATAATATTTTCTATATAAAAGCTCTCCTTATTTATTCATTAGAAGAAATAAAGAAAGAAAAAGCATTTATTTGCCAGGACAAGAACACAAAAATACATGAATAAAAAAAGAAACTAAAATTGGTCCTGTACGAGGCCAAAAGGCACCTAACTCTGCATGGTGCTGTAAAATTTAAAAAAAAACGTCACAGCGCTGATATTCTGATAGGGCCCATTAGATAAAAGTTATCCATATAATAAAGCCTGTATTGTCCACAAACAAGACGTGTGTATTTACGTATTACCTCTCGTTATACTCTAAACGTGCTGTTTACATTTATTAAACAATACATTATTCAATCCATTATGTAAAAGAAGATTTTGATGATGATAAGGATATTTCCCACTATTCATGTGAACTTGAATTTTTGACTAAATGTTCTCTAATTTTATATGATTTGCATTCATCTTGAACTAATACAATCTTACTATACCACAAATTTTGTTACACATGTGGTTCTTTACCTTATTAGTCCAAATAGAAAACTTAAAAGACTGTAATAAAAAGACAACAAAACAAAGAAAACCTAGATTTCAAAGTGACTTGTTTTGCAGATCGATGTATGGGCGGCTGGCGTTATCCTATACATTTTATTGTGCGGTTTCCCGCCGTTTTCGTCCCCTGACGGCGATCAAGAGAAGTTATTCGACGCGATTTTATCGGCTCGCCTAGAGTTTCCCGCGCCGCACTGGGAGCGCGTGTCTGCTGGCGCCATCGACCTTGTCGCCAACATGCTGCGTCCACAGCCCGAACTTCGCTTCGCTGCCGAAGACGTACTCGACCACGCTTGGATGGCGGTTAGTTGATTACGCGAATATCTAGCCAGTTGCAAGATAGCGCGCTTGCAGTGAATTCCGCAGCACATCATCCCAGGGGCTTCCTTGTTTCGAAATGTGAGCACGTTGACGTTGCGTGGAGTAGCGTATTTATAATTTTGTCGACGGTTTTAGTGTAACGTGCTTGTTTGGGTAATGTTTAGGGTTTTGGTGGTTTTACCTTGAAATACAGTTTGAATAACGGGAGCTTTCTTGTTTGCAGGATGATTATGACGAAAGCTGCGACTTTCGCACATGGTACGACGAGGACTCTTCATAGCTGAGCGAGTTTTGCCGTCAATCGGTGTCGGCGCTCTTGTGACGACGCGTTACCGGCCGTGCCGAGACTTGAGCTCGTTTGAATCTACGCTACGGCTTCAGCGTTTAGTGCTGTCCTTAGCACAGCAATATATGCCTTTCGATATGTTAACACCAATACCAAAGTTATTATTTAACATATTTTACTTAAACATACTGCATGCATAAATAGTTTGTGTATTTATATATTGTTTGGTGCGAACTCCGGTGCAGTATTATATTTTGGTTTTATTTATTATGTTATCTTATATTGTATGAATAGCTTTTGTCTTACAGTATAAGATAAACTTTAAAATGATTTCAATTCAGCGAAATATATTTTGGGTGGGGATATCTGCGTCTATATTTGCAATAGAACAATCTGCGGCATTTTTATAGGTCGTTATTGTCGTGTTAGCATATAGCTTGCCAAAATTATAATGTAGCAGTACATTGGCAGAATATGTACAACCCTAAATAAATTTAAATATGGCTGCTCAACTGCTTTACTATTTCCTTTTTCGCGTATTTGTCAGCCTATGACTAAAATATTGTTATATTTCGCTTCTTGAATCAAACTGACAATTCTAAAGATCTCTAGATTTCTCTTACCGCTTTATTATTCAGTTATAGATTGAACTTTAGATTTAAAGAAATTATAATATTTAAAACGGATATTTTAATTTAACTATAACATTCTGTAATATACGAGTAATATATCTTATTTAATTATTTGAATGAATTCATATTTACAAGTGTAGAGCGCAAGTTAATTGTATTGATTTTTTTTATAATATGAATTGCTTGTAGGTATATTCAATGCTATCGCTTCTATCATATCAATCATATCATACATTTCTTGATTAAAACATTCCCCTCTTGTAGACAAACAGTAACCACGTAAGACAGATGAATGTAATCGTTTATGTAGTCTTAAATAATAAACTGCAAAATGGTGCTAGCGACAGCGATAACATTTTATATAAATGTAGTTAAGTCTATTATGAACATGTCCATGACACAAAACAACAAATCTATGGATTGTTGAATGTGGACACCTTTTGGTATTTATATCTTATCGATATCAATGATGTTTCTCTAAGAAATGTCGCAAATACAACGATCTAGCCATTACAATTGGCAGATTTAAAAACGATTGGCAATGACAATTAGTGATTTGAGCCTAGTAGTGGAGTATCAAATAGACTTCGTGAAATAAAATATTCTTATTATTGAAAATGGTTATTGTATTGATGAAACACCATTGATCCCTGTTGCAGCACAACATGTATCATAAACAGGCAGTTCATAGCATATAACTAACAGCCAATTGCTTAGCATCTTAGAAGTTGAAGCCTAACTTATTTATAATTAGATAAGTGCCAAATTCATTTCATTATTGCGCTTATACGTAACATAATTCACGCAGGTCGCAGCAATCAATGTTCCTCTCGAATAATGTACTTTTTTTTAATATCAATTTATTTAAGTTATTTTTCATATAATATAGTGTTAATATATCTCTGAGCAACACCAAATGCAACCCACATTAGACTGAAATACATTCCTTCACAGTATGATGTGACACTGTAGCTTTTCATCTCAGTGTAATGAAAGATGTAATAACTCAGCACCTACCTAATGAATGTTCTGTGTACGTTTCCATTTTGGATTTGGTGGGTATTCCACAATTTTATGAAATTTTATAAAGAAATTTACTGTCGTGATTTATACATGATCAGATTTGCCTAGATAGATACCCCAATTTTTTATGTGGACTAAGTATGAATATAAATTATGAAAGTTATTAATTGAAAATACATTCACAGGAAATTTTACGGATATTAAAATGTATCTACTAAAAATACAGTCGCAATTCATAGCATGCCAGTCATAGTGATTCATAAAATTTTATAATGCATTTAGACATGATATGTTCATTGAGTAAATGAGAGAAATAAATAAATTTATAAAAAGTTGTAGTTAATTTTATTTACATTTAGAATCCTTAACAAAAAAAAATACGAGTACATTTTTATTTATTAAGAACATAACCACTTAACAAAAACCCACTTGATGCATTCATCATGACTTCTGGATGTGTTCTGTCAGGTAGCACCTGAAAAGAATTAATGGAAAGTAAGTAATCATAGAGAGTAACCACTATTTCCTCATCAGCTTTGAGATAAAATGACAACATGTCTGCAACAGTCGTGTTCACAGACAAGGGGAAGGATCAGCACAAACAGAGCATCATAAATACTAGGGCAGTTATTTATTCATTGCTATTGAATGAAAATACATTACAAATTGTGTGCAAGATATATATATAATTTGCTGTGTCATTTAATTACAGTTTCTAGTCTAGTATTTGAGTTCATTATCAATTAATCAAATACTGCTTGAGCACATTGGTAACACCCTGTTGACTGTTGAACTAAGCAAGTGAACAACTGGAAAAATACGATTATCAACAGTATTTTATATTTTTTTTATGGATCGGGTTTAATAATTACTGAATGGGAATAATCGAAAAAAGGTCCTATCCGTCAACACTAAACAATCGTCAACAGTGTAACTGTTCAGGAATAATCTGTTTTTTATAACTTAACTCTACTGACCAATGATTGCCAGTTAGCCACTCTGGTGTTAATTGCAAAAAAAACCCTACCTGATAATTTCTCATCCAGTTGCATGATAATTTCAGAGCAGCTACATTACTTTGTGCCTTTAGTGACATATACAACTGCTGCAATGGTTCTGCAACATTGTAATAAATTACAAAAGGCCTGCCTGGTTTCACAAATGGCACTAATTCATTAAATATGTTTTGTGGGTCTTCTTTACATGCTATAACTAATGAATCCAGTTTCCTATGCAGCATTTCTGAAGCTGTTATATTATCAAAGTGCCATTTTGGCTTTTTGTTTTCCCTTTGGTACTCTGAATCTATGTTTGTAGGAGCATTTTTGCTGGGTCCATTGTCAATATCATCTTGTTTATTTTTTTTAGACTGATACTCTTCCGTGTTGTCATCATTTTGCCTCTTCAAAGGATTTTTTTCAGTGCCAGTTGCATCCTTTTCTTGATCTGAGGTATTGTGTGTGTCGCATCCTTGATAAAATTGTCTTAGTGCAGAATAAACATTGACTGAAACACATCTGTTCATCTGTTCTTCGGGAAAGTTCATAGCTAAAAGTGCTTGTTTCTGTGACATGTTACCAGGATGCATGTGTAATAATTTACCAGTCGTTTTTTGACCAATGGTACTCAATAATGCAGCAGCTACTAAGCCATTGGACCCAGAATCATATAACAGATGGTTCCCTTCACAATGAATATTAACAGTGGTTATGATTTGGGACAATGTATCAATTCGTAAATTTTGAATCTTATTAGGTTCAAGTTTGTACATAATTTCACTAATAACCCGGAGATTTGGTTTTACTACTTGGAAGTATTCAAAATATTTTTTCTCTTTTTTTCTTAAATATTTGTCTTGTGAAAATTCTGTTTTATTATGAAATGTATTAGAATTACTGATTAATGTCTCAACAATATCAGATGCCTTGTTAGAATCACTTTTTAGTGTCTCTATATCAGCTGCTGATAACTTTTGTGAGCGTCCATCATCAAGTATATTTCTGTTGTCATTTCCAGACACTTTAATATCAATTTCATCTTTTAATTTTACGGCTTCATCTGCTAGTTCCACAGTGAATTCCTTATTCTTCTTACTTGTTTTAGGTATCAATTTAAATACTGAGAAATATGGGGAGCCCTCTAATCCTTTCAAATTGATAGTGTCTCTTCCCAAGCTAATAGTTGAATCAGACTTATTAAATTTGTGTATCTTTTTATAGTTTTGTTTCTGAATGATAATGTAATCACCAATTTTAACTTCGTTAGACATTCTAAACAAGTTTTTTAGAGGTTATGTCTTTATTATTTCAACTGTGTTTCACCAGCTTCAGCTTGATCTAAAGTCTAGGGTTGCAACCCCGATATATTACTTTACTCTATGGTTGCAACGATAAATCATCGCGTTACCGATAATATCGACCCCAAAATATCGATATTTATATCGATATGTTAAAATCATTGATATCAATAATATCGATATCGAAAAACCGAAAATATCGATATCGAAACACCGAAAATATATATTTGTTAAAAACAGTGTCCCCTTGTTTCGCAGACAGAAATGTCATAGAATTTCGTTTCCCATAAAATGTTTCATATAATATTTGGTTCTCGTATTTTTATTTCGACTATTATTGTTTCAAAGACTATTTACTTCAATGAAAAATATTTCACAAAAACACGATTCAATGAATTTTTAATCACATTTTTTTGTTTAACAAACTTATCAAACAGTAGAATTATTTTTTAACGAATAAGTATATAAATAGACAATAACAAAAATGATGTCTTAAAAAGTCAATATGTTGTGCTACAAAAGTTAATGACAGAAACGAATCGCTGCGAAACCGACTCCACGAAATCTTGTCTGCCCTACCTCTAGAGTGTAATTGAAATCTGCGTAGGCGTGGAGGAGCGAGGCGGCCCGCGAGCTGAGGAGCACGTGATTTTAACGCCCGCCAGCCGCGGGTGAGGCTTGCACACAGCGAAGATGCTTCAACAAAATATGGGCGTATATTTTGTAAGATATTTGATGTTAGGTGTTAGAAAACACAAAACAGTGTCGCAGGAGACCCGCCTTAAGTAAACATATTTGACATGAAAAATATTTATGTGGTTATTATCTTCGCTGTGTGCTTGCTATTACTTTTTTCATCTATCTTTGTAACAAAATAAATAACTTTGATTGTAAATTGCTTTTGATTACCCTTTTTACATAGATATAATAATAGTGAAAATATCGATAATTATCGCGTTGGTATGGCCGATATATCGAATATCGATATTTATCTGCCTTCGTTATAAATATCGATATTTATATCGATATTTCAAAAGACTTTGCATCCCTACTAAAGTCTGTTTTTTAATCTCAGAGACTAAACTGACCAAAGACATAGCATAGAACACTGACATTACGTGGGTTGCCAGTTTTTTGCAGTTCTTAAATAGTGATGTGCCACTATCGTAAATTAACGTTAATAAAATCAAGTATCGTTTTTTATAATAAGTTATCCTAAAATAATGTGTAGGTTCTTATTTACAACGAAATAATACAAAATTAATAATGAAAAACATATATTTTAAATTACATAATTAATTACAAGTTAATCAGGTAATGACTCTATTTCTGAGGAATATTCTGAACTATCAGATTCGCCACCTACTTCTATGATAAACCTATCAGAAATGTCGTCGCCCACGCCTGGGCGTCGACATTTGGACCCTGATTACACATTTCATCTTCAATTTTAATGACATGGCCTACACAGTCTTTCCACCACTGCGGGGTCACTTGACGAAGCCCTTCTTCAAAAGGCTTCGTACTTCATTCATTTCAAATGTTTTGTTATTTTTAGCAACATGCCCCTTTACTTGAGCCCAGACTAACTCAATCGGGTTTAGCTCGCAGTGGTAAGGGGGCAGTCGCAAAATAGTGACACCCTGTTCAGCTGCCGTCTCGTCGACGACGGACATACCTTTCATGGGCTTCTTTGTGCATTCAAACACACAATAACTATCGTACTATCATAATTATTTTAATAAAAATTGCAGTTGTTTGTAGGGTGCCAAGTTCCATAATTGCCGTTTTTTTTTTTAGTTCTGCCTTTTTGTAAGAGAAAAGGGTTAAGTTTGCCGTTTTAACGCGTATAGGAATAACACTGATGGCGCCTATCAACTTTTTTTTTGTCTCATTTATAGGCATCGAAACATGGTCGTATCACGCATAGCGTCGCGTGGTCAAATTTCATTCATTTTTAGCATCGTGCGACCGTGTGTACAGACGCCAGCACATCAAGCCATACGTAACTGTAAAATTTTCCCAATTAAATATGAACCTTATGCTTTTGTAATAAAGTTGAAAATCTATCAACGAAATTTGACAGATTGTAGTAGCTTGATGTGCTGGCCTCTGAACTTACGTGTTTTTTTTATGATACACTTTGGAATTACTTTAAAGCGAATCGTCTAATAAAGATAAAAAGTTACGATTCAAGAAACCGGTATCGTAGGTACAGCACTGCACAAATAAGCTGGCAACATTTTTTATAAATTTGACTTTTGCATGTGTCAATTTAGTCTCTGAGATTAAAAAACAGACTTTAGTCTCTTTAATCGACTGCAATCGACACTTAATTATAAATAAAATAGCCGCAAGTCCGCAACCATAACAACGCAGCCAGACAAAACACAGCCACAGACAACAAACGTCACACACGCACACACACAACTTCACAAGACAAGTTAAGATGTGTAACAGCCCAGCAGACACTCACTCACACACAGCATAGACAGACCAAAGAGTACAATTAAAAAAATCTCGATTCCCCGCCTCAGTGTTGTCAATTCCCCGAAATTCCCCGCTTCTTTTATGTTCATTCCCAACAAATACCCCCAAATGATATTTTTGGAATAAAAGCTGTTTTATACAAAATTTGTTTACTACACACACCATAAATTTTAATTCACGCACCTTACACCCTCACCACACCACACCTCACACCACACTTACCACGCCACACTCACTCTCACCACATCTCACTTATTTACACCATGCACACTTTTTTCTACGTCATTTATTTTTTTCTTTATATAATTTTTCGTTCCTTTTTTGTTGTGCTTTTACTTTTTGTTAATTTATTTATTCTGTACAACCATACTTCTTAGATTGGTATTAACACTAAATTTAAGAAAGAAAATTATATGTTTAAACTTTACTAGGAAGAGACTGTCGCCACGACACATGGAATCCTAGTGTGGGGACCAGGATACTTGTTATTTAGCGCTTATTGCGTATTAAGTATTTGCGCAGTACTCGACTTAAGGCGACGATATACGACTTTAACAGATTTTAAACTGACAATCACGTCAAAATGTGCAGTGTAAATGATTTGAAAAAAATATACAATATGGAACTCACTTATATGCAATAAATGAAACCTCAAGTAATACTAGTCCACAGCAATATAGCAAAATAAAATATTAAGTTAAAAACTGAAAATTAAAAAAGTTAAATTTTCAAACAAAATAATTATCAAAATAAAACAAAGTAAGGTAAACACTCTGTTTAAAGACAACGTATCTTGACCCCGGAGCGAATTTTACATTTAGACAAATAACTAAAATAGGTACCTAACAGCGTCGTGATAGTTTTGTAGTTTAGTAGTCCGTGGCAACATCGCTTTTCAGTGTTAAGAGGATTCAAGTTCGTTGAGTCATTGACCTAGTGATCCAATTCTACAGAGTGTATAAATTTGTTCAAAATTAAAACTCTATTTTTTAACCTAATTACTGGACCGATTTCGTTATTTTTTTGTATTTCGCCAGAAAAGGCGATAACAAGTATGTCGTATAATTTATTGCATATATGTGGTCCCCATTCTGTATGTTAAACTAGAACATTCTCTTAATCACTTAGTAAGTGAATATTTTTAATTATTCATATTATATAGTTTAATTAATACGTGAAGTTGTGTCTGACGCGGACAAAACATTGACAATCACACAAAATCTACCAGGTATAATTAAACGAAACTTACACTATCTTACAGACAATTTTATTATCTATCTTTTAGTATACGCCTTTTTTTTAATTTTGAAAGAATGCTACTTTTATTTAATTTTTTCGACTAAACTTTGAGAGTTTTGGACGCAAAACTGATGCAGAACGGACGCAGTCTGCGTCCAAAACTTTCAAAATTTAGTCGAAAAAATTAAATAAAAGTAGTATTCTTTCAAAATTAAAAAAAGGCGTATACTAAAAGATAGATAATAAAATTGTCTGTAAGATAGTGTAAGTTTCAGATAATTATACCTGGTAGATTTTGTGTGATTGTCAATGTTTTGTCCGCGTCAGACACAACTTCACGAGTTAATTAAACTATTTAATATGAACTTAATCAAAAATATTCACTTTCTATATGATTAAGAGAATGTTCTAGTTTAACATATTTTTTTTTCAAATCATTTACACTGCACATTTTGACGTGATTGTCAGTTTAAAATCTGTAAAAGTCGTATATCGTCGCCTTAAAGGTAAGAGACCTTTAAATCGAGTACTGCGCAAGTCAAATCAAGTCTGTGTTAAGTCTCATCTTTCGTGGCACGGACTGTACAACATTTTTTTTTACTAAAACTTTATTTTGATGAATGAATTGACTGAACGGAGACGAATTGAGTGCAAGCAAAAGAATCGGCAGACGTGTATATCGTCACGTATAATAACCACTTGTTTCTCATACAGAGCAATGACGACATCGCTGGTGAGCCTTCAGGTACCTCTACTGGTGCCTCTGCTGGTACCACTGCTGGCGCTGCTGGTACCTCTGCTGTCGCTGCTGGTACCTCTGCTGGCGCTGCTGGTACCACTGCTGGCGCTGCTGGTACCTCTGCTGGCGCTGCTGGTACCACTGCTGGCGCTGCTGGTACCTCTGCTGGCGCTGCTGGTGCCTCTGCAGGCGCTGGTGCCTCTGAAGGCGCTGGTGCCTCTGAAGGCGCTGGTGCCTCTGAAGGCGCTGGTGCCTCTGCAGGCGCCGCTGGTGCCTCTGCAGGCGCTGGTGCCTCTGCAGGCGCCGCTGGTGCCTCTGCAGGCGCCGCTGGTGCCTCTGCAGGCGCTGCGGGTGCTTCTGCTGGTGCTGCTGCTGCTTCTACTGTTAATGCTGGTGCTCCTGCCGGTCCTGCTGGCGCTTCAAGTACAGGCGGAACCAATTCAGACGAAGACGGCGATCAAACTCTCGCCGTACCCCCACCAGCGCTTCCGAAGACAGCGTCCCTGGTGCAGCCGAGGACGGCGCACGGTCAGGAGAGGCCGTGTTAGGCATTTTAATATTTTTTGGTAGTGAGGGTACCTGAGTACTATAAAAGCGCGTGCTCGATAAGATTCAGGTTCACTCAAAGGGTTCACTTGTTGCTGAGTCGTCGGACATGAAGGGTTTGGTACCTACACTACTTTACAGTGAGTTCGTTCCATATATTGTGTACTTGTGTATTTCTTGATATAAATGCTAACGGATATTTGTGTTCGCTCGAGTTTTGACCATTGATTGAAATATTGTTAGAACTAAGTCTATTTTGTAATAAATTAGTCTTAGGTTGTTCATAATTGTCTTTTTTTAATGTTTTCCCCTTCTGGTTTCTAATAATATTATATATTTATATACGTTACTACTATTATTATCATCGGGCCGCCCGATGCTAGAAGTAAAAGTAGTTCTTCTTTTGAAGGACAGAAGTCTAACCTCATCTCCGTCGCACAGTGGGCTGAAATTCTCGTTTCAAAGACATTCAACATTTTTTTTTAAGTGTCTCTTTTTTTGCTTGTTAACGATTGGGAATACCTACTACATGCCTTATAAAATGAACTTTTAGGTTTATAATCGGAAACTGCGCACTCAGAATTTTTTTCGAAAAAATTTGTATGGAGTCGGCATAATAAATGATGATATCTCCATTATCGCACAATTGCGATTAATATCCTCTTAGGTTATTAATATATGAATTATTTTGGATTTTTTGACATACTCCATGCAAAGGTCAAACGTACGCTTTTTTTTTTAATCTTTAATAAACAAACATTCTTTTTTTCTTTATTGTTTTGTTTTAACTAGTATCAAGCTTAACATGTATGTATATAGACTAGACATTTACGCAAATTAATTGTGTGCAATATTAGAAATTGAAATTTATTAAAATCCATAAAAAATTGGCTTAATCAAACTCAAACTCAAAATCATTTATTTCCAATAAACCATTTACAGGTATTTTTGAATTGTCAGAGTCAGTCAGTCAGAAAGTTGAAGCTAGTTGCTCGTTCCAAACAGTAGGTTTCTATGGAGAAGAATGAGCAAAAAACTCCATGAACAACACTCTTTTAAAATCAATAATATGTTACAAATTTCAGTTACACCATTCATATTGAATCTAGGGTACAATGTGAGAACAATGTAACAAGTCAATACCTGTATCCTTTATTTGTTACCGGCAATCTGTATAATCCGGTATTCTATACAATACCTAGGCAATGTATAGAATACCTAAAACGTGTAAGTAGTGTATGAAATATTATTTGTTTTATACTTTGCCTAGGTATTCTATACAATACTTTCTGATAATATTTATATCATAGTTTAGAGGTATGAGGAACAGAGTGTAAAGTTCTTCATCCTCTATTGAAAAGGGAGGATCCTCCGACCAGACGGGTGTTGTGTCTGGTGGGCTACTGCCCGACGGTTGTTGGCGGGATCTTGTATATATCCTAATGTCGCGAATAACTCTGCTTGCGCGGTCTAGGAAACGTCGGTTGTAGTATGCTTCATGTGCGATAGATGTCGCTACATCACTCCCCTCCGAGACCGGAGGTCGATACTCGAAGCACGATGAGTCGTCCGTACATCTCGTGATGCTTGCCGGGCCAGTGGAGAGTTCCAGTGAGTCGGAACCAGATGCGCGTAGTTCACGGTGAGTCGGAACTGTCTGCGGTGATACTCCAGTGCGTCGGAGTGATTGCTGCACATAATGCTCCAGTGAGTCGGAGTGGTGCAGTGCTGCGTAGTGGCTAGCTGCTGCGTCGACCAGGAGAGTGCGTCTCTGCTTGCTGACCGGCCGAAGTACAGCGTGCTGTGCCAAGGCTGCTGATGAGGCTGAGGGTGATGACCAGGTATGCGCGTCCGCTGCATGCTGGTGGTCAGGATACCCGTAAAAGCCGTGGATGCTGGCTGGCTGTGTGACTCGTTGCTCGAGAGCTTGAGGAAGTGACGTCTTCATGAAGTAGCTGCACGAAGGCTGCGTCGACGTTCATGTGCGAGGTCACCAGTTTAGAGGTATGAGGAACAGAGTGTATAGTTCTTCATCCTCTATTGAAAAGGGAGGATCCTCCGACCAGACGGGTGTTGTGTCTGGTGGGCTACTGCCCGACGGTTGTTGGCGGGATCTTGTATATATCCTAATGTCGTGAATAACTCTGCTTGCGCGATCTAGGAAACGTCGGTTGTAGTATGCTTCATGTGCGATAGATGTCGCTACAATAGAAACCTTTACACTTAACGACTTAAATTTGATGAACAACAAAGTAGTACAAATGGTGAGCTGATAAAGTAATTATCTAACGACTCTCAAACTCCCCAATGAAGTACAATATTATTATTTAACAATACTTTAACTATCTACTGTCTTTTTAAATATCTGTTGGATAATTAGGCTTAAAATTACATGTAATTAGTAATATTTATCAAATATATACATTTTAAATATCATAAGACACATTTTGTGATTCTTTTGTGGTACTAGAAATACCCTAAAAACTAAATTTTAGATGACATAGCATTCAAACCAAAAATATGATGAAAAAACGTAATATTAAAATGATTACAATAAAAATATATGATAGAATTAATAAAACAATGAACATATTATTTAAAAATATTACCTATTCTGAATCACTATCTTCAGAGTCGAACTCAAAGTCAGAATTTATTTGAGAAAAATCCCTGAACCCGAATGCAGGTGTTTGAAGATTCAGCAGATCCAATGTTTCATCAAACAAAGGTTTCTTTTTTTTTGCATCCATCGTTGGTCTTACTGCTGAAATAAGCGGATCGGACGAAAGAAGAAGGAAATTAAAAATATCTTCATTGGAACTCCCTCTGCTCTTCTTACGTGAGTGATGTTCTCTGAATCTTCTGAAGTCCTTGTTCCTTGCTTCTGAAGCTTCTTCAGATAAACTTCCAATCGGTACTATTGCGTTAGAAGCAATAATTTCGGCTTCATGGAGCAGTATCGTGTGTACTATTGATGACATGTAGGACCAGTTGTACAATTCAACATATTTCTTAGCAGTTATGTACGCATATTCTTTAAATTTCGAAATATTGATGGGTTCTCCTGATATTATGGCTTGCAATATGGCTTGCAAAAAACTATACATTGCCTAGGTAATGTATAGAATACCGAATTATACAGATTGCCGGTAACAAATAAAGGATACAGGTACTAAGCCATATTTTTATGGTTTTTAATGAATTTTAATTTCTAATATTGCACACAATTAATTTGCGTAAATTTCTAGTCTATATACATACATGTTAAGCTTGATACTAGTTAAAACAAAACAATAAAGAAAAAAAAATTGTTTGCTTTTTAAAGATTTAAAAAAAAAAGCGCACGTTTGACCTTGGCATGGAGTATGTCAAAACATCCAAAATAATTCATATATTAATAACCTAAGAGGATATTAAGCGCAATTGTGCGATAATGGAGATATCATCATTTATTATCTCTGCAGCTCTATAGCTCCATACAATCTTTTTTGAAAAAAATTCTGAGTGCGCTGTATCCGATTATAAACCTAAAAGTTCATTTTATAAGGCATGTAGCAGGTATTCCCAATCGTAACCAAGCAAAAAAAGCGACACTTAAAACAAAAATGTTGAATGTCTATGAAACGAGAATTTCAGCCCACTGTGCGTCGGACTCTTAATCTTCGAGGAATATCCTCTACCGTAAAACGGGGCTATTTGGGTTTCGGGGGGGTATTTGGGACAACCCAGGATTTCGTACAAAAATATTGATAACTTTCGTTTGCTGTTTTGTAGGATTTGTTTTATGAACTCTAGCAACACATTTATAGTTAACGTCATAATTGTCAACTGTCAATGTCAGTATATTAAACAGTTTAGTAACAAATTTTGGTGAAAGAGTCAGAGACCGTTTTTTACGTCAAAATTTAGGCGGCAAAACTTCTCGCACAGAGCAAAATCCTGAAGTTTTTGAAAAAAAAAATTTCTTCTTAAAATTCTACTAATCCCTAAAACAAAAACATTATTTTATGTAGTTTTTGTCAGTCTTTGTCCTAAAAATCGATAGACTTGTTGAAAGTGGCTGTTTTGTCTCAAAATATGCATTTTATATCGGTTTTTCAGTGCTGTCCATAATAGCCCCAAATATGCGATATTTGGGACAGCCTCATTATTTTTTTATTTTTCTGTTCCTGTTACATGTAGCTACTTCAAAAGTATGTCTGCAGAAGTAAGGAGTTCTCCGACACCCGTACAATTTTTTCACCATAGTATTTTATGTGAAATAAACAAGATATTTGGTAAAGTGACTCAAAATATGTCCCGAATAGCCCCGTTTTACCGTATATCATTGTCCTTGCAACGTTTTGCAGCCATCACTGTAAAAAGCAAATAAAAACCATGCACAAATACCCAACCACCAAAAAATTACCGCTAGGTAATAAACATGCATTTTTACAATGATATTATATTAAACAGATATGTTATGAGCGCCCAATTTTGAAGATTCAAAAACGTCCTAATTAGGACGTATTGCCTTTAGTCTGCGTCACGCATGGCGACGAATGGTACGCTTTGTTAAAGCAGCTAAAAAAATAAAAAAATGCTATTTTGTGTATTTAGAAAGTGTACCAATTATGATACCCAATTTAATAAAGCACAAGGGATCTCATACCACATGTAACTACGCAATATACATCGATTTGTTTATATATTTCAATTATTTTCCTAATATTCTTATATTTGGAGGTTAGAAAAAAGAAAGAAATGGAAGTACATTGTTTCACGTGAGTAAGACAAGGACGCGTTCACTCCGGACATAGAATAAAAGTACAGATGCGATATCGTAGGCAGTAAAGTCATTGTTTACCCACAGTTCTGTTTTTCTTTTTTCTAACCTTGTAATATTTAATCATTTTGTTTTATTCAATCATTTATATACCTAATTAGAAATTAAACAATATGACAACAGATATTTATTATCCTTTCTTCGTTAAGGTTATCCAATGAGATCTGGCTTCAAGAATGGATCGCATTTGTTCGTAAACAAAGAAATTAATTTTATTACAAAATAAATATTTTCTACTCTGTATATTATTTAATTATATATTCTATTAACATTTAGTCCTGTTTATTAGTTGTTATAGGTACAAACCGCGTGTATAAATGTACTCGCGGTTTGTACCTTCTGTCTCGTTAAATTTTGCTAGTCTGTGATGCCAAGACGCAGTGATTGGTGGCCAGGATAATGCCCGTTTACATTCACGCGCAATTGACAACACTAACTGTCTCTTTTTTTCTTGTTGGTTTTTTCAAGCCATCCCTTTTCAACATTTTGACTTGTAGTGAATTGTAAAATGAACGAAAAGTGTAAATGTGTGCAGCCGCTGCTGCGCGGAACACTTTTTTCGTTTGTTTTGTGAGTGTATAACATATCTGTTTATTAGAATATCATTGCATTTTTATGTCGTTATTGCATACTGTAACATTTTTGAAACACATGAATTATTGGACAAAAACAGCCAAATTCAACCATGATATTAAATTGTAAAATAATAAACTGGAAATATAACTACTTACCAATACAATAGGTATATTTTTTGTAAAGAGAATACTTCACACAAGCCTATTTTTATTGTCGCTCAAAAATTGAAACAATTACCAGTCGGCGCCAAAATCGTCCGGTACACTAGTAAAAAACTGTCAGTTTTGTTCGCGCGTATTTTGAAAGCAGTTTTTTTTTTATTCACCCGTAACATGCAAGAAGCTTATAGATAAAAGTGGAGGCAACACTCTAAATACCTAAGTGAAGCCAACTGTGGGCAGACGCTCTCTTTCTGAATGCATACATAAGATAAAGAAAACACATATCACTGTCTTGTTCTTATGTATGCATTCAGAAAGAGAGCATCAGCCCACAGTTGGTTTCAAGCTTTTGTTCTAAGTGTTGGCTCCATTTATACCTATATCTTCATGGTAACATGTACACGTACACGTACAGGCTTAGGAAACTTCAAAACGTACAGCCAAGTTTGACGTTAAAAACATTTGTAGCTGACAGTAGGGTTATTAGTGTTTCATTTTTGATACGTTATGCGTTTAAGGGTTAACGCCAAAAGTGACCACTTTTAGCGTTAAGCAATGATTCTTTTAATTTATGAAATACAAATCAATGGAAAGTCACTTGAGAAATACTTCAGGTAATAGGGTATTTTACTCTACACGAGAAAAAATCTATAAATATGTTATTGAGGCAGTTTAGGCATAAAGCAGTCGGAAAATGTAAGTTTTAGTTAATAAAATAACAAAACAAATTTTTAAATTCAATTCAAAGTTTTCAGTATTTTTAATCTGTTATAAAACACCGTGAAATAGTAGCGGCCATATTATTACGCCGTACGGCTGTGTAAACAAAAATTGTCAAATGTCAGTCAACCGATTGGCGTAATATAGGCTTTGTACTTTTATTATTTTCGTAACCAACGTAATTTTTTAATTATTACACCTATTACAAAATATGCTTTTAATTATTTTTAAAAGATATACAATAATCATATTTAATATGAGCTCATTTGATACTAAACGAACTGACGTCATTTACGCTGAGCAATATGGCGTCCAGTAAGAGGCGTTTTCGTCAAACACCGCGCGAGATTTGAAAATTTTTATTATTTTCGTAACCAACGTAATTTTTTCATTATTACACCTATTACAAAATATGCTTTTAATTATTTTTAAATGATATACAATTATCATATTTTATATGAGCTCATTTGATACAAAACGAACTGACGTCATTTACGCTGAGCAATAAGGCGTCCAGTAAGAGGCGTTTTCGTCAAACACCGCGCGAAATTTGAAAATTAAAAATTTAGATGCAGTTTTATGGCACATTGAATAAAAACTTTGTGTTTTTTTTGGTGGCATATTAGCACTACAGAATTTCATTGAGACACTTTTTAAAAATGGGTGTAATACCCTATTTACTAGTTAAGTACTGTATTCGATTTTTTAATTTTGATCTGATTTAGAAGTTATAGAAATAAAATTATGGGTGGCGCTAGTTGGCTCTTGTAAGCCCCTTTTAAGGGCTGTAAAAGCTTTATGTTAAATAAAACAGTAATAATGCAACCATCTTTTATTAACGAACCTGTTCTACATCCTACACCAGCACGCGTAGCATGACCACGCTATGTCTATTCTTCCGTAGACATAGCGTGGTCATGCCACGCGTGCTGGTGTCAATTGTCTATTCTTCCTGTCAGTATGTCTACGAAAGAATAGACATACTGACAGCAAGAATAGAAAAGTCAGTACAGTTTGTCTATACTTCGTGTCAGTATGTCTATTCTTCCGTAGACATAGCGTGGTCATGCTACGCGTGCAGTAGAATAAATGCTTGACAATAGTGCCGTCCCTCAAGTAGTGATGTAGTACTTCTTACAAGGGCCGTGCCCGGAACGTGACAGCAGGGCCGTGGCCGTGCTAACCAGGCATCCGAGTTCCGTCAGGGACTTTTGTTCACACGTCAGGGATGTGAGATGTGACCAGACTGGACAGGCCGCGACCTTTTATCTGTGCTCCTCAGTCACTATATATATAAGCGTACCGCCCTAATATACTTACTTCGTGGTACCGCCTATTAAAAATTCGTCATTCATTTATTTATTTTTTTGAATTTCGCCAACGTGCTAGGAAAATATCGGCTACTCCGTGCACGTCATGGCGCCGGCCACACACGGACGTGTGTGATTGAACGAGTTCATGTAAAATGTATACATAACCCACCGATATTTTTTTGAGCAAGTGACGTGGCACGGTCCGTCCCCGTCCCGGGCACGACCCTGATATGTGTGGATAGACAGCCCTATAAGGGTATAAAATTGGGCATAAAAGTTTGTATGAAACAATGATATTATATTAAACAGATATGTTATGAGCGCCCAATTTTGAAGATTCAAAAACGTCCTAATTGGGACGTATTGCCTTTAGTCTGCGTCACGCATGGCGACGAGTAATACGCTTTGTTAAAGCAGCTAAAAAAAATAAATAAATGCTATTTTGTGTATTTAGAAAGTGTACCAATTATGATACCATATTTAATAAAGCACAAGGGATCTCATACCACATGTAACTACGCAATATACATCGATTTATTTATATATTTCAATTATTTTCCTAATATTCTTATATTTAGAGGTTAGAAAAAAGAAAGAAATGGAAATACATTTTTTCACGTGTGTAAGACAAGGACGCGTTCACTCCGGACATAGAATAAAAGTACAGATGCGATATCGTAGGCAGTAAAGTCATTGTTTACCCACAGTCCTGTTTTTCTTTTTTCAAACCTTGTAATATTTAATCATTTTGTTTTATTTAATCATTTTTAAACCTAATTACCTCAGCACTGGAGAGTAAACACCCTGCCCCAGCAGATGGCCTTTCTTTTCCCGATCCTCCAGATTCGGATATTCACTCCCTCACCGTCACAGGTCGAGAGTTGGTCGCTGCCGTTTGCTCCTTTCGGAGCGGCTCCGCCGGCGGCCTCGACGGGTTGACTCCTCAACATCTAAAGGACCTCATTTGTTCAGGCGCCGGGGTAGCTGGTGAGTTGCTCTTAAAAGGAACTTACGGCTCTGATCAACCTTATGCTCTCCGGCAAGGTGAACGAGGCCGTCATCGGCGTTTTGTACGGGGCCAACTTATGTGCCCTGCGCAAGAAGGATGGCGGCATTCGTCCCATTGCCGTGGGTACTACATACCGTCGTATGGCAGCCAAGATTTGTTGTAAATTCTATGGTGAGGTTGTCTCGGAAAAATTTCAGCCCCTTCAGCTAGGTTACGGCTCTAAAGGGGGCTGTGAGGCTGCCGTACACGCTTTGTCGACCTGCTTAAATTCTGGCAAAGGACAGGTCATCTTGAAGGTTGACATAAAGAATGCCTTTAACTCAGTTAATAGGGACACCTTGCTGGCAGAAATTAAAAAAGAAATACCCCAAATCTATAGTTTCCTTTGGCAATGTTACAGACATCCGTCTAAATTACTATATCGTGACAACCTTTTAGAATCTGCTGTTGGCTGTCAACAAGGTGACCCCCTTGGGCCAGTGATTTTCAGTCTAGCCATTCATCCAATTATTCGACAGCTAAATTCCAAATTTAACGTTTAGTATCTCGACGATGGAACCTTGGGAGGTGATGTTGACAGTGTTTTAAAAGATTTGATTTTCATTAAAAAGGAACTTCATTCCATAGGCTTACAACTCAACCTTTCGAAGTGTGAATTATACTTATCGGACAATACTGACAGACAATCGACACTTTCCAAATTTAACGCAATAGCCCCAGACATTAAAATTATAGATAAAAGCTCTCTTCGTCTCCTTGGGTGTCCCATCTTCGAGAATTCCTTTCCCAGTTTTATTGAGGAAAAAATACAAAATTTCAATGACATTTCGGAAAGATTAATCCAAATTAACATGCATTCGGCCATCACCATTATTCGGTACTGTTGTTTTGGCCCTAATTTAAATTACTTCCTTCGCGCTTCCCATTTAATTTTGTGGAAACACAATCACCTTTTAGAGAAAATGGACCAAATTATTCGTCATACTATAACATCTGTTTTAAATTTGGCAATGGACGACCGTGCTTGGGCCCAAGCTACTCTACCTATTCGTATGGGGGGCCTCGGCGTCCACAAAATTTCAAGTATCAGTTTGCCTGCATTTATATCCTCGGTCCACGGCACTGAAAAATTAATCAGGAATGTTCTAGCTCCTACACTGGTTGATTTTGATGTGCCGTGCTTCGCCGAGGCCATGGAGGCCTGGACACTTGCTTGCCCGAGCACTGATTCACCCGACAACCCATCTTCTCAGAGGCGGTGGGATGAACCGCTCTGCAGGTTAGTACAGAATAATTTACTTTCTACTTCTACTAATTCTGCTGAGCGAGCCCGTCTGCTGGCTGTGGGTAAATGGGAGTCGGGTCTTTGGCTTCGGGCACTTCCGTCGTCAAACCTAGGTACTATGTTTGACGACACTTCTTTTCGCCTCGCTGCTTCCTTACGTTTAGGAGCATCTTGTTGTTCTCCTCATCGCTGTCGCTGTGGGGAAGCTGTCAACTGCCTTGGACACCACGGCCTGTCGTGCAGCCGGAGTGCGGGTCGCATAGCGCGGCACGCGAATATTAATGACATCATTCGTCGTGCTCTCGTCGCCGTCGGCGTTCCAGCGGTTTTGGAACCCAACGGTTTGGCACGCGACGATGGCAAGAGACCGGACGGCATGTCATTATTTCCGTGGAAGTTGGGTAGGCCTTTAGTGTGGGACGCTACGTGCGTCGATACTCTTGCGCCATCTCATCTTCCTAGCTCAGCGTGTTGTGCTGGTGCTGCTGCTGCGGCTGCAGAAAACCTCAAACGGCGAAAGTATAGTATCCTTGGTGATAACTTTATTTTCGAGCCGTTTGGGGTTGAAACCCTCGGGCCGTGGGGTCCGAGTGCTCATCTCCTTTTTAAGGAAATTTCCAAACGGTTAGTTGACACTTCTCGTGATCCAAGAGCTGGTTTTTACTTTGGGCAGAGGTTAAGCATTTCCATTCAACGTGGCAATGCAGCCAGTCTCTTGGGCACATTCCCAGATGAAGGCGATGTGGAGGAATTTTTTGATGCCTTATTATATTAGTTTTTTTTTTTTTTTTTGTTTTGTTTAATAGTTATAGGTTTTTGTTTCTTTATTGTACGTGTAGATATGGTACTGATTATTATCAATAAATAATCTGGAATGTCAAAATGAAAAAAAAAAAAAAAAAAAAATGAAATTAAACAATGTGACAACAGATACTTTTTATCCTTTCTTCGTTAAGGTTATTCGTAAACAAAGAAATGAATTTTATTACAAAATAAATATTTTCTACTCTATATATTATTATATTTATAATCTTTTATACCTTTAGTCCTGTTTATTAGTTGTTATAGGTACAAACCGCGTGTATAAATGTACTCGCGGTTTGTACCTTCTGTCTCGTTAAATTTGTTAGTCTATGAAGCCAAGACGCGGTGATTGGTGGCCAGGATAATGTCCGTTTACATTCACGCGCAATTGACAACACTAACTGTCTCTTTTTTTCTTGTTGGTTTTTTCAAGCCATCCCTTTTCAACATTTTGACTTGTAGTGAATTGTAAAATGAATGAAAAGTGTAAATGTCTGCAGCCGCTGCTGCGCGGAACAGTTTTTTCGTTTGTTTTGTGAGTGTATAACATATCTGTTTATTAGAATATCATTGGTATGAAACTTTGTAATTTATTATTATTATTATTTTTGTTTGTTACCTGAAAACTCTGGACTGGGTGAACCGATTTTGATGATTCTTTTTTTATTTGAAAGCTGGTGCTGCCCCTGTGGTCCCATTTGGTCCAGTACTAATTATTATTATTACTAATTTGGTCCAGTTCTGACAATGGCATCCATGAGAAAACCGTATAAGTCTTAAATTTGCATTAAGCATGTGCGCGATTTGTTACGCGATTTCTCCGGCAAACGTAACCCGATTTTGAAAATTCTTTAGGGATTGGGATGGATAGGGTATGCTTCAGGGGTGGTCCCCTAAAAACATTATCGAAATTGATTCAGCACGTTTAGAAATAATCAACAAATACCCAAAAATTTTACATAGACGACGTTTTAGTTTCTTTAATCTTTGGAGTAGTTAACTTTCAATCTCTTCTTTTAATAGATTTGGATGAGACGGAGGTACTAAAAAGCGGAAAATAAAAAGCTTTTTACGAAAAAGGCAACCGCCTTCAAAAACTAAAAAGTGGAAAATAACTTTAGCACAGAACACACATTGACTTTACTTTCGGAAGTCGGTGGCAATACAAGACAACAAACAGAACAAAGCTACCGAATTTCGAAACTAAAGTCAATGTGTGTTCTGTGCTAAAGTTATTTTTCACTTTTTAGTTTTTGAAGGCGGTTGTCTTTTTTTGTAAATAGCTTTTTTTTATTATTTTATTTCTTGGGCTAATCAAAATGAAACGGCACGAATGTCAACCTAAGTATATTGTAAAAGTGGGTTTTAACGGCAGCATGTATTTAAATCATCGTTTTAAATTTGCTAAACCAGCAAGCAAAAAATCAAAACGGTCACCTTTTTAAATGATGGACCCTCTCGCAAAGCGCAGTTTTATTACTTAGTGTAAAATATGTTGTAATAAAGTTATTATTATTTGTATTTTTATGTATGAATTAAACGTTATTGTTATTCTCATTATCTGATTGTAAAACGGCAAAACGGTCACTTTTTATCCATCTTGGCCACGAAGTAATACTTACTTTGTGATCTTGGCCCACTGATATGCCTGATGGTATCTAATAGTTACTTAAATGGAAATCGTTGGTATCAATGATATTCTAATAAACAGATATGTTATACACTCACAAAACAAACGAAAAAACTGTTCCGCGCAGCAGCGGCTGCAGACATTTACACTTTTCATTCATTTTACAATTAACTACAAGTCAAAATGTTGAAAAGGGATGGCTTGAAAAAACCAACAAGAAAAAAAGAGACAGTTAGTGTTGTCAATTGCGCGTGAATGTAAACGGACATTATCCTGGCCACCAATCACCGCGTCTTGGCATCACAGACTAGCAAATTTAACGAGACAGAAGGTACAAACCGCGAGTACTTTTATACACGCCTACACGGGGTTTGTACCTATAACAACTAATAAACAGGACGAAATGTATAATAGAATATATATAGGGTGACTGGTAATTAGTGTACGATACTTAAACACGTGATTGTGTTCATGATAACAAACAACTTTACCGAAGAAACATTTTTTATTGTACTGGTTCACTTTAGGTCACAGGCGTGCGCGCGCGTGAA
The DNA here is from genome assembly GCA_947361185.1 of Charanyca ferruginea. Classification (NCBI taxonomy): domain Eukaryota; kingdom Metazoa; phylum Arthropoda; class Insecta; order Lepidoptera; family Noctuidae; genus Charanyca; species Charanyca ferruginea. Next base: position 12,058,953 of record OX376059.1, on the reverse strand, counting down.
TTTCATACGGCTGTTGTGTCATTGTGATAAAAGTGAACCAATACAAAAATCATTTTTTCATCGGGAAAGTTGTTTGTTATCATGAACACAATCACGTGTTTAAGTATCGTACACTAATTACCAGTCACCCTATATAATAATATATAGAGTAGAAAATATTTATTTTGTAATAAAATTAATTTCTTTGTTTACGAACAAATGCGATCCATTCTTGAAGCCAGATCTCATTGGATAACCTTAACGAAGAAAGGATAATAAATATCTGTTGTCATATTGTTTAATTTCTAATTAGGTATATAAATGATTGAATAAAATAAAATGATTAAATATTACAAGGTTAGAAAAAAGAAAAACAGAACTGCGGGTAAACAATGACTTTACTGCCTACGATATCGCATCTGTACTTTTATTCTATGTCCGGAGTGAACAACGTATTTCCATTTCTTTCCTTTTTCTAACCTCCAAATATAAGAATATTAGGAAAATAATTGAAATAGGTATATAAACAAATCGATGTATATTGCGTAGTTACATGTGGTATGAAATCCCTTGTGCTTTATTAAATTGGGTATCATAATTGGTACACTTTCTAAATACACAAACTAGCATTTTTTTATTTTTTTAGCTGCTTTAACAAAGCGTACCATTCGTCGCCATGCGTGACGCAGACTAAAGGCAATACGTCCCAATTAGGACGTTTTTGAATCTTCAAAATTGGGCACTCATAACATATCTGTTTAATATAATATCATTGGTTGGTATGGTATTCTTTTCCACTTCCCAGTGCGAAAATTGAAATCACGCTTACCCTTTTACAAAAAAAAGAAAAATGTCCATCGCTATACCGAGCAATCTAGCAATGGCCACATAGTTATATACTTATTACCTACTTTACTGTTTACGGCCAGCGCTGGCTCGCGACTTCACGCGCCGGCCATCGCTACCTCGCGCAATCACGTGGACTATGACCACTTAGTCCCAGCTAGTCCATAATAAAGGTAGGTATACAGGAATTGAAATGGAACCAACAGTTGCTGAACGCTGACGTCACAGACCCGAAATCTGCACCGCGTTGCATCAGCGATTTAGGCTGTTCCAAATCAGATACCACCCAACCACATGGTTGAAAACCGCAATATACTAGACTAAAGTAAATTAAAAATTAAAAAAACAAAATATATTTCTAATACTTAGGTAAATACTTTATTAAAAACATTTTATAATAATATACAACAATAAAAATATACATCTATTTAACAATATTTTTTACTACCCTTCACTGATTTATATTAGACTATTCTTACAATATAACATACCTACAGTCATTATTTATTTTTGGGCAATTTCTATCATTTTTTCCACACTGCAAATTTTTTCACGTGGCTTTCCTAATTTTTTACCCTGTTCTTTTTCAAATTTGTCTATTTTTTCCCAACCATTCCAATCTATAAAATTGACTTTGTTCTCACTGATTATTTTCTTGATTTCCTCAAAACCACCCTTATTTTGGGTATCAATAGTGTTCAAATTTTCATGTATTACTTTAGCCACTTGGAATGCATTTCCCATTGTATGTAAAATTACACCAACAGGTCCAGTGCCCAGCCAACCTGCCACATAGAGCTTTGCTAAGTTTGCTGATGCCTCTTCAACAATGCCCTTATCATTTGTTAAAAAGCCATGATTTAATATTAAGTTTTTATCTGCTTGAACACTCTTGTATCCTATACTTCTAAATGCTAAATTGCAATTCAGTATTTCTTTTGCTTCAGTAGGCACACATTTTTGATCTTCCCAACTCTCACCAACAAGTTTATTACAGATTAGTTCAATTCCAGTTAATTGCTTTTTATTATCAACTAAGAATTTATTTGGACTTCTTAAAAACATTGGCTTGAAATATTTTATACTACTATCATCAGTCATGGTTTGCTTCTCATTCAAAGATTTTAACATTAGTTCAGTCAATCTCTTTCTGGGGCGAGGAAGATCAGGAACTACTTTGTCCACATTAAGGAAGTCCTTCTCATTCCATATTGTTCTACAATTTTTTAATTTCAATTGTTCTCTGAGCTCTTTTATCGTAAAAGCAACTTGTAATGGTCCTCGCCGACCAACTAAATATATTTCTTTTAGTTTTGATTCAGATAAAACATTAAGAGCATGTTCAGTTATGTCAGTTTTTTTTAGTTCATCAATAGGTGTTAGTAAAATTCTTGCAACATCCAATGCAACATTTCCTTGACCAAGAATGGCTGCAGTTCTGCAGGACAAATCAATCTGTAAGATAAAAAAATTTTTAAAATTGTTATTTCAACAAGATCTATCTGTTAATAATTATGAAAGGAATTATATTATGTTTTATTTAATTTTAGCATAATTTAAAGGTAGGCTAAACTAACTTTATGTATTTACATGAAAATTTCAGATATCATTATATTCAGCTTACTTTTAGATCTTTGTCACAGGGGAGTCCATTATACCATCCTACAAAGTTGCGTGCAGCAATCACATTGCTTGCATCTTCATTTTCTATGCCAAGTGCTTTGTCTTCTTCAGCACCATAAGTCTGAAATTAATTTAAGAAGTTTTTATCAACTAGAATATTTTCAAGTAATTTATAGACAATATGGGATTACAAATGTTAAAGGAAATTCACCAAAAGCACTGCATCATAATGTTGTCTCAACTGTTGAACATTTACATCTTTGCCCAAAGTAATGTTTCCATAGAAATTCACGTTGGGTTGTTGAGCCACCTTAGTAAACTGATTTATTACATTTTTCACCTCGGGATGATCTGGAGCCACTCCATACCTAGTAACAAAATTAAGTACACAAGTTTTGTAGGTTTATTTATCTGCTTTCAAATTTTAAAATACTTGTAGATAATTATAATATTTCTACGTAAGAACATTTTGAGATGAAACATACCTAATCAGACCAAAAGGCACAGGAAGTTTCTCCAATATATCAATATTGATAGAGTCTAGCTTCTTAGTAAGATGCATTGCTGCATAGAACCCTGCGGGTCCAGCACCAACAATACATACTTGAGGTCGTTTATTGTATGATGACGAACTGAAAACTCTTCTCAATAACTTGTAAGTCATTTTGCCTTTTATTCTAGCTGCTCAATTCAAAAGCCAAAACTATATAATGTACCTAGTTACCACTGATTTAAAATTTAAATGAACGGTGAGATATAATAAATTATAATGAATACAATAATACACCGACAAAAAAACATTTTCTCAAAATCGACTTGTAAGTACTGTCGAACTATCGACTGTTTACATTATTATTCGGTGCAAGTTTCCATATTGCTGCTCAACAGTATGCATGCTTGAAGTTATTTACTATTGTTATTATCATTCTTCATATATAACAAATAACTTTATTCAACACAAACACAACAACACCACAACCTTCATTGAAAACGTGATGAATTTTATTTCATGAATTGTGATTGTGAATTGTGAATAGTGTCATGAATTTGTAATGACAAAATGACAACATTTAAACATTGACAACAATGACAACATATTGACACAACCAGTGTTACCAAACCAAAGAAAAAAAAAATCTGTAGAAATGTGGACAAAATATCGGTAAAGAGCGGGAGTAAATAGTAAATAAAATAAAAATCAATCAGTTTTGTCATATCAACGCTTTTTTAACAAACATGATGTGGTGAATATCAAAGCAACTTGCACAGTCTTTTAATGGCGTTTGGTATGTAAAAGACCTTCAATTGATGAAGATGAAAGTCTGTTTATTTGCTTCGTTTTCAATTTATGCTAGAAAAATACTTTCTACATTATTTTCCCAAAATCCAATGTACCTATGTGATTTTTTTAGTATTGATAACAAAGGTTTTCGTGCCAATAAAGTTATTTTTTACTAAGTCTAAAAAAAAATATAAAGATAAGAAAAAAAAAACAAAAACTAAAGTATTTTAAATAATTTGTCAAAATTTGTTGCACGAAGACGAATGTGTTTTTAAGTAACCGATTAATTTTTCCCCTTACTACACAAACTATTAGGTCCTTACATATGAAATTGCCGATACTTAATAGTGGCAACTTTGAAATCAAATATTTTGTGTTTGATTAGGAATTCCAAATTCAAAATTATTTCAAAATAAAGACTAAAGAATATTGTTTTAAAATTCGTGTTTCATTTGTTTTCACGTCATTTGTTTCGGCTTGAAAATTGCTATAGCAACAACAATGGAGAAATTAAAAATTCGTGGTATTTACGAATATGAGTTCCACCGTGGCGCCAGTGCAGCAGAAACGGCTCGAAGGATTAACGACGTGTACGGGCCAGGCACCGCTAACGAACGAACGGTGCGTTTTTGGTTTCAACGTTTCCGTTCTGGAAATTTTGATTTACAAAATGATCCTCGTGGACGACCGGATACTTAAGTGAATAATGAAGAATTAAAGGCGATAGTGGAAGCGGATCCATCTCAAACCACTTCTGAATTAGCAGCAGCCTTTGGAGTAAGTGACAAAACAATCACTATCCATTTGCGTCAAATTGGAAAAGTAATAAAGCTCGAAAAGTGGGTACCGTACGAATGGACTGAAGCACACCAACAAACACGCGTCGGTTGCTGCGCTTCTTTGCTCAATCGTCACAATAATGAGGGAATTTTAAATCGTATTGTCACTCGTGATAAGAAGTGGATCGTGTACGATAATCGCAAGCGATCATCACAATGGCTTAACCCTGGAGAACCGGCAAAACCTTGCCCCAAGCGAAAACTGACCAAAAAGAAGATTCTAGTTAGTGTTTGGTGGACCTGTGCTGGTGTCATCCACAACAGCTTCTTGAGATCAGGCCAGACGATTACTCCAGACATGTATTGTCAACAGTTGCAAACAATGATGGAAAAGCTCAACATTAAACAACCGAGACTGGTCAATTTCTCTAGCCCATTGCTCCTTCAGGATAACGCTCGACCACATACTGCACATCAGACGGTCGCCAAGCTAGAGGAGCTGCGACTGGAAACTCTGCGTCACCCACCACACTCTCCAGATCTTACCCCAACCAATTACCACTTAATCCGAAATTTGAACAACTTTTTACAAGGAAAAAAATTCAATTCTGATGAGGCAGTTAAAACAGCCTTCAAGCAGTTCATCGATTCTCGCTCCCAGAATTTTTTTACCAAAGAGATCAATGAGCTCCCGATAAAATGGCGGAAGTGTATCGATAACAATGGTGCATACTTCGATTGACTAAATATATAATTTGTAAAAAAAAAGTTATTTTTAATTTTTTGATACCGAGCGGCAATTTCATATGTAAAGACCTAATATTTTCATAGCTGTCACAAATGCGACTTCTTAGGCGCGGGACAAATACAAGAGGCATCGCGGGCCATCGCGGGCGCGGTGCCACTTTTGTAATATTTCATACAAAATGCAGCGGCGGCCCTAAGGCCGGGCGGTGCGAGCGGTGCGGTCGCACCCCGGGCGCCGTTATTTAGGCGCGCCGAAATCAACAGAAAACGCGCTTAGATGGTCGCAGACTTGATTGTGACCCACAATCGATCAGGCGCGTATACCACCGGCAAGCGCTAGGTAACTAGGTAACTGATGGGGAAAATGTGACATCTGAGAGTCTGAACCTATTAACACAAGAATGTTATTATAAAGAAATAAAAATAAAATAAAGCTATCAATCATCCGAGCCATTTAAAGTTTTTCGACATATTAAATAAAAAGACTGGCAAGATTAATATGTGGACAGCGTATCGGATCTTGCTGACTGTAGCTGTAAGTGTCGCTAAAGCAGAGACAAGTTTGACTTCAGTTATTGCTAAGAAGTTAATTTATTTCGACTCAAATAAAACAATTTGTGAGGCTGCCACTTGGGTCCTGATATGTGGGGACGTCCCCGAGTCCATCGCCCCTGGACCCATTTAGGTGGGCTGGAAAAGGGCGTTGTCCGGCCTTCGCCAATGCCCGGTGCACCAGCTGTGGGCCGGGTGAGAGGATGTGATTTCCCTCTCCTTTTCCGTATGCTGGCATTGCTGGCCGATGATCAGACCAATACACAAGCCGACTCGTAGGCTATCGTGCGATACTACCCTGCTGACTCTGTCGGCCATCTATGGCTGCGGCTTTAGCTGAAACCCACTGGTTGTCGAGCACCTATTCCAGTTACTTCATGATAGACTCGACAACGATTCGAGTCCGCTCGACCACGATGTGTGATACGAGCGGCGTTGCACGTTGAGTGCTATGAATAACCACGGCTTCTGACTTGTTGAAGGCCAGCTACATGCCTAGGCGCCGTATGTGGTTCACCACCAGTGATACCGTAGCCATCACCAGTAATGCTGCTTCTCTGTACGAGCTCCCCTGGGCCGTGACCAACGTGTCGTCCATGTAGCACGACATTTCTACGCCCGATTGAAGCTCGGCCTTCAGCACCCAGTCGTACTCGATGTTCCATAGGAGTGGGCACACGATCGAGCTGCCAACATCACTCCACCCCAGGACACCGCTTCGTCAACCAGCGTTCTGACCCGCGATATCGCGTGGATGATAGAGCGCTCATACCGACAACCGAAATAGCTATTGTCCGGTTCCTCTGCAGTGGCTGACGAGGCAGGTCACTCGTCTAACAATACTATGAGTTGGTACGCGGACGGCGAGTCTGTAAGGTGCCCCAACTTCCTGAGCAGGACCAGGCTACCAGACCGCGCTCAAGGTACGTTTTGTTGTTCTGTTGGAATTCTAGCTCTTTCAGAGCATGGGCTATGGGCAGTGGACCCAGTCGGGCCCCAGAGCCGCGCTCTTCGAATGGAGCCCATCTCTGCCTATGTCACCCCTGGGACGTTGATGGCGTTATTTTCTGCACAATGCGGCTTTGGGCAAAGCCATCGGTGGCGGAGTATGCTTCGCTCTTGCCGGGAAGAGGGCTTCGACTACCTTTTCCAGCAGCTCGGGAAGGAGACTCCGTAAGTGGAGGCGCCGCGATGAGAAGTTTCTGTCGAATTGCTCATTATGGGTGCCCCCATGGATCTGTAGTCTCCAATATCTCCTGCCTGCCTCGCAACCTCGTTTCGCCGACGGCCAGCGCGGCTTCTTCGTCAGAGACCCAAATACGTCGCCTCCAGTATCGGGTGTGTACTGGTGCTTAACCGCCACGCAACGAGCAACTGCGTGATCTGGGCGGCCTACTTACACAAATACACCTTGCGCCTTGACATTGTATTAATTAATAATTCGACGGTTAAAAGGTAATAGGGCATAAGCGACATTTTGGTCGGAAATGAGTTATGAATGCCATCCTACTTAAAAAAATTTGCTCTATCGAATCCACTTACTCCCTCGGCTCTACAATGACTTTTTTGTCACTTATGCCCAAGCAAAAAACTGCGTTTTCGAAGTGTCATTTTGGTGTAACCAACAGAATTTTAGGCCTTTTTTACCCTTAAGGCGCTTGTACCCCTGTAAAAATAGCATCACTTTTGGTTTATAGTCGGTAATGTATTTTTACTTCTTACTGGCGTAGGGATTCCGGGTGCTTACGCCTCTTTACAATTAGCACCTATTTTGAAAGCTGGCACTTATGTCTCTTTACCTTTGTCGCCATAAACATTAAGCGTCGGTTATACCTTACTACCATTTACAAGTTTACAATACAGTTGTCGCTTATACGCAATTACTTAAATGTAATTTGATATTGAACTGTCGGTTATACCTTACTACCATGTACAAGCTAACAATACATTTGTCGCTTATACACAATTACTAAAATCAAATTTGATATTGAAATGTCTGTTATACCTTATTACCATTTACTATTTTAATATAACTTTGCCGCTTACGCCGTATTACTTTACAATGGTGGTTTACGAAATGGTGCTTACGCCAATTTGTATCCCGTTTTTGTACTCAAGTAGCTATTAAACGTGTCGCTTATTTCAAAATCAGTCGACCGCGTGCAGTGACGGCGAGAGCATGACGTGCGTTTAATTTTAAAAAAAAGTGCGCGGAAGTTCCTGTCAACGGTATGTTATTATTACCTATTTCTCTATGCTGTTTGGTAGTGAATGGTTGTGATTGATTACTAACTGAGTATGTACAGTACGCAAAGGAGATAAGTATCCATGTCGTCGGAAACAGTTGAAGTTTACTTAGAAACCGATAGGTTTTTATGAATAAAATAAAATACAATTAATAGAGAATAAACAGTTCAATGATTTAATAAAATTTCATTTGAAAGCCCCCATTGGTTTCTAAGAAATCTTCAACTATTCCCGACGACATGGATACTTATCTCCTTTGCGTACTGTACATAATTATAACGATGTTTATTATTTTGAATGGATCGTTTTAGGTTAAAATGGAAAGAAAAGATCGAAAAAGAGACATTCTGGAAATGGCTTTAAAAACATCGGGTATACGAAATCAGAAGAAATGTCGCAAAAGCCTTCTCTTCGAATTTGATAAGGTAAATTTTAATTGTTTTATAGTTTTGTTTGTGAACTTCAACGGTAGGTATAGTTTAGTAGGTCTAAACAAAACGTAATATAAACACCCATTGGGCGCTTTCACATTAGACGATAACGGTAACGGCACGGTATCGGGCCGATATCGTTCCGATTTCGGTATATGACATGATATCTATACTAATATTTTATAAAGCTGACGAGTTTGTTTTTTTTGTTTGCTTAAACGGGGTAAACTCTGGAACTAAAAGTCGGATTCGAGTGTGTCAACTCATGCATGCCGCACGTCAAATGAGAACTTTGTGATTGTTTTTAACCCACGACGCAAAAACGACGAATTGTTAAAGTTTGACGTGTTTGTGTATGTGTGTCTGTCTTTGGCATCGTAACTCCCGAACGGATGAATCGATTTTGATTTTGTTTTTTTGTTTGTTAAAATAAAATCCCTGGGGGTACTACACTACCCCCGGGTAATATAGGCTATATTACATCATGCTACGACCTACGGGAGCGGAGCGTTTTTAAACTAAAACACCATGCAGTGTTATGCGATATGCGCAGTCACTATTCATTCATTCACCATGTTGGTGAATGAAAGAATAGTCACTGCGCATGCAATAAGTGTATTACTTATTTAGCCACTATGATGAAAGTTGTTGTGCTAACAATAATAATTAAAATGTGTCAATGATTCTAAGTACGTAGTGCTATGTTGTACTGAGTTTGAAAGAACTTTTATTTTTGGGAGTACCTACCTTTTATATTTTTATAACAATGACACTGCGTGTTTTAGTTGTAAGTAAAAATAAATACTTTGAGAAACTTATTATTGTTGCCTTGAAGGCTGTTGTTTTGTCAAAGATTCTAAGTACGTAGTGCTATGTTGTACCTACTGAGTTTTTTATTTTTGGAAAATCTTTTATTTTTGGAAGTACCTACCTTTTATATTTTTTTATAACAATGATACCTACTTACTTACTTCATACATAGGTAGGTATAATTTCGCTAAGTTACTACTTTATTTTTGTTAACACACACGTTGTGACCACTACTTGGTCTTTTATATAAGATAAGATAAATTTATTTGTCAAAAAAACATGTGTAGGAAATGTTTTTTTGACAAATAAATTTATCTTATTTACGTAATAGCATTTATTTATAACTGTGTATTTGCTTAATAAATAATTATTGAAAAAACGATTTTTTATTTTCATTTAATCACCAACGATTTGGTTAGATTATAATGTAAAATAGTAATCTAGTAATTTGGCATGTGTGAACAAATTTTACCTGACATATAGTAGGCCTAACCTAATTAAACCACAGCTATATCCCTAATCTTTTGAGCTATGTTAACTATAAGGACATTTAAACAAATAAGGCTACATTATCATTAGCTTACTACCTAAATCCTACTCTAGTACTTTTCGTCTGAAAAGTACCTGCCTAATATCTGGAGACCAGCTATGTTAACTCTTATTTTAAAGGAGAATCATGTTGGTTGTGATTCTATTATTTTAAAAACTGACATTTAATCCTCGTTACCATTTGGCCAAATAATGCCGTATGTTGGATGTTCTCGTTTTCCTCTTGATATTGAAATCATGATGTGTGGAAGTATCATGTTACATTTTTTCCAATCCACTTATAGTGTCGCTAATGTCTAACACCCTGAAGATGTTTTTGCTAAGCATTGTTTCTTATGTTCCATTACCTTATAGCATAATAATGTGAATCGTCACTTATCCTTCTTTACCCATTTAAATTATTCGACAGTCATGTGACATATTCCCTATTACCTCTTGGCATGAGGATATCAAATGTAGCTAAGTCTTCTATACTCTTCGTTTTTTTTTTGTGTAGATGTAACTTATGCCTAATTATCTCATAAGGAAAATAAGATCAATTGATCTAAGCGACATAAAACCACATAAAACAACGTCGAATCAAATAAATAAAAGTGCTAATTAATGCCTTAATTTTTTTTTAATCTAGAGCTGTTTCCAGTTTCACAATATGACAATAAATAAAAAAGTTATGTCAATTTTTCTACAATTTCAAACTTTAAACTGCTCTCCTGAACAATTCGGTTTTTGTTGCTTATCCCCTATTACCTTTTAACCGTCGATATATTATTCAATTAATTATTCACAAAATATTTAGGTAATAAAGTAATCAAAACTCGCCGAATAGTTTTGATTGCATTTATGTATTACCTACCTAATATTAAAAAAAAATCTTTTCTGTAAAAAGTTACAAGAAACAAAACTATATGACAATTTTTTGGTTCAAAATAATAAAATACTTGTTTCAGCTTTTATGGAAATTCTACCCGTACCCTCAGGTGGTAAAATAAGGGATGGAAGTTTACATGAGAAACCATTCATTTTTATTTTTGGAAACATGAAAACTGACATTTGGTTATTCAGTTATGCATTTAAAAAATTGTATACTTATCAGTTTTTGGAAACTTCACATCTCTTAATTTTCTACCCTTAGGGCTAGAATATTTTTTTGAAATTTTTGATTTGATGTATACACTATCAATTAAAAAAAGAATCATCGAAATCGGACTACACTGAAAAAAGATATGCGTGGTCAAACATAAAAAAAATAAATAAAAATGTTCATAAAATGAAAACTACTGGACCAAACTATGTTACGTATTAAAGGGACCATATGGCAACTATTCCGAATCAAACTAAAGAAGAATCACCTAAATCGGATCACAATCACAGCGTAATCGATATACATACATAAAAAAAAACAATCTAATTGAGAACCTCCTCCCTTTTTAAGTCGGTTAAAAAACAACAAGAGTTTAAAATGTGTAATGCTACCACTTCACATGGCGTATTTGTACAAATATTCGCCTTACTTGGACAATACAAAATAGACTTTATTTCAATGGGAATAGGGTACACTTTGTATTATCCAAGTAAGGCGAATATTTGAACAAATACGCCATGTGAAGTAAGAATATAAACATACTTACTTAAATTATACTATTTTCACTCTTCTCGCTTTTCTATTTTCGAAATCCTTAATAGTTGCGTGTGTATGTCTATAATTATGGTCTAATTTATATTAAATTCTGGTAACCAGATAATTTCTTTTTTTTTATCTTGATTACTATCACTCATCGTGAAAACACGTTCAATCATTAACACACAAACTACACATTGTTTTTAGCGCTAGAACTTATTCTTATTATAAAAAATCAATGCACACCTTGCACACGCTTTCGATTGAATGTTCCTTTTAAAATCGGGGAATCCCCGTGACTCGACCCCGCTTGCGTCGCAAGCATTGCATCGGGTTGCGTTCATAAACTTATTTAAACTCACGGCGGTTCTTTTGATTTTAACGCTGAGCTCGTAACTAATGTAAATTTAAACCCAAAGCGTAAAATTAAACCACAAACATTAACATTATCTTAGGAGACTTGTACAATAAGCGCAATATATGTTTTGTTATTTAGAAGGCATATATTGTACCTACTTACTTATCGGTAATCCACTACATTACTACAAATAATATGTTGTTACCAAATAATGTAGTGTACCAAAAATAATTTAGATGGCGGGGCGCCCCTATTGTCTTGGCGCCTGTGTGCACCGCACACTTCGCACACAGGGGCGGCGCGGCCCTGATTGTAGGGCGACGATCCATCTAGACATTATTATAATCAAAGCAAATATTATCATTATAATATTTGCTTTGATTATATAATGTGTTCGCCCGCGCTTCGCTTCGCCTTTCCGAACAGAGTACTTTTATATAATATTCCTTTCCGATACCGTTAGAGCGCCTGTGTTGCGATGGAATCTTTTTTTAACAGATTAAAAATGGGTGAATGTGGTTTGGAAATCAGTAGATCTCCCGTTTAATCGGGAGTTTCGGGAACGCTGCGAGACACACAACGACAATATGTGTCAGGACACAGCACGGCATGATGATGAATGACACTACAAATGCCAACTGCGAAGAGGTAGATATGATATATCTGGTGACAGCTGGTGACCGATATAATTAGTTATGCTATAAAGCTTCTTCTTCTTCCATGCTGGAAGTCGATCCCAATTTGATTACCTAACATAGTTGGAAAAAGGTTATGCAGGTGATTGCCTCCTCCCATTTCTTTCCGTTTTACAGTATGTAGCAAAAAACCGATAAATACTGTATAACTAGGAAACCCACTTTGTTCCACAAAAAAAGAAAAAATAGGGCTATCGTTCCATTGAAATAGGAGCAAAAACCTTAAAAGATTTATTATTCATTCTACACATTCATTCACTTTTTCAATTTTTGAATACGCTGCTCTACAGTATGTATTCGGAACTCAAGAGATTCGGAACTTCGGAACTATTGTGACAAGCCGGTTAAAAAATACTGGCAACTGAATGAAGCAATTATAACTTAACTGTCAAGTGTCATTTGTCAAAGTCATTGTCATGAGGAATATGAGCATGAGCCGTTTCCAGCAGCCATCCATCTATAATTCCAACCAAGTCACAGAAAAGAAAACTTGGTTTTTCTGTACCTATTTAACAAAAAACTTTAAAATTTGTGTAAAAAATTCAGTGATCAATCCCTGCGAGGATGGCGCATGTTATGGATATGAAACATCTTTTCATTAGGTTATTTTCTTTAAAAAATGGGTAAGTTTAATTCTTTTTATTGTCAGACGGCTTTCTGCTTGTTTAGTTAGTGATCTACGAACGCTTTTCAATAATAACCTCACTAAATTTAAAAGATCATGAGTTATCTCAGTATATTCGAGATAGCGCAGTTCGTCTAATTCTTAATTTTATTGCATCATTAAAATAATAAACTTTACAGGTTCAATACAAATAGATGGATAAAAAAAAATTACAGTCAGGAAATTATCTCCGCTCCAGTGGTAAACAGGGGCAACGTAACCCCTTTGCCACCCTTGTCTGAACCTTTGACAACCCTGCCCCCGGTGATTTACTCCAAAGCTGAAACTCAAGATGCGATTACAGAAATCACTGTTCTCAGCAATGGACTGCGAGTGGCATCAGAAAAGAAGTTTGGACAATTTTGCACTGCAGGTGGTAAGTATCAATATTCAAACAAATTTTGTTCATTGGTTGTCCAATAATATTAAGCACATTAGTTTTATTTTTGACTTATTTTGTTAATGCTACTAACCATCTCTTTTTTCAGTGGTCATTGACTCTGGTCCAAGATATGAAGTTGCTTATCCAAATGGCATATGCCATTTTCTCGAAAAGTTGAGCTTTGGTGTAAGTATTTATCAAATAGTTTGTTGTTGTTTTTCAAGATGATAAAGTTATATAAATAAACAGTGTAACTAATTAAAAATTATCACAATACACATACAGGCCACACATAAATATGCCACTCGGGATGTCATGCACAGAGAGCTTGAGAGACATGGAGGCATCTGTGACTGTCAAGGTTCTCGTGATACCACTGTGTATGCCACCAGTGCTGATTCTAAAGGCTTGGATTCTGTTACACAGGTAAAACCATTACATTGTTTCAATTTCTTGTTACCTGCTTTCAATGGTTAACTGTTATCTCTTTTTTTCTGTATAAAAATGAACCTATTGCCACCAAAGTCAAATAACCAAATATTATAAAACTAAATGATGTAATAGTGAAGCATTTGGGTTAGAGCTACAATATGAAAGACATACTTACAATTACTATAGATTTACTAACTTCTGCCGCAACTTCATCCATGTGGAAGTCAAATACACCTGCAGTGCTATTCTGTTACAATCTCTCTCGGTGACGCACGGTCCCGATGCTAGGGATTGACAAAGCAGATGGACGGATGACAGCTCACTTCACCTAGGTGTTCACCGAGGAAGATTGTAGCAGAATAGACATACATAGGAATTTAGGGTGAAGTGAGCTGCCATTTGATTGTAGTTCAAATAGCAGCTCACTTCATCTAGGTGTTCACCGAGAGAGATTGTAACAGAATAGTGCTGCTGATTCTATAACACTTGAACTGTAATAATATAGCTTTCTTCCTATAAGGAAAAAAAAAATTGAGGACTTCCAGATATTACCTCCTATATCCAAACTTTACCTCTTTATAAAATGAGTATTTAAAATATACATATAGAATGTCAATTGTACTTTCCAGGTTCTTGCAGAAGTGACTTTGAGACCACAACTGTCTATAGAAGAGATTGAGTCAGCAAGACAGGCTGTTGCATTTGAATTGGAGACCCTATCCATGAGGCCTGAACAAGAAACTATTCTGATGGACATGATCCATATGGTAAGTTTACACACTCATCAAATTGTAAAATTTTACTAGACGTCTGTATTAGACATTCTACCAAGAGGCCATTTTAAGAAGTGATGTTGCTAGTAGCTTCGTCTCTTTCTCTCTCATTAAAACTGTGATTTATGTGCAATAACCCTCAAGTTTTTGTAAGAGGATGGTAATTTTTGTTTTGTACAGGCTGCTTACAGAGGAAACACTCTTGGACTCCCTAAGATTTGTCCAAATGAAAATGTCAATAAAATAGACCGTGATATAATTCTAAACTACCTCAAAAATCATTATACACCGGAGAGAATGGTTGTTGCTGCTGTTGGGGTAAGATAACCAAATTGTACACTTTTCCAATTTCAAGAAAAGCCAATAAAATAACTCGGTTGTTAGACGCCTTCATGTCCATTTTAATAAACGAAATCTACTCAATTCCTAGGTTGAACATGAGCCATTTGTGGAGTTTGTCCAGAAATATTTTGTGGACATGAAACCTACTTGGCATGTGGATGAACTTACAACATTCAAACCTAATGTTGATGCTTCAATTGCACAATACACTGGAGGAATGCAACAGGTAATATTACACAATACATTTCAGAAAACCTAAAATCAAACAAAATAAAAATAACTAAGAAAATATAATTTTACTAGCGGACCTGGCAGACTTTGTCCTGCCCTTACAATAAAAAAGTCCTACAACTCGACTGCAGCGCCACCTACCGGGTCCAACTGTGAATCAAAACCATTTTCGAATCTAATGGAATACATACAAAAAAAAAACATCAAAATCGGTCCAGCCGTTTAGGAGAAGTTCACTTTTATACACACGCACAGAAGATTTTTATGTATAAGATACTTAGTACTTTGTTCGGGTGGATTTTGTCAAGGATGCCCAATTTTTTCAGTTGATAAATATAATATAATATGTGGGGGCATTTCACACATGGCCATCTGACCCCAAACTACTACAACCACACCTAGACACAAGGCAAACACAAGTGCCTATGGTATTCAGGGATAATGCAGATAATGCAGCATTGTAATGGTGAAAGAATTTTTGAAATTGGACCAGTAGTTTTTGAGTTAAATTGTAACAAACACATCTTTCCTCTTTATAATATTAGCTTAGATTGCTTCCACTTCTCTCGATGTTGTCTCATCTCACTTTGGTTCAGGAGTAGGACAGTAGGTACTGGGTAGTAAATAAATGAATACTTCCATGATTTTTAATGAATGAATAATATTTCAGGAGGATTGTGTAATCCCTCTGTATCCAGGATCTGATCTACCAGAATTATCTCATGTTGTTATTGGGTTAGAAAGTAAGTATATCACTCATTTGGTAAAATACTGACAGCTGAGCTAATATTATGTATTTATTTGCTATCACGCATGTAATATTATTTACATTATTTTTTTATTGGCTTTTCTAGGTTGTTCTCATGGTGACCCCGACTTTGTGCCAATATGCGTGTTGAATATGATGATGGGTGGCGGCGGCTCGTTCTCAGCCGGCGGTCCAGGCAAGGGAATGTACACACGACTTTACACTAATGTCCTAAACAGGTAACTGATAAATAGGCCATATAATTATAACCAATTTCAGTTACCTCTCATGTCTTACAGCCGCGTGTGGATCTTATATTAACACTATTATTTTGGCAGATATCACTGGATGTTCAACGCCACAGCGTATAATCACGCATACGGCGACACAGGACTGTTCTGTATACATGCTGCCTCACCTCCAAACCGCATTCATGATACGACACTAGTCATCGCTCGGGAACTCGCCAACATGGCCGGAAAAGTAGGCGAAAATGAGCTTAGGGTGAGATATTTGATATTTATTTGCCTTGGCCCATTGTAAATTCACTTTGTAAACCACACACGAATGTTGAATGATTCCTCAAGTTATCTTCTAAACCTGTTTCGAAATTACAACTTGATTTTGTTTTTAATTCGCCCACATAAGCTGCAATGGATTCGCCTGCTAGCTGTCTTCGCTGCCGAAATCGAAATATTTCTGCCATTTCCGACGGTTTTCGTTGCAAATGCTCTAGAACAGGGTTTCTTAAAGTGGGGTCCATGGACCACTTAGGGATAGCATGTGTATCAGGGGTCTGCAGTAGGTCAGTTAACTCGCACAATTTTAATAATTTATTAGGAAATGGAGAAGTAAACTTTGCATTTCTCAGTCAATCCATGAACTCGAAATAAGGCTTGTTTTCTTTTCCTAAAATATTCTTTGAGGGGAGTCCGTGGAATTGTTTAAATTGTGAAAGTGGTCTGTGGCTACAAAAAGTTTAAGAATCCCTGCTCTAGAAAAAAACTTAGGACTTGTGAATATTTTAATGCAGATGGTTTTAACGAGCTCGTCAAGCATCATGTATATTTCAACCGCGCGGCCAACTCATAAAATTTGATGAAACTTTGCCAAATTTGTTCTATACACACACTATGACCAAAAATAATTGGCCGCTAGAACCGCCACTTGCCGTAGTCATCGCCTGTGATTACACAGAAACTGAATAATGCAGATAGGCGAATGATACATCAAAAGAAAGGTCTTCTATGTGGGCACTTCCATTGGTTTTTTCTATTCTTTATGTATGTATTATTCTGTTACAGTCTCCCTCGGTGAACACCGAGAGAGACAATAAGATTAGACATATACAAACCTTTTTTACAGTCTGTTCAACCGATTTTGACTTATATTATATTGCGTTGGTGGCATGACAAATGGTAGCTGCAGTAAACAGTTGTTATAGTAACCACTTTTTTGCCTCTAATGTCATCCTTAAGCCTACGGAATAGAAGTCAAAATCGGGTGTAGGGACTGTAAAAAAGGTTTGTGTTTATGTCTAATCTTATTGTGAACGGAGTATAGGTGAAGTGAGCTATCATCCGTCCGTGTGCTTTGTCAGTCCCTAGCACCGGGACGGATGACAATGGCGGCTGTGAAGTGAGCGGTTGGCTGCGCAGTACCCCGCCCCTCACCCCCGCTATCACGTTAAATTGTTACTGTGAATCGTACTTCTTTTTGTTATAACTTATAATATTTTCAGAGAGCAAAGACCCAGTTGCAGTCAATGTTATTGATGAATTTAGAAGCAAGACCAGTTGTATTTGAAGATGTTGGCCGACAAGTGCTTGCGACTGGCAAGAGGAAGCCGCCATCATTCTTCATCAATGAAATTGGTAAGTTTTAGGACCTGCTTTTCCCAATGTAGGAAAATAAAACATAAACCGCAAAAAAAAAATAACGTTACCGATTAGAAACAGGTATGGTAGACATAATAAGTGTTTCATTATGATATTTCTTATTGCAGAAAAAATAACTGCTGACGATATAATTCGCGTTGCGCGACGAATGTTGAATTCAAAGCCATCAGTAGCCGCTCGGGGTAAACTCACTCACCTTCCCGTCTATGAAGAAATCCAAGCCAGCATGTCCAGCAGTAAAAGTGAATTCTCAGCCCAGGGAAAAAAAATGAACCTATTTCGAGGTTAGATAATAATTGTTTCATCTGGAACCATTTACTGTACTGTAGTCTTAAATTGTTAAAAATAAAGCTATTAATTTTCTTCTTCGGAGTTTTCTATTTATAAAATAAAACAATTATTATTGATAATATTTTTTTACTATATTTTATAAACTATATACAAAACATTAACAATTTCATGGCAAGACATTTGATTTACATAAATACAACTAGTACTAGTGTTTTGTTAGCAAGTTACAACAAAAATTCAGTCTTCTAATTCCTTATTCTGTGTCAGAGAAGTCAGTATTGCTGGCGCCGGCCACGTAACTCGGCATAGTGAGAGTAAGTTCGCGCGTTGACTTAGGGCGGGTTGCTTCAACTATACATTACTGACCGCCGACCGGTAATAGTCAAAAATGGCTAACTATCGTCAAAAATGAAAAAAATGGGTTGTTGGGTTGTTTCACAAAATCGCGCGACGGCAGCGCGACTGCAACGCTATCAGTCGCGCTGTCGTCGCGCGATTGATTTGCATGGATTTACAAAGCAGCGCTGCCGTCGCGCGACTCGTTGCGACTAATTTGAAGGCACCCTTACCATAGCCGACCAGTCAACGTAATTTTGTGTTGTCAAACAGCTACTTCAAACATCAAAATATTATGGAATCTCTTTTTGAATAACTCTGACGGATTTTTATGTCATGAAACAACCCGTTACATTTAACGTACGTTAAACATAGTAACTTTTTAACCGTCCGTATGTAACGTTAACCGACTGTTTGAAACAACCCGCCCTTACTCCTACTACCTAACAGGCCAGCCGAGAGGTGCTTGAGTAATTCAGACAGAGTTAGTACAGTTTTTTGACGGACTGACCAGAAAATCCGCGAATGGCGACTAAATAATTCCAAGTCAATTTTGCTTTGGAATTGTGCAGTGGCACCATAGTCTTCTTTTTTTAGTTTTTAGTATTTACAAATAAGTACATTTTTATTTATTTTGAAATAAGTATGTATTTCATAAAAATACTAATAGCTAATCGTGGGCGGAGCACCACACATCAGGAAAAAATTACTTTTCTTAATTTGTATTTCATATATTAAAATAAAGAAAAATGAATAGTAAGCCACCAGTTTGCTGCTCATTAGCTTGAACACTTTTTTAAGAGAGCTATTACGCACATACGATAATGTGGCACAGTAAATAATTCGGATATAATTGCCCATTGCACTTTTTTTTTTTGTATTTGAATGTAAATCAATGATTGTCAACACAATTCTTTATACATTACATTTGATAAGTCTTACTGTGCCATTTTAACAGCAGCTTTCGCTGCCTCATCTACATCTTTGATGATTGTAAGTGGAAGACCGGATTCTTCAAGCAGTTTTTGCGCTGCATCCGAGTTAGTGCCTTGCAATCTAATAACAAGTGGATATTTGGGAGGATTTTCCCTGCAAGCTGTGATAATGCCCTGTGCAATTGTACTACAGTTCACAATACCTGCAAAGAAACAATATATAAAACGTATGATTTGAAAAACTTTTTTATAATAACAAAATAATATAAGATAGCTTACCCCCAAACACATTCACGAAGACAGCCTTTACTTTTGGATCCGATTCCAATATCTTCAGAGCAATTGAAACTTGCTTTGGTCCAACACCACCACCAAGATCCAAAAAGTTTGCAGCTTTTCCCCCATTTAAGGTGATGATGTCCATGGTGGCCATAGCTAGGCCAGCACCATTGACCATGCATCCAATGCTGCCATCCATATCAATGTACACAAGGTTATGCTCAGCTGCCTCTCTCTGAAACAAAAATAGTTAAGAATTTAAACTCAATATTTTTCTATTTGATTTATCAAATATTTTTTAAATGGTTTAAAATATAAGGTGAAAGAATTGTACCATAAACAAAATATTAGCTGAACAACTAACCAACAGTACAAAAATCTATACATATAATAAAACAGTAACAAAACTGTGTCTGTACATTGAATATATTAAAAAAAAAAAATTGAGGAGGGTTTAGGAACAGTAATAGAGCACGTATCCAAAAAAAAATTCTGTCTGTTTGTTTGTACACGCTAATCTTCGGAACTACTGGGCGGATTTGAATGATTTTTCTTTTGTCGTATAGGTATTAAGTCTGGGTAACATATAGGCTATAATTTATCTTGGAAACTTGAACACCTGATGCAGAACCGCAACAGACCAGCTAAACTATAAGAGATACAAAAATGGTACCATAGCAAAAATTGTTCCATGTGATGAGCATTTTCTGCTGAGAGAATAAATTTGAAGATCTGGAACACCTGATGTGGAACTCCAAGAGCCCAGCTACACCATGACACATATAGGAATGACGTCTTAGCAAAGTTAGCTTAGTTGTTCGGTCTGATGGGCATTTCCTGTTGACTTATAAAAATCGAAGATCAGAAACATCTGATGTGAAAATCAAAGCTATCACTAATTTCACTGTATCTTATAAAATAACATAAGCTGGGAGTACCTTCACGCGGTAAAGGCGGTAACAGTTTAGGACTGATTTTTGATGACGATGGTATATCATTCAAAATTTGACTCTACTGGCCAAAATTCCCATTTATTTTTTTATTTTATCGAATAAATATGCCTTCGGGCTTATGTTATTTGGGTGTTTAATTTCCTTTTCCATTTATCTTCGTAACACGGTAGCCTACCCGGTAACGCAGGGGAGCAGTCACTTAGATTTTAATTGATCAGGTATCTTTACAATAAAACTATAACCATGCCTAGGAAAAGGTCAAATCTTTCCCAATGTTCCAAAGGAGCTAAAAGATTGAGGATCATAAGATCCCAAGAATCTACCGAAGAGCGTCAGGAGAGACTTGATGCTGTTCGAGAACATCAGGCTGCAACTCGCTCCGTGGAAACCTCTTCAGATCGCGAAGCATGCCTGCGTTCTCAGCGTATTTACGCATCTATCTATGTTAGGGGGGTTTGGTTTCCGCACTTAGTCCCTAAATATGGACCATTGTACGTGAGCCATGGCGGCCGACTACTCCAACCAGCCCACCTCCCTCCAGAAGCAGATCAATCTTCGCAGTCTTCTCTGGGCGTCCGCAAGGGAGTTTGGTGTTTCAAGGGTTTCCCTGCGGATCTGGGTGACGCCAGTGCACTCAAGGAGTACATGTGCCACCGTTTCATCCGCCCCCATGCAGGCTCTGCACAGAGGACTATCAGTGATGCCTAAGGTGTGAAAGTGTTTGTTCAGTGAGCAGTGTCCGGTGATGGTCCCCGACACCAGTCGCAAGCTATCCCTGTCCAGGTGCAGAAGGCGCCTGGTCAGCTTCATATCTAGGGATGGCATAGCCTCCTTGGACTGCCTGCACCCTGGTGTCGAGGTCCACCGTTCCTCCGCTTGTGTTTATGTGTAGTCTTTTACCCAACTTCTTAGCTGATTAAACGGAATGGGCACAATGGGTTCGGGTCCGAGGGCTTTTGAGCTAGAGCCCCTCCTGGCGAGTTCGTCAGCCGCATCGTTGCCCAGTGATCCACTGTGCCCCTTGATCCATTGTAGTGTCACCGTATTGCGGTTTTGTACCGTAATACGTTCTAGTGCATTATGACATTCTAGTATTAGTCTCGACGTGATCTGGTTTTTCTCTAAGGATTGACGGACTGAGGCACTATTGGAGAGTATACGGATGTGTGTATCCGTAACCTCCCTGGCCTCAATGGCGTGTGCTGCCTGGATGATGCCTACACATTCTGCTTGGTAGACAGTGTTAAGCATTCCTAGGGGGTCTGGAAATTTTAATGTTTAGGTCTTCAGAGAAAACTCCGACTCCAGTACCGAGGTCGGTTTTTGATCCATCGGTGTAGATCCTTAGCTCATTTGGGCCTGAGTAGTCACACAGCTCCGCTGTGAGCTCTATGTTTGTAGTGTTTTTGGAAACAGTGTATCTTCAAGGTTCTGTCGTTGGGTGATGCCATCATGGGCTGTCGTTTGATCGCATTCTTTTTTATCCGTGTATGTTTGATTCTGGAATCTTTGCTTAGGGTACCAGATATATCCAGCCTAAAAGCCGCTAGGGTCGCCTCCTCTCTCACGACAAGGTTTAGAGGTGGCAGTCCCAGCATCGCCTGTAGAGTCAGTGTGGGTGACGTTCTCATACTGCCGGTAATCACTACGCAGGCTAGCCTTTGTAGTTTATCGAGCTCTTTCTGGGCTGTGCTCAGATTGGTCCTGGGCCACCAAACTAGAGAACCGTATGTGACAATTGGTCGGATGACTGTGGTGTATAGCCAGTGGGTGATTTTGGGACTTATTCCCCAATTTCTGCCAAGCAGTCTTTTGCATTGCCATAAGGCTATGCTGGCTTTTGTGGTGATATAGTCGGTGTGCTTAGCCCAGTTCAGCTGTTTGTCCAAATAGATGCCCAGGTATTTGGACTCAGTCGATAGGCTTAGCGTGGTTCCAAAGAAGTGTGGTAACTGTAGGGTTGCCAACTTCCTTTTCTTTGTGAATAAGACAAGTTCGGTTTTAGTAGGGTTCACTGCTAATCTGTGTTCCTTGCACCAGTGCTCTACTATCTTCAAGGCTTGACGCATAAGGTTGCATAGTGTGTTTTCATGTGTGCCGTTTATTATTATGGTTATGTCATCAGCGTAGCCCACCGTAAAGTAGCCTTTACCATTTAGGCGCCCTATGAGGCTATCTACCACGAGATTCCATAGTAGTGGTGAGAGTACGCCTCCTTGCGGGCATCCTTTCGCAACAATGGCTCTTGTGGTGTCGTTCACCGTGACTTGTACGGCTCTCAGTCTGAGCATGTTGGTGATCCATCCTCGCAGGGTCGAGTCCACACCGTGTACTTCGAGAGCTGCGTTGATGCTATGGAAAATGGTTTTACCTTGGTATTTACGCATCTACATCCAGGTCTCTAGAGACCAGTGAAGAGTATGATGTGCGACTGACCGCTGATCGTGAACGTCATACATTGTCTCGCGAGTCGGAGACGTTCACGAATAGAGAATTGCGCTTGAGTTCTCTGCGTATCTACGCATCTGCTGCGGAACGTGATGCGCGACTGTCCGCTGATCGTGAGCGACATGCATATTGTCTAGCGAATCGGAAACGTTTACCGATACAGAATTACGCTTGAGTTCTCAGCGTATTCGCACATCTACTAACAGGTCTTTTGAACCGAATGATGAACGTGATGCACGACTAACTGCTGATCGAGATTATCATACACTAGCGACCCGACCCAGCTTCGCATTGGCCTATAGCCTTCCTCGGTAAATGGACTATCCAACACAAAAAGATTAGCGCGTTCAACCAAACAAACAAACAAACTTCAGCTTTATAATATCATGTATAGATTGTCCCGAACACGCACACAACAAAATATTCATAATCAGTTAGAAAGTGAGAGAAAAAGAATTGCTGGAGTACGGCTGATGAGACAGAAGAAGAGCGCAACGAACGTTTGAATTCTGATCGACTTCGACATTCTCTGAACAGAATGTCGATATCATCTGAAGTATCGGATGTGTCTCAAGATATAGCCGTAGGTCATGGCGACCTTCCTTGGGTTGATAAGGAACGGAGTTCATTTACGTATACTCCTATGATTGACTACGCCACATATTCCGCCATCGGAGGTATGATTCAAAATTGTACTTTTTGAACGTCTCGAATCATTTCGCGCATCCCGTTGTTTTCCCGTCCCCGGGCTTTTAGAATTCGACATCAGACGTTTCAGATCTTCGATTTTGCCGACCCCGTTGTCGCTAGCATAAGCGACAGGATCCGCGTACGAAGTTGCGGGCAGAAGCTAGTTTTAAATACAAAATTGTTGAATTTAAAAAAGTAAAAGTACTTGTGTTTACAAATTTTATGTTTTCCTTACCCATTTTTAACGAGGAAAATAATATTTCTAACTCAAACTTAAAACCATTTATTTCAAAGAAACCATTACAGTAGCAATTTTGTGTAGTCTATACTCCGTTCACAATAAGATTAGACATATACACAAACCTTTTTTACAGTCCGTTTAACCGATTTTGACTTATATTGCGTTGGTGGCATGACAAATGGCAGCTGCAAAAAACAGTTGTTATTGTAACCACTTTTTTGCCTCTAATGTCATCAAGCCTACAGAACAGAAGTGAAAATCGGTTGAAGGGACTTTAAAAAAGGTTTGTGTAAATGTCTAATCTTATTGTGAACGGAGTATAGGAGTCAGTCAGAAAATTGAAACTAGTTACTATGGAGAAGAAAGACAAACTCCATGAACACTCAAAATCAATAATATACTACTTTAGCACGGAATAATAAAAACAAGGGGAAGTGCCACGCAGCCATCGAACGTGTGGCACAATTATGTGGAAATGATCAACATTGGTCCAGTCGCGATCAACTACTAGCAGCGACGTGACATATCGCACAACATCGCACGTAAGGAAAAAAAATACAACCATGCCTTATTGTGCAATTTTTACATGCAAAAATGATAGCTGGGCAAAGAATGTTTCTTGCAGAGGTATATCGTATCACCAAAAAGTATAAAACTTTCATATATTTCAATAAAATCGATTTTTATTGACAATACCATATTTTTACTTTGACGCGAACTAAAAACTACCTGTCCATTCATTAAAGTCTAAATTAGCTTGCTCGCTGTCTTGACTCTAATCGTTTTACGTGGCATAAATTCTAGAAACTTCGACGCTACTCGTTTAGGGATGCGACACATTAATGCAAATAGTTCGTGTCGATAAAACAATAACATGTGGTATGTTTTTAAAGTACCAAACTTTTTTTTTAATAAATGAGTTTTAAAAACCTTATACCTATATTCTGGCAAATAGTCATTCATTCGCGGTTAGACGTAGGCCTATAAATATTCTATATACTTACATGTATATAGTTTAACTTCAGAAAAATTCAGATGTCAATTATGTTTTTAAAAGACTGTCACATATTTAAAAAAGATATTGTCATGTCTAAAATAATGCGTCATTTCATTGGGACGTCAATCAATTTTCTACATACAATCATATTACGGACTCAATGAAAGGTATCGCAGAAAAATATGTCAATATACGCATACATAATTAATTAATCATCATTTTTGATCCATTACGTACATTAAAAAGATCAATTTAAACACTGTAGGTAATTATATTTCTTACATTGTACAAATTATCGACAACTTGACCACATCTCTCATTGAATAGAAAAATTAATAACAGTTGCATGCGAAAATGACATCTATTTATAGTAACAATAGATGTCATGTTAAGTAATTTGGTAACAGCGCTCTCTAGCGTCGAATAGCTGAACTTGTTGGACATTGCTTGAATTGGATTGTTAGATGGAAAAAATCTCTTTAGTGATTTTGATATGTAAAATAATAGCAACGTTCGTCAGTTGTGATACGGTTTAATTTCAAACAACAATAAATAAGCTTTTCGCCAAAGTTGCGTTTATAATTTGTAGCCAATTATATCATCGTTTTCTGTGTATTGCAAGTACATTTTAATTTGCAAATGTGTGAGTTTGGCGACACTGGATCCAGTATTAAGTAAGACTAAGGGCACTTCCTCTTGTTTTTATTATTCCGTGTACTTTAGGCTACATCATTCATGTTGAATCTACAGGTACAAGGTAAGAAGTTGTGTATGTTAAAAGATGATAGAGCAAAATCTATACTATAATTATAAAGCTGAAGTGTTTGTTTGTTTGGTTGGTTGAACGCGCTAATCTCAGGATCTACTGGTTCGAGTTGAAAAATTCTTTTTGTGTTGGATAGTCCATTTATAGAGGAAGGCTATAGGCCCATGCGAAGACAGGTCGGGTCGCTAGTATAATAATAAACCAATTCAAAATAATTAAAAACACAACCAAGGCAACTAAGAGATGGCTATGGTATTGGTAAGCTTGTAATTGAAGGTGAATTTGAGTGTATCTCTAATCTTAACTCAAATATTATCACTACTCGAACATAGCACTAAATAAAAAAAAAATAAGTGATAATAGAGGTTATTGTCATAAAAGAAGAGATAAACAAATCTCATATTTACATTGAACAATGATAATATATGTAGTAGTACACCCAAGAATAGTTTTGTATTATTCTCATGACTGTTACCTAACTTTAACCTACTCTATTAGAGTAGATTATTGTAAGTTAGGTAACAATTATGTGTATATTTAAATACACAATTTATCACCATAAGTCCAAAGTTTAAATACCAATAAAACACTGTTCATACAAATTATGACATTTTACAATATTTTAGTAAATCAGCATATAGAATGAATAGCTATAATAGTTTATTCCAATAACTTATTAGCTAATAGGTTTTAGCAATTACCTTTATTAATTAAATAAAACCTCTGTACTCACTTCTCTGGGGTCACTTTCTGATAGATCATCCAGGGCAAAGATCTCTTTTTGTCTGAAGTCTGCATTGTCATCAAAGTTGATCTTGGCATCTACAGAAATCACTCTCCCATCATCAGTTTCCACTAGAGGATTAATCTCAAGCTGTGTGGCATCTACCTGAAAACAGAAACAGCTAATTTTTTTTGAAGCTGTTGAGTACATTTCTTTGAATTTATTGAAATTAAAAGATAAAGTACATTTAAAAATAGTTGCCAAAGTTTCTTAAGTTCTTCCGCACATTTCGCCTTCAACGGTCCTTTGAATTCCAAAAATTCTGCAACCTCATTAGCTAACTCATCTGTGATGCCCTTGTATATATCAACAGGCACAGTTTTCAGCAAGTGTGGAGTTTTTTCTGCGACTGCCTCAATGTCCATACCACCAGCCGGCGATGCCACAATGGCAGCTCCATTGAAAGACCTCTCCATCACAATACTGAAGTATGTCTCCCGTTTAATGTTGACACTTTCTGCCACCATTACTTTATCCACTAATATTCCGTCTTTGGGCGTTTGTTTCGTAATCAGCTTGTGTCCAATCATACTCTGTGCTAATTTTACAACTTCATCACGATTTTTGGTAAGGTGGACACCTCCTTTGAAACCATTGTCGAAGTGGCCTTTACCACGACCACCGGCAAGGATCTGAGCTTTTACAACGTACTCATCAGCCTTAAAATCTGCTAGAGCTTTGGTGTCCAATTTAGAATCAAGAACCCGGAAATCTTGTACTGAAACTTGATATTTCTTCAACAAATCCTTACTGTGAAACTCTTGCAGATTTAGGTTTCTACTTGTTGTTACTTGTGCGTAATATCTAGGCACAACCTTTGATAATAGTTTGAGATTTTTTGTTTTCAACGCAGCCATAGCGAACTTTGTCCAGTTACGGAAATCTTAACCTAAATTGTTTACTTTGAATATAGATGATAAGTGCACTTATACATGTAACCCAGTGTTGCCAGATGCCTTGAACCTTTTATCTGTAGAAGAAACTCCTAAAATCTGTATTAAATCTGTATGCTATTTTAACTTATAATCTGTATAAAATCTGTATAATCAAATTAACCAAAATAGAATATTAATCATCATAATCATTGCTTCTTTTGAAAAACAAGGGATAATTACTAACGTGATATGGTTTGATTATCGTATATTAAATAAGAACATACACTAATTAATAAAATGGTAGTTTTATTTAAGTACGTATGTGTTACGTATGTATCCGACAGTAGTCTTTATGAATATTATTATAGTCTATGGTTTAATAGAAATGTCTATGGCCGTCTTCCGACGAGCTCCTTTGTCAATATATCTTGTATCCTGTTCCGCCCGTCACCATATCATGGAATACAATGTTCAAGAGTCTGGTCTTATTTTATTTTACAACTGCTTATAAAAACCCACACCACACAACATAACAGTATGTACATACATAGTAAAATTAAAAACATAATTAAAACAAACACACTTATTAAAATTTAAACAATTGCAACAAACGAAACAAAAATTACTTTTTTAGTCATACATATTTTTGTTAAATTTTAACAGTAATTTATTATCAACCTCTAGGTTATAGCAAGGTTTTTCACCATAAATTAACCATAAAGAATAGGATCATACAATGGGTGTGTGTAATGTAACGCGATATCTAAGTCATTTATTTTGATTCTATTTTAAGTTGAGGTAATTTAATCAATAGAGTTAGAAAATTCTCAAATTCTGTATGAAAATCTGTATCCAGTGCTAATCTGTATCACACACCGAAAATCTGTATAAATACGGAGAAATCTGTATATATGGCAACACTGATGTAACCCTTGAGTTGAATACAAATTATTGAAATTATAATAGGTGGATCTCCTTTACAATAATTATTATTTCCTTTTTTTTTAGCTGCGATAGAATCGGCAAGCAAATCACACGAACGAAAAAACGAAGTTAATGAATGCAATGCACACCAATGCAATGCACACGCACAGACACAGATGATCAACGAACGAATGACAGATTGTTGATGATTTGACAGATAACAGATATGAATGAAAGTTAAGTTATCATCCATAGAAAAAAAAAAAAAACTGACGAATTGATAACCTCCTCCTTTTTTGAAGTCGGTTGAAAATGTAGCAAACTCCGTCAACGTGTCAACGCACGAAACAGCTACACTGTGTGTTACTTACTCTATTATGGCGTAGAAGGTAAAACTGTGCCACTCCACTTGCCAGTGGTGACTGCTTCATTGTGGTGACATGTGACAGGCAAAGGCTACAAAGGCTAAGTAAACTTAATACCACCTGTTCTTTTATAGCATTGCTCTAAGCCTGTCCTGTAGGAATGCGAATCCGACCATGAAACCCTCAATCTGTCTGATGTCACCGGCCACCGCGTCTCGGTCCTTAGTTAAATCCACGATTACGATCAAGATTTTTTACTTTAAGCTCGTGTTTGTGCACTATCTCACCAGATTAATAATAATAATAATTCTTTATTATCAGGCTACTAAGGCCCATAGAAAAAAAAAATACACAAATTAAATAAACAAAACATAAACTAATATCTTTATTAACCTACTTTACAAATCTATTTACTACGTTGAATCGGCGACGTATTGCGCTGAGTCGTGGTGTCGGGTAACCTTCCGCGAAAACGCGAAAACGAAGAAGTAAATTACAAATAATACTAATGTAAATTAAATGTAAAAAAAGGATAACAAAATAATAATAATGTAAACTAAATGTTGAGGAAAGAATAACAAGTTAATAAAAAGTCAATTAAATATTAAAAGAATGAGGTATTGCATAGGTAGCATTTCTCCTCGTGTTGCCTATGTTTTCCGTAGATGATGCAGCCCTTGGTGGCTTGGGTGGCGGTAATCTGGTGGAGGCGCCAGCGTCGGTGACGGCGATGCTGCCGCAACGTTTGCAGTACGCGTAGGCTCCTCCCGCGACGACTACTGCCAGATTAAACAACTATGTATTCGTCTAAACACTTGCCTTGCCTAGAATTTATCAACCATTTGGTGTTTTTATTAGAATTTTAGTTACTCAGTTACTCGTTATTAGTCGAGTAATAAAAATGGTAAAAAAAGTTATATTTTTTAAATATTGTAACACCAAAGTCGTAATGCCAACTTTCTAACCTCAGCGAACTTCCTTTTTCTCGTGTTCTTTTGACAACGCGAGGTTAGAATCGCTGTTTAGCTTGAAAAAGTATGTATTTTGTTTATTAAAGTGAGGTTTTACTTAGTTTTGTGTTTTGTAATTGGATATAATGTGCTCATGTTTCTTTGTAGGCAATCATAATGGCTGAGGAGAATTGGAATGATGATACCATCGAAGGAGGCAGCATGGCTGTTGACAACGCGCCGCTGCCGCTAGCCGCTGACATTCCCGAAATCAAGCTGTTCGGGAGATGGAGTTGTTATGATGTCCAGGTGTCTGACATGTCTCTGCAGGATTACATCTCGGTTAAAGAGAAGTACGCAAAATATTTGCCTCACTCTGCTGGCAGGTATGCACACAAAAGATTCCGTAAGGCTCAGTGCCCCATCGTTGAGCGTCTGACTAACTCCCTTATGATGCACGGCCGCAACAATGGCAAGAAGCTCATGGCCGTCCGAATTGTGAAGCACGCCTTCGAAATTATTCACTTGTTAACTGGCGAGAACCCTCTGCAAGTGCTTGTGACAGCTATCATCAACTCTGGTCCCCGAGAAGATTCTACTAGGATTGGTCGTGCTGGTACTGTGCGTCGTCAAGCTGTAGACGTTTCTCCTCTGCGCCGTGTGAACCAGGCTATCTGGTTGTTGTGCACTGGTGCACGTGAGGCAGCATTCAGAAACATTAAGACAATCGCTGAGTGTGTTGCTGATGAGCTAATAAACGCAGCGAAGGGTTCATCAAACTCTTATGCCATCAAGAAGAAGGATGAGTTGGAGCGTGTTGCTAAATCCAACCGTTAAAACTTATAATTTAAGATGTCTCAATAAAAAAAGTCAGAAAAGATTTGTTTCATTTTTGTTGATCTACAATGCCTGTACCTTTAGAATTTTTATGAATCAGAGCTTGTGTTTAAAAGATTGTGCTGTGATCATTAATCCCCTTATTGTTGAACTTGGGAGTTAAGTTATACTAAACTTGCAGCTTGGAAAATAATATGGTTAAATGAAAGTTTATTGCTTCATCCTGGGTTTATTAATAAGAGAGTAAAGTGATTTCAAAAGACTGATGGTTGTCATTCAACAGCTTTCTCGACCATCCAGTGCGTAAAGTAGGTTACTGTTAACTAAATGCTGGGCAAAGAGAAAAAGCAAAGCAAAGGCATCAGAGCATATCATGTTTGATTTAGGTAGTCCAACCAAGTAGAAAAGTGGGATGTTAACAAATAGTCATATATTGATCACCAAACATTTGATAGATCAAACTGTGATGTTAAGATAAGTACCAAAGGTTCAATGCAATCAATGTGGTAAAAAAATTAAAACTTAGAAGTTCAGTTACGTAGGTATAAATTGGGTGTAAGTGTAAGCGCATAACTTCCGAACGGCTGGACCAAATTGGAAAATATTTTTTTTGTATTCATTATTGTCAGGACAAGGTTTGTATAAATGTAGAAAATGTTAGGTAGGTAGGTGGTAGTCCTGGTAGGGTAGGTACGTAGGTAGGTAGGTAGTTTGGTAGGGTAGATAGATAGAGAAAGGACAACGACGTCTGTCACAGCTAGTCTTTAATAAATTCTTCTGTGCGTGTGTATGTCACTAAACTCCTAAACGGCTGGATCGATTTTGATGAAATTTTGTGTGTTTTCTAGTGGATTCGAGAATGGTTTAGATTCACAATCGGACCCGGTAGGTGGCGCAATAGTCGTTTTTTTATTTTCGGGGCAGGACAACTATCTGCCTGGCCCGCTAAATGCGTAATAAAAGTCTACATATGTACAACAAGTAAGTAGAGCAAAGAGTTATAATATTATGAAGTTAAGTAATAGAGGTATATAAAATCAAGGGCGTCGCCAGCCGATGGCCCTGGGGGGGGGGGGGGGGCAAGTTGATACATGGAGGATGGGAATAGCATGAATTTTAATACAGTCAAAAGCACATGAAGTCTTGCCGGAAGTGAGTGTCTTACCCCTAACGGCGCGCTTGTACTAAGGGTCCCTTCACACTAGCGTTTATCCAGCGTAAGCCTTCGATGACCGTATGTGCAGCGCCGACGCCGTGGCATCGGCGTTTCCTCTGCAGATAATTGAACGCTGCGCTAGCGCGGCGCAGACGTCGGCGGTATTATATAGTATACCGAAACGACAACGAGATTGTGTGAGATCTCGGTGCGTCGTGTTGTGCCGGCGTTTCTACGCTGCGCTGTGCATACGTTCATCCAATCATCATCTCATCTCATCTATCATACATCCATCAACGCGTAGGTGTTCGATTAACGTATGCGCATCGGTATCGACCGTAGGCGTAGCGGTTGTGTAGCGTAGGTTTGACAACGTAGGCTGGACAACCGCTAGTATGAAGGGGCTCTAAGAACGGTACAAACTCCAATGTGTAAAGCTCCACAAGCTCTTGACTATACAATTCAGTGGCGTAGCTACGTTACGATGGGCCCGGTGCGAAAAAAAGTTAGGGCCCTATCTAAACTGGTTACGTTTCATGTTATCAAGTAAAAACGTAAATACATATACAGGGCGTCCCACGGATATGCCACATGGAGGGAAAGTTCCTTGAATATTGTAGATGGAACATTTTACTGAAAGAAGACTTTATTTGAATTTAAAAAACAATTTAAACTGCATTCATAGACATTTAAATAATTACATGGTTGAACCGGGAATCGAATCTCGTTACACGAGAAAAATAATCACCTGTAGCTTTATGATACCGATCGAAAGACAAAAAATAATCCTTATGATGAATCATAAGGATTATTTTTTGCTATAACATAGTGTCAGAAATAAAAGGAAGACGATGAATTTTAACATTTTAATACAAAATTAATCAATAATGTCAGTTGTATGTCCTTAAGGCAATGTCAGCTTTTAATTTTTCTGAACAAAATTTCACATCAAATGAAAAAATTATGCTCTTCCTTTTATTTCTGACACTATGTTATTTAGCAATGGTCATATTTCCTCAAGTTAAAGATAAACCTGATGCAGTTATTGAGGACCCTGTGCAGCTTAGCCGTCTGAGACAATGTATGAGCACCTAAATTACCAGTGGTTGTGAAGTAACGGTTGATATCATCCAGGTAAATGGTCTTTGGGAAGTCCACATGACGTAGGCTGCCGATACCAAGAGTTCCGAAGAATTTCCAGATATCAACAGAGAAGAAGGCGAAATGGTGGTGGCCGGTGGACGCCTAAGCTGAACCCTCTTTACAGGAACGTGTCTGTCCAATAGAGCAAGGACCGATCGATTGAAGATAGCAAGCTGGTCGTCTACGGTTGTTGTAGCTGTAAGATGACCCCCATCGAGTTCCGACGCATGCTGACGTAGCTTCTCCACATCCATGTACGCCAAACAACGCGTGTACAGACCTTTACGAACCGGTTTAGGTTTTGTTTTAGACCATGCGAGAGGAAAATAAAGTCATGGTTGGAAAAGCCAGGTGCAGAATACTGACCATGAATGGACACAAGAGAGAGAGAGGTCGTCAGTAAGTCGAGCCACGTGTCATCCCCTGAGATATTAAAATGAGTAAGTAGGTTGCAAAGGAAGATCATAGACTAACAGACTCGATAATGTGTAGGAGTTTACGAGAACAAGGGGCATATTGACGCAATGTCCATGCTCTGACATTAAACAACACCAAGTAGGGTTTTAACAAATTTGATATGGATTTTTAGAAAGAGGTACCTACTCAGCAGAGGCACAGCTGTAAAGTGAAGAAGAAAAAGCAAGATTTTGAAAGGAAAATCGCTACGAAGACAAAGCAACAACATCATTACGGATAAGAACGAAACCGGGAAGAGGGTATTAGGTTGTAGAGAGAAGATGAGATTTGAGCCAACTCTCAGAAATCAGAACGGTGTGCATGAATGTAGGCATCAGAAATAGTCTATAACAGGTCAAGTGTCTTGAAACACTTTGAGCATTGATGTGGCAGACATTAAACTTATAAAAGCCTTTCTTTTGAATGAAGCTTCGACGTACAAAGTCACCAAGGGTGTCAACTTCAATTAAATTAAACTTTCATCAGTGGAAGAAAAATTAAAGGAAGCATTGGCAGAGTATAGGAGTCATTATCAGATGACATAAAATAATAATATATTACAAATAAAAAAAAAAATGAAATAAGTATCACGCAAATTCATAAATCGATTGCATAATAGCTGATTGTTTGAAGTGGCTTGACACAAGAACCTACAAAACACAACAGAAAGAATTTGTATTTATATTCTGAAGGTGGAAGAATTTTTTGCTAAGTCAGTTCGGGGTTTGCTGGCCAGGGGGGCCCCCCAAGCTTGGGGCCCCGATGCATCGCACCGCCTAGCCTTCCGATAGCTACGCCACTGTGTACAATAAATAAAAATTGTGAAGAAAATTATTATATTTAATACCATAAAAAGAATTTTCGACAAATTATAGGATATTAGGATAAAAAGAATTTAGAAGCAATTAAATATTCAATTAGGTGCAAGATTTTAATTTTGAAGAATTCAAGCGAGATTCGTCTTTTTGATCAATTCAACTATTTTTTTTTCACATTGTTTTGAGTGTCTAGGGGGGGGCAGCTGCCCCTACCTGCCCCCCCCCCCCATGGCGACGCCCTTGTATAAAATAGTAATGCTCTGTGCAACTGTCAACTCAATAATAATATTATGTTATCAAATCGACTGATAAATGATAATGTAATATTTATTTTATGTGTTACACTCGTTCCCAACATAATGGTGTGTAGGTGAAAGTATGGTGGTGAAAGAAGATGTGCAGGCGACCTTACAGAAAAAATTAATCTATCAATCGGATGGTTTCTATGATCATTCAAATCAGCAGTCTAATTAAATTAAGGATAAAATAGACAATTTCATCATAAATTACTTCTTCTTCTAGTGCCTCTCCGAACTCCGAAGGCTGGCAGTCAGCTCTGCATACTTTTTCTTTCGCGAGGTGGAATAGTTCTGCGGCGCTTCTCGCTTTGCAGGTACTTTGCCAATCATGATAAGTTGTCAAAGGGTGTATTTTTATTAGTTCAAAAATAATCTTCTTACTACATCCACTTAGATCTTAGATAGAATAGATTCTCACAAAATAATTGCACTCTTGGCAACACTAGAAGAACTTGATGACGACTTCCATTTACGTCAAATTAAATGTCACGAAAATTAGTTAACTGTCAATGTCACTTATGTCAAGCTTTGCTACATCGGGCATCGGGCAGTCGGGCTACAGGAGAAATGTCGAAAAACTAAAGTGAAAACCAATGGTGAAAACAACAGATTCTCCCAAATATAGTACATTGTAGACAGTGGAAATATAAGAAAACTTTAGTAGTACAAACTCATTGTACTTAATAGGCTACAATGATTCACAGTTTGTTTATAATAAACCCATCAGGGTAGGTACCTATTTATTATGTAGTAGTGCCCATTTTTATGAATTAACAAGCTAAATCTACGTTGAAATATTGACTTATTACGTAGACTAGTCCCTGAAGTCCTAATTATTGAATTTTGAGTATCGGTAAACTATATAATTCAAGAATTCTATTTGGTTACCTACTTGTTCCTGTACCCACAGAGTTTGTTCCCAAAAAGGAAAACGAAATGAAAGATAACTTTAGTATTCATTTATATAGTACAGCAGACTAGTAATGTTACAAGTTGCAAAATTTGGGGTCATGTTGGACCATTAGAAAGCCCAATAAACCATTATATGTTTATTCAAATAAATAAAAACTTTCAGGGATGTATTTCTCGAGAAGCACTGGCGGAGTGTGGTTCCAAGATCAGTATGTGATTACTATTTGGAGGCACAGCGGGCATCTCCTAATGTAAGTTAGATTGTTATCAGTTAAAAGTTTATATTAACTTTATCATACTATTATTATATCATTTTAGTCACAGGACAAGTGTTGATCACTACTCTTACTCATTGTGTGTAGGCAATTCCAGGCTAGAAGTTGCATGTTTCTTCACTATATCCTTTTGTTAGTCAGTATGACTATAATAAATGACTTGAAAAGTCAGTCCAGGTTTAAGACTTTATGCTTTAGAAGCGTGTACTTTATCGCAAAATAATACGATTCATATTCAATTGGGAAAATTTGACAGTTGGCATGGCTTGATGTGATGGCGTCAGTACTTGAACTTTACAGCCATCATAAATATTTTATAGTACATCTTCCATCATAAAACATTGTACTTTGAATATTTAACTGAAAATATTTTATTCCTAGGATGTTCCTCCGGTGTTGGCAGCACCCCACCACTACTTGATATCCATACAGAGGGGTGGTGTGGCTCTGGTAGCCGTGTGCATGCAAGAAGTTGCTCCACTGTTTGTGATTGAGTTCCTGCATAGAGTTGTTGATACATTCCAAGTAAGTTAACAAAAAAAAAAGTATGGTTTATACTCACCACCCTGGGTAGTCAGCTCTGCTAACAATTTTCTGTATTTATTCTTTATTTTTTAAAATAAACATTGCCTTTACAAACATTTAAACTCACATACACAAATGGCCAGACCCGGAACAACTATATGTAGGCCATACAAATATTGGTTTGGTGTGGAAATCGAACCCGCTACACGCAGCACAGCAGTCAGTCGCTTAACCACTGCGCCCACTCTGTCGTCAACTTCAACATAAATGTGAATGGCTAATATTTTTACCACAAGCATGAATAATAGATTCATTTAATTGCTATACAATATAATATCAGTAGTTTGTATCAATATGAGGGGAGAATTTGTAAGTTCTAAGTAATGACAAAGGACACAGTGGTATGCTTCGCTGTGATAATTGATCATCTCAGGCTGTCAGTCATCAGGCTATCCAACTTTTGAATATTATCATTGAAGTGGAAAAATAATACAGTATTTGCTCAGCTGTTATATTATGTTATTAACTTTTTGACTAAGAATTTATCATGTTTTCATTTTCTTTTCAGGACTATTTTTCAGACTGTACTGAGACAATAATAAAGGAAAACTATGTAGTTGTGTATGAGGTAGGCTCTTCTTAATACACAAAAAAATGTAGGTACTTTATTTAGTTCAATTTATATTTTAAGTATTCATTTAATTTTACAGTTGTTAGATGAGATGCTCGACAATGGTTTCCCTCTGGCTACAGAGAGTAATATTCTAAAGGAATTGATAAAACCGCCAAATATTTTAAGGACTATTGCTAATACTGTTACTGGAAAATCTAAGTAAGTAATAATTTATTAAATAGCAACTCTCCAATGCCTAAATTGTAGCATTAATAATAGGACCATAATTTAAGTATTATTATGGGTGTATTCAACCATGGTATGTTTTAGAGATCTATTGTTACCTTCTAGGATGTAGAATGTACTAGATTCTTCGTATTTACAATTTTATCATTTCGTATGGCGATCGCGCCTCAGCATCTGTAGAATCCATAACGTGGTCAATGCGATGATGAAGGCTATGGAAATTTGTAAAAATTATAATAATTAATATTATAATTATCAGTTGACTACCCCAAATATCGTAATTTGTACAGTACGGTCAACGTAACTTGGCGCGTCTGAAGTTAGCCGATTAGCTGCGCAGTAGACAATTTCGTTCCTAAAAGTTCCATTGCGCAGCCAAACAGCTAACTTCAGACGCGCCAAGTTACGTTGACCGTATTGTAGGTTTAGGGCATGTCCCAATAATAGGTATACCAATATGGCAACCTGTCATTTAACATATCAAAATGACCATTAAATATTATGTTTCAATTATTTATTTTTGCGACCATATTTTGTACGCAAAATACGTTCTGAGACGTGGAGTTGTGGACACCAGCCCTTTATACTATACTACCCTTGCGCGATAAGTTGGGGCCTTCTAGGAATGCGACTCCCCCGCCCGCTTCCCCCGTTTTTTCCCTGGTGCGCCCGTATTATACCGTTCGCATCGCTTTTTTCAATGTGACGTCACCTCCCTTGGGTCCCATATCATGGCAACCTGTCATTTAACATATCAAAATCTAATACCTTTAAACGAGCAATTCTGGTATATATGAAAGAAAGAAAGAAAGAAAAAGCATTATAGCATTTTAGCGTTATATATAATCTGAATCTCGAAAATGGCTCCAATGATTTCCATGAAATTTAGTATGCAGGAGTTTTCGGGGGCCATAAATCTATCTAGCTAGGTTTCGATATTAAAAAACACGAAAAAAAAATACCGGTCACCCAGATATTGACCATTAAATATTATATTTCCAATTTCCAGTGTTTCTTCAATACTGCCCTCCGGACAGCTGTCAAATGTACCGTGGCGTCGGTCTGGAGTCAAATACGCGAACAATGAGGCTTACTTCGACGTTGTAGAAGAAGTTGACGCTATTATTGATAAGAGTGGTGCTACCGTGTCGGCGGAGATACAGGGTTATGTATGTAACCTGAAATTATTAATACCAATCTGATAACCTTCGAAATATACCATCAGCACAGTACATAAATCAAATCATCATCATCTGCCTAGCCTTTTCCCAATTATATTGGGGTTTTGGGGTCGTCAGACTTTCTGGCTTCTGACTACCCATAACAACTGCCAAAGATCTACATAAATCAAATTACATGTGTGGACAATATCGAGAGTTGAATACTCTCGTTAGTTTGCAGTTGCTGATTACTGCTGGTAAAGGTTTTGCAGCTAGTTCTTTGATTAGAAATTATTTAAAAATTATTTGAGATTTAATTCTTTAATTAGAAATAAGGTGATTGCTTTGCATAGTTCTCATTTTGATTAATACCTTTCTAAAGGAAACATGTAGGAACTTTTTAGAATATTATTTTGTCTGCACTGAATCCAAATCCGAGACTTTTATCATTATTTTATCGTCTCAGGTTGCGAATTCGGTTGATTGGTTGCGGGCAGTGATCGATTTACAGATCGCATTTTAGAAATCTGTACTCACATTTACTGATTTAATCTTTCATTTTGGTTTCAGATTGACTGTTGTATAAAATTGAGTGGAATGCCAGATCTGACTCTTACATTTGTAAATCCACGACTATTTGACGACGTATCATTCCATCCTTGTGTGAGATTTAAACGGTGGGAGGTAAGTTAATGATAACTTTGGCTATGACAATGGAAAATCTTTATTTTTACGTAGTATAAAATAAAGTCGCTCGCGCTGTCTGTCGCTTTGATCTTTTAAACTACGCAAGGGAATTTAATGCGGTTTTCATTAAAACAAAAAGTGATTCAAGAGAAAGGTTTACACATATTGTTTACTGTGCACCCGTGCAAAGCAAGGGCGGGTCGCTAGATACTGATATAATAGAAAATGCAAGGGTTCATTGGAAACTGTATTTTTCATTTTTTGATCTTGAATTCACTCACTGCCTTGTGTCCAGTGATGTTAGGTCAGTGACAGGAATTACGACAACTGTAGACCTAACTAGAGCGCGCTAACATATTCGATTCTAGGAGATTTTCGAATTTTAAATACGAGTGTCCTATAGAATTTTGATTTAATTTTATAAGTTTAGTACATTTTTTATATCACCCATTGATGAATATAGCTTTAAACAAAATTGTATTATTTTTTATTTTTAGTTTTAAAAAGTGATACCAACTTCTAATAAAGCATTGTAATTTATTCCAGTCTGAAAGGATCCTATCATTTATCCCGCCGGACGGTAACTTCCGTCTAATGTCCTACCACATTGGATCTCAGAGCGTAGTGGCGATACCGATGTATGTACGACACAACCTCACACTGCGCTCTAATGGAGACCAGGGACGGTTAGATCTTACAGTTGGCCCAAAGCAGACTATGGGGAGGACCTTGGAAAGTAAGAAATGATTAATCTTAATCTGTCAAATTTCGTTGGTAGATTTTCAACTTTATTACAAAAGAATAGGGTTCATATTGAATTGGGAAAATTTGACAGTTTGATATGGTTTGATGTGTTGGCGTCTATACGATCCTTTTTTTTTTGGTACGGTGTGGAAAATCAAGTGGAAAATCCTCATGGATGTCCTCCGCCCTGGGGCGGGCGGAGTGGTCTGTCAGACTCTTACTGACTAAAAACCACCCCGGTGTTCCATCTCACACCTACGTCGGGGGTCGCGGGAACTGGAGATACTTCCGCAACCCCCGGCTGGTGCCGGCCCGCTGCAGCGGGCCACTTCTCGGGTCAGGGGGTCTATACGATCCTTCCCCAACCCCCATGTCTATACGATCCTTCCCCAACCCCCATGTCTATACGATCCTTCCCCAACCCCCATGTACAGTCACGAGCATAAATATGTATACAGATTGCATAATTCAAAAGCATGTTTCTCGCGAAATAACTATTTCAACTTATAGATAAAATCAATTTTATTAATAGTTTGGGATCAGAAATACTCTATTTGTAACCCCATAACATTTCAATCAATAGTTTAGGAGAAAATCAGTTTAGAATGAGACCAACTGTTTACGTGATTTTAGTGTGCCTGTACTTCCAGAGCTAACTTAACCTAAACATATCTGAACGCAAAATACGTGCTGAGACGTGGAGTTGCGAAGACCAGCCCTTTATACCATACCAACCTAAACATACAAATTATACCTCTATATAATATTGGAATGAATACGTTAATTTTCTTTCCAGATGTATCGTTAGAGATCTGTATGCCTAAATGTGTATTGAACTGCTCTCTCACTGCAAACCAAGGCAAATATTCTTATGATCCGGTCAGTAAGGTGCTGTTATGGGATATAGGACGTATCGAGTTGCCAAAATTGCCGAATATTAGAGGAACTGTGAGTATAATATATTGTGTTTATTGCAGTGCCAATATTGACTTGTAGCACTGGTTGCGTCTAACCAGGGTATCAAAACCCTACAGTCAGATAAAGTTTTATTAGGGTTTTTAATAACTGGTCGTAGAATTATTTATTTTCAAACCACTTAACCAAATTAAATATATACAAAGCTTAAAAATAAATTATGTACAGAGTATGTAGCACAGATATAGATAGACCCTAGATAACGCAAGTATCACGATCTGTATGAAAACCAAGCGTGCCATTTTTTGACTACCTATTATGACGCCACAATGCTTTGTTTTTCTTAAATTTGGTATTACCAGGTATTACCGAGGGTATTAGATTAAAAATAATTGTTTTTTAAATGAATTACACATAATATTAATCACAAAATGATTTACCGATGGAAGAGAACGTTTATTTTTGTACGTAAGCTAGGCACGAAACTAGGCTCGCGAAGTAGTTGCTCTTGCGTTATCTAGGTCTATCTATATCTGTGGTATGTAGTATATATTGTACAGACGCCAGCACATCAAGCTACAACAATCTCAATAGATTTTTAACTTTATTACAAAACAATTAGGTTCATATTGAATTGGGAAAATTTGATAGTTTGGTATGGCTTGATGTGCTGGCTAGCGTCTGTACAATGGAGGGCTCACAGGGCACCAAAAAACTCGTCACGTGATGCAAATATGTCAACTGTGTACTATTTGATTTTTCCGTTGACGTTAACGCTAACAGAAAGGGATTTTGTCTACAGGGCCTATAGACAAAATCCCTTTCGGAAAAATCAAATTGTATGCAGTTGACATATTTGCATCACGTGACATCTGGTAAGCAAAACGTCACTGGGCTTGCTTACTGGCTTAGACTGGAAGCCGACCCCAACATAGTTGGAACAAGGCCAGGCAGATGATGACTGAGTCAAAACTGTAATTTTAGGGAAATATGCATCCAATCCTTCTTGGTGGTGTCACACCCACCTACTAAAACTCACAGTCACACACACCCACTAACACACAGTTACACATGTATGACACATGACATGTATGATGATGGTTTGACATAATTATGAGCACACATATTAACTTATAACTCAAGCGACCCGGCTCGGCTTCGCATGGGCCTATAGCCTTCGTCGATAAATGGACTATCCAACACAAAGAGATTTTTTCAATTCCAACCATTAGATCCTGAGATTAGCCCGTTCAACCAAACAAACAAACTCTTCAGCTTTATAATATTAAAAGTATAGATTTACTCACATGGCAAAACTTTTTTTCATAGGTTTCAGTAGCAACAGGCGCAGACACATCAGGTGCCAACCCAAGCATCAACGTACACTTCACAATTCCTCAACTAGCAGTCAGCGGTCTCAGAGTAAGCCGCCTCGACATGTACGGAGCCAAGTACAAGCCCTTCAAGGGCGTCAAATACGTCACTAAGGCGGGCAAGTTCCATGTGCGTATGTGATCGGAGGCCGACCAGCCCGAACCGTGGATGTGCTTGGGTTTGCCTGTGAGTGCTCGTGTACAGTGATGTCAGTGTTACTGAGTAACAGTCTGGCGAGGATTTATTTTTTTTTGTTTTGTTGGTGTTATTTGGTGGTAATAATCTGTGGTTTGTGTTTGAACTTTTGACCGCTACATTCATGTATAGATGACAAATCAAAATGTACCCAGCACGCTACGGTCACAGATATATGACCGCCGAGGGCACGTATTTGCTTTTTTAACGTGGCAGTCAAAAGGTTAATATTACTTTCGGCGCTCACTCACACAGATGCAAACATTCTCTATGTATATAATATGTTACCAACAAGGTAAATGGGGCTGGGAGTGGGAAGCTACTTGGAAAAGTCTAGCCAAAGATATTATCGCCAGGTAGACATTACATTATGATTATAATTTTTTATCAGTGTAAGTGAACTCATTAAACTATATCATAAAACAGTGTATCCATGTCAAATAAGTTAGCTACATAAGTTGTAAATATTATATATTTTATTCAACGTTATAAATACTAGGTATATTAAAACATTATTACGCAGTATTCATGACTTTTATTAATCAATAATAAATAAGCATACTTGTTGTTCACAATAAAATGATACTCCTTAACTAGGACACTATACAAATAGGATAGAGATAGTTCTACTCATCTGTGCACGCGGCGACATGTGTGCGTGCGCTTGTAATTTACATTTAATTTCGGGAGGTACCTACACATTCGTCAGATTCCTTTTTCGTCAGATTCCTTTTTCGTCAGATTCCTTTTTCGTCAGATTCCTTTTTCGTCAGAATAAATAGGGTATTACAGCCATTTTTAAAAAGTGTCTCAATTCAATTCTGTAGGGCTAATATGCCACCAAGAAAACAACATTTTTATATTCAATCTATAAGTGCCATAAAACTATAAATTTTAAATTTTAAAATTTCGCGCGTAGTTTGACGAATACGCCTCGTAGTGCATGCCATATATTGCTCTGCGGAAATGACGTCAGTTCGCTGTGTAACAAATGCGCTGTCATATAAGATAATTGTATATAATTTCAAAATAATTAAAATAATATTTTGTTAAAGGTGTAATAATTAAAAAATTACGTTAGACACGAAAATAATAAAAGTACAAAGCCTATATACGCTAATCGGTTGACTGACAGTTAACAATTTTTTGTTTACACAGCCGTAGCGTAATAAACATGGCGGCTACTATTTTAAAAAACTGAAAACTGTGAATTGAATTTAAAAAATTGTTTTGTTATTTTATGAACTAAAACCAACATTTTCAGACTGCTTTTTGCCTAAACTAACTCAATAATATATTTATAATTTTTCTCAAATAGAGTAAAATACCCTATTATATGCAGTTTTCTGTCTAACGAAAAAGGAATTCCTCTTTGAACAGGAAAAACTTACGTTGGTTTAAGTCGACGTCAGGGGCACCCCGGGGTTCAGTTTGCCCCTGCAGACAGAAATAGGAGCCCCGCAGCGG
This sequence comes from Charanyca ferruginea, assembly GCA_947361185.1. Classification (NCBI taxonomy): domain Eukaryota; kingdom Metazoa; phylum Arthropoda; class Insecta; order Lepidoptera; family Noctuidae; genus Charanyca; species Charanyca ferruginea. The sequence continues at coordinate 12,015,311 of OX376059.1, read as the reverse complement.
GGCTCCGTCGACCGCCTTTGTGCCAATTTTTGTAACCGTTGCAGACAGTTGTAAATCGTTATTTTCCCCTTAATGCAGCTTCTTACTATTTCCTTTCGACTCTATCATTTTGTTATTATTCTGACGAAAGCAGAATCTGACCAAAACTCCGTTTTAGTCAGAAAAAAACAGCCTATAATTTATTCTGACGATCAAGGAATCTGGCGAATGTGTACCTCCCCTTTCTCTACTCTCCCCTATTTGAGTGGCAGTGACGCGACAGTCGTTGCCCGAGCAAAACACAATTAAAGTTAGCTCGCACAGATTAGTTTAACTATCTTTAGCATGTTTGACATACATAAACATTAACTTATTAAAAAAAAAGCCCGACTCAATCTAATTCCACACCCGTAAATTGAGTCAAACGCTCTATATCTAATAGAGACAATACCATAGTAAGATTTTAATGCCCACAAATGAGGTAGTGTGTACATTAAATGAAGATCAAGATACTACATAATAAAAGCAAAATAAGGCAAATTGTTAACGTGCTAGCTTAATACCCGCGAGATTCTTGCGCATTGCCGCAAATTCGGATTCGAGCCTCTGAGCGTTCATTTGTGAACTATCTTTGTCTCTGAAGTATCGCTGCACTAGTACCGATATCAAGGCCGGATACTCTCTCCGAACAGACGCCTCCACATCACGCTCCTAATGCAGAAATAATTTGCGATAAATGTTCCGTTTTGTTCACACGCAAATAGCTATTTGTACTATAAGAGATAACGAACGGAAGTGATAGTAGGTAATTGCTTACCATTCACTTCAAATGATTACCTATTGTGTTTTTTAAACACATTGTTTCATGGTAGAACTGAAGAGAAGATATTTCTGTCGTATGGGTAATAAGGTGGCAAATAGTCTGCCATTTAGGTACCTAGCTAGCTAGCTACAATAAATAAATAAGTCCTTACTTTCTTAATAATAATTATAATAAATGCGAAAGTAACTCAGTCTGTTCGTTTTGACGACAAGACGGTTGAACCGATTTTGATAAAAATTGGTATGAAGATAGCTTGCACCCTGAGGAAGGACATAGGTTTTTTCCGCACATTCACCGCAGACGAAGTCGCGGGAAAATGGGAGTAATAAATTAAGCAAAAAGCAGTAAGCCGCCATTATATCTTTGTGCATGAAGTATAAATAATTAAATAAATATGTAAGAACATTTTACACACGGCAATTTGATCCCAAACTAGGCAGACCCTGTACTATTGTGTCAGATAGCTGATATTGGTGTAAGAACTATTTATATTATATTTGTGTTGATTTTTTGTGTAAGTACACAAATACGTAAATAGATACGTTTATAGATAAATAACATCCAGACACAAAGGTGATCATGACACAAACGTTTGCCCTGGGCGGGATTCGAACCCGCGATTCGAATCAATTTAATATTGCTTGAGAATTTTACGCTCCGATCATAAACCAATGAGACAGAAAAAAGATGTTTAAATTATTCAGAAACGGGACTAGAAAATAATGTCCCATTGTCTGTTTTATAAATTAAGTAAAATCATTCAACGATTTACTGATACAGGTATTGTTGTCAGTTGCGTTACGTTTTATGGGAATCATGGTGGAACGGTAACGCTGACCTTATTTATGTAGGACTTGCGGAAACAAAAATTATACCCTAAATGCCTTTTCACACGCTCTGCCGCCATCGCCACCGGATTCTCGGCGGCAAGGGTATGAATACGACTGCTTTATTCGCCATTGGATAGATAGATTCCTTCCCGGCGTCGATTGCTCGATACACTAACAGCGGTATCTCGGACGAAAAATTTATGAGACAAATTGTCCTAAGCGCGAGCATACCTACTGCTGTAACAAATTGTCTACAAGGGCGTCGCCAACGTGGGGCAGGGAGGGGCAGTTGCCCCCCCCCCCAAAGCTTATTGAACAACAAAGGATCTCGCTCAAATTCTTTTTTACTATGATCTTGTAACTGACCATTTGATATTTTGATTGCTTCTAAATTCTTTTTATATATTATTGTTTTGTCCAATATTATCTCCCAAATTAATTTTATTCTATTATTTTAAGAAAATATAATAACATTGTTTACAAGTTTTATTTTTTGTTCAGTCAAGAGCTCGTGGACCTTTACACAATACTTTTCCCATCCTCCATGTCAACTTGCCCCCCCCGCCCATCGGCTGATGACGCTCTTGATTGGTTGACTGAATGATCAACCACCAATCACAGCAGGTTACGCGCGCTTGACAATTTTTCATTTTAATTTTGAGTTAATTTTCGATCGAGAGAAACTGTGGGTAAGAGTTGGTAATGCATCAGCTTGAACCATACGTACAATGTAACAACAGTACTGGGCAGACCATCGGGCGTAGACCCCTGGTTGACGATAAATTTTGTTACGGAACCATTCCATGACGTTACCCATCCCTGAAGCTGTCGGGATCAGGTTCAGCGGCGACGGCAGAGTCGTCTGCAGCATGTAGTCTATATATACCTGAAGTAAAAATGCTGATAGTTTAATTGATTTAAAAAGTGACATTATTTTTCTCCGATCAAATTATATTAATCTAACCGTACCCGTAGATAGATAACCATATTACACTGTACACTAAAGATACGTCGATTTGTCGTGCGCTTATTTGAGTGGGCATATTTTGGGTTATGTATAATATACTAGGTTTGTGAATGTGATTATATGTCTTTATATATGAAATTGTGTTGTGAGTTAATGAAAAACATTAGGGTTTATTTATATTGCTTTTAGAAAAAAAATAAAGAACAAACCCGGTACTTTTTAATCAACAAAATATAAACATTTATTAATCTCTCCGTCAGATTTATAATTTACTATGTAAACTATTTAAAATATTTTTTTTTGTCATCTCTATAATATAACAAATCCAATTAAATACCTATCACTTTTCTTTTATTTTGGCCTCAAAGGCACTTAGGACAAGCGCTGGATTGGTGCTCTCCACATAATGATAATGTTGCAGTTGTTGCACATTGTTTTTGTCATCCTTCTCATTTTTGATAGACAAAAGGCAACATATTTTCTTTTCAGGTATAGCTTAATGTTGTGTGGGAAGCTCGGCTTGTCTTTTCAGCAATATTCCACCGTCTTTTTCTTTTATATTCATCGGCCAAGTAAGCATTTGCTGTCTTGTCTCCATCCATTGGGTCATCAAGTTATTACTGAGTTTCTACATGAAATCTCGACGTCCCAACGGGTTTTCTTTCTTGTATAGTATAAAATTATTGCGTTTATAAATGCCATATACACGTCCCATAAAACATAGCCATGGGACACTCGTTTGGTTTGCGGCGGCACGACATCGACGAGCACATTTGGTCGAAAGTGCCGGCTTAACCATTTGTTTTATTATAAAAATGAATCATGTTTGGCTTGCCTTTCGTATCCCTCATGCTTTCACTGTCCGACCCCTAAGTTTCTTTATCGCTTGTTTCATACAACAATCGAGTGATTTCTGCATCGTTTGCACAGTTTTGTGACGTCATTATGTTTTTTTTTTTATCGTAGCCTAACATAATTACAAAAAAGCTAAAAAAGCGTATGCACATTAATCCTCAAAAAAGTCACAAAAACACGTTTTCCTAAAAGTTGAAAAACTGACACTAAAGAAGATACGTAACTTCGATCGACGTACAGTAGGTAAATATTGACGAAAGTATTGCACTTACCGGAGCGATACGGGTGTATCCTACAAGTTCCGAGGGTCAAATCATCGAAATCTCTTGTGGCAACATCAACAGCTTATTGCCTACCTACGAGCTACGGTCAAAAGCTGTCTCATCCATCAAATCAAGTGGCACACAAAATATTATACTTCTCCTACCGCAATGAGAATTCTTAAACCGCAAATTTCTTGACAACGACTACTTACGACACGTATCGTTTGAAAAGTCGTGGTGGTCTTCATTTGCTTCTATTTCACATAGCTTCCTTGCGAGTAACCAATGCGAAAAAATAGAGATGCGAGATCTAAATTTTGCCTATGTTGCTGCAGTAACAAACGATGTTCAAGATTACCTAGGTAGGTTGGGGTACTTATTTGGAAAAGTTTTAGATACTTTGGCTATAAAATGAATCAAATTGTGGCAATTCTTGAGTTATCCATTAGATTGGTACCTATGTACTTGTAAATTCTTAGATTTAATCGTAGTTTTTATAACTTCATTAGGTTTATTTAAGATATAGAGGTGTTATTTTACTCTCGCCTCATTCCATCGACCAATAGGACCAATAAATATGTTATAATGCTTGTGTATTGCTTGTTTAATGCTTTTCGTATAATTGATAGCGCTGAGTAGGCTACAAATAAAAAAAAAGTGCGTAATAACTTTAAAAATTTAAACTTTTCTATTAGGAACTGCATCAGTCGTAACTGCAATTTCCTTATTGGTATAACCTAGGTAGGTACCAACAATAAAATTAGTCCACACTTGGAGGAAAACCTGTACCTGACCTGAACTTGGACAAGTTAAAAGTAACAATAAAGTTTTATTGCTAACTTGAGACCACCCACGAGTTCGTTAACCTGGACTTTTTTTATGAGTTTTAAAGTAAGTAGGTAAGTATGCAGGTACACAAGCATTTGCAGGTCTGTAAGGCAATTCACAATTTTTGTCCTCATTGGTAAAGAATTTTAAGAGGACCAGGGATTTAATAAGGCTGTGCAAGAGCGTCGCCAGCTGAAGGCCTAAGGTGCAAGTTGGAGGATAGGAACAGTATGAATTTTAAATACAGTCACATTTGACTGTGACACATGAACCTTTTGCCCCTTGGCGACGCCCTTGAGTCTGTGCTCATAAAGGCCTACGCAGACCGGGACGGCACGGCAAGGGATTTACATTTTTACCAATGGACATTCAAACGTATTAGAAGAAAGATGTCGTATAGAAATACGACATAAATTGCTATGCTTTAAAATGATGCTGTGGCATCGAAAGGGATTTCATTGCACGACGTTGAAAGACATACCACGGGCTCCTGCGGCGGGATGCCGTGGCATACTGCGGTAGGCAACGGCACGCCAAGGACTCCGGCGCTCGTCGTGACATACCGCGGGGTGAGGCGGGGGTAGAGAAGCGGGGAATGCACACCATTTGCGCACTAAAAGTATCGGGCAGCAGGAGCTGCCGAGGCGTGCTTTGTCGTGCCGCGGGCCGCGGCACGCCGTGGCATGCCGTGGCAAGACGCTGGAATGCCGCGGTATCTAAGCGGCTAGTGTGCGCTGACTGACGGCAAAATCCCTTGCCATGCCCGTCCCGGTCTGCGTAGGCCTTAAAGGTGCGGTTAAACGGCGCGCAAACACGCGAGCCGAGTGAGACTCGGCGCGTGATTCAGCGCGTGAACAGCCTAGCTCGGCGCGGCTCGGTACGGGTCGGCTCAAGTTCTTACGGCAAAGTTCTTACGATCCACCGCTTGTCGGTTTTTTGACACGGATCATGGCCCGCGCGGCTCGGCTTGGGTTAATATGCGCCGCGTAAACCGATGGTACAGAGCAATCGACGGAGATAGTCGCCCATTTTGTGTTTTTAGGTTACGTTGAGGTTTCATTCGCGTTGGAAGGTAAAATTATATTTCTACGAGATGGAGTGGAGTAATGAAATGGTTCAACTCTTCATTGAACTGTATGAATAGGAACCGGCCAAAAATAACTGTTGCTGCTGCTGCAGCCAGGCGTTTTCGTTTTTCCATTTTTAGTAGAACGAACAAGCGACAGCGCGGTTAAACCGCTCGCTTAGTTGTGTGCGTTCGGATTTAGCCGAGCCGCATCTACACGGATGATGCGCGCGTGGGATCGTGCTACCCCGCGCCGTTTAACCGCACCTTAAGATAGCTATTAGGTATGTACCTAACGCGTTTGTTTTGCTTCATATGACAACAGCATACAGCTACAAGAGCATAATTATTATCATTCCAACTACACTCGAAAGCAACCAAACCGATTCTACCCATACGTAATTACTTACCCGCATAAATAGGTTATTTAAACAAATATTACTTATAGCTTTTGAAAGCTTGAGACCTCAGCTTTAATATGGTACCATTTTTCTCAACATTTATTCACGACTTTTAAAATTAATGCTATTTGGGTGAAAGTAGAGGTAAAATGAGAACCTAGGAAAATGTGTGGTGGTTAGTTATTTTAAAAATAAAACAAAAACTGTTAAAAAAATAAATAAATTTATTGTATCAGTACTTGGTATTGCCCCCCCCCTAGCTCTAATCACGGCTTTCAATCGATTCTTCATCGACCAGATCATTTTTTTGACCGTGTCTTGAGGAATTCCGTCCCACTCCTCTAATAACGCCGCCTTCAGTTCTTCTATGGTCGAAGGGACCGGATTTCTGGCCCTGACCCTTCTCTTGACCTCGTCCCATAAGTGCTCAATGGGATTCATATCTGGACTGAGTGCAGGTCAGTCCATCGTCTGTATATTCACTTCGTCCAGAAACTGCCGTGTGATACGCGACGTGTGATACTGGGCATTGTCATGCATTAACACGAAGTTCTCGCCGACAAATTCTGCGTAGGGAACAACGTGTCCTCGGGCACGAAAAGAAGCTCGGTTTTTCCGTCCATAGAGATACCAGCCCACATCAAGCAGGAGTCGCCGCCGTATGCAACTGTTTCAGCGAAGCAGCACTGCGCAAATCGCTCACCCGGTCTCTTGGTCTTCGATTAAACGCCACCAGTCTCTTGAAATCTTCTGTATACCCTTGATACAGCAGACTGGCTCAAGTGAAGCTGGGCACCGACTATGTTCGCTGACTGAGTCTTTGTTGCAACAGAGCAACAACTTGAGCAGCTTCTTCAGGCATAGTGTCCATAGTTTCTTCAAAACAATGAGTGCAATTTGCGGAGATGTGTACAGGCACAAAGTACGTAATGCTGCGGCGCGCTCGAGCAGAGAGACCACTCAGAACAAACCGCCATTTTACTCACGCGTTACGGAGACGTCGCGAAGGACCTCGGCGGCGAGGTCGGAGTGACGGTAATCTGTTTTTGTTTTTGACTAATGTACTAGTATTACTCTCTTGAAAGAGGGTTATGGCGTCATCAGGATCGGAGAGGGAATGTCGTGGACGACGGGTCCTACTTATACGGGAAGGGGTGTATCGGGCGGCCCCTACGAAGAGCGGGTTGCGGTGTGTCCGCTCGGTCGAAAAAGCGTTTGCAATCGTGCTTCATGAACTGACGGATGGTCGGGAGTTTGAGATCGAGATGAAGGTTCTCGTTGCGAACATAGTACGGGGTGCCCGGAATTTTTGAAACGGTTTTGTAGGGTTTGCATCCTATGGAGACGGTATGCATTTACGTGTGTGAAGGCGTAAGTCAAGATGGCACGAATGCACGCGGTGTAGGTACGCAATTTGCACTTGAGTGACAATTTGCTGCGTGCATTCAGTATGGAGTGAAGCCTACCTTGAGCGAACGCGCCTTCTTTATGTGCTCACCGAAGATTAGGCGACGGTCGAGGATCACGCCTAGGTTTTTGGCTTGCTTCTCCCAAGGGATAGGCTCGCCGAACATGGTTATCGGACGGGGAGGGGAGGGGCGGACTCTTGACGGGGTTGACTTCATTTCTCCATCTCCGAAACCAATCGCCTAGGCTGGTTCGGTTGTCAGGGTTTTTATAGGGGTGGATCGTAGCACAAGTCGTGTGTACCGTAGAGAGTGAATTTTCCTAAACACCCGTTTAAATTGCTTAAATAAAAAAAGTACTAAATATTTTTTTATGATAGTGGTATAGATGTAAAGCTAAACTGTCAAGCTTTTAATGGACATATGGTTTTTATAAATAAAATATGTATTTTACGAAAAATAAAGATATGTATGCGTGCTTATGGGTTGAGTCGATTTAGTTGCTCGCAAGTGTATGTTGGGTTTCGACTTTCACTCTAATTGGCATCAACATATTATGTGCATCTGCGACCCGTAAAACCCAATCGACATGATATAGGTACGGGCAGCGTCATCAACTGGTCACCCCTTTTTCGGGTACCCAGTTGATGACGCTGTCTTTACGAGCTTAAGGGTTTGCATTATACAATGCTGTTTTCGGTTAGGTACCTATTAATGTTTTCTTCCATAGTTATGGAGAGTGAGTTTACTTCAGGTACTTGTCCTTTGTACCTTCTCAATGTGGTTGTGCGTGTGCCCATGTCTAGGTACCTATTTGCATTTACAAGTTGCGGTAAATGTAATAAAGTGTACTTTTACGATAGCATTTTCCGTATTGTATTCGATTGGGTTTGCGTTTCTTTATTACGTACTTAGTGGAATCTTGTTGAAATTTGCAACATAAATCACTAACAGTGAAATTCCTCAGTTGACGAGTATGTGGAGAAACAATATCATGTACCTAATAAATAAAACAGGAATACTATGCAAATTATTTACCTCAGTCTTACCGAATGTCCACTCAATGTCCACGTTGTCGTTGACTCTTTGAAAAGTATTGGACATAGTTGCTATGAGCATGTTTAGTACGACTATTACAGATATTACTTCGAAACCTGTAATTAAAATATGCTTTAACGACACTTCATTTCATCATCATATTGCCACATGAATATAATGTGCTATTGCCGTCCACCGCTGAACGTAGGCCTGCCCCTGAGATCGTCAACCAATCTGGGCCTCAAGTTTGCTATTACAATAGTGTCAGAATGGCCTATCATTGATTTCAATTGTTGACTCAGTTTGGTAATCTACTAATTTATTGGCGCCATTATGACTTTCTCTACTAATATAATGGCGTCACTATGACTTTCCAATGGTCAACCACTGACACGCCATTGAAAGAAATGATATAGAATGGTAATCTCGTACAAAATGGCAATTAAAATTTTGACAGTTCCTTTGATCAGTGACCTACCATTAGAACGTCATTGTGCAGTCATTGCTTTTAATTCGACCGACAAATGATCGACCATTATGAATTTAGCAGATTACGAACTTTTAGCAAAATGACAATGGGATAGTGTTGGAATGACGAAATTATAAAAATAGCAGACTTGGCCCCCTGGTCTTGGGCAGCTCGCATCCATCCGCCACGACACTCGCAACGACACTTAGTTTGTAGAAATCTTTATACCAAATAGCTTTAAATATAATGCGCATGAATAATTATAAAATACTAGCTTTTGCCCGCGACTTCGTCCACGGTGTGAATTTTCTTACGAATCTCTATTTTTTCCTGGACTTAGGGAAAACGTTCCATTACCGAAAGAGTTTTCAAATAATGAAACGGACAAACTCTTTAGCGTTATAATATTAGTACCTACAGACAGTTGCGTCTACGCTGGCTGGGCATTAGTGGTACTATAGAGGACTTTTCCGCCTGCTCAGTTAAAAAAAAATTCCCTCGGCGCCTGCGAAGTCAATGGGGCGGGTTAGACAGCGCTTCCATCTTTTGAGTGCAAGCAAAAATAAATTTAGTGGTGGTCAGGCGGGTGTGTCCATGATAGTACCTACACGAATTAGCGGTAACGTAGATATAATAAAATATCATCTATTTCTGAGTAAATGGTACATTAAGGTTTTAAAATAAACAGATGTATTAAACTACCGTTGCCGTAGTAGGTGGAGTTTTGGACGAGCACGCCTCGCTACGCGAATTCGTGCTTCGCAGTCTGCTCGTGCTCGCGTAGGCGTAACAGAATAAATAAAAATAATAATATTATGTGGGGACCTTTTCACCCACGGCCATCTGACCCCAAACTAGGGAGACCCTGTACTATGGGTGTCACACAGCTGATATACATACACAAATACAATATATAGATAAACAACACCAAGACACAAGGCAAACGCAAGTGCTCATCACACAAATGTTTACCCGGGGCGGGAATCGAACCCGCAACACGCTGCGCAGCAGTCGAGCGCTCAGCCACTGCGCCAACCGTGGCGTTGGGTCGGGTTGTACCTATTCTGGTTTTTTTTTTAAATAATCGATTGGAAGGAAGACCACGGTACGATGGATCGACCATAATACAAAGGTGGTAGCTGCATGAGATAGATCAGCAGACAGACATACGTTTTGCCTAGCAGGACAGTTATTTTCAAAAATCTTCCTTAGTGAATTTATGAGTTGAAGTTCAACAAATTGTTAATCCCTAGCTTTAGGGGAATTCTCTGAGGGAGAGTTTAACAGAACAGACCAGCTGATTCACCAGAGTAGAACAATTAATATGCTACCAAATGCAAAGCGCAATCTTGGTTGGCGATTTGGATTCTACTTATTTATAAGAAAGCCTTACATCCAAAACAGAAATATCCAATACGTTCGGTATATGCGTGTCTATTATCATGAGTCTTATCCAAGTTCGTTGGGTCCCGAGTGTTCTCCAACACAACGTCAGCACTTTCCAAAGGCGCCATGCAAAACAGAGCCCAGAACAAAGTGTTCAAAGTGTCGGTCAAGCTTGTGAATGAAGACACCTGAAATGGTAATAAAATATACATTTGTACAGTCGCCGTCAGATATATTGTAGCAGACAAGGTGACCAAATACTTCTGAACAATTTAAAGTGTCATTATGTTCCATACACGACAAGTTACCATTAATATCTGAACATTCATTACTTCATTAACATCTGAGTAGATGCTTGTCAATAATTTCTATACAAACAACTAACCAAAAATATCTGAACACTTATAACGTGAAACGTCAAGTGTATCTACGCAGACAAACATTGAGCTTGCCTAATTCAGTAACTCGTTACTGCGTGATATAAAGGACGAACCAAAAACGACTATCGACTTGACTATCTGTGGTTAGTCCAGTAATTTGGTAGTTTTACCTGGAAAGTTTTTAAACTGGTAATTTTATTGAGGTTGACGTGCTTTCTCTTTGAATTTTCACATTGTCCCCAGAGTTTTACCGCAAAGGCATAAATGACCATCCCATGAGATGGCAGAAATGAATATACAACGAAGGTGAATACTTTGATAAAATAGATATACATATTTTACCTTTAAAAAAATGTTTGAATTTTTCTTTACAAAACGGCAATTTCATATTTACACCCCTAATACTTCTATAAATTGAGTTCTGCCGGCAGACGTTTCGTAGAAGGGAGAGAGGGGGGCCTGACACAAACGACGCGACGCATTCCCATAAACCTACTTTTCTGCGTAGATACACTTGACGTTGTAAGTCTTCAGATATTTTTGGTTAGTTGTTTGTATTGTTGACAAGCATCTGCTCAGATATTAATGAACTAATGAATGTTTAGATATTAATGGTAACTTGTAGTGTATGGAACTTATAGACATTTTAAATTGTTCAGAAGTATTTGGTCACCTTGTCTGCTACAATATATCTGACGGCGACTGTACGCATGTTCCCCAAAGGAGTTGTTAGAAGTATTTAATAGGAACTTCTACTAAATACTTCTGACTAAAACAACAATAATTTTTTGGTACGCTAGGGGACTGAACTCAGCGTCCACGCTAATCGGGCAGGCTAGGTTCAACTCAACTTGGGTAGTCGTACCTAATTTTTTGATTGCAAGTCTATTTTGATAACAAAAGCACCTCATGAGTCATGGGAACCAAATGTAAATGTTTTATATAGGGAGATCATCCGGTTTTTGTTCAACAACTAATGTAAAATAACAGTAAACGTTTCTTTGTAAGTTGCAATGATCCGTGAAATAAGCTGCAGACAATGTGAACTAATGATTGAACGCGAATGCTCGTACCATAGAGTAGACTAACTAAAGATACTACTGGGTTTATGGCCGTGTTGCTACTGTAACCTTACTTAGTTTACAGCTCACAAAATGTAAAATGGGGGACAGGGGTTCCACTGTGCAGCCGAAGTAGTAAATAGAATCAACTTAAAACTTGGATCGACGACGTAGTAAAGAGGTCTTAAGTTCCGCTATAACGCCTGACTAAAACCGTAGTAAAATAAGGCGTTGGCCTTATTTTACTACGGTTTTAGTCAGGTCAGAGATATATAAAGATCTGACCTTAACCTTAGAAATACGAATAAAATTCGTGAACATTCAAATGGCAACATTTTTAAAATAAAAATCTCGTAAAGTTTAACTGTCTCGCTTAATAGAAGTAGCTAGTTACTTACGCTATGAACATTTTTATTTGGTATTAACCTACTCTGTCAAGTTCAGACATGCGTAGAATATAGTTAACGGCTATTAAACCTCGGTACTGTCACCACAGGTTAAAGTTTAATTTTTATCAAACTTTGTTTGAAAGTCTAATAATGTTTTGGAAAATGTGCTAAGGTTCTTAGGTCATAAGTACCTCCTGGCGGGGGCGCCGTGCATGCGCGAGCGAATCCTGTACCCCCGCCCATAGGTCAGTCGAGGAACACCGTGGTGGTTTTAGCCGGTAGGAGTCCGGCACACCCTCCCGTCTTCCCCAGACGGGAGACAGTCAATGAGGATTTCCCAAAAAAAGGTCATAAGTACCTACGACTTTTCTGTTTGTTTACCTGAACAGTCTTCATTCCAAATACGTCTTCATACACCATTCCGTCGTAATATTGGTAGAAACGCGCAAGGCCGGCAGAAAAAGCGCTTATAATAATTGCAAATATTAAGATGTACTTGTAAATGTCGATAGTCATTTTCCCTAACGACACCTGTGAAATAACTGTATTTGTGGTAAGCCGTTCAAGAGCGTATCGATTGCTTCCATGTAGCGACACAGAGCGAACTAGAACTAATAACTTGTACATTGTAACATGTTTGAAAACACAGGGCTCTTGAAACAGTAAAACCAAAGAAGGAAATCTAATTTGAATAAAGGTATGTTTGCAACATTTTCTAACGAGGGCATTCTTACATAGAATCAATGCGACATTTAAATGTAAAATCAACATACCTGCAATGGCCCTAGATGGTAGTTCAACTGACACAGGAACATAAGTCGGAAGAACGCGAATATAGTTGCAAGGCAGAACGTGCCCTCGGCTAATAGGGTTGGGTCGTGCTGGCTCCAAAATTTACGTTCTGCATATTTTAAAGATCACATTCAATAATCCATTGTAAATTAGATGCATGTTACCTACGATGTTTAACGCTATGCAAATTCTATGTTCATCTACTTAGGTATAGGGCACTCAATTATACTTGCTTATATTAGCTCACGTACTAGCCTACTTAGGACTAGAATACCAGTGTCACTGCGTGTCGTACTATGCGGTGTTTTGCCATTATTTTATAAGTTACATAGCACAGTCCGCAATTCAGTTGCGTAATCCTTATTTTTAAGTAACCTTACAACTGAATACTGTCTCTTTAGATAGAGGTTATCCCAGTTTAAAAGGCAGAGCTCACAAGTTCTGTATTCAGAATTCTGCAGCGTAGTTAGCATCTTGTTAATCAGTGGATACCGAAGTAGGTATGTTTCTTTGTGACAATAAACTCTTATTATTATTAATTACGCTAAGTAGTCGCAAAAGCAGTAGAATTTACTAGTTTAAAATAATCCTGTCTACCTGGTACCAGATATCCTATACATATATGCCATATGCAAGTAAATAGGTTAAACTCTGTTCTACTGAAGTTAGTGTTTATAATTTTAAATTCAATTCAATAATTTTTAATACACCTATCACAGCCAAAAGTAACATTTCTATCCATCATTGTGACTTTTTTGTTCTTACCTGGGATCCTTCAGGTGATGAGGTGAGGGGGCTATAAATTGAATATCTATTTTTCTAAGTACTACGAATTACGTACCTATAGAAGTTTTACATGTAGGTAGTCGTGAATGATCGTGGCATGCTGGGCACATTTTGGTTTGTCATCTATACATGTCTGTGGTGGTCAAAAGGTTAAATATGGATATTTAACCTCTGTACTCTTACATACAACCTAAGCACAATGTTTTGCATGCGTTGCATTTTGCGCTACCAATACTTAACAGTGATTTTTCAAACCAAGAATAAAAGTAGTTTTCTACCTTTCGTTACTCATGGCTAAATACTATTTTAAGACACCGTTACGTCTCGTACTGTCACGTCACTTTGACATAAAATGATAGAGACAGCACGAGACCTAACGACATCTTAACATTGACTAGCGTTTAATATATTTGGCTATAATTTGATGGGCAGTGTGTACAGTCTTTTTATATCGTGAAGTTTATCAAGGACCAGCACAATTCTTCTATTACCTATATTGTCAATATTACTTTCTGCGACATCGATGGCAGCTAGGATCCAGAAGTAGAAAGTTAATACAAACAGCACGAGCATAATGATCTCAGTCCAGTTCCACATTTTGCTGAAGTATCGATGTGGACCTTGCATCAAGCACATGCGTAGAGCCGACCAGGCATAGCCACAGACATACAGAATCAGTGGCGCCTCCGCACCTAAGACACCGAAAGAATCTCATGTACACACAGCTCCAGAGAAATCTCACCCTCTTCTGCTGAGATTTCTTACCCGCTCCGGGTGAGATTTCTCTGGAGCTGTGTGTACATTCCAACAAGGATCTAACTAAATGAACAGCGTGCGTCTTGTAAAGGAAAAAGTTAAAAGCTGACCTATCCAGTATAATATTGTTCCGTGCATTTAAATCACTGTTGCATGGTTTTGATATAGAATTTTGTATGAACACAACAATCTACTTCGGTTTTTGACTTTTCTTAAAAAAACTTTCAACTGACAGTTACTGTTGCGTTTATACATGTGTGGGCAAAGAATAATCTCTATTTACTCAAAAGAAATGAAGGTAGGTACTATTTTTGCGAATTATTTTTACTAGGTATATAATAATAAATACGTGAGCAGAGCTAGTATGACATACACAATATTAAAAGAAGACAATACTAATAATTAACGTACGTAACAAGATATTGAAGGTTCAAGATTAAAAGATTCACACATCCTTAATTTATACGTTTCACTAAAAAATAAAGGAACAATACAAGCTTAATGCGCTACACAGCAACTTAACTGTACAGCACATTATTCCGATACGTTATCAAGCCGCAACTGGGATATCGTGTACAATTAATTGTGATAATCTTGACAAACCATCTCATCAGCGTCATTAGAAAGTGAATCGCGAACCTGTGTTTGGAGGTCCTCGCTTTTGACTAAATTTATCTTGATTAGAAATATAGAAGACCAGGGCAAGGAACACAAAGTATGCGGAGACGTGAGTAATCAGTTTGTTCAACGGTATTTGCCAGTGTTCTACGAGGTGATGACGAGGCGCTAGCTGCAAACACACTAATTAGACACACTTTCATTGACCGCCATTGTTGAGATTGGTCTAATGGTTGCAGGAGAGACATAGCTGGGCGTCTGATTCTGGGATGGACCTTGGGACAGACAAAGTGTACTATAGCAGATTTCCTGTAGTAGTTGAATTTTCATCATCATCATCGGCCGAAAGACGTCCACTGTTGGACAAAGACCTCCCCCGTAATCCCCGCGGGGGATTTGGCATAATCCACACACATGGCAGGCGTTTTGGGGATCGCAGTGAAGTTGTTATGTACAGTACGCAAAAGAGATAAGTATCCATGTCGTCGGGAATAGTTGAAGATTTCTTAGAAACCAATGGGTGCTTTCAAATGAAATTTTATTAAATCATTGAATTGTTTATTCTCTATAAATTGTATTTTATTTTATTCATAAAAACCTATCGGTTTCTAAGTAAACTTCAACTGTTTCCGGCGACATGGTTACTTATCTCCTTTGGTGACCGTACACGGAAGCCGCTGCTGCCCGACTTCCAGATTATCCCTTAGTCTGGCCTTCTACGACACCCTCAGGATGATATGGGCGGGTGCTATTTTAGCCCGGACACCCAACGGGAGAGTTGAATTGAATGCCCAGTTAATGGCAATTGGGTACTTGACACCAATGTCAATGAACATACTTTTTCATCATCATCATCATTATATCAGCCTATTGCCGTCCACTTCTGAACCTAGGCCTGCTGAAAATGTGATGCCACCTAAAGACTTTGTATGTCAATAGTAAAATGTGACGGCACTTTTTTGCCAACTCAATTGACTAACTAATTTATTCATTTCAAAGCAACATAAAATCGTATTTCAAACAAATCAACCAATCAATGATCGTAATCAAACATGGTTTTTGACAAATCAGTAGAGCTCCACGCTCGCGGTTTGCTAGAGAGCTATGGAACGGAGTATTTTGGGCATAAAACTTCAAGACCAGGTTAGGAATACTACCATCCGTTCCATCACAAAAATAGCTGATTTCATTAGGTAAGCTGTCACGCTGAAGTGGAATTGGGTTGGACACTTCTGCCGCATGTCGGATGATCGTTGGGCCAAACGCGTGACCCAATGGTCCCTATAGACGGCAAGCGACATCGCGGTAGGCCCAAGCGGAGATGGCGGGATGATCTAGACTCTTTTGACAAAGACTGGTCCCAAATAGCCCTTGACAGAGAGAAATGGATGGAGAGTAGAGGCCTTTGCCCTGCTGTGGGACAATACTAAAATCGGGACGTATGAAAGCTCACTTCATCTAGGTGTTCACCAAGGAAGATTGTAAAAGAATAGCTCTAGAGGTGGAAACCTATATGTGAACCTATTGACATAATTATATATATGTGTTTGTCACCGGTTGTAGTTGCCTTGTAAATAAATAAATAAATTGGTTCGCACCCTAGATGGGTAAAATTACTGGTAAAACTGTACTATACCTACCGACTTATTTAATAAATACCGGTGTGATATTATGTAGAATAACATTTAGGTACTCAGTGACCTTGAACGAAAACGAAATATATGCTTACCATGCAAACAATGAGAATAAATGGTGTAATGAGCACTCTAGTCAAAACTGTAAAAGCTTTGCACAGTACAGGTTTGGTTCTCCAACTGTGCCAATCGCCAAGCCAATACGACTCCAGTACCTGAGGGTTAGTCAAAATAGTGTTTTTACATTAATTTTATAAGAATCAAATTAAAATAACGTTATTTACTGAATCTGTTTTCTGATGAATGGAAAGTCTGTTTGAATATTTAAAAGTTCCGGGATGGACTTAGGGGAGGCTTTAGTCCAGCAGTGGGGCAGCATAGGCTAATAAAAAATATTAAAGGAAGGATTATTATTATACGAGTTAATAAATTAATAATAATACTTAGACATAAATTACAAAATATTTTAACAGGCTATATTAGGTCTGATTATGATTGTAATGTAGTCACCAGTCGAACTAGGCAGAGCCTGTATTTCGGCTATCAGCGCCAAATCAACTGGCTCTTTATTACTCTAATTTAGTTTGTAATATAATACCGTTTGTGTGTTAGGATGGGCGACAAATTCCTTTTGTTTATAATCGACCGCCATAAGTAACCTCGGCAGCACGAAGTGCCGACGCCTCCCGTCCCCGTCCACTCCTTTGCAACCCGATGTCTGCTTCAGTAAACATTCCACTTCTTTTGACGTACGACAACATCCTATTTATAATGGTTATGGTTACGATAGAACATTGTGGTTTAATAGTATCGAAAATATTATCATTTCTCTAGTTTCACTTGTTAGTATGTTAAGATGGATTTTCGAAAGCTCTTTTCGACAACTTCCTTTTGGCATTTGAGTTGAGATTTTATGTTCTCGTTCAGTTTCAATGATAATATCTAAATTTATGAACATAGCTATAATTTTTATTTGGTATATCTTATTCACGTGTAATTTTACACGTGAATAAGACGTACCTAAAAAAAATGTTACGTAAATAATATAAATTAAAATTAAGGGGGTACCGAGCAAAATCATTCAAAACAGTCGTCACTGTTAAAGTGATATAATCAATACTTTTACCATAATTGCCATAAAAAATATGTAATGAATACCACAGTGAATGTGTTAACCGATTATCGTTGGCAAAAAATAAGAATACTGTTTGATTTAATAAACAAAAATACGTAAAGTTGTACAAAAATCTTTAAAAAAATCTCGTATTTAGTTGAGTTTTGTTAGAAAACTGTATTTTTTTTTCACAAACTTGAATTCATATTAATCTTTAACATTCATACTACAATTTGTAGTTTTTACATTAATAATAAAATAACTAAGCGACATTTCGAAAATGTAAAAACTACAAATTGTAGTATGAATGTTAAAGATTAATATGAATTCAAGTTTGTGAAAAAAAAATACAGTTTACTAACAAAACTCAACTAAATACGAGATTTTTTTAAAGATTTTTGTACAACTTTACGTATTTTTGTTTATTAAATTAAACAGTATTCTTATTTTTTGCCAACGATAATCGGTTAACACATTCACTATGGTATTCATTACATATTTTTTATGGCAATTATGGTAAAAGTATTGATTATATCACTTTAACAGTGACGACTGTTTTGAATGATTTTGCTCGGTACCCCCTTAAGTAAATTATTTTAAAAGCGTAAGTATCGAGCTATACGAAACTACGTTCTGGAATCTAGTTTATTTTTTTCTTATGACGTTCAAGTGTCTTTAAATGGTCTATTTAAAATAAACAATTCGATTTTGCCTTTGAATGCTTTTATTTGGTAGGAAAGATAATAAGACGTGATGTTTTAGGCAAGGGGGAGCTTTTAAACAGTATCGTCTTTTTTATTTACCTACAGGTAGTGGAGGTGGAGAAGAAAACGTAATCTTCTTTTAAAACATTTTTTTTTAAATTTAACTCTATTATTCAGTAATCATAAACATGTCTTCACCTATTAGGTCGACGGCGAAAGCGCTGACGTCATCAGCCACCTGCATATAGGCCGCTGCTAAATGCCTGTAGGCGGCAGCATTGTCTGCCATCTCAGCAGCTAGGCAGAATGCGGTCAAGATAGGATCCGAAGTGACGTGCACCATGTATACTGGGGAAGCAATGGCGCGGTACACCGACAGACGAATACTGCCCTCGTGCAACGCATCATTGTTCATAAAACAATTCCTTTAAAAAATATTCATAAAAAATTAACGGTTTTAAAGCAGAACAGTAAAATAACATCAGGAAGTAAAGTAACGACCGGCCTGGCTGCGTGTGCGTGTGGGCACAATGAATGTCGCCTTGCATCTTTATATTAGCATTATATTTAAATTCATTTCTATTTTATTCTATTCAAATTATTTACTTATAATAATTTACATATTTCTGCAATCTATAAAGAAACGTGTTAATATATTTTTTTAATAAATAAAAATATAACTCAGGCTCTTAATCAACAGTTATATTATGATGTATAGCGAGTTCAAACATATTTTCATTATTGTTATTATTTGTACCTGCGAAACTCACAAAACAAACGATCGAAATAGAAATCTATTGGCATCACAAGTCTATTGAGTTTAAATCAATTATCATAAGTTACGGTATCTGTGAAAATTTTTGCAGAGTTTTAAAAATTCTAAATAATATTTCCGAATTAAAAATTTATTGTTTTACTTTGAACCTAATGTTAATTAAATGTGGGTTTTTATCTTAGTGAGATCTCACCTGCAAGAAACGCACATACAGTTAGCAAAATGTGGACGTGTAATAGAGTGTCCTCTATTGATCAGAAGAGAGACAATCTCATAGTGTCCCATCTGAGCTGCAAGAATCAGTGGATTCACATGTGCGGGGAAGTCAGTCGAGTGAGTCGCCCCCGCGAACTCCAGCCCTGGTGAGATCTTGGACTGAATGTTCAACAACATCACTGTAAACATAAATACCAACTAAACACCCAAATCCTTTTAAAAGGCAAGTGAAAGCAAGAACGAGGTTATCTTTACCCAATATTTTAATATTATTATATCGGACAGCCTGCAACACGCAGTCACCAATATCCACATTCGGAAGCTTCAAGAGAAATTCAACCATTGCTTGAGAACTGTTCTGCACAGCTATTTGGAGCGCCGACACTCCCTACAAAGTAAAAAGGTGTTATATTTATTGAATATTTACACATAACAGAACTTGAATAAAATGAAAGTAATTGGATCTTTAACCTGAAAATTCGTGCAGTTTATATTCAAGTTTGGATTCTCTTGTATTAATCTTTGAACTCCGCTGATGTCATCTTCTGATACGAGTCGGAAGAAATCGGCTTCATTTGGTCGCAATTTCGGTAAGTGTATACGCTCTTCAAGGTTACCTTCAATGTCATTACTGCTGGCCTGTTTTTAAATGATAAAGTTCTTTACATAATATGCTTCATTAGCGATCCGAACCAGCTTCGCATGGGCCTATAGCCTTCCTCGATAAATGGACTATCCAACACAAAAATATTTTTTCAATTCAAATCAGTAGATCCTGAGATTAGCGTGTTCAACCAAACAAACAAACTCTTCAGCTTTATAATATGAGTATAGATTATCGTAAGAATATTGTTTAAAATGAGGTCTTTCTTTATAAGGGTAGGTCCTTTATTTATTTCTTTCAAAATAAATTCGATTTACAAGGACCGGTTCTTATAAAGTAGGTTTTTATAGATATATAGATAATTCAAGTATGTTTTACCGATTCCAGCTTCGCATACAAGTTCTTCGTTGAACATCTTGTTTTATAAGCCCTGTTTCGAAAGCAATCCATTTCGTTTCTCGAGTTACGCACTTGAAGTGACGATATATTATTTACCACATAGTTACTCATTTCTCGGGTGGCAAATTGTTCATCATACCTAAATTTTGGCACCGAGTACGCCTTTCTTTGATCGTAGTTTTTGTTAGGATTTGGACTGGACTGGATCTTGTGATCTTTTTCTTTATACTTTATTGTTTTAGGACAATTTCGTAATGTCGCATTCTCGGATTCTGGTACGTGTGGTAGTGTCTGATTTTCAATTGAATCTGTTTTTTCTGATGCTCGAGACTCGGGTGGTTTTTCCATATCAGTTATTTTATCAGAGCAGCGGAAGCTATATTAGATCGCAGGCTACGTGTGACGCGTAGAAACTGCTGTTTAAGTCGCCTTGTATTTGTTAGAAAGTGTTTTATCTGTCAATTTAAGGAACTTATTTTATTACCTTAATATTTCTGCGTCTAGATTTACACTCCTTTTTATTATCCACTTAGGTACAGGAACTATATTTTGTAATATCTAAAGGCACTGAATAAAGTTATTCCATAATTTCATGTTTATTCTTGAAACGAATACTATGGAAACATGGAAGTCATACTTATGAAGTTCGATAACTCTTCTGTCAGTTTTTTTATTCTAAGCTTATCACCATTTTCAGTAAACCATAAACCACCTAAAAGGCATGATACCTCTTGGTACAATGCTAAGTTATTTATCTTGTTTATGTTAAATTGTATGTATTCCAAGCAGGTTAGTAATAGCTCTAAGATTTTTTTTATTAGCTTTGTGCGGCTGTGGTATATCTCTAAGATACTCGAATCTCTGTGCATTCATACTGGAAACGACATTCTATTGATAACGTTCGTATCTACACATCTACAGCTTTATCTAAATTATGTGCCTATTTTAAATGCTAGCTGTATTAAGCGGTGTCTAATTATCACTGTACATGGTGTACAGTAATGCGAAGTACGAGTATGATCTCGTAAGAATCTGAAAATAAAACAATTAATACTTTACTAAATTATATTATTTATTGCTTTGATCAACGTCTTACCAATAACTGTTACCTACGCGTTCGTATATTTCATTGAACAGACTAAAATAATATTAATAAATTGTAAACAAAATATTAGATAGGATTATATTTCGCTGAACTTTTACGTTGAAACGACTTTTATCTGTTTCGCATTTATTTATTCTCAAGATTCGATGTTATTTTAGAACGATGACATCATGTAAAACGGGATGGTGTCAGTAGGTGCCAGTATGATGACAACACTCACGCCAGTAGAAAGCTGTAGCCATATAAAGCTATTGATGATAATCAATTGTAGAGCAACGTTATTTCATCTACTTATTTCCGAGCTGTATAAAGTGATGCAGTGTTACTGGCAGCATGTTTACAAGTTGCCGTGCTAACACAGAACCCCAAACCAAGCAGGTAGTAACTTGGTCACAAACTTTTTGCAGGTGCATGTAATAATTTTATAGTACGTTACATTTCTAGTATCATTTTTATACGATAGGTTTTAAAACCACAGATTATAGCTTCTGAGAGAAACTAATTTATTTCTCATAGTTTTTATTTCAAAGAAATTGCATGTCAGAGTGCCATCCCTGGCTATAAAAAAGTAAACAACACTCACCGCTGAATATGTCACGAGAGTAATGTTAGTAAAACCCATTGCAGTGAATGCAATTGGTTTTTGAGCTCTGAAACAATTAGTCAAACGTTTTATTTTTTAGGTACCATAATATACGACAGCAAGACATGCCAACAAGTATTTAAACAGCATTCGAGATTTGAAATATAACACATCGTGATTTAGAAAGAGACTATTATAGAGCTATGAGTGACAAAGACAACGCTCCACAAAGCCTACACATTTACGATGGTTTAATGAAGGTAAATAAGTACGCATTTTATGTTTTCCTATTAATAAAATATTGTGATATGTAATTAGCTTTCTTGTATCGAGCACAACTGACCTCTGTATAAGGAAAAGCAGGGCGCGGCGACACCGTGTGTTTGTACGGTACCAACCACTGTTGTAAGCAGCTGCGGCTACATCAGCGTTCTAGAGGAAATACATAGTCTTATCGTGTTGATTTGTACATTATTTACATGGCTGGGGGTGAGAGAAATGCTGTTACTGTACCTGAATAGCACTAACTCTAAAATATCTAATAAAAATCTGACGAAAAATCTGCTAAAAATGATGCCGTATGAAAGAAGCTGAAGTAGTAAAAAAAAACAGTTGTATTTATAATACAACTGATTTTTTTTACTACTTCGGAGTTAGTTCTTCCAATAGGTAAGGAGCAATATTCAGGAGCAGCCCTGTTTTCACGTCAGACCGTAGTCATGCTTTTTTTTAATATCAGCATGCTGTCAGCGCTTCAAATTATATTATGCTCATGAAGGAATAATTAAAAAGGCAAGTTTGTTATGAGATTAGGATCGTCTCCAATTACACTGGTTCGCAGAATAAAAAAAAATTAAGTTTAAATCTCCCGAATGCAAAGAAGAATATTTATTTCTTTAATTATTTTCAATAGTGTGGTCTTTTTAGTCTTTTCTAGCTTGAGTACATATTTCTAAACAAATCTCTAGCCATTATAATAAAATCGAATACTGACCAAAAGTTAGTTTAAAAAATAAAATGTAAAGAGAACTAACCGCATGGCATATATCGTCCGCGTACCAACATAGCATTCCAATTTGAATTAGAGCTGAACCCAAAAACAGTTTGTTACTGATTACCATTACCGGTTCCAACAGCTGAAAAGATGTATGAAATAAGATTACTTCATTTAATGAGAGGAAAGTAGTTTAACCTTTTGACCGCCACTGTCAAAGTGTATTTATAGATGAGAAACTAAAATATGCTAAGCACGCCACAGACGCACGACAGACATGACAGACTTCTATGTGTTCAAAAATACAAAAAAATCAAATTAAAAAATAAAAACAAAAATTTAAAATTCTAAAAATTCAAAAATTCAAATAAAAAAAAAAACAAATTTAAAAACGTTTGTTATTTCAACAAGTTCTTATATTATTATTATTATTATATTATTAGGTATTCGAGGCAATTAACGCCTACCTAACAAAAACATTAGTTTTTTGCTAATATTGCTATTTAAATGGAACTTGTAACTAGATTAAGAGATTCGACATAGTCTTATAAACAGGAAGATAATATGTGTAACCCTTTATGATTTTTTTAAATTTACAACTTCAGCGGAGCAGTGAGCTAATTCACGTAACTAAAGAAGTGCTGTTGCAGTGCAGTTGCAGTTAAGTTTAGATTAAAACAACGCTTTTCGTTTTCTCTACCGCTGTCAGACACGCTTGCGTCAAGTTCGCGTCACGTGAGCGCAATAACGGCATTCTACTGTTGCGCGTCTTTAGTGCGAGCTTCGGAACGCAACATGATCGGTAATCTACTATTCGTTTGACGTTTCCAAATGACAGTAAAAAGCACTAAAATCTGTACTGGGGTATTATTTTAATATTATAATAACGTCATATTCATTGAAATGTAATCGATTTAGTAAGTAATATTTTTTCTCTCATGTGGCTACACCATAAGTAAGTTTGGTTATTGTACAGTTGACGTGCAGTTCACGCGCAGCTTACGCGCATTTTAAAGATTACAAGAATACCGTTTATCACTCAAACTTGAACTTAACTACAACTGCACTACAACTTCATCGGCGCGTCATCAAAATAACATGAAAATTAGCCCTCAGCTCGTCACTGGTAAGATGGCGGATCGCGAGACTTGCGCTCACGCTAGGCGTGTTCCAATAGGTGTGCTGACGTAGCCCATTTATTAAAAAAAAACATGTTTTTTGGAGTTTGGGCGTTATTTAAAAGAGGGCGTTAATTGCCTCGAGTACCTTAGTCATTCGTAGGTTGGCGCCGAGGGCATCTTTTAGGTTAGTACCTATTGTGAAAATGTAGCGCGTCAGTGCTGTGTTATTTTTTTTATTAAAGCGTGCAAAAGTTTAAGTTGTTTACAATTTAATATATATCTACATAGGTACACTATGAATCAAATACATGCAATAATTCAGTACTTAATACTGACCACAATAACGAACACTACGCAGCAGATATTGACCGAGCTCAACATAATATTAACGAAGTTCGGGAACGAAAAAGCCTTTTCTAAATCGTTGCAGTATCTGTTATTCGAAAAAAAATATTTTAGTCACTTGCAATTTTGAAATATTATACCTATGAATTTTATAACGTTCACGTTCCAAGGAGATCTAAAATAATATACACATATTTATATTTCTACTAAGTATAGACTAGTACCTAGACTAGTACTATTGAAAACGTCATAAGAAAAACATAATTATATATTACTAGCAGCCCGCCCCGGCTTCGCACGGGTATCAAACAAACATTTCAAAGTTATAAATTTTTACACACACACACACACACACACACACTCCCATACATACTTTCTCGTTTTTGCGTGGGGTCATTAAAAAAGAGTAAAATGAAGAAAATTCAAATATGAAATTAAATTTTATAAAAAGGCCTTTACTATATACTTTATTTTCTCTGCTCCTGAAAATCAATTTATTCAGTCAGAGCTTCCCTGTAAACGATATTTGATGTTAATTTACTTTGTAGCAGCAAAGTAAATTGATTTTCAGGACCTCCGACCCGCGATAGACCAACATACAGTTGGCCATGAGTAAAACATTATTTTCGTAGGTCAGTCCCTACTAATTCGAAAGTTTGGCCTTGGGACTTGTTGATAGTTAGGGCGAAAGATGTTTTCACCGGAAATTGAAGCCGTTTAAATGGGATTGGCATATCACTTGGGTCATCAGAATCCTCGGTATATGAGCTAGTTGACCAGCTGCTGGGCCGGTGATAATGGTTGCTACAATTAAATTGTCCTTCAATTCCTTAATAAGCAGCCTTGTCCCGTTGCACATGCTTGGAAGGCTTAAATTCCTCAAAAGCTAATTGGAATTCCAATTTTTAAAGTCAATTCATGTGGTAGTCCAGAAGGGCTTAATGAATTTAAAAACTCCTGGGTATTAGTCACGGTGTCTATCGATTTTTTTATTTGTCCGGGAACTTTTTGAATAGTTAGATTGTTTATTTCGTTGACACTATCATTCCTGGGTGACACTATTGCCCTTGAACACAACCAATGAAAGTCCTTTACGTGCAAATTCTCGATGTCAGGGTATACTGCATCTATTAAAATTGCTAAACTATGGACTATTTGGCCTAGAGACTCATCCAGAAGGATGTTACAGTTACTGCTTAAATTTGGAGTGGGAAAAATTCCTTCCCCAAGTTTAAGCAGTTGCTGTGGAAAATCACCATCGGTGATTCCATGAAGATGAGCTCTCATATTCGTCCGTAATTTTATATTTTCAATCGAAGTCCATAAAGGCGACGATTTTAAGCATGCTTTGATGATATCTGCTCGCGTACCTCTGTTAATGACAGGGAGAGTCTGTCGGAAATCTCCAGAAAATACAAAAGTAATCCGGCACACTAAACTTTAAACTTGTGATATCTTTCGAATGGAATGTCCAAATTGAATAATTCAAAAAGTCATATAATGGTATTGAAGCAGACTTATATATGAAGTCTTAGATACAATATATATAGATTTATTTTGATAAGGATTAATTCCAAAGTATAAATAAAAGAGCTTTTATAGCGGTGGCATTTATATTTATTTTTTTAATGAAAAAACGCTTATTGTGACATAACTATAATAGTTAGACATACGCTGTAGCGATATATTTTGTAGATAATTAAATGTTCTGCAAAGACGTAGTACATTATTTTGTTCTATAATCAATAGTTTTCGCAGCGCACGCGATGTAAGAAAGTTTTTTGGTAATTTTTTCACACTTTGGGTTACATTATTGGAGTCAAACTCAAACTCAAACTCAAAATCATTTATTTCAAATAAACCATTTACAGGTACTTTTGAATTGTCAGAGTCAGTCAGTCAGAAAGTTGAAGCTAGTTGCTCGTTCCAAACAGTAGGTTTCTATGGAGAAGAACGAGCAAGAAACTCCATGAACAACACTCTTTTAAAATCAATAACATGTTACAAATTTCGGTTACATCATTCATATTGAATCTAGGGTACAATGTGAGAACAATGTAACAAGTCGTGTACGTTAAAAGAGGTTTAGATAAAAATATAATCATAATAAACAATTCAAAATCAAATTAGAATAACCGAGGCAGCTAAGAGATGACCAGTCCCAACTAACGGCGCCCGTTCACGAACATGACGCACGGATCGGCATCATTCGACTCAACCATTTTGAAGGGAACCGAATGATCCAACACGCGCGCCACCGTCAGCGAGACATTCCAGTGAGCATGACATACTCCCAACCGCCAGGGCACATTCAAGTCAATGAAAGACATACCTCGTAAATGGTAGCTTTAAATAACATAGTGCTCACATGTATGTGTTATGAAAAATTTATATAATACTAACACATTGAGTTTATACAATGCAAAGATAATGTAGATCTATATCTTCAGCAGCTCCAAAAATAATTAAAAATGCTAATCAATGAATCTATGAACCCTTATGGCTGTGGAGCTAGACCAGCATCCAGCCAAGCATTTTTATCAGTGATGTATTCACCCAATGAATAATATGCTCGGCAGCATAGTGTGCGTTTTATATAAGACTTAAATTTTGTCTCATTTAGTTGAATAATGTGGGGAGGTATTTTATTGTAACATTTTAAACAGTACCCCATGAAAGAAGTATCTACTTTAGCCAGTCTGAAACTCGGTTGAACTAGTTGGTCCCTATTTCTAGTGTTATAATTATGTCTTTCACCCCTTTTACTAAAAAGATGCAGATTTTTTCTAGCGTACATTATGTTTTCATAGATGTATTGACAAGGTACCGTCATTATGTTAATTTCCTTAAACAGTTCCCTTAGAGAATCGCGCATACGGAGATTGTAAATGGCTCTGATGGCTCTTTTCTGCAGAATAAAAATAGACTCGATGTCTGCAGCTCGTCCCCACAGTAAAATACCGTAAGACATTATACTATGAAAATAACTAAAGTAGACCAGTCTCGCGGTATCCACATCAGTAAATTGCCGGATTTTTCTGACGGCATATGCTGCCGAGCTTAGCCGTCCAGCGAGAGATGTTAAATGAGGACCCCATTGTAGCCTTGAGTCGAGCGTGATCCCCAGGAAAACAGTTTTATCAACGAATTCCAGCTTCTCATTATTCAATACTATGTCACAGTCATTACTTTTGACATTTGGTAAAGAAAATCTGATGCACTTCGTTTTTTTTTCATTCAATACTAAATTATTCGCCGTAAACCAATTTTGGACTTGCAGTAAGGCGCTATTTACGAGGTCTAGGTTCTGGGCTCGTCTGTCTATCTTAAATATTAAAGAAGTGTCATCAGCAAATAACACCATTTGTGGTTGATTTTTCAACAGATGAAGAAGATCATTAATATACACTAAAAAGAGGAAAGGACCCAAAATTGAACCTTGTGGAACCCCCATTTCTACCTTTAAACCATGTGAATTCACCCCATTTATTTGGACTTGCTGCTGCCTATTAATCAAATAAGATTTTACTAAACTAAGCGCAAGTCTACCTAGTCCGTAATGCTCAAGTTTCAAAAGTAGTGTGTCATGATTTACGCAATCAAATGCCTTGGAGAGGTCACAAAAAATTCCTATGGCATCTTGCGCCTCTTCCCACGCAGTAAATATGTGTTTTAATAAAGTGACACCAGCGTCAGTCGTACAACGTCCTTTGGTGAAACCATACTGTTGATCGTGTAAAATGCCATTAGTGTTAAAATGATTAAGCATCTGATTAAGCATAATCCTTTCAAAAACCTTGCTCAAAGCCGGCAGCACGGACACGGGTCTATAATTATTAGTGTCTTTACTGTCACCGGATTTGAAAAGAGGTATAACCTTACTAAACTTCATTAGATCCGGGAAAACTCCTTGGTCTACGCACATATTAAATATTAAAGCCAAATAAGGCGCTATTGTCTCAATTATAGACGTACAAACTTTAATAGACATACCCCACAGATCCTCAGTAAATTTTATCATAATTTGCTGAAAAGCTTTTAAAACTGTCACGGGGTTAATATGTTTAAATTGAAATTCTACCGGGCAGCCTGGTACGTTCGCTTTTAAAAAGGCAATTGAAATGCCAGGTGAAGAATTTAAAGCTGCCGTGGTTTTAATTGGTATGTTGGTAAAGAAATTCACAAATTCATGCGCTACTTCTATGTTAGAGCTTAGGGGACCACGTGGTGTCTCTAATGTATACTCAGTGTTACGAACTTTTTTCCTGCCAGTCTCGTTATTAATAACTTTCCAAACTGTCTTTATTTTATCGTCTGCCGATTTGATTTTGTTGCTAATGTATAGGGCCTTCGCTACCCTGCAAATATTTCTAAAAGTTTTAGAATAAGTAGCAACATACTTGTTGAAAGTATCCGTGTTAACATAAGGTAAGCCTTATGTTAACACGGCCTTAAGAGGCCATAAAGCTCAAACAGTCTTTCCCTACTTTTTCTAATACCTCTAGTTGCCCAGTCACTAAATACAAACTTAGGGCTAATATGTTTTGTCTTTTTTTCAAAATTATTATCGAATTCAGACTGCACTACAAAAAAGAAATCATCATACAATTTATTTGCATCGTTATTATTATGGTCTAGAGTACTTAACTTATCATTTAAGGTAACATTGAATCTATTTAATTTCCCAGTTGTTATTGGTCTAAATTTTATTTGCACTTTTGTTAAAGGCATTTTAAACACATAAGTTACCGTTTGACCGCTATGATCCGATGGCAGATAATTAACAATGGCTTTATCTAAATAATCACAATCACAAAAAATATTATCGATACAGGTAGCAGTCGTTGGAGTTACTCTAGTAGGTTCCATAAAAACGTTCGACAAATTAAATGATTTAAATAGGTTTAATAATCGACAACTATTCAAATTATCTTCTAAGATATTAATATTAAAATCACCACAAATAATTGCAGATTTGCTAAAAGTTGCAAGTTTCGCTAGGACATCTTCCATTACCGACTCAAATAAAGAATAGTTTAGGAAAATTGGGGGTCTGTACACGCACACTATAATATGCTTATCCAGCTCGACACAGGATAGTTCAATGCAATGTTCAACCGATAGGCTAACAATGTCATTCCGTTGTTTATATTTCAAACAATTTTTTACTAAGATTAATGACCCTCCACGGGACATAGCGTTACGATTAAAACAACTGCCTACACTATAGTTTTCATAATTAATAAGCATCTGGTAATCTTTTAACCAATGTTCAGTAAAACAAACAATGTCAAACATGGTTTTTTCTAAAAACAGTTCAATTTCTAATAATTTGGAAGAAATACCTTGAATATTTTGATGAAATAATTTTAAGGTATTCTGCTGTTTTTGCAACTTAACTTTTTGAGAGCAAGAAGGTACTTTATTGTTTGTAGAAATAGCTATATTGTTACTGGTACCTTCTATTGTCTTACAGACTAGTTTAAATGAGTATCCGGAGTTTGACCACGGACTTCAATAACCGGTAGTGTGTTCCTACCACTTGTGAAACTCCCATCAATAGATGGCTGGTCCATAGTGACACATGGATCCTCCTTCGTACACTTTGTAAAATTATTTATAGCAGAGCTACAATTATTCACCTTATTATTAGTACTATTACTAATTGTTGAAGAGTTAATAACACCTGACTTCGACATACTACTTACGTCTGAGTTAAAACTATGAGCTAATAGCCGCGCTATTTGACGTCTAAACCTAATGGGCAGATACACGGTATCCCTAGTCGATTTTAATTTCTCAACAAAACTGTTGGTGTCAAAAAACAAAAGCTTATCACTATAGTGACTTACTAAAAAATGCACATGATTATTTAACATGTGTATATAATTGTTCTGTCTAGATGTTAAATGTTTAAAATATGGGAAAGCACACAAAATTATTTTATTACAATTAATATTTAGAATCTCGGTAACACTGTCAGTAATATCCTCCTTTTTGACCGTTAAACTATTACCTATAAATACACAAATATTGGTGGAAGGATTATATTCGAACTTTGGTATTGTTGACATTATATGTTTGTAGGACAACCCAGGTGTACAATGGTTTAGGGTGTTATATCTAAGGTTATTATTAATTAATTTCCCTATACCTCTTCCTATACTATCTGAAAACATTACTGAAAGACTTGCATGACTGCTACCAGAGGAACAAGTACTAGAGATTGTATGTGGCACTTCTTCAACAATATCAATGTTATGGTTGAGGATAGAGCCTTGAGCACCTACAGCCTGGGACGGGTCCTCCGTTGCCTCAGGCTGAAAGGCCACAAGGTTGGACTCCTTCTGACAGGTACACTGAGTGTTGCTGAGAGTCAGCGAGTCTACCCTGTCTGCATTGTAGTTACATAAATCCACTAACTCATTTGCAGCTAATATATGTTCCTTTATTTGGTTTTCAGATATCACATATTTATTATAAAGAGATTTTAGCGAGTCATCCAGAGCCTGTATTTCTGATTGCAAGCGCTGAGTGTCTACTTCATAAATATTCTTACTATCTTCTAATTTTATTTGACAGTTTTTCAATTTATTGATTAGAGCAACACGTTCTTTCCTATATTGAATATTTGTGGATTTGTGTTTCTGTTGATTTTTAAACTTATGACATTTTCTTATAATTTTATTTAATCTAGCATATTTTTTTAATTTATTTTGGCTAACCTCATAACTGGACTTATGATTCAGTAAGGAATCCTCTGTAAGGTCTATTGTTATTAATGAATGTGGGTTACAGTTTTTTTCCAATAATTCATTATATAAGAGGTCTGTTTCTTTGACCTGAGTACGTTCCTTTTCCTTATGTAATTTTAAAATTTGTACATTTGCCTGGATCAATTCATCCTCTAAGTCCCTAATTTTGCCTAAGGCTTCCTCATACAAATTACTACAATTGTTAAAACCATCTGTCACCATCCTTAATTTGTCCCGTTCATCAACAACATCCAGGTATTGCTGATGTAAGTCTACCAGCTCCCGCTTTAAGCTAGAGTTCCTGTCAACTATCTTCTTGACTTCCTCCTCACTTTCATCTCTCTCTTCCAACAGCTGTTTACATTGAAGATTGGATGCTTTAAGTTCTTGGAGGGCCGTTCTTAATTTAAGCTCCATATCCTGAGCAGTAGCCTTACGGGTCATCACAGGCATGGTTACAGATATGGTTACTGAAAGTAGAATTAAAGAAACGGTGTGAGAAACAAAAGGATAGACAAACTTAAGAGTAAAATGGGAAATGAAAAGAAAATATGGGAGAAGTTAGTGTAGTTATATGGAGAAATAGGGCAGGTAGGCTACTGAAATTACTGTAAAGGCTTTAAATTAATCAAACAGAAAAAACTACTTCTATTGTCTACAATATATATTTTTTCTTTCTGTATGTGGGTAGGAAGCCTAAATGACAGTTACTTATTTATTAATATTACAATATTATATTATATTATAAAATGCAAAATCACGATCATGAACCTTATTGGTAAATATAAGCATAAAGCTTGGAAATAAACTATACTATAGGTACCTACTGAGTGTAAAAACTTACTAAGTTAATGAAAACTAAGTGACTTGAAACTAATTGCAGAGTACAAGATTATTCAAAATCTTAACAAGTACGTATCTACGATTTTATGAGATGATTGTGTGCTAATAATAAAATAAAAGTGAACAATACTTCCCGTATTAACTACGCTGTTTAAACAACAGCTGTTCCTTGTTGTAGGTTACCGGTATTGGTGTGTCACCAAACACTGCGTTATCCTTAATATATTTACAGGAAAACAGTAATCCTGAGTTTTTGTGCCGTTATATTACAAATAAACAAATAATTACACACTTATTTTACTTATTTCCTAATTAAAATTAATTATAAAATACGGAACAAAAATTTGACATGTTACTCGGGCAGTTTTAGCATGGATCCCTAACTTTTTTGAAAATTGAATATCCCCCACCGGAGATAGTGTAGCTTCCCAACAGTGAAAGAATTTTTCAAATCGGTCAAGTAGTTTCGGAGCCTATTCAATGCAAACAAACAAAAAAAACAATCAAATCTTTCCTCTTTATAATATTAGTGTAGATAATATACAAATCACAACTTATTTTTGACTAATAACTTAGTCAAAAATAAGTCATTTTTAAAAATAAATTGTGAACGCAGTTTACGCGCTACGGTAAAACGGAAGAGAGACATACCTAATGTGTTTTGAATGTTTGGATTCTTCGACCCAAGAACACGATTTGGCCGGGTAAACATTTGAAAATGAGTATTTAATCGTGTTTCTGTAGTAAATTAACCTACGATAGTACCTACATTGGCTGCCATGTTATAAATTATGGTAAGACGTTATAATTCGTTTTATAGTCGGATGGTTAAATTCACTCACGTTATAAGTCGTTGATGCAACTTGATGTTTCCCAGTATCTCCTGATACTGTTCATTGTCTGCTGAGCCCACAGACTCAAGCCGTCGCTGTAGTAGTCGTAACATTATACTTATATGACTGGCCATTGCTGAGAATAAGAGGTCTGTGCAGACCATAATCCAGACGCAGGTTTGACCTAGAAAATAAGCTTTGTCATATTATATGAGCTTAACAGTTATGCCTACATACAAAAGTAATATACCTACTTCCTTCTACTGAATATATATATGTTTGATTATTTTATTCTACGGAACATAGGGGTCGAACTGAGAACCTCCTTTTTTTTTAAGTCGGTTAAAGATAGAGATAACACACGTTTATTTAAAACTAAAGCAACAACATATTACACAGAATAAAATTAATTTAAACATATTTTCATAGATAGGAAATCTCTTACGTGAAATGCAGTGAAAGATAAAGTTTATGTTTGTTAAAAATGATGCATCCATTTTGAGCGTCTATGCTTAGTACAGCTAATTAATCCATTTCAGGATAATATCAGTAGGTAATATTTTGAATATAGTGCGCGCGTGTGTATGATGGTATTTTTATGTTTGCAGTAACTTTAATAGGTACCATAAATAATATACATCCAACATATTTAGTAAAACCTAGTAACTAAATATTGATGAATGAATTAACTATGGTATATCATGACTCAAGTATATTAACACGCTGAAAACAAAATAGCCTCTCATTTTCATTGCTGACAGCCAAACGATATTTGTTTTGAGTACCTACATCATGCGATCGCGTTTACACATAGCGTTTACACCTTCATTCCTAGGCCCCCAAAGCGTGCAATCATATGTTTTAACTGGATTAATTGCTACTTTACTACGTCCAAAGACGTGGCTCTCAATGTGATAATAGGGGCCTCAAGATGATTCTATATTATCAGGACTTTCACTCTCTCTATGTCAATAAAAGAAACATTTTGTTCGTAGAAATGGTTATGAGTACTATTATTTGGGTGTACATAGTAAAGCGAAAGACTCGATTAAGTCATTAGGTGCTATTAAAATGGTGGTATCTATAGGTCACCATCTTAGAAGGAAAAGAGCTCTTTAAGTTTATGTGTCACAGTTATGTTTGCAAAATATTGATTGAGAATGGAGATAATTATTATGGTGTTGGAAAATATTGCTTTATAACGAGATAATATTGTAGATGGACAGTGGTTTTTACTAACGGGACAATGTGGTGAACTATATTTGGAATTATGAAGACGCAACATCATTTTTGTTTTTAAACTATAAGGTGCTGGCGTTCGCCAATAACGTATTTCAACTTTAAATCATGCTTATAGCTTTTCTTTAGTAGTTATCTTAGTTTAAGCCCTTTCTACTAGTATCTAGCCGCTTTTATGATAAAATTCTTTATTTGGAGATAGTAGAAAGATTCAAGAATTGACGAAACGGCTAACAATTTTAATAAAAACTTATAAGACAAAAAATAAATTCATTATTTATATATGTACAGTAGCTAATCTTACCTGCGAACATTTCAAAAATATAAACGGCAACATGTGCAGCCCTTTGGTGTTTATCAAACGGATACCACGACGACCAGACGAAACCAATCTCCACGTCTCTGCCTTGAATCAGGCCATAGAGATGGAGGACGATCGGCGTTAAATTAAAGAACCAGACCCCGGATACGTTTATTAAAAAATACCCTGGCAAGAAATAATTAAAATAAATTTTGAGAAATTGGTTTAAAATTCATAAGAACTTAGGCGGGTTTAATTAGCACATTGTTAGTTTTGTTATAAATCGGCAAACTCGGCGTTCTCAGCGTATTATGATTTGGGTTTTATGATTATTTCTGATAACCAACGAAGATTTACTATGATTTATTTTAAGAAAGCCCTCTGGCCGTTTTTCCATTCTGCGATTACAGTTGGATACAGATCATCAAGTACCAAACACGAATTTGTATGCGTTATAATTTTAAAAAGCAAATTAAAGAATGTTTTAATGTAAACACACTTACAACGATGTGTCATGCGGAGAGCGGCGAGACTCTTGTTCTTAATGATTTGCGCTTCCTCTTCCAGCGGAGGCATCGGCCATATACCTGCCAGCTCATTTAGTAACTGACGGAATACGTCTTTTTTGTACCATAACACAAATACTTTTGTAATGCCTATAAGAAATGTAAAGTTACATTATTGGGAAGAAATATATGTAGATGAATTGAAACAAAATAATAGAAAATGAAAAATGGAACAGACGCCTTTGTAGACAGACATCTTTGCGTGTCGTATTATGAATAGACTTAATTTCATGGTTCATTAAAGTTGTGCCTAATTATGTTTTACTCTCTCAAGATTACGCTAGATAAAATAGTGAAAACCGCATCCTGTGTAACAGTTCTCGAAAGTAGTTTCAACACAGACAGATCACCAGACTACCTCAATACACTTGTACATAGTTACTTACTTAAAGAACCGTAGCCAAAAGTATGGAAAAGTGGAACGACATCCTCAACTCGTGGCGAATTCGACAACGTGAGACCTATGAAGGCGAGTTCACTGAATACGTGGTAGCAGATGCCGCCGACAGACACTATGAGCATCAGCATCTGACGTACGTAAGCCGATCTGCTTTTGGGATCCTCGAACGACAGCCCGATCCGACGCATACAAAATGCGCTTAGAATCAGGGAATCATCAATTTCCCGTTTCGCTTGTTCTATTGTTGACTCGGACATTTTCGCTAATGACCCTTTGTCTGTGGAAGAGTCACGGATACTTTGGTTCGAATAAAACTAGGCGGCCTTAAATAGAGTGTGAAGTTAATAAATAGTTTATTATTTTAAAGTGTTGATTGTTGGGCGTACACCAACAGTTGGAATTGAGTCTGACAGTTAAACGAAACTTTGTATAAGTTTACGACCTAGCATTTTCTTTAAAACGTAATATTAAATATCGACGATGTGAATTATGAAATTTTAATCAAGGTGCTGAGACTTCATTGTTTTTATAAGTTAATGTATTCGATTAAAGTACACACTGGTGTGAAGAATAGAAAATCTATCAACTAGTACCGTAATGGGATAAATCTCATAGTTTGTTGGCGTGACATGATTGGATTGAAGTAACAATTCTTCATTGTTGCGGTAACAGAATGCGTCGTTACCGACACGCGAACTTGTTGTAATTAATATCGAATATGTTCTTGCTAATGGCAGGATCAGGATGATGAACTCCGCATCGAAATTTTATCGCATGACGTAAGGAATATTGTTATGTAAATTGCTTCACATTGCACTGGACACATTAGACATGGCTTGCAAACTTGGATATATTGCTAATATATTTCTCCAATTTGCCAAGAGGTTATTTTTACCAGCTTTTTATTAGCTTCACCTGTATGTTTGTTTGTAACCTTTGTAACCGACTTCTTTGGGAGCGATTTTGACCCACTTTAAACGGCCAGATTTCGTTCAAACTTTGTAGATTTATCGAGGACCGATGACAATACACAAATTTGATAAAATTATTAAAAAAAAATAAAAAAAAAACATAAGTCGTTCAAAATTACACGCCGAAAAAACAGCTATTATATACTAGGAAGGTACTGCACAAGCGCCCCTGGTAGAATAAATGTACATAATATTTATAGATATAGATATAACCAAACTAAAAAGTAAAAAATAAATAATAGTTTAAAAAAACTAAAAACACGCTTTTTATGGAAAACCAAACTAAAAAATAGAAAATAAATTTTAATAAATTATTTTATTTAAAAAAAAGCGTGGGATGCTTTTTAAGATATTATCAAAATGATAATCACTCTACTCATATCTGTCAATAAAATATTTATAACTATTGACACCATGCACCCCACGCTTTTTTTTAAATAAAATAATTTATTTAAATTTATTTTCTATTTTTTAGTTTGGTTTTCTATAAAAAGCGTGTTTTTAGTTTTTTTTAACTATTATTCTTTTTACTTTTTGTTGCAACTTCAACCTGAAATACAATAATTATACAATGCATGCATACATATGTGTGTTCTTTTGAAGTCAGAGTAGTTTAAATACAGGGTGTAAATATACACAACACTTAGCTAAAATATATATATTTAGTTTTACTCGACGACACAGTTGGCATTGTCACTACGCCGTAGAGGCTGAGCGATTGACTGTGATGATGTGAATTAATATGTTTGTTAACTAGGAATTCTTCCTGCATCGTGGGTGCGTCCCACGATGCAGGAACGATTCCTAGTTTAGGGTATTTAAAAAAAAATGCTTCGCATACTGCCCATCAAACTAAGTGATTTGGAGCAATAATTATTGCTGGGAATCGGTTTTTATTTTTGGTGTGACGAAAATCTATGGTAACACGAAATGTACGTTTGCAAAATATTATGCTTACGGGTGTATCTAACAGTACAGGGGTCATCATCATCGTAATCAGCCGGAAGAATTCCATTGTTGAACAAAAGCCTCTCCCCATAGAACGCCACCACGAGCGGCAACTTGCCGCTTGCATCCATCGGTTACCCGCAACCTTGACGATGTCGTCGGTCCATCGGTGGGAGATCTACCAACCCTGCATCTTCCGGTTCGTGGTTGCCACTCGAGAACCCTTCTTCCCCATCGGTTATCGGTTCTTCGAGGGATGTGGCCTGCCCATTGCCACTTCAACTTGCATATTCTGAGAGCTATGTCGGTGACCTTAGTCTTTCGGCGAATTTCTTCGTTCCGAACAGTACAGGGGTTGTGGAGGTATTTAAAGAACACGCCAAAAAAGTTGGAACTTTGACTTTTAATGTGTTCGTAACCGAAAGCTTGCTGTATGGTCTGGAACAAAATAATGGTCGCAATGTTAAGAACGAGATGTCACTTTCGATTTCGCTAAGTGTATGTTTGTACTTTTGTACCTACAGGCACCAATAAAAATGAGTAACCAAGTCGTCGGATATAGTTGAAGTTTTTGAGCTATATCCCACAACCCTGGTTGAGAACAAGATGCCACTTTCGACTTCGCTAAGTGTACTTTTGTACTTTTGTACCTACAGTCACCAATGAACCCTGGTTACTTGTCTCCTTTGGCGACCGTACACCCTGCCTGTATCTTAGGGGCCGTTCCACGAGCGAGAGAATCGCGACGATTCTGCGCTTCTATCGTCGGGTAATCTGGCGATACGATGACATTTCGCTCACACTCAGCCACTCGTCGTATCGCAGCGATAACATCACCGTGTGTAGACACGTTCTTAGAGAGTTCATAGAATATAATAATATATACAAATACATACGTTTGGACATTTCACACATGGCCTTCTGACCCCAAACTAGGGAGACCCTGTACTATGGGTTACAGTCACACAAATACATTTAAATACATACATATATAGAGAAACAACAACCAGACACAAGGCAAACACAAGTGCTCATCACATAAATGTTTACCTTGGCCGGGAAATACATGGCACGACGATAATATCGCCACGATTCTCTCGCTCGTGGAGACGACCCCTTATATTTATACTTAGGTACTTATAAAGCAGAGAATGGTTAACATTATAAACATTGTCACAGTCATTACTGTAGCACATGACAATATATTCATTACGTCATCATTTTGTAATTCCTGACGCCATTTTATGCTTACATAATTGCAATTCTCGGATTTAGTTAAAATTTTGAACTGTATCCGACGAACCTGGTTACTTTTCTCCTTTGGTGATTGTACATCCGTTATTTTGTACCATAACAATGAGTCACCATGGCTGGCTAGACAGCTGTCCACACTGCCTATCACACATCATTCATTGCAGGATGTTACAGGTCTAATACATGCAATCGCTTGCATTCATAATTTCTACAAATCAGTAACACTTCGCATGTGTTCCGGCTGATTCGAGCATTATAAATAAACTCAAAGTCAAAAGGTTTTTTCAATTAAACCATTAGCACATTTGAATTGTCAAAAAGTCGGTAGGTTAGTCAGAAAGTTGAAGCTAGTTGCTCGATTCAAAACGTAGGTAGGTCTCTATGAAGAAGGACGAGCTCAAGCTCAAGTTTTTACAAAATGCCTGTTAGGTACATTCCTGTTGCTTCTGTATGTGAAAAGAATGTAGGTGAAGAGTGCTACAAAACATTTAAAGGAATAAAATAAAGGTGACATGGCTGTTAAGAAATTACCAATCTCTACTGACAGCGCCCGTTCACAAACATGACGCATGGATCAGCACCATTTTGTTCAACCTTTTTGAAGGGAACCGAATGATCCAATCCACGTGCCACCATCAGCGATGCTTTTGAGTGAGCATGACAGTGCTCTTAACCGCTTCGAGCTAAAACAATATCCATTGGTTACGCGTCTGATCTTTAACCCAACACGAGACAGTCGCTTTCTTGGGCAGGTGGTGACAGGTGTCCACTGTAATGCTGAAACGTATTTTTGTCTATGTATTCT
This sequence comes from Charanyca ferruginea, assembly GCA_947361185.1. Lineage (NCBI taxonomy): Eukaryota > Metazoa > Arthropoda > Insecta > Lepidoptera > Noctuidae > Charanyca > Charanyca ferruginea. The sequence continues at coordinate 11,975,709 of OX376059.1, read as the reverse complement.
TCCCTAAATGAAAACAATTGACCGACTTTTTGGGAACTTTAAATACGTATGTGTAATGAATTCTCGTTATAGATACGTAAGTAGGCCTCAACTTCTTGATTCTGTAATCTGTAAATGGTACCTAAAGTAATTTAAAATTCTTTATAAAGCTTTTCATGATTAAGGTTAAGAGGACATTGACCATTAGCATGTGAAATTAAGCAACGTATAAGGTTTCAGTGAGCTCAACATATTGGTTTTAGTAATGGCTGCGTTGCCTTAGAGAGAAGCTCCTCAAACACGATGCTTTTCGTAGTGTCATGAGTAAAATACTCCGTATATTGTCATTTTTAGTTTATGGGCGGGCATCGACACGAATTTAGAGTGATTTAAGATTTTCCCGCTAGAGATCGCGGTGTTTCGGCAAATTTAGCACGCGGCCCGCGGTCCGTGGCGAGCTTTACAGTTTGCAACCGTTACGCGACGATTAGGCTGCGCCGGCGCATAGCGCGCCTTCCCTGAGCGCCTGCGACGACGACCACGGTGCACTTGTCATCGTACATTATAATGTATGACACATTGCGAAAATAACGTGATTTTATCAGATAAAATACGATAAGTAGTAGTTCGATTTAAACTTCTTCTTCTTCCTGCCCTTATCCCTTGTTACTTGGGGTCGGCGCAACATGTTTTCTTCTTCCATTCCGTCCTGTCCAACGTCATGCTTTCACAGACTCCCTTTACATTCATATCATTCTTAATTCTTCGATTCAAATTATAAACGTTAAAATACCATCACATACAAATCATTGCAGGATCAATCATGTTTGGTACTTGTGCCAATTGAAATAGGGTTTCTTCTTGTATCATGGTAAAATATGAAAGTAGTAAGCATTCAAATAGACCAATTGGTCAAAAAATCTATTGTGAAATAGGCAACAACAAAAGTCGTTTTCAGGTTTTTTCAGTGATCTTGGCCGCCAATGTTCAGGATTGTACATTTGAAGAATTCACATTTAATGACGGAGTGTTATTGTAAATATAAAATAAAATAATAACTTGAGTGTTCATAAATAATAATAAAAATTGATAAGTACAGATCTATTTGCGAAGTAAAAGTGCTATGTATTATAGAAGTTTGAACGAACGACCCAGATCTATTGACGAGTTGATCGTCGGCAAAAACTTCGCTCCATCTGTCGAACTCCAAATAAAAGCTGCGAAAACGAAGTGAAATAATTGAACGAAAGTTACTAAGCCGACATGTTTTAATTAGGACAGAAATTATATAGCCAAATTGTTCGAAATTACTATGTTTTTAGAATTTAGTGTCATCTATTGTATATGACAGTTTTATTCAAAATGCCAATTGAATTTGAAAACATATTAACTTCATATTTATTTTTAGATCGGCGGACACCTAGAATCACGTGGCTACTTAAATCGAATTTCCAGATTATTATCGTTTATTGGAAAACTATTGTCACGCAATTATGGAAAATAATTAATTCAATATACCTTATAATTCAATTATCAGAAATGTATAGCATTTTCTTGGCAAGTTCTTTGGTTGCTTTATTTAGTGTCAAAGGAAAAATGTGTCAATCGTAAATCTATTTCCTATCTTACATCTCGGGTTGTTTTTAGTAGTATTTTTAGCATTACCTAATATATTCTGAAAATGTTTTTGCAGTAAAGTGGTGCGTTTGTGTTGGTTTTTTTTTAAATTTGATTCTTCTTTTAGTGGTTTCATTTTACCTCCACGATGCCTGAAGGCCCGCAGAAGAGTTTTTATTACAATTTTCTTTTCATGATGAACTATAAGTAGTGTTGACAATACGCTGTTATAATGTAAAAGTTAATTTATGACGTACGATTAGTGGCTAGGTGCCTCATGAATGTGAAACTCGCTTGGTTTGTTTTTTGATATTTTGAGAAATTACTTTGACAGTCATCATCATTATCATGTCAACCTTTAGACGACTGCTGGGTATTGGTCTCCCGCAACGGGGGGTTCCGCCGTAATCGCCATTCTTGGCCTTAGCCTTGTTATGGTACTCAGAAGGACGCTGCTGCCCATCCTCTGATCAATATCCCTATGTCGTCTACGACACCCACGGGCAGAAATGGGGAGGTGCTATTCGCGGCCAGCAATACACGGAGAGTGTTTAATAGGTCTAGAATATTAGAAAGATACATATGTATGTGTGTAAGTGAAAATCGCGTGTAAGAACCACTTGCTAGGCGAGCCACCGGCCACGATCATAGCTTCCCTGACATTCGCTCTAATGCGAGATCGTGTCGAAATGGATTAAGTGCTCGCATTAGCACAATAACCCACATTATGTGCATTAAAATCATTGGGAAAATTACTCGCATGACACCCTTTATACCGATACTGTGTTCGATGGGACTACTCTATTCGATTATTGTAATTTTGAACTATATTATGATTATATGCTTGCGCGCTATAAGCGGGTTTTATCAATATTGTTTTAAACTACCATTCAATCGTACTTTATTTTAAGAAGAAGAATTTGAACGTTTCTCTCAGTAAATATTAGCTATCCATATACTAATACAAAAAATGCGAAAGTAACTCTGTCTGTTACGCTTTCACGATGAAATGGCAGAACCGATTTTAATGAAATTTGACATAAAGATAGCTTGAAACCTGGGGAAGGCCATAAGCTACTTTTTAATTCGCAACTTCATTTGCATCCGCGATAACCGACATTCACGCAGACGAAGTCGCGGGCAAAAGCTAGTTTACCTATAAAGGTAATTTTTTTTTATACTACAGCATATTCTATTATTGTATTCACTGTGAAAAAGTGTCAATTTCCGTTAGCGTCATTTTACTGAAAATGTATGCACTTTGACGTTGTGATAGTGAAGCATACACTTTTTTATTATTTCGTGCTCAAATTCTAGGTCAAATATTCCACCCCATTGCTAGAGTCAGTTTCGTTCGAGCTATCTATCTCTTAAATCAATTACTTACGGCGTATGCGCATCTATCAATATAATTTAACTAACCGTCGATCGCTCAATAGGCTATTATTTAAATACTATACAATAATCTGCTATTTTGATCTGCAAAAAATGTTAATAAATACGCTAGTCATGTCAGTTTCCAAGTGATTTGTAGTTGATATGTCCTGTTTTACTTTTCTCTTTATGCTTAGGTTTTGATGTGCAATACGAACGTAAATTAATATTAAAGCAATAAAATGTTAAATTATGACAAGTTCTCATCATGTAGATAATTGTTTTCTTTTGCAGTGGAGCGCACTTATTACACGGCAGTAGAGACAAGATGTTAATTTCTTATCCGAAGCCTACGGCGGTGTACGTCATTAGGAGTCGAGTAATTGAATCTTACACAAATAAAAATAGATCAAAACATGGCATGTGCAGTGTAATTTAAGATTTTCATTGCGCAGATAATAAGCGAGCCATTGCGTATCAACATTAACTTTCACTGCTATACCAACTTCAGCGCTGGCCTTAAATCCTCCTTTGGGAAACCGCAGGAAGTGAGATTAAAAACGGCGCCTGCGCATAAACATTTGTTTTTATATGAAACAAAGTTATTAAGTGATAACTATGCGTTAAAAGATGCTACCATTTGCGAGTTTTTATTACATCCAATTTTGTACGTGCATATTGAGGAAGACCTCGATTTTTAATAATAGATTTGTTATTGATTCGAAATTTTGATCGAAAAATGAAAGTTCTTTACAATTTATTGTCTGATGGTTGTTGTTTGAAATGTAATAATTTCAGTAATGTATTATTTGATCTATCATAAACTAAGTTATTACAATGCCTACGCAGCGGTAGGTGTATCTGTCCATCTGCAAAGATATCTGCGATTACGTCTAACCGTTTGTAATTTAAGGAACAGTAATATCTATCACGATGTGATATTATTTATGTGCATGTGATTTGTTTCTGTGTATTATAATTTTTTGCAAGGAGGTATCATTTCTATTATTTTCGGAAAAGTAAAATTGTATCAAATTATTCGGTATCTTCAAAGATACGCCGCATTAAATTACTTCGTACATTTATTTTGAAAAATTGAACGAGTGAGCAACCTAGTCGTTTAAGTGTTATTGCTTCAATTTATTGTGACTTTTATGTATGTATGGTAAGTATTTTTTTTATAAATGTGTAAAACATGACGTAATTAAACATTTAAAACTTTAAGGAATACGTTACGAATATATTATTATTTCAGAAAACTTATAAAATGGTCCCTGATTCTCCGAAAACTTAAATCTTTAGTTTTATTCAACCAATCAGAGATAACCTAAGTATTGTAATAAAACATTTATTATAAGTAGGTAAGGCTGATTCGTTGTTTTATGTAAAAACTAGTTGTTGCTCGCGACTTCGTCCCCGTGATAATTGGTTATCAGCGGGGTTTTAATTCTTTTAGCGGAACCCACGATGGCGGAACCTAATATGTTCTTAGATAAAAGTAGCCCAGTTACTCTTTGTAACATCAGCTATCTGCTAGTTAAAGTACCGTCAAAATTGGTCAAGCCATTTCAGAGATTAGCCGGAACAAACAGACAGACATAAAAAGAAAAAAAAAGAAACAACTTTTTTGAAATAGGCACCGTACATTTTCATTACTTATGCATTTAGTACAAAGTTGTTATTTTGACATAACAAACAGATACTTAAATTACTTAATTATTTGTATGATGATATGGCCAAGCGGCTGGACGACTCTTCTTGTGACCCAAGGGTTGGCCTATTCTTAGGCCAAAGAATTAGCCTGTTGAGCACATGTCCCGTTGTCAGCGATGTGGAGTTTTTTGATGCCATATGAGCTCCCCCTTTTTTAGTTGTTCATAATTTTATTGTTATTATTTTTAAGTTTCGTATATACCTATAATTAGTACGTATGTATGTGTAGATGTGACTACACATGTTAGTTCTCCTAAGACGAAGCCACACAAGTAATTTTTTTCCCATTTCTGGAAGTAATTGTTATGATTATAGACATTTAGTGCTGATTAATTTTAAATCAATTTCAAGCACAAGTTTGGATCATTGAACTGTTATTGCTATACTGTAATGTTACACATTAGGCAGTTTAAATTAATTTGACGTTATTAATTTAATTATTGAGAGACTGTGGGTTGGCCCCTTCTGAATCAATTCAAATATTCTATTACAGAGCTAGACACTATAGTTTTCTGTGTAAAATACAACAAACGGCCTGGGGCTGTAATGCCATAAAAAACACGTTTAATAGCCAGATTAGTGATCGCCATAGAATTATTAATGCACAAGTGCTCATCTTGCTGATGTAATGCCATATAGTTATGTCTTACAGCACCCATCGAAAGTAATGACCCACAGCTAGCTTTACTTGCAATTAAGACTAGGGTTTTATATGATTCTATTTGAATGAGCCCTGGAGGGACCGGTAGCTATGGTCGACTGCCAGTTCTTAGTAACTTTGCGACTGTGATGAGGAACTTGCTTGAAGAAGACAACAAGACTACGGTGATTGGGCTATAGACTTAGTGTTACTTGATGGTATGGTTGACGCAGTGACTGAACGTTAGGCTGTTGCGCTGCATGTCTCGAGTTCGATTCCAGCCAAATATAAAAATTAGGCGCTAATATCTATTGTGTAGGCTTATTAATGTTGATGATAACTTAAAAACCAGACAAATGCGAGTCGAACTCGCCCACCGAGGGTTCCGTTCAAATTCCGTGATTTGGTCACCCAAACATTTATATCCGCGCATACCTCGATGATTAATTACGTACTTTAAATAACGACTTTTTTGTTTTTTTGTTTTGTTTTCATTTTATATACAATATTTACACGTACAATAAAAAATAAAATAAAAAATATATATATAAGGCATCAAAAAATTCCTCCACATCGCCTTCATCGGGGAATGTGCCCAAGAGACTGGCTGCATTGCCACGTTGGACGGCAATGCTTAACCTCTGCCCAAAGTAAAAAGCAGCTCTTGGATCACGGGAAGTGTCAACTAACCTTTTGGAAATTTCCTTAAAAAGAAGGTGAGCACTCGGACCCCACGATCCGAGGGTTTCAACCCCAAACGGCTCGAAAATAAAGTTATCACCAAGGATACTATACTTTCGCCGTTTGAGGTTTTCCCAGCCGCAGCAGCAGCACCAGCACAGCACGCTGAGCTAGGAAGATGGGATGGCGCAAGAGTATCGACGCACGTAGCGTCTCACACTAAAGGCCTACCCAACTTCCATGGAAATAATGACATGCTGTCCGGTCTCTTGCCATCGTCGCGTGCCAAGCCGTTGGGTTCCAAAACTGCTGGAACGCCGACGGCGACGAGAGCACGACGAATGATGTCATTAATATTAGCGTGCCGCGCTATGCGACCCGCACTCCGGCTACTCGACAGGCCGTGGTGTCCGAGGCAGTTGACAGCTTCCCCACAGCAACAGCGATGAGGAGAACAACAAGATGCTCCTAAACGTAAGGAAGCAGCGAGGCGAAAAGTAGTGTCGTCAAACATAGTACCTAGGTTTGACGACGGAAGTGCCAGAAGCCAAAGACCCGATTCTCATTTACCCACAGCCAGCAGACGCGCTCGCTCAGCAGAATTAGTAGAAGTGGAAAGTACATTATTCTGTACTAACCTGCAGAGCGGCTCATCCTACCGCCTCTGAGAAGATGGGTTGTCAGGTAAATCAGTGCTCGGGCAAGCAAGTTTCCAGGCATCCATGGCCTCGGCGAAGCACGGCACATCAAAATCAACCAGTGTTGGAGCTAGAACATTCCTGATTAATTTTTCAGTGCCGTGGACCGAAGATATAAATGCAGGCAAACTGATACTTGAAATTTTGCGGACGCCGAGGCCCCCCATACGAATAGGTAGAGTAGCTTGGGCCCCAAATGCGGTTGTCCATTGCCAAATTTAGTACAGATGTTAAAGTATGACGGATAATTTGGTCCATTTTCTCTAAAAGGTGATTGTGTTTCCACAAATGGGAAGCACGAAGGTAGTCATTTAATTTAGGGCCGAAACAACATGTTAATTTAGATGATTTTTTCCGATATGTCATTTAAATTTTGTATTTTTTCCTCAATAAAACTGGGAAAGGAATTCTCGAAGATGGGAGACCCGAGGAGACGAAGATTGCTTTTATCTATAATTTTGATGTCTGGGGCTATTGCGTTAAATTTGGAAAGTGACGATTGTCTGTCAGTATCGTCCGATAAGTATAATTCACACTTCGAAAGGTTGAGTTGTAATCCTATGGAATGCAGTTCCTTTTTATGAAAAACAAATCTTTTAAAACACTGTCAACATCACCTCCCAAGGTACCATCGTCGAGATACCAAACGTTAAATTTCGAATTTAGCTGTCGAATAATTGGATGAATGGCTAGACTGAAAATCACTGGCCCTAGGGGGTCACCTTGTTGACAGCCAAGAGTAGATTCTAAAAGGTTGTCACGATATAGTAATTTAGACGGATGTCTGTAACATTGCCAAAGAAAACTATCGGTTTGGGAAATTTCTTTTTAAATTTCTGCCAGCAAGGTGTCCCTATTAACTGAGATAAAGGCATTCTTTATGTCAACCTTCAAGATGACCTGTCCTTTGCCAGAATTGAATTAGGTCGACAAAGCGTTTACGGCAGCCTCACAGCCCCCTTTAGAGCCATAACCTAGCTGAAGGGGCTGAAATTTTTTCGAGATAACCTCGCCACTAATGTCATCTTCCCCTAACTTAATTTCTTCTAGGTGTGATATACCTCTGGAAGAGGAATATCCCTGGGATGGAAAATTTGGATCCTAAAGTTGAGCCGAAACATTACGATTTTCTTTAATTTGAGCAGTTAAAGTCTTTTTAGTTGCCAAATTCTTTTGCACATGGAGAATTATGTAAGGAAAGGTGAGTAGCTGCTCCCAGGCATGTTGCGAGTTCTCCCGGGCGGCAGGCGAATGCAACTCGCTAAATACTGTGCCACTAGTGGCCTAGCGCCACGGGGAACTCGCTTCAAAACAGGAATATTGTTTTTGAATTTTGAAAGGGTTTTACGAAACGGGTCAGAAAAGGATACGGATGGTGTAGAGGTAGCAGAAGAAGTTAAAAATAGGGTCTGAAAAGAGTGCACTTGGGGGTTTGTGGACCTTCCCAATGTGTACATTCAGACCCCGTTTACCTTTAAAATACCGAGCGTAGGTGCATAGGGGACATCTCTCCAATAACGACTATATTTTTTATGATTTAATTACAAATGTATAGTTTTCAGACTTTACCCTGTACTTGTAGTATAAGACGATATTACTTGCCAAATTTCATAGTTCTAGGTCAACGGGAAGTAGGTACCCTATAAATTTTGATTCCCGTAAGAGTGTCGAAATATACGTTTTTTGCGGCATTAACGATCGTATGTTTTTTTAACGTTTACTTAGAAGTTTGATTTTTTCACAGCTTTAAGGGACTGTAAACTTGAGTATATGGTTTTAATTTCAACTCGATACCTCCACGCGTTCCCGTGATAAACGGTCTTGACAGACAGACGGACAGACATACAGTCAACGAAGTATTCCTATAAGGGTTCCGTTTTTCCCTTTTGAGGTACGGAACCCTAAAAATGTATAATTAGATTAAATAAACTTATTAGTCTATAGGTTCGCTACCTAATACAGACTCTTTATGAATGTACTAATTGTGAAATCGTGTCGCAGTTTTGTGTTTTACAAAAGAAAATGTTTGTTGATTTTCCTCTTGGTTTTCTTTGAGGCTTTGATTACTACCCTAACTATAATTGGCGTCTTTTTATTTTATTAAGTACTGATTTAATATTTTACCTTAGCAGTTCTAAACTAGTATCTGTTTTATTTGAAAACACTGTATCTTTTTCCTGCCTGCGAATTTTCTCACCACTATTATTATTTTATACACTTTTTAGGCTCTACCACTTAGATCAAACGATACACTGACCTGAAAAAGTTTATGGTAAAACCTATAGAATGTCTTTCCAAGAAAATCATCCAGATAGATTGGCACCGATGCCACACTCTGATGCCATTTAGAGTTCCGTTGTCCTGTCGTCTCGTTTCGGTGCGGGTACCGAGGTTCGAGCGCCAACGCTGGCAAATTGCAGTGTTAAGCTCGGGGCGCTTTATTGAAAATTCGATCTATCTGTTACATTGAGAAGGGTTGTGATTAGAGTTCGAATGTGTCTCTTGCGTGCGCGCAGAACGATCTATAGTCGAGTGGCACGTCGGTCGGCGGGAGTCCGTTATCCGGCGTCAGGTTACGGCAACGTCTATATAAGACCGTGGCATCTTCTTTACCATTTCATTCCGTTTGAGACGCTTGGTCGGTTGCGTGCCCTGTGTTGTCTGCACGCGCCTCGTCTCGCCCGCAATCGCGCCGGTCTCTCTAGTTCTCATTCATTAGCCGGTGCGTCCGTTCAGGTCGAGTGCTCGCATAGTTCCCGGACACAGTTCAGTTTTGTGAACACTTGAACATTAATCACGTGACACAGTTGAAGAAAGTGAAGCGTGCCGCTGTACTCAGGTATTTTATGACATTTATTTCATTTTAGTAAATAAGAAAAAAAAATATGTTAAAATCACTGCACAGAAATTGAAAAGTGGGCTGAAAATGATGTCAGTTGATTTATCATAAAAGGTAAGTAAAGGAGAGCAAAATTTGCTCCCAATTGTTTATGTTAAGTTTCTTTTATATTTCTCTTGTATTGTAAGTATTTACGACCGTGAATATGCAAAAAAAAAAAACATTTGGAATCACTTTCACACGAGCGCGTAAAACATAGTTTCCGTGGTGTCTATTTTTAGCGTTTCTCTTAATCTTTTTTGTTCAAAAACGTTTAAAATCATTGCTATGGCTACACGCAACTTTAGTAATTACAAAAAAGTTAGACAAAAAAAAAAGAAATGAGTTACTGCTCTAAATATGACAGCTAAAATACTCGCTTATGGAAAGAAAGGCAAGCGCACGCGCAATCAAAGCCGTCAAAGAGAACAGTTGTTTCTCTTTTTCTGCCTTTTATACCGAAACTTTGGAAATAAAAAAGCTAAATAAATGCTTGTAGACCAGCTTAACAATATCGATAAAGTCCATAAAATATAATTGTTATGGTCAGAATACCGACCGTGCACATTGAAGGCAATGCAACATGGAAGGCACATCATAAAATAGAGAAACACGCGTTTCCTGCACATGATGAACTAAACATTAACACTCACTGTAAGACTATAAAATTAACTTTATAGAATTCAGATAAAATCCTATGCCATAAAATGACATATCATTTTAGGTTAACCGTCGGCTATTTCTGAAAAAATAAAATGAACGCGGAAATGCAACAGGTCTTCAACATCATATCGATCATACCTATTTGACATTTCACGCGTAAACCTAACCACGGCAAAGTACCCGGAGCTCGTCCAGCAATATTGTGAAATAATACCGGCAAGGTATTCGTAATAACTAAATTACATACGGACTGTCATCTATCATTTATTCGCACGGTCCTGCCGACGTAACCCCATTGCACTAGGTAAACGCACGTTATTGGTACGAAGATGATAAAATGATTACCGTCATTACCGGGGAATTACTAGAAGGAGACATCGGCGTCGGTGTCTTCGACCATTATGTGCACTTGCGTGAGATACCAGCCTCGCCTCCGTCCACCATTGTTTTACTATTTTTTGCTAAGAATAAAATGGACTTCGAATTGGATTTCGCCTCCGCCACACAGGATAAAAAGTAAAAGTCGTAAAGTAAAAGTTAATCTCAAATCTTCTTCACTTATCTGTCTATATGTATCATGGTTTTATTACTTTAGCTTTTTTATGATCGCAAGTAGAAAAACTGGTAGAGACAAAGGTGAGGTAAAAAAGAAGAAATGAGATAAAAGCCAGAGAATGCGTTGTAAAAACTTAATAATATAAGATGTTCATGTTGCTATCTAGAGACCAAAATATATTTTGTGGTAGGCGAGCTATACTGTGCCCAAGTCAGGATTCAGTCATTTAATCAAGTTAAACGTTAGCTCGTGAAACTAGACGTAATGAACATAGGAATAATACAGGCTGCATTTGGGTGTACTTCTGGCAAAATGTCAAAGTTTCTCTCAATTTTTGAAGTAATCCTAATGGTTTTTATGCTGATTTATTTCACATTTAGTCAAACATAACTATTCTTTCTGGATAGTAATGTTACACATTTGCCATATTCAATTACGTTGACGTAATTAATTCAATTTGGAAAAGATGGTGGGTGGTAGGTGCGTTTTAGCAGAACTGAGCTTATTTATGCAAAATGTGTTGCCTTTTGCAACACATTTTGCATAAATAAGCTCCAATTCTAACACTATTTATCACAATGGACTACCTACTTACCAGTACCTATATATTATATGACAGTCTTCCCCGTTTTCTAAACGGCAAATAAAAACAGAGCTGTAACAATTCCTGAAAAAAAAAGAAATATTTTAAACCGCATACAAATTATAAGAATATTTTTTTCTTAAAAGTAAAATAAAACTTATAGAGCCTTGCAAGTCACTTCAAAGATGATGTGGTTATTCTGATACTACAATTAGGTACAATTAACAGACGCTAGAGATTCAATTAAATGCTACAAAACTTCAAGGACGTTTCCTTGACTCCGGAAGCACTCAGACGAAGCGTTAACACATAATTAAAACAAAAAAGTCCTGGCCATTTATGTACATTTCAAAAATTACAGGTAAATCATTTGGGAACAATAAAAAACTAAGTTGCAACTACATCTGCTTGTTCTAAGACTTGTTCGTAAACAGGTTACACTTACAAGTCGGCTGGCACAGGATGCTCGTTATTAAAATTTTAATAACACCGTCTGCATGAACTGTGATAATGAAAAAATATGATTTACCTACCTTTTTATTTTTAGTGATAATGAGGAATTAGACGCGCATGCAAAAAAGCCTACCTTTTAAGTGAAGTTTCCTTGACCCGTGACATTGACTTTGCTCATCGCGATGTAGGCGCATCGCCCCGACTGAATCGTGAACTGGAAGCCTTCGACACACCACTTAATGATGATGGCTGTGTATATTATTTGTCGTGGTCGCAAAGTGTACTCGGTGGCTAACGCAGGTAGTCATTATGCAAATGTCTGGTACATGAATAGAACACAGAACTTGATGACTTCGACAGTAGAACAAATAAAGAAATTGCAGAGATGTTTATCGCCGGTCAGTTCCTGCGAAATTAATCGAAAGCTTCAAATTGCGTGTATCTATTAGAATTAGAAGCCGCGTTGGTGATTAGGAAACTTAAGAGGCTTAACTTGACAGGTTTAATAAAGTAAAGCTTACTGTTACAAAAACTCGGTGAGCAACGTAGCAAATAGTGACGTAGATGTATATGAATATGGTCGCAAAAAACGTGAGTATGATAACCGCATGCGTGGGCACATAACCAGTTGGTCGGTTTTTTGCGATCAAGTGCAAGCGACCTTGACCGGGTGCGCCCGCGACGCCCAAAACGCCGATCGGCCCACTTAAGACCATACATTATGCTTATTACATATTAGATGTGACTAAAATTGTACCAATTTGTTAGTTTAGCCTAATTGGTATTTTAAGTATAGTAACTGAAAGTGTAGGCGTGAAAATGTGTTTCCAATTGACATTGTAGCGCTTCTTAAAGCAATTTGGCACTGTCAAATTATTTAAATATGTACAGAAAAGTTACTCTTTCACGCACTTTTTTTGTGAAGAACTATTCCGTAGGCTTATTTACTAATATTATTTTAACCACTGTTTAACATTTCTATGAACAACAACCGCATCAAAGTAGAACAAATGATTCATTTTTCACATTGAATGACATTAAGGTTCATTCATAAAGGTTTCATTCTATTGAAAACTCATGACCGTCTGAAGTCACCATTGATTTGGCAAGGTCTACGTCAGTTGTTTTTCCGTACCAATTACTTAAGTCTACTCACAAGATTAATCACTTGGTTGTTTTGTTTATATACATCATTGTTGATTGATTGATCGACTCGATGGGCAATGGTCATTGAGCTTAGTACTTATGGATATAAACATGGAAGCAGGGCATGACCTTTGACCTTTTGACAGATGTACATTAATGTATAATTTAAATATATAATTTTAAGCACTAGCTTCTGTCTGCAATTTCGTTTGTGTGATAGTCAATTGTACCATGTAAGTGATACTTGGTAATAGTGTGGCTTACAATGAGATAGTTTGTAATCAGAAACAAAATAACAACCAACCTCTTTATAATATACTAGATAATCTTCTCCTCTTTATAATATATAGAAGTATAGATAAGCTCAGCGGTCCAATTAGCAGACACAATAGTTAAACAATGATAGTATGACTCCAAGAGTCATGTCAACAATCAAGCGAATGAGGAGAACGAAAGTTACGGATGGGAGGTGAAAACCGGAGATTCTTTTTTTTGCGAAAATAACGTTTCAATAAATTGTTGAACATCTCCTATACTCCTTGTATTTAGCCAGTGCTACTTGTAACACTGATGTAGTAACTTATTATTACTTATGGCATAGGTATTTATTATTGTGTGATCGACGCCGTACTATTTTTTAGGGTTTTTGCACAATGTAACCATTATTCTTTGAAATAAAATAGCACAGATTTAAAATTGAAACCAACAAGTGAAAATGCTGAAAAGGAACTTAAATGTGTAATAGACAAATTCTTAAAGTGTTACAGTACGTTTATGTCATACATATCTTGAAACGGTAAAAGAAGTAATACTCAACTTCTCCACATAAAACCATGTAAGAGAATCATGGGTTAAGTGTCACCGTTACTCATAAACTGCAAAGCGTTTTGATGCTGTTAGATACTATGGTAAAAGAGTATAATGTCTGCTCAATAAACGGATATCGAATGGTACAAAGCCGTACGTGCATAATCTGTAGAAGTACCTTTGCAAAGGTCAGCTAACCCGTCCCTCCCCCCAAAGAGGGCAATATGTATGTACAAGTTTATTGTCAAGGTAGACTATTGGTGTCACATGCGATTTCTAAATTGGCGTTCCGAGCTGATGTAAGGTGTAAATTATAGACATTATGTATTATGCATGTTAGGTAGCGACGCTTCGTGGAACAACGTCTCATATTTGCATTAAGGCGTTGTCTGAACAAAACGCATGCATTATAAGGAAAGGGTTTCGAAATACATGCCCATAATATCGCTTCTGTCCGTAAAGAAAGTTTTGTAGTTTCAGTTTTTTTTGTTAAACAATTCATCAACAAGTTCTTCTTTGGGTAATGTGTAGTCAGAGTGGTTATTCAGGTGTCAATTTCACCTGGAACGCAACATGAACATGGATTCCGTGGATGTAATTGCGTCGGTATGCACCGTGCAGGCGTACATAAGGCCCCACTACTTTCCCCCGACCTAGTGCCCTCCTGCCGGCCCAGCCGACCCACAATCTTACAATTCCGTAATGTTTCACATTTTATTTGAAATTTGTTGTGGCTCATTACACGTCACTTTTACAGTTATATCTAATAACAGCAGTATTCTACGATTGTCCAGTCTGACGTTCGAGAGGTAATTGATGATAAACTAACGTTGTGTGGTCGCGTATGTCACGATTCTGTAAAAGGATTGAGAGAAACGAAAAAAATTTAAACTGTCATTTTAGCAGAACTACGAGATTGATTGATTAGGCACTAGATACGTGGAGCATAACAATCCATCATTCATCAATCAGGATCAAAGCCGTTTTGACTTTTGTGGTAACATAAAAATGCGAAAATATTATTCATGAGTCGAAAGGATTTATCATTAAATAAGTTGAAAAAAGTGCGGTTCATCAATCTGTGTGCGGTGTTCGTGCTGAACATTGGCGCGGGCGCACGACACCTCACGTGCGCGCATGCGCGCCGAATGTTCCCTAACACCCGTGTAATTCAATCGCGCCTTCGCATATGAAAAAGAAAATTATTCCTCCTACTAAAAAAACCTAGGTAATCGCTGTTCGTGATCGCTGAGAGCATGTAACTTTGTCTGCAGCAATTTATTTATCCGTTTCCACAAAAGTACCGAACCATTATCTTGCTACCATAAAATGAGAAAGAAATATTGCTAAAAATATTTTTATTGAAATTGCAATGTTACGCCAAATTGCATTACAATTTATAATCATAGTCTATTTGAATCTTTAAATTGAAGAAATGTTTTACAATTTATTCTACAAATTCTATAATACCTTTGATAAATTGAGAAAAGCAGGTGAGGAAAATCAACTTGATTAAATGTCGAGACTTCCTTTTAGTTAACCACGCCGCAAACTACTTTATTTTTAAAATTTGTAAAAAAAGCAGAATAGGACAGACGAGGCGATCTCTAGTTTGATTAAACGAAGGTACATGTATGGTGTCTAATGATAAACGCATCTGTAAGCGCACCGCTACCTGCAAGTCCGATTAAAAAACTTGAAATGAGATTACTTTAGATAATACTGACGTATGCATGGTGGACTTTATTTCTGTGTCTTGCTATCATCACGTGGGCAAAGAGCGACGCGGAGACATTATCGTATGCATCTTATTCTAAACGCGGCCCACCACGGAACAGTTAGACGAAAATTTTTCACATTCCACACAATTCGTTTGTCGAATGACACGAGTGTTTAGCGAATGTGGGCGTGTCTTTCTAAATAGAACATAGAATAATACGAATTTTGTGCTTGATACCTTCAATGGATTCCTTACTTGGTTCAATATACTTGAAACACGGTCTAGGTACACTAATGCAGTCAGTTCATTTATGTAAGTAGTTCGCTACGTTCCAAACCTAATAAACAGTCCTGAATGGATAATGTTATGAGCGTTGGAGGTAGTGAGAAATGTTACAAGGAAAGTCGTTTCTGATTTTATTAACAGGTAACTTCAACAATGCGCTTTCGCAGCAGACAGGTTTGTTGATCAGAAGCAATTAAAGTATTCAGACATTTTTGTTTCAGTCTGGCGGAGGTCAATTTGAAAAGTAGCTTAGATAATAATCCAATTCGTTATCCTGTTATCTCGAAACATGACTGATATTTACTTTGTGTCTTTAAGAGGTGTAATGAATTGGTTAGGCTACAAGGCATCCTGGGTGACGCGAGTAGTGTGAGTCGCGGGCACACGTCAATTGCCATCGAACAGCGACCCACTAAACTTATGAATAAGCGAGAAAGTGCACACGCCACGAATATGCGTTCATGCCCGGTTGCTGGTGGACTAATACAATTTTTTAACCTATTCGATTTCGTGACCTCAATGTATTTATTGCGGCACAAGAGATAGCAGATTAATCGGTTTTTGATAGCAAGAGAAATGCTAATGGCACGGTTGACTGGTGATACATAAAGCTTTGATTTGTGTTGGGGAGATTATATGGCAAGTGTATTTTCTCCTTGTTGTTAAGTGGGGTAGTGTGACGGTCACACGACGGCCGGCTGCCTGTGGTGGTTAGTGGTGCGTGTCTTGGGAAGCATGCCGACGGAGTCCGGTGACGGCCTGCTTCCACGACAGCACACGACAACAACCAGCGCTCGACCGTGACCGCTGGTCACTCACTGTTACTCACTAACACATGTCTATAACAAATTATTTTTGCATTTTTTCGAGAAACTTTGGTCATCTGTCTATCGTCTAGTGGTCAAGCGTTGCTGTCGAGCGGATAATCTTGGGTTGGATTCCCAGAAAGTATTGTGTAGTTTTTCTGTTTAGAAATTAACAATAGCAGTCTGAGGGGTTCATATATACTATTAACTACATGGCGATTATCTATTTTATGGGATATTTTATTATCGTCAGTAAACTTAACGTGTTGTAAATTTTTGCATAATCCTAATGGAATAATATATTCAAATAATTTCGCTTAAATCATTATTAATTAGACGAGCCGACTCGTCGAGTTCAATTAATAATTCAAGGTTTAGAGGCATTCCATTCAGTTTATAAACAAAAGAATGTACAATATTGAGAGTCGAATCCTTAATTCATTGAAGGGAAATAAAGCTGTTATAATTCTTTGTGCAGTAAGAAATCCCATAAATCGTGAAGATAACGTAAATTCCGAAGCTTGCTCGAGTTTAAGCTCCGATGTAAATTATTGTGCTGCGCTATCAGTACGTACTCATTAAGGGCTGCCTCACATAACACACACATACATAATAACTAATTATCTGACTGAATAGAGATATTTAGTGATAATATCGAGCGCCTTTAACGAGATCATTATGAACATTTTATAATAAAGTGGTCAAGTTAAGAAATAAACGTGTATCTAGCTTTAGATCATCACCGATCTAGTTTTTCCTTAACCATGTAAGGGTGGCAAGTGAAACTAGATGCGTCTGAATTAAGATTGATGATAAATTAAATAGATATTGAATTAATATCACATAGTCTAGCGTCTGTCCACTCGGGATGGTCACCATACTAGAGCTTACTGCGTTTTAATGGCGTTCGATAATTGAGCCAATAAACCTACGATATTTCAACGCGTAATTTAACTTCAATATTAACTTAAACAGAACACAAATAAAATGATGCGGCGTTTGAACAACAAAATGTGCAACAACAAACAATTATTCTTTCTTTCTTTCTTTCTTTCTTGCTAAAATACGTAGGCTTAGTAGGTTTTTAACCTCCATGCACCGGTCCACCGTAATTCTCAGAGATATCTGAATGTATAAACACTAAATGTTCATTAAATCAAAACGTAACTGCGGTAAGTTCTGTTTTAACTCAATCAAGGGTAATTTCCGTTCAAAAAGTCACAAGTCTAATTTGAAGGAAATAAATGTTATTATTATTTTTTAATAAAATTAAAGTGCTGTTTGGCCGTTGCCATATTTTTAATTGTATTCTTTATTTATGGGGTTTTTATCCTCTTGTATACGTCAACCCCATTGTACCTTTTACTTTATTTACACACAGCTATATACTATTATACCTATTGTTATACTATATTTTATTAATACACACTATATATACTACGAAATTTGAAAAGGATTTTTTTAAAACTGTTAATTCTGAATATGAATTCATTAAAAAACGTTAAAAGACTTTACCTGTATTTGGTTGGTACCTCTTAATTCATTCTATGGGCACAAAATGAATGCTCAAAGCATTTATTCAACAAAACAGAAGTCGTTGTGCCTGTCACATTACATTATGATAATTAAGCGACAACGCACGGAAGGCGGCACGAAGCATTGTGTCAGATTATAATCATTTATAACATCATAATCACAGATTGTCACTATGACTGGCTCGCTGGCTTAGTGGTCGCGAACTTGGGGTCCCACTTGGGGGCACGACTTTATGGTTGGGTAAGTAAGTAAGTTTATTTATTTGCATAAACATGGTGTACATACATTGCATCCAAGATATTAAAAACAGAAATGTTGTATCATGTTCAGCCGCGTATCGTGATGTACAAATTTTAGGAAGAGAAGGTGCACAAACCGCGGCTATATTTATCAAAATTACGTTAATGGGACAATAATAAGGACGTCCACATTCTAATTTCAGTCTCGATTTGTCAAAAACACCTCTAATTTACTTACATTTTTGACAAGTTTTTCTGACATAAATTGTGTCTGAGATGATATTGCGATTACATTTTGTATGTTTTGTTATTACGGAAAATGACCTTTAGATTTTTTCAATAGAACCCCTATTTTTGCCCGGCTTAACGCAATATGCTATCCTATTCATCATCATCAGCTTGTAGCAGGA
This sequence comes from Charanyca ferruginea, assembly GCA_947361185.1. Lineage (NCBI taxonomy): Eukaryota > Metazoa > Arthropoda > Insecta > Lepidoptera > Noctuidae > Charanyca > Charanyca ferruginea. The sequence goes on along the minus strand of OX376059.1, from coordinate 11,956,925 downwards.
CATGTCTCTTCAATGGTACGTCATTTTACTCGATCTTCGAAGTCCTTTTAACAAATAACTCAACTAAAAAAAGGTTTAGAGTCACAAGTATAATGATGATAACACTAACAGTAAAACGATGCTCCTAAACGACTGATTGAAACATTCAGGTGTTACAAATATAGAACGGGAATAAATATAATGACCACCAAAAAGAGTAAATGATCACCAAATCTTAGTCACCAAATGACCACCAAAAATAGTAAATGATCACCAAATCTTAGTCACCAAATGACCACCAAAAATAGTAAATGATCACCAAATCTTAGTCACCAAATGACCACCAAAAATAGTAAATAATCACCAAATCTTAGTCACCAAATGACCACCAAAAATAGTAAATGATCACCAAATCTTAGTCACCAAATGACCACCAAAAATAGTAAATGATCACCAAATCTTAGTCACCAAATCTTAGGACCCTTAAGTCCCCCCTGGGGCGAATTTGACATGGTTAGGTTTGGTTAGAACTGTGACCCCCTACCAGAACCAAATCGCTTTTTACAGTCAAACTCATACATTTCTACAATACTTTGGTTAAATGCTGGTGAACATATACTATTTTTGGAGGTCATTTACTATATCTGGAGGTTCGTTAAACATTAAAATGGGGTTAAATGTTGCTGATTATTTACTATTTTTGGAGGTAATTTACTATATCTGGAGATCCGTTAAACATAAGCCATATAGAACTTTGGTTCTGTACAAAAGTAGGAAATAGCGAGTGCACCTGTTTTTGAGCACATACTTGTGTACCTACTATAAACCTGCGTAAAAATTGGCTTAAAAAAAAAAGAAATTCGGTCGCCAAAATTTTATTTTAGAATACATCTTAGTATTTAATAACGATTACCAACCAGATACAATAATTAGCATAAAATAGGTCTTATGTCATAGTTGCAAACGTTAATTCCCGGAAAAATCAATTTTGAATGCACCTATCTAGGCTACCGAGGTGGCTAGGCTACCTCTTCAGGGAATAAGACGTTTTGTTATGTCATGTTTATAACATCTTAATCAGCTGCTGACGTAACAAATCGTACCCGTGTTGAGTCCGTTTGTGATGCAAATGAACTGGAACGCTCCGGTGACTCCGGTCGGCTGAGTCTGTGATCGACCGACGCGCGACGTGAAGACGTGAAGCGATCATAGATAACTTTGATTCCTATCGAATGAAAAGGCTTCTAATATGGTTTACCGACTTTAATATGGAATGATTACTACATTACAATGAAAAAAAGTTTTTTCAAAAAAAAGAAAACCGCCTTCAAAAACTAAAAAGTGATAAATAACTTTAGCACAGAACACACATTACTTTACTTTCGGAAGTCGGTGGCGGTGGCTTTGTGTTTGTTGTTTTGTATTGCCACCGACTTCCGAAAGTAAAGTGTTGTTGCCTTAACATCCAAATCCATTAAGAAACGGCAACACACTTAACAGAGATTGTAAGTCCTCCAGTGATTAAAGAAACTAAAAGGTCGTCTAAAAAATTTGTTGATTTTCTCAAAAAGGGCTGTACCAATTTTGATAAAAAATTATATGGGACCTTTTCGGAATAAACCCCTTTCGAACAAAAAAATAATTTTGCAAATCCGTCTATATATGACAGAGTTATGCCCGAACATACATTAAAAAATAACAATAATAATATAAACATTCGAATTGATAACCTCCTCCTTTTTGAAGTCGGTTAAAAATGGGAAAAACTTAGACATGATTTAGATTGCTTGGGTAAAAACCCAATTAGTATTTGCACTAATTTATTGAATACTAGCTGATTCGACGTTATCCTGTCAATAGATTTTTTAATTTTCGTACCAATTAAACCTTCCTTGGACTGCCACAAATATTTCAAGATCAAAATTAGGGAAATCGGTCCAGCCATTCTCAAGTTTTAGCGAGAGTAATGATCAACGATTCATTTTTATTATATAGGTAGAAGATATAGACTAGAAGAGATGATTTAAATATGATTTTCTAAAACGCTGAATATTAAAATGAAGATTTTTCTCTCTCTTTCGATAATTGGCAAAGTACTAGGTACGTGCGTAACTTGCACGAGATACTTAGAACCCCACGTACGCTGGAGCGGACGCATAATTTTCCGCGTAGGGTTGAATGATCTCGAGAACGCGTATAGGCGGAAATATCGTTATTTCCGAATAACGATATAAATCGATAAAGTTATTGTATGTTTGGGACAACTAAATAGATATACGGATCTCGTAAAATATGGAGTAAAATGTGTCTCTCGTTGTAAATGTGAATAAATCAAAGTGCCACATCACGAGAAATAGAATCGTTAAGTTCCCTTCCTCGTAATCTCAGTGTAGGTATGCGGTCGTATTCGAAGCCGCACTTATTATTTTTTATTACATAATAATTGTGGGGACGTCGTTCTAGGCGGTCGGTGACTCCCGCCCCCTTCGCCCCGCAGGACCCGATACCCCTCACCCCGCGCGTCTCCAATCGGGATCGTCGCGATGCTCCCGCTTCTGGTTCGCTGAGAAAACAATGCGATAACATTATCCACGCTGTCAACGACCAAATAAGTCACGCTGCCTCGCAATTGTTTGATAATTTCGTAACGGCCATTAGAACTCTATGACAAACTCAGGCTCGACACTTTCTACCTTCTAATAGGAAGAAATTGCAGTTAGTAAAATGATATGATCAAAGGAAAGTTCTGTTACTAGTGATGGACCAAAAGAGAAAATGTGTCGATTAGTATCGCATTAGTTGAATCTAGCTAATTTACTTTATAAGGGATTCTAAAGATGACACTATTAAAGCCGACAACATTATTCAAAGCTAATTTATACGGTCGTAGATGGGTTGCTACGAAATCTAAAATTGCTACGGCTACGCGTCAATAGTCTATACAAAAGACATCAACGCGTTCAGTTAGTTACGAGCACTTTAGAATTTTATAGTATAATTTTCGTATGAATGTAAGTATATTATTTCAATTTTGAAATTTATATTAACCTTTTTATCTTCAAAACACTATATAACTTTTCCAGTAATTTAAAAAGTTATTATTGGGAATAGAACACCCATTTTAATCAAAACACAATAAGTAAAGGTCAATTTGAGAACCGTTATTTTAGAGATGTATTGTAAAAAAAGTCGGTTAAATGGTAAGTACCACTTTTCATAATGACATAACTTACCGATCGCATTGCGATACAGACACACAACGAAAGAAAAGAAAATAATTGTATTAACCTAGTATAAAACACTTTTGTTATATCGGTCCCTAATTTGTAATTAGAGGCGTTAAATTTGGTATAATAGCGTATCGGACTGTGTCGGTCGTCAGTTATTTGCAAAAAGAATGTTAACGGGTCTGGTTCTATGGCGGAGGTACGGTATACTGTACGTAACTTTAGCTTCGAAAACCGACCTTACTGCAATGAAATAAAGACAGTGTCAATGTCTGTTATAGTACGTCCACGTATCCTATGAAAGCGGTTCCCAAACTTTTAATGAAATGGGATACTCATCAAAGTTCTTTTGTTTTACAGATCCTCACATCTAATGATTATAGGTTTATTTAAAAAAAACTACAATCACTATCACTACATCACATCACTACTATTACTATAAAGCAAAGTCACCCGTCTGTCTATCTGTTCGAGATAAATCCAAAAACTATTGAACGGATTTTCATGCGGTTTTCACTAATAGACAGAGTGACTCATGAGGAAGGTTTAGGTCTATAAATTATTAAGGTTCTGTGTAAATTGATTGAAATATGACGATAATACTTGAGCGAAACCAGTGCGGCACGAAGAATCAGTCCCAGAACAACTACCTTACACATTTTTGTTCCGTGCGGCAGTCAAACACGCAACACGCTACATAGTAGTTAATCGCTCAGCCAATAAAGCAATTGTTTAAAATTGTACCAAGCAATGATAAATGCAATTTGGCGGAACCCTGTTGACTTTTCCACGGAATCCACTTTGGGAATCTCTGCCCTAGGCGACGGCGGCAGAGATATGAGATAGCGACACAAAGAGTGACCGAGCGATGCGATCGTATTACATTATACTGATACTAAGATAGTGCGGACAGCCCGCGTTCTTATATGCATTTATGCAATATGTTGAACTGGATTACCGGACAGATGACCGATGACATGTAGATAAAAGTTATGACAGTCGCTCGCTTTTTTTATTACTACTTCACTTGTAAAGGTTCCGACAAGCACGTACAGTTACTATTTATTGCTTTCTGGCAAGGTTTCAGATATATCTGACGCCTTATAAGTTAACAATACTACTTCTGTTTAATGAAATAACTTAATCTTCACCTTAGGAGGCTATAAATTTTCATACAAAAAGCCATAACATTTCCCCCCCCCCCCGTAAATTTAGATTTCTATTTCCTTAATTTTTGGAAATGTTGTAGATTTAATGCAAAACTAGGTCTGTACGTTTTTATTTTGAACAAATATTGAGTACGATAGAAGTAATTATCATCTAAATTTGTACCTAAATTATTTACTTAAAAACTTCTCCGAGACAATTATTTTTTTAAATTAAACTATACTGAATTACTTAAAAAGCAACACATACAGACCTAGACTAAGGTTTACTGAATCTCCAAAATTGACTCATTTCGTGGAAATACCTACTCGCGCCGCGTAATGGCACCACACAGTCCTCTTAATATATACTTATAAGGAAAAGAGCGAGACAGCTCCATGTATTTTATTGGGGTTGCCTGATTGCCTCATTGTGGTAGTGGTAGGTGTTGTTGGTAGTGGTTCTGGGTCGAGTTGTATGTGTATGTGAGTTTTTTATATGTTTATAAACCCACCTACAATACAGGTGAAATACCTAGTGTAGTTTTTAAAGAAAAAAAAATTATGCTGCAATATTTGAGACACACTAAACATATTTTATTTTTTACTGCTGACAGCCTAAAGATATAGAGGAGACTTTGAACAACAGTGAAATAATCCACGGTCTGGCTACGACCTTCTTCATGACTTCCAGCTGTTTCAGGGCTAGTGCGGACCCTTGTAAACACATAGGTACTTGTTATGCTTCATACATTACTTTGCTCATCTACTATTTAAACACGATTAAGTGATATTTTTAACACCGAATGTGGCACACACAACCTGCATAAGTCAGTAAATTAGCAAACCTAATTTATAAATTAGCAAAACAATTCGTATTAACCACTGTTTTAATAATTATAAGCCTACGGATGAGTCTGGTAATAACATAAACAGAATCACTGAATAGTCTTAAATGGATAAATAAATAAATTAGCAAACCCAATCTATAAATTAGCAAAACTATTCGTATTAACAACTGATTAAGTATTAGATGCCTACCTACTTTTGACCTATCCGTAATCCGGTAATAACATAAATAAAATCACTTAATAGTCTGAAATGGTAACATAAAACGGTGACATTAACATACTCAGAGCGACGTAACTGTTTATAATGTCATATAAATGTGGTTTATTCACAGATTCTATCGCGACCACATCGATACAGTTATGTTTTTCCATTTGCAAGTTTTATTAGGGCCTATTCACATGCATCACAACCACACCACCACGAAAAAAAGTGGGCGAGCAGTGGTACTGCAGTGGCAGTGGTGAATAGTGTCGCTGAAGCTTCTTGTAGTTGCGTTGTGGTCACTACAAAAATGGTCAATCGCTGTGTCGCTGGTGGTTTCGTTGTGGCTGCGATGTGGTCGATATCGTCCACACGGTTGAATTTGACGAGAACAAAGGTACTTGTGTATTAAACTATTAATTTTCATACAAATTAGCATCCGCCCACGTCTTTTTGCTGTAGTGTGGCTATAGTTGTGATGTGGTTGATGTGGTACGTGTGAAACAAGTCTTATGCTACGTTCTGGTAATCAAGCAATCTTCTTCACACCTGCGTAAGATTGTACTTTAATACATTTTTGCATACAATGCGTTGATAGTTTGCAAGATTAAAATGACTTTTTAAGTCTTAACGTTTTATAGGATGTGCTGAATTTACATTGCAGTAAGTTATGAAGCTATTGTTCACCATATTATCCTTACCATTAATTTCTCTTGATACGGCCGACTATGTGGGTGTTGAGACTTAATGGAATGGGCTAATATAAGACGTGCAATTAGCTTTGTTCAGCAATTACTAAGGATCATTTGCTGCGGAATGAACGACAAAATATTCTATAGATTACGTTTCCAGTTCGTTAATTATGATGACGAACCTCCAGAAGTAAGATATCCGTATTCATTTTAATTAACAATTTTTGGAATACCTTAAAATTAACGACCTAAGTCCGAACATAACAATATTCCCAGCAGCACCTAAAATAAGAAGAAGGAAACGCATTACAATTCTCAAGATAGAACAATGACCATAACTTCAAGTAGGCAATCTCTTACCATAACTAATTATCTTTAACTAATGTTGTTTTATTATTCAGTTTAAATTATGTGTAATTGTACGGTATTTACGTACATTTACACCGGTTTATGGGCGAATTTCCCATGGATTAGCGTCGCCAAGATGCGCTTGCAATGTCTTCTAAGTGCGGGAACAACTAAATACAGTTAACGGATAGAATCGCACGCCTTTTTATTGCCAGAAAAAAAAATAAAAGAAACAACCGTTGTTTTTCAGCCAGTGTAGGGTTGTCAACTTAGCAAGCAGACCGGTTAGTGAATATTTTATTTCATTATTTTGAATTTGGACTTAAGTGGAGTATTGTGGAAACTCAATTTCTTAACATCTCATAGACGATTTTGACAGTACTAAGTAGATCTACCTCATTGGTCTCCTGCTAGCAAACGTGACTCCCGTGGGTGGAGTCATGGGTTTTTGGGATTTCTCATTAAATATTTCTTAGTAGCAGCCCGGAGTTTAGAAGTTGGCGGTGTATCCTCGTGCATCGAAAAGCACTTAAAGCCGTTGGTTGGTCTTGCTATTCCGCCTGTATGCTTTGTTTCCCGTCTCCGGTCGTGTCGTATTGCCGTCCTATCGCACTATGAGAATGAGGGAAGAGCAAGTGTACCTTTTTTTGTGCACACACTTGTACTCTATAATATCTCCTGCATACTTGACCTAGTTTTCAAATTCAAAAGTTTTCAAATTTAAGGTTGGCCACCAGGATCGCAAATTCGGTCAGGAGAATTATTACTATTAACCTAACCAGACGTAGGAACAATTGATGTACTTAAGCGTCTAAGGTAGCGTACGATAAGTGCATGCGATCATTTGTATTTGGATAGTTATATATTAACAATATCAGTTTATCGTGTGAACGAACGCGGTCTTCATCAAACGTTACCTCCGTTAGTAAGTACTATGACAGATTTAGGATGACAATGTTGTAATAATTCCCGTATAATATGGACACATTAATCACTAAGATGAGCAGGTGCACAGAATGAGATGTTTCTGCATGTGAAATATTAATTTAAAAACTAATAGTATAAATCTTATATTAAAATAATCATGAATAAAGCGCCCATTTTATTGACGGCTTTTTATTATTTTGTATTTTATTTTCTATTTGACACAGCTTCTTATTAATTGCACAAAAAGGGGCAATATAAAGCTGCAAATTATACGTTTTGTAAACATATTTATAACACGTAAAATCCTATATAATTTACTGCTTTATCTACATAACACCTAAAACTAAATCATCTCTTAAACCAATCACTGAAGTATCTCCTAATCCTTCCATTCATTATAATCATATTATACGATTACGATGTTATTACATCAATAAACATTATACATTACAACACAAGCTACAGGCTATGGCAAAAACATGGATGCAAGTAGCGATGTTAAAATAAAAACAGCGTCATAATGTAACTTATGCAATGCCCCATGGTGTGTGTGCTATATAAGGCGGGTCCGGTCTTGTCTAGTAATTATACATGATGCGTAATTGACGTAACGTGGACCGGTCGACGACGGCTTATTAATAGCGCCGGTTGTGTGTCATAAAAATGTAGAATAATACTACAGCGAGATATGTATTTACGTGCCAGTGTGACGATCTATGGGAATATGTAGGCTTATTGGGTAGTATATACGTGGTCTTTCCCATTGGGAAAGGTGTAGCACATCTTGGGTTTGTTTAATGTACAAAATAAAACTAAATCTCGAAAACCAAAGAATCATGGCAGGATTTGTACAAAAAAATTAAGATATTTAGAGAAGTTGAAATTCAAATTCTTACATTCTTGGGTACCTAAAGAATATCTTCAGGCATTTACAATATTTTTAAAACTCCGCAAAAAAAAGTTGAAATTGCATCGTTTTATGGAAAATAATAAATGTTATTTTCATTTCGTAATATTTTAATTGTGCGGGGGTTTAAAAATATGCTACGTATATCAATCTGCTCCTGGTAATGTATTCTTCACATTGGAAATTATTTTAAACCCTTTAAATTACTCTTTTTTATCATACAAATGAATGTATGAATCTCGCCATGATTATTTGGCAGGTACCTAGTTCATATGCAGGAGACGGCAGCTAATGACGGATTTGACCTTGACCTATACGCGGACGCAGTCAAAGGTAATGAAGGAAGGCCATCATCCGCTAAGCCTTTTCCCAACTATGTTAGGTTCGGCTTCCAGTCTAACCGAAAGCAACTGAATACCAGTGCTTTTCATGGAGCGACAGCCTATTTGACCCCCACAACTCAGTTACTGGGTAACAATACTCAGAGGCAATATCTCCTGGTAAGACTGGTTGTCAGACTTTCTGGCTTCATATTACCCATAACGACTGTTAAAGATCTACAAATGACAGCCGGGACCAACGGCTTTCATCAGAAAATTAAAGCTAGTTGCACATTCCAAACCTAGGTAGATCTCTATGGAGAAGAACGAGCAAGAAAACGGGATTTAATAAGCTAGTAGTTAGATACTTCGGAAGTTTGGAGGAATTACTGTCAGTCCTTGTTCCAAGATCCTCAGTCGCAAAATTTCGCACCCACGGAGCCTGCGAGTCACGTACTCGAGCCGGATATTCTTGAGTCAGAAGTGAGAGCCGCTATTCAACATCTTAAGAATGGGAAAGACGCAGGGAAAGATGAAATCCCTATTGAAACTATACGAGAATTGGGAGAGCGTGGCATTTATATCTTCCACATCATCTGCAATAAGATATGGCTCACAGGCAAATGACCCTCTGAATGGGCTCACACAATCTTCGCTCCTCTTCATAAAAAGGGTTCCACGAAGAAATGTAGCAACTTTCGAGTTATTGCCCTGTTAACACACGCTAGCAAAATAATGCTACACATCATAAATGAGCGACTGAAACCATATTTGTCTAGAGAAATTGCGCCAGAACAAACCGGATTTGTAAAAGGTAAGGAAAGGGAACCCGCGACCAAATTCTCATTGTAAGTCAAATCATTGAGGAGGCTCGAGAATTCAACAAGCTACAATACATAATATGTTCTTTTTTGATTTCTTCAAAGCATTCGACTCCGTGAAATGGCCAAAATAGTGGAAAAAGCTACTGGACATGGGCACACCACAACACCTCATGCACCTGCTCAGGGAGCTCTATGAAGGGGGAACAGCTTCAGTGCGGACAGATGACCTCCTCTCAGAAAGTTTCCATCCAAGTGCAGGCGTGCGACTAGGATGCATAATATCACCTTTGCTATTTAACATCTACACCGAGCTTGTAATGCGAATCACTCTCGAAGACTAGACCGATGGTGTTGTAATCAGAGGATACAAAATTTCGAACCTGCGGTACGCCGATGACACTACGTTGTTTACGAGTAACGCTGACCGTATGGAGGAATTACTTCTCAAAATGGAGCGCATAAGCCTTCATTTGGGTAGAAGATTAATAGATCTAAAACCAAAATTATGATCGTGGATCGCGTCAATGGCAATTCGCCTGAAGTGGCACACGTACGTATACCTTGGGGTTTAATCTCCAACAACGGTGGCTGCGTAGATGAGATAAAAGGACGTATGGCCATAACTAGAACTGCAATGGAGAAGTTAAAGAAAGCGTGGAGGAACCGCAACATTACCAAAGCCACCAAAGTCAGGCTCGTGCGAACACTTGTGTTCCCCATCGGAGTTCCGCACCAATGTGTCCATACTCCAGGAGCTCGGCATCAAGCAGCGTTTGTCAACCGTAGTACAGTCGCGGAAACTGCAATAATTTGGGCATGTCTCTAGACGCGATAAGGACTCCATAGAGCCGCTGGTCGTACAGGGAAAAGTGGAGGGAGTCAGATCGCGCGGCAGATCACCAATGCGATGGACTGACCAAGTGAAAGCCGCAGTAGGAAACCGCGTATCTGAATGCGCCAGACAGTCTGATAACAGGGAGAGATGACAGGAGATCGTGCGGAGAGCTGTGTCCACCTCTACCACCGGAGTGGACACCTCAACGTGACCACGACCGCTCTGCCAAGAGCGAAACGACAGAGAAGAGAGTTAGATATTTGTGTATTATATGAATTGCGTGGTTCTTTTTTTAAAACATGAACATTTGAGTACGTAGCATTAAAATTTAGAATCTACTAAACATATCATCAGTAAAAGTGTTTACCAGAAAATCGTACATAAAGAATTCTCTTTACATAAAGTCTTTACGTGATAACCTGAATCTGGTAAGCATATGAACTAAAAAACAGAGGATTGGGTATGTTAGAGTAGGTAAATACTTAGAAGTGTACTCATAACGTATATGTGTTTGTCACGCTTTGTGGACATTTCGTCCGTTGGCAATCCGAGTGACACTGAACGGTTTCTGCGGTGTTAATTCGTTATTTTTCTATTATTTGGCACAAAACCCGTTATTTTCCGTTTAGGTGCCGTCACAATTACTTAAATCTTGTGATCTGGTGTACTAGATCAATTTACAGACCGTTGCGTCCTGTGTCTACCTAAATAGTTTAAAAATAAAATGAAATGCTTGTAAGAATTTGTCGCACTATTTATTTGAATTATAGAGAGTATTATCTGTCGATATTTTATAGTTATAACAATCATTTCTGATCCAGCAATTTTAAAGTCTATATAATTAGACGGTCGATAAATTACCGATTCATATTTCCGATCTGTTCGTAAGTATTGTTTTCAGTTAGCTATTTTGTTTTGCATGCTTTTAAAGAGGGCTTTTCCTATACCTACTATGTAATAAAACTTGATGGAATTTTGTAGGATTAAGTAACTCAAAATCTTTTACGACATTTAAAAATATTATCATTTTGAAATTCAGTTATTTTAATGGAAACCTTCGATCATGAAAACTGACTAACAACAAGCCTAGATATTAACGTCTTTATAATGTCTGCAAAATTTCATCGAGCTTAAGTTACTATTTGACCAATATGACTAGATTATTTTTATATGGAGGTCGTCTTTTGTCATTTTAAAGTGTGCCATAATACACATGCCATCTCACACTCTGTCCATCTATATACAAGGTGGGGCCAACGATACGACAAAAAAATAAAATACTGGTTTATAGTTCATAAGAATATTTTGAAACTATCAAATAAATCCTAAAAACGAAATTAAAAAAAAAAGTTCAGATGTACTAAAGAGCATATAGGTAAATGTAACCAAAATAAAACACCATATGAAATATTGGTTTTCTAACTTGTGAGAAGAGCGGCAACTTGTGGCGTCATAATATAATATTATTAATGCTCAATAAAAACCATTACACCAAATTACCAAATCCTACCAGGATCATTTTTTGTGCTATTGCCATACCCACCCTGTATATCGATGACTTTGCAAAAAAATCCGATTACTTAGAACGGTTTGACATTACGTTCAGATACAGGATACTGCTCAAATGATTTTCTGCAACATCTTCAGAGGTTACTTTTATTTTTTACTACTAGTGCGTAGTAAACAATTTTTCTAAAAACGACAAGCTATCCGTGCGTCGGCGTCGCTTCTATATGCGTATTGATGGGAACATTTTTTTCCATGTTTGCTCAGCCTGTTTGCTTCTGCTATGTTCGTCTTGAATGTTTTCTCAAAGGTTAATATCCTAGTTCCGTTCAAGTACAATTGTAGCTCTGTTACGAGTATGTCAGTATTACTTTGCAAGTATACAAACTTGTGTTTAACTTGCAGATTCTCGAGGTGAAATAGAATTTAAATTCTCTTAAACGATTCTTCATGTTGTGCAATCGACTTTATCTTTTTACCTCCATTCAATTCAGACAATGTAGATAACAACCGAGCGTTTTGTACTAGGTCGTGTTTAGGTAGTGTATGGGAGACTAGAATAGAGTCGGGAGAGCCTGGAGGGCCGCGGGAGCCTTCGAAAGAGCGGGCGGAATGCGCGCACAAGGTCATTGCGCCCTGCGCGGTCATGCGCTTGCGCCCCTGCCCCGCCCCACTCCGCGCGCGCCGCACCCCGCTTCTCATCCGCACCCACCACCACATTGTCTAGTGCGATCAGCTGCGGATAAAGGGGAACCGACTGGACCGACAATCGATAGAAACCATTTCAATGCGAATTTATTTTTCCATTTTGCGCCCGCGCAGCAAAGCACGAACGCCCCCAGCGATGTGGTTCGTTCTAACGCTCTTTTCTAAGCTTCTACAAAGAAAAAGGCTACTTCGTGCCATGTCGTGGTTTATTTACGATGCTTACATTAGCTAGCATTTATCCTTGGCCGTATCTATTGTCCTAAGGCTGCTAAGAAATTGCTGTAAGTTTATTAACTGGACGATACCAGGCTATCTAGGAAAAACTAATACTCGCGGGAACATTAGATTAAGACATGATATCAGCGATTTAATGTTTAACAAATAGAGACATTTAAAAGGCCATTTAAATTCTTTAAATAAATATAAAATAATAATTACTGACATAAACATACAACATTCTGTCTACTTTCACTCCTGACCGTTGCTATTTCCTTTAAAGTGTGAATTGAAGGCCCATCTGGTAGCAAGATGAAACGATAAAAACTACATTTCAAACTTTTTATAAAATAAAAGTGAAAGATTTATTTAAAAAAAAATCCCGTTAAACGACAAGTTGAATAACTTCTTAATAAGTAATTTATAATATTTGGATATGCAAATAGGATCGTTCAACAAATTAAGATTAGTTAAGCATTTTATGGAAGCAGAATTAAATTTAGATAAATAATATTACACCTGTTGGCACAAGCAGTGGTCAATTTTATTTTTTTATGTGCGGAAGAGGAAATGTTGCAATTTCACTTTGTGCAAGATTAATGGGGTGTTAATATCTCCGAGCCGCGGGCAGTTGGAGCGGATGTCACATCATTACTTACACGCAGGCGCCAATCTCGCCTGCGTCCGCGCAGGACCACGCCACCTCGCAGTCACCACAGTATAAATAACTCTTTCATTCTGCGGTCGCTACTCGCTTCTTACTATGAATATTAATGTGTGTGCACGATTTTACTGTCCATTTGTTTAATTATATCGTTTACTCACGATTATTTCACATTGACAGCTTAATTTGGAATTTGGAACATAGAAAGTGTTCGTGTTGATTTTGCACCAATTAGACATCAAACTTCGTGAGGCAAATAAATATTGCACAGCCTTGACTGTCTACATATGATCTCTGTGTATATAACGGTAGTTACGCTTTATACGGTGACGCGAATGTAGAGCTAGGCTTTGCATATTAATGAGATGTTTGTTTATAACGTTGTTGTCATTTCAAACACCGGTTGAGCTTAATAGTAGTAGGTCACGCAATCCGATTGTTCACATAAATACTCATTTGTTACAGGATTTGTGTCCTGACTCGGAAGAAACTAATCCCAACTACACGGAACAGGTAAGATGTTTTTTTAATGTATTTCTTTAGTGTTACTGCAGATTATCTGTTGTACACACACATAAATCCCAATTAGTCATAATTAGAGAGTAGTGTTGACATGGTGGTATTCATGGTAGCGACAATGGGCGGCCCGTGAGACGTCTGTGAACTCCTCCCGACGGTTTTTGCCGATCAAGTGTTCGACTCGTTCTGAACGAGACAAGAATGCATATTTCCTAGGAACGTATGTCTGGACCATCATAATAAGAACCGCCCTGACTCCTTGCCAACGTTCCTGCCCAATGAATAAGGGGACAGTAAATTACATATCGCGGCCATTGTTAGGTTGGACGTTTAGAGCGTGCGCGGCGTGGGCGGCGAAACACGGCTCCCATTGATTGCATGATTTATCGATATTGAATTTGCACAGGTGATTCCTTTGTTATTATGATTGAAAGAAAATAAAATAAACATCGACAGATGTAAGATATAATTTAGCTCGTCAAACATTCGAGTGAAAGCGAAAGATAGCAAATGGAGTATTCTGAAAAAGAACGGTTTTGAATTTCAATTACATTCGTCTACAAAACACAATTGGTACGTGGGATATCTTTCACCGGATGAAAGTTTTGTTGTCAACTATTTGTGTGACTGTGTGGTTAAAAGTAGGTAACTCGTAGATAGGTAATGTTGGTCTAGAGATGATACAAACATGTATAAACCGTAGTGTAGAAGTCGACAGCTAATAGGGTTCCTCTGTATGCAAATAAGTGGCTATTGAGATGTAACACTCTAACTTGTAAGCATGAGTGACAAGCGGCGCTTTGCTACACGCAGTTTGCCCGAGGTCGGTGAAATTCTACACTTAACGAACGATTCCTTTAAAGTGTTTCCAGTGAAATGGTCCGGTAATACCATATAATGGTCAATATCATAATTGACACACACAATGTCTGTAAACACACCGCATTTGTGATAATGCGGTCGATATCACCGCTCAGTACAGTTAGTGGAGGTGGAGCTACCATTTATGACTGTCTATTAGCTGCATTGTAACTCGGTGTTGTATTAACGTGCTTTGACATTTCTCAGGAGTAGTCAACTATATCGTGTGGGAAAACTGGTCTAATTTATTTCCTAGTAAGGAACTTTAGTATCATGTTAGAACGCGGATAAAACAATTAAGTTAGAGCGGTAATTATGTTTCTTCCACTTGATCAAACTAATAAAGCTTCACGTGCGCGTACGCAGAGGGTCTGCGGTGAGGCTTGCATGGATTCCAGTCATTTACTCTGCGCTTCCCTGTTAGCTAGTGCGGCGGAAGGCTGTAGCTCTGACTGTCAGTAAGCGTTGTCGGAACATAAATTTACATTTAGTTACGGTCGTTTTGTCAATACGACTCTCTTCACAACATTCAGTAACAAATAAAAGATGTTTTTCGTTTGGCTAGCTTATGTTTGAAAACTTTTACTTAGCTCTCAAACTTTCTAATTCGAAATAAATTGAGGAGAATGTTTTATTATTGATAGCGATAATTGTTGTGTATTCGAATGTTTAGCTTTAACAGAGATGATTGCCGTGTGAATGCGCACTATTATGATTTAGATAAGATCGTTTGCATGCGCTTGCGATACCTTTAAATCGTATTACGTACTTGTATGGTAAAATATTTAGAACAGCTAAATGATTAAATAATGCTAACATTATTACAAGAATCGTAATACATATACTCGAATAATGGTAATGATTTTTCGTCTTACATTCATAATTATCTAAACGTAAGTAGTTCCTATCACAATGAATGCTAATTCTCGTAAATAAAAACGTTCGATCTCATCACAGCGATAGTTTATGTCAAAATCTTATCAAAAATGTAGATGAATCTAAATGTATTTGACAGATTTGAATGTGATCTTTCCTAAAAATTAATAGAATATAACTTCTGTTTTCATAAACATAATTTCCGACTACCTCACTTACGTACTGAAACTCTCAAGTTTAAGTACGCGAGAACTAATAGTCAGAAGGGTCCGCTACCATGACTGGCCAAGTACCTACACTACACACAACAGGTAAACTAAGTACCTACCAACTCTCATTACATTAAAAAGCAACGGGTATTCTATATTAAATATTTAATGCACGTAATTTCCTTCATCAAATTAAGGCTAAGTAAAATCCGTACATCGGTGCCATTTAGCTGATCGATCGGTCAAAGGTTAAGCTGCGCTTGCCTCGGTCGGTCTGTGGATGGGTGACCATCCATTTCATACCGAGTTTCCTCCGTGCCTCGAAAAGCACGTAAAAACCATTGGTCTCGGCTGTCGTTCGTAGATTTTTGGCAGTCGAAGTCAAAGCCAAAAGCCAGAAAGTCTGACAGTCTTACCAAGGGGTATCATGTTGCCCAGTAATTGGGTTGTGGAGGACCGATAGGCAGTCAGTCTATGTAAACACTGGTATTCAGCTGCATCGGGTTAGAATTTAAAGCCGATCCCAATTTAGTTGGGAAAAGGCAAGGAAGATGATGATGAAAATTAATTAAACGCAAAACCTTTTCTCTAACCCATTGTGCAGCAATAAACGCGAATGTTTATGAAACCGCACGCCGACAGCGCAGGCGCTTTCCTCTGCGGGTCCGAAGCTTTTCACCGCACATCGCGAGCCGTTTGACATCAGCATCTATACGTTGTAGTTTCACGATCAGACCGGCCAGTCGCGGCGCCTGCGCCTCTTAACGACATCGTGCATTTATTACTGCTTGCCTTAAAAGCTCACTTTAAAGTTTAAGATAAGGTCCGAGTAAAAGTTAATTGAAAATATATTACGGACTGAAAGTATGTCACGATCAGTTATGTTAAATCAAAGAGATTTTATCTTAAAGTAATTGATGACACCTGATAAGTTTATTTGAAACGTAGATAGATGTTCATTACAGTATTTGTATTTGTTTTGATCGTGAAGTGTTGAGCGCGATGATTGACAATCGATTAAGAATCTCTGACCCCGCTTTACAAACTTAATGATGCTTTTTTACTCGCTTTTATTCCATTCAACGCGCCATTTATAATACGGACGATAAATTGTATGATTTCTCTTTCTTTAGCGGGTAATTTATAAACTCATCATCATCTCGTGTTTATTTGTTGGTAAATGCCGACACTACAATCAAATATTTTAAGCATGGACATTTAATCCAAATTAATGCATTCCACGCAAATGGTTTCTCACTAACGAACAATATTAAAATTCACTGCTTTTAATTAAAACCACATTGTATGTAGATGAGGGCTATAATTGCTATTATTTGTATTACTTAGCCGCTGTCGCTTACTGCGTGGTCCGCCGGGATAGCGCGGCCTGTACAAGTCGTCGGGTCGACAGCGACACGGCGCGGGCGCATGCCGCCTGCTCGCTTAGATAAACACGCGATCCTTGAACACTTGTAGGGCTGCTCCCAATATTTGCTAGAACACAGAGTCTAGAGAGTTTTACTGTAATAGAACGGTTACATGAAGAAAGTAATTAAGTTCGATCGTGCATGGAGGTACTGTTCGCTCCTTTGGGATGGATGTGCCAAATACCAGCTGGAGTCGTTGGAAGTTATTAAAAGACGCGCCAAGAGGCTCATAGACAACGACTTCCTGGTTAAGGCTAAGCTTCAAAGCCTAGAATAACGCCGCACCGTTGACAGCCTATAGGTTTTTTATTGGGTACATTTCGGAGAGTGTGCTTTGGAATTGCACAACCTAATTCTCCCATCTCCATTCCATCACCGGACGAGTAGAGATACGGCGAAGCGTCACCGCTGTACGGTTGAAGTTCCACGGTCTCGAACCAAGCGCTTTGCTTCCACATTTATTGTGCAAACTGCCAAACTGTGGAATTCACTGCCCGCCTCTCTATTCCCTGATACAAATAATTTGCCTATCTGCAAGGCACGAGTGAACCAGTTAATTCTAGGGAAGCGTGTTCTACCTTTGGCCGCATCATCACATAATCAAACGCAAACCTATAAGAATATAAAACAAAAGTAATGAAATGAAAGAAAAAGCAAAGGAGAAAGTGATAAAGGATTGAATTACGCTGACAGTTAGTTGTCAGTAGATGTGCCGGCCGTAAAACATGATTAATGATTCTTAAAAGAGCATACTGGATTAAAAAGTGTCAGTAAACATGGTCTTCGTTGAGAGTCTGAAATAAGTACTTAGTTTAAATATGTCTGTGTAATTTTTCAGTTATGGGAAGGATGTAATTGCCAACCCTGCTACAGCAGCTCGTTCGAATAAAAGGAATTCTCAAAATTATGGAGGCGCGATGCAAACGAGCTAAATACAGAGAGCACGTTTAAGAAACACCGGCAAAGGAATGTGCTATTTATTTGCAAATAGGTTTGGTACTGGCAGTGTAGGTACAAGTCCTACCTCGATCCCGGACTATTTGTTAGCCATGAAATATTTAATCGCCAGTAGAATAACTAGCAAAGCAAGTTTGTTTCTATGAATACCAACATAATGGGTTATCTTGTTACTGGGCTACGAGTACAAATATTTGTTGGCGAGAGAAGAATTATAGCTTTAGACACGCATATCTTCTCGTCAGACATGCTTAAATTAAGTGGTCAATATATTTTAGTAATTTGCTCTTTTATATTTCGTTGATTCCATACAGCTTTCTTATTTCTTAAAGAAAAAAGAAAAGTAGTGCAATGCAGCCTTAACAATCCTTAATTTTGCGTAATTACCGACCGAAACATTTATACACGCGTGAAAGTACATGAGTATAAGAATTTCACACGCATTCGAAAACAGATGGCCCAGTTGGTGCAGATAATTGGGTCAGGCGAGCAACCTGTCGGTGTGCTCACACGCATTGTCTCGCGTCTCGGTGCGCCGGCGCAGTACCGTTAGCGCTCGGTCAAGTTCGACCCATTGTGACGTGACTGCTACTAGTGACATACGGATTTATACCGTCCGATTCGGTGTGCTCCCAAAGTAATCGGACACGACCACGGAGACAAAACGAGTTTTTGCTCCGTTTTCCGACAGTTTTCTATCAATAAACAAGTAGTTATTATTTTATTATAACTTCCTACTTTATGATTTCAATTTAAAAGCTTTTATGTTCCCACAAAAACAGCACGCAGTGGAATTTACTATTTCATAGAAATCTGAAATTAAATCCACAAAAAAAGTTCAATTTATATGTTAACTAAAAAGCTTTTTTTCGGTTCTCGTTATCTTTGAAGTTGAGATCGGGCGCTATCGTCGCAATTCGAACCGCTAGAAAATAGTTTTTTTTAATTATAATAATAAAGCATGATTGCAAGATATGCGCTTATTATTTACGTGAGCTTATCTGATGCTGAAAGTAGGCGGGCAGGCACGTGCGCCTCTGACCCCGCCGCCGAACATCAAAAGATGTTAATGCTAGTCTTTGTGACTGACTTTTTGTTCGTGCCTCATAGAGATTGGATTACCAGTTTACCAGTGACCTCTGTGCGGACATACAAAATTATGTCGGTAAGAGTTCTACGACCATTTATTAAACAGAAGTATACAGAGAAACGACACACGACTTGAATATAGGCAACTAGTACTTTGCCCGCGACATTGCCCGCATACATTTTCTTACGGATGCCTATTATTTATTATAAAATATTGCCTGATGGCTTTTGCCCGCGACTTCGTCCACGTGAATGTTGTTATTGCAGATGCAGACGAAGGTTTTAAAAGTAGCCTATGTTCCCCCCAGGGTTCGAGCTATTTTCTTACTAAATTTCATCAAAATCGGTCCAGCCGTTTCATCGAGAAAACGTAACAGACAGAGTTACTTTAGTATATTTAATACTAGCTTTTGCCCGCGACTTCGTCTGCGTGAGTGTCGGTTATCGCGCGAATGGAGACGAAGGTTTCAAAAGTAGCCTATGTCCTTCTCCAGGGTTCGAGCTATTTTCATACTAAATTTCATAAAATCGGTCTAGCCGTTTCATCGTGAAAGCGTAACAGACAGAGTTACTTTAGTATATTTAATACTAGCTTTTGCCCGCGACTTCGTCCGCGTGAATCTCGTTTATCGCGAAAGCAAAAGTCGTGGATTGAAAAGTCCAATGTCCTTCCCCAGGATTCAAACTATATTCATACCAAATTTCATTAAAATTGGTTCAGCCGTTTCGTCGTAAAAACGTAACAGATAGACAGTTATTTCCGCATTTATAATATTGGTATGGATAGCATTCAGGGATAACGGAGCTTCCTATTGATGAAAGATTTTTTTTAACGGTAAAGTATTTTTTGACTTTACAAACAAACATACAAAAAATTAAATCCATTCTCTTCATAATATAAGTTAAGATTATTGAACAAATATTTTTGTACTTTAATAGCTGTGAATCTTCAGTTATCTCGGTCAATTAAAGGAATCTGTCTTCTCTCATATAAGTGCCAAGTTTAATTTATTATACGCTTAAGATGGGGTTAATATCTAGCGGTTTACACCACGTCAATTTCCGCTTAACCGTACATATCAAGATAACTATAGAAGAAATGTTATGTGTCTCGCGAAATAAAGTATTTCTTTATTAGTTTATTAAACACTAAATTAGCATTAACTTGCATATAATATCTGCCCGCAATTCTTATGAGGTTAGTAGGTCCTCAAAATTTAAATATGTGTGACTGTATGTGCCCATAATCATGATATGTAATTAAGTAACCGTTTATTTCTCACTCTGAATATGCGTATGCGCCATGACTCAGTATCTTACACTAAGCCACTGATTGTTCTCTACAACCACTTACCAAGTTTTGACGAGCACGCCTGCCTATTAGGAACATGATTTGACAAATGTTTGGTGGCAATGGGTCAAACGGTGCTTTCTGTTTAATTAGATATTATCTTCATCACAAATATTGGATTTAAGCTGTTGATTAATGTCCTTTCTTTACTTTAATTAGCGAAAGTCAGTGTCCCGTTTTGACATTAAAACCTTGTTAAATTAACGCAGAACTTTTAAGTAAAAAGAATTAATATAGAAAGTACAGCTGTAGTAATTACATAATTTAGTAAAAATAAAACTGACTGCTAAGCCTATGATCAAGTAAATACGTGTAATTTATTTTTATTTATTTATTTGCAGTCATACACCCAGCAATATTCGAGACAAGTTATATAATTATAATTATTATTTTATATTAGCTAGCTGCTGGAATATTGACAGCCATATACAAAGAAAAAATTTGCTTCATTTATGGCTCTCAATATTCCATTGTCAGCAGTATTGTATCCTCAATTAAAATTAGATTACTAATTTTCTGGAGGCTACATAAACATGTATGTACGCACACAACGCTTCAATCGTGAGAACCTGTCTTCAATGTCGTAATGAACTTTACATTGATTCTATAAATGTAGATCCAGTGTTAATAAGTGCAAAAATAACAGGAAATATAAACTGTAATTTCTTTGTATAAGGCATCAATGAGAATGATTGTATGCTGTCGTATTGAAGATTGGTGGCTACTGATCCATTCAGTGCCCGCAGTGTGAGAACACAATGCCATTGTGTGTTTAATGAAAAATCCTTCTAGGCGAACCACGGTTCATTACTTTATAATTAGGGTGCAGCAGCAAAAACTTGGATTTTTGTATTACATTGCTGTAAAAACCTTCCTTGGTAATGGTGAGCTATTAATTCCTAGCTTTAGGATGCTCACCTCGAACTCACTGCTTCTTAATCTTAATACATCGAGGGAGGTATCGCTCAGTTCTATTAAATTCACCCAGAGATTTTTACAGAATTGCAGTGCTGGTCATAACCAGAAGAATTGGTATGCCAACTATTTGAGCTATTATATCGCTTACTAGCACTTTGCCCGCGAGTTCGTCCGCGTGAATTTTCTTAAGGACCCCAAAATAGCCTATGTTATTACCCAGGGATAATGTAGCTTTCGATTGGTGAAAGAATCTTTGAAATCGGGTCAGTAGTTTTTGAGTTACAAATACATAAACAAATCTTTCCTCTTTATTTATAATATTACTTTAGATTTAAAATAAAAAAGAGGTTTTTTTATTGACACTTCCTTATTTACTTTTAAGAATTAATAAAAATATATTTATTCAAAAATGCCAATTAGTACAACTTGCATATCTATACTAATATTATAAAGCTGAAGAGTTTGTTTGTTTGTTTGTCTGGTTGAACGCGCTAATCTCAGGATCTACTGGAATTGAATAATTATTTTTGTGTTGGATAGTCCATTTATCGAGGAAGGCTATAGGCCCGATGCGATGCTAGGTCGGGTCGCTAGTAAATTATATTTCTATGACTTCCGTGCCTAAAGTAATGAATTAATGTAATAGGCACACATTTAATTTACGGGTCCTTTAAAGTCCCTGAGATCAATAAAATAAGACAACTTATTATTGTAAAGACATAAAACTTCCAACACTTTATTTTACAGCCTTTCATAAATGCATATTTTCATGATACTACCCATTAAATATGGTTAACGAACCAGAATCATAAAATTAATTATAATCAGGCAACAAAGTCTGTCTATAAGTAGTGAGTGAGAAAACTGATCTTAAAAGTTACTTTGTATAGTCTTAAGATGAATTATGGTCTTTATAACTAATTTAGTACTGCGAACAAGTGATTTCAATGTATTTTTTCATTAGCCCAGGAAACAGCTTTATCCATTTAATTATAGAAATATGTCGGGTTATAAAACTACAAGTCTGTGTAATTAAGAGTACTGTTTGTTGATCTGTGACTCTAAACAGCGGACAGATTACAGCGTTATTGTTCTAAGTGTTTCTAGTTAGCGTTCCGAAGCTCAGTGAGCGATGGTAGAAATGTTGAGAAGTACGTGAAGATCGCGGAGTCGAGTTCACCGTTAAATTGGGCAATTTGAGCGCGCACAGCACGGTGGCTGCGCCCGCGTCGCTCGCTGGGACGCGCTTGCGCCGCTCGTGATATAACTGTTATGTTCATTATGATTATGTGACATATGGTTCATGTGATCGTGTCACCTGTGCGTAATAATTGTTTGTAGTGCATGCTTAACGGAACACATGTTGTCTCATGCATGATCTTCGTAACCATCTCATAAGCCGAGTGCACTCTGATGTTACGGGGCTAAGCGTCTGAGTGGTAACTGTTCGTATTGAGTGGTGTCGTAGGTACTTCTTTTACAGCTTCCGTTGCTAATTAGATACATCTTTCATTGAACATTGGACATTAATGTCTTGACAATGTTTCACGACATGACATTAATGTCCATTGAGCTATAAAAATTAATGGATGTCTCGATAAGATCAGTTTGTGATTAATTTAAACGTTTCTTTTACAAATAATATGGAGACAGAGACACGATGTGGGTGTGCCTAGGTAATAAAATAGTACAAACAAGTTTGTCTCATATTTTACGAGCACCAAAAATCTAACACTTTTACGATCGTACGTACGATCGTACGTACGACGTATCGATACGTACATTAACCGTTAATAACACTATATTTACCAAACTGACTCACCACCGCGTGAACTAAAAAAATATGAGAAAAACAGTAAGCTTATGGCGCCGCACATTATTGCGCGTAATATAACCATATCCATAATCTTCGAAACCTCACACCTACACAATACTGAGCTATTAAAGGCATCCCCACACCGTTATCATCGGCGCGACATATATTTATCTGTGGAACAATTTCTATTTCTATTTCGCCTGCGACATTATCGCCTCGGTGATACTAACGCTCGTGTGGGGACGCCTTTAAGGTTTATTGTGCCAAGTGACCAAGATTGGAGCAATGTTCCACTCTCGGAGCATCTCGGCTATACCAACTCATGGTGTTTTAGGTGAACTAACTGTATCGCAGGCTCCTTCCGTTGTTTCTCCATATATGACCGCCATAAATGTCAGCGAGTACATTGTTTCACGTCTTTATGTTAACGTCTAAGGACCTTTGACTGTCTTTATGCGATTTGAATAGGTTATGAAAAGGAGGTTTTGTCGTATGGTGTAGATTTTCCACTGTCTCACGAGAAATGTTCCCAGTTTTCGTATTCTTAAGTCAAGTGCAGGGTTTTGCCGCCATGAACTCTTTGAAGCAAGCATTAGTCACGATCTAAGGACTTAATAATGAAGCAAAGCTTTATTAACTCCCATTACATATTTAAGTTGAAATTTTCCTTGAAATTGTCTAGATTAATGCGGATGGAAAGATTTAATTAACTTTCATACTTTATTCAGTTAAGTGTTCTCAATATACCTAGATGTATGTTTTTAATGAGATATTTAAGGTCTCTTTGCATGCTAATTAAAAGAAATTTATGAAGCTTATAAAATCATATGTATAGGTCGTGAGTTTGTATTACCATGTTTAATACGGTATTTAAGGCTAAACAGTCGTTAGGAAGGTTATTACGAGCCGTCATGTGTCATGTTTACCAACGTAATATACGACATTAAGTTCATATTTTAGTTCGAAAAACATTACAAAGATTTGCTGAGAACGTTAATGCAGTGCAATGTGTGTAATACCCGTAATGCGTATAAACGTTACGCGCGCTTCTCATCTGCGGAGTGTTCGGAATGCGTGCACTCTGTTTCTTCACGCTCAGTGTACCAAGTGGACAAATTGTCTCAAATTGTCATTACCACAATCCCGTTGAATGGTTTGTGGTTCGTTAAAGTTTAAAAAACCAGTACCGCGAAGTCACCTCTTCCGGTGGATTTTGAGAATCACTCCACATAATAGTCTCACTGTAAGAGTACTTAGACAAACGGTATCTAAGTGCAATTACTTGTACATATTGAACAGTGAACGCCATTTACACTCGTGTACCGAGAGCTAGTATTCACATTCACATAGCAAATAATATTATAATGGTAATGAGTTTTCGTTTTTGACAGCTCAATTATTTTTATAGAGTTTGTTTCATGAAAGAGTTCATAAATCTTTTTAAGTTCGCAATTATGGGAACACGCAATCGATGTCCGTCTTGTTCAATTAATTCTTAATCAATGTTTACTTGATTAACTTAATCAATGTGTTTCAAAACCGTATTTCTGAACCAAGTTCACGCATGTGTCGTCCGAGAGAACTTAATTAAAATAGCGGCACATGTTCAAGTGCAATTTATATTACGAATTTTATGACACTGCGCTCTCTGTGGATTTCCGTTCCTTGATTGCTTCAATTGCAAATAAAAAGTGTACGAGTGTTTTATAACTCGCAATTTAAATAATATTGAACAAGTTTAATCGAGTTGAGACATTGTGAACTGATTGAAAGCTGCTCGAATGATTGAGGATGTATAAGAAATTATTTCAGCTGTTGCAGAGACTAGATAGTACCTACCATACAACAATAGTTGTACTTTCTCGTTTACAAATGATCATTCATTGTACTTGATAAAACGTCTAGTGAAAGCGATATTGCGATGCAAAAAAGTAAATGAAAATTCGTGTCACTGACTTTCCTATTAGCTTTCATGGGTCCATGTAGTTCTGATCTTGACCTGCATTCAGCGCATCGACAATCACAAAGCGCGAGCTGCTAAACAATTGTTGAGCGATCGGCGCGGGCGCAGGCGTGACGATACAATAATAGTCTTTGTACATAGACACACACACACACACATAATGGATACAAGTCAATAATCGCCGAAAACCACACCACTTCGCTACTTTCATTTTTAATATTGAAATACATCCTGTCGGCAATAAATTTCACTATAATAAGTCTATTTGGTACTATCTGAAATGTAGGTGAAATAACAAATGTAATAGACACGATACGCACGTATTTAAAATGATATATCTGTAACGTATTACTCGGTACATTAAGTTGCTAAATTAGTAAGTTATTGCTTATATGATTGCACTTCCTCTATAAAGAACTACTGCCTACATCTGCCAATCATTGGTTTATTATAACAGTACTAGTTTTTACCAACTTTCGATTTTACTTATGTATTGTATTGATGTCAATATGGTCTTACTTATATGATTTCAAAATATTTTATACTTATTATAAAGTAGAAAACTGTCGTTTAACAGCTGGGTCGAAGTCAAGAGTCTGATACAAAAGGCGGTAGTTTTGGATACGGCACGTGGTGTAAGGAGGTTCCCACTTTGGAACCTTTTTTACCGTTTAGTTGGGTCCTTCCGTATGGTGTCGGACGTAAAGAATGGCACCATCCCATATCTTCCCGTGGGTGTCGTAAGAGGCGACTAAGGGACTCACCAGAGAATGGACAGCAGCGTTCTCTGTGCCTTTCTAACAACCTTAGTGCGATCGCCAACCCGCCTGCCAAGCGTGGTGATTATGGCAAAACCTGCCCTTTTGGGGGAGGCCAATGTCCAGCAGTCCTTCTCCCTTCTGTGGGTGGAGCACTATTTTTATACATAGACTAACTAGCTTTTGCCTGCGACCCCTATTTATTTTTTGTCAATAAAATAGATTTACACCCATAGTATAGGGGTCTGCCTAGTTTGGGGTCAGATGGCCGTTTGTGAAATGTCCCCACATATTATTATTATAGTAGTTCCCGAGATTAGCCAGAACGACATACTTAATTTAAATTTATATAATGTAAGTCATCATCTGCCTAGCCTTTTCCCAACTATATTGGGGTCGGCTTCCAGTCTAACCGGATGCAGCTGGATACCAGTGTTTTACATGGAGCGACTGCCTATCGGACCACCACAATAACCCAGTTACTGGGTAACACGATACCCCTCGGTAAGACTGGTTGTCAGACTTTCTGGCTTCTGACTATACCCATAACGACTGCCAAAGATCTACAAATGACAGCCGGGACCAACGGCTTTACGTGCTTTTCGAGGCACGGAGGGACTCGGTATGAAAGGGATGGTCACCCATCCACAGACCGACAGCGGATAGCGTAGCTTAACCTTTGACCGACCGATCTGTACGGCTTTAACTTAGCTACGAGCTCCTCAAATTGATATTATGTAAGTAATAAAGTTTAAATAAATACTTAAAAAAAAAATATGTTATAATAAAGAATATGAAAAAAACTTTGATTATATAATGTCTAGATGGAGCGTCGCCCTACAATCATAACAAAGAAAACGAGTCAACAATTTCAAGTATGTGTGCGTGCAGGCGTCGTTTTACACTGTGCATCTACGTCTCTGTGTGCGTAAATAATGATTATATAAACAATTATGTATATAATTATACATAAATTAATATTATGATACATATATTAATCATTTATTATTATTATTACGCATTTGGGCTTTGATTATATAAGCATTTTTTGACACGTTTGCGTGCACTTGACGCTCTATCTAGACATTGTATATAATCAAAGGAAAAAAATAACTGTTTGCGTTCAATAATTTCGTATTATAAGATCAGTGTTAAATGTGCTACGCCGCGTAGCACATTTTTATGCAAACTGCGCGGCGTAGCACTCGTAGCAAGCGATCTCTTGAAAGGCTTGCTCTGGGATTCGAATCCGACATGCAAGAGTATTATAGCAATTTTATGCCTTCATATATTAGACGCTAACGAGAGATTCTAAAGAAATACAGTCACGAATTTCCATTGGAATGCATATACAATATTACTGTGAATACGAATGCAGATAAAGGCGGGCCTTAATGCTTTAGGCAGTCTCTACCAGTCAACCAAGGGTGGTGAAGAGATAACATGGCAGGTGCATAACAAAAATAAAATAATTACAAAAGTATACACCTTACATTTTTCGCATTTTCCACAATGTTTTGACATAGACTTGTCGTTTAGATTTTGAGCGCATTCAGTTACTAAGAATTAACCTTCATGTTTTTTTACCAAATAGGATATGTAGGGAGAAAAACATTGTATGTATGACGTTTCTATACTAATAATATTAAGCTGACGATTTTGTTCGTTTGTTTGAACGAGCTAATCTTCGGTACTGCTGGTCCGATTCGGCAAATTCCTTCACTAATAGAAAGCTACGTTATCGTCGACTGGGTCTGACTATAGGCTAAGAAAACTATGTCACTTATTTTATTATCATACAAATTAGGGATCCGTAAGATTTACGCATAATAGGTTGCGGGGACAAGCTAATTTATTTTGATTTTAACTGACTTTAAAAAAGGAAGAGGCTGCAAATCGACTGTATGTTATTTTCCAGCAAATTTTTTTTTTTTAATGGATATGGTAGGGTATGCCTCGGAGGTGAACCCATGTAATTTTTATCGAAATTGATTCGGCAATTTTTGAAAGTGATTTATCACTGTATAGTTTTTAACTGTTGTCTTTTTCTTAAAAAGGTTTTATTATTCAAGTTTTTCGTATATTGAAGTATATTGTTCTAATGTGTTCATTTGTTTCAGGTGGTTCTATCGGCATGAAGGGTGACGGGCTGCGCTTGGCGCGGCTGGCGCTTCTGTTACTGCAGGCCACATTTGTTATCAGTAAGTCCCCCAATAATATCCTTAGTCGTAGACTCGTAGTAGAGCTCCACTAAAGGTCCACTGCTGAATGATGGCCTCCCCCAGAGATCGCCAAC
Organism: Charanyca ferruginea; assembly: GCA_947361185.1. Taxonomy (NCBI): domain Eukaryota; kingdom Metazoa; phylum Arthropoda; class Insecta; order Lepidoptera; family Noctuidae; genus Charanyca; species Charanyca ferruginea. Next base: position 11,928,534 of record OX376059.1, on the reverse strand, counting down.
TAACTCCTCCGAAACGGCTGGACCGATTTTTAACCGACTTCAAAAAGGAGGAGGTTATCAATTCGGATGATTATATTTTTTAATGTATGTTCGGGCATAACTCTGTCATATATAGACGGATTAGCAAAATTCTTTTTTTGTTCGAAAGGGGTTTCTTTCAAAATAGTCCCATATAAATTTTATCAAAATTGATTCCGCTCATTTTGAGAAAATCCCAAAAAAAATACATAAACGTTTGAGTTTCTTCAATCGTTGGGGGACTTAATCTCTGTTTTAAGTGTGTCGCCGTTTCTTAATGGCTTTGGATGTTAAGGCAATACTAAAAAGTGGAAATAAAGATTTATTCGAATAAAAGAAAACCGCCCTTCCGAAAATAAAGTAATGTGTGTTCTGTGCCAAAGTTGTCACTTTTTAGTTACTGCAAGCGGTTTTCTTTAAAAAAAAAAAACTTTTTATTATGAAATTGTTTGTGTATTTTGTATTAATTTTTTGTGTTATTTGGTAGCTCTAAGAGTAGGTCGTAGGCTATATTTCTATATCTTTCGGCTAAAACCCGAAGTGCGGCTATTCCGAGTTCTAACCGGTTAGAACTAGGTGTAGCGGGTAGCAGTTAGTTAAACTTAGGTGTAGCCTCGAGTTCGAACCATTGAGCAGAAGAAGACGGTCGACGAAGCCCCGCTGCGCGGGCCTCCTATTTCTGTCTGCAGGGTTTATAGAAACCTAACCAAACCGAACCTCGGGGTGCCCCTGATGTCGACCGTCATCTTTCGGTTCAAAAGCACAAAAACAGACAACTTAACCACCGGTGTTCGGCTGCACCTAGTTCTAGCCGCCATGATGAAGGCTATACCTAGTTTTAATCGAAGATATGTAGGATACATCTAAGTTTAACCGCATGTGGCCGGGTGCACCTAGTTGTAGCCGGGTAAAACCAGGTGCAGCCGCACTACGGCTATTAGCTGTAACATGTATATATACTAGCTGACCAGGCAAACTTTGTTTCATATAAATATAAAATAAATTGTCTACCATCAAATCTCAGACTTATCAAATATACACAAAAAAAGTATTTCTAATACAATCTTTGTTGACGTTGTATTGAAAATGCCAAAAAGAATGTGGCGACCTATTTTATATACCTTTAACATTCACCTTATAGCGTATCGCAATATTGCTTCAGTAATAGTGGTTACTTCGTAAAAATGTAAGCAGCCATTAAATATGAATCCTGTTTGTTTCAGGTCGAACTGCATTTGAAAAGCTAACGGATGTGGACTTCGCGGGCACAGCGTATTACACAGTACGAAACCTGTCCCTGTACGAGTGCCAGGGCTGGTGCCGAGAGGAACCTGACTGCCAAGCAGCATCATTCAGGTATTTATCGTATCTTATTAATTACCGCACCATATTTCCTAGGACCAGCCTAATATGGCTAAAATACGATTACCATATACGGACACCTAAGCGGCACCGCCTTTATGTACATAAAGGCATAATGGGTACCCATTAATATTAATTATATATCAATTACTACCGACAAGATAATGTCAATAAAATCAATCCGTGCGCTCGCGCCGATCTGACCCAGTAAAGAGAATTTCGCATCTAACGACGTCAAACGAAATGACTCGTCAATCTGAGTGATCACGAAACAAATAAAAATCAATGTGCCTGTGTTATCTTAAATCTAGATGTTCCTGACCCAAATGTTCTACAGATACAGATAAACATCTGATTGATGTAAAGATTCACTAATTCAGCGGTGATTCTGATACTGTGGGGTGGAGAAATCTGGCAGAAGTGTACCGTGTCGACCTAAGCGATCGATTCAACGCACGACGCATATCAATGACTGTATTGAAAAGTTAGTTGAATGTGCAGAAAGTGACCTGAGAATACATAAGTTCCTTTTAGATGTTGTTTATGTTTTGTTTGCCAACCAACAAGAAAAGAGCCATAATAGCAAGATCTGCCAGATACGACACGCTTACGAAGCGACCCTCGTGTAACCTCATTAGGGTCGCTATTATATTAATAAGCGTGACGTATTTGTATAACCTTGCGTTGAAAATGCCGAACTTCCATATATATCAAAAATTTCAAATGTAATCACAAAGGTACTTTTTCCGTTTGAATGCCAAAAACGAAAGGTAGGACAGTACGACCCACATACAGAAGTGGCTACGTGCATAATCAGAATCCTAAATCTGCGCGGGTACAGTTAAACTATAACTCCTGGATTCGTGAGGTCGGCGTTAGTTCACGTAATTTACATGATGTGGTGAGTTCACGAGCGAGTAGGGATGTGTGTCAGTCTGCCACACGTCCAGGTCTCTCTGGCCCGGCGACACGCTGCCGACTAATAACAATGTGTCTCGGGCATAGCCACAAACCGTGTAAAAGCGGAAACCGACCTCGTCGCGTTCCAATTTAGATAACAGTAAAAGTGATCGCATACGTCTTCAATATTACTGCGAACTCAACACAAAGCACGCTTGATAGTTTTCATGACTATTGGCGGTTTTGAACGCATTATATTAGTTTATTGTTATTGTCTACCATGATCTGATTCACACTCTGTAGCAATCGTCTACTCAGGATTTGGAGCAAACACCTTTCTATGCATTCCGTGCTCTCTCACAAAGTCACAATGTATAAGTCAATGAAGCACTTATGGAACAATTTCTAGTCTGGAATGCGTTTATTACTAGTTGAAGAATAGACGATTCAAAGGTTGACAGTATAGGAAAGTGTTAGATAAATGTTTCTTGTGTATTTTTCTCGACGCTCACAACGCCGCCATCGTGTCGCACCCGCGTTCATTATCATAGCTGTTAGCGTGCACTGCAAAAACTCTAATTGTATTAGACTGAATGGAACCGTGTAACAGTATTAAAACGCTAGTTAGATTCCTCGAAATCAATTTGAACGGGATCGATCGAAAATCAATTCGGTATTCAATTAAACGAGACGGAACTTTCCCGCGCTTCTAATCTACCATTGTAAGTAAGCAATATGTACGTATCTTGAATCAATCCGTCCAAAGAAATAGCGATCCAGCTGTCTGACAAAAGAATGGGACGAATGCGATTTTAACAATCGGTAACTGTTTACGGCGGTGGTGCCACTGACTTGTCTCGGAAACGTTTTACGGTATTCGGGAGTGAACCGCTCGGTGAGAGACCATTTTGTCAGTCGAAGCCCCAAACTAACTTGACGTTCAATCACGGATTAAATATCAAAAATGACCAGAACACGACCTCGAATGTCTGATGTCTTGATAAAATCTTTAACGAACACGTTATTTCAAATATACCAAGTGACCAAGTATCCAAGAGACCTTTCTACCACAAAGTACGTAAGGCTGCGGCGCGCGATTTTGTGTTTCTACTGCCGCATTTTCGGCCTTCTAAACGTATATGATTAATTGTGTTGTTGATGCGCCTACATTAGTACAAATTACAAAAAGTAAAAGCAGATATTCAAGTGATTTCTCCATATAGTTACATTCGGTATTTAGGTTTCCAAAAACAACTTAAAATGAATTGATGAGGAACATTAACTTAATTGAAGCCATTAATTAGGTGGTTGCTGTGGAGATACAATCAAGTACAACTACTTGTTACTCAGTTTACATGGTAGCATCAATTGATCTCCGATAAAATAACGGCAACGAAAGATCATTACAGAGTTCAAAAAGATTTGTCGAAGCAGCGTGTTTACAAACAGTGCATTAGTCATGCGAGATAACTTGTCATTAATATACCCATCACAACATCTGAAGGCCGCGGCGCTGCATGTGTAATGAAATGTATCGATATATTTCGCGGGATGTCTCGTGGTTTCTACTGGTCGCGGCGCGCTTGCGCCGGTCGGCGTATGATTGATGCGCTTGCGCTGGGTGCGCGGGCGCCGGCACCGGCTAACGGACTGCACCGATCTGATGATCGGTCTGATCCGACCAATTTGTGTAATAAACGTAAATACTTCTTGATACTAGTGCGCCCATAATAACCTCGAAGCTGTAATGATGTTAGGACGTTTGTAATCTCTATAAATACGATGTAATATGCGCAATTTGTATTCGCTGCGGTTTGGATTATACGCCAATGTAATTGATAGTACAGTTTGTACCACCATTGATAAGCTGTATTTATTTTATTATATCGGTATACAGATCGTGCGATATCTTGACGTGGTCTAAAATATGGATATAAACGCCTTTGAGTTTTGTCCAGACTTATCTTAAAATTCTTTTGATTGTAATATAGTGATATAGTTTGATTGTAATATAAGTACCTATAGCTAATGTAACTTGTATCATCGTAATCAACCGTGCGCATCTGCGATCCTGCTCCACCTCACAAGTCCATAACCTGCTGTCACGTAGTCGAGTCGTAATCGTGTATCCGTCGCTCGCGGCCTGCACTAGCTATCGATATCGATAATACGAGTGCAGCTCTAAAATTAAATAATCACTGTGACGTGATGTACATTAGTCTTTGGTTCTAAAAATACGTTCACTTCTCTCTGCCATTACCCCAGCCAGCTTGATTGACGTCCTTGTAAGCCCTTGGCATAATTGTATAACTCGTCATTACGTTAGGCAACGAACCAAGCGATGCACTGCAACGAGGCTTAGAACCTGTTTGCTGATCTTCATAATTGGTAGGAGAATATTCTGAAATAATGCTCGGTGTGAATTCAGTAACATTGCTCTTATATTAAGTAGGTAATAGCGTTCTGAGAAACAACTTGTTTTTAATGAATATACCGAAACATCATTTTTACTTATTACTCATCATTCGAGGTTAATTGGGACAGTATTAAAATGAAAAATGTTGGAAAGATACAATCTGTCACCAATTATGTGCTACTGCAATCTTAAAATCAAATACCACCTACTTTCCTTTGCATATCTCATGATCGCTTGTTCATTTCGCACACAGCTTAGAGAAGAAAAGCGTAAGCGATACTTGCATACTAATGCACACGTAAAGACGGAACTTAGACGAACCAAAATCCTGTATCGTCCATATTGTGTTGCTGCAACTTGAGCCTTATTTCCCGTGCAATACTCAATGATTAATTGTCAAACCTACACACACCCACACACACCTCATACATATTCACAGACGCGGAACACCTGCACTTATCTCTGATGAATTCTAAATCAGTTCACAGTTCTGAAGGCCAGTCTATCTGCCGTTTAATTACTGCTTTAACAGTAACCACGGCTCGAAGATTTATTACATCTGTTTTGAAACCGAAGCGAAATGCAATGTCATTAGTTTAAGGGCTCTATCGATGCATTAATCATAACGTTTTTTATATGAATTCTTTGTTTACAAGTAGGCGCATAAACAGTAATTTATTAAGTAAAGCGCAGCTATTTGTCAGAGTCGAGCTTTCAAATGCTTCTTATTATATTGTTCTGGGTTGTAGATAGAATAATTAAGATTAAGAATTGCTTTTCGATAAAAATCTAAGGGCCGATCGGATGATCGAGTAATTCGTTTGCTTTTTAACGAATCTAATCTATATTTTACTCAAACATGAAGCGCGAGTTGATAAATTCAAATAAAATAATCTAAATTATTTATTTTAGAACAACTAGAACCATATGTTGGTATACAAAACCCTAGAAAAACTATTGTTAGTACATAAATACAATTACAAGGCACAACACAAATTCTGAACATAAATGCCTCTGTGCTGTGACAACCCGCCCCGCCAAGATAGGGAGATACCTCCCTAAAAGAAAGATTACTTACCAGACAAACGAAATGCCTCAACACTTGTGCACGTACATCTTCAGCTATATAGCTTCCAGGATGCTGTTGTGACTCACCCGCACCCTCCTGATAAGTGACGCGACCTTTTTCCGAATGACGGCATGAAAACCGTCAGTATGAGCTTGTGCGAACATCTCGGTGGCACTGCAGAAATGAGAAAGTTCCAGCATCCTCCTGAAAATGTTATTGTATTGGATGCGCAGAGTGTCTAAGGATTTTTTGTTTAAGTCCGCCTTTGTACCTTTTGTTGCAAGAGATTTAAATAAATAAATAAATGTGTAAATAAGACTTTTTAATGAAACTGAGCTGACTTGAGTACTCAGACATACAAGACAAGCCTGGATAACTCAACTATTTCCCATCATAGCGTGCACATTGATGCACATTAATAAGGCGAGCAATCTCATAAACTAGCTCGGTTTATAGAAGCACGAAATATAGCGTGGAACGGTAAATGCCGTTATTCTGCAAGGAAGTGTAACGTTGAGCCTCAGTGTCACTTTTATAGGTATGGTCGCACTAATGTGCTGAGCATTAACACGCATTTTGTCGTGAATACAGAATCTCTGTATAGTTTCACCAATACAGCCTTTGCCTTAACTTTCTAAAGTTTATTAGGGATGAATGATGTGGTATGTTTCTGCGTACACTTATGTATATTATTAACTAGTTTCTGCTCGTGAGTTCGTCCGCGTAGGAGACAAATGTTTACAAATAAATCAAATTAAAGAGTCTGTTTTTATTTCTAAAATATCAGCGTTTTACTAAATGTATTAATGATTAGACGGTAGGTACTAAAATATACAAAAAAAAAACTTTGTGTCTGTCTGTTTATTCCTGTTAAATCCGATAGACCTGCTCCGATGCTCCTATAGCTGATGTTATAACGAGTAATATAAGCTTTTGTTTTGAAAAAAGAATTAAACCCGTGCATAAAAAAAAATCCCCGCAGAAAACCGACATTAACGGAATCGCGGGTTTCAGCTAAAACATAATATGACATTTAGAAATACGAGTAGTGTAGCTTCAAAACCAATACAAACAAACTTTACTTCCATAAGTTATTAGTTTATATTATATGTAATTAATAGTAGGCAATAAACGTTTTTCTGTTTGACTATATCCCATTATTTTTGTTTCGAAATCATTACGATATATTAAAGAGGTTTCTTTCTCATTGTCAGCCGGAAACGGAAATGTAGAAAACTCTAAATTCGGCACGACAACTAATAAATTGTGTCTGGGTTAATTATAGTTATTAAGAAATGGCTGATTAGAGTGGATATACACGTTGAAGCTTCTATTCGCATATTAACGAGATTTTCGATTCGATTCAATTGGAATGTGTAGGAAGAGTGTCCCTAATGTGGCACAAACATTTATAATCTCATATTAAATAATGAATTTATAATATTTACACAATATTGCTATACTAGATTTTTTACCACATTGCGTCGAGAGACGCGTCGATGGAAATTAAAACAATTCATATTATAATGATAATATCTATTTCTTGATGTCAAATATAATAAATAGTTAAACATAATTATATTGGAACATGGGTGCCTATGTCCAGCAGTGGACGTCTTTCGGCTGAAATGATGATGGGTGTCAACAAGCTTTGTTTTATTTTGGAAGGAAAGTTATAGATTTATAGATTTTTTCTTTGTGAATATTAAGTGATTCCGTAATATCGTTTTATCTAAATCTAAACTAACATTATAAAGAAAAGAGATTTGATGTTTGTATGTTTGTTTGTAATGGATTAACTCAAAAATGCTAAACCGGTTTTAAAATTTCATTCACCCAGGACATAGGTCCTTGGTTTTTAAAACCGGTTGTACCAGTTAATTATCCCCGATAGGCAATATTTTATTATTATCAACAATTTATCCGTCAGAAATCGTGGGCAAAGTGTTAATTTTATAATAAAATAAGATGAGTACTACATTTAGAAAATTAATTGGATTCCATACGTAGGTACCTATTATAAATAATTACCAACTAGATACGTAATGTAGATGCTAACCTGACTCATGTGCGATTGAGATAATATTGCAGCAGCATTAAATGCATTAAAGGGTTTCTCACATCTAATTTTAGAACAGAAGTGGTTTGAAGCTTGACGTGCGGTTTCGTACGAGTATTTTTACTACAATGAGTATAGATATCATTAGCCTCGGGAAGGTGTTATTAGTGTTTAAGTACCCTTTCTACTCGCCATATACGACTCAAGTACTAAAATAAAAGTAAAATAAAAATAGCTGCGATGTTCTGCTGTTTTTATAAGGAAAGATTTAACTGAGATGTAGCAATATTGTATGTCTTTATAACGTAACGTCTAGTAAATGTTGTTTTATATTTTATTACGTACCTATAATGATGATTTATTTTTTATTGAAAACAAATCTTTATAACGTGTGCAGTGTGCATCTTAGATATCCAAGTAAGCGTTCATATTAAGTGAATATGAACATATTTTAAGAAGTTATCATCATTTGACTCTGATTACAGAGTATAATTTATAATTTCACACTCTTTTCTGTACCGAAATGTTTGGTATTTGCAGTCCCGCTATCACACTGGCTGTCAGTACATTCTGCTCTCCGCTGACCGTCTTACACTTCCTGGTGCAATGGTCTATCTAGACGTCCAACTAAAAAATCTATCCGCCTACGTGCCGACCGACAATTGCTGCTTTTTACCATTCACACAAAAAAATCCTTTAACTTGAAGTAATTAAAATAAAATGCTTCAATTACTACAGAGAGCCGTTGGCAAACCCGATTTATTTTATTGTGTAAATTGTTACTTAATAAATAACGGTATATCTATCAAAGACCCACCGTGACGTTTGCATATCATACGAAAACATATTCATCAATATTTACTCTACGAACAGTTAACACGTTCACGCTAAAATAGTAATGTTATTCATTTATGACAATCGTACAGAATATAGTATTAATGTTAGTTTATTCCCACGTTGTGCCGAAACGGTTGAATGGATTTCGATGAATGAGATATTAAACGATTTGTCATGACACTACCAAACGACACTAGGTACTTAGGTATATCAGCGGGTTTTACAAAGTAAGGCTTTAGGTACGGTTATCACATCTTTACGATCAATAGCTTTATTCAGAATGAATTCAAATAAGTATCAATAGTTCGAATTAGAAAAGGTAGGTACCTACAATGCATGTACAGTCACGAGCAAAAACATGTAAATAGTTGGTCTCATTCTAAACTGATTTTCTCCTAAACTATTGATTGAAATGTTATGGGGTTACGAATAGGGTATTTTTGATCCCCAACTACTATAAAATAGGTTTTATCTATAAGTTGAAATAGATATGTCACGAGAAAATTGCTTTTAAATTTTGCAATCTGTATACATATTTGTGCTCGTGACTGTACACCTACAGCGCTTAATTTGGACCATACAAGTCGTTCCAATAACGAGGTTGATGCATGAAGAACATATTCTTAACTTCAATTGTAAATTGATTGCTACAAAACTGTGGTTACCGAACGTATTTTACATTTATAACAAAACCGGTGATTATTTAGTTACGGGTTTGCGTACAACGGTTTCTTTGTGCCATTCGTATCCTGCAGAGATAGGCGAATGGACGTAGCTAATGAAATAATTTGGGCCGTTTTACAGGTGAAGCACCGTGGGTATAAATGACTCTCTCTTATTGAAAAACGACCGTATCGCTATGTTGAGGAGATTAACTGCAAACGGTAGGAATAAAACAACAGTTAGTGCCGCTTACAATGGGAATGTATAAAGAAAACGGTTAAGATAAATCACAATTAGACGCTTTTAACCCGTTTTGCGAAACGTTACTGTCTGGTGTTTTGACGTATGTTTTAAATTGATATCGTTAACAAGTTTTATTCATTACCGTTATTTAATTGTTTACTGTAATAAATAACACGAATGGTTTGTAACTAATTTGTTATCGCTTAACAGCCCTTGCATAATAGCGTATACTGCAGTATTCATGACGCTGGTTATCAATGGTTATTACAACCGATTGCCTCTACACGCGGTGGTACTCAAATAGATAATATTTTTTCTAACTTACCTTGTGAAGTTAGATTTTATAACTCCTACTTCAGTTACCATCGTCCTCTGTGGATCCGTTTAAAACCGTAATTAGCATTGAGCTTAAAATCAATGAATACTTTCATAGTATCAAATAAAAAGCTCCATTTTAAGTCCGCATATTGTGACGGGCAACTACATAACCCTACGTGGTCCGAGAAGCACTTGGCCGGTTTTTTACCATTAATTAGAAGGCAAAGTTACCACATCAAGAATTAAATTGAAACGTTTGTTACAGCTTTGTACTGAACCCGCTGACACCAGTGCAAGAAACGCGATGCCTGTTACAGAACGACACTCAGGCCAACAACCCCATGGCAACTCCTCAGGTATGTACTCATCTACAATTAAATGTTGAATTGTGCCATAGATACCTACACTTGTGCAGGCAATTATCAAAGATGCGACTGACAATAAGACCTAGGAAATAGAATTGTTTCCATTGGAATCTCTTATCTCTCAACTTAATTAAAGGACACTAGTCTATCCAACGTTTAGAGTACATATAATTCTAAACTTAAGTTTACAGCTAGTCTAATTTACTATCTTCATAATCTACAAAACATGCTTTGTTTGGACCTTACGGTGTAATAGATAAATTTACGTATTTAATGGCCAAATAAAATCTCGGTTATCTGCCGGCATTCCCTCAAGTACTGCCAATTAGCCGACCGATGCAGAGATTGGATTAACAATTCAGATTAAATCGGTCAACAAGTCTCAGGGAACCTAACTGGCCAGCCAGGCAGCCACACTACTTTGTAACTGTTCAGCTAAACGCTAGACAGTTTAATCGCTTTCAGGCCTAATGAACGGTGCCAACAATAAATATACGATGTTAAACGATGCGGCTAACACCGGCTGCTCATTGTATATTTTGAATGAATGAAATTAAAGTGAAAATATTTGCTGATAAACAACGGCTGCACGCAAATGATAACTGTTAGCGTGAGTTTTATTAGAACCGATTCATTTGTATTGGAAGTCGTCGTATTTCAATTCATAATGTGCTCATTTTATCTGAATGCATTATCGATAATGATAGAGCGAGGTGAGATTAATGTTCGTTGTTGGTACAGCGCTCGGTGAACACGTACTATATGGTGAAGCTGCAAGTGCGCACAGAGAGTGTTTGCCTGCGGCCCTGGGCCTTCGAGCGAGTGCCCGGCAAAGCGCTCCGCGGCCTCGACAACTCTGTCATCTACACCTCTACCAAAGAAGCCTGTCTTGCCGCCTGTCTTAATGAGGTAGTGTATATTTTCTATATATTCTAAACCAGCTTTTCCTATCTTTCTATCGTGTAGCGCGTTGCTGTCGTTTTAAAATAGAAACAGATATGCTGGCTAGCTGATATTGCTGGCTGCAGTGCAGGTCGAACTATCGATTAAGGTCAAAATATCAGGTAAAATAATAAAATAAAAGATAAAAATTATATGCAGCTCTAGATTTTTATATGTATAGCTTAAATTCTGGGGCATTAGGATTTTGAGGCCGCATCTCGAGTCATAGATTATTCAGTATCCGTTACCTGGATGTCTTTAAAGGCGTGTCGCATTGCTCGGTTATCTATGAGGCTTTAAGAAAACATCGCCTCCACGCTGCAATTTAGTGTTTATCTATTCAATTTATATTTATGGTTTCGCCCTACTTGTAGTGGCATTCAAGATACCTACAAAATAATAGGGATTTTCTTTAAAACAGTATCGGCAACAATGCTATTGAGAAGCTTTGAGCAATGTAGGTACACCTTACTGTAGTCTCGACATCAGATCATACTTTTATACTTACAAGCTGTTATTATTTAAATTGAATACAATAAGGAGGTATCAACGTAAATATGAGTCTGTGATCCATGCATTGTAATCTTTTCATTAATGTAAGTTGATCTTCAAGAGATATTTACATAGTGGTTAATTTGATGCATTTTGTTTTAACTGCACATTTAATATGATTATAGTGCAATGCAATAGGTTAGTAGAATAATTTGCAATTAAATAAACAGCTTACTGGGATATTGTTATATTATTTTCTGACGGTACTTGAACATCGTACGCATTTATTTATTTATTTACCAACATGGTTAAGGGGTATAGATGTTATAATTACATGTTTTGGTAATATTCTCCAAGGCTCTGCCGTCACAAAGGCATGAAATATTTTACACATAAATGACAATCATAATTATCTTGCTAAAATAACAATATTTTAAAATTGGAAAACAATTTTAATCATTTCATTATTTATTTTTTATTCATGACAAGTAGTATCTAATAGTCAATAATTAAAAAAATGTCAGAGTAAATAGTACTTTAAATTCTTAAATTAAGGGGCTATTAAACGACTTTTACAGATTTTAAACTGACAATCACGTCAAAATGTGCAGTGTAAATGATTTGAAAAAAATATATGTTAAACTAGAACATTCTCTTAATCACTTAGTAAGTGAATATTTTTAATTATATTCATATTATATAGTTTAATTAATACGTGAAGTTGTGTCAGACGCGGACAAAACATTGACAATCACACAAAATCTACCAGGTATAATTAAACGAAACTTACACTATCTTACAGACAATTTTATTATCTATCTTTTAGTATACGCCTTTTTTTTTAATTTTGAAAGAATGCTACTTTTATTTAATTTTTTCGACTAAATTTTGAAAGTTTTGGACGCAGACTGCGTCCGTTCTACATCAGTTTTGCGTCCAAAACTCTCAAAGTTTAGTCGAAAAAATTAAATAAAAGTAGTATTCTTTCAAAATTAAAAAAAAGGCGTATACTAAAAGATAGATAATAAAATTGTCTGTAAGATAGTGTAAGTTTCGGATAATTATACCTGGTAGATTTTGTGTGATTGTCAATGTTTTGTCCGCGTCCGACACAACTTCACGAGTTATTTAAACTATTTAATATGAACTTAATCAAAAATATTCACTTTCTATATGATTAAGAGAATGTTCTAGTTTAACATATATTATTTTCAAATCATTTACACTGCACATTTTGACGTGATTGTCAGTTTAAAATCTGTAAAAGTCGTTTAAATAGCCCCTTAATATTAGTAATTTTTTTAGTAATTTTGAGTTTCATTTGTCCTTAAGGATTCTCTGCTAGATATTCCTCCACACTGTAATACACATTATCAGTTAGAAGTTCCTTTAGCTTCCACTTAAATATGTGCAAGTTGCCAATGTCAGTAACATCATCTTCCTGCCCTTATCCCATGTTACTTGGGGTCGGTGCAACATGTTTTCTTCTTCCATTCCGTCCTGCCCAACGTCATGCTTTCACTGACTCCCTTTTCATTCATATCATTCTTACAGCCCATCCATGTTTTCTTTGACGTTACTCTTCCTCTCCATCGATCCACATTAATATTCATAACTCTTTTGGTAAGAAATTAAACGTTTCATGCCTTCTCTTTACATGCCCATACCAAGACAAGCGAATCCGTTTCAACTTGCCAATGTCCGTAATACAACAAGGCAATTTATTTAAATCTGGGACGTACTTAATGCAATATACACTAGAGCCTATTAAATAAGTGCTGTGGCGTACAGTCTGAACTTTATTTCCATATCAAGTACGTATTTTAAATTAACCCTGTGTTATCTAATATGCTGTTGTAATTTTTTGTGTAGAAAAAGTTTCCATGCCGTTCCGCGGAGTACGAGTACGGCAGCATGCGGTGTTCACTCAGCGACTCTGACCGCCGCACGGCACAGCACTTTGTTCAGCTGGTGGACACGCCCGGCACCGACTACTTCGAGGTAAAACACATTAAACACCACACAACACTCATTTGTTTTACACAAACTTACTTAAAGCTAACAAGTTTCCACTTTGTAACCTCTGTAAATCGTATTTGAAGCGAACGTTTGGAGAAGTAGAATCGGTCGATGTAGATATTCCAGCTAAATGGAATATTATTATTAAAGTACCTAATTTAACCAGATACCATAAGATTCCTACTTCTCTCTATTTGTCATATTTAGAAATAGAAATACCTACACGATACCAGAAAACAGTCGAGCTAGTACTTGCACACCTATCTCATTTATTTCGTACCAGCTTTAAATGACTCGAAGTGGCGCTTCGGCTCGGCTTCAGAGAAAGCAATCACAACAGTAATGCGGTCCGTTTGAACGCTTGTGAAAATAAACATGTATTCAGTTAACGTTATTACCATTGTTGTATGTTATTTGACGTGATTTGGTCCGTGTGTGGTCGTGCAGAACTTGTGCCTGAAGGCGTCGCAAGCGTGCAAGGGACAGCGAGTGTTCACGGCGCCGCGCGTCGGCGTCGCAGAGGACAAGGTGGCCCAGTATGCTGGCTTACACTACTACACCGACAAGGAGCTACAGGTAACCTACACTGCCATCGCAATTAAAACTTTATAATCATTAGCAACAAGCTTCAAATTAACTCCACGACAAAGTTGCTATTAACACACCGAGGCCCTATTTGTAACATGATATGCAAAGATTAAAAAAGCGCACTGCTGTCAGCCATCTATTAATGGTTGACTAAGACAAGCGGTGAAATATAGATTGGGTTTTATTATACCTTTATAGATTTCTGCGATGCTATCTTAAGACGGCTTTATGATTTCTATCTCGAATTTCTTTACTCCTACAAATACAAAATAGCATGGGTATTAGTGGGTGTTAAAAATTAGAAAGAGGTAATTTTTGTAGCTTCTGGAAGTAGGTATTACAGGAACATTTTCAGTTATAGAAAGCTACATTATATACTTCACGTTCTATAGGCTATGTTTTATAGTATACTTCACGTTCACGCGAAGTTACGGGTAGAAGCTAGTAGCTAATAAATTTACTTGTCACCTAAATAGGTTTCGACCTCAAGTCCGTCCTTTTCCGCGTCCCACTGGTTTAACGAGAAGTGGCAGAGGTCAAAACGTGTGCACTTGTATATAATCAAGAACGAAGACGTTGCAATTAACTTTCGTATGCAATAGTTATAAAGTTACGACAGTGATATACCGCTTCTAGTTATGGATACAAATGATTTTATGAATGGTCTTCCTACATAGCGTCCAGTTTGCAGATGAGAGAAATAAAAAGTTCCAAGATCGGAGATAGAATTCGCTTGTTGTTTATTATACCCATTGGGTCATGTATAGGTTACATTCGGTTTTATCGTCAACATTATGTAGGTATTTAGTTAGGTAGTTTGTGAAAGCTCAATAAAATAGTTACCATTTTATTGAGCTTTCACAAACTACAGGTCTTAAATAAATCAAGTATCAACTGCATAGGTGCTACAACGAATTAACGATCATGAATCACTCATCGATGTTATCTCTAATATGGCCACTATCTATTTTGTATTCCATCAGGTGACATCCGAAGCTGCTTGTCGTCTCGCATGCGAAATTGAATCCGAGTTCCTGTGTCGCTCGTACCTTTACATGGGACCTCCTCACTCGGCTGCGTACAACTGCAGGCTGTACCACCTAGATCACCACACCCTGCCTGACGGACCCTCGGCCTACCTGAACGCTGAGAGACCGCTTATCGATGACGGAGAACCGATTGGAAAGTACTTCGAAAACTTTTGTGAGAGTGAGTACTTTTTTGATTTTTTTAGTACCTAATGATGGAGATTCTTTGCCCACCTACCATGTTTCTGTTGCAATAATTGTTGCTTATGTAAGCGATTGTCGGGTGCTACTGTAGGTATTATTGTAACTGCATCGATAGAGCAGACTATTTTACGAGTACCAATCGTTAATAGGGAACTGTGGTTCTATTTTCAAGAAGGTAAATGGGAATGCATAAATCTTTAGCATGTATTTTGCAACACTAACCCAGTTTGAAGTCTAGGCCGGAGCTATAACGATAACAACATTGTTTTATTTAAAGTCTCTCCTAGTTGCGCAGGCGCTTGGCGCCGAGATACATCAGTACACGCTGCATAAATTGTAGTCATCTAAAAACTGAATAAACCCCTTCGACGGCTCAAAAAACTGTAGAACACGGTGACATTAATGTTTTATTTATATTTTTATTGTATTATTATGGTCGGTCGCTCATTGTTAATGGGAAAATAATACTAGGTTTAAATTAAAATCTTATAATGACTTCATATGGGCAATGGGCAATACATAATTACATGATCGCGGTTCGCGGCGCTCGATCTGCGCCTCAATCATCTTAAAAGATGGAGAAATAATGTATGTAAAAGCTCACATCATTTTTTATAGTCAACTAAATGAGATTAATTTAAATTATATTGGTTCTTGCTATTGTATTTAGTAACGGAAGCAGTATAATTGTAAAAGTAATCCGATACGCCGATACTAAGAGTTTTTTGAAGTTATACTTCTTTAGGCGCGTTATGATAAAATGATGAGAGTGAAATTTTACGATGCGCGCATGCGCGCGCACAGCGTCACACAAAATTCTCACGGGAGTAATTGTAAACAACGCCATCTCTGACGTCACGACGTCTCTGACGTCTCTGACGTCTGACGTGACGTCAGAGATGGCGTTGTTTACAATTCAAATTGTGCTTATATACTTTTTTAATAATGCCAAAGAAGTATAACTTCTCACGCTCGTACATAAGTACACGCACCCATTTTTTCATAACGAATCTATATTGAAATTACAATTTTATAAGAAGTAAGTAGGTTAATCTTTAGAAATACTGGTCCGATTTTAGAAATTCTTTCACTGATTGAAAGATACACTGTTGCCAAGTACCCTCTGCATGTTATGGTATATTTGACTCCCATATTGGTGTTGGTTGAATTGTATACAAATCGGTGCGATGAAATTTCCATGTAATGCAGTGGATACTCCAAAAGAAAATAATTTCCTTACATTTCACTGGCGGTAGTGTCGTAAAGAATGCAATTTACGTAGAAAGTGGAAGTGCGCTAATGCATATACTTAACTCTGACAGGTACACATACAATATGTTATTTAGAGCCACTTCGAAGAGTATAGCTTATTATTTGGTCGTACATTTAGCCGGAGCCAACCATCTAGAACTGAATTACGGAGGAGATCGTGGTCGGTGTATTTTCCATCGTATTTATTATTAGTAGTTTCTGTTGATAGCGCCATATTTCTGTGGGAGGAGCTTAGTCACCGCTATAACGAAGAGCTCTAGATACTATCGACCATCGTTATATTTTATTCCACATCTCAAAACTTATCTATGTATTTGCATAAACTACTTATTTTAGATATCGAACACGATACAGGCAGCTTCAAAGGCTAGTTTAGTATTATCATAACAAGATGTAAAGCATAATGTTAATATTTGCGAGAATGTAAATCATAGAACGGCAGTTTGTAGAAATGGAATAAGTCTTAGATAAGAAAGTGGAGTACGAATGTCGGCCTTGCTAATGACACCTTGCAGTAATCGCCTACAATTAACTGAGCCTAGTTGCTGGTACACTGGTCGCGCTACGAGCGTTCACCCTCGCGGGCAGCGATGCGGGCAAATGTAAATAATGTAGGTACGTTACCACTTCGTTACTTGGTTGCGTTACTCAATTAATGCGCGATGCGAGCTTCTGCATTATTTCATTATTTGAATACACAGACCTTACACAGTCTTCATGGAATCTGACTCCATTGTGCTGTCAAAGTTATCATCGTAAAATATAAAACTGTGATGTATGTTGACGTTAATACGCTATTAAATTCGCAAAGAGGATATGATTAATATTTCTCACACGTTACCTTCGTGTAGTCCATACAAGCATACGTTTAGTACGTGAAAGCAATTTGTATGTCACTATATTTTTCCTAGAACGAATGAACTGGATAAATTGTCCCTGTATATGGTCACTAATGCTGCATGTAGCCAAGTATTTCGCGATAATGATGTGAGAAACGTAATAGCCAGTAAAGTGATTGGCGTTTACGTTTTCGTCATTAACTCAATAATTACTTCATTCCTACTCTCTGCCTATTTTTAATTTAGTTTTGCTTACTTTTTTACTTCTCAAGTTAATGGGAATGGTTAACCATTACCTTCAAGTACTTAAAAGCCAAAGTAGAGGTTTTAAATTGAAAATCTTTCTGAGGCGAGACTTCGTTTCCTAATGGTATTTTAAAACTTTCATCGTGCGCAGTGACGCTATTTCAGTAATTTTTAGCAAAAAGGATTGTACAAACTCAGTATATGAAACAAAAGGCAGATAGACCGCGTGGAACACTGAGAGTGAAGCCAAAAAACAAATACAAATCCAAAAGTGCATTCGTCGTGATTGTATTCGTTTTTAAATTTGTATTTTCATCGCATCTTTATGCGGCGTATCGTGCTATACTGACTCGTGTCAGTACCTACAGCACGATGCGCGTTGTAGGTATTAGCGTTTGAATTTGTATTTGCTTTTTTGGCTTCACTCTCAGTGTTCCGCACGGTCTATCTGCCTTTTGTTTCATACCCTGAGTGTACAAATAAAAAAATTGAGGCTCTCACTTACAATTAGCACTACACTAGCCGAATAGCATAAATCATATTAATTTACGAGGCAACTTTTTGTTCGGAAAGCTCAGGAAGCGGAAGCTACTCGCAAAATGACGTATTATGTGAGTGTTGAGAAAAAGTTGCAATTAAGTTGCACTAGCGCTAATCTATGATTTTATTGCATTGAAACGTGGAGGCCTTAAAAGTAGAGAAAGAAAAACTGACATCTTCTTCTTCGACATCATCTTTGGCAATGTTATGACCAAGAGTGGCATTGTAAGACGAAATCGCCTAACCTGTATAGGCGATTATGCAGCTGAATAATAACACATTGGCAAGGCATGCAAACAGTTTTTATATAGAATGTAAGCAGTGTAACGTCCGATACAGTTACGCGTCAGGCGGTATTAACGCGCTTTCGTAGAAAGCTGGATATTATCAGCGACCTTATTTTTAGGTCGTTTTGCCACAAAATTGGTTAAAAAAGTATTACTTTCCACCAAAAGCATGTGATTTATTTTTTTTTATTTTCGAGATCTGTTATTGTTTGGGCAATGTAGTGCGACATTAGTAGCGGTGATTTGCGGTGACCGACTTAGTTCTTAGCTTAGCTTAGCTTAGCTTCAAGATTGTTACTCAGATTTGGCATTAAATAAGAGATTTGTGTATATGAGCGATATATTTTGCGAGAAGACTGAGTGAAGGGTTAATCACTTACAATATTGCGGTCTTAGATCAAGTAAAAAAAGGTTGATAACGCATTTAGAATAGACAACTGTCGTCACTTTTTAATCTATGTGAGACCCTGAAGTGTTGCCACTTTTTCAAAATAAGTCCCTAATAAATACGATAATACGTAACAATAAAAATAGATAGGACAGGATTAATTTTTTGATTATAAAAGAAAAACAGAAAAGTAGTAAGTCCAGTAGTAGTAGTCTAGTTGGTGCATGAGCAGAGAGAAAAAATACAACATAGGTTATGTGGAGCACGTTTCACAATTCTGACAGCCGCATTCGCAGGTGGAACTAATTTCTTCTTCTAATTCTGCTGAGCGAACGCGTCTGCTGGCTGTGGGTAAATGGGAGTCGGGTCTTTGGCCTCCGCCGACTACTTTTCGCCTCGCTGCTTCCTTACTGTTAGGAGCATCTTGTTGTTCTCCTCATCGCTGTCGCTGTGGGGAAGCTGTCAACTGCCTCGGACACCACGGCCTATCGTGCAACCGGAGTGCAGGTCGCATAGCGCGGCACGCGAATATAAATGACATCATTCGTCGTGCTCTCGTCGCTGTCGACGTTCCAGCAGTTTTGGAGCCCAACGGCTTGGCACGCGACGATGGCAAGAGACCGGACGGCATGTCATTATTTCCTTGGAAGTTGGGTAGGCCTTTAGTGTGGGACGCTACGTGCGTCGATACTCATGCGCCATCCCATCTTCCTAGCTCAGCGTGCTGATCTGGTGCTGCTGCTGCGGCTGCAGAAAACCTCAAACGGCGAAAGTATAGTCACCTTGGTGATAACTTTATTTTCGAGCCGTTTGGGGTTGAAACCCTCGGGTCGTGGGGTCCGAGTGCTCATCTCCTTTTTAAGGAAATTTCCAAAAGGTTAGTTGACACTTCTCGTGATCCAAGAGCTGGTTTTTACTTTGGGCAGAGGTTAAGCATTGCCATCCAACGTGGCAATGCAGTCAGTCCCTTGGGCACATTCCCAGATGACGGCGATGTGGAGGAGTTTTTTGATGCCTTATTATATTAGTTTATTTTTGGTTTAATAGTTATAGGTTTTTCTTTTAAATAAAAAATTAAATATTGTATATTTGTTAAAAAGAATAAAAGATTTATTTCTAAACACAAAACACAAAACAAAACACACCAAACACACAAAACACAAAACAACAAAACAAAACACAAAACAAAACAAACAACAAAACAATACACAAAACTAAAAAAATAATAAAGTAACTGGTGACATTAGAGAAGCGAACTTAGCCCTGCCGAACTTAGCCCTGACCAACTTAGCCCTGACGAACTTAGCCTTGACGAACTTAGCCCCCTGCCGAACTTAGCCCACTGCCGAACTTAGCCCTGACGAACTTAGCCCCCTGCCGAACTTAGCCCCCTGCCGAACTTAGACCCTGCCGAACTTAGCCTTGACGAACTTAGCCCCCTGCCGAACTTAGCCTTGACGAACTTAGCCCTGACGAACTTAGCCCCCTGCCGAACTTAGCCCCCTGCCGAACTTAGCCCTGCCGAACTTAGCCTTGACGAACTTAGTCCCCTGCCGAACTTAGCCCCCTGCCGAACTTAGCCCTGCCGAACTTGGCCCACTGCCGAACTTAGCCCACTGACGAACTTAGCCTTGACGAACTTAGCCCCCAGCCGAAGTTAGCCCCCTGCCGAACTTAGCCCTGCCGAACTTGGCCCACTGCCGAACTTAGCCCACTGCCGATCTTAGCCCTGACGAACTTAGCCCCCTGCCGAACTTAGCCCTGCCGAACTTAGCCCTGACGAACTTAACCCTGACGTACTTAACCCTGACGAACTTAGCCCCTGCCGAACTTAGCCCTGCCGAACTTGGCCCACTACCGAACTTAGCCCCCTGCCGAACTTAGCCCTGCCGAACTTGGCCCACTGCCGAACTTAGCCCACTGCCGAACTTAACCCTGACGAACTTAGCCCCTGCCGAACTTAGCCTTGACGAACTTAGCCCCCTGCCGAACTTAGCCCTGCCGAACTTGGCCCACTGCCGAACTTAGCCCACTGACGAACTTAACCCTGACGAACTTAGCCCCTGCCGAACTTAGCCTTGACGAACTTAGCCCCCTGCCGAAGTTAGCCCCCTGCCGAACTTAGCCCTGCCGAACTTGGCCCACTGCCGAACTTAGCCCACTGCCGATCTTAGCCCTGACGAACTTAGCCCCCTGCCGAACTTAGCCCTGCCGAACTTAGCCCTGACGAACTTAACCCTGACGAACTTAACCCTGACGAACTTAGACCCTGCCGAACTTAGCCCTGATGAACTTAGCCCCCTGCCGAACTTAGCCTGAACTTGGGTTCGGCAGGGCGGCTCAAGTTCGGTTACAACGACGACAATACGACTACAATCTATTTACCCACAATTTGGGCTTTTAGAAAAAAACTACTGACAACACTTTCCCGGTACGTCACTTCGTGACAATGACATTACCTATTTTGAATAACCTTAAAATAAATGTACGTTGTTTTGTGTATACTTACGTGTGAAACGATATTCCCTCAGACTTTTTGTTCACTTTGGAGTTGATTTTGCACAGGGCGGTATTTTCTATCGAAAGTTACTCTACGACGACGCCCCGTGAGATACTAATGAAAATCAGCATAGTTGGATGCATGTGTGTGCGTGAGCGCGTGTGTTTACTTAAAGTAGCAGAGTTTGTGGCTTCACTAATAACAAAGGCCGTGCGTTGTCTACCTTTTTTTACTTAATCTGAGATTGCGGTACATTATTTTTCCGGTAATAAATTTTAATGTATAGACATTGAACGACAAACGAAGGACGACGACAGAATGACTTATAACTAATTAGGTACACTGTTTATAGAAACTGTTTTACACTGGACCTGGTTCACTGTTTCTATAAACAGTGTACCTAATTAGTTATAAGTCATTCTGGTTCAATAAATTAATAATAAAAGTGATTCTTTAAAGCATAAAGCATTTAATGGAGTGGACAAAAGTGCATTAAAAAGCTCGGTTTATAGTAGGTAGTACCTACTTTCACAATCGGCGGGCGTGTGGTCCGTTTGTAACGGCTCGCGAGTTTCCGTCGAAGGAAAACTGCCTGATCTCTTTAGCCCCTAATAACTCTGTGGACTTGTGGAGTTTTTATTCAGAATATATGCTATTACTGGAGCTCGTTAGTGGGCAACGGGATACGTATTTGCTAACGTCATGATCATGTTTTACGACGACGCGCCAGATTGATGCTGTATACTATCTACAAGATAACGATGTAGCTTCATTAATATAACTCATTTGGTTAACTAACTAAGGTTACTTCCTTTAAGATTCATTTACAATCAGGTGTGGTGATAAGTTTAATGAATGTTTTAAACTACTGCATGGGGCTACCTAATTATTAGTGTTTTTTAAACAATAAAGCGATGCAAATCTCAATAATAACGCCATTAGCGTACGCTAAAGCAACGGAAGTTAATTGTCAGACGTTGCTCAGCAGCTCCGGTGGATTGATGAATAAATTCTCACCTACGGTAGTCGTGAGAAATAACTACACACACAATAAAGATTGTTTTTGCTACTTTATCTGATTAAAACATTGAAACAGAATGGTGTGAGCCAACGTCGTGAATCAACCACCGTACTGCAGTGCTTACTGCGAAGTGTTTAACTGTTACAGACTTTATTAGCATTAAAAGAAAATGTAGGTAATTCAATGCGTTAACGTTCTCTCATAAACCCAGCATTGATAGGCACATCAATACCAACTGCATTGACATCGCACAGATTTATACTGTTAAACAAGTTTAGATGTATGTGCTGATGCATTTTCTATAAGGGAAACTTAACTGCATTTCCTCAAAGCATTAGTCTGTAGCTTTCGACAAGTTAAGAGCATGAAACTTCCAATACTTAGTCTGAGCCCCTAACAAGACGTAAACACTGGCGATTCCATATCTCACGCCACGCCGCATGCTGCAGGGTCAGGGTCAAAAGCGTTCGATGTACTTTAATCGAGTTGACTCGCCTCGATCGAACCGATACAATCGATTTGCAACTACGAGTACGGGAGATGATGCTGGCTGTTAAGAGAAAATAATGCTCTGCCATGTTGTTATAAGGAATAGATCGTGACTACATAGCTTGTAACTTTCAGATGAAGACAGTAGACTGGCAATATTCACTTTTATTGATGTACTTTATTAAGTTTCATCGCGGCGGTATTTAAAAAGTTGTTTGGGCGATATTTACCTTTAGTTGGGAGCTAATACTTAAGTAGCTAACTGAAAATACCTTGTTAAAGGTAATTTCAACGCATAGCTGGTGTTCCGCTATAAGCGAGTGGGATGCCTAGCTACTCGATTACGTAAAGCCGTGTTATGGCATTAAGATTGGCATCAGACGGCTGCCGCTTTTCATTGTATAGGGCAAAACACACATAATATAATCAGTTACTCAAGGTATTTTCCCGCACTGATACCGTTACATGAAACTTGATCCCTTGCAATTCCTCCTCTGTAATAGACTTAACATAATTACAGATCCGAGGTTATCTGATGATCGGAATAAGGAACTGTAGTTATTGGTACCAATGAAATTACGGGAAACTTGTTATACTTACAATATAAATAAGTTTGTTAAAGGCTTATACCGTAAGAAATGTTATGATGCGCCGGCGCGCGTGGCATCCAGTAGAAAATAGAACGTTTAAGTCTATTGTCGTTACATCACGATATCAATAAACTGATACACTGCAATAAAAACGCCTCACGTCTGATGCACGCGGCTACACTAATATATTCGATAAAAGTGATATTCATTACAGAACTGATCAAGCGGAACCTTGTTCGACGGTATCTATTTAGCATTGTAATTGGTGTATTCACAGTGAATAGCCGCACCGCTGTCGATGATACGTTAGCATAATTTCGTTAGTTATGTTTACAATGACAGAATGTGCCGAGTCATGATAACCGTCGCTGCATTTTGGTGCAAAAAGTAACAAAGAGAGTGGTATTGTATGCGGGAGCGGAGGCGGCGCAGGCGGCGGGCGTTCGTGCGTGCTCTCATAACGGTGGTCATACACAAATTGAATAGGAGTTTTTTGTGGCGCCCGTGAACTCGGCTCTCGTCGTGCAGCCCTAAATCTGAGATAATGGACGTGACGGATATAGAACACGGGAAATATGGCTTTACTACGAAAAAGAAATCTTTAAGAACTCTCTTTAAATTACCTTTGAAATTTTTGAAACAACATGAAATTACATAAATGAGCGTTAACCATGAAGAAAATCAGGTCCAGAGGTCGTATAACGAGGAAATGGCACAGCCACTAGAAAGCCCACACCGAGATTTTAATGTCTAATGGAATTGTCAATTAGTTTGAGATTCAAGGTATATTGTACACCTGTCATTATGCAGAAATTCCTTACAATTTTCATTTACGTAAGTGCACGGATTGGGCTAGTTAAAATGGATTCTCTGTTTTATTGAACTTTTTACGACCATTCATCGGCAGGATGTTTGGATGACTTTGATGATAAATAAATGCTAATTAAAATGTTGGTTATTAATTTAAAGCGCGTCGTTTATATATAACAGCAGTAGTACGAGTATAACGGCCTTGGGCGGCCTTGTCCGCGCGCGGATACATGCGCCTGCGCAGGTCAGCGCCCGCGCACCGCATGCTGCTAATCGAATACTTAATTGAATTTCTGCCTCGTTTTAGACAAATTGAAAATAGGACGTTACTGTCAAATAACATGACTCGTTCGGTAAAATTTATGCACATTTAAATGTTCAATGAATTCATATTTTTAGTTTTGAGATGTTGCTTGCTATGTAGGTACTAAGTAATATAATCCGGTAATTGGTGATTCGAAAATTGGCACACTGTAGTAAAGATTAATGTTAATAGGTAGGTACTTAATAAATACATGAATGTGATACCAGTTGATACCTTTGATGTATGTGCGCGCGCACTTTCTATTTAAACGATTCACTTAGATATGTACACAGTTCGACAGGTCGTCTAGCAATGGACACCGTGAAGATATGAGTAAATGGGTAAACAAGTATATTACTGGCATCGACAATCTAGTGGCCAGATAACGGCATTGCATCTCAGTAACAAGATTGTACACCGAACCCTGTCTTGATATCCAGTGGGACCGTTATATCCTTAAGCGGACACTTCCGAACACGCGACCGCTTCAGAGTTGATACTGCTTCAATGCCACACTTTTTCTAGTCTTGGATATAATATTGTATGGCGTTTTCACATTATTAAAATAACGTTCCAGTTAGTATACCTACATATATAGGTCGCTTTCGAGGGAAAATTCTTAAAGATCATCAAGAGAATAGCTTAGTAGGTAGATATCCATAATAAATTAGAAACAACAAAGAGTGTCGCTGTTGAATTGTTATCAGCTACCACAAAGTGTTCATAGATTGCTATCAAAGTTATTTTGTTCTTATAAAACGACTAAGATCTCTCATTGAACGCGGCCACGTCTAATCTCAACCTAATCTAGCGACAAGCTGTGAACAAATTTAGCCACAAACGAAAAAAGGAAAACGACATCGGATATTCGGATCTCATCTTTTTTTTGTAAAAATCGGGTCTTTACAAAAAGCGACGCGAAGCCTACTTACGAAATGTAGGTAAGTCGGAGAAATTGTTGATATTCGGTAATTCTTTGAAGATAGGTACTCGGGTCCAATTGAAGAATTGACACTTTTGTTAACTCTAAATAATTCGCTGGAGCCGATAACCTCAGATTAATCTAAACCGATGACGTTGTATAATCTGGGATTGAATTTAAACTACAAAGAATATAGTTGGAAATATAGATTTGTCTCTACTTTAATTTACGTGGTCAACCAACTAGATTAGCTTAGTTTTTTATGTTCCATATTCGAATCTACATAATCGCATAATAAACAATAAATAAACATATTTAAGCTTGCATCAAGTCATTGTTTAAGCTGAACATTAGTTAAAGTGAGCGTGGGAAGTTGTTGATAAGTTTTTTACAAATCGTTGAAGCGTTGCAAATATGCTGGCCGTTGTTGCAGCAGTGTCATCGACTCCGGTGACTCGGAAACACAGGCACGATCCGAGGAGTGGGCAGATTTATAAATAAAACTGGTTATTTTTTAGCTTATGAAATTATCTTTAAAGATAAGGATATCTCACTTGAGAAGCTAATCAGTGATTGACGCAGCACTAACTTATAATGACAAAAATAAATAAGAATAACAATAATATTTCATGATTATTGTTACAGAAAATTCTTTATAACAGAATATGAACCTTGATAATAAGAGCTGATTATAGTGGTAGGTTTACTGTAACTATTGTACTGCCTACTGCTGCGCAGCGTGTTGCGGGTTCGAATCCCGCCCAGAGTAAACATATTTTGTGTGATGAGCACTTGTGTTTGCCTTGTCTGGTTGTTATCTATTTGCGTATGTATTTAAATGTATATCAGCTGTCTGACACCAAATAGGGAAACCTTGTACGGTTGTCTTTAGTTTAGGGTCAGATGGTCGTGTGTGAAATGTCCCGACATAACTATTATTATTTATAATTTTTGTGGTGGTCCCCAAACTACTACCCCTATAGCTATGCATATTTATATTTGTAGACTTATTTTTTACGACGGACGGACGGATACGGCCTTCAGTAATGAAGAACAAGAGTACTTATTTTTATCCTGCGACATGTCTACTTGATTGTCTCGTCGTAACTCATAAATCATCATGTGTACCAAACAGGAATATTGTATCTATTCATAGTCTGGTGTCATTAACGTAATGATAGCTTTAGCATCAACATGTAAATTATAAAAGACAGTTGAAATCGCCGTATAGCTGGACAGAAAAGGACATGTTTCATATTGGGCTCAGTCTATGTACTTTATATTCTATACACTTCAAAAAAAAAGAGAAAAATCCGTAGAATTCGGGAAAAATACAGATAATTCATTTCAATGTATACTGTTGTGGTAGTTAATTGATATTTAACAATTATTTTTATCGATTTTCAACATGGCGTCACTCAGATTTAGCAATTACTTTATAAACCATACATCGACCATTGATCATAGAAAGAGAACTGTCAGCTGTCAGTGTTACAACAGTGTCACTTTCCGTATGTTCTGTGCTTTTGGTCTCGTTTTATTTCTAGTTTTTGGAGTACTTTTTAACAACCTTCCATTCGTTTTTTTTTAATTCAACACCGTTTTTTTGCGTCTGTTTACCTGGTTGTCCACAAATCGACGTACAAAATCAGAATTATAAATGGCAAACGTCATTAATCAATCTAAATGACAGCTTTCAGCCATGACTGTTTTATTGTTGTGTGTTGCAATTTCAAGTGCAATTTCTTGTGTTTTACCTGCTCAAAAAGCCATTTTAAAGTAATTGGACAGTTGAGAACTATTTAAAATGTGTTTCCCTATATGTAACTATGGTGTACAAGGACTGGGCCCAGGCTCCATACATTTTGAAACAATTCCTTTGCGGTCATCTTAGGATCACCTTTATAAATTGAAAGCAGTTGGCAATTGTATTGAATAACTTTTTTGCACTAAATAGTGAGGACTTATATGCTATGAAAATTGTGAAATTAATTTGGGTGCCTTTATGTTGTTTCTAAGTGCCATTATCGGTTAGGACCACGGATATCGATAGGACCGTGGTTAGGATTACCTTCGTTTTAATCACTTTCTGCTTCAAATGCAATTTCTTAGAAGGTGCTATTATAATTGCATCACTGTAGAATAATAAATTAAAGTAGAAGGTACCCTCAGTTTCGATATTGGATAAATAACCATTTTTTTCTGAATAGAGTGTATTAGATGTATGTTAAATTCCAGACGGGACAGAAAAGATTAGAAGAACGATTTCAATTTTCTTTAGTTCCGCTCCACAATATTTTTATACACCTTTCCTAGCATCTATTGTTCATAGTCCTATAAACGGCCAATGGCGTTTGGCGGCGGATAAACCGTGGGCGAATAAGATTCTCCTTTGTCCAACACTTAGCGGTCAACGGCCCAAATCTTGTTTACGTCACCTTATTATTGACCGGGCGACTGTCGTGAATGTATCCAGACATTGGCACTGCTAACGAATCGATTAGGAACGCTTGAGACGCCGGTCGCCATTCCGGCAACTCTACTGTTCTGCTATTGTTCCTGAAAGCAATTTAAAGTAACTTCCGCTTCTGCTGAAATTGTGAATGGAATGATACCTATCTATTATTATTTATTTGACACTGTGTCAGAAAAAAGTCATATATACCTACACAAGCTGAAATCTAAATGGTCCATTTCTCGCGGCAGAACGATTTGCCCTCAGTAGTACCTACTATCGATTCATAGAACTTAAAAAATAAAAATGTTTATATTTTTTAAATAATTAAAAAAATGTGCATCGACTCCTCTTATAACGGTCCTAAACCCGTAAAAGTGTGAAGGGAATATTGGAACAACTTTTAAGCAAGTAGGTATTGTGTTTCGTTAACACAAGACCTCGCGCAGTCAGCCGTTCGGGCTGTACGTATTACTATTGGTTCGAGGTTGCTAGTTTTCCACAATTATAAATCTGCCGTTTTTTAATGATTTATTTACATTTTTTTATTAATCGATTATACTACCAAGACAACCTACCTGCCCCGTGGGTGTCCGGGCTAGAAGAGCCCCCCCACCCCCATTTCATCCCGAGGGTGTCGTCGAAGGCGACTAAGGGAAAATCCGGAAGTCGGGCAGCAGCGGCTTTCGTGTGCTTAACAACTTCACTGCGATCCCCAAGACGCCAGAGCCTAGGGATTACGGCAAACCCCCGCCCCTCCTTATGGGGGAGGCCTTTGTTCAACAGTGGACGTCTTCAGGCTGATGATGATGATGATGATGACTACCAAGACAAAATCATGTCGCTTCGGGAAAATAACCACTAAAAGGACATGTTTTATTTTTGGCCATTAGATGTACATTTATCGAAAAAGAGACAAAAATACCAAGTATTGAGGAAAAATATTCTTTCGTGAATTTAAGCCTGATTTGTTATGTACAAAAAGCAATAGTTTTTCAATAATTGCCATATTTATTCAACATGGCGTCTCATAGTTTGCATAGCCTGCTTTTGTTCTGAAATCATGTCACATCAAAAAATTATATCACGTAGACGTTACGTTCGAAAGGTATGTGTTCTTGTACTATTAACAGTTATTATTATTCTTTTGAACATTTATTCGGATAAATATAAGCAAGTGTGTCGATTTTATCGTTAAATAAATATGTATTCTACTTTTCTGAAGAGTACTTCTGAACGAAAAATTCAAAATGACATTTTATTTTGACATAAACATAACTGAGTGTCACGTCAGTGTCAGTCAAATATCAATTTGAAAGTTAGACAAACGTCATAACTGCAACCGCATTGCTGTCAAAACTCTCACGGCAAACGTCAACCGCTTTTAATTTTTTATTATGTACATATAAAACATTTGATATTATGAAAAAAATGTTACTTTATTCTATTCAGATGTTAGTTTCCTACCTTTCCTAAAAGGTACATGTTATGGCCGGAGTCTCATACAAAAATGAAACATCTCCTTTCAGCGTGTTTATGGAGCAAAACTGTTCGTCACATTCTTGATAAGCAGTTTTGCTCGCGATCGGAAATCTTGATATTATTATTCACGGAAATGAAAACAAGTTAATATTTTACTAGCTTTTGCTCGTGATTTCGTCCGATTGAATTTTTTTTACGAATCCCTATTTTGTTTTGTTTTTTTTTTTATAATAAAATGTAGCTTCATAGTACATGTAGCACTCAAGTATAACGTAGCTTCGTATTAGTGCAAGAATTTACAGATTTGGATCAATAGTTTTGGAAATTAGCTCGAACAAACACGATCTCAACTTTATAATATGTACGGACAGCGTCATCAACTGGTTATCTGAAGAAATTTTAATACATGGGGGGTAACCAGGTGATAACGCTGTCTGATGAGCTTCTGTAAAATCATTAACTATAATTATATTAAAACGACATAATAAAAGCGAACAACAAATTCTTGGGAGAACTTTTGACTTACTGCCAGTCCACTGAATGTGTGCGAAAACCTTAGAAGAGCTAAACACAGGGAGTAAGTACGTTCGCCATACCTAGGGGTCGGTAATTGCACCAACTAGGTACGAAGTGCGGGTAGGTTTGCATTTAGAATCACCGAGTACGCCGCAGCACCGTGTAGCAATCATGATTCGATTATTATAATACACGCAGTGCACGTACATTCGCCTCTGCCTAATCAGGAGTTCGCCATGCGTACAGACGAGCACCCGGGATTATGCATTTATTAGGCTCTATTAACCAACGACTCTGTAATTTGCTGCATTCTTGGTTTTCTATTTAGTTGTGGAATTATTTACATGTGTTTAAACTTATGTTTTTTTGTTGCAGAGCCGCCTAACAACGCGAATCCTCCCGGAGAACTACCCATATCTATTGAGCACCAACATGACCCGGCCATGACGAGCAATTTGACGAGAAACGATGCCAACTGTGACAAAACTGGAACTTGCTACGACGGTACGCTTAATATAAGGTTTATATTGGCTTACGAATGTCAGCATGTAAAAAAGTGAGTGCGCTATATTTACTTCATCGTTTCAGTATCAGTGCTTTGCAAGGACACGAGGATTGCAGTGCAAGTGCGTACTAACAAGCCGTTCAACGGACGCATTTATGCTTTGGGACGCTCAGAGACCTGCAACATTGACGTCGTCAACAGCGATCTATTCCGACTCGATCTGACCATGGCTGGCCAGGATTGTAACACTCAAAGCGTCGTAAGTATTCTTGCCTTGTTTAAAGTGTAGGTACTGAAAACTTACACGCTTAATTTAAGACATTGAAGTCACATGAATGATTCTTTTTTTAGACCGGAGTGTATTCAAACACGGTTGTCCTGCAACACCATAGCGTAGTGATGACGAAAGCAGACAAGATCTACAAAGTCAAATGTACATACGACATGAGTTCGAAGAACATCACATTTGGAATGGTACCAATCAGGTCAGTAGGACGTTCACATCGTATTGCTACAATTTATCGTGAGCAGGTTTTTTAAGTACAATTCATTCAAGAAGTAGGTAAGGTACCGCAAAAATGCAAAGTTAAAGAATTTACCGTATAATATATTCGTGCAAGTCAAGAGACAAGTTACGTGATATGTTACAGTAATATGAAAAACGGGAGCTATTTCGACATGCCTTCATGCCAAGACGATTTGAAATTCCATCGACCTAATATCGTTGCTGCATTGTAAACACGTAACAATTAGATTCACATCAGCAAGATACGGCTGGTGGACGTGATGAGCAATTTAACACGAACATCTGTTCATACGTATTCTTAATGAATTTTGAAAAGCTTGATAGCATCTGGATCGCCGTGAATAGGGCAACGTTATGGCTCTGTTGCATACATGATGATACCGTGCGTTATGACTTGAAGTTCAAAGCAATAAACAATTTTAATATGCATATTAAAGAAGAAAAAGTATCTACTCTGTACGTGATTTGTATAGCAACAAGTTTTTAATGTTTGGTTTATATGGCAGAGACCCGGAGATGATCTCCATTACTGCCGCGCCGGAGGCACCGCCACCACGCATCCGCATTTTGGATGCGCGCCAACGCGAGGTGGAGACTGTCCGTATCGGAGACAGGCTTACCTTCCGCATCGAGATCCCCGAAGACAGTAAGCATATCAACATTATATATACATTACATAACGGTTTAAGGAAAATCTGTGTGCGTTTCTAATGTTTCATTTTGATCTTTCAGCTCCTTATGGCATCTTCGCCCGCAGCTGTGTTGCTATGGCCAAGGATTCTAAGAGCACTTTCCCGATTATTGACGATGAAGGGTTTGTGGATTTGTTAATTAAATACCCATCAGATTATAATTCTCTTTTGAAAAATATTGTTGTAACCTGGTCCTATTGTTTAGATGCCCCTTGGACCCATCGATCTTCCCGGCGTTCACTCCAGACGGCAATGCTCTCCAGTCTGTGTACGAGGCCTTCAGGTTCACCGAGTCATACGGCGTCATCTTCCAGTGTAACGTCAAGTACTGTCTCGGACCTTGTGAACCGGTGAGTGGGACATGATCATGAATTAACAGTTTCGACAGATGGAAACCACATTTTTTTATTTCATATATCTATTAGCAACAGTTAACTCTGTTAGTCACGCTAAAATTACGCAAATGACACGTCGTTTAACATGTTTCTACTTTCTAGGCGGTGTGCGAATGGGGTCGCGATTCTCTGGAGTCTTGGGGCAGAAAGAAGCGTTCGTTGCCCCACAACGAGACCAATGAAGCGCACAGCCAGGAGGAAGATATGAACATCTCGCAGGAGATCCTGGTGCTTGACTTCGGTGACGAGCGACAGAGCACAGATTTCTTGCGTTCCGACAAGCCCGGTGGGGTCGCCTCTGAAGCCAACTATGGAGGTAATATTTTTATGCATCTTATATCTCCCCAATTGTTCAATTATCATTTGCTATTGTTTAACTATTCTGTCTGCATAATGGACAGTTAAGTACCTATTTATGCATAAAAGTCTAATCTATTATTTGCACTAGTTTTGTTTTGTTGTAAGTTCCAGTTTATAATGACCTATTCATCTCCCCCCAGAAAAAACAGTGACGATCGTGGAGCCGTGCCCCAGTAAAGCGTCCGTGTTGTTGCTGGGAGTGGCGTGTGCCCTGTTGGTGCTGCTGTACATCGCGACCATCTTCTGCTACTACATGCGCAAGTGGCTATCACCGCCCAAGCACATGTCGTAATTACATTCACTACAATTCGAGGCTATGTTCACGTTGGTCTTGACAGATAATATTGGACAGTATGGTTCCAATGCTTGTCTTGTATTGACGTACATGTGATACAAATGACTGACGAAGACAATAGTAAACAATGTATTCTCAGACAATATCCGTCCATTTAGTTTAAGTTCCGTGAATATTTTCGTGGTGATAATGATTTGGGAAATTATTTTAACGCCTGTTTAGTATGATTGCTGTAACCACCGCGTGATTTGTATTAAATTTAGGAATAATTTATTGCATTTAGAAGCATTTATTAATTTTAAGTATGGTAGGTAGGTATATGAGTAAATAAAATCACCTTATAAAATCTTACTTTTGTTCCCTTAATACTGCAGTTTAAAGGGTAATCATTGCATTTAATTAGATAATTTTAACAGTTTAAGACAATGCATTTATTACAATGTTTAAGTTAGATGACCAGTTTTTGTACAATTTTGAGTACTCATCATTATCATTAGTTACAAAATAATGTTTGGAATAGTCCCTAAAAATGCTTGTGATTGCTATTCATCATGATTCAATTTTAGGGGATTATTCTGAACAAACTACATCGGTAATGTTATATTATAGGGAAATTCATTATTTAAGAATAATAATAGTCACAACTATTTGCATTTTTTGTAACTCTATGTTAATCATATTGTTTCTTTTTTTTACTACAGTTTGAGGCAAACATACTTATTATCAAAACAAAACTATAACAATTTGTAAATATACGGTTACCTTAATAACTTTGTGCTAAAATGCTTAGTATGGACTTTTGAACTTTCAGTTGGGTTTTGAAGAAATATGTAACACACTTTGTACAACTGTAAAGGGGTACGAACTGAAAATTGTGTTTCTCTTAACCCAACTTGAGACTTCTCTTTATTTATTTTAATTAATTTTTAAATTATCTATTTATTTTACTTTTCATTTAATTAAGAAATGAAATAAACTGTACAAATTTACCATTTTTTTTATTGAGTAACAATGTTCTAATGATCCAAAACGTAAATAAATATTAACACACACACAATTTGTTCCTAAATGATCCTATCAATTCAAATATCAAATGATTTATAAACAAATGATATCATGAGCTTATACACCAGAACGTATCCCTTGAAATCCAATGATGCCTTGTGGTGTAATCACTCATGACAATCAAGATTTTTTCTAAAGAGCGACATTTTGTACCAGTAGATTATTGTAAACACTGTTTAAAACCTCTTCTTGAGTTTTCACATCAATTTCCTCACATTGACAGTCAAAGACTTGGTTAAAGCATTTGACAAAAATTGGTATAATTTTTTCAACAGTGCAATTCACTCCTAATTCGTTGGTGAGTGAGGTGACACCCTTATCTTCAATGCCACAAGGGTCAATATTGTCAAACCATTTTAGATCATTGGCACAGTTCAGTGAGATTCCATGTGTAGTCACATACCTGGATGCATGGATGCCTATGGCTGCTATTTTATTATCATCTACCCATACTCCTGTGTATGGTGATCTGGTGCCTTTTATTCCTGCAAGGGGAAAATAAAATGAAGTAGGACTTACCTATAGGTACTAATAGGTACTAAAAAACTAATTTCTAAAGATAATATTGGCAGTAATATGACAGGCTTTACTGCTCTTTAAAGTTTCTGGAAGATTTTATGTGTAATATGTCTATACCAGTAAATAGGTTATGTTTGTACTGTAGGTGAAGGCAGTCTCTTAAAAGTACAAACATTTTAAGTGCATTTTTAGATTTGGAAATACTTTTTTCTACTTTAGTTTCTTTCCTGACCTACATACCCCGAAGCAAAATAAAATAGAAATGTTTCTCACCAAACTCATTGCAGACATTAATAACAGTCTCCTCCAAGCTCTCAACATACCATCTGACACTAGTTTTGAAATGCTTCAAGTTTAAAACAGGGTATGCAACTAGTTGGCCGGGTCCATGAAAAGTTATGAGTCCACCACGGTTAGTCTTTTTAAAGTCTGCTCCAAGACTACGAAGTTTCAGAATTTGGTCAGCTGTTGTGCAATCTCTGATGCCTATAAAAATAAGTTATGAGTAGTAAACAGAACCTAGATGATGATTTTATAAGAATTTTTGTGAAGGCTGTTTCTGACCTTTTCAAATCACTTTAATAACAGTGGAGAAATTCTGAGATTGTAAATTTTCGGGTTGGGTTTACGATCGAATCCCCTGAATTTAAGGATTCTGACACTGTGGGGGGGTCAAGGGGATTTATCTTAAGCTCTCCCAATCAATTTTAGCCGCCGCCGCGCCGGAGCAGCGTTCTGCGTTAAAATTTTAAAAATAATTTTAAAAAACATTGATAAATCACTAACTATTGCTTGAAACGGAACGTAAAATTCCCAAAAGTCTTACTTTTTTTAAGTTGTGTCTATCAAAATGCGTAAAACGAATCGCTAAGCCGCCATTTTGTGTTACCACTGACAGTGGTAGTTTGGATTAATTATTATTTGGTTTTGTAGCACTTAACAGTTTTGTACTAACTAAATAAATTACTATATAAATTCACATTGTGAGAGCAGGTGCCTGAGATAGGTTTTAGATAAAACCTGTATTTACAAATAATGTTCTGAAAACCGTTTTGAGGCAAGAGCGAGTGAAGCGAGCTCTGGACTAGGGCCACCCCGACTCAGACAGGTTAGGTTAGAAGGGGATGGCAGGGTCCAGTGAGCGACCGAAGCGAGCGAACAGACCCTGCCATCCCCTTTGTGGTTTTTTTTAAACCACCCAGAAATAGGAGCCGTCGACCACCCCCGGCCACTTCCTACCTCCCCGTCTACTATCTACTGTCCCTCCTACCCTCTATTAAGGCGACTAGATACCAAAACTTAATGGGGCTGCAGGGCTCCGTCGGCATCTCCGGCGGGGGGATATGGTGGGGGATGATACCTCTCCCCCCCACCACCCCAAAACCCCCTATCAAGGGGATTTGATCGTAAACCTTACCCAGAAACCCTGATCTATAATACTATATAAAATAAAGAGAAAATATGTTGTACCAGCCTGAATAATAATTAACATGAGACAAGGGCGGGAAGATGATGATGATGTCTATATATTTTTTGGTTATGTCTGTATGAAAAATAGTCGACTAACCAGTAGTGAACACCGGTTTGTGTTCTACAAGCAACAGAGTGTCGAAGTTACTGTCCTGGTTTTTCATTACAGCGTCCAAGTGCTTCCGAGCTAGGGCTGTTTGGATTTTCTGCGCCGTGTCGAAGCTCATCAAACCTAATTTCCATATTCGTACCATGATTAACGGAGTATGTGTTTCTATAATGAATTATAATCGGAATCGAATTATAATTTTCTAAATAATTTATAATTTTTTTGAGCTTTCATAATAATTAATAAAAAAACAAAAACAAATCACGACTTTTACAAATTTGCTATTGATTTTTGTGATATGACATTGACATTGGCATTACATAATTATTAATATGACATTCATTCAGAGTGGGGTTTCTAGAGCCACAATTTTAATTGAATGATATTGAAAATAAATAAGAATTTGGTATTTTGTATAATATTTGTATGAATAAGCAAAATTTTTTAATTCTTTAGTTTTGATGCCAAATTATTTTTAAGTGGTCTATTGTACCGCCATCTATTGTTCCAATAAATAAAGTGTAGTTCAATAGTTAAAGATAGATGGCAGTAACGTGTAACAGAAAAACATTTGGTTGCGATGTCTTACTACAGGTAGGCACTATTAATAGAGATGGCACTACATAATTTATTAAAGAAGTTTAGCTATTGGACAATTGATGGCGCTGTTACAAAATATTGAGACTACCTTCAATTTCTGGCAACAGAATGAGTATAGGTACTTACAACCACAACATCTTTCAGTGGGTTCAGTTTTCGGTGTTCCCTGCCTGTAGGGCGGTGTTTGGCTCGTTACGTAAAACCAGCTGGTAATATAAACATTGTATGCAAGTGAAACTTCATCAATTGAAACGCTTATTAGAATTATTGTAGTTAAAAAAATGTTTGCTAAGTAATTGAGTGCAGTGTTGTTGTGACAGAAGTGCCCCAGTAAAGTTATGGTATATAATCCCTAGGATCTAGGGTTTAGTGAAACATAACTCTTATGTTAACGGTGTTACAGTTACATGTCGTGTTTAGACAAGGTGGTAATGAAATCAGAAATGTGGTGCTCTCTCAAGCGATGACAACAGGGGTAAATAGTTTTTGAAATAACGTGTATAGGTACCTGATTTAACATGTCCGATTTTCAAGCGAAAAATTATTTTCATAACCGTATTTTACCTACCTGAGTAAATAAACATAGGTACCTACTTATCTTAGGTAAAATTAGATAATGTTTTGGCGGCAATTCTTATAAACTACGAACCATAAATGTTCGTTCATTGTCAGAAGACAGGATTAGGGTCAGTAAATGAATAAGAGTGAAGACTTACCCATCTAGGTATTAACAATAAAGATGTTGTTAAATCAAATACCTACTTCCTATGATATTATTTCTGATAAAGCACATCGCGTTACAAAACATTGAAAGTTATGTAAGATATTTATTCATTAGATATTAGATATTTAACATACTTAACTAGGTACTAAAAAGTTACGATTATTCATTTACTTACCTAATAAGGTAAATGAATAATCGTAACTTTTTCAGATCAATTTAAGTATCTGATAGACCTGTAGGTACCTACTGATAGAGGAGCCTGGATTTACATAGGTACAATGATTTTAATATAATATCATTGCATAGGTAATTAATATTCAATGCTATGGCTACATAACATCACTGCAAAATGTTTTGGCGGTATGTAGTGACAGGCAGGGCCCATTTAGCGTAGTGCTCACACTAGGCTTAGGGAACTAGGGAGTTATGATATGATTATAGTGTACCTAGGGTAAATACGCTAAATGTCGGCCCCCTTACCGATTTTCTAACTTTGGATCGCTCTGGCTCCATCAGTTTGCAACGAACAATGATATAACGAAGGATACCTTGTGATGCGGTTTTAGATAGGTTGATAAATCTATTTTATGTTTTTGGGCATAGGATTGTCTTTTCTATTAAAAGCAAAACGTATTAAGGTTTAAATGCATCGAGAACGAAAAAACCCTAAAGTCGGCCGTTTACGGCCCATTGTCGGTCGCGTTTTCCCCAAATGTCGGCCGGGTATAGGATGTTTTAAAATATGACAATGAAAAATGTATTAATAATACCTATGATTTATCCCATTACTTATTGCCTCAAGAGCTTATTTTATTTTAGTGTGATTGTAACTGCATAATTTTCCTTCTTTCCGTGAAGGCCCTGCATGTCCCTGCTCTGTCATTGTAGTACTTTAAATTAAAAGTATTAAGTAAAAACGAGCTTACCATCTAAAGGCAGCTTTTTGTCCCAAGCTGGTTAATAAAAATCATTTAAAGATTTTTTAAGCTAGTAAACATGGGTTTAATAGGTAGCAAGTTCCAAATAGCAATTTATATTTGTATCCCAAACCATATTTAGCTATCATAAACATGTTTTCAATATTGTAATACTTTGTAATTAATTTAACTCAATTTTATAATTAATATCAACTCTACACAAAACTTAACCTCTTCATAAGTTTATTTATAAATTATAACAATACATATTAAATTTTGAGAAAATAAGTTTGATAAATATATTAAAAATGACTACCCGCACAATCAGTGAAAAAATAACAAAAGTAAACCAGCCTGTATAGTGGCGCTCGAATTCGAAGCTGGCCGACATTACGATCTTTAATATTTCTAAAGTCGGCCTCTGTTTTGTGAACCTTATTTCTCGAGATTCAACTAATATCACCCCGGCCGGTATTTGGCGATTAAACGTAAAATAGGTTTATTTACCAGATAAGCTTTGCAAATTCTCCTATTATGCCAAAGGAATTGATAGTATTGCAGTTTATAAAACAGACTACATTTACTTTAAGTCGGCCCCGGCCGAGAATCCGGTTTTAAACCGAAACTGCTATTCTAATGGCGGCCCCCTATTTTTCTCTTAAACCAATACGCAAAACATTAAAAAAACCATCTCAAAATATAATAAAACTAACTTATTATTGATAACAAAGCTTAAAACAATAAAAAAGAATGTCTTATCGTTGTAATACCAATCCCCGAAGCGTGGGTATTCACAGCAAGTAAGCTACTTTTACTACGAATTTGACACTTCAACGTCGGCATCGCTACGGACGCTCGAACGAATGACGAAATCGAATAGTAACGGTTCGTACGTATAGAATATGAACTAAGGATGCAATTCGAGTGGCAAAATTGCCACTTAATTACCTTGTAAATGAATGCAAGTTAAAAATGTGCAGACGGCCGAGGATTGGGGGGTGGCCGACGTTTGGCGTATTTACCCTATATACCTACGTGCGTGTATAGTGTCATATAGCTGCCTGCTTAGTATTACTAAGCAGGTAGGTGCTATAACGACCGGGACAGGTTATATCTAAGTACCTATGAAGTACCTACTATTGATTGATGCACAATTAATATCTTTAAAACTTCGTATATTTGATTATTGAAATACCTATATTTAGTTCTACCTGACAGCCCATATGACGGTCGTCAAGTTCTTCTTCTTTTCTGCTTCTAAAAGAGTTTATCTCATACCTAATCAAAACCAACACAAATAATGTTGGTTGTATTTCTCGAAACCAGCCAGTCTCCACCACAGTGATGGTCTATAGTTGAATTTTTCAAGCTTTAGCTTTTTGAATGAATCGTGGAAGTTAGAAGTTGGTCATACAATTATTTTTATGTGTAGTCTATATACCTAATTAAATCTTGAATTTACTTCTCTCATCTCGATAGGAGCTTTCACAAATTTTCAGTGCTGCTGTGCAATTCTGTAAGAATTCACTCGCTAATTCGAATCCTATCTCATTTCCGATTTCACTTACCTGAAGTGAAAAATATTTGGTATTCGCTTAAATAGTAACGAAATAATAGTTCGCTTCACCTATGTTGTCAGTTAGTAGCGCTAGCGTAGTTTTCATCGAGTTACAGACTACTTAAAACAGTTTTCACCGCGGAATCAGAAGTGAGAATTGGAGTGAGTTCTTACAGAATAACATAGCTGGTGTAAAAATATTAAAAACTTTCTTTACTTTCGTATGATTACATCGTTACTAGTAGGGAGGCGTCCCTACGCAGGGACCGCCGAGTGACCCCGGGCGGTGGGGTATTGCTTGCTGCTCGCCCTGGTGCAACAATGAAGAGGCGTCATGAGCTTGAGACGGACTGTGGTGAAGACTTATGAGTTATGGGCTACGGTTACAATATCTGGGCTTAATATATATTGGTTTGTGTTATCTACATTAAGCTAACTGCGACCGACAGTGATTACATGACTTGGTTTTGCAAGGTTGAGAGCATATTGTCCAATCTAAATGGAATTATATTGATGTTAGGTGACCTTAACTTAAAACGCGCATCTGTAAATGTTAATAACTAGGTATTACTGTTATTTCTAAATCTTTTGTGATCTGGCAGACATGAATGAAATGATGAATATGCGTCGGAGTAAGTTAGATGTGTTGTTGGCCCGGGTAGGTACCGGAGTAAGCTGCAAGCATGTCGAAGGAACGGAGCTGGTCCCGATAGATTTGTCAAGTATCACCCTCCGTTATATGTTGTGGTAACAATCGCAGCGCTTAAGGCGCTAACAAGCGACTTTTGCAGATTTTAAACTGACAATCACTTCAAAATGTGCACAATACTATCTTTCATTTAATTTTTTCGACTATACTTTGTGAGTTTTGGACGCAGCGCATACGATTCTCTGGTCGCTCAAGGTCGCCGGCGTATATCGTCGCCAAAGACTATAAAACCTATTCTCTTTGATCGTCGCCAAACATTAGAACCTTGCAACGTTGATCGAAGCAGCGATTGGAACTTTCCTAAAGGAGACTATACACTTCAAAGGGACCAAATTTGCTCTGCTCCATGGCTAGAAGTTCTTCATTGCAATGATGCACGCTTTGCTGCTGGTAAGTTTTACAAAATGGGTGAATTGCCCAAGCAAACAAAATACACGGCAATCCTGAGAACGGTAGTGTAATGTGCTGGTTTATGATTTTGTAATTTTTTCCTTGGCAAAAAAAATATTGAGTAATGGCCTCAATGACATAAAAAAAAAATTACAAAGTGTCATTTTATCATCGCGGTGACCTGTCCGAAACCCAATTCCGCTCATGAAATATCTTCCCCTGCAATTATAGTTATTATTTGGAATTAAATCGACTTTAGTATTATTCAATTACCTATAATATTATTGTCAAACAAACATACATACATACAACAACAACAACAACAACATACATTTGACAAACAGTCAAGTTTTGTCCTGAAAAAAGTTATCATTTTAGTGGACAGTAAGTTTTAGTAGAATAGTTCCGTCAACATTGCGTTGTTGCGCCCCCCTTGCCTTTCCTAAAATCTGCCTCAGCTCGTCGGTGCGCGCGCACCGGTCACAACGTCATTGTAGATTCCCGCCAAAAAGTAAGTTTATCATGCCAGTGGTATGGGGACCAGTGTTGCCAACTGCACCGTAATTACGGTAAAAACACCGTAATCAGGAAAGATTTACCACCTACCGTAGGAATATAATTACGGTAGTAAAATACACCGTAATACCCAATGAAGAGCGTATTTATTTTTAAATGTTGTAGGTAGATAAATATGATAATCTATTTACTAAAGTAATTTTAGCGAGTTTTAATGATATTTTTTTTTACGTTAGGGTATTTTCCTTTTCTCCTACCGACAACACTGTTTTATATTTCGGGAATTCCCCAATAGCGCGGTACCGGCTTAGAGATATTACACGAACGAAGTCGGTGGTACTGTATGTATTAGAATTGCAATGTATACTTAGAACTTTTTAATTTACCCAGTTTATTTGTATTTTAATCGACTGAGAATTCATTCACATTACGTAAGAGTTTCATGTGTTGTTTTGTGTAAGATCTGAAAATTTTAGAAGATGGAGAGTGATAGCGGTTGCGCTACTGATCGAGAAGATAGTCTAACCAGTACCAGCTAAGAGAAAGCGTTATAAGCAGAAGTTTCGGGAAGAATATATATACAACGTAATTTCGGGAAATCTACCGTACTTTTAGAAGAATTCTACCATCCGCTAGATTTCAAACTTGGCAACACTGATGGGGACAAAAATGGTTTCATTTCGGTAGCCGGTATAACTCGTGCTAGATTAATTTAATTTATTTCAAAATTGTGTTTTAAATTCGCCGTATGTACTGTTTTGTTTGAGTAGTATTGACATTTTGATAATGATTTTAATTCGGAGTATAATGTAAAACTAACCTCTTTTTATCATCTCGGTGTTATCATTTTAGTGAATTCGGTGGACTGTAATACCGATAACTGTTCACGGAAATGAAATGTATCTCCGAAATGATAAATCCATAAGTTTTAGAGATCCTTGTGTCAAATATTAAACCATTTCAGTTTTGTGATATACTTTTACCTAGAGTGTTGGTTCGATATGTCGGGTGTATTTGATGTGCAGGTATTTCTGTATAAAATATCTAGTTAGTAAATGTATAATAAGTATACTTCTAGATACACACAACGATAAAATTGAGAAGTTTTACTTATATATACCTGTAAGAACACCATTCTCGTCTCGTTAACAATAGGGTATTACACCAATTTTTGAAAAGTGTCTCAATGAAATTCTATAGTGCTAATATGCCACCAAAAAAAAACATACAATTTTTATTCAATCTATAAGTGCCATAAAAATGCATCTAAATTTTAATTTTTCAAATTTCGCGCGTAGTTTGACGAAAACGCCTCTTACTGGACGCCATATTGCTAAGCGTAAATGACGTCAGTTCGTTTTGTGTCAAATGCGCTAATATTAATTATGATTATTGTATATAATTTAAAAATAATTAAAAGCATATTTTGTAATAGGTGTAATAATGAAAAAAATACGTTAGTTACGAAAATAATAAAAGTACAAAGCCTATATTACGCCAATCGGTTGACTGACAGTTGTCAATTTTTTGTTTACACAGCCGTATGGCGTAATAACATGGCCGCTACTATTTCATGGTGTTTTATAACAGATTAAAAATACTGAAAACTTTGAATTGAATTTAAAAATTGGTTTTGTTATTTTATGAACTAAAACTTACATTTTCCGACTGCGTTAAGCCTAAACTGTCTCAATAACATATTTATAGATTTTTTCTCGTATAGAGTAAAATACCCTATTTAACTAAATTATAGGTACCTAATATTTTTCTCTGAGATAATAGTTAGATATTGTGTTTACTAAATGGCATTACAAATAAAGTCGTCATAACACTAAGAAACTTCTAGCTTTCTAATCGCGCTTTGTTCAGTCTTTTGAAAATTAAGTAAATTAGCAGTTACTACTACCTACTCATTTATTCATAGATACTGATTACTACTGTAGTCAATTAGTATTATAAAATGACAAATAAACTCAATTTCGCAAATATGTTCTGTGTTCTGTTTCCGAGGTACAAAAGGATCTCTCGTGTAATTGCATTCTATTGCATTCTCTGACCAGTTCCACTATAAACAGATCTACTCCTTCTTCTGTTAACAATTTTTGTAGTAAATTTGCAGTTATTTTTGGTTCTCTAGTGTTTCAACCGCTTTTTTTTTAAATTTAATTTGACTTTATTAGTGTTTTAAT
The DNA here is from genome assembly GCA_947361185.1 of Charanyca ferruginea. Taxonomy (NCBI): domain Eukaryota; kingdom Metazoa; phylum Arthropoda; class Insecta; order Lepidoptera; family Noctuidae; genus Charanyca; species Charanyca ferruginea. Next base: position 11,884,811 of record OX376059.1, on the reverse strand, counting down.
TTTTAAATTCGGAAGTGCTGTGCATTCCTATAAGTGACAAGTTTACTGTATTCTAATAAGTTTAAACAGATTGTTGTAAGTGTATTAGTGAATAAGTCGTCGTTGGAGAGCCTTAATAAATAAATAAAACTAAATAACAAACAAGAATAGATAGATAGTAGATACATAACTAGATTCGTTCGAGACAAAGTAAGGAACCCTCCTAACTACGCAGACGATGTTCTTAGCTGAATCATTTCGGCGGGCTAATTTCATTCCGGTGCACAGTCTAAGCATTTCAGTGGCGTAATTATCATTTCGGTGGTCATTTTTATCATTTCGGTGGACACTTTTCATTTCAATGGACTTCCAAAAATTCAACCTAAAATATTTAAGTAAGTTTTGATGATATTTGATGTCCACTCGCGCACATGGTACAAATAAGGGTAAAGTTTTTTATGTTACTTAATATATCTAGATAGCATTGTTATTAAACAATCCTACCGAAATGACACAATAAAAATCACTTGTTGAAAATCACCCAAATACTATATAATTTATTTGACTCTCTTCTATTCCAAAAAAGAAGAGAATTAATAGTGGTAATGATGCGAATTAATATACCTACGCGGAGTTTAGTGCTTAACGTTCGGATCTAAAAGTAAGAACCCAGGAAGCCTACAGTTTATTCTGCAATCAGGCCGAATAAAATGTACGTATAAATCCGCGTCAGTTCTGGCAGCATGTTTGCAGCCTCAGATCAAAGGGTGGTCTCATTCGAACCCATTGTTGTACACAATGGGGAGACTAGTTCTGGTGTTAGAAGGCTGAAGCATTCGCTCGCTACTCTGCTAGCGTGTTTCTGTCTGACACACCCGAGTTGAACCCATCGCACCTAACTGTGAGGAATCAGAGCGTAAATATACCTCTTCCTATCAGGATCCCTCCTCAGGATGTAAATAAGGGCATAGCCAGATTGAAATCCTGTAGCTCGATCGGCCCTGATAATGTTTCTGCCTTTATATATATAACATTTTAGACCAACTTAAATTGACAGCTTTTATTAATATAAGTCTCTTTCTTGTTTTATTGGAGAGAAAGAGACATAAATAGCTTAACTTTAGTTTAGTTCGTGCACAACAGAATTGGCACCAGTACCTACATACTTAGGTAACTACCTGCCGCAGAGTACCGCACAAAATGCCCATTCTCCACCAAATTAGTGTGAACATAAAACGCATCATCAAAGTTGCCTTTCATCGGCTGTAGTTTTTATTTAGGGGTTATTGACCGATCGCTGCCACCGTGTGCACGGTTCAAAACCACTAGTAAGGTAAACAAGTGTCTAAAGTTTAATTGGTGAAGCAGGAAGGCGGCGCGGTGCGGCGTCCTGTTGCTATAAATAGTTCAATAGCTTCGATAGGGCTGATTGTATAGGGGAGCGTACGGTGCGTAAGCGCAATTTTATAAAAAAATTGTCACGCGTGACTAAAATGCAATATAGGTACTTAGGTGCCTACCTAAGAAAAGGTTAGAGGTAGGTATAACATTGATCGCCATGTTGTGCAGGGCACTTCGTACTCCACACACCACGGCATAGGTACCTACGCCTCTAGTTGATGGGTTTTTAATTGCAGCACTGCGTAGTAGTGACAGTTGACGAACTAATACGACGTACCTACCTACCGACATTTGTGTGTTGGATATTCTTTACCTTCATTGATACAATTGGTAGCATACCTACTAAGTAATTATTATTTAACAAATAATCGTTTTGATTGTTTGAAACATTAGAGTTACGAGGGAAGTACCTACCTACCTTAGAAATTCAAGGAATAACAAAATCGTTATTGTACCTACTTACTTATCTACTTAGGTAAGGAACATTGTAGGTCTTTGATTAGTTTTCCGAATCATGGACATATTAGAGCATGTCTAGTTTCCAGACTTCGAGAAATCAGCCGTAGAGATAGTAGGAACCTACCTAGTACCCTTGGTATAAATTGTATAGGGCACATCTGCATTCCGGAGTCTTGGCGATAAGTTTACACTTGACATTGGGGTCCTCTGCCCGTCTGCGGCATAGTCTGCATACCGTCTGTTGCGGTTTGTGGACATTTTTTTTTATAAGGAATCGTTTGTCGAATAAGTAGGTCCTACCTATCTGTTGAAAGCTTTTTATTGGAATACTACGATACTTACCTTGGTATTCGTGTTGTATTCGGGAAAATTTTGTAACATAGGTAATATAAATATAGGTATGTGATATAAAATGATTGGGTAATGAAAAGTTGCAAGGGTAGGTACCAATGCCTTGAAGTCATAACATTATAAAAAATTCAAAGTCAAAGCATTTATTTCAATTAGACCATTAAATTTCAATTAGACCATTAAAAGGCACTTTTGAACGTCATATAAGAAAAGAAAATCTAGTTGCTCCTTCCAAAAGGTAGTTTCGTTCTCCATACGTCCATACTTACTCTTCTCAGATTATGAAACACCAGGCAGATAGACCGCGCGAAACACTGAGAGTGAAGCCACAAAAGCAAATACAAATTCAATAGAGAATACCTACAATTCACTTCGCTCTGTACTGACACGAGTCGGTACAGCACGAAGCGAAGCATCGTTACAAAAAACAAATACTAATACAAAATCAAATTCAAAAACGAATACAATCACGAGATTGTAGGCATTCGTTTTTGAATTTGTATTTGCTTTTGTGGCTTCACTCTCAGTGTTACGCGCGGTCTATCTGCCTTTTGTTTCTTAATCTGAGTTACTCTTTTAAAATAATTGTTTACAGTATTTTACATTTACAGGAATTCTATAATTATACGTGAATACTACTATGTACTTTGCATAAATAAAAACCACTACCTATATTAGAGTCTGTACAAAGTATAACAAATTAAGAAATGACAGCTAACATTGTTTACATATTAACAAATATAGAACTAGACGACCACTACCCCTAACATTTAAAAGAAATAGTGTGTGATACATACGCAAGTACCTAATTTATAAGTACGAAAAAGCATAAAAATTATTAAGTAAAAATTAGAAATCAGTTTGATTTTGTCTAGACTGTAGATTGTCCTATGGAGTCGGACCAGCAAGTTTCCAAACATTCTTATGTTGGATATAATCCTCTAAACTGTAATATGCTTGTTTACAGAGTGTACTTTTAATATAAGTATGTTTTAAATTTTCTTTCATTTAGTTTCAATAGGTATATTCACTAGGAATTTTGTTATAACACTTAACACAGAACCCCATTAAAGATTTATGAAGTTTAAACAATCTAAAATTTTAATTAAATTCATGTTTTCAAATTATAATTTTAAGATGCCGTTAAGTCTCGTGCTATCTCTATCACTTTATGTCAAAATGTGACAGCACCAGGCTTAACGGCATATTAAAATTAAAATTCAGTAGCGTTTGAGTAAGTTTACTTACAGAATTTTGTTGCCACTTATCACCGTACCTTACCTACCCCATATTTATAAAGATGTATGTACATACTTTATTAGACAATCTATAAAATATGACTGGCAACAGCGTGACTTAGGTACTGCTTCGTTAACTTCAACGCGACTTAAACTATGTCAGTGGTGAGTAGACAACATTTTCAAGACAAGACCCTGTTTGGAGTTTAGGTGCCACTTTTCATCCTATTTTTCCTGTTGGATAGGATTCAAAAGGCCATAACTTTTGAAATATTCGGGATACCTGCTACTACTTTAGTTCAACTATCATTAAACTGTCTAACATAGTATTTAGGAGTGCGGTAATGTGCGGGCGGGCTCGTTGCCATAGCGACGGCGCAGTAGGCCTGCACGCCGTGACGCGAATCACAAACGCTGCTCGATCGATGCCGACACACACTTTTTTTCATATCACCTTCGGGATGCTGGAGTACGCGTTGTCTTATGGAGCTCTTGTGAATTTATACTTCGTTGCTTCGTCCTTCGAGATTAAGATAACAATGTAGTAATACGTCTAAGATATCGCCTTTCATCCACTAAGTTAGAGTTTTTTTTTTTTTTTTTTTTGTGGGTATTTTGTCTTCCTATTAGTTGTGCCTGTACTGTCACTCATTCGCGTTTTAGTGCGTCGCCGATCACCACGTTCTTTTCTTCCTTTTACTTAAATAGTGCAAAAAAGATGCCAAAACGTAGTTACAAGCACGACGACAGTGATTATATCAGAAAATGGATTCGAAAACTCGAAAAGAAACTTTAAAAGTGTCAAACCGTCGCGCGTTCGAATTTGTTCCGAGAGTAGATAGTAGCTCGTCGGCGAATATTATGCCATCGCCAGCACTATCGCACCATGAAGGTAAGTGTTATTAGTACAAACTTAAGATATTGTGAATAGTTTTTCGGACTATATCCGTATCATAATCTGACATGACGTCATATCCCAAAATGTGTTGTGTACATCTTATGGGGATGTTACCTTCACATAATTTATGAATTTCTATGTTCATTGGGTGAATATATTAATATACATATAGGTATAATAAGTGATTGTGTACATTTGAAAGGAATGTTACCTTCACATTATTTATTGACCTACTTATATCCGTACCTACGGACTAAAACAGTGTCGTGGATAGTTTTAAGGACTATCGCCGCTCTAAAACTAGGACTTAATTTTTAATTCTGAGAATCGATATGAATAATAAACTTGGTGTTGTGGATAGTTTTTAAGGACTATCGCCGCGCTATTTTATTTCCGATTCCTACATTCGGTACCTTTTATATCCCAGCTGAAATGGAAGTTCAAGCCGAAGTCATGTCACTTCCGATTATTGACTCAGATGAGCCCAAACCGGGTACGTCAACATTGACTATACCTACATGATGTCCCTGCTGCACAAGCAATACAGACAACGCAGTCGGAACTACCTGTTCAAGTAGCACACGCTGGACGAAGAGATTCTGAATCTCTTAGGTGAAACTCCATAAAAAAAAAAAAAAAAAAAATAGAAATAAAAATAATATAATTATATATATATATATATATATATATATGGACCAGATATTAGAGACCGCTTTATTAGAGATGCTGATACAAAGCATTAGAGAATAAGCAGGTGCAGGTCGCAGCAAGTACCTATATCTTGTATCAGTGAAGCCCTCAGTACCTACCTATACTCTTTTCTTCAGATTATAAACATCAGACAGTAATAAATTTACTGATCGAATCCGGTCGACTGATGTATTGTGTGACTCACAACTGCGAGTCCATGACACGACGTAGTTTCATATAATAATAATAATTTTATCTATTATATTGTTCGAGAACTGAAAAAAATATAAAATAGATCAATTGTTTAATACAAAAATTTATAATTTCCTATTTGGTGAATAGCTGACCGATACTCTAAAGGCTCCAAAAGCTATATCAAAATCAGGTGATAAAATTAAACTACACACATCAGTCAGAAGACCGGCACCAGCGTAGAGACCGAGACAGACCCCTGCTCAGACTTTAAACCAGAGGCCTCCGTTCCCGACAGCGCGGCAAGCAGGAACAGCGAGGAGTACAGCGCCTGCGCCGCGCGCTGAGTAGCAACCGCGACAGCGGCCGCGCTTGCAGCAGCGCCAAGCCCCGCGCCGCCGCTAGACCTACGTTCCGCAGGTCGGTTACTCTACTTTTATGATCAATGGCAATTGATAACCAATAACCTCGTTATATTATCATGGATAAAGGGTTACAAGATACAGTTTACTAAGCCGGTTTTTCACATGAACCAAGTTTACTTGCATTATCATTATCTGAGTCCTTTAAATACAAGGTGGCCATCACTGATCTTATAAACAGTGAAGCTATATCACATTGTGAACCATGTGAAGTACAGTTTCTTTCTAGTTATTTTCTAACTAAAAACCCCAGTGGCACAAGATTTACATTAAACTTAAAGTCTTTAAACAAGTACATCATATTCATAACAGAACATTTTAAAAGAATGCCTATTTTCTCGTATCTATACATCCGACATATAGAAAGTACCTACGATTTATGTACGAGGGCAAGATTTACCAATTTAACGTTAATACGTTAAACGGTAATCCGTTTGGTCTAAACACAGCTCCATTAGTGCTTACAAAGTTATTAAAACCGGTTATTTGTTTACTGAGATCATTAGGGTGTTTGTCATCTATCTACTGACTGATCTCTGACTAATGACATTTGTATCATTTCTTATAATTATCAAGATTGCGTGGAAAATATTTTACGAACATAAAATATTTTGGAATCCTTAGGATTTATACCTAGTTAACATTAAAAAGAGTAGTATGACTCCGAGTAAAGTTTGCAAATACCTAGGTTTTATGATAAATACTAAAGTATTTCATGTTAGCCTCCCTAAAGAAAAACGAAATTTAATTATAATACAAGAGTTACAAAAATCTATTGATACCGCAGTCAATCCCATTAGAAATGACAGCTACTGTCTATAAATATTTTCAGATGCAAGCAAAAAAAAAAAAAAAAAAAAAAAAAAGGGTGGGGGCGGCATGTGGTGAGGACACCGCGCGCCAGTGGCCAGTGGAGTAACAGAGTCTAACAAAAATATTAACTGTCTAGAACTCTTGGCTGCTTTCTTGGGCTTACAAGCCTTTGGAAAAGGATTAAAAAATTCAGGTTTTACTACGTGCTGACAACACAACTGCTATTTCGTACATCAACCGTATGGGTGGAGTAAGATTTCCACGTTTAACTAAAATCACAAGACCCTTGTGGCAGTGGTGTGAACTTGTGAAGCTCGCGGTATATTTGTATTCGCTTCATTCATAAGCTCAGAAGATAGCAGATGCTGAGTCCAGAAAATCTCATCCCGATACCGAATGAATAAAGATCACGCTTTTGATAAGATTGTGAGGGCTTTTGGGCAACCAAAAATTTATCTTTTCGCATCAAGGCTAAATAACAAATGTGTTATGATGTACGTCTCATGGAATAGGGACTCTGGAGCAATCGCTGAGAATGCCTTTACTTTAAACTGGAAACATCTTTGTTTCTACGCATTTCCCCCTTTCGCGGTTATATTAAAAGTATTAAGAAAAATAATATAATTATGACCAGGCAGAGGGTATTGTTGTGGTACCATTATGGTTCACGCAACCCTGGTTTCCACTCTATCAAAAACTTCTTTGTTCTAAACTCATTCAATTCAAACTGTCTGCTAAAGTGTTATTTTTTATTTGTAACAGTGTCCCCAAGCTCACGTTAATTGCAGGGTAGGTAGTTACCAGGACGTCACTACGAAACAGAAGAGTACCGCCGTCAGCTTTAGATATGATAGCTTCCTTATCTGAGAAGTCAATTCAACAATATGACGTTGCAATTTGACGTTGGGTAAACTTTTGTAAAACTCACAGTATCGGAATACATGAGGCGTCAATTCCAATGGTAATGTATTTTTTTACTGAATTATTCCATTCCGGTTTACAATACGGAACCCTAAACAGCCATCGCTCCGCTCTGTGTTTGATCTTAGGATCGAGACTTCGAGAGTATGGGTCTGATGATCGCGTTGCTAGGCTATTCAAAGGTTTTTACAGACTTCGTCTTCCAGCCCCAATATATAATATCACTTGGGACCCTTCATTAGAATTCTTATCGTAATGGTACCCAAATAAAAAATTAAGTTTAGAATTTTTGACCAATTCTATTATTCTAACTATGCTCATTCTTGTAACGGCACATAGGGTGCAGACCATTAATAAAATAAAATTAAAAAATATAACTGTCAATGATCATCTTAATATTTATCAGTATGCGATCTGATAAAAACATCCCGACCTGATTTATCTCAACTTTGTTTAAATATCCCATTTTACAAAGACCGGCCGGAAAATATCCTGCTGAGGTGCTAATAGCGTATATAGGTAGATAGGACAACATTTTTGAGAAATAATCTCAGAAAGAATGCTAATAATCTTTTATAAGTATTAAAAAACCACATAATTTAGTATCCACAAATACCATCAGTCGATAAATGAAATATATTATCAATGAGCGGAATTGACACATCAATATTCTCTGCCCATTCCACCAGACACGCAGCCACCTCAGCCGCTCATGGAGCTGGTGTCATTATTGACATGATACGAAAAGCAGCTAGGTGGAGTAACAGCTCCAATACCTTGCCAATGCTTTGTCTTTGCTAGGTATTACCACAGAGATGCTCAATGTGAACAAACTGATCAATTTGCCTTGTCAATCCTAACATCTGATTGAAGTTAGAAGTAATTAAAACCTTAATATCTACCCCCAATTAAAGAAGAAGTTCTACATCTTAGTTTTATAAAACTAAGATTTAATGTTTGATTAGTATACATAATGAAGTATAAAAACGCAGTGTTTTAATATTTCACCATCTTTCAAAATCTACATTGTTATCTTAATCTCGAAGGACGAAGCAACGAAGTATAATTGGAGATTAAACGAACTTACCTGAAGTGAAGTTCTATCCAAATTATACGAGTTGCTTCGTCCGAAGAGATTAGTTCCCTCCCAACCCTATGACCCAATACGTTAAGTGAAATATTAAAAAAGGGGTTCCAGGCTTTCAACTAAATGAGTGACAGTACAGGCACAACTAATAGGAAGACAAAATACCCACAAAAAAAAAAAAAAAAAAAAACTCTAACTTAGTGGATGAAAGGCGATATCTTAGACGTATTACTACATTGTTATCTTAATCTCTTCGGACGAAGCAACTCGTATAATTTGGATAGAACTTCACTTCAGGTAAGTTCGTTTAATCTCCAAGTATGTCAATTTTAATAAAATAAGAAAAAAGTCAGAACAGATGTTAAACGAAAGTTAAAGAATATCATTTTAAAATCAATTTTATATAATTATCTTGGATGTACGAGAAAATTCTATCCTTTGGGTAGGTAAGATTAATTAGGAGTAAACATAAACGGATCATGTTACAATGCCTTAGGTCTTAAAATTTATAGTACTAGTCAGTACCTTTCAGAATGGTCAATAATGGTGTGTATTCATCACAATCAACGAAGCTCACAAAATCATAGAAATAATACATTTGAAGTACCTAAATACATCAAATAAAAACCTTAAAATGTCGATTCCACTTTTTGTTTCTACTTAAATATAAAAATAATAATCTATATGTCGGAGACAGTTTATTAATCACATTGCGGGTGTTAACTAAATTTGTTATGATTTGTGTTTCTTATTGTCAATTTATGTGATTTTTTATCAATTATTGTCTATTAATTCGAAACATGATTAATTGTGTGTGCACACTGATTTGTGGTTACTTTATTTCGATAATTGTTATCGATGGTTTTATTCAAAACAATTGTTGACACGTTACTTTGAATGTAAAACGAATTACTTTATGAAATCACTATTGTTTATTCATAACAATTATTAGTGTGTTATTTGATTACAGATCTTATTAGATTCAGCACATTTTAGTGTTTTGTATCAAGTAAACGCGTGACGCACTTCCGTGCGCATGGGCAGACTTGTATGGAGAGGTTGTAAGGTGGGGGGCATCGCCTTATAAAAGAGCGTGCACTCCGTAAGTATGGCAGTCGATCCTCGGATTCGACTCAGTAAAGAGTTCCTGCTCCCGACAATACTGTCGGTTTACCTGGTACAGCGCTGCTGTATATTCACATAGCTGTATAGGCTTGCTGCTAGCGAGCGATACACTTTGTATTTGGGTGGCTTATGCTACTGTACGAACTATGAACCTTAAGGGTTTGTTCGTTTATCATTGGGTGGCTTATGCTACTGTACGAACTATGAACCTTAAGGGTTTGTTCGTTTATCATTAGGTGGCTTAGGCTGCTGTACGAACTATGAACCTTAAGGGTTTGTTCGTTTATCATTGGGTGGCTTAGGCTGCTGTACGAACTGTAAACCTTAAGGGTTTGTTCGTTTATCATTGGGTGGCTTGGCCACTGTACGAACTGTGGGACCTTAATGGTCTGTTCGATTAACTGTATTGTTGCTGTACCTTTAACTTACTTTATTCCTGTTACTGATTACCATTTGTATTGTGTTTTCTGTACTAATAGTGTGTAATAATTGTTTTTACAGGTCTTGTTTATCCCTAATAGGATAATGGGAACGCCTATAGTCCTGACGATGTACTATACCGCTCGGCACTCCTCCTCGATCGCACCTGACGATCCTACATCAGAAGTGGGATAGCCTCTTAATGATTACGCATGGCTTCCCTAATTATCGTATGTCTTTTCCACTCTTGTTATGACAGCTTCCTCTCTTGGGATTACCTAGCGCAGAGCTAAGGCTGTTTTAATGGCATTCATAAATCACCTACCCACATTAATTTCATTGTTTGATTTTACATACTTCAACAGAAGTGTCAAGCAAATTGCTGTTTGTACTGTACTGGCCCATGTTTTTGAAATTTCATTTCCCGTGCTCATTTACTACCGAATTACATGAGGTTTAAACTTCAACAAGAACTGAGTGTCTTGTCCCATTTTAAGAGTAAGTCTCATTTTCCTCTGACCTACACATTTCTTCTCAACCCTCTTAGGTTCAAACCAGGTACAATAGTATGTCACTTTAGTGACTACCGGAGAACAGCCGGGAGGTTCGAGTGAAGATACTGTGAGTCAGTTTTCGAGCAACTAATCATCCGTGATAAGTTGAAGTCCGTGATAAGATAAGTTTGATGTACCCACCACTGATGTTCTACAACTATCTGGTGAGACGCTTCCATTTTGTTATGACTCTGGGTTTGAATGTACCTACTTTCATTACTGATACATGTGTGGCAAACTTACTTGTATGGTCAATATAAAGTGAAGTTTCATGTAATACCGAATGCTTATTCAAATCATAGTATCATATTATGCCGTGAGATATTAAATTTAGATTTTGGGGTTATTATAACCGAATGTATTGTTACCATTACAAAAGTTGAGAATGTAACAGCTATGCTCTATTCCTGAAACTCCGAATAAAATTGATACTGATAATTATTCCATCTGAATATAAATCAGTGATAATACAACTATGTCAAATAGTGGGTTTTTAGCTAAACAAATAGGTAGCGTGATTCTGAGGTTTGAGGGATAGTTTATCTGAAAAGTAACTGTGTACCCCCTGATTGTTTACATGTGTGGTAAGGTAATTACATGTGTGGTAAGGTAATTACATGTGTGGTAAGGTAATTACATGTGTGGTAAGGTAATTACATGTGTGGTAAGGTAATTACATGTGTGGTAAGGTAATTACATGTGTGGTAAGGTAATTACATGTGTGGTAAGGTAATTACATGTGTGGTAAGGTAATTACATGTGTGGTAAGGTAATTACATGTGTGGTAAGGTAATTACATGTGTGGTAAGGTAATTACATGTGTGGTTAAGAACTAAACTTGTTTTATGTTATCAGGTCTGTAGTGTTTGATTTAAATTGATCAGAATGACCGAACGTTAAGCTGTTTACTTGAGCTCTTTTCTAATTTTTTACAGATGATGAGATAAACTATTCACCCAAGAACGTGTGAAAATGCAGGATTGCCGTAACACTGTTGATGTGGAGTAAGAAATTAAACTCTGCCCGTGAAAGAAAGCAAACAGCCCTGGGAGCCGAAAGTTTGATGTTCGATACTTTATTTTGTTGGCTACTTTATTTTGTTGGCTACTTTATTTTGTTGGCTACTTTATTTTGTTGGCTACTTTATTTTGTTGGCTACTTTATTTTGTTGGCTACTTTATTTTGTTGGCTACTTTATTTTGTTGGCTACTTTATTTTGTTGGCTACTTTATTTTGTTGGCTACTTTATTTTGTTGGCTACTTTATTTTGTTGGCTACTTTATTTTGTTGGCTACTTTATTGTTGAAAACTTTGGTTGTAGAAAATGATATTTGATAAAATCTTTGAGTAACAATGTACGAAAAATACCTGAATGTCCATCAGTAACTGTTAATGATGTCAATGTTGACAATGATGATGATTATGATTCATCTGCTGCTGACATACTATAGCTGAAATGAGATGTCTATGTTGACTATTGTTTGTATTTGAATGTTGATCTTGACGCTTATGCGGGTTGTCTATGTTGACGCCTATGCGGGTTGTCTATTCGACTTCAAATTACTTGTCGAATCCCATGGTGTGATTTCGGCTGATTTGTTGAGCTATGTATTGTCTGTAACAGTATGGTTATTTTGACTGGTTATGATGCAAATTTTGCTAATGATTTTACTTCAGGACTAATTCAGGATTTTTCTTTGCAACTTACCTTTTGCTAATTAAAGCTTTTTGTCAGAAAGGCCGATCGATATTTACCAAGAACTTTATAACTACACGAGGACGTGTAGAATGTCAGTCTGGCCGTGTCGGAGACAGTTTATTAATCACATTGCGGGTGTTAACTAAATTTGTTATGATTTGTGTTTCTTATTGTCAATTTATGTGATTTTTTATCAATTATTGTCTATTAATTCGAAACATGATTAATTGTGTGTGCACACTGATTTGTGGTTACTTTATTTCGATAATTGTTATCGATGGTTTTATTCAAAACAATTGTTGACACGTTACTTTGAATGTAAAACGAATTACTTTATGAAATCACTATTGTTTATTCATAACAATTATTAGTGTGTTATTTGATTACAGATCTTATTAGATTCAGCACATTTTAGTGTTTTGTATCAAGTAAACGCGTGACGCACTTCCGTGCGCATGGGCAGACTTGTATGGAGAGGTTGTAAGGTGGGGGGCATCGCCTTATAAAAGAGCGTGCACTCCGTAAGTATGGCAGTCGATCCTCGGATTCGACTCAGTAAAGAGTTCCTGCTCCCGACAATACTGTCGGTTTACCTGGTACAGCGCTGCTGTATATTCACATAGCTGTATAGGCTTGCTGCTAGCGAGCGATACACTTTGTATTTGGGTGGCTTATGCTACTGTACGAACTATGAACCTTAAGGGTTTGTTCGTTTATCATTGGGTGGCTTATGCTACTGTACGAACTATGAACCTTAAGGGTTTGTTCGTTTATCATTAGGTGGCTTAGGCTGCTGTACGAACTATGAACCTTAAGGGTTTGTTCGTTTATCATTGGGTGGCTTAGGCTGCTGTACGAACTGTAAACCTTAAGGGTTTGTTCGTTTATCATTGGGTGGCTTGGCCACTGTACGAACTGTGGGACCTTAATGGTCTGTTCGATTAACTGTATTGTTGCTGTACCTTTAACTTACTTTATTCCTGTTACTGATTACCATTTGTATTGTGTTTTCTGTACTAATAGTGTGTAATAATTGTTTTTACAGGTCTTGTTTATCCCTAATAGGATAATGGGAACGCCTATAGTCCTGACGATGTACTATACCGCTCGGCACTCCTCCTCGATCGCACCTGACGATCCTACATATATATATCTACTCTACGGCACAGAAGTAATTAAAATACAAGTCGTAAAACAATGTTCTAAATTACCTGAATCAAAATACTCTTGTTTGCTCAGATATTCGCCTACGATTCGAAGTCGAATTTTATAAGATAGTTATCTAATTTGTTCAAGTCTAGATTTGAACTGAAACCACAAATTAAGCAGATTAGGATTATTTGGATTTTACAAATTCTTATATTATCTTGGGCTTATCTAAATATCTTCTAAATATATAAATATCGAAACGAGCTTGAGACCTGAAAGTTTGTTCAGACATTCTATTGAAGATACGATATTTCTTTGGAAGTAATTTAGTATTAAAGAAGTTTTTAGGATTATTGTAGGCAGGATTTGTTGCTTTTCTTGAATTTTATGAAATATAGGTAAGTATACAATTTTATTGGTTTTCACTCCATCGTGGGTATATCCAGATCACATGCACACATATATATCAGATATTTAGTTGTACGTCGCACAATTGTAGGCACCAATGTTGATTCAGAGTTCTACTTTATTTCATTTTAGGCACCAATGTTGATTTAGAGTTCTACTTTATTTCATTTTAGAAGTTGGGTATCACAGCTTTCCCAAACTAAAGATATCACAAGAAACCTTTTAAAACTTCTTTCTTTATTGACATAGTGGGAGGATATTTCAAAGTAGCTGAAACAGTCCTAGTTCCAGTTAAACTTTCTAGACAAAACTTCACTTAGAAGCAAGACTTCCTTATACCTCGATAGTAGCCCCAATACTAGAAATACGTTAATAAAATTCCTTATTGCAGTCTGTGGTAAAACTCTTTGGTGCACTTTAGATAATCACGCACGGCTTTAGCAAATTATGTGTCTGAACCAGATAGTGGTCTGTTCGGTCCATTAGATGGCTAACTAAAACGTTTGGTCGACGGCAGTCCGCCTTTTGAAAATGTTGGAGACAAAAAGGATACTAAGTTCAACTGGCAATTGGACTTTATGTAGGCAGAGAAAAGCTGAATTTAGCTGGTGTTCTTCGAGCATAGGAAGCTGTGGTGATTGAGCACGGTGTATGTTACCGTTGGCGTGGTCATATTAATATATTATATGATGCTATCATCTGCGCGTCTTCGTCCGTGTGGAATTCAATGGTATGGTGTAGCTTTTTATCAGTGAAATATTTTTGTAAAGGAACCAATACTTCCAGAGTAAACATTATACCTCTTCCTTTGGTGGCGGGGACGATGGGATGATTAGTACTCATAGGCTTGCGCCCACTAGGGATTTTTATGTAACGCAGCATAAAACACCATAAAGTCATTAATGATTTTAGTTGAAATTTCAATGATAATCGTAGTAGCTACAAAATCAAATGCTATACGAGGTGGTGTCAGAACGTGTTTGCCACAATGTCATGAGATTACGTTAAGGTATATTGTGTTTCGACGTATGAAAATCCCTTGCCGTGCCTTGCCGCCAGACGGTGCAGTCCTTCATCATTGAGATGTATATAGTAAGTATAGGTATCTAGTCCCGCATCGACACCACCCAATTGGCTGTTAACTAAGCGTATAGGTACACGTTCGTTCATATGTTGTTTAGTTTCATAAAAACATGGTACCTTTGCCTTCATGGCAACAGTTACTGTTGTATACAGTAGCAACAAAATTGATGCGACCCACTTGAGAACAAAAGCCGGTGCGTACGGCGTGACGTCGCCATAATCCAAGTTGGAATGACGCAGCTTTTTTATTACTTACCCTTGTTAAGTTAATTTCGGCTCCGACGCGTACGCACGCTTCCGCATAGCACGTCTCGTGTCTCTCGGGCCAAGATGTATCTAATTAAGTCATAAAAAGCGGCGTTTCCGCAACAGAAGTGTTATTTTGTGAGGACGGAGCGCGTCCGGGCCGTGAGTTATCGCCCCTATTCCCGCTTTTAATTATTCATGAGCCTCCCGGACAAGTTTCACCAACTTCAGACCAACAGCTGGCGTGCTTCTATTAAATAATTTGCACTTACTTCTTTAAGACTGCGTGTGCGGTTTTGCATGTTAATTTATCGTTATAGCAATGGATATATAGGGTTGTTGTCTTTACATCTTCTTCGCCGAGCGGAAGTTTGTATGAAGGTAAATTCAATACCGAACGAGTTGCTTGCAATAATAACACACAAGCTGAAGCGTTTGTATTTAAGTACCCAGTCGCAGAAAAAGGCACAATCTTAAAGTACCTAGGTTTTTATTTTCTTGGCTCTCTCAACGAAGAAAACAAACACAGACATTCGTTGCAGTTTCAATAAGTCGACAATGAATAGGTACAATATTTCGTTTAAACTTAAGTATCTACTGTAGAGACTCTGACTGGTCTAACCACGATCAACCATAATTTAAAAGTTTAATCTCTAAATACGAGATGGAACACGGTTCAAAAATAGAACTATATGGACCTGTCAGTCAGATCAGAGAGCAGACAGGCGGATTTTCATGACTGCGTTCCACGGATATATGCTGCGTTCTAATAATTTTCTCAATAGATATCGGCGTTTGAGTAGAAAATACTGCTTATGGATTCCCGGGGAGTTCAAAGTGCCCACTAAAACCAACTCGGTGGTCACCATCAGTACATAGGGAAGGTTCTGTCTTCTCTTAATAGTCCGCATCAAAACTGTCTCTGTGTGACAACAGATACCTATGTCAGTTAATCTGTGCCTATGTGCCTATAGTACTAGCGAAAGCATTACACTAAATGTTGCGCCTAATCACTGTGAAGTTTTTCAAGAAAGTATTTTGTGATAGGTTTGGCCTAAAATTCACAGAGTGCGAATATGCTCTATAAGAATGTACCTAGTAATTTCATTATGTTTATAAAAACCTACGACTCCAAACACACCAGACAGATATAGTTTACGATCTGGTATTGTAAGGTAAGTTATTGTTATGGTACAATAACTACATCGTCATCGTTATTTATTTTGGTTCATATCTCGTATATAAGCTGAAATCTAAATGGTCCATTCCTCACGGCAGAACGATTGGCTCTCAGTAGTACCACAGTATTTAGTATTAGTAGTACTATCGATCGATTCATAGAGTTAAACTAGGTACAAAAATAAAAATGCTTTAAATTATTTTTCATATAATTATAAAAATATGCATCAACTCTTATAACGGTCCTAAACCCGTAAAAGTGTGAAGGGAATATTGGAATAACTTTTAAGTACCTAAGTATTGTGTTTCGTTAACACAGGACCTCACGCAGTCAGCCGTTCGCGCTGTATCACTATTGGTTCAGGGTCGCTAGTTTTCCACAATTCTAAATCTGCCGTTTTTTAATAATTTATTTTAATTATTTTATTATTCGATTGTACTACCAAGACAAATTGTTCCGCTTCGGGAAAATAACCACTTAAATTTCAGCGTGTATAGTTGAACATTCGAAGGCATTGTTTATGTTTATAGCAGTCTGTTTATGTGTGGCACGCAGTTATGCTGGACATGTTGTTTCAGATGCCGCCGCAGTCGTGCGCGCGCCGCCTCCGGTGAGATGAGCACTGCGGCCTCGAGTCGCAACTACTCCTACGATGAGACTATACAGGTACTTAATTAAATTAGAACCTACTTTCAAATACAGTTTGACCTTGCTTTAAGATATACGGGGAGTATAGAGACGCATCACATAGGTACGTGTTAACTACGCATTACCCTTAAGGGTCAAAGATTCAAAGAATCGTTGCTTACCTCCAAAAGTGACCACTTTTAACGTTAAGCAACGATTGTTTTAATTTATGAAATGCAAAACAATGGAAAGTCTCGCGAGAAATACTTCAGGTTATTTACTAATTAAGTACAGTTTTAGATTTTTTAATTTTGATTTGATTTAAGAGTTATAAAAATAAAATGACGGATGGCGCTTCGGATATCTATGGTGGTGCTAGTTGGCTCTTGTAAGCCCCTTAAACTAAGCAACACCATCGTCTTCATCATCTGCATAAACCGTATCCTAACGATGTTGGGGTCGACTTCCAGTCTAACCAGATGCAGCTGAATACCTACCAGTGTTTTACATGGAGCGACTGCTGACTGACCTGCACAACCCAGTTGCTGGGTAACACAATCCCCTAGGGAAGACTGGTTGTCAGATTTTCTAACTTCTGACTACCCATAACGAGTGTCAAAGATCTACGAATGACAGCCGGGATCAACGGTTTTACGTGCTTTCCGAGCCACGGATGGGTCCCTATGAAATGATCCCTGGGTAAGAAATGATGGTCACCCATCCACGGACATACCGGGGCAAACGTAGCTTAACCATCATGACCGGTCGATACGTACGGTTACTTCGCCACGCGAGCTCCTCAAGCTAAGTAACATTTAGCAAAAAGTAATGCAGAGAACACAGTGATTCACTAAAACTGAAAACTACGTTCAGTTTTGGTAAAAAAATCATTGTGTAGTAGGTAGTGCACAAAAAATCTGCTTTTGGATGCATGCAACAGTACAGGGATCGTGCGGTATTGAAAGTTTAGTTATTACACTTAAAATATATTTTCGTAAAAATGATGTTGGAACTTTTTAACCTTTAATATCTCTGCAACCAGCACATTACCAAGTATGGCCAAGAATAAAAAAAAATCTCATTGATGGATAACACGGCGACTTTTTACATCCGAACTTCATGGATCTGACGGCACAAATCATCTTATACCTGTACTGTTCCTTTTCTGGTATATCATCAGATTATGTATTTAAAGTATTAGTGATTATGATAGAGTATGAATTATGTAATCACAATACATACTTCTACTGAACGAACCGAACCTAACTTCTATCGATAGGAGTCCAAAAGAATCGGTAGTCGAATAAACAACTTTCTATAGAAGTTATACTTATTTCTGGATTTTATTTGTCGTGCAAATCATCTTTAAATAAACAGGTCGAATTTTAGAAGATTCTGTCAATTTCCGGACAGGCATG
Source organism: Charanyca ferruginea (assembly GCA_947361185.1). NCBI lineage: Eukaryota > Metazoa > Arthropoda > Insecta > Lepidoptera > Noctuidae > Charanyca > Charanyca ferruginea. Next base: position 11,866,451 of record OX376059.1, on the reverse strand, counting down.
TTGAGATTTTGAAAGTTGTACACAGTAAGTACAAATAAGTTAAGTGGGCTTGCCTCTACAAATTCTTACCTCAATGTACCTGAAATAGTCGTGGTTTTTAGGTCAAAGGTTATTTAGTCCGCACGTTAGCCACTCGGCTAGGGTTGGTGGCTCTCGGGGACGCATTCCTTTTATGCAGTTAGGGAAATCTAGGTCGGGACTCGGGAGAGTCTATCCGTCTGTATGTAGGGAAACATTTTTTATTTTGTGTGGCAAGTAGCAATGTATTTTGGTGAAGGTTTTCGGATTCAGATTACAGGGACAATACTGTGACTGAGATAATTATATTAACACTAGCTTAAGCCCGCGACTTCGTTCGCGTGGAAGTCGTAAAAAATTAAGAACTACTTGAGTACTCAATAGCAATTATAAATTTCACTGACAGACAGTGTACAGCTTGGTCTAGAAGCACGAAACTTTTGCTAAGAAAAGATGTTTTAAAATTTCCGAGCTAAAAGAGACGAAAGTTTGTATAGAGATTTGTCTTTTATGCCAATAGGAAATCCTGTCGTGCACATGGACTGAAAAAAGCTGACTCTTTCGCGATACATGCTTAAAAAAAAAGTGATCATATAATTGTTTCTTTTTTACATTTTAAGGTGAAAACAGAGTCCGTACGTACATTACACGATTTAAAAACGATTTCTTTCTTTGTCGTTCTTTCAAATATATTATACTGTACGCAAATATACTTTTATTTTATTACACATACGTACACAACAAATGTTGAAACTCCAAACCCAAATATGTTTGAAAAGAGGAAAAAACATTAAGGAAGCTTAGCTATATATTTATAAAACCTCTCTGTAAACTATATTAATTTGTAGTTTTGCCGTTAGTCAAAATGTACAGAGAGTCAGGACTGGTAACGCGAGAGCAAGCGACGTACAGTTGGCCGTGAGAAAAGCAGCTGGTCCTGAGATCGACAACCGCAGCCTTCAGCGTGACAAACACCGACCGACCTGAGACTTGTTTAAAAAGCACACGCTCACAGGGAATTGCACACGCTTGAATTGGAAGGGGTAATTGTGGGGAATCAGTGGTATACGTGGTATAAACACTCCCACCAACGCCACAACCTGTTACAATTTCAGCTTCAATGATATTTCTCTGCAGACAGACGACTTCGAGTCGGTTCCTGTTACACAAAATAATAGGTACACCGACCTTCAGCTGGAAGATGTGCGCTGAAAGTCCACTTGCCGTAAGCGAATTCTATTCTAAATTTTACGGCGTAACGTAGATGTATACTACTTCTCTCCCTTCAATTTGAGAGAAACAAAATGCTTTTATTGATCGCTGCAGCTTGATCAATTTTGGGTGTTATAATACTTATAACAGCCTGTTCACACACCCAAATTCTCTTGATGCGGTATTTGACTTATGTTGCCGTACAACACATGAATCAGTTCTTCTATTGTAGATACTACACTATCAAGAGTCTCTGTTAGATCCCCCTGCCCTCTCTCCTCTGGTAGAGAGCTTTCACCAATTTTTAAATGAACATCGGAGAATTCTTGAACACGTGAATTGCCTCCAAGCTGAGTACGCATATTGATGGTCAAGCGCGATTTATAAACACGTGACCATAGAATTGATCGTTTCAACGATGCATTTACCTCGTCAGCCCTAGTTCCTCGCGTCACCACAGGCAGCGTCTGTCGGAAATCGCCACTAAACAGAACTGTGACCCTACCCATCATGTCTTGGTTTCTGCGGATGTCTTGCAGGGTTCTACTGCTTCCACTGCGTTCCTATTAGTCATACATGTCTCTTGTCACTGTTTCGTGATATGTACCGCACAAATAGGTTTCGCTCTCACTGGCATTACTCTCTTAATCGATGGGAATTTTAAAGCAGTGTGGCAGCGCGTTTTATCTTGCCTCCTGACCTCTGCAAGAATACCAGTGGTAATTAATGTTTTTTCTGTTCCACGAAGAGCATTCATTGCTCTGCAATTACTCTGAGGTGAACACGCTGACGTGGTTATTTACGATAGTACTCATTGCACCTGGGTCGTAATGTGTTTCGGCAGTGTATTTCCGATTTCCACGATTTTGATGTGCCAGTGATTGCGGGGCGGCCGGTAACCCAAACTTGACCACAGGAATGACGCCGATGTAAACGACCACGTTTTGAAGAGAAGTAAGAATTGTTTAGAATACGTTTCTCATTGTGTTCAATGTCACCTTTAGTAGTTGATCTCAAAACTCGCAAGAAGTCTTCGGACAGATGATGCCGATATTTCTTCCACAAAAGTACTCGTGGGTTTGCAATTCCACAAAACAAACAAATGTCTTTGACGATTGGGAATTTTCGAAAATTTTTGAAAGTGTTTCTCTTCGCCACACTATTTTTATAATCGTTTAATTTAATGTATTCAAAATTATATGTAATTCTTCTGCAGTATAATGTTTTAGTTCTGTATTATATATTGTACTCTTTGCTAATAATATTTATTTTGAGTTGAGTTTTCAAACATGACATGTGTCAAAATAAAATGTATTTAAATCAAAAGCACTGAGAAGTATTGATATCAACTTCGATGCAAATCACCCTCAAAATAACTTTCTTCCCATTTTTAATTCCGTTAGGTGTTGAATTTCAATAAAATACGAAACCCATCTTCCATCAATTCTGTTAAAGAATGTTTATGCGAAATTTGAAGTAGATTGGACCAAGGAATCACGTTGTCCCATACAAACTTTGCCCCCGTTTTTACCCCCTTAGGGGTAGAATTTCGGAAAATCCTTTCTTAGTGGATGCCTACGTCATACAAAGAACACACCCTCCAAGTTTCAGGTCTCTACGATCAGCGGTTTAGGCTGTGCGTTGATACATCAGTCAGTCACCTTTGCCTTTTATATACAAGATGATTTTTTATGCACGCACCAAATTTCTCAGGGTGATAGTACCCATGAAATTGAATAACTTTCGCCAAAAAACATGGGTCGAAATATTAAAAAAAAAACGGACTTCCCATACAAAATCGATCAGCTGACTATTGATTTTGTATGGGAAGTCCGATTTTTTTTTTAATATTTCGACCCATGTTTTTTGGAGAAAGTTATTCAATTTCATGGGTACTATCACCCTGAGAAATTTGGTGCGTGCATAAAAAATCATCTTGTATATAGATTGGAACAGTCACTGAAAAACCGTTCCAAAACTCTCAGATATTACCAAGCAATCTTTACTTTCGTACAGTAATGAAAACGATAATATAAATTCAGCCTTCTAAATTCATGGGAGTGTTAACATTTCGCGTCGCTAGCACTTTCACCGACACTCGTAGTTTCAGCGCAGACTAATGCTTTGTACAATGGACTTTCGCTGCGATCGAAACAGTGGTCACAGGCCAATGTATGCTATAATCACCGGTGATAAAGTTTATTTTGAGTTGCCAAATATAAAGTGCTAAAATTGCAGGCCCTTCATGGTTGCCCGTAAATGTAGCTTAGATAAGTTAACCACAAAATTGTATCTTATTATTTTGGTTTTAGTGTTGAATTTCGAATGTTGACGGATTTATCAGGGGTACAGAAGAAGTTTTTCAGGACGGGTCATAACGACACATTAAGCAACACGGGCGCACTTACCTTTATTAATGCGGTACAGGGCTCAGCGCTTATCCTGCTGCTCAATGTGTTGTGCGGGTCAATGGGAACTGCCGACACTTAACTAACTATTAGTGCCCTTTAACCGAATGTGTGCTACGCCCTACGTGAGAAAAGTCACCTTGATGTCTTGTTGTTGTGATTTTTGTGTTGTTTAAGGTCACTGTGTTAGCTCTGAATCTTTAGTAATCGTCAATGGACATTGTAGCAAATAGAAAAACCTAAAGAAAACGGCGGAAAAGAGTTTGTTAAATGGCAATAAACGGTATATTTTTACTGCCGACATAGCCTAGCCAATCAGCATGTTCAAGTGGCAGTAGGCAGCACATAGCACGCAGAACTGATGGCCGATGGAGCCGCGAAGTTTTTGAATGGAGACCACGCATTAGCAACAGCCGCACTCATAAGGTAGACCGACAACCTGATACAGACCGCAAGAATACGCTGGATGCCAGCCGCTTCCAACCGGTCCTTTTGGAAATCTATGGTGGAGGCCTATGTTCAACAGTCCTACGGCTGATATAATGATGATGATGATGATTAAACTACTTTTTAAGATTCGAATTGCTGCCATATTCTATGTGTCTATTTACGAGTAAATAAGGAGAAATGTGACCTAGTATGTAAAATAATCATCAAGTACACAAAATCACGTCCTGAATAAATAGCCTCAATGCTTCACGATACACATAAATGATTTCATTACCTATTTCTTTGGCACACCAAAAGCAATACATACAAAACAATAAAGAGAAAACCAGATAATGTTCAATAGCTGTTGTTAGCGTCTTAAAAGTGGCGTGGTTTAATTCGCGCGTTATCGCAGCGTGGTAGCCGCGGCGCTCCGCCATTCCCCCGGGCTCGCGAACATTTATCAGGAGTCGACCCACATTGCCCCAACATCTGCTACCGACTCCTCGCCTATATCAGACTGCGATTACCCCGACGTTATTGTGAGAAAGTAGTTTCTCTGCACCCATATTGCCTTTATTGTTTCCTACTTTGTTTCCCATAGGTATGTTATTTGGAAAATATATTGGGAAAGGCAAAGCAACAATATTCTTTCTTTCAAGCATCAATATTCTTCTTTTGCGTAATCGGGTCTTTTGTTTGAGGCAACCTAGATTACTAAATCTGAGCAATACCTATCAACCGACGTATCCAATATTGACCCCAAAACAATAACAATAGACTGTATAGTTTTTTATATTACTCGTGTAATGTCAGATATGTAGGTATTGGCTGATGCTCTCAAGCCTGTATTATATAATTGGGGTTCCTAGTCTCAGTATCTAAGTTATAAACTTTGATCAAACCTAGCCCTTAAATACTGATAACAGTCGTCTACGATTCGGGTCTGTGATAGTTTCCTTTGACCTTTTTTGTGGCTACCATCGCGAAACAGACGGTCAATTTAGCGGCCAGCAATTTCCTTTACTGGATTGTTTTATCAGGGTCCGAAGCGATATATTGTGATTTCGCTATCTGTATCGGAGATTGGTTTAGTGAATTTGATTAACGAACTGTTTCCGTTGCGGCAAGGGTTGGCCCTAATGCGTGGACCACGCCGCATTAAAAGGCGTGGGCCAGAAAATCGAATTTTCCGCTTTTGTGGGTCCACATACGTGTACCTTTGTCGGGGTTTTCAGACAAACTGTGACACGCTTTTCCATTGAGACGTTTTCTATTTACTTTTCGGAGATTTTTCATCAGTTAATTATACAAACTTGATTGGATAACGTGATACGTAATGAGATCTTAATTAATTATTCCCTTTTAATTACTTTTTCTGTGTACCTATTTTTTATCTTCTTTCGGCAAGTATCTGGGGTACTTGAATTAACGCGTTGGCATAGATTCCAGGGGGCCGGTTCTTAATCCGAATACAAATTTTCCGAAAGATAAACCGGCGCAGGTTTACGTTTCCCGAGAGCGTACTCGCCCTATTTTCTTTCACTCCATCTCTATACGTAGGTGACGATAGAGGAAAACGATCGCCCGTGAACAATTTATTTTAGCCACTTTTGTAAACTGTTTCATTTTGATAGCGATACTGGGTAAACGTATTTTTTAAATGTTTTTAAACGTTGTTTTAAGTTGTTCTTTCCTTACGGTATTTAGAAACGCATTGAGCCGTATACTTGGATAAGTAATACAAAAACTTTATCTACTATCACTCAAGAATAATTCATATTGATCAACAAACTGTTTGGGATGTTATATGAAATTAAAATTAGTCAACAAACCAAAAAAAAAAAATACAAAAATAAAAAATCCTAAAAACACAAACGAAATGCAATTGAAATTTTAAAAGCTGAACGTGGAATATCTACATTAACATCTGAATTTCAATGAAAATTTATGTCCGAAGTTAATTAAAAGGCTTTTGCTTCTCTTGCGACGAGCCTTTATCTGGATTCAAATTTTCCGAAAGATTAAACTGCGGACAGAAGGTTTACGATCCCTGAGAGCTTTCCGAAGCCTTAGCAAGAGAGCTGCCGACCGTACTCCGTATTGACTACGTACTTTTGAGAGATGGTAGTAATCAACATGGGCTTACTTAGCAATAACTGCTTTCGAGTCACAAGTTCGTACTGTTTATTAAATATTCTCAGACTTTCTATTAGGTACTGCTTCAGTTTACAGCTTGTTCAACATTTTCACTGTTGACTCTATGTGACCTATATTTAGTACAAAAAAAAACAATATAAGATGGACTTACAAAAAATAATGTAGGTCTTACCACCTCACTGCGGACGGTGGATTATTTTCACACATTTTCTTTTTAAAGCTTCGACTATACCCACGACTAAGTTAAATCATCAGTTCTATTTATGTGAACATGTTGTATGGTACTACGCAATTTTTATGCGGTAGATCTCGAAATTAATATAATTGTCTTCAATTTGTTACATGATATCCTCACAGTTGGGATTCTTGATACATTAAAATGGTAACCCGAAAAACAGTGATATTTGTAGAAAAATGTAACAGAGTATCTCTCTATCAGTAAAATATTTTTTGGAATCGGACCAGTAAGTACTTCTAGACATTAATCTTACAAACAAAAAACAAATAAAGTTAATAGATCACGAATAGAATGATTTAAATGTAGGTATATCTGTGTTAGGAAAACATAGTTCTCATCTAAACTAGTGAATTTGGGGGGATACAGCCGTAATGGCAGGTGGCCACGTTCGGCCGATTGATAATAATGGCATTGTGTAGACATTAGTTCACTGCAGGTGGACTTCCTGATTTAATCCCTTTGGACGTATCTTATTGCACACATTGGTAATAATACAGCTCATGTACTATGTAGCTGCGATTACTAACGTTTCCATGCCTGCGGTAATTTAAATTATGTAGGTAATGCTGGTGCACTGAATGTAGACTTCTTGTGATCCTTAAGATCTCTAAAAAATATTATATTTCTAGCCGTGAGAACTTGTAACTGTGGCTTTATGTAACTTACTCAACTTCTGTAATTCAATTTTTGTATAGCTGCAGCACAATCACCTAATGGGACGCTGATGCTGGCAAAATTACTGCTTAGTCATTTAATCATTAGCAATTCATATTTAAATATGTTATTATATGTACCTATATAGGGACTTTAGCTTGATACACCTAGCTAACCAGTAACCATCATCTTAAAAATAAATGTGTGCGCCCTCTAGCTAGGGTTGGGGCAATTTATTGCTCCGTGATTGTCCGGGTCTCTATTTTTATTGCCGCTATTCGATACTAGATGGCGGAATTCTTCATTGCCCGGTTGCTATGTTAGTGCGTGTTGTTTAATAGTCGGGTTTTGAGCGTTGAGAACCATACGCACTGTATAGATGATTGGATCAGTATTTTATAAAATTATCTATTAGATAAATTAACAGGATAAATTACGGGAAATAACCTGAACTTGCTTGCAAAAATGAAAATTTTATTTTAATCAATATGATTGAGACAATGAGACTGCCTTTAATATTTCTACAATAACTAAGTACCACAATTGCAACCACAATTGCAATCACAAAGACGATAACAGTCAAGGTGTTCACGTACCTACTCTACTATATCATCAGTAACATAGTCAAGAGAAAATGTTATGACTAACCCAAATAATAACACATTAACAAGTCCATTCATCTTGCCAACTCACCGCATGACCACACTTAATTAAGTCACACTACGAGATGTGGACAATTATCACCAATTATGTGACAGCTGTCATCACGCAGCGTCGCACTGATTGGTTGATGCACTTACAACGTTACAGTGCAGGCCGATAAAACAGTAGCGGGACCATTATTCGGCGTTCAATGACCATTTGTCGTAATTAACAGGCGATGGTTAATCTCGCTGGACCTCCCCCTTCGCTTCACCTCGCTGCAGTGCGTCGCGCCGCCCTAAATCACGGGACTGCCATCATGGCCTGCTGCGGCCAGCCATCACTAGCTTTTTAACTGCAGTGTGATGAGAAACTTGGTTTCAAGTGTGGAATTTTGTTAGCGCGCGGCTAGTTTTCTTCAGGGCTTAAATATACAGTCCTTGAAAGAGCATGATTAAAATATGTGAAATATAAGTTCGCCTTCTACTGAATGTTTAGATGTTCTGCTTTTTCTTAAGTATTCAGTAATATTTTTATGTTTATTTCCACTTCATTTTCTTTTATCAGGAAACTTATAAATCTTTACAGAATTTACATCAACCTACTTATACTGTTTAACTACCCTCATTGATATCTCAGCGCTGGAAGCAGAAAGGGGTTAGTAAGAACCGGGACGTCTAAAATAATCTGTCGACAGAGCACCCTTCGCGAATCTTCACTTTTTTTTATGCTGGACTGCCATCCAATTAGTCGACACCATGTTGCAGATTCATAAAGTTTTATATAAGAAAGATGAAATAGACTTTTGAAACGGCCATTTTATGCAATATCGTGATTTTATCGTTGTCTTCGACAATTACTTTAGCTTTCCTATGTAGCTCTCCAAAGTGATTTCCTTTATGTACAATAAAATATGCAGTTAACAAAACCATAATATTTCTTATTTCCTTACCAAATTCAGATTCCTTTACGATAAGAGTTGATCGTCGCAGCTAATACACCCTCAAAATAATCTTGAAAGGCGCTGGAGGTGGCTATCGATGACGTCATCTCGACCCCCGGGACTTCCCGGATTCTTTCATCAAATCCCAACATTGCTCCGTGCGATTATTCACACGATACTCCAGGGGTGCTCAAACTTTTTGGGATTACATTGCCATCTGTCGTTGTTTCATTACAATTAATCATTTAGATTTATATTTTGTGAATACTTGTCAAGGTTTAACTTGGAACATTCAGTAAGTTAATTAATTATTACAAGTATTTTAAAGTTCTTCAAGCTTTTTGTCTGCAGCATTAAAATGATTGTCATAATTATGGTATCTGTTTCCACACTTCACACATTCGCTGATTCATTTCGCCAACCGAGATGTTTGCGAAGCTCTTGAACCTTTAGTTTACAACACATTTTATAGTTTGTAAACGTGTCGTAAAATAATTTGAGAATATATGGCGTCATTAAATTTAAAGTGTGACAAAGGGTTTTAAAGCTTATGTGACTAGAGTTCAGTGGACCTGAAATACACTCGAAGTTCGTTTTAATGTTTGATTATATGTCGTATCAGAATCAGTGTAGACTTAATATAACATCAGTATAGATAGTCTACACTGATGTCTGAACTCTTCCGCTTTAGCTGAATAGTTTGTTTGTTTGTTTTAACGCGTCTCCTTTCACCTCCAGAACTGACTTTTTTTTTAATTTCTTTAAAAAAACTAGGAATTACTCTTGTGTCGTGGGTGCGTTTACAAACATATACACTCATATACACAAACAGCCAGACCCGGAACAACTATCTGTAGGCCATTCAAATATTTGTCCCGTGCGTGAATCGATCCCGCGACACGCAGCGCAGCAGTTAATCGCTCAACCACTGCACCAACCGTGTCGTTAAACTATTGGTCTGATTCTGAATATTCTTTCTAAATTCTCTTCCTTCTAATCGAGGGCTACATTATCTCAGACTGCTATAAGCTATATTGAATTACTGGCGACCCGGCCCAGCTTCGCATGGGCCTATAGCCTTCCTCGATAAATGGACTATCCAATACAAAAAGATTTTTTTAATTCGAACCAGTAGATCCTGAGATTAGCGCGTTCAACCAAACAAACAAACAAACTCTTGAGCTTTATAAAGGTAAGTATAGATAAAAAATAGGTGGCCATTAAAATATCACGCGAACGTACCTACCTAGTCGCGGGAGGAACCTCTTCACCTACAATATGATTACATCGCACATTATTTAACACTACCTACTACTACATTTTTACCTAATTTAAATCCACATAGCAATTAATATTGTTGAGTACACTTTCGACCGTTTTATTGTAAACACCTTTGTTACAATTAATAAATAACATAACAAGAAGTCAGCAAGAATAGTTTTCTTCCATCTCAATTCGTACCAGCAAGCAAGTACTCGTACATCTAAAGGTAAAAATAACGGCACAATTAAAATTATAATTCAATAATAAGTTTGAACTTTAAAATAAAAGCCAGTTAGCAAAACTTTTGGAACCGTTCGAATGGAAAGGAAATAAACGATCCCCTTCTTACAACGGTAATCCCAAAAGTAGATGGCAATGTGGCGAAATTTATCTACAGCGGGCTCCAAAACCAATTAGAATTCCAAATTTTGTTACTGAGTTAGTTAATAATAATTATCCAAAGTTAAAATTGGCATTTATTAATCGTTAAGTTGGAATTAAAATTATTGTTTTGAATTAATTGCTAGGGATTAGGGCAACAGTTATTTTTTAGGTTATTTTATTGACACGTGGTTTTCTAAACATCTTAGCAAGGCAAACTCTAACTACGGTAAAACACCCAGTAGTCAGCCCCGCACCAGTACTCACCATTACAATTTTTTTCTTAAGGAAATGTGTTTGAGTTTTTGGTAAGTTTTTGGGTGTATTTGATATAATAATAATAATAATAATCTTTATTGTTCAAACAAAATACAGAAACTAAATAAGATAAATCACTGGTCTCCACACTAGGATTACTAGATATAATTTGTAGTGGATTAATATACAGCGTTACAATAGAATGTTTATTTTGTGATAAAATTAACAATTACATGCATTTGATTTGTGTTGTCGTTTAGGTGGCCGACTTATGGGTTCCGAATTTCTAAGATAGATCCGGTACTCAGCCACATTCAGACTGGCTTACACACATACTCAGACTGGCTGTCTACTTGATTTTTCGTGATTTTCTCAAATGTAGTTGACATTTACGGAGTGAGTACCTAATGTTTTTCTCCATATCTATCTCACAGATAACGCATAATGCAAATGCAAAGATACCATAGTGTTGAATATGCATTCCAGTTAAAACGAAGTGTCACAAGGCGTGCCTACAAAACTATTAAAATAAACCAATCGACAAATGAAATACTTTTTTTAAATTGCTATTTTAAGTTTGAGTGCTGGTTTGAAAAAACCGTTAGATAATATAGGTACTCACACTGAAACTTTATACTAGTAACTAGGATCACCTTTAGATTACTTATATTATTTTTTAAAAGATAGGGTGAAATTCTATAACATCCTGTGTCATGATGCACCGGTGCATAGTGCAGGGGCGCTGCCGCTGCAAGATCGCGCCCGCGCCGCCTTAATCAAACCCAAGCAATTTATGATCGGCATCGCCCGGCCACGACAACTACATTCTGCAATTTTTGATATTGTGTGTATATGAATATGTATAAGTACGTGTGTGTCCTTTTATAACCTTATAAAATACCTACTAGCTCCTGTGACTTTGTCTGCGCGAATGTCGGATATTTGCGGGGTTCCATTTTATTTGCGAAAACCTTTTAGTTCTAAAATAAAAGTAGCCTAAGCCATATAACATTAGCTACTGCCAGTGAAAGTCCCATCAAAATCTGTCCAACCGTTTCGGAGATTAATCGGAACAAACAGACAGACAAAAATTAAAAAAAAATGTTTTTTTTTTCAATATAATGACTATTGTCTGTCTGTACTATCATATTCATTTAGTAAAATGCTGTTATTTTGACATTACAAACAGACTTTAGTTTAACTTATTTGTATGTATGTATATTTAGATTTTGTCTGCGAATTCGTCCGCTTGAATTTTCTTACGGGGGATCCGTAAGAAAATTGAAGCGATTTTATTAAATCATAAAAAACGTTTTTGAAAAAAGAGTACTGCCTTCAAAAAAAAAACTATAAAGTGATGAACTTTAGCACAGAACACACAATGACTTTAGTTTCGGAAGTCGGTAGCAATACAAAACAACAAACAGAACAAAGCCATCGACTTCCGAAACTAAAGATTTTAAAGTTAAAAAAAAAAAAAAACCACTTTCTAGTGCCTCCTGATCACCCAAATCCGGAACGGCAACACAGTTAAAACAGAGATTGAAAGTCCTCCAAAGATAGAAAGATGGAAGAAACGAAAACGTCTTCTCGGTATTTGTTGCTTTTTCAAAAAGCGCTGAATAAATTTCTGTTGTTGTATACTTACACCTTCTCCAGAATATAACAAACACTTTTCTGAAAACCGCATCAAAATCGGTTCAGCCAAACGGGAGATAATCGCGGACAAACATACATACATGCATACAAACATATTTCCTTTTTTTTGTTTGAAGTCTGTTAAATATAGCTTACAGCACTCGGGGATAACGTAGCTTCGTATTAGCGAAATAATTTTCAGATTTGGACCAGTAGTTCCGGAGATTAGCATGTCCAAACGAAACAACAAACAAATTCTTCAACTTGTATAGATTTCGTGTGTTTCATGTCTCTATCATCACAAATATTTTACTAATGCCGCGCATAGGAACCTTGTGGCCTTATACAGGACCAATTTTCGTTTTCTTGTTTTTTTCTTTTTTTAATGTTATTTTTGTGTGTGTTTTTGTCCTGGGGGGCGAATAAATTCGTTTTCTTTCTTTCTTTCTTTTAATGGATAAACGAATTTTATAACATAAAAAGATTTGATATTGAGTCATCCAAGTAGGTAGCAACGTGGTATTTCTTTCGTTAATAAAATCACAGCAAAATCGTTCTTGCGAAAGAAGCTTTTACTTGATTGTGTTCTCGGCGCCCTGGGAAAATAGGTAGGTACCTACCTGAAACGTTGTTTGGTTTAATCTTTGATAGGTAAACATAAATACATAACGTTGGTGAGAAAAAAATAATACAAAGATTTCGTAAAAGAAATAATACCAGATACCTTAGACGCGACATTCATCCAACGTGTTCTAAATAAAGATTCAATTTATTCGAATCACTTACGTTATTGTTGCAGAATAACCAGCCGATTCAATACGCGTCGTAGTGTTGTATCTTAAGCCGGGGGCCAGCCCCTATCCAAAGTGCTTACATTAGAACTTACACTCGCCGCCGGCCGATATTGTGGGCCCATAATAAAACTGAACGCTTGTGACTGATAACTGCCGGTGGAAACTTTTGATGGCAAAATGAAGAATACAAGTATCACTGTAAATTTATGAAATTATAACATTTTTATTATTTATTGTCTTTTTATCATTCTGAACGTGGTTCAATGGTGTTTTTAATTTGTCCTATCTTTTTGTTTTTACAAAATTTTCTATGACTGTCCACTGCTGGACTCAGGCCTCTCCCAAGTCTCTAATTTCTGCTGTCAGTCTCTCCAAGTCGGGAATAGGGACCAACTTATCACATTCTAACAAACGCTACACGGGACGGACTACCATTCCACCATTAAGGAACTTAAAACCAATGTTCCAAACTGTTGCATTCATTCAAAAGCATTTTCTACCAGCGTATCTTTGTTTCGATATTTTATAAACGTTCTTTAAACAAGGAAAGATGCTTGACATGGTTTACTATAAATACATTCTACTTACAATGATCCACTCAAAAACTAAAACAAATACTCCTAATTAAAGCCACGTGTTTCCTAAATATGTTTGAAATAGCTCAGTGCAATTAAAGTACAGGCCTTTTTGAAAACAAACCCATTAAAATGTGCATTCAAAGTGCAAGTCACTGAGGGTTGGCCGAGTGGGCACAGAATACATAGGTACAGAAGGCGCATGCAACAAGCGGAAACTGGCATGCACACACACTTATGTTCGGCGATCTAAAACGAAAAGGCAAATGCGAATATTGTTAACATCATTTTTAAAAGAGTAAGTATGGTGTTTCTTGCCCATTCTTCTCCATATAAAACTACCTTTTGGAATGGGCAACTAGAATATTTTTTTTTCTCATTTGACGTTCAAAAGTGCTTTATAATGGTCTAATTGAAATAAATGATTTGACTTTGACTTTTTTATTATTTATTTATTAACACTTCAAGCACAATGTACAGAAGCGGTTGACTTTTGAATACTCATAGAAAATAATACCTATGTGGTGGACGGGACATCGTGACGCAACTATTACCATAGTTTCAATAAACAGATTAAAAACAACCCAAGGTCAACATTTACGCCGGTTATTAAAAAAAAATAAACAAATAATAATAACAAATCATTTATTTTCTGGTTATAAAAAAGACCCATAGATAAATACCTTAACCTAAGTATACATTTAACAACAGTATTAGTAAATAAAACTGAAAACTCCGTTAGCGTTGCACTAAGTCATTGTGCGTTCCGGTGGCACTTGTCTGCGAAAGCGGCGGGATACCACATCCTGTGGCCAAAAGTTTTCCATCACTTGATTCAGGTAGATGTTGAACGCCTAAAGTTGAAGTTACGATGCGACTTCAGCAGCTGCACTCTCGGCGCGTACTTCAGCCATTAACACACGTACTTCACGATGTCTTCCTCGTCTGTGGTGTAGTGGAGACGGGAAATATACACCGAAGGAGCTGGAGGTTCTAGAATCTTTACTGATACATGGTAAAAAATTAAATCACGATATCTCTTCCACTGCCCAGCTGTCCCAGCTGTCCTGCTGTCCTGTCTGATCCAGCTGCGAATACGCTCGTTGTTCGCGGCCTCGACTTTGCGTATTCGTTCGTTGGTCGAAGCGGACCTTCTGTACCTATTTATTTTGTGGAATAAGGCCGAGTGCACTGTTCTCTTGTAATTTAAACAAGCGACGATGCGTAAAAATGGATGAGCGTTGCGGCGACTACTTCTAGGGGTTGAGTTTTTTTTAAAGTGGAGGTGACACTTTTTAAGAATGTTTTATAGTGACGTTGGGTTTTGTAGAACAAAGTAAGATTAGAAAAAAATATATTACGCGTAATTTATTAATTTAGCGGTAGGGTGAGTAGCCAAACTGCATTTCATTCTTCAAAAAGTCATCTATATTTTAAACTATCTTTTGACTACGCGCACTAAAAATAGAAGCTGTAGAAGAATGCACGCGGAGGAAGTCTCCGCGTGCATTCTTCTACAGCTTCTATTTTTCAGTTATAGTGGATACTGTCGCAGTCGCTGATTAGGAAGTTACCTATGGCTTATGTTTCACGAACCTCCAGATCTACTAAATGATCACAATAGTAAATAAAATAAAACCAAAAATAAAGAATGGTCACCAAAATGGTGTTTCCTAAAGTATTGTAGAAATGTATGAGTTTGACTGTAAAAAGCGATTTGATTCGTAGGGGGTCACAGTTCTAACCTAACCGAACCATGTCGGATCCGCCCCAGGAGGGTCAAAAAGATTTTGGTTATTTTGCACACTAAGATTTGGTGACCATTTAGTACATTTGGTATAATTTAGTATATTTTTTTTGGTAAGGGAGCTTAAGATCCTAAAGTATTTTTTGGTGATCATTATATTTATACCCGTTACCTATACCCTTTCTTGGCGCTCAAGTATTTTATCAAAATCGGTTCAGTGGTTTAGCCGTGAAAACTTAACACATAAACAAATTTATTTTCGCATTTATAATATTGATATAAGTATCATTAATATGAGCTCTACTAAAAATAAATAGTCTTTGACATTGACTATAAAAGTAGTGTATAGTCAAGATTCACTTTTTTTATTATTTATTATTATTATTCACCAATATGCTTGAGGGGGAAAGAAAAACTTATATAAGTACCAAGTGGAATTCGTCGCTTAAATTCTAACACCGCGATCAAATTTTAAATATAGTAATACGTTACGAATGTCATTCGATAAAGAACCGCAAGAAGCATCGTTTTGTTGACATCCGCGGTGTTAGAAATTAAACGATGAATTATGTATCAGCTACAACGGGATACCTTTCACATACACCCGAATATTTGAACACTTGGCTGTACGATTCTAGACCACGATACTAAGCAAAAACTTTCCACAAAAAACTGCACACAATGCAAAATGTATTCCTTTCCACATTTCTGTCAGTACATCCCTTTGTGCGCTGATCTCGTGCCTCAGAAGTTCAGAATAAGATCAAAAAGCCATTCCCCTACTTTAAGATGTCAGTTGAAGTTATTGGGAGCTACGTGACCGGACCCAAGACTTCGGAATAGTTTATTTTATAGCTCGCCTCGCTTCTCTTTGTTTTGTATTCGACTTAGCTATAATAAGATTACGTTTAGCGTTTTATCAGCAATTTGGTTTATGCTCTCGACGTCCAATGATCGGGAGGATTTAGGGTAAATGATAAAAAGTTGTAGAATAATGTTGTGTATAGATTATCAAGTACTTATTTAAATGAAATAAGGAAAAAATTAAGTATAAATACATTCAAAATTCACTACAAACTAAAATTGATTGTAAAATAAGATAAGACAAATAAATTTATTAAAATTTTAAAACAAAATTGAGAGTTTTTTTTTGAGATTTGAAACGCGAACATGTAAACTTTAATAAACTATAATATACTTAAGTCTCAAAATTAGCAACTGCATTTACTTGTATTATACACACAACCATGCACTTACTACAATCGACGTCAAAAAGAACATCCAACTTGGTATGTACTACGACTCCATTCGGCTTTCAAATTCATTCATCTTTTACCCGTCGCTCCACATTACATTCATCAACATGATCAAAAAATACACGTTATCGTCTGTACCTGGACTTGCAACCGGAAAGTACAACAGATCTACGTACAAGTAAGTGCGACAGTCTACGTTCCTACGACACGACAGGTTCGTAGACGCTTCGTAGGCAGTAAGCTACGCCGTAGCAGCCCTTTGCACAGGAATCTTCGACGAACACTTATCGCGATGTCCCTGAACACATAAATAACTGCTGATACGCAAACAGGTGAGTTATGTGTGTATTGTATTTAGAGTTTAATGTGGAGACATTAATGTAGAGGCATTAGGGGCAGGTGTTCATAAAGCGTTCATTATGATCAACATTCTTGTACTCGACAAACTTCATTAAATAAAGACTGTTTGGTAAAAAAGCAAACATTTTATTTCCAAATATTAAAGTGTTCCATTTCATGAAGATGTTTATTAATACCATAACACAATGACTTTTCATCTCGCAAGTTGCACCCCAATTTACACCACGAAGAAGCCGGTTGTTTTCTCACCTAGTTCGCTTCATAACACTGAAACTGATGCAATTTCCGTAAACAAAGGCAAGAGTAACCTTGGTATAACAAAACATATTTTCGCCGGGAAGATAAGGTGAAGGCAGTGCAAGTGCGCATCCTGGGGGGAGAGGGGTGAAGGGGAGGCTGCATGGAAACTTGTTTTTCCGGTGAACGAAGGGCGGCAGTGCGCCCCGCGCGCTCCAACAAACAAGACGCCTCGCGCGCCGACGGTCTACCCCCGCGAACTTCACTTGTTTATACATACCGATGAGAGTGTCAACAACATGATGCACGTGTACCACACATACGTGACAAAGTGATAAAGCTCCCATACAAAATAACTGTGTTGACTGTGTGTTTGTGTGTAACACGTGAGTTTACGTGATCTTTGGATTAACTACCGCATGGATCGGGTATAAATTAAAAAGTTTTAAAAACAGATTCCACCGTAATGTCGGAACATCGTCCGTGGCTCATATTTATGTACGTCATATTTCCTTAGAAAAACTTTTCCATTTCCTTTTACGGTTTAAATGGGCTGAAGGGATATTTTTAGGGCTTGCAGTTTTCTGTTTTATGATATTGGATTTTCTTAGATATGTTGGAGAGGTAATATATTTCTGTCGCGACTTTCTTTGAGGAAAGGGGAAAAGTTATCAAAGTGAATGGGGCAGTACGGTATACCTAGTATAGTAAAGTGGCAAGTCACTAGGACTTAATCGTATTATGATAGATGACTGGCCACGCTTGTGACTCACTGTGTGTTCAGGAACCATGGAAATTCAAAAGCATTATTACGTGAAGTTGATCAAACGAGCTCATTAAATAATTAGTTTGGTATAATGTAATGTATACCGGCGTAATTAACTAAATACCTGCTGAAAATGATTAATTACGTGTTAAAAGATAATTAACTAGGTATTTGTCCCGAACATGTGCCTAATTACTTTTTGAAACAGTTATACATTAAAAGATCTAGAGATAAATATGCATTATACATTTAAAATTATGTATAACTTTACAAATTCTTCTTCAGTTTTATAATTTGCCCACTTACGAACATGTACTAGCACAGATACAACAAATACACCTTCACTCCCAACACTTACACTACACCCTACACACATACTCTACTCACACATCGCATATACCTACATATAATTTCCTTCTTTTTAAATCTTAGAATT
Organism: Charanyca ferruginea; assembly: GCA_947361185.1. Lineage (NCBI taxonomy): Eukaryota > Metazoa > Arthropoda > Insecta > Lepidoptera > Noctuidae > Charanyca > Charanyca ferruginea. The sequence goes on along the minus strand of OX376059.1, from coordinate 11,848,036 downwards.
TTTAAAGTTGTTTAATAAACTAGAATCAGCTCTGTACTCGTACATGTATAAGTTATGGAAGAGTATAGTGTCCTACTACAGGCATTTCTGTCCTAAAAGGATGCATCGACCACTTGATAAGTAATACAAAACTTGTCAAAGTAAATGTATTTGTATAATTAGTTCAGTATTTCTTTGAATACACACATAAACTACTCACATTTCGATACATAAACAGTATGTATACAGTACCTACATATAAAATAATTATCCCTAGTATATATTAGTACACGCAACACATAGCCCAACGAAACTGATACGAAATCTTCAGACGGCTTATTTGATATTCTTCAGCGAAAACTGTAGCAAGATGACTCACATGAAATTATTGGCTCGAGACGTGACCACGCGGCGTGCGACGAATAACAATGTCACTCGTGCGGCGACAATACTTGTGCAAGTTACGGAAACTCGTCACATGCTCCGCTTTTGTGCAATCAACGCGTCGCCTATTCTTCTTATAGTGAAAACTTTCGGAAAACTCGGAATTGGTGGAAACTACTGTCTTGAAGTATTTAACGACGTAGTTTCTGATACGAGACAAATGTGTGCGTAGAAAGTTTAATCTTCATCCCTCGTGTTTGTATAAGCTCTATCTATTTTCGTAGAATGTGCCAAGAATCGTAAATAAGTTACTGCGTTTTTTTCGGGCAAGTTATGATTTGTCATATTATTGTAACTATTGTAGGTTTTTAGGGTTCCGTACCTCAAAAGGAAAAAACGGAACCCTTATAGGATCACTTTGTTGTCCGTCTGTCTGTCTGTCTGTCTGTCGGTCTGTCTGTCTATCTGTCAAGACTATTTATCTCAGGAACGCGTAGAGGTATCGAGTTGAAATTAAAAACATATACTAAGGTCCACAGTCCCTTGAATCTGTGAAAAAAAAAAAAACAAACTTCTAAGTTAACGTGAAAAATAGATACGGTCGTTTATGTCGCAAAAAACGAACATTTCGACACTCTCAAGGGACACCGGGGGTACCTACTTTCCGTTGACCTAAATCTACGAAATTTGGCAAGAACTATCGTCTTATACTATAAATACAGTGAAAAGTCTGAAAACTACACATTTGTAATTAAATAATTAAAAATATATTCTTTATTAAAAATGAGCTTTTGTCCGCGATTTGGTTCGTGTGAATGCCGGTTATCGCAGATACAGACGAAGTCCCGGATTAAAAAGTACCCTATGTGCTTTTCCAGGGTTCAAGGTATTTTCATACCAAATTTCATCAAAATCGGTTCAGCCGTTTCATTATGGAAGCGTAACAGGAGTTATTTTCTCATTTATAATATTCGTATGGAAGTATGGATATGCATTATGTACCTACAAATTTGTACGGAACCCTCGGTGAGCGAGTCCGACTCAAACTTGTCCGGTTTTTTATTTACAAAAGAATGATAACATGAAGTTTTAGGATACCTATGGTTTTTAGATACTGTAACATAAAAGGTTACAGAATCTTTCGGCTAGCAATAACATTTTAAGGCTAGTAGTTTTAATATTATTTAAGTCGATGTTTTCGAAGTTTACTGTCAGAAAGATTGGCAAATGCGATTACCTGAGTCAGGTCTTCCGACTGCGGCGAGCAACTAAGTTCGAAGTTGAGGTTGCCTTTTTTAAAATGTTGAACACGTACGAATTTTGTCTTTATGGTTTTATCAATGAATTTTTTTTATTGAAATAAAAATAAAAGATAGACAACTGGAAATTGATAATGGCACAGCGCTTTCCTAAAACATATCAAACTTTAGGTATAATGAATATTTCACTATCACAAACGTTCAAAAATAGAATTTTCAAAAACCGGTATTTTTCTTCGCTCAAAAGAAAGAGGGGGATAAAACAAAATAAAATAGGTAAATCATTAAAGATTTTTTTTTATGCTAATATTATCTAACATGACAAATCTGCCTCGCTGTGGCAGATGTCAAAACAAAAACAAAAGAGTGTCGCGTTACAACCCGCCGCCGCCGGGGGTTCCGCAGGCCTATGAGAAGCTACATTTGTTTTTGATTAAACAAATTGTCCGCGCAGTTTATTGCTCCCCCGCGCAATCTCCCGTACTTAGCTGCGACTTTTGCTATATAGCTATCTATATGAGAAAGGTTTTCGCAGGGATAATGGCAAAAAAAAATGTTTATACGAGTGGGTTTTTGCACCTATGAAATCGGAAAAGAAGTACGAAAACAGTCAGTCAAGTTTTATGGAAAACTACTATTGTGTTCAGATTTTTCAGAAAATAATAAGTTGAGACTATGTAATGTGTAATCTTTCTTTAACAAGGAAGATAAAAATACAGTTATTTTACACAGCTAATATAATTATTTCACACTGTCATAGTCTACTGGAATATTTCATTAACGACATATATAGGTATCACAATTGGATCTCGTTCCGTACGTGCGTTATTGGTTATAACTCAGGTATTGGATAAATTTTGTATGCAGCCGGCGACAAATGCAATAAACTCGTCCCGATCCGGCGAAAACGATGCACTGAAGCGATTACGCAAAATATCTCTTTATCATGTACCTACTAAAATAAATAATGAAAATGTTGACGTGAATGGTGTTTGCACAATACACTTCCAGAAGCGGTGCACATTTTGGCTGCATCCATAAAATCGATATTTCAAACTAATAGCAAATATTAATGTCACCTCCTTGGTGTTGGTACGAGCCAGTACCATCAGAATGTTGGAGGTACTTCGCTTTAAGTGCAATACATACTTATCTACGTTACTTACTCTGTAATATACCCTAGACTCCTACATGTTATACGATCCGACGAAGTTGAGCTTTAAAACTTCTGCAAACGTTGGCAAATAATAACGCAGTCTATATATTTATGGGTATTTGTTATCTTGACCTTTATTTAGAAAGTAGTTCTTCGGTTAACTTTAACCCAAAACGAAAACCCGACACCAATACCCATATTACTCGCACCTAATCAATAAAAATGTCCAATAAACGTGAAAAACACATTACCCGAAGATAGAAAAGGGCCGTTTCAGTAGAGAAAGCAATAAAAGTAAAGGTTTCAGCTAACCGTTTCTCAAACAGGCCTGTCTGGCCTGTAGGCCGGGAGGACTGAGCTCGGTAAAATTGCTATTGCACCTGACAAGCGTACCAAAACGATTCAAAACCCCGCAGTCTCAATCGTCTGCTAGTACATAGGTACTCGTACATCGGCCATTGTTATTTTTCTTAGCAATCGTTTAAATTGAGAATGGTAATGATGTCTACTTTATGTCTTTTGGGCCAGGATTTATTTTTGTTCAGAGGCAGTATTTTTCATTGGCAGTATGGACTGACATTGCAATTATTCGCTTGTACGTGCTAGCACTGCACTACCAAAATAAAAAAAATTGAAATTCAAATTGTGAATGGTAGAAAATTGTACTAAAGCGACCTGATTAGTTAGATTAGACCCTACGAGTATTTCTACCCGTGGGTGTTGTATAAGGCCGAATAAGGCGACAGAGGGATATCGACACCTAGTTCCCGCGATCGCCAACCCTTAGGGGGGACCTATGCCCAGCAGTGGGCGTCTAAAGGTTGACAAGATAATGACGATGACGATGGACCTGATTAGTAATTTGAATGAATGTAGCTCTTAGAATTATTTTACCACTAATTTTAAACAAAAGTACTACTAATTTTTAAATTTGGTATATCTAGCAAAGTTGTAATATAATAAAGACAAAATGTGTTTAATTGAAGTGCTTTCTTATAATTTACGGTGTTAGTCAAAATGCAGACATCAGAGTAGGTACGAGTGCACTAAAGAAAAAATCAACAAAGTATAAATTGGTTACATCGAAGCAATTAAATACAAAAGTAGATTAATAAAATATGTCAATAATCTAATTAGAGCCAACAATAACAAGGCAAAGGAATATTTTCGATCCCAAAATATATTATCTTTTATTACCGCGAATTATTTTGAAGTCGTATAAACACAATAGGGAAACTGAATAAGGAAAGATGGCCCCCATGTTATGTCTGACTTTGATAAATCCTTGTGTCATGATTCATACCTACATAGTTTAGTACTTAATAAAAAAAATGCATTTTGTATTAACTTAGAAACTAGTTTAGTCAGCATTTTCAAGAAATATACATTATACAGTATATTTTAATGTTCATAGTTAACTATCTACCAAATGACATAAAACGATAGATAGTTTACCTTCTCTGACAAAGGACCATAATAAAATACTTTAAAGCAGTACTCTCCATCATCCGCTGCAGAAAGTTGTGTCAAGTTGTCGTCGCGTGAGCAAATAGCATTAGACGCGTGTAGAAACCCTTTGGTGTTATTTATTGAGGAGCGCAGCAGGCGCAGGGTTGAATCCAGAACTCGCCGAACATTGTCAAAGGCACATTACGCCAACCCGTACACGCAAATACCATTAAAATGGTATATGGATATTTTGTGACAATTAAGAAATACACGTTCTTTATTTGAGTGTTTTTTTTCTTCGGCAAGTAAAGGGTTTAATAGCGTTTTTAGTAAAAGAAAATGAGGCTAAATTAAAATAAATCATGCTGCTATCAAATTAAACAAATTCTCGTTAAAATATTTACAAAATTAAGACGAAATTTGTTTTTTTATTTATGTTACTTTCACCCACCTACACTAGTGTTCATCGACATTCAAAAGTTACAGAATCATTACAGAATGAAAATAAAAAATCGCAAGCAGAGACTCATGGTTCTATTTCTTTCACGTTTTGATTAAACTTTCACAAGCCCGACACAAGTCCAATCTTATCTCAACAAAAGCTAAAATGCTTGCAATTTATCAAATTTTCATCTCAGGTTTTTCTATCAAATTAAAACTTAAGTAATTTGGCTACTCCAACTCTACCAGGCGAGCTCTTGAATAATAATTGCATGGTTAATTCACTTATAATCAAAAGTCTGTCATTTCATCGCGTCGGCTACAAGGAAGAGAAAGTACAGTAACGGGTCGTTATCGCACTGAAAAAGTTTGGCTTTGTAGTGTCGTCTCTGCCATTCTTACCTGATTCAAAAACTCTCTCCGAACCTTACTGTGCCATATTTAATCCAGGAAGTTTTGGTTACTTACAAAAGCAAAACGTAATTAAGATTCTGTCCCCATTCGCGGAGTGTTGCGTTGCATTTCGATGACAAATGGTAATCGATTAAATAATGTCGATATAATCGCAGTGAATTAGGGACGCTGAGACGTTCTCGTTAAAAATTAACGGGCCGACTTTCTGATGGCAAATCGATACCGTCTCAATGACTGTTTATCGTGTCTAATGGGAGGACTTGGAAGTCGTTCACTTAATGTTTCATATTGTCCACCTGTTTCGTGAGTCGTTACGATTTGGAGTTCGTTTAGTTAGTAAATAATAAGTTTGAAATCGTGCTTGTCAGAGCGTTTGAAAAAGACACGAGTCGTAATCATGTCATGAACAGTTTATTAAACGATTGTTGTTATTTATTAGTGTTTTAGGATCTTAATTTCAGTTAGTACCTAGATGTTCTCATGCAAAGAGTTTTATGTAGTCAAATAAATAAGACAGCCAATCATGTAGCAGCGTACCTATGATGACGCTGCCGTCAACAACTGGCTTCTCCTTTTTCGAAGAAAGTTTAATAATACATTTTATTGTCAGGCAACTGAGGCCCCTAGAAAAATACACAAATAAGTAATCATAAACAATAATAAACTAATACATATCAGAAAAACTTTTTCAACTAAAAGAATACACGTAACGTTGTCGGCGTCGTGTTTCGCTGCGTGGTGTCGTGAACCCGTCCTCGGAAACGTCGATATACGACACCTTTCGGCCGAAAGTCCTCCTTCAAAAAGGTCTGTAGATGTAGGGTTGGAACTCGTACCACGAACAACTATAAGTTGTTTTTGTGACGCGATTCCAACGCTTCAACCCAGAGTCCAGTCGGTCTTCACCCTCAAATACGCCACGACTTCCTCAATCCTTGTGGCGTAATGCATCCGCGAAATGTACAGATGCGTTGTAGGCACAGCATGCGAGACGGGTAGCCAGTAGATGACGTTATCTGACCTACCAAGTGTAATACTTGCTAAACTAATAAAACTAATTTCTTCTATACGTTTTTATCTCTGCATTTACAGTGAACCATTTGCTAGCGATGACCAGCTGCCATCCAAACGCTGCGTACAAACCCGTTTGCATAATTCCTCTATCACACATTTGGGACAACTAAACCCATCATGGCAGCGAGAGATACTCCGTTAATGCGAGAAGGGCCTTTTATTAGACACGTTACGTACACATAAATTTCTAAACTCGGTCAAACAGTTTGAACCCTAAAACTGCGGAAGTTAGGGGTTGAAATCAAGGACGATCGTAAATTATCGTTCGCTGCTTACCCCGCGCCATGTTGTCTCAAGGGTCGTAAATATATCCTGTTTTAATTACGAGTACCTTTAATTGGTGTTTCGCACGCATGCTTGTCTTCAGTTATTATGCGTGTCATGGATGAGGTGCGTAATGTGTGGACCAATTATCTTAGACAACGGAGTTGAAGTAGGTACGTAAATCCTTTACAGTTCACAGATAGTCGGTGGGTACAGAGGCCAGCACATCTAGCTTCACCAATCTGTCAAATTTCTTTGATAACTTTTCAACTTTATCACAAAAGATTAAGACTCATTTTTAATAAGGAGAATTTGACAGTTTGGGATAGATTGATGTGCTGGTGTCAGTACATAGGCAGTATAGTGGTTTTATTCAAGGTACATCGTATTCACGTGTATGTAATTGGGTAGATGACACCACCAATCAATTGACATACTTTTTATGAGCTGTCAAAACGCGATTCCCCCGTAGATTTTGTATAGCAATTTATACATATGACGTCACTTGTAGGTAGTCATTCGCCAATTCAATTGACAAACTATTCATTGATTTCAAAGCAAACAAAAATTTGATTTTGCAGTAAATTGAAAATTAACCGGGGTTTCAGGGCTGAAAGAGTGACTTTCTTGCCCATTATTTTCCATACAAAATTACCTTTTGGAAGATGCAACTAGAATCAACTCTTTTTCTTAAAAATTACGTTAAAAATGCTTTTTAATGGTCTAATTGAACCCAAAAAAACACTTTCTCTTTGGTGTTAATACCATTTAAACAGAGATTGGGTTATGCTGCGAACCCACCAAACGAAAAGGACCCTATTTAAAGATTCTGTGATTATTAAAGGGTCTTACTGGAAGCTTTGAAACTTGGTATCTAATCGAAATTTAATGGGTTCAGGTAACTAGGTAACATGAGCTTCATTACGCACAAGAGGTACACTACAGTTCATTCAATTAATGAAAAAGCTAGTTCAAGTAGTATAAAATAATGTTGGTGGCAGACTGAGACTTGGAGCGGAAATCTTTTGAAGGCAAACTTGCATTTCCCAAAGTAAAGTGGAATGCACTGAAAATTTTCCGTCTACCACAATTGCTCGCTTTCGTGCACTTAAAATGCGAACTTCTTAGAAATGTTCTAGGTACATTTGTTTACAAAAACCTTTAATTGGCCTATTTAAATCGTTTACATTTCATTGGTAAGGGAGGTAGAGACCATTTGAAATTTTCTTCAAGTTGAAATTAAATGGTTCCGTTACTGAAATTAAATTACTCGTCTCAAGATTCTTACCCGATATTTTTTTTAATTGCATTGTATTTTTAAAGTTTCAAAGGCTTCCATATTTAGTTCCATAGATGCCGTAGTAGTTCTGTATCAATAAATTAATCTTGAATTTTGCTAACAAGCATACAAAGTTTCCTTTAAGGAAACCTTTTCCACGTCATTGTAAACAATTATACCTGTACCTACCTACTTTTGCTCTTCACTTTTCATTATAGTGACTATGGTTATAGTACCATCCATAATTTAAGTTGCGATCACTAGAAGTTGGTATGATTTCCATTTTTTTTCGGCAAACATTTCGTCTCTTTCATTATCTCCTAGTACCGTATGAATATTTTATTTTTAGGCTATCTTTTTAATTATTTCCGCCTTTATTTCTTTTTTACATACCTTTAAAAACACCCCAAATGCCGTCGATCCTCTACTATAAGAACGCTGTACTATACTTAATTACATTCTAATTACTTCATAGTTACATCACTAACCCGTAGTGTTGTAACATAATTGATTCGGAACATGAAAGGCGGTAAGTACGTTGTCGGAACAACAACATAACGAGCGATAACGTCTTCACAGATAAGTTTCAGGTTTCCGCTTGAGGCAAGATACTGGTTGTATGTACCTATGCATGTAGGTACTATGAATACTGAGTCAATGGGTGTGGTATAACTAAATATAGATACGTGTGTGGTAGCAAGGGGTTAATTGAACAATAAGAATGGTATATAAACAATATTAAAATCACGTAAAAAGGTGCTTATGGGTGAAACTTTTTTACCAAATGCTGTAACTTTGCCTACATGCTCAACATTGCCTACATTCTAAAAAGTTTTGCTGTGTATGGTATTACTAAAAGCAAGTCGGCTGTCTATATAGCAAAAAAACATTTCTCAGCGGCAAAAATTTTACTTTTTAGAATGCGTGCAATGTTGAGCATGTAGGCTAAGTTACAACATTTGATCGGTACCTACTTTAGTATATTTTGGTCCAGAGTATGTAAAACTGTTGCCTATCTAATTAAATTAACACTGTTGATATTTCCATTATATAGCACAAAACTTATTTCGAAAACTACCCTAACCCTAACATAATCTCCTGCTGTATCAGTTCATAAATAAGCTGTTATCATAGCGTGGGGTCATTAACAGACCCATAAATCGTATCGTCCGGCTGGACAGTCCGGTCCGGAGGCCATGTTAATTCGCGGCCGGACACCGGTCATTCAGGATCACAGTAATACCTGTTGAGTTACAGCCTGGCCTACCGATACCTGCCCCTTGTTTGACCTTTCACGGATATCCGAAATTTCACTCAATAATTGGGGTATTAAATTAAGTTAATGCCCGTTAAAATTGAGTTTAGGGACGATATTAATGAGTAGGTGCTACTTATTTGGGACAAATTAATGCATTTAGGGTGATTCATGAAAGACGCCGATTCGAACAAAACATTTTGAAAAAATGCACATAGGTGCTGTTTGATACTGTCTCAAAAATACACATACGAGTAGGTGCTGCTTGATATTTCCTCAAAAAATGCACATAGGTGCTGCTTGATATTGTCTCGAAAACTGTATCCTATAGGTACTGGATGATATTGTTCCAAAAAGTGTCAGATTTTATTCTGAACTTAGCAGTGTCAGTTTTATCATAAATCTATGTATATGATCTATGTAGTACGGTAGTTACGTAAGGGAGCGGAGTAACATTTTATTGAGATAAGCAATATTTTGCATACGTAACCCGCCACTGCAGCTGTGTACAAAGTGAACCCATATACTAAGCGGCTGTTACGTCACCGATACAAAATGTTCTGCTTTGTGGCATTATATTCAGTAGAAAGTTGTACAGTCTTTTGCAAATAACGGTTCTGAAAACTCTCTCTACTATTATTATAAATGCTATAAAGTTTGTGAAGATGAATGGTTAGTTTTTTATTCTTTCACGCATTCACGAAAATTGTATCCCATTTTTGTATTTTCATGGAATAACTTTGACGCGGAGGAAGTAATGGGCGTAAGCTAGTTAATCTACTATATATATAAAAGGCTTTGTCCTGAATGACTGACTGACGGATCAACGCACAGCCTAAACCGCTGATCGTAGAGACCTGAAACTAGGAGGGTGTGTTCTTTGTGTGACGTAGGTATTTGATAAGAAAGGATTTTCCGAAATTCTACCCCTAAGGGGGTGAAACACGGGGGCAAAGTTTGTATGAGACAACGTGATTCCTTGGTCCAATCTACTTCAAATTTTACATAAACATTCTTTAACAGAATTGATGGAAGATCGGTTTCGTATTTTATTGAAACTCACCACCTAACGGAGTTAAAAATAAGTATAAAGTTATTTTGAGGGTGAGTTGCATCGAAGTTGATATCAATACTCCTTAGTGCTTCTGATTTAAATACATTTTATTTTGACACATGTCATGTTTGAAAACTCAACTCAAAGTAAATACCTACATTAAATTAAAGGATTATAAAATTATTTTGTTAAAATAACGTGGCGATGAGAAATACTTTCAAAAATTTTCGGATATTCCCAATCGTCTGAGTCATTTATTTGTTTGTTTTGTGGAATTGCAAACCCAGTACTTTTGTAGGAGAAATAAATATCGGCATCATCTGTCCGAAGACTTCTTGCGAATTTTGAGATCAACTAAGTAATAAGGGTGACTTTGAATACAATAATAAACGTATTCTAAACAATTGTCTTAGGTACTTCTCTTCAATATATGGTCTTTAGATCGGCGGCATTTCAGTAATCGAGTTTTTGTTTCCGGCCCCGCAATCACAGCTGGCATATCAAAATCGTGGAAATCGGGAATACACCGCCGAAACCAATTACGATCCAGGTGCAATGAGTACTATCGAAAATAACCACGTCTACGTGTTCACCTCAGAGCAATTAATGATCCTGGTTGAACAAGAAAAACATTAATTACCACTGATATTCTTGCAGAGGTTTCTGGGGGCAAAACAGCGGACGGCATGTTTAAAATTCACATGGATTAAGAGAGCAATGCCTGGAGAGCGAACCCTGTTTATGGGGTATCACGAAACAGTGACAAGAGACATGTATAGCTAATAGGAATGCAGTGGAAGCTGTAGACAGAACCCTGCAAGACATCCTCAGAAACCAAGACATGATAGGTAGGGTCACGACGAGGTAAATGCTTCGTTGAAACGATCAATTCTATGGTCAGGAGTTTATAAATCGCGCTTGACCATCAACATGCGCGGTCAGTTTGGAGGCAATTTACGTATTCAAGAATTCTCTGATGTTCATTTAAAAATTGGTGAAGGCTCTCTACCAGAGGAGAGAGAGCAAGTGGATCTAACAACTCTTGGTAGTGTAGTACAACAGAAGAACTGATTCATCTGTTGCACGGCGCAACGGCACATCAGTCAAATACCGCCAACCATTCCAAGAGAATTTGTGTTTGTGAACAGGCTATTTTAACGCCCAAAAATGACCAAGCTGCAGCGATCAATAAAAGCATTCTGTTTCTCTCAAATTGAAGGGAGAGAAGTAGTATACATCTCAATGGACACATAACTCGAGCAAGATGACGCCACACATTACCCCGAGAATTTAGAATAGGATTCTTACGGCAAGTAGACCTCCAGCGCACGTCATCTAGCTGAAGGTCGGTGTACCTATTATTTGTAATTAAACTCCGCTAAAGTTGTGTAACGAGAACCGGCTAGAAGTCATCTGTCTGCAGAGAAATATCATCGAAGCTGAAATTGTAACAGATTGTGGCGTTGGCGAGAGTGTTTATACCGGGTACGTATTTGAATATCGAAGATTAAAATACCTACGCTTAAAATACCAATGTTCAAAACATCGAAAATTTAAATATCGATTATATCAAAATGTCGAAACTTGTTATACCTAAGCTTAAAACGTCGAAGATTGAAATGCCGAGTGATTAAAATTTCGAATGATTCAAAATATCGAATGACATTATGCCTAAGTTCAAAATATCAACATTTCATACATCTAAATTCATAATATCTACGTTAAAAATACCTACTAGTTGAAATACCGAAAAAAAATTATATAGGCAGTATGAGTGTATTCATAAATGTAGGTAGATGTGAAATTGTCACACCCTGCAAACCCGTTGCTATTAAGTAGTCATTAGTCTGTTTACTGCGTAAATGTAACGTACAGTTTATAGAATATTATAGATGCATGCAGCATACAAGCAAGCACGCAGCATACAAGCAAGCACGCAGCATACAAGCAAGCATGCAGCGCGCATGCAACCATGCAGCAAGCAAGCATGCAGCATGCAAGCAAGCATGCAGCGTGCAAACAAGCATGCAACATGCAAGCGAGCATGCAACATGCAGCAGGCATGATCTCTGTCACAGCTCCGGCGTTGCGGGGCTCCGGCGGTCCCACGCGAGCTTATCGTCGCAGATGGTATTCACGCCCACCACCGCAGCTTCGGCTTGCTGGCCGGCTTCGCCGGCCAGCCCCAGCCGCGGCGGTGGGCGTTAAAACCACCTGCTCCTCAGCTCGCGGGCCGCCTCGCCCCTCCGCGCCTACGCGGATTTAAATTACACTCTAGGGGTAGGGCAGACAAGACTACGTGGAGTCGGTTTTGCAGCGATACGTTTCTGTCACTAACTTTAGTAGCACAACATATTGACTTTCAAGAAAATATTTTAATTTAAAGACCTAAATAATACCTTCACGATTGACCTATGCTTGTACACTAGACACTGATTTTCATGGATAAAATAGGTCGAAATTGTTCCAAATCGATCGATATTTAGGACGTTCGATAGTTTGTACTTCGATATTTAGGACATTCGATAATCTGTATTTCGATATTTGGACCTTTCGATGTAACTTTTGTAGATATTTAGATTTTAGATATATTGGACGTAGGATATTTAACCATTCGATACTATAAACTTTCGTTATTTTAATTTTCGGTTTTATGGTCGTTCGATATTTCCATTTTCGATGTTATGAACATCGATATTTTAACAGTAGGTATTTTAATCTTCGATATTCAAATACGTACCCGTTTATACCACGTATACCAGTAATTCCCCACAATTACCCCTTCCAATTCAAGCATATGCAGTTCCCTGTGAGCGTGTGCTTTGGCATGACTATAAACAAGTCTCAGGTCGATCGGTATCGGTGTTTGCCGCACTGAAGGCTGCGGTTGTCGATTTCAGGACCAGCTGCTTTTCCCACGGTCAACTGTACGTCGCTTGCTCTCACGTCACCAGTCCTGACTCTCTGTACATGTTGACTAACGGCAACACTACAAACTTTGTTTACAAAGAGGTTTTACAAATAAACTAACGTCCCGGCCCGGCTTCGCATAGGCCTATAGCGTTCCTCGATAAATGGACTATCCAACACAAAAAGATTTTTTTCAATTCGAACCAGTAGATCCTGAGATTAGCGCGTTCAACCAACCAAACAAACAAACTCTTCAGCTTTATAATATTAAGTATAGATTTAGTACTCAAGTAGTAATTGTTTACGACTTCCACGCGAACGAAGTCGCGGGCATAAGCTAGAAATGATATGAAACGGTTAACCCCAAACAAAAAAAAAATACCGTCCGTTGAGACACAGTCGGAATCGTACGGATCCACCACGCTATTTCCTCTGTGTCTGTAATTCTAAACGACAAAACTACACGACGACGTCCGCCACTTCATCAGCGTAAATTTTCTTTGAATCCCTAATTCTTTTGATAATAAAATATAGCACTCGGAGATACGTAACCTTCTATTAGCGAAAGAATTTTAAGAATTGTACCAGTAGTTTCAGACATTAGCGCATTCAAACAGACAGTCAAACAAACTAACTATAATACTCTGTGAAAATATTAGTATAGAAGGTAAATTCATCGAATCGCTTGTTAAAACATGACACATGCGTGCCCAACCGCTGATCGTGACAAATGACGTCAGAATTTCGGTACACGTAGTTAAAAATGTAAACGCTTCGCCTGTTCGACATGGCTGCTGCAATGTGCAAGTGTCAGAGCCACTATTTATCTTGTGCCCGACGGACAGGATTGATGGTCCGCCCAGTATTTGCATATTGCTTAGTTATGTACAAAGTTACTTGTACTGCATAGTCGCATATTAACGTCAGTGACAGTGCAAAGGGACATTGATTAGTTTTATGCATACATATCCGACTTTTATGTGATCTTTTTAATTGGACAGTACGAGCTAGTAATGTTTTGTCCTTGATTGTTTTCGTTTTTGCAAGTTTCTATGATGCATTGCAAATATAAAGAGATAAATAGGGGTAAACGTAATATCATATTATTTCCTAACAAATTACCTAACAAATAAAGGAAAGCAACATACTGTAAAATTATTTAATCAAAATATTCAAGGTTGCTTTTCCAAATTACTTGAAATAGAAATGTTCTTAGAAATAACCAAATATGATATTATTTGTTTAACAGAACATTGGCTAAAAGATAATCAAGTGATGTCTATTAATTATGAAAATTATTGTGTAATTAGCCATTTTAGCCGAAAACATATGATACATGGTGGGTCATTAATATTAATTAAAAATTCTATTAAGTGTAAAGAACGAAAAGACATCGTTGGATTATCAGTAGAACATACTGTTGAATTGTCCTGTGTTGAGCTGGATAAGCATATTATAGTATGTGTATACAGACCCCCCAGTTACCAGAATTTATCTACATTTGATTCTGTAATGGAAGATGTGTTGAAAAAAATTAGTACTAGTAGTAAATCAATCATCATATGTGGTGACTTTAATATTAATTTGTTAGAAAACAACTCCAGTAGTATCAGATTATTGAGTCTTTTTAGGTCATTTAATTTGTCAAATGTTTTTATGGAACCAACCAGAGTGACAGCTTCTTCTGCCACTTGTATTGATAATATATTTTGTAATTGTGATTATTTACATAAAGAAATTATAAATAAGCTACCATCAGATCATAGTGGACAGACAATAACGTTATGCGCCTACATTCCTTTACAAAAAATTCAAATAAGGTTTAGGCCAATTACATGTAAAAACTTAGATAAATTTAATAGTTCATTAAATAAATATCTTAAATATCTTGGGACAACTCACACACGGTCATCTGGTCCCAAGCTAAGCAGAGCTTGTGTTATGGTAACCAGACAACTGATATACATACTTATATAATTTATAAATACATACATATTATAGATAAACACCCAGACACAGAACAAACAATCATGCTCATCACACAAAGTTTGTCCTGGGTGGGAATCGAACCCACGACCTCCGGCTTAGCAGTCAGGGTCAGTGACCACTAGACCAACAGGCCCGTCAATTCGTCATTGGAAAGTAAACTAAGTGTTCATTGCTTTAATAATATAGATGACCCAAATGAGTTCTACGCTGAGTTTTTTTCACTAATAAACACGCAATTTAATGATACATTTCCACTAAAGACTAAAAGTATTTGCACAAAGTTCTTATTTAGCGATTGGGCGACTCCAGGTATTCGTAAAAGCAGGGAAAAACTATTTGAACTTTATGGTCTAAAGCAACATGTAATGAATACAAGCTTTCATCAGTATGTTGCGAAATATTCAAAACTTTTTAAAAGTGTCTGCAAAATAGCCAAATCCCTTTATATTAGAAATAAAATAAAATTAGCTGATGACAAAATAAAAACTACTTGGCAAATAATAAATAATGAAACAGGTAGGAAAAAACAGCGTAATACTGAATTTAATCTAGAGACTGCACATGGCCCCATAAATTCAGATATAGAAGTAGCTCAGGAATTTGAAGCATTTTTTGGAAATATTCCCATTAAAACTACTGAAGCTTTAAATTCCTCTCCCGCGCTCTCTGCTGCCTTACTTAGGAAGAATGTTAAGGCATGCCGTTCGGAGTTTAGGTTTGAACATACAAACCCCCAGGCTGTTATAAGAGCCTTTAAAGATCTTAAAATTAAATCAACAGAAGATCTCTGGGGAATGTCTGTAAAAGTCTGTAAATCTATTATAGAAACGATTGCGCCCTATTTAGCTCTTATATTTAACACCAGTGTAGACCAAGGAGTCTTTCCGGATCTGATGAAACACAGTAAAGTAGTACCGTTGTTCAAATCCGGTGATAGTAAAGACCCCAACAATTATAGGCCTGTGTCGATTCTGCCAGTTCTCAGCAAGGTGTTTGAAAAGTTAATGCTCAATCAAATGTTGCGTCACTTTAATAAAAATTCGATCTTTCATGAACAACAGTATGGTTTCACCAAAGGGCGTTGTACAACTGACGCCGGTGTCACCCTAATAAAGAACATTTTTAGCGCCTGGGAGGAATCGCAAGATGCCATTGGAATCTTTTGCGACCTCTCAAAGGCGTTCGATTGCGTTGACCATGAGACACTTTTGCTGAAACTGGAGCACTACGGGGTTAGTAAAACATCTCTTAATTTACTAAGGTCATACCTGAGGGATAGACGGGTAAAAGTACAGGTTAACGGCGTGAACTCATTGGGGTCTGAAACGACCATGGGCGTTCCTCAAGGTTCAATATTGGGTCCATTTCTATTCTTAGTTTATATAAATGATTTACCCCAATTGTTTCAAAATCAACCAAAAATGGTGTTATTTGCCGATGACACATCATTGATTTTTAAAATAAACAGACGGTCACAAAATCTAGACGACGTAAATGACGCTATTCTTCAGGTTCAAAATTGGTTTACGGTAAACAATTTGGTACTTAATGAAAAAAAAACCAAATGTATTCGATTCATTTTACCAAATGTTAGGAATAGTAAATGTGACATCATACTTAATGGAGAGAAACTGGAATTTACTAGTCAAACGGTTTTCCTAGGAATCACGCTAGACGAGAAATTACAATGGGGACCTCATATAACATCTATTGCGGGGCGACTAAGCTCCGCGGCTTATGCTGTTAGAAAGATAAGACAGTTAACAGATGTAGAAACTGCGCGTTTGGTCTATTTTGGCTACTTTCACAGCATTATGTCGTATGGTATTTTACTGTGGGGTCGGGCTGCTGACATTGAATCCGTTTTTATTTTACAAAAAAGAGCTGTCAGAGCCATTTATAATCTACGTCGCCGCGAATCTCTTAGGGAACTATTTAAAAATATTAATATAATGACAGTGCCTTGCCAATTTATTTATGAAAATATTATGTATGTAAGAAAAAACTTACATATGTTTAATAAAGTAAGTGATAGACATGACTTTAATACTAGAAACAAGGACAAAATAGCTCAACCATATTTTAGATTGTCTAAAGTCCATACATCTTTTATGGGGTACTGTGTTAAGTGCTACAACAAAATTCCTAGTGATATATTACAACTAAGTGAAACAAAATTTAAATCATATATTAAAAGTACACTCTGTAAAAAAGCTTATTATAATCTAGAGGACTATATTCAAGATAAGAATGCTTGGAAACATGCTGGTCTAGCTCCATAGGACGATCGACAGTCTAGACAAAATCGAACCGATTGCTAATTTAAAATACCTAATTTCATACTTAGTATAAATATGTACATATATATATTTGACTCTTTTTTTATACACTGCTCAGGCTCACATACTGATTCATTGTTTGTTAAAATATAAGGAGTGGTCGTCTACTGTTTCAACATTAATTGTAATATGTAATATGTGAACACTGTGTATCTATGTACATATAACTTAGTCTGTCATTCCTTAATCTGTGATACTTTGTACACACTTTCAAATACCTAGTGTTTTTATGCAAGGTACATCGTATTCACGTATAATTATATAATTCCTGTAAATGCAAATATTGTTAACATCGTTTTTAAAAGAGTAAGTATGGAGTTTCTTGCCCATTCTTCTCCATACAAAACTACCTTTTGGAATGGGCACCTAGAATCAATTTTTTTTTTTCTCATTTGACGTTCAAAAGTGCCTTATAATGGTCTAATTGAAATAAATGATTTGACTTTGACTTTGACTTTCCCTTTTCAGTTAATTAAATAATTTCTTTAAGATAATAATCCAAATGCTTTTATTATGTTATAATAAAATTGAAAATTTGTCAACAGACAGACACATAGGTACCTACATAAATTCATACACAATAAAATAAAATGAAGTTTTATAAAACAACAATTTTGAAAACTTATCAACATAAAATCGAATAAAATTAAAAGTCAGAACCACAAAATAAATATCATTATATTAACTTATTTTACCATTCTTGTGATACCCATATTTTATTCTATACCTACAGGAAAATATCGAAAGGAAGACTTCGTAAAAAAGTCCATAGCTTATCCTGGATATTTAATAAGATACGATCCTAATTGGTACGAGACTGGAATGAGAAAAAACAGACAAGTCATCCCTGTCTTGCGAGAATATTTTCTTAAAAAGATTAATGGAGCTTTCAATATAAAATATCGTATCCTCTGAGCCTCTATAAAATGAGATACTTACTAATGCTACTTCTGTTGTGATCAAAGTAGTCTTTTACTATTCATCAATATCATTTACAAAATAAAAATAAAAATATTCTAGAGCCAGTCTCAATTTTTCACCATTGCGGTTGCCTAATTTAGATCAAGAAGGTTGTATTGTTTCATGGAGGAGAAGATAATAAAGTACGCAGGCAGATAAAGTACCTACCGTACCAGAGCCAAGCCGATCTTATAATCGAAGCACGCCGATTACCCCGGGCAATATTTTCATTATTTTCCCTCAAACGCGTCTCCCCTTCTTAATATCGTTTAATTTAATCAAAATTCTGCTTACTCAGTAAGCAATTTTCAACCACAATTTTCCATGTAAGATTTTATAATTATCCGTTTAATAGATTTAAGTGCTAATAACGCAGTACGTATTTTTTAATGAAATATCGTTTTTGAGTTACGCCACGTTATTCGAATTTTAATAGAAATAGAAGAGTGTGGTGAATTTTTTTTATTCTTAATATAAAATTGTATATTTTTTATCTATAAAACATCTTTTTCAGTAAAAGGTTTTTCTAATCGGGATCGGACTACTCTAGTACTCTTTATTAGTAAAGATGTATTTACAGGAAATAATCCTCCTACTAAAAAAATAAGACACAGGTAAAAAACTGATACAGTCTGGCAAAACCTTTCCGTTTGCGAAAACTAGTTTACTTATTGGTCTGCTGAAACTTAAAGGTCAAGGTGACTTTGAAAGTCAAGACATCTTGGTACAAAGTAATGTTGGAATGTTGGAACTACGTGGAGTAATTTTCTACTACATCGTCCACAACGATAATTACTTAGAATTCTTCGCGAGTCACAATCTATTGCCCAACGTAAAGTTTCCAACAGAACCAATTTCCTTTCCCAATAGTTAAACTCATATTTTACGACATCCACAAAAAGAAATGAGATAGTAAAAAAAAGTTTGCGACTGTAAATGTTACAAGTTTTTCTTTTTTCCAAAGAAAAAGCAGGGCGTAAAACTGAGCTCCTAAACCTGAAGCTCGACCAAACTGATAAACTTGAAACCACTAACAAAGTACACTGTAAAGGGTGAAATACCGTGAACAGTGTCGTATTAAGTAAACCACAACGAGAGAGTATGGAAACATACGAATATATTTCTTGAACTAGTTAATTTTGTATCTTAATCGGGAAAGTTGGCTTTACAAAGTAGCAATACAAGGTGTAATTACATAAACCAAAAACATGAAATCTGGTCATGAAAATTTAATAGCGGATCAATAAGTTACAAACAAAGACAAGCGCACCAAAAGTATTCCTCGAAACGCACTATTCAGGTGCGCTAAGGAAATCAATTCAAAATATTGTAACTTCATTCCTCGAAATGCACCAAGGATAAACTTGCTTTTTTGTTCGCGGTTTCAGTTTACGCAGTTACACATTGTATACCTGACTAAATATATCGATTGTTAAAATCACGTTTACTTAAAAATTGTTTATAGGGTCTAAGAACCAATGTTTGGTTCTAGGATATGTATGATTCAATAAATAGTTTCATGGAAAGTGAGCTTCAAATAGTTAAATTAAAAACACGCTTTAAAAATGTGCACAGTCTGTGCGAAATTCGCTACAGCTACCTACAGATAACCACTAACGTTATTAATCCAACTAATCCCTCCACATTTCAATAATAAAACAAGATGTCGCCCCGCATTAATTAATTCCAAACCGTTGACTCTTGACGCATTTATTATGACAAAGTTCCAAATGTGTAAAAATTCACCCCAACCTAGTACCATTTCCATTTATCCGAGTATCATTAAGGGTATGATCCGGTGTTCGGATAACTTATGGTCGGTCATGGAATCTGCATATAAATAGGAAAGAGGTTTAGGAGGGATCGAGGCTCCTCTGGCAGTCCCGCACGCTCGCACGCCCACACGCTCGCACGCTCGCACCGCCAGCGACTTAGGAGCTGAGGAGTTTGAGCATACTTTGGAATAACTTATGTTGGTTCATGTTTTTGTGGCTTCTTACCTTACGATGCTAGTTGAGGTTGAAAGATGGACTAAGTTTTAGTTTAAATTTAAATACGTGCGTTCGTAGCTGGTTTAGGTAAGCGTATAAAACACGGTACGTAAAATAAGTTTGGTAATCCTTCTTAGCTTACATGACGTACTCTTCTTTAAAGATATTTTTTTAGAAGTAGATAGTAATTGCTTTTACTCTAATTAATACAGTCCCAATATCGGTAAAAGAAAATTTAGAAGATTCTATGTTTTTTTTCTATTTTTTTCTTTTCTTTTGTAGAGAACACCTTTCCTTTCCTAAACACCAAACAGAAAATCTTGATTCATTTAAACCCCCTAAAAAGTCGTAATTTCATTACAAAATGTTTTAGACCTACATACGGAGAAAAGCACAATATTTCACGATCAAATACGAAACGTTAAGTAAAAAACATTGTTACCAAAACACACGGCAAACAAGCTAAAACATATTAGGAGAGCACATAATAAGGAAAATACGGTTTTTATGGTCGTTGCGAGCTAGCAATGGTGATCCCTTTGTAATGGAACGTGTGTTCCAAGCTTTGTCGGCAAAGGCAATAATTATACAGCGATATATACGTCCTTTGTGATTGGCAGGATTGAAATGGATGTTAAATGAAAATTGACGTTTACCGTTATTGTTTTGTTTTTGATACCACCCAAAGTCCCAAAATAATTGTTTCGTTGACGAGTTTGAAAAGTATAGATTTCGGATCTGACTTTCGATTGTAGGAAATTGTTTAAACTAGGTTCATATCTTCCTTGGCCGTATGATGCCGGTCTCGACTAGCACCAGCCCATTTCTACCCGTGGGTGTCGTAGAAGGCGACAGAGGGATATTGACCAGAGGATGGGCAGTAGCGTCCTTCTGAGATCTGAGTACCATAACACCTACTGCGATTGCCAACATGCATCGGCCGAGTATGGCGATTACGGCTGGAGATCTATGCCCAGCAGTGGGCATCGATCTCCAGCAAAGGTTGACACGGTGGTAGTGATGGTGGTACCTCACTGCTGCACAATTCATCTTAAGCTCTGTTTAGGCGCTTAAAATCATAGAGGGAGATTTTTACAGAATATCATTTCAGGACTGTTGGAGTGGGTAGGCGCCCGCTTGATCACGTAGCCAACAGTGCATTTTGTTGGCAACGTTGTTTGTCTGCGCAACCCAGTGAGTTTACTCTAATCGTTTGAATGGCGAATACCGCCACTAAGGAAGAATGTAAAAATTTATAATACGCCTCGGTCTTATGTAATCACTTAGATAAAAGACTTATTATTTACTAACGACCCGCCCCGGTTTCGCACGGGTGCAACGTAGATCAAACTGTACCTAGAAACCTTCCTCCTGAATCACCCTATGATGTATTGATGAAAACCGCATTCAAATCCTTTGCGAAGTTTGAAAGATCAAAGCGTACAGACAGCTGGAGCAACTTTGGTTTATACTATGTAAAGATACTTGAAGTATTTACATCTCATACAACAACATATAACATACGACTTTTTTGCTCACAAAAACACTTATTGATATCGGCACTCGAAGAATCGATAAATAAAATATTATTTAGTGCTACCATCGTCAAAATGACTGACTGTGAACAGAACATTCATGCTCATACCTATAACCTATTATCAGTACTATGTCCATGATCGCCCGCAGGTCTATCAGTCCGGTAAATACTCGGACACAATTATGCGTACATGCTTTCACGTCCACATGGGATAGTCAAACGAGGTGCATCTATTTCATAATTCATGCATGTATATTGCAAATTGTCTGTACTTCTCTAGACTATCAAATAAGCAATTAAGTTTACGGTATTAAGACGTCTGATTGCTGTTAAGAACTACTTTGGTTCAGTTAAATCTTATATATAAAAATGAATCGCTAAATGTGTTGGTAAGCGCATAACTTGCGAACCGCTTGACTAAATTGGATAATTATTTTTTTATAATATTCCTTGCAGTACGAAGATTGCATTACGGAGAGAAAAAAAAAAATTAAAAAAAAAACTTTTGTAGGGTAGGTGTAGGGTAGGCGTAGGGTAGGTGTAGGGTAGGCGTAGGGTAGGCGTAGGGTAGGTGTAGGGTAGGTGTAGGGTAGGTGTAGGGTAGGTGTAGGGTAGGTGTAGGGTAGGTGTAGGGTAGGTGTAGGGTAGGTTTAGGGTAGGTGTAGGGTAGGTAAATAGGCAGGTAAGTAGGTAGATAAGGACAGGACAACGTCTGTCGGGTCAGCTAGTATTAAATAAGTGTGAATGAAAAAGTCTTCTCAGATACTGAAACTCTGAAAGTTGTCTCTCGTACCTTACCTGCGATAGGTACCTGTCCTTTACTTTTAAGTCATAATAATGATAGTAATATAGTAGTGTAGCAGTGTAGTAGTAGTAATATTTATTTCGGTGTATATGTATTCCAGAATATATTTATGTATGTGTAGTTGTAGTAGAGAATGCCTAAGGCATTAAGTCCGCCTTTGTACCTTTGTGCATGAAGTTTAAATAAATAAATAATAAGTAAGTACTTAAGTAAGTCTACATAGAAAATTCTGGTTCTACCAAAACTTGTGAACAATAGGTTTCATATCATACAGGCTACAGCCATGTTCAAATAAGCTTAGTTCCAACTTATTGTGTGTTTTCATCTTGAGAAACATAATGGCCAATATTACCATTCTAGCCTTTGTCTTCGAGGATAATAGCTATTATTCTCAGTACTTTTGAATATAAGAGTGAATGTACGAATAATGTTAATATAAAAGTGCCTAATACAATTCAAAGACGTCCAAAGGGAGCGGAGTCCTCCGTCTTCTTATTACATTATCATATCAAAGGATTACGAAACAAATCTCTAGAAACACTATGACCGCTTTCATCAGTGTAAGAGCCATCGCCCCAACACAATTAAACCATGATAAATGGATCACGAAAAATCTAATCTAAATATTTAATCGAAAATTCCCCTGCATTGCAACAAATGCATTTGTAGGTATGGTGTGTGAATGTGGGGGTGTGTGTGTATTTTGCTGTTTGACACACACCCTTTATACGCCCTAATGCTTTTAAAGATGTTTGAGCGCGCAGAGTTGCGGATTATAAGATGCATTTTAAGTAATTAAATCTTCATAACAGTTTGTAAGCGTTTCGTCGTTCGTAGAAGTTTGCTACGAGAAAACTAAAAACTTGAATGAAGTGTGTAATTCTTATGAAGTCGTTGCATGCACTTTATAACAATGTATTTACGGTTAAAGGTGATAACACCGTCATAGTACAATAAGAAAGGTATATGTATGAATGTATACCATACATACCTACATCGTGTATGTGTGCGTCGTGCCCTAAGCGAAGACAAGTGCAGTGTAGTGCAGGAATGCAAACCCCACCCTTGTCCCAACAGGACCACCCCAGTATTACAAATGCAAATAATATTTCTTTCCAACAAAATATTGCTGTGTTAATGCCACGCTAAATTGTGTACGATGCAACCCCAGTGTACACAGTGCATTCGGTTTTATTCGTTATGTTTATCGTTGAAAAGGGCATCGGACAGTTTGTTTCGGGCCTTATATTAGTTTGTTTGGTTTAATCTCGTGTTTGTAGGTACTTTATGAACGCTGTTTAGGTCAGTTAAGTTAAGCAATTAATTTGTTTGTATAGAGGTTTGCGGTATTTGGTTTTAGGACTCGAATATTAAAACTAGAATCAGTTCTACGTAGAATCAGTTACGTAGTGCTTATATTAACTTATAAGAAGGTCTGTTTTTCATATAAACCTAATACTCAAACGGTGAAAGTATTCACTTTGGTGATAATTTTATTTTCGAGCCTTTTGTGGGGTCCAAGTGCTCATTTCCTTTTTCAAAACTTGTCGAAAAGGTTAGTTGTCACTTCCCGTGGTGATCCAAGACCAAGTTTTTACTTTGGTCAGAGGATAAACTTGCCATCCAACGGAGCAATGCCAGTCTCTTGGGCGCATTCCCTGATCGCGGCGATGTTTAGGAATTTTTTGATGCCTTATTATATTCGTTTTTTGGTTTATATGTTTATGTTTATTTTTTGTTATATTTGTGTAAATATTTTTAATAATATAAATATATATTCAAATAAAAAAATGTATATTAAAATACATTTACAGTGCAACCTGTAAGTACTCAACTACACCAAAGTGAAGTTTATTTGGTTGGCACCGTAAAAAAATACATAAAGAAACGGTTTTACGAGTTGTAATGCATACAGTGCGAAATTTAATCTCCATAAACGTAACATGAGTGAGTTCGAGAAAATAGTTGAATGTACCTACCTAATCATAGCCTTAAAGTTCATGAGCCCCTTTTTGGAGGTCGAAACTCAAACCTCCTTCGGTATAATTTTCTAATTCCATCTCTATAGCCGGATTTTATTGCATTTCGGTTTCCCTAATGCTGAAATGCGACGTAAACTTCGCCTTCCTGACCCATTTAGGCGGATATTGTTGGGGCGTACACCGTTCAAATTTCTATTGCAAGCTTTAAATATTCTGTCCTTCTCTGGTTTTGTATTAACAAAAGGGACAGATGGAAACATTTTCGCGATAAGTCTAGTAACCCGGTTCAAGGAGGCTCTCCCCTTGAAGGTTGTTCCGAGGCAGGTCGCAGTGCGCCTGTAAATCACTTAAGACGAACGGGATCGGGGCCCGTCTTGCAGTTAAAGTTCCTGTTTTTGCTCACGGGGGAGACGGAACGCGACGATAAGAAATATTTGAAACAGTATACGTTAGCCTCGTTTTATGGGTTTCGTAAATTAGATGGTCTGTTTTTCCTTAAAATTGGCGTGTTTTTGTTATTCCTGGTGTGATTTTGTGCAAATGTAGCTAATTTGTACCGCCCAGGTGTTTTAAAGTAATTGCCGCGTATCTCAAGCTTTGAATTTTATTTCTATTTACATAAGAAGCTTTGAGGTCGGTATAATAACGTAGTAAATATTCCAGTTTCAAAGTAATTTTGTAGAATTAGAAGTCTTTTAAATGTGTAGATAAGTAACAAAAGGAAAGTATTTAACTTATCACTTATGTGCTTGTGTGATATAAAGCTTAAAAAACTGTTTGTTCAGTTTTTTTAAGGCCTTAATCTCTCTCTAGAAATCTACGTTACCCTGCTATAAGCAATTATTGGCAACATATTACTTTCAAAAACAATAGGGATCAGTAAGAAAATTCAGACTTACGAAGCCGCGGGTAAAAGCTAGTAAAAATAAAAAAAACCGGACAAATGAGAGTCGGACTCGCTCTCCGAGGGTTCCGCACAAATTTGTAGGTACATACATATCCATACTAATATCCATATAATCCATACTATATTTCCTATATCCATACTTTTAATATAATATTATAAATGCGAAAATAACTCTGTCTGTTACGTGTTCACGGTGAAACGGCATAACCGATTTTTATAAAATTTGGTATGAAAATAGCTTATACCCAGGACATAGGGTACTTTTTAATCCAGGATTTTGTCTGCATCCGCGATAACCGACATTCACACGGACCAAATCGCGGACAGAAGCTCGTTATATAAATTTTTAATGATTTAATTACCCATTACCCAATTACCATTACAAATGTGTAGTTTTCAGACTTTTCTCTGTATTTATAGTAAAAGACGATATTACTTGCCAAATTTCAAAGTTCTAGGTCAACGGGAAGTAACCTATACATTTTGAATCCCTTGAGTGTCGAAATGTACTTTTTTGCGACATTAACAGCCGTATCTTTGTTTCACGTTAACTTAGAACTTTGATTTTTTCACAGCTTCAAGGGACCATGGATTTTAGTATAAACTTAGTTTTAATTTCAACTCGAAACCTCTACGCGTTCCCGAGATAAAGGGTCTTGACAGACAGACGGACAGACAGACAGACGGACCACAAAGTGATCCTATAAGGGTTCCGTTTTTCCTTTTTAACCCCCGACGTAAAAACGACGGGGTGTTATAAGTTTGACGTGTCTGTGTGTGTGTGTGTGTGTGTGTGTGTGTGTCTGTCTGTGGCATCGTAGCTACCGAACGGATGAACCGATTTTGTTTTTGTTTTTTTTATTTGAAAGGTGAATTAGTCGGGAGTGTTCTTAGCTATGTTTGATGAAAATCGGTCCGAGATGGCCGCCGCTACAAAATAGCTAATCACATATTTTTTCACAACTCCATCAATATGGGTATCAAATGAAAGGGCTTCACTAGTAAAATACTTTACACTATGATAAATTTCAAAGCCAAGATGACCGGCACCACAAAATGGGTAATTACATTTTTTTTTTCACGACTCCCTCTATATGGATATCAAATGAAAGGGCTTGACTAGTAGAATAATGCATTCTGTATTGAAAGGGAATAAGGAATATTAATTAACTAACGAAATGAAAACTAAAAACTTGAAAATTTATTTTATAAACTCTAAGGGCCAAAGCACCGGTTCCCTGCTGTTTAAACAGCCGGCTGTTTAAACATAGGGTAGACTGGGTACGATTGTGCCAGAGTACGGTTGTGCCAATTGGACGTAGTTACGCAAAAAGAATCCAATCCACACTTTTTCCAAAATTGAATTATATAACTATACCAAACGCATTCTCAGGGTGATATCTTTAATATCAAAAAAGATACATGTGACGAAATATAACTTTAGACGTATCTACAACTTTTCAAAACCAGACTAAATTACATTTAAAAACTATCAAATAAAAATTAAATTAAAAATTTAAAAAACCCCCAACGCAAAACATAAAAGCAATTATTTAAAAAGTAAAAAATAATATCTTTTGCTGAGCCATCAAATGTTTGTTCGTTGAAATGGCGCTATAATGTCGCGGCGGGGTACCGCTAAGTCAGCAATAGCTAAATAGGTAAAATAGCGAACTCATGGATTTGCAATGAGATTTGACTTACGCGGTACCCCGCCGCGACATTATAGCGCCATTTCAACGAACAAACATTTGATGGCTCAACAAAAGATATTGTTTTTTACTCAAAGTCAAAGTCAAAGCATTTATTTCAATTAAACCATTTACAGGCACTTTTGAATTGTCAAGGAGTCGGTCAGTTAGACAGAAAGTTGAAGCTAGTTGCTCGTTCCAAAACGTAGGTAGGTCTCTATGGAGAAGAACGAGCAAGAAACTCCACGGACACTCTTTTAAAATCAGGTTTTTACAAAATACTGCTTACATTATTCTTGTTGCTTCTATATGTGAAAACAATGAAGGTAATCTAGAAATACAAAATATAAAAAATAATCAAGATAAAAACCATGGCAGTTAAGAGTTGACCAATCTCTACTGACAGCGCCCGTTCACGAACATGACGCGTGAATCAGCACCATTCAGCTCAACCATTTTAGAGGGAGCCGAATGACCCAACACACGCGCCACCACCAGCGAGACATTTGAGTGAGCATGACAAATCTCTCAACCGCCATGCTCATTTAAGTCAAACACATAATAATTTACTTAAAATATGGCTCCATGGTACTCACATTTACAAAATTGAAATAATGCTGCTAAATTATACTTTTTAAATAATTGCTTTTATGTTTTGCGTTGGGGGTTTTTTAAATTTTTAATGAGGTACGGAACCCTAAAAATCTCGCTAACACCCGAGAACGGTTGAACCGATTCGGATAATTTTAGTCTTGAAATATTTGTGGAAGTCTAGGGAAGGTTTAAACGGTACGTAAGGGACAGGACAAGTACGTCTGTCGGGTCAGCTAGTTTATAATAAATCTAAGTAGTAGTGTTGTTAAAAAAACGAAAACAATCGAGCAGTTTAAAAAAAACTTACTTCAAACTTACTCAAACTCAAAAGCATGTAATTCAAATAAACCATTCACAGGTACTTTTGAATTGTCAAAGAGTCAGTCGGTCATAGTTGAAACTCTAATGGTATCTTTAACATACAAATGTATGTGATAAGCAACTTCAACACATAATCCAATCACATGTCTACACAGTCTTAACAAACAAACTCCCAAGTTCACAGAGCATGCAACTGCACAAACTTGTATTGTGAAGTTAGTCCAAAGCAAAGGGCACGTGTGGAACCAAGTGCGGAGTAAATAAGCCAACTGCACCGTCTGCAGGGCTGCCAACCTGGCAAATTAACAACAAAAATATGGACACCGTAAACACTTCGTTGAAAAATTATGAATGGACTGAAAAAGGGGAGGGCGATAATGATACCACATTAGAGTGTTTTACCAAGACGTTGTATATCGCTCGAGAGTTCTAGGTCTAGTAGTGTTTTTTTTTTATATGAATTGTTCAAAAATTTTTTATGATGTATGTGTGTGTGTAATTTTCAGACAAGACAGAAAAAATAGACAGTTTTGAAAAATCACCTTTACTGCAACGCACTGTGAAAGTCAAATTGTAACCATAGACGTGCGGTTGATTATACCTATTTTTAGAGGTTCGATCAATGCGACGTTTTGATGATAAGACAAGTATGTGACGTTTGTAATACTATATTTCCGAAAATGCCCTTTTTCAACTCAAGAACTCACACAACTAGGTACCTAATTCAATAACCAATCTCAATAAACCAATAAGTTCAATATTCCATATAAACATTCTCCCTACAAAGTTATCAATTAGTTTCCGTCTGCGGAATGAATCCAGGGATTCAATATCAGCAACCCTGGTTGCACCGAGCTAACAAATTAGAAAGTTTGTGTCGGATATAGAGGGGATGTGTTGTTCCAATAAATTTCATGGCTTTGGGACGTCGGACACTGGCCGATAAAGTTACTTTCCGAAGAGAATCCCTACTATTCCTTACGCTTATTGATGAAGGCAAGCTGTGCCATGAACTTCCGCTGTCAGGTGTTTCTGTGTTCTGATATTCGTATTATTTCTTTGTCTTTTTTTTTAGTTTATTTATGCGTAAGAAGGCAGGAATGAATATAAGTTACTAAAGCAACTAAATTTGTCGAAAACTTTTAATCGAAATGATAGGTAAGAAATCATTGAACTTCATGCGATATCGTGAATACATTCAAAAATAAGCTTAAGAAACATTGTATGTAACATTATAACTTCTAATACTCTGGAGGAAATTGTTTTGTACTGTATTATCATACTTACTACTTTGTATCTCATTATACGCGGACTGTAGTTTTCTATACTGTTTTAAAAATTATACTTTGCCCCACACTAGGGTTTTTCCTGTATCAGTAAACTAATAAACTTAATTTTAATACTTTGCTTTAATTATTTTCCATATGCATTGGTAGTCATAGCATGAATTTATGATTTATTATTCCACCTAATCGGTTTTATTGCACATTTCGCCTGGTCTTTGTAGACGTAAATTCGTAACATTCGTAATCAATCATTCTAATTTATTTATTTTGTTAGATTTACCAACAACTGTTCACACTGATTACAGAGACATAAAACATTCGTAAAACTAAATTACAGCGCAACAATTACTTATAGACTTATAGAGAAATATTGGCATAAATACTAAAGCCTTTGCCAGGATAGAGGCAAATAAATTTCAAGCTGTTCAAACGTTCTGCTAATCACACAGACGACCAGAAATTAGATTGTTGGTAGAAATGCTGAAAGGCAGACAAGCAAAATGTAACAGGACAAAAGCCGATTGTGGTCACATTGTTCTAAAACCACAAACCGGACCATGTACCATATAAGTGATGAGGTTTAACATGTTCTAGGATCACCTACCTCTTATATTATATTCTACGTAAGCATTTGTGTAGATTGTATATCAGCTGTCTGACACCCATTACAGGGTCTGCCTAGTCAGATGGCCGTGTGAAAAATGTCCACACGTCGACTAAACATGAAATTTAAAAACTATTTGAGCTATGAAGCTAGAATTGGAAAGCTTATAGTCTTATTCGACTTATTCGACGTTGATTTTAACTTTGAATTCCATGCGTACAAAATCACAGACAAAATCTAGTAAAATATATAGATTGGGAACTTATTCTTGAGCTCACTGCACTTGATTTTGGCAAAAAACAATACCGATATTTGCACATTGTATACTGGGAAATACTAAGACGCAAGATTCAAGTTACCTGCGGGCACAGTTTGAAGTTAAACTAACTTCAGATACTGTTACAATTTGCTTATGTGTACCGGTCTTAACTAGCCACGGAGAACTATTATAGTTTCAGTGCAAGTAAGTCCTTGCCCTTCGTTATTTATTGCTTTAACTTATCGGGTAATTAGGTTAGTGAAGGGACACTTGGGGGCAATTTGTCAGAATCCCACCGACTTCGTAAGTTCATTCCGTTTCACTTTATTGTTAGTAGTTCTGACATTCTGCACTGAGGCGTCAGAAAAGTTGATTATCATTGTCGTGGATGTATTTCCATTGCAAATTCTGGTGCAATTGTAGGTACAGTAAGCATAAACTCCGAATATACTGTTTTTAGTTTCAATCACTTCGGTTTCATCAAGAAACCGAAGAATGAAATGATTATATATAATATCCAACAAGAACCGCTAAATAATGTTTAGCATTACACAAACACACATGTTTGAGAAACTTGACAAGAGTGCATTGCAAAAATAGATACTTTTTCAAAACACAACGCCTAAATGACAAAACAAACACAACAAAGCTTCTCTCTAGGGATAGAATATAACAAAGATGTTGAATTTCAACCAGCTTGCATAATACAAAACCACGTAACTTTTTCCCAAGGCGCACGTACGGACGGCTACCGACGAGCCGAGGAAGCGGCGACTCGGGCCCGGACGGAACATAAAAACTACCTTCCGCCGCCACCGGCCGCCAACCTACACCTAAACGTTCATGTCTAAGAGATAAAACGTGCTGTTACAACTTTATGTCTACCTGCACAACTTACTGATTAAATTGAGCTATTTTTGCTGAATTTTCTAGCAGTTAAAACTTTGAAGAAGAGTATAAGGATTTTTTTTTGGATGAATTCAATTTTGGTTTCGCTTTTCTCAATGATAAACGAAGTTTGTGTACCTTTAGGTGTAATTTGGCATTAATTTGTACTTAACTGAAATAGGGAACAAACTCGATTTTACAAAATAAATGCCATTATTATCAAAACTAACCCCCATTCGTGTCACAGAGCAGAAAACAAATGGTTCCATTAGAGAAAATAACATAGATACCGTTGGTCCCATGTGCGCCAGCGTCAAGTTTGTAATTAGATAACAATCGAGCCCGATACCCGTTCGTGTTTGATTCTACTAACGATCGCAGTGCTCGTATGCCGTACATTAAATATGAATTCTATTGACAATTACAAGCCCACTATGATGTTCCGACATTACAGTTACTGGCGTGTAAAGTGAAGAACAAGTAATAGACGCATGTAGACAGTGCTATAACAATGCGATGTTACTATAATGACAAGCCCAAGACGTTTTAAAAATAGTGGGGCGCAGTGTGCCATACAAGTATCAGACTGGGATTTACCATCTACAGAAACAGGTACTGTGAAACGAAGAAGGTCTTCGTGCCCAGAGAATACAGGAAAACAAGTAGTTCCGACACATGATGCGATATTTGAAGTACAAACACCGTCAGACTCCGGCAGTGGAACCTCGCGAAGTATAGACGATAATGACAAATCAGATTCACTGATTGATGTCGAAGAAAGAATATCATGCATAATAAATGAAAACAGATCCTCTAAAAGCAACTCTGAATCCAGCGACGTAGATATCATTATAGATAGTATCTTTGGTAGTCCTAACGACCATTTTCTTGAAGCAGTACAAAATGAAACACTCGTACGTGATCGTAGCAAAACTTTTATCAAACAAGAGACTTTGTCAATTAACGAGAAACATGATACTGGTTCTGCCAATGTTTCCCTCGATAAAAAAATCAAAGATAGACGACTTAAGACACCCGCACCAATAAAGAAATTAAATAAATCTTTTGACATAGGTAAAAATAGTTCTAAATTACCCAAAGAACCTTTGAATACCCAAGAAAAAGCAAGTGTGTTACCAGTGTACAAAAGTACTGTAAAGGGAAGTATAGATTTAAATTCAAGTCAAAAGAAAAAAGTTACGACCAAATTAAAGTTACCTTTTACTCCAGTTAGAACAATGGATAAACCAAAGATCAATTTATTTCAAAATAAAACTAATTTACAAGAATGTAAGCCATCTCCTTTACTGTCCTCACCAGTTAGACGGACAATATCTAACGAATATGTGCGATTAAAGTTTACCAACGACACTGTGATAAGGCGGACTATTGACGGCAAATCAGTACCAAAGATTTCACCTAAGATACAGTCTATAATACCTGAAAGTCCTATTGATACCGAAGATCCCTTTCTGAACCTTAGTCCAAATAAAAAATACACAGTGACAGTGAATAATAAAGTGAGGTGCGATAAAGACAACTATGTTATTTTCGACCCAACCACTGGATTCGCCCCGGACGGGTCGAGACAATCCCGAATTCCTTTGAAGTCCCCAACTGGAGACAAATCTCGGATCCCTTTAAAGTCTCCAGGCGGTGAAAACTCCGGTCTAGTCCGGAAATCGGCTAACGTTAGTGATACAGACAGTGGTATATTGTCTCCGAACTCTCCAGTAGAAACAAGTGAAAAGGCATCTGCGTACTATGTCAATGCCGCGGCGTTTAGTGAGGCTGCGAAGAAATGTGCCAATGACTTCGATATTACTATATTGGATCCTGGGTTGGCGAAAAAAGCTGCTGAGCAAATTCAGGTGAGTTTACAATTTTTCTTTCATCATAAACTCTACCTACCAAACATTGCCATAATTACAGGTAGGTACTTATCAATACTATAAAACCAAGAAAAGTCTAGTTATTTGAACTAGGTGTGTTGAAAAATTTACAGCTATTTTTCTTATAGCAAAAGATCGTAAAGATACAATTTATTAAACATCGGTTGAAAAGCTCATTTTTCACGGCAACAGTTTTCAACAACACGCCCCGCCCGGTCTGTTGCATCGTTTTTTTTTTCAGTTGGGCGCTGTTTGTTGAGTACTGTTTTTTCCATGTTTACTGGCTGTGTGATTTGCTTTACATGTGTTTTAACCTCTTTTGAAGATATATTTCAATGAATGAATGCCTGCCCTCTATGCGTTCCACTATTCATCCGATAGTGATGAAAATTTGGTGGAATGTTCTGCGTACGAATGCGAAAGTACCAAGTCAAAGAAAAGAAATTCATCGTCATAGATTGTTTACAAATACAATAATACAATATAAAAAAAAAAAATCTTTCACGGTTTTCACATAATATGCTGCCGTGGTAGGGGTGGTTTGGTTTGCCTCGTAGCGCCATCTATTGTCTAATAGCAATATAACACTTTAACTCACGTAAAACAAGTTTTGTTGGGTTTTCGGTTGGTATTGGTAGTAAAATATGAAATACTCGCATCTAATACACTATTAAAATACTAAGCATTCGTGTTTAAATTTATTTGATGACTAAGATTTAACAACGATGTGCTTGAAACTAGTCGGCCAGCTGCCATTCAAGTTTGGCTACTGTCTACGAGATGGCGCTGTTACCAAGCTTCAATTTTACGCATAACATCCCCTTCATTTGTTTAGCAGCACTTGTCGTGAGATATATCGCTCCACACTGGCGCATTATTCGGAAGCAATCGTGCAGTTAATTTTCAAATGGGCCCATTTAGCGAAAATAACGAACGGAGTGGCGGCATGTGCTCGGGGCTTTTGTAATCGTCGTAGTTTGTGTATGTATGGGCAATTACTACGTCGCTAGCGATTGTCCACTGTCTGGCCGTTATTGTTTGTGTTTGATGATGGGCAGCGATAGATGCTATCATTAGCGTCATTTTTCGATCGTCCCTTTATGTTGCCTGTCAGGGGATAGGTGTTTTATGGTGTGGGTTGTTTGATAACATTACATGTTTTTATTTACTAGGTAATTTTATTCTCATACTCGTAGCTACTTACTTGCGTTATTTATTGTTATTCGTAAAAATCGATAATACATAGGGACTTAGTGCACAATTTTCAGTCGAGGATAAAGAGAGGTGGTTTGATTGAACACCATTTTTTGTGTAGGTACCTACACCTACCTTGTGTGTAGGTATCTATGGAAAGTAGGTATCTTATTTTTTTTTTTTTTTTTTTTTATATAAGTAAGAATATTTATTCATAATAATCAGTACCATATTTACACGTACAATAAAGAAACAAAAACCTATAACTATTAAACAAAAAAAAAAAAAAACTAATATAATAAGGCATCAAAAAATTCCTCCACATCGCCTTCATCTGGGAATGTGCCCAAGAGACTGGCTGCATTGCCACGTTGAATGGCAATGCTTAACCTCTGCCCAAAGTAAAAACCAGCTCTTGGATCACGAGAAGTGTCAACTAACCTTTTGAAAATTTCCTTAAAAAGGAGATGAGCACTCGGACCCCACGGCCCGAGGGTTTCAACCCCAAACGGCTCGAAAATAAAGTTATCACCAAGGATACTATACTTTCGCCGTTTGAGGTTTTCTGCAGCCGCAGCAGCAGCACCAGCACAACACGCTGAGCTAGGAAGATGGGATGGCGCAAGAGTATCGACGCACGTAGCGTCCCACACTAAAGGCCTACCCAACTTCCACGGAAATAATGACATGCCGTCCGGTCTCTTGCCATCGTCGCGTGCCAAACCGTTGGGTTCCAAAACCGCTGGAACGCCGACGGCGACGAGAGCACGACGAATGATGTCATTTATATTCGCGTGCCGCGCTATGCGACCCGCACTCCGGCTGCACGACAGGCCGTGGTGTCCAAGGCAATTGACAGCTTCCCCACAGCGACAGCGATGAGGAGAACAACAAGATGCTCCTAAACGTAAGGAAGCAGCGAGGCGAAAAGAAGTGTCGTCAAACATAGTACCTAGGTTTGACGACGGAAGTGCCAGAAGCCAAAGACCCGACTCGCATTTACCCACAGCCAGCAGACGGGCTCGCTCAGCAGAATTAGTAGAAGTAGAAAGTAAATTATTCTGTACTAACCTGCAGAGCGGCTCATCCCACCGCCTCTGAGAAGATGGGTTGTCGGGTGAATCAGTGCTCGGGCAAGCAAGTTTCCAGGCATCCATGGCCTCGGCGAAGCACGGCACATCAAAATCAACCAGTGTAGGAGCTAGAACATCCCTGATTAATTTTTCAGTGCCGTGGACCGAGGATATAAATGCAGGCAAACTGATACTTGAAATTTTGCGGACGCCGAGGCCCCATACGAATAGGTATCTTATACCTATGTACTTAATGACTGCAATTATTTATTTATTACTAGCTGACCCGACAGACGTTGTGCTCTCAATGGATTTTTCAATTTTCTTACCGTATAAACCTTCCCTGGACTTCCACAAATATTTCAAGACCAAAATTAGTGAAATCGGTTGGACCGATTTCACTAATTTTGGTCTTGAAATACCTATTTGTGTTCGTATAATATTTGTTACGTTCTCGAGTTTTAGCGAGACTAACGAACAACGATTCATGTTATTATATAGATTACCTTCATTCACAAACATACCTACCCAATGATTGTTATTATCCTTGCACCGAGAATTTTTGAATTACTTAGGCTATGCTCTCGAAAAATCAAGCTTTCCTAATTATCTTACAAAGTCATATTGGTAGGCACCACTTCTCTTTTGGTACACTACTTAGATAGTTTTTTGATTTTGATATGGTACATTAATTTCGTCCAACC
Organism: Charanyca ferruginea; assembly: GCA_947361185.1. NCBI lineage: Eukaryota > Metazoa > Arthropoda > Insecta > Lepidoptera > Noctuidae > Charanyca > Charanyca ferruginea. The sequence continues at coordinate 11,812,102 of OX376059.1, read as the reverse complement.
TAAGGTAGCTTACTCTATATTGGAGTAAGCAGAATTCCTAGCGGATCTCAGGAAACGATACAATCTGGCACAGTTTTGCCGCATTATACATCGAAAACCGCACTGAATTATGCAATGATTGCAAATGCAGATCGTGTTTTAATAGACAATAGCATATAAACATAAACAATAGCATAACGTCACAACAGAGCCAAGTCAAACTTTCCACAAATAATAAATACCTACCAAGCCATCATCATAATATTAAATTGTCAGAAGTGTAACGGTCCTGTAAGTAGGCGTAAGGATGCATTCGTTGGCTTATTTGTAATTTAATGTGCAATCGCCAGTCAAATCGCATTCGATACCTGGCGACTTGTGAGAATCAGTTGCCTGATTACTGACACTGCATGTGATGAATAAATAAATGTCATATGCCTAGGAACGTAGCTCGAACTTAGGTTCAGAGTGTGTGATTTTATGTTTCGTGGCCCCTACGATGATTGTCGAGTTCATTATGTGTGACGTTTCGATCGGTACGTGATAGAATTTTATTCATCGTGGAGTGACGCAGAATCGCAATGAAGGTGCCTAAATTGGTATTTCGATAAAAAGTATTCCTAAGTAAGTTATGCTTTGACGTAAGTTGTACATATGTATGTCCCGTATTAAGTTTCTTTAAACGAGAGGCATTTTCCTTGGATTATTTGAGACCCTAGAAACAGCATTTTATTTTTCGAGGTATGTGTTGGTTTTCACTACGTATTGTAAATTTAAGTTCCCCGCCGCGGATGACATAATGATGTATGTTCGTTTGAGCTAATTTCCGAAACTACAGGTGCGATTCCGTAAATTATTTTGTGTATAGAAAGCTACGTTACCCCTGAATGCTATTTAGGCTATATTTTAATATAAAAAAAGTTTTTTCAAAAAAATAAAAACCGCCTTCAAAATCTGTTGCGGTGGCTTTGTGTTTGTTGTTTTGTATTGCCACCGACTTCCGAAAGCAAAGTACCTAATGTGTGTTCTGTGCTAAAGTTATTTATCACTTTTTAGATTATGAAGGCGGTTTTCTTTTTTTTGAAATAAAACTATTTATTTTTCGTTTTTTAGTGTTGCCATAACATCCAAATCCATTAAGAAACGGCGACACACTTAAAAGAGATTGTAAGTCCTCCAAAGATTGAAGAAACTAAAACGTCGTCTAAGTATTTTTTTTGGGAATTTATTGATTTTCTCAAAAAGGGCTGTATAAATTTTGATTTATATGGGACCATTTCGGAATAAACCCCTTTCGAACAAAAGAAGAATTTTGCAAATCCGTCTATATATGACAGAGTTATGCCCGAACATACATAAAAACAATATGTATATAAACATTCGAATTGATAACCTCCTCCTTTTTGAAGTCGGTTAAAAATAGGAATCTGTGAGAAAATTCACGCGGACGTAGTCGCAGGCAAAAGCTAGTGTTCGATAAAAATAAGTTCAGTACACTTGGGTGCAATACTTTTTTAAATAAGTGAATTGACCACATACCTTCTTGCAGTTTTTCGTTCAGAATTGTCTTCAAATGTGTCATAATTCACTTTCTCAAGACAAAGTATAATCCATCTTCATTTTTGTTCATAAAAAAATCGCATTTCTCACTTACCACCATCAAAATTACAAGATGCATCCCTCAGCCTGTACCTCACGCTAATGAGTGATAAGGGGAGCGTAGAACAAGGAGTACAAACACTCTTGTTGGCTCGACGAGGTCGCCTCTCCCCACAAGGGCTCTCCACATAAACGGGTAAACGCTTTTGCGCTCACACCGGTCCTGAAAATGTTTCATCACTTAATTTTAACTGAAAAGTGGGTCGGCTCCTTGTTGTACCAAGGAGTAAGGTAAGGGGTTATAATTACAACTACGATAACTACTTAGGTGACCATAGAAGAAATGGGTAACTTGTGTTTCTTATGTAATGCACAACTGAACTCTAGGAATTTCTTCTGGGTTCAAATTCAAATTCAAATTCAAATTCGTTTATTTCTTTAACAAGTTTTGTACAACATAGATAGTGTCACATCGCTCTTCCGTAACAACAAAATAATTTAGTCATGTACTTGGACAAAACTAGAACTAATGTTTACTTTATATAATAAAAATAAAATAGATGGTACAAACTATGGATGAACAATTGATTATTGTGAATGAATGAATTATTGGGTTGTGGGTGCGTTTGCTAACATATAAACTCACCTACACAGATGATTAGACCCAAAACCACTAGCTCATCATCTGCCTAGCCTTTTCCCAACTGTGTTGGGGTCGGCTTCCAGTCTAACCGGATGCAGCTGAATATTAATGTTTTACATGGAGCTATCGGACCTCCACAACCCAGTTACTGGGCAACACGATAGCCCTTGGTAACACTGGTTTTCATCATTATGACTTCTGACTACCCTTAACGACTGCCAAAGATCTACAACCGTCGGCCCCAACGGCTTTACGTGCTATCACAAAACAATAACCGAAACAAATACCTAATTACTATAATAGTCCCACTGCAGGGCAAAGGCCTCTTCTCATACAGAGAAGGTACGTGCATTCGATTCCTGCACCAATATCAATGACGTCCAAAAGAAACTAAGACAGTACATATTAAATGTGCTAAATCACTAATGAAGATTTAGGATATACATTACACACTATGAAGTAAATAATAAATAGCTGAATATGGTTCGAAATCATATAGTAAAGTCCTTCTGACTGTAAAGCATACTCAGTAAAACGACATTAGTTAGCGTTATTTGAAAAATCGAAAGCAGCCAGGACAATATTGATGAGTAGAAGTAGTAAAAAGGTGAAATACTTATTTCATCTGAAACAAAACCTCTCAAACTTCCCTGCACAACCACAGACTAAACACCAAAACAAACAAACAAAAAGCGCATGAAACCATTTCAGCAGTTACTAAAAGGTTATAGTAGTAAAATGTTTGGACAATTCGCCCGGGTTCCTCGCTTCTGCAGTGAAATCAAAGTATGTCCGCGGGGTAGGTAGTACTCGTTGGAAGTCCGCTCACGCACGGGGCTCTAACCTAATTACTGCTGCCCGTAGACTGCAGTTCGAATAGATGTGGAACCTTTAAAGGTCTGTCGTGGTCTCGTTGTATGGCTCTTGGCCAGATCTTGGCAGGTTTCGGTGGACCACGAGGGCGACAGAGGGCAGCGTAGGCATTGCTCATCCTGCGATATTTTTCCGACTAAGTTTTGTTTCTTATATTTGATTTGAGATTATTAATGATTTTGTTTTAGCTGGCCGTGCCCCACTTTTTGGCAAAGGCATCCCCCATATATTTTATCCTCCATATATTACGGAATATTATAATATTAATTGAAACTATTGTTTGCATTGGATGCCAGTGAATTTCATAGATCGTACGATCTAAGAAATCGGTTTTTGAAATCATAAATATTAGACAAAATAGGCTAACAAAAAATAAGAAAAAATATTGAGCAGAATCTGAAAGGAAACACGAATGTAAAATATTTTATCTTGATGTTCTATTCCATCAAGATAAAATCATTTCTTGGCCTGAAATTACAATGTGTCTATTTAGATAAGAAAATGTAAGAGTGTTGGTGTACTTTTGTTGCTGATCCTAGCACAGGTGAAGTTAACTGAATCAAAAAATATTAAAAAATGGTTAGAAATAATTAATAGTAAGTAAGTAAATAATAGTAAGTAGGCTGCTTTTTACCATTAGTAGATGTATAAAAAAAAGGTTTTTTTTTTGTTATCTGTCAATACTACCGATTCATCCATCTATGGCATTGTCAAAGCTCCATCCGTCCAAATCTTGGCCCCCAAAGAGGCTATTTCTCGATTGAGTGAGGGCGGCACAATGTAACAACTAACGCAGACGGTACCCACTCAAATATAGTATTATCGTATTATTTAGAGTTGTCAACAAAATGATCTTTGAAAAGATATTTAGGTAGAGTGCCATGGTACACTCATAAGCACAAGTTAGAAGGTATTCAGATCTAGTGTTTATCGTTAGCTATTGAAATTTTAACCACATACTCCTTCAAGTGCGATCCACTGACATGGCTTGGCATAAGGACGGACAGCAAACAAATACTTAGTCACTTATTTTAGAACTCATTTTCACATATAGAAACCAATACCATAAAATGCAAGCTTGAGATGTGAGATGCTTAAGATGACATGCAAATATTATTTTATGTACCGTGTTTCTGGCAATTATAGACATTCAAGAATAACGTAACCAGTATTTTGTATAAACTTGACTTGAAAGGGGGGTCCGTGGAGTTTCTTTCTCGTTCTTCTCCATAGAGACCTACCTACGTTTTGGAACGAGCAACTAGCTTGAACTATCTGACTAATTAACAGACTCCTTAGCGATTCAAAAGTACCTGTAAATGGTTTAATTGTAATAAATGCTTTGACTTTGACTATGGGGTCCAAAATCTCAATTTGTTAATTTGTTACTAGTTAGAGTTACCTACCCATCTTATGTTTCATAGTGATTAAACCATGAGCATCTCTATTTGTGTGTGGGTGTGTATGACACAAATGGATTGCTTGCTGTTGTATTGCTCGGATCCGGTAAACTCCCCGGACGCTACATGCCCTGCGGCATTAGACTTGGGTTGTTGCAACGGGGGTTACATTGAAATTGCAATCAATATTAGGAAATGTTGCTATTAGCATAGAATTTATAATCTATAGCGTATGCAACACTAGTATTATAAAGAGGTAAAATTTGTTTGTAAGCATGTAGAATTTTTGAAATCGGATTTGTAGCTCCGAAGATTAGCCCCTATCATTGGAACTACTCATTTAATTTCAAAAATTCTTTTACCAATAGTAAGCTACGTTATCTCTGAGTGATATAGCTATTTATTATTTAAAAAAAATAGGGATCCATAAGACCTTTCACGCGGGTGAAGTCGCAGGCAAAGTGCTAGTATTCAATATGTTTGACCTTTTAGCTTAAACCGTGTAATTTATTTTTCATTGAACTTTCTTATTTAAGTAATTTTGTTTCACGTTATCAAATAGTTTATACTTTATAGTTTAATTTCACAGCTGCTGCTGCAGCTGTTTTCAGTGCTTTTGTTTAAAGAAACATAAATATTAATACTACTCATATTATAAATGTGAAAGTTTCTGAGCATGCATGGATGTTTGTTCATTTTAACGACTAAACGGCTGAAAAAAAAAGTTGAAAGGCACACATTATACATATAGACATTGATCTACCTTAACACAAACGATACTTTTTATTATGTTTTTGTTATCCCATGGGATAATTCAGTACTTTGTTTAATTTTGAAATCTATCTAATCTGTACAAAATAAAATGATATTTATTTTGTAGCAGTAGGTACAAGTAGTCATATTTTGAAATGAGAATTGTTATTTGTCATTTTTGAATAATATTCAATCAATTGATTTAATATTATTCAGAAATAATAGTCATTGAATAATATTCAATCAATTGATTTAATATTATTCAGAAATAATATTCAAGCAATTGATATTATTCAGAAATGACGAAGACAGGCCGGTCTCTTCTGTAAAGTCTCCCTCTGTGGATTCTGGTGAAATGAGCTTCAGTGAGTCTATCTCTAGCACGGTGCGAGTGTAAGTACGAGAGCTCACCTTACGATCACATCATCTTTATTCTCTGAGGGTTAACAGGATAGCATAGGGGTTCGTCTCAGGGACAATTCAGGGTTATTTAATTTTCCCTTTACTTCCATATTCCATATTCGCGATGGCCCAGCGGTTAAGGCGCCTCTCATGCACGAGGTTGTGAGTTCGCAACCAGGCACGAGTAAGTATCAATGTGACTTTTTCAATTTCGTATGTACTTTCTAAGTTTATCTTGGCGATCACTGACATCGGTGAAGGAAAACATCGTGAGGAAACCTGTGGGCTAATTCACGTAACTAAAGAAGTGCTGTTGCAGTGCAGTTGAAGTTAAGTTTCGATCAAAACAACGATTTTCGTATTCTCTACCGCTGTCAGACACGCTCGCGTCAAGTTCGCGTCACGCGAGCGCAATATCGGCATTCTACTGTTGCGCATCTTTGGTGCGTGCTTCGGAACGCAACATGATCGGTATTCTACTATTCGTTTGAAGTCTCAAAATGAAAGTTAAAAAGCACTAAAATCTGTACTGGGATATTATTTTAATATTATGTTAATATCATATTCAGATTCTATTCAATTATTTGTGAGTAATATTTTTTCTCTCATGTGGCTACACCATAAGTAAGTTTGGTAGAGTTTGGTTGTCGTACAGCTGACGTGCAGTTCACGCGCAGCTTACGCGGAGTTCAAAGATTACAAGAATACCGTTTATCACTCAAACTTGAACTTAACTGCAACTGCACTACAACTTCATCGGCGCGTCATAAAACTACGTGAGTTAGCCCTCAGGGCCTCAAGTCTGCTATTACAATAGTGTCAGAATGGTCTATCATTGATTTCATAATTGTTGATTTTGACAAGTTTGGTAATCTACTAATATAATGGCGTCATTATGAAAATCAATGATAGACCATTCTGACACTATTGTAATAGCAGACTTGAGGCCCTGGCCTTATAATTATTATAGGTAAGTCTGAAATCGCTAATCCGCCTTGAGCAGGCAAGGTGATCAATGGTTGTGCATTCTTCATTCTTCTTCGATTCCCGCCCAGGGTAAACATTTGTGTGATGAGCACTTGTGTTTGCCTTGTGTCTGGGTGTTGTTTATCTATATATGTACGTATTTACAAAAAAAAAAAATGTATTTGTGTATGTATATCAGCTGTCTGACACCCATAGTACAGGGTCTCCCTAGTTTGGGGTCAGATGGCCGTGTGTGAAAATGTCCCCACATATTATTATTATTATTATTATTCTTTGTATGAAAAGGCCTTGGCCCTGCAGTGGGACTATTAATAGGCTCGTATTTTTCCATATTATTATTGAAGTACTCTATTTCGGCGAGGCAGTGTCATACATAACTCTTACTTTACAAAACTATGGCCGTATTTCGTAAAAAAATATCCTCGCCATCTATTTACCCATAAGCAAGATTCAACGGAAGTGCGGGTACATATATCAGTCGGGACGATCGTAAATATTCTAAACGCCGGTACGGATCACGCATTTGCTCATATGTCGCTGTCATTGTGAAGAAACTGACTTGTTTGTTAGTGACTAGTGAATTGATTTATTGGATAGTAAGCTGATTTGTATGTTAGGAAAGTTTTACATTATAATTCAGTTTCACCTGTGCATACAGTGAAATTACAGATTTTACTTTCTTGAGAAAGGAAGCATTGTTTGCTTTGTAAATAATGTTGTACTAATAATAATTAATTTCTTTAATGCCCAATACCATTTTTCATCCAATCGAATAATTTACGCTTTAATTGAACACGGGCAATTTAACAAAGTTGTTTGCCCGGGCAATAAATTATATTTGCCTCCGGCTTTCTCGCTGTTAATAAGATATTTCTAAATTAGGAGGTGAGAATTCCTACGCGTCGGTGCTGTATGACTACATGACATGTGCTCCTTTTATCAAAGTTTAGTACTTTAAAATTTTGTTTATTCGAGATTTCGATAGTACAAAATTCTAACTTGTCTACAAGTAGTACAAGCCTTATTTGGTATTCTTAATTTCGAAAGTTTTGTGCTTATAATCTTCTACAATTTCTTCTCTTCTGACGTGTTATATCTAAAAACTTTTTAACAAAAAAGACCTTTAAAAAGTAAAAAATAACTTTCAATTCGCATATCGGCGGCTTTGGTTTTACTTGATGTTTGGTATTGCCACCGACTTGAGAATTGAAAGTTATTTTTTTTTTCGCTGTTTTTTTTTTCTGGTAGTTCAGGGTCTTTTGTCAAAAGGTTTTTTTTTTCGCTTTTTATTGCCTACTTGTTATCATACAAATTAATTACGAAACGATGACACCAAAAAAATTCCAACCAATCGAATTGAGAACCTCCTCCTTTTTGAAGTCGGTTAAAAACCAAAGAAAGCTTGCTCTCATGTTTGCGCACATGTCTAGCTCCCTAAGATATACTAGCCGGGTATAAGATATACCGCGTCTCGTTTTAACATATTGCCCAGACATTAATCTTAAGGGCACAATTAGATAAATGCCTGCAGCACACTACATCTCGTGTGCGTTAATAAAGTATGAGTTTGTGCAGTACCACAGCCCCCCGTAAATATGTAAAGCTGGATGCATTATTAAACATTACCCCTAAAGCGTCATTTGTGGGTACTTTGTGCCTGGTCCTTACGTCTTCAAAAAGGACCGGATTTATACTTTTACTTGGTCCTTATGTGCTCAAGACTGGCTGTATTCTGAAAGTAATGTAGCAAAGAAGCCTTAGTTTAAGATAACAAAAGAGACTCCTGCAACTTTTGCTATTTGTTCTTATTGTTAACTGCTGGCAAAAATTAATGAGCTTTTATGTTGTTGCATAAAAATTTGGTGATGTTAAAAATGAAGTCTTTCAACATTTTCTATAATAAATGTCGGATAGTTGCCAAATTTCGAAATTGGTTCCGGATTTTATTGTGTCTCGTATGATTACGATATTCACATTGCCAAGCTTGAATTTTTACGAGGTAGGTATTAGCACAGTCTATAAATCATACAGTCGTCCGACGAAGACGTCTAGACAGGGCAATCGTGCGGGGCGTGAGGGGCGAGACGGGGGAAGGGCGCTCCCGAACTGCATACGCTACCGTGTTAGTAGTTCGGGAGAAAATTTTCAGGGCTATCATGTGTCAGTTTCTTTTTGTTTTAATTAATGTAATTTTTTTTTATTAAAATGGTGCATACGTGTGTTGTGAAAGATTGCAAGTCGTCATTTTACATTAATAAAGAACTGCAATATCATCAATTTCCGCGCACGGATGAAAGGTAAACAAATAAATAAAATATTGTTTATAAGGAAAATACTTGAAATTATCCTGAGCCCTTGCCGCACAACTTGGCGGCGCGACGTGTAGCCGACATTTATTTATTGTGCGCTGGCCAAGATGGCGCCGACGATAATTTGCTAATTTTTCGTCATTGGTATCATTTCCATGGTTCTCGAGGTCGCTTAAAACGATTATGGGGTCGAAATTAGAATCCAAGATGGCGTCGACGAAAATTTACAAAATTTACGTCATGGGTGTCAGTTTCATGGTTTTCGAGGTCGCTAAAAACGACTATGGGGTCGAAATTAAAATCCAAGATGGCGTCGACGAAAATTTGCAATATTTTCGTCATGGGTGTCATTTTTATGGTTTTCGAGGTCGCTAAAAACGATTATGGGGTGGAAATTAAAATCCAAGATGGCGCCGAGAAAAATTTGCAAATTTTTCGTCATGGGTGTCATTTTCATGTTTCTCGAGGTCGCTTCAAACGATTATGGGGTCGAAATTAGAATCCAAGATGGCGCCGAGGAAAATTTGCAAATTTTTCGTCATGGGTATCATTTTCAAGGTTTTCGAGGTCGCTTAAAACGATTATGGGGTCGAAATTAGAATCCAAGATGATCCAAGATTTAAAACCGTTTTTTTACTCAATTTTTATTTACAAGTTTTTAGTTTTGTTCCTTTTTAAATCTGTCAAAGCATATTACAGCATTCTGTTGCTCAAGCCCTTTCATTTGATATCCATATTGAAGGGGTTGTGATAAGAAAAATGGGTCATCTTGGATTTACAATGAAACCGAATGTATTAAATTATATTGTCATGAGAACTAAAGGTGCGTACCAAATTTCAGATCAATCCGTCAACAAGAAGGGGGTCAAATTTCAATTGCTAGATTTGACCCAAATAAACAGGTCCAGCTAAATAAAACCGTTTAATGAGTACATTCTTACCTATATTTTTTTTTTAAAGTTAAACGCTTGATGAATATTTCATTCGCCCAACGATTTTATTTTTCTAGCTAGGACCTACCAAATTATTTTTTAGCTTTAAGTACTACAATGTCTATGTCATTTTAATCTTTATTTTCAATTAAACCGTATAACTTAAACATTTTTTGCTCATTTTTTATTTTATGTTTTTAATTTTGTTAAGTATATTTTACATTTGTCATAGCATAGATACCCATATTAAAGGGTTGTGAAAAGAAAAATGAACCTGCCATTTTGTTGATGGCCATATTAGCTTTTCATAACGAACTCTATTTTACTAATCAAGCCCTTTCATTTGATACATAAATTGAGGAAGTAGTGATAAAATATGTAATCCGCCATTTAGTAGTGGCGGCCATCTTGGATTTACAATGATACCGAATTTATTAAATTATACTAATACTAAAGGTGCATAACAAATTTCAGATAAATCCGTCAACAGGAAGGGGGTCAAATTTCAATTACTTGATTTGATACAAAGAAATAAATAAACAAACAGGGCAAGCCAAATAAAACTGTTTAAAAACGATATATTTGATAATGGTTGGTGTTAATAATAATTTTGATCTAAAATAAATTAAAAAATATTGTTTGCTTGAGACAACCCTAGCTGTTGCGACAATGTCTACACGTTGTCGGCATTTACAAGAAGATCAAAGGCGTCGTCCTACTGTATGTTTTTATACTGTGGTATTAGTGAGGAAACCTGTAGGTATTTTTATTTATTTAAAAACCGAACTAGCTTCAACATTTTTTTAAAAGGACTCATTTTATAACGTTTTTCTTAATTGCCTACCATTAGTTACTTCCCGAAGCATTTCCAACTTTTTTAATTTTAGACACATAGGCAGGTGTCAGCCGCAATACGTCTCAATTGTTTCAGTTTTATTTAAAAAACCTTAACGGCTCATATAAAGGGCTGTAATGTCCGTATCCTGTCTGGAATTTATTCTGGTTGTTAGGGATTAGGAGTCGTAAATTATTTTCCTTCAGCTTGAGTTATGGCCGGTTTGGGCGACAGACCGTTGTCTCACGTCTTTAATGGGGTGACATATAATTTTAACTTGTCTTTTTTATAAATATAAGTCTATTTAAGGTGATATAAACACGTTTAATTAGTTTAATGACCGAATGGAAACGGAATAAGATACTCGTACTCGTTCACGCGTTTTGGAGTTAGGCCGAGATGGCTAAACGTAACTTATATGGGCTGAATTATAATACTATGTAGCTATTTTATTAAGGGTGTAACTACTCATAAATGGAAACTATTACTATGGGAACAATCGTAAAATAAAAAATCGCCTTTTTTGTACATTTGGTCGTGTAGTACCTAGTGCCTGTTTATTGGAAAAGACAGATTTTTCTTTTCATTTTTCAAAGTTGGATCTATAGGTAATAAAAGTTGAAGTATTTTCAACCGCTGGAAACCAGTCAGTGAACAAAAGTCAGTCTGTATAAATATGTCTAACTCTATCTTGCACCTGTAGTGTTACAGCTGTGCGACAGTGATAGAGATACTGCTTAGCCGTAGGTACTAAGTGATGTCTATTTATCCCAAAAACCTAAGATATCAATGTCTTTGCACTATCTTGTGATGAAATTAAAAGGGATTGGTTGAAAGACGTCGCGCCATGTTGTCGGCTAAAGCTTGCCTCTCTCACTAATTAAGCAGAACAAATAAGCTACAGACTGCTGGTATAAGGCCGACTTAATTATTTTCACTTCACTTGAAGGGGTTTACAGAATTTTGAAATAGAATCCCAGGTTACCCTTTAATGGGGTTAGAGTAAATAAATTCGTGTTTTTATTCAAATAGAGGTGAGTTTTTAAAACGGAGAGTCCTGTCTTTATTTTTACCTTAAAATGAGTTAAAGATCCAAACTCCAATCAAAAGATTTCAAAATTAAGAATGTTTCATTTATTCTTGCATCAAAGTCAAAATCAAAGCATTTATTTCAATTAAACCATTTACAGGCACTTTTGAATTGACAAAGAGTCAGTTAGTAACTCAGAAAGTAGAAGCTAGTTGCTCGTTCCAAAACGTAGGATAGGTTTCACGGACACTCTTTTAGATCAAGTTTTACCAAGTACTGGTTACATTATTCATGTTGCTTCTATATGTGAAAACAAAGCAGGTAAAGAGCAATACAAAACATAAAAAAAAAGAATCAAGATGAAATCAAGTTTTTTTTTTTTTATATATAATGCGGTAGTACAATTATCTTAAGTTAATCATAGCATCATTATTCTGACCTTAACTATTTTTTTAACTCATTTCAAACAATGCAGTTGTAGTGAACTACCGAGAGCAACAGAACAGATGTTGGAAACTTTCAGTTCTCTGCAACTATTTTTCAAGTGACAGCCACTTGCAACAAGGTAATAGTCGCAACTTGGCGCGATATTTTCGCAGTTCAAAATACCTTGCATTGATATAAAAACAACAAGATTCAGTCTGCGATCTGCGATGTACCGCGTCGAATCGCAGTTCCAATATTTCATCGTACATCTGAATTTAATGAGCAGCATTTGGTTCAGCAAATTAAAACGCCTGTTTAGATGTTTGCACAAGATTTTATGATCAAAAAACACATGTTCAGCATTTGTTTTTGTTAATAAGCTTTTTAAATCTTATTAACAAAAACAGAGAAGTTCTTATAGAGTAAAAAAAATATACGCCAATGTCTTCATAGTTCTAGGTTTGCCATCAAAATCGGTTCAACGGTTTAGCCGTGAAAACGCAATAAACAAACAGATAGACATACTTTTCATTGATAAGAAAATATTCGGTATAGAATTTCATATAAATTGCCACCGAATTTATCTAGATCCCCATCCTAGTGACGGATGACAGGGGTGATAATTAGTATGATCGTGCTATTCCGGGAGAGGCGGCTTCCCTTCCTCCGCGTCGGCTAAAAATGGCTCAATCAGTCAAACTGCGCGTCTACGGGACCAAATCACACACGTTTGCTGCTGTAGTAATGAACTATAGAGTAGTTCTGGTGACTTCAAAGTTTCTACTTAGAAGTGGAATTGATGTATAATGATCAATTTCTTTTTTATTTGCTTTCTTTCAGGGGGCCAAGTCTGCTATTTTTATAATTTCGTCTTTCCAACACGATCCCATTGTCATTTTGCTATAAGTTCGTAATCTGCTAAATTCATAATGGTCGATCATTCATTCATTCAGTTGTCATTTTGTACAAGATTACCATTCTATAGCATTTCTTTCAATGGCGTGTCTTTGGTTGACCAATGGAAAGTCATAATGACGCCATTATATTAGTAGATTACCAAACTTGTCAAAATCAACAATTATGAAATGAATGATAGACCATTCTGACACTATTGTAATAGCAGACTTGAGGCCCTGGTCACTGGCGAGGGGTGTTGATAGAAATGTAGAGTTAAACACTGTCCAAATACTTAGGTACCTAAGTATTTGGACAGTGTTTAACTCTACATGTATTTAATTGAAAATTTTAATGCGTGAGTTAATTCGACAATGGTATGGTTGGGGCAGTAGCTGAGTGATTGGCTACTGCGCTGCATGTTGCAGGTTCGATTCCCGTAGGGAACAATTATTTGTTTGGCCTGCAGATAGTTGTTCCAGGTCTGGCTGTTTGTGTATGTGAGTTAATACGCTTGTAAACGCTCTCACGATTTAGGAGAAATTCCTCTATTGTGGACGTTGAATAAAAAAAATGGTAGGTATTTATGTAGGTACCGGAAAAAAACCACAGAAATTTCAAAATACTGTAAACAAATTCAGAGCAACCGTGCTTACCCCCACATGCCGTACATACACAAACGAGGCAGACACATTTTCTTTTTTATCCAAACAAATGACGTCTTAAAACGTACGTTAAGGTAGAGAGTAAAGTATCGTAAACAGTAATGGAAACGTTTTGCTGAAAGCTTGAAAACAATCCTTTGAGGTATCGACTTAAAGTTGGCGAGGGGACGATTGTCAAATGAATTTCCATAAATACGGGGCGTATGTGATAAAGGCGCATGCAGTCGACGGAACTGCAACGTAGTACTTTATATTCAAAGTAGGAAGGTAAATATTAGATAATCTGATGTATTTTTGTTTAGGTACAATTGTCAAAAATAATCTTTAATTGTCATGTCCGTACTTGCTTCTAGCTAGCAAAATTTTCTAAGGAAATACTTTTAGTATTTAGTTTCCTATAAACTCGGAAATATTTTATAAGAGATACAGAAATTAACAACGCCTGTCAAAAATAAAATGATTTACTAAAATGTTGTATTTGTAGTTGAACTTGAACTGGTGCTTCGAGCACACTCATTCCTAGTTGACACAGAAAATTTACTAAGTTGAATGAGTTCATAACTGTTTGGATTGCATCATCTGAACTTGTTGAGGATTAGGGTGTTACTACACCAATCGATCGATCGTCGATCGATGCCATCAACCAATATCGATCGACGTTGATCGATTGGTGTGGTAGCTTTGGCTGATCGACGGATACCGTTCCACTAACCAATCGGTCGATTGCCCGTCGATGGCATCGGTCGACGTTGATCGATTAACCCCAGCTATAATCCATCAAATAATAATCAAGCAGTTTGATCGACGTCGACTAATAAATTCTACAATCTATCGATGCCGTCGATCAACGATCGATCGATGTGTCCGGTAGAAAAGATCGATCGACGTCGACTTACCCATTTTACCATCGATCGATTGGTCTGGTAACACCCTAAGACTTTATTTATGTCGCTTATATCCTGGCCTTCTTTATAACATACTAGCTTTAGCCCAAGACTTCGTCCGCGTGAATGGCGGTCAAAAATGTAGCCTATGTCCTTCCCCAGGGTTTAAGCTATCTTCAAACCAAATTATATCAAAATCGGTTCAGCTGTTTCATCGTGAAAGCGTAATAGACAGAGTTACTTTCGCAGTTATAATATTAAGTATGGAAGTATGAATAATTTCGTTAGACCTTATAAAGAAAAAAAAAAGGTTACTTGAGATCACTCTTGCATTCTGAGTGCGTTTGCAAATCAAAATCTCGTTTCAAAAAGTCTTTGTAGACCATGTTACTGATACACTAAGAAGCTGCAGTTTCAATTTCAAAGAGCAAAGTAGGTACTTATCTAAAATAACATCCTAGGGGGTCTTATCAAGAAAAATCAAAGGGCTCACAAGACATGCAAAAAAAGTCGCTGTCATGTCACAGCGATCGAGTGAGTTCGGTCGCACTTTGAGTAACTCAATCTAGCGCTCAAAGGGACAGCCACCTCAAATAGATGGCCCGTCGTACTTTAGATCCGAATACGTGGATCTTCTGTGAGTTATTCAATTTGTATTTTGTGGATGTATTACTGCTGGATATGGCAAATTTGGTAGAAGACAGGTTGGTTTTTTGTGACGGTGTGTTCTTAAATGTGTTGACTGCTCTCTACACATACACTTAGATTGTCTAAATATTAGAGATGTGCAATTGCATTTGTATGCGTGTTTGACTAATATTATGTCAATCATCATAAAACCAAGGAATCGGAACGAGATTCATACATTCACATAAAAGCCTGGAACTTGACTATACACTTCGTCCTCTCTACACGCACGCAGACCTTTAGCCACCCGGAATATCGGATGCCTAAGCACTGTCACATCTAGCAGCACTATGGTAGGTGCATGCATCTGCATCCCCGCGGGACGTGGCTGGCTGTGCCGGCAAGCAGGGCGGGATCGATCCGCCCCAGTCGCGTGCCGAGCGCCCTGTGAGCAGGACGACCGCCCGCCCGAATCAAAAGCCTTCGCGTTTAGGCGGGAACGCGTACCAATCGCGAATTGATGGCCAATTAACTGTACTAGAAAAAATAAATAGTTCCATAGTCATTGTAAAAAAAGTAGTTTGTGATAGTTTAGTATTGAGTGATTTTATTGTAATTTTTGTGTAGCGTGCAGTGTTTTAGAGTACAATTCGTATATCGGATTAAGAATAGATAAAAGACTCAGTTATTGTATTAAATCTTTGTAGTCAATTTAAAGTAGTCGATTTCCTAGCAAGGTATGAAAATAAGCCTGTATTTTTCACTTCTCAATAGCGATTTCTCGATACATTATTTTTACATAAAACTGAGAGTACTAAATACAAGTAAACAAAAATTTACCTTACCTTACCTTCGGAATTTCCCCCAATAAGTACAAGTTTACAACTCTCATTTATCACAGAATTGGCCAACTTTGCGAGTAGGTACTTCAGTATCTCTGGTTTAATTCGGAAATATTTCATTGCAAATTGCGAGGGAAGCTTGTGGAGATAATATATATTAGACTTAATATCGTTATTGTAATCTTTCAATGTCCATTATGCTTAACTTCAAAATATAAAACAAAATCAGATTGATAAATTAATGCAGAATTGTCCTTTAAAATAAATGTTACTATTACACAAACAAAATAATGACGATTACCTAGATAATGTCTACCCATGTCCTGAAATTACTCATCTTTTTTATTTATAGCTGTTTCAGCCATTACGAAAAATTGGATGAGAAACTCAACAGAATAAATTGGCGGGAATGACTATAGTGCAGCTTTTAATTAAGCTGCATTGTTAACATCGAATGTTTTTGTTCATTTAAAATATTGCGTTTCATAATTGGACCATCACAGCCGTTTGTACGAAAATATATAAGCAGACATGTGCGTACCAAAGACTGAAACTTTTTTAATAGTTGTTTGATTAGCAAACACGAACTTATTTAATATTACATTTTTGATTTTCCGTTATAATGCAAGCTTATGGTCAGTAATCGTCCGGGGTTTCTTTTTTACCATACTTTGGTTGCGGTTGGAGCTCTAATCTCATTTTTTTATTTATTGTGTCCAAACTTTAAGCTGAATCATTTATTACTATAAGCCCATTGACTTATATATTAAATCAATGAATAAGCCACTTATTTGACGAAGAGTTTACCGTTAATAAAGTCAAATGCGGGGTCTACGAACTTTGACTAAATACGAGTAGTAAGGTCAAAGTTACGGCGACAAAGTGTGGGTGTTACTACGTTTTTATTTACAGACATTAATTTTATTCAGTGAACAATTTACTTGCTGTGTTCAATTTAAATGTTATTATTTTTATGAATATATTACACGTATTAATAGTAACATGTTTGGAAGCCCAGGCTTTCTTTTTTAATACAAGCACAGATAGATAATATGTGTCATATGGCTATCGAAGATGTGTATGTCATATCTAAGATAATAACTTACAAGTTAGGTTCTTTACAAACGAATTGGTGGATGTAAAAATTAGGCCAATGTTGAGCATTATTTATTGGGACCATTCAGATATTGAGTGAGTAGATTGCGATAATGAATGAGTAGGGATAGATTGCAAGCTCATCGCTTACGAATCATTTCACTTTGAACTGTTTACGTGGGAAGGAGAGCAGCTGATGTATTTTATCTTTTTTACTGTCCTTTTGGGGGTTGGGAACAAGGGGTTGACGTTTGGATTAATTTGTTATACCTACTTGTATTTTAAAATCTATTTAAAGAGAACAATTTTGCTCAAAGAGTAAATAAACTTAAAAAGCTAAAGTACCTAGTTTTTAACCGACTTCAAAAAGGAGGAGGTTATCAATTCGAATGTTTATATATATACATATTTTTTTTTTGTGTATTGTCGTGCTTAACTCTGTCATATATAGACGGATTTGCAAAATTCTTTTTTTGTTCGAAAGGGGTTTATTCCGAAAAGGTCCCATATACATTTTATCAAAATTAATACAGCTCTTTTTGAGAAAATCAACAAATTCCCAAAAAAATTACTTAGACGACGTTTTAGTTTCTTCAATCACTGGAGGACTTACAATCTATTTTAAGTGTGTTGCCGTTTCTTAATGGATTTGGATGTTAAGGCAACACTAAAAAGCGAAAAATAAAAAGTTTTTTCAAAAAAAAGAAAACCGCCTTCAAAAACTAAAAAGTGATAAATAACTTTAGCACAGAACACACATTACTTTACTTTCGGAAGTCGGTGGCGGTGGCTTTGTGTTTGTTGTTTTGTATTGCCGACTTCCGAAAGTAAAGTAATGTGTGTTCTGTGCTAAAGTTATTTATCACTTTTTAGTTTTTGAAGGCGGTTTTCTTTTTATTGAAAAAACTTTTATACAATAGTTTTCATGAGGTATGCTGAATCAATACTTAATAGTTGTTATATAGGTATAACCTCCTCAATTTATGGATATGTATACACAAAACTTTCTAATTGCTCCAAAATGTCTTTAATTGTATTCTGTATTATTAATTCGCAAAGTCATTTATGCCTTTATACAATAGACATAATCCAACGTCCCCAATTCCCAAAATTAATGTAAATCTTAACCGATATACGTATGTCGTGTAACTGTGTAAGGTTCCATCAGGCACTTGTCACAGGGGATTAGGGCCCGCACAGCGTCTCGTCTGCAACCGGCCTAATCCCCACGCACGCAACCCGCACCGAATTACACTGTTCCGATTATTATTTATTTATTTAATTAATTTAGTGTTGCCGTGACCGATAATATTGTTTTGTTATCGTAATGCATTTAAAATTGTTAAGATAAACATTAGGAATTGTTGTTTAGCATTTCGTTTGTTTGAAGATTTTACACGTTGTATGGTTATGGTAAATTTAGACTAAGCGTTATACACTATTAGGAAGGTACAGACATCAGTACATCAAGCCTTGCGGAACTGTCAAATTTACCAATTGAATATGAACCTTAATGGTTTGTAATAAAGTTGAGAATCTATCAAATAAATTTGACAGATTGTTGTAGTTTGATGTGCTGGCTTGATATGTTCTTACTTACTGTAATGGACTATAAAAGGAATGGAATCGAAAAAGTAGTTTGAAATCCAAAAATCGATCTAAGAAAAAGGTAAACAACGCCTTTCTAAAAATCACCTTTGATGTCCTTTCAAAAAATCTCAATTAAAAATACTCCTAGAGTGTGTTCTAGGAAAAATGTTTGAATATAAACAAGAAGCGGATGCGAGACGCCATACAGTTCCGGACAAGTGAAAGGGACGACTCATTAGTCCATAGATATTTAGGCACCGTCTGATACCGCTCCAATGACCTTTTGTACGCCATTGTACCGTGTGTGGTATGCATTATGTGTGGGGATTAACGAGTAGACAGTAGCACTGATGGTGTTGCGTTGTAACATGGGAGGCAAAAGTGCTTTTAGTGTGGGCCTGTTCTTTTGGGTACACTTTTTGCATCAGGGGTGGA
Organism: Charanyca ferruginea; assembly: GCA_947361185.1. Taxonomy (NCBI): domain Eukaryota; kingdom Metazoa; phylum Arthropoda; class Insecta; order Lepidoptera; family Noctuidae; genus Charanyca; species Charanyca ferruginea. The sequence goes on along the minus strand of OX376059.1, from coordinate 11,792,902 downwards.
GCTAGTTATAGGATCAAGCCAGCTTCACTTGTTATTGTTATTATTGATTAAGAGCCTTTGTTTTTTTTTTGGACAAAAGTTTAAGTTGTTAATTTGGTAGTTACGCCGCATACTGCTTACTTTATAAACTCCTTTTTTTCCACTTTCCGCATTTGCCAAATATAATCACTGTCATTGCAACATCCTCATAATTTTTAGATAATCTCCCTGAATGTGATAAATCTCCTACTCCTATCAATTTGAACATTACATTGCCCTTAGAGGGATGCAAAAATCTCGTCTAAAATCTGTCACATTCGCCGCTTTTACAGACAAGGCTTTGCTAACTTATCCCCTTGTTCGTAGTAAATAATCATATAATTGGTCAACGGCCACCGCGTCCGGCAAAGGGCGGCCATTTGCATTTTAATCACGTGTTGATTTGAAGTAATGCCTCTACGTGCGCGTATAAATTACACGATTTACATGTGTGAACCGATTGCTTCTAACTGCCTGCGCCTATGTGATGGAATTATTGCATGGATTACTGATGAGTTTTACGTGTCTACACGAGAATTTTACGTAAAACACTGGTCTTCTATTCAAAACAAAAGCCTTCACCTAAACTTTTTCAGTTAAACCTAAAAGCTTCAAACAGTGATCATAAAAAAATATGTACCTGGTCTACATACTTTTGAGATTTCTCATATTCATCCTTGTGATCTAGAATATTAGGCTGAATTTATTTTATTTCTTCGCTTGGTGGTGGAGCTCGTGGCTAAGTAAAAGCCGTAGGTACAGGTCGATGGGTCAAAGGTTAGCTATGCTTGCCGCGGTCGGTCTGTGGATGGGTGACCATCATTTCATACCCAGTTCCCTCCGTGCCTCGGAAAGCACGTAATGCCGTTGGTCCCGGCTGTCATTCGTAAATCTTTGGCAGTCGTTATGGGGTGTCAGAAACCAGAAAGTCTGACAACCAGTCTTACCAAGGGGTATCGTGTTACCCAGTTACTGGGATGTGAGGTCCGACAGGCAGTCGCTCTATGTAAATCACGGGTATTCAGCTGCATCCGGTTACACAGGAAGCCGACCCCAACATGTTGGGAAAAGGCTAGGCGGTTTTTACACCAATGAAGTCATCACTTCATTTGTGTAAAAACATTCTTTACTAACTTACCTATCATTCGCGTCGCAACTGAAGCTAGTTAGACAGCAAATATATCAGGTAACGGACGTAACTCGATCCTGTATAATATACAAAACTAGAAAACAATTTAAATCCACGAACTCTTATTAAGTATTCATATCTCCCAAATAGTTTCCCACATAATCGTTCATAAATCACGCTGATCCTGCTTACCTAGTGCCAGAACAATAACTCATACGCCAAGCCAAGCTCGTACTAAGGATCGGGACACACGAACATCTTTTAGTTTCGTCCATTTTCAACAACATTAAGCTGCTTCGGACAAGTTTCGGATAGCTGGACTTTTTCGGGAATCAAATTGGCTAGTTGCAAACTTGTAGCCGGGATTAGTTTGAAAACTGCAGGTGAAATGGCATTGTCAGTTCGAACTGTTGTACGAGCAATTTGGTTTAGGGAATTCATTGGATCTACAGCAGCTTTGAAATCGACTGAATCTAATTCATTGAATGACAGTGATGTAATATAAGTAAAAGTTAAAGTTAGATTTCGAGCTACCCTATCTGCTTACTGTTACTAAAACACATAAACGAAAAAAAAAAAACATTTTCCAAGTTTACATTTTTGACTGATATTTTTGCAATTTACGTTTACGTCTACTATGTCGTCTGTGTCTAACATTATTATTCAAAACCATTACCTATAATCCTCCCACTTTGACATTGGTGCTATGTATGTATGTCTTCCTAACTTTTAACTAAGGCGAAAAGCTCGTGTGTTCCGTGGTTACCTTACCGACTCACCGCGGAGTTCTGGCCGCGACACGTCCCCGGGGTTATGAAACTTAATTTGGTTTTACTTGAGGCGACGACTTAATTAAGTCGGCCGACGCGTGCCTCATGTGGTTATAAGTTTTACTTACTATGTGAATTTTGTGGAAAGCACTTAGCTTGTGGGAGGTGAGTTTTTGAATGTAATTTTGAGATAGTGTTGTTACAATGTTAGAAGTGACTCTATCGTAAAGAATCATGGCGAGATCCATACATTCATTTGTATGAAAAAAATAAAATAATTTAGAGGGTTTAAAATATTTTCTAATGTGAAGAATACATTACTAGGATTAGATTGATATAGGTACTTAGCATATTTTTAAAAAGTGTTATTTTAATTTCGTAATATTTTAAATATTACGAAATGAAAATAATACTATTTCGTTTCATCCCGATGCCCATTTTGTGTTTATAAAAAAAGAAAGTGACAAGCGACGTTAACGGATCTTTAAAACTGGCAGACAAGTGATGTGACAAGTGTGGAAAAAAATTATCATTATTTGTGATAATATTTTCAATAAAACGATGCAATTTCCGTGTAAAAACTGCGAAACGGCGACTGTGAGTGTCACTGTTACTGTCTGTCGCCGTTTCGTTCTGAAATAATGAGCTTTTCGTTAAACTATTCACTTTTTTTGCGAGGTATTAAAAATATTGTATATGAAGATACTCTTTGGGTACCCAAGAATATAAGAATTAGAATTTCAACTTATCTAAACATCTTAATTTTTTTTTTACCTATCCTGCCTTAATTCTTTACGCGCTAAAAATATTTTATATGTCTACATGAAAGGTTTTTTTATCAATTTAATAGTCAAAGCCAATATTTGCCCAACAATTCGAATGCAGCTTGTTGCGTTCGAAATTTCAGCAAAAAAACGTACGCCACGTAAATTCTGATGCGATCAACGTTCAACGTTGATGTTAACACATGATTGGAGCAAAGTAATTGGTTTATACCACGTTACACATAACACAGCGAAGCTCAGTCGCCCGTGAAATAGATCGTAACAAATCTTCAAAGACGTGCAACCATTTCCGAGCATTTCCGAGTATTTCCGAATACAATAAGATAGTGTTAAAAATAAACATGCGGGTAGATTGTCAAGTTCGCGCGAAGCACATGGGGAGCCGTCTATTTCTGAACCTGTGGCCGTGTAGTTGTCCTGGCCATTAGGTACTTCTATTTATTTTGTTGACAACTACCGAACGTATGGTAGTGCATTACGTGGGTTATTGAACTATCGGCGTAGACATCGGGAATACCTTTGTATCTTAATGATTGCATGAGCTTAGTTTGAAGGTATTTTTGACGATTATAATATTTAGTCGTATCTTATCTCGATGTTCGTTTACAGTTACGGTGCACAGATTATTTAATACACCGTTCTTCCTTCGTAGCCACAATGTAGCTTGTAGCGTAGCATGTAAGGTTTTGAGCTTAAGGAGTAAGTTGTTCTTACAAGTTATTAGCCTACAAGCAATAGAGTCTAACCCTGTAATATGTATATTTATAGGTACGTCTAGACGTGTTAATTTGGCTATTAGATTAAGTATTCTGTGCTATTAGTTAGGTAGATAGCGTTTCTGCCAGACAGACTTGGACAGGTAATTCAACGCATAGTAAACACGTTTGGGTGACGAAGAATGTCATAATTGTTGTATCTTCATAGTTGCTTAATTAATTATTTAAGAGTGGTTAAAATTAAATACACTAATCCATACTTAAAATTATAAATGCGAACGTAACTCTGTCTGTTACGTCTTTACAATAAAACGGTTGAACCGATTTTGACGAAGTCTCTTATACCTACCACCTTATTCACGATCTATGACCTTATTACTGAACATTATGTACCCCAAATTGACTTAATTGCCAAAAGAAACGGAACGTATCTGTCAATTATTAAACATTCCAGCAAAATAAGACCTTCTTACATAAGCCTACAATTTGAAATAAGAATGCAAGGGGTTAATAATAACATCTGGAGTTTTGGAGTAAATATAAAGTTTTTATGAATCGTGTATCGGCGGGTCAAGTGAGACCCCTCGTGTGTCATCCCGAATTCGTCATGTCATCGAAATGTAATAACTCCCCCCTAGAGCGGAGCTTCGGAGTTAGAATCGGAAAGCTATTTACAAAGAAACTGGGGACATTCGGGGAAGGGGCGCTATTTCTTGTGGAAACTAAGAAATCCGGGGGTATCTTCTACTGATCGAATGTTGTCTCAGGGTCGAGGTATTTTTGTGTGTGGTAAACTTTTGGGTTTTTCCAATGTTCAATTGGAGAAATAAGTCATTTTATATAAATAGAGTGATTAGATTTATGTATGAATTCTTGGTATTTTAAAATAAATCAGTTGGTATGTCTAGATTCTCTATCTAGAAGAGATACTCGAGCACAACATGTAATGAAAGTAACTTAATACCTGGATGAGATTATTTATTATGGCAAGTTCCAACCAAAAAAATTATTTTAATAAAATCTAATTTCGTCTTCAAATGGCTCTATTTCACTTAAAATATTTTAGTTTACTTATTTACGCATTATATGTTTCAAAGAGAATAAATATAGGCAGCTTTACAAATGGCCAACCAACAACGTTCTCCACAGATACGCATAAAGATAAAGACAATGTTGATAAACTGACATAATAGATAATTATATAAAATAAAATACGCATAAATTACAGCTACTAAGTACTAAGAAACACTAAAGATATACAATAATATTCGTATATATAACCTTTGTTTTCATAAAATAAATTTATCAGTTATGTGAAAATGTCTGAACAAGTGAAAGTAACCTTGTTTAAGGCCTATTGTCAAAGCTTTTATACGGGAAATCTGTGGGTCAGTCACACCAAAAGATCGCTGGATGTCCTGCGCGTCCAGTATAATAATATCTGCAGGATGATGTTGGGGCTGCCTCGCTTCTGTAGTGCATCGGGGATGTTTGCAATGTATCGCACTGATGGCTTTCATGCCGTCATTCGAATTCTGAAGATTTTAGCTGATAGGATCTCTTCTCCACTATGGAGATCCTTCATTAGAAGAGTAATTTAGTGAGTTATTATATTTGTTTTGTTTTGTGTAGTTTACTTGTATTTTGTATTTTAATAATTTAAGCCTATATGGATTTTATTATCCGAAATAAATGAATTTTATTTATGTTATAATTCAAATACTGGTGAAAAAAAATTGTCAAAGTGAACCGATTTTGTACTTTTTCAACATTGTTTTTTTTTAATACATAATAGTAATATTTTCGTAATTTTGGCTCTGTAGTAGAGTTTAAGACTGTATATCCTGTTGGAAAAACATATAAAACATAATATTTTGCTATACTGTAATGGTTGTAATCGCCCTGAAAGTTAACTCTGACGTCTATTTTCGTAAAACTCTATGAAAGGATTGTCTTCGCTTTAAAAAACCATGATTAAAAATTATACATTTACTTAATCTTTCTAAAACTGTAATTGTCTTTAAATAATTTGCTCACATCATTACGATATTGCTCTGGGCAAAACGCGAAAACATGAAGTTTTCGTCACGAATCGAATACACGTTCTTAAATATAAAAACGTTTAAGGTTACGGTAACAGTCGTATGTACGTGTGGCGGCAAGCCTTTAAGGGCGACAATAACATGCCGGGGTCAGGCACTCGGACCGGCTTATAGGCGATTGACCGCGTGTCCCGATACAGATAATCGCAGTCACGACTCCCGACCGAACGGTATCTGACCGATATAGTCCGGCCTACTCCCGAGGATGTAAAGGCGTAATGGTCAGACTAAAGACGTTTAATGTTGAGATTGTAATAGTTTAAAAAATCACCCGTGTTATGTACAGTCACCATCAAGTAACCACAGGGTCGTCAGATAACACATACATGTGAGCACTATGTTCTTTAAAGCTACCATTTACGAGGTATACCTCTCATTGACTTGAATATGCCCTGGCGGTTGGGAGAGTCATGCTCACTTGAATGTCTCGCTGCCGGTGGCGCATGTGTTGGATCATTCGGTTCCCTTCTAAATGGTTGAGCTAAATGGTGCCGATCCATGCGTCATGTTCGTGAACGGACGCCGTCGGTTGGGACTGGTCATCTCTTAGCTGCCTCGGTTATTTTAAATTTTGGTTTGAATTGTTATTATAACTATATTTTTCTCTAGACCTCTTTTAACATGCAAGACGTGTTACATTGTACCCTTAGATCCCTTCATTGGAGGACACTTTTGATCGAAACGTTGATCGGTACGGAGCTCTCGAAGAAAATAATAAGATAAGTATATAACTATGAAAGGCTATGTGTATGTATAATTTTAATATTAAATTATATGTACCTAGTTGTTATGACATGAATGATGTAACCTAAATTTGTAAAATTTAACTGATTTTAAAAGAGTGTTCATGGAGTTTCTTGCTCGTTCTTCTCCATAGAAACCTACTGTTTGGAACGAGCAACTAGCTTCAACTTTGTGACTGACTGACTCTGACAATTCAAAAGTACCTGTAAATGGTTTAATTGAAATAAATGATTTTGAGTTTGAGTTTTGAGTTTGAATAATAATAATAATCTTTATTTATACCTCAGATTATCAAACAAAAGGCAGATAGACCGTGCGGAACACTGCGAGTGAAGCCACAAAACCAAATACAAATTCATTAACGAATACCTACAATCTCATGATTGTATTCGCTTTTGAAATTTTACTTGTATTAGTATTAGTTTTTTTTAACAATGCTCCGCTTCGTGCTGTACAGACTCGTGTCAGTACAGCGCGAAGCGAATTGTAGATATTCATTTTTTAATTTGTATTTGCTTTTGTGGCTTCACTCTCAGTGTTCTGCACGGTGTATCTGCTTTTTGTTTCATAATCTGACATTTATACCATAACCTTCAAATATTGCTTAATTACAAGAATTTCAGTGAATTAAAGATCCTACAGATAGAGTAAACCCTGACTCCCAAACTAGGAGATCCTGTGACTTAGGAGTCAGTGTTCTGCTGTTACTATGATACCAAAAACCTTTTACTATAAAGTTGGCACTTAAAATCTTAGCGAAAAAAACAGGTTTGAATATACGCCAGCGCATCAAGCTATCATCCCAAACTCAAATATTCCCAATTGAACTTGAACCTTATACTTTTGTAATAAAATTGAAAAACTATCAAATAATTTTTGTCAGATCGGGTAGCTTGATGTGCGGGCCTCTGTACCGTAAATAAACGTTTTGACTTTGACCTTTCGGTTTCATGCCTTTTTACCCGGACTGCAAGAAAAGAGTTATGTTTTTATACTAGTTATAAAAGTTATGGTATTCTACAATATAGGTAGGTACACCAGTTCAGGGCCTTAAGTCTGCTATTACGATAGTGTCAGAATGGTCTATCATTGACTTCATAATTGTTGATTTTGACAAGTTTGGTAATCTACTAATATACTTAATGGCATCATTATGACTTTCCATTGGTCAACCACTGACACGCCATTGAAAGGAATTTAAAGAATGGTAACCTTAACCTCGTACAAAATGACAAATGAATGACTGACTTAGGCGGTAATCTGCTAAAATTTTGACAGTTCCTTTGATTAGTGACCTACCATTAGAACATCATTGTGCAGTCATTGCTTTTAATTCGACCGACCAATGATCGACCATTATGAATTTGGCAGATTACGAACTTTTAGTAAAATGACAATGGGATCGTGTTGGAATGACGAAATAATAAAAATAGCAGAGTTGGCCCCCAGATTCTCTGCAACGAAATCTATCTTAAATTGTACCTTACCAATTATGTAGCTACAAGACGTTTTACGCGTTATTATTTATACATAAAACTGTGTTTATAGCTCATAAACTGCCTATCTACTTTACATTTATGAATATTATGAATTAAATCTGAAATGTTATGCGTTTCTGCTTTCATTGCGATCAACACAAAACTTTTATGTTTATTTAATGTATTCACATAGCTTTTATGTGATTCGATGGAGATTATTTAATTTCACTGTCATTGGTGATTTATTTTATCGAAATCAACAAGGTTAACTAATTATTTTTAAAGTCCTCAAATGTATAGCAGTAATTGACACAAAACATACATAAAAACGAAAGAAAACTGTTATAATTCAATAACGGAACTTTAATAGAAAAAATAGTCATCGTATAATCGACAAAACTTTACGAATTGAATCCAATAGTCTTCAGTTATACTGAAAATGAAAATACTATTTCTCACATTTATACATGAAGATAATTATTTCGAAACATTGTGAAACAGAATCGTATCAAGTTATAGAAAACATGGATATCTACTTAGGTAGTCGAAAGTTATTGTACTTATGTAATACATAAACGCCTCCATAGAAAACAGCTTTCTGCTTTCCTGACATTAGAATTAGTGTGAAAATATAAATTTACATTTCACTCAAACCGTGTCAGTTTGATTGCTGTGAAGTGCGGTGCGTGTTGACTAAACAGAGAGGGTTACGTGGCGTGTTTTACTTTCACTACGATTGTTATTTCACATTTCCTTTGTTTAGGAAATTATACAGCCGTAAATAAACCAGGAAATTAATCAATCGTGGCACTTTCAAATAATTACTGGGCATTAAATTACAAGTTTCAATCTAAAAGCATGCGTTTCACAATAAAACCAATTGTTCCGCATAATTTTCTTGAAAAAATCACCGAAAAATCACATTTTTCTTACAAAATATTTTTAAGTCACTGAAAAATTTTGGTAAGTTAACTTAGGCGCCTGACTCAAGGTATTTTAAACTTTATTTTCAAAGTAATAGGTGCGAAAGCAAGTGCACAATTGTTTGCAATAAGGCTAGGGCGGCAATGTTTACCCACGCACGCGATCGATAGGGCGTAGAAACCTCCGCGTGAAAATTGCAACCCGTCGCCGAACGACACCGCCGTCTAATAGAATTACTGGAAACGAGATGAAAGGGAATTAGTTATTTTTTCGGTAGAATATTGAGTTCCGCTCTTTTTTATTTACACTAATCATACGCCTGTATTGATATTGAAGAGATAGATCTTTAATTCTGTAAAAAGAAATATTCGGTGTATCGGAAGTAGTACCTAGCGTCTGCGTAACATAACTTTTCAACCGACTTCAAAAAGAAGGGGGTTCTCAATTCGTCTGTATGTTTTTTTTTTGTATATTTCTCCGTCAAATGTAAAGCGATTTTGAAAATTCTTTCTTTTGTGATGGATAGGGTATGCCTCAAGGGTGGTCCCATATAAATTTTATCGAAATTGATTCAGCACTTTTTGAAAAAATCGACAGAAAGCAAAAAAAATCACATGGATGATGTTGTAATCTTCTCACCTTGTACTTTCGATCTCTGTTTTGACTGTGTTGCCATTTCTTAATGGATTTGGATGATAAGGTAGTAAGTACTTAAAAGCGAAAAATAAAAAAGCTTTTTTACAAAAAAGACAACCGCCTTCAAAAACCAAAAAGTGAAAAATAACTTTAAAACAGAACACACATGACTTTAGTTTCGGAAGTCGGTGGCAATACAAAACAATAAATAGAACTGCCAAGCCACTGACTTCCGAAACTAAAGTCACGTGTGTTCTGTTTTAAAGTTATTTTTCACTTTTTGGTTTTTAAGGGCGATTGTCTTTTTTGTAAAAAAGCTTTATTTGTAATTAATTAATATTCATCTACGTAGATAATAAAAGCCTGTATTATTGAGCCCATTATTTTAAATTGTTATAGTCACATTTAAAGTAATGTAACATTTAATGTAACAATCCCAATATTCCAACTAATTCTCCATTTTCTGTCGATCAGTTTTTTTTCCCACAACCTTACCCATTTATACGTAGTTGTGATAAATTGATACCATTTCTAGCTATCACGAAGTCTTATCCAGTAAATGTTAGGGTTCTCTCCGACCAGGTGGGGGATCCGTATAGTTTACGAATACCTCCCGCCTATCTTGCCAACTCGAGGGGACGCCATAGATATATTCTGCTCGGTTTATTTTTCCTTGATGTTTACCTTTTTTTCGTGAGATGGATATGAATTGGGATACATTAATGATAATCGAGAAATCGCTATTGGTACTACAGGCTCTTATTCTATCACAGTGGTAGTTTTCATCTAAACTTCAGTAACATAGGCATTTGATGACATCAAACGTAAAAAAGTAATGCATAAAGAAGTGCATGGCATGATATGGCAAGAAAATACATGGAACGTCGCTTCTCGAAGTCACATCGTACCACAATTCCGGCAAGCTTTAAAGTACCCGAACCTCATGAATTCTATAATAAAGCTACGCCATTTGTTCAGAGGACCCTATTGTTTGTCGCTGATGAGAGTTCGGGACCCAAACCGAGTGGCAGCGGGAACACAATTGATAACGATATTCGAGATGCACCAGCGGAAACAGTCGCATCAACGTCTAAATCGGGCGACGAGAAAGAAAAATCGCCTAAGAAGAGCTCATTTTTCTTTTCCCCCTCGAAAAGTTGCAAAACTCACGGACGCAGCTTTTTCCGGCTTCAGACGAGTCCCAAGAAGTCGAAAGCGGAGGCAAGCGAGGTAGTTACTGGCGCTAGAGCGTCGCCGGTGCCTCCGGGGGGTGCAGGGGCGGCGGGACTCATCAGCTACGCTCCCGGGTGGTCACTGAAAGGCGAACACCTCATGAAATGGCAGGAGTCTGGAAAAACCACCATTGAGGTAAATTTTCTTTTATCTTTTCAGCATTACGTGCATTATTCTTCAAAACAATAAAATAACCACGGAAGCAGTAAATATTTTTACTTTTAATGGAATTTTAAATATCAATAAATCTTTACTTTTCGTGTACTTTTAACGTCTTTAGAGAGGTAAGCTGTTGTAAAAAGTTCAAAAGTGGAAATTGTGCATGCAAATCTGTTCGTCAGTGGTTAACAGGGTGGCAGGGTCGGTGAGGGGAGGTTGTTTTTAAGAAGAAAATGAAAATTTCAATCTAAACGCGCCCTCAGGTAATACCGAGGGAAAGTGAACGACGAAGAAAACTTTTGAAATCGAATAAATTCGCAACAGTGTTCTTATATTCAAATAAACAGAAATGTGTTCACGAAAACTGAGGGAGAAATATTATATTCATGAGATACAAATAGTTTAACAAGACCATTCGAAATAGTTTTACATTAGGTATGACAGTGGCGATGTTCATTTGTCAACATAAAAAGTTTTTTTTTTGCATTCATCAAAAAATATCGAAAATATCAAAATCATCACAAACGATTTTGGATGGCTAATTTACCATGGCGATGAATATTGCCAGATTCGTTCCGTCGTTTTGGCTACAATAATAATATCAGGCGCATTAGTCGGTTCGCCACCCCCGTCTTTTCTAACATTTTTCCTATTCTCTCGCCAGCCGGAAAAGTGGGGAGAGATGAACACGCCGATAGCCTTTTATATCAGTGTAATGCGAGTATAATTTTCCTTTTTACTGGCAACATTAGGAAAATGTCGCAGGTAGGTTACAGGGTGAAATTAGACCGTTCGTCTTATTGGGTTGTAGTAGGAAAATAAGTGGGAATTTGTTCATAAATTAACGTTTGTAGAATGAAATAACTTCAGTAGGTAATTTTAATTAATATTTTAAAAAGAAATAAAATTAAGAAAAATAAAAATAATGGGCCAGACAAAGAATCTGACAAGAACAAACACACAATACACACAAACATACACAACCATCCACACACGCGCACACATACATGATACATATCTGTTTGCCATCGACACGCTAAGAAATAAGTTTTATTTTGTGGGAATAATTAAAAGTTAATAAAAAAACCCTTTCAGTATAACTGTGCTGTTACAATATTGAGTAGTAAAATATTGAACCTTTAAATAAATCATCAGTACCGGAACTATACATCGAGTCACCCGCAAAAAATTACTTCACAACACACACAGGTAAACAACCTCCAACAACAACAAAGCGTTCACGTACAAATCTAATTTGTTGACAACAAAAGGATTTCAACCTGTAATTGACAATAGATTCTACAGTCAGTCAGTCAGGTTCATTAGGGGCACGCGAGTGGGGGGGACCCCTGAATATGTATGAGGAATCGAACCCGCTTTCACGAGCCACGAGGCACAAGCAAACGACATTATGATAGGGCTCATATCAAGCTCGATGGTAATTATACACACTTATTAAATGTAGAAGGGTGAGATAATGAAAATCTCGAGTGAACTTTGATCGAGTTTCGATTATGACGTCTTTGAAAAGTCCAAAGTTGTGTTGATGGGACCTGTCAGCAGTTGTATAACTTTCCCTTTATTCCAAAAATAAAAATCTGAAGGTCCGATTAAAATATCAAAGTGCTCTATACCTACTTCATCCCTTTTAGATTTGTTTTACGTGTGAAAGACGTTGCATCCATGTATATCTTCCCGCAAACAAAAAAAACAAATTAATTATTATATATCCCCATTCCCCCATTCACGATAATATTTCTCTATCAGTTTCGTTCATTATTGCAGTTAATCGAGAAATTCGGAAACAATAACATTTATATAGAGTGATCTGTACCCCCATTGGTTTTGTTTACCTTCGCAAGGAGTGCATCAGTAATGCACCCTTCTGAAATACAGCTATTTGTTCAGTGAAGTGCTACGAATGATGTATGTGTAATAAAGGAAATTGTATGTGAATTTAGATTTATTGCCGACGATTACTTATGCTGCAAATAAGATATATAGCTGAGTTTAGTACACTTGTTTATCCGTTAGAGGGATCAGGGAATTGATGGTGCTTATTTTGTTATAATAAGAATTCACTTCACGTATTATTGTTTGTTAATTTAATACAATATTTTTGAATCAAATATTTTCAATTTACTATTTCAAAATCAACCTAAGCATTCTAAACCATTGACTAAGTTTTACACTAAAATGTAATTACATAATACAATTAATACATTCTAGTAATTTTGAATACTTGAAAATAAACTAGCAGACTCGGCAAACGTTGTTTTGTCATATAAAAATACGAATAGTCTCAGACCTACCAAATATACCTACACAAAAAAAAAAAACGGTAAAGCCGTTTCGTAGGACTTCGATAACAAAGACTATGACACGAGCTTTTCATATTGTTTAAAAAACTCACATTATAACACCAATTTTACTAACGACACAAAAAAAAACAACAATATAATGATAACCTGAAAGCCACTCTAGTAAAATCGATACCTGCTTCGTAAGAAACACTCCCAACGGAATTAATATCGAGAGGTTCTGTAATCGCTATTGACAGCTCCATTCACAATCCGCGAAGGAAAGCCCCGACTCACTGAATATTTCACTGAGAGACTTATTAGCCAGCTAATTATACAAAGGAAGTAGTTAGGGAGCAGCGGAAAGACGAGGGGATCCCACCGCTCTTATACATTCCGTGCCCAGCTACAAAACTGTTGATGATTTTTGTTTCATATTTGTATTTGGGTTTTTGATACTTCGTGGTCTTTAATTTAGGACTTTGGAAAAATGAGCCTAATAATAATAATAACTCAATAATAATAATGTTATGCTTTAATTAAAATAAGAATAGCGACACGTGACAACCATAGATAGAATCTACAACGTATACTGTATAATTTAATCCAGTGATACGGCATTTTCAAATTATTGTTACGATTTTTTATTGCTAGTTGGAATATAGGCAGCATGCGAATCAATCGACTAGCCGAGCTACTAATAGTAGTCAGATAATAGTTAATTGCTAGATTGATATCTATACTAATATAATGAAGCTGAAGAGTTTGCTTGTTTGTATGAAATTTTTCACGCCTATTAGAATAAGAATAATATTTATAGTTAACTAGATTTTGCCCGCGATTCGTCCGCGTCCTTCCCCAGGGCTCAAGCTGAATTCATACTAAATTTCATCAAAATCAGCTCAGCAGTGTCATCGTGAAAGCGTAACAGACAGAGTTACTTTCGCATTTATAATATTAAGTATGGATTTTTACTTAATAATAATAATACCAGCCTATAATTGTCCCACTGCAGGGCACAGGCCACTTCTCGTACAGAGAAGGCACGAGCATTGATCACCACGTGCGCTCAAGGCGGAGTGGCGATTTCAGACTTATATTAACTATAAGTCCAGGTTTCCTCACGATGTTTTTCCTTCACCGACGCTAATGATGTCCAAGATAAATTTAGAAAGTACATATGAATTGAAAAAGTCACATTGGTACTTGCCCGGTTGCGAACCCACAACCTCATGCATGAGAGGCGGGTGCCTTAACCATTGGGCCATCACGACTTACTTAATAAAAATTACTTAAAACAGAATTTTAACCTTAATAATAAGAGCTTATTATACTGATATTTTTTGCGGTGGTCCCCAGTGCCAGGTAGGCAAGCAGGCAGTGCCTGTATCTTAAAGGCTAGAGTTGCCCTAGCTTAGTTTAAGTGTAAAGATTCTATTAAGGACAATAATTATTAATATAATTGAACAATAAAAAAAGTATTAAAAATATTTATTACAAAGTAGCAAAGTGTTTGGAGTCTCAAATTGGAAGCTAAGTTATCACTAATAATGAGTGTGGCTGTTGGTGATACCCAGAGGTGTTATAAATAAAATAGCGGAATGTAAAATAGGTTGGTTCGTATAGAACATAAGGACGCGCGCTTCCTGGTCCGTCGATTTTTGAAATATGGTCAACAACGGCCCGTCGTCCCCCGCTCCCGTAGTTGCAATGGCAATATTAGATTTAAAAAAAAAATGGGATCTGTAAAGAAAATTACGCGAACAAAGTCACGGGAAAAGTGCTAGCACATGATAACCCTGAACGACATAGTGTTTTGTTTTCTTATTGCTGATTGAATAACAATGAAGTATCTATCCAATGATGAGAATTATTACTTTCGGACGTGTTGGCGTTCGAAAGTGCTTTATAAGTGTGAAGTTCGCTATATATCACACGATTCCTGGACCCGAGATGAATCATGAACACGCTTTTGTAGGAATCTGTGGGATCAGTGAAGTGGGTGGGAAATTATGTAGCTATTAGCATTTTGGTTGTGTGAGAACAGACCACACAGTATGGATGACAATGAATCGATTTGTTGTCATTTGGTTTTAACTAGAAAAAGACGATAATACTTTTTGATATCGACGAACCAGCGATATGGCTACGTTATTAATATGTAGTTTTGAAATGAAATACATTCGATGACACGGGAAATAATTATAATTAACTAATTATTTTTCGTGTCATCGAATGTGATTGTGAAATTATGCTATTGTTTTAAGTCTCAAAACTTATTTATTTATCTCTCAGTTCTCTTAAAATTAGATAAAATTAGGTATTTATTACATTTTGCTGTATGAAATTTTAAAATTTGGATATTAACTAAATGCATTCATTAAATAATTATTTATTGCATGGAACTGTAATGTTTTTTAATGCAAGAAATCAAATCCTTTTTATAGTTTTTTATTTATTTATAAACAACGGAGGCGTGAGATATCAGTATTTTCAGTGTTACGAATAGACACAAAATGAAACGCTTGAACGAATGAGCCGAAAATGCTTTTATGTGTGGCCTGTATAAAGCACTGTGCAAGTAACTTTTATTATAAGTACACCCGTATTGTCCTATTACAAAAGTCAACCTTAACTTTTCCTTCTCGGTTTTTTAACAAGTGCTGCTAGAAAAAGGTTTATACTAGTCGAACTCATTTTACCATCTCCGTTTCGGTTTGGCCCTTAGTTGCCTGATTTGCGGCAGCATTTCGCAATAAAATGAAAAACCACGAACTTTTTAATTTTTGTAAGGCGTAGATGAAAATTTACCACCATGTATACATGCTATGTTAGTACGTAAACGCTATATTTTGGTTAAACATGAACAAAACAAAAATAAACGGAAACGTACAAAAAGTAATATTCATAATATTTTATCAATTAAAGTTGTGGTTTGTGGTGCAGCTTCTGTTTACTGGCGCCATTGAACAAAACATTATTAAATGTAAGTAAGCAAGTATTCAAATATATTATTTAAATTCAATTCATGAATCAGTTATTATTAAAGTCAAGTCTGATAAATACTACTTGAAACACTTCATAGTATAACATAACAAAAACCACAAATACAATATTAGGTATGGGAGGTACCTACGATATGATACGAGAAAAAAGTGCCACATTGAATCTATTGCAAAAACTGCAATATAACTTATAGGTAACCAGTCAGTAAAAATAATTTCTTGCACCCGAATGTGTCTATCATATCATATGTCAAACAAAAAAGAAAAATAAAATCAATCAATGATACCTTTGTGCGAAACGCCGCCAACAAAAACGTGATAGACCGTGTCTGCGTTACGTTAAACACTAGACAGGTTCTAATTTAAAAAACTGGCTTGTTCAACTACCTGTGATCGTTCATAAAACAATAGCACTGGCTGACTGCACATACCTACTCCTGTTCCAAAATTAAATAACAATATCGCATGACATAACAAAAAACGATCATCAAATTGTCAGTTAGTTCATATTGTCAGCCTGCAAAAACATGGACAATGCAGTTTGGGGCAAAAACTTGTGGTTGTGACGTCATTCGCGGCTTGTCGGTCACCGGACAGGAGCGAATAAATTACTTGCGGCATGTTCGGATTGTGGACAGGTGGGATTGTGGAGAAGCTTGAAGCTGTACCGAAATTGTTCCACAAGTATGTTCGGTATGCGCGCTGAATCATGCAGACTTTTATTTTTGCAGCTTAGGTTTTATTGAACGCAGGTATTTAAATTACTGACCCTTTAAAGTAAGGTAGTAAATATCATCGTTCCTCTTCTCGGGCTGCGTGTCTCAATTGACTCATTAGTCTTGAATGTGTTCTACATTCAGTATTTACTTGCATGCAATTAAAGTGAAGCTCGCATTAAAAAATATATATGGCTTTACAATACAACTGAACCAGAAATACTGAAACCCATTACTGATAACAATGCAAAAAAGAACAGTTAAAAATCCTTTAATTAAAGCAGGACAATTCGTTTAATACGAAAACAAAACGTAAAGTATGCGACACGCGGGCTAACATAATTTTGAATAAATCGATGTACGAATCAGCCCGTGGAAATTGGTTTTCCGTGGCTTTTCCGCACTGTCGGATCGGCAGCATCCGCTTAATGCCGCGACCGAAGCGATATGAGAGATCCTTTTACCCAAACAGTTTATGAGGGGGATCCCACAATTCTCGTTGTTGCTCTTGCATTACCGCAAACAAAACGAACCCATGAAAATGAGTTTTTGTTTTCCCCCATTGTTTTACAACGGGATGACTAAAGATGGAATGAAAAATGCAGCATTTTTACAAAAGAGGTCGTTGTTTGAATCATAACTTACGTTGTTAACAAGTGCATAGTTTGTGATGTTTTAAAAAGTGAACAATTAAAACATATCACTATCGTTCACTCTTTCATTTGTTTCTGAAAACAAAAGGTTTGATGATACAGCTATCTGGAGCAGTTTTTTTGTCGTTCACCGCTAGACATCCTTGAATGTTCAGCTGGCCATAATACTTCACTACTTCAGTCCATTCCATAGACTTGTAGATTGTCACACTGTAATTAGTAAACACATGCTGGATATCGTGTTACACAGCACATCGCGGTCCAGTAACCCGACGTGTCAATTAAGAATCGTCGCGCGTCGTCCGTTCATTTAGATTTATTCCAACTGCTAACGAAATTATTGTTAATCGAGAGCCTACTTGTTCGTTTGTGTTGATTTATATCCGACGATATATCCGTGTATGATTTGTTGATGTCATTAGGTATGTGCGGATATGGGGATTTATAGCTAGTACGTAAGATCGCTAAGTGGCAGGAATGTTGAGGCTTAAGTAGTTTCTGGGGAGCATTGAGATGTGCATGTGCAGTGTAATCTGTGTAATGAAGATAAATGCGTAGGCTATGTTAAAACGACGTAGCTGTGAGTTTCTTTACACTGTTCTTAAAATCTATATTACCGGTCGAACGGGGTGAGATTGATTAGTTTTGAAACAAAAACCTACGTATCTTTTACAATATTAGAATAAAAAATCGGAAAAAAAAACAAAATTAATGACGTATTTTTGATCGATAACACAAATAATTTTGTTTACTTAAAAATGATTAATAGTTTAGGAAAAAAAATAATAACCTGTCAGTTTAATTGATATTAAAAATGGGGCTGCTTTGATATCACCCGATTTTTATTGCTGGTTTAAAGTCACCCCGACGTAGAACGCATTTTCGACTAATATTCAGGGTTAACTTTGAACGTAACTTTTCCCACTTCCAACTATCTTTAATGTGCTACACCGTTTACAAAACATGGCGTAACGACATTAATTCCTAATAACAGATAAAATAATCGGATGCATTTAATTTGACGGGTAAAAAATAGGAAAATATTAAAATTTAAGGTAATTATCAAAGTCACCTTTTGATTCAAAGTAACCCCGTTCGACGGTACCATTTCGTTCATCCCTTGGGGTGTTCGGGCTAGAAGAGCACCCACCCATTTTATCCCGAGGTTGTCGTAGAAGGCGACTAAGGAAAACTCCGGAAGTCGGGCAGCAGCGACTTCCATCTACTCAACAACTTCATTGCAATCCCCATCCTTACCTATCCTCCTATCCTTACCTTTGTTTAACAGTGGGCGTGGGCCAATGATGATGATGATCATAATACCATTGTTTCTCACCATAACAGTAGTCGGCAATCTCCTTTCTTTTTCACAGCAAGACATAATTTGAGTTCAATATTTATATTCCTTTCATCAGCTCGTGACTTGCGTATCATAATATATGACGATTTTTAATTGGGATCCATAATCTTGATCGAAGCTGGACAAGCAATAAAGCAGCGCACGAGCATGTCACAGTTACAACACGTTCGGGACCTCTCGGCTCCTTTCGGCTGAATTCGTGTCAATCTTCATCAAAGCACACGCATTCGATTAAATTAATTTAAACGTTGTGATGTTGTTATAAAAATAAATAATCATTACTACATGATGTTTCCTAAAAGGGCATGGTTGGAATTGATAATCGAAAACCTTTACTTGAGATTTGCAGTTGATTATTAATTAATGAGTTTTCCTTAGAGCTGAGTTTCAATGAAAACCGTATTCCTGGTTCCTATACTCCTAGAGGTAATAATATCAGAAGATCAAGCCGGACTGATTTGTTACAAAATATTTTCGATATTATCATTCAATTAGTTTTTGCTTTCAATAGTAAATTAAAACCTCGTGAATACCTAATATCATGCTTAAATTTTCAATATTTAGTGGCTTTGAAATCATAGCAGAGATTATTATAAATGGAGCTGCGGTTAACGGTTGGCTTTCACGACTAATCCATATCGTGCGTGATCCATAGCGTGTGTTATTTGCTAATTTATAATTTAACACAAATAGTGATGGCAATGGATCCATACAATTTGTTGGTATTCGTCGCGCGTGTCATTAACGGTTCATTACGATTCGCCGCCGGTTTAATTGGCTTACCGTTGCGTATCGTGCTTTGAATCAAAACCGTAATCAATTTCGGACCATCAAAGCGTTGTCAAATAGATATAATGGCTTATCTCCAGACGTACAAGTTTCCTCCGTGTTCGTGTAATGTTAAATTTATATTGATGACACGTTATTAGACTAGTAAGAAGTTAAGTAGCCAATCAACTGCCAGCTACTAGTAAGCGGGATGATATTAATTTAGACTACTAAGAATTTTAATTTGTTTCAAACTAAGCTATTTTTGTACAATATTTACACGAATAAAAAAACAGATAAAACCTACTATTAATCTAAAAAACTAATATAATATGGCATCAAAAAAATCCTCCACGTTGCATTGCCACGTTGGATAGCAACCCGTGATCCAAAAGCTGGGATTATTTTGCCTACTAAAGTGGAGATTAAATAAACCTTAAAAAAATATACTATTTTTATTCAAAGTATGTGTTGTTTATTAAATTGTTGTGTGCATGTTTCTCATTGACATTTACCTTGAATAGAAGCGGAACGCATATGTTTTTACGAGGCGTTTTAAATATCGAGTGTCCTAAATTAATTAAAATTACTTACCTACAAATTCGTTTGCTCGTGTTTCCCGCCTCTCCCTTTTAGGCGCTTAATTGTTTCGAACACACCGAATTATTTTGATTTATAGCTTTGTGATTGCTGCAACTCGATTATATAGGGCCTTTGTTGGTCTCTAAATTGAATGAAATGAAAAATAAATTAAGTCCAGTTGTGAAGTGGAGCGCCGAGGAAGAAAAGATTTTGAGCCATTGTGTACCCTTCGGCGACAATAGGACGATATAAAGATGGTGGACAACTGCAAATTCGCAACATTACCACTGTATGCGTATTGTTGAAAAAGCTAATAAAAAATAATAGCTATAATATATGTAGGTATGAGCTCTTTTTAGAAGCATTGAACACGGTTGGCGCAGTGGCTGAGCGATCGACTGCTGCGCAGCGTGTTGCGGGTTCGATTCCCGCCCAGGGTAAACATTTGTGTGATGAGCACTTGTGTTTGCCTTGTGTCTGGGTGTTGTTTATCTATATATGTATGTATTTACAAAAAAAAAAAATGTATTTGTGTATGTATATCAGCTGTCTGACACCCATAGTACAGGGTCTCCCTAGTTTGGGGTCAGATGGCCGTGTGTGAAAATGTCCCCACATATTATTATTATTATTATTATTATTTTGCAGTGAATTTCATACAGTGCGATAAAAATGAAAGTAAATAGGTAAAATAAATGGTAAGTTGTACAGTGAGAGCTCTATTAAACACAAAAGTTTTCCTTTAATAGGTAGGTTGTTACGTACGAATAAATCAAGTAATACTTATTAAGTATACCTACAGTTTATTGGTGAGATAATCATGCGGCATCCTTCTGCTCGATTAACCTATAAAGTACTAGACTAACGAAGCGATTTACTCCACACAATTCGCAGGAATCACGTCAATTACTTGCTACCCAGCAACGTGCTTTGAAATACCTGCTACCTTTACGCAGTGTAGATAGATATCTACTTCGTTCGCTCTATGGGTTTTCTAATTTCAGTATCCTATCTATAAATTGAAAATTTCAGTAACGTATCTGCGCATAAAGTACATGTATTAATTTATTCGTTGTATCCCGTCATAATTACAGATCACGTTATTATATTGAACGAGAGACTAATAAACTGTTATATTACGCTAATAAATTTGGTAGCATCGTGTTGCACAACACAATGTAGGAACAAGCGCGTCTAGTTATATTCCTGTAGCGTAGTTAATTCAGGCATGGGAGAGGTGAGGTGACAATATGACTCACAGAAGTGACTCACTAGACTATCTCTGAGTAGTTCAAAATATTGTATTTTAACGGTCTGATATCGGGATGAGTCGCAGTCTGCGTGAGTAAGCGTACACAAAGTTCTTATGTCGGTTTTTATCGATCAGTGAAACGTGTTCGAATTTTATGCGCTCCTGGTACATTGATTTCGGGAACTGTATTATGAGATGCAATTTTCGACGTATTATATCTGATTATCCCGTTTGTGAAAAGGAAAACCCAATAATGTGTG
This sequence comes from Charanyca ferruginea, assembly GCA_947361185.1. Taxonomy (NCBI): domain Eukaryota; kingdom Metazoa; phylum Arthropoda; class Insecta; order Lepidoptera; family Noctuidae; genus Charanyca; species Charanyca ferruginea. Next base: position 11,771,312 of record OX376059.1, on the reverse strand, counting down.
TGTGGCATACATATGTGAAATCAATTTGAATAGCTTTTCAAATATGCTCAATATTATAAGAGCTATTCAAATAGGTTCCACATGAAACGGTAACCAAAAAACAGACATAATTTGCTGAGTTAATCGTGATCGAACAAATTGCCAGACCATTGCCAAAAGTTCCGAAAATAAACAGCTATCGTTCAGTTTACATAGAAATTGTGGGTGAAGTGGTGTTTATACGAGCAGAAGGTACATATTGAGTAAGGTTCAAGTACCTAATAAACCTCATTTAAGTTATATAAACAAATATCGTACAGGATGCGGTGTAAGTTTTGTTCGGTGAACATACGTTGGCTTAGTTCACTAAGTACTCATATTTATTTATTTTACTCCCGCTACCAGCAAACATTGAACTACATCGTTAGTTAAAATAACCAAAAGATATTTAAAATTTAATTACGTTAATATTAAACAAGAAGCAGATATTAAGCATTTATAGTTTTACAATTATACGATGCATATGAAAAGCTTTTAACTTGAATTTTACTATTTCAACTTGCCTATAAAATAAATGTTGTAATAACTATTCCGTTTTACAGTTCTGACTGAGATTTAAGTATCTATCTGTTTAAAACCTCACATCTTTAATTACAGCAGCCTTTCCAACTTATTAACATTCGTCATTAATTTCATCTATCATCACCTAAATGGGTAAAACATAAAAGAATTAAATGAACTAATCGTCACACAGTTCAACTGAACTGTTACTATAATAAATTTATATTGCGCAATAAATTCGACGCACACGCATCGGTCCGTTCTATGAAGAAAGAATCATTAAAAGTGATAAACACAAATATACCGCACATAAACCCAGTTTCAGACAGATAGTTGCATCGCCTCAGTCACGAGTACCGACGACGCTAATAAAGCTGAATTTATCATAAAAAGTTGCACGTTTAAGACTGAAACAGTCGTAAATAAGAAAATAAGACCACCTATTTATATTTGTGGCTCTAGTTTGCGAAAACAGTCTTGGTAGTTGAAGAATATTTTTTATTAATTCTAACTTTTCCCAGAAGACTTGTTTATGTAGACTAATTTTAGTCAGCTTAATTAAGTTAAGCAGCAGTTAGGTGTTTTTCAGCAGTTAGGTGTTTTTCAGCAATTTTATCTTTCAACGTTGTCAAATATAGTACTTTGTCTGCGACTTCGTCCGCGTGAATTTTTTAAGGATCTCTAATTTTTTAAGAATTCAATATAGCCTATGTTACTCAAAGGTAATAGGGATAGCTTTCGATTGGTTAAAGAATGTTTGAAATCGGACCATAGTTTTTGAGTTAAATCGTAACAAACAACTGAACAAATCTTTCCTCTTTATAATATTAGTTTAGATTTATGTTCATCGTTACTTATGAATAAAATACTCTAAGTATGACTTTCTGCCTATCTCTATGTAGTAAATAAATTTTAATATTATACAAGAAATTCTTAGTTTTCTATTTAAGAGCGTGTATTCGATTCGTGACGAAAACTTCGTGTTTTCGCGTTTTGCCCAGACCAATATCGTAATGATGTGAACAGATTATTTAAAGACAATTACAGTCTAATTTTTAATTATGGTTTTTTAAAGCGAAGACAATCCTTTCATAGGGTTTTACGAAAATAGACGTCAGATTTAACTTTCAGGACGAATACAACCATTACAGTATGCCAAAATATTATGTTTTATGCGTTTTTTTTAACAGGATATACAGTCTTAAAGTCTAATAGACCCAAAATGACGAAAATATTACTATTCTGTATTCAAAATTAATGTTGAAAAAGTACAAAATCGGTTCACTTTGACTATTTTTTTTCACCAATATTTGAATAAAAACATAACTGAGATATTTATTTTATGAAAATATAGTTTATTAACCCCCGACGAAAAAGAGGGGTGTTATAAGTTTGACGTGCCTGTGTGTCTGTGTGTCTGTGTGTCTGTGTGTCTGTGTGTCTGTGTGTCTGTCTGTGGCACTGTAGCTCTTTAACGGGTGAACCGATTTGAATGCGGTTTTTTTTATTTGAAAGTAGATTCTCTAGCGATGGTTCTTAGACATGTTTCATCAAAATCGGTTCAGCAGTTTTAAAGTTATCAGCTCTTTTGTTTGCTGCGGTAGGGATCTTAGACGCATACCGGATGTTTACTTTGCTTTCAAACATATTATTATAGGTGACCACACTGACCACACAAAACCAAACTAAATTACATTTAAAAAATTTAAAATAAAAATTAAATTAAAAATTTAAAAAAACCCCCAACGCAAAACATAAAAGCGATTATGTAAAAAGTAAAAAATAATACTTTTGTTGAGCCATCAAATGTTTGTTCGTTGAAATGGCGCTATAATGTCGCGGCGGGGTACCGCTAAGTTTAAAGCAATAACTAAATATCTAAAATAGCGAACTGATGGTAACTAGATTTGCAACAAGATTAACAACTAGATTAGCAACAAAAATTTGATAATATCGAAGCAAATTGGCAGGAAATGCTGGTAAATTGAGGGACTGACTTACTTAAGCGGTACCCCGCCGCGACATTATAGCGCCATTTCAACGAACAAACATTTGATGGCTCAACAAAAGTATTATTTTTTACTTTTTACATAATCGCTTTTATGTTTTGCGTTGGGGGTTTTTTTAAATTTTTAATTTAATTTTGTTTAATATACATATAGAATATTATTCAGTCCGTTATACGAACTCATTTATTTTATAAACAATTATTTTTAAAAAGCACTGTAAAACATCGCGCGCTGTCGTTTGCCGATCGATTTCTGATGTGTGTGCATCAGACCATTGTATTGTACAAGTGTGTGTCAATGCTGCTACGCCATTCTAGCAATCGTTTTGATTTTGAGTTGCGCTAAGTCGAATACGCGCCCTTAACAAGAATACAGATTTGTTTTTAAATAATCCTGTGAAAAAAACACAAGTATCAATGCATCTTATTCGTCGTATACCAACGTAGGGCGGACGAAGAAGTAGTTGGGCGAAGCGTTCATTGATGTGGGGCGGAGGCGGGCGTTAGTGGCGAGACCAAAACGTATGAAAATAGAGTCGAATGCACCGGCATTTCCGCGACCCACCTGTGAGCCCAAATCCATGGGTTACGCAGGAAGTAGGACGCAGATACGCCAGCCATTCGATATTGCAGCAACAGCAATTATAGAATCAGAAACGGATTCATTTTAAACTCCAATTGATACGGTTACAAAATGATATTTCCCAGCACCATCGTTCAATGCATTGGTATTTCCGCAACTACCTGTAATTTTATCGTCAGTTCCACGTATGAAAATTAGAACGCATAAACAAATGAATCTCTATATTTACTTAAACCCACCATCTTTATTTTAAAGTAAATGCAGTTATTTCACAAATTGCAATTAACTGTATTTCTAAATGAGCTTTTATGGCCGTTGTTTTTCCTAATACACAAAACATCTCAATTTAGAGCACCAATAAACATCTATCGATTGATCTAAAAGTTTACTCATTTGCATTCAGAGACCACACACTCCCACGTGAAATAAAATAGATTGTTATTTATATCGATTCATTAGAAGTCAAGAAGCTGGCGATCATATAAAAATAAAAAGGGTGGAGTGTCACAAAATTTATTATAATAACGAACTCTTTATTCATTGAGTTTTTTTTTTGTAACCCGAATAGGATAAGTCACGCTTCCCTTTATCCCGTACACAAAAGATCTAAATACGTTGGTAGGTCAAGTGTCGGTTTCCCGGACGTGGGACCTCACCGTCCGTCCGACAACAAAAGGCAGCCTTTTTTTAGTTGTATTTAAGTTTGGTGACAGGCCCAACACCCTAGTGTCACGGAAAAGTGCGCAAGAGAATAGTGACTCGAGATCATTTTGTGCGTTTGTAATCTTGGGTCATTGTGTGTGTCGCCGTGACCCGTGAGATTTGCGAAATGTGATTGTATCAATGTTATGTCTAGACTGATAAGAACGTTGCTACTTGTATCTCCAGTAATGCTGCACTTCGTTAAAACAATCACTTTGGTCCTTTCATATCGTAACTATTTCCCAAATGTAATAAAGCTCATTTGTCATGCTTTTGAAGTTGATCAAACGGCTCTCTTAAGCAACAATTGAGCGTTGGCCAAGCTTTTGCGTTCATATAATCGTCAACACCTCTAAATTATTTTGAGTATCAACAGATTTGTGTCTAATTTCCCTTTGTGTGACAACGGTGAGATCTTTTAGGCTATTCTCACTGTCCCTCTCTAACGGTCGAGAGCTTTCGGCTAAGCTGGTCCGGGCGGGCAACGCCGGGTTAGTCACATGCGCGCGCGCACCGAACACGCGCGCAACGGCCACGCGTGCGCGATGCCACAAGATCGTTTTGCGCGAAGGGTTCCCTCGCAAACGGCTATATCTGTCCAGTACTTCGCAGACAGTCTGTTACGCTCCTATGATTTTAGGACCAAGTGTTTGTTTTATCCTTTATATAGTGTTTTGATTTCTGGCCAATATTGCGTTCACTTTGTTGATAAATAGTAGGTTACTAATTTTGAAATTAGGTTAGAAGGCACGGAAATTACGACAGTTGGGCACACGAACCACTAAATCTCACTTAATTTAGGTATTTACAGTTTCACGTAGGTATACTGCTTTTAAAAAGGGTACCTGTATGCTACTGTCCTTGGTAAAAGCTTACAAAGTTCAATTTCAGTGCAAACATTCCGAATCGTCTCTCGTTTCGATAAATTGCAAATGTAGATTGTGAGTGCATTCAGAAAGATTTATTGCATGGTCGTGTTTAAGCTTTTTGCAGCAGCTTAATTCAGCAAATGGATTTTATGAAGAGCACTCCTGCATTAAGGATATATACTAATGTACGTCTCAATATAGCGATGTGCTTCCATTGATAGATCCATTCATCTGTATCGGTTGCTATTGTTCGTTCGGATTCAATAACACTAGCAAGTGGTTAATTAAGGCAGATTGCGTTTTATTTTTTACGGTTGCATCACTTTTGATGCAGAAGAATTATTGTTTCTAATGTACTCATTAGGTACCTATTGAGTCACTGGGCGTCAAATAACTGAATTATTGTGAATAGTTTAGAATCTACAAATCAAAATGTATGCCTGTTAGTACTCTACTTCTTCTAATTAGTATTTAAGAAATAATATTTTTGAATGACATTGAAAGTTTTGTTTTTTGATGATTGGGTGTAGGTAGTTCAGTCAAAACTTCAGTAATGAAGGGTTCGTAATGATATCTATTGTTTTACGGTAATTAATTTTAAATCCATTCTAAGCAGTAGTTTTGGGTGTACATGGACCTGTTTTGCTAGATAGAAAAATATGATAAAATATATTTGGCAAGTTGAACTAATTTGACGTATTTAATTAAATAAATTGTGTGGGCTGGTTTTGACATTAGGTATTATTAAGCTCTATTAGCGCAGAATAATGGACTACAAAATAAACTGCTTATTTTAATATCAAAGTCATAATGTAGGTAATTATTTGAATTGCAATACCATCCAGTTTCAGTTGGTCATTTTAATTTGCCAATAAATATTTTCATGTAATTAATTTCAATTAAATGGAATACCAGATTGAGGACCACTGAAAGTCATATTCAACAATGTGTGAAAATTGATCTCTGGTATCAATTGAACTGGCTAACGAGCCCAATTAAGTACTGTATCTAATGACAGTAGCTTTTAATGCTTCTGAACTAGCGAATGAACATCAAAAACACATTAACCACGATGCGAATGAAATAATAGTGCGTATTATCTATTATCTGCTTAACAATCAGCCACTCCTTGTGTTCACTTAGCAGAACAGGAATTATATAAGTAATATCTGGAGACTACGGAGGTACTGGAGTTCTTTAACATACCGACGCCCTCTTCTGTCTTGCGTTTATAGAAATCTGATAACTCTAATGTTTATTTGGTGTCGGGTGTATGCCGAATAAACAGTAGCCCAACTTATATTTACGAGAAACGAAGCTATATTTGGAACTGGATCGAGTTTATGAATGAGACTTACCTAATGAGGCTTATAGTATTTTCGGTACTGGGGGACTTTGATGCTCTAGATGTAAACATAGTTCATCAAGTAAATGCTTTTAGTTTACTTATGTTAGAAAAAGATCTTATCCAGCCGTATCCGGTCTGACCATATTTTTAGGCAGTTAAACTTACATTAATTCCTGAAAGACAATACTTATTTCCTTTTTTGTTTAACCGTTTTTGGTCATAATTACACATAACTTGACATAATATAGTTTTAATGTTTCGCAGACCTACAAGCAGATTTTGATTGACGATTTGCCGCGCCTATACGCTTACAATAGGACTTCCTATCATTACTTGTTTCCTTTACGAGGTTGAATCGCGAAATAATTAGCTACTATGCTCATGGAACCGAGAACTGTATGAGCAAAAACATAAAAATAATTGTTGATCCAACAGACGCAATGACCCGTCTGTTTACTGACATCGGGAGTAATAGATACTATTTTTAAGATTCGATGAATTGCATGAATTCGAATGAATGAGTTCATGATGCGATGCCCCAATACGTTTTTTTGCGAATTATTTATATTTGGAATGCTGGTTTTAGAACCAGCTGGGTTTAACTGATTTATCACATCGCCTTGAGATTTCATTGAAGTCGCAGTTAGGAATCGATATTTTGCATTGAATCAGTTGTGGCCTGTGGCATATGTACTTATTAACTTCTTTTTCTAATCGAATCGATAGTTATTATTTATGTTAGTAAGACTACCTAGGCCCAGAAGGTAGCCACATTTGTCGCAGCATTAGTGGCGTTTTAATATCTTCAAAAGTGCAGTGTAGGGGCACTTTAGGCACTTTAATTTTGTCCGATATGTTATAAGTAGTGTCGTTCTAGTGTTTTCTGATACTTAAACAAAATATTTATTAAAAATATTACAATGAAATCCAAATAGAGTTTTGTTGTCGGCGCGCCTGATAGGAGACGATCCAGATCCATAGAAAAAAAGGCAATCCCGTCGCAATGATTTTGTATTTCAAATGTAATAATATGATAATATGATAGTAATTTTCTAAACCGTGCCCTTCTTTCTATTTATTGGGTGACAAGCTTATTTTGCTCGGAAAAGTTCGTAGGCGTTCAACAATATTTTTTAAACGTGTTCCTAGAAAATAGTTCGTAAAGATATAATAAAAATAATATGACTCGTCGCCGGATGGACGGACGTATACCAGGATGTTACAAAACGTAACGGTTCCTAATGACTAGAGAACTTTGAAAATAATTTTCTCGACAACGTTCGACGTTCGTTGTCGAAGTGTCGGTTCTTGAAAACAAAAGTTATGACTCAAGCTTATACGTGCGGGACGCGTATTACCTATTACTACACCTACACTGTATTTAAAGAGCACACGAATATTTTAGCGCTCCATTATTATGTATATAGGTCAACGATACTGATTTAACAGTGTTTAATTAAACATGTCATTATTGTAGAAGGAGATAAATATATGCCCTTTGCGCGAAACTCTACTAATTTTCTAAATTAATTAATTTAGTCTGTGTTACAGTTACTCCCTAAAATATCAGTTATCAGCCAATGAGAAGGGTCAAACAGGACCCGTGTAACCGTTTAAAAATTTGATCAGCCATTTTGAAGATTAACCGGGACAAACAAACAGACAAAAGAAAAAAAAATAACAATATGTTTGAAGTTCCGTGTAAACATTTATTTGCATTTAGTAAAAAGCTGTTGATTTGATATGACAAACAGACAATCCAATTTTATGTAGGTATTTGTATACATGATATCAAATTCAGACCTATTCTATTTCGCACTTTATAACTTGTTTGGTGTGAAAATTGTATCAAAGTCAGCAAATCTTTGATGGCGCCGACGGTCTATGTGTAATCTAATCTCGCATAGACATTAAACCTACGCAACGCATACTAGAAAATAGATACTACGGTGTTGCGAACCGTGCTTTATTGTTTGTAAGCCGATATAAAGCTGTGTGCACATTTGACAAGTATCGTAACCAATCGAATGCACTCACCCACGTCACAGCACATCTGTGCCCCAAATACGAGCAAGGCCGATACATCCTTTTTTCAAATACCGGATCCAATAACGGAACGATCCAAGTTTGGAAACGATTGATACCTTTCTGATGTCGAATGTATAAACAAAGATGACAAAGAATAACCTTCGACTTTATCTTGGGAACACGATATTGATATCACAGCCTAACATTATCATATCCGGGTTTTGCAGATCGCTTACATTTTCCACAAAAAAGCACAATAATACGTAAATAATTTCGCTTACACCATAAACCCTTTTACGGTGGTCTACAACTCTTTTAATGGACGTTGTCTCATATTGTTTGTTGCTGTAAATGTCCGTGTTTTATGATTATGTCACTAAAGTTCGTTGCTCCGGGGCGCACCTTCCGCACGGTTATAAATACGGCGGCGTGTGTCGAACTTTTGACAAGCGAGTAAATAAACACGCGGGTAGGATGCGGACGCTGCGAAGCTGCTGAAGCGACGTGTGCCGCCCGCCGCGTTGACGTAAACCGTTTCAGGACCGGACTAGGTATAAAACTGAGGTAGAAAATACTACAAATTACTTTTTAGAGCTTTTGGGTATCTACCTACTGTTAGAAAAAAAATATAGAGTTATTTTTCCTATCGCTAAAATTTAATGAATTTACTCGACTTTAGTAGTTACTAACTGATGCCCACCACTTCGTCGGAGTGATTGTCGGTTATCAGTCGGTCCAGCCGTTTCAAAGATTACCCGGAAGAAACAGACAGATAGACAGATTTTTTTATATGTATTTGTTCCGTACATACTCAGAATCGGAATCAGTTTTATTTGCTCTAAATGTAGGTACAGTATAGGATTAGTAACATAAATAAATGAGGTCAGCTTCATACCCACTGCCATACTGCACCGCACTGCACTGCACTGCTGCTGCTGGTCTGCTACTTTCATATGCATTTAGTAAAAAGCTGTTATGTTACCTATTTATTTGTAATGTATAGAAGTACTTCAAGCCTTACATTGTTAGAATACGCCTCTGTCCTTTTATGATCTTTACACGAGCTTACGCAAGTTTTAAACGATCTAAACGATACCATATTACACTGTAAAACATAATACGATATATTTATTAACGGTAAAAGACGGCGTCAATGCTTCTTTAAGTTTTATACCCCTTTGTATCTCTCAGTTTACAGCCTTTGAGTGTTTATTGTACTTTATCACTTTTTATGGTGAGTATTCTTCATTGGAGAAATCGTCTTAAATCTCATTTATTGTTTTTTTTTTCTCTTTTGTCATAATTCTGTCCATTGACACAGCGCTAATGATGACTGGTTTTAATGTTTAATAATGTTTGAGGAGTTTCATAGACGTGTGAAAGATGTGTCCTATTTCCCTCTCTCACCACATTATTATTATTCGCTTTCCTTATTATTACGCGTTAATTAGGTACCTGCAGTTGAGGTTTCCGGTGACTGAGACTGCAATCAACTAGGACTACGGTCCATACGATCCATTTAATTTTAATATTTTTATTCCGGCGACTTGGACCACGAATAAGAAAAATCTGTTGTTCAAGCCAAAACAGTACAGTCAAATGAAAAAATATCTATTTCGTAGTTCGTTCTAGTTCATCGTTCGTAGTTCGTTGTTGTTCGTTTATCTAGTTTGTTTGTTTGTTTGGTTGAACGCGCTAATCTCAGGATCTACTAGTTCGAATTGAAAAAATCAGGGAAACGTAACAAAAATAACGTCAACAAAGTCGCAGGGAAAGTGTTAGTTCATAATATACTCGATAGTCAATTGTCTTTCATCATCTCAATTTCATAGTCTCAACTTGTCAAAAATACCTACCTCTGATTTAATTACACTTTTTGACAAATTTTTAATTACGGGTATTGGTCTTCTGAATGCCAATCCAATTATCAAAAAAATACCTTTCTAGATACTAGATCAATTCTGCCTTCGATCCAGTTGATTTAAAATTGCATTTTAAATAGTAGGTCAATATATCACTGCTATTTTGCACAAACCCACTCCAAAATGGAGAGGGTAAGTGATTGCGTGACCTTTGCCAATATCACGTAGGCAGATAGAGTCGTGGGAGTACCAATCATGCCTCACAAATAACTAAACACGAACAAACACCTAATTAGCTTTTCATATCTTCAATTTGAGTTTAACGTTCCTCATTGTGGGTTTATTGCCTGCTGAGAATATCATATCAATATGTAAATGTTTTGTAACTGTAATGATCGGTACATTTGGTGTGCCTGAGATGCAAACGCAAACCGAACATCAAATTGGACTCAAACCTTTTATTACTAATAATAAACTTATGAATGCATCGATATTATGCCGTAGGCTTTTACAATATTAGTTACAGAACTTACAGATAATCTTCTTGTAACATTTTGAATAATAGTTGTGTTTCCGACCTCAGGCTGTAAGTGCATAAAGACAAAAGTAATACATAAATAAATATTAACTAGCCCACCCACTGAACTGTTCTGTCATTGTTTCAAGCATGTGCAGCACTGTATCATTTCAATATAATTGTTGAGAGGCGCCTACACTAGTCATGTTACCGTGTCGTGAGAAGGCTTCGCACTAACATGTACTTAGGTTCAAGATTACGCTTCATTTGTTGGACGACAATGTTTATCGATTATTAAATCGATAAACCGGTCATGATGGTTACGCTACGCTTGCCGCGGTCGGTCTGTGGATGGGTGACCATCCATTTTATACCGAGACTCCTCCGTGCCTCGTAAAGCATAAGCACGTAAAGCCGTTGATCCCGGCTGTCATTTATAGATCTTTGACAGTCGATATAGGTAGTCAGAAGCTAGAAAATCAGACAGACAGTCTTATTAAGGGATGTTACCCAGCAACTGGGTTGTCAGAGAGCTGGGAGGTCAGATAGGCAGACGCTCCATGTAAAACATTGGTATTCAGCTGTATTCAGTTAGACTGGAAGCCGACCACAACATGGTAGGGAACAGGGTAGGCAGATGAAGAAAGCGTGAAGTACTTGATATTAATATAAATTTCTCGTTACTGTCTGTGTCGATACATAAACATAATTCAAGCTTTGTAGTTGGCGACCACCTTGTTGCTAGCCACAGACAATTCAAATCATTCAGTGTGTCAATGGACTGCTGATTTCGCAGTATTAAGAGTCAACAGTACGAACACGCTGTTCCAGTGCTAGTGGGCAATGGGCCAACGAAGTATTACTAATCCTGTACCATTATAATGACTACCGCGCCTGTTATTAGTGCACCGTAATATAGAAAGCTATGGCTTCTACGCTGCGGTTTCAAACCATGTCGGTTAATCCACTTTTGATATAGACTCTATATTCCATTCATTTCGAAAGGGAGAAAATAGTCAAGTTATGCATGAACACGAGTTGTGAAAATGTTTATTACTGTTAATATTATTCATTAATAATGAGAATCGTTTTAAGGCTTCACTCATCTCACACACACGCATCACACACACACTCACATTTCATCACTCTCACACTCTATTTATAATCCGCTGACGTAATAAAGCGAGGAAAATTATTCAGCAGTTTCCCCATTTTCATGTTACTTCAGGCACGGCTTACTCACTATTCCAAAACACGTCAGAATAATTTCTTCAGCACAGCTTATTTGTAGAGTAATAAATATTACAGCGCCATTGTTTACAAAGTTAGAAGATTTGTGGGCGTAAGTACATTTCCTAATTGTAAAATGTTCAACCTGATGAATTTTGAGTGGTGTTAGTGAGACGTTCGAATAATATTTTGGTTCTAAGCTGTAGTATTCTTGCGCTCTGACCCAGTGTAGTCAGCGTAGCCGGTACGTGGGCGTAGCGGCGCCGACCGTAGAGTAAATATTCTCGGAACTTTATCGCACAAACGCGTAGACGCATCCATTCATTCATGAGCTGTAACTCACTATACAACCATGCAGCTGTGCCCAGTCCACACAAATAATAGGGACGCAACATAGGTCAAAGAAAATTGGTTTGCATCTATTAATGTGTCGCTGCATCTCTGAAATGCACGGAAAGGAAAAATACGGACCGCTTAACTGAAAATATGGGACGTGTAATATTATTTATCACCGCACTATGAGCAAATATTTTTTTTTGTCATTTTAAGGATCGTTTTCCAGAAATCAAAACACGCTTCAGTAAGTTTCATCACAATTTAAATTTGTCTATAGTTGTGACAATCCATAGTGCAAATAGAAAATAAAATGTGCTCCGAGTGGACCGAAATTTTCTATAAACTGTTTGTTATAAAATTAGTGAAGGTTTGACACCATGATACCGACGTGCATCAGGGCCCCGCGATCTATACAGGGCTCCACCGATGACGTCACACGGCAGACAAGATCTATTGTACAGGTGATTCCATCTAGACTTAATTAACTAATGACTACACTAATTAGCGGGAAGCTGGTGTGTATAGTGTATGTACATTGATTTATGAGCTAGTACTAGATTTACGGGTAAATAGATAGAGGTCATTGAACTCTCGAGGTAAGTCATTACAATTTGACATGATACCTTATTACATTGCTATCATATAATAATGCCTAAGGCATTAAATCCGTCTTTGTACCTTTGTGAATGTTGCATAAATAAATAATAATACCTGATAATGTTATTGTAAAATATAAAATGTATGTATGAAAAGAACCAGTTTAATGTGTGTTGAAAAGTTTAACTGAAAATAATGCAGTATTCTTTTTAGAAATCATGGAAAGGTTTGAGTGTTACAAATAGGCAAAACATACTAATTTATGTAGCAAAGCTTTGCTCCACTTTGTATACCTATATTATGCGAAAATAACGTGAGAACGTGAATGTTAAGTACATTTTCTTCTCGCTAATTACTTAAATTACAAAGCGCTGATTATACTAACAATATTTATTGATTAACTCCTTTAGAGAATGTTCTCGGTCCTGACCTCGTTCCCTTCTTTTGTTTGACAGTGAAGGATGCCTTCGAAGCGTCATCGTTGTAAAGAAAATTACCGTCTGATAGAATTTTCAATGAAAAATACACGACGTCACGCGAACTGTTAAATGATTTTCCTTTTAGTATACTGTATCTATGTACCAAGGTAGGTAGGTACTCTATGTTATCTAATACGGTAGGTAGTGGTAGGGTACTATTTTTATTAAACCGAAGTTGTGATCATGAAGTCTTTACCTCTCATTAGACTATTTGAGTCGAAATATACAACCGTAGAAACAGCGGATTTCTCACCTCCAACCATAATATTACAAAGAGGAAAGATTTGTATTTTTATATGTTTGTAACGAATATATTTAAAAACTACTGGTTTTTAATATTCGATTCAAATTTTTTTTCTTTCAAATTCAAATTCGATTTCAAAAATTCTTTCGTTTATCGTAAGCTACATTATCCCTGAGTAACATAGGCTAAATTGCATTATTAAAAAATTAGAGGTCCTTAAAAAATTCACGCGAACGAAGTCGCGGGAAACGTCCTAGTTCTATATACAAAGATCTCTTTCTTTCAAATACTAGACATTTTCATTCCCTCACAGGGTCGTAGTTCATTTGTCCTAAAGTTTCGAAATTCAAAAACAGTAGTGTTTATAGAAAAATGTATCTTCAAAGCAGATCATAGTGCTGCGACGCACCTCGGGCCTCGGTCGCACCCCAGCCGCGGTATTAAAAGCCACGCGACCTCATTTCGCTTCCGTACCTACTAAACGCTTTTAAGCTCTCACCTAACGCCCATGACGTTTCATCGATAGTTATGTCGATAAAATGTTATGTGTCACATGAAAGGTAACAACCCTATAATCTATGTACTTATGTGAAGTTTCAAGACTGTTGTCTTATTGTCACTTGTCAATCAATTGAAGAGAAAAAAGGATCATGGCCGGATTTGTAAAAAAAAAAAATAAAGATATTTAGAGAAGTTGAAATTCTAATTCTTATACTCTTGGGTGCCTAAAGAGTCTCTTCAGGCATTTGCAATATCCTTGTACCCTTTTTTTTGGATGTTAAAAGTGAATAGTTTAACGAAAAGCTTATTATTTGAGAACGAAACGGCTGACAGTTACAGTGACACTGACAGCCGGCGTTTCGTAGTTCTTACACTGAAATTGCATCGTTTTAAGGGAAATAATGTAACAAATAATGATTATTTTTTTCCACACACTTGTCACATCACTTGTCTTTGTCAATTTGATAGATCCGTTAATGTCACTTGTCACTTTCTTTTTATATAAACAAAAAATGGGCTACGAGATCGAATCTACTCCTGGTAAAGTATTCTCCACATTGGAAAATATTTTAAACCCTCAAAATGTTTTTTTTTTTTCATACAAATGAATGTATGGATCTATGGATGGTTAGGGCAAAGTACTTCGGTAACTCAGGTAACTTACGGGAGCTATCGCCAGTGACGTCAAGGCGCTGCTGGCCTTTCTTGGGGAGCTCGGGTGGATTGAATGATTTACTTCCCACCTGTACGCAAATACGCGCTGAGACGTGGAGTTGCGGACAGCCGCCCGTGATACTACTACTATGTATGGATCTCTCCATGATTCTTTGGCAGATTGTTGTAGCTTGATGTGCTGGTACATATTCGTAAAGAGTCAAAAAGAGGGAACAAAACAATACGTATAAAGTATATGTTATTTCTAAAGAAATCTCTTCCAGCATACTAGATTGTGTAACATGAAATGTGTATAGTATGAGTCACCGTGTGTAAACGAAAAAGAAATGAAATACCTACATAAAACTGACTCTTAAACTCGATCTACGAATTTGGTGCAGCAAAACCACTTTCTGGGCCACCAAATTGTTTTATTTTATTTATTTTAAATTTATTTATTATGATATCAGAATCCAATAAATCAAATTGAAATGATGATGTAAAGACATTTTTACCTCCTGCTTTTATTCACTGATGCCGTAATATTATAATACTGTAATACAGTTACACGGATCTATCTGTGCTAGAAGAACGTTTTGTTAAGTATAGCAAAACTTAACAGACATTAAAGTCTTGTTTAAATTCAACATACAACAGAAGTGATACTAACTCACACTACACAAGTAGGTAAGCAAGATGTGAACTTCGAACCATCAAATTATTTCAGCACACAATACCAAATGGGAGCTTCGCAGTGATAACAATGTAGGTAGGTACCCTGAAGTGCACCTTTCTATTTCCTAACGTGGTGAGAGTTACATTTCTGCTCAGCCCGTTAAGGATAAGGGATTGATACCGTGGTGAGTGCAAACAGTATGGTGTTATTTCATCATAAACATTACGCTTGCTATCCCGGAAGGGTGAGATAGAGTTGTAAAATTCACTGGAACTATCCAGAGATCCAGTCATAGCATAAACACTGGTCTTATCTGGAAGTTCCCAGGTGGAAAAACCCA
This sequence comes from Charanyca ferruginea, assembly GCA_947361185.1. Classification (NCBI taxonomy): domain Eukaryota; kingdom Metazoa; phylum Arthropoda; class Insecta; order Lepidoptera; family Noctuidae; genus Charanyca; species Charanyca ferruginea. Next base: position 11,755,798 of record OX376059.1, on the reverse strand, counting down.
GAGACAGTTCCTTCGATCAAGGAGTCATGCTCGACAACAATCGAATGTTTGAGATTTTGTTCCAACACGAATGAATCATAGAAATGAAAGTCTTCGCTTACTACACTAATTGAGTAGGTAAGATAAATTGAACTCATTTGTCAAAAACGACGAGATTTATGTGGAAATTATAATAAGTGTTGAGTTCGTGTTAAACTAAGAAATTGTTTAATTTTTTTATTCACCGTACATTATTCATTCGAATTTTAAATTATATTTATAAACAGAAACATACGTTCTATCTTTATTTAAATCTTTATAGAGCTTGTTGAATCAACATGACATTTAATTGACCCTCGAAGTCGGGTCAAAAATATGCAAACGACTCCATCCTCCATCATTAAGTCTTAGCCTCAATTAATTTGTATTGGCTCAATTGAGAGAATATTTTGATTGTATGTATTAATTTCTCGGTAATATATCATTTTCAATAAAACATACCGACAGACACGCCCAAAGATGTCATAGTAATAAGTCGATGGTCACGCCTTATCAATTAAATTTTATATTTTTATGAGTACCTACTTTAATTTAATATTTGTTAAGTGCTTATTAAGGTTTTTGCTGGGAAAAAAACTGATGAATTATTAGTACATGATGATACCAATGCAAGGGTACATGATGGCATCATGTAACCTTGCATTGGTAATTACATCGACATAATGTATTGTATAATAATTATGTTACGGTTAATAGCCGTAGTGCGGCTACACTAGGTGTACGGCTATTAGCCGTTACATTTTAGGTGCAGCTGGCTAAACATGAGGTTAAAGTTAGATGTATCCTACTAGAAGTAGCTTTAGCCTTCATCATAGCGGTTAGAACAAGTTGCAGTCGCATACCGATGGTTAAATTATCGGTTTTTGTGCTTGTGAACCGGAAGAAGACGGTCGACGGCAGGTTAGGTTCCTTTAAACTCTGCAGGCAGAAAAAGGAGCCCCGCAGCGGGGCTCCGTCGACCTGACATCGACCGTTTTCTCCAGCTCAATGGTTTTTTAAAAAATAACCAAGTCGGTGTGCCCTAAGTCCCAAGCTCGCAGAATACACCTATGTGTAACCAACTGCTACCGGCTACACCTAGTTTTAGCCTGTTAAAACTAGGTGTAGCCGCACTTCGGGTTTTAGCCGTACTTAACATAAATTATATACAATATCATCATCATCATTATTTGGGTGGGTAAAGACTTAAAAACTAACAATTCAAGTTTATAGGAAATGTTATTATTACTCCTCTTCACGGAAACTAGAATGAAATAAACTAAATCCTCCTGTCTTTATGAAGGCTTGTATATTATTGTTTATATTAATTCCTCACTGCTTCTTCGCATAATCTCTTCATTTCCGCGTTCTCTCAATATTATATTCTAGATGGTCAGACCATGCCATAAGGAAAAGCAAAACGAGATATCACAGAATCGTGACGATAGTTAAAACATTCGCATATAACATACTTTCTTCATCTAAGCGATGCTATTGTTTATGACTGTATACTGTCATTAGAATAATAGCACTTTCATGAAATCAAACGTGATTCCACATGAATGCCAGAATAATCAGCTTTCAAGAAATGTCATTTAGGTCTCAAAACTCAGTTTAACACACAGTTTTTATTGACCATAAAGTCGAATTAACGAGAGTTACCGATCAACGTTTATGGTAAACCAAGTCAAAAATTAAATCAGAATTCAGGTTTTATGAAAACAATCGAAGCGCGGAAAGGGGAGCGCGGGGAATTCACAATACACAATGAATGAGAACGAATTTCATTTGTTTATTTTGGTCCGGCTCCCGGTTTAGGGACCACCGAACTTACGGAGCAACATTGTGAGCGTAAATTACGTTTGTTCAACGCAAATAAAGTTTCACCGTGTATTATGATAGCTTGCACGAGTGAAAGGATTCATTACAACCGTTGAGCGTACATATTTAACGCCAAACGCGTGCGTTTATTTTGTAAGATTCTACTGCACCTGTTATATAGAACTTATATCGGCTTTCTACTGTCTTTTTAAAGTAGTAATAAAAGCTATAAATGAGCCGGTTTCCACTTAAAATAGAATTAGAACTAAAGTTTTATTTGAAGCTGAAGGCGAGTCTCAGCTGTTTGAGAGCTTTGTGCAATAAAGCGATATGAGAACAAGCGCACTCACCGCGTTCTGCTGAAATAGCTCGCTGGTGTCCACCAGCGAGCTATTTAATAGAAAAGTGTACTAAGTACTAGTCTATTGTTTAGAGCAGTGGTGCCTAAACTTTTAAGGCAAAAGAACACTCGACAAAGCTCTTTTATTTTATAGAACCCCTATATGAAGTATTTATAAATTAAAGAAAGACAATTTATATTATTACTAACTTTTGCCAGCGATTTCGTCCGCGTGAATGTCGGTTAAAAAGCAGAGTATGTCCTTCCCCAGGGTTAAAGAAATCTTCATACCAAATTTCATCAAAATCGGTTCAGATGTTTCGTCGTGAAAGCGTAACAGACAGAGTTACTTTCGCATTTATAATATTATAAATATCATGTCTATAGTAGTAGTATCCATACTATAGTATATAATATCTATAGTATGGATATATTCTAAGTGATGGAAAATTTTGAGTGATTGGTTATGAATGGTTGTGATAATATTGTCAATACGGCAATTATAGTTGATACGGATTGTTTAACATATTGACCTGCTAAACAATCCGTTTCTTTAACTGCACAAAACATACTTAGTATGGGTTTTTGTCTCAGTTATCGCCTCATATAACGTTTAATGACATTAACATCTCTCAGTAATAACTAAGCCCGTCTGTCGGTTCACCGCCCCAAGTCAATGGAACAGAACTTGAACCCACGACCTTACAAACAGTTAACACCAACGTCTGTCGCTCTATCTATTAATCAAGATTTATTTTATTTTCTTTCATTGTAAGTAACTCTAATATAAAACAGAAATGGGCCACAGGAACAAAACAAACAATAACATCTTCTGTACGCTAACACAAATGTTTCTTAGATATAAATTTTCCATGCAGCAACGTGTCGGCATTGCAAAGAAAACCAAGTCTACACATATGACAGGAGCGGAAACAAGTTATTCCCGATATAGCATCTACACGGCGATAAAAATGTCCGGTCAGCTAGATTTATTACAATCGAAAGCTATTCGGTCCGATTTGAATAAACAGCCGTGTGATAAGACGGATTGAGACGACCAGCTTCACTTATCTGAACACCTTCCAATATATCTTGTCATGATTATTCTATTAACGTGTACGATTAACAGATAAGATCTAAGAATATTGATTTATGATAATGACTTTTCAGTATTGGAAGCTATCTGCCATCGGTACACAAGCAAGTTTTTATTGTACAAGGGCATGCATTGTCATTTGGATTACTGTCAGGGTATGCGTGTAAAGTTAAACGCACTTTATACAAAACGTTGTTACAGCCAACATTTACTTTGTAAACTTGATGTCAGGAAAATCTATTCGAGGAGCAATAATGAGCCGATTACGCATTTTCGCATCAAGGCTTCGACATATAGAATTACGTGTGTAATCAAATTACCGTGGGATGTCGTTTGTAGCTGTCGTAAGTATAAATTCGCTGTTTAATTTTCCTCAAAATATTACATGTATCTTTTTTATTTCCGATAAAGAAGCCCTTGACACCGTATGACAGGGCTCGATTTCTCTGATTATTCCATTACGGACTCAAACGTAAAGAATCAGATGCATCTATAAATTCTTATTAACAAATTCGTTGTATTTAAATCTAATGGGCGTATGAAGATTTAAGTGCACGTATATTTCTATTCGAGTTCTAATCGAGAAAGCATTAACAGTCATTAAACAGACCACCCTTGAAAACCATTAGAGAGTGAGATGAGTGCGTGGAACATCACACGTAGGTATTAGGTATTATCCAGTAGTTGTGGAGGCCGAGTGGCCCCGAGACGGCGACGCCGCGGCGCGTCTGCGCCACTTGTCCCCATTCTCCTGCAAATTGACTCGAATATGACTAAATCCTTTTAAGAATTCATAGCGCCGAGCATAACACTCACTTATTAACTTATGTATGACCTCATGTCGTAAACTCGGGTACAATAGTTTTTTTACTGTACTCTACCTAAAGTCGACTTCTTGAAAATCTGTCATAAAACTTCTGTAAAAATTCTCAAGAGTGATTCAGAATTCACAGAGTACCTACAGTATGAACAATCCTTGTAAGTATTTATTTATCTTGGTTCGAAAGACTCACAAAGTTCATAAACAGACGTTGTGCTCGAGTACCGTGTGTGTGAAATTGTCGTTAAAATTTTAGTAGCAATTTCGTATCTCATGGCTTGTAAAACGTTATCTACGCGTCTTTGTTAGGCATCGTTCACCCGTTGTTTACCTGCAGTTCACCAAACCGAGTGTTAATCCCGGCTGTATAGTGTAAAATCCATATTATTATAAAATGACTTTTGTATTTTTAAATTGGTTATATTTGTATCTCTGTAATTATTGTGTTGTCTAATTTGAAAGGTACAAAAACTTAATTTGATTACCTTTAATAATAAAGTGCAGCAAAGGTTTGGAAAATCCAAGTTAGGTTGGTTGTTACTGAATGTCAATCAATGTTATTAATAACTGCAGTTTCCTCTTCATTATCCTCTGCATTTGATCTTAAATTAGAATAGTGTTATTATGATTTATTATATTCATCTGTAACGTCTACCATCTAATGGTAAACAGGTAAACTGTTGGATTAGGGATACAAAACGCAATTTAGTTAGAATATGGTACCTAAGTATTCATAGTTAAAACCATTGAGTCTAAAGACTGCGGTTATGACTTATTTTACTATCTAGTCTGAAGTTATAGTTAAATAGTTTTAGGGAAGAGATAAGTTTCTGAAAGTCGAAGAAGTTTCTATGAGAATTTCTTTTGTACACTTGAATAGACTTATCTGAGACACTTAAGCACTCTTCATCAGAGCTCAATTTTTTTAGTGCTGTTTTGCAAGCAGGCTGGATTGCTATTGTACCTATGTGCATCACTGCTGCAAGTTTTCACCTCGCTAAGCTTGTGGCAGGGATTCACAAAGCAAGTATTTATTAACGCTAGGGTTACTTAAGTGTTTAGTTTAAGGATACTAACATAATCGTTAACTTTAACTATGGGCGTTCCATTTTTGTTACACTACTATGGACGTGCGGCCTCAGAGACCGCTATCTTTACGGGCATATTTCTATCTTGATGCGTTAGTATTGTATCATTTTTTGTTTATATCCTTTAGAAGAGTTACTAAATGTAAATAAAAGATGTAATTTTAATGAAAAAAGTATTTATTTATAAACTAAATCTAACGATATAACCATCAAAGGCGCTTTTCAGACTTTTTAGCTTGAGATCACTTTATAGGTATATTACCAGAGGAAAATGACTTTTATAGTCAGTTTAACTTCTTTTACAATAAAATATAAAGAACAAAGAACATAAAAACCTAACATAATCTTCTTAAAACTAAACATAAAAATTTCGACAAGGGCCCAACTTGGTCATATTTATTGACAGTCTTTGCATAGCGGCTTAGAGCATTGCAGGCATTGGCTGTTTACAGCCTACACAAGTGTGCGTCGTCTTTCTTTTTATCTTTGGTGGGCACAGTTTACACGTCTTACGTTTAGGAACTGTATTTTCTAACACAATTCATAACACAAATGTCAATTTATAAACGTCAATTTATAACACTAATGTGGACGCGCGGTCTCACAGACCGAACTCAAAATATAAAGCGAAATTACTCACGCAGTATTCAGCCGGCGACGTAACCTTCACTCTCAACTGTCGTTTCGCCACTAAAGCCGAAGCTACTGAGCAGCGCATACGCATACGCGTGGGGTACGCGGGAGGAGAGGGGCACGAGAATCACAAACGGCCTGTGAGACCGCACGTCCATAGTTAAAGCACAGAATACTTAATAGTACTACGTTAAAGGTTAAGTAAATATTGTTACTAACATAATGTTGACTTGTTGAGTCTTGTTACTTGGGGTCGGCGCAACATGTTTTCTTCTTCCATTCCGTTCTGTCCACCGTCATACTTTCACTGACTCCTGTTCTTGTTGTTACTTGATCGTTCAACATCATCATCAGCCAAAAGACGTCCACTGTTGGAATCATCAGCCAAAAGGTCTCCCCCATGGAACGCCACAACAAGCGGCAACCTGCCGCTTGCATTCACCGGTTACCGCGACCTCGACGATGTCGTCGGTCCATCTGGTGGGATGCCTACCAACGCTGCGTCTTCCGATTCGTGGTCGCCACTCGAGAACCTTTCTTCCCTTTTGGTTACCGGTTCTTCGAGCCATGTGGCCTGCCCATTTAATATAAATAAATATTTAAAGTACTTAACCTTTTCTCCACAGATCTACACAGACTGGGCGAACCACTACCTGGAGCGGGCCCGCTCTCGGCGACGCGCTGGCGCATCAGGCGGTGGGCTAGCTCGCGACTGCGCAGACGGGCTGCTACTGGCTGACGTGTTGGAAGGAGTGACCGGCTTGAAGGTGCACCGCGCGCATCGCAAGCCGCGGAACCCGCAACAAATGGTAAGATTTTGTGATGCTATTTGATCAGACGGTGAGCAAACCCATCAGCCACAGCAAGTCTTTCTAACACATTACAAGTAACACATGGACATTACCTACTGTGCGAATCGTACATCATCATCATGTAAACCTTTTTAAACGCCCACTGCTAGGCATAGGTTTTCCACAAGAGGGGGTTCAGCCGTAATCGCCATGCTTGGCCGATGCATGTTGGCGAATCGTACATAGTGAACTCTAATTATTAGGGACCAAATACGATTTATTTATTTATTTTTACAGGGATTCAGTAGAATATCAGCGTCAGGTACATTTGCCTGACACATGCTGAGCTGAACTCCCATTTCATGCAACCTTGAGACGCACACTGCACTTTGTTTAACCTTTATTTGATTTGTTTTGTTTTTTTTTTGTGTTGTGATATGTCTTTTGGGTGCACTAAATAAATTATTTATCTATCTATCTATCATTTATATTTCATGCCCTAAAGTACAAAGGCGACCTTAATGCCTTAGGCACCACGACTACGACTTCCAATTACGATTATACGATTCTGGAATCAAAGAAAGCTGATTAAAAAGTAAGTATCATTTTTTTAGGTGGTCTACGTTTTCTAATGTAGTATATAATTAATACCTCACAGTGAGAGTAATCTGGTCGCAGAGAGGGTAATTTAGTCGTTTCTTGGTAAGTAAATTAAATGGATTTCCAATTAGGAAATTTAGAGAAGCCGAACCTAGATTATCTTGGATTTGGTTTGCCTCGAATAAGGTTGAATAATCCACAAATGACGGCAACATTGAGGTTTAAAGGCCCCCTTTGAGAATTCAATATAGGTATTGGGTCACCTCCGTAGTGGTTTAAGGACACGAGTACTGAAATAAGAATCTGGACGAAATCTAGCATATTTTAACCCAGTCCAGAAAATTTAAATTTATTTTTAGGGAGTTTCAACCAAAGTAACGTGACCTAAATGGGTTAAGTTTAAAGACAAAGTTAATCAGAAGTTCACACGCAAATCTTATGCAACAGGCTAAAGCTTAACCATTTTATTTTTATCTTGGGGAAATCCTCATGGATTATCCTCCGTCCGGCGAATACGGGGGGGGGGGGGGGCGTGCCGGACTCGTACCGGCTAAAACCACCACGGTGTTCCATCTCACACCTACGTCGGAGGTCGCGGGAACTGGAGATACTTCCGCAACTCCCTTGACCTTTTTTTTTTGGAACGGGGTGGAAAATCCTCATGGAAGTCCTCCGCCCTGGGGCGGGCGGAGGGGTCTGTCACACTCTTACTGACTAAAAACCACCCCGGTGTTCCATCTCACACCTACGTCGGGGGTCGCGGGAACTGGAGATACTTCGTCCGCCCTCCGCCGAGGCCCGGTGCGCCTGCTGCGGGCAGGGTGTAGGTTGTGTTCTCCCTCTCCCTTTCCGCAGCCTCCTTCTGCGACATGACAGTTTCGCAGAAGGAAACCACCGCGTCCCAGGACTCTGCGCTGTCGACCATCGACTCGACTACGGCCGACAGCGACAGGTCAGTACCTACTTCTGAGTCGAGGACACGGCGCGGCTCTTCCCAAGCAGCACACTCTGCCAGCGTATGCCGCACCGTGTCCTCCCGGCTGTCGACGCAGTGGGGACACCGGGCGTCCGGCTCCCTGTTTATGCGACACAGGTACTTCCCGAAGCAACCATGCCCCGAGAGCACCTGCGTCACCCGAAACGACAGGAAGCCGTGCCTCCTCCCGAGCCAGCGCTCGAGCACTGACCGGACCGCCTCGATGATGGCGAGGCCGGCGGTAGGGCGCGAAAGCCTGTCCCGCCATTCCGCCACCAGGACCTCGCGGAGCTGAGACCGACGCAGCTCCATGTGTCGCTCGCCCCGCGCCCGCGCTTCCTCGAGTTCCTCGCGCCACCGGTACAGTGACGCGAGTACCTTCGCCTCAATACAATAACTCCCTTAACCTAGGTTAACAACTAGTTCAACGGCATTCTATGATACTTTATTCAATGAAACAATCCCGTGTCTGGCCAATTTATTCCTATAAACAAACAAGCATCAGAAGCAAAAGCAACTGACCTGGAGCCTGAAAAAGGTATTTTACGATACACTATAATTATCTGATCGCGCCTTTATTGAAAAGGGTTGGACTATATATATGCTACCTACAGAAATAGTGTGGAAGCTTACAATTTCCAACCTTCCTGCAACCTTGGAGCCTCGGTACTTCGTATTTTTAAAAGTTAGTACAATTCATTACTGCTTTTTTTAACTAGTAACAATTCTACGGTTTATCCCAAGATAAAAAATGCAAAATACGGGTAATATTAGACACGCTAAAATAATCTAGTCTTTCGCATTTTTATATTTACAGACCCGCAATATTTGCGCAATATGTTTGCAAATATCATAAAACATAATATATTGTTTTTTTTTGGTGATAAATAAATAACATAACTATGGTAGGTAGGTATACTAATGTGTATGAGACGAAGACGTCATTGCTACAGAATCCTCAGTGGCGTCAGTTATAATTAATTACTCGTGTAATCGAGCCTTTGGTGACTAGAGAAATTGCTTGGACCTAATTAATTTAGTAACATCGGTTACATTGTTGCACATCTCTATTACTAGTGTTGCAGTAGTTATAGGCTTATTGGGGTTTTGTGAAACTACCCACAAACCCACACCAAAAACTTTCCCATTTTTCAAAGTTATTTTATTGATTTTGGATATTTAACAGTGATTTATTAAAAATCTATTCTACGAATAAGTTTTCGACGTATAATTAATCGCTAGATGATAATGTAACATTATTATTAGATACATATTGAATTATACTTAGTTGGAGTTAAGTACTTTGAAATTAATATTGTCACTGAAAGCTTCGGTTGAAATTGACGCTTTAAAGCATCAATTTCGACTTGGACTTGGCAGGATTTTAACTCAATCTGGTAATAAACCAGAAAGTACCTGCATGTTGTATGTTAACAGTCCATTAGCAGTCTCTATCTACACTTCTGCAGTTCAGAAAACTTAAAAGAAATGTAAGAAGTCATAATAGAATAAAATATAAATCATCGATTTAGTCTATAAAGCGGCATTCATTTAACGATCCTCATATATTAATTTTCCACTAACCAATAACATCAATCATGATACGTCCAAACAAAACTTTCAAATATCCGCCGCTTTTTGTTTATTATTATTCACGTACAAAAATGAAAGCGGCACAGGAATATTTGGTTTACCCGAAATAGCTATCGGTTCACAAATCATTCAGGCAGGTACACACGCTTGGTGTTCAGCGGACGCAAAGTGTCCGCACCATACATGGTGCGTAAATGTGATAGTGGTAGCACAGAAACCCGAATCCTACTGGGTAAACGACGATCAGTTTCCGGCGAGTGTGAAAGTGTACTTATGAATTGAAACTGCACGTGTGCATCGTCCTTTTTTATTGCTACGACTATTTGCAAATTTCGAACGCAATTTGGCTGATAATAGAATTCAAAGCCTTTTTTTCGCGAAAGAACATGCAAACGGAGCCATTCGGCTGCGCGAGCGGGGAATAGTACGTCATCAGAGGCAGCCGGTCGGCTCCTCCTATTATTTCACGCTAAGTGCGTTAGGTTTGCTCTCAAGCATACTCAATAAAAAAAGAAGTGACATGTAAAAACTTATTACAATGATTCAAAACTCTGTTTTAAACGTGATAAAATATCTGCTCTCTTTTCCGAACCGGTCTGCGTGAACGGACCCTTAATAAGCTATGTTAGTTCTGTCCCCATACCAAAAACATAATTAACATGATTTAAAAACTGCTGAAACTGAAATCGACTGTATTACTGAATCTGAAAGAGAATTTTCACATTTGCAGTATTTTGTTTTAGACACGTTATTATACGGTTAAAGGTTTATTCCGCAAATAACATTCTACATAATTATATATTGTTAAACACATGCCAGTCAACCGGTTTGGCTTCCTAATAAAAAAGTGAGTAGTCCAAATTGCTAGTCTGGATGTGCATCACTTGTTAGTGGAATATGTCCGCGAAAGAGATACTTTATTGACAGAATAAAAAAAATAGTAAGTTTGATTGGATGTTTTTAATTTAACTAATAGAGTGTCTCTGATCTCACAATTAGTATATTTTGTTTTGTTATGAGTTTGTTTTGGCATGACATGGTTATGTGTGATAGCCAAAAGCCTCTAAATAAATAAAGATTAAAAAAACACATTATAATTAGAAATACGCAAGAATCTTGTACACGTTACGTATATCAGGCATTGTCATCTAATAGATTTTGTTTACAAAGTAACACGATATGTTGCGGTGTAGGGGCCAAGTACTAGCGACCACATCCGCCTCTACGCGTCATAAATATCAATTCCCATTACATAATCCCAGGGTAACAAGGACACAACCTTTGTGGATGCTATGAGAAAAATGTAAAAAATATAACTATAAACAACTTTTCAGCAAAACAAAAAAAAATGGTGCCACTAAAAACTGTAAAGTATGTACCTAAAAAAATGTTACACATTGTTTCTCTTTAAAACACAATAAAACCCTATGAAATGATTGATGACGATTATATTTTGGTGTAATATTATTGAATTTTTAATTGTATTATCTTCGTAAATTGAATTGGATTTTTATTTTATTGTTGTATTATTTTCTATTAGTAATTTATTGTAAAATATGTAATTTTTTTTTAAATGTGATTTTAGTACTTTTTTATTTTTTTAATTATTAAATAATGATTTCAAACACAATATGAATTGTTCCTGAATAAATAAATAAAATGCAGAAGTTTTTCCTCTTTTTAAGACTAAACTAACTCTAGTACTTTATGATTTGTTACCATAACTCCGGAACCGTTGATTTCATAATAGGTCTAATATTAAATACGCATTTGACCACAACCATAACACAGGTCTAAGAATAAGTCGTAAAGCTCGCCCTACGATAAGCTGACAGGTTGTTAAACATGAACTAACCAATCGATAAATGCTATTGTGAGTTTCATGTAATTTAATTCTCGGGTAAAGGGTTCAACATTCATACATTTGAACTTTCTTGCAAGATTTTTTATCCAATAAAAAAAAAGCATTTTAAAAAATATTCAAAAAAAGTATGGTTTTTAAAAGGTTACATAGTAAAATAGTAAGAAAACGGGGTTTCAATGCAAGCAGTCCGAAAAGGGGCGGGGCCTCGTGTTTGCCTATCGACAAATTAAGTAGGTACGCCATTTTGAAATTTTCGCGATGACACCTAAAGAGATATTATTCCTTGATAAGGGGGCAATTCTAGTAACTTTTGGGATCGTTCGCATCTAATCTCACTCATAAGTCACAGACATTCGTTGATATTGCGACTCTTCCGAATGTTTTTAATTACGATAATTGGCCTCCTGTTATGGTGGCACCTCACTTGGCGTATTTTTGCAAATATTGGCTAACAGGAAAATGCGATAATGATAATTAGTCCATGTAAGTATACAAGTCCTTGATTAATAGACGTCTATTAAAACGTGGATTTCGCCGAAGTGCTTACCGCATCTATTTTTGTATAAATTAGTAATAAAACCAATGTGACTGTGGAATTATTTTAGCATGTATTTATGGAAATATTGCAGTAACTTTGTAATTTGTAAGGAACGTCTATCAAACCCATCGTAAGGCACCAATTTTTTTTTGTAATAATGTTTACGCTCTTAAATATTTTTCCCATGAATAATCCCAAACTTCTAAATACACATCTGTTCCATGTGAAGTTAATTTCCACAAAACAACAGGCAGTAAAAATAGAATGAAATAAAAAAAGTCTAGAATAAAATTGATTTGGCCAGCACAGCATTCTTGGGCTTTTGTTTGCATTCATTACATAGGAAGTAGAGCATTGTTTAAGCAAGTGTTGAAAGAAACGAACCAGGGACTAGGCAACGCACGCGCAGTTGGTTTCGTTGATTGTTGTGTGCTGTTGAACTCTCAATTGTCCAGGAACATTCGCTATAAAATATTAGCACTATATGAAACGAGATCCAGTGCAGCTATTAGAATATTAGAAAATAAAGAGCTTTTGCACTCGAAACTTTTACGATGCATGAGCAGTTAACACGTGTACCGTCGATATTACTTCATTCGAACTCGCTTCAGTGCGTTAGCAAAAAAAGTGGTAGAAACAAACTAAAAAAGAAATAATTTAAAAATAAAATCATTGTATTGGCATTAATTACAAACCTGTCAATAAAAACCACTAAAAGATTTAATTTAAACAACGCCAAACAAAGCCTCGCCTTTTTATTCTCCTTAAACACACCCTTTTAAGTATTAATGAGATGCTTAAGTTAGCCCTCCCAAGGAGCTCTCATCACCCGCTACATGAATGTTAGCAAAAAAGTTAAATAGTTGGAATGTTCAGAGTTTTTTTTTGCGAAGCGTTGATGATAGATCGTTAACGGAGATGACTGGTAACTGACAAACAAACCAATTGTTTGCTTGTCTAACACCATGTGATTTATTATGGGTTAACGCTAACGGGTATACCACGTAGACGGGAACACCACACATATCACATATTTGAGTGGTACGAAATCAATCACTGGATCACAGAGATATAGGTTAAATAAGAAATAGGTAACAAAATGGCGGATAAAAGGTGGATTTATTAAATAATAGAACGATATTTATCTTCTATACAAATACATAAAATTGAAGTGTCTGTTTGTAATACCAAAATAAACAGCTTTTTACCATATGCTTAAAAAATATATCGGTTCTTATATCTGAAAAATCGGTTTATCTCTGAAACGGCTGGACCGAATTTCACTGGCAGATATTGTAAGTGATACCTGATGTTGTAAGGAGTAACTTAGGCAACTTAATTTTTTTAATAGTGTACCGCGCAAAAATATTGAAACCCCGCCGATAACCGAATAACCGAATGAAGTCGCGGGTATCAGCTAGTCCTATCATAAAATTAATGCATTTTCCTAAGGGGTCGGCAGTGTACGTACTGGCGTAGATGTAAGTTCTAAATGACAGTTTGCCAGTTAAAGTAACAATAGCACTAGAACTATTAATATTCCCTTGATATGTTATTGTCGAGCAAAAATGTTACAGGTCACACCTCCACTGCTTATGAACCTATGCGGTACCATCGACACTCGAAAGTATAAAAAAGTATCATTAGTGCTATTCTGTACATAGTGAATATAGGTGAAGTGAACTTGCGGTGAGTTGGCATCCCACCTAAAGGACATCGCTCATTATAACAACACGGCTCCAACACAGCATATAATTTGCCATTCAAGTTTTTTCCATTTCAAGTTAGTTATGCCAAGTAAGTTAGTGCCTTAAATCGTGTGTGTTGGAATATATATTTTTAATGACAAGATGAAAAAAGTTGACGTCTTGCAGACGGCGCGCTGACTGCAGGCTATTGGTTGGATGGTTTTATGAAGGAAATTCTGACCGGGGCGTGGCCTGGCCGTATTAGAGCAGAGCGGTGCTGTAAAAATGTGCGATGACCATTATGCTCGGGATTGACAGCTCACCTCACCTAAACTTAAGAAGGGAGATTATCACGAAATAGCACTGCTGAACGTTATTGCGTATCTAGATTATCGTTTGCACAAACCTATTCAAAGGTTTGTTTTAATTTAATGTAAGTAGCTAGATGTTATTAATGAGATTACTTTCATCTCGTTTTGGAGAATAAGTTTTTTTTTAATATTCTAATAGACTTGCGTTTGGCCGCAACTCACATTTACCACCTTAAGTGATAATGCGGTCTAAGGTGGAGCACGCTTGCTTAGGATGAATCGGCTCACATATGTACCCAGATTATTCTTATCGGGGAACAGAGAGGCGGCTGTGAATTCCACAGTCAGGTAGTTTTTCGCACAATAAATGTGGAAGCGAAGCGCTTAGTTCGAGACCAAGTTCCAATAAAGCTTCTTTATACTGATTAAAAAAAAAATAGTAAAGACGTAATAACTGCCTGACTTAATCGCTCTGCTAATATAAAATAATATCCATAAATTACAGAAAATCTTGTTCTAGTTTAATAATGAGATCTCTCGCGTTGATACAGAACTGGTATTGTAACAATTATAGAACAAGCGTGCTGCGGGTGTTTCCTCTTATAAGCAGCTTAAAAGATTCACCGATACCAGAAGGTACTGTTACCTATTATTTAGTATCAAGTAAATCTTTTGATAACACATTTGTGAAAAGACTTAGGTACGGATTATTATTGTCTACCAGTAAAAGCAAATAAAAACATAATAAGAAATGGATTTGTTTCTTGCGAATTTTCGATTGTACTCCTGCGTTCACATGAACATCTGTGACTGCAAAATGTAATCTTACATCTTTATTGAGCTTTACGCTAAGCCATATTTGCACAATCGTTTACCGGCCGTGACCCACCCGGACGCGGCTTCCAGATAATCATCTCATCTGATCTTCGGCATGACGATGCACAAGTGCGCCATTGTTCCAGCCTTTAACCCGTTACAGTTATGGGACATTTTAAGACCCATTTTCCTTATATTAAGGTTATGAAGTTTACTCGCCAATTTCGCCTGCTAATTAGTCGGCTAAAAGGTTTCCCGCGCGTTTACCAGCTCGGGCCCGCTGTCTTCGAAGTTCGACACATCTCGATACCAAGTGTGAAGTGTTCCAGTGTTCGACTGCTCCGCCATTCATTCGCGCGCGCGCTTTCCACTGTGACGGGTGCGTTCAACGACTCGAACTTTGTACATTCGATGTGCGACGACGTATCGATGTTTTTTACAATCGATTAAATTTATTTTGACCGCACTTTTGAACTAGTGTTGAAGTGATATCGTATAGTGTAGTGAGATGATACAGTGCACTGTGATCAAACACTGACAAGTGATTTTTTTATTTACAGATTTTAGTTTTATTTTACTTATACTGCTACGAATACAGGTCAGTCTTATTATTTTATGACATTCTGATTATAAGAACCGTTTAGCGATATAGACATGAACTTAACGATTAGCTATGTCTACAAATTATACGTTTTGTTGTTCGCCTAGCTACTTAATTCGTCTTTTGAATCTTCCGGCGTGTACCGGTTTTTAGAATAAGCACTTGGTTTTCTGATCGTAACAAATTATCGGTCGCGTTGTTCGGACTTTTGATAACTAATTATAAAAGAACTGATAGATGTTTAATTTTATTTTATTGGAGGTAGATTGTACTCAAGTACATTGTACCATTCTTTTACTATTTTTTTGGATTAGGTAGCTATTATCACTCGTTGATTAGCAATTACAATTAAATTTACCCAATTCAATTATAATTTGGATAACGATATATTACACTCTAAAATCTTTGTTGAACGTATTTCTTTTAGCAGACTATTGGGAAAAAAACATTTATGTGGTTTAACTTTGATTGATAGTAAGTAGTAGGTACCTACCCACCTACTCTTTGTCTCTGAATCCTATTTGAAACTTTAATTAAAGATTGTTTCTACTACTCTACTACAAAAAGTATCTAGGTATATTACCTCATATAATAAAGCTAAAAGAGTTTTGTTTGCCTGAACGCGCTAATCTCCGATATGTTATCATTGAGCTATAGACTATTTTATTATCTAAAAAATAGGGATCCGTTAGTAAAAACACGCGATCAAAGACGCGGGGTAAATCTAGATATAAAACTACCTACTACCTACTCCTAGTTTAAAGAACTTTTGAAAGTAATTAACCTACTTAATATGTTCTTTAAACTAGGATTAAACTTGTCTTTTAGAATCAAAGCAGACCGGTAACCTCGGTTGACCTTTGTATGTATGTACTACTTAGGTACATAGGTGTAGCTTGTGTAGAGCTTTCGATGTAATTAATCAATTCTAGCACAAATTCAAATACTAAGGTTTATTTTTTAAATTAACTCCTGGAATACCTGACCTTGTCAATTGTCATTTTCATGACAATGAAAGTATTAGCAACTGAGGACAATTAACTTAAAAAGGTGTGACTAGGTATCTATCTAGGAATCTAGGTAATACCTAGAGTCCTAGATAGATAACTAGTCACACCTTATCAGTTTATTGTCTCAAAGAAGCCTTTGAAGCCTTTGAAGTCTTTTTTTGGAAGCTTTGAGGCAGAAGTTCGAATCCTAGCACTCTAGACAAGACCATAACATTGTGTGATCGCATATTGAAAGAAATGATCAACCTACAATGTCGTGTTTGTCGTATGGTGCCGGCAGCGAATAGCACCATCCCATTTCTACCCGTGGGTGTCGTAGAAAGCGACTGAGGGATATTGACCAAAGGATGGACAGCAGCGTCCTTCTGAGTACCATAACACCTACTGAGATTGCCAACATACATCGGCCAAGCATGGCGATTACGGTTGAACCCTCCCCTTGAGGGAGACATGCCCAGCAGTGTGTGTCTAAAGGTTTGTACCTACAAAGTTAGGGAAATTGCTATAAATGTAAGAAGCCAGCACATCAAGCTACCCCAATCTGCCATATTTATTTGATAGTTTTTCCACTTTATTACAAAAGAATAAGGTTCATATTCAATTGGGAAAATTTGCCTGTAACTATTTAGGTACGCACAGCGTCATCAACTGGTTACCCACTATCCGAAGATTTAGTGCGTGAGTGGAAGTTGGCAGGGTACAACCCTACCAACTTCTCTGTCTACGGGTACAGTTACAAAACCTGCCCATAGCTCGAAACAAAAAACTTTTACCAACTTGTTCAATTTCCAAATACTTTTACCAAGTATTCTTCCCTGAAAAGTGACAATTTCTTATTATGTCTTCAATAAGGTCCTGTTTATGAGGCTTAGGGTAAACTTTGCTGACCTCTTTCTCCTGTTTCTTGTATACGTGGAATAAACAGGAGACAGGATTACCTTCATCTTGTATTGTACTTAGGTAGGTACCTATAGCTATGGACCTATGGAAAACAATCAACAGATGACGGTGGAAGACTTAGTTTCTTTGCAGTCGAGATTATTTCTCTTTTCTGCACGCGTAGCATGACCACGCTATGTCTACGGAAGAATAGACATACTGACAGCAAGAATAGACAAGTCAGTAGGTACAGTTTGTCTATTCTTCCTGTCAGTATGTCTATTCTTTCGTAGACATAGCGTGGTCATGCTACGCGTGCAGGTGAATTCAAGACTCAATAGAAAAATTGGGTGCGTGTACTTATGTACGAGCGTGAGAAGTTATACTTCTTTGGCATTATTAAAAAAGTATATAAGCACAATTTGAATTGTAAACAACGCCATCTTTGTTTACAATTACTCCCGTGAGAATTTCGTGTGACGCTGTGCGCGCGCATGCGCGAATCGTAAAATTTCACTCTCATCATTTTTTCATAACGCGCCTAAAGAAGTATAACTTCAAAAATATGAGATAGTTAACTACACGCAAAGCTGGCTCAGCTATAAATTGCAACAAAAAGCACAAATATTTATTACAATAAACTTTCTTAACTGCGTAAAGGAATAACAAAAGATCATGTTAATCACAGACCACAGAAAAACGAATAAATCACACTTGATCGAGTGTACAGCTGTAAAAATGATCCGATGAAATGTCTCCCCCTCTCTACTAAGTGCGGTGCGCGGGCGCCACTTCGCAGACCGCCTTGAACTGTCACACGAGCGCTTTAAGAGTGGCAGATTTAATGTCAGGGCCTGAACACGTAGAATAGCTTTTTTGTTAATAGTTAAAACAATAGAGAAGCGATAATTCTGTCTGTTACTAGTGACGTTAGTGGCAGATTTGTTAATGTTTCGACAGCCGGTTTACCGTTTGAGAAGACATATCGATTGTAGAAGACGTTTTGTTTTTCTACACTAACATTATAAAGAGGAAATATTTGTTTTTGTGTGTGTTTGTAACGAATAAACTCAAAAACTACTGGTCTGAATTCAAAAATTCTTTGACCATTAGAATGCTACATTATCCCTGAGTAACATAGGCTATATTTATGAATTGAAAATATTAGGGATCCTTGAGAAAACTCACCCGGACAAAGTCGCGGGCAAAGTGCTAGTTATTTAAAATTTGTAAATTTTATAAAAGAGGACTCAGTCTTTTATAAAATTTACAATTTTTTTTTAACGTTTGGCTTAATTCTAATATTTGAAATCAGATTTTCTGCAACTTTCGTAATTCACTTTCCCACGAAAACTCCTCCATAGAAAAACTATTTATAACTCTTCATAAAATAAGATAAGTATAACCTACTCGTATATAAGTCTAGCTTTTGCCCGTGACTTCGTCCGCGTGAATGTATATCCTTCCCCAGAGTACAAACTATCTTAATACCAAATTTCATCAAAATTGGTTCAGCCGTTTCATCGTGAAAGCGTAACAGACAGAGTTACTTTCGCATTTAATATTAAATATAGTATAAACCTGTAGCATATTATATAATAGTATATAGTATGGATAAGCAACATATTTATCAGTTTCACATCACATTTACAACATTATTAACCTGTAAAGTTCACGGTAAAACTTGTCTTGAATTTACTTTATTGCATCAGTTTTAATAGGTGAGTTTCAGCGCGAAAACTGACACACACGTACGGTACACGTGTGTACCACGCCTCGGGGTGCTAAGAGCCAAATAACATATGTATGTATTACATATTCATAATTGCCAAAACCAGACACAAGTGGGCCACGCTGATTAATGCGAACGCTTTACGATACTTTTTAGGGTTCCGTACCCAAAAGGTAAAAACGGGACCCTATTACTAAGACTCCGCTGTCCATCTGTCTGTCTGGCTGTCTGTCACCAGGCTGTATCTCATGAACCGTGATAGCTAGACAGTTGAAATTTTCACAGATGATGTATTTCTGTTGCCGCTATAACAACAAATACTAAAAACAATACTACTAATACTAAAATAAATATTTAAGGGGGACTCTCATACAACAAACTTGATTTTTTTACCGTTTTTTTGCTCGATGTTGTATAGATAATGGTACGGAACCCTTCGTGCGCGAGTCCGACTCGCACTTGACCAGTTTTTTGTGCTCGAAGCTAGTAAAGTCACTGATCTGTAAACGACCGTTACCATTTATCAATCTGTTATTATTGTATTATGTATTTCGATCACTTAACCGTTGAACTGAGATTAAATTAAATGTATCTACATTTATAAAGAGTAGGTTTCTATTCATTTGTTTGCCGAGGTATAATTGTGTACAGCTCCGTTCAAAATGGTTGAGCTGAATGGTGCTGACCAACGCGTCATGTTCGTGAACGGGCGCTGTTAGTAGAGATTGGTCAACTCTTAACTGCCATTTAATGCTTTGTATTTGACTGAGAGCCAACGGACTGTGGAAGCAAAATATAGGAACAACACACTCAACTGTACTGGATGGAATCCTGAAGGAAATACCACTCCTTGAGGCGCCCACAGACAGAACATTGTGTCATCATGTTTTCGATCGAAGATACACTATCCAACTTGCAGCAGAAATTGAAGATAACTCTGGCATCAATGAAGTTAGGATATATACAGATGGCTCTAAAACCGTACAGGGTACTGGGGCAGGTGTCTTCTCGAATGACCTAAATATTAAAATCTCAACCACCCTAGACAAACTTAACACTATCTTTCAAGCAGAATGTATAGGTATAACCAAAGCAGCACAAGCGGTTGCAGCCAGAGATGTCAGAGGGCATAATATAAAATTGTCTCAGACAGTGCATCCGTACTTCAAGCTCTACAAAGCAACACTATAACCTCTGTCCTCATACTGGAGTGTCATAATCCACTCCAGTCCATTGCAAACACAAACAGAGTAACTCTGCAATGGATAAAAGGACACAGCAACTCGCTGGGTAATGACGCAGCCGACGAACTAGCCAAAAGGGGTTCAAAGACGACGGTATTTAGTCCGGAACCACTACTGCCTATACCCCTGGCACAAATCAGAACATGGCTGCGCTTTACAACAGAAGATAACCACCAAACAGAATGGAGAAACAGCGTAGGATGCAGGCAAACGAAGAATGCTGATCCGGCGGCTTCGAAAAAGCTTGCCCGCAACCTTACAAGACTGAACAGGGACCAAATCCGTAAAGTACTAGGTACGATAACCGGACACTGTCCTTTAAACAAACACCTATACACCATAAGTGTGACAGATAGCCCTCTGTGCAGGGGATGCATGGAGGCGGAAGAAACGCCACAGCACGTGCTCATGGAGTGCAGGAGCGTGGCGGATCAACGGGCACAGATTCTCCGGTCTCCAGCATCACTATCGGAAGTCTGCAGCGACCTGAAAAGGCTGCTCGCCTTCTGGGATGAGCTGGGATGGCTGGAGTAAGAGGAGATACAGTTTTTCACGTACAATGGCCCAATCAAGTGGCTAAGTGCGGAAAAGGGCCCAGTTAAACTAACTAACTAATGCTTTGTATTGCTCTTTGCCTACATTGTTTTCACTTAAAGGAGCAACAAGAATAAAGTACTAAAGTAAAAACTTGATTTAAGTACGTGGAGTTTCTGACTAACTGGCCGGCTTCTTGACAATTCAAAAGTGCCTGTAAATTTAATTGAAATAAATGCTTGGATCCAAACTTAATGGCGGTTCCGAACACGAGGCGAGTGGCTGCGCAGTAACAATTTCACGTGTCAGCGGGGGTGAGGGGCGGGGTACTACGCAGCCTGTAGCGCACTTCAAAGCCGCCATTAAGGCGCTACCCCGACCAAAAGTGCGTTTTTCTTCGTTCAGGGGCTAAAACTCGTTAATTAAGAGAAACAAACTACATCTAAAAGCATATTATTAATGTTCAATATCCTATCATCACATTCCACGTTCTTATTTTTTTTATGTGCTCTATTATATACACTTAAAATCTCCCTGTAAAAAAAAAATACTAAAATAATTGATAACATGTATCTTTTGCTAAAGTTGACGTGATATTAATTTGAGGACACTATACACTATTATATTATATACTATTATATTATATTATACTAAAAAATCCAAAAATTGTGCGAATTTCGATTCTGTGGCGAAGAGGAAATGTATGGTCAAGGTTATTTCGTCAGGGAAGCGCCTTAAGTTTGAATCGAACCTCCTTACCATTTCGCACTTTAAAGTTTTGAAGGTCTTACAGTTCTAGAGAGAAATTCTAATTCTAAAGTTCTAGTATGTGCTAGTATGTGTATAAATATACATTTTCCTTGTTTTTAGTTTAGTTAAAATAGAATAAACACCTACATTACCTCTGCAATGGTGAGTCAGCATCAAAAGTCAGTCTTACTCAACGTATTGCTCATGCAATCTGGTTCTCTTGTCAGTTATATGTTTTTGCTGAACGCAATTAGAGGTCCATGGTTTCTGCGAACCTTACACATAACAATGTAGGTAGGTACCGAGACCAATAATCTTTATTCTAAGAATTCACAGTCAGCTAACTACAAAAATAGATCAATTACTACTTGAATTATGTGCTTTCAAGCGTATTTATGAGTCATGCGCCGGTTTTAATTGTGTTAATGCATGAATTATTTAATTATGTCTCGTAATTCTAAACAGATAATATTTTATGAATGATAATGAGAACTTGAATGGAGCATATTGTATCTAAAATCGTGTACTTTATGAGGGATATCGAGTTGTGTGGCATGACGTCAATCAAACAAAACAGATTTTATCGAAAATATTGCTCTCTTCCTCTCGTCACATACCTACCTACCTAGTACTCGGTTACTGGGTAAGTAATGATATTCTCTTACTGTGCAAATATTCTCATGGGTTTTCCAAACATTTGTAAGCACAATCACGTTCATCCTATTGTTTTTGTAAGGTCGTCTCAAAACATTTCCAGGCGTTCATCTGACACGTAACGAATTGAAAATTATAGACGTCATATAAATACAATAGACAAGAATCGATTCTCGTATCCTGTTTACGTAACCATCTGATGGCTTATCTACAATTGGGTTAGAGTCGTCTAGATTCTGGATGTTATCTCAAAACGAGCTAGTTGTCAATTCTGGAGAGGCTGGTGAGATCACATTGTCGGTGTCACGTCGCCGACAAAATTGTCACGTCCGCCGCGAAATCCTATTCTACCCACAATAATCACGAGACACAATATAGGGCGATCCGAGTATCTTTTGAGGAAACAAAATTGTCATCTCCATCATAAATGGACACAGTTTGATTGACGATTCCTTTGTGCTATTGTTGACTGATTATTAAAATCTTTGTAAAATTAAAATACAAAACGGCGCGCGGCGTTCATTTATTTATTTACTAGCTTTTGCCCGCGACTTCGTCCGCTCGATAGTCGGTTATCAGCGGGGTTTTAATTTTTTTTCACGGAATCCTAATATTTTATTCTATAAAATAAAAGCAGCCTAAGTTATTCCTCATAATATCAGCTATCTTCCAGTGAACGTTCCGTCAGCGAAATCGATCTAGCCGTTTAAGAAATTAACCGGAACAAACAGATAGACAGACAGAGAAACGTTAAAAAAAAATATTGTTCGATAAAGTACCGTATATGTATGTATATGTACTTTCATATGCATTAAGTAAAAAGCTGCTATTGAGACATTACAAAGAGACACTTGAATTTTATTTTAATTTATTTTTATAGATTTTCCTATTCCACAGTTCTACGACAATTTATACAGATCTTACAACCAATTACGGAATTAAAATTTAAAAACGTCATGCATGCAGCAGAAACATACAAACAGAATAATAATATAAATACACGCGGGGGCGTGCCCGTTACAATATTTTCAAGGTTTCAGTTAAATCTTTACATGAATGCGTGTGAGATATAAGACCGTTAATATTAATTAATATGGCCGTTCAAATTGTATCCCAGTTACGATTTTGCAATGTCGTAAAATAATAATTAGAAATAAAATGCGGGCACGCGTGTCGGTCTGTCGGCAGTCGTTCCCAAAAATAATAAAGTGTAATTATTTCACATGATATTCGACCTGTCGACAGCTGTCGACGAATTTGGGTTTTACATGGACAAAGCTTTCCGTTTTGAGCTTTCCAGCTTAAGTTATATTATTATTTACCAATAATGTCTGGTGTAAGCTGTTAATATAGGTAGGTTATTTCTAAATTAAAAAATAATAAAGAATAAATTTAAAATAATTAAGTAATTCCAAAGACGACACGGTTGACGCAGTGGTTGATCGATTGCCTGCTGTCCTATGTGTCACGGGTTCGATTCCCGCACGGAACAAATATTTGTATGGCCAACAGATAGTTGTTCCTGGTCTGGCTGTTTGTGTATGTGAGTTTATATGTTTGTAAACGCTCCAACGCAGGAGTAATTCCAAGTCCCCACACTTGGAATTACTCCAAAGTAAAAAAAAAGAAAAGAGAAAGAAAGAAAGAAAATAGAGATGTGACTGAGTAGGTATAATCATACTCTTTATCACAGAATATTTAAGTTTTTCACGATTTTACCTTTCACCGATGCGAGTTTGATCACCTTCTTCAGTTAATCTGCAATTTGAATAATCAATTTTAGCACTAAGTATAATCGTGCGGCGAAAATCAACCCGTGTAAATCCCCCTTAAAACAAAAAGTACTCTTATTCTATAACCATGTGTTTAGTGTTAGTGAATTAGTTTGCTCGAGAAGACGTCTGCAGCATCTGCGAGCCCGACCCTGAACTTCAGCAAGGTTGCTTCGGTTCATCGGAATCATATCAATCATAAGGCATCGGTATCGACACGTTATCTCGGTTATCGGTCCAACAAATTGATGTTTGAACAAGTTCTTTGTTTTAACGTAAAAAGTAAGCGAATGTACAGTCAATCAATTGTGTTTCTACATTGTTGATTCTCTTCTTAGTAGGTCGTTTGTATGTTACCATTGCTCTATAGATAAGTCTCTCTGAACATAGTTCTCCAATAAAACGCAGATGTTTCTTAAAATAATAACGCCATTTATTTTTATTTATTCGCAGAAATAAAACCGAGACATGACTTGCGCGTGAAGTAGGTATTTTATTTAATATTTTACCATATTAGTTGGTAGGTTGTTAAACAAATTAATATTCCACAACTCAGTGACCTTTACACGTAACGTTTCTTAAGTTATTGGAGATTGTTACTATTATTACCGTGTGTTGAATAAAACACAAGTGCAATGCAATAAAAACAGAGGTTTTCATGTTGTACCTATAGTCAATGTCTTTATTAAATAAAGTGCATCGGGGAGGGACCTTCTATTGACACACTGATCTTTGTTGACATTTACTAATTAAGATGTAATGAATTCCTGATAGTTTTGTAAAGCAGTCCTTGTTTAGAAGGAATTTATTCACAGAGCACCTGCGTAATTAGATTTGTTAATTTAGTTACAACAGGTATTACTGGATTACTTAAAATATTAACTATAATTAAGGCGACAAAGAAGACAGCTCAAGGTGGAAATCATTATGAATAAAAATCACACGATAATTATTATGTAAGTAAGTTTTTTTTTTGTGAACCGGTTTGGTGTTATATTGGAAAATTTTAAAACGTGTATGTATTAATAGACATTGTTTTTTTTCGATTGGTAGTCTCGAAGTACACCGATCTTCCAAATTAGTTGGGGAAATGGTTCAATCGATTCGAACTCGTGCGATGATATTTAATTTCCCAAATGAGACCAATTTGAGAAAAAGCTCCCGAGAATATTTCTAAAAGCACGTAATAAAAATTGTGTTTCAAATGGTTCTGTTCTAATTCTAACACTTAAATGTCGTAGGTGGCCTTATCTTTTTTTCTATTTGTTAAGTTAAATCTTTCGAAGAGAGAGTAAAACAAAGTGTTTCGAATCACTAAACGAAATATTATATTCTTACATAAATACCTTCCACCCATTTGATGAATTTTTTGCTGTACCTTGTGGTCTGTGGGGTACCAACTGCTACTTACGGCGAAAAATGCAGGTCTGTTTTAATTATAGAATTTTAAAGTCGATAATTACAGCACATACAGTGCTTGGGGTTATTATAAATAAATGCTCCAATTCTGAGAGTCCACTATTATTTCTCGAGATATACATTTCATCATGCGGCTACTGGTCGGTGGTACGGTCAACAAAATATATAAGTAACCAGAGTCGTCAAATAATATGATTTTCTTAGAAATCGAATGAATTTCTATCCCTTTTTAATAAAGTCACTTCTAAAAATAGAGGTCATAAATTCGACACGCAAGTAGGCACAGAATACATAATAGTACTACGTAGGTTATGTAATATTGTTGGAACTGCTTTAGATTCACGTATGATAATCTATAAGGGCTTCCAAACAAATATACAAAATTTTAACGGTGAATGTATCTGTGCTATGTTTGTCCGCTCATTTCTCCGAAACTATTAAACAGATTGTGACCTCCTTTTTATTGGCTCATATTTACATCAACTTAGGGAAAAGTGCAAGTTTTATAAAGATCGGTTTAATAGGTTTCAAGATAAATTTAGTGTTACCGTTTCTTTATGGATTTGAATAATAAGACGTACTTACTACTAAAAAGTGGAAAAAAGACAACCGCCTTTAAAAACTAAAGTAAAAAGTGATGTAGGTATATTATTAGCTTTAGCACATAATAGGTACCTACATGACTTTACTTTCGGAAGTTCCCAAGCTTTTGTTGTTTCTTATTGCCACCGACTTCCGAATTATCGAAAAGCCGATTGCCTTTTTAGTTAAAAAAATATTTTTGTTGACTGTCACATATTCGGAAATCATAATAAAGGTGGTATTACAACGGATTCACTACGTATCTTCTTATATGACCCCTTGGTTCGGTATCAAAAAGGGTGCGATCGTAAACTGCATAATATAGGTAAGAATGGATATATAGTAAACCTAGTGTGACCTTTTATTGCATTCAATTCAATGCTTAAGTTAGTGTTAGACTAAAATGGAGGTGAAACTTAGTCTAGGTTTTAGTACATACCTTATAGCAACCGCATTTCCTGTTAGTGTTAGTAGTATATTATTGGGCATTCTGGACCACTTTTCGCTCGGCGAAACGAGTTCGCCATCGCTCCGGTAGTCCAGAATGCCCAATCGTGAACGGTCGACACGGACCATTTGACAGTACCTCAGAATGCCTAATAATACAATCGTCTGTAATACAGACTCGTGTACGCAGTATGCTTTTTCATCGCAATAACGATAGGAACCAACAGGCAATGTTCGTTATTGCGCGCTCACAACTGGTACAATCGCCTGTAATACAGACTCGTGTACGCAGTATGCTTTTTCATCGCAATAACGATAGGAACCAACAGGCAATGTTTGTTATTGCGCGCTCACAACTGGTACAATCGTCTGTAATACAGACTCGTGTACGCAGTATGCTTTTTCATCGCAATAACGATAGGAACCAACAGGCAATGTTTGTTATTGCGCGCTCACAACTGGTACAATCGCCTGTAATACAGACTCGTGTACGCAGTATGCTTTTTCATCGCAATAACGATAGGAACCAATAGGTAATGTTTGTTATTGCGCGCTCACAACTGGTACAATCGTCTATGATACAGACTTGTGTACGCAGTATGCTTTTTCATCGCAATAACGATAGGAACCAGCAGGTAATGTTTGTTATTGCGCGCTCACAACTGGTACAATCGCCTGTAATACAGACTCGT
This sequence comes from Charanyca ferruginea, assembly GCA_947361185.1. Taxonomy (NCBI): domain Eukaryota; kingdom Metazoa; phylum Arthropoda; class Insecta; order Lepidoptera; family Noctuidae; genus Charanyca; species Charanyca ferruginea. The sequence continues at coordinate 11,728,489 of OX376059.1, read as the reverse complement.
GTACGCAGTATGCTTTTTCATCGCAATAACGATAGGAACCAACAGGCAATGTTTGTTATTGCGCGCTCACAACTGGTACAATCGCCTGTAATACAGACTCGTGTACGCAGTATGCTTTTTCATCGCAATAACGATAGGAACCAACAGGCAATGTTTGTTATTGCACGCTCACAACTGGTACAATCGTCTGTGATACAGACTCGTGTACGCAGTATGCTTTTTCATCGCAATAACGATAGGAACCAACAGGCAATGTTTGTTATTGCACGCTCACAACTGGTACAATCGTCTGTGATACAGACTCGTGTACGCAGTATGCTTTTTCATCGCAATAACGATAGGAACCAACAGGCAATGTTTGTTATTGCACGCTCACAACTGGTACAATCGTCTGTGATACAGACTTGTGTACGCAGTATGCTTTTTCATCGCAATAACGATAAGAACCAACAGGCAATGTTTGTTATTGCGCGCTCACAACTGGTACAATCGTCTGTGATACAGACTTGTGTACGCAGTATGCTTTTTCATCGCAATAACGATAAGAACCAACAGGCAATGTTTGTTATTGCGCGCTCACAACTGGTACAATCGTCTGTGATACAGACTTGTGTACGCAGTATGCTTTTTCATCGCAATAACGATAGGAACCAACGTGCAATGTTTGTCGTTGTGACTAACACAGCTTCAGCTGAGAAAGAAAACAACATAATATATTATTAAAAAAAATATTTAATGTTATAATGTTAACTACAGTTTTGATTTGAAATAAATGTAGGATGGTCCTCACACAGTGCATCTATGGAGTGAACCAGAGATTGAAGTTTGCGCCATTGCGGTGTATCGTCTTCCGTTTGGAATTTTATCCGAACCAGCGCTTTCTTCCAAAGTTCTTGAGAATCAGTATTGCGTGCATCATTGGTTTGATATACTTTCAAATCAATAAGGTAGTCTCCCACCGTGTTGATCACTCGACGTTCGTTGCCATTCGCAACTCTATTAACGAAGTACGAGGACAGTACAAACGAAGAAGTATTTTTGGGTTCGCCATCGCCACGACTTAGATTAAACACGTCCTCAGACTTCGCCTTTTTTCTGAAACAAACATAAATAACCCGTATAAGAATGTTTCAAAATCATTACAAAAATAACACAATTAATACAGCCTAGGTAGGTACCATAGTAGTCAGTAGGCTTATAAGTATAAAAACTGCAAAGTGGTTGTCATGTTAACAAATTGTTGTTACTCGTAAGTGACAGCATCGATTCAATAATATTATTTAGTACATAACCACTTATTATTTACTAAGTTAAAAATATAGTGTTACTGTGATTTACATATTCCAACACTGATACGAAAATGACATGGAATAAATTAACCAACAAATAAAACTTTAATATAATTGATTGATAATAAATTAAGTATGATTACCTTATACTAGCAGGCGATTTCTTAACGGAAGTAGATTTACGCTTGCTTGCAGGAGTAGAACGCTTTCCCAAGATCTCGGTAATGCGTTCAACATCTGTAGAGTTTCTGCGATGATCACACTCTGAGTCCGACCTGTAAAATATTAAAAAATAATCAGATTAATTTAAATTCAAAATAATTATGCTTAAAGGAAACAAAATATTTACGTTAATTTTTTGGAATTAACTAATACCTAATAATATGTAAACTCGTACTTATTTATTCGATTCTAATTATCAGTAAGTTAATAAATATTACAAGTAGATATTTGGCTACATCTGATCTGTATAGTATTTGTTGAATTCAATTAAACAAAGGAAATAATAAAAAATATAAAGACTTACATTTTAAATGGTGGTCACTTGAAGTATAATTAAAACAATATGATAATTGTTTTAAACACTGAACTGCAGACTGCTCGCACTGTAGCATCGAGGGATCAGGCTCGAATTCAATGAATTGGACTCCGAAAACGCTAGCTTATAAGACAGATTAGTTATGTAAAAATGTTAAATTGAATGTTAGTGTATATTTAATAAAAACAACAGAAAAATTATACCTTTCTTATTTGTATGGATTATAAATACATGTAAAAATGAAAACTAACAATTATGCTAATCGCTATTTGTCAACGCTGCGAAAGCACTCAGGGCTGTCAATATAATTGTCATAATTATATCTTTTCGTTCCTACTTACAAATATTATAAATGTGAAAGTTTGTGAAGATGTATGCAATTATGCATGTATATATATATATATATATGTTTCACTTTCTCGCAAAGCAAAAACTACTGAACGGATTTGGATGAAACTTTGCAGTAACATAACTTACCTAAACATTAGAATAACACATAGGCTATAAATTGTGCGGGCACGCAAAGTAGTTCCCTCAGGACGCGGGTGAAAACGCGTGAGGAAAACTAGTACATAATATGTAAGAATTGACTCCATTTTTTACAGTAAATGTGTGGAAGTGTCATCCCTAACCAAATTCGTTGCGTTAAAATAAAGGGGACTATTGCTAAATAGCAGTTTTAAATACGTACACAGAAATATATTGTTGTAAATATGATACTTTTGTTATGATATACCAAGAAACTATTAAAATTATTCTAATTAACGTTTTTTATTAGGGTTGACCGACAGGATATATTTAAAACGAAATAACTTAAAACTATGTAAATAAAAATACGAAGATAAAAAAAAAAATATTTGTGATCTATCATTAAAAGGGTCCTTTATATATTAGTGTCATTGTTTATCGAAAAAAATATTATGAATGACACCTACTTATACAATTTAGTAAATAAAATTATAGTCCACTAGCACATATAAGTAAATAAATCAAGGACAAACTATAATTATTTTTAAGGTAAGTAAACCTTGGAATTATTTATTTCGTATTTTATGCTTCTTTTTAATAATAACCTATATCAATTTACCCTTTACAAAATTTCTATGTAGCGTTTAAAATATTGTCTACATGATTTTTACATTTAGATCACAGCCCTGTACGAAATTGCATTCTTGCAAAATACGTTTAGGTAAACTGCGATCGGATGTAACGAATATTAACATGATACTTTTGTTTTTGACAATGCACACATTAGGCATTGCTATTACTTGCACGTAAAATGTGTCTTCAATTTGTTAAAACTATGTATTAGTTATTCTGTTTCATTTTAAATAAATCTTCACCGCTAACTGAATAACAATTATATTTATAGTTATTGCAAAATTGCTAACAGAATTGTTGTAAGGTAATAGTAATTATGTTAAAATATTATTTTATTTAGAAATAATTGATACCATTACCAGAATTATTATAATAAGTGTGATTTTTAATTTCAGGCGATTACTATTTACGAATTGAGGGTCAGCAGAGGTGCCTGTTAAGCAAAATATATTATATTGGAAATGTATATTAATTAACATTATTGTTTGTATCAATTACATACTTTGCAGGTAATTTTTAAATCTAATATTAATTTTGTTGTTTTGGCAACGTTAATCTTTTTATTCATTTATTTTATTTTATTTTTTCAGAAATATATGGTATATTCAATCCGGTGGAAAATACTTGTATTTGAACAACTCGATAATTCTACAATCTTCTTACTGAAGTTACTCCAATGACCTGCTGAAGCGGATATTATCTGTGTATTAACAAGATCATGATTATTGGTTGTAAGTATTTAAAGTAACCTTTTTCCTACACTACGATTTCTATAATCTTGCCTACACATTACATATAAATCCGGAACAACTAAACACAAAAAGGAATGGCGCTATTGTTTTTATGAACATTACTACGTAAATGACCAGACCAGAATGAGAGACATTTTAAATAAATCTTCACCGCTAACTGAATAACAATTATATTTATAGTTATTGCAAAATTGCTAACAGAATTGTTGTAAGGTAATAGTAATTATGTTAAAATATTATTTTATTTAGAAATAATTGATACCATTACCAGAATTATTATAATAAGTGTGATTTTTAATTTCAGGCGATTACTATTTACGAATTGAGGGTCAGCAGAGGTGCCTGTTAAGCAAAATATATTATATTGGAAATGTATATTAATTAACATTATTGTTTGTATCAATTACATACTTTGCAGGTAATTTTTAAATCTAATATTAATTTTGTTGTTTTGGCAACGTTAATCTTTTTATTCATTTATTTTATTTTATTTTTTCAGAAATATATGGTATATTCAATCCGGTGGAAAATACTTGTATTTGAACAACTCGATAATTCTACAATCTTCTTACTGAAGTTACTCCAATGACCTGCTGAAGCGGATATTATCTGTGTATTAACAAGATCATGATTATTGGTTGTAAGTATTTAAAGTAACCTTTTTCCTACACTACGATTTCTATAATCTTGCCTACACATTACATATAAATCCGGAACAACTAAATGTAAATCATAAAAATATTTGTGCTGTGAGAAAATCGAACCTGCAACACTTAACACGGAAGCCGATCGCTCAGTTATTGCACCCACCACACTACTAACTTTTAATTCAGTCTATTTTCTGATAAAGTCTATTAATAATGCCTCACTGTTCGGTTTGCAAAGTATTTGTAGATAATCGCCGATGGTCTGGTCATTTACGTAGTAATGTTCATAAAAACAATAGCGCCATTCCTTTTTGTGATAATATTGCTATTATTAATTCTTCGTTTAAACATCGCATTGCAAGTTATAAGATCACTGCAACTAACGATCAAAAAAATTATTTCCCTGAAATGTTTCTTAATGATAATCGTAAACAAATTAAAAATCTAATAGATCGATCATTACAGAAACATACATCTGTGAAAATTAATTTTGAACTTTTTTCCTTTTTTCTTTTGTTTAAGAATGATCAACAAGAACTGAAATCATTTAGTACAAAAAATTATATTGTTTACTTTAATTACGATTTTGAATCAATATATAAATCATTAGTTGTGTCACTGTTAAAGAAAATCGAGGAATTTCAAGAGAGAGACAGTGGTTGGACGTATCTGTGCAATTCACATTTAGAAATAAACATAAGTAAATATCAACCTCTCGGCGGATCTAAACATATAATATTACCTGAATTTATCAGAAATAAAAAAGCTTGTTTGAATATTCAAAACAATGACGAGTATTGCTTCTTATGGTCTGTTGTAGCTGCCTTGTACCCCGCAGCCCACCATCCTAATAGAATTTCATCTTATCCTCACTTCAAGGATGTTTTAAATGTCGATAATTTAACATTTCCAATCACATTTTCAGACATAGCTGTTTTTGAGAAAAATAATCCGTCTCTAAATATATTTGTGTATGGATTGAAAGATGATAGGACAATCATAGGACCTTTGTATACTTCAAACAACAATAAATCTAAGAGCATACATTTACTGTTTTTACAAAATAATACAAATTCTCACTATTGCCTTATAAAAGATTTACCTCGTTTAGTTAGAAATCAGATGACAAAGCATCACGGTAAACTATATTTTTGCGAAACATGCTTATTGTTTTTTCCAACGTCCAGTGAATGTGAAACACATGCGTGCGGAGGAGTTGTCACGGTCTTACCAGAAAAAGGATCATTTTTAAAATTTACAAATTATAATCGAAAACAAAACATTCCATTTGTCATATATGCCGATTTCGAAACATTACTCGAACCAATATTCAACGATGAATTTGACACCGCTAACACGACATACTTACAACGGCACGTGCCGGCTGCCTTCGGGTATAATGTTGTGTCATCATTAAACCTTACTGTTGATAGGTATAGAAATTATCGCGGTGTAGATTGTGTTTCGAAATTTGTAAATTTTTTAATTGAAGATGCTAGAGACATTTATAGAATTATATCCAAAAACGAACCCATGAAATTTACCGACAAAGATGCTCTTGATTTTAGTCAAGCTGTTAAGTGTCACATATGTGATCATTTACTATGGAATGATAAGGTTAGGGACCACTGTCATATAACAGGTCGATACCGAGGTGCAGCACATCGGCATTGTAATCTACAATATAGAGTACCAAAATTTGTTCCCGTATTTTTTCATAATTTATCGGGATATGATTGTCACTTATTTATAAAAAAGTTAGGTGAAATTCCGGGACAAATTAAAATAATACCCAAGACCAAGGAAAAATATATCGCATTCACAAAGTTTATACATATTGGTGATGATTACATACAATTAAGGTTTCTAGACTCCTTCCACTTTTTAGGCACTAGTTTAGATAAACTTGCTAAAACACTACAGGCAGAAGATTATGTTAATCTTCGAACTCATTTTCCTGACAAAAAGCAGTTTAATTTGTTGACACGAAAAGGGATATACCCTTATGATTATATGACAGATTGGAAATGTTATGAACAGAAATCGTTACCGTCTAAGTATCATTTTCATAATTCCTTAACCAACGAAGACATTAGTGAACAAGATTATAATCATGCTCAGACAGTTTGGAGCGAATTCAATATAAATGATTTAGGGGAATATACAGATCTATACTTAAAAACGGATGTGCTTTTGTTGTCTGATATATTCCAAAGTTTTCGAAAAACATGTAAAAAATACTACAAACTGGATCCAGCATTTTACATAACTGCACCTAGTTTATCATTTGATGCAATGTTGCTAAAAACCGGGGTCACGTTAGAACTCGTGTCAGACTTGGCTATCGTCAGAATGATTCAAAGTGGTATACGTGGGGGATTGTGTATGTGTTCCCGACGGTACGCAAAAGCTAATCATAAGTATATGCAAGAATATAATTCATCAGAGCCTAACTCTTTCATAGTATATTTGGATTGTAATAATCTTTATGGCTTTAGCATGTGTCAATATTTACCTTATTCTAGTTTCAGATTTCTTACTGAAAATGAAATAACTAATTTACATATCGAAAATGTTGAGGATGATGCCGACTGGGGATACATATTAGAAGTTGATCTTCTGTATCCCGAACATTTACATGACCATCATAATGATTTACCATTTTGTCCCGAAAAATGTATTCCCCCAGGAGGTAAAGCAAAAAAATTAATTGCAAATTTGTATAATAAGTATAAATATGTAATACATTACGTTCATTTAAAAAAGTGTTTAGAGCAAGGGTTGGAACTACGTAAAATTCACAGAGTTATTACTTTTAGACAGAGTTCGTATTTAAAACAGTATATAGAATTAAACACTCAATTAAGACAACAGGCAAAAAGTTCTTTCGAACAAGACTTTTTCAAGTTGTTGAATAACAGTGTTTTCGGTAAAACATTAGAAAACACTGAAACTAGAGTAACTGTTCATTTAGTTAATCAATGGTCCGATACGTTTAATCGAACCAAGAAATCAATATCCGCTGAGAGACTTGTAGCTAGCCCTTATTTCCATAGTGCAACTATTTTGTCTGAAAATTTAGTTGCTATCCAAATGAAACCAGAAGAAATAATTTTAGATAAACCTATTTATATTGGCTTTAGCGTTTTAGAACTTTCTAAGTCACACATGTATGACTTTCATTATAATATTATCAAACCTTTTTATGAAAATCGAGTGCAGCTATGTTATACAGATACCGATTCTTTTGTTTATAAAATATATACTGATGATTTTTATTATGATTTAAAATTTCATTTTTTGCAATACTTTGACACCAGTAACTATGACAACCAAAATGATTTCAGAATACCAATAATTAACAAAAAAGTACCCGGTTTGTTTAAAGATGAATTAGGAGGGAGATATATCTCCGATTTTGTGGGCTTGAGATCGAAATTATATTCTATAAAAACTCCTGATAATATAATTAAAAAAGCGAAAGGTGTAAAATCGTGTGTAGTGAAGGAATTAAACATCACAGATTATAAAAACATATTATTCAATGATGGAGTTATTCGTAGAAAGAATATAATGTTTAAATCAATAAAGCACGAAGTATTTACACGAAGTGTTAACAAAATTGTCTTATCTAATAATGACGATAAACGATCGATATCATTAGATAAAATATCAACGCGAGCCTGGGGTCACTCATTTATTTTAAAGAATAATAACGAAATTTGATAAAAAAACTTCAGTATAGAACACAGTACAGTTGAGCGCAATAACTGAGCGATCGGCTTTTGTGCTAAGTGTTGCAGGTTCGATTTTCTCACAGCACAAATATTTCTATGATGTAAGTACAAATAATTGTCTAATTTGTTTAAATTTGAGGTATTATTAATTTACCAAGTAAAATATAAAATTTATTTTAATGTAATTTTAATTTTGCAATTACTATAAATATAATTTGTATTCAGTTAGTGTTTAAGTTTTATATAAAATGTATGCGAATTAGATTGTAAGTAAATAGTATGTTAATTTTTTATGTATTAGTATAAATAAACTGTTTTTTAAGTATCAACTTTGTTTTATTGAACTTAACAAATATAGTCTTACCGTTGTTCGCATTTTATTCATAATCCTTAAAAATAGTCTTTACAACACATAACAGTGGCTGAAAACATAATCCTTACTAGTATTAGGTGAAGGAAAACATCGTGAGGAAACCTGGACTTACTGTTCCACTCAAACCATTTCAGAGGTCCTTGAGGCGGTTTAGAAACTCTGACACTAGGGTGTGTGGGCTCGTAAGACCTTACTGTTCACACGATAAAGAAGACTAGTGTTAATATTGTAAATATGAAAGTAACTCTGTTTGTTTGTTTTCTCTATTACACGTTCACGGGAAAACGACTTTGATGAAAATTTGGTTTAAACATAGACTGAAACCTGAGGAAAGACAGTAGGTTAGTTTTTATCCTAATACGGGAAGGAGTTCCTTCGATATGCCGGTGAAACCGTGGGGAACAGCTAGTAATATTAAAATACTCTGTTAAGGTAGATATTGTTTACAAAGGTATGTGCACGTTTTGCGTATAAGGTCACAGTTCATTGCACTATATGAAGTGTATGAAATATTTTGCAAGCTAGCAGTTTATAATTCATACTAAAACCTTTTATTATATTGAACTATAAGACTATTGACTAAAGAGTGATTTTCAAACAACTAATGTAAGCTTGACTTAATGCTAAGTTAACAATTCTAACTTAATATATACAGTTAAATTGTCAGTTTATTTTTTATTATTTACTGATTATTACTAGAGTTGACTAGTGGTTTTTGCAATATTACAGGATATTATCATAGTCATGTCAACGGTGAGTACAGTACCTGTTTAATTCTAATCTACAAGTGATTTTATGTACGTGTAGGTACACCAATTTTTAAAATGCAATATGTATATCTTGTTCCAGGTATCTGATTCTGAGATTGTGTTTAGCCAGTATGCTCAGGATCCTTACGAAGGATTATCTGAGATGTATCCTTGTGAACCCGAGCAATGCAAACAGACGAAACAGACACAGACGAAGAAGCAACGTCGCAGAGAACCTTTTAAAAAACATAAACCCACGAAATCTTTTGTTATGAGCCGACTACAACGACGAGGCACTAAGTTAATTAAAATTACGGTAATTGATCTCTGCAACAATTCTCAAACTAGTGACAGTGATAGTGAAAGTGAGAACGTTGTGATAAGTGCGCAGTACATTGTTAAGGACGCTATAGACAGTGTTATGGACGAAACGGAATCGTTAGTTAAGAAAATATCAAAATCTTTAATAGACAATGATTTTTAGTTAGCTTTTTTAAAGATACTTCTGTATCGATTAGATGTAGAGATTATATTGTTATTATAAGTTATTATTTTATGCTAAGTTTAGTTTTTCTTTATGTTATATTAATTCATTTACTTTCAAGTACTTAAGTATTTACGATGTGTAACAAATAAAAATGCATTTTATTAAAGAAACTTATTTTTATTTTCAAAATATACTTTACACTTCATATCCCAAGTGCTTTTTTACACATAAAACATTTTTTAGAGCACAATGATTTAAATGTACATTACAATTAAAATTAGTTTTTTTGTCACAGTATTTCTTATGCAATTCAAACATGCTGGGACACTTGTCTTCACCAAGATCGAACACTTTACAATTTTCACAAATGTTTTTTATCCACTTCACCTTCTCCAAACCTTTGACTAATATATTTTTGTTTTCTAAATAGGGTACAATTATACGGTGAAATTCTCTATAATCAATATATCCTTCGTTCCAATGAATACCTCTGTTCTTTTCCAACCACTTTACCTGCCTTTTTTCATCAGTTGTTAAATATTTGAATAAATAAGGTGGTTTTATTAAGAACAATTGTGTATAATCACGTGTAGCGAACGCTAGTTCTTTTACTATAAAATTGTTGTACAGATCTTTAAATCCTTGAATATCTACTATTATAGTATCCGAATTCATGATATTTTTCTCACAATATTACTTAACGGCTTATACTCTATTATACAATCATTCAATATAAGACAGTATGCAGATGTTTGGTCAGGTATGTCGGATTCACTCTCAATTTCTACTCTTACATCCACAACAGGACCTGACTTAATATTATCCACTTGTCTAGAACAATCGATAACAAATAGAGGCGCCAAGTCTTTAAATTGTTTCTCGTTTAATAAGGGTTCAGGACGACGTCCGTAATATGACTGTTGAAATCGTACATATTGCTCGTATAATAAAGCAATTCTGTTATTTGTGAAACTAACATTGAGGTTTTCATATGGAAAGTAGTTTGAATTGAGGTACACTTTTACATTACGAATATAGCAATGATCAAACCGAGACATGTCAGAACTTGCACTGTTTTTTCTATTTGTCTGTAGACCGACAATGATGTATCTAGGTTTCTCTATTTGCGATGAAGTTTTGATCGACCAAGTATGCTTTGTAGTTTTAGGTAAAGCTGGATATTCGTAAAGATCCCAATTTCTGTATATCATTTGAAGTGCACGGTCTTTTTCTAACACTTTTAACAAACTTATTTTCTCTTTATCTGATACTTTTACATGCGGTACGCGCCATATGATTTTATTAATTTGAACATCGTCTATAATTTCACCGGTGTTAAGTTTTACAGCATTCAGGTTAGTGTTACTTCTTAGTAATATCAGTTCGTGTCTACTATTTATCACAACTTTTTTAAAATCTTCTGCGAAACCAAGAATGTTACAGAGTGGTATAGAAGCCGAAAAACTACCTCCATTCATATTTTTTACACCATCAATATTCCAGCCCCAGGCATTGGAAGCCTTTGATTCACTTTCATTCATTGATATTAAAGATTTTATGGTGGTCGTTATGCCTACATTTTTTATTTTGTCAATCTCTACACCATTTAGTTCGTATCTTATATCTTGGAATAGGTAGAGGAGAGCATTATTTGTAAACTGCACACTAGTAGCTTTATCCTTTGAATCCTTTTTGCTAACTATAAAAGTTCCTTCTAAATACAGGGTACTGGCTGACGGTAGTATATACAGGTCCTGTTGATTGATAGGTATTCGGATTTCATCGTTTCTATTGAAACTTGTTACATATGGCTTGTATGAATGAAATTCAAATCCTTCCACAGTGTTGTCGTAAGTTGGAGCAGCCAAAACATCTAAGATATTCATTTTAACAATCCAATCGCTTTAAGAAATGCCTTATTGTCTTTAGTTAATTTTATTTTCTTTTTTGTGCGAGCTCTTATTTGTTTGGATGCTTGAGCAGAACTGATGCGTTTGATTTGATGTACATATTTATTATAGTCAATCATTTTTCCTTCTAAGATGTAGATACAGCTGCACTTCCTCACCACGTAAATTGATTAAGCGATTATTTATATCTAAAAGTCTAATATGTATGCAGCTTATGTTGTTTTGGTTAATTGGAAAGTATATAGCGTTTTTCGGGATTTCTATAATCCTGTACCCTGGTGGCACGTTGAGTGCAAATTCGTGGACAATGTGACTGGGTTCTCCGTTTATGTATGAACCGCTTACAATATCACATTCTATCCTGATCACTGTTGTAGGTAAAATGTTGACTGGAAACTGTGACACATGCCATTTATTTGCTTTCAAGTTCTGCTCACTAAACCCTAACAAACTTCTAAAGGTGCCTTCTTTACTAAAATTAATGCTTTTCGTGCAGTTAATAGCAGTTTTTAATGTATTATTATTGCACTGTAGTTTAATTGATGCATCCTTAATTTCAGATTTTAAATAATCACTTATATCTTGCAATTCATATGTACCTTCCGGTATTTCAATAACTTCGTTGGCTCCGTAGTAGAACTTGTTATTCGTTTTGTCAATGTTGGGAATAGAATTAAATGTTGAGAAATGTAATAAGGCACACTCATACTTTCCATATAATTGCAATGTTGTAGGATAGTACGTAGATAAAGTGGATGAGTTTCCAGTAATCGACAAAGTAAGGGACATCTTGCAAATGATTAAAAATAACAAAAGCATAACATTTATACAATTTATTCCAAAAAGTCCATAGATATTCTAAACATAAGTGACCACAAATTATAGTGTTGAATTTCTGATATCTTGTATAGTTGTAATTAATGTTACAATTCTTAAAATATTTAATTAATTCCATTGGAGGTTTCAAATCCCCGAAGCTATCAAAATATTCACAGTAGTTGTATATTTTAACGTAAGCTACCCAATGTGTTCCTTCATTCTTAGAATCATCTAAATTAATGATACCACATTCAATCCGTTTCGGTATCTTGGGCAACCTATCTCTCATGTAAACTCCTCGAAAGTATGGGATGTGGTGTGCATACTTTTGGATGTCTATATTTGTTAGAGCACGATTAGGTAGCTTAAAATTCAGTTTTTTGGAGATTTTATATACAATCCTTTACCATTTTTATGTGTTTTAACGTATAAACCCTTGCCTAAATTCAGTGACTCCATAGCACGATTATGTCGTTCTGTTTCTCGCAAATTTTGTTGACCAGCTTTGTAATCATTAACTGTTTTCGCAATACCAGCCGCACCACCTGCTAATGCTCCTAAAGCCGATAAACCAGCAAAAATTGGAATCAAAGGTAGTACGCCTCCTGTTTTTGGTAATGGTATCACTCGCGGTACTCGAATCTTTTGCATGCAAGGAATTATTTTCCTTGCTGCTGAATAGGCAGCTTTAATTAATGTTTTACCGTCCTTGGGATTCAGTTTCTTTATTTTTGATTTTATTTTTGATACAAAACTTTTAAATGTTTTAGCACCAGATCCAGACTTCATTTTGGCTTTCATTACTTTACTTACTAACCATGAGCTAAGTTTTTCACCTTTACCAGCATCTTTCGATTTAAGCCTTTCTTTCGCCATGTTTAGTAATTGCAAATCAGCCTTGTGACGATTGTCTAAGTCTGTATGATTTGCATATGCTATATCGTGTTGCTTGCAAGCTTCGTCTAGCTTATTTATACCTCTATCACCTCGTGCTAACCGTTTGCTAAGTTTAGTTCCTGGCCCACAATAATTGTATCCTGGTAAATGAACTTCGAATGGTAGATTATTAATTATAGTGTTAACTAGTTCACCACCTTGCATTGTCCAAAGATTAATGAAGCAAAGATTACAATAATTAGTGTTTATATAGGTAACATAAAAATGATTTAACCCATTATAGCAGATTTATCAATCCAACTGTTTTCTTCTTTGTTTAAACCAAGCCATTTCACAAATAGTTTTGATCCTTTTCTTTTTAAAACCTTTTCAATCAGATAAACACCGGGACAGTAAGATTTTTGTAGTTCTTGCTCATAAAAAGTTCCTATTATGGGTTGATTTCGCTGGTCTTCTAGATAATACGTTAATGGGTAGGTATCATTAATTTTTTTTATGGTAAATAACTCGGTTGACCAATTAGGTGTATAACCTTTCTCAAAATTGTGTTTGTATTTACTGATGCGTACATAATCGCCTACTTTAAACTTAGGTTTCTTTGTATGGAGAGAGGATATTTTTTTTAATGTTCTGTTAATATTTTCTTTTATAACGTGTTCATTATATTTATTTACTTCAATCGGTTTATATTTAATAGTCTGATGCTTTGTATTATTATAGCTCTTTAATATTACTTCTAACGGTTGTCCTAACCACTTGTAGTTTCCATTGTAGCTAAAAGATTTATATAACTTATTTTTAATAGTTCTTATTAGTCTTTCAACAATCGAAGCTTTTTTGGTTGAAAACGTTGAGTAATGGTTAATATTGCTCGTCTTCATAAGATTCTGAAACGTGTTGTTATAAAACTCGGTCCCCATATCCGTTTGTAAATTAACAGGTCTGCGATTACTATCAATCAATATCCTTTGAAATGCATGAGTAACATCTTGTTTATTTTTTGATTTTAATGGTTCTGCCCAAGCATACTTTGAAAAGCAATCAATAACCACTAGCACATAATTGTAACTTTTATTATACTTTTTTAAGTTTTGCATGTCCATCAGATCGGCTTGCCACAAGTCATCAATTCCTTTTAAAATAACTGATCGCCTCAGGAAACTTCTTCGCGCAGCTTTATGTATTTCATTAACTATTTGCTGTTTTGCCATTAGAGAGATTTTTAATTAACTTGTCTACCTCCGCTTTGGTATAAAACTTGTCTTCGAAATGAATCAAAACGTCAGATGACTTTGTTTTTAAATAAGACTTAACTGCATTTTGCCCATCCAATATAATTTGAGAACGCAATGAAGAAATCAATCTATTGAATTCTTGTACCGTGAGAGCATTCATTCGATCTACATAATCCTTGTTCACAACTTCGTCTCCTTCTACGGGAGATCTTATTCCTTTCAGTCTAGTTGATTTTAAATCATAGTCCCCCGTTTCTGACTTGCACAGAGCGTTCTCATTAAAGTCTAGTAACTCTGTTAATCGTAATCTTTTATGAACGTGATGTCCAAATTTGTCTACGTTCATATTTAGATGTATATTAATGGAAGGTTAACAATAAAATGAATACATTTTTAAAAATCATTTATTTATTTATAATTTTATTTTCACGCAATTCTTCAATGATAGATATAATTTCATTGTTTACTCCAGTGTTACCAGCATCTCGAGAAGCTATCAGTAATTTTAACCTATTCACTAGTTCATTTGGATCATTCCAATATACAAAATCTGTATTCTTTTTCCACATTTTTGTCAATAACATTCCTTTTCCCTTCGGTAGAGGGTCTTGAATGGTACTTCGTAGTTTAAAAAGTGGCTTAATAACTTGTAAATATTTCTGTCCCTTATTACTTTTTATTGGTTTACTGGAATCATAGTCTCGTCGATGAGCATTTGTGTCGAGTAGCATTGACTTATAGTGTTGCATATCACAGTTGGTTACCAAACTTAAATCTACATCTTTCTTTAGCAACAACTGTTTCAAGCCAGGTGTATTTTGATATTTGCGCCCAGACACGATAATATATTCATCGCTGATTGTTATGTGAGCTGAACCTAGCATCAAGTTCCCATCCTTCACTCTAACACCATATGGGACCCCGGCGAGTGCTTCTGGTGATATTGACCAAGAGGATGTATCACCCTGTTTATTTTCAACTAATGATTGAAACGAACAATCACTTTCCTTGTCAGATTCATAGTCGTTGTCGACGTTACTCAGGTTTCCTTTCTGAGAAGCCGAATCAGTAAATGAAGTATCTGCTTCTTCATTTCCCGTGGTATGTAAACGAGGTGGTTGCTGGCTTGCATTTGCAATAAGGTTGAGAGGGTCTGTTACAGGCTTGAACACTGACTCCAGTGTATGTTTATAATCAATCTCAATGTCTTTCATTTTTCGTATTTTTTTCTTAACAGCTTCTGCAGCATCAACAATTTGTCTTTTTAATGATTTTTCCATTTTTAGATCTTGATAGATTAAGCGTTGTTTAATGAATAATAATATTGCAAAGGTAAGATACTTAAATATTAATTATTTTAATCAAATATTACAAATGTGTCAAATTTATTTCTGTAACATCCTTTATTTTTGGAACAATCCTTATTAATGACTACGTAACTGTAAGGTTCATTCCATATTTTTGAACACATTTCACGAAATTCTAGCCACGTCATATCAGTGTTGACATGTTCTTCATAAATATGTTTCAAATTAATTTCATCTTGTTTAAAAAGTATAATTAAGTTAGCATTGTCCCTAACTAACTGTTTAGGAATTTTACTATATGTCTGGTTAAGGTAAAAACAATCAATACATTTGTGTCTTCCCATCGCAAAGTAATCACGCATATTGTTTTGGTTTTCGCAAGCAACATCATCAAATATGATCACAGAATTAGGTTTTGCCTCCTGGACACTCAGTACTTCCGCATTACCATGATATTTCTGGAATGAGACACCAGAAACCCTTTGTAAAACTTGTTCTAAGAAGATGTATTTGGGTTGATGTAGAGTTTTCGAATAAACATAAACATTTTGAAATCTTAATCCATTCTCATGTATGAGAAGACCTATTAACAAATTAGTTTTTCCACAATTGGAAGGCCCGCAAATAATGCAACGTACAGAGGTAGGTAGTAGCTCTCCATGACGAGAACCAGTATTTTGAGGCTCAATACACACTGTTTTCACATGTAATGATTGTGGTTGTTTGACAAACTTCATAGTTACACATGAAACAAATAGATTAATAATGAGTCAATTAATTTGTTACATTCACATTTATAAATAATATTACGTCAGCAAACACTAAATAGTCTGTTCTCATGCTTGTTTGAGTTTTAAACTATTAACAATGCTCAGTGATAGAATACCATGGTAAACTGAACCGGTTAGTCGATTCTTGATTGTTGAGCGTCTTGAATCACTGTGTCAGTCAAGTCGATTGTGTATTATTGGACATTCTGAGGCACTGTCAAATGGTCCGTGTCGACCGTTCACGATTGGGCATTCTGGACCACCGGAGCGATGGCGAACTCGTTTCGCCGAGCGAAAAGTGGTCCAGAATGCCCAATAATATACTACTAGTGTTCATATCGAATTACTTATAAGTATGTACCGTAGCTGAATAATTTGTATCAAGTGTTATTGGATGAAGCAGGCACTTCTATTGTTTGAATGCATGTAAGTATCGGCTTTTTCTTTTAATTAGTTAACTTTATTGTAACGAGTGTCTCTAAGTTTCTCCATGCTTGGCAGTTCGTTCGTATCCAAGCTGTATATTTTAAAGTATTAACTCTTACTTCGTTGTTTGAATCCAACATAATGAATCGGAATGTGAAACCAACAATAGCGCAGCTACTTAAAATGTTTGAATAACTAAACATGTCAAAATTGTTCTACAAACTTATGAAAAATGCCCGTACATTTCTCACGGTACTTCAATAGGGCAACATTGTTGAGAGTTGAAAACAAAACAAGTCGCTAGTACGATTTGTTCCGGCCGTCGAATCCGACGCACCTCGCTCCAAATGTAAGTGGGCTAATTTGTAACATACGACAGATTTATGAGTTGTAAGGTAGTAACGCAGTAAGTACGCACTAAGCGAGAATAAGCGGGGAAAGCAGTTGATGGGTGAGACTTGGGCAACACTAAGCCTCGCATACCTGTGGTCGGTAACATAGACGTAGGTACGTAATTTACTATTTAGATGAGGTCGAGCGCGTGACTGAAGTGTAGCGAGTGGACAAGACTTTAGAAATTACAGCTCCTTGATATACCTATTTTGGTGTTCGCAGAACGACCATACATTTGTTAGTATAAATATTTCAAGTGTTGTCATTTTTCAGTTTCATTGTACTCGTCTGAATCGAGACACTGCAGTGCTGACCTAATGTATCGTTTATTGCTTTGTGTAAATTATCCTATAGATTAAATTTTGAATTTTTTATCCTTATTTTATTCAAATAAAGTGTATAGTCTATATCAGTCAAGGATAACGTAGCTTCATGTTAGAGAAAGAATTTTCTGTTTCGGACTCGTAGTTTCGGAGATTTGCGCGTTCAAACAAACAAAGTATTCAGCTTTGTAATGTAGTATTAAAGAAGTAGAAGTATCAATAAAACTTTGGCTTCGCTAAGGTAAAGTATTCTCTGAAGATGAGCTGAAATCGCACGGAAGTCATAATGTCTTTACCACAGTTTCTACGAAACTCGCGAATTTCAATCATTTCATAGTAAGCTCATTCGGACATGCTTTAGTACTTTTGATGTCAAGCTGTTTGAGGAAAAGCTTTGATGTGTTGACTCTAGTCTTTATCTTACAACTTACGAAACTTTGCAACCGTAAAAATCTCATTAACGGGACATAATATGGATGTGAGAGGAATTCTTGAAAGAGTGAGGAGGAAAATGTTCTAAAACCCGCCTTAGATGGTAATGATATAGTATTATGAGTACAATGACTGTAGGTAATTTGGTTCCTTCACCTTTACTCATCCATCAGTCATTACATTGGATTTGCGTTCGCAAATCATTTCATTTTTACCTTTTGGTACGGACGGAACCTTAGATATTGTATTTATACAAAGTGGGGATGATGATGCCAAAAAATAAAAATACTGGTAAAGTTCATAAGAATATTTTGAAACTATAAAATAAATCCTATTAACTAAAAAAATTCAATCATATTAAAGAGCATATTAAATGTAACCAAAATAGAACACCATTTGAAATATTGGTTTACTTACCTGGTGGGAAGAGCGGCAACTTTTTGCGCCATAATTTAATATTATTAATGCTCAATAGAGACAATTACACCGAATTATCAAATCCTGCCATGATACTTTTTTGTGCTATTGTCATCGCCACCTTGTATTTCTATAGACAGAACCATACATATTACTTATATATTTCTATGAACGGATTCCTTAAAAGCTAATAGGTATGTAAATGCTTACTAGAAGGATATAACTCTTAAGGCACTAACAAGCGACTTTTACAGATTTTAAACAGACAATCACGTTAAAATGTGTAGTGTAAATGATTTGAAAAAAAAAATGACAAACTAGAACATTCTCTTAATCATTTAGTATGTGAATATTTTTGATTAAGTTCATATTAAATAGTTTAATTAACTCGTGATGTTGTGTCTGACGCGGACAAAACATTGATAACCACACAAAATCTACCAGGTTTATTTAAACAACTTTCACCATCTGACAGAAAATTTTATTATCTATCTTTTAGTATACTTCTTTTTTATTAAGTTAAAGAATAGGTACTATCTTTTATTTAATTTTTTCGGCTAAGCTTTGAGAGTTTTGGACGCAACGCATACGATTCTCTGGTCGCTCAAGGTCGCCGGCGTATATCGTTGCCTTAACTCCAAAGTGTCAAGCCAGTGCTAATCAATGATTCTCAATATTTACCCTGGCAGCTGTCAGCTTCCGAACATGTTCTAAACTGGGAAACGTCGGGATATGACAGGTGGTTCACCTACAGGCTACAACATGTTCTGTTATCTGTCGCGTGACCACGTGTCGTGACAGTTCTGAACTGTTATCTACGCACTTTTAGGAGCCCCACTGTTTATCATGATTTATTGTAGGTAGGTACATACCCTATAATAGCTTGTCTGATTCTTTATGACTTGTAGTTGACAAATCGTTGGCAGTATTGGCATGAAGATAATAAAGTTTGTTTCTTTTTAACTACCAAGTTTAAAAGGTTAGATAGCATGTATCATGTAGGTTAATTGTATTAGTTCGAGGATACTAGCAAAATATTAATTGGCACCTTTATCTGAGGTGAACTTGAAAACTGGCACAAAAAATATAAATAAACAGCCGCGTACATAAAAGGAAAACAAGTTTTACCTTTTGGTACGATCTTCATTTTAAATGCAATTTACATTTATTGCTTACTCATCTTTAAAATACGATTACGCGTTATTGTCGAAGGTGGAAGGTGCGAATGGTTGCGTATAACTACACAGATAAGGCGCGTACCAGTTGTCGCGCAGGACAAGGTCTCGACACACATGCGCTTGCGACGGTGTTGCCAGAATGCACCTTATTTTGGCAATGTATTAATTTGAATGTGTCAAAAATTTTAGGTTTTTTAATGAGTTACAACTACAGTGCCTGAAGTCCTCTCAAAATAATGAAATCTACAAGTTTGGATTTGGTCTTATTTTTAATTTGGCACCTTGTTAGGTAATAATAATTTCATGAACTACCTACCTACCAGGTTTCGAATGTGCAAGGGAGACACTCTTCATCATAAAAATATGTTCTCCCACAATTCAGACTTTACCGTTCTGCAATTCAGTTTGCTTTACTTGGCCCGTTGAAGACCCATTTGTTGGTGTATCAGGTATTCTTCACCACTCTTCACGTTTTTAGATCTTCCCCTGATTAAAAATACAGCAAATATTTTTTTATATCTAAATGGCAACACATCCGGTGTACCATGACCTACCACCGTATAACGGGATGCATTTGACTTTCAGTGTTTATTTGCTTTTAAAATCCGCCGCCGACCACAAAAGTAATGAGCTATTTGCATACCGGCGAGTACTGTTCACCTAACTGTATAGCCATTAGATATTACTTATAAAAAAGCTATTAGAGACCTAGTATTTGGATTTGTACACATACCGTCTTATTAATAAACGCGCGAGTAAATTGCACAGTATCAAGTTTCGGTTTAAATATTTAATCATATTATAGTTTTCGCGGTTTAAGTTAGTTTGGCATAAATTATCTGGGTTTATTGTGTTTACTGGGAATTAAATAACTTAGATCTGTTACGGCTAAAACCCGAAATGCGGCTATACCTAGTTCTAACCGGCTAGAACTGGGTGTATCCGGTAGCAGTTGGTTAAACTTAGGTGTAGCTTGCGAGCTCGGGACTTGGGGCACCAAACCATCGAGCAGAAGAAGGCGGTCGACCTCAGGTCGACAAAGCCCCGTTGCGCGTGCTCCTTTTTCTGTCTGCAGGGTAAGAAACCTAACCAAACCAAACCTCGGGGTGCCCATGTCGTCGGTGTGCGGCTGCACCTAGTTCTAGCCGCTATGATGAAGGCTAAACCTAGTTCTAACCGAAGATAAGTAGGATACACCTAAGTTTAACCAACTGCTACCGACTACACCTAGTTCTAGCCGGTTAAAACTAGGTGCACTTCGGGTTTTAGCCGTAACAGATCTATGCATTTATACTGTAGAAGCAGTAAGAGATTTTTTTTTAGAGACTAACTGGTGCCCTCGTTTCCGCCTGCTAGACTTCAGAATTAAGCAAAAGTACCTACTAAATTATGTAAGGGGAACACAAAAACGAGATAAAACTTGAAACCCTCTAAATATTATATTTTTCATACAAATCTCGCCATGATTCTTTCAACTAATTCTGTACGCAATAGATAATATAATTCCATACTAAAATCATTATAAATGCGAAAGTTTGTCTGATTTTTAGCTACCTATGTAGATAGGTAGCTAAAAATCAGACAAACTTTCGCATGCACCTACTCTAACTATGAGATCCAATCCAGAATAGGTCAATGACTAGGTGGATTTTTGTATTTGGACTATTCGCTATAAGTTGTAAAATATTTGTCTTGCATTCTATGGCCTCAGAGACTTGGTTGATAAGCCGTGAAGTTTATATTGTGCCATGGATCCCTTGACAACATTATTGTTAATAGCTTTTATCCAATAGCTACCGATCTAGGCAAGACAATCAATCAATTAGACAAGTCTTAGCAACAAAAAGACTACTGTTACCTATTATAAACATGGACATAAACATACGGAAGATGACCCATGATCGACATTGATCAAATGATCATCAATCATCATTGTTTATCTAACAAATCTGCTGTACATTAATAAAGCCTTGAGAGCTAGTGCAGCTAAAAATATACCAATAGAACTGTGAAGATCTAGAACTGAAACATTTATACAAGATGTCGGTCATCAAATGTTTAGTGGGTGTAAATGGAAGGAAACTATAAGTATATTGTTGCTCCGAAGATAACAAAGATTTAGTGAATTGTCAAATTCAAATTATTACCACTGAAGATAATAAAATATTAGTAAATAATGTCATCATCAGTATCTGAAGATTTTATAAAATAAAAGAAGAGAGAAGAATTTATAAAATAAAGTACACTAACAGCATATATAAACATTGGCTTAACAGTATTTAGAAGGAGATCATACTTCTAAGAAGTTTCGAGTTTGTCTAATGTCCATTTTCCACGTTGTAATCACCAGCGCCGTCTTGAAGATTAGCAACTTTCTGTTGTGACAGTCTGGTTACTAATTTATTACCACTAACTAATCGTGTTATCCTATTTTTACTTCGCCATGTATCTAGTCTTAGTTAAACAATAAACTTTATTATTCAAATTTTCTGAACACCAAAAGATTCCGATAGTCACAACACATAACATGATTATGTCAAATTATTATTAGGTTAATAGTCAACCACATATGATTACAAGAAAGGCTCAACCTGCGGTAGCAAATGTTGCAGCCAAACCAAACTGCGCTTGTAATTCTTTTTAGCTTCGTTTTAACGAATTATGTAACCTACATTCGCATTTAGGTCCATAAAACGAGTTTGTTTTGCTTTTACGCCTATCTGGCGTACCGAAGGGCAGAGGTCTCACCTTGCTGCGTGCCGATCAACGTGGCGCGTGCCCCGGCTGCCGCATGGTGGATTTAAATACTTTCCTCTCTTTATAATAGGGCCTACTACCTGCACTGTAATAAAACTGTTACGATATTCGAAACCATTTCTGTGACATTTCTACATAAGTATTATTATATCTAATGCAGAATCGATTTTAGTTTTCATATCTAAGAATGACTGCAGGTTGAGAGGATGTAAATAGGCAATCAAGAAAATTGGACATCCCAGCTTAAAATGTATGTAGGATATATGAAATGTGCCGTTTGATGTGCATTTTGGTTCGTTAACATTTTGAACGTCATGTAGGTCACCAGTGACCTACGCTAGTAGAGGTTTTACCTTCGATATTTTTGCCCCGGCATTTAAAGGCTTAAAAATAGCGTAGTCTATGTCCTTCCCCAGTTCCCCATAGGGTTCAAGTTATCTTCATGACAAATTCGTCAAAATTGGTTCAGCCGTTTCATCGTGAAAGCGTAACAGACAGAGTTACTTTCCCATTTATAATATTACGTATGGATATAGATAAAGAAAGAGTCAGTGCGATTTAATTTCCATTTCATCAATATAACTTCAAAGGATTCCGCATCATTGTTGACGTCAGTTTTCTCCGCAGACCACCTGCACCGTAACATGTCCTGGTTACTTCATACGACACCCATGGGAAATGATGGTGCAACGTATTCAGTCGTGACCACAGCATAATATTATGGTGGTGCCATTCAGTGTTACGCTAACTAATTCGTGCAAACCGACCACAGTGACAATGCTTGCATTTCATCGCAGCCACCCATGTGGTATATATAAATGAAAACATTTAATGATTTAGAAGTGTGAGAAGTCGTGTAAAATGCATTTAAGAAGTTATAAAATAATTAACAGGTTGATTAATTATAACGTTAATTTTAAGTTTTGTGCAATAAGAGCACGGAAATTGGTTTCGTTTACTTGGGATTAAAATAGTTACACATTGAATACAATAGTAACAAAAACAATAATTACATAATAAATTAGAAAATTTACAACTATAACAAACAAAACTGCAACTACATATTACTAAAAATTGCTCCGCAACGCCATCATCTATGAATGTGCCTAAGAGACTGGCGCATTGCCACGTTGGGTGGCAATGGCAATTCTTCGTCTCTGGGGTCACAGGAAGTGCCAACCAACCGTTTGGACATTTCCTTAAAAAGGAGATAGGCACTCTGACCCCACTGTGTGTTGTAAATATTTTACATTATTGTACATAGGTATTTTCATTTTTTATTTCCTTTCACAAGCTGTTTTGGTCAAAATTCGGGCAGAAAAATTATTTTCGACTGAATTGTAACGGGATCGATGAATCATCTCCGTCTACCAGTAATGAAAAGCGTGACTCTACTGATGTAAATAGTGATTTATTTATTGTTACAGCAATCTATTTACACAATAGGTCAGATATTACGATTTCTTGTTCCCAAGTGAAATCTAATTGTAGTACGATAAACGAAGACCAATTAGAGTTGCACCATCGATCTGCGCACGATTCGATTGTAAGCTGTTAGGCAGATTTGTCACGTTTGCGGGCTAAGGCTACGTCTAGATCGCGACCTTAGAGAGTCTATTTATTATCTTTAAGTCTAGCCAAATATGTAAATACTAGACATGGTTATAATAATAATAATAATATATGGGGACATTTTCACACACGGCCATCTGACCCCAAACTAGGGAGACCCTGTACTATGGGTGTCAGACAGCTGATATACATACACAAATACTTTTTTTTTTTTGTAAATACATACATATATAGATAATAATAATAATAATAATAATAATTGTATGTAATACATTCGAAATCTCAGATAAGGTTATTAGATAGAATGCTTTTAAAGGATTCATCCACTGAGCCTACCGAGGCCCACTGGTGGACATACAAGTTGCGCTTTTGTAACATAACATTGTTTATCTACAGATATCCATCCAGTAACACAAGTTAAATGTTTTTTTGGATATCAGAGTTCATACAAAGACTGCTTATAACACTAATGGTTATATAATTGGAATATGCTAGTATACTTACGCATGGTGTTGTTTGTAAGTGTTTGATTGTTCAACCATTTTTTTGTTCAATAAATAAAAATCTTAAATGTTAGTAACTATGTATCAGAATTCTAGAATATTATACAGTATGGAACTGTTTCACTCTATGTTGGTTTTTAGTGGTTCACCCAATAAAGGGTATGACCTATTTTCTAAACTATGATCTGTTAGATAAATTAGTTTACCTACTTTAGTCTTAAAGTCAAAAGTGTCTAATTAATTCCGACGTTGCTAACTATAGTTCATCTAGGAAGAGTTACAAGTTCTGTTTTAAAACGAAAATAACTTTACAGTGTTTCGAAATGAAGAGGGAACTTGTGAAACCAGTGACGGTTTATTCGTTCCGGAGTTAATTTTCTTATAAAGACATTCTTCCTATTATTTTTGCTGGCTCTATTCCCATTGACATAGCTAAATAGATCTGATAAGATTTCGTACAACTTACAGAACCCCCTCCTACGTTTTCGTCTTTTCCGATATTTTGCAAGGCATGATATGAGAAGTACTTAGGTAATAAAAAAAATATTGACATGACTTTGTAAATACAGAGTGCTATAAACTAGTCGTATTTATAGATTCTGTCTCTTAAGGCGCTACCCCGACCAAAAGTGCGTTTTTCTTCGTTATTCAGGGGCTATTAACTCATTAATTAAGAGAAACGCAAACTACATCTAAAAGCATATTATTGATGTTCAATATCCTATCATCACATTCCACTTCTTATTTTTTTTATATATTATATACCTAAATCTGCCTGTAAAAAATGACTAAAATAATTAAAAACAGGTATCTTTTGCTAAAGTTGACGTGCTATTAATTTGAGGATTTCACTAATAGATAGGTAACTTAAAAATCTTTATAATTCACGTTTTATTTTATTTCAAAAGATCGTTTCTCTTTTTTTATAACAAAAAAACCCAAAAATTGTGCGAATTTCGATTATGCGGCAAAGCGGTAATGTATGGTCAAGGATATTTGGTCAGGGAAGCGCCGATAGTAGCCATTCACTGTTTTACAGGAGACAGTGTCTTAAAAATAAGACACTACATATTACGTCGTGCTGACTAAGCTAGCATATTTATTAAAGAAAATAATGAGCAGTCTACTAATTCTACAGTATCCAGACAGCAAAATGGTGACCAAATATTAGTGGTCAGTAAAACAATGCTATTCATATTATAAACAAAACATTTGCTGTTTTACTTGGTAATGCAACTAATGTTTAATCTCCATGATAAAGGAAATTACAGGAAAACAAAACTGCAAGCTTATCTTATCGGGAGGTAATAGTCAATGAAGGGAAATGGGCTACATTTGTAAATAAGGGCTTAGTTTGCCGTGCTTAGTTGCCGAAGTTTCGTGTTTGACTCTGAAGTGGAAGTGGAGTGTAATTAAAGCCTATTGGACCTCTTCTGCATTTATGCCAAATATCTTGACTTGGAAATATATAGATGAAATAATAATTATTGGACTAGGACTATAAACATTTTAACTGTGTCCCTGCAATCCCATCAATATGGATATACCTTACTATTGTAAGAAACATTATTTACCCTGATCCTAAGAGTAGCCATCTTTGTTTCCTAATCAGCCAATGCTGGTGTAGCAATTACAATATTAAAGACTCAGACCAATAAAAAATATTAATAAAAAATATTAATTTTTATTGGTCTGAGATTAAAGAGTATCAATTCAATCTTAATTCAAATCTTGCCACAGCATTTTACGCCGCTATGCTTGCCAGTTGACAATAAAACTTCAACAATACACTTCCTCCGTCTGTTAGTTTCCTACGTAATTGAAGTAACGCAGTGACATAATTGAGACAATTTTCTCATTCTATTTCTGTACCTAAGCCAATTTCAATCCTAAACGGTACACGCTTGCAATTTACTAAGCTTTATAAATTGTGACCTCCTTGGCCTAATAACGTTTTGTGGTTCCATTAGGAGCAAGGACTCAAATTGGCATATTTTTTAACATTACAAACTAGGTAGGTATGTCTGCCTACTCTTCTTTAATAATTGTATCATCTGCCTACTTCAATTCCACTTTTGTTTCTATCTGAGTCTGATGAATCAGATCTAAGTGAATAAAAACTAAATTAAAAAATAAAATAAAACCCGCATTACATAAAAGCGATTATTTAAAAAGTCCATAATAATACCTTTTGTTGAGCCATCAAATATTTGTTCGTTGAAATGGCGCTATAATGTCGCAGTCAGACCCTTCATTTAATTGACTATCTATTAATTTACCAGCATTTCTGACCAACTTGCTTCGATACGATCAAATTTTTGTTGCAAATAGTTACCATGAGTTCGCTATTTCCCGACTAATTCACCTTTCAAACAAAAAAAAAACAAAATCGAAATCGGTTCATCCGTTTGGGAGCTACACTCACACAGACACGTCAAACTTATAACACCCCGTCGTGTTTGAGTCGGGGGTAAAAACTGCTCATTGCTCACAGCTGACACGAGGAAATTAATATACATACAAAAAAAAATGTACCGGCTTATTATTGTCCCACTGCAGGGTAAAGGCCTCTTCTCGTACAGAGATGACAATCCTGTCTTCTCTGTACGAGAAGAGGCACACTCACTCAAGGTGGATCGTTGATTTCAGACTTATTTTATATTAAATCCAGGTTGCCTAATGTTGTTTTCCTTCACCGATGAGTGATGTTCAAGATAAACTTGAAAATACATGAAATAGAAAATGGCACATTGGTACTTGCCCGTGCTCGGTAGCTAACTCAGGAGCTCGTGCAACTTTCATTATCATCATCATGTCAACCTTTTGACGCCCACTGCTGGGCATAGGTCTCCCCAAGGGCGGGTTTAGCCGTAATCGCCATGCTCGGCCGATGCATGTTGGCGATCGCAGTAGGTGTTATGGTACACAGGAGAACGCTGCTGCCAATCCACTAGTCACTATCCCTCTGTCGCTTTTTACAACACCCATGGGTAGAAATGAGGTGGTGTTATTCGCGGCCGGCACCACATAACTTATTCGCGGCCGGCACCATACGGCTTATTCGTGCAACTTTACAAAATTACTATAATAATTTCTCTCTAAAGAGCTTGCCAATTTTGGTCAGTGATTAATTACAAAACCGTAGCATATGATTAGTAAGACACGCAGTTTCAATTTTTTTACAACTTGGTGGCAATGTCAACTTACATCATTATTTCTTTCTTTTAAAAACTTGGCACATAATATTTTAACGTCAATCAAGAAGCTGTAAAAGATGTGCAATTTCAAATGAAACATCAGTAGTCTTCTTTTTCTCTTTACGGATGTTTTGTCACGACGACAACAGTTCGTGGGAGGGCCACATTTGTTCCTGCGGGATGCGAGAAGCCACCCAAAAGATACAAAATAGCAGTTGTAAGACATGTTACCTTTACACAGAATTGCTTCACTTTATTTGTGTTCAGGGCTGGCAAAAAAGGTTTTATTTTCATTTTGACCTCACGTCACAATAATAGGATCGAATTTCAATAATATGTATTGAAATTTTACTTTACGTTACGGCAGTGATTGTAATTTAACAAAGGATTAGGCAGTTGAAGAACTATAGGTACCTTATGATATTGATAACACGGGACCGGGACCGGGACCACGGTCCCGGATTCCATTATTGTATTTATAGATAGAATCCGGGACTTCGATCCTGGTCCCAAAAGACCAACGACCCGATAACACTTGGTACTACTTTAATAAACCTGGCAGAAAATTAAGTGTGAAAATTTCTTCTGACGAATGTAAACGTACTGGGGCAATAGAACATTGCCAGCAGCAAGTATCGCTCACTTACGAAAAATGCATATGAACCTTGCCAAAAGGTCCCTCTATTCTCAAACATATCTACCGTCAGGGCAGCCCTGGTCATGCCAGGGTAAGTTCACAATGACGGTCGTCGTCTCGGGAACCAGTGGTTGTACCGGTGACCTATGAGCTCAGGAGACTTACCTTTTAAGGGCCGGCGCCGGCCGCAGCCGTGTCGCAAACGTGCGCAAGCGATGCATGCTTCTTACCTGTTCAACATGTCACATTGAGGTCACCAATTGATTCTGGAAGTCTCAAAATCATGTTTTTGTAATGTGTTCTGTGTAACAATTTTTATTAGGTACTAGGCACCCGAATTCCAGGTACATAAATAGGTTTCTGAAAACGGAATCTAGACCAAGACTAATATCTAACAAAAATGCGAACCAAAAGACAAGCGTCTAATCCTAAGCGCTGTTGCTAAAGCACCAGTAGATCTGAAACACAAGACAAACCAGCTTTTTAGACATCTATCGGTAAATAAACCGTGAAATAAGTGCACGTACCTACTGTCCAAACACCTATTTGATATTTCAAGGACCATTGTAAAGCGATAAACTCATTGACACGCTTCTCGTGTAATATCGGAAGCGAACGCGTGTGCGCATGACAATAGCAACAACACACGTAAAAGCTTAGTGTTATTAATTATTTATAATGTTAATAATACGATCACATTGCGAATTTGTGCACTGATCAGCTTACCATTTTTGTACTACAAGCCGATATTTGTCATATTTTACGAGTGGTAGATGTTTTGAATTGATGATGGCTTGAAATTATACAGCAACATTATGATTTATATAAGTACTTAGGATTCATACTGTACATACCTATGTATTTGGATTTATTATCGTCATAATAATATCAGAAACCTAATATATTATCTTAAATCAGTAGATGATACATAGGCAGATATTGTTAAAGAACAATATAGGGTAGTGGCACCAATAAATGACAAGCACAATTTAGTGAATTTTTCGAGAAAGCGTAACTGACAGAGTTTCGCATTTATAATATTTAGTATGGAAGTATGAATAGCCATGGTCAATCATGTAAATCAGTATCTATTTGGTAGGCCTAGCACAACTCTTTACTTTAGGTAATGTTTTGTCTGATCCTACCGTGATCGTACTTAATCTTTTTTTCTCTTTACAGTTGGAAAACGTTCAATGCTGTTTGGACTTCCTTCACGCACAAAAAGTCCAGGGATTAGAACAAGTAACAGCTGCGGACATCCGGGATGCGAAACTAAAAGCAGTATTAGCACTATTTTTTGCGCTTAGCAGGCATAAACAAGCGACTAAACAGAGAACAGCGCCATCTAGCGGAAATGCTACGAACGCCGGAAAGAATTCAAGCGAGGATGTTTCATTGAGTGCAGTACAACGCATAACAGGTGGCAGCAGTTGCGATGAAATATTAACAGCGTGCTCCAATAACGTCGAGATGACGACGTTAACAGCAAACAGGTAAGTCGTTGGTAATCTAAATTATCCTTTTTAATTTCATGTTTTTATTTTTATTAATAGAATTCACAATTATATTACGACACTAGCGTCATCTATTGACGTGATGTATAACTCAGTAGCCACTGTTGAACACTAAGCAGTGCAGTTACTCGACGCTAGATGGCTCTCGTACAAATGTTTAGTTTACTCAATTCGTACTGTATGAATGACTGAATTTCATAATGTTCAAACATAAATGAAACTTAAATGTTTATTTATAATTTTAAGTTTTACCTATTTCTCCTAAATTGTTTTAAGCTTTTATGGCGGACCTGTAAGTTGAATAATAGCAACAGCAGGTCAGCTATTGATATTTATCTAAATATTTACAACAGTTTGATGTGTGTTTTTTTTTACAAAGTACAAGTTACATTAGTAAGTAGGTATTTAAGAATTCGGAAGTTATTTTAAGTTATATATAAAAAGTTATTTTCATAATCAAGAATGCGGAATGCAACAAGATAGAGCATAATTAAATTATGCTTCGAAGATAATTTTTAATAACCTTTCGCTACCATTTCATAACGCGTACCGTCGTAACTTACGTATCGATACTTATCTATACTTTAATATTAAAAAACTGAAGAGTTTGTTTGTTTGGTTGAACGCGCTAATCTCAGGATCTACTGGTTCGAATTGAAAAAATATTTTTGTGTTGGATAGTCCATTTATCGAGGAAGGCTGCAGGCCGTGCCGCGCGAAGCCGGGTCGGATCGCTAGTCTACCTTAATGACAAAATTAAAATTTTAGTCGATACTCTGAGTGTTTGAAAATAACTTTAGCTTTAACGTTGGTACGGTAGAGTAGGTACCTAGTACCTAGTTTGGTTGGTAAGTTGGTAGGTACTTATGACCGTAAATAGATAGGTAAGTATAACGTAGTACAGTCAACAGCAAAAGTAGATGATCAAAATCAGACACGGTCTGAATCAATCAAACACAGTTCTGACGCGAACTCCGTTCATTAGTATTGAATTTCTGATTTTGATCATCTACTTTTGCTGTTGACTGTACTAAGCTGTTTCAAAGTTTCACCAACTGTTTAGAATTATTTTCGTTTTCAGTTCTGAGCAGTTCCGAACTTGAGCGCGCATTTTACCTATAAATAGACATGCTTCCGAGCTACGCCGCTTTGGAAGTCTTTTTATTACTTAACTATGTATTTTATAATCTAATTTAAAATAAAAATTTATTCTTAACTCCCAAAACGTCATTGATATTATGATGAATATTGTAAAATCTGCTAGTTTACATCGTTCTAGCTACAAAATAATTTAAAATTCTTAATTGTAAACGGGGTATGATTCCATCAGAGAAATTCTTTTGATTTTAGAAAAATACGCTTCATTCTGAAATTCTAACTTGTAAAGCTCAAAATACCTACCGCAGAGAAAGCTATAATTCTTGCGTACTGGCCGCCCAGTGACATGTCTATTTCTGACTAGCGCCCTCTATTGGCGAGTTGCCGAGATGAGCTGCAGGTTTACTCATGTTCTATGTTAGTAAACAAAGACTGCACTTGGCAACGTGAACTTGGGACAAGGACCTTTTGTAGTAATACATAGTTT
The DNA here is from genome assembly GCA_947361185.1 of Charanyca ferruginea. Lineage (NCBI taxonomy): Eukaryota > Metazoa > Arthropoda > Insecta > Lepidoptera > Noctuidae > Charanyca > Charanyca ferruginea. Next base: position 11,696,944 of record OX376059.1, on the reverse strand, counting down.
AATTCTTCGACTTTGGCAACATTTTGTAGACGCGAGAAGAAGTGAAATCTATGTTTGACTTCGTGAATGGTGCAGCTCGTATAATTTTATGTTTCAAGCGAAAAACGTTTTACATAGCTAGATAGATAACGTACACTGTCCAAAGGCCCTGAATATATTTTACGATTCTTAAATTATCAGAAGCTTCTGTCTATGAAGAAATAAATCAGAACGCAAACTGGTGCACCGGAGCTACCTATCTAATTTAATGTGTATCACCTCTAGTGACGGTTATATACAACCAATATTAAATTCACCTACTCATTTCACAATATTACTACATCCAACTTAACCCTGAGAACCACCAAATCTCCCATAAAACTAACAACAGGTAGCAAGTAACACTTTAAGAGCCTAAAGGGCTATTTACATGTTAATAAAAGCCGTTGTACTGCGGCTGACGGCCCTCAGCCCTCTTGACATCGGTCAATGCTTCCCTGATTGCAAGCACAATGCGAGGATGTCACGTCAGGAGTCCCGAACTTGACTCACGACAAAGAGCTAACAAGCCATTGTTTGTCATTTGTTGCGTCGCCCGCTTGACTGAGTAGCACGTGCGCTGTTTTGTATCGGTAAAAAACGTTTTCTTGATGGAGTTTATAATGTGTTTTTGGTAGATGCCTCAGAAGAAGTTTTAACATATGATTATAAAAAACTTTTAAACGGTTGGGACTCCGAAGTATGTATAAATAATATACTTACTTCTTGGTTGGGACTAAATAATTAAATTACTTGTTTTATAATAATGCAAAATGGGTTGGTTACTCATATCTTAATAGCGCTGAACCACTGCTGGGCAAAGGCCTCCAAGTTCTTTCAGTTATCCGGCGCCACCTGGAGCCCGTCCTTGTGGTACGCGCCCAGGTCATCTCGCCACCTCTTTCTGGGCCGTCCTCGGCGACGCCGCTCAGTTTCAGGCACCCATTGCGTGCGACTTTCGCTCAGCGTTCACTCTGCATGCGGCTGACTCTGCACTTGAGCCTGGCAGCCTTTTTGCCAACGTCGGATATGCTCGTTTTGGAACGCTGCGTGGTGTTCCTGATTTTGTCCTGTCTTTTTACTCCCAAAATACTACGCTCCATTGCTCTTTGGCAAACTCTGAGGCCGAGGCAGAACTTTTGCGACTCGGTGAGCGACAAGCGACCTGCTACCTATATTTCCTACATCCTATTATTTTTTTGAGAATAAAGTATTTAAACTTATATTAGAGCTCAGCAATAACAGTTGAATGCATCCGAAACATATTATCCTTAGAAAAGATTTAAAATTAATCAGCGTTTAATCATTAAAAATATTTACAAATACTTCAAAAATGAGATAAATTTTGACGTCGTGTCGGAATTAAAATTTATTGAAATCAAAGCTTTTATTTTTCGTCTGCAAATATTACTTAGACCACGGCGTAAAATAATATAGAGATGTCAATGTTTTGTTACCCAAATCCACCGTAAGCTGTTGACAAAAAAAAACAGATACGGTTAATGATTTTCTTACTTAGCACTACATAATCACTATAGTCTTTAACTAATCAGTTGAAAGCGTTTTCCAAATCAGTGCTTAAGTAAATGTTTCTATTTTCGACCCAAAATATTCGGATTAAAACATCAATAAAACATCTAATATAAAATTAAAACCGACAATCACAAATAAGGGTGGCTATGAAATAGGTCTACTTAAAAATAAAAAGAAGATTCTGAAAAATATTTTTGGAAGTAACATCAAAGCAAAAGTGAGTGCATTCCTTGCCAAAGAAAACCGGTTCACGCTTAGAATTCTGCCAGTTTTTCACATAGGTGAACAACCGAGGGCGCACGTTCATACAATGGGACCACTTTCCTTACCGGACCGGCCCATTTAAGGGCCCGGGCCCGCCGAGAGACCAACTGGATACCTTTTATGTGCCCTGGGTAAACACTTAAAACAGATCATTAAAGTATAATGATGTAAATTGTGTAACATCAAATGTCACTGTGACATTCAACGTGATGCAATATTTAATCTGTGATAGTGATGTTATGGGCCATTCTTTTTTTTTTGGAGTACATTTTCCCATCTGGATTTCGATCTAGTTGATTATCTTGTCGTTTTCTGAACTTCGAATCAAAGAAATACGAGTTTTAGTTCCCATTTTGAAGAAATACTAATAGGTACTCTCCCACTTCCAATAGAGTCTATTTAGTGGGAAGAATGTAATTTTTAAACAATGCATTCTCCTAGCGAAATGTAGAATATTATACATGCCTAGCGATACTGTATTTATTTATTCTATTTCGTTTGATGTTGAAGAAAATGTTTGTAAATAAGTAGGCGTATTTACAAACATTTTCTTCTTCTAATTCTTCTAGTAAGTAGTACAAAAATCATCACAAGTAAAACAGCCCGCACACGACTGCCATTATTATTGAATTATGAATATAATGGTATATCATTGGATACTCTGGGGAATTGTCAAATATTTCAGCATGTCAGTTGCTCATATTCGTCAAGGCATCTTGTTTCAAAGGAATCTCGAAGGAGTTAACAAGACCGAAGAAATATAAATGCACACGTACACCAAGAGAAAGCTATAAAAAATAAAACAAATGGTTAAATAAGCGTAGTCTTAAGGAGTAAAAGCAAGGAGGAACCCATTCAAACGAATTACCTAATTAAAAAGAAATATTCGCTTTGACTTCTGACTCCCCGATCAATCGTAATCGATCCGAAAAATGTTCGAAACTTAATTCTCAAAATAACGGTTTCATCATGACAGATGACAGAATCATCGCTCATTTTAAATAACAAGTCGGCTTCGTCTCCTGCCGCGATAAGTGTACAATTACTGAGGGCTGAGGGGGCCAGGGTTCGAGTAGCCAATTACGGGTGATAAGAATGGTGGTTGGTGGTGTGAACTTAAGAGCTCGTATCGAATTTCTCGTGGAGTTGTCAACATAAACACCGGCTTAGGCTCGATAATTGGTGGGTAGAATAGTTTCTAACCCCTAGATGCGAAGGGTGGGATCGTCTGCGGCTTTAGAACTCTTTTGTATTAAGACACTAATTGATATCTCATCACAGAAATTAAGGCTTGTTTCTTAAATTTCATAATCCTTAACGCAAATAGTATCATCCTTTTAAAACATATCGCTTACGACACGAAAGCCGACCGCTACTGCATTTCTTGGTATGTTTGTGCTGTCAGCAGCCGCGGCGTGTCATGGCGAGTTTGTTTACATATCCCTCGCGCCGCTCGTCACTATCGTCTGTCTATTCCGTCAACAAACATAATTCTCGTACTTCGGCTGCGCTCTTTAATGGTAATGGCATACACAAATACCCATGATGGAGGCTAGTTTAGGGTTCTGTTGCTGCTTTTCGACTTTGGATAGAGTAGAATAATGCTCTTGTAGTTGTATAACATGAGTAGCCAGTCAACGATTCTTCCGAGTACGTCCTAAATTAAGTTATCTCTGAAATGAATTATGCAAAAACGAATACCTTCTTGAAAGAGTAACCAGAAATTGGCCATAATATATTATTATAAAAATATAATTTTGATAAATTGTTCAAAAAAGAGTTAGTACCCACAAATCAACACCAATTAGCAGAAAGCAAAAAGAAAAACACAACGCAGCATCTGAAAGCTATAAATGGAACTCCCAGAAACTTTTAAAACTGGCCAATCAAAATTGATTTAAGTAAATCCGTCAGAAACACGAAACTCCATGGCGAATTTTTGTAATAGGAAAATGTCTCCGACAGACGATTCGTTTTACGATCGACGTAGCTCGAGCTTGGCGGCCCCTGTTGAAATATCCACTTATTAAACTGCACTCTTTATTGCTCGTAAATTACGCCTTATGAGTTCAATGCTTCGTTTAATCCAACTGTTGTTAGGAATGGACAATACGTGCTGCTCTTAAGACTTGGTGTCGGTTGAAGCGGTGAAAGGCTGTCTGAAGATGAAATGTTCTTGAAAGATTTGGTGTTGAAGCTGAAAAAGGAACAGAAATATTGATTAATTACTTATCTAATTGTGGATGAAGTATTTAAAAGGCTGTTTTTGTTTGTGATCTAATATTAAAAAAGAAAAAGTCTTCCTTAGCACAATTCTTGTATTTTGAATTGAAATTATAAGATTTTTTTTTTCTTTCTGCAACAGCAAATACAATTTAATACAAATCTTGATACTTGTTTGTTGTGATGTTAGACTTTACTACCTATAGGTACAATTTAAAAAAGTTGCAATTCCCGTGTTCCTCTCTGAAACTTAACAGCCCGCATCGGTACCGAACCCCTATAGCAAACTCCAAACTTTCACGTGTAAAAGACGATAAGAATTGTGTCTACAAAAATATATCTCTCTTGAACAAAATAATAGCATTAACTTGGTTTACCGATGTTTAGCTCGGTGCGGTGGACCGATGACCTGAAGCCAAGATGGTGGTTGAATGCGGAAGGCAGAGGACCGGGAAAATGGCGCACCATGGAAGAAGCTGTTGTCCAACAGTGGACTACTATAGTAAGCTGAAGTGATGATAAACAATTTAATTAACTGAGACTGGAAGGTGTTACCTAGGATATCATTTAGTGTTTCATCATCATCATCATTTCAGCCGAAAGACGTCCACTGCTGGACATAAATGCCTCCCCCAAGTCTCGTGCCGGTCCCGTGCGACTCACATCCAGCGGATCCCGATTCAGTGTTTACATTGATTCAATTTGGTTGAGTGATCCATATTAAAAACCATGTCATATAACTTACTGTAATAGTTCAGTACATAAATGTCTCTAACATAGTCCCATGCCATCGACACCGCTTCAAAAATATAATTCATATTTTCTCACGTTCGTGTTATAAATCACTGGATGCTTTTAGATGTTCCACGAATAGTATTAATCCGTTTTACAAGCGAAAGGGGAATTAGTTGATTCTACCGAGCCGACACATTTCCGCATTGTTTCAAAACTTCGAACAGTTGTTATTTTAATTGATTTTATGAGAAATTGGGGACAAAGAAATTAATTCTGGCGTTCGATGAGATGGTTGCGACATATTTATATTAGTTAGTTGAAGTTAGTTGTGCGTTTCGTTGAAGTTTGACTGTGGGCCGCACTGCAGCAAATTCCTGTAATGTGGGGTGAAATGTGTCCCCGTTTACATTTTGTTTGCATTTTGCATGCTGTTCATAGACTTCATGCACAGAAACGTTTAGACCAGTTAATGTCGGTTTTGTAGTTACTGTTTCTCTATTCGTATGGATTTAAATAAGGATATGGATTCTATTCCCAATCGGTTTATTCAAATCGATGCAGATTTCTACGTCGTGCGTGAATGCATGGTTCGTATTCCTAGCGCTAGTGGAGTTACAGATAAAAATAGACACTGTTTATAATATGAGTGAAAGTTCAGTGTTCAGTTTACAAATTATTAATAAGTACTGAATTAATGAAAATTATTAGAGTTGGCTTTTGCCCGCCACTTTTTCTGCGTGAGATTTCTTACGAATCCTTATTTATTTAGTTGATAAATAGCCTAGGTATATCACTTAGAGATAACGTACCTAGTTTCCTATTGGTGAAAGATTTTTTTAAATCGGATGAGTAGTAAAGTTTGGATGTAGTTCGTAGATTGCCTCCTACATCCAAACTTTAGGTACCTCTTTATAATTTTAGTACTTATAGATAGAGACAGCTTTTCCATTTTATGGAATTTTCCGTTTTATGTTCAGAATGCAGAATAAACTATTTTTATTTTATTTCTGCTTTTCTGGCGGATTCTTCTATTACTTTCGTAGCACAGCGGCACATTGTCAACAGTTTATTTGCCTTTATAGTGTTTGTTCTTTCAAACCGCCCTCGGCTCCGTCGCGAACACATGTAAACAGCGAGAACAATAACAGCATTCATGTTTTTTTTTCTTTTGTTTTTATCGTTAATTTCAAGTTTTATTGGTTTTTTAATGTTTAAGATAATATTGACTTAAACTGCGTTTATTTAAAGCTTTTTAAGTTGATTTACGAGTACATTTTATTTTTATATCCTTTAAAATGACACTACCGTTGTTGTTCGTAAAGTCGATGTTCCAAAATCAACTGAAGTAAAGGTAGCTTTAATGATTCGTATGGTATCATTAGAACGAACTTATTTTTAATCTTGATCTCTTTTAATAGTAATAAACCTTTATTTTAGACCATGTCTATAATTACAAGTAAGTAAGATCCATAATTCCTTATACAAATAAAATGATATAACGAAATTAAAACAATTTCGACATAATATGTGTATGTATGTGTCGAAATTGTTTTAATTTAGTTATATCATAAGTATAAGGAACTATGGATCTCTGGAACCTTTGAATGAAGGTCTTTTTTAAACGCTAATAGCTAAATGAAATGCTATTTAATCCTATTTATATAGGTATATATTTTATTCGTTATATATTTTTGTTTAAGTACTTTACCATTGTCCGGTTAAGCAGCATCAACCTCAGAGAGTTGTTGCGCTGCGAGTGGTCATATCAAAAAAAAAAAAAAAAAAAAAAAAAAAAAAAAAAAAAAAAAAAAAAAAAAAAAAAAAGTACTTTACCTATTTTGTTATATTTTTATATGCACCTGCCGTGTTATCTCTTTACCACCCTGGGTTGACTGGTAGAGAATGCCTAAGGCATTAAGTCCGCCTTTGTACCTTTGTGCATGAAGTGTAAATAAATAAATAAATGAGTGCACATTCTTGGATTGCGCGGTAATTTTTTGAGGCCTATTTTGAATATCTGGTGTGTATCTTGATTTCTAGTTTATCAATCCGTTGAAAAAATAATAAAATGAAGTCAATAATAATATAATCTCAATAAACAGTTAATGTGCTAAATGTTTATGTCATTAAAATCGATAAGTATGCATTCTAAGTGACGCAATAACCCTAAGGCCGTATACGCACCCTCCGATTATTACAACACGCTATATTGATGCGAGATGTAGTCATGAGCCAAATAAATTATTACTTTCATCGACTTTTGAAATTAATGTCGATTTTATTGCGTATTTTCTTACATCGGTACTTTATCATTCGCTCAAATTAATAACTCATAAGGTGCCATTAGTACAAACGTTAAAGCTCTCATTTGCGTCGAATCGAAAGGTACAGACACATAAATTTACCGATATAAACATATGTAGCTATAAGTACGCAAAGATCATTTGCTACGTAGGTATCTGATATTAAATTCAATCCGTGGTAATAATTCTGGACCCTTCTCAGCAAATGTCGACAAGTAACGGACATAACTGGCCGTAAAACCATGTCTGCCGAAAGGTAATCGTATTTATCTCATAGGAAACTGTTTACCGCACACACCTCTGTAAATTATTTTGCGTCCCGGCTCGAGTGATTTAACGAGATAAGCCGCAAACCCTTCTGGGAGTGCATAACGTCATCCCGCTAATGCAAGGGTCCCCTCCCTAGCGCAGATGGCACCCGTGCCGTCAGTTTTTCATACATCTTCTAGTCAGGGCTGTACCTATAAGTACATCTAGGAATAATTCTCCGCAATAAAACATCTACAGATACAGATCAGGGCACAGTTATGGAGATCCGTCATCATTCATGAATTGGAAAACTCAGAGCTCTATACTACTTCCAGTAAACAAGAAATAAGTTTCACCATTAACACTTTAATGGTCAACATGAGTGAATCAATGAGGATGGTGCAATTTAACTGCTTCCCATAACCCGAAGCAACGGACGAGCATGGCGATGGTGTAAGTTGAGCTTAACGAGCGATGCGGGCTTGACGGACAGCCCTGTTTAGTATTAGCATTCGCTGCATCCCGCCGCGCGATCACGGATTCGGAAGGGGCGAAGGCCCTTGCGCTTTCGACGACTGTTTTGTCTGTCGTGTGGACGCAATGGTCGCGCGAGCACGCTTTCGTGCGCCGGCCGTAGCACGCGCCCGCGCCGCGCGCCGCTGAACCGACGCGAGTGCGCCTCGACTGTGACAAATCGTGTTAAGGATTATTGTTTATGGTGTGCAAAGCTCGCTGTCGTGTATTTATAGCCTGAGTAAAGCGGTGTTCTAATCGGAGTTGCTTAAGTGGACGCAATACGACCAGAGATGATTTTCATGTTTACGTTTTATGCCGTATTTGTAGTTAATTCGAGCGGTTACAGTCGTGAATCACTTCTTCGTATTCTGACTTAATTTTATCTGGAGCCGTATGAGTTCACAAATTAGTCAAGCCCTACAGAGTATGAAATAAATTGTAGTGGCACTTCTATTGAGGAATCGACTAAATTAATGATTGACACACGAGTTGAACTCTGTAATGTAAACAATGTTTACTCCTGTTGCATACCTAAGACCGAATTATTCAAAAACAACAATCTGAACATTATAATGGTTAACAAGATTAAATCGTACTTTACATAAAGAGGTATATACTTATTTTAAAGGTAAACTTTCGAATTTTCATATCATTTCATCAGTGATCGCTTCGTGTTTCGTAGCGTTGTCTCATCGGTTGCGTTCAATCCTGAAGTGTAACAAGGTTCGCGTTTTAAGTTATTGCGATGCTGTGGAGGTTGCGACTTGCGCGTGAGTGTGCGGGCGAAGGACCGGGTTATCTTGGCTGGTTGCCGCCCACGGGGCCGTGCCTGGGCGACGGGTCTCGAGCCTTACCGATAAACTCAAATATTAACTGCAATACATTTTACAATTGATTCAAGATCGTAGAAAAATCTATTTTTGTTCGTCCGGCCTCTGTTATTAAGTGGACATCGCGTGACGCTCGTGAACTGTAACTGACAAGATAATTTCATTCCAATCAGTCTTTCTATTGACAACTGTGAGAGTTCACGGTCTTTTGTCTACATTTTTTGTTAGCCTCAACTTCTAGCCTATGGTTTTTTTTACCAAGATCACGTGTTATGGGTTGGTGATGACCAGAAAGTAGGTTATGACTCTGTCTGTGTAAAATTTCAATAAGTACTATATTGTATGTAGTCAATGGTCATACCTGCTGCAATACACCTATCTATAGCTGAGATGTTGCTGTAAGTGTTGATAACTTTCTTCTAGTAATCCGCCCACGCTTCGTTCAAAGGCTTGCTTAACCGAACAGCACTAAGATTCAGCTCTGCTAGACAATAATTGAGCATAGTTCTGCCAAAATGAGCCAACCCACAATCTCTCAATAATTATAATAATTAGGTACCTACGTCAAACTAATTAAATACCTATGACAACTTACTATCGGGCCATAAAAGTTTAATGTTTTAGTACTTTCAAATGATTTTAATAACACCTGTAATGCACTCTGTATTACAGTTTTCATTATAATATCCAAAAGTTAAGTTTAGAATAGATTTCAAATTAATCAGTATTGAATATCTAAAATCGGCACAATTACTTCGATAAATGGAAGAAATGTAGACATGTGTTAGTTTCGGTACACCTAATTAAGTTCTTGTTTTATGCTATCACTAGGTATCACTCATTTATTTAAATAATCATTAGAAAGCAATTTATAACAGTTTTCTACAACCAGACCAAGCTTTACAACATAATAAACTTAAAGAACCTGACACAATTCGTTTGAAAACACAGTCTACGGAGCAATATGGTGTTCCTTTTACGAATCAATAAAGTCGGTTGCAAATCTAGAACAAATCTTGAACCAACAACCAACTCCCTGCACTATGGTAAAGGCACGGTAGGCAGAGCGATTGACTGCTGTGCCATGTGTTGCGGGTTCGATACGGAACAAATATTTGTATGGCCTGCAGGTAGTTGTCTCAGGTACGGCTGTTGGTATTTATCTCTCCGATACTCCGGTACAGGAGAAATAGTATACCTTGTTCACAAGAAGATTAGTCAAACCTTTTTTACAGTCCGTTTAACCGATTTTGACTTATATTGCGTTGGTAGCATGACAAAAGGCAACTGCAGTAAACAGTTGTTATTGTAACCACTTTTTTGCCTCTAATGTCATCCTTAAGCCTACGGAATAGAAGTCAAAATCGGTTGAAGGGTCTGTAAAAAAGGTTTGTGTTTATGTCTAATCTTATTGTGAACAGGGTATAGTTTGGGGCAAAGTTTTTTTTTAAATATAGGAACAAACAAACAAAGGTGAGCTTGAAGTGAATCCAAAGCACCTTGGAATGACAGATCACCTCAACTTTACCGAGGAAGATATTTACAGCACTGCTGTATATTAGTACGTAGAAAAACATAATATGCCAATTTGAACAGGTATCTATGCATAAAGCTGGTTCAGCTCCATTAAAGTCCAGTGCAAACGTGATTAATGTATCTGCAGCCAGCCGTTCTAAAATAGAATAGCAATACAAAAAGGTGTAGTCCACCGGCAGACTAATATGAAACGCAAAGATAAGTTACAAGTTAAGTTTGAGTGTTACTTAGGTACGTAGACTTTTAACATCTTAAATGGAAAACTTTTGCTTCTTTTGAGAAAGATTAAATAAGAAATGAGACTGCTGAATTTTATCTTTCTGCTCATAAACAGACGCCTTTTCTTATAAGTCTCTTCAAGTGTTGGAAGACCAACATAATGGCTTGAAAATGAACGGTCATGGCGGCGGTTTTTAAACATTGTTCGTAAAAGTTAGGGGCAAGATAAGGGTAGATCTAGATACCGTGGTTTCAGTGAAGGATGTTATAAAAATGGTAGCTGTACAAATGTTTCATAACAAAGTCTAATTAGATAGGTACAGGTGTGAGTGACGACTTTAATAACAAAGTTGTAAATCTAGCAACAACAAGCGAGCTCGGGGTTATTCATAACAAACTTAAAGTGTTAGTGTTTGCGCCTGCAAATCGCCTCCGAGAACATTTGAATACAATCTAAGTAAATTGTGCTAAGCCAAGACTAGTCTTAGTACCTGTAGCTATGCACTTCACGTACATTCTAACAAAACTAAACAGATCCAGCCGCTGCAGCGCTTAAAGCCTGTTTCACCACTCCTTGATTGGTTTTAGATAAAATAGCTATTCGTTTGGCTAATAGAAATATATTCGATTGCATGTTGTGGTTTCTCAATGATATGAATCATGAAATAAATCCAACTGATGCTTCAAAAGTGATCTTACAAGAACTACTTACTTTGGGCTTTTACTTTGAAAGTGAGTAAGCGTGCTCGCCAAGAAAATAATAAACAGAAACATTGATGGTTTAACGCTCCAAACTACTCGTAAGTAACATTCCGTGTTATATGAAAGAGACTGTTTGAATGATCATAAAAATGTTATTTCTGTGACATGGCTGCAGTTCACGCTATGTTTTTTGTAAACAACACCGACCTGTAAGCTGAATACACGTTTGCTTTCATGTACTTTGCGAATGCAATCTCGGTTTTCTATTACTGTAGACATTCATGCCAGTACTTTGTCATGAACATTTCGGTGTAGATGAACTGCATATGCAAAAAAAAACTTCATATGAAAGAAGAACATTACCAGTTTTAACGACAATTTTGTGTATTTAGTTAATTAGCATACTGAATATCGAATGTCACTCAGTTCAAAATGATAAGAACATTTAATTACGGCAGACAGTTCGGGATGTTCTCTTATTACAGAGTATATGGCGTTGATTGGAATTTGTGATTTCTGTAGAAATTGTTCGCTCGTTTAATGTGTGTGTGTTTAAGTATCGCAAAACCAGTTCCACGGGGCATCTGTAGGCGTGCAAACTCGCTGCAGTTCACTGCAATGCAACACTGGAATAAATTTTAATACAAAACCTTTACACTGGAGATGCGGGTAATGTTGGATATTAAGCACGTTTGAGGCTATTGTGACCGTGTTGTACTCATGATGTTCAAATGGGCGAATGTTTGGAGTTTGGATTCAGTTACATACTGATATATGTAATCCATAGAATAAAAATGCATCGTTATTCGTTAGTCTTGCTAATACTCGAGGACGGCTGGACCGATATGGCTGATTTTGATCTTGAAATATTTGTGGAGGTCCAGGGAAGAAAATTGAAAAATCAATTGACAGGACAACGTCTGTCGGGTCAGCTAGTAAGAATATAAATAAATAATAGCAACCTATCAATGAGAACTTTTATATACTAAACTAGCTTCTGCCCGCAACTTCGTTTTCGTAGATTTCAGAATTGTGCTAAAGTCCTAAAAAATATTCCACGGAAACACAATATCAGGGTTAATATTGTCCTACGTGTGAAGTTAGATCCTAGTACAACAAACAATACTTACATTGGTGCCAATTTCAATCTAATTCCGTTTAGCCTTTTATGGGTGAAAGAGTAATAAACATCCATCCATCCATTCGTCCATCAATCCCCACTAACTTTCAAGTTGATAATAGGTCTTTCGTTTCCCCCGTAGACAAACTTAATATACTTAATTGCCTACTTACAATAATGTTCAATCTTGCCTGCGTTATTTACTCTTAAAACCCACGTTTATTGTCTTTAGCATAATTCATTTAGTTGGTCAAAAAGAATATTTTCTAACTGTTGTGATTAGTAAACAAATGTCCTGTTGTCACGCTAAAAGAAATGACCCTATGAATTTACCCGTAGTTTCTGCATCCAGAGGAACTACAACCGGAATGGGGAACAAACAATAAAAGCGCTGCGACACCCTAAAATGTTCAGCATTTTAATTTTACGACATCTGTGAGTTCCGTGTCGTATTTTCTAACTTCAAGTATTTCGAAGCATTTCCATACGTAATTTTTGTAAAAAGTTTATTGTTCCTGTACAATTATAATTCGGTTTTTCTAACGTGTTGTTCGTTTTTACAATTTAGTTTGTTAGAGTGCGGTATGGTAGTGTTGTGTTGTATTGGGTATAGGGAAGGGATGAAGGGGCGCTGTCCCCTAAAGATTCTGAGCCCCCATCTGCAGAACAATAGTTCATAGTCACACGAACTGTACTGATCGATAATAGCGGGCAGCGAGCCGTTGATCGAGCGCCCCTGTGAACGATCACATGCGCGTGCACTGTTTTCGACGCGTTCCGTTTACCCCAAACCATTGTTATCACTTTCATTATGTAATGTACAGTCAATATTATTAACTGATCGTTATTTGAGATTGTATTGTTTGGATAGTTGCCATATTTTTGAACACGTGCTTGTTAGAGCTTTCAATTTAACGATAACCTTTTTGTTTGCAGTTCAGGCTTTACGATATTGAAATTATGCATTACTATCGATGTTGAGACAGCTACATATAAAACAAACACGTTAGCAATAAAGGATCAAACAACACGTGTCAATCGATACAATTTAAGGGTGATAGTATCGATTTATGCTCAGTACGCAAACAAACAGTGCTTATAATTAAAATTAATTAATTAACTGACATTATCGGGCTCATTATTCGCGAGAGCTTTGATAGTTGCAATCACTGTTAAATGAGGTCGTTGAACAATCTGCAAGATGAAAGTTCTATCTGATTTTTTAATAATAATTCTGGATACACAGATTTTTAAAGTATCGTCTTTTCAGAAAGCTTTGGCGATAATCATGTTTAAACCGATCTTAAGCAAATCAAAGCACGTGAAACTTATGGACTTAAGTTAGTATTCAGGTTGAGTACGGCAAAATCTTTCCATAAGTTGTTTGAAATTACTTTCTTTTCCGGAAAACAATAATTTATCGAGAAAGTAAATGCTATTGAAGAAGTTTTGGAAGTTTTCGCTTCGTTGAATGACACTAAAAAAGGGCGGAGGGTGCCGCGTGATAAATCTGACTTAGTGTCGTGAGCAGGCAGTTCGAGCCCACAGGTACTCGCTAATGAAAATATATGATACCTCCGCAGTTCCTGCATTTGGTTAAAACTTTTTTTTCTAGGTAATGAAAACATATTGCGTTTAAAGTATGTTTTGCTTTAATTAACCTTAATACTTATCAAAACACGGTTTTATTCCGCTGCGTATTTATTTTTTGTTTCTCATTCTATTGTAATACGAATGCTGTATCTACTTTGAAGTAGGTAAGTACTTACTGTTTTGAAGGAAACGTACATATAGATATTTTATTCAAAGTTAAAATAGATTGACTTGAATAGAAGTTTAAGATGAATTGTAAAAGTTACTTTGGTGCTAACGAGTACCAAAACCCGCAACATTATGATTGAGACGCTATCACGACAATCAAGTTCCTAGTTCCTATACCTACGTACGCAAGAAGTCGAAGAAGAAATACTGATAACTAGCTTTTACCCGCGACTTCGTCCGCGTAGAAGTCGAAAATGGTTCTAATAGGACTTTTAATTGTTTTTTTACGTTATTAATTTTGTTATAATATTATGTTAAAATGCTTGAATATGAATATATATAATGGTATTGTGTCAAAATAAAATGTAATTCAAATCAAAAGCACTAAGGAGTGTTGATAGGTGATATCAACTTCGATGCAAATCACCCCCAAAATAATTTTCTACCCCTTTTTAACCCCGTTAGGCCATGGGTTTTGATAAAATACGAAACACGTCTTCCATCAATTCTGTTAAAGAATGTTTATGCAATGCTAAATGCAATCTGAAGTAGATTGGACCAAGGAATCACGTTGTCCCATACAAACGTTGCCCCCGCTTTTCACCCCCTTAGCATTTCGGAAATTCCTTTCTTGTCGGATGGCTACGTCATACAAAGAACACATCCTCAAGTTTCAGGTCTCTACGATCAGCGGTTTAGGCTGTGCGTTGATCCGTCAGTCAGTCATTCAGGACAAAGCATTTTGTGATAATTAAACTAGGTACTGTAAAAATTTAAGTACTTAAAGAATTATGATGAGTTAGACGGTTAAAAATATACTTTGTATTATGCCCGATTGCTACGTGCAATCTAGCATAATACAAAGTATATTTTTTCTTTCAGTAATAAAGGGCATCTGCAAAAGCGTCCGATCCAAGTGTGCAATAAATTCAACCTTTCCTTCCCCTTTGTTTAGAGACAAAATATGAAAGCAAACTTTAAATAAAATTGCGCTCATTTATTTTACTGTGTCTGAGTTTGAATAAAAAATGTAAGTAATCTCAAGTAAAATAATGGAAGAAATTCAATTGCAAAATGTGCTCCTACGTCTCATGATTAAGAAAGAAGACATTGAAATTTTCAAACGACCTACAGAATAGCAAAATGTTAGGAAGAAAAACCAATTTTTAATTCGTGTTAGTGTTCAAGCTTTTAGTTACATTCATCTATCTTTGGATATTTGTTAGTAATACTTATAGTAAATATTATAAACGTGAAAGTAACTCTGTTAAAGTCTGTTACTCTTTCACGATGAAACAGCTGGACTGATTTTCTTGAAATTTCGTACATAGCTTAGGCCCTAGGGAAGGACATAGGCTACTTTTTAATCCGCGTCTTTGTCTAAATCAGCGATAACCGACGAAATGGTGGGCTAAAACTAGCTTTTTCATATTATTTCATTTTATATTAAGTATTAGGTAATGGACAATTTACAAAGGCTAGTTATTTAAACAAAAATTATAAAGAAGAAAGATTCGACACTTTGTATGTTTTCCGATTTTAAAAATTCTTTCATCAATAGGAAGCTACGTAAACCCTGAGTGAGCTTTTCATAAAACTACCGATTTCCTTCACGTTCGTAATAAATTCGTAATGGAAAATTCATAAAGATGGTTTTTACTCTTTTTGTATTCAAATAACGCATGAAAAATCTGTCTATATTACGTAAAAAGATGAATACCAAACAGATCTTAATTCCGCAAAGCACTGAACAATAAATATTTTAATATGTTTTATGAAGGCGCGCCGCGAACGTGTCTGCCGAGATTTTTCGCATTGGAATTTCACACAAAAGGCTTTACGTTATTAACGGCACTCAGATGATATTAAAAGCTGATTTTGCTGCGTAAGGTTTGGTGTGCGGTGTAGGCTGAAGCGATTGATTTCTTATTGGTGCAGATAGTTTGATTTGAATATTTTATTAACTCAGACAACTTTGGTGTATCAATTTTGGGTGTTTCTTTGATTTGGTAACTTTGAATTGTTGTTAGTAGTGTTTAAAATTTATGTTAGTACCAATATTAATTAAAATACATAACAAAGTCCAATTAATAACTCACAATAAAAATATCTATAGCTTCTTCCCGCGACAACGTCCGCTTGGAAGTCAAGTATACCAAAAAATATAGCCTATTGCAGGAATAACGTTCAAAAACTTGATATTAGCAAAAACATTTTACAATATTGGATCAGCAGTTCCGGACATCGGAGTCTTGTGTGCACCGCGCTCTGAGGCGGACATTGCGACACGGTTCATAATATTATTATTATTGTAAAGCGCGGCGCAAGCCGTCGCTCGTAATTTTGTTGCCATGAGTGATAAACTTGTATCAAATGAACTGCTGGCGTTCCTGCAACAGAAACTGGACGTGATGGACGAGGTGTCCGCCATCCAGATCTGTGTGTCGAACTTCAGCGAGGACGATATTGCTGCTGCAAAGCAGCTGCTGTTCCGGTCGCTCAATAAAGTCGACCAGATGGTGACTCGTCGGCGCGACGGGACAAAGAGAAGTGTGCAAGACATCATCACGCTTCTGAAGGCGACCGATCCTGACGACGTGCCGGCGTTTGTGGCGAGGGACCTGAACAAGTTACCTCCAGTCACGTTCGACCACGTCGACGTTACGAGCCTGTTGAAGGACATTAAGTCTTTGAAGGCTAGTCTAGCTGATGTGCAGAGGAAGTTGGAGACATCCCAGACCACCGTTGCAGACCTGCGCACAGAACTCGATGAGTTGCGCAACTCTGTAGCGTTAACTGGGTCACCGGTGCGCGTAAGCAATGCAAATGCGCGCCGAGGTGTCGGCTGCCTAGACACATCAGTCACGAGTTTCGCGTCAGCAGTTTTGTCGCCGGCGCCGATTGCTGAGTCAGCGTGTTGCGCTGCAAGCGTGCCTCGTTGCCGCGCTCCCGTTACCGCAGCTCCTCCCCGCAGCGCTGCCCGACCGACTCGACCATCTGACCCGTTGGTCACTGTGAGCACCCCCACTGCTCCCCCCGCAAAGCCCGTGACTATGAAGGAAGCGAACCGGGCTGATGATGACGGCTTCGTGACGGTGCGAAGGAGGAAGCGCCGGCAGAGCTGTAAGAACCGCTGCGGCAAAGCTCCTACGGAGCCCAACGAAAAACTACGTGCTGCGAAACCGAATACCCCGGTGTATATTTCCCGTCTCCACTACACCACTGACGCGGAAGACATCGTGAAGTACGTACGCCAAAGGCTGAAGTACGCGCCGAGAGTGCAGTTGCTGGAGTCGCATCGCAACGTCAACTTTAAGGCGTTTGTGGTGCGCATACCAACATGCTACCTGCATCAGGTGTTGGATGAAAGCTTTTGGCCACAGGATGTGGTATTCCGCCGCTTTCGCGGCCAAGTGCCACCGGAACGTGCAAAGACTTAGTGCAACTAAGTGATACTAACATAGTATTAAGTTTTATTTACTAACACAATTGTTATATTGTTATATGTATACTTAAGTTAAGGTATTTTTCTATGGGTCTTTGTTACCTGAAAATAAATGGTTTTATTATTAATAAATGGTTTTATTATTACCTCCTCTTTATAATTTTAAGTGTAGATAACATTAAAATTATAAATAAGTAAATTGCATTACTTACAAATACATGAAAATAGTTTCACAAAATCAGTTAATGTCGTGGTAAACTTATGTTAGCTCGAAGTGACGTTAACGACTTTAACTATGCTAAATATTTTTGATCTAGAAAATATATTGATTTCTAGTCAAAAATGCAACATGATCACTGAATAAATCATTTACATATATTGGCAATAGAAAATACTTAGATTATTGATAGATCTCCGCGCGCTCCGACTAGATACCGCCGACGTACTTGTCAAATGGGACCGTAAATACTAAGCCAAATTTTAGCTTACCCGAGCCTGTCTCCTAGCAACCAATGTGTCAGGTGGTGGTACAGAGTATTTTTCATGCACAATTTTTCACGCACACTAGCCTCCTTGCAATTTGTTTTATCTTCATAAATATAAAAATGAATCGCTAAATGTGTTGGTAAGCGCATAACTTGCGAACCGCTTGACCAAATTGAATAATTCTTTTTTTATAAAATTCCTTGAAGTACGAAGATAGTTCTTACGGAGAGAAAAAAAAAAAAAAAAACTTTTGTAGGGCAGGTGTAGGGTAGGTGTAGGGTAGATAAGGACAGGACAACGTCTGTCGGGTCAGCTGGTACACAATAAAATATTGAGTTGTCGCATTCACAGAGCTATTGTTTTTAACCGACTTCAAAATGGAGGAGGTTCTCAATTTGATTGGTATTTTTTTTTATGTATGTACACCGATTACGCTGAGATTTTTAGGTAGTGCGGTATCTAGTCGAAGCGCGCGGAGACCTATCAATAATCTAAGAGAAAATCATTGTCTATTATACCCTGTTCACAATAAGATTAGACATAAATACAAACCTTTTTTACAGTCCCTTCAACCGATTTTGACTTCTATTCCGTAGGCTTAAGAATGACATTAGAGGCAAAAAAGTGGTTACAATACAACTGTTTACTGCAGTTGCCATTTGTCATGCTACCAACGCAATAGAAGTCAAAATCGGTTGAACGGACTGTAAAAAATGTTTGAGTAAATGTCTAATCTTATTGTGAACAGGGTATAGACAAATTTAAAAGTCTTACCATAAAGGCCCATACCATACATTGCCAATCTCCTCCAACTTGGACCACGCACAAACCAGTGTGCCCCAACTCACGCCCCCATCCGCGCACAAACAAACACCCTGTTTATAGCAGCTATTGTATAGGCTTAATTAATTCGCTTTTATGTGAACAGTCTTTACGCTTTTGTTGAATCACCATCGGCACAAATATTTCGCGACTTTTAATGTGCCTGCAATGAATTTGGTATCCTCCTGGTAACAGTATTTTGGTTCTAATTCTGAAACTCCGAAAGCTCTCTTTCGTTTCTCCGAAAGTTCTTATTGTGAAATCGTAAAGGAATATCTATACTTTTTTTTAAGTTTTAGTGCCCGATGTGCTTCAATGCATAGCAGTTATTGATGTGTTTTTTTTTCTGTTCGGAATATAAACTACTACTCCACTCCACTTAGCCCGCGACTTCGTTCGCGTGAATTTTCTCAAGAATCCCAAATTTTTATAGCGTTCAGGAATAATGTAGCATCATATTGGAGAAAGAATTGTTGAAAACGGATGGTTAGTTTCGGAGATTACCCCCTACATACAAACATACAAACATTCAAACTTACAAAAAATGTTTACCTCTTCATATTATATTTATTGAACTGGTCAGTGAACACACGAGATTTTGTGCATAGCTGTAGTCTGTACAGTACCTATTTGATTAATTAGGCACAATACTTGTAAGAGACAAGTTATTTAGCACGTACAATGGCGATTAGATGTGTAATAATTTATGAACATAAACACAGTGGTTTATCAATGAGGGTGATCACATAAAGTTCCTGAACTGCAGTACGACGTATTGCATGTAAATGAATGGCCACTATCACGTCCACTGGCCAATTTGTCACTTGTGGCCACTAAATTAGCATCTATATCTCAATTATGAAGGAAGTAATTAGCACTTCGCCCCGCTGCGTTTGCTGCAATTATTTTTATTTCCCAATGGTATTTTTGACGACCTGTTGTGCTTGTGAATGACCAGTTTGTGAACACAGTCGAGAATAAAAGTTCAGAGTTCACCAAAATGCAGTAAATTTTAGTTGGACCACATTTTATGATAGCTGAGCTGAATAGTGCTGATCCACGCGTCATGTTCGCGAACGGAGGCTATCTATAGAGATTGGTCAACTTCATATATCTTACCTTCATTGTTTAAAAAACTAAGTTTAAAAACTAAAACCCGACTACAAGAAAAAGTGATCTAAAAAGTACGAAAAAAAAAATATTTCACACAGAAATCAAGACATAGGTACAAAATGGTCAAGATAAGCCGTGGTTGCATGCCTGTATCCCATAAGAGTGCGATGAACATGAATTATAATGGCATGCAACCTTACCTTGACCATTTTGTACCTATGTCTTGATTTCTGTGTGAAATATTTTCTTGTTTCGTACTTTTTAGATCACTTTTTCTTGTAGTCGGGTTTTAGTTTTTAAACTTAGTTTTTTTATTTAAACCATTTTGGAGTCACAGCTGAGTATTATATATTTAAAAGGTACTAGTGAACCTCTTTCTAATGATACTAAACAGTAAACACGGTATGCGTATCTTAATTAATTTGGTAATCTTTCCTTTTTTAAATAATTTGTGACAAGTCACAACTGAATATTATATATTTGAATAGTACTAGTCAACCCCTTTCCAATGATACCAAACACGGTATGCTTGTCTTCATTTTATTTTTTTAATCTTGGTTTGTTTGTCCGCCAGAGGGCGCCACATTGGATTCGGTGACACGTCATATAGCCTATAACCAGCGGACAATCAAGACGCTTCTAACGATACCTCATTTGTTCAGTTCTGATAAGTGGTTTAGGAGCTATGAGCGAACAGATGAACATACATACATACATACATAGCCTGTCAAAATCATAACTCTCCTTTGGCTTTGCCGTAGTCGGGTAAAAAATGAAGTATCAAGAATAATGTACCCAGCATTTTGTAAAAACTCGATTTAAAAGAGTAGGTTCCGTGGAAATTTTTTGCCCGTTTTTCTCCATAGAGACCGACTCCTTGACAATTCAAAAATATGTTTTGACTTTGACATAAATGAACATCCTATTTCAATGCGATCCAAATATAAAAAAAATGTCATAAACGTTTTCCGTCCCTAATTTTGTAGATCCATTAAAAAACCATCCTAGGGCAGAAAATGTCCACACTAATAATGTCCAATACAAATTGTATCCATAAATGTCATACACCACTCCACATAGGTACAACTTACAAGCATTAATAGCGTGCATGTCCACCAAATCACCTTTATGTTATTATCTCACGAAACAAGAGCCATCGGCGGCTGTAAGGAGATAAATCTGTCCCCACCAGCATGCACTTACCTTGGACTTGACTTATTTATTACCCTGAATATCTGAACAGCCAAAGAATAGTATAACAACGGTCATTATTCTGAAGGGAATATGATTCATCCCGCGTCTTCTCGGAAACGATTGATAGATTCATCACTTCTATAAATAAAATGGTCCATCTACTTTTTGATCGTTCTAAAAGTGACAGAGAAATGTGTAGCTGTAAAGTATGTCCGTTACTATTTCCGTAGCAGTAGTAGAGACAGTTACAGAAAACGAAGACCGCTACTAAAAATATTATCTAATCACAGTAATCACCTATTTCGGATATTCCAAATAAATATAGTTTTAATAATTTATTTTTCCATTTGCAACATTGCAGGAGAAGGTACTTACTACTTGATCGTTCATAAAAACCTGTTTATCATATAATTTCTTGGAATTTATCACACCGTCGACTATTTAGTAGGTACAGCTATAAATTCACATTTTAATCATAAAAATAGTAATACATTGATATAAAATAAATCAACGGATTTTATTAGATTTATTAATTCGATTGCCTCGTTTAGTGAATGGTATTACTGCTCAAGCAGTTAAATTCTTGCCGTCTAATAACTACTGAATAATATCGCGTTGCGTGTTGATGTTAATTATCCCACAACAGTTTCTTGGAAAACTTACAATGAGATATAGGTAAGTACTTATGTGAAAAGAGCAGTAAAAGTAACAAGTTCGAGTCAAACGATACTGTTTTGTAAAACATTAGGTACCTATATTGTTTTGGTTATTCGTTTTAGAAGACGTTTAAGTAAGAATACAATTTTAGCCTAGTCTCTCTTTTACATTGCAAGCATTTTTTATTAGTCATTGAATATACCTATTTGTATAGATACTTATAAATAATATTAATATTATTATTTATATTTATAAAAGCTGTTTTTTACACGTCAATAGGACAAGTACCCAAAAAGCTAGCAGCATTAAAACAAGTTGATTACTAAAACGTAGGCAAGTGCCATACCTGAATTGTACTTATCGATTTAAAGAAATTTATTCTCACAAAAGCCATACAGTCACTTACATGAGAAATATGGCTTGCAAAAACTAAAAAGTGAAAAATAACTTTAGCACAGAACACACATTGACTTTAGTTTCGAAATTCAGTGGCTTTGTTCTGTTTGTTGTTTTATATTGCCACCGACTTCCGAAACTAAAATCAACGTGTGTTCTGTGCTAAAGTTATTTTTCACTTTTCAGTTTTTGAAGGCGTTTGTCTTTTTTATAAAAAGCTTTTTATTTTCCGCTTCTAGTACCTCCTTCTCATCCAAATCTATTAAGAAGAGATTGAAAGTTAACTACTACAAATATTGATGAAACTAAAACAAAAATTTTTGGGTATTTGTTGATTTTTCAAAAAGTGCTGAATCAATTTCGATAAAATTTATATGGGACCACCCCTGAAGCATACCCTATCCATAATAAAAAGAATTTAAAAATCGGTTTACGTTTGCCGGAGAAATCGCGTAACAAATCGCGCACATACTTATAGCAAATTTAAGACTTATACGGTTTTCTCATGGATGCCATAGTCAGAACTAGACCAAATTAAAATGGGACCATACGGGAAGCACTGTCTTTCAAATAAAATAAGAATCATCAAAATCGGTTCACCCAGTCCAAAGAAATCAGGTAACAAACATAAAAAAGAAAAAAAAAATACAGCCGAATTGATAACCTCCTCCTTTTTTGAAGTCGGTTGAAAAGCGCTTAACTTACTTAACTTTTAACATAAATTACCTCTAAATTATCCTAAAACCCATGGTTATATTCAAATTAATCGCGTTACTAATTGAAACCTGCTCACGTCACAGTGAGAACGTTACCACGTACAATTTATGTGGTTCAATTAAGCCACGTGAACTTAGTGAAACGCATTAATAGCCGATCGACTATGTACAGTCAACAGCAAAAGTAGATGATCAAAATCAGAAATTCAATACTAATGAACGGAGTTCGCGTCAGAACTGTGTGGCGTCGAAGTGATTCAAAAGTATGTGTGTGACAATCACATACTTTTTATAAATAGACTAGTAATAAATTATATAAATTAGTGTTAGTAAATTAGTACTGAATTTCTGATTTTGATCATCTACTTTTGCTGTTGACTGTACGTGCATAAATTTGCATAAAACTGTGTACTGTAGAAGCAAGCTACGTCGATACAGGCTTCTACGAAAAGCGATTCTCTGTTTGCCGGTTACACAGGGTTGGCAACTAAACCAGTGAGCCGATATCTGAAATTTAAACTAAAATTGTAGAGAATATCCAGCCTATAGAATATTTAGCTCGATGATTACGTTAACATTTTGTAAACAGCTTTAATGTTTTGACCGCTACAGTCACGTTTAGATGACAAACCAAAATGTGTCCAGATCGCCACGGTCACGCATACATGACAGACTTCTATACGTAATTCCATAGAGCATAGAGTAGTATATCGTAGCTTGGGGCCGCCGCGTCGAGGGCACGCGTTTTTGACGTTGCGACGCACTGCGTGAGATAAGCTATTTATTTCACAGATTTAAGTTAGATAAATCAATTAGGTAAAACAACTCTGTTGGATAGTACTTAATATGTGTTGGTGTAATGTAATTTGGCACATTGAATGAGTTTTAACGTAAAAAATGGAATTATTGAAAGATTATGAGTTGGTTCATTGAATAAGAAGCTTAATGAAATAAGACAATGATTCCAAACGCCGAGAATAGTTTATGTCGTTGTTTATAAAAATTGTTCTTGTAAGTTCCTCAGTCACATTTCTTAACAGCCATTTAACTTTCCTTGTAAACGTTAACCCATCAGCAGAAACCACATGATTGATACAAGATACAACCAACAAATGGAATGTTTTGTTCCTCAAACAAATGCAGTTCGCGCTCATTACGGACGATATAAACCAGTCGAGCAATCGCGAGAAATTCTTGGAACATCACGCACATCGAATATCACAAAAGATGTTTGAATTAAAGCGAGTAAAGCCATGCATCACCCACCAATCTAGATTTATCCTTCACGAACGACATTTGACATCTCACGAGCTCCCTCCCCCCGCACCCCGCTCTTTTACGCGATTTGTCCATTGTCATTATGTGAAGTGGGCGTCAGGCTATAGGCGTCGGGTTTAAGTGAAGTGCTCATGAATTATTTACTTCTGTACCTTCGCATATCACAATATCGTCTGGAGACCCATGTGATGTTTATTTGGTCGTAGTGTTGCTTGTTCCTTTCTTGACATCGTGATTACATTTACTTAGAATAACTTAATTTTCATATTGATAGTAAAAAAAAACGAAAGAAAGGACCATTGATCGTGTCACGAAAATAATGAATTCAAAGCTCCGGCGTGTCATAACAATTGCTGTATAAATTAGTAACAAAACCTCGTAGGACGCACAATGAATAAATTAATATAAAAATCACGAGTAAGCAAGTTAACTCGTTACACCGCTTAAGTAAAGTCTATTCTGTTAATTAACATTCGAAATACAAACAAAATAGACTCACTATACCTTTGTTTTCTTTTATATAAAATCCGCAATCTAATCAAAACTTTCTCGTCACGTGAGAATGGAATTAGTGCAAGTTGCCCTAGCTAGAGGATTGGTGCATATTGCACGCGCCCTGAGCTCGGTGCCACACTGCACCCGCTATGATAATTTCGATAATGCGCTCAAAATACCGCTTGCCGTTCAGTTCCAGTTACAACTTACAATAGCCTATTCACTGTGAAATTCGCTTGATGTCTATTCAAATTCATCTATTAGGTATACTGTTGCTCTAGTTCCATTTGTTCCCTGGCATGGGATTACATTAGATAATTTTTATCAAAAAGTTTCAGCGTCTAAGAAAGTTAATGTACCTTGAACTCTCTCGGAGCGACACTCGTAATTAGGCCCTTTTCTCCATTGTCCTTAGTTCTCGGAACAAAGACAATAATAACTGATCGTTCAGACCCCTCCTTCTATCCCACTATTAACTAAATTGATGATTGTTGAAGATCAATTACTGTTAAAAAAAAATCATATGTGCTACCTATTTTATTTGAACTTGTTTCCTTATAATATAAAAATAATGCAATTCAAAAATAGATTTTGCACATAATGAAGGGAATGTTTGTGGTCGTGCAACATGGTCAGTAAGTTATGGCTCAGCGGTTCAACCGACCTGACCTTTGAAATTCCAGCAATGCTCTGAGCGCCGGCGAACATTGGCATTTGTGGTGTTCGGCTCGCTGAATTATAGACAGATATTGAGTCACGCCAAACCCATAACAGTGATCAGAAATTTGGTCTTAACGCTCGGCTCTAAAGCAAGGACATTCGAACATTTAGGTACGCAGAAATGTACAAACCATTTTATACTTAAAATTATCAATATAGATAATTATAGATATTTAATTACTCCGCATCCAGCCAACCACAGCACAAACAATAACATACCGACATAGGAACTGAAACTAAAATATTTTCCAGTGAGCGAGGGTAGACAGTATAAAAAATTCTCCGTGACAACTTCGTTGTGGGTACTTGTTGGAGTAACAGTGTCATCCGTGAAATGTGCAAAATGTATGTCTATTGCAACTCGTGTGTATTGTGTCCTTTGTACTGTAATATGTTACGTTATTTAAAGAGCTAAAAGTAATAAACGAACCATGGGGAATACCAACTCGGGCCACGGCCATCACCGGCAGCACAGCAAGAGCAGGAAATCTAGAAGCCTTCCAACGTCGCCCGAAGTCAGGAGGTATGTGTTTCGTCATGGAAGTATTTCGTGGACCACAGAAATGTCAATCAATACATAAATTATAGTAGGTAGGTATAGTGTTGCCAAGGAAACTTGAAAGCCTCTTAGCAACAGTGATTATAATTCTCTAATATTTTAATTGCTTTTCATGAAATGAAGAAATTATATGAAAACCCATAATACTATTAATGTAAGGTGCCTGTCATTAACTTGTTTTTTTATTTTTTATATTAGTGAAGCGATATAAAAGCCCTTCAGACGCCCTAATGATGTCCTCTTATACATTTGCGTAGTCATTTACGCTATTCGAGGCGTTTCATTTCGTATTCTAATATCAAGGCAGGATTATTCTTTGCGTCTAACGAGACCTGTGTTCCCAAGGCGGCGTCTAACTTCGGTTTGTATGAAAGCCCTATGTTCACTCAATATGTACTTCTTCAGATCGATGTTTATAGAGCAGTTCACTTAGCGGACGTGGCTTAAAATACACAGTTTGAAGACTTTCAAGTCACGCGCAACATTTTATGCCGAGTATTTCACCAATATCGTAAAAGTAAAATGGTGTATAATCTTTGATCTCTAGATCTCGTCTCTGTTGTGAGTTGCGGAGGTGCGTAAACAATGAAGGGAGGTACATCGCCCTCGACTCGCCCTTTGTAAGCGATATTAATCGCTGGTATGAGACAGCTATGAGATTATATGGCCGTGTAATGCGGTACAGAATTCAGTGCCTGCACTACCTATGTAGTTATAAGAAAATTGTAGATTTGGTTTATTTCTAGCTGTTGATTCTGCAGAGGTAAATTTGGTATTATACCAACGTTAACGTTTGCTTTACAGTACTAATATTTTCAGAAGTGACTTAATTAAACTTGCACAATGTATTCGAATAGACTATAGACCTAAGTATTAATGCTATTTGTATCTAAATGATGCATGTATGTATCTTCTCCAAAAAAAGTAATGACATTTGTTTTGACTACCTATCTAAGTAATTAAATATAAAATCTTGCATATAATTGCTACCGTCTGCCTATATTATAATGGTCTTTTTAAAACTATATTGGGGTCGGCTTTTAGTCTAACTGTACCAAAACAGTTGAATCAATATTTGACACAAAGCGAGTGCATAGTTGATCTGTAAAACTAATTCAAATTCAAAATGAGCATAAAATTAATAACGAAGAGGTGAAATATTTCAAGAGGCACTCAATAAAGCAAGTTGTGTGAAATGGTAGAACGTGACGTCACGTGGTACGGGTCCCACGACAGCCTCCATTTCCGAACGAGCCGCCCGTTCCGGAAGCCATGTCACGCGCCACGCTTCTATTTTGGAAGTGTCACGCCCTACAACACTGACACCTACCCACCTGTATAGGTGATATTCTCTTCTATTATATGGTTACAATATAGCCCATTTCATGAATTTGTATCACGCCAGTAAGAGATTGAACTAAAACAATATTGGGGTGTTCGGAGATTTTCTTGTTTGTTTTGTGGGTAGTCTGCAAGTATTGCGATGCGGTAACTAGAGAAACTAGAGCAAAGTCAGTCATTCGTAAATGATAGTCGTGCTTCCGTGAACAAAAGTTCTCTTCTCATGTTGTTCTTTCATATAATATGACTTCGATCTCGAAAAACGATCTCTTTTATTGGTAATAGTGACTTTTGATAGAATAAGGCATGCTATCTGATACCATCGCTATTCTAGCTAGCACTTAAGTACGCCGAGCTTGGTTTATAGTCTAGCCAGAAGCATATATGAATTACTTTTTACTGCTTCATCTAATTTTTGATTTCGTCCCATCTCGGCACCATCCCATCTCGACACCTATGAATTAATTTATCATGCCCCCGAAATATTCCCATTTTCATTCATGGGTGCCGAGATGAGAAGGTGCCAAGATGGGACTAAATCTAATTTTTACTACTGATCTTCTGATTTTTGGAACAAAGTTCCTTATCGCGCGTTGCAAAAGGGGGCTAGACAGAAAAAATTAGGACCAAAAGTCTTGGGAGGGCTTGGTTAGGGGGGGTAGGGTAGGGGCTGGGTTTGGTTAGGGGTTTTTTTTAGTCTTTATAGGTCACGTTAAGATATATTAGGTCCTTACATATGAAATTGCCGATACTTAATACTGGCAACTTTGAAATCAAATATTTTGTGTTTGATTAGGAATTCTAAATTCAAAATTATTTCAAAATAAAGACTAAAGAATATTGTTTTAAAATTCGTGTTTCATTTGTTTTATCGTCATTTGTTTGGGCTTGAAAATTGCTATTGCAACAACAATGGAGAAATTAAAAATTCGCGATATTTACGAATATGAGTTCTACCGTGGCACCAGTGCAGCAGAAACGGCTCGAAGGATTAACGACGTGTACGGGCCAAGCACCGCTAACGAACGAACGGTGCGTTTTTGGTTTCAACGTTTCCGTTCTGGAAATTTTGATTTACAAAATGAGCCTCGTGGACGACCGGATACTCAAGTGAATAATGAAGAATTAAAGGCGATAGTTGGAGCGGATCCATCTCAAACCACTTCTGAATTAGCAGCAGCCTTTGGAGTAAGTGACAAAACAATCACTATCCATTTGCGTCAAATTGGAAAAGTAAAAAAGCTCGAAAAGTGGGTACCGTACGAATTGACTGAAACACACCAACAAACACGCGTCGGTTGCTGCGCTTCCTTGCTCAATCGTCACAATAATCAGGGAATTTTAAATCGTATTGTCACTTGTGATGAGAAGTGGATCGTGTACGATGATCGCAAGCGATCATCACAATGGCTTAACCCTGGAAAACCGGCAAAACCTTGCCCCAAGCGAAAACTGACCAAAAAGAAGATTCTAGTTAGTGTTTGGTGGTCCTGTGCTGGTGTCATCCACTACAGCTTCATGAGATCAGGCCAAACGATTACTGCAGACATGTATTGTCAACAGTTGCAAACAATGATGGAAAAGCTCACCATTAAACAACCGAGATTGGTCAATTGCTCTAGCCCATTGCTCCTTCAGGATAACGCTCGACCACATACTGCACATCAGACGGTCGCCAAGTTAGAGGAGCTGCGACTGGAAACTCTGCGTCACCCACCATACTCTCCAGATCTTGCCCCAAACGATTACCATTTATTCCGAAATTTGGACAACTTTTTACAAGGAAAAAAAATCAATTCTGATGAGGCAGTTTAAACAGCCTTCAAGCAGTTCATCGATTCTCGCTCCCAGGATTTTTTTACCAAAGGGATCAATGAGCTCCCGATAAAATGGCGAAAGTGTATCGATAACAATGGTACATACTTCGATTGACTAAACATATAATTTCTTTTAAAAATGTTATTTTTAATTTTTTGATACCGAGCGGCAATTTCATATGTAAAGACCTAATATATGTATATATACCTATAACTTAAACAAAAAAATAATTATTACAATTCCTTCACTATTAATCGAAAGGAACTTCGTTCCATCCGGGTGTTCTGTGACACCTCTCAAGTAGTTTTTCCTAAATGATATTCTCAATTAATTAACTTAGACTATTACAGTTTACTACTAATAAAACAAAAATAAAAATATCTCTTAATAATCAGCAATTTTGAACGTATGATTCCAAAAATATTTACATTTTTGCCGTGATACAGAATAAGTATCCATAACACCCGAAACATAGTACAATGTTTACCAAAGCGTAAAAACATACAGTATGCTACTATTGCCATTCTATCTATCCGGGCACTCGTGTCAAATATCTGTTACGCAAAGCATAGCGGCGCATGTCAAATGACACGGAGTCGAGTTGCATGCGCTGGCG
Source organism: Charanyca ferruginea (assembly GCA_947361185.1). Taxonomy (NCBI): domain Eukaryota; kingdom Metazoa; phylum Arthropoda; class Insecta; order Lepidoptera; family Noctuidae; genus Charanyca; species Charanyca ferruginea. The sequence continues at coordinate 11,667,279 of OX376059.1, read as the reverse complement.
CAGGCGACACCATATGTTCATTGTTTGGATATCGCCCTCATTATCGATCGGAGCTTTGATCGGACAAAGGGCCTGCACTTAACTGCATTCTAAACAAGCTATGCATTCTAAATGCATAGCTGTAACAAATCCATAATATTGATTTTGTTATTGACACGCGATTTGGATTTGGTCAATAGTAACAAAAGTTATTAGTTATTTTCTCTTGAAAGTCAGTGGCCTGTCCTTTTGGTTGTTCATTAAACGTCTAGCTTTCTGAGACATCAGTGCCGTGCCTGCCATTAAAGTAACTGTGACAAAATTCAGGAACTTGAAATAATTATGTCCAAATATTATTTCTACATAATAAATTACAATTAGGTACCTAAGATCTCGCAATTGGTACATTAGTAGTACCTACCTAGCCGTAGGAATAAAAAGAACAATTCCCGTCTAGACCACAGACTATTGGATTAAGATGTATCGTAGTGGAACTTAATCTGAACTTGAAAGAGATTTAATGCGTTTTCTATTGTAACGTTGTTCGTTTGTCTTTTTGTTTGAGGAAAAAGGAAATACAAATACGATGAACTTTTAATTCATAGTAATCATAGTATATGCGCCGAAAACTTTAAAACTACAACGATTTTCTCGGAAAGGCAGGTAGGTTCTGCAATCTTAAATTTTCTTTTTACACTAATAATCCTAATCCCATTTTTCCTAGGACTAAATAGATAAAGTAAGATACTGAATTACTGGCAGGCTCTATTAAATAAATTGTAAGATTTTTAAAATCATTCGCGTGCTTATAATACTAGCGACGTCTAGTGGGCAGTAGCAGCACCAAGCAAGAGAAATACTCGCATGGTATGAAAAGAAATACTATATTGGATAACAATTATGTTTTATTTTAATACTTTTTTATTTTAATGTTAAGTGTAGTAATCGGAAAATAAATAGTATAATAAGTTACTGCTGAAACGACTTTATATTTTTCAACAGGAAAATCGACATCGTGAACTTAAATTACTATGTTGATAAAATATTATTAAAAATTGTCTAATGCCACAGGCCACTCGAGAGCTTCTTAGCCGGTGGTTTATTATAAATTCGTGACCCACGCTCGTGCCTAGGCGCAGTTCAAGCGGGGTATCGTGTTTTCCTACCCGGCGAGTCTAGTCTATTTCGCTGAGTAGGTACTGACCCATAAGCCTTAGGTCCTTACTAATGTAGAATCATTTCCTTTAATGCTGATATAGATAGAAATACCACACTACTTCCTACTCTAAAATGTACTGATAGGTATCTGGAGTTAGTCGTAGTTCGATATCCGTAGTTAATTTAATTAATACATGTTTTATATTTACTCGTTGTTAGTAATAAAAATAACATCATATTATTGTCCCATGCATGGCAAAGTTCTCTTCTTATTAAGAGAAGGCATTGCTTAAGGCGGATTTCAGACTTATATTAATTATAAGTCTAGGTTCCCTCATTGTGCTTTCATGCATGATGCTATACCTAAATTTCAAAAGGTTTAGAACAAATTAATAAGGTCCGCAAAAAGTGATCATAAAGAAATAATCAGAGTAGATACTCCAATCAGATGAGAAATGATGATTATGTAAGCTGCCAAAGAATTTTATGTCACCATAGCCATTTTTAGATCCTTTTTGATGTTATAAATACTCACATTTTATGGTTTCTGCCATGTTACGGGTCATTACTTATGAAATATAGAGCGACATTGTTAAATATTGTGTAGTGACTTCAGTAATAATGTCACTGCAGAACTTTTCTACGTTCACATCTTTGAACTTTTACACAGTTGATAGGTTGACAAAACGTGCGTATTATAGTTATTTAATGGTTTGTCTAACATTAAAATTATAAAGAACTAGCTTTTGCCCGCGACTTCGTCCGCGTGAATGTCGGTTATCGTGGATGAATGTTGATAAAAAATGTAGCCTATGTCCTTCCCCAGGGTTCGAGCTATATTCACGCCAAATTTCATTAAAATCGGTTCAGTCGTCTCATCGCGAAAGCGTAACAGACAGAGTTACTTTCGCATTTATAATATTAGTATGGATTAAAACTTAAATAATGTTAACAATTATATAAGTAGTATAATAGATATCAGTATAAGAGGTTACCTATCTACATCTTTTTTTAAGTTTAGTGCCCCATCACTAACATCCAACCCCTGAATTTCTCTCGTAGAGAATGATAATAAAATAATGGGGTATTAAAACCCGGAAACCCGGTAAAATATATCATCACCTACCCTTCTACCGTTGCAGAGGGGACTAAATAATTACGGTTCATAAAAAAAATGCAAGAAAATGTGTTGAAAAAAAAAATTGTGGAAAATGGTGTAGCACATTTTTTCGTTCCACAAGTCCCGAGGTGTGTATAAGCAGGTATAGGTAAACTCAAACTCAAAATCATTTATTTCAAATAAACCATTTACAGGTACTTTTGAATTGTCAGAGTAAGTCAGTCAGAAAGTTGAAGCTAGTTGCTCGTTCCAACAAACAGTAGGTTTCTATGGAGAAGAACGAGCAGGAAACTCAATGAACACTCTTTTAAAATCAATAATATGTTACAAATCTCGGTTACATCATTCATATTGAATCTAGGGGTACAATATGTGAGAACAATGTAACAAGTCGTGTACGTTAAAAGAGCTCTAGATGAAAATATAACAAATATAAGGTACACACTTAAAAGCCAACCCAACATTTTTAATAGTGGTTTTCTGCAAAATTGGTCCTGAAATATTAGGAATGATAGGTATGTATCATGTATGGTGTAGAACCGTTTCAGTTAGATATAGCAGATTATGTTTTGCGCTCTATTTATATTTTATCAAATTAACATACATTTTAGTAAGGTACAGACAGCGTCATCAACTGCTCACCCCCCACGCATTGAAATTTCTTCGTAAAGGGGGTTAGCAGTTGATGACGCTGTCTGTACATTGAAATATCCGTATGCGCGATTCTCTAAGGGAACTGTTTAAGGATATTAACATAATGACGGTACCTTGTCAATACATCTATGAAAACATAATGTACGCTAGAAAAAATCTGCATCTTTTTAGTAAAAGGGGTGAAAGACATAATTATAACACTAGAAATAGGGACCAACTAGTTCAACCGAGTTTCAGACTGGCTAAAGTAGATACTTCTTTCATGGGGTACTGTTTAAAATGTTACAATAAAATACCTCCCCACATTGTTCAACTAAATGAGACAAAATTTAAGTCTTATATAAAACGCACACTATGCAGCCGAGCATATTATTCATTGGGTGAGTACATCACTGATAAAAATGCTTGGCTGGATGCTGGTCTAGCTCCACAGCCATAAGGGTTCATAGATTAATTGATTAGCATTTTTGATTATGTTTTGGAGCTGCTGAAGATATAGATCTACATTATCTAGTTAACACTAGCTACCATTTCCGAGGTATGTCTTCCATTGACTTGAATGTGCCCTGGCGGTTGAGAGTATGTCATGCTCACTGGAATGTCTCGCTGACGGTGGCGCGCGTGTTGGATCATTCGGTTCCCTTCAAAATGGTTGAGCCAAATGATGCCAATCCGTGCGTCATGTTGGTGAACGGGCGCCGTTAGTTGGGACTGGTCATCTCTTAGCTGCCTCGGTTATTCTAAATTTATTTTGAATTGTTTATTATGATTATATTTTTATCTAAACCTCTTTTAACGTACACGACTTGTTACATTGTTCTCACATTGTACCCTAGATTCAATATGAATGATGTAACCGAAATTTGTAACATATTATTGATTTTAAAAGAGTGTTTTTCATGGAGTTTCTTGCTCGTTCTTCTCCATAGAAACCTACTGTTTGAAACGAGCAACTAGCTTCAACTTTCTGACTGACTGACTCTGACAATTCAAAAGTACCTGTAAATGGTATATTTGAAATAAATGAGTTTGAATTTGAAACAAATACGTAGTGTCTTGCATAACCAAAACGACCCAAATAGAGATTCGAGAAAACCCAAGTTCATAAATACTCCATTTGATATAGGATTAGCCAAAAAGCAGCCAAATAACGTTATTTTTAGGTTTTGTGTTTGACATAACTACATTTTAGTGATATTTCTAATGCTTATTGCAAATAGTTTGTTGTTTTTTGTAGTGAAGTAACTAAGTTTATTACATGCTAATAACTAACGATGCCTATTTATTACTAGCGAACTGCCCCGGCTTCGCACGGGTGCAATGTAGATCAAACTATAGGTAGGTACTATTACTATAAACCTTCTTCTTGAATCGCAAATAGAGATTCGAGAAAACCCAAGTTCATAAATACTCCATTTGATATAGGATTAGCCAAATAACATTATTTCTAGGTTTTGTTGTTGATATAACTACATATATTTTATATATTATTATTATTATTTTAGTTACTTAAACTATAATGTCAACCTTAACCAACTTATGATACTACTTAAGAATAAATATAAATATTGACACACATAATTCGGCTTGTCATGAAATATATCTAGATCTACATTATGTGCTGGGTGAACAAAGAGTTCATCTGTGTGACAGCTCAGGCTGTGCAATGGGGTGTGGGCTTATTGAAATAACGTTAGCCTTATAACGTATTTGTGTAATGTTATAATGAATAATAATTATAATGGAGGATCTTTTGTGTCTCTTTTGTTTTTACTCATTCAAAAACAAACAAAAAAAAATTAGATACGGCACACATAAATACTTTTTCGCACGTTCACAATAAAATATGCGTAACACATCTGTGCTATCTTTTGACACACATGCTGGAAAGGGGCGGGCACTAGAAAGTATAGATACAGGCACTTAATGCACACACGAAACTCTAGTCTGAAATAGGGAAGAGGGGTTGGTAGTAATGGTAAGTAAGTAGTAATAAGTATTTCATCAATAAAAATATCGACGAAATCAAGTGACAAAAAAGAGAAGTGTATTTTGAGCGCATTTTGTATGTATGTTTATAATAATACCACTATAGCTGTAGATACGCTACGAAAGGCTAACCAAAGACTGCCAATTTTGGTACATACCTATATTGTCAAAAATATGTAAAAGTATTAATAGCAGGGAATTCTAATTTGGGTTAAAGAAGTCTTGTACTTTTCAACCGACTTCTAAAAAAGAAGGAGGTTCTCAAGTCGACACGCATTTTTTTTCTTTTTTCTTTTTATGTTTGACCACGCATTACTTTTTTCAGTGTAGTCCGATTTAAATGATTCTTTTTTTAATTGATCGCGTATACCAAAGGTTTTCTCGAAATTTATATAGGACGACTATATAAATTTCATGAAAATATTCCACCCCTAAGGGTACAAAGCTAAGGGATGACTGAAAGTTTTTGGTGTTACCGTTTCCTTCGTTTTCGTAAAAAACCTTTTTTACGAAATACAACCGCCTTCAAAAACCAAAGCCACGAAATTTAAAGTTATTATTACTTTTAAGTTTTGAAGGCGGTTGTCTTTATTGAAAAAACTTTTTTTGCCATTTCAAGATTACCACTTAAAATCTAAAATCAGTATGGGTGCTCTATTTATATAAATAATAATTTGTGAACATGGATTTGTGAATTTGTATTAATTTCTGGATCTTTTTGGAAACTGAAATAAATGTATTACACTTAGTTCTTGTAATACAGGTTTACAATTATAATTTCTTATTTAAACATTTTGCAGACAACAAGGATTAGTAAAACGAAAATAAAACCATACAATCTCTTCAATTAGCCTAATATGGAAATATGTATTACCAAAATAAAAATATTATTTTATATTATTATGCAAATGTTAGTAGATAATAATGAAATAGTTAACTTCGTAAGAACAACTAACAAATTATTATCGATATCCATATGTCAACGTTGCACACCAGTAAAGCATCCCTTACTTTTGGTCAGTTTGAACGTCCATGGTTTGAACAAATGCAGGCGACAAGAGCCACGCCACCATGCCATATCACTCGATATCCGTGGCCTCATCACTACTTTTCATGTTCCTTGTATTTATTTCCCCAAATGAATATGAAAATTATACTTTTGCGATAAAGTTGAAAATCTATCAGAGAAGAGATCAGATTGATGTGCTGGCCTCTGTACTTACTAGCAGGATAGTAATGTAGCTTACAACAGCTCATGAACTTACCCAATTGTAAGTAGTAGGTTTTAGATAACTACTTCCGAGAGTAGAACCGCGGTTGTCACCCCACTTATAAAGATTTAGTTTTTAATTTCAATTCAGTTTAAAGTTAAGGCTCTTAATTAATCGATACTCAATGAACTGGATCGCCTTACATTCATAAAATCATTGATTATTTTACGCTTATACGCTTCGAATTAATAAATAATCGTTAATTATTGTTTTAATTCATAAAACAATAATTAACGATTATTTATTAATTTGTAGTTAATCGACTGCCAATTTAGGTACTTCGATGAATGATTATGTTATTTCATGCATAAAAGGTATAAGAGCTGTCTAGTGTCAAGAGTGTAGTAAATGCATATTGTGAAAGTATTATTGGATTATTATTGGTTGATTATTACTTATTGCATATCGCAAAAATTATTCAGTAAATCTTAAATAAATATTACTCTTGTGTATACCCGAAAACAGATTTAAAAAACATGTGAATGTGATGAATAATATCTTGGTTCCAATGTTTGTTCAACAATGAATGTTTGTGCAGGCAAGTGTCGGTGCTGCAGACATCGATCCCGCTGCCCGCGTCCGCCGCTGCCGCTCGTCGCGCTCCGCCCGACAAGAGACCACTACCTGCCACGCCGTCGCACGCAGGTAAACACAAGATCCCACCACTTATGCTGTCCTAGTACTTGTAACTTTCAAAGTCTGTATTGTTAACCGGTTGTTATAGGTTAAAAGGTTACTTACCAGTTAATGATAGAAGCCTGACTGTATGTTAATTATTTTCTCTTGATTGCCAGCAATATTGACCAAACTTCCTTCGAATTTAGTATTCATAGGTCCTGTATTGCTAATCGCCTAGCAACAACAATAAATAAACAGCGCCACGGAAACATGCAGATGTAGAAGATACAAAAATATTTTTTCAATTCGAACCAGTAGATCCTGAGATTAGCGCGTTCAATCAAACAAACAAATAAACAAACTGTTCAGCTTTATAATATTTGTATAGATAGGTAGATCAAGTGATGCCTAGAGAAAGAATGCCCTTGTTCTCAGTTCCAATGAAAAGCAAACAAACATTCAAAATTAACGTGATCCAAGTTGATATTATTTAAGAACGAACCAATTATATAATTTATTCACAAACATTTAGTTTAGTAGCAGTACTAATAGTAAATTACGCCGTAAAAACTGTAAACTCGCTATTGAAGACAAAATACTTAGATTGTTCTGAAATTAAACCAACCCTATTGAAATACACGATAGAACTGGCGATCGACCAAAATCAATAACGATCAGAGCCGTAAATGTCGTGAGCGATACCAATTACTGTTAGATTTCAATTGTAAGTTATCATACCTACGTATATAAATGAAATTACGATAAATTAAACGTGAAACGATTCATTGAACTGTATCCTAATTTATTAAGTGCCATGCTGATTACACAACAAGCAGTTATAGGTGTTTTAGCAAATAATAGATATATCCCTACTTACAAATGCAATAAGGACAATATGGCTAGCAGCTGCTATCTTCATGATTGAAGTAGTTAGTTTGCGAGTCTTAAACAGGTCACTGTATGTATAATGTTAATTACTTATTTTGAATATCGCTTAGAACTTCCTTTTCATAAAGGCAATTTAAATATAAAGTGCCTATTTAATTCGTGTATTGTCAACGTACGTGTAGGTTCTAGGTACTCAGCTATTAGTCAATCTTTCCATGAAAGGACGTTGTCGTCAATTGTGCATGTAATTAAAAACAAATGTTAATAAGACAGGAAGACGGGACTAGTGTAATGAAAGTTCTCGAGGATCTCATAACATGCTGGACGGTAGAATAAACCTCAAGAGCGTCGTAAAAGAGTAAGGAAATAATCAGGAGAATGGACTGTGTTACTTAGGTTGTTAGGTAAATGCTACATAACTGACGAAAAGTAGATGAAAATAAAGAGATAGTTTGCTTATTCAAAAACAAAGCAGTTTCTCTGTTTACGCAATAAACACAAACTAACTCAAAGAAAAGAATTACACTCAATACTAAGATGGTAATTTTCTTAAAAGTATATAAACTCAGCTTAAACCATTTGCTTAAGCCAGCTCAATAATTTATGAGCAGAATAATACTCAGTCAAGTCCAGACCAGACTTCGAAATTAAAGGCAGCGTCTTGTGAGTGAGAAGTCTAATTAATTGAATCCAATTACTTATTTAGCTCCCGTCGATATCTAGCCTCTGCACTCAGTGGGAGGCGTCTGTTCGTCTGTTTGTTTCAACGCCTCGACACCCAGATAAACAGAGTAAATTGAGACTAACGATGTGAGGAACACGTCGACGTTTACTGAAGAAACGTTTCTTTTAGTTACGTCTTTAAATATAAACTTATTCGTCACTTATTTAGTTCTTCTGAGATATCAATATGAAGAGTTGCGATTAAGTGAAACAATTGATTAAGGAAAACATTCAATCAAGTCTGAGATGGCGGCATTCTAAACATTCATTCTTCTACGAGCACTCGACTACGATTTTCTTCGGCTTAAATATTGTACAGAATAAGGCTTAACATTATGTACAACACGTATTTTCATCTCCACATCTCAAAAGTTTACATACACGTTGAATATGAATTTGCAGGCGACCTTTAGCTTTCATTCCCAAAAACCGACGCCGCAAGCCAATTTGTCGCTCGTAAACACACCTGGGGGCTCAGAGGTCCCTCAAAATAAATTCCGAGTGCCATACCTAAGGGTTAACATGAAGTTTATTCACTTACTCTCACTGATAAGTGCCCAACGTCATCCGTTTTACAACTTGCCCACATGCCGATGAACACTGGTACACGTGTAGTGAATCGTCCCTTCGCTTATCTTTAGATTTTTTGTTAAACTTTCTTTATCAAGGATCGCAGTCAGTCATAAACGTTTGGTATTAAATCACTTTCTTCGTGTTTATTTTGGATGAGTAATGAAGATTAATTTTCTTCTGAGTAATCCGGTTTGGTAGGCGACTATTTTAAGTTGCAATTGTTTTGTATTCTCTTAAGGCGATTTAACGTCTTTTGAAAAAGTAGTATGGGGATATTCAATTCTTTGAGTTTTTAAAATAAAACATAATAATATACTCGTATGCCCCTTCTCTTGATATTCAAGGGCATCTTAAAAGCGAGGGTTCAAAGGGTGCATAGCGGTGGGGCCCCGGGGGCCGCCGTAAAGTCTCGGTTTGTTGAATCATTGGATTTAGATGTTTTCATTAAAAGATTTATTGTTGTTTGTCCTGGAGTAAGATTGGTTTTACACTTCATTTGAAATCAGTTACCCTTGAAATCAGTAACCCGGATGTGTGCAAAGCGATGTCTCTTTTGACATTTTTGATAAAATACTTGACGTCGATACCTAATAAACTCTCGATAATTCAAAACAATCTTTAATAAAATTTATACGACAATTATAAATTGTTTACAATTTCGGTTATATTAACTTGTCGTAATCTATAAAGCGACACAAATTCGTATGTCAACACGATTGTTATAATTCTCACGCGGGTCGAGTTATCTTGAGGCTCGTCGTGGCCGGGTGATATCGTGTAGATGTTGCGCTGTAGTTGATGCAGATGCATCCACAGTTGACGACCACGACTCAAGCTGGCCGCTCATTGGCGTTCATTTTAAAATTAATTTGAATTAAAAGTAATATTTGTACACTTTATTTTTTTTAGAGTGAAGTGTTTGTGGTTAATGTTGTTTCGTTACAGCTAAATAGATTGTATTATGATACATTTTGTGTTTGTGAGTTGGTGTAAATAAGTGGGTAGATCTGAAAATTTCTGTAAGTTTTGGGAAATAATCGGATTAACCAATGTATTAGATAGATACAAGGGTGGGTAAAGAATTTATAGAAACACTTAAAATGCCTTATAGTTATACAGCTTATAGTAACAGCTAAATTAATAATTGGTCAGTTTAAAATTTGATCTTTGCCATCTCAGATTATGAAACAAAAGGCAGATAGACCGTACGGAACGCTGAGAGTGAAGCCACAAAAGCAAATACAAATTCAAAAACGAATACCCACAATTTGCCTTGGCGCTGTACTGACACGAGTCAGTATTGCACGAAGCGAAGCATTGTTAAAAAAAACAAATACTAATACAAATATAAATTCAAAAGCGAATACAATCACGAGATTGTAGGTATTCGTTATTGAATTTGTATTTGCTTTTGTGGCGTCACTTGCAGTGTTTCGCCCGGTCTATCTGCCTTTTATTTGATAATCTGAGTTTGCTATATAAAAAAATAAATTATAAAAACTTTTCAATGATACCTATAAAGAAAAAAATGCATGTAGGTAGATAAGTGTGCTATATCGTCATTGCTAAAGTGATGGATAGTCTCGGCCTGGATAAAGAACGGATGTAGTCCACAGTTGATTGACTATGTTATTTGGCGCACTACAACGATCTGCTTCCTTCGAGCTATGCAACAGCACCTGAATGTAACCATTGTTATTGATAATGTTCTTTCTATACAAGGTTTATGAAGCATACTTAGTTGATTGAGTCCTATGATTCACTTGTCATATGCATATAGGCTTTTGTACTTATATGATTAAAAAAAATGAAGGTACGGTCAGCAACAAAAGTAGATTAACACTATTACGTCTTCATATCCTCTAAAAAGACACAAAAACAAATACGATGTAAGTAATACTTTACACTACTTTACAGTATTTCAGGTCATAGTCAAGAGTTTATTTTATCTCGATTTTCTATCCTGTCCGTATTTCCTTCTGCTCAAGAATTATGACTTAAAAAATCTAAAGTGTTAATTGACTTTTGTTGCTGACTGTACCTAGTACTTAATGCTAGCACCTCACTAGGCGTATTTGTGCAAATATTCGCCTTATTTGGATAATACAGAATCTACTTTATATCAATAAACATAAGGTGTTTGAGTATTATATAAATATTGTATTATCCGAATATTTGCACAAATATACCTTAGTGATATTGTGGTCGATAAATATGTAATTAAATTTGATGAAATTGTGTACCTACACAGTCAGAATAAGGGCGTTTATATCTAGATCATATTGAGCAAAATAAACCTAGACTGCTTGTATTAGGAGCACGGTGTCGGTACAGGCCCCTTATACATAGTGTTTTCATCAAACGAAAAATATTAAATCTAATATTGTTGTAACATGTAATGGACCATACATTTATAATGACTACTAATTAGTAAACAATACACAGGTGTTATTAGTAACACGAGGGCAGAAAGCATGGAGGTAGGTACCTATTTATTTACATAATTATAGAACACATAACTAACACACAAGACAATAATTACTAAAGTAATATCCTTGTGAGTCAGTGTCGATATCGGGTTGTTTCTAAGTCGATAATATAAAGGTACCGTAGTATTTGTTTACTTTCACCAATGGATATTCCAAGTAATCTACACTACTCGAATACACTATTTTCTGATGCTAAAACAAACAGCTCACAGGCCTATAATGTGTACTATTTATGGCCACCATTGACTCATTAACGTCCCTTGTTTAGGGTTACTTTACGCACACGCATACATTTAAAAATTATGGTATGACATCACGAATTATTATTTTGGTCGGTTAGGTATCGATTTATAGCGAACCAGTGTTAGGTGATCTGTTGCATTGAATTGAAGTTCCCTTGTGGGGGAACACTATGTGAGGAATAGAAGGGGTGTTATGGTTCAATTATTTTTGGTAGGTACAGCGCATGCACTGTTCGCTGCAGCTTAGTAGGCGAGTAGTCGCGCGCGCAGCACGGACAGATCACCCGTGCCTTTCGATAAAAACTCAGAGTTATCTAGCGAATGTTAGCTCTTCATTGATAATATTTACTCAGCTTGAAGTGCAAGATAATAGTTTGTAAATATAGACTGGATACAAATTGACATAGTTTCCGTACGCGAGTTGTGTGTGAGTGATACCTTTGGTTTACAGGATGGCGAGATAGGTATTCAATGTAATCATTGACGGAATGCTATTGTTTTATTGCAGGTGGCAAAAGCGGCTTGTCGGCTAGTTCCAGTCGCTCGACTAGCCCGCTGGGACAAGGAGTCGTCAGCTTTATACCGCGGGCACCAACTTCTTCATCCGGGTAACTTTGCTTGTTTATCTAATGCGATGATTTAAGAGTTAAAGTGCTTTTTGTCTGCATTCTTCTTTTGTTTTCATTTTAAAGGATGAACAGAATTCCAAATGGCAAAAATAACTACTGTTTATTTATCTCAAGTTAGTCTAGTGATCACATAATATGCGCCACAGCTTAGTCGGTCCTGAGTTTGAGCAAAATGTTTAGGAGTGTTAGCGATTCTCCTCAACGTTTCACCAGTGCAGTTTGGGATTTGGCTTTGACTGGTTCAATAAACTCATCCTTTATTACGTAGAACTTTTAACATACATAATTATGTAGGTTCCTAAATTTCGTGTATGCAATAATTATTATATTATTCGCCTCCTACCTGTTCCTCTCTGGAATTGTGATGATAGTATTGTGCGTATACAACAGCACCATCATTTCAAGAATTATATAGGTAATGATGAAAATCTTGTCTTTGAAAATAGTAATATCTGTTATAACACCCTGATGGTGTATATTTAATCAGGGCTTTAGAAATGCTTTTCATTGTTTTACTCGTTTCTAATGCTATTTATTACTGACAGAATAAAATAATTTAGGTAGTCGACCTAAATGACAAGGGAGTGAGGCGACATGTAAAAACCACTTCATCAATGATTGCAAATGTTTGAAGACAATTATGAAACTTATGCTTCTTATTTACAGGTCACGACCTAACTCCTCACTACTGGCACCCGGTAGTAAAATTCCGTCGACATTAATATCACAAACACAGCAACATCCACAGACACCGTCCAGTCAAAATGGAACACCTACAAAGCATTCCATGCTCGATAAGTTGAAACTTTTTAATAAAGACAAAATAAGTAATGAAAAACAAACCAACAAAAATACTGCAGTGTCTAAACGCACCAGTTCATCTAGTGGCTTCTCATCGGCCAAAAGCGAAAGATCCGATTCCAGTTTAAGCCTCAACGAATCTTCCAACACCCCCAACTCACATATCAAATCATCTAATTTAGTAGGACCCAAAAGTATAAGGCAACAAAGCGATACGTTATCAAAAGACAAGTCTGCTAAAAATGTAAAACCTAAGTTAGTAAGTTCGAAATCCCCGAAAGAATCTTCCACAAGTTTGAACAGAAGTAGTGGTAAAACGAGTAGTAGTGACAAATCTAGAAATAGCCCGAAGCTTCCTGCTCGTGACAAAGAATCCAAACTGGCTGCTCCTAAGTCTATTAGTAACACTAAACTAAATCAGATCGATGATCATTCAAGAACCTCCAACTCGAAGATGGTCAAGCTATCCGGAAGTCAAATGAGGCTCAGTGAAAAACGACCTGATAGTAGAACAGACATCAAAAACCATCAGAGTCACGAAAATGTATCACCACCACCAAGCCACGGAAACCAGAATCAAGCAGCTTCAGGACAAAATTTTGGACCGCAGACTGGAATCCCAAAACCTACTGCTGCTGTGAAAGGAACATTCAAAATAGCGAAAGATGATAGACATATTATTCATAAAAGTACAAATAGTCAATTAAGTCCTATACAAAGCAATTCTAGTTTAAATTCTACAAATAACGTAAGTGCACTTCCATTCAATAGAGAACAGTCTAATTTAAGTAAAGATATTGCACAAAAACAGACTTTGGCAGTATCTCCGATGCCTGTTGTTAACGCAGGAACTCATACTCACACATCGCAAATGTCTGAAAGTTCACATTCGAACTCCACTCATAGTACTACAGGGCAACATTCTAATTCCAGTGATAGTAGCGTTATATACCGTCCTTCCAGTGAATCTGGTTCTGAAATATCTAAAACTGCTACTAACACGGCAAATAAAAGACTGGATATGAATACTACGTACATTAACGAAGTTATAAATGAAGCTGAAATCTCTGAAAAAGAAGCAGCACAGAGAAGACCTCTGGACAGATCGGTCCCAAAACCTACCTTTGATCACAACAGGACATTGACAGAGTTAAATAAGAGAATGGACAGTGACAGCAGATCCAGTACACCATCTCACTGTCGTGACAACTCACTAGGGGACGATGAAAATCCAATGATGAATGTATTACCAATGAGACCATTATTACGAGGATATAACAGTCATTTGACACTGCCTATGAGAACTTCAGGCTTGACACAAAAGAATATACCAGGTTATCCTCATCATGCCAATACAGTAAAAGCAAACTTTGGCAGGGAAAACATGGGATTGCGTGACCGTATAAATTACGGACCAGGATTTTCTAACCCAGACTATTGCGATCTTGAAATAGCCTCGGGTTATATGTCTGATGGTGATTGCTTGCGACGAGTTAATCTGGGAGAAATGGAGTGTGGCCGAAACAATGATATGATGGATGGATATATGTCAGAGGGTGGCGCTTCGCTGTATGGTCGCCGCATGAACTTCCAGCAGCCTTCCCAGCTACAGCAACTTGATGAAAGGTGAGTTTAGTTTTTCTATGCTGTAGTGCTTTAAAACTTCAGTTCGGAATTAGGTGTCAAGTTGTAAATTCACAATGATCTAATTATTCGGTTTTATTATTGAAGTTCGAAGTAAAATTTTACAGAATTACACTACTGTTAACATTTTGTTGTCGCACAAGATGGTCTCTCGTCGAAGCATAAGAAAACAAATTAAAAGGGCCCTTAGGGCATGAGAATTATTGCCGAGGTGGAATAGCGCCGGTAATAACTGTACTTATTAGAGTTTTTAGGGACGCCGAGTAAACTACATTCTGAATTATCTACGGTTTTATTACGCTTTTTAAAGTTCTTAATTGAAAGCGTCGTAAGCAGCAAGGTAAAGGATGACGAAATTATGTTAGGATTCGTATCAACGTCTTTTATGTACAGGTGTTAAATAGAAAGTAAGACGGCATATGTTACAACTCATTGTAAATACATTAGCTGGCTTGAAATTTTCCTGACCTGCGTCATTTATGTCACAAAGTTTATGTAACAGTCCAGGAAAAAAAGTTATATTTATTCCCCCTTTAGTGTCAAAGCTGAACTATTAAACTATAAAGTGGTTATCATATTTATTTCAATTTTGACGTTTTGGTCTTGATCCTTGAGGCCTGGGTAAGTATATGATGTTGTTAGGGTGGAAATATGAAGACTGATATATTAGGGACTATTCCTCAGTTATTTATGTACTTAGATAATATTAATGTTAAGGAAATCCGTTTTCCAAAAACGTTGTCTGAGCTTCTCAATCCACAAGTGGTCGGCCCGCCTTCCGTCACTCACCGACATAATGTAACGATGGTCTAACGCGTGCGTCACTTGGATCATTGCTTACATCTACATTAATTGATTCTCTGTCACCAGTCTAAGAAGATAATGTTTGTATTCTAAGAAAAATTGGTTGGTGAGACTTGAACTCGTATTAAATTAGACATGAATGTGACCTAGAATGCTTCTTATGTTTTGTCGCTTATCCATTTAAAGTCAAAAGTTCGTAACTATTCCTGTAGTTTCATTTCAAAAGATCGTTAATATTATTCAGTACGATAAAACACCAATTAAATAATACTCATCAGTCTACTATTAACCCAGTACCTGCTTTTCGAGTTGTGCCCTATACAGCGCATGTGGCTCACCAATCTAAAATCAAAAGCAAGACAATGTTCTGGTTGCGACAGTTGGCAAAGTGTTTAGTACTGTTAGTAGCCTGCTAGTGTGAACAAAGCGTTTTGTTAATATTTGGACGCTACTTCCCGCGGTGTGCAGCCGACGATCTCGCAGTCACGACTATACAGTACCCGGCTCACCCACACTGTCGCAGCGTTAGGGGAGAGGGCGGGGTGACCAAAATCGATACTCCTACGTCTCACGCCGCCCCTGCCCCGCACGTCACCTCTGTGCCACCGCCTCGACCCTAACCACCCCTAACAGCACCGCACCATTCGGCACCTTAACGATCTCAACATAAAACTGTACTTTCGACGCTGCGCTCAATGACATTCTACGTTTTTGGGCTCAGATTCCATCTGAATGCTATCATGTTTTTTCTGCTTTTTCCCATAATATTATCAATCGATTTCACATAAATGAGCTTGGAACCAAATTACTTACGCTCTGTTTTTCATTTCGGTAACTAATCGTGCTTAAAAGAATGAAGGTATTAGCGTGTGGGGTATAAGCTGTGAGGATAGAGGGTTTCAATGTCATGTAGTGAGTGTCGGTGTGTCGCCGGTGGTGTCGGTGGCGGTCTGTGTTGCGTACGGTTGGTCCGCGCGGCGGCGGCGGCAGGGCGGGCGGCACTCGGCGCCGCGCACTATCGGCGTGCGGGCGCGCCGTACTCGCCGCCCGCGCTCACACACGCACGTGACAAACTTTCCCGATTTCCTCGACGGAAAATGTAAATCTGTTGCCGGCATCGATCGTCCCGTCGCCAGACGCGCGCTCGTCGAACCGAGCACGCCGATCACAGCTGGCGCCATGGAGCTGGACCGCACTTAACAAAGGATCGCGGAACCAACGCGGCACACGCTAATCTCGTGGACTGTTATTATTCCATTTAAACATTGGTGTTAGTTAATAAGTGTGTATCTTAGACGATGTAGTGGACCATATGCGTTGTGCCTTCTGTCACTTGATCTCGCGTACCGGTCGCTTGACGGACAAAATTTGATTTGCTGTAATTTTATACGCCAACAATGATAATAATTTCGTGGACAGTAATATAAGATCAGTGTTGCCTTGCTACGTGTCTTTGCTTTTCGCGTTAGACGTTGTTACTGTAAGCTTACGGTGCTTTTTAGATAATAACACATTTAGAAGAGTAAATAAGTTTTCAACCAATTTGAATCAACTGTGCTGAAGATGGATAAAACTAATTTGGTGAGCCATGTTTTATTTTTAATCATTTAAACTTTAGTGTTAGATCAATTTAACTTATTAACGATCAAGTTAATTGTCGTAAAGGCAATAACCCTCCAAACATGTGGCAGTTGGCGAAGTCAATGAATCGCTAGTTTGTCACATGTGGCCACCATTCCTGGCACAATATCGCATACTTATCATTTATGGCTTGAACAAACAATGCATTTTAAATTTAATTTAGTAATGTTAATTAACAGTTGCTACGTACTTAAATGTCTCTAATGTGTGCATTATGTAAACTGCTATAAAACCAAAGCGATTGATCCGTGTAAGGTTATTACTTCGGCATCTGCAGGGTTGTGGGTCGGGGTGGGAATCCCTAAGCCTGATCCCCCGGACTGGGTTCTTCAATTTCATTGAATTCCCAATGTTATTAGAGATTTCAGAGTAAATATTATGTGTACGTATGTACACACATGTGTTGGTATCATTCCTCCCAAAGCAAATAAGGACATGTATTCCTATTAAGTAGGTAGGTACCTACTTATACGTTTAATATGAGTAACCGGAAATAAAAAGTACTGAAATATTTGAATGCTAAAGTCGTAAAACAGCAAGGAGTCGGCGTAAAAATGCTTACCCGCGTAGAAAGTTAAAGCGATCAGAGAAATTTAAATCCACTACATTAAATTTGGTCCCCTACTAAAATGGGGGCTAACCAACCGAATCGAGACGTATGCTGACGATTTTGGTTTTTCATGTTGAAAGAGACTTTTATAAAAAGTCGAGTATTACTTTGTTTAGATTCACGTCCTCATGTTTAGGCAGGGTTTTAAGGACTAAAATGCATTGCCGGCGTCGATATTTTAGAGTGGTTACGTTGACCGTGAATCATAAACTGGGTATTTTTATTTGCTCGTTTTATTCGCAATACATTGTCAATAATAAATGCAAATTGATTGCAGATCGCTGAAGTTTATTGAGTCTATTAACGATATTGATGCTTCACTTTGTGATTGGATGTTTGATTGGTCATATTTTATTCCATTTCCAATCGCAATATAATAGGCATATATGTAATAGATGAATAAATTTAAAAGAATAATTTGAATGATCATAATAATATATTCTTCCTGTTTCTGCAGTACCTACGTACGACAGTAAACCAAGAGAACCTCATTCAACAAACTTGGAAGTTATGTAGCTACAATGTCATTGTTTTTTCCCTCTCCTTTTATAACAGCTGGAAAACGGCCAGCAGAAAATCTGAAAACGGACTTAACAATATGGAAACTATTCTCTGTGCAGAACTTTTAAATTCTGCGTTCGGATATTGCGAAGCGAATGCCGTTCTGTTTATTCCGCTCCTTGAAATTTTAATGAGACGAAGTCGAGCGTTGGAAATAACTTGTTATCTTCCACGGCAGGTATTTCACAAGTACATAATTAACACATTGCAATCGGCTTTCTACAGTTTACTCATTGTTTATTTAATGAATTTGGTATTGGAAGTAACGAACAGAAATCGCGATGCATTTCAAAGTTATGAAAGAGACTTTAATGGGTACCGTCTTGTTTTTAAAAGTTTCCGTTTGAGAAATATTTTCTCGTGGAAAAGTTACAGTAGGTACTTTCTTATAGCATGTTTCAAACATGCATACATTCCGTGCATAAAATCATTTTATTTTATCGTGTTGGGTTCACATGTGTTCCATTCCAAGGAAACTATAAGTGTAACAAGTTTTAACTTTGACAAGGGTAAGCCTTCAGGCAGGGACATATAGATCCTCGCTCGGTAATACCGAACAAAATTAATGAAGCGAGTCACTCGATACCGAAGGTCTTTTTAGCTCAAGTATAAAATAAAATACCAGGTACTCGTAGATATACGTATCTAAGTAGGTAAATAGGTATGCATAGTTATATCCTTTTTGAAACTACGGAGCTACGTGTTCAGAATAAGCGGAAAAAAAATAAGTCAAATTATTTTAACATGAGCAGAAATGCAGATTTTACCGTAAACAAAGGATTAGAGTGTAGGTGAGTCCTGTTTATAATATTTTGATTATACACTCGCCGTACTTTCAAAGACTTTGTAACCTACCTACTATTACGTTACGAGTACTACGTTAATGCTACGACGTAGTCGCTGCTACGACGGAACGTGTTTTTTTTTTGCAAACGAGATTTTAATGAAAAACTCGTAGGTTGTCGGTTAGTTGTTTCAAAACTTTTACGTTCAACGAAAGGTAGAAATTACGGTACGGTGGGAACGTCATTTTTCATATTAGTAATAAATGATCGAATTTAATCATACATTGAGAGCAAACTACTTAGTTATAGGTACAATGATAAATCTAAAATCCTAGTATCGGTTTTCATGCAACTATTTCAACATAAAAGCATCCAAGAGCCGTACTTTAGCTGATAACAAAGTGAATTCAAGTTAAAATAGGTACACCGAGAGGAAATCCGGTTAGGTTTGAATAGCTTTCAGCGTTCGGCTGTACGGCTGTTTGTGCAACTTTCGTTATCGGCATTTCAATATAAGAGTTGGCTTACCTACACTATGATTCAGTTTTGAAATACAAGTTTAAAACTGATCAGGCTGCATGGTAGTTTCAGAGTTAAAATATCTATATAACGTCATTTGGTTGTATATCAGTTTCAATGTTAAAATATTGATAGAACTAACAGCAAATAGATTTAATAAGGACAATGAATTAATCGAAATATTACTACTTACTTTTAAATATCAGATATTATATTGTCACAGCAAAATGTATAGTATAGTGACCCCTCTATCTATGGTATCTCATTAAAATATTATTTTACTATTTTCGAGCGACCTCTAATGAGGTTGTTACTGTTAATGAGGTACAAAGCTTTTACGTGTACGAACTAATATTATCTACATAATGTTGGTGGGTACTTGGTGGTACTTATTGTGTAATGCACGAAATAGAACACCTACTGTTATCATTAACGCCGCCACTCGAACTCGAAAGTACCTACTTCATGCGGATCATATGTTTAATTTAATTGTGAAAACATTATTTAATTTCGTTGTAAATTGGAGCCAATTTTTTCTCCGAAGATCGAATTGTTTAAAAACGTTCACTCGATTTATTGTTGCTGAACAGTAGAGAAAACTCATGGTGAGTAGCAAACATACATAATGAAACGAAATACGCTCGAATCGGCACTTATTATGAAACAAATTATATTCGAACATGTAAATTCAATTATGTATTACCCTACACTACTATAGTAATGTCTCTGACAATAATGTAAGCGCAGTGTTTACGATCCAACAAAACATACCTACGGCGAACACATTCAAATAAAACAAAAGAGCATTCATCGTTTCAGCGAAAATAATGATGAGATGAACGAGGGAATAATGAGAGAGCTGCTCGGCTCATAGATAATGAGAACGTAGGAGACTGTTCCTTTCAGGAGATCTGTCATCATTAGCGCGAAGCTTCGGGCGCTCAGTTTTCATTAAGACGCCAATGTTTCAAATGACAGCAGCCAAAGGACTGTAGGGTCGTATTGATGCACCTTTCGATATCTATATACATCCACGTATATGTATGCGCCTATCGCTACTAATTGTCGTGGAAGAAAACGGCATGTTCACGGCGATGCCTGATTACAATTTTATCTCCCCCTGCCTCGTATACATGGTGTGTTGCACTGTGTTTTCCCTCAGGTTTAATCCATGAGGTGAGACTATTTAGATCTACGGTGTCTTTTGTAGGTTGTATTATTTTTACAGTGTCGGTTAACGAAATGTGACACTATTTGTTTGTAAACGTGATCTGCTTATGAGTTCAACTGTCCAATTAGCAAAAAGAATAGTTAAACAATGGTCCAGGAGGCGGCGTCACATTGGAACGGAAAAGTGTCATGAACGCTAATACATAACTGATATGGGTAAATCCAGTTTACTGACAGAAGCAATACATATTGTAATTTGTAATGATATCAAAAGAAACGTTTAGGAAACATGTAACTGTTTTAAAGATATAATTTGTTTCTTAACGTGAAACTTTATGGTAAAACACAATATCTCATTCTCAAGTCGTATATCCAAGTATTTAATGTCCGTATTTAAAGCACTTTAAATGTGCCACAACCTGAAACTCTTGTGTAGGCTACATTAAAAATGTTTCTTCTCAAGTAGCAAAAACCGCTCCACTTTACGATCTTGAATCTTAAATCGTGTATGAAGAACACATGAAGTGGGAACGCTTTTACTCAGCGAATTCGCTTAGTCTAAATAATTCAAAAATTCTCACTCTTACACGGTTTCGCCATTAAATACTTCATTGTGGTTTTGTTGAACTTATACATTGTTTATATGTAGGTACAATGTACCTACCCATAAGTATAGATTTACCCGGTACATCTACACTACATTTTATAAAGGGGAAAGATTTATATGTTTGTAACGAATAAACTCAAAAACTACTGGGATTTCAAAAATTCTTTTACCATTAGTATCCTACATTATAACAATTGAAAAAAAATAGGCGAAGAAACAATACGAGTGTGCTTTAGACCACACGACTGAAGTAAAACCTCTTTAGCTCCATCTATATGTATTTATGTATCCGTTTGCAACTGCCTATGAGAGAAAGAGAGAGAAAATGTGTGCTCGCACCTTTCTCTCTTGCCCCTACAATAATATACGAAACGTAACTCTCTCTCTTTCTATCTTCACTAACTTATATCTCCCTCTCAACTTCCGTTCGCCTTGCCCGATCACACTTTTTCTCTCTCCGCTCTCGTCACGCATTTACCAGCTTACTCCCCAAGTCAAGCGTGCGTAAAGAAGTTTTACTTTAAAAAGCGCGCTATATCTCTGGAAGTCCGATTCGGAAAATACTTTCGCTAATAGGAAGATTTCTACGTTATCCCTGAGTGCTATGTGCTATATTTTGCTATTCAAAAAAGGCGTATGTTTAACGAAACTCCAGATATAGTAAATGACCTCCAAAAAATAGAAAATGATCACCAACATTTAACCAAAGTATTGTAGAAATGTATGAGTTTGACTGTAAAAAGCGATTTGGTTCTGCCACTCGGCGGCCGCTGCCGGGGCACGCTCGCTCCGCCCGTTCACCTCGTGCGTAGGGGGTCACTGTTCTAACCTAACCTAATCATGTCGGATCCGCCCCAGGGGGGACTTAAGGGTCCTAAGATTTGGTGATCATTTACTAATTTTGGTGGTCATTATATTTATTCCCTTCAAAAAATTTGGTACCTGACCATAACTTTATTTACACGGACAAACTCACGAAGAAAAATTACAATATTATAATATAAAGTTCCTTTATCCATTTGTTTACATTTACAGCTTTCTCTATAAGCGTTGTCGATAGATGTTAAAATAGTTTTATAGGCACTACGAAAGTTTAATTCGTAACAGATTAATTTAATGACTAATGAATGCCAAAGTGAAGTGGCTCTTATTGTTAAATTGTTATTGTAGTTAATGTAAAGTAAAAGTTAACGTGTTATATATCATGGTTTATAAGTTGGCAAGAGGCCATTACAAAAGGTAAACAAGGGAGGTAACAAGAATGGCTTAATGCCAGACAAGCTGGAGGTTTTAAAAGTTGGCACATTACATTTTTCACTGTGGAAATTAATAAATAAATGAAAGAAATACGAGTATTTATTTACATTACACAATTGAGGATTTTCATTGCTGAATAATATGGGTAGAATGAAATGGGAATAGGAAATTAGTACTTTGAATACTTTCCGTACTTAACAATAATGCGTTGTATTTTGAGTTTCCGTTTGTATCGTAAGGCAATAAGCCTTAATTGATGAGTAGGTAGGTATTTATTTGAAAACTAGAATAGTTCTTTATTTGCACTGAAATTAGATACAAGTGACAGGTGTTCAGTATAAAATAATCCTTAAACTAACTACCTAAAAGTAAATAATTTGAAATAGGCAATACAATACATAATGTCAAGATTAATAAAATAGTATTATAAATTCGTAAATTAATCAATTAGTTAAATTAAAAAAATATAAATGATTTAGTACGGGACAAGAATATAGAGATGTGATATGATCAATATTAATTCTTATCGGTCTGAAAATCGCCAATTGAGTAATAACATCTGTCAATTTCGTTTTGAAAAGTAGAAATGTGTCATTTTTATTACATCGGGTATTTTGTTACATGTGATCGGACCCATACCTACATTTATAAGAGCTCAAATATAGGAGACACAATAGTTAAACAATGACAAACGACCAATATTTGGCTTCTGGACATTTAAAGGGATAACTTTTCTTTACTAAGGCGGTATCGGAACCTCGAACAATTAGCAAATTTGTTTATGTGCTTTTCACCAGACTGCTGAAAATAACATATTCCTTAGAAAAAAACTTTCTAATTCTGTGGAAAGTGTGGAAACTAAGGTAGTAGGTACCTATGGTACCTAAGCATAAATATGAAAGGACTGAAACAGCTGGCACCTTTTTAAACGTTAAATAATTCATCTTAACTGTCCAATGGATTTCATTCCTTATTTCTCATCCATTCTAAAACACAAGCGCCGTTTGTTTGAACGAAAATTGAATATAGCAAATAGCTCTTGGAGAGCGCTCAAGTGTGGCGATACAACATTTTTTCCAAAAATAGAATGCAAAATGGATTACTGCATCTCGTTAGCAATAAACTAGGACACTGCGGCATTTGTAACCGCAAAGGCTTGGCTCTGACTATAATAGATTACAGTTTGCTTAACCTGCCTTCAAGACGGACGAACAATTTTCTCGACAGCATTTCCTTCTTTTCCGACGGCTGTATTTCTCACTCCATGTAATTGTGGTACTTACTGTAAGTGGGACACGGGAATACTGGAAAGTTAAAAAAGTTGACGTACTTTTTTCTTCTTATCGTAATCTTTATAGCGGGGTAAGGGATTTTGTGCCCTTTTTCACTACGGAAGCATTATCTCCGAAGTTGAGCTGAAACAACCATATCTGACTAAAGTTATTTTAAAGATTCGGTACGAATAACAGCGTAAAAGAATAATTTTGCGACAATTTTGTTGAAACTATGAAATTAAACATTTAAGTACAACTGTTGGGTCAATATCGTCAACAATAAGCGTGACTTTAATTGTAGAAAAGTCACGCTTATTGTTGTTTAGTTGTAAAAGTACATCAGCTATCTGCCAGTAAAGGTTCCGTCAAAATCTGAACAGATTTTTCGTATGTTAGGCGGAACAAAAAGACAGACAGAAATGTAAAGTGGAAACAGTAGAATATTATGGACGTCATATTATAATTATGTTACACCTTGTAACAACAATATTCTAACAAATAAGGAACTTCGTTCCAATAAATACCTACATTATTATTATTATTATAGTAAATAGAATTTTTGTTTTTAAAAAAGTAAAAAAAAAAATAACTTATAGTTTAAAATTACAGACACGTAAATTTTATTTGTTTGAATGTAGATCATTGAAATTCAGTAGACATAAACATATTTATTTTCATCAATGTTGCATATCACCAGTATTTTTTTATTTCATACACTGTTTACCACTACACTGCTGCTCGATTTATGATTAAAATTGCCCTTTCACTTATCAAAGTACCTACTTCGGTATCGACCTCCTTACACGAGTTAAAAATAAGAGAACTCTATTCTTCAGCATAAAGACTCCATTGATCCTAAATGAGTGCAATAAAGAGTGATTAATGATCATACTATACTGAATACACCCGTTCTTTCGCAGTATTAGGTAGCTCACTCATCTTGTTATAATTAACTTACGAACTCATTTCTTTGTTTTTACATTATTATCGACTATCAGCGCATTGCGTACTAACTAAACCAATTTTATAAGTAGGTGAGATAAGTATCGAAAACAAAGCTCACTGACGTAACAACTAAGATTGATTTTGTTTGTAAATGATGGTTGGTTAGCCAGTAACGAAACACAAAATTAAATTACAAGCAAGTAATGTATTTGTAAAAGGTTTCAAACATGATTTAGTAAATAAATTATTTTCGTACGTTCGTTCGTTCGTAATAATGAATTTAATTAAGGACTCCGGGAGTCAGCTATAACGTTTAAGGTTGATATCTTTGTACATGTTTAAAAGTAGGTCGAAGCGACATGTTGCTCGTCTCCATAAGAGAAAACAGCTCCCCTTTTATCAGTTGCCATCAATTCAATCCCTTTGTTCAAGCCAACCGCGCCTGTACGACACCCCGCGTTCAATCCGCTTTGATCTCGCATGTACACAGTATCACACAAGTACGTATCTACATAGCCACTAACAAGTCGTGCAAAATAAAAGTACTGGATAAGCCAAGATTAACCACCTAAATTCTAACCTGTGTTGTATAATGGTAGAGAGGTCAACGGCTTTGTATGGCGGAGGTAAACAAAGTAGGTATAGGGAAGAAATGCACTGTAATAAGGGCTTTGTTTACAGCGAATGAAAGGAAAACAAGTGACAAAATAAGTGCAGGATCTAATTATACTGGCGCCTAGCGCCGTTGAAAAAAGAAAAGACGGAACATGGCAAACGGTTGATTAAAAATAACGCTATTAGTAAGCGCTGTAAACTCGAGGTTGACTAAGGAGGTTAAGTCAAGTTAAGTAGTTCTAATGGTTGTTTTTCTTGATCAGTTAAGCCTATTACGAGATTTTAAAAGTAAACTAAAACAGTTCTAATAATTCGTGAAGTGCTCGTGTTACTATGTCAAGGCAAAATATAGGTTCGTACGTCCATATATGTAGATTAAAAATATCGTCGCAGTTTGTAAATCGGAGTATTACTTCTAGATTATTTTGAGGCTTTTACCCTGACTCATGCGTAGGGGAAGTGCGGTGGCACCCTTTAATGCCATTTCTAAGCAGAGGGACTTGTGCCTACGAGAACCCTTTCAATATATTTAGGAGAATAGTAGCTACTCGCAATACCATTTTATTGACTTTGCTCGTATTATTTTGGAAATGTAGATTGAAGTGATTATAGATCAGATCAGGTAGGATTAGACCAAATTAGGCTGTTTTTATAATAAATATTCATGATGTAGTCGCAAAATTAAATGTTATTATATTTAGTGAGTGATTAATTTAAGAAAATACTATAGGTACTTCTGGCTGATGCGGTAAGAAACGCGAGGCTGTTAATCAAAACCGTCTTTTGAAATATAATAAAAATAAGAAAGTTAAGAACACGGTCGACGTCAGGGCGACGGAGCCTCGCTCCCGCGGGGCTCCTATTTCTGCCTGCAGGGTTTAAAGGAACCAAACCAAACGATCCTCGGAGTGCCCCTGACGTCGAACGTCTTCAGAACGTCTTAAGAAAAAAAGCCTAGAAAAAACCAACAGTGGGTGAATTGTCCGTTAGTTCAATAAACCTTAGGTTTATTAATTGTAGGTGAATACTCCTTTATGTATTTCGTTCATGTCATAAGTGACTACAAAAATCTGAGAAGCGATCTTTAGGTATTTTAAACAGTAGGTTTTTGACCGTAGTTATTTCGGAAATAATAAAATTAGAATAACTTTAGATATTATAATACGTAACCACAACACTTACCATTAATTTCACAGACGCGGCGGTCGCAATAGAGGCATGGAAGGTGGCAGTGGCGTCGTGTACCGCGTGGTAGGGCGCACACGCAGCAAGGCGGACTGCGGGCAACAAACCGAGCGACAGCCGCCTGCGCCGCGTCAGCAAGACACCACATGGAAGAAGTATACTGACTCACCGGGAGTCGGGGCTCCGCCACTGGTAAATATGTTTAATTAAGCTATGAAAGCCATCGTACTACTGGCCATAGGTACCCCTGGTCGTATGGTGGGTCTAAAACAATACCTGCACTAAGGTAATCGTTTGGATTAGGTTAGAAACTGTGACCATTAAAGCACGAAAACGAGTGAACGAAGCGAGCGGTGCCGCGGTATCGGCCGCCGAGCGCCAGAGCCCCTCTATTGTTGGTGTATCATTTGGGTTAGGTTTGGTGTGTGGTAGGTATAGTTTTAGACCCACCATATCACCAGGGGTAAGGCCAGTGTTATGGTGGGTCCGCAATGGTATTACGTACAAGACATTAAAATGAGTGGACGTCAATGCAATAGCAAGACTGCAGAGACCTGAATTGAATCTGCTGTTCCAAGTTCCGTCTCACCGTAACTGTGACAAGTGCACTAGACAACAGTACCTACCTACAGTTTTAACATAGCCAACGTACCTACTTACTAGTCCAATTTTCGAACATCTCGTACTTTAAAAGGTTACCGTAGCAATGTTTATCGACTTGAATATTTAATAGTCTTAATCATTTGTCTTTGTTATTTCCAGAACCAACCTGCGCAAGCGCCGCCAAGCCCGTCACATGGGCGGAAAGGTGAACGTCGCACTGGTCATCACTCGCCTCAGCATCACAAGCGAGAGAAGCTCACTGCGGCTCAGCAGCTCGGCATTGCGCCACATCCACAGGTACCAAAGACCTTTTTTCTGTTTTTCTTAACCAGGAGGGGTTAAGAAAAACAGAAAAAAGGTCTTAAGCTAAATACGCTTCGATATGTTAAGAGCAAAGAGAATAAATAGGTTTCATAGTCTTTGGTTAAGAGTGTGTTCACATTGAGTGTTAGTTTTGTGTGTATCTAGTTCAAACACACTACTATTTTTTTGTTAGCCTATTCCCACTCCTAGGCAAAGGCCTCCCTCCATGCCTTCCATCTGTCCCGATCCTGGGCCTCGTCACACCAGTTAAATTAACGGATCCAGTTCTAAACACTATACTGCGCTCCAAAACAGAGATAGCAGACGTGGCTCATAAGGCTGCCCAACTTAAATGGGACTAGGCAGCGCATGGCTGCCGCATTGGGACAAACTGTGGGCTCAGGTGACACAGAAGTGGAATCCTGACACGGGGTCGCGGCAGGCCACGAAAGAGATGGCGGGACGAACTTGACGGATATCTCCACTACCTATACTATAATTATAGTTTTAGTAATTTTATTATAAAACATAAATTAGTTTTTCTAATGTAATATAGGTAATTGGTTAATTGTGTCATCTAGACACAATTAACCAATAATCCCAAAGCAGAACTACTCTGAAAAAACACTTAACTAAAACCCTGAAAATCCGATTAATTACCAATTTACCGTAAAATTAGCTTTTTAGTTGCTTTAAAATCAATAAATAATTAGTCAACAACCTACAAGTGGCGTCATATTAAGTATAAATTGCCATACTATGGGGGAATCTCGTTTTGACAGCTGCATCATAAAAAGTATCTCAATTGATTGGTGGTTTCATCTACCCAATTATTGTGGATTGTTCTCACTATTCAATCCATCAAAAAGCAGTACTCTAGTGGTAACCAAAAGTCCCATTAGTTCTACCGTAGTGTTGTGAAAGAACTAGTAGAACTAGTGGGAATAAAAAGTTCTACTATTTTGTAACACCTAAAATCGTAGGACTACTGGGAAAAAAAGTCCTACTAGTTCTACCGTAGAACTGTTTAGTAGAACTAGTGGGAACAATCCATTATTGTTTGTCACAGTCTGCACCTATTTGCTACCTAAGTATAGCTACAGTAGGGTTCAAACATTATGGCGGCTCTGAACACGAGACGAGTGGCTGCGCAGTAGAAATTTCACGTGTCAGCGGGAGTGTTGGGTGGGGTACTGCGCAGACAGTACCTACCGCACTTCACAGCCGCCATTAATTATTGTGAATCGAACTGTACCTGCATCTGTTCATATATTGAAGTTTAGCTAATATTTTATTCCATAGATCTCCATACAACAACATTTGGTACGACTGCGGCTCATTGGCGCTTATAGGGAATAATATGCATTGTTATAAGTTGATAGCAAATAGAGCTCATACTTGGCAAGCGTATTGCTGATAGCTGAATCTGTACTTAGAGAAACGTTGCTGCCGTCCTTTGTCAATAATCCTTAAGTCACCTTTTACGACACTTTTCTTTGCCAGGACAAACGACTAATATGAAACGTCAGTACCTATGTAAATAAAAGTAGGTACAGACCGCGTCATCAACTGCTTACCCTCCACGCCTTAAAATTTCTTCGGATAGGGGGTAAGCAGTTGATGACGCTGTCTGTCCCTAGTTAGTAGAAATACAAATCAGGCTTAAATAGACCAGTCAGTGTTCGATCTACGGTTGCATTCTACGTATTATGATAAAAACTAGATAGGTTTAAGTAAGCCATGTTCCCACCAATCAATATAGTGCTAAAACGTCTTTTTTATTTTGTTACAGTACGCTGCATCCAATTCGTCTGGCCAACATTCATCAAGAAGTGGAGGATCACAGGTAGCCATGACGATTTAATTGTAAAAATCTATTGATCGGGTATTTTTTCTGCGAATTCGATTGCATTCAACCTATCCGCTCGAGTGTCGATGACACCGCATAGGTTCATAAGTAGTAGGCCTGGCACAAGCTCGTGGAGTAAACGTGACGTAAATTAGATCGTATTTTTTCCGCTTCGCACATATTATTTAATAGGGTATTTTACTCTATACGAGAAAAAATCTATAAATATGTTATTGAGACAGTTTAGGCATAAAGCAGTGGCAAAATGTAAGTTTTAGTTCATAACTTAACAAAACAAATTTTTAAATTCAATTCAAAGTTTTCAGTATTTTTAATCTGTTAAAACAGGCTGTGTAAACAAAAAATCGTCAACTGTCAGTCGACCGATTGGCGTATATAGGCTTTGTACTTTTATTATTTTCGTAACCAACGTAATTTTTTAATTATTAGACCAATTACAAAATATGCTTTTAATTATTTTTAAATGATATACAATTATCATATTTAATATGAGCTCATTTGATACAAAACGAACTGACGTCATTTACGCTGAGCAATATGGCGTCCAGTAAGAGACGTTTTCGTCAAACTACGCGCGAAGTTTGAAAATTTAATATTTGGATGCTTTTTTATGGCACTTATCGATTGAATAAAAAATTTGGTTATTTTTTGGTGGCATATTAGCACTACAGAATTTTATTGAGACACTTTTCAAAAATGGGTGTAATACCCTATTATGCTAGTGGTATAAAATAAAATAAAACCAAAAAAAAAGGATAGTCATAGTTCCTATTTGTTTTTTTTCTTTAATATTCTAATAGACCGCAACGCACCTGATCTTGCCTAAGATGAAACGATTAACTCGTGACTTCAAGATAACCTTATAATATATAAATCGACTCGAATCAAATACTTTTTCTCCATCTACTTTTACGTTCACGCACTTGTGCTAGTCCTACTGAAGAGGCTTAGTCAGACTGGAAGGTGTCTGTAACACACAAATTCACTGAATATTGAAATAGACATCTCTTAATTTTTTATAAAATTTTAGC
Source organism: Charanyca ferruginea (assembly GCA_947361185.1). Lineage (NCBI taxonomy): Eukaryota > Metazoa > Arthropoda > Insecta > Lepidoptera > Noctuidae > Charanyca > Charanyca ferruginea. The sequence goes on along the minus strand of OX376059.1, from coordinate 11,636,721 downwards.
AACTCCAGTCTCCCAGCGGTGGATCTCGTCCGTCTAGCGTGTCAAGTGGAGGAAATGGCAGCACTTGTTCTTCGAGCAAAGCGAAAGTTCCACAAAGTTTCGGCTACGTGAAGAGACAAAACGGTGTTCAACAGCCCGCTCCGCAGTCTAATGGACCTCCACAACATGGTAAATAACGAAAACGACTTACTTATGACGGTTAAAAAAATTCAGAATAAAAGAAAAAATCACAAAGTAATTTTTTTTTATCTGATAAAAATATGAAATTAGGTAGAATAATAAATAAATTCAACAGAATGTTCATTTTCACGATAAAATAATTTTAAACTTATTAGATCTTACTGGCAGTATAGAATAATTAGACAGTCGTTTTTGAAAAAAGAAACTTAAGTTTATAAATATTTAAAATGACAGGAACGAACCAGCGGGAAAAAAGTGATGTTCATTTGTTCAAAGTTTTATTAAGAATTATGTGATTTATTGAGATTACAATCTTGACTGCTGTCATAATTTTTATTTTTGTATTTTTATGCATTCTAATCAAATTGTTTTTGTTTTTAGGTGGCAGGACAGCTCAAGTTTCTGCTGTGCCAAGGACGAAAGTCAAAGTTTCGGGTGGTACTCAAACGTGTACACAAGATCTCCAAATTCACAGTAAGATTTTTTTAAAAATTTTTCTTTATTTTCTACATCTCATGCATGCATGCATCAGCATATAAATCGTACTCATAGCTACAAAATCATTTTCAGCCGCCTTAAAAAAATTAAGAAGGTTCTAAATTCGACGCGTACCTATATGTTTTTTTTTTGTTTGACCACGCATAACTGTTTCCAGTGTACTCCGATTTCGATGATTCATTTTTTTAATCGACAGTGTATACCTCAAAGTCGGTCCCATATAAATTTCAAGTAATTGTTCCACCCCTGAGGGTATAAAATTAAGGGATCACTGAAATTTTTTGGTGTCACCGTTTTGTAATTAATTTGTATACGTATGATAAGAAGTAGACATTAAAAAGCGTAAAAGCAAAACTTATGAACAAAAAAGACAACCGCCTTCAAAAAGTAAAAAATCACTTTTTTGGACACTACAAATGAAGTAAATGTAATTAACCTACCTTCCCAATCATGTATAACATAGGTCCGTTCATCAGAACATCATTATAAACTCATCAGAGTAGGTACCTACCTATATCTACAATACGTGATTTTTTGTTTTTTTTTTTTCATATAGACCACCAGGAATTGAAAAAGAAAATTGTTACTGTCTCCCTACATACTTGTTAAAATAGGGTTAATAAAGAATTGTACTTACCTACTACTCGTTCTTTTTGAGTCCATGCATGAAATCTTCTAAAAAACAATCACCTATGCTTTGCTTTATCATTCATTTTTCATTTTCACGCCTACGCAGAAAATGGAATCGGTCCGAAATCGTTTTCTTTGGGTGGAACAGCTGCTGCTCAACTGTCTGCTTCGGTCCGGGAGAGACTGCTGGGATCACAGTCCCTGCCGAAACCTGGGACACACGAGTTTGCAGCCCTCTTCCATCATCACAGGTAAAAAACATTTTGAGAAATTCATAACGTTTGAGGTAAATGTTGTTCTATGTATCTAGTGTTTGATAGACGTTTTGCTTTTCACTACGATGCATGAGGTCATGATTCAATATGGCGTTATGTTTGTGCTTGTTCAGTATTGAACACTAACAATTAAAGATGTAACAGACATATCTGCAATAAAATTGTACAATTTACGAGTAGGTAGGTACACATTTGTAACTAGATCAGTTTCGGTCAATGTTATTTTCTAAATTCTAGTTTCTAAAAATGAACCTTTTACTTTTACATCCATACTTGCGTAGAAATTATCTCACAGCTGACTTTTAAGCCGAACAAATGAATGCTCCAAGACAATTGTTTCATTGACATCAGCAATTAAACAGTTTAACTAATAATCGGGATAGTCGATATAAGTGAGAGTGAGATGATTGTATACCTCTTGCTCTCTCTCTCTCTCCTTCCAGAGAGCCATCCCAACCATCAGTTAGTGATGACTATGAACTTGAAATTATAAATTTAGGGCGGAACTGACGAAATATTCTTAATATCTACTTATAAGCGCACAGCTGGGATGAACTGTTGTAAAGTTTTGAAAATATATTTAACTGATAAGGTAGTTAGGTATACTTATGTAGGCTGGTGATCGAGAGCACTTCATTACAATAGCTAATACTCCAAATCAGAATCTATTTCGGAACATTATATGAAAGGAATTATTGTTCAACATGTCAACACTAACACAAATTCTTTGTATTTTTAATAAGTAGGTAGTTTATCAATAATTGACCTATGTGCTCCAATAATTCCACTAGTATCAAAATATGTACAACATATTTAAATAGTACTTACAAACAAACAAGGATTGGGTTATAATCCCGTAATGTAAGAGATAACTTTTATTTGACTGGCTCACGAATCAAAGGAAACTTGTTATGGCAAAATATGACGTGTTCTTTAATTGAACTGTGACTTAATTCGTCTCTGTACTGGCCACTGACATTATAATTGAGTAAATACACATTGCGAAGAAGAATTTCGTGATGGTCGGACGATATTGTAATTTTTTAAACAAGTATTGTGAAGAGAAGATTTAAAAACGTATCTTAAAAAATATTCGTGAAAATATTTGAAATATAGACCGTTACAATCATGCATGTTGACAGGTAAGCAAATAGTCCTTATCAATATCTAGCCAACATCGTGGGAATTTTGAATCAGTGTGAAGTCGATATCGGTTTAAAAGACATGCTCTTTCAAATTGTTTAAAGTAATCTTCACTTGAGTATAATTGTTCTTGAGTGGTTTAAGTTCTGTATGTTTATAATTAACGGATAGATAAAATCGCCATTTCCCTATTATTTGTGTGTTTCTCGCCAAACATAAGGCACTTAGTTAATCTATGAAATGGCTTCCAGGATCGCACCTAGAGGTGGCATTAAGATAAGTGACGGCAGTCTCTCTGATACTCAAACGTATTCTGAAGTTAAGTCTGACTACGGGATCCCGTATGCGCCTTGGCTAAGACACAGGTAATTATTGTAAATACTAAATACTTACACTGTATGTGGTTGGGTGTTTTTCAGTATGGAAATGAGTGATGAATCGTAACTTCGTAACCAGCTAAATTATAATAGAATGTTATATTTATGTTGTTGTGAGACAGTAAGTGTGTATAAATATTTCTGTTTGTGTCATTATCATCACCATATCTCCCTCATCATTCTTGTATGCTTATTTTGAGTGTCATTATTTTTCTGTGATTTTATGTGTCATACAATGGGCCTTGATCTACACGGATCAAAGTTGATGAAATGAAATTGTTTAGTTCCTATAAAGGGGTGCTTAATTTTTATGATAAAGACGATATTGTGCTCAAAACTTCTGGTTTTGATTTCTATGAAAACATTACCTACCTACCTATTAGATCTTCAATCATAAATAGATATTATGACACGCAAAACCCTTCTATCATGATCACAAGCTTTTTTCAGCCCTATTTTCAATGGCCAGTTGTAGGACACGGCAATATTTTGTTTGATTCGATTTTATTTTGTTTAAAATTGATTTAAATTGAGTTTATTTGATATAGACGAATTTGTAAATGGAACATCTCATTTGAGATATTGTACAGCTGGCCATTACGTGCCGTCATCACTCTTCCCCTTTTCAGCAATACATACTCTGCGAGTGGTCGCCTGTCCGAGGGCGAGTCGATGGAGTCGCTCACGTCGCTGCACTCGGCGCAGGCGCACAACCACACCTCCTCCCCTAACTCACACCACCGCAGCTCACTCACACACAATAAGCTCATCATGCACCGAGACGCACAGGGCTCCAGGTTAAACAGGAGCAACAGTATTAGGTGGGTCCCCCAAATATGTAACTATTGACTTTTAGACAAATTACAAACAACTAGTTCATGGTCTGGGGTATCATTGTATTATTAATTTTGTGCTTAGGTCTTACCTGATAAAATAGGGTATTACACCCATTTTTGAAAAGTGTCTCAATGAAATTCTGTAGTGCTAATATGCCACCAAAAAAACACAACATTTTTATTCAATCGAGAAGTGCCATAAAAATGCATCTAAATTTTAAATTTTCAAATTTCGCGCGTACTTTGACTAAAACGCCTCTTACTAGACGCCATATTGCTCAGCGTAAATGACGTCAGTTCGTTTAGTTACAAAAAAAACAACAATTATCATATTTAATATGAGCTATCAAATGAGCTCATATTAAATATGATAATTGTATATCATTTAAAAATAATTAAAAGTATATTTTGTAATAGCTGTAATAATGAAAAAATTTGGTTGGTTAAGAAAATAATAAAAGTACAAAGCCTATATTACGCCAATCGGTTGACTGACAGTTGACAATTTTTTGTTTACACAGCCGTACGACGTAATAACATGGCCGCTACTATTTCACGGTGTTTTATAACAGATTAAAAATACTGAAAACTTTGAATTGAATTTAAAAATTTGTTTTGTTATTTTATGAACTAAAACTTACATTTTCCGACTGCTTTATGACTAAACTGTCTCAATAACATATTTATAGATTTTTTCTCGAATAGAGTAAAATACCCTATTGTTTAATGTTATTATATAAACCCCAACATTGATACTTTATATTGATTTTAATATTCGTAAAATTCAACAAGCGATATCGGTATATTTATTTGGCAAAAATATTTGATACGACAATATTGACATTTGAGGGGCTCGTGGCTAAGTAAATGCCGTACGGATCGATCGGTCGTGGTCACCAGTATGGTAATCAGGTCATCAACCAAGAACGTCGCCAGCAGCAGTGAAAGGCACATGAAGCTTATGTTTTTGGAATCTCTATAGGGGGGGGGGGGGCACATGCCCTTCCCTGCCCTCCTTGGCGACGCGGTTGTCATCAACCATTTCATACCTGAGACTACTCCGTGCTTCGGAAAGCACGTAAAGCCCAGCTGTCATTCGTAGATCTTTGACAGTCGTTACGGGTAGTCGAAGCCAGTAAGTCTGACAACCAGTATAACCAAAGGGGTATACTGGTTGATGTTAACTGGTTGTTGTGTTACCCAGTAACTATGTTGTGGAGATCAAACGGGCAGTTGCTCCATGTAAAACACTGTTATTCAGCTGCATTCGGTTATACTCAAAGATAAGGTTATACTATAAGGTTATACTGGTTATACTGGAAGCCGACGCCAACATAGCTGGGAAAATGATAGGCATCTGATGATATTTGACATTTTGGTGAATTGTTAACATTATAATTATAACAATAGTTATATTCGACTTTACATTCTTATTAAAATATCGGCTTTATGTTTTAAACATTCAATTGAAAATGGGTTGAGTAAATTAACACAACATACTGAAATTCTGGCTTACTGAAGATTCGGACAGTGTCCGAAACGATATTATTTTGGCTGATGATTCGGACACCAATAAAATGCTGTTTTGTACAGTCAGATAAAAAAAACTTTCAACGCACGGATTCCGTCTTACGCCCAGCCTATAGTTGTAAAAAAAACAGTTTTTAACAGAATTTTATCGTTGTTTTTCTTTTGTTTTTTATCTCACTGTACAAAACTGATTATTTAATAGTGTCCGAACATGTCCGAATCATCAGTCAAAATAATTTCGTTTCGGACACGACACTGTCCGAATATATTGTGTCGGAATCTTCAGTAAGTCGAAATTCTAGCTTAATTCTTCCCATCTCATTTATCATGCTTATGTGTATCTACATTATATTTCTCCCTTATATTCATTAATGCTTAATTTCTTATGTCATTTATTTATTATATTCATTGTACGGTGGGTGGTTATTATAACAATGTCTTGACTTATTGGTTAAATTTTTAGCTACCTCAGAGATAGGACGTTTCCAAGGTATGCCATATGGTTGGAAGTTTGTTCATGTTTTGGCTTCAAGGTGGCACGCTTCATTTAAACAATAAACAATTATGCATGATTTGAACAAGGCACGGCTTATCTTATTATATTCTACAATATTCATTTACGCCATTGTTAAATGCCATTTCACATTTTTTTAATGATTCCTTTTCGACTAAACACACGGTAGTGTGTCAGTCAAGTTCTGCAATTCGAGTTGCAAGGAGTACCTATACTAATTATTTGTTAGTGCACACACATCACTTCATGGTCATGCAATGTGCTCCAATATTTTTGTCGACTTTTGTACCCACAATAAATTGATTTTCCAATCGATCGCACCTGTATAACTAATACAAAAACAAATTAAGTGTGTAACCAGTACATACGAAAAAAAAACTATTTAAATCAATAACTGAATAAATAAATAAAAAGAATCCAGTCCATTTTCTTCATGAAGAAAGTGTCTTCTAAAGTCGCAATTTGCAAGTAATTTGATAATTTATTTTCAACGGGCTTTTGTATAGAGCTAATAAATATACTGTACTGTGTCATATAATGTTGTACTGTGCGCTATGCCAAGGGCTTACACAATGTATTAAACGTGCTGCGTTTTAGTAAGCTTGGAATGACTGAGATTCTATGAAACCTACCGTAAATGGATCATGACTGTTCAGAATCCCACGATGTTCTAACAACTTTTTTTGTTGTCATACCTAGTTTCTCACATAACACAAAATAGAAATACACTGATGGGCACCTCACTCATCAATAAATTATTGTCACTTCACCGTACCTCTATTCATTCCTAGCTATAAACACTAAAATTACCAAGCAATACAAACACAAAATGTGCTTTATCGTAGATTGTGAAGGCCTTTATTCCGCTACAAAAATTAAACAACCAATATTCTTGCAGGTCCACAAAATCGGAGAAGTTATACCCATCAATGCTGCAAAGATCTTCGGAGAGTGATTACGAGCCGTATTATTGTTTACCGGTGCAGTATGGACCATCTGGACAAGGTAAGATTTTATGGGACATAAAGTACTGTATGTTTCACAATCAATGTCCATGACTAATGTTTTTATTGATTGCTTTGCCCCCATCGATTTTACTACTTCTAGTGTATGTTACATCATTCATCAAGTGGACACGGCCTGACTGTTTTTAATGTTGATGGATCTTGGAATTTCGTTACATATTCACTACTGCACGTGGCTTTGAGCTATGCCAATACGTAGCATCTCGTTCATTCTTGCATATTTTATCTTAATCAATGCAATTTATGCCTAAGTCTGTTGTATAGCCTCATCTACAAACAAATAGCTTTATGGCTTGCAGGGAATAATGGGGCATAATAAAAATATTGTTTACCTTTGATTTAATGACATCATAATGCAAACACTGATTCCTTTCAAGCCATTGTGGTTGTGTCTTTACTCGGAATCAATACCTAGTTAATTTGAGCGTTAGGAAAAAATAAAATCAAGTTCAAAATTATCAAGAATCTGCTATCATGTCATTCTTCCAGCAAAAAAACAATATCTTTGGTTAGTGAGCCCGTACTGTCCAACTGTAGGGCAAAAGCCTCCCTCCATTCCTTCCATCGGTCCGACTATTCGCTAAGTTAAAAGTAGACAAATTTACAATACCTGCTGGTGTTTGTGTTACGTATAGGTCTGAGCTACGGCGTGTCCGAGCCACCGTCACCGTCTCCGAGATCAGCGCTGAGTCCGACGCACCAGCCCGGTAACGTGATGCACACACCCAGGCACTCGCACCATTATACTAAGAAAAATGATGAAGGTAAGTCAAATTTTATTGCATAGAGAATATCGTAGGCATTCAATTCACCTTTCCTAGTTGTGGTGGTAATCTAAATAAATAGGTAATAAAAAAAATGAAATGGACGACTATTGAGTTTAGAAAGTTTAGAGTTTAAAGTTTAGAATGCCTGTTTTCTTTTTGAATTGATATCTTTGTTACTTTTGACTTCTCTTTGAAGCGTGTTATTATTATTTTCCCTGTATGCTGTGAATAACGTTGTTGATTACATAGTTGTTAATTTGAAGTTTTATGCCTGTATGCTTTATTATGTAATTGTTTGTTGTTCCAAATAAAATAAAATAAAAAAGAAACTATTTATAGATAGAAGATATTGCAACAAATCTATCAACCAATTGTAGTAAATAAAACGTTTATGAAAGGGCAAGTATTTTATCGAACTAAGATATTGAAACATATCTATCAATCAATTATATTTCGACTGAATTCGACCCCATCTTATCTTAGTATACTTACGAATTTCTAGATCGTTAATTGAATTGTTTGCGATTCTAGCAGACCTGTGAATAAAAGAAAAGAAAATCATAGGAAAATTATAAATGTGGAAACAAATATGAGTTACTTAAAAAAAAAAGAAACAAAATGTGAAGAAAGTTTAAGGGAATAAATAATGAGTTCACGGAACAAGTATGTTTCCCCAATACTTTAATTAGAATGTTCTATATAACGGCTACTTTGGTGTCGTCCGGTCATTGGTATCATTTATACGTAGCAGATGTCCGCGGCACGGCATAATGTCGCAACCGCAAACATGTGGCTTGTATCGGAGACAGAATTCGAACATAAAACATTTATTTACGGTAATGTTTGGGAATATTTTCTCGTTGATAAAATACGATGGGTCACACTGACATACGAGTTCTATTTATGTTATGATTAAAGACTAAAACAATGCTTAAACTGTCGATAGAAATTATGCTGATAAATCGATCACAAAGAGATTTAAATGATACGCCACTGATCCTGCTATTCATGAGGCCACCTGTAAAGAGTTTAGAGTATTTTCAAAAGTTATTCGAAAAGAAGGTTGGTAGGTACCTATGTGCTTCTCAATTAGGATTGCATTGCACTTTTAAAATGTTATCCAAATACATAATTGATTTGTATAACATGGGCGTTATTTGATTACTCCGGTGATCTTTAAACATTAACAGTAACCATATTAATTGTAATATCTGGGCGACCGAGCTTTGCGCAGTATTTTTTTTTTAATGAAACCTAGAAGAAGCTAGATCGATTTATCGCCCCCGAAACCCCTTGCATACTAAATTTCATTAAAATCGTTGAAACCGTTTCCGAGATATCGATTATATTATATTTACAAGAATTGCTCGTTTAAAGGTATTAGATTTATGTATTCGGAAACCACCAGTGGTACTCCCTTTTTTTTAAATTTTGATTTGAATCCTTACAGTCAACAATTATGGTTTCCACAAATTACTTAGGTGATAATATTACCCCTTTGTTGTCCATAGTGCACGGTTCAACAGCATCGTTGGTGTCGACAGCGTCGTCATTGGCTGCTGGTGCTGGCTCAGAAGAAAGACAGGCACACGAGGTACCTAATGTAAAGTTCAATCATACTATTTTTCTTATCATATGCTTATTAAAGTGATTATTTTCATGTCTATTCATTGAAAAGTGTTAATTTAGTGTTCCTTAATCATCGATTAAATAAAAAATTGCACTTTTGAGAAATATCCTTATAGTCTTTTACTTTACCTAAATAGCTTAAGATCATTTACTTCCTAAAAAAGTAAAGAATGATTAATTAAATGAAAGCAAGATAATTTTGCACCACAGGACGAAATGAAACCTATATTTTTTTCTATTAGGTCCGGAAATTGAGGAGGGAACTTGCCGATGCTAAAGAAAAAGTACACACGCTGACTACACAACTCACAACTAACGTAAGTACCAACCCATATTCAACCGACTTAAACAAAGGAGGTCCTCAAAAAATAAAAAATATACTTTTTGTCGAAAGTATATTTTTTATTTTATTTATGTTTGACCACGCATAACTTTTTTTAGTGTAGTCCGACTTCGATTATTCTTTTTTTAATTGATAGTGTACTTCAAAGTATATACCATATAAATTTCGAGAAAATACTCGTCCCCTAAGGGTAGGAAATTAACTGCTGACTGAAAATTTTTGGTGTCACCGTTTCGTAATTAATTTGTATGATAAGACCGTAGGCGCTAAAAAGCAAAACTTTATTGCAAAATAGACAAGACTTTTTGTAAACAATTAAACAGGGATCAACATTAATCAGATGATAGAAGTGTTTCATTACGTAAGACTTCCAATAAAGAAAAACAGAGATAAAAAAAATACCAAAGAAATAATATATTATATTCGTAGGTGTTATTCCAGTGCAGTTGCGATGGTAATCTGTAATTATACATTTTTTATCGGAATAGTGAAATCTCTTATGTTGCATTCGATTTTAGGTGTTTTGTACTCAATGAATGTATTTATTATCGGATATAATACACCGACGTTTATTATTGGAACGATGCGTGATAATCGTTTTACACTGTCGGATTAAGAGAGAGAGAGAGCACAAAAAATAGAAACTGTCTGATGGCATTTAAACCCCGAAATCTTTTGTTTCAAACATGATAAACCTACGGATAGCTCCTACGTATGGAAGCTCTAATAAATAATGTAACGTGATATTGTTTGACAACTATTCTTTGAATGGCACCTTAAAAACAGGCTGTCACATTGCGTTTGCTACCACACCTACACTAATGAAACATGATACTATCTCCGTAGACAAAATAATGACTAGTTGCCACCTTGTAAAGCTATCTCGGTGATGATATGCTCACTGATGCTTGGCTGCCCTCCTTGTTTTTGTTTAGTCAAAATCACAATGTAATTCATACCGATCCAATTTTATGGTCATCATATTTCATAACACTGCGGTTTGACTACAGATCTCTTCAAGTACAAATTCGTACTTTCACTTCATGGTCAGATTATTAGTTTAGAAACATCGATTTTTTGTTTAAACCATCAGTTTTCATGTGTATTCTTGATATCGCGCAAGTTTTGGATATCGTTACTGATAACCTATTGTCACCCCTGAAGCTCTGTTTCAAGAAAGTTAAGATGAAATGTCACAAGTTAGGGGTCAGTAAATAATATCAGAGGTCCGTGCGGCCGTGAGACGCGCGTTCGCCTGTTTCCTCCCATATCGGGCGTTAAGAATGTATGCCAAATGCCAACTGCTACCGCCGCTATCTACTGTAACATACGATGTCCAAGTCAAAGACGAATAGTTACATAAATCTAATATGAATTCCTTTCAAGAAATCGAAACATTATCACCATTCCTATTACTTCAATCGCAAAAGAAGATAACTGAATTGTATGCAGTTGACATATTTGCATCACGTGACATCTGGTAAGCAAACGTCAACTCCATATAATTTTGATTTTTCCGTTGGCGTTGACGATAACAGAAAACGACTTTGTCTACAGGCCCTGATGTCTCAAGATATTGACTAAAGTATGCACGCAGTCTGTTGTTCATTTTTGTTTATCGCTTCTCTCTTACATCTTGACAATGGCGTGACAAACCGCCTATAAATGCAGAGCGAATATGGCAAGTGACAACTTTGAACTTGGTGCCGCCGGTGTAGACCGGTGTAGATAAAAGACATTCTTATTATTATTCGATCTTGTACCTACATCTTGTTATTATAAGATTTTATATTATACTAGCGGGTCCGGCAGACGTTGTCCTACCCTGAAAATAAAAAATCCTGACAACAGTGCCACCTACCGGATCTAATTGTGAATTTAAACCGTTTTCGGATTCACATGAACACACACAAACAGTTTTATCAAAATCGGTCCAGCCGTTTAGGAGGAGTTCACTTTCATACACACACACAGAAGATTTTTATATAAAAGATTCGGTTAGAAAATACAAAAGTTGAAGCCTACAACAAAGAAACAAGATAGCAAGCTAGACTTGTAGATTTTTTCAAATTAATTTTTATATCTCTACCTTGAATTCGTTTTTGACTTAAAATTCATCGTTATACCTACCTTAGTTCATCATCATCATGTCAACCTTACACGCCCACTGCTAGGCATAGGCTTCCCCCAAGGGGGGATTTAGACGTAATCGCCATGCTTGGTCGATGCATGTTGGCGATCGCAGTGTGTGTTATGGTACTCAAAACGCTGCTGCTCATCTTCTGGTCAATATCCCTCAGTCGCCTTGTACGACACCCACGGGTTGAAATTAACCTTAGTTACCTACCATCGTTGTACTTTATTATAAATCAAGTCCCCGAACTGAACAGAAACGGGCCTTTTATTGGATTGTCAGAATTCTCACTCTCATCACTCACTAATTGAGCTTTAAATTCTGTAGCTATATATATTTCGATGATGTTAAGAAGTGCACTAATTAGCATGACATGTTTATCAGTAAGCTTTATCTATAAAGCTGTCATAATAATCTTGACGATGATAGGAATGTAATTGACATATCAATTAGCTTATTGAACTCTCTATTATTTTTTAATAACTAGTATCACAAGCGTCTTACATACTACTTATTTGATAATTCCTTAAATATCATAATAATTTTTTACTTCTTCTGTGATTATGTACTGAATTACCTTGGTATTTCATAACGATAATTATTATTGCTAACAATATCCAGTTTCATCAAATAAATTTCAATTTTTATTGATGAGTTTCTTGCAAATTTTGTTGTTGGCTTTGCACTTTTAATTTGAAGCACATCTCATTACTAAATGGTCGATTACCACAAAAGGCCTTTAATTGAAAACAAGTAAGAATATAACATTTTGTGATTGATTGATTCTTCAAAGAAACTTTGAAGGTATCAATACAAAACAATCATCGCTAAGCGAAAGCAAGCGATATTATAAATGAATTTGCTTCGATTGGAGATGGACATGGACCTAACTGTTCTCGGACTCATTAATATTCCTACATATGTTATTTAATACACTTGCCCAAAGAAAAACTGGTCTTTTCAATGAATGAAGCAGATTTTTTTGTGTTCCTAATTTACTGGTCGCTAAAGTATCGCATGCATAATTCAATACGAAAGACGTCTACCAATGTTCTTGTGCTGGCATTGTTTAGTTTTGTACCAACTGTGTCGAGACTTGACCACAGTGGAGGATGTGGCGCCTCAATGCCATATCATTGACTTTGAATCACCTACCTATACAAATAAAAACTACATTTGAACGTCATGAAAGTGGCTTGTGTCATTGAGACCGCTATTTCCTTTAGTGCCTATTTCAGCATCCCAGCAGCATTAATGTCTTCGCTATTGACATTAATTACTACATTTTATAGTTGAGCAATGAGATCTTTTTCTTGATCGTTTTACATTAGAGTTAAAAGCGCGACAATGTCAGTTACACCCGAGGTCCCAATTGTATTCAATGGCGATTTGATTTGATATATAGATCGTTCTTGCTCTGCCTTGTCTTCACATATTACAATTCATAGTTCTTGTGATGTTAACAGCATTTTCTAATTCACTAACCATCGCATGTTATATTCTTTGCAGTTTAATTATTTGTAATATCAACTTAATCTTCTGATTTATAACACAACCAATGGCACAGAATACTTAATAGGTCTAATTTAATTAGTACACGTATTAGTATTAGTTCACGTATATGAGAAAAACAGGGCAATTATTTTATTGATTTCATGTCTTGTTTAAAATGTCAATGCTCGTTTGAATTGTTCGGTTGGTATCTACAAGTGTCCTTTATCGAATGACGTGTCCCTGTGTCTTATCTCGTCCACCTTCATTTAAATAAGTTAATAAGTTTCTCTTTGAACATTTCCGTTGTCTATTAACTTCGCTCAAACTTTTTCATTTGTTTTAATATTATTTCGAAAAGAAGTTTACAAACAATTATGAATATTAACTAATATATTGTATGTGACAAATAGTATGTGTTGGCACGTAGCCATTTTAGTCAAAGAACATCGTTATCCCTGTTGAATATAGCTTGCCATATACAGCGGAATTGTCCACTTGAAAGTTAATTGCTCACAATAAGTTGAAATATTTCAAACTAGTAACTATTACATATTCTTAGCTTGATTCTAAATATAAAATGAAGAAACTAGGGTTTATTTCATTTCGATTATGGAATAATTAATTGTATCAGGTCTTCCTTTGTATGATATGTAAACTTTGTATATTGTGGCATAGTTGGTTTTCAAGTATGTAAATGCAAAATTAGTTGTAAAACATACAATTTGTCGATGTGCTTTCTACTCTCGTCGAAATATTTTTACAAGTCTTATTGTTTCTTGTTAAACTATTTTTGAGTTGTTGACATCATACACATTTCTTGTTAAACTTCTTGTACCTTCTGTTTTATTTTTTTCTCAATTCCTGGACCTTGTATAAAGTTTACGGTTTGTGTATCATCTAGATTAGAGTTCGCTATTGTCATATGTTTGCTTTTACTAAATTTAAACATGTTTGTGTCGTAGTCGCCGCGTGCGCAGAGACGTTATCAAGTGTAACTCGAGCCCGTGGCCCATAAATCCTCAGAAGTGCCTGCCGCACTTGCGCAACAAGTGCCTCGCGTACTATAGATACTGTGTGCGACCCGCCTTCTTTGGTGCTCTATCTTTTATTTTGTTATCTTAATTCAACTTGTTTATAAATCTGGGCTAATTGTTAACACAATAAAAATAATTAGATAGATAGTTCCGTTATATATAGCCTGGTATATTTAAGATGCTAGTATTATTGATAAAAGCAATAGGGCATTGTTTTTATCAACACAGTCAACATTGCATCTAACACATTTGTGGTTGTTTCTCCACACCCTAAATATCCCTCGTCCCCATCCTGTCTGTAATCAATAGACCGTGTGTTACTGGTTTGATCAGTGATCCGGGTTCCTTGGGTTCCGTGACTCAGTTAAATTCAATGCAGTCGGTCACAAACACGATACCATCAGTCAAGCCAGTGTAGACGGAGCCTCGATAGAGTGCAGACGCGCGCGTGTTTGCTCCACGCCTTTATGCACGTACATTTTACTACGGACCTTATAAACAAATTGTTGCTTTTTGTTGTGACCTTTCGTGATATGAGTGAAAAGTGCTATTTGTTGAATAGTTTCAGTGTGTCCTCTACGAGTTTTGGTACTTAAATATACTGGAGCATTGTACTTTCAGTCATCTTTTGAACTCCATATGAGCGAAACACGTTTGATTATCGTTTGTTGTTTTGTTACCAAGACATCCGGGTCTAACATTTCTATCAGTTGCCTATATTTGATCGTTCTAATGATACATCATATTCTAATGATCGTTATAAACATAATAACAATCATTTTAAATCGAAAATCATTGGCGGTTTTCTAATTGGTCTTCACTTGTGTTTAAGCCGTTAATCATCAATTAGGTGTATTACTATAATTACATAGATAAATTATAATATAGCCGGTATTATTGAAACAAACTACAACATTTTGCAGAGTATCTATTTTGGTAGCTTTACCCTCTACGATCTAACTGCTCTATGGAGCAGGTAACAGCGTCCCGTTTTTTACACTAGGTCTGTATGAAAGCCCCTATTGAGAGATCCTGCGTTGCGCGAACAATATCCCTTTGATGATTTTGTTTATGTCCACCATTGTACTTGTCCTTGGGTTGGTAGGTACACGCAAAGTAACAACAGACGTTTTACTATATTGGTTGACTACGAAATGAGTTAGCCGGTTACTAATTTTAACTGCTGCAACGTTCAACAAGCGGTTGTAGAAATAACTATTAGTTATTATAGTATATATTACAACAACAACTTACATCGTTATGTTTCTCTGAAAATAGTTATAAACCGCGTAATGATGGCCATGAAACTTGTGAATTGGAAAGAGTTGCGTATGTCTCGAGACTAACGATAAAAGCTAACATCAAACGAGGACCGAAAACTGTTTACAGACTATCTGGTTCTATTTGGGGTCAAACGTTTGATATCTATCTCGTTTGATGTGTTTTACGGGGATATTATAACGTAGTTTTGTAGTGGCGTGCTGACTGCACTCGTGAAATTAAAATAAACTATAAAAGTTTAATCTTCCTGCTGATTAAATTCCTTTTTATTGCCTCGATAAATAACAGCTGCTTTGTAGTCGGCAAATTACCGGTCATTCCCAGATTTTTCTATTTTGGAAATAGTACCTATGTAATTGGTTCCTATTCCTACTCGGTATGATAAGACTACACACTTCAATCCTAACTCAGTCAAAATATCGAGCAATGATTCTTATTTTAATCTTACATTGATAAACGTTATCATGCTTGTGTCATACACTCGCACCTACAAAAGTTTAAGTACAAAACACATTAAATAATAGGTATATACTTACTTACTTACAATAAATTATTACTTTATTGGCAGTGCGCGCGCGAGTGTCTTTGTTCTGGATATGGAAGGCTTTTAAAGTTTTATACTTATATTGTTATTTCTGTTTGTTCTTAGACTTTTTATGGGTACAATAAATCATTGTGGTAAATTACAAGTGGGCTGCGGTAGGCCCGAGGTCCTGAGCCATGTACCTATGTCACCGCAGGACAACCGACGCTTCTCGTCCTATTTACGCAACTCCGCGGCTATCGCTTGCAGCATCCCTATGTAATCTAAACTAATCTATGCAAACATCTCTACCTCATTTACTTTGTTCCACTTAGCATATCAAACTATATGGTACTGATAACAAGAAGTATGCTCTACTTCAAAGACTGACACGGTATTTTCAAAAGACTTCCCTATTACTAGCAATGTTCTTAATTTTCAAAACTAGTTTAGATCGTGTGTTTGCCTATCTTTTGTATTTTTAGACAGATACCATTTTTGGGTTTTGTTTGAAGTTCAAGTCTATCTGCCCATCTAGGGCTACACAAACCATTAACTATGTAACTTCATTGTTTTTAAGTAAGTAAGTATATAATTTTTAATAACCAAAATGCCTTTGTAGATTACGGTTGATAACGTAGTCTAAATATCGACACAAAATTGCCCATTTATATCTTATCTCCATGTTTTAGTTTAATGTTATTGAAACGGTTCGTCAAATGCGATACCAATACAACCTCTTATTTATTTGAAAATGAATGGTTGGTTTGGTTGACAAGAACGGTTTAGGCTTTGGCTTGCAAATATAGCATTATTTATTCAAATATCGAATACAGAAAGTAGCACTCACTGGTGGGTACAGTTCGCTGTCTTCAATCAGCGAAGCGCCTCCTCGACACTGTCAATTGAGGTTAATTCGTATGGAGACTGGCCAGGGATCTCTTGATAGTGCCCCTACATTATTTATTTGTTCAATAAGCTAAATGGCCTAGTAAATAACCTTCAGTTGAATAAACAAATTGTTATTTTATTACTTTAGACTTTCTCTCAATAGCAAGTTTATTTTCAGATAAGGAAATATTATTTGCCATTTAAAGATGATGATCATTCGCCAGTAGTTGCATATTATGTGTCTTTTACGACCACCTATGTTAACATAATCTTTTAATGCTTCATACAGTTTGGGCGCAACTGAAAATAGTGTTTATAGAACAAAGACAACGAACTCGTAAAATGTACGTAAAATAACATGAACTTGCAGAAGCCTGTATTTTCAGCTACGGTTTGGAACGTACCTATGTCGATAAAACTGAAACATAATAATATTGCTAACGGCACTATAAAAATAAAGAAAGTTTATAAAGAGATTACGAAACACGTTAATATTAATTAATTAATGCAGACTACGGTCGAAAGTATGAAATCCGGTGTAATACCTGTCAAGAAATGATATCGGAAATGTAAATCAACTGCATACAACTATCGGTAGCAGGAAGGAACGCGTCATAAGAAGTTTTAATTGTTCGCTATTTAATTAATATCGTCCGCAACGGTTCAAGACTTAGGTAATCACAGACTACCTACTAGGCACAGGAACAGGAAAGAAATCGTGTTTTTTTTTCAAACAGTCATGTATACCCTATATCCTTTTAAAATGCAGTGTTTATGTGTTTTCGACACGATGCATTAGGTGCCAATAGCTTCTTATCACGCATTTATTCTTGTTAGTTTCAATTGCTTTATTACGGTCCATTACACACAGTAAATAGGTAGTTTATTTTAACATAAACACAATTTGAAATTTTGAATATTATTATGAATTTATTTACCTCTGCTAACTAGAATTCGTGACTGAATTGATCCAATAAAAACAATAATTTATAAAGGCGCAGCACAAAGCTTGAAATAAGCTTTCAAATAAAGTTCTCTAGACGTAACGCATTCGTAAGAAATAATTAGTGTACCGAAATGAAACTGTCAATTTACAAACCGTATTGTACATTTTGTATCCTATTTGTTCTTAATTGCTACAACATTGTCATGACCAGTGTATTTATTAAGCGTTTCTAACATGCTGTTGTAATGTCGCACGACTGAGCAATATATCTTTCGACCATTTAAAGATAATCAAAACTAGTTCTGAATAGGTAGGTAAGTACATATCTACCTAACCACCGGAAAATATTATCTATTTTAAAAACTAATACTTAAACCATTTTTTGAACTGAAATTAATACTATTAGATAGGCTAATCGTTTGAAATACATTTACCATCCCAAATTTCCAAAAGAACACAATAATCCTAGGATTTAAATAATTTAAACCGGTTTGAGGAATCGTAATAAGTTTAATATGTTCATTACCGACAGAAATAAGTATGAAGGCTTCGATCATTTTACCTCGACAGGGATTTTATCAATGAATTACGCGTGTTAATACAAAACCCGTTCAGCGTCGGTTGCGTCACCTCCAACGGCCGCCGACCTTGACAGGAAGACTGCTACAATCTTCCAACAAATACCAACTTATACAATATCTTCAATCATCCTTGACTTGTAAAAAATAACGTATGGTTCGAGACAATATCAAACTGGTTTATGTAAACTTCTCATAGCCAAGTGTTGTACAACATGTAGCTACTTCCCTAAGTGGTTTATCCGTTATCCTGTGTATAGAGTTCAATAGCAAGCGCGGAAGGAAGCTCTACAAGACAGGATTGCACCGTATCTAGTCAGGAAGTGCCTGTAACAAGTAGGTACTACATCTACTCGAAAATGGATTAGCTAGGGCTCAAGCTCAAGTTACAGTAAACTATAAACATATTTATGCTTAAATATACTTACAGCATATTGTAAACATCTTTCTGCTTAAGACACATTTAACATGACTAGGTAGTCTCCATTGAGTCAACAAAAAGTGAGATTATGTTGTCAACAAATGGCCGATGACCATGAGTCAACTGAATGAGTGCCTCATTCGGAGCTCACCTTAATGACAGTAGTTTCGTTATCAGTCCGAGAATAATGTAAAATAAGATAACAAGTTCCATTCACCTAACAATAGCGACAATACACAGTTGCTTTCTACATTGTAATCGATTTCGCCTCATCGTTTTTGTCTGATTCTCGTCACAGTTGATTAATAACTGTAGATATCATTAGCATGACAATAGCTGAGAATGGAGGTTGGAGGTCATGCCAGCGCCCCTAAAATCCAGTGCTGTGGCACCTAATGTGACATACGTACCTATAGCGTATAGCTTACAGGAGAGGCAAACAATGCGCCCAACCCACGCAGTATATTTGCTTGTTATGGCCGTCGTCTGTGAAATTTGCTCTTGTATTACGTACCTACCTACTTGTGATTGTGGTTAGTAACCGTTGGTCCTATACCTACTCCTTTAGAAACGTAGGTATATAGCATACTTTATTAAAAATCAAGTCTGTTACTTTTATTTGAATTTTAGCTACATATAGCGCCGTTGTTACGTTTAGAAATCACATATTTATGATAATTAGAACATAATAATATATTAACTCTGTCAATGGAATTTCGGAATCAACAATAAAATAAAACGCAGATACCTATTCCACTTTTCGGTATAATTTTGCTCTCAGGTTATCTTGAGTGTAAAATGAACTAACGTGTAAGTACCTAATTTGGAATTGTTGTCACAACCTACTTTGCTCACTAGATACTTGCATCTTACAGTGAAATATTGCCATATCGGCTAGTTTCAGGTCCTTGACCGGGTTTTCAGAGACTAATTAAAAAAAACTTACATATGACTGGGTGATGCCCATGTTCATTCCATTCTTATAGGTAGATATCGAATGTCTTCCCATCAAGTATGCTCTTATAACGGCTTGCTACTGAGCCATGTGCACGACAGATGCTTCCCTTGAGCCTTCAAACTGTTTCTTTAACGCTTCAACTAGCGAACCTGTAGGTATTGTTTTTATTATTGTCTTTAATATAAATAAGATACGGTTGTATATTTCCTTGTTAGATACTACTTTACGAAATTATTGAGCGTAATGTAATTCTGATTGAAGACAAGATATTTTCCTTATTATCTGAAGGAATTACATAGAGACTAACGTGTTTAGAGGTCAAGTCTGGCACAATGATTACTTCAGTCCACTGAGATCATCACTATTAACATTATTGTCCTTTTTGCGCGTGATTTACTCTAAGATTGATGGTATACATTTTAATGGCTATTGAACATACGCGGTTAGAATATGACATTTGAATAATTTTCCATTTAGTTTTATGCAAAACATTTTATATTCTTCGAATAGCAAAACATTCTTATGGTCACACCGTTTGATTTTATTCGTTGATTGTTATTACATAAGACTAGATTTTACCATGTGATTTCCATAAAAAACCTGTTAAACGTACATAGGTACTTTCGTTTTATGTTCAAATGTTTAGTTCTGCGAGCTTCCTTTAATTTTCGATATCAATTTATTTACTACGTCGCCTGGGGTTATCTTACGATTCAGAGTTAGTGTCAGTGTCAAAGATATGCTTCTACTACTTCCACATGTATTTTTAACATCAGAAACTCTACTCTATTTGTTATAAGCCATTCATTTATACGAATATCATTCATTTATATGAATGGCTTAGGATAACAAATAGAGTCAGTTGCTCCGGTTTTAAAAGTGTTGTTTTGGTACGTGAAATTGCTTCAAATTACTAGTTGATTATCTTACGTAACAATTTGTGTGCCGACCCGAGAGGAATGGCACCTATTACTAAATAAGTAATGCTCGACATAAAACGAGAACTGCTTTGTTTAGAATAGTTATGTGCCACATAAAAGCAGTAAAATTGGGTAAAAACTAGTAGTTTGCTTCCTTACAAACACATAAAAAACATTACGTATTCGCGCAAGATCTTTCGACCTTTCCCCTACGTTTTACTACAGCGAGTTGCGTGAAAAATAGTTCGACTAACGGCCAATTTCCACACATCTCATTAGGGTCATTGCATTGCTATGATTTCTTTGAATGATATCACGGGTATCCAATTCGAGTACTGTTAATAATCATGATATTATTGCTTTTCTAAACAATCGATTCTCATGTGTTCTACCGGGGCGCCAATGAGACTCGCCATAGGAACCGTTAGGGCCATGATCTCATTGCCACACGTGTTCTTACTACCTTCGCTGTTCATACAGTCATATATGTATTTAGTAAATTGAAGGGAAAGTAGCAAATTTAGTTGGTAATTCATAAATGAAAAATAAAATAACACAAATGAAATGCCATTAGAGATAGAAGCTCACATTCACATTCGTTATGTAAGTACAGTAGTTGCTTAGGGACGTAAACCTACGTTTATAAAGACTTTCTTAGTTAACCATAAAGAACATTAATGTAACACCGCCTCTTTATGAGTACTCGGTAACAACTCCACTAAAAGCTATTTCCACAAAGAGCAAACAACATAATCTACACTAATTGAGAATTCCCGTGTGACAGAACATGGTACACATGAATAGATTATTGTCGATTCATTCTATGCCAAATCGAGCCGGGTTGTACCGTTATCAATACAAAAATGCTACAATCACGACTATTGTTATGCAGTTGCACAGTGCTGAAGTTTATTTACAAACGTCAGTCAACGAGCACTGGGGCAGGGTTATTGAAATGTTACGAAATGACCATGAAATGAAAATAAGTATTGTGCTGAGCGCTGTTACAACGCGGCGGCGTGCTACGGCCTCAGTAAGCAAAGGCTACACACCACAACAAACAGGTCGTTGATACGCGGACGAGAGGCGTGCAACGCATTAGTTAGAAAGAGAAAGATATATAAACATTATGCTGTTCTGCTCCTCAGTATACCTGGCAACGATTCTCAAAATTTTCATAAAGAAAGGATAAGCTCTTCTAATAGTGCAAGTTACATTTAACATTAAGGTTAATGAGGTTTACTAATAGCTAGGTGATAACTTAATGAGTCATAAATCGTATTTCTTTATGCAAATAAGTAAGAACCTACAGGCAGCAGCTTGTCTATATTTAGGCATATTTGTTTATGCAACTGCAACTACTTATGTAGATGAGTACATCACAATAATCTACTGAAAAAAAAAATTCATTAACATGTTTTTGTCCACATTTGCCCATAAATGTGAAAAAATATTATAAACTTTGAGAACTTTAATGAAAAAAGCTACGGACGGTGCAAAGCTGCAGGGACGGTTCCCGGTGCTCCCCTTCGTCTGAGACGTTTGCTTGTTCGATTGGCGCCCGCGATCGCCCCCCACATAATTTATAACTTACCCGTATAACAACGTGACCTATCATTATTTATTTGAACACGGCTTATACAAGTAGCGTAACACCAGACCCGACAGGCCTTTTTTGTAACTTTACAAATACGTAACACTTTGTAATGGGCGGGAAAGAAGTCAGTAACAAATGGTATCCGTAGCTTTTAAAGAACTCACTGTTTTTATTGTCTGTTACCAAAACGGACCGTTACCTATAAGCAAAATAATACTATAACATCTTTTTACCAGCTTTTTATTAGCTTCACCTGTATGTATGTTTGTATGTTTGTTTGTAACCGACTTCTTTGGGCGCGATTTTGACCCACTTTAAACGGCCAGATTTCGTTCAAACTTTGTAGATTTATCGAGGACAGATGACAATACACTAATTTGATAAAATTATTAAAAAAAAAAAAAAAAAAAAAAATTTGCTTGTAACCGACTTCTTTGGGCGCGATTTTGACCCACTTTAAACGGCCAGATTTCGTTCAAACTTTGTAGATTTATCGAGGACCGATGACAATACACTAATTTGATAAAATTATTATAAAAAAACAAAATAAAAAAATTTGCTTGTAACCGACTTCTTTGGGCGCGATTTTGACCCACTTTAAACGGCCAGATTTCGTTCAAACTTTGTAGATTTATCGAGGACCGATGACAATACACTAATTTGATAAAATTATTATAAAAAAACAAAAAAAAAAATTTGCTTGTAACCGACTTCTTTGGGCGCGATTTTGACCCACTTTAAACGGCCAGATTTCGTTCAAACTTTGTAGATTTATCGAGGACCGATGACAATACACTAATTTGATAAAATTATTAAAAAAAAACAAAAAAAAAAAATTCTTGTAACCGACTTCTTTGGGCGCGATTTTGACCCACTTTAAACGGCCAGATTTCGTTCAAACTTTGTAGATTTATCGAGGACCGATGACAATACACTAATTTGATAAAATTATTATAAAAAAACAAAATAAAAAAATTTGCTTGTAACCGACTACTTTGGGCGCGATTTTGACCCACTTTAAACGGCCAGATTTCGTTCAAACTTTGTAGATTTATCGAGGACCGATGACAATACACTAATTTGATAAAATTATTAAAAAAAAAACAAAAAAAAAAAAATTCTTGTAACCGACTTCTTTGGGCGCGATTTTGACCCACTTTAAACGGCCAGATTTCGTTCAAACTTTGTAGATTTATCGAGGACCGATGACAATACACTAATTTGATAAAATTATTATAAAAAAACAAAATAAAAAAATTTGCTTGTAACCGACTTCTTTGGGCGCGATTTTGACCCACTTTAAACGGCCAGATTTCGTTCAAACTTTGTAGATTTATCGAGGACCGATGACAATACACTAATTTGATAAAATTATTATAAAAAAACAAAAAAAAAAATTTGCTTGTAACCGACTTCTTTGGGCGCGATTTTGACCCACTTTAAACGGCCAGATTTCGTTCAAACTTTGTAGATTTATCGAGGACCGATGACAATACACTAATTTGATAAAATTATTAAAAAAAAACAAAAAAAAAAAAATTTCTTGTAACCGACTTCTTTGGGCGCGATTTTGACCCACTTTAAACGGCCAGATTTCGTTCAAACTTTGTAGATTTATCGAGGACCGATGACAATACACAAATTTGATAAAATTATTAAAAAAAAAACAAAAAAAAAATATTGCTTGTAACCGACTTCTTTGGGCGCGATTTTGACCCACTTTAAACGGCGAGATTTCGTTCAAACTTTGTAGATTTATCGAGGACCGATGACAAAATACTAATTTGACAAAATTATTAAAAAAAAAAAAAAAACATTAGTCGTTCAAAATTAGTTGCCGAAAAAACAGCTATTATATACTAGGAAGGTACTGCACAAGCGCCCCTGGTAGAATAAATGTACATAATATTTATAGATATAGATATAACCAAACTAAAAAGTAAAAAATAAATAATAGTTAAAAAAAACTAAAAACACGCTTTTTATAGAAAACCAAACTAAAAAATAGAAAATAAATTTTAATAAATTATTTTATTTAAAAAAAAGCGTGGGGTGCATGGTGTCAATAGTTATAAATAATTTATTGGCAGATATGAGTAGAGTGATTATCATTTTGATAATATCTTAAAAAGCACCCCACGCTTTTTTTTAAATAAAATGATTTATTAAAATTTATTTTCTATTTTTTAGTTTGGTTTTCTATAAAAAGCGTGTTTTTAGTTTTTTTAAACTATTATTACTGTATCTTTCGCAAATTGCTGAAGTCGTAAACTCGTAACACTTTAACAGAGTTTTCAGTTTAATAGGTACATTGCATACGTGTAAGTGTAAACAACTTGGGTGGCTATTATCGGTAGAATGCAAGAGTCAAAAATTATACTTTCTTGAAACCGTAATCATTTATTTTGAATGCGATGTCTACGTTTTTAAAGGAGTACAAAGTGACTCACATATTTTGAGAATTATTACGGAAATAATAGATGAGGCGTAGTTACATTTGGGACCTCGCCATTTCATGGCTCAAGCGACAGAAGAATAATCGAAAAACAAAAATTATTTGGTAACAATTATTATGGTTTATTGCTACGGAGCCCTAATAATATGTGATTTATTGTTACTAATTACTAGCCAGCCATGGTTGTTGACCACGTCTGCTTAGTATGTGTAAGCATTACTCCGTATATAGGCAGCCGGTTACGCTATTGTGTTGTGATGCAGATGAATAATGCAGCACTCGTAACTGTGGCTTTTATGATCTAACTCATCGCCTATAAATCACTTTACTACACTGTCGTTACTAAATAAATATTTTACTTTAAGGTTCAAGTTCATAGATACTTGTTATTTAACTTATCTTTAATGTTTACTAGGTATCAATATTTCGCTAACAATTCATAATAATTTATCTTGGTCAATGATATTTACACAATAATATCGTGTTAGATAAAATTAAATCGATGCTGCGCAATGGAACTACCAGCTCGATTACATTTGCATATCTACACGTAGATGTGTTATACAACGACTATACAACGTTGTTAGAAGAAGCTAAGAATAAAGCAGTTAGAATTTCTAGAATCATAAACTAGTAATAGGTAACGTAAAACTGCAAAATGATGTAACTGAAGATAAAACGATATTCGCACGCGTAAATTCTTATTCTCGATAGACCCCCCAGGACGTGTATCATTCTCTAACATTTAAGTAGGTAAATGTCACCTAACATGATAATACATTTTAACTTAGTAAATTATATTATGATTCTGTCATCAGAAAAACTTATAACTACATCATAATAGTTAAATGTTTTGAAATAGAATAGACTTGCCTGCTAACTTCTACGTTAAACATTTCTATAAATATTTGATATCAAGGCAAGAACACGACCAATATTTTTTGTTGCTGGCTGTATCTTATCAAGTACGCGAGAGTTCGTACGAGTGTGTAGATACTATTATTGAGTTAGAAAGTTGATAGATATCATAAAAGGCATCTTGACTTTACAACTGATAAGTGCGTAATACAACATGAACAGAAATCGTAAATACCGAATTACACAACGTCATCTGCTAGTATGACCAGTCTAATTGCAGTATCATGAGTTCATAATTGTTAAGTAAGTCCTGCGCTGTACGGCTTTTTTTAATATTCAACATTAATGTTCTTCTTTGAGTAGATATCTACCAAGATTTTATTGAGCCGGACGTTGAAGCGCTTTAATGGATTCCCAAAAATAAATCCCATTCATATTTATTTCGGTTTCATTACGGGTCAAGTGGTTTAGATTTGACAAGTATACTCTGACTTGCACCAGTCTCTATCCAATCATTTTTAACAATATCCAGACACGGTTAAGCTTCCCCTTTAAAGTTTCCGCCGCCAATGATTTCGATTACATACATTACTGCTATGAAAGTACTAAGACTCGATAGATGCCAGTTACACGTGTATTTTGCAATTTTCCGCTTTCCAGGTAATAAGGAGGAAGAAGTAAGAAGTGTAGTACTAGCTATATCATCTCGCTCTGTGTTGTTTTACTTTTTAGTTATAACTAGTGAATATGGAGACTTTTAAAATAATATGGATACAAATAATATGTATACAGTAGAACCATGAGAAATATACCCGACATGGCAGTAACCACATCACCGACTTATCATGGTTCTCCAATACATGATGGATTTGCTACTATTAGAGCACCTAGAAGCAGAATAAAGATAAGGAATCTAGTTGAACCAAATCAAAGTATCAATCTACCTCAAAGACATTCCGAGTATTTCACGTTAAACAGGACATCCAAAAATAATTTCTTAGATAGCAGCTGTGGAGTTCAATATGTCGACAATGAATCAGCAAGCAATACGTTTGTTGATAAAACATCTCGACTTAGCTTCACAGAATCTATTTATGCTAAAGTAACTCCACCTCATTCAAAAAGCAGTTCTCCAGTGAAATGTTTAAATAGCAGACAAGAAATTCATTATGATTCTATAGACACAAAGCCTCGGAGACGTTTAAAAAGCTTGGAGCTATCAACGGAGCAGGACGTTAGTTGCGGCGAAAAAATTGGAATCTCGAACTTGAGTAACGGCGAGCGCCAGTCGTATGAACAGCACGTAGCCAACCAGGATGGCGGCGAGCTGCATTCCGTACGCACGGACTTTACTGGTTCCTCTATCGACTGTAGAAGGAGTCATAGCGATCGAGATAATTGCTCGGAATCGTCCTCATACTTCACAGATAACGACAGGCCTATATCAAGTTATAGTGATAATTCCACGATACCATCTACAGACACTGAGGATGTATTGAAAGATTTACCAAATAAATCAAAATTTCATAGATCTCCACAGAAATATGCCACATTAAATTTAAGGAGGCCAAAATTCATCGATCTTAAACCTGTTAATATGAAAGAAAACCCATTGTATGGAAGTTTGCAACGAAACAGAATTGGTTATCACTCTGAACCAAATACACCGTTGAATGACGAACATGCGGGTTTACATAGTGAGCCTCGTATTCTCAGTGAAGTGCAACAGATACCTAGGATGCCGCTACAAAGTAATAGAAACGGTTTCAAGAGATCTGTAAGCGAAACAAACGGGTTTTCGAAACGACTTAACTATAGGCATTCCTTCAGTGCTGACTTAAGGCCACAGAGAAGGCCTCATAAATGCTGCGAATGTATAACTGGAATTCCTGCGGAAGATTCTGAACAACCACCATCGCGGCCATCGTCAAGGACATTAGGAACTCTATACGAATCTCAAGATCCAAAAGTTGGATGCCAAACAATCCTACGATCTAAACCACCAGTGCCGTGGTGGGAATTGGCTCTCAAAAAGTCTCGCTACAAAAGTTGTCCAATTTTAGAAGAGGTAAGTTTTCCTGTTATTTATTTATCTATTGATGCACCAATGGTGTTTTTTCTACATTAACTCTTATTAATGTACCTGTATTTAAAAAAAAACAAATCTCATAAAATTTTTCATGAACATTTCAAGCTTACCCATTGTAACAATTCTATCTTGTGGGAACTCTTACACCATAATCAATGTTTGCACAATTGGTTTTTACACTTTTCTCTTAAAGAAAGCTGAATGTAAAAGGTGCGGCTTTATTACCTGATGTTTAATGGAATGGTATAATAGACTGCGATGGAAGTACACGCGTATCAAATCGAAACATCAGCTAGGGGAGAATACTAATGAGTGACGTAGCGTGTTCACCTGACATCTCATAGGTGGGGTGTATAGTCCCCTTAAATAGATTACCCAGGGAGTGTCATGCCGTTTAAATTGAAATTTTAAAAATTTCCTCTATTAATGTCTTGTATGACTATTTAAGTCATGACGTAGACAGTTTTCTACAACTATATTTGAAATCAAGATAATCACACTTCGATTTGAATCGCTTTCCAATTCGAACTTTCTTAAAGGTTAACAGGTGTTTGAATAAAAAAAAATCTCGTTCAGAATTGCTGAGAACCTTTTGCCATTATAAATTATAATCGTCCAAAAAAACCTTACCTGACTACCGAGGATTCTCTATTATACTGACTGACGGTCAGGTGCTGACTTAATCGTTCTTCAAATCCCATTCATTGGGTTTATAATAATATCCTTTCCCACGATCCCAAAATAATCTTATCATACTTACGAGGTCAGATTTTTTAGGAAATCCCTATAACTTATACAGGGATGCAAGTGATATAATAAAATATATAGATCATCTTTAGCGCTGCAGTGTTTGAAGGCATTTAGTAAGGTCTCCTGTGAATAAAATCAGTACAGTATAGGAGCGAAAATTAATGGTGAAAACTAACAAATATACTTGGTAATTTCCCTTATTCTTCAGTAGCTTGTAGATCAGCTCGTCTGTATATTTTATATCATTATGTTATGTGAGTGTAGGTGATAGGCCTCCAATGGCAAACTATTGTTGTCGCTTGAAGGGGCACCTTTGAACTTAGGCACTGATTACCATAAATGGAAGGCTAAAAGTATCTACTTATCTAGTGAAGAATATATTCAAACACACTTTTACTGCCTACGTCAAGCAGGTTGTTATATTGGAATTAATTTTGACTATCACAGTGAATAATAAGGGTCCGAGTGCAATTTATGCGCATGTTTAGATTAGATTTTATCGGAATCAGTAAAATAAAAAAGAAGTCAATATCGCAAACTGTTCAACTAGCTGCTGTCTAAGCTTCTCTAAATAATCATTTTAATCTTTTCTCACTGAAAGGCTACAAAAAAACATGTCTGATACCTACTTGGAAAATCAGTGTAACTGCCAATAGAGACACGCCATACACACCTATTAATATTAACGACCATCAGTTCCAGTGGTTTGTAGGTACAGAACCACGTATAAGTACATTGGGATCGAGCGTGAGATAACTATCGTTCCGAACGCCTGCGCGTCGCAACTTCAGATGTCCGCGGAGGTGGTAGCTAGGGCGACCACGGCACACTTTCCTAACGCAACTGCATCCGCTTATGCCATTTCTCTCAGGACTTGTTTTATGGGGTTATTGTTTAAAAACTTGCGCTGCTATCTTGAATTCTCCTAGCATTTATTACGAAAACAACAATCTCTTACTTTCAAACTTAACAAAGCAATCCTATAAAATACACGACTGTTATTATGTTCTAAATTAAAATAACACCAAAAATACATTAATCTTTACCTTTCAAACGTAGCAACTGTACAAACAAAACCTCCAATAAAGCCTTTTTTAATTTTGACGGTGCGGTTGATTTGTACGCCGCCATTCACATAAATTGACCGCCGACATGCAGCCCAGATATGTCCAAACCGAATAAGGAAGAGTGCACTTGAACAAATAATATCTCCCGTCTTGTACCAATTTCTCGTAAAACACAGCAGTGGGACGTAGAGTGGGCCTTAAATATCAACGGAGGGACGTGTAGGTAACACCTACTCCATTTGTATTTTGATATCGGTTTTATTGTCCCTGTGCACGTTTCCCCAAATTATGTTGTTATGTGAGTTATCTCTACCATATAGCCACGGTCTTAATAATGTCAAAGAATAAGTAATATACCTATTATTATCTAATATTGTGGTAAAGGTCATAATTTTGGTACGACACGCCGACTACGTTTATGATACAATATTGATACTAAAATCTCTTCGATTTATATTGTTGTTGGGCATCGAAACCAGTTACCGAGAGATGATCGGTATTATTAAAAATCATACATTGTCATTCCACTTTTATTTTGATATTCGCGCGATTTATAAGTATCTGTTCGTAAAAAAATAAAAGGAATCGAATATGATTTGCAACGTTCTGTCGCCTGCTTTTGTTTCGGGTTCTTTTTTCCAAAATTTTAAATCACTTCGTGGTAATCATCTTTTCACATCTTGTAAATTGAAACGCAAATATCTAGATACTACGAGCAAAAATACCTAATGAAGATAGATAGGAGTATATAATGTTGGTACCTACTTACGTATTCATTCTAACTCTATATTTTTTCTAATAATGATCTTGCCACCTGCCTGGAAATTAGAATATTTAACAGTATAATCCTCCTGTGACATTCACCTGCGTCTATAAGAAAATAATTTTAATGTCCATTTGCGAAAACTCTTGCAAGACCGACGACGGATGCATTAAATATTTCGCAGTAAAAACTCTCGCGGGCACACTCGGCATAATTCTTTCCTTACAGAGGACTAGCAACTATTTGATCGTGTCATTAAGTTCTTAAAGCGCGGCTGTTTCCGCAGCTGTTGATTAATAATTAGTTTCCACCTGTCTGAGAGACGTTTATGGCACCATGATTGAAAAACTTATTACTTTATTTGAACAAAGGATGGCAAAGCATTTGAGCACGTTACTGCGACAGGAATTTCTAGATATTTATTAGGGCTAAAGTAATCGAAGCTAAATCGATTTAAATTTAATGTGAACTAGGGTTCCCAAGTACCACTCGTACCTTTACTATTTTCGTCTTTATCGTTATAGAATCAAATATTTCAAATAAGTCAAACCTAGGGAATGATTTTCTATAAAATCTTCGTTCTGCTAAAACCACTCTATAAATGAATCCGGAAGAATCCAGATGTAAGCGTCTTCAAATAATACGTGCCTGCTAATTAATGCGAAATCCTCTGTAATAGATGTTGATTCGAAATGATGTATTAGAAATGATTAGTAAAGACCCTGATGATCAGAGTTTCACGAACCGTAGATAATTGCAGACGGTAATGCTAACTTCGGCACGCGTACAAGGTGTCTCGTGGAGAGATCTATCAATGACGCTCGGGCATCGTAATTGGCTAAGCAACATGCGTTGAGGCAGGTGTATAGTTCTATTAAAAAGATATAAGTACTTATTTAAGTTGAATTTACATTTATTCAAGTTGACCGATGGCACGAACGGAATGGCAAAAGGAAACCATCTTCGACTTTAATTTTCTGAATAAATGAATTTATACGGTTATCGCTGTAGGTGTGTTTACATTCATACTTTTGTAAGGGACCGGGGACGTTACCCCCTGTTTTAATTTCGCTGAGTGCGTTCCCACAATGCAGCAAACAAAGGGTCCCGTGACCAGCTACACCCACGTCCACTATTACTGAGTTACCGTCCTGTATAACAATTTATTTCGATGAGTCACTTTTTACAGTTCATAAAATGTTTATAACCAATATTTACTACGACGTAACTAAGGTAAAACGTGACGTAAGTAATTATTTTGTCGTCAAGGTGGTACATTTTACCGGTTTCTTGTGACTCGAGAGCAATTGGTGTCATTATCGAGCTAAGGATGTCGAGCTGGATACATAATAATCTTACCCTGCAACTACTAACCGAAGTTATGGAGAGATCTATGTCGGTAGTCGGGCTGTGGTCGCCTCTGATTACAAACTAAACTGAATAGAAATTACAGTTATGTGGTTCTACTGGCTGGAGGAAGCTATAAGGTACCCGTTAATTAGACATGGGTATTTGTTTACTATTTAGAATTTAGGTAACGTAAGCAATCAAGCATCGTAATTTAATTAATTAATATTAGGCGGGTATTTCATCTGACTTTTACTAAATCCTATCTGTTGGATTTCTTCGATATTTTTAGAATTTTTATAGCAAAGTGAAATTAACAGGATGCTTCAAACTAACAAATGTGTGTTACGTTGCCGCAGGCTCACGTGGTGTCTGCCTTTGAGCAGAGTCTGTCTAACATGACACAGCGACTGCAGCAGCTAACCGCAACTGCCGAGAGAAAGGTAATAAACAACAACAATTTCTATCGTTAAATCACACATCCTTTAATTTCATTTTATTACTCATTAAAACTTTACTACTGTTGTTAGATAATTTGAATATCCGTATACAAGATCTCCGAGTTCACGAAACAACGTTACCGTACTTAACATCGTAATGTATGTGAACGCCTCAAGCCACTAGCCGTTCTGACGGCACTCCAACCGGTTCGAACGGAAACAAATTACTTTCTTTTAATTATAAGTTTTATTGTTGTTATACTTCGGATGTGGTCTCATACTTTTTGTTTGCTTTAGGACTCGGAGTTAACGGAGTTGCGTCAAACGATCGAGCTGCTGAGGAAGCAATCAATCCAGGCGGGGCTTACGACTGCCCACATGCAGTCCATGGGTATTCGGGCTGATGGTGTTAATGTCACTGGGCCGGTAAATATGATCCTCTAATTAACAGTAACTAAGCACTACCTTCCAAGTATATAATGTCCTCAAAGCGCAGCAGGTGTTTCATGCATTATTTTCCCATGTTAATATTCCAAATCAAAACGTTTTTGAAAATCAAATATTCTAGTCATATTTTGCTTGTATCGCTCCTAACGATCTATTATCATGTCAAAGCTACAAAAAAAAACGATTGTTTGAATGTGATTACGTTTCTAATGTTGCAGCGTCTTCATTTACATTTGTATTCTAATATTGAAACCTGGTACGGTGTCCAATGTCATCTATCAATCAATGTACATTATACGAGGCATGCGTTGCAATAAGACCAACATCATTAGCATACAGCCAAACATGCGGAACGCAAATACTACGTAGAAATACTTCTAGTATTATCAGAATCGGGACGTTCGAGGTCCAATAAGCAAAAACAAATAAGGCAATGATAGCATTTGCATTAAATTGACCGTCAATAGATCCGTCCCCGTTCCACATTTGAGACGCGCCGAGAATAGACAAGTTTTTTTTTTTTTTTTTTTTTTTGTACTGTATTAATAAGAACTAAATTCTTAATAATTAATTACGATCTAGCCTAAAAGACTAATAAGCAATTTATCTCTGACTTAATATGTTACGTGATAAACTAAAACTAAAAATAGTGTCCATATGGATTTTTTTACAAGTCCGTAGCACTTTCTTAGAGTCTGATATAATTTATAGAAACACTATGTTCATGTGTTATATGTATAGCACAACATTGTTACTATTTAATTCACTTTGTACACTACACTAATTCAAAAGGTTTAGTTCTTTTTAGCCTGCGCACTAAGTCTGTGTTGTCTAGCAGCTGAATTGCCTCAACATTCACGTGTCGGTGAAGTCTGTGTTCATGGGCTTCAGCAAATTTTTGGATAATGTTGGTGACGGATTCCATTTTAAGGTCACGGTGAATGTCGTCATTTCTAATGTACCAGGGTGCATTAACAGCATCCCTGAGTACTTTATTCTGAAATTGTTGGATTATTTTGACATTGCTTTGTTTAGTACAGCCCCAAAGTTGGATACCGTACGTCCAAATTGGCATTAGAATATGCTTGTATATAGTTATTTTATTTTGTATTGATAGACAGGATTTCCTTCCGAGTAACCAATACATACTTTTATAACGTATGTCGAGTTCCTGTCTTTTCTTTTTGACATGAGCTTTCCAACGCAATTTGGCGTCGAGAGTTATGCCAAGGTATTTGGCTGTATTAGCATAAGGCACTTGCATGCCATTTATGTAGATTGGGTGATAGTCCAAGAGTTTGTTCGTGAAGTCAATGTGAATTGATTTTGACTCATTCAGTTTGATCTTCCATTTTTGTGTCCAGTCATAAACTTTGTTTACAGCTAGTTGAACTTTTTCTACTGCTTCTCTGTGGCTTGATCCGGTGGCCATAATTGCAGTATCATCTGCAAAAGTCGCAATGGTGTTGTTCTCCAGTTCTGGGATGTCACAGGTGTATAACAAGTACAAAATTGGGCCTAGCACACTTCCTTGAGGTACACCCGCTTTTATAGTTTTTAGCTCGGAATATGCGTCCTCCTGCCGTATCCTAAACATTCTATTAGTTATATACGACTCTAGGATGTCTGCAAATTCTGGTAGCATGCGTCTGAGCTTGAATATGAGACCCTTATGCCATACTTTGTCAAAAGCTTGCGCGACATCTAAAAACACGGTGGCACAAACTTCCTTATTTTCAAGCGTTTTTTCAATGATATTAGTTATTCTATGTACCTGGTCTATTGTTGAGTGTTTTTCCCTAAAGCCAAATTGATGATTTGGAATGAGGCCTTTATCTTCTATAATTGGTTTTAACCGTTTCAATAACAGTTTTTCGAATAGTTTTGATAACACGGGCAACAGAGAAATAGGTCTATATGATGATGCTTCATGGGGTGGTTTCCCAGGCTTTGCAATCATAATGACTTCAGCAACCTTCCATGACTCAGGCACATGAATAGACAAGTGACATGACTTACTACCTCCTTAATATTAACTGTTAGAACATCGTGAACTATTCAATTTGATACAAGCATACATTACGATCGTCTTGTGAAATTTAATGATAATTAGAGAGAGTGATAAATATACTGCTTCTAAATTGTAAAAGGTTGCTGCAAATGTTTGGCATTCGATTCGTTTATTTTAACTCGTGTTTGCATCAAATATTGCATTAGCTGTTTTTGACAATGTTTTGAAATGTCCGTAACGTTTACATATTATTATTCATGCATTACATTTATTCATGAACATAGCATTTGAGCAGGTTCCGTGACACAGTAGGCCTATAAGGTTTCGTGCGTAGTCAATGCTATTTCTGTCGAAATCAATAAAGTTCACGGACATTGATTAAAGTTTAAAGCGGTGTAACTTAAGAAATCTTACAAAGAACGAATCATTATTTTCTATTAACGATGAAAATAAAGTACAATCGATGAATAGTTGAATATTGACGTGTAGGAGCCAGGCAGTCAAACGCAGTCATCTCCGCAGCGTTTGGCGCAGACGGGCAACGGTGCCATCACGCGGCATCTGTCTACCGACAGCGTGTCGAGTATCAACAGCCTCAGCAGCGGCTCGTCTGCACCGCACGATAAGAAACACAAGAAGAAGGGATGGGTAAGTTACACTTACAACAAAAAAAGATCTTTTAATTAGTGCCTTTTACTAAATGGAAGTTTTTACTAATTCTATAGTTAGACAGTCCATGAAACACGTTTGATAAAAATTTAAAAATTTTGTTGCGCAATGTCTATTCATTCATGTCTCTTACCAACTGAATGAAATTGAGTAAATATTAGCCATGTAATAAATATCTGTGCAAATAGCCTACATTATACATTGGGCATGTTTTAATATAAATATTGATTTTCGGAGTAAGCTGTTGAAGAAATTTTAAATAATCAGGACACAAGTGTTATATTGAAATTGAGAAATAAAATTTTGTTAGAGTAGGTACCTACACAACTCGCAACATCTTGCGCGTTTTCCAAATTGTCTTTATCTACCAATGTTACTTACCATGTGACTGCTGATTATGTAGGTATATATAAAATGTATGTAAGATACCTATGTAATAAAATATAAGTTGACCTTAAGTAGGGAAAACTTAAGAATATACGCGCCATCACCACGAACTCGAAAGTCACTTACAGCTGCTTTTCACTGGAATATCTCACACCATGACGGTTTGAGTCAATTCAAAGTATCTATTACTAAAACGACAATTTCATTCTATAACTCCTATTATTTATTGTTGTATGTATACCTAGTGTTACTGCTCCACATAAATAAAGTTACCAGCTAAAATAAATAAAAACAATAAACTAACAAAACTATCTTACACAACAGCTCCGCTCATCATTCACGAAAGCTTTCTCGCGGAACGCCAAGATTTCAAAGACAGCGAAGCACTCCTCCCTCGGGCAACTGTCATCGCAAGACAGCTCGTCGGGTTCCCATCACTACGACGACCCGCACACGATCCGCGAGGGAAGCAACGAGAACAGTCTAGAACATTCGCACGAGACACTCGACGTTAAAGACAAGCCCTGCCCGCAGGCCAAGACGGAAGACCAGACCAAAGGTGAGATATAAGGGAAATTAGTTAGTCTGCAAACAATGGCTGCTTCGAATCAGGTTAAGAGAAAGTTAGGGGCTAAAAGTTGAGGTACATGAGATAATGCACCTATTTGATGGATAAAATATCGTATGGAAACCAAGAGGTTAGTGAACCTTCGACCTTGATCCTTTTGAGCTGGTCTTACGGTGCACCCTTCATTTTAATTATTCACATTGATGGGCAAAATCAATTCTAATGTACTCTCATCTATTTTAAATTATTTATATTAGTAGTTACTCATGGAGTTATTAATTAAGATTATATTGAATTGATTGATTTTCGGGATTCCTTTTGAAACCACATTCAAGTTATTAATACAGGCTTATTTTATAGCTTTATGAACATCGCAAGAAAATTCCAATTAAAGTTTATATCGTAATTAAAAGATTTAATTACTGAATGTGGCTGAAGATCATTATGTTTATTTCCAGATAAACCAGATGATTCTGGATTAGTTGATGAGTTAAAGAGGCAATTGCGAGAAAAGGATTTGGTGCTAACAGATATCCGATTAGAGGCTCTCAGCTCAGCACATCAACTTGAAAGTCTTAAAGACACCGTCATCAAAATGAGGGTAAGAATATTATATGGTTTTTTACTAATAACGAGTCCAGCAATAATAGTTGTAACATTGTTATCTGTGAAAACACCCTAAGGAATAGTCGGTATCCACTTACTTAATATTTAGGCAGTACAGTAAGTATTCATTAGGGGCCCGGTAGTAGCCCATTATACAAATTAAACGCGCTATTTAGTACTGATTATAGTCGCTGTTCTACAAAATGTTTATAAACGGCCCCTCATATATATAATTAAATTCTACTACGTCCATTTCGAGTAGTAAAACATCAACAATATTTTTTAACACAAGGAATAACACTTATGTACTTACGGACTTATTTCACAGTACTTACATATTATTAAAAGTTTTTGCCTCACATGCCTCCTTAAAATAATTTACGTACACTAAGATTTTTTAAATGAATGCGTTGAAATGTCCTCAAATCAAGGTACACTTCCAGAACGAGATGTTGAACCTCAAACAGAACAACGAGCGGTTACAGCGGTTAGTGACGTCAAGGTCATTAGCTGGTAGTCAGAGTTCGTTGGGTACTGGCGGTTCGGCCGTCGAGGACCCGCGGCGATTTAGTCTTGCGGACCAGGCTACTATGCATCAGGTAAGTTATTTTGTAAAGGATCACGAGATGGAACAGGAGCCTTAAAAGGCATCTGAGAAAGACTGAACTTGGAAGGTGAAAATCTTATTGTTATGGTGCAACTTGGAAGAAGTTTATTTCCAATACTGGACTGCAATGTACACAGGTGGATCAGTGAAGTGCATTCCGTCTCATTTAACATGTGGATAACTCTCCTTCATTTGGGTAAAACCGGTGGTTATATCTGATTTCAACCAAAACTTAACCGTCACCCATCTTCAACCTTTAGAGTACAAGGAGCACTTGTAAAATCTACAGACGGCCCACGGGAATGTTCCCGCAACACCCTCGTATTTACCATGCCCTAACATTTCAAAGATTTATTAACGCATGACGGTTTAACCTATACAAACATTTAACGCTAATGACACCGAATTCAACATTTCCATATTTTCACACGACTGCACACGCAAATACGTGCGCATGACAATTTTGTAGAGAGCTGTAGTCAAAATTCAGCGTACCGTATAAAATTAGTAGAAAATGACAATCTTGTAATTTCGATGCACCTGTTGCACCTACTTCTAATCTTCTAATCAAAAAGAAAAAATAAATATTGTAGGAAGTAAATCTTTTGACGACATTCAGTTGTAGGAAATAACTGAAAAAAAGTAATTATACAAATTGAAAGCTACTGTCATTTAGGGCGGGTTGTTTCAAACAGTCGGTTAACGTTACATACGGACGGTTAAAAAGTTACTATGACGCGATGTTTAACGTACGTTAAATGTAACGAGTTGTTTCATGACATAAAAATCCGTCAGTTAAAGTTATTCAAAAAGAGATTCCATAATATTTTGATGTTTGAAGTAGCTGTTTGACAACACAAAATTACGATGACTGGTCGGCTATGGTAATAGTAACTTTTTGACGTATGATTTTGTGAAACAACCAATTTTTTTGATTTGACGATAGTTAGCGCCATTTTTGACTATTACCGGTCAGTAATGGTTAGTTGAAGCAACCCGCCCTTAGTGACGGCAAAACTGTCATGTTCTCTTTTCAGGCGACACTAGACATGCACTCGCAGCCTCTAGACCTAGACTTTAACTGTATGTCATCGACCCCTACCATGGATTTCTCCAAAAAAGGCTCGCCTAAATCGGGCATGGTCGAGCCCATATACGGCAATAAGGCCGCATGCGAGCTAAATGAAAACAGCGAGACGCTATTAGCAGCACTGAATGGCAGCAGTGATTTATTCGCGAATGGAGGCGACCGACTGAGTGGAGACTACGACATAAACACTGTGCTGCCGCCACCAAAGACACGGGAGCTAGCGATAGGGGAAAGCTATTCAGACATTGGTAAGTCTAATTTTAAAACAACAGCTTCTGTTTATACCCAGTTACAAAAGGATTCATTTACGACTCATTGTGTTTGTTTAACAGGTGTTGCAGACAGTCAAGGAGATACAACCGACGGAAAAAAGATAGCTATAGCCGTATATTTAGGACAACCGGAGACATTCCAAAGATATTTCGAAGAAGTTCAAGACACGCTCACAGAATCTGAATGCAGATTCTACGCTAAACAATCTGCTAGCTCATACAACAATCATTTTGAGAAACAATCCAGTTTTGACTCGCCGCGACTATCACAAAATCGCAGCCCAGAAACAGAGACGCAAGACTACTCGCAAATAAATAAGTCTAACACAAATAGCCTTAAAAGCAATAAATCTACGCACAGTAGCTCGTATAAGAACGTTTATAATAGTGATTCGACAATAAACTGTAATGAATTCACCATAGCTTACACTTATATTTCTGGCAAGACAACTTGGCAGAACTTAGATTATATAGTTAGGAAGACTTTTAAAGATTACCTGTCTAGAATAGACTTGGGGACGAATCTCGGTTTGAACACTGATTCGATTACATCGTATCACTTGGGCGAAGCGACGCGAGGACCCGAAATAGGTTTCCCAGAACTATTGCCTTGTGGTTACATTATTGGTACCGTCAATACACTGTACATCTGCTTAGAAGGAGTTGGGAGCTTAGCATTCGATAGTCTTATACCAAAAAATATTGTGTATAGGTAAGTGTTATCCAATATCTATATAATTAACATTTATATGAAAAATTGTAATACCGATGGCATCCCTGACTGATTATACATTTTTTTAGATATGTTTCCCTTCTATCGGAGCATCGGCGAATAATTCTATGCGGGCCCAGCGGAACGGGCAAGTCCTATCTAGCGGCTAAACTAGCAGAGTTCTACGTACAGAAGACGCAACGTAGAGGCAATCCCGCCGAAGCTGTGGCTACCTTCAAGTAAGTGCCCCCAGAATTTATCAGTTTAGAAAATAATCTTAATTGTTTTAATGGGAACGCATCTGGCCATTCATAAGTTCTACCCCTGAACGTGAGGCTATTAATGCATCACGATGTACGATGCGGTTGAATCAAGATTGACATTTATTGCACTTTTGAATTTAGGAGAAACCGATAAATAGATAAAGACTAATTCAAGGTACTTGGCATGACGATGATTAGATACACATCTATACTCCATTTACAATAAGATTAGACTTTAAAACAAACCTTTTTTTTACAGTCTCTTCAACCGATTT
This sequence comes from Charanyca ferruginea, assembly GCA_947361185.1. Lineage (NCBI taxonomy): Eukaryota > Metazoa > Arthropoda > Insecta > Lepidoptera > Noctuidae > Charanyca > Charanyca ferruginea. The sequence continues at coordinate 11,596,521 of OX376059.1, read as the reverse complement.
TGACTTCTATTCCGTAGGCTTAAGGATGACATTAGAGACAAAATTTGGTTACAATAACAACTGTTTACTGCAGCTGCCATTTGTCAAGCCACCAACGCAATATAAGTCAAAATCGGTTGAACGGACTGTAAAAACGGTTTGTGTAATGTCTAATCTTATTGTAAATGGAGTACAGTTACATTTCTGGTCTAAATATAAAACTAATAACAAAATTACCTTTCCAGTGTGGACCGCAAATCCTGTAACGAGTTGCGAGCATATCTAGCCAATATTGCGGAACAATGCGGCGCGGCGGCCGCCGGCGAAGAAGCTGCCTTGCCTTCAGTAGTCATACTGGACAACCTTCAACATGCGTCAGCGTTAGGAGATGCCTTCGCTGGACTACTTCCTCCGGACAACAGAAACATGCCTGTTATTATTGGTAAGTTCATTTTCGCCAACTTTAGATCGAAGATATCTCAGATTATGAAACAAAAAGCAGATAGAAGACCGTGCTGAACACTGAGAGGGAAGCCACAAATACAAATTCGAAAACGAATACCAGAATTCGCTTCGCGCTGTACTGACACTAGTCAGTACAGCACGAAGCGAAGCATTGTTAAAAAAACAAATACTAATACAAATAAAAATTCAAAAGCGAATACTATCACGAGATTGTAGGTTTTCGTTATTGAATTTGTATTTGCTTTTGTGGCTTCACTCGCAATGTTCCGCACGGTCTATCCCTTTTATTTGATAATCTGAGGGAGATATCCTCAAAGGGCTATTTCGTCATTCAAAAGACGTCCACTGCAGGACTAGTTCAATGGACCACTGTGGTCTATCGACTCGAATGCTGCGCTAGGCTTTATATATATAAAAAAAAACAACTAAATAAAATTCGGAAAATGCTAGATGGATTAATATGTAACAATTTTTTTGTTTCAGGTACAATGTCCCAAGCTACATGCAACACAACGAACCTGCAGCTCCATCATAACTTCAGGTGGCTCCTTACAGCCAATCACATGGAACCAGTCAAAGGATTCTTAGCTAGGTAAGCTATTCACTCCTATCAAACGTATTATACCGAAGAATAAAAAAATGCTTTGATAATGTATACAGATCGATGCTCCCAAGAAATAAGTTATCCCATCATCATCATCTGCCTAGCCTATTCCAACTATATTGGGGTCGGCGTTCAGTCTAACCGGATGCAGCTGAATACCAGTGTTTTACATGGAGCGACTGCCTATCGGACCTCCACAACCCAGTTACTGGGTAACACGATACCTCTTAGTAAGACTGGTTGTCAGACTTTCTAACTTCTGACTACCCTTAACAACTGCCAAAAAATCTACAAATGACAGCCGGGACCAACGGCTTTACGTGCTTTCCGAGGCACGGAGGGAACTCGGTATGAAAGGGACGGTCACCCGTCCACAGACCGACCGCAGCTAGCATAGTTTAACCTTTAACCGATCGATCTTTATGGCTTTAACTTAGCCACGAGCTCCTAAAGTCCCCGCGTGGGCTCCTAATAAGTTATGCCATATTTTTCAATTTTAATGGTCTCAGGATAACGGGAATACATCAATTACAACTGAGGAGACTTATTGTTAAGTTGCAATTGCAATTAATCTTGCTTATGTACCCAGTCAGTCGTCAACCAATTTTTGTGAAAGACGGAACTCTTGATTGAAATACTTTTTCATAATTGTCGAAGAGGCACAAAGAGAAATAGAGTTTTACAAGAACCACTAAAGATTTTTCTGGGTCACTTAGGTATCTCCCCCAATTTCTTAGAGCGCTTACTATTTAATGAAATGTTTGACAGCTAACTCACTTGGTTTGACCTCACTCAGTGACCAACTGATCGCCAGGACTGACGCCCGCGTGTTTGTGTTCGATACAAAACAATTTATTGTGGAGATTCAAAGCCGTCCATGTTTACGGGATACTCAGTCAGTCAATAGCCACTTGCTACTTATTTGGCTACGTAGTCAGCGACGTCGCCATAGTGTCCCAGTGAGTTCGAGCCCGTAACCTTGGTCTAAATTCAACCATTTCTTTACCCAGGTACCTTCGTCGTAAGTTATTCACCCTAGAACTACGTCTGGGCCGTCGCGAACCCGCACTAGCGGCCGTTCTTGAATGGTTGCCGGGAGTATGGTCTACACTCAACGCCTTCTTAGAGGCGCACTCATCGAGTGACGTCACCGTGGGCCCGAGGCTGTTTCTTGCCTGCCCTATGGACTTGGAGGCTAGTCAGGTAAGGACCATCGTAAAATCCAACTAGTTTCTTCTGAATAGTATTCGATAGGGCTATTAAAATCATATTAATAGCACGATACCTATGTGAAAACCTTATAAGAACAAGTTAAGCTGAGCTTTTAAATCCGTTCTTACGTATATATGTTCTTTTGATCAAAAATCTTTTCTTGTTATTGTGACTGCCTTGTTTGTCTAGTAGTCCCAAACTGAGTGCTAAAAGTGGGACCCTGGTTATGATCCCCGGGTAGGCAGCATTGGATTAAAGTTACGATTACTTTCTCAATTGCAGTTCTGAGTATGGATTAGTGCCAAGTTGATGGCAATAGGCTCACCTCCTATAACATAGGATAAATGTAACTGCCGAAATATTGTTATCTGTTACACGCTTCTAAGGGTCAATTCATACTAGCACAGAGTCGAAGCGCATCGAAGCGTCAAATTCTACTCAAGTAAAGCGAAGTCCATGAATGCTCGCGTATTCGCGCGCATTCGCACGCAACACACGACACAGAAACACGCGAAGTTTCGATCGAAACTTCGTTTTTCGTTGAATAAGAGTAGACCCCCCAGTTTCCGATGCCAATTGAAGACGCGACGCGTTGATTCGCGTAGTCGACGTTGGTTGCGCTCCGACGCACGAATTCTGTCGAATGCGCGCGTCTTTTTTATCTCAGAAGAAATAAATGTGTATTATGGAGATGGATGGAGATAAGGATGAATTTACTATGTTAAGTTCCAGATTGACGCTTCGACTCTGCTCTAGTATGAATTGATCCTTAAATAAGCAAGCGTGCTGTAATGTAACTTAATTGTAACTTTACCTTTTTCCTAAGGCGTGGTTCGCGGACGTGTGGAACTACAGCATAGTGCCGTACGCGTCGGAAGCGGTGCGTGAAGGCATCGCGCTGTACGGCAGACGCCGACACGCCGCCGTGGACCCACTGCAGCACATCAAGTCTTCATACCCCTGGAGAGAACCCAACCATTCACACGTGAGTATAATGAACTATCTCTATAATATATCTCAAATAAATGTGTTAGTGTTAAATACTAACCTGATTATGATCAGTAGGTCACGCTTTACTAAGTCTGTCCGATTTACCTCAGTCTCCTCCCACCAGTGAGAAAAGTAATAGGCTGATGATAAATCCTTTTAAGATCTATTAACACATTATTGTACACATTGATAACAGCATAATAATTGAAATAGCATTCGTATGTAGGTAGTGTACCCCTCAAGAAAATGCTCCTAATGTTTTCACTAACACTAGGAAACACCTAAATGTAATACATAATAATTATGGAGTTTGTATTCAACTCTCGGCGCTGAACAGAGCGTTGAAAATCCAAAAGTGCGCTTTTATTAAGTCAATACATTTAAGTGTTGCCTATAGTTATTAAAAAGAAGCATACCTACATAAGAAGTTATAGAAAACCCTTTTAAAAGTGGGTAAAGCATAAGATTTTATTTTCGAGAAATACAAGATTTTTCTTCATATTTAGTGGCCTATCAAAAATTTACGAAGTACCTTTCATTTTGCAGACTCTAAGAGCAATCACAGTGGAAGAGATTGGCATTGAAGAATCAAATCAAGATGCCAACACGAACAACAATCAAGACCCTTTGGTAAGGATCAAAACATGTTATTTACTGTTTCCATATCTTTATCGTCTAAGATCATTTTCTTAATCTACTCGTCTTTTTGCTTGTTACAGTTAAACATGTTGATGCGGCTGCAAGAAGCTGCCAACTATAGCGGAAACCAAAGTCAGGACTCTGACAACGCAAGCATGGATTCGAATCTCACTCATGACAGCTCTATGGGCAACGAGCTATAGTAGCGACACGTCGTCAGACTGTGTTGTGACGTCATTATCAATAAGATTTTATACTACCCGCTGGTATTCTGTGATATTGCTTCTCAACATTGCGTATTGTAGTTGAAATAAAGTAATACCAGCAGTAATTCCATGCAGTGTATGAACTAAGCTGACGTTCCTTACATGTGGATTATAATATGATATATAAAGCCAAATATTTGCCATATGTACATTATTGATATTTATTATTTACTTATTCTAAGTGTTACTTTAGTTGCGATTCTATAATTATTTCTAATTGTTTTCTTTATCGCTGATTATAATAGCGGTATTTATTTTAATTTCGAAAGGTTTTACTCGGCAATATTTGTGAATACTAGCAAATATCGATAGCATGAGTATGTGGACCTTTCTGTAAAACTGTTTTTGTTTCTTTTACATACGAGAAAAAAAAATCATTTCCACTCATACGTGAATAAGACATCAATAACAGTGCCTGGAGCGATAATTTTCCATTTTTTACGATGTAATTACAATGTTAGATCTATTACTGTTTATATGAAGCATTGGGGCTTTTACTATTGTTATATTTTTCAAAGTTAGGATATAAACCGCATTTGTATTACTGAAACATGTATGTAACATATGGAAGTGTAATTTTTATACCATTTTCATATTAAAATTCATGTACCTAATATAAAATATTTAAGTGTAAATATGTTTAATATATTTCTTTTTGTATGCGATTACACTAACCGCTATCTATCGTCATTTTATGCGTTACTTTTGTATAAAAATGCGTAACAACTGTGTTAGTGTTCGGTATGGATTGACTCGTGTGCATAAGTGAAACGTGATATCTACAATCTATGCTTTACAGAAAATGTGAAATAAAAATTGATTACAAAAATCTTGATGCCTTTGATTTCATTACAACCTTATATAAAGAATAATATAATATCAACATTACTAGATACGCAACTAGTTTACATTCATTTTAATTGAAAAATAATAACAACAATATTATGTAGAGACATTTTTATTGAAGTAGATAGGTATTTAAGTTACAGGCTACAGCATTTTAATCAAACTCGCCAGAAACAGATCATATTATAATGGAGCAATTTGGACGGAACCAGTTTTATATTATTTAGGACTAGAATTTTCATTTATTGTGTACTAAAAGGAACAATCGTATTTGTTTACTGAATACAATAGATATAAATAAGGCACAACCATTTCAATAAATTAGAATCAGTGTTGGCACTATTTAAAAAATGTGAACAGGTATTATTATGTCAATAATACAGTAGGTAATTATAATTTAAAACAAATCAGCATTGACAATCAGTGGTAGGTACACTAAATTACAGGTAAGTACTCATTCAAAACTAATCAAGGTGTGTCAACAGGTGTCCCCTTGTTTCGCAGACAGAAATTTTAAAAGAATTTTTGTTTCCCATAAAATGTTTCACATAATATTTGATTCTCGTATTTCTATTTCGACTATTATTGTTTTTAAGACTATTTACTTCAATGAAAAATATTTCACAGAAACACAATTCAATGAATTTTAAATCACATTTATTTGTTTAACAAACTTATCAAACAGTAAAATTATTTTTTAACGAATATTGTTTGTTTGTTGTATTTTTCCATGGAATTTATTTTAACGAAAATGTATATAAATAGACAACAAAAATGTTGTCTTAAAACATCAATGTTATGCTACAAAAGTTAATGACAGAAACGAATCGCTGCGAAACCGACTCCACGTAGTCTTGCCTACCCTACCTCTAGAGTGTAATTTAAATCCGCGTAGGCGCGGAGGGGCGAGGCGGCCCGCGGGTTGAGGAGCAGGTGGGTTTAACGCCCGCCGCCGCGGCTGAGGCTAGCCGGCCAGTAAGCCGAAGCTGCAGTGGTGAGTGTGAATACCATCTGCGACGATAAGCTCGCGTGGGACCGCCGGAGCCAAGCAACGCCGGAGCCGTGACAGAAACTATGCCTGCTGCGTGTTGCATGCTCGCTTGCATGATGCATGCTTGCTTGCATGATGCATGCTTGCTTGCATGATTCATGCTTGCTTACATGCTGCATGCTTGCTTGCATGCTAGCTTGTATGCTGCAAGGTTGCTTGCACGTTGCATGCTAGCTTGTATGCTGCATGGCTGCTTGCACGCACGCGCAGTAGGTTTGGTTAGAACTGAGACTCCCATTCTTGGGAATAATTTTTATATTAAATAAAAAATATAAGGATAAAGAATATTTGGTTTCTTATTCTATGATATAATTATTCTATCATTAAAATTTATGTGGAACAAAAATCAATGATTTAAAAATCTTGAAAGTAAGTACTCTGTATATTGATTATTCTATGAAATGAAATTATGAGAACAATTTTATGTGAAACGAAAATCTATAAAACTATTAGCTATGAAACAACGTACAACCGTGTCAACACTTTGTGGCGCATTACAGCTGTATATGGTGTAAAAAGACACATCACTTAGCCGTGAACTTAGTAACGTTGAACAAAAGTTATTGTGGGAGACCACTTCATGACTACATCATTATTTATAGCAGTGCACAAGGAATCGCAAGCAAAACAGTACAGAAGTAGTGGGGGTCTTTAAGTTTAGTTCTCATTTAAAATTTGTTCTCGTGATAAACATAAAAAATAAATTTTGAGTTTTGACCTTCAATTTCTCTGGAGGACCAGGAGGTTCCCAGGTATGATACAAAACAAAAAAATTATGGATAGAACCTGTTATTATATTCAAGATTTAGAGAAGTGCTTCAAAAGTAATTACTTTTAACCTTTTGACCTCCACAGTCATGTATAGATGACAAACCAAAATGTGGCCAGCATGCCATTGTCACAACTACATGACAAACATGACAGACGAATTACTACTTTATGGATCCACTTTACATAAAGATATAGGTTACATTTCTACTGAACACTTGGTCAAGTGCTTATCTTAGCACTGTCTTACCACTGTTATCAAGCCAATAGGATATAATTAATTACTTTACTAAACAGTTTATATGCTGAAATAAACCATAATACTATTATGCTATTAGGCCAAAAGCTTGGTATCAACCTACATGGAAATACAAGCTGCCTACCTATACTTGAATTCATCATCTTAGATAGTTTACATTTATTATGGCCAGCTTACTAAATTTTATAACACCTTTAAGTCTCGTGCAGTCACTTTGACATAAAGTGATACAGACAGTGCAAGACTTAACAGCATCTAAATATTGAGTAGCGTTTGAGTATTGCTGCAGCATATAAGCCGATTTTTGAGTGGCCATTGACAACAAAAAGATCCCAAATAATTTTTTAAAGCTATGCAATTAGAACATTGTTCTATATGACTTTGAATTTGTTAAATGTAACTTCTAAGATTCTGAACTCAAATTTAGCAAGCTCTAACACTGGGTTAAACATGATGAATAATTATAACACCTAAATTACAAAAACTTGAGTGTGTTTGAAAGAGAATAGATGAATTAGGTATTCTATGTTTTAAATTTTAGCTATTATTTAATTTTTTGATAATTATTTTAAATTACACGTTTAGGCTTCATCAAAATGTGAACAATAGTCCAGATGCTTAGGAAACAATGACCGCCTAACCTCTCTACCAATAACTTTAATTTAAGGAACTTATTTTGAATTTTAAATGATTGCTATAACTCAAGAAGTAGCATTTTAGTGATGATGTTTTCAATCACTGTGAATATCAAGACTCAAATTGGACAATGAGGGAACTGGAGACTCAGTGAAGTCTCCGGAGTCATCACTGTGAACTTTACTCAGTTTTACATCTGTTTTTCCCTTTGAGTGAATACTTCCTGACTGCTTTGAGTTAATACTTAAGGAACTTTTTTCACTAATCAAATCTTCAACATTGGATATTGAAACTGAGCTTTGTGAGCTCTGAGAAGTTTGATGTGGACTTTCTATTGAGGCATTCTTGTTTAAATTTTTTTCTGATTCATCTTGGGTTGATCCTGATGACTTTGCTTGTTCCTTATCAGTACTTTCTTTAAATTTAGAAACTGATGATGAGGAAAAGTCTTCACCGTAACTAAATTCAGCAGTATCCCCATCAGACTTCCCAGATACTTGTGATTTTTTCTCACTGACTTCAACAACTTTGTTTTCATTTTCTTGTTTAAGAGATATTGGTGACACACTATGGGTGGTACCAGATTTAGCAGATGACAAATCATTCTGGACATTTGTTACAGATAAAATATTTGTATTAGTAAGAACCTTAGTATCGGTTTCCACAATGGGCAGGCCTGCTGTATTGAGCATTTTTTCATCTAATGAGTTAAAAGGTTTTAATTCTGCATATGAGGTAGAGTCACTACTACTATTAGTTGTCAATTTTAATTCACTCATTAACAAAGAAGTATCATTTCTTGGTCTATTAAAAGTAACAAACTTGTTTTGATCTCTTGCTTCTACACAATCACTGGGTATTTTAGCAATATAATTGGAGTTAACACCACTGTTATCCTGTTGAAGTATATGATCTCCAGGAACATATTCTGAACTTGTTTTATCTTGTGCAGAGTCACTAGAGGTGTCTGTGTCTGAGTTATCCAGCTGTAGCTGCAGATGAAGTTTATTTTTTTCATCAGATGAATTATCTGACTGGGAAGAATTTGTAGTACTACTCTGTGAGTCTTCATGAAGTATGTAGGTACAGTTTTGTTCATCTCTGTAATTCTTATCATCATTTTGTTCACGACTGTTATATTTTGAGTTAGCATCAGGATCAAAACATTTCTGCTGTGGTTTCAACACATTTTTAAGAAGACTGAACAGGATGGGTTCCTTTATATTATCAGATTTGGGAATATTTATCTTCTCGACCAATTTTTTTTTCCCTTCGTATTTGTATTCACTACCTTGTCGAGACTCCGACATGTAAACGAATAATGTGTTTTTCAAACAACAGAACTCTAAAAACTCATGAACCACCGATAGAGCTAACCGGCCCTCTGGTAATTTAAGGACATTATCTAAATTCACATTCTGCTTCAAGTTTTCGCAATCATCTTCAAAAGCTAAAAAAATATTAGCTCTTAGCAACGCGCGTATTTTAGCTAATGATCCATTTCTTTCTAAAGCTTCTATAACTAAATCTCTAAGTTCAGTGTCTTCAGCTTGCGCCATTTGTAAAAAATAACTTTATCTCAAAGTTATTACGAAGAAACATGTAAATGAAAGCACAATTTTTATTCAGACACGCTTGTTTTGGTTTTTGAGTTCCGAGACTCGTCCACAGAACATAATATTTTTATTTAAACTCAGTGCAGTGAAGTCGTCGCGTCGCGTCTTCTCGTCAATGAAGGAAGACGTCGACGTAGTCAGACAACAGGATATCAAGATTTAAAACTAATGTGTCAAAGCAAGATAGTCGCACCGAAAATGCTAAAAATTGCAATTTAACCTCATGTTGTCGCGGAAGCGGAACGTCAAACTTTGACGTTCATGCCGATACAAAAATCGTCTTTGACGTTCAAAGATTTTTGTATCGGCGTGACAATAGCGCTGCATTCGTTCTGAAATTCATTATTTTAATTTTAGGTAGAACACTGGTAGCTGTTATTTTTTTTCAATTTCATTAAAAATTGATTCGCTTATTATTTTATGTAATACAAAAACTACGAATACAACACAAAAATACACGATAGAAAACATTTCTAAATGAAAAATACACCATTTTCAATACTTTAGAGCTAGAAAAAATCATCAGGCGTTTGACAATTTTGTTTCTTGCAATTCGCTAATCGCTTACACTTAAAGAATTTAATTTTCAATTTTTCATGTTACCTATGTAAATACTAGTAAGATAGGTAGCGTCTAACACATATGTATAGGCATTTGTAATGCCGGCACTTCACATGGCGTATTTGTACAAATATTTGCCATAATTGGATAAAACAAAATTTACCCTATCGAAATTCAAATAAAGTCTATTTTGTAATATCCAAATAAGACAAATATTTGAACAAATACGCCAAGTAAAGTGCCAGCATAGCATAGATAGGTTTGTGGGTAGGTAATTTAAGAAAACTTCGTGACCTTTTTATTATTTTAAAAACATATACGGTCTACGTTGTTTAAAAACGGTCCAAAAATTGTATTTTAGAAAATATTTTGTAACAACGCGAATGTTTTCTTTCGCTTTTTAGTTACTATACCTACCTACTTACATAACTGCAGATAAGAAATAACTAGACGCATCAGTCTATGTACCTACATGTTAATACAACAATAATATCGGGGAACATCTAGATTATATTCGCTCTTAGATCTTTGCGAACGTGCTCGATTACAAGGGGTGAAGGCTTGCGCCGGGAAATGTAGGAAATTCAGTCAGTCGGGTCGAGCGCGCGTGGGAGGTCGGTACGGTGCCCGCCTCGAAATTTAACGGCATAATGAAACTTTTAGTCCATTTTCCTACCATATCTTGGGTAAAACATTAATAAAAACTTAAAAAAAGTGTCGACATCGGTACATACGGGCACCGTGGGTTAAAAATCCCACAATGGTTGTATAAAGTGTTAAAATACTAGTGGCGGGAAACCGTTTTGATATCTCGCTTGACGTGTTGTGTCCTATGTGTACGTAGAGCGAGAGGAGCCGTCTGCCCTAGAGGGCGGCCGACATGCTGGATTCGTCGTGAATCGATATTTTTGGAACGTTGTAGAGCAGAAACCATGAGGTTCCAGGCTCAATAAAGGTACGACAGGTGATAATATTAATAGTTTCCGTTCACCCGACTACACCCTACTCATTTAGCAAATATATGTGCTGCGGTAAACGACGCTATCTGGGTCCCACGTTGGGCTCCAGCGGCCCCCTCCAGCCGCAGCAGCTGCTCTCGGAATGTTTTGTGTAATTAAACATTGTAAAAAACGACTTTATTTTCTATCGTTTATTAATAACAATTATTTACTTTTCATTATTTTAAAGAATTTTGAGTAAATCAACATTGCAGTGGTCTTTTTAGGAACAAAAATAATTTAAGTAGGTATTTTGTTGAATTTTATGAATAATGTAGGTACCTACGTAATTAATTCACTTGTTGTTTGAATTCACGTGTAAATTTGCATTTCAAAACATGGCTTAGGCAACTAGCGAAAATTCTTCTAGACGTGCTAACGGAACAATAATTTCTTTTAATTAAGCAAGACATTGTTCCCATTTTTATATTCTGTAGGTACCTAATTAATATTTTATAACTTGTTAAAAGGCTACTGCTAAAACTCATTGGCTATAAAGCGGCAAGGGATTTAATACATAATGGAATTTATAAACGATAAAAATATTTATGAAGAGTGGGTGTATGGAATTTCGTGGTCAAAGTAGAGCTCTAGAGGTCCCAGGCGACATACTGCGTGAAAGCTTGAGTTTGGTAAATCTAAGTGCTGGTCTAACATATCATCAACTTATCATGATAAACCTAAAACTCTAGCTTACCTACCTATAGGTACCTATTTTAAAAAATATTGTACTTAAGCAGATTTAATTTTCGACAGCAAAATACCTACCCACATCGGTTGTCGCGACTCGCAGCTATGTTTCACGTGGTGGGCTGAGATGTCAGCCAAAAATTCCGGGAGTACCTACTGAGTGTCGAATTTGGCGCCGTGCTCACACGGGCTCAGGGGGGATTAGGTCGTGTACACCAGTCTCCAGTGGCAAATATCGAACTGACAAAACCAAACACACTCACGTTTGCGCATATTCATGTGTATCGCAAGTGTGGAAACCGTCTTATGTTTATGACTAGACGGCACTACACTACCAAGACCAGTAGCGGAATGGAGACCTAGTTCTGCTTGAAACGGTTATCTCAGAATTTAATATACCTACTTATTAGCAGACAAGTAAGTATCAAAGTCTATTCAGTCAAATTCTATCAGGTTTTTTTCCGGGATATATCAGACCTTTTTAATTCTATGTTATAATCTATCAATATTAGGAGCCAGGTAAAACCATTACCCACGAATGATAAAATTACACTTCAAGCTGTTTTTCTTCGTTATTCAAGGCCTATTAACTCATTAATTAAGAGAAACAAACTACATCTAAAAGCAGATTACTAATGTTCAATAACCTATCATCACATTCCACGTTCTTAAGTATTTTTATTCATGTGACCTATAAATCTCCCTGTAAAAAATTACTAAAATAATTGATAACATGTATTGTAGGTAGGTCTTTCTCTATACTTAGTTGATCTTTTGCTATAGTTGACGTTCTATTCATTTAAGGATTACACTAATAGATAGGTAACTTAAAAGTCTTTGTAATTTATATTTATATTTTATTTAAAAAAACATCGATCAAGGGCGTCGCCAAGGGGGGGTAGGTAGGGGCAGCTGCCCCCCCCTAGAGATTCCAAAAGACTTTATTTTGACTGTATTTAAAATTCATACTTTTCCTATCCATCATGTATCAACTTTTCCCCCCCTAGGCCATCAGCTGGTGAATCCTGGCGACGTCCTTGACATCGATAATCCTTTTTTATATAAGTATATAAAAATAATTCCAAAAATTGTGCGAATTTCGTTTCTGCGGCACAGAGGAAATGAATGCTCAAGGTTATTTGACCAGGGAAGCGCCATAATATATACCTACCCACAAGATTTTTCTGTATCGGGGGAATATATAATAGCATGCTAGGCAGGGCGACATTTCGGCTATGGTGTCGTGCTGAGATGACGATACTTAGCAATAAAATGTCACAGCTCAAAATGACTGTTAGCCTCAATTTGGCTTATTATTCAATCAAAGACTTTGGCTGCATGATTTGATTTTCCGGGTTTTGAGGAAACATCGCAGCATTTTGTAAATAGGAATAATCTCATAAGAGCAAAGTATAATAGCTAGGAGGTGAAATAATTAGGAGTTAAACTATGTATCTGCGATTACGTTCTTTAAGGTAAAGCGCAATCACAGATAGTTGTGTACCTACGTCATTATCATCACACCCTTTTCCCAAACTTCGCCGGGGTCGGCTTATGGTCTAGATCCAGATGCGGCTTATTGATTTGCTCGAAGCGACTGCTTTCTGACCTCTGCAACCCAATTTCTGAGGGATTCCGATTTTGAGTCCTTCTTTACCTAGCTATTCATAAGATGAACCTGAAAAGAAAATGTTTATCTTGAGCATGAAAATGTAATCTATACTTTATACTTTAATATTATAAAGCTGAAGAGTTTGTTTGTTTGTTTGTTCTATCTATTGGGTCGAATTGAAAAAATATTTTGTGTTGGATAGTCCATTTATCGAGGAAGGCTATAGGCCCATGTGAATCCGGGCCGGGTCGCTAGCTGTTAACATAAAAAAAAGAACTGACTGTTTGAAAATGTAACCACTAGGCCAAGCGACCTATCTTAAACCCCAAGACAATTTGAACGTCTATTTTAAGACTTGGCACTGAGAAGGGAATTTAGAAACAACGGGTAAAGGGAGATTGAAACCACGAACTGCGCGGACGAACTCGCAAGCCAAAGCTAACCAAAGTTGAACAAAAAAGGCTTTCTTTTTTCAGGATAAGATTACTTAAGTGATAAGTCGAATTCACCACAATACAATACTTTCAAAGCACAAAAGAATCTAAAACACGTATTGTTAAATGTTCCAGCGATCAGGTGTGTTGTACTTATTCCTTACAACGGTTTAATTCTGATTTATTTCAATTGTTCAGCTGAAACGGTTCTCACATCGTGATTTATGAAGCGTTTTAAATATAACACATTCGTACTTACTGTCTTTGCCACTCGCTGGCAGTTTTGGTACCTACTTAGTAAAATTTATCTTTAAGCAGAGTAATAATTTTAGATAATAAGACCGTGCTGTTAAAAGAAAACTGCCGTGGGGAAAATGATACCTAATAATAATTATGTACTAGTTAGTGGGCAAGTACAGCACTTACCTACTTAAAATCTATTAACAAGTGGTGATTTTCAAAAACGCGTAAGTTGGGCTTCTAATCGCCAGAATAACAGAAATTTAACTAGGTTTTAACCAGAACCATATTATTTAAGTAAACGGCACATCAAGTCGCAATGAGGGCTGAAATCAACTACAGGACAAAAGGTTTGTAACTAGTTTTACTACTGAGCATTAATCTACCAAGTAGGTGTATGTACCTTCTAGCTACCTAATATATCTCCACACTCTAGAGGCCTGACCTGACTGGTTTTATCCAGAAAACTTACTAAGCCGGAGTTGAGAGTCCTACGAGAATCCTTGAGTTTATCCTCCATCCAATAAAGCAAAGTCGGCCATGACGGACGCTAACCGAAGTGGAGGCCCTGACCAACAGAGAACAAGTTTTATTATTAGTGATACCTTTCCACGTACCTACCTAATTGGATCTACAAAGTTCTAGTAACTGCCCACGTTCTACGAAATATCTCATTATAGAAATCGTTGAGGACAAAAAGCAGAACCTATCTTAGATAAATTAATAATTATAATACTAAACAATATAATATAATATTAATTATCTATACTTCTATACTAATATTATAAAGCTGAAGAGTTTGTTTGTTTGTTTGGTTGAACGCGCTAATCTCAGGTTCGAATAGAATTTTTTTTTGAAGAAATTGAAATTATTTTTATGTTGGATAGTCCATTTATCGAGGAAGGCTATAGGCCCATGCGAAGCCGGGTCGGGTTATATTTTTTATATTTTTAAACATTTTAATTTTTTTGTTAATAAGTATTTAAAAATATTAATTATGTGTATATACGATGAATAAATGAGAATAATAATAATACCAGCCTATAATTGTCCCACTGCAGGGCACAGGCCTCTTCTCATACAGAGAAGGCACGAGCATTGATCACCACGTGCGCTCAAGGCGGATTGGCGATTTAAGAATTATAATTATTTTAAGTCCAAGATCCAATCGAAACCGGGCAAGTACCAATGTGACTTTTTTAATTCATATATGTACTTTCTAAATTATTTATCTTGGACATCATTGACTTCGGTGAAGGAAAACATGGTGAGGAATCCTGGACTTATAATTAATATAAGTAGGGAATCGCCAATCCGTCTTGAGCAAGCGTATTGATCAATGTTTGTGCCTTCTCTGTACGAGAAGACGCCTGTGCCCTGCAGTGGGACAATAATAGGCTGGTATTATTATTATTATTAAGTCCAGGATCCAATCACCGATATCAGTGACGTCCAAGATAAACTTAGAAAGTACCACGAAGTACTGTTTACTTCGTGGAAAGTACATAATATGAAATTCATACGAAAGTCACATTGGTACTTGCTCGTGCCTGGTTGCGAACCCACTGTGCTATCATGACATTAAATTAATGAAACTTTTAACATTTTCACATGTTACATTTTCTAACATTATGATAAGAAAATTGTTACACTATGGACTTTGCCTGGATAAAATATTATTATATTACCATTTATTATTTATATTTACTTAATAAAAATACAAATTAATTTAAAATTAAAAACATTTAAATATATATAGAATACTAGCCCACCGGTATCGGGAGAGATCATCATCATCATCATTTTAGCCGAAAGACGTCTACTGCTGGACATAGGCCTCCCCGCAGTGTCGCCACATTGACCGGTCCCGTGCGACTCGCATCCAGCTGATTCCCGCAACCTTTACCAGGTCATCGGTCCACCTAGTGGGAGGTCTTCCAACACAACGTCTTCCGGTTCGCGGTCGCCACTCCAGAACTTTTCGGCCCCATCGGCCATCCATTCTTTACTTCTTTACTTTCTTTACTTAAGTGGCAGTGGGCAGGGCACATTGCTCTCAGAATATATATGTCCCACTTAAGTGGCAGTGGGCAGGGCACATTGCTCTCAGAATATATATGTCCCCACATATATATTCTGAGAGCAATGTGCCCTGCCCACTGCCACTTAAGTTTGGCAATTCTTCGGGCTACGTCGGTGACCTTGGTTCTCTTGCGGATGTCCTCATTTCTGATTTCATCACGCAAGGACGCTCCGAGCATAGCCCTCTCCATTGCCCTTTGGGTGACTTTAAGCCGGTTACCTATCATAAGTTCGAAAAATATTTGACCGAATTTCATTTCACCTAAAACTTTCCAACTACAATTATCGTTACGTTTTTTTTTACTTCATCGAAGTCACGTCTGCCACTGTTTCAGTTGACCTATTATCAATTCGATTATTCTTGTTACTCCGGTGTTTCATATGGGCGAAAAACTTTTTACCGAAGTTACACTTAGGCGAAATAACATTTGTTCGAAGTATTATGTTTCCGAACATTCATTATACCACTGTTTTAACTATATTTCCATTTCATCAAAAGCCTAGAAAGTTTGTGCACACTATTACGTCTCTAATTTTTAAAAACAAGGATGCTTGCTTCAAGCATGCAGCGTGCAAGCAGGCATGCATCATGCAAGCAGGCATGCAGCATTCAAGAAGGCATGCAGCATGCAAGCTGGCATGAAAGCAGGCATGCAGCATGCAAGCAAGCAAGACATGCAACATGCAGCAAGCAAGACATGCAACATGCAGCAAGCATTGTTTCTGTCACGGCTCCGGTGCTGCGGGGTTTGGGCGGCCCCACGCGAGCTTATCGTCGCAGATGGTTTCAACGCTCACCACCGCCGTGGGCCTTCAAGCCACCTGCTCCTCAGCTCGCGGGCCGCCCCACCCCTCCGCGCCTACGCGGGCTTAAATTATACTCTAGGGGTAGGGCAGACAAGACTGCGTGAAGTCGGTTTTGCAGCGATTCGTTTCTATCACAAAATTTTGTAGCACTGACTTTTTATGACAATATTTTAATTTAATATTGAAAAAAAGACAACCGCATTCAAAAAGTTAAAAATAACTTTCAATTCGTAAGTCGGCGGCTTTAGTTTTGCTTGTTGTTTTGTATTGCCACCGCGACTTGCGAATTGAAAGTTATTTTTTACTTTTTGAATAAAAAAAAAAAAAAAAAAATGGTTTATTTCTCACCAGCTAGCAACAAGGATTACAACATATTAAATTTATTCAACATCATTTGTGGTGGTAAAGGGAGGTTAACGTAGGGTTTTGACTCTATCTTCTGAACTAGGCGAGGCCTGTATCTCAGAAGATAGCATTCAGTTGACAATTTATAATTTATAACCTAAAAACATGGTGTGCTACTAATTTAATTGATTAATAAATGTTTTGCGTGGTAAAACATAAAATAATAATAATAATAATAAAATGTTCATAAAATGAAAACTACTATGCCAAACTATGTTAAATTTGTATGGGACCAAATGGCAACTATTCCGAATCAAACTAAAGAAGAACCACGTAAATCGGATCATAAATCTCAGCGTAATCATACATAAAAAAAAATACCAATCGAATTGAGAACCTCCTTTTTGAAGTTGGTTAAAAATACTACCAAATAATACTGGCTATATATTTGTGACCAAATAATATAACGTAAAATGTGTTTCAGTGTGGTGAAAATATGGCAAATAAATCTTTTGGCAAATGAAAAATGTTCAAAAGAGGCTTCGGCCAATAGCAAAAAGTTATTTTGTAAATCGGCGAAATATAGTTCGGCAAAATAATACTTATGACACATGATACTTCGATGATCTAAAAATATGTCAAATAATGCAAATAGCAAAAAAGACGTCGGTCAATAGTTTTCGGTAAAATTAAATTCGAACAAAAATATTTCGGAAAAGTGATCGGTTCAGCCTTCTGATGAGGCCCATTGTGAGCGACCACGTTTCGGTCCCGTATGTAATCACTGACTTTCGTCTTGAGACACTGCGGTATGTTGGACGAGAAGATACCACGCAACTTCCCGAACGCTGCCCAGCCGAGTTGGATTCGACGATTGACCTCTTTCTCGAAGTTAGACCTACCTAACTGGACCGTTTGTCCCAGGTAGATATAATCGTCTACAACTTCGAGTGTAGAGTCTCCGATCTTGATAGGAGTGGGTGTAACATGGGCATTCAACATGACCTTGGTGTTGTCCATGTTCATTTTAAGACCCACTCTTTCGGAAGCTCTACTGAGGTCATCGAGCATGGTACTGAGTTCCTCCGTGGTCTCAGCCATGACCACTATATCGTCGGCAAACCGAAGGTGAGAGATGTAGAGTACTCGCTGTTGACCTTGATGCCTAGCCCTCTCCAGTTCAGAAACTTGAAGACGGATGTCTTCAAGTTTCTTCAGGTGTTCAAGATATCTTCATGCTAAATTTCATTAAAATCGGTTCAGCCGTTTTATCATTGAAACGTAACAGACAGACTTACTTTCGCATTTATAATATTAGTAAGTCATCATCATCATCAGCCGGAAGACGTCGACTGTTGAACAAAGGCCTCCCCTCCAAATTATTCAATTATTACAGTCTAAATAAACAAAATATTAAATTTTATTTATGTTATTTTATTTATTATTTTTATTGTAATGAAATTTTATTTGAAATTGTTTTTTATGACCTGGAAGTGGTTGAAATAAATGATTTTGAAATTTGAATTTGAATAACTGTCTTTATATATGTATTATGACCCATATCTCGTCACCCGTAACAATGCGTTTAATGATTGTGAGGTCGGAATTGAGTCTTTCTAACACGTCTTCAGCAACGTTTACGCGATTAAGATTTTGCAGACGGCTTAAATCTTTCGGTACTAGTCGAGCGGCAACGCATTTCATGCCAAAACAATCGTTTAAAACGGTACAAATTGATTCTTAAGATACAGAAATTACAGCAGCTATCTCTCCCAGACTAAAACGACGATTTTCGGTCACCATTTTCTTTATTATAGGGATAACATTCCTCTACGTTCAGTGAAAGACGTTGATGGCCGACCAGAACGAGGCAAATCTTACACCACATCTCGACCACATTTAAATGCGTTATACCACTCATACGCACGTGTTTTTGATAAAGTCAATTCACTGAAAGCCTTATGTAATATTTTCAGTGCTTCTGTACACGAAATTCTATTTGCAATGCAACATTTAGGACGAATTATCTGTTTGATGTTTTTAACTATAGTACCTACTCGTAAAAATCGCAAAACACAGTTGACATGAAGTGACAAAATCACGCACTGTGAACAAACAGATTGACCAGTGACGATCGAACTCCGCGTGAGTAAAGAGGACAGTTGTGCCAACTTAGCGTCAAAAATAATTTAGTTAATCCCTTTAAATGAGCTTTTTAAATGATTCATTCTCTGTACTTTCTTGACAGAATGTATCAGTCGTAACCTGCTGGGCACATTTTGGTTTGTCATTTAAACATGACAATAGGTTAATAAGTTTTAGCCAAGGGACCTTTACTGAGTTTACCCAAGATAGTAAAATTAATAAAAAAATAGTTTTCTGCCAATTCAATTGCTGATACGGTACGCTTTTCTCCCATATCGAGGGGTTTAACATAGAAATAGTCCGTTATGTACACCAATTAAGACATAGGAAGCTTGTCAGCGGTTAATAACCATTTAGATAGGATCACTTTATTGTCGGCCGTCGAACTACAGTAGGACACTGTAGTTCGACGGCCGACAATTTCGTCCATCGGGTTTGTATTAGTTACTTATCATGCCATAATTATGATTCTTTCATACAAACTTTAACACTGCTTACTGCTTTCAGGGGTAGAGAGAATCAGTTAAAATAGACCGGTACCCACGGCCAGTACCTACATCAATATTTATTGTAGAGTGTAGATGCCTATTTTCTAGTTTATTACCCGACATTTCTATATTGTAATAGGTTATCGACGCATTTTTACCCCTGGTCAGATTTTCGTAAAAACATTTTTATTAACAAGCCATGTTTTGTTTATTCTGTTTCGTAAAGGGATTAGAAATAAATTACTTGTTTAGTACAATTATTTCCAGCATAGAAAAGTTAGGTGCTTACCCTAACTTTTCTATGCTGGAAATAATTGGATAGGTAAATGTATGTACAACTAAAAAAAGGGCCGCTACTTGAAAATTGTAAAATTTTCTAAAAAAAAATAAATGCATGGCTCATTTATACATAAAATAAAGAATCATGGCGAGATTCATACATTCATGTGAAAAATAAAAATAATTTAGAGGGTTTAAAATATTTTACAATGTAAAGAATATATTACCGAGTAGATTGATATACTGACCATATTTTTAAATCCCCGCATAATTGAAATATTACGAAATGAAAATAATTTTTTTTCGTTTCATCTCGATGCCCATTTTGTGTTTATAAAAAAAGAAAGTGACAAGCGACGTTAATGGATCTATCAAATTGGCAGATAAGTTATATGACAAGTGTGTGGAAAAAAAAAAAAAATATTTGTGACATTATTTAACTTAAAACGATGCAATTTCAGTGTAAGATCTGCGAAACGGCGACTGCCAGTGTCACTGTTACTGTCAGTCGTCGTTTCGTTCTGAAATAATGAGCTTTTCGTAAAACTATTCACTGTTTTTTAGCGGGGTTTTAAAAATATTGTAGGCTGAGAATTTCAACTTCTCTAAACATCTTTATTTTTTTCTACAAATCCTGCCATGCTTCTTTATATGATCGGGAGTTCAAAACAGGCAAACAGGATTTCAAACAAAAAAGTTGTTTTTGTCACTTTTCTCATTTGGAACTTTGTTCTCGTCTTGGATTATTTCACGAGATACCGTTAGCATTAGGTAATGTTATTAACAATTTAGATTCACATGCTCCCATAGAGTATACTTAGTCTGGCCATAAATACTGTTACAATTAAAAATAAGAAAGATATTACATTTGAATTTGGAATCTGTAATTTTTATACGATTGTTCATTGAGTTTTCTAATTTTGGCGCCAATACATTGTACAATATTTTGCGATATTAAAATGGAGTGGGGTGAGAAAGAGAACCGAATCGCTGTGATTAAACAAAAAGTTGGTATGGAGCCAAATGCAATTTTTAAAACTCTCCATACGCTTGGTATTAGTCAAATGTTTGTGTACCGGGCTATTAATAGGTACAATGAGGCCTCCTCTGTTTGTGACAGAAAAAGACCTGGCCGTCCACGTAGTGTTCGTACGAAAAAGGTGGTCAAAGCAGTAAGGGATAGAATTCGAAGAAATCCTGTCCGAAAGCAAAAGATTTTATCTCGGTAGATGAAGATAGCACCCAGAACCATGTCGCGTATTTTAAAAGATGACTTAGGACTTGCAACCTATAAGAGACGCACTGGTTATTTTTTAACTGCTGGAAGCTTCCCAATTAGTCGACAGAGTGCAACGTGGGCAATATCCGACTTCAGTGATGGTTTGGTGGGGTGTTAGCTATGAAGGAGTGACTGAGCCATTTTTTTGTGAAAAAGGTATCAAAACATCGGCACAAGTGAAGGTGGTTAAGCCCCTTAACAACACCATGTTCAATAACCAAGTATGGTCCTTCCAACAAGACTCGGCGCCGGGTCATAAACCGCGCGCGGTAGCTTTCACGACTTCATCAGAGCTGAAGACTGGCCGTCGTCTAGTCCCGATCTTAATCCGCTCGATTATGAATTATGGTCAGTTTTAGAGAGTACGGCTTGCTCTAAACGCCATGGTAATTTGGAGTCCCTAAAAACTCAAACCCAAACTCAAAATAATTTATTTCAATTAAACCATTTACAGGTACTTTTGAATTGTCAGAGTCAGTCAGTCAGAAAGTTGAAGCTAGTTGCTCGTTCCAAACAGTAGGTTTCTATGAAGAAGAACGAGCAAGAAACTCCATGAACACTCTTTTATTAAAATCAGTTATATTTTACAAATTTAGGTTACATCATTCATGTTGAATCTAAGGGTACAATGTGAGAACAATGTAACACGTCTTGCATGTTAAAAGAGGTCTAGAGAAAAATATAGTTATAATAACAATTCAAACCAAAATTTTAAATAACCGAGGCAGCTAAGAGATGACCAGTCCCAACCGACGGCGTCCGTTCACGAACATGACGCATGGATCGGCACCATTTAGCTCAACCATTTTGAAGGGAACCAAATGATCCAACACATGCGCCACCGTCAGCGAGACATTCAAGTGAGCATGACTCTCCCAACCGCCAGGGCATATTCAAGTCAATGAGAGTTAAACCTCGTAAATGGTAGCTTTAAAGAACATAGTTCTCACATGTATGAGCTACGAAAAATTATATAATACAAACACATTGACTTTATACAATGCAAAGATAATATAAATCTACATCTTCAGCAGCTCCAAAAATAGTTAAAAATGCTAATTCATTAATCTATGAACCCTTATGGCTGTGGAGCTAGACCAGCATCCAGCCAAGCATTTTTATCAGTGATGTAATTACTCAATTTATAATATGCTCGGCTGCATAGTGTGCGTTTAATACAAGACTTAAATTTTGTCTCATTTAGTTCAACAATGTGGGGAGGTATTTTATTGTAACACTTTAAACAGTACCCCATGAAAGACGAATCTACTTTAGCCAGTCTGAAACCTGGTTGAACTAGTTGGTCCCTATTTCTAGTATTATAATTATGTCTGTCACCTCTTTTATCAAAAGATGCAGATTTTTTCTAGCGTACATGATGTTTTCATAGATGTATTGACCAGGCACCGTCATTATATTAATTTCCTTAAACAGTTCCCTTAGAGAATCGCGACTCTAATGGCTCTTTTCTGCAGAATAAAAATAGAATCGATGTCTGCAGCTCGTCCCCACAATAAAATACCGTAAGACATTATACTATGAAAGTAACTAAAATAGACCAGTCTCGCGGTATCCACATCAGTAAATTGCCGGATCTTTCTGACAGCATATGCTGCCGAACTAAGCCGTCCTGCGAGAGATGTTAAATGAGGACCCCATTGTAGCCTTGAGTCGAGCGTCAATCCCAGAAAAACGGTTTTATCGACGAATTCCAGATTCTCTTTATTCAATACTATGTCACACTCACTATTTTTGACATTTGGCAAAGCAAATCTGATGCACTTAGTTTTTTTCTATTTAATACTAAATTGTTAGCCGTGAACCACTTTTGTACCTCAAGTAAGGCGTTATTTACGTTGTCAAGATTTTGAGCCCGTCTATTTATTTTAAAAATTAATGACGTGTCATCTGCAAATAACACCATTTGTGGTTGGTTTTTGAATAACCGGGGAAGATCATTAATATAAACTAAAAAGAGGAAAGGACCTAAAATGGAGCCTTGTGGAACTCCCATTTGTACTTTTAAACTATGTGAATTCACCCCGTTTATTTGAACTTGCTGCTGTCTATCATTTAAATAAGATTTCACTAAACTAAGCGCAAGTTTACCTAGTCCGTAATGCTCAAGTTTCAGAAGTAATGTCTCGTGATTTACGCAATCAAATGCATTGGAGAGGTCACAAAAGATTCCTATGGCATTTTGTGCCTCTTACCACGCAGTAAATATGTGTTTTAATAAAGTGACACCGGCGTCAGTCGTACAACGCTCTTTGGTGAAACCATACTGTTGATCGTGTAATATGTCATTTGTGTTAAAATGAGCAAGCATCTGATTAAGCATAACCTTTTCAAAAACCTTGCTGAAAGCCGGCAACACGGACACGAGTCCATAATTCATCTTTACCGTCCCCGGATTTGAAAAGAGGTATGACCTTACTCAATTTCATTAAATCAGGGAAAACACCTTGGTCTACGCACATATTAAATATTAAAGCCAAATAAGGTGCTATTGTTTCTATTATAAATGTACAAACTTTAATAGACATAGCCCACATATCTTCAGTAAATTTTATTCTGATTTGCCGAAAAGCTTTTAAAACAATCCATACGATTGGCAGTGAAGAATTTTTCCATGGAAAGAGTGCTTGCTTCTACTGATAACTGGCCTCAACGTTTAAAGGACTGTATTGCAGCCAATGGAGACCACTTCGAATAAGCTTTTTATATTTTAAATTGTTTTATATTTATGTATTAAACTAACACACTGTAAAAGTAATAAATATTACTTGCAATAAAAAAAAAGTTTTTTCTTCGTGACAACGAACGCAAAAAGCTAACTATGTTAATATTTCACATGCAGAAGCAATTTAGTTAAATGGATGCTAATAAGCAATAGTGTGTCCACCCACAAAAAGTAACATTTGGATATTTTGATGTATCTATGTTTAAAAAAAAAATAAAAAAAAGAAAAAAAAAAAGTATGTATGTAGAATACATGAAAATATCCAAATGTTACTTTTCGTGGGTTGACACACTATTGCTTATCAGCATCCAAATATTTGTCGGATCGTCAGGATTTAGTCCGTTAGATTCGGTCATCATGTGGGTAGAAGTTGGGTGCCGTGCAATGCAAACACACTGGGTATAGGGTACAAGTTTATTAAAACCACAATTTAGTACAAATTAAATTTAAAATAAACTCAAACTCAAATTAAAATATAGAGATAAATATTAAAACATAGTAACACTTAAACACAACGAATTGAGTACAGCTTGAGATTCGTACTATTGACCGGATGCGACATATTTAACTAAATTGGTTCTACATGCGAAAAAGTAATATAGCTCAAAGTTTTTTATTTTGCTATATATTCGTTTTTCGATACTGAGCAAGTATGTACACAAAATTTGTAAAGTTATTTTTTTTATCATTACTTCGTGGCGACTACCGTAGTTATCATATTTTAAAAAAAAAACGAACGAAATTGGATAACCGAGCTTAGTAATTTCATAAGCAAAATTCTTACAAAAAGCTTTTTAACAAAAAAGACAACCGCCTTCAATTAGTAAAAAAATACTTTGAATTCGCCAGTCGGCGGCTTTGAATTTGCTTGTTGTTTTGTATTACCACCAAGTTGCGAATTGAAAGTTATTTTTTACTTTTTGACTTGTCTTTTTTGTTAAAATGTTTTTATTTTCGCTTTTTAGTTCTTACTTCTTAAACAAATTAATTACGAAACGGTGACACCAAAAAAATTCAGTCATCCCTTAATTTTCTACCCTTAGGAGTGGAATATTTGAAATATTATTATTATGTGGGACCAAATATGAGGTATACACTATCAATTAAAAAAAGAATCATCGAAATCGGACTACACCGAAAAAAGTTATGCGTGTTCAAACAAAAAAAAAAGTTCATAAAATAAAAATTACTGTGCCAAACTATGTTATATTTTTATGGGACCAAATGGCAACTATTCCACATCAAAGTAAAGAAGAATTACGTAAATCGAATCATAAATCTCAGCGTAATACATACATAATTAAAAATAAAAGAAAACTGCCTTCAAAAACTAAAAAGTGATAAATAACTTTAGCACAGACCACACATTACTTTACTTTCGGAAGTCGGTGGCGGAGGCTTTGAGCTTGTTGTTTTGTATTGCCACCGACTTCCGAAAGTAAAGTAATGTGTGTTCTGTGCTAAAGTTATTGATCACTTTTTAGTTTTTGAAGGCGGTTTTCTTTTTTTAACGTAAACATTTTATTTTTCTCTTTTTAGTGTAGTCTTAACATCCAAATCCATTAAGAAACGGCGACACACTTAAAAGAGATTGTAAATCCTCCAAAGATTGAAGAAACTATAACGTCGCCTAAGTAATTTTTTTGGGAATTTGTTGATTTTCTCAAAAAGGGCTAGATCAATTTTAGTACAATTTATATGGGACCATTTCGGAATAAACCCCTTTCGAACAAAAAAAGAATTTTGCAAATCCGTCTATATATGACAGAGTTATGCCCGAACTTCCAAAAAAAAAAAAAATACAAACGTTCGAATTGATAACCTCCTCCTTTTTGAAGTCGGTTAAAAAAATACCGATTGAATATAAATAACCTCTTCCTTTTTGAAGTCGGTTAAAAATCAATGAATACTTTACAAATCTTACGAATTTTTGTATTGAATTAGTACGGCTTTTTTTTTTATTTCTTTTAATCCTTTTTTTTTTTAATTTAACTCTCATCATTTTAACCTCCTCCTTTTTGCAGAAATGAATACTTTACAAATCTTACGAATTTTTGTATTGAATTAGTAGGTACGGCTTTTTTTTTATTATTCTTTTTTTTTCTATCTCTTCTTTTTACCTCTTCCTTTTTGAAGTCGGTTAAAAATCAATGAATACTTCACAAATCTTACGAATTTCGTCAAACAAAAATTCGTCAAACAAATCTTACGAATTTTTGTATTGAATTAGAAAATTCGTAAGATTTGTTTGACGAATTTTTGTTTGACGAAATTCGTAAAATTTGTAAAGTATTCATTGATTTTATCTATATAATAAAATATCACTACAGAAAATAATTATAGAGACCCAACCGTACTAGATAAAAAGTAAATAAGTATCTAAAACATTTTCTTTTTGTCTATGGGAGGTCTCTATAGTTTAATATATAAAGGGAAATGCCCGTTCTTGGTTATGTATTGCCCACCTATATTAAATACTAAAGAGATATTATACTAATTTAGTAACTTAAATATTGCTATTACCAATTTTTTATGAGCACACCGCAATCTATAGCCGATTTTTATAAGACACTCAATCGTTTATTGTATTGTCGAACTTTTCCGCTCGGTGGTCAGTCCTGCCAAAGTAGGGATGGCAATCCTTAAAAACCGTTTCACTAAAAACCGGATACCAAAAATCGATCTGTGTTAAGTATATATATTCTTGCTTGTTACAGTAATTTTATTTTTGTACGAGTAAACATTTTTTTTCCAATTTATGGACTTCTATTACGATTTATACGATCCATTGAAGCCCTTCCATGTTTCCGGTCTATTACAAATATAGATTTTTCGATAAATCGATCTCATAGTTCCATCCCTACATGCCAATACTTGATTGACAATTAATAGACATGACAAATATGACATAGACAATGTAACTACATGACATTGGAAAATCACCGTTCGTTTGGGTGTGACTTGTGTGTTTTCGTATTGCCTTTTCACATTGAATTTCACAACAACTTTGATTACAATTGTGGACCTTGTAACTGCTTTGCGATGACGCCTTGGCTTTACATTGGACTCAGTACCCGCTTCGCACGACAACACCGGCTTGCCAATGGATATCGTACCTGTTTTTCATGAAAGACCCGACACGAACATGGAACCTGATTTACATGAACACTTACCACGGAGTGATTTCTGTATCAACTGTGGCGTAAATACACAAAGACTTAAGAAATTGACCCTAACCAATTTGAATGTGCGATCTATAATTCAGCAATGGATTACACCAACTGCAAGTAAGTTACTTGACTATTTATTTAGGTACTGTAAGATCATAAAAGTTATATGCTTACCAACTTTTAATGTAATAGGTATGTATGTCGTATGTTGTGCTATGTAACATGTTTAAATTGAATAATTCGGTTTAAATTTAATATTTTTTATATTTACAAAAAACTGTAATTAAGTTAAAATGAATTATTTTTATGACTATGTTAATAGGTTTCAGATAATAGTCTGGTGTGTCAGCGTTGTTGGATGTTAGCAACGAATGCACAACAGCAAACAGGAGTACAAGAACAAAGCGTTGGGCATGGTCAAATATGTGTTTATTGTGGCCAATCAGTATTAAGTCGGCGCTTTCATCAACCAAATCTAAGTAACGCAGGCACAAGAGAAATACTAATAAGAAATATATTTGCAGAATGGATTATACCGTGGCTGGTGAGTGCTAATAGCATTTTAAGTTAACCTTTCAAAGAACTATTTTAGACCTGTGATTGGAGATAGAACATCATGCTTGTCATTTACCTAAATGAAAATTAATAAAAGGTCAGACAATTATGTATGTTTTTTTTTAATGATTAATGATTTACTCAGTCCCACTGAGATCATTGCAAAAAATTGCAGTTGTTTCTTTATCTATGACGTAATGTTTCATTTAAATTCTAATGCCTATCATTTGTTCCTTCCATGGGCATCACTTGGCCAAAATTTCCTTAACGAACGGGCATATCCCTTTTCAACACGTTTGTAAAGTAGCTCTCATTGCACCGTTTTTAGAAATAATGTAACCAATTACGCTTATGATTTTTACTAATGTAAATATTGCAAAAAACGTCGTATGAAACATAAGCGCGAGCATTTTATCGTTGCAGCCTCGACCGCAATGACCTTGTAGTTACTATTAAATTTCTAGTTCGAAATACACTTAGAAGGTATGTAAATAACTAAACTAATTAACAACTCAGATTAAGAAAGAAAAGGCAGTTAGACCGCGCGGAACACTGAGAGTGAAATCAAAAGCAAAAAAGCAAATACAAATTCAAAAGTGAATACCTACAATCTCGTGATTGTATTCGCTTTTGAATTTGTATTTGTATTTTTATTTGTTTTTATTAACGATGCGGCGTTTCGTGCTATAGTGACTCGTGTCAGTACAGCACGAAGCGCGTTGTAGGTATTCGTTTTTAATTTGTATTTGTATCCCAGCCGAAATGTATCATATGCCAATAGATAATCACTCCGGCACCCATACCATCAAACTGGAACACACAAACGCTACTTTGCGGCAGAATTAAGAATAGTGGTAGTAAGTACAGAAGCCAGCACATTAAGCTACAATAATGTGTCAACTTTTATTTATTGATTTTCGACTTTATTGCTTATTAGTAAGGTTCATATTCAATTGGGGAAATTTGACAGTTATACCAAACTGTCAAATTTCCCTTGATGTGCTGGCCATCTATAGTTCCCGATCGTTCATTAAAAAAATATCACTGCGTAACAAACTACGTCAAAATTTGAAAGAGCACGAGTACAACGTTACTTACTAATTAATCATAGAAATTAATAAATATTACTATTAAAATATCAAAATGTACCTACTTAAGTACATAATTATATGAGAATATGGTTAACTGTTTTTTCGATCATTTTAAGTAGATCAATGCGAATTTTGTTACTGACAAAGAAAATAAATCAGATTCTGAAAAAAGGGTAGGTAGGTACTTAGATTATTGATAGGTTTCCGCGCGCTCCGACTAGATATCGCCGACGAAAGTACTTGTCAAATGGGACCACAAATACTAAGCCAGATTTTGACTTACCCGAGCCTGTTTCCTAGCAACCAATGTTTCAGGTGGAGGTACAGAGTATTTTCACAAAGTACGTAAGGCTCGTAAGGAGAAGAAGAGAAGGTACGTAAGGAGAGACCACTCAGAACAAACCGACATTTTTACCACGCACACATTGACATTACGTTCATAGGCATTCTCAAGCAGTTTCAAGCAGACTTACGACTCGACTCGACTGTCACGTGTTGTCTAAATGAATAAATGAGAGACATTTCACGACAAACCAATTTGTTATAAAAAATTGCAAAGAGTTCCAACCAGTGTCAATAAAATTTCATATTGTCACAAATAAAACCTACAGAGTCAAAACAGTAGCAGCCCTAGTGGGTCTGGCAAGTTTAGGTAATTATTTTTGAAGATGGCGGGAGCGGTCCTTCTGTACCCTTTATATTTTGTGGTATTTTTCATGCACAATTTTTCACGCACACTAGTCTCCTTGCAATTTGTTTTATTACACACTAAAATATTGAGTTGTCCCATTCAACGAGCTATTGTTTTAAGGTACCTAGTGTGGTATCTAGTCGGAGTGCGCGGAGACCTATCAATAATCTAAGGGTAGGAACCTATTTATTTATTTAAACTTCATACACAAAGGTACAAAGGCGGACTTAATGCCCTAGGCATTCTCTACCAGTCAACCAAGGGTGATGAAGAGATAACATGGCGGGTGCACAACAAAAAAGTAATTAGTAGTAGTAAGTAGTATTATTATATTTTTTTGCTAAAGTACGTAGAGATGCGTGGACACCCGTCTTGGAGCGACAAGAGGATACTGCAAATAGCGGGCGTTCACGCACTCCACGCTGCAAATCAGTTCTAGGTACTACCTATATAGCACAATTTGTATGTTGCCTTTGAACAATCAGTCAATAAAAAAAAAGTACTTTTTTTTAAGTAATTATTCTACACATAACTTTTATGATTATCCTCCACATAGCTTTTATCAGAGAGCGGTTTAACTTACAAGACTCATAAAACTTAAGTATGATAAAGCAAAGTGAAATTTAAGTGCAGGAAAAGTTTTAACTACTTAACTAGTTCAAGACCTAGATAAGTAATAAATGTGGCTATCTCAGGTTTTTGCACAGAGCTTCTGAATTATTATTATACTTACTTCAGAAAACTTCTTAAAATGATGAGGAATTGGAGTAGGCTGGCTGGTCTACACATCTCATAGTTACCTAAAATATGTAAATGTTTTTAGTTAATAATATATTTAGGTCTACAACACATTTTTATATTGAAAAACAGTCAGCGTAACATCAGAAATAATTAGATTCTAAAGGTCCTTAAGGAAATTTAATCAGAAGGTGCCAACGTGTCGTCAATGTTTCCCTCTGTCAAATTCTGATTTACTTTTTTTCCAGTCAGTTGGCACTTTATCACATATCGTGTGACTTTTTTCTTTATTTGTTTCATTCTATAATTTCAAATAACTTTGTCTTCTTCTTCGTCATGTATGTTTCTTCTTTGGTCTTATATTTTCAGTACAATACGTGCAGTTAAATTTCAATTTTGGGTCAATAGTTTTAAAGCTTTTTACCAGTTTTCTTTCACTTCATTTCGGAACTTTGATAATAATACTATTAAACAAAAATCTATTAAAAATAATCGTTGCCCCACACCAGGTATTTCCCCTGTTTCGTGGCTGCGTTTACAAACATATAAACTCACATACAAAAATAGCCCGACCCGTAAGAACTATCTGTAGGCCATACATATATTTGTTGCGTGCGGGAATCGAACCCGCAACACGCGGCGCAGCAGTCAATCGCGCAACCACTGTTCCAACCGTGTCGACAATGAACTTAACGTTTCGAATTTTTGTAAAATACCTACTTAAAACCTCTTTTACTTCCACTTTTGCTTTAGTGCTTGGCTGATATTATTATGTTACCCTAAGAATTAAGAATGGAAATACAAGATCTTTTTTCTTTATTTAATTTTCATCTAGCTATTAACTATATATATAGGTACTTATGATATAAATTGTACAGTAAATATCGGTTTGACTACAGAATAACTACTTTAAATTAGGTGCTACTGATACCTATTTGGTAAATGTTTGAATTAATTTTTCCCAATAACAGCCAACTCCATTAGGTCGCGGTCTGATGGTAGTACCTATGCAAGTTAGGTATTTGTCAATTGTGACCTAATTTATTTTACCAAAAAGTTTACCACAATTTGCTGTAGTTCCACAATCTCTGCATTGAGTGTGTCGCGAATATTTAGAGAAAAGCGAAAAACTTCGTATCCAAAGCTGACAGACTGCCCGCTGGTAACACTATATCTGTGACTCATGAAGCCTCAGATAGCATTTGGGTTTTAGTCCTTTTTATGATGTAGTGATATAATATGTGAACATGGTCCTTAGTAACCTCTAAATTACACACAAACTGCACCACACCCACCAACTGTTTGTATAACTGTAATTAAAAAGTTTCTAATGAAATCTAATATCAGATCGTTAGAACCTCTTCCAGTCGGTTTCAAAGTTTGTTTCAATATAAATGATCTTGTTAATAACTTTGCCAACTGGCCCGTTATTTCGGGCAGCATACTCGGCCCTTTTACAAAACGACCTATTGTAACTGCTTCACGCAAAGTATTTGGAGTTAAGTTAATTGCTGACGAACAATATACAGGTATTGTTGAAAAGCAGCAATCTAACTGAAAGTGTAGTTAGAGAGTAATGAATAGCTCGTTTCGCTCTAATTGTCCTTTCAGGGATAGCTTGTGCTTAAGGGTAATTTGGTCGAGTTAAGGCCCTTTTGGCGATCATAATTAACAAAATGTATAAAAATAGGTTGAATATCGACTGTTGGTGTGGCGAGCGACGGTGCGCGGCCTGTTTCAGGGTTCCACATCGGAAGGGGCGTTATTCTTGGAGACAATCAATACGAGCGTCTGCATATTTAAATCAGCGGCGAGGTGAACGGCTTCTGTGGCGAGTGTGCGATGACTGCGTACGTCACGACAATTAACATCACTGATTGGTTTATGCCACAGTGGAACAACTTTAGCAAAACGATAGCCGCCATCCCTTGGAACTGTTGTAGACACAGTAATAAAAACGTCAACACACAAAAGGAGTAGATTTACTACACCAGCAACACCTGAGCATTCAGGACATAAAAAAGAAGAAAATGTTATCTCGTTTACAAAAAAGAAACTCCTACACATTTGGAATTTATGGATACCTACGATGCAATACAAGTACACAAGAGCTCTGTAAAGATGTGTGCCAGGTCGCTTGGTTCAAATCAACAATTTGGCAGTTAATCATAGAAATTCCACCTTGCGACAAGATATGATTGCGTAAAGATGCTTTATCTGGTAGCTTACATACGTACTCTTTTTTGATCTGAATGTTGATCTCAGTATAGCCGGATTAGAAAATGATTGGTTCTTCTTTAACGATTTCTTTAAGCACAGTAAGGCTTCTAACAAAGTAGGTACCTACTCGTAGATACCCATTCTTGAATTTCGAACCATTATGACGTCCCCATTAACGTCGATCGGTGGTGGGTATATTTAGCGCTCACCTCTATTAAGGCAAAATAATTTGAATTCGCGTCGGGGCTTTAGGAACCTAATCCTAAATAACATGACACGCGATAACGTAAATACGTCAAAAGGGTGAACGAAGGATGTAATGCGAGGTGTTTAGCAGGCTCTCGGGGCCTACGGGGCTCCTTATGAATAAATATGGAGCGGACTGCCTTGCCTTGACACTCACCGAGCACTTTTGAACATAAAAAGCTGAGTAGCGGTTCACCTACTTGAAAGCGACGTCTTTCAAGTATTTAATTTAGTTCCCGGTCACGTGTGAATTGAAAAATGGTAGGGTACTAGTTTGTTGTTGTGTGCTGAATAGCAAAATATTGCGCAGTGTATACAGAGGCAGTAAGTGCATGATCGCACCACCGCTGGCAAGCGAGCTGGTCTGCGTGGCTGGTGATATATCTGTAATGTCAAAGGTTATTTTATTGATACTCCAGTACACACGTGTAGATGACGGTAATCCATCACGTATCCGTGTTTGATCGTATTTTCCATCATATGACTGCACGAGCGAGTTATTGGGTTTCCCGTTGAACCCAATCATCCTCGAGTTACAGCATTACTTACATAGATCTACCTTTCTACTTAGACGCTAATACAAGTTGATGGGCTTACAAGATCAGAGCTCAGAATCCAAATGAGGTTAAATTGAGCTGCTTTTTATATTAGGATTCGATGCCGATCGAGATAACGAACTTTTACGAGTGCAAGGATACCTAATTAAATTTTCGAGAAGCACTTGTTTTGAAGTAGCCAGTACACAAGATTAAACAGCTGACATAACAGAATCTTTAGAATCCCGTGCTAACCTTTCTGTGTCGCTTAACTTTATGCTTACTTAACTATATTATGCTAGAGGTCGGCCCTATTTGTAGAACAGCTATAGAATTTGTATAGGCATACGAGGATACGGTTATGGCCTTCATGTATTTGTGATGTGGGTAATGAAAACTGTTTATGTCGTACGATAATGGAAGCCTTCAAACATTGTTTCTGTGATATCTGAAGATTTTAGGATGAATGTAACTGTGAATGGCTATAAATTTGCATTTGCCTCGTTAGTCAAGTCAAAGTTGGAGTCTCGGGTTGGGTAAATTGCGGTAGGCGACCGATTTATCACATCGGATCCAATATTGGTGAATGTGGGTATACGTCAGTACCTACCTATACCTTTGCTAAACCCGATGTGGATAACAGGGGTGACAGCTATTTGTGTATATTGATTAGTTCCGTAATTTTAAATTAACCCATAAATTAGCATATTTATAATATTTCCAGATTTGAAAGGTACTCCCTTTCAAAAAAAATCTTTGACTCTGAAATGAGTAAGAAGTGTCATTACACTCCAAGTAGCACTTATTTATATGCCTATGTTGTTAATTATTATATAAACCTTGTACCTATGTAACTTTCAGAAAGTGCCCTTTGCTTATAACTCACTTTTCTAATTCAGCCGCCTGAATTCTTTGAATTTGAGAAATTTTGTCGGCGGCTTTTCAAATGCGGCCTTAATGATAAAGTACCCACATTTTTTACTTAAACCACATTCCCTTTTCAAAGCAGTCGCTGGTATTCCTGTGATACCGATGTACGTCTACGTTATTCTGTAGCTAAAAAAAACAAAGGTTTTAGTGCGAAAATATCTAAAGGAGCTCCAGGGGTATGAAAAATTGGTCTAGTTTTCAATTACAGAAAGTAATTTTTTCAGTAAGAGACCTACCTAAAATGTAAGTGACTATAGTAGATTGTATGACAAGGGCGCAAAATATTATTTTTACGGCGAGGGTGCTGATTTGAATCCCGAGCGAAGCGAACGATTCCAGAATTGAATCCCGAGCATAGCGAGGGATTCTAAAATAGAATCCTGAGCGTAGCGAAAGTAGCAAAGTACATCGCATGAGGGAAAAATACTACTCTCTCTCTACTCTACTTGTCATCTCCTTCTATGAGAAAATAAATAACTTTTATGTAACTAATCAAAAATTTTAATTAAAAAAAATGAAGTGAATGTAAAAAGGCCAATTACAAAGTTATATATAATGTTGATACGCTTTTATTTTTTGTTTTAGTTACCGCGCCTCCCCGCACCGTAAAGCCAACACTAACAGCCAGTAATTTATACAATTTGCGTTCGATTTCAATGAACGATTCATGTTCCGAATTCAAATCTCATTACTGCCCGCTAAAAAGTCTAGTGGAGAAAAGAGCTACTTTGCTCCCGCTTATAGAGGAACAAAACGACTCTTTTCGAATAGAAAGGATGAAAAATTGTATTGTTCTAGTCTTCAAATACAGCTTTTTTATAGGTTCTTGATCAAATCTGGTCTGAATTTCGTAGCAGACATCTGTTGACTCTTCATCTAGATAGCCTAGTTATTGCTAGTTTAGATGCTGCAGCGTTATCAGGTATCTTACAAACAAACAAGTTAGGAACCAGAATGATAACATAACTTGGAATTTACAAGGAAACTCAAATAGGCCTTATTTGCTTCTTTTGAAGTATAATCGATCTCCTCACTATGTTATAATTAAATGTATGTAAGTTAGAATTCGCCAATCTTGTCTTGAACAAGCGTGACGATCAATGAAAAGTTGCCTTTTCCCTGCAGGGGGACAAGAAAAAGTCGGTACTTTGGAGTCCATTGAGCTACATATCAATCTACTCTATTTTAACCACTTCATCGGAACTCCTAAACAATAATCAAAACGCTTCTCTTCATAATTTGTATACACAATTTCATGTCGACATCGGCAGATGTGACACGATAAACTGGCTCTCATGTAGACTTATTTATATTTCAATCAATGTTGTAATCAATCAATCATACGTGTTCGTGTTCCACATCCGTTCATTACCTCGGCGTTAAAAGTTCATCGTCAAGCATTTTCGATTATGTGTCGTTTAAATTAGAGTTTAAGAGATTGAATACGTAAATGTTGCTTGTAGCTGTTTTCATTTTAATCCATTTTCATGTGATTTAAGGCTGCGTTTGATTGGCATGTCTGGGCTAGAATAACGCCCGCCCATTTTATCCTGAGGGTGTCGCAGAAGACGGGAAGTCTAAGGGATCATCTGGAAGTCGGGCAGCAGCGGCTTCCGTGTGCTCAACAACTTCACTGCGATCCCCAAGACGCCTGCCAAACGTGGGGATTGTGGCAAAACCCCCCCTTAGGGGAAGGCTTTGCTCAACAGTGGACGTCTTCCGGCTGACGGTGATGATGAAGGCTGCGTTTCCACCAAAGACATGTCAGGATGTGTACCGAAGGATGTGTGTTTAACTAGCCAATTACAGCGCAAGCTAAGTTTTGACTACGAAGCGGTATTATTGTACTATATCCTTGCACATCTCTGGTGGAAACGCGCCAACGGGCGTAAGATAATGTACCGTTTAGTACATTATCTTACGCCCGTTTTGAATCAACACAAGGAAAACTGTCACTGCGGCATTGGCCGTTTTGAGTCGCCCACTACTGGATTGAATGACATGCAAATTGGTCGTTCTTTTTGTCTTACCAGTTAATATATTTGAGAACATAACTAACCCCAAGTAAACCCAACCCCAAAATATAGCAACTAGTAGCTTAGCTCAGTCAGCAAGCAAAAAGAGCATGCATAAAGTAATAAGTGAATAGCAAGGTACCTCATCATCATTAACCTTTTCTACGTTGTATAACGTAGTTGCTAGTTTCCCAAGGCGCGCCACTCCGCTAAATGGACAGGCTGCAGTGGAGGGTTGCCGCGGTTTCCATACGACGGCATCTAATCCGACCCGCGCTGCACCGCAACGGTTAACGTACATACACCTTAAATTAATTCCAGTTTCTACCTAATTATACTTTCCTACACGGAATTTTAATCCGGATTTGTGTACAAATGGTTTTGTTCAACTTTACTTGACGTTCTTCGAGCTTTGTGGTACTGTGCTGCAAAATGTAGCCTCAAATATTTTATTATACCTGTAGCCACTACTTAGTACAGTACTGAAGTAGAATTTGATCTAATATTTGACAAATTTCTTATATTTTTCCTTTAAATTTGGTCGTGTTTGTTTTTTATTTAGGTTTAGCGTTAAAGTCTAGCCATTATGACCCCAATTTGTAGGCCTTATTCAGAAAAACACACAATATTAAATACGTGGGATATTTTATAACAAATCCAATAACCTCTAGTCTCGGTCTACTACAGCAAAGACTAAAATTAATTTCAAAACTCTAACTTCGCCTCTTTTTCAATAACAGCATTTATGTGCGTCATCTGTATTCATGCCCACTGAGAGTACACGTGTTGGCACTATAGACCCAATAAAGTGGAATTACCCGAGTCTACGTGTGGCACCCGTTATGTGGATATCCCACACCCGACACTGGAGTGTAACATGAAACAACTTATTATTCTTCACTGACATGACTGCCTTGTTTTTCTGGTCTTGTCACTGCAAATGTTGGGTATGGGTTATTGGGCTTGATTCCCAGGTCAGGCCGGTACCCCACCCAGAGGCCGGTCGAGGAGCACCGTGGTGGTTTTATCCGGTAAGAGGCCGGCACACCCCCCTGTTTTGCCTAGACGGGGGATTGTCCAGGAGGATTTCCCCACTATAAAAAAAGGTCAGGCAAGTGTTTTTATTGGGTTGTGTACCAAAAGGGTGCCAAACGGGACCCTATTACTTACTAAGACGCTATCCGTCTGTCCGTGGCTGTATCTTTTGAACCGTAGTAGAAAAATACTTGAAATTTTCAGTGGGTACGCTATTATGGCCATTACTTATAAAAACATATAATAAAGCTAAACATTATCCATACAAGAAACGTATTGCCCTTCCAGTGCGAGTCCGACTGGTACTCAGCCGGTTTTTTGATTATCTATCAGGATTCTTTCAGTAGCAATTCCGAATCCGGATTTGTGCAAAATGGCAATATTATGTTCTCGTGCGAGTTAAAATGGCCGCATTTTAAAAACACATAAGTTCTAAACTCCTCCGACTAAACTTTCGAGAAAAACATGCGAGATGTTTATGATGTAAATATTCTCTGTCACGTCAGACGAGAGCTCCGTAACATATCACATCAATATTTTAACAGTAAGAATTATTTTAATATGTAAAGCGGCTTCAGACGATTCCGAGCGAGACGTGTTTTCATAAACTCGCATGAACATCAAACAGGGTTGATAATTACTTAGAATTCGTTAGCTCGTTCCTCTGAAAATATGGTTAGATTATGACACTTCCTAATTAAGATCATGAAAACAGTTTAATTCTGCTTGACAAAAAAATATGGCGGGTTAATCTTAATCGTTTTAGCGCTCACTAGTTTGGTTCAAAGTAAAAATATTTTGTGTGGTTTAGATTGTCAATTTTAATACGCAAATACAATGGTGA
This sequence comes from Charanyca ferruginea, assembly GCA_947361185.1. Lineage (NCBI taxonomy): Eukaryota > Metazoa > Arthropoda > Insecta > Lepidoptera > Noctuidae > Charanyca > Charanyca ferruginea. Next base: position 11,558,416 of record OX376059.1, on the reverse strand, counting down.
AAGGATAAAATAAGAACCTGTTTTCAGGCAACATTTTTTTTCGGACGTGAAACGTGATGTTTTGCCTTATACTGTGTAGGTTAGACAGACTCATTTGTTTCGTACACATGTACTATGGGTTGACTTTACACTCGAAACCCATATTTATTTGTAGTTAATCAGATAGAAAGTCTGTATCACGACTAACGTTATAGGCGAATAGTTTACCAAGTATTGCTCTGTAACTGATCAATATTATATTGGCATACTTATTTGAGGGCTACCAACGTCTTCAATGAAAATAATATAACTGTAGTCCACGAAACTTGGGTAAATTCGCGATTTAATTAAATAAATGCCTGTTTCAATTGAATTTCGAATTGAGTGCGGCCATGTATAATGTACCGACAGAAAAACTAGTAGCAAAAGCACTTAGGAAAACAATCAAACCTTCTTATTCCTTTTAAAGTGAAATAAAAATGAACTTTATAAGAGTAAAGCTAAAACATTATTGTAATGATTGGCCTCTCGACTAGAACTCTCTTAACCATAGTTGAACTTACCGATTTGAGCTCTGCCTTTGACCGCGAGGAACGTTTGCCACTCTAATTAAATGCCACTCAATATAAGAGCCGATCGATAAAACTATAAGTACGTTAGCTTTCATACCTAAAAAACAACTTTAGGATTTTACTATGAAAATGTTATGGTATCTACGCTAGTAGGTGCATACTGTAATGAAAAAGGAATGGACTTATTTATTTAGGGAGTGCTTCAGTTCAGAACATCAACTACCTACAAACCTTCTTTTGTTGGAATATTTCTTTCGAAAGGTAAAGTTTTTAAGAATCTTGATTCCTCAATTTTAGTTTTTATTTGAAAACACAAGTATTAAGTATACAGTTACACATTCAGAAAACTTATATTATCAGAGAATTTGGGAAAAGGGTTCAACTTTTCATTTATTCAAATCATGGGTAAGTGGAGCGTGGAAAATTTCTTGTTTTTTTAAGGATGAAATCACGTCTAAACGCTTAATCATTGTTATTAAATATTGGTTATGAAAAGGGTTTATTTAGGCTAACTTTCGTAATTATATAGAGGCACTCGAGTAATTTGCTAAGTATAATGATAACTTGCAACCCATTAATGAATTTGCATTTTATCTAGTCGTTACTAAGCACGAGGATTTTTCGAAGATTTTTAATAAAAACTTAATAGGTAGTTCTTAATTTTATAGGAAAATTTAGCTACTTTTGTTCAACTTTCAGCCGTGGATGTGGTTTGTTATGTTGCTTTGAATCGTTCTAAATACAAAACTTCATAGTAAAATAATTTTTAACCGACTTCAAAAAGGAGGAGGTTATCAATTCGATTTCATATATATATTTTGTTTTTATGTATGTTCGGGCATAACTCTGTCATATATAGACGGATTTGCAAAATTCTTTTTTTGTTCGAAAGGGGTTTATTCCGAAATGGTCCCACGAAGTGGTTACCAAAATTGATCCAGCCCTTTTTGAGAAAATCAACAAAATCCCAAAAAAATTACTTAGACGACGTTTTAGTTTCTTCAATATTTGGAGGACTTACAATCTCTTTTAAGTGTGTCACCGTTTGTTAATGGATTTGGATGTTAAGGCAATACTTAAAAGCGAAAAATAAAAAGCTTTTTCAAAAAAAAGAAAACCGCCTTCGAAAACTAAAAAGTGATAAATAACTTTAGCACAGAACACACATTACTTTACTTTCGGAAGTCGGTGGCGGTGGCTTTGTGTTTGTTATTTTGTATTGCCACCGACTTCCGAAAGTACCCTTTTAGTAACCTTTTTACTCTTAATGTGTTCGTTGAAAATAGTGTAAAGTATGTTTTTATATTTAAATAAAATAAATAAGTAAGTCATGAATGTTGTGAATAGGTTCCAAAAGCTCCTTTCTTGAAAACTTCATCGTTCATCAACAGTAAAATCTTCCAATCAGGATTCTCCATAACGGGTCGCTGATTCTGCCTCAGCTTCATTAGCATAATTTTGAAGTTATGATAATAATATAATATCGACGAAATTGTCCGCCGAGCCATAAAGGAATAACAACCAAAGATAACATTTTATTACTTATCTCAGGGGAGGCTGCCATTGAATCTGGATAAAAGAAGTCTTTGCCCGTTTCCGCGACGTAAGCTTCCTCAGATCAAAGTTTCATTGTCATCCGTCGTTCTGGTGCGACGTGATTGAGCGCAGAATAAACATGCGAACAGATTTTCTCATTTATGACATATCTATATTGAGATTCTTCATGAGTTTACGAGTGATTCATATTTGCGGACACTGTATTTGCGATCAGTCCAATTCCGTCTAGTTTACTTACAAAACGTCATCCGTTGAGTATCGGCGGTTTAGGAAAATACGTCTAACTGAAATCAATTGAAATCAAAGGTCCCCGGAGTTTTTGCCAAGTTCAGCAGACGGCAAGTTCATTAGCGAAATCCGAGGTTTGATTGAAATGTCACGTAAACTCCGCCGGACTTGGTTTGTATAGGTGCCTCAGTTACCTTGGAAATTCTCAAATCAGTTTTATAACTTCCTTGATTACTTCCTCACTTAGCTCGTAACCCGAGCTTAGCAATAAAGTAAAAATTATGACGATTTTTTATGTTTTCATACACAAGACTCGGAAACCCAGTTTGCGAAAGTAAGCTCTCCATAAAATACAGTGTAGTATTGAATTCACAAGATGTTCTGTTTTATTTAACATTTTTATGTTGGGTCTGGCTTATTAACCTCAAAATATGATAGGCTTAAGGCTAAACAATACGGTGAGTCCGCAGATACAAGTTTACAACATTTTAATTAAAATTTGGGGGAATATCAAAGGGTCGCTTAGCATTGTGACTGGATCACTGGATACTCTGAGAGCAGCCGTTTTGGTAATGCGGGGTGAAGAGGGGTTGGGGGTGAACGCATTAAATTACAGTTATTATGTTTACTGACCAACTCTGTGAGATATAGCGCGTTGCGAACCGCGTGTATTTTTATAGCGCTCATCTACATTTTTGCGTCGTCGGTCAATACGACTTGATTCATCTTTTTTCTGAACTTTACATAATTCACATGTAGCTTTTAAATTGGCTAGTATTGTTTGTTTTGATTATTATTAGAATGTTCATTAGAGATGGTCAGGACAGAATTTCTCCTGAGCAACAAATACTTTTGTTTACTCAACATTATTTCGTTCTACTTAAGTCCTACCTAAATTCTAAATATTTTCAAATGCAGCCGCCAGAGTTTGTTTGTTTTGAAACTTAGTTAATTAAAACGAGTTTTTGTTACCGCTGAAACAATAACACGGGCGTCCTCAGAGGGAACTCATATTTTAAAAGAAAAACTTTGTTTTTCGAGTGTTGACTTTCACCACTTTAGTACCCAACGTAGTAGAAGGTACTTAAAAGTACTTTAGACTATTCCCTTAAGGGATTGCGGTTTCGTACCTACAGGAACACGATCCGGTTTTATGATGTAAAAGCTTCGTGTAATGCCAGTAAATTACGCGTCTATCAACGATAATTATGCGTAATCAAATATTATAAATCTTGTGACATATAATGACAGTATAAGTACGTTAGCTTCGAGTATTCCAAAATGTTTTAATAACGAGGTAATTTGAGTTTTGTACTAAATATTCGCTGCCTATGCTACAAACTGATACATTTATACGGAGCAATCAACACCTGACAGCTACTTTCACCATTATAATACACTAGCAACCCGGCCCGGCTTTGCATGAGCCTATAGCCTTCCTCGATAAATGGACTATCCAACACAAAAATATTTTTTCAATTCGAACCAGTAGATCCTGAGATTAGCGCGTTCAACCAAACAAACAAACAAACAAACTCTTTAGCTTCATAATATTAGTATAGATAAGTAGGAACAAATCCTGGAACTGTAGATACAATATCGCCCAGCTCGCATATTGCAACTCGTTATAGTCACAATAAGTAAAACCAGCAACTATCCAGGCAATTTCAGGCTGAACAACCCGCATAGTTCACTAAAATTTATATTAGTTTGGTACCAGAACGCCTACCTAAGCTGTAGCAAACATCTGGCACTTTATAACGGTCTTTCGTGTAATCGAGTGTCATACAACATCGTAAGGTTTCCTTTACAACGTAAATACAACATACGTGTAGTTTCAGTGTAGCGGAACGTGTAGCTCTTGTAAGCAGTATTTTTTCAGATTTCGCGCTGTCCTCTGAACAAGGAGCGAGTTGGACCCAAACAAATGCCACTATAATTCACGAAGAGACTGACTGATGCGGTTACCCACACATAAACTAAATCCTTTCAGTTTCCCTCAACGTTACAGGCTGAGTTATTTTTAAGGTTGTGTGCGAACCCCAAATAAATACACAATAGATATACGAGTACCGAATATTTGTAATGTGTGAGACGTGATACATAAACGCAATAACATGAGGTCGTATGTTGGTAGAAAAGAAATAGAATTATTGTTGTATCATTTTTCTAACCGTTACGCTTCTACAGGGCGTACAGAAGTCAACATTTCCATTTATATATGCCTGTCATGTACAGATAAATCATGACAATAAAGGTTTTTTTACTTGGCATCAAATTGGGAGAACGGTACGCTAAGTGTAAGAATATCTTTCGATCTAAGCAAACAGCTTTTTCTCTGAGAGTTCGAATACTTTTTACTATTCGTCAGTATCGCTAGTCATAATTTTTATAATGGAAAAATCGAATTATTAAAGCTAGTTGTGGGATTAATACAATTTCATAAATACATTGTGGTAAACAGTAATTTTATGAATAAAATAACATAGGCACTAATTGAATAAAAGCTAACAAATAAAACACGACAGACTTCAAAGTAAATTTCTCAGAAGTAGCCATTCTATATTTATAAGGCATATTCGGCTACACGTGTAGGTACCTAATTCACTCATCGTCTGCTAACTTTATCATCAGCGACCTTTTCGAAGTAACAGACGGTTAACCCGACCTTACGTATATTAGTACGAAAAGCCACAAAGTTACCTATGAGAGAGTTGTTGAACACAGTGACGGCATCCGACGCACCTAGTACACATGATAAATTGGCAAAGGGCGGATTGCGTGACTGACTCCTAACTACGATAATTTGTTAGCTAACTAGTTGTCTTTACCGACTACTCTAGCATTCCCTTCACTACCATCGTGTTGTTTGCCTCACATGATTCTAACTTTCACCCTACGTGGTGACGTCATTCACTGCCATCATAAAGTGTGACGAAAATATATTTAGTGGGAAAGTCGTGACATCCACGTGTTGGGACAATAATTGTCCATTATTCCTTTCTATTTTAGAACAACTCTATCGAACTGGTTATTACTTTAATTACTGAAATTAAAATTCGTAGTACTATTGAAAAGTAATTAATAAATAGGTACTTACGTATACAGTGGTTTTTTTTTCTTACTAGTGGAGTATTTGAATACTTACCTAAATTATATGAGTATGAATAATGGAAATATTTATGTTACTTAGCTACACACCTACTTAATTTCGGTCGTAAGATCGACAGAGGGAATAGTAAATACATCAGCTAAATAACACTAACTCCGCGCGTTATTCACTTAGCACTACTTTAAGTTTATGTGACACTTTGCTTTGTTATGTGAGTTGTGAATGCTCTCTCAGTAATCAGCCCTTTCTTGATTTACTGTTCGTAGTTGTTCTTGTGAATAACAGACATGAATAACAAGACTATAGTTGTGTAAATGTGTCTTTGTGACCAAAACTTACAGATCTCGTAATACAATAACTTAGGTATAATATAACTTCCATATTTATACATTTTCTTACACAATAACACAACACAACCTACGCCCATCTAAGTTAGTAGCGAAAAGGCTTAATATATTAAGTCCATGTTCGTATATTTACACTCGTAGCTGAGTAAATGCCGTACAGATCGATAAGTCATGATTATAATAAGCTACGCTAGTCGCGGCTCGTACATGGATGGCCTGCATCCATTTCATGCTAACACCCTTCCGTTCCTCGGAAAGCACGTCAAACCGTTGGTCCCGGCTGTCATTTGTAGATCTTTGACAGTCGATATGGGTAGTCGGAAACCAGAAAGTATGACAACCAGTTCTACCAGGGAATATCGTGTTGCCGGACCGACCTCAAATATTTGGAAAAAGACTAGGCAGTTTTTTCTATTTACCCAGTAATCATCAATACGAAATTGACGACACGGTTGGCGCAGTGGCTGAGCGATCGACTGCTGCGTAGCGTGTTGCGGGTTCGATTCCCGCCCAGGGTAAACATTGGTGTGATGAGCACTTGTGTTTGCCTTGTGTCTGGGTGTTGTTTATCTATATATGTATGTGTTATGTATGTGTACCGAGCGTAGGTAGGCGAGCGGGCTGCGCCCCGCCTCCCCGCGCCGGGGCATGTTCTGGAATAAATCAGTGTGCAACTTACTAGCGAGCGAGTTTGACGTATTTCCCCAGTACCTACATACGTAACACGTGGCGACGAGCGGACTCACATTTTCATTGTTAAAATGTCTACGGGAGCGACGTATGGGGTACTCACGAGCTTTGATCACCTGACCCAAGAGTGGGACAGTTATAAATCGCGATTACATCAGTGGTTCATTGCCAACAACATAACCGCGGAAACGGACAAAGCGTCAATCCGACGGAGGGCAATACTGTTGACGTCGTTATGCGAATCGACATTCAAACTCGCAAGGGACCTGGCGTTGCCCAACAAGGTGGAAGAACAGGAGTACGAGGTGATAGTGAAACTCCTCGACGATCACTTCACACCGAAAAGGTTCGGGTTTGCAGAAAAGTCGAACTTCTATGCTGCAACACAACGACCAGGTGAAACGCACACTCAATGGGCGGCTAGGCTCAGAGGATTAGCCACTCACTGTGCTTTTAAGAACTTGGAGGAGGCCTTGCTGGATAGATTTATCATGGGCATGGCGGCAGGACGAGAACGGGACAAATTGTTCGTGCAGGACCAGCGGGAGCTGACCCTCGCGAAGGCTATCGACTTGGCGGAGAGCGTGCGCTGCGCGCGCCTGGCCTCGTCGCAGGCAGCGCCAGGCGCCAGCAACGCCGGCGCAGTGGGCCCGGACGGCGTCTTCACCATATCCAAGAAGGAAAAGTGTAGTGTGTGTGGGTACAACAATCACAAGTCTGAGCAGTGCCGTTATAAAAGTTACAAGTGTAAAAAGTGCAATAACAAAGGACACCTACGTAAAATGTGTCCAAACGCGGGCAAAGTAAAGTACGTGGATGAGGCTGCGGTCGCGGACGACGACGACGGTGAGTGTTTTTATAATATTCGATGCGTGCGCGGGAAACCAATGTCAGAGCGCGTGATGATCGGTGGTCTATCTTTGGAGTTCGAAATCGATAGTGGCTCAGCGGTGAGTGTAATAACAAAAGAAATCTATAAATCAAATTTCAACGGATTCTCGGAGTACGCATCGCCCGTCGTGCCGGTACTAAAAAAAGATGGCAGCATCAGACTTTGTGCCGACTACTCTGTTACTATCAATAAACAGCTGATCATAGAACAGTACCCCTTGCCAACGGTGAACGATTTGTTAGCAAAATTGCATGGCGGCCTACAATTCAGTAAAATTGATTTATCCATGGCATATAATCAGTTCATTTTGAATAACGAGTCACAAAAGTTAACATGCATAAATACACACCGTGGGTTATTCAATTTCACACGATTAGTTTTCGGGTTGTCGAGCGCGCCCGCTATATTTCAACGCGCGATGGAATGCTTGCTCGCCGGAATAGAGGGCATTATCTTTCTACTGGACGACATCCTTATCACGGGAGCAAACAAAGAACAACACATGCAAAGGCTTATTACTGTCTTACAACGGTTAGATGACGCCGAATTGACCGTACAGATGAGTAAATGCGAATTCTATAAAGACGAGATCTCATACCTAGGGCACGTCATAGATAGGCACGGAGTAAGGAAGTCGCCCGATAAAGTAAAAGCCATTTTGCAAGCACCTACGCCAACAAACGTGACACAATTGCAGTCATTTATAGGTCTCACTAATTATTATCGGAACTACGTGCCAGACGCGTCGTCCATACTTAGTCCATTGTATAATTTACTAAATAAAAACACTAAGTGGCAATGGACCCACAGACATAATAAAGCTTTCGAAGAAATAAAAAACATTTTAGCATCCGACAAAACTTTAGCGCATTACAATCCGCAAGCTAAACTAATATTAACGGTAGACGCGTCACCAACAGGGTTAGGAGCAGTTCTATCTCAAAAAGGGGATGACGGGTTAGAAAGACCGATATCATACGCTTCGCGGACGCTAACAGCAGCGGAAAAGAATTACGCGCAAATTCAAAAAGAAGCCACCGCGATAATATTTGGCGTAAAACGTTACCATCAGTACCTTTATGGACGGGCGGAACCATTTGTATTACGAACGGATCACAAACCACTATTAGCAATATTCGGCCCACATAAAGGCATCCCGGAAGTATCCGCTAATCGGCTACAGAGATACGCCATATTCCTAATGGCCTATAACTACTGTATTGAGTATATCAGTAGCAAACTTAATAGTGCGGACTACTTATCACGGGCGTGTGACGAAAACATAACAAAAGCGCGGGACGACGAGCTTGTTGATAGTATGTGCGATCGCGCTAGCTACGTCAACTTTGTAGTGGAGGGAGACTTACCGGTGACAGTAAGCCATTTGCGTAGCGAGACGGAGCGCGATGGCATTTTAACTACGGTCAAGCGTTATGTTTTAAACGGGTGGCCTAGGAAGGTGAATGACCTAGGCTTAAAACCATTTTTCAATTGTCGAACGCAATTATCTTACGAAAGTGGTATCTTAATGCGTGGTCATAAGGTCGTAGTTCCCGCGACACTACAGGATAGCGTATGTAGGGAATTACATAGCTCACATTTCGGAGTGGTGAAAATGAAAGCGGAGGCTCGCAAGCGGTTGTGGTTCCCCGGCGTGGACGCCGCGCTGGAGCGAGTAGCAGGCGCCTGTGACGTGTGCTGTGCGCTGCGGCCCGCGCCGCCGCACGCCCCTCTCGCGCCTTGGCCGTTACCGCCGCAACCTTTTTACCGAGTACACGTAGACTTTTGTGGGCCAATTCACAATTACATGTTTTTAATAATTGTGGATGCATATAGCAAATGGGTCGAATGTTACGATGTATCGTCTACTTATAATTCAAAAGCGGTTATAAATAAACTATACGATTTAATGTCGCGATTTGGAATTCCGCATACGTTGGTGAGTGACAATGGCACATCCTTCACATCTTCGGAATTTAAGAATTTTTGTAAACTTAACGGCATTGAGCACGTTCTGTCTCCTGTATATCACCCGGCTAGCAACGGGCAAGCAGAAAGCATGGTGAAGGTGGTTAAAAAGGGGCTAAAGGTTATATTACTGGAGGGTTGTAATAAAAAAACAATTAACGAAAAAATCGCTAAATTACTATTCGATTACAGGAACTCTAAAAATAGTACCACAGAAAAATCACCCGCGGAAATAGTATTTGGGCGCTCGTTGCGCTCACGGCTGGACTTATTGAATCCAAGCACGCCGTCGCCCGCGTCCACAGACCTCACTAAAACCGTCGCACGAAATCAGTCCTTACAGGCTAAATATTATAGAGGGATACACAGAACAAACTTTAAAAACAATGAAAAAGTGTGGATTACAAAAAATACGGACAGTAAAAAATTCAGCTGGATACAAGGTAACATAAGGAAGAGAACAGGCACGGTAACATATGCGGTATACATACCACAGCTAGGATGCGAAGTCACCAGACATACAGACCAAATAAGGAGAAGGGAGAGCTCCACACCAGAGGACGAGCCAGACTGGGACCTAGATGTGATTCCTGATGTGCCGCCGCTCACTGCCACACAACCGGAGAGGGTGGTTCCGGCGGGAGGAGAGGAAGGTCTGGAAGCGGGAACCATAGAGGAGGATACTCCGGCGACACCGCCACGAGCCACTGGCATTAATCAGCGGCGCCAAGAAATTAGCCCAATCTTCTCGACCCCAACAAACCAGGGTGACAGTAGCTAAGGGGGAGGGATGTTATGTATGTGTACCGAGCGTAGGTAGGCGAGCGGGCTGCGCCCCGCCTCCCCGCGCCGGGGCATGTTCTGGAATAAATCAGTGTGCAACTTACTAGCGAGCGAGTTTGACGTATTTCCCCAGTACCTACATACGTAACAGTATGTATTTACAAAAAAAAAATGTATTTGTGTATGTATATCAGCTGTCTGACACCCATAGTACAGGGTCTCCCTAGTTTGGGGTCAGATGGCCGTGTGTGAAAATGTCCCTACACATTATTATTATTATTAATAAGCAGGTACGTATTTGTTTTGCACGGATGAGAATATCGAAATTGCAACTAGCGTTTCCATTGAACTGAACCTTTATGATGGATTATCACAAAGCAGATCTAAAAAGACTGAAGATGCAAAACAATGTACACTATTTTACATAGGAAGCGTTTAGCATTTGTTCTATCAAAAGCTTGATTAAACATTTGCGTTATATTTCTTCAGAACTATTTTATACGCGATGACTTCAGCAGTCTGCAACGAGTACCGTACAGAGTAAAGTTAAGTGAAACACGATGTATTTACTTCAATGTAATACCTTTGCAAATGCCGTCCCTTTTATGTTAAAAACAAAATGCTTTTATAACATACATAACTTGAGATATAATATTAAAAAGGCAACATTTTAAGCGCCTTTCCTTCAATTTTCCCAATTTTGGATCCAATCTGAAGGGTGATTAATCGAATAACGCCTCCATCCTTATTTCCCAATACCTATATGAAGGCGACCTTTCGATTTGATAGTCGAAATCCCTTTTTTTTACCTGCCTCACCTCTTTTTCTTCTGATTCGCTGCGGGCTTCGAGATAGTTCTCTGACAAATGTTTTTCCAGAACCGAGCTGCGATGGACGCCATTTTTCGTTGGTGACTTTTCCAAATCTTGCCTAGCAGTTACGGTGGTTGAAATATGGGGTAGACTGAGTCCTACATAGTTTTGCAAAAGGTCTTCGCATCTAGATTGAGTTCCGATTTGTTATAATTATCAGATCTCCAAGTTACTCTCGCCAGCATGAGAATTAGAGAAAAACATAGTTTATCACTTATCGTAACTTGTACCTAACAGCAAAGACAGCAAGCTGCCACTAACTTATTGATGTATGGACTAACATTTGGAGCCACCAAACGGTACCAAAATAAACTCGTAAGATACTCTGCAAATAATATTTTTTATGTATTATGATTATCTGCCTATGTTGGAGTCGGGTTCCAGTCTAACCGGATGCAGCTGAATACCAGTGTTTTACATGCAGCGACTGCCTGTCTGACCTCCACAGCCCAGTTACTGGATAACACGATACCCCTTGGTAAGACTGGTTGTCAGATTTTCTGGCTTCTGACTATCCATAACGACTGAGAAAGATCTACAAATGACAGCCGGTACCAACGGCTTGACGTGCTTTCCGAAGTACGGAGGGGTCTTTTATTGTGTATAACACCAGAATTAAGAGATTATGTTTTCGTATCGTACCGTACCGTATCTTTAGATTGCGTTGACATAGATGTTTGATTATTTTTACCGCTCCATGGTACTGCAGACCTACCTTAGTATTTGATATTAATTTCAGCTTGATAATTTTACCCGTCCCTGAGAAAAAGGGTCTTGATAGACGAACAGATGGATAACGAAGTGATAGTTTAAAGTCCCGTTCTTCCTTTTGAGGTACGGAACCCTAAAAATTTTACATACGGGGCAGTCTGGTAGTCGGGGACTGAGTACCTACTCAGTCTTGCCCTGTTGGTCTCGCGGCTCGCGGCACGACTGCTGTGCATGAGGTCCTCGGTTTGATGCCCAGGTCGGGCAAAACATGTTATTGGGTTTTTCCGTTAGGAATTCCCCAGTAGCAGCCTGGAGTTTGGCGGTTGGAGTTGTGACACCCCTGGGTTATGGGAAGCACGTTAAGCCGGTCGTCCCGTACCTGATCTCTCACCGGTCGTGTGGGATTGCCGCCCCTTCGAACTATGAGAGTGAGGGAAGAGGGACTCCACCTGTATTTGCGCACACATTTGTGTACTTGTGTCCTCCTCAATCGACACTAGCGAGATACTAGTCTCATTGGCCGCCGCGACGGAAATTCTATCTACAATGTTACGAAAGAACATAAAAAAAACATTTGCATACGTAACATCACGCATGAATATGTATACAGAAGGAATATGCAGAGGTCAATAATTCATCAGTTGTGTTACAAGTCCCGTATAATAGGGGGCGAGTCCATTGCCATTAAGCTAATCTTGTTTTCCGTAATTGTTTCCAAACTTGGCAGTCATGCTTCGATAGAGTTTTCACATAAAACTTGATTCCACAGGTAGGAACTGATTAATGGGTTACATAATCATTCTAACAAAATATAACGAGGGTAGAGAATTCATGTAGGTAGGTACCTACTTACCTACTGAAAAGCGTTAATCGAAAAATAAACTTATGTATTAAACAGTTCACAAAACAAATATCTAACCCACCTGCCGAAAGGAAATAGTCGCATTACAGTAATAAATAGGAGTTGTGATTGTTTTGACACACAAACTAAATAACTATACGCATTTAACGTATTACATACGAATTCCCCTACACAGGAAAACTTGTTCAAACGTACCTCTGACGGAAAACTCATAAAAATACTGGAACTTCGAGTATAAAAACTTTTCGCCAATATTTTTGGTACAAAAATATTATTATAGTGTACCAAAGTTAAGCCGTGTTAGGTGGAATAATAATATATTATGTTATGTACCCACTAGGTACTTAAGCAAAGCTAACGTTGGATAAAAACATCGCCGTTCATTTTCCTAAGTAGTCAGGTAGATATTGTATAGAATCCCATCTTCCTGCTCACATTATTACATTTTTCCCCTGAACCCTTAACCAATTTGTCTACCTTCATAGCAACGCTTTTTTATACTGATGTGTTACTAGGAATAAAGATTGAAAAACTGTGACAGATATTCGACTAAAAGACGAAACTTTATTTGAGAAAATTGGCAAAGTTTTATTCATTTTCATTGTTTATGTCTTGAGTGTCATAACAAGAATAGTTTTGCGCTGAAAGATGATAGACTGAGATCCTAGAGTTGCCAGACCTACATCATTTAAGAATGTCTGAAATTCCGAGGATAGATAAAGAAATATGTCGTCAAGGAATGTGTACTGACTACCTTCAAAGCTAGGCCCATTTTCAGGTGTCAGGTATAAAAGGTACCCTACTCAATAGCGTTCAAGTGACACGGCTGGTTTATATTATATTTACATGTGTCTTATGGAATATTTTTAAGAACCATTATTCCCTATTGCTAGACATTTTGAAAAAAAAAACCCAGCATAAAAGCTACCCAGTTGCATCTGAACATTTAATAAAATCGTAAAAAAAGAATGTATGTTGGAGCATCACACAGTTACTACCGGATAGATTCTGTTCAAATTGACCATGAATATTATACTGGGTTTTACTGGAGTTTATATAGACTATATATTATCACACTATTTGCTTTGGACGATGAGCAATATTCTGTTTTCGTCTACAGTTTACCACGGGATGGCTTTAGGTCTTAAACCAACTATACCCTGTTCACAATAAGATTAGACATAAACACAAACCTTTTTTACAGTCCCTTCAACCGATTTTGACTTCTATTCCGTAGATGACATTAGAGGCAAAAAAGTGATTACAATAATTACTGTTTACTGCAGTTGCCTACCAACGCAATATAAATCAAAATCGGTTGAACGGACTGTAAAAAAGGTTTGAGTAAATGTCTTATCTTATTGTGAACAGGTAAAAAATAAAACTATATTTTTTTTTTATAAAAAAAATTGAGTAATTAATCATAATGTAATTGTAACAGAAATTTGATAGAAAGAAAAATACTGTTTCAAAAAGGTTTATATTCAATATAATATAACTCCTCCCCTGGCTCGAACACATGCGAAGATTCTCCTGGGCATGCTGAGAATCAAGTTATCCAGCATTTCTTGGGGTAACCTGTCCCATTCTTGAATAGCGGCTTCCCTAAACTCTGGCACTGTCGGGGGACGTGGCTGACGATTCCAAACTGCTCGCTTAAGAGCATCCCACGTGTGCTCTATTGGGTTTAAGTCAGGCGAGCCAGCAGGCCAGTCTAACCTTGTGATGTCGATTCTCGGAGGGCAGCATTAACTCGTTGAGCTCGATGGGCGGGCGCATTATCATCGACCAGTACAAATTGGTGTCCATGGTTTACTCGGAATGGTCCGACGATTCCATCAATAGCAACTGCTCTATACATATACTACCCCAAAAGGACACCGATTTTCCGCCTTGCTAAACTATTCCAGTGGCAGTTCTTTGCCTTTCACGGTCTACTGGTCTCCTCCAGACACGTACACGTCGGTTATCTGGATGAGTACTGATTCGCGATTCGTCAACGAAGAGACAGTTTAGCCAAATGTTTTCTTCTACATTTTGCCGAAGCCTAGCCCACTGCAATCTCCGTCGTTGACGTCGCCGGGAATTCAGAGGTGCTTGCCAAGACCTCCATGCTCGTAATCCAGCCTGGTGCAAGCAATTCCGAATGGTCAGAGTGCTAACTTCAAGCCCAGAGGCGGCCCGAACTTCTGCTTTTAGTTTAGTAGCGTTGATTGTTAAGTCACGGGCTGGGTGGTACCTCTGCAACGTGGTCACTACACAGAATTGGGATAAAGCAACTCTGCATGCTATTTCTCTCGTGGTGTACCTTCTTCCCTGAAAGTTACTATTCTTGCTCGTAAAACTTCTGATAATACTCTTGGCATTTCTTCAATCACAACTTTCCGCGAAAAATTATTTTAAATCCGTTCAAATTGACTAAATCAGATTTCTGAATGAGCGTAAGCTAGAACAGAAAGCCTTTTTATATGGAAAAACAATTGAACTGTTTTATTATTTTATATTCTAAATCTATATTTTTAAGAAATCATAATATAATCTACCGTAACAAAAAAGATTTCGCTGTTTTTCAAAGTGATCACAAACTTTGATGTGTGTTCACATTATTTAATTCCGTTACACTTAGGCCCACCTTTTTTTTTTTCTTTTTTTTTTGTGCGGATAAAATGCTTAGCGCATACCACGCCTTCCGGGGAGACGACATGGTTATGTGGGGCTTGCACCCAATAAAAACTCCGCCTGTGCACCTACTTTCGCCTTGATGGTTGGGCCGCGAGAACTGCTACGCATGATATTCGCAACCCATCCAGCGTGGCCCACTTCAGGGCCCCCTCTTCTTCGCCCGCCTCCGGGCTCCCACCTCCTTCAGCGATGTCCGGATGCACTGGGACATCACCACTGCTCCAAGGACCGTGTAGCGTAGACGATAGAATCCCCGATCTATCGTCCGCTGATCCCTCTTATGGGGGCATCAAGTCGGCATTACGCCGCCTGCGCCTCCCTGCCCTCCTGCGACGAATCGGGTCAGCGAGGGAGTTCGCCTCCCTGACCCGCTCCGCCGCTTCCTTCTGCGAGATTATGTCCTCGCAGAAAGATGAGACCGCTTCCCATACCCTTTCATTGCCGACCATAGCTCTGACCACGACCGGCAGCGACAGGTCCTCTCCAATTTCAGCCATCAGAACACGTCGCTGCGCCTCCCAGGCAGGTCACTGCTCGAGAGTATGCAGGGCCGTGTCCTGGTCGCAACCGCAGTGGTGACACATGGGGGTCGCCTCCCGTCTTGCCACTGTGTGCAAATATTTGCCGAAACAGCCATGCGCCGACAATACCTGCACTAAACGGAAGGACAACGTCCCGTGTCGCCTCCGTGCCTCCGCCTCCGTCCTGTAGGATTGGTTGGATAGCCCCAACGGTCCAATGACCGGCGCTGGGACTCTTCAGCCTCTCCACCCATTGCCTCATGATGGCAGTCTGTGCCTCTCTGCGCCACCTTTTCACCACTTCAGGCGGTGGACCGCTACCGCTCTCCGCTCGAACTTCCATGATTTGTTTATAAACTTCGGCAAGCACTCGTGCCTCCAGATCCCACGGGGGTGTTCCTGCCAGTGCGAACGCCGCCACAGCTGAGATTGTAAGATATCCGCGAACTACCCTGACAGCCATGACTCTTTGCGGTCGCTGCATATGAGCCTTGTTCTGGGCAGTCAGAGAGTCCGCCCACACTGGAGCGTCATACAGCGCCATCGAACGCACCACCCCCGTGTAAAACCGTCGGCAGCTGGCGCTTGGTCCACCCAGATTCGGCAGTAGCCGACTTAGGGCGGAACCTGTGCCGATCAGCTTCGGGGCAAGTCGGCAGAAGTGCTCACCGAAGTTCCATCTACGGTCTAGGACGAGACCCAGGTATTTCATGTGCGTCCGCACCATAATTCGCTCACTACCTAAAGTGGAGGCCCTAGGACCGACCCCTGTGGAACACCACACGTGATAGGCCTCCGCACGATTTGGCCATTGCGTCCCTGGTAGCTGACACATCGCCCCCTCAAATAGTCTGCCACCAGCTGCCTCAAGTACATGGGTACCTTGTGGAACCGGAGCGCTTCTTCGATGCAACCAAATGGCAAAGTATTGAACGCATTGGCGATGTCTAATGATACCACCAACATAACTTCCCGTTGGGCTACCGCATCTATCGCGGGTCGGGTCGGGTCTTGAGCCGCATAATGGCGTCCACGGTCGAACGCTCGCCTCGAAAACCAAATTGGGCATCCGACAAATTTGGGCCAACTGTTTCCAAGTGCCGGACGATGCGGGTAGCGAGAATCTTCTCTAGCATCTTCCCCACCTCGTCCAGTAGCACTATTGGCCTGTAGGCCGAAGGGGACTTTGGAGGCCGTCCCGCCTTTTGCAGCAAAACCAAACGACCTTCTTTCCAAGGTTTAGGGAACCGACTCGACGTCAGACAGGTATCGAATAGTGCCCTAAGCCTATCCTCCATCGCATCCATCGCTAGGGCCAGTACCTTTGCAGGCACCCCGTCTGGTCCCGGGGCGGTGGTTTTTGAACGCGCTCGTAGAATCACCACCCTCATCTCCGCATCTGTGATCGCAGGAGTCTCCTCTTCGACCTTCCGGTCATCAGCCAACGAAGCCATCATCGGAGGTGAGGACCCCGCCCGACCCGGGAAAAGTGCCTCCACGACTTCGCCAATGAACTGAGGTTGGAGGGATTCCGTTAATGGGGGACCTTGAGCACGGAGTTTCTTCCGTGCCATACGATACGGGCGTCCCTAGGGATCGCGGTTTAAACCGTCCAACATCTCACCCCTCGCCAGTTCCTTCGCTCGGAAGAGCGCTAACTGTAGAGCTTCCCGGGCGCTTCGGTAATACTCATACAGTTGGGATTCCAACTCCTCATTACGACGGCGTAGTCTGCTTACTTGTGAGTAGGGCCTCCGTGCGGTAATACAGGCCTTGCGCAGGTCCGTCAACTCTCGGGACCACTAATAGACCTCCCTTTTGAGAGGCCGACTACGCGTACGAGGCATGGAGGCATCGCACACAGCCATTATGGCATCGCGGAATCGGTCAGCCTCAGCGTCAACCCCTGCAATGGAAGACGGTGAAGACAGCCATGCCTAGACAATAGCTGCCTCCTCCATTAGGTCCCTATCAAGCCGTTTCACTGCCCAGCGTGGAAAGTGTCGAGTTTCATAGCGTGGGGATACTCCCGAACCCTGAGAGACGGAGACATCCATACGTATATACAAATGATCCGATAAAGTCTCCACACCCTTCAGGGCTCGCCAGCCCTGCACACGTACGGTGATGGCAGGGGTAGCAAAAGAAAGGTCCACTATCGACCCCCCTTGCCGTCGCACGCACGTATTAGCAGAACCTCTGTTTAGGAGACAGAGACCCGCGGCTATCGCCCACTCCTCGACTGCTTCTCCTCTGGCATCCGTTCTTGGGGAACCCCATGCGTTAGATTTCGCGTTGAAGTCCCCCATGACCATTACTTGGCGCGGCGACATTCGCCGAACTGAGGCTCCCAATCGATCCAGGAAGTCCTCGAATTCGGCCTGGCTCCTGTTTGGGGAGAAATATACTCCGAAGAATATGATATCTCCCCGTGCGACCGCAACATATCCCGGGCCCCTCTCTCTGAGCGGGAGGGGTGGGGAATGATAGGCTATAGAGCCAATGATGGCGACAGAAATGTCCACGTCGCTCAATCAGGACGGGGTGGGACGAAATATGGCTCCGCCGCAACGGCCACGTCGATCGGCCACTCCGCCATAGTTTGAAGGAGTAAGTCCTGTGCAGCGGCAGAGTTGTTTAGGTTCGTCTGGAGTAGATGATGATTACGTCCTGGGTCCATAGTTAGTCTGCAATCATTACCTCCTCTTGCGACTGCTCCAGTCGCACCACATTACTGGGCTGGCGGCTTGCAGCCCTTACCTCCAACGACATGGTTAGCCGGTAGCTTTGCCACTTCGCATAATGGGCAGTGAGGGTCGGCAGAGCATGTCGAAGCTAGATGCCCCAACTTACCACCCACTGAGGTCTGTGTCAGAAGTACACTTATAACGGGTGTGTCCGCTCTTCATGCATTTGAAGCATCTCATGGGCCGAGCTTCCAGGATAATCACTCTGGCAGAGCTCCAGCGTACGAGGAAACGGCCAGCGTCAGCGAGTAATTTTGTGGCCTCGACAGGGCATTGGGCCCAAACAGAAAGAAAGAAAGAAGAAAAGAAAGAAAAAACGTTTATTGACACAGACCATGTGCACACAAAAACAATTTAAAAAAAAAAAAAAAAAAAGGTAAAAATACAGAAATAAATAAAAAACATTATTGTGTACCCCACGGCTGCGCCAAACAGGCCCAGTTCAGCATAAAATGCCAGACCACTTGTGCCTGACGCTGGTTTTCAACTGGACCTTTGGGTGTGACGTATAACGGATGTAAACCAGTTTTATGGAACTAAGTCGATAAATAAATAAAAGGAAACGTGTAGCAAAGAGTGTGTGAGTAAATTAAAATTAAAAAAATAAATAAATAAATAAGTGTAACTTGTGTGTGAAAGTAATAACTACATGTAAAGACTTTAATACCATACTATAAACTACTACTATATCAGTCACGCTCCTAACGCCATTACGGTGGCGAACCGTAATGTCGTCAGCGTCTATATAATCTGTGCAGTTGAATGAGAGCCCAGCCAGTCTTTACTATTACTATACTCTATAGTCTATCTATAGATCTATACTCTATGTATAGAGAACTGACGCCTCCTGGGCCAAGACGTATTGAACCTACTCGGACCACTTCTACAGGGCACCCAGTTCTCCGAGCGATTGCCTTCTGCACATCTCGTCCAGTTATGGAATCGTCAAGGCCGCATATGCGCATTTCAGCACATTTTGTAGGTCTAGAGACGTTGACATCTTCGGCAAAAATTTCCCGTAGCTTCTTCGCAATAAGGTCTACTCCTTTGGTACCCTCAGTCCCTGGAAACTCCAGCAGACGCGCTCCCGTCGCTGTTTGACGAAACCTTACGTCGGTGATGCCCAGGTCTGCCAGGTTCACGTTTTCCTTGGCCCTTGATGTCACCGCCGCGTAGGTCAGCCCCCTCTGCACTGCTTCAGGCTGCAGTGTCAAAACTACTGCAGCCGACCTAGGTGCGTGAAGTTTCCGCTTCCTCTCTATACCAGAACCGGATCCAGTCCCAGCTCCTGTAGCAGATGCCACAGTGTTTGCTGCTAGAGGCTTTTTCTTTTTCTTCCTCCTCTTCCTCTTCCCTTTGCCAGTGGTCTGCCAACCTTCATTAGCAGATGTCGACAGCTTAGGATCCGGTTCCTGCGTGGTTGCCACATCCCGACTAGGGAGCGGGGCGCTCGGCTGCGTCTCAGCCGCTTGGGACACCACTTGAGATGATGCCTGGAGTGCCTCCCGAGAAGCCATAGAGGACTTTTTAGACCTTCTGCTGGTAGTGTTGGCAGCATTCCCAGCAGCATTTCTGATGTCTGTCGCTAATGGTGTACGGTTACTCTTTGCTGGCAGGAGGCGATCCTCAATCCCAGCGAACCGGGCGTCCATCATTTTCCCGATTTTGGACACAGCAGCTCGCAATACCTCATCTGGCGAGGGATTCTCCACGGTTGAGGAGCGCACGGAGTGCGGCTGTGGCTGCGTCAGTTCGAGCGGTTGCCTTCCCATGAAACGATATTCTTCCCGAAGAGCCTCCATTTCTTTACGGAGGGCTCCAACCTCTTTTCGCAACCGGTCGTTTTCCAGTTGCAGCCTCCGAGTCTCTTCCGAGGAACTACTGCTAGCGAGCCCCTCTATCGCCATTCTAATGCGCTCTGCTGCCTCTTTAATGGCCCTTTGGCACGTACCCTTCATATTTTTGGATTTCCGTGTGGTATCCAGAACAACCTGGATATACTGAAAGGCTTCTTTCTCCAGGGCCTCCGCTGAGCCAGCAGAGCTCTCTCCAATTGCAGAGGAAGGACTGCTCTGGGTGCTGACTTGCACATCCATTCTTTCCTCTTCACTCGCTTCGGTGCAATTTTGGCACGTCAGCGGCACGCTCTGACTGTTCGACTCACTGTCTTCGGTGCATGGTGCACTGGAGCCATGCGGCGTACTAGGTCGAATAAACCGACCTTTCCTATCACGCCCCTGCGTGATAGGAAAGGTCGAGCAGTCGTTGCTTTCAAGGGTACTTTCGAAGGCGGTAACAGCTCCCCATTCGATGCTGCATCACGTTGCCTTTTGTGACCGTCACGCCTCCGGGAAACGGAGGGTTGGATAAAGGTCATCGGCACTATTGGCAGCCTTTCCTCTGGTGCGCTCTGCGCCACCGTCTCCTCTATCGGCTCGGAGCCGGAGGGTCCATGGTTATCATGTGGTTGTGATTGTATCGTTAACAGACGAAAGACGGTTGTTGCCCACCCCAGAGTACGGAGGGCAGCCCGCCGAAGCGGGGTGGGATTCCCCGACCGCTGAGCAGTCGGGACCCACCTGGGGACGTTTTTCGCAAAAGTCTTTTTCCATAGTTTTACTTTAAAGGGTGAGGTCCCTATTCCTCCTTGCCTTAACTCATTTTTTTTTTCCTTACGACGTATTTGTATGCCCAAAAAGACTACACAAACCATTTTTTCCTCCACTATGCCATTCAGGGCATAGTAAAAGAAAAAAAGACAAACCCGCAAAGCCCAAAAAGACTTCGCAAAAACTTGAATTTCACCACTGCACCCTCTGAGACGCAGACAGTTCAGTGGAGAAACACTCGCGCCTTACAATTTTTCTACGTGTCACCCCGTTGTTGTCATTGGGGAGACACGCAGAAAAACGCTCCCCCTCGGTCATATTTCGCCACTGGCAACAATGCCCCCCATCAGAAGGACATTATTGCCAGTGCCCAGGGTGCACCGGCCCAGCTTCTACCCTTCCCCACGGACGTATCCGAAAAGGACGAATAGTTGCCAGGCACACGTGGAGGTATATGACCATTGCTGATGGTGACACTGAAAATCGATACGACGAAGCCCAGTGCCACCACCAACAGCACCCCCACTTAGGCCCACCTGAGCGAAGCCTAGCTAACTTAACACAGTTATTATCTTCTTAAAATCATATTATTTTAATATGTTTTTTGTTTGCCTGTTTTGTCCCACTCCTGGGCAAAGGCCTCCCTCCATGCCTTCCATCTTTCCCGATCCTGGACTTCATGTCACCATTTTTCTTTAAAATTTCAGTCATGTTAAAATAATGTAGTTTTGGCGGCTCTGGGATCTTAGACCATGAGTAATGTTATGACAACGTTTCACGGTGTTAAAGCTTATACATTCGAATAAAATATGCATTGGTTTATACATAATTAATTCTGGACACATACAATAAACTTATTATTTTTTATTAATAAAACATCTTGCATTTAAGTACCTTTATAATAAATACCATGCTGATAATATCCCAAAAGGTCGGTTTTTTATATAATAAAGAACTTATAGGTAGGCCCCTCCTTATCGATCAATCCAATTATATGAAGACAATATTTAAGTCTGCGTGGGTGGTTATTAATCACCACTTCTAGACGCAATCACGGAGTGATTCATTCATTTAATTATTAAGTAAATTATATAAGTACCGTTGCTACTTATATAATATTTTAGCCCTCCACAATCGAAATTGTAATTCAATTGATTTCATTAGATTACATTATCTCTCATAAAAGTTTATCAGCCTTTATCAATATCGGAAAAGTACAACAAATAATTATGAACTAAGCTTCGATGCAAATTCAATTCACATCACGTCATGTACCTACGTGTTCAATATTTATTAGCACCAACATGACTATTAGAGGTTTGTATAGACTCATAAACAAAACCTACAATTATAACTCGCGTGTGTTATAATTGTAAAAAAGGAAACGTTTAAGAATGTAGAAGAAATGCAAATAATCATGGCGGCGGGTGGGTAGGTACAATACAAACACACAAAACAAAAGCTTAGGGGAGATGGGGAAACGAGTTAACAATCACATTGTTTGCCCACTTACCCGCTGGGCGGCGGAATAAACGTACCTAAATGTTTACCGAATTGACGATAAAACTTTTATTTTCATACTGAAATCGTTGAATACTGGCATTCTTCAGTTTAACATGGATTTCGTCACTAAGTATTGGCACTTAGCATTTAAATTACAGTAATTCAAATGCAAAGCCATGAAAAATGTTGCTGAAACTACTAAATAGTTTTGTTTTAAGTCTTTGTAAACTACAAAAGGTGCTCCCTCGGTTTTATTAAGACTGAAAAACAGTTTATTTGCGGTGTAATATCAATGAGTACATAAATATAAATATAGCTTAATTAAATTTTTAATCTGATACAATAATACTGATTCAAATTACGATCAACGTTTAATGAAAAACACAAAATAGGCTGTACTTATAGATTCAATCAAAGCGATGTAATGAAAACATTTTTTATTAAAACATTTCTACACCAAGCTGTTTACTCGTGTCAACTTCAATCATCAAATTAATATACTCGTATTATTGAAAGTATATTTATAGTACCTATAAGTAGATACTCAAAGTATAGTATAGGAGTAGTGTATAGGTACTCAATATTATTTAGGTTCAGTACAAATCCAAACGTTTCTTTCTTTACACAAAAGTTCACTTTATAATTATTATGTTATCATTATTTAAACCATCATTATTGTAAAAATGAAATGAACGGCTCGCCAGCAGAGATAGACCCTGAGAGGTTTCCGTTGTATGGCAATAATACCACTGATATAGATTAAGTATTTTGGAAATAAATAAAACTAATGATGAGTTATTTTAATATTCTTTTACGGTAATAGCCATTCTCTAATAATTGAAACATTATTTGTAATATAACGTCGAGTTAGCAACGTACTAAAGTTATGGGCGCAAGTAGGTCTAATAATGTTTTTTTTTAAGTTTGCCGTGTCGATCTTTCCTTCAAACCTTTGAAAAGAGTCGTGACGTCAATGTAAATGGCTGATTTTGCCTTCAGAATTTATGCTGACCATTCAAACTTGATTTATTTATGGAATCAAAGTCTTAACTTTTGCTTGCCCCAACCTTTACTTTAAATTCCTTTGAATACCAAATTATATTTCTTTAGCGAACTAAGTCCGTACTTCAAAGTTTAGGTACAACTGAAATTATTCCTAAAATATTATCATGTGAAGTCAGACATAAATACATGAATAACGATATTTATCAGAGCGTAAAGTTATACTCTATCCCCTTTAGATACGTACAAGCGCTTTGTAAAGTTATAACTACTTTCATGATGAAAAAATTATACGTTTACACAGCTGTTATACATGACTTAACTTTACACAGCAATTAAGCAAGCAAGCGCAGATCAAGCCATACCAAATTGTCAAAATTTGCCAATTGAATAAAAACCTTAATTTTTAGGGTTCCGTACCTCAAAAGGAAAAAAACGGAACTCTTATAGGATCACTTTGTTGTCTGTCTGTCTGTCTGTCTGTCCGTCCATCTGTCTGTCTAGACCCTTTATCTCGGGAACGCGAAGAGGTATCGAGTTGAAATTAAAACCATATACTTAGGTCTACGGTCCCTTGAAGCTGTGAAAAAACTGCTAAGTTAACGTGAACAAAAAGATACGGCTGTTTATGTCGCCGAAAACGTACATTTCGACACTCTCAAGGGAATCAAAATTTATAGAGTACTTTTTGTTGACCTAGAAGTACGAAATTTGGCAAGTAATATCGTCTTATATACTAAGTATAAATACAGGGAAAAGTCTGAAAACTATTCATTTGTTATTAAATCATAATAAATATATTCTTTATTTATAACGAGTTTTTTCCAGCGACTTCGCCCGCGTGAATGTCGGTTATAGTGGATGCAGACGAAGTCGCGGATTAAAAAAAGCTTTTTACAAAAAAGACAACCGCTTTCAAAAACTAAAAAGTGAAAAAGAACTTTAGCACAGAACACACATTGACTTTAGTTTCGAAATTCAGTGGCTTTGTTCTGTTTGTTGTTTTGTATTGCCACCGACTTCCGAAACTAAAGTCAATGTGTGTTCTGTGCTAAAGTTATTTTTCACTTTTTAGTTTTTGAAGGCGGTTGTCTTTTTTGTAAAAAGCTTTTTATTTTCCGCTTTTTAGTACCTCCTTCCCATCCAAATCTATTAAGAAGAGATTGAAAGTTAACTACTCCAAAGATTCAAGAAACTAAAACGTCGTCTATGAAATTTTTTTGGGTATTTCTTGATTTTATCAAAAAGTGCTGAATCAATTTCGATAAAATTTATATGGAACCACCCCTGAAGCATACCCTGTCCATATAAAAAAGATTTTTCAAAATCGGGTTACGTTTGCCGGAGAAATCGCGTAACAAATCGCACAAATACTTGATGCAAATTTAAGACTTATACGGTTTTCTCATGGATTCCATTGTTAGAACTGGACCAAATTAAAGTGAAACCACAGGGGAAGTACTAGCTTTCAAATAAAAAAAAAATCATCAAAATCGGTTCACCCAGTCCAAAGAAATCAGGTAACAAACATAAAAAAAAAAAAATACAGACGAATTGATAACCTCCTCCTTTTTTGAAGTCGGTTGAAAAGTAGCCTAAGGTCCTTCCCCAGGGTTCAAGCTATCTTCATGCCAAATTTCATTAAAATCGGTTCAGCCGTTTCATCGTGAAAGCGTAACAGACAGAGTTACTTTTGCATAAATTATAATATTATCATAAAAATAATAAATAAATCAATACAATACGGCTATGTGGATATTAGTATGGATATGTACCTACAAATTGGTACGGAACCCTCGATGAGCGAGTCCGATTCGTACTTGTCCGGTTTTTTTTTTGTAATAAAGTTGAAATTCTATCAAAGAAATTTGACAGATTGTTGTAGCTTGATGTGCTGGCTTTTGTACCAATTCCACTAAATCAGTCTCACATCCTCATTCGCTAAGAGTCAGGTCTCTTTTTCGTTAGCAGTGGACCTAAGTCCACCGTGAGGCCCATTGCGTGTTGGTGGCAGGACATGTCTTAATTGTTTTCGTTGCTAGGTCATAAATAATCATCATCTGCCTAACCTATTTCCTAACTATGTTAGGGTGGGCTTCCAGGCTAACCGGATGCAGCTGAATTCCAATGTTTTACTCACTTGGGAGTATGTCATGCTCACTTGAATGTCACGCTGGCGGTGGTGCATTTGGATCATTCGGTTCCCTTCAAAATGGTTGAGCTAAATGATGCCGATCCGTGTCTCATGTTCGTGAACGGGCGCCGTTAGTTGGTACTGGTCATCACTTAGCTGCCTCGGTTATTCTAAATTTGTTGAATTGCTTAATATGATTATATTTTCATCTAGACCTCTTTTAACGTACACGACTTGTTACATTGTTCTCACATTGTACCCCTACAACTGTACCCCTATCACAGTGTTGTGATTCAATATGAATGATGTAACCGGAATTTGTAACATATTGTTGATTTTAAAAGAGTGTTCATGGAGTTTCTTGCTCGTTCTTCTCCATAGAAACCTACTGTTTGGAACAAGCAACTAGCTTTAACTTTCTGACTGACTGACTCTGACATTTATAATCTACGTCGCCGCGATTTTCTTAGGGAACTATTTAAAAATATTAATATAATGACAGTGCCTTGCCAATTAATCAATGAAAATATTATGTACGTAAGAAAAAACCTACATTTATTTAATAAAGTTAGTGATAGACATAATACTAATACTAGAAACAAAGACAAAATAGCTCAACCATATTTTAGATTGTCTAAAGTTCATAAATCTTTTATGGTGTTCTGTGTTAAGTGTTATAACAAAATTCCTAGTGATATATTGCAACTAAATGAAAGAAAATTTAAAACATATATTGAAAGTACACTCTGTAAACAAGCATATTACAGTTTAGAGGATTATATCCATGATAAGAATGCTTGGAAACATGCTGGTCCGGGCTCCATGGGACAATCTACAGTCTAGGCAAAATCAAACTGATTGCTAATTAAAACTACTTAATTTATACTTAGTATGTACATTATATTTAATTCTTGCTTTGGGTCACACACTGGTTCATAGGTTCATAGTTTGTTGAAATGTATGGAGTGGTTGTCTACTTTTACAATAATTGTAAATAATAATATGTGAACACTATACAACTTAGCTGTCATTCTTTATCTTGTAATACTTTGTACATACTTCAATATAGTGTTTTTATGCAAGGTTATGTAACTGTAAACTGTAAATGCAAAATATTGTACACATTTATTTTTGAAAGAGTTAAGTATGGAGTTTCTTGCCCATTCTTCTCCATACGAAACTACCTTTTGGAATGGGCAACTAGAATCAACTTTATATTTTTTTATTATGACGTTCAAAAGTGCCTTTTCAATGGTCTAATTGAAATAAATGATTTGACTTTGACTTTACCTGTAAATGGTTTATTTGAAATAAATGATTTTGAGTTTGAGTTTACATAGAGCGAGTGCCTATCTGACTTCCACAACCCAATTTCTGAATAACACGATACCCCTTGGTAAGACTGGTTGTCAGATTTTTTAGCTTCTGATTGCTTACAACGGCTATCAAAGATATACGAATGACAGCCAGGACCGCGGCAAGCGTAACCGTACGGCTATTACTTAGCCACAAACTTCTCATAAATAATCAGTCTGATTAATAAAAATACCAAATATAATACCTCATCTATCAAACCAGTAACCCTAAAAATAACGTGCATTTGAAACCAAAACTGAAACATTTAACAACCGCGTCCTTGAAAAAGCGGGCACACGTGAATAGGCCGGGGTAGACGGTAGCATTGGACTGCAGAACGAGGTCAAGGCGAATAAAGCCTTCGATTAACGTTTCCTTATTCAAACACGATTTCTTTTACAACCCTGTGGCTTGTATTTATTTTTAGTGTTTGTGACTTGGATGACGTCACTCGGTTTTCCCTTGGAGCTTTGGACGATGGGGTTGCGTGCGTAGATGTGCATTATGATTTGAGGGTTGGAGCATAAACAACGTACGGTGTATGTTACCGTATTATCGTTTTTAAAAAGGGTTGGTTTAATTAAGTGAACCTAGTTAGTTTCTGTGATCTTTAATTTTTTAACCGACTTCAAAAAAGAGGAGGTCGTCAATTCGGATGTTTGTACTTTTTTTATGTATGTTCGGGCATAATTCCGTCATAGATGGATCTGCAAAATTCTTGTTTTGTTCGAAAGGGGTTTATTCCGAAATGGTCCCATATAAATTTTATCGAAATTGATTCAGCGCTTTTTGAAAAAATCAACAAAATCCCATCAAAATTTCATAGATGACGTTGATTCTTCAATTTTTGGAGGACTTTCAATCTCTGATTTAACTGTAGTGTCGCCGTTTCTCAATGGATTTGGATGTGATGGCGATACTAAAAAGCGGAAACAAAAATTTTTATCAAATAAAAAACAACCTTCAAAAACTAAAAAGTGATAAATAACTTTAGCACAGAACACACATTACTTTAGTTTTGGAAATCGGTGGCGATGGCGATGTTCTGTTTGTTGTTTTGTATTGCCACCGACTACCGAAACTAAAGTAATGTGTGTTCTGTGCTAAAGTTATTTATCACTTTTTAGTTTTGAAGAGTATTTTTTTGCATTTATTATTGTTAAGTTTGCCCCTACTAGAAGTTTTTCTCCTATATAATGGATGCGTTTACAAACTTTTTTTTTTTTGGTTTTACTTCATGCGCAATGGTACAAAGGCGGACTTAATATGCCTTAGCATTCTCTACCAGTCAACCAAGGGTGGTGAAGAGATAACATGGCAGGTGCATTACAAAATGTAATACTTAAAAAGTAAAAAACAAAAAAACACCCGGAACAACTTCTTGTAGACCATGCAAATGTTTGTACCGTACGGGAATCGAACCCACGACTCGCAGCGGAGCAGCTAATTGCTCAGCCACTAAGCCAACCATGACATCAATATAATTATGTCAAGGTCTTTATAATTTGATAACACGGTTGGCGCAGTGGCTGAGCGATCGACTGCTGCGCAGCGTGTTGCGGGTTCGATTCTCGCCCAGAGTAAACATTTGTGTGATGAGCACTTGTGTTTGCCTTGTGTCTGGGTGTTGTTTATCTATATATGTATGTATTTAAAAGAAAAAGTATTTTGTGTATGTATATCAGCTGTCTGACACCCATAGTACAGGATCTCCCTAGTTTGGGGTCAGGTGGCCATGTGTGAAAATGTCCCCACATATTATTATTATTATATATTATTATTATAATTTTGTCCATTATTTTTTCCGTCCATATGTAAGTACTTAAGTATACCTTTAAATGTGAAACGTCAACTACTCGTCACCTGGCGAATCTTCGCTAAAATCTATTCTTAACCGCCCACCCGGGTTGCTTTCCTTTCCGATAGTTACTTATTATAATAATTCCTACTATAATTACCGACTAATTTCGTTGCGGGATACAAGACAGTGTTATGTTTCTCCGGAACTCGTCGAGCTTCATTGACTCGACGCTTTTCTAGTGGTCGCCACTATTGATTCTGGCTTACAGAAGTATAGTTTGAGAAAAGTGTGGCGGGTTTGTCCCATAAAAAGAAAATACTGACAAGTACCACTAAAGTACACTTTTGTATGCGGGAGAGTAAAACTGTAAAGAAGTTTCTGAAGCAAAAACTACGTTTACTGAAATCTGACTTAAAGAAAAAGCAAGAAGTTAAGTGCACTGTGCGCGTTGCGTGATTAGTGTTGCAAATGCAACTGTCAGTTCAAGCTCTACTAGATGCCAATTACGAATGCAAAGCTAGGTAGGTATTACGTTTGAATACGAGCTTTGTAGTTTCATGTTTAGAGAGAACTTTATACTTTATGAAGTCACTATAAATATTGTCACTATTTATCATTATAAATATTGTTTAAATTTTAGTTATAAGAAAATATTTGTACACCAAAAATGATATAATGTATGAGACCATGACAAGCACAACACCTTATTGTACTATATTCTTACAAATAAACTATTCTTTCTTTCTTTCAAAGTATTCACCACATAATTCTGTTTATAAAACCATTAATTATAATATAAATATCAAAAAATAGTAATATGTCGCCAGTATTCACAGAAAACGGAATAAATGGGACATGGTATTTATTAAAAAAATGTGCGGTCAGGGGACCGTCGTAAGGAACAAAGTTCCTTACGTACGTGTCTGTACAAAAAAAAAAAAAACATACTATACCGGCCGCGTCCGGCCGCGAATAGCACCACCCCATTTCTACCCACGGGTGTCGTAGAAAGCGACAGGGATATTGAACAGAGGATGGGCTGCAGCGTCCTTCTGAGTACGAAGTACGATCGCCAACCTACATCGGCCAATCATGGCGATTACGGCTAAATCCCCCCTCGGGGGGACGGACCTATACCCAGTAGTAGGCGTGTAAAGGTTGGCATGATGATGATGATATATATAAAAATATATATTTAAAAATAATAAATATATCGTGTGCTCATTTGTTTGTAATAGGCTCTATACACGCACACATACAAACACGCATTTCGTTACGTGACGATTTCTACTAATTCGCATTATCTCCCTGTAAGTCGCGTTAAGGAACTTCGTCTCAAAAAAAAATATTTGCAAATATTTGTGTAAAATTAATAATAGTATGTGAGGACATTTCATACACCCCAAACTAGGTCGACCCTGTGGCAGACAGTTGATATACATACACAAATACATAAATAGATACGTATATAGATAAACAACAACCAGACACAAGGCAAACACAAGTGCTTATCACACAAATGTTTACCCTGGGCGGGATACAAACCCACAACACGCTGCGCAGCAGTCCATCGCTCAGTCACTGCGCCAGCCGTGTCGTCAATTTCAATTAAATTACACATATGTATATTCAGATTACGGTTTCGGACATGCCGAAAAAATAAAAAAAAAGTCTTACATTTTTGGCAAACTTATTTTAACTAAGTTTCACTATGTTAGTAATTCTATTGTAAGCTGTATGTTAAAGTGTGTTTGTTTCTAAGTATAGGTACCATTCATTAATTTTTTATTCCAGAATCACAGAACGCTGTTTTTTTGGTTCTGTGGCAAGAACCCCTCTACACATGAAGGCCTCCTCCGCCATCTTTAATTAAATGAATATATATGAATCATGTACGACACATCATTAACTTTTGATACATACTGTACGTATTCTCGCAACAAATATCCTGTTTAACCTCTCTCCTCACGTTTATAATTTGGCGAATACTTCCTGCAACATAATTTCAACTTGCCACGACAATGCCTCGGGATAAAAGGGTGTGACAGAAAGACAGTTCCGAAAGAGTTCGGTTTTACCAATTCTTTACGAAACACTTAAAATAACCGAAAGAAAGGAAAGAAATAACACAAAAGAAATGTTAGCTTCCTTACCACGGAGAAGATGTGTTTTAAAAAGAGCGCTTTGACAACAAAATACTTCCACATCGCTGTCGTTTCGTAACGTCTACAGTATGACTTTTACACAGGCTTTGAATGAATGACATTGGTGCCAATTCTGTTGTGCACGAACTAATTTTAAGCTATTTACATCTCTTTCTCTCCAATAAAACAAGAAAAAGAAATATATTAATAAGAGCTGTCAATTTAGTTGATCTAAAATGTTCATACAATATAGTTGTCATTTCAGAACGTATTGATTAAAAACACGGCGTAGTTCAAAGGAAAAACTAATTTGACATCTCTAACTCAGTCCTTGTCTGTCGCCGTCCTTTTCTTCAGCTGCCTGGTAGTAAGAGATACCAAAAACCTAATTTTAGTTTAGTTTGTGAACAAGGGAATCGGCACCAATTTATCAATACATTGAGCTAAGTGTGTCTTAGACAGGTGACCAATCACCAAGTATCGGCGGCAATCCTACAGTATGACAAGTTTATGTTTACTAAAACATAAAAATTAAAAATCCTGACATAAACATAAATGAAATCTATGAAATACGATTTCTATATGAAGACACGATTTGAAAAGATTTTATAATGTAAGATTTCATAGTTCATATTTCAAAATTCTTCATTAAGGTAAATAATTATCGTTACTTGGTCCCTAGTTTTGGTCTTGGTCTATCTATGAACAGTATATATCTTATCTTATGAAATCTTATCTTCGTATAGAAGATTTCATAGATTTCCTTTATTTCTTAATGACGCTGTTCTCATTATCAATGTTACATTATGTGGAACAAATGTCCTCAAACCTATGTATATGGCAACTTCTTTTTTATACCGCGACGGTATCAGTATACACATGACTGCTGATGTACTTCCACTTGATTAATTCCTTAATCGCTCACACCCACCTGAATACAGGGAAAAGCTAATTTTAGCAAGATGTTATAATTAACCAATCTACTGGCAGATTAAATTCTGACATAACAAATTGAAATTGAAAATGACACAATACAAAACAGCTATGGGCAAATGTAGGTTAAATACACATCACAGCATATTACTATGTATATAGCCCGTAATTACTTCGATACATGAATCAATATGCAAAGATTGGTGGATAGCGAAAAATCAATATCCGCTTTCGTTCCAAGGTGACAGTGGAACGTTCATCGATTCTCTTGTAATATTTCATTACGTAAAAAATGTCGTATTAATAAGGTCGATCATGAAAATTAATGGCCGTAAAGCACGCACAATTACACACTGACCAAGGTGACTGAAAATAGGCTGGAGAGAGCACGAGTGGGGCCCATTATGTAAATGCGTGTGTTTCGTCACAATATGCAAAGGGAATTTCAAAGGATCTCAAATCTCCCGCATAATTAGGTGGAATATACACATTATACACCTCAAGCAGTACAATTTTGCACCCGCCAAATGAACGTATTAAGTTCTTATGCGCGTCATGTGTCTTGCTCCTTTTCTTAATGACGCGTGTAATATGCCTATCGAAACCGACACGATGTGCGTAGCTTTACTCATCCGTGAAATCGCAATTCTGTACTTGATTAGTTGCTTGATTTGTTTGGTAATGATATAGAAACTTGTACTTCGTAGAAATACTAGCCATAGTTAAACGAGCTTCTCAAACTAGCCTTTTGATGTGAAGACCCTCGTTAAATATAGGTCCTACCTATAGAAGGTTTCCTGGACAGCAACGTACTACCGTAAAGGGTTCGGTCAGGGTTGAGATAAAGGCAATATAAAGCGCCATCTATCACGTTGAGCGTGAAATTCCGGCGCAACGTAAACGTATGGAGAGCGAGCTCTATCCGCGATGATTGATATCCGATCAAGTGTACGTATCTCTGATCACCCCCATATTTTCATCCGTACCAGCAACTTGCAGGCCCGACCTTGCCTGACACTATCTCATCTCCTCGATCTCTACCGGTAGATACCTATGAGCTTAATCAAGATACATAGGTATGAATGTTGATGCCGTTCATGACACACATAGCAACGGTGTGCTGCATTTAAAAGGTGCAACGGTGCATAAGCTTCATATACCAGCTCATCGGGTCCGGACCGTACAGTGACAGCGGCGACACATTTCTGTCTCAGTCGGTTTCAACAATATTATGTATTATACAATATTATGCGGCAAAACGGCTGGCACAGTCTAAGATTTAAATCCTGGATTCCGTCATATTTCTTGTCTTTGTGAAAATAAAATACTCAAAGTAACATGCTATATCTCATTTTACAGAAAACTGCTGTAAAATATGAACCCATAATATTAAGTAAAAAATATAATGTCAGGCAAAATATTACTGAAATGTTATCCGCGAAAATATTTTAGGGACCGTAATAATGTTCAGGATTATGACAAACAACCCTATTATCATTCCCGGTACCTCTGTCCGTAGTTCCTATATTACCGAAAATACCTACCCCTAAAGCCAAGGCTTTGCTGGGATTTTATATTCTCCCATTCATCTAAAATCAAGATTTGCCTAAGATACGTTATTGCCGAAAGGTGAACTTTAAATCGATACTGTTTTCCCTCATCCTAACCCTTTTACCCTTTCTTATAAAAAGGTCAAATGTGGTTTTATCATCACGCTTTATCCCAGGCTGGCGGGTTTGTGGTGTCGGGATAGCTATACCGGCATCAAATTGCTCGTGGAGATTTGTTTACTGTAAACACACGCCCGCCCTCGTATAGGTCAAAATATGTGAGATTTGTAATTAGTCGCCTGTTCTCACAAGCACTTATTCCCGAGATACTCAATTAAACTTTATCCTATAAAATAAATTTCGTATTCGTTGAGTGATGTGCTGGTTCATCGTAAATTCTTATCGCAAATATTTGAAGAAACTAAGCATGGATTCCCGTCCTTAGCCAGCGTTAAATTTGTAGGATGACCCACTATTAATTCTGGTTTCACGACAGGCCATTTAAATAAGTTCATGATGTTTATGGAAGCATATTTGTTGTAAAGGGATCTTTGTGGTGTGTTAAGTGAGTGAAGATACTCTGTGTCTATTCACACGTCCACGTAATTAAATTTTCTGCTTTCTGTTAGCAGAATCACACTTCTGTCATCAATGTAAGGGAAAAGTCAACCCACATTAGGAAGGCTTTTTGCTAATGTGACAAAACACTAATTACAGAAGTAGTAGTCACGAAAAGTCGCGTGCTGTACGAGTAGATAGTTGCCAGTTATAAGTATAGGACTATAGATACTGTTATATATGTTACGCCGTTCAAACGTAAATGTATGACAATGAAGTTCTGTTTATAAGTTAAAATAAACATATAACATATTTTCTTTTTCAGTTCAAAGAACTGAATTACATTTATATAAAAAAAATTGATTCTGCCCGCTACTTCGACTGCATAGTCGTAATGCGAAGTCTAAAGCCCGTCACAGACGTAGCTATAATATATATTAATATAATTCATAGCAAGGCATATTACGATATATTTTCTATAGTAATCTTTGAATGACCACAGACGCAGCTATAATATATATGTCGGAGATGGTTTTTAATCTCAATTATTATTGTGGGTAGTCAACTAAATTTGTTATGATTTGTTTCTCTTATTGTTAATTTAAGTGATTTTACTGTCAATTATTGTCTATTAATTCGAAACATGATTTATTAAGTACTCAGTGTATGCACACTGATTTGTGGTTACTTTATTTCGATAATTGTTATCGATGGTTTTATTCAAAACAATTGTTCACACGTTACTTTGAATGTAAAACGAATTACTTTATGAAATCACTATTGTTTATTCATGACAATTATTATTGTGTTATTTGATTACTTTATAATGTGATCTTATTAGATTTAGCACATTTTAGTGTTTTGTATCAAGTAAACGCGTGACGCACTTCCGTGCGCCAGTGGGCAGACTTGTTATGGAGAGGTTGCAAGGTGGGGGCATCGCCTTATAAAAGAGCGTGCACTCCGTAAGTACAGCAGTCGATCCTCGGATTCGACTCAGAAAAGAGTTCCTGCTCCCGACAATACTGTCGGTTTACCTGGTACAGCGCTGCTGTATATTCACATAGCTGTATAGGCTTGCTGCTAGCGAGCGATACACTTTGTATTTGGGTGGCTTATGCTACTGTACGAACTATAAACCTTAAGGGTTTGTTCGTTTATCTTTGGGTGGCTTAGGCTGCTGTACGAACTGTAAACCTTAAGGGTTTGTTCGTTTATCATTGGGTGGCTTAGGCTGCAGTACGAACTGTAAACCTTAAGGGTTTGTTCGTTTATCATTAGGTGGCTTGGCCACTGTACGAACTGTGGGACCTTAATGGTCTGTTCGATTAACTGTATTGTTGCTGTACCTTTAACTTTATTCTTGTTACTTATTACCATTTGTATTGTGTTTTCTTTATGTAGTGTGTAATTATTTTTACAGGTCAAGTTTATCCCTAATGGGATAATGGGAACGCCTATAGTCCTGACGATGTACTATACCGCTCGGCACTCCTCCTCGCTCGCTCCTGACGATCCTACATATATCTTTATTACGTCACCAAAATATGTGGACAGATATAGCAAGGCATATTAATATGTATTTCAAAAATGTGAAACAAATAATGACCGCATTACTACCGGCTACCGTGTGTGTTTTTTTTTATTTTTTTTCCTTATCCTAGAGTTCATCAAAAGGATGAACCCTAATCTTATTACAATCTAGCCTTGTACATAGACTAATAAGTTACTTAATTAAAACCTAAACTGTTATACTGACTTTACTAAGAATGTATCCAATGGCACTTTTCTTATTGTCTCTATTAAGGCGAATACACTTCGTTCTTGTGTTTATTTGGTAACACTTGTGCTACCTACCACTATTCACTTTCACTAACACAAAACACTAACTCGAACGGCTTTGTTCTTTTTAGTCTTCTCACCATGTCCGTGTGGTCTAAAAGCTGGATCGCCTCGACGTTCACATGATGATGAAGTCTCTGTTCGTGAGATTCTGCAAATTTTTGTATCACTTTTTCCATGAAGGTCATCATTTCGTATGTACACGGGTGCATTTACAATTTCCGTAGTACTTTGTTCTGGAATCATTGTATGACTAATACATTGGTCTGTTTGGTGCAGCCCCACAGCTGAACACTAAAAGTCGAAACTGGCATCAGGACTTGTCTGTATAACAACAATTTGTTTTGCACGGACAGCACGGAGTTTCTTCCAAGCAGCCAATACATTCTTTTGAACCGTAGGTCGAGTTCATCTTTTTTCTTCTTGACATGGCCGTGTGTGGTGGCTAGCTATAATATATATTATAGCTACGTATATTAATGTATATAATACCTACGTGTGACGGGCTTAATACGTACCATAAAACATATAGTACGACACTCGGCAATGGTGTACGGCCTTCTATCAGTGAAAGATTTTTGAATTCGGATAAGTAGTTTCGGAGATTACCTGCTACATTCAAACACACAAACTTACAAACTGTACCTCTTCATAATATTAGTATAGAAAAGATAGATAATATTAGTGAAGAGAGTTAGATTTCAAAGTCTTTAGATCCCAAACCAGATTAGTACATCGACTGCCGATCTGTTGGATTATCATAAAATGAAGCATTGTTCGTATTTGTTATCTACAACACGAGGTACTTATATACAATCATAATTACATAAAAAACTTTTTACTAAAAGTTTAAGTTTTTATGTTCCACTTTTTAGTGCTTCCTTATCACCTAAATCCATTAAGAAACGGCACCACAGTTACAACAGGGATTTACGAAAATCCTCCAAAAAAGATGGAGGAAACGAAAGCGTCTTCTTCTATGTATATTTTTTTGGTTTTTGTTGATTTTTTTTTATCTCTGGAACGCGTGGAGGTATCGAGTATATAAAATTAAAATCATATACTCAAGTCTACGGTTCCCTGAAGCTGTAAAAAAATCAACCTTTTCTGATAACGTGACAAAAAAGATACGGCCGTTTATACCGCAAACAACGTATCTATATTTCGACACTGTCAAGGGAATCAAAATTGATAGGGTACTTCCCGTTGACCTAGAACTATGGAATTTGCCTAGTAATATCATCATATACTACAAGTACAGGGAAAAGTCTGAAAACTTTACATTTGTAATGAAATCATAAAAAAAATATAGTCTTTATTTATAACTAGCTTTTGCCCACGTTAACGTCCGCGCGATTGTCGGCTATCGCGGATGCGTGGATTACAAAGTAGCCTACGTCCTTCCCCAGAGTTCAAACTGTCTTCATACCAAATTTCATCAAAATCGGTTCAGCCGTTTCATCGTGATCAGTGCAGCGTTACAGACTTTCGCATTTATAATATTAACAATGGATTAAAGTATGGATAGTTGGCATGGATTAGCATGGAGAAATGGATATGTACCTTCTTTTTTGTACGGAACCCTCGGTGGGCGAGTCAGACTCGCACTTGCCCGGTTTTTATTATTAACCCAGATGAAAACAGTATAATATTATCATGTTTATCTGTCTGTGGCTTCGTAGTTCACAAACGGAGGGGTCTATATGAGCACGTTTTTTTAATATAGGTATGCTTAATTTAGTGGAGAATGTTTTTAGCTATGTACGATGAAGATATAACAAGCTAATACTAAAATGTCAGCATTTATCCATGATGATCAAAGGAATTTCTAACACAAATGTCGTCATTCTAGCAAAATTTATTAAACTTGTTAGTTTTAATTAAAAGTAGGTATCTATTTACGTTTTGCGTAGCGTATTTTCTAGTAATTTAAAAAAAAAAAAACTAAGTTTTAAATTTTAAAAACACATAAAATCCTCTAAGAAAAAAAATGTGTTTTTAGGCCCTTTTACTTTATTCCTCCCACAAGTGGATATAATTCAGAATTAATAAGATTGATCGAAACATGTATATTTAAGGAGGAGCAATCCAATTATGTCCACTATGGCAGTTTCTCGTAACCTTTACCATTAAGTTCATTACATAGTAGATACTACTTGGTTCCGTACTTTCTATTATCAGAAAAGTTTTGTTCTCCTAAGGGGAGGGCTTCGTTTGCTCTTTGGATACTAAGTAGACGTATACTTGTGTGTTTCTTTGAATCTGTGTCTGCTGGTTAAGAAAAGTTTATACATAAAGACGACGGCATAATTGTACTGTGAACGTTATTATTTCTATGAACATTGTAAAGACGTTATACTTGTTTTTTTTTTCATTTCAAAGAATTTCTTAATATAATTTTCAGGTAAATTTTAATTAGATTTATACACGGATATCTATGTATACGAGAGGTTAATTATTTTCGAAGTATAAATATACGGAAAAAACGCTGCTTCGGGCGTAGAACTGCTGACACACGTTTTTTCATTGTGTTGCTACCTACGGCCAATGTCTCCATAGTCATTTATGTCAACAGTAATTTGGAAAGCTTAGTTGAAAATGCTCTGCAATATTTTCAGATATGCTGGAAGTCGGTACTAGCCTAGTTAAGCTGTTTGATATTATAGTACAGTTAACATAAGGTCATGATCGTATTCCCTGAAAAATTACAAAGCGGCTTACTGAAGTAACCGCATATTGTTTAATAGATATAGTCATCATCATCATCATCAGCCTGAAGACGTCCACTATTGAACAAAGTCCTCCCCCATAAAGGGGGGGGGGGTGCCATGATCCCCACGTTTGGCAGGCGTAATAGGTATAGTATTAAAGTAAAATGCAAACCTAGGTCACAGATATACAATAGTAGTTGACCCGGCAAATGTTGTTTTGCCATATAAAAAAAAAGAAAACAAATAGCCTACGACTTATTCTCAGACCTACCAAATATACATAAAAATATCATAAAAACCGGTCATCATTTATGGTAATATTACTGAAAATAACAAATAATATCATAATATGATTTTCAGTAATATTACCGCGTTTGCGTGGATGGGTAACCCCATCTACGCACAAATATTTACGTTTTTAGTAAGATGATGCAATTTAGCACACATGTATATTTCTAAATATCAAAATCACGCAGAGTGGCGAGAAAATCTAGTAGATTTTAGCTCAACTTTGAAATAGTTGCGTTCTAGTAGCAGTAGTGGTTTGGCTACGGCGTAGCAGTTCAAGCTACGGCGTAGCGGCTACGAAGTAGCCAGAGATAGTTGCACCATTTCTTATTATCAAGACACACTGTAAAATACTGTATGTTTAGGCACCCGTACATCTCGCCTTTCCGCAACTGCACTTGGTTCTTGAATATTGCATGCAGTTTGATATTATGCGCCATTTGATATTGAAGCTTCTATTCTTTATAGATACGTTTACGGTGATAGTTACAACATCGGTTCACAATTTATACACTTGATTCAAAATCTAGTGAGTTATTGATTAGTACTAGTGTTCTGTAAGTACTAGTAATTATTATGTACTTAGTTCATCCATGTCATTAGACGGTAATTGTCCCGTTTTTGTGTTTAAGGGCGCGTATTCGATTTAGCGCAACTCAAAATCTAAATGATTGCTAGAATGGCGTAGCAGCATTGACACACACTAGTACAACACAATGGTCGGTTTGTGTGCATCAGAAAAAGAAATCCGCACAAAATAAGCACGAATCATTGAAATTGATCGGCAAACGACAGCGCGCGATGTTTTACAGGGCTTCTTTAAATAATTGTCTAAAATAAATGAGTTCGTATAACGGACAAAAAAATATTTTGTATATTAAGCATAACCTTTATTTTCATAAAATAAATTTATCAGTTATGCTTTTATTCAAATACTGGTGAAAAAAATTTGACAAAGTGAAGTTTTTTAATACACAACAGTAATATTCGTAATTTTGGCTCTGTGTCTGACTTTAAGACTGTATATCCTGTTGAAAAAACGCATAAAACATAATATTTTGGCGTACTGTAATGGTTATATTCGTCCTGAAAGTTAACTCTGACGTCTATTTTCGTAAAACGCTATGATTGTCTTCGCTTTAAAAAACCATAATAAAAAAGTATACTTTTACTCTGTAGCTGTCTAAATCAAGACTTAATCTTTCTTAAAACTGTAACATGAAGTTTTCGTCACGAATCGAATACACGCTCTTAAGTAATTCGGCATTTCATGCGTAGTCTTAGATCAAATTCATGCAATGGCGGTAATTATATCTATTTAATTAATTTACATTTTCAGCCTCTCTATATGAATAATAATTTAAAATGGCAACACATATTTAACTCCATTATACGAAATTAAATTAGACAGGCCGCGTGCATAATTATTTTAACAGCTATTTATTTTCAGATAGTATGTTGTTTACTCTGATACTGACATTTTAACGTTCATTTTGTATTTAACCGACTTCAAAAAGGAGGAGGTTATCAATTCGAATGTTTATATATATATATATATATTTTTTTATGTATGTTCGGGCATAACTCTGTCATATATCGACGGATTTGCAAAATTCTTTTTTGTTCGAAAGGGGTTTATTCCGAAAAGGTCCCATATAAATTTTATCAAAATTGGTACAGCCCTTTTTGAGAAAATCAACAAATTCCCAAAAAAACTTACTTAGACGACGTTCTAGTTTCTTCAATCACTGGAGGACTGGTTTAATGAATAGTTAGCAATAAGTAAAATTTAGAATTAATTTAAATATTACATTATAATCAGTTCAGTACGGTTAAGCTACGCTTGTCGCCATTAGTCTGTAGATGGGTGATCATCCCTGTCATATCGAGTTCCCTCCGTGCCTCGGAAAATACGTAAAGCCGTTGGTCCCGGTTGTCATTTGTAGATCTTTGGCAGTAGTTATGGGTAGTCAGAAGCCAGAAAGTCTGAAAACCAGTCTTACTAAGGGGTATCGTGCTACCCAGTATAACTGGATTGTGGAGGTCCGATAGGCAGTCGCTCCATGTAAAACACTGGTATTCAGCTGCATCCAGTTAGACTGGAAGCCGACTCCAACACAGCCGGGAAAAGGCTAGGCAGTTGACGATTCAGTCTCATAGGAACGTTTGTAATTTAAATAATTCTATTTTTTTAAACCGAATCCTTACGCCAATATTTAACTCATGTCCATTTTATATTTGATTAAGTCTATCAAGACTCAAGTGTTCAAGGTTACGACTCAAACTTTTAACATTTCTTTTCCAATA
Source organism: Charanyca ferruginea (assembly GCA_947361185.1). NCBI lineage: Eukaryota > Metazoa > Arthropoda > Insecta > Lepidoptera > Noctuidae > Charanyca > Charanyca ferruginea. Next base: position 11,517,155 of record OX376059.1, on the reverse strand, counting down.
TTTTTACGAAGATCAAAAATCGAGACTTAACAAAATTCTCAGAAGTTTGAACAAGTTGTGCCTACTAGACCGGATTAATGTTGAATAGTTCGCGAAAATCAAGTAAACAAGTAGCCCTTGAAAAGTTTTGTTAAAGACTAGCGTCGAATTCGTATTTCTACATAGAACTTGGGATTATCTAATGAAATTACAAAGGGGTCTTCTTCCAAAGGTAGGTAGTTAGGTACTACCTACCTTTGGAAGAAGACCTCTTTTACAATTGTAAGTATTGGAGGAGCTCGCATCTAAGTTAAAGCCGTACAGATCGGTCGGTCAAAGGTTAAGCTACGCTAGCCGCGGTCTGTCTGTGGACGGGTGACCATCCCTTTCATACCGAGTTCCCTCCGTACCTCTGAAAGCACGTAAAGCCGTTGGTTCCGGCTCTCATTTGTAGATCTTTGGCAGTCATTATGGGTAGCCAGAAGCCAGCAAATCTGACAATCAGTCCTACCAAGGGGTATCGTGTTACCCAGTAACAGGGTTGTGGAGGTCCGATAGGCAGTCGCTCCATATAAAACACTGGTATTCAGCTGCATCTGGTTAGACTAGAGTCCCACCCCAATATAGTTGGGAAATGGCTAGGCAGATGATGAATTGTAAGTATTACATATCTGGATTATCGAAATATTTTAAAGAACAAGGATAAAAATAGGATTAGTGCTAAATAAAAAAGAACGCAAGTAAGTATCAGGTTGGTTTCAATTAATACCACCCTATTTCAAACATTCTTCTAGAATAAGAAGAACTTGACGTCCGACGTGTGGACTGTCAGGTCAAGATATAAAATATAACAATATTAGCGAAGCGCCCCGGCTTCGCTTAGGTATTTAGTCATATTTCAACCAATTTACACTAAACCTTAACAAGTTATATACTCAAATTAACCTCATGAATCACTCTGTCTATTGGTGAAAGCCGCATAAAAATCTGTTCAGTAGTTTTTGAGGTTATCGTGAACAGACAGACAGACATACGTGGCGGGAGACTTTGTATACAGTGATAAAATAACTAAAATTTAGGTGAAGTGAGTTGTGGATTATTTATTTATTATTATTTGTATTAAAATATTGTCTTTATTACCCTTTATTAGTCTTTATAATTTCCATTTTTGTATTACAAAAACCGGACAAGTGCGAGTCGGACTCGCCCACCGAGGGTCCCGTTCAAATTCCGTGATTTGGTTACCCATACAATTATTGTTACTTCAAATAATAATAATAATAAGTTTATTTACAAATGTGTTTAAACCATGACGCGTGTTGGCCGGCCATCCGATGCTTGGTCAGCAATCGATATTATTAGGCAGGCCGGTCGACATCGTAACTCATGTAATGGAAAAATAATGAATTGAGTATTTCCCTTTTAATACGAGTAATAATAAAAAACCATCTACAACGGCACACAGGATGCTAATTAATAAACCGTCTTACCTTTCCCCGTTCCTTTTGATCCTAAAAAATAAAAAAAGGATATACCTTTAATCTTGATAGAGTATTTGTCTGACTGTGAAATGAACATGAAAAGCTTTTTCAGAGCCTATTATATAACAAAAGAAACAAAAGATAAGGCGAAATCGTGAGTCGTTCGACAAAAAAATATTACGTAAATGGCATTAAGAGAAACTTCACAGTACTACTTTCAGCCTTTAGGTACTCGGAAACCAGTAAAATAATGTCTTAAAAAATCTAACTACACTACAACACGTCAATAAATCCAGCAGTACCTATAAACCACGAATTCGTTTTATAGTAACCATTTCAAATCCTCATAATAAGCTCGTAGCATACCTAGCCATTGTACAAGACAAAGCAACAGCGTACAGACGAGAGCAGTAACTTTAAACGCCACTCTAGACTATGTGACCTAAGTATTGTATTAGTTGCAGACGTTCCACTTTATGTTGTGTAAGGGAAAGCAATTTCAAAAACTATAAAACTTCTTGTAACTTTGAAACTGTTGTATTTTTGATAACCCTTAAGAGCGGGGGATGGGTCGACGAGTGGCGGTGTCTGCGTCTCTAAGACTTTCGGTTCGAGTTTCCAGGGCGGGCTATATCGAATGTTATCGTATTTAATGAAGAGTACTTGGTAAAGTTTCTCGTTCGTACTCATTCCGCTACGCACTTGTGCAAAATATTGACTTTATCGATAGTGTAGCACTTAACAGTTTACCAACACTTATAACATGCTGAAGAGCTCCCGGCCGACGTTATTTTGTCGAGGTCGATGGTTAATATTCTCATGTACAACATACGAGGTCGGAGGCATATTAAAGTTTCGGCTTTATTATTATTGAATATTTACCTCATAGGGACACGGTTGTTAGCTGAACATTATACCGACTGCTGACAAAATAAGTGATATGGGAATAGAGAACAGAATTTCTGAAACTATTTATTATTTCGTAAAGGCGATGAGCCAGCAACTCAAAGATATGCGCACATTTTTGTTACGAAACAATGTACTCAAGTTATTTTTTTATTTGCTTCCAGTAGGCAAAAAACGTACTACATGATATAAGCCAAACTTTAGATGCTAATTTTATGGCTTCACGAAACTATATACCTATAACAAAAACCACTAATAACACGACGAAAAATAGGCAATATTATTTTGGTAGATCAATTTAAGTTGTATGTAAAATGAGGACCTTGGCAAAAAATATAGGTAGTTAATAAGTCAACGATCGTTGTACACAATAATCTATACGACAAATCTCGAGAATATAACTAGTTTACTACTTCTATAAAGTCAATTTTAAAACAAATTCGCTTTTCAAATTACCATAAGTTTTAGTTGGCGTAACCTACAGAAGCCCATGAAAACCAACCTTCGTGATCAGACTCGGCCGGAATGACTTTCGCTTTCCGCGACCTATTATTATATGTAATATCGCTTTCTTCTTCGAGCTAACACACAAAAAGTTCGCAACAAAAACTGAGCGAAAACAGCCGTTTATATGCTTAGGAATTACGAACAAAAAAGCTTTCGCATTAATACCTACCGCAGCTGTGTTTTTTATGATATCTTTGATAAGACTACAAGCCGCAATTTTTAGTTTGTCCATTACCCTCCAACAGTTGTAACTATGGAATTCGAAGAAAATGTCTGCTTATTTCACTAGTAACTTAAATATCAATACCGTGAGGCATATATTGATATTTCCTTTGACCACTGAACAAAGTCGGAATATTCAATTTCCTTTTTTAATATAAACACGAACCCGCAACTTTGATAATAAAGAAAACCACATCATGGAAATTGTATACCTTTTACTTTATTAAAATGAGTCGGACGTAGGTATGAATCCATCGACCACATTTAATTACTGAATATATTATGTTTTTTATTCTTGATTGGCTGGTGAAAAACTCAGTAAGAGTACTTTATTTGTAGTGAAGGGTCTATTTTAAATAGAGATAGTCAAACTTCCTTTTCTTTTTGCATAGTAATCTTTAGTTACTCGGTTGTTTTTGCCGGGACCAAATGTCTTTCAGTTTTTTTTGGGTAGGCCAACCACAAGGTAACAAAACGAAGCAGAAGAACCAACATCACGACGAAGGCACTATAACTTAGATATCTAGTGTTGTAACAGGTCTGCTATCTTTTATGAAATAAAAAGCAAAGTAGACTTGTACGTTAAAATTTAATAGCTCACAAGAATACGATGAGTCTAAAAACAGAGATATAAAAAACACTAACCTAGACGCACTAAGTAGTGACAGAGATTTCCAGGCTCCACAGCCTGGCCGGGAAACAGGATCGGCCGAAGATAAGACTGCCGCGGTCGGCTCCTAGCTTTGGGACGGAGGTCCCCAGGGGATCCAAACAGTAGGACCCGCCCTGGGAGCAGCAGGCACGCGACGGCTCGATGGCACGAATCAGGACTGTCACCGACTTTTGGTTGTGGACCGGTAGACTTTTAAGTAATTCAGCGTGTTACTTAATAGGCAGCGAGATCTAGACTGACCCATTTGACAGGTTTCTTTCCAGTCGGCTCTTCTGAAATTCGTATTATTTTCCAAGTATGAATTTTACTTCTGAAACGCCCGTATCGTCATATAGCGGGGTATTTAGTACGGGCCAGGCTCAATATTTTATTGCAGTCTGCCAGTTATTTTTATTGCGAGACTCTTCGCCGCGCACGGACGTGTCGCCTCTTCGCTCCACGCTCTGCCGCTACGCTCGTCACCTGCTCTCGCTGCGCCCGCCGCAACGATTCCTGTAGTCAGCCGACTGCAACCAACTGTTCAAAAGATGCCTTTTTCAAGGCGACGGCTGAAATTCATATTCCTTTAAACAGAGTCAGTCGTGTAGCTTCACTAGGGCAACTAGGGCACTAGGGCTTCAGGGCAAAACCACAGTTTAGTGGTACTTGGTGGATACCTTACGGTGCCAACGAAGCCGAGTGGGTGTTGCCCCAATCACACCCGCCAAACCCCTTCAGGGCGAGGCAGTCAATTGGAGTCGGGAGCTAGTGTTTCGACCTTGGGGGGTCTCCTAGTCGAACCTAGTCTCTGGTTTCCTTCCACAGCAACACACCTAGTGTCGGTTGGGCATGTCTACACCCTTCGCGCTAGACTGGCTAGGGCCCCGTTCGCACAATAAGACTGGCGACGGGTTTACAAGCTTAGGGCTCACCAATAGGTACTCACCTCCCTGTCTACACCCGACAGGGAGGGTTACACATCCCCGGGCCACTCCACCCGGGGAGTTAGAGTTAGGTGTTAGGTTTAATTTAGGCTTCCCTGAGAGTTACATCTCTCAAAATTCCCTCCCCAACTTAGCTTTCCCTCCGACCATGTCGGACGCTGACATATTAGCGTACGTCAAGGCCCGTTTATTTAAAAGCGCCGTGTTCCAAGCCGATTTAGCGATATGGCTAGAGAACTCCGCGACCGCGTCCCGTAACGCAGCCAAAAGCGTCGCTGACTTCAGTGACATATTCGATAGCCCCCTATCCCCTGATAATGCCGACGAAGGCACACCTGTGGCGGCATCCTCTATGCCACCGCAAATGACGGGTCCTATTGTCAATTAAGACAACAACAACCACTTGATCAACCTTGCCTACCAAATTTACCGCAAACCCGCTGCTGAAGCTATGGCTAGGGATATACTCGCGTGCAAAGCTAACACACCATCACATCCTTAAGGTGTTCAAAGCGTATCCGGAGATTACGCAAGCCCAAGATAGACTTTACCCTAACTAATCTAATGGATAAGGAAAGGCCGTGTACTACCAAACCCCGATCCCTTAAGTTAGGATTCTTTAACGCCAATGGCATTATTAACCAACGTGATGAGATCGCCAATTTCCTCCGCGACCATTAACTTGATATCCTCCTCATACAGGAGACCTTTCTTAAGCCCCATCATCGTGACCCGAATATTGCCAACTACCGTATAGTTCGCAACGATAGGTCTCGTTGTCACAGGGGCGGTACCCTAACATACTATAGAAAGGCTCTGTACTGCATTCCTATGGACCCTCCTCCCCTCGCTCGCCTCGAGGTCTCTGTCTGTCGGCTTGGCATGACCGGTCATCAGCCGTTGACTATTATATCAGCATACGTCCCTCCATCACCATCGGAGGATGATCCTATCCTCCTCAAGGATGACCTTTCTGCTCTTCTTGGCCTGGGTGACTCCGTCTTACTGGCGGGCGATCTCAATGCCAAACATCCCTCCTGGAATAGTAACAGGACCTATTCCAGAGGTGGGATCGTGTTTAACCTCTGTTCCCAACTGAACTTCGACGTCATCGCCCCGATGACTCCCACTCATTTCCCCCACGATCCCAACCATCTTCCCGACATCCTCGATATAGCACTGCTCAAGAATGTGAACCTCCGTTTGCAATCTATAGAGACGCTACACGAGCTTAATTCCGACCATCGTCCAGTAATATTAGAACTAGCTCCCCGTTCAGGTCCCTCTGACCCTAGCCAGCCCCCTCCGACCCAAATTATTACTGACTGGAGGAAAGTAAGCGAAAGCCTACAATCCACCACGTCGCGTCACTTGGACGCTATCCCCGACCACCACTTGGTGACAGTCGCAGACACGACGGGCGCGATCGACTCGTTCACAAATCATGTACAATCCGTCTTGAACGATTGTTCAAGGGAGGTTCAGGCGATTAGCGATCATCGCTGGAAACTGCCTGACGATGTGCGTGATCTGTTGACCGAGAAGAACGCGGCCGTCCGTGCGTACAGTGCCTTCCCCTGCGATGCGAACAAGGCTCACATGCGCTCTTTACAGCGTGCTGTAAAGAAACGCATCGAGGAGCTGCGCTCCAGCCGCTGGGACAAGACACTTAGTGAACTCGAGCCCACCCACCTAGCCTTCTGGGAACTCCAGAGGAAGCTCCGTTCTTCTAGCCTCCATGCCCCCTCTCATTCGTCCCGACAGTAGCGTCGCCTTCGACAACGATGAAAAGGCTGAATGTCTAGCCGACAGCCTAGAGTCTCAATGCACCCCCAGCTCTCAACCAGTAGACGAAGCTCACCTTTCTGAGGTCGACGCCGAAGTCTAACGTTTCTGCGTTAGCCCTCACCTCTCTCCCACTTTTTTTTTTTTTATGGGACAAGCCCGCCACACTATTCCCTAACCACTGTAACTCCTGTAAGCCAGAATCAACAGTAGCGACCACCAGAAAAGCGCCAGAGCAATGAAGCTCGACGAGCCCCAGAGAAACGATTCAACTGTCTTGGATCCCGCAACGAAATTAATCAGAAAAGAACAGCGGAGGAGTAAGAAAAACATATTTTCCACTTCCCTCCAAATCAAGCAGGAGACAGAACAGAACTAGGCCAATAGGCACAAAGGGACGTTTACAACTGGGAGAAACCCAGTTGCTAAGCACCACGGATTATAATTGACATAAATAATGGGTCCTAAAAAGTGAGCTGTTACATTAAATTTGATACCAATACTAGGTATGGCAAAATCGCTTGAACGCACGGAAATTAGTTCTAGTTTCCACAAGGTCCGCATAATAAACTGCTCCGGATGTAGCCTGTACACTATCCAACATAATATTGCGTTCTTTCTGCCAAAGAGTACACTCCCATAAGATATGATGTGCAGATTGTTCGTATTCACAGTCAGATGTAGAACATGGACACAAAGGCGAAGCAACAAGCTTGAAAGAAAATAATTTACTTTTAAAGTTGCCATGTCCTGTTAGAAATTGGGCAACACAGTGGTCCACCTCTAGCCATGTCCTGGCCAGCCGCTCACGAACGGATGGAAAGAACTGATGAAGGTGACGGCCCTTGCTAGAATCATCCCACCTACACTGCCACTCGGATAAAAGTTCCTCCCAGATGTTAGTCTGTGGCTTAAATAATCTAGAGATCTTAGCGCGGTCACGTTGAGTTAAAAAGTTTGCGTCCATGGTCTCTCGCGCGGAATAGTACATTGCAGCACGTCGTTGCACCTCAAGATCGACTGGAAGCACGCCTGCTAGAACCGGAAGGGCTTTAGTACTAACGGTCCTATATGCTTTACATAAAAATATTAAAGCGAAACGTTGACTTTGAAGCAATTTACGTCGTACCGCCCCAATGGTGGCCCTATCAGCCCAAACAGGTGCCCCGTAGCACATACATCCCAAATAGGTAGCCCCATAAATAGTTTTTAAAGTTAAAAATGATAGACCCCAAGTGGCTTTAGATATACTCGTCAAGGCATAAAAGTTCTTTTTAGCTTTTTCACCAACTGTTTTTATGTGGTCAATAAATGAAAAGTTTTTCTCTAAGACCAGACTAAGGTAGCACACTGATTGTTTTCTTTTAACGGAAACGTTATTAAATTTAATACTAGGCCATGATTAAGGATATATATGAGGAGGATACCTTTTAAAATAAGTTGATAAGTTTTGTGAGGTGCAAAGGTTAGACGGTTTCGTTCGCCCCACTGAGATATTAAGCGAAGGCAAGTGTCAGCCAAATTCTCAAGCTCAGCCCGGGTACTTGCCTGAATAAGCAGAAGGCCATCGTCCGCGTAACCGGTTAATGAACAACCGCAAGGAAGTGGAATCGCAAGCAAATCATCAAAACCTACATTCCATAAATATGGACTGATAACTGAACCTTGAGGACATCCCATGGTAAGAGCCTTCGACATAGAATGATGTCCATGTTTGAGCTTCGCGGAGCCGTTTAAAAAGTACGAGTACGAGTCTCTCCCACTTGTTGAAGACCCTGATTATCCTCTGCCTCCTGTCACTCCCGCCGAAGTGCACGATATTATCAAGAGGCTCAAACCCCGGAAAGCCCCCGGCTCTGACGGTATCACCAATAAGGTGTTCAAACTCCTCCCCGCCCATCTCATAATGCTAATGACCGCCATCTTCAATGGCGCTCTAAGCAACAACATTTTTCCTCAGGCATGGAAAGAGGCCACCGTTATCGGCATTCCGAAAACAAGCAAACCCAAGTCTGATCCCAACAGTTACCGTCTCATTAGTCTACTCAATGTTCTAGGCAAAATCTACGAGAGGCTTATTTATAAGCGGCTCAAAGACTTTGCCGAAGCAAAGAGTCTCATTTCCGACGAGCAGTTTGGCTTTCGAACCGAACACAGCTGCGTCCAACAAGTCCACCGCATCGTCGAGCACATAAGCACTGGTTTTCAGCGTGGCTTGATGACGGGTGCGCTCTTCTTTGACATAGCGAAAGCATTCGACAAAGTCTGGCACAACGGCTTACTATACAAGTTTTACCAACTCGGAGTGCCAGATCGTCTCGTGCTCATCTTGCGTGACTTTTTGTCGAATCGCACCTTTCGCTATCGCATCGAGGGTGCGGTCTCTTGACCACACCCGATACGCGCTGGCGTCCCTCAGAGCTCCGTAGTATCCCCCCTCATTTTCACGCTGTTCGCCAGCGACATCCCCAAAGATAAAAAGGCCCAGTTGGCCCCGACTGCATAGCTCGTACCCTCCAATCCGCGGCAAAAGCCTTAGGCGCTTATTTCCGGAAATGGAGAATCGAGGTAAACCCCATCAAGAGTCAGGCAGTACTCTTTTCCAAACCGCGTTCGTCCCCCTATTTGCCCAATCCGATAACCATGTTCGGTAAGCCTATCCCTTGGGAGAAGCAAGCCAAATACCTAGGTGTGATTCTGGACCACCATCTTACTTTCGGAGAGCACATAAAGACGGTGCGTTCGCGCGCCGCTTTCGCGGTCGGTAGGCTCTACTTCATGTTGAATGCACGAAGCAAATTGTCACTCAAGTGCAAATTGCGCATTTACACGGCGTGCATTCGTCCCATCATGACTTACGCCTGTGCTGTATTCGCACATGCAAAACCGTCTCCATAGGATGCAGACTCTCCAAAACCGTTTCTTGCGAAGAATCACAGGAGCCCCTTTTTACCTTGGCAACGAGAACCTCCATTTCGATTTAAAAATACCCACCATCCAGCAGTTCATGAAACGCTCTGCCAAGCGCTTCTTCGACACTGCTGAGAAACATTCTAACCCCTTGATCGTATCGGCCGCCCGGTACACTCCCTCTCATATTAGTAAGACTCGACGGCCGAGACATACTCTGGCCGACCCTGACGATGCTATTACTCTCCTCCAGGAGAGAAATAAGGCCACCAGTACAGTAAACAAACACAGACACAGATCGCCGTCATTCCGTCCTTGCCGCCGAGGCCCGCCGCGACGACCCCGTACGTCCCCTCCCCGTCCTTTGCTTGTGCCAGCCCGCGCCGCTGAGCCAGTAGCTTTAAATTCGTCCCTAAATAATGGAAATCCGATCCAGCCTGTCCCTTTGCTGTCCTCTCCCAGCGACGCCCTAAGCCGAGGCTCGTACCCCACAGGGGGTGCCCTTAGCGTGTAGTCGCTTAGTTTGTAAGCTATTTTGCCCTGGCTGTAGGCCCTAAAAATAATATTTTTTAAGGCACCACAGGAAAGTCCGGTTAAGCAGCCGACAACCTCCTAGGTTGACCTGCGAGATGACAATACGAAAAAAAAAAAAAAAAATTATTCAGTTAGTGCGTAAATGATTTTTAAGAACACCAGATACATTAGCGGGTGTCCAGCTGTTTAGTATAAAATACAGCAATACACACATATATATTATGCGACTACAAATATATCAGTTTGAAGGTTTTAAGTTACACATGCCAAAAACTAATTAAAAAGAATTACTGACAATTGTAAAGGTTGACAACTGTCATTAGAAAACGTGTCACAACAAACATTATTTATTTTCCAGATTTATAAAAAGAAACTATAATATATTTAATTAGCAGACACACAGTCTTTATGCTCGATGGAAAATAGGTAAGTACTTTTAGTTTATATATAAAGTAATAAAAGATTCCAAGAATCCTATAAGAACAAGTATTACAAAATAGAAACAGCAATTGAGAAAAATGATTGCATGTATAAAAAAAGTAAATATGGCATATGTATAGCATATACTATAGTGTCACTTGGTATGAAACCCTATGGTTAACCATTGTTGTTTGTCAACTCATATTGCCTGGGAAAAGTGGAGGGTTAGTTCGTACTACTGAATATGAAACGGTGACTATCCTTAGCACTTAATATGAACGGGGACTAAGGGACCTTCGCAGAAACGCACCAGTGCTTTTTTGCAACGCCTTTGTCACGTCCCGGGAGAAACAAAGTCGTTTTCCATGACATCCTCGCGGTGTACGTTAGCACCCCACGTGACCAGTACGTGACGTAATACTGGAACTAACAAACTGTGGATAAACAACATTTTGTTAGGTCCAAATTTGCTTACCCATCCGAGCTTAAAAGCGAGTTGGCCGTTTTGTATTTCGTTATTATGTAGAAACGTGTCTGGCAAATCCATCTTAGTATATTTAAGTTCGGCTTTTTTTCGGGAACGTAATATTATGCTAGTCAAGATAGAAAGGCATCGTACAATTTTGTAGGAGACATTGTAAGTAATGAAAAGTTCAAAGTAACGAAAACAAATTGCTTAAGACGTACTCAAAATGAAAAAGTCTTGGCTGTAATAGTTAATACTTTAAGCCTTTACACTGAGCAAAGGATTTTCCTGAAGCTTATTCACAGCGTATAAATATGAACGTTTAATTAAAACGCATGCCATTTTTGAATCTGATATTAGATACTACGCGTCAGCCTTTCCGCCCTGGGATTATTTCGTGAGCGAGACCATTCGATATTGATTTTCCTTTAACTTGTTACTTTGGAGGCAAATATTCTTAACTATGTAAGAAAGTATAATTAATGACTCTGTTCTACCGAACTTATGATAAGAAGAGATATGTAATTTGGAAACTCATTAATAAATTACACAAAACATTCTTGTAGCGCCGTGCTGCAAACTTGGTGTATTAGGTACTGCGGCAAGAAGTTTAAACGGTAACTTTATTTTAAATAAAGTTGTCTTGAGAGTTCTTTGCTGGACTTTGCGCTCTGACGTTTAAATGGGCAACTAATATCAAGCTCTAGGCAAACATGGACTCAAAAATCCCATTTGAATGCTCGGCGTGAAGTTCCAGCGCTGAGCGCCTGTGCAATTCTGCGCTGCATCAACTCAACGGAAATCTCTTTTATATGCTACCCTAACTTAATTTGAATACAGTGGAAGCTATTCCAGTTTCGTGGTTGGGATTTAAAAACAGATGAAGCTAGATCCCAGTGAAGGTGGGAAAATAAGCAGGGATCTAAATAAATATAGAAGCAATCATGAGTTAGATACGTAGGTACCCGTTTGTATCTCTTAGATACAGTAACATAATACATTATTGTTTGATGAATTGTAACTTGCTAAGGTATTATAACAATTTTGAATAGCTAGCGCTAGATTCACAAGAGAGTAGCATTGTTTTAATATGTTTTGGCCAACAACGAGCGCATAAATCAATGCAACTAAATGAACAGTAGGCGCGCACAAAACCATTTTCCGATACAAAAAAATAGATAAAAAATCTAAAAATAACACTGAATTCTGAGTTTAGAGCGTATAATAAACAGAAATAAACCCTCGTGAACCGTGTTCTACATTCAGTGCAATCATAACTTGTTTCATTTAACTAGTCGGCGCAATAACAGTTGAATCAGTTTCAACTGAGTCATCCGTCAAACCACCGATTACTGAGCGGTGAGTAGGCATCAAACACTATCAAACAGTATACCGGCTCTGTTCAATTTTTAACAATGTATGGTGCAGCTATGACTTGAAAAGTGACAGTTCAGACTTGCCATGTTCTCTTGGACGCCAAGCTTGACTGTGATGTGTTCGCAGACGAATCGTAGGCGATCTTCACAGTATGTTTAGAGTATAAGCCTTAAACTAATGTAACTGGCCAATGATTTTATGTTAAAGTAAAATAAATTAATTATGAGAACTAAACCGATAGCACGCTTAATTAATGATATTTAATTAATGATACGACATTTGAGAACTGTCATGTCTGCCGTGTCTGCCGGATGCTGGTAAAGCTGTGGGAACGCATATTGCAAGACAGGAGCCCTGACACAGTCAGGCGGGGTCACGGCAGACCGAGGAGAAGATGACGAGACGCCTTGGATAGATTCCTCACGAATTGGCGAGATAGGGAATGGGGGAAGGCCTTTGCCCAGGAGTAGAACCAAAAAAAAACCTGAGAACTTGTTATAGAAAATACGAATTGTTGTGATACAGTGAACCATTTTGGAATAAAGGTATTTAACGGAAAAGTAATAATAAACCTACATATTAGGGCCCTTGCGGCCTTATCTTGTCCATAATGTTTTATAGAGTTTAGTTACTAATTGACCTGAACATATGGACTACCGTTTGTATACAGCGCTCAGGAGCGCTATCGTGAATATTTGCCCTTTAAACTACAAAGCAAACAGAGTCCGGGTCCTTCTCAATCGAGGCCTATTTGAAATCTATGTTATTCGTCATCGGCTCTACGCCTCTAATTTCCTACTTCTTCCATAAATTGCCTTTAATGTTGCCAACACATGTGTTGTTGAAGTTCAAGTTACAACAACAAACTTAAGCGTTCGATACAACTAATGACAGGGCCCATTACATGTTGCCTGATAGTGCTCATATTAAAAGGTTCTACTATCATCAAGTAGTATATAATTATTATAATGAACGTATATTTACTTATAATAAGTTATAGGTAGATTTAAGCCTGGACTTGCATCGAACTTAAATCCAAATCATTGATTTCATATAAACAATTTTGAATTGTTTCTGATCAATTTTGAATTTTGTATTGAAAAATTTGAATTGCTTTTGCATTGTCACGAAGTCGATTAATAAGGAAGTTGAAACTAAGGTTCGACTTTTAATTCTATTCAGTAACTTGACAGTTGAAGGGACACCAGAAATTGACAAAAAAATGGTAGTGAGGTGGTGTAAGAATGAACGAAATTGAATAAACTTAAATAATGTACTTTTATGCCAACAATTTATTTGAAATTTAATAACTCTTAAAAACACGTTAAACACTATTAAAAATCTATACAGACACATCACACCCATTTATATCTTTAGACTATTCAAATGATAAAAGTGAAAAAAACTTAAAAAAAAAGAGAACCGCCTGCAAAAACTAAAAACTGATAAATAACTTTAGCACAGAACACAGGTGACTTTAGTTTCGGAAGTCGGTGGCAATACAAAACAACAAACAGAACAAAGCCACCAACTTCCGAAACTAAAGTCACCTGTGTTCTGTGCTAAAGTTATTTATCAGTTTTTAGTTTTTGAAGGCGGTTCTCTTTTTTTTTAAAGTTTTTTTCACTTTTAGTTTTAGGAGGAGGTTTTCTTTTTTGTAAAAAGTTTTTATGTTCCAGTTTTTAGTGCCTTCTTATCACCTAAATCCATTAAGAAACGGCAACACAGTTAAAACAGAGATTGAAAGTCCTCCAAAGGTGGAAGAAACGAAAGCGTCTTCTATGTGTAATTTTTTGGGTTTTGTTGATTTTTTCATAAAGTATAATATACTAAAACCTTCTCCAGAATGTAACAAACACTTTTCTGACCGCATCAAAATCGGTTAAGCCAAACGGGAGATAATCGCGGACCAACATACATACATACACACACACATATATACATACATACAAACATACGGGTCGAACTGAGAACCTCCTTTTTTTTGAAGTCGGTTAAAAAAGTGAAATTATATGATTTATATTTTGTTTCTATTAGAAGAAAATGAAAGGAAAATATTTTAATGATTAATTATTCTTTTATTCCACATCTTACATACGTACATTTAATTTTATTTAAATGAAACCATTTATAACATTCGTTCTTTACGCAAAATCGTTCACTATCCCAACACTAATAGTCTAGTATGGTATCATCATTATTCTTTGAACTGTCAAGTTAATGAATAAAATTAAAAGTCGAGGTTTACCTGCTCGTTCCTAACAGTAAATTCCTATGAAATAGATCAAACAACAAACTCTATTGACACTCTTTTCAAATGAAATTATAAAAAAATATATACAAGGTTCATGTTGTCATCGAGACAGTATCTGTCAAAATGAATTGAAACCAGAACTTATTTGACACTACACAAAACGAGTTTTTTCTATAGGTTTCCTAGTGTACGCAGAGTTTTCGACGCTCACTTAGCAATCAGCAGCTCAGGGTTCAGCTGAGTGCATAGTCAATATTGAATATACATTGAATATTCTCGTGATAACTTTATAGTTTCAATGCGCAGTTGTTAATCGATGTTTCGCCCAGACAGTGAGACGGTTAGACATCACTTGCGTACAACATGGAGTCTTAATACTGGAGTTCTTTCTGCAAGTTTGTCTGGGAACTTAATTATGTTTATTTATATACATACAATGTTGATTGTTGCTCCGGTTGCCTTCAAACGGAACATAAAGCAATCAGTGTCAGCAAAATTACATTACAATTATACATTTGTATTGTTTGTCTTAGCGTAAAACATTATATATTTTGGAAAATTAATTATTTGCCTGAAAGTGGGCGGCGTCGCCGAGGACGAGACGGCCCAGAAAGAGCTGGCGAACTGACTTGGACACGTACCACGAAGGCTGGTTTTAGGTGGCGCCGGGAAAAAGTTCCTGGAAGGACTTGAGGTAGGCCTTTGCCCAGCAGTGGGGCAGATTAGGCTATTTAAAAAAAAATAGGTATATTGAACCACACACTCTATTTTGCCGTGTTATAGATTTTTCATACAACTGTTTAAAGATTACAGTTGTGATTTAAAGTTACGGATAATTAAGTTGATAAGCCTTTTACCTTTCCTTTACTTGTCATTGTGTAATAGTCAGAAATTATCCTTTAACATCAGGTGGGCTGTCGAGTCTCTCTTTATCAAAAACGAACGCGAAAATACAAATACCGTGAAACCCTCTACAATCACTAAATTAGCGTTCAATTCAATCACCCCTCACAATTCGAGTGTAAGAATAGACAACAGATATCCTCTGTCACAATGCTCCGTCATTCGTTCATTGTTGCATGAACAATAACATGGCAAGGATTCGTTCTTCATATTCCGAAAGGAATTCAAAACGGCATGAACATGTTTCTGAGACAAAGATCCGTGATCCGTATATATTGGAGATGTAGTAGGTACTGTGTTGTATTTTTGGGCAAACAGAGTAGTATTTATCATGTGATTCTATCGGGAGATACCCACTCCCGTCCGTATGTTAGGTAATTATTTACCTTGTGTGGATATTTCTCATGGATCCCTGAAGGAACTTGATGTCAGCTCTAAATTTGTATTATCTTTTCTATTATAAACGTGGCTTAGTTTGTAAAAGAAAGCCTGGATCTAGGAATTTGTATCGTGGTGCCTAGTATCATCTATGTAGTAATAAACTGCCTAAAAGTCTCAGGATTTTTATTTAGCACCAATTTATAGCATAAAGGCCCTACCGCTACTCAAAAATGGTGACAAGGCACAAAAAATCCTCAATCGACAGACTACCAGACGATTGATTTAGTCTTCGTGCGCAGCTAGCCTAAAATTTACAGCCAGGCTGCAGTCGAGAGCTAAAACGAACGTGTAACACCCGTCACACGGTGGTGACGTCATAACACACCGCACCAGATTTATTCTTTTATTTTTCAGACGTTCTTTATTTGAAATTTACGCAGTTTTACTTTTCTCTTTATTTATATTTCACTTTGTTAATTAAAGTTTTAATATTCTATCACATTGGATGATAAGGGTTGAGAGGAAAAAAATATTATAGCCCATATTATAATACGGTTCCGAGAAAAATATATTATTGTCTGAATATGGTATCTACAATCGGGTGTTGTTTTTTGTTTTATTTTTTCTTTTTTTTTCAATGGAATCGTGCCGGTTAGTTAATATCAAAGGAAAAAGCGCGGCCCATTTGTTCCATAACTTAAAGAGACTCAAATTAAAATAATTATATAAAATAATACTTAAAATTATTATTAGTATTATTTGAATTATACATACATTCGCAACGTATGTATGTATGATTCAAAACAGCGCGTCAATTAAAACAAAAATTAATAATAAAATAACTAAGCGACATTTCGAAAATGTAAAAACTACAAATTGTAGTATGAATGTTAAAGATTACTATGAATTCAAGTTTGTGAAAAAAAAAGACAGTTTACTAACAAAACTCAACTAAATACGAGATTTTTTAAAAGATTTTTGTACAACTTTACGTATTTTTGTTTATTAAATTAAACAATATTCTTATTTTTTGCCTTAATGAAAATCTCTTTCAGCTTAGTGTATGTTCATAAACACACTGAAAAGCAGTTAATGGTGCCAATTCCGTTGTTCACAAACTAAACTTAAATTACGCATTTGGCATCTCTTACTACCAGGCAGCGGAAGAAAAGGACGGCGACAGACAAGGACTAAGTTAGTGATGTCAAATTAGTTTTTCCCTTGAACTTCTCAGTGTTTTTAATCAATACGTTCTGAAATGACAACTCTAATTGCATGAACATGAGCAGCAAAAACTAGTACTATAAAAGACCATAGAACGTTTTGTAAAAAACTATCTTTGGTCCTATAAAGCCCCAAAGAACGTATCTTTTATTCGGAAGTGGCGCATTTATATCTCTGTTCAGTGACAAAATAATTTTATTGCAGTGTTCCAAATGACGAAACAGTCCAATAAAATGTATGTAACAGTGATGCAGATTTCAAAATAATGATATACTGGCTACTGTAGGACCTTTTATAGTACTTTTTCATACTATACAGGAGTTTAGTTTCCTTTACCTTACATTTTTCATTCACCATTCATTATTTTACATTTGTGATAGTGGAGGGTGCAAAAAATAATTAAAATAATTTTACAAAAGGACACAAGCAAGATTTTATTTTGTTATTATAATATTAGTCTATTACGGTGGAAATGATGTGCGACTGCAGCTTTACTGATAAACTAGGGATAGGTTTACCATGAATTTAAAGTGCCCCCTTCGAATTGTTGAGTTCTTACTAAAATATTTATCATATAAAGTGATTTCGATATTCTAAGAGCCATTATAGTACTTGCCGTGATAATGTTTTCACTGTCAGTCATCGTGGATTCAACCTGAAATTGGGGTTCTGTGTGAGCATGACTGAATATATAATACCTAGTGTTTATTTTTACTATTTTTTAAATAATAGGTTTTTCTTTTTTAGTTCAAAATAAAGAACCATTTAATTAATAAAGATTTTTATTTATAAACCATCTGCGTAAATAACCTTAGGAATTAGTAAAATGTCTTTTCATCCCACCATCTCGGAAAGAGTATTTTTAATCTTCAATATCTGAGTGGAAAAGCCGTTTTTATTCTCTAGAGGATAAAGTAAATTGAATTTAGAACATCGTGTGCACTAAGTTTGTGAATTAAAAAAAAACATTAAACCTATTTACTGCTACCTCTATGGTGCCGAATATATCACACAACTTTTTTTTAATTTGTTAAAAACTCAGACTTTGTAAACGTTTTTTTTTTGCATTTAGTCATTTCCTCGCTGAGGTGGAATGAAAAGTTACGTGTTGCACTCGAGTGCAAAGAATTTTCACCTCGTGCTCTTTTGATTCCCTCGCTAACGCTCAGGATTCTAATTTTGAATCACTCGCTGCGCTCGTGATTCAATTTTAGAATCCTTCGCTTGCTCGGTCATCAAAATTGAACACGCGGTTAAAAAGCAACTTTGCACTCTTGTATAACAAATAACTATTAATATACAGTATGTAATAATGGCATAAAATAAGTTTGGTAAGGTAATGTATTAGGTATTCTATTGTTAATTAATCGTTCTAAACTTTTTGTTGCTTCATGCAAAATATTATAATTAATGGCCCAGTTTTTGACGCCATCACGAAATTGTTGGTATTTTTAGAATGTTGAATAATGATTCAACATTCGAAAAATACCAACAATTGCGTGCATTCGGGCTTGAAGATTCAGAAAAATCGCTGGAGTAAGGTTCTCCCTTCAGAAATAAGATCTTTGTAAGACACATTTTGTACGGAACCGTTTCCCGTAATTGTGATTCCAACTTGATTTTGGCTACTATTACTGCTTTGATTGTTTGATGATGACGAAGCTGCTTTTTCAAAACGTCTATTCACTTCTCTTCTATAAGTTCCACTGCGTTTATATCTTTTCCAATTCTTAAAATCCATTTTTTTTTGTTTTTGGGGCTGAATGCACGTCGCATTAATTTCGTATCAAAATGTCTGAGTATTGTTGTAAAAGCGAGCCAATAATCCTTTTTAGGACTTAGCTGTCATTTAATAGAAACATTTATCTACATGTATGTGCCACTTTTGCGTCATTATAGTGATAGATAACAAGCGCATTGCTAGGCACAAAAAAAGTTGTTATACAATAATTCTGCTCTATTATAGTGTCTGTGTGATATGCTTGTCGATAAAATTATAATATGCATCTAAAAACTATTATAGTACACTTACGTCCTATTAGCGTGATCTGAAAATAGACTACAGCACAAAAACACTTTATTGTAAAGTCTTTGTGACTACTAACGCACACGTACTATAGCAGCGATCTGAATATCCACCATATTACAATATCGCCCTGTAGTTGAGTGTTCATCGCTGCTATAACGTGACTACTATTGCAGTTCGTTTAGAACCCTTATTACGCTAATCAGATGAATAAAGGCACCTGTTAACAATTTTATAGAGCAATATTATTATGTACTAGTTATATTAGAACTTGCTATAGTACTTGACTATAACGATTGTATAAAATGGCGTAATAAACGTTTACATCCTTTGTTTATAGGTATTTTTAGCTCTATAAGCATTTAGAGCAATTATGTACTGTCGAACGCTTTTATACAACACTCTGGCACCGCTAAAACCTTAATAAATCGTTTATAGAGCTTTTTAGAGTTATGAGCTGAAATAATAGGACTGAATTGCTGGTTGGGAGAGAGAGATATATAAATAGCTTAAAATTAATTTAGTTCGTGCACAACAGAATTGGCACCACTACCAACTTCTGAATACCTTTATTTTATATTAATTTTAAGCAACTCTTGTGAAGGTATTCAAATCATGCATAGAAATGTTTTAGTAAAAGATACTCGATTTCAAGTACATATAACTCAATGATTTCAGAATCATTTATGTCGATCAATACTATTACATTTGAATAACAGAACCGAATCAAGTTATGGTTTTATAACTTTTGTCTGCGATTTTGTACGGATCTTTACAATATACCTACCCGTGGAAATAAAATGAGTAAGTTTGCTGAAAAAAAACCCTTTTATGTTATTGCCAATGGGTACTGTGTAGTACTTTATCATTTTTATTTTATATTTTCGAACAGAATCCTGTTCGTGTTGGGTTGTGTTCGACCTAGAGACAAATTAATTACGGAAAAAACAAACAACAAAAGTCCCGGGAACCTTGTCGTCTCTAAACACAATTAGAAATGGTAGGATTGTAGGTACCTATAACTACGAACTGCAGAATCGTTCAGACACACATACAGATTAGAGTTTACTTAGATGTTTTTCAATCAAGAACTGTATAATACAACTATTAAAAGTTCCGTTATTGAAAAAAGGAGGGCACGTCGGCGTTCGCATTCACTTGAAATGGAAGCTTTGACTGATGATGATACGCTATGTGGCGGAATTCATAATTCATCCCAAAGTCGTCTGCTCTCTTTGATGACGTCAAGAGAACACGTCATAAGCTCTTCCTAGCAGGTAAATAACATGTTTAATCACGATTTAATATCTAATTTCAGGCCGCAATTTAAAAATGTCAATATCCTTTGTCTGCAATATTAAACTGAAAAAAAAACCGAAAATTTATTAACAAGCCCCGACTTTCCGGGAAAATTGCGGCCAATTGTACCTAGACCGGGGTTCCCTTATAATATCGACAGAGCTCTCGAAAAGTTAAAGAAACGCAAGAGCCTTTGAATAAATAATGGTGCGGCGCGCCAAAACTTTTACAGATATTGGCTTTGTTTCGCAGCGGACAAATATTAACGCTAGCAGCTGCGACACACGTATTAACCGTGGGACAGCGAAGTGCCGGAGCGCCCTTACATATCATATCACAGTGTGAAGAAAATGTAAAGGTGCGTACGGATTAGAGGCAGCCTCGCCTGAGGCACGCACGGCTCGCCCTGTTGCCTGAAGTGCGTACGCGCCTCAGCCCGAGGCGTGCCTACACGAGCCGTGCGTGGCGAGGCAGCCTCACCTGAGGCACGCACGGCTCGCCCTGTTGCCTCAAGTGCGTACGCGCTTCAGCCCGAGGCGTGCGTTCACGAGCCGTGCGTGGCGAGGCTGCGCACCCCGAGGCTGCCTCTTATCCGTACGCACCTTAACAATTGTGTCGAGGCGCGGCGCTTACTATACACAACACAATTAGATCCTACCTCTATAATTATTCAGCTTCCAAAACGATAGTAATCAATGCTTAACATACACGCCCTATTAAAATAATACACTATATTATGTCCTTCCACAATAATTACGCTAACAAATCCCTGGATTATACCATCGTACTACAAACTACGCTCCACAGTGATAATAAGACAGAAAATTTTACAAACCGGAAAACTGTTGTAATTTAATTCTCATATCGATTTCCTATTTCCCTCGACACTGCGGCTAGGTATGCTTGTGTTACTCTATAATTTACTATCGAGAAAACCTTTCGGTATTGGCTATGGTTTCGAGCGAAGTGGACATAATTGATGTACTAGCAACGAATGAGCTGCATTCAGCCCACGATTTAGTTCCGTCAATCCAATGACTGGCACTACTTTAATTTCGTTGCAGGAGTACGCAGTACATGTATACCAAGCAGATAAATTGAACATGGATCGTGTTAAGTTGTTTTCAGGATTAATGTTCTGTGCAGCAGGAAAAGAGTTTTATCCACCTTGTAATTAAGTTTACAGTAACTCTGGGGTTTTACGATATTATAAATTTATGGCGCTATAAAACTTCGGGCATTGCAGTTTTGCGATAAGGACAAATTGAAGTTTTCAGTCAACGGAATTACTTTTTTTGTTTGCATAGGTACAATGAATGGCGCCACATTTCTTTATATTAATGTATGCATTCAAGGACGCAATCGAACACTGCTGGCCTTATTTTTTTTATACCGTAACGACTGCTAGATGGGTTGAATGCTTAAAAGAATTATAATGTTTGTTCTACTTACTTTTATTTATTCCTGTGCGAAAGTCTTTTTTCCGCATTCTTTATGTTTTATAAATATCAGATCTCCTCGTGGTTCTGTAACTGTGGCTTATTAAGTAAATGATATGCAAATTTATGTAAATCAAATACAAATTATTATTATCACAATTGGATGGTTACTAATAGAATCAGGAACCTAATCGTTATACAGTTTACCTTACTCAAGTGGCTGTTGACCCCAAGTTGACTGCGGTTTCAATAATTATCAACAAGTCTTTAACAAGGTTGGTTAAAGCAAAGATACAATATGGTGCTGATTCCCCTGTTCGCAAACGAAACTAAAGTTAGACAATTGGTATCTCTTATTACCAGGCAGTTGAAGAAATGGACGGTGACAGATAAGAACTAAGTTTGAGATGTCAAATTCGTTTTTTCCTAGAACTTCGCCGTGTTTTTAATCAAAGGCAATTAGAAGGACATTTTTTAGATCAACTTAAATTTACAGCTTTTATTAATATCTGTCTCTTTCTTGTTTTATTGGAGAGAAATAGATATAAATAGCCTTAAACTTTAGCTTGTGCACAACAGAATTGGCACCATTATTAATGCATTGTTACGTGCATCTCGCGGCATTTAATCGTGTCTCGAAAGCCACTGTAGCCATCTTACACGCCTCTCAAACCACTGTGGCCATGTTACACGCTTCGCAGGCCACTGCTCTTGTTCGGGCCGAACCGAACAAGCAATTACTACAAGCCAGCATTAATTGAGTGACTGTTTATTATCCACGGCTTAATTTAATCACCTGGCTAGCATAAGCCGAGTGTCAATATCTATGAAGTAGGTCCCAGAGCAGAAACATTAAACTAATCCATTCCCAACATAGTATACAGTTACAACATAATATCTTCTTGTAATCCACATAAGACTGCCGATATAGATTCTTGTCGCAAATTGGGTTCGGATACACAATAGTTATCGTGGTTTTATTACTGAAGTTATAGATGTATCAGGTCATAACTTACCAAAACTTGATTAGTTTTGCCATTGGGGATAGAATAAATACAAGTTTTAGGAAGGCGCCTATATCAACCTACTTTTTGACGAAACAAATGCATTAAAAATACCTACATTACTAAAAAAATCTAAATTCTCTGCTCAAGCCAAAATGTATGTACAAAACTTATCATATAACAGACGTAAAATATAAACATTTTCAATTGCAATCAATCATTTATACAAAAATACTTGGGAATTGTGATTTCTCTTCTAATAAAAACTGCAGTTTGCCTGCACTGAGACCGTTATTCATTCTCAAATAAGACTTCAACCTGTCGCCTTCCCTAAACCAACTAGAAGAGCGCAATTAAGAAAAAAAGCACGACTAATTTCTTCATCCGTGAAATGACAAGTTCCTGAATTTATCTCAAGTGACTTGTAAGACAAGACATTTCAAAATAAATAAAGAAACAAAAATGACAGACGAGTACGTACTTGATGACGACGGATAACAAAGCAAGAGGCGTGAGAGACAGCCGAGATTATCGTAGACAGTTGAAACGTTACGTTTTCTGACAGAAAATACCTTGAAGGTTCACGAAGATTTGATGTAACGAATTTGACCAACAATCTGTGTAGGAACGCTTCCGATATTTGACCCGAGCCGTTGCAAACCCACTCTAATTGCATAGGTTGCATTGTTTTCACTAATATTAATATACTATTATTAATAAATAATAATAAAGTATTTATTTCTCACCACAAGCAAAAAATACAAACAATATTTTTACAAAGTCAGTCAATAATGTAATCAGTATTTTGTATAAACTTAATTTAAAAGAGTGTCCGTGGAGTTTCTTGCTCGTTCTTTTCCATAGTCACCTACGCTACGTTTTGGAACGAGCAACTAGCTTCATTTTTCTAAATAACAGACTCTTTGACAATTCAAAAGTGCCTGTAAATGGTTTAATTGAATTAAATGCTTTGATTTTGACAAAAATAACAAACAGCTTACAATTTGTGGTTGTGGATCGCTGATGCCTGTGGCACTTACGTAGGAATACCTGTAATACACGCTACCAGGTCCCCACCTATTCCTAGTTACAAATTTGATAGCTTACATTTTATTTAACAATATTAGATTTAGACTTTTACTGACATCATAGTGGATCTTGTAATTTGATCTGAAATAAAATAAATAATAATAATAACTAGTATTTAATGGTCATGGTTTTCCACAAAGTAACATCTGGTTTCAAAATTTATCTTGGTGCAAATCTGTTTTTTATTTACATTTCACATTACAATTTCACTTTGTTATTTTGACTGATTTGCGTTGACTTTGAAGACCTCAAGAGTGTATATCTAAGAATTCGCTCGCGCCATACCAATTAATTTTGTCGTAACTGAGGATTATAAGCCTTAAAAATGGCTGTTTGTGGCTGTTTTAACTTCGTTTTCATATCATTTTCAACCGACTTCAAAAAAGAAGGAAGTTCTCAATTCGACGATATGTTGTTTTTTTTTTTGTATATTTGTTACGCGATTTCACCGGCAAATGTGAATGGATGTGGCTCATATCATATAAAGTTGTATGGTATATTTTCAGTTCAATAACGTTCATAAGATATAATAAACGTTAGGTATAGCCGCGGTGGTGGGCGTAAAACACATCTGCGACGATAAGCTCGCGTGGGACCGCCGGAGCCCTGCAGCGCGGGAGCCGTGACAGAAACCATGCCTGCTGCATGTTGCATGCTGCATGCTTGTTTGAATGTTGCATGCTGCATGCTTGTTTGCATGCTGCATGTTGCATGCTTGTTTGCATGCTGCGTGATGCATGCTTGCTTGCATGCTGCATGCGTGGTGTATGCTGCATGTATGGTGTATGCTTGTTTACATGTTTGCATGCTTGCTGCATGCTTGGTAAAAATATGCTTTTATATCCGCCGCGGCAGCGGCTGCCGAGCGCCAGATCCCCTCTATCGTTGGTGAATCATTTGGTTTAGGTTGAAACTGTAACCAGCATAAGAAAATATTTTTAAAATCGTTTTCATATTTAAGTAGACGTGTATCCAACTACAACTTATCAATAATTAGACTAAGTTATAATGTGTATTTATGCAATATTGCTTTGTGTTTTAACTAGGCGACTTTATCATATTAGACTAAAGGCCGATTGTTCAATCATCGAATAACTGAACAAATAACTAACTAGAGAATAAACTTCTGTTAAAACGACAAAAAAAATTGTTGCATTTTTCAATGGTCAGATAGCAATCGAATAGTTATCTGTGGATTTTAGTTGCCAACTTCACTGTAATGTTGTGCGAGCGTGAAACACGCATACGGTGTAATATGTGTTAGAAGAGGATAGCAAATGCGTTGGCATTCCTTTATTCGACCTTTTTTTTCATAGTGCATCCCTAACATCTGTTATTTTCTCGTGTTTGGTGATTTTGTAGTTTGGTTTATTGTCAGTGACTGAGTAGTTATTATTTTGATAATAAATGAAATCGAAATCAAAGAAAAGAGAGCGCGCTGCTAATTTCAATACTGCTGAACTTATTAAAAAGAAGAATAATCATTATTAATTCATTAATTTAATTAATTAATTTAATTCTAATAATTAAATTAATGAATAAGGTAATCATAATTATGAATTCATTTAATGAAAATCTTTTGAATCCCACATAGAAAACTGGTCGGGCCTTGGTCTAATCACTATTTGTTTCCTTTCAGTACTTAAATATTCATACATAGCCTCTTCTTCAATTGCCACATCGTCAACAGCATCGAAAATTTCCATAACTTTGATATTACTTTGGAAAAAGAAAAAAAATAACTTCAAACTAAACATCAATAGATCTAGTTGTATCTATTGAATAGACGTTTATCTGGCCGTCCAAGGGGCAGACAAATTTATTCCTCAGTTAGGAACGTTATTGCCCTGACAGAGACCACCTGACGACTGAAAAATGCAATATTTTGTTATCTGTCTAATAAGTACTATCTAACTGTTTATCTGAGGATTGAACAATCGGCCCTAAATAAGTTTTATGCCTTTTGAGTGGTATATCAAACAATTTTATAGTCAATGTTATTAAGCTTCTAAAAATTAGTTATTTTAAAATGATATCAATCGTTTATTATATTAACTGATCATTATATGAAACAAAATTATAGAATCAGTTGTTATATCTTGTAAATATTAGAGATTTTGTAATTATATTATATTACTTACCCAATGTGAATCGATTTTGAAACGGCTTAGCACCACAGAACACACATAACTTTAGATTTGGAAGTCGGTCGCAATTAAAGACAACAAACAGAAGAAAGCCACCGACAACCAAATCTAAAATCGTGTGTTCTGCGCTAAAGTTATTTATCACTTTTTAGATTTTGAAGGTGGTTGTCATTTTTGTAAAAAAGCTTTTTATATCAACTGTAATACAAAGGTCTGGCTGTTTGTGTATGAGAGTAACACACCCACAATAAAGTAAAAAAAGCGGCCAAGTGCGAGTCGGACTCGCCCATGAAGGGTTCCGTAGCAGCAAGTAAGGTAAATTGCGGTTTACGATTTATGACGTATTAAAAAAAAACTACTTACTAGATCTCGTTCAAACCAATTTTCGGTGGAAGTTTACATGTTTTTTTTTAGTTTTATCATTCTCTTATTTTAGAAGTAACAGGGGGGGGGGGATTTAGTTGTAAGTATGGGGAACCCCCAAAATTTATTGTTTTTTTTCCTATTTTTGTGTGAAAATCTTAATGCGGTTCACAGAATACATCTTCTTACCCAGTTTCAACAGTATAGTTCTTATAGTTTAGGAAAAAAGTGGCTGTGACATACGGACGTACAGACAAACAGACAGACATGACGAATCCATAAGGGTTCCGTTTTTTGCCATTTGGCTACAGAACCCTAAAAATAACACACGAACACGTTTTAAAAAAAAATAAACTGTGTATTTTGTGATAAAAAGAAACGTTTTTGAGAAATGAGTAAAATCACAAAACGCAAATATAAGAATACTAAGAAAATCCCAAAGCAAAACATGAGTTTCGGAATAACTTTCACAGCATTCCCATTAGTTTTTCGGAATGCAGATCAATCTTTATCCATCTCTTACATGTCATGTCCTTGTACTGTTGTATGTAGGTATATTATTTGTCTAGGTGCTTTTTTTTTGTGAATGAACCAAATAAGGTGGATAATACAGATTTTAGACTTTTACAAGGGTGTACCGGCTATTGAAAAGTCTTGTAAACGCTACGCTTTTCTTTTGAGGTCAAATGGCGACAGTAAAATGAATATAATGTAAATTCTAAATCATCGTGGGGGCCAAAATACTAACAAAATTTAACTATTTCACACCCGGTAAACATCTGCCAATAAATTGCTTTTGTGGCTTTAAAATCTATATCAACAACCAGTGCGGTGTCGAATTTTATAATTATCGAATGTTCGCAGTCCGGTACCTACAGCCCGTACAGGTAACATCACTAATTGGATCCCACGTCGTTATAACTTGATAGCTTCGTATATCACCGACTATATACCGACAAATTGCACTCTTCTTTTGACGTATTGACGAGATAAAATCGTAATTCGATTCGTCATCGCGAAATGTAAACAGTAATGAGTCGAAATTGTATTGATCGAACCCTACGCAACCTACGCGATTCGTTGTAATTGAGAATCATAGGGATCATGCATTCGATTAAATATGTTGTACTGCAATCGAGTTTTTAATAACGGCACTGCGTATAGGGTTGTTTGTACCGTGCTATTGTTTCCGCTGTATCTATTATTTATGCTCAGACTTTAACAGAAATAAAAACACACACAAAAACCTTGTATAGCTAATTTTAAGATCTTCCTTTTGTAATGAAATATATTTTGTAGAGAAGAATGAGTTGCTGTTGATAAATTCGCTTCGAGAAACTTCAAACATAAATCTTAATCAACATTCCTTTTTTATAACTCTGATGTAACTTAAAATTAGTTTCAGTTACCAATTTCCGTCTCGAAAGTCAATTCCGCCGAATGATTTGAATTTACAAAGTTTACACAATTTTACACAAAAGGATCAAGACAATATCCGACAAGCTGTGAGTTTTAGAGTTGAGAGGAAAGCAATTTAAAGTGCAACCGATTTGTTTACACGAGTTGATTTGAATGAGGGTGAGTCGCATCTATGGAATACGACTTGCCCCTATCGAAGAAGTGATATGGAATGTCTTTCCGATAATCTCTGTGTCCAGAACAAAATAGCTAAATGGATAATCGATGGCATTCGATGAAGGCACGTAGGTATCTCTACTTTTAAATAATGAGGGGCGAGTCTTGCCCGGGAGAAAAATACGACGGAGAAAAAAAGAGATTAAAGCTATTTATCAGGGTTCACATATGTACACATACTTCATATACGTAGGGAATGTTGGTAATGTTGATAATAGAATAATAATTATTCGTCGAATCATTATGCGGTAAATAGTTCCCATAATTGTGTCTGTATAAACGGCACGGAGCGTATGTAATCAGAATTCTGTCCAAAACATAATAACCTGGATATTATAAGCAGAAGAGAAACAAACGAAATGATTAGCGAATTAATGAGAACAGATAATGTTGTTCTACTATGTATCCAGTATCTAGCAACACGTGCCTAGCTACGCATGGCGGAATGGCCAAATTAAATATTAATAACATGGGTTTAACAGTCAAATTATGTAACTTGAATGTATAAAATAGACTGATATTAATAAAATAAGTCTTGAAATCCCGAGATTTAATAAATGGAGTATAATTGAGGTTTTCGTTTCGGAAACTTCTCGAGTGGCCAAGCAGATTTTCTTTACACTCTATCACTGGGGACTTAAAAGCTTCTTACACGAGCTGAGGCTTTGTAACCTTGATTAAAATTGAGTGTAATTATTATATCCAATAGCTGAAGTACCTACTTTAATATAAAAAGTATTTAACCTTTACTAATGTAAAATGTTTCATTATATATTATTATAAATCAATTATTGTTTTTTTTTTAATGTTAAATATAAATGTACATCCACAGCTCTTACAATGGTTGGTTGGATCAAAATCTTCTTAAATTGTTATAGACTAGACAAACAGTCGCGCAAGGGTAAATAGCAAATAAATAGGCTCAATGAATCCTTTTTATCGTTTTAGTTCCGGAATCACCTCTTTCAAGCTTAGTTGGTTTAATTGTTCGTTTTGCAAATAGATAGGACTGGGGCAGTAGATAAATGGGTGGCACGCCAATTAACCTCTAATATATTACTAAAACAACTTTACCAAACTTCCTTATTACCTTATAGAGGGCCTCTTAGCCGGAGCCTCTCTAAATAAATTACTTGACGCAGTAACGTCGCCGGTTAATATCACGTCGCGCGTCCATAGAGACATTGCTACAGGCCGTAACCATGCCCCATCATGTATACATTGTAAAACCCGTTGTTACCTCCATATCACAGTAGATATACGTCAACAAAGTAGGTATCTCTTTAGGTAACTATTGTGTAAACCTTCTTATGAAAACTTCCCGGGCCTACATAAAGCAATGATTTATACGTATTTACACGGACACAATGGGCAAGGACACAACCTTCCTTTTAAACTAAGTTATCGATTTCATATATTATAATATATGTGAGTAAAAAGGATCTCTCTCTAGTCTCTGTAGGGCGCGAACAATGCGGTAACATAAAATAAAGCATCGTCACCACCCCACGTCGCGATATTGGTAAAAAGGTCCGAATCTTTATGATAATAAGTCACAAAAGATCGCACTCGGAATGGTCATAAATAAAATAAGATGACTGACCCTTGACAATCGTAAGCAGATCATGAAAAAGAGGCTGTCCAATTTCTTGAGACAGCTTTATACTTACAATAATCAACACGGATCAATATCTCAGGACAAAGGAAGCGACACTACCAGTTTAGAGGTGTTTGGGGTTGTTTAATCTTATCTCGTTCAGATATTGAGCCTAGACATGCGACTCAGTTCACCTCCAACCCCGCTTGCGATCCCAACCGAGCAAATTGTAGCAAGCTCTTAAAGACAACGGCTTTGTCTCTGGCATCCCACCAATTTCTTACACTAACTTGCTACTTAAGTACTTGTTTACTTACAGAAAACAACATTGATAAAAATGAGATAATTCCGTAAGTATTGAGATTTGCTAACAAGTGTCAGTCAAAAAGATTAACCGACAAAACATTTAAATCGCAATTCGTGCACCTCTTAATTTAACACAAACATAAAAGATACCTCTCCCACAAGACTCTGAATAACGAGATCCCCGGGGTCTTTGTTTTATATTCAAATACAATTTCCTTAATTAGACGCGAAGTATCTCTTGAAAGAATAATGCGAGTTGCCTCAAGCAAGATAAGCTTGGGGCGTGGAGGACCGTACTACTAGGGGAAGGCAACATTTTAATAAATATCATGTAAGAGACCAGTTTAACGGTCAAACTTCAACAAAGTTGTTCATAGAACGTGAATACTGTAGCACAATTTTAGCGTCGTGTTTCAGCATAATTCTGTCAGGCATATTAGAATGATATCTGAGCGCTTTGTGGTGACGAGTCGCGACAACTGTTTTGCAAGTCACCACAAGCTTGAACATCAGAATCTGAATGTTATTAGAGCTGTAGTTCAATTAAATGTTGACAAAGGAACAATGTGCTTACTAGGGTACTACATTTTCATTTGATGAATCTTGTTTGTTCGCACCGGGTCATCGCGAAGTAAGATGTCATGTATATAATCCACAAGGTCGTATGTTGATATCTGAATTATTCTTGCCAGCGTAGGCACTACAAATCTTCGCCTCGGACTGAAAATAAAAGAAAACCATGATGTTTATTAAGCTGTAAACTGACCGTAAAACGAAACATTTAGGTCAATAGATGCTTAGCGCGAAATCTAAGGTACAATATACTTTAGATACCTAATACCTTCTTTACAAATATTCCCTGTCTATAAATGTTTTAATTTTTCCGTAAAAGAGCTAGTAAGAAGGTACAGGCTATATATATTATCTGGCTATCATGTATCTAGATCGGACATCACTCAGGTTTTACTAACCAGGTGGCATCTGAACGCTTACGTTGCGTTTCATTACAGTAGAGGTATAATAGGTATCATAGGTACCTATATAAAAAAAATTGTTATCTGCACTGTCCATTTTGTGGTAGGTAAATATAATAATTTTTATCACGCATGCCACAAATAACACTATAAAGCGTAGTGTAATTGGTCGACTTGAAACTTATAAACGTGTAAAAACCAAACATTTGAAAACAAAATAAAAGATTTTATCTTTTTGGTTACTTTTTTAAAGGTCAACTCGGTTACTTTGTGAGAATTATACAAAGAAACATCCTACACTTCAATGTAATAGAATACGAAAGCCTCTTGAAAATAGAGTACCATTTAATATTATACCCACGTGGAAAATGTTCTATAGTTACCTTGTTTAGAACAGCTGAGTGGGCAAACGCCCACTACAAAAGTAATGGCTTCATATTATTTGTTTTACGTATATATTATTTTATTTGAATAAATATAAGACTTCTTAATGACATTATTTATTATTCTTCCATATTTTATGACGGGCACCTTAGTTTGTCTTATTAAAAATATTATACAAATACGGCAGGGAGGTATCCAAACCCATGATTAGGATCCAGTTTTTTTTACCTTAGAACTTAAGGGGCTATTTAACGACTTTTACAGATTTTAAACTGACAATCACGTCAAAATGTCCAGTGTAAATGATTTGAAAAAAATATATGTTAAACTAGAACATTCTCTTAATCATATAGAAAGTGAATATTTATGATTAAGTTCATATTACATAGTTTAATTAACTCGTGAAGTTGTGTCTGACGCGGATAAAACATTGACAATCACACAAAATCTACCAGGTATAATTAAACGAAACTTACACCATCTTACAGACAATTTTATTATCTATCTTTTAGTATACGCCTTTTTTTTATTTTGAAAGTATAATACTTTTATTTAATTTTTTCGACTAAACTTTGACTGTTTTGGACGCAGAACTGATGCAGAACGGACGCAGTATGCGTCCAAAACTCTCAAAAGAACATCGGCCAGATGTGACCTGACTTAAATATGAAACGACCACCAATGATTGACACGTCAAAAAATAGTGACTTATGTGTATATTAAATTACGGGGTCCAGCTTATTTTATTGGGGCCGGAAAAAGAATTTAGCTTTGTAACAAAAACCACATTTCCTTACTACTTTTTATAGGTTTTGAACGCATCTAAACCCGTCCCGTTTTTATCTGTGGTACACGTTTCATCATAACACGAAAGCAACACTACTATTATGCGTTTACATTTTTAAATACTTGATTGTATTGTAGATTTTTTACTTGTTTTTGTAGTGTAATGATCAGTAACATCATTTTTAGATAGGGATATGGATTAAGTATTCCGAAACGAGTTGCAAATGATAGGTTGACATTTGTACTAATGCGTAGAACGGAACATAATATGACATGAGAGCTGTCAGCTGTCAAAGCGACATTCCGCGCAGTCAGTCAGTTCTTCGATCGTTGCTCTTGCGTCGTTGTGTACTGGGCGATTTCTTGTGGTTTTAGTGTGTTATTTGTTACTTGGCTACTATTACGGACTCCGGCTGATCTTTCAATTCCTGGCGACCCTCTGATACTGATACCTGGACACCGATAACGCTTACACCTGACGACCCTCTGCTATTGATCCTAGGACACCGATTGCGCTTTATGGATTGGTTCAGAGTGCCGAGTAACGTCTCGGAATACCCCAATGAACCCGAATAATCGAGCAACTCGTCGACATTTACAGTGCATTCATTGCAATATATACACCAGAGTCATATCGTGAATCAGCAATTGGATCGCCCCAATACTCGTAAGTACGTACTTTTCTCATTATGATATAGTTTACTATGTTATGGCAGTATTACAATATTAATCAAATGTATTTATTTATTTAGTAGAATTTTTTTATGCTCAATGTTGTTTTAGACGACCCACTGACCTAACTTGGATACTGAGTACATTGATTGATCTGCAAGGTAAAGCTGCGTTTGTCGCAGACAGTGGATGGGTTACAGTTTCATTACTTATTGAAGCTCCCTGTGCCTTGCAAGCATGTTAAGCTGTTGGTCCCGTTTTTCATACATTTACCATCTTTGATAATCATTATATCCAGTAATAAGCTTATAAAATCTGTCCATGTAACAGTATATCCCATTGATTGGGCTGTGGAGGTCTAATGGTAGTTGCTCCACGTAACATACTGATATTTAGCCGCTCTAGGTTGTACTACAAACCAACCCCAACATAGCAAAAAGAAAGGCAGATATCCTTCTAAGTTTCATAATAGTAATATTTATGTCTTCTTTTTCAGATAACTGAAGATGATTACACACACATAGAGCAAATAGAAGTAGATGTGTCACAATTTGTCGATGGGTGGTGGAGGCGGTTAATAGATATTTTAAAAGAGATTTTAAATTATTACGGCAAGACTATTTTAATAAGACTGTGCCGCTTATGATGCAACATTTTCAAATAGCGGCCAGTCTTCTGAACAGGCTTGGTGTTATGTGCACGATACTAATCCCTAGTATGGGGCAACGTTGATAAAAAAAAAACAAAAAACAATAATACTATGTTATATTTTAATAATTTTAATAGAAAATGAGAGAGAGGGTATAGCAGAGTAGGTATTGTTGCAACTTTGGTAGGGCGACGCGCAGTTGGATGTTGTGCTGTGATTATGTCATGACGATTGTGTGGTACCTTGGATGGGCTTGATACCAGTCAAATATTTCTGCACCTGCTAAATATTTAGATTCAGTTGTTGTAAGGGAAGACGTACAATAAATTAATACTAAAAACCATGTTAGTGTTTTATTGAACATGCGCCTTTATTATCTTTATTTTACCTACCTTTGAGATGTCTACGACTGATATTAGGTTATATTTTCAGTAGGTAGGTATAAGATAAGACAAGGAATCATTTTCTATATATTTTTCATAATAAATAATAATTTAAAACAGTTACTAAAAACAGTCTAGCTAGGCTGTTGTATAATCATACCCTGATTCATGCACATTGCACTGCACCTATCTTAGATACATAACAGTGAAAATATTAGAAAGGTTATTGATTCATTTTTGTGGTTAAGCATATAGTTATAATAATTATATAGTATTTAATACTGCATAGTTTATTTAACAATGGTTTTAGCTGAGGTTGTATTCATGGCTGCAGACTTATTACATCATAACCTCAAAAGTGACGAAAGACATAAGTGTATCGTTCTATTTTCCTCGGCTTTTAAATAATATATTTTCAATTTAGGATTGATGCTTGTGACTAGAGGAACAGATTAATCCATACACTAGTTATGTTCGCGATATTTTATAGTCAGGTCACAGCATGTATGGGCCGTGACCGATGTTCTTTAGTCGAAAAAATTAAATAAAAGTAGTATTCTTTGAAAATTTAAAAAAGGCGTATACTATAAGATAGATAATAAAATTGTCTGTAAGATGGTGTAAGTTTCGTTTAATTATACCTGGTAGATTTTGTGTGATTGTCAATGTTTTATCCGCGTCAGACACAGCTTCACGAGTAATTAAACTATTTAATATGAACTTAATCATAAATATTCACTTTCTATATGATTAAGAGAATGTTCTAGTTTAACATATATTTTTTTCAAATCATTTACACTGCACATTTTGACGTTATTGTCAGTTTCAAATCTGTAAAAGTCGTTTAATAGCCCCGTATGGTGACATTTGTTTTTCTTTTTATTTACAATGTGACAAAAATAGTAAAAGTGTGACATGTCTTCTGCAAACTGCAAAGCAATTTATCAGCAATAGGTTCTCGTGGATTTAACTTGAGCCAATATATTTACATGAACATTATCTGTGCATGGCGACACAGTTGGCGCAGTGGCTGACCGATCGACTGCTTCGCAGCATGTTGCGGGTTCGATTCCCGCCCAGGGTAAACATTTGTGTGATGAGCACTTGTGTTTGCCTTGTGTCTGGGTGCTGTTTCTATATATGTATGTATTTAAAATGTATTTGTGTATGTATATCAGCTGCCTGACACCCATAGTACAGGCTAATACTTATACTGTGGTACAGGGTCTCCCTAGTTTGGGGTCAGATGGCCGTGTGTGAAATGGCCCCACATATTATTTATTTATTAAGTATTACGGTATAAAACAAAATCGCTTCCTCCCCGAATCGATCCCACCGTATTTACGCTTAGATCTTTCAAACTACGCAATGGATTCTAATGCGGTTCATCAAACGATATATCTAGTGATTTAACAGGAAGGTTTATACATATAGTTTGATCTACATTGCCCCGCGCGAAGCCAGATCGCTAGTTACTTATAAAACTTGCGTGAATGTAAGTTCACCCCTACCCAACCTTACTCTAGTCTGTTCGGAACCGTTTTCTAATGAAAATGTTCTACAATTTAAAGTTAACAAAGCTCAAGTGCCTCTGTCGCTGCCGCTGTATCGAGTGGAGTCTATCTTAACTCTACAAGTAATGACAGATTACTTTGTCCTTTACTTGCAGTACACTAACTTATCCAGACAATTTTCCTTTGATAATTTAGACAACTTTGTGTAGGTACCTACCTTCTATCTATAGGTAACCGTACAGTCACCAAAAGAGATAAGAACCCAGGTCGTCGGATATAGTTGAAGTTTACTTAAAAACCGATGGATGTTTCCGAATTAATTTTAATTTATTTAATGAACTGTTTATTCTCTATTAATTTTAT
This sequence comes from Charanyca ferruginea, assembly GCA_947361185.1. Classification (NCBI taxonomy): domain Eukaryota; kingdom Metazoa; phylum Arthropoda; class Insecta; order Lepidoptera; family Noctuidae; genus Charanyca; species Charanyca ferruginea. Next base: position 11,481,580 of record OX376059.1, on the reverse strand, counting down.
TTTATTCTAAAACATTCATCCAATCATAGAAGCGAAATTTTGTAATACTTATAATATAATATTATCTAATAGTTTATTATCCAAAGTCACTTTCTGTGAACCAAGGTATCTGAAAACAGTGGTTTCTATGAACAAAGTTTACGGAAAGAAAGGCTATCTATGAACAGACATCTCTGTCAACAGTGCTTCCTATGGACCGAAATATCTACCACACAAGCGTGTTTCTATATCAGGTTCCACGTTCACTTTAGGCGGTATCCTAATGAAAACAGATTTATTCATTTTTATACAGCTGTAAGCGCAAACTACTAGGCGTAGGCGGCCTCCTTTTAGCCCTTTGTAACGACTGGTCCTAAGGGGATTATTGCTCAAACTACCGCGCCTATAGAAGCCCCGGTATTAGGTTCTATTGCAATGTATACCTGCTACAACTACTATCTATATGAAAGTACCCACACGAAGTCACCTCATACAAAGCCTATAAGTTTATCCTTGCCCATACTGAAATATCAAATAACCACAGATATAGATAGACCCTAGATAAGATAACACGATCTGTATGAAAACCAAGCGTGCCATTTTTTGACTACCTATTATGTCGTCACAATGTTTTGTTTTTCTTAAATTTGGTATTACCAGGTATTACTGAGGATATTAGATTAAAAATAATTTGTTTTTTAAATTAATTACGCATAATATTAATCACAAAATGACTTACCGATGGAAGGAAACGTTTACTTTATTTTTTTACTTACGATTTTTGTACGTAAGCTAGTCACGAAACTAGGTACTCGAAGTAGTTGCTCTTGCGTTATCTAGGTCTATCTATATCTGTGCAAATAACTTATAGAAAAAACAAATTTATCTCTTATGTATCTCTATTCATGAGATATATCGCAGTTCCTACATCGGTAAATTTTCTGACATTAATCTACGTTCGTAAACGTATAGTAACTACTCAACCGGGACGTCCCAGACACTCGTGATGGATGTGAAACGAATAGGCTCTTGACTACTCATCGCTCTATCAAAATACCTCGAGGGAGGCTGTGCAATAGCCTAGAAATATTACTGAACAGCCAACCGAGCCAATCTTCGTGAGTTCCTTATTTTTTTGTGACAAATACTTGAGAACTTTGACCGGAGTAGGTCAATAGCGAGTACTTAATCATCTTTTTCATTTCTATATTATGCCCTTTTTACAACCGGCTACTTAATAGTCACAAGTAGAGAAAGAAAAATAAGAAGCTGAATTTTCCATTCAAACATAAAATATATGACAATACAGACACATACACACACACACACACACACACCACACACACACACACATCACATCACATATATGATGATATACCTATATGATATGTGTGACCTTTTTATACCTATGTTTCACAAATAAACTTTTGACTTTGACTTTGATGAAGCATCTTCTGCGATGTGTTAGATAAATAAGTAGGTATGTGGACAACACTTGGACATCGTGCAATATGAGGTTAAAAATTGCAAGTATCAACTCAACAAGTTGCGACAGATGCTTGCGTTTCTTCTGCAAGCATCTAGTTAAGTGCATATCACTTTTTTATTTACTTTTAACCGCTACACGAACCATAACCTACAGAAAACTACGGTTAACCCACCACGAGAGTAAAATAAATGTGTATTTTTGTAAAACCCTTTTAAAACAACCTTGTAAAACAATACTTCATAGTCCACAGCTGGTAGCGTCAGTCACAGCCCGGTAAACATTTACACCTTTATTAATAAACACGGAGTAAAGTTATACCCTAGAGTAACGCAAATAGTATACGCAAAATACTCGCTGAGACGTGGACTGACGTTGAGTTGCGGACACCAGCCCGTCATACTACCCGAGAGTAAAATCAGTGTAACCATACTTTATTTGTGGTTTAAATTAGGCGTAACTTTACTCCGCGTTTATTAATAAGGGCATTACGTTTAGTTGAAACTTATAACTGTCTAGTGACGAGGCGTTAATGCATGACGACGGCTCGCTTTGAGTCGAGATCAGCCCTGATACAGGAGGGCTGACGCTTAATCGATCCGAGTGCCCGGCCATTTAGTCATGGATTAAAGGGCTGCCAACTTTGCATAAACTCGATAATGGGGTTTTCCGAATAAATACGACATAGCAGACAAAGTTTGAGTAAACAAATAAGTACTAGAGTAACATTTGAAATCGCCAAAGCTATCGGTTGACAGGTTTCATTATAGTTAATAACATAATACGCCTAAGAGGCTTATTAAAAGTCCCAAACTCTCACATTAACAGGCATTAAACGCAAGCTTTATATAGTACTAGGGACGCTAAAACTATGAAACTGTAACAATTTCTTCAATTTAGTGTCGAACTTGGCTCGACTTTGTAGAACACAATACTATACTCTCAGCTTGGAAACATTGTAATATACGGTTCAACGTTACGGACGGCTTATATGCCCCACACACGAGACCTACCGTGTTTCATCTACGCAATATTATGTCCAAAGTTGAAATATTTCGTGTGATTAAATGTTGGAGTCCACTCCACACCGCACTAAATGGAAAAAGTTTCAACGATCGTATCAACTTTAATACATTAAAGTGTTAAATGTCGACCACAAAAATTGACATTCCACCATTTCATCCAAAGTTCATCGAATAAATAGGTTTTGATAGCTTATTCATTATTTCGACGTAGTGGATAGTTAACGTATTATATTAGCGCTACACGATTTGACATCTATACTTCTATACTAATATTATATAAAGGAAAGATTTGTATTTTTGTATGTAACTAGTGGTCTGATTTCAAAAATTCTTTCACCAATCGAAAGCTACATTATCGCTGAGTAACATAGGGTATATGGCAAATTCACCCGGACGTAGTCGCGGGGAAAGTGCTAGTCAATAATAAATAGCCGAGAACAAATTCCGATATTCTCTTTCATCGGCAAAATATTGGAGCATCGAATGGTCTAAACCGCATTAGCGTGAGTCCAGTAGGTTCTGTTTCCTAATGCAGGGGGCAACGCAATCAGTGGCGCCGACACCTCACGGTGTAGCCCGGGACCCGCCATGCATACTGATGCTCCATGTATCCGATGAATACTGTACTACCAGCTAATTTAACTCCACAATTTTCCTAATGAAAACCCCGAATATCGTCTATACACAGTTTGCTTGTAACCCTCCGTTGTAGAAACTACAAATTTGCTAACTATCAATAAAATTAAATTCAATATTATGTTCCAGTTTGAATACCGTTTAATTTTGAAGTCGATTTATGCATCGACAATGTTATGTTGTGTTGTGAAAGTATGGTTATGAAAACGATAAGCTTCAATTTACATTTTATAAAATGATTTGTTTATGTAATACATTAAATACAAACAAATTTTGATACAAAAAAATATCTACTATGATTATAGAAAACAGTGTATTTTTGATTACATATATCTAAAGTGATGTAATAGGAACATGAACAAAAATGCTATAATAAATATGAATAGGTCCTTAACATATAATTGTAATAAAAGCAAAGGTTTCCCTAACACGTGCTGAAGGCTAATACGTGTTTCCGCAAAATAAATTCTTGTTGATGTTACCCCTCAAATCCCATGGGAATAAGTATTAACTGGCACACAAATACCATAACATAACAACCCTTCCACCTAACAAAGAAGCTAACAAGCTTGTAATTCGTCTGATTAGTTGGTTCGCAGCTTGTTCTTAATTTCTCGCCCTTCAATTATATTAACATAAAGTAAAAAAGTAGTAAAATACGGAGGCCAATTTAATAAATATTAGATGAGCTGGCGTGTTGTTAAATACTTACGAACTTTCAACAGTTTTTATTGCATGCATACGAAGCGTACACTGAGTACTTTATTATTGCAAACGTTCATAGCATACAGTACATAGCGTAGGTACTACCACAGTGTAGTAACTGTGGTTCATCGCGCATCCATGGTACAGAGGTCAGCACATCAAACTACAACAATCTGTCAAATGTCTTTGATAGATTTACAACTTTATCAAAAAGAATAAGGTTCATATTCAATCAGGAAAATTTGACAGTTTGATATGGCTTGATGTGCTGGCGACTGTACGTTATATCTCCATAATATGTCCCCAAGTGCAGTATGGCTGTTCGGGATAAAAGCTCCGCCCACAGCTCAGGACCCTTCGCATGATTGCCATGAAAACGTTCTCGATGATCCACTGTTAGATCTTCTTATCCCGATGTACACGTGGCGGAAAACCCACTAATATTGACTGGTCTAAGCAACTTATCACTTAAATAATTTATTTGTAGCGCTTGAACACGATAAAGGTAAATTGACTGCCAACCCAGCTGATAGTAGGCGTCCATCCTCGACGGAATACTCAATTTACGCCACTCCGAACTTTTGATTCATTGTTGTCTTAAACGAAATATACTCGTACTTTTCATTAATAATAAACACTTGAATGAATAGTTTGTTCCCTTCAATTCAACGTAAAACTGTTTATATTAAAATTGAATAACTATTGTATAAAATTGGCAAAAATGATTCATAACAAGTGACGCAATTGCTACATATTTACATAACAAATTAATAGGACGTGTCCCACAAGGGGCGTATATTTTATTCGAACTGAAAGCTCGTTACGTCAGTTAACTGGGAACTCCTCTGTTTTAATTATACCTGAACTTAAGCCTTATTAACAATGGAACATCGAATTTGACAGTTGAATGCGAAGTGTTGCGGCAAGACAAATGGTCGTGGCGCGAAGGGTCGATGCTTATGGATAAGGCCTTGTGTACATTACACTTCAGGTAAAATAATTTCAGTTTGACTAACTTTATCATAAAATTGGTAGGGTACAGAAATGTTCGAAAGCCCTCAAGAAATATTATTGTTATTAACGATCTCTTTTGTTGACGTCGTCATGCATTGTCCAAATTCCTTAAAGTGCATACCTTTGTATATCTCATAGAGATGACATTTACTTGTCAAGGCCTTCCTTTAGCTTTGTTGTTGTGTGTACAAACTGGTACATACCTACAAGGCTTAACTGTGACAATGGCTTAACTAGGACGGATACATATGTGCGCGAGGAGCAGACGATGACAAATATTCGCAGTCCATTGCGCAAACGACATTATTATGCAATAAATGCGACACTCTGAAAATTGTATCTACTCTCCTTAAACCGCGCGGTAAACACCCCTTTCCCGCAACCCTAAATATAAATGGGTGCTTGATGATATTTCAAAACTCATTACAATAAATTTCGTTGCTTTAGACATCTTGCGCAGTTGTTCCCCTTTAGCTATTTTGAGAACAGCAGACGTTTTGTTTCACATGTAATTTTGTTACTTTGTTCATTTATGTTTACAACCCCTTAATTGAGTGTTTTTGTTAGTTATCTTTACTGTACATACATTTTTAAGCTAGCGATGCTTGTTAGCAGTCCCAAGCTAGCACCAGAGATAGTAAAGCGGCGCACACAAGTAGATAAAACTAACTACGTACAGGTGTGAGCTCGAGATGTTTTCCACACTAAGAGTTACCCGTACATGTAGAGGTGAAGGAGGTTACCCCACTCTAATGTAAAGTACACAGACTAGAGTAGGTTATACAAATATGCGCAACGGATACAATTTCCCAGGTTTTGTGTGTTTATCTGTGAAAGGGAAAAATGGAAAGGTTATCTAATTCGTGCTTTGGGAAAAAAATATTTGATCGTTAGAAATGATAAATATTGACGGGCCCTAATTGGAAAGCAATAATGATTCACTTAATTCACTCGAATCCGCACGCAGTCGATGGTCCAGTATTTTTCGTATTATCGTCACGTTTAACGAACCGACTGAAAAGGTTTTTGCTAAAAAGGTGTTTTTTAAACATTATTAGAGGCGACATTTCATGGACATGGCGTTTGTTGAATAGTAATGTTCATGCTAAGCTTTTGCTCACGGTGTAGTCCCACAGAACTATTTAGTTACCCCATAGGAACGTACAATACTATCGAGATAAAAAGTATTCTATGTTCTGAACCAGATATTTACTGGCCTACCTAAATGTCTCACACAAATCCGCGTAGCTGTTGAGACGTAATTGATTAACCAACATACGAATTCACGAAATCACAAACATCTAGGGTTTTTTGTTTATTATGTTAGTAGGACACGCTAGTAGGATAACACGATGTAGCTAACACTGTGCTGGCACCTACACAAGTGACACGTAAGCAGGTGGAACACAGCCCAGCGGTAAGGTTAGCAAACAAAGGTAAATGCTGCATGCGTACACTCTAAAAACAAGGTAAATGGCGTCGGATCCATTTTGTATAAGCTGCCTCAGCATATTTCAGGAGGGAGAGTCCATCCGTATTTAAATAATATAACGCACATTTATGAAAATTGAAAAAAAAAAACGTTCCGTTTGTTAGGCGAATACAAATATTTGTGGGAATGCTTAATTGCTTAAAATTCTCGGCAATGTTCCCAGTATCATATGATCTAAAACAATGTTTTGTTTTGTGGTTGTTTGTTTAATCGAATGAGAATCGCTCAGTCGCTTTTGTTTATAACTTGCACGAAGTTTGTCAAAATACGCGTAGGTGGCTCGCTAATGTGCTCGCGGTTCACCCGAGTGTGTTGGGATCTTTATTTAATTAAATTACGTTACAGATGTTAATTTTGTTATTCATTTAAGAAAGTTAGTTTAATTTATTATCCTAAAGCATACTATAGCAGAATGTTTAATGAAATTATGTAACACACAACTAGCTTTTAGCTTTTTGCTCGCGACTTGGTCCTCGTCAATGTCGGTTATCGCGCAAAGACGGCGATAGAAAGTAGCCTATGGTTTATATCTTATATCATATATATTATATCCCCAGGGTATAAAAGAAAAAAAGAAAGAAAAACCATTTATTCACGAGAGAGTGACGCACATTACAAAATATTTTGTACAACAAGATCTACAACTAAACTCTTAACCAGTCAAAACTAGTTTTGAACGGTTTAAATTTATCCTAAATATTTAGAAACCAATTAGGTCGGTAGGTTTTTTTTTTGTGACCGTTTTAAAACTTTGATTTTGTAGTGATTCTTATAACTGACGACACGGTTGGCGCAGTGGCTGAGCGATCGACTGCTGCGCAGCGTGTTGCGGGTTCGATTCCCGCCCAGGGTAAACATTTGTGTGATGAGCACTTGTGTTTGCCTTGTGTCTGGGTGTTGTTTTTCTATATATGTATGTATTTACAAAAAAAAAGGAATTTGTGTATGTGTATATCAGCTGTCTGACACCCATAGTACAGGGTCTCCCTAGTTTGGGGTCAGATGGCCGTGTGTGAAAATGTCCCCACATATTATTATTATTATTAACTAAGCCGTTCCGTATTTTTGATTTTGTAACTCAAACGCGTTTTATCTTATAAGGGTTTTGACTGAACCCAGTCAAAAGTAAGTTTTGAATGTATCCGATCACATGTTACAGAAAACATAAATTCTTAAAATAAAAATTAAAGAATGAACTGTAATAACGTCCGAGACGGAAATATGCGTCACTGCCACGCGAAACGGCGGTTTAAGCTATCTTCATACCACATTTCATCAAAATCGGTTCAGCAGTTTCATCGCAAAAGTATAACAGACAGAGTTACTTTCACATATAATATTATAAAAAAGCTTTTTACAAAAAAGACAACCGCCTACAAAAACTAAAAAGTGAAAAATAACTTTAGCACAGAACACACATTGACTTTAGTTTCGAAATTCAGTGGCTTTGTTCTGTTTGTTGTTTTGTATTTGCCACCGACTTCCGAAACTAAAGTCAATGTGTGTTCTGTGCTAAAGTTATTTTTCACTTTTTAGTTTTTGAAGGCGGTTGTCTTTTTTGTAAAAAGCTTTTTATTTTCCGCTTTTTAGTACCTCCTCCTCATCCAAATCTATTTAGAAGAGATTGAAAGTTAACTACTACAAAGATTGATGAAACTAAAACGTCGTGTATGTAAAATTTTTGGGTATTTGTTGATTTTTCAAAAAGTGCTGAATCAATTTCGATAAAATTTATATGGGACCACCCCTGAAATATACCCTATCTATAAAGAAAAGAATTTTCAAAATCGGTTTACGTTTGCCGGAGAAATCGCGTAACAAATCGCGCACATACTTAATGCAAATTTAAGACTTATACGGTTTTCTCATGGATGCGATTATCAGAACTGGATCAAATTAAAATGGGACCGCACGGGAAGCACTAGCTGTCAAATAAAAAAAGAATCATCAAAATCGGATCACACAGTCCAAAGAAATCAGGTAACAAACATAAAAAAAAAAAAAAAAAAATACACACGAATTGATAACCTCCTCCTTTTTTGAAGTCGGTTGAAAATAAAATATAAGTATTAATATATAGTATGGAAGTATGGACTAGCATTTGCCCGCGACTCCGTCCGCGTGTATGTCGGTTATCGCGGATGCAGATGAAGGCGCGGATTAAAAAGTAGCATATGACCTTCCCCAGAATTCAAGCTATTTTCATACCAAACATTAAAATCGTGAAAGCGTAACAGACAGAGTTACTTTCGCATTTCTAATATAAGTATGGAGTAAGGATTATTGTCTTCCACACAGATATTTATGCACGTTATAGGTACCTATTACAGCATGCCTGCACGTACATACGTTCCTACAGAATGTGTCATAAATAATGGTTGCTCTCGTGTCCTGACAATATGAGGGATAGTCCTTACGAAGGTCGCATCGGCATCCCTTTGAGCCCAACGAGTGTCTTTGTCACAAGTTTACCACTTAACATCACACCCTGTCCGTTAACAACCTAAATAACGATAATGTTTAAATATGTATGACGCTTTTAGAGCAATTTAAATATTGAGTTGATTTGACACGCCAACTTCCTCGGGAGTCGGCGGCACCAAGAGAGGGTCTACTTAAGACCTGTCTTTATCTCATTAATAATAAATTACGGATCCGCTTACCTTCTACTTTACAAAGAGCGTTTAATAATAAAATACCTTGTCCTTTTAGCGATAAGAGGGACTCGTGAGCTCTATACGAATACGATATTCAGGTAATTTGGATTAAGGGATCAAAAAAGAGGCTCTAAATATTGTTTTTGCGCTAAACTTTGAAATGAGTTGTTAAAAGCTGTTGCCACACACTGGACCTTCATATTATTAAGCTTTTATATACTTTAAAACTTTTTCGAGGTAGGTAGGCACTACGAGGGTCATTAGCGTTCACAAACACACGTTAGCGTCCACTTCCACACATGAGCCTTCTCACGAACCGCAGCGATAAGCAAATACGTAAGGTCTAAAATGGATTGCTAATGTCAGTGGATTAGAAGGTCAAATTGAATTGTTTATGGACGAGTAAGAAACCCTACGGCCTAATACTTAAGGCATTTTCTACGAGTTTACCTTAGGAAACACTTCGTTCTTAGAGTATCTGAAATAGGCAGCATTTTAGGTCGCCTTTTCGATACCCACGGGAATTTTGTAGTGGTTCATTCCATAATGTCACCTGTTAGCCAAAGACCAACAGTCAGATTACCTACATCATCTTTAAAGATTATCATCTGCCTAACCCTTTTCCCAACTATATTGGGGTCGGCTTCCATTCTAACCGGATGCAACTGAATACCAGTGTTTTACATGGAGCGACTGCCTATCGGACCTCCATAACCCAGTTACTAGGTAACACGATACCCCTTGGTAACACTGGTAGCCAGACTCTCTGACTGCTGACTACTCTTATCGACTGCCAAAGATCTACGAATGACAGTCGGGACCAACGGCTTTACGTGCTTTCCGAGGCACGAAGGAATCTCGGTATGAAATGGATGGTCACCCATCCACAGACCAACCGCAGCAAGTGTAGCTTAACCTTTTACCGATTGATCTGTACGGCTTTTAATTATACACGAGCTACTTCGCATAATCTTTAAAGATGTCATCGAATGATAACCGTTCAGTAGAGTTATTCTGTAAAATACCTCCCTCGGTGAATTTAGGTGAAATGTGCTTGAGATGAATTACTTCTAATATTTTGCAATAACCGGTCTGGTAAAATCTCCCTCGGTGAGATTTTTACGGAATAGCACCACACCGCGCAATTGACTTAAAACACAGTCATATTCGGCTCCGAGGTTACACAACAAAAGCCACAATGCTGTAGAAAAGTTTGATATTGGTAACATAATAGACAATATTGTATACATAGGTACGTAGGGCCACGTGTTCGGAACTGCGGAGTAAGGGAGGAGTGCCAAAGACTACTGATCGCCGGATCTTTACACAAAACCCTCGTTTATTGAATTTTCATGATTCCTTTTCATGCAAGTTCGCCGATTTCGTGGCATCTTGGCTTTGGTACCTTTACCTACGTGTAGTAAACGTACCTTCCTGTTTTATTTTTATTTTTTGAAAAACCATTGAAGTGGGTATACTGTAACTAAAACGCAATACTAATTGTATCATTAAAAATCCTTTATATAGCTAAACCTAGTTCTGCAATTCTAGCTCTACTTAGTTTAAAGTTAAAGTCTGATCTTTACATTCACATAGTTTATTTTGTAACTTCTATTTAAGAAATAGAGAAAAACAAATTAGCAAATCACCTTCACACCATTTTTCTTGCAAAAAAGCGAGACGCGTGACAAAAAAGTTCAAAAGGTTACACTAAGTCATTAAGATTGATGTCCAAGATTGGTCCTCAGAAAAAAAAACTTTTAAACGTTCCATCTCAGTAATATCCACCTATATATGAAGATAAATCTATGCCCTAGAGAAGAAAGCGTTTCTAATCTTCCAGAAAGCCTTGACATTGTTTCTTAAAATAGAACAGAAGAGCGCTGTGGTCCAAAGATTTGGGGGAACGGCAGTTTGTCACTTGCAAACTAACACGAGGGCATGATTTCGGGAACATTCTACATAACGTACCGTCAACAAAGAAAAAAATAGATTAACAGAAATCATCTGCTCGTAAAGTGGCTCTTACTACACTGCTTTTAAGTTCATAATGCAGCGTATCACGCACGCTATATATATAAATAACCTGATTATAAAATTTTGGTTATTGGTCGTGGTTAACCAGAAGCTTAGAAATTACATTTGTGCTATTATAATTATTTATACTGTCTTCAAAATATCTTCAAGTTTTATTACCTATTCAATAAATTATCACTAGACTAACTTTTGTATGGAGTTCACTGTCGGTACAGAAAATGTACAAATTTAATTCACTTGTATCATAATGTACTATTATCTCTTTTTGTTCGTGTAGTGTACAGGTTTGACAGCGCTTGTCACGGAATAAAAACGAATATTGCTTGCACGTATTTCTCGGATGCATACCAAGCCATTATGTTGTCTGTACACATGTTCATGAACGCTTACATAGCAAGGTGTTGTTCGAAACAGTCCCTGAAGAATACTTTCGTTTGCGGCGCCAAATTGAATTTCCGTTTCGATACATTTAGATAAGTGTTGGTATTATTTTGCATTATGTACTAAACTTAAACATTGAAATGGAGTTCTATACGAGTATCAGATGTTGTGTCGCGATTTTATATTTTAAATTCTATTGATATATATGTCGAAAAACGTTGTCAGTAGCATATTTTGCTATGTTCAAAAGTAGGTATAACTATGCTTGTGGATTTATTCCCCTGAAAATAAACATAAAAATAAGTAAGGGTGATAACATTATGTATTTTGCTCACGTTTTCTTTCCCAGACCAAATAGAATAGCAAGTCACCAATACCAATTGTATCATTACAGTACAAAATATGAACAGCAGTACAGTAAAGTATCGGATATATCGCGGGTTGTTAGACCTCGTCTATAAGTGGTCCCTGTTTACTCCAGTTGACCCTTATAACTTTCACGCGATGATGGCCACCTAATAATACTCTGTTTACTTTCTTGGACGAAATGAAGGTAAATAATTCGGACACAGTTCCATTTTCAGCTATAGGTATGTGTTGTGCTGACATCTAATTAGGATCTATTTGCTTTAGTAGACAATATAATAAGTTTGGGCTTCTTATGTAGGTCGACGACTATTTTTACCTACTTGCTCGCTTATGTCCTACTTTTTCCTATGATTTTTATGGCATGACTCGATACACGTTTGATTGATTGATTGATTGGTGAAGTTTTGTATAGAAAACTTAAAATCGTTCTACGTTAGCATTCAAACGTTTTTTCTAAAATGTTTTCAACTGACTCTTTGGAATTTTTATCTTGCGTATTTATCAAGTTTCATTAGAATCGGTTTATTAATTTCCAATATTTTGGACTTTCAAAGTCCGTGCGAAATCATGGGGTGTAAACATTTTTATAAAGGCATCACTCGTACCGCTAAGAAGGTTTTACTTAATACTACAAAATAGAGAAGACCTATCACAATTCATATTTATCATGATAATTTCATTCATCCATTAATTTTGTGTAACCAATCACCTGTCAGAATTGACTCGAAGCAATTAGGGGCGGTACTGCAAGAGTGATTTAAGTAAAACTTTGTTGTTTACGTCCCTGGTGGACTCGGTGAATGTCATTCAGTCGGCGATTAATCATAAAGCTTTGTCTCAAGATGCAAACAGCTCATAAATAGTTCGTTAAGGGATGTCTAAAGGAATTTTCGTTGTTTTGACGATTATCTTTAAAATTACGTTAAGATTCAGAGTGGCTTGCACGACTCACGAAAACTAATAAGCTGTAAACATGAATGCAATGTTGAGGCAGTATTTCTATTACTGTTTTAAATAAGATATACTTACTTAATAGGTACTATAACTAGGATGTTGATATACAGAACCATGTTAATTACCAATGTTTAGAATGTCATTTATTGTTTATTTATACGTCATGCACAAAGGTACAAAGGCCGACTTAACGCCTTAGGCATTCTCTACCAGTCAACCAAGGGTGATGAAGAATTGAAGAGATAACATGGCAAGTGCATATGAAAAAAAAAGAGATAAACTCCATCCACCATTCCACCATCCATCCTCAGCCATTCTGCGAGTCTGTCCGTAATGAATACCCATTAAATTTTAGTGTCTCTTGAAAAATACTCTCGTTCAGCATTGTCCAACATGAGGCAATATGGGTAGGTAATCCGTTCGCATCACCCCTTGACCGCACAAAGTGTTGCTACGCGTGTCTGTGAAGTTATCCTCATCTATCTTCAAGGGTGACCGCTTAAGAATGGACAGGACAAAGAGCTAGCCATTACGACGCGCCTTGAAATTGCAACTTGCTCGACAAAGGACTTGCTGTCTCATGTCTATTCAATTACTGTAAAGGTCAACGGACAACATTATCTATTTATACTAGTCTTAGAGCTGTATATAAATAAGAAGCGACATAAGCTAAAGTATTATAACCCAAATAGCTACAGAAGTCTATTTATTGTAAAAGCATAATCCTACACAATTCCAAACGGCTCAGAACCGAGTTTTAATTAAGAAGATTAATGAAATTCGATACCCCGAATAACGATTGACATGATATTGTCTGTGGAGCGCCTATTCAAAGTGAATAGAGCCTCGAATACTGAGTGACGTTTCCGCGAGCGAGTGTTCGCAGTTGAACACGATATGTATGGCTTCCGGAAATCTTTCAGTGCTAAATAGAGCCCATCAGTTGTCCAGCAGAAAGGGTGTTCGATGGAATCTTTGGAAGCAGTTGAAAGGCAAACGTTGAAAAAGCTTTTTTGACCGTCGTCGCTCGCTCGGGTCGTGACGTCCGGTGCGCGCTCAGGGACGCGATTGATTCAGCGGTGGATGGTTCAATAATTCAGCAGGATGACCGGCAGTGTACATGTCGCATGTTCCACACGGGAACTGGCCGCGATATTGACAGGACTGTCAGCCAGCGTGGCCGAAATAATAGGTAAATAAGGTTGTCAAATGTCGCCGCCGTAACCGTATGTCATTAAAACAGGGAACCTTATTAATATGTTATGTATTGTAACTATAAGAATATGCTAACTCAATCATCATCTGCCTAGTCATTTTCCAACTATGCTGGGGTTAGTTTCCAATATAACCGGATGCAGCTGAATACCATTGTTATACATGAACTAACTGCTTCTCTGACTTTCACTACTTTTTTACTGGGTTACACGAGGGGTTTCTGACTACCGACGAGTAACGACTGTCAAAAATCTATGAATGACAGTCGGGACGTGCTATCCGAAATACGGGGAGTGATAATTATATTATGTGAAAATAATTTAAACAAAATAACTCAATCGTACGTAACCAAATTCTCATTTCCCAAAGAGCATAGAAAATGGCGGCGCGGTTGCATTTCTGGAGCCCACAACGGATCTGGAGCACACAGCTATTTCCAATTACACGTTCCGTCTTCACTTATCAAACATTATATTAAACGGTTCAATTAAAACTTACTGGCTTCGGCCTTTTACTGCAAATTATTAGTGTCATATAATTATTCTATCTATCATCATTATTAAAGTTTACGGTCGGAGGTCTATAGCAATTCCTAATGGTGATATACATCTCTTTTATCTTCTTCCAGCAGTTTATTTTGACTAATGATAGCACCGATTTGCGACATAGCTGTAATTAGGCAGCCGGAAGCCATGGCGCAGAATACGTCGACCGCCACGTCCGTCGCGTCGCGTCGCTAAGTTATCATCTGTCATTTATTTCTGAGAAAAAAATATTCTTGAGACATTTCCTTCAGTGACCGCTTTTTTTCGACTTTAGGTCGTAGTAAGATCCTGAAACAGGTTTTAAATAAAAAAATACCCAATTGCTCAAAAAATAAATAGGTACTAGTACTTTATAATTATCGTTATTACTTGTGGAAAAAAATCCTTTTTATATCTTTAAAGGCCTTTTTTGTAATATTTAAAACTATATTTATTTGTTGAAAAATTAATAAACAAATTTATATTATAAGTTATGTTAATAAGTATAAGTTTGGTCGCGTCGAATAGTAAGAAACTACACGTACTTTAACTTCTTGTTTGATATTTGTACACAATAATATGTTCGACCAAAAAAAACCTCTTCTATAACATCTACGAAATTACAACTGGAAACCTACCCTACGAAAATGGTTTGCACAACGTCCACGCTTACGCAATATTATGGTGCACCGATTTACAAATCTTTTTGTCATAAAACATTATTTTATTTTAAATTCCTACATAAAGTATTTTTCATTCACACTACGATTGCAAAATCCAATCGCTGGTAGTGGCTTATCATTGAATATATGCTTTTTCACTTCAATAAAAACGCTAACGCCATATCGAGTGAAATATGAATTATTCTTGGTACTAAACTGCCACGTATAAAATATGTTGAGGTTCGTGCTACTTTTCAGTTTAATATTATGTCCATTGGCGATATGTAAACGAAAACATAATGATGAAAAAGAATCGTCAGCAAGCGGTGACTTGAGCGAGAAATCGGAAACAGACTTGAGGAAAAAGACCAACAAAGGCCTTTCGTCTGACGAGGAGTATGAGGACCTCCAAGCAGAACTCTTCGCTTACCAAGCAGCACTTGCTTCCCTTAACGTCGGTCGTAGTGAGTATAAAATGACATCGTACTCATACTAGTTCTGGTTTCAGACGGATACAAAGTTACATCGATCGGCATCTAAGTCCAATACACGATTGGTATATTGTAGAATGTACGATATTTTGGGACGTCTTAGGTACTTACTTATTAGACCGCAATCTGTTTGCCTACATACATAGGTTCATAAGCTACTAGTATTTCTCAGAGAGAGAGTTATGTACAGACAGCGTCATCAAATGCTTACCCCCTGTCCGAAGATTTTTTAATGCGTGGGGGGTAAGCAGTTGATGATGCTGTCTGTACCTGCCTAACAATAATTAAAAAGTCAACAGATTCACCGGGTTTCATTATAACCCGAGGCAACAGGCCTCGGGTTATAAACTCGTTAATTGTTATAAACTTGCTGCTATTTTATAATGTAAATACCAACAAAACTTCACCAATATCGGTTCATTACTTTGGAAGCTATATCCATGTTTGTATGTAAAAGTAAAATATAATCTGTTTATTCACGAAAAGTACCTACTTTGACATGAACTCCGAGAATGCTCGTAAAAATGTTATATCGAAACTTTACTTAATTAACGTTTTTCTCAGGATCGTTGAAAACGACGCCATGTTGGAAAATGGGCGGCATTTGCATCGATCATAAGATGTGCCAGGGACACCACTCCTTGTCACAAGTAGCTGGCTGCAGAGATAAGCTACAAGTTTGTTGCTTCACCTGGAACAATTTCCAAGTCAGGGATATGTCGGACAAGGGAATAGGTCTGGCAATGCCGTGGTCTAGTCCGCAAAAAGAATTTGGCGGTTTAGGAGTTATAGACCCACCTAGCGCTGAAAACAAGAAACCGAAAATACATAAAAAATTAAGTGCTATAGAGAATGATGATTTCTTTCCCTTAGAACATGAGAAATCATCTATGTTGGTAATATTACGACACAAGAAGGAGACGTAATTGTTTTTTGGTATATTTCTTATAGAATCGCTATATGTAACGTTCAATCAAATAAATTTTACATCGGCGTAAAATTTATTTGATTCAACGTTACATAAACTCGTTTACATTAAAGCAACGTAGTAAAATATTTCAACCGAAACATTAGGTGCTATATCGTATTCTATTGTTAATTAAAAAGTCAATCGAATACGTTTCCATTTTTTTATTTGTTTTTTTTTAATACAATCTACTTGAAAACATATCATAATGTTTCTACTGGTTGGAGGCGTAATAACGTTAGTTGTTTCAAATGCACCGTGCCGAGGAGGTGGGAATGAAAAAGGAAACGCATACAGGTTTCAGAATGATCAGCAGACACCAGCTTCGTATAGTAACATACTGAAGTCTGAAAGCTGGCGGAAGCGGAAAACTTGCCATTGCTTAGTTCACAGACCGCGAATAGCACCACCTCATTTCTACCCGTAAGTGTCGTAGAAGGCGACAGAGGGATATTGATCAGAGGAAGGGCAGCAGCGTCATTCTGAGTACCATAACATGCATCATCTAAGCATGGTGATTACGGCTAAACCCCACTTAGGGAGACCTATGCCCAGCAGTGACCGTCTAAAGGTTGACATCTATGGATGATAATGAGTTTACAGACCACTTTTTTATCATTGGACGGCAATTAAGCCAACGAGGTACCTGATGTTAAATAGTAGTGATGCAGACATCTGCAATACCAAAGGCCTTGCAGTTGCGTTGCCAACCCAGAAAAAAAGTTGAAAATCTCGTGCCTGATTACACCACCCATCCATACCATTCAAAACAGTGTTTATAATTTCTACATCAGAAGGTAATTTTCATCTGCCTAGAATTTTCCCTACCGTGTTGGAGTCCAAACCACAATACCATACAATACCAGTGTTTTACTTAGAGCGACTGCCTATCTGACCTCCACAATACTGTTGCTGGGTATCACGATGGGTACTTACACTACATAAATACGAAAAACTTTATTCCGAAAGTCACAAATACGAATTTCAAAATAACGATTTGCATAATTCTAAATGGTTCAAAATTTCTAATATAAGAGGTCCGATTTAGTATTCATCCTATTTTTATAATTCCAAAATAACAAAATTCCGAACGTTCATAATTACTATTCTCAAAATACCGATTCCAAAAGATCGATTAACAAAAATACCGACATAATGAAAATCCGAAACATCAAAATTACGGATTCCGACTTATATAATACCGATTATCATTTTTTTACAGTGTATTAGTTGTCATTTTAAACTGATTGATTACTTTTGAATAAAAATATTTTCTTTTGCTGATCACAGTTCCTACCTAACCTAACCGAAATGATTCACCAACAATAGAGGGGATCTGGCACTTGGCGGCCACTGCCGCGGCACCGCTCGCGTCGCTCACTCGGATTCGCGCTTTCATGGTCGCAGTTCTAACCTACCCTAACCCAAATGATTCACCACCAATAGAGGGAATCTGGCGTTAATGGTTCTAACCCAACCTAACCCAAAAGATTCAATAAGAGTAGACGGTACTCGACGCAGGTATACAATAAGGAGAAAGTAAAGTAAATAAGGAGAAGAAGAAAACACAAAAAAAATAAATTAATACACAAATATTAATTAATAATAAAGTAGACATTTTTAAATTACATTAAACGTTACTTATAGATTTTGAATTTAAATGGGTAGCTGAATTCAATCAGAATTATAATTTTAGCAGTTTATTCGAAGTATTGAAATTCGTAATGTCGTTTTTCGGACCGAGAACCCATCGAGCATTTGATTCTTCTAACATGTGAAATTCAGGAAAATAAAAATCGGATTTACGACATTCGGTAAAATTTTCGTGATTGTAAATAATAGACATTATAGTAATTCTTAGGTATTATGAAATTCGGACTTTAGAAAATCGGAATATCCAAATTCGGAATAAAATATTTCGGAATATTTGCGTGTTCACGATACCCCTTGGTAAGACTGGTTGTCAGAATTTCTAGCTTCTGACTACCTATAACGACTGTCAAAAATCTACGAATGACAGTCGGGACCAACGGTTTTACGTGCTTTCCGAGGCACTCGTAGTTGCCCTGAGGTGTCTCGGTCTGAAATGTATGGTCTATCCCGGCTCCCTCCACATCAAACAGTGTTAATTTTCTGTAAAAATATCACTCTGCGAATTTAGGTGTGACCCACGGTGAAGTAAACTTGAGGAATGTTGTCATCCCACCGATTCTAGGGATAGTCAGTTAACCTCAAGCCCATTCACCTAAATTCAACAAGGGATATTTTTACCGATTACACAGCTGGATTGAGAGTATACAAGCTATGAAATTTTGTTGCTATACCCAGGACAGTTGAATTGTTTCTCCGGGACTCGTCGAGCTTCACTGCCTCGGCGCTTTTCTGGTGGTCGCCACTATTGACTCTGGTTTTCAGAAGTTTGAAAATAGTGACGGTAGACGGGCTAGGCCCAACATAAAAGCGTCTGCTGCATAACCTCCTCGGTTGGCCCAGCTATAGACAGCAACAAGAGACCTCACCACTCGTCTACAACCTCGACGAACTAGGAACCCCCATGAAAATAATTGCGCTAAAGAATTCGATACTACTGTCCACGCATCAATTTTATAAATCTGAAGACGATGATAGTAAATACTAAAGTGACTGAATAAATAATTCTATTGCAAAGTTTTTAAGATGGATCACTAAGCTCGGTGTTTTGTGAAGAATTTTGATTATGAATTCTACCAGTTAAATAGACGAGGGACCGCTTCTGAAGCGTCTCTTAACATGCAACTCACTGTGATGACTGTTAAAATATTTCTAAGAGATTTAAGACAACCAATACAATATCATCATCTTACCAAAAGTCAAATTAATCTACCAAGAAAGTGCTCCTTACGTGACTACTGAGCGTAGAACATAATCTGAGCAATATACCACACAGAAACTTAAGTGTTACCAATTCATTAACCATGAAGTGCCTATATTAAGCCCACCATTGTATAATAAAGTGCCTCATTCATGATCCACCACCGTGCTTGCTAGCAATTAGAATATATATTGCATAACATCTTGAAGGCTGTTACAACATTTACTCGTGTATTAATATTATAGTTGTTGCTCCCTTCGGTTCTGCAAACATGTATTATCTGTATTTTGAAGATTAGTGGGAGTACTGATGCTCTTGAGTGTGTGTGGGTGAAGAAAAGAAGACTAATATAATAAGGTACGGTGCCGTCGCATCGTGTAGATGTAAGAAAGTGGCGTTTGTGTTGCGTTAGCGTAAAGTTCTATGAATTCTTACGCTAAAGGTAAAGGGTGCTTCGCAGTACCGTTTTAATCCAGCTAGATTTGTATTGTTATAGTAACAACTGTTCATGTATGTACGGTAAAAGCGACTAATCACCACACTCGATAGTTAAAGTTGAAGTTTTCTTATAAACTGTTGAACTGTTGAATGTCGTCGAATGTTTAATTTTTTATTTCGAAGAACAAAAAAAAATTTCTATGAAAATTTCAACTATATTTGACGACCGTGGTTATCTAAGTCTTTTGTTGACAATACATGCTACAAACGGAAGACTATGTAGGTGTCGGTTATTGGCC
The DNA here is from genome assembly GCA_947361185.1 of Charanyca ferruginea. Lineage (NCBI taxonomy): Eukaryota > Metazoa > Arthropoda > Insecta > Lepidoptera > Noctuidae > Charanyca > Charanyca ferruginea. The sequence goes on along the minus strand of OX376059.1, from coordinate 11,461,398 downwards.
TATACTGTTACACATAACAAAAGTGTGAATTTATAAATTTCGTTCGTGGACCCACGCTTAAGCTCCCTACGGAATACCTCTGTTCCAATTAGTACCAACACTCCATAAATAACGCAATAAAAAATAACAAACGCAAATAAAACTTCCAACCTCACCCGGAACGTTTACCCAAATCTACAAAAGGTGCTAAAATCCACGATTGTACATACATAATTCGCATTAGGGGTAAAGTAAGCAGAGCCGCGAGCTTTCGACTTAATAAGGATTCCTGGTTCAAAGATGGACCGTTAGTTTGAATGCGTTCCAAATTAGTTTACCTCGACTGGGCTACCTTCAACATTCGTAATGAACACAACTAAGTTTATGTATTCGTACATAAAGCCGGCCACAAGTTACACTTTGACGTGAAATTATGTGTACTTAGAGTCAGATCATAACGCTTAAGTAAAGAGTAAGTTACACGTAAACCATCAGTGTTCTTAACGTGCCCCATGACCCAAGCCCGCGTTAATGAAGCAGATTCTGCCGTAGTGCGTCGATTCATGCCGCATAGATACCCTTTACATTTGGAACACCTTGACTTTAACTAGCACGAAAGTACTTACATAACTTACCTTCTAGCTTAATTATTTGCAAGACTAACGCAAATTTTAGAGAAGGATATGTAATTAGTTATTTATACCTGACAATTCTTATCAGGCATTCGATATATCTACTTGTTTCATCTTCATGGGTAAAGTCATTGTGGCGGATCTGAACTGCTATGTGCTGTGAGCGCTCATCCCACCATGCTTCAAGCTCACTTCAAGCTCACTTCATTTAGATTCGCCGAGGGAGATTATTACAGAATAGATCTAGCTCGAAGTCGAATCTAAAATAAAAGTTTTCACTTTCTTTTGTTACATCATAACAATATCTAACAAAAAATACTTTTGGTTTCCTTCAAGTTATCAAAAATTAACGTAACGATCTTCACGAGCTTGAATTGAATTAAGTTTTTTACGAGCGAGAATATGAATAAGGTTCATTCGGGCGAAGGAGTAAAATTTTCATCTGAGGAGACTCCGATGCTTTTTATATAATTTTGTTTGGGTAGTTATGTCACGGAAGGCATTGGTAGACCTCAGTTTATAGGAATTATACATTTTTTATTACTTATACGATTAGGTATACTATAAGTCTGTTTAGTCTCCTGTATTACTTCTAAATCAACCTATGTAGATATAAATCATTTAAGAAAGAATGTGCTGGCACTCACAATATTCATGACACACGAGCAAAAATTATCCATTTTTTAATCAACGAATTATTCAAAATATGGGAAATATTTCCTACCATTTAATTCCGGAATATTAAACTCCGTGGATTTATTGAATTCTTCATAACCACTTTTTGTTCGATGTCGAATAAAAGAGCCTCAGTAAAGTTCGGAATAAATTGAGGGTCTGATGTTAATTAGCGAAGCATTTAGCTGAATAGCTTCAGAAGAAGCTTCGGTCCGCGTGTGATCGTGGAACTTAAGCTACGATCACGTGCGAAATTTATAGCTTTAAAAAAATCGTTCCGTTCCTAAACTGCTTGCAATATCTCTGGATAAGTACTTCGCCTTGAATGTTTTAGTATCCATGATAGAAGGAATTTTAAACAATCATGCTGTAGTTCTGAAAGAAAATTCAATGAATGAATTATAAACGGTTTTCATTCCAGAATACATATTAGTATAGTAATAAGAAAGAGAATCGTTAACTTAAGGTGCTGTTAGTTTATAGACACTTGAATCTTAATAAGAATAATACATAATCATACATTTTATTTTACTATTCTAAATTATAATACTGTATTACATAGAAGAAATGAAGTTCTTAAAATATTCAGAAGACTTACTTCCCTTTAGGGCAGCTCTAAATAATATGACAACTTGATATGGACAACTATTAATGATATTAATGACCAAATACTCAAACGCTAGTCAATTTTAAGTCTCTTACTGTCACAGTCCCTATAAAATAAAGTGATGCAGATAGCACGTGACCAAAGTGTACCTTGGCTTTTATAGGAAATTTGTTGTAATAGCTCATACGCTACGATCTGGGCACGCTCCACTTAACAAGTTTAGAAATCTCATGGGAATAAGTACCGGCCCTAACTGTACTGTGGAGGACGTCCATTATTTGTTGCTGGAATGTGTAAAAACTACGGCTGGGAGAGAGGCTCTAAGCAATCGGTTAAAAATAAGTTTGATAGATGTAGGTATTTTTCAAAGTATTTTGTCAGCACCTCTGTCGGAAGGAGCCATTTTAGTTTATAAAATAGTTAATAGTTTAGGTCATTTGGTGACTAAGATTTGGTGATCATTATTTTTACTATTTTTGGTGGTCATTTGGTGACTAAGATTTGGTGATCATTTACTATTTTTGGTGGTCATTATATTTATTCCCAATAAGTACGTAAATGTTTAGGTTACCATGTGGTTGGCATGGTCCTTTTTGTGACTAGAAGCCCTTGAATAAAATTAGAATAAAAAAAAAACAAAAACGGCACTTAACATTGAGTAGCGTTTGAGTATTTGGCCATTACACTGTCATATGAGGGAAATCTCACAATTTAGCAGTCCAGTCAGATTAATTAAATAACAGTCACTTATTACGACATCGTTATGAATACTAAGGAACTAGTCAATATTTTTAACAAAAGGTCAAACTACCGACTACTCTCTAAAATCATTGTGTGATACGTTTCGACCATAAAATATTAATGGTCGTAATAAACGGCCGTAAAATAAATGTCCGCACGTGAATTTGGACCTCGGCCATAGAAGCGTAGTAACAACGAACAATCCTCGGGGATATAACCATAACCATCGTGATTGGTAAGCGGATTCGTGATCACAGCGTGATGTTGTTTGTGTACACCCGCTAATAGGACTACCTGTTCATCTGACCGAAAGTTAGCACCAGTTGCGTATACTGCGCACTGACAGCGGGTCATAAATTATGACTAGAAGAATAAAGAATAATTCATCTAAAACTAAATATACAAACGACAATATAATCGGCTAAGGGCGGGTTGTTTAAAACAGTCGGTTAAGGTTACATACGGACGGTTAAAAGTTACTATGACGTGAGATGTTTAACGTACGTTAAATGTAACGGGTTGTTTCATGACATAAAAATCCGTCTGTCAAAGTTATTCAAAAAGAGATTTCCTATTATTTTGATGTTTGACGTAGCTATTTGACAACACAAAATTACGTTAACTAGTCGGTTATGGTAATAGTTTTTGACGTACGATTTTGTGAAACAACCCATTTTTTTATGTGACGATAGTTAGTGCCATTTTTGACTATTTACCCGTCAGTAAAGTAATAGTTGAAGCAACCCGCCCTTAATCGGCTTCAAGTGTAACCGGATGCACCTGAACACCAGTATTTTACATTGATCATTGCTGGGTAACACGATACCCCTTAGTAAGACTGGTTGGCAGATTTTCTAGCTTCTTACTACCTATAACGACTGTCAAAGATCTACAAATGACAATCAGAACCAACGGCTGTACGTGCATTCCGAAACACGGAGTATGATTTATTGTGTAAAAATAATTCAAACAAAATAATTCAATCGGCACGGAGAGATCTCAGTATGAAATGGATGGTCACCCATCTGCACACTGACCGCGGCAAACGTAGCTTAACCATAATGCCCAGTAGTTTCGTACGGATACGGACTTACTTAGCTACGAGCTCCACCAAAAAAGAAATGCCAAAATAAATATTAAAACAAGCAACTTGACACCGTTTTACAAAACCAAACGTGCAGACGTAAAGGGGATCAGGGAAAACATTTCAGGGGGCCATTATCACATGATAGCCTGCATACGGGGACGCGCCCCTGAAGTAATTGAAATATGCCACGACTTTCGGGGGCTTTGTTATCTCCTGGAATATATCATGAGATTTTTACTTCCAACATTCCCCCACATTTGTAATGGGGCTTATTTTAATAAAAAAAAACACCATATGGCTATTAACATTTCAATGGCCCGAACATTTTTATGAAAGAAAATTGTTGAGTATATCTGCTTATTCCGCCCAATTCATAAGTTAATTGAATGAAAAGGGTTATATTTGTTTTATTAGAGGCGCTGAAAGCAATAGGTCGAATAAAAGTGAACCTTGTTACGAAGTATCGAGCAATAACTATACCGTAATGAGAGCTTATATAAAACCGGTAGGTACAATACCTACCGGTTTTATATAAGTTCAACCAGTTTCAACCCACCAAGGTACATTAGCAAACTATTTTTTAACTAAGGCTTGGGTTAAAAAACAAGTAACTGTCGCTATCAATTCAACTATTAGACTTGCAATGAAAGAAAACACGAATCTAAGGGTGTTACCAGACCAATCGATCGATCGTCGATCGACGGCATCGATCGATGGTAGAATGGATTAATCGACGTCGATCGATACTTTCTACCAGACCAATCGATCGATTGTCGATCGACAATCGATCGATGGTAGAAGGGATTAGTCGAAGTCGACCGAGCTGCTTGATTATTATTAGTGATGGATTATAGCCGGAGTTAATCGATCAACGTCGACCGATGCCATCGACCGGCAATTGATCGATTAGTGTAGTAACCAAACACCCTCAGGTAGGTATTTTCTTACTGAATGATTTTAAATAAACGTTACTCATAGAAAAACAAATCGCATAGAAGTTGTCAAAAAGGCTGATAGTTTAAGTTTCTTCCTAATACAGGCAAATATTGCTCTGAAAGTTCCTATTTATTTTGCAACAGGAGTATTAAATTCAAATTTGCGGCGGAAAAACAGCAGGTATACGCTTATTATAATGTATATTAGATCCTTGTAATATGGGCGCCTCGAAACCAAATTACAGCGTCACTGATTTATTTGTAATACCACAGTCAATAAGGTTGAGCCAAAATAACACAGAAACATCCTAAGGTTGTGTAATAAATTGTTCAATAGGCAGGTTAATTAGACAATTCCTCCAAATGGCACCACGTAAATCGGAATAGCCCAACGTAAATGCTTCGCAGAAAACACTTTCGTAGAAAACAAATGAATTCTTAACAGGCAAGCTATAGTGATCGTTAAGAACGGTAATGTGCTGAATAGCAATTAAAAATGTAAAAGTTCTACCCAAGCAACAATAACGTATATTTTTAGTTTCTCAGAAGTTATTTTTTGTACAGAGGCAATTTTCGTTACAAATTACGCAAACTTGAAATGGAGTTCTGTTCTCGCCAAACGAAATTACAATGAGCGGAGCATTGGTTTTTTAGCTTTACGATGGAAGTTTTGAACGGAAGCTTATACAGGGAATGGGAGCGCCAGGCCCTCGGAATTCCGTCCGTCGTCGCTTCGTATGCAAATGTGTTCAACACTACAATACATTTTGTTATTTGCATTCTAGCTAATTGCTTTTCCTTTCGACGCCCGAACAAACGACCGTTTATTTCTTTGTGCACCAGACACCTTATCGATATTGCTCGAGTGCTCTACAACCTGACACACTGATTTATTTCAATGCAAACAAATTATTATAACCGGCGCTCGAGGTAATAGATGTTGGGACTGATATCATAATTAACATAAATTGTTTTGATAGGTCATTTTATGTAAAATAAAATAGAATCTTCATTGTTTAATGTTACATAGAATGTTTGCTAATCTTCTTTTTTTAGTTGGTTGACAATTCCCATGATCCACGAGCTGATTTTTATCTTGCTCGGCGATGCCATCCAACGTGGCAATGCCGCCGGTCTCTTTCAAATCACGGCAATGTAGAGGAATTTTTGGATGCCTTATTGTATTACAATTATGCATGTAAATAATGTTTGTATTCCAGAAACTGATTGTCTGTGAATAAACTAATCTTAGTTTACAAGGAGTAATTACAGAATACTAGTTTCACAGATTGTCTCTAATTACATTCTGGAGCGACAATACACCTCGCTACGACATGTACCTACACTAAATATTCAACTATGTTAAGTTCTCAAGTTAAATGGGTACAATCAAAGTTGTGACATAGCGCGAGATGTTCTGTGATGGGTCTTTTCAAACACCATTTGTTATTTATGTCGCAGAGGACTGTTTTCGAAGGAGGAGGGGTAGCGACCCGGCCGCTGCGGACCGTGTACATACAGCTCATTATTACCATCACTCGACAGACACAGCAATAAAACACCAGCGAGCACCCGCATTGTTCTTATCTAACACCCTGGGAAATAATTCAGTAGCAAACGGTCAAAATAAAAACGCGAAAAGCATAATCCTAAAAGTGAAATGAAGGAAAGTCGCAGAATAAACGTTATAGGTGCTGCGATCTGCTCGTTAGCGTCATTACGTCGACTCGTTTAACGCTCATTTCCATTCACGATTTACCTTATAAAAGAATAAATTCCCAAAATTTTATTATATTTGCGCTACTCAGACTCTCTTTGTGGTCGAAAAAAAAAGCAGAAAGATGCCATCCAATATATACAGAAACCCTGAAACCGCTTTCATTGAATCCGAATTTCCCTGGTACGAAAAGAATAACAATCGAAAGTTGGGATTTGAACACGAACTCAATAAAGGCGCATATCTCGTTCTCGGATGTGTGGATGTCAAACGCTGTAAAACAAAGTTAGTACCTTCGTCAGAGAAACCAAGTTTGCTTGCACCTGTAGGCGTGGTACCTATAATAATAATAATAATAAAAAGGCAATGCAAGCAAGCCGACAAAGGATAGGTGACCAGCGTAGAGCCATAGTTCAAAAGAAATTATTACCACAGGATACAATAGACCACATTTATGAGGAAGTCAGAGCCGAACTTCAAATACTTCATTCTCAAATACAGCAACACTCCACACAATCTAAAACCCCAACAAACACACAATCTGGCCAGCGCATGAAATGGACAAATGAATACAATGAAACACTAATTAGAATATATTATACTACTACACAACTAGAAACAAATAAAACAGGCTATAGAAAATATTTACATGAGGAATTTCTAAATATTTATCCAGAATTAACATATATAACAGAGCAAAGATTGTCGGACCAAGTGAGAGCTATTGTAAATAACAAATACATAAACACTAACAGATTAGAAGAAATAAAAAACCAGGTTGCAACAGAATTATCTAACAGAAACAGCAACACACAAAATATTGAATATGTAGACAACGATAATTTCAACACACAATCGCAGAATGACTTAGAGGAATCAGATGAATATATTGAAACAATAAATACTCAACACACAAATATTCACATCTCTAACACATCGACAAACTTCACAACAAATATAGTCGTAAATAATAGCATAGATACTGACATCGCATCTCACACACTCATAAATACAGATGAAGACAATTTCTTGAACAACATAGATATTGATCTATCTCAACCTACGCAACATAACTCTGAAACTGCCCCAGAAATTAATCCAGATACAGAAACCACGTTTCAACAAGCCCAACAGTTTTTTTCTAATACACACCCCACTGATAGACCATACATCCCTAAGCAGAAGACCTCTAGAAAGTTCTCTGCTATAGTTACATATATAAACACTGTCATTCTCCCTAAGTGCGTAAATGTGGACACCGATTTTACTACATTGCAGACGATAATTTATTGTGCAGCATGGTCAGCAGCTAAATGCAACGGAGCTAAAATGTCACACTTTACACAAAATGAACAACGCCCCTATAAACAAAGAAAGCCAAAGTGGCAAATCAGATTAGAAAAGAAAATTGAAAATCTAAGAGCAAACATAGGTAGGCTGACACATTTTATTAAGGGTAGCAGAAGTCAAAAATTAATAACAGCTGTAGAAGCAATAAAGCTAAAATATCAACTACATGCACAACACGAAAACTCAAATACGCAAATAGAACACTTTTTAGACACTTTAAAACAAAAATTAAATGCAGCATCTAGCAGACTTAAGAGATATTTAACATGCACTAACCAAAAAGTACAAAACAATAAATTTACTAACAATGAAAAAGTATTTTATAGGAACCTTACATCTAGTAACAACGACACCACTAACCAGAACTTACAGACACCTTCCCCTGAAGCTTTACGAGAATTTTGGGCAAACATATGGGAAAATCCTGTACAACATAATGCAGACTGGGTCAACGAAGCGACACCAGAAACCCCAGAAATGGTGTTTGATTTCATACCGATAGACACATTTATAGACGTCCTCAAACGTACACACAACTGGAAAGCTCCTGGCACAGACAATATTCATAACTACTGGTATAAGAAATTCACTTATATTCAACCATATATACATAACCACTTAAACACATTCATTCAATCACCACATTTACTTCCAACATACGTAACACACGGAGTAACATACATGATACCTAAAGACTTGAATGATACCACCGACCCAGCCAAATATCGACCAATCACCTGCTTACAAACTCTTTATAAAATTCTAACAGCCTGTGTAAGTGAAGTAGTATACGAACATTTAACCAAACATAATATTCTTGCTGAACAACAAAAAGGATGCCGCAAAAATAGCCAAGGATGTAAGGAGCAACTGACTATTGACGCAATTACAATGAACAGTGCACTTAAATGGAAAAAAGATATTCATACAATGTTCATCGATTACCAAAAGGCCTATGATTCAGTTCCGCATAGCTGGTTGTTACATGTCTTAAATATATATAATATCCACCCAACACTCAGATTGTTTTTAGAAACTTCTATGCAAAATTGGCAAACTGTACTTAAAATAAATCAAGCCTCCACGACTGTGGCAACAGAACCGATCCACATAAAACGTGGGATTTTTCAAGGTGATGCTTTAAGCCCTTTATGGTTTTGCATGGCACTCAATCCACTCTCAAACCTACTAGATAAAACCAACACAGGATTCACTTTGACAAGCGATAACACACAATTCACCTTAACACATCTCATGTACATGGATGACATAAAGTTATATGCAGCAGATAAACAATCACTTTTTCATTTAGCAGACACCACCCAACAGTTTTCTAATGACATTTGTATGCAATTCGGAGTAGATAAATGTAAAATTTTGTCAGTTGTAAAAGGTAAAGTCCAAAACAATAGTTACACACTCGGATCAGGTAAATCTATTGAGCCAATGGATGAATATAGTACATACCTAGGTTTTAAACAATCTAGACAAATACAACAAAAGATGACAAAACAAGAACTACTTAAAAAATTTAGATACCGCCTTAACCTAATCTTAAAAACCAACCTTAACTCAAGAAACACAATTAAAGCAGTCAACACATTCGCAATACCCATTCTTACATACTCTTTCGGAATCATACGATGGTCAAAAACCGACATCAAAACCTTACAGCGTACTATCAATACACTCTTTACCAAACACAGGAAACATCATCCTAAATCATGCATACAAAGACTCACACTACCTCGTCAAGAAGGAGGAAGAGGATTGATAGACATATGTAACCTGCACAACAAACAGATACTCTCACTCAGATCTTACTTTCATAACAAATCAGAGCATTCATCACTACACAAACATGTAACGGAAGCAGATAAAAAACTTACACCACTCAACTTACAAAATAGGAACACTCAAATTAATGAACACCTCATAAGCAGACAAGCCAAAATTGCAGCATGGTCTAGAAAAGCTTTACACGGAAGACACCGAGCCTACCTGAGCCAGCCACACGTCGATAAAATTAAGTCGAACGAATGGCTCAAACGAGGCGAACTGTTTCCCGAGACCGAAGGGTTCATGCTTGCAATCCAGGATCAAATCATAGCAACTCGTAATTTCAGGAAATATATTATAAAAGACCCAAATCAGCCGACTGACACATGTAGACATTGCAACAGTGCCTCTGAGACCATACAGCACATAACAGGGGCCTGTAAATCACTCGCACAGACCGACTATAAGCACCGACATGATCAGGTTGCCTCAATAGTACACCAACACTTAGCGCACAAATACACACTTACAGGAGAGATGATTCCATATTATAAATACAAACCTGAAACCATTCTAGAAAACAGAAATGTGAAAATCTACTGGGACCGGACTATAATTACAGACAAAACTATTCATTACAATAGACCTGACATCACCGTGCATGACAAAATTAATAAAACAGTTTACCTAATAGACATAGCGATACCTAACTCACATAATATTCAAACAACAATTTCCGAAAAACTTAGTAAGTACCAAGACCTCGCCATAGAGATAAAAACCCAGTGGAAAGCACAAACAGTCCATATCGTCCCCATAGTACTCTCATCCACCGGTATTGTACCGAAATCACTAACACAAAGCCTTAACACTCTACATATGCCAACTCACACACTTTACATGCTTCAAAAAGCCACTATACTCAATACCTGTCGCATAACCCGAAAGTTCCTGACTTCCACTACTCTCTCATCCACATTTTCAATTTAAATTTCCTCTTGCACACTTGGCTCCGGCCCGTGTGTAAGGTCTTCGACTCTCTTTTATGAGAAGAAAAACAAAGAATCGGAAATAATAATAATAATAATAATAATAATAATACGCTGGCAACACTACACGTCAACCATTTACTGTTCATTTTATTTACACTTAAAATTAATAAAACTGCACTAAACGCATTGGAAACCTATTATACATCATATTATTTCGGTCCCTTATATATATAATCTTTAAAAAAAACAATAATTCAACGACAACAACGAACGGACACAAAAATGATGAAAATTTTATTATGACATATATGTCAAAACAATATCAATACAAATGGAAAATACTTTGGAAAATACATAATATCGATGGAAAATATGAAACGAAAAGCAGGTAAACAACGATGTGAACAGTGATGTTGACGCGAGCAGCGGCACGACGAGCACGCCTACCATCTCCGGACCCGTCGCTCAGCTCCGCCTCGCCGCCGCCGGAACCCAGCCCTATAGTGAGTGCTGTGACACCGGCCTCGGCAGTTGCGTCGAGCTCCAGCGACGAGTATTTCTCTCCGCCGACGACGCCACCACCTGTGCGTCGGCGGGGACGACGCCGGCCGCCGGACAGCTTGGAGCCCCGAGACCCACCGGTCTCTGATAGGGTCCCCGCTCCCGGTGGAAGTGTGCAGCGCATGAGATGGACGCAATCTGTTAATGAAAGTGTCATGCGCTCATACTTTGGGGCTACAGAGGGGGGAAGTAACTTGACTGCGTACCGTGGTCGGATGCTCTCTCTGTTTCAGGTGCTTGAGCCAGCTGTTAACGTGTCGGCGCAGCGACTATCGGATCAGGTGCGGGTCATCCAGCGTAATCATATGCTGGATGACGCTGTACTTGATCGACTACGTCTTGAATCACGGAGTAGCCGTGTCACGTCTGCTTTGCCACTGGTTGCGGTCGCGGTACAATCGCAAGATTTACCCAGTGCTTCACCGCGACCTGACGACGGTGGTGAAGAGGATAATGACGAGGCTATATCTGTGAGTACCCATTACAATGATCAATTGAGGAGTGCTTTGGAGGACGCGTTCCGAGAGTATCGTTCCACACCGCCTGAACTAAGGCCGCGATTACCTCGTTTGCCCATGCACAAGAAAAATAGGGCACTGGTGTGTGCTTTAGATTCGCAGCTGTCGAATTATTTTGACAGCAGCGAAGACCTCGCTGATACCCACTCGATCTTGTACTGCGCGGCTGTAGCAGCATGTCGTGTAGCTCATGTCAAATTTCCCAACAGTGACGGAGCTGCACGACCAAAACCAGCTGTACCAGCATGGCAGTGCAGGATTGAGCGTCGTATTGGTGAGGCTAGAGCACTCATCGGCAAGCTTATCTGCTTCAGGGAGGGCAATACTCGCCCTAGAGTGATGCGCTTTGTGAGGCGGGCATTTTCGGGGACTGATATCAGTCCTCGAGATTATTTGTCCTGCATCACAGAGCGTATCGACTTCCTGAAGCAGAAGATCTGTGCATGGGCAAACCGTATCAGACGGTACAAGCGGCGAGTGGAGCGGTACACTCAGAATCGCATTTTCCAGAGTGATGAGAGGTGGGTGTATAGGACTTGGGAGCGACCGGATCACGGTGTGACTGATACGCATCTGCCGGATGATGATGCCATGTGTTCGTTTTGGCGCAGCATTTGGTCGGTGCCTGTTAGTCACACTGAGGGCGACTGGACTAGGGAGGTTGAGCGAGCGTGTGATCCAATACCAGAAATGGGGGCAATAACCATCGGCCCCCTAGACGTAGCTCGTGCAGTTCGTCCGTTGCCTAATTGGAAATCTCCAGGACCGGACGGGCTGCACAATTTCTGGATTAAATGGTTCCAGAGATCGCACGTTCGCTTGGCGTCCCAGTTCCAGTCAGCCTTAGAGTCAGGATCGTTGCCCCAATTCCTAACAACTGGAATAACCCACCTGCTCCATAAATCAGGTAGTACTACGGAACCCAAAAATTATAGGCCGATCACTTGTTTACCAACGGTCTATAAAGTTCTTACATCCATTTTGAGAGCTAAAATTAATGAACATATTGACAAAAATTCTATCATGTCTGCCTCTCAAAATGGATGTAGCAACGGGTCTCGTGGTACTAAGGAGCTACTCCTCATTGATATGGCCATTAACCAGCAAGTTCGTCGTTCCCGAAGGGATCTGTCGACATGTTGGATAGACTATAAGAAGGCCTATGATTCTGTGCCACATACATGGCTCATGAGGGTGTTGGAGTTGTATAAAATTGACACAACTCTGCGCACCTTCCTGATGTCGTGTATGGGGCAATGGAGGACGGTCCTTCGCTATCCAGGATGTCGGCAAATCCGGGAGAATAGCGAACCGATAAGGATTGAGCGAGGTATATTTCAGGGCGATAGTCTGAGTCCACTGTGGTTTTGTTTGGCTTTGAACCCTCTAAGCACGTTGCTGGAGGGTTCAGGTCTGGGCTATCGGTTGAGAAGAGGAGGTCAGGTTATATCTCACCTCCTTTACATGGATGATCTGAAACTCTTTGCCCCCAACAATTTGCGACTGATGGAGCTACTGAAAGTAACAGAAAATTTCAGTAGCGCCATCAGGATGGAATTTGGTGTGGACAAATGTGCAGTCATGCATGTGAAGCGAGGGGAGATTATGGAATCCGTGGGAACCCAACTCTCGGATTTCATACGCCTTAGATCCCTCTCCTCAACCGAAACCTACAAGTACTTGGGTATGTCGGAAGCGTTAGGCATCAATGCTGCCGACATGAAACAATCGTTGAAGGAGCGCTTCTTTGGCCGCCTGAATAAAGTACTAAATAGTCTTTTATCAGGCGGAAACAAGGTGCGCGCCTTCAACGGTTGGGTCATGCCGGTTTTGATGTACTCTTTCGGCATACTCAAGTGGACTCAGACGGAACTTGACGCCCTGGATAGGAGGGTACGTACATTGCTGACTGCAAACCGGATGCATCACCCACGGTCATCGGTAATGAGACTGTATATCCCGCGGAAGTGCGGCGGTCGAGGCTTTCTTAATGCTAAGTCCCTGCACAACCGTGAGATATGCAGTCTCAGGGAGTATTTCCTTAAAGCCGACGTGGGGATGCACCGAGATGTAGTCTCAATGGACAAGGGCCTCACCCCGCTCTCCTTAGCGAACGAGAACTGGCGCAAACCTGTAGTACTAGATACTAATGACCGCAGGGAGGTATGGCAGAGTAAGGAGCTTCACGGGCGCTTCTACCGGGCCCTGCATGGGCCTGATGTAGACTATATATATATATCCTGGCTGCGTTTCGGTGACCTCTTTGGGGAAACCGAAGGTTTTATCTATGCGATTATGGACGAAGTTATGATGACGAACAACTACCGGAGGTATATTGTGAAGGACGGCACGGTTGACATTTGTCGGGCATGCCACCGACCAGGCGAATCAATCCGTCACATTATCTCTGGGTGCTCTCGTCTGGCGAACGGAGACTACTTGCATAGACACAACCTTGTAGCTAGGATTATCCACCAGCAACTTGCTCTAAAATACAGACTTGTGGAGTCGGAGGTACCGTACTACAGGTATGTGCCCGACCCAGTTCTCGAAAATGGCAATATCACGTTGTATTGGGATCGATCTATCATCACTGACAGGACTATTGTTGCCAATAAGCCTGACATAGTGGTGATAGATCGATTAGAGCGTCGCGCAATGATTGTCGATATAGCGGTTCCGCATGACGAGAACCTCGTGAAAACTGAGAAAGATAAACAAATAAAGTATCTAGACTTGGCTCGCGAGGTTGTCGACATGTGGGATGTGAATACAGCAATCATTGTGCCGGTAGTCGTTACGGCCAATGGATTAATTTCCAAGAGCCTCGACCAACATCTTAGGAGGCTCTCGTTGGGCAGCTGGATCAAGGGCTTGATTCAGAAAGCGGTACTCCTGGACACAGCGCGTATTGTTAGGAGATTTCTCTCTCAGGAGCCCTGACCACCGGTAGCTTGGACCCTATTCCCGATACCGGTGGGCTACTATTTTTTATATTTTTAAATGTTTTTATTTTTTGTTTACTAATATTTAAAAATGTAATAGAATATGTGTATAAAATGAATAAATGCTAATAATAATAATACAATTTGCGACTGATGGAGCTACTGAAAGTAACAGAAACGTTCAGTAGCGCCATCAGGATGGAATTTGGTGTGGACAAATGTGCAGTCATGCATGTGAAACGAGGGGAGATTGTGGAATCCGTGGGAACCCAACTCTTGGATTCCATACACCTTAGACCCCTCTCCTCAGCCGAAACCTACAAATACTTGGGTATGTCGGAAGCGTTAGGCATCAATGCTACCGACATGAAACAATCGTTGAGGGAGCGCTTCTTTGGCCGCCTGAATAAAGTTTTGAATAGTCTTTTATCAGGCGGAAACAAGGTGCGCGCCTTCAACGGATGGGTCATGCCGGTTTTGATGTACTCTTTTGGCATACTCAAGTGGACTCAGACGGAACTTGACGCCCTGGATAGGAGGGTCCGTACATTGCTGACCGCAAATCGGATGCATCACCCACGGTCATCGGTAATGAGACTGTATATCCCACGGAAGTGCGGAGGACGAGGCTTTCTTAATGCTAAGTCCCTGCACAACCGTGAGGTATGCAGTCTCAGGGAGTACTTCCTTAAGGCCGACGTGGGGATGCACCGAGATGTGGTCTCAGTGGACAAGGGTCTCACCCCGCTCTCCTTAGCGAACGAGAACTGGCGCAAACCTGTAGTACTAGATACTAATGACCGCAAGAAGGTATGGCAGAGCAAGGAGCTTCACGGGCGCTTCTACCGGGCCCTACATGGACCTGATGTAGACTTCTTGGCGTCCGTATCATGGCTGCGATTCGGTGACCTCTTTGGGGAAACCGAAGGTTTTGTCTGTGCGATTATGGACGAAGTTATGATGACGAACAACTACCGGAGGTATATTGTGAAGGACGGCACGGTTGACATTTGTCGGGCATGCCACCGACCGGGAGAATCAATCCGACACATTATCTCTGGGTGCTCTCGTCTGGCTAACGGAGACTACTTGCATAGACACAACCTTGTAGCTAGGATTATCCACCAGCAACTTGCTCTAAAATACAGGCTTGTGGAATCGGAAGTACCGTACTACAGGTATGTGCCCGACCCAGTTCTCGAAAATGGCAACATCACATTGTATTGGGATCGATCTATCATCACTGACAGGACTATTGTTGCCAATAAGCCTGACATAGTGGTGATAGATCGATTAGAGCGTCGCGCAATGATTGTTGATATAGCGGTCCCGCATGACGAGAACCTCGTGAAAACCGAGAAAGATAAACAAATTAAGTATCTTGACTTGGCTCGCGAGGTTGTCGACATGTGGGATGTGAATACAGCAGTCATTGTGCCGATAGTCGTTACGGCCAATGGACTCATTTCCAAGAGCCTCGACCAACACCTAAGGAGGCTCTCGTTGGGCAGCTGGATCAAGGGCTTGATACAGAAAGCGGTACTCCTGGACACGGCGCGTATAGTCAGGAGATTCCTCTCTCAGGAGCCCTGACCACCGGTAGCTTGGACCCTGTTCCCGATACCGGTGGGCTACTATTTTTTTTTATATTTTTAAATGTTTTTATTTATTTTTTACTAATATTTAAAAATGTAATTTAATATGATATGAAAATGAATAAACGAGAATAATAATAAATATCTTGGGACAACTCACACACGGTCATCTGGTCCCAAGCTAAGCAGAGCTTGTGTTATGGTAACCAGACAACTGATATACATACTTATATAATTTATAAATACATACATATTATAGATAAACACCCAGACACAGAACAAACAATCATGCTCATCACACAAAGTTTGTCCTGGGTGGGAATCGAACCCACGACCTCCCTATGGTAAATTTAATTATGCCGCTGTTGCCGGCCTCGCCGCCGCGCTCCTGGAACAACCACAGTTTTGCGGCACACGCCTTACGCCGCTAAAGAGCTCGCACCAACATCATTTAATGTTCCAAACCCCCGTCGGACGTAATCGGATCGTAAATTGAACATTTTTACGACGCCATCGTTCATAAACATCCACGCGTAACGTGTCAGGAACGTTTTAAACATTACCTAAATGATAACATACTGTGTTGTAGATGTGTTATGGACTCCACAAGTTGGACACAAATGTCAAATTTTTATAAAGGGTGTCAGTCCATAATGCATCTATAACACAGTCTAGATTTTGATATAAAATTAACAGTTTTTTTACCAATATCAATATATTTTTGATAGTGCCCTGGGTTTTAGTCAATTTTACTTGAAAGCCACAGCAGTGTATGCTGCTTAAAGAAAAACTAGTATTCGTTTTAACCGTTAATGTTCAATACTTAGAAATTGATTAATAAACTATTTCGAATATCCTCTTTCGTAGAGTAATTGACAATCTGGTTAGTCATCGGTTCTATTGAATTCCCACAATGCGACTATTACGGCGAAGATAAGAGAAGTTCAAAATGGAATTTACTAGAATTAATAATTATTAACAATAATGTTGAAATTCAGAGTGACATGCGTATCTAAACTTTGATCAATACAATGATTCTCTGCTGTAGTATTTGAAATCTATTTTAATAATTCTTCTCTGAATCCAGACTCTTATCTAAGGTTTCTCAAAGGTTTTTGATGGTAATGAAAGAAAATGAACCCGGCGTTAATTCAGTTCCGAAAATGTTCAATTTTCAACCTGTGTCTTACATGTCATCCTTAGTTTATTTGTTCCCAGTGTATAATTTTTCATGCAGTTCATTCAGTCTTAAAAATTGTTTCCATGTACAGTAAATTCTAATTCTGATTAATTCTGAGAAATACTCCAATGAAAACAGAAATCGCAAATTTGAAAGGAATTCGATAATAGGAAAATGTATCTGCATATCTATCTAAATATTTGTAGATGATTTAATTTGATTTCATGTCTGTTCGCTGTCAACACTAGTGAAGGCCCTAAATTATGCGACCTCATCAACTCTTGAATACAAAGCTGCTCAAGTAAGAATTCAAAATTGGAATGCTTGGGGTGTTCACCCTTTGTGGGACCAACGACGAGCCTTATTTACTGTGAAATAAATTCTTTAAATATTGCAAATGGAGAAACGAAATGAAAAAATTCACCAGCAATTTCACAAAACAGTATGCTTTGCAAGAAAAAAGTAAAGTTTGTTAGCCAACTCTGACAAAAGAATTTCGCTTTTTAATTTAAAAAGTTTTGATATAAGATTTTTCGAGTTTCTTAATTCAGTTTATTCGTAAATAGGTTTAGAAAAAAAAATACAAAAGGATTAAATTGTGTGTGTCGTGCATATTTTTTTAGTAAATAGGTTCAATTAATCTTAGTCGAGATAAATTTAAATACATTAGCGCGACAGCTGCCGCCATTGACAGCCGTCGTTACGCTTGACTAAAGAGAAAAAGACGTAATTTAACTACGCTCACAAATCACTAAAATTCTTTTTGTTTTCGCTCGAGTACAGAATATCAAATAGAGTGTCGTTTTATATCTTTGTCGCGAGATCGAACAGTCAGCCATTTACATGAAAGGAGCGTCAAACGTGGCGTTACAATCCAGCACAATGGCGCACTGATTACGTTAGGTGTTTATTTTTCGTCTTGATGCGTCTATTCAAGATAATAATTATGTTTATGCACCGTTCTTACTAATGAAGAATGGCATGCACGGGTTGATAAATATGAAACCCTTTCTTTTCACATGACTCAATCGCATGATCCTTTTGGTACTTCACCTGAATAACCTTCTAAGGATTACACTACACAGGTAAGAGTAGACAAATCCCCTCTCAGGGTCATGGTTCGTACCTAAGTCGGGCACGCATTTATAGTACATACTTCATAACGAAAGAAGGCTCGCAAGAAAAACAAACCCAAAAAATGGTGCAAAGTTGTGAATGTTTTATTTATATATTATTTACTTATCTTATAAAATATTTCAGGTGTAACTTCTATCTAGCTTGCTATCTAAATATAAATTTTGTACCACGAAATACATTGAAATCGAGATCGCGGGGCTTTAGAAATTTTGCCTCTCGTATTTCAGTATCGGGAATTCGAAAACTCGCCGATTTACATAGTTTATGTAGAAGTATATACGTGGCCTTATCACGTACCCATTCCTAGACAGAAAATCAGCTCGGTTAGGAAACGAGGCTCGAAATGTAAATGAACCGAGACGAATGCTGTACTCTATAAAAGTAAATGGTTGATTTCGAGTTCACTCTGCCCCCGGCCGTTTTTTTTTTCTTCACATTCCAACGTTTTATTACATTTATGGCCGGGTGTCAGCAAAATGTCAATACAAACAGAAATACGTTGGTACATGAAGCCTGGATGTTATTACGTCGAAAGAGCCCAGTGTGCGCAAAACGTGCCAACGTAATGATCATCGTTATCAAAAATATTCTGGTGACTATATCCAGTTACCGACAGCGCGCGTGAATATTTTATTTGCAAATATGTATAAGTCTGTAGCGGACACTTATTCATACTTGCTAATAAAATATAGATAGAGGAATAAAATAATAAATAAGTAGGTAAGCTATGTTTTCCAGTAACGAGTGCTATTTATAAAGAATTGTCTTACAAAAATTTGTATATAAATTCAAATGAGAAATAGTAATTAATGAGATAAACTGAAAATGAATGTGAGTGAGTTAGTGCTTGTAGGAGAGTAGGCAGGCATTTGCCATGTTGTCTGTGCAGTGGACAGCACAAATTTATAATAATAATAATTAATTACGTAATCCAGGTTTACGATCAAGATAAACCCAATAAAAATAAACAGAATAATGATAAGCTAGAGTGGGACGGTCGAATGGTTTCCTTTATGTGATTTCCTCGGAAATTGCGGCAATGACGGTCTGATTGCGTTAGCCTCTTACCTACCACTCGAACAGGTCTTCAGCCTCAATGTAATTGCTTAGTGCCTTTCATTAAGTGCTTAATCTATTATTCTATTAAGAATCCCTGAGGAACACATATTGTAATCAGCAAGTAACTACTTACAGAAATGGTTTAGTAGAGATATAGCACTGAAAACTGGAAGGGACGAACTATGGGCCATTTTGCCAATCGCTGTTCTGAACTACTCCTCAAAACTCATTCAATAATATTACTCGAACTGAAAACCACATTCAGAAACTTAGTTGGCAACACTACGGATTAGTAAAGGTTGCCAATTAGAAATAAGCTGCCAATGTTTTAAAGTTACGATGTTTTACTTTGTTAAGTCAAAGTGTTCTTAGAGATTACCATCGTAAATGTAAACAAATAAAAACATTTAGGCTTTTTATTTTCATTTTTTTTTATCGTCATCTCGACCATTATTTTTAAAAGCCTTAATCTTTATACCTAACTTTATCCGCTTTTATTTACCGTGAAATGGGAACGTTTTACGCATAACAATTTTTCATCTAAAACACGAGAGGAAGGTAGCTTTGAATTAAAGCTTATAGTGTCCATTAGATTATAACCAAATAAAAAGAAACTCTAAATCAGCTGAGTAAAGATGAAATTAGCTAGAGCTCAACTAAAAGCTGTTGTGAAGTATTCGAAAAACGGTAACAAAAATAATGTATGTCTAGTACGAACTATTTATCACTAACTGTATTACCCTTACTCGCTATACGGTAAATTGAAACCTTTTACCCTCAATTGAAATATTGCTTAAAGAAGCAACAAATCTGACAATACGATTTGAAAAATGATTGCGGAGGTGGACAGTCTTCTTGTCAGAGAATGGTGAATTTAACATCGCCCTGTTGTAAAACTTTCATTCACGCTTTAACTGTCGTATCAGAGCTAAAGTGGACTGAAAATACTATTTGTGAGATGGACTAACTTTGTAATAGAGTGTTGTTTTATTTCGTTTGCATCCGTGATGAGAGTTGCAATTTTATGTAGAAGCAAAGAAGAAGCAGTGCAGTGCGTGCGTACGTGTGTGTAGTATTGTGTTTTGGTGGCTTTTTTTGTGTTGTTTTTGTGTTTAATTTTTTATTTTGTTTTTTTTTTGTGTTATGATTGTGTTGTTTTTTTTTGTGAGTTTTTAGTGTGTTTTGTGTTTTTAGTGTTTAATTTTATTGTTTTTTTTTTTGTGACCTTTTAGTGTGTTTTATGTTTTGTATTTTTTTTGTGTGTTTGTGTGTGTTTTTGTGATTTATATGTTTTTTGTTTTTGGGTTTTATTGTGTGTTTTGTTTTGTGTGAAGTGATATTATACCTAGGTATCATTTGGATGGTAACCTCACTAGCTCACTGGTGAGGTGGCTGGGTAAATATCTAAATTACAACTCGACATATCGACCTCGCGCACTCGATACGGTTCTGATTGATCACCGCGCACCTAACTACGTTCAACACACCACTTAACTAAACTGCCACATAACACAATAATTACTGTATAAGCGCGATTTGTTGCCGGAGGTCGTAACGTGTTATTACTCAACGGGTTCACTACCGCTGTTTATTGCCAATATTTGTAATGAAATTCCGTTTTATTGAATACTCATAATGACAAATCAGTGAATATGGCGACTAACAGAATTATCACTTTAACATTACTAATTAATTAAACGTTATGGATGTTAGAGATACTGACCAGAGGATGGGCAGCAGCGTCCTTCTGAGTACCATAACGTCTACTGCGATCGCCTACATGCATCGGCCAAGCATGGCGATTACTGCTCAACCCCCCTTTGGGGGAGACCTGTGCCCAGAAGAGAGCGTGTAAAGGTTGAAATGATGAATTAGTTATAAAACGTTAAATATAAAATTAACTTCTCTTGTATGTAAGGTACAAACAAAATAATTTAATTTGGTTAATAATCACTTTTTCTGTTTGTTTTACTGTCTCGTTAGTCTTAGTTTTAGGTTCGATTTCCAGGTCGGACAAAGTATTATTGAATTTTACATTAGGAATTTCTCAGTAGCATCTCGGAGTTTGGAAGTTGACGGCGTAACACCCCTGTGCATGCTGGAAAGCACGTAAAGCCGTTGGACCCACGCCTGGGGTGTGATTCTGTAAGACCTCATTCTAAACTTCGAATCTGAATCCGCGGTGAGTTTCTTAATTGGCATTCTTAAAACTCGGTTGATAATTCGAATTTACACTAGCGCCACCCTTGCGAGCATGTCAGCGAGTTGAACTAAATTGACCGGGACATTTTGACAGATAAAGTATGAGATGACGTAAGAAGTGGCATTATGTAAGGTAATTTCCCCGTCACTTCGACGCTCACTTCGCACTCGAACCCGTTTCAAAGTGTCAAAAACTTTAAGGTCATTTTGAACCTTATTAAATAAATAAAAATAAAATAAATAAAAGTAACACAGGTGCACTCTCTCTTCCCACTAATACTTTTTCAATAATATATCCTGAGTACATGGCTGGCCTTCATTAAGATTGGCCACCGTAGCCATGCCACAAATACGACGTCGGCCAGAGAGCAAACTTGAAACGACACGAGACTGCAGTTTAGTACAAGCGTTTAATTTTCTTAAGTGCATACATCCGGACGAACCGACGCAGGTTTGTCTGATCAGACTCGGTTTAAAGACATTTGTTTCTCAAAGAACAAATTACTTAGTTCACGTAAAGATACTCTCCGTACCTATATTTTAAGTATCTAAGTAGCTTGGAATTACCATATAATCCCAATAACTGATTGAAACTACTTCAGCTTACTACGAGTATCTACTCTTATCAAACAAAGAATATAAGCATTTTATCTTTTTAAAAATAACTCTTAGTTTATAGCAAGTCTCTAAAGTTCGATTTGTTCCTGCCTGTGGTCGTATCCGAAGAAACAGTGATTTAGAAATTTAAATGCCACTAAGTATTTCGGAAAATTAAAAAGTCTTAAACATTTTCAAAACTTTCAGAACACCCGCTTTTTTAACGCAGAGTTTGTTTACCGCGCGTTCGATTTTCAAATCTCAACATTGTTTAATGGACTATTTCCCAATGTTTCTAAGAAGGTTGATAAATAACAGACGGCATTTAATTAAGTCTCGTGCTTTGAGAAAATCATCATTTTAATCGAACACCATTTCCTTCCATTGATTACCACCGGTATTACAAAGGAATAAGCTACGAATCATTAACTTCTCATTTCATTGCGGCACGATTACAGAGAGGCGATTATTATCAGGCTTTTTGTATCCACCAGCAGAAATTCTTATTGAATGGGTCCGTTTCTGTATTTTACTGATCGCTATGGGTTCGCTGATCGTTACTCTTATTCTTCATATTTTAGCATAGGATTAGCAGTCTTTACTGTTGTAGAAATAGATAGATAGGTACTACTAATAAATGCAGTCTTTACCTTATCAAACGCTAAACCGTTTCCAGTCACTGACAATTTAGATAATGTTAGCCACATCTCACACGAGACTCACACTCAATAATAGACACCCTCTCACATGCACTCATTCATCTTAGCACATCACACAAAGAGAGGAACAGAGTTCTTATGATAACTTATACTTCTGATTAACAGAAATAAATATATTATAATATACAGTAAAATGCTAGCATTTAAGAAACCTATTTAAATGTAACTCGAGGGGGTTGGCGCTGAAAGCTGAAATACAGGTTTCTCCTAGTTCGGCTACAGATGCTAAAACTTTTGTGTACAACCAACTGTTTTTATAGCATCTATTCTGTATGAGTATTTAGTATTGTATAAGAAAAATAAAGATTATTATTATATTTTTAGGGTTCCGTACCTCAAAAGAAAAAAAACGGAACCCTTATAGGATCACTTTGTTGTCCGTCTGTCTGTCTGTCAAGAATTTTTATCTCGGGAACGCGTGGAGGTATCGAGTTGAAATGAAAACCATATACTCAAGTCTGCAGTCCCTAGGTGCTGTGAAATAAATCAACCCTCTATGTTAACGTGAAAAAAAGGATACGGCCGTTTATGTCGCAAAAAACGCATTTATAATATTAAGTAGATTAAAGTATGGATAGTAGGTATCGATTAGTATAGAAGTATGGATATGTACCTACTAATATGTACGGAACCTTCGGTGGGCGAGTCCGACTCGCACTTGTCCGGTTTTTTTTAGGAGACAATTAGTTTTAATAATATAGGATGAAATTGAATTTATTAGCAAATTTTTAAGGAGTGACTCAGACCACGAACCTGAACCCCTTTCATTATGGAGCCAACTCAAACAGCGCGATAAACAAACAGCTGCTCCATACAGAAGTGCAATAGGTACTCGGCCAAAATGTATGGAACAGCTGTTTTTTTTCGCGCTGTTTGAGCTGGCTCCATAATGAAAGTTGTTCTGGATCATGGTCTGGTGAGATGCTGTATAGAAATCTGACAAGTGCCATTCGCTACTCCTATATTTCGAGAGAATGGAGCTCTTTTCGAAAGTAGCAGCGTCGATGCTTGCTACAATAGCAGACTTCGAAGCTTCTTTCGATCTATAGCTATCGACTTAGAGGTTCTAAAGCCGCGCTAGACGTCAATATTAAACTGAAACTCGCGTTATTGCCGACATCACTCCGATATCAATGAATAGCTATGATTTGGTCCATAGAGATATGAATAAATGTTCAACTTACACAATTTAGACAAAGATGGAAACTCTGAACGTCGGAAATCGACGCAGTTGTAACTTGTAACTAATAAACGTTATATGCTTTGTCATTTTTATCTTTTTAGGGTTCCGTATCTCAAAAGGAAAAAACGGAACCCTTATAGGATCACTTTGTTGTCCGTCTGTCTGTCTGTCTGTCTGTCAAGACCCTTTATCTCGGGAACACGTGGAGGTATCGAGTTGAAATTAAAACCATATACTCAAGTCTACGGTCCCTAGGGGCTGTGAAAAAAATCAACCCTCTATGTTAACGTGAAAAAAAGTTACGGCCGTTTATGTCGCAAAAAACGCATATAATATTAAGTAGATTAAAGTATGGATAATAGGTATGGATTAGTATAGAAGTATGGATATGTACCTACTAATATGTACGGAAACCTCGGTGGGCGAGTCCGGTTGCCTCTTTCAAAAGGTAGGTAGTGCCATATGGAGAAGAATGGGCAAGCACTACTCTATACTTACTATTTTTAAAAATAATAGCTTTACAATAGTTTGTATACATACCTAGGTGCATTAATATAAAAATTACTACTGCCACAGCTTCTTTTTTCTTTTGTTGTGTTATTTAATTTTTTTGTTCATATAATTTATTTATTTTTGTTTTACATTGTTTCGTAGAGATACATGACATGTTACCTTCCTACTTATTTATGATGCCACTAAGTAGATCCTGTCCTGTGTGTGTGTGTCCGTGTGGTGTCGGACGTGTGTGCCTTTGTAACATCCATACTGCGATCGCCAATCCGCCTGCCAAGCGTGGCGATTATGGCAAATCCCCCCCCCCCTTGGGGAGGCTTGTGTCCAGCAGTGGACGTCTTTCGGCTGAAATGAAGTAGAGCCTAATGACCTGTAATATAGGTATTTTCTAAAACCTAGCTCAGGCACCAGCTCTCACAATGTGAATTTATAGAGTTCAAAATTGTTAAGTGCTTGTAGCACTTAACAGTTGTGTGAGAACATTGTGAGAGATAATTAATAAAACTTATTATTACTTTAAAGATACATTATCGATTGGTTTGTTCTTACAGGAAATAAAGTAATCTCAAACCTGCCTTCGTATTAAAAGTTAATATTGAATGTCTACTAAAATATCAGGGCGTAGTTATTCAACAAGCTACTTACCTATATTATTTCGTAGTACTTTTAACAGTAGTATATTTGTTCAGTTAGGTACTTTTTAATCTAATGATAGCAGGTCGTGACGAAACTTCACACCGAATTGTTAACTTAAAAATTATGTTTAGTGTTCAATTCTCAATATCTTTATTGCTTTTCCATAAGTATAATGCTTAGTTGGTAGGTGTTTAGTTAGGATCATTATTGGACCTTGTCGGGTACAGCAATAGTGTAGAAGATAAAGAGAGCTTTGTTTTAGGAAAATTTTAAATAAACGTAGAAACTATGTAGAAACTTAAAAATTACCAAATCCATTCATTAATTCTTAATTATATTACGTATACAGATTCATGATATACATACTAGATGACAGACATGACAGACAAATTACTACTCATATTACGAATTATTACTCTATTTATTATTAATTATATTACAAATTACCAATTATTACTCTATGGAATTACGTTTCTATATATAATTCCATAGATAAATAATGCGTAGCTTGGCGCCGAGACACGTTTCTGCTTTTTTGACGTGCCAAACAAAAGTAAATTAAGCCTGCTGACACGCTGCTGAATACGATTATAGAACATCTGATTTAACCACATTGATTGAAGGATTTCAGCTAGACACAGTATCTATGTGTAAGTACTAGTTTCAGCTATATACAGGTACCTTCAGATCGTGGTCGTTTCGAAGTAGTCTGACGACTACTTCGAACGATCTGAACTAGTCAAAAACGATTCTACATTGGAATTTACAAATATCACGCTATATGCTAAAGGGCGCCTACACACGAGCGCCATTGTATTCGGCGCGACACCGAGCTAGTTTCACGTATTCGTAGCTCTCTCCTCAGAGATTTTAGAATACATACTTTATGCTTTGCGTCATTACGTACATATTTTTAATGATCAAAGCACGTGGTGCCAGCTAAGGCGTTGTCCTAGGTGAGCGACCTTAGGCGACGCGATGCGACGTAATGCTATCAATAATCTACTTTTATTTAAAGAGTATTGTGACCTATTACCAAGCACTTTCAATTATATTGTTGCTGCTGTAAACCTAATTTAACTATTAATAACCAATTTTCAAAAACCTATTTCTATTGAGGAGAGGTTGTTATTGACTTTACTTTAAGGTAAGAAAAAACACTGGTATTTATAACAGTAAATATTTAATTATTAATAAAGTATTGTGTCGCGTCTCGTCGCGCAAAATAACAAATTCGCACTTGCCGCGTTGTGTGATGAAATTAAGTCACATTGATGGAATTAAGGCGACAACGTACAGACAACGACTATTAGACATTTTCGCGTCGCGTCGCATTACCGCGTTTGTCGTTTACCTAAGGACAACGGGTAAGGGTCCAAATAGCAACCGCAACGCACACGCGTCGTTATCTCGCCCAAAAGCTCACAAAATTGCAAAAAAAATGAAAACAACAACATTTGTTTGTTACAGGAGAGAGCATGGAAAATGCTCGGAGAGGTGAACAATGACAGCATGTCCCCGCCGCGAGCGATGACCCTGCAGGGCGCAGAGGGTCGCGCAGTGGCCGCGGCGGCGGGGCGCGCCCCACCGGGCCCCCGTGCACACTCGATGCCATATTTTATAGAAAAATTAACGCTTATTAGGCTATGTCTACAATATCTACGGGTGATATCACGTTTATATCAAAACGCCGCCGCCTCCCTGCCGCGGGTGCGGGTAAACTTTAATTTTTCAAAGCGTCCGCTAGTCAAATTAAAATGTGATGTGAATAATATGTTTAGTTTACGAACTAGAACAGTGTATTGTGATATTAAAGCATTGTTAGTGAAGACGTTAGTGCAATTATTCGTCGTTGCCAAGTGTGTTGTGTGGCGGCGGAGGTGTCGAGGAGGCGGGCGGGCGCGGACGCTGCTGGTTCTGTGGCTGAGCGGGTGCGGCGGCGGCGGCTACAGCGAAGGCCGGCGCGACGGGGACCTCCATATTGGCGGCATCTTCCCCATGGAGGGCGAGGGCGGCTGGCAGGGCGGACAGGCCTGCAAGCCCGCCGCCGAACTCGCACTGGCCGATGTCAACGCTCGCTCTGATTTATTGTCCGGCTTCAAATTATACATTCACAGCAACGATAGCAAGGTATGTTTCATTCATTAATCATCCATTTACCAAGGGACTCGATAAATTACTTTCATGTGCCAATAAGTGTGTATTGTGTGCGACAATTTATGAGCGTTTTTTTTCAGTTCTCGCTTTCGGCATTATTAGCTCTACAAATTCATATTTAATCCACTGTTGAAATTGGGTATTATAATGTAAATTCACTTGGTAACATGAAACTTAATTATACGTAGACAATTCAAGTTCGTCAGCGGCAAAGTTACGAAAATGCCAATTATAATTCCAATCAACTTAATGTGCATAACGTGTCGTCACCTCTCGCTCTTCATGTAGAATGACAAGTACCAACTTAATGGATTACCAAGTTAAAACCCGCCCAGCTGACTGCGGTCCCTATAATTAAAAGGGATCGTATTTCTATCGAAGTGGACTGCTGCCATAAATCCAAATGGACTAAAATCATAGGTTTATGATATTGCAACCGAGAGGGTGAAGCTGACGTTCGATTCAATTATTGAAAATTTATGAATGGTTCAGGAAGAAAATTTTATTGGATAGAATTTCCGCGCCGGTTGAAGGTAATTTCCCTTTTTATCGATTCATACCTATTCACGGATAAATTGACGATTCCGATCAGTTCGATGTTGATAACGTGGCGATTACCGACCTACTGACGAAATTCGTGAAGGGGAAATGACAACATAATAGGGAGGATAACCTCAAGAGTCATTATGTTAGCAAGTGAAGTGGCTATATTGGGGTCGAATGTTACACGGTGTCGAATAAATTAATATAGGGCATAAAATTTCTCATTAACACATCTTGATGAGAAAATAATTTACTGAGCGCAAAATGTTATATTATTACACCCGAAATCAGGCATCTTTGAAATTACTTGGTAACTTTTGGGCTGTTCTGTACACATGAAATTAATTTAACCCATCCCTTGATATTTATTATTATTAATGATCTTAAAGTGCAAATTGATTTTAATTTAAACACACTAACCTAAATAATCCTACAAATCGTCGTGAATCCCCTTTTATTAATAATACGGCCCGCAAATGTAGCTGAACCCAACTAAAGTGCTCAGAAAAAATAACACGTATACGAAAATAATAATAATAACAAGTGGAGACATTTTACACATGGCAATCTGACTCCAAACTAGGGAGACCCTGTACTATGGTTGTCAGACAGCTGATATACATACATAATTACATACATATATAGATAAACAACACCTTTTAACAATAAAGATACAATACAAATATTTTTGTTTGTTTCGTGCTAACGTTATCCCCATTTGCTTAAACCCCTGGTTAAGTCTTCATCAAAAATAAATTATTACAATCGTAAAAGTTTAACAGAAATCTTTTTATTAGTAAATATTCTGATAACTAAACAACCTTCGTATTACAGGAAACACTACTAAAACTGTTTTTGCATTATATGTATATTCACAAACTACCGTTCACCAAACTTTTTAAACTACGTGCTCACCATACAAGTTTTCCATCGACTATTAATTTACCTGGCTTTTATGTAAAACTTCGAGCTAGTTGAATATCGGCCATCGAAAATTTAATAAAAAACACGAGCTCCGATACAGGGTAAGGCTTTTTACTGGCTACCTAATTACTTTACTCTCACGAGAAACTAAAACATCGTTATACAAACTCAATGTATCACGAATATACAATGTATACATACATACAGACATTAGCTTCTACATACTAAGGGATATCGAATCAGATTAAATGGACTACCGTAATTATATTTAAGTAGACCTTTTCCCTTATCTCGTAATGTGGTCAAGTTCACTAATTAATTAAAAAGTCTTCGCGCTGATTCGCAGATTATATGCGCTCCCTTGATTACGACCAATCAGGGAGCTTCGGAATTCAATTAACTAATCGCAACACGTTAAACAATTGCCTCATTCATGAATATGAATGTACACTTCCTTACGAAATTCGATGGTCTATTTATTTTATGTTTTGAGTAAGTACCTTCTCTAGAGGGAGGGAAGATTCAATAGGGCGTAAAGGTTAAATTGTGACATTATTTTCAAGTTTGAGTTAACTTTACCTCTCAAGAAATACATTTCAGTTAATTCAATGTCTGTATTTTACTCGATAAAGTCAATAAGAATTTTAACGTCAATTTTTTATAACTTTATAGCAAAATAAAGCTTAATTTCTTTTGAAATAGAAAGCTAGAGCCGTTATTCGTTTGCTCGTTGAAACTGTGACAGCTGTTGAAGCAGTTCTGTTCAGGACACTAGTAACACGACAAATATAAGTATTAAACCACCTAAAAGTGATCTTATAGATACCCTTACGAAAGAACCTTTAAAATAATAACAACAAGAAAGAAAGAAAGAAAGAAAGAAAGAAATTATATATTAAAAAATTATATTTCACATTCAAATTGTACAAGCAGTTGAAAGTACTAATTTCTCATGTTTGTTCATTAACTTGTTTAACAGACGTAGACCAACAAATGATTTACTCGCTTCACATTCGCTTCAAACTGAGCTGGATACTGTTCAACTGTTAGCTAAACAAGGTCCAATTAAACTCATGTCAACTATGATCGCCAGTGCGAACCGGGATTGGGAGCGAGCGTGATGTACAACCTACTGTACAACCCACCACAAAAGTTGCTGCTACTAGCCGGCTGCTCCACAGTATGCACCACCGTCGCCGAAGCTGCCAAGATGTGGAACCTCATGGTTGTAAGTACCTAACATTATTTACTTTTCGTACTTTTAAAACTCTCATCCAACTTAAATCCCTATTGGGCTAACCCAAATCTTTCAAATTTGGAATTCCCAAACTCAATTTAAAGCTATATAAGTTTTAACAAGTTATAATTTAGGGACACTCTTAAAAATTTAGCACTCACATCACAATCTTTTATTCAAACAATTTTATCGTTTACAAATTCCGACCTTTGCGCCTGAACTTTTCAGAATAGTAATACTTTTGACACATGTCCACATTACAGGGATTTTATGAAGTTTGTCCTCCAAGGAGCGAGGGAAAAGTTTTCTTGTGCCAAGTCACAAGATTATCAAATAACATTTCTAGTAAATATAAATTCATTACTTATATTTGTGACATCATCGAGAGCTAGCACGTCCTTTATAACAATACGAAACAATTTCATTTTTGTCTCAAACTTCACATAAACCCTCCTACTTAAAAACGCTGCTTAAAGTTAAGTAACGTTTCACTTCTGCTCTGCAATATCAAAAATGTATGGTACATTTTTGTTTTCGCATTTTTTAAAGTGTGTCATAATTTGAAATAACGTTTTTAAGTAAGAGGGTTAATGTCACAACTTTACGAGCTTTGGTAAGGTAAACCTAAGTAAATCTCGTAAATTGTAATTTTAAAAAAATCATGATTAGGTACTACAAGAGTGGACTATTTCCGATGCAGACAAAATTTTTGGAAAAGGGCCAAAATATTTGCCTACTATATTTTTATGTGAAAGGAAGCTGTAGGCTCAATGTTTTTTTTTCACCGAACTGTAAACCCGGGCTTTAAATCAAAATAGTCTAAATACGCTCCAATTCCAATAAAAGAAAAACAACTGGAAGATATAAAAACCTTCCAGCACATAAATGAGGGTCAGCGTTGGGAACATTGCCATAACGTGTTTTGATTGGATAATGGTGTTCAAGTGAATCCGAAGGGCCGTTTATGAATATTAGGGTTGGATAGGCGAACGGCGTTTTTATAGTAATGAGTTCGGTCACGCTTGTTTTTAGGTATCTGTTTCATAGAATTAATTAATGAAATTGCTCAACGTTTAAGAAGTTACTTAACAAGTTGATTATGTTACCGAGCCGTTGATCTACTAAGCGAATTTTCCACGTAAACGAATTGTGTTAACTTTTGTTCGGACTATAAACTTTTTACTTAGTACATAAAGACGTAAATAAAAGGTTCTCCTAGCAGGATAATATTTCAAACCGAATTGAAGAATGTACCCCTTATATTATTTTGTCACTCCCATGAGATTCAGAGCGTCGCGATTTCTACGAATATGCGCGAAGCAATTTTAGATGTGTTATGAAATCGCCACATTATGTTCGACTGTGACATAAATCCTGTCGAGTGCAAAATGAATTCCCATAAAGAGGGTGGTGGTAGAACAATTAATTTTTATTATCTTTTCTTGGTCATTATTGTGTAATGGCTAACATGCTTTGATCAAATGAGCGAAATTCCTTTGGAAGTAAGGTTTTCATGGTAAGTATAGTTTGAGAACAAACAAACGTAATTTTGTGAGTTGTGAGACAAATTTTTTTATTCGTGCATTTGGGCCGTGTGATTCAAACAGGAATTTTGTGTGAAAAATAATGTAATGTAAATTATGTGACCAAAAAAAAACGAGAGACACAAACCACATTCAAAAACTAAAGAGTGAAAAATAATTTTAGCACAGAATACAATACCTAAGACTTTAGTTCCGAAAGTCGACAGCTTTAGTTCTGTTTGTTGTTTTTTATTACCACCAACTTCTGGAAGTTAAGTATATGTATTACTGTGCTAAATATATGTTTCATTTTGTAATTTTTGGAGGTGGTCGTCATTTTTCCATAAGGTTTTATATTTTGCGCTTTTTAGTACTTGTTTGTAACGGTAACACTAAAATACAACACGGCAACCTTTTCACTGTATATGTACCTACTGTTCGTCGATGAGAAATTCCACTTCAAAATTGTTTGCCAGTATTTAAATTTAGTAATTAATATTTAGTTTTAAGCACCTTGTAATTTGTTAAATTAGTTACTGGTATTTAATAAAAATAAAATCAAATGAAATGAAACGACCGTGATTAGCTGACCACGGCTTGGCAAGTAGCCAGTAATTATATTTGACATTCAGAGCAATTACCAAATCACAAAACGTGTGCCGTTCTTTACTGCGGAGTTCCACTGTCTATCTCTATTCTATCTATCTCAATTGTCTACCTACATAACAGACACAGACCTTCACGCAATTTACATGGGACCAACCCCCAAACTAACCCTATCCATTAAAAGATTTTTTGAAATCGATCCAGAATTGCCGGAGTCAACCCGTTTAAGCTACATAGCGTGGCTAAGAAATTTACATACATACATAGGTACATACACTCGAAAAACATAACCCTCCTTCTGGCGCAGTCGGTTAAAAAGAGACATACGGTCGAATTAGAACCTCATCCTTTTTTTGAAGTCAGCTAAAAATAACGTTAATTTAGCTTCAAACGAAATCAACGCTGTTTTCAACATTTTATGCTTCATGCCAATAATTATTTTTGAGTGAAAACTGAGACTTTTCTTATTCTTTTAGCTATGCTACGGTGCATCATCGCCAGCGCTGTCAGATCGTGCGCGCTTTCCTACGCTGTTCCGCACCCATCCATCAGCCACGGTACACAACCCTACGCGCATCAAACTCATGCAAAAGTTTGGCTGGTCAAGGATTGCCATCTTACAACAAGCAGAAGAAGTCTTTATATCAGTAAGTAAAAACCTTGCAAATCAAAATAATAATAATAACATGTGGGGACATTTCTCACACACGGCCATCTGACCCCAAACTAGGCGAACCCTGTGACATGGATGCCAGATCCAGCTGATATACAAACACATATAAATAAATAGATACGTATATTATTATAATTAAACAACAAACAGACACAAGGCAAACACAAGTGCTCATTACACAAATATTTTATTTAGTAATAAAATTTAAAACTAACATTTAACATGAAACAAAAAGGATATAGCACTGAATTTAACTCATACTTATTAAAAAAATATTACAGCAAATAATTTATCATCTAACACTTCCATAGCATTTTATAAATTATATTATGTCTCAGAACAATGGAAAGAAAAATATATCTAAACATTCTTACAGGACGTAACAATCTGAACATTATTATAATCAATGAAAATCGCAGTCCCAGCTTTGTTCTCGTGCAACCTAACAAGCGTAAAGAGATAGAATGAAGGTTTACATAAGAAATAGAAAAGTAATTGTGGCCGCAACGAACCGGGCCGAGTTCGCGTCTCCGCAGCCATGTCTCCCTTGATAAAACGTTTCCATTTTATGGGCAAACTTAAATTTATTCTCTCGTTTCGAACCATTTCAACCGCCATAATAGATTTCGATGCTTGGGGTATTGTAAAACGAGATAGATGGCACAAAGGGAAAACACATTCGACTGTTATTCTTAGTTGTTGTACAAACTAACGCCGTCTTTGTCTGTTACATACATATGTTATCTTTACAATACATTAAGCTTTCGATAATTCAACCTGTAGAGCAGTGAACACGCCGATAATACGGAGTGATATGGCGGCGAGTGATTATGTAGGGGTACCATATCGTGTCGACTGTTTCCACCGCTTGCGTGACTTAAATTGTTCGATCGGCAGTTGTTCGTATCGACATCGAGTGGAGTATGACACGCTAAGCGCTTTGTTGCCGATTGACAAACGATCTTCATGATTGGCCTTGCGGATAGACTTCATCGAATATTGGCAACCACTGAGTCGATTTTCAGATCTTCACAAACGTCTCCATTTTTGCGACTGAGAGTCAAAGAATAAATGAGACAAAGCACTACGATCCAACTATCGATAACCAGTAAACGGAGTATTCGATATAACTGGCGGCAATAAGAAAGGCAGTATTCGCTGTAACGATGTACGAGGGCCAAGGGTAGGAAATAGTGGAAATATTTCTGATATGTCGCGACCTTGCTATAAAATACTCCAAATAATGTTATTAGTAGTGGCTATTGGATATCTACACATTGTTGGGTAATGAAATACGGTGAAAGTTCAACTTTAGGAACTGTCACGGATATTTCAATGCCAGAGTATGAGCACATACCTACAGTCTTTGGACTTCGAATCGTTTCTATGACAATGCAACTTAAAGTGCGTTCCACTGCTTACTAGACAGCCTCCTCATTCACATTTCACTTAATTTAAATAATTAAAGCTCACGTAATTACATGAACTGTTATTTAATATGTAACAGGTATATGTTACACTTAGCTAAAATTCAAACGGCCGCTTAAAACCTTATTTGCAACGCTAAAAACTGTTTCCTACAACACATAATAGCCCGTGTTACGACTTAACAATCCATAGTAGTAAACAGGCGTTTAGGATTGCCGGATGTATTAAACCCTCACGTAGCATGTAATGTAACAATGGTTATAAAGGGAAAATAATCGCCCCCGAGTGAGCCAGGACTACAATGCGTCTTGCATGATAAATGGACATAACTGAACATTTTTACCTCTATGCGACATCCGCTAGCGACCTATCTCGCTATACGCCAATTTTAGCCACAATATGAAATTCAAAGGGTGAAAATATATGATACGTACAAGTACTAGTATTTACTGAATTCGACTGGCTCGTATCTTCTCAAATACTTTCATAGATGGAACGGTATTTATTCAGGCAACGCGGCCGTAGCAGGAATAAACGAATCCAAGTGAAGTCGAATGAAAGTGTTTTCTGTAACAGATATATTTATATTGAGAATATTTATGAGTAGCTCTCCGTTCCGTACGTGTTTATTTTTATTTGTTTATCGTGTCTCTGAGCCTTTGTTTGTGTAATAAAACTGAGATATTAACATTGCGGCGTCATGTTGTTTCGTGGTATTATAACAATGCTGTTAAAATCCAGCTTAGCACCATATGAACCAATGATTTGTCGACTTTTTATTTTTATACTCTCTGAAAAGTTGTGTTAAAGGCATTATTTTATATCGGTATAAAATTATGATGAGCCTGCAAGAGCTCCACAACTTTGTTACAATAATTAAGTGTAAAGTACTTAAAAGCAAAATGTACCTAATATCGTCGCGAACACGGGGCCTAATCTCAATAAAATTCACGAAATGTCCACCTTTTCTTTTAAGAGGTACTTAGCGTTAATTCCCCTTAACAGAAAGAGGTGAACATTTAATAAAATACATGGCTTTCTTCTACAATAAATCTTTTAAAGTTATTTCAGTTCACGGAGAGCTGAAACTTTAACGATTCCGTTCTCTATGAGAATGGGAAAATGAAATATTATGATGTAGCAGTAGATTTATGCATTGAGGCTGTAGGCGTTTTTGTCAGGTAAAAGCACGTATTTATATAGCGCACGCAAGCATAACGAAGGGTGTGTATAGTGTATAGTTACCCGCAATGAATGGAGCGAGGCCTTTCACGCTGGTTTCAATGTAATTAGAGCGGCCCCGGTTTTTCTGCATAAGTGGGTTTGAAGCGTTCTTGCGCTCCTGTTTTGCTTTTACCGCGGCGAAGAAATATTTTTGCTAGGGTTCTCGCACATGAAAACAACTGAAGCCCCAAATATTTGTATAATAAAGGTTTTCATTTTCGTTCGTATTGACGGAGATCGGCGCGAAAACCCTCAACGATCCAATTTACATACAAACACTTATTCCGTAGCCACTTTAGTACTCAGGATTTGAGGAGTTAAGAAAATTCAGTTCGAGTCGAATTTCCTTTGGAATGAGGCTATCGAGATCTTAGGTACATGTGATTTTTGAACTGGTGGCTTATTTACTTTCTGGCTTTCAATTTATCGAATGAAATCCAGTGACGCTTGAAGTTTCACTGGAACATTAATATCGGCGGTACCAACACCAACATAGAGTGCGTGAATTTGGGAACTTGATAATATTTTAGAGACGCATACATACTTCCCTATTAGTTGGTAAATTAGACTTATCCCACAGACAGTGGAAGACTTGGAGGCGCATTGTAAGAAGGCGGGCATCGAGATCGTGACACGGCAGTCATTTCTGTCAGACCCGGCTGACGCGGTGAGGAACCTCAGACGGCAGGACGCGCGTGTCATCGTGGGACTGTTCTACGTGGTAGCGGCCAGGCGCGTGCTGTGCGAGGTCTACAAACATCGCTTGTATGGGAAGTCCTACGTCTGGTTTTTTATTGGTAAGTCATAATAATTTTAGGATACAATTTAAATGCTCACCAAAATAATTTTTAAAGCCCTAACACTAAGTAAGTACCAAGTAAAATATGTTAACTTCAAATAAAATAAACCTACTCTATACCGAGGTGAGGGTGCTACTACACCAATCGATCGATCATCGAACGATGCCATCGGTCGACATAGATCGACGTTGATCGATTGGTGTGGTAGCTTTGGCTGATCGACGGATACCGTTCGACTAACAAATCGATCGATTGCCAGTCGATGGCATCGGTCGACGTTAATCGATTAACTCCGGCTATAATCCATCACTAATAATAACCAAGCAGTTTGATCGACGTCGACTAATCCATTCTACCATCGATCGATCGTCGATCGACAATCGATCGAATGGTCTGGTATAAACTATCGATCGACGTCGACTAATCCATTCTACCATCGATCCATGCCGTCAATCGACGATCGATCGATTGGTCTGGTAACACCCTAAAGAATAACGTTTTAAGTTTCAAAATAAATATACACTCATCAGAATCATAAAATTGTACGTGTTGTATTTATATTCTTATTGCTTACCAAAATGGATAAATGCTCACCAAATCTTGCGAAGCTCCCGCTTAGGCCTTCGTAGTATTTTTTTCTTTTTGACCCTTAAGTCCCCCCCTGGGGCAGATCTGACATGGTTAAGTTAGGTTAGAATTGTGACCCCCTACGCCAGAACCAAATCACTTTTTACAGTCAAACTCATAATGTCAGCAAAACTGACTAAATTAAAAGTCGTGAAATAAAATATTGGTAACATCTATTTAGCGATAATTTAGAATATTTGGTCTGAAATTAACTTTATAGACGTTTATAAATCTTTATGCATAGAATAAAAAGAAAAATAGGTCCATTTCTACAATACTTTAGGAAACATAATTTGGTGAGCATTTATTCATTCTGGCAGGCATGTCAAATTTTTTGGTAGTAAAATACGTACTTTTCTGGTAGGCGTTTAAACAAAAGCCGTAATTTTAGTACCTTTTAGGTAACTACAAGTTCATGTTACTTATGCGACTGACATTCTCGAAGAAGACAGCATCATCATAACATTAATTGGCCTGCTCTTCAAACTCATTTGCACGCCAAATGTTGAACGCAATTGTAAGTCAGTTACTGAATGCTATAAGAAGGTTCTTGAAGAGATGGAACTTGATCCATTCTCTACGTAAAATAATCTGGGTAAACAAAGCTTCGTTGATATTGAAGGCTAAATCTATGCACCCAGAAAACAATGTTATGAAAATTGTATAAAATTTGCTTGCTGAACCCCTAAGGGGATTTCAGTTATTTGGAGGTAAACCCGTAAATAACATTATCCGAAAAACCCGGTCTCCGGGCACTGACACATAAGCGGAAGATCATCCTTTTTCATGGAAGCACCAACACGGCTCGACATTATTATAATTTCATAAAATGCTTACATACGTACACAAACCTGCCTGGCTTGCGTAGTCACCATTACTGTGTTATTGTGACTGACGCGTAAGGTTCGAACTACATACAAACGCCACTCAATATTATCTACTTCAAGAAGGTAAATTTTATATGAATATGTTCCTCAACTATATAATCTGGTGTTTATGAGGCAAACGAGTAACTTATTCAGTCAGTTGATGGTATATCATCAAATAGATATTTCAGATAATCAAAATGTCTGTATATTTCCTATAAAGTTTCATACTACTCAGCGAGGTTTTCAGTTTAGTAAGCTTCTAACTTTATGGCTCTTTTAATTTTTTCCGATAAAGTATCTCGCGCGCTCAAAGCTAAAATATATTCGACTAAGAACTGCAATTTATCAAAACTCATTTATCCAACTCTGTTTAAAATACTGATTCTTAAAAAACTTAAAAGGATTTCTTTAGATTTCCACTTTGTTAGAGGTTCTAGATCCCCGGAAATGGCTTATGGTGACCTTCGCACAAAAACACCTTTGCATTCAGCGAGAAATAAGTCCCACGTAACCGTATATTTGTTCAGAACATGTATGTTTTCTTTTCTCACTTTGTTTTCGTTATGTTCCAAAACTAATTTTGAAAATGAAATATAAAATTTAGTTGCCAGCCGTTTCAGAGGGTGACATAACCGCGCGTTAAGTTAGAATGTGTTTTATTGACATCGGGTTTAACATTCGTAGTTTTATGTGATTTGGGAGAAACATAAATGACAAACACTCTTCACTCCAGGTCCAGAAAAA
The DNA here is from genome assembly GCA_947361185.1 of Charanyca ferruginea. Lineage (NCBI taxonomy): Eukaryota > Metazoa > Arthropoda > Insecta > Lepidoptera > Noctuidae > Charanyca > Charanyca ferruginea. Next base: position 11,422,704 of record OX376059.1, on the reverse strand, counting down.
GACTTTTCGACCATAATATCTTTGTATGTGCAGTCTGGGTTCAAAATGAAGAAATGAAAAGAATATTTTCATAATTTCCTCCTTCTAAACAAATTTCAAGAAAGTAACTTCATTTTGCTGAGTCACATTCCGCACATACTGAAAATATCGTATTACATATAAATAAAACAGCACATCATTAAAAAGAGCAATAGCCGCGTAAGTCATAAGCGTAATAAATTGTGAGCAATATTATGAAAGGAATAATATGAGAGTGGTAACGTTCGTTGTCGTGGCTCACGAGGTCGCGGATACAACTCATTTAGACGTTGTTTATGAAGAAGGATAAAAAGAAATACGACGCTTTACCGAAAATGTAATAACGAAAATGAGCCTATACCGTTTTTTAATATTATTATGCCCGTTTAAAAATAACACCTCGAGCTACGTCTGGCAAAATAATTGCTATGTAGCAGTGGAGGCTCATCTTGTTTTAGTTTTTCTATTTTACCTTTGGGGCATAAAGAACTTATTACAATAATATATTCACCAAAGCTGTGAAGGTCGTTTCTTAAAATAAAGATTTTTCAAAAAAAGAAAACCGCCTTCAAGACTAAAAAGTGAAAAATTTATAGATTTAGCACAGAACACACTTAGTTTACTTTCGGAAGTCGGTGATGGCTTTTTTAAAAAAAAAAAAAAACTTTTTATTTTTCGCTTTTTAGTATTGCCTTAACATCCAAATCCATTAAGAAACGGCTTTTGGGATTTTATTGATTTTCTCAAAAAGGGCTGGATCGATTTTGGTATAATTTATATGGGACCATTTCGGAATAAACTCCATTACAAAAAAAAAGGAATTTTGCAAATCCGTCTATATAAGATAGACTTATGCCCGAACATATATAAATAAACATCCGAATTGATAACCTCCTCCTTTTTGAAGTCGGTTAAAAATGCACCTCGCCGACCGTCCTTACGGTGACTTTTCACTTTGCGATGTAGTTGTTTCTATTTCATGAAATGTGTCTGCGTGAGATGTATTAATGAATTTCCCGGATGACTCCCCCGGGATAAACCACGGGCTGCGACAGTAATGGAAGGGAGAAAAAAATCTTAGATAAAGTGAAGAACAGAGGAGAGCGGTCGTTAACAACACTCGAGAGTCTAATAAAATAAGAAGACGGATATTTTTAAGGAATATCTCCCTCTCGGAAGGTAGTTTAAAAACCGGTCCTGGGTGAATCGGACCCGCACACGAAGGATTCCGCCGTACAATATTATTTAACACTACATACAAAAAAGACGTTTGTATAGAGGTCTCCTGACACAAGAAACATGTAATAATAAGTACCTACAATAAAGTATTTATTGTTAATTTTTGTTCTCTTTAATTTCGAGGGACGTTTATCCTTATAAGGCATGTCTGCCTATCATAACCTAAACTAAGTTTAAACAACAATACAAACTAATTGCATGCAAGAATAAAGTAAAAAACCCTTTCATTTTTTATTTTATTTATATTATTATTTGTTGTTATGTGTCTGCCTATTACGGTTCTAAAGATACAGTCCTGTGACAGACTTACGGGCGTACAAACTGACAGACGGACAGACCTTCGGGTACGGAACCCTAAAAAGTGTGTTGCTGTGAACACCGCACGTAGGTCAGTGTCCAGTTAATTAGACTAGTAAATAACATGTCCCCTGGGCATTTAATTTGGGTAAAAATAATATACGTTTAGGACACGAACGTTAAAAAAACATACTGGTCAAAGAGAAACGAGAAAGTAATTACAATTTGATTCGATAATTTGGCAATGTTTTGCCATAACATGTTAATAAACCCCTTTTAATGGGACTGTAGGTAGTCATTAACAGACAATATAACAAAAACAGAAAGTGGCATTAGTGTATTATTTTCGTACTGTAAGTAAATAAGTAAAACTAAAAGCCTAGTAGAACTTTTGCCATTACTTTTTAATATGGAAAGTAGAATTTACAAAGCGTAAAGTTTGCTAATAAAGTTGAGTCTCCCAGAATTTGTAACAACAACTATTTTTTTAAACAAAAATCTAAAAGTGGATCTGTAAGCGAAAATTCGGCGAGCGTACTCGTTTTAATACGTCAACTCGATTTAAAAGTTTGTTTAACAGCTTCCCAAGCTCGTTCTCCAGTAAGGCAGTTTCTGGACATTTTATGTGTTTCATTTAAATTATTCACATAGGCCCTTGTCCAAAGGGACGACAGGAGGTAAGCACGAGGCTGGCAGCAAAGTCAAATGTTTTGTTTTGACCAGCTTTAAACATTTACTCTATAATCGTAATAATGAAAACAGAGTCGCAATAAACCCCCATTTGTGTATTCATGACTCTGTGCCCGCCGCAGCACCGCAGCGCGTCGTGACGGTTGTTTCGGCTGGTGATTGTCTTTTGAATCAATTCTCATTAATGTATCCAATTTAGCTACATTTACATTCCTCTCCTGTGCCCACATTGATTTAGTATAATGAGGTGTATTCACGCCTACATTGGCAGCGTTGTACTCACAATAATGAGCAGGGCGTGCTTCAGTATTATTATTCGGCTCAGTTTCAAGTCAGCATATTATTTATGTACGTTCGCCGTAAACAGTGGTCCAAATTAGTTCAAGGTGGGAGTCTCGAGGCTCGGTAGATAAGTGTACACACTTGTGCGGCTGGGCCATTGGCGTCCTGCCAAAGGTACGTCAACCCAAGTTCGGCAGGTTATCAACGTCCGGTTGGCCTTAATATAGGCTCCGAGAATCTTTTCTCTTCCGTAATAAAAGTTTATTACGGCATAAAATAGCCCACTAAGAGATCACTTCGTATAAAAATAATCGACACGTTCCCGAACTTGAAGGAAATGTGAGTTTCGTGTTTGCAAATTTTTTATGACGTACATATTTCAAGTAAGAAATATCAAAATATTTTTTGTAAGACTAAAATTAAGGTAATTTTTTTTCCAAGTATCTGACTCGTTGACGACTTATCGGTTAATAAAATTAATATAATATACAGTAGGCCCCAAATGATCGGGCAACTATAGTAGATATACTTTGTGCTAAACCAATCATTCTAAGAAAATCTAGACCCAATTATCATGTAACGAGACACACAAATTTTAATTATGTCATGTGCACGCTTGTGTCTGTTTCCACGTTGAACTAAAACCTAAATTATGTGGATCTACTTAAGAAAGCTTAACAAAAAAAATCTTGTAATAGTATGTAGTTCATGAATTTAAACTTATACTAATAAAAGAAGAACACTCATAAACCCAGTCACAGAAGAACAACGAAAAAAAAATTGTTGTTTAAAACCTTATTTGTCACAAACAAATAAAACCGCCGTCGGGTCAAAACTTTGAATAGAATAAAGAATTTAGATCCGGCAAGACTCCTTTATGACGCAATTTGAAATGTTAGAAAAAGTATGAAAAGTTATATTGCTACTCAAAAACATTTTAAATGTGGATGTGCTGAAAATACATCGCTTCAAGCAAAGTGGAGATGACACAGCAAGCACACATTTGTTCGCATCAGGCTGTACCAACATACAGGACAAAGGAAATGGATAGGGAAAGGGGATAAATAACGGCGGAGGGTGAAGCTCGCCGTAAACGCAAAATAAAGAGAAATAATTTCACGCTTACTCTTGAATAAATAATTGGCATTATGATAATTTGGTCATTCATGTTTTCACACTTCGGGTTACGGTAATAAACAAAAGCTTTATGTAAAATTGCATTTTAGCATGATACGCCATTTTACTCGCTTGGGTAAATATTTATTACAGATATTTTATTTATTAACCTAATATTATTTTTTTACAATCGGTAATTTTTAAATAAACACAATGTTGGAAAGTTTGAATATAAATATGTTTCTCACATGTTGAAAAATCGTTTGTTTAAGCCCTCACCACAATTGAGGTTCACCCAGTCACGTTTTTCCAACATTTTCGTATTTTTGGGAAGTTTTCGCCTTCGGGGCCAAAAAAATTGAAAACAGCGACTCGATTGCTTATCGTTCCGTGCAAGTCATAAAGGTCAACTTAGTGTTAAGGCCGACGGCTCGTTTGCGGTAGTCAAGAACGTTACAGAAAGTTCATACCTACGTAGATATTTACGATCAACACATAATGCTAATTGATACGGTTCATCTATGAAATACTTACTTAATTTAAATGAATTCTGTCAGATTAAGAAAACTTTCTCTGCGCACTAAGTAATTACATAAATTAATGAATTTTCCCAAACGACTATAAGAACTGTGCCTATATTTTTAATGTACGAAGTTTAACCTAAGAACTGTAAAAAAAATAGAAAAAGTAGTTAAATTGTTCGTTTGATAATTGATTTAACCTTTCGAATGTCTTATGTTACACAGTCCGACATAAGCAGCGGAGGTTTGACCTTCAACACTTTCGCCCGACAGTCGTTGAGTTAACTTTTTAAATTAGCAGTTTTACCTATGTATATTTGTTTACCGAAATAAAAACTCTTGTTGCTTAATTGTTTTATAGCTCATAAAAAATATACAGAGAAATTGAGAACTGGAAGAGCTTCTCAATTTTCCTGAAATTATTTGAAGTTGATAAAGTCATGAACAACGGATTCACCAGTTACAATGACGAGCACTCTTTTTTTTGGGAATTTAACACGAGACATATTTTGGCAGGTTGGTACGAAGATAATTGGTTCGAGACAAATTTGGAGAAAGAAGGCATCGATTGCACACCAGAACAAATGCGAGAGGCAGCCGAGGGTCATTTGACCACGGAGGCTCTCATGTGGAACCAGAACTCCAATCAGACCACCATCTCTGGAATGACATCAGAAGATTTTCGGTAAGTTACATTTTTATGTCACTTATGGCGGGTTGTTTCAAACAGTCGGTTAACGTTACATACGGACGGTTAAAAAGTTACTATTACGTGCGATGTTTAACGTACGTTAAATGTTACGGGTTGTTTCATGACATAAAAATCCGTCAATTAAAGTTATTCAAAAAGAGATTCCATAATATTTTGATATTTGAAGTAGCTGTTTGACAACACAAAATTACGATGACTGGTCGGTTATGGTAATAGTAACTTTTTGACGTATGATTTTGTGAAACAACCCATTTTATTGATTTGACGATAGTTAGCGCCATTTTTGACTATTACTGGTCGGTAATGGTTAGTTGAAGCAACCCGCCCTTAGTATAATATACGTAGATCTACTCAAATATACATGACTTTTTAATATTACTACGACGGAACAAAAATACAATATTGAATTTATTTATTCAGTCCGAATATCCTTAAAAGAAACAAAAACAAATCCGTTTTCATCTAGAATATTCTGGCAATCTTGTTATTTTTTTTCGCAAACGTTCAGCCGTCATACGCGTGACAATAATTTCCTTTGAAATGTTCCAAATATGTGACTGAGACACGTTTCCGCGACGCAATGTAAATAAAAGTTTTATGTTGTTAAACTTAATATTCTATTCTTTCGTCGTCGCGGCGACACTTTATATTGAAAAAGCTTAGAGATATGCGAAATCACGAATCGCGTCAGGACTTTATCGTTATATCTGCCTTAACTTCAGTGTCGTATTTGGTAGATCCTTTGTACTCCTAAAAGATAATAAAATATGCTCCAGTGAACATTAGCATAGTAATTGCACGAAATGGTGGAAAAAAATATAGAGCGTGGAGGCTGCGCAAAATACGTTGTTCTGATACGTTACGAGGCGCTCCTTTGTGATCGAATAGAAAAGACTTCTAATACTAGCTACGGTGTGAAAGGCGTCCCTTAGACGTAATGAGGTACCCGTGTACCGTGTGCTATTCCTTTTTAGAGAACGTATTACATTATCAGTTGAAGGTTGTCATTAATTTCATATCGAAATTATACTACTCGTGGCACGTGACCTCATCTGCGCAGCCATCAGAATCAAGCCAAATGGTTCCACGGGAACACACGGGAAAAAGGAGATAACAAGTGTTATGTTTTAAGCTAGATCAATATCTTTATCAGAGTAAAATTTCAGCTAATCCCGTACAGTCGTTTAAGCTTGAAAAATTAACAAACTTTTTCGTTGATCATAGTAAGTAGGATAACTCGATTTCCACACAAGTTCCTAAAAATAAAGTAGGTAGGTATTACCTATAAATAACTAGAAGAGCTATATATAAACAAAGACTTTTATCTTAAATTCCTTTTAAATACTGAAACAACACGCAAGTTATTTGCAGTATTATCAGTTTCTGTTTGACTGAGAGCTTTAAACTCGGGGTCGCTAGCTGGTCTTGGATAAGAATAATCCGGTCGGAATTCCCCACTAAATCCTCTTACGTAGGCTTTCCTGTGTGGTAAGAATTAATGGGTTGGAACGCAAAATAATAGAGAACATAAATTCATAAGGGATTTGTGAAATACGCTGTTTTACAACTTTTATTAGCTGCACTTCATATTTCATAGTTGCAGCGGTCCCAATCCTCTCGTACTCTTTGCTACACACTTCTTACAAAAAGTAAAAGTAGGATGACGCCGTACATCTTCCCAACAAAGCTAAGTACTGGCTGGCTCCCTCCGGAGGTTCCACAGCAATAAGCTTTTCATCTTAGTTGCTAAGCGATCAAAATACATGTAGGTACACTACGTCAATGCAACTGTAATATTGTATTTATCTTAATATTGCAGAACCACTCATATTCCTACGACCTTAGAGTGAACGACGTTATGTTTATTTCTCTTATTATGAAACATGAACGCAACCATTAGTACAAATACAAAAATGTATCATCTACCTATTTACATGCCATTAATATTAATGAAAAAAGCTTTCTAGCTCCGTCCAAATATTATGAAACGTACTGGTTTATGAAGTGGAAACATTTTTGCGTGTTCACTAGATCCAAATCATGTTGTACAAGTTGAAGCGTATTTTATTCATTTCACCGCACACCAAAAAGCATTGCAAAGTAGCAATGCTTTTTCATAACGTATAGTGAGTAAGAATTTGAAATTGCTACGACAAATTCATATTATTTCTAAGCTATTTTAAGTTCAATGGAAACCGAATGGATTTTTGTGAGCTTTCTAACTTCAGTCATACAATATGAAACTTACTGGTTTACGGAGTAGAAATGTTTTTTCGTCATTTTATTCACTTCACCTTACACCAAACAGCATTAGTAGTAGACCTGTTTTTTCATAAGTTATCGGAAATTGAAGTGGGTACAACAAGTTTATAGAATTTTTAAGCTGTTTTTAGGTCAATGGGACACGACATGGAAATGAAATGCATTTTTGTGCCTTTCAAATGACATTATTTTGTTACTGCCGGCAGTTGTTTTCGCCGTCAATAATACATTTCGTTTCACTAGACGTCTATATTTAAAAACAAATGACATCGGCAAATAAATAAAGCAAGACTTTCATAAAGAAACATGTTTTTGCACATTCCTTAGTAACACGCAAGCGAATTAATGATAACATAAAAAAAACACTACGTAATCAAAGAAGATCCGGAATCCTCGCTTTATATTCCTTTAGAAGTAGACCGTCTGATTTGGTACAACAAAAACAATGTTTTATCTAAACAGATCGCGCCTGAATGAGGCTTTGCGCGAAGCTGGCTACGACATCGACGGCGAGAGATATCCGGAGGGATATCAAGAAGCACCCCTGGCCTACGACGCAGTATGGGCCGTTGCTCTGGGTACGTACTCCTGTTTTATGTACAAATAGGTTACAACAAATACTTTTGGTATTTTTATCTTTTTAGTTTAGGTTTTGTGTTTCTATTCTTTTGTAGTACAATATATTATATATATACATATGTTATACGTATAGTACGTATGTACGTATAACAGGGGCTCCTGTTATAATCATGGTTAAGCTACGCTTGCCAAGGTCAGGCCTCGGATGGGTGACCATCCATTTCATACTGAGTTTCCTCCGTGCCTCGGAAAGCACGTAAAGCGGTTAGTCCCGGCTGTCATTCGTACATCTTTGGCAGTCGTTAGGGGTAGTCAGAGACCAGAAAGTATGACAACCAGTCTTATCTTATCTTATCGTTACCCAGTAACTGGATTGTGGACGTCAGATAGGCAGTCAGTCTATGTAAAACACTAGTATTCAGCTGCTTTCGGTTAGACTAGAACCCGACCCCAACATAGGAAACGGCTAGGCAGGTGATGATGTTGTACGTACAATAACGTAAATAATTAGGCTAATAACTTTCCATAAATAATGTAGGTAACGAAAAATAAATTCAGCGACCCATCGCTGACGTAGATTTTCTATTAATCTCGATCACGCAACTATATATAACAATAAATAGTCATAAAAAGCATGAATAACTTAATTACGTTGCGGTTGAACCATCAATACCGTTTAAAAGATTTTTTTTTTAAATCCCCGATTTTCAAAAGTTTATAGTTACAGCAAAAACCTTGTGTGTACAAATTCTGTCTATCTTATGTTTGCCTAGGGGAAATTGCTAATTATGTTAAGAAAACATACTGCATTCTCGTAGCAGCAGTAGGTAGTGCACAGAAATAGAATACCGAAAGCGTCAGCATTATGCTTAGGTCCTCCCCACAGGGATACTAAACGCTGATTGTCAGCTTAAATCCTTGTTTACAAATAAAAAGCATTTTTGTGACAGACGGTTATTACATCTAGATAATTAAAAAGAATGAACTTTATTAGTATCATGTACACACACACTTACATTGCGTAGCTGTTATTCCCACGTTATTCCCCTTTAATTCTATGCAAAATAAAGAGTATTGTATCTACCTTTCTGTACACCTATAAAAATGTTCGAATGACAACAGATAGAATAAAGTGACAACCCTAACATGCGAATATTTAACAAGTGTAGTGTTGTATGAAGCACAATAGGTGGCACCACCCGTCACGTCCCGTTTTACGTGCCAACACAAGCTGGGTTCGTGGAGCCACGCTTGAAGCACACCATAACAATTGACAACTCAGGACAATCTTCCTTTGCTTACGTAGCAAGTTGTGAACAAGATATTACTTAAAATATTGAAGAGATTTTAAAATGTATGAACTAACATTTTGATACTTACAGAGTTGGATTTCTTATTTGTTGTTTATAGAAGCAATTCTTGTCATGAAATTACATAGTTCTCACATTGTAACCAAACCAAAAATTATAATGATTTTAAAACAGTGTTTATGGAGTTTCTTGCTCGTTCGAACAAACGTACTGTTATGAAAGAGCAACTAGTTTCAACTTTCTGATTGACTGACTTTTTGACAATTCGAAAGCCTGTACCCGCCTGTAAGCCTGTAGCCTGTACCTGTACCTAAAAGCTTTATTTGAAATAAATGGTTTGAGAACGGAAATCATTATTTTTTTCTCTAAACTTATCACGACAGTCTAAAATCCAAAACAGATCAAGTAGAAGTCGTACATCGCAAGATTTGTATTAAACCGTACTAGAAAACTGACACACGTCTAAAAATAAGTAGGTAAAACCTTTTAATAAAGAAAAAGTAAATACAATTTGGTTCTTTGAACATTTTTCCGGTTCATATTAATTTACCTATTCGCGGTAGGCATCCTACACTTGAACGGTTTTGCTTTTTTTTCATCTTCTGTTCCGTGAATTACGGCCGTGAACAAAGGGCCTTATGAAAGGGATGGGATGTTACACTAATACCGCTTCACAAATATCTCATACGGCGGCCCGGAAACAATTTTACTTTATTACTTACCTAGCGTTCCAAAGAAAATCAATCATATTTTCGACTATTTTATTTATGGACTGATAAATCCGTTCAATAATAATTGCTTATGTTAACCTGACGTGTTAGGTATTCCATTATCATTTTTATATGGACGGTAGATCTAAATTACAAAAATAGTGTGAGACACGGTGATCAAAATCCGCGATCAGTGGAATAAATTACTAAATAAAGAATACAGTCAGTATATAGCACTGGCAGTTAACAACGTGCAGAATGTTTCAGTCCAGAATAACAGGATTAGCACGCGCGTAGGCGCACGTCTACGCGCTACGTGCTACGCTGCTACGAGCGTAGCAGTGCCTGGAAGAACTCGAATATATAGCCTCTTTGTACCAACAACAATGCACTTACGAATACGAAACGTGACTGAAACCACATATTATCAATGTAGTTTTAAGCTTTGTAAAACTATGTCAAAGCCACTATTCACACACTGTCACCAAACTATGTCTTTGAGATCTATTTACACACTGTCACCAAAACTCTTTAACGTAATTCCAAATATACGCGCGATATGATCTCGAGCAGTTATATATATTATAGAAGGTCGATGCTTAAGTACCTACTTGAACAAAACATAAAAGTCATATTCTTGGATAAAGAAATTAACCTATTTGTATGTCCTTAGCCTTCAACAAAACTATGGAAAAGCTAGAGAAAAGTGGGCTTAGTTTGAAGAACTTCACATATACGAACAAGAAGATTGCCGATGACATTTACGAGGCAATAAACTCCACTTCTTTCCTCGGTGTATCGGTAAGTATTGCTCTATATAGCGCACTATATGTTAAGTACCCTATCACTTGTTAAATCGATATAAACCACGAGTTTGATACTTCGTAATATATTTAATAAAATCGGAATTTTATTAGCGTACAGTATAAAATCTCAACAAAGCTTCTCTAGCATAAAAATAATATAATATGAAGAGGCAATCTACCATAACAAGTAAAATACTTTGTTGTGTGTTGGTAAAATATTATTTTACGAACAGCTTGCCAACTCTGTTTTAAAGTGCAACATACATGAAAAATAAAAAAATATATCTATCTATTCCATAATTTGTGGTTCTTTTAAAAATGCGCTTTTATTTAATACTTGCTGAACCGACAGACGTTGTCCTGTCCCTACCTACCTACTGACCTGCCCTACCTACCCTACATACCCTACCTACCCCACATACCCTACATAATATTTCTATGCATAATTTTTTGGTGAAGAAATACGAGTAATTACGTCATCTGTGTATTTTTTTTGGTTATTGTTGATTTTTTTAATGTTCCGCGCAACTTTCTTACTTTTTTCTTTCATATTTTTCTTCTCCTTACAATAACAAACACAACAAAAAAAACTAGCGAAATTAGTCCAGCCGTTCACGCGTGATGCCGTGACCAAGAGAAATATAGGGATTCATTTTTATATATAATACAAGGTGTAACGTCAAATACGCAAAATCTGAAAATAGTTTGATTAGAATAACGAGCAGAATCAATTGAACCACTTTTTAATATAGGTCATATTTTTCAAAAAATGTTCATTAAACATGTTGCCCTGTCTATTTATTAATAAGTCAAGCCATCACGTGCGCAAACCTGCCAAAATAGGTAAACAAACACAAATGGTTATCGTCCAATTAAAATTTTCTCATACGCGTGATAATAATAGTTCTTATTTCAATGCAAATACGAGTCTTGGTAAAACTAAAACAGCACATAAAACCTTAATTTTTTAAATGTTTTTTTTGCTCTCAGAATTAGGTTAATTGAATTAAAAATCATTTGGGGTGTCTAAGGTTTTGCGTCTTTAACGTTACACCTTGTATAGAAGATTAGACCCAGAGAAAATACTCATTTTTTTAAATTAAAACAAAATTAGAGTTCCAAAATCAAAGCAAAACTTGGAACAAAATTATAATTATGAATTTGTATTTTATCATTTTACAACTAAGTTCTGTTTGTTTTATTTTTTAACCTGTTCTTTTTTCTTCGCCGCTCAATATATCAAATTAGAATATTTTTTCAAGTACATACCTTATTATGATTTTTTACTCACGTTTTTATAAATATTATCTTTCCTATTTATTTAACAGGGTAAGCAAAATACCATATTACAATTACATCAGAAAACGAAACTAACATTACTTGCGGTAATGTCAATAGCATAAAAACGGCTGCAATTAAAGCTATAAAATTTATTTATGACTAGTTTTTGCTCTCAGCTTTACTCGTGTAGCCTTCGGGTCAAGAGAAATGTTTATTGCCCATAGTGGTCTCAATACATGAATAAAACCCAGAAGTACCTACTTAAACTAAATTGGTCTTGTATAAAAACAGAAAAAGGAATTTGTGTATAATAATCAGCTGAGTAAAAAAAGGGAGGAAACATAAAAAAACTATAGTTATTGTTATATACAGGGAAATTGAAAAATACCCAAAACCTCTTAATCCTGACTCTGTATCAAGAAACTGAACATCATTTGTGAATAATAATAAAAAAAACAAAGAGCTCGAGGCTAAGGGGTCATCCATAAAGTACGTCACACTAATTTCCTGATTTTTTGACCCCTCCCCCGTCCTTGTGACCAACTGTCACATTTGTGAGACCCCCCTCCCTAGTGTGACGTCACATATTTCGTAATTTTACATCTAGAGATTATTAAATTTAAACAGCAGTTCCGAATTGTATTTAGCGGACAATACTAACAGACAATCGACACTTTCAACATTTAAAGCAATAGTCCTAAGGAACTATTAGTTAAAATGCGGCACTCTTCGTCTCCTTGGGTCTCTAATTCAAGAAGTCCTTTCCCAGCTTTATTGAGGAAAAAATACAAAATTTCAATGACATTCCGCTTCCCATTTGTGGAAACACTATCATTTTTTAGAGAAATTGGACCAATTTTATCCGTCATACTTTAACATCTGTTTTAAATTCCAATTCGACATGATTTCGACTCGGACATTATATTTTTATACAGACTCAAAAAGGAGGAGGTTATCAGTTCGGATGTTTATATTTTTATTTATGTATGTTCGGGCGTAACACAGTCATCATTTTTTTTTATTCCGTCGGACTTCAATAATTTTTTTTTTTCGAAAGTTGTTTATTCCGAAATGGAATAAATTTTGATAAAATGTATATGGGAATTTTTATTATTTATATAAGCGCTTTTTGAAAAAATCAACAGAAACCCAAAAAAATATACATTGATGACATGTTAGTTTCCTCAATCTCTGTTTTAACTGTGTTGCCGTTTTTTAATGGTAGGAATATACTAAAAAGCGGAAAAATACCTTTTTCACAGAAAAAACACAACCGCCTTTAAAAACTAAAAAGTGATAAAGAACTTTAGCACAGAACACACATGACTTTAGTTCCGGATTCGGTCTGGCAACAACAAACAGAACAAAGCCATCACCACCGACTTCCCAAGGTAAAGTCATGTGCGCCAACTTAATTGACTAACTATTTATTGATTTCAAAGCAACTAAAAATTTAATTTTACAGTAAATTTAAAATAAATCGGATTTACAGGGCTAAAATCAAGTGTTTTTTAGAGAAGTTCTGTCTTGGAATTATTGGTTAATGGTGTCATCTTCCCAATTCTTTGAGGATAAATCTTTGCGAAATGTGACGTCACGTAACTTAGGACCCCTCCCACCCCTTGTCACACAATGTCACACTTGGTCGACCCCCTCCCCCCCTCTTAACGTGTGACGTACTTTATGGATGGTCCCTAAGTAAAAGCCATACAGATCGATTGGTCATGGTTTAACTGCGCTTGCCGCGGTTCTTCCGTGGATGGGTGACCATCCATTTTATTCCGAGACTCGGGAAGCAAGTTAAGCCGTTGGACACAGCTGTCATTCGTAGATCTTTGTCAGTCGTTATGGATAGTCATAAGCCAGAGACTCTGTGACAACCAGCCTTACCAAGACAAGGGGTATCTTGTTGCCCAGTTACTACATTGTGGAGGTCAGATAGGCAGTTGTTCAGCTGCATTCGGTTATACTAAAGCCGATCGCAATATAATTGGAAAAAGGCTAGGTAGTTTTTTTTTTATAATAATAGTAATTCATTTAATCCATATCGTATAAATCCACAGGTAGTGATAGATATTTAATTTCATATAATTTATGTTAGTAACGTTAGTAGGTAATTTTATTTAGCCTTATATTATGTCAATGAACATAGATTTATAAAAATAGAGAGGGAACATTTTTTTTCTATTATTAGATATTTTTATGGCGCAGAAACAAGAACAAATTAAATTAAGTCGCCTTTGAGACAATTATTTTTACAATGGAGACGTAACTCGAAGTTATTTTCGGAAGATTTAATGGAACAATAGAATACAAAAAAGTTATTTCCACTCAACCGGTTATCACATCAACTAAATGTTTCGTTACAAGTTTGTTTTAAGAATGATTATAGCCATTGCCGACTGCTCTATCTACAGATAGAGCAGTCGGCAATGGCTATAATCTAAAATCTTTATTATAAAATACAACTGTATATTTTTCATAGTTACATTTCGCCATCCCTACTAAAAGTAATTTCATCGGCGTTATACGGGATATCACAACTATAACTCATCGATTCAACGCAATAATCGAATTGTTCGTAGTGGATTTATGAATGCACTAGTGTTATTGTGCCCCCAGCTAGACTGGCGTGCACTAGTCACTATAACAGTTGGAAAAAAAACTTGACGAAGCGAAAAGTATCATTATATTTATGCCATTATTGCAATCATTGTTTTATTCTGAACCATACCTTTCTTTATCTTCTGGATATTTTTAAGATCAAAGTTATGATTGATTTAAATATAACTACAATAAGCACATCAATAAGCACAAAGTTTTACATTGCGCGCTACCATAATGACTGAATTTTCACACAAAAAAGTGCACCCAGCAATAATGGCTTAATGTAACTTAATTTGATCAGCAGCATGCATAGTTAAAAGCTATGTGAACTATCTTTTACGCTCCGTTTAGATGAATCAATCAGTCACTATCTCACCTCCCGCCTCTTTATAGATTAAACTAGCGACCTGGCCCGGCTTCGCATGGGCATATAGCCTTCCTCGATAAATGGACTATCCAATACAAAAAGATTTTTTCAATTCGAACCAGTAGATCCTGAGATTAGCGCGATCAACCAAACAAACAAACAAAAAACTCTTCAACTTTATAATACTATAGTTTTAAGTATAGATTACATTATTCAGATATAGATTTGGTTACCATAAAACTGAACTACAACAACAAATTCTGTATCAACAAGATTTAGCTATGGATTTTGTCAAGAATAATAAATAACCGTTGTGAAAAATAAAAATGTAAACAATGCTTTAGGCTTTGCTCAGACTTGAGTCAAGATTGTACAAAAACTGTGGCCTTAAGAGTATTAATACACACACTCGAAATCACAACAGTCAAAGAAATCCGACATTTACTAAAAAAATAATTATGAATCTGTAAGTATGTCTTTTCTGTTACAATCTCTCTCTGTGAACACCTAGCTGAACTGGTGAAGTAAGTTGTCATCTATCCCGATGCAAGGGATTTACAAAGCATTACAATCGAATGACAGCTCACTTCACCTAGGTGTTCACCGAGGGAGATTGTAACAGAATTATCAAACATATTCTACATTTGAGTCTATAATGGAGGATGTTCTAACTAAACTTGCAATTGGTAATAAATCAATAATAATTTGTGGAGACTTTAATATTAATATTTTAGAAAATAACGCAAATAGCAGTAGATTATTAAGCCTCTTTAAATCGTTTAATTTGTCAAATGTGTTCTTAGAACCAACACGAATAACTGCAACCACTGCTACTTGTATTGATAATGTTTTTTGTAGCTGCGACTATTTAGATAAAGCTATTGTAAATTATCTCCCTTCAGATCACAGCGGTCAAACCATTGCTTTTGAGTCCAACACACCCTTGCAAAAAATACAGATACAGTCAAGACCAATAACATCTAGTAATTTAGATAAATTTAATAAGACTTTAATTAGTAAGTTACCCGTTCAGGAACTTAATATGAATAATGGTAATATTTTGTATAAAGATTTTTTTTCAGTTGTGCAAACAGAGTTTGATAATATTTTTAAGAAAAAAATTAAAACTATTTGCCCTAAGTTTTTATTTAGTGACTGGGCAACTAAAGGTATCAGAAAAAGTAGAGAAAGGCTTTTTGAGTTGTATGGCCTTAAGCCTTATATTAATACCGAAACATTTAATAAGTATGTTTCGACTTATTCTAAAACTTTTAAAATTGCTTGTAAAGCAGCTAAAGCCTTATACATTAGCAATAAAGTTAAATCAGCTGATGATAAAATTAAGACTGTTTGGAAAATAATTAATAATGAAACAAACAGGAACAAAAAACATAATACTGATTACACTCTGGAGACTTCCCGTGGTCTCTTAAGTACTAATAAAGAAGTTGCTCAGGAATTTGCAACATTCTTTACCGATATTCCTATTAAAACTACTGAAACTTTAGATTCTTCGCCCTCACTTGCTTTAAACTTACTAAGTTCGAATGTTTCAGCATGTCCCACGGAATTTAAATTTAAACATATAAACCCTGCAATCGTTATTAAAGCTTTTAAACAACTCAAGATTAAGGGTACTGAAGATTTATGGGGGATGTCTACTAATGTTTGTAAATCAATTATTGAGACAGTGGCGCCCTATTTAGCTTTCATTTTTAATTTGTGTGTAGACCAAGGGGTTTTCCCGGATCTAATGAAGTTCAGCAAAGTTATACCACTTTTTAAATCCGGCGACTGCAAAGACTCTAATAATTACAGACCCGTTTCGGTTTTGCCGGTTTTTAGCAAAGTGTTTGAAAAAGTAATGCTTGATCAAA
This sequence comes from Charanyca ferruginea, assembly GCA_947361185.1. Classification (NCBI taxonomy): domain Eukaryota; kingdom Metazoa; phylum Arthropoda; class Insecta; order Lepidoptera; family Noctuidae; genus Charanyca; species Charanyca ferruginea. The sequence continues at coordinate 11,406,030 of OX376059.1, read as the reverse complement.
TGCTCAGTCATTTTAACTGTCACAAAATTTTACATGATCAGCAGTATGGTTTCACCAAAGGACGTTGCACTACTGACGCCGGTGTCACCTTAATCAAGCATATATTTAAGGCTTGGGAGGATTCTCAAGATGCTATTGGTATCTTTTGCGACCTCTCCAAAGCATTTGATTGCGTGAATCACGAAACACTACTCTTAAAGCTTGAGCATTACGGACTGGGTAAACTAGCGCTTAGCTTAGTAAAATCATATTTGACTGATAGACTGCAACAAGTTCAAGTAAACGGTGTAAATTCATCGGGCTTAAAAGTAAAAATGGGGGTACCGCAGGGCTCAATATTGGGTCCGTTCCTCTTTTTAGTTTATATAAACGATTTACCTTATTTGTTGAAAAATCAACCACAAATGGTGTTATTTGCTGATGATACTTCCTTGATATTTAGAGTTAATAGACGGGCACAGCACCATGACGACGTAAATGACGCTATGCTTAAGGTTCATAATTGGTTTACTGTAAATAATTTAGTATTAAATGAGAAGAAAACTAAATGCATAAGATTCGCTTTACCGAATGTTAAAAGTAGTGAATGTAACGTTGTATTGAATAAGGATATACTTGAATTCGTCGAAAAGACTGTTTTCCTAGGGATTACGCTTGACTCAAAGCTGCAATGGGGTCCTCACTTAACATCTCTTGCAGGGCGGTTGAGTTCGGCCGCTTACGCTGTCAGAAAAATCCGGCATTTGACAGACGTGGATACCGCTAGGCTAGTATATTTTAGTTATTTTCATAGCATCATGTCCTACGGTATCTTGCTTTGGGGGCGGGCTGCAGATATTGATTCTATTTTTATTCTGCAAAAGCGGGCTGTCAGAGCCATCTATAATCTCAGCAGTCGCGAGTCTCTGAGAGAATTGTTTAAACAGATTAACATCTTGACGGTACCTTGTCAATACATATATGAAAACATTATGCATGTTCGAAAAAACCTTCATCTTTTTAATAAAATAAGTGACAGACATTGTGTTTATACTAGAAATAGGAACAAATTAGATCAGCCAAGATTCAGATTGTCAAAAGTTCATACTTCTTTTATGGGGTACTGTGTAAAATTTTATAATAAAATACCTCTTGATATTCTTCAACTAAATGAAAGACAATTTAAAACATGTATTAAACGCACACTGTGTAGACAAGCATATTATAAATTAGAAGACTACATCAATGATAAAAATGCTTGGCTAAATGCTGGTCCTGCTCCACAGGCAGTTTAGGGAATTTCCTAATTGGAGGAATGTTGTTTCCTACCCCTTTTTTTTATTGACATGAGTAACGAGTATCGTTATTATTATACACAAATATATATTTTAATTACTTTTTCGACATTTTAGAAACATTGTAAACCTTAGTTTTGTATAATTTAGCAGCATTATTTCAATTTTGTAAATGTGAGTACCATGGAGCCATATTTTAAGTAAATTATTATGTGTTTGACTTAAATGAGCATGGCGGTTGAGAGAATTGTCATGCTCACTCAAATGTCTCGCTGGTGGTGGCGCGTGTGTTGGGTCATTCGGCTCCCTCTAAAATGGTTGAGCTGAATGGTGCTGATTCACGCGTCATGTTCGTGAACGGGCGCTGTCAGTAGAGATTGGTCAACTCTTAACTGCCATGGTTTTTATCTTGATTATTTTTTATATTTTGTATTTCTAGATTACCTTCATTGTTTTCACATATAGAAGCAACAAGAATAATGTAAGCAGTATTTTGTAAAAACCTGATTTTAAAAGAGTGTCCGTGGAGTTTCTTGCTCGTTCTTCTCCATAGAGACCTACCTACGTTTTGGAACGAGCAACTAGCTTCAACTTTCTGTCTAACTGACCGACTCCTTGACAATTCAAAAGTGCCTGTAAATGGTTTAATTGAAATAAATGCTTTGACTTTGAAAAAAAAAAAAAAAAAAAAAAAAAAAAAAAAAAAAAAAAAAAAAAATAGCACTGCTGGTGTGTGCAGCAAGAGGATAAATCTTATATTTGATAAACTTTGTAACACTGTGCTTAAAACGAGCGGCAAGAACATGAAACTTAATTTAATATATATACATTCCTGTAGGGCTTGGTGGCATTCTCGTCCCAAGGCGACCGCATTGCGTTGACTCAGATCGAGCAGCTGAGTGACAACCACTATGTGAAACTTGGCTACTATGACACGCAGGCTGACAACTTGACTTGGCTGGAACGCGAGCGGTGGGTCGGTACGTATAACATTTAAACAAAGAAACTATGTTTTTTTTTTATATTAGCCCACTTCATAAGTATCAGGAAGTTAATTATACTTCATTCATTATAATATTAGCATGTTATAAACTTCGTTATTTTACGATAAATACAAAGCAATATTACATTATTTACTAATTTAAAAAAATATCACTGGAATGCAATTATTTTAACAGTATAATCGTTATAGGCCGCTTTTTGTCTAATGCAATGAAGTATAGTTCAAAATCGAAGTTAACTATAATAATAGTTACTGTTTTTTCTTAGACCAAGTTAAATATAATTTAAGAGAAGTTACCAGATGTTTGATAATATTGTGTGTAAAAGTTCTATCTATTATTATTTGAACGTCAACAGCAACGTGTTTTAGAGTGAACGTGTTCAAAAAACTATCTAGAAAAAACATAAATTGCTGTCAGGTTTATTGCCAAAACTGTACGTATCTCACAACGAACATGTTTGGTTAGTATCATATAAAACCTTTACAACAATTTAACATAAAATACAGGCACATAAAAAGGAGGGTCTGAAACATTTCAGCGGAAAAACCGCACACAAAACAACAAAGCAAAATAAGGAATTGTTATTAATTCTTTTAAAGGAATATTGCCTCAAGGTACAGAACTGGGGGCGCGCACTTCTCAGTACTTATAACTGCCGAGTTACTGGTATCGTAAAGTCAAAGTAGCAAAAGTTGTTTCGTTAGCAAAACGAGAGAAAAATGACCACTAAAGGAAAAATAGGAGCGATTATATCGTATTGGTCCAGTTTCCTTCGCTTCCTGTATATACCTAATAGTTTTATGTGTGTTTTACGAGCGTCACACACGTTTTACTGAAGCATGAAATGGCTTTGGATTTGGGCAGGTGGGAAGGTGCCTCCCGACCGTACGGTGGTAGTTAACGAGCTACGGACGGTTTCGCTGCCGCTTTTTGCGTGCATGACCGCGCTCTGCATCGCTGGGATCCTGGCCGCCATTGCACTAATTGTCTTCAACATCTTGCACAGACACCGGAGGTAAGAAACCCTATTTATATTGTTTAAAGATCCGTTGTCAACGTCAGCTCTACCCTCAAGTTACTGCTGAGACCGGGTAGTGCATGATATTGACAAGGGTCTTGTTTCAGACAATCCACTTAATTTACTTAATGCTCGGAACGTGTCCACATGAAATGATCGTAGCTTCATTTTTGAAGGTCAAATAATAATTAATACCATTCATTTCTGCGGTGTTTATTGTGATTTGGTATTCTATGAAACACTTCTCATTATTATTTTAAAAATAATTCACTCTACATATTCAACAGTTTTCTGCATTGAAAACTAGAAAATCTGTGCCCTTATTTATCGAAAACAAATGTAGCTAAAAGAAAACCACGCTTCTCGTTGCGCCGCTCGCCGGTCGTTGTTTTATACCGACAGTGGCGGAGTTTTATATGCCAAACGAGCAATTTGCGATGAGATGAATGTAAATGATCTGACGCAGTGAACAGTCAAAGGGGAACTCCGATAGTGTTGAGGACCGCCATCTTTATTTTATTTTTGTTTATATTTTATATTCCTTTCTAAATTATACCGCTGCTTCTCGATGGAAATGAAAATAGAACAAGATTTTACAAGAGTATAAAATGACACAAGCAAAAGAAACAAGAGTATCATACTGTTTTAACGTCAAAGTCGATATCCGGTATCCGTTGTGCGCTTACTTTGTTTCGGTTTTTATTACGTGAAACCAATACTGCAGCAGTTAAAGTTGGTACTGATCGTAATTTTTGTTTGATTTAGGTGTAGGTAGGTAGGTGTGTAGTACGAGTGTCCATGGAGTTACTTGCTCGTTTTTCTCCATAGAGACAGCTACCTACGTTTTGGAACAAGCAACTAGCTTCAACTTTCTGACTAACTGACCGACTCCTTGACAATTTAAAAGTACCTGTAAATGGTTTAATTGTAATAAATACTTTGACTTTGACTTATAGAGTACTAGCTTCTGCCCACGACTTCATCCACGTGAATGTCGGTTATTGCGGATGCAGACAAATATGCGGATGAACCCCTCGTAACGTAGATCTACGCGAGACACAATAGCTTTTTAATGGTGTCTGTAATTACGGCATACAAGGGGTTAAAAAGTAGCCTATGCCCTTCCCCAGGGTTAAAGCTATCTTCATACCCAACAAGATCGGTTCAGCTGTTTCATCGTGAAAGCATAACATACAAAGTTACTTTCGCAGTTATAATATTAAAGTATGGATCATGCAGGGTGATTCAGTGGTCGCACCCGGCGTGCAACACGGTGATGTTGTGCGGCTGCTGCATCTGTCTGAGCGCGGCCATTGCGCTGGGGGTGGACGGTCGCTGGGTGATGCCACAACACTTCTCCGGGCTCTGCGCCGCGCGCGCCTGGCTTCTCGCCACCGGCTTCTCCATGGCTTACGGTGCCATGTTCACTAAAGTATGGCGAGTGCACCGGCACACCACTAAACCTAAAGTGGAAACAAAGGTAATCAACACGGTAATTGCGTTTACCGTAGGTTTTAAGAAGAATGCTATTTTAACGGAGCGTGCAGACGTTTACGAGGTATAAACTGAGAGGAAAAGAATTGTATTATATTATTTTACTGTCTTTATCCTGTCTTGTTTCCGTCACTTGTCACATTACAGATTACTTATGTGTATTATGACATTTCACTCTACGCTAAGACCCAAAAGGGAAAAGAAAATATTTGTTTTATACCTTGTTATTACGAATTTAAAACAGATATCTATAACGTTGTCCGATTAAATAAATACATGCTCATATAAATTGCATGTAATGTGACGTAATCGTTAACAGAATGCCACTGAAGTATTTGGCACATTAATTCAACTGAAGACCCGGTACCGACAGCCATGAATGTTGAAACAACTCCTTTCAACCCCAATACACAACACAATGGAAATTAGATCGTCTTATGTCACTTTACATATCGAATGTTTGCGTTTTTTGTTTCCGCACTTCATTGCGTCCTCTGAAGTTTTCCTATAGGACTTATTGAGATCACATCCAACGAGGACCTTGTAAGCAAATACGGAGCAAAAGCTTTTGAGATATCGGGATTTTTTATTTTCTTGAACCTGATACGACGCCCACCCGTTGCGTCCTTTAAATATATTGTATTGTTGACTTCTGATTTTTATTCAGAGATATTTTATTCAGAAAAGCCGTGATTTTTTCTTTTCGGAATACGAAATTACCTACTATTATTTGGATAAAATAACGAAGTAGAAATACGATATTTACGTATTGTCTGTATTGTCTATGTAAGATTCCAGATATAGATTGAAGTATTCATTGATGATTTATTAATTTTTACGGAATGTTGTTAACTTAATTGTGTATTATTTTTCTTAATTTACGTAATTTGTACAACAAATTACGTAACTTAATGTGAATGAAATTCATGTCTTGACATAACTTCACAAATCATGCCTGTTACAGGCATGATTCCTATTTATTATTAGTTTATTATTAGTTCCTCATTAAATAAGTACTTAGAGTATCTACCAGAAATACCCGTACTAAAGATCCACCGTTTGAAACTTTAAGATGCTATACTGAAAAATAAAAAATATTTGTTTTTTTTTTTTTTTTTTTGTTACCCTGTTCTGTCCCACTCCTGGGCAAAGGCCTCCCTCCATGCCTTCAATCTTTCCCGATGCTGGGCTTCCTCCCACCAGTTTTAGAGGAATCCGTCCAATTCGTCCCACCATCTCCTTCGTGGCCTGCATATGTACTTACTTGTTCATTTACATTAACAGAAAAACCGCATGCACGGCTGGAAACTCTACACAATGGTGGGAGGTCTCCTGGTGGTGGACGTAGCACTCCTCACCGCGTGGCAGCTCCGGGACCCCCTGGAGCGACGCGTGGAGATCTTCCCGCTGGAGGCCCCGAGGCACCACGACGACGATGTGCACATACGACCCGAGCTCGAACACTGCGAGAGTAAACACAATACTGTGTGGCTTGGTGAGTATTGACTTGACACTCTTGACAGTACTGTAAGACTGCAGACCGTGCTGAGGTCTTATGTGAGTACCTACTTGCGGGCCCAGCAGACGACTGCACTTAAAATTAAAAAAAAATACAACTCGACTTACGGCAGTGCCACCTCTATCGGTCCAATTGTGAATCTAAACCATTCTCGAATCCAGCCGTTTAGGAGCAGTTCAGTCACCTACACACGCACAGAAGAATTATCTCAGTAAAGATTAGGAGTCGGAGGTTCTTTTTTAAATTAAAGAGGCGAAACCGAAACAACTATTGATAAATAACACGTCGGCCTTTGACAGCGCCCGGCTAAACAATGCCTTGATACAAATATAAGCCTGACGCTTCTAAATTCAAAATACTTTCTAGAACAAATCCAGAGTGTTTAGACGAAACATTTAGTCAAATGCTTTTCAAAAAAACTCGCCAAATAAAAAATACTTTTACTTAAATTTTGCGAAAAACTAAATGCATGTTATGGAACTGCTTAGTTTATTTTTAAAAGGCCACAAACAGATTATCTTCTTTTTAAACTGTATAGAGTTATTTTTATACTGACGTCTCCTGAAAAACACTTCTATAGACGTCAAATAACAAAAGAGAAAACAGAACACGCAAAAAACACATAAACTGCTAAAATGATCGGCGCCATTTGGAGCTAGGTTTATTACTAACAGCGAAATCCGAACTGAAGAACCTTGATTGTGTTACTTACATAACTTCTCGGAATCTGCCTACACGTAGTTAAACGTTCCGAAACGTCTCGTACAACTAAACGTGGACATACGCCAAAAACCGTTACAACTTGAAATACAACCTATATAAGAAAACGGCACCAGCTTATGATTGCATTCAGCTGGATGCTACTGTCACCTTATGGTAATATGTACGTTATATTTGGAAACAAATTTGATATTACATTGATATCTCGATTATATTCATGAATGAATCTGCGCAATGGCAAAGTGACAAAATTATTCTTAAGCCTAGTTTTCACAGGCCCAGTAACTGGCGAACAGTGAAGGACAGTTACTGTTTGGCAGTTACTGGGTCCGTGAAAACAAAGTTGAGCCAGTAGTGACCGATCAGTTGCTTTGCTGTCGGTCAGCTACTTAAAATTTTTTTGTTTCTACTGCCACTGACCTTCCCCCACTTCCAAATTGGCAGGGTGCCATTACCAAAACTAGTAACACAGTAGGTAGCTGCGTACTGCTGTCTCTTAGGCAGACCCAGTAGTGAGAACACGTCGGGTAAGGGTGTTACCAGACCAATCGATCGATCGTCGATCGACTGCATCGATCGATGGTAGAATGGATTAGTCGACGTCGATCGATAGTTTCTACCAGACCAATCGATCGATTAGCGATCGACGATCGATCGATGTTAGAATGGATTAGTCGACGTCGATCGAGCTGCTTGATTATTATTAGTGATGGATTATAGCCGGAGTTAATCGATCGATGATCGATCGATTGGTGTAGTAACAACCTAAGTGACGGTACTGTATAGACAGCAGAATGTACAGTTGCTGACTACTGTGTGGTCAGAAACTGGGCCTGTGAAAACAAGGCCTTAGGCTGCGTTTCCACCAGTGATGTGCGAGGGATGTGTGTGATAATGACTAATGACATCGTTCCATTCTCATAACTTCTACAAAGCTAGCGCTGTAATTGGTTAGTTTACACACAATCCTCGCTACGCATCCTCGCACATCCCTGTCGGAAACGCAGCCTAAGGCCCGGACTCCACCAGAGCGGAGAGGAGAGATGTCTCGAACAACCAATCGGCTTGCGTTATTTTCACATCTCACCGCTTAGCTTCAACGCAATACAGTGTCTCATTGGTTGTTTACGAGTCATCTCCTCTCCTCTCCGCTTCGGTGGAGTCCGGGCCTTAGATTGAAATCTAGGACACTTATTTTATAAGATAAAAGGTGTAACTCTTAACTTTTTTCAAGTGAGAGAGTAAAATATGTAACTGCTTCATTCAATTATTTAATTTTTCCAGTTTTTACGTTATTTATTTATTTTAAATTTAGGAACACAAAACAGAATGCAGACAATAAATTCCATAAGTAACAGTAAGTATTAAAGTTCAGGATGAGACTGTACTCCTAAATATGTGTGTATACAGCATGACTATAATATAACAACGTAAATAAGAATTTAAGAAAACTAAATGACAAAAAGAAGAAGTTAGGTACTTATTGTACCCAATCTTACCTAAACCACATAATATTTACCAACCTGCGGAACATTTTGTACATATTTTAACCTTTTTATAATTTTGACATAACTTTCTTTACTCTTCTTTTAAATTTAAGTAAACCAATATGTAAGAGTGATACAATTATTAGTCTAGGTACTGATTATAGTCAAATAACATATCGACAGGTCCTTAATTGTCTGTTCACGATCAATACCTAGAACATGCGTAGTTATTACCTAGATAGCTATTGCTTATTCAATAGTTGAAATATTAAACAATATCAATCTCATAGGTACCTACGTGACCCGAGTCTGAACTTCATGGCCACATCGGGAGTTACCGAAATTATTCTGTTGCTGTTGCTATTATTTTCAATCTGAAATTAATATAGTTACAAATTGAAATATGTAGTTTTGTTCATTGTACAGGGGTTAAAAGATTTGTAAAAAAAAATATTGAAATAAAAAAACTAAAAACCTGACTGCGTGGAAAATTGTCGACATAATAAATGAACTAAAATGATAGAAACAAGTTGATTGTTTTCTGTTTTTTTTTGGTTTCATCGTTGTTGACCGGGTTCACAAACGTTTTCACACAGTTAGAGGCAGTAGGTAAGTACATTAACTATTTTGTTATCAAATCCGTTGAAAGTGTCTAATCTCTAATTTCATGCCACCGACTGCGATTGTGAACACGGTTTATGTAGGAATGTACCTAGTGTCACTATCACAATTAAAACGAATCTGACAACACTCCCCAAGCTAAAATCCATTATGCCGTTTAGGCTATTTAGTGCCAAAGAAATACATAACTCCAAAAATGTAACCCTCCTTCTGATGCAGTAGGGAATAGCACACAAAATGCATCTCGTCTTCAAAATTATTTTGTTATAGTAATGCTACAAAAGGGGTTATTAAATCATTACATTTAAGACTTTGCGTTGATGTCAAGTTCCGCGAAAATATACTGAAACGGTTCAGTTTTTAGGACCATAATGTGAGCGAGAACAAAGCAGTGTGATGCGGCACCGCAACGCATAATTTACTGCTAGCTTCCTGTACTGTGATGAACATTATACCTATCTCCATCTGCGTTGCGGTTTGAGGCAACGCAGAGTTTTGCGATGCGCGGATGAACCGCTCTGTAGTGTGTACGCCCTAATGGATATATTACATTATGTATAATGGGGATGACAGCAGCTTTCTCGTATGTACTAATAATATTAAACAAGTCTATCAACCTATCAAGGTGGCTAATCTCGTAATCTGTTTGCTAAGCTTAATGATTCAGGTATGGCATGAATGCTCATTCATATTTAAACATATGTATGTTATTCTAATATGACGGCGTATCTAACGTGTCGTGTGAATCTATACTAATATTATAAAGCTGAAGAGATTGTTTGCTTGTTTGTTTGGTTGAACGCGCTAATCTCAGGATCTACTTGTTCGAATTGAAAAATTATTTTTGTGTTGGATAGTCCATTTATCGAGGAAGGCTATAGGCCCATGCGGAGCCGGGTCGGGTCGCTATTCAAGAATATATTTGACAAAATAAGTACCTAATTGCGATTTTGTTAGTTACTATTTTTCAATTTTTATTTACCAATGATTATTTTTTTTAAGATATAATAGAACCGTGTACCGTGTGATGCTGGCCGCGAATAGCACCACCCCATTTCTACCCGCGGGTGTCGTAAAAGGCGACAGAGGGATCTGCCTAAAGGCGGCTAAAGGATGGGCAGCAGCATCCTTCTGAGTACCATAACACCTACTGCGATCGCCAACATGCATCGGCCAAACATGGCGATTATGGCTAAACCCCCCCTTGGGGAGACCTATGCCCAGCAGTGGGTATCTAAAGGTTGACATGGTAGTGATGGTGGAATAGAACGTTACGAATGTTAAATGTAGGCAATTATTATAAATAGTAAATGGAACATGTCAGTACTTGTACACATGTTACAACATGTTGGTATTCATTTAAAACGCGTCTTCTATAACGGATAGGTACGTTTCAGTTTCACGCATCACTTGGTACTGCAGAATATTTAAATGCGCGCTGCACAAACAAAAATATTTTCCTCCATATAAAGACGCAACATTTACTGTGACATTTTAATATCAAAACGTCCTTCGTTGCTGACACCAGTTTTTATCTAAAAGAAAATCTAGGTAACAACTTGAGACAACCGTTTAATTTGATACCAACTTTTAATTACAAAATAAACCAACTTAAATCTACGCCCGGCCTTAATGCAAACAACAATAATTATAAAAGATGAGTTCTAATACGAAGTGATTTAAAGTACCGTAAACAGTAAATTACATTATATAAATCTCCTTCCAAGTCCACTGCGACTCATTTGCGACGGTAACTTGGAGAATTTTAAAAGTTTTTCTTGAGTCGTTAATAACAGCTGTTCTCCTCGTTGTTTAGTGTCACCTTTTCTTAAAAGCGACAATACTCTAACTGCATCTAGACTAAAAATAAAATATTATTATGACAACAAATACCAAGAAAAGCAGGTAACAACTAATGCATCCTTCCAGATATTAATAGTTGCAGTGACAGAATATAAAGACAAACCGATTTTCAAATACCTACATCTAACGGTGAGTTGCACGAAATCAACATAACGAAGACTTTAAATTGATCCCGTAAGGGATGGCATGGATCTAAACTTTTGATGTTTATAATGAGTGATAGATAGTACATCACTCATTATAAACATCAAAAGTTGTGGATAGCCACGCCACCACTTTTAAGGCAATTTCAAAGTGTTTTACTACTGGTTGCACAAAACGAACATTAGTTTAACGGATACTTTAGATCCATGCCATCCCTTACGGGATCAATTTAGTTAGATGTATTTGAAAATCGGTTTGTCTTTATATTCTGTTACTACTTACTTATATTATTTCTATATCATCATCATTTTTCTGCCCTTATCACATGTTTACTTGGGGTCGGCTCAACATGTTTTCTTCTTCCATTCTGTACTTTGTGCAACCAGAGTAGTAAAACACTTTGAAATTGCCTTAAAAGTGGTGGCGTGGCTATCCATAACTTTTGATGTTTATAATGAGTGATGTACTGGTCTACATACTACTTACCTACTTATATTATTTCTATATCATCATCATATTTCTGCCCTTATCACATGTTTACTTGGGGTTGGCGCAACATGTTTTCTTCTTCCATTCCGTACTGTCAATACCGACATAATTTCACTGATTCCTTTTTTCATTCTCATTTCACTTATTTTATTTCAATATTGGACTGTAAATGTCTTGATTAAATTTATAGAATGGTATTTCGGAGTCCGCCAGACAATTTTAGAGCAAGTTGGGGGTGGAAGGTTGTGTCTGTGTAAGTAAGTAGTCCTCCTTACCCAGACGACAACACCCAGAGACAATGTCGGATTGATAATACCTATTCCGTTGTTATTGTTATTAACCTTTTTACTCTTCTACTGGCTTTTGCCCGCAACTTCGTCTGCGTGAATGTTGGTTATCGCAGATGCAGACGAAATCCCTGATTAAAAAGTAGCCTATGTCCTCAGGGTTCGAGCTATGTTCATACCAAATTTCATCAAAATCGGTTTCATCGTGAAAGCGTAACAGACAGAGTTACTTTTGCATTTATAATATTAAGTATAGATAAAGGAAGTATGAATATGGATTAGTATGGAAGTATGGATTGTACAGTCACGAGCAAAAACATGTAAACAGTTGGTCTGATTCTAAACTGATTTTCTCCTAAACTATTGATTGAAATATTAAGGAGTTACGAATAGGGTATTTTTGATCCCAAACTACTTAAAATACGTGTTATCTATAAGTTGAAATAGTTATTTCACGAGAAAATTGCGTCCGCATTTGGCAATCTGTATACATATTTATGATCGTGACTGTACATCACTTTTATTGGCAACAATTACAGGCTTGACTCTACAGCGATGTCTTTGTTCCAGGGGTAATGTACGGCTACAAAGGTCTAGTACTGGTATTCGGCCTGTTCCTAGCATACGAGACACGCTCGGTGAAGGTGCGTCAGATCAATGACTCTCGCTACGTAGGCATGAGTATCTACAACGTGGTGGTACTATGCCTCATCACGGCGCCCGTGACCCTCGTCATCGCCAGCCAACAAGACGCAGCATTCGCCTTCGTCTCACTGGCCATCGTCTTCTGCTGTTTCCTCAGCATGGCGCTGATTTTTATTCCTAAGGTGAGTAAGGTGAGAAAAAGACTTCTGTTTATAATATTGTTTATGTTTGTGTAAGTTAATATGTATGTTAGAAATGTGTGTATAGAATCATTTCATAGTATCAAAATAATGATAATCGTTTGCATGAAACACAAAACCCAAAAGGTAGATATGTAGATACCTAGAGATCAAGAGTATGGCATATAAAATATCATAACACACCTTATATCTAATCTATTACTTACGCAAGGAACATAAACTCATCATTTTTAAGCCCATTAAGCCCATTTATATACAAAATTTAATAATTAAAAATAATCACGAATAAATAATACTTACTGAACTCTTAGCTATTATAATAAATGTCTGCGTATCCTGTTACTACAAATAATATCTTGCCCAGGACTTTGTTAAAGAAAATTGGTTCTTAAATAATTATTACATCTGACCTAATTTACAGTGACCTATTTAATTATAAAGATCCCAGCTTCCATTGGCTAACATCAAGTACTTACTGTCAGCTGCCTACTACTGATAAAGAATATCGAACATCTAATGTATACTTACTTTAATTTAAAAAAATTATACACAATAAAAAAACTGTGTTAAACAGATTAAAACGCTACTTTTCCCAGCCATATCGTGAATTACTAAAAGGACTTAAGAAACGAAAACTAAATGAGTCTTCAGAGCGTTTATGAGCGAGATAATGGTGCTTATTTATTACATAAACGAACATTTTGTCTTAGCCTCCGAAAATTGAGCGCACAGATTACGACTATAAAGGGCGAATTGATTCAGTCGTTAAAATATAAACCTAAATGTGATTTACGGCAGAAGTTGGGCTTCCTTACTGAAATTAATGCTAGCCTACCTTTGAGATACTTTCACACGATTTAACATGATAATCGGTATTATAAAGCGGCAGTTTAAATAGAAAAATGTCTTTGTGGGATGTTAAGGGCGCGTATTCGATTTAGCGCAACTCAAAATCTAAATGATTGCTAGAATGGCGTAGCAGCATTGACACGCACTAGTACAACACAATGGTCGGTTTGTGTGCATCAGAAAAAGAAATACGCATGAAATAAGCACGAATCATTGAAATTGATCGGCAAACGTCAGCGCGCGATGTTTTACAGGGCTTCTTAAAATAATTGTCTAAAATAAATGAGTTCATATAAGGGACTAAAAAATATTTTGTATATTAACATAACCTTTATTTTCATAAAATAAATATATCAGTTATGTTTTTATTCAAATACTGGTGAAAAAAAATTGACAAAGTGAACCGATTTTGTAGTTTTTCAACATGGTTTTTTAATACATAATAGTAATATTTTCGTAATTTTGGCTCTGTGTCTGACTTTAGGACTGTATATCCTGTTGAAAGAACGCATAAAACATAATATTTTGGCGTACTGTAATGGTTGTATTCGTTCTGAAAGTTAACTCTGACGTCTATTTTCGTAAAACGTTATGAAAGGATTGTCTTCGCTTTAAAAAACCATAATCAAAAATTATACTTTTACTCTGTAGCTGTCTAAATCAAGACTTAGTCTTTCTTAAAACTCTAATTGTCTTTAAATAATCTGCTCACATCATTACGATATTGTTCTGGGCAAAACGCAAAAACATGAAGTTTTCGTCACGAATCGAATACACGCTCTTAACGTTGCCTTAAACGGCACTATATTCACATTACAGCCCGACAGAGTTCGGCCGAATTTAAAATTATTACTTTGTATAAATATTTAGTATCCTTTTTCCATTGGCAAATCCCCCCAATGGCTCCCGCCCGAAGCCTCAAAGGAAATGGACCTGGCGAGGCCCCGATAACGTAACCAAGAACAAGATCGACTTTGTTAGGTCTGACAAGCGCCAGTATTTAGAGATGTCTCCGTGATCAACAGGGTCAATACCGGAAGCGATCACCGACTATTAAGAAACACTCTGAATATAAATGTTAAAATCGAATGACCGCGCCTAACGAGGTCGACTCTTAGACCAAAACTGCCTCAGGTCGAGACTGGTTGCGAAAGCTTCCAGCTAGAGCTACAGAACCGATTCGCATCATTGGAAACCACAGAGGACATAAACGACGCCACTGATGGCCTGGTACGTGTTTTCCGCGATGTGGGTTATAAAATACTATCGACCGGTGAGAAAGTGACGTAGGTCGATACTCACCAGCAAGATTTTGGAATTAATGTGGAAACGACGAGAACTAACGCATGTCACACTGTCTGAGCATTAGGTACTTAACATGGAGGTAAAAAAGGTGATAAGACGCGACCATCGGCGCGCGAATACCCAAGCCATCCAGCAGGCCATAGCCCGGAACAAAGGCTAATAGGTCTTCGCCAAGCTTGACGCCTGTCACCTGACGAAACGCAGAGCGTCACAGGGCACTACCGTCACCTCAAAGCCGGAGATACTCGCTGAGGTCGAAAAGTTTTATGGGAACTTATATTCCCAGAAAACTTATCCACCTCAGGCCCACGGCGCGTATGATCAACAAGCCAGACTCACACTCCACCTCAAAGACGAGCTTCCCGACATTGACATGGGTGAGATTAGAATAGCTCTCGGACAGCTTCGTAACTACAAAGTTTCGGGGGATGACGGGATTACCACGGAGCTGCTCAGAGCAGGAGGAACTCTGGTTTTGACTGAGCTTGTAAAGCTATTTAATTCCGTCATGCACACAGGCATTACTCCGGAGGCATGAATCACTGTGTGGTACTGTTCTTCAAAAAAGGTGATAATACGTCCCTTAAAAACGCTCATTTCGCTTTTGAGTCATGTCTATAAACTGTTTTCGATGGTTATCTCGCTCAAAAGTGCGATGAATTCCAACCGCCGGAGCAGGACGGGTTTCGAAAAGGCTACAGCACCGTAGACCACATACATAATACAATCAGCCTCTGTACCTTGCGTATGTGGACTACGAGAATGCCTTCGACACGAGGTGTCTATATAAGGCCGCAACAATGATCGTCCAAGTACAAGAACGTAGCACAAAGATAATCCAACTGCGTCGAAGGGTAAGATAGGGAGACGTCATCTCTCCGAAACTGTTTACAAACGTGTTGGAGGACGTTTTCAAGACGCTTAATTGGAAAGGATAGGTCATAAATATCAACGGTCAGGACATCTCGCACCCACTATATTAGGTACATATTTTAACTATATAACTGTTAAAATATGTACCTACTCGATTATTAACAAAGCAAATCTACTTTTTTTTTCGATCGTAAGTGTCGACAAGAATTAAAATATGTAGGTAATTATGTACCCGCTATGCAAACACGTTTTATTTTATTTAATAC
Source organism: Charanyca ferruginea (assembly GCA_947361185.1). NCBI lineage: Eukaryota > Metazoa > Arthropoda > Insecta > Lepidoptera > Noctuidae > Charanyca > Charanyca ferruginea. The sequence goes on along the minus strand of OX376059.1, from coordinate 11,389,972 downwards.
TCTGTTAATTAAGAGAAGTTTTGATATTTTAAAGCTTGACAAATCATCGGTAAGCACTAAATATACAAAAAAAAATATAGGTAGATAAAAACCAAAAGAAGAAATGCTAATATAATCAATTCAAGGTCTTCCATATTATCGATTAAATCATAAATAATGTGTAATATGTTATTATTATCTCGAGCATCTGGTTCGATGCACATTATTTGTAGTAATTATTAGATATTGATGACATTGCGGCGTCGGAAAAGGCAATAATCTCGTTTATCCTTTTATCAATGATCGTAGACTTTATTTACGATTTATTTTTACCTCATAACGCTCATGCATATGTACAAGACTTTCACATATCTACATTATAGTATTTGCCTACAATGATGTAAATGTTATAAGACAACTTATTTTTATAAATCTTAGATTAACCTGACTAACGTTGAGTTGCACAAAACTAACATTAGTTTAACGAAGACTTTGAAGTCATGCCATCCTTTAGATTTGTATCAAAAATAAAGTTAATAATACGCACATTTATTTGGAACGAATTTGAGGACACATATTTACAATATGAAACGAAGATAGCTACAAAAGTTAAAATTGCGGAGCAGCTATTACCGCCCAAATAAAAAACATGGTGTATTTGTTTCAGACTAATAATTAAAGGAAAGATATAATTAATATAAAAGGTTACTTAACGGTTAGGTTGCTATGCCAGTGTCATAGATATCTGTTTTTTAGAGTCAGTGTGTAATGGTTGTTGAGATGTAAGTGAGTGTAAGTGAGGGCGGGCAGGGGTGTGTGTTTATGTTTATGGGGAATGTATGTGTTAGGTTACCACAAGTTTTTCTGTAGCTTCATAGGACAATGATTTTAGTAATTCAGAAGAAAGTGACTGCATCAATTTAAAGACTCCGTTAAACTAATGTTGGTTTTGTGCAACTCACCGTAAGCGATTAGACAACTAGTAAAATACCTTTGATTTATAGCCCACTCAACCTTACTATAGTTTGTATGTTTGAATGTCTGTCACTCAATCACGCTTTAACGGCTGAACAAAATTAGCTAAAAATTGGCACACATAGATGTTGATCTAGCTTAACACTGCTCGTAGGATAACTTTTATCCCGTTTTTGTGGTTCTTGTGCGATAATTTAAAACTTTGCCTTCATTGTGCAGTAGACTAAGTCACGGATAGAAGCTATAGTCTATACTTAATATTGTGAGAATTTATATGGTAATACAGGTGATCGAAGTGATCCGTCACCCGACGGAGCGGGCGGAGAGCGGTCGTGGGTCAGGGTCGGGCTCCGCCCCCGCCGACGAGGAGCGCTACCGGGAACTAGTCAAAGAAAACGAAGAATTGCAGAAGCTCATCGCGCAGGTGTGTACATCTTGTGTACCTGCTGGAATATCCTTCAGCCACAACCCTGTTAGCAACACTGACAAACTAACATACTAACTACCTAGCTAGCGAACAAGAAACAACACCAGCTTAATCAGAACTATCAGAGACGGATCAATATAAGTGCTTTTGGTGCTGCGGACCAGGGCCCCGTGAATATATACTGCCCCCTATTGAAGATAATGGACAATATAAAAAAGAAAACTATTGTAAACATCATTATCGAAAACCGTTTTTTTGTTTTGTCAAAATAGCAATTAGTTGATTCATTAAGCAGGGCCCCAAGTAGTATTAGCCCAGGGCCCCACAAACTCATGGTCCGCCCCTGGGTGTAATGATAAACCAGTCAACAAAGTTCGTAGCGGAGCTACCTGGCACTAGTTCATGGTTTCTTTAAAACATTTACGCCTAATTGTATAGATAGATAATATTGGGAAACATGTCTTACATAATATTGAGTATGAACAACGTATTTTCCAATCTTTCTATTTGTATGTAAATTGAAAGAAAAGCTGTCTTTTATCAGACACACATTATGTAAGCACAGTTCTGAGCGATAAATAATGGTTCAATTACTTACGGTTCACTTGCCACAGTTGAGTTCAACAAACAAGATGTTTTTGGACAACATTCACTGTAATGCTGTCTATTTAGTACGCTGGTGTCGCCGCCTACAGTAAATTCAAAGTAGTTTTGATAAAAATACACGAACAAATTCAACGAAAAACATGTCAGGTTCGTAAAGCAAATATTAGCCAATGCGTTTGGTTAAACCGATGCTTAAAAACACTTTATCTCTAGTTACCGTTCCAACATTTCTGCCACAGCTAGCTACGAGTATGCATCAAAAATATGTTACAAAACTGTTTTGGTCGGAGTGCATTTGCAAACATACATTTATGCACAATGCAGGTAGATACTAGCTTGATATACCTACATGTACTGTTATGTAAGACTTGCGAGTAATCACGGAATGGAGTCTTCACAATGTCGTACATAAATAATGTAAGTCTCACCTTGACGGCGGCGTACAGAAAAATGGTAGGAAAACCCCGTCAATCAGCTAAAGGGACGTCTGTCCATTACTGATAGAATTTTAAAAACATATTATAATTTTGACAGTCATAGTATCAGATAACCGTTGGTCGAGTTTTGTTTCACATTCAAACTTTGACTCTTCGTTATGATATGTATTCAAAGGCCAATTCCGAACCCAAGTTTTATGTTTTACTATTTAATCTTTAAATCTTATTAATAAACCAAAAGTAAAGTTATGTCTTGAAAATTGTACTATGACACTGAAGTCAATACTTTTGTATGATGTAGCTTGGCTCTACACCTATTTACCAAACTTTTTTTAAAGAACTTATTTATTATTTTAAAGAAATTAAGTTTTAAAGAAATTATACTGTTTATATAAAATCACGTTTAAATTTTAAATTACTGATAATATTGTGTCAAACGCTTGACATAATTCTTAAATGATCGTTTCTCGTTAAAGTAAAGTAAAACAATATCAGTTTATATAACAATAAACATTCATAAACACCGGGTAAACCTAACACTCGATTCGTGGCGTTATAAAGGAGTAGTAACAAGTGGGTTAACCAGCCATCATTATCATAAAAGGATAATGACGGCTGGTTAAAAAAAAAAGACTAACTCACTGTGTTGCAAGGTTTGTCCGACTAGGGACAAACCTTGCAACACAGTGAGTTAGTCTTTTTTTCTCAATCTATAAACATACTTATTATAGTCTTATTCCGGGAATAAAATCACTCTTAGAGTTTTCCTACTTCTTAATTTTTGGTTATGCCAAGTTGTAATCCTGGAATGACTAATGGACCCGTTATTGAATCGCTACCTATACCGCAAAAACGCTTTTTTACAAAAAAAGACAACCGCCTTCAAAAACCAAAAAGTTTTAAATAACTTTAAAACAGAACACACATGACTTTAGTTTCGGAAGTCGGTGGCTTTGCTGTTCTATTTGTTGTTTTGTATTGCCACCGACTTCCGAAACTAAAGTCATGTATTGCGTTGAAGTCAAGCGGTCAGATGTGAAAATAACGCAAGCCGATTGGTTGTTCGAGGCATCTCCTCTCCGCTTTGGTGGAGTCTGGGCACGGCACAGGTCGCAGCACATTACACCAGCTTAACGTCGACTGCATTCCAATTCAACTCACAGTATGGCATTGAAATGTAAGCTTTATTTCGTGTCACATACGAGTGAATTTTTTAACAGATCTATCATATCTTATGTGTAGACTTTCAACTTATGTGTTGCAAAATTCACTCGTATGTAACACGAAATAAAGCGTATATATATATATGCTATATGCCATACTGCTATATGCCATACTGTGAGTAGAGTTGAAGTGTAGTCGACGTTTAGTTGGTGTACCTTAAAACTCACTTTTGAAGGTGACTATAAAAGGTTTAGTTTCCTATAGAGGCTCATATTTAATCGTTATAGTAGCATCGTAAACACATCGCCCCTGTTATCTTATCCGAGTTCACATCATCCTGTGTTTCATATGCAGCGCGAGGCGATTTGTGCTCCTATCGCTGATTTACTTTAATTGTCTGATTACAGCCGGACGATTCAGAATTATTTGTAGGTGTGTTTCCAATAATACATGCTTCGTTAACAAATTTATGTTCCTACTTTTCAATTAATAGGATATCCTCGACAGCGTGTTTCATACCAAACTATATAAATCATATTTTCTTCAATAAGTAAGGAAGCTCGATGCAATTTGGCAGATAGGATAACGGTAATACTATCTAGAATTTTGTAGTTAGACAATTTCCCGTCAAATAAGTGAAAATTATCATCATCATCTTCCTGCTCTTGTCTCATGTTACTTGGGGTCGGCGCAACATGATTTCTTCTTCCATTCCGTCCTGTCCGTCATGCTTTCGTTAACTCTCTTTCATTCATATCATTCTTTACACAATCCATCCATCCACATTAATATTCATAACTCTTTTGGTCACTTGCGTTTCATCTCTTCTCTTCACGTGCCCATACCAAGACAAACGATTCGTTTTCAACTTTTCTGTCTCTGGCACCACTTTCAAACTCCCTCTAATATAATCATTTCTCACCTTATCCATTCTGGTCAGTCCACATATCCATCTCAACATTCTCCGCTACATACAATCAGTTTTTATCCAACTTCTTCGCTGTCCAACATTCCGATCCATACAGTACGGAAAATGATATGTAAATCAAAATCTCGTACGATATTTTAAAATCATTATCAGCTACACGATGAACAACACCTTTTAGTAGTCAACTCTCAGTATAACACCTTCCCTATCCATAATGGATTACTTTCGCAAACTCATTATTCAAAACGAGAGATTCCTGTCTGAAGGAAAGGCTTAATCTTGACACTTCCTCCAAAAAAAAGTATTCACTCCGCTTTATCTCTGGCACCTAAAGGTGTTTCACTTTCATGTTTAATTCATCTCGTCTGAAGGCGCTATACGACATATCCTTCGTTAAATAAAGCACCCTTCCACTAACTGTATAAATATTCTTATAGTTTTTATAAGCCACGAAGGCGCCTAAAGCTCACAATACATGTTGTTTTCCAAGTCTACGTGTGTCTGTGTGTGTAATGCCTCTGTTTGTAGCTCATACTATTCCGCACATCACGTTTGGGAAACAGAGAACAAAAAGTAATGCGTATTCATGAATGTACGAAAGGAAAACATGACTGATTGGCAACCACACTCTACCTCAGTTACATCAAACAAAAATCTGGATTTTACTGAATTCAGTTTTTGTTACACAAAGATTTTTTCTCTTATTTGTAATGAAGTTGCGTTTGCATGGGATTTATCTTATTGGGTATAATTTATTACATTAATTACCTATACCAGTTAGCATTATAGGCTTAAAAATAAAATGTTTAATACCTAATCAATTTATCTATAATTACGTCACTCAGCACTGTACAAATAAACCCATTGAAAACTAATTAGTGAGATTAATATCAAATAAATCTTTGATAGTGTCAATTAATTTAAATTGACTGCATACCAACATGAATTGGGTTCACCACGCGAGTTCAAAAACCATTTGTTTGAATGTCATCTACAATTCGTTGATCCTAAATCTGCGGCTTTTGTTTTTTTTGTTGTCTGTGAACTTATTTTCTTCTGACAGCTCCATAGCGATGAAAGTCATTCCTGTATTCGTAGATCAAAACCATTTTCAATAATATAACGAGAACACATGCCGTATTGTAAGTAGTAGATCTAAAGTAGGTACTGTGGACGTAGCCTAAGAACTATTATTTAATTACTTATACCAAACACTACGTCATGAATAATTAGCATAATTCCAACCATCTATATCAGTTAACTTCTAATCTTGAGACATTATATGTTATTGATTTATCCATGATGGCCCGATCAAAATAGTTCTGAAATCAAAGTCATTATTATTACGTCTTTGTTGTATACATTTGATAAAATAATTTACGATCTCGTTCCAATGTTTACCATTCGTTGATCCTTTTAAATTCAGCTCGGACTAGGTTGTTTTCAAAAATGTTAGCTTCAAATTAGTATATAGGAACACTTAATACAAAAAAGTCAACTATTTTAGATCATCAGAATGCTACGCGAACCAAAAGACACCCAACATCTGCTTCTACTTCGAAATACAACAAACTTGAAGCCAAAGTTACTATAGTATATAATTCGCTCCAATAAACTTAAACGTTTTCCAGCAGAATTGTGTACCGTGTTGCACAATTACAGCTCTTACAGAATAAGATAAGTTTTAGCGAGTTGCAACATAAAATAAAGAGTAAAGAGAATTCTCTGAGTCTATATAAAAGTGTAATTGCAGAAGGAGGAGCGGATCCGGGTGCTGAAACAGAAGCTAGCGGAACGGGAGGCGGCGGCGGCGGGCGTGACACAAGGTACGGGGGGCGGAGTGCTGGCCGACCTCGCCACAGCCACCTCCGACTACGGCACCTCCACCAACTATACGCGCTCCTCGCGCGCCTCCGTCTCTGACCTTGACTTCTCTGAGAGCTACCTCTAACTGCATCTCCCCTGACACCTATCCGCGATTTTTACTCGAATCTCTCTCAACATTACCACTCTGTTCTAATGATTTCAAATCTTACATTTGTTTCAGCCCTCTTAGAATAACAGAATAAAAACACGATGTTAATAACAAACTTGTACCTGTACCTATTTTCTAGTGTTCTTATTTTTGATAAACTAGAAATATTATAAGGTTTACCCTGAATACTCAATTATAATAAAGTAAAGCACACCCTACCTCCTGATCCCGTAACGTTTCATACACCCTTAGACTGTGATCTTAACTATTGAACTGTTCGTTTTATAACGGCCTATAAAGTCGGCCTACTAAACTGCACGTCTACTGAAAGTTATCATTAATTTTAATTTTATTTGAAATTGCTCTTTTCGGAGAAGGGAATACAATTGATTGGCGATAGGATTAGTCAAACACCGGTAAAATCACACTCGACCCTCATTTCCCACGTCTGGGCTGGTCATTAGCCTAGCTGGCGACTCGCGTTTAATTAATACGCTCCGGTAACACGAGTTGAGCCTCTGCTTGCTCCCCGACAATTCTCCGACACTACCTAATAATGCTCACCACTGAAATGACAGTCTGTGAATCCCAAAATCCTTCCTTTGTAAATTCTCGTTAGATGTTACCTTTGTAATCATTGTCTCCGATTAAAATATGTTGATAACCATCTTGTTTTATGTACCAGTGAGACTAATTAAGTAATTACCTCTACTACCTTTTTGAATAATTACCTAAATTACGATTAACTTCTTTAACCTCTTATCAGACTGAAAATCAACTGTGTCTATAACTCCACTTAGTCTCACACCGCTTACAATCGATTATGGATAAAGTAATTTGTAGTAAAATATTATTTTCAAGTAAATTGTGAGCGTCATTAAATCAGAATGGCTCTATTAATAACGGATGTGACGTCAGTTCGTGTCAGTGATCGAGCATTCTAACGTAATGTGCGAGTATTCATGCATTATTGCAATTTAATGTTTAACTTGATAAGCATAATTGTTCCCAACTTTATGTCCAATCACCAAAATTACAAATATGTTCGCATTATTAAATTTTATTAATAGTATTGACAGCTGAAACCTGCTTCGCTCCTTAGTTTCTTTCACATATGCGAACATATTTGAAACGTGGAATACCCCTTAAACCTGAATGAGGCCGCAGTCTGTTTGAAAAAATAAAATATTTTCAAAATTAAAAATTAATATACAATTCTGTTTTCAAAAGTTGTTTTCTGTTGCTTGTTAACCCGCTGTCAGTCAGACCGCGGCCTGAGCTATACTCTACCTCACACGTACTATTACGATTGCACGTGTCTTTAATCTAAACAACCTATCTACTATTCCTACTAGACTGATTTAGTGGTACTCTTAGCATTATGAGATCTACTCATAAATTGTTTCTACATACTCAATTGTAAGTTACGATTTGTAGATGTTACTCTTTAAAATCCATTAGGTTATTAGTTTCTAGTGTTACCTTATATGTGTCTCTACAGACGAGAACCTATAGCATTAAGTGTCGCTACAACGATTGTTCTTTATGCATTTTTTAAATATTAAAAAAAAAACATAATAACTTACACGAATTTCTTCAAATTGACACGTTTCAATTTTATTGGCACAAATATCTAAATAGCTTTAGCCTCATATTAACGTTGACAGATTATTACATTCCTTTATGTGAAAGTTATGGTTGGTTTAATAGAGAATAAGTATAAATAATGTCCATTTTATATTTTGTTCTCATCTTCAAATTTTATTGCATAACTTTATCGCGTAGCTTTTGGAATTCATGCAGTCAAATCTCGTTATGATGCACTTGTTAATTTTATTTAATGTTTAAAATAACACATTTTCGGTTGAATTGTAAAGAAGAAACGATTAGGACACACGGTAGTCTGTAATGGGGAGAAAAAGACCATTTAAAGGAAGAGTAAGACAGGAGCTCGATGTATACATAGGTATGTTGCGAGCTACGTGTGACCCCTGCTCCTAGTAGTTACGTAAGTAGTTTGAAGATGTTGTCCGAGCCCGTAGTTCCCCTGTTGTGTCACCCCCAGAGATGCATGTCACCCACACTCTCACCGCACTCCGGTCCTCCGGCCCCTCTATATTTGGTGCTTGTTTGTGCTTTATAAACGTCCAGTTCCTAGTAGTGATAATGAGCACTAACCGAATTTAATAACAAATTATATACTTTCACGAATATTTTATACCTTTCTAACCTTATGGAGTACACCCCTATTCAACACATAATGATTAACACACAGCACTCCATTGATATACATTGCCGTACCTGAGTTTAATGTTTTACATTAGGTATTAAATATGTATATACATAGTAGGTAAATGATCCTAGGTGTTGGTAAAGGCTGACTAACGAGATTTCCTTGCATGAATGTTTGATATGGTTGTTTTATTTTATGTAAATGCGCTTATATTTTTGTGTTTATCTGAATATATTGCGGTAAAAAGAGTCTGTGAAAAAATAAGCTGAAAATGTATATTCCAATGGCATCATTGAATCTAAAGAACATTTTTAGTTTGTCCGAAATGTGCCCTTTTCATTTATTGTTTTATTTGTGGTAAGATAATGAAATCTTAAGGACATTTCCAACTCACCTTGAACAATCTTTTCTTCCATCATCAAACTTTTTGACCTTACCAAAGTTGTTTCCGACATTCTACTTGAACTCCTTGAAAACTTATATATTGTAGCTAAAACGAAATATATTCTAATATCGCTTTGATGTTTCTTTTGTTTGCTTTTCTTTACAAGCTTATCATTTATGTACCTGCTAGGTAATGTGTAGAGCTGAACATATTACGGGTAATGGATATTTGTATATCATCGTCTATATGTGTGATTTCGTAAATGCAGTTTACGACGTATTTCCTATAAGATGTACCTACCTAGGAGTTGCCATTCAAATCATTGACATTTGATGCTGTGATTACGAAATAGTACATACAGAAGGAAGATATATAAAAAGTACATTGTTTATTAAATGATCTTTTTCTCTCTCGGCAGATGTACAGGACGAACACATCTGATCGCAAGGCAATCTTCAATAGAAATATTAGATTAATAGCTGAATTTCATGTTGAATAGAACTCTCATGGCGCCGTAGTAAATTTCTTTTATATTGATAAGAAATAAAAGTGTTCTTATATTGTTAGTTAACTGGACTAAGTACATAACGTTCGCGTCGGAGGAACGCGCAGAACTTACTAGCTAATCAATTACTATTATATATTGTACCTTACGGTGCGCATTGTTTCGTTTTAAGTTATGTGTAGGATTCTACATAGTGTACACGGTTTACGAGACACAACATAGATGTGAATAAACTTGTTATTAAATAGTTGAATGTAATTGATCGTTGCTCAGTGTATAATAAAATGAAGGTAATGTTATGATCACAGTAATATCCTCGAAATCGAAGACTTTGATGTACCGTCTGTCTATGATTTGATATAGATGTTAAACAAAATAAAATTAAACAAGAAACCTTTAAAACTTTCAATGTTTCCATTTAAAATATACTTCTTTACCTATACGTCTGGATCTAATACCTCTAAAATGTACCTTGTAAATTTTATAAATACGTGTTTCAGTCTACAATTCCACTAAAATGTAGCATTATGTTTTACATATCACAATAAAACGTACTTAATGAAGAAATCTGAATAGAAAAAAGTTTTTGAAATTATAAGTAAGATATTTGATCAAAGTAATATTAATCGAGCGGCTCAACTCCAGTGATAATGGATGCCAAACTCATGTTAGAAACAACACATGCATATATTTATAACATTATGTAATACCAATACTTTTTTTTTTCAACGCCTTTAGCTGAATAAGAAACTTAACAAACACGACAAAAACACGCAGAAGCTGTCTTTACTAAAATTATAATTATAATGAAGAGAGCTAGTCAATCAAAACACTAGATGTAAGTAATTTAATCCAAATATGATTTACCTAGTCGAATCGATAACAAATCCGTCATGTTACCCAGAGAACTAGATTAATGATACAGTTGTAACAGCACTGCCAACTCATTTATATTTGTAAGTAGAATAAATGAAGACAAGTCTAGAACTCTAGAAATAGACCTTTTCTAGTTTATAGTTTTATTTTCTTTCGAGTATCTTGGTCCGATAAGTGCAATAGAGGTAAACATATAATGTTATGAGATTAATAACGATATTACTGGTATTCAGTTGATACAAAGGTACGTTGTATAGGTACAATGAAAGCTGCGCTCGTGTAGAATAGCTGTTCCCGAATGTCTTTTTGGCGTGTGTTCAAAAACCGGTCCAGTTTTATTTCCGCAACTTTAAAAGAAAGATCCATCCAAATAGCATTGCTGTGTCTGAAGTTCGCTATTACTCTGGAATGATGTTACATAAAATAAATGTTACTTTATTTATTATTACCGAGATGTACATAATGTTTTATGTCTTACATTTAACGACTACCTACTGTTTGTTTTAAAAACAAATTAGTTTCAAAATTAGATAGGTGTCATTATGAATGCGTTATCAATTTGTTGTTGTATGTTTTATTTATATTTCTCTATAAGTCACGACCTTTGTTAATTATGATAATAATAATACTAACATCACGCATTCGGCCTTAGAAAGATTTGACTGCATAGAATTAAACATTTTTGTTATGGGTGTCACCAAATTGTTGTCTAACGTTGTACATATTGTTTCTTAAATTTTAAATACATTTAGGAAATCGTTGGTATTCTAAATTTTATTACATTTTGAAGTGATTACGATACATTATTGTGACCCCGTCAATGGGAGAGGCTTCGCTTGGGGCGGGCGTCTGCAGTGACGGGTTGAGATCGTACAAGTTTATCTAGAATGTTAGTTATAATGTCAAGTTTATTATAAGCTTCGTAATAATTAGTATATTACTTTCCTGTGATCTGTACGTTTGGTTGTATTAACGTTTCACCCAAATCATCACTGTGTAAATAAAGAGTCATCGAATGATCTGAATGTAAAAATACGTTTTATTTCTGTAAACCCTTATCGCGACATTGGACAGCGCTCGAATAAACATTTAATTTTACACTCTACCTTTTCGATCACAATGAAATGGAAACAAAGTGATTCTGCGAAATGCTCGAACGTTTTACTATTTTAGTAGCTTTTTAGCTTTTATAAACGAAATCGATAGTGTGTTCACAAGCGAGGTGAGCCTCTCTACATTTTGTAATAAAGTATTCGTTCTATCGCAGGTTATTACAGACTGGCTGTTTTTACCAAGTTCTATCAATAAATCAATAGATAGAAAAAAGAATTCAATTCAGTAGATAGATAGGTTCTATAGTCAACAAATGTATATGTGTGTGTGCAGCACACATTAGGAAACCACTGTAATAAGAATACTAGTAGTATGTTTCATGAAATTCCAGTTAGTCAGTGTAAGTAGTAAGTAGAATGGAAGCGGCCTATAAGAACGATAATCTTAACAAATTTACGTCTACTAAATGATTGGCATGCTTATTTCTTTTAAATCTTATATTGGTAATCGCAAACTTGATTGGGACTAATGATTACAGTGACTACAAGCGCTCAGATGAGACGCACCGGGGCGGGGCGCTATGGATTTAATTTCTCACAAAGGTAAGTACTCCGAAAGCCGCAAAGGAATTAAAAAGAATCTCCGTCAGAACAATAAACATTTTGTAAAACTGAACAAATTAGTTTCACGTTTTCATTAACGAAGATGGTAATTTCTAAGCGTAATGGAAATGAAGCAATTTGTTCCAAGAGCTGGATAAAATGATGACTGAAGACGACGTCGGTAGACGACTCACTAAAGTTTTCGACCGTGTTATTAGATTTCAGGTTGAAACTAGCCGACTAGGTGTTTACTCTCCTCCGTACTAATAACATTTTGACACTACATTGAGCCTAATTGCGAAACACACTTATAATCACATTGCCATCATACATTTTGCCAATTCAACAACATTCATCATGAACATGACAAATGTTTCAAATATATAAAGCAAAGGGATTGCGATGCGATTGTAAGCGAGTTACGCAACCGAAGTGCTAATCCTGCGACGAGGTCACATCTAAACGAAAAGGACATCTGAACCAAACATGTAATGAAAACGTTTAACCGTCATAAATCGTTGAAACATTCCAAGAAACCTTCCTATCCAAATATAGCCAAATCAATACTTCTAGTCATGCATTAGTAATGGATTCATATGAATGCTGCAAGGGCAAATTAGAATTGTGACGTCAATTTTCCAATTTTAACCTTAATAATTGTAATGTGATTGCATTATCAACTGTAACTACCTACTTGTATAATAATAATCGTCGTTCTATAGACGTAGATTTTTGTGAGTCTCGTTATTTCGCAATTCAATTTTCGTTTCATTCGCTTAATGGACTGAATAACCTAATTATAACGATATTAAATGGAATAGATTTTTATTTTATAATGTAATATTTCATTCGTCAAGTTATCATCGCTATAGAAATGAAAATCTTTGTAAACGTATCGTAATCACTTCGGTCTTTTTATCGTTCTACGAAAAGACCCGCTTTCCAGTTAACCTTGCTAGCGTTCAGAGAAAATAACAGAGTGTGTTGGATGATTTGAATGGAAACTCTGTAAAGTGGAACAAAGAAGCAATTGCTGTCTGCAGGAAAACACAAAGTGTAGGTACCTACACGCATACAACACTCACATGTTTCAGCAAATAGGTATTCATGGAGAAGTATTTTCAAAAAACTTTTTCTTATGCTTCATTTCACTTACGTAATAATTTACGTGTGACTCTGTACCTATACGTAAAATTTCGTCGCCGTTAAGCAATTTATAAGCACTAAGTGTTTTTTGGATTGAAAAAACACTTAGACAAAGAGTCATTTGGTCTGTTTGATATGTAGTTAAGAGTCGAGATATCTAAATTTTACGGCGGGTATGTTCTCTGAATACATCTATCTAACAAACTTGTAGACTATATTATCAAGAACCTGTAGCGTTGAATTGAAATTCCTTAGATTTGTGCGACGAAAGTATGAACACAAACAAAACTCGTCACTGAGTTTAGGTGTCTATTCAGAGAGTGAATGAGAAGGTTATTAGGCGGTTGCGCGATGTTGTGGTAGAACGCAGATGAGCCTATTCGCCTAAAAGTCGACGACAGGCATACGATAGCGAGCTTTCAACTGCCGCATCTGAATTACAAATAAGGGCACTTTCGTCTGCCTCGGCACCCACCATTTCAGGGGCGGCAAGCTCTTTATAATTTTTTCGTACCTAAATGCAAAATTTAGAAGATATTTCGAAATTGAATTACCCGAAGGAGAGAGAGTGAAAACATGTCTTTATAAACTTTGTCGAAAAAATGAGTGCGTACTTTTGTCGTTGGGAATAATTAAATGCGATGAAAAGTATTTTATTAGGCTCTACGGAGTTGTTACCTTAACTTTTGGGTAATTTTATGAAAGCAAATTATGAAACTTTATATGGAGGCTACATTGAGAGATATGATATTCGCAAGGAATAGGATCTATTGTGTGAAAGGGTTAAGACAGACGTCGACATTTTCATTATCTATATTGTATCCACAGATATAGATAGACCCAGATAACGCAAGAGCAACTACTTCGCGTGCCTAGTTTCGTGCCTAGCTTACGTACAAAAATTGTGAGTAAAAAAATAAAGTAAACGTTTCCTTCCATCAGTAAGTCTTTTTGTGATTAATATTACGCGTAATTAATTTAAAAAAAACAATTATTTTTTATTTAATACCCACAGTAATAGGTACCTGGTAATACCAAATTTAAGAAAAACAAAACATTGTGACGTCGTAATAGGTAGTCAAAAAATGGCATGCTTGGTTTTCATACAGATCGTGATACTTGCGTTATCTAGGGTCTATCTATATCTGTGATTGTATCGGCTGTGGACCTAGAAAGAGAGAGCCACAAAGTCCCCTATAATTACGAGGTCGGCCATGCACTTCATGACCTGATTCATCAATAATAACGATGTTATGTGATAAATAAGTATCTAGTTTTACTAGCCTGGTTGATAACGCATTCTTATAACATTATCAAGCGTAGATCAGACACCAGCAGATAAAGTATTTAAAGTATCCGCTGCCAACTTTGTCCATCATCCAATATTTACAGGGAACTGGGAACAAGGCCAATTTTGCATAATAGAAATTGCAGCTAGATTTAATGTAACGAAAAACTTTAAGGTGTTTCTGGGGACGACAGCTTGTAATAATAATTGGAGCGATTTACATTTAATTTGTGAATCACAAGCAGGTTGGTTCATATTTTTTAAATGAAATACAGCGTCTTATTTTCCTTACAAAATACGGTGTGCTTATTTAATTTATGCAAAGCCAGCACATGTTTTCTATTTCTGATTGGGAAAACTAAAAAAAAAACAACTTGATAAGAACATTTAAAGTTGCAACCATACAAAAATACCAAAAATTAAAACAGGTGGTCATCAGTTAACAAGGCTCTTTTAATAATATCATTACATCCGTGATCATGATAATTTAGTAAGAAATGAAATTCGATATTTCATTCTTTCATGAAACGGATTAAGTAGCTACGTAAAAGAATAAATAAAATATATACAAATATAGAAAGTATACCAGATTCGACGTTGGACATATTTTCAATGGTTACAGATAGATGATATCAATACGACCTGATTCCCATATCACGAATGGCGGTGAATAGATCCATTTGGATAACTATTAGTTTGAATTGAACGCTGAACAAGTAAAATAACTTTCCTTACAAAACATTACCTGACAAAATTATTGCCTACTCTGCCTATTGTGTTTTTGAATGTAAATAATGAAAATGGGTTTTGATATCGATGTTTTGTCGAGTCGATTTCCTTACTAATGGGTACTTTAAAGTAGTTATCTTTTAAGTACGTAGGTAAGAACACTACATGTAAAGTACTTATGATCCAAATACAGTTCAATTGTAATTGTATATACCTACTTCCATAATCGGGATGCAGTTGTTGTTGGTGACATCATGTCACCAACAACAAATTTTCTAGTGTCCTTGTTTGTAACATGTCACTGACATGTTACAAACAAGGACACTAGAAAATAAAATATTATTCAGTCATTCATTAGAGTTATTATTGTTAACAGACTAGGTATATTATTTCAACGTTAAAAGCTCCTTTAAAATTTCGTCCCGAGTTACCCCTTCATCGCTATTCACCCCGTTTTACGGTAATTAAAATAATGCACCAAATAAATACGCATACTTCAACATTTTGCAGACTGAAATTGATAAAATATATGATTACTAGCTTTTGCCCGCGACTTCGTCCGCGTAAATGTCGGTTATCGTAGATGCAGACGAAGTTGCGAATTAAAAAGTAGCCTATGTCCTTCCCCAGGGTTTAAGCTATTTTGATACCAAATGTCATCAAAATTGGTTCAGCCGTTTGATCGTGAAAGCTTATCAGACAGAGTTACTTTCACATTTATTATACTTAGTATGGAAGTATGGATTTATTTATTTATTTACACTTCATGCACAAAGGTACAAAGGCGGACTTAATGCCTTAGTTAGGCATTCTCTACCAGTCAACCCAGGGTGGTGAAGAGATAGCACGGCAGGTGCATATAAAAAATATACTTAACAAAATAGGTAAAGTACTTAAACAAAAATATATAACTAATAAAATATCCGCAAAACAATTAAATATAAGTACTCATTCCGAATAATAAATAAGTGTGGTGTCACATAATGAAAGTCTGACATTTTTGCAATTATGTAGATACGAGTATGTTAAACCAAAACCACTTCTTAGATTTCCAAGTTCGTAGCAGACGACTGAAATGGGTAAATGGGTCACATCCCAAAAAGAAATAGGTGTAACATTCTAATTTCCACCGATTCTGTTCAAATATATAGGCATAGGTTTGGATTGTGCAAACACTTGCAGGTGACCCTTCGGTAAGGGCTGCCCTTTGTCAACTGGCTCAGGAATTGTAGGGACATGTTTGCTTAACCATCCAATAAAAAAGTAAACAGCATTAGAGGAAGGTAGATTAGTATGTACCTAACGTTTTGTAACCAGTAGCTGATGACCTTAAGTATTGATCTCAGTAGACAGTGAAGATTGGAAGTGAAAGTTAGTGGACAGTATTTCATTGCCGCAGGGAACTTTGACTGGAACTATCCATACGGTAACACTAAATTTATCCAAACCAATAAAATTGTTCCTGAAGCCACCAAACTAAGATTTCTCGGAGAATTCAGTCATAATATTATATGGTTATATCAATTAAGCGACTGTGAACTGTAGCTCGAAGGAATGGAAGTGGAACCTACCGGAGGAAACAGTAACGAATCGGCCTACACCGATATTAAATGTAATAAGAAAATGGGAGATATTTGGCACATGACCTCCGCTATCAGCGCCAGACGATAAACAGAAGCTGAGCACGGAATTCAATTTCCAAAGTATAAGCCTACCGTGACGGTCACGAATTTTTCGGCCATGTTTATTTGGGTCAAGCGTCCAACATATAAGTTCTTGTCGTCAATTTAATATCGCAGCCCTCCAACTATTAACGAACATCTCCCTGATGTTCTCCCTTCGATTTATTAATACTTAATATCTACTACTTGTAATAAATCTTTAATTAAAGCATAGAAAGGCAATTCCCCTTAGGCACCAAGTAATGTAATTATTTTCCGAAAGAGAAAGCATTCTTGAGAACTAAACAGAAATAGATATCTATATTATCTATACTTATTACTTATTTAGACTAATATTATAAACCTGAAGAGTTTGTTTGTTTGTTTGGTTGAACGCGCTAATCTTAGAATCTACTGGTTCGAATTGAAAAATTCTGTTTGTGTTGGGTAGTCCATTTATCGAGGAAGGCTATAGGCCCATGCGAAACCGGGTCGGGTCGCTAGTTATGAATAAAAACATTAAGACAACGTATTCATAGCCTTTACAATAAAACTAGAAAATATTTCAATTTATTTCCTGTTAGAATCTATCTGCCTATCTATTGAATGTATCTATCTAATGTCTTTCTTCTATCTAATGTCTTTAAACTGAGGCTATCCGGCAATAGCGTCGGGCAGCTAGTTTGTCCGGCTTCTCTAAATACAATGCTCATATCGGGGGCTTGCCCGGTCCACTACTGGCCCGGCCTGGTAGCGGTAAGTTAACTCATCCAGTTGAAAAGCGAACCGCATATTTTTGCACCACTCTGTATTATTACATAGAATGGGGTTTAGCCGGTTTATGCTCAGCAGATAGTCTAAATCAAATCGTTTATTTGTGATACATACTGATACAGGATACAGTCTGTACATTCGTGGATTACGTTGTTTATTCCAATTTTATTGTGTTACTGGGGTGTGATTCGGTAAGACCTCATTCTAAACTTCGAATCTGATTCCGCTGTGAGTTTCTTGAATGGCATTCTAAAAACTCGGTTCATAATTCGAGTTCACACTAGCGCCACCCTTGCGAGCGTATCAGCGAGTTGAACTAAATTGACAGGGAGACTTTGACAGATAAAGAATGAGATGACGTAAGAAGTGGCATTATGTAAGGTAATTTCCCCGTCACTTCGATGCTCACTTCGCATTCGAACCCGATTTAAAGTGTCAAATGTATCAAGGTCATTTTGCACCTTAAGCGAAGTGAGAATAGCGATGTGAGATGCGAGTTGTTGTTTGAATTTTATAGAATCGATCCACTGGTCTATATTTTTTGAATGCCTTGTTTTTATAGAATGAGTAATTTAAATACGTAAGAGACCAAAGAATTTTCATAAACACCAAAGTAAATTTAATTATAGTCAAATTATACTTTCCTTCATGTTTTCTTGTTTGAATACAAACTCAGATCATTTCCCTCGCCGCAATCATCTCTTCATCCGAGAAAAATTCATGAATCTTCATATTTATTCATCGCGGTAGTCGCAATACGGTAAGGAATAATGTTGTCATTGTTATGCTTAATTCATTACCATACGCAATGACTTGCGCACTCAAAGACTCGCCAGCTACTTACTGGGCTGGTTGTAGCACGATTCTGAACAGGAAGATCGAATTAATCGCTGTCATTATTTCTCACATCTCGATTTAACAATCAATCGATTCTAACCTAATTGTTCAAATGATTCAATTGAACATGACCACCGAGAGATCGGTTTTCTCAGTTGTCTTAGATCTTTGTGTAATCTTTATTTCAATTTAGTGATTTATTGATCTAACTTATTGACTCTCGATAGCCACAATGCAAAGTTTGTCCTGGACTCCGACAAGAGCAATTGAATTATTCGATCATAATCAACTTGTTCTCACGACGTTTCGATGTAGACCCTACCTACCTACTAGTAGAACCCACTTCGAATACGAAGGCTTACCCCACGTAACACGATTACTCAACGTTCCGGACGTTCGGGTAGATGCAATTCAAGCAATATTCTGTGTATCGGCTTGTGGTCCTTTCTTATTCCAGCGTTGACCACGGAACTGGAAATAGATTTTGTTTACTGCACCGATGTTAGGTTAATCGTATGAGTTAATATTTTGCTTGTAATAAACTAGGGAAATTTCTTAAAAAATATCCACACTACACTAAAATTACTTCAGATTTTATAGTATACTAGCTTTTGCCCGCGACTTCGTCCGCTTGAATGTCGGTTATCGTGGATGCAGACGAAGTCGCAGATTAAAAAGTATATGTATATGTATGTATGTCTATGCCCTTCCTATGTCCTTCCCCAGGGTACAAGCTATATTCATACCAAAAATCATCAAAATCGGCTCAACCGTTTCATCGCGAAAGCGTAACAGACAGAGTTACTTTCGCATTTATAATACTACTAGTATGGATATTATGTATGTGTATTTCCTAATTCTACTCAATAATTTAGCATTTTGAGGCGCTATTGTTCTCAAGTATATTTCTTACATTATTTACAAATAACTAGCACTTAATTAAGATACCTATCAGCTCGTGTTAGTTTTTGCTCAGTGTGTGTTGTTTGCTTAGAACAACACAGTTAATTACATACACCGTCTTATTCGTAAAGGAAAATCTTACCCTATGTAGGTACCTACTATAACATAGATTTTAATAATGATGTTTTGAAGTAATTTAGACTTGCTGCTAACTGCTGACTAGTCTTCACCTGTCCAGTTTGAAACTACTTAGCATGCCAATAAACTGTGATATTCATAGTTTAGCCAATCTCTTGGCTAACCAAAGTGTAGGTTTACTTGAGGAACTAAACTTAGACATCCATAATGCAATCCACGCTTCGGTATCACATTTCATGCATCGCAAAATATGAAATCTTGAACGAATAGACCGTATTTACTTTCTCCATATCGTTACGAAAGATATGTACGCATATTCCACGACTAGGTATAGGTGAAAGTGTACCGGAATGTAATAAAAAATGATTCACAACCCCATCTTTTACCTTGGTTGGAAGATACTAGGACACGCTTGGCTTGTAATATACCATCGACACATATAGTAAAATCGTGCAAAGCTTCTTGTGGGAAATACGGTAGGTAAGTTTTATAGGCTCGAAAAGATACCAAATCAATCCGTAAAAGAACAATATGGAACGAATCACACATAAATATAGGATAGATAGATACAGGACCTACATACTTATAGACACAACTAATAGTAAATAAATATTTTTATTTCTTAATGGTTTCTAAATATTTGTACTGATAACACAACGAATAATGGGATTGGGTTTATTTAAAAATGTAATAAGTGAGCGGCCATTACAACTGTAAATACGTTTCTGAAGTGAAATCATCGCATTCTTTTCATGTTCTTCAAACATTTCAAGTATTAATTTAGACTAAAAGTATTGAGATTATACAAATACTTCACAGAATCTGTAAATCGTTAGCTTCGGAAACGAGGGGAGAGGACCTCCATTTCGGATTCGAATCAACATTCCACGAAAAATATGGTTCTGAATGATACTTTTCCGATCATGAAAGGGCAAACAAAGCGCCGGTTTCCGAATCCGATTTTTGCGAGAGTTTTTCACCGGCCTCATCATGAAATTGATGTCATAAGTTAGTTAATTTTATATAAACTTAAACTGTTATGAAACTCGTCGTTGTTTATTTTTGAAATTACTTAACTCTGCAGTAGCAATTATTGGAATGGAGATGACTAGTTGATGCCCGCAGTTGCGCCCGCTTGACAAATCGTATACTAAAACCTTCCTCTTGAATCACTCTATCTATTAATAACCCGCATCAAAATCCGTTGCGTAGTTTTAAAGATCTAAGCATACATAAGGACAGACAGACGCGGCGGGGGACTTTGTTATAAATATGTAGTGATGATGATGATATGAGACAGATATTTGCTGTGCAGAGGTTATGCGTCGCATTTAGGTTTCGAATAGTGTAAGTAAAAAAGGGATTTCGGTATATAGTTACCAAGCTATTTCCAGAAGGTACTGGTAAGTTTCTACGTAAATTAAATTCGAGGCCTTCTTCGTATAGCAACAAAGAGCTGAGAAAATTGTTTGAGCGTGTGTTAATAATTAATTATTTAGTTATTTTCTTATAATTTTGTCTCATCTGATTTTACCTTTCCTCTTCAATTCAAATCAAACATAACATAAGAAAGCTTTTATCCTTTAAAGAACTCAGTGAGTTTTTATCACATTATTGTAAAAATAATATACCTTTACTGCGTGAGTCGACAATGTTATTACATCTAATACAGTATTAATATCAAGAAAGTTTCAAGGTTGTAAGAACTAAGAACCACACAAAATATTTAGAGCAAACTCCTCATTATACCGTTAAATAAACCTGTAAATGGCTAAACGAGTGAGAATAGCTTTACTCTCTCCTTTATCAGCGTCCACCACCCGCCCTAAACAAATTTGTACACAATCGGAAAATTTACTCAGCTAAATTAAAGTTGTGAATTATGTTTTTTAACTTGTTGTCTGTTGAGTTCAAGGTAAATAGCATAAAAGGAAGTTACAGTTTCTTAGTAACTAATAAATTATTGTTTTTGGGCTATTTGACTTTTCTCGTATTAATACGTAAACGAGAACCTGGTCGTCGGCCTGGTTAGATAACATAAGGAAATATGGTCACAATATTCTAGGCAAACGCTCTGGTTTCATACTAATCAGTAAGGACAATATTTCAGACAGAGCATGAGAGAGACATTGGTGTCAATTCTGTTGTGCACGAGATAAACTTATTTTAAGCTCTTTATATCTCTTTCTCTACAATAAAACAAGAAAGAGACAGATATTAATAAGAGATTATGTATTATATTAGATTCGATTTAAGTTGTTCTAAAATGTTCTTCCATCTTCTTCTTCTTCTATCTATACATATAAAATGCTTTGTCCTGAATGACAGACTGACGGATCAACGCACAGCCTAAACCAGTGATCGCAGAGACCTGAAACGAAAAGAAAAAGAAAGGATTTTCCGGGGGTGAAAAAAGGGGCAAAGTTTGTATGGGACAACATGATTCCTTGGTCCAATCTACTTCAAATTTTGCATAAACATTCCGTAACAGAATTGATGGAAGACGTGTTTCGTTTTTTATAAAACTCGTCGCCTAACGAAGTTAAAAATAGGTAGAAAGTTATTTTGGGTGTAATTTGCATCGAAGTTGATATCAATACTCTTTTTTACTAAAAAAACGTTGAACTCACATAAAAGCTTGGTCCAATGCAATACTCTTTAAAATTGGAATGTCAAATATAAAAGAATATTTATATTTTTTCGTACCTATCTAGATCAGTCAAATACTGCACCAAGAGAATTTTTCGGTGTATAAACGGGCAATTTTAACTGCCAAGAGTGATCAAAGCTGAATACACCTAAATGAACGCTGTAGACGAGCAAGATGCATGACACATTCATCACCATCATCAGCTCGAACAGTGGACGTCTCCACTGTTGAACAAAGACCTCCCCCATAGAAGGGGTTGCGATAATCCCCACGCATACGTCTTGGATCATCACAGCATTTTTTTTAAGTACATAAACCGTGTGCACGACAGTATTTGCTATTGACATAAAAGACAAACTTTCGTCTCCTATTTAACGTCGAAATTTTCAAACATCTTTCCTTAGCAAATTTTTTTGCTTCTAGACCACGCTGTGCACTGTCTGTCAGTGAAATTTATAATGGCTATTGAGTACTCAAGTAATCATTGTTTACGACTTTCACGCGAACGAAGTCGCGGGCATAAGCTAGTACCTACAGTACTATAGTTGTCATGTCAGAACGTATTGATTAAAAACACGGCGAAGCTCAAGAAAAACTAATTTGACATCTTTAACTTAGTTCTTATGTGTCGCAGTCCTTTTCATCAGCTGCCTGGCAGTAAGAGATGCAATTGTCTAGTTTTAGTTTCGTTTATGAGCAAGAGAATCGGCGTCATTATCATTCCGAAGTAATTAAATCAGAGTCATATTTTCTAATACGTTATTATCTTAGGCAAAGTAACATTTTGAGCGTCTCGGCCATTGAACTATATTACTTACGTAGTAGTAATATGTACCTCATTGGTCTCGGCCGTAATAACACTGAATATGTATGACCCGGTCAGTGTCATTCAACTTGGCCACTTTAAAGTTTTTGAATTTTTTACTACATACAGGTAATTGGGTTTAACAAATAATCTGGCTAATGACCGGCCTCCGTTTTTAAAACAAAAGTGGTAATATAGGTATTATATTTTTTTATGGTGCGTGGTGGAAATACTCATGGACTTCCTCCTTCGTGGGGGTGATGGAGGTGCATGCCGGTTTCTTACCGGCAAAAACCACCGCGGTGTTCCACCTCTGTCGCTGTCCGTGGGAGCGGAATTCGCAAGATGCCTAGATAAAATCTTCAGTTTTCATGACCCATGTAAAATAAGTTATTAAACTATATTCAGCTTATACCTACATAGATACTTAGCTTAATAAGAAACTGCCTAAGTTTCCAAAATATACGAATACTTACAAATTCTAAACAAATTAACAAAACTGTAGCTAAAGTTCCAGACATAGTCTTAAGGGTACTTAAAAAATTCTAAGCACAAAAACTAATTTTTAACTTGTCTCTCTCGAGAATACCTAAATTTGTTAGTATACCCGCGAGTAAAACTTAGTTAAAAAACCCGAAAACTCGTATTAGCATGTAGGTAACACACGATGCCCTGGGTGGCCGGAATCAGTTATTTAGTATCGCTGTCCAGTCGAAACATTTGAAATATTCAAAGTAAAAGCTCGCTGAAACGCTGAAAGCATGTACCTACGGCTACGGTACTCAAATGCCACGACCTGCGACCAACGCTTTTTATAAAACTTCGTTTCATAATAAATGTAACATTCAGAATCCAGGTTAGCTAGACGTATGTTGAAATAATTACTTTGCTCTAGTACTTAGGTATTTCCTTTTAATTATTACTTATGACTGTTTTATATTGGCACTTTATGGTGCAAGAAAAGCTTACTACCTAAAAGTTATGGTTTGTGTGATTCTTAGTAGTAAATGTGGAAAATGTAGTTGGTAGTACATTTGTTAAGTTATAATTTTGTTAAGACATTTTGTGTATCCTTATTATACTATGTTTGTTTTCCCTATCAAAATAAATAAATAAAAGGCAGAATTCACATTCGACTATACATTAATACCAAGTTTTAACCAATTATTCAATTTAAGTTTATGTGAGTTTATACTTACTACCTCCAAAATATATCTACTCATTTTATTATTCAAATTCTAAGCCCGATGTTTTATTTACCTTAACAAAATGAGAACAAATACGAATACCAAATGTGTCTTGGGCCATAATTTAAGTAAAACATCTGTATCGTACGCAAACAAATAAATAATTCACTTTTCCTCCTGTTTATGTAATATCGACGTGGGAAAAAGCAATCCCACGAGGTTGTAAACAGGTTATAAATACATGTAAAGCGGACGCGATCAATCACATCGAGAGCCAAAGTCCACTTTCATAAAAGTCTGAAGAGATACCTCTGGCGTGATATTGCAATATTACGATAGATTTCGTCGTTGATGGGAAAGTTGAGGAAACATGACGGTAATATCGTAAAAGGTTTAGAATAACTAGCCAATATTATTGAAATAGACCTAGTTCCAACATAAATAAATAAATGGCGACAGGTCACTGGAACAACTTGGGACCCACGGATGCCCCTCAAGTTAAAGGGGAAAATCTACAAGTCCGTGATAAGACCTGTCGTACTGTATGGATCGGAATGTAGGGCCGTGAAGAAGATGGATGGAAAAAAGATTGCACGTAGCGGAGATGAGAATGTTGAGATGGATGTGTGGAGTTACCAGAATGGATAAGGTGAGAAATTAAAATATTAGAGAAAGTTTGAAAGTGGCGCCAGTGACAGAAAAGTTGAAAGGGAATCGTTTGGCTTGGTATGGGCATGTGAAGAGAAGAAATAAAACGCATGTGACCAAAAAGGCTATGAATATTAATTTGGATGGATGGAGAGGGAGAGGAAGGCCAAAGAAAAGATGGATGAATTGTGTGAAGAATGATATAAATGAAAAGGCAGTTAGTGAAAGCATGACGTTGGGCAGGACGGAATGGAAGAAGTAAACATGTTGCGCCGACCCCAAGTAACATGGAATAAGGGCAGGAAGAAGAAGGAGACCTAGTTCCAACATAAAACATTGTAAAGATGTCATCATAGCCATGTATATTATACCCTTATCCTTACACAGTATAAAACAAAGTCGTTACCGCCGTCAGTACGCTTAGATGTTTTAAGCTACTCAACGAGTTTTAATGCGTTTTCATCAATAGATAGAGTGATTAAAGAGGAAGGTTCATACGTATAGTTATACTACATTGCACCCGCGCAAAACCGGGGCGGGTAAGTACATAAAGTTATGCATACAGCCTGAAAACAAATAAACAGAAAATACCTCAGCGACGCCTCCATCCTTACCTTTTCCTAAATATGTAATTAGCTTAATTGCGACGACGGTAATCACACATCCGAGACGAATTAAGACAATGTATTCTCTGGGGATTAGTACTCGAAACTACCAACCTGGCCACACATACAAATAGTAAATAAAATAAAATAAAATAAAATAAAAATATTTTATTTCAGACCTTGATCCATAATGATGTTAGTAATACAGAACTTAAAAACTACGTTAGTAACAAAAGTAATATTTTAATTCATGTATTTTCTGTTGCACTCATCTGACATACCGGGTACATGCATATGTACATGCACCCAATGCGCCATAATGGCGCAACATGGTTTATCACTAATTACCTTCAGAATATCGTTGACGCTTCCACGCACTCTGCGCATCATGGATGCAATCCTCTTTCGCAGTATGGTATTGAAACCAACAGTATGTGCTTCGGCAAACATTCCTGATGCACTGCAGTAACGTGGAAGCCCCAACAACACTCTGAAGGCATTATTGTACTGAACTCTGAGGGCGTTGTATGCCTTTTGCGTATATCGAACCCACAGAGTGCACCAAATAGTGCTTGCATTAGTAAAAAAGACTTTATACTAGACTTTTACAAATCGCTTGTCGCATTTTGGCCTGCTTGAGTGTCTAAAATTGGACCCCAATACAGCTGCAATTGGGAGAGTTATGTAAAGCTAGCGACTGATCAGTTCAATTCGACGTAATAAACGTGTTACCAATGCGAGCATTCGTATAATCAGTACAGCGGGCCGCTCGAACCTCTTTGTATGTTATGATATTTGGAACGAGCAATGATACTGGTCAGTCGGAAAATGCCGAAACGTAACAAACTCGCTGCGAATGTTACGTTACGGTAAAATATTATATCAGCCGCCACCTTTACAATTCGATATTTCCAAATATCATAACGGCTACGACTATCGTCTATTGGTGATGAAACGCAAAACATATTTCCTGTATTTCCGCTCCAACATTTTTGCATCGGAATTTCAATGAATTGAATAACTTTAAAACATCGGAATTATACATACTCAATATGTTGAAAAATTGGCCAAGTTCAAATCGGAATAGCACACAAAGAGTTCCGTACCATCGTTTAATATTTAACACTACATACAAACAACACATACAAACACAAACATTTGTGTGATGAGCACTTGTGTTTGCCTTGTGTCTGGGTGTTGTTTATCCATATATGTATGTATTTACAAAAAAAAAATGTATTAATTTGTGTATGTATATCAGCTGTCTGACACCCATAGTACAGGGTCTCCCTAGTTTGGGGTCAGATGGCCGTGTGTGAAAATGTCCCCACATATTATTATTATTATTAATAATAATAAACACGTTTTGTGTTCCCTTTAATATTAAACTTAATTTTATCTTTATTATTCGTTGTTATAGCAGCCAGTACAGTAGTAATACACACTCTGTGAACATTTAGAGTGTCTACCATACCTACGGTTCAAAAGATACAGCCCTGTGACAGACGGACGGACGGACAGCGAGAAAGACAGCGTAGTCTTGTTAATAGGGTCCTGAAACCCTAAAAATCTATTCTGAGATTGACTACAATATACGTCTGACTTCACAGATCGACGTACCCAAGTTGTAGTGTTGCTGTTGGGTAGCATACCCTTTTAAATTGAGGATCGTGCGAGGCCCTCTTTTTACTAAGTGTGCTAGTACTCTGTGCTACCACGAATGAGGCGAGGCTGTGGTGGCCTGTGAGTGTGCAAGTATACAGGTGTGGTGTAGCGGAGACGTCGACGACATCACAACACACGGCACACATAGGCACATTCGTACTTATTCGGTGAATAATCGGTAAAACTAATCTCCATTCTACTCATTGATCATAGGCATGGAAAGAGTAAGTTATAAGAACTTACTTTCGTTTTTAGGGTACCGTACTCAATGGGTAAAAACGGGACCCAAGACTCCACTGTCCGTCTGTCTGTCTGTCTGGCTGTCTGTCACCAGGCTGTAATGACTAGAATTTTCACAAATGATGTATTTCTGTTGCCGGTATAACAACAAACACTAGAAACAGACTAAAATAAATATTTAAGGGGGGCTCCCAATCAACAAACGTAATTTTTTGCCGATTTTTTGCTCGATGTCTAATGTTGCATAATTAACCCTTCGTGCGCGAGTCGGACTCGCACTTGTCCAGTTTTTTTTACTTTAGTAAGATCGTTGACATACACAGAACATGAGGTACATACGACGAAGAATAACATTGACTTAACTCATTCTTTTTTTTTTATATATATCTTTCACAATAATATATAGTTAACTATAATATAACATCCGCCAAACTGCAGAGCAATTTATCGGCAGTAAGTTCTCGTTGAATTTATACATCATGATTATTAATTATACTTTAGATAACAATTATAATATACTCAATCAAATTTAAGTAAGTTCACACCATGACTACGGGATTACAAGCCACGGCTTCATAACTGGATACAAAATAGTTATTCACAAAGCCGTAGCTTGCAAAATCACTTCTCAAACTCACAATCAATTCTCAAAGCTCACAGTATTATGCTGTCGTGCTGTGTAGCTAGGTGGTATATGCTACTGTGCCAGCTAGCACATCAGAATAAAAAGAATGAGTGAATTTTTTTAACGAAGTGAGTAGCTAAATGTGTGCTAGCACATGTGCTGAGTACCCAACACTACCAAGCAGTTAAAGCAGTTAGCAAATAAATGATATTATTATAATTATTGTTGCTACGAGCCCCTTCGAAATATGTACATGCACGTAAGGAAATACCTGATTACTAAGTTACCGCCTGCTGGTTCTGGTTCCACTCTAGCATATTAATTAGCAACCGGCTTCACACAATTATGAACATTTAACCCGGCTCGTTATTACTGTAACAATGTGAACTCCGGCAGCGCTGATTGTATCGCGTGAGCTTCCGATATTATCACTGTATATTTAGCTACAACATCTAGTTCACCTCCCTACCTTTCTGTATAAAATTATTCTATTTAAAACTACTGTACAGTACCACTTCGCGAAGTTCACTTAAAAGCTAAAAGCTCAAAGTAAAAACATCGCATTCGATACACAGTGATGAAGCGAACCTAACTACTAACTTGTAATGAGACTTCTGTGTTAGAAGAAAAAACATTGTTCTAGTAGAAAAATACAAAACTAAAAGTTAAAAAGCCAATTAAAAGTTGTTTCTATTGTACCAAGTTTGGAACTCTCTGTACGTTTTTTTAGTCGAGAAATAGAACTAAAAAAATAGACCTTTATTTAATGGAATTACTTTTTAGTCACTTTACTTAATTTGATTTTAATGTATGCTATATTAGATTTTTTTTTATTATTTTTACCGCAGCTGTGAATTTCATTTTCTTTATGAAGAGAGATGGGATTCAGCAATCAGCTACGATCTGACGTCATTTGTTTATCTTTAATCCTGGACATTTCTCCGTGACAGCACCAAAGATAAAAGAACTTGGAACCTCCTTTGTTCTTATAAAAGGGTTTAATCATTGTACATGCTGCGGTTGAAAGGGGCACGCATAATTTTAATAACGTAGGAAAATGTGAACTGTCGAGATAATTCAACCCGGAGAGTTTAAGTTCTAAATTTAAATCCAAATCGTATTTCCATGGAAGTTGGGTAGGCCTTTAGTGTGGGACGCTACGTGTGTCGATACTCTTGCGCCATCCCATCTTCCTAGTACAGCGTGCTGTGCTGGTGCTGCTGCTGTGGCTGCAGAAAACCTCAAACGGCGAAAGTATAGTATCCTAAGCGATAACTTTATTTTCGAGCCGTTTGGGGTTGAAATCCTCGGGTCGTGGGGTCCGTGCTCATCTACTTTTTAAAGAAATTTCCAAAAGGTTGGTTGACACTTCCCGTGATCCAAGGGCTGGTTTTTACCTCGGACAGAGGTTCAGTCTCTTGGGCACATTCCCAGTTGACGACGATGTGGGGGAATTTTTTGATGCCTTATTATCTTAGCTTTTTTTTTGGTTTAATAGTTATAGGTTTTCCTTTTTTATTTTTTCGTGTAAATATTGTACATTGTATGAAAATAGATCGTAAATATTATATTAAACTTATAAACGTATATTTTCAAAATTTGCCACTAAAATATAATCTGTTAGAACTTCTTCCATTTTAGTAATAAAGAGTAAACTATCCTTCATTTGCTATTATATTTTTACTATCCACTTAGGTAATACATTTTGCGCTCCATTTACCAATAATTATTAAATTTCTACAGAAAAATAAACCCGGAGCCGTAATAAAATAACGCGAACAACTTGTCTCAAGCCATAGGGAATAGCCGCACAGGCTTGGAAAATTAAACGTAGACCACAACGTTTGTTTCACCAGCTGTGTAATTGAAAAAAAAACGAAACAAATCGAATAAGGTGAAATTACTTCCCAATACTACGTTAGTGTATTCCCATATGAGACTGGCTAAATATTTCCTTGCAATGCTATTCATGAAACAAAATCAAAATCAGCTTTTATGAATGAATAACACTGTGACTTTTCGAAATACAGACCTATAAATGTCATAGGCTTTTTTTTAGAAGCTTGTATTGTTTTTCAACTGACTTAAAAAATATTTTTTTTTATGTTTGACCACGCCTAAATTTTTTAGTTTCTCCGATTTCGATGATTCTTTTTTTTTATTGATAGTGTATGCCACAAAGTTGGTCCCATATATAGGTATATATAAATTTCATGAAAATATTCCACCTATATGGGTGGAAAATTAAGAAATGGCTATTTTTTTTGGTGTCACCGTTTCGTAATTAATTTATATGATAAGTGCCTACGCACTAAAAAGCGTAAAAAATAACTTTTTACAAACAAAACAACCGCCTTCAAACACTTAAAAGTAAAAAAAGAACTTAAAATTAGCAAGTCGGTGGCAATACAAAACAACAAATAAAATCAAAGCCGTCTTGCAAATTTCAAGTTATTTTTGACTGTTTAGTTTTGAAGGCGGTTGTCTTTTTTGTTAAAAAAGGTTTTTTGTTATCTAGATAGTTTTGAATGAAATAAACTATTTTATATAGTTGTAACTGTGATTTTTTAACGACTGTTTTGGAATACTTTTAAACGTATTTTACGTAACTGGTGACGTAACTTTGTTGCCAAGCCAACAAAACTAAATAAATATAGTTTAAATCAAGCTTTATGATTGAGTTGATACCAATATTATCCCCAATACAGGCGTGAAAATGATAACTTTTATCCACAACTCAATTTACCTCACAGAGACAGGCTATATAAAAAGCACTCGTCTGAAAAACGTAGAGGAAGAACAAAAACAAAAGCTAACATGTTTTATTGGCACGCTAAAGCACAATTCAATTTTATTCTTGTTACGAGAACCGCGTGTAAAGCTATCAAGGAAAGAGAAAATTTCATTTGACGATAGTCTACGTGGACAAAGCTGCGGGCCGTCTCTAACGTGAAGAAGCGTTGGCACTCTTTGTACAAAAGCTAAAGACATGAGTCTTGGGAACTCCTCGTTTTTGCATACACCAGAGGAAACACTACATTACTTCTCTACAAAACTGTCTCCACTATTCCCAAAGGAAGCAAATGCATTCTTTGGTGTAATCTCTTGAATTGGAATCTAAAAGTGCTTTGTGAAGAATCTTTAAGGCTTTAAATATAGTCGAACCTATAGAAGTTACAACTCATGAACTACCATGAACCTCACTATAGAATAGAAGGACTTCATCTCAGTTGAAGACAAAATAAATTTTATGAACTTCATAACATAAATTCGAATGTCTGGCTTTTTTCGATTTTGTGACGATGAAAAACTTATAATAAAGATATAAACGTCGTTTATATCTTTATTATAAGTTTTTCATCGTCTTACTTTATTTACTATGTATAGATGTTCACTTCTTTACGAATTGTATTCCTTGCCATAAGCGTAGTACTATTAAGTATTCTGTGGCCATAAGGTAACTTTTATACCTAGATAAATAAAGATAGATAGGTAGATAGACACTTGGAGTCACAATTTTAAGGATTGGTGGGATATTAATCCATTACAATTACTGTATTACTATTTTACAATTTAGACTGTTCAAGTAATTAAATAACGCAATGAATATTGTTGTGTTGTCAAATTGTAAGCGATTGGCATTGGAAATGAGTAACGGAATTAGGCTGCGGAATAAATTTTTACTCCACATTAACAATTAACCTACTTAAAGTTCATGTACCCATAAATTATATTGAAGTACCTTTGGACATGTCCCTAGGCGGGACAACGACTCTATAAAGCGGCTAGTACTAAGTACAAGGAAAAGTAGAGGGAATCAGATCGCGCGGCAGGTCATCAATGTACTGGACTACCAGTGAAACCGCGTAGATACATGGTTTCCGCGAGGTTTTCACGTAGATACGCGGTTTCCTACTCCCCTCCCCCCCCCGTTGGTAGATGGTGGAAAATCGTGAGGAGAGCAGTGTCCACCCTCTACTACCGACATGGACGCCTTAACGTGACCACCACGGAACAATAAAATCAAATATTCCGTGGTGACCACGACCGCTTTGCCAGGATCGAACCGACAGAAAAGAGAAATAAATTCTATTGATAGATTTAGTATTTTGTTTTTTTTCTGTTTTTTTTTTTTCATTTAATTGTCTTTGTTTCTCACCTTACATCGATATCTCATTCGGAAGTTAATCTTCAAGTACCGACATCGCCATAGGAAAGATATAGCCCGGATGCAGACAGATGAGTATCGAGCTCTGTTCAGCGCAGCTTCAGACAGATAATGGTTCCCGGTAATAGACGTAACGACTAGATGTAGTTCCTGAAGCAGGGTTTCCCAATATTTTTCATGCTGCGCCTTACACGTTGTAATTTATTTTTTGAGACCGTTTTTCTATTATTTTATTTCTTTTCAATGTTTGTGTGTAGCTCGCTATCAGACATTAAGATTACTATATTAATTTATGTTATTAAAGAAAACTCCAGTGATAAAATAAGATAATGATAAATTAATAATATAACAAGAGCAGAACGTCGCATGCCGGTAACCTGTGCCTACCGGCGCTCGACGCCCTCAGGGCAGCTTCGCGACGACCGAGGGTCCCACGATGCACAGTTTGGGAACCACTGGCCTTAAGAATTCCTTGAAGACTGTCAGAATACTGTCATAATGATTAGCTCAAGCAATTGAAAGTACTTGAAAGTGTTCAAGCAAGATTTTATTTAGCGCATAACTACATGACGTCTGGAATATGTATGTGTGGGTGGCGTTCTATAAGATACAGTGTGATTCATTGAGATAGATAAATTTGGAAAATATCTAAAACTACTTATAGAGGTAGAGATTATTTGCAAAATCCATAATTAGATCATTTTTTAAGTCGGTAAATCAACATCAGACAATATTGAAAATAAAGTATTTACCTTGATAAGTTGTATCTTATCTATTCAACAATTACAATCAATCTAGTCTACACAAGTAGGCCTGTAAGTATTTAATGCTTATCATCGGTGCGTAATTACTAAGTTCCATAACATATTAATCACTGGTTTAATGATTATGATTACATATCTACTTATTATTACGTCCTACGTTTTTGATAATATGATAATGTTGCCTTTGCTCTATATTTCCTGATATTAATGTCATAAAAACACAAACAATTATAACACACCACTTAAGAATAAAATAACATAATAAATATCAAGGTTTTGAAGCAAAACACTTGTTTGTTTTATTATTTGATAGATCGCTAGTTTTATCGTTACGTCAGGGACAAGCAGCAAAATTCTACTTACTAGCAGTGCAAAAACTACGACTATCCAACCCCATTTTTCAAGGTTCATTGGGAGGCTCGTGTGGAGTATTCATAATGATAATATTATTTATTTCTAAGCAAATGGTACATCATGATGGTATTTGAAGGAAATTTAAATAAATCCAAACTAATATTATAAATGCGAAAGTAACTCTGTCTGTTACGCTTTCACAATGAAATGGCTGAACTGATTTTGATGAAATTTGCTACGAAAATGGCTTTAATCCAAAATGTCAAAATCTTAAATGGGGGAAGGACATAGGCTACTTTTTAATCCTCTGACTTCGTCTGCATCCGCGATAACCGATATTCACGCGGACGAAGTCGCGGGCAAAAGCTAGTATTATGTAAACCAATAATATAGTGTAACCAGGGATGGAATAATCTGATACATATTAATCTAATAGTATGGAATTAACTTTTGCATCTCAAAAAAATCGCGATTCGGAGATGGTATTTTCTTCATCAATGATTTCTATAAGTCATATCCATACTTTCTTAGCAAAAAAAGTTACTCAAGGAAAATATATGTATCCGATTATCCGATTCCTAATTATAACACATCGCGGAAAGCATTTATTATCCGCCGAGGTCAGCAGTTACCCGTAGACTTGCGCGTGCAACAGCGCTTCCTTTGCTATGAGCACTCTCTGACAGTGACAACAACGTCGCATATCGCATGCCATGTAAAGCCGGGCCCAGACGGGTGTAACGTGTAATGTAATCCACCGTGTAATATAACACTAATTCTACGTGTGGACGGCACTACGAGCATTACATGTAACGCTCCACACGTAGAATTCGTGTTACATTAAGCCGGGTCCAGAGGGGTGTAACGTGTAATGTAATCCACCGTGTAATATAACACGAATTCTACGTGTGGACGGCACTACGAGCATTACATGTAACGCTCCACAGGTAGAATTCGTGCTACATTACACGGTGGATTACATTACACGTTACACCCGTCTGGATCCGGCTCTACACGGTGGATTACATTACACGTTACACTCGTCTGGATCCGGCTTTAAACATTACCCTGTTCTTACAGTGGTACCAGGTGATTCGTACTTGCATGTCTATTTTATTTTAAAGTAATTTAGGTACTCATTTCTCAAACAGAAAATCATGGTACTGTAGCGACTATGCTACAATACCGGGTCTGTTCAATGAAACGTATTAATAACTTTCAGAAGACTATATTATAATAATTATCAGCGAGAGGTGATTTACATGACCGTAGCTCTACGCCGAGCTTGGGTCTAACAGACTTGTCATAATATAAAATTATCTTCTACGATTTGAATTACTTCTAGAAGTTTGCTGAGTGTTCTGACCATAGACTTGATAGCTAAGGGTATCAACCTTGACATGACCTGGGTAGAAAATCCATATGAATGATGATGAATGATTGTTAATGAATTTCAAGAAGTATATGTCACATAAAAAATAGGTAATAATAGATTTGTATCAATAATGTTATTATTTTTCAAAATAAGTCACTCTTTAAACTAATTTCCATAAAGTTTTGAGTGGCTCACGTTGTAGAATTTATACATACCTATACCCTGTTCACAATAAGATTAGACATTTACAAAAACCTTTTTTACAGTCCGTTCAACCTATTTTGACTCATATTGCGTTGGTAGCATGACAAATGGCAACTGCAGTAAACAGTTGTTATTGTAACCACTTTTTTGCCTCTAATGTCATTCTTAAGCCTACGGAATAGAAGTCAAAATCGGTTGAAGGGACTGTAAAAAAGGTTTGTGTTTATGTCTAATCTTATTGTGAACGGGGTATAGATACACAGTTTTCAAAATAATAATAATGATATAAAACGTTTATTTTCTCTACACAAATTATGTACTTGTCTTAATGCTAACATTAACAATATTGCACGAACAAGGAGCTAACTTTGTGAGAGAATGGTGCCTGAAGTAGGTTTATGTACAAACCTGTATTACAGGTCACCAGCTTACAAAATGATATAATAGTAGATTATGCACTAAGGGGATAAAGTAGTGTCTTATGTAGCGGGCGCCGTATTGAATCCCGAGCAAAACGAAGGATTCTAGCGTTAACTCTCGAGCGTAGCGAGGGAGTCTAAAGAGTTAACTCCCGAGCAAAGCGAAGGAGTTAAGACAAGAATCCTTTATCACATAATAAGAAGACACCTTTATCCCCGAGGAGCATACTCTACTTTTCACACCATCTACGAGACAATAAAAAGCAATAGTGGTAGCTCAGATAGATTATGCAACAAAAGACAGATAGACCGCGTGGAACACTGAGAGTGAAGCCAAAAAAGCAAAAACCAATTCAAAAGCGAATACCTACAATCTCGTGATTTTATTCGCTTTTGAATTTCAAAATCACCTGTCTTTTGTTCATGGTGGTGGTGGACATGGTCTTTGAGGGCGGTGGTGCTAGATGCCCGGACTATGTTCCACCGATACACCTAAATAGTGTACCCTTAGACGGTTAGTCAGTTTAAATACCTAGGGCATATAGTCACGGCTGACCTCAGGGATCATGCTGATTTGGAAAGGGAGCGGAAGGCGCTGTCCAAAAGAGCTAATATGCTGGCCCGCAGATTCGCGCGTTGCTCGGATGAAGTAAAAATAACTCTCTTCCGAGCATATTGCACGTCCTTGTGCACCTGCAGTCTGTGGGCTAATTACACGCAGA
Organism: Charanyca ferruginea; assembly: GCA_947361185.1. Classification (NCBI taxonomy): domain Eukaryota; kingdom Metazoa; phylum Arthropoda; class Insecta; order Lepidoptera; family Noctuidae; genus Charanyca; species Charanyca ferruginea. Next base: position 11,353,920 of record OX376059.1, on the reverse strand, counting down.
AAAGCTACAGCGCTCTCCGCGTGCAATTCAACAACGCGTTCAGAGCGGTGTTGGGGCTGCCTCGCTACTGCAGCGCTTCGGGTATGTTCGCTTGGGCGCGCACGGACTGTTTCCATGCGACCATGCGTAAGCGCTGCGCATCTCTTGTTCGCAGAGTGCGGGCCAGCTCCAGTACCGTTCTGAGTATGATAGCGAGTAGGTTGGACTGTCCTTATGTGCGACACTGCTGTGTCAGACAAGTTACTTATGATAGTGTCCCACATAAGAGGCTCTTGTAATGTAATAATAATTGAATTGTAATTGTATTGAATTGTAATGGAATTGTATTTGTTTGTCTGTATTTATTTATGTGCGATTTTGTTTTTTTTTAATGTTTTTAATATGGGTTTGAGGACCTGAAATAATAGTTATTTGTTATACAAGAGTGCAAAGTTGCTTTTTAACCGCGTGTTCAATTTTGATGACCGAGCAAGCGAAGGATTCTAAAATTGAATCACGAGCGCAGCGAGTGATTCAAAATTAGAATCCTGAGCGTTAGCGAGGGAATCAAAAGAGCACGAGGTGAAAAATCTTTGCACTCGAGTGCAACACGTAACTTTTCATTCCACCTCAGCGAGGAAATGACTAAATGCAAAAAAAAAACGTTTACAAAGTCTGAGTTTTTAACAAATTAAAAAAAAGTTGTATGATATATTCGGCACCATAGAGGTAGCAGTAAATAGGTTTAATGTTTTTTTTTAATTCACAAACTTAGTGCACACGATGTTCTAAATTCAATTTACTTTATCCTCTAGAGAATAAAAACGGCTTTTCCACTCAGATATTGAAGATAAATTTACTTTATCCACTAGAGAATAAAAACGGCTTTTCCACTCAGATATTGAAGATTAAAAATACTCTTTCCGAGATGGTGGGATGAAAATGAATTTTATTTTATTTATAATCTGAGAGTACTAGTATCTAGAATCAAAGTATTTTAATTTGTGTTCTATTTTTCTTTTATTTTTATTCTACTCGTGGTCAGTCGTGGTGGCCAGTTCGATTTTCGAACAATTTATTTTTTAGTGCAGATCTTAAGGGGCTATTAAACGACTTTTACAGATTTTAAACTGCCAATCACGTCAAAATGTGCAGTGTAAATGATTTGAAAAAAATATATGTCAAACTAGAACATTCTCTTATTCACATAGAAAGTGAATATTTTTGATTAAGTTCATATTAAATAGTTTAATTAACTCGTGAAATTGTGTCTGACGCGGACAAAACATTGACAATCACACAAAATCTACCAGGTATAATTATCCGAAACTAACACTATCTTACAGACAATTTTATTATCTATATTTTAATATACGCCTTTTTTTAATTTTGAAAGAATACTACTTTTATTTAATTTTTTCGACTAAATTTTGAAAGTTTTGGACGCAGACTGCGTCCGTTCTGCATCAGTTTTGCGTCCAAAACTGTCAAAGTTTAGTCGAAAAAATTAAATAAAAGTAGTATTCTTTCAAAATTAAAAAAAAGGCGTATACTAAAAGATAGATAATAAAATTGTCTGTAACATGGTGTAAGTTTCGTTTAATTATACCTGGTAGATTTTGTGTGATTGTCAATGTTTTGTCCGCGTCAGACACAACTTCACGTGTTAATTAAACTATATAATATGAATATAATTAAAAATATTCACTTACTACGTGATTAAGAGAATGTTCTAGTTTAACATATATTTTTTTCAAATCATTTACGATTTCAATAAAATTGTAACTCGAAAATTATGATGAGAGCCAAAAAACGATTTCGCGCACTTTGAATCGCGATAAAAGGGGTACCTGTTGGGCTATCAGGGTTGTTTAAAAAAGAAAATTCAATGATTTTTCATTCTTAATCTATCGGTATAATCCTTTTTTCAGTATCTAACCTAATAAAGATTTTTTCCTGAGTTACGGTAGTAAAAAATACAAAATATCTGTGAAAGAACATTGTAACTTCGTATACAATTTTATAAACTGCGCCTAGTACGATATTTCTTGAACGAAGAACAACTTAACAGTTGATACCGAAGAGAACCTTAGATATTTTAAGTGAAAAGACAACGTACCTATAGTTACAAACATCGCATTGTACCAATAGATAATAATAGATTAACATCATGTGCTACTACTACTGAGTACCAATGTTTTAGTTCTTAATTTCTTATACCATATATTTAAGTCTACGGTCCCTTATTGCTGTAAAAAAATCAACCCTCTATGTTAACGTGAAAAAAAGATATGGCCGTTTATGTCGCAAAAAACGCATTTATAATATTAAGTAGATTAAAGTATGGATAGTAGGTATGGATTAGTATAGAAGTATGGATATGACGGAACCCTCGGTGGGCGAGTCCGACTCGCACTTGTCCGGTTTTTTGTTTAATATTCTAATAGGCTTGCGTTTTCCCGCAACTCACCTGATTGCCACTCAACTGCTGCTGTAGTGGTTCGAAAAGTACTTTTACTCTTTGGTTAGTCATTATCATTGTATTTGTTTAGTAATAATGTATTATGAAGCAGGTAAACTTACTTACAAAATATATTTTCACACCACCTGCTCGAAAATGTCAAATTATATGTCAACCTAAAGTAAGTCATTTAAGGGGCTATTTAACGACTATTACAGATTTTAAACTGACAATCACGTCAAAATGTGCAGGTCGATGTGGTAGTAGATTCACCGGCTGGTGTACGCAACTGCACGTCTCAGCGCGTATTTTGTGTACAGATTGACATTAACTTAATATTTTTTGTAACGTTCAAATGGCGTTATTTGTTCAAATTAAATGAGTTTGAAGTTATAAGCTAATGAATAAAAATCACTTATCATAGTGTTTGTTAACGAACTCCTCCTCCGGCTTGACCGATTTTTATGTGATTTTTTGTGTCTATTTGGTAGGTCTGAGAATAGGTCGTAACCAATATTTTTTTTAATGCCAAAACAACGTTTGCCTGCTCAGGTAGTAATTACGCTTATTTAAAGTAGTTTATTTCCACAAAACGGCCGGTGTGCAAACTTCAATTACATAATAGGAAGGTAAATTCCAGGTATTGAGAAATCAATAAAACAACGGAAAGTACAACGACTTATAAATAAATATGATATTAGCACCCGACAAATGACTGCTACATGAGGTTTCATACATAGATGTAATGAGCGTAAGCTTAAATATTGCGGAGCGGAGAGGGTGTTATAATGCGTCATCGTTCACACAAAATTGAATCAAGCACGTTACGTGAGAGTCCTTTATTTGCTTCTTAGATTATAAACAACGCACAAATAGATTTTGTTCGCAGAATTGTATTTTTTTTTTTTTTTTCTTTTTTTTTTTCGGATTGGCATCTCGCAGGTCAACCTAGGAGGTTGTCGGCTGCTTAACCGGACTTTCCTGTGGTGCCTTAAAAATTATTATTTTTAGGGCCTCCAGCCAGGGCAAAAAGCTTACAAACTAAGCGACTACACGCTAAGGGCACCCCCTGTGGGGTACGAGCCTCGGCTTAGGGCGTCGCTGGGAGAGGACAGCAAAGGGACAGGCTGGATCGTATTTCCATTATTTAGGGACGAATTTAAAACTACAGGCTCAGCGGCGCGGGCTGGCATAAGCAAGGGTCGGGGAGGGGACGTACGGGGTCGTCGCGGCGGGCCTCGGCGGCGAGGACGGAATGACGGCGGTCTGTGTCTGTGTTTCTTAACTGTACTGGTGGCTTTATTGCTCTCCTGGAGGAGAGTAATAGCATCGTCAGGGTCGGTCAGAGTATGTCTCGGTCGTCGAGTCTTACTAATACGGGAGGGAGCGTACCGGGCGGCCGATACGATTACCGGTTAGAGTGCTTCTCAGCAGTGTCGAAGAAGCGCTTGGCGGAGCGTTTCATGAACTGCTGGATGGTAGGTATTTTTAGATCGAGATGGAGGTTCTCGTTGCGAAGGTAAAAAGGGGCTCCTGTGATTCTTCGCAAGAAACGGTTTTGGAGGGTCTGCATCCTATGGAGACGGTATGGTTTCGCGTGTGCGAATACAGCACAGGCGTACGTCATGATGGGACGAATGCACGCCGTGTAAATGCGCAATTTGCACTTGAGTGACAATTTGCTGCGTGCATTCAACATGAAGTAGAGCCTACCGAGAGCGACAGCGGCGCGCGAACGCACCGTCTTTATGTGCTCTCCGTAAGTAAGATGGTGGTCCAGAATCACACCTAGGTATTTGGCTTGCTTCTCCCAAGGAATAGGCTTACCGAACATGGTTATCGGACTGGGCAGAGAGGGGGACGAACGCGGTTTGGAAAAGAGTACTGCCTGACTCTTGATGGGGTTTACCTCGATTCTCCATTTCCGGAAATAAGCGCCTAAGGCTTTTGCCGCGGATTGGAGGGTACGAGCTATGCAGTCTGGGTTACGACCCGAGTAATAGATGGCCGTGTCGTCAGCGAATAGAGCCAACTGGGCCTTTTTATCTTTGGGGATGTCGCTGATGAACAGCGTGAAAATGAGGGGGGATACTACGGAGCCCTGAGGGACGCCAGCGCGTATCGGGTGGGGTGAAGAGAGCGCACCCGTCGAGCGCAAAGGTGCGATTTGACAAAAAGTCACGCACGATGAGCACGAGACGATCTGGCACTCCGAGTTGGTAAAGCTTGTATAGTAAGCCGTTGTGCCAGACTTTGTCGAATGCTTTCGCTATGTCAAAGAAGAGCGCACCCGTCATCAAGCCACGCTGAAAACCAGCGCTTATGTGCTCGACGATGCGGTGGACTTGTTGGACGCAGCTGTGTTCGGTTCGAAAGCCAAACTGCTCGTCGGGAATGAGACTCTTTACTTCGGCAAAGTCTTTGAGTCGCTTATAAATAAGCCTCTCGTAGATTTTGCCTAGAACATTGAGTAGACTAATGGGACGGTAACTGGTGGGATCAGACTTGGGTTTGCCTGGTTTCGGAATGCCGATAACGGTGGCCTCTTTCCATGCCTGAGGAAAAATGTTGTTGCTAAGAGCGCCATTGAAGATGGCGGTCATTAGCATTATGAGATGGGCGGGGAGGAGTTTGAACACCTTATTGGTGATACCGTCAGAGCCAGGGGCTTTCCGGGGTTTGAGCCTCTTGATGATATCGTGCACTTCGTCGGGAGTGACAGGAGGCAGAGGATAATCAGGGTCTTCAACGGGTGGGAGAGAGGCTCTACGTTCGACTTCGGCGTCGACCTCAAAAAGGTGAGCTTCGTCTACTGGTTGACAGCTGGGGGTGCATTGAGACTCTAGGCTGTCGGCTAGACATTCAGCCTTTTCATCGTTGTCGAAGGCGACGATACTGTCGGAACGAATGAGAGGGGGCATGGAGGCCTCGTTAGAAGAACGGAGCTTCCTCTGGAGTTCCCAGAAGGCTAGGTGGGTGGGCTAAAGTTAGCTAAGTGTCTTGTCCCAGCGGCTGGAGCGCAGCTCCTCGATGCGTTTCTTTACAGCACGCTGTAAAGAGCGCATGTGAGCCTTGTTCGCATCGCAGGGGAAGGCACTGTACGCACGGACGGCCGCGTTCTTCTCGGTCAACAGATCACGCACATCGTCAGGCAGTTTCCAGTGATGATCGCTCATCGCCGGAAACTCCCTTGAACAATCGTTCAAGACGGATTGTACATGATTTGTGAACGAGTCGATCGCGCCCGTCGTGTCCGCAGAATTGTAGCCTTTCACGCGATCTTTATATTTATTGCCCGGATATTTGTAATACCCGGTCACAGTAAAGATCTTTACTGTGACCCGGTGGTAATAAGGTATATGTAAGAGTACGTAGGTAATATAACTTTATTCGGAACGGCAACTTATTCAAACAAACAATGGCCAATCTAGTGCATTTTTTGTTACCAATTGTTAAATGGGGTACATTCTCGACCATATACTTCACAGAATTTTCACATTGAGTGTACAGGTATACCGTAACGTAAGCTGAATACATAATAATGTACCAAAATTGAGACGTCTACTGAAATACATCGTAGGTTCTATTTTGTTTCTAATTAAATAGGTATTGTCGTAAATTCAAATCACGTGTACCTATTAAAAGATTTCGTCGCCCACTGACACCCACATTAAGTCACATAAGAACATAATGAAAGCTATTTTTTAGTGTTCTTAATTTACCAAAGTCAAACAAGATCGAAATGGTTAGAAAATATCGATGCATACCACTTGTCATGAACATGACTTTTCGACTCAATATGGGTACGTATTACGTAGATACACCGTCAACTATGCCACATGGTAACCGACATTCGATTAGGTTGCTTCGAGTTATATATTTACCACAAGGAATATAATAGCAATATATTCACTTTATAAGAGCTAATCGCGGGATACGAATTTTGTATGTATATTTTATTAGTTCCCTACCCTTGTGTATTTCCGATTAAGAATAATATCTTACAACTCCGTTGTTTGTGATAGAGCGGCTATGTGTATTGCGTAACGTCAAGGCTTCCATAAAAGGCAAAGGATGTATCTCCTAATATCTAATTCTGCAAACAATGTTGTTAGTACAAATTTACCTAGCCATTCAGGAATTCTAAATATACCTTCTCATGCGAAATAAGATCTATAGGGTAGTTAACAGCTCGGGGCAGCGAGTCTTTATTTTCGGGCCCGACTGACGTCATCCGCCGCGACGACCGCGACATTTAACCACAGACCGACCCGCTACATTTCACGTGCTAACTATTTCTAGTGGACTTTATTTTGACTTATTAATCGAGTCACTTCTATATTGAGGAATTAGGTGATTAATAAACTAGTTTCATTCGGTCTGAGACCAATTTACTGAAACCAAACATTCAAGTAAGAGCTCTATTTATGTAGTAGAAACAGCTTTTTTCCAAATATTGATTTGCTTACTTTTGATATGCATGAAAAACTGAAAATGTATTAATGTAATGTATTCTGTCTTGCCTTCGTCCCAACATCACTCATTTAACCATTTAAAACTTTTATGATAACGTAGGTAACTTTTAACTTATATAATTAAAATGTGATTGCTGATGTTATTCAATATAACACTCACTTAGTTACCATTGTTAAAACCGAGCTCAGTTAGTCTTGGGGAGTTAGGGGGAAATTTACTGCAAGTATATCTCCGAAAATAATATAATATTCTCCCGTGGCCCGCTTTAACTGTGTTACCGGTTACCGGAGCGGGGCCGCCGCGCTCCGATTGCAATTAGTACCGATTCAATTAGTTATCCACTGCTTCTCATTTTACTTTACCCTGGATAATGAGGGTTTTTGGTAAGGGTCCTCCGCTAAACCCTGTGGGCTGTGACTGAGTCCTGTTTTCCTGACCCGCCTCTTCATTTACCCGTCCATCCTTATTCCGCATCATAAAATTTACAGTCTACTGTTGAACACTCGTATAACGGAACGTTGCACGAGTTGGTGTTCGAGAAAAAATTAATATGGAACATGTTACGAGTTATCACTATATCTATGTAAGTACCTACTGAGTACTAAACTCAGCCTATGAACCGGTTTCCCTGACCGATATAAGGCCTCGATCATAACTACCTCGGTAAATCGATCAACTCGATGGCTAGTTTTAAATCATTGCAGAGAAAGGAATCGCAACCCTGAGCCCAATTCCCAAACTGGTAAAGCACCTAAAAGTATTTGGCATAGAACCGCACATATTTACTACTTTATACCTAGACGGTATGTATAAACACGTGACTTACTCCGGTCGAATACTCACTTGGACTGAAAATCTCTTTGTGGTTTAAGTCGAAGCCATTTGCAAAATTTGTTTTTACTCATGAAATCCATGATGCAAATACAGTGAAACAAACTTAGTGATGGCAGCACAAAGTTTGTTGTCCCGGTCGAGATAACTCTATGCCAACTTATTCATCTACACCAACATTTTGATAGATTATGTTTTAAGAGATAGATTCGGTCGCTCTTTGTATCGTTGGTATACACGATTAGATAAATTATAAATATTCTTAGTAGTAGAGGGAGACTTTAACAATATATGTAGAAGTGAGATTATAATCTCAGTTCTATATTGTTAACGTCTCCCTCTATCGCTGAAGTTATCACAATTAAATGGGGAAAAAAACTTTAATGATTAAGGCAAAAATACCTATTAACAATGAAAAACTAAAAGCAGAATCTACAAGTACTCGTACCTAATATTCATTATCTGTTTATACATGAAGCTACAAATATAAAAACATGTTTGGAACATTTTAACGTGTCCATTGCCCTTGCTAAAAAAATACTAATCGAAGCCATGGTAAGTTTGTTACCACACATTTGGCTTCGATATGGTAATAAATCATTAGGTATATGCTTAGTACCTCCAATTTGCAGATGACATTGTCTCTGCAGGAGCTGGAAGTGATGCTGAACGGGCTAAGCGACTCTTCAAGACGTCTTGTGCAAGAATACATATAATAATATCTTGGCCAAACTATGCAACTGAGCGGTAAACTTCGATATTAAGGAGGTGAGTAGAAGGATACGCTTGGACAGGGTGGCATTCGGGAAGCTACATGTACCGCTAGATATCTTTAAATCGTCGATCCCACAATTTCTTAAGACCAGGGTCTTTAACCAGTGTGTGTTATCCGCAATGACTTACAGAGCCGAAACGTGGACACTCGCCGTGGGCCTGGTCCACAAGGTTGCTCAGCGTGGAATGGAGAGAGCGATGCTCAGGGTTTCTCTGGTGGATAGAATCGCAATGAAATCATTCGCCAGAAAACTCACCGATATTGCGCGTCGAATCTGCACGCTGTAGTGAAAGCGAGCCGGCCATGTCTGCAGACGGATAGACGGTACATGGAGCAGACACGCTTTAGAGTGAAGACCTCGTTTGGGCAAGCATAGTGTGGGACGCCCTGCGGTAGTATAGACCGACGATTTGAAGAAGGCGGCTGGCAGCGGATGGATGCGGACTGCCCAAGACTGGTCTTGGGCAGTCTGGCTGGCAGGTTGGCGATGTCTGGCGGTCTACGTTCACAATTGGACGCCAATAGGTTGATATGATAATAATGATGAAAATGATATACTTCGTAATATAATATAAACTCTTTGAAAATCCTCTTTAAAAACTAATATTATTGTTATTATTTGGGACACCTTCTCGCTATCACTGCAATGCTGAGAGCCAGAATCAACAGCGACAACCACCAAATAAAAAATGTGTACCCTTTTAGTTAAAAAACCTAATAGATCACATAATAATCACACCAACATTTTAATTTATTGACTTTAAAATTAAACTTCCTGGTCGCTTCGTATTGGACGGTGAGAATACAGACTTTCTCTAGGTCCTAATGAAATCTAATAACATTAATAAATGCCGACTTTCAACCCATATTCCCTTGAAAGCATTCTCGTTTAAAAAGCAGATGTGGCGAATACCATCTGGAACCAAGAGCGCTTTTAACGTAAGTGACGCCAATCTACTTATTCGTGTGTTTACTTAAGAAGGGCAGAAGATTTTAAATTTTTGATTTTGTAATCAGCACACACAGCATTCATTTTTCATTCCAAGTTTTAATTAGATAGAGACAATGAAAAACCCTCACGTACTAACCGCGCCCCTTGGGATCGCTTTGCATATTATTTAGGAACAAATTCTTTTTCAAACCATTTTTTATTCACTGTTTTACGTGGAATACGTATGGATAGGTGTTCAAAAATATTGGTAATTGTGATAATGCAAGTAGTATGCCTAACGCCAATTTTTACCCAATACTTGTCAATATGAAAGAAAATATTAGAATTGCATTGAGAAATTTTGTGAAGATTCCAATTTGGTTCGATGGACGAATTATCGACGACAAAAAAAGAATTTTGACAAATACGGTTTTAGCGCCGTGTATTACACTATACTTTTCACTACGATTGCGAGAAAATAAAACAATCCAATACAATATGAAATATGTAGTTTTAAGAAAAATTATAAAGATTTCGCGCCAATGTCTTTTTTTGTTTCTTCTGTAGCCGCAACACATTGCATGCATTCTACCAGAGATCGCCGATTTTAGTTCCATTTTCAAAATTAAAATGAGGTTCTTTTTTTATGAAACAGTAATAAGTCGAGTCTTTGTTCATGATTATTCTACTTATGACTAAAGACTTTTTCGTTTTTGTAGGCTCATTGTCATATTTGACACACAAAAATTAAAAAATTTAAACTTTTTTCCCTAGAGGATGAAATGCTATTTTATCCCCGCTCTGGTATGCTACAATGACGGCCTTTTTGAGCAAGAGAAGTGAAATAGTCCGATCAGTTACGAATCCAAAATTAGGTAGGTAACACAAAACCAACAAAATGTTAATTACATATATATGCTTATTTATTTATTGATATAAGGTCAAGGTAATCGACATTACCACTATAAGTCGTAGTTGCTACTGTTTTAGACTTAATTTAACACAAGCGGAACTACACCGCATTTCGGTTCCGAAAACTAAACCTGTTTTAAACAAAATTAGCAATTTTATTTATGCGGCCACAGTCTAGATATATGTACCTATATACATATGTGTTCTTTACGATGGCAATGGGCTGACTTCCATTTGGCTAGGCTTGGGCGCTTCAATACTCGTAAATTCTTCGTAATTAAGCTGACTCTAAGGTCAGCGGGTTAATACAATAGGCGACTAATGTACACAGACGTAATGAAAGCCTATTTTACATACGTTTAAATTGCGTGTAATGAGTATACAAAGAGTCTAAATTAACTTTATAGTGTTAGGGTGACGTTAATAGACCGTACTTGTACTTTACTGTATCGCTTTCAGAATAAACGACTCTTTGAAAGTACCGGAATTTATAATTTATTGTAAGTGAACTTTAACATTTTAAGTTAATTAATAATTTACAATCACGTTGTTTAAGTACAGGGCTATGTAAAATTACCAAGAAGCTAGAAATTGATGGTTCACTGTTGAACTAGTTGGTGTGCAGCTTTGGTACAAAACAAAGGTAGGTAAAAGTGATTGGGTTCGGGAGGTACACGTTCGTCAGATTCCTTTTTCGTCAGAATAAATTATAAGTAGGCTGTTTTTTTTCTGGCGAAAAAGGAATTCCTCTTTAGACAGAAAAAACTTTGGTTCATTTAGGTCCCCGAGGTTCGGTTTGGTTAGGTTCCTTTTAACCTTGCAGACAGAAAAGGGTCCGTCGACCTGACATCGACCGTCATTGTGCCAATTTTCGTAACCGTTGCAGATAGTCGTAAATTGTTATTTTCCTATTAATGCAGCTTCTTCATCTATCATTTTGTTATTATTCTGACGAAAGCGGAATCTGACCAAAACTCCGATTTAGTCAAAAAAAAAACGGTTTTTTCCCTATACGGTGGATTTCACACTGTAACGCATCTAGCTCTGGTCTGTGTTTGACGGAGCGAAATCTCTGTAATGTTATTAGTGTGTTACATAATGAGTACACATACACATAACACACATTATACAAACTTGGTACTTAAGAGCAACACTAAAACCGCAGCCCCGCAACACGCTCGGGTGTGCCTTTCAGCGTGATATCTTTCTAAGACTAAAAGGCAATTATTATGCTCTTTGGTATCATTAATCAAATACAAAACTATTCCTTACGTAGAGAGATGTATTGGTTATTCTTGGACTTTATGACGACAACGAACAATTATTTGTATGGCCTACAGATAGTCGTTCCGGGTGTGGCTCTTTGTGTACTTATCTGAAATTATAATAATAACGAAATTATTATAATTATATGTTTGTAAACGCACCCACGACACAGGCAGGAGTAATTCCTAAAGTGGGACCACGATTTAAAAATAAAAGTAGACGTTTTTACAGGCACTAGAACCAAGCCTAATGGGGCCAACTTTATCTTATTACCACGAAGTGGGCGTTTTCTGAAGGACCAGAATTGGCAGTGTGGGATAAGTATGATGATGTACATCAAACTGCATATTTTATTAATGAAATTTATTTGGATTATGAATATTATTTTTATTGAATGACAAAATGATGAGTATTGTACTGGGCTATTAATTTTGTGCCTGACATGGATTTGAGTTTACTGCTACTAACATAATATGGACTTACAAATAGTAGATATCAAATTAAAATTCACATTAATAATTAAATGTTTTGAATTTTAATTTGATATCTACTATTTTTCCATTACAGCCAAATGGCTTCATTTTTATATTTACTCATACTTACAATATGAAAACGTTTTAAATTACGCAATAGCAGGAAACCAAATGCACAATTTTATTTTGAATAACGAGAGGTGGGAAACGTTATGCGCTCTACAGATTTCAGCTGAAAACTCGAGCCGTATTTACAGGATGAAATACTGGTTTACGGTTTTACTTTTCATGTTACAGGTTGACATTTCAGTAGACTTACAATTTACACTACTGTGTAGTTTCAACTGTAAAAGTAGGTACGCCAAATAATCAGGTTACTAGGGTTACTAATTAATTCAAAAGCCACTACCGTAGACTCAGACATCCTAAGTTTAAACACCGATAGATGCAGCATGGTAGAGATTAATATCTAGGGTATTTTACCAAAAAAATCTAATTAGTCCGTTAGATAGATTTCCAAAAAATATTGGATACGTGTTTTTTCTTTTTTCACGTAAACAAAAAATTAAGACGATACAGTGCGTCGAAAACTCGTGTGACATCACTATGTCAGTACACTTTTACTGGCGAAGTGACGTTACAAACCCCCACTCATGATCTTTGATGCGTTTTATCTTCGTCAGTTCTTTTGATTTGATAAAACAATAAATACGTATCCAATATTTTTCGATAATCTAACTGACGGACTAATTAGATTTTTTTGGTAAAATACCCTATTGCAACCAAAAGTAGTAAAATTCTTCACGTCATCATCAAGAACTTACGCGTCGATACCTTTGCGTCATCCCATCTTCCTAGCCCGTCGAGTTGTGCTGTGACGGCTCCTGCAGGTGCCGCAAACCTCAAACGGCGTAAACCTTCTTGGAAGTTATATGTTTGGGGTTGAAACACTAGGGCCATGAGGCCCGAGTACTCACCTTGTTTTTATGGACATTGCTAAGCGGCTGGTTGACTCATCACGTGACCAGAGGGCTGGCCTTTTCTTGGGCTAAAGAATTAGCATTGCCATTCAACGTGGTAGTGCTGCTAACCTTTTGGGCGCTTGTCCCATTGAGAGCGATACGGACGAGTTTTGATGCCCTCAATTATACATTATATTTATATAATTCTTTTTATATTTTGTAGATATTTCATTCTTTTGGGTGGTTTGAAAATATAGAATAAAATCAATAAGAACTTACAAACATTTAAAACAGTTAATGCAAATGGTATTGTACCTTCTTCAGCTGTGAAACTTACCTACCACGTTCTATAGATTTCAGTCGCATGAAATAATCTAGTTTACTGCAACGTGATCATTCTATCATCACCTTTTAACTGCAATGAAACGACAAATTCTTGACATGTTAATATTTGGAGGTCCAAATTCTCTCAACTCTCAAGACTGTTCCTAGTAGAAGCTTTTTTACACAACAAACCTAGATTTTCTACATAAAAACTCGTTTTAATAAGAGCGTAATGAGTTCTCTCATAAATATCAGACGACTGTATAAGTAGCCCCAAGGGCCAGTTGCATCCTGTTACGGAAGACGCCTTGTTTCGCAACAATAAACGTTTAAGGGTTCCGCAGATGTGGAAGATTAAAATCAAATTTAAAATATCTCTACAAAATTGGTCAACTATAAAACAGTCATAAATAAGAAAATGTATAATTTGCAAACTTCAATTTAAAAAAAAATATTTTTCTCATCAGCTATTTGCCTAAACAAACCAACCGACTTCAAAATTGCTCCTATATTCCGAAGTAATTAGTATAGTATAATTTAGTAATTAATTGTTAATTAATTTAGACTAATTAGTATATTTAATCTTATCTAAGCATAAATCTACGATGTAACGTCAGCGAAAAAAGTCAATTAACTTGATTATTTTTATATATCATCTAAATGGACACAAAATAAAACAATGCACTGCTTTTCAACATTTCGGGTAATAGGTAAGAGATTATATTTTCTTAATTTTCCATTCCGTATTTCTTTCAATTGATATTGTGGTCAATCATTAGGACTGAAAATTTAAAGTGTTAAACGATTTTTGTCATTGACTGTACCCAATGAGAATCTTTGACTGTACCTATATTGAACGGCCATTCCAGGATCGTGAAGTTACACATTGATTGTGGGTTGACTTCTTTAGCAGAATAAAAAAAAATTGATCCTTGTCCTGATCTTTTACATTTTATTCGAAAATTATTATCGAATCTAAAGCGTTAATAGTACAACCTGCCTTTAACCTTTTGACCGCCATGTCAAAAAACATAAACGTGCCCTCGGCGGCGCCAAGCTACGAATTACTAAAAGTCTATCATCTAGTCGTGACCGTGACGTGCTGGACACATTTTGGTTTGTCATCTATACATGACTGTAGCCTCAGATTATGAAACAAAAGGCAGATAGACCGCGCGGAACACTGAGAGTGAAGCCAAAAAAGCAAATACAAATTCAAAAACGAATACCTACAGCGCGCTTCGTGCTGTAGGTACTGACACGAGTCAATATAGCACGAAACGCTTCATCGTTAAAAACAAAAACAAATAAAAATACAAATACAAATTCAAAAGCGAAAGCAATCACGAGATTGTAGGTATTCGTTTTTGAATTTGTATTTGCTTTTTTGGCGTCACTGTCAGTGTTCCGCGCGGTCTATCTGCTTTTTGTTTCATAATTTGAGACTGTAGCTGTCAAATGGTTTACCAAATTTTTTTTTTAATTAATAACTTGAACTACACTCTGCGCTCATGTAATTTACATTAATAGGTACTTTGGTTTAGTTATATCAAGCGTCTTCTACTTACCATTAAATTGAGATTACACCTGTTTGCCAACTGCGTTCAATGATTCGAGGGCATTAACTTGTATAAGTTATATCGGAAACCGACTTAGTAATACTTACAGGGGTTACAGGTATATAATGTTACAATATGTTCTAAGTATCAAACGGCTTCGGGATGGTTAGCGTTATATATTGTTTTACGGTTTGATGTTAGTTCTGAATTGACGCAAAGATTATATAATCACTACGTGTAACTGAGGTAAATTGACGTTAGTCAATTAATGTTTATATTTGGAACTATGTTCTTGCATTATGTTGGCACATTTGGCACTCGCTAATACTTGCAGTTCACAATATCTGCTGGTCCATAATATGTTGCATTTTAGTTTTAATGTTCCGGACCTTTTTGTTTTTTTTTTTTTCAGAAACAATAACCATAATGTTTGTATGTATGCTAACTCTTACTATATTAAGATTACTCCTTTTTATAATTATCTACATATTTTGCCTAAAAGACCTTGACCTGAAACAACAAGTGAGAACTTCATTCTTTTTTTATACCTAATCGATTAAAAAAACATCTCATTGTTGTACCGGCGATATGAAAAAACAAGGATAAGTCCTTCGGTCCGCCCGTTTCCGATCCCGTAATAAATTAGAAAAGTGCTGCACATGTTGTTTCAAACAATATGCGCTGTGTAGGCGTTACTGGGAAGTTACAACAAAAATAAACATTGCCTCTTGTATGCTAATACTTTGAGACCGTCAATCGCTCCAGTGTGCGACGAGAACAGGCCATTTTGTTTTTTTTTTGTACTTTATTGTCAGCTGCTTTATTATTGTGCCTACTACGTAGCCTACGTACGCCAATGTGACGTAGGGGTTACGTGGAGAACAATGAAAGGCCAACGTAACCGGTCAACATAAAAATATATTCATATTTAAAAGAGGAGTGGGTAAGTCTACGGTCACTAATTTTCTTCCAACCTCCCCTGGGAGCTGCACAGTACTCTACTGGCTTAACCTTGGGCACGACGACCACGGCGGTGTGCCACGCTGAAGACGCCAGGTGTGGTGACGGTCGGCAGGTGGTGTTGCCAGACCCGAAGCGAGCTCGACGCGGCAACGCGGGACAAATAGGGACCCGGAGCGGAGCACGATGATGTCCGGAAGTGCGGTGGTGCGGCACCCAACGTTAGGATGCTCTTGATGTCCGCGGATTTAGAAAAATCCAGGTGTTCAGCTGGAACTTTGGACTTTCCATATACTACGTAAAGACCTGTGCTTACCTCTTCGGAACACAGGTGTGATACTATGTTTGTTTATGTACGTTCTTTGTAAGCTAATAATAATAATAACTATTTTGAACAAAACTTTTAGAGTACAATATAACTTACATACTACTTACAGCAGGATATAAATGACAGAGACAGCATGTTAGAGTGGAGAGCAGAGCAAGACGCAGTCCCGTGCTAGGAACTCGGTCATCTTGGCTTTGAAATGTATCATAGTGTAAAGTATTCTACTAGTGAAGCCCTTTCATTTGATACCCATATTGATGGAGTTGTGAAAAAATATGTGATTAGCTATTTTGTAGCGGCGGCCATCTTGGATCGATTTTCATCAAACATAGCTAAAAACACTCCCGACTAATTCACCTTTCAAATAAAAAAAACAAAAACAAAATCGGTTCATCCGTTCGGGAGCTACGATGCCACAGACAGACACACACACACACACAGACACGTCAAACTTATAACACCCCGTCGTTTTTACGTCGGGGGTTAAAAACGGGACCTTATTTATACTAAGGCTTCGCTGTCTGTCCGTTGTCCGTACCAGGCTGTATCTTAAGAACCCCGATAGCTAGACAGTTGAAATTTTCACAAATTATGTATTTCTGTTGCCGCTATAACAACAAATACTAAAAACAAAATAAAATAAATATTTAAGGGAGCTCCCATACAACAAACGCGATTTTCTTTTGCCCTTTTTTGCTCGATGTCTAGTGTTGTATAGATAATGGTACGGAACCCTTCGTGCGCGAGTCCGACTCTCACTTGGCCAGTTTTTCTTAGGATCTTTTGACTAGGTACCTTGAATAAGTTCCTATTAAATTACTTGGCGCTCCATGCGGGGCTCCACATCGTCGTCAGTGTGGTGAAGCTGTCGACTACCTCGGACATCATGGCCTATCCTGCAGAAGGAGCGCAGGCCGAATGGCACGGCACGCCAGCATTAATGACATCCTCCGTCGTGCTCTCGCCACCGCCGGGGTGCCTGCTATTTTAGAACCCAATGGCTTGGCACGCGACGATGGGAAGAGACCAGATGGGATGACCATAATGCCTTGGACGTTGGGTAGGCCTTTGGTGTGGGACGCAACATGTGTCGACACCCTTGCGCCATCTCATCATCCTAGCAGAACGTGTTGTGCTGGGGCGGCTGCTGCAAGTGCCGAAAACCTCAAACGGCGCAAATATAAGCCTTCTTGGAAGCTATATATTTGAGCCGTTTGGGGTGGAAACTCTAGGGTCATGGGGTCCGAGTGCCCATATTGTTTTTCGTAACATCGCAAAGCGACTGATCGACTCTTCACGTGACCCGAAGACTGGTCTATTCTTGGGTCAAAGAATCAGCATTGCCATACAACGTGGCAATGCTGCCAGCCTATTGGGCACGTGTTCCGTTGACAGCGATGTGGTTTTTTGATGCCCTTTTAGCTCCCTGCCTTTTTCTTGGAATTGTAAATAATATTATTATTTTGATTTTTAAGATCAGTATGTGCTAATAATAGTTATTTGTTATACAAGAGTGCAAAGTTGCTTTTTAACCGCGTGTTCAATTTTGATGACCGAGCAAGCGAAGGATTCTAAAATTGAATCACGAGCGCAGCGAGTGATTCAAAATTAGAATCCTGAGCGTTAGCGAGGGAATCAAAAGAGCACGAGGTGAAAAATCTTTGCACTCGAGTGCAACACGTAACTTTTCATTCCACCAAATTTGATAATATCGAAGCAAATTGGTCGGAAATGCTGGTAAATTAATAGACAGTGAATGAAATTGAGGGACTGACTTACTTAAGCGGTACCCCGCCGCGACATTATAGCGCCATTTCAACGAACAAACATTTGATGGCTCAACAAAAGTATTATTTTTTACTTTTTAACCCCCGACGTAAAAACGACGGGGTGTTATAAGTTTGACGTGTCTGTGTGTGTGTGTGTGTGTGTGTCTGTCTGTGGCATCGTAGCTCCCGAACGGATGAACCGATTTTGTTTTTGTTTTTTTTAATTGAAAGGTGAATTAGTCGGGAGTGTTCTTAGCTATGTTTGATGAAAATCGGTCCAAAATGGCCGCCGCTACAAAATAGCTAATCACATATTTTTTCACAACTCCATCAATATGGGTATCAAATGAAAGGGCTTCACTAGTAGAATACTTTACACTATGATAAATTTCAAAGCCAAGATGACCGGCACCACAAAATGGCTAATTATATATACCAAACGCATTCTCAGGGTGATATCTATATCAAAAAAGATCCATGTGACGAAATACAACTTTAGACGTATCTACAACTTCTCAAAACCAGACTAAATTACATTTAAAAACTTTCAAATAAAAATTAAATTAAAAATTTAAAAAACCCCCAACGCAAAACTTAAAAGCAATTATTTAAAAAGTAAAAAATAATATCTTTTGTTGAGCCATCAAATGTTTGTTCATTGAAATGGCGCTATAATGTCGCGGCGGGGTACCGCTAAGTCAGCAATAGCTAAATAGGTAAAATAGCGAACTCATGGATTTGCAATGAGATTTGACTTACGCGGTACCCCGCCGCGACATTATAGCGCCATTTCAATGAACAAACATTTGATGGCTCAACAAAAGATATTATTTTTTACTTTTTAAATAATTGCTTTTAAGTTTTGCGTTGGGGGTTTTTTAAATTTTTAATTTAATTTTTTACATAATCGCTTTGATGTTTTGCGTTGGGAGTTTTTTTAAATTTTTAATTTAATTTTTATTTTAAAATTTTTAAATGTAATTTAGTTTGGTTTTGTGTGGTCAGTGTCGTCACCTATAATAATATGTTTGAAAGCAAAGTAAACATCCGGTATGCGTCTAAGATCCCTACCGCAGCAAACAAAAGAGCTGATAACTTTAAAACTGCTGAACCGATTTTGATGAAACATGTCTAAGAACCATCGCTAGAGAATCTACTTTCAAATAAAAAAAACCGCATTCAAATCGGTTCACCCGTTAAAGAGCTACAGTGCCACAGACAGACACACAGACACACAGACACGTCAAACTTATAACACCCCTCTTTTTCGTCGGGGGTTAAAAAGGCCGTCATTGTAGCATACCAGAGCGGGGATAAAATAGCATTTCATCCTCTAGAGGAAAAAGTTTTTTTTTTTAATTTTTGTGTGTCAAATATGACAATGAGCCTACAAAAACGAAAAAGTCTTTAGTCATAAGTAGAATAATCATGAAAATAGACTCGACTTATTACTGTTCCATAAAAAAAGAACCTCATTTTAATTTTGAAAATGGAACTAAAATCGGCGATCTCTGGTAGAATGCATGCAATGTGTAAAATGTGTTGCGGCTACAGAAGAAACAAAAAAAAGACATTGGCGCGAAATCTTTATAATTTTTCTCTAATTGCAAATTGAATTGGTAGTGACCGTAAATAATTTTACAATAGTGATAAAAATTAAATTAAAAATTTAAAAAAACCCCCAACGCAAAACATAAAAGCGATTATGTAAAAAGTAAAAAATAATACTTTTGTTGAGCCATCAAATGTTTGTTCGTTGAAATGGCGCTATATTGTCGCGGCGGGGTACCGCTTAAGTAAGTCAGTCCCTCAATTTCATTCACTGTCTATTAATTTACCAGCATTTCCGACCAATTTGCTTCGATATTATCAAATTTTTGTTGCTAATCTAGTTGTTAATCTTGTTGCAAATCTAGTCACCATCAGTTCGCTATTTTAGATATTTAGTTATTGCTTTAAACTTAGCGGTACCCCGCCGCGACATTATAGCGCCATTTCAACGAACAAACATTTGATGGCTCAACAAAAGTATTATTTTTTACTTTTTACATAATCGCTTTTATGTTTTGCGTTGGGGGTTTTTTTAAATTTTTAATTTAATTTTTATTTTAAATTTTTTAAATGTAATTTAGTTTGGTTTTGTGTGGTCAGTGTGGTCACCTATAATAATATGTTTGAAAGCAAAGTAAACATCCGGTATGCGTCTAAGATCCCTACCGCAGCAAACAAAAGAGCTGATAACTTTAAAACTGCTGAACCGATTTTGATGAAACATGTCTAAGAACCATCGCTAGAGAATCTACTTTCAAATACAAAAAACCGCATTCAAATTGGTTCACCCGTTAAAGAGCTACAGTGCCACAGACAGACACACAGACACACAGACACACAGACACACAGACACACAGACACGTCAAACTTATAACACCCCTCTTTTTCGTCGGGGGTTAAAAATGTCATCATCTAGTGAAAATGGATACCCTAATGTATATAATGTACATTTGTTTTCTATTATTTTCACCAAACTAAATTGCTAGTTAGAGGTACCAAACAAAATACAGTTCTAACACACTTATTTTTTGTTTTACAGGTTGCTTTAATTTTTGGGATCAGCGGTGCCTGCAGAGGGATAGAACTGGCTAACATAACAGTGGAAGATGTCGAAACTGATACCCATCTTCAAATAAGGAGAGGAAATTCGTTATAAGTGGAGAATTTCTAAACATTGTCAAAGCCTACCAAGACTTACGGCCAAGTGGAGTGGGCACGCCGAGATTTTTTCTCAACTATCAAAACGGAAAATGCACAAGGCAAGTTATAGGCAAAAATAAATTAAGCAACATGCCAAAAGAGATCGCCACTTATCTAAATTTGCCTAATCCGGAACAGTACACTGGCCACTGTTTCCGAAGAACATCCGCCACTCTCTTGGCGGATTCTGGTGCAAATATAACAACGTTAAAACGCCACGGTGGATGGAGATCCGATCAAGTGGCGGAAGGCTATATCGCGAACTCTATTCAAAACAAATTCGATATCACCCAGCGTATCACAGAACGCATCAATATTCTTCCAACTAGCCCACGACCATCGACATCAAGAGATGAGTCAACTGAGCTGATTCTCTATCCAGAACATCCGAACGAGGGACCCTCCAACCTGGAACTACGTGTATCTCCCACGTTTACCCCACAGACAACTCAACATTCATCTTCACAGAGGACTGAAATTAAGTTACCGGAAAAAAAAAAAAAAATTAATAAAATAAACTACATATTTCATATTGTACTGGATTGTTTTATTTTCTCGCAATCGTAGTGAAAAGTATAGTGTAACACACGGCGCTAAAAGCCATTAAAACTCGGTTTCTATTTACTTCCTCGCTAAAGTTCGGGAGTAAAACTAACTCGTATATAATGGGTCATTTTAGCTCCTTGTATAACAATCTACTATTGAAACTGACAAAAAAAAAATACTTGGCAAATAATTTTGTAGGTACTTATTATTCGGTTCCGTTTTTGTCTATTCAGATAAAGTAAGGACATTACATATACATAGAAATAATCCATTTATTGTATATGAGTCATAAAAGCTCATCTTTACCTTTTAAAACAAATATTCTGAGAAATTGTGTAATATTACCCCTTAAATGTCAGTGTGAATATGTCGCATTACAAATTGCCAAGGAGATTGCAATGTACTGGATTGTTTTATTTTCTCGCAAACGTAGTGAAAAGTATAGTGTAACACACGGCGCTAAAAGCCATTAAAACTCGGTTTCTATTTACTTCCTCGCTAAAGTTTGGGAGTAAAACTAACTCGTATATAATGGGTCATTTTAGCTCCTTGTATAACAATCTACTATTGAAACTGACAAAAAAAAATACTTGGCAAATAATTTTGTAGGTACTTATTATTCGGTTCCGTTTTTGTCTATTCAGATAAAGTAAGGACATTACATATACATAGAAATAATCCATTTATTGTTTGTAAGGTAAAAGAATAATTACTACGAGATACTACGAGATCTCTGTTGACTAACATAGAATGTCTCTATTATAAGTATATTACAACAAGTATTGTTGATGTTAATGTAAAAAAGGTAGGTAGGTACTTACTCAATAATGTATTATTTATTATCTACAAACATACCTACTTACCACGCCTTCGCCCATTATCACTACCACACGTCACAATATTATTAACATTGCTTTCTCTTGATAAGTAAGTATTAATTTATGAACGAGGAAACAAAGGAGAGATACTATTAGTTTGTATTTAATACTGACCTTCATTGGACCGCTCCAACCCATTATGTAGAGTCTAGACCGCGAGCCAGCGCTTTCCCTAGTTCGCGCTCGAGTAATTCATTTACTAAATCAGCATACACATCAATATTTTCTATTACCATATCTTCACTAACATAATAACATACATACACACACACTTACATATTATATATTTCATAACTTCGGTAGCCGCGCACGTAAAATTAGCATTTGTTTGGGGTGGTTTTGTTTTCGCGTACCTATAAACTTCTGCAATGTCTAGACCAATTCCCAGCTACGGGCTGTCATCATTAATTACCGTCTCTTTACATTCTAAAAGTGGAAACATTGGTAATTCCTGTCTAGTACTAACCCACGTCGGCTGGAAAATGTTGTAGGGGTCTTTCTAATGGATCGCTAGGAGTAGGCCAATAAAATGTCTTCTATTTATCTTCTTCTAAAACGTAATTTGTGCTGATAACTTAATTTCACTTGGCCTTTTGTTGGATAACAGTTTCGTATTACAGCATTTGTTAGGGTTCGAGTGAGGGTCTCGCGCGTGACCAAAATTTAGGCGCGAGGAAAAAATATCGCAGCGTCGTGCTATCACAACAATACCATAAATATCATCCATTGGTTGTTTACATTGGTTGCGATTGTTTCACAGTTCTGCTGTCGTGCTTCGTTTTCAGACTTTATTTTGCCTTATTGATATTACTTTGAATTCCATTATTTTTAACGAATGCTAATGCCAAATAATCAAATCTATATATAAAAGGCAAAAGTGATTGACTGATGTATCAACGCACAGGCGAAAATTGAAATTTCCAACACGTATTCCTCTTATAACGTAGGCACCCACTAAGGAAGGATTTTTCAAAATTCAACCCCCAAGGGGTTGAAATAGGGGATAAAAGTTTATATGAAACTTTGTATATTCCTTGGATATATTTGCATTACCTACCTACCTGCCTAGGTAGGTAGGTATAGGTAGGGTAGGGTAGGTAGGTAGGTAGATAGGGACAGGACAACGTCTGTAGGGTCAGCTTGTCTAGTACCTATATACCTAGTTTATGGAGGATTGCTCGTTCTGACTCAAGGAAATGTAGACATGTCTTTGCACGATATTGGATATTGATTATCAGGATCTTAACGGCTTGTACCTAAATTGGTTGATGTAAGTGAGAGATACAACCGTGGATACAACATAAAAACACTGAAATAGCTATTACACTGGATAAGATTATATTTTTGTAACACGACATATCTATTAATAATAACCAACGTAGGTAAGGTAATTCATTACCAACGTCACTGAAACAAATCGAATGCGAATCTCAATATTAGCATATTTGGAATAAGGTACATACATAGACTGCTAATTAGCGAATTCGTTCGCTTTTTAATCAAAGAATTCCGTAATTGACCACAGAAATTTATATTTTTGTTATTTATTACGCGATTGGTATTCCTCACAAAAATAATCTCAATCATAAAAATAGCGAAATAGGTACTTATTGTGAACCTCGAAATGTGTGCCTTTTCGCGCCTCGAAAGTAGGTTACTTTACCGTAACGTCTGTTTTACGACTAGGAGACGCGATACATAAAACTTTTACGCCCACACTTTGTGACATTAGCCACGCTTAGAACTAAACTTTGTGTTATTTACTATCAAATTGTAGGTCACGTCAACCTTCGTTTTTAAATATGACATGAAATTATGTAATAATATTATGCTTATATTGTTGTAGATTTTGTTAATTTTAATGCCGAAGCAATAAATTTAAATATTTAACATGTGTTAAAATTGATTATTGTTACTTCCTTACTTCCTACCTGCTAATAGTATTTTGACGAAAGTTTTTATCTTATTTACCTTATATAGATTTCTCTTGGTGTTACGGAAAGTAATCTACTTACAAACTTTATGACACCTTTGCATTTTAATCTCAGTCTTAATCTGTCAAAATTGCCTCTAATTTACGTACATTTTGTGACATGGGATTATCACTGATGAGATTTCAACTACACTCGCGAGCAATAAGCTGGAATCACTTCATCAACGCAATCCATAGCTCATGGCATTGTAAACATTGTTTTGAGCAACGCGTGATGAAGTGATTCTAGTTTATAGCTCGCAAGTGAAGATTTTGAACCTTGGCCTTGAAAATTGGCCTTCTGTGTCCGCAAATCCACATCTCAGCGTGTATTTTAACACCTTAAAAAACCATTGTGAGAAAAAAGCATTAACATTAGTAACTTTATTAAAGGTATTAACCTATAATATATATTCTCATTTGTTTATTTTACTAAGGTACTAGCTTTTGCCTGCGACTTCGTCCGCGTGAATATCGTGAATACCGTTTCAACGTGAAAGCGTAACAGACAGAGTGGCTTTCGCATTTATAATATTAATAAATAATAAATAAAAGTATAAAGTATTAAAGCTTATTATGGATATACAAATTATTATTTTTAATTAATTTACATAGGTACCTTAGGTTATTGATAGGTAGTATAAAAAAGTAGGTAGGTAGCATAAAAATAAAAACAAAAGTAGCCTACGTTCTTCCCCAGGGTTCAAGCTATCTTCATACCAAATTTCATCAAAATCAGTTCAGCCGTTTCATTGTGAAAGCGTAACCGACCATCGAAATATATACCTACTATACTTCTATGTGACAGACAGAGTTACTTTCGCATTTATAATAAGTATGTAAATATGGATGGATAGTAGCCCATCGGTATCGGCAACAAGGTCCAAGTCACCAGTGGTCCCCTGAGAGGCTGAGAGAGGAATCTCCTAACCCATTTTATTTAACGCCAATTCTTCTCTGTCAAGGTGTTATTGTCAACCATAGCGTAAACAAGAGTTTTGACAAGGTGCCAGCAGATCCAAAGAGGTGAAAAATAATACCTAGATGTCACAAAATGAATGGTTATTTAACGAACACAATTTAGGAACAGACATAAATAATATGATGAAATATAATTTTGATTAATTATAAAAACGAATGCCTACATCAATAAAAACATTAAAACACTTTGCTGAAAAAAAAATGTTCTAATCGTACTAGTTTTGTGCACTGCATTACGATTTTTAAAGCAGTGGAATGGGAGTCACTTTACGAGTGAGTGTGTAATATTAATACCAATGCATCGGTGGACCCGCTTTTCACTCGGTAGTGGCAGCATTTCCATGTGATGACTCCCGAAATAACATATTCGAACAGACATTCGACTTAATAAACTGTCGATATGTCTCAGTATTCTGAGCATTCGATACTATTTGGAGCAGTCGAGTTTTTGTGTTCATTTGAATGTCAAATTATATGGGATTGGTAACAAGTTGGTAAGCCATCAAAGGATGCAAAGGATCTGTGTTGCCCGATGATTTAACTGACTACTTGAAAAGTCTCTTGTTGACACTGTGCACCGACAACTGGCTATAGTATAAATATTAGTACTACCGCTACAGTAGCGTCATGCCCCGCCTCCCTCCGAAACACTGTTCCTCACCATTTCCCGTGTCGAACGTGCTCTCGAAACTTCTTTTAGTTTAAGCGGCGCGTAGTCACGCACACACACGCACGTAATGGTAGTCTGTTATTTTGGTAGTAGTGTAGGTAATTAAATCGTTTCGTTTGTATGGAGTGTCGTAGGTGTGAATATGGCTAAACCGTGACAGAGAAGACATTGGGTGAGCGTCACTCGTGCATCTGCATAACACTTGAGCACTAAGGTTTAAATTAAGTAAACACGTTGATAGTTTAGTTTTCAGTGTAAGTAATTAGAGGCAAATTTAATAATTACACCTGATTCTTGAATCAAATATAGATTTGGAAACATTTTTCACACAAGTAGGTGCCTATACAGAAAAACGTCGTATAAAACATAACCCTTTTATTGCAGTCGGAGTAAAAAGGACTGAACATTCTATCATTACCAATAATGATATTTTATTAAATTAAACACTCTCGGTTACATGACACTTGCATGACACCCTCGCCGACGCCGACGGTTCGGGCTGCAATCTAGCCTTAAGTTTAGTACAAAAAGTTAGTTCACTTGTTGTTAAAAGCTTAACTATTAGTTAAGCAGACACAAAAGTTAAACAATCGTAAGTGATCTTATTAAGATCATTGATCAGTTGGGGGTATTATGTACTATTATTCCATTCAGGAATTAAATTATGAAACCCAAGACGCACAGCATATCTACTATTGCCTCTGCCTCTACGCCAAACGTACGTAAAACAAAAGTTAAATAAAAACACAATTAAATTCGCGTCAATAAAAGTGGACGTTATCTTTAATCAGCATCGTATAGTCGCGTAGGTAAGCGGCACGATAAGATAACGCAGTTATCAAGCGATGAGGATATAACATTGTAAACTTGATTTGGCATAAGGGCGATTACATACCGCGATAACCTTTTGTTTACTCACTTATTTTTTGTTCAGGGGGTAATCGCACATGCTGTTTTTATTGCAGTAGTGCTGCGTAGAATCTGTATTTCAAATCCAATAAAAATGTTATCTTTATCGATAATCAGCTTTCGTAAAAGTCGATAATTATGGTAAGTTCCTCTAGGTACGTAAAAATGAGATTGAATTTCTAATTTCCTCACAAAATCACACAAAAAAAAAGGATGAATTATGCATTCGTTTTTTTTTATGTAGGTATGTACAAGGATTCTGTAATATTGTTCTTGCTAGCTGTCTTGGTGCAAGCTCCTACAATGAAGTAATGGCAGCGTGTGTAACAGCCCTAACGTGACATTAGAGCCGGTAGATATCAAGCCAGGGGCGCGGGACTGCGCTTCGCATCAATCTTTCAACAGTTCCGTACATTTTCGTAGCAAAAATTGTCGGCATTTTTTTGGAAAGCAGATTCTATATTGAAGTTACAGTTCGAAGAAAAAAATGCCTCATCATCATCATCAGCCGAAAGACGTCCACTGTTGAACATACGCCTAACCCATAAAACGCCACAAGGATCGGCAATCTGCCGCTTGCATCCACCGGTTACCCGCAACCTTGACGATGTCGTCGTTCGCAATATGACATAGGTACATATGAATAGAAAAAAAAATGCCTTTACCTATGTATATCACACTGCGCTTACGAATATTTTATATTCTGCCATTTGTACGATATATCATGTGTAAGATCTACACATACATATATCTACACTATATTCTAATATTTTTACCTAATAAAAGTCTACTCATTATTGACTCAATAAAAGGAGCTGAAACAGAAACAAACCTCCCTTCGAAAGCAAATATCATAAGTTGTAAAAAATTACAACTATGCCTATCCATCCTTCAGAAGTATGTATGGATAGCATCATCAACTGGTTACCCCTCGCGCATTAAAATTTCTTCGGATAGGGGGTAACCAGTTAATGACGCTGTCCGTACATATCTCTGTCTCTTCTGATGGTAGAGGTGTCTTGCTCGTTCTTAGAGACCTACCTTCGTTTTGGAACGAGCAACTGTCAACTTTCTGACTAACTAACCAACTCCTCTACAATTCAAAAGTGCCTGTAAATGGTTTCATTGTAATAAATGTTTTAATAGTAATAATCCATCCATACTTCCATACTCCATACTATATACTATACTTACTTAATATTATAAATACGAAAGTAACTCTGCCTGTTACGCTTTCACGATGAAACGGCTGAACCGATTTTAATGAAATTTGGCATGAAGATAGATTAAAACCTGGGAGGGACATAGGCTATTTAATCCGCGACTTTATCTGCATCCTCGATAATCGACATTCACGAGGACGAAGTCGCGGGCTAAAGCTAGTAGAATATAAAATATAAGTATCATTGACCTTGACTTTGTAAGTTAGGCCATCTATAACCTTCTTCACTTCACTCTGCCCTTGATATTTATCAGCTATATGCTCTACATGCACAATAATAATTATACACACAAATAAGGATCAATTGGGTTTAAAGAGGCTTATCTATCTTACGTATAAAAATATATTTTTTACACATTCATGTAAAATATTTTCTTTTTGTATGTGGTTAGGCAGAATCATAGACTCGCAGAGCATATGAAATATATGGTACACCGTAACACTGCAGAGTCGTCGTCGGCGTCACCGTGTTTCATAAATATCTGTATCAGGTACCTATATAGGTAATATAACTATATAAATTGACACCTATAAGTACAATGGTAGGTTTTAGGTAATCGCAAGTATTGTGATTGATGTCTATACAGCACCATCACATAGTATCGATCCCATTCATAAAATCTATGACGGTTTTTTCTTGCTACGGCAGAATCCTAGAGATATAAAACATAAACAGCAAGATATAATAATTAATTCAGTATGCACACAAATATATCGCGGATCGAATGTGTGTTTGGTGCCGACAGGGACGATCACAATGTGGTATCAAATATTTTTATTTAACGTAGTATGTGTGATGACGTACATTCTCAAGAAGTTACACGACACGGGTCCGAATAAAGTAAAGTTCTATTTCAATTTTTGTATATTCTATTTTGCAACATCGGTGTTAGCAGCTGTGATTTGGCCTTTTTTTCTCCTGAGTCCCAAAAATGTGAGAAATGCCAAGTAAGTGCAAATAATATAAATTGTACCTATACATATAATTGTATTTATAAGATTTTTTATACAGTTTAAATTAATGATCATTTGTTTCGCATTTTTCTTTAATCTACAGTGCGTAAACAATCACAGAATAAGTTTATTGCACTTTTCATGGAACCATTATCTTTTCATAGTTCAAACATTATCTTTTCACAGTTAAACATTATTTTCTTATAATAAAGTAGGTACATAGGTACCTACGAAGCCCAGGCTATTTTCTTTAAATCTGAAACTTTTGAGAAACAAGAAAAAAATCGTGAATAGGGCTAATGGCCTCAGTTTCAGAGAAAACGAATGTTTTTGGAACGAAGTTCCTTATCGCGCGTTGTGAAAGGGGGGAAAAAATTCTTACGAAAAGTTGTCACGACACTTTTGTATATTTGATTTAAGAGCCATCTATTAACGTTATTGGCGCAACTGTGCTCTTCGAGATCGAATTACGAACGGCCAATAGATGGCGCAGAAATAATTTATTGGTCTTTCTATCTAAATAACTACGCATTGTACTAACATATTAGAAAATGTTAATCTTTAAAATTACTTACTTACAATGTAAGCAGCCATAATAACTTTTCATTCCTCGCTTTTTTTTGCCCTGGCTTAAAGCCACTTAAATTCACTTTAACGCATCACATTAATTAGTGAAGGAATTGTAATAAAATTTTATTACAATTCCTTCACTAATTAATCGAAAGGAACTTCGTTCCATCCGGGCGTCCCTTGACACCTCTCAAGTTTTTTTTTTACTACATCACCGACCGTTCATGTTGCCAATAACGGTCAAAGTAAGAGTAAACTGAAAAGAAACCAACGAAAATTCAATATTGTATTTTCTTGATTTTTCAGATAAAACTGGTAGGTAGGTAGTTAGCAGTTGTTACTTTGTAATGGATAAAAAAATATTCTGAACCTTTAAACAAAATATAAAGTAACATAACATTCTATTATATTTAAACACGTTAGGTAACACTAGGAATTTCTACTGTATGGGTGCGTTTACAAACATAATTATAAACTTACATACACAAACAACCGCGCCATAATATCACGCCTATACAGGCCTATACAGGCGCTTCTGACTTACCCTCCTAGTAATACTTCCAGAAAGGTTAGACAGAAGCACCCGAACCTCACATTATGGAATTTTGGGTACATAGGTATATTTAAGCTTAAAATAAATTTATAATAACCTAAGTAGAAATCGGCCTCGACTTTTCGCTAAGTATGTCTTCCCTATCCTTAAGAAAGTCCAGTAGTCAACCGCGGCCCCGTGTTGCCATTTCAGGGCACCACTATAGGGATTCACTGGCCCATAGGTCCTTCGGCATGCGGCAGACATCCAGCCCAGTCCAATTTAAGCTGGGCAGCCTTTTGCTTGGACGTAACACCAAAAAGTATAGAAGTAGGCGGGGAGACAATACAACATGTCCAAGAATACCTCTACTTGGGCCAAGTAGTCTCTTTCCAGGCGAGACAAGACAAAGTCGCAAGACGAACAGAAAACGCCTGGAAGAGTTACTATGGTCCATGAACGAATTATTTAAGGGTGAACTACCCATAGGTAGTTCACCCCACACAAGCTCATGGATATGTGTATTCTCCCCGTCTTAACCTATGGCGCGCAGACTTGGTCTTTGACTAATTCCCAGAAGTACAAACTCAAGGTTTGCCAACGAGCAAAGGAGCGCAGTATACTAAGTATTAAATTAACGGATCCAGTTCGAAACACTATACTGCGCTCCAAAACAGGGAAAGCAGACGTGGCTCATAAGGCTGCCCAACTTAAATGGGACTAGGCAGGACATGTCTGCCGCATGCCTGACAAACTGTGGGCTCAGGTGACACAGAACTGGAGCCCTGAGACAGTAAGCCGGCGTCGCGGGCAGGCCATGAAAGAGATGGCAGGACGAACTGGACGGATTCCTCCAAAACTGGTGGGAGGAAGCCCAGAATTGAGAAAGATGGAAGGCATGGAGGGAGGCCTTTGCCCAGGAGTGGGACAGAACAGGCTAACAAAAAAAAAAGCCTTTTCAGCCACGTCGACGAAGGAAGGAATGGAGGGAGATATTTGCTCTGCAGTGAGACAGTACAGTACGGGCTAAATATAATATAATTATATATAATAAGTAGATATAAGCAGGGGTACATCCAAAAAGAATAATCATTCACTTTACAATTAAATAATATCACAATCAAGCGTAGATGTTATCAACGCGATTAAATATTGGCAATGTCGTTGTCTAATGATAATAATTTATACTATCAATATAATGGCCTTCTAGTATATTTCGACACACATTTAACATCACAACTTTTGCATTAATTATATATCAGCTGCCTGCTCCAGGGTCAGATTGTTGGCATTGATTCTATAAAATCGTGTAGCCATCGGTATAATACGTTTTGAATTAATAAATTGTGATCTACTTCCTTATAAATAAGAGACAAATCAAATAATAAAAACGAAAATGATTTGCTTTATAATCCTCGTCTTAAACAAAAACCTACTGAGTTAATGCTACTACAAATGGAGTGACTCAGCTTAACTGAATGTGTACTTATCTACGCATTTCAGTTATCCTCTATAGATAAGTAGGTACACATTTTAGGTACCTACCATAGAAATCCGAGTACCTACCTATGAGTACAATGATGTAACAATAAGATACAACTTTGCTTTATGTACCTAAGAGGGATTTATTTTTTACCGCCAATTATTATGAGTAGCGTAAATTATTAAATCCTTTGATTAATTATCTTAATAACTCGCACTCGCTCGTGGCTAAGTAAAAGCCGTACGAATCGATCGGTCAAGGTTTTGCTTTGCTTGCCGCGGTCGAGTCTTGGATGGGAGACCATCCATTTCATACCTCCGTGCCACGGAAAGCACGTAAATCCGATGGTTAGTTAGAAGACAAAAAGTCTGACAACCAGTCTTACCAAGAGGCAGCGTTTTACCGAGTAGGTAACTGGAGGTCAGACAGGAAGTTGCTTCTTGTAACACTCTGGTATTCAGTTGCATCCGGTTGGGCAGGAGGGCGAAGAGGGCATGACTTGTTTTCGATGGTTTAATTTTAATATTTAACGAAAAAACAGTCTAGTTCCTGAAAATGACATAATAAAAACTGTAAACTGCACGCGTAGCCTGACCATTCCATGTCTACGGAAGAATATACATACTGACAGGCCCACCCGTTACGCGCTGGCGTCCCTCAGGGCTCCGAAGTATCCCCCCTCATTTTCACGCTGTTCACCAGCGACATCCCCAAAGATAAAAAGGCCCAGTTGGCTATATTCGCTGACGACACGGCCATCTATTACTCGGGTCGCAACCCAGACTGCATAGCTCGTACCCTCCAATACGCGGCAAAAGCCTTAGGCGTTTATTTCCGTAAATGGAGAATCGAAGTAAACCCCATCAAGTCAGGCAGTACTCTTTTGCGTTTTTACACGGCGTGCATTCGACTTACGCCTGTGCTGTATTCGCACATGCAAAACCATACCGTCTCCATAGGATGCAGACCCTCCAAAACCATTTCTTGCGAAGACTCAGAGGAGCCCCTTTTTACCTTCGCAACGAGAACCTCCATCTCGATTTAAAAATACCCACCATCCAGCAGTTCATGAAACGCTCCGCCAAGCGCTTCTTCGACACTGCTGAGAAACATTCTAACCCCTTGATCGTATCGGCCGCCCGGTACACTCCCTCTCATATTAGTAAGACTCGACGGCCGAGACATACTCTGACCGACCCTGACGATGCTATTACTCTCCTCCAGGAGAGAAATAAGGCCACCAGTACAGTAAACAGACACAGACCGCCGTCATTCCGTTCTCGCCGCCGAGGCCCGCCGCGACGACCCCGTACGTCCCCCCGTCCTTTGCTCGTGCCAGCCCGCGCCGCTGAGCCTGTAGCTTTAAATTCGTCCCTAAATAATGGAAATCCGATCCAGCCTGTCCCTTTGCTGTCCTCCCCCAGCGACACCCTAAGCCGAGGCTCGTACCCCACTGGGGGTGCCCTTAGCGTGTAGTCGCTTAGTTTGTAAGTTATTTTGCCCTGGCTGGAGGCCCTAAAAATAATATTTTTTAAGGCACCACAGGAAAGTCCGGTTAAGCAGCCGACAACCTCCTAGGTTGATCTGCGAGACGCCAATCCGAGAAAAATAAATACTGACAGCAAGTACCTATAGACAAGTCAGTACAGTTTGTCTATTCTTCCGTAGACATAGCGTGGTCATGGGTTTACTTCAATTCTACGTTCCATAGAAACGTCAATTCATAATTATGCAAATTGAATATAATCATAAGTATATAGGTATGTATATTATTTCACTATTCCGACACCGGTATTTCCTAAATACTTTTTCAGAACCTAAGGATGAGAAACAAAGGTTTACAATCACTAACTAGTTACTAACTGAAAATAATTAAAACAATATCCCAAATAAAGGTCCCTAATTTTGCTCGGAAACTGTCTCAAAGTTGCTTTAAAACACACAAATGAACTTTTCTAAAGAACTTTAGTTCGATAAATAAACCCAAGTTAAATGTGTCCCTACATAAACGAAGCTAAAGTTTTGGAGTAAAAGCCACTTAGAGAAAGCGAGGGTAGTTCAGTGAGTTCCCTCATCAGTCCAAACCAATCAATTCCTGAGGTCACTGCGTAGAAAACACGGAACGCAAACATTGGAACCCAATGTTATTGTATTGGTTAACACAAACAGCTCGGGGATCAGTGCTCTGCCAATAATTATCAATAACTTGTTAATTATAATAACTTGATGACCTGTCAGCTGATAACAATAACAACATCAAGTTCCATTAAGGAAAGGGCAGAGAAAATAGAAAGAGTTAATAACAAAAAATTGAAGTAACTTACAACAGATATAAAGATAAAATGCAACGTAATTGGGGTATCGGGTTGATACGAAAATGGTAAAAAACATTGTGTTACACTTTCTTGATCTTCTCTTTAACTGCCGAGACATTAGTAAATTAAAAATACATACGGGTGCAAACTAACACGGAGGCAGTTAATGTTCGTGGTAATTTTAAAAAATTGAGGTTGATTGATGGGTCAGCTTTGTCGTGAATTCGATAATTGCACAGAGAAATAAAAAAAGTAAATAATAAATCAAAAACGTTGTGAACAAAAAGTAAATTCATTTAATATATTTTTTTATTCAGACTACAAAAAAAGGTCCACTGTGTCAGTAACAATATTACTTAGCCTAAGTTAGTACTTAATAACTAAAGCAGATCTTGTCCGCTCGGCCAATGCCCACACAACCGGGCGGCTATTGAGTGCAGAATGATGACTGTCACGCAACCTGCGAAGTAACGAGGCTGATTTCTTGCGCCTTACTGCGTCAAAACTGTCAGTGCGCGCATAGTCAAACATCACCGACGCTGCAGAAGCGTGGCAGTCGCAACAGCACCCGTAGGTCGATTCTGTAAAAATCAAACAACAACTCGCATCTCACAGCGCTATTCAGTCTCACTTTACATAAGGTTCAAAATGACCTTGATATATTTGACACTTTGAATCGGGTTCGAGTACGAAGTGAGCCTTTAAGTGACGTGGAAATTACCTTACAGAATGCCACTTCTTATGTCATCTCATACTTTATCTGTCAAAATGTCCCTGTCAATTTAGTTCAACTCGCTGACGCGCTCGCAAGGGTGGCGCCAGTGTAAGTTTTTAGAATGCCAATCAAGAAACTCACAGCGGATTCAGATCCGAAGTTTAGAATGAGGTCTTACAGAATCACACCCCTGAAACGCATTGTTAAATAAAACTAATCATTCAAATAATTAATTAAAGAGTTTCTATGGCCAACATATGGCTGCATCAACAGACCATGGTGCAGTGCATTGTCACCAAGAAGCTTGTAGGTAAAAGTGGAGGCAACACTCCGAACATCTAAGTGAAACCAACTGTGGGCAGACGCTCTCTTTCTAAATGCATACATAAGATAATGAAAACACTTATCACTGTCTCGTTCTTATGTATGCATTTAGAAAGAGAGCATCTGCCCACAGTTGGCTTCACTTAGGTATTTAGAGTGTTGCCTCCACTTTTACCTATAAGCTTCTTGATTGTCACCGAAATTTCACAGGTATCATAAAGTTCAACTCAATCGAAAGTATTTGAAAAATAAATTATGGATCTGTTATTCGTTTCAGGATAGCAGTGCGAATGCTGAAGCATGTTACTAAGTTATATGACTTACAATGGCATCTACGAGACGGGAAGATCTTATCCGAGGATCGAGGAGCAGTCATCATCTCAAATCATCAGAGCTCTCTCGACATCCTAGGTAGGTAAATATCTACAGAATAAATAGACAACTTTGCTCCGAATTGGTTGGCGTAAATAAAAAAAGTGCAATCTAAATATCAATAAATAATAATCTAAAATTAAAAATAACTAGATAAAAAGTGTGATATCTAATATTAAAAATCACTTGGTAAACAATTACTTATCAGTGCCGCTATTTTTAATTCGTTTATTTAACGTCACTATTTTATGAAACAAATTGAAAATGGCGGCCCTTATAATGTCTCTTCACTAGCTCGCTATACCTACTGCGGGAGTAAAATGGCATGTTATGCTCCTTTGTTTGGTCGTCATTTTTAATTAATTAGTTTCTTTGGCACGAATGATACAAGTACTTGTAAATTGGCTTTTATTGCACCGATTTTAGGTTTATAATGCAACGTATGTTTTACACTGTATTACAGCACTAGTGGGGTAATAGATATTTTTAAATCTCAGCAAAGAGTTAAATATTCTGTTCCTAAATCTTTTACATTAAAATAAACTTAGGTATATCATAGAAACTTAGTTAATTAGGGATAAGATAGCTTCTTACTCGGGTTTCTTACTTATTCTTGAAAGAATTTAGAGAATCGGAAAAGTAGTTAAGCCGAAACGAACACAACCTCATCTTTAATTTATATATTATTAAGTAGTGATGAAATGATAAACTAACATTTAATTTGTTTTCTTTAAATTCTGGCTTTGTTGGCCCCTTGTAAAGTCCAAGAGAGACTTTTACAATATATGTAGTTGACTTGTATATTTTCGTATCAATAAATAATAATAACATTATCGATCTTTTTCCTCACAAGTGTGGTAAAGAACGGCTTATGAAACTTAGGTACGTAGCTTGCTTGTTATCATAATGAACTATTACGAATGAAAAGTAACTTAAGAATAGATATCGTTGATGCTAGACCTAATTAATTATTTAATAATAATGTCAACTTGAAAGATAAACAACGGTTCAAGCGCTGTTATAAGTACAGTAGTAAATATAAGTAGATAAGTACAAGGCTATAATAATACAATCAATAAGAATGATTATCTATATAGTTAAATACTTATATCAACACTATTAATAGGTATACCTACCTAATGGCCAAATACTCTAAGGCTACGAACTCACGAGCGGTTTTCGCCCGCGCCCGCGCCCACAGCGGGAGCCGCAAACAACCACGCACACCGCGGGCGTAAACCGCGTCGTAAAATGTGCTTTGATTTTTTTCATATAATTATATCTGCATTCTACAGAAGCTGTGGGCCCGCAACCGCAGGCGGACGCGGGTGAAAACCGCATCGTGAGTTCTTAGCCTAATGATACTCAATGTTAAGATGCCGTTAACTCTCGTGCTATCCATATCACTTTAGATCAAACTGACTGTCACAGTACGAGTTGCCTGAAGTAAAGGATAATTAAATAATAATATTACCTAAAACGAAACTAATAACATTTTAAATTGCGTAATGGCATTTCAATTCACGCCGGTGGGTGAAGCCGCAAACATAAGCTAGTTTGTCATCAATTTAATCTATGCATACTAATAGTAATTTTTTATAATTAATTTCATGAACATATAATTTGTAAGTATCTGAATTTACACATACAATTTCACAATTACAGTGAATACCTACTAATAAATAATTGGAAGCTAACACAATCCTACTTAGAAACAAAAAATAAATCTAAATAATAATATTATGTACAATTCCAAGAAAAAGGCAGCTCAAAGGCCATCAAAAAGCTCGTCCACATTGCTGTCAACGGGACCATGCCCAACAGGCTGGCAGCATTGCCACGTTGTATGGCAATGCTAATTCTTTGACCCAAGAATAGACCAGCCTTCGGGTCACGTGAAGGATACATTCATTTGAATTTTATAAATTCCATCCACTCATTTGACTTCCACACATAATATGAGGTTTTGACAAAAAGGTTTTGCTTTTTGGTTTTTAATTACCCTATATTGGGTAATTGATATCTATACGTGTGCCAAATTTCAGCTAATTGCGTTCAGCCGTTTAGGTGTGAAAGTGTAACAAACATTCATCCATTTCACATTTATAATATTATAGTAGGATGTAGTCTACTAGGTACTTTTATTTATACCACAAGTTCGTTTACTTTTGACGTAATTGATTACCAATACGTTAAAGTATTGATAGGTAATACATTATCTGTAACTGTTATTTACTTACTGTTTTTGTTTATTCATACTCGATCGTAAAATTTTCCAGGAATGTTCAACATATGGGAGGTAGTTGATAAACTGGCGGCGATTGCTAAGAAAGAATTGTTCTACATTTGGCCGTTTGGTCTATCAGCCTATCTGGCTGGCGTCGTATTCATAGACCGAGGTAACGCGAAAGGAGCCTACAAACAACTTAAACTGACCTCCGAGGTCATGGTAAAAAATAAGGTTGGTCTCATAATATATTATCTACACTTGGTACTTCCCTGCGGCTACGATAACGCAGACTCGGGGATTGAGCAATAAAATTTATCGTCCGGTCTCTCCCTTAAGCATAACACGATAATATACAGCTTTTTCGGCCTACAAAGAAAAACAACAGTAAAAAATCCATTAAAATCTGTTCGTTCACACGCCTTAAGAAAAACGTTTCTATATATCATACTACTTCTTGCTTTTATTACCTATTCTATTATGTTCCCTTTGTTAGTAACAGGAAAATGATAAAATTAACATTACACTTAGTTAGTCATACCTACTTAAGTATGATATAGTTTTTATCACGTATGTACCTTCTTATGTGATACGGATGGTATCGCAACACAACACTCAATGTGCGTATGTGCTAAATTCTTCATCTTATTTTAAATTTGTTATGACGAGTAAAGCGTATTCTATCTACCTTTCAAATATTTCCGCGATAAAGGTAAATAACATGCCTAATCTGGATAGCCCCACTTAAAATCATCCATGACAATGACTACACATCCACCATGGTGACAGATTGTTCCTAATATTCTTCTTAGTCTTGATATTATACAATGAATACTTTAAGAATAAATTGTAATACATAATTCGTAGAAAAATATTAAACAGGAAATGCTAAAACAGTAAAGTTTTGTTGAATTCTACTCACCCTAATATATCTAGCTCGTTACTTGGGTCCAGCGCGGTTGAATCAGAATTCCACACAGAAAAAAGTGAGGATTAATAGTACATTATCTTCCTCTCTCTCTCCCGGCATAGTGGCGTGAACATTATAACCTCGTATTTACTGCTCACATTTATTAAATAGAGGAAGCTTCCAAGCTTGGATAATATTAAACTTATAAATTCAGCTTAATGCGTTAGTAACGAACTAGGATATGACGCAGATATAAAATTGGCTTGTTACTAGATACAGTGATTATTAAAGTAAAATGTATTTATATAAGTACCTACCTCAATGTCAGCGGTACAATATGCAGCATTTCAATTTATGTAATTTGTTTCTAAATTAAACATTATAGAACACTCATGAGTAGCTAGGTAAAGGTACTACTAACCACAATCTTATTAATCTGAAAACAAGATTTTGAATATAAAAGGATTTACAATTCATCCCAAAGTGTTCAAAGAATATTCCAATATAATCAGTTTAGCTTTGATCAAGACGAACACAAAGATCACACAACTGTAAAAAAAATATCCTAATAGTATTCAAACATGATTCAAACAGACATGAAACAGACATTTCGCAGGAAAATAAAAAAATGTTCAAGCAGCGTTTATGAAAATTGTTTGTAAAGTGAATAATTTATTTTTTTAGACGAAGATTTGGTTGTTCCCTGAAGGAACAAGAAACAAAGATTATACAAAGCTACAGCCCTTCAAAAAGGGCGCGTTCAACATCGCGGTGGCCGCGCAGGTGCCTATCATACCCGTTGTGTTCTCACCCTACTATTTCATAAATAAGGAGAAATACATTTTCAATAAAGGTAAGCCTTCTACAACTATTTATTTCCCTCTGATATACAAATATTTATATGGTTATTTTATGAATATTTCATATTCCATTACTTTATTTATTATCTTTGACGCTCTACATATATTAAACATGTACATTTTCCCGAAGTAAGGTGTATTACAGATGCTGAAAATTCTGAACAAACGGTCTTGGCTTACACCTTCAATTGAAAATGTTATCCACGTACCATTTCATTCCTAAGGTCTAATAATAAAAAGGATTTTACAGCCTATCTTGCATTGCAACTTCAATCTGAAAGGTTAAATTTCCGTGACCCTTCCTCTCCGGACAAAAAGTAGCCAATCTATATTCTAATTTGGACTTTAATCTTATTACCAGTGGAAGTTCCATCACAATTCACACAAAACTTGCCCTGTGTAAATGAAAATACTCAGAGAAACGAATTTATAGAAATATTTTTTGAATTACAAGGGATACTTTTGCTGAAAGAACCTTAGAACCACACAAGTTAACAAATTAAAGCAACGACTGAACTGACATTTATGGTTACCCCTATTTTGAAGGGCCACCCATATTTTTCGCTAATTTTAATTTAAACAGTTAAAACAGTACATTTCCATCTTACTTCCATCTTACCATCTGCATATTCTTATATTTTGAACAGTCTACAAATTCCGTACTTCTACGGTATCCGTGGACCGATTATATCATTGTTTGACTATTTATGTTTTATGTTCTACTCGTATGATTAAATTCACTGTGAACCTCATTAGACAATTATTTTAAGTGAAATGGCTATCAGATTCTTATTGCAACCGTTTTAATTTTAAAAATGTTCATATTGGTGAGACAGTAATAAGATATCTTTGAAAATGAAAACTAAGCAACTATTTTTTTATTTTCAATTTCTTTAGTAATCAGTAGGAAACCCGTTGTAGCCGGTTTAAAACTTGGTATAGCCGCAATTCGGGTATTAGCCCTAACATAATTATATATAAACATAAAAATAATTACACTTTTTCTTTATTAAACCTTATTGATTACTAAAGAAATAAAATTAAAATAGTTGCTTAGTTTTCATTTTTAAAGATATCTTATTACTGTCTCATCAATGGGTGTACTATGCGAAATCGAATGCCAAATAATCGAACATCAATTGATTGACCACTATAAATCGAACGCCTAAAAACTCGAACGTTAATAATATCGAATGTTTCAACTAGGTGCAGCCGGCCACATGCGGTTAAACTTAGATGTATCTTACTTTATATCTTCGGTTAGAACTAGGTTTAGCCTTCATCGCAGCGGCTAAAACTAGGTGCACACCGACGTCAGGGACACCCCAAGGTTCGGTTTGGTTAGGTTAAACCCTGCAGACAGAAATAGGAGCCCCGCCGACCTATCGTCTTCTGCTGAATCGTTTGGTGCCCTCAGTCTCGAGCACGCAGGCTACACTAAAGTTTAACTAAGTTTAACCAACTACTACCGGCTACACCTAGTTCTAACCGGTTAAAACTAGGTGTAGCCGCACTTCGAGTTTTAGCCGAAACATATACAGGGTGGGGATGGCAATAGCACAAAAAAGGATCATGGTAGGATTTGGTAATTTGGTGTTATTGTTTTTATTGAGCATTAATAATATTAAATTATACAAGTTGCCGCTCTTCTCACAAGTTAGAAAACCAATATTTTGTATGATGTTTTATTTTGGTTACATTTATATGCTCTTTAGTAAATCTGAACTTTTTTTTTTAATTTCATTTTTAGAATTTATTCGAAATATTCTTATGAACTAGTATTACCAGTATTTTAATTTTTTGTCGTATCGTCGTCTCCAACCTGTAGATACTCCGGAAGACTTAAAAACTCGTCGATTTTGTATTTCGCAGGTCACGTTGTCATCCAGTGCCTGGAGCCGGTGCCCACGACGGGTCTCACAATGGACGACGTGCCGGAGTTGATCAACAAGATTCACCATCAAATGACAGTAGCTTATAAGGAATTGTCCAAGGAAATCGTTAACTCTTTGCCAGCAGACTACCCCTTTACTCTATTAGGATAGAAACCACGACTGTATATTATTAGTATTAGTATTTATTAAGTATCTATTATAAATTATAAGCAAATATAATAAACTGTTTTTTTACACTGTGATGCTTATCATTTTATTTATTATTAAGAAAGCTTACAGACTTAATATCTACAGTAAACAATGTATAATAGGCGCTATCATTAGTAATTTAGAAGCTTCCACATAAAAGCTTTTGCCCGCGACTTCGTCCGCGTGAATGTCGATTATCGCGCATGCAGACGAAATCGCGGAATAAAAAGTAGCCTATGTCCTTCCCCAGTATTCAAGTTATTTTCATATCAAAATCGGTTCAGCCGTTTCATCATGAAAGCGTAAGAGACAGAGTTACTTTCACATATAAAATACTAGCGACCCGACCCGGCTTTGTCTGGGCCTATAGCCTTCTTCGATAAATGGACTATCCAACACTTAGGCCTCTGCCTCGAATCTTGCGGGCAGCGGGGCGGCGGCGGCGGCGGCGCGGTGGCGGGGCGGGCAACGCAGACCCGTTCTCGAAACAAGCGGGCAGATCGAGCGGCACTATAGCGGCGTAGTGTTGTGTTCGTGGTTGTGTCGTCGAGATATTTGTTTTTATTTACGAACGAAATGTTTGAACAATGGCGGCATCTTTTTGATTCAAAATTATTTCCTAACGGTAAAAATAAATTGCACAACACTGCAATGCCGACGCGCGGGCGGTACCGCTTGTCTGGAGCGCACCGCTCGTTGCCCGCCCCCGCGCCGCTGTTTTCGAGGGCCGGTCCATTTGATTATACGCATTAGATCCTGCCGCCGCCGCGCCGCCACCGCCGCCGCCCCACTGCCCGCAAGATTCGAGGCAGAGGCCTAAAATAATTTTTCAATTCGAACCAGTAGATCCTGAGATTAGCGCGTTCAACCAAACAAACAAACAAACTCTTTAGCTTTATAATATTAGTATAGATTATGTATGGATTTTGTGCTTACCTAAAGTTAAGAAAGTAAGTTAGTAAGTTAAGAAACCTTTTTATACCTACAATAGGAGTAAAAAGGTTTCTCTAATAGGAGTAAAAACGTTTCTTGTTGAAGGAAGGAAATAGAAAGCTTTTTACAAAAAAGACCTTCAAAAACTAAAAAGTGAAAAATAACTTTAGCACAGAACACACATTGACTTTAGTTTCGGAAGTCGGTGGCAATACAAAACAACACAAAGCCACTGAATTTCGAAACTAAAGTCAATGTGTGTTCTGTGCTAAAGTTATTTTTCACTTTTTAGTTTTTGAAGGTCTTTTTTGTAAATAGCTTTTTATTTTTAGCTTTTTAGTACCTCCTTCTCATCCAAATCTATTAAGAAGAGTATGAAAGTTAACTACTACAAAGATTGATGAAGCTAAAACGTCAACTATGTAAAATTTTTGGGTATTTGTTGAATTTTCAAAAAGTGCTGAATCAATTTCGATAAAATTTATATGGGACCACCCCTGAAGCATACCCTATCCGTAAAAAGAAGAATTTTCAAAATCGGTTCACGTTTGCCGGAGTAATCGCGTAACAAATCGCGCACATACTTAATGTAAATTTCAGACTTATACGGTTTTCTCATGGATGCCGTTGTCAGAACCGGACCAAATTACCGAACCAACAAACAAGAACGGGACCACACGGGAAGGACTAGCTTTCAAACAAAAAAAGAATCATCAAAATCGGTTCACCCAGTCCAAAGAAATCAGGTAACAAACATAAAAAAAAAGAAAAAGAAAAATACAGACGAATTGATAACCTCCTCCTTTTTTGAAGTCGGTTGAAAATGACGATGATAGTAGGTTCGAAGTATTAGGACTCCCTGTCCGTACTTCCACTCAGTCCACTGTGCATAAATAGAAATAATTTTTATCACTATTACCTCTCAGATAAGGCAGATAGGCAGCGCGGAACCTTGAGAGTGAAGCCATCAAAGCAAATACAAATTCAAAAACGAGTATTAGTACCTATTTGCTTTTTTAACGCACTGTACAGTACAGTACGAAGAGAATTGTAAGTATTCGCTTTTGAATTTGTATTTACTTTGATGGCTGGTCTATCTGCCTGTTGTTTCATAATCAGAGCACTACCTTATGTAGTGAAGAAGATTCTTGCTATTGCTAATCTTACGCACACCACTTTATAAACACTGTTTACCTAAATAACTAATTTGTGTGAACAATTACCTACCTACTTTACTGAATATAGAAGAGTAGAGTGGCCTGCAAACTCTTCAACCTCCACTGAGCGGCAGTAATCGTTTAAGATTTTACGCAGTATATTAAACTAAAATAAGACACGAACTTTGTGCAATATTACCACCAGCGCTTTACCCACCAGTGTTTTAAATTATGCTATAAAGACGAAAGTTTTAATATTCACTGTGCACAGCTTCGGTCACTATGCTATGTCTGCCTTTAAAATAACAAAAATATGTGTCGTACTTCGTAGCACGACACATATTTTTGTTATGAATGCATTCATGAATGAACCATGAACGCATTCATTATAACTTTAGGTGGTCATAAAATTCTTTTAATTTCTACTACATATTTCATACCACTAATTAGAAATTTTATACTTCTCAATTATCGCAGATAAACTGGTCAGCTGGAAAGATTCCTTGCCAGCACGACCAAGCTAAAAGTCCTGCTGGCGTAGAAGCTGATGAAACGGGAGCATGCCTAAACATTTGTACTATTATGTACCTACTCCTATTTCACTGGTAAATTGTCGTAAATTGTTAGAAAAGCAAAAAAAAACATTGCGAAAATGGAGTACAACACAAAAATATTAGTATTCTATACTAGGAGGGATCAAAAAGTAGTGAGAACGACATACTCCTTGGTAAGAAAAAATAATACTGGCAGGCATAGCTCAGATACATATTATTTGTAATATTATTAAATGAAAAAATCTTCGATTCTCTTTTGTTTTTTTGATACGTGTCGGAACGTGTTCTCGAAAATGGAGAAAAACGAAGTGCGAGCCGTTATTAAATACCTCTGTTTAAAAAAGTTAACGACGCAAGAGATTCATTGCGATTTGGAGGCAGCATTATGAGAGTCTGCTCCGCCGTATTCCACTGTCGCAAGGTGGGCTTCTCAATTTCGAGTAGGGAGAACGAGCACGGAAGACGAACATCGTTGCGGCTGTCCATCGACGTCAGTCACCCAAGAAAATGTTGCTAAAGTCGAGAAAATTGTACTGAGCGATCGAAGAGTTATCATCCGATACTTAATTCAAGAAACGGGCATTTTATACGGAAAGCAATTGGTATTCAATCCATATTGAAAGAATCTTTGAATATGAGAAAAGTCTCCGCAAGATGGGTGCCAAGAATGTTAACCGACAGTCAGAAACAAAATCGAGTTGACAT
The DNA here is from genome assembly GCA_947361185.1 of Charanyca ferruginea. Taxonomy (NCBI): domain Eukaryota; kingdom Metazoa; phylum Arthropoda; class Insecta; order Lepidoptera; family Noctuidae; genus Charanyca; species Charanyca ferruginea. Next base: position 11,309,290 of record OX376059.1, on the reverse strand, counting down.
TTCGAAGATATTGTTGGACAAGTTTCAAGAAGATTCTTTTTGTCTCGTTTCGTAACAATGGACGAAACATGGGTCCATCATTTTGATCTCGAGACAAAACAGCAATCTTTGCAATGGAAACAGCCATCATCACCGATCCCGAAGAAGTTTCGTGTCGTGGCATCGGCTGGCAAGGTTATGGCCTCAATATGTTGGGACTCGAAGGGATATTGTTGATTGATTACCTGGAGCGTGGAACCACTATTACAGGCCAATATTATGCAGCTTTAATTCCCAAGTCGAGGAATGCCATCAAAGAGAAAAGGAGAGGAAAACTTCGAAGGGGCGTGCTGTTTCATCACGACAATGCACCCGCGCACAGATCGGCAGTTGCGATGGCTGCCATTCAGCAAGCTGTCTTCGAATTGGTTGACCACCCCCCTTATTCACTAGATCAGGTACGAAGACGATAACGAGGTGATGGATGCCGTGTAGAGCTTTTTGCAGGACCAAGACAAAACTTTTTTTATGAAAGGGATTGAAGCCTTGGAAAAGCGCTGGACTCAGTGTGTAGAGAGACTCGGAAACTATGTAGAAAAATAAATTATTAAGTTATCAATAGTCATTATATTCTATCTCATTCTCACTACTTTTTGATCCTTCCTCGTAATAGTTCAAGTAGTCTGCATTGAGTATAAGGAAACAAATTTACTTCCACATAGAGATACAGAAGGCAAGGATATTTTAAGAGCTCGTGGCTAAATAAAAGCCATCCAGATTGACTAGCCGTGGTCGGTCCGTAAATGGGTGACCATCCACTTCTCCGTGCCTCAGAGAGCACGTAAAGCCGTTGGTCCCGGTTCTAATTCGTAGATCTTTGACAGTCGTTATGGGTAGTCAGCAGAAGTCAGAAAGTCTGATAATCATTCTTACCAAGGGTTATCGTGTTACCGACTATCCATCCATCACCACCTAGAGACTGAGAATCCAGCGCTCTTGTTCCTGTCGGAGACACAGATCGGATGTCCGTCAGACCAGGTTTACCCTGGAGCACAACTCCAGACCACGCGCGGGCGTATGTATGTACGCCCGGGACGACATCTGTTATCGGCATCTCCTCAACCTTAAGGACTCCAGTTTCTCAACGCTGTGGGTTTTAGTGGACACAGGCCTGGACAAAATTGTCTACGCCTGTGTCTACCGGTCGCACAGCGGTGATCTGGAGACAACTGGGCTCATACAACACCTCAGTGAGGCGGCGGATGCGGCTCAGCAGCGGAACCCATCTGTCCAATTGGTGCTACTGGGGGACTTCAACGTCCACCATCAAAAGTGGCACTTCCTATACCAGCTCACAGATCATGCTGGACGAGAGACGCGAAACCTAGCGCTAGCGTTAAATCTCACCCAGCTGGTCCAGGGGGCAACAAGGGTACCAGATGTCGATCCGCGCACAGCCAATTGTTTGGACCTTCTGCTGACAACAGATCCAGACCGCTACTCGGTGTCGATTTCTTCTCCACTGGGTAGTTCTGACCACTGTCTGGTGAAGTCTGTGTCCGTCTACTCCCCACACGATCCTTGCCCTAGAGGCACCCGGCGGGTATGGCGATACAGGTCAGCTGATTGGGATGGCATGCGATCTTTCTTCGCATGTTATCCTTTGTAGCCTACTTGCTATTCTTCGACTGATGCTTCGTCGTGCGCGGACTTCGTGACGGATGTATTGCGGAGGGGGATGGAGTACTACATTCCGATCTCAGACGTAACAATGTCTGGCGAAGCTCGCCCATGGTTTGGTGCCGAGTGCAATCGCGCTAATGCGTTAAAACATTCAGCGTACCTAGCATGGATTGACGACCGCACTCGCAAAGCAAATGACGTGAGTCAGAAGAAGAGAGCCTTCAACAGGGCTGCCAAGTCCTGCAAGAAGGTGTTGCGGAGAGCTCGGTTTGACCACATTAGCCGTATAGGGAACAACCTTACTTCAAACCCAACAGGTAGTAAGGCTTTTAGGTCCCTGGCTAAATCGGTCGAATCGAACTTCTGCCGCTCCTCACTACCACCACTGCTGAGACCCGACGGGTCGCTGGCCCACTCCGCTGAGGAGAAAGCAAACTTGTTCGCCTCTATGTTTGCGGAATCGTCACGTCTGGATCCTGGTGGCGCGAGACCCCCTGCTTCTCCTGTTGGATGCGAGTCGAGTATGTTGAACATAAGCATTATCAGGAGGACGTTCTTAGGGTACTGCGTAACCTAGACGTGAACAAGGCTAGTGGCCCCGACGGAATTCCAGCAATTGTACTGAAGACTTGTGCGCCTGAGTTGTCTCCGATCTTGACACGCCTATATCGCCTGTCGTTTGAGACTGGGAAAGTGCCGATGGCTTAGAAGCAAGCTGACGTGCAGTCTGTGCCCAAAAAGGGTAGTCGGGCTGACCCGTCGAATTATAGACCCATTTCGGTAACGTCCATGCTCTGTAAGAGTATAGAACGGGTGCTGAATCGTAAGCTCCTGGCATACCTAGAAGCGAATGATATCCTCAGTGACCAACAATACGGCTTCCGCCGAAATCGATCAACTGGGGATCTACTAGCGTATGCCATTCACATCTGAAGTGAGACCATCGAGAAGCACGGAGAGGCACTAGCGGTCTCTCTTGACATCTCGAAGGCCTTCGACTGAGTCTGGCACGATAGCCTTATTATTAAGCTTCCTTCCTTCGGTCTGCCCGCCGGATTGTGTGATTGGATTGCAGATTTCCTGAGGGATCGGTCTATTCGAGTGGTCATAGATGGCTGCTCGTCTGGACTGCTGGATATAAATGCCGGGGTTCCTCAGGAGTCGGTGCTCTCGGCAACATTGTTCCTGCCGCATATTAATGATCTGCTAAAACCCGGTACCATTGGGTATGCAGACGACAGCACTGTCGCTGAGAGATACGTGTCCGACGCATGAGCTGGTGGGTCGCAGATCCATTCTCTCCGGGAGGGAATGGTTGAGCGCTTGAACTTGTCCTTACAGGCTGTGTCTGAATGGGGCGATGCCAATCTGGTCAAGTTCAATGCTGATAAGACCCAAGTGTGTCTCTTTTCGAGATGTAACCGTGCCGATAACCGACTGACTTGAGCTTCTTGATGTTACGCTAACATGTACCCTCAATTTTGGCCCTTTCATAGAGACAAAGGCTCAAGTGGCTGCCAAAAAGTTGGGGATCCTAGCAAAGGTGAGGCGGTACTTCACGCCCGAACAACTGCTTAAACTTTATAAAGCACAAGTTCGATCGTATATGGAGTACTGCTCTCATCTTTGGGACGGATCTACCAGAAACCAGCTTGGTGCCCTAGAGTCAATTGAGAAACGAGCCCAGAGGATCATTGGCCATGATAGGCTCGTCGAGTCAAAGCTCCAAAGTCTTCTCTTGAACATCGACGTCGAGTTGCTGGCTTGTCGGTTTTCTATCGGTTGCATTTTGGGGAGTGTGCGACGGAATTGCATAACTTAATTCCGCCGAGCCCGTTCCATCATCGGACCACAAGACGTACGTCGATGCGCCACCGGTATATGGTGGACATCCCACCCACACGCACAAAACGATTTGGGAACACATTAATTGTGCGTACTGCTAAGGAGTGGAATTCCCTGCCTGAGTCTGTTTCCTGATAGCTACAACCTGGGAGTCTTTAAGTCAAGAGTGAATAGGTTACTTCTAGGCAAGCGTGATCCATCTTAGACCGCATCATCGCTTCCCATCAGGTGAGATAGTGGTCAAACGTATGCCTATCAATTGATAAAAATAAAAAAAAATTAAAGACTAACTGTGTCACTGTCGCTCCATGTAAAACACTGGTTTTCAGCTGCATCCGGTTATGCAGATGTTGATTATCTATACATATAATAACACAGTAAAAAAACTGTGTCTGTACATTGAATATATAAAAAAAAAATTGAGGAGGGTTTAGAAACAGTAATAGAGCACGAATCCAAAAAAAAAATCTATCTGTTTGTCTGTTTGTTTGTACACGCTAATCTTCGGCACTGCTGGACGGATTTGAATGTTTTTTTTTTGTTGTATAGGTATTAAGTCTGGGCATCATATAGGCTATAATTTATTTTGGAAACTTGAACACCTGATGCAGAACCGCAACAGACGAACTAAACTATAAGAGATACAAAAATGGTACCATAGCAAAAATTGTTCCACGTGATGTGCATTTTCTGCTGAGAGAATAAATTTGAAGATCTGGAACACCTGATGTGGAACTCCAAGAGCCCAGCTACACAATAACACATATAGGAATGACGTCTTTGCAAAAGTTGTTCGGACTGATGGGCATTTCCTGTTGACTTATAAAAATCGAAGATCAGAAACATCTGATGTGGAAATCAAAGCTATCACTAATTTCACTGTAAAGCTATCACTAATGGGGTATTACACCCCTTTTTGAAAAGTGTCTCAATGAAATTCTGTAGTGCTAATAAGCCACCAAAAAAAAACACAAAATTTTTATTCAATCGATAAGTGCCATAAAAATGCATCTAAATTTAAAATTTTCAAATTTCGCGCGTGTTTCGACGAAACCGCCTTTTACTGGGACGCCATATTGCTCAGCGTAAATGACGTCAGTTCGTTTTGTATCAAATGAGCTCATATTAAATATGATAATTATAAAACATTTAAAAATAATTAAAAGGATATTTTGTAATAGGTGTAATAATGAAAATATTACGTTGGTTACGAAAATAATAAATGTACAAAGCCTATATTACGCCAATCGGTTGACTGACAGTTGTCAATTTTTTGTTTACACAGCCGTACGGCGTAATAACATGGCCGCTACTATTTCACGGTGTTTTATAACAGATTAAAAATACTGAAAACTTTAAATTGAATTTAAAAATTTGTTTTGTTATTTTATGAACTAAAACTAACATTTCCCGACTGCTTTATGCCTAAACTGTCTCAATAACATATTTATAGATTTTTTCTCGTATAGAGTAAAATACCCTATTTCACTGTAAAGCTATCACTAATTTCACTGTATATGGGAGTACCTCCACGCGGTGAAGGCGGTAACAGTTTAGGACTGATTTTTGATGACGATGGTATATCATTGAAAATTTGACTCTACTGGTCAAAATTCCCATTTTTTTTTTTTTTTATCGAATAAATATGCCTTCGGGCTTATGTTATTTGAGTGTTTAATTTCCTTTTCCATTTATCTTCGTGACACGGTAGCCTACCCGGTAACGCAGGGGAGCAGTCACTTAGATTTTAATTGATCAGGTATTCTTTACAATAAAACTATAACCATGTCTAGAAAGAGGTCAAATCTTTCCCAATGTTCCAAAGGACCGAAAAGATTGAGGATCATATTATGATCCCAAGAATCTACCGAAGAGCGTCAGGAGAGACTTGATACTGTTCGAGAACATTAGGCTGCAACTCGCTCCGTGGAAACCTCTTTAGATCGCGAAGCACGCCTACGTTCTCAGCGTATTTACGCATCTACATCCAGGTCTCTAGAGATCAGTGAAGAATATGATGCGCGACTGACCGCTGATCGTGAACGTCAGGCGTTGTCTCGCGAGTCGGAGACGTTCGCGGATAGAGAATTGCGCTTGAGTTCTCAGCGTATCTACGCATCTGCTTCTAGGTCTCTAGAGACGAAGACGAGAAAATATTTATAATCAGTTAGAAAGTGAGAGAAAAAGAATTGCTGGAGTACGGCATGAAGAGACAGAAGAAGAGCGCAACGAACGTTTGAATTCTGATCGACTTCGCTGTTCTCTGAACAGAATGTTGATATCATCTGAAGAATTGGATGTGTCTCAAGATATAGCCGTAGGGCATGGTGACCTTCCTTGGGTTGATAAGGAACCGAGTGCATTTACGTATACTCCTATGATTGACTACGCCACATATTCCGCCATCGGAGGTAGGATTCGAAATTGTACTTTTTGAACGTTTCGAATCGTCTCGCGCATCCCGTTGTTTTCCCGGCCCGGGCTCTTAGAATTCGACATCAGACGTTTCAGAACTTCGATTTTGACGACCCCGTTGTCGCTGGCATAAGCAACAGGATCCGCGTACGAAGTCGCGGGCAGAAGTATTTTATATAATAATACAGAAGTGATTTATTTATGATATTATATGAATGAGAATGCAAAATACCTTTGGTATTTTGGGGTTTTTGGTAAGGTATTTTTTAGTTAGGTAGGTACCTATAACGCCATTAAAAAAAAAAAAATATATATATATATATACTACTCAAAACAAAATAAGGGCCACAAAGTATTTTGTCTGTAGCATGAAAATAATAAAACCAATATATATTTTTTGTCTCCATAACGAAAACTAATGTTGTTTTTACCATGTAGATCAATAAATTTATTCAAATAATAATGATTAAAAAGTTTATTTGCTTTTGAAAGAAAAAACACATTTTAGGTTAAAAATAAAAACAAGGTAAAGTTACTGAAAACAAAAGAAAATACTCTATGCTCATCTTTTAGTAACGGGTATGCCCCCCTCGTTTAGCTACGCACTCCTGAAGCCTAGAGTGCATGCTCTCAATCAAATGCCTGACATTTTCCTTTGGAATCTCTTCCCAGGTCCTTTTCACAGCGTTGATGAGTTGCTGTTGGTTGTGGATTTCCTGATCACCGTCTCTAACTCTTCGTTTCAACTGATCCCACATGTGCTCTATTGGATTTAAGTCCGGACTGTTCGCCGGCCACGGCAAGACTTGAATTTGAGAATCTTCCAGTACAAACCGAGTCGCTTGAGCCGTGTGTGCACGAGCATTGTCTTGCATCAAGATGAATCCAGGACCCGCTCGCTGTGCAAATGGGATCACATGTGGTCTGACAACTTCCTCAATATACCGCTGAGCAGTAACAGTACCCTCATTTAAAATAGCGAGCTCAGTTTTGCCGTGTAAGCTTATCCCGCCCCAAATCATTACATTTGGACCACCAAAACGATCGACTTCATGGATGCAGGCTTCTGAAAATCTCTCGCCGCGTCTTCTCCATACTCTAATACGCCGATCGTCGTTAAAAATTTTTACTTTGCATTAGTCTGTGAAGAGAAAATTGAAAGAGAAAATTACACCAAAATGAAAAAATACCTCGTGGCCCTTATTTTGTTTTGAGTAGTATATATATATATGTCGGAGACAGTTTATTAATCACATTGTGGGTGTTAACTAAATTTGTTATGATTTGTGTTTCTTATTGTTAATTTATGTGATTTTACTATCAACTATTGTCTATTAATTCGAAACATGATTAATTGTGTGTGCACACTGATTTCTGGTTACTTTATTTCTATAATTGTTATCGATGGTTTTATTCAAAACAATTGTTGACACGTTACTTTGAATGTAAAACGAAATACTTTATGAAATCACTATTGTTTATTAATGACAATTATTATTGTGTTATTTGATTACAGATCTTATTACATTCAGCACATTTTAGTGTTTTGTATCAAGTAAACGCGTGACGCACTTCCGTGCGCCATGGGCAGACTTGTATGGAGAGGTTACAAGGTGGGGGCATCGCCTTATAAAAGAGCGTGCACTCCGTAAGTATGGCAGTCGATCCTCGGATTCGACTCAGTAAAGAGTTCCTGTTTCCGACAATACTGTCGGTTTACCTGGTACAGCGCTGCTGTATATTCACATAGCTGTATAGGCTTGCTGCTAGCGAGCGATACACTTTGTATTTGGGTGGCTTATGCCACTGTACGAACTATGAACCTTAAGGGTTGGTTCGTTTATCATTGGGTGGCTTAGGCTGCTGTACGAACTATAAACCTTACGGGTTTGTTCGTTTATCATTGGGTGGCTTAGGCTGCTGTACGAACTGTAAACCTTAAGGGTTTGTTCGTTTATCATTGGGTGGCTTCGCCACTGTACGAACTGTGGGACCTTAATGGTCTGTTCGATTAACTGTATTGTTGCTGTACCTTTAACTTACTTTATTCTTGTTACTGATTACCATTTGTATTATGTTTTCTTTACTAATAGTGTGTAATTGTTTTTACAGGTCTTGTTTATCGATAATGGGATAATGGGAACGCCTATAGTCCTGACGATGTACTATACCACTCGGCGCTCCTCCTCGATCGCTCATCTGACGATCCGACATCAGAAGTGGGATTGCCTCTTAATGCTTCCGCATGGCTTCCCTAGTTTTCGTATGTCTTTTCCAGTCTTGTTATGACAGCTTCCTCTCTTGGGATTACCTAGCGCTGAGCTAAGGCTGTTTTAATGGCATTCATAAATCACCTACCCACATTAATTTCATTGTTTACATACTCCAACAGTTACCGCTACCCTTATTTACCTACCTAAGTGTCAAACAAATTGCTGTTTGTACTGTACTGGCCCATGTTTCCAAATTTCATTTTCCGTGCTCATCTACTAGCATTCACTACCGAAGTACATGAGGTTTAAACTTTAACAAGAACTGAGTGTCTTGTCCCATCTTAAGAGAAAGTCTCATTTTCCTCTGACCTACACATTTCTTCTCAACCCTCTTAGGTTCAAACCAGGTACAATAGTATGTCACTTTAGTGACTACCGGAGAACAGCCGGGAGGTTCGAGTGAGTACTACTACTTTGAGTCAGTTTTCGAGCAACTAATCATCCGTGATAAGTTGAAGTCCGTGATAAGATAAGTGTGATGTACCTACCACTAATGTGATGTTCTACAACTATCTGGTGAGACGCTTCCATTTTGTTATGACTCTGGGTTTGAATGTACTTTCATTACTGATACATGTGTGGCAAACTTACTTGTATGGTCAGTATAAAGTGAAGTTTCATGTAATACTGAATGCTTATTCAAATCATAGTATCATATTATGACATGAGAGATTAAATTTAGATTTTGGGGTTATTATGACCGAAAGTATTGTTACCATTACAAAAGTTGAGATTGTAACAACTATGCTCTATTCCTGAAACTCCGAATAAAATTGATACTGATATTCCATCTGAATATAATCCAAAGATAATACAACTATGTCAAATAGTTAGCTTTTAGCTAAACAAACAGCGTGATTCAGGTTTAAGGAACAGTTTTTCTGAAAAATAACTGTGTACCCCCTGACTGTTGACAGTGAGGAGATGAAAGTAAATTCTGTTCTGAAGCAGCACTGGTTATCGGTAAAGGTGCCGAAAGTTTGACGTTCGATACTTTATTTTGTTGGGTACTTTATATTGTTGGGTACTTTGTTAGTGGTTAATCTGTTAGTGGTTAATCTGTAAGTGGTTAATCTGTAAGTGGTTAATCTGTTAGTGGTTACTCTGTTAGTGGTTACTCTGTTAGTGGTTACTCTGTTAGTGGTTACTCTGTTAGTGGTTACTCTGTTAATGGTTACTTTGTTATTGGATACTTTGGTTCTAGATCCAAAATGATATTTGTTAAAATCTTTGAGTAACAATGTACGAAAGATCCCTGAATGTCCATCAGTAACTGTTAATGATGTCAATGTTGACAATGATGATGATGATGATGATTCATCTGCTGCTGACATACTATAGCTGAAATGAGATGTCTATGTAGACTATTGTTTGTATTTGAATGTTGATTTTGACGCTTATGCGGGTAGTCTATGTTGACGCCTATGCGGGTTGTCTATTCGACTTCAAGTTACTTGTCGAATCCCATGGTGTGATTTCGGCTGATTTGTTGAGCTATGTATTGTCTGTAACAGTATGGTTATTTTGACTGGTTATGATGCAAATTTTGCTAATGATTTTACTTCAGGACTAATTCAGGATTTTTCTTTACAACATACCTTTTGCTAATTAAAGCTTTTTGTCAGAAAGGCCGATCGATATTTACCAAGAACTTTATAACTACACGAGGACGTGTAGAATGTCAGTCTGGCCGTGTCGGAGACAGTTTATTAATCACATTGTGGGTGTTAACTAAATTTGTTATGATTTGTGTTTCTTATTGTTAATTTATGTGATTTTACTATCAATTATTGTCTATTAATTCGAAACATGATTAATTGTGTGTGCACACTGATTTCTGGTTACTTTATTTCGATAATTGTTATCGATGGTTTTATTCAAAACAATTGTTGACACGTTACTTTGAATGTAAAACGAAATACTTTATGAAATCACTATTGTTTATTAATGACAATTATTATTGTGTTATTTGATTACAGATCTTATTAGATTCAGCACATTTTAGTGTTTTGTATCAAGTAAACGCGTGACGCACTTCCGTGCGCCATGGGCAGACTTGTATGAAGAGGTTACAAGGTGGGGGCATCGCCTTATAAAAGAGCGTGCACTCCGTAAGTATGGCAGTCGATCCTCGGATTCGACTCAGTAAAGAGTTCCTGTTTCCGACAATACTGTCGGTTTACCTGGTACAGCGCTGCTGTATATTCACATAGCTGTATAGGCTTGCTGCTAGCGAGCGATACACTTTGTATTTGGGTGGCTTATGCCACTGTACGAACTATGAACCTTAAGGGTTGGTTCGTTTATCATTGGGTGGCTTAGGCTGCTGTACGAACTATAAACCTTACGGGTTTGTTCGTTTATCATTGGGTGGCTTAGGCTGCTGTACGAACTGTGGGACCTTAATGGTCTGTTCGATTAACTGTATTGTTGCTGTACCTTTAACTTACTTTATTCTTGTTACTGATTACCATTTGTATTATGTTTTCTTTACTAATAGTGTGTAATTGTTTTTACAGGTCTTGTTTATCGATAATGGGATAATGGGAACGCCTATAGTCCTGACGATGTACTATACCGCTCGGCGCTCCTCCTCGATCGCTCACTGACGATCCGACATATATAAGGTTACAAAATATTTTATCATTTTATCCGATCTAAAAGTTCGAGGAGGCAAACCTATGACGCATCTAAATATTATTTTAATTTTGTACTTTTATTGACTAAGTAAAATATTCGGGGTCAACTTTGCCACGAGTCAAACTGAACAAAACCGTTCCATTTCTCAACTTATTATAGATGATCAAACGAACTTACCTATGTGAAGTTCGATCATTATTATACGAAGTGCTTCGTTCGAAGATATATAAAACCATGCAGCATCTTCGTGTTACTCGGCAACTAAACGCAATTTTCAGAGCTAAAACTAAACGTAAGTATTAGTGTGCGTTATCTGTGTCCTAAATGGGAAATGTCATTAATTTTAGATTCTTGTAAGGTCATCTCAATTTTACCTGGGGTGGGGTGGTTAGGGAACATATATCTTCGAACGAAGCACTTCGTATAATAATGATCGAACTTCACATAGGTAAGTTTGTTTGATCATCTATTATACTGCGTGCTTCGTTCTCGATATATAAACCCATGCAGATGTTTAGAGAAATAGTAGGTAAACTTGAGATGACCCTGACCCAAATGTCCTTCAAAACAGATGTTTAAAAAATAATAATAAACATAGTTTTATAATAAAACATTTTAATTTTTTTTTTCTTATTAAACTTAATTACAGGCAGGCATCATATTAGTAATAATCAATTACCTATTCAGCCTTATTCAGTAAAATAACCATCTTATCATACCATGATTTGTCTTGATCACCCATTATTCTTGATGGCCCAGTGGTTAAGGCAGTTCTCATGCACGAGGTTGCAGGGTCGCAACCGGGCACAAGCAAGTACCAATGTGAGTTTCTCAATTCCACATGTACTTTCTAAGTTTATCTTGGATCACTGATATTGATGAAGGAACGACATCCGTGAGTAAACCTGGACTTACAGTAGGTAAATATAAGTTTAAAATCACCAATCTACCTTGAGCAAGCGTGGTAATCACAGCTCGTACCTTCTCTGTATGAGAAGAGGCCTTTGCCCTGCAGTGGGACAACTATAGGCGGGCATTATTTATTAATATTAACAGTTAGTAATTTATCATATTAATAATAAGTATTCAATTAATCAGCCTCATTTGGTACATAACCTCTGGTTTTGACCAACTTACAAAGTCATTTATGAGGTCACGTTTAAAATCACAATACCAGTGACAAAAGTGTAAACTAAAATATTTATAAATTTACTATTATTCAGCATTAAGCACAGCATGTGCAACCTTTCCTGAATTAAGAATTGGTCGGCTATACAATTTTGCAAATGTTCATTATTTGTCCAATCAGCCATCTGTCTGATGATCAATACCGCAGCCTGAGAGAATATTTTAAATCCAACTACCAGTAGTAGAAGCGAGTATATGGGGTTTTCAAGTGAGAAAAAACAACATTATGACCTTATATATCTCTAATAAATCTCATGTTATCACATAATATCCTGGCTGGACAAATCTCAGACATTTTTTTTTTCTTTTTTTAACCTTTGTAAATGATTAGGCCGAATTAGTCCCGCAGCCGATACTTTAATAATATTAGTAATGACAATATTAACAAAACTTCCACTCGATGTTATAATAGATATTTAACACGTTGACTGTGTGTCAAGTAGGCACAATAATTAAACAATCACAATGACCCACCCCTGGGTCATTGCACAGGGAAAGGGTTAAATAAATTATGACTATTACAAGGTTTGTGCTCATTGTGCTGTGCTTAGTGCAAACAAAATCATTAGTTTCTTTGAAATTTTAGTCCAAACTTAATGTCATATTGGGAGTTCACTTAGAACATTATTTGGATAACATGTTTTTCGAAATTTTAGTAATGGTGGTTTCAACTTATAGAATCCTTTATAGAGCCTCTTAATACGATCATCCCCCCCCCCCCCCCCAATTTTAGAGCCTATTATTGGAGATAGAGCTGACTTAAAGAGATTCAGGGTTCAATAGGCAGCTCCAGAGTCAAATAATTTAGTTAGGAATTACATAACAAATGGTATAGATGTAGTGAATGTGTTTATAATAATGTTCCTGACAGAAGGTTCACCAAATTTTATGTCCCATTATGTTGCTTTACTGTATTACCTAATGTGAAAGGGGGTGCCAAGTGCCACCATGGCATCCATTGATGTGAGGGAAATAGCCCTTTTTTGGCCAAGCTTGCCTGATAATAATCCTGCAATCAAAGTTAATTGAAGGTAAGAGGGTGATGGTCCCTCAAAGGAAAATGTTAAAGATATTTTGAGGTTTAAAATATATCAGCTTCAGGCAAGCATAGTATGCATTATAGGATACCAAGTTTGTAAAGGCCAGTGGGACATGACTATGATACCTGTTGCCTGCTCATTTGAAATATTTTTATTTTTATATTAACTGAATGGAGAAAAAGCATGAAAGAAATTTTCTGTCCAGGACAAATTAGAAGCATCAAAACTGATTGCCTTTGGATTTTCTTATTTGGTTTCCAGGAGGTATAGGAAATATGTTTAGAATTAGTGTGGGATGAAAATAAATCTATTTGAGGTGCAACCTGTTCAGATACAATTTGTAGAAATGCAATGTTTAATTCTCATTCTATGTCTGAAATGATTTTAAGGGACATTTTTATCAACCTATTTATTTTTACTAGACTTAATGTAGGAGGCAAAGAGTTAACTAAGTCTCTCTTCGCACCACTGCCGTTTGAATCTGGCAAAGTTATTTAATTGTTGGTACTGAATACCACCCATTCTGTTTATATAAGATATTGCTGTATTATTATCTTTAATGCCATAAATATTGCAAGCAATAAATAGTTTATATGGCGTTTTTTCTCATATTTGCTCCAGAAGCCATAGGCTCTTTTCTTTCATTCTGTAAACACCCCATCCAGTCATGGAGGCGTCAGTCAACTGTTCAATATCATGTTTATGGTAAGCAGTACTTAGACATACCTACTGTGCTAATAATAATTATTAGCCCACCGTAGCAGATATAATTTTATATCTGAACATGTTATAATTATTAATATTACATATACTTATGATGCTCTAAAAGTTTGGTGTAAAGCCAGCCATAATATGTGGTAGCCGGGCAGGCTGCAATTTATAGTACAATTAATTTTGCCAGATGTCTTGTAAAACCACTATTTAGATGTAATTACCTTGAAATGATGTTTTAATATTTGATACTTTATCTTTGAAGAGATGGTCATTTCTTTTTTTTTTTGTGTCAATCGCAAAGCAGGGCTGTGATAGTACTATTATATTTTTATCAAAATTTATAATGAATCTCCAGAACTTAAAGAGAACTATTGTTTCTTGAACATTCTGCAAACATGATTCATACTGGATCCTATACATAATAGGTCCTCTAGGATTGAACAGACTTGTTACCTTTTCCTCTTGGATATGTTACTACAAACTTATAATATTTGTGAAAATATTAGGTGCAGAGCACAGGCCACAAGGCAGGGCATTAAAATCGTACAATTCACCATATTGAAAATGTAGGTATTTTCTATACTGTGGATTTATATCTATTAATAAGTATGATTCTTAAAAATCATTTTTTTTTTGTTTGTTTTCTTTTCCTATAAACCCCTGGAAAAGTACAGCCATTGCTGTCCTTTAGTTCTCCATTTTTAAAATGGAAGTTTTCTACATACTTAATCAATGACTTTAAGTTTAATAAGAGTCTTTACATGGCTTGCAAGGGGATATAGCTCCCAATTTTAATAAATTGCTAAAAGCAGTATGCATGTCAGTATTATCCTCAGCTGATATTACTGAAGGAGGGTGTGGCACCTAATTCTGGTGCGGTTTCGATACAAAGGTATCTTGTGATTAATTAAGTATGGATTTATCTTAGTACATTTTGTTCCATCAAGATTAAGAATGTGTCAGCCTTCCAGCATGACTTACCTCTATGTGCAAGCAGGATCCTCTGAGGCTTTAGATTTGTTGGCAGTGGACTGATAATAGTGGCTATAATATTTCCATGCCTGATTAGAGCATTGGGTCTTCTTGTGTCCGTACCTCGCTGTTGTCCTCGGGTTGTAGCGAGGAGAACCTTGTGAGTTTCCTTTAGGTTTTTGATGGACAGGCCACTTTGTTGTCAAGTTTTCAATAATTTGATCTTCTCACTAAGATTAGCTTCATATTATATATACTTTACTATAGCACTTCACTATATTGCTTCACTTAAAACTTTTTAAGTATCCATAACCAGGAAGATTAAGTTTCTCCTTGGTTTTGTTATAGACAGTCCAATGCCTAGCTGGTTGTTTTCCAACTATTTTTTTGTCTTTGTTGACAATAATATAGCTAACCAAAGCAAAAATCCCAGGATTAAGCTTCGGTGCATTCATTAAAGGGTCATTTTCTGAAATCAATTGTACCATAAATTTTTTGTTTTGTCTCTTTAAGAAGACCATTATCGCTCCAAATATGAGCCAAGTCACTGTTTTAGTGGAATCGTAATTATGCAGGCTTATCTGGCATGAGATCGCCTAGTGCTAAAAGTACCACCGAACTTATAGTTGGTGTTATTATAATTTTTCCAGGTTCTTTTGGAATCGTATCTGTCATAGGTCCTGGTGACATATATATCTCGTGGTAGGTACCATTGCAATGAAATCGACTTTCTTTCTTCTTCTTTTTTCTCCAACCGGCAGTTTTTCTAATTTGGTCAATATTAACACCTAACTTTTGTGCAGCAGATGTCGCAGCATGCCGAATGCTATGCGCAGTGAACGTGGAAGTATCAATTCCGCTTAAAGTTAGGGTATGTTTTATCCATCTAGATAAAGTTTGTGCACCAACCGACTAATGAGGCTTTTTAAAACTGATAAATAAAGTATCTGCATTGAGACGAACTCCTTCAGTCATTTCGAGGTAAGAAAGTATGGCTTTAGCTGGACAAATCTCTGTTTTTTTAACAAAAAAAGGAATTACTAACAAGGGTTGAGATGCTCTGATTCTAGATGTTTTTATTAGGTCAAGAATTTCAATTTTGATTTCTGTTGGAAACTTTTCAATATTACAAGTTTTTATTTTTGATAATGTTTGCACCCAGTAACCAGAGCTAACAAACTAATCAGTTTTTTTGAATTTTTTTCAAGGCTTTGTTCTCTATTAGGGTACAATTTTTCTAGATCATTTAATACCAGAGATGTGTCCCAGGTTTCGTTATATTTAGGTAGCGGGGGTCTAGAACGAAATACCCCTTTAAAGAATCTTTTAATATCTTCATTTCCGGAAATATTTTCTTTACTAATTAAACTTAAAGCCGACCGGTATGAATTTAACGTTCCGTATTGGGCACCCTCATTATATGCAATCGTTAAAAAGTTCATAATATTAGGAATAGATACCTAGTACATGTTCAATTAATTCTCATTACAATAAATGAACCACTTTTTATAGCACCCTTCATATTGCCTGTAAGAGTTATCCGAGAGAGAGTTAAGTACTATACCTATAGATGGAAGTGGGATACCTCTTCTTATCTTCGCCTCACGGATAAGATCCCTGCCACCAGGGTAATGTTGTTGCACATTTGGCGGCGGCTGAAATAAGTTAATAATATTAAATTTTCAGTAGCCATAAATATTAGCATATCTGATACTAAAAGTCTTTTAAATAATGGGTACCATGGTTGTGTTGGCCAGTGTGGAACAAAACAACCATTATACCCTTGGCGTTATCAGTCTGAATTTTTCGTAGGGATTTTAATATCATAGTGAAGGGAGGGAACATATAAAAATATAATTCTGACCATGATATTGTAAAAGCATTAACAGCATACGCATCTGGATCTCGATGCCAGGAGACGTATCTTGCACATTTTTTATTTAACCGACTGGCGAACAAGTCAATATTTGGGAAACCAAATTTTGTACATATTTTATGATAGGCATAGTCTGCAAGTTGCCACTCAATATCAGGATGCGTACGTCTTGACTCCCGGTCTGCTTCAAAGTTCTCTGAAGAACTAACTTAAGAAGCGAAAACATGCAGATTTTTGTGTTCGCACCTTTGCCAAAGTTGCTTCGTGACATCTGTCAAATGGGGGAACTGAATACCTCCCATCCTGTTAATGTAGGAAATGGCGGTAGTATTGTCAATACGAAGAAGAATTTGGGAGTTAGACAGATCTTTACCAAATATTTTAAGGCCAATGTAAGCAGCCATAATTTCTAAATAATTGATATGTTGGCTGAGTTCATCATCTCTCCACAAACCACTAGCTCTTTGAGCACCACACGCAACACCCCAACCCGTTGTTGAGGCATCAGAAAAAATTTCAAGGTCATATTTATCCATTTTAATTTTACAAACAGAAAGGTCGATAGCGTGATTCCACCATTCAGTCTGATTTTAATGAATTTGGTATATTCATAATTGTTTCATAATTATTATTTGTATTTTTTAAATTAAGGTATTTACATCTTTCAAATAGTTTTGTATAGAGCCAGCCGTACTCCACTGCTGGGCAGGCAGACACCAAAAGGCCAACCAAACTAGCGAAAGCTCTGATTTTGCATTGTTTTAATTTTGATATATTTTTAATTTCTAATTTTATTCTATTTATTTTTTCTTTTGGTAAAGCTTTGATTATATAATGTCTAGATGGTAAAGTGACTTGATTTTTTTTTTGTATCTAAGACATATCCTAAATATTTGCAAGCGTGAGAAGGATTAAAATTACTTTTTTCCTTGTTTATCATAAAACCAAGACTCGTGAAAAGGTTTTTGGTTTCCTGCAGGTTTTTAGAACAGGTTTGATGATCATGACCAATAAAGCAGATGTCATCTAAATATATTGTAGATAAGTAGCCACGTGTTCTCAATAATTTCATTACTGTTTTCATAATCTTTGTAAATACAAAAGGAGCAGTATTCAAACCAAAAGGTAAGATATTAAATTCATAAATAGAATGCTCAAACTGGAACCTGAGATATTTTCAATACACAAACATTTATTTTGACTAATACCAAGCGTATGGAGAGTTATGTACCCATATTCCAGCAAATAAATTATTTGATTTGATTTGATTTAAAAATTGCATTTGCCTCCATTCCAACTTTGTGTAATGCAATCACAGCGATTCGGTTCTCTTTCTCACTCCACTTTAATATCTCAAAATATTGTACAATGTATTGGCCCCAAAATTAGAAAACTCAATGAACAATCGTATAAAATTGACAGATTCCAAATTCAAATGTAATATCTTTCTTATTTTTAATTGTAACAGTATTTATGGCCAAAGTATATTGTGGACTGGTGGTAGTGTAGTGGTATTATTGGCCAATATGCAAAACTTTTTGATTGTTCATGTAACTACTAGAAACTTTATGGTTATAATTACCTTCGTACTAGTACTTGTGACATAATTTATTTAAGCATGTTGCAGCAATTGACTACTTATTTGTAGGATTTAAACCTATTTAATAGTTTTCCTGTGTGAATTTTATTAAGGCCGTAATTAGAGGAAACATACCTAGGTATATTTTGTTGTGTGTGTGTGTGTGCGTGTGTGTATGTGTGTGTGTGTGTGTGTGTGTATACTAATAAAAAAATTACCCTGCCCCAGGATATGAATATCGGGACTATTCGGAATATAGTTTTATTTTAATTAATATATTAATTTAAGAATAGCTGTTCTTATTTTACCAATTCGTCACATTTTATTATTACTTTGATGTTCGAAGTGATCTCAAGCTTTACTAAAAGCCATTTCCGTTGTATTTTATTAAGAAATAAATATGCTTAGCTCGTGGTTCGTACCAATGCAATGCCTAAAACAATGCCTTTTATTACCTCGAAAGGGCATTTCCATATTTATTCCGTAGCACTTGGCCACCATTGGCTTGTGTCCATTATTTTCTTATTGCTAGGACTTGCCTACATTTGTCCGAGGTCAATGATCTAAACAAACACTCTGAAACAGAAATAATCTAACAATATACACAGATTGCTGGTGTTAAGATAAGCAAGAATATTATAATTTTACCTCATATTAAAAACAAAGCAAAAAATATTTAACTTTGTTTTTTATTGTGGCAGTGACCCGATGACGAAATTCATGTTATAAAACAATAGGATATTTAATTATAAAAATAAATTTCTATTTTTATAAACTTAGTTAATTTAGGTTCTGAACCGCTTCCTACGCCCCAGGTTGCGGGATCAAACCCCAGCAAGTACCAATGTGACTTTTTCAATGTTATATGTACTTTCTAAGTTGCTTTATCCTTAGACATCACTGACTGACGGTGAAGGTAAACATCGTGAGAAAACCTGCAATCAGGCCCCTCTTTCCCACTGGGCACGATGGGCACGTGCCCAGGGCCCCGCGGTCGATAGGGGCCCCCAATTGCCAGATCACCAAACGATAACCGATATCTAATAATTTAAAAAATATATATTTTGAAAAAATCGAACGGTAAAAATAAAAATACAATTTAATGGTGCACTGTAACTACATCGTTTTGAATAAAAATAATCAGAGAACTAGTTTTTCATATAATTTAAAAAAAACTCTATAAGAAACCCTTCTAAAGTAAATCTATGCTCTTTGAGTGAATTTAATTATTGAAAGCACACTAATCATTTAATTGTATCACATCAAAATAGCCCAGTAAAACTATGATGACTTGTCTGGTACAAAGTAAAGCGGTTGGTAGATTAGATAAAGACTTCTCAACATCAAAAAGAAGTAGATTCCTGGAGAAATGTCCTTAGACGGATTGTAGCTGTTGTAAATTAGTAGTAAATTTTTGGCATCGAGAGGGCTTCCGTTTCGCTGTGACAATGAAATCCTAGGAACTTCCAACATTATTTAGAATGCGTGGAGTTACTGAGTGAATTTAATCCAATGTTTACAGATCACTTAAAAAAGATTTGGGAATCCTGGAAAAGGTAAAATTTCTTATTTTCTTATGTAGCAGCAAATATCTGTTATGAACAGCAAATATCTGTAATGAATATATTAACGAAATGGAATAACAGGTCCTAAAAAAAAATAATGAAGTAAACCCTTCTAAATGTGAATTATACCTTGCAGACATTACTGACAAACAATCGACCTTAGAGAAATTGAATGCCCCAGACATCAAAATTTCAGGCAAAAGTTCTTTACATCTCCTGGGTTCTCCTATTTTGGAAGATAGTTTTTCACTTTTTATTGAAGAAAAAATTAAACACTTTTAATGATATTTATATTTATTTAACGAACTGGACGGATTCCTCCAAAACTGGTGTGATGAGGCCTAGGATCGGGAAAGATGGACAGCATGGAGGGACGCCTTTGCCCATCAGTGGGACAGGGGAGGCTAACAAAAAAAAACATATATGTTTAATTAATCTACATTCGACTTTTACCCTCATTAGATGTTGTTGTTTTGGCTCAAATTGTATATACTACCTTCCGCTCTTCATCTTTGTGGAAGCAGCCACACCTCTTGGACCCAAGTGATCAAAATATGTAAAATTCTACCGATTAGTTACAAACATAAATATCTTTTGGCCGTTAACCACCATGGCACCCAGGAATATAGCTTAACGAAAGTATTCAACAACCATAGTACACGATCTATGGCTGCCGGCAGATACAATGTACCCAGAGTCACCAATTATTTTGGTGACAGGACCCTTAAAAAACGAATACCATACCTATTGAACAGTCTGCCGACAGACATAAGGAGTGAAACCAATAAAAACAGTTTTAAAAATAAATTAAAAACATATTATTTGGAAATTTGTTAAAGTGCTACCTTTACATGTAATAATAATATGATACCTATACCTGTAAGACTCGCCAGACCTCACAGTCAAACCATTTCAATGGTTTTGTGGGGCTTAGTTTATAAGCTATGTATCTATGAACTTATAATAAATAAATAAAATAATAATAATAATCAATTTTGAAGGTGGCCCTGGATGACCGAGCGTGGCTACAAACCACACTACCCATTCGTATTGGTGGTCTAAGCGTCCGCAAAATTTCCAGTGTCAGATTACCGGCGTTCCTGTCCTCTGTCCCCCGCACCGAAAAGTTAACCCATTAAAAATTATCCCCATCACTGACTTTGAAGTGCCGTGCTTGACTGATGCGGTGAACGCCTGGAAAGTGGCTTACCCAGATACAGATCGGCCCGTGAACCCATCTTCCCAGAGACAGGGGCATGAGCCGCCCTGAAGGTTGGTACGGAATAATCTAATCAATACGTCCGCCAATTCTGGTGATCGTGACCGCGTACTGGCTGTGAGTGAGTGGGAGCCGGGCTTCTGGCTTCAGGCACTTGCGTCACCCAACATCGGCACCATGCTGAGTAATACTACCTTCCGTCTCGCTACATGCCTGCGTCTGGGCGCTCCATCCGGGGCTCCGCATCGCTGTCAGTGTGGTGAAGCTGTCGACTGCCTCGGACACCATGGCCTATCCTGCAGTAGGAGCGCAGGCCGAATGGCACGGCACGCCAGCATTAATGAAATCCTCCGTGATGCTCTTGCCATCACCGGGGTGTCTGCTATTTTAGAACCCAATGGTTTAGCGACGATGGGAGGACACCAGATGGGATAACCATAATGCCCTGGAACTTGGGTAGGCCTTTGGTGTGGGACGCAACTTGTGTCTACATCCTTGCGCCATCTCATCTTCTGAGCACGACGTGTTGTACTGGGGCGGCTGCTGCAGGTGCCGAAAACCCTAAACGGCGCAAATATAATAACCTTCTTGGGAGCTATATATTTGACCTGTTTGGGGTGGAGACTATGTGGCGGCCATGTGGTTCGAGTGCCCATCTTGTTTTTCGGGACATCGCCAAGCGGCTGATTGACTCTTCATGTAATCCGAAGGCTGGTCTATTCTTGGGTCAAAGAATTAGCATTGCCAATATTGCCATACAACATGGCGTTTACAGCATTTACAGCCTAGCATTTGGGTTTAAAAAAAGTTGTCATAAGTATTTCGAAAACCCGATGGTCAGCCCGAGCTGATGCAGTATTAAGGCCTTGGATTAAGGTCATAAACAAATTATAACTCTGATGTTCATGGCTAAAGACGATAAAACTAGAGACGACGCTCTTAATCTGTTCTGAAAAATGGGAAACTTTGAATTTATTCTAATATTTGTAGGAAATTTGGAGCTCTACCTATATTGGAAAGAAGAGACCAACAAGTAGATAATTATGTTGAGAAAGAAACAATAACACTAAACGTTGTAACAAATTTATTTACTTCACTTGATGATTTTATTATTTACCTCAGGGATAAATTTGATTATCGAATCGTCCGCCAACGAATAAAAACCCAGAATCTGACTACAAGGACCTATCTCAAATAACAAGACAAGTCGTAGAAACTCACGCCAGTTTTTGATGGCGCCGTCATTTCAACTGAACGGAAGAGTGAAATTCGAAGTAGAAACCTTTCTTCCCATAAGAACATTAGACAACGCTCTGGTTTATTTTTTTGCTTGAAGACTATAGCTACATTTTGATGAGTTGAGACAAATTTGCAAAGAATTACCTAAAATCTGTTATAAAGACATTAATATGAGAAAGAGTTGGAAATTGAATCTATGCATTTAACAGAATGCTTGAAAATTGTTCATAGTGAAAATGAAGGAAGAAAGAATAGTCTATTGTAAATATATCATATTTTACAAGAAAACAAAATTGAAGTCATTTCCAAATGTAGAAATCATATTGAGTATATTTTTAAGCATGATGGTAACTGCAGTGGGGAGCCTACCCTCTCTATATTAAAACTAATAAAAAAGAATGAAGAAGTACAATGCGTCAAGAGAAATTAACCAGTTTGTAGCTAATGTTCATGTAATTGAAGAAGTGGTTAAAGATTTTGTCCAGCTCAAATCTAGAAGGGTAATAAATACAAATCTTTCCTCTTTAATATTAGTGTCGATTTATTGTTATTGTAGATAAATAAAAATAAATCTAGAACTTTACTTATCTACTTTCTTTGTATATACTAACAATAGTGCTCTGTTTAGAGTTTAGGTCATAGGGGTCCCATTATCCTATTGTGCCCAGGGCCCCCAATAGGTTAAAGACGGCCCTGCTTGCAATTTATTCTGTAAGAACTCACTCCAGTTCTCACCTCTGATTCCGCGGTGAAAACTGTTTTAGGTATTCTGTAACACGATAAAAACTACGCTAGCGCCACTGAGTGATAACATAGTTACTATTTTAGTGAATACCAAATACCTTAGAATAATAACGCATAGAAGGACAGTCTCTATACGCTGTCTATGAAATATTTACGCTACAATAGGTAGTAGGTTATGTGTGAGTGATCGGCATGTAATTACGACCGCTGACACGCACACACACGTAAAAAAATGTTACTAGGAAATATTTTTTTCCCCGATTCTAGGTAAAATGATAATGCATTTGGGCCATAGCACGATTGCTTTTAAAAAATGTTTTTACGGATACAACAGAATTACATTATTTACGCTTTCAGTTGTTAAAATTATTCAAGGTAAAAAAATAAAATTCACAAAAAACCTGAATATCGCCAAAAAAAACCGCAGATCCATACAGCTACATTAATAAATAAGTTTTCCGATTTTTACGAACATAAATGTATGGATCAGCTGTTGGTTTCTACCAGAATAATACAGTAGACTCCAACAATGTTAATGTTTAGAATTATGGGTAATTTTTCCGTACAACACTGACAACACTTCATTGTAATAAATTAGGTTAAGAAATTTTTTATTCGGAGATCGATTTACGTAAAAGTAATAGATATAATGTTACTATTTACATGTGAAATGTAATTTTATCACATTCTTTATGTTTACCGGTTGTCATAGCACAACCGGTAAACATAAAGAATGTGATAAAATTACATTTTATTGAAGCAGTATTTTACGCAACAAACCGTCATTTTAAAATATTTCTTGCGAGCTGTGTTTAACGGAGCGTGACCTTGAGCACTGACGGCTCGCTGCGACTACTTAACCATTTATGGTAAGGTATGAATACTCGTACTTTTGAAGCTCTTACTAGGTTTCTATGCGTTATTATTCTAAGACCAAATACCTTTCACTTCAGGTAAGTGAAATCGGAAATGAGATAGGATTCAAATTCGCGGGTGAATTCTTACAGAATTGCACTCCTGAACTTCGGTTCGTAATCACCAACCCGCATTGAGCAAGCGTGGTGATCAATGCTACCTTCTATGAGAAGTGCCCACGGGACATAGTAGGCAACAAAAAAAAATGTAAGCAGGCATTGATTGAGATTACCTAATAGTATTGTAGCTCACTCTTGCACAAACGCACTAGCCCGTAGTTGTAACTGCGAACCACACACCAAGGCTGAGAATGTAAAATACCTGGGCATAATAATCGACAAAAATCTAAAATTTCAAGACCACATAACCACTCTTAGTAACAGATTACGGAAACTAATTTATTTGTTCAAAACAAATTGTTGCTGATCAAAATATTATAAAATCACTGTAGTTTACCCTTGCTCAATCTATAATAAGTTACTGTATCACCTCTTGAGGGGGAGCTCCAAAAACTACCCTAATAGAAATTGAAACTGAAAGTGTCGTCTTTTCGACCGTATCGCTACCCATCTGAACAGTTGTACAAAGAAACTGAAGTCCTGACAGTACGTCAACTATTTATATTGAACACTCTGCTGAAACAGCAGAGGTTTAAGTTTATAACCCAACGCTGTCCAGGGGGAAAAGACGATATGACCCAGTGGAGCGCCGCCATCATCTACGTCACAAAACTATTTTTGCAAGGCGTTTCTTTTGCTATCTAGGTGGCTACTTATACAATAAAGTTCAGAAGCAGTTACATATCTATAGTCTCACAAAGAATAAATGCAAAAAGAGGCTAACTGACTGGCTACTAAAATTAAACTATAATGATATAGAAGACATCTTTATAATGACCTAAATACACAATCACACACTCTCACACACTCACACACCCACACAATCACCCATACTACACATCTACTAACATCCGTCTCGCATATGGTACTTAACCTAGATTTAAAGCAAAATAAATAAAATCTATGAAAGTGTTAAGATTCCTTACTACATTCTGTCAGTTTAATAAGTACATCATTTAAAAAATGAAAATGTAAAGGGGTGGGATCCTGGTGTCCTGAAACACAGGCCGCAAGCCTAGCTTAGGCACCAGTCTCCCACACACAATATATACGTACTTACCTGAATTGTGTGTAATTACCTGAACAATTTTAATTGATGTATATTGTGGTGATCAGAAAAATAAAGTTGATTGATTGATTGACCCGCTCTTCTCTTGGCAGTAGCAACATTTCCATGTAATGGCGGTTGATTATATTC
Source organism: Charanyca ferruginea (assembly GCA_947361185.1). Classification (NCBI taxonomy): domain Eukaryota; kingdom Metazoa; phylum Arthropoda; class Insecta; order Lepidoptera; family Noctuidae; genus Charanyca; species Charanyca ferruginea. The sequence goes on along the minus strand of OX376059.1, from coordinate 11,284,087 downwards.
GAACAGACTTTATTGACTTAATAAACTGTTGGTCCTTTATTTTAATTGTAGGTACCTATTAATTTACATTCCTAGGACATGGTTTTAAATTTAATTGTTTTATTTATCATCCTCATTGAATTTGATCCCTCGATATTTCAGAATATGCTTAGGCGTTGGATACAACTTAGAGCTTGCGAGTTTTATGTGTTAAATTGAATCTCAATATTTGATGACGTTCGTACACTCAAAGAAATAATCAGCCGAACTATTTACGCTATTTCAGAAATAACTCAACTTTGGGTGCAATTAATAGTTATTTGTTATACAAGAGTGCAAAGTTGCTTTTTAACCGCGTGTTCAATTTTGATGACCGAGCAAGCGAAGGATTCTAAAATTGAATCACGAGCGCAGCGAGTGATTCAAAATTAGAATCCTGAGCGTTAGCGAGGGAATCAAAAGAGCACGAGGTGAAAAATCTTTGCACTCGAGTGCAACACGTAACTTTTCATTCCACCTCAGCGAGGAAATGACTAAATGCAAAAAAAAAACGTTTACAAAGTCTGAGTTTTTAACAAATTAAAAAAAAGTTGTATGATATATTCGGCACCATAGAGGTAGCAGTAAATAGGTTTAATGTTTTTTTTTAATTCACAAACTTAGTGCACACGATGTTCTAAATTCAATTTACTTTATCCTCTAGAGAATAAAAACGGCTTTTCCACTCAGATATTGAAGATAAATTTACTTTATCCTCTAGAGAATAAAAACGGCTTTTCCACTCAGATATTGAAGATTAAAAATACTCTATCCGAGATGGTGGGATGAAAATAAAATTTGTCAAATAACTACAAAACTGATTTGGTTGTGTACGCAATATCAGTTATCTTAATTTATGTTTAGTTTGTAGTAACAGAACTTTTGGTTACTATCAACTTATTTAGTGTTAACAAACTAGCTTAGCTATAGACACAACACCTGTAGTGCTAATTACTCAACTAATTTGGTCCAATTCTGACAATGGCATCCACGAGAAAACCGTATAAGTCTTAAATTTGTATTAAGTATGTGCGCGATTTGTTACGCGATTTCTCCGGCAAACGTAAACCGATTTTGAAAATTCTTTTTATTATGGATAGGGTATGCTTCAGGGGTGGTCCCATATAAATTTTATCGAAATTGATTCAGCACTTTTTGAAAAATCAACAAATACCCAAAAATTTTACATAGACGACGTTTTAGTTTCATCAATCTTTGTAGTAGTTAACTTTCAATCTCTTCTTAATAGATTTGGATGAGAAGGAGGTACTAAAAAGCGGAAAATAAAAAGCTTTTTACAAAAAAGACAACCGCCTTCAAAAAGTGAAAAATAACTTTAGCACAGAACACACATTGACTTTAGTTTCGGAAGTCGGTGGCAATACAAAACAACAAACAGAACAAAGCCACTAAATTTCGAAACTAAAGTCAATGTGTGTTCTGTGCTAAAGTTATTTTTCACTTTTTGTAGGCGGTTGTCTTTTAGTAAAAAGCTTTTTTATCAAACTATTTAGTTGCTATCAATTCCAACCACTTATTAATCAGATACCAACTTCTTGTTAACATTTGACCAAAAGTTAAGTTATATTTAACTTAATTTATTAACAGCCTTAATTTATTAACAAACAAAGGTTTCGTCACTACTTGCCTAGTTGTTTGACTGATAAATGGTGTAAGGAATGCGGCACTTCTTTAATGAAACTTTTGATGTAAAGAACGTAACCCTTTATTAAACAGTAATAAAACTCTTGCCTTGCTTGTCAAACGCAACCAAAATCAACGCAATAAGTGTGCAAGTCGCTAAGTTTTTAGGTTAAAGAGTAAAAGAGTTACGGATCGATTTTTTGGTGAAAGCGAGGTTTAGCATAAACTCTTTGGTGCAGCCAAAGAGTGTTTGTAAAAAAAACTGTCACACATCGAAAGGGCGAGTTTTACTAGACATGATGAGCGACTTTGAGGCGGCGGCTTCGGCGGCAGAGACAACCGCAACCTCAATGGATGTTTATTTGAAATCGTGGGTTCTTGCCGTGAGTATGGAAAAGTTTAAAGGTAAGTACATTTTATATTTATCACATAAACGTTGCAGGACGCCCTCGTATATACATATAATTACAATTTAGTTTTCTCTCACAGTGAACCAGAGTCGCCATGGTCGAGCAATAGTACCCAAGAAGCAGTGATAAGATTGCAAGACCCTCAAGAAACTGACATAGGCGAAAAAATATTATAACAAACTAACTATAACAGTTTTTCAGTTGCGATCTCTGGGTTTTATTATTAGTTTAATAATAAAACCCAGAGATCGCAACTGAAAAACTGTGGACAGTTATTGGACCATGACTACTAAAATCCGATTGAGCCTTTACAATATAGTAACCAGATAACACAACAATATTATGGTGAATTTAAAGTGCTCAATCAGCCAGGAGGCATATTTTTGGTATGTACAAACAAAACATTATTATGTTTATTATAGTTATGTAATGTACTCATAAATAACAATACACCTTAACATAGTCTTCACTGATTTATCATAACACAGCTGAAGCCGTTATTTACTTAGTTTAAAAATTATAATGTTTTAGCTTACAAAATTACTCTAAATAATTAGAAACAATAACATTTTCGTAATTTATTGTTTACAGTTCTCAAAAGATTACAAAAGTTTTTACCCTGAAAATGACCAGAAACTGACCGAAAATTGGCTTTTAATAAAATCAAAAATTATTGAGCCAAAAAACGTTCTGATGCTTTTTTAAGAGACACCTTTAGAGACTTTGAGCATGGTAAATATTGCGAAATACTACTTTCTGATTTTATAAATATAGTCAAGTGTGCTTCGCCTCAGACTGTTTATTGTGGTTAAATAAAATAATATTTTAATTTTTAAAATAAAGTATTAATTAAATATTATAATATAAACTATCTACTTACTAACCGCAAATTTACTTAACTTATGTTATATATATAAATTGTTTAATATAACAAATAAATGTTGTTTAAAGATTATTTAGGGGTTGAATGTTACTTTGTTCAAAATATATTTTTAAATAAGTATTTTAGATATTACCATTATCATTACTTTCATGTAATAATGTATACTAAATTAAAGAAAATAAACAAAATTGTATAAAAAACATACTACGTTTTATTGTTTACTACCCAACCAGTTTTTCAAAGAAATGTAATTAATCGTAACCAAAATGTAAACATGTATGTATTTGTATACATATCAATATTTGGGTTTATCGGACTCTTGGGCAAGTAACTATTTTCTGTGGAATTTATTTTAAGCAAGATTATTTATTATCGAATGGTGACTTACTTAAATACCTCAAGTTGGTACCTACATATTATACCCATGCAAATAACTCACTTGATTGACCACGTTTTCTTATAGTTAAATTATACACCATTCGAAATGAAACAAAATTGTATAGAATAAATTTACTTGAAAAAATACTTACCCAACACCCAAATATTGATTTGTAGGCATACATGCTTGCATTTTGGTAACTAAAAACTAAATAAATTTAGTTACTAATATCTAAATAGGTTAAGGTACTGACAACTTAACTATTATGTTGTTAACAACAATTGAAGAAGAAGAAATAGTTACACTTAGAAGTACACAGTTTAAGATTTTTAAGATTTTATGATTTATTTATTGAACAGAAAATAGTTGTACAGTCAAACACTTACAAACAACACCATGCGTATACAATAATAGCGTATTACAGTTTTGTAACCATTAGTGTTTTAAATGCAGTCTTTGTATGAACTCTGGTATCCAAAGAAAGATTTAACTTATGTTATGGATACCAGCATTCTCACAATAAATCAACATATCTGGTTGCATCAGAAGACGATATCAAGAGTGGCGCAGTATACAAGAGAGGAAGCCTTTAGTGGAATGTGTGTAAGTGTCGTGAAAATGTTAAATGGTAATGCATGAGTGAGGAAGGATTGTGAGTTTGTGTGTTTGTGTCTGAAGGATCCTTCATCGTACTAGGTTAACTTATGTCTAAGGAAGTAATGCTTAACTTGATAACTTTATAAGATTTTCCGTTTCTTCGTAGCTCTGCGCTTGTAACCACCTTTTTACCCTAACTTTCAATTCGTAAAAAGTAGTGGGGTATATAGAGCAATGTTTGTCAATTCTATTATTCAGCCGACTCCGAGGTCTAGGAAAATACCTATACACCTCTTTCTACAGTCCAGCTTAGCAATTGTATAATCTATAAAAGAGCCAACAGCGTCTTCGGTCGATTTGAACTTTCTGAAGCCATACTGGTTATCAGCTAATAGATGGTTCGATTCCAGAAAACTGATCAGTCTGTTGTTTAAGATTTTCTCTAATATCTTTGATAGAGCAGGTAATACAGATATAGGTCTATAATTATTGACACTGTGTCTGTCGCCACTCTTGAAAATTGGGCGAACAAGGGCTTTTTTAAAAGCTTTGGGGAAACAACCAGATTTTATGGAGCAGTTGCAATGTGTGATAATCGATACAAGTGCATGGGAGCAAGATTTTAAAAGTCGGGGTGTTATTCCATCCCATCCCATTGCCGCATCCGATTTTAGTCCCATTATGACTCTTTCAACCTCCGCTTCGTCGGTGGGTAAAAGAACGAAAGATTTGGCTGTGCGTCGCATGAGGGTTCTCTAATTGACAAGTTAGGAGTCATTTTTTTTGCTAGATTTTCGCCTATAGTTGCGAAGAAATTGTTTACTTTATTGATCGACGATAAGTTGTCAGGTGTCAAGGTCAGGAGTTCAGTAGGAGAAGTTACTGTTTGGTGCATATTTGCAATGTTTTTTATGGCTTTCCAAATAGCTTTGGGGTTTGTTCCCGCTTTTAGTAATTCTGTTTTTTCATAGGCAACTTTTAAGTTTTTTAGCAGCTTGTTGCAGAAATTCCGATATCTGGTGAAAGTAAGTTTGAGGGTAAGGTTATTTGGACTTTGTAACAGGTTTCTACCCATTTCATTTCGGTTGCGAATGCAGCGAAGCAACCCACTGGTTATCCAGGGCTTGATGATCCTGAGCCTAGAGGGTATGCGAACACATTCAGAATTTTTCTCTATGACCGAGCCAATGGCGGATATCAGCATGTCTGCAGCTATGTTTGCATCATGAACATCAAAGATTGGATTGAAATCCATATCTGAAATTTCTGATATAACAGACGGGTAATCAACTACAACGCGATTTGATTTGAGAGTAGGGTATAATACGGAGGATTTTATATTAAGAAGTGTCGGCTTGTAATCAGTAATATATGTATCAACGACTAGAGTAACAGTTTTTAGGTCGGTCTTGACCACTACATGGTCTAAACAGTTTGTGTCACGGGTAGGAAACAGATGTGAAGGAAGAAGACCATGACTGGCAGTTAAATTTAAATATTCGTTGGCTGGTTGTCCTAGGTTACTCGGTATTATATTAATGTTAATATCACCCAGTAAGTTGTTAAATCCAATCAGGAAGTGGTCAATATTCCGGACAGATGGTGAGCGATAAAGGGCAATTATATATAAGTCAATATTTTTAAGATAGCATTGCAAACAGCTGACATCCGAAAGTTGGGGTTCTGTCACAAGGTGCGGCAGATCGGACCTTACGTAGATTATAACACCATCATTTTGATTCTTAGGCACGCTCGTATAGTACACAGTATAACCCTCAAGTGGCGGAACCGACATGGTTAGTAACCAACATTCCGATAATATAATTAAATCGCATGTTACTTTAATGCTCGCTAAAAACAGTCTCAAACTGTCATAATTACAATGAACGCTGCGAATGTTTAATTGCAATATCTTAACGGAGTTTATTGTATTACCTAGAAAGTCTGTGCACAATTCGGGCTTGCAAACATAAGCCTGAGTCACACCATAAGTGTTAATCTCATCTGAAATAGAACTAATGTCAGTCATTTTTAAACGATGTTGAATAGTGCACACGGTAATGAATCATATCGGTGTTCATAAAATTCGCAGCTGAGTCAAGACTATTACATAATAACCAGGAAGACGCGCGTATGTATTTAGGCAAGTTACTAACAAACATTCCTAGTTTAGTGTATAAAAAAGTGAAACTTAACTCTTCTTTTACTGCATGACTTGTGTTGAGTGTGTGTGAGTATAGTGTAATGTGACAAGGCTTAATCGTACAACTTACATATTTTAATTTACATATACTGACTGATCGAACAAACATATTTTTTACGTATTGACACAAGTAACAATAATAACAAAAATACCAAAACAAAGCATCAATCAAATTACAATAGTAACAAAAATACCAAAACAAACTATCGTTTACGGGCTGTATGGGTTTACGGATTGCTTTTAATTTTAATCAAAAATAACACGTTTTATATTTACTACTGCAATGTACAAAAAATAAAAGAACAAAAGATAAAAGAACACAATTACTCAATTGTTTTCTGCAGTTTCTTGAGACAAGATGGAGAATTAATAATAACAGATTTATAGCCTTCCTTTTCGCGAAGAAAAATCTTTCCGTTTTGAAACCAGCAAAATTGATAGCTGTTAAGTTTAGCAAAGCTACGTGCATCGAAAAATAGCTTCCTCATACTGTCTGGAAGATGCTCAGCAACGTAGATTGGTTTAGATTGGCCGCCAAATTCGATGTGTCCAGTATTTAGTTTTTCCGACGTTGTTCGGTTTTTATTGAACGTGCGAGCGGCATCAATAACCTTTGTTTTTATCAGTGCTGTTATGAATTCAGCTATAATCGGTCTATTAAATTCTTTTTTACCTGGCAGCCGGTATATGTCGCGGATTTGTGGTGAATCCACCTGAGCCTGGATTGCACTACAGGTTTTCAGCACTATGGCGGTGAGGTCAGCACTGGTCTCATTTTCACTGGATGGGACATTTCTCAACTCAATGGCTGATGAGCGGGAACCCTTTTGCAAGTCTTCAACTCGTCTTTCTAATTCCAAAATATAATTATCCTGATCCGAGCGCTCCTTTTCCAGGTTATCCACTTTTATTTTTAGACTATCATATTCTCCGTCCATGAAATGTCTCCACTTCGCAGTTTCATTATAGTTTTTTTGCATCTCCTTAAATTCGTTTATGAATTCCATAATATCAGACGTGAGGCGCTTTAGCATGCTGTGCTGGTCTTTTTTCCAGGATGTCAGCATATTCATTATTCTAGTTTCAAAAGTTTCCGAGTCGCCATCAGGAGAGAAGCTAGACCGTGGGCATCTGTTCCTAGATGTAACATTTATAAACTCCAGGTTTGGTTCAGCTTGGGTGGCTGTTATGTCAGGAGAGGCTTTAACTTGTTGTATTTCAGCCACAGGAGTAGCCGGAGGTGAGCGCTGTATGCGAGGCATTTTATAAAAACAATTGAAATGTAATAAAAACAACACAAGAACCGGTTTGTTGTTTACGTAGCAGGCGACATGCGCGCTCGAACACTCGAGGTAGGCATACGTTGACGTCACTCACAGTGTTTGGCGCGAGCCACAACTGAGGTACGCGGTCGCTATTTCGATGCGAGCGCACACGCACGGTTGGCTCAGTACGTATGGCGCGCGGTTAGATGCAGCACGTAGGCGGGTTCGAATCCCACCAAAAAAATATCTCCAATCACGGTGCACAGAAGTCCCAGAGATCACTTTGTGAACACAGGTGAACACACAGTTTATAGTCTATCCTTTTCTAGGGCGGAGTTAAGTCTTTCAGAGCCCTCAGGAAGAAATGAGATTTGGTAATTAGGTAAATGGGCCAATGAGAATTTTAGAAATGTAATTTACACTGATATTTGTGTCACAACACGATACGCGTCTTGCTCCGATAGCACCAATGTTCGCACTCACTAGATATATTATTTGGCTACAAACAGCTAAATTAGTCAAACATTGATGCTACTATAAGGAAAGTAGTTTGTTTAATAATAACAAAACATTTAATGCTGTGTTGGCCAACAAAAATGTTACAAATTCCTAAACAGTTAGGTTGAAAATAGTTGAATATTTAATTAATAATTACGAAAATGATGTCGCTGAATTTAATTGTTTGTTCTGTTATTGGCGATGAAACATTTAAGTTGAGTGCAGCGTCTAACACTTTTGCAACAGTAACCACTTAGTGAGTTTTATGTAACTCAAATATTTTGGCTATAAATATCTGAACACAAACAGCAAAACTTGGTTTGGTTGTATGTCATACATAGTTCGCAAGTCCCTATTTTTCGGTTGGCAGTAACCAAAAATTTGATTGCTGTTAAGTAAAAATTTCTTTCAGTGTAAAACGTCAAAGGATGCATGGATCTGCATCTGGGTCGTCGCTGCTTAGACCCGACATTATAACCATTACTTGGGTGCGCATTTAGCCTTGTCAAAACGAACGACTCGTGTTTTTTTTGCTTCACTCACTCTCTCAGTATTCCGCGCGGTCTATCTGCCTTTTGTTTCATAATCTAAGGCATTCACCATTAAGATCTGCACTAAAAAATAAATTCTTCGAAAATCGAACTGGCCACCACAAGTAGAATATAAATAAAAGAAAAATAAATACTTTGATTTTAGTACTATTGCTTTTTATTGTCTCGTAAATGGTGTGAAAAGTAGAGTATGCTCCTCGGGGATAAAGGTGTCTTCGTCTTGGGCGACCTTAAATCCCGCGCTGCACTCAGGATTCTTGTCTTAACTCCCTCGCTTTGCTCGGGAGTCAACTCTAAACTAACGTTAACGCCAGAATCCTTCGTTTTGCTCGTGATTCAATACGGCGCCCGCACCATAAGACACTACTTTATCCCCTTGGTGCATAATCTACTATTATTCAATGTTGTCGTAAGAGGCAACACAAAGGAAAGTGGAAGGCAGAGCATAGGTGTTCAACCGTACAAAATGTTATCTACCTCATCGTCTAGTCTTAAATCATTTTACTGTTTATTTTTTTATAACTTAACCAGAATTAAATATGTATTAAAAATTTAAATAATAAATATGTATGATTAAAAAATGGGGGAACCTCATAGGGCATCAATAAAGGCCTACCCAACTTTCAGGGCATTATTATATCCCATTGTCGCGTGGGAATCCATCAGGTTCACCCTGGGCGGAGCAAGAGCACGACAGATAATGTCATTAATGCTGGCGTACGCCATTTGAGCCTGCGCTCTACTGTAGGACAGGCCATGATGTCCGAGGCAGTCCACAAATTTAATCTAAATAAGTAATAAATGAGTTGAGATGCGAGTTGCCCAAGACCGGGTTGGTTGGCAATCCCTGAGGGAGGCCTACGTACAGCAGTGGACGGCAATCGGCTGATATGGTGATGATAATTAGTTTGAGTTATTACTCACTTGCTCGGACTCACGCACTAACGACTCACTCAATGAACACAAAAATATCTAGTTATGACTGACACCTATATTAAACCTATAAATTGTGAGGCACTGTTCCGTTTTATTTAGCCTGCTTTCAATATTATTTCCATATTTAAAAAATGTAAAAAACCACAGGACCTAGAAACGTACAAAAGTACCTGTAACTGCATGTGCAATACTCAAAGCTAAACTAACATGAATTCATTATAAAAGGAAAAACTTAAAAAAATTATCACCGAACTTATATATCCACCGAACTAAAATACATAGGTACCTACTCGTATTTCTATCTAACGTAAAATCACGATCACCTAACCCACATAATTGTATCCCTATAAGTGCCACTTATTACTGCAATCTTGTGTCTATCAATTAGTACTTTATTCGATGTGTGTGTAGATTCGACTAACCGTCGCACCATTGGCACTTTTAACCAGTTTTCGCTATTAGTCGCGTTTATAAGCTTATTTAAGGATTAACTTACCTGTGTGAATAACAGTATTCAGTCGGTGTTGAAATACATAGGTGCAGTGTAGATAACTTGACGCCCAATCTCCACTCTGCTTTATTTGTAATTAAAATACGAGTTCAATTTACGTAATCCCTCTTTAATAACTGGCATAATGTTATCCAAGATTTTAATATCCATATCAGTGATTGTTTTGTTACTTCGATATAGAAGTGTATTTAAAAGTGAATTTATAAAAATAAAATTCCATCTTAAAATGTCGCTTTATTATGTGTTCCTGGCATTAATTGCGACTATAGTTATACCAGTTTTGTTGTTTAAACCGAAACATCACAGCAATGGATTGTAAGTACAAATTAATAAAAATAACCTCATGAACAGAGTATTGGGGCGTAGGACACTCTGCGCTACACGATGGACCAACGATTTAAAGAAGGTGTCTGGCATCTGATGGTTGCGTTCTGGCTTGCCCAAGACCGAGTTGGTTAGCGATCTCTGGGGGAGACCTACGTTCAACAGTGGACGGCAATAGGCTAATATGTAAGTAAAAAAAAAAACCAGTGCGTTGCGAATTCTTGAGCGGTTATTACTACTAAATACATACAGATCTAAAAAGTCATAACATAAACTTCATAGTCTATTTTTAAAGGTGTTTTTTTTATATTTTTTGTAAAAAGTAATAGAATAAAACTTTAAATAAGTCATGTGAGGTTATCAGTGTTTTAAAATAATAACCCTGTATTATAAACTGTTATTAAACATAAACATGAAATGATTGAATGACGCTAATTCAACCAATCACAGCAGCAAGCATAAGATGTGATACTAGATAATAAGATAGTAGACCTACTAGTTGTAGGTTTAATCAGGCTTTCAAATGTTGGCAATAAGAGTGCATGTACATGTCCCCCAAAGTGCAGGTTACTACGATGTAAGGATACCATAGAATAAAGACAGTTGGCTATTACACGATCATAAATTATGGTATTTTTCGACTGTAAAAACGGAGATCTCAGTTTTCCCCGTATAAGTAATCGGGTGAGTAGGTAGGTAATACCTACTTACATGCTTACAAAACTTCCGAACCAAATACATTTTAGATAGAAAACCATTTCTTCAACGTCTTTTTGTCAATAAGTCACGAAAACATCTAGGTAAATTTGTGATTTATGACGAATCTTTTTATTGATTCATTTTAGGTTCACCGCAAACCTGTTGAAACATATTACGAAAATATACGGATTAGAATGGTATCTACGTAATGGGGAAATATTAGCGGAAGACCGAGGAGCTGTCATCATAAGCAACCATCAGTCAATTCTGGACATTGGTGGTATGTCACTTATTCTTGTCACGACATTGTCTTCATCAGTCATGGAACTGGAAAAAATGCTGCAAGAACTGTGCAATGCCAGCCTTGAGGTTGGACTGAAGATAAACATGTCAAAGACTAAGCCCATGACCAACAGCTCAAACATTAACATGCATATTGATGGAGCGAGATGCACTATGTCCAGGAATACACCTACTTGGGCCAAGTGATTTTCTTCCAAGCAAGGCATGGCCAGGAAGTTGCCAGACGCACGGATAATGCCTGGAAGAGCTACTGGTCCATGAAAGAGCTATTTAAGGGTGATTTACCTATCCCCTTAAACCGCAAGAGTAGTATTCTATTGGGCATGCTACCCCACCTATCGCGCAGTCGTTTGACTGCGCGACAGCTGGTGCAGAATGCCCAATAGTATACGGATAACTTTAACCATTCTGAGTTCATGGATCTACAAAGTTTGTTGCGCGATAGGTGGGGTAGAATGCCCAATGGTATACGGATAAATTTAACCATTCTGAGTTCATGGATCTACAAAGTTTGTGGGTGTGATTAAGATTTAACTTAGTCATTTTGACATGCGTTTCGTGGTTAGAAACTGTTGTTTTTTGTCTTGACTTGTCGGTTTTTGTAATGCGCTTCAACAATGGAAACGACTTGTTGGTTTTTGTAATGCGCTTCAACAATGGAAACGACTTGATGAATTTGGCACGTATTTCACTTATTTTTTTTCACTCAACCGTTGTTTTTACGAGAAAGTACTTACCTTGAGGAGTTGGTGACGGCAGGCGGAGCAAAAGATGTCAGCGAAACGGCAGCTGGTCAGCAATTAACACCGAAAGTAATAACAACTGGTAGCTTTATACTACTAACGAATTAGCGTTCGCAATGTACTTCTTGAAGACTGTATCCACACTTGAAAACTGAAATTCGACTGTGTTGTTTATAAGTCGATATGATGTGATAATCCACTATATTATAAATAGTTGTAAACCAATAAGTTATAATGAATAAATCAACCATTTTTCATAAACGTATTATATCAACGTAAAAATGATGAGTTAGGAATAAATGCACAAACAATCGACTCGAATTCGTATGGATTGTTGATGCAGTGAAAAAACTTAGGGTTGACAAACTAAACTCGTGCTCGCGACTGCGTGTGCGATCTAGGATGAAAAGTAATTCATGTCCATCTTCAGATCATGGTCTACCCATGTGATGTGGTGTGATGTATGGTATGGTTTTTTTTATGCACTACTTTTTTCAGGAACGAAAGGTACCTTATGTCCGTTTCTGTACACCTGACATCATTATATGCCGGTTCACTGGTTAGGTTTGAAAAGGTAAAAAACAAAACTTACTTTCGCATTTATAATAATATTAAACAAGCAAAGATATTTATTTCCAGAAAGTAAAGGTGTATGCATGCCATCCTTACCTAAGATAGCTGATTTATGCAAGTGTGACTTTGCTGACTAAAAAAAAAAAGGTTAACTAAAGTTCAATAAAACTGCCAAATAAGTATTGTGAAATATCGATATATGAAATGGATACTTTATTGGAAAAAGGTCTTATAATTATTGTTAATATCTGGCTCATATGATTATTTTATAATCTAGTGAATAATTTGTGTTTTGTATAAAAGCTTAATATTCTAAAACATAGGGTTTCATAATCAAAAGCAACAGTGCGGTGGTTGACGGATTCATAAACGCGAAATAAACGTTGCTAATTTGGGGAAATAAAGGTAAAATATTTTAACATTTTATAACGCGTGGAAAGCGTATTACATTTTAAATTATCTACTTAATAAAAATAAATGTATGTTTTCTTTCAGGAAGCGTTATTTACATGGAATCGTGTTGAAAAGGATGGTTTGGAATTTGGTCTGCGGTAGATGTTAAAGCGAAATCACTATCTATCAATAATTTGAGGAAACAAAAAGGTAAATATACAAAAAAATTCATAAGTAATAAACGGGAACCGATCACTTTTCCGAAATGTTTTTTTCCGAATTTCATTTTACCGAAAACTATTGACCGATGACTTTTTTGCTATATGCATTATTTGACATATTTTTATATCATCGAAGTATCATGTGTCATAAGTATTATTTTACCGAACTATTTTTCATCGATTTACAAATTAACTTTTTGCTATTGGCCGAAGCCTCTTTTCAACTTTTTTCATTTGCCAAATGATTTATTTGCCATATTTTCACCACACCGAAACAACATTTTACAGAATACTAGCGGGCCCGGCAGACGTTGTCCTGCCTGAAAATAAAAACAAGTCCTAGAACTACAACGCCACCTATCGTGTCCAATTGTGAATCTAAACCATTCACAAATCCACTGGAACACACACAAAACATTTCATCAAAATCGGTACAGCCGTTAAGGAGGAGTTCACTTTCATACACATGCACAGAAGATTTTTATAAATAAGATTACCTGGTAGTATTATCAATATAAAATAAAATAGTGTCATAAAAAATCAATAGGCTACAAAATTTTAGTGACAGAAACGTATCGCTGCAAAACCGACTTCACGCAGTCTTGTCTGCCCTACTCCTAGAGTGTAATTTAAGCCCGCGTAGGCGCGGAGCGGTGGTGAGCATTAAAACCATTTGCGACGATAAGCTCGCGTGGGGCCGCGCAGACCCCGCAGCGCCGGAGCCATGACAGAAACAATGCTTGTGCATGTTGCATGCCTGCTTGCATGTTTCATGCTTGTTTGCACGCTGCATGCTTGCTTGCATGCTGCATGCTTGCTTGCATGCTGCATGCTGCATGCTTGCTTGCATGCTGCATGCTTGCTTGCATGATGCATGCTTGCTTGCATGCTGCATGCACGCAAGCAAATAGCAGAATGAAGCAGATATAAAATAGTGTGCACAAACTATCTAGGCGTTTGATGAAATGAAAATATGGTAATTAAAACAGTGGCACAATGAATGTTTGGAATCATAATACTTCGAACAAATGTTATTCGACTAAGTCTAACTTCGGTAAAAAGTTTATCGACCAAATGAAACGTCGGAATAACGAAAAAAATCGAATTGATAATAGGTCAACTGATACAGTGGCAGACGTAACTTCGATGAAGTAAAAAAAAACGAAACGATAATAGTTGAAAAGTTTTAGGTGAAATGAAATTCGGTCAAATATTTTTCGACCTTATGATAGGTAACCGTAATAAACAGAGGTAATGCAATAATATAATGTTTTATGGTAAGTACCATCTACATAATTAAATTGTAAGTATATTATGTTTGTTATTTTCAGAAAACGTTTTTAAAAAACTTTAGGTTTGGTTTGGAAATCAACGTAAATAATTTTGATAAATAAAAGGTAAATATAGTACTTAGCATTTTTCTCACAAGAAATAAGCAGAGGAAATAGTGTGATGTCGGAATTAAATAGTTTGTGTGTTATTTTCAGAAAGCATCTGATTGACTGTTGGTTATGATTTTCTACTGAGATCACACAAGAATATTTGCATTTGCAACGCTGAGCGTACAGGTCAAAAAGCTAAGCTGGAAAATCGATCACAATTACTAGATGCCTGTAGTACATTAATTGGTATTTAAGGTATTTATTGTTCTGTACCAATTGGAAGGTTGAAAATCTAAAGGATCCAAGCCATTTTTTGTGTCCTGTGTTGTAATTTGTCTATTGTTAGTAATTTTCGTGAAAAATATTACTTAAAATTAAAAAAAAACTGCTACATACATCCTTTAGATTTTCAACCTTTCAGTATGCTTAGGTATACCAAATTCTGTTGACTATAGTACCTACCTACGTTTATGTTTATACATTTATAATTTCATCAAAAATGCCTCATTGCTCGGTTTGCGATATTTATGTAGATAGTCGTTGCTGGACCAGTCACTTACGAACTATTAAACACAAAAATAATAGTACATTGCCTATTTATGAATACGTTGAAATATTACGTTCATCGTTAAAAAGGACGTATTATTAGTTACCGAGTTATTGCATCCAAAGATGAAGCAAATAACTTTCCAGAAACATTTTTAGTAATATTCGCGAACGGGTTAAATCTTTAATCGATCTTTCATTAAAAAAACATATTGCAATAAAAAATAATTTTGAACTATTTTCCTTATTTCTATTATACAAAAATGGTTTGCAAGAAATCAAATCTTTTGCCACAAAAAAAAATTCCATACATTTTAATTATGATTTGAATACTATTTATGAAACGGTTGTCACGTTCTTGTTAAAAAAAAAATAAAGAATTTGAGCAGAGAGACAGTGGTTGGACATTCTTGAGTAATTTACATTTAGAAGTCAATGATAAGTATCAGCCACTTAGTGGATCTTAGGATGGAGTTTTATAAAAAACAAAAAGCGTGTTTGAATATTCACAATAAACGTGCCTGTAATCCTGAAGTCAACCGTAGACAAAATAGTGTGTTTAAATTCCATAAATATGAAATATTCACACAAAGTATAAACAAAATTGCATTATCTAGCAACGATGATAAACGCGCAATCTAGTTGTAAGATCGCAACCAAAGCATGGGGTCATTGCTTAATTTTAAAGTAAGTAAGTAATTTAATTATATATTGCTTTTGTAACTGTTCAACTTAATGGTACAAGAATTGAAGGATTAAGCCTTCTGACTAGAATAATAATTATGTCCTAGTATAGTTACTATTCTGCATAGTTATGTAGAAAGTACATAAGTGTAATTCAAGTTTATTAAATGAAGTTAAATATTCATTTATATTGTTATATTTGTAAACATAATGTTTAATTATTGAAGCATTAAAATTATGAGGGAAATGGGTTCATATCAATAATTCGCAGGTATCGTCGCAGGGCGGTGTTAGTTTACGAAACCGAAATATGATATTGCATGCTAATGCAAGCTTGCTATTTTTTGTTTGAGGTTTCAAGTTCATACACGCTTCAACTCAATATTCGAACGACTTTAATTTCATGATAAGTCAGTGGTATTTCACCTTTATTGTTAGGTAGAAAAATTTATCTCATAAGAAACAACCATCTAAATATTTCGTGATGAGTAGGTAAACTGCATCGACGCGGGATAAAACTGATAAAAATATCAGTTGTTGATCTTTGCAATAACAATACAAGTGACTGTGATAGTGATAGCGAGAACGTCATAATAATAGTAATAATAATAATAATAGTAATAGTGTTATGGACGATACGGAATCGTTAGTTAAGAAAATTTCAAAATCTTTGATAGACAGTGATTATTAATTTTATATTTTTGGTTTTAGTTATTTTTAATTATATGTTTATAAATAAATACTGAATCATTGGTTAGGTAAATAAGGTAATTTTTTGATATTCTCTTTTAATTTGACTATTTTTATTTCGGAACAGTGTAATAAGGTAAACTAATGAAATAAACACAAACATAAGATTAAATGTTTCTTTTATTTACTAAAACCTGGAATACATTTACATTTACAAATTTCAAATGTTTTTTTTTATAAACAACCTATTTTTTAGGATACAATGTAATAAATGTTTAGTTCAATTTAAATCATATTTTCCATCACAGTTAGTTACTTGTTATTCAACACAGAGAAACATTTTTTATTTAAAAACTAACAATAACCTTATAAGTACGTTACATTTATTTAATTACCATTCTAAATACTTTTTTAAACATAGTACATTTTTAAGTGCACATTGTTTAAAATGATAATTACAGTTTAAATCCGAATCTACATTACAGTATTTTTTATACAAAATAAATAAATTAGGACATCGATTTTCATCAATTTCTGATACCTTACATTTTACACATAGATCCTTTATCCACTGCACCTTTTCCAAGCCTTTGACTACAATATTTTTATTTTGTAAGTATGGAACGATGAAGTAGTTGGAATTGAGGTATACTCTAACATCACGAATATGGCAGTGATCGAAATGAGACATATCGGAGCTTGCATTGTTTTTTTTTTATTTGTCTGTAATCCAATAATAACATATCTTGGTTTCTCTATTTGCCATGAAGTTTTAATAGACCAAGTGTGTTTCGTTGTTTTAGGTAAAGTTGGATATTCGTACAGATCCCAATTTCTAAAAATCATCTGGAGCGGTCGGTCTTTCTCTAGCAGTTTTAGCAAACTTATTTTCTCTTTGTTTGACACTTTAACATGCAGTACACGCCAAACAATTTTATTTATTTGAACATCATCTACAACTTCACCGGTATTCAGTTTTACAGCGTTCAGGTTAGTATTGCTTCGTAACAAAATCAATTCAGGTCTACTATTTATCACTACTTTCTTAAAATCTTCTGCAAATTTTTTTTTTTTTTTTTTTTCTATTCTTTATATTAAATAAAATAAATAAAACAAAATAAAAAAGTAACTTTTTTATTTTGTTTTATTTATTTTATTTAATATAAAGAATAGAAATGGCGTGGAGTCAAGGAAGCAGTAAGGAAGGTCATTTACAAATATAATCAATATTACAGGGCCCAGGTGGGAACCCTGCGGAACACCAAAGGTTATGATCATGATTTCTGATTTATAGCCATTGGCCACGACATAAAAGGATCTATCTGTTAGGTAAGAGTGCAGCCACTTAAGAAGAGGACCAGCAAAGCCGTACGCAGCAAGTTTTTGAATCAGCACTTCATGAGGAACTGTGTCTAAAGCCTTGGTGAAATCAGTGTATATAGCGTCGACCTGCTGGTTCGAATCAAGCGAAGCTGCAATATCCTCAACAAGAGCTACTAGATTACTGCAGGTGGATCTTGCAGCAGTAAAGCCATGCTGGTGGTCCCATAGATATTTCCTGAAATAGATTACAAAGTGGTATAGAAGCAGAAAAACTTCCTCCATTGACATTTTTTATGCCTTCGATATTCCAACCCCATGCATAAGATATCTTTGACTCACTCTCATTCATTGACACTAATGATTTCATCGTAGTAGTCACACCAGCATTTTTTATTTTATCAATTTCCACTCCATTTAGTTCGTATCTTATATCTTGAAACAAGGAGAGTAGAAAATTATTTGTTAAAAAAACGCTACTAGCTTTATCTTTTGAATCTTTTTTGCTAACGATTATAGTTCCTTCAAAATACAAAGTGCTCGCTGACGGTAGTATATACAGGTCTTGTTGATTAATAGGTATACGAATTTCATCGTTCCTGTTGAAGCTTGTTGCGTAGGGTTTGTAAGAATGAAATTCAATTTCCTCAACAGTGTTGGCGTAAATTGGAGCAGATAAGATATTCATTTTAGCAAACCGATCGTTTTAAGAAATTCCTTATTGTCTCTTGTTAATTTAATTTTTTTCTTAGTCCGAGGTCTTATTTGCTTGATCACTTTAGTAGAACAGACATTGCCAATTTGTTGATATTTATTGTAATCAATCATTTTTTCTTCTAAGATGTAAATATAGCTGCACTTTTTCACCGCGTAAGCTGATTAAGTGATTGTTTATATCTAGTAGCCTGATATGTATACAGCTTATGTTGTTTTGGTTGATAGGAAAGTGTACAACGTTTTTTGGAATTTCTATAATTCTATATCCAGGTGGCACGTTGAGTGCGAATTCGTGTACAATGTAACTGGGTTTTCCGTTTATGTGGTTCGCCACTTACAATATCACATTCTATCCTGATCACGGTCGTAGGCAAAATGTTGACTGGTAACTCGGACACATGCCATTTATTTGCTTTTAAAATCTGCTTATTAAACCCTAATAATCTCCTAAAAGTCCTTTCTTTAGTAAAATTTATATCTTCGGTACAGTATATCAAAGTTTTAGAGTATTATTATTACATTTTACTTTTATTGAACAATCTTTTATTTCCGATTTTAAATCATCGCTGATATCTTGTAATTCATAAGTACCTTCAGGTATTTCAAGGACTTCGTTAGAGCCATAATATAACTTATTATTTGTTTTATCAATGTTTGGAATTGAATTAAATGTTGAGAAATGCAGTAACGCACAATCATAATGCCCATAAAGTTGCAATGTATTAGGATAATATGTACATAAATCGGATGAGTTTCCGGTTATCGACAAGGTGAGTGACCATCTTGCAAATGATTGAATTAAATGAAAATCATAATTTTTATATATTTTTATTCCAAGAAGTCCTTAGATATTCTAAACATAAGTAAGTGTCCACAGTTTTCTGTGTTTAACTTCTGATATCTATTATAGTTATAAAAAACCTTACATTTCTTAAAATATTGCATTAGTTCCAGTGGAGGTTTCAAATCCCCAAAGCTATCAAAATATTCACAATAGTTGTTAACTTTAACATAAGCTACCCAATGTGTCCCCATATTCTTATAATTATCCAAGTTAACGACACCACATTCAATCCGTTTTGGCATCCTTGGTAATTGATCCTTCATGTAGACTCCTCGAAAGTAGGGGATGTTACGTGCATCCTTCTGGATATCTATATTAGTTAGAGGACGATTAGGTAGCTTATTTCTTAGTATTATGAAGATTTTATAAATAAACCTTTACCATTTTTATGTGACTTAATGTATAAACCCTTGCCTAACTTTAAAGACTCCATAGCCTTATTGTGTCGTACTGTTTCTTGCAAATTTCGCTGACCAGCTTTATAATCGTTAACAGTTTTTACAATACCCGCCGCACCACCAGTTAAAGTACCTAAAGCCGACAAACCTGCAAAAATTAGAATTAAAGGTAGAATTCCTCCAGTCTTTGGTAACGGTATCACTCGCAGTACTCGAATTTTTGAGATTTTTGGAAATATTTTTTTTTGCCGCTGCGTAAGCAACGTTGATTAATGTTTTGCTATCCTTCGGGTTCAGTTTCTTGATCGTTGATCTTATTTTTGACACGAAACTTTTAAACGTTTTAACGCCGGAACCTGATTTAAGTTTGGCTTTCATAACTTTGCTCACTATCCATGAACTCAGTTTTTCACCTTTTCCAGCACCTTTTGACTTAAGTCTTTGATTAGCCATATTTAGTAGTTGTAAATCGGCTTTGTGACGATTGGCTAAGTCTGGATGGTCTGCATAGGCAATGTCGTGATGCATACAAGCTTCGTCTAGCTTATTCACACCGCGATCGCCTCGTTGTAATCGTTTCTGGAGTTTAGTTCCTGGTCCGCAATAATTGTAACCAGGCAAATGAAGTTCGAACGGTAGATTATTAATTAATGTATTAACTAGTTCACCACCTTGCATTGTCCGAATTGTAATGACGAAAATAGTGCAAATATAATGTTTATATTAATATTATTTTAGTCTACGATTGCAGTTTTGTCAATCCAACGGTTTTCTTCATTGTTTAGACCCAACCATTTCACAAAAATTTGTGATCCTTTTCTTTTTAAAACTCTTTCTATCAAATAAACACCGGGATAGTTAGATATTTGAAGTTCTTGCTTATAGAAGGTTCCCAATATAGCTTGCTGTCGCTGATCTTCTAAATTACAGGTGTGGTAAAATTAATCTTATTTATGGTTATATATTTCAGATGACCAGTTAGGTGTATAACCTTTCTCAAACTGGTGTTTGTATTTACTGATCCGAACAAAATCACCTACTTTGAACTTAGGTTTTCTACAAATAGGTGCATGTTTAAATGATTTTTTTTATATTTTCTTCTATAACTGACATATTAGCTTTATTCACTTCGATTGGTTTAACTCCAATTGTTCGATGTTTTGTGTTGTTATATGTATTTAATGTAACTTGTAACGGTAAGTCGAACCATTTATAGTTTCCCTTCAGACTAAAATATTTATATAATTAATTTTTAATAGTTTTAATCAATCGCTCTACAATCGAAGCTTTTTTGGTAGAAAATGAGGAGTTAATATTGTATGACTTCATAAGCATCTGAAATGAGTTGTTATAAAACTCTGTACCCATATCCGTTTGTAAATTATCAGGTTTGCGTTTGCTGTTAATCAATATTTGTTGAAATGCACGAGTAACATCAATTTTATTTTTTGTTTTTAATGGCTCTGTCCAAGCATACTTTGAGAAGCAGTCAATCACCACTAAAATGTAATTGAAACCTTTATTATATTTCTTTAGGTTTTGCATGTCCATCAGATCAGCTTGCCAAAAGTCATCGATTCCCTTTAGAATGACAGGACGTCTAATGAAATTTCTTCGTGCTGCTTTATGTATTTCATTAACAATTTGCTGTTTTGCCATTACTGAGTTTTTTGAAGTAATTTATCAACCTCTGCTTTAGTATAAAACTTATCTTGCAAATGAGTTACAATCGCAGGTATCCCTGCTTTTAAAGAAACCTGAACTGTTTCCCGTGCGTCTATATTACATTGTGAACGCAATTTACCAATAACTGTATTAAACACTTTTATCATATTAGCACTCAATCGATCTACATAATCCTTATTCACTGCATCGGCAGCTTCTACTGGATTTTTAATTCCTCTTAGTCTTGATGTTTTTAAATCAAAATCCCCGTTTACTGATTTCAATAATGTATTTTCATTAATCTCAAATAACTCAGATCATCGCATTCTTTTATGGATATAATGTCCAAATTTATCTATGTTTAAGGTGTATTGTGTTGTAAGGTTTATAATAAAATGAACACACATTTTAAAAACATAGGTGTTTTATTTATTTATAATTTTACTTTCACGTAATTCTTCAATGATAGATATAATTTCATTATCTAATCCAGTGTTACCAGCGTCTCGTGATGCAATTAATAATTTTAACCGATCTACAAGTTCATTAGAATCATCCCAATATATAAAATCTATATTATTTTTCCACATTTCTGTCAAGGGTAGTCCTTTCCCCTTTGGTAGACTGCTCTGATTAGTACTTGGCAGTTTGAAAAGAGGTTTTATAACTTGCAAATATTTTTGTCCTTTATTACTTTTTATTGGTTTATTTGAGTCAAAGTCTCGACGATGTGCGTTTGTGGCAATCAACATCATTTTATAATTCTGCATATCAGACTCTGTAACCTTACGTAAATCTACGTCCTTTTTCAATAACAATTGATTCAGTCCGGGAGTGTTTCGATATTTCCGTCCAGCAACGGTGATATAATCATTGCTGATCGATATGAAAGCAGAACCTAACATCAATATCCCTCGCTCCGGTCGAACAACACCAAATGGAATATCTGACAGTGCTTCTGTAGATATTGACCAGGATGATGTATCACGCTCTTGATTGTTTTCTCCTAATGATTGGTACGACTCATCACTGTCGGTATCACATTCGTTTTCTTCCGTCTCACTGTCTCCTTCGTTACAAGAACGTTCTTTCTGCTAAGTATCGATTTTAAACGGAACTTTTGTTTCTTCAACCTTATCAGATCGCGAGAGGTCAGTTTGCTTATTGGTTTTAGCTAAAGAATTGAGAGACTCTGTTACAGGTCTAAAAACTGATTCCAGTGCTTGCTTATTTTCAGTCTCAAGATCTCGCATCCTTCGTATTTTTTTCTTTCCAGCTTCTGCAGCATCAACAATTTGTCTTTTCAATGATTTTTCCATTATAGTAGGATAAGATAGTTATCGATTAAAAGTCGGTCAAGGAATAATGATATCATGTAAGTACCATAGCCTTTAAATATTTGTATTTCTAATCAAAAACAACAAAAGGGTCAAATTTATTTCTGTAACATCCATTATTTTTGTTGCAATCTTTATTAATTACAACATAATTATAGGACTCACTCCATATTTTGGAACACATTTCACGAAATTCAGGCCATGTCATATCAGTGTTAACATGTTCTTCATATACATGTCTCAAGTTAATATCGTCTTGTTTGAATAGTATAATTAAGTTAGCATTATCTCTTACTAGCTGTTTAGGAATTTTGCTATATGTTTGATTTAGATAAAAACAATCGATGTGTCTGTGCCTTCCCATTGCGAAATAATCACGCATGTTAGCTTAATTCTCGCAAGCAACATCGTCAAATATAATCACAGAGTTAGGTTTCGCATCTTGAACGCTTATAACTTCCTCATTTTCTTGATATTTCAGGAGTGAGATATTTGGTACCCTTTTTAAAACTCTTTCTAAAAAAATTTACTTAGGTTGGTGTAAGGTTTCCGAATAGATGTAAACATTTCGAAACCTTAAACCGTTTTCATGTATAAGAAGTCCAATAAGTAAATTTGTTTTTCTACAATTCGATGGTCCACAAATGATACATCGTACTGAATTAGGTAACAGTTCTCCATGACGCGAACTCTTTTTACAAAAGTCATCGCAAATTGTGTTTACATGCAGCGATTGTGGCTGTTTAACAAACTTCATGACGACTGCTTGAAACGGATATATCAATAATGAGAGAATTAGTGTATTACAATGATATTTATAACTCATTATGGCCAACTCGAACAAATGTACGAGCCTCACCATGAATGTCCTTCAATATAAGATGAGATTTCACAAAATCTAGCATCTGTCGGCAGAACAGCGATGAATCTGTATTTTTCTG
This sequence comes from Charanyca ferruginea, assembly GCA_947361185.1. Taxonomy (NCBI): domain Eukaryota; kingdom Metazoa; phylum Arthropoda; class Insecta; order Lepidoptera; family Noctuidae; genus Charanyca; species Charanyca ferruginea. The sequence continues at coordinate 11,260,412 of OX376059.1, read as the reverse complement.
ACCATTTTGCAAATCTCGAATGAATATAATCTCACCGCAAGAATTCTTGATAATAAGTTTACAAATGTCTTTTAGATCTAATTTCACTGAGTCCTGCATTGTAATTAACTTAGCTATATGTATATGTACCTACCTACTTTGTTTATGATAAAAAAAACCTTTTCACAACAATTGTAAGAATCGAATGTAGTATTACATTACTACGAAAAATTATTTATAAGTTATTCACCTTCCCCACCCACAAACTTTGTAGATCCATGAACTCAGAATGGTTAAATTTATCCGTATACTATTGGGCATTCTGCACCAGCTGTCGCGCAGTCAACCGACTGCGCGATAGGTGGGGTAGAATGCCCAATAGTATACCAGGTACTCGCAAGATAATGGACATGTGCACTCTCCCCATTTTGACTTATGGTGCACAGATTTGGTCTTTGACGAACATCCAGAAGTCCAAACTCAAGGTATGCCAACGAGTGATGGAGCGCAGCGAATTGGCGAGATGAGGCACAACATCGAGAGAAATAGTTTATATATAACCCATGTTTTTATTTATTAGGGAGAATGGCTTCCCTAATTTAAAAAAAAACCAGACAAGTGCGAGTCGGTCTCGCTCACCGAGGGTTCCGTACAAATTTGTTGGTACCCTACATATCCATATTTCCATACTAATATTAATGTTATACCTAAATTAATAAAACAATCACTTCTTATTTCAGGACTAACAAATGCATGGCATGTGATACGGAAACTGCATCTTATTGCGAAAAAAGAAATATTTTACACTGGTCCAGTAGGCCTAATGACATACCTTTGTGGATCGATATTCATTGATAGAAATAAACGGAAAGAAGCTTACAAGCATTTGGAAACCGCCACACGGCTTATGACCCAAGACAAGGTTAGTGAAATATACTTATACCTAAGTAACTAACGTTCACGTGTCGAACTTTAAGAAAATGTTTACTGTGTGTTAAATGTTTAATGTTTTATCTCTATCTATGTATGTACACCACCTCAAAAAAAAGAGAAAATTCCGTAGAATCTGGGAAAAGTACAGATAATTCATTAAAATGTATACTGTTGTGGTAGTAAAGTGATATTAAATAATTATTTTTATGGATTTTCAACATGGCGTCACTCAGATTTAGCTACTCTATAAACCATAGATCGACCATTGATCATAGAAAGAGAACTGTCAGCTGTCAGTGTCACAAGTGTCACTTCAGTCACTTTCGTCTCATTTTGTTTATAGTTTCTGGAGTGGAGCTCTTTTTAACAACCTCGCTTTCGTTTATTGAATTTAACACCGTTTCTTTCCCATTTGTTTAACAGGCTATTCACAAAGCGACGCAGAAAATCAGAAATATAAATGTTAAACGTCATTAATCAATCAAAATGACAGCTTACCACCATGACTGTTTTTTTGTTGTGTGTTGCAATTGCAAGTGTAATTACTTGTGTTTTACCTGCTCACAAAGCCATTTTGAAGGAATTGGACAGTTGATTGGAGTTGAGCCACTAACAGAATAGACATACTGTATGTCTATTCTGTTACAATCTCCCTCGGTGAACACCTAGGTGAAGTAAGCTGTCATCCATCCGCCTGCTTTGTCAATCCGTAGCTTCGGGACGGATGACAGCACTGCTATTCTGTTACAATCTCCCTCGGTGAACACCTAGGTGAAGTGAGCTGTCATCCGTCCCGATGTTAGAAATTGTCAAAACAGACTGATGGATGACAGCTCACTTCACCTAGGTGTTCACCGAGGGAGATTGTAACAGAATAGACATACTGCTCACTAAACCCAGGGCCTCAAGTCTGCTATTACAATAGTGTCAGAATGGTCTATCATTGATTTTCATAATGACGCCATTATATTAGTAGATTACCAAACTTGTCAAAATCAACAATTATGAAATCAAGGACCATTCTGACACTATTGTAATAGCAGACTTGCTTGGCACTGGTGTTCACCGAGCGTTTTGATTAACAACACGGTGAAGTTCTAGAAAAATCTAATTTGACATCTCTAACTTAGTTCTTATCGTCGCCGTCCTATTCTTCAGCTGCCAGTAAGAGATACCAATAGGGTATTACACCCATTTTTTAAAAGTGTTTCAATTAAATTCTGTAGTGCTTTTTGCGCGTAGTTTGATGAAAACGGCTCGTAGTGGACGCCATATTGCTCTGCGGAAATGACGTCAGTACTTGTGTAACAAATGCGCTGACATTAACAATGATAATTGAATATAATTTAAAAATAATTACATGTTCACCGAGGGAGATTGTAACAGAATAGACATACTGCTCACTAAACCCAGGGCCTCAAGTCTGCTATTACAATAGTGTCAGAATGGTCTATCATTGATTTTCATAATGACGCCATTATATTAGTAGATTACCAAACTTGTCAAAATCAACAATTATGAAATCAAGGACCATTCTGACACTATTGTAATAGCAGACTTGCTTGGCACTGGTGTTCACCGAGCGTTTTGATTAACAACACGGTGAAGTTCTAGAAAAATCTAATTTGACATCTCTAACTTAGTTCTTATCGTCGCCGTCCTATTCTTCAGCTGCCAGTAAGAGATACCAATAGGGTATTACACCCATTTTTTAAAAGTGTTTCAATTAAATTCTGTAGTGCTTTTTGCGCGTAGTTTGATGAAAACGGCTCGTAGTGGACGCCATATTGCTCTGCGGAAATGACGTCAGTACTTGTGTAACAAATGCGCTGACATTAACAATGATAATTGAATATAATTTAAAAATAATTACAATAATATTTTGTAATAAGTGTAATAATTGAAAAAAAAGTTAGTTACCAAAATAATAAAAGTTACAAAGCCTCTACACGCCAATCGGTTGACTGTCAGTTGACAATTTTGGTTTACTCAACCGTACGGCGTAATAACATGGCGGCTACTTTTTCATGGTGTTATAAAACAGATTTAAAAAACGGAAAGCTTTGAATTGAATTTAAAAATTGATTTTGTTGTTTTATGAACTAAAACTAACATTTTCCGACTACTTTTTGTCTAAACTATCTCAATAATATATTTATTGATTTTTTCTCGTAGAGAGTACCCTTTTGTGTAAATTGTGAACAAGAGAATCGACGCCAATAGTCGCAAGTGATCTAAGATCATAGGACAGACTTAGAGAGTTATACTTAGTGTCGACTACTGATTAGATATGCTTACTCGTTTTCTATTTCAACGTGTCTCGTGTCAACGCGTGCATTTAGATTTAGATTCGATTCCACAATAATAAAAAATCTTTATCAGAAAACCAAACACAAACATCATCACTCTTCTAATGGAGTATATCGTTTTGTTTGCTATTATAGATCAAGGTATGGATATTCCCCGAAGGCACAAGGAACACAAAATGTGATGGGAAGTTATTGCCGTTCAAGAAAGGTGCTTTCAATTTAGCAGTGACTGCTCAAGTACCGATCATCCCCGTTGTTTATTCACCCTACTATTTCATTGACAAGAATAAATATATTTTCAATAAAGGTGAGATACAGGTAAGGTAGATGTAGGTCCAGGTTTTCTCCAAAACTTTTATATGGACTTTGGTATAGCGTTAAAAGACTGATTAAGCTTTAAAAAACTACTGTCACGCAAGTGTGAGTTACAAAAATCAGATACGTAACGCTCTAAAGCCGAACCTTTTCTAAAACTCGATGTATGTACACACGGCTACACATCAAGTTATACATTCCCAGTATAAGCTGACCTCGCAATGTACGGAAATCCTATACTTACACTGCGAAATCAGCATTAACTGGAAATGTATAGCTTGATGTGTAACCGTGTGTACCATAACGGCCAGGTATATACTTACAGTAATACTGCAAAGTAAACCATCCACAGCCACAATAGAGTATGATTACATTAGGTACAGTTGATAATATTACAAATTCTAAAACAGGAACAAATACATTCAGGCATTAGGTCCGCCTTTATTTATTTTATTCAAAAAACTTACAGCTATTAACAGAAAATAAATAGACAAAAAAAGAAAATTAAAGGTAATTACAAGTTTTCACGGTTGTACGTTGTCTCATAGCTAGTAGTTTCATAGAATTTCGTTTCAAATAATTTTTTTCTAATAATATCGTTTCATAGAATAATCAATACGCAGAATATTTACTTTCAAGATTTTCAAATCATTGATTTTTGTTTTACACAAAGTTTATTGTTAGAATTATCATATCATAGAATAACAAATCAAATATTATTTATCCTTATATTTTTTATTTAATATAAAATGTATTCCCAAGAATGGGAGTCTCAGTTCTAACCAAACTTACAGCGCGTGCGTGCAAGCAACCATGCAGCATGCAAGCAAGCACGCAGCGTACAAGCAAGTATGCAGCATGCAAGCAAGCATGCAGCGTGCAAGCAAGCATGCAACGTGCAAGCAAGCATGCAGCGTGCAAGCAAGCATGCAGCATGTAAGCAAGCATGCATCATGAAAGCGAGCATGCAACATGCAGCAGGCATAGTTTCTGTCACGGCTCCGGCGTTGCGGGGCTCCGGCGGTCCCTTCGGCGGCAGTAAGCTTCGGCTTACTGGCCGGCTAGGCCGGCCAGCCTCAGCCGCGGCGGCGGGCGTTAAAACCACCTGCTCCTCAGCTCGCGGGCCGCCTCGCCTCTCCACGCCTACGCAGATTTAAATTACACTCTATGGGTAGGGCAGACAAGACTACGTGAAGTCGGTTTCGCAGCGATTCGTTTCTGTCATTAACTTTGGTAGCACATCATATTGACGTTTTAAGATAACATTTTTGTTTTTGTCTATTTATATCTATACATTTTCGTTGAAATAAATTCCATGGAAAAATACAACAAATAAACAATATTCGTTAAAAAAGAATTCTAATTTTTGATAAGTTTGTTAAACAAAAAAATGTGATTAAAAATTCATTGAATCGTGTTTCTGTGAAATATTTTTCATTCAGTCTTTGAAACAATAATATATAATATAAAAATACGAGAACCAAATATTATGTTAAACATTTTCTGGAAAACGAAATTCTATGAAATTTCTGTCTGCGAAACAAGGTGACACCAGTTTTCACATATAGTATGTAAGCGGCAATATTGATGACAGTAAGTAGGTTTGTGCTTTGTGCATGTCCTAATGAATAAATAAATACATTACAGGTCATGTAATATTGCAATGTCTGGAGCCAGTGTCAACAGTAGGACTAACCCTGGACGACGTGCCTGCACTGACCAACCGCCTGCACCTGATCATGACGCATACTTACGAACAACTGTCCAGAGAAGTTATTTCTCCAGAAACGAATGATACCGGAAAACATACGAACATAGGTGATGAATGTACTTAGAAAGTAAAAACGAGTGAGGTGTCAATCAAATAGGTATAATAAAGGAGATGTTCCATGAATGTATGGTGTCTGGGCCAGCACTATGTACACTATATGTAAATATGGCCATATTATATAGTAACCGCTTTTTAATGTCAGTTTTCTATAATTTTACTTCGTTTTAGTGTAATTAGACGTCTACTGTTCCGAAAATAATTTGGTTTCGTGCTATAATAATAAAATAGTACTAAATACAGGATATTTTACTTGATTGCGGCAGTAAATCTTAGGTATATAACCTATTTGAGCAGCTAGAGATAGGTTATATCGATGTCAAGAGGAGCAAACAAACGGAGACTTGAACGCTATTTTTTCTATCAAACTGTCCTGCTGCTTTATTCTTTAGTCATAGATAAATAGTGAACTGTGCAGTGCCTAAAAACTCCCAAGTTATTGTTAAAGTAGTACCTACGCAGCAACAGCTGGGAAGAAACCCACTGTTGTAAAACTAGGCAGAATCAATTTGTAAAAAAGATCATGTTAGTTTCTAGTATTAGCGAAGAAGAGGATAAGATATCATAAATAGAGACATCATATCATACATACATCATACATGTAAACAAATAAAAGAAACTTTTTGGGACTCATGATTTTATTATTTTTTCCACATCATCCCTTATTAATAATCCATCAGGAATGAAGCTGCAGCTGGTGTTTTTATGCCCTCTTGGTACAGAGCCCCACCCAAATACCACACAATGGTCATTATATTTAAAGCACTTTTTCAAGTATTCCAGTACTCTATTCCATTTTAAATTGTTACAAGCCGGCACAAAACAATGTGCACTTGTCTGTGTTAAGTGTGAAAAACTATCATGTGTTATTGATGCAATTGGTGGCTAGATACCAAATTATTGTACTTCTTGCATTCTCATATTGTCCTATGCACATGTCCAGCAGTTGAAACAAAGAACCGCATGTTCAGGTAACTGAAACAGTACAATTACCTATAGGGGCAACAGAAAGGGTTATAGTTAAATATTTGTGTGAAAGTAAATTGGCACTTATAAGTGAGGCCTTGCTCTAGGATGACAATACAATACAATTGACTAATAACCACTGTTTAGAGTTTTTTTTTACAGTCCAAGCGAACAATGACGTTACTTGTGTATAGTGGTACCTTATTGGGATAAATTCTTGCTGTAACTTCATCTCTCACAGGACCACTAGCCAAGTGTGTTAACCTTCGGTGTAGCAACCTTCTACACCATGCACACATAGTCTTGGTGAAGTTTAGACGGGCCTGGAGTTTGCTACTTATCCTCAGCCCTTCTAGCATGCTTTAATATGTTTTATTAAACAGGGCAGGCGAATATATGTCAAATAGTGACAAAATTGTAGAATTGTCGGACTTAGGCTGTTTAATAAAAGTGACAAATATGTCAAAAATCGACAGGTGATATCTTGACATAATTGTCATTTAAAAACGCGTTTAATAAACCTCGACATATGTCAAAAAACCACAGTCGAATTATTTCTCACAATAAAATTGTCGGTGACAATAATTGTCGGATTTTCGTGACAATTATGTCGACTTTGACATATTTGCAGATAGTTTCAAAGCTGCAATGAGGACATAATAGAAAAAAAAAATTACAAAGTAAAAGAATGAATCAATCATTAGTGCAATTTCGATTGTTTGTTTTGATCGCGTGTAAAATGGAAATGCACAATAAACTTACCATTTTGGGCCTTATTTATGAAAATAGAAACATACTTTTTGGGAATTTTTAATAACCAATTGACCCACGATATAAAAAAAATGGAAATAAATAGCTGAACAGTTAACAGCTTTAGGTATTTTTAATAAAGATTGGAAATACATTTGTGACACTACATGACAAAATTGCCGCAAAAGGACCATGGTAAGGTTTAGTTTAACTAGTTTATCCGTCATCAATTGGTTATTTTCGTAATAGGCACTGTCTTACACCTTTAAAATTCAGAATATGATTTTGCGACACAGGGTAACGCTCCTGTCAGAATTGTCAGACAATTCTACAAATATGTCAATATGTCATGACAATTTACTGTTTAATAAAGCAGACTTGACAAGTTTTATTGAACAGAAATAAATATAGAAATATATAAAAAGCTTTATTGAACAGAAATATGTCGGATTGTCGCTTGTAATTTTTATGTCGACCGTATAATTTGAAAACAATAAAAAAAGACATGTAATCATATTTATCGTATTCGGGGTTCTCCGGGACGGGGGCCTCGGAGATCGGGGTACTCAGGGAATAACCCTAAAAAACTTCCTAAAACCTTTTAGGTAGAAAACCACTTTTTCAACATCTTTTTTTAAATAAATCACGAAGACGTCACAGGTAAAACTGTGATGTAAGTACCTATACCTACCTATAACGAGTCCTAATTTTCATTTATTTTACACCGCGAACCTGTTGAAACATGTTACGAAAATATACGTATTGGAATGGTATTTACGTAATGGGGAAATATTAGCGGAAAACCGAGGTGCTGTCATCATAAGCAACCATCAGTCAATTCTAGACATTAGTGGTATGTCACGTTTTCTTGTTACTAAACAAATACCTACTTTTTTATTATGATTGTTCTTAAACTTCAAAGTTTTAGTTCAATCAATAATTGTATTTAGGACATTACGCTAAAACAAAATTACTGCTCTTTAGTGAGAGTTCGGTTATATGAACTCTATCTCTTGTAGAAAACTCGTTTAAACAGTCCTTGACTGGAAATATTCCATAAATTAGAATCAGTTTTCTACTGTTTCTAGAAAGTAGAGAGAGAGAAAGGTAGAAATAGTGATAAAAATTCTTCGTCTAATGAAAAATCAATACCTATCCATATTATAGATTATTAGAGCACTCGGTAAACATCGGTAAAACTAAATTTCGTCCTTGCTTGATTGACGTACTAACGATCTCGCATCTGTGTGTGGGATCGTATGCGTCCCAATACAAATGCTATAAGAACTCATATCGGAATATCGCAGGAAGGAGAAACACAAGCGTCCCACTTCTATTGCGTCGTCATTATCGCAACAGTGTGTAACTTCGTAGCCGTCCTAGAAAAAAATGTACTGAAAATAAATATCGCAACAACGCAACCGGTATTATCGGCCGATAATAACGCACCGTTGGGGGAGAGCCTTTATCGTATTAACAAACAGAACTACATCCATACATGCCCGTTCTGAATAGGTACCAATCCTAACTAATATTATAAATGCGAAAGTAACTCTGTCTGTCTGTCTGTCTTTTCTTCACGCCTAAACTACTGAACCGATTTGTGTAAAATTTGGTACAGGGTAAGTGTGAACCCCAACAAAGGACATAGGCTACTTTTTATTCGACTTCGACTTCGACTTCGTCTGCGTCCGCGATAACCGACATATACGCGGACGAAGTCGCGGGCAAAAGCTAGTAATGTTATAAATTATTAAAACAATAACTTTTTAACTTATTTCAGGCTTAACCAATGCATGGCATGTGGTACGGAAGCTGCATCTAATTGCGAAAAAAGAAATATTTTACACTGGTCCAGTAGGCCTAGTCATGTATCTCTGTGGATCGATATCCATTGATAGAAATAACCGAAAGAAGCTTACAAACATTTAGAAACCGCGACACGGTTTATGACCCAAGACAAGGTTAGTGAAAAATAGTTATAACTAACGCTCACGTGTCGAATAATATTGGTAGGTACCTAGTAACACTTTCCATTTTCAGATAGGTAAGTATTGTGTTATAGATCTCACACACATATAAATAAACCAATGCAGGCAACAAAGTGACAATAGTCTTGACGCACGTACTTAAGTACATAATAGTTAACTTACACACGACTAAAAACCATCACCTGTCAGGTCTCACCCTCTTTGGTCCCCTTTTAGGTACTTAGGGTAATTCATCAAATAAATCATCTTGGTTCTCACGATAAGGCGACTTTAGCGATGATAAAACGGTTGTTGTATCCTATTGTTTTTATTTTATTAACGTAAACACTAATAAAAAAGAGACAGATTCACAGCATTTTTTTAAGTTAAATTAGTATTTTTTTATACGGTAAAATTAATAATAGTAAAGTAGTAATTAGTGTTTTTTTTCACAGTAAGTAGTTTTTATTACTATTTTCCTCCAACACTTCATCACTTGCGGTCAATAAAGCAGCCAATCAGTGGCTGCTTTATTGACCGCAAGAGATTCGATCTTAGTCGATATGGTTGGAAGAGCGACTGCTAACCTCCTGGATTGGAATCCAAGGTTAGGCAATTTTTTATTGGATTTTTCAAAAAGCCCGCTAATCTGTGTCGAGGCGAAGATAGGCTCGGCACCTATTATCTACCTACATGAGATTTAAACATAACTGGTAAAATAAACTGGTAAAATAAAATATTAGTGTAGGAACTATACAAATTGCACATTCTTTCGGGAAGGAAACACGTACCGTAATATTATTGTTACTGATAGTACATGGATTACCATGTCAATTCTTCAAAGAATTTGTACGTACTTATCAACCTTTCCTATGGCTATCCATTTTACTCGTTCCTCATGCAGTTACTTTATCCAGTTGGATATCCATCATAGATCGTTGCCGCTTCCTCCCTAATAGAGTCCTACCTACCATACCTCGTGTTTTGTATCATGATCTTCACTCATGTCCATCCCAAAAATCATTGGTTCTATGGCAAATATGACCGATCCATTGGCACTTCAGTTAAGCAGACAATGGTGCCAATTAATTCTGTTGTGCACTAGCTTCACTTATTTTAAGCTATTTATATCTTTTTCTGGAGAGAAAGGTAGCGGTGTGGTTGGTGGTTAGTAGCGTTTTATTGGAGAATAAAACAAGAAAGAGATAGATATTAATAAGATCTGTCAATTTAAGTTGATCTAGAATATTCATACAATTATAGTTGTCATGTCAGAGCGTATTGATTAAAAACACGGCGCAGTTCTAGAAAGTTCTAGTTTCAAGAAAAATCCAATCTGACCACTCTAACTTATTTAGTTCATATCTGTCGGCGTCCTTTTCTTCAGCTACCTGGCAGTAATTTTAGTTAGGGTCTTCGGCCACGTCAGACAATCGGTGACCGATGTTTTGTCGGAGAGAAATGGAACATAATGAACTCTATTATACCAACGCAGATGTCCAACAAAAAGTCGGTCTCACGAAACTATAAAATAATCGACCGATCCGATAATCGGTCCTACAACAAGTCTGACGTGGGCGGGCAGTCTTAAGTTGTGAACGGTGCCAATAGTTAAACAATCGCAAGTGACCTTATTAAGATCATATGACAGACTTGGGGAGTTATCAGATGCCAATTGTCTAATTTTAGTTTAGTTTGTGAACAAGAGACTCGGCGTCAGCAGTTAAACAATCGCAAGTGACATAGGATAGACTTGGGATAGTGTCGACGACTGATTAGATATACTTACTCGTTTTCTATCCCACCGTGTCTTGTGTCAACGCGTGAGTTAGATGTGAAGGTGAAAGAAGAATATTATTTAAAATAAGATTCAAGAAAATTTATAGCATACTAGCGGGCCTGGTAGACGTTGTCCTGCAACCCGACTATAGCGCCACCTGCCGGGTCCTATTGTTAATCTAAACCATTCTCGAATCCACTGGAACACACACAAACAAACTCAGCAAAATCGGTCCAGCCGTTTAGGAGGAGTTCACTTTAATACACACGCACAGAAGATTTTTATATATAAGATTTATGTAAATTTAACCATTTCAATAAATTAAAGCTTCATTATCATCGAAACTACACTTTTATTATCCAAGAGGGTAAATTATAATATATCAATTTAAGGACACGTAAATAGTCATACCAAAAATATCTTTAGTTCTTTATTTATATTCATCATTACTCACTGATATCATTATTAACACATATATATGATTTCTCACAACATCATAGGGAAAATACAACATACAATATTCAATTACACTATATAACTGTAGTATATTCATATTATAAATGTTTCCCTCCAACTACAATGAGGAACAAGAAAAGTACTTATCTGGTGATCTACTCGGTCACTCTGTGGTCCGACGGCTCGACTAAGAATGTTCCGTTAAGCTTTTTTTGAGGTTTTCGGCTGCTTAACCGGACTTTCCCCAGCCAGGGCAAAATAACTAACAAGCTAAGGGCACCCCCTGTGGGGTACGAGCCTCGGCTTAGGGCGTCGCTGGGGGAGGACAGCAAAGGGACAGGCTGGATCGGATTTCCATTATTTAGGGACGAATTTGAAGCTACAGGCGCGGGCTGGCACGAGCAAGGGTCGGGGAGGGGACGTAGGTACGGGGTCGTCGCGGCGGGCCTCGGCGGCGAGGACGGAATGACGGCAGTCTGTGTCTGTTTACTGTACTGGTGGCCTTATTGCTTGTTTATTTATTGTTTATGTATATATGTATGTATTTACAAAAAAAAATGTATTTGTGTATGTATATCAGCTGTCTAACACCCATAGTACAGGGTCTCCCTAGTTTGGGCTCAGACGGCCGTGTGTGAAAATGTCCCCACATATTATTATTATTATTCTCATTTATTCATTTTATGTACATATTGTTTTATATTTTTATATATTGGTAAAAAAATATATAAAAACATTTAAAAATATAAAAAATTGTAGCCCACCGGTATCGGGAATAGGGTCCAAGCTACCGGTGGTCAGGGCTCCTGAGAGAGGAATCTCCTAACAAAACGCGCCGTGTCCAGGAGTACCGCTTTCTGTATCAAACCCTTGATCCACCTGCCCAACGAGAGCACCCACAGATAATGTGTCGGATTGATTCTCCCGGTCGGTGGCATGCCCGACAAATGTCAACCGTGCCGTCCTTCACAATATACCTCCGGTAGTTGTTCGTCATCATAACTTCGTCCATAATCGCACAGACAAAACTTTCGGTTTCCCTAAAGAGTCACTGAAACGCAGCCAGGATACGGACGCCAAAAAGTCTACATCAGGCCCATGTAGGGCCCGATAGAAGCGCCCGTGAAGCTCCTTACTCTGCCATACATCCCTGTGGCCATTAGTATCTAGTACTAAAGGTTTGCGCCAGTTCTTGTTCGCTAAGGAGAGCGGGGTGAGGCCCTTGTCCACTGAGATCACATCTCGGTGCATCCCCATGTCGGCTTCAAGGAAATACTCCCTGAGACTGCATACCTCACGGTTGTGCAGGGTCTTAGCATTAAGAAAGCCTCGACCTCCGTACTTCCGTGGGATATACAGTCTCATTACCGATAACCGTGGGTGATGCATCCGATTTGCGGTCAGCAATGTACGGACCCTCCTATCCAGAGCGTCAAGTTCCGTCTGAGTACACTTGAGTATGCCGAAAGAGTACAGCAAAACCGGCATGACCCATCCGTTGAAGGCGCGCACCTTGTTTCCGCCTGATAAAAGACTATTTAGCACTTTATTCAGGCGGGCAAAGAAGCGCTCCCTCAACGATTGTTTCATGTCGGCAGCATTGATGCCTAACGCTTCCGACATACCCAAGTACTTGTAGGTTTCGGTTGAAGAGAGGGATCTAAGGTTTATGGAATCAGAGAGTTGGGTTCCCACGAATTCCACAATATCCCCTCGTTTCACATGCATGACTGCACATTTGTCCACATCAAACTCCATCCTGATGGCGCTACTGAAAGTTTCTGTTACTTTCAGTAGCTCCATCAGTCGCAAATTGTTGGAGGCAAAGAGTTTCAGATCATCCATGTAAAGGAGATGAGATATAACCCGACCTCCTCTTCTCAACCGATAGCCCAGACGTGAACCCTCCAGCAACGTGCTTAGAGGGTTCAAGGCCAAACAAAACCACAGTGGACTCAGACTATCGTCCGGAAATATACCTCGCTCGATCCTTATCGGTTCGCTATTCTCCCGGATTTGCCGACATCCTAGATAGCGAAGGACCGTCCTCCATTGCCCCATATATGACCTCAGGAAGGTGCTCAGAATTGTATCGACTTTATACAACTCCAACACCCTCATGAGCCATGTATGTGGCACAAAATCATAGGCCTTCTTATAGTCTATCCAACATGTCGACAGATCCCTTCGGGAACGACGAACCTGCTGATTAATGGCCATATCATTGAGGAGTAGCTCCTTAGTACCACGAGACCCGTTCCCACATCCATTTTGAGAGGCAGACATGATAGAATTTTTGTCAATATGATCGTTAATTTTAGCTCTCAAAATGGATGTAAGAACTTTATAGACCGTTAGTAAACAAGTGATCAGCCTATAATTTTTGGGTTCCGTAGTACTACCTGATTTATGGAGCAGGTGGGTGATTCCAGTTGTTAGGAATTGGGGCAACGATCCTGACTCTAAGGCAGACTGGAACTGGGATGCCAAGCGAACGTGCGATATCTGGAACCATTTTATCCAGAAATTGTGCAGCCCGTCCGGTCCTGGAGATTTCCAATTAGGTAACGGACGAACTGCACGAGCTACGTTTTGGGGGCCGATGTTTATTGCCCCCATTTCTGGTATTGGATCACACGTTCGCTCAACCTCTCGAGTCCAGTCGCCCTCAGTGTGACTAACAGGCACCGACCAGATGCTGCGCCAAAACGAACACATGGCATCATCATCCGGCAGGTGAGCATCAGTCACACCTTGGTCCGGTCGCTCCCAAGTCCTATACACCCTCCTCTCATCACTCTGGAATATGCGATTCTGAGTGTATCGCTCCACTCGCCGCTTGTACCGTCTGATACGGTTTGCCCATGCACAGATGTTCTGCTTCCGGAAGTCGATACGCTCTGTGATGCAGGACAAATAATCTCGAGGACTGATATCAGTCCCCGAAAATGCCCGCCTCACAAAGTGCATCACTCTAGGGCGAGTATTGCCCTCCCTGAAGCAGATAAGCTTGCCGATGAGTGCTCTAGCCTCACCAATACGACGCTCGATCCTGCACTGCCATGCTGGTAAAGCTGGTTTTGGTCGTGCAGCTCCGTCACTGTTAGGAAATTTGACATGAGATACACGACATGCTGCTACAGCCGCGCAGTACAAGATCGAGTGGGTATCAGCGAGGTCTTCGCTGCTGTCAAAACAATTTGACAGCTGCGAATCTAAAGCACACACCAGTGCCCTATTTTTCTTGTGCATGGGCAAACGAGGTAATCGCGGCCTTAGTTCAGGCGGTGTAGAACGATACTCCCGGAACGCATTCTCCAAAGCACTCCTCAAATGATCATTGTACTGGGTACTCACAGATATAGCCTCGTCATTATCCTCTTCACCACCGTCGTCAGATCGCGGTGAGGCACTGGGTAAATCTTGCGATTGTACCGCGACCGCAACTAGTGGCAAAGCAGACGTGACATGACTACTCCGTGATTCAAGGAGTAGTCGATCAAGCACAACGTCATTCAGCATTTGATTACGCTGGATGGCCCGCACCTGATCCGACAGTCGCTGTGCCGACACCTTGACAGCTGGCTCAAGCACCTGAAACAGAGAGAGCATCCGACCACGGCACGCAATCAGGTTACTTCCCCCCTCTGTAGCCCCAAAGTATGAGCGCATGACAATTTCATTAAGAGACTGTGTCCATCTCATGCGCTGCACACTTCCACCGGAAGCGGGGCCCTATCAGAGACCGGAGGGTCTCGAGGCCGGTGGCCGGTGTCGTCCCCGCCGACGTACTGGTGGTGGCGTCGTCGGCGGAGAGAAATATTCGTCGCTTGAGCTCGACGCAACTGCCGAGGCCGGTGTCACAGCACTCACGATGGGGCTGGGTTCCGGCGGCGGCGAGGCGGAGCTGAGCGACGGGTCCGGAGATGGTGGGCGTGCTCGTCGTATCGCTGCTCGCGTCAACATTGTTCTTCACATCGATATATGTACTTACTTCTATCGTTCTTCAGTATTAAATTTCATTTTGTATATTTCCATCAATAATATATAGGATGTAGGTACTGTAAGATATACTATTTCGTTGATATTTTTCATTTCCATTGTACATCTAGTTCCATTATGTTATTGATATTTTATTTTTATAGTTCCAATGCGTGGCCAAATATTTTTTGATGGTTTAATCAGTTTTATGTAGTGTTTAGATAATTTTATTAATTTAAAACGTATGTCTATTGAAGAGTCAATGCGTGACGTTTAGTGTTGCCAGTTATTATTATTATTATTGCTCTCCTGGAGGAGAGTAATAGCATCGTCAGGGTCGGTCAGAGTATGTCTCGGTCGTCGGGTCTTACTAATACGGGAGGGAGTGTACCGGGCGGCCGATACGATCAACGGTTCGAATGCTTGTCAGCAGTGTCGAAGAAGCGCTTGGCGGAGCGTTTCATGAACTGCTGGATGGTGGGAATTTTTAAATCGAGATGGAGGTTCTCGTTGCGGAGGTAAAAAGGGGCTCCTGTGATTCTTCGCAAGAAACGGTTTTGGAGGGTCTGCATCCCATGGAGACGGTATGGTTTTGCGTGTGTGAATACAGCACAGGCGTAGGTCATGTGTAAATGCGCAATTTGCACTTAAGTGACAATTTGCTGCGTGCATTCAACATAATGTAGAGCATACCGAAAGCGAAAGCGGCGCGCGAACGCACCGTCTTTATGTGCTCTCCGAAAGTAAGATGGTGGTCGAGAATCACACCTAGGTATTTGGCTTGCTTCTCCCAATGGATAGGCTTACCGAACATGGTTATCGGACTGGGAAGGGAGGGGGACGAACGCAGTTTGGAAAAAAGTACTGCCCGACTCTTGATGGGGTTTACCTCGATTCTCCATTTCCGGAAATAAGCGCCTAAAGCTTTTGCCGCGGATTGGAGGGTACGAGCTATGCAGTCTGGGTTGCGACCTGAGTAATAGATGGCCGTGTCGTCAGTGAATATAGCCAACTGAGCCTTTTTATCTTTGAGGATGTCGCTGGTGAACAGCGTGAAAATGAGGGGGGATACTACTGAGCCCTGAGGGACACCAGCGCGTATCGGGTGGGGTGACGAGAGCGCACCCTCGATGCGATAGCGAAAGGAGTGATTCGACGAAAAGTCACGCAAGATGAGCACGAGACGATCTGGCACTCCGAGTTGGTAAAGCTTGTATAATAAGCCGTTGTGCCAGACTTTGTCGAATGCTTTCGCTATGTCAAAGAAGAGCGCACCCGTCATCAAGCTACGCTGGAAACGCTTATATGCTCGACGATGCGGTGGACTTGTTGGACGCAGCTGTGTTCGGTTCGAAAACCAAACTGCTCGTTGGGAATGAGACTCTTTGCATCGGCATAGTCTTTGAGCCGCTTATAAATAAGCCTCTCGTAGATTTTGCCTAGAACATTGAGTAGACTAATGGGACGGTAACTGGTGGGATCAGACTTGGGTTTGCCTGGTTTCGGAATGCCAATAACGGTGGCCTCTTTCCATGCCTGAGGAAAAATATTGTTGCTTAGAGCGTATAGCATTATGTTTACACATGCTATATTTACTTTTTATAAACATGCAATCATTCTTCATATTTGCTGTCTAAATATTATAATAATACTTGTTTTTATACTTTAAAGGTACTTACAGTCTTTATGCTCGTCTCGTCTTTCTCTCTCTCTTTATAATGTGTGTCTCAGATCATAGTTCCCTTTAGTTTTACTTACATTATATTCCATCTAGCATAAAGCTGGTTTTATGTATTTTAATTCCCTTTTTATAAATCTGGAAAATAAATAATGTATTTGTTATGACATGTTTGTCAATGACAGTTGTCAATCTTGACAATTGTCAGTAATACTTTTAATTAGTTCACGGCATAGATAACTTAAAACCTCCAAACTGATGTCGAATATATGTGTGTATTGATGTATTTTATACTAAACAGCTGGACACCCGCTAATGTATTTGGTGTTCTTTAAAATCTTAAAAGCACTAATCAAATAAAAATAACTGGCAGTCTACAATAATTGAGTCTGGCCGGTACTATATAAGACCCCCGCTCAGAGTTGGGCAAAATGTAATCAGATTAATGATTAAGGATTACGATTACATTTTGTAATCATCAATCAAGATTACAGATTACGGAAATTAATCAAGAAAGTAATCATCATATCGGTGATTAATGATTATTAGTTTGTAATCGTTATTTTGATTACTTTTTGGATTGATGCATACTTTAGAAAAACGCAGACATACAAGATACATACTGATTGAATATAGAACTACATTTAGGAATTCGAAAAATAAAATCATTAACATTGTAAATCATCTTTATTTTTTGATCAGTCTCATGAATTACAATTTTTAATAATTATTATACTTAAGAAAAATGCAATTGAGCACGCAGAAATTCTTTTTCGAATATACTTAAGGATTTAAATAACGAAAGAGTACAAAACGTCCATGACATCCAAATTGGATCACAAGTTTTTAGAAAAACGCAGACATACAAGATACATACTGATTGAATATAGAACCGCATTTATTAAAAATATGCTTAAAAAATTAATCAAATCTACCCATGTAATTAAGATTACTGACTATTGTAATCAAAACTAATGATTACAAATGTAGTCATGATTGAAAGTAATCAAGATTACAAGTAATCATGATTGATGTATTCATGATTACTTTCAATCAGATTATTAATCCGATTACAAAAGTAGTTGATTACGCCCAACTCTGCCCATGCTATATAAGACCATACGGGCGTTCTAGAAATAGAATTCATACTTGGAAAGTATTATGAATTTCGGAAGAGCGGACAGGAAAGAAACCTGTCAAATGGGTCAGTCTAGATCTCGCTGTCGCTTAAGTAACACGCTGATTTACCTATACTTCACTTACTTAAAGTCTACCGGTCCACAACCAAAAGTCGGTAACGGTCCTGAGTCGTGCCGTCGTGCTGTCGCGTGCTGCTGCTCCCAGGGCGGGTTTTACTGTTAAGATCTCCGCCGTCCCAAAGCTAGGAGCCGATCGCGGCAGTCTTATCTTCGGCCGATCCTGTTTGCCGGCCAGGCTGTGGAACCAGGAGCCTGGAAATCTCTGCCTAACTTAGTGCGTGCACTAAGTTAGGCAGATATCTATGTTTTTGATACTCATCGCATTAAAATCTTTCTTGTGAGAGCTATTACATTGTAACGTAC
The DNA here is from genome assembly GCA_947361185.1 of Charanyca ferruginea. Classification (NCBI taxonomy): domain Eukaryota; kingdom Metazoa; phylum Arthropoda; class Insecta; order Lepidoptera; family Noctuidae; genus Charanyca; species Charanyca ferruginea. The sequence goes on along the minus strand of OX376059.1, from coordinate 11,241,905 downwards.
AATTCTACATAGCTTTTTATTTTATAAAGTAGTTGAATTGTCACAAGCGCCATTGAAGATGGCGGTTTAACATTATGAGATGGGCGGGGAGGAGTTTGAACACCTTATTGGTGATGCCGTTAGAGCCGGGGGCTTTCTGGGGTTTGAGCCTCTTGATAATATCGTGCACTTCAGAGAGGCAGAGGATAATCAGGGTCTTCACCGGGTGGGAGAGAGGCTCTATGTTCGACTTCGGCATCGACCTCAGAAAGGTGGGCTTCGTCTACTGGTTGAGAGCTGGGGGTGCATTAAGACTCTAGGCTGTCGCCCTGTCGGCTAGACATTCGGCCTTTTCATCGTTGTCGAAGATGACGCTATTGTCGGGACGAATGAGAGGGGGCATGGAGGCCTCGTTAGAAGAACGGAGCGTCCTCCGAAGTTCCCAGAAGACTAGGTGAGTGGGCTCGAGTTCACTAAGTGTCTTGTCCCAGCGGCTGGAGCGCAACTCCTCGATGCGTTTCTTTACAGCATATTGTACATGATTTGTGAACGAGTCGATCGCGCCCGTCGTGTCTGCGACTGTCACCAAGTGGTCGGGGACAGCGACCAAGTGAGGCGACGTGGTGGATTGTAGGCTTTCCCTTACTTTCCTCCAGTTAGTTATAATTTGAATCGGAGGGGGCTGGCCAAGGTCAGAGGGAGGTCCCTCTGAACTAGCTCCTCGTTCACCTGAACGAGGAGCTAGTTCTAATATCACTGCACGATGGTCGGAATTAAGCTCGTGTAGCGTCTCTATAGATTGCAAACGGAGGGTCACGTTCTTGAGCAGCGCTATATCGAGAATGTCGGGAAGATGGTTGGGATCGTGAGGGAAATGAGTGGCAATCATCGGGGCGATGATGTCGAAGTTAAGTTGGGAACAAAGGTTAAATACGATCCTACCTCTGGTAAAGGCCCTGTTACTATTCCAGGAGGGATGTTTGGCATTGAGATCGCCCGCCAGTACGACGGAGTCACCCAGGCCAAAAAGAGCAGAGAGGTCATCCTTGAGGAGGATAGGATCATCCTCCGATGGTGAGGGAGGAACGTATGCTGATATCATAGTTAACGGCTCATGACTGGTCATGCCGAGCCGACAGACAGAGACTTCGAGGCGAGAGAGGGGAGGAGGGTCCATAGGAATGCAGTACAGAGCCTTTCTATAGTATATTAGGGTACCGCCCCTGTGACAACGAGACCTGTCGTTGCGAACTATACGATCGTTGGCAATATTAGGGTCACGATGATGGGGCTTGAGAAAGGTCTCCTGTATAAGGATGATATCAAGTTAATGGTCGCGGAGGAAAGTGGCAATCTCATCACGTTGGTTAATAATGCCATCAAATTGGCGTTAAAGAAGCCTAACTTAAGGGATCGGGGTTTGGTAGTACACGGCATTTCCTTATCCATTGGATTAGTTAGGGTAAAGTTTATCTAGGGCTTGCGTAATCTCCGGATACGCTTTAAATACTTTAAGAATGTCGCTAACATTGGCTTTGCACGCGAAAATGTCCCTAGCCATAGCTTTAGCAGCGGGGTTGCGGTAAATTTGGTAGGTGAGGTTGATGACTTCGCCTACCCTCTCGGAAGGGAGAGATGCAGGTGCGCGGGAGGCTGAGGGTGCGATTGGAGCGGGGGGGGGGCGGCCTTAGGAGGGGCGGGGGCGGCCTTAGAAGGGGGGGGCGCGGGCGCGGAAGCTAGGTTCGGCGCGGGGACTGGCGAATCCATCAGCGCTGGCTTCCGTTAAGCGGTAGAACCTCGCTTTTATAAGCAGTAACCAACAAGTTACGTCATCGAGCCGTCAGTACAGAGAATACTAGTACAAAATTGAATAATCTTCGTTTATAATAGTAATAATAACAAAATGATTAGTACTATTATTGTTATTTACCTAATTAAAGTGATATAAATGTATAGGAATGATCTATAATTGTGTTATGAAATAAATATTCTAATAGCAATAGTGTAAACTTTCACATTGTTAAAACCTTATCAATGTTTTTATTATTATTTGAATCATAACCGAACTAACTTCCAGAATCTGGAAATCTTAATTTCATTTAAACAATTAAAATAATAGTGCTAAAATTATACAAAATTAAAAAGATATATATAATACGTGCATTAGATCTAGATTCGATTCCACAATAATAATACCTAAATCGTTATCAGAAAACCAAACACAAACACAAACATCATCACTCTTCTAATGGAGTATTTCGTTTTGTTTGCTATTATAGATCAAGGTATGGATATTCCCCGAAGGCACAAGGAACACAAAATGTGATGGGAAGTTATTGCCGTTCAAGAAAGGTGCTTTCAATTTAGCAGTGACTGCTCAAGTACCGATCATTCCCGTTGTTTATTCACCCTACTATTTCATAGACAACAATAAATATATTTTCAATAAAGGTGAGATACTGCTGCTATTTTAAATGTAGGTAATACGTTCTTCAAAGCTTTTATATATCTATTTTTAGGTACGGCGTTAAGAGTGTTACCGGTTAAAAATGTGAATAAACGTAAATTTGGGTTTTTTTAAGGTTAAATTACTCTAAAATGGCAAGAATTTATGAAAAACTAATTGTAATTTCGTATTAAGCATATCTTTGTATTGTATTTGTAAATCTTATAAATTGAAAAATATTATGAATTGTCAAAATAAAAACTAATTTTGAACTCATATTATTGCGTTTTTGCGGGAAGACTAATATTCGGAGTGAAATTATGAATCAACAAATTAGTCGTGGAAGTCTGGAAAAAATATGTGGGAAAAGAAAAGATACTGTTATTGTTAACGTAAATCATAGAAAAGAAATTTTAATTATTAAATGCCTCAAAAAAAAATGTTTTCTTATCCTAAATTTGACAACATAAAACATCATTTTTACTGCCAAGTAAATTTATTTAAATATTAAATTACAATTTTAGTTATATACAAATCTTAAAAATCTAATAATATTATGTACAATTCCAAGAAAAAGACAGGGGAGCTCAAAGGGCATCAAAAAACTCGTCCACATCGCTGTCAACGGGACACGTGCCCAACAGGCTGGCAGCATTGCCACGTTGTATGGCAATGCTGATTCTTTGACCCAAGAATAGACCAGCCTTCGGGTCACGTGAAGAGTCGACCAGCCGCTTGGCGATGTCACGAAAAACAATATGGGCACTCGGACCCCATGGCCCTAGAGTTTCTACCCCAAACGGCCCAAATATATAGCTTCCAAGAAGGCTTTTATATTTGCGCCGTTTGAGGTTTTCGGCACCTGCAGCAGCCGCCCCAGCACAACATGTTGTGCTAGGAAGATAAGATGGCGCAAGGGTGTCGACACATGTTGCGTCCCACACCAAAGGCCTACCCAACTTCCAAGGCATTATGGTCATCCCATCTGGTCTCTTCCCATCGTCGCGTGCCAAGCCATTGGGTTCTAAAATAGCAGGCACCCCAGCGGTGGCAAGAGCACGACGGAGGATGTCATTGATGCTGGCATGCCGTGCCATTCGGCCTGCGCTCCTACTGCAGGATAGGCCATGATGTCCGAGGCAGACGACAGCTTCACCACATTGACAGCGATGTGGAGCCCCGCATGGAGCACCCAGACGCAGGCATGTAGCGAGTCGGAAGGTATTATCACACAGCATAGTACCGATGTTGTGTGACGGAAGTGCCTGAAGCCAGAGGCCCGACTCCCACTCACCCACAGCCAGTAGGCGGGCACGCTCAGCAGAATTGGTGGACGTATTAATTTGATTATTCCGTACCAACCTGCAGAGCGGCTCATCCCACTGTCTCTGGGAAGATGGGTTCACGGGCCGATCTGTATCTGGGCAAACCACTTTCCAGGCGTTCACCGCATCAGTCAAGCACGGCACTTCAAAGTGAACCAGTGATGGGGATAAAATTTTTTTGGTTAACTTTTCGGTGCTGTGGACTGAGGATAGGAAAGCCGGTAAACTCACACTGGAAATTTTGCGGGCGCCGAGACCACCAAAACGAATGGGTAGTGTGGCTTGTAGCCACGCTCGGTCGTCCAGGGCCACACTCAAAATTGATGTTAAAGTGTTTTTAATGATTTGATTAATTTTGTCCAAGAGGTTTGGCTGCTTCCACAAAGGTGAAGAGCGGAGGTAGTACATACAATTTGGGCCAAAACTACAATATCTAATCATAATCATTTATTCATAATCATAATGAGAGTAAAATCTAATGAGAGTAAAAGCCGAATGTAGATTAATTTTTGAAAGTCTCTCCGAAATATCGTTAAAATGTTTAATTTTTTCTTCAATAAATTGAAGAAATTCTTCTTGGAATTGTACATAATATTAATAGATTTTTAAGATTTGTATATAACTAAAATTGAAATTTTTACTTGATATTAAGGCTGGAATAACTTAAAGAAACATACTTTTTGTTAGTTGAGTTTAGGCAAACAAAAATCAGTAAAAAAAAACATTTAATTACTTTATCGATAATTATGATATTTTCAAAGTTACTAAGTATAAATTACGCAGCGCTGAGCGCTGTCGGCCTCCTATCCGATCCAGATGACGCTATAACCCTCCTGCAAGAGAGTAATAGGGCCACTAGTACCTTAGTTAAGGACACGTCCGTACGTACCGTAGTCAAGGACAGATTTCCGTCATTCCGACCTCGCCGCCGAGGTCCTTCGCGACGTCCCCGTAACGCCCCCCCCCCCCCCCCCCGATCCTTGCTAGTGCCAGCCCTCGTCGCTGAGCCGTTAGCTTTAAAATTAGCCCCTAATTAATGGAGACCCGATCCAGCCTGTCCCTTTGCTGCCTTCTCTCAGTGACGCCCTAAGCCGAGGCTCGTACCCCACAGGGGGTGCCCTTAGCGTAGTCACTTAGTTTATAAGTCTTTGCCCTGGCTGGGGGCCCTAAAAATCACGTTTAAAGGCACCACAGGATTGTCCGGTTAAACAGTCAACAACCTCTAGGTTGAACTGCAAGATGCCAATCAGAAAAAAAAAAAAAAAAAACGCTGTCGGCCAGTCACGCTTTGGCGCTCTCTGAGGTAGGACCTATGTCGCTAACGCCGCTGCCATCTATCGACAATACAGATATGTACAGTCTATCTATATTGCCGATAGATGGCAGCATCAACCCGCTCATTTATAGTTGGCCTGGCTTGTTTTGATCCCTAAGTATTTTTTACATAATATTAATTTTGTTTTATTTTATACATTCCAATTAAGACATTAACTTAGTGTAGTAACAACTAGGTGTGTTTCTGTTTGGTATATAATATATATCGGGGTGTCGAGCGGCTGCGACGCCCCGTGTCGCTGCTGATCCATTATCTCTTGGTTTTCCATTGTAGGCGTGTAACGTTGCAGGTGTTCAGAAAATAATACTCGCAAAATAACTCAAGTAGTTTACTTGAAAGCATTCTAACAAAACTTTTCAATAAAAAGTAGGGATTACAATGATGAACACTGATTAAAATAATGAAGTTACAATAATTGTTTTAACTTTAAATTAGAGCCAATAGATTTGTACGTGTGCACTTCGCGACGACTGCATATTCATCTATATGGACTGCATCAAAAGTGATCTGCTGATCAGCTTCGACGCCATGACATTCAACAACCCCATTTGGTGTTACCGACTCTAAATTTAAATTACCATTTAGTGGAATACAAATCGATTAATCGGTAAAAAAATAACAATAGTTTACTAATGATTAAAAAAATAACAAAATCAATCATAACTCTCAAAATTACTGATTTGCATTATTCAATAATGTCATGCGCCGATATATACTTGTAAATATTGTATTGTACTTTTAAAATGTAAATATTGTATTATGGTGACAGTGGAGGTAAAAGAATCACATAGAAGCAACAAGAATTATGTAACTGTGATTTAAAAGTGTCCGTGGAGTTTCTTGCGCGTTCTTCTCCATAAAGACCTACCTACGATTTGGAACGAGCAACTAGTTTCAACTTTGACTAAATGACCGACTCCTTGACGATTCAAAAGTACTTTTAAATGATTTAATTGAAATAACACCCATATTCTAAGTCAAAAACTCATGATTTCCTCGACTCGACTCAACCTCACTTAGGTGGTTTGGTATTCATAGTTGTCATTTTACTCCTCATCTCAAACAGTTTCCTCAGTCGAGGTGAGTTTGAGTTGAGGAACCAACTGTCAAATATAAGGTACGTCGCGATCTACCTTGAGGAAGGAATCATAGAACTAACGCGTATATTATTCGATTTTTTAATATATTTTGAAGGGTTTTTTGTCTATTTGTATGATATATGGTATACGAGATGCAGAAAATACAATTGAAGTGTGATGATGAAAATTAATTTAAAATTAGATTTCATTTTTCTAGAGATATTGTGGTAAACTTTTTGTTGCCCTTGCCTTGCCTTTTTGTTGTTTGAAAATATTGGTGGTAACAGACGTGGATGGCTAATTCCACTCATGATTCGTTAGCAAGTGTTAACCGCTTTACGACTTTATGCAACAGGAAATATCAACAAGAAATGCCTGAACCCATCACGAATATTGATTCTGTTCCAGTCTCTCACATTAGAAATAGTTTACGTGGTACCTTTACTAGGGATGCATTGATTGCAAGGCATTGTAATGAATAGATACAATATCATAAAATAAAGTGTAGTGTATATGTGTGTGTTACTTTTAATTTAATAGGTTGAGTTTTAATATTTAACTACTTATATGCGTCAGTTTTATATTCTTATTTACACCCTTTTTAAAAAGTACCTACCATATTCTTTTTATAATACATTAATTTTTATGAATTGCAGATTGATAAGGGTTTTGAATGATTGCCTAACAAGGGAAAAAAATGATTGTCTAACAAGGTAAAATAGGTACATGTTACATGTGAAATATTTGTACTTAAATGTTTAGTTTTATTTTTAGGTACTATTAAATAGGTAACTGTAATAGAAATAAATACTTAGCTGTATTTTCAATATACCTATTTCACCTATTTATTTAATAGTTTAGACAAATACGTAGATATAAGTAGGTGGCTGGTTAGGCAAGACATGTAAATAAATTCAATATTAATGTTCAAAGTTTTATTTCTAAATATTGGCAATTGCAATTCAGCCTCTTCTCTCTTAGCTATTACAGTGATGAAGTTCCTGGGCAGCTTGCCTCTCAACTTTAACTTTCAAGTAGTTCTCCTCTGCTGCCTTTACCATCTGTTATTTCTAGGTTATTTTTAGTTTGTGTAGCTCCTCTTCTCTTTTTATAGAAAATTCCTCTTGAATCACTCAATTCCATATATTTCTGGATTCTGTAATGTAACAAATAAAATCCATATTAAGGAACCTATATGGTATAGAACATAATCATTTTACAAAAACAATTTGAATATAATATATTGATATTTTTTTTATTATATATTTTTGATATTTAATATATTGATATATAATATAATATACTCATTAATTAATTTCTGAGGTGCGACATTTTAAATCTGTTTGATTTTCATTTCACATTCTGTTAAGAGAAAAATAACATAAAAAAATCAGTAAAAGTTTGCTGGACCTGGTAGCATGTACCTAGTAGGTACCCGAGTTTAATTTATTTAATGATCGATGTAGGAACCGAAGGTGTGTTATTACTATCAATAACTTCTAATAACTCAACATCAGTTTGCTCAGCGAGAGCAAACCAGCACTTGATCTTGACTAGTAGAAATAAAGCTGATTCATTGAATATACAAAATTAAGTTGAATGAAAGAAATAACTTTAATCTGCACTAGTACTTACTTTTGAATTTGTTTTGATGGTATTGTATTCCTCCGTTAGGTTTGCTCATGCAGTTTTTTTTAGCTGCTGAGCTCCCCATAGTTGTGGCCAACTATGTTGTATTTTGTTATGCACTATTGAAGAAATCTTTTCGCATTTTAAAAAACTGTCTTTCATCCCCAGTCATTTTGAGCAAGTAAACACAATTGGACGACAACACAACACTGGTAATAGTGAAACACTGACTAAAGATTTGTGATCCCAAGCTATCCACTTATCAAGTATCGCCATATTTTTTGCTCGGGACATTGTTCAAGTGGATATATTTATTAGGTTTTGTTTATTTAAAATGTTCTACTTTTGTTTAACAAATGTTACACTTCAAGTTGATAACCACAATAGCGCGCTCACAGACTGCTCTCCAAATGAGTTTAGCCAATATAACAACGAAATATTACTCCAAATAATGACGTATTCGTGACGTATCCCCTCGACTCACACTCATTCGAGGAATCTCATAGTTTCCTTAATCTGTCAACTATGAATACGAATTTTGAGGGGCTATCGAGGCACGCCTTGAAGGCTCCTCGATTGAGTTGTGAGTCGAGGAGCTTTCGAGGTTAGAACTTAGTATATAAATGTTTTGACTTTGACTGTAAAATGGTTCCAACATAGTTGGATAAAGGCTAGGGCATTTTTTTTTTGTTTTAATGATTATTACTAATTATATAAAATTTATAACACTGAACAAAATTATCAACTTTTATTTAATTTCCTACCCACAAAATAAAAACATTTTAATATTACTATTTAATAATTTATATTATTTTTCAATCGACTTCAAAAAAGGAGGTTCTCAATTCGATACATTTTTTTTTTTGACCACGCCTACCTTTTTAGTGTAGTCCGATTTCAATGATTATTTTTTTAATTGATAGTGTATGTACCTCAAAGTTGGTCATTAAAATATTACTGTTTTTTTTTTGTAGTCACCTTTTCATAATTAATTTGTATAAGAAGTAGGCACTAAAAACCGTAAATAAACTTTTTTTGTCGAAAAATACAACCGCCTTTAAAAAGTAAAAAATAACTTTAAATTCCGCAAGTCTGTGACAATACAAAACAACAAACAAAACCAAAGCTGCCGACTTGCGAATATAAAGTTATATTTTAGTTTTTGAAGGCCTTATGGTCTTTTTTGTCAAAAAGATTTTTCTCCTAAACAACATTTTTTTTTTACCAGGGAATGGGCAACAGCGTTCTCTGTGCCTTTGTAACAACCATACTGCGATCGCTAATCCGCCTGCCAAGCGTGGCGATTATGGCAAAGCCCCCCCTCGGGGAGGCCTATGTCCAGCAGTGGACGTCTTTCCGGCTAAAATGATGATGATGATGATGAGCAAAATTTTATGTGTAGAGCATTTCAGTTAAGAAAGTAGGTATATAAAAACTACGCAAAAGTAAAACTGTTTATTTCATGATAATAAGGATCAAGATAAGTTAGTCGTTCTTAAAATCCACAGTGCGGTTACGTGCGCCTGCACACATATACACGGTTGCACACATATACATCGAGAGCTAGTCTATGCCTACATCGCGGGCGGCCCGTTTACCGAGAACGCTCTTAAAAGACTGATTGAGTTTTATAAAACTACTGTCTCGCAAGTGTGAATGACAGAAATGAGATAGGTACTGTTAGATTCAAACTTAATGGCGGCTGTGAAGTGAGCGGTTGGCTGCGCAGTACCCCGCCCCTCACCCCCGCTGTCACGTGAAATTGTTACTGCGCAGCGACTCGCCTCGTGTTCAGAGCCGCCATTAAGTTTGAATCGTACTGTACCTATCGCTATAAGCCGAACTTTTTCTAAAACTCCGGGCCGGGTATAACTATACTTACTTACTTACGGTAACAATGCAATGTAAACCATCCACCACAGCTGCAACTGTAATAGAGTAACATTACATTACAGTTAAAAGATACATTCAGACATTAAGTCCGCTTTTGTACCTTTGTGCATGAAGTCTTAATAAATGAAACATTACAGGTCATATAATATTGCAATGTCTGGAGCCAGTGTCAACAGTAGGACTAACCCTGGACGACGTGCCTGCCCTCACCAACCGCCTGCACCTGATCATGACGCATACTTACGAACAACTGTCCAGAGAAGTTTTTTCTCCAGAAGCGAATGATACCAGAAAACATACGAACATAGTTGATATATGATTACCATGGTGATTTTGTACAAGTCGATAAATCTAGAAAGGCACGAGTGCGATGTTAATCAAATACTTATTGTATTTTTATTGTAATTAAAGTTGTTGTTTAATAATTCATGTTTTTGCATACTTAAATAATCACCCTATATTATAATATCCCACTGCTAGAGATCTTTGTGAGATGGAGTGCACCGTAATCTACCGCTCGGGTTAGTGCATGAAGATATTGGTAATCTACAGCTTCATGGTTCAGTGCCAGCTGGTGATGGGTCGGAGCAAACAGAGCAGCAATTTTGCTCGAGCAGTTGTTATTAATTCTATGGGGAACTAAAACTTATTAGCAATAGAGTTTAAAATTGTGTGCAAGATACAATTCCGCTCGGAATTTAATCTTTACCACGCAATTCAGTTCATTATTAGTAAATAAAAAAAAACTCGAGCATATTGCTACTCTATTTGCGCTGACCGTGAGTCGTGAGATATGTTATAAATACCTACCTACCACGAATTAGGTATACTTTATAGTACCTACCACGAATTAGGTATACTTACTTCGTGGTTAGTACCTACTTTTATACCGATACCGAACGATTGCCAAGTCTTCATCACTTGGCAATCGTGCGGTATCGGTATTAAATCTCCTATAATAAAATGTACTCTGTGGTGTCAAGTGTCAACAACAGTTCGAATTTCGAAAACGAAAACTACAAACCTGTCTATTATCCTACATTCTGACACCTCCACCAAAGATATACATAGAGACCTTCGCCATGTCTGTAGTGGTCTGTAGCTCCTAACTCATGAAGCTGTAGATTAAAATGGAGTCAACACTTCGAATACCTACTTGAAGCCATACCTATCTATCACTATCTCGCTCTCTGTGGGCCAACCTTCTCTTTCTAAGTAGGGTAACCTTTATTTTATTTTTCCCAGGACATCGCTATAAGTATTCATTTATAAATATCTACATTCTGTTTACCATTAAGGCCTAAGATAAACAAACATCTCGTCTAAGTTTGTTTACATCATGATACGTAATGTATGCGTATACATTGCATTAACACGTCTCTAGCCGCTAGGCCAACTGGTAACTTACCTACGAAATACTATGAAATAATGGTTCTGGTTCCAGAGTGTTTAAGAAATAAAGTAATATGAATTCTAAACTCGATGAAGTAAGAATAAAAATAACTTGATCAAATATAAAATCCTTTGCCGTGCCGCGACGTCAGACAGCGCCGGCCCTAATATGAACGCTTATATGTAAGAACCTCAAAAAGGAAATAAAAACACCACCCAAATTAAAATCATTTATTGTAACTTTTTTAGATTACATGACTAAATATCATTACTCTATGTAGTTTCTGTCGCTTACCACGTAAATCACCGAGACATTTTCTGAATATCTCTTAAACAGAGCGCATGACTCACTAGTTAAAATATATAGTATGTAATTGAAACTTTACTTAATAACATTATTATGTAATACATAATAAATAGACATAAAAGGTATGTATTTAATATTTATTAACGGAAAGGGACACCGGTAGAGCTATTCTATTACAATCTCCCTCGGTGAACACCTAGGTGCAGTGAGCTGTCATCCGTCCCGATGCTAGATTGACAAAGCAGACGGACGGATAACAGCTCACTTCACCTAAGTATTCACCGAGGGAGATTGTAACAGAATAGACATTCAGGTTGCTTATATTTCCAAGAATATTTCGACACTGTTTTTGGAGTATTCCCATCTGACCCCGAGTGTTTGTCCCCACGTGGGGACAGATGGGAATTTTTGTGTCATCTGTCCCCAAACATTTAAATGGGGACAGATGGGAATTAAAAGTTTCATCTGCCCCCGAAATATTTTTTACTTAAAATGTCTGTCCCCGAATGGGGGCAGATGGGAATTTCCCGTGTCATCTTCCCCCGAATTTATAAATAGGGACAGATGAGAATGAAAAGTTTTATCTGACAATACAATACAATTTTTTTATTTGATGATTAAAAAAGTATCCTATCATTTAAATAGTATCATGTCTAAAAAGCATAGAATAATATATCCAATCTAGACGTATGCTAATACTACGTTTGTTTTATAAATTTTGTCATAAAAAGATTAAGTAGGTACTTACGCGTTATTTATTTTATCTGTAGATTTAACCCACGTAGACAGAATACTTAGAAACTAGTTGCACTTACATTTTACAATTCTGATAAAACACAGCTAACACTACCACACTCTGACACAGAAAACAGGTAACTAAATCCCCAGCCCCCAAACCAGTTTCACTCACCGCAAAACAATAGGGGTGTCAGACTATCTCACTCGCACTCGTGGCATGACGTCAAGAGAGAAGTACTATCTTAATTTTAAGTCCTGTGTCGTTTATTAATTTACGCATAGTTTTATATTCACTGTTAATTTTGATAATAGAAATAGTTCCTAAAACTTGTTTGAAAGACTAAAACTGATAAAAAAATGTGTTTAACGATACAGCCCTAATAAAAAACTACTGTAAAAGATTGTAACATTTGTTGACTTTATTCATTTATCAACAAAATTAAGTTACAACACCATATTCTGTACCTATCGTTAGCCTACGACGTTATTCCTATTGATGATCTGTTCATGCCACAGCTGAGCGCGATAGTACTCAGCTTTTATAATAATGTTCAAATTAAAAAATATTTCGGGGTCAGATAAAACTTTTCATTCTCATCTGTCCCTATTTATAAATTCGGGGGAAGATGACACGGGAAATTCCCATCTGCCCCCATTCGGGGACAGACATTTTAAGTAAAAAATATTTCGGGGGCAGATGAAACTTTTAATTCCCATCTGTCCCCATTTCAAAGTTTGGGGACAGATGACACAAAAATTCCCATCTGTCCCCACGTGGGGACAGACACTCGGGGTCAGATGGGAATACTCCCTGTTTTTAACTACATTGCAGCAGCCAGCATGTTTCACTCCCATTTCCGTAAGTGGAAAATTACTATAAACGCCAGAACTAGTACTTGGCAGAGCAGCTATTTGCACCATAGATTCTTCATGTTGTGAACTTGTTGTCTGAAAATTATAATACATTTTATAAAATGTTGCTTATTGTTATATATTTGAAACATTATATTTTTGAATACATGATAATAATATAACACAGTTTTAAATACAGTTATCTTTTTACCTTTCCTACTGTTTTATTATAGTAGGAACTGCTGTTTGTTTTAAGCACCTTGTTCTTGAATCATATCTGATTCTTGAAATGCAAATTGCAAATCCTTGTACTACAACGGCTCAATGGATAACCACAATTTTCTTTGAGTACTTTTTTAGGAAACCAAAAAAAATTATGTTATTATAATACCCGAATAATGAGCAACTAAAATTAAATAAAAATGGACTGCCGTAAGTGTATGTGTATATCAGTCATTAAATATATACACGTTTCTTAGTATTAGTATAATTAGTTAAGTTCTCACGCAAAGTCCTAAATATATCCTCAATATGGTCACACTACTTCAATACGACTTCTTTTAAATAAAATCAAATAGATTGCACAAAACCAATGAAATTCAATGTAATTGATGTAATTTGATCTTGATATAGTTATCATTTACTAATATGTTAAAAACACTGGTAAAACGTTTTATGAAGAAATTAAGTGAAAAAACAACGAAATAATGATTCAATGATTCAATGTCAGGAATCACGATTTTAATCACTTACGGGTGAAATTTTATATCACCTCCTGGACACCACGTATTACCACAACCACGCACTACTCATTTTTGCAACATTTCTTTAATTAGAATGATGATTACCTCGAAAAATACCCGACGAAGCTGTGAACTGCAAAGTAAACAACCGCCATATTGACCATTTTTATGTTGACACATAGTGTCAATGTTGCCACATTACCGATTCCTTAGGAAATGGCATTGTAATTCACTGATCGTCAACCCAGTTTAGAATGCGTGACGCGTGAGTGTGACCTAAAATTGTATGTTTTATTATAACTTAACTAATCATAGTACAACTACTGATCCATAATAACATTATTTGACAGAGTTTAACTTCTGATTTGGTTAGTGTGACGACTATTTCAAACAATTTAGTAGGAGATTTAAATAAGAAGGTGGCAATACTACAGGCCACACTAAAAAGAGAGGGGTGGCCCACAGAGAGTGAGATGGAGATACGTAGGTATTTAAATCAACTTTTTGTTCGAAGTGTTGGCTCCATCTTTACCCATAAGCTTCTTGTCCTAACTTGAGTCGGCAGAGGTATACACAGCACACTGCAAACCACGAGGTTATAATCAGTGTTGCCAGATGTACCGCATTTCCGCTTTTTACACCGCCTTTTTGACAATAGATCCGCCTTCCGCTTTTCATTTACGCGGTTCCGCTTTTTTCAAATCTGCTAGTACAAACCTTTAACTTTTCATAGCAGAATAAGAAATACTAAATAAAAATAGGTAAAGCTATTCTACATCAGACAAAGCTGTATGGGTTTGGATCTCAATAAAGAAAAAAAAATCGGTGCTCTACTCACATGAAGATATAGATAAATTAATGAAGATATAGATAAATTATATCTTCATGTCCACTCACTACGTATACTAGGTATCAGTAATTTGTGGCTTTACCAGTCCGGGGGTAAAAATCGTCCCTCGAAGGAAAAACAATCATTTATTAAAACTTGATTCCTGACATTGTTGTTTTACTCTCTCTGTCTTTGTATGAATAAACAATTAAAAACATCAATATGAGAATTAAGTATTGCTATGTAAATGTTAAATCTAGAAATCCCGCTTTTTTTGTTGATAATCCGCGTTTTTAAAGTACCACTACCGCATTTTCAACTTTCGGACATGGCAGCACTGGTTATAATATATATAATGCTCCACAACACGCGTGTTGCCAAGATGACTACACACGAACTATCTGGCCTGTGCTGCTGCTGCACTGTAATAGGGAGTGACGTATTATTTTTGCACCTTAGCAATATGAAGTTGTACATTTATAACAGATTTTATTTTCTGTATAATATATACCTAGGTATATAATGTTTTTTTTTAAGGACAATCCCGCCCATTATTCCTGGTACCATTAGAACTTTTGAAAGCATATAGAATCAACAGTGGCGGGCGACTGAAAAGAGGGCAAAAGTCCCGGAAAAACGTTACAAATGTCTTAGATCCCGCAACGAAATTATTCAGAAAAGAGCAGCAGAAGAGTTAGAGAATATTGTTATTTATTTTACCGACATAATATTTAATTTTATTGATTAATAATTGCAAATCGATTGTCTTTGTTGCTTTCTAGCGATCAATGTTTGCAACGTTCCAGATTAAACTAACTTTGATGTCAAACTCACGCTCCAACACTAAGTGTGTGTGAAGTGAAGTTGCTGGAACGCTCTCGTGGTGAAACACTATTTCGTTTCTCACGATTGGTTGCGCGCCGCTCGGCTATAGAATTGGTTTCAGTTTTGTGTTTATTTTTGTTTTTAGAAGCTAAAAGCGATTGTTCAGTGATATTAATTAGATGTTGATAATGTGGGACAAAATCATTTATATGCTTGTGATTATCGTAGTTACGTACATTTTGAAACAATTGTTTTCGGAAACACCGAATTTCGTGAAATTTAAATCGAAATTTCTTATATTTTATATCTGGACTTCTGTGACTGCAGTGATATTATTGCCGTTTTTTGTGTTCAACCCGAAAAACGTTAAGAATTCTCTGTAAGTTTATCAAATGTTGTTATTTTCCAGGGCTTAGATATTATGTCACCGCTTCAGCTTGCTGAAACAAAACCCGTTCGCTGTTCGTTGATTCAGGGACTTTACTGAATGGGTTTGTCCCAGACATCATCAGTCCTGAAACACTTGAGCCTCGGGTGTTACTTTATCATTATATCAGAGCTAAGATAGACACAAGTATTTCATCGCCTATTGTTTATTGTTTACAGATTTGGATCCCAAATAGTAAAACATGTAACCAAAGTAATAGAAGTGAAATGGCTATTGAGAAATGGAAGAGTTTTAGCTGAAGATCGTGGAGCTGTGGTAGTGTCAAACCATCAGTCTTCAATTGACATTCTAGGTAAAATAATAAAAATATTTTTATCATCCTCTTACCTCGTCAGTCGAGCTCTGTTATTTTATTAAAACCCACCTTGTAATGTATGTAGTTTGATCTAGAAGACAATTTTGTTAAGTTGGTGTGGGATGCACTCCTAGCCACCTCACAGTGATTATGTAAAATGTATTATTATTATTGCTATGTTGTCCCTGTTTATTGATGTCTATCCTATTAATAGTGCAACATACCATGATGTCACATGATTGTCACCTAATGATCCCAGGGTCAATTGCCAATTGTCATGCCTACAAAATCCAAGTAGTGTACTCTTATGCCTTGTCTGAACTATAGAAGCCACATTGTAACCAAAATATTTTTATTTTATTCCTGATACCAGCAGTGGTCTTAATCGATGCGAGACTGCAGGCAGCACATCTTTGTGAGGCCCTTGTCCTTTTTGCCTTACATATGTTAACCAAAATTTAAGTATTTCTGTTGATTTGGTACAACGGAAATTATAAAGTTATAAGTAATTCAATTTTGGGTTTTAAAATATAGATACCTAGACGATTGTCCTGTTCATCACCTGGCGCTTTCACTGCACGGTACTTCCAAAATTTCAGAGTTAACATTTGATACTGTGACCATAAGCTAATTCATACAAATAATTCTTTCATGTGAGCTGCTAGGCTTTGGACCTATTATCAATATGCCATACTAAACAACAAGTACATTGATTAATTATGTTTAAATGAATTTGTTGTTACATTATAATATAGACATATGAGTGTAATTTTCTTATCAGAGAACAGAAAATCTGTGTTTCTCATAGAGGTTTATATAGATTTTATGATCTTGAATCATGCAAAGTCAAAGTCAAACCTATACTTGTCCAAATAATGTTTTGTAATTCAACTTAGAGTGCAAAATGTAGTGCTACTCTGTGCATAATAGGACTCTAACAATATATCTTGTTTTACCCAATATCTGCATAGTACAGGATTAAGGAATATTATGCTACTGAAAATGCTATTCTTGTACCTCTCACTATGTAGATTGCCATCATCACCATGCTGACATGAAGGATATTTTTTTATGTACATACAGCTTATTTTCATAAAAGGATACTTTATGAAAATAAGCTGACATGACTTTAGTTTCGTAAGTCGGTGGCTCTGTTCTGTTTGTTGTTTTGTATTGCCACTGACTGCCGAAACTAGTCATGTGTATTCTGTGCAAAAGTTATTTATCACTTTTTAGTTTTTGAAGGTGATTCTCTTTTTTCAAAAAAGTTTTTATTTTCCACTTTTAAGTGCCTCCTTACCACCCAAATCCATTAAGAAATGGCAACACAGCTAAAACAGAGATTGAAAGTCCTCCAAAGATGGAAAGATGGAAGAAACGAAAAAGTCTTCTCGGTTTTTGTTGTTTTTTTTAAAAAGGGCTGAATAAATTTCTGTTTTTTTTTTTTTACCTTCTCCAGAATGTAATAAACTGTTTTCTGAAAATCGCATCAAAATCGGTTTAGCCAAACGGGAGATAATCGCGGACAAACACACTTACAAACATATGGGTCGAACTGAGAACCTCCTTTTTTTAAGTCGGTTAAAAATGCTTTTCGGTACCTATTTACTTACTGTAAAAAATATTCAAATTTTCTTGTCTGTGTTAATTCCAGGAATGTTCAATATTTGGCATGTAGCAGACAAAGTAGCTGCTATAGCAAGAAAAGAAATATTTTATGTATGGCCATTTGGACTGGCTGCATATCTTGCAGGGGTTGTATTCATTGACAGAAATAACTCAAAAGATGCTTACAAGCAACTGAAAATTACATCAGAAGTCATGATTAAAAATAAGGTTAGTTATCACAAGATTAAATGAAGTGTATGAAACTTCTCATAGAAATATTTACAGCATGTTCATATGCCCATAAATATAATCTCTTTACTTACAGACAAAGATCTGGCTGTTCCCAGAGGGAACAAGAAACAAAGATTTCACGAAACTGCTGCCATTTAAAAAGGGCGCGTTCAACATAGCGGTTGCTGCCCAAGTGCCAATCATTCCTGTTGTGTTCTCACCCTATTATTTTATTAATAGGAAGAAATACATTTTTAACAAAGGTATGATATTTTTCAAAAAAAAGTTGTATTATGAATTTCTAATGGAAATAACTTTTTAAGTCTGTAGATTTCCAGTTATCGAAAAGCAGCTCCCTTCAGGGAGCATTGAAAAAAATAATGATGTTATGATGCCGTGATAACGATCTTGAATGTAAAACAATGCAATTCTAAGAATTTACGTTTGTAATATAAATTGTATAATAGCTTCTATTTGTAAAGACAAACATGGTGAGGAAACTCACGCTCTAATAATACAATCAATGTGAAGTAATAGTAGCACAGTTAAGGCAGCTGTGTACTCGTGCCCTGCAGTCAAGAGGTGTCGACACTATGAGCTAACTATTCATCAACACTAGACACTAGATCAATAGAGCGATAATGATTAATTCCTAGACAAATAAACGACAATTCTATTGAAATACTATTTCGGCATTTCGTAATACACTCAAACAAAATCTTGGTAACTGGAGCACTTTGTTTACGTTATTGCTTTTTCTTTTCAGGCCATGCAGTAATCCAATGTTTAGAGCCAGTCCCAACAGTGGGATTGACAATGGAAGATGTACCAGAATTAATAATCAAAGTGCGCAACACTATGGATGCGGCATACAAGGAACTGTCAAAAGAAGTGCTATGCGCCTTGCCACCGAACTACCCTCTAGCAACCGATTGAACTCCCCAGAGCCATCAACGGTACCATTTATTATGTACTAAATTTATAATCACTCTATTATTAAGCTTTTAGGTCGGCATAATAATGCTGGTACATAAAATGTTTATGCTATACCAATAGCAAGCATTCCAATCGCAAGAAATATGAATATTTCTGTGATTTTGTATTAGGAATTTATATCTTGTCTAAATAATCTATACCTAATATTTAAGATACACTTTTGTGTTTATAACAATCAACTTATACTTTAAGACTACCACATTGAGTATTGAAGTGACTTTTTTCTTACATTTCCATTTTACGAAAAATAAATGGAGAAGCGGGTTTCACAATTGATAGCTGCACCTTATAGGTAGTTAATAATTTAGTATTCTTTTTATACACTTAATATTAGGTTTTTTTTTCTTATTATGCTGGCTGCGATCAACACTTATAAAGCGTTGGTTAAGACGAAATATGTCATAATTTGTCTTTATAGTTACTGTGACTCGAGGCTAGGCAAGTTTACAGAAATTAGTATTAAATAAAGTATTGTAGAAAGTTAAGAAATAATCTAAAAGCATGTGACGTTAATAATTTTAGCAAACAGCAGATGATATAGTTGCGACAGGCGGCACGCCACGACAATGATTTGTACTTTGTTGACCTTTTTTTTGTATTCAAATCACACTTGTATTGTAGCCGTTTGTTTCTGCACCAATGCAGTGCGGAATTTTAATCACTCGTTAAGCAACATCGCACATTAAGTTGACTGAAGCTATTACCATTTCAGTATTTGAAGAATGTTCTACTAAAGAACTACTTTTTTATTGTTTAGTTATTAGTTTTACTTACAGTATAATTGTTGCATTGACATTCATCCTAAAGGTTACAGCACACAACATGCACAGTACCGAACTTCATTGTATGATCATTATACATTACTAGCTTCTGCCCGCGACTTCGTCGGCGTCGAAATCAAATATACCCTAAAACCTATGATGCCGGCACTTCACTGCAAATATTCGCCTTATTTGGATAATACAAAATTGACTTTATATCAATAAACATGGTCAATTTTGTTTTATCCAAATAATACGCCATGGCGTATGTATACAAAACTGACCCTATGTTTATTGAAATAAAGTCAATTTTGTATTATCCAAATAAGGCGAATATTTGGACAAATACGCCATGTTAAGTGAAATATTGCTATTATTTTTTTCTTTAAATCGTATGAATAGTTTCAGATATTACCTCCTACATTCAAACTTACAAACTTTACCTCTTTATGATTAGTGTAGTTATAAAATAGGTACCTAAATTCAATAGCTTTCCAAAAACACAATTGGTATTATATCCAACTTTCGTTTGTATTTTTTTTTATAAAACTGTTTTTTTTTATGTTTATTGTAAGAATAACCAAGTACCTATATTATACTTCAGTACATACTTTTGTGCCATCTTGTTTTTCTCAGAGAATATTGCGACAGAAGCGATATAAAAAAGTATATGACTAACAAATAATATTTTACAATCATCAGTCAGTACTATACTAACGTGTGTACATATTCCAATAGTTCGTGTGCTATACAGTTGCGCCATATTTAATAATCACTTTTCACAGTTGCGCCATATTTAATAATCACTTTTCCGTTTACATAGATAGATTTACAATGTATCAATAAATAACGACGAATAGGATTATCTAACTAGACTTCATGTGAAACAAGGTCGATGATTTCCGCTCACTACTTTTTATGTGTAAGTACTCAATCAATAGCTTCATAGTGTATTAGACCAGTATTACTTATTTAATTTAATATTTACATATTTTTTTTTTGCTTTGAAAGCCATGATGCGCTATGTTACTTTTATTTTGTCGCTACTTATTCAACATTTAGTTTAATTATATTATTATTAAGTATAGGAAATGTTCCTTTATCAAACGATAAGTACCCTTAATTATACTCTCTAGTCATGTTAACGACTAACCGTGGAATCGATTCAATATGCTCCACATACCTCAGTAACATCGCAATCAGTACTGTACTTGTAATAAATTACTCAAGCACGGTTTCAACTTATTATAAATTCTGTATACGTTGTAAATCACTCTGTAATTCACATCATGAGAAAATTTCCAAAAAAATACTTATTTGGGAAACTTTCACACGCCTTCGAGGGTATTTATTGCATAATAACATCATTATGTAACCAAATGCGTAAAGAATTTGCAATTCTTATTTTTCTTTGTGCTGTTGCTCGTTAAGTATTCAAGTTAAAATCTCATCAACGTGTATCGTTATCCTCGATTAATTTTTTAGATTGTTATAAAAGTGAATTATTAAAATAAGAGGTTACCAAAATTCGTTGCCGAAGTTTTATCAATATATAATGTTTGAATTTTATTAAGTAAATCTCTAACTTTAGAGAAGTAGGATATTAAAATTACAGTGCCATTTTAATTAAATTCTACGCTGACCTATTTCTAATTTATACATAATATCAACATTATAATGGGACCACTTTTATACCCATTGTATATTTTTTAAATACACAAATTATCTTATTCCAGTACTAAAGCGATTTTCCAAAGTTACTGCATGAATACCTATGGAAACGAAATTGATTTTTGTTTGATAATAGTAAATTATATAAGTAATCGTTATATTCAACATGGAAATGAAATTATAAATACTCGATGTTTCATCTTTCATAATAATATTTTGGGAGTACCACCGTATAGCCGGTACCGGCCGCCAAATTTGGACGCGCGTTGAGAAAATGGGGCAGTGATTTAACTAAGTGAACTTAGAATGTACACTTTTGACTATTCATGCACAAGTAGAACTGTCGCAGATCGAGCATCGTCTCTCATCACTTTTGACTATTCATGCACAAGTAGAACTGTCGCAGATCGAGCATCGTCTCTCATCACTTTTGACTATTCATGCACAAGTAGAACTGTCGCAGATCGAGCATCGTCTCTCATCTTTAGTGAATATTATTGAGAAAACCTAGGATGGAGAAACCCTGCATGACGAGGGCAAAACAATGAAGATAACCTCTTAGTTGTTTTAAAACACATTTTTTAATCAATATATTTATATGATAGGAGTTTTGAAGTGTTTGCCTCCTAAAAGGCAAGTTCAAAACCTCGAAGATTTTGTTCCAAAACGCGATTTATTGGGACCCGGTGCCGGGTTCGGAAGTACTCCTTAATATTATAGTAATAATAATTTAAAATAGGATCTTTTAAAAATATATTGTCATAATTACCAATGTTTAAAATAAGCGTGGTTGTGCTATAATGAATTGGCCAAAGATATTAAGTTTTTAAAAACCCAAAAAGTCTTGCATTTTATTTATATGAATATACTTTAAGCATTGTTGATCGATGCAAGAAAGGATGCGACTAGCAGCCCATATGCGATCTATTTTTTTAAACAAAGGGCACTTTGCGCTGGATTAGGGTAAACTCGATAAAAATTACAGCATGGGTTTTCAATAAGTGTGTTAATGTCTCTACTCATAGTGCCCGCAGCCTCAGCAATGACTAACTAAAGCACAAAATAAAGAAATGTATCTTAATAATGGATAAATCAAGTTAATTTCTGCTGGATTTCAAATTTGTACTTTGCTTTAGCTCAATAACATAAATACGAAATAATTCCAACAATGTTTATATAAAAGTTTATATACATTCTATGTCATTATTACTGTATTATTTTGTGTAAGTAAGTATAAGTAGATATGTTTCATGACATCGTAGGTATAATATTTTTGAAAATAAATTATTTAGGGATGGCACGGAAGAGATGTACAAAATGATAGAGTGAGACAAAGCTATGTGATAGCCAAGCGCCAAGAAAAGGATAAACGAATCTGTAAGGTCCTCTCATTAATGTCATCACTAAATAATTTACATGCAATATTATAATGTAAATAAACGCTTTTATCATGCCATTCGATATTAATGTAAGCCATATGATAGTACCTTTAATAATATACATAATAGATTATCAATGTCACTAACATTTGGAAATGTTATATTTTTCCAAGTGTAGGTATATGCCCTGGGAAAAATACATTTTCGAAATTTAACAATATTGAAATGTTGTTAGTTGCAGAAATAACCACGAACTGTAAATAAAAAATAGCTTACAAAATTATACCTTTCTACACTAAAAATTAAATTAATATTGAAGAAACAGATACGTCTGTAGACAAACCAGTGAATGTATTGCTGTAATCAACGACATTCTATAAACAAGAATGTCATTGGCTGTAATAGAAACAGAACATAGGTTATTTATGAAAAAACCTTAGTTTTAAAGTGTTAATCTCTAGCTGCTATTACATCTTTTAATCCCACATGAATGCACTTAAACCTAGTTTATTAGTTATTTTAAGTACTATTCTATAAGCCCTTTAAAGTGATCGATGCTAATCATTAATATTATATTAGCACTTAATTTCGCCCTAATGAATAAACAGACAAAATAAATATTTTATATTTTAATAGCTAGCAAACGTTCCAATTATCTTAATAAAGGCTAATTATTAGGTATTAGTCTTGGTCTTAACAGTGATTACTTATGCAGGATGTGAAACGTCATTATGATTGTGCATAATTAATTTATTATTAATTAAATTACTATACTGGAATGTTATGTCTGCATACATGGCTATTAGCCCTGTAGACACATGGAACATAACACGGAAAATACATAATCTTTGACATTTGAACTGTAATTTTCCATAATGACCACTATCTACATCCTACTAATAATATGACGTTATCTTCTATTAGACTTCCGCTCTTTGTTACTTTGATTATGAATGATTTTGACCGCTCGCTTGCCAGCCAGGGCCGGAGGCTCAGCGCAGACAGCAGCGAAATGCCTAGCTTGTTCATTGCTGCCATAGGTGAAACTATACGTAAACACACGCTACAGGGAGTTGTCTCTAGTTCGTTTTGGCAGGACTAAATCCAATATTTCAATGAAAACTCGCTCAAGCAATTTGCAACTCTATCTGCGCTGACCCTTAGATAAACAATAAGGCGTACATTGGCGTATCCATGAGACAGCTTGTACAAGTATCATGCTTTAACTGAATCGGCCGATTAGATAAAAATATATCATCGTTAGACCAGATTTAGTCTGGGCAAGGGCACCTGACGCAAATGAGAGATCTTTCGTCTTTTGTTTTATGGGAACGAATTCCATTTTTTTTTTTCTAAAAATATACAATATGCCTATTTTGTTTGTTTGTTTACTTAGGGCAAATTTATTTTTAATAGTATTATTTCGTACTCGCTGACTAATTCATTTCATTGTGCCCCAAGTGTGGTATCTGCAGTTCGTCAGGTTATGCTGTAGTTGAACCAGTATTGAGTTTTTGATCAATCCTTTTAGTTTATACTCTTACGTTCTTTTCAATTTGCATCTTAGTATAGTTGATTTTAATTATTATAATTCTGTAAATGCAGATTTGTTACTCCCGCCCGCGAATATTTTTTTTATTACCATTCAACTAGATATTCCACTGAATATTGCAAAAAACGTAAAAATATTTTAATTTCGCGGCTAGCGTAGCCTGCGAAGTTCAAAAATTCTTACGCTTTCCCCTTAGGGAACTCAAATTAAACAAATACAAATATATACTAAACATTTTTACAATAGCTTCTACTTGGGTGTTTTTAACCTATTTTGTAAAGGTGCTTTCAGCTTAGCCTGGAAGCACCACTAATTTTAGAAATAGCTATTTTTGACGTTACTCTTATAAATAAATTTTAAAAAGTAACTAACACCGGAACGGATAGTCCTTCAGAAACGGAGTGTAACTTGCTAATTTATATTCTTTTAAAGGGTTATGTCAGAATAATAAACAAAACCTCAGGGTATCTATCTGGCTGGAACTTGAAACTGAATTACACATACCAATTCATCAAGAGTAATGCTATGGTAGAGTAAGCTCAAAAGAATTTTAGACAAACCTTTTTACTTACGAAATAGTTTTTGTTTCTTTACTTGCCAACATATCATTAAAACTCGGTTCGTGCCATTTTAACATTTTAATCAATCCTTACAACAACTTTACAAAATCACTTTTTCTAGAAATGTACCTCTATGTAATTCTTAAAACAGTGTGACGTCTTTGCTTTTATGTGAATGCAAGTCAAACCCATGACTCATGACTTGCATAATTTATGAGAACCTAATTTAATAAATATTGTTGACAACGACAACTACCAAATATCAAATACCTAGGTAATTAATAAGGTATTATACCTATACCGTCATCACACCTTTTGTTCCTAAAATACCAAAATTTTACAAAATTTTAAAACCAATTTTCCAAGGTTTATAAATTACTATTAAGGCCATTTATCACGTTTGTATCTAATTGTGTATCAATGTACTCGTATCTGTGCAAATATTGTGATGTATCTGAAATACCTACTATTAGTTATTAAAATGTATTCGTGTGACAATTCTGTAGAAAAAAAACGACGATGAAATGTATATTTTTACATATTTTCGTATGTGAAATCGTTTAATAAAAAGATATCACAGGATAAATGCGTTTTTAATAAAACATATTATTCCTTTTTGATTTGTTAACTTTATTACATAAATACTCATTTCTATTGAGAACAACAATGGAAACACCAACAATTAACTGTCCAATTACTCATTATTTACTATTTCTTTATACGTTTGTTTATCACAGCTTTTATACACGTCCATATGAAATCTAATTACCTGTAATAAAAAATGTATCGCTACAATACCACTTGTGACAATTTTGTTAGACTCCGTACGGGCAAACTTCATGGATTGGACACCACTTTATTAATGCTATCTACCCAATATGATTGTACCATGTCTTAATATAATGTTGGTATTGTACCTCATCTAATCAGCCTTACTGCGTAGGTTGCGCCGCGCTAACGTTTCCATCGAGATCTTTGTGAATTCTTCCTGCATGTTCATTTGCGTCTTCTCTATCAGCCCTACGATGTCCTCTTTCGCCAAACCTTCAGTCTCGATCATTGGCAGAATAGACACGATGAACTCTCCTGAAATGAGGTAAAACAACAAGGTCAAATAGTTTATTACAATTAGACCGTTTAGGGCACTTTTAGGCGTCATTTACAAAATAAAAATAGATTTGTGTCTAGTTGCCCCATCCAAAAGGTAGGTCTTAGTTAATTTTTGTTTTTTAAGCACCTGAATTTCCTAGTTCAACAACAATAGTCCAGAAGACATTTCGAGTGAGGAAGGAAAACTATATCTTTATTTGTTTTCTATGTAACTGTTCGTTCTAGGAAAATACATGGTGATGTATTTTTTTTACTGAGAAGCAAAGGAACATTTTCACGGTACCTTGAATTGTTTTGCTATAGACAGACGTATTATGCCAGCTACACACGTAACGATCTATCGCAGCGATTAAACTGCGCAAACCGATTCGCGCAGTTTAATCGCTGCGATAGATCGTTAGGTGTGTAGCTGGCATTAGGCTACTTAGGTATGTAAAAATTAGAAAAATACTTGTCAAATCGAAGCACTCACTCAATTATTTGTACTAAGACATCCCGGTAAAACCGGTCTTTAACCAAACAAGTCCGAACCGTCACTCACCTGAGCCGAACTTATTTCGCTTCCCGTCCAAGTGATGATATTTTGAAATGACAACAGGTTGTATAGGGGCACCCGCGCCCATAGCCACGTGGAACGCTCCCTTGCGAAGCGGCAGCAATTTGTCGCCAGAATGCCTCGTACCCTCAGGAAATAGCAACAGTTTTCGCTGAGGATAAGAAAAAGAGTAGCTATAGATAATGATTTGGTTTATGTATCGAGTACCTAGGCTATAACAACTGTACTTAGAGTATAGAGTAGTTAGGTAGGTACCTATAACACATTTTAAAATAAATGTTACGCTAGTAACAAATGATCGTCATCATACTCCTGCGCCATTATCGTAATTTACGTGGATCTTTTCAATAGGTAAATCTCTATTAGCCATCATGTCAGAAGCCGTCGCGCCCCTTTTTACCCGACTACGGCAAAGCCAAAGGAGGGTTATGAGTTTGACAGGCTATGTATGTATGTATGTATGTATGTATGTATGTATGTATGTTCATCTGTACGCTCATAGCTCCTAAACTACTTATCAGAACTGAATAAATGAGGTATCGGTAGAAGCGTCTTGATCGTCCGCTGGTTATAGGCTATATGACGTATCACCGAATCCAATGTGGCGCCCTCTGGCGGACAAAAAAACCAATATTAAAAAAAAATATGAAGACAAGCATACCGTGTTTGGTATCATTGGAAAGGGGTTCACTAGTACATTTCAAATTTATATAATATTTAGTGGTAATTTGTCACAAATAATTGTAAAAAAAGGAAAGATTACCAAATAAAGTAAGATACGCATACCGTGTTTAGTATCATTGGAAGGGGGTTCACTAGTACCTATTAAATATATAATACTTAGCAGTGACTCCAAAATGGTTTAAATAAAAATATATTAAAGTTTAAAAACTAAAACCCGACCACAACAAAAAGTGATCTAAAAAGTACAAAACAAGAAAATATTTCACACAGAAATCAAGACATAGGTACAAAATGGTCAAGGTAAGCCGTGGTTGCATGCCATTATATTCATGTTCATCGCACTCATATGGGATACAGGCATGCAACCACGGCTTACCTTGACCATTTTGTACCTATGTCTTGATTTCTGTGTGAAATATTTTCTTGTTTTGTACTTTTTAGATCACTTTTTGTTGTGGTCGGGTTTTAGTTTTTAAACTTTTTATTAGCCATATTATCATCTTTCACACAATCAATTCATCTTTTCCGTGGTTTTCCTACTCAGAAACTAGGTAGGTACCATACCCACATAGCCATGCCATTCACATTAATTCCTAATCAAATATTCTTAAGGCAATTGATAAAGTTCATTTGGGAAAACTCTATTGCCTATGTAGATATTCGTTATTAATTTATCCAGCAGTGAATTGTATGTATATTTTCCTATTTGGTGTATTTTTCACACCCAAACAACGCTAGGAGAAAACAAATTAAGCGTTGTCGTCGATTAGATTTCTATGTTGACACAGGGCCCGGCACACAGGCAGGGCAGGGGCACTTGGTTGGTACCTGACTTAGGCAATAATCAAATAAATTCAATGGCGGATTAGCCACGTAGCAAGAGTGGCAAATGCTACGGGCCCCGCGCACCACAACGCTTTCCGATCGTAAAAAATATCAAGTCGGTGCGTTTCATAATTTTTTTATTTTTTTTTTAATTATTGCAGGGACAATAGTTACCTGTAGGTTTCAAACTGTTCAGTAGTAATTAAAAATGTTGGTAGGTACATTTCTAGGAGTGAGTTCTGGTCATAATACAAATTATGTTTTGCACCGTACCTACTGCACACAAATTGGCAACTTTTGTTAAGTTCCCGGACATAGAAGACCATACTGCTGAGTAACTCGCTCAAAGCTCATTCAGAATGGCAGAATACATCCCTGTCTTGCACAGGTACTTATTAAATTTGGTTGCTCAGTGCGCCGCAGACTGCTGTATAGCATACAGCATCCATTTTATTTGATTTTATTCAAAATTTAAATACATTTTTTCGCATAGACTACCTATCGACGTCTCATCATTCTACCAACACACTTTTTTAAAATGTTGTCGGAGGTGGTCAGCCTTAGCTGATGCTACGAAGTTACTTTGATGAGGTTTTACTGGATATTAAGTAGCCATATGTACAGTCGAACAAGCGAATTGGTTTACAGGCAAAAATATTCATCTTTCTACTATACCACACCTCGGACACTTCATACAAAACTTGCAAAATAATTACCTATTATTTAAAATGTTGTCGGAGGTGGTCAGCCTTAGCTGATGCTACGAAGTTACTTTGATGAGGTTTTACTGGATATTAAGTAGCCATATGTACAGTCGATGCACTATGTTCTTTAAAGCTACCATTTACGAGGTATACCTCTCATTGACTTGAATATGCCCTGGCGGTTGGGAGAGTCATGCTCACTTGAATGTCTCGCTGCCGGTGGCGCATGTGTTGGATCATTCGGTTCCCTTCAAAATGGTTGAGCTAAATGGTGCCGATCCATGCGTCATGTTCGTGAACGGACGCCGTCGGTTGGGACTGGTCATCTCTTAGCTGCCTCGGTTATTTTAAATTTTGGTTTGAATTGTTATTATAACTATATTTTTCTCTAGACCTCTTTTAACATGCAAGACGTGTTACATTGTTCTCACATTGTACCCTTAGATTCAACATGAATGATGTAACCTAAATTTGTAAAATTTAACTGATTTTAAAAGAGTGTTCATGGAGTTTCTTGCTCGTTCTTCTTCATAGAAACCTACTGTTTGGAACGAGCAACTAGCTTCAACTTTCTGACTGACTGACTCTGACAATTCAAAAGTACCTGTAAATGGTTTAATTGAAATAAATGATTTTGAGTTTGAGTTTGAGTTTGAGTTGAACAAGCGAATTGGTTTACAGGCAAAAATATTCATCTTTCTACTATACCACACCTCGGACACTTCATACAAAACTTGCAAAATAATTACCTATTACTACTACAAAACCAAATGACGTCTGTACACGTGCAAATGTGTGCGTGAATTTTAGTAGGGTTGAATCAGTTGGATGTCGTGGCGTACAAAATGGCGCGAAAAGTGCAGCGCTTTGCGTCGGGTGAACCGAACGACGACGGAACTACCCGAACGTTTCGAGCATTATTATTCAGAAGTGACCTTGTCCGAGCGTTCAATTATTTATTTCTTAAAGAAATAAAATAAATGATATTTGATTTTGAATACTCGGATTTGTAATGACATAAACGTAATATTATAATATTTATTATGTAAAGAGGTTTATTTATTCATCAATAATGGTAAATTAAGGTACCTACCTACCTAATTACAAAATATGGAATTCACGATCGCCCCGTACCATTACGCGGCAATTTTGAGCGCCCTGGCTAAAGAGTCGGCGGTTAGCCCCTCCTAGTGCGGGGTGACGGTGCGGTATCTGACGTAGCGCGGGGAAGGGAGTGTCCCTTCTGTACGTAGTACTATTAAGTATTCTGTGACTATACTAACAATTTATTTATTTGTTTTATTTTTTTATCTTTAGTACGTAGGTACCAGGGATACCTACGTGCTCGAGATAAGAAAAAGGAATAAAATAAAATATTGTGAGTGTAGTAGTATGATGAATATTTTTGCCTGTAAACCAATTAGCTTGTTCGACTGTACAAGTTGTCATCGAGGGTCATACTCATTACGAATCATCTCGAACGCAGGATCTCCCGAACAAGCCGGTTTCCGAAAAGGCTTCAGCACTATATGTATAGACCACATCCATACGCTCCGCCTGATTATACAGAAGACCGAGAAATATAATAAGCCATTATTAGAGTTGTAAAAAAAACGTTTTTTATTCTGAGATGAAAAAAAACATTAAAAAAAATCATGAAAAAAACAGTTTTTTTTCTGGAGTAGGTTTTTTTTCAAAAGTACGAAAATAAAAATGTCGTAAGGCGGTTAACGTATATGAGTTGACTTTACATTTTCTTTTTGTTTAATAAGATAATACCATTTGTTTTTTGTTAAATAGTACATAAATGTCTTAAAATAATTGGCAACATCCACTGAAGTTTACCATTTACGGACGGGGATTTCTCTAATCCTCGTTTAGTTTATGTTTTTATTGAAGTGCAGAAAGCTTGAGATAGTGAGAGCAGTTATTAAAAACAAAACAACAGTGTTTTATTCCTTGGTTTTATTCCATTTTAATTTTTTCTGAAAAAAAAACCAAATGTAGAAAAAAAACGACGGTGCCAAGTTTTTTTTCATGTTTTTTTTCAAGATTGTGAAAAAAAGCATTTAGTTTTTTTTTCAATTTACATTTCTAGCCATTATGTCTAGCGTTTGTGGACTATTTAAAAGCCTTCGATTCAATCGAAACCTGGGTTGTGTTATGATGATTACGCCTGGGTTACTCCGCTGTATACGGCGCCGTGATCGCATGCATATCAAACTAAAAAATAGGGTAAATAATGAAATATTAGAAATTACCTACACACGCTATCGTAATTTCTGTAACTCTCTGCTGAGAAAACTTAAACGCGCGTATGTTAAAGAACAGTTTCGTAATGCAAAAAATAATGTTAAGGCTACTTGGAATGTTATTAAGAAAGTGTCAGATCTTCAGACTCAGTGTTCTCCTTCTTTTGACTTATTACATACATTCGATAATCCTAAATCTTCGCTTAATCGCGTCAACAACTTTTTGGCTAACGTAGGCAGTAGCTTGGCGTCAAAATTTAAAGCACCCTCAACGATGCTCAATTGCGTGGCTAACTCACAGTCTTGTAGCTCTATGGCCAACCTTGAGGTAACCGAAGACGACATCGACTCCATTATTTTGGGTCTCAGGACTGACTGTGCAACTGGATTAGACGGTATACTGTCTAAAACAATAAAGGCCTCGAGACTCGTATTAGTCCCAATTATTACACACGTCTGTAACTTGTGTATAAGAGCGGGTGTTTTCCTGTCGGCGTTTAAAAAAGCAGTACTTAGTTCACCCCATTCATAAATCTGGGTGCAAAGGCGATGTCAATAACTACCGTCCAATTTCGATTTTGACAGCTATTTCAAAGATCTTAGAACGCGTACTGAACAAGAATCGTTCCGTCTGCCACGTAGGTATCCCACCGTGCAGCTCTATTCCGATTGTAAGGTACTTACAGTCAGGCAATTCTATGTACTCCTGTCTACCCTTCGCAAACACTCTGCACGTCCCCTAAAGGAACCGACTTGCAGACTTAAGTACAATGTTTTCCCTCACGAACGCCATAGAACTGCCTTTGCCAAGCGTCAATTCTATGTTATAAGCACCAAAATGTACAACCTCTTAAAGAAAAAGTTAAGTATTTTTTCGTGTCCCAAATATAAATGTAAAACTGTACTTAGAGATTATCTCCAAAGTCTAGATTATGATAACACTGAGGACCTTCTGCTGGGTAAGTTACAATGATGCTGAGTGATAATTCAAAATTTATAAAATTGACTTATGAGGGTTGACTTATGACTACAGGCACACACACCTTACACTTACTCACCACATATACACATACCTCACACTAACTCCCTACACACATACTCACTCACTACACACACACTTACACCCTAAATTTTTACACCTCATCATACAGGTCATTTAATTTTTTTTATTTTTGTTTTATTATTATTATTTTACTTTTCTTCTCTAAATTAGAGTCTGTTTTTATTTTTATGTTCGCCACCATTTCTTATTACTAAAACGTCCGAGCTAATACAATTGGGTATTTTACTCTATACGAGAAATAATCTATAAATATGTTATTGAGACAGTTTAGGCATAAAGCAGTCGGAAAATGTAAGTTTTAGTTCATAAATTAACAAAACAAATTTTTAAATTCAATTTGAAGTTTTCAGTATTTTTAATCTGCTAGAAAACACCGTGAAATAGTAGCGGCCATGTTATTACGCCGTACGGCTGTGTAAACAAAAAATTGTCAACTGTCAGTCAACCGATTGGCGTATTATAGGCTTTGTACTTTTATTATTTTCGTAACCAACGTAATTTTTTCATTATTACAACTATTACAAAATATGCTTTTAATTATATTAAAACGAACTGACGTCATTTTCGCTGAGCAATATGGCGTTCAGTAAGAGGCGTTTTCGTCAAACTACGCGCGAAATTTGAAAATTTAAAATTTAGATGCATTTTCTTGGCACTTATCGATTGAATAAAAATTTTGTGTTTTTTTTTTGTTGGCATAAGTATTAGCACTACATAATTTCATTGAGACACTTTTCAAAAATGGGTACAGTGTAATACCCTGAATCACTGACTCCTAAGTCACAGCTGGCACATACACCTAGTTTAAGAGTCAGGGTATTCAATTTATTGTAACCTAGTAATAAGCCTTATATAATGTTCCTAGGTAGATAAGTACTGAATGTGATGGCTTTTTGGTGAAAATAAAGAATTTATTTATTATTTTACAGTCTCTTCAGCGATACCGTATCGACTATAGATATATCGAAATGCTGGAGTGTTTGTATAGAAACGCTCACTATGTCGATCCGATTACAGGACGAGTGTACGAAACCAATCCAATTTAAAAGGGGCGAAAGCGTGAGAGAGGGAGACGACATTTCTTCGAAACTGTTTTCAAACGCATTGGTGTCATCAATGGTGAATAGATCACTCACCTTCGTTTTACTGATGATATATAGTCATCATGGCTGAGTCGATGGAGGATATTAACACTATGCTCAGGGACTTCAGTAACGTTTCTCAACAGGTGGGTCTTAAAATGATTATGGACAAGTCGAAAATTTTGTCAAAAGTCCATGTTCAACCCGTACCGGTGCCTAAAGACGAAGGTTGATAACCAGTGTGTGTGTTGCGAGTGTTGACTTATGGCACAGAAACCTGGTCCTTGCTGCTGGCCTCCTACAGAAGTTCAAAGTCACGCAGCGAGTCATGGAGAGAGCTATATGCTTGAAGTTTCTTTGCACGATAAAATCCGGAACGTGGAAATTTGACGAAGAACTAAGGTCACCGACATATCTCTCAGAATATGCAAGTTAAAGTGGCAATGGGCAGGCCACATCGCTCGAAGAACCGATGGGAAAAAAAGGTTCTCGAGTGGAGATCATGAACCGAAAGACGCAGCGTTGGTAGGTCTCCCACCAAATGGACCGACGACATCGTTAAGGTCGCGGGTAGTCGATGGATGCAAGCGGCAGGTTCCCGCTTGTTGTGGCGTTTTATGGGGGAGGCCTTTGTTCAACAGTGGGCGTCTTTCGTCTGATGATGATGACTACTATCAAGAAAATAATTTTGGAAGACATTTCCAAAAACGTGGATCAAAAGGCAGAGTGTCGTAATCAAGCTTACGGTCTAGTTTCCAAGATGAGTAAGTTAAAAACGGGAAAAATCTATTCCACACGACGACTTTGTTGAAAACCAGACACCAGGACAACTTAATGAAATTCAGGTGTTTATTGTCATTATTAAAAACGTACTGACTGCTTTAACTAAACGTAGGTATAAAAGCATATCATAAAATTAAATGCTCTTTCAACAGATGAAGAGATCTTGAAAAAATCTTCCATTATCGCCACTGTCCACCAAATCAGTGCTTATGCAGATAATTTGGTGGAAAGCCTAGGCGACGAATTAGTGCAGTTCTCTGCATTGCTAAAATCTGATGTGGCTAGTATTATTGACAGTAAGAACGGGGCACGGGGCTCAGGAACTGCAATTTTATAAGCTTTTTTGAAAATGTAGAAATGGCCTTGTGCATTTCTTTATCGCAAATGATCACCAGCTGCAGTGGTGAAAGTTCTTTTTTACCATTAAAACGTGTTAAAAATGAGTTAACGAACACGATGAATCAAGAACGTCATAATCACCTCACTGATGAATTATTTCTTAAATTGTCCAAATTACATCCAGAAAAGTTTGTTTGTTACAGTTTGGTTTTATTTAATACCATAAAATTTATAACCTAAAGCAAACCAAGTGCTCCTTGATAGAATTTGCAACAGGCCCCGCGTTGGCTTAATCCGCCACTGAATAAATTGTTATCTTATAATTATTGGAATAAAACTATATCGCAATAGCGTTCGTACTCGTGATTCGAATATATTTTCTTTGAATAAATTAAATTATTTATTACTAGCACTTTGCCCGCGACTTCGCCCGCGTGAATTTTCCTAAGGACCCCTATTTTTTTAATAATGCAATATAGCATAATGTTACTCAGGGATAATGTAAACTCTTTCGATTGGTGATAGAGTTTTTGAGTTTATTCGTTACAAACATACAAAAATACAAATCTTTCCCCTTTAAAATATTCGTATAGATTCGTGAATAGTGAAAAAACAATTTATTCATACGTTATTTGAATAAATTTTTCCTAACTGTGCTTGGTAGGAAGGTGTCTACTAGGCCACGAAACGTCCAAGGATGATATTTTCAAGAAATTCGTTTGGTAGGTAGGTCATACTTAATTCGAGATACTCATACGATTCTTATTAACAGACTTTAAATTAGCTTCATGGCAACCAACAAGTCGCCAAGGCGCTATGTATGAAGTCCAAAGTGCACCCTCTCGTGAATGTAGACAAATGCCTCCATCGTTTTTATGTAGGTAAAGTTAACTAGGTCGACTGA
This sequence comes from Charanyca ferruginea, assembly GCA_947361185.1. Lineage (NCBI taxonomy): Eukaryota > Metazoa > Arthropoda > Insecta > Lepidoptera > Noctuidae > Charanyca > Charanyca ferruginea. The sequence continues at coordinate 11,206,729 of OX376059.1, read as the reverse complement.
GACACACTATGTCTAACGCCTTCGACTCAGTACAATTTTGTGTGTTAACAATTATCTAGTCCCATTAGCCTATCTATGCGATGTAGCCTTGTAAAGTTTGCAAGCTATTACAAATTGATGATCAAGGTTAATTGCAATAATAGGTACCCCACCTATTTATTATGACTAATTCATTTGCTTTTAGTGTTTACGAAGTGGAATTGTGATAGGTACCTATTCAAATATAAGTAATAGGACTCAGAGGCGTAACAAGGGTGGGGCAAGTAGGGCACGTGCCCCGGGCGCCTTTCGAAGGGGGGCGCAAAAATAGTCAATTATTAAATTTAAAAATCTAAATACAATACAATAAACCATTAAGTACCTATGTTATTTTCACTTTATTACTTCATATCAAACAATCAAGTTTACGATTCCCGCGCTTCGCGAATAAGCGCAGAGTGAGCTGGGAACGCACCACTCCTTATGACTCTATGAGTGGTGTTCCTCCGGACACACTACAGCAAAAAGTTATACCTTCAAATCTTCAACAACATTCATAGAAAAGTTGAAATTATTAACGGGCATGTGTCATGTGTCAATTACAATTTGCTTACGATTTAATTTCACATTGGCACTACATGGTATGTGAGGAGGCTCACTTTGTATTGTCGTGTACCATATCCCATTATCGCGAGAAACAATGTCAAAAAAATCTTTTTGAAAAAAGAGAACCGCCTTCAAAACAAAACTAAAAAGTGATAAATAACTTTAGTACAGAACACATGACTTTAGTTTCGGAAGTCGGTGGCTTTGTTCTGTTTGTTGTTTTGTATTGCCACCGACTTCCGAAACTAAAGTCATGTGTGTTCTGTGCTAAAGCTATTTATCACTTTTTAGTTATTTTTTAAGGTGGTTCTCTTTTTTCAAAAAAGATTTTATTTTCCACTTTTTAGTTCCTCCTTGTCACCCAAATCCACTAAGTAACGGCAACACATTTAAAACAGAGATAGAAAGTCCTCCAAAGATGGAACGATGGAAGAAACGAAAACGTCTTCTCGGTATTTGTTGATTTTTTCAAAAAGCGCTGAATAAATTTCTGTTTGTTGATACTAAAACCTTCTCCAGAATGTAACAAACATTTTTATAAAAACCGCATCAAAATCAGTTCGGCCAAACGGGAGATAATCGCGGACAAACATACATACATACATACAAACAAACATACGGGTCGAACTGAGAACCTCCTTTTTTTGAAGTCGGTTAAATACTCCTTCCACTGAGATGCAATTATTTTTTTGTATTTGATTAGAACTTCTGAGTATTCTGGTTTTAGATGTTACAACTCTGTGTTACGGCTGCGACGGTTAAAAAATAAATGAACATAATTTGGAGATTTCTATAGTTGCGATGTTGCGACGGAGGCCAGTTATACGAAGAAATATTGGATATTCAAATGCTAATATCTACAAGAAAAACCGTCAACCTGAAGAAATCAGAAGAACTACTTGAATTAAATTGTGAAGCGGGGATGAAATCGTATTCCAAATCTGCGCATTTCTTTTAAAATTCTGCTTGTTTACAATTGCAGTATCCATCGCAAGTTGTGAGCGATCTTTTAGTACGGTCGTACTTATACTGTGCTTTTAGAAAGATCTAGAAAGATTAGGCGACCTAGATATAGGATTAATGATTACTGTATCTGTTTTAAGATTTAAATAAATACATACGGGCGCAACTTATGATGCGTGCCCTAGGCGCCACTATTGGTTGCTACGCCCCTGATAGGACTTGACTATCGGACTATTTTTCTATTCCGAAACTTACTTAACTTTTTTGTGTGTGTGTCCAGTGGATTCGAGAATGGTTAAGACTTACAATTGGACCCGGTAGGTGGCGCTGAAGTCGAGTTCAACGTCTTTTGGGTAGGACAACGTCTGCCAGGCCCGCTAGTATTAAGTAGAATTCCGGAGTTTGAAACTTCCGGTATACTAATTGCATAATATTTATTGATTATTTGATATTATGAGAATGTAGGGCTAGTATTTTATGTAGGAAATAAATTAAACCATTGATATAGCTGTGAACTTTAATTCAAATAAGAAATTAAGGACTTAATCTATCACCTAGGGTTTTGTTGGTACCTAGTAAATTTCCAAGAAAGTCAGGGCGCCCAAGCTGATGCCCTTTAGAGAACTTCTTACTCGATTACAAATGTAAGAAACACATGCAAGTAGGCATGCAGCAAGCATTATTTCTTTCACGGCTCCGGTGCTGCAGGGTTTGGGCGGCCCCACGCAAGCTTATCGTCGCAGATGGTTTTAACGCTCACACCAGTCACACCGCAGCTTCGGCCTCAGCCTGAGCCGCGGCGGCGGGCCTTCAAACCGTAGCTTGCGGGCCGCCCCACCCCTCCGCGCCTACGCGGGCTTAAATTACACTCTAGGGATAGGGCAGACAAGAATGCGTGATGTCGGTTTTGCAGCGATTCGTTTCTATCACAAAATTTTGTAACATGACTTTTTAATTTTATGACACTATTTTAATTTAAGAGCGTGTATTCGATTCGTGACGAAAACTTCATGTTCTCGCGTTTTGCCCAGAGCAATATCGTAATGATTGTGAGCAGATTATTTCAAGACAATTACAGTTTTCGAAAAGATTAAGTCTTGATTTAGGGAGCGCTACAGAGTAAAAGTATAATTTTTAATTATGGTTTTTTGAAGCGAAGACAATCCTTTCATATCGTTTTACGAAAATAGACGTCAGAGTTAACTTTCAGGACGAATACAACCATTACAATATGCCAAAAAAATTATGTTTTATGCTTTTTTCCAACAGGATATACAGTCTTAAAGTGTACTACAGGGTTCACCCTTGTTTGGTCGAACAATGTTTGATACAATATTACTAAATCGAACAACGTTTAAGAAAATCATCACTTAGTATAATATCGTTTGACAGAATTTTCAGTTCGTCGAATATTTATTTGCTATAACAACATTTGTGCTAATGATCAAAAGGTATAATGTTCATTTGATGTAATGTTCAGATGGTATAACATGTATTTTATCGAATATTCAATTGGTGTAAAGTAATGCAGAAAAAAATATATAACTATAAATCGAAACGGGTAGATTAGGTTAGGTGGTGACGACACAACGCGCGAAGGCGAGCGAGCGCAGCGAGCGTGCCGCGTCAGCGGCCGCCTAGCGCCAGATGTCCTCAATTGCGTAGCAAATTATATTTAGACATTTGTTTTGGCATAAATTAAATTCACATAATGTTACTAGGCATAATGTGCAAATCTATTGTGCCACGCTAAATCATTGTCTTCAAAAAACAATAAGATGTGGTACAAAAGTTAGTGACAGAAACGAATCGTTGCAAACCCGACTCCACGTAGTCTTGTCTGCCCTACGCCTAGAGTGTAATCTAAGCCCGCGTAGGCGCGGAGGGGCAAGGCGGCCCGCGGGCTGAGGAGCAGGTGGTGAGCGTAAAACACATCTGCGACGATAAGCTCGCGTGGGACCGCCGGAGCCCCGCAGCGCCGGAGCCGTGACAGAAACCATGCCTGCTGCATGTTTGCTTGCATGCTGCATGCTTGCTTGCATGCTGCATGCTTGCCGCTTGCATGCTGCATGCTTGCCGCATGCTTGCCGCATGCTTGCCGCATGCTTGCCGCATGCTTGCTGCATGCTTGCTTACATTCTGCATGCTTGCTTGCTGCATGCATGGTGTATGCTTGTTTACATGTTTGCGTGGTTACTGCATGCATGGTAAAAATATGTTTTAATATCATTTTGCGTAAATCATTTATGCTTTAGAATGTTAACCTTAATCATTATTATGATTAGAAAAATTATGCGTTAACTGTTATACGTAAATAATGTTATTGCGAAAATATGATTAGGCTAATAGTAATTATTAATGAACTAAATATTCGATACGATCTTTCGACTAAATCATTATTAGTCATGTGAAACATTAGTTTAAATAAAATTAGTGCATTTGAAAATTCGGTGAAATGAAATTTGTTAAAATGAAATTAGTTCAAATAAATAATTATGCTAAATAAAAATTTACCAATGAATTATTCGGTCAAATGAATAAGTCTACGAAATGACTTTATTGCAACTAAAATTCGCCGAAGTGATTTTCGACGAAACATTGTTCGACCAAACAAGGGTGAACCGTACTACAGAGCCAAAATTACGAAAATATTACTATTGTGTAATAAAAAACAATTTTGAAAAAGTAGAAAATTGGTTCACTTTGACAAATTTTTTTTACCAGTATTTAAATAAAAACAACTGATATATTTATTTTATGAAAGGAAATGTTATGCTTAATATACAGAATATTTTTCATTTCGTTATACGAACTCATTTATTTTAGACAATTATTTTAAAAAGCACTGTAAAACATCGCGCGCTGTCGTTTGCCGATCAATTTCAATGATTCGGGCTTATTTCGTGCGTTTTTTTTTTCGGATGCACACAAACAGACCATTGTATTGTACTAGTGTGTGTCAATGCTGCTACGCCGTTCTAGCAACCGTTTAGATTTTGAGTTGCGCTAAATCGAATACGCGCTGAAAATGCTACCAAGAAATGTTAAAAGTTCAAAAGAGGCTTCGGTCAATAGCAATGAGTTATTTTGTAAATCGGCGAAATGTAGCTCGGTAAAATAATACTTATGATACTTCGATGACATAAAAATATGTCAAATAATGCCTATAGCAAAAAACACGTCTGTCAATAGCTTTCGGTAAAATGAAATTCGGACAAAAACAATTCGGAAAAGTGATCGGTTCCCTTCTAAAACATATTGTGAATAAAAGATACCTACGTAGGTTTTAATTTCAAAACTAATCCAATCTCACCTAGTTCGACTACTTACTACCTACTACGTAGACTACGTACTATAATACAACTAATTATAGATATGAACGTAATGTTGACGATGGCTCTTTAATTTGCAAACGTTTTATTCGTGGCTACACTGTTTGGATAATTTTCTTTGTCGTAAACAACCATTATATCCATCCTCAAGGCCTCAAGTCTGCTATTACAATAGTGTCAGAATGGTCTATCATTGATTTTCATAATCACGCCATTATATTAGTAGATTACCAAACTTGTCAAAATCAACAATTATGAAATCAATTATAGACCATTCTGACACTATTGTAATAGCAGACTTGAGGCCCAGGCAATTTGCATTTAAGTAGGTACCAGTCCGTGGAGTTTCTTGTTCGTTCTTCTTCATAGAGACCGATCTACCTACGTTTTATTGGGCATGTGAAGAGGGAGGGATGAAAGGCATGTGACCAAAAGAGTTATGAATATAAATGTAGATGGATGGAGTGGGAGAGGAAGGCAAAGAAAGGATATGATATTGAAAGAAAAGGGAGTCAAAGATAGCCCGACGGTTGAAAGGACTGAATGGAAGAAGATAAACGTGTTGGGAACATGGGATAAAAGCAGGAAGATAATGAAGAAATGATATGCAATTTTTTAATAGTCAAATTGATCACTGACTGTTAACAGGACCTAACTTCCAAATTATTTATTTTCATCAATCTTAATAAAGGATACAACTTATTCTAAATGCCTTATTTCAACGATAAATGTATATTTACAAAAAAAAATATTATATTGACGATTACAACACGCTTGATGCAGTGGCTGAGCGATTGACTGGCTGCGCAGTGTATTCCGGGTTCGATTCCCGCCCAGGGTAAATATTTGTGTGATGAGCACTTGTGTTTGCCTTGTGTCTGGGTGTCGTTTATCTATATATGTATGTATTTAAATGTATTTGTGTAGTATGTATGTCAGTTGTCTGACACCCATAGTACAGGGTCTCCCTAGCTTGGGGTCAGATGGCCATGTGTGAAATATCCCCACATATTATTTATTTATTTATATACAATTAAAAAAAAAGAGGGGGGGAGCTCATATGGCATGGTTTCTTAAACTTTTTGTTGTCACGGGTCACTTTCACAATTTAAACAATACCACGGACCCCTGATACACATGCTAACACCTCTAAGGGGTTCGTGGACCCCACTTTAAGAAACCCTGTCATAGGGTATCAAAAAGTTTCGTCCACATCACTGTAAACGGGACACGCGTCCAACAGGCTGGCAGCATTGCAATGCTTGTTGATTGAGCAATGCTGATTCTGTGGCCAAAGAATGTTACGTGTAGAGTCGACCGGCCGTTTGACAAAATATAAGATGAGCACTCGGACCCCATGGCCCATAGGTTGTGTTTCAACCCCAAACGGCTCAAACATAAAGCTTTCCAAGAAGGCTGTTATTTGCGCAGTTTGAGATTTTTAGTGATCGATGTCACATAGTATGTTGTATGTACCTATTCTAACAAAAATATGGTTTCTAAATAATCACATAGACCTAAGTAAGTACTTATTTATTAATTTGTGTAATCGATTCCCAACAAACTAGTTTCTAGTTTTGAGTAATTTCAATTACACTGTCGAACCGAGGGACATTAACTTTAGGACAATGCCCGATGCTAGTACTTTCATGATTAGCATTTACGTAAGTACCTACCTTCATAGAATTAGTATATTAGTAAATAACCGGGAAATATATTACGCAAAGTAAATATTTTACTTCTATTTACGTAAGCATTCCATATGACGTAGGTACCTATATTTTTACTTAAGTAGGTAGGTACTTTACGTCGTCGTAAGCATATTCGATTTAGATTACGCTGGCTAGTACAATGAACTGTTGTTTTGAATTGAATACGACATCAATAAAACTGGGTCTGCTCGAGAGCTATAGGTACCTGATTATGTATGTAGTGTAAGCATGACTGTATTGCATAGGTACTTAGTAGGTAGGTATGTACCTACTAAACTATTGGTTTAAGATTGCAACATCGGTAAAGAAAATATAAACTAGAAAGGCCAGTAAGGTGCTATTTATTCTGTAAATCGTTTAGGTTTCTAAGGAGAGCAAAAATGATTCAGCAGAAAAAAGAAATTAAGTACCTACTTAGAATACCTACCGGCACCTATTTTTAATGGAAACATTGTGAAAATCTTAATACCGGAGCCTAATGTAGTACGAACAACTGGATGTCTTCTTAATTAATAACTGTATAAAATAACTTTGTTCCCTAGGGCAGGGCACACTCTTTGGCAGGGCATGTCAAACCGTAAGTCGCGGACAGTACCTAGGTAGACAATTGTAGTAGGTAAGTACTTACTTAGTCACCTAAATATTATTTAAATCTAGAGTGGAGTCAGCATAAAATTGTAGCTAAAATCGTAATTTCATTGAAGGCTTGACCTTTTTCGGTAAGCAATTCGCGGCTCTTTAAAATTCATGACGTCAATATTTTATTGTGATAGTTCTTCCTGCATACCGAAAAGGTTACAGCTACATAATAACCTAGGTACTTACATCTAAAATGCCATAAATCCAAAACGGAAATAGCTAGGCTCTATCATTGAAAGGATGCTACAAAAAACGTTCGGTACCGTACCTACTTATTTGATGAAATGCTGTTGTGGTTGCGGCAAATGACCAAATTCTTTTGTGTCGTCTGGTGGTACCGCCCAACCCAGGATATTTACTTTAACAAATCAAACATTAGCTTAGAAATGTAGACGCTCGATAATTTTAGCGGGAAGGTCGATGAGTACCTGTCTACTATGTCAGACCATTCCTAATGATTAGATCATGCGGTATGTATGACGAAATGCGCCGTAAAACAACGCAAGTAGGTACAAGGTCTCATTGTTTGCAGGAATAATATACGTCGGTTAGGCATGCAGTTACCTATGACTTATAGGCACTTATATTTACAAGAAGGAAAATGAATACACAGACATGCATATAGTCCGTCAAATTCAATTTCAATCATAATATTGAGTGACTGACTAGGTATGACATGCCTTCACATGCAAACAAAAACAAAAGAGTGCCCACGGCGCCTAGCTTCAAATTCTTCCTTTATAGGTACCTACGAGTATAGTGAGTGAATTTTGTCATCTTATGTCAATATAGATGAAATATATAAAGAAAGAAGCTCAACTTATATAAATTAGGATGATTCAAGAAACATACCTAATTAGCAAAGGAATTAAATGAAGAATGTTGTTTCCAACCGACTTAAAAAAAAAATAACCACGCAAAACTTTTTTCAGTGTACCTAGGCCGATTTCGATGATTTCTTTAATTGATAGTGTGTGTACCTATACCACAAAGTTGACCCCATTTCTAAATTTCATGAAAAAGTTCCACCCAGGGTGGAAAATTAAGGGATGACTGATTTTTTAATTTAGATATATGTAGATTTCTATGGTGTTGGTCAAAAGGTCAAAGGTACCTAAGGGAACCCCCATACCTACTATTCATTACTTAGACTTAGATCGAAAATCAACCAGATGAATAAAAGTTGTATCAAATGTTCTCGTATCAGTTGGTTCATGTTACATTTTTAGGCAACTTTACCTTTTGATTCTTAATAGCATCAACTTGCTTGTTGAGGGCATCGCGTGCAGTTTGTGCGCCTCTGTCTATGAAAACGGTGCCCCACAGCCATGTCGCAGTGCCGAATGGTACAAGGTACTGCAGCGATCGCTTCGAAACCACCGTACACCGAGACATGAGCGGCCATATAATTGCCAGCGCTAAAAACAAAAATTTTTGGGTCAGTACGTCCAAAAAAAATGAATATTAACAACCACCTAGGTCAGGGATCACCAATTAGTTTCTTCAGGGGTCCGGTTTTTAAAGTAAATATACCAGCGCGGTCCGTTTCTACTTGAGTTTATTTAATAAGCAAATGTAATGTCATAAAAAGTTATTTTTTTTACATATTTTCAATGTGAAAACATTTGTAATTAAAAAAAAACATTTTTTCAATGCTATTTCTTGCCTTGAACTATTTATCTGAAGTTTGGAGTAAAGTTAGTTTTTTTGTTGGAGTAAAAGCAAAATTAGTTAAGCATTTGCTGAAATCTGATCTATGAGTATGAAATCTTACACTGTCCAACTAGAATTCATGCCCAAAATTTGAACTAAGGAATATATTCACATTTTATTCGTTCAACTTTTGAATATCGTACTTTAAGCTAAAACGCTGAACGCTGAAGTGAATTTTACCCTTTCATTTTGGGATTCTTTAACCTCAAAAAAGAAACGAAATGATTATTGAATTACTTAATTCAGATTTTAGGAATTTTAGGTCTAATTTATATCACGTGAACGGATTAGTACTGTTAATGTATAGGCAAAATACATTAAAAATGTTTTCTGTCATGACTGATTTTTATAGATCAATAATTAAAAGCCTTTATCAAAACTTACCACATGTTTTATTTCTAATACTATTCATTCCAAATGTTCAACTAACATTTACACAATAACATTAGGGCTCAGTGTTCAACTTCAGGGGAATTTAACAAAAAATTTAAAAAATATAATTTTTAAAAAGAAAGTTGTAAATTTAGGAAGTTATTTTTTTTATTGATCGTTTCTTGCGGATATGTGGAATGATAAAAAAAATCAGCGAGCATCGATATCATGAGATAACTGAGATACAGCTCCTCAAAGTTGTCAAAAACGCTTAATCGTTCATTTATTGGTGCCACTACCCTACTCAGTAATACAAGCTACTGTTTACTTAGGTCCGCACAAAATAGGTCGGCGGTCCGGATCCGGACCGCGGTCCGCATCAGAGGTGATTGACGAATTCAAAAGTACAGGTAGTAATGTAAGTCGTAGTATATGTAAGTCGTAGTATTAGTTAATCTGTGGTCGTAGAGCGAAACACTGTATTGCATAACAGCCTTACAATCTACATGTTTTTTTTACGACCAATCGAAAATAAATATTGATTACCTAGGTAGAGGTACCTACTGTAAGGATTACACAATTCGTAGGTAATGTGTTTACTTACTTATGGTGTTACTTGTTTGACACCTTATAGTACTTATCTACCTACGTTATTATTTTGATGCCTACTAAGAACTGATACAATATACATGCTTGGAACGGTTGTAAAATAAATGTCATCAACGTTAGTCATGGCAATATCTTGAAGCTGATTGCGACTTTCATAGAACTGATAACAGATAGTAGGTAATGGATTTATACGATTTTATCAAAACGGACTACGGAATGTAATAAAAAAAGCCGTTTCTGAAACACAACTGAATGCGCTTGGCTTAGTCTGTGAATCAGTAGACTAATGAATGCGGTTAGCTAAGTTAAGCCAAGAGCATTCAGATTTGTTTCAGAAACGGCCTTTTTTATTACATTCCGTACCTAGTCCTCTACTGAATAGAGAAAAGCAACATGAAGGTCAGACGTGAGTAACTTCTAGGTTACATGCTCCGGATGTAGATACGACAGCCCGCGGTTTCGAGTTTTCGATTCATGATAAGTACATAGTAGGCACCTAGTGGCAGAAGTACCACGTGGGGCTTTTGTTAGTCTCCGTTTTTCCTATGGAGTAGGTACATCAGTATCCATGAATACGTACAGCTCCACCAAAAAGTACTCCGTCTCTACTACCTCTATTTTTAAAAGGAGCTACTGTAATCCGACACACCTTAAACTCCGTTTCGCCTATGAGCATTTTGCAATGTTAAATGGTAAGTATTCTCTTTTTTTTGTTGTTCATGCACCAACAACGCTATCAGAGGTACCTACAGGACCTATCACAAGATCTTTGCTCCTCGTAGGTACCTACCTAGGTAATGTCGAAAGGGCGATGAAGTTTTCATCTTTTACATAAATTGTAAGTACCTTGTAAGTACAGCGCTTCTAGGGTTGCCAACCGTACTATATAATATAATATCCTACTCTAATAGAGGCCCGACTACTATATTTTAGACAAAAAGATATAGTAGGCGAAACTACTATATTTTAAAGGCCTCAAACTCTTAGCAATATATTCGTTTCAAAATGTGAAAGCATAAAACAAAACGTCAATACCTATTTTTAACGATTCTGGAGTGTCAAGTTGACAGATGCGTTCAATAATTCACAAAATATTCTTCAAAAAAATGTAGCTGTAAATGTAATGTACTACCTAATTTTTGGAACTTACTATTTTTTTTTCATCTTTTCGTTATCTACTATATTTTTACGGGTAAAAATTTTAGAAGTACTATATTTGACGGTCAAAGATTTGGCAACCCTAAGCGCTTCGTACATTTGCCAATTTCAATTAGTTTCTTGTTTCGTAATTGATTATACGATAACAAAAAAATGAAGGCGACATGTGCAGTAACGAAATCAACACTTTTATCTTTCTAATATAAATTATCAACTGCGTTCTCTTATAAGGGATAAACATAATACGGAGTGATTACAGCTCGTAAATAAAAGATAATACAAGGTTACAGAGAGATAGGCCACATCATGAAAATTAACATTATTTTGAAATTAACCTTGTAGGTAATACCAATCTCAAAACAGCATGATTCGCGTAAATAAGCTACCTACTATGATGTTTTTTACGATATAATAATAATAATAATAATAATATGTGGGGACATTTCACACACGGCCATCGGACCCCAAACTAGGGAGACCCTGTACTATGGGTGTCAGACAGCTGATATATATACATACTGAAAAAGAAAATATTTTTAATATTGTATGTAAGAATTTACTACTAACTACATACAAGTATGAATAAGTAGGTACTTACCTAGACTCTAAATAAGAAGGTAAGGTATTCCTCAACAGAATCTGTGACATAAGGCAATATTTTTTAATGCTGCCTGAAATTGCATTAAATAATTGAAATCTTGTATCATTTTTTTGCGTTTCATTCTGATAACCTATACATTTTTACTTATCTAGATAGTAAAACCTTATCATCATAATCAATCAATACGTATTATTTCCTATGCAGTATTATTTTTCAATATCTGTCGAAGCCATCCGTAGCTAGCATAAAATACTGAAATACCTATTTCTCACAGCGGCATTTCAGCTTGTATCACAAAGACTGCCACCTCTTTATCTTTGTAGTCACCTAAAACATCCTAATTAATATGACAGTAATCCCTGCAACCACCAGAAAATTACTTTTTAAATTTGCAATAATCCGTAAAATTAAAAAAAGACTCAATTCTGTTTTCAACGAAACAAAAATCTGCCTCTAACAATCAGCACCAGCAGCGCGCGCTGTTCTGTAAACATCTCTCTCGAGGAATTTAAGAAATAAGCTTCTTCTTCTATCTTCTTCTATCTTCCTACCTATTATTAGTCATTGACAGGTTACCTAGACGGAGGTCTCGTATCTTATCTTATCCATCTTCATCCAAATTCACCATGGACATTTTATTATAATAGCACTGCTTAACGCCTGTTCCTAAAATACCCTAGTCTGATAAAAAAATATCATTCATTTTTCCTAATTGTGCTGATATTAGTGATTTAATTAGTTTTATAGTACGGCTAAGGGACACGCCCCTCCAAACCCGCGTAATCCTGTAGAGCTCGTCCCACTCCCAGACTGGTCACTCTCCCACCGTATCTATGAATATGAATTGAATTCCCATGAAGCTATACTGCCTTATCTACATATGCAGTGCTATTATAATAAAATGTCCATGGTGAATTTGGATGAAGATGGATAAGATAAGATGCATATGCAGCATATGCATCCTACCTACCATAACGTATATATAGGCCATAAGATAGGTGTAAGTAGTAGGCATCTATGTAAATCATTAAATCGCAATAAAATGCATATTGGGTTATCTAATCAGTAAAGCTGCTGTTCATATTCAATGTCAACCATATTTATTTAACCGTGTAATGTCTTATAAGATGTGTAACCTATCAACTTCATATTATCAATAATGTATACCTAATTACCTACATAATTATTTTGTAAACATGTAGAATGTTGATCGTCATTGGTAGTTTAGGAGGACTTTTATCGGTACCTAAGTATCTATTTAATGATCATGAACTCAATCGCAAATCTGTCAATGTATATAGGGACAAAGAATGAATGTGGCTCCTATACTATTTACCTAGTTAGATAACTACAATGTATTTATAGATACAATAAGGTCAAATAGTTACTATGCACTGATAAGTACTTAAATAACAAGAATTTATATTGCATTTGATACATTGTTAATGTAGTAGAGATACCTACTTAAAAGATAATATTACTATCTATGTTGTCTAAAAAGATAGGTACCTAGTTACCTATCCAGTTCTCAGTTATCTATATGTATAGTTCAACAAATAGTAGGTAGATAAATATTATAGATACCCATCTCGGATTTTTGTGTCTATGTAATAGGTACCTAATAGATACACAGGAAACATTATAGTTTCTGATGTAGTCATGTAATGATGGCAATAATGTAAATTACTGTACTTAAGCACTATAGTTGTCAGTGTTCAAACAATTTTCAAAATAACTAGTAAACATCATATAAAGGCCCGGCAGAGCTATTTTACTGAATAGATAGACCGGCTGATTAATATTGTAGATAATATTTATATAGATACGTATAATGAGCAAAATAGTTCGCTGAAAACCTCGCACTACTGAAGTTTACTGTCATAAATACTGATCGACTTATTTATAAATAAGTAATTATTCGAAATACGAAAGGAAGGAAAACGAAAAACAAGGTCGGTCGGTGAAGGAAAACGTCGTGAGGAAACCTGGACTTATAAAATTAACTAGCGCAGGAGCAATGTAGATCAAACTATACTCTTGAATCACTCTATCTATAAAAACTGCATTAAAATCCGTAGTTTAAAAGATAAGCGTACAACAAACACAGCTGCAGCGACTTTGTTATGTTCAGTCACCAAAAGAGATAAGTATCCATGTCGTCGGGAATAGTTGAAGTTTACTATTAGAAACCGATGGGTGTTTATAAATAAAATAAAATACAATTGACTATGCTGACTGAAATCGCCAATCCGCCTTGACTCCTTGAGCAAGCGTGGTGATCAATGCTTGTCATGCTACTACTTCACATGGCGTATTTGTGCAAATATTCGCCTTACTTAGATAATACAAAATAGACTTTATTTAAATACCTATAGGATATACTTTGTATTATCCAAGTAAGGCGAATATTTGTACAAATACGCCATGTGAAGTGCCGGCATAAAGTATCTTTTATGAGAAGAACTTGCACTGCAGTAAGACAATTATAGACTGGTATTAACTTAACTAATTATACCTACCTACGTAAGTATCAGATAAATAACGAAAAACACGAGATCTAGCTGTTTGTTTATAATTATTTTACAATGGCTTTGGCGACGTTGTATGATGGACACAAATTATTTTATTGGCACAAGTGGCAAGCGAAATTCAAATATGTAACAACTACTATCATGATAAATTATGCTCCTCGGGTCACAGATACAAATACATACCCGAGCTGTATTGTAGGTGTGTACGTACCTACTTGCAATCATTAATTGATTGGCAATCAAGAAACACATAATTGTGTCACTGTCGCCATTGCCAAGCTCAAAATCTGAGTGATTTGATTCACGGACAATATTGTAATCGTGATGACATGCAAAAAACTGCAATACAATGATATTGTAATATTCTATCTATTTAAAATTGAATTAAATAACAATATTGTGGATAATCAAACAACAGATCATAAATTAACCCACCCTAATTTCAGCATTTAGCTATAAATAAACCCATACACATATTATTTTCCTTAGATTGTATATTACGAAGGCGATTATATTTATATTTCTGTGCGTGAACGAGTCAAGGTAATCATTTAGTGTAAAAGTGTGTTCAACACCTTTTTTTACTGCTATCATCTCGCCAAAGTTATCTACGTGAAGCTGAAAAGGTACCGTAAATTAACCGTCGAACAAGACAATTTGACCACTCCACAGTCCACAAAACAAAAAAGATAAATAGTAGGTACATACCGTATAGATCCAGAGCACTCTGGTGGTTCAGTAGCACTACCGCTCCCCGGCTGTTATCCACATTGTTCAGTCCTCTTACTGTCCACCGAAGACCAAGTATCCTTGCGAAACATCTCAGAAAAAATGCTGGTATTCTGGGAAATAGACATACAGTTTATTAGGTATATACTACATTTAGATTCTGTTTTTCAGTAGGTACCTACTATTTATTGCGAATGCATTAGATGTTGATGTTTTTTCAGAAGCATGAAAATATGTTTTTTATTCTGTCATTTTTATCTTAAGTTACTGTAACTATCTGTAATTTCGGTACGTGGAAAAACCAAGCATATTATTCGTTAGGATCACTTCCTCTGGAATGAAGATTAAGGCTGCGTTTCCACCAGAGATGCGCAAGGATGCGTAGCGAGGAATGTGGATGTGTGTGATAATGACCAATGATACCGCTCCAATGACATAACTTGTACTAAGCTAGCGCTGTAATTGGCTAGTTTCACACACATCCTCGCACATCTCAGGTGGAAACGCAGCCTAATGATGGAAAAAACATAGCTCTCGTTCAGTCCTTCCGAAGCAGTCGGGTGAGAACACGAGCACCGAATTTAATATAATATGATAAACAACAGCAAGGAGTTGATAATTAAGTCTACTAATTACACTAATGACCACTCACACTTTTGATTTCACTAATTGAAGATGAGAATGTGTGCTACAATTTGTATGTTCCTGTTTAGGAGTACCTATTATAATGTAGGTATATATTTACGATAGTTTACAAGCGTGGCTAGCGATAGGGGTAGGTAGTAGACAATTAATTGATTTTCAATACCTATAAGATTGTACAAATCGCAGTAGGTACGTATTTTACTTTCTACGAATACTTGATAAATGCAATTCGATGCACTCAAAATACCTCCAAGATATGATAATTATGATTCTATCTGGTAACTTGTAGAGTTGTACCAATCTTCAATTAAATAAGCTTGGCGTCTCTAACACACGCAAGCCGTTGGTTTTCACAGGTGGTGTCAATATTATAGTCAGATTCAATATTTCAAATTTTCATAAAGGATATTACTTCATCCTTTATGAAAATTTGAAATATTGAATCTGAGTGAGAGTGAAAGGCACTGAAATTATAATTTTCTAAAGACTGTAAGTTATTAAAGTAACACAAAATAATGATTTAGTCCTAGATTACAATTTGAATGAACAAGGACGGACAAGAAAAAAAACCTTGAATATTGCTAGTGGAACCTAATTACCCAATCGTAATCCAAATAGGTCTAAATTCTTTTTCAACTTGCAAGTCACGTCGTAAGTAGGCGTGCATTGTTTCAAAATACTTACCCGGATTCATCGCGGGCACTAACGCAATCAGGACAACGATACCAATTATAAAATTGAAAGTAGATAGATACCTATTTACTCTCTTTAAAAATAAATCATATAGGAACGGTCACCAAAAGAGATAAGTATCCATGTCGCCGGGAATAGTTGAAGTTTACTTAGAAACGGATGGGTGTTTATAAATAAAATAAAATACAATTAATAGAGAATAAACAGTTCAATAAATAAATAAATAATAATAAATATCTTGGGACAACTCACACACGGTCATCTGGTCCCAAGCTAAGCAGAGCTTGTGTTATGGTAACCAGACAACTGATATACATACTTATATAATTTATAAATACATACTTATTATAGATAAACACCCAGACACAGAACAAACAATCATGCTCATCACACAAAGTTTGTCCTGGGTGGGAATCGAACCCACGACCTCCGGCTTAGCAGTCAGGGTCAGTGACCACTAGACCAACAGGCCCGTCAGTCAATGATTTAATTAAATTTCATTTGAAAGCCTCCATTGGTTTCTAAGTAAACTTCAACTATTTCCGGCGACATGGATACTTATCTCTTTTGGTGACTGCTGCTTTACTTTATTTAAAAACATATTTTTTTTTATAAAATCTTGTAGGTACAGTTTTGATAATCAACAATTAATAATAATACGTATAATTTAAATATTTGAAGAAGCAAGCAAAAAATTGCAAGATAGATACATTCATTTTCATTTTACGCATCCTCTTGGCTACGACGACGGTGCGCCTACGCACCGTTTTGGCAATGTCGATGAAGCGCCTACGAAACGTCTACGCGGCGTCAGTTGCTACGCTGAACAAAAGACACTGTTCGTATTGCTACTGTCGTACTCTACCTGTCTGTTAATTAGACGATTATCCCTCGATGTCTTAAAGGATATTCCAAATATTATAATCTGTTGTCAAACCTCACATTTATTAACCTTGCTAGTAAGGTGGTTATAAATTCAGTGTGTAGGATCATCCGGTTTCAGTGTGTAGAATTAATCTGGTTTTCAAAAGCCGGACAATATACGATAAAATTGCACGTAAAATAAGCCCATAATATAAGCTGTGTTATAATTTTGATGTAGGTAGAACAAAGTACCTATATAAAACTAAATAGATTCTAAGTATCTGTCTATCTTATCATTAAAATAATATGCGAGAGGTTATTGTTTATAGACGTAGTAATATTTGTAATTAATCTTTATCCTATTAGGTCTTCTCGTAACTTTTAATAGGGTTTATAGGTCGTTATCAATCGTAGAAGAAAACATCCTCGTTTTAATTTTCATTTCCTTAAATCATTCCTAGACTAGTTTTACCCATAAACAAAATTTTGTTGTACAATAAAATAATTGTTTAAGTATTATAAACTATATGAGGAACTATGTTCTTGACCTTGAAATTAACGCAGTGTTGAAATTGGTTGAAATAGATACTTAAAAACACACTTAAAAATTTGCTAGGTAGGTACCGTATCTTACGTTACCACTGTATAGGAGAATGGAACGCACGAGAGCTCTACTACCTTTTTTTGGAGTCAAAGTTGTTCATAATAATAGGAACGTACAGACGCCAGCAGGTCAACCTACCCGAAACTGTCACATTTTCCCAATCAATCTTGAACCTTATTTTTTAAGCATAAAGTTGAAAATCGATTAAAGAAATGTGACAGATCGTCTGTACAATCTACTCATCATTATGAACAACTTTTACTTTAGGACCAACACTGGTATCGAGAAAAGAATCTGATGCTTCATACGCCCATACATTTATTTTGTAGAATTCTGCGAACATTATTCATGGATCAGCTGATTATTTTACACGGTTTCTTGGTTGTTCACATAGTAAAAGTTGTTTATAATGATAAGTAAAAATGAACCCTTTTCAAGTTTCTGGTAAACCAAAAATAAGCTTGTATGTACCTACAAGCACGCAGTTTATAATAGCTCTAACATCTTTGAAAATGGTTTTTAAACTTTGAGGAACTCTGAATTTTCAAATCGTATCGGTATAGGTTTGTCAATAAATTTTAAAATGTTGTTTAACTTGGTGTTTTCACTACACCCACAAACAATAAAATCATAGTCAAATAGTTTATATTATTGACATTGCCAAATGCCTGCAACAAAGCAAAAGTAAGTAGGTAGGTAGGTAACTAATCTTATCAAGATCCGTGTACCTGTTGCTCTTGTATGTGTTACGTAAAAAACATGAATGACACACATTTTGAAGGTCTGTGTAAACCTAGACAGACTTGGAAAATGTATGATACATACCTACTAGAGAAGAAAAGTAGGCATATAGCGTTGTAGGTACCTACCTACATATTGTTTTAATTAACACCAATTATACCTACACGGTGTTTGTTTAACAATAATAGGTATTGTGTCTACTTCACGCACAGTGAAATTCAATCAACGATACCTAGGCTACCTACTTTTTTCCAGAATTTAAAGTCTTTTGTAAGTAAACATAATAGAAATAGATAGGTAGAGATACTTACAGCGCATTTCTTGGGTCAAATGGTTTAATCAACATTAGTGGCATTGGAGCTGTCGCGAATATTAACGACATAACCACAAACAGTGTAAACTGAAAAGAAAATAGCAAATTAAACCAATATTACAGTGTAGTTCTATTATAAGGGCTTAGGCTTGTTCTTACGGACTTGGCGGGATTTTTAACGAAAATTTGAAGCTGTAGCCTCGGTACTTATTTTTATCGATAAGAAAACTTACATTAATCAAAAGTCGAAGGAGCAAAAACTACTTCATTTGTTTTGTATATACCTACCTAAGTACCCAACTTTTAAATAGTAAGTACCCAACTTTTAACTTTTAAATACTTCACCAGTTTTAGTGTTGCGATAAACTGATTCTATTGTATAAAGTAGACCATGTTCCGCCTGTGGTCAAAATCAATTACAGATTTTATCATTTTTTAGGGAAAAGTGTAATCTACTTAGGTTTTATCCGGTTCATAGTGTTTCCTAATTTTCCTTTTCGGATTTATATAGATAACAATCTGATAAAATGAAAGGAGGCATGATGACAGTGCATGTTCCTATGGTACCTATACATATTTATAGGTACTGTAATCTTTAATTGTGTTTCAAACTCCAAAGTTCGCAGATAGGTATTACATTTCATAAAATCTATTTTAATTACCACGTGTAGATAAACCTATCATAATCCTTTTTTTAATTTCATATCTCAATATAGGCACGGTCCTTATCATTTTATCAGAAAGCAAATGTACTTAGATAGATGGGTAGTATTGGTACCATGGTGGTACAAAGGTGGGTACCTTTGTACCAACACAGAGAATAATAACAAAAAATATAAAAGATAATTACCTTAATGTAATATCTGGCAATGGAACTGATTGTGAAGAGTATGACAAGGAGTGCCATCACGCACCCGAAGACAACGTTGGCCGTCATTGTTGGGTCGTCTAGGGATTCCTTTAAAAAAAACACACTATATTAGAGATATTTTTTTCCGTCCACTGATTAAGCACAACAAAATATTATTGAGTGTAAATGCGGATTATATCGGCAGCATTGTGCCACCCCGTTGCGATAAAGACTCTGGGACAACTGAGCACTTAATTGATAACAAACAATGATAATAATGGTCATTGCTCACTCCGTAAGATGCAAACATATCCTCATTTTGCACATAAAATGATAATTATGTCAAAACCTTCCTGCCTTCCTATTCACGATCCTTTATACATAGCTATAGATAGGTACAGAGGCCAGCGCATCAAGCTACTACAATCTGTCAAATTTCTTTGATAGATTTTCAACTTTATTACAAAAGCATAAGGTTCATATTTAATTGGGAAAATTTGACAGTTAGGTATGGCTTGATGTGCTGGCGTCTGTACTTCTGCAATGTGACAATACCTGACGCAGTGTAAACGACGCCTTAGGACCTGTGCACACTGATGGCACGGCACGGCAAGGTTTTTTTTATGTGAAGGACAACCTAATACATCTTAAAGTCGCATTATACTTAAAATTTCAATAATCATAGTTGTAGCAAAAAAATCACATGCTATAGGTACGATGTGATAGTAGGTACGAGTTTAAAATTGCGTTTTGAAACAACGTGCGTTTGTACTGAAGTAGAGATGAACGGGGCTGTGAAAATCGATGGGTGATTGTATCCATTATTTCAGTAAGAAGTACTGTCGAAATTGATTGCTACTTGATTGGACTAAATGCTGAACAGCCTTGCAATCTCCTTAAAGGTTCAGCAGTCACAAGCGCGGCTGTCAAACATGGATCACGTTTGAGTTACTTTGAGAATTGTAAGTAGGTACCTACCTAGGCAGTTGTTTCGAAACCGTATAATCAGTTTCCCCTTTTAAGGCGGTACCCTGAGCAAATAACCTTGAGCGTTCTTTCCCTCTGCGCCGCGCAAGAGATACAGTAGCAAAATAAGCTCAGATTTTAGAATTAAATCTTTATAAAATCACATATTGGGATTTTGAAAAAAAAAATTCTACCAAAATGTTCATTAATAAATTGCCTATCCATTAGTGTTAGTAAACAATCGAATTAATGGTTACTTGCCGAGGAGATGCATGTTTTCAATAATTATTTCTCATTTCTGTGGTTTCGTTGTGAGGAGATTAGTTAAATACTATACTTCGTAAACAAAAATGAGATCTACCATTTTGGAGTCAAGATTATGTACAAATTTAATCTATTTTTTATTTGTTGATATTTCTTTTGGATACAGAGTATTTAGGTCCGAAAAACTGGACAAAAAACGGCTAGCGCTGCGTTTTGCACAGGGACGCGCCTTAAGAGTTTAAAAATCGCTATATTATCGAAGACGATGACATTATAGACACAGCTACAGCGAGACGCATGAAAGATCACACATGCAGGCTTCCCAAAACAGCCCCATGAATGTTCATCGTTTGTTTATAATTTATTTTTTGTAAAATTTTCACCTGATATTTCTATTTTTAAGTCGAATTTTTTGTTAGCTTTTTTTTCAATACTTAAACTCTACGATGGACAAAAAACATAGAGTCTAATCATCACCAAAGTGACAACTTGGCTCGATAAAATTAGTGCCAGATTTCCAGTCACTCAATCATGGACTTTGTATTATTAAGTCCATGCACTCAATAAACAAAACTAGCAGACCTACCACGAGCTCTTAGAGCGATTCATTTTAGAGAGCATTATTATCATTTGAATTATTAGCATTGTTTATTCAGTTATAATAGGTAACATATTATTTTTTAATATTTGAACTTCTATATAAATATAATAAAACAGTAAAAAAATGTGCCTGTACATTGAATATATTTCAAAAAAAATAATTGAGGTGTGTTTAGAAACAGTAATAGAGCACGAATCCAAAAAAAAAATTCTGTCTGTTTGTCTGTTTGTTTGTACACGCTAATCTTCGGAACTGCTGGACGGATTTGAATGATTTTTTTTTGTTGTATAGGTATTAAGTCTGGGCAACATATAGGCTATAATTTATCTTGGAAACTTGAACACCTGATGCAGAACCGCAACAGACCAGCTAAACTATAAGAGATATAAAAATGGTACCATAGCAAAAATTGTTCCACGTGGTGAGTATTTTCTGCTGAGAGAATAAATTTGAAGATCTGGAACACCTGATGTGGAACTCCAAGAGCCCAGCTACACCATAACACATATAGGAATGACGTCTTAGCAAAAGTTGTTCGGTCTGATGAGCATTTCCTATTGACTTATAAAGTCGTGGCACGGTAGCCTACCCGGTAACGCAGGGGAGCAGTCACTTAGATTTTAATTAATCAGGTATATTCACTATGAAACTATAACCATGCCTAGAAAGAGGTCAAATCTTTCCCAATGTTCCAAAGGAGCTAAACGATTGAGAATCATAAGATCCCAAGAATCTACCGAAGAGCCTCAGGAGAGATTTGATGCTGTTCGAGAACATCAGGCTGCAACTAGCTCCGTAGAAACCTCTTTAGATCGCGAAGCACGCCTGCATTCTACGCATCTACATCCAGGTCTCTAGAGACCAGTGAAGAATATGATGCGCGAGTGACCGCTGATCATGAACGTCATGCATTGTCTCGCGAGTCGGAGACGTTAACGGATAGAGAATCGCGCTTGAGTTCTCAGCATATCTACGCATCTGCTTCTAGGTCTCTAGAGACAAATACGGAACGTGGTCCGCGACTGTCCGCTGATCGTGAGCGACATGCATTGTCTCGCGAATCGGAAACGTTTACCGATACAGCTACGCTTGAGTTCTCAGCGTATTCGCACATCTACTAACAGGTCTTTTGAAACAAGTGATGAACGTGATGCACGACTAACTGCTGATCAAGATTATCATACATTGTCCCGAACACGCACTCAACAAAATATTCATAATCAGTTAGAAAGTGAGAGAAAAACAATTGCAGGAGAACGGCATGAAGAGAGAGAAGAAGAGCGCAACGAACGTTTGGATTCTGATCGACTTCGACATTCTCTGAACAGAATGTCGATATCATCTGAAGAATCGGATGTGTCTCAAGATATAGCCGTAGGGCATGGCGACCTTCCTTGGGTTGATAAGGAACGGAGTGGATTTACGTAAACTCCTATGATTGACTACGTCACATATTCCGCCATCGGAGGTATGATTCAAAATTGTACATTTTGAACGTCTCGAATCGTCTCGCGTTGTTTGCCGTTGTTATCCCGTCCCCGGGCTCTTAGAATTAGACATCAGACGTTTCAGATCTTCGTTTTTCCGACCCCGTTGTCGCTGGCATAGGCAACAGGATCCGCGTACGAATTCGCGGGCAGAAGCTAGTATAAGAATAAAAACATAAGAATAGTAGCCGACCAATCTCGGGAATAGGAATTTATCAGTACCTACGTACCATAGGAATTTATCTACTTACTTATTTTGTTATGAATGCTGTGCACGTCTGCAATTGACGTAAACATTAGTCACATGTCTCTGTTATTTGTAAATGTCTGTGTTTGTGTTATTGATGTGTCTTAATAATAAATAAATAAATTACCAGCCTAAAATAATTGTCCCACTGCAAGGCAAGGGCGTCGCCAAGGGGGTGTAGGTAGGGGCAGCTGAGATTCCAAAAGGTTCATGTGCCTTTGACTGTATTTAAAATTCATACTTTTCCTATCCACCATATATCAACTTGCCCCCCCCCCCCCTAGGCCATCAGCTGGCGAGTCCTGTCGACACCCTTGCTGCAGGGCAAAGGACTCAGAAGGCACGAGCATTGATCACTACAATTGGTCATGGCGGTTTGTTGATTTCCTCACGATGTTTTCCTTCTCCGATGTCAGTGATGTCCAAGATAAACTTAGAAAGTATATATTATGAAATTGAAAAAGTAACATCGGTACTGTCTCGTGGCCGGTTGCCGGTTGCGAACCCACAGGCCACAACTTCGATTATCAATAGTTTTATTAAATTTTCTTTGGCATAACTCGGGACCATAAGGCCCCGGAACTTTGGGAGGCATATCAGGGACCGAAGCCAGCTCGCAGAGGTCCGTTAGGCTATGGAAAAGGGTAAAGTGGACTGGTTACCTGGGACTATAGGAAGAACTATGGCCCCTGCCTGTTCAATATTTTGTAAGTACTTGGATAAAATGGCAGGGGGTGACTAGCAGGCTTAATAAATGGGGCCTTCAAAAATATCACTAGCACACAGCGACGTAGGGACAAGGGGGCTACATAATATCCTGAGGTGTTTGGGGAATGGAGGAATCCCTACAAGCGCCTTACTAGAATACTTTCTTTCCTCGAGCTCGTTTGCTCTTGCGATTCTCCAGTCAAGCCAGCCAATGAAGGGAAGAGAGAGAGGTGCGATCTCTGTTCCTCATCAGTTTCACTCCAACCGACCAACTGACTCGCAAACTGTTCTCGGGTCCGGCCTCCGGAGTTCATAACCATTGCTTTTCTAGTTAAATAAATACCCATTAAATGAAGCAGATTTGTAAAATGCATATACCTACATAACTACCTACTTACAATTTTGTCATCGTTATACCTACGTGAGATCCGATAACCTTGCTGACCACTAATCACGCAGCGATCATACAACACCACTGATTAACAGTTTATACCTATACTATTCCCACAGACAAGGATTACCTACTGTAGGCTATCCGACATTGTAATAACTAATACTTGCAAGAATGCGATTGCTTACTCATTCGATAGGTAAGGTGTTACCTAATGTAGGTGAAAACGGGCATAAGTAGATAGCCCTTAGACCTATTATTACAAACATTAGTAAGAAGGTCTATGCTTTAATGGTTCCCGTACGGCATGCTTAACATGTTAGCATAGGTGCAGGCCTACCCTATCACCTCCTTCAGAGGTGATGGGGGGGCGTTGGTCTTGGGGGAGAGTGACAAGTTGGTCGCAAAGATCCCCAAGGCAAGTTCGGCGGATCTAGCTTTCTCGAGGTTGCCAGCCCTGTTACTGGGTCTAGCTCATTAGGAAATAGACTCAAAACAGAAAACACCGAGCGCTTTTTGTATAAAATATATATAGTATAAATCTATGTAAGGTTTATTTTATATTATTCATATATATCACCCAATCCAAGGTGTTATCCGTACCGTGCCGAGGGATGCGTGGCTGAGGGGGAGCTCAGTCGCTAACGGTGGCTATCCGACACCTGCCCCCTTATTCACAACCATTCGATACGTTTCCGTGTCGGTAAGGAACCGTATTCGACATTGCATTTCCGACTTCAGTCTTCGTATGTTCGTTGAACTGTCAAAATTATTCGGTTTCGGATTTGTGAATTGCGTTTGAAGGACATCTTCGATATCTTTTGACTTTCGATTCGGTACGGAATCGAATCGAATGATTGTGAATAAGGGGCCTGGACGAATCGGGTAGTATTTTTAGTCCTCCCATTGGCATGCGGGGCTCTGCCGATGGACATTTTTAGTTCCCTAGCTTCTCGTGGGATTAGTAATGGAAGTTAATAAAAATCAAGCAAAATCAAGATCGTCGTCTCCAGTAGGAGAACAGTTCTCTCCCCTTTTAGGGGAGACGATAAGCCTAATGGAGGAGGTTTTACTAGCCTCTCCGGATAGGACAACCGTGGTGGCGGGTGAGGGGATTAGTCCGGCCAGGGCAGGAGGCTCCTGTGACTCGGCCCAAAGGACGGAAAAGTCCTCTCATCGCCATGAGAGATTAGGTGGTGCAGCGCGGAAAAGGCTCCGAAGGCTGTTAGCAGCCAATGTTCAGGCCGAAGAGGCCCGTGCGTTGGCTAAAAAGCCTTGGAGCGAGATTCCGCTCTCCAACCTTCCTCTGGACCCGAAGGCTAAGAAGCGTATAAGGTCGGAGGATGAATCCCCAAAGGAGCAACCCAGGAAGGCTCCTAGGGTGGAAAAGCCCGTAGTGCAGGCCAGCTTCAAACAGGTCGTGGAGCAAACGCGCGTGGGGATTAGAAATGTGATCCCCATGAGCGAGGACCAAATGAAGCTGCTGCACCGCTCCCTTACTCTGGCGATGCTCAGCCTCACCGATATGGGTAAGGGGCCGAGATTCACGGGCTTCACGCACAGACCTGGGTTCGTTATTATTAACTGCGGGGACCAGGCCAGCCTAAAATGGCTGTCCGAAAGGGTCCCCTCTATCAAACCCTGGAGCGGGGTATCGCTTTCCGTTATTCCGGAAAGTGATTTGCCGAAACCCGCCGTAGGGACCATCTTTATCCCCAGCAACGAGGCAGAGTCGATTGACGAAGCTGTACATTTGCAGGGGTTACAGAATGAAGGGCTCAACACGGGGCTCTGGAGAGTCGCGCACAGCAGGGTGGAGGGGAATGGGCATGTGGTGTCCTTTTTCCTTGACGATCCTTCTGTCGCGGCCCTTAGGGCTAGGAACTTTGAGGTCGTGCTTGGTTTTAAAGTGCTCTATTTTAAAATCAAGAGCGACCCAAAGGTTGGCCCTTCAACGACAGCTGCGGGACCGGTGAGGGAACCGCAAAATTCTACGTTGGGGGGCTCGGAGAGGCGGCGTGGAGAGGAACCTGTTCCGCGACCAGTCGCGGCTGAGATGACTCCCACGCCAGTGCCTCGGAGCGACCCTGGACACGCGGAACCTCAGCCTTCCACCTCCAGAGGGCTCCCAGCATTGCGGGGGCGTGGCTCTGGGAGAGCCTGGCCGCACTTCGCTGCGGGCGGAAGGGCTCAGAGCGCGGTGCCTCGCGAGCAGGTGGCAGGAGGGGCGGGGTCCGCGGGACAGAAGAGGGACGCCTGGCGTACAGGTCGGGGGAGAGCACGTCCCAAGCCTGCACGCTCGGGAAACTAGGGGGGGCTACCCATGTGGGAATGGTGAGGGTCCTGCAAGCAAACCTCCATCATGCTGCGGCAGCGGCTGCGGTAATGGAGCGCTGTATTGCGAAGGGCATAGCCAACCTCGCCCTGATCCAAGAGCCTTGGGTAGCCAACATCCAGGTTCTGGGACTGAACGATGCCGGTAAGATCCTTAGTAACGGTACTGGTATAAGACCCAGAGCATGTATTTTATTTAACAACTGTGTTGATTTCTTGCCAATTACAGAAGTTTGCAATGACGACTTGGTAGCGGCCTTTGTCAACCTCAAAGGGTGGTGCGGGGCCAGGGTGATTGTGTGCTCCGCATATCTTCCTGGAGAGAGGGACAACCCGACGGAAGACTTGGTGAGGCTGGTGGAATACGCCGCCCGACACAACGCTGAGCTTCTTATAGGATGTGACGCCAACGCCCATCACTCCTCATGGGGGAGTACAGACACCAACAGAAGGGGTGAGTTACTCTTTGACTTTTTACTAACTAATAACCTAATTACGCTAAATGTAGGCTGTGAGCAAACTTTTGTGACTCGAGCAAGGCAGGAGGTATTAGATATTACGATCGCCAATAATAACCTGGCCAGACACATAAATGACTGGCATGTCAGCAGTGAAAATTCAATGTCGGACCACAGACATATTGCTTTTGAGGTTAGGGCCGCTCTGGACGCCCAAACCATAACTTATAGGGACACAAGATCAATTGACTGGGTGGGTTTCAGGAACCAACTCAGACAAAATCTTGACACCTTTCCAAAAACAATCAGAACAACTGAGAGCCTAGAAATAGCTGTGGAAATTCTAACCAAAGGACTGAATCAAGCCTTTGAGGAGAATTGCCCGGAGAAAACAAAGACCTCAACTAGAGAAGTACCCTGGTGGAGCCCTGGACTTGAAAAGTTTAGGGTAAAAACCAGGAAATTATTCAATAAGGCTAAAAAGACTCGCGATTGGGAGGTCTACTTGAAAGAATTAACTGAATATAGTAAACTGATTAGGAAGGCGAAGAGAGCATCGTGGAGGAAGCTTTGTGGGGAGCTAAAAAGCCTTCCTCAAACAGCCAGACTTCACAAGTTGCTCTCCAAAACCAAGACTAATCAGATTGGACTCCTTAAAAAGGATGATGGCTCCTTTACGAACAATGAAAAGGAGACCTTAATGTTGCTGGCCGCGACTCACTTTCCCGGGTCTCTGAGCATAGACTTGCCCCAACAACAGCCAGCGTTCAATAGACCTCGGAACGAGGACTGGCGCAGGGCTGCCAAAATCATAAGACCCAATCAGGTTAAGTGGGCCGTTGACTTTTTCAAACCTAACAAAGCCTGCGGGGAGGATAGGATAACACCAGCCTTGTTACAACAAGGGGTAAATATCCTTCTTCCCCATCTGGTCAAAATCTTCAGAGCAAGTTTTGCCTGGGGACATGTACCAGAACGATGGACTATAGCCAAAGTCCTTTTTATACCCAAAGCTGGCAAGAAGGATTACAGCCAGCCAAAGTCCTTCAGACCAATAAGCCTCTCTTCATTCCTCCTCAAGACGATGGAGAAGGTGCTTGATAGGTATATTAGAGATGTAGCTCTTGTAAGTAAACCAATCCACGACAGTCAACATGCGTATCGTAAGGGCAAATCTACGGAGACTGCCCTCACGAGCCTGATAGACAAAGTGGAAAGAGCTACAGAAGACAAGGAAATAGCGCTATGTGCATTCCTAGACATTGAAGGGGCTTTTGATAACTCATCGACTCCTTTGCTAGTCAATGGGCAGATAAGCAAGAGTGTCGACCCGACTACGGTAAGGTGGGTAGAATCCATGCTCACCAGCAGAGGAGTAAAAATGTCCCTTCATCAGACTTCAATCCAGGTACCCACAGCAAAGGGTTGTCCACAGGGTGGTGTCCTGTCGCCACTTCTGTGGACCCTTGCAGTGGACGAACTCTTGCATAAATTGGCAGAATCTCGCATTGATGCGCAAGGCTATGCGGATGACTTGGTAATCATTGTGAGAGGCTTTTGCCAATCTACTATGTCCAGTAGAATGCAAAAAGGCCTTAGCATTGTCAGTGATTGGTGTAACAGAAGTGGCCTTTCTGTTAATCCTGACAAAACATCTATTGTACCCTTCACAAAAAAACGGCGTTTGGACAAACTGGCAATGCCAAAGCTGAATGGGAAAGAGATAGCTTACAGATCACCACTATAAAGAAACTAGACAGTCTTCAGAGAACTGTCAGTAAAATGGCTGCAGGAGCTATGTCAACAAGTCCGGGAATGGCACTGAACGCCCTGCTTGGACTACCGCCTCTACATTTATATATACACAAGGAGGCGAAAGCAAGCACGTACAGGGCCAAGGTCCGGGGCAGTGGTTGCTGGCTCTCGCAGAAAATGAGGACCTTACAGGACTCAATATTGGAAATGCCAGTTCTCGGCATGACAACTGATGTCATGCTAGTGCGGCATGTATTTGAGAAGCGATATTCCGTGGAAATTCCTTCAAGGGACTACTGGACCAAAAGCCAGCCACCTCAGGTGGCAGGCTGCATGATCTGGTACACGGACGGTTCCAAAATAGGATCCAAAGTAGGTTGTGGGATAAATAGAGTGCGGCCAAGGTTCAGCAAAAGTGTAAACCTGGGACAGTACGCCTCCATTTTCCAAGCAGAGGTGTACGCCATCCTAGAATGAGCGGAAATAAATCTGCAAAGGCAATACGTCAACCTAACCATATACATTAATTCAGATAGCCAAGCTGCTCTACTAGCGCTGGACTCGAATTTAGTCTCATCGAAACTGGTAGAGGAATGCATGGCTAAAGTCAACTCTCTAGGCAATAAGAATAGAGTAGTATTAAGATGGATGCCTGGGCATGCTGGCATTATTGGCAATGAACGTGCCGATGAGCTTGCAAGGGCGGGGGCGCATATCACGCAACAGGGTCCGGAGCCCTTCTGTGGTATACCGAAAAGCCTAGCTCAGAGCACCCTGATTAAAGCATGCCTCGAAGCTTCCAGAAAGTTATGAAAGGAGTCTCCGGGCATGTTACACTCGAAAACACTTATCAAAGCCTATGACAGAAGGCTTAGTAACCAAGTCCTAGCACTCAGTAAGAACAACTTGCGCATTGTAGCTAGAGCCACTACAGGACATTGTTGCTTAAACAAGCACATGTTCCACCTGGGGTTAAGTGCTACGCAAACCTGCAGACGCTGTAATGAGGCTGATGAAACGCCACTTCACCTTCTGGGGGAATGCGGAGCACTAATGCACAAGCGCAACAATCATCTGGGCAAATACCTGTTAAGCCCGGATGAACTAATGGAGATCGCCCCAAAGCAGATCCTGCAGTTCATAACAGCTGCAGGGTTTGGCGGCGATCTCTAACCAATACAAGCAGCGATCACAAAAGACCAACTCTGGTCGCAGTGATATCACAGCCGCAAAAAGCAAATAAAAAAAAAATAAAAAAAAGTAGATAAACAAAATCAAGTACATAAACGAACTATAGACAGAACTCATCACTAAGTATGTTGTCTGTCCCTATGTATGCTTAGATCTTTAAAACTACACAACGGATTTTGATGCGGGATTTTGAGTTTCAGTTCTAAGTATGGGGAACCCCCAAAATGTATTGTTTTTTTTTCTATTTTTGTGTGAAAATCTTAATGCTGTTCACAGAATACATCTACTTACCAAGTTTCAACAGTATAGTTCTTATAGTTTCGGAAAAAAGTGACTGTGACATACGGACGGACAGACAGACAGACATGACGAATCCATAAGGGTTCCGTTTTTTGCCATTTGCCTACGGAACCCTAGAAATACCTAAGAAGTATGTACCTTATTGCCTACCTACACGTGGGTATGTTATCTATTGCCACAGAATACAGTACTTAATAGTACTACGCTATTGCTATGTTCAAAGTCCCTTCACAAATCAAAGCTGGTAAATAGCTACCTATCGGTGAAGTGACAGCACTATTTTGTTTGATCATTAATTAGTTTGCTTAGATAAAAGCACTCAGTCGTTGCATGAGAGAGCCAAACGCGATGGTGTTACCTACTCATAAAAACAGGGATCTGATGGCCCACCTTATTTATTAGGGGTTGTTTCACTGCGCTCTAGGAATGCATTCCACTGAGCTCAAAGTTTTTATTACCTACCTACCTATTTTATAAAAAAAAAAAAAGTACCTACCTACCAAAAAGGGTCCACAAGGCTCCAAAATAAAATAAGTAGAGTCAGCACAAAAGGCAAGGCTTTGGCGCATTGGTGTAGTTTAAATGTATTTGTGTATGTCTCCCTAGTTTGGGGTCAGATGGCCATGTGTGAAATGTCCCCACATATTATATTATATTATATTATTTGCCTCAAGAATTCATGATGTAACTGATGATGCGTGTGAGATAATCATGGCAGAAGCACCACAAAGTGAGAATATTTCCAAGTTTAATGATTACTTTGATGGTCAATGATTAGACAATGGAAAAATACATACAGAAATTTGAAATTGTTGGGGAGAAAGACAACGAACAAATAACTTAGAAGAATCATGGCTTCCTAAAAATATTCCCAGATGTGATGTTGTGATTGACTGAATAAACGGGTACTTATTTGATACGCATTTTTTATCATTTCATATTTGTATAATATTTCATACTAAATTTATTTTTTGCTAACTCTACTCAAAATTTCTTGAAACGCGGTGGAACTAAAATATTTCAAAAAAATCTTGGAGCGCAGTGGAATCAATGTATGAACCTCAGATTATGAAACAACTTTGCCTGCCACTTCATACGCGTTTAGTTTCTCAAGCATCCCTAGTTTTTTAACCGACTTCAAAAAGGAGGAGGTTATCAATTCGGATGTTTATATTTTTTTTTATGTATGTTCGGGCATAACTCTGTCATATATAGACGGATTTGCAAAAATCTTTTTTTGTTCGAAAGGAGTTTCTTCCGAAATGGTCCCATATAAATTTTAACAAAATTTATCCAGCCCTTTTTGAGAAAATCAACAAAATTCCAAAAAAATACTTAAATGACGTTTTAGTGTCTTCAATCTTTGGAGGACTTCGCCGTTTTTTAATGGATTTGATTAAGGCAATACTAAAAAGCGCAAAATAAAAAGTTTTATCAAAAAAAGAAAACCGCATTCAAAAACTAAAAAGTGATAAATATCTTTAGCACCGAACACACATTACTTTACTTTCGGAAGTCGGTGGCAATACAAATAACAAACACGAAGCCACCGCCACCGACTTCCGAAAGTAAACTAATGTGTGTTCTGTGCTAAAGTTATTTATCACTTTTCAACCGACTTCAAAAAAGGAGGAGGTTATCAATTCGTCTGTTTTTTGTTTTCTTTTTTTTTATGTTTGTTACCTGAGAAATTTGGATTGGGTGAACCGATTAGTCTTAAATTTGCATTAAGTATGTGCGCGATTTGTTACGCGATTTCTCCGGCAAACGTAACCCGATTTTGAAAATTCTTTTTTTTTATGGATAGGGTATGCTTCATATAAATTTTATCGAAATTGATTCAGCACTTTTAGAAAAAATCAACAAATACCCAAAAATTTGACATAGACGACGTTTTAGTTTCTTTAATCTTTGGAGTAGTTAACTTTCAATCTCTTCTTAATAGATTTGGATGAGAAGGAGGTACTAAAAAGCGGGAAATAAAAAGCTTTTTACAAAAAAGACAACCGCCTTCAAAAAGTGAAAAATAACTTTAGCACAGAACACACATTGTCTTTAGTTTCGAAAATCGGTGGCATTACAAAACAACAAACAGAACAAAGCCACCGAATTTTGAAACTAAAGTCAATGTGTGTTCTGTGCTAAAGTTATTTTTCAGTTTTTAGTTTTTGAAGGCGGCTGTCTTTTTTGTAAAAAGCTTTTTAGTTTTTGAAGGCGGTTTTCTCTTTTTTGTTTCTTTTTTTCAAAATATAGCTTATGTTCATCATTATCATTTCAGCCTAAAGACGTCCACTGCTGGACACAGGGCTCCCCAAGGGGGTTTTACCATAATCGCCACGCTTGGCAGGCGGGTTGGCGTTCGCAGTATGGTTGTTACAAAGGCACAGAGAACGCTGCTGCCCATTCTCTGGTGAGAAGCCTATGTTACTCAGGGATAATGTAGCATTCTAATGGTGAAAGAATTTTTAAAATCGGACGGACTAGTAGTTTTTGAGATAACAAACAAATCTTTCCTCTTTCTTTACTTATAATATAAGTTTAGATAAGACAAGCAACGTTATCTAAGTACTAAGCTAACAGTATCCAGTAATTAAAAATTGTACTTATCTAGTTAAAGAACTTACCCAAATATTAAATTAATATTGTGACCCTTTAATTAGTCTCTACATTGATCGAATGTGTGAGAACATGCATAAACTTATCTACTTACATTAAAATGAAATCTTTGTGCTTGATAAATCAAATATAACCTTAGATTCGAAACGTTTAAACTCTAAACTTTAGGGTTGACAGTTTGACACCCTCAGACCAATAAAAATGTATATACCTACATATGAAGTCTAAGTTTACACCCATCAATAATATCTGGCTGATAATAAATATCATTTTCCAGTTTGCAGTGTAGTTCAATCATATATTAAATTAAAGGTAACCTAACCTAACCTAACCATGCAAGATCTAAAAATAGTTTATGACGAGCCGATTACCGAGACAAACCCTCAGACTAATAAAAAAGTACTTTTTATAATAATAATAATAATCATTTATTTTAAGTGTCACAGAGTCATTAACATAAAATCTAGATGCTCAGTCACATTAAATAATCAGATACAAAATTTTAATTACCTAAATTATTCACAATAAAAAAACAAATTATTTACACATTTTTATTGGACTTGCAAATTCTTTCAAATTCTTACACAGAAAATAAAGGAATTTTGGTAATAAGTACCTACAAGACCTTAGATTAAAAATATAGATATCGGTCACCCTGGCCACACAAACATAAATCTATACTAATATTATAAAGCTGAGGAGTTTGTTTGTTTGTTTGGTTGAACGCGATAATCTCAGGATCTGCTGGTTCGAATTGAAAAATTATTTTTGTGTTGGATAGTCCATTTATCGAGGGAGTGAAATAATCAAAAAAGTGCGACTTTGTATTCAACAGGAAGGGACTTATTTTGAGCATTTGATAAATTGATTAATTTTGTATTCAAAATGTTAAAATTCATGGTTGGCACACTATGTTATTTAGCAAAAAATAATCCTTATGATGAAGCCTTTCGATCGGTATGATAAAGCTACAGGATGATTATTTTTCTCGTGTAACGAGATTCGATTCCCAGTTCAACCATGTAATTATTTAAATATCTATGAATGCAGTTTAAATTAAAATAAAGTCTTCTTTCAGTAAATTTTCCATCTACAATATTCAAGGCACCTACTTTTCCTCTATGGGGCATATCCGTGGGACGCCCTGTTTATTTTATGCAAACTAACCTGGCAGCCATTTTTTTAGGGCGCTATGTGTTTGAATGACTTCCCTCAAAATACGGTGTTATTCTCTGTTTTTATGGAAGTGATACCCTCAAGAACTGGGCTCGAGCCGATATATTTTAAACCTAGTTAGTTAAATCCTCAGACTTTTTCTACACTATTGTTACTGCCATGTTTACTTAAGAATTCACCATAAAAAATATTCTAAGGGTAGTCGATTAGAATTTTCATCACCATAAATAAGCAAAGCAACCAATAAGTATGTATCAAACTAAAAAACGCGACCGGTTTAAAAATAAATAACATGCAACCAAAACTTACCTACACCCAGTTGCATAAGTACCTGGTATACCTATAGTTTACCTACATTTTCAAATAAATAACAAACAAACACAAATTCATGTATAAGTAAATAGTGCAACAAGCTTATGTGGCCCGGTGTATTTCCTTAGTTTCAATTTAAAGCCACCGGGTTACAAAAGCTTGCTGCACAACGATCCCACCTACTTACTTTATGACCGAAACCTTTGATGAAATTCACAATAACGTTAAGGTACAAATTAGTTTTAAAATCAACTTTTAAAAGAAAAAATATTTACTAAATAGAAGTGTATAATTATGTATTTTACGTTAGAACGTTAAGGATCGCGATCTGTTTGGAGCTAGCCACGCGACCTCCCCACGTCAATACGACGACAACACTGACTTGACTGTGTTGTATAAGTTGTATTGTGTACTTGTGTTACTGAACTTCGACTAACATCGGCATTCATTAAATTAATGCACTGGGACGCGTCAGCGTGGTACGATAACAAAGTACACGCGGACGCGAGCAATTGTACTAGGTATAACGTTTTTCCATCGCCTGATGTAGTGATGTAGCGCTTTATTGTATTATTATTTTGTACTTTATATTTTATAACATTTCAAAGTCCGATACAGTGTGTCGGACTTTGTCTTATTATAAAACGACCTATGCTAGATAACCGAACTTATTAAATACAATATTATATACTTAATACACCTCCGACTACCGATGTGATGTTTATTTTTAAAAGATTAAATAATTTCTCCTATAACGTGAGTGCGTTTACAAACATAATATAAACTCACATACACAAACAGCCAGACCTGGAACCTGTAGGCCATACAAATATTTATTCCGTGCGGGAATTGATCCCGTGACACACGGCGCAGCAGTCAATAGCTAACCCACTGCGCCATTTGTATTGTCACCACCCGGTGAGGTTCCTCTCCATTTAACGAATTGAGAGTATGAGTTTCCAGAGATGTAAATATGTTCGGATTCTCTAAACATGTTCGCCAACTTCAATACGCCATTTAAAACAAAAGTGAAGCTTTCGACAACCGCGTTTAATAACAGTCAGTCATGTATGACCAGCTACATCGCAGCTAAGATTGATGCAAAATTATACTAATTCTTACAAAGACACTTCTTATTCTTACAAAGGCAGTGTCCTTCATAGTGTCTTTGTAAGAATTAGTACCTAGAGCAGGGCTCGTGGCTAAGTAAAAGCCGTAAGGATGGATCGGTCACTGTTAAGCTACGCTTGCCGCGGTCGGCTCGTGGATGGGTCACCATCCATTTCATACGGGTATCGGTATGCCTCGGAAAGCACGAATGAGTTTTAGCTCCAGCTGTCATTCGTAGATCTTTGACAGTCGTTATGGGTAGCTATAAGCCGGAAAGTCTGATAACCAGTTTTACCAAGGCGTATTGTGTTACCCCGTAACTGGATTGTGTGAAGGCGTGGAGGTCAGATAGGCAGTCGCTCTATGTAACGCACTGGTATTCAGCTGCATCCGGTTAGACTGTAAGCAGACCCCAACATAGTTGGAAAGGGCTAGGCAAATGATAATGACAAAGAGATTATAACACTGTCAAAATGGTTTTTTTGTGGGGCATTCTTTATGAATAAGAAATTGAAATAGTTAAGGCCTACGCTGACCAGGACTTTGCCGTCAGTCAGCGCGCACTAGCCGCTTAGATACCGCGGCATTCCAGCGCCTAGCCACGGCGTGCCGCGGCACGACAATGCACACCTCGGCAGCTCCTGCTGCCCGATACTTTTAGTAGGGTATCCCGCCGCGGGAGCCGGTGGCGCGTCTTTCAACGCCGTGCAATGAAATCCCTTTCGATGCCACGGCATCATTTTAAAGCATAGCAATTTATGTCGTATTTCTATACCAATACGTTTGAATGTCCATTAGTGAAAATTTTAATCCCTAGCCGTACCGTCCCGGTCTGCGTAAGCCTTTAGTTGAGTTAAGGTTTGTACCTACAAGAGTATTGTCAAACTTTTATTAACAAATTACATGTAATGTGCTGGCGATAATCCTAATTTTTATACATTTCACCACAATTTTTTCCAAGCCGATATAACAAGGCCATCACCATTGTTTACATTCCCTTACAAATCAAGTGAATGCTTCAAATTGAAGTTTTCCTGTAGCTTCCTTATGGATTTCAACACCACAGATAGCAGTGGACGGCAATAAGCTGATATGTGGATGATGATGAGGATGAAGACCACAGATCTACAAATTGTATGTAAGGCCGCAGTTTGCCGCACAATCTTTATAAAAGATACAAACCAGAAGACAGAAGGAAATAAAAAAACAGATCATTAGTAGAGTAGGTATTAAGTTATATTATAATTATTATATTATCATTATTATCTATAATCACATAACAAGTAAAATACACTAAAACTAGATTTGGTGTAAGTATAGAATTTATCATTGGAAACTGTGTCCTTATAAGCATATCTATTAAAATAAAACTTGAGTTTTGCAATAGATTTCTATATTTTGTGAGTATGGGTTCAAAAAAAAGTATGAAAAGCCATCAAAACATTTTTTTCTTCATAGCAGTATATCTCTCAGTATACTCATTATATCCTTCAACAGATACCAACTGTTTTGGTTCAAACAAATTGCCATCCAAATTAATGGTGTGCATTTTGGAGTCTCTAAGTAAACTTGGTCTGATGGAATCCAAACTTAAACAATTTTCTTCCAATCTTAAAATTTTAAGTCTTGGAGCCTGATGCATGTCTTCACTAATGGTTGATATTTCATTTTGACTTAAATTTAGCTCAGCTGCATAAAGCTCTGACATTCCAATAGGTACCTCCGTGATCTTATTATGTGACAGCTCCAAAACTTCCAAGCTGTGTAGTCCCAACAGTACTTTTGGAAATTGTTTTATCCTGTTGTTGTTTAGATAGACTTGTTTTAAATTACTCAGCTTAGCAAAAGATTCTGGCAGGAATGTGACTAAATTATTAGATATATTAAACAACTCAAGTTTCTTCATATTACCAAAGAATTCTGGAATGATTTCTATTTTATTTGTGTCTAGATTGAGCTGTTTCAAAAGCTTAAATTTACAAATATCATCCGGCAACAATGTCAATTTGTTCTTGGATAGGTCTAAGTTTCTCAAAACATCACTTAAATTAAGAGCTTCAATTGGTATTTCTCTCAGCTTGTAATCAGACAATTGTAAAACACCTGTTTTCGACGCAGTTTCATAATGTTGTTTAATACCAGAATTACCCATTACGATTAATTTTAGTCACTTTAATTGTTTTACGTGAATATGAAAAAATTTAATAATGCGGATCTCATGAATTCTAATGAATGTAATGTTAAAACTAGTTGAAATTGAATTTATTTTTAATTTTGGGTGTTAATTGTAAGCGTGTTGACATTTATCACTCATATTTTGACATACGAAATTATGAAAATACAGATGAGATGTCATCTTTATTTAACAGAAACTTATGTAGAGAGAACAGAACACGTTAATAGTAAAAGAGTAAAACCCGTGTTGGAGACAATAATATAATAAACAGGTAAAGGTCTTATTGAGAGCAAATAACTAGTAAATAGAATACTACTTACTAATAAAAAAAATATAGCTATTTTTGGTTTACGAAGTTAGCTAAATGGCAATATTTAATTTTACACGAAAGTTGAATCTCTGACATTCAATCAAAATTTTTTACATGGCAATAATCTAAAAATTACAATACAAATGAATGTCACCCGAACAACGGTGACAGACAGGTGACAGCGCTAGATTGGCCCGCGAAACTCATAACGATATTCTGCTCAGTATCTGGTAGATAATAAAAACATAGACGCAACAGAAACGTATAAAATATGTCTTTACACGATAAATTATAATCATAAAGCTGTCTACACACCGAAGCCGACGGGCCGCCGGCACGAACCCAGCGGGCAAGGCCGCCGGCCTGATTTTAACGATCTTGCCGTTCTCAGCAGGCCGCCGGCCTTGCCCGCCGGGTTCGTGCCAGCGGCGGCCCGGCGGCTTCAGTGTGTAGACAGCTTTAAAATTACTATCCACTAGCTGCCAAAACATAATATATAAACACGATACGACGTCGCAATGTGGCACGACGCGACGTCGTATCATATAATGTGTTTTGGCCCTTCAACCAACCCAACCAACCGAAGTTGAAGTGTTGAAGATAATAGTAGGTATTATTTAAGTTTACTCAACAAACCTATACAGATGGCAATTTGTAGGCATAATCTTTTGGTTGGCTTACAAATTGTAACATCTATACGGCGAGTATCTATCTTGCCCAAGTATAAGATCCACACAGTGCCGTCTATTGCTGTGCTCTCATCTGAGCAGACTCAATTGAAATCTTAACTCTGCAACAAAATATAGACTGACATCAACCTTATTCACACAAAGGTAAAGATAATAAATAGGTAGTTCTGAGAAATCTAACCATATCTAGTTAAAATATTGATTGAAACGCTCGCAAAATAGAGTTTCCATATAATAAGGAATTTACAAGTTATTCGAAACTTATTCAGTAGTTAAACCTCAGAGTTAAACGTACAACTGTGGAAATAATTTGTTAAACTTCTAAAAACATTATATTTTTTCAATTAATTTTATCATGTTGCGTTTTCTTATGAAACGGAACGGAAACTCGGAATGTAGTAGAGCCAAGAAGCTTATAGATAAACGTGGAGGCAACACTCTAAATACCTAAGTGAAACCAACTGTGGGCTGACGCTCTCTTTGTGAATGCATGCATACATAAGAACGAGACAGTGATATGTGTTTTCTTTGTCTTATGTATGCTTTCAGAAAGAGAGCGTCTGCCCACAGTTGGTTTCACTTAGATGTTCAGAGTGTTGCCTCCACTTTTATCTATAAGCTTCTTGAGTAGAGCTAGTGAATTAAAAAGAGATTTTCATGTCGATTGTCCTTTCTATTGACAGGGCCGATAACAAAGAGGCCGATAATGACAAGGAATAAAGTGTCAAACATGTAATTTTTTTTTTCAAAGTGCTTGAAATCTGAAAGATGCTGTTAAAAAAATTTCAATTGAACATAGTAGGTATATACAAAATATAAGTAAATTTGTTCAAATTGAGTCTAATATTAAAAGTTCATAGCTGCGACAGTAGTAACGCTTAAATTGTAGTAGAATATTTTTTTTCTATTTTCAACCGACTTCAAAAAAGGAGGAGGTTAATCAATTCGTCTGTATTTTTTTTTTATGTTTGTTACCTAAGAACTTTGGACTGGGTGAACCGATATTGATGATTCTTTTTTTATTTGAAAGCTGGAGCTACCCGTGTGGTCACATTTTAATTTGGTTCAGTTCTGACAATGGCATCCATGAGAAAACCATAAAAGTCTTAAATTTGCATTAAGTATGTGCGCGATTTGATACGCGATTTCTCCGGCAAACGTGAACCGATTTTGAATATTCTTTGTTTTATGGATAGGGGGGTATGCCTCAGTGGTGGTCCCATATAAATTTTATCAAAATTAATTCAGACCTTTTAGAAAAATCAACAAATTCCCAAAAAAATTACATAGACGACGTTTTAGTTTCTTCAATCTTTGGAATAGTTACTTTCAATCTCTGTTTTAACTGTGTTGCCGTTTCTTAATGGATTTGGATGATAAGGAGGTACAAAAGCGGAAAATAAAAAGCTTTTTACAAAAAAGACAACCGCCTTCAAAAACGAAAAAGTGAAAAATAACTTTAGCACAGAACACACATTGACTTTAGTTTCGGAAGTCGGTGGCAATACAAAACAACAACAAACAGAACAAAGCCACCGACTTTCGAAACTAAAGTCAATATGTAATTTTATAGTTATTACTGGTACGCTAAACCAATTGTTATGTACAAAGATCAAGCTACCACAATCTGTCAAATTTCTTTGATAGATTTAACTTTATTACAAATGAATATAAGGTTCTGTGCGTTAACATCACCTTTGATTCGATTAAAAAGTTTTTACTAAGCGATAAGATGATGATGCGGGACATGATTAGAAGATAGATAAACCGCGGCCACGGACTAGAAAAAAATTAATTGAAATATCTTTTTTTTTTCTAGTCCGTGTCGTCTGTGACCGCGACCTATAAAATAATTAAAAACAATACTTTCAAATCAAATCAAATAAGTATATTTACTTCGGAAAAAAAAATACATCCATAGGTGAAACCAAGAAGCTTTCTTGAAACCAAGAAGTATTCAGTGCTTATAGTATATCTTCATGGGTGAAACTGACTGACTGGTGGCGACTTTGCTATTGCTTATTTTTTTTTAACTGACGGCCTTTTGGCTATTTAACTGCTCTAAGCCTACGGTATCCTATTTTTTAGTTTTTTATCGTACCGACCGGTACTTCTATAGTAGTACTTCTTCTGTTACAATAAAAAAATGGAAACCACTGTTATTATTATGTCTCTCATCTACATTTTCAGAATTATTTCATTTATTCGATAAACTGGACCCATTTCGTACCCGTCCTTTGAGATGCGTTGCGTCCTTATAAAAATAAGTTTAACGAGAGATAGAGTGGTTGGTATGCTGTGTATGTGATGTGTCCATATACTTTGAGTTCCATGCCCAGTCACTATTCAGAATTATTTCATTTATTCGATAAACTGGACCCATTTCGTACCCGTCCTTTGAGATGCGTTGCGTCCTTATAAAAATAAGTTTAACGAGAGATAGGGTGGTTGGTATGCTGTGCATGTGATGTGTCCATATACTTTGAGTTCCATGCCCAGTCACTATAGTCCCTTCACAGTTATTTTACTTTTGATTTTCTCTGCTATCTTTATTTTTGTTACTATGATTCTAAATTGCTGCAAAGATTAGGGTATTACACCTATTTTTGAAAAGTGTCTCAATGAAATTCTGTAGTGCTAATATGCCACCAAAAAAAAACACAAATTTTTTATTCAATCGATAAGTGCCATAAAAATGCATCTAAATTTTAAATTTTCAAATATCGCGCGTAGTTTGACGAAAACGCCTCTTACTGGACACCATATTGCTCAGCGTAAATGACGTCAGTTCGTTTAGTATCAAATGAGCTCATATTAAATATGATAATTGTATATCATTTAAAAATAATTAAAAGCATATTTTGTAATAGGTGTAATAATGAAAAAAATACGTTGGTTACGAAAATAATAAAAGTACAAAGCCTATATTACGCCAATCGGTTGACTGACAGTTGACAATTTTTTGTTTACACAGCCGTACGGCGTAATAACATGGCCGCTACTATTTCACGGTGTTTTATAACAGATTAAAAATACTGAAAACTTTAAATTGAATTTAAAAATTTGTTTTGTTATTTTATGAACTAAAACTTACATTTTCCGACTGCTTTATGCCTAAACTGTCCCGATAACATATTTATAGATTTTTTCTCGTATAGAGTAAAATACCCTTTTCTCTGATCTATCTGTGTAATCTGATGGTTGGATAATTCCATTGATACGTCTATTGACGAGTGCCTACCTCTACCTACGGTGCGATTTAGCGATTTTATGGTGGTTACCATAAAATCGCTAAGGGGCACCGTAGCAAACCGCCAAGTACGTGCTCTTGCATTGATTTTATCATGTTACAAAATTGCTATG
This sequence comes from Charanyca ferruginea, assembly GCA_947361185.1. Lineage (NCBI taxonomy): Eukaryota > Metazoa > Arthropoda > Insecta > Lepidoptera > Noctuidae > Charanyca > Charanyca ferruginea. Next base: position 11,164,621 of record OX376059.1, on the reverse strand, counting down.
ATGCTGATGCTACGGTGCTACTGCATGTAGTGTTGTGGCTTGGTGTTAATACCATAAAGAAAATATTGAGTTTTAAAGGTTCTTGCTTACTAATTTGAGTTAGACCATTACTAACGGTGATTGATGGATAGTATTTATATTAATATATTGATTTATAAAAACAGTTTAAACAAATATTTGACTAGGTAGTAAAAATATATATCGAATATCGATGAATAGAGAAAATAATCAAATGAATCATTCATTTTCGTTCAATTCAAAACAGGACTTCCAAGTACTTCCAACATTCTACAATAGTGAGTGAGTGAGTGACGTGCATAGAGAGAGTGGGATTGATATCCGATAGAAGAATTTCGAAAGGTTATTTTGTTTAATTTTTATGGATATTTAGTATGAATTTAGCAATAAAAGTGTTTATTTAAAAGAAATGGAAGTGTAGTTTATTAGCAAAAACGTTATGAATTAAGTTTTCCCATGATTTTTATGTTAGATTTTGTTACCGCGGGAAAACTGTGAAACGTTTGACTAGTATAATGGCCGCAAAAGCGCAAATGCTTTACGTGTTTGCTCATAAAGTATGAAATTTGAGTCCAAAATATGTTTCTCCAATGCTTCATGAGTTAAAAAAATCATAATTGAGATGGACATCAACGCTGGTAAGTAGCAATTAATTGTAACAAGAAGACTTTAGCTTATTTTCTCAAATGCTTGGATAAATCATTGTGATGATAGCTTTAATCGTAACTTTCTCAGCGTGCGCCTAAAATCAGTGTTTTAGAATTGTTTAAAGAAAACCATTACACTAAAATCAGTGTCCGAACGTAATGTCCCGCTGAAAAGTATTTGGTAAATTATAGGAAGCCACGCTCGACAAGTACTTTTTAGTAATACTGAGACAAACGATAAATCTAATTTGTAAGTAACACTGAAATCCAAACTCACCATAATCTGTGATTCTTGTAAAATTATAATACTTTCGGTGCCGTTTACAATTTGTTGTCATTTTGAATGACTTACGTCCATAAATACAAACAAAGCAAAAAGTTTTTAATCGTTAACTTGTTGGTACTGATATCCAAAAAGAAAAGTTACAGAGTAACACTCTGAATGGGCATTCACTAAAAAGTTCTGAGTTTCAGAACAATACAAAATTTGTAAGGTTTTAGAAAGTAAGAAAGTAGCTATCTACGATTATGTTATTGCTTTGCATTAGAACTGTGATTATGTGAGGTTAAATTAATGTTTAGTGTATAGATTAACTAGTTGTCTCTTTTTCTATTCCAGCAAGTTGCAACATGCCACTAAATGTTTTTTTTTTCCTTGTAAATGTATAGGGATAATTTTATTGAAATAACTTAATAAAATGACCCAAATAAAAATGTTTTCTACCTCCATTTATTGAAGTTCAGAATTAAGCTGTGATGCAATTTGAGCTTTAGTTAATTAATCAAATTAATTTGTTTCAATTATCACAAAAATTCAGATGAAATGAAAATTTATACCTAACAAAACAATTAAACATCAACATACATTCCCTGAGAATGCTATGATTTTGCTTATACTGCTTGCAATATTTTTGTGAGCTTTTATCATGTTTTATTTGACCTAAGCCAATGGAAAAGGCCTTATTTTTATTGGAAATAATTATCTATACTGTAATAATACATGTAAACATTTATTGATTTTGTTATTTTTGCTTACCATGTTGGACCCTTATTATAATTAAAGTGTAAGTATTCTCCTATTTTGTAGTACATACTTATATCAAGACAATCATTTAGTTCTTAAATCCATTTTATGGTTTCATTTTACATGTAAGTTCTTTGCTAACCTTTAACTTGAAGGTTGAAAATCTAAGGAGCCAGTGTTGCTAATTAGTTATTTATTCAAATGAATTATATAAATTAAATAAACCTCAACCTTTCCTTGCCATTGGTTAATAAAGAAATAGGTAATGTAAATTCTCTGACCCATATTGATTTTCGGTGCAAAGATTTTCAAACTTCCCAACTAAGTTTCAATATGAATATCTGTTCATCCCTTTATACCTAGTTCTGTAATACTGTATCAAATATATGCACTTGTTACAACCACCTCCAGTCAATTTTACTTCGAAAGTTAGCCCTGTAAGTCAAATTATATTTCAACCAAATTTTGAAGAATCCATAATTCTTTTAAAGAGTATTTTCAATACTTAAAACTGACTAATGTTTCCAAATAATTAAATAAGAAATAGTTTGAAGTTGTTTACCTTGAGAGAAGAATAATTCAGTGTGCTTTATCTTAATTTTTGGAAAAGATCTAATTTAAATTTTCTTTTTTGTATTGCTTCCATAAAATCCTGTTGCTTATTATGATTGTGTAAATATCACCTTTTTTTCGTTTGATTGATAAGTAGGGTTTCAATGCACTTCAATGTTGTTTGTTCAATTGCACTAAGACAGCTGAAATAATATCTTTTTTCAGCATACTTACATCACAAAGGTCCACTTGCACCAAAAACTTTACTCAGTGTTAGTCGCTAACATGAGGATTAATTTTAAAAAATTGAAGTTTTTGGGGCCAGTGGGCCACATAACTATATAGGTAATAAAAGTGGGCTTTCATTGAGCTAATATCAATTAATTATGTGCAGTTAAATTCCAAAACTGTCATTGATTTTCTTTTTTGGTTTGTTTCAAAGAGGTCTCAACACAATTGTCTCTGATCGATGCCCTCCTGAGCGACCTTGACAAAACGATCACACCATGTGCTAGCAAAAAGAATGAAAAAAAAGAAGAAGAAACACAGGATGCCATGCCAGACTCTACAACCAACACGGAAAAAAATAATTATAATCCATTCCACTGTGGGGATGATGTTCTTGTACCAAACAAAGATGGACGATATTATTTAGGTGTGTATTTTTTTGTCTAAGTACTATAAATAATTTACCCTTGCATTGCAATCATACTTTACTAGAGTTACAAGTGGGATTAGACTATGGACCGCTGACAACCTTAGGGAATGACTGTTTGCAAGTCTGCATTTGAATGTATTTTGTTATTATTCAATAATTATACTTTACTAGCTTTTGCCCACGACTTCGGCGCGTGAATGTCGGTTATTGTGGATGCAGATGGGGATGTTCGATGCGATTCCGATACTTATGTGGATCGATACAATGGAATACGATCCACTCGATTTTTGTGATAGGTAACATGCACTGAGGATCGGATCGAAAAAATCGTATGAGATAGTTGTTTTAAAGTTAGATAGGTACACAGACTATTAAGCCAAAATGTTTATAATTTTGTTTGTAATACTAATTTCCTAAAATAAATTACGGCGGACAGATTAAATTTTCACTTTTTATTAATATTTTTATGTAGTACGTTTTGTTCGTTTCGACTATCAATATTGTTGTTTCTAACTTATTAAATAAAAAAATTGTGTTTTCTATGGCTCCACCAGAAAAATCCAGTGTGTGGTCGTTTTTTTTTTAAACGGATAGTGGAGGAAAGTGTAAATTATGTCATATTTCCTCAGTGGCTAATCTTTAAACAAAAACCGTAGTCGCCTGGAACCGGAGCGGTTATCAAAATTACTGTTTTTACTTTGAAATGTAAAGATTGGCAAATTTAATTTTTTGTCTAATAAATTAAATATAGATGTAATAAAATATTACGTCTTTTATTTCTTAAAATTCTACATCTTTTATTTCTTAAAATACTTGATTCAATATTGGATAGGATCGATACAGTGTATTACGATCCATATATCGATACAAGGCACCCGGATCGAACATCCCTAGATGCAGACGAAGTCGCGGATTAAAAAGTAGACTATGTCCTTCCCCAGGGTTCAAGTTCAAGCTATCTTCATACTAAATTTCATCAAAATCAGTTCAGCCGTTTTATCGTAAAAACGTAATAGACAGAGTTACTTTCGCATTTATAGTGGATTTTTGCCTTAACTATCCTTTTGAAATGCATTCCTTATCTTCGCAATGATTCCTTAAACTTTCGATGAATAAAATATTCATGCAGCGTTTCCTTCAAACCAGGAACAATAGTAGAGTTGAGTACCAGCAATGATAACGACTCATGCGAGGTGGGCACGGGGACGGCGCGGTGTCTGGTCAAGTTCGGGGACGGCACGCAGGCGTGGGCCCCGGTGGCGTCGCTGAAGCTGCTGAGCGCTCCGCCGGCGGACGACGGCCGCATCATGTGCGTCGTGTGCAAGCGCCGCGAGGGGCCCGCCGCCAGCCCCGCGACCAACGCGATCATCGCGTGCGACATGTGCGGAAGAGGCTACCACGCCAAGTGTCACTCGCCGCCCGTCGACGCATGGATCAACGGTACCTATGTCATTTTATAACTCAAACTCAAAATCGTTTATTTCAATTAAACCATTTACAGGTACTTTTAAATCGTCAGAGTCAGTCAGTCAGAAAGTTGTAGCTAGTTGCTTGTTCCAAACAGTAGGTTTCTATGGAGAAGAACAAGCAAGAAACTCCATGCCACTCCACACTCTTTGAAAATCAGTAATACTTTACAAATTTAGGTTACATCATTCATGTTGAATCTAAGGGTACAATGTGAAAACAATGTAACAAGTCTTGCATGTTAAAAGAGGTCTAGAGAAAAATATAGTTACAATAACAATTCAAACCAAAATTTAAAATAACCGAGGCAGCTAAGAGATGACCAGTCCCAACTGACGGCGTCCGATCACGAACATGACGCATGTATCGGCACCATTTAGCTCAACCATTTTGAAGGGAACTGAATGATGCAACACGCGCCACCGTCAGCGAGACATTCAAGTGAGCATGACTCTCCCAACCGCTAGGGCATATTCAAGTCAATGAGAGGTATACCTATAAACACGTTGAGGGGCACTGCATATCCAGGCGACAGTATAATGAAATGTAATTTTAAGATGTTTCTTGTTTAAGATTCTGTGCACAACTAAGGCACTCTGCAGGTTAACTAATCAAAGGAGATGTATGAATGGGGATGTAGTCAAATTCTCGCATTAGTTAACTGTAGACCACATCTACACTTAAGTACATGGACCTGAACTCCGTTGACTCTGTGCCCAGCTTAGTGGATAGGTTTATGTATGTAATGTTTGTATGTCTTAGTGCCAACTGGACCATATTACCGCATGTCTACATATTTAGACTTTCATTAGAATTCAGACACCAAGCTAGCAGGGAATACTACATGGCTTGGTTATGTGCATCAACGAGTGAACGATTCTGCAAGCAGTATTAACGTATCGCATCTGGGTAACGACCCATACCCCATTCTTCACCTTCATTCATTGACCACAAATTAAATTTTTTATCTACACCTAATGTCTCAAAAAGACGATATTCTTATTGTGTTCTGCTGCAGTAATTGAGCTATCAAACCCTATACATGAAGGGATTACAGCTTGCTTCAAGCTCACGTCACCTAAATTCACAGAATACCCTTAAAAATGCAATTAAATATATAAACTGCCTTAATCAGGCTAAAATTTTATGTTTAGACTGAGCAACAGTTATCAGAGAGCAGATTGCCACATAGTTGAGCGCCATATCTGCTTCTACCGTAAAGGTAACATCACAGAGGCGTGCATAACTAATGCCTATATACATATACGTTACATACGTCATAAGCTGGCACTTCACATAGCGTATTTGTCCAAATATTTCGCCCTTTTTGGATAATACAAAATGGACTTTATTTATATAAAGATAATACAAATTTGAATTAACATAAGGTAAATTTTGTATCATCCAAATAAGGCGAATATTTGTACAAATACGCCATGTGAAGTGCCAGCATAAGACGTACGTAACGTATATGTTTTAAGTTATGTAGGCTCTTAAATTGCAAATCGTATGATAAGCACTGAAATCATCGCAACTATCATATTATTTCGGCGTAAATAATTATTTGGCGTAAATAATAAATAATAATTATTAATGTTAAGAGATACGCCATGAAAATGTGCGTTATGTGGATGTTGCGCCAGTTAATCTTAACCTTTGTTTTATAGAACCTGTTTTCACTAACAGTAGGCGACACCTAAATATAATACTTGCCAAAATATTATTGCATGAGGAGAATACAACTACAGTCGACTAGTGTTATTGGAAACAGTCTGTTGGAGATTTCTGGATTTATTTACACCGAAATTAAAAAAAAAGTGGTTTGCCTCCGATTTTCACACAACCACGCCCCTGTAAATTTATTTCTGAATGAATAAGTAAAGTCTCGAAGACTTATTTTTTTTTCTAAATTTATAAATTTGTGACAGGTGCATCATGGCACTGCAAAAGATGCGTGGACCAAAGGTATAGAGTGGCCGCGGCGGAGAACAGGGCGCTCAAGCGATCAGACTTGTTTAGATTTAAGGGCGGACAGCAACGGCGGCAACAACAGGAACTCACCCCACCTTGCGATGTAGGTTTATTACCGTTCTAAACTACCTATTCAAGTTCAGTGAATACATGCCTACTATTTAATAACGTATGTTTTCAGACCGCTTCTACAACGTCATCGGCTTCATTATCCGACGCTGGTAAAGATCAAAATGAAACACATTGTTACTGCGGCGAAAAAAGCGATTGGCTTGCACAGGTTGGTTTTTTTACTACTTTATTACGGAGTTTAATATCTTAATAATCGCATAAGGGACTAAGCACACTTATTCAGCTCTGTTCAGCTTTTGTCCATAGAAAACAACGACTTTGTATGGAGATGCGTACGCATCCGTTCAGCTTTCCGCGCCTATTCAGTTTTCACAGTGAACAGGTATAAGATGAAGACAAATGTGTTTAATCATGCGAATGCTATAGACAGAGTTCATCAGAACCATCCAGCACAGCGCTGTTTCGCCGCGTGCAGCGCTGTTCTGCCACTTTCAGGGATGTATGCGGTCGCAACTTGTCGACGAGGCGTCGGGAACAGTCCAAATTCAGCGCCGATTTCTCCAAAGTGACCCACTATCGTTTGCGTTTTAATTTATTACGTTTAATTTTGTCTATTTCTTCTGCAAGAAGCGAAACGATAACAATATCACACAAAGAACTGCCCATGTTGAGGGCAATACTAAATGATTAGTTTACCGTTTTTGCAGCAAAAGAGTATGTAATCGCTTCTTAAATATCCAACGCCGTACGCAATAGATAGAAGCGCTGCAGCGGAGATAACACGCTATGGCGGTTTTTCAATCTGACGATGCTGTGCTGATAGAAGCAGAACTGTATAAGTGTGACCAAAATCGTTCAGCGTAACAGCCCGCCGAATGGAGCTCAATAAATGTAGTTAGTCCCCAAAGATGACTTCACTAGAACGATAAATTCGTAATCTGGATATAGGAACTCCCAACAATAATTTAAGATCCCGGCCCTAAACGTTATAACATGCTTGCATAAATACTTTCCTTGCCCACAAAAACGTTTTACGATAACCTTATCAATTTGCGCAAAGGCACCTGAGGATTCTCTAGAGATCAACTTTTTTGATATTAAATTAATAACAAACAGCTATCTGCACAAAACTTGCAGATATTCTTTAGATCCTCCATTGTCGACATTATTACAGATTGTATACCTGGCTGGTGTCCGTCCACAACTCCACGATTCAGTGCGTATTTTGCGTATGTGTGTGAAATGGATCATTTGATCCACTCTAACACATGAAAGGAGGATACCTAGATAACTTAGAGCATAATTATATAATATCTCTTAGCTAGATACCCATATTTTAAGTATCTTTATTCTATTTACAGATGTTACTATGCTGTCGATGTTCCCGTTGGTTTCACCAAAGATGCGTATCGAGTTTACAATATCCGTTGTATGCTGGCGATAAGTAAGTATGAGTGTGGGTAAATTACATATTTCACTGCTTAACTTTCAGGGTCTCACTGACTACAGTCCTTTGTCTATGTCATATATGTTATTAGTTTGTATGAGCCCATTCAAAGTATTAACTGACAATCTCCACACACTGAAACCAAGATGTATAAACATTGCTCAACACGTACTTTGGCTTAGCAGCATTCCCGTTTCCAGTCTTGCTTTTGTAATACGACAGTGTTGTGCATCAGTGACAGGAAGAATGCTTAGCGAAACCACGTTTTAAGTAACGTTTATTTATCTCCGCCTGACAATTTATAGCCAGAATTCGGTGATCAGTGGCAGGTCGCAATCTGACGAGTCTGATGGCCATCTGGCCGAGACCTGTGAACAATCACACAATGCACGATCTCAAATCTTCCTATGTACTGTTGGGCTATTGCGATAACTGACAGGTAGATATCTGCTGGCGGCATAATTGTACATGCGAAAACTGTGTCTTGGATCGCATACAAGAAATGAGACAGAGATTCTTTATCTTGATGCTTTTATTGTGTTAAACAATTTGGTTCTTTTAAGCAGTTACTCATATAATATCAATAAAGCACAACTCTCTCTACAACTAAAATAAACCCGTGCACCTATGGAGAGGAATGGCGTTTGACGACCGCCGCCGTCACGTCGACGAAAACGAGATGACGCCGCCGAGGTAGCGAAACATACATTCACTATGGTAGCGTGTCCACCGCATGCCCGTCACCCCGCCTGGAAGTTTCGAGTAGTTCGTCGGTACCGTTAGAACTCTACCCGAGATTGTGACGGACCGATGTCCCAGGGCCTGTAGACAAAATCCCTTTTCTATTAGCGTTTAACGCCAACGGAAAAATCAAATTGTATGCAGTTGAAATATTTGCATCACGTGACATCTGGTATGCAAACGTCAACTCCATACAATTTGATTTTTCCGTTGGCGTTAACGATAACAGAAATGGATTTTGTCTACAGGCCGAAGCACTTGATCTTGTCTACACACTGTCTTCGCCTTGCGCTGTGCGCCCGACGAGAGCAAACTGCACCGCCGAGTTCGATAGCAGTGGACACACGATCGGACGTCACATGAACGTCATGTTCACTTCGAATAATCCCATTTCTCGGTTACGTCCCTATGACGGCGGTAGTAGACAAACGCCCTAACTCAAGCGTAATGTGCGTGAATACCCACCTGCATTAAGAACTAGTGTTATTTCCCAAGAATAATAGATACAAACCTTTGTATTATTAAATACATTTTCATTTTAGGTTGTACATATTTGCGTGTGCTCACTGCAACGGAGGGGCGGAATATCTGCGGCGACTGGAACTTTGTTGGTTGGATCTGGCGCATCTCGCTCTGTATAATCTCACTGCATACAATGCGCCGAATTATTTTGACCTAGATAGTGTTATTATGCCATACATCATGGACAATTGGCATGCACTGCAATTGCCCGAAAAGGTTGGTGTTTTATTTGTGCACACATATTATGTACTTATAATTTTAGTCTTGAAGTGACATTATATCTGTTAGAAGTCAGCATTTCATTTTTCAAAATAAAAAATAGCCTCTCTTGTATTTCCTAATGCTCAACAATATTTTTTATCTTTGATGAAGTAAATTATTATTATTTAAGGAACGCAAGTACTTACTCGACGCAGAGTTGATGTTTAGAATGTTTCATTTTTTTTTCTAGATGTGGCGAACCCCTGTAAAAGAGCGCCGTGAAAAAATTTTGACCGCGTTGACGTCTTCTCGCAAGCGATTCAAATGTGGTCGCGAAATGAAGAAACGTGCTACCATCTGGGGACTGCGCTTGCGACGCCCGCCGCCGCCGCCACTGCAGCTTTCTGCTTTGGAACAGGTTCGTAGTTGTTTTTAATTAACCTCTATAGTCACTGTACTTATTATAAGATTATTATATTTACATGTTTTATTAATAGATCAAGAAAGGGGTACCACTGTCAGATGAGTTAGTGAAAGAATATGCACCGCGACTTAGGTTTCTGCCGCGAGTACCGTCGCCGCAGACAATTCCAGCTGTTGAAGACAGGTACAATTTATTTTAACTTATTGACCGCCACGTCAAAAACGTGCCCTCGGCGCCAAGCTCCGAATTACTACTAACTATACGAATCTACGAATCAAAACCTCCGTACAAAAAATCCTCCGTATCAAAATCTTCGTACTCTACGAATTATTACTATTAGTCATTCGTCTGTCATGTAGTCGTGACCGTGGCGTGCTGGGCAAATTTCGGTTTGTCATCTATACATGACAGTGGCGGTCAAAAGGTCAATTAGAAAGGTGTCAAGAAGTCAAGACACATTATTTAAAATTAATTCATTATTTGTTTCAGTTCTCAACCTTCTAGTAGTAACAATGATAAAAGTTCCTATAAACAACACAATCAACGTATGATTGTGCCAGTTGATGGTCATTGGTTAAATTTAATGATGGGCAAGCGGTTCCATGAAAATCTCAACTCTAACTCGAATTCAGAAAACGATTCTACTAGTTCCTATGAATCTATTAAACCATCTGAAAACGACGAACAACCTTCACCTTCCATTTGCACCTCTATTGCTAGAATTTCTGATGCCAAAGCTGATAAATTAGAGAAAATATCAGAGCTTATTGAAAATACTGCAAACGAAGCAGAATCGATTTGTGAAGAAAGTCCTCCAGTGCCATCTCTCAACACTTCTTTAGTTCCATGTTCTGTAAAGTTAGATAAAATATCCAAAGAGCATAATATAGTCGATATGAATGTGACCAAGAGTGACGTCACTAACGTTAACATTAATACGCACACGACAAGAATAGCTACTATGAACTTAGAAGTATCTAAGTTGTCTACTAAGAACATTATCGAACATTCCAAAATAATGTCTTTGCAGCACATGGACAGTATACCCCCATACAGTAGCAACTTCCCTAGCCATGACATAGAGTCGTCGGGCGACGAGACTTCTAGTAAGGGCACCTTAGACGTTATTATACCACCGCTAAAAGATTTCCAGGGGAAAAATAATCCATTTTTAATGTCTTACCCATCCAAGAAACCATTTTCATCAACAACAAACATATACAATAAACAAAATGGCAAGCAAAATCATCACCACTCACGATTCTCGTTACCGGTGAACTTTAATCCAATGATGGGTCCTCTAGTGAGGCCATTGAAAAGAAAGCTTAGCGAAAAGGACATCATCATCGGGCCTAATGGGGAGGTCAAAAGAAGAAAATTCAGGAGGCCGCGGAAATACCTACAGAATCAGGTACCTACATCAGAACGAATATTTCGTAGTGTTATTTGTAATAATTAATTGGCTTGTGGCTAAGTAAAACCCGTACAGATCGGTCGGTGAACGTATGCTGGCCGAGGTAGCGGTCGCTTCGTAGATGGTTGACCATCCATTTCACATGGAGACCCGCTCCGTGTCTCGGAAAGCACGTAAAACCGTTTAATCCATGCTGCCATTCGTATATCGCCAACGGCAGCGACCATAGTCGACCATAGTTGGTTGACCAACAATGGCTGAGGCAGATTTATTGATTTATAATTATTATTAAGTATTTATTTAATAAGGGCGCGTATTCGATTTAGCACAACTCAAAATCTAAACGATTGCTAGAATGGCGTAGCAGCATTGACACACACTAGTACAATACAATGGTCTGTTTGTGCGCATCAGAAAAAAAAATACGCACGAAATAAGCACGAATCATCGAAATTGAAAGACACCGCGCGAGGTTTTACAGTGCTTTTTAAAATAATTGTCTAAATTAAATGAGTTCGTACAAGGAACTGAAAAAAATTGTGTATATTGAGCAATAACCTTATATCAGTTATATTTATATTCAAATACTGGTGACAAAAAATTGTTGAAGTGAACTGATTTTGAACTTTTTTAATATCTAATAGTAATATTTTCGTAATTTTGGCTCTGTTATGCACTTTGAGACTGTATATCCTGTTGGAAAAATGCATAAAACATAATATTTTGGCATACTGTAAATAAAGGTTGTATTAGTCCTGAAAGTTAACTCTGACGTCTATTTTCGTAAAACGCTAAGAAAGGATTGTCTTCGCTTTAAAGAACCATAATTAAAAATTATACTTTTACTCTGTAGTTCCCTAAAGCAAGACTTAATCTTTCCAAAACTGGTAATTGCCTTTAAATAATCTGCTGACATCATTACGATATAGCTCTGGGCAAAACGCGAAAACATAAAGTTTTCGTCACAAATCGAATACACGCTCTTAATAGGAACAAAACTTTGTTACATTTAATTCCCCATTTAATTAAGGCATTTGTTTTTTCAGCTTAATAAGTCATGCCCTCTGCCTGACGACAACAACAAACCTGCTCAAATCCCAAACGAAAATGGTGAAGTTACTCCTCAGGCCGGGGAGCACATCAATAACGTGAAATTTCACGGTAGAAGACTGAGACAGAGACAAGAGAAGAATTATTATGAGAATGCAAGAAGAAATACGAATAATAACACTAGTAATAATAGCGTAAAGAGTTTACAGCTGAGTCCTCATAAAGCAAATAGTACTGCCGCTGAGGCGAACGCGGAGCAGTTATCTGCGCTAAAGTCAAGCGTGCAGTCGTACTTCCGAGCCGGACAGACGTTCCACGTGCATGCCCGCCGCCTCGAGCCCGGCGCTCCGCCCGCTTACCTCATTGAGTGGGATACTAAAGCCTCCTGAGTACAGTCAAATAAAGTGAATGAATGTAAATTAAAGTCAGAAAACTGTTTTTGCATAGACCATTCTGAGAAATTTGAGCACTTGCTTTAAGTTTTTAGGGTCTTTTGTTAGGGAGTCTAAATATTAAAGTGCAATTGTTAAGGATTTCAAAACAAAGTAAGCAGCTCTCTGACTTTTGTTCTAAAGTTTACTCCTTATTTGACTGGACTGAATGTTTGGCAAACATGAATTTATTTAAATATCTATTCATATTATTATTGTAATAATATATAAGTGCTTGTCTGTAGTCTAGTTGTACAGTAAGATCAAGGAATGTGATATATTATTATTCCAATTGGATTTCGATGTTTTATTTTAATGATACTACTGCAGGAGGTTTTAACAAGTTACTACATTCATGGCAGTCACGAGGCATAAAATTTAATTTTAACTATTTTAGCGGTCACCAGTTTAACCCATTCAATGCGGCGCACGCCGATCGGCGTATTATTTTTTTCATACTCAGATTCTGCTGACCACGCCGATGAGCGTAAAATGAATTCTGCTGCTAGCTGAAAACCATCGTTATTGCAACAAGTGTAGCGCATTTCTGAAGATTTCTCATGGATTCGAAATTCATAAATTTATTCATCAAGTGCGGCTCACGCCGATCGGCGTTTACCTACGTTCGAGCCGCGTCTGACTATTGAGAGCAAAATTTTTGCTCATTGAATGAGTTAACCTCCGCTTTCCTGACAATATTGCAATTTTCTCCACATCGTATTCAAAACTTCAAAACACAATGCTTCAAGATCTGAGCACAGTTGGACTACAATATACACATCCAAGACGCAGGTAATGACTAACAGCATTCATGCTGTTAGTTAGTCACCCTACGTTTCATGAAACGTAGGGTCGAGGTACGTACTAATACTAACCAATATAATGCAACACCAGCATAATATATAATTATGCCCGTGTTGGAATAGGTACCTACTATGTTGAGTGTGGATCTGGACTGAGGGCCCATTTTTTGAACCCTTGCGAAACGAAATAAGACTAGGGAAATTAGTTAGAAATAGTTAAAACTTAAGCAAAGGGCCATAAATTTCTTAAACGTGAATTAAAGCAGTTATGATTAAATAACTTGGGCCCTCAATCCAGACGCGTGCATAATAATATATTCTTGGGCCAGACACAATCTTTTTTTTTTTATCATTTGATAGGCATATGTTTGACCACTATCTCACCTGATGGGAAGCGATGATGCGGTCTAAGATGGAGCACGCTTGCCTAGAAGTAACCTATTCACTCTTGACTTAACACGTTGACTGCGGGCGAACATTCGCTACGCCGATCGCCAGTGCGGCTGGCCACACAACTGGTGTGTTGGCCGCACAGCCGAAACGCTTTTTCGTAAACGAGACGAGAGTGCGGCCGCACACGCTTGGCGTGTGCGGCCGTACTTTACGCCAGTGCGGGTTTACGCGCTTGGCGTGTTTTACTACGCGTGTGCGGATAACACATACGGTTGTGTTTCATAATTTTGCGTCGACTGTGCGGGCGCTCACATACGGTTGTGTTTTTCGATTTTGCGTCGACTGTGTGGATATTTTTTAGAAATATTCACGCGATTTATATTAAATATAAATAAATAAATAATTACTTATACATTATAGATCAGTTATTTTTCTCTCAAGACTTAAAAATGTAAATAGTATTGCCCCCCGATTATGTAGGCAAGTATGAAAACTAAGGGTTCTAAACCAAAATTATAAATTTATCTAGGTTTGTTACCTAGTATTTATACATATTTCAAACACGTCAACATTGGGACTTAATAACGAAAATAGCAACGAAAAAAACACACCACATGCGTTTTCCCGCAGTCTTAGACGGAAACACGCTCTGCGTGTGACCCGCACTGGCGTAAAATTCGGCCGCCACACAACCGTATGTGTTTTGCCGCACTAGCGTACCTTCGGCCGCCACACAACCGTATGTGTTTTGCCGCACTGGCGTTTAGCAAAATACTAAAACACATACGGTTGTGTGTGCGCCGCACTCACGTATTTTTGTTGAAACACAAACGTATGTGTTTTGCCGCAGTCAACGTGAGACTCCCGGGTTGTAGCTATCAGGAAAAACAGACTCAGGCAGGGAATTCCACTCCTTAGCAGTACGCACAATGAATCTTTAAAAAACCGGTAAGACAAAAAGCTGGAATAAAGAGACCAAAATGCTTGGTAATGAGATCTGAGTCCTGCTTGTCTTAACATACGTTGCACACACACAGTTGATCACAACATGAAAGTGCAGCACATATTATGTGTTAAGCGAACAGACTGCGTTAGAAACATTCATCAGTTTATTGCTGAACATAAGTCTCTCATTGATGTTGCCTGACTATCGATAGACCTCTAAAACACTGTCCACACAACTAACTACAGTTAAAATCACTCGCAACTCAAGCTGCACGCCTACGTGACCACATCGCACGATTGGCAAAAAAAAGGTCACTCATTAAGTAGGCACCTAAATGAGGATATCAGCACCGAGGTCGACCGCGGAGAAACTGGTATGACGATCTGTATGGAGCGGTGAATGCTATCCCGAACGCCCGGGCCATAGGCAGAAGTGGAACACCGCGGTGGTTTTAGCCGCTAAAAGTCAGGAATGCCCTCTGTCACCCCCATGATGAAGTCCATGAGAGTACCACAGCTCAACAAAAAAAAAAGTTTATGCTTAACTCAATTGACAGCTCAAACTGATAAGCACTGCTCATCGTGGCGATCGATTAGCTGGTTATCGCAAAAGACCGCACAAGAGACGGAAGTTTAGTGTAGAACAGCGATGTTGGTAATATTCGCATCCACAATTGAGGAGCTTCCGGATGCAAATGTAGCACAGGTCGCGACTAGAATGAAAATAGGCGGGGCCGAGTAGGTAAGGATGGCGGGTGTACCGTTGCAGAAATTAATATGTTATATTATTTAAGAAAGGGATGTACATACTTGAATGTACCTTTAATGTTTAACCCTTTACCAGGCCACGGACAAATCCTGCAGTAATAGTGATTTTTTCATAGATTTATTTGAGTGGTAATGTTTTGTATGAGATTTTATCAATTATATTTAGATAATTAGCTGAAAACCTGAAAAAAAACATGTGGGAAAACATAATCCCATTGCCTGTCTAGACGTCGACTTTTATATCTATATACAAAACAAAAACGATGGTCATTTGGTTCGCATTTTTAATCGACTGTTCAAATGAAAAATGTAATGTAAGCACTTATTCTTTATTTCAGTAATAATACAAAGAAAAAAGATTGGTAAATAATACAATGAAAAAGGATGATCTAAATATGGGTCTTCATCTTCATCATTTTCATCCTCTATTTCATTAGTATATTTTTGAGCTGATGATCTTGCAATACCTGAATAACAAAAAATACACTAAAGTATAATATTGACTGACAAATAATGACGACAAAAGTTTACCACTACCCACATTTTTTATTCCTTTTTTACTCATAATGTAAATGATCGTGTGTAAAACCAAAATAAAACCCGCAGCAAAAAGCTAGTATAAAATAAAGATTTCAATTCACCAGGCAATGAACATATATGTCCCACAATAATTAGATACTCACAGGCAAAGGTCATATGGTTCCCCACATGCTTTATTTCGTTATACCATGATATTTTAGAAGTATTTACCTATAATTTATGCACAAATCACTAGAAAAACTCAAATTCTACAACATATCAAAAAATTGTACGACTTACCTTTCTCCGATTCGCCAATATGAATAAAATACGGTGCACTTTTCACAAAAATAACCGTTCAATGGCCGACCACAGAAGAAATGGCTGCAAAACTGACATTAGGCGTACAGTTCCACTTTTTTTTTTCGTGTAACCATAGGTTACATTTCTATGATGGCGCTTTTGACAGATTGTGGTAGATTCTTTACCAAAGCCTGGTAAAAACTTCAAAAAATCTATGTGGGAAATGCTCAATCCATAGCCTGGTTAAGGGTTGTCAAATTTCTTTGATAGATTTTCAACTTTATTACTTACTTCTTAAAAGCATAAGGTTCATATTTAATTGGGAAAATTTGACAGTTAGGTATGGCTTGATGTGCTGGCGTCTGTACCTTCATGAAACAAGAACAATTATAAAAATAAAGTGAGACGCGGTCCTGACAATTAGAATGGCGGGTAAAAACTGATAGTGAATGTACTAGATATTTTATGGTTAGTTGGTTAGGTACCCTAATATTTACCAGAGGAATGTACTGAGGCCAGCACATCAAGCTACTACAATCTGTCAAATTTCTTTGATAGATTTTCAACTTTATTTTAAAAGCATAAGGTTCATATTTAATTGGGAAAATTTGACAGGTATGGCTTGATGTGCTGGCGTCTGTACCTACCTCATAAAAATATAATACGACGAAGAATTAACGAGAAACCAAGATATAAAAAAATTTAAGCCTACCATTTTCAACCGACTTCAAAAAAGGAGGAGGTTATCAATTCAATCAATTTCTCTTGGTTTTTGTTTTTTTTTATTTATGTTTGTTACCTGAGAACTCTGGACTGGGTGAACCGATTTTGATGATTCTTTTGTTTGAATGCTGCTGCTTCCCGTGTGGTCCCATTTTAATTTGGTCCAGTTCTGATAATGGCATCCATGAGAAAACCGTATAAGTCTTAAATTTGCATTAAATATGTGTGCGATTTGTTACGCAATTTCTCCGGCAGACGTAACCCGATTTTGAAAATTCTTTTTTTTATGGATAGGGTATGCTTCAGGGGTAGTCCCATATAAATTTTATCGAAATTGATTCAGCACTTTTAGAAAAAATCAACTAATACCCAAAAATTTAACATAGACGACGTTTTAGTTTCTTTAATCTTTGGAGTAGTTAACTTTCAATCTCTTCTTAATGGATTTGGATGAGAAGGAGGTACTAAAAAGCAGAAAATAAAAAGCTTTTTACAAAAAAGACAACCGCCTTCAAAAACTAAAAAGTGAAAAATAACATTAGCACAGAACACACACGACTTTAGTTTCGGAAGTCGGTGGCAATACAAAACAACAAACGGAACAAAGCCACCGAATTTCGAAACTAAAGTCAATTTTTTTATAGCAATATGAGTATAGTTTTATTTGATCGCATTGAGAATTTAACGTGATTAAAAAAACAGTGCAGCCGTTTCAGAGATTGCGTAGCTGTTGTACTAAGGTATAATTAAGTGAGCAACTTCTGTAATTGTTGCGCACATTTTTAAACTTACTTAGCTACCTATAGGTTTTCAGTTATTTTACAAAAATATTTCCTGCTGGGGTAATCTAACGTGTAGGTAAGGTAAGGGTAATACTAAACATTTTAGAAGATAGCATAATGTACTACGCGGTCGCTTTTTTGTAACCACCTAAATATGGTTCAGTTACCCATATTATTATGTACTTTCTAATGACTTTTATTTTATTATCTCGTTAATTATTGTATGTAGGTATGTACCTACTACGCTGAAATTTTACAGGTAGAAAACTGAATGAAGCAACTAATTTATTGATAGACTAGCTTTTGCCCGCGACTTCGTACGCGGATGCTGTTGCTCATGCCAGTGACAACGGGGTCGGCAAAATCAAAGATCTGAAACGTCTGATGTCGAATTCTAAGAGCCCGGGGACGGGAAACCAACGGGATGCGCGAGACGATTCAAGACGTTCAAAAAGTACATTTTTGAATCATACCTCCGATGGTGGAATATGTGGCGTAGTCAATCTTAGGAGTATACGTAAATGCACTCCGTTCCTTATCAACCAAAGGAAGGTCGCCATGCCCTACGGCTATATCTGAGACACATCCGGTTCTTCAGATGATATCGACATTCTGTTCAGAGAATGTCGAAGTCGATCAGAATTCAAACGTTCGTTGCGCTCTGCTTCTGTCTCTTCATGCCGTACTCCAGCAATTCTTTCTCTCTCACTTTCTAACTGATTATAAATATTTTGTTGTGTGCGTGTTCGGGACAATGTATGATAATCTCGATCAGCAGTTAGTCGTGCATCACATTCATCACTCGTTTTAAAAGACCTGTTAGTAGATGTGCGAATACGCTGAGAACTCAAGCGTAATTCTGTATCGGTAAACGTTTCCGATTCGCGAGACAATGCATGTCGCTCACGATCAGCGGACAGTCGCGCATCACGTTCCGCACTTGTCTCTAGAAACCTAGAAGCAGATGCGTAGATACGCTGAGAACTCAAGCACAATATTCTCTATCCGTGAACGTCTCCGACTCGCGAGACAATGCGTGACATTCACGATCAGCGGTCAGTCGCGCATCACGTTCCCCACTTGTCTCTAGAGACCTGGATGTAGATGCGTAAATACGCTGAGAACGCAGACGTGCTTCGCGATCTGAAGAGGTTTCCTCGGAGCGATTTGCAGCCTGATGGTCTCGAACAGCATCTAGTCTCTCCTGACGCATCTTCGGTAGTTTCTTGGGATCTTATAAACCTCAATCTTTTAGCTCCTTTGGAACATTGGGAAAGATTTGACCTCTTTCTAGGCATGGTTATAGTTTTATTGTGAAGAGATACCTGATCAATTAAAATCTAAGTGACTGCTCCCCTGCGTTACTGGGTAGGCTACCGTGTACCTAAAGGAAATTAAACACTCAAATAACATAAGCAGGAAGTCATATTTATTCGATAAAATCAAAAAAAATAATGGGTGTTTTGACCAGTAGAGTCAAATTTTCAATGATATAGGTACCAGCGCCATCAAAAATCAGTCCTAAACTGTTACCGCCTTCACCGCGTGAAGGTACTCCCAGCTTATGTTATTTTATAATATACAGTGAAATTAGTGATAGCTTTACAGTAAAATTAGTGATAGCTTTGATTTCCACATCAGATGTTTCTGATCTTCCATTTTTATAAGTCAACAGGAAATGCTCATCAGACCGAACAACTTTTGCTAAGACGTCTTTCCTACATGTGTTATGCTTATGGTGTAGCTGGGCTCTTGGAGTTCCACATCAGGTGTTCCAGATCTTCAAATTTATTCTCTCAGCAGAAAATGCTCATCACGTGGAACAATTTTTGCTATGGTATACCATTTTTGTATCTCTTATAGTTTAACTGGTCTGTTGCGGTTCTGCATCAGGTGTTCAAGTTTCCAAGATAAATTATAGCCTATATGTTGTCCAGACTTAATACCTATACAACAAAAAAAAAACATTCAAATCCGTCCAGCAGTTCCGAAGATTAGCGTGTACAAACAAACAAACAGAATTTTTTTTTGGATTCGTGCTCTATTTCTGTTTCTAAACCCCCCTCAATTTTTTTTTTTTTAATATATTCAATGTACAGACACAGTTTTACTATATGTATAGATAAGTATATCATTTAGTTTCTTTTAACCACATACAGGTTTATCTGTGGCCAAATAACTCCGCGCGCATTTTTAATTTCATCATTATTTGTTAATTACCTACCTACTAACAGGATACAAATGAAACTTCACATACATTTCAAGGCAGATAAGAGCTACAAAATAACGTTTAAAGTAAGCCCTTAGAGCTCTTATTCAAAATGTTAGGACCTATTGAAGTGTGTTTTATAAGTAGGTAACTAAAAACATTTGAACGGTGCATTCCTATATTTTTACAAATTCTTACGAAGTCGTGTACAAAAGAAAATAATCCGCTTAACCGTTTCAAAGATCCAGCAAAACCACAAATGTTACGCCAGCAGAATCTCGAATAACTTTGCAGCCGAAGAAAGAACAAATCCAAAATAAGTTGCAACATTTACCTCGTCTAGACAACTAAATTATATGGGTAGCTAGCTAATATTTATTTCAATATTCCCATTAAAAACTAAAATGTCTTGCTGCGGTTAACCCAGCAGAAAATGTTCATGTGAATAACTAAAAAAATTAAATTAAAAATTTAAAAAACCCCCAACGCAAAACATAAAAGCAATTATTTAAAAAGTAAAAAATAATATCTTTTGTTGAGCCATCAAATGTTTACCGCGTAAGTCAAATCTCATTGCAAATCCATGAGTTCGCTATTTTACCTATTTAGCTATTGCTGACTTAGCGGTACCCCGCCGCGACATTATAGCGCCATTTCAACGAACAAACATTTGATGGCTCAACAAAAGATATTATTTTTTACTTTTTAAATAATTGCTTTTATGTTTTGCGTTGGGGGTTTTTTAAATTTTTAATTTAATTTTTATTTGAAAGTTTTTAAATGTAATTTAGTCTGGTTTTGAGAAGTTGTAGATACGTCTAAAGTTGTATTTCGTCACATGGATCTTTTTTGATATTAAAGATATCACCCTGAGAATGCGTTTGGTATATATAATTCGCCATTTTGTGGTGCCGGTCATCTTGGCCTTGAAATTTATCATAGCGTAAAGTATTCTACTAGTGAAGCCCTTTCATTTGATACCCATATTGATGGAGTTGTGAAAAAATATGTGATTAGCTATTTTGTAGCGGCGGCCATCTTGGACCGATTTTCATCAAACATAGCTAAGAACACTCCCGACTAATTCACACACCCCGTCGTTTTTACGTCGGGGGTTAACAAGTCTTTAAGTGCAACAAGTGACAGGCAGACAGATCTAAAAATGTCGCTCCCCCAGAATGATATAAAACTGCGTTTTTTCTATGTAGTTATTCATGACTAGCACTTCGCACGCAACTTCGTCCGCGTGGATTTCGAACTTCCCCTACAAACGCAACACTCCTAGGCCTCCTTCAAAGGGTAGTAAAATAACCTCCATTATTATTTGCTTAGGTTGGGTTGGGCCTAACAAATACACTGGCGTGCATAAAAATTAGGCCACCCTTAAAATTTCATCCTACGGACTGTATATTTAGTGTTTTTCGGTTATACTGTAATCAAAGTTTTTTAAATGTTAATGTTAGTGAATGGACAGTAAGAAGAAGGCTTAAAGAACGTGATTTAAAACTATAGACCAGCAACCGGCCCTAAACTTACCGTAGCTCACAAAGCAGCAAGGTTACAATTTGCCCGTGAACACTGGGATTGGGCATTGGAAAAATGGGGCCAGGTACTGTTTTCGGATGAGTCACGTATGTGTCTTTATGGAGCTAATGGTCGTAAAAGAGGATTGTAGAGGAGTGGGACAATATTCCTCAGTCAACGATAAAAAAGCTGAAAATGTCACTATGTAATAGAACGGTTTGTATGATTAAAGCCAGAGGCGGTAATACCTCCTACTAGTGCAGTGTAATTTCAGTTTTCAAAAATCACTTGTTTACTATTTACGTCGTATTTTCGAATATTACGCGTAAAGCTTGAATTAAAGTTGTTATTAACATGAAATGCATTTAATTTAACTTAAAACTTTGTAAATAATTTAAATAAAAATCTTTCAAAAGTCAAACATGACACACAAAACCAATGTAAGGCATTTTTGAAGTGGCCTAATTTTTATGCATGCATGCCAGTGTAGTTGGCGTTGGTGCCTGCCAGTTTCAATTTGATTAAACCAAGAAACCAGATATTTACTAAAACTTCCCCTTTCATCCAAATCTCCTTTCCTAGTAGTTATTCACCTGTACCATATAATTTCACTTTTTTTTTGTTTCGGTTTTCCTTGCAAAAGCATATTTTCACCCCATACGGAATACCAAATAACAATGGAATAATAATGCATTTTTATATGTTTAATCGCAAAGCTAAATAGTAAATACCTACCAATTGTCATCTTTCTAACTTTCAAAATAACGGAATTTTATTTTACCCGCATATTTAAGCGTGAAGCGGGGAAAACAACTAAAAATAGCAATTTTCATGTTTCTAACATGCTGGAGGAGCTCGTGGCTAAGTAAAAGCCGTACGGATCGATCGGTCAAGGTTAAGCTACGCCTGCCGCGGTCGATCTGTGGATGGGTGACCATCCATTTCATACTGAGTTCGACCCGCCTCGGAAAGCCCGTAAAGCCGTTGGCCACGGGTGTCATTCTTAGATCTTTGGCAGTTGTTATGGGTAGTCAGAAGCCAGAAAGTCTGACAACCAGTCTTACCAAGGGGTTTCGTGTTACCCAGTTGTGGAGGTCAGATAGGCAGTCGCTCCATGTAAAACATTGGTATTCATCTGCATCCGGTTAGACTGGAAGCCAATCCCAACACAGTTGGGAAAAGGCTAGGCAGCTGATGATAAAGGGTGGAATTTCCAAAAAGCTGAAACAATTTTATTATTTTTAACTAGAAAGATACATAACAACACAACATGTCTCTTGTACAAAAACTCATTCAAATCCGTCCAGCAGTTCCGAAGATTAGCGTGTACAAACAAACAGACAAACAGACAATTTTTTTTTTGGATTCGTGCTCTATTAGTGTTTCTAAACCCCCCTCAATTATATTTTTTTTAATATATTCAATGTACAGACACAGTTTTTTTACTGTTTTATTATATGTTTAGACTTTTTTAATTCTATTAAAAGCAATCTAAACTATTCGATGAGTTTTGATTGCTTTTGTGCCTAAATATTTAGTGAATTAATTAATTTAGTATATTAATTAATACAATGTAGTGCCTGGTAGGCCGCCGAGATGACGCAGTTGCTCGTTGCATGCGTGGCGGTTAATCAGCGCTAGTACAACCGATACCGGAGGAAATGTCTTCGCGTGTCTGACGAAGAAGCCGCGCTATTTAAGAGGTGTAACACGCGGCAAAAGAGACTCGGTGGCTGGCCATCGGCAAAGCGAGGTTGCGAGGCAAGCAGATGTTGCGAGACTATAGACGTCGATCCGTGGCGGCATCCATATCGAGCGGCTCGAGAGAAACTTTGGATCAATGCGCCGCCACTCAGTCTCCTACCCGAGCGGCTAACCGAGTTAGTCACAACCCTCTTCCCGGCAAGAGCGAAGCACACACTGCCGCAGAGAGCGCACTTGCCCACAGCCACATTCTGCAGAAAAGAACGCCATCAGCGTTTCAGGGGTGACACAGGCATAGATAGGGGCGTCCATGGTGCAGCTCCGGGCGAAGAGCGTGGTTCTGGGGCCCGATTAGGTCGATGGCCGCGTGTTAGCCCGCGGTTTGAAAAAGCATGAGCTCCTACTGAGACACTTTACACAGTGTACCTTGTGTGTGTACAGTGTTCCCAGTTCAGGAAGTCTGAGCACCCTGCAGATTCGCCGTCCGTGTACACCCCTAATTGCTGCATCGCTGTTCTGCGAAAGCCGCAGCGATCGATGTCCGACAGTCAACAGGGGGTGTCGCACGAAATCCTACGAGGCAGCTTATGGGCACTGGCCTCATCACCGGCCACCATGTCGAAAGGGAGATACATCAAATCCTCTCACCCGGTCCGTGCCGTCGGACAACGCCCTCTTCCACCCCACCTAAACGAGTCCAGGGTCGACGGACTCGGAAACATTCCCACACATCAAGACCGAAGTGGCGGCTCGTAGTACCTCGCAAATTGTTTAATTTAATTAACTTCTTAGCAATAGTGTTTTCAATGAACAAAATGAAACGCTGTCCACACATGCGGGAAAAAATCCTGCCAGTCTTTTTGTTTAAGAAGTCGAAAAACTTTAAATGACTGATTGATTATGGGTTCTGACTTAATATACCCCTAACTTAATGTACCTATTTTTTCCAGATAAATACGAATACTACAAAATTACTATTTTTCATTTTTCTCTTTCTTTGTTGATTACAGGCATAATCAGAACTAGAAATATTATGCAACTAAGCACGAAGGAGGGCTTAATAGAACGAGTTACAAAAAACTGATTTTATTGCTTCCAAAATGCATAGGAGTACCTACCCACTATGTATTGTAACAAAGTTCAAACAAAATCTGTACATTATATAATTTCTTTTTTGGGACGTTTATATACACTTAGTAGTGCATTACTTGTGAACCATTCACAACAATTGATACAAGTCTTATCAAAAATTATCCATGCTACACAATTGGCTAAAATGTATATACTCCGTGTTCTAAATCGAACCGCCTGCAATATTCTTGATCTATATCGTCAGTGACTTCAATACTGCATATACTCCATACTCAATTTCTAAAAAAATAATAACTCATCAACATAATTTTCATGTGTTTTATCTACGTATAAAAATGCATGATGGTTCGATTTAGGGCTAAGGGAGTGTATAATCCAAAGATAGTAAAAAAACGAAGATGTTTTCTGTCTGTTTGGCCACTAAACAGACAGAAAACTTTCAGACAGCTTTTTATGCGGTTTTCATTTAGAGAATTTATTCTGGAAGGTTTTCGTGAATACATTATTATTTTACTATGGATAAAGTATAGAAATTTCGAATGTTTTTCGCCATATCAGGAGATCGCACCCGTGCGAAGCATGGGCAGGTCACTAGTAAAATATAAATAACAATTTAAACAACATATATACAATATGGAATGTCAATATATTTTACTTCATATCTACATTTGATTTCGAGTTTGAGAGTAAATGGCTGAAATTAAAAAGTTGCTTAACAATATACAATGTTTTTTCTGGAGATTTGTATTATTGGTATTATTATTTATATCCTCATTAAATAATGAGCATGTATGCAGTTGTTTAAAATTTACTACATTTGCACTGGAGTTATCTATCTACAAACACAAAAAGACATATTCCAATGTAAAATAAATATATTTCAAATCAAATGTATGACATTTGATCTGTTTTCCATGACAGACTGATAAAAAATCTACTAACATTAAGCAATATTTATCGAAAATCGAATATGTAACAGAAATTCCATTTACTAATAAATATAAACCCACGCCGTCACTCATTGCACGTTGAATTAAAAGCTACATTCTAATATTATGGCATAATATACTTTCATTACTTTTAATTTCTAAGCGTCAACAATTCTGTTGTTTTTGAAACATTCAAATAATACAGCGATGCAATGAGAAATGGTGTGAAATCGCGTAACAGATTTCATAGTTTATTGATTGTTTATTCACCAATTACATAAAACATGTTGATTTTCCAATTTGAATCTATCATTCTATCGTCATTAGTAGACACTATAAAACAATTATGGAAGGAAGGAGACTCCTCTAAAACGAAATATAAATATAGACTTACGAATGTAAAGAGAGTTGTTTACCTTTAAGACCTTACGTACAAACTTATAATACAAGTTAATTTTAATTAAAATGCAACCCTCTAGTAAAGGCCCAAAATATGTGACCATGAAATCAATAATGACGTTACAACAGTTTAAGTATACCTATTCACAGCACTTAACCACATGTTAGTCAACTGTTTCACGCACTAAACGATCACAAACTCACTTCGGTGTCATACTATCACCATAATTATCGATTGCATTGACGTAAAATTAATATTTATATATACTCATATGTACAATTTATTAGTGTCCTCCTTAAAGCACATTACAGTGATTCCTCAAATGCGGCCATCAAATCACTTTGCATGTTCATATCTATCTGACCCGCCATCTGAAACAATAAAAAAAAAATCGTATTTGAGATGGATGGCACTTTGAGCCTTTTTAGGTTACTTAAATGGTTCAGAACTCCGGTCAGCTTATGAGTTGGTAATCAGGACCTCAGGGCCGGCTGACACACTCGGTACTCGTGGACTAGTAACGCAAGTCAATATAAATCGAAGTTCTAAGAACGTTTAGGGAGTGCATTTGTTCCGAAACAGAAAACGAACTCTACATTCGAATTCGATTCTGATTGGATGCAAACGTTCTTGCCGAGACATCATTTTATAAGTGCACATATATAGATAGACTATACACAGATATAGATAGACCTAGATAACGCAAGAGCAACTAATACGCGTGCCTAGTTTCGTGCCTAGCTTACGCACAAAAATCGTAAGTAATAAAATAAAGTAAACGTTTCCTTCCATCGGTAAGTCATTTTGTGATTAATATTATGCGTAATTAATTTAAAAAGCAATTATTTTTAATCTTATACCCTCAGTAATACCTGGATAAATAACAAATTTAAGAAAAACAAAACATTGCGACTTCATAATAGGTAGTCAAAAAATGGCACGCTTGGTTTTCATAAGATCGTGATACTTGCGTTATCTAGGGTCTATCTATATCTGTGGTCACATATAATATAATCTATACCAATATTATAAAGAGGAAAGATTTGTATTTTTGTATGTAACGAATAAACTCAAAAACTACAAGTCCGATTTCAAAAATTCTTTCACCAATCGAAAGCTACATTATCCCTGAGTAACATAGGCTATATTGCATTATTAAAAAATTAGGGGTCCTTGGGAAAATACAAGCAGAAGAAGTCGCAGGCAATCTGCTCTCCTGGTAAATAAGTGGTCCAATGTACCAGGAGACCAGAAAATAAAAGGTGTAATACATAAAAAGCTAATAAATGTGTGTGTACGTGTGGTGATGATAAGCGACGCCGGAGTTGCAGAGTGCGCATCGGAGTATGTACTGTGGAGATTGGATGAGTTTATGATGCAATAGCCATTAAATAATAAACTCAGCACACACAACAATCAGAGAACACTCAGCAATCTTCTAGAATAAGTTCAAATCATAGATTTGTATAGTTTTTAAACTATGACAGGAGACTGTCAGACCCCGTCGTCAGGGCACGGTCATGCATTTTATGTATTTCACCTCTAACTAATATATTATCATAATATAGACTTCTAACAGTTCTCCTACGTCTCATTTAACGCAGCTAGTAATTCCCGTCCTTACATATTGGCGTAGGCTCCGGGTAGGAGTGATATTTTTTTTCAGATGCGCCAAGCGAGTACTCGCCCTTAAAGTGTTGAAAATTCCAGCAGAGGTAGCTGGAAAGCCTAATAGAAGGGCCAAAATGAAGATTACGCTGTTGTAGCAGCGAGGAATTATACGCATACGTGTTTTATAATATAAGGCACAGTGCAGACGAGCGTCCAATAGACGCACACATGTTTTAATTTTTCTTGCACGCCTAAGAGAAGAACAGAGAAGTATTTGTGTCATTTTATTAAGTGTTGGTGTATAAACCGCGATGTATCATACTACTGGTCGTGAGATTTTTCCGGGTGAAAATATGCCCTTGTATTTTAGCACTAGGGATATGTAATTCGATGATTTTATCGAAGAGTTTGAAGTGGTTGCCGTCCGCAAAGAATGGCGTCAATGCGATTACGCAGTAATTTTGCCTGCTTTTTTACTAGACACTGCATATGCATATTATCGCTACATATTTAAAGAGGGTATGAGTTTCGCAGATATTTGCGTCGAGGTAAGGGAAGAGTACGCTGAGAACTGGCCCACTAGAAGGAAGCGGCAACTAAAACAGCAGAAGGCCGTAATTCTTGTAGTGGAATCGGCGAAGGAAGTTAAGTCTATGGGTATTAATGGTTCATTTTCCCATAGAAATGAAAAAGATGGCTGCCAAGCAGGCAGTATTGAAAATGATGTTGTTGCTGTCTCTAGCTGTCTAGAGAGCAGCCTAGATGAAAATGAGGCACAGAAGTCGGTCTTGTTCCAGGGGGAACACGAGGAAGAGAAGGATGTATCGGGTCAGTCCGGTCCAATCATTTTATTATTTAAATAGTAATCTTTGGTGGTGGAAGTTGAAGTTTGAAGATGTTGATGTTTTGTGCCATCAGGTACAAGATGATGACGTCGCTAATGATCATAATAGCGATGATCAAATGCCGAAAGTAGTAGTTAATGTTTTGTGCCAGCAGGTACAAGATAATGTTGTCCCTGATGATCATATTTATGAGGTAGAAGATAGTCAATGGAGCGATACATTGCCTATTATTAATGTCACTGACGTTCGTCAAGAGAACTTGGTGATGGTGATGGTACAATGCGAGACGAGTGTTAAGACATTCGTTGAGGTGAAGGAAGATGTTATCATCAAGTCGTCACCGATTGAGTTTGATGTTGGTTCGGTTAACCAAAGTTTAATAGAAGCGGATAATAACGTCACGCGTAATACGAAGTTATATAATATGGTTCCACAACCTGCTTAATTAAATAAATATATAACACAGATAAAATATAAACATTTTGTCAATAATATTTCTAGGCTGCGTATTATTTGTCAGTTTATTAATTATTTGTTGTTATAGGGCATACATTGCCATGGTTATTTAGGTGTGTCATAACAAATAATAGTTGATGCTATGTGTATGGATTTAGATATTTCGGCATAATAATAATGCGTGTTTTTTTGTGTTTTCATATTTACTACGAGCTGAGATCTGATGGGTGGATGGTGCCAACATTTCATGAAGTCTGATGGATTTAAAGATTTTATAAAACAATATGTATCAAATATTTAATTAGTTTTGAATAATAATTAGTAGAAGCTAGAAATTGGTCTAGTTTGAGTAAAACTCAAACAAGCCTCGTTCACTAGCATGACCAATTACGATAACGGACTAAAATCTCTGCTTAAGCTGTCAAGACACGCATGGTTTATTAGGTGAACAAAGTTTGTTTTGAGTTTAGTTTAATGAATAAATATAGAAGAAATAATATAATAATAATATAATATCTAATAATCTATCTATCTATATAATATCTTCCAAGAATGGAAGATATTGATTTGGCCATGTGATTTGTTTAGGGGGACGCGCTTTTGCTTTTGGAGACGGTTTTTATAGAGCGGGGTTTGAACATGAAAGCATAAGCGTTTTTAGTGTTCATATATTCGGTTTGGTTTCTTTTCTTAATATTGGATTAAATTGATTACCCCATGCGTCATGAATTGAACTATCTCTCCTGAGACGTCCGGCGGTCGACGGTCATGTATTTCACCTCTAACTAATATATTATCATAATATAGACTTCTAACAGTTCTCCTACGTCTCATTTAACGTAGCTAGTAATTCCCGTCCTTACAGTACACAGTGGCATGGATCTAAATAAACCAGGATGGCGGCGATACTAGCAACATTATTATTATCCAAAATACTAATACTAATCCATACTAATATTATAAATGCGAAAGTAACTCTGTCTGTTACGCTTTCACGATGAAACGGCTGAACCGATTTTGATGAAATTTGGCATGAAGATAGATTTAACCCCGGGGAAGGACATAAGCTACTTTTTTTCCGCGACTTCGCCTGCATCCACTATAACCGACATTCACGCGGACGAAGTCGCGGGCAAAAGCTAGTATATTATAAATGCGAAAGTAAGTCTGTTTGTTACGCTTTCACGATGAACCGGCTGAACCGATTTTGATGAAATTTGGCATGAATATAGATTTAACCCCGGGGAAGGACATAAGCTACTTTTTTTCCGCGACTTCGCCTGCATCCACTATAACCGACATTCACGCGGACGAAGTCGCGGGCACAGCTAGTAAAAAATATTTCAAACCAGGCAAAATGTATATTTGTCCGTTTGTCAGTTTTCTATGCTATCTTCCCTTTAGGTGTGAAATCCTAGAAGTTAATTAGACAGAAAAGTATATACATCTGGGCTATCGTTGGAAAAGCGTGTGATAAAAATTAAAGCTCTTAATAAATATTTCTTCGACATACGGCGTATGCATAGTGCACTATGTATACGCCGTAGGTAGTGTAGGTAGGAGGGGGGGTACTGACGGCCTCGCGCCGGCGCCGCTCCTGCTCGCGCTGGCGCAGGCGCTCGCGCTCGGACGCGGCCGGCTTGTCGGGCGCGGCGGCGGCGGCGGCGGCGGCGGGCGGGGAGGCGCGCGCCACGGGCGACACGCGCGGCGACGCCACCTCCGCGCTCTCTGCCTTGCGCACGCCTTGGCCCACTCTGTCAATTAAAACGAAAGACCTAAGCAATAGGGTATTTTACTATTTACGAGAAAAAATCTATAAATATGTTATCGAGACAGTTTAGGCATAAAGCAGTCGGAAAATTTAAGTTTTAGTTCATAAAATAACAAAACCAATTCTTAAATTCAATTCAAAGTTTTCAGTATTTTTAATCTGTTATAAAACACCATGAAATAGTAGCGGCCATGTTATTACGCCGTACAGCTGTGTAAACAAAAAATTGTCAACTGTCGGTCAACCGATTGGCATTATTACACCTATTACAAAATATGCTTTTAATTATTTTTAAATAATACAACGTGTCCCAGAAATCAACGTCAAGCCGAAAACGGGCAATATTCCAAGTCGTGACAGTTATTTAAAAAATATTAAAGATATCTTGGTCATGTACTTTTCAAATTTTATGGATTCAAAAATAAATCTCATAAAGTTACACCCTGTGATGATCTTTCAACTCCTGTGACTACAAATATTAACCTTTCGTCAGTTTTTTTTCTGCGACGTAACCATAAATAACCCTTCTGTAAATTACAGTTAAAAGTTAAAACATAACTACCTCAGTTTTAAATAAAATGTTAGATTTTTGCCCAACATTGAATTCAAAATTATTACATCATCCAACTTTAACCGCGTGTGGTGTAAAAAAATGTACTACACTATTTTGGCAAGTAACTTTAAAAGATGGCGCGTTTAGTCTGGATTCCAAAATGGTAAGCCACTTACTAATTGCTACTTCTTAATTGAGGAAAAACATATTTTTTTAAAGAAGTCGGATTTCATACAATTTCGATTGAGACCAATAGTGACGTTATTTGACTAGTGCGAGCGAGACAGACGGTGACGCTACTTTGTTAAGTGTGAGCGAGATAGATAGTGACGCTACTTTTATCTAAGAGCGAGACAGATTGTCACATCATTTCGTCTGTGTGAGTGAAACAGATAGACACGCCACTCTGGCGAAACAGGGATGCGTTGGGTGAATTGTGAAATAAATACTGCAGTACGTTACGCTCTTTCATTTACTACGCATCTTTATGTATTTGTATTGACTTCGTATTTACAACTGTGGCTTGGTTTATTGGACTTGATTTGCATTGTGGTTTGGATTTATCTGCACTGTTTCTGACGACCCCGTACTTGTTTTAATCGTAATCCCGTGTTTTGTGTAGTGTGTTATCATGCCATCTCGATACACCGCACAAGAATACGCCAACATGCATCTCATTTATGGAGAATGCTTATGCAACGCCAATGCTGCAGCAAGAATGTATCGTGAGAGATACCCAAATGCTGAGCGTTATCCCGATCATCGAGTATTTATTAATGTGCATCGGTCATTATCAGAGGGTCGATTCCCTAGTCAAATGGTTAGCGAGGGAAGACCCGTAATGCCCTACGAGGCCGAAGTCCTGCAAGCAGTTGACGAAGACCCAAGTATCTCAGTACGTGAAATTCAACAGAGCATAGGAGTCTCCAAAAGTACTGCACAGCGTATTTAAAAAAAAAACGAGTTTCACCCATACCATGTACGACGAAGAGTACAAAGTCTGCTACCCCGAGACTACCCAGAGAGAGTGCGATTTTGTCAAACGATGTTGCAGAGGCACCGAGAGGATCCGCGATTTTTTGAAAAAAATCTATGGTCAGATGAATCAACATTTAAAAAGGACGGTTACATGCAAATTGTGAAGGTTCATGTAGAACCTCCACAATTTGCACGAATGGCACGTGAAAATCCAAATTTAATGCGGGAAGACAGATCATGTGGACGGGAATTTTGAATGGTAAAGTTATTGGTCCAATCGAGCTGCCGGAGAACTTAAATGCCCTTAAAGGTATTTGGACTTTTTACAGAACCAATAACCAGAATTATTGGAAGAAGTGCCACTGAACATTTACGGCAGCATGTGGTATCAACAAGATAGCTGCCCAGCGCATTATGCTCTAACAGTACGTGAGTCTGTCAATCGTGAATACCCCGATAGGTGGATAGGGCGGGGTGGTACAATTTCGTGGCCTGTCCGTTCACCCGATTTAAACCCCATAGATTTCTTTTACTGGGGTACGATAAAGGATATCGTGTACTCTAAACCAATACAAAATTTAGATGAGCTGCGCCAAAGAATTGCAGAAGCCGCTGAATACATCAACTCGAGAAGATACGCCCGTCTTATTACGCGATCATTTTTAAAGAGATGTAGAGCTTGCATTGCAGCTGAAGGCAAACAGTTCGAACATTTAATAATATAAACTTGGTAAATCTGATTAATTAAAAATCATAACTAAAGAAATCCAACAACTGAATTTTATTTCAAACACACCTAAAACTAACACATTACTTTTTTTCCTCAATTAAGAAGTAGCAATTAGTAAGTGGCATACCATTTTGGAATTCAGACAAAACGCGCCATCTTTTAAAGTTACTTGCCAAAATAGTGTAGTACATTTTTTTACACCACACGCGGTTAAAGTTGGATGATGTAATAATTTTGATTTCAATGTTGGGCAAAAATCTAACATTTTATTTAAAACTGAGGTAGTTATGTTTTAACTTTTAACTGTAATTTACAGAAGGGTTATTCATGGTTACGTCGCAGAAAAAAAACTGACGAAAAGTTAACATTTGTAGTCACAGGACTTGAAAGATCATCACAGGGTGTCACTTTTTGAGATTTATTTTTGATTCCATAAAATTTGAAAAGTACATGACAAAGATTTTTTTTTTATATTTTTCTAATAACTGTCACGACTTGGCCTATTGCCCGTTTTCTGCTTGACGTTGATTTCTGGGACACCTTGTATACAATTATGATATTTAATATGAGCGCATTTGATACAAAACGAACTGACGTCATTTACGCTGAGCAATATGGCGTCCAGTAAGAGGCGTTTTCGTCAAACCACGCTCGAAATTTGAAAATTTAAATTTTAGATGCATTTTTATGGCACTTATCGATAGAATAAAAATGTTGTGTTCTTTTTCGTGGCATATTAGCACTACAGAATTTCATTGAGACACTTTTCAAAAATGGGTGTAATACCCTATACAAACTATATCAGCGAGTCGAGTGAAATTATCATCTATAATGGTGTATAGCACAGATATAGATAGACCTACATAACGCAAGAGCAACTACTTCGCGTGCCTAGCTTAAGAGGGCTGCACTAAAAGTATCGGGAATGGAATATTTCCACTGTTCCTGTCATATTAAAATCTTTTTAATTGAAAACTCCTTGGTTTTAAAAATCGAATACCATTTATTTATTTAACAAGGTTTTGTCAAACTTGTTTAGTCGTTGAGAAAATGGAATTGACTCGAGAAAATTCAAGAGCGATGATTTATTATGACTTTCGAAGTGGTTTATCACAAAAACAGTGTGTTGGCCGGATGATTTCTGCATTTGGTGATGAAGCCCCATCCAAAACCACAATTTATCGCTGGTTTGCTGAATTTCAACGTGGACGTGTCAAGCTCAGTGATGATCCCCGTCAAGGTCGTCCAAAAACTGCAGTCACCCAAGAAAACGTTGATGCTGTGCGTCAGCTGATTAAGGAAGATCGACATGTGACATACCGCGAAATTTAGGCAACATTAGACATTGGCATGAGTCAAATACAAATTTGTTTTCCCGATGGATACCGCATTCGCTCTGTGAAAAGCAAAAAGCGGCTCGCGTTAATTGGTGCGTCAGAACTCTCGAAAGATTCCACGCAGGATCCTCAAATGCTGTATACAACATCGTATCAGGTGACGAATCCTGGATATACGCGAACGAACCCGAAACAAAAAACCAGTCACGAGTTTGGGTGTTCGAAAATAAGTTAAAGCCAACAAAAATTGTTCGTTCACGGAGTGTTGCAAAAAAAATGGTGGCCACGTTTGTCTCCAAAACCGGCCATGTTGCGACTATTCCTCTTGAGGGACAAAGAACGGTTAATGCAGAATGGTATGCTAGCATTTGTTTGCCACAGGTCGTTTCTGAACTCCGTAAAGAGAACTGCAACCGCCGAATCATCCTCCATCACGACAATGCGAGTTCTCACACCGCGCACAGAACAAAAGAGTTTTTAGAGCAAGAAAACATAGAATTATTAGACCATCCGCCGTACAGCCCCGACCTAAGCCCTAATGATTTCTATACTTTTCCTGAAATAAAGAAAAAATTTCGTGGTCAGAGATTTTCATCACCTGAAGAAGCTGTGGACGCCTACAAAACGGCCATTTTGGAAACCCCAACTTCCGATTGGAATGGTTGCTTCAATGATTGGTTCCATCGTATGGAAAAATGTGTCAAATTTCGAGGAGAATACTTCGAAAAGCAATAAATACATTTTTAAATAGTAATGTTGTGTCACTTCCTTGATTCCCGAAATTTTCAGTGCCGCCCTCGTACGTACAAAAATGGTAAGTAAAAAAATAAAGTAAACATTTCCTGCCATCGGTAAGTCATTTTGTGATTCGAAGTTTCTAAGTTTGGTGGGTCTAAAACTATACCACTGAGAAAAATCGTTTGGGCGAGTAAGCGGTGCCGCGGCAGCGGCCGCCGAGCGCCAGATCCTCTCTATTGCTGTGAATCATTTGGATTAGGTTTGGTGAGTGGTATAGTTTTAGACTCACCATACCACTAGGAGTATGGCCAGTGGTATGGTGGGTCCGCAATGAAATAAGCGAACTGTTTGATTACATGACTGCTACAGTGATCACAGTATTTAGTCGATATCAGTACCTCATTTTTTCTTCGTCTGGTTGTCGCCTTTCAGTTTCTTGTCGCTGTCTTTCTCTTTCAGCCTGTTCTTTTTTTCGTAACTCCTGCTGTTCTATAAGCGCTCTTTGACGGTCGATTTTCTCTTTAGCTTGTTTTTTAAACGCCTACAAAAAAAAAAAAACAAAATGTACATTGTTGATTGATTGATCATGTACTATTTTTTACTTCAAAATAAACATTCTACAAAGCAACTTACTTGAAAACTATCCATAACAGGTTTTTGTTTTATTTGATGATTTGTTCCCATGTTTGGTATACTCTGTGGACTTCCAGCCTGCGCAAGAGACGACCAAGAGCTAGCATTTTTTAAATTTTGTTCTTGTTTGAGTTTGAAAGCTTGTGCAAAATTTGTATTTTTCGAATCTTCCAATTTTTTTTCCATTTCATATTTAGCTCGGTCAGATATATTGTTAGAAACCATATTTGGGACTCCCATTAGGTCTTCGATTGGCTTTGGTGTGAGCAGTGGCTTCACATCTTCTTTTTTCGCTGCTGGTGTGATTAAACATGGTACATTCGGTATGTTGTGATGGGACTGGGAGATAACGCTGTGTGGTACAGAAGGTATGGGGTCAAATATAGACGACACCGGAGGGACACCAGTCATACCAGGAATAATAGGATTTATATCAGTTCGTAGCATCTCGCGTTCATGTGGCATTTTATCTACAAACCCATTGTGAGGTTGAAGATACATTTCAGTTTTAATCTGTTCAGGTACACGAGCGACCTCCGTCAAACCTCCTAGTTGTGCCATCAAGTTCTGATGTGCAGCGTCTGGCATCATTTGGGGTTTAGGGAGTGAAAACTCTTCCTCGAGACGCATCGACGACTCTGATACTCCAACACTAACATCCATAGGCACATCTGCCTTAAGACTTCGCTCAAGACTCGCCAAGGACCGTTCTATGGGATCAATATATTGAGACGGATCAACCTTATCAAGACCGTTTCGCGGTTCAATTTTGGGTATAGGTTTCTGGTCTTCCGTATCGCGTACAACAGGCACGATGGAAGAGTCGGGAATAATATTAGCAGGTATTGTCGGTGCAGGCGCCGGTACTGCGAGCGCCGGGCCCGGCGGCGCGGCGGCTTCCTTGAGCTCCGGTTCCCGCGCCGGCGCCGGCTCCGGGGCCGGCGGCGCGGGCTTCACGTCCACGGGAGCGGGCGGCGCCGGCTCGGCCGCGACAGGCGCGGGCGCCGCTACGGGAGTCGCTACTGTGACCGTGGGTACGGGTTTCTGCTACAAACGATTTCAATTCAATACCATTCAAAACACATTATTTTATTACCGACATAATCTAATATTTAATAAAAAGAACTAATATTTACAGCTTGCGGTTGATGTTGATGCTGCTTTTTTGGTTTCTTTTTTGGCGTCCTACTGGGACCAGTACCTGAAATTAAAATAACGATGCACAAATGGATTGCGAACCATGAAATTAACCCACTACTGCACAAATGTATACTTAACTTGAGATACTGCATCACGGTCCAGTTACCACAAATTCTTCGACGTTAAAGAAACTAATGCGAGGAGAAGCCATATAGTTAATAATTATTATGTTCACTGATACCACACTGTTGTATGATATTATATTTCTCTATAAAGTTTTCTAGTTTTCATACAATACAACATGAATTATTTATTTATTGTTCAGATCTCAGGGCAGCCAAATGAAATTCAGTTTAAATTACTTAAGAGATTTACTTAAATTGTTATATATTGAAATATATACAAAGTTTATTTCCACTCACTCTTATATCTAGTAATTTTTAAGTCATGAGTTGATTAAATCAATCTTACATAAAATTTAACACACATGGTGTTTCTGTTTACATGTCAACTCTCTACATTAACATTAAAACAAATGTTGTCCTCAAATAACTGATTGCACCAAGCGTACATAGTATTCGCTTTATATTAAAGTTGAATCAGATTGCAACACTTCAGAACCCGTTAGACTAGTCCAAACATTACTGTATTGAATTTTAACTGGTTTTATTAAAATTTCAACTATAAAATAATTTGTATATAATAATGGTATTTAAAAATCTTTAACTAATGAGATTTATCAGTCCTTATCTAACGAGCCCCAAAATAAAAAAAAAAGAATTGATTACTAAGTCTTGTCAGATAATCTCGATTTTGACAAATTAAAATATAATTATGTATACAGTAAACTTTTGTTCTTTCCCTTCTAGATTGCCTCTTCTTAGACAAAATAAGGGACTTTTAGATAAAATATTATGTTTACTACATACTAACTTATACTATAGATTTTCTGAAGCAACCTGCAAATTGTACTTGATTAAAATATATACTATGTAAGTAATGGACTATTGTTTATAGTGATTTCATTGGGAAGTTATTCCACTTATACTCTCGCATTAACTAACAAATTTTAAAATACTAATTGTTCTAGTCTGATTCAATTGAGCTACTCAATGTGAATATATTATCTAAAATAAAACATAGGTACATAAGCATAGTGTAAAAACTTTCTAAATAAGAGGACAATAAAACATAAGTAAGTAAACCAGCAAAATGATCAACATTTCACTAAGCAAGCCAATCATAAAATGTGATGTTTTGACAAATTTTAAGAGTAATTTATTTACAACATTAAAATATTGGTTTAACAGGCTTAGTAAAAAAAATTCTTAGGCCTTTTCAACCTAAATATTACAAAATTGTGAATTACTACTTGTCTGTTTCATTGAATTTGTAAAAAATTTAATTATTAAAACAAATTGGATGTAAAAGAACCACTATATTGGTTTATTCCAGAACATGAACTACATAAACAAAACGAAATATTTGCATTAAACCTTGATTAGTGACCTAAATCTTGTCATAAAAAAAATAACTAAAATTACAAACATAATGTAATCCAATCTCCAAGCAAGACAATGGTTTACATGTATTGCGTCACAGAAAATAATTAATTATATACAAAGAATGAATAGAAAAGTTCAGATTTAGTTGTAGACAAACAGGCTTGAGTTTTTACAACCAACACAACAACTTTAATAGAATATCCGCATTTCTTTACATCACTCTTTTTTTACAATGCTCATGGTATTATTTTATTCTAAATTTTGCTTCTGTAATTGGTACTGTAAGCATTTTACATTTTTACTAATTTTCTTATGTTTGATACACTAAAACTGGCTCATCTAACCATAATTCCAAAATATTTTATTATTTCAATTGAATAACATCTCAGAGTGAATGCCAAATAGGTACCTACTGACACCTAAATAGTTTGTGATAACAAATTAAAACCTTTTTAAAAAGGAAATGCTTGTCAAACTAAGTTGATATTAAACTGTTACATGGAATAAAACTTGGTGTCCATTTTGCTTACTATCATTAAAGTATGTTAATCCTCGACAATCAATAACAAAGTTTGCAAACAATTTGTGAAGGAAGGAGGCCAGCTTTAGGTATTTTATTTTTATATCGATAATTTTGATTCACACGTCACATCAAATTTTTGACAGCAAGCATCAAAGTGTATCAAGCATTAAACCAATAAAACATACCTTTTCAATAAAATACATTTTTAACTACAACATGTCACAAAATACATCCTCCATTGTAACAAAATGAGAACTGAGTCCATCTTGGGGCTAAATTTGCTTGCTAAGTTGGTATCCGTCCTTACACAATTGTTTGCAATAGTCCCTATGGCTGCGCTCGACTCGCCAGCTGCTCTCGGAGATCCTCTTCGCTTCGCAACACTGGACGTACCGACACTACTATCTATCCTTGTTCTTATTATAGTTTTCAAGCCTCATTCAATATTAAGTGGGTTTAAATTTCACACTCAAAAGCAATTAGTAACCGTGAGATCTGAACTTTCCAATGATAATCCATAAAAAGAGATCGAAACTTCAAGGATGCAAATGAAATAACATCGCGTTTGAGGACATGATATAGTTAAAAAAATATTAATGTGAAAAGGTATTTCCTATTGGTTCTTAAAAGCAAACCAAATAACATATTACTCTTACCGGCACCAATATCATAATATCAGCGAACACCAAAGCTGGCTTCTCCTCCTCACTAACAACTGTTTTGTGCCTTTACCAACATTTCTTATATTTCGCAGCAGACTATAGACTCGAATTATATATTATTTGAATCAAACTTCAGGTGGTATCCCTCTCCAATATCACAGTAATGAAAATAATATTTACTCAAAACTACTACCACAGTAATCACTCATTCTTTCAATACAAACAATATGTTACAGTGCTGGGGATATTAAGTATTTTATTTTGTTTCTATTTATCGTGCCAAATCAACTCATTCATTGTTGTCATCTTATAGTTTTTTTAAGCACCTTTTATCCCCATTCAACAAATCAATTAGCTAATACAATCATACTATGGCTAAAAAATAGTCTTCATGCATGGCTACTTTAAATGAAACAAAACAGAACATAATATTCATATCATCCTTTCAGTAATCCCTATGGGCGCGTATGTTAAGCCCGTCACAGACGTAGCTATAATATATATTAATATACGTTAGACCTAGCTATAATCAAGGCATATTACGATCAGCTATAATTTATATTTTTACTACGTCACCAAAATATGTGGACAGATATAACAAGGCATATTATTATAAATTTCAAAAATGTGAAACAAACAACGATCGCAGACGTTAAAAGGGCGAAAATATATTATTATATTATAGCTACGTATGTGACGGGCTTTAGACGCGAAAACTTTCGATCGGCCGTCGCAACCCTTAGTTTGTACATACATGGTGATTGTTATTAGAGGAATTTAAATCTTTTTGCCTAATTTAATAAGGTCACAATCGCCAAGATTGTACTCGCGGGCGCGGCAGGCGCTCATTAGAAATCGAATCGTACGCAACCTAATTCAATACTTGACGGAGACAAACTCCACTCTCATTAATAAATGAGCGAAAAAAACAACGGCCAATAAAATAAAAATATGCTAAGTTCCCAACAAGGAGATTTTAATAAATAAATATTATATAAATAAAATATAGGGGTCAACAGTGGCCCCAAGATGTCGTTTCAGAAAATTAAATTCATGCTTGTATCACACCTACACATATTTCTCAGCTGATGTTAACTCACTCAATCAACATTCCCATGGTCATTCTATTATCATTCATTCTGCCACTGACATCAATTCAGACTAGAAACACATTTAACAATTAAAATTGCATTTCACATTTGAAATAAAAAAGATTGTGTTCGGTCATATCTTTAAAAAATACTGGCAAAGGTAAAAAACTTTATATTTCCATCTTTGAAATTTTTATGAAAATTGCTAGTAACCTATATCTATTTATATATTTTATCTCAAGCATTTGAACATATCCATACAAAGTGAAATATCCATCTTAATTTAAATGCAAGTATCATTAAAATCTATTACTACAACTGTAATTTACATCATATGGTACAAATAAGAGTACCACTCAGTGCTATACTTTGTGTCTGTCTGTGAACGAAATGATAGTATTGATTACGTAAGTCGTCGGCAATGAGGGCTAACCTGCTTCACTGTCACTGCTGTCTGATGAACTGGTGTCCGTGCTCGACGACGAGTTGGACGAGTCGGACGAGCTCGACGACGACGACATGCCGCCGCCCAGCGCCTCCTTACAACCCTCTGCCGACAAGAACATACGATTACACTAAGTCAATACGTAACCATTACGATGAGAACAGCTAGGCAGCTGCAGTGCGTCTAACCATACAGCGTTTCAGCTGTGTCCTTAATTTGCATGCCTTTTCCCCGGTGCGGTATAGTAGCACCCACCACAAACACAAACTTATACATAGAGTTTTAGACAGAGTTAATTAAACTGACCTTTTTTCTGTTGCTGCTTTTTATTAGTTCCTAGTTGCCCAGATACATCCTGTAGCCTTTTTTCTAATTCTTGTTTCTTTTCTGCTATTTGTTCATCCTTTGATTTACCAGACACTTTTCGATCTGTAAATGTAGTATTATTAACATTTAATTATTTTGTATGTCAATAATAAACATTTTATGGACAATTTTGGTTTCACCAACATTATTCGCCAAAGGGTTTAGGAGAGGATATTTATCATTAAAGTGAACAAGGATATTGGAAATAGATAATTTTGTGAGTCACACACTGTTTTATTCTTTTTTAAAAGGTTAGGAGTGATTGTCTGCTAGTTATAAAATTAAAAAAAATGTGAGAACCATGTATCCTATAAATGTAATTAATTTAGCTGCTATTGCTTAATTTGTAGCATTTTGTCCCTAAAGTACTTTTAGTGGTTTTTATCTTAGGAACATCATTTTTACATTCATAAAATTATTGAATTACCTAAACAACGTATTGTTTTCTTTTAAAAAAGATTATGGAAATTGGAACTTGTAAATTTTGATACTCAAAGTGATTTGAGCTTGATATTAAACTATGTGTTATGATTTAAAGTATGTTATGTATGTTAAGTTTCTTCACACTCAGTTGCTGCACAGAAAAATCTAAGCTAGTTTATTATACACAAGAAGAATATAGTAAGGTAAAGGAAGAAATAGGAGAAAGGAAAAGGTAAATAATGTTGGTTCAACTCACAATAAGGCTTACGTGTCTTTTTTCGAAGACATGATGCGACGTAGTTTTCTAGTTCCCGAAGCGTTGAGGGTTTTAAAGTTTCAAAATCGATTTCAATTTCATCCGGATTAGAGTCTCGTAAAGAGGGCTCTCTACTTTGTATGATGTGAACTACTTTGCCAAGTTTGTCACCTGTTGAACAAAAATTTATATTAGTTAAGAAGCTTATGTTCGGTACAAAAATGAAGACTGTAAACTATTATAATAAATCCATGGTAACAACGTATTTAGGAAGAAAAGAAAAAGAGATAAATACATACCGGGTAGCTTATTGATATCGAGCGAGAGCTGTCGCTTCTCGTCGTACGACATGGGCTTGGCCTGGTCCTCGTCGTCCGTGTCGGGGTGCGGCGGCACGTGCGGCGGGGGCGCGGCGGTGGGCGTGGAGCCCTTCTTCTTGCCGGGGGCCGCGGCGCGCGCGCCCGCCTTGCCGCCCGCGCCGCCGCCGCGCTTGCTGCCAGTCTTCCCTCGAACGCTGGTAGGCGCTACAATCACACGGCATCTTTGATCGTCAGCTCTTAGGGTGTTACCACACCAATAGATCGATGGTAGAAAGGATTTAGTCAACGTCGATAGAGTTTCTACCAGACCAATCGATCGATTGTCGATCGGCGATCGATCGTTGGTAGAATGGATTAGCCGACGTCGATCGAGCTACATGATTATTATTACTGATGGATTATAGCCGGAGTTTATCGATCATCGTCGACCGATGCCATCGACAGGCAATTGATCGATTAGTTAGTCGAACGGTATATGTCGACCAGCTAAAGCTACCACACCAATCGATCAACGTCGATCGACGGTAATAATCGACGAACGATCGATTGGTGTAGTAACACCCTTATGTTTCTAGGGTATTTAATTTCGGCAGTCTTTAAAAATACATAATTTTTCATTCGTAAGTGCGAAAGCAGCTACGAGACATGTTTTCTACAAACATCGTTTTATCAGACGCAATTCCAACCTAGAACGGAAATATTTTTCCTTACAGGTTATATATAACCTATTATTATGTGAATCGGGATTCAAGTCTAGTTTTAAGGTACATAATAAGATAATGCGCCTATTGACTCTGAAGATCAGCTGAGAAGCTTAACTTAAATGACTTTGTATGAGTCATGTATCGTACATATCACGCGCGCATTATAATTTGCCAATATAACACTTTTCCGCCGCCTTACACGAATCATATTGTAACGCCACAGTTAGCGTTCATAGTCAGCTATACTCATTAGCAGTCATTGACAATCATATAGCATTAGTTACTTGGTAATTAAGATTACCCAGTAAATCAGATCTTTGACTATCATTTAAAGCAAATATACAAGGTGTGTGCGACCCATTTAGCAGCCCGTAGACTCAATAGGCACATTAAAGCCTAACATATCATTAAAAAGGCTGTGACCAAATGGCCAACGCTCCATTTTATTAACTACTACGTTGAATCTAAAAAAGACTAGAATTTACACAGAAATATTGAACCTGCGGCGGCACTCTACCACTAGGTTTAGAAGAAACAGTAGGGCCAGTGTCCACAAATGTTGCCATCCCACAAACAAATCTGAAATGTGCCTGTAAATGCACAAGCACCCATACCTTTTAAAACGAGAACACAGTAATGCTGCAGAAATAGGTATGGTGGTAGCTTCCACAGAGCAGCACCTTCACTAGCAGCTGTACTACTAATGTTCTTATTGTGTTATCTCATTTTGTAAAAGGAACAGAACTTGCCTAAATTGTCC
The DNA here is from genome assembly GCA_947361185.1 of Charanyca ferruginea. Taxonomy (NCBI): domain Eukaryota; kingdom Metazoa; phylum Arthropoda; class Insecta; order Lepidoptera; family Noctuidae; genus Charanyca; species Charanyca ferruginea. The sequence goes on along the minus strand of OX376059.1, from coordinate 11,121,041 downwards.
CCAATATTATTCGCCTTCGCCGCGTAAGCTGCTGCTGCATTGGTTTTAGGCACAGCATTGTTCGGTACTTGTTTTTTTGTCTTATCCTTAACTTTTTTCTTAGCTTTCTTTTTGTTATTAGATTCTTCTACTAATTTCCTCATTTTTTCTTGCAGCGCAAGTAATTCTTTTTCTAGAAGCTTAACTTTGTTATTTCTCTCCTCTTCTGAATCGTCGGATTCAGAATCTGACTCGGAACCCGATTCCGAACTTGACGCTGAGCTTCCTTTATCCATGTGCGGTACGCCTACATGGACAGGTTCGTCAGGAATCTTGGCGTATCTGTAAAATACGAAACAATTTAGGAATTTATTTAAACAAATCAGTTCAATCATCATCATATTTTATTTCTTTACTAGCATTCTGCCCGCGACTTCATCCACGTAGATTTCATACTTTTAGCCCCGTTTGAGGGTCAGTTAATAAAAACAAATAACATCGAACTTTGTTGTTTACTTAAGTCCACATATTGCCAAGTTTCAAGTTGATTAACCTACAAAATAAGATTTTCACTTGCTACTCCACATATTTTTTTAAATATCTAACTTCACAATCCCAATTATAATTTTCAAGTTTCTTGATTTTACATTTAACTTTCATCCCCTTTAACACTTTTTTAGTGGAATGTCCAAAAAAGCTGAAACACGCTTTTGTTATTTTTTTGCATGTCTCAAACTAAAACAAAAATAAAAAACCGCCAACACACAAATAAACTCTAAAAAGTAAAAAAAAATTTTTGTTGGCCCTTTTACTTTAAAAGTACCTAGTAATATTATGATCCAAACGTCGTCGTGTCGTACTAATGAATATAAACTCAATATTTACCTCATTTCGAAGACGTCTTGTAGTTTTCGAGCCATTGCAACGACATCATGGTCCGGCGGATTATATTTATAGCAATTTGTGAATATTAGACGTACGTCGGCGGCAAATTCAGCGGCTGTTTTATATGCTCTATTGTCCATCTTTTGTTTCACGGTGCCAAGGTCCATGGGTTTCTTAATAATATCAAAATAATCATGAAGTCCAAGCAATTCAGCATCTACAGGTTTATAAAACGGCCAGGCATAACCCTGTCGAAAAAAATAAGTGTAGCAGAAGATTCGTTAAGAATCAGAAAAAGAGTAATAAGATATTTGAAAAGTAACTTACTGAATGTTTTTTAGAGAACAGCTCTTTTAAAATCTCATTGCAACTTTTGAGAGCATCCGAAAGTTTCTCTTTGCCCTTTGCAAGCTGAGGAGTCAGTGCGGGGTGGTGAGAAGCGCCCGCCCCGCTCGGAGATAATCCACCCATTTTGAAGCTGTCGTCTGCAGTTCTGCTCGCCTGCGGAAATCGTATTTTTATAAATGCAAGATTAAATTGGTAATAAATGTAATTAGTCTTTTTACAATATTATAACATTCCAACACACCTTCTTTTGGCGACCGCTTTCTCTCCTTGTGGAAATTTTTGCTGGTTTGGGACCACTCTGCTGATCAATGGTAGGTGTTGTATATCCTCCTTCAAAAGAACTCCCCATAGGTGTTGTTGTATCGGCTTTTCTCTTCACACCCTTTTTAACCTATTACAAAAAATATATATCAGTAACGTAAGAATAACATTGTCGTAGCAATGGCAGACAATTGACACAATAATTTGTCGTAATAATAACCTTAGCCGGCTGTGTTTGGGATAATGTTACCGCCGGTATCGTCGAGACGGGCGGCGCCGCCGGCTGGGCCACATGGAAACTTGATGGCTGAGTTGCCACCTGAAAAAAACCCACGTATTAATTGTATTATTATCGATTTCGTAAAGCTCTCCTAAAGTGCACAATCAGATTGATACAAAAACTGCGAACCTGCTGCGGAAGACCGGTGTGGGTGGCGGGCGGTGTGGCGGGGGGCGCGGGGATTGCGGGCGTGGTGGTGGTGTTGGTGGAGCCCACGAGTGCGGGGTGAGGAGCGGGCGGCGCGGGCTTAGCGGCGCGAGGGGCGGGCGGGGGCGCGGGGGGCGCGGCCGGCGTAGCCACCACGCTCGCTGCGCCCGCGCCCGCCGATCCCGGCGTCGACGTGCCGCGCTTCTTCACTCCGCCCTTGCCTCCCTTAGACGGCGCCTCGATCTCCTTTTCTTCCTTGTCCATCTGGGCTATCTGCGAATGGTGGAGATTTTCGTTGAATTTATTGTCGTTAGTTACACTTAAAAGTTAACCTATTTACGAAATCCCACTACATTTTTTGCGATAATGTGTCCCGCTTCCTCGTACTTCGATTTCGTTGTTAATATTGTAGCAGTGTGTAACTTCGTAGCCGTCCTAGTATTATCACAGCAGTGCGTTACTTCGTAGCCGTCCTAGTACAAAATGTACTGAAAAGAAATATCGCAAAAACGCATGTGATATTATCACACGAAGCCTTTAGTTACTAGTTTGTTAAGGAAAATAAGTTGACCCAAAAGCTACTTGGAAAAATTATAAAAATTTGATTGATTCAGTTTTGTTGGTTTCTTACCCGATTCAGGAATAATTTCTCCAATGTTTGTGCCATGACGACCACATCCTCGCCTGGTTTGTTGTAGACATAACAGTTGGTGAACATAGTGTTAAAGTCTTGAATACATTCCTGAGCTGAATAGTAGTAATTGGACTCGAGCCTCTTCTTTATTGTTCCCAAATCCATGGGTTTCTTAATTATCTTATGGTAGTCCTAAAATAATGAGCAGTGAGATTAAATAAGGCTTATAAAAATTAAAAATATCTAAATTAATAATTTTATGATTTAGTGAAAGAGCCGCCGAATAACTTGAACATACGCGAAAATCGTAAACAGAAGTCAAAGGCACCGGACCTTGCAGTTGGTACCATTTTTATTTTTTAAGATGTTTGCAAGTTATTAATTTATTTGCGTAGTGGTTCTTCAGCGTAATCCGCGCGTCGTGATGGCGCATATGGATTCGCAACGGGGCGAGGACAAGTACCAATGACTCTTTCTATTTCATAATATACACTCGGCGTCACAAAAATCGCACCTCTTTAAGAATTCCCTTCAAAGTCATTTTAACCCTATTAATCAATGGTATACATATGACTATAAGGTATAATTGGAAAGGCAATTTATTTAAATTTCAGAATAAATCAATGGATTTGGTTTTTTGTTTACCAGGGAATAAAAAAAAGCAAGCTAATGCAAATGATTAAAAAGTTAAATTTTATTTTATCAGCAAAAATTACAACAAAGTCCTTAAAATTAACTTAAAACCTAGTGTTACCCCCCCTAGCCCTGATGACTGCTTCCATGCGTTCTCTCATGGACCTTATTAATGTGACAACAGTCTCTTGTGGAATGTTGTCCCATTCTGCAACGACGGCATCTTGAAGGTCTTGGAGAGTGGTAGGGGCAGGATTTCGTGCCCGTACTCGCCGTTTCAGTTCATCCCAAAGGTGCTCAATAGGGTTCAGGTCTGGACTTCGCGCCGGCCAGCGCATAACAGGGATGCCAACTTCTTGCAGGTAGTCTCTTACAATTAAAGCGGTGTGACAACGGGCGTTATCGTGCATTAACGTGAACCCACTGCCAACAAAACCCGCATAAGGGACAACCTGCTCCTCTAAGATCTCTGTTATGTACCGAGCAGCAGTCAGCGACCCTTGCCCGCGAGCACATCCAGTCCGAGAAACACACACAAGGTTCGTTTTACCGTCGATTGACATGCCGCCCCAGAACATGCACGAGCCACCCCCGTATTCCACTGTCTCTTGAATACAGGCTTGTGCGAATCGTTCCCCTTGCCTCCTATACACTCTTCGACGCCTGTCGTTGCAGAAAAGACACACCCTCGTCTCATCCGAGAAGAGCACAGCCCTCCATTGGTCTATTGTCCAATCCACATGGTCACGGGCAAATTGCAACCGGTCTCTCCTATGCTGTGCAGTCAATTTGGGCCCTGTAGCAGCCCTATGAGCTGCAATTTTCTTCTCCCGCATTCTTCTTCTAATCGTGGAGACGCTTACAGAAGTTCTGCGAGCTGATCGCAGTTGTTGTTGCAGCTCAACAGCATTGGAGAACCGATTACGTAAAGACGTCGAAACAATGAAGCGATCGTCTCTTTCGGATGTGCACCGTTGTCTTCCAGATCCACGTCTTCGGATATAGCCACCAGTCTCTTGGAAACGTTGGAACACTCGTCGAACGGCAAAACGACTCAAGTTCAGTTGCCGAGCAACATCACATTGCCGCATCCCTGATTGCAGTAGTGCAATGACTTGAGCGGCTTCATCTGCAGTGGTATCCATCTTCTGGGGTATTTTTCTTGCTGTAGCTGTTCACGTGTGTTCACTTCAAAGGTTGAATAGCGAATGACCCACATTTAACCCGGGTCGCCCGTTTGATACCCTTGTAGGGAGGTGCAATTAGTGGCCGTTGTAATGCGTATTTTGACAACATTTTTTTTAACGTTACATGCTAATGAGATCTGTTGTGTTTAGGAATTCTAACTGTTGTTAATTTAAAGGTCGTTAAACATACTTTTAATTGATACCAATATTAATTGGGTTTAATGTATTCGTTACTGGCGGGACATGTTTTAAACTTATTTTCGAAAAGGTGCGATTTTTGTGACGCCGAGTGTATGTACTTTCTTGACATGACTGACATTGGTCAATAATGAGAGCTCCTGAGAGGAATCTCGTAACTATACGCGCCGTATGCAGGAGAACCGCTTTCTGAATCCAGCTGCTTAACGAGAGCCTCCTAAGATGTTGGTTAAAGCTCTTGAAATGATTCCATTGGCCGTCACGACTAAAAAAAACCGCGAAAAAAAGCTCGGTCGCCCAGGTACTTTATATTTTATTAAGAAACCGCGCAAATAAAAATATCTTATTACGTGTTTTTAAATAAAAAATACATTAAATACATAAAATACTCACAGGAAGGTTCAATTTTTTTGCATCTACTGGTTGGTGAAAAGGCCAAGCAAACTGATGCTTCCATACTGCCTTCATTACATTCTTTTGCAGAAATTGTAGCTGATTTGTCATCCGACCTTGGCGCCGCGACGGCTCGTCTGGGGGAGCGCCATTGACCGGTTCCGCCGCGGGCTATATAACGTAATAGATACAAAATAATCTTTAATTACTTTATAGCATAATTGAGGAGCTCATGGCTGAGTAAAATACGGATCGACCGGACATGATGGTTAAGCTACGCTTGCCGCGGTCAGTCCGTAGATAGGGGTAGGCATACATTTCACACAGAGACCCCTCCGTGCCATAGAAAGCACGTAAAGCCGTTGGTCCCGGCTATCATTTGTAGATCTTTTACAGGTAGTCAGAAGCTAGAAAATCTGGCAACCGGTCAGATTTTCTAGCTTCTGACACATGGTACCCTTTGGTAAGGCAACGAGCGGTACCGAGGTTATAGAGCTGTTGATATTTATCCCGTTAGGCTGGCAGCCGACCCCCAACACAGTTGGGAAGAGGCAAGGGTACAGCTTCAAGGGACCGTAGACCTAAGTATATGGTTTTAATTTCAACTCAATACCTCTATACGTACCTGAGATAAAGGGTCTTGGCAGACAGACGGACGGACACAGACAGACAGACGGACAACAAAGTGATCTTTAAAAGGGTTCCGTTTTTTCCTTTTGAGGTATGGAACCCTAAAAACTACAAGGAACCTCATATTATGTACTTTCAGAATTGTGCATACATTGCCCATCGCCTATCATAACTATGCTAAAGACTTTACATATAATAATAGTTAAAATGCTTACCGTGCTGGTGGTAGCGAGAGGATCGACTGCCTGCTGCATTGTGCTGGAGTCAGCAATCTACCTGCCAACATGACACCACAACTGTAGTAGACATTACAACCTAATGCGATAATAGTAAGGAGTATTCACAAATAACTCTCACCTCAATTGTAACAAGAGGCTCATCCAATTTCTGACTAAGAGGCATCAGCTATATCCTCTTATAACACTAAACCATTCTATCATAATAAAAATATTTTGGTGCTTTTGCACCTAGGAGCAGGTCATCCCATTCATAGACAAATAAAAATCCTACCTGAAAGAAATATAGTGAAAGTTACAAAACTCCCCTCTAATATATTATTTCTTTAGGGACTTAGGTGTTAAATATGATCAAGTTATTAAACATTTTCAAATAATTTAAAACTACACTTCCACACAAAATTATTTTAGAAATCTTTGTTTTAATTACCTATGCATGCATAGCCTTGATTAAATAAATGTATTACCTAGCATCTGAATGCAGGGTAAGGAAATATGGATATTGAAGCACCAAAGGAGCTTAGATTGACAGCAGTGTCTTCGGATCTGCAACAAAATACAATTATTACATTTATATTGATAAAAATATGAGACAGTCGAGAGAGAGTCCTAATGAAACATGACCAATATGTTCATAAATGCCACTGCTCCATAGGCTCATCACTGATTAAAACGAACACAGAGCAGAAAATATTTTTTTTTGACATAGAATAATAAACTTTAACTCTATGTTTTAAAGTCCAAACAAAACAGCGCAGGTGCATTCGAGGTCATTATTTGATGCCACAATGTTTGTACAGCTTTGCACTTTATATCACTGATGTTAAAGTGTATTATTCAAATCAGAAAATTCTTTGCTCCGTTCTAGTCTGCATGGAGCCTTATGGACAGCTGTACATTATTATTTATTTTCTTAGCAACTTTGCACATCACTGATGATGAAGTCTTAATTAAAGTGATACTACAGACATTTAACCGGTTCATGGTCAATGACGCCTTAGGCGCGACATAAGCAAATATCACGGGAGGCTCATGACACACTTGGTGCATCACATCAAACTTACCTAAAAACAGATTTCAAAAGATTCGAGATAAAGAGAACTACCACTTCTTATCCAAAATTAAACATTGAAGTTAACAATACGCTTGGCCATTCATTTAGAATACCTAGATATGTATAATTATATTTTACTGGCCCATGACGCGTCAGGCGCGTCATCGTCGTCATGTTCGGGGCCTAGCTAAAATATTCATAAAAAGGATGGTGGCAATCAATCAGTAAAAGTTATTAGAAAATTACTTGCTCCTACCTGGCCTGCATTGAGCTTTTTTAACATCTGTGTGTGCACTTAGCCATGGCCAAATGCCACCCTATGTGACCAGTTAATTACTCAGTAATAAGGCACATAACCATAGCTACATACTCTGGGTTTCACTAAGGAAAAAGAAAAGAAGAACAAGAGATATCAGATTTTCTTGTTTCAGTTCGAGTTTAGTCTTAGTCACATTTTAGTTTTCTTTTTATTTTAAATGTTGATGTTTAATAAACATTACTGGTAAAATGTGTGTATGGCAAACAAAATTTCAATATCTTCAGAGTTTAACTTTGTGTATATTTATTTAATTTCACTTATTTTTGGATTAAACCCATCAAGATATTTCATACCAAACACAATACTTGAATATTTATTTTTGCTTTTTATGTCCACAATATGGATCCTAGATTTACATGATGCTTCCAATAATATCTCATATTAAGTCAAAATGACATTAGTTTAGGAAATATGAGGGAACATCTAAACATACATAGCCTGACAAAATCATAAGCTTCCCTTTGGCTTTGACACATTAGTTAGAAGACCTTTTTTAAGTACCATTTTTTGGTTTATTTCTTTCAATTATTGTCTCATTTTCTAATGACCCTATTAAAATCAAATCTTTAGTTTTAGAAATCTTGCTAATTTTAAACCTCTTCATGACCACAGTACACTTAATAAAAAAAATAATTTTGAGCATTTTCAGAGGTTGCTCTTTCAAATTATTCCAGGTTGGATCAAGTATACGGTAGCATGAGTTGGGGGGTAAAAAGTAGGTATTGCAGTTAGAAGGGGTTGGATCCCCGATTATAACGCTAGCATTCTTATTAATGCATGCAAGAGCGAGCGTAGCGAGCTCGGGACTGGGGGCACCGCAACTTGGATAGGTTAGGTTAGAAGGGGATGGCGAGCGAACGGCGACCCCGCCATCCCCTTCGCGGTATTTTTTTTTAAGCCCTTGTGGCTCCCCCCCTACGCCTTTTAAGCAACTTTAGTGTTTCAACAAAATACACTTTTTAATTTCAAAAGATGCTGTAATAAAAATAAACTTTTAGATTTAGATACACATTGGATAAAGTATGGAATACTTATCTAGACTTATTATATTAAATTCTAATTAGACAGGGCATTGGTGGACAATGGAGTAAGCTTCAAGCAATGAGCATGTTTTTAAAATCATAATAAAAATAAAATGGTATAGCATAAACAGCATTCACTGTCGCCATAGAAAGTAACATCTTTTGCATGCTCAAGGTTAATTGACAGAACCCATTGCAACTCAACCTTCTATTTGTTCTGGTCATAATAAATTTTATATTAATGAGTACTGTTTTTTTTTTTAAAAGAACTCTTGCCCTATAGTTTGTACTGGGTATCATCTGACCAACAGCTACCTGTTATCAAGTGTTTACTACAGACATCACATATAACTACTTTTAAGGTGGTTTTTCCTTGTAAATAATAATTTCCAAATTGTTGCCATGCATCATGCATGTGAATTACTATAGCATGCATCTTTTTATAATTGAGAGTGTAGCACTACCACCTTATACTGAATCAAGCTTTATGGTGAAATGTGGAAAATCTGATCTGACTGATCAAATGAGTCATCAGCTACATACAGAGCAGCATGACGCTTCAGAGAGCGTATAAACGTTCTAGAACATTCTTTAGGCTCAGTTTTACATTCAAGTAATTTGCAGGTATCAGGTACAGAAGTAGAAACCTCAATAAAAAATAACAGATTTAGCACGAATATATATTTGTTGAAAAATATAGTTAGGAGAGACAAATTATAACGTACAGATTTGTTTCTTAACATCTATTTCATAAGAATATGAACAAGTACAATAAAACAACTATCTACAAAACAATGTTTGATTCTAATACAAATTGATTGTGGCCAATACTTTTGTCAAATGATATAGAGTTCTTCTATGTCAGATACCATTAAATTATCTCAGTTCCAGTGACTAGAAATGGAAGAAAATTGCTTCGAAAGAGGCCATGAACAAAAAGTTTAAAATATTGCTCAATACAAGCAACATGCATACTCTACTCGAACGAATTATGCAGCCCTATGAAATCAGCAACAAAATAGTACAAAAAATACATCAAAATAGTACCAGTAAAGCTAGAAATTATGAAAAAAGACTTACGAAGAGATATTAACGCCAATATGGCGGATGAACTAAAAATACGATGTTAGAGTAACTCCTTCAAACGCAATATATATCGATTTGCTCCAGTCTAACAGTCACTCCACACAAGAAACTAAATCATAGTTCTTTAATATTCGTATAAATTCATCGTCTTACAATAACTAAATTCACTGAAATCTATAAACATTAAAGAGTAGCACAACACGACCTCCGAAGACACAACGAACTTCAGACATGGCGGCCAAACAAGACCCAAGAATGACGAGCGTCTCTAAGCATAGTAACATTTTCATTTTGCACTGGAAAGGAAAATTCTATAAAATCAGCATAAGAAAATGTAGAAAACGTGTGTATTTTAATTTCTCATAAGAATATTTTTCAGGATTCCATATAAATCATAGGATTGATTACGATAGTTCTGTGCTGAGATTGAGATTCTTTCTTTGGATTTTGTACAGTACACGGATGTATAGAGCATAGAAAAAAAAATTGTTTGTGATTCTGATATAATTTCATTCAAAGTTGCAAGAACAAAAAAAGTAAGGACATCGATCGAATAGCAAAATACTTTATTCTTTGGAATTGCAGCTAACTGGCAGTTACAGCTCTTTGATAAAAAATCAAATTTAGTTATAAACAATATCAACCAACCCTGACAACACTATAACCGGGAGAGTTACACAACCCGTTACGCAAACACAAAAGCAGACCGCGCCGCCGTCATTCCGTCCTCGACGCCGAAGCCCGTTGTGACGACCCCAAACGTCCGAAGGGAACCCTAGCTCTTGCCAGCCCGAGCCGCTGAGCCTGTAACTTTAAATTCGTCTATAAATTATCTAGATCCGATTCAGCCTATCACTTTGCTGCCCTCCCCCAGCGACGCCCTAAATCAAGGCCCGTACCCAACAGCGAATACTCTTAGAGTGTAGTCGCTTAGTTTTATACGTTTTTTGCCCTTACTCTCCAGTAAGTACCTCCGACTTAAATTCATTTTAAGGCACCACAGGAAAGTTCGGATAAGCAGCCGACAACCTCCTAAATAGATGTCGAGTTGACATTGCGAAAAACAAAACGATAGGTAGAAATACCAATTAAAATAAAATTTACTAACTATTATTCTATTATGCAGAGTTTGTTGCGCTCGCTCTTGAGTTCTAGATTTTTTATTGAAGTTATACTTCTTTAGGCGCGTTATGAAAAAATTATGAGAGTGAAATTTTACGATGCGCGCGCACGTCGTCACACAAAATTCTCACGGGAGTAATTGTAAACAACGCCATCTCTGACGTACATGCTGAACTACTTACTGCGTTCGTTGCTATTTTGTGACTCGAAGAAGTATAACTTCTCGCGCGCGTACATAAGTACACACTGAATTTTTATTACATAAGGTTTTTATCAACGTTTTTTTATTACTGTGCTGTATGTATGTAACAACAAAATAATTATTGCGACCGCATTTCGGTCACGACTGCCAATCTCAAAGTAGATCAGGTAAGTACGCAAAAGATATTATAGTGCACAAGTGTGCGCGCAAACATAGGTGGAGTGCACCTGTGTTTGCGCGCACACTTGTCTTCCCTCAATCTTATAGTTCGGGTGGATGGCAATCCGTCGCGACTTAGGAATCGAACTCAGGATCCCACGCTCAGCAGTCACGCTTGCGACCACGAGACCAACGAGGCAGTTCTGTATATACGTATTATATGCCCAAAGAACCGTGGCTCATGTCCCGATTTAAGTCCTTTTATAACGTAAACAACGTAAAGTTCATGTTTGATTTAGTCTAAGTAACAACTCTGAATACCAAGTAAAGCAACACAAACACTAAATGTTTTTAGAATGATCGTATAATATTCCCCATAGAGAAACTATAAAGCACATTTACATTGATTTGGCCGGCCCGGCTCCTCCCGGCATAGACTACCCAGCAAAAGTTGAGGCAAGAGCAAAAAGCGCTTATGCCGCATTTACACGCTAGTATAGTGTTAGGAATCGCTAGTAGTCTTGCGCAAAGAGTGTAGTGATATTTACAGATCTAGCGACTTACGAAAGTTTTGATTAAACCACTCATGAATTATTATTTTATTCTTTTGCCATTCATCATCTTCTTCTTTGTCGCGTTTATCTTGTGTTATATTTTTATTTTTATGATATAACTAGCTGACCCGACAGACGTTGTCCTGTCCCGATCTACCTACTTACCTGCCTATTTACCTACACCTACCCTACACCTACCCTACACCTACCCTACACCTACCCTACACCTACCCTACACCTACCCTACACCTACCCTACACCTACCCTACACCTACCCTACACCTACCCTACACCTACCCTACACCTACCCTACACCTACCCTACACCTACCCTACACCTACCCTACACCTACCCTACACCTACCCTACACCTACCCTACACCTACCCTACACCTACCCTACACCTACCCTACACCTACCCTACACCTACCCTACACCTACCCTACACCTACCCTACACCTACCCTACACCTACCCTACACCTACCCTACACCTACCCTACACCTACCCTACACCTACCCTACACCTACCCTACACCTACCCTACACCTACCCTACACCTACCCTACACCTACCCTACACCTACCCTACACCTACCCTACACCTACCCTACACCTACCCTACACCTACCCTACACCTACCCTACACCTACCCTACACCTACCCTACACCTACCCTACACCTACCCTACACCTACCCTACACCTACCCTACACCTACCCTACACCTACCCTACACCTACCCTACACCTACCCTACACCTACCCTACACCTACCCTACACCTACCCTACACCTACCCTACACCTACCCTACACCTACCCTACACCTACCCTACACCTACCCTACACCTACCCTACACCTACCCTACACCTACCCTACACCTACCCTACACCTACCCTACACCTACCCTACACCTACCCTACACCTACCCTACACCTACCCTACACCTACCCTACACCTACCCTACACCTACCCTACACCTACCCTACACCTACCCTACACCTACCCTACACCTACCCTACACCTACCCTACACCTACCCTACACCTACCCTACACCTACCCTACACCTACCCTACACCTACCCTACACCTACCCTACACCTACCCTACACCTACCCTACACCTACCCTACACCTACCCTACACCTACCCTACACCTACCCTACACCTACCCTACACCTACCCTACACCTACCCTACACCTACCCTACACCTACCCTACACCTACCCTACACCTACCCTACACCTACCCTACACCTACCCTACACCTACCCTACACCTACCCTACACCTACCCTACACCTACCCTACACCTACCCTACACCTACCCTACACCTACCCTACACCTACCCTACACCTACCCTACACCTACCCTACACCTACCCTACACCTACCCTACACCTACCCTACACCTACCCTACACCTACCCTACACCTCACGGAGCCCGAGACCTTTCCAACGAATGCAAAACCGTGGAAATCGGTTCATGCGTTCTGGAGTTATATCGTCAGGAACGAAAACCCGACTAATTTTTATATAGTAGAAGACAAATGCAATAGACGAAACAAACTCGTTTTCTGTCTTGCATAATATTTTGTTCAAAAATTCGAGCTTCGAGCCTCGACAAACAGTTAAACAATACTTTAAACAGCCTATTTATAGCGTTTCAAAATGTTGTGTCTAATTACTTACTACTTGTTAATTATTGCGCCTTATTCACCATTCAATGTGGCGCCACTTGGGGGAGGCCTATGTCCAGCAGTGGACGTCTTTCGGCTGAAATGATGATGATGATGATGATTCACCATCCATCTGTACGTACTGAAAAGGTCATGCACGATGCACGATGCAAAACCACCGTGAATAAGCCTGCTGTACGTCAATAATTATTATTAATTGTTTTTTTTCACGGTACTTTTGCATCGTGCATCGTGTATGACCCTGGTGGGACCATGAAGATATAGGTATAAATGGAGCCAACACTTAGAACAAAAGCTTGAAACCAACTGTGGGCTGATGCTCTCTTTCTGAATGCATACATAAGAACGAGACAGTGATATGTGTTTTCTTTATCTTATGTATGCATTCAGAAAGAGAGCATCTGCCCACAGTTGGCTTCACTTAGGTATTTAGAGTGTTGCCTCCACTTTTATCTATAAGCTTCTTGGGTGGGACGTACTGCAAGATGGATGGTGAATAAGGCGTTTAAGATACGAATTTAATGCTTCGCAAGCATGTAAAGCGTCTTATTCACCATCCATCTTGCTGTACGTCCGCTCAAGGTCGCGGAGGTGGACGTAGCATACTCACTATCATGCGCGCATCCAGTGTACTGGATGTAATCCATAGAGTTATAGAGTGGTAATGTAATCGAACGAATTTGTAAATGAGAGGACGGGTTTTATTTCTTTAAAGGCCACCTATTTTATCAAAACGCCAAAAAATGGGATCGGGAAAAAATAGGATCAGGTTTTGGATGAAAAAAAATGTATGTATTCTTATGCACGTTTATTTATGATACATTTTTTCATTAAAAACCTTTTTCTATTTGTATCATAAACGTGAGTATACTCAAATGACGGCAAAAAAGGACATCAAATCATAGCAACACAGTGTTTGCGTACAAACATCATTTAGCGGACGTCCCTGAGGATGAACTGGCATTAACTTTCTTTAGTTCTCTGAAATAACCGTTTCTAATTAGGTGTGCCTATTTTTTTTACCCTCGATATCAATGTCGTTGCAGCTTTCCCTAAAATGGGCACCAGATCTTGTAATGCTTAAATTTTTTTTTGTTTGTTCAACAGATACATTAATATGGAACCATGCAACACAAGCTCTAACGCTGCAACGATTGATATCGAGCGTAAATAAAATAGGCATACCTAATTAGAAACGGTTATTTTAGAGAACTAAAGAAAGTTAATACCAGTTCATCCACAGTGACGTCCGCTAAATGATGTTTATACGCAAACATTGTGTTGTTATGATTTGATGTCCTTTTAAGCTTTTTTGCCATCATTTGAGTAAACCACATAAATAAACGTGCAGACGTTTATTTATGATACAAATAGAAAAAGGTTTTGGATGAAAAAATATATCATAAATAAACGTGCATAATACATACATTACTTTTTATCCAAAACCTCATCCTATAATTTCCCGATCTTCTGTTGCTACTTACAACATCAGAAGAACTCCCATTTTACGGCGTTTTGATAAAATAAGTGGCATTTAAAATAAATAAAACCCGTCCTCTCATTTACGAATTCGTTCGATTACATTACCACTCTATAGCTCTATGAATTACATCCAGTAGTGGATGCGCGCACGATAGTGAGTATGCACGTCCTCCGCTGCGACCTTGAGCGGACGTACAGCAAGATGGATGGTGAATAAGACGCTTAAGGCATTCAAACCCAGCATGTCATTTTTTGTTTCAATAGTGGTGTCCACTTATGGTATCGAAATATGATATTATTAAGAAAAAGAATTGCCAACGCGTCTCGAATACAGTTGACACAGTTCTCTTGGCCGATTTAAATATTATCTAAATTTTATCACTTTCACGTCAAATATAGGTAGTCTTGAAAAATTATAACAAGGTTCAAGTGTACCCATGCTTTCATCCAATATCATTGCATAACCTTTTTAAAGATTCAATAAACAAAAACAACTGAGAAGTTAAAATTGATAAAAGTGCTAATTCATAGTGACTCGACCGCGAGCGCAACGGATTGTCATGGTTAAAAGTGCGTCATAAGTGCTATAACGGCGTGCGTGCTCGTCAGCGGTGCCTTTAACGAGCTACCAACATTCAGCGTATACTTAAGTAAACGTTCCAGTTACAAGTAAAAACAAGTTTTTGAACTTCAACAACTTTACTTTTTATATATTTTATAACAACAAAATAAAATAAAACAAATAAACATGCAACGTACACTGCCGAAGCAAACGGAAGACACCAGCAGATCTGAGCCTGACGTATCTACATTAAGTGCCTGTGAAATTAGCAATGTATCGTTGCGTCTAAAACGCCGGCACCCGGAAAATGAAGACTTCGAATCTCACTTTAGTAAATTTAAAGACGAAATGAAATCAATGTTCACACAAATTTTCGACTCGTGGAAAATATTAATAATAATAATTCATTTATTTCAGGCTGCATAGGCCCATAGATAAATACCTTAACCTAAACATACATAAGTATTTTATAATTTCTAACTTGTGTTAGAACTTGACTTAAGACTATGTTAGTAGCACTTTACTAAATTGCACTAAGTTGTCTGTGTGCTGTCCTGTGGCACTTGTCCGCGGAAGCGACGGAACACCGCGTCCTGCGGCCAAATGTCTTCTTCCATGACGAGGGGCAGGAAACAATTCGGTACTCGCAACACGAACGCCTTGAAGTTGACGTTGCGGCGCGACTCCAGTAACTGCACCCTCGGCGTGTGCTTTGTCTTTCGGCGCACGTACTCTACGATGTACCCGTGTGTCCCGCCTGCACTACACCACTAAGGCGGAGGCCTTAGTGGTGTAGTGCAGGCGGGAGATATACACCGGTTTGTTCGGCTTAGCGGCACGCAGACTTACGTCGGGCTCCGTTGGTGCTTTGCCGCAGCGGTTCGCGATCTGCCGTGATCGGCGCTTCCTCCTCTGCACCGTCATGAAACTATCCCCATTATCAGCCTTATTCGGCGCCTTTTCCGGCACAGGCTTAATACTAGCAGCGCCAGGGGCGCTCGCAGTGATGTTAGCGGAACCCCCCTGCAGAGGTTTCACCGGGGCTGCTGACACTGGCAGCGACGGGGGGCTCGGGGTTCGGGCGGAAAAATGAACAAGATAGTGCAATGTCCAAACTCATGCAAGAAATTTCAGTGGTAAGGAACCAATATGTTGAAATTGGTAAAAAAGAACAAAACGTAAATCTTGAAATGAAAACCTTGAATGTAGAAATTGATAAGGCAGACGAGTTCATGAGCGCCAGATGTACAGAAATAAATGCAAAAGTCGTAGATTTAGCTCAAACGCAAAAAGAATATCAATCATACATTCAATCTCTCGAAGAAAATATTGAAGAGCTGCAGCGTCTATCCCGCCTCACTAAATTAGAGATAAAGAACCTGCCGAAAAAGGTAGATGAAACAAAAGACGACATGGCCAATATGGTAATCAACATTGCAAATGCCGTGAATGTCAAGTTATCTCAAACAGATGTCCAGGTCGTCTACCGCCTGCCCATGCACGGAACAAATAACACTGTCATCGCTGATATTCAACTCAACTCAACTCAAATCATTTATTTCAAATAAACCATATACAGGCACTTTTGAATTGTCAAGGAGTCAGTCAGTCAAAAAGTTGCAGCTAGTTGCTCGTTCCAAACAGTAGGTTTCTATGGAGAAGAACGAACAAGAAACTCCGTGAACACTCTTTTAAAATCAATAGAATATTACATGTTGAATCTAGGGGTACAATGTGAGAACAATGTAACAAGTTGTGCACGTTAAAAAACGTCTAGTGACAATGAAATTAGACAATTCAAAATAAATTTAAAATAACCGAGGTAGCTAAGAGATGACCAGTCTCAACGTCTTCACGAACATGACGCACGGATCGGCACCATCCAGCTCAACCATTTTGAAGGGAACCAAATGATCCAACACATGCGCCACCATCAGCGAGACATTCAAGTGAGCATGACAAACTCTCAACCGCCAGGGCATATTCAAGTCAACGAAAGCCATATCTCGTAAATTGTAGCTTTAAAGTACATAGTGCTCACATGTATGTGCTATGCAAAATTATATAATACTAATAGTTTGAGTTTATACAATGCAAAGATAATGTAGTTTTAGATCTTCAGCAGCTCCAAAAATAGTCACCAATGCTAATCAATAAATCTATGAACCTTTATGACTGTGAGCTAGACCAGCATCCAGCCAAGCATTTTTATCAGTATATTGCTTCTCCAATACTAAAATCTAAAATCCTAATTGGCGTAAGGAAGTACGATTCCAAAAACAAGGAAAGACCATTGGATACCTCATGCCTAGGATCCAGCACAGAACCTCAAGTAATCTTTATTTCTGAAAATCTAACGCCTAAAGCGCGGAGATTGCATTTTTTGGCAAGAGACTTTGCTAAGTCAAATGACTTTGACTTCTGCTGATATTAAAATTTTCTTGAGAAAAAAAGTTGGCGCTAAACAAATACTAGTGAAGACACCTGCTCAATTGGAAACCCTCAAGAACCTCAAATGACTGTATTTTATCAGCCACCTGCAATTAATTGTCGATTATAGCTTCTCAAATCAAATTAGTAATAATAAGTTTCCACACATACGTTTCCTTACAGTATTCCTATATAATGGTAAATACTTAATTCTGAATTCCCAATATTTAAACTACCGCAACATGATAAACATAAATCTATATATATAAAAATGAATCCCTATTCCCTTGGTCACGGCATCACGCGTGAACGGCGGGATCAATTTCGATAATTCTTTTTTTTAAGATTCCTTGAAGTACAATACGGTCAACGTAACTTGGCGCGTCTGAAGTTAGCTGTTTGGCTGCGCATTGGAACTTTTAGGAACGAAATTGTCTACTGCGCAGCTAATCGGCTAACTTCAGACGCGCCAAGTTACGTTGACCGTACTGTACGAGGATGGTTAATAGGGAGAGAAAAAAAAAAAGAAAACTTTTGTAGAGTAGGTGTAGAGTAGGTGTAGGGTAGGTGTACGGTAGGTGTACGGTAGTACACCTACCGTTTTAGGTATTGGTGTAGGGTAGGTGTAGAGTAAGTAAATAGGCAGGTAAGTAGGTAGATAGGGACAGGACAACGTCTGTTGGGTCAGCTAGTGTATTCATAAAATCATACATAAAACAATTACACCTTATTAATTACACATTACGTCACTACAGCTCTAGGCTCAGGAGACGCGAAATAAATGTCAGTAGGATACAAATACATGTTCTAAAAAATATACAATGCATAGTGCTCTGCAATCAAAACCTGCAAAATCAAAGGATCTCTGGTGATTTCTATCCATGCTTGGTACTAATGTTTGAAACATCATCACTATAATACGTAATATATAATGGCACATCGGCAAGAAATAAGCAGTGATTTGGATAACCACCAAATATCAACCTCCATAACCTGTGAAGTAAGTGGCGCTTTTCAATATTTAAACGGATCCTTAAATAATAATCTTACCGTTATTACTCAGAACATTAAAAGCATAGATCATTATAGGTCATTAGGAAGCATTGGCATTGATTTCAATATTATAGTATTAACGGAATGTTGGTTAACCAAAAATTCATCTCCCCCAAGTTTGCAAAAATACCACTACTACTTAACAAAAAACTGTACAAATCAAAATGAGGGTGTGGTGACCTACATCAGCACTGCTCTAGCTTATGAAGTATATGAACCACCCATCCTGGATGCAAACTACATAGTAATAAAATTAGGAAATCTCACGACAATAATTTCTAGTTACAGGTCTCCTTCAGTGCAAAATATACAGGGGCGTAGCTACCGCCGTATCAGTCGTATCAATGATACGGGGCCCCCGGACTGCAGGGGCCCCAACGTGTGTACCTAACCAAAATTTCATGAAATGTTACCCACAATCTCACTCAAACTTAGGTCGTTCGCTTTGAGCAGTCATTATAAGTAATTATTTCTATGCCTTTTTGTGTAAACAGGAGCCAAGGGTTTATGCTGAAAACCAGCGTTTAGCAACCCTTTAGGGGTGGACCTAAGCATACCTAATGCTGACGCTTGAACCTATTGCCCTCTGGTATTATAGTTCTGTGTATGAACTACTACAAGCTGTAATGCTGGAAACAATAAACTTAACTTTATTCTATTCTAATCAAAATATGAACCAATTTATTTTATATTCAAAAAGATACCCCGCTTTTGGGCTTCGCCGTATCGGGCAGAAGGGCCCCTGACAAATTTAGATACTGGGCCCTTCTAGGGCAAGCTACGCCACTGAAAATATAGACAACTTTTTAACTTCGCTTGACGACATTCTTAAAACATTATCATCTTACAAGAATATAATAGTTCCCGGTGACATTAATTTGAATATTCATGACAACATCGATCCTAGATATAATATATACCTTAACATGCTTGCCTCCCACGGTTTGCAGACCGGGTATACTTTTCCAACTCGTGGCAAAAACTGTATGGATCATATGAACCTAAAAACAGCATGTCGGTCAAATGTGGTCATAATAAAGTCATCAGTCACAGATCACTTTCCCGTATGTCTGGTAATGGAGTCCCGTACTAACCATAAAATCCTAAATAAACCACACGATAATATTGATTTCTCAAAATCTGTAGAATATATAAGGACTAATTTGTCTACCGACTTACTTAAATTTGACAATGCTAATAAAGCGGTCGAATCCCTCGTAAGCATGATAACAGATGCCATTAATGTCAGAAGCCACAATTAAACAGAACTACTGCACATATTCCGCACCATAAAAGAACACGCAAGCCGTGGATTACCCCTGGCTTGTTGCGTTGTATTAGAAGTAAGGACAGACTGTACGAACGACATAATAAATATCCAGACGATGTTATCCTAGAATAAACATATAAAAGATATCGAAACTTCTGCAACTCTTTACTCACCAAATTAAAAGATGCCTATGAAAAATCAGAACTACAGAAGAACACTAAAAATCCTAAAAAAACTTGGAAACTCATAAAAGAATTTGCCAACATCAATCCAATCCGAGAACCAAACAGAGATCTATTGAAAATCGCAGAAACTCCCGAAATAGTTGTTGACAGAATAAATGAATATTTTGTCAAAGTAGGCGAAAACCTGGCCAACAAAATATCTGCCACATCACATAATCATCCACTGATCCATACTAATGACACTTCTTCGATGAGCAATTCGTTTGTTCTGTTAGACACCGATGAACAAGAAGTTGAGCAGAGATACCACTGTTCGACACAAATGTAGGTAAATTTGTTGAAGAACAAATAAATTGAAATGATCATGATGATTATAGGTAAAAATATCGGCGGGTGGTGGCGGCACTTTTCGATTTTTGCTCCGCCTCGAAAAAATTCAAGATCCGTGGCTTTATCGCGGCTGCAGACGATGTTGCGGATTAAAAAGTTGCCTATTTCCTTCCCCAGGGATCAAGCTATCTTCATATCAAATTTGGCCGTTTCGTCGTGAAAGCGTAAAAGAAAGAGTTACTTTCGCATAATGATAATATTAAGGTTTGATATTTCTTTATCTTCATCATCCTCGTTATCTGATCAAGAACGAGAAATTTAAGTGGAGTTTTTGGAATAATTATCTAGTTCAAAATTAAGTATTTGTACATACGATTTAAAAGATAAATATGATAAATTAGTATTAGTATGTAAAGTATTACACGATTGATTTATTTTTTATGATTTCTTCATGTTCTAAAAACAAATAAAGAAATAAAAAAAAGTAGCAAGATCCGGTATACTATCCGGTCCACTAGCAATTTTCATTTCCCCATTTGCCATGAGTTTTTGATAAACCTAAAAGTAAGATAGACGAGTCTCGACATCGATGCCTACCGAGTCTAACGGACTTCCCTAGCAATGTTCGTCTACTGCATGTCCGGATGTTATCTATTGACAGTTTGGTTACTGCAGTATAGACTTATTGATACAGTGACATGACAGTCTGACTGACATTATATGACTGACTGACTGCTGACAGTACAGCAGGGTCAGTGCTCTGCTGCTCAGACGATAGCAGTTTGCTTCGCTTGCCAATGGTTTGAGATTTTTGGTGAGCTGTTACACCATGAAATGACTTAAAATTACTATTTGTAATATATAGAATTACCTCAAACATTTTATCTAATTGAGTCGATTTATTTATAAAAATTCTATACTAAGTGCCACGTTTAAATTTGAAATCTAGTAAGTGCCTGTGAATGTGATAATATTATGTAAATGTTACTAGCTCAATGTTTCCTACTCTGGTTTATTAAATAGAAAGAAAACGTCTTCTCGAATTGATATTTTAACAGTAATAAAAATATTTTTTTGAACCAAATGATGCTTGCTGTATGTTTTTGTGTTGATGAATTTCTTTTGTAATATCATGTATTCTCTGGTAGAATTACAAGGACTTGGACTGTTGAATAGAATAATAAAGTCTGTAAGGGTGTACACAGGTGTTTATGCATATTTATATAACACTTTATTTCTTGTTGCCTTGAATTTGCTCCAGTTTTTACTTTCACTGTTAATCAAGTGTAAGTTGACCAGTGAATGGTAAAAGATACTTTCTAATTTGTTATTAACAAGTACTTTCACTATCTTTACTTATATTCTTTTACATATTCTATTTTTGTATATTCTCTTGTAGTCAAATATTTATTATTATTTTACAACCAAAATCTTAATCCATACTAAGAAAAGTATCTACAATATTTACATTCATAATTAAAAAAACAACCTAAAACTATTAATATACTATAAAAAGAAACAAAAAGGCATCAAAAAATTCCTCTGCATCACATTATTTTGTTTGTATTGTCTAATAATTATAATGTTCATACCTGATTTTTCTAAAGTGATTCATTGCTATCGCTTTATTATGTTTATTCGTATTGCTTGCTATCATAAAGTGATTGATAATAATGAGTAATAACACAACACACAAGGATAGGTACTATCCTTGTGTGTTGTGTGCTCTATGCAAATATGGTATGCACACATTGATATACACACCAGTGGTAAACTAAATCTGTCTTATGCCAAAACAAAGTTACAACCATCAGGCCAGGTTTTGTATTTCTAATCTTATTCTGAAGTGACAAAAACTAGCTTGATGGTTTAAACCTGATTTGAAGAAGAACTTTGTTTTGTAATAAGATAGAATAAAGTTATCCCTAGGTCAGTTTGAGCTACAGCTGAGTAGTTAGCTGTAACATAACATGATTTGTTTTTGGTTTATTCACTTTGCTGTTTTATAAACTTACCATTGCTACAGCAGTTTGATGGCACAGTTTTAAAACATCTTGCAGTTGATTCAACAAACTGTTTGATCTATTTTGAAATCTACTTAAAATTGTTACATCAAGCAAATATATTTAAGTATTACTGTTATTATATTATGACAATATTTTCTGTAGGAATCTCAAAACATTAAAAGGTGCATAAGCATATCCCTCTAAAATTCTTCAAAAGTGTGTTTCTCTCCATTTTTCATTGATTTTATTAATAATTATTTTAATTTGCACAATGGTATTTGAAAGTATTGTACAGAGGCTAGCATATCAAGCAACCCCAATGTGACAAATTTCTTTGATTGTTTATCAAGTTTATTACAAAAGAATAAGGTACATGTTCAATTGGGAAAATTTGACAGTTTAGGATAGCTTGATGTGCTGGTGTCTGTACCTATCATCATATCAGCCTATTGCCGTCCACTGCTGAACGTAGGCCTCCTATAGTACTGCTAAAACATTATTTCTTATGTAGTCAAATTAGGTTTTTTTTAATTCACAGAAATGAAACATATGAACGTGGATCATATGAATCATGAGCATGGTAATCACATGAATTCAGACCACATGATGCCAGTACCTGACCATGATATGTCTATGAATGGTACATTTCATCATATTGTTCAAGTAAGTAATTTTTAAAATTGACGCTTTTTTGAAAATTATATTGAGGTATCAAATATATTTTTTTTTCTAAACTAGATAGTTTGCGCGTGAGGCACTTCCAAAGTGGTAAAATGTGTGTCCCCCCCCCTGTAACTTCTTAAATATAAGAGAATGATAAAACTAAAAAAAATATATGATGTACAGACGCCAGCACATCAAACTACTACAATCTGTCACATTTCTTTAATCAATTTTCAACTTTATGGTTAAAAAATAAGGTTCAAATAAAAAAAATAAAAATAAAAATCGTTTATTTGGAACCGAAACAAATACAATATTAAACATATGTAAACAATGGCAGCTGCAAAAGTTAAAAACTCTGGCGCAGCTGCCAACGCCCATCTCCTAGCAAGAGGATACGTGTTCCAGATTAAGTAAATGTTAAAAATATCTTTGTGAAATGTTAAATATTACTTAAGACTAAGATTAAAAATAAAATACAAATATGTTATCGTAGGGTATGTGCCGTATATGTGTGTGTGAATGTGTATGAGTGTGTGTGTGAATGTGTATGAGTGTGTGTGTGAATGTGTGAGTGTGTGTGTGTGTGTGTGTGTACATGGTGCTGAGTAGTTTTGCTTGTGTATTGAGAAATTGATAGTTATTTTTTGTTCTGTAAAGGTAAACTTTCATGAGAGTCTCTGTTGAGTCGTAGGTTTGTGATTTCAAAAAAGAGTCAAGTTTTTTCTTACATTGACTAATGGTATTGGGATAAATATTTATATTTTTGTTAATTCTGTTGTAGAGTTTAGAACTTAGGTATGCAAAATGGTGACGTGCTAGAGCTGTCCTGCGAGGTTCGGTATTGCATACGCGATCAGAACGACGTCTACTGTTACACTTGTCTGGTTCATAATTTAGATAGAAATGCGTACGTATTATTGTTTTAAAAATAAACAACTTTGATTGATTGGGAAAATGTGACAGTTTTGGGTAGGTTGACCTGCTGGCGTCTGTAAATTACCGTGTAAACTTCCACCGAAAATTGGTTTGAACGAGATCTAGTAAGTAGTTTTTTTTTAATACGTCATAAATAGTAAACCACAATTTAAAAAAAATACACTATTATTAAAACATCGATCAAAGTTACAACGAGCTAGAAGAACTTTTATATTATGTTACTATATCTACCTACCAAGTTTCAACAGTATAGTTCTTGATAGTTTCGGAAAAAAGTGGTTGTGACATACGGACGGACAGACAGACAGACATGACGAATCCATAAGGGTTCCGTTTTTTGCCATTTGGCTACGGAACCCTAAAAATGCTTCTGCTCCACAGCCACTTTAGGAAATTTCTTAATTGAGTCCCCTTTGAGGGTTAGATTAAAAAATCGAAAAACGTATCATTTACGGTTGAGCTGAATGATACAGATGCACGCATTGCACGCGTCATGTTCGTGAACATGCTCTGTCAGTTAAGATTGGTCTCTTAACTGCAAGAAAGGAGCCTCCCCGAGCGACGTTATCATAAATCCTAAAGGGATTCCAAACGTCCGGCGCACCCTGGACAGCTAGCACTCGGTAACGCAGAGTCTAGCTGACTAATCCTTTCACCACGATGGTAAATCCAAAAGGCTCTCCTCAGAGCCATGACCAACGGCCTTCCTTAGGTTCAAACTGGCATGGCTTATATTTTTTATTATTATTTTATTGCTTTTCACAGAAGCAACAAGAATAATGTAATCAGTTTTGTAAAAACATGATTCAAAACAGAGTCCGAGACAACTCCTTACGTTAAGCTATTAATCTCGGCTGTCATTCGAAGATCTTTGACAGTCGTTAAACGGGTAGTGTAAAGCCCGAAAGTCTGACTACCAGTCTTAGCAAGGGATACCGTGTTACCTTAAACTAGAATGTATTGTGGAAATCGGCGGAAATGTTTGGCGCACAGATTGTCAAGAAAAATGTTATTGGAAAGCGAACGCGGGCGATCAGACAGACAGCTGCGAAGTGTATAGTTTAGTCTACCTGCAAACGGAATTTATCTAGTACGAGTTACGCATGGCGGTGCGGAAAACGCGTACCGTACCATCATCTGCATACCCTTTTCCCAATTATGTTGGGGTCGGCTTCCAGTCTAACTGGATGCAGCTGAATACCAGCGTTTTACTTGTAGCGATTGCCTATCGGACCTCCACAACCCAGTTTAGGTAACACGATACCCCTTGGTAAGACTGGTTGTCAGACTTTCTGGCTTCTGACTACCCTTAACGACTGCCAAAGATCTACAAATGACAAAAGGCGTACCGTACCGTACCCTAATAATTTATTACGCTATTTTTAAAATTACTTTAATTTATTACGTTATTTTTAAATAGTGGACCCAACTATTTTTTATTCTATTTTCAGAACACCTTCAATGGCACTGAAGACAGTATAGATTACAGATCAGAGCCAAGAGCACATGCACACAACGGTCATGAAGGACATGTCATGCATGGAGGTCACGACGGACATTCTGGAGATCATGATATGGCCATGACTGTAATAATCACGATTTATTTTCTTTCAGACCTTTCAAACAACTTTTAATTTACAAATTAACAAACTGATGTTTATATAGGGGTTAAGGTCCCATCTGTACAGTAGGTACCTAGGCGGAATTAAAGCTCTAAAGAGACTAACATAAGTATAACAGGAATGAAAATACAAAGCCGAACTTTTTCTAACAATCGATCGAATCGAAATTATACGAATCGCTGCTTATCATTTATTTCACTAATTTGAGTCTGAATTTAAAAAAAGAAACGTTTTTAACATTTATGTATTATTTTATTTTTAGTTTCACGGGGGTTACGATGAAGTCATTCTCTTTTCATGGTGGAAAGTAACAGACGCGGGAGAATTCATAGGATCTTTCCTTGCAGTATTCATAATGGCTTTACTTTATGAAGGGTAAGATTTATGTTTAATCATTCTTGTATATTCTGCGTGAAACAATTTTATGTTTGCTTTCACTCGACTGCGCGACAGCAAATACAGTATTATATTTTTATATAAAATTAAAAAAAAATAAGTACTTGGTCAAACTTTTACAGCTCGTTGCACTCATGATTATAAAGATGAACCATTTTCACTATCAGACCAACCCTGAAATATGAAAATAAAAACAACTGTTCTACACAAAAGTGCACTTTGGTACTACGCGGTCTAAATGAATGGATCCTAAGATTTTTATTTATTTAAGCCAATGCATTAAGAGCGCGTATTCGATTCGTGACGAAAACTTCATGTTTTTGCGTTCTGCCTAGAGCAATATCGTAATTATGTGAACAGATTATTTAAAGACAATTTACAGTTTTAGAAAGATTAAGTGTTGATTTAGACAGCTACAGAGTAAAAGTATAATTTTTAATTATGGTTTTTTAATGCGAAGACAATTCTTTCATATCGTTTTACGAAAATAGACGTCAGAGATAACTTTCAGGACGAATACAACCATTACAATATGCCAAAATATTTTGTTTTATGCGTTTTTCCAACAGTATATACAGTCATCAAGAAGCTTATAGATAAAAGTGGAGGCAACACTCTAAATACCTAAGTGAAGCCAACTGTGGGCAGACGCTCTCTTTCTGAATGCATACATAAGATAAAGAAAACACATATCACTGTCTCGTTCTTATGTATGCATTCAGAAAGAGAGCATCAGCCCACAGTTGGTTTCAAGCTTTTGTTCGAAGTGTTGGCTCCAATTATACCTATATCTTCATGACAGTCATTAAGACAGCTACAGAGCCAAAATAACGAAAATATTAGTATTATGTATTAAAAAACAATGTTGAAAAAGTAGAAAATCGGTTCACTTTGACAATTTTTTTTCACCAGTATTTGAATAAAAACATAACTGATGTATTTATTTTATGAAAGTAAATGTTATGCTTAATATATAGAATATTTTTCAGTCCGTTATACAAGCTCAGTTATTTTAGACCATTATTTTAAAAAGCACTGTAAAACATCACGCGCTGTCGTTTGCCGATCAATTTCATACCGCATTTACACAATCGTATTCGCCATTCGCCTCGACACTCGACGAACATTCGACGAAACATTCGTATACGAGTGCCGTCGCGAACTACTGTTCACACATTCGCGTGGTGAATTATTTTGACATTCGCACACGAACATGGAGGACGTCAAAATAATGGCGGTATGTGCGCTACATTTATTGAGTTTAGACAATAATTTAGATTTTCGGCGTAAAAATGTCTAATTTTATGATTGTGATGTTTTGGGTTCCAAATGAGCTCTTCCTTTTGAAAAGTTCATGGAATTTTAAAATTCGTACTTCACTCCACTCCATTTTGTCTACACGTCTTGTGCGGTCGGGCGCTAGCTGTCAACTGAATGCAGGCGAATGTGTAAACAGTAAGTTCGTGTTCGCCATTCGTGCCCTTTGATTCGCGTTTGAAAAACCGCTCCTAACGCGAGCGCGCGAATCGCGAGACGAAGCACGAGGCGAATAGCGAGCGCACTGTTTACATATGCGTGTTCGTTATTCGCTTCGCCATTCCCCTCGCGATTCGCACGAATGTGTAAATGCGGTATCAATGATTCGTGCTTATTTCGTGCATATTTTTTTTTCTCATGCACACAAACAGACCATTGTATTGTACTAGTGTGTGTCAATGCTGCTAAGCCGTTCTAGCAATCGTTTTGATTTTGAGTTGCGCTAAATCGAATACGCGCCCTTGACCTGTCTGTCATACCGCATTTACACATTCGTGCGAATCGCGAGGCGAATGGCGAAGCGAATAACGAACACGCATATGTAAACAGTACGCTCGCTATTCGCCTCGTGCCTCGCCTCGCGATTCGCGCGCTCGCGTTGGGAGCGGTTTTTTGGACACGAATCAAAGGGCACGAATGGCGAACACGAACTTACTGTTTACACATTCGCCTGCATTCAGTTGACCGCTAGCACCTGACCCAACAGGACGTGTAGACAAAATGGAGTGGAGTGAAGTACGCATTTTAGAATTCCTAGAACTTTATCAAAAGGAAGAACTCATTTGGAAACCAAAACATCGCAATCATAAAAATAGACTTTTTTACGCAGAAAATCTGTATAAACTCAATAAATGTAGCGCGCATATCGCCATTATTTTCACATCCTCCATGTTCGTGTGCGAATGTCAAAATAATTCACCCCGCGAATGTGTGAACAGTAGTTCGCGGCGGCACTCGTATACGAATGTTTCGTCGAATGTTCGTCGAGTGTCGAGGCGAATGGCGAACACGATTGTGTAAATGCGGTATCAGATGTAAAACTTGTAAAAAGAAAATGATTTACCCTTTTGAAATCTATTACATTTATTTAATAATAGAATTTAAAACACCTATGTATGTATATGTACATTAAATATCGACCGCGACGACCGTGACGCAACTTATGATTATATATATTTTTTAATTACCCGCGTTCTTTCAGCCTAAAATACTACAGAAAACATCTATTGTGGAAAACGTATACGGGGCTCCAATACTGTGCAGTATCATCGCCGGATAAAGGTGTCACAAATCTATGTGCTCCAGATGAGCCACAAGTTATACAGTTGAGTAAAATTATGTTCTAATCTAAGGTTTAATTCCATGGCGTTTTTAGTGTTATGTGGGTTTACACTGCACGCGAGACCCGCCATGCAACTTATATGACAAGGTGTTATAATACGTGGACATTTCATGCATACCGAGGAACCAATTCCACTTGCTCTGCATGACGCTAAAACGCCCTATGTTAACGAAGTACTATCCTTTTGATATTTGCTTTGTGTGAATCACCTTGTTTAACAAAAGCGAAGTATGTTCTAGGAATACAATAATTAGAGACGGCTATTCTCAATGATGTTTAATCATTAACTAATGAGTTAAAAACTGTGTCACAGGCCACGGCATGTTATTGTTGATTTACCGTAAAATATGGATTTTACATGGTTCATTTCATGACATTAAAGCCTTTCTAATCATCATCATCTGCCTAGCCTTTTCCAAACTATATTGGGGTCGGCTTCCAGTCTAACCGGATGCAGCTAAATACCAGTGTTTTACATGGAGCGACTGCCTATCGGACCTCCACAACCCAGTTACTGGGTAACACGATACCCCTTGGTAAGACTGGTTGTCAGACTTACTGGCTTCTGACTACCCGTAACGACTGCCAAAAATCTACGAATGACAATCGGGACCAACGGCTTTACGTGCTTTCCGAGGCACGGAGGAAACTCGGTATGAAAGGGATGGTCACCCATCCACAGACCGACCGCGGTTAGCGTAGCTTAACCTTTGACCGAAGCCTTAAAGCCTTTCTAATAAACCATGTAATGTACCAAAATATAATATATTATGATCATATTATAAGTAATTTGATTACCTATTTATTGGGCAGTAGCGAATTGCCCCCTTAATATTTTATTTTAAACACTGGACTGTATAATATGCAGTTCTAGGACTAATTTGACTATTTTATCTAATACCTACCTACCTAATTCATACTGAAACCAAAGATTCACATCATGAAAAAAAAAATTCCAGAATATCTCTATTTATATCAAATTAATTATGTTTTGGGTATTGTTTTGAATGTTTTAGATAACTTTTTAATATTTTTTTTTTACTAACAAATGTGTGTTCTTTTTTAAGGCCGGTGCCCCATGTCCTTGAAAGGAATATGTAAGTACATATCACCCAAAACAATAATAATGATGGAAGTGTAGCAAATCAATCTTGTCCCGGTTACGGCGGCGTCAGTGGCGCTGTCGATGTAGGTACAAAAAAGACGGACCTTGTAAATTTAGATTTTATTAGAAGTCAACGGGTCAGATATGTTTGCTGCACTGAACAAAGACTTATTAAGTTAATTAGTAATTTGTGGGCGAAACTTCTTGTTGTTTGTAACAACACTAACTGTATTAGGTATCGCTTTAGATTTTGAGATTCGGGGGCAAATTACAAAAGGTATCTAAGTACTCAGGTAGTTTTTAAAGAAACTAAAGTTTCGGTCCCTAATTTGGTAACACCTTGTGTACACAAGGAGATCCGTTTTAATTAGGGTTGCCAACCCTACTATATTAGAGGCCCAACTACTATATTTTTGAAAAAAGAATATAGTAGGCGAAACTACTATATTTTAAAGGCATCAAAGTCTAAGCAATGATATTCGTTTCAAAATGTGTAAGCGTGGAAATCAGGAATGTTAAGTTAACAGTTACGTTCAATAATTCACTTTAGTTTGTGTTTTTCGTAACTACCTACTTTTGAAGTTAATTAATAATATTAGTCAATGTATGGGTTTTGTATGGTGAATTGGTGACTCTTCCACAAAAGTTGAATATTTTCTGTTTCCAAAATTAATAACAGTGGTAATAATGATAATGGACGGACGTTGGCTCTTTAACGTCTATAATAAGCTGAATTTGAAACAAAAAATAATGAACAGAGAAACAGATTTTTTTTTCGGCTAAGATTCAAATAAAAGATTAAGAAAATTAGAGCAAGAGTTTCTAGATGCTTTTCAACGCGCTAAAATCAATTTGTTGCAATTTTTTGTAATAGGCAGAATTATTTAAATATGTAATTGGTTTGATTTTATACAAAATCGACTTTATCTCAATTACTGTAGGGTACATTTTGAATTATTCATAATATATAAGGCGAATATTTGCACAAATACACCATGTATGCATAAAACAAAACTAGAATATCACGATATTCTAGTTATGTTTTCTAGTTTAATATACTTAAATTTTAATCATTTGTATTCAGAAACAAATCAGATGAACAAAATTCTAGATATTCTTCTTCCTGATGAAAACTTGTCTTCTAAAACTACAGTTGAAAAATAGCAACAAGTTCTCAGGGATGCAGATTTCACCAATATTTTAAAGATACTATCACTTCTTCTCTCAATTACGGCAACATACGCCTTTACAGAGCGTATATTTTCTGTAATGAGTATCAAATGGCGAGATGAGCGAAATAGACCCAGTCTAAAATTAATTAAAACTGAGCTAAAAGTATTTTGTAATTTTAAATTACATAAATAGCCACGAGGCGTTCCTTAGAAATATTAATAAAGGCTAAAAGTAGCAAAAAGTAGCTTTTAAGAAATATAGTAAGTACCTATTTTGGAACTACACATTTCTTTTACATCTTTTTGTTATCTACTATATTTTTATGGGTAATAATTTAAGAGCTACTATTTTTGACCGACAAAGAGTTGGCAACCCTAGTTTCAATATATGTAGGTACTTCATGGATCAGTTTGGGGAAATCTAGGGAAACCTGAAAATAGTCTTATTTCTGATTAATCCAATTTTTACAAGAGATAGTCGTACTTTTAGTAGCTATCGCTGGGAAGACTAAAACAGTATTTGGTGGGCTCTCCTCTGGTGAGAATGGTGACGGCCTGCGTGCATGTGGCTGGCCAACCTAGGTATCGCCGCTCAAAGACTACTTACGGTTACCAAAAATGAACGTCGATGGGAAGACTGAAACTTTAATATGTGGAGACATATCACAAACGGCCATTTGACCCCAAACTAGGGAGATCTTGTACTATGGGTGTCAGACAGATGATATTACATACACAAATAAAAAATACATACCTACGTATATAGATAAACAACAAACAGACACAAGGCAAACACAAGTGCTAATCACAGAAATGTTTACCGGCGGGCGGGATTCGAATCTTCAACACGCGGTGACGCGTGTCGTCACGTTGACCATAACCGCTATACCGCGCCTTTATGACGCGGCGGCTTCGAGCATATAACCCCGGCGGGCGTGCGCCGAAGACGGGATGAAAAGAGCATGAGTTGACATGAGATCGATATTATCGGACAGATCTTACGATATTTTAAATCTGTTTCTTTTTTTTTAATTTTGCCCCACACTAGGTATTTCTCCTGTACTGTGGAGGCGTTTACATACATATAAACTCACATACACAAACAGCCAGACCCGGAACAACTATCTGTAGGCCATATAAATATTTGTTCAGCAGCAGCCATTCGCTCAACCACTGCGCCAACCGTGCCGCTGATTAGCTATAGAGACATAATATATCTTCGTATAAACATTAAGAAATATTAAACTACCATACAAGGTGTTTTTTTTAAACCGGACAGTAATGACATGTACAGTCACGAGCATATATGTATACAGATTGCAAAATTCAAAAGCAATCTTCTCGTGAAATAACTATTTCAACTTATAGATAAAACCTTTTTTATGGTAGTTGGGAATCAAAAATACCCTATTCGTAACCCCATAACATTTCAATCAATAGTTTAGGAGAAAATCAGTTTAGAATGAGATCAACTGTTTACATGTTTTTGCTCGTGACTGTACCTTAACCGTTACAGTTACAGGGAAACGTTACTAAGACACAATCCATAACTTTTTGAAATATGTATTCTGTAGGTACTGTACTGCATTTACATATTTTGGAAAAACATTTAGTCAGCGAAAAAATGCAAATCTACAAAGTATTTTTTTTTATGCCTATCGATCCTATTTCTTGTAAGGGTCAAAAGACCCTATAACGTAACGTTATCCTGTAACTATAACGCTTAAGGTACCCGCCTTTACTGTCCCGGCTCGAAAATCCACCCTGTACTGGCAAGAGAAATAAGTAAATTAGGTACATTTTATTAAAATTCTGATTTGTTGTTTCTTACTCTGTACTAACATATATTTTTGTAAATTCCAGAACTGCTCATCCGATTTCAAAAATTCATTCACCAATAGAAAGCTACGTTATTCCTGAGTGCTATCTAATATATAAAATTCTCGTGTCACAGTTTTCGTTCCCGTACTGCTCCGAAACGGCTTGACCGATTCTGATGAAATTTTTTGTGCATATTGGGTAGGTCTGAGAATAGGCCAACATCTATTTTTCATCCCCTTTTTTCACCCCTTTTTCATCCCCCATCCAAATGTTAAGGGTTAGGGTAGGGTAGGTGTAGGGTAGGGGTAGGTGTAGGGTAGGTGTAGTAAATAGGCAGGTAAGTAGGTAGATCGGGACAGGACAACGTCTGTCGGGTCAGCTAGTATTTTATAAAGATAAAAAAAATAGGGAACCGTAAGAAAATTTATGTGGACGAAGTCGCGGGCAAATACATACAAATACATACTACAAATAAGTAAAATTTAAGTGTCGGTTTGTAATGCCAACATAATACCTTTTTACTAAATGTATATAAAATCAGAAAGAGTCAAAATCAAAGCATTTCAACTATTTACAAGCACTTTTAAATTGTCAAAGAGTCACTTAGTTGGTCAGAAAGTTGAAGCTAGCTAGTTGCTTGTTCCAAAACATAGGGTAGGTCTCTATGGAGAAGAATGAGCAAGAAACTCCACGGGCACCCTTTTTAATAAAGTTTTTACAATATCCTGGTTACATTATTCTTGTTGCTTC
Organism: Charanyca ferruginea; assembly: GCA_947361185.1. NCBI lineage: Eukaryota > Metazoa > Arthropoda > Insecta > Lepidoptera > Noctuidae > Charanyca > Charanyca ferruginea. The sequence goes on along the minus strand of OX376059.1, from coordinate 11,087,575 downwards.
TATGTGGAGACAATGTAGTGAAGAGCAATCCAAAACATTTAAAAATAAAATAAATTAAGATAAAGCTATGGCAGTTAACCGACCGATCTCAACTGACAGCGCCCGTTCACGAATATGGCGCGCGGATCAGCACCATTTAGCTCTACCATTTTGAACGGAACCGAATGACCTAACCCACACGCCCGCGCCACCATCAGCGAGACATTTGAGTGAGCATGCTGCATGACAATGCTCTCAACCGCTATGCTCATTTCATGTCAAACACATAGGTACTTACATTCTGTCAAGAAAGTACCGGGAATGAATCATTTGAAAAGCTCATTTAAGGGCAAGGGCGTCGCCAGCCGATGGCCCAGGGGGGGGCAAGTTGACATGTGGAGGATGAGAAACGCATGAATTTTAATTACAGTCAAAAGCACATGAAGCTTTACACTGCAAGTGCGTGTCTTACCCCTACGGCGACGGTACTAGCGGTAGCGGTACGTAGCTACGTAGCTACGCCAATGATTGTACAGTCAAGAGATCTGGTGATCAGGGGCTCCGGTGAAAAAAAGTTGGGGCCCTATCTAAACTGGTTAGGTTTTATTTTATCAAGTAAAAACGTAAAAACATATATGAAAGAAAAGAAAGGAGGTTTATGAAATGACTTTGCTTATTTGTGCTAAAATAAATTGGCAATTTCCGCTTAAATGCATACAGACTGGAGGCCGTCCTGATATCAAATGGAAGCGCATTCCAGAAAGTAATGGACTGGATATGATATGAAAGGATGAATGAACAAAATCAGAAGTATGAGAAGGGCAAACTAAGATAAGATTGTTAGAAACCGCAGATTCCTAACGTGTGAAGAACACAGATATTGAAAGTGGGACATTAGATAAGAAGGAATAGAGCAGGGAGGAAAGCGTTGTCAACGTACGCAAACTTCATCTTTGGCGAATAGGCAACCATTTTAGCACGGACCTGTAGCTTGACACTTGGTCATATTTCCCAACCTAAACTTGATCGTTATAGTCATGTATAAATGACAAACTAAAATGTGCCCAGTACCCCACAGTCACGACAACATGACAGACTTCTATACGTAATTCCATAGAGTATGTAACTTACAAGTAACTTGGCGCCGCGCCAAGGTTCCGTCTTTGCTTTATTGACGTGGCAGTCAAAAGGTTTATCCAGCTTATCCAGCAAGACCGCGTTCAAGTCAAAGTAGCATACTGTGCTGTACCTCCTCGCCATACGAACCACTGTCGTCGTCCAAGGAGCAGGGGGACACCTAAGCTGAACCCTCTGTACAGGAACATGTCTGTCGTAGAGAGCAAGGACATCGGTCCTTGACGGACGACCAACTGCGTTTCTTCAATCGATCGCGATTGAAGAAACGCAGCAGGGCCTGTAGACAAAATCCCTTTTCTGTTAGCGTTAACGCCAACGGAAAAACAAATTGTATGGAGTTGACGTTTGCTTACGCGATGTCACGTGATGCAAATAAGTCAAATCCATACAATTTGACTTTTCCGTTGGCGTTAACGCTAACAGAAAGGAATTTTGTCTACAGGCCCTGGTCGTCTTCGGTTGTTGTAGCTGCTGCAAGGCGTCCCTAATCGAGTTTCGGCATTCTCATTAGAATGAAAATGATGATGATTTGGTTTTTTGATTGGTGAATATTCTGATACATCCTGACGTAACTTTTCCATATTCACGAGCGTAAAATAACGCGCATGGAGACCTTTAGGAACCGGTTCAGTTTTTAGAACATTCGAGAAGAAAATGAGGTCATGGTGGGAAAAGCCAGGTGCAGAATACTGACCATGAGTGGACACAAGAAAGAGAGAGGTCGTTAAGACTAAGTCAAGCCACGTATCATCCCCTGAGATATAATAAAAATGAGTAGGTTGCAGATGAAGAACATTGAGACTACCAGACTCGTTGATATGTAGGAGTTTAGGGAAACGAAGGTTTGCGTGCGCAAGGTCTGTGTTGAAATCACTCATGATGACACAATGTGCATGCTCTGACCCTACAGATTCTCAAGTTTGAAAAAGTAGTCAACGGCGAGCGGATAATGGACAAAACAAGTAGGATTTTAACACATTTAAAATGGATTTCCAGAAAGAGATGAGTGGAAGCACTGTAAAGTGAAGGAGAAGAAGCAATGATTTTGAAAGGAAAATCTCTACGAAGATAAATAGCAATATCACTTCCTCCCTTTCCAATTGTATCATTACGGATAAGAACCGGGAAGAGGGTAGGTTGTAGAGAGATAAGTTAACTTTCAGAAATCAGAACGGCGTGAACGTAGACGTCAGAAAAGGTCTGTGGTAGTGACTTGACACACTTTGATCATTGATATGACAAACATTAACAAACAGGCTTTCTGTTGACTGAAGCTCCGACGCACTAAGTCACCAAGGGTGTCGGTTAATGAAAAAAAATTTGCTTTAGCGGAAGAATTAAAGGAAGCATTGGCAGAGTAAACGGAATCATTTAAAATAAAAATACCTATAAATTTGAAAAATTGAAGTACCACGCAAATTCATGTATCGGTGGCCTAACAGCTGATTGGTTTAAGTGGCTAGAAACAAGAACCTACACGATATAACAGAAAGAATTTGTATTTATGTTCTGAAGGTGGAAGAACTTTTCGCTAGGTCAGTTCGGGGTTTGCTGGCAAGGTGCTGAGGGGCTCCCTGAGCTTCGAGGCCCCGGTGAACCTCACCGCCTAGCCCTTCGATAGCTACGCAGTTATTATTAACAGCACATAGGTATTATATTTATTAAGAATTTGGGACAAAATATAGGATAAAGGAATAAAAAAATATAAAAGCTTTTTACAAAAAAGACTACCGCCTTCAAAAACTAAAAAGTGAAAAATAACTTTAGCACAGAACACGCATTGACTTTAGTTTCGAAATTCAGTGGCTTTGTTCTGTTTGTTGTTTTGTATTGCCACGGACTTCCGAAACTAAAGTCAATGTGTGTTCTGTGCTAAAGTTATTTTTCACTTTTTAGTTTTTGAAGACGGTTGTCTTTTTTGTATAAAGCTTTTTATTTTCCGCTTTTTAGTATCTCCTTCTCATCCAAATCTATTAAGAAGAGATTGAAAGTTAACTACTCCAAAGATTAAAGAAACTAAAACGTCGTCTATGTAAATTTTTTGGGTATTTGTTGATTTTTTCAAAAAGTGCCGAATCAATTTCGATAAAATTTATATGGGCCCACTCCTGAAGCATACCTTATTCATAAAAAAAAGAATTTTCAAAATCGGTTTACATTTGCCGGAGAAATCGCGTAACAAATCGCGAACATACTTAATGCAAATTTAAGACTTATACGGTTTTCTCATGGATGCCAATGTCAGAACTGGACTAAATTAAATTTAAATGGGACCACACGTGAAGCACCAGCTTTCAAATAAAGAAAGAATCATCAAAATTGGTTCACCCAGTCCAAAGTTATCAGGTAACAAACATAAAAAAAAAAAAAATACAGACGAATTGATAACCTCCTCCTTTTTTGAAGTCGGTTAAAAGTAATTTGGAAACAATCAAATTAATGGTCAGGTGCAAGATTTTAATAATGAAGAATTCAAAGGACATCTTTCTTTGATTAAGTTAACTATTCTTTTTTTAGTCTCTAGGGGGGGGCACCTGCCCCTACCTGCCCCCCCCCTGGCGACGCCCTTGTTTAAGGGGATTGTCTAAATTCTTTTTGACGCTAAGTTGGCACAACTGTCCTCTTTATTCAAGCGGAGTTCGATCGTCAATGGTCATTCGTAATGATGGGTAACTCGCTTCAAATTGCAACTCGGTTAACTCGGTTTGAAAATTAAAGCAAATTGGTTTGCAAACCGATTCAAATCGATTTGGGGCCAAACCGAAGAAAGACACAAATATAATACAAATTGTGATACTATACTATACTATACATGTATTATAGAATACTTACTTAATACTGGATCCAGTGTCGCCAAACTCACTCATTTGCAAATTAAAATTGTACTTGCAATACACAAAAAAAAGATGATATAATTGGCTACAAATAATAAACGCAACTTTGGCGAACAGCTTATTTATTGTTGTTCGAAATTAAATCGTATCACAACTGACGAACGTTGCTATTATTTTACATCTCAAAATCACTAAAGAGATTTTTTCCATCTAACAATCCAATTCGAGCAATGTCCTACTAGTTCAGCTATTCGACGCTAGAGAGCGCTGTTACCAAATTACTTAACATGACATCTATTGTTACTATAAATAGATGTCATTTTCGCATGCATCTGTTATTTATATTTCTATTCAATGAGAGATGTGGTCAAGTTATCGATAATTTGTACTGATACTTTAAAAAATACATGTTATTGTTTTATCGACACGAAGTATTTGCATTAATGTGCCCCATCCCTAAACGAGTAGCGTCGAAGTTTCTACAATTTATGCCACGTAAAACGATTACAGTCAAGACAGCGAGCAAGCTAATTTAGACTTTAGTGAATGGACATAAGGTAGTTTTTAGTTTGCATCAAAGTAAAAATATGGTATTGTCAATAAAAATCGATTATATTGAAATATATGAAAGTTTTATACTTTTTGGTGATACGATATACCTCTGCAAGAAACATTCTTTGACCTGCTATCATTTTTGCATGTAAAAATTGCACAATAAGGCATGGTTGATTTTTTTTTCTTACGTGCAATATTGTGCGATATGTCACGTCGCAGCAAGTAGTTGATCGCGACTGAATCAATGTTGATCTTTTCCACATAATTGTGCCACACGTTCGATGGCTGCGTGGCACTTCCACTGGTTTTTATTATTCCGTGTTCTGTTTGTTTACAGTGCGCCATTTTGTCCGTTCATGTCAACTGTGTTTTGCGATTTTTACTAGGTGTAGTTAAAAATATCGAATAAATAATCAACCGACTTCAAAAAAGGAGGAGGTTATCAATTCGTCTGTATTTTTTTTATGTTTGTTACCTGATTTGTTTGGACTGGGTGAACCGATTTTGATGATCCTTTTTTTATTTGAAAGCTAGTGCTTCCCGTGTGGTCCCATTTTAATTTGGTCCAGTTCTGACAATAGCATTCATGAGAAAACCGTATAAGTCTTAAATTTGCATTAAGTATGTGCGCGATTTGTTACGCGATTTCTCCGCCTAACGTAAACCGATTTTGAAAATTCTTTTTTTTTTATGGATATGGTATGCTTTAGTTTAAAATTTATATGGGACGTAGTCCCATATAAATTTAGTTCTTTCTTTAGTTTTTTTTTAGTTTTTTCTTTAGTTTCGGAAGTCGGTGGCAATATAAAACAACAAACAGAACAAAGCCACTGAATTTCGAAACTAAAGTCAATGTGTGTTCTGTGCTAAAGTTATTTTTCACTTTTTGAAGGCGGTTGTCTTTTTTGTAAAAAGCTTTTTTTGTCTTAAATGTTGCATTGCAAATAGAATTTCGTGTGCAGAAGCACTGAAAATGTTAGATAAGGCTTTCAGTGAATTGACTTTATCAAAAACACGTGCGTATGAGTGGTATAATGCATTTATATTAAACATGGGACGGGTACCCGATTTAAGTCCGGTACCCGACGGATCCGGCAGTTTTTAGGATCCGGCTGGGTACCTAACGGGTAATATGGCCGGGCATTGCTGGATAATTTAGTGAAGGAAAAATAATGACTAAAATATTAATTGGAAAAACATTTATTATGCAAAATACAAATGGTTCTAATATATTTAGTATTTGTAATTTAAAATTGGCAAATTATGATGTAAAAACACCAGGTTCTCAGCACGATTGGTCAGCCTTCACAACATAATGTCCAAACACCTGACTTTTTTGTACTATTGGAAGAGTTAGACATGTTTTTTATTCAATTAAATTACCACAACAAAACAAAACGAAATATTCCGGGCTCAGGTCCGCGCGAGCGGGTAGGTAAGCAAAATGCACGCGGCACAGCATGTCAGCGCTGCCGGGTACCCTGCGTTAGCAATGCCGGGTACCCGGCTAAACCACTACCCGTCCCACGTCTAATTTAAATGTGGTCGAGATGAAAACTTCGAAAATTCGAAAAAAATGCACCCGTACGAAGCTGGGACGGGCCGCTAGTAGGTAATGAATAAATGGCTCCTGTAAAATAATAATAAGAATAACGGTAAGTACACGTTATTCATGTCAATAACAAAGAGTAAGAAAATACATGTACAATATTGTGCATGAAAATTTAGGCATGAGTTACTGCAAACTGGTAAGGTTCATAATTGGTTTATTGTAAATAATTTAGTATTCAATGCGAAGAAAAGTAAACGCATAAGATTCGCTTTACCTTATAGTCTTTGGCTTTACCGAATGTTAAAAGTAAGTAAGTAGTATTTTTCACGCCGCACTGTAACCTAATTTTAGGCTGTTCTAGATATCCTATATCATAATGCCGTAGGTACTAGTTTCAGCCTTCCTAATTATTGTTACATATAAACGGCCATATCTAGTAAACCGACCGATGAATATGTTCAGTTTTTATCTGTTCACACCGGTACCTACTACTCATATCGTAATGCCGTACCTACTAGTTGTTGCAGCATTCTTAGTAGTCGTTTAATTTTGGTAACCATAACTCATCTTTGAGCAGCGATACGTAGTCAGTTGGCCACCCATATGCAGACAGCCCGTCACCATTCTAGCCAGAGGGTCACACCCACCAAATACTGTTTCAGTCAAAGATATAAGAAATATCTATGGGTTCAACCCGGGTCCATATTGGCTCACCTAAAGTTCTTTACCCGAAATTGTACTTCCTAAGGATTTGTAATCCGAATGATCACTCTTCCTAAAATTTTTCATCCTAAAGTTTTTATTCATACTATTTGTAGTGCTACCGGCGATGTTCATAACACTCATGTTTCCGAAAATTGTTATTAATAATATCATTAATGTACATATATTTAAACTCCTACTGTTTTTTATCATAACGCTTCTGTCCCTAAACATAATTACCATAATATTTTCACTCATACTCGGAAAGAAACATTTACCAAGTGTAATAAAAAATATATGTGGGTAGAATGAGGGTATGATTATTATTTGGGGGTATGCTTTACATAACGTACTGAGTTGTGTCTATTGCTAAGTTCAAACCTACTGCGCGTGCGTGCAAGCAAGCATGCAGCAGGCAAGCAAGCATGCAGCATACAAGCAAGCATGCAGCATACAAGCAAGCATACAGCGCGCAAGCAACCATGCAGCATGCAAGCAAGCAAGCATGCAGCGTGCAAGCAAGCATGCAAGCAAGCAAGCATGCAGCATACAAGCAAGCATGCAGCATACAGGCAAGCATGCAGCGTGCCAGCAAACATGCAGCGTGCAAGCATGCATCATGCAAGCAAGCATGCAACATGCAAGCGAGCATGCAACATGCAGCAGGCATGATTTCTGTCACGGCTCCGGCGTTGCGGGGCTCTGGCGGTCCCACGCGAGCTTATCGTCGCAGATGGCATTCACGCTCACCACCGCAGCTTCGGCTTGCTGGCCGGCTTCGCCGGCCAGCCTCAGCCACGGCGGCGGGCGTTAAAACCACCTGCTCCTCAGCTCGCGGGCCGCCTCGCCCCTCCGCGCCTACGCATATTTAAATTACACTCTAGGGTTAGGGCAGACAAGACTACGTGGAGTCGGTTTCGCAGCGATTCGTTTCTGTCATTAACTTTTGTAGCACAACATATTCACTTTTTAAGACAATATTTTAGTTATTGTCTATTATATATTTTTGTTGAAATAAATTCCATGGAAAAATACACTGAACAAACAATATTGGTTAAAAAATAATTCTACTGTTTGATAAGTTTGTTATACAAATAAATGTGAATATGAATTCATTGAATTGTGTTTCTGTGAAATATGTTTCATTGAAGTAAATAGTCTTTGGAACAATATTAGTCGAAATAAAATTACAAGAACCAAATATGATATGAAACATTTTCTGGAAAACGAAATTCTATAAAATTTCTGCCTGCGAAACAAGGGGACACCGTTATACATGTTATGTGAAAATAAAGTTACGCAAAGTTAATGTATATAGTACTGATTATTATGAATAAAAAGAAATGTAAACTAAAAAGATATGACTTTGAATAATAGTGTAAAAGATGGTTATGTTGAGAAAATATAGGAAAACAAATAAAAGTATAATAGATGTTTATTGCTACTGACATTATGAAGTTGAATGCTTCGGATTATGAACATTAGCGACAGAGTAATTAGGAATTGTGATTGTTAGGATGAAAAATGTTAGGAAGAACATTTTCGGATTTCCAATTATCGGAGTTAAAAATTTAGGTGAACTTTGGCGCACCCGTTCAACCCTCCTAGCCATAGTTACCAAAACTACGGCTATCTCTTATAATAAATTGACAACATTTCGATCTTGTGTAACCATGGTTTTGAATACAATTTCAGCCCTACGATGCTGAGTACAGCGCATGCGTGGCAGACAGTTCTTCATGGAATGCAAGTTTTAGTGAGTTATATGTTGATGCTGGTATTCATGACATACAATACATGGTTATGTGCTGCTGTGGTCCTGGGATCAGCAACTGGTTACTTCCTATTTGGCTGGCGTGAATCTGTTGTAGTCGACTTTACAGAACATTGCCACTGATACACACTAAAATATCTATGATTTGTGAACCAGACTAGTATTATTTTCTTAATTTTATTTTTATTCATGTAACCTTGCCATTTGAGCTCAAAATATTTTACAAGTATCATGGAATATTTTATCATGTTTTAAGAGGAAAGCCTTGATATAAGTACTTTGAGCATCATTTATACCAGTTATTATATACTATTTAGGAACATATATCTATATACTTAGGTAAATGTAAAAAATATAAAGCTTTGGACATGATTTTGTTTACTTTTTACTAATTACACAACTTCCTATATCTTACATATAATACTAGCAACCCGACCCGGCTTCGCATGGGCCTATAGCCTTCCTCGATAAATGGACTATCCAACACAAAAATAATTTTTCAATTCGAACCAGTAGATCCTGAGATTAGCGCGTTCAACCAAACAAACAAACTCTTTAGCTTTATAATATTAGTATAGATTCTTCTGTGCGTGTGTACCTATGAAAGTGAACTCCTAAACGGCTGGACTGATTTTGATTACATTTTTTGTGTATGTTCCAGTAGATCGAGAATGGTTTAGATTCACAATAGGACCCGGTAGGTGACGCTGCGGGCGAGTTGTAGGACTTTTTTATTTTAAGGGCAGGACAACGTCTGCCAGGCCCGCTAGTCATAAATAAAAAAATATCGTGTCATAGTATTTATTTGTCACCGAACTTCTCCGAAATAGCTTGACCGATTTTTATGTAATTTTTTGTGTGTATTTGGTAGGTCTGAGAAAGCTATTTTTTTTATTAAGTAGTCAGCTAGTAATTTATAATACTATAGAGCTCGATTTTTCTTAACAGTATTTTTAACAGTGCGTGGTCTCCATTCGATAACTTTGAGGCTCCATCGGCCACTGTTCTGCATGCTATGTGCCCTGCCCCTTTCCACTTCAACTTGCTGATTCGCTGAGCTGTCGTATTTTGGTTCGTCTACGGATTCCAACTTGCCCAACACGTCACGATCGGCTATAGGCACTGCTGACAACAAAACGTTACACGGAACATTTTTATTCGATTATTTCCGATCAGTCGAGTTCGAACAAAAACTCACACTAGACCCTCAGTAACACCGACGGTACCGTGGATAGGAGGGTCGTCCTCGTCAAGTTCCGTCTGAGTCCGCTTGAATATGCCGAAAAAGTACATCAAAACCGGCATGACCCATCCGTTGGAGGCGCGCACCTTGTTTCCGTCTGATAAAAGACTATTTAACACTTTATTCAGGCGACCAAAAAAGCGCTCCCTCAACGATTGTTTCATCATCATCATCATTTCAGCCGAAAGACGTCCACTGCTGGACATAGGCCTCCCCCAAGTGGCGCCACATTGACCGGTCCCGTGCGACTCGCATCCAGCGGATCCCCGCAACCTTTACCAGGTCATCGGTCCACCTAGTGGGAGGCCTTCCAACGCAACGTCTTCCGGTTCGCGGTCGCCACTCTAGAACTTTTCGGTCCCATCAGCCATCTGTTCTGCGAGCAATGTGCCCTGACCACTGCCACTTAAGTTTGGCAATTCTTCGGGCTACGTCGGTAACCTTGGTTCTCTTGCGGATATCCTCATTTCTGATTTTATCACGCAAGGAAACTCCGAGCATAGCCCTCTCCCTATTTTGCCCTTTGGGTGACTTTAAGCCTTCTGATGAGGCCCATTGTGAGCGACCACGTTTCGGTCCCGTATGTAATCACTGGCAGCACACACTGATCATAGACTTTCGTCTTGAGACACTGCGGTAAGTTGGACGAGAAGATACCACGCAACTTTCCGAACGCTGCCCAGCCGAGTCGTATTCGACGATTGACCTCTTTCTCGAAGTTAGACCTACCTAACTGGACCGTTTGTCCCAGGTAGACATAATCGTCTACAACTTCGAGTGTAGAGTCTGCGATCTTGATAGGAGTGGGTGTTACATGGGCATTCAACATGACCTTGGTTTTGTCCATGTTCATTTTAAGACCCACCCTTTCGGAAGCTCTACTGAGGTCATCGAGCATTGTACTGAGGTCCTCCATGGTCTCAGCCATGACCACTATATCGTCGGCAAACCGAAGGTGAGAGGTGTACTCGCCATTGACGTTGATGCCTAGCCCGCTCCAGTCCAGAAACTTGAAGACATCCTCCAATGCAGCGGTGAACAGTTTCGGAGATATGACGTCTCCCTATCTCACACCTCGCTGCAGAAGGATAGGTTCCGAGGTCTGGTTCTGAAATCGGACTGACATGGTGGCGTTTCTGTATAGACTCTTCAACACCTCGATATACCGATAGTCGATTTGGCACCGTTGGAGAGACTGCAGTACAGCCCAAGTCTCGATCGAGTCAAATGCTTTCTCGTAGTCCACAAACGCTAAACAGAGAGGCAGGTTATACTCTTCGGTCTTCTGTATAACCTGCCGCAGCGTATGTATGTGGTCTACGGTGCTAAAGCCTTTTCGGAAACCGGCTTGTTCGGGAGGCTGGAAGTCGTCAAGCCGATTATTTCACATTTTTATTATTAGTATTAACTAACCGACCCGTTAAAACAAAAAAAAATTAATTGACGTTGTCTTGTCAATAAAATTGTTTTTTCGAACTAGGGAGACCCTGTACTATGGGTGTCAGACAGCTGATATACATGCACAAATACATTTAAATACATCTATAAACAACACCCAGACACAAGGCAAACACGAGTGCTCATCACACAAATATTTACCCTGGGCGGGAATCGAACCCGCAACGCTGCGCAGCAGTCAATAGCTCAGCCACTGCGCCAACCGTGTCGTCTATAATAAGTATAATAAGACGTAATAGCAATAGTTTCCACCCAAATGTTTTTGTATTTATTATTTTTTATATTTCTTTTTATTCTTCTCTTTTACTAAATTAGTTTTGGTATATTTATAATAATTTTCTAAGGGCATAAAATTATAATGACCAATGAATTAAGGATGGTAACTTCTGCAACACAGTTTTTACTGCAGGAGTTAGGGTTTTTTTTTTATCTGTAACACTAGCTTGGGAGTCAGGGACTTCCAGGTTTTGTGTATTTTTTTTAATGTAAATAAATTATTAATTATTATTATTTATTATTATTATAATGTGTGTCCGATAAATAATAATAATAATAATTATTTACTGATAGAGTTCTGATCGTCAACAGTGTTGAAGATGGGGTTATTATTGTACTTTTTGACGGGGTGATAATCTTTAATAAATAAACAATTGCCAAATTGTCAGATACTCACCTGCCGTCTGTCATCTGTCATTGTCACGTTTATTAAATATGCCCTTGGTACAAAGGGTGGGGAGGTACTATTCTACTAGCTAGACTAATGAAACAGTAGTTTAGTAGATCACTTATATTTGCATTTATTTCCATCAGGATGCCTTAGGTGACAGTGTTTTTTAAGATTTGAGCTACTGTTACATCTATAGCTGCAATGGCCACATTGGTATGGTTTCTCAGCTGTATGTATTCTTTTATGAGCTTTCAAAGAATTAACAAAATTTGTCCTAAAAGAACATCTGTCACACAGATAGGGCTTTTCATTTGTATGCACCCTTTTGTGTTTTATGAGATTTGATAACAATTTACAAGAATAACTACAGTTAGGAAAGCCACATGAAAGTTGCTGATGTGAAGACAGACTCTTTTTGTGTTCTGCAACACTGCAGCTCCTGAAAACAATCAATAGTTTTATGTTCAGCTACAACACATGTTACTTGGAAACAGGAAAGAGTGCAATACACAGGTTACCTATATGAGCAAGTTTGAAACACACAATCTTCAGATTTATTTGTTTCAACAATATTTTGTGATTGGTCATTTTGGCTTGTGGAATCATCTTCAACAACAATAGTCTTGGTTTTCATTTCTAATAGCATCTGAGCTATTATAGATTGTGGTTGTGGCCCAAATTTTATAATATTTACTGTAGCTGGTCTTCCTCCCTTATTTAATTTCTCACCATTACTTACTGGTGATGGTTCTGGACAAAGCAATGGATTTTTCTCATCCATAATGTTAGAGAATTAATGATCACAAGTAATTTTCAATCCGCTACTAGCTATTCTGCTACTTCGCTTTATATAATAGAAAGTGATGTAGGTAGCTGAATGCGTATTTAAGGTTTATAAATTCGTTGACAGACCTAGCAATTGTCTTGTACCTAACTAAGAACGAATTTTTGGTTCGTATAAATAAATTAATATCAAACACACTCCATTTCAATGGACGAACACAAATGACTCCTCAACTTCAACTCTTCATGGCTTTTGTGGGAGACTCGTCCATGGGCACAACAAAATAATTCAATCATTATAATAATATGTTCTCATGCCTACGTGATCCATATCCATTTATTATCCATCCACGCACAGTAGTTTATCTCTATTTTGTGCCGTAGACGAGAGCCGAGAGAAAAGAAAACTAAACAAATTAAACAACAATAATACAACAAACAAGATCCTAATCAATCATATCCGAACGAATGAATGAGAATGAGATGAGATTCTGGATTCAGATTTTTATGAGATTATTAAGATTGTCAATTTTGACAATGACATTGACAACTTCTCTTCTCCCAATGACGTATTAAATCATATGGACTTGGCATACCTACAAAAAAAACGTGTATACCTACACTTTACTGAGCGGATAAAATGGCGGATAATAGAGTAGTCCCTACGATCGATAGGTCTATAAAATAACATCGATAATAGATTGTAAGAATGTTTTCTTAGTGTCACGCACTCACGGTACAATATCTACGGGTAAAAATACCCCAAATCTAACATAGGTAGGTGTTTCATTAGTGGTAGACCGCGAAATCCATTTTTTTTTACGTTTTTTGCAATTTGCAGGCCAGTGTCAGGTTGTATCTTGAACAAAATATGATTCGCGACTTTATAGATATGTGTTTACAGAATTATATTCATTAGAATCATTAATATATCTCTTTAAGTGAGATGCACTTTTTCATAAAATAACAAATCTATTTTAGAAATATGTATTACATAATCTAATGATTATAATTCTGTAAATACGTACCTTTTCTGTAAAAGGTACGTATTTACAGAATTATAATCATTAGATTATGTAATGTATGTATGTTATTAGACTGTTCTAACACTACACCACACCCGAATTCATATAAGGTAAATGCGCAGTGGTAGACCGTGAGACGAGTGAGTGAGTAGACCTAAGTTAGAAAACTTGAGGTTTTTTACCCGACTACGGCAAAGCCAAAAGGAGGGTTATGATTTTGACCGGTATGTATGTATGTATGTTTGTTTGTTCCCTCGTAACTTCTATACTACTTATCATTACATGACAAATGAGGTGTCGTTAGAAGCGTCTCAGTTGTCCGCTGGTTACAGGGTAGGTGACGTGTCACCAAATCCAATATCGCGCCCTCCAGGGGATGTGAAGTCGTTATCGAAAAAAAAAATGTTTTCGCACAGTATCGACATGGGTATCAAATTAAAGGGCTTGATGAGCACATTTGAAATATATATACATTATATATCTTTTACTAGCTACTTTGTCTGTTTTTAACAGTGTCAACATGGATATCAAATGAAGAGGCTTAATGAGTAGGTACATTTGAAATTCACTCGCTACTTTGCTTTTATTATTATATCAAATAATTAAATAGACTTATTCCTTCAAATAATATAATCCCCAAAATAGTGTAAATAAAAAATAAGTTAAAAATAACTAAAACCCGACTACGACAAAATCGCGCAATGAAAAGTATAAATCAAGAACAATATTCATTTGACCGATATTTTCGAAATTTTTAAGTAATAGCCGTGGTCGTATGCCACCTGCGGTTGTTTCACACAATCTTTATTTGCTAGGTGGCATACGACCACGGCTATTACTTAAAAATACGACCACATAAGGTTTGCGATGTAAAAAAGAAATCAGATCTCATGTAGAGCCAAGCTTCTGAATCTACACGGCCTATAACTAACTAACTCTATCGACCCTAACTTCACAAATTCTACATATCAGTAAAAATGTATGGCTTGGCTGTTTTTGTTTTTGGTGGGATTTCAGTTCTTTTTGTAAGTTGCTAGGCAGTCTTTTTACCAAATTTCGGCTTTCTAGCACTTCAGGAAGTACCCTAACATTTTGAAGTCTTATACAAACTTTCACCCCCCATTTAATCAATAATAACTAAAGTTATAAAGTTATAAGTTTATGAATTTTTTTGTTGGTTGTATACTAAACTTAGATTACATACCAAATTTCAGCTTTCTAGCACTTCAGGAAGTAGCCAAACATTGTGATGATCATCAGTGTGTCAGTGAGTGTGTCAGTGACGAAATCGGTGTATTTTAGATATCAATAAAATCTAAAGTATTAGAGCTATTCAATTGAGACTTTGTATGTTTAATTAGTCCATTATGGACATCATATCCTGAGAATATGAACTATCTGGTACATCGGAAACCAACTCTATGAGGGTTAAAAAAAAACGACGAAACACTTCGAGAAAAGGTAGGTAGTGCCCTTGCGCTTCGCTTGGCTCGTCTTGGCGGGGGCACTGCCGTGCCCCCAGATTTTTGTCACGTATCAACAATCAAGGATCAACAATGTTGATCTTGTGATACGTGACTGAATTTTCCTACGTTTTTTGCAATTTGTTACACAGCTACAAATTGCAAAAAAACGTAGGAAAATTTGAATTTCACGGACTTTATTGACGGAACCACCATAATTAATATTTTTGAAGTTAGTTTCCAACACCAAACTTTTCTAACATACAGATGATAGTGGGCTTTCATTAAAAGTCAACAATGATAAAGTATATAGGTATATTCAAACAAAAAAAAATAAACAAAATTAATCTCATTCATTTCTGAACAATACAATTTTGTTCAGGTAATTTCTATGTGATATTGTTTCAGTAGATTTCTTCCCATAATATTTGTATCTCAAATTCATGTAAACCTCTATTACACTTTTAATTTATAAATATTTATGATTCGTATCATGTTCACAGTCCCCAGAATCAAATAAATTATTTGGTTCGGCATAGTAATCCACGAAAAACTTAAAAACATACAAATAGTAATTTTCCTCTCTGTCTTTTACATGTAAAACAGCTTTTAATATTTTTTCGACATTTTTTAAAATATTTACAACGTCTTTCGAAGGATAAACCAGACCACCCCGAGATTTTAAAGTAATTAAACTTGTTTTATAAAGCTCAGAAACTCCAAAAAGAAGTTTGTGACAAGTTTCGCATTTTAGTGAACGTGACAATTTTCTAGCCACAAAGCCAGCAATGTAAGTTAATACACTTTCTGTATATCCTGAAAGATTACTGTATATACAATCAAGGAACTCTTCATACAAATCGCTATCATCCTCCGGAATTTCTACAAAGGATTTCTTTTCTGTTAAATTATTTATAGTAGTGACTGGGCCAACTTTACTGGAACAAGTTAATATATTAATTTGCTCCAGAGGAATACAGCTGCCGACACCACCATCGCGAATTTCAGCTCTTATTAAAAGTCTCTTAAACGCAGCTCTGAACTGGACTGCATTCGGATTATTATTAAATCCACCACGAGCTCTGATGGCAGAAAAAAACAATTCCAAGTGATCCTGGCTCACTTTATACATAGGAAGATATTTTAATACTTTCATTTCTCCAACTAAATATTTAAATAACTGGATGGTACTCTGCATGTTTATAATCAAGCCAATAAATCCAGTCTTTCTACGGGAACAAATGACTAACTGACCAGATTGCAGCTTTAAATTGCGAAAGTAAGAAATGGCTCCTTCAAACAGCGCTTCTATAAGTCCAATGTTTTCAGGGCATACAGCTTTTTTCCAGCCCGGCGGTCGAACTGAGTGACTGTTCAAGACGTCAAACACATTGTTTACTATTCGTATGAAGTTGATTGTCGCTGTAGAACCTTCAAATTTCTTAAGCTTTAATTCATTCTCGCAGTAGTGCAAGGCGTCTGCGACTGAATTACTCAACAGTTGAGTGGCCAAACGGACCTTCATTTTTTGTTTGTCAAACATCAAATGTGCCTTTGTCAACTTAGTCGCCATGTGCAAACCTTCACAATCTTGCAGTCTTAATAATTCCTCCAAATAATTGAAATCAATTTTCCTGCCAAAACTATCAAAAAATACCTTCATTTCTCCAAAAGCGTTTCGGATCAGTTTAATAGTATGACATGGATCTATAAAAATGTGCATTCTATTTTCACCTGTTTTGAATGTGGTAACATTTTGATCCTTCAGGAGATCACAGCCTAGTGAACAAAACATGCTGAAATTTGCAGCAGGTCCGTCACATGTTATGCTCACTATTTTGGCACCCACCTCTTCACACCTTCGGATACACATTTCCACTAAAGTCGATTTTTGTTCGCCTGTTAGAGACGTGATAAAAAAATATCCTACAGGCAGTTTCCATCTTCCATTTATACAATTCAGTAATATCACGAGGCACTGATTGGCGACATCGAGGGCATCACTGTCGCAATCCATACCGCAGTTTACACGTCCATAATATTTTTTGGTTTGCGGATCCCAGCACAGCGACTTTCTTATTGCCATTTCATCAAACATTAATGCGCATAGTACTGGCAAATGACTACTTTGAACTTTTGCTTTTAAAGTATCAAATGCTTCACTGCAAAAGCCAGGCTCAGCATTTATGTGTTGATACCATTTACTCAGGGTACGTGGATGTGGAAGACAGGTATTATAAGTATTACGCACAAACTCATAAGCTTTCGGGGAAAAGAAATTTAAGGTGAGAGCAAATTTTCTGATTTCTTCAGAATATTGCCTCTCTAATGGCAAACCCTTAGATTTTGCAACTTGCCTTTTTAAGAAGTCTTGGGGTCCTGCACATTCTGCAAGCAAAGCTTGGGATTCTGAGTTTAATAAATTTCTTTCCTTTAAATCTTTGACAATATTACTAAAATGAGCAATTTTTTTCGTCTGTCTTCTAACTTTCTCATTAAGTCTCTTTATCTTCTTGGACTGTTTTTGACATTTGTCCTTTAGTTTCTTTATCATTGTAAATGTGTGTATCTGAAATCAAATAAAAGTAAGCTTTAATAGATACTGAAGTCAAGTGAGAGATATCTCCCACCCAATTCAGTTGATGAAATGTTATCATTGAGATCAAATTCGCAAATAATGATGATAAAAAAACTGAAGCTAATCATACCGATAAATCTGGTGTAGCGGAGGTGCTAGCGGCTAAATCTGGCGTAGCGGAGGTGCTGGCTGCTAAATATGGCGCAGCGGAGGTGCTAGCAGGTAAATCTGGTACAGCAGAGGTGCTAGCGGCCAAATCTGGCGCAGCAGAGATGCTGGTAACTAAATCTAAGCCAGTGGATGTGCTAGGGGCAAAATCTATGCCACTGCTCTTTAAAATCTCTCCAGGTTGATTTTGAATGGTAGGCACACAACCATCTTCAACCTGAAAATAACTCTATTATTAACATAAATATTAATAAAAATAGAAAAGCAGATACTCAAAAATAGTATGACTTCAAAAACAGTAGGATGACCTTACTGTTTTAATTACAAGAAAATTACCTTATTAGGAGCATCACATCCAGATATTGATTGTGAGTTTGTCTGATTTTGATTATTTTCAATTAAAATGCCAGACATATTTGATTGAATCACAGGCTGTAAACAAGCAATAAAATTATTAGTATTTTTGATGTTTCTTGATTTTATTAATAGGATTTTTAATTAATCATAAGAAATTAATTAATCCTAAGAACACACTGAAATACACTCTTTACTATTTTTCATTATTTTCTTTTCTCTATGTGTCCATTAGACAAGTATTGCAATAATGAAGACATCATCATAAAACATTATCAGCCACTACACTATCATGTTGGACAAAATTAACTCGCAATGTTACTTACCAATAAGGTTCGTGAAGGTAAAGCATCGTCACGTAATGTTACTTTATTCAGTGTCCGGTTAAAACATGATTCTTCAAAGTGAAGAGAACAAATATGAATTATTTTTGTTGACATCTTTACATTTTCAACACCAATTGTTTCCAACCAAATTTTCCTTTTTTCTTTATTAGCAGGCAGCCTAGAAAGTAAAACGTAAAACCAATAAAGAACCATAAAATAGCATTATCGATAAATATAAAAAATGTCGAATGCACAACTCTATCTCTTCATTATCAACATTACAAGAAAATGATTTCATGTTGAAAATACTGTTGAAAAAGGAAAAATTATGAATGCTTTACTGTTGAAACTCTAACGAATGCAGAATCTTTTGTTTATTATCTAAATCTAAAGATATTTTAGCTGAAAATTAAATACGTACTGGTGCAAAGTTATGTTCGGGTGATTTCTGCTTCTTTTGATGCCACACCCGATTATATTGCAATTGGGCATCTTGCTATTGACGATTTCCACTATAGAAACGAGTTCAAACACAATAACACAGCAAATTACTCCAAAATTCACAAATTATATCCACAGCTCAGGAGCATTTGACAGTTGACGTACTTTAACTTTGGTACCAAACAGCGAGCGGATTAAATGGCGACCGGCCGCAAATAGGTATTTCAATGACGCTAGGAATGAAGGGTTGCCATTATAGTAACTGTCAAAAACACTATTATCCTTTTTCACTTACGCAAAATTATGAAAGTTAAAAAGAGATGGCAATATTTTTATGACTTTGGCGTCCATAAGCCTCATATATGTATAACTATTTTTTCTATAGTCAAACATTTCAAGTCCATATGATTTATACGTCAGTGTCTTCTCCACACTCCACACTTGATAAGTAATAAAGATAATACAGAAGTTATTAAAGTGTAGATAGAATAGTAATAAATTAATAATCTACAATAATCTATACTAATATTATAAGTTTTGTATTTTTGTATGTTCCTAACGAATAAAATCAAAATCTACTAGATCAATTTCAAAAATTCTTTCACCATTAGCATGCAACATTATCCGGATTATCCCTGAGTAACATAGCATAACATAGGGATCCGTAAGAAAAATCACGCGGTACGAAGTCGCAGGGAATATGTTTCACCAAAACACCATTGACAATTTTTTTTGTTTACAACCAATGTTTCGTACACTATTTATTTCACAAACAATTTAATCCGCAAATGTTTTATAATAATTTTTGATATCATTCTTAGTTTCCAAATTATCGAGCGCCAAAATCAAAAATTCGGTTTTTTTTTTCACTATTTCGGCCATAACTTTTTTGTTTTTTATTTACTCGCATAGTTCTATCTGCACCTTACAGCTCTCGTAAATACGCGTCGTTTGAGCCTTTTTTGAATATCATACCTTCAGAACTCTCCAAGATATAAGGAGATCGCACTTTTTTGTGAAATCGGAGCCTACATTGGAGCGAACGAAAAGACATTTCCCATCGATATGTCAAAACCCCGTTGCTATGGAAAGAATACCTAAATATGTCTAATAAGTATAGGTATAATTATATATTATATTACTCTGCTGTGCTAATAAGTTTTGGTCGCCCCGTGCTCGGACAGAAGAAAATATGTCGAGTTGGATAGAGAGAGCTTTGTCTATTCTTGGAAGAGATTTAATTGGTCATTGTTGTGAACTTGAACCTCTATAAATAATATTGTACTCTTTGACTTGAACTTCGGTTCTTAATTTGGCAAGTTTGTTTAATGCTTCAATGGATTGGATTCGTAGTATCTCTAAGTAGTCTGTGATTGGATTACAAGAAGATGTAAAGATCTAAAGTCTGTCGTTCATTGCTCTCAGCGGAAGTTTTAAAGTGTCAAATGTCAAATTTCATATGTCATTCTTCAAATGTCATAGAAAACTTGCACAGACTAAAAAAACGTTTCGTTCCATAACAGTCATGCTACGCGTGCTGAAATTGCTTGCTTCATCAGTCGGCATTCTTAGGTTTCCGTCATACTTTAGTCCTAAGCTTCAATCATATTTCAGTCCCATATCATATGCGAGAAGCTTATAGTAAAAGTTGACAGAACACGTCAAGGACTCTAATGAAACCCGTTTAAGAGACCTTGAAGATTGTCTCTTCGCGCCAGGGAATGCTGTCTCCAGAAAATGCTGACACCAGAAAGACGCTTCATTAATAGTCTCCAAAACAGGTTTCACAAGACTGTTAGATGTTTATTTTCTCTCCACTTTAGGCATCGTTCACACCAAATGTATTGTCCGCCGGCAGACACAAGGCTTCTTGGTCGCGTCGTCGGGTCTTCTCGTAATCGTAGAGTTAATTTTATACTAGCTTTTGCTCGCGATTTCGTCCGCTTAAATGTCGGTTTTCGCGGATGCAGACGAAGTCGCGGATTAAAAAGTAGCTTGTAAGTAAGTAAGTAGGTTGTAAGCTATTTTTTTGATGTGAAACATCTATAGCCGCACGTAAAACCGATTTCTGGCGTGGCGACGCATGCCGTGGCGACGCGGCGCGATCGCCACGCTATATGATGATATATATATACAGTCTATATGCAGTAGTGTGTACGGTGTGGCGCGTCGCCATGCGCAATCGACTGTGCGATTACCGAAGTCACTGATTAAACGAATTAAGTAGTCACGATTTGAAATAAATTCGTAAAGGAGATGTTCGCAAAATGTATGGAGCCTGGGCCAGCACTATGTACACCATATGTAAATATGGCTACACAATATAGAAACCGTTTTATTATGGTGATTGTGTATAATTTTACTTCGTTTTAGTGTAAAAACAAATTAACTCGACCAAGGAGAGCAACACAACATATAAATATGGCGGATCAGTATTATGCCAAATGACATTTTGACTGACAATGACATTTGATTAATGTGTCTACTGTATACTGCGAAAAACACATGAATAATTCCAAAAATACTTGGGTTTTGAGATATAATAATAAAATAGTACTAGGTACAGAATGTTCTACTTGATTACGGCAGCAAATCTTATATAACCTATTCGAGCAGCTAGAGATTGGTTACCGGTGTCAAAAGGAGCAAACAAACAAGACTTGAACGCATTTGGTTTATCAAACTGTGTCCTTGCTGCTGATCAATATATTCTTGACTTCGAAGATTCATAGAATAGTGAGCTGTGCAGTACCAGAAAACGTAACAAGTTATTGTAAAAGTTGTATCTACACAGTAACAGCTGGGAAGACATCAATTGCTCTATTCCAACTAGACAGTAACTATTTTCAATCAAGTTCATGATATTTAGTTTCTAATATTAGCGACTTGTAAGAGGATGAGACATCAGTCATGTGAGGAATATAAATAAAACAACTTGTTAGGATTTGTGGTTTTATTTTACGTATTCATTTTCTACATCACCCCATAATAATATTCCATTCAAGAATGACGCTAGTGCTTCTATGCTCATTTGGTACCGCACCCAACCCAAATACCACACAATGGTCATTATATGAGCACAGCAACCCACAGTCCGTTTTCCCGAGTTAAAACTACAATAATAACTAATTATTTTAATTAGAGACTTGATTCTTCAGATTTTATAATTTTTCTTAAATATTCCGGTACTCTATTTCGTTCTAAATTGGTACAAGCTGGCACAAAACAATGAGAACTTGTCTGTGTTGTGTGTGAAAAACAATCAAGTGTTATTGATGCACTTGGTGGCTGGATATCAAGTTGCGCTTCTTCTTTCATTCTTATATTGTACTGTACAAGTCTCCAGCAGTAGGAACAAAGAAGCGCATGTTCTGGTAACTGAAACAATAAAATAATTTAGTTATAGTAGCAACAGAAAGGGTTGTTAAATATAAAAGCAAATAGGCACTGATATGTGAAGCTTATAGAATTTAGCTTTAAGAATTACAATTGACTAATAGTCACTGGTTAGTCTTTCAAGCATACAATATCGTAACCAGTGTACAGAGCTTTAATAAAAAAAAAAATTAACCTACCTCATTCGGATAAATTCTTGCTGCAACTTCATCTCTCCATGGACCACTAGCATGCCTACGGTGCAGAGACATTCCACACCATGCACACATAGTGTTTTGATGAAGGTTAGATGGGCCCGAATTTTGCCGGTCATCCTCAGCCCTTGAAGCATGCTCAACATTTCTATGTGCTGCTACCCAGCAAGCATAACAAACCAGTCGTCCTGGTGGAATCTAGATAAAACAAAAGAATGCATTATGTATTATTTATTTATAAATACTTCATGCACAAATATACAAAGGCTGACTTAAAGCGGCTGTAGGTGTATAGGCGATTCGCACAATTATTTCATTCTAAAAGTAGGTAATTAAGTAAGGTGTTACTGTTACCTCTCTTGGATATATTCTTGCTGTGATTATGGTGCGTTCAGGTCCTTGTTGTATAGAGTGTCTGTGTCAATGGGTAAGAGACCGTCGGCACCATACACATGAATTTGTGTTAACTCTGTAGTAGCAGCTCCTGTGAGCTGCTACAATTTCTCTTTCTTGAATTATACTCCGAGTATGTACCCAACAAGCAAAACATATCAAGCCTCCCTCGGGTATCTAATATAAAAAATATGAAATTAAGATATAGTAATATATGTATAGTAATAAAATAAGCATAGTTTAAAGATAGTTATTTGGATAACTTTAAATGACTGTTCTTTTTTTTTCTGCAACGTTGTTGTTTTGGATTATAATCAAGAAATATCTGCATTTGTTTTATATTTATGCCTGCCGTTTATGAACAAAAAAGAAAAATAGAAGAGGTGCTTACCTCTCTTGGAGCAATGGTTTCAGGAATATATTGTCTTACGGCACCCTCAGGAATAGAGTGAGCACGTCTATTAAACAAAGACCTCCTACACCTAACACAAACATGACTATCATGGCGATGCTGGAGTTCATGATTATCACAAAACATTTCTTGCATTATAACGTCAAAACATTGTGAGCACATTACCCCATTCATTACCCCAACCTAAAACAAAACAAATAAGAGGTTATACAGTTTTCATAGATATGTTACAGAATAGAAATAAATAAAATGTTTTTACCCGATATGAAGATACCCTTTGATGAACGAAATTATTTCTGGACCCCTATCATCGGCAACATATTATTGTTCATTTTCATCTATTACAGAGTTGCATTACAGGCACGCCATTGTTAATAAACTGGAATTAATGAGTTAAAATCTGTTAGATTATGGAACAAGGGAAGAAAACATCTGATAGAAAAAGGATTTAGAAAAAACAAGGCAATACATAGGTTATAGGGGACATACCTGAATGTGAACTTGTTATTGTAGAATATACTTACCATAAACGACGTAATTCAAATCACAGGCGAATCAGAAACTATATAAACAAAGCCGGGGTCAACAGAGAAGTATTCAATCAATATCCGTAGTAGTAAGCTACAAAACAAAAACAATCACTGACAACTTCGAAACACATCCAAACCAACGCGCGCGAACACGACTCAATCATTCAAAGACAAAGTCAAAGAAAGTCGCTAATGTCACAAACTGTCAAACGTCAAACTGTCCAAAACTGTCAAACGCAACGTCATAGCTGTCCTAAAAATGGGGATCCACACGCAAAGCTCAGCGCAGATGTCGCCACTAGCGAGATGGCTGCTGTCAAATTGTTTTCGCTT
Organism: Charanyca ferruginea; assembly: GCA_947361185.1. Classification (NCBI taxonomy): domain Eukaryota; kingdom Metazoa; phylum Arthropoda; class Insecta; order Lepidoptera; family Noctuidae; genus Charanyca; species Charanyca ferruginea. Next base: position 11,063,278 of record OX376059.1, on the reverse strand, counting down.
TGTTTACACTTTGGTTCTTGCTATTTTTTTTGTGTTTAAACCAGTCCACTATCGTTTTTGACAACATGTATTGTACCTGGAAGGTTAAAGAATTGAAAGACGAACTGAAAAAACGAGGAGGAAGGATAACTGGAAAGAAAGCCGATCTTATTGAAAGGTAGACTTTTATATATTAATATATTATTTACCAGTGATATGTTCTAGATTTGAATATTTTTTCAGTTGTTACGAGTTAATTGTTACTTGACTCATGCTAGGAAAATTCACGAAAAATGAGAAAACATTACTATAATGATAAATGGTGTTGTTTATTTTTTAGGTTAGAAGCCTATGACCGAAATTTCAATTTCGGTAATCAAAGCCCTCAAGCTTCTGATAGCCAAGCAATCGATGTTCCTGCTGCAGAACTATACCACGATGTTAATAGCTCCACCATATTGCCGAAGATTACCAAACAACACATTCAAAATTACTTTGACAGGTTTGTAATATAATAATACTATTTCCAATGACACAGGTAAATTTTGTTTGAAACCTTCGTGCGGCACTTATTTTACGTAATGGTTTACATTGCAGATTTAATAAGAATATCAGTGATGCTGTGAGATTATATGAATCAAGATACCTTCTTGTTTTACGGTCAACAACATCCGGCCAAGATACATACCTAAAAGGTAGGCTTATTCTCACTTAAAAGTCATTTAAAAGTTGATGACTAGAAACTAAAGTGTGGCTAGGTCACTTCTTCCATACCATTTGACAATGGTAAGTTTCAAATGTTGATGTGTAAAGTAATTTGCCTATTAAACATATATCAAAACTTCTTCCAGGTTATTGCAAAGCATCTATGAAGCAGCTTCAATATGAGGTAAACATTAAATTAAGTAATGATGGAATGCCTCAAGAAGCAAGCTGTGAATGTGCCGCAGGAGAAGGAAAAGAAGCTCATTGCAAACATATAGCTGTGGTACTTCTTGCTGCTGAAAATATAGTCTGGGAAAAAATAATACTCCTACATGAAGTTTCTACCTCACAACTACAGACATTCCATAAGCCATCAAAGAAATATTATGCAACACCTTTGAGAGCCTCCAGATTGCCGTCCAAAAGAGATGTACATCATTCTGTTTACTCTCCATACTTGAGACAAAACCCTAATTTTGATAAAACTGCCTTTCAATGCCGGTTTCAGTCATTGATATTAAATTATCCACAATCATCAATGCCTCTAAAACAATTATATCCTGCAGCTAACCAACGGGCAATATGTTTGGACCATGAATATATGGAAAAAACAGCACTGGATGTTTTTTTAGAATCCATGTGTTTATTAAATGTCTCTGAAAACAGAATTACGGAAATTGAAATCGAAACTAGAGGACAAAGTTCCAATCCAAAGTGGTATGAATACAGAAAAACCCACATCACAGCCAGCATTTTTCACACTGTGTGCCATTTAAAAAGTGAAACTTTAATTAAATATTCAAATCAAATATTAAATAAAAATCTAGTCCGGACAAAAGCCATGGCACATGGAATTATAAATGAAAAAGTAGCCATCAAAAGGTATATGGAGACATATGATGTGGTTGTAGTGGAATGTGGTTTGTTTTTGTCTCAAGAAAGGCCTTATCTAGGAGCATCTCCTGATGGTTTACTGGGACCAGAAACCATAATTGAAGTCAAATGTCCATATGCTTCTAGAAATCAAAAAATTAGTCCTATTACGGTACCTTATCTACAATATGATGAAAATGGACAACTAACTTTAAAAAAAACTAATATTTATTACTACCAAATTCAAGGGCAGTTGTATGTAACAAAAAGATTATTTTGTAATTTATTGGTTTTTACCTTTAAAGGTTTAAATGTAATATTTATTGAACGTGATGAACAATTCATTCAGCAAATGTTGTCAAAACTTGATTATTTTTATGTCAACTTTTTTAAAAATGCTGTAATCAAGAAATATTTTTTTAAAGATTAAGGTTTTATAATAAAACTTATTAATTAACACATAAGAAAACTTTTATTTCATTATATTTTCTCTAAAATTACAAAGCATAGCACAAACAAATACAATTCTAGATGCTAGCGGTACATGATATGGGCTTAATTCACATTTTAAAATCTTGTAAGTTTTAGCTAGACCTATAATGCGTTCTATATGAACTCGTTTGCTTGCTAGTTTTCTGTCTTGTATTATTTTAACACCTGGTATTTGTGTCTTTCCTTTCAAGAACATTGGAATGTTAATTTTAATATCTTTTGGAGCAAAAATGTCCTGCACATTAAAACCTCTGTCTGCCATGATAGAATCACCACTGTCACACAGATTTTCAAGGTTGGATCTTTCTATAATCTGCCTATCACTGACTGAACCTCCATAACATTCTGAGACAAACGATATTAGACCACCAGGTGTAGCTCCAATCATAGCCTTCACAGTATTTTTGTGTTTGTAGCTGCTGAATGTCACCTGCTGTGCTACAGGATTCCCAGGCTTTGTGATGGGTATTTCTGTTGTGTCCACAATAATTCTAGTACTTGCAAAATCTTTTCTAAATGACTCTGGCATATAGTATTGAACTAATGCTTTACTGGGCCATATACTAATTAAGCTCCATATTTCATACATAAAATTGATCCATGTTAAAAAAATGTTAGCAACATTAGTTTGGGAAATACCAAATAAAAATGCTAACTCAAAATCTGGTAAATACCTCCTTAGCTTGATAAGTGTTATCAACAGCTGGTCACCAACAGAAACATTGACTACTTTACTGCCTTTATAATTTAAATTATTATACATGGGATATAATGTGTCTAGAACAAGCATGAATTTTTCATAGTTTTCTAGTCCAGTATAAAAATGAATAGCTTGCTGATTTGCCCTCATGGCCTCTAGTGATACGATTCCTAAAGAACTACCACATTGAACGCTAACAGATACTGTTCTTGGAGTAATTACTTCTGAGGAGCTCTCTATGGTAGATATTTCTATTTCAGTGCTTGTAGAGGGTTCAGGAATACTTTCGTCCACAGATGGCTGTGTGAAATCAATTCTGCGTTTGCTTCTTTCCAAATACCGCAGGCTTCTTGATGTAGGTGTTGTTGACACCCGGGTGGACCAAGGGAAAATGCTAGGTACAGTCCCCTTTTTGAGAAATCTGCATATTTGAGGATTTCCTGAAAAACAACAACAATTGAAAAATATACTTTACTGTTGTAGACATATGTAGGTACAAGAGATTAATTACTTTAACGCATAATCTGTAGTATGGAGGCACACAGCATACATGTTCATTAGTTTCTTTACATAATAAACCCCCAGAAAACAAAGTTTTCATACACACTTTGATAATTTACAAACTAGTTAAATTAACCACCACAGGGATCACGAGAAGTCTCTGTCTGTAATAATAATGACTGATATCAACACATAGGGTAATAATAACTCACCTGTATAAGCGGACTCTCCTACATAATCAGATTCATGGAAATGATTCCGGCATAACCTGCTATGTTGTGTCGCTACAAAATTTTTGCGACGTATAGCCTTTTCCCACTTCTTTTTTAAAGTTGAATCTTTAGGAAATAAATGTACACCGGGGTTAGTACATCCTGGTACAGCACACAGAGGCATATTACGAAAAAATTAAAATTTACTGAATAATAGGTTAGAAAATGTATTGAACTGACAGATTTCAATGGCCATGGCGACGATGCGCCACCTATCGTGATAAAATGGCAGTAATGATCCCCATTGGGTTATCATATTAAAAATTCTTCCCAAATAATCATTTCTTACACCTAAACTCTTCTTCAAATTAATATGTTTGTATTTTTATGGAAATCCCCTTATTTTTCCTTATTCATCTATGTAGTGTACATAGTGGTGGCCCAAAATCGAACAACTCCTTTTTGTATTTAATGAAAATAAATGTTTATTCAATAAATAGTCATCGTTATTTGGAAAAAAAAATCGTAATATTTTATTTTATCATTATGACATATTTAGTTCCTATCACAATCTGTTCTTTTTTTCTGCATATTACTTTTACAAAATATTGTCGATGTTTCACATCTGCCAGGCGTCCCGTGACGGCTCATTTTTTTTATACCAAATTACGATACGAAAAAGAACGACATTACGGACATTGCATAAAACTGGTAGAATATAATATGTATTAATTTATACCTTGGTGTAAACGAGGGGTAAAAATTACTATTTTCGGAGTTCGAGCTCGGTATTTTGCCACCTACAGGTTTTTATTTTTGGAGTTTTCTTTCTTCTCTGTGCAAATAATCCACAAAGTACACTGATTTGTGCAAGAAGCTTATGGGTAAAAGTGGAGGCAACACTGAACCAAGAAGCTTGTAGATAAAAGTGGAGCCAACACTAAATACCTAAGTGAAGCTAACTGTGGGCAGATGCTCTCTTTCTGAATGCATACATAAGATAAAGAAAACACATATCATTTTCTCGTTCTTATGTGTGCATTCAGAAAGAGAGCATCAGCCCACAGTTGGTTTCAAGCTTTTGTTCAAAGTGTTGGCTCCATTTATACCTAGATCTTCATGCACTGAACAAATAAGTAATAAACCAACTGTGAGCAGATGCCCTCTTTCTGAATACATGCATAAGATAAAGGAAACACATATCACTGTCTCGTTCTTATGTATGCATTCAGAAAGAGAGCGTCTGCCCACAGGCGGTTTCACTTAGGTCTTTAGAGTGTTGCCTCTGCTTTTACCCATAAAAGGCTTATTACACTATACAATTTGTAGGAAATCAATATACAAACCTATACCCTGTTCACAATAAGATTAGACATTTACACAAACCTTTTTTACTGTCCGTTCAACCGATTTTGACTTATATTGCGTTGGTAGCATGACAAATGGCAACTGCAGTAAACAGTTGTTATTGTAAGCACTTTTTTGCCTCTAATGTCATCCTTAAGCCTACGAAATAGAAGTCAAAATCGGTTGAAGGGACTGTAACAAAGGTTTGTGTTTATGTCTAATCTTATTGTGAACAGGGTATAAGTTGTTAGCTAGTGATCACACTACACTAAATTGAATTCTAAATCGTACAGACGACGCATTCGTGAAGAAGGATCGTACTAGGTAGCACGTTTTAAATTTTCGATCGATGGCGACGTACTTATTTACCAAGAAAACAAAAGATGGGGCTTGCTCTAGCCCAATCTATACGTCTACCTACTCTGGTCTACTCGTCACCATACAGTATGACTCGTCTACCTGCTGCATTTTTTTTTAAATCCCATCTACACAGCCCAAGAGAGCCACAACTATAGATAATAATTATTGTTTGGGTGTAATTGGTTTTCATATCCTAATTATGTCATAATACCTATGTAAATAATTTTATGTTTTTTTTTTTATTTATGTTTAAGAAACCGATTTCATTTCCTTAGAATAAACTTAGCCGCTGTCTGATTTTTATTCCAATAGTTAGGTAATGGCCCCAACTTATACACCCGTTTCACCCGAGATCTGGCGGGTGGTGTGATGACATAGATCTGGGCCTGGTTGATATCTCGACTTTCTAACACCTAACACAAACCATGACAAATTATACTAAGTTTCGTGTTATGTGGTAAAAAGAAAATAATGCTTTCAACGCCTTCGTCCAAAATAAGTTAGTCATCCCAGTCTACTCATCCACTTTGCTCAAAGCGCGGACGCAAAGAGTAAAGTAAGTACAATACGGTCAACGTAACTTGGCGCGTCTGAAGTTATCTGTTTGGCTGCGCAATGGAACTTTTAGGAACGAAATTGTCTACTGCGCAGCTAATCGGCTAACTTCAGACGCGCCAAGTTACGTTGACCGTACTGTAGTATCGGACGCCGACTAGTCGTTCTAAAACGTAGCGCCGTGATTACACCAAGGAACATAATAGGGTATTTTACTCTATACGAGAAAAAATCTATAAATATATTATTGAGACAGTTTAGGCATAGAGCAGTCGGAAAATGTAAGTTTTAGTTCATAAAATAACAAAACAAATTTTTAATTTCAATTTCAAGTTTCCAGTATTTTTAATCTGTTATAAAACACCGTGAAATAGTAGCGGCCATGTTATTACGCCATACGGCTGTGTAAACAAAAAATTGTCAACTGTCAGTCAACCGATTGGCGTAATATAGGCTTTGTACTTTTATTATTTTCGTAACCAACGTAATTTTTTCATTAATGCACCTATTACAAAATATGCTTTTAATTATTTTGAAATGATATACAATTATCATATTTAATATGAGCTCATTTGATACAAAACGAACTGACGTCATTTACGCTGAGCAATATGGCGTCCAATAAGAGGCGTTTTAGTCAAACTACGCGCGAAATTTGAAAATTTGAAATTTAGATGCATTTTTATGGCACTTATCGATTGAATAAAAATTTTGTGTTTTTTTTGGTGGCATATTAGCCCTACAGAATTTCATTGAGATACTTTTCAAAAATGGGTGTAATACCCTATTACTACACTGTCCTAGATCGTAGACAATTTAGGAAGTAGAGCGGTCGGGATCTTCAATTTACAACTCTAAATCGGATCCAATCTAATCTGTTCTAACTGTGGTTACACCTGCCGATTTCCTACAAATTGTATAGTGTAATAAGCCTTTAAGCTTCTTGGATTTGTGTGTGATACTGATACCTAACCATGAAGATATAGGTATAAATGGAGCCAACACTTAGAACAAAAGCTTCAAACCAACTGTGGGCTGATGCTCTCTTTCTGAATGCATACATAAGAACGAGACAGTGATATGTGTTTTCTTTATCTTATGTATGCATTTAGAAAGAGAGCGTCTGCCCACAGTTGGCTTCACATAGGTATTTAGAGTGTTGCCTCCACTTTTATCTATAAGCTTCTTGTACCTAACATACTGGAAGTGGAGTTAAAGTACTCTGTGCTCATAAGCTTCTTGTCTGTGCTGGAGATTTTATAATCTATAGTAGCAGCAACAGACAGTGCTATGCTAGTGTTTAATTCAATAGACAATAACTAAAATAATATTCAATATTTTTTAACGTCTGCGGTTTGCTGCTGTCTACATTTACCTTTACATAGTTGATTAAAATTTGATTTTCTTTCGCGAGATTCCACCAAGATTCCACTCCAGTGAGGAGAAAAAAAATAGCTATGTCACAACAAGAAATTTCTTGCGGTTTGGAATATACATCTATTCCAGATTTACAAGCATGTATAACAGAGGCTTTGCGTTGCAATTACTCCTTTATAGTTTCGCCAATAGTTCACCCACGTTTCCGAAGACCATGCTCAATCGCTGGCAGAGTTGGTGGATTTACAAGATCAGATATGGTATTATCACCACAAGACTGGACGAACCGGATGGTAGGGAGGTTGTCTCCTTATCTTAACGTAGACTCGCCGTCTCCCGGTGTTCGGCAGCGTCATGAGGATTGTATGAATGAAGAACTGAGTTACTGCCGTGGTCTTGGACTTCCTGCTATCATGTTATCCGTCCATGGTAGAGAATCTAATAATTTAGCAAGAATTCTCAATTCATATTACGAAACTAGGTTTGTTTTATGTTTCCTGTTGTATTTGGATGTGAGTGTGGCATTCGTATTAAAACCATGGTTATACATTCTGTATTCTTTATTTTAGCCATCATCCATCTCTGATATGGGCTCATGTGCCCATGACATGCACCAAAACAATGAAACACTGTGATAATGAATTGGGAGATGATGCAGCTTGGAATGAGACTTGGTTATGGTGGTCAAAGTTCCATGAGCGCCTGGAGTGGGAGAAGCGAGTTGGTGTAGCACTGGAATTATCAGCAGATCTTCCAACAGAAGAAGTAATTCAAAGATGGTTGGGAGAGCCTGTGAAGGCTGTCATTGTGCCCACATCTATTTTCCATAACAATAAAAAAGGGTATGATTATCTTTTAAAACCATTGATTTTGGTGTGTTTTGTTATAGAGGGGCTCATGGCTAAGTAAAAGCCATATGCATTGATTACATGGTCCATGGATGGGTGACCAAGCCAACCATAATCTATACCAAGACCCATCTGTACCTCAGCATGTGTAGCATGACCATGACCACGCTATGTCTATGGAAAAATAGACATACTGACAGACTGAACTGACTTGTCTATTCTTGCTGTCAGTATTTCTAATCTATTGTAGACATACCGTGGTCATGCTATGTGTGCTGAAAGCATGTAAAACTGCCATACATCGATCGTTGATAGCCCTTATGAGTAGTCGGAAGCCAGAAAGTCTGTCAACCAGTCTTAAAAAGGGGTATCGCCCCAGTAACTAGCTTGTGGAGTTCAGACAGGCAGTTGCTGCATGCAAAAACTGATTTTTAACTGCACCCGGTTAGACTGGAAGCTGACCCAACATAGTTGAGAAAAGGCTAGTAACCCGGTCAAATTAGTTAAAAAAATAGGGGTACCCTTGCATAAATTCACAACAAGCTGAAAATTGGTACGAATGTTCGGAACACCATTACAAATAAATTGTCAAAAGTCCCCATCGATCTGACGTGTGCAAAAAAAATTATTCAAGGTCAAATGAGTCAAAATTCGGTTTTTTGCATTTTTTAGCTAAACGGTAAGTTTTATCATAAAAATAGGAGAGACCAAAATTGTTTATCATGCAATTACCTGCAAAAATTGATCTCACACTTTTTTCCCGGAATCACTATTTCGGAGATGAAGCAATGCAAAAAGTTGAAAAAGTGGTGTTCTTCATAATATGCACACGTTTCCAACCAGCCGTAAGGTAGTGTACTTGGCTCATTTTTTTTATCGTGGGGTCTGTGGTAGGCCTTTTCGACTATCTATTTTGGTCCTTTTGAGTTTAAAATATTGTATCAAATTAAAAAGTAGTAAGTCTATTGGAAGTGATGAAGGCGGTGTAAGTTATAAGTATTTTGGAAAAATTATTCATCTGATTGATAATAATCTAATGGAACATCAAGCATACTATCTTCTTCTTCCTGCTGTGTACAAGTAAATTGTTCAAAGAGCGATGCACAGATGTGTCTTCGCTGATAACGTAAGAATCCTTTTCTAATGGCGATTCAACATTGGAGCACGATTGTCCTCTACAACTGCTAAATAGACAAAATGTCTATTTTGACCGGGCTATAGACAGATGAATATGTTTTGCTGTGTTTTGTTATATTCATACTTTAATGTTCAGTTTTAGACTATTGTAGTCATAATTATTATATTTTGAGAGTCAAGGCATAGCCTTTGTATTGCTACTCATGTGTTGTTATTGTTGTAGTTATCCAGTACTATCTCGTCCTCATCAGCATTTAGTGGTGAGCTTGATTGAGCATGAAGCTCAGGTTATTGTCAGTGGAGCTAGGAGGTCCAATGTGGAGTTCTATCTTCATTACCTGCACAGGATTTGGAGAAGACGGCCCTACTTAGGTGATGATCCTATGTTGAGTTATGCTAAAGGGTATGTTTTTTTTTGTTTGTGTTATTTTTAAACTATTGGCATGATGATATTGATCCTGGCAAAATATTTGTATGTATAATACAATTTTTTAGGTGGGAAGATTACCTTCAGACTCCTCTGCAACCTTTGGCAGATAACTTGGACACACATACTTACAATGTGTTTGAAAAAGACCCAATTAAATATGACCAGTACCAAAAAGCCATTGCTCAAGCCTTAACTGACCTGCAGAAAGAAGAACCACAAGTGGTAACTATACTATTTCTTTTCTCTTTTCTAGACTTATAGAGATCACCATCAGTCTAACAACCGTCATTAGATCTCGATAGGGTGTCGGATGACGCCGATTTGGAAAGGGAACATAGAGGTTTACACGGTGTACACATTACAAATTTTATTGTATATACATCTATTCGGAATAACAGAACTCCCTTCCATATTTCATTAAAAATGATTTTTTTTCATAATTCGGGCATTATTATTATTTTCATCATTATTATTTTTGGGGACTGAATCGCCCTCGTCCGTGGGAGTAAACTTTCACTCTGAATCCCCACACGTGGTCCCTTTGTGGTGCAAATCAGGCGACAACATACATGGCTTTTGCCGTGGCTAGTGACAGCCCACTGGACAAAGCCGCCCCGCCAAGCGGCCTAGCCGTGTTGCGGTGGATCGTAATAGTTGCTTCACTCGCTGTTGGACCATATATGACGCCGTGGAGGGTAGCGGGATCCGAGGTGCGGTGTACCGCTGGCCGACCGCAGTTAGTAGGGGGCCTGATGGGAGCTAGCCATTCTCGGGAGACTGCCCCGCCAACTCGCGAAAAATCCCGTGATGTACCATCGTGCTGGTTGGCGACCGGACGATAGGGCCCGATGGACATCCCCGGGGGGGCTCGGGCGTCTCCGCAGTCTCCAGACTAGTTACCCACTGATGTTGTTGCGTTATGTGTGTCTGCTAGGCAGCAGCTAGAAGCCTCACTCTACTTCCACCTTTCTCAACGAAATTCACTCCAAATGATGCCAAAGAGAAATAAGAGATATAAGGTAGTACAGCGGCTGCACTCCCTATCACTGAAAGTGCACCTCACCAATATTCGAGGTTTGCACTCAAATATCGTGCCGGTCCACTTTCATCTTGAGACCGAAAAGCCAGCACTCTTGTTTCCAACGGAGACGCAAATCAGACGTCCGTTAGATACGGCGTACCTATCGTACCCAGAGTACTCTCTGGAGCACAATTTTAAGGCCCGACCCGGAGTATGTCTGTACGCCCGTGACGACATCTGTTATCGTCGCCTCCGTAACCTGGAAGATCGTAGGTTTTCTATTTTTTGGGTTCTGGTGGACACTGGTATGGAGAAAATCCTTTATGCCTGTGTCTACCGTTCGCATAGCGGAGACCAGGCTACAACCAGACTCACAGAATACCGCAGTGAGGCGGATGATGCGGCTCAACAGAAGTACCCTACTGCCCAATTAGTGTTACTGGGGGATTTCAATGCCCACCACAAGGAATGGTTATTCCCAAACCGGGACACTGACCATGCTGGGAGAGAGACGCAAAAACTTGCCTTAGCGTTAAATCTCACCCAACTGGTCCAAGGGGCTATTAGGGTTCCTGATGTTGAGTCTCACACAGCCTATTGCTTGGACCTTCTGCTCACTACTGATCCAGACCTTTACTCAGTGTCGGTTTCCGCACCTCTGGGCAGCTCCGACCACTGTCAGAAGGAGACAGCCTTTAAAAGAGCTGCCAAGTCCTGCAAGAAGGTTCTACACAGGGCGCGACATGACCACATTAGTCGGGTAGGGAACAAACTTGCCTCATACCCAAAAAGCTTTTTGGTCCCTAGCTAAATCGGTGAGTCAAACTCCTGTCGCCCCTCACTGCCTCCACTGCTGAAACCTGATGGTTCTCTGGCTCACACTGCAGAAGAGCCTATTTGGTTCTCTATTTGCAGAATCTTCGCATCTTGATGCAGGAGACGCGACTCCCCCGACTTTACCCGGCAACACGACTTCAATGTGTGATACTCGCATTCGCCAAAAGGAGGTTCGTCAAGCGTTACGCAAGCTTGATGTGAACAAGGCCAATGGACCAGACGGTATTCCAGCTATAGTTCTGAGGACCTGTGCACCTGAATTGTCTCCTGTACTGACACGCCTCTTTCGGCACTCTCGAGACTGAATTAGTGCCGAAGTCATAGAAGCTTGCCAACGTGCAGCCCGTACCCAAAAAAGGTAGTCATGCCGATCCTATCAACTACAGGCCCATCTCGGTCACGTCCATTATCTGTAAAACAATGGAACGTGTCCTCAATAACAGGATCCTGGCGTACCTTGAAGCTAATGACTTCCTCAGTGATCGTCAAAATGGCTTTCGCCGAAATCGGTCCACTGGGGATCTTCTCGCGTACGGTTCTCACATCTGGAGTAAGGCCATCGAGAAATATGGGGAAGCACTTGCCGTCTCCCTGCACATCTCGAAGGCCTTTGATAGGGTATGGCATGATGGCCTTATTAGCAGGCTTCCAGCATATGGCTTGCCCGCTGGTTTCTGTGCATGGATATCGGATTTCCAGAGTGATCGGTCAATTCGCATAGTCATCGATGGCTGCTCGTTAGATCAAATGGGAATAAATGCCGGGGTTCCTCAGGGCTCAGTACTCTCTGCAACCCTTTTTTTTGCTGCATATCAACGATCTGCTGAAACCCGGTACCTATGGGTACGCAGATGACAGCACGGTTGTAGAGAGTTACACATCCAGCGCACGTGCCAGTGCGGCTGAAATCTAGTCTTCTAGAGAGTCCATGGTCGAGCGCGTCCCTCAAGGCAGTCTCCGATTGGACTGATGCCAATCTGGTTAAGTTCAATGCAGCTATGACCCAGGCGTGTCTTTTCTCTGCCAAGAAGAGGCCTTTCCATCTGGCCCCTACTTTCCGACATGTATCCGTTCCGAACACTGACCAGCTTGAGCTTCTTGGCGTTACTTTGACGTCGAATCTTAAGTTTAGGTCATTTGTTGAATCCAAGGCCAAACTAGCTGCCAAAAAGCTGGGAGTCCTCACAAAGGTGCGAAAGTACTTCACGTCGGAACAGCTGCTCAATTTATACCAAGCACAAGTTCGATCGCGCATGGAGTATTGTTCGCACCTTTGGGATGGATCAGCAAAATACCAACTGGAGGTGGAGGAAGAGTCATTGATAGACGTGCCCCGAAAACCCTGTATGTGGATATATAAACTGAATGATATATCAATAGTTAGTTGCTTAGTTTAGTTTTATTCCTGTTAAATTTCAGCGTAGTACCTACATACAATAATTAACGAGATAATAAAATATAAGTCATTAGGAAGCGCAAGACCGTGGTAATCCGACCGTATTAAGGTGGTTACAAAAATAAGTTATGTGTTAACACAAAATAAGTTGCAAAATTTACTTTGTCTAGACAACTAACTATATGGCTAATATTTATTTCAATATTCCTATTAAAAAAGAAAGAAAAGTCTGGCTGCAGTAACGTTACCCCAGCAGGAAATGTTTTTGTGAAATAACTCAAAAACTATAAGTGAAATTTTAAAAATGTGCGCAACTATTACAGGACCTGGGCAACTAATAATTGACTATAACATTTAAATTATTATTTTCGACATTATTTTGCTGGGGTAACTAACGCACATTAACTAGTATTAGTTACTTTAAAAATGTATGACAAAATCTGTCCAAAAGTTCTAGAGATAAACATTAATATAAACACAATTTATTACATTATATTTTAAAAATATGATAAATGAAAAAGGTTTACTTTTTTTTATTTTTATTATTATTAAATAGGCTCGCGTTTGACCGCAATTCACCTGATCGTAAGTGATAATGCGGCCTAAGTTGGAACACGCTTGCCTAAGATGAACCGGTTCACTCGTGCCTTGAAGATACCCAGATTATACTTATCAGGGAACAGAGAGGCGGGCAAGGAATTCCACAGTCTGGCGGTTCGCACAATAAATGTGGAGTCAAAGCGCTTGGTTCGAGACCGTGGAACTTCAACCATATAGCGGTGACGTTTTGCCGTATCTCTGCACGTCCGATGATGGAACGGGGATGGGGGAATTAAATTGTGCAATTCCAAAGCACACTCTCCGAAATGTACCCAATAAAAGACCGAAAGGCTAGCAACGGTGCGGCGATGTTCAAGGCTCTGGAGCTTAGCCCTAACCAGGGAGTCGTTGTTAATGAGCCTCTTGGCACGTCTATCGATGACTTCCAATGCCTCCAGTTGGTATTTTGCTGATCCATCCCAAAGGTGCGAACAGTACTCCATGCACGATCGAACTTGTGCTTGGTATAAGTTGAGCAGCTGTTCCGACGTGAAGTACTTTCGCACCTTTGCGAGGACTCTCAGCTTTTTGGCAGCTAGTTTGGCCTTGGATTCAATAAATTACCTAAAGTTAAGATTCGACGTCAAAGTAACGCCAAGAAGCTCTAGCTGGTCAGTGTTCGGAACGGATACATGTCGGAAAGTAGGGGCCAGATGGAAAGGCCTCTTCTTGGCAGAGAAAAGACACGCCTGGGTCATAGCTGCATTGAACTTAACCAGATTGGCATCAGTCCAATCGTGACTACGCGAATTGACCGATCACTCAGGAAATCCGATATCCATGCACAGAAACCAGCGGGCAAGCCATATGCTGGAAGCTTGCTAATAAGGCCATCATGCCATACCCTATCAAAGGCCTTCGAGATGTCCAGGGAGACTGCAAGTGCTTCCCCATATTTCTCGATGGCCTCACTCCAGATATGAGAGGCGTACGCGAGAAGATCCCCAGTGGACCGATTTCAGCGAAAGCCATATTGACGATCACTGAGGAGGTCGTTAGCTTCAAGGTACGCCAGGAGCCTATTATTGAGGACATGTTCCATTGTCTTGCAGATAATGGACGTGACCGAGATGGGCCTATAGTTGGTAGGATCGGCATGACTACCTTTTTTGGGCACGGGCTGCACGTTGGCAAGCTTCCATGACTTCGGCACTAATCCAGTCTCGAGAGAGAGCCGAAAGAGGCGTGTCAGTACAGGAGACAATTCAGGTGCACAGCTCCTCAGAACTATAGCTGGAATACCGTCTGGTCCATTGGCCTTGTTCACATCAAGATTGCGTAACGCTTGACGAACCTCCTTTTGGCGAATGCGAGTATCAGACATTGAAGTCGTCTTGCCAGGTAAAGGCGGGGGAGTCGCGTCTCCTGCATCAAGATGTAAAGATTCTGCAAATAGAGAAGCAAATAGGTTTGCTTTCTCTTCCGCAGAGTGAGCCAGAGAACCATCAGGTTTCAGCAGTGGAGGCAGTGAGGGGCGACAGAAGTTTGACTCGACCGATTTAGCTAGGGACCAAAAAGCTTTACTACCCGCAGGGTACGAGGCAAGTTTGTTCCCTATTCGACTAATGTGGTCATGACGAGCCCTCTGTAGAACCTTCTTGCAGGACTTGGCAGCTCTATTAAAGGCTGTCTTCTTCCGGCGTAAATCCCTTGCTTTACGGTGACGAGCGTCAACACAAGCTAGGTAAGCCTCATGCTTCTGCGCATCTGCATTGAGAACTAAACCAGGGGCGAGCTTTGCCGGACAGAGGTACGTCGTTATATGGGATAAAAAACTCCATAGCTTGACGCAACACTTCCGTCACGGCATCCGCGCAGGTAGAGGGATCACCAGAAGAAAATCAGACCGGCAGCTAAGGGTACGACGTGAAAAAACAGCGCATCTCATCCCAGTCTGCTGACTTGTACCGCCACATCCGCCGGTAGTCACTTGGGCTAGGACTGAACGGAGAGTGCGATATCGAGAGAGTGCGATATAGCGGATACAGATTTCACCAGACAGTGGTCGGAGCTGCCCAGAGGTGCGGAAACCGACACTGAGTAAAGGTCTGGATCAGTAGTGAGCAGAAGGTCCAAGCAATAGGCTGTGTGCGACTCAACATCAGGAACCCTAGTAGCCCCGTGGACCAGTTGGGTGAGATTTAACGCTAAAGCAAGCTTTTGCGTCTCTCTCCCAGCATGGTCAGTGTCCCGGTTTGGGAATAACCACTCCTTGTGGTGGGCATTAAAATCCCCCAGTAACACTAATTGGGCAGTAGGGTACTTCTGCTGAGCCGCATCAGCCGCCTCACTGAGGTATTCTGTGAGTCTGGTTGTCTCCTGGTCTCCGCTGTGCGAACGGTAGACAAGACACAGGCATAAAGGATTTTCTCCATACCAGTGTCCACCAGAACCCAAAGAACAGAAAACCTACGATCTTCCAGGTTACGGAGGCGACGAAAACAGATGTCATCACGGGCGTCACGCATACTCCGGCTCGGGCCTTAAAATTGTGCTCCAGAGAGTACCCTGGGTACGAAAGGTACGCCGTATCTAACGGACATCTGATTTGCGACTCCGTCAGAAACAAGAGTGCTGGCTTTTCGGTCTCAAGATGAAAGTGGACCGGCACGATATTTGAGTGCAAACCTCGAATATTGGTGAGGTGCACTTTCAATGATAGGGAGTGCAGCCGCTGTACAACCTTATATCTCTTATTTCTTGGCATAATTTGGAGTGAATTTCGGTGAGAAAGGTGGAAGTAGAGTGAGGCTTCTCGCTGCTGCCCAGCAGACACACATAGTGCAACGACATCAGTGGGTAAATAGCCTGGAGACTGCGGGGATGCCCGAGCCCCCCGGGGATGTCCATCGGGCCCTATCGTCCGGTCGCCAACCGGCACGATGGTACATCCCGGGATTTTTCGCGAGTTGGCGGGGCAGCCTCCCGAGAATGGCTAGCTCCGATCGGGCCCCCTACTAACTGCGGTCGGCCAGCGGTACACCGTACCTGGGATCCCGCTACCCTCCACGACTAGGCACCCGAAGTTGCTACAGAGATGTGCGTCAAATACGGTTCAACAGCGAGTGAAGCAACTACTCTGACCCACCCCACTCAGACGGCGTCACTGGACATCACACCGAAACACGGCTAGGCCGCTTGGCGGGGCGACTTTGTCCAGTGGGTGGTCACTAGCCACGGCAAAAGCCTACCACCAGTATGTTGTCGCCTGATTTGCACCACCCAAGGACCACGTGTGGGGATTCAGAGTTAGGGTGTACTCCCACGGACGAGGGCGACTCAGTCCCCAAAACGACGACGATTATGATGTCAATATTAGACGGATTTTCCCACTTGCCCATTTTGAGGTAACGTATTTTGTTCAACAATTAATTCTAGATCAACTGGTTTAAATTTATAAGAAATAGAAAAATCCATTGAAGCACTAACTGCCAGAGACGAACTCAGAGACGTCACTTAATAATAATGAATGATTAACTTTAATTAACCAACATAACTTGGAACGCTGTTAGTCAATAATATTGTTGTTGACATGTGCCAAGTTAGTTGGTCATTTAAAGTAAATGATTCATTATTATTAAATGACGTCTCTGAGTGTGGCAGTTATTCAACTACATACTGTGTGTACCTTCAGTTCGGAACACAACTAAACAATAAACGTCATTTTTTACTCTTGTACACCACGTTGCTCCATCTATATATATTATTATAATTGGAACTAAAATCTGATCCTGTTTAGTTACGTTACTATTCTGGAATGAGTAGTAAATGCATGTATACGGAAATGCCCCACAGGCGGATTTGCCCACATTGACCCTACCAACTAATTTAAACGTGTACTAAGGATCTTGGGTCTGAAAATAAATTATTATTACTTCAATTTGTTGATAAAAGATTAGATTTTCAAACAAACAAAAGCTCTTATTAGGGTATTGTTTTTTTGTTTAGTTTTCATTGTTACCTACACCATACTTTTTTTTTCAGATTAATACTGATACTACAGCAAATGCACAAGAGTTAGGACAGGGTGATAATGCAGTAAAAAAAAAGAAAACTATTACCGTTATGGTGCTAGGAGCTGGCAGAGGACCATTGGTCAGGGCTACATTAAATGCTGCTGATATAACTAACAGTAAAGTTAAGGTAGAAATTCAGGTTTTATTCTTTCTTTGCATAGTTGAACAAGCTATTTGGCCTATACAGTGAATGTGCGAAGTAGTAAATTATGTTTTACCATTCAGTCTTGAAAACTTAACACACAATTTAATTAATACTGGCAGTTTAATGGAAAGATAAATATTATGGCCTGGATACCAAGTTGCTTGTCCAATTATGTGTATGGCACACCCTGGCATTTTAATTGTCTTACAACAGCAGCTCCCTGCATGTATGACTGACTACTATCGAGTACATACCCATTAGAGACGAAATGCTAGGTACTCATTTTGTTTGAAAACATTTGCGTCAAATCACCGCTGTGATAGCTGCGCTTTGATCGAGTTGGGCAAGCAAATATCCTTATGCTGGCACTTCACAATCACATGGCGTATTTGAACAAATATTTGCCTTATTTGGATGATACAAAATCTATCCAAATAGGGCGAATATTTGCAGAAATACGCGATGTGAAGTGCCCAGCATTACAAATATCGATATCGGAAGTCATTGTTTAGTGGGACGGTATAGTAAATAACATTGTCTTGTTTTTTTCGATAAAAACACAAATAATAAATACAGTGAATAAAATAAGTTAAAATAGATTTATTCCATAAAAGATAAACTATTGCAAGACTGTGAAACCGAGATTCGGCTTGTTTCAGTTGCGAATTTATCAGTTAATTCTGTCGATAGTGCAATCGGTTCAAACAATTTCTTTACTTTTTAAGTTAAAAGTATTTTTTCAAGTAAATGTAATAATATACCTACTTTACACATACAATTTGGTTGCCTTAGTCCAACACTAGTAACAGTTCGTAGAAATAGAAGTACACGATGTTTTGAGGTTGCAACTAGGAAAAAGCAAGACGCATAGATACTTGTCAATCGTTTCATTTCACTTGACCAGTTAACTTGAGCTGTGATAAAATGGATGTAAATTGAAAAATTGTACATTAAGACTTTTTTTTTTTTTCTTGACTTGTTTCACACGTACCACAACCACACCGCATAGCAGCGTCAAAAGATGGTCAAGCAGTGGTTACGTGGGAATAGTGACGCTGCGGCTTTTTGTAGCTGCGTTGTCGTACCGACAAGTGGAGTGGTCAGTGTGAATTAAAAAAAATAGTATCTTCACAAATAACACCATTGTGGTTGATTTCTCAGTAAATGTGGTAAATCATTAATATAAACTAGAAATAAGAACGGACTCAATATTGGGCCCTTTGGTACTCCCATTTTTACTTTGAAGCCCAATGAATTTACACCACGTTTATTTGAAATTGCTGCAGCCTATCATCCAAATAAGATTTTACTAATCTAAGAGTTTACCGAGTCCGTAATGCTCAAGCTAGAGTTTTGCACCGGAGAATCACCGGTTATTCTCCGGTGAATGTATTCGGTGAAAACACCAGATAAAAACTGATTGATAACCGGTTTTATTGAAGCAATATTTTTAACAATGTTGTTTATTCATTTATTTATTTTAGGCTTTTTAACGATGAGTACATTTAGTTACTTTATAATTTAAATAAAAGGAAGGGTTATTACTTAATAATTGGTGCCAATAAACTTATTTTAAGCTATTTATATCTCTTTCTCTCCAATTAAACAGAGACAGATATTAACAAAATAGGGTATTACACCCATTTTTTAAAAGTGTCTCAATGAAATTCTGTAGTGCTAATATGCCACCAAAAAAAACACAAAATTTTTATTCAATCGATAAGTGCCATAAAAATGCATCTAAATTTTAAATTTTCAAATTTCGCGCGTAGTTTGACGAAAACGCCTCTTACTGGACGCCATATTGCTCAGCGTAAATGACGTCAGTTCGTTTTGTATCAAATGAGCTCATAATAAATATGATAATTGTATATCATTTAAAAATAATTAGAAGCATATTTTGTAGTAGGTGTAATAATGAAAAAATTACGTTGGTTACGAAAATAATAAAAGTACAAAGCCTATATTACGCCAATCGGTTGACTGACAGTTGACAATTTTTTGTTTACACAGCCTTATGGCGTAATAACATGGCCGCTACTATATTACGGTGTTTTTGAACAGATTAAAAATACAGAAAACTTTGAATTGAATTTAAAAATTTGTTTTGTAATTTTATGAACTAAAACTTACATTTTCCGACTGCTTTATGCCTAAACTGTCTCAATAACATATTTATTGATTTTTTCTCGTTTAGAGTAAAATACCCTATTAGACAATTGGCATCTCTTACTGCTATTATACCAGCAGAAGAAAAGGACGGCGACCTAAAAGAACTAAGTTAAAAATGTCAACTAAGTTTTTTTTTAACTTCGTGTTTTTAATCAATACGTTCTGACAAGACAACTATAAATAAATGAACATTTTAGATCATCTTAAATTGTCAGTTCTTATGTGTCTCTTTCTTGTTTAATTGGAGAGAAAGAGATATAGCTTAAAATAACATTAGCTCGTGCACAACAGAATTGGCATCAATTATTGAATAACAACCCTTCCTTTTATTTAATAACATTATTAAAAATATTCCTTCAATAAAACCGGTTCTCAATCGGTTTTTAACCAGTGTTTTCACCGAATACATTCACCCGAGAATAACCGGTGATTCTCTGGTGGTCATTGCTCCGGTGCAAACCTCTAAATCAAATGCTTTAAAGAGGTGACGTCTCTGAATGTGGCAGTAAGTGGACCACTTTCGTAAGACGACTAAAATGACAGTGGGATGATGAAAAGATGTTTTTATCATCTATCAACTGATTGCTAGTTTTATTTATTTTAAAAAAATTGGTGCAACAGGTGGTGGCTGTAGAAAAGAATCCCTGTGCCGTGGTAGTGCTGACGGCTCAAGTTCGTGAAGTATGGCGTGACCGCGATGTGGTTGTCATTCCTGGTGATATGCGGCAGATCCATCTGTCTCCCAAGGCAGATATTATTGTGTCAGAGTTATTAGGTAAAACTAAATATTACCTGTCTAATTCAGTGTACCATCTATTTTACATATACATCGGCCCACCAAAGACCTAGAACTATACAATTTCTAATCCTTGAAACCAACCACCTCATTGGTGTTTATGATTAACTGATTACATGTTACTTTCAGGGTCATGGGGGGACAATGAATTATCCCCAGAGTGTTTAGATGGTGCCGCTGGTCTTTTAAAACCAGGTGGCATATCAATACCATGTGAATACAAATCTTATGTGGCACCAATTTCCTCACCTCGATTATGGGCCGCAGCAAAAGCAGCCTCCTCCATTACTCATTCAACCCAAAAAGACAAAAATCTAGAGACCTTGTGGGTTGTTTACATGCAAAATAAACATGACATAGCTGAAACAAAGGTAGTATTATTGTGACCTTAAAAATGTCTTCAACAAATATCAACTTTGTAAAATATTAATTGTATTTTTTCAGCTCGTTTTCACATTTGAACATCCAGCAAAAGGCTCAAAGGATCATGAAGGTCAAGAAATGACAGATTACAGGCGACTTCCTTTGACAGACAACAGAAGATCAGAAATATTAACTTGGGAAGTCCAACAGGATAATGTCATGCATGGATTTGGAGGATACTTTGATTGCACATTGTATGGGAAAGAAATGATCAGCATAGTTCCTTCCACACATAGTCCGGGAATGATATCATGGTTCCCTGTTTTCATTCCAATAAAGGTATTTATCCATAATTCTAAAATATTTAGACTTGTATACAAACTCTCTGTCCATTGGGTTTTTGGACAGGTGGTGGAAAACCACCACCTCTCCACCAATCACTAGTTCTCAAAAGACAACTAGTGATTGCAGCTATGTAACATTTCGATTATTTACACTTTAATTTGTATATAGTACTTATCGATTATTTGAAGCAAGCAAGAAACAATCGTGATAAATTTGGGCGAAGACTCGTCATCAGAAGTAAGTTCCATGTCGGGAGACGACGAATAATTTATCGATTTATTTAGAATAACAATGTAAAATTGACTTTAAAATATTAATTAGCTTGTTTAATTTTCGATGTTTTATATCCAATAGGAACCCCTATTGGATACAAAACATCGAAAATTAAACAAGCAGTGTCCTATTGGATTATTTTCAAAATAGATAGGTTTTTAGGATGACATAAATATAAAATTATTATTTTCGATTTATTAATTTAAATACATTCGATCCCATCACTAAGTACGATAGACTGTAACAATATTTTATGCGCATATCAATCTTTATGTTTTTTGTAAAAACTGATATGTATAGGTACTGTGTTATAATGTCTGTAAGGAGTCATAAATAAGATAATCCATTAATGCAAGGCAGTTTATATGTTTATTTTATGACTTATTTTAAAGTTAACTTTTTGGTAATCAGGAATAGTTACGTTCTAAGGCAGCTGTCAAAAAACTAATAACCCAATGGACAGAATATAGTGATATAGTCAAATAGCCAAGAGTTACTTTTAAATATGCAAGAAACAAGACAATTATAATAAAGTAGCTTATGCCCGCGACTGCGTTCGTGGAAGTCGTAAACAATTACTACTTGAGTACTCAATAGCAATTATAAATTCTAACACGTAATCACGTTGTCCCATACTAACTGCCCCCGTTTTTCACCTCCTTAGGGGTAGAATTTTGGAAAATACTTTCTTATCTCCGATGCCTATGTCATACAAAGAACACACCCTCCAAGTTTCAGCATTCTGCTGTCTTGCTATTCTTGCTGTCAGTATGTCTATTCTTCCGTAGACATAGGGTGGTCATGCTACGCGTGCTGGTCTCTATGATCAGTGGTTTAGGCGGTGCGTTGATCTGTCAGTCTGTCATTCAATACAAAGCATTTTATATAGATTATTTTTTACTTGCAGACGCCTCTCAGAGTGCATAAAGGTGAAATAATTACAGCAAGATTTTGGCGTTGCAAAGATTCACGCAGAGTTTGGTATGAATGGATAGTGGAAGTGGGTAATCGCACTACCAGCCTACATAATGCTAATGGAAGAAGTGCAGAAATGTTGTTATGATTATTTTTATACAACTATTCAGAAGTTTTGTATATGGCAATTATATTGCTGACAGAGTTAAAACATGTTTTTTATTTGAAAACTTCAACAAAAATATAACAAATATTTCAAACTATCCTTTGTTTTAATACACATTTACTAATAATAGTAATAACTACACTATTTGCATAAAACATTGTGTAAAAACTATCATAACATCACACCATTACATCACACATGTATTCCGTGAAGGGTTAGCAAGATGTGCACATATTATAATAGGGGGGGGAAGCCTATTGGCATCAATCTAGCACAAATCCAGATTCCAAGTTGCTATTGCGAAATTTTAGATGGAACAACCACAAGACTGCTCAAACCCCAGGACCTCATGCTCAGCTGTAGTGCTTACAACCACAAAACCAATGTAGTAAAACCTATGTTTTTACTAATCTCATGATATTCATTTCCTTGTGAAAGTCATCTATATTTTGATCCCATCTTTTTTCAAAGTAAATTCCTGTAAGAGATTTCATAATAAAAATTATTCATTAGTTTGAATTTGCACGTTTGTTAAATGCAACCAATCAACAGACTATGTTATGTATGTACAGACGCCAGCACATCAAGTCATACCAAACTGTCAAATTTTCCCAATTGAATATGAAAATTATTCTTTTGTAATAAAGTTGAAAATCTATCAAAGACATTTTACAGATTGTTGTAGCTTGATGTGCTGTCCTCTGTACCTTCTGACAACATCTATAAATTCCTGTTTGTATGAGAAGATTTAGTACTTTTCAAATTCATCCTTTTGAGGCCAAAACTCAAATAAGACTTGAAAACACTGAAGTTTAGCTTTGACTTCATTATATAAATTACCTTGTAAAAACTTGGCATTATTTCCCGTTTTGATTGCCCATGGCAAGTAATACTTCAAATACATTTGACGATGCTTTGGCTTCAGTCTGCCTGCTCCCCAGATTCCACCACTGATGCACATAGGTAGCTTTGTTTGAATGCCTTCAACCCATTTTACTGTAACCTTTAAAAAAGAGATGTTACAAAAAACAAGTATAAAACCTTTTAATCAAAGATACATAAATAGTAGACAATTTACCTCTCCTAACATGGTTGTTCTCATAAATAGAGCGGCGTGCACCAAATCATGTACTTCTCTGTAGCGTTGCATTACATAAGCTAGTTCTGGATCTTCAATAAATTGAACCGGCAGACGTGAATCAGCTGTTATATTGTTATCTGTCATAAAGTCTGCGTACACTCTACCAAGTGTGTTTTCCGGCATTTGGGAGAGCTTATCAAACGAGACGGTTGCAGAATTTATGCGTGGTTGTTCTTTCAATATTTCAGCACCCTCCTTGGTTTCAATCATCTTTTGTCGCATATATTTTATAGCGCCTTCTCCAGTAACTTCGCCTAAACAAGCGATCATGTCACCACGATGAGGATTTAACAAAGCGATAGCTGCTGAGCCACATGTTAATAATGTTTTTTGAAACGAATTGGTAGCTATAAAGTTTTTCTTCATGTCGTCTATAAAATTATTAATTTTGGGTGCAGCAGTGCAATGTCTTCTAATTAATAGGAAAAGAGGACGCATTTTTATAACAGTTAAAAAATATTTAGGAAATTGGGAATTTAATCCTTGTTGACAAATATTAAATTTGACAACAATGACAAGACAACACAGCCAGCAGTGTGACCATCTTATAAATGGCGAATCTGCCACAGACTGGGTAAAAAATCTGCCACACTTGGCGCCAAAAATGCCAAAAATATGCCTTCACAGAAATGGAAAGAAAATACATAACGAATTCAATGAAAATTCTCTAATCAACAAAAATAATTAACAATTTTCTTATGCATTATTATATCTATACACTACCTACTCTTTGGCCTACAAATTTTCGTCATTTTCGGCCTACACAGATTTTGACGACGTCTTTTTGATCATGTTTTTAGGGAGATACAGCCTCCGTGTTCCTTAATCCTCTCTTAAAGCCGACTCATTTTGGGACATAGTTTAGGAACCTATTCCTTATTTTTGTTTCATTTACATTCACCAGAGAGAAGATTCTTTCGCACGAAGCGTTGGACATCGGCAAACATAATAACGCTGTCGCAAAATTTGTAATGTTTGGATATACTGTAGCCCCATTTGCGTCTATTATTTTGCAAGCTTTACAAAATGCAACGTCCTCGTCATCCTTAGCCCTCGACAACCTGCACGCGTAGCATCATGACCACGCTACGTCTACGGAAGAATAGGCATACTGACAGCAAGAATAGACAAGTAGCGTGGTCATGCTACGCGTGCAGGAAGAAAGGAAGGGATTTTGCTCTCACTAAGGTCGGTAAGAACGCTCGTATTTTCTCTTCATAATTAGTGATTCGTTCGCACTCGATACAAATCAAAAATTGATTGGAGACCAAATCAATAAGGAGATAAGAATATGAACACTTTTCCAGTTTGATTCCATCCAGTTCATAATCGACGCACTTGTTTAATAGTTACTTTAAAAAAAGATGAATTCACTGAAAATTCAAATTCAAATTCAAAAACAAATGTGAATTTTCTTAAAATCTTTAAATCTGCCGAAATCTGCCACTTTTGTAAATCGTCAGCATGATCTGCCACAGTCAAAATTTAGGAGCGAAATCTGCCACAAATGAATCACAGCCAGTGCCAGTGGTCTCGCTCGAACGTCACAAAAGCAGAAATCGGTAGAGCTGCCTACAAGAA
The DNA here is from genome assembly GCA_947361185.1 of Charanyca ferruginea. Lineage (NCBI taxonomy): Eukaryota > Metazoa > Arthropoda > Insecta > Lepidoptera > Noctuidae > Charanyca > Charanyca ferruginea. Next base: position 11,037,995 of record OX376059.1, on the reverse strand, counting down.
TCGGTAGATTCACACCCAAAATCAGTAGGTAAAAAATCTTTAGGTCACATTCGTTTTATAACAAAAAAGAACTTTGTTAATTATTAGGAACATAAGAGGTCTTTACAACACACAGCAACTAAAACTTGGTGCATAACTAATTAACCACACTTATGTTAGGGTTCGCTTATTTACATTTTTATTTAAAATTAAAACGCAAAAAGACTAGTTTCCAGGCCAGTAAGTATTTGATTCAAATATTTTGTACTGGCAACAGTTTAGTTTGTCAGTTGGTCGTTGGATGCTTCTGATTGGCTAACCAATCAGGTCAGCAGATTGTCATTGTGATGGGCAAGAAGCTAATAGCAGCTTCATGATGATGGGTTGACGACATAAAATCGTTAACCAATCACAGAACTCGATTTTACCGCGCAAATTATTGGAAACCTGGTAGGGTAGGTGAGGTGGGAAGACTAGTAGGGGAGCCAAAGATGCTAAATCGGGATTTACTCGAGCGTCGTGGAGATCTATTGGATTGTGAAGATTAGATGCTAAAAAGAAAAAAAGGTTATGAGATGTATGCACTTTCACTGGTGGGGAAAGCGTGTACAGGTTTACAAAAATGTAAAAAAAAACCGTCATATGGAAATACTCGAGCGCGTCAGATATGAATAGTGTATGCGCCCCACGTGTTACTGGTAACGGAAAAATATTAATCTGCCGGTTTGCACGATGGGGGTGGCCGTACGAAGAGGTAGAAAGTACAAAAAAAAAAAATTTTGTCGAGCGCGTCAGATATTGAGAAGCGATGTTAAGTGAAGCATTATGTAGCTCCTATTCAAAAGACTGACGATTTGGACGCGCCCAAAGATCATGGTCTATTTTTGAAAATGCAAAAAAAAATCGACACCTCGAAATACTCGAGCGCGTCAGATTTTTATACAGACGCTTCATCTTGATGTCTTTGTCGTACTGACCCATAATCTGACAATTATGTGGAGGAATTTCCTTAATCTGACGGTTAGAAAAAAAAAACATATCTTTTTGTTATTTTTTAAATGTTAATTAATTTTTACATTCAATTGCATGCTGCATGCATACCAAGGGCGTCGCCAAGGGGGGGCGGTAGGGGCAGCTGCCCCCCCCTAGAGATTCCAAAAGGTTCATGTGCCTTTGACTGTATTTAAAAATCATACTTTTCCTATCCACCAAATATCAATTTGCCCCCCCCTAGGCCATCAGCTGGCGAGTCCTGGCGACGCCCTTGATGCATACTGCATGCTTGATGCATGCTTGCTGCATGCTTGCTGCATGCTTCCTGCATGCTTGCTGCATGCTTGCTGCATGCTTGCTGCATATTTGCTGCATGCTTGCTGCATGTTTGCTACATGCTTGCTGACATGCTTACAGCTGCATACATGGCGTATGTTTGTTTACGTGTTTGCATGCTTGCTGCATGCATTGCGTAAATAAATGTATGCTGTAGAATGTTATGCTTAATCATTCGATTAGAGAAACTATGCTTAAAAAAAATATGTGTAAGCTGTGATGCGTAATTAATATTATCCGAAAATATAATTAGAAGAAACAGTATATTAAGTTATATTAGGTCTTAAAATTTTATCCAAATGGATAGAGAAACGTAAAATTCTATTCTGTATTTAGAAAAAAGAAAAAAAAAAAATAGTGTAGGTACTGAGAAAAAAAATACGAAATAAATTTTTCAATCATCATCGTCAGTGGAATCACCTTCATATTGGAAGCGTTTCGACTTGGTCGTTATCTTATCTTTTCTTCATCTTCATCTTTCTGTTTTAGAAATGGCATCTCGCAAGTCAACCTAGGAGGTTGTCCGCTGCTTAACCGGACTTTACTGTGGTGCCAAATAAATTTAAGGCCTCCGGCCAGGGCAAGAAAAAACTTACATGCACCACACTTTATTGATGATTTTAGCTACTTCGGCTTGTGCAAATCGGCAGATTATGTTATTTCCGTGATCCGTAACTAATTTCCTTCAAAATAAAAAAATAAATTAACTGCGCTCGAGAATGTCCAGGTGACGTTTTTCTTTTGCAACTTTGTGACTCTTTCATTTCTTTATGTCACGCTCAAATTGTCAGATTATTAAAATGCACACTTTTCTGCATGTAATTAACTTACCTTGCCTTAATCTGACGCGCTCGAGTAAATCCAATGATCGATTTTTTTTACTAATCTGATCGGCTGTCGTAGACATTCGACGCCACATAAAAGGCTCAGGTATGGTGGGAGCACTTCACAAGTCGCAAGGCTGCCCCCCATATGTTATTCTGCCGCGTTCGAGTAAATACAAAAATCCCCACTACGGCTCCCCTACTACTAGAGGTCGGTTAAACATTCTGACTCGAGCTGTTGAATAAGAAGGTCGTGATAAAAAGAACAAAGTTGTGTTTTCTGTTACCTGGATTTTCTTCAGTATTTCACCTTGCCTAGGTGAAGTACTGAAGAAAATCCTGAAAGTCTAAGTTTAGTTCATAGTGCAGTCTGATTTCTATACTTACAATTTCAGGCTTTATTAGGATCATACCAATATTCTTTAGTCATATTAGCAGTCATTTTAGAACTAATTTCAAAATCATAACTGTCATCGTTAATTAATCGTTTTGTATGTACTAAACCTGTGATAAATTCAGTAGATAGCCCGTTTCGCTATTTTGTTTTAATTGGATTGACATGTGAGAATATGCACTCGACATTGGCTGTGGAATGGGGCAGTGTTATTATGGTAAAGACGAAAAGAGACAGCAATGGAAACATTTGAGTCCAATCGCCACGTTTTAAGTTTTGCTTTTAAAGGCAAGCGAATCTACCTACTTGGGGCATTCCCTAAAACAAGGATAAAATGATATTCCCCCAAAAATAACTACTTTTCTCAAAGTAGGTAGGGAACACACACCTATGAGTCATATAGACCAAATGAAATGGGTTGCATGTAAAAAAAGGCAAAAAATTGGGGAAATTTCTTTTATTCTCAAAAATCGTGAAAATTGTTTACTTTCCGGTAGACACGGTCCCATATCGGTAGAAATACCGATAAATCGGTAGGTTCGAGACCTCTGAGCACAGCAAGGTACCTATAATTACTGATATACCTACTCCACGCGTTTGACAGTCACATTAGAACTTTAGAAGGCATACACCACAAAGTACGTAAGGCTGCGTTGCTATATTTTGTTCTTATACTGAGAATACACTATACAATTTGTAGAAAATCTATAAAGGAAATCGACAGATGTAATCGCAGTTAGAACAGATTGGATCCGATTTAGTGTAAATTGGTGGTTTACTAAATTAAATTCTAAATTGGTTTGGTTTAGAATTCAATTTAGTGTAGTGGGATCACTAGCTTACAGCTTTCATTCCTAAATAAATTTTCTACAAATTGTATAGTGTAATGTAATAAGCCTTTAACATAGAGATGCCCAATACGATGCGATATATTTATATAATTTATTAATTTCAGTTCTGTGCCTTCGGTTTGACCTTTCGGAGATTACCAACCTTACCTAGAATACAAGAGCGTCTCGCCAGCCATCGTTAGCTAATGGCCTAGGGGGGGCGGGGGGGCAAGCTAATATATGGAGGATAGGAAAAGTATAAATTTTAAATAAATTCAAAGGCACATGAAGCTTTTGTAATTTCTCCCCCGGCAGCTGCACCTCCCTTCCCCCCCTTGGCGACGCCCTTGTTAGAATCCGCATATGCCAGGCGACTGATACTTACTACCTTTCGTCACAGAATACTAAATAGTACCTTTCGTCTTCGTGTGAGCTGCGGGCATGACCTCGACTTGACCGCGTGGGGTGAAGCGGTGGGAGACGCGCGCGACCGCAGCTCAACTCTCGCGCCAGTAGTGCCAGTACGCTATTATTACGCTAGCGTCGTACCGCACGTCTTGTTATATTACAACACGGTACATGTTATCGTGTATCTAGTGTCAGTTTTAATAAATAACACACTTAACGTTGTTGTAATGTCAGTGAAAAAATAAGTCATAATATATGAACGAGAACTGAATGCTGGGGTAAGTTATTTATTTTATAACCTCCTATCTCTTGTGTGAGTTGTGTGTTTTAGGGTTGCGGAATGTTTGATGTAAAGCGCAAAATCATATTGCTCAGTTCACTACCGCAACTTGAGCCAATCATGTTTGCCGCACTTCACATGGCGTATTTGTACAAATATTCGCCTTATTTGGATAATACAAAGTGTACCGTATTTTTATAGAAATAAAGTCTATTTTGTATTATCCAAGTAAGGCGGATATTTGCACAAATACGCCATGTGAAGTGGTAGCAGGACATACCATCCACAAACTGAGTTGTGTACGCACGACGCGACACGTTGGTCAGGCGATCACTGCCGATCGGGTCAAAAGTACTCTTGATACTTGAGCGGCGGCGGCGCGTTTCAATACTTGCGCGGCGCGTTTCAATACTTGAGCGTCACGTCTCTATCTCTCAATACTTGAGCGGCGCGGCTCGATACTTGAGCGGCACGGCCCTATTTGTTGAGCGGCGCAACTCAATTCTGCGAGCCGTACGGCTTAATTTTGGCATGGCCAAAATCAAGTTCTCTTGTGTGTGCTCAAGTATTTGCTCGTGATGCGGCTTAATTCTGTCTAACTTCAAATTCATTCAAACCCTTAACCGCATATTTGTATAAGCTTGACTTTGGGTTGGTAACAGCTTATTTTCATCTCCAGATGGTGCTGGAACAAGACTACATCACTTTGGCAGACTTGTTGGACAACGCGGCGAGACAGAGCAGGATGAAGAGATTCTAGGGCGCATCAAGATCCTAGCTCAGCCGCTCAGGAGCATCTACCTGATGGCTTGACACGTTGGTAGGTTTACCGAGCCTCCAGAGAAGATATTTTTGGAGAACGAATTGAGGCAAGACTTCTTAATAAGCTTGTATTTGCCATGCCGATGGTAGTCTTAGCACACGCTTTCAACCCAAACGCTGACCATCTTTTGAAGAAAGGGTAGCAAGAAGTGCGATGCAAGCTCTTAGATTGGGCTTTTGCTCGGGTACTTATTCTTGAGCCGCTATCGCTAATAGGATAAGGGGTTCGGCTGCGCGAACAGAACTGTTCAAGGAGTCAGTGAGGGCAATAAACCAATTATTGCATACTCGAGCCGAGGCTGATAAGATCTTGGCTGGTATGTTTCAGTTTCTTCTTCGAAGTCGACTAAGCGAAAGCGTCGCAACACGTCCATCGCATCCAGTAACCAGGAGTCGTCTGGTAAGAAACTCCGGCCTCCCGGTCTTGCTCCTCCTCTCAAGATAAGCGCATCGACTTATTAGAGGGGAAAGTGGAGAGCATGTGTTCTCTTCTCCTTAAGAAAATAGAGGTTTAGCAGCGACCTCTTACAGATTCAGAACCGGAACAGGAAGATCTTATTTCGGAGTCGGATGCTGAATCGCCCTCGGTATCACTGGGTGCTACATCATGGAGGACTCCGATGTTGGACTCCTATAAAGACGATCCGCGTATGACGACCAAGGTGATATAGAGTTTAGACCGCAGAAAAAGGAAGCCAATCCTCTGATAGTGATACCAAAGCCATCTCCACAAATTAAGAAAAAGGGGGTTGAATGCCAGAGGTTCGGATCCGAAGGGTGGAATCGGATACGTTATAAGGACGTGGAGAAGCATCTACATGCATCGCCGCTGTTTAGTCCACCATTCCCCTTGCTCTCCAAACAGGAAGGTATATTGGACACCATCTGTCATGGCCTTCTTTTACACTCGCAGAGGAGTAATACGCTGTAGGAAAGTGCCCCAAAGCTGGAGACGAGTTGCGGAAAATACTTTCGGAGGAATTTCCATTAAGATATTATCGGACCAACTTCTGAAGTATGTATGTGCTCATTGGGCGGAGGCAATGGATATAAGACGCAAAGCCTTTAAATGTAAAAGAGAGGTATTGGCTGCTACGGTCCAAGCCATACCTCCTTCATCAACTCACCTTTTCGATGAGAATTTATTAGACAACTTCGTGATACTTTTCGTAAGCCGTCAATGCCCACTCAAGCCCCCAAAGGTAGACAGCCAACATGGTGCATCAAGATTTCGCTCGCCAGAAAGTTTTAAGTCCTCGAATAAACCACTCAAGCAATCTGGAAAAGAGAGGAACGAAGTCACAAAGAATATTGACGGTTTTCGAGGGGGGCAGTTGAAAATTTTCCAGTCTCGGTCCTTGACTTATCAAGTCAATGATAATAGAAAACTGCGAAGTCACGAACGGTTTCCTATCACGTATGTTTCTGATACCGAAGGCAAACGGAAAGGTACGACAAATCTTCGATTTACGTCGCATAGACCAGTTTCTCCATCCCCCAAAGTTTCGCTTGATAAATCAAAGTAATTTCCTCAATTTTATACAGAAAGGGGATTACTTCAGAACACTGGCTATCAGTCAGGCTCAGGCCTACTTTCATATTTCGATAAAGAAAACCCATCGAAGGTTTCTCGCTTTTGCAAAGTCAATCAGATGACATCTCTACCCTTTGGCCTGCCCAGTGCACCGGCAGCTTTTTCCAGCTTCAGCAAGTGGTTAGCAAATATCATGAGAGAGAAAGGTCTTCGGGTTCTAATACCAGGACCCAGGCGTGTTAGAAATACACATGCGTTATGCAGTAATAATAATAATAATATAAAATAATAAAATGTTTATTAGTACATTCACATTTAAATATACAAGTACACAGTTACAGAATTCGATGTTGTACATAAAGACAAATTAAATGGCGAACTGCTGCCTCCTAAACTAGGCAGAAAGCCTGTGTTTTAGGAGCCAATGTTCCTCCAGATACAATAGTCACAACTGATATTGGCTGTCATGCAAGTACTTTAAAAAGAGAGAGAAAAAAAAAACACAAAGTACAAAAACAATTTTGTACGTAATTGCTAAGTTTTATACAGTAATAGTTCCTTAAGTTGTAATTGTAATAAGATCTTCAGTTTCATCGTACGTTAACCTCTGCAACCATTGGGTAATTTTGATTTTAAGTTCGTTTTTGGTTAGGGGATAAATGGAGATGTGTTTGCTAATCTTATTGTACAAGCGAGAGCTAGTTACCACATACTGTCGGCTGGCAAACTTTGAACGGCACTGGACGGTGTCGCAAATGGGAAAGCCTTTGCGTCTTTTCAGCCTATCACTATCTAGGTGGAGCGAAGAGTGTTTCCGTAGCACAGCGCGGAGCACAAAGAGTTGTCTCACAGTCAAGACTTTGGCTTCTGAATAGAGTTGCTTAGTTGGGAAGTCCCTGCGCTTAGAAAACATGACCTTCAAGATTGCCCTTTGTGCTCTCTCCACTTTAAGTAAGGAGGTTTTGTAGGTTCCCCCCCATACTGGAATACAATATAAAACAATCGACTGGCAAAGGCTCTGATAAACTAGCATGGCTGTATCAGGATCAGCGGAGTGTCTAAGTTCTTTGAATATATAAATTAGTTTTCTGATCCGTGTGCATAGGGCTTCGATATGTGATTGCCAGCTAAGTTTGCAATCAATGAGGACTCCTAGATATTTAACGTGAGTAACCAAGGACAGAGATGGACAGTTGCAATTTGATGCGTCACCTGAGCAGATGTGAGCTTTAATTTGTTCTAATTCCTGCGGTGGAGTTACATTGTTAGGAAGCGTGAATCTAACGACCTTTGTTTTTGCTACGTTGAGAGTGAGTAAATTATCTGAGAGCCACTCCATTACAAAGCGAAGCGACTGCTCCGCTCTTTTCTTTGCTTCGTCCCAGTTAGTGTCATAAATCACTAACGCTATGTCATCGGCGTAAGTAAAAATTTCGCAATTTGGAATGTGAGCTTGACACAGGTCGTTGATGTAAAGCAAGAAGAGTGGAGGGCCAAGGATGCTACCCTGGGGGATACCGAAATCGATAAACTGGTCATCACTCGCTATACAGTCAATTTTAACCCGCTGAGTGCGATTCGAGAGATAATCCTTAAAGATATCCAATGCAAGGCCGCGAATCCCACCGTTTTCCATTTTTGAGATTAAGACGGGAATGGAGACTGTGTCAAATGCCTTGGTTAAGTCGAGAAAGATACCGTAGCAGTAGCAGTAAACATGTTACAGAGCCAGGGCTAGTGCATCAATTTGGGAAAGTCCGTGTTGAAGGCAAAACAAGAAATAGAATTCTTGGGGATTATTTGGGACGCGGCTACGAATCAGAAAAGTCTTCCGAAACGAAAAATAGATCGAATGACAAAAGATTGGGAGGCTAGGTTTCGCCTCGCTCGTGACTCCCCTGGGGCGGCTTCACACCAGACACATGCAGAGAGCAGGCAGGAAACTTTGACAAGACCCTCCCAGGATGAAAGTTGCTGTAAATTCAAGACAGGCTCTTCAAGAATGTCGTTGGTGGATTCAGAAGGCCAGGGAAGATTTATGTACCGGAACCAACCATATTTGTTATCACAGACGCTTCCGACGAAGATTGGGGCATTCAGCTGGGCGACTACCTCCTGTCGGGTTTATGGATGGACGATCAATTGGAATAGCATTTCAACAGAATGGAGCTCTTCACTGTCCTAGGTGGCTTTACAGAACTTCCGAGATGTCATTTTGAACGAATCAATTATGATACAGTCAGACAACAGGTCAGTGGTTATCATAGGTTATGGTATATATGGGAGACTTCAGAAAAAGTGTTTGTAACTTTAAATATTTTATTTTACCACACAGCTCAACACTATACAATACTCATAGGTTTTTAGAGGCCATCGGCCATTACATTTTCTTAGCAGCTTACTAACAAAGAGTAAGTAAAACTAACCACAGACAAAAAATAGTTTCTCTAACAACTTACCTAAGAAATCAGGGAGGAACAAGGTCTGTGGCACTCCTGGAAATAGGGTATTACACCAATTTTTTAAAAGCGTCTCAATGAAACTCTGTAGTGATAATATGCCACAAAAAAAAACAACATTTTTATTCAATCGATAAGTGCCATAAAAATGCATCTAAATTTTAAATTTTCAAATTTCGCGCGTAGTTCGACGACAACGCCTCTCACTGGACGCCATATTGCTAATCGTAAATGACGTCAGTTCGTTCTGTATTAAATGAGCTCATATTAAATATGATAATTGTATATCAATTAAAAATAAAAATCATATTTTGTAATAGGTGTAATAATGAAAAAATTACGTTGGTTACGCAAATAATAAAAGTACAATCGGTTGACTGACAGTTGTCAATTTTTTGTTTACACAGCCGTACGGCGTAAAAACATGGCCGCTACTATTTCACGGTGTTTTAAAACAGATTAAAAATACTGAAAACTTTAAATTAAATTGAAAAATTTGTTTTGTTATTTTATGAACTAAAACTTACATTTTCCGACTGCTTTATGCCTAAATTGTCTCAATAACATATTTATAGATTTTTTCTCGTATAGAGTAAAATACCCTATTACAAAAAAGGTACAAGAACTTGTGTTATTCCACAATCTAGGTGTGACAGTACACTCATTTTACCCACCGGGTCGGTACAATTCCATTGCCGACTGTCTATATAAAAGAATTATAACATTCTGACAATTCGTTTTCAAGAAAATGACAAACATTTAGCGGCCGTTACCTTATGGTAGCGCAATTATCGCACGAATTCTATTAAGGCACCGGTTCGACGTCCATATGTTTGATAGCGCGTTCGTACGAACTTAGTTCGCGCGTATTAGGCTAAGAACTCACAACGCGGTTTTCACCCGCGTCCGCCTGCGGTTGCGGGTCCGCAGCATCTGTAGAATGCCAATATATAATTATGTAAAAAATCAAAGCACATTTCACGACGCGGTTTACGACCGCGGTGTGCGCATATTAAAATGTACTCTGTGGTGTGCGCGGTTCTTTGCGGCTCCGGCGCACCGGCGGGCAACTAGTAGAATCGCTCCCGCCCGCAGCCTCGGCGGGTTGCACCCGAGAGCTCTGCGGTCGGTTGGCGGGCGACCGCAGTGGCCAGCGGGGGTACAGAAATCCGAGGCCACTTTGCAGTGACTTGTTATTATTCGTGGCTTCGTGACGTGTCTGTGCACGTTTATCAACAAACTTTACAAAACGGATATTGTAGTCGATCTATTAATTATTTTGGTGCAAGAAAGGTCAGTGCCCGTCAAGCAACCGCACGTCTTGAGATAATCGCCCGCCAAGTCTGCGGGCGATAATGGCAACCGTACAGAACTCCGTTCTCGTGAGTTTGGGCTATTCTTTCACGCAGCGGGCGCGGGCGAAAACCACGTCGTGAGTTCTTAGCCTTAGATAGCAAACATTTTAGTCGCGCTGCTGCATCACACGAATGCCAATTAGGACATTTATAGGGCGGGTTGCTTCAACTAACCATTACTGACCGGTAATAGTCAAAAATGGCGCTAACTATCGTCAAATCAAAAAAGTGGGTTGTTTCACAAAATCATACGTCAAAAAGTTACTATTACCAGTCCATAACCGACCAGTCATCGTAATTTTGTGTTGTCAAACAGCTAGGTACTTCAAATATCAAAATATTATGGAATCACTTTTTGAAAAAGTTTAGCCGACGGATTTTATTATGTCATGAAACAACCCGTTACATTTGTTATGCTGTTACGATGACATGTAAGAGTTTCAGAATTTGAAGAGGTTCCGAAACCTCTTCAAATTCTCGAAAACATTTAATCTTTTTCTCCTACTGATATCATCATAGTAAGTAAACAATAGTGTACAGAAACGTAAACAAATAATTTTAAAACAAATTTGCTATCTATCAAAACACAACCTAGTTTGTAACGACTTTATTTTTATTCCGAAAACAATGCTGCATTTGGTTTCGAAAATATACTTAATAAAACAAGGAAGTTCCTTTATACCGTATAGGTACGCTAAATGTAACTTTACGTACCTATATTTTGTGTACCTAATGGAAAAACAAGACCCCAATTTCATTCTCTATTAGTGATCTGAAAGTAGGTATACCTCTGTAGCTATAAAAACATACTATTTCCATAAAGGCAAGGTGCACTGACTTAAACGCTAATAATCACCCTCCATCTTGCTGTACGTTCCGCCAAGGTCATGCACGATGCAAAAGGACCATGAATAAGCTGCTGTACGTCAATAATTATTATTCATTGTTTGCTGGACTTGCTGGACCCATTTTGCGTCCAGCGAGAGCCCCCAGCCCCACTACCGCGAACGTCTTGCAGCTGGATAGTGAATCTGAATAAACTACTTGCTATAAACAGCAGTGTGAGTGTTGACATTTAGAGCTTGTGTTGCAAGATCCCACACAAATATGTCTGTTGAATGTCTCAAGTGCAGACTACATGAATAAACAAAAAAGAATTTAAGCATTACAAGATTTGGTGCCCATTTTAGGGAAAGCTGCAACGGTTGATATCGAGCGTAAAAAAAATTGGTATACCTAATTAGAAACGGTTATTTCAGAGATCTAAAGAAAGTTAATGCCAGTTCATCCACAGGGAAGTCCGTTAAATGATGTTTGTACGCAAACATTGTATTGCTATGATTTGATGTCCTTTTTTGCCATCATTTGAGTATACTTTGCACGTTTATGATACAAATAGAAAAAGTTTTTGGATGAAAAAATGTATCATAAATAAACGTGCATAATACATACATGATTTTTCATCCATAACCTCATCCTATAATTTCCCGATCTTCTGTTGCTGCTTACAACATCAGAAGAAATTTTTTGGCGTTTTGATAAAATACGTGGCGTAAATAAAACCCGTCCTCTCATTTAGAAATTCGTTCGATTACATTACCACTCTATAACTCTATGGATTACATCCAGCACGCTGGTTGCGCGCACGATATTGAGTCTCGTATGCTACGTCCAGCGCCGCGACCTTGAGCGGACGTACAGCAAGATGGATGGTGAATAAATGCGCCTTATTCACCATCCTTCTTGCTGTACGTCCGCTGCGTAAATATAAAAAATATCTTGACTTTTGTTTTATTTATTTATTATTTATTTATACTTCATGCACAAACGTACAAAGGCGGACTTAATGCCTTAGGCATTCTCTACCAGTCAACCAAGGGTTATGTTCTCCACTTGACTACACTTGACATCGAAGTATATAAGAAATACTTTAGTTAATGCAGTTTCAGGTGATTTAAGGTTAATTTTGTTTTCGCAGAGTGATATTTTGATTCCTGAGTTAGTCCTAATGAAGTTATTATTTGTGAAATAGTGTTTCGTTGTGATTTTATATATTTTAAATCCTGTTTCAACAATGTTGTAAGTTATTTTTCTTACTTATATCAAAACATCGCTTTAAAACTAGGTCTCAGTTTTTTAATTGAAATGTCGCTAATAAAATGTTATGCTTACAAACAAGACGTCGTGTTAGTATGACCCAACTGCTTCACCTTTGTGATTTTTTAAATAGTCATTAAGAAATTGCAGTTGCGTATAACAAATGCACCCAAGCGCGGGACCACTAATGAATGTGGGAAAGGGCAGCAGAAATTTTAAATTCTGTGGGACATAGCTGATTAAAGCAACTCTCTGACAATACTCAGTTAGACAAATATCTGTATTCTGTACCTTCCTAGTTATGAACACCAATAAAAAAAATATATTTAAATATTTTTGAAGTTATACTTCTTTAGGCGCGTTATGAAAAAATGATGAGAGTGAAATTTTACGATGCGCGCGCATAGCGTCACACAAAATTCTCACGGGAGTAATTGTAAACAACGCCATCTCTGACGTACATGCTGAACTACTTACTGCCTTCGTTGCTATTTTGTGACTCGAAGAAGTATAACTTCTCACGCGCGTACATAAGTACACACTGAATTTTTTCATAACGCGCCTAAAGAAGTATAACTTCAAAAACAACGAAATATGTTTACAATGATTCAATGTAAGAAATCACGATTTTAACACTTACGGGTGAAATTTTATATCACCTCCTGGGACAGCATGTATTACCACAACCACGCACTACTCATTTTTGCACCATTTGTTTATTTATAACGATGATTACCTCGAAAAATATCTGACGAAGCTGTGAACTGCAAAGTAAACAACCGCCTTATTGGCCATATTTATGCTGACACATAGTGTCAATGTTGCCACATTACCAATTCCTTAGGAAATGGCATTGTAATTCACTGATCATCAACCCAGTTTAGCATGCGTGACGCGTGAGTGTGACCTAAAATTTTATGTTTTATAACTTAACTAATCATAGTACACTACTGATCCATAATAACATTATTTGACAGAGTTTAACTTCTGATTTGGTTAGTGTGACGCCTATTTCGAAGTTTTTAGTAGGAGATTTAAATAAGAAGGTAGCAATACTACAGGCCACACTAAAAAGAGAGGTCGGCCCAAAGAGAGTGAGATGGAGATACGTAGGTATTTAACTCAACTTTATGTTCGAAGTGTTGGCTCCATCTTTACCTATAAGCTTCTTGTGGGTAACCCTTCATTCAACTGTCAGTGTCAGTCAACTTACCCACATGTATGATCATTGATCTACCAAACCAATAATAATTGTACTGTGTAGAATTGTAGACGAAGAGGTTATGTTTTCTCGTTTGTTTGAATCTAATGTAATATATTTCATTATATAGAAATAAAATCGAAGAAGTTTCATAGTTTTAAACAATGTGCTATTCAAGTTTTATGGGTGTATGATTATTTTTTTGAAGTGAGAATTCCTCTTAGATCATTTATGTAAGTTTGAATGAGTAAAAAGTTTTAATTTTGGGGAGGGCTCAGTGTTATTAAGCTTGGTTTAAATGGTTTATCTAGCAGCCCTTTGCTATACATATAAATATATATATATATATATTTACGTTACTTTCAAAACGCTGTTTATTTTTTGAAATGTTGTTTACGCAAGAGTAACTATTAAAAGTATACTTGATCCATTTTTCTTTTGCTGATCCATTTTACTGGACCTCAAAGTAGAAAGTGGAACTCTAGGTACTAGCTAACGAATGACGATGCTCACGTGATAGTAATATGATACAATTTTCAGTTTCAGTTTATTGAAGTAGGTACTACAATGACGCAACAGAAGAAAATAATGTTTAAAAAAATTAAAGCTGATCTAAATAAAGAATTTACTTTTCTGAAAAATGTATTTTCAGTTATGTCTTTACCGCTGCAGATGAAAGGTAAATTGTGTTTAGAGAAAAAAGTTTTCCAACTACAGTGCTTTTTATTGTTAATAAATCACCTCTCATTGGAAAACTCTTCAGTGATGTTTAAAAATGTTGTATAAAATTTGGTTTTGAAGCATGCAAATTTTGTCTTTATGCCATAAAGTCATGTCAGACATGTTATGTTTAACAATCTACGTAATTGCAGGTGAAAGTGATGATAATATGGATATTGAAATAGTAAATGAAAGTCAAAAGAGTAAGGAAAATGTTGAAATACCAATGCGAGCCCGCAGTATAACAGAACTTGAAGAAAAATTAGAGAAGATTAAATCACAGAACAAATTTAGCTTCAAAAATAAACTACAAAAGAAAAGCTTGAGTAGTAAAATGAAAAAGAAAATTAAGAAAACAGAAAGAGTAAATAAAACAAAAGTTAAACCTGTAGTAGATGTACCTTTTGCAGAAATGTTAAAGCCCACAGAGAAGAAACCAAAAGTAAATGTGGCCAAACCAGTGTTCAACAATGAAGGCAAACTTGTATTCTCCAAATTTGACTTTGCCAATGTTGGCAAAAAAGGTAATACATCGCATGTTTAATGATGGCCTGACTTAACTCAAAAAACTGTTTCTTTGGGAAACAGCTAAAATAATTTTGGCAATCAAAGTCAAAGCACTTTTGAATTGTCAAGGAGTCAGTCAGTTAGAAAGTTGAAGCTAGTTGCTCATTCCAAAACATAGGTAGGTCTCTATGGAGAAGAATGAGCAAGAAACTTCACAGACACTCTTTTAAATCAAGATTTTACAAAATATTTGTTATATTATCCTTGTTGCTTCTATATGTGAAAACAATGCAGGTAAAGAACAATACAAAACATAAAAAAAAGAATGAAGATAAAAGCCATGGCAGTTAAGAGTTGACCAATCTCATCTGACAGCGCCCATTCACGAACATGACGCGTGGATCAGCACCATTCAACTTAATCATGTTGAAGGGAGCCGAATGATGCAACATAGGTGCCACCATCAGTGAGATATTTGAGTGAGCATGACAATGCCTCAACCGCCATGTTTTTTATGTCAAACACAAGTATATATAACTTACTTAATAAATGGCTCCATGGTATTCACATTCACAGAACTGAAATAATGCTGCTACATTATACAAAACTAAGGTTTTAATATGTCTATTTGTCAGACAAATGTGTGATAAGTAGGAAAAAAAATATGAATAATAATAACGATACTCGTTACTCATGTCAATAAAAAAGGGTTAGGAAACATCATCTTCCAATTTGGGAATTCCCTAAATTGGCTGTGGAGCAGGACCAGCATTAAGCCAAGCATTTTTAGCATTTATACATATAATCTTCTGACTTATAATATACTTGTCTAATCAAATTTAGTCACAACTAGTGTTACATAATGGTTATACTTTTGCAACTCAATTTTGGAATGAGATTGAAAAAAATCCTAGACAGAAAGATATAATAATATGGCGTTAAAACATATCTCTTTGTTTGTCTAACTCATTTTAGAGCTAAACCTTAACCAGTCAGTTTATAACTGAGTGGGCGATAATGCGATATACTCTAAGGCGATTTGCACACTGCACCGCATGCAGTCATGCAGCGTAGCGCGGGAGTGCGTGTTCTTACGTTACTTGGAAGTATCTCTTTGTATTGAAAACATGCGCGTATGTCTGCGTCGCTACGCACCCCGCTGTGTGAAGCGGGGCAGTGTGCGAATCGCCTTAAGGCCGACGCAGACCGGGACGGCATGGTAAGGGATTTTGCCGTCAATCAGCGCACACTAGCTGCTTAGATACCGCGGTATACCAGCGCCTTGCCACGGCATGCCACGGCGTGCCGAGGCATGACAAAACACGCCCCAGCAGTTCCTGCTGCCTGATACTCTTTTAGTCTTCAGTCTACCCCCGCCTCACTCGGCGCCGGAGTCCTTGGCATGCCGTTGCCTACCGCAGTACGACACGGCATCCCGCCGCGGGAGCCTTTCCCGGGAGTCTTTCAATGCCGTGCAGTGAAATCCCTTTCGATGCCACGGCAACATTTTAAAGAATAGAAATTTATGTCGTATTTCTATATCGATACATTTGAATATCCATTAGTAAAAATTTAAATCCCTTGCCATACCGTCCCGGTCTGCGTAGGCCTTTAGGTGTTTATTTTTATTGACCTTTGTATAATCTTTATGATCAAGTCATATTTTTCTAGCAATCTATGTAATATACTCCGAAATAATATCAGACAATAGGTACTATAGAAAACTTTTTGGAAATGTTTCAGATTCATTTTTCAAATAAAATATTAACAAAAGGTTTTTAAGGATTTTCTCTGAAATAATTAAACATACTGAAATAACTATTTTTTTTTGTACAGAACGAGTAAACAAAGTGGAGAGAGACCCTAAAAAGATTTTAGAAAATCTAAAACAACAAGAAGACAGGTTCAAACAGTTAGAAGAAAAAGAAGACACAGGAAAGGTGAAAGAAATAAAAGAAAAAATAGCATGGAAAAATGTGTTGCAAAAAGCTGAAGGACAAAAAGTTAAAGATGACCCCATATTACTGAAGAAATCAATAAAGAAAATGGTAAAGATTCTTTGTTCTTATTAGCGTAATACATTTTTGACACACCTTAAAGCAGATGCACTTCTGCTTGCAGCAGCAGTATTTTTAATGTTGTAATGAAATATTTTACTTTCTAATAGTTTTATTGACATTTTCCCATTAATAATAATAATAATTTATTTATTCCTCCTCACATGATAAACAGTTACAATTTACATAATTGTCACAACAAGTTCTAGATTATGTGAGGAGCTGGTGTCTGAGGTAGGCGCAAAACACCTGTAGTACAGATCACCAGGACTTCAACCCGCAGTATCAGTTACAGTTACATAATAATTGTGTAAACTAATGCACATTCCTATTTTTCTAGATAACATGTAGTTAGAAGTTACATAAATTGTGGTTGATTAAATTGGACAATTATCATTTCAATTTTATTGATTTTAATTTTACTATACAGAATTAGAAATAAAATAATCTTATTTTATTGAATCTATATTATAATTTAAGATAGTTTGGTGCCAATTCTGTTGTGCACAAACTAAATTAATTTTAAGCTATTTATATCTCTTTCTCTCCTATTAAACAAGAAAGAGACATATATTAATAAGAGCTGTCAATTTAAGTTGATCTAAAATGTTCATACAATTATAGTTGTCATTACAGAACGTATTGATTAAAAACACTGCGAAGTTCAAGGGAAAAACTAATTTAACATCTCTAACTTAGTCCTTGTCTATCGCCGTCCTTTTCTTTAGCTGTCTGGTAGAAAGGAAGACAATTGTCTAATTTTAGTTTAGTTTGTGAACAAGGGAATCGGGACCAATAAATAATAACAATAGTAATAATAACGCCTAAGGTTCGTGTACGTATTGTATGTGTATGTTAAAGTGAAAGAGGCGTGAGAGGGTTTGTGTTGGGTGTGTGTGTGTGTGTGTGCGCGTGTGTGTGAAGGTTATTTTGCGTGTGCGTGAATTTGTGCATTTATTTTATATTCTATTTTACAGGATCAAAAGAAGAAACAAAGTAAGAAACAGTGGGACAGCAGAGTAAAGAATGTTGAACAGAAGAAAGACGAGAGACAAAAGAAGCGGACAGAAAATATTGCAAAGAAAAAGAAAGAGAAAAAATCTAAAATTATCAAAACATCAGTTAAGAGAGGACGTGTTGTGATATAATTTTAATGAGAAGAGCGTTTCTGAATCTTAGTCATTAATACATGGTTTGAATATTGGCTGGGTATTTTTTTAACATAACTCATTCGATTAGCAGTTACTTGGACCTGTACGCAAAATACGCGCTGAGACGTGGAGTTGCGGACACCAGCCCGTTATATAATACACTTTTAAGGACACCTAGTGTACATGCACGGATACACGGCACGACCGTAACGTAAACGCTTTTAAAGCGCTATCCACACATTTCCGGGTCAGGGCTATCCATGTTCCGAGTTGCTCGTGTCAGTGTTCCCGTCAGGGACGTGCCATCCGTCACCCGTGTTCACACATATCAGGGAAATCGGTATCAGTATAGTCTGTTTCTTTAGCTTATACGCACACAACACGATGTCCTTATTTAACAATGAAGAATTAGCAATGATTGCAATAGCGCTAGATGAAGAAGAAGGTTCATGTTGTCATCAACGTACCTAGATAAAAATCGAATAGCACTGTCAGAGCGTCCGTGCGTCCGAGCGTGCTCCGGGACACTGATGATCCGGATGCGCCTGACATGCAACTATGTGAAATTGTGAACAAGTTCGTACAAGTTGTACGTAACCGATTTTTTCCCCGTTCCTGACGGGACACAGCAGGGTAGCGATGGGTCGTTGAAGGTTTTTCCGTCAACTTAACGTCAACGTTAATTCACATTCGTCAACTAGTTAATCAACTAGTTAAATTCGTCAACGAGTTAACGTGCCATTGCAGCGTTAAATCGAAACTGTTCAACGAATGAACGTAGACAGTTAAATCGTTGAAGTTTTTTTCAACGCTGCGCGACGTTCAACGGTTATACGTCTACTGACATGATTAAATGTTATTATAGAAACTATTTGATTTGTGTGTTGGAAAATGTTTTATTGGTGGTTTTACTTAGATGATTTTCCCTACTAACATCATATGACGATTTTTATAATAAATATTTCAAAAATCAACTCTCGCGTATGTTCCTTAGAGTTCAAATTCTATGACATAACCATCGTCGCTTACAATCTATGATGTTATTTTAAACGTTAACTTTTTTAATTTCTCATTTTGTTGCGTTCGCGTTCTCGACTTTAGTTGATTTAAACGAGTTAATTCATAAACGTCGTTGAACAATTCAACTAGTTGATTCATAAACGATTAACGTTAATTACGTTGAAAGGAGATTAACGGTTGATTCAACTAGTTCGTTGATTCAACGCCCATCGCTACAGAAGGGCGGAAATGTGTGGATAGCGCTTAAAGTGGCAGCAGCAATCCGATTTTGTTGTGCGATCTCTGGCCACGTTAGCCCTGGAAACATCATCTTCACTGTGCTTGACTTCGATCTTAAATTCAGCGTCTAGAGATTTGAGAGAGTTCTTTGCCTATGTCTCTATCTTTTTTGTGTTACGTGGCCAGCCCATTCCCACTTCAGCCTGGATGTTGATGTTCTCCATTATCCGCAATTTGAGTTACAGGAGCGTAAGGTGTGTTTGTAACGCGATCTGTTTTCTTAACGTCTATGGTCCATTGCTCACGGACAAATCTTGAGTTTGGACTTTTGTCGTTGTTCAGTAAATTACCAATTTTGTGTGTACCGTAAGTTATGATGGGTAGGATATACAACATATCGATGAGGTCTCTCCAGCGTCATAGGAACACTTTCTTTCATGTGGTCTTTGAGGGCCCTGAGGCCATGGACACGATGTAGGCGGGAGCGGTGACGTGTTTCTAAGCATATACGGCCAGTGGCGTAGCTATCGGAGGGCCAGGCGGTGCAGTGCACCGGGGCTCCCAAGCTCAGGGGGCCCCTCGGCCTCAAACTTCGAACTGACATAGCAAATAATTTCTTCCGCCTTTAGAACATAAATAGTATAATCAATTATTTCTGTTGTATTGTGTAGGTTCTTATGTTTGTCCACATATCTCTCTCTGGTCGGTCCCTCATGTCTGAGGATCGCGGTCAGCATTGGAATTGAATCTGGAGCGGATGATCGTCTCTTACAACTGTGTAGAATTTGGATGACGAGTCTTTAATTTGGTCGGTCCACCTTGTTGGTGAACGACCGCGCGATCTTTTGCCTTCGGTATTCCCAACCACAATAAGTTTTTCCAAACTTTTGCCGCCTCTGCGCACTGTGTGGCCGAAATACAAAAGAATACGTTGTTGGCATAAGGTGGACAAGCGAGTTTTTATTCGGAGCTGGGTCAAGATTGATGCATTGGTGCGTTTCGCAAGATGCAACCGTCTCACTCCTTTTTTTGTTTAAAACATATTGGACCATTCAGTGCCTATTCTGATGAACGAACGGTTTTCGGTGTACACATTTTGGATCAGAGCAACGAGGTGTTCAGGAGCTCCCATTTCGAGTAGCACACTCCACAGTTTGTCCCATTGTACGCAGTCAAAGGCCTTTGTGTAGTTGATAAAGCTTAAGACGAAAGGATAGTTGAATTACCTGCTCTTCTCGATGATTTGGCAGACGTTCAGTATTTGTTCCCGCGTTCCCTTGCCCTTTACGAAACCTGCCTGCTCTACGGGTATCTGTCGGCTTAAAAAGTAACTTAGACGCCGATTGATAATATGAAGAAGGATCTTACTTACATGAGATGAATTGAATGCAATTGTCCTGAAATTGCCGCAGTCTTTTGAGGAGCCTTTCTTATGCAACGGTATAAACACCGACTCTGTCCAGTCCCTTGGCCATCTTCCAGTAGTCCAGATGGTATTGCAGATTTCGGTGATAGCGTTTATGTCTTGCTGACCTAGGTTTTTTAATATTTCGGCAGTGATAGCATCCTTACCTCGAGATTTATTACATTTAAGAGCTTTGATGGCATGCTCAACTTCTGATGCAAGGATGTCAGGTTCTTCTGTCGCCCATGTAATAACAGCGTTAGTAGGCTCTCCGGTGTCATAAAGTTCTGCACAGTAGTTCCTCCAGCGTTCCAACACTTGAGCCACATTAGTAAGTAGACACCCGTCTTTATCTTTGATGGCACAGGTTCTCGGCTTATGCGTTCCAGACAATTCTTTTACTTTTTGAAAAAGATGTCTGGATTCGTTTTTCTGTGCGTGCTGTTGGAGTTCGAGACAGATTTTGTTAATGTAGTTATCGTGATTTTTCCGACAGCGTAGTTGAACTTGGCGGCTTAGTTCTGTGTACCGCTGCTGATCTTCCGTTGAACGTATACCTGTCTCCTTTAGTTCACGTCTTTCAAGAATTACTTGAGCAGTCTCAGATGTGATAAAATCATTCATGACGGGTTTTGCTAGCATATTTTCTCTAGCTGTTTCCTCTATTATCCGTTTGAAGTATTCCCAATTACTTTCGCTGTTGTCATGTCATTCGGAAAATCTCCCATTTTTTGCTCGAAACCATCTCTAAAGTCACTGATGTTTATACCTTGTATATTTGAAGCTGCTTTGGGTTTCTGTTTCCTTTTCTACTTGCTACAAGAAGTTGGTGATCGGAGCCACAATCAGCACCGGGAAAAGTTGTGGCGTTCCTCACTGAGCTTCTCCATCGCGTTCCTATCAGTATGTAGTCAATTTGATTTCTACATCTGCCACCAGGGGATATCCAGGTGTATAATCTTCGGATATGATGTTCGAAACAGGTGTTGGCGATAGTGAAGTTCTCTTCACAGCAGAACTGTACGAGACGTTTGCCCCTATCATTTCTTTCTCCGATTCCGTATTTACCCGCAACACGACGAAGGTGGTCATCGTCTGTGGTATCTACAACTTAGGCACTGAAATCCCCCAAGATGAAGGTAGTTTCACGTTTAGGAAGTCCTTTAAGTATAGCAGTCAGCATATCGTAAAACTCCTCCACTGTTTCTTCAGTTGACTGTGCTGTGGTGGCATATACCTGTACGATATCACACCTCGGACACTTCATACAAAACTTGCAAAATAATTACCTATTACTACTACAAAACCAAATGACGTCTGTACACGTGCAAATGTGTGCGTGAATTTTAGTAGGGTTGAATCAGTTGGATGTCGTGGCGTACAAAATGGCGCGAAAAATGCAGCGCTTTGCGTCGGGTGATCCGAACGACGACGGAACTACCCGAACGTTTCGAGCATTATTATGAAGTGATCTTGTCCGAGCGTTCAATTATTTATTTCTTATAGAAATAAAATAAATGATATTTGATTTTGAATACTTGGATTTGTAATGACATAAAAGTAATATTATAATATTTATTATGTAAAGAGGTTTATTTATTCATCAATAATGGTAAATTAAGGTACCTACCTAATTACAAACATTCACGATCGCCCCGTACCATTACGCGGCAACGCAATTTTATTTTTACTATTACAATGGGGCGACGCGACAAGGTTAGTGCGTAGGGTACTACTTTTCAATTCCAAGAATGAATAGAAAGTGAAAGAAAGGGACATAAGTACATACCTAAGACAATAAACAGAGAGAGCAATATTAATAGCTGGTAATGTTGGTATGTTATTATTACGGAAGTTTTAATTGTATTATTATAAAACGACGAAAACTTGGAAAATAAATGAATCATCGAGATTTAAACTAATAAATAAAACTTAAAACAAAATAAATCGCAGAATTGTGTGTTTGTGTCAGCAGTACCTACAGCGCTGCAGTTCTTACGATTTTGAGCGCCCTGGCTAAAGAGTCGGCGGTTAGCCCCTCCAAGTGCAGGGTGAGGGTGCGGTATCTGATATAGCGCGGGGAAGGGAGTGTCCCTTCTGTATGTAGTACTATTAAGTATTCTGTGACGATATTAAGCTTGCTCGGTGACGTGTTAATTTTGAGTGTTATTATACGATCACTTACTGGGTTATATCCCAAAACGTACTTGTTTATCGATCGTGGTACGATAAAGGCCACCCCTCTACTGCTGTCGTCTTCTGGGCCCAAAAAATACACTGTACTTCCGAGGACAGATGTAAAGTGGCCCTGACCTTTCCAGTGTGTTTCGCTGAGCCCTAGCTGGTGAACGTTCTTGCTCTGCATTTCGTTTTCCACAATTTTTAGTTTGCCAGGATGGTTAAGGCCGCGCACATTCCACGTTCCGATGTGATGGGGATGGCGAATTGACTTAAAGGTGTTACATTCATCAGTAGCTGAATTTCCATGCAGCGCCTGACGAGCCGCTCTCACATGGCCGGTAACACATTTCACACCACCTCTCCCGGGAAGATGGCGCCGGGCGTCAGCCGGATCACCAGACATACTATTTACACTTTTCGTATACCTATACCATAAACTAGCAACCCGACCCGGCTTCGCATGGGCCTATAGCCTTCCTCGATAAATGGACTATCCAACACAAAAAGATTTTTTCAATTCGAACCAGTAGATCCTGAGATTAGCGCGTTCAACCAAACAAACAAACAAACTCTTCAGCTTTATAATATTAAGTATAGATATTAGTAGCGAACTGCACTCCTTTTTTTGTCAAAATTCCATGTCCTTGACATCTTCTACAAAACATTCTTACGGTACCTACTCCTACACCCTAAACCTAAACTCTTATCTAAATGTATTATTTGTTTCATGTTTGTAGTTAATATGTTTTCTCTTTCATGTTGTTATGTATTGTCGTACTAGTGTTATTGGTGGGTTGGTGGGTTGATATTGGTGTTGCACCGAAAGGGTTTTAAATTTTGTTGCATATTTGCATAATATTTATATTATTATTTTATGTCATCTGATAATTACTCCTTTCACCCTGCCAATGCTTCCTTTAATAAAATTCTTCCGCTGATGCAAGTTTTAGTTCATTGACCGACCTTTTGGTGCATCGGAGCTTTAGTCAACAGAAGGCTATTTGTTTAATATCTGCCATGCTCAAAGCGTGCGAAGCCACTACAGTGATCTGTTAGACACCTTTTCTTCTTTTCAACGTTCATGCCGTTCTGATTTCTGAGAGGTGGCTCAAACCTCATAAATATCTTCTCTCTACCCTCTTTCCCTGTTTCGTTCTTATCCGTAACGATAGAATTGGAAAGGGAGGTGGTGGTGTTGCTATTTATCTTCGTAGCGATTTACTGATGTGAATGACGACCTGACGTGATACTTAAGTTACTGTGTTGCTTTTAATTGATTTTTTTAATGCCGTCAGTCATATTCTCATGTCCATCCTCTCATATCTTACCCCATATTTACACCAAGCCCCTGCCACTACTCCTGTCATTGCCGGAAATATTCAATAATAATTTTATTGCCGGAGTCGGGTAACAATACAAAACACGTTATTTCGTGAGCGAGAATGCTGAATGTAAACACTCAATCGCGCTCACGCTGCCCGGCCTTTGACTTCCGCGCGAAAAACCGACAATCGAGGGAGCGCCGGGCAATGGCAGCGGCATGAGCAGTAACAGCGTGAGTGACCTATTTACATACTCGCGCTGCCCACTTCCCTGTCCAACAAGGCCGAGTGTAAATGTGGCTTTATGGTTTCGTGCGAGGCGCTGGAATGGTTCTCTTCTTTCAAGATCATTGCCTCTTCTTCTTTAGTTTAAAATGCCTCTGCCGAGGCACTGTAAAATGGAAAAAAAAACCTTTTTGTCGCTTTTCTCCAGTCAACTTTGATGAAATTAAAAAGTCCATCCTATCTATGAAATCTGTGGGCCATGACGACATCAGTCGTTATACATATTATTATGGTCAACTTGCTCTTCGACTTTCTTCTTCTATCAATTACCCACATTGTCAACTTTTCCCTTGCTTCCGGACAATTCCCTTCTCAATGGTAATGGCTTATATCCGTCCACTTCCTAAAGTTTCTAACCCTTCCTGAATTCCTAACCATTTTCGACTAATTTCCATTATACCTTTCCTAACAAAAGTGGTCGAGGCCTGTGTATACATGCAGCTTTCGGGGTTTGTCCATCGAAACACCCTTGTAAGCTCATTTAGTCTGGGTTCAGACCTGGGCACAGCACAACCTCCGCTCTTCTTAAAGTGACTGATGACACTAGAGAAGCAATGTGAGATACTGAAGTAAGTACTGTTTGCGGTTTTATTTGATTTCTTTAATACCGTCACTCATGATATTCTCATGTCGTGTTTCTTGCAAGGTGCTGGAATTCTTAATTTTTATCGTCGGGGACGTCAGCAGTCGGCTCGTCTAGTTGGCGTGATCTGGATATTGGTGTTCCACAAGGCGGTATTCTTTCTCCATCTTCATGAATTGTATTACTCACTGTCATCGGTCTTCGTATCATCTTTATGTCGATGATCTTCTATTGTATTCTGCTATGCGGGTGGCAGGTTTATCGGACGCTATAAAAGATGTAAACCGAGGCTCGGATGCTATCAAAGACTTGTCTCATAGATTTGGGGTGTCCATAAACCCTTAAAAATATCAAGCCATTATAAGTGGAAGCTTGCGTATGATGGGTCATTTCCGTTAGTTCTAGCGTGAACGATAGCGTGAAGGATAGCGTGAAAGTCAAAGAGCTAACGGAACTTTGCGATACCTGTATCATCTGAAGAGTTTTTGCCTGCTAAGACGAAGACTATGCTTGGGCAGACTTTAATTTTTACTTTAACCGACTATGGTGATGTGTGCTACCTTGACTTGAACGCTGTCTTGCTGGATAAGCTGGAAAGGGTTGTCAATAACTGCATCAGGTTAATCTTTACCATTTGGGAAAAGCAGAAGTTTGCGTGCGTTGACAACGCTTTTCTCTCTGCTCAACCATTTTCAATAGGTTTTCAATAGGTTCAATAGGTTACCTTCATACGCTAGGAATGTGCGGTCTTCTAACAATCTTTTCTTACTTTGCTTGTCTCATACTTCTGATTTTATTAATTGTTCCTTTCATATCCTACTCCATTTTTCTATTTAATGCACTTTCCTTCGATAGGTATCAGGACGGCAGTGCCGGATTAAGCCAACGCGGGGCCTGTAGCAAAATCTATCAAGGGGCCCTTGGTTTGCTATAGGTTATCAAGTTTATGGTATTAAATACAACCTAAGAAATAAAAATAAATTACAACGACGACAAGCTCGCACAAACTACGGTAAAAAACTATATTGTTCGAAGGAGCACAGCTGTTTAATGACCTACCAAATGACGTAAAAGATTGTGATAATATTAACAGATTTAAACTAAAGCTGAGAAATTACGTTTATGAAATGTAGTCATATCGCAATAGCAATTTACATACTTCCTATTATATAATATATATTTGTTTTGTATAACTTCTCCAACACGCATCGAAGGCGGAATGTATTTATTTAGATATAAACAATTACTTTGTATCTCATTGTAAGTGAACCTATGTATTGTATGAGAATAAATTCTTTAAACCGAAATAAAACAAAACCGTTACAAACTTTTTTGGTCTTACAAATAACATTATTAACATTTACCTTTCGGAGCAAATCGCATTCAAAATTCATCAAATTGAGATGATTAAGACGTTCTGGGCTCATCGTGTTCCTTAACTTATTTAACACGTTATAATGTTGAGAAAAAAACGTTTCATCATCACATTCATCATCTTCATCAGCAGAAAGACGTCCACTCTTGAACAAAGGCCTCCCCCATAGAACCACCACCCACCGGCTACCCGCGACCTTGACGATGTCTTCAGTCCATCTGGTGCGAGGCCTACCAACGCTGCGTCTTCCGGTCCTTCCCCATCGGTTATCGGTTCTTCGAGCGACGTGACCTGCCCATTTGCCACTACAACTTGCACACTGAGAGCTATGTTGGTGACCTCAGTTCTTCGGCGAATTTCCTCGTTCCAGATTGTATCGCGCAAAGAAACTCAGAACATAGCTCTCTCCATGGTTGGCTGCGTGACTCTGAGCTTCTCTAGAAGGCCAGCAGTTAAGGACCGCGTTTCTGTGCCATATATCACCACTGGCAACGCATACTTGTTCTAAACCCTCATCTTTAGGCACTGTAGAATATTGGACGAAAAGATTTCTCGCGAACGCTGCCCATCCGACTTGAATTCTTCAGGCGACCTCTTTGTCGAAGTTGGATCTAAGTACCTAGTTGGACAGTTTGTCCAAGGTAAATATAGTGTTCGACAACTTCGAGAGTATCGTAGGAACTATTAGTTATTCTGTGGTATCGTTCCCAACAACTACCCGTACAGGTGGAACATGGACGTTCGACATAGTTTTCGTCTTGTCCATATTGATTTTAAGACCTACTTGTTGAGAAACGTTACTAAGGGTCGCCAAGCATAGTGTTAATATTCTCGATCGACTTAGCCATGATGACTATACCATCGGCGAAACGAAGATGAGTGATGTATTCGCCATTGATGTTGATGCCACATCCATTCCAGTCCAAAAGCTTGAAAACGTCCTCCAGTGTGTTTGTGAACAGTTTCGGAGGAATAACGTCTCCCTATCTTACGCCTCTTTGCAATTGAATTGGTTTCGTGCTGTCGTCCTGTAATTGGATCGTCATAGTGGCGTTTCTATATAAACACTCCAACATTGCGATAAATCTATAGTCGATACGGCATCGCTGTAGAGACTGTAACACCGCCCAAGTTTCGATTGATTCATAGGCTTTTTCATAGTCCACAAACGCTAGATATAATGGCCGATTATACTCCTCAGTCTTCTGTATAACCTGGCAGAGCGTATGGATGTGGTTTATGGTACTAAAGCCTTTTCGGAAACCGGTTTGTTCGGGAGGCTGGAAGCCATCAAACTTGCGTTCGAGACGGTTCGTAATGACCCTCGAGAACAACTTGTACACATGGCTCAGACAGAAGTGAGATGGGTCCATATTTCTTCAATAAAATATTATCACCTTTTTTGAAGAAGAGCAGGACTACACTCCTGTGCCATGCTTCTGGCGTAGTACCTTCGAATATGACGGAATAAAACTACTTCTGGAGGACTAAAAGTACTGGATTCCCATCCGTTCGTACAAGTTCCGTCCTAATTCCATTATCGCGCGGCGTCTAGTTGTTCTTAAGCTGTTAGAGGACCATTCTAATCTCACACAGGCCGATGTCTGGGATATTCTCAGTGTAATGTCGGGTCAGTCTCGCTCTGGTGTCCTGAGCTGAACTACAACGGGCTGTTCCGAGGTGTATAACTTTCGATAAAACCTCTCTAGCTCTTCCTGTCTTCTCTGGATCTCTAATTTCGATGATATGATACTGCTGTCCTCGATCTTCACTTTCGTTCGCATTTGGCTTTGCCCAATAGACGCATTCTTTGCAAACACTTTGGAGCCTTGGTTTCGCTCGATTGTGGCCTTAATACATTGAGTACTATAGGACCGGAAGTCGTGTCGCATGGACTTGTAGATGTAGAGTGTGGTAACATATCAGGCGCCTGTTAAGTTTATTTACGGAGGTGGTTTGAACATATCAACTGAAGATTGCAGTCTCATCTCAGACCGGTCTTCCATTAAATTATGGTATATATATATATATGGTATTCCCGCCGGAAAAAGCCTCAAAAGCTCTCAAGCTTTTGAGGCTTTTTCCGGCGTGGGACTTTCGACAACTTAGATTCCAGTGCATGGACAGTTTTCACCAACCCGTTGTTTATTTCGTCCACTGCTTCGCATTCCGTTAGGCACTGGAAGCGATTATGCAGTTCGAGTTGAAAGGTTTCGGGATTTCGGATCTTGGCAGAATTATTATTAGCGGAGCGTGGACTTCACCAGACGAGACCTCTCAAGTTAACATCGATATTCAATGTACCTCTGACAATACGGTGATCGCTACCGACTTTTACTCTGCCGATCACGGAGACATCATTGAATATAGGGAATATTCTTGGTCGTCATGATGAAGTCGATTGAATTTTTGATGGAGCCATTGGGGCTTATCCAAGTCCATAGCCATGTGTCCTCACTCTCAACTCATCGCCATTCCGTGTGCCCACCGTTGTAATGGGGGACTGCATGACTTTCGATATATCCACACCGAACCAATGACAAAATTCGTCGCCTAGGCTGTCCTCTAAATCAGATGATTTACGCAGATGCGCAAGCACTGAAAATTCTATGAATAAAAACACTCTTCTATTTGGTATTTAAAAGATTATAAATAAGTCGTTTACTCCGCTATATCATGCAAGAAAACAATACTTAATGCAAATACATGACGACACGGTTGGCGCAGTGGCTGAGCGATCGACTGCTGCGCAGCGTGTTGCGGGTTCGATTCCCGCCCAGGGTAAACTTTGTGTGATGAGCACTTGTGTTTGCCTTGTGTCTGGGTGTTGTTTATCTATATATGTATGTATTTACAAAAAAAAATGTATTTGTGTATGTATATCAGCTGTCTGACACCCATAGTACAGGGTCTCCCTAGTTTGGGGTCAGATGGCCGTGTGTGAAAATGTCCCCACATATTATATATATTATTATATTAAACATTTTTTCTCAAAACTGGCTTAAGTACATCGAAAGCACCAGTATTATCTTCCAAATGTAAATATCACCAATTTCTTATTGATTGTTTTAAATTATTGTTTTGATTCCAACTCTTTCCTTGTAGGTAAGTATGTTTTGAACATTTGCCTATACATTACATTGACCTATATTGCTTTATAAATGAATTACCTACACGCTTTCATCTAAGTTGATTTTTTTTTACGGTCAGAGAGCGTTGGTGCGCGGGGCCCCCAAATGCGCAGGGCCCGTAGCATTTGCTACTCTTGCTACGTGGCTAATCCGCCACTGCAGGACGGCCTCCAGTTGGTATGCATTTATGCGGAAATTGCGAATATATTTTCAGCACTAATAAGCAGATTAGCAGTGATCTTATATACCTACTTCCTTTTCTAATTTTTACATTCCGTACCTCAAAAGGAAAAAACGGAACCCTTATATGATCACTTTGTTGTCCGTCTGTCTGTCAAGACCCTTTATCTCGGGAACGCGTGGAGGTATCGAGTTGAAATTAAAACCATATGCTCAAGGCTACGGTCCCTTGAAGCTGTAAAAAAATCAAACTTCTACGTGAAAAAAAGATACGGCCGTTTAAGCCGCAAAAAGAAAAAACGTAGGTATATTTCGACACTCAAATGAATCAAAATTTATAGGGTAGGTACTTACTTCCCGTTGACCTAGAATTATGAAATTTGGCAAGTAATATCGTCTTATTATTATTATTATTATTAATCCTTTATTTCAGGCAACTAAGGCCCATAAAACACAATACATACATAAGCATAAAAACAATAATTATAAACTAATACATATTTTAAAACAATAAACTTAAAAACTACTGCACACGAAGAGACTACAAGTACAGGGAAAAGTCTGAAAACTATACATATGTAATGGTGGGCGAGTCCGACTCGCACTTTGCGCGTTTTTTTTAATGTTTTTTACTTGATAAGTTAAAACCTAACCAGTTTAGATACGGGCGTTGGCCCGTATCTAAACCGTAACTCTTCTTTTGCACCGGGGCCCCCGGTCCGTAGCTGCTCCACTGGTTAGGTACGGTAAAAACCAGAAGTGCGGCGGTGGCCACACCTAGTTGTAACTAGGTGTAGCCGGTAGCAGTTGGTTAAACTTAGGAGTACCTATATAAAAAATATCCTACTTATCTTTGGTTAGGTTCGGTCACATTTAAAATGTATGTGTTACGGCGCGTGTGACTGACACTGGTTTGGCCACCATCAGGGATTTTAATTTTGATAACACAAAAAAATTGTCGGTCACTGGTTCAAAAAATATAAGGGTTTATAGGCGGCCAATCTGGAGAGTATCCCCAGCTTGGCCACATTTATAGGTAAGTATCTCAAAAACTAGGGCACCTAGCGAAGGTCTGTTTTGTTCCTTTAATCGCTAATTGGTAGCAATTAAACAAGAAACAGGACTATGCCGAAACGGAGAATTTACTTACCTTCATTGCCTAATATACACACACTCATGCTTGCACGAATACTTCTCCTATCTTCGCATCCATACACATTCACCCACACATCTCACTTACACACCAACTCCTCAACACCCACTTATCCACACTGACGCACTAACACCTACACACCTACAATCACATTCATCCACCCTCACCCTCACACTATCATATATACTCATACATAATTTTAAAACTAAAATAAAATATAACTTTCTTTCCTTCTGAAGGTAAATCGACACAGCCCTCTTATAGATAATAGCAATTGGAACTTCATCGCAAAACTCTGTCTCTTAAGGTACAGGATACCCTAGTTTAAGTGACAGAGTTTAATTTATTGTGTACAGATTTCTGCAGCATCCAGCTGTTTTTTATGTAAATGTTGTTTACCATTTAGAAATCCATATAAATGTAATCTTTGTACATTTGTCTGTATTTTTGGAAATAAAGATATTTATTATTATTATTTGTCGGCAAGTCTCAGATTGAATCGGGTCTTAGTTTAGAAGATATAATACATTCAATTAGTAGGTAAGGTAGTCTAAGAGCTAGACCGAAGAGTTCACGCCCAATCTCTTCGATCTCGGCCACCTATAAACCCTTACATCTTTTGAACTAGTGACCGACAAATTCTGATATTTGGCGACAAATTTCGACTATGTGTTTTCAAAATTAAAATCCCTGATGGTGGCCAAGCCAGTGTCAGTCACACAGCGTACCAATCTAGCGTTGCTCACGCGTCTGCGTTATAGTAGTTTTGAGTTGTAGTACTTATTCTTTTTTTGCTTTTTAACGACCGAAGTTTCAAAATGTCCGCCGAACGGTTGGAAAAAATTAAATTATTACAATGATTTTTGATAGAAGACCGATACTAATTTCTCGTAACATAACACTACGCCGCCCTAGCGCCGTGCGGTCTGCCCGCTGGCTTCGAGACCGGGTACAGCGTTACCGCCGCCTCCGCCGTCCCGCTGACTTCGTGACCGAGGCCCTAAAGCGTTTTGGACTGGAAGGGAAAATAATAAAACAATTTAACAGAAAGGAAATTTCATTTATTCGTGATATTTAGTAACGGTAGGTACGCTATTTTTTTTAACTTGCGTTGATTAACTAAGTTCTACTTTCGGGTAGGTACATAATAAATAAAGGGGACAATGTTAACGAAGACAATATCGTTTTCACAACAGCCTCTATGATAACATGACCTAGTAAGTAAGCTTAATAAAACCGTTTAAAAATCGAATTTGGCTTATTTTAGGTAATACGCAATGGAAGGGCTTAGTGGGAAAATAATGCGTTCGTATAGTAATTCACATTACACTGTTTTACAGTCTACGTCACTAATCAAATAGATGAACTATATTCTATGTACCTAACTAAATTCATATGAACACATTTTTTCTTAAACCTATTATAGGTGCATTAAAAGTTACACACCATGCTAAAAAACTACAAAGACAAAATATTTAGGTACCTAATGGTATATTATTTTCTGTATAATATCAATCCAAACAAATGGTAGAATCAGTCACACAAAGTCGGCGCTACAACTGATAAATTTAGTTTAGAAACAGCGAGCTCAGCAAACTGTCTAGGCTAAATGTAACATCGACGTGTACAGATATTTTATGAAAACTAATTCTACTTTTATCAAATTACCTGCATAATATCTATCATCAGTGTGATAAGCATTATATTTTTTTTCTATTTGAAAGACAGCTACAGAAGCTTGGCAATTGAGGCGGCCTTGTCGTACTTGACGACATGATTCTAAACTCTCATTAGGTACACCACTAAGCTGAATAAAAGTGTTACCGTTTTTAAATTTTGAATGCTGTCTAGCTCAGTTTAATAACTTATTGTTCTTTAATAAACTTAATCAATAATAAGTAATAAAAATTCTTAAATTCAGCGATGAGAATAATGATTACTTGATAAGAAAGTTATAGGTACCTAGGCAGTAATAAACCTTATGCAAACGAGGGAGCACGCGCGCTTTTGGACGCCAGTTTCATATCTGCCTCGATGGTCGTGAAATAATGCACTTTATTTCCTTATATTTAAGGTGTTTCATAAAATCCTAGTTTTATCAGTTATATTTTATGAGTCGACTTCACCAGCGAAAAATGGAAAAGGTTACAAAAAGTATTTGATAATCATGATACCGAATTGTAAGTACATAATCTTACAGGGGTATATATGTTAAACAAAGTGTAACTACATTTTTACATAGAAGTAAAGAAGTAATGACAATGAGGACATGGCGGCGCTACAAAAGAGAATAATGACCGTTTCTGTAATGGATTAGGATTACACAATATTATTGTCATTTTCCGCCGCCCTCACATTTAAGTTCAGTACCCGATGTTAAGTGGTGTCTACATTAAACTTATGAATATTTCATAATAAAATATATTCTATACATTATATCTTCTTACAGGTTAGTGCCAATAACAAGACGACTGACAACTTTGTGGCGTTTTGATACTTATTTGGAGCTGTGCTGTTAAAATAAATTCTGAACGAGTTTGTAAATATTAAGAATAATTATTAAAGATTCATGTTCAGTGCACATGTATATGTATATCTAGAGTTAAGTGATTTTTTTATGTTCCTTTTGGTCAAATACTCAAACGCCAACATCAAAGGTTGCGAACCCTAATTGAAAACATGAGCACGACGAACATTAAAATTTGTGGTAGGTACCGTCGGCATGATTTTATTTACATCCTTAAAATTAACAGATAAATAGGCAAATACTCAAACGTTACTCGATTTTAAGTTACCGTTAAGGCTACGAGCGCACTCGCGCCAGCGAGATCTAGGTATTTGCGCATTAGCCGCTTGTCGCTAAATGCGCGCGGTATTTAAAGTTATGAACAAATAGCTAGATCTCACTGGCCGCCGCGACTGAGCCGCCAAGTGCGCTTAAGTCTCGTACTGTTAGTCACTTTGACATAAAGTGATAGACAGCACGAAACTTTATGAAAGTACCTCAAATGTTCGTTGTGCTCATGTTTTTAATTGGGGTACGCAACCTTCGGCGTGTGGGTACAATTCTCATTTATAATTTAAACCAGTGCAGCTCAAAATACCTTCTTTAATTTTACTTTACTGAACTAAAGAACACATTTTCGGTAATATTCACCGAATTCTAACTTTGAAAGTGAACATGTTTTTTAAGCTTACAATGGGTATTATATCAGTGGCGCATCTCGACAAGCAGGGCGACCAAATTTCAAAAGGGCAAGTCTTAGAAAAAGAAGCAGAGCTTCTTTAGGAATATTATGGATAGGTTCTACAGTAATATAATGTATTTTTTCATGATGTCTACGATTTCCAATTTCTTTATAAACAGTTATTTATCTAACATCCGCAATGTGGTTTGAATTTAAGACTACGTTTCATAGTAAGCTAGAAATGTAATTAGGCACTTCAAGACACTTGATGAAATGATGTCTGTTTGAATTAACCTTGCTTCTCGAGGTGTGACATGGTTACAAAAGAACAAATAAAATTAAATACAAATGTTAAATCTAGATCATAATTAACCAAGACGCCAGTTTCAAGTCACCAGTTATGCAACTACATTATAATATTATGTATTAGCTTTATAAAAACGAATTTGGTATAATAAACCCAATATTTCTTTCGGTGGCTTGTAAAAGCAAGATTCCATTATGGAACTTACATTTAAAATTCTTCAAAATATAAACTACGTAACTAAGCGATAAAGATATTAAAAATAAACTAAGCTATTAGTATTAAAAACAATTGTAAATAGCAACAACTGATTATGAATAAAAAGCCTCCAAATAGAAGTACTCTTCCTTCCACATAACATGAACAAAATAAATAAAATTAGAAATAATAAGTTTAAAAAAATATAAGTATACAAGATATAAAATTTGAGAGTATAGTAATATAAACTCCTATGATATATTAGCATAATAAAGGCTTATTTTATTAGCTTTAGATATTATAGCCTCGAATCTTATAATTAAGGTGTGTGTACACATTGTGTTTAAATATTTAATAAAACATTACACTTATATATTTTTTATAAATTGCAGCAATAATTTTTTCAGTGTATAACACTTCAAGAATAAATATTATGGGTAGGGAGAACACAACAAATATTTCCAATAACCATAACATGCACAAGGCTTCGCCAACCGTACATTGCACTTGACCAAGTTTAACTTACCCTACAGGCATTATGAAACAAACTTAATGTCCCATAGCTATTTGTATAAAAGTTGTCTTTAGAAAATATTCGAAATACATGTTTACATATGCATACGAAACTACACACATCTACATAATAATATGTCTTTGGAGAGAAAAAAGTACATCAGAGCACTGGAAAAAATAACATGCCCATCATACATCTCCACTGACTGTTTACAACATACATACAACTTAGGTACATAACATTAAACTAAAATATTATGTTCTAAAAATTATAAAAATAACATAACTACTCTTTTAACTTCTCCAAAATAGAAAAATAAAAATTGTTTTAATGTTTGTAATACTGCACATTCACCTTTACTCTAAATCAGTCAAAAGCATTGTTATGAAATATATCAAATAATAAAAGAACATATCTGATAAACATATAATAAATTGTTGCAAGTATGATCTGGTTCTATATCACTGTCCAGTGTCCACTGAACAGCTATGATTTATTTTTAGTTAAAATTAAAGGTGGTTATAACAATTCAGCATATTCAAATAATTATATTCAACTTCTTGTGTATTTGTATAAGAACATGCTCAAATGGCTATGTTACTTACTCTAACTGTATTAACCTACTAACTAAAGCCTAAATTTAAATGGTAATAATAAAGCAAGTCGTGAGGCGGGATATTTGCATCAGTCTTGTGAAATTCTCAATTGTGAAAATTATTACTGTCATTTATTTATCTATTTGGTAATCTTGTAAAAAAAGAAACTGTTTAATTTATAATGTATATTAGTTACTTTGTAAGCCCTTGTGGCATGTGTCATCAGTTCAGCTCTGATTTCAAAGATGAAATAGTGGCATCAAGCACTCTGCCAGCTGCATATCCCGGGATGTTAAGATAGGCTGGTTTGTCATGTTCACATATCCCTGGCTGAGTGCAGCATCGGCCCAAGGAGGGACCACCTACATGCCCTGGCCCAGCATGACCGTGACTGCCACTTGCCTCTGATGCTTGCCCTTGACAAATCATCCTATGATTTGTAAACTGCTCTAATGAACGTAACTGTTCCCCACAGTTGTCACACTTCAATTCCCTAGCATGTACTTTCTTGTGGCTGTTGAGTGATCTTGAATTATCAAAAACTTTAGTACACATGTCACAGTATTTCAATACTTTTTCTCCTGTGCACACCACCTTATGATTGTTAAGTCTGTCCAATGACATGTAACGTTTGTTATTGCACAGGTCACACTTGAATTGTTTCTGCGGTACACGACCAGTGTGAACTTGCATGTGTTTGCGTAAGTTGCTCTTATCTTTTATATATTTGGAACACACTGAACACTTGTTAACATCTTTCCGTGTATGATTGGCATCTAAATGTCTTCGTAAATGTGATTTCTTGTGAAACGGTTCCAAACATATCTGACATCTGAAAGGTTTCTGTGCTGGATGAACTCCTGTCAAATGTGTATTAAACTCTAAAATTGTGGGATAGCTCTTTCTGCAATGAGGGCAGTGGAACAGTTTGCGACAGATTGCTGCACTTGAGTCACAAAACGGGTCTGAGCAGTCATCACAAAATGAATCTAAACCTACTGGAGGTGTTACTGTCTCTGCTTGAAACTGTTCTAAGTCAGTTTGTAATGGGTCCCTGTCTGGGGTGCCAGTACCGCGCGGTTCCTGTTTCACTTTAGTTTGATCACTGTGTTCTGAGTAGTCATCCTGAGACGGCAGGTTCCGCGACGTGCTGGCTAGCATCCACCACGGGTTGTAATGCCAAGCACCCAAGCCCGAGTGTACCGCCTGCTCTTTTATGTCGCTGGTCTTTGTTTGAGTTTCAGCATTAGAAAATCCGGGAAAACTGGGCAGTTCTTGATTCTTTGACCGAGACGATTCAAACAAATTGTGTTGAGATATCAAGTTTTCGTAGTCACTCGAATCCAACTTTCTTTCGTTCCGGTCGCCTTGATCTCTTTTAGACATTATTCAAAACAATATCTGGAAACGAAATTAGTTATTATCATTACAATTTCATTTTGAGAATAATGCTGCAAGATCATGAAACGTAAACAAACAACGCAATTACGCGCCCAAGTAAACACAAGCACAAATAAAACATTTTTAGCATTAAATCAACATGGATATGTTTGTGAACCAAACGATAATAGTTTCAAATATTTCAATCACAAAATGGAATTAAGACAATAACATTCTGTTTATTTCAAAGAATAAATAAACAAGAAACACTACTTGCTTCCCTTGTTATTTGCGTAAATGATTAGTGTGAGTATGAACGGGTTTTCAAACAGAACAGGGATATATTACAAACAGTTGTATAAAACGAAATTAGTAAGCAATATCTCGTTAAATGTAATACATACTACAATAGGTCTTTCCATAAAATTTTCAATATTCTCATAAAACTATTTTTAAAGAACATCGGCCATTTTGTTTGATTAGTAGTTAGTTTCTTTAATATTTTTTATACATTTTGAGGAAGCTTGGAAACTTAGGCTTTTAAGTCAAATATTCGACAAAAACGTGTAAACGGGAATGTTTGGCTTGGCTTGTGGGTGAGCTTGGCTTGAGCTTGAAGAAGCTTGTCGAGTGAACTCGAGTGACGAGGTTTGACAAGTTTGCCATGGCTAGGCGGCTGCGGCTTGGCGAGCACTCACAAGCACAAATGTGTGAAACGGGCTTTATAAAGCTATGCCAAATCTCGAAAAGTTTTCGTTAGTTTAGTGGTCGCAAGAGGTCGGGCTAAGTGGTTTTTTCCAGTAAATGTTTCTGGAGCTATCTAATTTCCTGTAGGAGAGCTAAAATTATTTTCTATGTCATTCGTACTCGCAGGCGCGAGCGCGGTCTGGGAGGGAGGCTGCTTTATGGTCACGGTTGGTTTGCTATTGCCTGCTTTTGTGTAACTGACTCAAAACTGTCAAGTGTCATAGTCACTCATAGTCATCAAATGTCAATGTTGTCTGTCACTACTGACTCAGTTCGGTAGCTTTTTATAAATTATCTATGTAGTTAATTCATTTGTTGGTTGTACGCGTATCAAATAATTGATTAATTATCTAAAAAGTAACTGATGATATAATTTTAATAAAATGACGTGGTTGGGATCGACTGTATTAAATATTTTTTGGAAACCCACTGTAAACATTGTGAGGTTAGGATTATCTGACGAGTATTTTAAATAATAGAATATACAAGAGTATTCTGCTATTCTCAGATCAAGATATGATTGATGATGATGTACCTCACATTTTATTTTGTGTTTTAGAACACGCTATCATGCTGATAAATCTCGCCTAATTAAAAGATACGGATATGAAGAAAAGCTGTGGAGTGGTGGCGTACTTCCTCGAACATTAGGAAAACCTTTACCTTTACCGGAGTACAGGTGACCTATTAATTTTAATTCTATTAATATTATAATGAAATTCATCGGTTACATTTCCATTCATTACCATATGTTTTTTCTGATTTGATGCACAATGATTCCTGGCCAGTTATATATACCTACACACAGTACACATGCAGTATAGTATATATTTAACGTCATTTTAATACCTTGTTGTTTTGATACTAATTGGATAATTTGGATACATGCCAGAAAGCGGCAGTCATTTTTGCATTATTTATTACATTTAACTCTCCACTACTCTCCAGTACTAATATAATTATATATTTAAGAACTTACTAATTTTTTAGACTGCTATGTCCTACCATTAAACGTTATGTTTCAGGCCGGCTAATGCATGGACAGAGCGTAAAGCTCAATTTGGCCAAAACGACTACATTGATATACTTGGGTCTGGTGATTTGCATCCAGTGAAGACTCTGTACACTGTGCCTTCATGGATAAGAGGAGTGAATGGTAATGAATATCAAGTAAGTACATTGTTCTGTAATTAGACCTACAATCATCAGGTGAAATAGGTAAAATTTTTAAGTATTAAATGAAACAAAATTAGTTAGATTCAGTGTAATTTTATTGCACTCACATTATTTAGGTATGGACAGTATTTTAATTTAAAATATAATTATCACTAATCTGTCTTATTAATGTTACAGATGTTGTTGAGAAAAAGAAAAATGTGGGCTAATACTGGTTTCCGTCAATGCAGACCAACTAAATGGAAGGATATGGAGAAGAGAATTTCCTTTTTGTACAGAAAACTCAACAGGAAAACAAAGACAGGACCGTCTCCTGATTAAATTAATTGCTTTTATAAGATAGGTGTGTTAGTGTCGAGTTGTAATAAGGTTAGAAATAAAGTGTTTTAAAACTGTTTTCTTAAATTTTGAAATCAAAGTAAAAGACGAAAAGTTAACCTGTGTACAATTATCGGCACGGATCTTGAGCGCTGACCTTCACTCACTTCAGAAGTGAGTTTTTGGGTCCCTTTGGTGGTATGAAGTGAGGGGCGGTAGCGGGGCATACATATTGTCGTACAGTGATTGGCCCGTCGCGCGTTGCGATGCGCAAAGCGATCCCCACTTTACCGCCGAGCGCTCAAGATCCGTGCCGGTATCTGTACTTTGGGGTAATGTATTTTGTGTATCTTGTTAAGTTACTTATACATTATTAGGAATAATGAAAGGTAACTCGTAACTGATGGATAATTGTTAAACCTAACGGTCTTATAAGTTTTTTTTTGCCTATGAAAGACTAAGAGGTCTCATGTTTGTTCACTAGTAAAAGTATAGAGCCTATTTATATTTTAGTATTTTCGTGGCAGTTTTTCCAATACTACACTGTTTTTCAGCCAAGATGCTTAATTTTGTGATAAAAACTATACTTAGGTAGGTATTTAAGTTTAGTGGCAGATAGGAATTATGCCTAGAATGTTTTCTTAGGTAAGTATTTCAAAACATGTGACATAAAGCCAAAGAGAATATAATTATTTTATATATAACTATTTTATATATTTTAATTTTATAGTCTGTGCATCCGGGTCCCGTCAGGGACTTTTTGTTTGCACACGTCAGGGACGTGACCGCACCGTGGACAGGCCGCGACCTTCCACCAACTGTACCCCTCAGTCACCATTTATGCGTATAATGCTTACCGCTTCCATTAAAAACTCATCATTATTTTTTTTTGTAAAATATGCGCAACGTGCTTGGAAAATATCGTCAGGGCCCGGGCCGACGCCGTGACGTGAACGGGCACATCACGGCGTCGGCCCGGGCACTGAAGCTCCGTCCGTTGCCGGCCCGGACACGGACGTGTGTGAACGAGTTCATATAAAATGTTCGCAACTATATTTTTTTACGAACACGGACCGTCCCCGTCCCGAGCACGGCCCTGATATGTGTGGATGGAGCTTAAACATGCTAACTAGAAACTTAAAATATAGGTACTACTTATAAGTACAAGAGCTCATTCTCCATTCTTAATTAATAACTGGAAGTGTGTTTTATTTGGTACATTGACATGACTAGACTGACCATATTAAACAAACACTTATTATATGTACCTACATATATTCCTACATCTAAATATTGACAATACTTGTATATATTTGTGTTTAAATGGAAAACCCCCAATCTTCTTTGATAAGGTCGGCAGCCTTTTCTGCGATCATAAGAACGGCAGCGTGCGTATGCGCAGCGGGTATCCGGGGCATGATGGATGCGTCGGCAATGCGCAATCCTCGAATGCCGTGGACCTGTAGTCTTGGTGAAACCACGCCCGAAGTGTCGCCCACTGGAGCCATTTTGCACGTTCCTACCTACAATCACAGATACTTAATGTAAAACTTAGTCGCTTTATTAATGAAGAGAATAGTACCTACCTAGGTCTCATCTATCTATCTAATAAAAATAAATCGCTGTTCGTTAGTCTCGCTAAAACTCGAGAACGGCTGGACTGATTTGGCTATTTTTGGTCTTGAAATATTTGTGGAAGTCCAGGGAAGGTTTAAACAGTGAGTAATTTAAAAAAAAACACGAAAATAGAAAGAATATGTATAGGGACAGGACAACGTCTGTCGGGGTCAGTTACTCAACAATGTATTAGGTATTCATTTCTATTTTGATTGGTAGGAAGAGCTGACTACACAGACCTAATATTGCAAGAGCAACAGGTATTGACAAACTACCTATCTGAGGAGTTGACTAAGCAGTTGCAAAAAACTGGCCAATTGCGAGTCAGACTCGCGCACGAAGCGTTCCGTACCATAGACGTCGAGCAAAAAACTGCAAAAATCACGTTTGTTGTGCGGGAGCCCCCTTAAATATTTATTTTATTCTGTTTTTAGTATATGTTGTTACAAATACTACTACTATAACAATAGTGGCAACAGAAATACATCATCTGTAAAAAAATCTACTGTCTAGCTATCACGGTTCAGGAGATACAGCCTGGTGACAGACAGCCAGACAGACGGAAAGTGAAGTCTTAGTAATGGGTCCCGTTTTTACCCTTTGGGTACGGAACCCTAAAAACGGGCTGATACTACTGGGCCATGCTATACTGATTTCCAATACGCGCTCACTGGATCTGTCTTCATCATCATTGTCTTTGTAAGAACGTAGGTATGCACTGAAGACTGCGCCGAGCAAAATAATTCAAAACAGTCGTCACTATTAAAGTGATATAATCAATACTTTTACCATAATTACCATAAAAAATATGTAATGAATACCACAATGAATGTGTTAACCGATTATAGTTGGCAAAAAATAAGAATACTGTTTAATTTAATAAACAAAAATACGTAAAGTTGTAAAAAAATCTTTAAAAAGATTTCGTATTATATTTTTTTTTTCACAAACTTAGTTCATATTAATCTTTAATATTCATACTACAATTTATAGTTTTTACATTTTCGAAATGTCGCTTAGTTATTTTATTATTAATTTTTGTTTTAATTGACGCGCTGCTTTGGATTACACGCAATACATACGTTTTACGTTAAGGGTTTCTTTCCACCTACTATCACTTACTTGATGGTCTAATGTGATAGAAGTCTGCATAATAGCACACTCCCAGTATTCATCCGAGTCGAACAATAAAGATTCGCAGCCGGGAAACGGTGTTGTGTGTAATTTAGTATCGTAACGCTGGAACGCTTTAGTGCCAATTACTTTCTCTACCTGAAAACGAAAAAAGACAACATTTTTTACCAGTTTTACGAATACACGATTCAATTATATAATAATAATAATAATAATAATAATAAGCCCCCTAAAATCCAACCTTACGTCCGAGCTGAACATCTAGCACACGTGGGGGGCGGACACGCGTACTGTACAACTGTACAAAAAACTTACGCGGCTAACAAGGCAGGATATCCCTTTATGGATGAGTAATAAAAGAATGTATAATTTACGGTCGCTTCCCGGGGAGCGCCGGGGCGCATCCAGAGCCGATGCTGGATGCCACAGCATGCGAACCATCGGCGGTGAGGAGTTGAGCAAGCGGGCTCCTACCGAAAAAATTGTTACAGCTGGTCGTAGTGAGCTGAACAGGCGGGCTCACTACGTGGATGCTACAGCCGATTCCACGGGCGATGATACTATTTCGTTATTTTCATCCATCCCTTCGACTCGCCCCTCCTACATGACAAGAAGAAAAGCTTGCTTGTCTACCACCAGCACGCTTGATAGTGTTGTGCGAGATGTCATCCTTGACAATGAGCTTGCACCCGCTACAAACGCTCCTAGTAAACGCAGGCGATGGACACCTGAAATGAATATGTTCATTCTGCGCACTTACTTTCAATTAACCTTATTAGACTCAGACAAAAGAACCTATCTCGAACCACTCCACCTAAAATTTATAGAAAAATTCCCAGATATGCAGGTTAGCCGACAGAGAATAGGAGATCAACGTAGATCCATCATAAATAACAAACTACTACCACAAAAAACAATGTCTATTGTTTTTACTAGGAGCGTTTGTAGCGGGTGCAAGCTCATTGTCAAGGATGACATCTCGCACGAAGTAGAAAAAGAGTTAGATCAACTGCAATTCAATCATTTTACCCTACAGACACAAAACGCTATAGATTGTACCCAATCAATATTCACACCTGCACAAATGCCACCTTCAACCATAGAAGCACATAGTACACAAAATAAAACACAGACTCGAATGAGATGGACTAGTGAACAAAATGAAGCTATAATGCGATCTTATTATCGAATTACAGATTTAGGTACAAACGAAACGACATATAGAAAACGTATGTATGACGATTTTGTTAGCAATTTCCCATCACTTGCTCACCTTAGCGAACAAAGAATAGCTGACCAGAGGAGAGCAATAATAAACAATAAATACATCAGTAATGATAAATTAAATTAATTAAAGACAGAGGTAGCTGAAGAACTCAGACTACGAACCCTCAACGCACACAACAATAGAAACCCGTTCGCAAGCATTACTAGTATAAACAACACCAATACCCAATTAACAGATAACATTGAAATAACCTCCATAGAAGAACCTACACTTAACACTCAAACATCAGATAACATCGAACTAAATACTTTAACAAATATTCTATCTAATCCACAAATAAACCTAGAAAGAGATTCATTGATAGACGATACTTTTCAACAAGCCTTCGAATTTTTTAAAGAAACTAATCCTACTAATAGAATTTATATTCCAAAAAAGAAACCGTCTAAAAACCTTGCAAGAATAATTAGCTACGTAAACAAAATTATTCTCCCAGAAAATGTCGATAGTGACACCGACTTCAATACATTACAAACCGTCATTTATTGTTCGGCATGGACCGTTGCTAAAGTAAATGGAGCAAGGATAACACTTGAACCGCGAGAAAGTACCCGAGTACCAAAAACAGAATACAAGCCGA
The DNA here is from genome assembly GCA_947361185.1 of Charanyca ferruginea. Lineage (NCBI taxonomy): Eukaryota > Metazoa > Arthropoda > Insecta > Lepidoptera > Noctuidae > Charanyca > Charanyca ferruginea. Next base: position 10,994,154 of record OX376059.1, on the reverse strand, counting down.
AATGGCAAAGACGCCTGGAAAACAAATTAAAAGATTTAAGGACGAAAATAGGTAGAATGACTCAATTTATGAACGGCAATAGTAGTAGAAAATTAAGGAAACATGTTAACAAGATAATAAAATAATATAAAACTCACACCATACACGAAGAACCTAACACAAAAGCAGCTCACACACTCGACACACTGAAACAAAAACTCTGCGTCGTAAAAGGCCGACTTGAAAGATACAAAGCATGTAGTTTAAGAAAACAACAAAATACTAATTTCACCCACAACGAAAAACTTTTTTATCGCAATATCAGACAGACAACAACAAATATTCAACATAACACCCCACATGACGACGAAAACAACACACCTGATCCAGAAACATTAAAACAATTCTGGGCAAGAATATGGGAACAACCTGTTTGTCATAACTCTCAAGCTGATTGGATACAGTCAGAAGTATCAAATAGCAATAGTAACATCCAACCAATGGTATATGAGCACATATCCCCGGATATCTTTCATAAAGTTCTGTCAAGGTTACATAATTGGAAAGCCCATGGATCAGACCACATACATAGTTACTGGTACAAAAAATTCACAGCAATTCATTGTTATCTATATCATTACATTAATAAATTTATCCAAGATCCAAAATCAATACCCGCTTTCGTAACGTCTGGCACAACTTTTATGATACCCAAAGATCATAGTGATCTCTCAAATCCGGCGAAATACAGACCCATTACATGCTTGCAGACCTTGTATAAGATCATCACATCCTGCATATCCGAACTGATATACGAACACATAGACGCTAATAACATCTTGGCCGAACAACAGAAAGGATGTAGAAAGTTTAGCCAAGGCTGCAAGGAACAATTAATAATAGACTCCGTTGTTTTAAGAAAAGTCCAGAAGTCCAAATCTGATTTATTTACCATGTACGTAGACTACAAAAAAGCTTATGACTCAGTTCCCCATTCATGGCTAGGTCAAGTATTAGAAATATACAAAATACACCCATCACTAATAGCATTCCTTAAGACCGTAATGACAACTTGGACTACTGTACTGAGACTCACTACCGCAACTGAAACAAAAGACACCAGTCCAATTAAAATACAGAGAGGCATCTTCCAGGGAGATGCACTTAGTCCATTGTGGTTCTGCCTTGCTCTTAACCCATTATCAAAAATATTAAACACAACCTCACTAGGAATCCCTTTAAATTCTATTGTTGATGGGCAGGAGGAGACCCATGGTAGTATTTTAAACCATCTAATGTACATGGATGACATTAAACTGTTCGCAAAATCGGAGGACGAACTTAACGAGTTAGCTAACCTCACAGAGAAATTCACAAACGATATTAAAATGGAATTTGGTATAGACAAATGCAAAATAAATTCAGTAAGAGCAGGACAGAACTACCAACACCAATACACCTTAGCAACGGGTGAACAAATAGAACCATTGGATGAACAGGATACTTACAAATACCTAGGGTACATACAATCAAATCAAATACACTATAAAGATATCAAACAGAAACTAAAACAACAATTCCAACATAGATTAAACACAATTCTTAAAACACAACTCTACTCTCGAAACACAATAAAAGCAATTAACACCTTTGCTATCCCTATCCTCACTTATTCATTTGGGGTTATAAACTGGACGAAAACAGACCTGAAAAACTTACAACGGAAAGTTAACACTACAATGACTAAATTCCGTAAACACCACCCTAGATCATGCGTGCAAAGACTTACACTACCGCGGAAAGAGGGAGGCAGGGGACTTATTGATATTTTAAATCTTCACAATCGACAGATCACAACTCTTAGACAATACTTTTTCGCTAAAACAGAATCTTCCACACTCCACAAACTAATAGCCAAAAACGACCAACGCTTCACACCCCTTAATCTAAAAGACACAACGGAACAGAAAAACGAAAGATTGACTGATGACAAAACGAAATGTCTAGAATGGACCCAGAAGTCCCTCCATGGAAGACATCGCCAAGATTTATGCCAACCAAATGTCGACAAAGAAGCGTCGAACGCATGGCTTAGTCGAGGCGAACTCTTCCCAGAGACTGAAGGGTTCATGCTAGCAATACAGGACCAGGTAATAGAGACCAAAAACTATAGAAAGCACGTCATAAAATATCTACCAAACGACACATGTAGAAAATGCAATAGTTCCTCAGAAACAATTCAACACATAACTGGTGCCTGCAAATCAATAGCTAAACCGACTACAAACATAGACACGACCAAGTAGCCAACGTAATCCACCAGAAATTAGCTCATCAGTACAAACTTGTAGATACTGTAGTACCATATTATAAATACAACCCTGAAACAGTACTAGAGAACACCGCCACGAAATTGTACTTTGACCGAGCTCTCTATACCGACCGCACAATTCATTATAACAGACCAGATATCACATTGATTAATAAAGTTAACAAAACTGGATTCCTAATAGATATAGCCGTACCAAACACTCACAATTTACAGACTACAATAGCCGAAAAACTATCAAAATACACCGAGTTAAAAGACGAAATTACCCGACTTTGGCGCCTACAAAAAGTAATAATTGTCCCTATAGTTATTTCTTCAACGGGAGTCATCCCCAAACAGCTTCACCAGTCCCTGAGTTCTCTAAACTTACCAGCTAGCACCTACCACTTACTGCAAAAGGCAGTGATCCTAAACACATGCAGGTTAGTAAGAAAGTTTCTACAGTGTGAGCCGGACAATATTATACAGTCTGCGCACAACCACGTGGAATCTAATATTTCCATACCCGCACTTAACCCAACTGATGAACACTTGGCTTAGGCCCGTGCCACCAGAACTTCCCGGGTAGCCGGAGGAACAAAAATATGATAACAAAAATAATAATAATAATATGTGGGGACATTTTCACACACGGCCATCTGACCCCAAACTAGGGAGACCCTGTACTATGGGTGTCAGACAGCTGATATACATACACAAATACATTTTTTTTTTTGTAAATACATACATATATAGATAAACAACACCCAGACACAAGGCAAACACAAGTGCTCATCACACAAACGTTTACCCTGGGCGGGAATCGAACCCGCAACACGCTGCGCAGTCGATCGCTCAGCCACTGCGTCAACCGTGTCGTCATATCTTCTTATGTTGCATCTTACCTATCTCTACTTACCATACGAACGCCTTCGATCATAGTGCGCAAATCGTTACGATCAGCGAAATAGTTTAAATAGATTTTGGGATGGTCGACAAAGTTTGGGCCTCGGAGCATCAGTCGGCCAACGCTGTTCGGTCGAATTAACACCGGGTTTATGGAAAAAGTGCGCTGCCTCACACTATATGGGAGAGAACTATACACCTTCCAGTACCACTCGTCTGTTACTCCTGAAATACAAACAAATTAAAGATTTAATAAGACCTAAACTAGGCAGACCCTGTACTATGGGTGTCGGACAGCTGATGTACTTACATACACAAATACATAAATAGATACGTAGGTATATAGATAAACAATAACCAGACACAAGGCAAACACAAGTACTCATCACACAAATGTTTATCCTGAGCGGGATTCGAACCCGCAACACGCTGCGCAGCCGTCAATCGCTCAGCCACTGCACCAACTGCCGTCAAATAGGTAGGTAACTATATCTATAAGTGTGATTGTGTTCGTCAGCAACTTACCCAGTAAAGATCGCAATATTCCAACAGCATCACCGGCTAAGGACCCCGCTCCCATGACGAGCTCGATGTCAGGTCTGCTCTTGTCGACATCATGGGAGAACTTTGTGTGCACGAAGGCAAGCCCAGCAGCTCCACCAGGCAGGGTTAACGGACCTCGTCCTGTCATGTATGCTGCTGCCACGAACGGGGATGCAGCCGACAGCTACATGTAAATTTAACCTATTTAAAACGTACGAATTGGAGACACAGAAATTTCATCTTCTATCCAGACTAGAATGACGATTTTCAGTCACCATTTCCTTTATTACTTATCTACATTTGTTGTACTTATTGTTTACCTACATTAGTACCTGCTACCTACGAGTATATAGGTGCATTTATACATAATACATAAAATTGAAATGTACATTTTAACCGCGCGACCAACTCATAAAATTTGATGAAACTGCCAGGAATTAGTGGTAATTTGTTACTATACGAGTACACACCACTTTTCCTGAATTTGTTGCAAAAAAAAAAACTAAGACGGTATGACATGTATGACCAAAATTAGTTGGCCGCTAGAACCCCAACTTGCCGTAGTCATCGCCTGTGATTACACAGGAACTAAATAATGCTGATAGGCGAATGATACTTCAAAAGAAAGGTTTTAATTTGTTGTATTTGTGGCAAAAATATTACATAACTTTTTATTTATTTACGTTTTGACGTTTTTTATTTTTGCAGCAAATACAACAAATTAAGACCTTTCGAGAAAAAGAGGAAGAGGAAAGATAAAGAGATAAAGAGGTGTGTATAGAACAAATTACCACTAATTCCTGCCGCGGGGTTGAAATGTACAACAATTTATTGAAGTGTCTGGTTTTTAAAATAACAGCTATTTGCTAAATGCATTTGAATGTTTACACGGTATCTACCTACTAACTAATAACAAAAAAACATTGTTTTGACATTTTTGTCTGTCTGTCTGTCTGTTGGTTCTGGTTAATTTCCATAACGGCTGGTCCAATTTTGATGGGAATTTCACAGGCAAAGAGCGTGTTATCAGGATAACATAGGCTACTTCTATTTTAGAAAAATGTGTTCAGCAGTACTATTCTGTTACAATCTCCTTTGGTGAACACCCAGGTGAAGTGAGCTGTCCTCTGTCCGTCTGCTTTGTCAATCCCTAGCAGCGCAACTGATGACAACTCACTTCACCTGAGTGTTCACCGAGGGAGATTGTAACGGAATAGACATACTGTGCAAAACAATTAAAATCCCAGAGATAACCCAAATTCACGCGTAAGAAATCACTGGCATTAACTACTACTAAAATTAAAGTTGGTGATGTCGGACCCAAGCAGCAAAATGTAGTCTAGTAATGGTTCTGGAACCAACATTTTATTAGGATTATAACGGAATAGTAAGCAATTATAACCACGGAAAAGGGCCCAATTTATAGGCGTATTTTGCCTGATTAAATATCTTTAGTAGACTTGGTGAACACCGCTTTGCCCAATAACGACCTTATAGTTGGACTACGTAAAACTATTTGCTCCCGCAAAGCTAACTATCAGCGCTTAATGGAACCAAACACGACAATAACAAATCTCTTACAAGCTCATACCAAGTGTTGTGAATTAGTGAATGTTGCTGCTCACATTTGTAAAAATGAATAGTGATAAAGGTAAGTTATTCATCAATTTCTTATTATAAATACGGTTTAAGAAATTTATTTCGCTCAAAAGAGAATACAATAATTCACTTCTATGAGGAAATAGTTATTTGTTATACAAGAGTGCAAAGTTGCTTTTTAACCGCGTGTTCAATTTTGATGACCGAGCAAGCGAAGGATTCTAAAATTGAATCACGAGCGCAGCGAGTGATTCAAAATTAGAATCCTGAGCGTTAGCGAGGGAATCAAAAGAGCACGAGGTGAAAAATCTTTGCACTCGAGTGCAACACGTAACTTTTCATTCCACCTCAGCGAGGAAATGACTAAATGCAAAAAAAAAACGTTTACAAAGTCTGAGTTTTTAACAAATTAAAAAAAAGTTGTATGATATATTCGGCACCATAGAGGTAGCAGTAAATAGGTCTAATGTTTTTTTTTAATTCACAAACTTAGTGCACACGATGTTCTAAATTCAATGTACTTTATCCTCTAGAGAATAAAAACGGCTTTTCCACTTAGATATTGATGATAAATTTACTTTATCCTGTAGAGAATAAAAACGGCTTTTCCACTCAGATATTGAAGATTAAAAATACTCTTTCCGAGATGGTGGGATGAAAAACATATTAATTAAGATAAGCGACGGTTTCGCTTGGTAATAAACTAAAATTAAGGTATAAAAATTTAACAATTTATGCATTACACAGGTGGTGCTTTATTAGCCTTTTAAAAGTTGAAAGTGATTTGGATTCCTTAATAACTTTAGGTAAAGAGTTATAGAGTTCAGCCCCCTCATATACGATAGTCTTTCTACCGTAGTTTGTCCTTGGTGCTCTTAAAATTATATTGTTTGCCTGCCTCGTCATGCGTTTTCGAATTTGCATTCTTTTTGTAAATGTTATTTTGTGTATGTATGTCTCTGTTAATTATTTTACGTACAAGTATGCAGGTATTATATTTATAAATTTGATCAATGTTCATTAGCTTAGTTTCTTTTAAAACCTTTTGAGTGGATGCTAAATAATCATAATTGAATAAGACTTTAATAATTTTATTTTGAGATGTTTGTATCTTTTTAAGGTGAGTTTTGGCAGCACTTTCCCATATTTCGATTAAATAATCGAGATGTGGTTTAACCATCGAGTTATAAATAATATACCTGACGCGTAGTGGAAGACATCGGACAATTCCTTTAAGTGCACAGTGTAAATATTATCTAGAATATTAATTATGAGTAGAGTGTTAACAATAAGTCAAGATGTAGCTATATGTTTGAATCTGCATGGCGCACGTATATTTTCTGTGAAGTATAACTAGTTTTTTATCAAAATTTTTACACGCCCCTTGAAATTAGCGTTTTCATTAAGTTGTATTTTAAAATAATGTTGGTTGCAGTAAGACATACAACGAAAAGTCGCCATCTTGACAAAGTTGGTTTTCCCAAATACATTAACAAACCGCTATAGGCGTACTTTGTTTAAAAATGGTAAATAAGAGAACCATTGCTTGGCCATATTGTCTGTAATTAGAGTTCCGTAAATATTTCTGTAACTGGACTGTTATTTTATAATGCTATTAGGTACCTATGTCTTATTTCAATGTTTTTTGTTTAGGTTAGGTCAGCATTGAAAATGTAATATTTCTGGACGTCGATCTCCTTACGACCAAAAGGGATTTTCGAGCTTTTAAAACCTTAAGGTGGCCTTGGAACGAAACCCTTCGTGAAAATTTCTTGTTGTCTCACAAATGTCGTGGTTGTAACTATAAAGTTCAAAAAGTCTTGCAAGACGGCCACAACACTTTTCCACACGACGACATATATTTTGATTGATCCCACTCTACATGGAAGACAAAGTATTCAAAACTATTCATGTTCCTTTATACATGACCGCCGTACTGTTGGAAACTGCGCGTATGTCGCGAGTGTGGTATACTTTTTATCGTGGGCAAGGAAGGAATAGATGCACCAGCAAGGTTTTTAGACGATGACGACGACGACGACGACGACGACGACGACGACGACGATGACGACGACGATGTGTGTGTGTTGATTATATTGAATAAAATGTGAAAATAAAGTGTTTTATTTCTGATTATCCTACTTAACAATCTAAAATTAATGTAGATAGGTAACCATTTTCAGGAAGATCATTGTGCATTTTTGTAAGAGTTTTATATATTTAAAAGGATATGGATATACGAAAATTCGTTCTATTAAAATTAATTCTTGTTTGATAAAAAAAATCCCATCGTTTTGAGGAATGCAACTCATCTCATTGGGTAGTTAGTATTCATGGTCTTTAACAATCGGAAGTGGGAACTCGTTTCGCTAGTGGTCGCTAGTGGGTCACAGGTCCGAACAAAATACCCGTTTATCTTTTTACAGTAGGTACCTATTTTGTACGGAACCTTCTCCTATTTTTACGATTCTTTCTTCGCCGGATACAAAGATAGAACCCGACGATTTAACTGAACTTTTCGTTTGTAATAACCATTTCTTTTTAGCCGTCTTCATTTATATAGATCCATTTTTTAAAGAAAAGTAAATAGAACACCACGTCGGCAACGAATACGACACAACAAAATCAAAATGTCCGTACCGAGACTATAACAACATTTGCAAGACCAATGTATTCTTGTACAGGACACCACGGATATAGTTTTGGATACTAAGTAAATTATATTAAACCTTTAAAATCTTGTTAAGATTATAATAATATTGGTTTATACCACTATAAAACCGCTCCGTTTTACTTATAATTGTTCTGAAAAGTCAATTTATAAACCCTTATAAAACCAAGTAATAAATACAAATAGTTTCCAGTATATTTAGTTCTGTTTATCACTTTTATTGGCGTACTTTACTTATAGTAGTTCTATAATGCTTCTTGTAAGCAGTTATAAGTATAGCTTACCAGTTTATTTACTCTTGAGTGCTTTACACCATCGCGATACTTTTATAGGTCACCCAAGCTTATACTGCACCCTTAATTTCGACCTATAAGTAGTTATAAGCTAATGTATAAGATTAGATATACTATAAGATCCAACTCACTCCATGCTTGCTATTATAAGCGTGGCAGTAAATACTTGAACCGTTAAGAGAATATTATTAGTGTTGGAGGCCTATAACATCTGCACTATAGGATAATTTTGCTGCTTGGGGAGTTTTGCAACTCGACTTGCTTGTATTATGCATAAAAACTGGTGCAAAAGTTGGAAAACAATGGCTAGCAGTACCTACCATGAGTCGGGTCAGCGTTCAACTTCTCGTTTAGTTATGGGTTGCACGTAAAAGTAGGTAGGAAATTTTCAGCTAGACAATTGTTAATTTGTTCATTTAACCACTGTACCTTCTGTATCCAAAACTACTTCTGTACAAAAATTTTATGTCGAGCAAAATATTTTTCGGTTTCAAATTATTTTGTAGGTAAGTATAAATTATCATAATATTTTGGGGACGTTGGGAATAATTATATAAAAAATCCCATTGCGGAACTTGGGGAGAAATTTTAAAGAAGTCAGAGAGCGTCACTCTGACTTCTTTAAAATTTGTCTGTCATTTTCATATTAGACTAGTTGACCCGACAGACGTAGTCCTGTCCCTATCTACCTACTTACATGCCTATCTACCTACCCTAACTACCCTACTTACCCTATATACCCTACCTACCTTACCTAGCCTACCTACCCTACATACCCTACCTACCCTACCAACCCTACATACCCTACCTACCCCACCTACCCTACCTTCCCTACATACCCTACGTACCCTACATACACACAGTTCCTATCCCGATGATAACAAACAACAAACAGTCACTCGTAATGAAAACAAGCTCAGAATATGTTGCAGTCAATATAAGACAAAGATGCAGCTCACAAGCAGTGACCTTGAACATTGTATAAAAAATGAACCAAGTACGTATGTTTGTTCATTAAACAAACCAACACGTAACATAAGAAATAATCAAAATCCATGCGAAATTGGTGCAATAACAAACATCACTTATTAAAATGTGTCTACACATATGAAACCTGCAACAACAAATGGACACCATTATGAAAACCATGAAAACCTAACACGTGGCTGTACGTCTGCTGCACTGATAGTCAGCTACAAACCATCTTTGAAGGTCGTATGACTACGAAAACAATACACTCAACGGGAATCTTAGAAGCCAAGCCAGGATGCATAACCAGACACAACGAAGAGACAAGTCGACATAAATAGTCGACCCGGAAATACCGCATATAAATCTGGACAATATAAACCAATCTAACATCTGTCCAGCCGAATGATCTATCAATTGGACACCAAAATACGCAATTCATAAGAAACGATTATGAGAAACTTCATAATTCGTTAAAGGAACTGGAAGAGCAAACGAAACAGGCGGAAATGTCGCAACATGATGTACATCAATACATCGTTTCATACACTACAATGGGACTTCTGATCCTGGCAGAAGTAGTCGCGGGAGGAGCCTACGCTTATTTATTTTATTTTATTTTTATTTTTACTACATTGGGACACAAAAAAATTACATGTTATAATATTACTATAAAAGTTATGAACTAAAGTGGGCTAGGGTAAACATGTAATCCACACTAATGTCAGCGGAATAAATATACTACGGTAAGTTTGAAAAAGAACGCGCGTCAGGCCACAAGCAGCATTTTGAGGAATTGAAATTATTGAAGCAATTCGACGGCCATTTTTTTAAATTTTGTAAGGGATAAAGAGAATACATCAAGATCAGTAAAGTGTGTGTTATATGTTTGTAAGAGACGGCGAAGAGGTGCCCGCTCACCAGCGCGGGTTCTGCACTGTGCAGTGTGGAACAGCCGGGGAACGCGCACCCCTCGCCGCATTACAGTTCTGGGTACAGTGTAACAAACTTTATTTGTAATATCGGAACAGTCAAACTTGTTATTACATATACCATGAACCATCATGGCCATCAATAACGTGCGTCTGGACTCCAGGCTCAGAAGTTTATATTGTTTTAATAATGCTATGTAAGACAATTTTGAATGATAGCACTTGAAGTGAATGAAGCGTAAAAATTTTTTTTGGACCATTTCGAGACTATGTTTATACTTATCGTATAGAGGACATTAAATTGGGACTGCGTACTCTAATTGGGAACGTATTAATGTTTTGTATAAAGTAAGAAACGTATGCGGACGTTTAAAATCATTTGAAGATCGCATTACGAAACCATACATTGTATACGCTTTGTTAATGACGTTAACTATGTGAAGATTGAAATGCAGTTTAGAATCTAGAATGACACCTAAATCACGGACGTGGTCAACTTTTTCAAGGCAGGTACCTTGTAAAGTGTAACAGAATTTTGTAACATTTTTATTTTTTGTGTAAGATATTACGTTGCATTTTGGCATGCTAAGGTGGAGTTTATTATGTCTACAATAGTTGGAGAGCCTGTCAAGATCCTCTTGAAGTAGTATGCAGTCTTGTGTTCTTGCATGACTTATAGATTTTGATGTCATCGGCATACATTACAAAATGTGAGTTGGTGAAACAATGTCCTATGTCGTTTATGAACAGAATAAACAGAACGGGACCTAAAATTGATCCCTGAGGGACCCCGGAAGTAACAACAACTGAGTCGGATTCGAAACCGTTGATAACGACTTTGTGTTCTGTTATAAATGTAAGACATAAACCACCTTAACAAATTACCACGAATGCCATTGTAGGCTATCTTGTCCAAAAGCAGTTTGTGGTCCACCTTGTCGAACGCCTTTTGAAAGTCAGTGTACACAGCATCGACTTGGGTTTGATCATCCATGCTTTCAAATAAAAAATTAGTAAATACCATAAGGTTAGTAGTCGTTGAGCGATGTTTAACAAAACCATGCTGTTGAGGTACAATAAGGTGGTGAATGTGAGAGTAAAGTTTGTCATGTACTAGACTCTCAAAAAGCTTCGACAAGGTGGACAAAAGGGAAACGGGTCTGTGATTTTTTATATTGTTGATATCGCCGCTTTTATGTATAGGGGTGATAAATGCGCGCTTCCAAATAACAGGGTTTGCTTACAGCAAACGTTGCGGCAACATCGCTATCACCGACGCCGGCGCCTCCACCTGCACGCGTAGCATGACCACGGTATGTCTACGAAAAAATAGACATACTGACAGCAAGAATAGACAAGTTAGTACAGTTTGTCTATTCTTCCTGTCAGTATGTTTATTCTTCCGTAGACATAGCGTCGTCATGTTACGTGTGCAGATTACCGCCACCCAAGCCACCAAGGGCTGCATCATCTACAGAAAACATAGGCAACACGAGGAGAAATGCTACCTGCAACACCTCATTCTTTTAATATTTAATTTACTATTTTTTTTTGCAATTCTTTTCTTAACATTTAGTTTACATTATTATTCTTTTTTTACACTTAATTTACATTATTGTTATTTGTTACACTTCTTTGCCTCGCCAAGATGTACGGTCAGCAACCGCACATTGTACTCTGGCCCATTTATAAATACTGCAAATCCTGTTAATTAAAAACATGTAACACCGACACGTACGCAAGTAAGTCAGTCTAAGTCAGTCTTCGGTTTACATTCGGTTAACATTTAACATTTGTATTCTAACTTTTCCTAACATTTATTAAATAAACATTATCGTGGACATAAACGTTTATTTTATTAAAAATTACATTAACTAACATTATATGTATAGGCTCATGCATGCCCGTACATACCCTACATACCTACCCTACCTACACTAATTGCGCCAATCCTCCAAAAATTGAAGAAACTAATACGTCATCTATGTATAATTTTTTGGTGAAGATTTCTTTTTTTTTTTTTAAACGTTGCCCCACACTAGGACTTACTCCTGTCGTGGGTGCGTTTACAAACATATAAACTCACATTCACAAACAGCCAGACCCGGAATAACTATCTGTAGGCCATACAAATATTTGTTCCGTGCGGGAATCGAACCCGCAACGATCACTCAACCACAGCGCCAACCGTGTCGAAATAATTACGTCATCAATGTATTTTTTTCTTAGGTTTTTCTTACATAATCTTCTATTATCACAACAAAAAAAGAGTCAGCGAAATTTGTATATAGATAGATATGTACCTATATATAGATAGGTAGTGATTCTGTTACCGATATAAGCGATTAAGCAATTGTGAACGGGGAATACGTACGTAATAATTACCCATTACGTATTTGAGACTTAGAACAAGTCGAGAGCAAATTATTTTTTATAACCACCTGCTAGGATTTCACTGGTGCCTTCTGTAATTTATAAAAAAAATAGGTTCTATGAGGAGGTAGATAAAAGAAAACGGAAATCGAAACCGTATATCATGAATACATTGTCGTATGTAGGTACTACCTAGTGTAGCCACAAATAGCCATGAGTAACGACTCAATCTTTTTTCATTTAAGAAGGAAAGGAAGCGGTTTTCCCCCTTGTAAGTAGGAGTTTACCTACTAAAGTATTTTCTGCACATTCGAATGCGGCCAGTTAAGTGTACTTCGTAGGTCAAGTAGCTACATGAATACTTTACGAAAGGGGAAGGGGACTGGGGTCGCTCACGATTTCGTTGTTCTATTTTGTATTTCTCATTTTATTTTCAATACTTACGTCATTCATGGTCATTCCAGTTTGGTTAACAATAAAGGCATTGCCAGAAAAAGTGACGTGGTCTTGAAGATTATATCCCACGGGGAGGTCAGCTACCGTAGGGATCCCGAACTCGTATAGATGCTCTTTTGGTCCTATTCCTGACACCATCAGCAATTGAGCTGAGCCTATAGCTCCTGCAGATGAGACGACTTCACGGCGAGCGCGCACTTGCATACTGAAAAATTTGGGTACGAAATTTGTGATTTTTATAAAACGAATTTAACCATCCTAGGGTGGTTTTTATAAATATGTGGTTCTTATAAAACATTGCAACTTACCTTCTATTCCACTTTATAAATTCTACACCGGTGGCTGTTTTGGTGTGCGGATCTATTAAAATTTTTGAGACCGTAGAGAATTTCGTAATTTTTAAATTAGACCTAAAGCGTATTGGTTCCAAAAATGCTTTCGAGGAACTGCATCTTCTGCCTCTCCTCATGGTTGCCTGTGGTTTAGAGAAACCAAGTAATTTTTCTCCATTTGGGTCTCTCCATTTATATCCGAGTTCCTCACCGGCCTGCTTAAATGGTTTTTCTAGGGGTGAATGATAAGGGGAATATTGAATATCTAAATACCCTCCAACGCCGTGATATGAGGAATTCCGCAATTCCTTGATACCTATGTTTTCTGACTTTTTGAAATACGGTAGTATTTCGTTGTAGCTCCAGCCCTCATTGCCCATCCTTGCCCAGTCGTTATAATCTTCCGGATGTCCTCGTTGATATATTAAAAAGTTGAGCACACTACTACCACCGAGCACTCTGCCTCGGGGCAGAAAGCACACTTTCCCTCTTAAATCTCTGCATGCTCTCGGTTCTGGCATTGAAGTGTAACCCCAGTTCATAGGTGTAAGGGAAAGAAATGCAGCGAATATGGGAATGTCGGAAAATAAATTTTCGTTTCCTCCGGACTCTATGAGTAATACTTTCCATTGTGGAACTTCAGTTAAGCGGTTAGCAAGAACGGAACCCGCTGATCCGGCTCCTATTACTATAAAATCAAATTCTTCTTGGTCCTTCGGCGTATAGTCAGATATAAAACCTTCTCTAGGGTTTCGCGGTAGAGGTCGGAATAAATCGGTCCAGTAGTCCATAAATCTTCGGCTATCAAATGCTTTGACCGCTGTGATGTAGACTAAGTAGAAGAACCATCGCATGTTTCGTTCTTTTATACTTCATTCCTGTAACAAAAGACTATTCAGTCATACTTGTTATTGCAAAGTAGGTACTAATAATACATACTATTAATTTAGTCTATTTGGTTGCAGTTAATTAACTGTTTCATAATAGCTGTCTAGGTAGACTAGGTAGCTATTACATATAGTTATTACGGCTGTTAAATATGTATTTAATAAGTACTTGTGGATGAGCTTCACGGTAGCAATGTTTAATTTAGCTATCTAAATTCTTTTGTCAGTTAGGTGATACTTAACGACCCACACTTCGATATTTGAAGGTTAGCACTGATCGTTTAGTAGGCCTAGAGTTTCTTTTTAGAATACAAATAACCATCTTGGGACTCTTCATCACCGATATGTTCATCACGTCAATCATGTCAATTCAGTCACGTCAGGTAGGCCACGTTTGCATGAAACTATTTGATGTTTCGGGTGTTTTGGATGTTCCGAAATTGAAATAGAAAGTATCAAGTAGGTAAACTCACAATTTCAAATGACCGTAAAGTTGCTTGTAAATGCAAATGTTACTGAAATCTGTTTTATATTGTGAAAATTTCGCCTGTTTTCCTAAATTAGTTTTTCCTCGGCGCCCTCAGTCGCCAAAACATTCTTTCGAAATCCAATTACTTTTTGCGATATTAAATTGCCATGTAGGTACGTACAAGTACAAAAATAAAATATTTTATTTTCCTATTTCGAATGAAAATATTGAATAGGTACTTGGGTACTTAGTAAGTACATAAGTTTGTAAAAGCTTTCGTTTAGGAATAAATAATGAGATAATAATAATAATAACCTCGTGAAGGTCGAGAAAGACAAGCAGATAAAGTATCTTGACTTGGCCCGCGAGGTTGTCGACATGTGGGATGTGGACTCAGCGATCATTGTGCGGATAGTTGTTACAGCGGCTTAATTACCAAGAGCCTCGACCAACATCTAAGGAGGCTCTCGTTAGGCGGCTGGATCAAGGGCTTGATTCAGAAGGCGGTACTTCTGGACACGGCCCGCATTGTCAGGAGGTTTCTCTCTCTGAAACCCTGAGCGTCGGTAGCTTGGACCCTGTTCCCGATACCGGTGGGCTACTATTTTTTATATTTTTAAATGATTTTATTTTTTTATTAATATTTAAAAATGTAAATTATGTGTTTATACGACGAATAAATGTGAATAATAATATATGGGGACAGTGTATGTGTGTGTCAGCAGACAGCTGATATACATACACAAATACATTATTTTATAAATGGATATGGTACAGTACTTCGAACTTTATCGTGCATTAAACGACATCTACCATTATCAGAAAAAGGTTAGGCTAGAGTGCTAGAGTTTAAATTGATCTGAAATCTATTAACTATTGCTTGGGTATTTCTGCTAATGAACTTGCTGTATTAACAGCCTGCTGCTAATGTGAACTTGCTGTTAGTGTATTAGCTGCCTTAGATAATTCGGCCATATAAATTTATGACCTGTGCTATAACCCAAATTGCAAATGAGGATGGTTGACCATCACCTAATACTTGAAGGATTAAGTCATTGTCAGTCACGCTAGCATAACAGCGCAGTATAATGAGCGACATCCGAAGGTATACAAGTCTCTGAATTTTTGATCAAAATTGTGTGTGAAATGTTTGTTCACCAATTATTCATTCGGTTAAATATGCGTGACGCGTAGAGCAACAGAATCATGCCTTGTTAGTTGTTATTTTATTTCACGGTTATCGATTTAAATATTTATTTTGTGACCCGGTTCTTTTGGCAAAACGAGTATCTAAATTACTATTTCGCAATGCACGGTGGTTGCTACGCTGATGATTTGCTTTACTAGTTAGTCTTTGTTGTCGTAGCCTAATTCTGACAAATACATACGACTGAACTGCTTTGAAAACAAACCATTTGTGCAAATTGCTTGCGAAATGTTCATTTAAGGTAAATGGTTTGTTATGGTAATTATATAAGCAAGGAACTCTGCCAAATAGCAGAACTCTTGTTAATTCACGTGTACTAGTTCGGTGAACTGCATTCCGTTGTCAATATGGTATTTAAAATCTAAAACCTAATAATGTATAGGGTGTTAGAGATATTTAGTCTATGGTGTGATTTGTAAAAGTCTATGTCCAGTACTTGTCTACAGTAGCTTTGTGGTGTGTGTGTGCCGAGAAAAAAGTATTCAAGATTATTATGTTGTTATTTAAATCTAATGCAATCCAGAAACATTCACTGAATAAAGTTCGTGCAAAGCTTAATTTCTAATAGGTTATGGGCCCAGAGCCCGAAATAAAGTGAAATTCTAAGTCAGATGACACAGTATTAGAGTAAAGTAGAGTAAATAGAGTCAAATATTATGGCATTAAAATGGAAGAATCAGATAAAGTATGTCATTTACTCCTGACATTAGAAGATACATACAAAAATGTAATTACAGCATTAGAAACAACAAACTTAGAACTAAAAGTGGACTATGTAAAAGAAAATTAATAGATGCAGAACTTAAAAACAAAATTACAGGTCATAAAGAAAGAAATGACAATAATGATACTAGTGCGTTCTACACTATAAAATGTTATAACTGCAATAAGGAGGGACACATAGCCCGTGATTGCCGCTCACAAAATAAAAGTAGAGGTAGAGGAAGAGGCCTAAGAAGGTTTAGAGGTACGAGAGCATCAGCATCTTTAGGTCAGACTTCAGACAGTCAATCTACATTTATAGCAATATGTGCAAACACAGCGAATGAAGAAAATGAAAACAAAATTATGTTTGTAATAGATTGTGGAGCATCATTTAATATGATTAACAATAGTTATGAAGAATACATGTACAACATTGAAAACATTAAAACTATTCAAATTAAAGTAGCAAATGGAAGTGTAATGGAAACATCAAAGAAAGGATTATTAAAGGTGAATGACAAATGAACAAAAAATAATAACTATAGAAGCACATAGTAGAAAATCTCTCACAAAATCTCTTATCTGTTAGAAGATTAAATAGTAAAGGATTCAAAGTAACATTTATGAATAATGAAGCAAGAATTTGGGATAAAAATTTATCTGTTCAAGTAAAGGTAATATATATATAGTAAATTTTATAATTCAAATTGAACATAAGCTGTTATTGACGGAACCTGAAAAAGATAAAAATTTATGGCATAGAAGGCTTAATCATATAAACCATATAGGCTTAAGAATTTTAGGCTTGCCATATTCTAATGATAAATGCGATATATGCATGAAAGCAAAAGGGTCAAGAAATTCATTTAAAACCGCCGATTTTCCAAGATCCAAAAGAGTAGGGGAACTGATACATTGTGATATAGGTGGACCATTATCACCAGAAAGTATTAATAAAGAAAAATACTATTTAACCATAATAGATGACTATTCACACTTTACAGAAGTCTATCCATTAAAACATAAAAGTGAGGCGAAAGACTTTTAATTAATTATGTTATGCGTATGAAGAACAGAAATTTAAATATATTAAGAATAAGAACAGACAATGGAGGAGAATTTATAGGAGATTTGAAAAGATTTTGTACAGAAGAAGGAATAATACAAGAATTTACGTGCAGCTATACACCGCAGCAAAATGGTGTAGCTGAGAGGATGAACCGAACACTCCTAGATAAAGTTAGATCATTATTTAATGATACAGAGCTACCAAAGAGTTTATGGTCAGAAGCTATAAGATGTGTAGCCTATCAACTGAATAGGTCACCAACAAAAACTTTAAAAGGAGGCATACCAGCAGATATTTTTAATGGAAAATCTAATTTAAATAATATGAGAGTATTTGGGTGTAAAGCCTTTGCAACTGCAAAGGCTTTACACCCAAATACTCTCATATTATATAATAACAACTAATAATAGTAATATAAACTATATTACCAAAGAAAGGCAAACAAGAAGCTCGAACAAAAGAACTGATAATGGTTGGATATGCAGGAAGTGGCTATAAATTATGGGATTCCGAAACTAACAACATAATTGTGTCAAGGGATGTTAAATTTAAAGAAAATGATTATAAGTATACAGTACAAAAAGAAAATCCTACAATGAACACACCAAAAGAAATAGTGTTACTTAACTGAAAATTATACAGAACAAGAAGAGGAGTCAAAAAAAGGGACAAGACAAGAAGAAATTAGTCCAGAGAGTACAGAGCAGTATACTGAGACATCCAAGAGGTCTATAAAATTACCTACAAAATACAGAGAATATGACATGTCATGTATGGCCTATGCACTTATCTCAGAAGATCCTATAAATTATAAACAAGCTATAGAAGAAGGAGGTTGGACTGAAACAATAAATAAAGAGCTTGAAACACACAAAATATTAGGGACATGGGAAGTAGCTGAATTGCCAATAGGATGTAAAGCTATCGACACAAAATGGTTCGGAAAACCGAACCAAACAGGATAACACAAGAAAAGCAAAGACTTGTTGCAAGAGGGTTTCAAGAAGAAACTACTCAAAATGTGTATGCACCTGTTGCAAGAATATCAACTGTAAGAATATTTATAAGTAAGTCAGTTCAAGACAATTTACCCATAAAACAGCTGGATATACCTACTGCTTTTCTTAATGGAGAATTAAAATCAGAAGTGTATATTCAATGTCCTGAAGGCTTAAAACTAAAAGAAAAGGAAAAAGTACTAAAGCTAAGAAAAGCATTATATGGTCTGAAAGAAACCCAACGGTGTTGGAATGAGACACTACATCATTTGTTAATAAAAAATGGTCTTAAGCAATCTTTATATGACTTCTGCTTATATATTGGAGAAGATGTTTACATATTAATTTTTGTTGACGATATATTAATAATAGGAAATGGAGATAATTTAATTAAAAACTTAATGAAAGAATTCAATGCAAAAGTTATTGGTGATATAAATAATTTCTTGGGTATGGAAATTACACGGGCACAAGAAGGATTAGAAATAAAACAAACAAAAATTATTGAGAAGATTTTATTAAAATTTATGTTTGTGTACTGACAGGACAGAAGACTGACAGTTGACACTGACAAGTGACATTAATGTAACTTAACGTTTGACGTGTTATAGATGTTGCCATTGTATTAAGATTAAATAATTCATAGATTCAATAATGTAGCAAGCTCAAGTTTATTATTTATAATAGAAGATAAAACTTGAACTTGAGTAGGGGTGTTAGAGATATTTAGTCTATGGTGTGATTTGTAAAAGTCTATGCCCAGTACTTGTCTACAGTAGCTTTGTGGTGTGTGTGTGCCGCGAATGCTATTTAAATCTAATGCAATCCAGAAACATTCACTGAATAAAGTTCGTGCAAAGCTTAATTTCTAATATAGGGTACGTACGGTCAGCAACGAAAGTCCATTAACACTACAGATTTATAAATCATAATTCTTGAGCAGAAGGAAATACGGGCAGGATAGATATAATAAAAAAAACAAGATATAATAAAATAAACTCTTGACTATGACCCGAAATACTGCAAAGTATTACATCGTATTTGTTTTTGTGCCTTTTTAAAGGATATGAAAATGTAATAGTGTTAACCTTTAACTGTGGACGTGGGGTCTCAGAGGCCCCTCCGTTTCTGAGAAATTCGTAAAAAAGCGACTTCTCTGCTCCCCCCGACACGTTTACATTTTGGTTAGGTTAGTACCTTTTACATTGGTGACGAAATGACTGTAGACAGTGGTAGTAATTGTGGCGCCGACTTCAAAACACGGGAGTTTTTAATTTTTAAAACTTGGCCGAGGTCTGTGAGACTCCACGTCCATGTTTCCCATACATTGTACTTTATACAGTGTTTGTGTTTGGTTTAATATTTTTTAATATAAAATGGATAATAATCAGCCAAGTATGTTCAGAATAGAACGGGGAAACAAGTTCTTTTAAAAATCTAGTTGGGAGTAAGGATACTGCTTAGAAAACCCTTCAGTTCAAGATGAGGTTACTGCGTTTCTACAGGCCTCCAACGAATCAGACACCGAAAATTATATTGCCGATTGTGCGATTTCTGAACAAAATCTTCTCAAGTGCATGCAATTGAAGATGAAATGTAAAATATATAAACGTAATGGAAGAAGAACCTATCGTAGAAACTTCACTTCATAATGATGATAGTTTTGATGACAAAACACTCATGGTCACTCTTTTTATGGTGACTAAAATATTATCACGATAAAATTGCTCAATGCGTATGTTCTTATAATAACAATAACAAACAAGATTCGTAGAACGAGAAGATCTTCTGATGATATACGCGTTATCAATACAAAACTACCCAAATAATGACGATGACTTTACGCGGGTCTGATTAGCCACTTCATGAACTTGGAGCTGCAAAAATCATTCCCCGTACTTAGAAAACATGTAGACTTTACCCTGCCAGTAAAACAACACACTCATCTGTCGGCTGCAATAGTCCAGTTTGCTTGCAATGTGCAAGCCATCGTGTAGCGATTGCCAGTAATTAAATCATGTTTAGGCTTTGTCAATTTTTTTATTTTCTGAAGTAAATGGTTTTTATTTTTATTTTTGTTTTCAATTTATAATATATTTTAAGAAGAAAATGATTTTATTTCATTGTAAAGCTTTTCTTAAAACATTTTGTAACTAAAAGTGATCTCATGTCGCCAAAGACTGAAATGCGCCCTACAGTTTGTAAATTTGTAATATTAAGTAAAATTTAATAAAGAAGTTAGGTGATTCGTATTTTTTTTGTTTCACTAAAGCCTACTTAATAATATTAAAACATATTTTTTTCCATTATTCTAAATTATCACATAATTTTCAAACATAAAGTACAGGAGTCTCAGAGACCCCCCACGTCCATAGTACCTAGTGTAATAAAAATATGACGTCACAGTTAAAGGTTAATATTACATGGTGAATATTTGAGGAAACTATTGACCAGACTAACGTTCTAAATGTTTATCCTACATAAGAATTTCTTACTGTGTATTGAATTGGTTTAAATTAAATATCTACCCAGTACACAGAAGTCACGCAAGTCCCAGTACGAAACTACATTCAACCAGTCACGTAGCCACAATGATTACGTGGAAAGAATTAAGATTAATACACCTGTAATCACAGCTATTTAATTACAATTAGATTCTTGCCAATAGGTTTCTGTAGGTCAGACAGCATCACAGAGCGTGGAACCTGATAATTTCCAGATTATGGACTGTCTGTAGTGGTTGTTACTTTACCTAAAAGGGTTACCTACCTACTTAAATAAGGAAACGGTAAAAACGTAAAAAATGTAAACGTAAAGTGTGCTGCTCAATGATTTATAACACATTTGCTCGTAGGGAACCGATCACTTTTCCGAATTATATTTGTCCGAATTTCATTTTACCGAAAACTATTGACCGACGTCTTTTTTGCTTTAAGCATTATTTGACATAATTATGTTTAGATCATCGAAGTATCATATGTCATAGGTATTATTTTACCGAACTATGTTTCTCCGATTTACAAAATAACTTTTTCCTATTGGCCGAAGTCTCTTTTGAACTATTTTCATTTGCCAAATGATTTATTTGCCATATTTTCACCCCGTCAAAACAACATTTTACGGAATATTATTTGATCACAAATATATAGCCGGTTACTTTTTAGCATTTTCAACATTCAATTAAAATAGTAACAGAAACGAATCGCTGCAAAACCGACTTCTCGCAGTCTTGTTTGCCCTACCCCTAGAGTGTAATTTAAGAACGCGTAGGCGTGGAGGGGTGGGGCGGCCCGCGAGCTGAGGAGCAGGTGGTGAGCGTTAAAATCATCTGCGACGATAAGCTCGCGTGGGGCCGCCCAGACCCCGCAGCGCCGGAGCCGTGACAGAAACAATGCTTGTGCATGTTGCATGCCTGCTTGCATGTTTCATGTCTGCTTGCATGCTGCATGCCTGCTTGCATGCTGCAAGCCTGCTTCATGCTGCAAGCCTGCTTGCATGCTGCATGCTTGAAGCAAAAATCTTTGTTTGCAAACTTCTTACTGGGACCACCTGTTTTATTAAGTGCCATTACATTTAAATAATTAATGAATCAAAATAGTAGGAAACTAATCTGAAATTAGGTCTCTATAACGCCACTGTAAATAAATAAATACATTAGTTTTGAAAGCTCTTTCAAATATTGAATTTCACTCAATATGTCTTTAATTTTCAAAAGTTTCTGATTTTTCGTTTCTTTAATGACGTATTTTTTTTTCTGGTGGAGTACCGGTTATCATTAACTCAATATTAGACATACCTATTTACTTCTAGGCATTTGGTGAAATATGGTAATTAAAACAGTGGTATAACGAATGTTCGAACAAATGTTATTTCGGCTAAGTGTAACTTCGGGATAAGTTTTTCGACCAAATGAAACGTCGGAGCAACGAAAAAAGCGAATTGATAATAGGTCAACTGATACAGTGGCAGACGTGACTTTGATGAAGTAAAAAAATTCAAAACGAGAAAAGTTGAAAAGTTTTAGGTGAAATGAAAATCGGTCAAATATTTTTCGACCTTATGATAGGTAACCTTGCTCGTAAAGTGTCTCTTATTACACCAATTTCAATATCGTATTGTATGTCTTTACGTACTAAGATGCTCCGTCTAAAACGAACGGTACTTTTTTAAATCTTAGCAAAGAGTTTTTATGTCAGAAAAGTGGTCAACATTTTATGAATAAAATTAACTTTGGGAGATAAAATATAAGAAATAAACATTTAATTCTTTAATTTAATTAATTTTGACAATAAATTACAACCATTTATCTGTAACAAAAACAAAAAATAGTAATTTACTTTATTAGTAATACTGGCTGTTTTTGTGCCTTTGCCTTAAAAAAAAAGCGCTGATGAGCGCGCATCGCTAATTTGTGAACAAGTAAAAATGATTACGCGCGCTTTTTCTTTTCGCTGTATTGTTTTTATTTGAATTATATCCTCGCAAATATGTTATAATATTTTCAACCTACCGCACTTATATCATAATGTACTATTACTATATAACTAAAAAGCTTGATCTACAAAGTTCAGAATAGAGCTGAGCTGTAATAAAAAGTGCTTCAGAAATTAGCCTTGGGCGTAAAGCGAGAAGGGTAGTAATGTGCGTGTCATCAGTATTTAAAATCAAACTGCTAAACCGATTTTGATGAAATTGACCAATCTGAAAGTCCATATTCCGTTCAAATAAAAAAAGAATTTTCTTTCGGTTATTTAATCACGGAGTTCTGAGGTAAAAACACGAAAAAAATACAACCTAGGTACTTGAGAACCGCCTCCTTTTCTGAAGTCGTTTAATAAAAGAAACTAAATTACCTTTGCAAATGACAGCTTGGAGATCTTCTTTTGTTATAGTTACTCTTCAAACAATTTAATGTACACATGGGAGTTTTGTTCATACATCGAGAACTGTTAGCGAAGTGGTGTTAATATTGTGTGCACACAAACGGTAAGGTACGGCAGATAGTAAGTATGTGTTGTAGGTACCTACCACTGATCATCATTCGTCCCTGCAGTATGCTCTGTGCATTGCGAGCCACCGTGTGAATGCAATTAGACCAAAGAGAATATATCCCTTTGAATTAGACTGTACCTATGTATTTCGACTAATATTTGATATCTAAGTGCATATTATTAAGTATATTATGAAATACATATATTTTTCAAATCCAAATATTTTTCTTTTACAGATATTTATAATTTTTACACGACTTTAATAAGAAATAATTAGGTATTTAAGTACCTACCTAGGCAGGTTTTTAAAACTTAGGTTTTAGAATAGAAATAAATAATTGGGTTTAATGGAGTACATAAAATGCTGCACAAATGAAATTAAATTAAGTACATAATGTAAAGTAGATATTGTAGTAAGTAGGTACCTACCACTTACCAGCCTCAATTTTGTATAAATGTTTACTTATTTTGTTTAAGTTTTATGACGAAATAAACTTTATTTCTTAACGAAAATGTATTATTATACCTACGATTTATCTTTTTGTATTAAAAGTCAAAGTCAAAGTCAAAGTCAAAGCATTTATTTCAATTAAACCATTTGCAGGCACTTTTGAATAGTCAAAATAAAATTGAAGCTAGTTGCTCGTTCCAAAACGTAGGGTAGGTCTCTATGGAGAAGAACGAGCAAGAAACTCCACGGACACTCTTTTCAATCAAGCTTTTACAAAATCCAGGCTACATTATTCTTGTTGCTTCTATATGTGAAAACAATGTAAGTGAAGAGAAATCCAAAACATTCTAATTAAAAATAAATTAATATAAAAGCCATGGCAGTTAAGAGATGACCAATCTCAACTGACAGCGCCCGTTCACGAACATGACGCGCGGATCAGCACCACTTAGCTCAACCATTTTGAAGGGAACCGAATGATCCAACCCGCACGCCACCATCAGTGAGACATTTGAGCGAGCATGACAATGCTCTCAACTGCCATGCTCATTTATGTCAAACACATTGAATAAATAAATGGATCCATAGTTCTCACATTTACATATTAATTGAAATAATGCTATTAATTTATACAAAGCTAAAATTTCCAATGTATGTAAGTATGTCATTCGACAGATAAAATATAATAAGTAAATATAATAATAACGGTACACGTTATTCATGTCAATAATAAGGGGTGAGCAACATAATTTTCTTGCAATTAAGAAATTCCCTAAAGAGGCTGTGGAGCAGGACCAGCATTATGCCAAGCATTTTTATCATTGATATAATCTTCCAACTTATAATATGCTTGCCTACATAGTGTGCGTTTAATGCATGTTTTAAATTGCCTTTCATTTAATTGCAAAATATCGAGCGGTATTTTATTATAACATTTTACACAATACCCCATAAAAGAAGTATGTACTTTTGACAATCTGAAACTTGGTTGATATAATTTGTTCCTATTTCTAGTATTAAAGTTATGTCTGTCACTTATTTTACTAAACAGATGAAGATTTTTACGAACATGCATGATGTTTTCGTATATATATTGACAAGGTACCGTCATGATATTAATTTGTTTAAACAATTCTCTTAGAGACTCGCGTCTGCTGAGATTATAGATGGCTCTGACAGCCCTCTTTTGCAGAATAAAGATAGAATCTATATCTGCAGCCCGTCCCCAAAGCAAAATACCGTAAGACATGATACTATGAAAGTAACTAAAATAGACTAGTCTAGCGGTATCCACGTCTGTCAATTGCCTGATTTTTCTGACAGCGTAAGCGGCCGAACTTAGCCGCCCTGCAAGAGATGTTAAGTGAGGACCCCACTGCAGCTTTGAGTCAAGCGTAATCCCTAGGAAAACTGTCTTTTCTACGAATTCAAGTACGTCCTTATTTAATAAAACGTTACATTCACTACTTTTAACATTCGGTAAAGCGAATCTTATGCACTTGGTTTTCTTCTCATTTAACACTAAGTTATTTGCAGTAAACCAATTATGAACTTTAATCATGGCGTCATTTACGTCGTCATAGTGCTGTGCCCGTCTATTTACTTTAAAAATCAATGAAGTATCATCAGCAAATAGCACCATTTGAGGTTGATTTCTCAGTAAATGCGGTAAATCATTAATATAAACTAGAAATAGGAACGGACCCAATATTGAGCCCTGTGGTACACCCATTTTTACTTTCAAGCCCGATGAATTTACACCGTTTATTTGAACTTGCTGCAGCCTATCATCTAAATACGATTTTACTAATCTGAGCGCTAGTTTACCGAGTCCGTAATGCTCAAGCTTCAAAAGCAGTGTTTCGTGATTTACGCAATCAAATGCTTTGGAAAGGTCACAGAAAATGCCAATGGCATCCTGTGACTCCTCCCATGCGCTAAAGATATGCTTAATCAAAGTAATACCGGCATCAGTAGTGCAACGCCCTCTGGTGAACCCATACTGTTGATCATGTAGGATGTTATTGCAATTAAAATGACTGAGCATTTGATTAAGCATTACTTTTTCAAACACTTTGCTGAATACTGGCAAAACCGAAACGGGTCTATAATTATTCGTGTCCTTGCATTCGCCGGATTTGAAAAGTGGTATAACTTTACTGTACTTCATTAAATCTGGGAAAGCTCCTTGGTCTATACACAAATTAAATATGTAAGCTAAATAGGGTGCTACTGTCTCAATAATCGATTTACAAACATTAGTAGACATTCCCCACAAATCCTCAGTAACTTTGATCTTTAGTTGTTTAAAAGTTTTTATAACAACCTCAGGGTTTATATGTTTAAATTTGAATTCCGAAGGGCAGGCTAAAACATTCGTTTTTAATAAATCAAAAGCAAGTGAGGGCGAGGAAGCTAAATTTTCAGTAGTTTTAATTGGAATATCGGTAAAGAATTTCGCAAATTCCTGAGCAACATCGATATTAGTACTTATCAGACCACAGGGTGTCTCCAGAGTGTAATCAGTTTTATTTCTTTTGTTTCTATTGGTTTCATCATTGATAATTTTCCAAACAGTCTTAATTTTATTTTCTGCTGATTTTACCTTGTTGCTTATGTATAAAGCTTTAGCTGTCTTGCAAGTATTTTTAAAAGTTTTAGAGTAAGTAGCAACATACTTATTAAAAGTTTCAGTGTTTATATAAGGCTTAAGGCCATACAGCTCAAAAAGTCTTTCCCTACTTTTCCTGATACCTTTAGTTGCCCAGTCACTGAATAAAAACTTAGGGCTAATAGTTCTAGGTATTTTCTTAAAAATATTATTAAACTCTGTTTGCACAACTAAAAAAAATTCTTCATACAAAACATTACCATCACTCATATTAAGGCCTTGAATGTTTAACTTACTCATTAAAGTGCTATTAAATTTAATTAAATTGCCAGATGTTACTGGTCTTGACAGTACCTGCACTTTTTGTATTGGAGCGTTGAATTCAAAAGTAACGGTTTGCCCGCTGTGATCAGACGGGAGATAATTCACTATAGCCTTTTCTAAATAGTCGCAGCAACAAAAAACATTATCAATACATGTAGCAGTAGTCGTAGTTACTCGTGTTGGTTCTAAAAACACATTTGACAAATTAAATGATTTAAAAAGACTTATTAATCTACTGCTATTTGAATTGTTTTCTAAAATATTAACGTTAAAGTCACCGCAAATGATTACTGATTTATTGCCATTTGTAAGTTTAGTCAAAACATCTTCCATTATTGACTCAAAAATTGAGTAGTTTTGATAATTAGGGGGTCTGTAAACGCACACTATTACATGCCTATCTAGCTCAACACAGGACAGTTCAATAGTATGTTCAACCGATAGTTCCACTATGTCTTTACGAGACTTAAATTTGATATTATTTTTTATTAAGATTAGTGAACCACCACGCATCATAGTTATCCGGTTGAAACAACTGCCAATAGTATAATTATCATAATTAATTAACATTTCATAATCCTTCAGCCAGTGTTCGGTGAAACAAATAATGTCGAGCTTTGTCTTTTCTAAAAACAGCTCAATTTCTAATTGCTTAGAAGAAAAACCTTGAATATTTTGGTGAAATAATTTCATGGAATGTTGCTTTGACCCTTTTTTACAATTTACTAAGTGATTGCTAGAAGATACCTTGTTTTTGATAAATTTAACTATATTGGTACTGGTAACTTCTGTTGTCTTACTGACTAGTTTAAACTATTATTTGTGCTTACCACCTTATTAGTATTATTACTAACTACTGTGGAGTCAATTACAGATGACTTCGACATATTACTTATGTCTGAGTTAATATTAAAAGCTAATAGCCATGCTATCTGACGCCTAAATGTAATGGGCAGATACACTGTATCTCTAGTCGATTTAAATTTTTCAACAAAACTGTTGGTGTCTAAAAACATAAGCTTGTCACTATAGTGATGATGATGATAAATGATGTATAAATGTCAAAATCCCTTTTTACGGTAACATAATTCGTCCCTAATAATTCAATATTTTATTATCTAGATCTCATATTTTTTTAGAAAGGAGTTGTCTAATTTGATGAAAATAAATTAATAAAATTTCGATCGTTTCGAATCTAGTAAAAAATGTCTTAACCTCCGTAGATAAAAAACCAAAGGAAGTCCAATATCTATAAATAGTTAAATGGAATAAGATTATCATTTAAAACGACGTTATTGTAAAATCACTCACGTAATGTCGTACGAGACTTTAATGCCGCATCGTCCTTGATAGGCGCAGCCGCTCCGGTGATGAAACCATCAGTAGGCTGTCCACAACTGAGCTAGACTCAGTTGTGGACAGCCTACTGATGGTTTCATTGAATGATGGTTTCATTGAATATTATTTGTCAACGTTTTACAATATACGTTATAATTTAAAATATATATTTCTATATATATTATCATTTTCCCTTTTTACTATCTTGTCAGGAATCCTGCATCAAACGATGGCCGGTGGGTCCGGCACGGATACATATTATTACAATTACGTTACGTACATTATACACTAAGTATATATTTGTGCCCGAGCAGGATACATAGGTACCATATACCCCACCCATACCAAGTCTTATTTAGTAAAACGAAGATTTCCTACGGGACAAGAAAAATACGGTATCTTCGTAATGGAGTTAGATAATTGGGTGATACAGGGCAACATATTGTTAATAGGTATTATACAGCATTGTCCAAAAATATTTACACTTCGTATATAAGAACACAGCTAGTGTGGTATAAACCTTAATTGCATAGTTCATAAATGCACACCTATTGAATGTCGTAAAAGTGGTTAGTTATTTACTGGTCATATATTATCATAACTCATTAAAATGGTAGGTCTGTACCCACCTACTCTTGAACAATTAGTTACCGTTTTCAACCGACTTCAAAAAAGGAGGAGGTTATCAATTCGTGTGTATTATTTTTTTTATGTTTGTTACCTGATTTCTTTGGACTGGGTGACCCGATTTGGATTATTCTTTTTTTATTTGAAAGCTAGTGCTTCCCGTGTGGTCCCATTTTAATTTGGTCCAGTTCTGACAATGGCATCCATGACAAAACCGTATAAGTCTTAAATTTGCATTAAGTATGTGCGCGATTTGTTACGCGATTTCTCCGGCAAACGTAAACCGATTAACCGATTTAAAAAAAAAACTTTATGGATAGGGGATGCTTCAGGGGTGGTCCCATATCAATTTTATCGAAATTGATTCAGCACTTCTTGAAAAATCAACAAATACCTAAAAATTTTACATAGAGGACGTTTTAGTTTCATCAATCTTTGTAGTAGTTAACTTTCAATCTCTTCTTAATAGCATTGGATGAGAAGGAGGTACTAAAAAGCGGAAAATAAAAAGCTTTTTACAAAAAAGACAACCGCCTTCAAAAACTAAAAAGTGAAAAATAACTTTAGCACAGAACACACATTGACTTTAGTTTCGGAAGTCGGTGGCAATACAAAACAACAAACAGAACAAAGCCACTGAATTTCGAAACTAAACTCAATGTGTGTTCTGAGCTAAAGTTATTTTTCACTTTTTGGTTTTTGAAGGCGGTTGTCTTTTTTTTATACAAACTTTAACATAGGTTAGTGTTGATAGGTTGGTGTTTCAGTGACTCTTTGACGGAATAACTCTCATTAAAAGTAAATAATTTACATTTCCGTAGTAGGTACACTGCCTAGTCTAAAATGTTAAATGATAGTTTAGTTTATTTGATTTTGGCAAGATGACATTTGCGTAAACTCGTAAAATTTGCATAATTTTGTAACATAGTTTAAATTCAGAAATCATTTAGGTATGATATTAAGGATGTCATTATCAATGTGTGGACCATGAAACGAGACACAACACTTTTGGAAAGGCGCTTTTTGATTACATATTTTAATTTATTATCTATTTTTAACTTCATTATTCCATGTTACGACTACGTTGTCAAATCTTTACTGTTATTGGTTTATCTGTTGTAAAATATTAAGAAATGCCTTAATGATCCAAAAGAGAAGTCCTCAGTACCACCTATGTACCCACAAATAAGTATTACCGAAAACAAAAATCTTGCTAATTCTACGCCAAGTTTAGCTTTCGTGAATGATATCCTCAGTGACCGACAATACGGCTTCCGCCGAAATCGATCAACTGGGGATCTACTAGCGTATGCCATTCACATCTGGAGTGAGGCGATCGAGAAGCATGGAGAGGCACTAGCGGTCTCCCTTGACATCTCAAAGGCCTTCGACAGGGTCTGGCACGATAGCCTTATTAATTTAAGCTTTCTTCCTTCGGTCTGCCCGCCGGTTTGTGTGATTGGATTGCAGATTTCCTGAGGGATCGGTCTTTTCGAGTGGTCATAGATGGCTGCTCGTCCGGACTGCTGGATATTAATGCCAGGGTTCCTCAGGGGTCGGTGCTCTACGCAACATTGTTTCTGCTGCATATTAATGATCTGCTAAAACCCGGTACCTTTGGGTATGCAGACGACAGCACTGTCGCTGAGAGATACGTGTCCGACGCACGAGCTGGTGGGTCGCAGATCCGGTCTCTCCGGGAGGCGATGGTTGAGCGCTTGAACTTGTCCTTACAGGCTGTCTCTGATTGGGGCGATGCCAATCTGGTCAAGTTCAATGCTGCTAAGACTTAAGCGTGTCTCTTTTCCGCTAAAAGGAGCCAATTCCACCCAGCTCCATTTTTCCGAAGTGTAACCGTGCCGATAACCGACCGACTTGAGCTTCTTGGTGTTACGTTAACATCTACCCTCAATTATGGCCCTTTTATAGAGGCAAAGGCTCAAGTGGCTGCCAAAAAGCTGGGGATCCTAGCAAAAGTGAGACGGTACTTCACGCCGGAACAGCTGCTTAAACTTTATCAAGCGCAAGTTCGATCGTGTATGGAGTACTGCTCTCATCTTTGGGACGGATCTGCCAGATACCAGCTTGATGCCCTAGAGTCAATTGAGAAACGAGCCAAGAGGGTCATTGGCAATGACAACGAGCCTTCGTCGAGTCAAAGCTCCAAAGTCTTGAGCATCGACGCCGAGTTGCTGGCCTGTCGGTTTTCTATCTGTTTATGTTTATTTATTAATAATTATTAAAAATTACATGTGATGTTTTGAACAAAAAGCAAAAGAAAATAATTGAGAATACACAAAATTATCGAAACAAATAAATACTATAGTTATGTATGTCAAATTACCTACAACCATTCCTTTAGGTCATATAATACCTGGTCAATTAGCCAGCCTTTAAGTTTAGTTTTAAAAGTATTGTCAGACTTTGCGCTTAAAATATCATCGGGTAGTCGATTGTATACCGATTATTACCGATGGACCAATAACATGAATCAACTTTCCAGATTTCGATAGGGAGTGTGGGTATCCAGCCAATTTGTTTCTAACACGAGTATAGTAGTCATGTCTATCTCCGCGTTTATTGTATTCGTTTAGGTGTTGCCTTACGTATACCGCCGCATGTAATATCACCATAGCGGGAACAGTTAGTATTTTTTGCGCTTTAAAAAGTGGTCTCGCGGTGGCATCCCATTGTGATCGTGTAATGACTCTTAAAGCACGCTTCTGCATCCTGAAGGCTCGCTCCCAATCTGCAGCTCGGCCCCAGAACTCAACGCCATACTGAAGAACCGAGTGTACCAACGCGAAATAACACCCTCTCATCATTTGACGTGGAAGCGTTTGCGCTAGTCGTTCCAGAGCGAAGCATGCTCGTCCGAGTTTGCCGCACATCTTATCGATATGCGGTCCCCAAGTGAGAGAACTATCTAGTTCGAAGCCGAGAAATGTGGTGACTTGTACTTGTTCGATCACACTGCTTCCTACTCGGAGTGACAGTGGTGGACACATTCGACCGGAAAGATTGATGTGCATGTAATGGGTCTTGGTTGTGTTGAGTATTAAGCCGTTCGTTTTAAACCAGTTGCTAATTTGGCCCGCTACTAAGTTGAGTTTTTCTTGTAGTCTTTCCATAGACTGAGCGCACACGACTGCAGCCACATCGTCTGCGTACATAAAGACATCAGCTTTACTTATTGCTGCAGGCAGGTCATTGAGTAATAGGCTGAACATTATGTTAGAGAGGGAGGAACCTTGTGGTACGCCCTTAGTGATGTTAAGAGGGTCTGACCTAACCTTTCCGCCGTCGCCTATCACCACTTGCGATCTGCCTTTCAAAAAGTCGAGTAGCAACTCTAACGCTTTTCCCTCTATACCAAGATGCCTCATCTTCAGTGCCAGCACACCATGATCCGCGACGTCGAAGGCTTTTGAGAGGTCGCAGAAGAGCACTGCTACCTGCTGTTTTTCCTCACGAGCCTTCATTACGTGGCGGATGACCACACGTGCAAGAGCAGTTGTTGATCGCCCCCTTCTGTAGGCATATTGTCGGTCGGTGAGGCAGTTAGTCTTCTCAAGAAAGCCAAGTAATCGGTCGCATAGGCCGTTTTCAAAGACTTTAGCGACTGTTGGAATGATAGAAACCGGCCGATAATTGTTTATGTCATTCTTCTTGCCTTTGCCCTTATACAGCGGAGACACCTTGATTTTTTTAAATGAACTGGGAAAGCATCCACTACGCAAACACCGGTTATCGGTTGCATTTTGGGGAGTGTGCGACGGAATTGCATAATTTAATTTCGCCGAACCCGTTCCATCATCGGACCACAAGATGTACGGCGATGCGCCACCGGTACATGGTGGACATCCCACCCACACGCACGAAACGTTTTGGGAATACATTAATTGTGCGTACTGCTAAGGAGTGGAATTCCCTGCCTGAGTCGTGAGCTACAACCTGGGAGTCTTTAAGTCAAGAGTGAATAGGTTACTTCTAGGCAAGCGTGCTCCATTTTAGACTGCATCATCGCTTCCCATCAGGTGAGATAGTGGTCAAACGTATGCCTATCAATAGATAAAAAAAAAAGCTTTCCTATTACTTTTCCAAACTATTTTGGAAAATGTACTATCTCGTGAAGTAGGTACGCACAAAACTATTATGCATGAAATAATTCGTAGATATTCAGTAGGTAACTAGCATTACTAAGTAACGTTACTATGTATATTACAATTTATGTCATTATGTGCCTCCGGTTATGAACTTTAAGAGTAGTCGTTATTGATGGATGCTCATGATACAGGCAATACTATCAGGCCTTAAGTTTATAGGTAGCTGGTTATTGCTTAACTTGCAAACGAAGAGGCACAGGCGATGCGGCGACAACGATATATATAATATATTTTAGACGAGCTTCCAAAGGTATTTACAGTGAAGTGGATATACGACATTCATTTGTAAATAACACAAGTCACTTCGCTTATTCACACTGATCTTTTATTCTATAATATTTTTAGTGAAAATGCTAATACGAACTGTAGGTAGTATACATACATAATATGAGCTTTGAAAGCACACGCCAATATAAATAACAACTCAAAATTTGAGAGGCTAACCATTATATTATCATTGGTAGCAAGAAGAAGTACCCGTAAAACATATTAGGTATTTAAAAACCTTCAAGAGTTGCTGGTTGCACAAACAACGGCAACTGTACCTACGCGGAAATGCAAAACATAAAAAAAAGTCAACTCAAAGTGTTTGTCTTTTGTTCGCAACTTTCAAATCAGCCAATCTGTATTAATCTTAAATCTGTTGTAATTATGACATGAAGGTTCAATACGGTCAACGTATCTTGGCGCGTCTGAAGTGAGCTGTTTGGCTGCACAATGGAACTTTTAAGAACGAAATTGTCTACTGCGCAGCTAATCGGGTAACTTCAGACGCGCCAAGATACGTTGACCGCACTGTAATTTGTTGCAAGGTCAGTAAAGTTGGTATTTGATAAGTATCAAATACCAACTTTTTAACAAGGCAAAGACATCTTACAGTGGTTTGGGCAGAGCTGTGTACCTTTGTATCGTAGGAAGAGATGTATGATTTCCAGTGCCATCTGTGGTTGGGTGAGTTTCATGGTCGAGTATAATATTATTATACAAATTCGGAAACAGAATGTACTCGAGCAATTTCTGAAGGTTTTTTTTTTAAGGAAATCGGCTTTATATTTTACTAAAAAAAAAAAAAAAAAATACAACGCAGTACTAATGTAGGTACAGCGTTGTATTTGTTTTTGCTGCCTCACATCATTGTGAGGCAGTAATTACTGTTTTTAAGTATGTAATAATAACATAAGTTTGATTAAATTTTCACCAGCAACCCTACACTATTAATTATTACAGTTGCTTAAAGTGCGAGTTCCAATAACGTTAACGTTAACGTTTATTGTGGTTTAATTACAAACAAAACCATATCATCCTCAACTAAGAGCATTATTATTTTAGTATTATAGGTATTTAGGTTGTCTTCTTCTATATTCGACTTAGCCAAGTCTAGACTCCAGACACTTCCGTTACGTCATAGTTAAAATCGCTGTGACCGAAATAAGAACGAAAAAGAGAACTTTGAGCATAAAAGTTCTATAAATTGAAAGGTCATATTTTCTAATCTAATTCAGAGCTAGCTTAAAATTATAGACTTGTGTCTTAAGAATTTAGACATATCGCCTTCTGAATATTTTATATAAATAACGATAAAAGGATGTTTCGAGACGAAGCTCTTCAACTTGTCCAACATCATTGTCTGGGAAGTCAGTCAAATGTTTTACGCCGCGAGTTTGAGAGTTCTAAAAGGAAATCGTGGCGTGGTGCCCAATAAATGGGATGGGGTGTGAGACCCGCCACTCTAGATACCTACAGATTCCTAACTTTGAGCACGTTGTTCGCAGTTATTAATGTTTGTTTTTGTTTTCTACCATCAAACACAATTAAACAAAAGAGAAACGGCGAAATCAAATGTGGGGCAAGATTACCTATTGAATCGTATAATTTAAACACATGAAAGTACATAGATAGGTACTACTGTACTTATGGTAAATGGTTACTAAATAAAGCGAACATTAAGCATGTATGTTCGTCAAACAGGTTTATTTGTTGCGAAACGGTGGCCGGTAGTTTAGAAACTGGAAGTCACATGTTCAACGATTTGTAAAAGTCTAGTTAAGGAGAAAACACAACACTGCACTTAATTGTTAACGTGCTGGTTAACCTTGTGCTCGGACAGACAACGCGTAACAAAATATGGAAAGAATGTATGTTACTGAGGTCAACATGGAATATGTTACAAGATGTCATCTCATTAATATTAATATAGTCTATAATATAGTTTGTTCTTAATAATTTCTTATTAAGATGCATTATTAAGTTATAATTTAATCGGACTTGAAAATTGTATAAAACGTTGAGGTTACGAGTGTTTACGCTCCCTTTAACATTAACTAACGAGAAAAACAATGTAACGCACTACTGATAAGCTTTTTCTCACAGCTTTTGATATGTTGGCACTTTACAGGGCATTCGTATAAACTAGGGATGCCTCGATACGCATTTTTGCCGATACGATACCGATACCGATACTCTTATAAAAATATCGGCGATACCGATACTGATACGCTTATTGAAATCAAACATAAAGGTAAAATAACAAAACACAATTCAGGTTAATTTTTTAAAATATTATAAAAAATAAAGACAGGTAGATTCTATATTAGGTAATAGTTTCAGTAATTAAAATTAACATTGATAAGATTTATGTGCAACGAAATAGACGAGACAACACGCGCGTTTACTTTACATTTTTAACGCGCGAAATTTTTAAAGTATCATTGAATCAGCCATAAAAATATCGCCGTTGCCGATATATCGGCAAACCCGCAATATCGCCAATATATCGGTATCGGTATCGGAATCGGACGCATCCCTAGTATAAACAGGATAAAATTTTGTTGGGGAGGTCTGTAGAGCGAAACAACAGGAAATACTGTTAAGTATATATTTGGAAAGGTATAAAGAGTAATCTAAGAATAACGTGGATAAAACAATAACGTATCAAACCATAAGTCAATTGTCTCGTAGACAGTTTCTATCAAGCCAGTGCTAGTACATGCAGGTGATATATCTTCAACAAATTTAACCAGTGCGTAAATTTTAGGGGCTGATTTTGGTCCTCAAATACAATAACTTTTTCCATTGACAAACATCGATATCTCAAAAAATAAAATTAACGTGATTAATCATTTGTTTGCTATTTCTATGAGAGTATTTGAGATTTCGATGTTCGTCTCATAGAAAAAGTTGTCGGTTTTGAGCACCAGAATAAGTCTCTAGAATTTCCGCACTGGTTAAAAAATTATCCTGTATATCATGGTATATTTGAACAGCTTTGGTCTCTATTTAGCTTAGGCATCTAGGGAAATTTTTTATTTGAATATAATTTAGTGTACGATCGATAACGAGCAGCTTTACAGGGCTCGCATTTCATCGTGCCAAATTTAGAATTGTGGAAAACTTTGTCATAAAAGCCAGTGTTCATATCATTATCACTGCATGAGTACTGTCAAATCTAAATTAGTGCAAACATTTTTTGACAGTGCAATGTTCATTTCATAATTGAGATATAAAAATAAGTTTCTTAAGAGCGTGTATTCGATTCGTGACGAAAACTTCATGTTTTCGCGTTTTGCCCAGAGCAATATCGTAATGATGTGAGCAGATTATTTAAATACAATTACAGTTTTAGAAAGATTAAGTCTTGATTTAGGGAACTACAGAGTAAAAGTATAATTTTTAATTATGGTTTTTTAAAGCGAAGACAATCCTTTCATAGCGTTTTACGAAAATAGACGTCAGAGTTAACTTTCAGGACGAATACAACCATTACAGTAAGCCAAAATATTATGTTTATGCGTTTTTCCAACAGGATATTATAGTCTGAAAGTCTACTACAGAGCCAAAATTACGAAAATATTACTATTATGTATTAAAAAGCAATGTTAAAAAGGTACGGTTTACTTTGACAATTTTTTTTCACCAGTATTTGAATAAAAACATAACTGATATATTTATTTTATGAAAATAAAGGTTATGCTTATTATACATAATATTTTTCAGTCCGTTATACGAACTTATTTATTTTATACAATTATTTTAAAAAGCACTGTAAAACATCGCGCGCTTTCGTTTGCCGATCAATTTCAATGATTCGTGCTTATTTCGTTCGTATTTTTTTCTGATGCTCACAAATAGACCCATTGTATTGTACTAGTGTGTCAATGCTGCTACGCCGTCCTAGCAATCGTTTAGATTTTGAGTAGCGCTAAATCGAATACGCGCCCTTAAGCTCAGATTATGAAACAAAATGCTGATAGACCGCGCAGAATACTGAGAGTGAAGGCACCAAAGCAAATACAAATTCCAAATCGAATACCTACAATTGCGCTTTGTGTACGAAGCGCCCGCATCGGTCGCTTCGTTAAAAAAAACAAATACACATACAAATAAAAATTCAAAAGCGAATATATAGAATCACGAGATTGTAGGTATTCGCTTCTGATTTGTATTTGCTTTGGTGGCTTCACTCTTTGTGTTCCGTGCGGTCTATCTGCCTTTTGTTTCATAATCTGAGTTCTTAAGATTAAACATTCTACTGCCTGTGCTCTCTAGACAACTTTTATTTTTAGAGATAGCAAGCAGTTTTAAAATATATACAAACACGAAGTTTTACAGAAATTATAAGCCTAGCAATAAGATCGTATGTGCTCATGTTTAGTTTTTCGCAAGTGATTGGAAACGTACGGGAAACGCACGTCACTAATCAATTAGCTAGTTGTTACTACTTAGGTGTTTCGTGCTATTTATTGACACGAACGAACTGTATTTACTTTAATACTTACTTACGTATAAGATAATGTTGGTTCTACATAAATCACTAAAATATCTGTGTATTCATTATCTTAGAAATATGATTGTGTCACCGTTTCTTTTTCTATTAATACATAAATAAAATTAAACTTTATTATACCCACTATCATGAAGTTTAATTGAACTGTATTTCCTTTAATACTTACTTACGTATATAATGTTGTTTCTACATAAATCATTAAAATATCCGTGTATTCATTAGCTTAGAAATATGATTGTGTCACCGTTTCTTTTTCTATTAATACATAAATAAAATTAAACTTTATTATACCCACAATCATGAAGTTTAATTTTATTTCATACTTGCTTTTGCCCGCGACTTCGTCCGCGTGAATGTCGGTTATCGCGGATTAAAAAGTAGCCTATGTCCTTTCCCAGGGTTCAAGCTATCTTCATTCCGAATGTCATTAAAATCGGTTCTGCCGTTTCATCGTGAAAGCGTGACAAACAGGGTTACTTTCGCATTTATAATATTAAAAAGTATGGATTACTTAGTATAAATTAGTATATTAGTATTCGTATGGATTTACTTACTAATATTGAAAAGTCTTAGGATAGCATACCTGCTATCCTAAACCAACCCATACCAACCCTTTTCTATGTTTCATTGAACTGTTACTGAAAAGTTTTTAAAGAAAGCTCTAGTCTTAACTGAACATATATACCTATACTACTGAATCTTGCAGCTACCTACATAACTGTGCGCAAAAGCTCTATCTTCTTCTCATTCCATGACAATAACTATTTACTAG
The DNA here is from genome assembly GCA_947361185.1 of Charanyca ferruginea. Lineage (NCBI taxonomy): Eukaryota > Metazoa > Arthropoda > Insecta > Lepidoptera > Noctuidae > Charanyca > Charanyca ferruginea. Next base: position 10,955,392 of record OX376059.1, on the reverse strand, counting down.
GTTTGGGTGTTCTAAGAAAAAGTCTCAAGAGACGACCTATAGTAGCTATGTACTGTAGAGAATTAGGCTGGATACAAGTAACACAACCTTGTTTGAATTGTTTATGGTTCTGGGATGAACACTCTTCTTGCATAAGACAACTTGATGTCCGACGTGTGGACAGACAGGATGAGAGTAAAATATTTGAGAACTACCAATATACCTACTAAGTTATCTGAAGTAAAATAGTATCATTTCTAGTCAATAAGGTCCTCTCCCGGCCCTTACAAGTGGTAGAGGCGCCGGGTAAAACACGAGGAAAAAATGACGAATAGGGACAGTCCAGTATTGTTATTTTGTTTAGCGAGGTAACCAGGGGCAACGATATGTTAATGTCGAAAAAGTATAATGATTTTTGTGAGTATTTCATCACATTTTTTACATCATCACAATTGAATAACATCGCAAATGATCTTAAGTATGAGGATGATTTTAATTTTTAATAGCAATATCCGAAAAGTATGTCAATTTATTTATTGATTCAGAGAAGAATAGTCTAATTTAGTTGCCAATTGAAGTGAAAGAGGAGGGCTACGTCACTTTGTCGCCAAATTAAGTGAATGTTAAGGGTGCGATCTTTACAGTTCTAATCTAATACTGCTAGTATAAATAAGTAAAGTTATTAGTAGATGCAAAAGTCAAAGTTGGTTTGTTCAAAGATCGAATGGTTAAAGTTGTTATTGTTAAGGATTACGATGATATAATTTATCGCATCAGAAGACGTAAAGTCTACAATTTTGTGTCGCGTCGAGCTCAAATTAAAATAAAGAAATCACGCATGACACATGAGTAACTAAAATAAGGAGTGTATATGAATTACAAAAAACTTACTCATTTATTTGTTTCCGAAGTCATTTATTTATATCGTTTAAAGTTACATAGATTTTTTTTTTTTTTTTATAAATGTTCAAATTGTCAGTTTATAAAAATAATTTTAAAAGGTAAATACAGAAAGTTGGGTAGAGTTAAATTTAAAGAAAAGGTTTGTAAATTCAATTGAATGGAAACTGTTTATTTTTAGAATTTTGTAGCTATTAACATCATTGGCATGTGTCAGAATATCATGTCACTGCATTATTTTAGTGCTATCAGCAGATGTCATATTGGTTATTTTAATTTTGTTTTATGCCTTGTATTTCGTAATTTGTCAAATAGATTACCAATATAGCTCATTTTTTTAAGTGATTTAATTAAGTGTGATGTTTAAAATATATGTTGTTTTTCTAATTTCATATCCACTACGAAACGCGAGGTGAAGGAGGAAATGTTTTCGAATAAAAGAGTAAAAAAAAACGTATTTATATTGTCTTATGTATTATTGCTAATACAATACACAGCTATCGGTTTATGGATATAGGAACTCTAATATAATTTAAGGGGAGGAGAGAACTTTCTCACTGATGAAGCCAACTTTGCTAACGGGGCATAGCCTTTGCAAAGTGTATTTGGTTGACACATCTGGTGCAGTTTATGATCAAGGTTAGATTTTATCTTCGTCGAAGTTTTTTTTAGAAATTTCGACTTCAGGAGTTAGCTGTGTGAGGCTACTGACTTAAGGATCTTCCCACGACTCTGACTTTTCCTGGTTCAGATTATACTGAGTTTGATGAAAATCAAGCCTTGGAGAATATTTAGCATGCATCCATACATTTTTTTTGTTCGGGTTCTCTTTTACCTCTCCCAGAAGGAAAGAAGTGATTTCGCCACATCAATTTTTTCTAGAGGGGTGTGTGCGGTCTCTTTGGTAATAGCTATCTGATATTCTGATGTTTATACCTACTTCACTATTATTAGTATCATTTCTAGTTGATAACCCGGTCCCGGTCCTTACAGTACCTAGCCTACGTTTGTCATTGACGTTCTAAGTTGGTAAAGAGTTACCCCAATGATTTCAAAAGGAATAATATAAAAATATATATACGCAGTAATATATAATGTCAATGGGTTACCCCCTTTAGATCGATCATTCCACAATAAAACCTTACCATTTCGAAATTATATCGGAGATAGTCAGTTTTCGTAAGTTTAAAATAGAACCACTGATAAAAGTAAGCTTGAGTAAATATCGGCAAAATGCTGGTGCAACGATTGAAAAAATGATAATTAAGTGTATAATTGTAACTGCCTACTTACAATTTTAACATAGTTTGGTATTACAAATCCGATTCATGCCTTATTTTTAAGCAACAACATTTCCTAAGGTTCAGTTGTTTGTACATTTGTGGCGCGAAAACTGCCAGAGGCGTAAAGCATAATTCTACTTTCAAGTATCAAATTAATGTCGTTAGTTTTCCAATACAAAGAAGATGTGTTATAAAAAGTCAAACAATAGGTACGTAACTCCCTTAATATAACCAGTAAATAGCAGGCGTGTTTATGAAATGTGCACGTTATATATAATTAGGGAGGTTTAATAATTTAAGTGTAACTACATTGTATATTCGGTAAAATTATTGAACTAGCTCGACTATTTTTATTGGATTGAGGTTTGTTGTAAAATCCTTGTTGGATGATTTTGTTAATCATTTATTTACGCGTTAAGCTTTACTTTGTAGATCATTTCAATAATTTTGAATATTTTACAGAATTCCTCATTTCGTTTCAAAGTACCTTTTTACTAAATTCCAGTAAAATCTTAAATTCATTTCACATTAAAATAACGTTAAAACTCACCACATTAAAAAAGTCCGACAACAACACTTCATTCATCAAAACCTGAATGAAAAATCACTGCACTGACACCATTCTTCATCTATATTATCTGATTTAACGAGCACATGTGTTAATTGTATGTTATAGTAGCTTCGCATGTTCATAGATAAATGGTATCGGATGCAGCGCACATGCGCACCGGCCTACGACGAAAACGAGCCGAGGATTGGTCAGGCGCGCCCGCAACGACACGCAATTTATAAACTACTGTCCGTAGATACTCGGCCTTGCCACTGGACCAGTAAATGTATCTCTGTAACAACGATCGATATAATATTTTGCCATAGAAATGCTGCCATGAAGTCCAAGTTCGACTTGCAACATCTCGAAGAATTCAACCGTGGATTTTTTTACAAACTGGCCATTGTAGCCTTCAGAATTGTAATTTGCGTGCCGGCCTAATCTTTACGCTATCTCATGCATTTGATATTATGAATGATTGGTTATTCAATATCTAAAGTTCAATTACTGCAGCAAAATAAACTGTGAAATTACTATAAACTTCTGTCATTTATTTTCGCTTTTTCGCGTTTCGTTATGCTTATTATTCTACTTCGCTAATAACCACTGGAGAAACAGCATTTAACTGTCAAGTTGTAACTGAAAGGCTAAACACATCTCGGCTAGACAGCGTTAGTAAATATTGCCGGTTACGACAAGACCATCTTTTCCCTTTTTCATGGTCACAGTACTGTTATGGTGGTCCAAACCGAAATTAAATTAATTAAAGTAAGTATAAATTTCGTGTTTAGTCCGAACCGACTGTCATGTTCCTATTCCTATTCCTCTTATATCCTATTTTATTTTAAAATAGTGTTGATCTCATTATCATCGGTTGAACTTGGTTACCTGCTGGAATGTGCTTCTGAAAAGCGGTTGTTTTTACGTAAAGGTAAACTAAACATACATATTTTCTTCATTCTTCGAATTTTCTTCAGCTTTTCTAACAATTTAAATAATACCGTATTCAACCATTTTTGTTTGGTGACCTAATACCCGGTGTTTAAGGTCTTCAAAATAAACTCTCGATAGTTATTGATTCGTTAAAGTTGTCTATTTGATCGATGATCGAAGCAGATTATTTTGTAATAGAATATAACAAAAGTAAAAAGTTACTTAATTACTTTAATTATCACTTTAACAGCTAAACGTTGTTGAAAACTTTTGCTAAAGTTGAACAAAAGTCGGTCAAGTAACGCTCTGCTAAGCTTGAAGTTCGACCTATCATTGATTTTGAAGGTTGCCCTCGCTCCCATAAAATAAATCTTGCGCAGAACTTACTAATCTTAGTTTAAATAATTTCTCAAGTCGTTAACTACATTTAATGCCGTTTATTGGTAAACAGGTGCTGTAATACTTTATTTTTATTTTTGGCATTTCCTTGGCTTTGATGACTATTTACTTATTTTGAGAAAGGTACCTAAGTATAACCTGTCAACTGCTTAGCCTCTATTGCGCATAAGAGTAAACACGAAAAACCAATCATTAGTTTTCAACCTGTCACTATTTTTTTCCTCTTTATTGCTTGGGTCTGAAACGTTATCAGTTTTTTGAGACACACGTCACATAAACCATCTTGTATATTTGGCAGTTTAGAAAACAATTGAAAATAAAATAGTAGGCAGATAACAGAATAAGTAAGGCACCTGCCAAACCTTTTACTTGCCCTGAGGGCGGGTAAGGTCGGGTGACATAAAAAACCTTTTACATCTAGGGACCGGTCATGTAGGTGCAGAGTACACATACGTACAAACATCTGTAATTGTTTATTTATTTTATATAGTAGGCATATCTTAAACTGCTGTTGCCGTAAGTTATTGGTCCCGGCTGTCATTCGTAGATCTTTGGCAGTCGTTATGAGTAGCCAGAATCCAGAAAGTCTGACAAACAGTTTTACCAAGGGATATCGTGTTACTCAATTGCTGGGTTGTGGAGGTCCGATTGGCAGTCGCTCCGTACAGCTGCATACGGTTAGACTGGAGGTTAGTTGGAAAAATGCTAGGCAGATGATGTTACTAAGTATATCTTATCGCTTGAATAACTGGCTGAAAATAAAAATTTAAGGGCGCGTATTCCATTTAGCGCAACTCAAAATCTAAACGATTGCTAGAACGGCGTAGCAGCATTGACACACACTAGTACAATATAATAGTCTGATTGTGAGCATCATTTTAATACATAATAGTAATATTTTCGTAATTTTGGCTCTGTAGTAGACTTTAAGACTGTATATCTTGTTGGAAAAATGCATAAAACATAATGTTTTGGCATACTGTAATGGTTGTATTCGTCCTGAAAGTTAACTCTGACGTCTATTTTCGTAAAACGCTATGAAAGGATTGTCTTCGCTTTAAAAAACCATAATTATAATTTTTACTCTGTAGTTGCCTAAATCAAGAGTTAATCTTTCTAAAACTGTAATTGTCTTTAAATAATCTGCTCACATCATTACGATATTGCTCTGGGCAAAACGCGAAAACATGAAGTTTTCGTCACGAATCGAATACACGCTCTTAACACCAACTCGTGGTACTGGTGCCCTTCCAATGCTCATGAGGTATTAATTGCTTATTTGTGATTTTATAGACCTGTTGATTTATCCCGTATAGGCCACCCTGGTCGACGGGTCAACTGCTGTGGTTTCCACTTTCTCTATATAGTTCTAACAGATGAGCGGCCATTAATCTGCGTATAGTAAGGGTCGCCTTACCAGAAATATATTGCCTCACTTAAGCACGACATGTTACTATGTCACTCAATCAATTACTAACTTGGGTTTAACGGGTTGATCCCGAAAACTGATTTGTAATTGTATGGCCACATGATGACCTAGGCAATGTGGTCATACAACAACAGAGAATGGTAAATTGGAGACCCAATTAATTGGCGACCCAAACGCAGTGCCTTTTGTACTAGTTTATCTATTCATGTCAATATTATTTATATTGTGTGCAGCGGTACGTGCCGCAATCAAAAAATTTACCTATTTATCCTTTACTCTTACTACCTATTCTATATAATTTATGAGTCAAACTCGGGGCATTTTGCTTTTCCTCACACGTTTGCAGTTCTTTTTAATGAACCTTCCAAGACTACTTTCAAGGTTTTCTTCAATAAAATCAGTTTAAAAGTAGAATAGTGAGATTATTTAAAAACCAGTAATAAAGTACGAGTATCAATACCTAAGTAAACCTACTTAAAAAATCTTGTTTTGAAAAAATGCATTCCTTGGCTTGCGTAAAAGTCCGTTTAATTAATAAACGAATACTTTGAATGTGGGCAGTCGTATATTAAAAGCGTATTAGCACTGACTATGTGGTGTTGACCTAATTTGAACTGAAATAACTTTGACATATAGGTTACTTGACCTCCATCATGTTTTATGTAGAGGGTGCTAAACAATAAGCCGCGAGAAAAATAATGAGCTGCAGAGCCATGTTGATACGGGGAAACATTAAATTATAATAAACATACTAACATGTGTTGAGTAATGCAGACCTTCGAATATTAGTATCTTTATGAGATATAGGAACAGGACTGATCAAGGCAATTTATTGACTATTTTTATGGGTAATTTATGGAAAGAGTTCATGGGTGCGTTGTGCAGTAATTTGGTAAATAATAGAGTCACGATGCCGCATGCCGCTTGGGAATCGAGCTTGGGTCAGATAAGTTGTGAGAAGTAGTTAAGTTTTGGTCAAATGATTGTGTCGGGTGTGCGGGGTCGTTCCATTGTTGTCGGTAGATTACTAATCGGATAAAACTTTGGTGCCTTTTTCTGTATACTTACTTAATAAACGAATCCACAGTGCTCTGTTTAGGTAGGTAATGGTTGAGTACCCCTTACTTTAAATATTGATATTATCAGATTCGGCCTTGCTTTCTATATAAAAAGTGTCAAAAAAGGTGCGGTAGTGTGAAGTGGCACAACTCGGTATCTTTTGTATATCTCAAATTTAAATTCCACAAAATAAAACATTATTTTTTAAAAACGTGTTTCCGAAGAATTTATGATCACGAGACATGTAGGCAAGTATAATAAATGATTTGAACTTAACATTGAACACTCAAATGTCGTCATTTAATTAAGCTGCATTTACGATTGTACCGACGATGACCATACGCAACTAAGTATTTCGTAACCCGGCCCTCACCTTGATAGTAGATCATCTAAGATATTATTATACAGTGAAGGTAGCACGTATTACATAAAGATAGTAGGTACCTGTATCTTCACGGTTCCATTACAGTGTAGTTATGACAAACGGACTGGGCCAAGTCTGCTATTACAATAGTGTCAGAATGGTCTATCATTGATTTCATAATTGTTGATTTTGACAAGTTTGGTAATATACTAATATAATGGCGTCATTATGATTTTCCAATGGTCAACCACTGACACGCCATTGAAAGAAATTATATAAAATGGTAATCTCGTACAAAATGACAACTGAATGACTGACTAGGCGGTAATCTGCTAAAATTTTGGCAGTTCCTTTGATCACTTACCTACCATTAGAACGTCATTGTGCAGTCATTGCTTTTAATTCGACCGATCAATGATCGACCATTATGAATTTGGCAGATTACGAACTTTTAGCAAAATGACAACGGGATCGTGTTGGAATGACGAAATTATAAAAATAGCAGACTTGGCCCCCAGGGTACTAGAGGTCAATGAATGAAACAGGTTTTTAGTTATAAGTGGGTCGTTGTGATACAATCCACATAATAGATGAATTTATTTAAATTTCGCAGAAACGAAAATCAAAGCGCCTTTTCAGGGAAGTAGGAGTTGAAGTAGTGGTTGAAGGATCTATAGTCGGTTGGGAAATTATCACTGAATATAAATCAGTAAAGTCACTTGTCCTGGAGGCCTCTATTACTTAATTATGGACATGTTGATCAGGTAAATAAAACATAACATGCGAAGAACACAAACAGAATTTTATTCATCTATTGATATACATTCGTTTCAATTGTTCCATATCATACTCGTACATATATAATAACTATTGTTATACAGGTTGATATTTTTTACACAACTTTTTCAGATAATTTTTTTTTCTTGTAAATGGATCAACAAACGAGTTGCTGTTGTAGATACTATCTACCTTGTACCTACTCGTACCCTATACGCAGTTTTCATTACAGATCATTTTAAAATATAAAGCATTAGCATTATCTTGGTGTACAATGGTAGCGTATTAGTAATTAAGTATTCTGTGGTATTAGGAAGTAGATTTCGCAGGTCTGTACGAGAGCACTGAAAAGTCAATGTCAAGCAACATAGTCTCGAATGGCTGGTGTCTGGACTGTGAAACACCATAAACATGCAATGTACAGACTCACAAACGAGATCTTAATTACATACTTCTTGTGATACATCAGGTAAGGCCGTAATATACTGGCAGCGGCGGAGAAAGGGTAAATTCATCTAGTTGAATAATTATGCCAAAATTACGCACCTTTATCGGCCTGATTAGACAAATGATATTGTTTAGTCACCCGTAAGCGAAAGATTTTTGTTAAATTTTCATGAGGTTGTTTTTCTGTACATATTTTCAGAGGTGCCAAGTTCATAATTTAAAGGTGTTTTTAAAATGTGTACTCATCTGTATTATTTTTATACAAGGCTGTTTAAGGGCGTTACTACACCAATCGATCGACATCGTCAGCTTGAGCTGATCGACGGATAGCGTTCCACTAACCAATCGAACGATTGTCCGTGGATGGCATCGGTCGACGTTGATCGATCAACCCCAGCTATACCTAATCCATCAGTAATAATAACCAAGCAGCTCGATCGACGTCGACTAATAAATTCTACCATCGATCTATCGTCGATCGACAATCGATCGGTTGGTCTGGTAGAAACTACCGATCGACATCAACTAATAAATTCTACCATCGATCTATCGTCGATCGAAATTCGATCGGTTGGTCTGGTAGAAACTATCGATCGACGTCGACTAATCCATTCTATCGTCAATCGATGCCGTCGATCGACGATCGATCGATTGGTCTGGTAACACCCTAAGAGTATCAATACTAATAATATTATGAACGCGAAAATGAGTGTCTGTTACGTTTTCACGGTTAATCTATTGAATCGATTTTGATGAAATTTGGTGCAGATTAAGTTTTAACCCCAAGGAAGGATATAGGCTACTTTTTAATCCGCGTTTGCATCGGCGACAACCGACATTCACGTCGACGAAGTTGCGGGCAAAAGCTAGTATTATACAAAATCCGTTGAAACGTGAAGGTCAAAGTACGAGTAGGTACATGTTCTATTTATTTATCGTATTTTGTGCCGGGTTTATTTACATCGGCTACAAAGCTGAAACTGCGAATAAAAAAAAACGGGTTTTTCATTATTTTACACAAAATGTAAACCGCAAGTACCATTACTAGGTAATATTTATTAAGTAACATTTATATTAACTATTGTTGACTGAATTCACAATTGGTCTCGTTTCATCGTACCTACTTACATATCTACTGACCTTTTGATAATTTTCTCAACTCTATTTCTAAGTTTTGTCTATGCTTCCTTGATTATTTACTTAAGTACATAAGTTTTCGTTGAACCAACGCTTAAATAATGCAATCCTTCTATCTTACTTTTTTTGTTATAAATTCATCATTCTATAGGTACGTATGTAAGGGCTTTAATACCTTACCTACTTAATATTTTACGTGATATTGTGTGTGCTATGCACATGTATGCACAAAGGTCAAGCCTAAATAGCTTCGTGCATTGTTAAAGTAAGTGCGCGATTATATTTACATTACTGAACCTCACATTAAGTACCTAAGTTATGTACAATTAATTGTATAGTATTCAACTAAGTAGATGATCTCTTCTTTACAAAAGTTTATCAAGTAATACCAAAATGACTCGAAAATAATAACCTGCTGCAGTTTTGTTGTGTAGTCATACCTAAACTACACATTAAATTTTTAATGATAAGTTTGTTTAGCTATACACAGCATATAATCAGTTCGAAATATTGTACCTACCTAGTACAATAATTATGTTGGTACCGTTACCAGTAAACAATTTGAATGAAACAAGAAGAGCTCGATACTAAATAGTTAAACATTTTTAAATTGACCGGAATTAATATCATTAATCTTTTGCGTGACTTTCAGAATAGAGATTCTCCGTAAAAAGTGGATTTCAGGAATTTTAGCTCAAAAGAGCTTTCTTTAATAAAATACATACCTAACTACTTACAGGTCGTTCATACTCGTCATTACTTTTCGTTTATTAATTGATGTACATAACCTACGTAGGCCTTTTCAAGTCTAAAATTTCGATTGTGCTTTTCTTTTGATTATATTCCTCGCCATTGTTAGCTAAGTCCGGAACGAGATCGCCACACTTCATTGTACGCGGCCTATACTGAAACTCGTTTAATGTTCGGTTATTTTCTAGGGCAGATGTGACCAGAACATTGCTACTTCAGCTTGCTACACATAACGAATAGAGTGCACACCCACACTGAGTACATTTTGTAAGACATATCGATCACGAAACAATGATATTAAATATTTTAAAACGTAGATAATGAATCCAGACGGAATTTATTAAAGTCGGATTTCCTTTGTGAATGTATTTACATAGTTTAGAGGTTGCTGATTAATTGTTAAAATGTTTGGAAGAGAAATCGACAATGTTGGACACTGTTTGTTTTTAATCGGTTTACACTTCACTGATTCAGAATCTGAGCGGAATATCCAGGAAAAGTTTCATGCGCTCGCCGATGTCGACAATGGAGCGCTCGTCCAATTGCTAGCTATCTTCGCCAGTGATTTCATCATCATCGGGGTCGTCTTCGTCTAGCGGCTGGCTGGTCAGTGCGGCCCAGAGCGGCGAGCGCGCGCCGGGTTGCACCGAGCCGCGCCGCTAGCTGTCCCGGTTATACACCGCCGCGGCCGCTGCCGTGCCCATCGCGCCCACGGCACCGAACAGTATTGTGCCCACCTCACGATCTGGTGTGATCTCCACCTTTAAAAAAAATGATGGTCTGTGAAGTCGGTTTACGGACGATAGTTTTTAGAACGTCATAAAGAAACATAATGGCTAACATAATATAACATAAGCAAATAATAAATAATGGCTTTCGTCGAGGTAGGCGGAGCTTATTACTTGGGCCGATCGTGCGTTTCTATAGCTTGTTCCGCGTTCTCGCTTGCACGTTGAGGCTCAGGCGGAACGTAACACTTTCGTGCATGCAGCCGGTACTGTAAGGTACAATGGTTTAGGACAAACATGATCCATTTGGGTTTCACATTTGCTTCAATGAATAGCTCTTTATGACAGTTAAATTACTTATTAGATTTAGTGGTATATCATCAATGAAAACGGAAAGTAAGGCCTACCCTACGACCTTTGTCAAAATTACAATAGAGCCGTACCAATATTATTTACGAATTTATCACACATTTAATTTAAATAACCTAACAAACGAAGGTTTCTAGACACGAATAAAATTGCTGCACTAATATTCGATTCATAGAACGACAATTATTGGTTTTTGTGTTGATTTTCGGTCCATAAATATGAAAATTTAAATAATATAGAGAATACTCAGATTAAGACAAGACCAAATACCTACTTTACTACTGGTTAAAGCTTTTTCAGTTTTTCAAACAACAGCTGTACCTACTCATAACAAAGTCAATCCGAGAGGACAATACGAAGCGTTAAATAAATATATCAAGCATCACATAAAAGTCACGTTTCATTGTTTTATTTTCGATCACGATAAACCACAGCGGTGAAATAAGTATATTTTATTTCCCAGAGCTAAGGTAATCCCTTTGTTTTCAGATTCGATGAATGTAGCTACCAGGTAGGTACCTGTATATAAAAGCAACAAAACAAAATATGAATATGTATAATGTTGGCTTAAAGAGACAGGTACAGACACGGAATACAAAAAAACAATTGGAACTGCCCACGCAGTTAAGCCGCGCGTGTCACAATTATGCGAAACCATATGTAAAATAATAACAACCCTCGTCAGTTGCAGTAAGTTTTGATTTTGTATGAACACCAAATTCAACTTTGACGAAACGCTCATTTGATGTTTAAACAAAATTAAGACTTATTCCAACTATCGAAAGTTGTTATTATTTTACTTATTTTCCGCATAATTGTGACACGCCCAGGATAGCTGCGTGGGCACTTCCGCTTGTTTTTTCTATTCCGTGGGTACAGTCAACTACAGGTACGTCCATGGTAACTTAAAATGGGAGTTGGACTTTCACAGTGCCTTCATTTCCGGTTCGGTTTCGGAAGTAATCCGGTTTTCGTCGAATTTTTAAGTGTTACTTCTGATGTGCTATTGACCGTACTTGTGAGATTGTCGTCTGTTCAGGGTCGGATCGTTCTTCGAGCACGGTGTCCAGTTCCAGCGTGGGTGGTGGTCGCGGCGACCTGATCAGGCTGACTGCTCGAGGTTTCGATCTTAAGGGGGACATTTTCACCACCGACAGTTCCCCACGGTCTAGTTCGCAATTTCGCCTCCTCGCTCGTTCCCTGAAAATGTCTTATCTACTGAACAATTCAAAGAAAGTGTAGGTCGACTGGTAGATGTGGTACAGATTTGAAGTTACTCAGTTCTGTATCGAACTGTTAGATTAGATGTGATGGCGAATTTTTCTTCTACAGAAGTGACTTTGCAGTATTATAAGATAAGTGAAGTGAAGTATCGTGAAGTGCGCAAAGAGATATATCGGATGCAAATTTTACCTAAACTTTAGGGGACTTTTGTATTGAAAAAAGCCAGCGATTTTGAGAATAAAATCAGGGGAATTATTTTCTTTCTAGGGTAATATCCACATTAGTATATTATGTTACCTTGTATTGTTAAGTAAAATAAAGATTTAGTTTCTATTATGAAAGTTGGCCAAAAACCATGGTTAAAAATACAGTTAACTAAAAATAAATATGTATTTAAATTATTATAGGATACTACGATCCCGGGATTGTTTTCTTTTAGTCGATATTATTTCTAGAAGGTGCTTCCGATTATCCCGATCCCTAGTTAAGAAGTTGGTACAACCTACAGATACTCCAGCATTTCTATGAATCTAAGATTCCTGTATTCTCTACGTGTATCTAGGTAGATACACGTAGAGAAAAAGAAATGCTGGAGTATCTGTGCAATAGCCAGGTGGCTATCAGGTAAAATAATTTGCTGTCTAACACTGATAAAATATTCATTTTATTAGTCTGCAATGCGCAAAATTGCTTCAAATAATTCGCAGGAGCATTGAAGCTGAATTTAACCACCGCCGTATACGATCCCAGTAGAATCAATCATTATTATCACGTACATTACGTGTAACTGCTTCCCTTATGGAACGCACATAGGGGTATTAGCGAAACTCTACACCAAAATCATGCGCATCATTATAGCTTCCTCGGTATTAAGTAAATACTTTTCTCACATTTAACATTTTGGCTTTATTTGGCCAACTTACATTTTACTCGACCAAACAAGTACTCGCAGAAGAGGCCCTGAATCAAGTAGCACGTGAAAAGGTCTCGCGATGTCCTAAATCAACGAAATTTGACCTAAAAGCGAACGAGCGATCCCTGAAGGGTTTATCGTGGAGAACATTACGTTATCGGGCCGGCCAAGTATACGACCATAGTGGTTCAGTAAACGGCCTGTGATTTCATTTCGTCCTTGTCATTATCAACCTACCTACTCGTAACTTACCTCGCCATTTTTGCTCTCCTCCTCAAACAGCAGATAACGGTGAGCGCTAACAATGGAAAGCCGAATATGCACGATACAATCGGCACTACTATCGATTCCGGCGTCACTGGAACAATAAAAAGTACGTATATAGTCTTATTACTCGGCCAGTTTCCCGTGAACAAGGGGTGGCAAAAGTGGTGTTACGTCTAAGTGTCCAAGTTAATTAAAATAGGTAGATGTAAAATGTACTGTAAATGTAATTCTTCCGTCCGAATTTAGGCCAATCAATGGAGACCAACCAAGTACGCAGAAATGTGTGTGTAAAAACAGGTGCACTACCTCTTCCCTCAATCATAGTCCGGCGGGACGGCAATCCGACACGACCGGGGAGAGATCAGGGCCTCAAGTCTGCTATTACAATAGTGTCAGAATGGTCTATAATTGATTTCATAATTGTTCATTTTGACAAGTTTGGTAATCTACTAATATAATGGCGTCATTATGAAAATCAATGATAGACCATTCTGACACTATTGTAATAGCAGACTTGAGACCCAGGTGCAGGACCAACGGCTTTTCGTGCTTTCCGAGGCACGGGGGTGTTACACCGCCAACTTCCGAACTCCGGGCTGTTATTGAGAATTTTTTAATAGAAAATCCCAGTAACACTTTGCCCGACCTGGGGATCGAACCCAGGACCCCACGGTTAGCAGTCGTGCTTACGATCACAAGACCAACGAGGCAGTCAAAAGAGAAAACGAGGTAGATGTATAAACCAATACTTAGACTAAATTCCAATAATGTAAGAGGTTAAGAGGAATTAAATTGAAGCGTATCGTTTTGCTATTTGTATGTATGTTTGATCTACATATATATGTATTTCATCCACAGGTGTTTGTAAAGAACAACATGCACCTTGCTGCTGTAAACATAGGTACCTGTTTGTTTAATTGCACATTTACCTATTTTGGGTTCCCACGTAAAACATTCATGTTTTGACGACACCCAGGTATCGCGCGTGGAATACTGAACTACGACGTACAATTTACATAAGACATAAATATTTAGTCATGTTCTCTTCACTGTTCGGATAAATTACCTACTATTTTTAAATATATATAGGAGCGAGGAAATGGGAGCAGAGTGAAATGGAGCCTAGAGATAAACATTTTTCTGAATGCTTTGTGGCAGCCAAATAAGTGAGCAAACGTGCTAACGATGCGATAGTGAGCTACTGCTAACTATTTTCAACCGACTTCAAAAAGAAGGAGGTTCTCAATTCGACTGTTCGTATGTTTTTTTTTGTTTATTTGTTACGCTATTTCTCCGCTAGATGTAAACCGATTTTGAAAATTCAAATTTTTTTTCATGGATAGGGTATGTCTCAGGTGTGGTCCCATATAAATTTAATCGAAATTGATTCAGTAATTATTGAAAAATCAACACAAACGCAATAAAAAAAATACATAGACATTTTAGTTTCTTCTATCTTTGGAGTACTTTCAATCTCTGTTTTAACTGTGTTGCCGTTTCCTAATGAGTTTGGATGAGAAGGTGGTACAAAAAAGGCCCTAGTCTCGGTTGCCCTTAAAAAAGTGTATGATGACCACAACCTTTTTTGAGGGCTAGAACCGCGCCTGGTTCTCGTCATGCGGAACCGCTGTATTAACAATCATTGCGCGACGCTCTAATCGATCTATCACTACTATGTCAGGCTTATTGGCAATAATAATTATTATTATTATTGTGTTTGACATAAATGAGCATTCGGTTGAGAGCATTGTCATGCTCACTCATATGTCTCATGGTTCGATCATTCGGTTCCTTTCAAAATGGTTAAGCTAAATGGTGCTGATCCCCGAGTCATGTTCATGAACGGGCGCTGTCAGGTGAAATTGGTGAACTCTTAACTGCTTTTCTTAACGGCTTTTATCGACTGCTCTTAACGTCTTTTATCATTTTCTATTTTATTTTTCACTGTTTTGTATTGCTCTTTACCTACATAGGTTTTCACATATACTAGAAGCAACAAGAATTATGTAACCAGTATTTTGTAAAAACTTGATTAAAAAGAGTGTCTGTAAAGTTTCCAGCTCGTTCTTCTCCACAGAGAATTGTCCTACGTTTTAGAACAAGCAACAAGCTTCAACTTTCTGAATAACTAACTAACTGACTCTGCCTGTAAATAGTTTAATTGAAATAAATGCTTTGACTTTGAATTTGAAATATGTACCAGTTAAACAAATCAAATATAAACCTGAACTGTTAGAATAGTTGATTAAAGCGGGGTAGTTTTTAGCTCTTTATCTTGTTTCGTTTGTCAAAACCAGCTGATCGACAGGCAGCATTCAAAGTTTGAAGCAAGTGAAAATTAGTTTACGCCGCGTTGAGTTTCAGTTAGTTGAAAAACTGGACTTAATTAATTTAATCTTAGTTGAAAGATATTTAATTAAACATGCCAGAACTTAATGCAATTTTAACAGTAATTGGGTACTGCAACCTTTTTTTTGAACGAACTTGATAACTTCAATTTGACAGAAGGAGCAAATTTTTAAGCAGTGATAATGGGCTAAAAATACTCTTTTATTATCTAAAAGCATGGCATGAGCTTTACAACGTGTGCAGTACTTATGATGTTGGAAGCTCGAGGTAGAGGCAGCTAAGTGCGCAGCCTCGTGTACGATAAATGAGACCAATATTAAACAAGACACCGGCTGTTTGTACTAGCAGTGCAGGCTTTACGAAATGTTACGACATATTGCTTTTATGGGTGCTATGGGTATGTGTAGGGAATTCATTATGTTGCTTGCATAGGCAACCAAATATCTGTTTTAGGAATAATAATTTAATCGAAATTGATTCAGTAATTATTGAAAAATCAACACAAACGCAATAAAAAAAATACATAGACATTTTAGTTTCTTCTATCTTTGGAGTACTTTCAATCTCTGTTTTAACTGTGTTGCCGTTTCCTAATGAGTTTGGATGAGAAGGTGGTACAAAAAAGGCCCTAGTCTCGGTTGCCCTTAAAAAAGTGTATGATGACCACAACCTTTTTTGAGGGCTAGAACCGCGCCTGGTTCTCGTCATGCGGAACCGCTGTATTAACAATCATTGCGCGACGCTCTAATCGATCTATCACTACTATGTCAGGCTTATTGGCAATAATAATTATTATTATTATTGTGTTTGACATAAATGAGCATTCGGTTGAGAGCATTGTCATGCTCACTCATATGTCTCATGGTTCGATCATTCGGTTCCTTTCAAAATGGTTAAGCTAAATGGTGCTGATCCCCGAGTCATGTTCATGAACGGGCGCTGTCAGGTGAAATTGGTGAACTCTTAACTGCTTTTCTTAACGGCTTTTATCGACTGCTCTTAACGTCTTTTATCATTTTCTATTTTATTTTTCACTGTTTTGTATTGCTCTTTACCTACATAGGTTTTCACATATACTAGAAGCAACAAGAATTATGTAACCAGTATTTTGTAAAAACTTGATTAAAAAGAGTGTCTGTAAAGTTTCCAGCTCGTTCTTCTCCACAGAGAATTGTCCTACGTTTTAGAACAAGCAACAAGCTTCAACTTTCTGAATAACTAACTAACTGACTCTGCCTGTAAATAGTTTAATTGAAATAAATGCTTTGACTTTGAATTTGAAATATGTACCAGTTAAACAAATCAAATATAAACCTGAACTGTTAGAATAGTTGATTAAAGCGGGGTAGTTTTCAGCTCTTTATCTTGTTTCGTTTGTCAAAACCAGCTGATCGACAGGCAGCATTCAAAGTTTGAAGCAAGTGAAAATTAGTTTACGCCGCGTTGAGTTTCAGTTAGTTGAAAAACTGGACTTAATTAATTTAATCTTAGTTGAAAGATATTTAATTAAACATGCCAGAACTTAATGCAATTTTAACAGTAATTGGGTACTGCAACCTTTTTTTTGAACGAACTTGATAACTTCAATTTGACAGAAGGAGCAAATTTTTAAGCAGTGATAATGGGCTAAAAATACTCTTTTATTATCTAAAAGCATGGCATGAGCTTTACAACGTGTGCAGTACTTATGATGTTGGAAGCTCGAGGTAGAGGCAGCTAAGTGCGCAGCCTCGTGTACGATAAATGAGACCAATATTAAACAAGACACCGGCTGTTTGTACTAGCAGTGCAGGCTTTACGAAATGTTACGACATATTGCTTTTATGGGTGCTATGGGTATGTGTAGGGAATTCATTATGTTGCTTGCATAGGCAACCAAATATCTGTTTTAGGAATAGAAGTAACTTCTATTCATGAAACAGTTATTTGGTTGGTTTGTTTAAAAGATTCAAAATAATGTAGCTAATTTTAGACCACGACCCAAACATCTTTCGTTTCACTTGAATAATCTGACACTGATCAGAGTAATTAAATCAACTTTTTCAGTCGAAAAAGGAGAATACTTCGTGAGAACGGCTTCCCCTTCCATTCTAATTACTTATTCATTTTTTTTCGCTTTCAACCTAAAACGAGCCGGTCCGCATAATGACGTCGGCTACCCGAACTGACGCTCCACTTCGTGATAATAATCAGGCGAATTTTAAGCCTCCAGGATATCATGTTGCAATAATGGTGCTTTCCAAATTATCACGATAATACATTGAAACTTAATAAAACAACATTAATTTTGGATTATCTAACCTGCCAAAACTGTTTCATGGTATTTTCCTGAAAGATTGTTAATTCGAAACTAATAACAAAGCAATACCATTAATACCTGAATTGGTTCACAATGTACATAAATGTATTGATCAGTCTACCCAGGACCCAAGCTTATCAGTGGCGTGTGAGAGCCATTTACTTGCTTTATCACATTCGAACGTCAAGTGAAACAGATTCCGATTACCACCGAACTTACACGATTAAGCTGTTGCAAATTACCCGTTTAATCACTTTTGTAGTTAGTCATTAGACACGCTAGTACAGTTTTACTTGACATGTACTTTTGTTCTACACTCATGAATCGGCAGCGTCTAAGACTATATATTCATACAGATAGCGATGTAATTAATCAGTAACTAATCTGCTTCTACAAAAACAATTAGGAGTATAATTCTTTTTCCGTCAAGGTTTAGTAAAGATTTACGTTCATAGTAATGGTATTTTGATGACGTAAGGACTTTACCCACTCCATTAAATCCCTGTCTGTATCAACGGAAATTACAGGCATTCCGCTATGTTTGAAAACTACGTGTATTCTAAAATAACTTTTGAAAGGGACGGATGGGACTGTTGACTTGACATTTTACCCCTTCTCAAAGTGTACTAACTAAATATGTATGTTGTCGAATTCGGCATACGTGACAATATAATATGAACAGTCAAGTTAAATGTACAGAAGCCCCTAAGGTGCTCACAGAAAGTTGAAAGGTCGCGAAAATATAACGAGGCAATTCGCACCGGGCCATATCTTCTATTGTATGGAAACCAGGCTTCGGCCCTCCATTATCATGTATTTGTCGTTAGGAAGGCAAATACCTGTCCCACTTACATATCAGTCTGGAAATATTGCCGTAGCGATATAAATATGATGATAGGTAGGTTGGGGATTGGGGGAAGATCACATTTGTATAAGTAGTGTACAAAATTACTGCGCCTGAAATAAGGAGTGTAAACAAGGCATATAGTTATCTTACCCGTAGGGTATATGATGATGGGCGTAGGTCTCTTGTTGTTGGCGCTGGGCTTGGGCACGGGTGGTCCAACATTGTTGGCAGCGGTAGTAGTTGCCGGTGTCGGCGTGCTGTTGGCGAAGCGCTCCAGCAGTCGCAGTGGTGGTGATGTCGATGCTCGCGTCATCCTCACACCTAAATGTGTAACAGGTGACTAATTTTAAAGCCTGTTTCACAGTCCGGAAAGATAAACTTAAAATAATGGAAACATTATTCTGATAAATAACAATGCCAGATCCTGCCCTACCCATGTACAGAAAAAGTAAATTAATGAAAATATTTGTAGATGACAAAGAAATAAATAAATTAGCTTTATTTGACCCAGACTACTAGAATTATGACTATTAAAAATGTATTTATGGTAACTCTTTTTCCGAATAGATAAGTAAGTTTTAAGGAATTTCTTGAATGCGGCGAGGTCGTGTGTCAAATTAGGCAGTTCAAGTCTTGACCTTGTCGATATACCTACTGATAAATAAGGACTCCGTAAGAATCAGAATCTTTATAAGTACATACCTACCTAGTCGAGTAACCGAAATACAAACATTTGAGTCAAACCGCAAACAACAATAAACGAGTGTATGAATAATTTTCAGTTTACTTGATCGAGATGAATCAGCAATACTTACCGTTACCTGGGCATGAATTCAACCCACTGAGTTTTATGTAAGCCCTAAACGTAGAGTAATGAATACGTATACTTTAACTTAATTAATCACGAGGCAGTAGGTAGACCAGTTATTTGAAATATAAAATGGTGTGTATTTGCAAATTATTCTCTTGTCGATAAAACCAACAAGAGGTTGGAATGAAACGTAACAAAAAAGGTTGAGTATCGCTGCACTTGAGGTGTTCGTAGCAATTCGTAGCTTGTACTTGGAGCTACATCAGGATTCGCTGGATTCTCGTGTTGCCAATTTGTTCTTTATTGTAGCAAGTAACATAATTGTATTATATTGTACCTATGCGTACAAAGGTAATACAATATTTTCGTTCTCGTTTTTAATAACGTGTAGGACTTGCTTATGTTAATATTGTTTATATAATTATACAGTTTAAAGTATTTTATTTGACGTTCAAAATTAAGTTATTATAGTAGATTTGATTAGTTCTGTTGGATGAAAATAATAATTTAGGTTTTAGAAATGTTAAATTTATTTATATAATAAACGCTAAACCAATGTTATACTTTCAAATTTAATTTTCATCTTTGCATTTCCAAGTTTACCTTCAACTTAGAGCGTCAATCAATTCTATTTTAATATCAAATATTGAATCAGAATTGTTAATTTGATTTCGTTATTATTGTTGGTTGGTCGAATCCCTAATGAGTTGTTTTAGAAATGTATTTGTTTCACGACGTTTGGGAATAATAATCACTCCTGATTTATTTATTTATTCGGACTTCGGAGTCAAATAAATTTCTGTAATATTTGGAGGAAAATTAAATGTATTATTATAAATGCTATGCTATGGTTATGGCAGATGATGAGTTTTAATGATGATCTTTAGAGATAACGTCAATATTTTTCCACCTAAACTATCGGTACCTATACATATATGTATATATGTAGCCACAGTCTAACTACCTAAAAAATTATCCAAACCAGTTGAAAATTGCTCAAATGTAAAGCTGCGAAATGTTACTCCGATTTTTTGTACGCATGCCATGTGAAACTGCGAGACCTTACGAAACGTCACAGACGTCTATTGAAAAAGTTTGTCAGTTTCCCCTCAGTCACAAGATTAATTTGGTTTCAAACGTAAAAGTTTGTCATTTCTGACATTGATTGCTGATAGACATCTTATACTGATGTTTTTCTGATGTGTAACTTATAAGACAGGGTATGGTATGTAGGTACTGTGAAGTACTTGGAATTAAAGATATTATCCATACTTATAATATTTTAAATGCGAAAGTAACTCTGTCTGTTACGCTTTCACGATGAGACAGCAGAATCAACGTTTATGAAATTTGGCATGAAGACAGCTTAAACCCTGGGGAAGGACATAGGCTACTTTTTTATCCGCGACTTCGTCTGCATCCGCGATAGCCGACGTTCACGCGGACGAAGTCGCGGGCATCAGCTACTACTTTTTTTATATATTGCTTTATATTGTGGATACAAACAATACTATGTATGTCTGGTCTGTCAGTCCTTGTGTCATATAAATAACAACTCTACTGCTCTGTATTCAAACAACACTTATATTTCTACAAGGTTCCAGAGTGTTCCGCCTGCATTCAGGGCCTCAAGTCTGCTATTACAATAGTGTCAGAATGGTCTATCATTGATTTTATAATTGTTGATTTTGACAAGCTTGGTAATCTACTAATATAAAGGCGTCATTATGACTTTCCAATGGTTAACCACTGACACGCCATTGAAAGAAATGATGTAGAATGGTAATCTCGTACAAAATGACAACTGAATGACTGACTTCGCGGTAATCTGCTAAAATTTTTACAGTTCCTTTGATCAGCGACCTACCATTATTACGTCATTGTGCAGTCAATGATCGACCATTAAGAAATTAGCAGATTACGAACTTTTAGCAAAATGACAATGGGATCGTGTTGGAATGACGAAATTATAAAAATAGCAGACTTGGCCCCCAGGTGTCGGTGATGTCTGTGGGTTTCTTCTCGTGTCTTGGCATACCTAGGTAATTCACGTCACTATGCAGAAAATAAATGTATTCCAAAATTACTTATTTCACAGAGTCATAACACGTTAACATCTTTACGTTGAACATCAAATAATCGTAATGAAAGAAAATCCGTTGCCTATCATCTCGCGACAGCAGACGGTAAACAAACAGACTGTCTGTCAATTCTACGATTATCTTAATTTAGGCACACGCATTTCTGCTGAATGAGTTTGTTCTCATCTCGAAGTTATGTTAACTAGGACCATATACATATTATGTGGTATTACTATATACATAGTAGGTATATGGTGATTGTAGTAATTGTGCTTATTGTGAAATGAGATTTTGTCACATTTTGTTGACGACATTGAGTGTTATAATATTATCATGCTCAACTGCATGATAATATTTTGAATTATAAAAGGCTGAGTGTGTAGATAACACACATTTTAAGCAGAACGATTATGGTTTGTAATAATTAAATTAATCTGTTTTATAAGGGTACACCCAAATATTCCGAAATATTTTATTCCGAATTTCGATATTCCGATTTTCAAAAGTCCGAATTTCATAATACCTAAAAATTATAATCTCTATTATTTAAAATCACGAAAGTTATTTTACCGAATGTCGTAAATCCGATTTGTTTGTTTTCCGATTTTCATATGTTCGTAGAATCAAATGCTCGATGGGTTCTCGGTCCGAAAAACGTAATTCCGAATTTCAATACTTCGAATAAATTGTTAAAATTAGGATTCTGATTCAATTCAGCTACGCATATATATTTAAAATGGTGTCCCCTTGTTTCGCAGACAGAAATTTCAT
Organism: Charanyca ferruginea; assembly: GCA_947361185.1. Lineage (NCBI taxonomy): Eukaryota > Metazoa > Arthropoda > Insecta > Lepidoptera > Noctuidae > Charanyca > Charanyca ferruginea. The sequence goes on along the minus strand of OX376059.1, from coordinate 10,932,726 downwards.
AGAATTTCGTTTCCCAGAAAATGTTTCATATAATATTTGGTTCTTGTATTTTTATTTCGACTATTATTGTTTCAAAGACTATTTACTTGAATGAAACATATTTCACAGAAACACAATTCAAAGAATTTTTAATCACATTTTTTTGTCTAACAAACTTATCAAACAGTAGAATTACTTTTTAACGAATATTGTTTATTCGGTGTATTTTTCCATGGAATTCATTTCAACAAAAATATATAGGTATAAAAGAAAGACAATAACAAAAATAATCTTAAAAAGTCAATACGTTGTGCTACAAAAGTTAATGACAGAAACGAATTGCTGCGAAACCGACTCCACGTAGTCTAGTCTGCCCTACTCCTAGAGTGTAATTTAAATTCGCGTAGCCCCGCAACGCCGTAGCCGTGACAGAAACCATGCCTGCTGCATCTTGCATGTTCGCTTGCATGTTGCATGCTCGCTTGCATGTTGCATGCTCGCTTGCATGATGCATGCTTGCTTGCATGATGCTTGCTTGCTTGCATGTTGCATGCTTACTTGCACGCTGCATGCTTGCTAGCATGCTGCATTCTTGCTTGCACGATAAACGATTGCACGATAACGATAAAGATAATCGGAATTTTAATAATCGGAATTCGTATTTTTGATGTTTCGAATTTTCATTATGTCGGACATTTTGTTATTCGATCTTTTGAAACTCGGTATTTTGAGAATAGTAATTATAAACGTTCGGAATTTTGAAATTTTAGTATTATAAAAATAGGATGAATGATAAATCGGAGTTCCCATATTAGGAGTTTTGAACCATTCGGAATTATGAAAATCGTTATTTTGAAATTCGTATTTCTGACTTTCGGAATAAAGTTTTTCGTATTTATGTAGTGTACCCGTTTTATAAACCTTGATAGCATAACTTTTGATTTGCTTATTCGTCTTTTATGCGACTGGTTTAAAAAGTTTAGAAAAAAACTTACGATACCGGAATCGCAAACTGCAAACGTTTCAAATTAATTTTAAAATCGTTCTCATTAGTTATGGTTTAATTTAAGGCAAATAAATTTGAGCGACGAGAAGATTAATTCCATGGAACTAATTATTAATAAAATAAAACAAATTATAATTTCGGGGCTTGAAAATCTTCCTACACACGAAATTAAAACCCAGAATAATTTACGAAGAAGCAATCGGAATTTTTAATTCTACGTGATTAGTTGCTTAGTGGAAAATTAATTTATTGTAAGTACAATCGTGGTACAATCTGACCAATTCATTAATGTTAGAAAAAATGTTTGATAGTGAAATTAGTTTTTATCGACAACCGACTCAATCAAGGTCAATCATTGTACCATTAGGGAAAATTTGTAGCAACGTAAATGTAATTCAAATTCTCTTAATTTCAGCTAGCTCCATTATTGCTCAGGCTGGCAATTGCTTCGTACCCTTTCCCGCTTTACTTTCCTGATGAGAAGTAATGGACTCTTACAATTCATGGGAATTCCAAAGAGATTAACCGTACAATCAAAGTGTTAATTTTATTTATTCGTCTCTTTGGCATTTAAAGGCGTTTCATGGGTTTTAATGACCTATCTAAAATAAGTCACAATAGTCTGTATTTGTATGTAAAGGAAAGCTTTTAGGCAAGTGATTTTGAAGTTATACTTCAGAAGGAACTCTTAATTAGTTTTGCTTCTATCAAAATTCTCGTCACATAATTTTACCAAAATAGCGTTTTGTGCTTAAAATGTTTAATGTTAACCCTTTCCCTGTGCAATGACCCACGGGTAGGTAATTGCGATTGTTTAATTATTGTGCCTACTTGACGACACAGTTAACGTGTTAAAATGCTTTGGTGTTCTGAAGCAATTGAGCGGTTGCTTGTGGTATAAATGTCGGTCTGCACTCACCGATGCGCGTAGTTATGCACTTGTCGAAGTCATCCTCGTTCCATACATCGCTGACACTTCAAAACTTGTTTTGTAAAACTTTTATATCATATGTTCGAGAATTCTCTTGATCGTATGTTCCGTGTTGATATGGTTTACGCGGAGTGGTTTCGGGAGCGTGTGACAAGCGGCCGCCACGGAGCTCTCCCGCCGTTATACTGGAAAGTAGAGGAAAGCCGAGTCCCGAGCCCGACGAAAACCGAAACATTAGGGAATCGGTGCATTTCGTCCGACGACCCGGATCGCGGCACTTCAGTAACGGCGATTCCAGACAATTCGTTTTAAATCGAACAATATTTACCTGAGTACCTACCTAACAAAACTCTTCGCCCGAATGAATAAAAACTGTCCCGGAATGGTATGCTTTGATTATTTATAACAGGATTGATATAATTAGCACACTTGACGCGTTTGTACTCATCAATCAAGGGGTAATAAATGTGATTTTGATTTAATTACTTACGTTACATTTAGTACCTAATTCATTACTTTTGAGTGCCGGTTATAAAATAAATGTAGCGCATAATTTATCAGACTACTTTCAAACATCATTCTATTTAATTGTCAAAGTTGAACATTTAATCATTGTTCACGGTACAAGAGAGGATAATAATTTGCTTTAATAATTCAGCTGGGTTTCGTTTATAACGGCCATTACGGTCGTTTTTCTTCCTTGTCTGAAGACAAGATGGGCACAACAAACAATTCCGAACCGACAGTCACCAAAAATAATGTATTTTTATTTGATTACAATTGATTCTATTATTCTCCTCCCTAATAATAGGGTTCACCAAGCCTTTCTATTCTCTTACTTGCAATCCTGAGATTACTAATTTGTATTGGCTCTAATTTTGAAGTACCTGCTTAAGAAAAAGTATTCGTTTAAATAAGCAATTATGACTACTTATACTCAAAGGATTTTGCTTAATTAAAGTAAAATTAAGTACCTATCGTTATTTCTTTTATTGTAAATTTTATGTTTTGCTGAAAAATGTCAAGAGTTTTATTTTTAGTCTTTAGGAACTGGACAGTAAAAGAAAATTAAAGCCCTAAAGATAAATAAGTAGAAGTAATTTTAAGCAACTGTTCTAGCAACTGTTTTATGAATGATGTTTTTATCATTCTAAATATGTACCTATATTAAATTTTCGTGATAATATTTACAAACATATATTACAGCTTTGTGTAGCATAGAGCTGACAATACCATTTAATTTTCGTAGTCGCGTAGGCCTGGTCGTAGACATGAGGCGTAGACCTTTTTTTCTTAAAAAAACCTACCCATGAAGGGCTACAGACGTATTGTGATATCACCATACATCACACAAGTAATCCGCACAGAGCCTGTCATCTGTTCTGCCGTAAGATGAGCACATATTTTGAAACACGATCCGGCACCCCCTAGGGATAAAAGTATAAGAAAGCTTTTATGCCGTGTATGATACAAACAAACCGTCAAAGAAAAAGTAAAAGTGTTATTCAGATAGAATGACAAAGTGAATGTGTTACTCTTGACTTGGCATCTCATAACGATTGTATTTTGAGTTTACTGAATAGATTCAGAAAAGTATTCAGTATACTTAGGCACAGGGCCTTTCAAAATTACACATCAACTTACAGGAAAGGTCGATTTTGTCGAGAATTCTTGTGTGACGGTGTCTTTAGTCAGTGAGTTATAAGTTTTCTATGACGTAGTTCATGTTCACGTGTAGTTTTCCTCTCTAATAATAGGTTGCCTCATTACGATTTGTGTCGTTACTCATAAGCGTCGAACCGATCGATTGGAGTATAAATCTTACTTGATGGCGACATAAACTTATACCTACGGAGTAGGGTACCATAATAACATGCTTGATTAGGCATAGGTAACTCTGGATATTAGTTGGTTTTAAGTAATAGTGCTTTAAAAGATCTAGGTCCTAAGGATTAAGAATACGTCGAGATTGAACGTTTGTTGCTTTGTCCTGTATATTCAAAAGAATGCCATTTCTATTGTTATAAATGTTTCAACGACTGGCAAGGTCGACTGTTGTGTTGCTACTATCGAAACTTGTTACTACTTCAGTTTTTAGTAAGAGCAAACGGAGCACATAAGACACTGTTTTGACTAATCGTTTTTAACGCCCGTAAATATTAGTATTATTTATAGTTTACTTCTACTTTCTGATTAACTGCCAAAATGTTAGTCAGAATTCCTAAGTAAATATGTTACATTTCATGGTGGCATGTTTATTGCATGTGTAGAAGAATTTTGCACACGGTACGTTGAATACATGTCTGTTGACGAGACCCGACGTTCGCGATCGAGTGTAGTGATACTTTTACAGGCAAAACCAATCCAGCCCACTGAATATCTATACGAATTCCAAGAGAATAGCAGCTTTAGGTTTTGTTACTATGCAGTAGAACCTTTTATAAAACGAGGAATGTAATTGTATTAATGTTAACATGTTCCAACAAAAACTCGTTGAGAGGTGAAGCTTTTTTCGTATGAAAACATATTTACACATTTTGTGAAAAATACAACGAGTGTTCTATTTAGTTTATTTTTACGTTGTGAACCTGGCGTGGCGTTTGTGAGTTTAAATTGGATTTTTATAAGTATTTCGAGTTCGATAGGAAACCTGTTTGAAGATTGAGTGAATATTTTTATTAAATTCGATGATCGAGTAAAGTGGTGGCAGAGTAAGGTATTATAAAAGTTAAAGTTGTCAAAGAACCGGTGACGTGTGAATCGACCCTTTCACATGACTGACTTCACCCAGCTGTAGGTTACCAGACCGTCCCTCTAAAAGCCAGGAGATTTTAACTTCAGTCGCGTATTAGCGGTTATTTTATGCTGAAAATTAGTTCAGCCGTTCATGCATTATTTTCATACATTGTCAAATACTTTGTCAAAGTAGATCTTTTTGTCAATATTTTTATTTTGTATTATTTTTGTAATCGGGTAAAGAAACTGTTCAAATTATGAATGGATGATATATTTATTTGCACGAATATAGGTAGCCAACATAGGTCTTAAGATTAGGAGAGTTTCACTATATTCGGCATTTCAGCCGTACAAATATTTAGATTTTTCATTAGCATGCATGACTTGTAACATGTAGTAATTAGCAATACTTAACATAAAATTACTAATAATAATGTCAAAATTTATAATAATTTTATATTACAATGGAAATAATGAAATTAACTATTCATATAATATATCAATAACCTTACTAATGATGCCTTTATTATCATTTATGATAGTACGTTTGCTCGTTATAAATTTTCTTGTAGCGTAGCTGCCCTCAGGCTATTTCAGCTGGAGAAAAATTCAATTGATGATTCTATTTATTTTCTATTATTGAAATTGTAAAAGTAAACTGAAGCTATGAGAGCAGTCATGTTCGGACAGCGGTATAGTATTTTGTGAGTCACAACAATTATATATTTATAGTTCGTAATTTGTCGTGTTGAAGAAATGCTTGTGGAAATGTTTGGGACCTCCGAAACGCTGGACAAAGGGATTTATTAGTTTTGTTCGTTTCTCTCACCACAGCAATGATTGACGCCCTACGGATCGCCAATTGAGAGATTCTACGTCTGATATTTTGTAATTTGTAAATTGTTAACGTACGTAGGTATTTGAAGTACTAATCTGCTTACATACTTCATTCTCTCTGTTCTCAATGTTTTCGATTTTATAGTCTGTGTACATAACATAGGTATACAAATATCTACATATTAGGTACATCAAATCAATTTCAGTACCTACCTATTTAACTTTTTTTAACTTAAAACTTGCAGTTATTTGCAATGATTAGCTGTAATTACAACTGTATTAATTTGTGTTTAATTAAAAAAAGCTTTAATTATAATTTATTAAAATCGTTTTGGATATATTTCAGCTACATTTGAAATAAGAATTAATAAAAAGCAACGTTCTGATATTCGATTTTTTTAAAATTAAGATAATGCTAAGTAAGTGCATAAGTGCTAAAAAATGTAACATCCACATTTTCTAACCGAGTGTACTAAAAATGTTTTTTTTTTTTTAAAGAGTTTCACATTATAGCTAAACATAAAAATACAGGCCAGTGTTCCTAGAAAAATACAAAGGTGGGTAAAAGAAAAAAATAAATAAAAGAAAACAAAAACATACTGGCTTTACAATATTTCTCCACTGCACCAGTGTTATTAAAATTAAATGACCAAATAGGTTGAATGTTAAAAAAAAATGTTTAGACACCAGATAAGATAAAATGTATTCCAAGAACAGAAAGCAAAAATAAAAACGTTTTCATAATCCTATTTTTATATTCAATGAAGTAAAATAAAAATATTTAGGTTTTGTAAAGCAGATGCTGGATAAAAGTTTACGTTTCGCAATTTTTGTTCAAGGATAAAACATAGCGAGTTAAAAGTGAATTGCTTTCAAGGTAATACCTAGTGCTTTCATAACTCTGCCGAGTTTTATTAAATTTCTAAAAGGATTCCATTGCAATACTCTGGGATAAAACAGAAGATTTTTTTGTCAAAAACAAGTACTTTACCTAAAAAGGTAAACCATACAATTTTAAAACTAAAACATTTGGTAAGCTTAACCATGTAACCAATTAAGTCAGAGTTACGAATCGTAATAAGCGTAAACCAGTTAAGTTTCCGTAATTTCACAAACGTTGTATTACCGAGTTATTACTTGGAACGGTGATAAAGCTTCAGTTTAACTAAGTTGCATGTATATTTTAGCTTCTAGACACTTCACGCATTAATTGCACACGACAAAGTATAGGTAGGAACATGTTTATGTCTTAAAGTCACATGTTTCCGAAACATGTGCAGTTTAAGTGTTTATTTCACTCAAGCGGGAAGTCTTAACTGATAAGTCAGTAATCTGATTATCTGACATAAATATACCATCCATTTTTAACGGTTGACTTCTATTAAAAGATTACATGGCTTAGCTTGACTATTTTCGGATTTATTTACCGATAAGTTTACCTAATGAAGTAGATTGGATTTTTTACCAGGAAAATAAAGCCACCTGTTATTGAATAGGTAATCTATTTAAATGCTTAGTAACTTTATGTTTTGAAGGAAAGGAAGTTTATTCAAAGGAATATTTTTATGAAAAGAAAAAAATCTTAAAAGCCTTCAAAGAAACAATTCTTCAATATTTAACGCATTAGGAATTTCAGCCAAATAACATTTTAAGAACTTTATGAAGTGTTTGCTTTCCAAAATTCCTACTGCTTTTCTTTTCAAAAATTTACGCAGGTATAGAAATTAAAGTGGCTGTTTTTAATTTAATAAAGTTACAATTTCTACTTAAGTATCTATTTCTATTAAGCATGATAATTTTGTGTTTTAAACATAACATATTGGAAAGTCGACGGCTGATAACGTATTTTTATCTACATACTTTTTATTCTTCTTTGGCATAACATATCTAACATATATTATAATTTCACCTGTGAATAAAAAATAACCTTCCTAAACCATTCCTTGTTTGTAAGTATTGCACATACTTACTTCTTTCAACACTATTACATCCAATTTTTTTTTAAATCCACATTCTAAGAGCTCGTGTCCTTTTCATTGAGTTAAAGTAGTCTTATTATCCCTTTTGCCTTTCTTTCTCTCCTTTTTTGCCAAACATTGTACCTATCTGTTTCACGTTCTAGGTTTATCTCAACGTGATCACGTGACTATTAGACGTCTGTTTGCAATTTCTCCTTCACACGACGTATTTAAACATTCTACTCGGATTCATGGTAAATCATGTCGTTATTTCACGAGAGGCACACGAGCGTGTACACTTTCAAAATAATATAATATAATAATAATATGTGGGGACATTTTCACACACGGCCATCTGACCCCAAACTAGGGAGACCCTGTACTGTGGATGTCAGACTGCTGATATACATACACAAATACATTTTAAATACATACATATATATATATACAACACCCAGACACAAGGCAAATACAAGTGCTCATCACACAAATATTTACCCTGGGCGGGAATCGAACCCGCAACACGCTGCGCAGCAGTCAATCGCTCAGCTACTGCGCCAACCGTGTCGTCAAAAAATGCTCGCACTTTGACTCGCATTGTCTAAATTGTTCTCCTTGAGACACGTGTTCGCTGTTGTTTAATAGCCATTCTATACTAGGATTATTTCTGTATTTTCATACCAGTTTATTTCTCTTCGATATAACGAGCACCTGCTGCGATTTAATAATCCCATTTTTTTTCAAAAATCAAGCCTAATTTATTATTTACAAGCTTTTGCCTACGACTTCGTCCGCGTGAATGTCAATTATCGCGGATGCAGACAAAGTCGCCGATTAAAAAGTAGCCTATGGCCTTCCTCAGGGTTCATGCTATTTTCATACCTTTCATCAAAATCGATTCAGCCATTTAATCGTGAAAGCGTAACAGACAGAGTTATTTTCGCATTTATAATGTTATAAAAAAATAAATAATAAGAATGGATTTAATTATACTTCATGCACAGAGGTACCTACAAAGGCGGACTTAATGCCTTAGGGATTCTCTACCAGTCAACCAAGGGTCGTGAAGAGATAATACGGCAGGTGCATAGTAAAAAAATAACAAAAGCAGTACCACCTTGAAGCCACACGGTCATCACTGCAAGATTCTTTCTTGTCGTAGGTATTTACATAATAACCGCAACAGTCATTTCCTCAGCACAGCTGAAAATTCTACCATTACTGTCGCATTTATTCCTTTACCCTCCAAGCAAACTGTGCAATATACATGCATACCTGGTAAGTGGCAAGATGGCGCGTGAAAAGCACTTTAATGGCGCTGATTCACCCCCGCCTCTACACGAAGAGGGTGTGCCTCTTTTTCAATTAATTTCTTCGCAAATCCTATTCTTTGTAAGGTAAGCGATTTACGAGGTTATTTAATCAGCATGATCGTGTAGATTAAAATCATTGGACCGTGACCTTAACGAGTAGGAGATATTAAAATGATTTTGGGTTCTTATCAATTAATTTTCATCATCATCGCATCGTCATGTTTCTACTTATTTTTCTATTTATCATGTATGCACCCTCTAACGCATGGTCAATAAAACCTATTATGTAAAAAAAAATCCCATGCAATAAGGAATAAAAAAAAATATGTTGATGTCAGAGACCAAGACATACCAGTATTATACAAAGTAATAATACTTTGGTCTCACAAACTCATCCAGTAATGCCTTCTAGCAATATTTTTTTATTATTTAAGTTAAAATTCTCATTTACCTGCTTCATAGGTTCTAACGTAGAGGCAGTGCCACACTACCGCTCTAAGAGCTATTTCAATTAGACGGTTTTCTTCAGGAAGCTTTTGCGCGGTACGGTGTGGCAACCTTATTGATAGGTGTCGGGTATTGCGGTGTTCACACTGATCTTAATGGATTTTATTTGTTCAAGTGTAGTTAATTTAAAGTATTTTCTTAAATACATTTCCCGACTTGTCCTTGGAAGTATCGTAAGAAACGCCTTTTATCGACGAGTGGCATTCATTCAATCATAAGTTGAAGGCTCTTGTAAGGTAGGTACAAGAGCATATTTATAAGAGATAAGAGCATATTTTGGCAAATTATCTTCAGGTCATAGGTCAAGATGCTATTGACATTCGATTTCGCAATGTTTGTATTAATAGAATCAAGAGTTTTGTAAACAAAAAATTGCGTTGCAAAGGTTGAGATCAGCCCCCCTAGCCAAGTTACAAACGCTTCGTATAGTTTCTCTTTCTACAATAATTAACGCTTCGTCGTTATACATTTTTGATTTTCGATCACGTTCCTTATTGTTGAGATGACGTCATTCTCATACATTTGATTAGTTTTCTATTAGCGTTATTGATTGTAGATTGTCAATTTTGGCAGTTGTTTGAAAATATATCTTTGTAATTCCGTTATTATGTTAGGTACCTACGTATTGAAGAACTTTAGATGGCAGAATATGAATAACGGTAATTCTCAGGAGTCTCATTATTTGGTTGACTTCAGTGGCACATTTTATTATTAAAAACATGACATTCTAACAGGAAATATCAAATTTGGATAATAGAAAAAGAAAACAGTTGAGTTATTTTAATTTTAATCTACGTAAGATGTAAATAAAATCTAACATACAATTCTTCTTCATATCTTTAAGATTTCAAAGATAAAAAAGAAGATTTATTTAAATGTAATGTCTAAATTTAATGATGCTACAAAGGAAATTCAGGATTATTTTACAATAAAACAATTCATTATTATTTCTACCTAATCATGTATTTACTTTTATGAAAACTTTAAAAACCAAAATCTTGATTCGACTTTCTGACTCCTTAACAATAATATTCAAAAGTGCCTCTGAATGATATAATTGAAATAAATAGTTTTGAGTTTGATTTTCAAATGGAAGGAATTATAAATGGTTATATGTTAATTATAGCAATAATAATGTAGATACTTTCAAAACCTACTAAGCTTAGGATCACACATGATTTGTATTTCAGCCAAATTTCAAAGATCGCAACACTGAAACAAGATAAAATTTTCTTCATCTATGGTCTTAAAATGTAACTAAAAATCTGCTATCCACTGCTGCGTTTTCCATCGAAAACAGCGAAATCAATGCCACTGAAATCAAAATAATAAGCAAAATCTTAGATATTTACGTTATTTTTTTTTATTGCCCTTCAAATCAAACATTGTACACATGACTTACCACAAAAACTACGCGATTGATAGTTTGTCCTGGGGTGTGATTCTGTTAGACCTCATTCTGAACTTCGAATCTGAATCCGCTGTGAGTTTCTTGATTCACATTCTAAAAACTCGGTTGATAATTCGAATTTACACTAGCGCAACCCTTGCGAGCGTGTCAGCGAGTTGAACTAAATTGACAGGGAGATTTTGATAGGTAAAGTATGAGATGACGTAAGAAGTGGCATTCTGTAAGGTAATTTCCCCGTCGCGTCACTTCGACGCTCACTTCGCATTTGAACCCGATTCAAAGTGTCAAATATATCAAGGTCATTTTGAAACTTATGCGATGAGAGTGAATAGCGATGTGAGATGCGAGTTGTTGTTTGAATTTTACAGAATCGACCTACTGATCCAACAGCTATTATCACAGTACCTGAGTACAAAATATTATGAGGGAATCGGTGCGAAGTACTGAAATCAATTGAAAATATTGGACGCGGAAGAAAACTTGTAACTTGTCCCGGAAAGCTTAACACTTTCACTGCCCACCAAGCAGACACAATAGTTGAACAAACAATGTGAATCGTATGTGAATGAGGGAAAGGGTTACATTGCTTAGTAATGTTATAGGTTAAGGGCGGGTTGCTTCAACTAACCATTACTGACCGGTAATAGTCAAAAATGGAGCTAACTATCGTCAAATCAAAAAAATGGGTTGTTTTACAAAATCATACGTCAAAAAGTTACTATTACCATAACCGACCAGTCATCGTAATTTTGAGTTGTCAAACAGCTACTTCAAACATCAAAATATTATGGAATCTCTTTTTGAATGACCTTAACTGACGGATTTTTATGTCATGAAACAACCCGTTACATTTAACTTACGTTAAACATCGCACGTAATAGTAACTTTTTAACCGTCCGTATGTAACGTTAACCGACTGGTTGAAACAACCCTTTTTTTTTTTTTTTTTTGGTACGGGGTGGAAAATCCTCATGGATGTCCACCGCCCTGGGGCGGGCGGAGGGGTCTGTCAGACTCTTACTGACTAAAAACCACCCCGGTGTTCCATCTCGCACCTACGTCGGGGGTCGCGGGAACTGGAGATACTTCCGCAACCCCCGGCTGGTGCCGGCCCGCTGCAGCGGGCCACTTCTCGGGTCAAGGGGGGGACAACCCGCCCTAAGAAAATAACGTTTCAGTTGTTTATGAACACATGCAAAATTATTGCAGAAAAAATATTTTTGACCGCTATAATTATAAGGTTGACAGTATAGGTAACGAGGACACGGCACCGAGGTCAATATTTCCGCGGTTGTGAACATCTACCTACTAACTTTATCAAAAATTAAGTGATAATAAACCATTTCATTAAAGTTTGAACGCGCTAATCTCTAGAATTACTGTAGATCGATTCTGTAAAATTCAAACAACAACTCGCATCTCACATCGCTATTCACTCTCACATCGCATAAGGTTCAAAATGACCTTTGTTGTATCTCAAATAAACACAATAATTAATTAATTCACATTTATTTATTATAGAGCACCACATGACATTTTGATAGGTATATAGAAAGAGGAAGAAATATAAGTGCGATAGAGTAAAGTAATCCTAAGGATGCATTCCATATCTCACAACCTTGATATATTTGATACTTTGAATCGGGTTCGAGTGCGAAGTGTGCGTCGAAGTGACGGGGAAATTACCTTACAGAATGACACTTCTTACGTAATGTCATACTTTATCTGTCAAAATCTCCCTGTCAATTTAGTTCAACTCACTGACACGTTTGCAAGGGTGGCGCTAGTGTAAATTCGAAATATCAACCGAGTTTTTAGAATGTCAATCAAGAAACTCACAGTGGAATCAGATTCGAAGTTTAGAATGAGGTCTTACAGAATCACACCCCTGATTCTAAAAATAATTTCGCTAATAGGAAGCTACTTTATCGAGACCCGAAGAAAATTAATGTGAACATAGTCGTGGGCAAAAGCAAGTGGAATATAAACTTATTCAATAAATTTTTAGCTCGATACAATAAACGCTTTAAAACGCTATTTAAAATAAATCTTTGATCGACATTTGTTCTTCTTCTTTCGTTCTTTTTATTTCCGTAAACTTTTGTTTGGTAAGAAAATTGTACAGATTCGTGTACCATATATAGACTTCTAAAAAGAAAGCTGTGACAATGGTTTAAGTAGATAAGTCCGTTCGTTCAGTTTGTAAAGACAAAGGGCAAAGCCTGTGTTACAAAATAGTCCATTAGGATGCGATCGATATCTTGTTTGGGTAGTTGGTGTTATCTGTTAAATGCAGAACTGTGTACATGTACATAATATTATATATAGGTCGCTGTATGCCTTAACTTGGAGTACCTATATTCATAATTATGTTATAAAACGTTTTATATTTCAATGGGGTTTTTTTACGAAAGCCTTGTTAAACGCTAAAGTCTTCGATTAAAGTGTTTCAGAGCTTTATATTATCGTATGCCGTTGGCAACAAAGGTTCTTTAAAAAAATGATCGATTTTACCGTCTAGTTTATTCTGAAATTAAATGACTTCAAACTTTTCATTATTTATTAACATTTGTTTTTTTCACTTAAACAAACATGCTTTAAGTTGGAACTAGTTTAATGATATAGAAACCGCCGCTTAAACAAACCACTGCGAAATGAATTATTATTCGCATGAAGACGAAAGACGTGTTGGAATACAGTGATTGGTTTTCACGAGAATTTCACAGTGGGTGAGGTACTTCATCAATCCACTCCAATCAATCAATGTTTGTATATCCTAAATGAACTCGCCACTCAATTAACACGGTTGCAACAGACGCGGCTTGGCGGTCTGCTATGAGAAAAATAATAGTGAATAGTATAACGTTATTATGGCACTGTTAAAACTCGTTTGTGTTTGTGTAAAGAGAAACGGGACACGGAAAATGGTTAATCTTTGAGGTACTCTTCAAAAAATATTAAAAAATAGAGATGGTAGACTTCAGTGTTATTCTGGGAGCAATTGAGAACAAAATAATGTGCTAGCTTTCTTTATGATGCACGGTACAAGTCGTAAAAGTTTATTAAAATATAGAAGGTATTAAATAAACAGTAAGACAAACCGGAATGGTTAATTATTGTAGAAGACAGACTAATTAAGCGGAACAGCTTTTAGTAAATAAAAAAGTCACAAGTTACTTAAGTCGACAAATAGGAATTATATAAAAATCGTTTAAAATTGTACTGGTAATTTATATCTATAGTTTCTACGAAAAGATCTTTTAATAGTACTCAACCATGTTATAACAAATTTTATTTTGTGATTTCCTTTAACAAGAATGTACGATATTAAAATAGTGTTCTACTAGTTCTTTGTTCTATACAGTCACAGAGTCTTTGTAATAAGTAGGTAGGCAGTACGGATGATTGGCGTTCAGGTGTGCGAATAACAATTGTTTGATGTATTAGAAACCTTCACCTGTTCCCTGCGTACCGTTGACAGCATAATCAATGTGCTTGAATATTAGTACTTACTGTCCACAAAAGATGTTAAGATCATGTATAACTTCAGCAATATGAATACCACAATACCGTCCTTTTCAAGTAACTGTCTATTGTCAAAAAAATGTGATAGAAAGTAGATATCAATACAAAAAGACCCTCTCGGTGTTGTTGTGAAGTTGACACTTATCGATGTCCAATTTTATTTCCTCTTTTCCTCTCATGTACTACTTGAAACGAATTTCGTGTATAAATTCACAGTCTATTTATTGGATATTTGTTGAAATGAAACATTCTAGCTACATAAATCTGCCTTTAGGTAAAATGTAACCGATTCTTTTGTTTTGCTTTTCTCCTTTTTGTGAAGTTTATGTAACTATACTTCAAAGGCACCTCTGTAGTTGTCAATTTATAAATATCCCAATGTAATCAAAACACGCGCATTCTAGAAGGACTAAATTGATAAAATCTATATTGACTAATAAACAGTGTCTGACAGAAGTTCACTAACCAAGTAGGTAAGTATATGGTTGTTCTTTCTAGCTGCAATGACTGGTTTAGACTAGAATACATAGAATTCTTACTCCCCATGCTTTAGACCCTTAAGCCGTCGCCATCCTTGAAGAGGTTTTCAAAAGCCTATATGATATTTGAGCCGATAAAGCTGTTATTATCGGCGAAAAAAGGCTGAGCAATCTCCTACAATATGTACAATACGTACTATTTTCATCTTTAGTCGCTGAGTTAGGCGAAATATTAAGTGACCTAAATAAGATGAGCCTCGGAAATGGCCTTCCAATGAGCATGTCGAAGACCAAACTCATGATTAAGGGGCTATTAAACGACTTTTACAGATTTTAAACTGACAATCACGTCAAAATGTGCAGTGTAAATGATTTGAAAAAAATATATGTTAAACTAGAACATTCTCTTAATCATATAGAAAATGAATATTTTTGATTAAGTTCATATTCAATAGTTTAATTAACTCGTGAAGTTGTGTCTGACACGGACAAAACATTGACAATCACACAAAATCTACCAGGTATAATTATCCGAAACTTACACTATCTTAGAGACAATTTTATTATCTATCTTTTAGTATACGCCTTTTTTTAAATTTTGAAATAATACTACTCTTATTTAATTTTTTCGACTAAATTTTGAAAGTTTTGGACGCAGACTGCGTCCGTTCTGCATCAGTTTTGCGTCCAAAACTCTCAAAGTTTAGTCGAAAAATTAAATAAAAGTAGTATTATTTCAAAATTAAAAAAAGGCGTATACTAAAAGATAGATAATAAAATTGTCTGTAAGATGGTGTAAGTTTCGTTTAATTATACCTGGTACCTAGATTTTGTGTGATTGTCAATGTTTTGTCCGCGTCAGACACAACTTCACGTGTTAATTAAACTATATAATATGAATATAATTAAAAATATTCACTTACTAAGTGATTAAGAGAATGTTCTAGTTTAACATATATTTTTTTCAAATCATTTACACTGCACATTTTGACGTGATTGTCAGTTTAAAATCTGTAAAAGTCGTTTAATAGCCCCTTAACAGCGAGCTTGTACAGGTTTCAGAATATATCTATCTCATCTCGGCTAAATAGTCTCATTCCAGGCGAGACAGAAAATAGAAGTTGCTAGGCGCACCAAGGAGACCTGGGAGAACTATTGGTCGATAAAGGCTGTCATGAAGAGAGACCTCCTAATTTGCCATAAACTCAAATTGATGGACATGTGCTTTCTCCCTATCCTCACATACGGCGCTTAAACCGGTCTTTGACTGTTCAAGCTTCGGGTTTGCCAGCGAGCAATGGAGCGTCACATCCTGGGAGTCAGATTAACGGACCGGGTTAGGAACACATTGCTGCGCGCTAACACACAAATCGCCGACCGACGTCACTTAAAAAGCAAGCCACGTTTGCTGCATGTCGAACGGATCGTGGGCCAAAACAACCACGATGTGGGTACCGGAAAACGTCCAGAGACCCAGGCGAAGATGGCTGGGACCGAAAACAGCTGGTCTGGATTTTGACGGGACTTTCACTGGCAGATAGTAAAAAAGGCTACTTTTATTTTAGAAAAAGAATTAGGGTTCCGTGACAAAAAGTTAAAACCTCACACATAACAGAAATTCGCGTGAAGTCGCGGGCATCAGCATTCAGCTATTAGTAATAATAATGCTTAAAAGGCTTCTAAATTAGTACCTAGGTATTAGGTTTCCTACTTTTGGGTCTGTTAATATTGATGAAGAAGTTATCATTCTATTCTTGTTCCCTTGAAACCTTACCTTGCTTAAGTATGAATATTGTCAGTGTCAAAATTAGTAGCGTGAGTCGTGACGTCCAAGGAAAACACCAATATATTTCCGAAATATTAGATTAGTAGGTCATCTAATTTTATAGAACTTGGCTATTTATTTATTTAGGGACACCACACAGCAGTGTAAAAATAAGTACACATAGTACGTTATCCACATAATTACTAAACAGATCTACTAGTTGTTAGGAAGAACGATGTAAACATAAACAGAATAAAAGTAAACATTACTTAATTATTAGGGTTTTAATGTGATCACTTAAAATAGTATTGTTATTGTTTACTATTGTTCTCGTAATGGATTAGATAAGAAAACTGCTCTCACAATATGGCCTGCCTCAAAATGTACTTAGTTTATGTATAACTTTAGCTATTATATCAGTTACCATGTAGGTACTGTAAGTAACAATTCTCTCAGGTTTGTCATTATTATCATTTACTGCTAAGAATAAATTTGAAGCCGTTATTATACTGCAGTATAATAACCCAAATGCCTTCAAATTGATTTTTTAGGCAGATAGGAAATTGTATTGTGTTCTCTCCATGCAATTGAAGGAAATTTTTCGATATAGCATCGAACACTAACGCATTGAATCAATTACAGTGCTTCCGAGAGGTACCTACTGAGACAAAAACAATGTTACATTTTTAATAGTCTTCGAAGTGCGCAGTTTGTACAATAGGATAATGAAACAAAGTGTTTTTAGCAAAATTAAAAGGCATTTTTATCCACGACAACTTAATTAGAATACATAAATCAACTTATAAGTAAAGTAACTTATATTAATGCGTTTTAGATTGTTCATGTTCATTCATTTTGCATTCGAAGAATGAACTTAACTTTACCACCATTCTTAGGCCCCAAAATAACGCTGTAAGGGTCAGTTTCCAAATGTTGTGGTCCATTAGGCACGAATCTGTACTTCATAATCATCTGAGCGATTGCTGTACGTATTTGCATCATTCCGTAGCGTTTACCTTAAGATGAAAAAATATCTGATTAAAAATAACTCGGATTGAAATAGGTTACTGTTCATCTGGGAAAAATTATCCGTGGTTACATACCGATGCAGAACCTCGGACCTTCACCAAACGGCAAGAACGTGAGGTCATGGTTATCACTGTCATTGGAGCCGAGGAACCTCTCGGGTCTCCACTCCTCGGGCTCGGGATAGAACTCCTCGTTGTAATGGATGGCTACCACGTTCACGAACACCGGCGTGCCAGCTTCTATCGTCAGCTCATCGGTCAGTTGGTACGTCTTGTTGCACATCCTGTCCAAGTGAGGCACTGGCGGATGCTTCCTTAATGTTTCTAAAAGATTAAATACATTGCAATTGTACGCCAAAACAAAATAAATCAGTCTGATGTTTTGATACGCACCATGCATGCACGCAGTTATATATTTAACATTCAACAATTCGTCGTACTCCAGAATGTCTTTTCCGCTTTCTTTTAACGCTTCGCTGACTTCCGTATAAAGTTTTTCCTGGAAGAAATAGGTCCTTTTGTAATACACGGTAAATATTAGTACGAAACTGTAGCAACGGAAACATGACATTTTCTATTTCACCAATTTCGTAAAGTAAAAGGACATGAAACAAAATTATTTGATTTTAGTAAAAGCACAATAATGAATGGAAGATGGATTGGAATCATTATTTAAACGCGTTTCTGAATTTCCAAATAAACATGTAATCATCGATGACCCAAATGTAATCCTCCATAATGAATGTTTGTAACACATATTGTTGACTAGCTTCTGCCCGCGACTTCGTACGCGGATCCTGTTGCTTATGCCAGCGACAACGGGGTCGGCAAAATCGAAGACCTGAAACGTCTGATTTCGAATTCTAAGAGCCCGGGGACGGGAAAACAACGGGATGCGCGAGATGATTCGAGACATTCAAAAAGTACAATTTTGAATCATACCTCCGATGGCGGAATATGTGGCGTAGTCAATCATAGGAGTATACGTAAATGAACTCCGTTCCTTATCAACCCAAGGAAGGTCGCCATGACCTACGGCTATATGTTGAGACACATCCGATTCTTCAGATGATATCGACATTCTGTTCAGAGAATGTCGAAGTCGATCAGAATTCAAACGTTCGTTGCGCTCTTCTTCTGTCTCTTCATGCCGTACTCCAGCAATTCTTTTTCTCTCACTTTCTAACTGATTATGAATATTTTGTAGTGGGACAATCTATACTTTTTATAATAAAGCTGAAGAGTTTGTTTGTTTGTTTGGTTGAACGCGCTAATCTCAGGATCTACTGGTTCGAATTAAAAAAATCTTTTTGTGTTGGATAGTCCATTTACCGAGGAAGGCTATAGGCCCGTGCGAAGCTGGGTCGGGTCGCTAGTGTGTGATAATCTCGATCAGCAGTTAGTCGTGCATCACGTTCATCAGTCGGTTCAAAAGACTTGTTAGTAGATGTGCGAATACGCTGAGAACTCAAGCGTGATTTTGTATCGGTTCCGATTCGCGAGACAATGCATGTCGCTCCCGATCAGCGGACAATCGCGAATCACGTTCCGCACTTGTCTAGAAGCAGATGCGTAGATACGCTGAGAACTCAAGCGCAATTCTCTATCCGTGAACGTCTCCGACTCGCGAGACAATGTATGACGTTCACGATCAGCGGTCAGTCGCGCATCATATTCTTCACTGGTCTCTAGAGACCTAGATGTAGATGCGTAAATACGCTGAGAACGCAGGCGTGCTTCGCGATGTGAAGAGGTTTCCACGGAGCGAGTTGCAGCCTGATGTTCTCGAACAGCATCAAGTCTCTCCTGACGCTCTTCGGTAGATTCTTGGGATCTTATGATCCTCAATCTTTTAGCTCCTTTGGAACATTGGGAAAGATTTGACCTCTTTCTAGGCATGGTTATAGTTTTATTGTAAAGATACCTGATCAATTAAAATCTAAGTGACTGCTCCCCTGCGTTACCGGGTAGGCTAACGTGTCACGAAGATAAATGGAAAAGGAAATTAAACACCCAAATAACCATAAGCCCGAAGGCATATTTATTCGACAAAATAAAAAAATAAATGGAAATTCTGGCCCGTAGAGTCAAATTTTCAATGATATACCATCGTCATCAAAAATCAGTCCTAAACTGTTACCGCCTTCACCGCGTGGAGGTACTCCCAGCTTATGTTATTTTATAAGATACAGTGAAATTAGTGATGCTGTGATTTTTACATCAGATGTTTCTGATCTTCAATTTTTATGAGTCAACAGGAAATGCCCATCAGACCAAACCATTTTTGCTAAGACGTCATTCCTATATTTGTCATGGTGTAGCTGGGCTCTTGGAGTTCCACATCAGATGTTCCAGATCTTCAAATTTATTCTCTCAGCAGAAAATGCTCATCACGTGGAACAGTTTTTGCTATGGTACCATTTTTGTATCTCTTATAGTTTAGCTGGTCTGTTGCGGTTCTGCATCAGGTGTTCAAGTTTCCAAGATAAATTATAGCCTATATGTTGCCCAGACTTAATACCTATACAACAAAAGAAAAATCATTCAAATCCGCCCAGTAGTTCCGAAGATTAGCGTGTACAAACAAACAGACAAACAGACAAACAGACAGAATTTTTTTTTTGGATTCGTGCTCTATTGCTGTTCCTAAACCCCCCTCAATTATTATTTTTTTAATATATTCAATGTACAGACACAGTTTTGTTACTGTTTTATTATATGTATAGATATGATTTAGTGAACAGTCATTTAGCTAACGATGTTTTGATACCTGTTCGTCAGGGTGGTATGCCAGCTCGTGGAGCATATAGGTCAAGGTAGTAGATGTCGTTTCGATAGCACCTAGTATAAATACAGCCGCTTGTGCCATCATGAGGTTATCTGCTAATTCTGAAAGATAAGAAGGTACGCGATAAAATTATAATTAGAAATGTATAAATTTGATTGGTGATATTATTTATCAGAGATTCGATATTTTGTCTGACATACGATTAGATCGTTATCGTTGATATAATTTTTAGATGACTGATTTGTGTTGCATAATACTTTTTTGATTACTCTTTGTTCAGGTTGAAAATACGTTTTGTCATTGTTGTTTTCTTTTCTTGTTTTATTTTATAGATTCTCAGATCATCAGGTTGTTGCACAATGTAAAAGTTGGTTCCCTGGGGTAAACTTACGTGAGTCGGATCCAGCAGGTAGTTTTAAGTTCGCTTTTAACTTCAACAAATGATTAACAAGATCCTTGTCGTTAGTCTGGCCAGTTTTCTTTCGTTCGGTGACAACTTCCCGGAATAACTTTTTTATGTATTCTGTAGCAGGTTGTGAGAAAAACTTTAATCTGAAAATAGTTGTATCTATGCTTTTAGTACGTCATATTTAAAATAAAATTACGCTTTACTATAGTTTTGCTAAGAAATAGCTTTAAGGGTAAATCGTTCATTTTATTAATTTACTTTGGCATAAAAAAATACCTCAAAACTTCAGCGACAGCGGGGAGGAAGAAGATCATGGTGAACTCAAATCCTCTCCAGAAGGTCCACTTGACCATGTGGCGTGTGATGAACCAAAGCGGAGAGGTCAGCTCTTTCAGAGCACTCACTCGAATGCCAAACACGGTGTACGCCACCGTGTCGGACGTGTACATTGAAAACAGTGTCTGAAAGCATCAAGGTCAAGTTAAGAATCGAAGAAAGGAAGGAAGAGGAAGAAGAATTAAACATTTAAAATGGCTGAGTTTACTTATTATTGTTTTCGAATGTAATTTAAGTCAACCGTCGGCTAAACTTTTGTATAAAACAGATTGCAACGTAAGTTCGACGACTTGAGCGATCTCAACTCCGAACATTATATTTTTTCTAGGGAGAAACCAGACTTATCTGAAAACTCACGTTGTTGAAACAGAAAATTAGGTACTTAATATTTAATTTAAGTAGCGACGTTTTGTGGTCAAACACAGATAACGATTTCCCATATCGATTAATTTTAAGTTGGTTACATGCTACAGATATCCGTGGAAAATCGTTTAGGGTTCCGTACCGAAAATACGAAAAAAGGAAGCCTTACAGTGCGACTTGACATCAGTCAGTAAAAATGTACCTACCAAAGTTACTTTTATTGCAATAGGAGCCGAAACAGGTTAAATTTTAAAGTATTGTATTAATATTTAATGTAATGATTGTAATTTTCAGGTAGACATACCATTTTTTTAGTTCATTATAAGTATGCATACCTATGTATCATGTACAAAATCTAAAGAATCCTGCCATTTAAACACAGAAGTTGAAAGAAACGACGGAAAATAAACATTGTCATATCTATAAATATTAATGATGATTCACTTCTAATTTAGTTACTATGTAGGTGTCTTTTAGGTTTACATGGTACACAAATTAATGGCCAGTACGTGATCCGAAATTACAAAGTCATTTGTACATAAGTTGTATCTAGATACAAAGGAGTTATTATTGGCTGCTATGAGTTACACGGTTGATTTATAATGTAGGATTTAAAAAAAGAACGATAATCATTTATAAAAATGGTAGTATTGACATTTTGTTACACGTGGTTAACTGTTGGTTTTCTATTCAATAAACAATAGTTATTTGTTATACAAGAGTGCAAAGTTGCTTTTTAACCGCGTGTTCAATTTTGATGACCGAGCAAGCGAAGGATTCTAAAATTGATCCTGAGCGTTAGCGAGGGAATCAAAAGAGCACGAGGTGAAAAATCTTTGCACTCGAGTGCAACACGTAACTTTTCATTCCACCTCAGCGAGGAAATGACTAAATGCAAAAAAAAAACGTTTACAAAGTCTGAGTTTTTAACTAATTAAAAAAAAGTTGTATGATATATTCGGCACCATAGAGGTAGCAGTAAATAGGTTTAATGTTTTTTTTTAATTCACAAACTTAGTGCACACGATGTTCTAAATTCAATTTACTTTATCCTCTAGAGAATAAAAACGGCTTTTCCACTCAGATATTGAAGATAAATTTACTTTATCCTCTAGAGAATAAAAACGGCTTTTCCACTCAGATATTGAAGATTAAAAATACTCTTTCCGAGATGGTGGGATGAAAATATTATTACGGGTAGTCAGAAGCCAGAAAGCCTGACAACCAGTCTTTCCAAGGTATCGTGTTACCCAGTAACTGGGTTGTGGAGGTCCGATGGGCAGTCGCTCCATGTAAAACACTGGTATATTCAGCTGCATCCGGCTAGACTGGAAGCCAACCCCAATATAGTTGGGAAAAGGCTAGGCTGATGCTGATGATTAAATAAATATTATTGGATAGAAAACCAACAGATTTACATAGAGCGAGTAAAAAACAAAATTGAATAATAATATGTGATTCTCACGGCTAGAATACAGCATACGCGTATGCGGCATTTATAGACATCTTATGGGTCACTAGCAGAAAGCATACTTTTATGCGCTGTCAAAGTCAAATCATTTATTTCAATTAGGCCATTATAAGGCACTTTTGAACGTCAAATGAGAAAAAAATTATACTAGTTGCCCATTCTGAAAGGTAGTTTTATATGGAGAAGAATGGGCAAGAAACTCCATGATTACTTACTCTTTTAAAAACGATGTTTTATAACTTAACAGAATTATTATACTGTTAAGCTTTAAGTGGTAAGTCACTAAAAGCAAGCGAAGTACACGTCTAACGATAATTAAATATTATTTCACTTTATAAGCGTGGTAAAAGTTTTTGTTCCACTCCACCGATGATTTTTGTTAGGATGGAGGTCATCGTAAAAATTGGTATCGGTAACAGTGATACAAAAATGTAATTAAGAAAGCAGCGTCCTTCTGAGTACTATAACACCCACTACCATCGGTCAAGCATGGCGATTATGGCTGAACCCCCCTTGGGGGAGATCTATGCCCAGCACAAGGGTGTGATTCTTAAGACCTCATTCTAAACTTCGAATCTGAATCCGCTGTGTGTTTCTTGATTGGCATTCTAAAAACTCGGTTGATAATTCGAATTTACACTAGCGGCACTCTTGCGAGCGTGTCAGCGAGTTGAACTAAATTGACAGGGATATTTAGACAGATAAAGTTTAAGATGACGTAAGAAGTGTCATTTTGTAAGGTAATTTCCCCGTCACTTCGACGGTAACTTCGCACTCGAACCCGATTCAAAGTGTGAAATATTTAAATATTTATCAAGGTCATTTTGAACCTTATGCGAAGTGAGAGTGAATAGCGATGTGAGAGTGAGATGCGAGTTGTTGTTTGAATTTTTCAGAATCGACCTACAGGTCTTAAGGTTGACATGGTGAATGATGATGATTAATTAAGAAAAATATTTGAATGTTATAATTTTCTTACCGTACAACAAGTTTAAAATATTGTTTTACCTTAAGATCAACAGGTTCGTTGTTATCAATGTAGTCCTTTTGTATTTTGCGCACGAGTTCACTAGAGTTGATGTTCATTAGTTCAGTGATGCCTTTCAAGCGCATGCTTGTGAACATGGACGAAATCTCGTTTCTCATCTGCGTCCACATTGGACTCTGTGACAAATGTTTGAAATAAATACCACTGAATTCTTGAAAAATTCATGGGATTTGCAGTACCTATTTGGTTTGTCCAAATCATTGATATATGAAGTCAGTTAATAACATAACATCAAGCCTGTATTCCCCGAATAGGTAAGCTAAAGTGTTTTGTGCTTCCATATTTCGCACAGTTACATACCTATATTATATACATAATCAACAAATAATAAGAGGCGATTCTTTTGCCATTTTCTATACAGAATTTTCGACATATTATGACATCATACGCCAGTTTAAGCAAATAATAGAAGCTAAAGCGACTCTTGCGCCGATGCTAAGTAAATCACACATACCTAAACACACAATATGTACGTACTTTTGGTGAATTACATTAAACTTAAAAATAG
The DNA here is from genome assembly GCA_947361185.1 of Charanyca ferruginea. NCBI lineage: Eukaryota > Metazoa > Arthropoda > Insecta > Lepidoptera > Noctuidae > Charanyca > Charanyca ferruginea. The sequence continues at coordinate 10,908,328 of OX376059.1, read as the reverse complement.
TGTAGGTACACCTTCAAGTTGAGGACAAGCATTGTCAAAAATATAACATAACTTTAATTCCTCATTCATAAGAGATCGTTTTTAATTTTACGAAAGGTTGGATTGCTGTTCCCAACAGATAACTATAAACATTTTTTTTTAAATCCTAACGTAGTGTTAATATATTATTGTAATCCGATAAAAGGCCGGAAAAGGTGAGTGGAACTCTTCAATGTATGATGTAATGTATCCAAAATATCTGCACAATTTGAAACAACAAAATTAAACAACAAATTAAAAAGATTCGTTAGACAACAATTTTAAATGATATCCTGAAACGTATCAAAGGTATTATACATGTATGAACAGCATTCAAATCAAAACTGTTTTCAAATAAAAGTTCTGAAAAAGTATATCGAAGATTTTTTGGAAGATTTCCTAATATAACAAGATTTTAATTGATGGAAAACTTTATCATAAACTTATTCCAATAAATCTCGTAGGTACATACCTTAATGGTAAATAAATTTAAGGAGCCCAACGGATCATCCTTGACTCCAGAGTAACTGTATCTATCTTGAAAACTGTCACTGTCCTTCACTAGTATTTTCTTCGCGAGTTCCTTCGAATGTATCACGAGGGTTGGTTTCCATGATAGAAATATTCCGACATAATCACACTTGTACTTCTTGCTGACATCATAAAAGAAGTCCGAGAAACTTCTTCTCATCAAGAACGTAAGATTTCCGAAAAATAGTGATGGCTCCTCGTAGGGAACGCCTCGTTCCTTCCAATATCCATAATTTCTCCGAGAGAAAAAATAAAATATCGTTAGACAAGATATCACAAAAACCAGAAACAATTGAACAATAAAACCGATCATGTCGACGTCTTATCCGCGTACGTGTTTGAATTAGAATATCATTAGGACGGTGTCTACTTGCATATAGTTAGACACTGAGTGAATTAAACCAGTGCAGTGTCTTGGAGTATTTAAGCGCGATATTCTATAGATAAAAATATATCAAACTATTACGTAGAATTATCAATATGCTAAGGACCATCGCACATGGAAACTCGGCTTTCACCGCTCAGTGCTAAGATAACGTAAATAGGTATTGATTTACAAATTGTTTATCGTGACGTTAACTTTTCCAATAAAAGAATTCAGAAGCAGTGCGATGAATCATACACAATGATGACTTCATGAGGTATTGCAACAATGTCTTTGCATAGCGATTGTATAATTACTTTTGAATTTATATAACATAGTTTTAAAACCTTAAAATAATCAGATATACTGGCAAAAATGTTTACTAAAAATATTCTTTCAAATAAAAAAAGAATTCGATCCACAAATGGGGGAGAAATCGGTGAACATACATAAAAAAAAATGCATACAGTCTAACATAGAACCTCCTACCACCTCTGTACCACTGAAGTGAAAACAACATTGTAAAGCATTTTGTACATTTTTCTACACGAGCAGCCTGTGGATCTCGTACACGCGTGGACACTACAAAGCCTTGTGCATGCAATAATATATTGCATTCAGGGTGCTGATTGGGTTTTTCCGATTCTGCAGCGCGTCAGGGATGTTCGCCGGGTCGCAAGTAGACTGTTTCTATCTACTATGCGAAAGCGGTGCACATCCCTGGTGCGCAGGGTTCGAGCTAGCTCCAATGGCATCGCAGAGAATGGTATGGCAGAGGTTTGATTGCCAGTATCTGAACTATTGTTGTATGGTTCAATTACTGAGCAATCGAAATCAGTACCTAACAGGTGTCTAATTTAATTAATATTGTGTAGGTATGTGATCTTTTCGACGAGTCGTTCAAAGCGTGATGAAAATTGTGAAATTCTGACTTTAATTGAGTTCAAAATTTGGAAGTGTACAATAATGCGTCAGTGCGGTGTATTTGGATGTAGGAATGAAGGGAATCATTCATTCTCAAAGAAGAAAATGTTCAAAGACTATGAGAAGCAGCAACACGTACAGCGACTTTCGAGTTAAAAAACACTCTAAAATATGTTCAGCACATTTTAAATCCGAAGATTTCATTGAAATTGTAAAGTATTCAGGTGAGATAGTCGCATTAACAGAATAACGTTTACTTTTATCATGTAAGACAACCAAATATGATTTTATTCTGAGCTTAACCTACAATCCACTTACAAGAATACGAGGTTATGGTTTACTGTATGTGATAGTGGCGCCCTCTGCGCCGAGTGTCGCGTAATGTTCCCTATTTGTTTGTGTTTTTGTTATTATTTTATTATGTGTAATGTGTGTGAATGGCTATGATCCTTTGTTAGTAAAATTAAATGTGTATGATAATTATTATTAATAATATTTCACGATAATTATTAACATCTACAGGAACTGTGAGTGTAACGCCACAGTACAAGTACAGTACTGTATAGTCTATTATTTTATTATTAGTGTAGGCAATTATATCGTTTCGTTTCTATGGAGTGTCGCGGGTGTGGTAACGCTATGTAAGAGATTGGTGACTGTTCGTAACGGTTCTGTGTGGTTTCCTATCAGAAAAAACTACAGAGCTCATTATTTTCTACTTCGTAGTTTGATGTTGTCGTTTTCGAGGTGGTTTTTAAATAAATACTTATAGCTGAAGATAATATGAAGGAGAGCTATTTATGGTTGGTTTTGTCATTAAAAGACAAAGTATATAGGGCTGTGTCTGATAACAGTAGGCTTTTTGTATAAAAAGATTAATAAATAAATAAAATAAAATAAAATACTGTTTATTTGCACCTTCAAGTTTACAGCAAAAATCAAGTACAGTTTACAATAAAATTAGGCCGAAAGGTAGTTAATAGTTTTAATTAAGTGTTACAGCTGACACCTAAGCTAAGATAAATTAATAACTTGTATAAATAGGTATCAGCGCCCACCCTTATAATCACTAGCAATGATCTGAAGAGAAAGAGAGAGAAAGAGTGGACTATTGGACAATAAAACCATGTGTTGTTTTAGTAGTGTCTTAGTGTTCAAAAGGTCTAAAAATAAGAAACGTTGTTTACTACCAAAACATTTGTACCAAAAAATACTGGATTCAAGTCAGACGGGATATTTTGTGACGTTATTTTATACATCATCTTCTAATATACAATAATGTGACATAGTGTTTGTTATCGAACTCCTTTCGAATTAGCTTGACCGATTTTTATAAAATTTCTTGTGTATAAGTATTTGGTTGGTAGGTCGTTTGGCAGGTCGACGGCTATTTTTTTTTTTATTTATATGGCAAAACAACGTTGAATAGCCTTTTATTGTCCTACAGTCCTACTGCATTGAAAAGGCCTATTCTTATACAGAAAAGGCACGAGCATTGATCACCACAGTAGCTCGAAACGGAGCAGCTGAAATTGCCAATATGATTACACTTATATTAATTATAAGTTCAGGTTTCCTCACGATGTTTTCCCTCACCGATGTCAGTGATGTCCACGAACAAACTTTAAAAGTACATAGGTACCTATGAATTGATAAAGTTACATTGGTACTTGCCCGGTATCGAACTCGCAACCTCGTGCAGGCTAGCGTCTCAACCACTGGGTCACCACGACAATGTTTGATATGAAACGAGAAATTTTGAACTGCCAAAAATAAACTGTCAATTTGTAAATGTCAAAATGTGCTTAAAATTTGTATTTAGTCATTACTCCCCTATACTTAAAGAGTTTCCTACTCTTGGGTGGCTAAAGTTATCATTTATATAAAAGTAAACAGTTGCCGCCTTGAAAAAGAAAAAAAAAATCTTCTTTCTTATAAACATTGAAAGTGCCAGAATTAGCAGCGTGTCGAAAGAATAGTTACACCAATATCTTTCTTTAGGTAATAGGTACTAGACTTGTAGGTAGACATTTTATGGAACTTGACCGTCCTGTTCTCATAATGGATTAGATAATAAAACTGCTCTCACAAGATAGCCTGCCTCATATTATATTTAGTCTATGTTTAAAAATAACTTTAGGTATTATATCTGTTATCATTTAAACGACATGGACTTGCGTACTCTAAAGGTGCGTACGGATTAGAGGCAGCCTCCCAGAGGCACGCACGGCTCGCCCTGTTGCCTCGGGCGAGGCGCGTACGCACTTGAGGCAACAGGGCGAGCCGTGCGTGCTTCGGGCGAGGCTGCGCACCCCGAGGCTGCCTCTAATCGGTACGCACCTACCTACGCACGACTCGTGTGTGGGCTGCCTCGGTACAAAATTAAAACTACACGAGGCAGCAGGCCGAGGCACCTTGCCTCGGGTCGAACCACGACGGCGCGACATTCAAAATGGCGCCGGATCGTCTTTACAACTGATTTACTTCTGCGTCTGTCCTGTCCACCATTAGCACCTGATCACGCACGCAGGACAAACCATGGCGTCGAACGAAACTGCTGCTGCATTTATCTTTTTACTGATATGAAAATCGTCTGTGCGTGTATATGAAAGTGAACTCTTTGGACGGACCGATTTTGATGAAATTCTTTGTGTGTGTTCGAGTGGATTCGAGAATGGTTTAGATTCACAATTGGACCCGGTAGGTTACGCTGCAGTCAAGTTGGGGTAGGTAGGTAATTAGGGGCCGGCACTAGCCGGGGGTTGCGGAAATATCTCCAGTTCCCGCGACCCACGACTCAGGTGTGAGAGGGAACACCGGGGTGGTTTTAAGTCAGTAATCGAGTCTGACAGACCCCTCCGCCCGCCCTAGGGCGGAGGACATCCATGAGAATTTTCCACCCCTGAACAAAAAAAAAACCGTAGGTAAGTAGGGTAGGTAGGGTAGGTAGGGTAGGTAGGGTAGGTAGGGTAGGTAGGGTAGGTAGGGTAGGTAGGGTAGGTAGGGTAGGTAGGGTAGGTAGGGTAGGTAGGGTAGGTAGGGTAGGTAGGGTAGGTAGGGTAGGTAGGGTAGGTAGGGTAGGTAGGGTAGGTAGGGTAGGTAGGGTAGGTAGGGTAGGTAGGGTAGGTAGGGTAGGTAGGGTAGGTAGGGTAGGTAGGGTAGGTAGGGTAGGTAGGGTAGGTAGGGTAGGTAGGGTAGGTAGGGTAGGTAGGGTAGGTAGGGTAGGTAGGGTAGGTAGGGTAGGTAGGGTAGGTAGGGTAGGTAGGGTAGGTAGGGTAGGTAGGGTAGGTAGGGTAGGTAGGGTAGGTAGGGTAGGTAGGGTAGGTAGGGTAGGTAGGGTAGGTAGGGAAATAGTTATGCAGAAACATCGCTTCATGATATTATTTTCTTTTCGTCCACACTTGCCAGGCACGTACGCCGAGGCGCCTTTGAGCACAGTCAAAAAACACAACTGATGGCTCGCGCCGCGGCAGCCTCGCGCGACTCACGCCTCGGGCTGAGGCGCGTACGCACTTGAGGCAACAGCGCGAGCCGTGCGTGCCTCAGGCGAGGCTGCCTCTAATCCGTACGCACCTTTAAGTAGTGCCATCTGTTGAAATCTTAGGATACTGTGCGGGTATTCTAATTACAGCTGGTTTGCCGTCAAAATGGTATGGGAACTTTTTTTACTGAAACTACGTACATTTTTGACGTGACAACACTTTAAAAATTGGTATTTTTATTAAGAAATCTAGTGTAAATATTCAAAGTGAAAGATTTGTTTTTTTGCACAGCGTACGCAGTCACTAAAACCTTCAAAACAACAGTGAAGTTAGCTCTAAATAACAAATAACTTCATAGTAGTCAGCTTTGCGTACTCTTATTGTCGTCGTCGTGCGTCGTCTTACACCAGCCTACCCTACTGCACTGCTAAGAATAAATTCAAAGGCGTCATTAAATGGAAGGCAGATAGATAGTAAATCGTAGGTAATGTAATGCGCAGTTGGTAGTAGGTACGATAGGATAATAAAACAAAATGTAAAATTTTAAAGTACATCAATTATAACTAATCAGTAAATAGAATTATGTTAATATATTTTAAATTGTTAATGCACTTAGTTATGTTACTTTATTTTAAGTTCGAGGAATGAACTTTACTATACCGCCATTCTTAGGCCCCAAAATAACGCTGTAAGGGTCACTTTCCAAATGTTGTGGTCCATCCGGCACGAATCTGTACTTCATAATCATCTGAGCGACTGCTGTACGTATTTGCATCATTCCGTAGCGTTTACCTTAAGATGCAAAAAAAATATCTGATTATAAAATAACTCGGATTAAAATAGGTTACTATTCACCTGGGACAGGGCCATCAAATTAATAATTATCCGTGGTTACATACCGATGCAGAACCTCGGACCTTCACCAAACGGCAAGAACGTGAAGTCATGGTTATCACTGTCACTGGAGCCGAGGAACCTCTCGGGTCTCCACTGCTCGGGCTCGGGATAGAACTCCTTGTTGTAATGGATGGCTACCACGTTCACGAACACCGGCGTGCCAGCTTCTATCGTCAGCTCATCGGTCAGCTGGTACGTCTTGTTGCACATCCTGTCTAAGTGAGGCACTGGCGGATACTTCCTCAATGTTTCTAGAAGATTAAATACGTTGCAATTTTACATCAAAACAAAATAAAGTCAGTCTGATGTTTTGCTACGCACCAAGCATGCACGCAGTAATATATTTAACATTCAACAAATCGTCGTACTCCAGAATGTCTTTTCCGCTTTCTTTTAACGCTTCGCTGACTTCCGTATAAAGTTTTTCCTGGAAGAAATAGGTTCTTTTGTATTACACGGTAAATATTAGTACGAAACTGTAGCAACGGAAACATGACATTTTCTAATTCACCAATTTTGTAAAGTGAAAGGACATGAAAGAAAATCGTTTGAGTTTAATAAAAGCACAATAGTATCTAGTGGATGGATGGAAATCATTATTTAAACGCATTGCTGTATTTACGAATAAACATGTAATCTTCGAAGGCCCAAGTGTCATCCTCCATAATGAATGTTTGTAACACGTATTGTTGATATAATTTAATGAACAGTAATTCAGCTAAGGATGTTCCGGTACCTGTTCGTCAGGGTGGTATGCCAGCTCGTGGAGCATATAGGTCAATGTAGTAGATGACGTTTCGATAGAACCCAGTATGAATACAGCTACTTGTGCCATCATGAGGTTATCCGCTAATTCTAAAAGATAAGAAGGTACGCGATGAAATTATAATGAGAAATGTACTAACCTAGAGTACTTGAAATTACATAAAATCAATTTGATTGGTGACTTTGTTTTTATTATTATAATTTATTTTTATTTATTATTATTATTTATTTATTTATATTTTTTTTTTATATTTCGTCTGTCGTACGATTAGATTTCTATCGTTGATATAATTTCTAGATTGTATCTGACTTTTTTTTGCCTACTTTTTGTTTAGGTTAAAAATGTGTTAGGAGTCATTTTTGTTTTTGTTCCTTGTTTTAATTTTTAGAATCTCAGGTTGTCCACATAGTGTAAACTTACGCAAGTTAGATCCAGCAGGTAGTTTTAAGTTTGCCTTTAACTTTAACAAATAATTAACGAGATCCTTGTCGTTAGTCTGGCCAGTTTTCTGTCGTTCGGTGACAACTTCCCGGAATAATTTTTGTACGTGTTCTGTTGCAGGTTGCGAGAAGAATTTCGATCTGAAAATTGTAACTCATCATACTATGATTGTAGTACATCCAATAAAAATAACTTTACACGTCACTGTACTTTTGCTGAGATATAGCTTTTAGAATAAAGCAACAACAGCAGCAGCAGCAAAAGCAGCAAGAAAAAATAGTTTGATCATCGTGTTCTATTGCAGTATTATTGTTTTGAGGTTGGACGAAATTTTGGAGAAGCTTCTAAAGATCTAAAATAATGGACGCGTGGGATCGAGAGGTTTGTTGGCAAGCCACCCAGCCACGATCTGGCCATGCCGAGCAGGACGCCCACGCCGCCAAATTGGAACAGCGTAGCTGAACGTTCTCTAGGCGTTATGAGGATAATCCCGGTGAGATCAGACCAATATTTTGTCTATGATATGTTGTATGATTTTTATCTGAGTGTTTATGATGTCGGCACGTGGTGTGGTGGTGCATTGAAGTTAATAAAGCTAGATCGCTTAATCGTTGAAGGGTTATGCAGTGAATTACTGACGGCAATTAGTTTACGCGGTATTACCGACCGACAGGGTCGTGAGTCCGCAAGGAATATCGAAATTAATTTCCGGGAACACTGTGAGCATTTACTTGAAAAAAGAAATACCTGAATAGTTCACCGATAGCGGGGAGGAAGAAGATCATGGTGAACTCGAACCCTCTCCAAAAGGTCCACTTAACCATGTGGCGCGTCATGTACCAGAGCGGGGAGGTCAGCTCTTTCAGAGCGCTCACTCGAATGCCAAACACGGTGTACGCCACCGTGTCGGACGTGTACATTGAAAACAGTGTCTGAAAGCATCAAGGTCATATTAAGAAACAGAAGGAAGAGAAAGAAGAATTGGATATCATCGGGGATAGTGCAAATCCGCGAATCTACCATACGTAAACTGCGCGTACCTGCACTACGTTTAAGTTTACAGGGGAAGGTATTATAAGTGCGGTGTCGATACTTGCGGGCCGTAGACAAGCGGTATTGTTATTTGACGAAAATCACGTCAAAGAGGTGTCTGCCAATGACGATCGTGCGCACATTGCCCGCGAAATTTTAAATTGGCTACATTTGTCAGATACGCGGAATTTTCCACTGCTAGTTACGCGGATTTGCACTATCCCCGACGATATTTAAAATGGTCCATTTTATTATCGTTTTCGAATTTGAGTCAACCTATATTACGTAGGGAGATTTAACAAACTGCGAATTTCTCTGAAACCAAATGTAACGACACCTAAATTGTACAAATATTATATTTTTACTTGGGAGAAGCAAAACTGTACAATATACGTAATTGAAACAGACACAACACTTACAAACAAATATTTCGGAGTACCCAATACGTATTTAATTAAAAGTAATAACCTACAATTTAAGTAGATGCAGTGTTTTGTATCCTTGACAGTTATAACCAGTATTTTGTAAAAGCTTGATTTATAAGAGTGTCCGTGGAGTTCCTTGCTCGTTCTTCTCCATAGAGACCTACCTACATTTTGGAACGAGCAATTAGCTTCAATTAGCTTCAACTTTCTGACTAACTAACCGACTTCTTGACTATTCAAAAGTTCCTGTAAATGGTATAATTGAAATAAATACTTTGACTATCGATCTCCAATATAGTTTTCTTTTTTTAGTTGATTATATAAGTGGTTCTGCATTTGCAGTACACCTCCGTGAATAATGTTCAGAGCTCAGGGGGCCAAGTCTGCTATTTTTATAATTTCGTCATTCCAACACGATCCCATTGTCATTTTGCTAAAAGTTCGTAATCTGCTAAATCCATAATGGTCGATCATTGGTCGGTCAATGGTCTCGTAATAAAATTGTGTTATAATGACATTGTCAACAAATTTTAACATTTATTCATGCCAGATTTCATTTATATATATTTTTACATATTATTTTTAAGTGTTATAAGCAATCTGAAGTAGTAAGAAGTTCGTAAACTAAGTCAGTCATTAATTTGTCATTATGTACGAGATTACCATTCTATATCATTTCTTTCAATGGAGTGTCATTGGTTGACCATTGGAAAGTCATAATGACGCCATTATATTAGTAGATTACCAAACTTGTCAAAATCAACAATTATGAAATCAATGATAGACCATTCTGACACTATTGTAATAGGTGACTTGAGGCCCAGTACTAATAACTGTTATAGTGAGACTCTGTCCATCTCTGTCTATCTGTCACAGCTGCTTATTTTATTTAAAAAGTACAAAGTTATCTAGGTACCTACTTGAATTGGTCGGCCTTCCGAAATGTCTGTCCAGAGAGATAGATGTAAGTAAATACATAGCATTTTGGAAATTGTCCAGGTTTATATTTTATATTTTTTTATGTTTATAATAATCATATCACGGGTGTTAAGTAACACTTAACGAAGCTGAAAGTTACTGTTATGTTTTTTACATTATTGCGATCATTTTTTTGGTCAAAGTTCCAACGTTTTTTTTACCTTTACGAAAATAAGTTTTACATATTACAAGTAAACTTCAAATACTACCCACTGTTGCATATATACCAATATTATTGTTGTGTTTTCGTCTTTCGAAAATCGTCGAAAAAAAATATCGGTAGGTAGGTAGTTACCTACCTAATCATGAAAAAATTCTCGCAATGTAATAAGTTCTAAATTACCTTAAGATCAACAGGTTTTTTGTCATCAATGTAGTCCATTCGTATCCTGCGCGTGAGTTCAATAGAGTTGATGTTCATTAGTTCAGTGAGGCCTCTCAAGCGCATGCTTGTGAATATGGGAGAAATCTCGCTTCTCATCTGCGTCCACATTGGATTCTATGACAAATATTTGAAATAAACAAGAATTCAGTAGTCGGTATTTATTCAAATCCTATTCCTTGTTAGGAATAGGATTTGCAGAAATTGGTTTGTGTAATTCTTTGATAACATAACATGAAGCCTGTATTCCCTGAATGAATGGGCGGATTGTATTGTGCTTTCATACTTATTACTGTAATAAAAGAGCCTAGTGTGCAGCTACACCCAAAAAGCCTACAGTGCTCTGAGAATTCAATACAAACAATGCATTTAGAGCACTACTACAATATTTTCAGAGGCACATACAGAAAGTTTAAACGTGAAAGAAACTGGCTTCACTGCTGAACACTCTCACAGAAACTTACAGAGTCACAGAGTCTGGCAATTTCATCTGCATTCTACGTGCCATAGTCGTGAGTTATACACCATTTGTATACACCATTTATAGGGTCGTATTATTTGTTAATGTTTTGTGTAAATTGGTTTAAATATTACGATAATACCCGTGCGAAGCTCGCTAGAATTATAATATAATTATCAAATAATGAGATGCGAACATATTGCCATTTGCTATCCATCACCATAATGCCGTTCTGCTATCCAATCTTTCCCTTTTGAATACGAGGTTTTAAGACGATACCAGTGACCGTTAGTGTACCCGTGCCTTCCTACTGCAGCTTTCATGTCATCACAACGATGGTATTGTCACAGATTATATAATACTAAAGTATAAAGGAAACAAGGTACATTACAGATGTTGTTAATGGGTAACTTATTATATAACTTGGGTGCCATTCCCAAAAAAACTCTTTGAGTATAGTACAGTCTTGTGTAAATTAGCACATATCTCTTTATTGCGTCGTTTAGATCTCAGTTTAAAGTATGGATGAAACTCATCATCATCAGATGATGACGATGAGGTTTGGTATTGTGAAAAAACTTGTTTCATTCTGAGAGGTAATATAGCATCCCACCAAAACATTTTTATGTAAAATGTTGCCAAGACGCGAAATAAAAGGCTCGCACTGTCAAAAAAGTTATCAGATCTTGTCGTGAAGCGGCAGATAAAATGAAAGAGGAGGTTAAGGTATAAAGGTACAAGTACTAATATTTATAATAAAATATGATATAAAATCAAAGTAGTTATTAAATACAATTTCTGAAGGATGAGGTTGGATAGAGGTGGTCTCACTACTGGGCAAAGGTCTGCCCGATTGCTATCGTGAGACTTACATCTCCACTTTTCTGGGTAAAAAAAAAACTAATAAATCGAAAAGTTTGCTGATTCTTTATAAGATTTTCTAATGTTACAGGATTTTGATTGATGGAAAACTTTATCATGAACTTATTTTAATAAATCTCGTACATACCTTTAGTGAAAATAAATTTAACGAACCCAAAGGGTCATAACTGACTCCAGAGTAACTGTATCTGTCTTGAAAACTGTCACTGTCTTTCACTAGTATTTTTTTCGCGAGTTCCTTCGAATGTATCAGGAGGGTTGGTTTCCATGATAGAAATATTCCGACATAATCACACTTGTACGATTTCTTTTTGCTTTTACGATTTCTTGCTGAAATCGTAAAAGAAGTCCGAGAAACTTCTTCTCATCACGAAGGAAACGTTACCAAAAAATAGTGATGGCTCCTCGTAGGGAACGCCTCGTTTCTTCCAATATCCATAATTACTCCGAGAGAAAAAATAGAATATTGTTAAAGAAGATATCACAAAAACCAGAAACAATTGAACAATAGCACCGATCATGTCGACGTCTTGTCCTTTTGCTCGTTAGAATTAGAATAACACTAGGTGTCTACTGGAATTTAGTACCGAGTATAACATTTAATACTGACTAGAGAACTGAATACACAGTACAGTGACTGAGTACTGAGTGAATTTGTTGAACAGTGTTTTGTGAATTTAAACGCAGAATTCTGCAGATAAAAAATATCAAAACATTACGTAGTTTCATCCGTGTGCTAAGGACCACCGCACACGTCGCATAACGGTTGGAAAATGCGCGACTGTCTCTCTACTATGGTGAATATTTCATTGTTTTTAGAGATAATACAAATAAATAAGCTTAGTCGTGTTCTGTAAATGATTTTATATAAATGAAATTTAAGAAAGGCACAATATTCAGACATTCCGTTATAAAGCTGTTTGGTTGTTTTTGAATGGTAACTTTTCCGAAGAAATAACTTAATTAGAAGTTCAGAGTCGTAAATCTTTACATACATAGCAATACATCGCAACATTTGAGTAAAAATAAAACAGTGCAGTGTACAAAAGTCCGAATAACTGGTGATAATTATTGCTATAAATACATTACATTATTATCTCTGCGGTATACGAAAACCGTGAGTTTAACGCATTGTATGATATAGGTAACTATTTGCAACAATTTCATGTGCGGTTCTACAGCAGTTATATATAATTTCTCGTCTTTGTTTGTCTTTTATACTTCTTCGTCTGATGTTGTCGTTTTTATATATGCATTTTAGGATGGTTCACATGAAAAAACGTAAAACTAGATAATCTGTAAGAGATTTCAGTACATTATCCTTGGTTTTGACATTTGACATTAAAATACAGAAGTATACAGAGCCGAGTCTAAGAACAAATATACCTGGGGCGTTTTATGTAGGTATTGAAATATTGTAAAATCATTAAAATCAGTAAACATTGATAAAAGCGGATTGGACAGTGCCAGTATGCATTTTAATTAAGCATTAGTTACGTTGTATAGGAACCCACATATACCAATAAAATAATGCTTGATTCACATTCTGCCGTTGTTTTGTGTAAAACCAGAAATTCAAAATGATGGCCTATCCTTCACATTCCCTTGGTATGAAAATTATATACAATACATTTTTGTCGTATTTTATATTGTATATAAACAATATGATTAATAATTTATACCAATTAAAAAATATAGTGACAGAAAATCGTTTATATTCGAAAACAAAACAGTAAGTATACTTATTCAATTTTAGATAAGTAAGTAAATGTTTTTCCAAGAAGCACGTCAATTATTTGTCTATGGAAATTTACGTAAGAATGGATATTATGAACTCTGTCAGTCTGGTTAAACGTCCAGAACGCGTTGTGGCATTAATTATCACACTTCATTAAAGTTCAGCGACTACAGATAAAAAGGTGCACTCAAGTGTTAACTAGAGTGCACCTTAGTTTGAGATATCTCTCGAGAAAGCGTTAATAACCTTACGTTAGCGCTTAACGGTTTTTTTTATACATAATAAGGTATTTCGCGGAGATGGCCCCTATGCTTTTTAAATTAGAGCATTTAGTAATTTCAGCAACATTTGAATAACAAATCTATTAGTCCAAATTAAAAGATCCAGTCAATCTTTATCCTTCTAATTACTTATCACCAAATAAACTAAAGTAGTAACTGTCCATCAACCAAGTAAATTAAACCGAAAGTGATGACCGTTTATAATGTAAATACCTATATAATAAAACTTATTAACAAAATGAAAAGCTAGACAAATAACAGGTAATCGTAAAGTCGGTTAAATACAGCAATAATAATAATTCAGATAATCAGAATCGCAGCAGCAGCACGTCGATTCATGGCCATGGAATGTACCACACTGAATTGCAGTCAGTGTCAGATATGTTGATTCGTGTAGACGGCAAATACACTTGAATCGGTACACTAGATGTCTACACCAATGTCGACACAAAACAATACTTACCGTGTGGACGCAATCGACACTAGTGTCGACATTTCTGTCGAGTGTCAGTGTCTTCGTGTATACTTACCTTAACAGCATAAGCCGCGGAGCTTAATCGCCCCGCAATATATGTTATGTGAGGTCCCCATTGTAATTTCTCGTCTAGCGTGATTCCTAGAAAAACCGTTTGACTAGTAAATTCCAGTTTCTCTTCATTTAGAATGACGTCACATTTGGTAAAATTATTCGAATACATTTGGTTTTTTTTTTCATTAAGTACCAAATTGTTTACCGTAAACCAATTTTGAACCTGAAGAATAGCGTCATTTACGTCGTCAAGATGTTGTGACCGTCTGTCTACTTTAAAAATCAATGAAGTGTCATCAGCAAATAACACCATCTTCGGTTGATTTTGGAGTAATTGGGGTAAATAATTTATATAGACTAAGAATAGAAATGGACCTAATATTGAGCCTTGAGGGACGCCCATAGTCATTTCAGACCCCAATGGGTTCACACCGTTAACCTGAACTTTTACCTATCTATCAAAATCATTTCTTGTGGATCATAGGTTCATAGGATGTTGTGTATGGGTAATAGACAATTCTACTATGTCCCGCCATTGAGTCATACATAATTCTGAATTATGAATATTAATTATTATGATTATTATGTATGACTCAATGGCGGGCTATACTTATATTACAAAGCTGAAGAGTTTGTTTGTTTGTTTGGTTTAACGCGCTAATCTCTCTAATTGAATAAATATTTTTGTCTTTGATAATCCATTTATCGAGGAAGGCTATAGGCCCATGCGAAGCCGGGCCGTTTCGCTAGTTATATACATACAGTTGTCATGCAATAAAAAATATGATTATAGAAAATTATTATAACACAAATGATGATTTAGGTAAAAAAATAAAATAAAATTAGTAAAAAACGCTTACTGATTACAATGCCTACGTAAAGCTGGGTATTGTCGTGAAGCGGTAGATAAATAAAAGAGGAGGTTAAGGTATAGAGGTACAAGTATATTTATAATAAAATATGATAGTTTAATGGAGATGAGTTGTGTAGGAAAGTGAAGGTAGTGATAATTGTTGTAGATGGGTTGATGATGGAAGATTGAGGAAGACGACAGCAAACAGGCCAGTCAGGACGGTGAAGGCAGGACGTGAAGACTTGGACGTGAGTCGATCGAGAAGCTCAGGCCGCCGACTTCGGCTTCAACTCGGCGGACTTTGCGGGCTCCAAGGATGCAGAAAGGTTGGTAATTGTAAGCTTCCACACTACATTTCTGTAGGTCGCATAGTAGAACCCTTTTCAATAAACGCGCGATCAGACATAGCGTATCGTAAAATACTTTTTTCAGGCTCCAGATCAGCTGCTTCTGATGCTTGTTTGTTTATAGACATCATTTCCGGCAAAATGGATACCTTGGTACTTTGAAAAGTTCATAGTGTATTATGCAAATAACTGATAATATTAAAATGAAATAAGTCCGCGTAAAATACTTTTTCACCATCAAAAATCAGGGGAAAAGTCAAGTGCTTTTTCTGACACCCAGTTGATAAGCTTATTTCTCATTCATCATTTTCTTTTGAAATTGGCATTGAAAGTTTTATTTTATGAGTAATAGAGGCCAGAATTCATATTAGTGTGTTACAAAAAGGATGTCCAGCGATTTAAACTTAATAGTGTTAAGAAATATGTTGAATGTAAGAAATATGTTAGTAATGTAAACATCACAGTATCTACTATACTACCTACGTGATAATTTGTGATTAGCTGCGTGGGTGAATGCACTCTTTGAGTTTGAATGCCTCCGTCCAATAAAAGATGACGATAATAACTGGGATATTGATAAGATAGACCAAAGTCGGTTATTTTGTTTTAAATTCTGAAGGCAGTAGTAGTCCTAACTACTTATCACATTTGTCAGACGCAATTAGACGCATTAAGTTGACAGATGTGATAATAGAAAATGCCTTCGCCGATTAGTTACTGTTAATTGACAACACGGTTGGCGCAATGATTGCTCGATTGACTGCTATCGCTGCGTGTTTTGGGTTCGATTCCCGCACGAAACAAATATTTGTAATCGTATGATTCACAACGGGTCTGACTGTTTATGTATGTACGACACAGGAAAAAGACTTAATGGGGGCAAAATTTAAAAAAAAATCGCGTTCGGTCTGAACCATCGACGCTTTAACGACAAAACTTTTATATTATTTCTAGCGAACTATTTTTTTTATCCTATAGTTAATTGTCATCATTATATGTATCGTGATGACAATATTAGTTTGATTATAGTGTTAAAATCACAATATAAGATAAGCTAAGCTATGCTTTAGATTAAGCTTTTCAACACTTTGTTTACCTGCTATCGAAGTCGATTGTCGGGTTCATTGGTATCCGATGTCTGTGTAGTGAGGTGTTTTCATTTATTTTATGCATAGGTAGCCATATTTTTATTACAAAAAAATCGTTGTCCGTCGCTACGAATGTCACATGTATCGTGAGTGCGGAACAACATACCTGTAGGTCATACTAATATTTGTCCGTGCCGGAATCGAACCCGCAACACCCAGCGCACCAGCCAATCGCTCAGTCACTGCGCCAATAGTGCCATCAAAAATAAGCTTTTTACAAAAAAGACAACCGCCTTCAAAAACTAAAAAGTGAAAAATAACTTTAGCACAGAACACACATTGACTTTAGTTTCGAAATTCAGTGGCTTTGTTCTGTTTGTTGTTTTGTATTGCCACCGACTTCCGAAACTAAAGTCAATGTGTGTTCTGTGCTAAAGTTATTTTTCACTTTTTAGTTTTTGAAGGCGGTTGTCTTTTTTGTAAAAAGCTTTTTATTTTCCGCTTTTTAGTAACTCCTTCTCATCCAAATCTTTTAAGAAGAGATTGAAAGTTAACTACTACAAAGATTGATGAAACTAAAACGTCGTCTATGTAACATTTTTGGGTATTTGTTGATTTTTCAAAAAGTGCTGAATCAATTTCGATAAAATTTATATGGGACCACCCCTGAAGCATACCCTATCCATAAAAAAAGAATTATCAAAATCGGTTTACGTTTGCCGGAGAAATCGCGTAACAAATCGCGCACATACTTAATGCAAATTTAAGACTTATACGGTTCTCTCATAGATGCCATTGTCAGAACTGGACCAAATTACTGGACCACGCGGGAAGCACTAGTTTTCAAATAAAAAAAGAATCATCAAAATCGGTTCTCCCAGTCCAAAGAAATCAGGTAACAAACAATAAAAAAAAAAAAAAAATACGAATTGATAACCTCCTCCTTTTTTGAAGTCGGTTGAAAAAGCGCGCGTCGTGACGTCTTTGTATTTTGAATCTTTAATTACGTGACCTTTAACGGGTCACAGATAGACGGGTCAACAGACTAGACTTCTTAAGTAATATTATCTTATTTGCTTCCAGAAAGTGATAGTAAGATTAAAATAAGCATAATAATACACGTGGTAATACTGTCTGATAAAAACGTTATCTAAAAAAACGCACACATTTACTAAAACACAGCACGCAGTTTCATAAACTTGGAACCATTAAGGATGTAGTATGTATGCAAATATAAATGAGGTTATACAAAACAATATGAGAATTATTTTATAGATTTCAACAAAATTTACTTACATTACATAAACCTCAGATTATCAAACAAAAGGCAGATAGAACACTGCGAGTGAAGCCACAAAAGCAAATACAAATTCAATAACGAATACCTACAGTCTCGTGATTGTATTCGCTTTTGAATTTTTATTTGTATTAGTATTAGTATTCGCTTCGTGCTGTACTGACTCGTGTCTGTGCAGCGCGAAGAGTATTGTAGGTTTTCTTTTTTGAATTTGTATTTGCTTTGTAGGCTTCACTCTCAGTGTTCCGCGCGGTCTATCTGATTTTTATTTCATAATCTGAGACATAGGTAATTCCATGACTTTTTTTAATTCTTGAAAATTTTACATATTACTAGTTGACCCGACAGACGTTGTCCTGTCCCGATCTACCGAACATTTGGATGGGGGATGAAAAGAGGGGGAAAAAGGGGGATGAAAAATAGATGTTGGCCGATTCTCAGACCTACCCAATATGTACACAAAATTTCATCAGAATCGGTCAAGCCGTTTCGGAGGAGTACGGGAACGAAAACTGTGACACGACAATTTTATATATTAGATTATTACGAAACACTAAATAAAAACGACGTTTACGAGATAACGTAGGTTGTGTCTTTTTCTTAGCTCAGTAGACACTATGGCTTTCTTGATTGGGCCAGCAAAGTAAATTACATCGAGATATTCCCATAATAATATCACGAATTTGATTTTCACTTGTAAGATGCATTAGTTTTACTGGGTCCACCGCTCGCAGATAAAAATCGGAGAGAAAACGAGGTTTCATTGTCTTCTTACTCTTGCTATAAATACTATACGTACTATACGTACTGTCCGTATGGTGTCGGACGTAAAGAATAGCACCATCCCATATCTTCCCGTGGGTGTCGTAAGAGGCGACAAAGGGACTCTCCGGAGAATGGGCAGCAGCGTTCTCTGTGCCTTTGTAACAACCATACTGCGATCGCCAACCCGCCTGCCAAGCGTGGCGATTATGGCAAAACCCCCCCTTTGGGGGAGACCTATGTCCAGCAGTGGACGTCTTTCGGCTGAAATGAATATGATGATGATGATGAAATACTATACGATAATGTTTATATACCTATCGACTTATCACATCGAGTCATTTTTAAACTCGATTGGTCTGAATTAGATCTAATATCTTCTTAGATTATTATATTATTTACATAACTTTTGACCTTTAACCTACAGTAAATATGACACCGATAACAAGTCTGTGACGCTTACATAGTTTTAGTCCTAAAACTAGTATGTCTTCATTTTGACGTAAATCTTCTATAACTAGTAAGAACCATGCATCAAAATGTTGAAATTCTACATAAGTAATGTCTGCGTTCCTGCGGTAGCACTACTTTCAGATACTTTTTAAAATATGTAAAATACATATAAAACACTTATAAACAGACTCGTTAAACAGAATCATCAATGAGTGAATTGCAGGAAATTGAAGTGAGCGAGACAGTTCACAACACCGCGCGCGGTCGTCTGATTCAATTACAAATGGCCGTGCCTGCCTGCAGGTCGGTGCACCAGACACGCTGGATGCTTGGATGACATTCATGAATGTGCTCCGGTCGAAACTCACATGTTTTCATCCTACATGAATGAATTCGGGACATTCGAGATATTTTATGCGATGAATTTAAATTCACATGTGAAATGAAATTTCTACTCGTATTCGGCATGACACATTTAGTTTTCAGCTGGTTGGAAAGTGACATCTTATAGTTTTATAGCATGAATCGATTTATGTGATAATAATATTGAATTCTGTTGAATTACATTCAAAAAGCAATCTGCTGTTTTATTTATGGCAATTATTTGAGTTATGTTCAAAATAAAGTGTTTTATTCACGCTAATACATAGGGTGAAGGAGATAAAATACTAACAAAAGGATTTTACTGTACTACTGGAGCTTCATTTCACATCGGCGTCAATGAAACTGCAATTACTCACTGGGTGAATCTCACAAAGGCAGTTTTATCCAGAAGTGGCAAATTAAAAACAGACGGGGCAACCGAAGAACTGTTACGTAAGTTAATCCTTTACAGTTGTGGATTCAGCTCAGCGAGACAATGAAATATCGGAGCTGTTTTGGCGATGGTAGTAACCCCATTTTACGGTTGAGGAGCCGCGAGCATGGCGGCCGACTTCGCTACGTGTTTATAGCCGAACAGACTTCATAACGTTTTATTTCAGTCTATTTTTAGTTAGATTGTCATTTTCTTAACAACTGAACCCTTATAGTTTCATTGTATACTTGTATTTTCTCAGTAACTTCTTTTGCACTGTTAATAACTCAATAATATTGGAGTTATTAACAGTTCCTTTTTGTATGATAGCGACAGACGAGTAGCCAAACCAATTACGAAGGCCAATCAAATTGTTTGCGATCAGTCTTTGTAATCTGAGAAAGACACCGTAAGTCAGCGGAGGATAGACCGCAAATGAGGTGACATACATAATGTTATCTTATCAACTGAGCAGTTTTCTTCCACAGGATTTTTTACTTTGAGATGTAAATTATATACTTTTTTCAAATAATAAACTCTGTTCAAATATATAATTATGTTGTCGTGACAAATATTATGAAGCAAAGTTAAATTTAAAATTAGATTTATTAAATCGTTGAATGAATTGTTGCTCCATAGGCACGTACTCGTAGGTATGTCATGTACCGATCGTAAAATATCAGAATCAGTCGAACACTCACAACAATTAATTTCATGCGTGTTTTGAACATAAGTTAGGAATTAGGTACACACCCTCAAACTGCATCCAACACTAATACAAATTCCTCTCCATTTATACAAATCCTACACTAATATCCTCTCCATTTAATACAAGTACAAATACGACGATAAGGAGCATCACTAAAAGCTCGTTTGCGCAAGAAGATTTGCTCCTCGCATCCGATGGATGGGGCGAGAGGAGATAAGATCGTGCGATTCACACAGCTCAAATATCTGTACGAAAAGCCAAAGTTCTTTTCAAAGCAACGTTATGTAAATATAGTTAGAAGTTCTACCGCGTGATGCTGTCTTCCATACCAATCGTTGTGCGATAGTTTTACTTGCCACATTTTTCTAGTCAAGGGTAATTTCACTCTCGTGTAATATGCTTGCTGAATATGTATTATTAACGTGGTAAGTGCTCTGAGTACTCAAAATGGGCTAGTAGGTTCTGTTTTTACGAGTCACTTAGTAGATTACCTATGCAGGATAATGTTTTTTGCAAACATAAAAACAACGTATATATCGAACTCTCAACCTACTTCTCTCTACTTAGGTACTTATTGATCCGCACTACCGCATGTAATTGTTGTAATTACCGTCTAACAGGCTGCGGAGATTTCGGTGGAACTCGCTAATAATTTATCGTGTCAAGTTTTACAACTCCACAAATTAATAAAGTAAGTTTCTACGTTTGTAAGCATGTTGTGTAGTGAATTTCTTCGTGGAAATAAGTAGGATATAAACCAAAAGCCTCAATCACTCCGCTCGATCTGGGGATCAAACGAAGAGACGCAGCAAATACTTACGATGTCAGCTTTATACAGATATACATAAAACAGTCGATGTTATACATATTTAACATACTTTAATTAACTTGTACATTTTAGAAGACACTCTAATTTACAGCTTAGCTCATTTGCAAGAACTCAATTTGCAGAACTAAGTAATTATCGTGATCTGTAGCGGTCCGGTTATTCATCGAGTATTAAAGTTGTCGCAAACTATGAGATGAGCAATTTGCAGCCGCAGCTGTTTCTGCGTCATGCTCGCTAAATACGATGTATTTAAAAGTTTTTCTCACTTAGTATAATCAGTGCTTCAAAGAAAGATCTAGATCTAGATCTATCTTCTAGAATTTCAACAACTGTTTTAATAGATATCGTAGGTTTATATAGTACTTAATATGAATTTTTCAGGCATCTATCTGACAACATAAGCCATTTTTATATGTCTACTTAAAGGTATATCCAGTGCTTTTACATACTACAGTGCGAATTTTCATTCGGAATGAAATATATTTTTAGAACACGTTAGCTACTTTTTAATTAAAAACTTTTCAGTTGCATGCTTATTAATGTTGGGTCGTTTTTAAGCCTAGAAACATGACGTTAATTTCTAAAATTAGTACTGAAATACTTAAAGAATGTACGCATATCGGTATTTCGTCTTGAACCATACTTGTTTTTAGTGCAAGTATGGTCGATAACCTTTTGAAGTCGAAGTTTATAACTATGACAAAGCGACAGCAATCAAGAGAATTGATATAAATTAACGTTTATGGAAGCGGTGAGTAAGATCTATAAGTTCATCCAAACTTAAACTATCCAATTAATTCACGCCCAAAATGTAATAATCATAAATAATAATGTTGTTTGTTTTACATATTAGTGTTCTTAATAATTTCTGATTGACAAACTCAGCCAGCAGCTCAATCATACTCGTAGCAAACAAAATCTCTTTTGTTCAAGGATCATATAATTCTGACATTACAAACTTATAAAGTGTATTTTTGATGTTGCAGTTGTCACACGTACTTACCTGCTGGTATCGATTAGCGCTACTGCGCCACACAAAAAACTAAAAGAAACTTCAGAAAGGCGAGCAGTTCAGTTAAAACTGCATATATCATCGTCACGGGATGAAAGAATCGCCGAATGGTTTAGCGAAGTAGGTCACGTTCGTGTGTGAATGTGTATCTGACCACCAGTGTACAATAGCAATTTCTCAGTAAACTGAACATTGTGCCTGCTAGCTAGTGATAAAGAGCTCCATTTGTCGCTCATCGACATGACTACACACTTAGCTCGAGTGTTTGTTACTACAATGTACACATATTACACACAGTACCTAATGCCTGCTAATTATTTTACCCCTGGGAAATCTCGAGCGGACACTACAACTTTGACTATACAAACAACTTTGTTCTAAGTCTACTTGCTAAAGGAAATTGAAAGTTCCCTCCCAGATTTTTAATAATATCTTGAATCCAGTCGTTTGTTACTTTAGATTCAGTTTTAAAAGAGGAAATTGGCATTTTCTTTTATAGTCTTCGTGTACTGTTTTATCTTTTGAATAATGACTTAGTAGACATCAATATCTACATCTAAAGATGTGGTGTTGTTACCTCCGTAACATAGATAATGGCATACATTTGTAGGTAGATAGGTCTCTGCAAGTGAAGGGATCGTTAGCGCCATGGTACGTACATCATATCCTACAAGCTATATTCGTGTCGTGTTCCATTCGTACGACTTACTACAGATAATCCGTTCCGAATGCTGAGTGCATGTATATGAGATAGTACTTCCTACTCTGATATTGTCTATTCAGTTTGCTGCTGTCATAGTAGAAATCATGTCTGAATGCTGGTCCTGCTCCACAGCCAGTTTAGGGAATTTCCAAATTGGAAGAAAAGGATGTTTCCTACCCCTTTTTCTATTGACATGAGTAACGAGTATCGTTATTATTATATATAGATATTTTTAAATTATTAACTTATCACACTTCATATGATAAAATAATATACATTGGAAACCTTAGTTTTGTATAATTTAGCAGCATTATTTCAATTTTGTAAATGTGAATACCATGGAGCCATGTATATTAATACCTTTATGTTTGACAAAAATTAACATGGCGGTTGGGAGTATTGTCATGCTCGCTCAAATGTCTCGCTGATGGTGGCGCGTGTGTTGGATCATTCGGCTCCCTTCAAAATGGTTGAGCTGAATGGTGCTGATTCACGCGTCATGTTCGTGAACGGGCGCCGTCAGTGGAGATTGGTCAGCTCTTATCTGCCATGGATTAGATGCCACTTTATCTTGCTTCTTTTTTGTGTTTTGTATTGTTAGATTACCTTCATCGTTTTCACATATAGAAGCAACAAGAATTATGTAACCAAACTTTGTAAAAACTTGATTTAAAAGAGTGTCCGTGGAGTTTCTTGCTCGTTCTTCTCCATAGAGACCTACCTACGTTTTGGAACGAGCAACTAGCTTCAACTCTCTGACTAACTGACCGACTCCTTGACAATTCAAAAGTGCCTGTAAATAGTTTAATTGAAATAAATGCTTTGACTTTGACTTTGACATGCTGAAGTATCGTTTAGCTATTATTATTATTTACTTTACTTTTTTTAGAGAGCTAAAACACGCAAAGGCAACGTGTTTTAGCTTTAACTTCGCTTCTCGGTATCGAAGTTAAGTTTTCAGGGCACTAATGTTGTAAAGCTGTGGGAACGTTTTTATTTTAGAACTGAAACGATACACTTGTTTCAGTTCTAAAATAAAAACGTTCCCACACAATAATGATATATCATTACCAACAGTTCATTATCAAAAGTCCTATGACTACTTTTGCTTATTCTAGTTTAGCATTGAACAGCATCCTCTTTGCTGGAAAAACTTGTTAAGTGTTTTTCTCAGATTACAAAGTTCGTTCAAATTTTTTAAAAGTTATTATTTGTAAATGAAACTTAAATAATTTGATACTATAAAACGGTATTTAGCTATACCTACCTTCTTGTAGCCTAGCTAGTCGAAACAATATGAATCGTTTCTAGTGTGGGAAAGTGATTTAGATAAGGCCCGCCGATGGGAAATTTGATTTATAGGGTCCAATGGAGCGTTAAATATATACGGCATTTGCTCGGTAACGATGGATGGCGAGGGGTGTGCCTACGCACAAATAGCCCCCAGAGTGAGTTCGATGACCCACTCCATTTTTCGTTTCAGACGTACTTACGTACTTACAACGAAACGTGTTGCACATTAGACCAGAAGTTTCGAACTGGATTAATTTATGTACTTTTTGACGGTTACGGTTTGGGATATTTTGGCAAAACAAAATTGACTCATATTTTCTTGCATAAATAATCTCCAAGTAAAAATAATAATCTTTCCTATGTTTCCTAAATATATTTATCATATCACCGTACGTTGGATTTCAAATGCTCATGAGGGTGTTATCTTTGAAACTTGAGCGCCTTTTGCTGTGCAGAAAATGAGGCTCAAAGTTGGCCTGAGTAAAAGAGCTTTGCAATCACGTTTCTTCAAGGTTTACCCGCATAAAGGACGTAAATTAAGTTTTATAAACACAGAAGCCAGGGAAGGAAATGTGATTGCAAAGATTAGGTATGCATTCTTCTTAAGAATAAATGCTTCCAAATAAGGAGATTTATTGTTATCCTGAAAGATTACGAAACACAAGGGTGTAGATATATATAAATAGTTGTTTAAGGGTCCTTAAGGCAATAAGTCATCCGTGACACGTGAGGGCTCGCAATAAATAAGCACGTCCAGGTCCTAAGTTAACAATCGATGGGTTCCCGACCAATTATCAAATACCTGCAGAGAGCCCTTCCAATAACTAAGTTTCGTACAACATACAGTGCTCTTGGGAAACAATTAATTGTACTAACGTATACACTCCACGGCAAACAGAAATATCTATTATTGGGCCGGCGCAGATTTAGCAGCAGTATGCTCAAGCAAGTTTAATTAATTAATTGATAATGATTAAACATTCTACAGAAATATAGTTGAAAAATGCGTAAATCCGTGCAGGATAATACCTACATAAATGTCACCAGGACCTAAGTAAGTTATTTTATTATGTACTAGCAACCCGACCCACCCTTCGCCTATAGCCTTCCTCGATAAATGGACTATCCAAAACCAAAAGAATTTTTCAATTCGAACCAGTAGATCCTGAGATTAGCGCGTTCAACCAAACAAACAAACAAACTCTTCAGCTTAGTATAGATTTGACATTAATGTGTATGCCAATTGAGAATATTGTCATACTCACTCAAATGTCTTGCTGATTGTGGTGAGCGGGTTGAATCAATCGGTTCCCTTCAAGGTGGTTGTGCTAAATGGTGCTGATTCACGCGTCATGTTTGAAAACGGGCGCTGTCAGTTGAGATTGGTCATCTCTTAACTGCCATGGCTTTTACCTCTTCACTTACATTGTTTTCACATATAGAAGGATCAAGACCAATGTACAAAATATTGGTTTATTATGTAAAAACTTGATTAATAAAAAGAGAGTTCTTGTAATTGCTTGTTTGTTCTTCCTCATAGAGACCTACGTTTTGGAACGACCAACTAGCTTCAACTTTCTGACTAACTAAACGACTCCTTGACAATTTAAAAGGGTAAAGGGGTTTTTATTTTATATTTCATTTATTAAGGAAAACACACTATACATGGTTAACAATAGCTTACAATCTAGGTTTATTAGTGCGTAACTAACTATACGTTATCCACATGTTACATATTCGAATAAAAATTTGGAAGACCACGAGTACAATATTACTAATTAATCATACAAAATACTAATTCTAACTCTAAAATGTATAAATAATAATATGAGGATATGGTTAATTTAACTGTTTTCTCGATCATTTTTAGTAGATCACTGCGAATTTTGTTAGCTAACGAAGAAATAAATCTAATTCTGAAAAAAGAGTATTATAATTTAAATAAATTGGGGTTAATTAAAATAAATGGTTTGTCTTTGACTTAGATGAGTTTAATGTATTATATAATAACTGCTGCTGCTGTTAACTGCTCTGTTTGCGCTGACCCTAATGGTGCAGGTATAGACGCCATTATTATTATAGAGTCAACAATGAACTTCGTTAGGAGTTCAAGAAAAGTCGGACGATTGAAAAGTAAGAAAACTGTTTCTAACTAACCGTAACATATTGAAGATTACCCAGTAGAAGTTTTACTGTAATTCCGAGTTGATTGTTTAGACTTTTCTTTGCTAAAGAATAAAAGATGTACGTATTCTTTTAAATCTTAAATCTTTTACTGACTACTACTTTTGGTCGCGACTACGTCCGCGTGATTTTCACACGCATCTCTATTATTTTTTTTGTATACACGTTGGCAGGATAACGTAGCGTCCTATTACCGGTTTTTTTTTGTCACTCGTACTTTTAGACTAGGGCTATATTTTTTTTTATACCGTTAGAAAGTAGAGATTTCAGCGATCAAAAAGTCCATCGACTTATTTAAAATAGCAGATATTTTGACGTGAGGATTTTTGATTGAAAATAAGGGTGCTTTTTCGATATTAAGTCAAAATAAGGCGAAAAAAATAAATATTTTAAATCACAAAAATTGGGACAAAAAAAGAAAGTTCTCACTAAATTTGGTGAAAAAAAAATTGTAAAACATAAAAATAATAAACCAAAAACTTGTTTTTTTTTTTTAATTTTTCACATTCATTTTGAGATTATGTGAAAAAAGTGTAAACACAAAAGTTGAAGATCTTTTTATTTCCTACAACTTTGCCATTTAACTTTTTTTCTATAGGACTTGTAGTTTTGCCGGAAATCGAGATAAATCGTTTTTTACCTTTAAAAACGCACCCCCATCCACTTCCCGACCTCAGATCGCCCGTAAATTATATTTCCTTTCATATTTGTTATATTCGCTTCCTTTTCCAATGGGTATCATTCTACTATTATTTTTTGTGCTTTAAAAAAATATGGATCCTGGGGGTCTAATCTGCTAGTTTTATAATTTCGTCATTCCAACACGATCCTATTGTCATTTTGCTAAAAGTTCGTAATCTGCTAAATTCATTATGGTCGGTCATTGGCCGGTCGAATTAAAATCAATGACTGACTGCACAAAGACATTCTAATGGTAGGTCACTGATCAAAGGAACTGTCAAAATTTTAGCAGATTACCGTCTAAGTCAGTCATTCAGTTGTAATTTTGTACGAGATTGCCAGTTTGTATCATTTCTTTCAATGGCGTGTCAGTGGTTGACCATTGAAAAGTCATAATGACGCCATTATATTAGCAGATTACCAAACTTGCCAAAATCAAGAATTATGAAATCAATGATAGACCATTCTGACACTACTGTAATAGCAGACTTGAGGTCCAGGGTCTATTGTGAGGTAGTCTCTTTCTAAAGCTCGGTTTGTCACACGTCAATTTCTTATATAATTAATAATAATAACATTAGATACACAGTCCGTCCGTACTCAGTCAGTCAGTGTATCTAATGTATTAATTAAGAAATTGATATAATAATCTATATCATCGTGACATGTTTTCTTTACAAATAACAGACGAAGAAGCCTGGACTTTTGGCCGAAAGGTGTCGTATATCGACGTTTCCGAGGACGGTTACGCGACACCACGCAGCGAAACACGACGCCGACAACGTAAAGTGTTAAATTTAGTAAACGTTTAGTTGATAAGGATTCTTTATATGTATTAGTTTATGGTTGTTTAAGATTATTTGTGTATTTTTTCTATGGGCCTCCGTTGCCTGACAATAAAATTTATTATTATTATTATTATTATTATTAATAATATAATTATTTTATGGTTTGAATATTTACTTGCTGTGACCACTGCTGTATCACGCTTATTTCTTCGGGCTCCAAGGTATGATTTTGAATCTCGCTCAGATTAAAACCCAACTCACACAATGTTCTTCAGTCATTGTATATAATGTTATTGATCAGTATCTAAAATGCATGCAATGCGAAAGCAGTCGTGATCCTTGATTCAAGAGTCAAAGTTATCGTCGAACGTGATTACAAAATTATTAAAACAAAGCCAACGTCGTGCGTAAAAGAAAAACTAATTAAAACACATCCACATTATTCCACATTGAGTATAAACAACATTGACAACAAACGAAGAGTCAGATTCAATTCAGTGTTGTCACAATAACGAAAAAATAATAACGTATATCGATATGTCGGTTACCTTTTTAAATAACCGATAATTGATTTATTTTGGGTATTGTTTTTAACTTTTTTTATTTTCATTATTAGTTTTATAATTATACATATTCAATTCAATTCTTTTAATGTTTTTTTTAGTAGGATGTTCATTATAATACCAGTAAAGTCTCGTGCGTAGTCAGAGAAGGCACTATAGACTGCTGGTCATCTTCTATCTCGCTTACACAAGAAAAAGAAAAATATATACAAGATGCTTGTAAAGAAAAGAGACAGAGCTTAATATTTTTGTCCCTCATCGCGTGCCGCGTTTTTGGCTTATGTGCCTGAACAAAGTCGTTATCCAAAAGCGCAAAATGGCGAAAATACACTGCACCGTAAGTGTTCTTGGTTGTGCTTTTCTGTCCCTTTCAGCGAGCAGTAGTCTAGTGTTCTATGTCTATGGTCTCGTGGGTATGCCGTTGAGATTATTGTGTTTGTTTATAAATCGATTCAAGTCGACTGATTAATGATATACTCGTAATATGGTTTTGATGCTGGCAATATTATGCCTGCGTCAGTATCAAAAAGCTTCCTGTTTTTCCAATAGAATTATTTTTTTTAACGAATTGTTGTAAATTGTAGTGGCGCTCATTTGGAAGAAAGTAAATACATATTTTTTTATGACAAAATTATTGAATGAATTATTTTTTCTCTAGTCTAATGTTCACTGGAGGGCCTGAAATGGGCAATGTCTTTTAGGTGCATGTGAGATATAGTCAAGTCAGTCAAGAAATTTCGGAATATTCGCTGTGTTCTCCGATTGCAACGAAATGTTTGTCTCAGCTGTTATTTATTGTATAGGTGCCAGCACATCAAGCTCTACCATCATCTGCCCAGCCTTTTCCCAATTATATTGGGGTCGGCTTCCAGTCTTACCGGATGCTGAATACCAGTGTTTTACACGGAGCGACTGCCTATCGGACCTCCACAACCCAGTGACTGGGTAACACGATACCTCTTGGTAAGACTGGTTGTCAGACTTTTTGGCTTCTGACTACCCATAACAACTGCCAAAGATCTACAAATTACAGCAGGGACCAACGGCTTTACTTGCTATCCGAGGCACGGTGGGAACTCGGTATGAAAGGGTTGATCACCCGTCCACAGACCGATCGCGGCTAGCGTAGCTTAACCTTTGACCGATCGACCTGTACGGCATTAACGTAGCCATGAGCTCCTCACATCAAGCCCTACCAAACTGTGAATTTTTCCGAATTGAATATAAACCTTATATTTTGTAATAAAGTTGAGAATCTATCAAATAATTTTGACAGATTGTTATAGCTTGATGTGCTGGTCTCTGTAATTTTACCTCGTTAATTTAATATAACTGTCACAGTCATTCAGCTTAAGTAATTAATTAATCGTAAAAACTCCTATTCTTATAGACGGCGTATAAAGCCCGTCACATACGTAGCTATAATATATATTATAGCTAGCCGCCACACCCGGTAGCTATAATATTATAATATATTTTTGCCCTTATTACGTCTGCGGTCGTCGTTTGTTTCACATTTTTGAATATAATAATATGCCTTGCTATATCTGTCCACATATTTTGGTGACGTAATAAAGATATATATATATTATAGCTGAGTCTGTGGTCACTCAAACATTACTATATATATCGTAATATGCCTTGCTATTAATTATATGAATATAAATTATAGCTACGTCTGTGACGGGCCAATCAAAAGAGTTCGGTGTTTATTTTTTAAATTACAATATTTTAGGTCTAATTTTGCATAAATAAAATTAGGCGCTCGCTTAGGTATGTAATTTATTTAGAAAATGGACCTCAGATGTGCAGATCTTGTAAATTATCATGTTTATATATTACTATTTAGATTTAGGCAATAGTCACTTACAACATGAATATTTCATATCAAACAATAAAATTACTTATCTTCTAGTGCTTTAAACGCCTTTACTTAAACTTTATTTGTACTTAAATATAAATATTTAAGTTGGCTTGACGCTACATAAAGTACCTATAGCTTGATGCTCATTATAATAAAACAGAGACTAAAATATAAGGTTTCACCCGCGTTATAATATAATACTTTGAGAAATATTATAATGATTTATCGCGTATTCTGCCTCTGCGTCCCCTTGTCGAGAAATATGATTTTCTTTCGTAAATTAGTAGGGAATCGCTGTCGTTTGGTGCCGACCTTTATAAACTGCTGGGAAGCGTCAAAGGAGACAAAAAAGATATCGCTTAATGTATTTTTCATGGCTTCAGTAGAAAGCGTAGACTAGTTTCGGTTCTCATCATTCACGTTGAAGCTTCTTGAACAGAAGGGTAGTGTTTCTTTTGTTAAAACATTTGACGTTAATGTGATGTATTGCCTAGCTAGATCATGGGTTAACCGACAGACGATCAAGTAAACGAGGGCACCGGTAGGTACTGTAGAGGCTGCATGTGTGCCATTAACTATATGGTATAAACACTCTGCATGCTTATGCTATTTAACATAGCAAATTATTATTATTATTTTGTATTTAAAAAACGTTGCCCCACTAGTAATTTCTCCTGTGACGTGGGTGCGTTTACAAACATAAACTCACATACACAAACAGCCAGACCCGGAACAACTATCTGTGGGCCATACAAATATTTGTTCCTTGCGGGAATCGAACCCGCGACATGCCGCGTAGCAGTCGATCGCTCAACCACTGCGCCAACCGTGTCGCCATAATAGCATTAGCATAATAATATATGCATAATAGCATAAGCATGCAGAGTATTTAAACTGTATAGTTAATGGCATCTGCCTGTTAAATTCATGCAGCCTCTACAATACTCACCATAGTCTAATTAAACTATAAATAGAACAGGCATACCTACTTAGTTAGCATAACTAATTAGCCCCGTAAGGAAGTTCTTTACTACTCTTGAAAAAAAGTACCAAGAAACGGTCATGTGGGGTTATTGAGTTATAAATCTGATAACTAGCGTATATAGGAGGTTGTGGTCCTCGACAGCGGTACCAAATGGTCTGGAAAGGCATATTTATTGCGTAACACACATTACGAAGAGAGAAAGTTTGTCTCTGATAATCCCGCAATCTATAGATTCGATATAAAACTCTTTGTTATTACTTTATTACCATCGTTCATTACTTTTGTGTTCTTCGACACTTTATTGTTAGGTTGGTAAGTTAGCGTATATAATGCTAGTGGTTATGTAAGTAATTAATGTTTTTGTGTTCAATATATTATTTTGCAAAACGTTGATGATTAAACAGATAATTATAGAGATAGAAATACTTTTCGCCATCACAATATCTAGTTAGGAAAAGTCATTAGGATTGAGGTGTTAATTCCCTACATTGATAGCTAACATTTTCAATAGTGGTTTAGTAAACCATCGATTTATTTAAAAAATACTGAAAATTTACCCATCACAAAATACTCGCGAGTCTATTAGTTATTACTTTGAACAGCGCTCACTTTGTCAAAGTTTGCAGCTTTTGCTAAACTAATACTATAAGTGAATAATGTCGAAGGTTCCTTGTTTTCCTTTAAGGAAATATTTAATGTAGATACTGGGAATTCTCCTTTAGTTTAGCACCGTATAAGTAGATGCATAAGGCGCTAACAAGCGACTTTTGCAGATTTTAAACTGACAATCACGTCAAAATGTGTACTGTAAATGATTTGAAAAAATGTTAAACTAGAACAGTCTCTTAATCATTTAGTATGTAAATATTGTTGATTAAGTTCATATTAAATAGTTTAATTAAATCGTGAAAATGTGTCTGACGCGGACAAAACATTGATAATCACACAAAATCTACCAGGAATATTGAAACGAAACTTTTACTATCTTACAGATATCTATCTTTGAGTATACGCCTTTTTCTTTTAAATTAAAGAATACTATCTTTTATTTAATTTTTTCGACTAAACTTTGAGAATTTTGGACACAGCGCATACGATTCTCTGGTCGCTCAAGGTCGCCGGCGGATATCGTCGCCATAAGTACCTAGTGCAGGTTTGCCCTTCACATTTTTCGCATTGCTTAAATTTGCATTAAGTATGTGCGCGATTAGTTAGGCGATTTCTCCGGCAAATGTAAACTGATTTTAAAAATTCTTTTTTTTATGAATAGGGGTGGTCCCATATAAATGTTATCGAAATTGATTCAGTACTTTTTGAAAAAATCAATAAATACCCGAAGATTTTATATAGACGACGTTTCAGTTTTTTAAATCTTTGGAGTAGTTAACTTTCAATCTCTGTTTCAACTGTGTTGCCGTTTCTTAATAGATTTTAATGAGAAGGAGGTACTAAAAAGCGGAAAATAAAAAGCTTATTACACAAAAGACAACCGCCTTCAACAACTAAAAAGTGAAAAATAACTTTAGCACGTTTTTTTATTATTTTTTAGTTATTTCGCTTAGTTATTTTTCACTTTTTTAGTTTTTGAAGTCGGTTGTCTTTTTTGAAAAAACCTTTTTTTTTAAACTGCCACTTAGTCTGCGTCCACGTGGCCGACATTCATGCACGCGAACGAAAACTTATAACGTATTTTTCTGAAAGGTATTCATGGGTCTAAAAATCTGTTCTAAAAGATACCTAAATACAAATATACCTAGCGATAAAATGGGTAATATAACATGTAATTTCTTACAACTACAAAAAAAATCTCTTTTAGTAGGTAATTCCGGCTACTTAGTAAGTTTCCACCCGTGTTTTATATTAAGATAAATGGTTCTGTGATCTTGCGGGAAACCACCAGGTAATTTGTACTTATTGTAATTTGAAAACTTCGTAACACTAAGTATGTACAGTCAACAGCAAAAGTAGATGATCAAAATCAGAAATTCAATACTAATTTACTAACACTAATTTATATCATTTATTACTAGTTTATTTATTAAAAGTATGTGATTGTCACACACATACTTTTGAATCACTTCGACGCCACACAGTTCTGACGCGAACTCCGTTCATTAGTATTGAATTTCTGATTTTGATCATCTACTTTTGCTGTTGACTGTACATGTTTATGTGTACTTTCAGCTTTCAGAATTGTAGACGGAAAACGTTTTGTGGCCGCAGAATTTAAAGCCAGGTGCTTTACTGCCATGACATCGATATTTAATGATTCTGCGTAATTTTACAAACTTCCTGCGACTAAAAATCCAGGAAAATAAAATATAACGGTTATGAAAACAACCTTAACTTCGAAAGTATTGGAAAATACTTATTTATGTACGGAAGCTGAAGCGGGTTGAAAGCGATCAGGCACTGCATGAATAAAATATGTACCTACGTTCTAACACCTTCATATAAATCTCTCTAAAAATATAACGTTCAGTATATTTGTAACATCTGCGAGGTTCGCTCGGAAATAAGTGCGAAATATTAAATTAGGTAATTCCAAGTGTACACAAACGATTACTCTTGCTAATTGCTCTAGAATTTCGGTCTGGAGAAGCGAGCATCCGCCTTTGAATCCCTTCTGTTCCCCCACCTCCCCTCTGGTCCAGTTTTCATTTTATTAAAGCACTGGTGGTCCAATTAAGGGGGAATTATCGCGGCATCAGCCACGGAGGCCCGAACAACAACAAGATTACTATTTCGTCTCGGTTCATGTTGCGACGAACAGTCGCGTTTAATTTATTATTGTTTCTAAAATTACGACACTGAATTTATTAAGGAAATCAGTTTTCAGAAGGAAATTGTTTTAATTGGTGAATTGTGTATAAGAGTATCATTTTGTTATCATAAATAACGTAAAATTCTAGATTGAATGACCTACCTATATAAGATACAAAAGTATAATAAATAAATACTGTATACAAGAGCTATTTGAAGAAAAGCTAAAACAACTAGGTACGTTATTATTTTTATACATTTTGCGCAAATATGAAAATAATACTTGAGCACTTAGCGTAAATGATACAACTAAAGCCTGCAGTAAATTAAATACAGCTAAAAAAAGAACCTTTGGAAAAGCTAAATGAAAGGCCGATTTTTATTATAAAAAAAGCTTTTTACAAAAAGACAACCGCCTTCAAAAAGTGATAAATAACTTTAGCACACACATTGACTTTAGTTTCGAAATTCAGTGGCTTTGTTCTGTTTGTTGTTTTGTATTGCCACCGACTTCCGAAACTAAAGTCAATGTGTGTTCTGTGCTAAAGTTATTTATCACTTTTTGAAGGCGGTTGTCTTTTTTGTAAAAAGCTTTTTATTTTCCGCTTTTTAGTACCTCCTTCTCATCCAAATCTATTAAGAAGAGATTGAAAGTTAACTACTACAAAGATTGATGAAACTAAAACGTCGTCTATGTAAAATTTTTGGGTATTTGTTGATTTTTCAAAAAGTGCTGAATCAATTTCGATAAAATTTATATGGAACACCCTTGAAGCATACCCTATCCATAAGAAAAAGAATTTTCAAAATCGGTTTACGTTTGCCGGAGAAATCGCGTAACAAATCGCGCACATACTTAATGCAAATTTAAGACTTATACGGTTTTCTCATGGATGCCATTGTCAGAACTGGACCAAAATAAAATGGGACCACACCGGAAGCACTAGCTTCCAAATAAAAAATGAATCATCAAAATCGGTTCACCCAGTCCCGAGAAATAAGGTAACAAACATAAACAAAATAAATAAATAAAAAAAAAAATAATAAAAAAAAAATAATAAAAAAAAAATAGACGAATTGATAACCTCCTCCTTTTTTGAAGTCGGTTGAAAATACGCAATCACAGCCATTTATTCAAAATAATAAATGGTCCTCATCGTCCTGAAGTACCGTTATGAATAAAATGTACAATAAAATAAAAGTATCATTTTCTTTCGAATGTGTTTTGATATGAGAGTGAAATATGATAGTATTAAATAAAATAAAAGTTAAACTTTAATGGCTTCACATAATTTTATTTTGAACATAGTGGCCATTAGTTGTCAATTCAATTACAAAAAAGGTTACAGACCTACATTTTTTAATTTGCATCATTTTATTTGTGGAATAACGTCTGACAGTTTTTATTTGGAAAAACTGTCAATAATTCTAAATTTAATTGGGGCGGATTTGACCAAACGCCATGTAATACCTATAACGAATCACAAAAGCAGAGTAGCCTAAACTAGGCTGCTGTTGCTCTAGAGTTGATGAATGAATGATGAATGACATGTGTAATGTAAGTACGACCTACAGTTGTTTAGAAAGAGGAACGCAAGATTTTATGTTCTCATAATTTTGCCGGTTTATAATAGTGTCAACTGTCAATGATATTTACACGAGGCGTCATCGTTCGGAGTCGGTGTCGGAGTTTAGTGCTTTACGTTCGGATCTAAAAGTAAGAACCCAGGAAGCCTATATTTTTTTCTGCAATCAGGCCGAAAAAAATATACGTATGAATCCGCGTCAGTTCTTTTTTTTTTTTTTTTTTTTTTTTTTTTTTTTTCCTGTTTAATCGGCGATCAGTCGCAAGACTATAAGCAGATGGGTTGTTCGAGTATGACGTTTAGGCGAGGAGACCAGTGTCCCGTCTGCCTTTTTAGAGCACATCCTTCCTTTTCAGCCTTTTCACCGTCAGGGAAGGTTTTAAGAGATCACTGGCCAGGGTATTTGGATGAACCGAGAGCCGATCAGCGTATTTTTTTTTGAAGTTTTGAATTTCAGCCTGAACAGTGGGAACGCCAAGATATTTGTGGATCTCATCGTTTCTGGAGAACCACGGGGCACTTGTGATGGTACGCAGAATGTTGTTTTGGACACGTTGGATGTACATGACATTGCTCTTACTGGCAGAGCCCCACAGTGGGATTCCGTAAGTCCATATAGGTTTCAACACGACGTTGTAGATTAATAGCTTGTTATCAGCAGATAGGACAGAGTTTCTGCCCATAAGCCAGTACAAGTTTCGGAATTTATAATTTAATTCATCCCGTTTCCTCTTTATGTGATAGGTCCAGGTGAGTCTTCTGTCTAAATTAAAGCCCAAGTATTTAACATTCGCACAATCTGGAAGAACATCGGAGCCAAACTTGACGGGAGGGCAATTTCCCCTTCTTAAAGCGAATGTGATATGGTTCGATTTTTGAGCACTTGCCCGGATGCGCCACTTTCTCATCCATGCACAGGTCTCGTTTAGTAGATGTTGGAGCTTATCACTGGCCTTTGCTGGTACGACATCACTTGCGAGGTAGGCTACATCATCAGCGTATGTCGCTACGGTCACGTCTTCGGATACCGGTAAGTCTGAGGTAAATATATTATAAAGCACGGGACCGAGTACGGAACCCTGTGGGACGCCGGCTTTGATTTCTCGTAGCGTAGATCTGGCATCTCTCTGTTTCACTTGAAAAAGCCTGTCTTCGAGGTAGGACTTGATGATGAGGTAGAGAGAATGTGGAAGTTTGTCCTTCACTTTCCACAGTAACCCTTTGTGCCAGACTCTGTCGAATGCTTGCTGAACATCTAGGAATGCCGCCGAGCAGTACATTTTCATTTCAAAACAGCGTCTAATCTCGTGGTGGACCCGGTGCATTTGCTCAATTGTGGAGTGTTGTTTCCGAAAT
This sequence comes from Charanyca ferruginea, assembly GCA_947361185.1. Classification (NCBI taxonomy): domain Eukaryota; kingdom Metazoa; phylum Arthropoda; class Insecta; order Lepidoptera; family Noctuidae; genus Charanyca; species Charanyca ferruginea. Next base: position 10,871,286 of record OX376059.1, on the reverse strand, counting down.
CCAAACTGGTGCTTGGGAATAATGTCAGAACTGTCCATGAGTTCTTTTAGGCGGACTAGGAAGATTTTTTCCCATAATTTCGAGAGAATTGGTGTTAAACTTATTGGACGATATGATGATGCTTCATGGGGAGACTTTCCGGGTTTATGAATCATTAGGATTTCCGATACTTTCCAGATTTTAGGAAAATATGATGTTCGTAGAGTTGCATTGAAAAGTGAGGCAAGAAATGTTATGCATTTTCTAGGTAGGTTTTTTAAAATAACGGGAGTGATTAAATCAAATCCGGGGGCCTTGTTGGAATTTAGTCGTCTGATTTCCCTCGCGATTTCCTTTGGGGATGTGGGTTTGAGTGGCAGGCACAGCTGGAGATCCTGGCTGAGTAAGTCATCAATGTATGATTCATCGCCGCCATCATTCGGCTTGAATACGTTTTCCAGATGGATTGCGAATACTTCTGCTTTCTCAGCATCTGTTCGAGCCCATGAATTTGAGTGTTTGAGGGGATGGAGATGTTCTTGTGGCTTTCCGATGGATTTAGTAGCTTTCCAAAGAGATGTTTCACCCTTTCCCTGGGGTGACAAGCTTTCTAGAGTATTACGAAACGAAGTGTTTGCGGATTCCTGTAGTAGCGCTTTCAGTTGTTTCGCAGCTTGGTTGAAGGCTGTTTTATCTGTAGGATGGTGAGATTGATGCCATATTCTTCGTAGTCGCCGTTTTTCTACGAGGATTGATTTAATATCTGCTGGTTGAGATGACATCGCTGGAAGGCGAGTTAAGCAGGGTGAGTTTTTCCATCCAGATACCTGAATCAGGTTTGTGAGGTACTCGCAAGCGTTGTCAATATCTTCTGGAGTTTTCATGGGAATGTTTAACTGGATATTTTCATCCAAGAAACTACGAAACCCCTGCCAGTCAGTCTTTCGATTACATAAGGAGTCCGAAGGCTCAGCATATAGGACTGAGGTGCTCAATGTAAGAATTACCGGCGTATGATCAGATGATCCATCAAGGCTCGATTCTACGGAGGAGTAAAGATGACCGATCCCTTTGGTTACAAAAAAGTCAAGCAAATCCGGAATTTTGTTTTGATCACTTGGCCAGCTCGTCGGTTCTCCAGTGGATATTGGTGTAAGGTGGAAAGCATCTAGGCAGCTTTTAAGTGATCGGCCTCTTGGCAGGGTCATACGGGAACCCCAGAACGTATGCTTTGCATTCCAGTCCCCTCCGGATATGAATTTGTTTCCAAGTCGAGAAAAGTAGTCTTCAAACATTTGCTGAGTGATTTTGTGTTTAGGTGGACAGTAAACGGCGGACAATGTAATCGGGCCTGCACGATCATCCAATCTGATGGTAGTAGCCTGGATATGTTGTGTGGCGTATTCCTCCAATACAGTGTGCTTAAGGTTTGATCTGATTACTATTGCAGTACCCGCATGAGCTTTGCCATCACCAGGATGAGGCGTGAAGTAAATTTTGAAGCCTTTCATTCGGTAACAATTATTTTTGGAGGCATGGGACTCGGAAACTAGAACTATGTCAAGTTTATTACTCTTGATCACTTCTTCAAGTTCTAGTATGTTCGGCGATAGTCCATTGATGTTCCACGTTGCGATACGTAAAGGTACTATGAATGTAGTTTGGACACAACGGTTGTCAATAGGTTCAAGAGGGTACCTATCTGTTGAATGAGTTGATCTATCTTTTCAGATTGGATTATTAGAATTTGTTCGATGCTTTTTTGTTTAGGGTTGTTTTCTGTTTCTGAGTCAACACCAGTGCTGAGTCTATTTGCTGCGATATCAGAGTAGCTCCTTTTATCACGGAGTTGAGTGGAATTAGGTAGTAATAAGGATTTGCTGGGGTGGCCATTTGATTCAGTTGGTTTAATTTTGTTTGACTCGTTCGTAGGAGGTCGAAGAGGATGTTTTTTATTCTGGTTTGCCTTTCTGGACGAGATCTCCAGGTAGACTTGACAGCCTTTATAGTTAGCAGGGTGGTCACACGAGCACAGGGCGCACTTGGCAGGAGTGTTGCGATCTTTCTTTGAGCAGTCTGCAGTTTTGTGACCTTCCCCGCATTTGACACATCTATAGGGCCGCATGCAGTTGTTTTTGGAGTGGCCGTATTGCTGGCATCGCTGGCATTGGACAATTGTTTTAACTTTTCGAGGGTCTTCTATTGTAACTCGCTGGTGGTAAATATACTCTATATTTTTAACTGCTTTGTTATTTCCGTTTGGTTCCAAATTGACGAAAAATGTAAAGGATGGAATTTTGTCTGGACCATAACGGGCATTGATGATTTCTCCGCGAACTTTATTACCAGTAGCTTCTATCGCGTCGATTATTTCACTGTGAGGTGTAGTATAGTGTAGTTTTTTTATAACTATACGATATGCCTTCTTTTCTTTTTGTGTGAAGGTATGACCTATCAAGCCTTTGGCCCTTATCGCCGATATTACATCCTTGTAGGTTTCTGGGCAATCAACAAGGACTCTGAGCAAGTTTTTGTTCACAATTTTTATTTTAAAGAGTTTAGAGTCACATACCGATTCTATAAGTTTTGACAGTTCATTCACGTCTTCTATTCCATATAGAACAATAGGAGGAGGTTTATTCGTTCTCAGGTTTGGAGTGTCGTCATTTTGGTATTCAGATTGGTCTAAAGTTAAGGATGTAAACCTGTTTGACACTTCGACGGGAGTGCTGTTTGGTGGAGAATCGCTAGTTCTTTTCCGCTTGTTAGAACCTGGCACTCGCTGCCAGGGTGGAGGTACTTGCTGGTTAGACGAGTTGTCAGTTAGATCCACTATGTCTCTAGATTTTAGTTCTGGTTGGTTGAGTTCAGGATTAGACATATCGCTTAGGGAAGCTGAGCGTGGTCTATTAAATAGTCCTGGATGAAATACTTGTTGAGTTAGGGTTTTTTTGTTTGTTTTGGTTGAGATATTTTGGTTGGATTCATTCATATTTGTTCCCACGAGAAGGGTCGAATTAAACGGTCGCTTACAGGGTGACGCCCATTCCCATAAGAAGGCGCATTTCAACGATGTTAGCCTGTCACATCGAGGTTGGTGCTAAGAACTGGACTCCCTCCAGCCATTCATCCTCTCGGCGCAGTCATCACCTTAGGATTAGGGTAATTATTTTATTGAGATTTTCTTCCTCGCGGTCCAGGCGGTGAAGCCAAGGCCCCCAGCCTTACAAACATGACTGTAAGGACCGGGTTGTTGAGGTCATTTCCTACCTTCAACAAGAACAAGCTTGTTAGGCTTGTTGGTTCGGGATATTTACTACCGCCCGAAACTCGGCGTAGTTGCTCATTTAGCACCACCCAGGGGACACGTGTAGGGTGGATCTTTGATGGAGCGGATGGTATCTCCTACGGACGCGAGCAACTTTGTCCCCCCGCGTCAGTTCTGGCAGCATGTTTCTAGCCTCAGATCAAAGGGTGGTTTCGAACCCATTATTGTACACAATGGGGAAACTAGTTCTGGTGTTAGAGCGGCTGAAGCATTCGCTCGCTACTTTGCTAGCGTGTTTCTGTCTGACACACCCGAGTTGAACCCATCGCACCTAACTGTGAGAAATGAGAGCGTCAATATACCTCTTCCTGTCCTTACTCCTCAGGATGTAAATAAGGGCATAGCCAGATTGAAATCCTGTAGCTCGATTGGCCCTGATAATGTTCCTGCCTTTATACTAAAGGGCTGCCGTGATATCTTGGCGGCACCTCTCTGTCACATCTTTAACTTGGCCCTCCAGTCCGGCGTATACCCTGAGCAGTGGAAAATCTCGCGAGTCATCCCCATCCCTAAAACTAGAGACAAAAAAACTGTTGAGGAACACAGACCCGTCGCTATCCTGCCTACCATTGCAAAGACTTTTGAGCACATACTCCACGCACTTATCTACAAGAGGATTAATGCGCTTCTTTCAGATGCCCAACACGGTTTTCGCCCAGGTCGCTCCGTAAACACAAATCTACTGATCCACACTGACTATATCTCAAGCGGTTTGGACGTCGGTAGGCAAGTCGATGCCCTCTATTTTGACTTTCAGAAAGCGTTTGACAAAAGTCGATAACGATATACTCTTGTCAAAGTTAGGGGCCATGGGATTCTCATCCAATTATCTTAATTTTTTCTCTGACTACCTACGGGATCGTAAGCAATTCGTCAGACATGGCTACTTCGAGTCCAAGCCCTATAACACTCGCTCTGGCGTGAGTCAGGGATCCGTGTTGGGGCCGCTGTTGTTCCTCATCATGATCAACGACCTTGTCAAAAAGGTTAAGTTTGCAAAATGCGTGCTATATGCGGACGACCTAAAACTAGTTGCTCACATCAGAACGGAGGAGGATTGCAAACTCTTGCAAAGGGATATTGACGCTATCTACGAGTGGAGCATTCTAAATAAGCTGTTCTTTAACACAAATAAGTGCTACGTCATGACATTCGGTCGAGGATTGCGACCAATTCATTTTGACTACACCTTAGGTGGAGAAAAAATAACTCGAGTCACCAAAATAAAGGACCTGGGAGTGACCTTCGACCGCTGTCTGACTTTCAGAGATCACATTTCCACCCTTGCGAAAGAATCTTTCAGGCGCTTAGGATTTGTTTTGCGGAATGCTCGTGACTTTCACAACCCTCATGTTTTTAAGTTACTGTACACCACTTTAGTTCGCAGTAAGCTGGAGACCAGCAGTTGTGTCTGGCACCCCTATACTGCAGCTCAAACACTTATGCTTGAGAAAGTGCAGAAAACTTTTTTAAGGTATCTTTACAAAAGAATTTTCTACTTCTACCCTTTCATGTACCCTACAAACTATATCCTAGGGGCTTTAGGTTTCAACTCGTTGGAGGTAAGAAGAGGCCTTGATCAGCTCACGGTAGCCTGTAAGACGCTTAACGGTCGTATTGACTGCCCTGAGCTCCACGACCTTTTTTGTCGATTATTTGTACCCGACAAATACATCGGCCACCGCCAAAGTCGCCGACACAATCTGTTTGCGCAACTGCCGTGCAGAACGGTCGCCAGAGCTGAATCGCCTGTGTGTCGTACCTTAAGGATGCTCAATGCCCTCCTGACGCCAACCCTGAATGTGATCTGTTTGCGGACGAATGGAGTAAAATTAAACGCGTATGTCTGATATTCTGTGAGAAACAGTATGCGAGGGTGTCCACTGTTCCATGTTAGTAAGTAACGAATAGAAAATAGAAAATAGAAAAGCTGCTTTGTATAGTTTAATTACATTGATATTTTATCGAGTGTTTCTATGTTAATTGATGTAAGTGGTATATTACCGTGTTAATTAACTATAAAATAAATAAATAATTAAATCGTTAGTCATTATCAGCTGGCGCCAATGGCCGCCATTTTATTTATCTCGGATAACTTGTTTAATAAAGGCATTTTGGTAGTAGGTAGTAGTCCAGATTTAAAATTTGGCGATTTTATTCTGAGATTTAGCCCAAAGACATTTTTTTATCGGAACCCATGATACAAATGGCCGAGATTGGTGCTTGCTGTTGATTAACTTCAGACTATCCATTTTTAGTTATAGGCACTTCTTCTTACTCCGACTCTAGAATTAAAGGAGAATGACCAAACTAGCCCAAAAATTGCAAAAAAACTCCAAGGTGTGCCCTCAGATTTACCACATAGCTCGTTTGAAGATCAAGTTAGAGGGGATCAAATGCAACATTTTCTTCTATTGAACCAGAAAAATCTGTCCCACAGAAACATAGATATCAGCCAAAACGTGATTTTAAGAAAAAGTTGCCCATTCCACTTTTAATATCATTTCGACCGAAAGACATAGGTATGCCGTTTACACAAGGACCTACAAAGCAAGGCTAATCGAATCTAATATTCTGCTCGAGTAGAATTGGGGTACAATATCCTGTGGCTACTGTATCTGTGGGAAATAAGCATTTATTATTAAACTGACTTCAATTGCCTCGGTTCATCCGTTACACAAGAATTTACATACCTATATTCATCGGACTAATCGGTATGTGATATGCACACTGACTTGCTTGTTTTGGCTACAGATATGTTTTCTTTACTTACACATTAACATAGATATATTTTTCGTAAACTGGCGATGCTCGATGTACGAAGGCGAGAGTGGGGATAGACTGAGAGATCCATAAGTCATCAATACCCTAACCCATCATGAACTGCTTAGAAATTGCCCTTAATTTGCAGGTTAGTTTGAAATGAAGGGCTCTTACGCACGAGCGGCATGTTGCCAACGGCAGAGGTAACTGCAGCCGTCGACGAGCCAGCTGTAGCCGGTAGCATGCCAAGTTCAAAGATTAGCGGCCGCCGTCGTCGTCGACGTTTGAAGTTGGCATGTCGACTGGTGCAGTCGACGCGTTGGCGACTGCCGCTGATGCGTGTCGACGGCTGCAGTTACCTCTGCCGTTAGCAACATGCCGGTCGTATCTAACGGCCTGGCCACAGCTAACAGCGACGCGAATTGCGGCGCGACTGGAGTCGCGGCGGGCGGCGCGATTTGCGATGGTATGCCACAGCTCGACTAGCTGCGACCGCGACGGTAGCGGTGAACGTATTTAGATAACTATTAAAATTGCCCTATCAAAAGTGGCACAGTATTGCCTGGAATTAAGTGTGTTCTTAGCACAAGATATCATTCAGTCAAGAATAGGAGTGCACCCAGTTAACCAGAAAACGAGAGAATTTAACAAATTTCACAATCTTTATTATGAATATAGGAACTACTCCGATGAATTGTTTTTTTTTTTCGTCCCAAAATTTTTTTATAACATGCTTGTATTTATATATTTTTGGTCTACTCAGTATTTCAGTAATAAATTGATCCGTATCCATTATTTATATAAGCTCAACGCGCGATAAAAACAAAATTATTGGTTTCGGTCGCGCGAATCCAAATGCGTCCACCGATGCCGCCGCGCGCGCCGCTCTGAGCTGTGGCCACCTCGATACTCGCTAGTACATTTGTTTCACTCGCCCGGCGCGCAGCCCGTCGTCCGCCGCCGCGATTCGCGCGATACTCATCGCCCCGCAAGTCGCGCCGCAATTCGCGTCGCCGGTAGCTGTTGCATACTTCATAATAATTATGTTGTCTACCATTTGTTTTCAGCGCTCACCGCTTGACGCCCCGCAAGTCGCGCCCAATTCGCGTCGCTGTTAGCTGTGGCCAGGGGGTAAGAGCTCTAAGTAACAGCGATACTCTTTTTCGTACACAAGTATTTGAAAGGGGTTTCGTCTTGATACTCTACTTTCATTAAAATTGAAAACTTCACATTCTCCAAGCTTTTCTCCAAAAATATATTGGATTGGGCTTTCAAGTTACAGTACAATCCCTTTAAATCTCTTACATTTTCCGAAACAAATTCCTGTCGTTCAGTTTCCGGTCTAAGTATTTCTTTTTATTAAGACGACACTCTTCGCTTACAGGTCATCTATACAGAAATAATGACGAGTGACAATAAATGGTCCTTTGAAAGATGTCCTTCGTTAGGAATGTTTTTCAAAGGTCTCCGATCAAACGCACCGACGTTGTTTGACGTGAAACGCGTCAAGTCGTCAACTAATTTTAGCGGAGCTTAGTGTGGGGGGGAGGTTGCGGAAGGGGAGGGGGAGTGACGAGGGTCCATCAGATAAACGCCTCGATGGCCAGCACCGGTGTTGTGAAGCGCCTTCCTGCCTGTTCACACGGTATAGTGATAGCATAGGGGGTGTGTACGGCATTATCGTTAGTGAACGCTAAACATAGACATCCATTATCACGCCTACATTATCGCCGAGCGGAAACAATATAAACTTCTCTCTGTAATAAGACTAAGCAAGAGCCGGAAAATGAGATAAAATCCAATTTCCGACAGAAAATTAATTAGATCCCAGAACAATTAAGTCGTTGAGATGATTAACGTGAATTAAATCTACGAATTTCGGATTTTGGTACACTATAACAATGAATATTAAACAAGCTAGAAGGAGGTACCTACCTCAGCTTTTATTCAGAAATAATTTCTCCAACATATCTAACCAGTCAATAGCAATTCCAAAAATAAATATCTCTATTTTTCTGTTGAAGTAATATAATGTGGCAGACACTTTTTTGAGTGCTCCTGTGTTCCCTCAAACTGTTTATAATAACTATACGTAATAAAAAAAAACATCAAAAATGATAGACGATTTATTGTCCTATAATTCCACGTGGATGCTTACCGCTTTTTTCTCCCCCACCCCAGATCTGCGGAATATTGGGCTCTTGAACGGCCGTAAAATAAAAAAGATACCCCTGATGAGACCCATAAAAGGGACACCTTTACTTAAGTAAATAACATGTATATACATACTATATATGAACTGAGTACTTAGTTTATTTTCAGAAGAAAACGGATCTCTAGTTCAATAAAAAATATAAGTGTGTAGCCAACTGGATATAGTGGTGGTGGTTTCATATTAAAGATATAAAGTTAGGTGGAATATAAAAGGATATTTTTTATAGCAATGTCCCAATCTCAGTCGTAAAGCAAGCGAAGGTCGAATCATCCATTGAAAACAATGCCTACATATATATTTTATTTTGTATAATTTCTTCTTTCATTATTCACTCAGTTTCTGGTAGATTCCTCTTTTTACACAACCTACGTACAGGATGTAGGTACCAGAGAATAAGACAAAATATACATAAGTAACAAATAATCATGGCTATCAATCTTTGAAATCCAATAACTTCCCGTCGCAATGAAAAAAAATCTTTATTATTGGAAGATGATCGTATAAACGGATAAAGATACCTTGGAACTTTTTCCTCTCGTCACAGGTACTTTCCTACCCCCTAAAAAATCGTCTTAAAGTCTAAAAATACGTCACGGGCAGAATGAGATTTACCAATAAGTATAAAACTTTTGCTCATTGTTATTTCAGCGTAGGTCGACGTGAAAAGTTAAAAGTTAAGATACCTACCTGCCATACAAACTATCTGAAAACACGTATCAGTGTCTGAAATGTTGTAATACAGTAAAAGCTCACTGAAAGCTAACATTTACCAAAAAATATGTGAATTTCAGCCAGGAGATAGGAATATCTACTCGTATAACTGACTTCGGGGTATAAAATTCTCCGGCGGAAACTGAAAAGTCATTACATTTTTGTATCGTTTCGCCGTCTTCGTTTTATTCGGTTATACAACAACTTTTATTTTGTTTCCACTTTGAATTTTTCTAACATCTTTAGCGTATGCCGCAGAATATTTGAAAAAGGAAAGGACTCGGTCGGTATTAAATCAATAGCGTGCGTTGATTTATGGTTTGGGGCACTTTAGGTACCTAAGTACTAACCTACTTAAAATGTTTTGGTAGCGCCACTTCCGTGTCAAACCCTTGCACGAGGGTGTACGAGATTACCCGCCACTATAATTGTCCTAGTTTGATACGTACACACTAAGTCAGTTTATGCGCCTACCTACTTAATAGTAATTGCAGGACTCCCCTTCTATTGTAGGTACTAACAACAAGAATTTTCAAAGTCATTATTGTTAGGAATAATTTCAAACTTGAAAAAGCTTTTCTTATAATTTCGGCCAGCGCAGCACACGTGAAAGTCGAAATGATTTTTTTGCCTGAAGCGAGACTGAAAATTGAGCGGCCGAAAAATTACTACGGTGCTCAAAGATGAATAGCGATGTGAAAACTTTGAATGTGGGCAGTGGCTGTTATATTTCGTTATTTTATAATTCATTGTAATATTAACAGAAGCATTCGCTCCAACCAAACCATGTGAATAAATACCTAATGAACCGTAATAATAATTCAAGATCTTTCCAAGCAATAAAATTACATAAAAATAATTATCTTTTAGAAATCTAGATAATTAATTTTACCTTTTCTAGGTTTTTTACATATCTAATGAAAATTTTACTAAGTTAGGATCGTATAGCAAATTTTACGTCTTGAAGCTGTATATATTAGGAGCTTAGAATAATAACGCATAGAAGGATAGTCTCATACACGATCCCTACAAAAAAACCGGACAAGTGCGAGTCGGACTCGCACACCGAGGGTTCCGTACAAATTTGCAGGTACTATCGCGGACTTAACCGCCTGCTCAGTTTTTTTTCCCGCTCAGCGCCTGCGAAGTCAACGGGGCGGGGTAGAGAGCGCTTCTATCTTTTGAGTGCAAGCAAAAATGAACTTAGTGGTGGTCAGGCGGGTGTGTCCACGATAGTACATATCAATATCCATACTTTAATCCATACTAATATTATAAATGCGAAAGTAACTCTGTCTGTTACGCTTTCACGATGAAACGGCTGAAACGATTGTGATGAAATTTGGTATGAGGATAGCTTAAACCCCAGGGAAGGACATAGGCTACTTTATAATCAGCGACTTCGTCTGCATGCACTATAACCGACATTCACGCGGACGAAGTCGCGGGCAGAAGCTAGTTAATATTATAAATGAAAAAGTAACTCTGTCTGTAACGCTTCCACGATGAAACGGCTGAACTGATTTTGATGAAATTTGGTATGAAAATAGCTTGAACCCTGGCAAAGCACACAGAGTACTTTTTAATTCGGAACTTCGACTGCATTCGCGATAACCGACATTCACACGAACCAAATCGCGGACAAATGCTCGTTATAAATAAAGAATATATTTTTTTTATGATTTAATTACAAAATGTATAGTTTTAAGACCTTTTCCTGTATTTATAGTATAAGACGATATTACTTGCCAAATTTCATAGTTCTAGGTCAACGGAAAGTACCCTATAAATTTTAACTCCTTTGAGAGTGTCGAAACGTAAGTTTTTTGCGACATAAACGGCCGTATCTTTTTTTCACGTTCACTTAGAAGTTTGATTTTTTCACAGCTTTAAGAGACCGTGAACTTAAATATATGGTTTTAATTTCAACTCGATACCTCTACGCGTTCCCGAGATAAAGGGCCTTGACAGATAGACGGACAGGTAGACAGACAGACCGACGGACAACAAAGTAATCCTATAAGGGTTCCGTTTTTTCCTTTTGAGGTACGGAACCCTAAAAATGAAGCTACATTTGGAGTTATGTGTGAGTGAGTGGCATGTAATTACGGCCACTTCACGCACACCGACGTAAAAAAAATGTTGCTTGGAAATTTCATTTTCCCTAAATTCGGGAAAAAATTATTGTATTTGGGATATAATATCACGATTGCAAATAAAAAATGTTACGTACGTAATGTAAGTTGTCAATGTAGTTTTTTCCATAATTAAAATAGTTTAAACTACTTATCGTAATACAATGTTATAAAAGATTTAATCCTTATTTTTAACGTAGGTAACTCATAGTTAAACTTAATTTTCTAATAAATAATAATAATTTTATTGGCGAGTCCACGGAACAGACAACTCTATTTATCTGTTCCGTGGGCGAGACCATGTCGCGTATCTATTTAAACTATTTTAAATGTATACGCGACAAACATTGGCAAATTATAATAACTTTTTATTATTAATACAATAAAATGGGCATCATAATTAATCATAATACAATAGACTCCAACAGTATTAGTGTCTACTGTATTAAGGGTAAATTTTCTTTACAACACTGGCAACACTTCATTGTAATAGATTAGGTTATAAAATTTTAATTGGAAGATCGATTTACGTGAAAATAATGTATTTAATGTTACTATTTAGGTACTATGTGAAATGTAATTTTGTCACATTTTTTATGTTTTCCGGTTGTGCTATATCATCTTTTTACGCGACAAATTGTTATTTTTCAACCGACTTCAAAAAAGGAGGAGGTTATCAATTCGTCTGTATTTTTTTTTGTGTGTTTTTACCTGATTTCTTTGGTCTGGGTGAACCGATTTTGATGATTCTTTTTTTATTTGACAGCTAGTGCTTCACGTGTGGTCCCATTTCTATTTGGTCCAGTTCTGACAATGGCATCCATGAGAAAACCGTATAAGTTTTAAATGACAATGCCAGATCCTGCCCCACCCATGTACAGAAAAGTAAATTAATGAAAATAATTGTAATGAACATAGAACCTTTCTATACTAAATTGATTTTCTTTAGAACTTGCGGATTACGAAATACCTACCCACAAAACACAAACTAATTTTACCTAAAATACAATTTAACCTATAATCAATGTCATTATTGTTTTTAGATTTAAACGGAAACCGCAAGTTCTACAGTCACTAAGTTATCAGCAATAAATAAACAGTAAGATGCTACATATTGCACATGACTTTTATTGAGTGGGGCAAAGTTCTATAGAGTTTCTGGCATTGTCCTTTGCATTAAGTATGTGCGCGATTTGTTACGCGATTTCTCCGGCAAAATTCTTTCTTTTATGGATAGGGCATGCTTCAGGGGTTTCTTGATTCAGCACTTTTTGTAAAATCAACAAATACCCAAAAATTTTACATAGACGACGTTTTAGTTTCATCAATCTTTGTAGTAGTTAACTTTCAATCTCTTCTTAATAGATTTGGATGAGAAGGAGGTACTAAAAAGCGAAAAATAAAATGCTTTTTACAAAAAAGACAACCGCCTTCAAAAAGTGAAATATAACTTTAGCACAGAACACACATTGACTTTAGTTTCGGAAGTCGGTGGCAATACAAAACAACAAACAGAACAAAGCCACTGAATTTCGAAACTAAAGTCAATGTGTGTTCTGTGCTAAAGTTATTTTTCACTTTTTGAAGGCGGTTGTCTTTTTTTGTAATATATCTTGCGAGCTGTGACCTTGAGCACTGACGGCTCGCTGCATAAACTAAAATTTTATTGTCCAGTTGGAGTAGCACACTTTTGGTGCTCGTACTAGGTTTCTATGCTTTATTATTCTAAGATTAGGAGTCAAATAATTTCACATCTCCTGATAAAGCCGAAATATTTAACTTAAATTTTGCTATCGCTAAATTGTCTACATAATACTCTCCGGACTAGATAGTTGATAAATAGTTGTTATAACTCTGTTGTTCGCAATATTGTATGTTCATTAAACGCAGATTAACTATGCTCAACCAAAGAAGTAGTACACCTACCCAATATTACCCCAAACAAGGCGTGTAGGTGCATAAAGGGCATACTATATAATTTTAAATCATATTGCAGATTATGAAAGTATTTTCTTCGAGCCATTATTTTGTAAACTCTAAAGTGTTAATTACAAAAAAATAATTTATCAATATAAAAAAGTGGTTTAGGTATTTGCACTGATCTCTTTACTGGTCCAGGATGCAGTGAGCTCGTCCGTAATGAAACGACTTGTGCCGCCATTAAGAGACTAAAAATGTCTTTAATTAACAGTCAGGGCAGTTTTTTGCAGCGGAAGCGGCAAAGCAATTAGTAGAATCTTGAAGTGAACCAGAGTCGCACACCATCGAGCGAGCTTTGTGAAATGCTCATTTCACAAAAATATATTTTTAACCCTTTCACGGCGACGTCTTTGTCCTTATTGTTACAATTGTACCTTTTGTGTTGGTTCTGTAGACAGACAATTACGCTTTTCATAACAATGTGACTACTTGACAGTTTTACTTCAAGTTAGGGACCGATGTGAGAAGAATATTTATTCATTGTTGATGTGTAAACATCTTACCACTTGGTACACGGTTAAGACTTCAACTTCGACTTCGACGCGTAAACGTCAAATGACGTCACGGTAAGACTTGTTGTTCAGGTCTGCGTGAGACTGGTACTGATACGAGCTTACATGTTTACACATCAATTCTCGTGAGTACCTTGGCACTCATTTGTTTTTTTCCTGTAAAGTTGTTAAGTTAAATCAACCTACAGATAAATGCGGAGTATAAAATTATGTGCCTAAGTAACTTTATTGAAAAATGATACCTTCGTTACTCTGTCAAGTTGTACGATATAAGCATTTATAACGTAAATACATATAAGTTGCGGAACGTAAAGTTAATCAGATAATGTATTCCCTCACCGGTATTATGTATGTACTCCTTTACGAGTATATAGGTACAGGTAGGCGCAATGAATTACGGTATAACGAGCAAATCGGGCAATAATAATAATTCAGAATACTTACCTACTACAATCCCTTCCCTACACTTGATTAAATTCGAAGTGGGTAAAATGGCGGAAGTTCTTTTGTTTTTACTCTACATGCACTTTCACGGTGCTTATGATCGTCCAAGCGGGGGGATTATGGCAACCCCCCCCCCAACCCCGCCCCCTTACAGGGGAGGCTTTTGCTAAAGCAGGCCGCGCGTTCCGCACTTCCGTGTGAATAAATGGATTTTCTTTCTTTTCTTTTTTTTCTTTCTTTTCATTGATTCATTGATCAACATCATTTGCCTAGCCTTTTGGGGTCGAATTCCATTCTAACCGGATGCAACTGAATACCACTGTTCTACATGGAACGACTGCCTATCGGACCTCCACAACCCAGTTACTAGATATTATTATTAACACGATACCCCTTGGCAAGACTGGTGGTCAGACTCTCTGGCTTCTGACTACCCTTAACGGCTGCCAAAGATCTACAAATGACAGCCGGGACCAACGGCTTTACGTGATTTTCGGGGCACTGAGGGAACTTGGTATTAAAATGGATGGTCACCATAGATATCCGAATGGTCACCCATCCACAGATCGACCGCTGCAAGCGTAATTTAACTTTTGAGCGATCGATATGTAGGCTTTTACTTAGTCACGAGCTCTTTCCATGGATTTATTTATATTGAACATTGATTAATTGATATTGAACTAAAATAAAACAGATATAGAGTTAAAAATTACGAGCAAGATTTAATGCGCCTGAAATTTATTATCTTGTACCTACGCAATTACGCTATGTTTGCTCTATTGTTGTTGTATTTTAGTTGATTATCAATTTACTAGCGATCCGCCCCGCCGTCGTACGGATGCAATGTTAATCAAATTATACGTAAGTATAAACCTTCTCTCTTAAATCTATTTTACTCTACTCTATTTGGTGAAACCGCATGAAAATCTGTTTAGAAGTTTCTGAGTTTATGTGGAACAGGCAGACAGATAGACGCAGCGGGTGAATTTGTTTGATATGTAATGACGATGAGCTATCAAAACGCAACTGCCCTACAGATTTTGCATTCATGTTAACCGATTTAAAGGATTTTAGCGTACAGACAGGGCAACAGACGGCGGGAAGCGACTTTTTTATACTATGTAGAGATCAGTAAAACTGCTTGAGTAAAATGCTGATCGTTTGCTTGTGATTCGTCTTTGTTTCAATTATATCTACTTATTACATAGGGATTGTCATTACAATAAGGTAACTTACAACAATAACTTTTACCAATCAAATTCATTATTGAAATAATACACTTACACAAAGTTTGCATACAAGAGACGATTCTATAGTTATTTGTTATACAAGAGTGCAAAGTTGCTTTTTAACCGCGTGTTCAATTTTGATGACCGAGCAAGCGAAGGATTCTAAAATTGAATCACGAGCGCAGCGAGTGATTCA
The DNA here is from genome assembly GCA_947361185.1 of Charanyca ferruginea. Lineage (NCBI taxonomy): Eukaryota > Metazoa > Arthropoda > Insecta > Lepidoptera > Noctuidae > Charanyca > Charanyca ferruginea. The sequence continues at coordinate 10,855,794 of OX376059.1, read as the reverse complement.
AAATTAGAATCCTGAGCGTTAGCGAGGGAATCAAAAGAGCACGAGGTGAAAAATCTTTGCACTCGAGTGCAACACGTAACTTTTCATTCCACCTCAGCGAGGAAATGACTAAATGCAAAAAAAAAACGTTTACAATCACAAGATAGGTACACTTTTATTTCAGTTTAGGTATTAATTACTACATTATGACAGGTAAGTATTACAGAATAATCTTTAAATTATAACAAAATAATACTAAGGTATAATTAAGAAAATTTTAAAGTAACGTTGCTACAGTTATTTAAATTGAGTGTAATATTTTTGTTTGGTACTGTAATATTGGTGTTAGTCACTTGTGTACTGTTTTTCGGTAAACTATCTGTCATACTTAATAGTTGTACCGATTCATCGGATTCCCTTGGCGTGAATGTTGGAGAGAGAGGGAGATGGTTAGGTGTTTCATAACGGCTTATTTTTGACGTAGAAGGGCCAGTCCAAGGATCCGATTGAGGCTCTTTCAGTGTAATGGCTCCTACGATGCCTTCACATATTTTAGATTTATTTTGGATGGAATCCTCTATGTATCCCTCTACAACTGCATTGGACTTCCAGCCTCCGTGGCGCTTAAGGGACAGGAGATCAGCTCCGGAATCAGCCAAAAGTGTGGCTGAAGTTCGTCGGAAAAAATGACCCGTGTACAACAGGGGTTCTGGAAGTTCAAGAAATGTTGCTATTTCTCGTGGGATACTGCCAATTTTATTAGTACCCATAGGCTGTCTAACACACTTTCCATTGCGATACTGTAGAAAAAATCGATTGATTGGAGTGTTAGGCGGGCGTAAGGCTTGATATTTCTTAACAATCGTTACGTATTCCTTGCGAATGACGAAGTTGCGGTCTCTTTTTGTCTTTGTATTAGGTAAATTAATTAATAGTAAGTCATCTGAATGTTTCTCAATGTTTTTGACATTAAGTTGTGTTAGTTCATTAGTTCGACATGCTCCGTTTATTCCAATAATAAGAACAACCTGTAACGTAAAGAGTATTGTAGTAGATAAATGAATAAAATTGATATGAACGCATAATTATGCCTATTAACATCTACTAAGTATACTATTTAATTGAGATTAATATACTTAAGTAGATACTGAATGTGCAACTGACTTACTTTTGCCGCCAAATATACGGAATCGGGTGCTTCGTTAAGAAACTTTTCAATATCAGATACTGTGAAAACCTTCGATTTTTTTGGTTGATGACCAGATGAGGCTCTTTTTAAAAATGCCACTAATTTAGGATAGGTATCGATATGTTTGTCTTTTTTCATCTTTATTGTTGCTTTTAGCATCGAATACGTAGGTACTCCATAGAGTGCTTGCTTTCTTGTTCTCGGATAATTCTATAAAATATGCCAGCAATACGTTTTCTGAGAAAGTTTTGGCTCCTTTTGCTAGTCGCCACGTGTTGAACATATCGTACTGTTTTAAATACTTCTCGCGTGATTGTTGCGGGAGAAAGCTCATTTGCGCATTATTAACAGTTTCAGTCAATTCTGTTGGCGTCAAGCAAACTTCCTCGTCGCTAGGATCACTCATTTTAGTTTTTTCACTTGTTTTCAAGTTTCTTGTTTTTAATAGGTTTAGCAATGACGTGAAAAAATGCCGCGTAAAGAACCGCGTACAAAGCAAATTGAAAAAAGAACACCAAGAAGGTTCCGAGTCTGAGTTTTTAACAAATTAAAAAAAAAGTTGTATGATATATTCGGCACCATACAGGTAGCAGTAAATAGGTTTAATGTTTTTTTTTAATTCACAAACTTAGTGCACACGATGTTCTAAATTCAATTTACTTTATCCTCTAGAGAATAAAAACGGCTTTTCCACTCAGATATTGAAGATTAAAAATACTCTTTCCGAGATGGTGGGATGAAAAATAAATTCCTTAGTTGTTAAGTTTAGCCCTTAACTGCATAAAATTCAATCTCGTAAACACACACCCTCGGGGACTTAGAGGTAATTTGAACTAATTATGTTATCAATTATTGAGATTAGACGAACAACAAAACTAAGATTTTTTGTTAATTAAGTTTTATAGCTCCATGTTATGATGCACTGTTTGTTGTGATAATCTATTAAATAAAAATCTTGTGTCATAGAATTTAATAATAATAATAATAATTTTATTCAATAACTTATTTATTTGTATTGTAAAACAACATTTGCCTAGTCAGCTAGTTTTCTTATAAAAGCTTTGTTTTTATTTCAATAAGTACTGTTCGGGGAGAAAATATTATGATTAGCATTTTTAGATTTCCGTACCTCAATTGTAAATACAACCCTTATAAGATCACTTCATTGTCAGTCTGTTCATCTATCTGTTTGTCTAGATCATTTTTCTCAGGAACACGTGGAGGTATCAAGTTGATAATAACATCAAATTCTTATGTCTGAGGTCTCTTGAAGCAGTAAAAAAGGCAACCTTACAACGGGCGCGCCGCAGCCTTACGTACTTTGTGTTAAGAAAGAAAAATTGTTTATTTGTAACCTCGTCCAGGTAAACACAACATAAAAAAGGGTTATATAAAACAATAAAACATAAAAAAAAGCCTTATGAAACCTGTACGAGACCAAAAAGGCTCCTGTCTCAGCACAATGCTACGACATGAAATGTCGCAGCGCTGGTATTCTGACAGGGCCTTGCAGAGATGCCACGGGCGGCCACAGTCATGACTTAAGGTAAATAAATAAAAAAAAAGTTGTAATAATAAATATCTAACCAAAATATGCAAGCTAACATTATGTTAAAAAATATGTAATATGTAAACCCGACATAACTATTAATTATATAAAGTTATTAAATACAATAAATAAATAAAAGTGAATAATATAAAGTATTTTTTTTTTGTGTTACAAGTCATCACAATACAGCTACTTCCTATATTTTGACACTTCGCAGATAAATCAAACCCTGATACTTCCCATTGACCTAGAATCATGACCTGAAATAACTTTTTTTTGCGTTTACAGACTCATATTTTGCGGTCGAAAAATTTACTGTGACGTATATCGAGGAATGGGGGAGTGTTTTTTGAATAACAAAGTGAAGTTTGACTTTAAATCCGACCTATTTCCCACACTGTCATAGTTTTTTTGTATGTAGTGTTATATATTGTACGGTGATACGGAACCTCCTGTTTATTTCAGGTCTAAAAAGCGGGCAAGTGCGAGTTGGACTCGCCCATGAAGGGTTCCGTAGCAGCAAGTAACATAATATAAAAGTTCTTGTAGTTCGTTGTAACTTTGATCGATGTTTTATTAGTGGTTTACTGTGGTGGTTTATTTATGTATTAAGTTTAAAGTTATTAAAATAAAACTACTACTAGATCTCGTTCAAACCAATTTTCGGTGGAAGTTTACATGGTAATGTACATCATATATTTTTTGTAGTTTTATCATTCTCTTATTTTAGAAGTTACAGGGAGGGGGGAAATATTTAACCACTTTGGAAGTGTCTCTCGCGCAAACTGTTTAGTTTAGAAAAAGATGATAGTAGAAACCTCAATATATTTTTTTAAGACCTATCCATAGATACCCCACACGTATTGGTTTGTTGTAAAAAAATTTTTGAATTTCAGTTCTAAGTATACCCCTAATATTTATTGTATTTTTTCTATTTTTGTGTACAAATCTTAATGCGGTTTGCAGAATACATCTGCTTACCAAGTTTCAACAGTATAGTTCTAATAGTTTCGGAAAAAAGTGGCGGTGGACAGACAGACCAGACATGACGAATCCGTAAGGGTTCCGTTTTTTGCCATTTGGCTACGGAACCCTAAAAATATATACAAACAAATAATAAATACGATAAGACTGTTAAATTATATAAGTTAGCTATAGCTTAAGTTATTCTGAGTCTAAGAAATACGTAAGACCGTTTTTTACCAAAAGCTCCAAAATAAAAAGCTCCCATTTTTTCCTGGTACAAAAAACGGTATGACAGTACTTGGTGTATTTATATCCTACACGGAGCTCAGAGCGCGCCCTGAAGGTTTTAAGAATTAAAATATGCTCTCTTATTGCCTTCGCATCGGGATCAGGATACGGTACCTACACATACATAGGTAGGTACATGATAGGTATACATCTTGAGTAAATCTTCAAAATTTACATCAATATTCGTGTTCAGCTCACGTCTTCACATATCCACTTTTATTTGAAGGAAATCAGAATTCTTCAAGGTGTTATCAATTTACTGACACACATCTGTATATTTCATAACCGATTGTAATCGCTATGAGGCGTTAGGCAGGCTGCAGGCACCGCGGATCGATCGCGCGACTGTTCCGTCGCTTTATACAATGTGGATTGTGTCGCACAAAAGCTCACGTATCTAATCTCACCCTATCCACTGATTTCATTTCAGGAGCTCAGTATTATTTTTACGTTTATTCTTATACGATTTGCTCTTACAGCCCATTAGTTTTATTCGTTTGGCTGTGTCGTAATGCTTTCGAAATAAATGTGGAGTTTAAAACCGACGTTAGAGTTTTATTTTTCTGTTGAAGAACAGGGCAATGTTATTACACATCACGAATAAAAAATCAGATTTGTATGACTACTGACTAGTGATTAGGGTATGTATTCTTGTAGGATAGTTAGCTTCCACTTGCATATCTGTATACATAAATACCTATCAGCAACACCCCTGTCTGCTGCTATCAACCACACCGGCAGGTCTATCTTTTCACCTCGACATGCGACATGAATTATTACTTTAAAGCGATAACAAGCGACTTTTGCAGTTTTTAAACTGACAATCACGTCAAAATGTGTAGTGTAAATGATTTGCAAAAAATATATGTTGAACTAGAACATTCTCTTAATCATTTAGTATGTGAATATTTTTGATTAAGTTCATATTAAATAGTTTAATTAAATCGTGAAGTTGTGTCTGACGCGGACAAAACGTTGATAATCACACAAAATCTACCAGGAATATTTAAACTAAACTTTTACTATCTTACAGATAATTTTATTATCTATCTTTTAGTATACGCCTTTTTTTTAAGTTAAAGAATACTATCTTTTATTTAATTTTTTCGACTAAACTTTGAGAGTTTTGGACGCAGCGCATACGATTCTCTGGTCGCTCAAGGTCGCCGGCGTATATCGTCACCTTAATAGATGGTGTCGACCACGAATTTTATTATTCCGTGGTGCCGACAATCCATACTTCCATACTTCCATACTACTCCATACTAATATTATAAATGCGAAAGTAACTCTGTCTTTCATTAAACGAAACGTGAGTATTGTTACACATTATAGCCGCTAGATACCGAACCCGCCAACACAGCAACACAACGCGGCTAGCGGCTAGTCGGACGAACCCGACATCACAGTGAGTAATCCGTTGCTCTCAATCTATAATGAGTAACTCTGCCTGTTACGCTTTCACGATGAAACGGCTAAACCGATTTGAATGAAATTTGGTATGATAATAGCTTGAACCCTGGGGAAGGACTTACGCTACATTTTAAACAGTACCTTTGTCTGCATCCGCGATAACCGACATTCACGCGGACGAAGTCGCGGGCAGAAGCTACTAGAGAATAAACTTTTGAATTTACTACTTAGGCGTCAATATATTTACTTGGCTAGTGCCTGAATCTCCGTCAGCGTAACTTCTAAATATTTTAGACAGTCACTGTTTGGATTTACTTCTACGTAGGTGTGTGTAGCTTTAGCATCTCGTTTAGTTGCTCAAAGTGAGCAGAGTCAAGCAGTTAATAAGCCTAAGTGCTTTGACATCACTTGAAGACTTACTCCTACTTTGTTGTTTAGATCTAAAGGTAACATACATACTACAGTTACTCTTTTTATACTGAATAATGCACAGACAGTAATTGTACAGACGCCAGCACTTCAAGCCCTACCAAACTGTCAAATTTTACCAATTTAATAAAAACCTTATTCTTTTGTATTGACGTTGAAAATCTATCAAAGTTTGAGAAATTGTTGTAGTTTGAAGTACTGGCCTCTGTACAATTAACACAAAGATCACACAGATGATTGGAAACGTTAAATCACGTTCATAAAAGTTAATTACCCATTTGATTGATTACTTAATTACCCTAAATCTAAAGCACATTTAAAGGAAGGGATGAAATGAATAACGCGCAGGAGAGTATTTAAATAATGCTTTATTATAAAATCTTCTATTTACAATATGTGTTATGCAACGGGTTTCAGATAATGTTGATCAAATATTTACAATTTATTTATCAGTTGGTATTTCGAAGTCGGTGATTAAGATAACATTGTATGAAAACATTAATAAATCTTTACACAAAATGAATAAGTAATATTTATATATTCTTGCACATGTTCATATCACTTGATTAACGTATAAAACATATGATATCAATATGTTATCAAGGACCTCTAAATATTCAATGAACTATCATGAACTATCACATGTTAAATGTATTTTATCATAACAATAATCTAAACGCTAAACTATCCCTGCTAACTATTGATAAGAAATACATAAAATAAAATCATTGTACTAACTTACCAATGAAAGCAAAGTTTCTTTTGGACCTACTCCTACACTACCGTCCAATAAGGACTAACTGAGCATACATCACTAGGTACTTATTAGAGGTAGACAATATTTAATAGGCCCTCGAAATTATAAAGACACAATGTTCACTCACCACAATGTGTATAATCTCTGACCCTAATTAAATTCATTGTTATTTACGAGGTACTGTTTTATTTACCATAGACTTTTGACGAGCAGGCGATACAGCGCTCATTTTAGTTTTTAATACTAGTTCAAGTACCACAATGTACAATACGCGCCACGAAAGATGAGACTTGACAGACCGTGGTTTGACTTGCGCAGTACTCGATTTAAAGGTATCTTACCTTTACAATTCAATCTAAGGTAATGGCGTATATTTAAGTAGCGCCTGTCTTGTTGTTAGCAACAAAAACATTATCAGTGGAGACGAACGACGTGCGGTTTGGGGAACCTAACAAGAACCTAGTTATTACACAATGAGTGAGGATTTATGTATGTGGCGGTAGAGATAACGTGCGGTGAGCCAGCGTGATTGATTCATTGCATGTAGGCGCGGTTGTGGAGTGTAATCATAATAAATTATCATATTCTAGAGCGACACAGAGCATGCGGCAATTGGAGAAATCATTTTATTGATTTAGATGTGCTTTAAATAAGGCGGAAATTAACATTTCTCTCTCATCCCCTCCTTCATGCCCTGCCATAAAATAAAACCTCATTACTGTATTATTATTGAGAATGGAGATGAATTATCAAGGTCAGTGTTTAAGTATTTTAGAATTTATCTATTCTTCCATTAACTTATTATAAAATCGTCGAGCAATCATAAATTTGAATCTGATATCTGATAAGTACCTACTGCTGATAGACATAACAGCAGATTCTCAATCAGTTTCCTAAATCTAAATACTTAAACAAACATGTATGTAACTTTGCAACTGGGTCAGCGAGCTCGTGATGACTGGCACTTGTGACAATGTGCCATTCTTTTCTATAGATAAAACAGTACCCCTTTGAATCGATGTTACAGCGAACGGATCGGGAAACGACCAATGGCCGAACCATTTGGCCCACTATATGTTAGAATCCGATAGATAAAAAGATATGAACTCACATTGGTAACATGTAAAGTCTTTATTGGTAACTATCAAGTCCGTAACGTTTTGGGTTTTTATAATTATAACCTAAATAAAGCTTCGATAGAGCGCACTTCATTGGGAAAGGTAGGATAACAATAGTAGATACAGGAAATTAAGCCTCCAAAAGGTACCGGTTATCGGATTTTCAAACTAACTGAGTAACTAACCGATATATCTGAAAAGGGATAGAAATATATTTTTATTTACAATAATTAACGTTAACCAATGCGTGCGCGTTAAATAACAAATACCGCAAGACCGTGGTATTTTCTAAGATGATCAGGACCTTTTCTTACTCCGTGGTTCGCCGCTGATGATCTTGAGGAGTCTGACTGCGGGCGCCTCAAACGCCAGTGATATGGCGAACGAAGCTAAGAATGCCATTACTGCATACCCGGCATAAATTGCAAGCTGTAAACAAAAACATACCAAATCAAACACTCAATTCAATGAAGCAGTTAGGTGCTGTCTCTAAGGTATGAATGAACAGATCCTTTCTATTTATTACTCTAAATGATGGACATACGCCGTTCCGACATGTGTTTTCCTGATAAGTATATAATTGATTAGAAATCTATTATAGTCGTTTAATTGTTAACAAGGGAACTTTCCTCTAATCAAACCCAAAGCCATAGTTTGTCGACCTAAAATATTATTATTATATTAAATAAGTAAAAGATTGTTAATGTTTCCCGATAATTATAATAATGAACACCTCACGTAGTAAGTATAACCTTACTTCATAGAACAACCAATTATGAAATACACGTAGGTACTTATAAAAAACTTATAAAGCCTCAATGAATAATTACTATTAATTACCTAATAAACCATATTTTGTTGAACTACTTTGAAATTTATTGCTAACTTTTGATAAAATATTGTATAATATAATTTCATTGATCCAATAAATTGTTACTTTTCATGATGGGCAATGGGTAATATATACTCCTTAGATAAAAGTTATGGAAATAATAAAATAATACACAATTAATGTGAGCCGAAGGTTTAAGTGCGTGAGCAAGAGCCTCCCAGGCGAGCCGTACTCGTAGTGCCGCTCAAAGTCACTTTAATAAGTGGTCGTTAATTTAGGAGAAAACAGACATTAATTACCTCTTAATTATGACCAAATTAAGTAGTGTTAATGTAAACAGGGAGTCCTTTACAGAAACCTTGAATATTACAAGGCTATTACCTTTTATTCGGTACTAATGTAAAATTTTGTGGTTGTTATGCTTTACTATATCTCGTCGGCATAAACTATACCTATTATCTACTATACAATTCTTTTTTCATCATGATCATAACGGTTTAATTTAAATATATACAATCGAAAAATAACCCTCCTGGCGCAGTCGGGTAAAACTACAACCAATAAAATTTTCTATAAACTTTCAATTTTATATGTCCTGAATATGATTTGAGTTTACTAAGTTTTCTAACGTGCGTACAGTATGTACAGGTTAGAAAACTTTAAATAGGTACATCTCAACTTCATTCACCGAAATGTTATTTGCGAAAAGCATTTCAGCTGATTGCATGTGGAGACGTAAAAGTTAAATTTAGGTTAAGGTTAGAGTGCAATTTCATAACGCAACATTTATGTGAGTCCGTCCGGGTTTTATGTTACGTCTTGAGATGGAGTTTCCCTCTCTTGGAAGGAGTTCCCGTTACCCTTCAACTAGGACAGTAAAGTATACGTGAAACAACTAACTCCTAACTGAGGTGACGACAAGATATAAATCTTTTGGCCGCAAACTGTTGTTTCTCCGGAGGAAGTGCGGGATAAAGTTGACGGGATACAGCACCTCGACTCTTGGTTTAGGCTTAATTATGCGACATTTCACCCTTCGTGTTTGATTAACGACTGCAGCTAAAAATATTTTATGGTCTGTACATGTTTGAGAGCGCGACATTAACAAAGTTTAATGGTGTTTTGCGTTGATATAAATAGTGTACGGTGAGGTTCCATTTCAGGTGAACATTTCAATTACGTATAGTGGTACAGAACTTACTCTGAAACTATTACGGTGCACTATGTACTGTGTAGTTGTTCTTAAGTTTTATAAAATGGCACAGCTGAGCTTCGCAGTGAATTACTATCAAACTTGAAGATGCCCAAATTCATTAACCTTACAGTTGGTTAATGAAATTGGGCATCTTCAAGCTTACATTAAACTGATAATAAAATGTCGTGAAACTTTAGTGCTCGATTAATGAACACCTTTAAGATATAAGACGTCATGAAATTTCACACTCACGATATGATGATCATTATTTTTAGAAATCTTTTATCGAGAAAATATCATCTCTAAAGCACGTACCGTACACCTATATACGTTACGTGTTTATATTTCTGCGACGATAAAACATGGATATGAAATGGGTTTCCTGAATATCATTTTAAATGAAATGACACTTCGTTATTGCTTTTATTTGTCGGTTAATAAAGCCGAAAAGGCTTACGAAGGCCTGGCAGAAATATAAGGAAAGAACGTAGCACATTATTATATTATTTACATTCATACGTGTTACTTTGAAATGGTCATTTTAAAGGTTATAGAAGGCTCCTATCCTCAATCAACATTGTGCCCGCCCGTCATTTGTAGCTGATGATAGATACTGTCATACACCGATAACCGACCGTATTCAATATAGCTATGTGTGCACATGTCAACACTCAACAGCTTCTACCCCACCAACATTTCAGGTAAGGGTGAAAACGCGTACATTTTGTATCGTAAGTAGGTATACATTAAATATTAAGAAGGATCAAACGCCCACTTTACTACAAAGCAACATTTAATAGCAAACAAATCTACGGATAATTTTCTTTGTAACCATTTTTTATTTTCAGATATTTTCTTTACGTAATGTAGTTTTATAATTCATGGTATATTTTTTTTTGTATACTAGGTGATGCCCGCGACTTCATCCGCGTGAATTTCGGCTATCTGTGGGGATTTTGCGCATTTGCTCATTTTTTTTTTTTTTTTTAAAGTAACTTACTCGCGTCAGAACTGTGTGGCGTCGAAGTGATTCAAAAGTATGTATGTAACAATCACACACTTTTAATAAATAAACTAGTAATAAAATATATAAATTAGTGTTAGTAAATTAGTATTGAATTTCTGATTTTGATCATCTACTTTTGCTGTTGACTGTACCAGCTATATGCCAGTGAAAGTCTCGTCAAAATCGGACCAGCCATTTCGGAGATTAGCCATAATAAACAGACAGACAGATAAAATGTTGAAAATTGTTGTTATTAGTACCGTGTAAAAAAATCAAATGCATTTAATAAAGAGCTGTTATTTTAACATTATAAACAGACACTTCCATTTTATTTATTAGTATAGACGACAATAAGTACATAATGTAATTATCCTGATTGGTTTATTTCGTCTCCAAGATATTCGATACGAAAATCTCTCTCGAGCGTCAATTAGGAGTGTCAGGCGACCAGTAACTAGTTAACAACTTAGTAAGTATAGTATTTACGTTGACAACAACTAATGAGTGTTGGCAAATTAAAGGTACATTTGTTTGGTGAGAAAAGAATGACCAGCGACTGTCGTAAAAAAATGTTGTACTCTACAATGAATCAGAAGTATTTCACACAATCTAAGGGCCACCTTTCATGTGCCAACGTTTGAATGGATGTCGAGAGCGTGGCATAAATCTGTGTCAGTCAAGTACCCAGCGATACAAGTGTATTGTAACTTTCAGGCTATGCTTTACGACACATTTTACGTGAAGAGGCGACAGTAATGAAATGTTTATCTCTCATTTACTTATAGTTTTCGTGTGTATTTTAGTGCTACCGTTGTCTCCCAAATGAAAGATTTATCTCGCCCATAAGATACGGTTGCAGTTTAATCTCTTGGTCCCGAATTCCTTCGTGTAACCCCGTATTTATCTAACCCGTCGTCACGAGTTGAGGACATTAAATAAATGAAAGGAAATTCGGAAGTTTGAGTTTTGGAATGGTTTCCATTTCAAAACATTTAAGGTGTTAAAGTTACACAACGTCGAGTTCAATTTTATATTATAACTACCTGACCCGACTGACGTTGTCCTGTCAATCGATTTTTAAATTTTCTTATCGTACAAACCTTCCCTGGACTTCCACGAATATTTCAAGACCAAAATTAGCCAAATCAGTCTAGCCGTTCTAGAGTTTTAGCGAGACTAACGAACAACCATTCATTTTTATTATATAGAAGATATTTACAAACGGTGATCAATGGAAATAAAAAAATAACAATTGACTACTAGGTTACAAAGATACTTGTATATTAGAATTACTTATATTTTATCTCTAGATAAAGAGCAGATGCTTGTACCATTAATAAAATAGAAATAAATAAAATTGAAGTTTCTGTCTGTAATGTCAATATAAATTTACTATTCTCGGGAAATGTCAATCTATTAGTGAGGTAGTTCGAGAAATAGACAGTTCCCGATCTTTATGAGACGGTAACAAAACTGTGCTTTTAACCCACCTTGATAAATTATTACTACAGATGCTTGTCATAACTAAGTTTTACAAAATCGTGTGATTTTATGTCTCAGTTAACCAACTGAGTCCACGGTTATTTACTGAGAAAAACTACATGAATAATGAACAGTTCGTGTTTCGATGAAATTCAATACGAAATAAAAACTGAAGAGAATTCATAGCCAATTGTATATTGTTACGTCCATTCAGTTGGAGCGTTACAGTGCGACATCGAACTGAATGTTTGCAAGTTTGCAAAAATATCGAGACTATTTTAATAAATTAGAACAGTAAGTACTGTCACGATCAAAAATATGTATTCACTGAAATTCTGCGAGAATTTTCTCACTATTTATTGAAATGAGGTGTTGTGATTTTAGAGTTTTATCACAAACTGTTGGTTTGCATAATATTTTAACGTTTCAATCTCTATTGTTCTAAAAATTCTCTTAGCGTATTTCAATATTTTGCTCGTAATTGTACCTACTACGAATATTTATGATTCTGTCCACGGCAGTACATTAACGACTATATTTGCTAAAAAGGGTGAAGCTAGGGAGTGGCTAATGAGTCACCCGCTGCCCTTAAAAATGGCTAAGTATCATAAGTTTTATTACCGTTGAATACAGGCTGTTTTTGCGAATAACTCATCGGGCTTATGTTCTTATCGCGTTGTGCAAGCGAATAAGAGTCAAGTAATTATGTTTTAACACTTAGGAGGTCCCGGTTTGATGAGTTGTTATCAGTTGTTGTATACTGAGGCCAGCACATCAAGCTACCGCTACCTGTCGAATTTCTTTGATAGATTGTCAACTTTAGCCCATAAAAATAAGGTTCATATTCAGTTGGGAAAATTTGACAAATTGGTATGGCTTGATGTGCTGCCGTCTGTACAAATGTGATATAAAATGATATGGGTTTTATTGGTCTTCGTAATAATTATAAAGGTACTAGCTGCCGCCCGCGACTTCGTCTATGAAGACTTCAGAATTAAGCTAAAGTCCTAAATTATCCAAGGGGAACACAAAACCAGAATCAAAATGTGATAAGTTAGATCAATATCTGTATACACATACTGTATATATAGCTATATATATATATATAGCTGAAATTATATGTACTGTATACATATAATTTCAGCTAATTTTGTTCAGCTGTTTAAGCTAAAAAGAGTAACAAACATCCATCCATCCTCACAAACTTTCATGTTAATAATATCAGCAGGACTATTACTTGAAATCAAAGCATCCATTTTTTCTACTTACAACTGTGGAATTCTGCATATGGTACGGTCCGTCGAGCAGGAAAGAGGTGTACATCATGATGGTAGGATGTATCAGGTAGGCGCAGTATGTCAGCCTGCTGAGCGGCAGCAGGCCGCGGTAGGACAGCGCCGAGTTCACCAGCCCGCCGTACCCACTGCAGCACGATATCGCCACCCACGCCACTGCTACGCCCCAGGCTATGGAGATACAACCATAGGATTAGTTTAGAGTAGTGTTTAATGTCTACTTACTAGACATCAGTTAGCCTTGGTACGAACTGGCCTAATGTAATAGAAGAAAAAAAGAAGCTAGACATAAACGGTCTTACGGGGACTTCCCCGACAGCGCGTACAGACAGCGCCATACAATCGTAGTGTAATTATTTTTGCTTAATTAGTTATTATAGAGAGTCTTGGAAAGGAGAAAGGGAGGCCTTTGCTCTGCAGGGGAACTATACAGGCTTCTTCTTCTTCTTTTCGAATCGATGGTTGAATGCAATACAATACATAAGAAACAATACAGGCCGAATAACTTAATTTCATAATGATTCGCAATTCAAAATCTCGTTCAAGATTGAAGGTATTTTTTTTTTATCGGTATTTTTTTCGAGTCGAGCAAAGATTTCTATTGTATTTTTAGTTTTATACAAAAGTGCTTCACGTAATAACGTAAGCAACAATAAATTAATCTTTGTATTTAAAAATTTGAGGACAAGATGGACAATCTTTTGTGCAGTGTGCCAGTAACATAGACACTTTTACCCACCCTTTTGCGGGAACCTTTCAGTCATTAACGACATCCCCCGGTAAACAACATTTAGTAAACACCAAATTTAATTAAAATAACAGAGCGATCATTAAAAGATTATGTTAAACACGTTTCCAAGCCTTTAATAATAAAAGTGTTAAATGCTCTGTGACAACATTAAAAGAGCAAAGCAATTAGGGAAGTTTTAATACCAACATGATTAAATGTTGAACTTGAGTGGTTCATTTATTAGAGTAACAAGACTTCACCAGATAATATGGGTAATATGTATTTAGAACAAACTCAAGAAGGTGTACAAATGATTTGGAATTAAAATCAATGGAGACATAGACAAAACATTCCTTTAATTAAGTACTACTGTTAGCCCATGCCACAGGTATATGCTGTTGGTTTTATTTATTGAATAAATAAATAAGACAGTACAGTTAATACAGTTTTTTTTTTATATTTTTACGATTCATTTCTACGCAGTTTCGTCCTGCTGCGCTTCGCTACGCATCAAGCTACGGCGTAGCACGCACTGCTACGAATGGTATCTACTCCTTATTCTAATAATTGCTTCCGACATGTTTATGGTGCCTTTCACTAATTTGTGTACAATTTAGTATATTTTTACTTTTAGCTGCTAATAAACAAACACACACAAATAAACTAATTATTAGCTGCTCCTGTCCTAATTATTTATTTGTGACTGTTATGCATAGGTACACCTATAAGTGGTGAATACATTAGAAGTAAAACATTACCTTTCAGAACTCTGTATTAATGTTTGATAAGTATGCTTTTGGTGTACTTTCTTAAATAAATAAACATTTGTTTCGAAACCTTCCTTTGTCCTCCAGCCCGTTGTTTGGTTTTGGGTAAAAAATTGAGAATTGTGCAAATTGTTTCACTATGCCTAAACTCTGTACCACAGTAATTACTTATTCATACATAATGGTTAGTTTTTTATTCTCTATCCCACTGTGGCTTTATGTGAAAAAATTAAGGATAACAATGATATTTAAGTTAGGTCTTCAAATAAGCCTTATCATTGCTATAAGATTCAAAAGAGCATTTACTTTAAGTGTGAGGTTTGGGAGCCTTTGAATACGACTCCTATCAATTCGCGTTTTTTATTCGCGTTGTTGCTGACAGTAACTTTATAATAAATTCTTAAGTAAGTATGCCAAAAATCATTTAAATTGGTAATATAGATAAGGCCAAAGATACCGTGGTAGTTCTTTGTGGGATGCTAACGTCAGCACTCTATTCTCCGACTAATCGGATTCGTATACTTTGCACAAGAATAGGAGCTTAGGAGGAATTGTAGCAAAGTGGAAGATGTTGAAATTATCTCATTTTGAATATTTGAGTTGGCAGTACCGGCACTATGTAATTAGGTATATTCAACTGACATTAAATTTTAAAGTAACATGTTAATTTGATTAATTGTATCTCCAATTGTACCTTTAAGCTCACTATATTGACATAGTTAGGATAAAAGTAGGACGCTGTTACCTGTATGTCCAATGCTAATGTAGAAGGCAGTGGGCCACACTTCGAAGTAGCCATCCACCATACTAAAGATGAGGCTGCCAATGATGGCCAGCGCGACGGGCCAGCCCAGTCCAACCACCCAGTACGGCAGCCTCAGCTGGCACCTGGTCTTGTGCAGGTACCATCCCACCACCATTCCTGGAACAAATACAAGACTTATTACTTCTTTGAATAAGGATGCTCGTATGTAAATTTTCTTCACCGTTGAATATTTTTTGAGCTAAAAAATATAACTAAGTCCTCCTCCTCTCTGTATTCCGTCAGAAATAATGTAGATTGAAAGAAATTAGTTATTCGTTTTGAACAGTGGAATATGTGTTATTATTCGTTGGAATACCAAATAAAGCACTTCAAAGCTACATAGCTGCTACAGTATAACGTATGTAAATATTTGTAAATTGGTGAGCTATGGAGATTACAATCGGAACCTATACAAAATTGGTTTGAAGAGAGATTCACGCATGTGTTGTATATTATATGAGTAGAATAAATTCCCGTGATGAGACGGTTGAGGGTGACAGGGAGCCGTAATTCCACCCGATAATAAAACTCTAATAAATTTTTCAACGACCTCGGCTCCCGGCGTGCGTCGCTTCCCTCAGGCTAACTTGTGCTGCGCTTGTTATTTTTACACCCGTTTCTATTTTCAGACTACCTTCCAGACAGTAGTGTTCAAGTAGATTAGAACCGAGATGTTAATTAAAATATTCTAACTAACGCGTAATTTAAACAGAATGGACAAAAAAACAGCAGGACAAAACTCACTCAAACAACAAAAAACACAAACAATTTGTAGAGAATTGAATATGTCGAAATAGAAAGAAAGTTTGTTCTCATGCAAATTGAGCAAAAAAGGGTTCTATTGATAATAATCATAGTTGGTAAAATTTTCATGTTGGGTCGTACTCGCTTAGCGTGAACCGGACTGAGCAGTGAGCGAAGTTATCGGCTTGTTCAGTCTACCATCTACGCTTTGTCGAACATCTTTATGATCCCTTCACTGACCAGCCAACGAAACTAAACCGAAATGTACTCAGCGTATAGGTTTCTGATAGAATCGATAAAAAATCTCAGTAAAAGGCCCATTTTCGGGGATTACGCGAGGAAGCGAGTTCGGACGGGCTACACAATCAGTGGCGCGTCGAACATTCCGTGCGATCTCAGTGCGGGCACGGCGCGGCCGGCTTGTATCGACCCAAATTATTTTTAACGGAGCATTTTCTTATTGCATACTAGCTAAGCTAGCCATTAAAAGTCGCTTTCTGGTTATTATTTTAGATATTAGTTTAATAGGAACAGGAAAATGCAAGTTTCGTTGTTAATATCATGTTAAGTACTTATGACATGCATTTTTATTGACAGTTTAAATAATTTTATTTATTTTACGCAAGGTACGATACCCACTTTCATAATACGTACTATATAACTACACGTAACACGAAACAGGTTTATAATTAACAAGGACATTATAATACTTTCTTGTAGTGAAGTATTTGGATAAGGGTACGATGGGACTGGCATACGCTGTGCGTAAAAGTCCCTAAAATAAATGCAGAATAAAAAAAAAAAAAAAAAAAAAGACATTATAATACTTCCCAAACTTGGAAAACATTGATCTAGTAAATAAGTTCAAAAAATTTACTAAATCAATATTTTAATCATTTTGTGTAGTCGTATCGTCTCACCTTTACTCAGTGTATTGTTGTAAAAACAATGGTAATTAGGCGAAAAATAATTATTCAATCAAGATAAATGAATCTTAGACAGAAAATTGAAAAGCGATGCTTTAAATATCCTTTATATATATTTTAAACGAACTTAGGAGTATTTTGAAATACTGAATAATAAGAAGGATGACGCGCAAATACATTTAAAAGAAGGTATAGTAGCCAGTCATCCAATTTCGGCCGCTCTTCATAATTTATCAAAGTTGAAATTGCTTCAGAGGGTGATTCGATTTAAGAAGCTGAAAGCTTCGCCGATACAGATATAATAAAAAATCCTCAGCATAACTTGAGAGAGTACGGAACATGCGTAACTTTGTTAAGGTTGGGAATACTTAAGCTATTGTTACTTATTTGTTACTACAACATTCATCCATCACAGTCTCTTCATAATTTGGTATAAGTTATACTAAGATCGACGAGCACCAACTAATTTCATTCGTAGTTGTACGGAGATTATATTACTAGATTAGGATTCATATCCGCGATAATAAAAAATATCATCCTCTTACCAACTAAATAAGGTCCGATTCTCGACCAAGGCTTGTCGTACAGCGGGTCGAACATTTCGAACGGCTCCTGTATCCGCGCCTTGTATTGATGCCACACCGATATGTAGATGGTGGTAGCCCATGAGCTCACCATTAGCAACCCTAGCGATATCATCGCGGACTTTGGATGCCTGGAAATAGAAATATACTGTATAATTTATCACACCCACAAGAAACAAGACCAACAAATAAACCAAAGATATGAAAATATGATACGCAAAGTTAGCCAAGGAAAGTAGGTGGCTCGTTGAATAAAGTGAATTACATTAGGACCGCGCTGGCTGAATACCGTTTCAAGATTCTACAAACGAATTCATAACATAAATCGGCTTAATAGTTTCTCAGACAACTTGTAAGAATTCAGTAAACAAACTTTTTCGTTTTAGGAAAAGTGTGTCAAAGGAAAAAGGCACCGAGAATTTTTACACTATCAAAATACAATAAGCCAGTGTAAATGTTCACAGCATTATATCACTAACTTTTTTCTCAACACTTTTTAATTTCGAGATTCATATTTTAAAGGCAAACTTACTTTACAGAAATTAGTAGGAGTATAATTCCAACGACGTAGAACTGTGTATCGTTGGCCATATACCATGACCAGACCATGCACATATCCCGCTGAGGGTACAAGTTGTTGATGTACAGCAAGTTGCGCCACCAGTACTTATCACACGTGATGTGGTCAAATACCGCTGGTTCGAACACTGATCTGTCGTGTGTGTACCTCAGAGCAATCTCGTTTACACCAATCACGAAGCCATAAGCTGGGGTAAGTCTCACTAATCGATAAGAAAATAGAATCAAGAAAGACTTAATCATAGCTATGAATTCTGCTATGGAGTAGGCGCTTTTAGGCTTGTCCAATAAATCCTCTTTAAAAGATTGTTGGCTTATCACAGAGATAGAGAGTGCAGAATTACTGAAGCCGTTGAGATTCTTGTTGATGTCTTGCTTGTCTTGCTGCTCAGCTTTTGCGGCCTTTTTGTCTTCTGTTCGTAAAAATAGAATCGTGACGAGTATCCCACTGTAAAAAATGATAGTAGTTATTGAAGACTTATGTTACGGGATCTTTTACTTGAAGTTGGTCAGTTGATATAACAAAGGATATTGAGAGAGCCCGTTTAAGGAAAATTGATACCTAACTATTAAACTAATGTTCGACCCTTTGAGATTCTCTTATCAGCTATCGTAGAAGAGATTCTCTAAAGAATATTGGGAAAAGTTACCGAAGGATGGCCATGTATTTTTAGATTATTGCGTCCTTATTTTTCCATTATTCAATAAAGTCTCGATCTACCAAGAATGTGCACTAGTATATACTTAATATGAGTACGTAGGTATTTATTTACGTTATCATAATATTTAAGCCTCTATTCACCCACCTCTAAGCATCTATTATCCCTTTTGTTCTCTTTAATCGTATCCACTTTTATAGCTGGGTAATAAAAATAACTTATCTACTTGATTACAGCGCCCGAGTGTACCACGTTAATTTGATTTACACCCGTCTTATAACACGTACAAAGTTACCCTCGTGCACGCAGTTTTACCAGGGCTGTCAAACACAAAGCGCGGAAAAACAAACTTCTCGAACTGCCCAAACAAATTGGACATTGTTATAACAATTCTATTATGGTTACATATGTTTTGATAAGCTCTTTCTATAATAAACACAAATATAGGGTCAGGTAACGATACCCTGGCTGCGTCATTGTGTTGTTCCCTTTGTTCTTTTACGTGTACCAAAAACAGTAATGAAAATTGTCATGCCCGGCTCACGTCAATTTGTACCGGACACGACACAAAAAAGTCAACCATGTTCGAAAAAAATAGAATGACAACCCTAATAGACGTATCAAAAATAAATAGTGTATGAAACAGTTTTATGAGAATCGAATTGATCTCTGCGACTTTTTACTTGAAAATCTATAAATACCGATCACGTCTATAACTATAGTATTTTTAAACTAGGATTTTTTTTAAATTGACAGCGGCATGGGCGTGTCTGCAGGCTTTTCGGACGTAATTGGATTTGATGGTCAAACAGTCTGATGAATATCAAAGCAGATGAGGGTTCCATTCTCGCTCAGATGGAAGCACAGCTAATCGTTAATCAAATATTCATTTGTATTTAATTTTTAATGAAATGTTTATGAAGCGAAAATGTGTAGACAGTCCTACGAGTATTCGAAAGACCGCAATTTTATTAGGTGCACATTCAGAGTAATCAACAATAAACCTTTCAGAGTTTGACTTTGATAATGAAACAAGATGAATTATCCTTATTTTGAATACCACAAACACACACCCAAACTTTTATTTGAGGCCAAGTCGGCATTGTTCACAAGAAAGCTAAAAAAGTTTTTTCTTCAACTTCGCAGCTAAACGTTTGAAACGATTTTAATAGAATGGTAGCGCGGTATTTTGATACCCGAAAAGATACAAACTGAGGTAAGTACTTTTCATTCCGGAAAATCAAAAACCTTTTATGCGTAAGGAGCCGCGTGCAATTTGTTTAAATTGTATTGATAAAAAAATGCCTCCGCAGCGATCTCCTTTAAGTTTGTTACATAAGTCTAATTTAAAGTTACATGAACTTCACATTTGAGGATATGAATATTCATTTTGTGTACTTTCTATTGCTTCTCAAGGCCAATGTTTAGTTAATGCATTAAATAAACCTAGTTTACATAGTTATATAAGTGTTGTGTGTGTTTTAGAATAACATAACCATGAAAAATTGTGTGAATACCGCGCAACTTGAAACTACAGGATGAAATTGAATTCATTAGCAAATTTTTAACGAGTGACTCAGACCACGAGCCTATACAACTTTCATTATGTAGCCAACTCAAACCGCACGAAAAAAAAACAGCTGTTCCATACATTTTGGCCGAGTACCTATTGCACTTCTGTATGGAACAGCTGTTTTTTTTTTCGCGCTGTTTGAGTTGGCTCCATAATGAAAGTTGTTCAGGTTCGTGGTCTGAGTCACTCCTTAAGGGCGTTACCAGACCAATCGATCGACTGTCGATCGACGGTATCGATCGATGGTAGAATGGATTAGTCGACGTCGATTGATAGTTTCTACCAGACCAATCGATCGATCGTCGATGGACGGCATTGATCAATGGTAGAATGGATTAGTCGACGTCGATCGAGCTGCTGGATTATTATTAGTGATGGATTATGACCAGAGTTAATCGATCAACGTCGACCGATGCCATCGATTAGTTAGTCGAACGGTATCCGTCGATCAACCAAAGCTACCACACCAATCGATAAACGTCGATCGATCGATTGGTGTAGTATCACCCTAAAAATTTGCTAATGAATTCAATATCATCCTGTATGATAATAAATGTGTGTATCGCAAGAACCATTTGTATTGCATTTCAGTAGAAACCACATTATATGCGAGCATTTCCCAATATTCCGTATGTTAAGCACCACTTCACGCAACAAAACTGCAATAATAGTAATGATCTTTACCTACCAATATATATATTTTCCAATATATATATTGGTAGGTAAAGATCATTATCATCCGGTAAATGATGATATAAAAGATGTCAGATGAAAAAATAGACGCCATATATATCATCATTCCATTCATTTCATTTCGGAAGCTCCTTAAAATCCGCGACTTTCTTGCACCCAAACAATATAAGGAAAACATAATACACAAAAGGAATAAATCTAATAAGCTGACCTGATAACAAAAAAGGTGTCGACACAATAGGACGCGTTCCCGACGGACTGGTACCAGAAGTTCCGCTCAGTAATGACGCGCATCGTCTTGTTGTCGGCCACGTAGAAGATGGTCAGGTACGTGTGCACCATTATCACCCAGATCACCGACATGAACCTGCAAACATGGATATCGTGAGGCTTCTTGCAGTGACGACACGGTAGACGCAGTGATTGAGAGATTAACTGCTGCGCTGCGTGTCGCGCATTCGACTCCCGCACTTAACAAATATTTGTATGGCCCTTAACAAATATTTGTATGGCCTACAGATAGTTGTTCCGGGTCTGGCTGTTTGTGTATGTTACTTTATATGTTTGTAAACGCACCCACGACACAGGAGTTATGCCTAGTGCCGGGCAAAGTTTGTAAAAATGAAAAATAAAGAAAGAAAGTGCATAAGTTTAACAGGCACAAACCAAGGATTTTTGTCTCACAAGATAGTTTTTTTTTTGCACAAATTATACCTTTAGGAGTACCTACTTCGTTATTTTATACGATATGTTTATAATTTATTGGGACAAGCCCGCCACAGTATTACCAAACCACTGCAAATTCTGAAAGTCAGAATCTAGAGCGCAATTTATAATTGCGGTAAAAATAATATCTAAATACTAATACATTTTACTAACCGTTATAGTATAACTATTTCTAAAGTTTGATCAACTAACCTGCGGCAAAATACTCGCTGTACTAATAATATAAATTCTATGGATGAAACCTTTCTTTTTGGGTATATAAGTTGTAAAACAATATCTCATTTAGTAGAAATGTACGCAGGAAAACTAATCATAAGCACTTAAAGTTAAACAACGGAACAATAGAACCCGCTCCAATCAGGATCTAGTACCCGTTTTGTACTTTAGACCAACGGGCACTTTTACCCGAGAGTTGATTCAGGACCAATTGAGATAGGAAGCGGACACACTGATATAATACAAAATGATTGGGGTTATACTTTTACATTCACATACTCACATAAACTGATAGGGGACGAAAAAAGTTCGGTAATAAAATAAATGTACCTCATTCCGTGAAGACATGTGAGGGCCCCGTCGTTGGGCGGGTCGGTGCTGAGGATCGTGCGCCCGTTCGACAAGATGGAGAACGATAACAGCACCTCCGACCATACTCCTGAATACAGAGAAGAACAACTTGAATTGAAATAAAGATAAATTCCACTAAAGGATCACAACTTCTCAGTTCTTCGAAAACGTTTTCCTAGAACAAAGAAATTGCTTTGATTCTTGTTTCCGATTTATTGAGTCGACTATTTCAGTTTGCTATTTATTTTAAAGAGTTGCCATACATACAATACATTGCTACTGTATTGGATAACATTGTTTCACAAAGCAATATCCTGTGGCACAATTTTATAAAATAAAGTTGGAAAAGATTTGGCGGTTTGGAAAGATCATAAAACCTGAGGCTGTATGTCTAAGTAATTACTTCAGAGATTTTACTACAGTAAGGGTACTTGTAGCTGAAATGGCGGTGTAATGTATACGATATACCTAGCCACGGCTAATATAACGCGTCACATTAGCTAAAATTTAGTCTAATACTCATTAACTGGAAGGTTGTCTCAGGAGACATGCCGTCACCGTCAGCTTAATGTCCGCCTGACTTGGATAACTCTCTTAGGCGCTGATGTACAACATAAAGGTAACTTAACATGCCATTAGTACCGCGAACGACAATTAGTTATGTTTCATAGCATCGCCTGTCCGCTTGTCTGTTGATATGACTCTTGGAGTCATATTGAGATTGTTTAACTATTCACCAGAGAATAGGTAGCAGCGTTCTCTGTGCCTTTGTATCAACCATACTGCGATCGCCAACCCGCCTGCCAAGCGTGGCGATTATGGCAAAACCCCCCGTTTTGGGGGAGGTCCTATGTCCAGCAGTGGACGTCTTTCGGCTGAAATGATGATGATGAACTATTGTGTCTGCTAATTGGACAGTTGAGCTTATAATATGCTCTCAATGGTGGCAAAATTATCATCTAATATCGACTGACGTACGTTTGACTGACCAAAAAATAATTGTGTAGATCAACACAATTCACTTCTATAATTCTTATCTAGATGTGTTTAGCAAAATATACTAACGTAAGCGTTCATTACCAACCCATATTAAATAAGCCTATCTCACACACATATATTAGTACCATCTTAGCTAGATACTTGCTATGCATGGTAATTCAAATGCCATTGTTGTAATTTGGGAGCTTGTCGTAAAGTTATGCCTCTCAGCGATTGTATTCTTTGACCTTACGACTTCCAACTTTCTCAAACTTCTTAATTGTCAGCTTATGAACGAAGTTTATTTTCAGAGCTATGAAGAATTGGCAGGTTTTTTACTTGAAAAAGTTTTGTCAGCTCTTTCAAATATTTTCTTTGCATAATTTCCTGAATAAGTAGTTTTGTAATTTGATCATTATCTTTTGGAAACTTTCTTGTAAAGCTTTGGGTTCATTATTTTGAATATAATATTATCATTAAGTTGTGAGAAGACAAATAAATTTCGGAGTTCCTACATCATCCCGGACTCATTGTCTGTGTTTCTTTGTTCAGAGCCATTAAAGAGGTCTGAATATTTTTTATTATCTTCTAAATTATTAATTGTCAAAGTTATTTCGGTGCGACGAAGGTTTAATTTTCATCTCTAGTGGGTATCTGTGTATCAGTCGCCTTTATCATAACGCGCATTAGGTACTCACCGCAAGTCTCCCGTCGAAGGTCCCTATCGCCATTGTCTGCGCTCACTGGCTTCCCATCGGCAACTGGCACATTGTAATTCGTCTGCAAATATCGTAACGTCAGTAGTGTTCATTAGCTACAAACAATGGATGAGCATCCAACCTTTTCACATAATTATTCGTTTAGGAAATAAAAATTACCAATATATAACAATCCGACAGATACAACGTCAAGGTATTTGAAAAAATAACTCCGAGAAATTGTCTCTTGTTGTCGTTTATATCGGCTGCTAAATTGTCCTAAAGCATTAAGCCAAAAGTGAGAGAGATGAAATTTTTATTAATCAATTTAATAAAGCTCACAATCCATTTTCTTGAATTTTTGGGCGTAAACAAAATAAGGAAAGTCTAACTGCGACATTCAATTAACGCCTCAGCTAACGTTTTTATCAAAGTCGTTAATCGCGTGTCCACGATGCGCCCTCCGCGTCTACATCCGTATCCTCCGCCTTGTGATACCTTGATGATAACGACCCATTAACACTGATAATGAATATTTTCGGTTGCATAATAATATATTTTTTACTTAAACCATCCCCTACTACTTCATATAAAAGTAATTATAATTTTGAGTTAACTTTTCGAGAGTGAGTAGTTAGGTATATCAACATAATTGGTTATTCATAATTAATTTCTGATTTACTTCAATAAAGGGAAGTGTAAAATTTGCCTGTTAATTGGAATATTAAATCCGGCTGGTGTGGTTGAAAAAATATGGACAAAACATTGAATAGCTTAAAAGCTCCACTCACCCGTTCAGTTGACGCAATAATGCTCTGGTGGAACGGGGCAATTATTTTGGACACAACTTACATCCATAGTTATACTAAACTAAGGTATAACTAATATATTTACTATTACTAGCTGTTGCCCGCGACTTCGTCCGCGTGGTTATGAAGATAGATAAAGGTAAGATAGAAGATAGTTTAATGATGTTTAACGCAAACTATTTTATGTTTAAGTCAAAGTTGGCTTATTCACTTAAGATCAGGGGGCCAAGTCTGCTATTTTTATAATTTCTTCATTCCAACACGATTCCATTGTTATTTTGCTGAAAGTTCGTAATCTGCTAAATCCATAATGGTCGATCATTGGTCGGTCAATGGTCTCATAATAGAATTGTGTTATAATGACATTGTCAACAAATTTGAACATTTATTCATGCCAGATTTCATTTATATACATTTTTACATATTATTTTTAAGTGTTAGAAGCAATCTGAAGTAGTAAGAAGTTCGTAAACTAAGTCAGTCATTAATTTGTCATTATGTACGAGATTACCAATAAATATCATTTCTTTCAATGGACTGTCATTGGTTGACCATTGGAAAGTCACAATGACGCCATAATATTAGTAGATTACCAAACTTGTCAAAATCAACAATTATGAAATCAATGACAGACCATTCTGACACTATTGTAATAGCAGACTTGAGGCCCAGGTGAATTGCGGTCAAATGTAAGCCTATTTGATAATAAAAAAAAAAACAGAAAATGCCTATTTTATGTCACTTTGCGCACTGTAGTGAGTGGGCCATTGTCAGGTCAGGAGCACCTCACTCACACTGGGTATCAGTGGGATCTATAATCCCCCATTTTGTTAGGTTGTGTTTCCAGCGGAATATTCAAGAGCACAGTCTATTGAGTGCTTTTCATTTAGGCTACTGCAAATCACTCCGAGTGCCAGGTGGTCCTGGGTTGAACGAAGTTCAGTAGCGGTGGGTGATGTTTCGAGAACTTTCGTCTGACCGTACGTGGTCGGTCCTGGATGACCTGTGTGCTGCGGAGAAAACTTTTCCGACTGTTAAGTCTTCCCGGAACTGTTGTTTGTAGAGGGGATGGATAGTAAAGATTTTAAATGTGAGCTTTCGAAAATTAAATCTCTAGTTTTACAGAAAACGATGGTGAACGTGGGATAAACAAACATGTATAAAATATTTGTCTGGAATTTGGTAATTAATATGGTGGTATGTGAATACCAGGTTAAACGTATTATAAGATACTTTAAACCACGAAAAAGCGTCACAGTGGTATCCAGGGGAAAACAAAAAGAAATAATTGAGAAGTAACTTGATGAAACTAATAACCTACGTCATCATTACAACCTTTATTACACCGTAAAGGAATATTTAGAAGATAATTCACTAATCCATAATGAAAATGTTTAACTAGTTAATTTATGATTTATTTTATGTTGTGTTATAATTTTCGTTTTTTTTTTTAATTTATCACATTTTTGTTATTGAATATTATTATTAAATTAAATTATTGACATAGCCATGTAAATTAACAATAATTAATTAATTTTATCTTACTGACATTTGCACGCCATGTATGGCAGAATATGCGGAAACCATCTGTCCGTTAACATCCAATGTATCATATTTTTGCAAATAAATGATTTTGATTTGATTTGATTGATTTGATTTAGACGCCCACTACTGGGCATAGGTCTCCCCCAAGGGGGGGGGGGGGGGGGTTCAGCCGTAATCGCCATGCATGACCTACGTAAATGTTGTTATAATAAAAAATATTAAGGTCTCGATTCATTTCAATTTCATTTAGTTGTAGGTATTTTCTATTTGTTGTATTATAAGGCATCAATAAATGTTTGTAGAACACATAGAGTTACATTATATTCCCTTGAACTGGCCCTGTCTTAAAATCTGTTTCTACCTGACATGTCTTAACTACACTCGGCGTCACAAAAATCGCACCTTTTCGAAAATAAGTTTAAAACATGTCCCGCCAGTAACGAATACATTAAACCCAATTAATATTGGTATCAATTAAAAGTATATTTAACGACCTTTAAATTAACAACAGTTAGAATTCCTAAACACAACAGATCTCATTAGCACGTAACGTTAAAAAAAATGTTGTCAAAATACGCATTACAACGGCCACTAATTGCACCTCCCTACAAGGGTATAAAACGGGCGACCCGGGTTAAATGTGGGTCATTCGCTATTCAACCTTTGAAGTGAACACACGTGAACAGCTACAGCAAGAAAAATACCCCAGAAGATGGATACCACTGCAGATGAAGCCGCTCAAGTCATTGCACTACTGCAATCAGGGATGCGGCAATGTGATGTTGCTCGGCAACTGAACTTGAGTCGTTTTGCCGTTCGACGAGTGTTCCAACGTTTCCAAGAGACTGGTGGCTATATCCGAAGACGTGGATCTGGAAGACAA
The DNA here is from genome assembly GCA_947361185.1 of Charanyca ferruginea. Classification (NCBI taxonomy): domain Eukaryota; kingdom Metazoa; phylum Arthropoda; class Insecta; order Lepidoptera; family Noctuidae; genus Charanyca; species Charanyca ferruginea. The sequence goes on along the minus strand of OX376059.1, from coordinate 10,828,030 downwards.
CGGTGCACATCCGAAAGAGACGATCGCTTCATTGTTTCGACGTCTTTACGTAATCGGTTCTCCAATGCTGTTGAGCTGCAACAACAACTGCGATCAGCTCGCAGAACTTCTGTAAGCGTCTCCACGATTAGAAAAAGAATGCGGGAGAAGAAAATTGCAGCTCATAGGGCTGCTACAGGGCCCAAATTGACTGCACAGCATAGGAGAGACCGGTTGCAATTTGCCCGTGACCATGTGGATTGGACAATATACCAATGGAGGGCTGTGCTCTTCTCGGATGAGACGAGGGTGTGTCTTTTCTGCAACGACAGGCGTCGAAGAGTGTATAGGAGGCAAGGGGAACGATTCGCACAAGCCTATATTCAAGAGACAGTGGAATACGGGGGTGGCTCGTGCATGTTCTGGGGCGGCATGTCAATCGACGGTAAAACGAACCTTGTGTGTGTTTCTCGGACTGGAAGTGCTCGCGGGCAAGGGTCGCTGACTGCTGCTCGGTACATAACAGAGATCTTAGAGGAGCAGGTTGTCCCTTATGCGGGTTTTGTTGGCAGTGGGTTCACGTTAATGCACGATAACGCCCGTTGTCACACCGCTTTAATTGTAAGAGACTACCTGCAAGAAGTTGGCATCCCTGTTATGCGCTGGCCGGCGCGAAGTCCAGACCTGAACCCTATTGAGCACCTTTGGGATGAACTGAAACGGCGAGTACGGGCACGAAATCCTGCCCCTACCACTCTCCAAGACCTTCAAGATGCCGTCGTTGCAGAATGGGACAACATTCCACAAGAGACTGTTGTCACATTAATAAGGTCCCTAAATCTAGGTTGTCCCAAAATTCTTTCTTAGTGAATGTCTCCTACTCATAAACTCTAGACTTGCTAAATTTCAGGTCGGTAGTCAAAAATAAGTCAAAACTTTCATACAAACTTAATCCGGCCCTGTCGCAAAATCCATTCGTAACAGACGTCTAATAACTAACTACCTCCCTGCCAAATTTCAACTTTGTAGCACATAAAAAATTAAAGACTTTCATACAACTTGCAAGAACCATTACACCTCCTTAATCCGGCCCTGTCGCAAAATCCGTTCCTAGCGGACGTCTAATAACTACAAACTACCTTTCTTCCAAATTTCAAATTAGTAGCACAAAAAATGCAGGATTTTCATACAAACTTAAGATAGCCATTACACGTCCTTAATCCGGCCCTGTCGCAAAATCCGTTCCTAGCGGACGTCTAATAACGACAAACTACCCTCCATCCAAATTTTAAGTTGTAGCACAAAAAATTAAGGACTTACATACAAACTTGCGAGAGCCTTTAGAGTTCCGTACTCTGGCCCCGTCGCAAAATCTCTTCTTAGCGGACGTCTACTATCTATAAACTACCTCGCTGCCAAATTTCAAGTCTGTAGCACAAAAAATGAAGGACTTTTATACAAACTGGCGAGAGCCATTAGACGTCCTTAATCCGGCCCTGTCGCAAAATCCGTGCTTAGCGGACGTCTACTAACTATAAACTACCTCCCCGCCAAATTTCAAGTTTGTAGCACAAAAAATTAAGGACTTTCATACAAACTTGCGAGAGCCATTAGACCGCCTTAATCCGGCTCTGTCGCCAAATTCGTTCTTAGCGGACGTCTACTGACTATAAACTACCTCCCTGCCAAATTTCATCTTAAAATGTCAAGCGGTTTTCGATATATCGTGATGAGTGAGTGAATGACCTTTGGCTTTTATATAATATATATGTCGCAGTAAGATGGATAAAGCCGTAATATAGTTATATCCCTAGGGATATAATTATATACCGTAACACAGTTATACGAAAGCGATTCTTTACTATCTCACTAGGAATATAGTTATAAAACGGTCCAAGTTTAGTGATATACTTATATTACTAGATTAAGTTTAGTGAAATAGCTTTCGGAGTGTGCGGCGCAGGCGGCACTGAGAGAAATATGGCAAAAGTTGTCGCGCTTTGGTGGCCAAGGTTAATTAAAATGTTCCTGTAAAAAATCGAATATACAGTGTTCTACTAAAAGATGTGCCTGTAAGAAGCATTCAGTGCTATGTAATTCTAGATGTCATGATTCCTCTTCTTGTTTGAACAAAAAATAAAAAATACTTTTAAAGAAACCAAGATCTCAACTTGTTGATAAGAAATAAAGATATCTCCAAACTGTTTGGCTTTAAAAGATTTTTAATGTTTGATTAGTTTTAATTGTATTGTTAATGTTTAAATTCCAAAAAAATATGATCGTTTTAATTATAACTACTTTAATACGTGTTAATGTCACAAAGTATTGTAACTAACTGCAGGATACATAAAGTTGATTTATTAATAAAGATAAAACCAATAAAAATTTGTTTTATTTAATTATATATGGTAGATTTCTACTTCACTAAGCTTAATCAAGTAATGGGTCTGTCTCAAAAAAGTGGCACACTTTTGAAATTTTTTCAATTTTACAAAAATTTTTGAGAATAAATAAGCTTTAATATAGTACAATATGATAAAATATGACTTTTTTGAGACAAACCCTAATATATTTATAACACTGAACTTAATCTAGTAATATAAGTATATCACTAAACTTCGACGGTTTTAAAACTATATTCCTAGTGAGATAGTAAAGAATCGCTTTCGTATAACTATGTTACGGTATATAATTATATCCCCAGGGATATAACTATATTACGGCTTTATCTATCTTACTGCGACATATAGATACTAGGCCTCTTGGAGAATGTTATGATGACAGAATTCAATACATATTTCCTTAAGACACACTTGGTCCGCGTGAGTGAAGCCGCGGGCACAGCTAGTACTATTGTATAATCTGATCTAGCTGTAATTAATCCAACATCAGGTAACTTAATTAACACTTTAAAAATTACGGTGAAGCATTAAAAAGCTTAGAAGAATATTAAAAACCGCACATTTCCGTTATGATTACATAAAAAAGTCACTGTAAAAAGACTTAATAAAAAAATTAATAATTCCTGTTAAAAAGTTCAAGATTTTAATATTTGAGAGGGTAGCGAACTTTTCGGTTTATTATTAAATGTCCCTTTACTGTTTCGTCAACCATACAATGCGGACGGTCACGTTTGTTTTCGGGCTTATTTCGAATTAATTTGTACGGAACCGCCGGCTGAAAAATACGGCGACCTTTCGGCCAGAGACGGGCGTGACTGGTTGTTATGTGCCATGCTCAATCACACGGCATATTTAACGAAACACCTCTGCGAATTGGTGAAAATGGTTTTTCCTTGTTGTCTCCATCTCGTTGTTTGCAGGTCACCTTTATTTATTGCTGTACGCATAAACTATACACAGTACGTAGATGAGTATTTCTTGCTGTCCGTCTTCGTCTTTAACGCAATTAATTTTTGTCCAGCGCAACATGTCATCTTCTTCTTAGATCCGTCCATTATCTAAATAGTCACCCCGTTTTTCGTTTCTGTTCGCACAATGTAAACATCGTTTCTTTGGTCTTTTTGCTGTTAAAAAGAAAGAATATTATAAACGAAAGTACCAACAGGTTGCTTATGGTCGGCGTCGGTTGCTACTTCGAGGTCTTCGTCCATCGCCAGTCGGTACTTGCGCTCCAGGTAGCCTTCGTACAGAGACGCGAAGAACATCAGTAATAATACCAGAGTTGCCGCCGTTCTGAAATAAAATATCGTTATTAGATAGAGAATTCACAATTTGTCATTAGTCCTTATTTTGTGACCGAGAAAATTTATTTATTTTATTACGTTTTCGTTTGCTCATTGGCAAGAGGAAACTGGCTAAACTCGAAATTACTAGCAAATGTTTTAACAAGTTTATTTATAAGTAGTTCAAGTCTCCTGAAACTCTTACAAGATCTTCAATAACATCGTTAGTGGTAAAACTCTTAACGTGATTTAAAATTGAACAGCTTCCAGACACTTGTTATCATGCAAGCATGGCGACGACCAGAAGAGGCTTAACAAGATTCTTGGCTCTCGTTCAGAACCTTGTTTAACAACTGGTATTTTGATAAACTCACACTTTAGCGTACAAAACCGCCAACAAACCTCACATTTATTTAGAGAATAAAACCTACGAGACCAGCGTGAACAGTATAAAAACTGAAATTGCTCGCACTGTTACCATTCTGCTGAAATTATTTTAAAATCCGAAATACTAATTGTCTACGTGTTTTCATAGCAGAGATTAAACATTAGTGCCTTCGTTTCTCCTTGTGGAATAAGTGTGTGACCGCACATACGTGATCGTAATAGCTGTTAGTACTGGGGTCGCATCGGTAAACAGCTCAAGTGGATAATACATCTTCGTCTAAGACGTTTCAGCATCAGTCTTTGTAAAGGGTTTGTCAGACAAAGCGAGCAATACTATCGTACATTGCTAAAGTGTTAAAGTTATTAAGTAATGATAGTTTTGACCTTAGCTTTAAATGTTAACAGAGACATTTGTTTAGTAATAGGCTTGGAGTGAAGTGAATGTGTGTGTGACGTTCTGAATATTCTAGACAAATGATGTCTGTGACTGTAGGTCAAGACTATGCCTGTTTTAATACCACTAGTAACTTAAGTCATTTACTTATAATAATTCTAACAAACAAGCGAAAAATTACAAAATGCATGTTAACATTATTCAATCTCAAACAAGATGATCGGCGCTCGTCTGACTCGCAGATTACTTCAAGTAAGATGCTCTTTTAGTTTGAGACATGTTTATATTAGCTGTCGAATTGTTGTCACAATACTAATTATTCACAAGTTCAGTTCAGTTTGAGGTTTGTGTTAAAACGCCTACAAAAAATACACCTATCTTACTATCAATAAATTTGAAAAACCTGCCGTAACGAATAAATGCTAACCAAATTGTGTTTCATGAAGTATTGTAGAAATGAATCTATTTTCCTTATGCCATAAAATATATAAACGCCTTTAAAGTTAACTTCAGACGAAATATTTTATATTATCGCTAAAACAATGGCTCTATTTTTGGCTGGCTTAAAAAAAACGACTTGGGATGCCCAAGTTCCGAGCTGAGTATTTATTCGTTTTGGTAAGCAAAAACCATATAAATATTGTATTATTCCGATGAGGTGTATATTTATGTACTTTAGGCACCTAGTTATAGAGTGGGTTTAATTTAAATGAAGTTGAATTTTACTTGCTACGTAGTTTTAGCGTCTAAAATGATTCATCATCATCATCATCATCAACCTTCAGACGCCCACCCCTGCTGGGTTCAGCCGTAATCGCCATGCTTGGCCAACGCATATGTTGGCGATAGCAGTTTATTGTACGGTTGTTATTGTACTCAGAAGGTCGGCCGGCGCCACACGGCTCTGAAATTATTATGGTGAGTATTTAAATAGTACCCAATTAAAAATAGGCAGGTAATGGTGTCACGCCTTATGCGTGTAAACCCTTAACTACTTATTACTGATATTGACTTCTTAAAGATTATATGTATTCTCTTAAAACACGCTATTACCGATACGTCCTAGATTTGCGAAATACTTAACATACCGATTTGTGTTAAATACATATTTTGAAATCGCATGTCTGTACTCAATAACAGATATTGAATTCGTAAAATAATATAATTTTAATATGTGTGGCTGTTTTTAAATAAATCTGAATACAAATAAAACATTCAGGATCATTTAAATTCATGTCATCATTATTTTGATTTGATTACGTGCAATTCTATGCATATTTCTATGTATGTTGTGGAATACAACAAAACCTTATTATATTGGTAAGTAGATGCCATTAAATTAACTGCAGAATAAAAAGAACTTAACGCAGGAATGATAACGGTTTGATATAGAAAGATTTTACATAAAGATAATTATATAAAATTTTAATATAGTTATTCTTTATTCTTCAGATTAAATAAAATTTACTATTATTATATTGAAAGTTCAGACCTTATGAAAATAAAACTTAAAAACAAAAAACAGCTTAGGGTTTGTTGATTCATTCCTCATTAGAAACGAAATTCTTGGAACTGAGAATCAATCTTGAATGGTGATAGGCTGATGTAAACCCCGCGGCTTTCAATGATTTACATAATACAATATAACACGTCATAAACAGTGAGATGAATTAATTAATTTACATAATTAGATAATAGTTCTAGCTAACTACCTACCTGAATATTTGATAATGAACCAATTCAATTAGTTAATTAAAAATGTACCTACGCGTATAATTTTGTGGAACATATAACTAGTTATAATTTTTGTGAAACAAATGTTGGAACTCAAAACTGTGTAATAGGAGTATCTAGCACAAGTTGCGTCGTTTTGAGATCTTGCAGTCACAAATGAAAATGGCTTTCACAAAACGTGAACGAAGCGTAAAATAAATGCAGAATCAACTACATCAAAGTTTCTATGGTATTTAATGTTTCTAGCACAGTACCACAGATCTACAGGGGCAGGAGTAGGGGTGTGATTCTGTAAGACCTCATCTAAACTTCGAATCTGAATACGCTGTGAGTTTCTTGATTGGCATTCCAAAAACTCGGTTGATAATTCGAATTTACACTAGCGCCACCCTTGCGAGCGTGTCAGCGAGTTGAACTAAATTGACATGGAGGTTTTGACGGATAAAGTATGATTTGACGTAAGAAGTGGCATTCTGTAAGGTAATTTCCCCGTCTCTTCGACGCTCATTTCGCACTCAAACCCGATTCAAAGTGTCAAATATATCAAGGTAATTTTGAACCTTATGAGAGAGAATAGCGATGTGAGATGCGAGTTGTTGTTTGAATTTTATAGAATCGACCTACAGTACTGACATTAAAATAATTTACGACTAGCATTGTTATTGCACGATAGGACCTTGCTCACACAACACTTCTCAAGGTACCACCACAAAGTCAACAACTTTTTCTGCACTTTGTCTCCACCTTTTGTTCGACATCATTTTCTAATGCACGGCGGACCTTGCAAGACTACAGGTGTGTAGGTATTAATACTGTCAGCATATTTAACCCAAACATTCAAGTGCAGTATTACGTATGATAGTGACGAGTAAATACGGCGAAATTTGAATGTCAGAAAACGAGAACGCTCTACATACGCGGACTTGTTCTATATTAGTATTTCAACTCGCATTGCGCAGAATTTTATTTTCATGATTCTGGTAAACATGGAATTGGGGAGAACATTAACGAATAACTCCAAGACAGAACTTCTCTAATAATCACTTGAATTTAGCCATGGAAAACCCGATCAATTTTCTTCAACTTACTGTCAATTAGATTTTTAGTTGCTTTGAAATCAATAAATAGTTTGTTAATTGAGATGGCATATGACTTATGACGTCACTTGTAGGCAACAAGTGACGTCATAAGAACAAATTGCCCAATTTGTGGAATGGATGTAGGATAATATACCTCTTTTTAACTTACATTTGACATATTACCTTACATTTGACTTATTACCAAGTAGCATCTTACCCTAATATTTGCATCTTAGGGTCAGCGAAGAGGTCATAGTCTCCAGGTACGGGTCGCACGTTGAGAGTAGCGAAGGAGGCAGCTAGGCCGGCTGTGGAAGCCTGCGCAGTGGCCGCACCTTCTGCGGCGCCTAGCAACAAGGTGATGGCGCGTTTGTCGCAGGATGAGGGTATGCACTCGCCAACCAGCATCAGTCTGCTCTGGATTTGAAATAGAAGGAGATTAGTTCATGAAGCAAGGTATTTTGGTAGGGTTTTGATATTTTATAAATGAAAAGTTTACATTTTGTGACTTTTAGATGTAATATTATCAATTTCATTATCACTCTCACAATGCCTTAAGCAACCCGAGTTCCAGCAGTGGAACGATATACGCTGAATATCTTTACCATTATATGACTAGGTATTAACCCAAATATCTAATGAAACCCAGTACGACATGGGTTCATAGTTGAGATTAATTACGTTCAAATAAAAAAATACAGCCTAAAGCTAAACTGAACAACATCGGCTGGTTTATTGTTAAAAGTTGTTCAAGGGATATCTGAAACGACTTTGTTTTTGACTTGAAACTCGTAAACAACATTAAAATAGTCGCCGGGAGCACCAATTAAAAACAAAATGAGAGTTTGAAAGATTTTCCATTACGAGCTAATTCATTGGAAATAGAGCCAATGTTGGCCCGATTACCTACCAACTCTTCATCCCAAGGGCCAATTTGTGGACAGGTTTGCTCAATGCACTCCATTAATTAAGCGAACAGATATCGCCGAGTGACCTTTGCGTAAGCTTGAGGTACGTAATTGAATGTCAGTCGACGTGACGAATGCTCTCACACGATGTATCGGTGTACGACTGTAGGTACCCACTGGTACCGATGACAGCTGGCGGTTCCCATCGCTTTTCTTCGTCTTTAAGGCATTATGTATACAAATGCTCTGGATTTTTCTTTTTCAGACTACGAGTTTGCCGGCGATGTTTTGTTTAAGAATTTGAGACAATCCAACGGTGTAAAAGGTTTACTTCACCTTTGTTACTTTACACCTATGTTTTATGCGTGAAAATGTTCGTTAAGTTTAAGTTGCTTCTGTGTAATGGGATGGCAGGCTGTTTCGCGTTTTGTAAACAAATGAAGATTTGATTCTAAGAAGTAGTAGAAGTTAGGGTGTTACTACACCAATCGATCGTTCGCCGATCGATGCCATCGATCGACATCGATTGACGCTGATTGATTGGTGTGGTAGCTTTGGCTGATCGACGGATACCGTTCGACTAACCAATCAATCGATTGCCGGTCGATGGCATCGGTCGACGTTGATCAATTAACGCCAGCTATAATCCATCAGTTTCTCTCGAAATGTATTCACAAGAGGACGCACAGGCCAGGTAGATAGCACGCGGGGCGCAGGCGGGTGATAATGGGAAGCGGACGGCGCGCAGTGCGGCTAATCAAGCAACTCGATCGACGTCGACTAATCCATTCTACCATCGATCGATGCCGTCGATCGACGAGCGATCGATTGGTCTGGTAGAAACTATCGATCGACGTCGACTCATCCATTCTACCATTGATCGATAGCATCGATCGATTGGTCTGGTAACACCCTAAGGAAAACTATCAGATAAACACTCCAAATAAACTTGCAGTTTACTGTACTTAACTAAAGTTTAATATAATTATGGCTAAAAGCAACTTGTTATCATTGGTATATCATTAGGAACGTACATTATAGGCATATTACCTGTGTCAAAATAACACGGAGTAGACTTTAATGTCTGGTCATTAGGTTCCGACATCATATTGTGATTACTAGAACAACCGACTATTTACTGTTGATTTTCACTGTTGTTGACATTAGTCAACAACAGTGATAATCAACTGTAAATAGTCACTGTAACTGTAATGTCAGTTGGTATATTAATACCAACTGTGTAAAAGTAGGTAAATAGGGTAAATGACTCAATGCTGCTTTTAAATTTGAGCATTATAATAAGGTACATATAAGACATATCTCTTATGTTCTCAGAAAGATTATAAACATTCTTTAAAATATAGGCTACCTTTAACATTTTGAATAAGAAAATGCCGTCTTTAATCTTACAATACGTTTATTTTGACCAAGATCTAATATTTTGATCTTAGATACAGAAAGTAATAAGTTGAATAAACTGTAATACCCTACATAATATTACTGAAGATACGTTACGTGTCCAAGTTCCATATACCGTTAATAAATGTTGATTCATCCACGCCTCTCTTGCCTCGAGGGATGAAAACTTTTTGACCATCATTCATCTAGAATAGAACCATATTACTTTCTTGTATGATACGGGTATTTGCTAACACTTTGGTTATTTTAGCTGTAAGTTGTTCAAGTCGATATTTAACGACTTCAAAATAGCGAACTGGAAATGTAAATAGTAATTATCCTTACTTTAAGTTAAATAATATACAATTGAAAACAAAATGCAGCTAACTACCTCAAATTAGAAAGGAACTCATATTAAAAAATACTTATTTAATTTTAAGTAGGTACACCAACAGCATATGACATCAAACATTTAGCAAACAGTACTTTTTATAGTAATGTATAATTTCTAATCTATATGTTAGGTATTGTAAAAACCCGTATATATTAATAAATGTTAGGTTTAACTAGTAAATCTTATGATCTACCAACATGACCTGGTAAATCAAAGAATTAAAAAAGAAATTGGTTGTTCTTGCTTTTGCCGTTAGAGTTTGGTATAAAATGTTAGGCTTTAACAATGACGGTAAAGGTAAATGTTAGAACATGGTTATATGTAGCGCTCTTGAACTAATTAGACTTTAAAGGTGCCTAAGACGAAGGGGATGACGGGGGTCTCGTTGGTTCACTCACTCTAGCCCCCGTCATCACCTTCGAACCTAAACTGTCCGGGTCGGGTTCCCCCAAATTTCTATACTCGCTTCGCTCGCTCTTGACCTATTGGTCAGTTCAAGAAAGGCGTAGACATGTCTATTTTTCGATACATATTTATCGCGTCTCTGACATAAAACCTAAGATTTACCGTGTAAATTGTAGTAAAAGTTTGAAATGGATAATAATCACATAACATTTCGGATTTACACCATTAAGAGTTGGTAAATCTTGCGTTTTACTGAATATTCTTAGAATTTATCGTAGTTTGTGCTATTACAGTAACATATAATGTAATAATGACGACACGGTTGGCGCAGTGGCTGAGCGATCGACTGCTGCGCAGCGTGTTGCGGGTTCGATTCCCGCACAGGGTAAACATTTGTGTGATGAGCACTTGTGTTTGGCTTGTGTCTGGGTGTTGTTTATCTATATATGTATGTATTTACAAAAAAAAAATGTATATGTGTATGTATATCAGCTGTCTGACACCCATAGTACAGGGTCTCCCTAGTTTGGGGTCAGATGGCCGTGTGTGAAAATGTCCCCACATATTATTATTATTATTATTATTATATACATAACATTCTCGAAAAGATACATAGGACAGCTTAGGAGATGTTGATAAAGTCAAAGTAAAGTAAAAGTTTGAAATGGATAATAATCACATAACATTTCGGATTTACACCATTAAGAGTTGGTAAATCTTGCGTTTTACTGAATATTCTTAGAATTTATCGTAGTTTGTGCTATTACAGTAACATATACATAACATTCTCGAAAAGATACATAGGACAGCTTAGGAGATGTTGATAAAGTCAAAGTAAAGTAAAAATATCAAAACAAAATACTTACACTAATATTAGAACATCTTCATGACTTCCTGAGTACAAATTGGTAATCCTATCTCAATCGGACATCAGTTTTTATTAAAATGCTCTCCTCTGCCTAAGGAGGTACGTTTACCCATCGAAACTTGTTCAATTTAACGTTTACGATGGTCATATAAATTCATATCATGGCTTTAGGGTTCGTTGCCTTCATTTACCACAAGCGAAAATAGATACGAATTTAGTAGTTTTCAGGAAAATCTCCTAAAATGCCTTGCAGCTATCATAACGTTACATTCACCCTACGACACTACGTGTATAAAGGAATTATGATAGGTACTTATATTTTTTTACCTTTTCATAGAAGCTGGTGTGTTTTCACATAACACTGCAGGGAATTAGAACGTAGCAAATTAAGTTGACTCTATCGACGCTGTCGACGCTGAAGGTTGGAACTTGCGCCACGAAGTACTAAAACTTTTATATTAAACTTTCCTGACGTAAGGGGTGAATTAGACTCGCGCTACAAGACCAGGGTGAGTTGTTGTGTGCTATTTATCTTTGATTTCCACATCATAATATTAATGGGATGAGCGAATGAGCGTGTTTACAATAAATACAAAGTTTCCATATATTTGTTTTGATTGTTTTGTGTTTTGTCATTTATATAACTTACTGTCATAAAAGATGAAACCTCTGTCAAAAAAAAGAAGTGTGTCTGATTCACTTGTCATATAATGTCTTAAACAATTATTTGCTCTGTGCAGACTGTGTATGTATCACGAATAGGTAGGTATGTATGCATAGCTAACCTCTAGAGGTCAAAGACATCACGTAACTTGGATTGAATTGTCATTCAAATGCTGAGTCATCGAGAGAAAGTTTGAACTTCACGCAATCGTTCACATCTTTCATCAAATAGAAAGCAAAACTGGTGATAACTGGTAACTACGTGATAGTTTGACTAAGAATTTTACATCCTTCAAAATTCACATAAAAAGATGGAAAGTTAAGTATTTACCTGCGGCAGGTGATCGTTGTCCACCGTAAGGTTGATCTTGGCAACGTAGAAGGTGGTGGGAAAGGGCGGCGTGTGCGCATAGTACTCGGTCAGCTGTAGATCGCGGCAGGCATTCTGGGAACCCAACCAGTACTCGTTCCCGAACAACACGTTAGAGGTATAGTGGCCAGACGCGTCGAATACTGAAAAGGGAGAAAAAATGGTTAGGCAACTCTTAAAAATCTTTATACATAGGTAAGATTTATTATTTTCAAATATAAAAAAAACAAATATGATAAACACACTGGGAAAACAAATGGAAAGACACAAACGGGTACCTACAAATTCTCTTTATGAAACCTCAATCGTGCCACAGTATAAAATAATATTAGTACTACCGTACAGTAGCGACACGCTCCGGCTTACTCTGAAACCGTTCCTCACCTCCCCCCGTGTCGAACGGCCTCTCTGGCAACTGCGTTTTTGTTCGAGCAGCGCGTAGACACGCACACACACGCACGTATCTGTACAGTCTGATATTTTAGTAGTAGTATAGGCAATTATATCGTTTCGAAAACGAAAACGTCTTCTCGGTTTTTGTTGTTTTTTTTTCAGAAAGCGCTGAGTAAATTTCTGTTTGTTGTATAGGTACTAAAACCTTCTCCAGAATGTAACAAACACTTTTCTGAAAACCGCATCAAAATAGGTCCCGCCAAACGGGAGATAATCGCAGACAAACATACATACAAACATACGGGTCGAACTGAGAATCTCCTTTTTTTATAAGTCGGTTAAAAACTCACAGTGATTTATTGTTTCTATTCGGTTCACATTTAATATTATCCGTTAAATTATTTCGCTTTGTACGTAGAACTCTACGGACTGACAATGTTTCGCACTATGTGCAAGAAACACAATGTCGTCAAACTATTCCCTGCGGTAGTTTTAATGTAGTTTAATCTAGGATATAACGCTTTTAAGTGCTTTGACGTATTTCACAATGTAATTCGCTACAGAATGTTACCGTAGCATTGGGATGAGATCGGTTGGTTTTGAAATAAAAACTAACATTTGTTTTACAATTATAAAATAATAAAAGTCTGAAATAAAAAATACACTGACAAGTCTTTGAATGATTACACTGATAAAATATGATTTATATAACTATATGCTTTGATAATACCCACTTTTTTATTGCCATTTAAAGTCACCGCAATGTAGAACACATTTTCGGCGAATACTTATTTAGATTTACTTTGTAACCTTCTTTTTCCATTTTGAACTATATTTAAAGCACCTTCTCGTCGGAAAGCTTAATAGAAGAAAAAAGAACCTGTGTTTTAATTTACGGGTGAAATTGAGTAAAAGCTTAGAATTTCGGGTACTTAATAATCAAAGTCACTCGCTTGTACGGAATCTAATAATCCTTTAAAACAGCAAATTGCCTGAACACATTGTAAGATTTACCTTTCTCCAAATATGGGCTTGGATAGCTTGATGGATCAACTTAAAGTTTTAGATTAAGTAAGAGGCAATTTTCTTCGTGAAAAATTGGTATAACCCTTGCAAACGACAGGCTATTAACATCTTAATTCGTCCTCTCTGGGAAAGGCACGGTGAACCTTGAAACTATTTACTCATCTATTTATAAATAGAAACATATGTCTAGATATTTTTAGAATCCTCAAACAGTTTTCAAAAAACGTTGTTTAGTTTTCGACATTTCCGTCAATTTATGCTCACTAATCATTTAAGTTCTGTTTTTATTGAAGGCTTCATATAAAATCGTATTTACGTAACCAACTAGCTTCTTATTGTACTGCCTTAAAATACCTAATAAAAGTGTAAAAGTAAACATAGGCAACTAAAAGTCGTCTCTTTCACTAGTTTAATAAGAAAATAGTCCTGAATTGTTTATAGTATAAGCTTACACCAAAGATAGGGTTCAAATTAAGCTAAAGTAAAGAGAGTTAATTGTAATTTGATAATTTGAAACAGCTACGGACGTCGACGGCAATTACATTGTCATAATAATAGGAATTGTCTCTGGATGAAAATTACCTTCATTTACATATTAACAAACAAGGGAATGGAAATTAATTCTTTAAAGAACCGTTTCATTTTCTAACGATACAAACCTACGCAGTCTAACTTTTATTCAGAATTAGACAAAACCTATGTTTCTGAAAATCATGCTAGAAAATTGCCAATCCCTGTAAATTCTTATAAGATGCCCAAAAAAAATGTCTAAGCCTGAAGGCGGGGAAAATATTATTTAATAAATCAAATTCAATCTGCTACAAATTAAGATCAACAGTCCTTGTTTTCGTTTTCATTTCGACTTTGTGGTTTTTTACTTATATTAATGCCTACATCTTGTCTAAACAAAGGAGGAAAAACAGGAAAATTACGACTTTTCGGAAAACAAAGCGATCTCATTGAAGTTTTTATTTAATACAATGTAATTTAGTTTTTTTTTTTTGTTTGATAGTTATAGGTTTCCCTTTTTAATTTTTTCGTGTAAATATTGTACATTGTATCAATGTAATTTGTTTAAACCGAACAATTATTGAACGAAGATTCTTTCACAAATTCTCTCTACCATTACGTGCGAAGACCTCAACAAAATATTAATATTCTCTTTCTTTTCATTCTGTTTGCGCTCGAAAATAGTCTAGAGTTATTCATACTTCCAGTTATAGCAGTGAGCAATTGTAGGTTAAAATACCTATTTTCTGTGAAATGTCGCAATATTGATCTCGAACAAAACTAGTCTCATATCCGTAAATAGATTAATACGATAGACTCGAACTCAGATAAATACAGTCGTTATAGTTGGCTAATTCTGTTTACTGTCTCGATTAGGTCCGTCTCAGCTTCCCACACAATAGTGCGCCGGACGGCCGGAAACTTAGTGTTCTGCAGCCTGAACTTACCTAAGTTAGATCCCCCGTCCATGTGAAACGCTGCACTGTGCCACTGATTTATAGCCTTCACACTTTATTAATTCAGTGAAATATTGCCTGCTCTAGATGAGCCCCCGCAGGAGTTTCTATTATCCACGCCTTAAGAGCGCCCATCCCGTCATATTTCCCATACAAACGCTCGTACGTGATTACGACGTTTTAACAAATTATTCTAAAAATATTTGTAACACGTATCTTGTGGTTTGAATCTAGGTTTGTATGAAGCCAAAAATAAACTTTTTTTAAAAGCAAATTCAGTAACCACGTCTGAAAATCAGCTTTTTCGCGAAGTTTTATCTGAACTTTGGGCGTTCATAATGCACTCATACATTGAAAAATTAAAAAAAAACAGCTTCATAGAAACCTTGCACATGTTATGGTGATTCTAAATTACAAACATAATTACCAAAAACTTGTAAGGCTTTTTTAAAAACACGTATTTCTTGGAACAAATGTTGTGAAATCCCCGCACGCCAATTTTCCTGCGATATTAACGCGTTCTCACTCACTCGTTTGTTTTCGAGCTTTGCGTTGGTTTAAACAAAAAACTTTTCAATCACGCTCGCGTCGAAGTTCGGCCGATGGGGATAGGCGCTCTTAAGTGTTATTACGCTTCCGTGATGTAAGCGCCTTTTGTTAAAGGACTTGCGTGATGTCCACACATTTTGCAAGCAATATTTTATGTTATCATCTCAGAAAGTTTCCTTTTTCGCCTACTTTTACCAGTTTAATTCAAGCATGGCTACGAAGACGTTATTTCATGATATTTTGTTAAACCAAAGTTATTTCAGCTTCATACTGTGTTATATTCGAGGGTGCGACAGCCGGCGCAACGGTCTAAAATTTCATTTCTATTACAGATACTTTTACGGCATCGGAAACTACAAATGTAGCGCAGGTGCAGTAAAAGAGAACGTTAAACAAGATTCGTACGACGACTATAAAACAACGCTCGAGATATTAAACCATGCAAAGCCCATTTCAAAGAACATTTTTATCTGTGAATCGGGACGGAAATCACACTTCTGGGTGAAATATCTGGATGAATGTAACCCTCTCTGTAATAAATTAGCTTGGAGAGTCATTGTTATAATGTAGAGTAAAACTCGGAGCGGCTCTATTACTTACCTGCTTTGTTTTACTTTCTTGAGTTACCTATACTGTCTAGTTTGTGATACCCGTTCCTTAACTAGCTTATATTACACTTATTATCGTGTTAAAGTGTATTAAACTAAACACTGTGTCACAAAACTTTTATTAGGTACTATTATTTTCTTAAAAAGCTGGGTATTTGGATGTGATTAATAAGATAATGTGATAAATGTGATTAAAAGTATGAATTGTCACAACATCAACTAAGTGAACGCTTGTTTGAGGCTGGGGAACTACTGGACCTGGTGAAGGACAATGCTGAGAAGTACGAGAATTTGACTAATAATCTTTCCTGCAGTTGTGCCAACCAACCACCATCTCCTCAGCCTCAGCTTGACATGGTTTCACCGGTGTTGGCTCTTCCAGCAAACACCCGTGTCAATACACAGGAAACTAATAAAACTATTTTATTTTGTGATGAATTAGGTTCAGGCTTTACTACCTTAGACATAGTTTTACCAATCATAGTTACCATAACATTAGTTTTAAACAAATAATTAAGAGAATTGTAAATACAAACATAGACCATTACTGTACAATGGTTCTACTTTTAGGTAATCGTACTGGTATTACTAAAAAAGGCATAGTGGATGGTGTGAACATCTTATTAAAATTAAACATAGGAAAGCTCATGCTGTGTGCCTTTCCTTATTCTGATACTTTATCAGAAGCAGAAAACAATCACATTTATATATTAAATAGTACTATTCATATGTTGACATGTTGTCATAGTGACAAATTATTATATTTTGACACTAATAACTTTATAAGTGGTTTTAAGTTAACTCAGAGAACTTTATCTCTGTCTGGAGAATGTAGACATGTAATTGCTATGTTGATAGCATGTAATATTAACAATGTTATAGCTAATATAACAAACTGTAGGTTTATTTAGTTAGGTAAAAATTTATCCCTACGTTGTTAGTGCAACTAGACAACATAAGTTTGTCACTTAGACAAACTTATGTTGTCTAGTTGCACTAACAACGTAGGGATAAATTTTTGTGAATCTTCATATAGTACGAAGGAGGGTCCACCTACAATGTCAACATTCTTAGATGCCACAACCAGTCAGATAGGGTATTCTCTTCCTGCTGGAACACACACAGGGACTTTGAACTCTTCAAATGTAGTTGTGGAGGTCAATCCGGATAACACTTTAAACTAATTTGTGAGACAATAGAAGTTACGCCTTCAAATAATCATTTATTATTATTGAATAATAAAAAGGTATCTTCTGGCAACCTTACAAATAAAGAAAAGCAACATACTTTAAAATTATTTAATCAAAATATTCAAGGTTGCTTTTCCATATTACTTGAAATAGAAATGTTCTTAGAAATAACCAAATATGATATTATTTGTTTAACAGAACATTGGCTAAAAGATAATCAAGTGATGTCTATTAATTATGAAAATTATTGTGTAATTAGCCATTTTAGCCGAAAACATATGATACATGGTGGGTCATTAATATTAATTAAAAAATCTATTAAATGTAAAGAACGAAAAGACATCGTTGGATTATCAGTTGAACATACTGTTGAATTGTCCTGTGTTGAGCTGAATAAGCATATTATAGTATGTGTATACAGACCCCCCAGTTACCAGAATTTATCTACATTTGATTCTGTAATGGATGTGGTGAAAAAAATTAGTACTAGTAGTAAATCAATTGTCATACGTGGTGACTTTAATATTAATTTGTTAGAAAACAACTCCAGTAGTATCAGATTATTGAGTCTTTTTAGGTCATTTAATTTGTCAAATGTTTTTAAGGAACCAGAGTGACAGCTTCTTCTGCCACTTGTCTTGATAATATATTTTGTAATTGTGACTATTTACATAAAGAAATTATAAATAAGCTGCCATCTGATCATAGTGGACAGACAATAACGTTTTGCGCCTACATTCCTTTACAAAAAATTCAAATAAGGTTTAGGCCAATTACATGTAAAAACTTAGATAAATTTAATAATTCATTGGAAAGTAAACTAAGTGTTCAGTGCTTTAATAATATAGATGACCCAAATGAGTTCTACGCTGAGTTTTTTTCACTAATAAACACGCAATTTAATGACACATTTCCACTAAAGACTAAAAGTATTTTCACTAAGTTCTTATTTAGCGATTGGGCGACTCCAGGTATTCGTAAAAGCAGGGAAAAACTATTTGAACTTTATGGTCTAAAGGAACATGTAATGAATACAAGCTTTCATCAGTATGTTGCGAAATATTCAAAACTTTTTAAAAGTGTCTGCAAAATAGCCCTTTATATTAGAAATAAAATAAAATTAGCTGATGACAAAATAAAAACTACTTGGCAAATAATAAATAATGAAACAGGTAGGAAAAAACAGCGTAATACTGAATTTAATTTAGAGACTGCACATGGCCCCATAAATTCAGATATAGAAGTAGCTCAGGAATTTGAAACATTTTTTGGAAATAAACCCATTAAAACTACTGAAGCTTTAAATTCCTCTTCCGCGCTCTCTGCTGCCTTACTTAGGAAGAATGTTAAGGCATGCCCTTCGGAGTTTAGGTTTGAACATATAAACCCCCAGGCTGTTATAAGAGCCTTTAAAGATCTTAAAATTAAATCAACAGAAGATCTCTGGGGAATGTCTGTAAAAGTCTGTAGATCTATTATCGAAACGATTGCGCCCTATTTAGCTCTTATATTTAACACCAGTGTAGACCAAGGAGTCTTTCCGGATCTGATGAAACACAGTAAAGTAGTACCGTTGTTCAAATCCGGTGATAGTAAAGACCCCAACAATTATAGGCCTGTGTCGATTCTGCCAGTTCTTAGCAAGGTGTTTGAAAAGTTAATGCTCAATCAAATATTGCGTCACTTTAATAAAAAATCCATCTTTCTCATGAAAGATGGAATTTTTATTAAAGTCGTAAGTTTGGTGAAACCATACTGTTGTTCATACAACAGTAGGGTTTCACTAAAGGGCGTTGTACAACTGACGCCGGTGTCACCCTAATAAAGAACATTTTTAGCGCCTGGGAGGAATCACAAAATGCCATTGGAATCTTTTGCGACCTCTCAAAGGCGTTCGATTGCGTTGACCATGAGACACTTTTGCTGAAACTGGAGCACTACGGGGTTAGTAAAACATCTCTTGATTTACTAAGGTCAAACCTGAGGGATAGACGGGTAAAAGTGCAGGTTAACGGCGTGAAATCATTGGGGTCTGAAACGACTATGGACGTTTCTCAAGGTTCAATATTGGGTCCATTTCTATTCTTAGTTTATATAAATGATTTACCCCAATTGTTTCAAAATCAACCAAAAATGGTGTTATTTGCCGATGACACATCATTGATTTTTAAAATAGACAGATGGTCACAAAATCTATACGACGTAAATTACGCTATTCTTCAGGTTCAAAATTGGTTTACGGTAAACAATTTGGTACTTAATGTTAGGAATAGCAAATGTGACATCATACTTAATGGAGAGAAACTGGAATTTACTAGTCAAACGGTTTTCCTAGGAATCACGCTAGACGAGAAATTACAATGGACCTCATATAACATCTATTGCGGGGCGACTAAGCTCCGCGGCTTATGCTGTTAGAAAGATAAGACAGTTGACAGATGTAGAAACTGCGCGTTTGGTCTATTTTGGCTACTTTCACAGCATTATGTCGTATGGTATTTTACTGTGGGGTCGGGCTGCTGACATTGAATCCGTTTGTATTTTAAGCTGTCAAAAATAAGCTGTCAGAGCCATTTATAATCCGCGAATCTCTTAGGGAACTATTTAAAAATATTAATATAATGACAGTGCCTTGCCAATTTATTTATGAAAATATTATGTATGTAAGAAAAAACTTACATATGTTTAATAAAGTAAGTGATAGACATGACTTTAATACTAGAAACAAGGACAACATTGCTCAACCATATTTTAGATTGTCTAAAGTCCATACATCTTTTATGGGGTACTGTGTTAAGTGCTACAACAAAATTCCTAATGATATATTACACCCAAGTGAAACAAAATTTAAAACATATATTAAAAGTACATTCTGTAAAAAAGCTTGTTATAATTTAGAGGACTATATTCAAGATAAGAATGCTTGGAAACATGCTGGTCTAGCTCCATAGGACGATCGACAGTCTAGACAAAATCGAACCGATTGCTAATTTAAAATACCTAATTTCATACTTAGTATAAATATGTACATATATATATTTGACTCTTTTTTATACACTGCTCAGGCTTACATACTGATTCATTTTTTGTTATAATATAAGGAGTGGTCGTCTACTGTTTCAACATTTGTAATATGTGAACACTATGTATCTATGTACATATAACTTAGTCTGTCATTCCTTAATCTGTGATACTTTGTACACACTTTCAAATACCTAGTGTTTTTATGCAAGGTACATCGTATTCACGTATAATTATATAATTCCCGTAAATGTAAATATTGTTAACATCGTTTTTAAAAGAGTTGGAGTTTCTTGCCCATTCTTCTCCATACCAAACTACCTTTTGGAATGGGCCCCTAGAATCAATTTTTTTTTCTCATTTGACGTTCAAAAGTGCCTTTTAATGGTCTAATTGAAATAAATGATTTGACTTTGATAAAAGGAAATCTAATTATCTAGTAACAAATACTCTGTTAGAAAAATAATGTATATAACAAATTTTACTCACATACCCTACGAGTAAATAAATACCTACCTCTTTATTATTTAAAATATATTTTTTGTTTCTATCGTAAATGTGACGTGCGATTTAACGAAGCCACACAAGAAATCAAATAAAAGTCGTCAAACTAACTTTTATTGACAACTAGGGGGGAACAGAGCCTTGATGGATTCAATATCAAAAAACAAAACCACAGTCATACAAAGTCAATTCCCGGAACATGAAAACATCCTTCATGTCTCATAGGGGTCATGAGGGGTTAATTTCAGTGGTAATACTTTAGTATTATATCATCTGTGGTGGTAATAATCATCACATGTCCACTTAAGGGGCTATTAAACGACTTTTACAGATTTTAAAGTGACAGTCACGTCAAAATGTGCAGTGTAAATGATTTGAAAAAAATATATGTTAAACTAGAACATTCTCCTTATCATTTAGTATGTGAATCTTTTTTATCATATTCATATTAAATAGTTTAATTAACTCGTGAAGTTGTGTCTGACGCGGACAAAATATTGACAATCACACAAAATCTACCAAGCATAATTAAACGAAACGTACACCATCTTACAGACAATTTTATTATCTATCTTTTAGTATAAGCCTTTTTTTGAATTTTGAAAGAATAATACTTTTATTTATTTTTTTCGACTGAACTTTGAGAGTTTTGGACGCAGAACTGATGCAGAACGGACGCAGTCTGCGTCCAAAACTCTCTAAATTTAGTCGAAAAAATTAAATAAAAGTAGTATTCTTTCAAAATTAAGAAAAAGGCGTATACTAAAAGATAGATAATAAAATTGTCTGTAAGATAGTGTAAGTTTCGTTTAATTATACCTGGTAGATTTTGTGTGATTGTCAATGTTTTGTCCGCGTCAGACACAACTTCACGAGTTAATTAAACTATTTAATATGAACTTAATCAAAAATATTCACATTCTATATGATTAAGAGAATGTTCTAGTTTAACATATATTTTTTTCAAATCATTTACACTGCACATTTTGACGTGATTGTAAGTTTAAAATCTGTAAAAGTCGTTTAATAGCCCCTTAAATAGGGTATTTTACTCTATACGAGAAAAAATCTATAAATATGTTATTGAGACAGTTTAGGCATAAAGCAGTCGGAAAATGTAAGTTTTAGTTCATAAAATAACAAAACAAATTTTTAAATTAAATTTAAAGTTTTTAGTATTTTTAATCTGTTACAAAACACCGTGAAATAGTAGCGGCCATGTTATTACAGTTAGTCAGTCAACCGATTAGCGTAATAAAGGCTTTGTACTTTTATTATTTTCGTAACCAACGTAATTTTTTCATTATTACACCTATTACAAAATATACTTTTAATTATTTTTAAATGAAATACAATTATCATATTTAATATGAGCTCATTTGATACAAAACGAACTGACGTCATTTACGCTGAGCAATATGGCGCCCAGTAAGAGGCGTTTTCGTCGAAACACGCGCGAAATTTGAAAATTTAAAATTTTGATGCATTTTTACGGCACTTATCGATTGAATAAAAATTTTGTATTTTTTTTTGTGGCATATTAGCACTACAAAATTTCATTGAGACACTTTTCAAAAATGTGTGTAATACCCTATTGACACTGACCACTCTCAATTAAAAACTTTCGATTACCGAGCACCAGCTGATGTTACACTACAATAACTAGGTATAACTTAATTAATCAGAACCACACGGACTTGTATAGATTGGGTATATTACATATTCAATTAAGGTTCTCAATATTGATTACTTTGTAAATTGATACCACACTTTGAACTGAGATATCTGTGGGTTGACACAAATAACCACATAAGTCGTAAACCCCGGTACGTTCACTATATCCGGAAATAGACTTACAACAATATGATATCATAGGAATAGAGTAATCTAATATCTGGATCAAGCTGCACACTGCTATCTATTTGCTTTGTCTTTTGGGTTAATTAAGATTCCAACGTAGGTAGTAGCCAGATATATAGGATTGTATCCAATTAACATTTAATCAAAACCTATCTCTCTCTCTCTCCGGTAGGTATTTAAAAGAGTAATAAAAAGGCATCTGAATAAAATTACGTTTAGTTCCTTTAGGCACGTTATTCTGAAATACCAGAGGCAAAATAAATGGAATCTGAAACGAATATCGCAAAAAAGTGTTTGGACTTTTTGGAATGACAGAAAGAAAGATTGCTGCGTACAATAGTCGCAGGGGGTACTGTGAGGCACCTTTTGAAGCCCAACACTCCGAGTGCCATGAATTTTATGTTGCAGTGGAATCTGTTTTTGCGTGAATTCTTAAAAGGCCGCAGGTCCCTTTTGCGGTCGACTTTCTGTAAGGTCCATTTGGCAGGCAGGGGCAGACCTTAAAACGTGCATACATTTGTCTCATAAAAAGGTCGCATGTTACTTGCATATACATATTTAAGGAACCCTTGTCAATGTCAGGTGCTTTAACATTTAGTAGGGTAACAAGGAAAGCGAGGCATTTGATTTAACGTACGTTGTTTCGCTTGTCTGTAATTAAAGTGGTGTGGATATGTCGTCGACCGTCACCGTGTCGCGGTCGGACGCAGCGGTCGCGTCAAATGCACCTGCAGTCACGGTCGGACAACGACCTACTTTGCGGTCAATTCTGCACTCGCTTGAATATTTTTCTCATGCTTATTACGAGTACGTAACTAATGAAATATGTCGCGCGTCAGTTGATAACTTCGTAAATTACTTTCCTTGTGGCGACGGCGACGTCGGGTAACGACGGCGATGCTTTAATATTATTTTTCGGTGTTGTGACTTCATACACGTACCAATCGTACTAGAGATAGATAGATCTATGTTTATGGAAATATATGACCACTTCACTTCATTTAAATATAAATGATGCCAGCGGCATGACAATATTTAAATACAGTGGAGCTTTCTAAAAGCTTTTTGGTTTTCCAGTGGCAATCAAACGAAAAACTCAGGAATGTGTGTTCGATGTAGTAGCATACACGGAATATACTACGGAAGTGTGTTTCAATTTTGCTACAGAAAAATAGTACCTAGAAAAAGCTTCAGATAACCTTTGCCGTGGGGTAATTTACTTTTTTTTTTCTTGTACCTGCTTTGTGTTCTGTTAAAGTGAAATCATACCTAGGCTGGAAAAAGCCAAGCATATTATCAGATTTGCAGAAAAATTAACTTAATCCTCCATAACGAAAAGGACTTTTTCCTTTATATCTAAAAACTGCTGTGGTAGCAACATTGCAACAATTCAAAATTACGCATCACGAGAAACGAATAATTTGTGGCCACGTAAATGATACTTCAATTTGACTATATTGTTATTTATTACTTCGTAGCGTTTCCCTCTTTCCGTAACATCCGAGGGTTGACAAATTGGTGAAAGATAAGGTTGACTTAGATTTACAGTTACAGTTACAGCACATATATTCATTTATTTTCATTACATTCATTACTATTAAATTAACCTTCATTAATTCTACTTTCAAATTACTTAATATTAATATTTGTTAAACTAACATTGTTTGTGACGAAAGCTTTGGCCACTCTCATTGTAACCCAAACTGAATTATTCGCTGGAGCCCGATAAAGTAATGTACAACAAACGTAAAGTTGGCAAATAACTCATTTCTCACTCACTCATTCCTTTTTAGGGACCTACAAACATCACTGTGTCCATACATCCGTTCTACTTGCAAGCATGCCGCCATTAAATATTTCATTACAAAGGATTGACGTTTTCAGTTGTGTAATATTGAGCAAATTCCTGTTAATTGACCGATTGGCTTACACCATTCGGTCGCTGTGTGCTCGCGGTGAAGCAACCCGAACTACAGATTGCAATGCGTGGTGGTAGATGCACGCAGTCAATTCGTGTCTTCACAATAACGAGTGTTAGTTGACTCACCTCGGTTATTCCAGTTTGAGACACGAACTACAATTATTTATTTAAGATTTTGCTAATGTCATTTATTTTTGTTGGCATAGATCGAAATGTTGGCATCTGATTGTTTCACGTATTTTTATTTAATAATCATAATATATTACTGTGTAGCAAACATAAATCAAAGGTAAATAATCGAAATTTGAAGCAACTTTACCTCATTTTCCGAATTCGGCCTCATTTTATAACATTCTAGTGCCTGAAAGTTTGTAAAGATACTGAGGAAATCGTACTTTTTGGTTATTATTTATATTTAAATAATTTAATTTGGGGGAGGTCTATGATCCAGCAGTGGACGTCTTTCGGCTGAAATGATGATGATGATGATGAATTTAATTTTGGCTTTGAAACATAATTTCAGGATCATGCTATCTATTCATGAAATACTAGCGATCCTATGGATCATGTCCTACTTCGCGCTACCTACTAATATGGCGGCAAGTTGACAAAACATCGCGATTTGTGTGCTATATTCAAGCTTACATAAATATCGATACCTCCCACGCAAAAAGTCGCAACATGATTTTTTGGCAAAATGAGATTTTAGTACTATTATGCACTATTTTTTGAACACTACACATTCCTGAAAACAATATTTTCATATTTCCACTAAATACCGAGATTCTAACTCGCTAATAGTCTTATCATGTTTAAATTCCCGCGCAAATAGTCGTGCTTTCAGTTGCGACGATTTACGTTGAACTTTTCGACCGCGCACCAGTCAATCACGACGTCGTATGATGTAAACAGTACCAAATAATAATAATAATATGTGGGGATATTTCACACACGGCCATCTGACCCCAAACTAGGGAGACCCTGTACTATGGGTGTCAGACAGCTGATATACATACACAAATATATTTTTAAATACATACATATATAGATAAACAACACCCAGACACAAGGCAAACATAAGTACCCTGGGCGGGAATCGAACCCGCAACACGCTGCGCAGCAGTCGATCGCTCAGCCACTGCGCCAACCGTGTCGTCATTATATTACTTTGGAGTTTAAAAATCTATAAAGATACTATGTGTTTTTTATTTTAATGTTTTGTTTCAAGTAGGTAGTAACTGGTACTTATGAGTAATTTACGGTCATCAAAGATTATAAAATTGGCTTTTAAAAAAACCGAAATGATTTAACGTGACAATAACGGCTGACGATCGTTGGTTAAATGGTCAGTTTATTTCTTACTTTATTTTAATATTCTTGACTGTAATGATTATCCTAATCGTGTCACAATTTTTTTTAAGTAGGTATATAATTATTTTCGTCACAAGTTTTGTAAGTTAAAATTTGACGTATGTCCGACGCAATTCGTCGCAACTCTCAAGTTGCGACTTTTTGCGTGATCGATATTTTTGCATTATGCTTGTAACCTGAATAAGAATAAAGTCGTTAGTTTAAATTTTTGCCCATATTTACCAAAATATATTATTTTTATTCAATATAGAAACATCAATAATTATGCTCTCTAACCTAAAGTCATTACTGTATTCCAAAATTAATCTCGTATTATGTTTTACGGCTGATAAACACAAAGATTAAGTTAAAAATCGCTCTCCTGAAAAATCACAAATTTTAGGATACGACCTAATGCGCGGGAGGTGTCGATATATTAGGCGTATAAACCATCCGGAACCAATTCTCTAAAATATTGTGAAAAACAACATCAAAAGTCATTGTGTAGTTTAAGAAATAAGGACACACACACACACACTCCGACACGAGCGACTTACTTTTATAACAATTATAATTCTAAAAGTAAACTCTTCGTTTGACGAAAGCTTTTTTGTTAGCCGAAGTTAAATTACATTTTTCATCCAGAACATGTCGAATTAGATGGAATATTATGATGTTGGGCAGGCCGCTCGCGACGTTATTAAATTATGGATGGCATGAACATATTAGGGTCAGAGCTAACAGAACAGCTCGATCATATTGTACGTGCAAATTCATTAATTGATATTAGGTAGGTATTTGCTTTTATTATCATGCACCTAATTTTGTCATTTTCAACTCTAGTTCATTGGTATATTATAGAACCTGCAGGTGTAGCCGCATTTCGGGTTCTACCCGTAATGAACTAGTCTAATACATATATAAAATTCTCGTGTCACAGTTTTCGTTCCCGTACTCCTCCGAAACGGCTTGACCGATTCTGATGAAATTTTTTGTGCATATTGGGTAGCTCTGAGAATCGGCCAACATCTATTTTTCATCCCCATTTTTCACCCCCTTTTCATCCCCCGTAGATCGGGACAGGACAACGTCTGTCGGGTCAGCTAGTGTATTATATTAATATTGGTATATATATTTTAATCAAAATCTGATCGATCGGTTATGTTTAAGTTACGTTTGCCACGGTCGATCCGTGGATGGGTGACCCTCCTTTTCATAACGAGACCCCTCCGTGTCACGTAAAGCCGTTGGTCCCAAAAAGCTTATAGATAAAAGTGGAGGCAACACTCTAAATACCGAAATGAAAACGACTGTGGGCTGATGCTCTCTTTCCGAATGCATTAATAAGAACGAGACAGTTACATGTGTTTTCTTTATCTTATGTATGTATTCAGAACGAGAGCGTCTGCGCACAGTTGTTTTCACTTAGGTATTTAGAATGTTGCCTCCACTTTTCAACCGACTTCAAAAAAGGAGGAGGTTATCAATTTGTCTGTACTTTTTTTTTATGTTTGTTACCTGAGAACTTTGGACCGGCTGAACCGATTTTGATGATTCTTTTTTTATATGAAAGCTGGTGCTTCCCGTGTGGTCTCATTTGTATTTGGTCCAGTTCTGACAATGGCATCCATGAGAAAACCGTATAAGTCTTAAATTTGCATTAAGTATGTGCGCGATTTGTTACGCGATTTTTCCGGCAAACGTAACCCGATTTTGAAAATTCTTCATTTTATGGATACGGTATGCTTCAGGGGTGGTTCCATATAAATTTTATCGAAAATGATTCAGCACTTTTTTTAAAAATCTACAAATACCCAAAAATTTTACATAGACGACGTTTTAGTTTCTTCAATCTTTGGAGTAGTTAATCTCTTCTTAATAGATGTGGATGAGAAGGAGGTACTAAAAAGCGGAAAATAAAAAGCTTTTTACAAAAAAGACAGAACACACATTGACTATAGTTTCGAAATTCGGTGGCTTTTTTGTTCTGTTTGTTGTTTTGTATTGCTACCGACTTCCGAAACTAAAGTCAATGTGTGTTCTGTGCTAAAGTTATTTTTCACTTCTTAGTTTTTGAAGGCGGTTGTCTTTTTTGTAAAAAGCTTTTATCTATAAGCTTCTTGGTTAGTCCCGGCCACAGAAATCTAAAAAACTATATCTATGGTCCCGGCTGTCAGTCGTAGATCTTTGACAGTCGTTAGGTATGGGTAGTCAGAATCCAGAAAGTCTGACTGCAAGTCTTACCAAGGAGCCACCCAGTGACTAGATTGTGAAGAGGCAGAAGCTCCATGTAAAACACTGGTATTTAACTGCTTCCAGTCTACCCACAGTTGGGGAAATGGCTGAAACTATAGAGTATACTCTGCCTGTTGTGTCTGTTTACGAAAAAATTACCCTACGTAAGGTAAACCTAAATCTATGGTATACCAATTATCCATCGCGGCTGCTAGCGCTGCCATTGATTGCATCTTTCTATTAATAGGATTAAATGGGATAGCACTCAATGGATGGGTATTACGCCGACCTTATTAGATCACGCTTTGATTAATTTTTAAATGGCAACCTGGACATGGCGACCTAAATAAGCCTTAAAAAAGTAAATATAGAATATTGGCTTTAAGTTTCGTGCTTCAAAACGGCGAAATTGCATGTCAATCGGGTTACCCTATCATCATCTCAGTCGGTTCTATATACATAATGGTATTATACATAACTACCAAAAGACATAATAATATGTTATATTCAACGAAATATAAATTTCTTAACCCGATCTTGCCTAAGATATTCGTCAGAAATGAACAGTATCAATTTTCCTCTTGCATCAAGCAATTAATTTCATAACATAATCGTCACGCTTACACTACTCAAAGTTGTAAGCAGAGCACAATCGCTTACTATATGTAATACCACAGGTCGTCCTCTTTACCGTCTTTATGGCATTTATTCTCGAAATCTTCGAATTCTGTCTCAATAATCTTGAGAAGATTTTTTGGCAAAATCCAAATTTTACAATCTCGTCCGAACTAAAAACTCGACGCTAAACCTATTTAAAAGTACTTTTCTCAAAAAGCATGTGGAGAAAGACCGAAACTTACTGTCTGTTTATCAAAGAGAAATTCACTGGCTCCTCATTTGAAACGCAAAGAACAAAAATGAAATGCAATAATCGTAACATTAGCATGATATACGGATTTAGCTGATAACCAGCTGATAGAGTTAGTTAGCTACGTGGATTATATCACCACAAGCGTGGCTTGTTTAACAAGAACCGTCGATACGCCGCAATAGCGCGTGTGAGTGAAATGAATCGCTTACTTTCACGGGTTACTTATGAAATTTGCGATTTACACGTTATGAGGCTTATTTTGCGCAAGAGTTTGTGTTCGCGCGGCCGCACCTTACGTCACAAGCCGGTGCGCACACGTTTCTCAATCCCCGCATCACTCACTAAAGTTCGTTTATATATTAAAGAATATTCTTTGTATTTTAATTGGATTGTTATCTAATATTACTATGCCTACTCTATATCCGAATTATGAATATAATTTCCTACGCTCTAGTTGCGTAGGTAGGTATTTCAATCCATGCTTTTAGTTCGGTAGGTTCATATAAATGTATGTATTATGGCCGCCTAACCTAATAGGTTATATCTATATCTTAGAAATTAATAACATTGATCTGTATAGTGGGTTAAACTAAAAAACTATGTCATACTTACATCATTTTAATTTAAATGATTTATAAACTTCTTTACTATGTTTGTAAGTCTAGATTTATTCATTTTGCGTTACAAATCTGTCGATTGTTCGTAAACAGAACCGGTTTCATGTATCATTACAACATCAGCGACAACTTGAACCAAAACTTTCACCAACTAACCTCTGAATGTTATAATATTTACTTGCACCAATATTATAGAGCTAATCACAAAATCAATAAGATTTTATGGTGTAGCGTAGCAAGCTTTGCAAGAGAGTTTGCCCAAATAATATATGAGCTCCACAAAATATGCTAATGTTATTAACAAAAGTGCTTTACAGTACCAACGTATAAAACGAATGTTGCTGAAAATAACAGATAAAGCGACAGTCAATAGAGGTATTAAACGAACTATACGGTAAACAAAGAGGTGAGGATCATGATGGAACAGTTTGCATTATTCAGGCTTTAACGAACTGTTTCCTTTGTGTCTGACGTATAACTCCTAAACTCCACACAAGAGAAATTTCCACGTTCCAATAATATTCCTCTAATTAAACACGAGCGGTTTGTGGTCTTGTTATACAGGATTCGGCTTATCAATGTTTGCTACTAAAATTTAATCTACTTGTCTTGCAAGTTAAGTTACTAAACTTGGATACCTCAAATCTCATCTATATTTAATGGACTAATATTACCCCACTCAAAAAATACCGGCCCAGTGAAGCCGACCATGTGCAATATTTAAGGGTTTTGTAGCTCAATTGGGTTTAGATCTTTGAAGCCTAAGTGTTCGCCGTGAAACGGCGGTAAAAAAACAACTGTCTATAATAATATGTGACTGACAGCGAGACAGAAAACGGGTGTAAGTTTTAGCACAAAATATAAGGGTTACAGAAGGACCGCTCCTACCATCCTCAAAAATAATTACCTAAACTTGCCAGACACACTAGGGCTGCTACTGTATTGACGCTGTAGGTTTTATTTGTGACAATATGATATTTTATTGAAACTGGTTGGATCTGTTTGCAATTTTTTATAACATAATTTTCCTGTTTGTCATGAAATTCATTTATTAATTTTGACAACACGTGACAGCCGAGACTGAAGTCTGGTTGAAACTTCTTGAGAATACTTATAAACGTAATGTCAATGTGTGCGTGCGAGAAATGGCGGTTTGTTCTGAGTAGTCTCTCTGCTCAGGTGCGCCGCAGCCTTACGTAGTTTGTGGTTTTAGTATCTATTTAATAATTAGTCCTTAAGTTTTTCTTAAGTAGGTACCCTAATAGTAAAATCAAATTACGAAATGCTTCTCTCATTATAGCCATTGGAGAACTCTCAAAAATTCTATCGACTTTGTTTCCTAAATAACAATTTTGGAAGATTAAATATTAATATAATTGTTTTAATGGTGAAATTTTAAATCCAATGTTTACTGGCCGGCTCTACGTGGAAGAAACCGGCGTCGTCGCATCAAGCTGAAGCGCCGGAGAGATGCAGGGGCACGCCGCTACATCTCGCAAACATGATCATCTCAACGAAATATGCGCCAAGTAGGTCGCTGTTATAATTTCATTCATAACTGGATACCTACGTAAACTAGTTCGTGTATTATGTAACCCGTAGGTCCGTACCTACTTCTGTAGAGAGCATTCAAGAAACTTTTTCTCACTGTAACGTTAATAAGTTGAACGTAGGTCAGTAATATTTACGCGGATATTAGGTACTGAATATGGCGTAAACGGATATCGACTAAAGCAAATGGCAAACCAAATCAATGAATTTTTAATTTGTCAACATAATATTATGTACAGACATAATATTATTATGTTGAGAAACAAAAAAAACATAAAACGACGTAACATAAAAGCTATTAAAAAACGGAAATAAATGTTATGTTAATTAAACTCAAAACACACTAAGCGTGTAATATTTGCACTGTGTTAACATAATCTTACTAATTGTCAGTCGTCTTTTATTGCGAATTCTGTTCAAATATTGTTAGATATTGTGTACCTAGTAGATAATTTACCGCAGTAGGCCGGCGTGAAATTAGAAAGGGCATAACGGATCTGTGTATTGAATCAATTTCACCGAAAGAATGACGAAACTGACTATTGCGAAATGCAAGACATGCCTGCGAAAATGTAACTGAACTCATCGTACTTCTACTTGGTTAGACACCGAAGCATTTTCATATCATTGACTATATTCTTAGGTGTTTTAACAGCAATTTTAGACTTAAGTTTATTACTAGTAAAAAGTTTCAAATCCGAATGAAAGTTTTATCTAAGGATAGATAAAGCATATATTTAGTACGAAAAGAAACAACACAATATACAGAGCACAGTAGAATAATAAAAACACAAAATAAAAGGTAGGTACCCACTATCTATTTGTTAACGACATAGAAAGCTGTTGTAATACAAGGTAAATACTTAAATAATATTAAGAAATATAAAAACATAAAGGAAAAACCACATAACCAAGGTGGCAACAATGTTTAAGCAATCCTGGCGTCACATACTTAATAATGCAATCCTAATTTCTTAGTCCCGGACAATCAGTGAAGGAATGCGAAGCTTGCACGAAGCAAATAACTTTCTGTCCGAGTTCAGGTGAAGGTTATTTACTTTAATCCATGATTTTGCGGTTCACTTTGATCTTTGTTTGAGTAAAGTTACATGGTTTTGATCTTTTTGGTCACTATATTGGGATGTAAGCCTCTGGCTACTTTGATCTATACCCTACTTCTTGGAATTTACGTGAATATGAGAGATGTAGGTAGTATGTAGTAGGTATGTAGGTAGATATGTAGGTAGGTATGTAGTAGGTACGACATGTAGGTAATTTAACTATCTGGATAGTCTGTTTGCAACAAAGCGAAACACACAGAAAATATTTTTCAGCTGACATGAACAGATTGGGCTATTAATTATATCGAATAATATAACAGATTACAGCCAATCCACTTTGTGTAATGATTACGATAAGTCTAAGTTTTCATTACATTTAATACATACCTACTTTGTACTTCATGCTTGATGGTCCATTACACGTTGTAACATATTTCGATTTACATTTAGACACATTGTTTGCAAAGTGCTCGAGACAGAATCCCAAAATAAAAATTAAAGTATCTACTTAGTTATCAAAGTTGCCTCCAGTAAAATTAAAAAAGAAACAATGCAAATGCAGACTTTTTAAAATAAATGAACATTTAAATAAACTGTATAAGCACCGTTGTTTACGTTAAAAGTTTTCTAGTATCTTGCACAAAGGAGCGTAAATTAAAAAAACTAATCTTCTTTTAAAGTGAAGTGTCCTCTGGTGGAGCTCTTAGGTAAATAATTGCACAATAAAGGTGACTATAGGCCGTGAACCGACTGGAAGGGTTGCGTCACAAGTACGAGTACGAACCTACGACAAAGGTTAGCGGTAAATAAATTACACATCGGGACGTTGCCGCCTGAAACCACACAACTTCAAACAGAAAGCTACGAACATGGTAAATATGTACGTGCCTCGGAATCATTAATTGGAGAAGATCCACTGAGTATCTAGGTATATGGGGTTTTATTACACAATAGCAGTGCTATCCTGTAAAAGTCTCCCACGGTGAATTTTCTATGAAGGTTGACGATGTCTGAATTACTTCATTGATCTGCACCTTGTAACACCAAGCAATTCTCATTATATGTCCAAGTAAAACCTCGGTATATTGTCTACAAATTGTTAAGTCGAATGCTCACACAAACAATGTTAGTCCATTACTTAGATAAACAGCGAAATAAATCCATGAAAGCTTATGTTATTTGTAGTACGAGATACAACTTTGCTCTTAACTAAGAATCAAATCAAAGCGTGTTTACTAGGCACTAAAACAATGAATACATTCTCGTAGTATTTGTTTCTAAACCATTAACACAAACTAAACATTTCTGTTTGGTTTTATGTGGGTCTTTTCTGTTTGCAACGATTGCTGGGGGAGCATCTACCTGGATACTTCTACCTCAGGAAGTACCTCAGTATCAGTAGGTATAAAACGGTATCTCTTTTATATATGTTTAATTTATTATTCTTTAAATAAGTTTCTTAGTTTGCTTCTGCGAATTACATCTTGCAAAAAAGACCTACTTACAAAGATTTAAATTGCACAAAATTTAAAACATATTTTAAATTACCTACCTACAGAGATCCAATAAATCTGACCAAATTCATTGTATTTACAAACTGGCAAAACTAAATAAGTAAACACGTAAGTAAGTAAGGCAATCCACTTTTCACATCCCTTATCCCTCTAGTGCAATGTAAACGTCCACTCCCAACAGAGCTTGTCATAAGTAGCAAAAGAAAATTAGTTACGTAAAAAATTTTGATAATTCCCACGATCGGTTGCCAAGATTACAAAGAATCCATTTCGATTATGGTAATGGTAAAAACAGCTATGAAACTATTGTTGTTTCTCATACTTGTCTACCGCTGAACCACAGTATAAGAATGAGTACTACTACACGTTTTACAAACAGATAACTTACAGCAGGGTTTAGTTTCCGCATGAAGTAGTCGTTGGCATTTGGCCCCCATTCTTTTAACACCATCTATTATTATCATTTCACACAATCTATGGAGGGTTGCTGCTCGTAACCCCCAATGGCTGCCTTTCCAAATCAATAAATTGGCTTCCAGTAAAGTCAGATTGATGCGTCTCGCTCTTTAATCATTAATTCGGCTGGTAATAACTATAATAACAAAATACTTGTTTCCATAGGTTTGAGGGTCATTGCAGCAAAGATGAGGACGGCAGCTCATGAGTCTCTTTCAACTTTTTGACGTGAAACGATCCACACATTCATAAGTTTATTCCCTTAGTTTCAGCAGAGCTTCGTTTCGTTGTCAATACAAGCTGTCTTCAACGAGTAAAGTTTTAGGTGGGCGCGAGTAAACTTCACAATAAGTCCTCTTTCCTGATTTATGGAGCCGAATGTTCAGAAAACCGGTTTATTTTCACCGAAAATAATCATATTCGTGTCTTGCGAGTTGCGACGAGTAAACAAAACTCGAAGAAGGCTTCATAAATCTTTCAAATGCTCGTTTTTGTTTCCCTTTCTTTCTTTTTTTTCTCTAATTGTGAAGTATTTGTTTGGGGTAATATAACAAACTAATGGGGCCATTGCATTCATATTTATCGATTTTATGGTATCAGCTTTCTGTCTTCAAATTAATATATATATTATAAATAATTCCTTCTCGGAAATGTGGTCTAGGTTTAGCATTTATATAACTATCAAGGTAGTGATTAAGCAAGTTTGCATTCATGAATTTTCTTTGAAATTTTGAACAGTCTTAACCTAGTTTCATTGCTGATTGTAGACCGATTTGGTAAGATGCTAATCACGTAATTTGTAGGTAAAACGATACTACGCCATGATGCCAAGAGCTTAATTGCCCTGTGTTTCCCGATTTACCGCCCTACCAATTGTGAAATAGGGTAATTTATAGGGACATGTTAATTTGCCCAGATCCGTATTGCGCATTGTTGAACAGTGTACAAACAACCGCGTTAAATAAATGAGATGTTCTCAACGTAACCGCACAATGCGCATTACTTCCAGATAGTTGTACGTTTGTGTGGATGGGCGCGCAGCATCACCTCGCCTATTCATTTGTCTGAGCACACCCATTTAGCTTCATTTACCGCGGACCACTTGCCTGAAATCTTTCCAGCTGTATGTAATGTGACGTAATAGATTCCCCTATTTTCCGCTTTTGTTGTACATCGTAAAGCCGTACATTCGCTGAAGGGAGCAGATGGGGAATACAGATTTGCTTTCACCGGGGTATTTTATCTGTTTAAATAAATACGTTCTCTGTGGCAGCCAGTCAATGCAAGTGGTTTACATCCATTGCTACAGTTCTATACAAAATGAACTACAACATTTATAGCGATGGACGTAAATTGCTGTCAGAAATAATTTCAGCTGGGAGATGGTGCTGCAGAACAGAGATAACCCGAGTTTTACACGTTATTTACTACCCTCTCTGTAGTGTGGTAGAGCAGACGTAAATCTCTAGACATTGGCTTGCGAAAATACAGCGCGAGTAAAGAATTTATTTGGAATTAGTTATCGCAACGTCACGAATTGACCGATTGATTGGAATCCAAAGATTTTCTGTGAATGATTGGCAGTTGATTAACAGCTCTGGTACTGAGTGACGTCGGTGTTTTCCCGTCAGGCGAGTTTCGTACTATTACGCTTTGCTGTTGTACCACGAAGTAAGTATAACAGCTTACTTCGTGTGTTGTACTAATGTTTCGTGTCAATCACAGATACAATCAAACCTACATCATTATTGATTAATCGTAGATTTTCTCTGAAATAAAATGAGCAGTTATTTTTATTAAATCTTATAAACACTTATTGTTCGCTCATTACAACTATAACTAGTGTGTAAGCAAGTAATATTATGCCTTGAAAGTGTAGATAGATATCATCTATCTATCTATCTATATATATAAAATTCTTTGTCCTGAATGACTGACTGACGGATCAACGCACAGCTTAAACCACTGATCGTAGAGACCTGAAACTTGGAGGGTGTGTTCTTTGTATGACGTAGGCATCCGATAAGAAAGGATTTTCCGAAATTCTACCTCTCTAAGGGGGTGAAAAACGGGGGCAAAGTTTGTATGGGACAACGTGATTCCTGGGTACAATCTACTTCAAATTTTGCATAAAGATTCTTTAACAATTGATGGAAGACGTATTTTTTTATTTTATTGAAACTCATCGTCTAACGGGGTTTAAAAGGGGTAGAAAGTTATTTTGGGAGTGCAATGATATGCATCGAAATTGATATCAATACTCTTTGGTGCTTTTGATTTAAATTACTTTTAAAGGAGAATGAACTAAAGTGGTTCAAATATCAACCACTAACGAGACCTATGTTGACTTATAGTCCACTAAATATAGAGTAACTTTCAGTATGACACAAAAAAAAATAAGTCAGTAAAAAGCAAAAAGTTAGGACTATATTAAAAATAAATATTTTTCATATAAGTATGTAGTACTAACTTTTTAATATTTTAATTTTGTTTTTGTCATTCGTCATGTCATGTCATGTCATTCGTAATTCGTCATTCGTCATTCGTCTGCTTGCTTTCTTTACGTACTGTGCAAATTCTTATGTTTAATTCCTTGTGACTTTGGCTATCGTTTACTGGACTTTTTTTGATTCTTTACTTGCGACCTAGGCTATATCACTTCGGACTTTCTGTTTTTGCTGATTGATTTTTTGTGATAATGCAAGTGGAAGAAGAAACTGTGTTTGTTGCAATCATTCATTGTTACGAAGAAGGAATTATCAGTTACTTGAACAGTTTCTGGATAACCACCCGGGAACCACTGAGCATATTCAAGGAGTTTTGGCACCTCGACATGTTAGTACATATATACATGAGTTTTCATATATACTTATATTTTTTTAATATTTCAGTTAATTCATTACTTCCCATCGATCGCAACATATGTTAAAACCTATTGTTATGCGCACACCTGGTGTGCTATCGACGTTTTAAGAGTTACAGCCGGTGCCTAATCTATTTCCGAAACGTATATGAAAGTAATTGACTTTGCGTATTGAAACGTTTTACAGCAATGAAATGAAACGTCGGTTGTCGTTGAGAAAGTGACAAGAATACGTATGAATAGTTTAACATATAGATTAATATCTTATTTGTTGCAGTTGATACTAAATGGCGAGCACTATATCTGCCGCAATTGTTGGCTGAGGGTGCGGTATGCAGTTGATCGCGGACAAAACCAGGACGACCAAAATGCTCCCACTGCTCATGCCGGAAGACCACCTGAAGGTATTTTTGAAACCAACGAATAGGTACACAAGGGCACCAAACACATCTAATGCGTGCATTTATTATGAATGTAGCAATGACAGTAGATGTCGCATACCGGCGTCTATCAAGCTAGAACTTTTGGTGCACTCGAATTATTATATACCCCTAAACGCAAGAGTCTGTCAAGAACACTTGGAGCAAAGTCAGTGGGATCAATTCATTGATGATCCAAACTCTTCTCATGACTTTACCGGAGAAATGTTTGTAGATATCACAAAAACGTTGCAAACTGCCATCATTAATAATCCTAACACAATGGATTTTGAAAATATACAAGCTATGGATTCAACAATACTTCAACATCGCATGGGCTTGACGCATAACGGATTTCAGCAAGTAATTCGAGAAACCCCTTCGTTGGCATTAGAAGTAAGACAGCCGAATACGGCGCTTGCCATTTTCTTAATGAAGCTCCGGACGGGAGAGAGTAACGAAAGACTCAGTGTGCTTTTTAGAATGAGTCGCCCTGCGCTCGAACGGAAAATGAATACTGTCCGCAAGTGTTTGCTACAAGATTTCGTACCGAGGCATCTAGGTCTTGATCACATTTCGAGAAATGAAGTGGTGGCCAAAAATCTGTCTTAGCCAAATGGTCTATATGGAAACCCACATGCACCCTTGCAAGAAAGAAAAGCCATTGTAGTAATGTTGCTAGACTTCTGAATATAAATGTATGTTCCATCGAACATACATTTATATTCAGAAGTCTAGCAACTTCCTGTTCCATCGGAAAACATACAGCTTACACAAATACGCTAACCTGTTAAAACCATTTCTTATCGTATGCTGTGATGGCCACATAATAGATGTCACTGGTCCTCACGCAGCAACAACATCTGATGCCACCATAATGCGAGAACTAATTAACGAGAACGAAGAAAACCCGATTCATTATTTTTTTCATACGAACGATGTTTTCAAATTCAAATTCAAATCTTTATTGCATATCACATGTGTTTTCAGACCGTGGCCGTGGTTTCAGAGACGTTATACAAGACATAGTCGTGTGGTTATGACGCACATATGCCTATAAGTAAACGGCGTGGTGAAGACCAGCTAACGACGTTAGAGGCAAATAAAAATCAGGAAGTGACGATTTGTCGCTGGGTCGTCGAAGTCGTCAACGGACGGTTTAAACGCGATTCTCGACTCTTTAAACAAGATTTTTTTAATCGGGCCATGAGCCACATGGTGGACAATTTCCGTGTAGCCGCTGCTCTTATAAACGCATTTTATGTGTTAATTGAAGACAGCGCGCATGTAAGCGAATTTTTGCGAATTACTAGACAGAGAGTGCACGAACCAAATCGTTTGGGTGCGTATGTTACGCAAAGAAATGTAAATAGACAACGGGCTAGTTTCCGTAACATCGAAGCCGATGTTATCGGGGCAGACGAGTTCCCTGTACTTACACACCAAGATCTAGTATTGTTTGCACTTGGGACATATCATGTAAAACTTGCGCGTAGCTACTATGGTGAACATATAAGCAATGGCGTATATCACATTAAAGTTGCAAAAGACGGTGTTTTTAATGATATTGTTGAATTTGGTATAGAACCTGAACATGCTTTGTTGCTACGCGCAAGGATTCAATCCAGGCACGCACGTGCAAGA
Organism: Charanyca ferruginea; assembly: GCA_947361185.1. Classification (NCBI taxonomy): domain Eukaryota; kingdom Metazoa; phylum Arthropoda; class Insecta; order Lepidoptera; family Noctuidae; genus Charanyca; species Charanyca ferruginea. Next base: position 10,788,647 of record OX376059.1, on the reverse strand, counting down.
TTGTATTATACGTATGTAATGTGTTTTCAAACACATATTTGAAAACGCAATCCGAATTTATTAAAAAAACCGGACAAGTGCGAGTCGGACTCGCCCACCGAGGGTTCCGTTCAAATTCCGTGATTTGGTCACCCATACGATTGTGACCGCGCATACCTCGATGATGATTACGTACTTTAAATAAAGACTATATTTTTTATGATTTAATCACAAATGTATAGTATTCAGACTTTTCCCTGTACTTATAGTATAAGACGATATTACTTGCCAAATATCATAATTGTAAGTCAACGGGAAGTACCCTATAAATTTTGATTCCTTTGAGAGTCGAAATATACGTTTTTTGCGGCATAAACGGCCGTATCTTTTTTGACGTTAACTTAGAAGTTTGATTTGTTCACAGCTTCAAGGTACCATAGACTTGAGTACCTACGTGGTTTTAATTTCAATTATAAGATTACTTTTTTTTCATGATATCACCCGATCACAGTATTTTTTTAAGTACATAAACCGTGTGCACAACAAGGTTTCCTATTGGCATAAAAACAAACTTACGTCTCCTATTTAACCTCGCAATTTTCTAACATTTTATTTTTCCTTAGCTTTCGTGCTTCTAGACCACGCTGTGCACTATCTGTCAGTGAAATTTATAATTACTATTGAGTACTCAAGTAGTCATTGTTTACGACTTCTACGCGAACGAAGTCGCGGGCATAAGCTAGTTATAGGTACTAATAAGTTAAAACTAGATTTATTAAAACGGATAAAATATTCGCCATTCGTATTGACATACCTACATGTTAAAACCTCAGTAATTAGCGTTCTGCGGTAACAATTGAATTGAAAAGTAAAACTACGAGTATTTGAATGGAGAGCGACCAGCGACGACCAATAGCAATATTGCAACTGTTTTGCTGCTATGGTGAATCTCCCTTGATCCCAAAATAACACATCTACACAATATTGGCAAACAGTCACACAGAAAGGCGGGTTTCGCAATAAATGTGTGTTTATTTACTTTGTTGTATGTCTAGGAAAATATTACGTAAGTATAACGTTTTAATATTCTCATACTTTATTTTTATTTTTATAAACTTCTCCATAGACCGTTATGAAAAGTAACATATCTCGAAATATGAAAGTGCCGTAAGCCAATCTTTAAATTAAAGCGCCGAAAGCAAGAGACTCTGGAAATAATTGAGTCCAGTTGCTTGTGTCTGACAATACCATTAAAGTTCACATCTGTTTGTATTGTAATGGTTATTCCATAGGTACTCATTACTTGAAAGCGAGGGATATACGTATCTACATAAAATAGATATTACGAATTTTAGTACCTAACATTTATTAAGGGACGTCCACAAAGTAAAAGAAACTGATTTAAAGTATCTACTTAGCCTTAGTGATCTAAGTGGGAAAAGTTTGTTTGTTCTTTGGATACCTTCAAGTTGAGATACAAGATGAATGAAGCCAGTCAAGAATCAGATGTAAAACAACAAACCAGTGATAAATGATATTTGAATCAAACAGCGACCGTGACGAAAAGATATCCTCATTTTGGTCACGTTCAGTGAAGATTCAAGAGGTCGGAGGATATTTACGACTTACGAAGGGTGGCTGGGAATGGCAGCGCGGAAAAATTATCTCACAGCTCAGAGTAATAATCTATTGAACGAGGAAATGAAAAGTTCATTGACCTTAAGAGTAGTTCAAGTTCATTCAAGCTGTTGCATGTCATTTGGGTTCCTATTAAATGACGACAAAAATATTCCCATAAAAAGATCCAATAAACATGCCTGTTTAATATTAATACAATTTAGATATATTCCAGAATCCATTTTATGCATGATTGGTGAGGATGAACGGACAGTAATGATCGGATGTGATGCGAATGAAAACATCGCGCTTGCGCCTTATAGCGGGGGCTGTTCTGATTCGCAATAATTTGTTAAACCTACTATATAAACAGGATACCCCAGCGTTTCCTGAAATGTTCCGTCGGAGACGTTCTTATCGCAGAATTAAAACCGGCCTTACTGAGAGAGATTATCCTATATTACTTTCGAATTTCGCACTGTCATTAGCTAAAAATGTGTCAAGAGTTATGGAAATGGTTCTAAACCTATGATATTTCAAAAAAATAATGATGGGGAAATTGATTCAATAACCTTTGGTATATTATAACGTATAACTTACAAAATCAATACTTAAAAAATAGAATACATGTTCTACGTATCCCAAAATACGCTGGTATTTCATATGAAACTTGTAAGGTATGCGACCTAGTTTCAAGCATGGCTAGAGGCGCGGACGGCGGCGGGTGGTTGCGCGCTTCCAGCTGCTTTCTTTACGGCTCTTATCTGACGCTTATGCAACTCAAGTGAGAAACCGACTTGACGAGCATACCGCAACCATTATAAATCAGGTGAGCAGAAACTATTAACGGTAATGGTCGAATTTATTTTAATCGATTTATTGTATTAGTTCAGTTACGGTTTAATCATTTATCATTTCAATTAATACTTATCTAATATAAATATCGCAGTTTGTTAAATCCACCTTGAAAACAAATTACAGGCTACGTCTTATATAAAATAAGATTGACTTACTCTTTGAAGCCCACAACTGTCCGTCGTTGAGAGCTGTCAGGTAGACCCTCAGATCTGTCTCACAGCTCAAAGGTAAAGACAAGCTGCCGTTGTTGATGTACTCCATCCAGTTGTGATGGTCCAGCAGCGACTTCATCCAGGCCATGCGGGATGCCCCCGACACACTCGTAGTGTTCACATTAGCACCCACAACACTCACTAACACTAATACCGTTGCGATAAACATCGTTCTTAAATTAAATGTTTTTACGCACATCTTAGAATATTCACAAAAGCATTCTTATTCAACTTCAGCTTGAATTTTAATTACACATGCACCATACTGCAAATATCTGAAACCAAAAAAGAGATCACATTATAAAAACGGATTTAATTTATCAAAAATATTCATCACTTGGAAAATATTCGCGTTTCATTTCAACTAGACAATGAATATTTTATATATCGCTTAATCCCGAGGCATTACATTTAACATAGTTTAATTAAAAACTCGGCTCATTGTGTAATATACTTTTATTATTTAAATATAATTTTCAAATTTGTCAATCTTGCACCTTGCCCTCACAAACTGTTGCGTTTATTGAATTGAGTTTCAATATAAGTTCGATTTATAGAGCGTCGTCCCTGTCACTGATAGGTACATGTCTGACACTCTCTCTCTAAATACCCGATGTGTCATATTAAAGTCCGGGTACCTATTTACTCCCAACAGACTTGAAAAGGAAAGAAAATAGGTAGATAGGACAGGAAGTAAGTGAGCCCAAAATATGTACCGCAAAAAATGTTTGCCTTTCCTTGCGAGCTCTCAAAGAACGCCGTGAACAGCACAAAGAAACTTCAAACTCGGAGTTAAAAATAAAAATACTTCCCTTTTCGTTCATTACATTGAATACTTCACAAATTTCCAAGCTATCTAACAAAATTATAATACAATAACAAATAAGCTCTTTTTATTGGACAAATACACGTGGGCCATAATTTCGTTTTAAAATCAAATTACAATTTTGTCAACATTTTATAGGAAAATTTCGTTACCCGAACAACATTTCCTGAATATTAAACATTGCTTATTGGCAACGAAATTGGCATTGGCGTTGTTCCTATTACTTTGGATTTAAAAGACTTAAAGCGGTCCTACATTTTTTCATTATAATGGAAAAAAAACGGAAATTAATGAAATCGGAATGTTTCAACTTTAAAAAATGCAAGATCGATGTGGAATGTATTTTAGTTCCTATGGATACGGTCCATTTATTAGTTTTTGCTCGAAAATACGTTAAAAGCTTAACGTCAATGTTAATAACAAACGAAGCAATGGTATAATCTTGAGTTGAGTTTTAACTTGAAATCGCGTTGCCCTATTTACATGTATGAAACCATAGGTACCTAATCCTTTGAGAGCAAGGGATTAGTAGCAATTAGCGATGGCGACCGTCTCAGTCAAATTAATTCCAGAAGCAAGCATTGCTTGCGAGATTCAAAGAGACATTTACGTTATTTTATTATAATATTTTCCTGACAAGGTCTTAACAAAAATGTCCTAATAAAGCCAAGGGTCGACCAGAAGGAGGAGGACAATGGGGTTTGAACAATCGCAATGCGTTGATTAACAACACAAAAGCGAGCCAAACCGAAGGCAATTAGAGTCTATTGAAGATGCTTTTTTTACATAAACGTAGAGTCTGCTGGTGAATACGAAATTGTGATTTAAGCTGTCTACAAGCGTATTCGCTTTGAATGGACAAACAAACAAATCGGTTTGTTCTAGTTTATAAATTTATTTGGTCTTGTTTTATTAACATTACCAATTTGAAACGTATCCATTTTTTTATTTTATTTTTAAATAGTGTTGATGGAGCTCGTGGCTAAGTAAATATCGATCGTACAGATCGATCGGTCAAAGGGTAAGCTACGCTTGCCGTGGTCGGTCTGTGGATGGGTGACCATCCATTTCATACCGAGTTTCCTCTATGCCTCGGAAAGCACGTAAAGCCGTTGGTCCCGTCTGTCATTCGTAAATGTTTGACAGTCGTTAAGTGTAGTCAGAAGCAAGAAGGTCTGACAACCAGTCTTGAATGGGTATCGTGTTACCCAGTAACTGGGTTGTGGAGGCCCGAAGTAGTCGCTCAATGTAAAACACTGGTATTCAGCTGCATCCGATTAGACTGGAAGCCGACCCCAATATAGTTGGGAAAAGGCTAGGCAGATGATGATGATGTTGATGGCACTTATCGTTTTTTGCAAATACTTTCATATTTATTATGTACTAGTAGATCCTGAGATTAGCGCGTTCAACCAAACAAACAGATTTGCAGTCACTCATGAAAACGCCGCCTCACGTGCGATTTACCAGTCGATAATTTTGAGTTACGGGTAAGAAGCATATACATACATCCCTACAGAGTTGCTTGAGTAAGTAGGTACTTTGGCTTTATAGGCTATCAACCCGTCACTGCATGGGACACTTGATTCAACGCTTTGTAGTAAAGAAGTTACACGCCACTGCTTTGGTTCAGCTTGTTTTCCGATTTGTGATCCCATACAGTTTCATGCTTTTTACTTATATGTAGGTACACAACACACACATTCACACTACACCAGCTGTTAAACTTAAACAGGTGTAGTGATACCTTTAACAATTAAAGGTCACGTAACATAATCATTCTTCTGAATGCAAATTACCTAATTCCCATTCTTCTCCATACGCAACTATTATTTGGAATGAGCAACTAGATTCAAATGTTATAATATGACGTTCAAAAGTGCCTTTTAATGGTCTAATTGAAATAAATGATTTGACTTTGACTTTTGACTTTATCAATTACTAGCTGACCCGACAGAACCTCTCCTGTCCCAAACTATCTGCACTACTAAACTACCTACCTACCTACCCTACACTACCTACCTACCTACCCTACACATACCCTACACCTACCCTACACCTACCCTACACCTACCCTACACCTACCCTACACCTACCCTACACCTACCCTACACTTACCCTACACTTAGCCTACACCTACCCTACACCTACCCTACACCTACCCTACACCTACGCTACACCTACCCTGCACCTACGCTCCACCTACGCTACACCTAACCTGCACCTACCCTACACCTACCCTACACCTACCCTACATCTACCCTACACCTACCCTACATCTACCCTACACCTACCCTGCACCTCTTATTTACTGGTCTCCTGGTACATTGGACCACTTATTTACCAGAAGAGCAGATTGCCCGCGACTTCTTCCGCTTGTATTTTCCCAAGGACCCCTAATTTTTTAATAATGCAATATAGCCTCACTAATAAATTTATTCTCACTAAATAATAAATTTTATCACAATAAGACAACAGCCGTATGAAATTCACGCGCGCGCACGCCTGTGACCTAAAGTGAACCAGTACAAAAAAAAATGTTTCTTCGGGAAAGTTGTTTGTTGAACACAATCACGTGTTTAAGTATCGTACACTAATTACCAGTCACCCTATATACACTCGGCGTCACAAAAATCGCACCTTTTCGAAAATAAGTTTAAAACATGTCCCGCCAGTAACGAATACATTAAACCCAATTAATATTGGTATCAATTAAAAGTATGTTTAACGACCTTTAAATTAACAACAGTTAGAATTCCTAAACACAACAGATCTCATTAGCACGTAACGTTAAAAAAAATGTTGTCAAAATACGCATTACAACGGCCACTAATTGCACCTCCCTACAAGGGTATAAAACGGGCGACCCGGGTTAAATGTGGGTCATTCGCTATTCAACCTTTGAAGTGAACACACGTGAACAGCTACAGCAAGAAACATACCCCAGAAGATGGATACCACTGCAGATGAAGCCGCTCAAGTCATTGCACTACTGCAATCAGGGATGCGGCAATGTGATGTTGCTCGGCAACTGAACTTGAGTCGTTTTGCCGTTCGACGAGTGTTCCAACGTTTCCAAGAGACTGGTGGCTATATCCGAAGACGTGGATCTGGAAGACAACGGTGCACATCCGAAAGAGACGATCGCTTCATTGTTTCGACGTCTTTACGTAATCGGTTCTCCAATGCTGTTGAGCTGCAACAACAACTGCGATCAGCTCGCAGAACTTCTGTAAGCGTCTCCACGATAAGAAGAAGAATGCGGGAGAAGAAAATTGCAGCTCGTAGGGCTGCTACAGGGCTCAAATTGACTGCACAGCATAGGAGAGACCGGTTGCAATTTGCCCGTGACCATGTGGATTGGACAATAGACCAATGGAGGGCTGTGCTCTTCTCGGATGAGACGAGGGTGTGTCTTTTCTGCAACGACAGGCGTCGAAGAGTGTATAGGAGGCAAGGGGAACGATTCGCACAAGCCTGTATTCAAGAGACAGTGGAATACGGGGGTGGCTCGTGCATGTTCTGGGGCGGCATGTCAATCGACGGTAAAACGAACCTTGTGTGTGTTTCTCGGACTGGAAGTGCTCGCGGGCAAGGGTCGCTGACTGCTGCTCGGTACATAACAGAGATCTTAGAGGAGCAGGTTGTCCCTTATGCGGGTTTTGTTGGCAGTGGGTTCACGTTAATGCACGATAACGCCCGTTGTCACACCGCTTTAATTGTAAGAGACTACCTGCAAGAAGTTGGCATCCCTGTTATGCGCTGGCCGGCGCGAAGTCCAGACCTGAACCCTATTGAGCACCTTTGGGATGAACTGAAACGGCGAGTACGGGCACGAAATCCTGCCCCTACCACTCTCCAAGACCTTCAAGATGCCGTCGTTGCAGAATGGGACAACATTCCACAAGAGACTGTTGTCACATTAATAAGGTCCATGAGAGAACGCATGGAAGCAGTCATCAGGGCTAGGGGGGGTAACACTAGGTTTTAAGTTAGTTTTAAGGACTTTGTTGTAATTTTTGCTGATAAAATAAAATTTAACTTTTTAATCATTTGCATTAGCTTGCTTTTTTTTATTCCCTGGTAAACAAAAAACCAAATCCATTGATTTATTCTGAAATTTAAATAAATTGCCTTTCCAATTATACCTTATAGTCATATGTATACCATTGATTAATAGGGTTAAAATGACTTTGAAGGGAATTCTTAAAGAGGTGCGATTTTTGTGACGCCGAGTGTAGTTGAAATTGGTAACTGAAAACCCGAAAACAGTTAATTGTACCTACTGGAAAAAAAAACAAATGATGAAACATTTTGTCCATCGATTAACTGATTTTATTTCCTACGATTTCAGGGTTGTTCCCTTAGTACAATGAATTTGAATACCCCTTTTCAGCTTTTCAGGTAATTCAATTACACGTATATTTGAATGAATGTTTGAACAATGAATAAATATAGAATCATGTCTTTGTTATCTATAATTAAATCCAAAACGATTAATGGGCTCCGGACACAAGGCCAATTTACGAGTCAGTTCAGATGACAGTTAAGTCTGCTGTACAACCTTCTGAACTCGCAAACTGGTCTTGTGGCCGGAGCCCATCATTTATAATCTCTCGAGTAAATACATAACCAATTGTGCAAACAAATAAAACTTTTCTATGCGTTTTGAAGCTACATTTTAATTCAAACTTAAGCAATAGGTCACAAGTAGCCTTTCAGGCTAAATCAAGTTGTTGTAACAATCCAGTTCACATCGCCACACATTCACGATTATTGCTAGCGTTTAGTTTATGCAATGAATTGTGCAACGCTTACCTATAAACTGCTAATGTGATCAGCAATTGCATTTCCCTGACTATTTCAATTCCTCAATATAAAATGGATGTCTTCTAGCTAGACATAATTTTTTTTTAATTTTCTATGATACGTTTATTGGTTTTTTGCTGTTTCTACCTACGTAGGTACTGTTTAAAAAAGAAATTAATTTTCTCTCAGTTATCTCACCATGTTATCTCAGCCACCTACCTCACCATTTTAGTAAAAAATATGTATAGAAATAGTACAGGGTAAGACGGCATACTAACTGAAACTGAGAACTGAAAACTAAAATAAATTAAAATTAAAATCCTTCTTCTTAGAAATTATGAACAGCCTTCCTACAATGTCAATCTAAATATCGGATGTTATACCAACTCATACAATGAAAATTATATATCTGAACCAAGTGAAAGCTGTTCTGTAAAATATATCTACCTATGTAACTATTTCATTTTGGATTGTTTCTTTTTATCTAACAATTATAATAAATCGGACCGTATATCTGACCATGGCCTACTGCAGCACCCGTGCCCCCTGACAGGTGTTCTTTCATTCCATCGTAATAACAACCAGCAACTAGCCGTTATAAGTAACTAATACGTAACTGGTTAGTTACATAAATTCACAAAATAGAGGTGCGCAGTATCGCTTATTCATTTAAACTGTGGGAACAGAATAATTTTGTGGTCATTCGCGTGATTGCGGCTTATCGCAACTGCGTGTTTCTGATGCATGAATGACCTAGATAGCTGGAAGGCGCTTTCCGCGTCAGGAGTCTGACTGTCCCCCCGTCCGCAGTGTCGGCCGGTGGCGCCACCACAACACACATTCTCCACAATTGAATAATGCCCTGATTCGATAATGTCTGGAATTTATGCAAACCATCTGTTCTCTTGATTTTGCATATTGTCTGTAGCCAAATCGATTTTTCGTCATTTAATTTCAATTCAAAGTTAAAGTAAAAAATATCGAGACCTACAGTTTTAATACTTAATAGGGCAATAGGGAAGTAGCGACCTGGATTTGGTACGAAAGTGTCGTCAAATTCCCCGAACAGACAATTTAAACTTTGAATTGAATGACAAAAAGTGACAGAGTCGCACCATGAAAAGTTTTTAGGGAAATAAGCTAATAAGCACGCAATTTGTTACCATACAAGGGCCTTGCTATTACAGAGGTGTAAACATTGTTCAGTATAGTAATAAAAGACAGATACTATATCTGAGTGTAAAATGTACCTTTTTTCCTTTACAAAATGTTTGAGCCGTGGTCATGCTGAGTCAAGTGTTATAAAAAGCCGGTGAAAATCGTCTACCTCAGCGGGGCCATTTAAGAAATGACTCTGACAGAATAACATATCCTATACGCACACACCTCCCTTTCTTACCGCAAAACCAAGTGTAGTAATTAAGCTAACACTTTCAGCGAAATACTGTGTGGTTTTCTAATAGTTTTAGGTCATTATTATGGTTTAGGTGCAGTCTGAAAGAAAATAAAAGTTTAAATCACATTTTGTAACCGATTGTTTAGTTCTTACTTTATTTTCTTTATTTATTTTTCAGATCTTATAATAGTCAGTCAATTGAAACTTTTTGTTGACTACTTATCGATTGACAATCGATACGACTAAATCGATATTTATTGGCCATCAATTGTTGATATTTATAGACAAAAATAATTTCAAATATCGAACGGTAAAAGCAAGTTACGTCACATTCGAAGCTCGTGTTCGCATGACTTTCATTGTTGTTTGAAACAACATTAATAAATCAATCGTATGCCCGCAGCGCTGTGCTACCGACCTTGTGTTTAGATACGAATAACTTAACGTTTGAAAGAATTAATTGATTTTTTGATTAATGAAAATAAAACACTCTCGTATCTCTTTTCTCTTTTTCCCGGCGCGCGTTATTTGATACTGATCAATCAATTTCATCAACCTAAGTCTTTTTTGCCAAGCTTATAGGGGTCGGCTTCCAATGTAAACAGATGCGGCTAAATATCAGTGTTTTGATCTGATTGATCGAGAAATAAGTAAATACACGCTCTTGGATAAGCTGTAATACAGATATTGCTAGAAGGATTCTTATATTATCGTCTATTTGTCAATTTACCACAATTATAAATCACGCACACTTTTGTTTATATTGAGTTCTAATTTACTTACTACAATAATTATGTATTAAATATTCCATCATCCACGAGTAATACTCTTGAAATAAGCCTCTCAATTACAACAAATCCGACCCCTACATAGATACTTAATACAATAGTTTACTCATGTTATAAATGTACCAGCCTCAAGGGAAAAAAGCACAATGATTAACAAGGTTCAGAATGATAGAGCAACAATAATAATGCTGTCATACCTAAAAGGGTCCAAAAAGGCCTTTTGCTACATTTAGGATCGACGTGACTGATTTCTCAAACAGAGAAAGGTCTCATCTCATTAGAGTAGGTGTGATCAACCAGTGAGGCGTTCAACTATGAAACTACCACCAATGGAACAGATTAAGCGAGTTATATTTTTCCGCATCACTACTGTCACGAGATCAACCCCGGTGACTAGCCTGTGTGATGATCAGAGATCGTAAATCGTGATAGATTTCGATCTGTAGGCGCAATTGTAAAATTGCTTTTAAAAGCAACTTTGGTCGTGAACCTTAAAAGCTTATGCGGGCGATAAAATGTCAAAAAAAACTTTCTTTGTAAGAACCTAAAACAGTTATGTAATAGCCAAAACAGCATTGGTTTAATGGTTCCAAAGATTTTCCGTGACAATTCATTGGGTGGAAATTAGCACTGAAAATTCCTCATCGTCTTGTGTTCTGTCCTCTTTCATTTAACGATAAAAAAGCTTGTTAAAAGTTGACCAATTTAGAGTTAAACGCAAATAACTTTAAATTGATTAATTTTTAACAGTACCTTGTTAAAAATATGTACAGAGCTTCCGAACTGGTCTAGAACTAGCATTAGGTACGTTACTGGCAATATGTCGGTGTCGGCATATAGATACATATGAGTTGATAGGTCACAGAGACCGCATACAAAGGTGCCTAACTTTTGAATTTCAAAGGCTTCCAGGCCAGCGTTTGTTAGAACTTGACGAAGTACACCTCCAGTTCTGTCGAATATAACAAAGCCTCTCTCTGATATGTGACCAGGAATTTCAATGTAAGGTGGATGTGCTTGTTTTTCTTCTCATCTATAATTTAATATGTGCGACCAAGCTCCGCTCGGTATTTTTTCTTCGTGATTTTTTTAAATGAAACCTAGCTATATCGATTTATCGCCCCCGAAACCCCTGCATACTAAATTTCATGAAAATCGTTGGAGCCGTTTCCGAGATTCAGATTATATTTGTACAAGAATTGCTCGTTTAAAGGTATGAGATAAGCTTTTTCTTGTTAAGAATGAGGCAGCAAATAAGATGGGGTCATTTAAGGTAGCTTTAACGATGACCTATGATACTACTACTTACTACTTGTACAATAATATACATAAAAAATGTAACATACATGCACTAAACACACACAAATCAAAAAAATGACTAAAGAATTCCTTCTCACCCTAGATTATGATGAAACAGAAGCACTGATGAAACCTCTATGTAGATAATCATTAGTATCACGAATACTTACACACCCACAGACACCCCAACTCACACTCTCTCTCTACTCACACATAACACCCACACACCAACACATCACACACCCACATATCACACACTCACACACTTCACCCATTACACCCCACTACATGCGCTTTTTCACACGCCATTGCCACTGTTACACGTTTCAGCTTCCCAATTTTGTAAACCTACCTTATCGGACGGATGGATGACCCCTATAACACAGGATTTTCCTTGCATCGGGGTCATTATTCATAAAATTGAACAAAATTGTATCATCCTTATAATGTAACATCATCATCTGCCTAGCCTTTTCCCAACTATATTGGGGTCGGCTTCCAGTCTAACCGGATGCAGCTGAATACCAGTGTTTTACATGGAGCGACTGCCTATCGAACCTCCACAACCCAGTTACTGGGTAACACGATACCCCTTGGTAAGACTGGTTGTCAGACTTACTGGTTTCTGACTACCCGTAACGACTGCCAAAGATCTACGAATGACAGTCGGGACCAACGGCTTTACGTGCTTTCCGAGGCACGGAGGAAACTTGGTATGAAAGGGATGGTCACCCATCCACAGACCGACCGCGGTTAGCGTAGCTTAACCTTTGACCGATCGATCTGTACAGCTTTAACTTAGCCACGAGCTCCTCCTCCTCATCCTTATAATGTAACATGCATTGTATTTTTCTTATTTTGCATTAAAAATATAATTATTATTATTATTATTACTTACGACTGTATACCTAGTCGTAAGTAGTAAATCTAGTAGTTTCTTATTACTATACTAGCGACCCGCTCTGGCTTTGCACGAGCATTATCGTCATATTTCAGTCAAATTACCACAACAAATTATACACCTTAACCTACCTAAGTTACAGGAATTTTTATGCAATAAAAAATATTATTATTTTATCATTATTACCTTCCTCTTGAATCGCTCTATCTATTTCTGTATCGCATTAAAATTCATCTAAGCGTACAGACGGCGAAATCGACATTATTTTATTCTATTTAAAGATTTAATTTCACAAACTCTTATGATAGTTCGAGCCCTTATTTCCTGATCATTCATGGGTATCTATGGACCAAAAGGAGACGCGGCGCGTACATAATATATAGTTTATTGTTACCGGTAGTTATTATCATATAAACAGTGCACTCAATTAAGTTGAATGTTTAAACTGCTCCGTTGTAACTTGCATGCCATCACATCACAATGCACCGCCGATGGAACTACGACTTATGCAAATTGCGATTTGAATTCAACACGTTATTGCGGTATACGGCTGCAGCTAAGCTTAAATTCATGTTCATATTACCTCGAGTTCTGTCGAACATCAAGCCTTGAGCTCCAACTGAATATACTAACGTTATGTACCTACAGTCAGCAAAAGAGATAGGTATGCAGGTCATCGGAAATGGTTGAAGTTTACTTAGAAACGGTTACCTATCTTAAGGTCGAAAAATATTTGACCGAATTTCATTTCACCTAAAACTTTTCAACTTTTCTCGTTTCGTATTTTTTTACTTCATCGAAGTCACGTCTGCCACTGTATCAGTTGACCTATTATCAATTCGCTTTTTTTCGTTGCGCCGGCGTTTCATTTGGTCGAAAAACTTTTTACCGAAGTTACACTTAGCCGAAATAACATTTGTTCGAACATTCGTTATACCACTGTTTTAATTACCATATTTCACCAAACGCTTAGAAGTAAATAAGTCTGATATTGAGTCAATGATAACCGATCCTCCACCAGCAAAAAGAAACAAAGAATCAAAAACTTTTGAAAATTAAAGACAATTTGAGTGAAATTAAATATTTGAAAGAGCTTTCAAAACTAATGGTTTTATTACACTGGCGTTATAGAAAGCTAATTTCAAATTAGTTTCCTACTATTTTGTTTTATTAATTATTTAAATGTAATGGCACTTAATAAAACAGGTGGTCCCAGTAAGAAGCTTGCAAACTTGCATGCTGCATGCAAACAGGCATGCAGCATGCAAGCAGGCATGCAGCATGCACGCAGGCATGCAGCATGCAAACAAGCATACAGCATGCAAGTAAGCATGCAGCGTGCAAACAAGCATGAAACATGCAAGCAGGCATACGACATGCACAAGCATTGTTTCTGTCACGGCTCCGGCGCTGCGGGGTCTGGGCGGCCCCACGCGAGCTTATCGTCGCAGATGGTTTCTAGGGTTAGGGCAGACAAGACTGCGTGAAGTCGGTTTTGCAGCGATTTGTTTCTGTTACTAAATTTTGTAACATATTGACTTTTTATGACACTATTTTAATTTAATGTTGAAAATGCTACCAAGTAACCGGCTATATATTTGTGATCAAATAATATTCCGTAAAATGTTGTTAAAAAAGGGCAAATAAATCATTTGGCAAATAAAAATAGTTCAAAAGAGACTTCGGTCTATAGGAAAAAGTTATTTTGTAAATCGGAGAAACATAGTTCGGTAAAATAAAACCTATGGCACATGATACTTCGATGATCTAAAAATATGTCAAATAATGCTTATAGCAAAAAAGACGTCGGTCAATAGTTTTCGGTAAAGTGAAATTCGGACAAAAATAATTCGGAAAAGTGATCGGTTCCCCTTAGAAACCGATGGATGTTTAAATTAGTGAAATGTTTATTCTCTATTAAATTGATTTTATTTTATTCAAAAACATCCGTCGGTTTCTAAGTAAACTTGAACTATATCTGACGACCCTGCATACCTATCTCCTTTGCTGACTGTACAAGCATAATATATGTGTGTGTTGTTGTTGTAAACAATTTTCAGGTATTTCGGGGAGCTTGGCTTATTTGATTGGTGAGCAACACAATAAATTTCATAGCGTTTAACAGCTACATTATTATGGTTTAACATCTTTACAAATAAATAAAATTTAAATATCTGTTTGTAATTTCAAAATAACAGCTCTTTAGTAAAGGCATATGAAAGTATATACGGTACTTATACTTAAATACCAAAAAAACAATTTTAAAAATGTTTGTCTGTCTGCCTGTTTGTTGCGTCTAATCTCTGAAACGGCTGGACCGATTTTAAAGGAACTTTCACAGGTAGATAGCTGACGTTATAAGGAGTAAGTTAATTTTATTTTAGAAAAAAAAAATAGGGTTCCGTGCTATAAATTGTCCCGGGTCTGGCTGTTAGTGTATGTGAGTTTAAATGTTTGTAAACGCACAGGAGAAATTCCTAGTGAGGAGCAATGTTTTTTTTTTAAATAAAAAAATAATAATAAATAAATAAAAATCCGTCTGATAACCGACAATCACGCGGACGAAGTCGCGGGCATCATCTAATACTCTATTCAACTAATGATAACGTTGTACAGTCAACAGCAAAAGTAGATGATCAAAATCAGAAATTCAATACTAATGAACGGAGTTCGCGTCAGAACTGTGTGGCGTTGAAGTGATTCAAAAGTATGTGTGTGACAATCACATACTTTTAATAATTAAACTAGTGATACATTCTATAAATTAGTGTTAGTAAATTAGTATTGAATTTCTGATTTTGATCATCTACTTTTGCTGTTGACTGTACCTATTGAAAATTCTGAACCGAATGTGCCGACCCGCATATGTAGGTATAACTACCCTATGTACCCAAGCATTGTAAAATAACAATGGCCAATATGTTCTGTGTTCTGAATACACATGAACCTGAAACAAACGACAATCGACTAGTAGGAATACAATGAATACTAACTTAGGTAGAGCCAGAAAAATCAATTGAATAATTCTGTAGGTCTACTTTCTAGTGGTTTGGCGGATTGAGAACGGGGAAATGGGGAATTGAGAGCCATCCTGTAGCTGATGCGTAAGTATGGGGATTTCAGAAACATTATTAATACTTATTCCAGACAAAGTCAGGACCTAGTATGCCTGTTATTTCACTTACACTGTCTTTCAACCTGCAAGTAAGATTTATAAAAGGCTTTGTTCTGTTTGTTGTCTATAATTGCCACCCACTTCCAAATCTAAAGTCATGTGTGTACTGTGCTAAACTTATTTATCACTTTTCAGATTTTGAAGGCGGTTGTCTTTTTTGTAAAAAAAGCTTTTTATTTATCACTTTTTAGTACCTTCTTATCATCCAAATCCATTAAGAACCGGCAACACAGTTAAAACAGAGGTACTCCAAAGATTGAAGAAACTATTAAAACGTCGTCTATGTAGATTTTTTGGGATTTAATTGATTTTTCAAAACGTGCAATTTCGAAAAAAAATAAATGGTATCACTCCTGAGGCATACCCTATCCATAAGAAAAAGAATTTTCAAAATCGATTCACATTTGCAAGAGATATCGCGTAATAAATGTACAAAAAAAAAGACAATCGAATTGAGAACCTCCTTCTTTTTTAAGTCGGTTGAAAATAACTAGTTGACCCAACAGACGTTGTCCTGTCAATTGATTTTTAAATTTTCTTACCGTTTAAACCTTCCCTGGACTTCCACAAATATTTCAAGGCCAAAATTAGTCAATTCGGTCCAGCCGATCTCGAGTTTTAGCGAGACTAACGAACAACGATTCATTTTTATTATATAGGTAGATATAGAAGAAGATTGGTAGCAAAATTAAATCTATGATATTAGACGAATAATTCTGACATTGTCTGTCTAAATTACACAGATTAATTAATAATTTAATTAACTAACCAAAACAACCAAGGGTTGTGTAATTGCGAACTAATATAATTTGACCGTTTCCGCCCCAATATCTACGCTCATCTGTTTCTGAGCAGTTCGTCCTCTGTCAACTCTACTAAGACTCAATATGGAACTAATTGGATATAAATATTATTTATCTCTCTAATAAAACCTTCTTATATTCAACTAGCGACCCGACCCGGCTTCGCATGGGCCTATAGCCTTCTTCGATAAATGCACTATCCAACACAAAAAGATTTTTTCAATTCGAACCAGCAGATCCTGAGATTAACGCGTTCACCCAAACAAACAAACTCTTCAGCTTTATAATATTAGTAAAGGTACATGGAAATAACGAATGTATGTCGTTTTGTACCGTTTGTTACCAATACAACAATTAACGTATTGTCAAAATATGGAATCAACTTTACCGGTACACAGGCTAAGTGCCTGGCCTACATAGAACATAGCAAAAGTACAGTCTGTGCCCTGCATTATATCTTCCCCTTTTCTTCTTTCTAAGACGGGTACTGTACATAAAAATATGGTTAGCCTAGGTATACGCGTAGCAAAAATATTTAAAATTTCTTTATTTCAGATCATACGAAATCATTTCTTTGATCAATTTAAATGGCGATAAACATGATAAAAAATGTTTATTATTTCTGTGAAACAAAATACACACGAAACTGCAAAATATTCAAAAGAAGTAATAAAGGTTTTAAAAGATACACAAAATACTTGTCGCCGTGATACCAACTTGAAAAAAGAAAAAGAAGTAAATTTGAATTTGAGAGAAGGAAACAATATCAATAAAAAAAATAACTGGTAGTGGGAGAACAAACAAACGAATAATGGTGGAAATATTGATATCAATAGACGTGATTGCTTAAAATAATGTACGTAGATACGCGTACCCTCATTGTAAGTAAGTTATAATAATGTATTTTAGTTTTTGACTAAGTTTTAGAAATAATAATTCTCGTATCAAAATCTAGGAACAACTTCCTTTAAAGTGTTAAAACAAGTCGCAAGCACGAGCTTGAATAATAATATTTGCTTAATTATGGATATTAAACCAGTGTTAATCTACGGAACCCAGCCGGGTTTAAGCTCGACTTAGTCAGGTAAATGAATGTTTCATGAAGGTTCCTAAAACTGTAGGGTTTTGTCAGTTAATCTTTTCATTAATGCGCTGCTAGTATAAAGCCTGTGCCGGAAAAGGCGCCGAATAAGGCTGATAATGCGGATGGTTTTGTGACGGTGCAGAGGAGGAAGCGCCGATCACGTAAGATCGAGAACCGCTGCGGCAAAGCACCAACGGAGCCCGAAGTAAGTCTGCGTGCCGCTAAGCCGAACACACCGGTGTATATCTCCCGCCTGCACTACACCACTAAGGCGGAGGACATCGTGGAGTACGTGCGCCGAAAGATAAAGTACACGTCGAGGGTGCAGTTACTGGAGTCGCGCCGCAACGTCAATTTCAAGGCGTTTGTGGTGCGAGTACCGAATTGTTTCCTGCCCCTCGTCATGGAAGAAGACTTTTGGCCGCAGGACGTGGTGTTCCGTCGCTTCCGCGGGCAAGTGCCACAGGACAGCACACAGTCAACTTAGTGCAATTTAGTGAAGTGCTACTAACATAGTCTTAAGTCGTTTCTATTAACACAAGGTTGAAATTATAAAATATGTATGTTTAGGTTAAGGTATTTATCTATGGGCCTATGCAGCCTGAAATAAATGAATTATTATTATTATTATTATTATTATTATTAATGGTACTAAAACATCCCATCAATGAAAAATATTAATTCATTCAAAGTAATTAAATAATCTTTCTTTGAAGTGAACTGAAGTGGCAAAACTCATCTCTGGTCTTGATCAATAGATTATGAATAGAATTCTATTTCGTTTTTATGGTTTCGAGTTTTGGTCTCCTTGCTGTATCCGAGACGAAGCTGCACCACGACACGATACACCACAGAATACTAGGACTTCATGCAGTCGTTGTTTGACGTCAATGTGATGACCACCCAATTTTTGCTTTATCAAGAAAATTAAAAACTCCAAAACCGCCAAACGCCAAAACTCTCGTAAGAACTTCCGAGGCTCTGCTATGATATGATTTGAAACCTGGTATAGTTAAACTCCGACTGTCCTTCAGACACATTGCTCTCATGCTTACCTACTTATCGGTCGGGAATATATTATTAGCCATTTTAATACAATTTCTTAACAACCCAATAAGCAATTTATTTTAAGGTCAAACTTGATATTTCATGTCAGGCGTTGGATTATCTCACATTTTGTTTTCCTTACACACCAGGGAATTTATTTGCGAAACATTTTTAAACGAAAGTATCCCTAAGTATCCTGTTTTCGCTTGAAATACGGTCGTACTGAATAAAGAAATGTAGTATGTCGTGTAAATAAGCATAAGCATTTGTCCGCTGTGGACCCTACTAATCCGTCTTAGCTTGACCGACGTTCAACGGATAATTTTTTGTCCATTTTCACTTTGCCAAGTACAGGGATTTATTTTGGCGATCTATGCGTATGGCTTGCTGTGTATAATTAGGGTCTGTTTTCAATGTGATAGGTTTGTACTCATAAATGCTGGCTAGTAATCCCGGATCAATCGTATTCGGGATTATATGCTACAATTGGAATTCCCATTACTGATGGATTTAGGATGAACGTAGTATTAGGCACTAAATTATATTAGGCCATGAATTCAACGTCTAAATCGTATCTACTTTTTTCCTCATGAAAAATGTGTTGTCTTGGTACCTACAACGACTAAGTACCTACCTACCTATTTATTTTTTTCTTCCACGCATCCCATTATAATAATTTAATTATTTGTGGAGTAGAGCTCTTCCATTTTAGGCGAGTGTCATGATCATCTTTGTGAATAATATATTATAAGGTTCACTGGAATACTTCATCTTTGTGAATATCTAAACACTTACGAGGAATTTTCACATTGCGACATCTAACGTCTTGAAGATAATAATTACCAGTAGGTAGATACTTATAATGTGAATTCGCTTTGAAATACGGTGCTCATCAATATCTACAATGATGTTATATCTGTCACAGGTATCTATAATTACGTCGTCATTAACAGGCGTCCGTTTGCAAATGGCGATAGCAAATGTATTATGAGTGTAATCGTATTCATTTCGTGAAAAGTCATCATCTTCATGTTTTTTTAATTAAGGTACCTACGTCTAAATGTAGTAGGTTAGGTACTAGCTTACGCCCGCGACTTCGTCCGCGTGAATACCTGTTATCTGAGTGGTGTGGTTTAATTTTTTTTGCGCAGATCCCTAATTGTCTTTTATTCTTTATAACATCAGCTATCTGCCAGTAAAATCTTCCATCAATATTGTATCAATCGTTCCGGAGATATTCCGGTACAAAAAAACAGAAAGATATATGTCGGAGATGGTTTTTAATCTCAATTATTATTGTGGGTAGTTAACTAAATTTGTTATGATTTGTTTCTCTTATTATCAATTTAAGTGATTTTAGTATCAATTATTGTCTATTAATTCGAAATATGATTTATTGAGTACTCACTGTATGCACACTGATTTGTGGTTACTTTATTTCGATAATTGTTATCGATGGTTTTATTCAAAACAATTGTTGACACGTTACTTTGAATGTAGAACGAATTACTTTATGAAATCACTATTGTTTATTCATGACAATTACTAGTGTGTTATTTGATTGCTTTATAATTAAATCTTATTAGATTAAGTACATTGTAGTGTTTTGTATCAAGTAAACGCGTGACGCACTTCCGTGCGCCATTGGATAGACTTGTATGGAGAGGTTGCAAGGTGGGGGGCATCGCCTTATAAAAGAGCGTGCACTCCGTAAGTATGGCAGTCGATCCTCGGATTCGACTCAGTAAAGAGTTCCTGCTCCCGACAATACTGTCGGTTTACCTGGTACAGCGCTGCTGTATATTCACATAGCTGTATAGGCTTGCTGCTAGCGAGCGATACACTTTGTATTTGGGTGGCTTATGCTACTGTACGAACTATGAACCTTAAGGGTTTGTTCGTTTATCATTGGGTGGCTTATGCTACTGTACGAACTATGAACCTTAAGGGTTTGTTCGTTTATCATTGGGTGGCTTAGGCTGCTGTACGAACTATGAACCTTAAGGGTTTGTTCGTTTATCATTGGGTGGCTTAGGCTGCTGTACGAACTGTAAACCTTAAGGGTTTGTTCGTTTATCATTGGGTGGCTTGGCCACTGTACGAACTGTGGGACCTTAATGGTCTGTTCGATTAACTGTATTGTTGCTGTACCTTTAACTTACTTTATTCCTGTTACTGATTACCATTTGTATTATGTTTTCTGTACTAATAGTGTGTAATTGTTTTTACAGGTCTTGTTTATCCCTAATAGGATAATGGGAACGCCTATAGTCCTGACGATGTACTATACCGCTCGGCACTCCTCCTCGATCGCACCTGACGATCCTACATCAGAAGTGGGATAGCCTCTTAATGATTCCGCATGGCTTCCCTAATTATCGTATGTCATTTCCACTCTTGTTATGACAGCTTCCTCTCTTGGGATTACTTAGCGCTGAGCTAAGGCTGTTTTAATGGCATTCATAAATCACCTACCCACATTAATTTCATTGTTTCCATACTCCAACAGTTACCGCTACCCTTATTTACCTACCTAAGTGTCAAACAAATTGCTGTTTGTACTGTACTGGCCCATGTTTCCAAATTTCATTTTCCGTGCTCATCTACTAGCATTCACTACCGAAGTACATGAGGTTTAAACTTCAACAAGAACTGGGTGTCTTGTCCCATCTTAAGAGAAAGTCTCATTTTCCTCTGACCTACACAATTCTTCTCAACCCTCTTAGGTTCAAACCAGGTACAATAGTATGTCACTTTAGTGACTACCGGAGAACAGCCGGGAGGTTCGAGTGAAGATACTGTGAGTCAGTTTTCGAGCAACTAATCATCCGTGATAAGTTGAAGTCCGTGATAAGATAAGTTTGATGTACCCACCACTGATGTTCTACAACTATCTATATATACTATAGTTCACTCTCGCACTTGGAACGAGGCAGACGTGTTAAGTGTCGCGTTGTGAATTGTGTAACAAGTGTTTGTGATTGGCTAACTCACTATTTTTCGATTCCTTGTCGCGCCTGCAGTGTTCTTACCTGTAGTTAACGCCCAGTGGGCGTGTGTGAAGCGGGATAGCTATATTTTGTTAAACCCATACCTTAAATATCGGAACTAATACTGATAAACATTTATAAACATAGAAAAATAATTTCATTTGGTGGGGATCGAACCAGCTCCACTGAGGCGGTGAAGGTGCGCCAACGCAGCGTGTGTGCGGACTGAGCCAAGTGGTCGAGGTGTGCACGTGGCGAAATAACCCACTGCTATCTGCTTTACCAAGCTAATGAACTCAGCTTATTTGTCACTACATTCCTGTTTCATTTAGTAATTTAAAAATTTAAAATTAAAATGCCCCGCACTGTAAGATCTCCTCCCCCTCCAAGTTCTCCTCACATACGGTCACTTGTAGAGGCGCAGTCAGAGCCTAATATTGCTTCTGCGACTACATCTACGCCCGATATAAGCAATACAACAACGAGGCCGGGCAAGCGTTTCAGAGGCAATGACAGTGACTTAAGTGATGATAAATTTGAAGAACTCAAGAATCTGTTGGAGACTTGGAAGGCTGATCAGGATATAATATTAAACAAATTAGTTGCTGAGGTTTCTGATTTAAAACTGCAGAATATTTCCATACAGAAAACTAATTTAGAGATTGAAAAAGCTATTCAACAGGTAAACAAGGGATATGAAGATATGAAAAACCGGGTTGAGGTACTGGAGAAGGAACATAACGAGAACTGTATTTTTATGGTAGCTAAACTTGAAGCCAAAATTGAGTCAATGGAGCAAAATTCACGTATGTGCAATATTGAGATTTGTAACCTGCCAGATAAGCGCAACGAAAACTTAATTACCATCATTGAGTCTATAGGTAACGTGTTAAAATATCCTGTGTCGCAAAATGATATTATTTCAATTCATAGAGTACCGCATGCACAGCAACACGACACTAAACCAAAAAACATTATTGTAAAATTTAGATCTCGTATTCTACGCGATAATCTATTAAGCGCCTACCGTAAAGCGAAGAGACTCAAGTCGGACCAATTGGGATTTTCAGGCGCAGCAGTCAATATTTACTTAAACGAACACCTTACACTAAAAAATAAGGCTTTATTTCGGAAATGCAGAGAAATCACTGTCAAGCGTGGCTTTAAATATGTTTGGATTCGGAATGCAACCATTCTTGTCCGCGAGCAAGATGGATATTCAGCCTTTGCAATACGATGTGAAGAAGATCTCGCCAAAATCGTTACCACCGAAAAGACAAGCAGCGAAGCCACTGCTGTACAAAACTGACGACCTCAGTAGACAAATGGCGTTTTCACTAACATTTTCCTTTAGTTGCTCCGGATGTTGTGTGCGTTACTTTTTTTTTTCTTGGAATTTATCATGTACTGTAAGTCGAGGAGATGTATACATGCATAATTGCAAATGTAAAATTATTCCTATATATTTGTACGATTTTCTTCTGTTTATACCTGCTCATCTAAGGTTAGCTTCTTTGCTGTTTTTTTTTCTGGGTACTAGACTGCACTCTTTAAGGATTAACGTCTTACTCTCAAATAATCCTATACTTATAATAATAATCCAAACAATTTTGATTCAGTATACCAGTAGCATTTATTGGAATTGTATAGATTTCATAATAGTTACTTATTGTAATCAAATGAGTTTTCATATATATACACAGATTGTTCATTTAAATCTAGTCATTTTAAAACATATTATCCATTTCGAGACAATTCTACTCTATAAATCAATAGGCAACCTAAAGAAATGTAATATAAAGCGGCGTATTCTAATATTACACTATAGTATAATACGTATTTGTAACTTAACAATGACCAATGGCTAGTAATAATATTGTTTTTTATTATCAGAACTGTAGAGGTATTCGTACAAAGTTACATACACTCTATATGAATATAATGTCATGCTCCTATGACGTCATCATACTAACCGAAACCTGGTTAATTCCGTCTATTTACGACAGCGAGTTTATTGATGACCGCTACCTTGTCTTCAGATGCGATCGTGATCGTATAGCCACAGGGAAACTTGATGGTGGAGGTGTTCTAGTGGCTGTGCGTCGTGAGCTGCGTCCTTCTATCAAATTAACGTATTTCCATCATGCAGAGATTGAGCATGTCGTGATTCAGTTACCAGGGTCGCAACCGAATAAGCACCACATCATTAATGCCTCTTACATACCACCACAGACCCGCGATAATGTTTACGTTGAATACTTTGATATGTTGCAGGGTATTGTTAATGATCCCTCCACAGACTCATACTATATTATCGGTGATTTTAACCTACCTAATATTAGCTGGCTTGACCAGGGGAACTTTGCCGTTGGACTTGCCACTGACCCTATAGGTAGGATCCTATTAAATTTTATGTCTATAATTAATGGTTTACAACTCAATAGTTTTAAGAATAGTTTAGGCAAAACTCTTGATTTATTTATTTCCAATATCGATTGTCGTATGTTGTCTTGCCATGCACTACTTGAGCCTGATAGTCACCATCCTCCCTTTACTTCTCTAACTGAGCTAAATATGCAATTTTCTCCAATGAAGCGCTACTCAGTGCTCAAACATAATTACAATAAAGCTGATTATGATGAAATTAACAACAAACTTAGTCAAATTGACTGGGCAAACTTATTAGCAAATCTTTCTTCAGAACAAGCCGTCAATGCATTTTATGACAAGCTATATGAGGTGATCAGATTATATGTACCACTAACGCGCACTAAGAACTCACATTTTCCCGTGTGGTTCTCTCCTTCACTTATTCGCATTTTCAGAAATAAAGAACGAGCATGGTTAAATTGGAAAAAGTATAACAATCGGTATGACTATGATAAATTCTCTAGTTATCGAACATTATTCCACAGTGAGTCTGCCAAATGTTTCAAAACTTACACAAATTCGGTGGAAGATAGCATTTCGAGTAACATTAAATACTTCTGGTCATATATCGCTAACAAGAAAGGCAAGTCACATTTTCCAGCTAAAATGTATTTCAGAAATGTATCTTCTGACAACCCTTCAGAAATATGCAATCTGTTTTCTGCTTTTTTTGGCTCAGTCTATGAGCCCTCTACGCTCGATCCAAACAAGTGGCAACCGTCTAACAGCTACCTTGAAAATTCAACTTGTTTAACTGATATCCACATTACTGAAGACGTTATAGAGAGGGAATTAAAATCTTTAAACCCATCCAAAGGAGCCGGACCCGACAGCATACCACCTAGCTTTTTTATAAATACACGTAATAATGTTTGTACTGCCTTGTACATTATTTATAATAGGTGTCTATCTGAGGGTGTTTTTCCTGCTATCTGGAAGCGAGCATTTGTCATACCAGTCTATAAAAGTGGAGACATTAATAACGTAGAAAATTACCGTCCCATTTCTATCATCTCTACCTTGGCAAAACTTTTTGAAAGGCTTGTACACGATGTCTTATATCCGCATGTTCATCAATTGATAATACCAGAACAACATGGTTTTGTGAAACGACGCTCTACCACCACGAACCTTATGATATTTACCAATTTTCTGTTTGAGAACATGGATGGTAGAGTCCAAGTGGACGCCGTGTATACTGACTTTCAAAAAGCCTTTGACAAGGTGGATCATGCATTGCTCTTAGAAAAGCTTGCTTACAATGGTATACGTGGTAACTTGCTTCGCTGGTTTGTTTCGTATATTTATAACAGAACTCAAAAAGTTGTCGTAAGTAGATTTGAATCTGACTTTAATGTTGTCCAGTCAGGTGTTCCCCAAGGATCAATTCTAGGTCCCCTACTGTTCGTTATATTTATTAATGATATAAAACAGTGTTTTGTTAATTCACGTTTTTTAATGTATGCAGACGATGTAAAAATTTATAAACCTTGTAAATCTGTACATGATTGTTCTCTTCTCCAAGAGGATCTTAATAGACTGTATGCTTACTGCGTAAACAACAAACTCTTTCTCAGTCTACCTAAATGCCAAACCATATCATTTACAAAAAATAAAAATAAAATAAATTTTAATTATATAATAAACAACGTACAGTTAAATAAAGTGGCCTCTATCCGTGATCTGGGTGTTACTCTAGATTCTTGTTTACATTTCGACATACACGTCGATAACATAATAAATAAAGCTTTTCGTATTTATGGTATGGTGGTTAGATCCACCCGCGACTTTGTGCGACCCTCTACATTTCTACTATTGTACAAAATTTTGATTAGGTCACAATTAGAATACGCCGTTGCTATCTGGAATCCATTTTATGTTAAATACAGCGAGAGACTAGAGACGATTCAAAAAAAATTTTTACGTACCGTTAATTTCAAATGTAAGAAGTCTAAGTTACCCTATGAGCATTTACTAAAACGCTATAATATTTTGAGCTTGGAGTCAAGACGTTTGCTTCTAGTTGCGATGATGTTACACAGTATTTGTAATAATAAGTTTGATTGCATGGATATCACCAATAAACTATGTTACATAGTACCCAGAACAATACATCGGCGAGCGGTGCGTGTACCCCGGTTGTTTCATACGGAAAAGTGCCGAACTAACGCCGGTGTGCGAGCACCTCTTCGTCGCCTTCTAGAAACTTATAACGCACACTTCATTGACCTAGACATATTTGCCTTATCCAATAAAAAATTTAAACGTATGGCTATAGACACGCTATTAAATAATAATGATTGACCTTAATTTACCTAACCGAAAATTAATTAATGTACCTAACTGAAAACTCGGCAACCACTCTTTATATTTATTACATGTCTGCTTTGTTTTGCCGTATCAAAACTTATTTAATAATTCGTGGACAATGGTGTGGGTTGTATGTTTATGATATCTTATTTATTATTTCATCATTGTACTAGTTTAAGCATATAACTGTTTTTTGTCCCCAATAAATAAAATAAAAAAATAAAATAAAACTATCTGGTGAGACGCTTCCATTTTGTTATGACTCTGGGTTTGAATGTACCTACTTTCATTACTGATACATGTGTGGCAAACTTACTTGTATGGTCAATATAAAGTGAAGTTTCATGTAATACCGAATGCTTATTCAAATCATAGTATCATATTATGCCGTGAGATATTAAATTTAGATTTTGGGGTTATTATAACCGAATGTATTGTTACCATTACAAAAGTTGAGAATGTAACAGCTATGCTCTATTCCTGAAACTCCGAATAAAATTGATACTGATAATTCATCTGAATATAAATCAGTGATAATACAACTATGTCAAATAGTTTGTTTTTAGCTAAACAAATAGGTAGCGTGATTCTGAGGTTTGAGGGATAGTTTATCTAAAAAGTAACTGTGTACCCCCTGATTGTTGACATGTGTTGTGAGGTAAGGTAATGACATGTGTTGTGAGGTAAGGTAATGACATGTGTTGTGAGGTAAGGTAATGACATGTGTTGTGAGGTAAGGTAATGACATGACATGTATGGTAATAAGGTAATGACATGACATGTGTGGTAATAAGGTAATGACATGACATGTGTGGTAATAAGGTAATGACATGACATGTGTGGTAATAAGGTAATGACATGACATGTGTGGTAATAAGGTAATGACATGACATATGTGGTAATAAGGTAATGACATGGCATGTGTGGTAATAAGGTAATGACATGACATGTGTGGTAATAAGGTAATGACATGACATGTGTGGTAATAAGGTAATGACATGACATGTGTGGTAATAAGGTAATGACATGACATGTGTGGTAATAAGGTAATGACATGACATGTGTGGTAATAAGGTAATGACATGACATGTGTGGTAATAAGGTAATGACATGACATGTGTGGTAATAAGGTAATGACATGACATGTGTGGTAATAAGGTAATGACATGACATGTGTGGTAATAAGGTAATGACATGACATGTGTGGTAATAAGGTAATGACATGACATGTGTGGTAATAAGGTAATGACATGACATGTGTGGTAATAAGGTAATGACATGACATGTGTGGTAATAAGGTAATGACATGACATGTGTGGTAATAAGGTAATGACATGACATGTGTGGTAATAAGGTAATGACATGACATGTGTGGTAAGGTAATTACATGTGTGGTAAGGTAATTACATGTGTGGTAAAGAACTAAACTTGTTTTATGTTATCAGGCCTGTAGTGTTTGATTTAAATTGATCAAAATGACCGAACGTTAAGCTGTTTACTTGAGCTCTTTTCTAATTTTTTACAGATGATGAGATAAACTATTCACCCAAGAACTTGTGAAGATGCAGGACTGCCGTAACACTGTTGATGTGAAGTAAGAAATTAAACTCTGTCCCGTGAAAGAAAGCAAACAGCCCTGGGTGCCGAAAGTTTAAAGTTGGATCCTTTATTATTGGCTACTTTATTATTGGCTACTTTATTGTTGGCTACTTTATTTTGTTGGCTACTTTATTTTGTTGGCTACTTTATTTTGTTGGCTACTTTATTTTGTTGGCTACTTTATTTTGTTGGCTACTTTATTTTGATGGCTACTTTATTTTGTTGGCTACTTTATTGTTGAAGACTTTGGTTGTAGATCCAAAATGATATTTGATAAAATCTTTGAGTAACAATGTACGAAAAATCCCTGAATGTCCATCAGTAACTGTTAATGATGTCAATGTTGACAATGATGGTGATGATGGTTCATCTGCTGCTGACATACTATAGCTGAAATGAGATGTCTATGTTGACTATTGTTTGTATTTGAATGTTGATATCGACGCTTATGCGGGTAGTCTATGTTGACGCCTATGCGGGTTGTCTATTCGACTTCAAGTTACTTGTCGAATCCCATGGTGTGATTTCGGCTGATTTGTTGAGCTATGTATTGTCTGTAACAGTATGGTTATTTTGACTGGTTATGATGCAAATTTTGCTAATGATATTACTTCAGGACTAATTCAGGATTTTTCGTTACAACATACCTTTTGCTAATTAAAGCTTTTTGTCAGAAAGGCCGATCGTTATTTACCAAGAACTTTATAACTACACGAGGACGTGTAGAATGTCAGTTCTGGCCGTGTCGGAGATGGTTTTTAATCTCAATTATTATTGTGGGTAGTTAACTAAATTTGTTATGATTTGTTTCTCTTATTATCAATTTAAGTGATTTTAGTATCAATTATTGTCTATTAATTCGAAATATGATTTATTGAGTACTCACTGTATGCACACTGATTTGTGGTTACTTTATTTCGATAATTGTTATCGATGGTTTTATTCAAAACAATTGTTGACACGTTACTTTGAATGTAGAACGAATTACTTTATGAAATCACTATTGTTTATTCATGACAATTACTAGTGTGTTATTTGATTGCTTTATAATTAAATCTTATTAGATTAAGTACATTGTAGTGTTTTGTATCAAGTAAACGCGTGACGCACTTCCGTGCGCCATTGGATAGACTTGTATGGAGAGGTTGCAAGGTGGGGGGCATCGCCTTATAAAAGAGCGTGCACTCCGTAAGTATGGCAGTCGATCCTCGGATTCGACTCAGTAAAGAGTTCCTGCTCCCGACAATACTGTCGGTTTACCTGGTACAGCGCTGCTGTATATTCACATAGCTGTATAGGCTTGCTGCTAGCGAGCGATACACTTTGTATTTGGGTGGCTTATGCTACTGTACGAACTATGAACCTTAAGGGTTTGTTCGTTTATCATTGGGTGGCTTATGCTTCTGTACGAACTATGAACCTTAAGGGTTTGTTCGTTTATCATTGGGTGGCTTAGGCTGCTGTACGAACTATGAACCTTAAGGGTTTGTTCGTTTATCATTGGGTGGCTTAGGCTGCTGTACGAACTGTAAACCTTAAGGGTTTGTTCGTTTATCATTGGGTGGCTTGGCCACTGTACGAACTGTGGGACCTTAATGGTCTGTTCGATTAACTGTATTGTTGCTGTACCTTTAACTTACTTTATTCCTGTTACTGATTACCATTTGTATTATGTTTTCTGTACTAATAGTGTGTAATTGTTTTTACAGGTCTTGTTTATCCCTAATAGGATAATGGGAACGCCTATAGTCCTGACGATGTACTATACCGCTCGGCACTCCTCCTCGATCGCTCAGTGACGATCCGACATATATATAATACTGTGTCAAGAAAATACCTGGAATTATTCAACAATAAACAAAATATGTATTAAATATCTTAATTTAATGTATCGCCTTCATAGTAGGTCCATTCCGTAAGAATACACTAACGCCAACGAATAACCCAATAATCAAAAAAAAATTAGACGTATTTTTTGGAATAGACTTCAGTAGTTGCCGCGATTTTTCTTTTACGTCATCTTTTTTCAGTTAGAAGGCGCCATTCCGATTCCTATTGACTGGTTTGCATGTCAAACTCGTAAACCCATGTCTCATCACCAGTAACAATGCTTTTTATGTGTGTGGAGTCGGACTTGACTCTTTCTAACACGTCTTCAGCAACATTTACGAAATTGAGATTTTGCAGACGATTCATATCTTTCGGTTCTAGTCGAGCGGCAACGCATTTCATGCCAAAACAATCGTTTAAAACGGTACGAATTGATTCTCGAGATATAGAAATTTCAGCAGCTATCTCTTCCAGACTAAATCGACGCTTTTCAGTCGCCATTTCCTATATTATAGAGCGATGTTAGTTCAGTGAATAATGTTGATAACCGATCAGAACGAGTCAAATCTTACACCACATCTCGACCACATTTACATGCATTATACCGCTCATACGCACGTGTTTTTGATAAAATCGATTCACTGAAAGCGACGAAATTCTATTTGCAATGCAACATTTAAGACAAATTATTTATACGATATTTTTAACTAAGTATAGTAAAAATCCCAAAACACAGTTGACATGAACTGACAAAATAGCGCACTGTGAACAAACAGAATGACCAGTGACGATCGAACTCGCGTGAGTAAAGTGCCAACTTAGCGTCAAAAAGAATTTAGACAATCCCCTTAAATAAACTTTTTAAATGATTCATTCCCGGTACTTTCTTGACAGAATGTAGATTAATAATTCTTACGTACTGCGTTTAATAAGTAGGTAACATAATCATATTTAAATTAATTAATTTCTAACATCTTTACATCGAGTTTTAAAACCTGACCTTAACGGTCGCTATCTTCATAATATGAATATGTAAATAATTCTCGCTTTCCACTTTTCTTTACGTATTCTTGTTCATTTCGTAATTATTTTATGATTTCCTTCACCATGCCTACTTAAGATACTTAAGAGAATACTTACTTTCACTCAAATGAGTAAGAAAATAGAAAACTTATAAATACGATTAAAAAATCTTAAGTGTGAAACAACTTTCGTCGCTGACCGTACTTAAATTTGTCTTATTCTTCATTTTCATAACATAATGAAAATCAGTCCTATATGAAAACGGAATCCTGTTGATCAGATTGGAAATACTTGAAAAAGAAGAAGAATCTTAGCCAGATTATACTCAAGGGACACTTCAAGCTTTGTTCCAGACATCATCGGCGATCGTACGTTCAAGAGGGTACTTTATATATTTTCGAGGACTACCTCATCGCTTTAAGACTATGCCATAATTGCAATATTAAGTTAGCTGTGCATAGGAATTTCACTTCTATTCACTCACAAATATTTTCTATTTTTCCACAAAGATAACGCATTTAGCAAAAGCAAGTATTCTCACTTAAACTTAGTGCTTCAAAAGGTTCAAATGCTTTATTTATGTACGTTCAGGGAAGGCAGCTTTTAATTAAAGCCACCTGTCACCTTAACTCACATGCCTACATAAGTTTTGATCCCATAGGAGATGGTTGGTAGTTACATAGGTAGACAAATGGAATTTGCAGACGACCACGTACTATACTATAGTAGCATCTAGTTACATTATGGTTCACACTGACTTGTTAAAGGAGAAACACTCGCGTTGAGGCATTCGCTTGCCATATTTTAAGATATTATAAAATATTTTTCCTCAAAAATTTAGGTTTCTGAATAAATAGTTTAGAACTCGGTAATCTTGCAGAATTAGTACCTAGAGCTGCAAGAAGTGCTGTCGTCATTGCCAGTTTGGTAACGTTGTCCGCTTTCTATGACGCCGATGGCACCTTTTCCTTTGCGCAAGGTCACGTGAAACTTATCTAACCATTCATATTCTTATTCGAGTGGCTCTACAAAACAGAGCTTGAAAGATCGCCTGTGTGATCAAACATAATTTAGACTTTATGTCAATAGAAAGTTGTGTTAAAAAATAATAGGCGAGTAGGTAATTTATCATCATTAGGTATCTTTGTTAAGAATTTGTGCTAGATTTTACGTAAATAAAACTTGAAATTGTCAAGAGACGCACGGTACCCGATTACCGCTCATTCGAACCGCAGACTGTGTACCTTGTGATTTAGCTGTAGATTAGGATAGATCCGCTTGGATTAAACTCTTAGGAAATATATCTACTCATCATAATTTAACTTGCATTAAGGGAAATTATGTATACTTGAATAAGCTATTTGGTGTGAGGCAACTTGCAACTGCTTTTAACAATGCTGTGAGTTTGCTAATATTTAAGTATCCAATCCTTTACATCCCTCTCTGAAGTACCTACTAAAGCTTTCAAAGTGATTATGCACACAATAAAAATGAACATTGTCTGTGTATTCACTTTCAAAAAAATGTTTTTGCCGGTATACCAAACAGCTTGATCTAATGTACCAAGAGATTTACTATTGAGTTAACAGTAGCTGTAGGGAGTTGTTGCTATAACTAATCTCATCTCATGTACTTAATTACCCCACTAATCAACTTTATAAGTACCGGCTTTGTACCATAACATGTTGGTATACTCATATTATATAAAACAATACGTATCTACATATTACCTACTACAGTAATTAATTACTTACATAATTAATAATTCAGGTTGTTTACATCGAATATGTTAGATAAAATCAAAAACAACAACATTGGATTAATATTAAACCTTCACCAGTGGAGTTACGAACGGTGTTATAAGCGCATAAGTAAAGTATTACTGCTTCGTAGAAAGAATAATGAGAAAACCGAGCGATAATACTTAAACAGAGTGTTATTTCACGAAGGCAATATAAAATGTAATTAAATACAAAAATATGGAATACAAGTCGTAAAATGTGTAAGAAACTGTTTGTTCAGTCATTTGTGATATTACTTCTAAACAAGAAAACGCGAATACCTGCCTATGACGTCAATGCTATACAGACTATAGTACAGCTACTATAAGTTTTACGAGTATTTCCGAAAGAATCATCGCCGGAAGGAAATATTTCCTCATGCTCCTTATGTACAATTTGGAGACACATAAATGTCTCTGCTTATGTACCATGTGTGTATGTGTCCTTCTAGTGTTGTACATACGTACGTTGTTATATGTTTGTGAACCTTTTAGCTGTTTATTGTACTGACGAAAACGCTTAAGTTTTTCTTCAGTCGGACAACGGAAAGGGATCAGTTTGAAAGTTTTATAAGTGGTATGAGAAAAGAAACAGTTCAGGATCGTTCGTAATAATAATAATCATCATCATTTAATTCAGGTAACAAAGACCCATACAATATATACTTATAGAATAACAAAAAAACGTAAAAAGTAAAACGCACGCGTAAAAGTAAATAGTAAACGTTTATCTTATAATATCTATGGAGTGTTTTGAATGTATGATTGTATTGTATCGTATCTATTTCGCAGCCGTAAAGCGTCAGCTTGGAAATTAAATTCGTTATAGCGTCTAAAAAAGCAATCATGGCTATCCTGCAAATAAACTCAATCAAACGGGTAATTTCCGCATATTAAAGGCGCTAACAAGCGACTTTCACAGATTTTAAACTGACAATCATGTCAAAATATGTAGTGTAAATGATTTGAAAAAATATATGTTAAACTAGAACATTTGCTTAATCATTTAGTATGTGAATATTTTTGATTAGGTTCATATTAAATAGTTTAATCAACTCGTGAAGTTGTGTCTAACGCGGACGAAACATTGATAATCACACAAAATCTACCAGGTTTATTTAAACAAAATGCCTTAATATTCAATAAAATGTAGGCGGTGAACGTATAGAATGTTTATTATGTAAAAATATGACCTTCTTATGATTTGTTTTAGGTAATTATCTAATAAAAACCATCTTTTGTAATTTGCATTTTTGCCGGTTGCCTTATGTCCTACTTAAGGTCATCCTATTCATACATGAGTAGCGCAAGTGTTGTATACGTTGCATTCAAAAACTTATATAACACTTCGTGCATCAGGTTATCGTTGTGATTTACGTACACGTTTTGTATTTTATTTTTATTTCTTTTCGCGGTTCAGCTCAGAGGTAATAATGAACCCGTAACTCAGTAGCAATGAATAAATTGTGGACTCCTGACAATTGAGTTCGCGCAATAAAGGCGAACGCGTGGCCGCAGCAGGTCTCACGTGTATACTACATAATATGTATTATTACGATACGTATGTATGGCGTGAACGAGGGTGATCATTAACCTAGTTGCGCGGTTATTACACTCTTACATCACAAAAAAATCACATGATTAAAACTAAGTACAAAATTACATAGTTCCAGATCCACTATTGTTCGGTAAAGATAAAAATTGGTACATAAATGACGATTTGTTTATCATCAGAACACAGTGAAAGTCCACTAATCAGTTGCGGAACGCGATAACGAGCTATTTTGGAAATAAGACGATTACTCCGGACCGTTTGACGTCTCCGGCACGGCCATCCGACACGGATTATTAATCTAGCTAAGAAAACATTGTAAGAATAGACTGACGCACCATTATTTTATACAGCCTCGAGTAATAAATAGTTGCGAAATAAAAGAATATTTAAAAGCCGCACTAATGGTTGGGTTTAAAGCGCAGCTAATTGCATTTTGATTATATAAATTATTTGTTCTTAAACAAAACCTAAAATCATTTGCCTACAATTCTGAAACACAATCTTAGGTATAAAATATACCTACCTACTATGTAGGTGACATAGATACTTCTTGATATCGGGATCCAAACAATCAAACAATTTCTTCAAGACACGGGTTAGATCCTTATCTGGAACGCGAACTTTAACGGTCATTGGGCGATCTGATCCGGTTTGTGCAAAAATTGTGTACAGAACCCAAACTAGATTTAAATTGTTAAGTTATACCGCACTTTTCAGCCGTGTGATGCCGGCCGCGAATAGCACCACCCCATTTCTACCCGTGGGTGTCGTAGAAACCGACAGAGGGATATTGACCAGAGGATGGACACGATGACACGGAGATATCCTTACACGACAGCAAAGAGAATATTTATAGTCTTTGCACGACAGCGGCCACCCTCAATTATGAATCAAATCAATTATTAATATTACGGCGTTATGTTAATATCTGCTACGAAATCTGCGGTTTGTACAATTTTACATTTGTATACATATAAATATATTATGTGTGTATTAGGTATTAGTATTTACGTATATTTTTTTGGAGGTTGCGGAAGCACCATACGTTCTGTTCAAAAGAAAGGTCAGGTTGTGCAATAGCTGCTTATCCCTCACGGATATGTTGAAGAGCAGTAAGTTGTCTAAGCTCGAAAAAAGAAATAGCGTCAATTATGTCAGGTTACTTTGACCTGAAAGACAATACCCACACTAATGCAACCCATAAATTATCGTAAACTGAGAGACATTCATCGTGATTCCACTCTATTTTATTTCTGTACACGATTACGTGGGTATAATTTCCATATTATGGTGCCCAGTGACCTTTACTTTGTAATCTTTTTCAGATTAGTCCTTAATTGAATGAAGAACTTCGAAAACAAAACCAAAACTTAAAGTCCTAGATAGGTACTGCTTCTGACTTTTAACTTATAACCACTTTTGTTCTACTTTCACGTTTAAGAATATCTTACAAACATCATATGTTTTCAACACAACTGTAAAACGATTTTCTTATAATAAAAATATAAAAATGATTTTCGTCACTTTAGTACTACTTTTACACTAACGAAAAGCCACCCGTTAAGCTATTCGTTTCATAAACTTCGAAAGTGTCCGTTAAATCAATTTCGTTTTATTTTCACAGGAACCTGTCATGAATCGAACCAAGAAAAATACGACGAGGAAATATGGGAAAAAATACAAGTTTGTAAAATAGAAAATATATTCTCAAAGGGTAAGCGACTCCGCTTAAATATTGCATGGGTTAAAGCTCGTATTCTGCTTGTTCACGGATAAAAAACGATAGCTGTGCAGATTTCCCCAGGTAAGTATGAATTTATCATCGCCCCTAATGAAAAGTTAAAAAGAAACTCAGACGTGAAATTGTAATGCTTCGGGCGACAACCTTGACTTGCTTTTAGGCGTTAACTTTACGATTATGAGCTCTTAATGTAATAGGATGAGGTGGAAAGCCCACAGGTCAAGTACGTCATAGCCACATTACCTAGGGAAAATAGCTGCTATAAACTATACATATATCTAAACAAAAAATAAGTACATACTGGCTGGATCTCTTTCAAAGTAGAATAGGGGGTAAATACACAATAAGCACCGTGCTATGTAATGTACTGCTACATAGCAGTAAGCACGCAGTTTTCTTTACATTTTTAGTTTTGGTCGAATTAATAACATTAACAATTGCTTCTGTTCTGAGTCCTGAGGTCCTTCAATTTCAAATTAAAGAGTTAATCAATACTGTGTATTTTCTATTCTCCCTTCCGCCTAAGGGTTCTATAAGAAACTTAAAACTAGCTAGGACCATCGTGTTCCTTGTGGGCGGGCCGCGGAATTACTGAGTAGTGTGTTAAGTTGCGATCAGTTGGACACCAGCATAATGGGCGGGCGTGATTCATTGTTGGGACCCGGAATGATCTCCTCTAAATAGGATCAATCGTTCACACAAAAACCGATCCTGTCCCTCTCGCTAGTTAATGACCGCGGTCAAAGGAAACTGGAATTGTACAATTACTTAACTAGCCAGTAGCTTTTACTGCCATCGGTCGTCATGCTATCTAGAGTCATCGTGGAATATGTTATACACTTATATAAAGCTGTACACACGCCTTGTTAGTGGCATAAATGTTGTGACGTAACATTGACATCTTTGTCGGAGGAGCAAAACTAACAAACGGTGAAAGTTTAGAGGGAACCCTGCGGTAGATCTTATTTGTTTACTCATAGAGATGACTCCTGTTTCCGAAGTTTTATCGCTTGTTCAAACGTCGATATTTGCTGGAAGCCATTGCTCGCAGCGCATCGCGCATCCGATATTGCGAGGGGTATAAGGCTATATAGCGGCAAATGTTCGATGTTTTTCCACTTTCATCGTGAGTGCGTATCGTATGAAATGGAGCGGCAACTTAGGACTGGTTCTTTTTGTTCCACTTTACGCAAGTGGTCGATGCAATAATATTGCCTGGATTCCGTGGCGATGAATAAGCCGATTATGATAAACACTGCCTACTTTTTAACAACATGTGCATTATAATGAATCGAATGCCTAAATAATTTGTTGGTATATAAAGTGGGTTATAAGCACTGTTTTATTGTGAAACTCTTTTATAGTTGTTTGTTTACAGCGATATTAATGTGACGGGTCACTTTGTTTACGGATGACGCTCAGGGGAGAACCATGGTTGTCATTTTATTCCCGAACTTCCTATCACGATCCACCCGTAGGTTTTTATTTAACTTGGAGGGATAACCGACGTTCTGAGCCATAAAATTTATTTATTTTATGTTTTACTTGGGAACATGGAGCATGTATCAATATTCCCAAGACGACGCACGATAACATCAATATTAGCATCGGTGGTCCGTTACCTCTAGAGACATCATCATCGACTATTATACAATGGGAATAAATATAATGACCACTAAAAATAGTAAATGATCACCAAATCTTAGGACCTTTACGTCCCCCCTGGGGCGGATCCGACATAGTTAGGTTAGGTTAGAACAGTGACCCCCTACGCACGAGGCGAGCGAGCGGAGCGAGCGTACCGCAGCAGCGGCCGCCGAGTGCCAGGACCAAATGGCTTTTTACAGTCAAACTCATACATTTCTACAATACTTTGGTTTAATGTTAGTGATCATTTACT
The DNA here is from genome assembly GCA_947361185.1 of Charanyca ferruginea. Taxonomy (NCBI): domain Eukaryota; kingdom Metazoa; phylum Arthropoda; class Insecta; order Lepidoptera; family Noctuidae; genus Charanyca; species Charanyca ferruginea. Next base: position 10,750,695 of record OX376059.1, on the reverse strand, counting down.
ATTTTTGGAGGTCATTTACTATATCTGGAGGTTCGTTAAACATAATCCTTATACAATAGGTAGGTATATATATTGATAGCGAAAGTTTAATCTGCTGATATTTTATTTCAGGCGTTTTCACCGGTCGCGCGAATTAAGATAGATCACTTTTCATGAACATTGATTAATTGGAATTGTGAATTGGTTTTAGAGACATCAGAGGCTTAGCTTTTGTTTTGCCACGTACCTACCTACTTCGTTAACTGAATGGCGTAGATCCATTATCGGACGCCAAAATAATTAAATTAAGTGATTGTTTTCTTTAGGATTGGATAAAAAGTATTTGTTGACTAATTTATTAACGGCACTTAGGGCAATTTCAGCAAACTTTTACACTTAGCGTAAGTTTTAATATGCGAATATTTTTATTTAATTTGTTATGAGATTTCAATTTTATTCTATGGATAAAAGCTTCATTCTTGGTGTTGGTTTCGTGAAATTCGCTCTTACCTAGTAGTATAGAGACAGTAGCATAGTATATCAACATCACGAATGTTTTGTAGTAGGCTCTTAACAAAACACTAGCTGTGACCGTTACACTGACATGTTCGGTTTCCGTGAGCTAATCGCAGTCGCAGTAAAGTTTGATGACTTTAGTGAAAACACGATATACGGACCATTACCATTTTTAACTATTCCGTGCAGGAATGAATCCTGTAACACGTAGCGCTAGAGCCAATCGCTCAGCCAGTGCACCAAAGAGGCGTTTTTCTCGTACATCCAATTGACTTGTTCACATTTCCAGGCAATAGCTGTTGTTTTATTGCATAAGAGACAACTCATCTCCATTAAACTTAGATGGAAACCGTGCCTTATAATCTATATAATAAAAATGAATCGTTGTTCGTTAGTCTCGCTAAAACTCGGAAACAGCTGGACCGATTTGGCTGATTTTGGTTTTGAAATATTCGTGAAAGTCCAGGCACAGATGAAATAATACTAACGTAAAGGTTTAAACGGTGAGAAAATTGAAAAATCAATTGACAGGACAACGTCTGTCGGGTCAGCTAGTGTTTTATAAGATACATAACTGGTACATAATTATGTTAGCACATCTTTAGACTTAGTATCTAGCCTGAAAGTCTAACAACCAGTCTTCCAAAGGGTACCTATCCTGTAACCTGTAGTTAACGGGTTGTGGGAGTCAGATATGCAGCCGCTCCGTACTTATATAATTACTAATAATGACTAATATTACTGCATACAGTAACACTAAAAGTCCACCCGAACATAGTTGAGAAAAGACTAGGCATTCATTGAAATTGTTATTTTTTTATTAAAAACTTCAGTACGACTTCAAACTTTCGTCTGTAACTTCTGGGTGGGTATACCAACGTATACGTTTGTAATGATGCTTTCTTCTGTGCAACAGTGACTACACGCTTTATAGTCTAGGTGTAGGATAACTTGTAAATTTGTAAGTAGGACATTACTGACTATTGTTGTTTTAAGCCGCTCCTTGTACATGGGACCGAGGTATTATACAACTTGCTCTACTTTTCACCTAAATGTGATGTTGACATTTAGTTTTATAGTTTCCATAAACCCACTTCTAGATGCAATAGCAGTTAAACTAATTCCCCATATTTACCAATAAAATGAAATAATACAAACCTCGAATTCGGTGGTTTTATATCCAGTAAAATATTTACCAGTTATTTAAATGATCACTGAAATTCACTGTCTCTGCGTTACGCGTATTTTTGTTTGAAGAAGTTAGCCGTTGCGGAGTGAACCGCGATGGTTGCTCAGCGGTGAGCGGAGAGAGGTCGAGCGCGTGCTGCGCAGGAGTCGACGGTCGTGCGGACACTGCGCTGCCACCGACCAACACCAGCCGACCGGTATGAAAGTGTGTTACATCAAATTAATATCACTTACAACGGATTGCCTTAACATTTGCCACCTATTATGTCAATGTGTGCTTGTATGCGTAAAGTCGTAAACGGATCCATCTCAAACTTAATCTATGAATTTAAGTCGACGCATAGGATCGATGTTATAATTCGTGTCATCTCAGTTCAATAAATCATTAAAAATCATTCTATCACATCTACATAAATGTTCAATCTAATTAATTGAACACTGAAGTTTCATTAAGTGTAAGCGAGTGAGGCTGGAATAACAAAACCGTGATGATGACGCGATGCGACGACGAGACGCGGGCGCCTAATATTTAGGGGCCTGACAAATTACGCGCCCTTAGTATTCACCGCCGGCGGGAGGAAAGTCGCATTACTACTCGTATATTACATAGAACATACATGCCACGGCCGGTACCGCCCATTCTCATAAACAGCAACCCTTACTGATGTCATTCCTTTCTCGACAGCGAACACGAACACGACTTTTCTTATCGAAATGTTATATTTAAACAAGTAGGTAGGTAACCCCGATAGCATTTTGAGTTAGTCAATCACTTTGACTTGAATGCTTTTACTGGGTCTTGAATTAATATCATGTCGAAAGCCCCAAACCGTTGCCGGAATGTTTGCGGTTGCAGAGCAGCCGAATTGCAAGAGAATATTCAGTGAATTCGTCTTTGTTCCGGATACTTGTAAAATGCGCTTTTAATACTTATTCCATATTTTATCCCTGTTTTCCCGGTGATTTATAGCGTGGTCTTGGTTTGCTGTTAGCGTGTAGCGGTATTGAAATTGTTTCCGATTCGTACATGCGATGCGGAGGTAATCCTCTATAATACGCATTTGCCATAAGCGTGGTATGCTACCTCAGGTGTGACCTTTTTCCCGGAGGATAGAAACTAATCCGTTGCTCTACCTGGTTGGTACCTGGTAGCTTACTGAAACGTGGTTAGATTTAATGTGATATGTTTTATTTTCACATATTGCCAAACATATTTGTATTTGTCGAAGAAGTATTCTTATCATTTATAGGTATCTATACTAATTTAAACTCGTGCGTTGATTAGTAAATTCTATTCTGTGGACTAACTACGGTACTCGTAATTACTAAATATGTACCTATTTAACTAAAGTCACTTACTAAAATATCGAAAATGAAGGTATACGTAGTAAATATGTGCGTACTGCTAAGGAGTGGAATTCCCTGCCTGATTCTGTGTTTTCTGATAGCTACAACCTGGGAGTCTTTAAGTCAAGAGTGAATAGGTTACTTCTAGGCAAGCGTGCTCCATCTTAGACCGCATCATCGCTTCCCATCAGGTGAGATAGTGGTCAAACGTATGCCTATCGAATTATAAAAATAAAAAAATATGGTTTTGTGTGAAACATGAAACTGGAATGATTTAATAAAATTAACTGGCGGAGGCGGTGGGTAATTGTCAGTTATCGGTTGAGCGAATTAGCATAATTAAATTATTCGTTGTTTTCCAACAACGAACAGGTAGGTTACCGAGAGATACTTGTTACATACCTATTATTTAAAAACATATCTGCACAACAAAAATTAATTGCATCACGCCATCACATCTCGGGGTCCTGCCTGTATTTTGTACTTACTTGTACGTGAGCGTAAAGGCGTAATTACGTACCTACTTAAGGGGCTATTAAACGACTTTTACAGATTTTAAACTGACAATCACGTCTAAATGTGCAGTGCAAATGATTTGAAAAAAAATATATGATAAACTAGAACATTCTCTTAATCATATAGAAAGTGAATATTTTTGATTAAGTTCATATTAAATAGTTTAATTAACTCGTGAAGTTGTGTCTGACGCGGACAAAACATTGACAATCACACAAAATCTACCAGGTATAATTAAACGAAACTTACACTATCTTACAGACAATTTTATTATCTATCTTTTAGTATACGCCTTTTTTTAATTTTGAAACAATACTAGTTTTATTAAATTTTTTCGACTAAACTTTGAGAGCGTACTAAACTTTGCGTCCAAAAATTCAAAACTGATGCAGAACGGACGCAGTCTGCGTCCAAAACTCTCAAAATTTAGTCGAAAAAATTAAATAAAAGTAGTATTCTTTCAAAATTAAAAAAAAGGCGTATACTAAAGATATATAATAAAATTGTCTGTAAGATGGTGTCAGTTTCGTTTAATTATACCTGGTAGATTTTGTGTGATTGTCAATGTTTTGTCCGCGTCAGACACAACTTCACGTGTTAATTAAACTATATAATATGAATATAATTAAAAATATTCACTTACCAAATGATTAAGAGGATGTTCTAGTTTAACATATATTTTTTTCAAATCATTTACACTGCACATTTTGACGTGATTGTCAGTTTAAAATCTGTAAAAGTCGTTTAATAGCCCCTTAAGTACGTAATTTACCAGCCAAATGTAGGTATGAAACAAAGGAAGTCCAGGTCAAGGGTACTTACATAGAGGAAAAAGCCTGGGGTGGAACAGGTACCTACAAGAAGGGTTGCTTTACACATAAGCGGTCGGCGCATTTGATTCGGCATTTTAAATACAATGTTCTCGAAGGTTGTATTAAGAATGCAGAACCAAAAAATTCGATCCACTTACAATACGGTCAACGTAACTTGGCGCGTCTGAAGTTAGCTGTTTGGCTGCGCAATGGAATTTTTAGTAACGAAATTGTCTACTGCGCAGCTAATCGGCTAACTTCAGACGCGCCAAGTTACGTTGGCCGTACTGTAAGTGCATAACGACCCTAAAAATGTACGACGCAGTCAAATAATGCGAATCGTAAAGTTAGTCTACCTACAAATAAATAGTATTCTATCAAAGTGGTGAAACTGATGGCAGTTATTAAATAGATGACTCGTAGACTCATGATCATTAACAACGCCTACCTCTTTACATGATATGAAATGAAAATAGCTTCTACCTTCATACAATTATTTATTTACAGGGATTATCTGGCTTTACTTTAACCTTTTTCAACTAGAAAAAGCTAGGCTTTCTAGTTAATTATCTGACATATTTCTCCCAGCTTCATGTTCTCATTTAGGGTTGCCAGGTCTTAAAACCGAAAAGTCTGACTTTTCGGACCATCCAGTTTAGCCGGATATTTGGGTAAAAGGTCCGGACAGTGGACAGCAGTGCTACTACGCTGGCTTGCGCTAGCGATTCAAGGTGTCAAACATAAAAATGAAAACCGTTCCGTACATTTGTACGGAAAAATCTGAAAACTATACCTACATAATAGTTTGTAGTAAAAGACGATATTACTTGCCAAATTACATAGTTCTAGGTCATTGAAAAGTACCCTATAATGATTCCCTTATGTGAAATATACGTTTATTACGTAAGAACATTAACATGTTTAATTAACTTGGTTAGGGGAGTTTAGTAAAAGTTTCACCACAAGTCAAACAAACTGAAAGTCTGCATCTGCACCATTCATATAACTAGTAAATATCCTCATCTAGAGGGCGAATTCCGGGAAAACTGATGGCCTCATTACATCAACATACCAGTTAGTCCATAGTCTTGGTAATTGCACATTATTTATCTTCCCACAAGATCGTGGCCAGGCGTCCGGATAATGTTGGACACAGTCAGGCTTTTCACTTAGTTGCGTTGCGGAGGCTTTTTAAATTTAACTATTTTTAGAGTTCCGTACCTCACCTCAAAAGAAAAAAACACGGAAACCTTATATCACTTTGTTGTACGCCTGTCTATCTGTCTGTCAAGATCCTTTATCTTGGGAACACGTGGACGTATGGAGTTGAAACTTAATTTAACCACATACTCAGGTACAGTCTCTTGAAACTAGAAACCAACTTCTAAGTTAACCTAAAAAAAGATACGGCCATTTATGCTACAAAAAACGTTATTCGATTAACTTACAAGTTGTTTTTTTTTTCATTGTTTCAAGAGACTGTAGACCTGAGTATGTGGTTAAATTAAGTTTCAACTCCATACCTCCACGTGTTCCCGAGATAAAGGATCTTGACAGTCCGACAGACAGATAGACAGGCGTACAACAAAGTGATAAAAGGTTTCCGTTTTTTTTTCTATTGAGGTGAGGTACGGAACTCTAAAAATAGTTAAATTTAAAAAGCCTCCGCAACGCAACTAAGTGAGAAGCCTGACTGTGTCCAACATTATCCGGACGGATGGCCACGCTCTTGTGGGAAGATAAATAATGTGCGATTACCCAGACTATGGAATAAAGGCCATCAGTTTTCCCGGAATTCGTCCTCTAGTCTAGATGAAGATATTTACTAGTTATACGAGTATGAATGGTGCAGATGCAGACTTTCAGTTTGTTTGACTTGTGGTGAAACAATTATTTACTAAACTCCCCTAACCAAGTTAATTAGACATTTTAATGTTCTTACGTTACCATGATTATACCTAGTTTTATAACATCGGATTTAGGTACCTAGGTACCGAATTTACACTGAAAAATATTGTTTGTTCCTTTCATAACGATATTCCCCACGTTTTGGTGTTATTCAGAATTTTATTTTTTTAATTCGAATTGATATTTAATTATTAAACGAAACGTGAGTATTGTTACACATTATAGATTAAGAACAACGGATTAACTCACTGTGTTGTCGGGTTCGTCCGTCTAGTTTCGATGGCATACGGCCACCTTTTTCAAGGAGTTCCACAGGATCCTGCGCATCCACAGACCGACCGCGGCTAACGTAACCTTTGACCGATCGATCTGTACGGCTTTGGAAGCCCGTTGACCCTCACCTGTCCTGTCCTGACTTATCCTGCCGAGTACTCTCCACTTTCACTATAAATTTCTCGACGGGCGGTGTGTCATCCTGTGGAACTCCTTGAAAAAGGTGGCCGTATGCCATCGAAACTAGTCGGACGAACCCGACAACACAGTGAGTTAATCCGTTGTTCTTAATCTATAATGGATATTTAATGTTTTTTTTTATTATTCTGTTTTTGATAATTATCATAATGATAGGTAACTTATAATTGCAATTGTTGACTCTCTGCACGTGTTGGTGTTAACTGTGAGTGCAGGGAGTAATTGAACTAATAAATAAATAAATAAGTAATGGTTTATAATTTAAGATGAATTTATCGTTGAATAAATCTATTTACGTACTCGACCTTAGTTTTTAAAGGCTCATTGTGAAAACCTGAAATTGTGAATACAAAGCGAAGCTACTTATCAGCGTAGTTCAAGTAAGGATCAGCTGATTTCGATTTCAGTGTTGTTCCCGTAGTAAAAGTCAAACAAAAGTTAAGCTTGATAGGCATTTCCTAATGAGCTACGTATGGTATTCCGAAATACCGCTCACCGAAAGGACGGTTTTCCGATAACACTCTACTCCGACGGTTAGTTGAACGAAAAAATTATTGGCCGATGAAACGTTTCGCCGATAATATTATTCATCGACGGTTGGTAGTCCGAATGAATCCTTCGCCGATGTAACGGTTCACCGAAAACACTCGTCAACGACGATTGGTTAAACGAACGAATCTTTCGCCGATAGCACTCGTTGTAGGGTAATTCTTTTGACAAATGGATAGTTTTTCTTTCAGCTTGACAACACCCTTAGGTCTTGTAGAAGTCATGTTAAAAATACAGGTAATAATAAAATAATACATGGAAGAGTGGCAATAGAAAAAAAAAACAAAGTTTTTATTTAACAATTAGAAAATTAATCAAAAAGGCAAATTTATATTGTTTTTACAATAAACAATATGATTATGATTATTATGATTTCTCTATTAGAACTGCGACAATAGAAAAAAAATAAATAAACTGTGCGAACAAAGCAAAAAACAAATAAAAGTAACACAACGTGATAAATTTTTGAAGTTATAGTAAATTGTGAGTTATTATTATTATTTGTACCTATAATTGTTATAATTCTTTAATGATATAAAAAACATATTTATTTCTTGTTTTTCAGGTATAGAATTTGGGCCAATCCACCTAAGAAAGATTCAATATTCATTTCACTCTTTTGTGATAAGTGTGTTATTATGATAGAGAAATCATAATAATCATAATCATATTGTTTATTGTAAAATAAATTTTAAATTAACATAATCATAATCATATTGTTAAAAAAACATAATCATATTGTTTATTGTAAAATATTTAAAATTAATTTTATTGTTAAATAAAAACTTGTTTTTTTTTCTATTGCCACTCTTCCATGTATTATTTTATTATTACCTGTATTTTTAACATGACTTCTACAAGACCTAAGGGTGTTGTCAAGCTGAAAGAAAAACTATCCATTTGGCAAAAGAATTCCCCTACAACGAGTGCTATCGGCGAAAGATTCGTTCGTTTAACCAATCGTCGTTGACGAGTGTTTTCGGTGAACCGTTACATCGGCGAAGGATTCATTCGGACTACCAACCGTCGATGAATAATATTATCGGCGAAACGTTTCATCGGCCAATAATTTTTTCGTTCAACTAACCGTCGGAGTAGAGTGTTATCGGAAAACCGTCCTTTCGGTGAGCGGTATTTCGGAATACCATACGTAGCTCTTTCCTAATACCTTTTCAATGAGCTTCAACCATTAGAAATACCCCACCTACCCATTATAATAAACTAATGTAGGAGAAATCAACTTGGCCGGCAGGTAAGAATTGTACGTAAATCCTGTTGTAGTTTTACGACAGACGTAGTTTTGTCTGAGTTACTTAAATCTTGCTTCATCGTGTTGCTGTTGAGACTATTATGGTTTTGTATATAGGTACCTACCTATCTACTTATCTACCCACCGGCCAATTTTTTTTAAAAGCGAACCTGATATGCCGTTATCTACGTGAGGGAAGAGAACGGTAGATATCTACATTATTTTTGCGAAATTCAAATATTCTTACGTTTTTTGCATTTTTCAACCCAGTATAGATCTACCTACTTATGTTAGTTGTATAGAAATAAAGAATTTTTGCGAGAGTAGAGAATTTCAGAATTTTAATAAGTGCTTAATTAAAATCATTCACTTATTTTTTCAAATTACCAAAGATATAACCTCGGATATATATGGTACTCGTACAACCTGTTATTGAGCTGCAAATTGCAAATGTTAGAAAATTTGAATATCGCAGGCAGGCTGACTTGGCGCATCCATGTGATTTTGTTATCTCAACTAACAGGTCAGATACCTTAACTATCTATTTGACTTAGGTACCTTCCTAGATATTTTATAGAACACGCAATGCAGCAGAAGAAATTACATTACACATAAGTTTTTGTAAAGAAAGCACTTTCACAAAAAAAATTGAGCCGTTTTCATGCAACTTGAATAACAACGTATATGTATGATGTAAACTTGTAAAGGTACTCATCTATACACATCGGTACACAAGGTCTAAGTAGGTTACTAGTACCTACCTACATATCAAATGCAATTCAAAGTTGACCAGTGCAGAATTGTATTCCAAAAGCTCTTAACCCTGTTAAAAATAATAATAATAATAATATGTGGGGACATTTTGACACACGGCCATCTGACCCCAAACTAGGGAGACCCTGTACTATGGGTGTCAGACAGCTGATATACATACACAAATACATTTTTTTTTTTTGAAATATATATAGATAAACAACACCCAGACACAAGGCAAACACAAGTGCTCATCACACAAACTGTTTACCCTGGGCGGGAATCGAACCCGCAATACGCTGCGCAGCAGTCGATCGCTCAGCCACTGCGCCAACCGTGTCGTGATCTAGTCTTTTTTTCGTATTATAATGTGATCAATGTGGAGATTCGAGTACCTAAGTAGTTCACGAAGCGTAGCTGGTAACTTCCCCGGTGGATTGTGTTTTTGTGAACAAGCAATTCTAGCTAACTGCAGCAAACGACTCATTGTCTGAACAATCGGTTGTTGGCCGCAGTCACCTAGTCGGGCCACGGATATTGTGCGGCATGTTTACGACCGACATTTCACTTGTCTACGTAGGTACCTAGTAGGTACTGCAATGAGAACCTGTTGGAGTGGTTTAACAGATGGAAGGCTTACATAATACGTTACTTCAGACTTCAACAAAATACGTGCCCGCGGACCGTGTTAACTTTTAACTAATCAGCTATCGGTCAATCAAATATTAGATTAACTGATTTCCTTTGAATATTTTCGCCAAAATCTTATTTTCTCAAATGTTTTTCTGCAGAAATGTTGAATTATTGAAATAGGAACACGTTACAGTGCTTATATACCTACCCCTTAAAAGAAATGTACCTATCTCCAAATTTCATGTTATTTTATATGGAAATCAGTTAGGATAGAAAATACTATCCTATTTATCTGACGGAATTCCAATGGAGTTACGAAGTTATACTAGGTAGGTATGTTGATATGAAAAAAATACACGTGGTATTGTAAAACATCCGTGACAATGACAATGCTATAACTAGGGTGTTTTTACAGTCTTCCAACGCCAGGTGTTTTTCAGCGGGCAATTACAAGTAGGTATAAAAACTGCAATTTTGCACCATAATGGCTACTTTATTTTTACCTCTAGAACCATAAATCTTAACCTAAGAGACAGTTTTTTTATTGAGCTATTACCTATACAAAACAGTTTGTAATTTAAATATTGTTTTATGATTAAAATGTAGGTAGGTTGTTTGCCGAAGGCGCTTGACGGCGGCGCTTCGCTGTTCCTAATAGTTATGTTACTGGGTAGGCAGTTATCTAGATCGAACTACGCTATCTTAGCACCTTATTAAATGAGAACTTTCTTGGCCCACTTTGATCATGTGATATTTTAGAATCGATATAAAGACTCCCATACAAATTGAATTCAACGATTTGTCTTAATATTAAACGAAACGTGAGTATTGTTACACATTATAGATTGAGAAAAACGGACGGCAACACAGTGAGTTAATCCGTTTTCTCAATCTTTAATGTAACGTTCCAATACCTAATAGCTCCAATTTTTCAATCCCAAACCAGGATAATTATTTTAAAAATATCCCCACCTATAACAGCGGTACCAGGAAAACCATTTAAATATTTGCACAATCCCCGACCTCGAGATGGTGTACCCATAGTTCCCGCAAAACTTGTTTAGCCCGGGACTTGTAGTGGTACAGTTATGAAGTTAAACTCGCTGAAACTGATGTACATTTGCTACTAGACATGAATGATAGCGAAGAAAGGCGCTAACTAGTCTGCAATGGTTGTTTAATGCGTGAAAATGTCTGATGGTTAGCGAATCCAATTATGCAATGATTGCGTGGCGAGACACGGAAGGCTGTGCAGTCGGCCAATGGAGCAGCGAACGCAATATAAGCACCTAGCTCCTCATGCAAACATACACGATGAGGGAAGTTATTTTTTAAATATAAATTGGTTAATTATTTTAGTGCGAAACTATTTCTTTAGTATAGTACAGGTACCTTCGTACCTTCCTAAGTACGACGGACGGAACGGTTGGCGCCATAGATATAATAAATAAAAGAAGGTTGACGCAATGGCTGAGTGTTTGGCTGCTGCGCTGCGCGTTTTGGGTTCGATTCCCGCACGGAACAAACATTTGTATGACCTTTGTTCCGGCTCTGGCTGTTTGTGTAGGTGAGTTTATAAACTCACCCACGATACAGGAGAAATTCCTAGTGTGGGGCAACGTTATTATTAAAGAAAAAAAAAAACTATAAATCGATGTTTTATGCGATGCGCTCCGCCGCTTCGTGTCAACAGACGCTCAGTGTTTGCAAATGTTCATAACAATAGTCATTGTCGTAAAAGCCAGATCCAGTGAAACTATTAATCATCTATCACGTTGTGTCGACTTTTTTCCAAAACGTGAGGATATTATGTCGACTGGTGACGATTGCATAATTTTTTATGTATTTGGTAGGTAACTGGAAGTGAAAAAGTAAAAGTTGACAGCCATCTAGGATTACGCAGCATTATTTTTTTTACGATTTAATTTTGTGACGATTTTTATAAAGCACAATGTCTATAAACTATCCAGTTCCTCTATCGATATGTAAATTCGTGTCCATCTTTGATTGCGTCATTTATTTATTTATTTAATTTGCAATATTTCACAGTTTAATTAAGTATAACATCTACCAAACTGCAAAGCGATTTATCGTCATGTCATGTACCTATAGCGTAGAAACCTACCTGTCAGGTATACCTGTGCCCTACCTACTTAGGTATCAAGGCCTTTACCCTTTTATGATTCCATCCATCATCCTATCCTCATATAAAAAATAGCTCTTAACAAGAAGATGGGACTATGGGACAGCCATTCCTATTGAACAGTGGGTTTGTCAAGGGCGTCGCCAGGGGCGGGGGGGGGGGCAGGTAGGTGCAGCTGCCCCCCCCTAGACACTCAAAAAAATGTAAAAAAAAAATTGTTAATTGATAAAAAATAAGGTTCTCGCTTCAATTCTTCAATATTAAAATCTTGCACCTATAATTGAATATTTAATTGCTTACAAATTCTTTTTGTCCTCTTATTCTATTATCCTATATTTTGTCGAAAATTATTTTTATGGTAATAAATATCATTATTTTCGTTACAAGTTTTATTTATTGTACACTGTGGCGTAGCTATCGGAAGGCTAGGCGGTGCGAAGCATTGGGGCCCCCAAGCTCAGAGGGCCCCCAGCCCCTGGCCAGCAAACCCCGTACTGACCTAGCAAAAAATTCTTCCACCTTCAGAATATAAATACGAATTATTTTTGTTGTGTTGTGTAGGTTTTTGTGTCTAGCCACTTCAACCAATCGGCTGTTATGCAACCGATTTATGAATTTGTCAAGTCACTTGAGAGACCTTTTCTGATGTCTACGTTCACACACACCGTTCTGATTTGGCTCAAACCTCATCTACTCTCTACAACCTACCCTCTTCCCGGTGTCGTTCTTATCCGTAATGATACAACTGGAAAGGGAGGAGATGATGTTGCTATTTGTCTTCGTAGCCATTTCCCTTTAAAAATCTTTGCTTCTTCTCCTTCACTTTACTGCTGTGCCTCCGCTGAGTAGGTACCTCTTTCTGGAGATCCATATCAAATGTGTTAAAACCATACTTGGTGTTGTCTATTGTCAGAGCATGCACATTGCGTCAATATGCCCCTTGTTCTCGCAAACTTCTACACATCATCGAGTCTGATACTCTACTTACTCATTTCAATATCTCAGGGGATGACACGTGGCTCCACTTAGTACTCCTCGGGTCAGGGAGTGAGGTGTTCGTCTCCCCCGGACGTCTAAGAGGGGCGCGCTGGAACACTGCGCGTCGCCATCTCTGGTCCTGATGTATGCGGGGGGCGAAAGACGTCCCGCCCCTGGACCCATTTAGGGGGGCTAGAAGAGGGCGTTGTCTGCTCTCCACCGACGCCCGGTGCCTCTGCTGCGGGCCGGGTGGGAGGTTGTAATCTCCCTCTCCCTTTCCGTAGCCTCCTTTTGCGACATGACGTTTTCGCAGAAGGAAACCACCGCGTCCCCACTCTGCGCTGCCGACCATCGACTCGATCACGGCCGGCAGCCACAGGTCCTCCAAAGCGGCACACTCTGCCAGCGTATGCCGTGCCGTGTCCTCCCGGACGCAGTGGTGACACCGGGCGTCCGGCTCTCTGTTTATGCGATACAGGTACTTCCCGAAGCAACCATGCCGCGAGAGCACCTGCGTCATCCGAAACGACAGAGAGCCTTGCCTACTCCCGAGCCACCGCTCGAGCACTGACCCGACCACCTCGATGATGGCGAGGCCTGTCCCGCCATTCCGCCATCGGGACCTCGCGAAGCTGAGACCGACGCAATTCCATGTGTCGCTGCATTGGTCGCTCGCCCCGCGCCCGCACTTCCTTGCTCCACCGAAATAGTGACTCGAGTACCTTCGTCAGGAAATATGACCATGTGTCAAACTACAGGTCCGAGCTAAAATAATTGCCCATTCGCCAAAATAGTTTGCGTACGTTGACAACGCTTTCCTCCCTGCTCCACTGTCTCTCCCCTCCATCTTATCTAATATCCCACTTTCAATATCTATGTTCTTCACACTTCACTTCTAACAATCTTATCTTGCTTTGCCCTTCTCATATTTCTGATTTTGTTCATTCCTCCTTTTATGTCCAGTCCATTCCTTTCTGGAATGTGCTTCCTCTCGATATCAGAACAGCCTCCACGGCCGTCCTATGCATTGAAGCGGAAGATGTGAATTTATTTTAGCACAAATAAGCTAAGACATCTTATAAACCTCCATTCTTTTCTATTTACGTTTTTACTTGATAAAATGAAACGTAACCGGTTTTGATAGGGTCCCAATTTTTTGTTCGCACCGTGGCCCCTTGTCACGTAGCTACGCCACTGAGTTGTATAGTCAAGAGCTTGAGGAGCTTTACACATTGGACTTTGTACCGTTCTTAGAGCCCCTTCACACAACTAGCGGTTGTCTAGCCTATGCTGGACAACCTTCATCAAACGCCAACACGTTGGATGAACGTATGCGCAGCGCACCCTAGAAACGCACGCGACGCACCGAGACCTCACACAATTTTGTTGTCGTTTCGGTATACTTTAATATAATACCGCCGATGCCTGCGCCGCGCTAACGCAGCGTTAATTATCTACAGAAGAAACGCCGATGCCGCGGCGTCTGCGCTGCGCATATGATCATCGAACGCTTACGCTGGACAAATGCTAATGCAAAGGAACCCTTAGTACAACCGCTTAGTAAGGCTTCATGTGCTTTTGACTGTACTTAAAATTCATGCTATTTCCATCCTCCATAATATCAGCTTGCCCGCCCCTGGGCTATCGGCTGGCGACGCCCTTGGGGTTTGTTGTGTTTGATCTCAGATTGCCAGATCAGCCTACGACCCTATGGAGATTCCATGAAATGCCAAAGTATATTTCAGCAATTTCAATCTAATTCCTCTATGATTCTTTCCAGATGCCTACCTACATGGCTTAAGCAACACGCAACGCCATCTATCGTATAACAAACATAAGTTTCCCACTGTTGGGAATCGGGCCTCCTCTCTGTGCGTGCCATCTATTAAGATGAACACGAACTACACAGCCAAAGTGTTAGTATTATATAGCAATCCTTCTTGCACGATTGCCCAGGCTTAGTAGGTACGAAACGGACATAAGCGAACATTCGTTGTTCATACATACATATTTGAGTAGTTATATTCTTGTTGTTGTTGCATCAGTACTTTGAACCTATAAGCATTAAGGTCATGTGGTGGTGTAAGGCCACCGGCCATGCTAAGTCGTTGCCCCGATTAGAAAGGAACTTAGCAGCGTTCTTGCACAATCTGATGACAAACCTTCGTACACACCGTTTGTATGTGGACTCGCAGTGGTGCGTTAATTATTTTTTCAACACTCGGGAATGATGCTTGGGAAGAGGCTCTTATTGCATGGCTCTTAGGTTCATAATGCAGTTTAGTATGCACGCATGCTTTGTAAATTTATTATTGCAACAACACGGTAATGGTTCTTTTTATAAATCTCAGCAGAGCTTTGACTGTTTTCATGCCTAAATATTTTGTGATTAAATTACATATCTAAATAAATTAACGAAATATAAACATACATTATATTTCGTCAAATTACCTTATTTATTTTTGTGATAAAAATTTCCTACAGTAATTTGTGTTCTACAAAAATATACAGGTTTCATCTATACATCTAATAAAACAGTAAAAAACTGTGACTGTACATTGAATATATTAAAAAAAAAAATAATTGAGGGGGGTTTAGAAACAGTATTAAAGCACGAATCCAAAAAAAAAATTCTGTCTGTTTGTTTGTTTGTTTGTACACGCTAATCTTCGATCAATCTTCAATTTTACTGAAAAGCTATCACTAATTTCACTGTATATTATAAAATAACATAAGCTGGGAGTACCTACCTCCAAACGGTGAAGGCAGTAACAGTTTAGGACTGGTTTTTGATGACGCTGGTATATCATTGAAAATTTGACTGTACTGGTCAAAACTCCCATTTATTTTTTTTATTTTATCGAATATATATGACTTCCTGCTTATGTTATTTGAGTGTTCAATTTTCTTTACACGGTAGCCTACCCGGTAACGTAGGGGAGCAGTCACTTAGATTTTAATTGATCAGGTATCTCTTCACAATAAAACTATAACCATGCCTAGAAAGAGGTCAAATCTTTCCCAATGTTCCAAAGGAGCTAAAAGATAGAGGATCATGAGATCCCAAGAATCTACCGAAGAGCGTCAGGAGAGACTTGATGCTGTTCGAGAACATCAGGCTGCAAATCGCTCCGTGGAAACCTCTTCAGATCGCGAAGCACGTCTGCGTTCTCAGCGTATTTACGCATCTACATCCAGGTGGGGAACGTGATGCGCGACTGACTGCTGATCGTGAACGTCACGCATTGTCTCGCGAGTCGGAGACGTTCACGGATAGAGAATTGCGCTTAAGTTCCAAGCGTATCTACCTACGCATCGACTTCTAGGTCTTTAAAGACAAGTGGGGAACGTGATGTGCGACTGACCGCTGATCGTGAACGTCACGCATTGTCTCGCGACTCTGATACGTTCACGGATAGAGAATTGCGCTTGAGTTCTCACCGTATCTACGCATCTGCTTCGAGGTTTCTAGAGACAAGTGCGGAACGTGATGCGCGACTGCCCCCTGATCGTGAGCGACATGCATTGTCTCGCGAATCGGAAACGTTTACCGATACAGAATCACGCTTGAGTTCTCAGCGTATTCGTCTACATCTACTAACAGGTCTTTTGAAACGAGTGATGAACGTGATGCACGACTAACTGCTGATCGAGATTATCATACATTGTCCCGAACACGCACACAACAAAATATTCATAATCAGTTAGAAAGTGAGAGAGAAAGAATTGCTGGAGTACGGCATCAAGAGACAGAAGAAGAGCGCTACGAACGTTTGAATTCTAATCGACTTCGACATTCTCTGAACAGAATGTCGATATCATCTGAAGAATCGGATGCGTCTCAGATATAGCCAAAGGCATATTGGGCATGGCGACCTTCCTTGGGCTGATAAGGAACGGAGTGCATTTACGTATACTCCTAAGATTGACTACGCCACATATTCCGCCATCGGAGGTATGATTCAAAATTGTACTTTTTGAACATCTCGAATCGTCTCGCGCATCCCGTTGGTTTCCCGTCCCCGGGTTCTTAGAATTCGACATTTGACGTTCAGATCTTCGATTTTGCCGACCCCGTTGTCGCTGGCATAAGCAACAGGATCCGCGTACGAAGTCGCGGGCAGAAGCTAGTTTTAAATATCGTCGTCGAGCGTGCCATTGACAACATTTCAAAACTGACACGACCTTAAAACAAAAATATCATTTCTTTATTTTCGTATCCTGAGTTCAAATATATATTATTTATATTTTTTTATTTCTTCATTTCTGAGAAAAATAAATAAAACCAAAAAGCGTGTGATGACGTCACATATACGGTGGAATGAGGTAGTTTACCTTTGCATTAGCGTTTCAATGGTTTATATGAAAACATTAACGTCAAATAAGACGCACGTCAATGTCACATTATATGAGTCTAATAATAATGTTATTAGTTTTTTGACGGGTCATAGTAAAGAAATGGATAAAACGCTATTCTACCGCAAGTATGACGTCATTTGGTGCTTACGTTTTTTTAGAATACTCCTAATTTCAAAGTTAAAATTATGAATGAAAAGTACATAATTTTGAAAAACGGAAAAATACGAATGCCCTAGATTTGTATTTACTTTTATATAACGTAATACTAATAATACAAGTAGGTTAAAAATATGAAATGTTGTCAATTCCGCGAAACTAACATTATTAAATAGGTAAGTACCGCAAATTTTGACCTTATGTTAAATCAGCGAAAGTGTACTTTCGCGGTATTTAAAAATTTTAGTTACGCGGAATTGCACGCTCAACGACGAAATGCATGTTTGGCTGCTTCGTCAGTCAACCACGGGGACGATTGATTTTTTTTCTGATCGAAATCGGGCTAGTGCTAATACGACCACGTTGTTTACATTTATTCGATTCGTTTTTGAGATTTTTTAAAATTTTGTTTCATTTTTGACGTACCAATCAGCCACGTAGTAGTAAAACCATTATCTGTTCCGTGACTAAAACCCACGACACCAGGGCAATGTCGCACTTTCGTTAAATCGAGTGTGACTGACACTAGCTTGGCCACCATCAGGGATTTTAATAGATAACACAAAAAATTAGTCGCTAATTGTCGCCAAATATCAGAATTTGTCGGTCACTGGTTCAAAAGATATAAGGGTTTATAGGTGGTCGATCTGACGAGTCCCCAGCTTGGCCAAATTTATATCTCAAAAACTAGGGCACCTAGCGAAGATCTGTTTTGTTCCAAAAATCGCTAATTAGTCGCAATTTGTCGCCAACACAAGAATCGGGTCTTAGTTGTTTAGAAGATATAATGAGTTAAATTAGTAAGGGCGTCCAAGAGTTAGATCGAAGAATACACGACAATCTCTTCGAGCTAGCTCTTGGACTATACCTATACCTTACAATTGAACTCATTATATCTTCCAAACTAAGACCCGATTAAATCTGTGAACATGCGCAATTTGTCGCCAAGTTTACGGAAGGGTTCACGACAATCTCTTCTGATCCATGATCATTGCGTACTATTCTTCCATACTCTGGTAATTATTCCCAAGTAGGTTAACTTTATACTTTTTACGTGCTTCTATGACGAAGAACTACGTATGGTGTGATTTACGAGGAGACAGCTAGCGAAACATGAACCTCTACTAAATAGCGCAAGGTCATACAGACTTATCAATCCTTAACAATCTGTGTCCAAAGTTATTAAGAGCGCCCATCCCGTCATATTTCCCATACAAACGCTCCTACGCGATTTCGGCGTTATAACAATTTTTTCCCAAATATTTTTTACACACAGGTATCTTGTGGTTTAAATCTAGGTTTGTATGAAGCCAAAAATTAACTTTTTTGAGAAACAAATTCAGTAAACACGTCCGAAAATCAGCTTTTTTGCACCATTTTATCTGAACTTTGGCCGTTCATAATGCACTCATACATTGAAAAAGTAAAAAAACAGCTTCATACAGACCTTGCACATGTAATGGTGATTCTAAATTACAAAGATTTTTACCAAAAACTTGTAAGGCTTTTTCAAAAACACGTATGTCCTGGAACAAGTTTTGTGAAATTTCCGCGCGCCAATATTCGTGATGTTATCGCGTTCTCACTCACTCGGTATGTCTTCGAGCTTAACGTTGGTTGAAAGAAACAAAAAAAAATTCAATCACGTTCGCGTTGAAGTTCGTTCGATGGGGATGGGCGCTCTTAAGGCTAACTTCACACAATGGAGGCCAGAGTTTATCATAGCAAGACCAGCGATCTCGCTTTAATAGTATATTTGTGTGACGTACGGGTTTAGAGCAGAATTAAATCAAAGATCTTTGTAATTGTCGCATAATTTTATATTTGTAGAAAAATTGTATGCTTCACTCTCATACATCATCTCACCTAAATATAAATACATGAACTATATATACGTTCCCGCAAACAGCGTATATTCAGAAAATAACATCGGCTAATCGTGACTTTTAGCTAGCTTTATTAGATATTATCCTATATAAAATTCAATTAAAGTAAGTATTATACAATACATCGCATGTGATAGTTGACACAGGATTCCATATTACATGTTATTTATAAATCATTATAATATGTCGATAGCATTTCAAGTTATGTCTAAGTTTACATATTTTACACATTTCATAACACCTAAACTTATCTATTTTTGCTATAATTTCAAATACTCAATGGCAAATAACATAAAAGCAAGATTACAACTATCATAAGTACGAAATATAAACTTATTACGTAAACAGCTGGCACAATGAAGATCTAGATGAGTTACACCACATTACAATTAACATTACGCTATTACGGTATACTTCATACATGAAAATATGTATGCCATATAACCAACAATATACACAATAAATAAGATCATGGAATGTTTCCGTTTTTGTTCAATGGTGGCCTACGCCAGGATAACAATCGGAATAGAAAGAACACGATAAAAAAATAATGTGAACATTTTCGATACGATAAATTATAGCAAAAATACTTGTTACTATATAGGCCACAAAAATCAAGGTATGCGCGTGCGTGCGCGGTGAGAGCTCTCTCGCGACTGCGCGCGGCGGCGCTCCCGTGCTGTCAGCCGCCGCAAGCGAGCGTGTGCAACGTCACTTCTGAAACAATCCCCAACGTTAATGTCAAACAAGAACGCCTCGAATCACATATGGTATATGTCCAAATACGTAGATGACACCATTAACAAATAATTCCAAGACACAACTTAAACAAAACAAAAAAACAAAACCCAATTAACTGTACAATTCGATTTTTAGTTGCTTTTAAATGAATAAATGGTTGGCCATTTGAGTTGGCAAAAAAGTGACGTCACATTTTACTAATGCCATATAAGTCCGCCTATGTACCTTTGTGCATGAAGTATAAATAAATAAAAATGTATCCCCGGGAATCGCGATTTGACAGCTCATAAAAAGTATGTCAATTGATGGTGGTGTCATATTCCCTATTGTGGCTCCTGAGATACAAGTATTTATTTACTTAGTTTATGAGTTAATTTGTTCATTTATATTTCTATGTCCACCGTTTGTACAATTATACGCCATTGTTATTTGCTTATACAATGTTACTGTATGTAAAATATAGATACAAAAATAAATAACTATTATTAACTGTTAGTATAATATTTACCAGCTAGTGAGCGGTGGCGTCTGCGTAAAGCGTGGTGGCTATGTACGTGGTGGGCACGAAGCCCTCCTCGCGCGTGTGGTGCCTGCGCACGCGCGTCCAGCCGTCGCCCGCGTCCGTCTCCAGCACCAACAGACGCTCGCCGCACTCCATCTTCATTGTGGAACCGCTACCGATTCCTGGACGAGGAATATAACTTGATTTTATTTAAGGGCGCGTATTCGATTTAGCGCGTATTCGATTTAGCGCAACTCAAAATCTAAACGATTGCTAGAACGGCGTAGCAGCATTGACACACACTAGTACAACACAATGGTCGGTTTGTGTGCATCAGAAAAAGAAATACGCACGAAATAAGCACGAATCATTGAAATTGATCGGCAAACGACAGCGCGCGATGTTTTACAGTGCTTTTTAAAATAATTGTCTAAAATAAATGAGCTCGTATAGCGGACTGAAAAATATTCTGTATATTAAGCATAACATTTACTTTCATAAAATAAATATATCAGTGTTTTCATTTAAATACTGATGAAATAAAATTGTCAAAGTGAACCGATTTTCTACTTTTTCAACATTGTTTTTTAATGCATAATAGTAATATTTTCGTAATGTTGGCTCTGTAGCTGTCTTTATGACTGTATATACTGTTGGAAAAACGCATAAAACAAAATATTTTGGCATATTGTAATGGTTGTATTAGTCCTGAAAGTTAACTCTGACGTCTATTTTCGTAAAACGATATGAAAGAAATGTCTTCGCTTTAAAAAACGATAATTAAAAATTATACTTTTACTCTGTAGCTGTCTAAATCAAGACTTAATCTTTCTAAAACTGTAAATTGTCTTTAAATAATCTGCTCACATAATTACGATATTGCTCTGGGCAAAACGCAAAAACATAAAGTTTTCGTCACGAATCGAATACGCGCTATTAAATTGTTTGAACGTGTGTTTGATTGTGTGGACGTGCGTATCTTTACATATAAATTCCCGGTTTTAAGCTTTATTATCTACTGGCACTTTGCCCGCGACTTCGTCGGCGCTTATTTTCTCAAGGATCCCTATTTTTCAAAATATAGCCATGTTACTCAGGGATAATGTAGCATTCTAATGGTTAAAGAATTTGTTAAATCGCGCCAGCAGTTTTTGAGTTAAATCCGAACAAACAAACAAGCAAATCTTTCCTCTTTATAATATTAGTATAGATAGTATAGATACGCATATTTCTAACGCCCACTCTAACTGATCTATCAAACTATTTTTTCAGGTCAACCCTGCCATCTTTGAAACGCGAATCACAGAATAAAGATTAGAAAATACAAACATCTGAATTGATAACCTCCTCCTTTTTGAAGTCGGTTAAAAATGGCAGTATGCGTGAATCGAAATTCTATAATATTTAATCAATGTGTTATCGTGACGTTTCGACGTAAGGCTGTTTTTAATAATTATTGGCAAGCATGAAGACTGGAACAGATACATTTTAAAGAATCATGGCAAGATCCATACATTCATTTGTACGAAAAAAATAATAATTTAGAGGGTTTAAAATATTTTCCAATATGAAGAATGCATTACCAGGAGGAGATTGATATACTTACCACATTTTTAAACTCCCGCATAATTAAAATATTACGAAATGTAAACAACACTTTTACGTTTCATCTCGATGCCCATTTTCAGTTATAAAAAAAGAAAGTTAAAAGCGACGTTAACGGATCTATCAAATTGGCAGACAAGTGATGTGACAAGTGTGTGGCAAAAAAATAATCTTTATTTGTGATACTATTTCGCATAGAACGATGCAATTTCAGTGTAAGGACTGCGAAACGGCGGCTGTCAGTGTCACTGTTACTGTCAGTCGCCGTTTCGTTCTGAAATAATGAGTTTTTCGTTAAACTATTTCACTTTATTTTGCGGGGTTTTAAAAATAATATAAATGTTGTAAGATACTCTTTAATAAGAATATAAGAATTAGAATTTCAACTTCTCTAAACATCTTCATTTTTTTTTGTACAAATCCTGCCATGATTCTTTTGGGCGTATATAACTACTTTATTTAATGTCTGCTAACCCGAATACAACATAGAACAGCACAAAAAAAACATCTCACCTTCAAACGCATACAACGCCTTACAGTATCCCACAGGCTGCAGATCTGGCTCACAATAATAATAATCAAAGTCCGACTCATGGTCGTTGTCATGGTCGTTGTCGTCATGGTCGTGGTCGTGGTCGCCGTTGGCGTGGTCGTGGTGCACGGCGGCCAGCTCCCCGCCCAGGCCGGACTCGGGCGAGCCGCCGGCCGCGCGCGCCCCCGGCCCGGCCGTGCCGGTGCCCGTACTCACCGACGATTCCGATGCAGACCGAGATAGAGACTCGCTGTTTGAGCCGATGCTGAAAATGGAGGTTGGTTAGGAATATGCTACATTTTATGTTACTGCTAATTAATAGGGTATTTTACTCAATACGAGAAAAAATCTATAAATATGTTATTGAGACAGTTTAGGCATAAAGCAGTCGGAAAATGTAAGTTTTAATTCATAAAATAACAAAATATATTTTTTTAAATTCAATTCAAAGTTTTCAGTATTTTTAATCTGGCCATGTTATTACGCCGTACGGCTGTGTAAACAAAAAATTGTCAACTGTCAGTCAACCGATTGGCGTAATATAGGCTTTGTACTTTTATTATTTTCGTAACCAACGTAATTTTTTCATTATTACATCTATTACAAAATATGCTTTTAATTATTTTTAAATGATATACAATTATCATATTTAATATGAGCTCATTTGATACAAAACGAACTGACGTCATTTACGCTGAGCAATATGGCGTCCAGTAAGAGGCGTTTTCGTCAAACTACGCGCGAAATTTGAAAATTTAAAATTTAGATGCATTTTTGTGGCACTTATCGATTGAATAAAAATGTTGTGTTTTTTTTGGTAGCATATTAGCACTACAGAACTTCATTGAGACACTTTTCAAAAATGGGTGTAATACCCTATTTTATGAGAAATTGTGGAGGAGCACAATTATCTTTTTAAGAAAGGTGTTTTTTTATTCTAGCTACAGGGAAAAAAATGGATTTAAGATAACGCCAGTTTACCATCGGTGGCCAAATTATTAGGGACAGCAGTAATTTCTAGTTAAAACATTATTTTTAAGCAAATGAACAGATTTATGTTAGATAATTGTAATTGGTGTTATTACTGGTATTATTATTATTGTTTTTAATGAGTGAGAAATAACACAATGAATTTGCGCCATTTTTTTATTTTTAATTTTTTAAGTGGAATTTCTTCATTTTTGCTGCCATAATAAGATGTTGAAAATTGTGATTGTTTCGTCAGTGGTATAATGCAATTAGGGGATTATTGGATTGATTTAACAAGTTTTTTCTATCCAAAATAGTCAGAACGGTGGCAACGTTTTTTACAGCATAGTTTATTTTTAAATTTCCTACGTGAATTTTAGTTTGTAAACGGTATAACGTGGTAACGTCGAAATTTTATTTTCTTTGGCATGGGCAAGACTTCAGAGACGTCTCCGAAAAAATGTACAAAAATACAAACATTATTACTACACGCCGCTCATTCCCAGTGAGATATATCAGTTATTTCATGTGTTTCAATGTCTGTAGTTAACCGCATTTAGATAAAACTGATCCGATCAAACCTCTGAAACCAGACTGACCAAAGAATATGGTAGGAATAGAATTACCATTTCTCGTACAAATCGTGAAATCAGGGATATCGGTATCAAAAACCGAAAAACGAGTATGAGACGTCTGACTACGATGATGAACGATGAAGAAATACAACTTTCCGAAAGGATGAACTCGGCAGCTATTGGCCGAAGTGAACTTCGGCCAATAGCATCGGCCAATCAAAAAACCACGCCTCAGGCCATGAAAAAGAGAGGACTGTACTGGGCCAGACTTAACTGAAATATGACTGTTGAAGACTGGAGAAGGGTGAAAAAAGTCTATAAAAAGTTCAATACGTTGTTATTATTAACACAATATTGTGATTGATTATGTAATGTGTTTTAGGTATGGTCTCCAATGAATCGATGTTTTAGATTTTGGTCGACCAAGGTATTTTTTGTACAACGACGCAAAGGAGTCGCGACGGTCTGGTCCCATGCAGACTGCCTTGTGGAGAGCGTTAAACAGTATCAGTACCATGTCTGTGATCTCAGCCAAAGGCATGGAACGGGAAGGATGGAAGGGAAGTCGTGAAAGGGACCATGAGGCAAGACCAGTGCAAGCGAGTACTAGAAATTAGACTACGGCTGCAGCTCGAAGAATGGTTCCATGGTGACAGTGGGAGGGTGGGAGGGAGTACATTTTTATGCACTATTTCGCATCGTGGCATGCAGCCAGGACCATTACTGTATTTCCGGCTGAAAAAAATATTAATATTTTGCCCTGGCCAGGTAACTAAACCGACATGAGCCCTATAGAGAACCTGTGGGAGCTCACCAAACTGGCGCGAAAAAAAATTTTTTTTGCCTATGCATTTGATGTGTTTATTGTCTCTATTAATAAGGTTTTCTAATAAAAAAATACCCGTGAAGCCTATAACCAATCATTTGCCTGAAAAAAATCAATAAAACTAGAAAATACTAAATTCTTGGTACTGTCCCTAATAATATGGTCACCCACTGTATGCATTCGTACAGGAGCGTATTTCCATTTCGTAAGCATTGACCGTTCGACGTAAACCCTACGCAAATGCATGCGCTGCACTAGCGTCGATAAGTCGTGTTGACGTGGTGTTAGCGCTAACACACAAAGCTAAAGGCCAACATAAACTATAACAAATTCTTACGTGACACATGGTCCACGCGGGTGGCGGGGGACATTATTACTGCAGCGATGGCACCCGAATGACGCCTCCGTCGTCGACGTCGACGACGACGACGACGTCGGGTGACCCCCGTCCCGCGCACGTTTTACCACCCCCGCTGCCTTACGTCCCCCATCGTTATCATCATATATTTTTTCAAACATTTTTTATTGGTCTGAGTTTACAGCTTGTCCAGAAAGGGCAAATTCGCCGCGATTCTCTCATGCGTATTACGTGCGCGACCGTTGCATCCCGAATCAAAATTTTGGCGCTCCATTTCCCTTGATACATGCACTCTGTCTGGAGTTCCAGAGTCTTGTTGCGTCCACGCAACAAGGCGTCTCTAGAATCTCGACTCAAGCGCGAGTCGATAGTCTGACGAACTGCACGCGATTTACGCGCGTAGTTTGAATTCGCGCGATGCTTGTGGAAGCGATGTATTGGCCGACCTAATATCTCGTTAACGCGCCCCTTCTGGACAAGGTCTTAGAGAGGTGGGTTTTTTTTTATTTGCGATCTTTCTTTACAGTACTGCTATACTACATAGGTATTGTAATACTAATTGCCCTGTAAAACATATTTTGCATAATAGCTAAGTCCACGTCGGTTACCTGGTGGCTTGCGTGGGTGCCTGTCCGTTGGTCCTCACAGTGGGGTGCAGAGGCGGCGCGCCGACCTGACTGTTGGCCTCCGCCAGTAACTCTTCGAATTTGTTCAACTGAGCGCGAAGCTTCTTTAACTTGTCGCAGCACTCGTTTAATTGACCTGATAGTAGAGAAAATATAATTTTTAATCGGTTTGGATATATTTTCAAAGAAAATATATCAGTCGAACAAGCTAATTGGTTTACAGGCAAAAATATTCATCTTTCTACTACACTCGCAATATTTTATTTTATTCCATATTATTATTTTGAGTGCGTAGGTATCCCTGGTAATTACGTACTAAAGGTAAAATAATAAAATAAATTAATTAAATTGTTGGTATAGTAGAGAGATGAATATTTTTGCCTGTAAACCAATTAGCTTGTTCGACTGTACACAAATATCTTGAAAGGATTATTGATTTGCTTGCAAATTGATAAAGATATAAACTGACTACTCTAGAAAAGTGAAACCATCGTTGCGTTGTATTCTTGGTACTTGCTACGATTAAATACGAGCTTGAGTGTGTGCGTATAAGGCTACCTGACCATTGACCCGGAGCGGAGCGAGGGAGTATTGCGGAGCAGAGTTGCAGACAGTGTCTGGCCATAGATGCGGAGCAAGGTAGTGCGAAGCAGAGTTACGGACTGTGGGGAGCTAGCCCGAGTCGGCTGCAATACCCCTCGGCTGGTTTTATTTCGCTTTTCCGCTCCGCTCCCCGCTTCGTTTTCTGGCTCCGCTTCCCGGTTTTGTATGATTATTAAACTAGTTCGCAAATCCTCGTCTACTGAAGCAGAGCGAAGCTTTTTTTTTTCAATTTTTAATATTGGTATAACTCCGCTCCGCTTGTACGCAAAATACGCGATTAGTCGTGGAGTTGCGGACACCGGCCCGTCATACTACTACTACTACTAACTCCGCTCCGCTCCTCTCCGCTCCTCTCCGCTCCAGTGAACAGTCAGCCTATAATAACTACGTACCTATATCATCATCTGCCTAGCCTTTTCCCAACTATATTGGGGTCGGCTTCCAGTCTAACCGGATGCAGCTGAATACCAGTGTTTTACATGGAGCGAATTTAAAGCGTTAAATATCTAATTAGTAATACATAATTAATTTAAGAAAAATGATGTTAAATCATTACA
The DNA here is from genome assembly GCA_947361185.1 of Charanyca ferruginea. Taxonomy (NCBI): domain Eukaryota; kingdom Metazoa; phylum Arthropoda; class Insecta; order Lepidoptera; family Noctuidae; genus Charanyca; species Charanyca ferruginea. Next base: position 10,723,358 of record OX376059.1, on the reverse strand, counting down.
AGCAGTAATTGTTTTAATTGGTTAGTCGATACAAATGTTTTCATTTATGTGCCCCAGCGCGGTATGCATGTAAACATTCGTGCTGACTGCGACTGTGACTGCCTCAAATTCTCAATACGTTGAGTGGCGTTTTAGACCCGAGGGACTTTTAGCTAGACAACAACACTATTGGTGTCATATAATAACATGGTGCCTTATGAACTCCGTGTGTATACATTACGGATTTAGAACAAAAATAACATTTAGTATGTACCTACCTAAAATAAAATAAAAAATTGTAATAAAAATAATATAAGTAATAATATTAAATATATTAAATTATTTTTATTGTAGTTGTAATTCGTTTTATTCTCATTTTATTATTATTACTTTGGCACGGCAAAGTATTTTTAAATCCCTTGCCATGCTTTGCTGTGCCACCAGAGGGCACTGGGCCTTAGAAGTTCGACATAACGAATCAGCACATGTACCAACCAGCACATCAAGCCACACCAAACTGTCAAATTTTCCTAATTGAATATGAACCTTAACCTTTTGCAATAAAGTTGAAAATCTATCAAACAAATTTGACAGATTGTTTGTTGTAGCTTGATTTGCTGGCCTCTGCAAATTATTTATAAATTAACCCTCCAATTACCTTCTACAGTCATGGGATCTCCGAGCGCGGGACTCGTTTCGTACACTCCTTTCATTTTCATGAGACCTTCCATCGCCGCTTGTTCTTGAGCCACCTGTAAAATAAACACTGTTTGAACAAATGTGCGAAAATATGAATTTATGAAAATTTAATTTAAAAACGGAGGTGAAAGTATGTACTTAAACGTGATAATCTCTAAAACTAATTAGTCACTTTTAATGATTTTTAGGGTTCTGTGCCTGAAAGGTAGACACGGAAACTTTACAAGATGAGAGTCTGTCACAAAGTCTGTTTTATTTTTCTCCTTATCTATGGGCCGTAGAGATTTCAATTTTGCCATAGTGTATGGTTTTGATTACACTCACAAATAGATTGCCGGCAAGTTAGACATAGTTTTTCACTAAACCCATACATAAAGTTTGTAGTTATAGGTAGTAAACTATCATAAATCATCTACTAGCAATCGCCCGCGACTTCGTCCGCATGAATGCGGATGCAGGCGAATTAAAAAGTAGTATGTCCTTCCTCAGAATTCAAGCTATCTTTATACCGAATTTCGTTCAAATCGGTTCAGCCGTTTCGTCATGACAACGTAACAGACCGAGTTACTTTCGCATTTATAATACTAAAGTATGGAAGTATGGATTAGCTAAAAGTTACCTCTGCCACACCTTCAAAATATAGGTAAGTTCCTACCTATTATAATAGGTAAGTATTGACGAGATTGAAGTCCGTTAAAGACCGTCACATGAAGGTGAACTCAAGGACTAGTAAACTTGAATCATCTTATATTATACAAAAACATGGATAAGTATGCGAAAAGCGTTTGCTCAAACCGCGATGATTTCATGTATATACTTATATGTTATACATTGGTTCTACAATCTGTCCGTTGCCAATGCATAAAAGGAAAATATTATATTGCAATATTTTGCCTACGGGTAACGGGGTTTTTACGATGTGTTGGTTAGTTATAATGGATACTTTAAACTGAAGAAGTACTTAACCTCCTCCTTTGCATCAGTTTAAAATTAACCTTCGTACAAGTATGACAATATTAATTGTTTTTAGGCGGATTTTCACTTTTCATTTGTATACAAAACAAAAAAATATATATATAATTACTGAAAAAAAAACGATGTAAATAACGCATTGAGAAGTATTTACTTACAACAGAATTCTAAACCTCAAATTAATGTTTTATTTCATACGACACTGTATGTGTCATCAATCCATTATAAACGCATTTGTTTATATAAATGGTTTGCGTACAACTATTCTGATTATTATCATTATTAAACTACCATAATATTATGATAAACTGTAGTAAGACCAGTCAATGCAGTAGACTTAATGCATTATTGACCGTCTAATTATTAGAAGTAGGTATCATATTCAACTGACGGTTAGTTCTACAAAACCGGAGCAAATATGACCGAATCACGCCAGGCTGCTAATGCGGCCGCCACACTATGCTCCTTGCGCTGCTTATCGCTATACTCCTCGCGCTGCCGCGATGTTGCCCTCTCTGCCCACACACTGCTCTATTCGCGCAATTAATCGCGACGCTCCTAATCCTCAATTGTCATTTGCCTTTGTTGGACAATGGACGATGAAACTGTGGCAGCGTGCGCGCTATGCGTTTGCTAATTATATCAATGTCGTATATATATATATATATACATCGTCGTCGTCGTCCATATCCCAAATAATTGGCTCCGCGGATAAGAAATCAATAAATATTAAAACTTTTTCATTTGACCATTCTATGGCGCTTGGCGACGACATAATTTTCAGTTTTGTCGTAAAAAAATGCCAAAACTGTGTATGCCTGCGTCTTGCGTGAGCGCTCGATGCGGACATAAAATATTAGTTTATGACTGCGACCGCGCGATTATGTGGCCAGCCACTCGCACTTATATTGCCGGTCCTTTGACTCACGCGCAAAAAACCGACGTGCGGCTTGACGAGTAATGTTGCCACACTACGTCTCTGCCTCTTTTCCTCGTTACTTCCCATGCCACTCGTCGAGTGTGTGGCATACGAGAAATTTTAGTGATCACGCCATATTGCAGACGACAGATAATACTTTTGTAATTAACAGATTATCACCGACATTATAAAGCCCGAGTGTACTATAATAAATGGTCACAAACAAAAAACGGTCGCCTTTAATCGGCCTCAAACCGCGTTCAGTTAAATAAGGTAAACATAGCCTTTTCCTTGTGCTATCACATGAGTAACGTGCCCGATGCATGTAACACAACTAGGTATTACCATGTGCCTAACTGCTATACGCATATCAGCTATTGATGGTATTTTATACCAAAAAGTCTTAGGGCGCCTTCAAATTAGTCGCACGACTTATTTATATGCATTTACAAAGCAGCGCTGCTCTTGCGCGACTAATTTGTAGGCGCCCTTACAGAATATTGTTATTGTAATGTAATAACTACTACTACTAACCAAAATAGTGTATGAAAGACAAACCTGTGGCTGTCAACCTACGCATAATTATACTTAAGAAAAAGCATATTTAACATATTTATTACAACATACTGACCTGCTTGCTCAACTCTGCCACCTTTGCTTGAAGTTTCTTCTTCTTTTGGTTCGGTGGCAAATCTGAATAATCCTCCTTTCCATCCATAGACATGTTATTCTGTAACGCAAGCAAACACTTAAAACCTCAGTCTTTACTCTTTGGCCAGTGCAAAATGCAACCATACACCACAAAATCTGCTAACTGTACTAAAATACCACCCTGTGACAAACACTTCGGAAATTATATCTAAATAAATGCTGAAAATATTTCCTTACATTATGTTTAGCCTTCAAAATGTGTTTCATAATAAACATGCTTTACAAATCTACGATCACTTATAAATTACTAAAACACCTTTTAATTCTGAATATTATTTAGAACCACATAACTCCATCAGGCTGGGGAGCCAACTGTCCGACGCTCCCGGAAAATAGTCTCTATCCGGTAAATGACAATCAAATAATAGTGACCTTGTTTAATTGAAGTACTACTTAGCTATAAAACTAAATATAATAAATACACAACCATAACAAGTATTTGTTTTGAAATATAAACACTACACAAATACTTAGTCACAACACATATTATACAAATAAATACAAACATGGAAATAGAATGCGAGTGCGCTGAAACAAGTGGAAGCCGTGCAGGCATGGTAAGTTAGAACAAGCGATACAAACCAATCAACTGTGTGTCAAAAAGAAAGTTTATTGGTCATTATCATGAAAAAATCACATTTTTCATTACTGTTTCATAAATAAATCAACATCATGCCATTGAGAACGATTTGTGAGGAATTTCACGCAAACGTTAATCAACAATGATTGATATACTGTATTGTTCAATCAATGCTGAAATTCAAATAAAAAAGATAGATATAGTGACGTTAATTCTATCTCAGCATTATGTTTAAAGAACATCCAAGAAAATACAAAGTGCAGCGTCAGATTGCTATGACAAGTGACACCGATATTATAGAAACACGAACATGCCTCACGTCTAATACTGAAAGGGTTACACAATCAAAACAAACGTTATCGTAGTAATAACAAACGACGTAACAAATGTTACAGGTAGACCAATAAACAGTCTCAACCACAGATATAGATAGACCTAGATAACGCAAGAGCAACTACTTCGCCTGCCTATTTTCGTGCCTAACTTACGATAAAAAATCGTATGTAAAAAAATAAAGTAAACGTTTCCTTCCATCGGTAAGTCATTTTGTGATTAATATTATGCGTAATTAATTTAAAAAAACCATTTTTTTTTAATCTAATACCCTCAGTAATACCTGGGAATACCAAATTTAGGAAAATTTGTTTTTCCTATCATTAACATTCGTATCACATTGTAACGTCCAAAAAATGGCACGCTTGTTTTTCATACAGATCGTGATACTTGCGTTATCTAGGTCTATCTATATTTGTGGTCTCAACACACAAAGCCGAATGCATCACGACTCGCGAGTCACACGGGACTGACCTTGATCGAGTTGCAGGCCTCGACAATCTTCTGTGGCAAGCGTTAGACGGCACGCGCGAGACGGGGGAGGCAAACAAACAACATTAACATGAGGGTTGAAACACACCGGACCAACCGGTCGCAACAAGCGAAATTATGTAGATGTATAATAATATGTAAGTGTTGACGAGGCAACGTAAAGTGTATGCTGGATGGTGGAACGTGGGTCGTAAAGTTTTTTTTTTCAACGTTATTTTATGAAGTTTTTAAAGCAGTATGAATGCGTTTGGTCATAACTCTACAACTAAGTATAATTAACCACACGACAGTCATATTTTAACTGGAAATCGCCCTTTATAGTACTGTCACGAAATTAAGGCGCTTAATTTTTAGTTTCAATTGCTGTTTACACAAGCAACTTTAAATTCACAATATATCACCATGACGGGGCCACAAATGCGTGCTAATAAAAGACCACACACCTTTAAGTCATAAAATAACGTAAGTATGTATATAATAAATAACATCCACAAAATGAAAAAAAAAAAGTAAAGTATTGTATAAAACATTGTATATGACGGTGTTATTCATAATAGCTTGTTGTTTTATCGACAGTAACAGAAGCTAGTGACTCATGCTTATGACTTACATCCCCACCACCGCGGGGCGACTTACTTTTTCCACATGACATGGCACCAACGCCGACAGCCAATTCAATATCAACAATTGGTTGTTATTTGTACCCATGTTAGGTAGGGATCGAAGAGGGATTGAAAGATAAAAATAAATTAGTACCTCCAACTTACACAACTAAAATAAAATAAGAACCTTACTGGCGTTTAGTCAGTGTTTTCTGTTTTCCTCATTCAATTGATTTGATTATAATAAACGTTTCATGACTATACGCCAGCTGTATAAATAATGAAAAAATGTAATAACATAAAAATGATATAACATCAAATCGTATTGCATAAAGTAAATAAAACACAGAACCATACCATGCATGTACGTAATAATTATTAAAAAAACTCATGACATTTAAGCTGTTATGAAACTGCCCATACATAATTTCAAGCGTACAGCACCATAACCTTATAATTCACTTTCGAAATAAATTGGACGTAAAATATGTTTGCCTACGATAAGATAGCAGATGCATGTAACACAATAAAATAATAATAATCTTAACTACATTATGAAGCCAGCATTAGATCCCCCACATATTATTACGCGCCACATTATTATTATACATGGCAGAATAAACTCATTATAAAACTGTGAGAACCTCTATCGAGACAATGCTGTCTTCAGTCTTCATAAAACATTGAATATGATAATATAGAAACATTGACTACAAGATACCTTCTATTGAATCTATCCATTGGTTACGTAGTACACAAACACAATCATCAAACCCAAAGCAGCTGTTCTTGTCGCACTTGGACATCATCAATAAGTTCATCTCACCTTATTGGAGCTGAAGATGGACAAGAGGCCTCCTCTCTTCTTGATCTTGTTCCCGGAGACAGTGCCCCGCGCCGCTGTGAGGTGGTTGTGTGGGTGGTGGTGGGTAGTCGCTGCGTCCGTGGTGTCGGCACCCGACGCCGTCTCGAAAGCGAAATCTTCGGGCGGCACGAAACCTGACTTATACCTGTCTATAACTAACTTTGTGTCCTGTAAAGATAAGTGCGATGTCATTAATTTTTAATTTTTAATGAACAAATATTCAAACGATGCCAAGAATTAATTGGCACTACTTTTTAGGTCGCTTAGTCGTTAGATCTCGATAAGCTATAAAATTCACCGTAACTATTATTGTAACCCATTTATTAGTTTAACGATCTTATAAAATGTTTAATATGCTGCTAATAAACTATTTTCTGTGTGAATCATTAAACAGTAAACTATGTATCATGAGAACATCACGACACATAAGTGAAAAGTTATTATTAGTATGCGTTCAGTTGATCAACAAACCATGCAATATGTGACACCAATCTTAATGTTATGTAAACTTAAAAGATGGCCACTACCAATAAACAAAATATACAATATTCATTACACGTGTTAAGCATAAGTGGATAATTACTATTAGAATTCAATAGTCAAATGCGTCGCAATATGAAGAAGAATGTAATTATCTTGAGTTTCAGTTTAGATTAAACAATCTCAATGAATCACTTTGTGTATAACGTAAGTCTTACCTACTTGTCCACGATATTAAGATCTATGCTATTTTTACAATGTATCACAGGACTTAAATTAATTGTCGTTAATTGTAGATCATGTTGCATTTGAATTGGGTTCAAAACCACGAAACAGTTTTGAGCACTATCGAACATTTGTTTTTTATTAAATTGTATGTTATATTTTTATAACAGATGCTCCGTGTGCCGCAACTTTGGAAGAATATTAAAATGGTAAACGAGTAGCTCAATGCCACTAAAGTTCTATCTTCTTTCTTATTTCTATAATATAACTAGCGACCCGACCCAGCTTCGCATGGGCCTATAGCCTTCCTCGGTAAATAGACTATCCAACACAAAAATAATTTTTTGAACCGGTATCTCCTGAGATTAGCGCGTTCAACCAAACAAACAAACAAACTCTTCAGCTTTATAATATTAGTATTGATAATATAATCTTACCTCTTTTTCATTAATACTATTTGCTGCTGTCTCCATACCGTCGAGACACTGCATGATTATTGGAAACACCTTCCTTTCTACGTCCACAGAACTCAACATGAAGTTCTTTATATTTTTTATTCTTTTTTCATCTAAGTCCTGTAAACATGAAAATTACTTGTTAAAAGAATAAACATGTTTCCGTATAAAATTATACGAAAATAGGGACGTGTTTTATGCATGTCTCTACCATTTGACCTAGTTGGCGTCACGCCAGAATGCACTATACGAAGTGGCTACACTGTGGGCCCAAAATTTGCCTGAATAACTTCAAACTCACACAATTACTCATGTTCACGTCCTGAAGAAAGCTACGACTCCTAGGGTGATTCCTTCAAGGTAACCCGCGAAATTAAAAAGCAGCGCTGTTTACATAAGTATTTCGATTAAATTATCATTTATAACATCAACGATTTCAATCAATATTTCGAGCTACCTGGAGGGGATGCTCCGTAATTTGTGAAAAACTAGTTACAACAGCGAACATCTTGTAATCATCATCATCATCATTTACAAGCACAATTACATAGTATTTACATTAATTAACGCGTTCAAATAGCATGCATTATAACTCAAGATTATTGACACATGCAATTAAGTAAGACAAATAATGTTCCTCTAATAATAATAAAAAACGTGTAAAAAAAACAAGGCATATTATAAGCATTATCGTTCGTGACAGCCCATCATTAGCATCGCAATTTATTGATTAGGTCGTCGTCCGTGTTGTGTTTCTACAAAATATTTTAGGATACGCGATAGATGTCGCAGATTGTATCCCAACGGTATTTTGTTACTCGAAACCAAAGTAAGATATTCAAAACTCAAAAGCGCTCTCAGGTGTGAATTATAGTTGTTCATTATGTTAACCTAAAAGCGCTGTAAGTTGTCATTCGACGCGTGTCAAAGAAATTAATCCTTTTCGATTACTTTATCTCTCGGTTATATGTTTTGTGTCAAATGTATAGATACCCAAAATAAATTGAGACCTAGCGCTTAATAAATAATTCAAACAAGACAGCCTAATCCAAACGCTGTCAAAGACCAAAAAAAGTTACCACCTAACCTATAGAAAAATAACAGAACTGCTCTGAGGTTTTTCTGATCAGGTCACTGCGGTGAAACTCTTTTCAGTCCTGTTTCAGGACTCCTAAACAAGAATAAAAACTCGACAGCCCAATCGTTCAATCAAAATCTGCTCGACAAAAAGCGTGTGATTGGATTGGCTCAACTCACAGTTAGGCCAGTAATCGACTGCCGTATTGACATGCCGTTGACTGATTTTGATGATGAAGAAAGATGTCGTAACTCACCTGTAACTGTTTGAAGACATGCGGCAATCGCTGCTCATAGTGTTGTCGCTGCGCGTCATTTGTTTTGCGCAGCTGATCCATGTACTCTTGCTTTGCGTCTTCACACGCTTGACTCCGGAGTTTCATGTTCGCTTTTTGTTTTTCCACCTCCGCTCGACTGTAAATCAAATTAATAAAATTGTATTGAAATTTTATCATTGAAAACGGATGAATCCTTCTAAATATAAATTGGTGTTGAGAACAATGTGAGACGTTGGCACTGACGGTCTATGTCATGCCGGCGAAGGAAAGACGTTCATATCTCCAGCAAGTGTCGTAAAAGGCGGACGGTTTAAATATAAAGCTAGTCGGTCAGCACTAGCCAGCAGCGTCTCCCTGATGACGCATTTTAATGGTTGTGTTCATTTACAAGCCTATTAAAAACAGTGGACGTTGAGTGATAGATATAAAGTAAGAGTTTCCGTCTTTACTCAATAAATATATCTTCTCTAAATTAACCAATTGACCGCAACGGGAACCGGCAGCGGTTTAACTGATGGTATCCATTTGGCACATATATCAAGTGAATCACATCTTATGGAGCTATTAAAGTTAGCTTCGTTCGAGTCCCATCATTCATGATATTTATTTTAAATTGAAAAAGGAAAATTGGCATGAATACTTCAGACACTGGCATGCTCAACCCCATAAGGTTTACCCTTGCTATTGTACTGTATTAAGTATTGAACCTATGCCAACACAATATTTATGAGGTCATGAATACTTATATGTCTTTGCTGCCAACCTACACACATACACACGACAATAAAATATTAATATTAACTAAACTATTTTGAACGAAAACAATGTAAAGAACTGCTGTACTTATTCGGTTAACAACGAAATCATTGTTAACATTGAAATAACACAGCATTAAAATTCGATTACCACGGCGTTTACAATTCGCTGTACACTTTACGCACTGTTTAATCAGCTGTACAATTTCTGGGTCAAGACAGCATTATCGGTGAAGTAAGTAGTATATTAGATAATCACCTCAGATTAAGGTCAGCATCTGCCTTTTGGAAGGTCTCTAGTGCTCGCTCCGATTCCCTGGCCGCTCGCTCGTACGACCTCCTCGCTCGCTCCAAAGAACCTATGGATGAGTTCAACACTCCCATTTGTTTTGCACCTTCGTTTAAATGTTGCTGTAATTAAACAAAACATTCGTTGATATAAAGGAAACAAAACAGTTTCAAGGAAGACAATCAAGATCAGAGTTATTCAAATCCCATGATTCGATTTTGAATTATAAGCGACTCGATGTAGTCATGTTTATTTTTAGAATCCACGCATTAAGGTACCGGCTATGCCATGCCGTATTGTGGCGTCTCAAAAGTATGTTCAATGAAATGGATGTAAAATAGAAGTTAGCTGTATAAAGACTAGAAACTTTAACAAAATGTATTCATCATACAACACCTCGGAGCACTGATAACATTAGGTGATAATTAGAGCATAAATGTAGACAAAGAAGTCTACGTGACGATTTCCGTTGACATATTATCCAGAATAAAAACAAACATGTGGTTTTTCTCTTAGTTACTGCAGTTTTTTATCATACTACCAGTAGCCAAGCCATACGTGTTAATTATATTTTTCCTTAATAAACATTAGGTATTATCAATAATTTCTGCACGACCAATGCAGGAAACATTGTTGTATTTTTACCTCGACTGCAAGGAAAGGGTTATATACTGAACCTATTGCTGCTATATATAACTCTGTGTTCCGCAAAGGGGTAGGCAGAGGTATCCACATATCGTCAGATAAGTTTAAGTCTCATAATGGAGCGAGAGTCAAAGCAGGCACAAATCCACACTTCGGCCTGCTAATAAAAAAACAACCATCTGGAGAAACTCAATAAACCGGCCCTGGGTTTTTGACCCAGAAACTCAATTTTAGAAGTCGCGTATGCTAGTTCTAGATCAACGAGGAAGTCTAGATTCTCGAATGATAATTTACATAATTAACTTTTTTGCAAAATTCGAAATAAAATAATTAATGATTTCACACCTTCCTTTCTTCTCGCAGCTCCTTGGCGAGTAGATGCAACTCTCGTACTACATTTGACTGTAGGTTTTCTGCGACCACTTCTCGTTGGCCCGCGAAATCGTTTAACTCTTGAAGTAAATGCTTAAATGCTTTGCACGCCGTATACCTAAAATTTGAATGATTGTTACTCGTTGTTACAGGCAGTAAACATGCAGTTAGTTTTATGGGGCAATAATAATAATAATAATAATATGTGGGGACATTTTCACACACGGCAATGAAAGATTTGTAGCTAAATGTTTCATTAAAATGTCCAATAATGACAAAACTAGCATGTAAGTAACTCTGACATTTTGAATTTATGTGATACTGATTTAAAGTTTCTAGGAGCTTTTAAGTTTACATCGATATCAATATATATTATGATATCAATATATAGGTCAGTTCATCATTCAAGTACTTTGAGCCGATATTTGCGAATAGGTGTCTGCAGTGCACAAAATATTATGCAATGATTTTATAGCCACATAAATTAAGCGACACAAATAAACAAGCGTAAAAATGCTTGGCTGTACGATTGGTGTGCCCCATTCAGTTTTCCGATAAACTGAAACCGCCTTAGGTTTACTCACGTGGCATTACTCATACATCATGCAATCCTACACTATAACTTTTCAGTTCTATGTTGATTTTACTATTCTTTTTATCTTTGGCGTTATAAAGTTTAGATTAGCGATGAATCAACGTCCTTGCATTGGAAAGTTCAGGTATTTGTGACGCCTGGTGTGTAAATAAGACGTTCGTGGAAAGAACTGCATGATTCATATCCGAATCCGGCGGCACGAATCTCAATAAAATTGTAATACTCACTGGTATTCATCTTCTTCTTTTCTTTTTGGTTGATAGTTTTTGACAAGCCTCCTGTAAAACACAAATTAATTTAAATAATCAGTTACATTAAACATTAGGCCATTATTGCGATAAAATAATAATGCATAACACGGCAATATAAAAACAAAGTCTATAATTCGCCTTTAATAATCGCAATCGCAACAGTTATCTTTATTTATTTGTAAGATAAAAATGTCTTAATACCAGTGTATCATCTTATCGCGAAATGCATCAAAATCGCACAAAAAGCTGTTTTATATCTTTCTATTATTAGTAGCCATAAATATAGCACGTTGAAGCGTGTGTTGAAATTTAAATTGTATTTTTGCTTAAATGGATTAATTTGTATTTGCATTTTTATTAATGGGTTTAGTCACCTGAGTTTTCCTGCATATTCTAATTCGATAGCACACCTCTCCTTTACGAAGTTTCCATATTTGTCTAAAAAATCAATTCCTTTATGTGTATGGGCGGCTAAGTTATCATATTGATCCTGTGAACAAAGAAAAACAATATTTATAATTACGATACTCTCAACTTACAGTGTCATACATAGATTTTACGAATACCTAATGTATTATACATGTATTAATTTAAAATAATGTCCTGCAAAACAATGAAATACCGTATGATTATTAAAGTCAGAGGAAACGGTTGGCGATAGTAAGCTACGCAGCGGGAAGCTGACGAGTAATACCGATAAGTGCTATTGTTTAACTTTAAGGTTATTCATTCTAATTTTTACTTTTGAAATAATAAATTAGTCAGTTTAGCAGAGCTTCTCTACTTTTCCTATACAATTTAAGGCTGTGATAATTATGATTAAGTATACCTAATCCAATGTCATTAATTGGTGTATTTCTACTAAAGGCCTTCGCATTCCCACGGAACGACGATGATGAGGCGGACGTGAGGATGCGTGCTGTGATGTGCACACGACTTCCCAGTCGCCCTTGACTCTTCAGCTACATAAGCCGAGTGCAACGACATCACTCTTACATTAAACACCTTCAATTTTAAAACCTCATTCCTGCATACCTCATTAATATTGCATTATGACTTAATGTGAACAACATAATATACTATAGCTCCAATGTTATACGCTCGAACAAATAACGGACGTGATAATATTTGGCGTCTAATAGCATTAATTGAATGCGTAGTGTCACTACTCGGCTGCAATAAGCGTTTTATACTGGACGCATAATATGAAATGTGAATAGAATATTTTTAGACATGACTGTGTCTCGCAAACATTTAAATTAAAAAAAGTTCTAAAACACTGGAACGGTGGCCGTTTTGTCCTGTATGGAGAGAGCAAACTCTGTTGATAAATTAATTAAAGCGAAGTGGGACAATAAAGAAATAATAGATGAGCAAGAATCTATTGTACGTTGCTTTGAACAGACTAGGTATATATGTTACAGTCAAAACTCTTAGCCAGTCAAAACTACTTTTGACTGCAGAAATCAGTCAATAGTACTTTTGACCGGTTTAAATTTATCATTAATACTTAGAAACCTATTAGGTTGGTAGGTTTTTATTGGCCCGTTTAAAACTTTTGGTTTGTAGTGATTCTTATAATTAGGCCGTTCCGTATTTTTGTTTTTGTAACGCAAACGCGTTTTATAAGGTTGGTTGTGTAAGGTTTTAATATTAAGGGTTTTGACTGAAGCCAGTCAAAAGTAGTTTTGACTGGTTAAGAGTTTTGACTGTATCATATACAACGACATTAATTAATGTGTTTGTGTTTTGTTCATCTCAGTGTTCATTCGAATTCGCACTAAATTAGAGTAGATATAATCAGTTTATGGCATACAATATAGTTTATGTCAAACGAAAACACCAAATAAACTCAACAATCTTGACATGTAGAATATACTATCGTTATAGGTGAAAATTCCATTTAAAATTGGTGTTCTCATATTTTATAAGTAGTTACGCATGTAACGGCATTTAAACAACATGTCTGAGACTTAGTATCATGGCAGAGAGCATAGACAAAAGTGTTTCTTATGATAATATGCGGTCTATACAAACCAAGAAATATACCGTTGCGTTGAAAAGCCTGTCATTAGTGTTTTACCTTCGAGATATTAAACGTCAAATATGAATAGCCGATTTATTGGCCACGACTCCACGAGTTATGTAGTAGGCAGCAAATTAAAAACATATCTTTATCCGATACTTATGAACTTGACTTGCAGAATGAGGTACTTGACTCCTATTGAGTGAAAATGATTGTGTATTTTATCAGTAATAAATTATGAATATCACTTTACAGTTAAGAAATGAATGTAAGTAGTAAGTATGTATATCGTTGTGGTATAGGTACATAAGTGCTATTACAATAGTCACGCAAAGTATACAATAGTTAATAAGGTTGTGTGATGGGTCGGGGTCCGTTAACCCTGATGCTGGAGCGACATCACACAAGTCCGTACGAAGACAACGATAGAGTGGCGCAACTGGACGTGGGAGAACCTGATTTGTGACACTGACAATTGTGATACGATTGGTGTACCTTTTAGTGCGAAACATAATCCGCACATTGCACAATTACATTAAAGATTACTCCCAAAATTACTCTAGTCATAACTGGAGTAATTTACTTAATTAAGAGGAACAAGAACGTATTGTGTGGCACAGTGCCAGGAACAATTTCGGTTAGACGTATAAAGAGTTTTGCAAGTTTGTGCATTCAATGCTAATACAGAAGACAGAGACTACTTCGTTAACTAAAAACGGGACATAATATCAAAAACACTATACATCAGCCTTGTCGTTTGATCTTAATGGACTTGGACTTAGTCTTTTCAATCTTTGATATTCGTGAAACAGATAGCAAGTGACAAATTTCCAAGAAGTATTGGATGGACGTGTGGCCGAGGTGCTACACATAAGTGTGGACCAAAAACATTAAAAAAAAAAAAAGTCGGTAAGCTTTGGCTTGGTAACTTCATAAACTAAAAACAAAGATACTTATTTTTCAACCGACTTCAAAAAAGGAGGAGGTTATCAATTCGTCTGTATTTTTTTTTTTTTTTTTTTATGTTTGTTACTTGATTTCTCGGGACTGGGTGAACCGATTTTGATGATTCTTTTTTTATTTGGAAGCTAGTGCTTCCCGTGTGGTCCCATTTTAATTTGGTCCAGTTCTGACCATGGCATCCATGAGAAAACCGTATAAGTCTTAAATTTGCATTAAGTATGTGCGCGATTTGTTACGCGATTTCTCAGGCAAACGTAAACCGATTTCGAAAATTCTTTCTTTTATAGATAGGGTATGCTTCAGGGGTGCACCCACATAAATTTTATCGAAATTGATTCAGCACTTTTTGAAAAATCAACAAATACCCAAAAATGTTACATAGACGACGTTTTAGTTTCATCAATCTTTGTAGTAGTTAACTTTCAATCTCTTCTTAATAGATTTGGATGAGAAGGAGGTACTAAAAAGCGGAAAATAAAAAGCTTTTTACAAAAAAGACAACCGCCTTCAAAAAGTGAAAAATAACTTTAGCACAGAACACACATTGACTTTAGTTTCGAAATTCAATGTGTGTTCTGTGCTAAAGTTATTTTTCACTTTTTGAAGGCGGTTGTTCTTTTTTGTAAAAAGCTTTTTTAAAGGCGTTTTTATTTTTTTGCTTTTTAATTGTATTGTATACTCCATACAAAATAATTCGTGTACCTACCACTTGCTATCTACTAAACATACTATGTAAAGATGACAACATCGCCAACGTAGTGGATTAAAAGCTTATTATTGAAGGTAACTGAAAAACAACTCTTCTCAAGCAAAGTCAATAAAATTTATATGGAAGCACCACGCAGTCTTTCTCCACCAAATGAAAAAGAATCAGGTAAATCGATTCAGTGGTCACGGAAAATCGGCGTACATAAAAAGCGTACATATAAATAACCTCCTCCTTTTCTTGAAGTCGGTTAAAAAGGCGGTTGGTGGGCGGCGACGTCGGGGCAAAGGAATGCGCACACGCAATGTTTAGACCATGATCGCAGTCATCAGTATGCAGAGCACACTCAGCGCGGTTACCGACACGTGTTCTACCGACTACCTTGGCTAATTACTATGATTCAAATTCATATTTGACAGTCGATACGTGTCAATTTACCATTTGAATACACATGTGTTTTTTTATGAGATTTTATAACTAGCCATTGTAGTAAATGGCTATGTATTATTATACACTTTATAAAACAATAATTCTTAATATAATCATTAGAACAATAGAATCTGTACTCTGTAATGCAGATTAAATCAATAATTGCACTTATATATTTATATACTTTCATTTAACAAGTGCAAGCCTTCAACAAGATTTCTATTGTTTAATCAGTTTTCATCATTTATGCACATGTTGATATTTCTTCTTGATATGCAAAACCGGCGATTTAACGACTTCGTTCTATATATTTTTTTGTCTAATTTATATACACAATGTGTATGTTCGTATGTCATTATTTGGCAGCCGGGGCGGGTGTGTAAGTGAACCTGACACAGCGTTCGTGTATAACAGAGGTACACTCGGGACGACCCGGGTCGACGCCATCAATACTCGGTAATTGGCAAGTCTGTTCCCGCGACAATCAAATATTGTCATAGCTACACAATGTTCATAAAAAAATCAGTGACACGCTAATCTGAGCCGTAATCGTTGTACAGATCGTTCTATAATTTATCGATCTTGACACTTGACACACACACACTGATAGAAAGCTACTTTATTACTGAATGCCATACGCTATGTTTTATTGTATACTTGACATACAAGCTGGCGAATTTGCTCTAGTTAAGTTGATCTAATAAGTTCATACAAATTATAGTTGCCATTTCCGAACGTATGGACTAAAAACAAACCGAAGTCCAAGAAAAAACTAATTTGACATCTCTAATTTAGTTCTTATCTGTCGTCGTCCTCCTTTTCTTCAGATGCCTGGCAGTAAGAGATGACAATTGCCTAATTTTAGTTTAGTTTGTGAACAAGAAAATCGGCGCCAATGACATACTTACGAGAATTTGAGAGTTGAATACAAGCAGTAGTCCTAGTTGTTGTTATTTTGTAGTAGGCCTGATTGTGGACGAATATGAAAACCGGCTGCTGAATCAAGCTGTTTAGTTAGTGTGTTAATAATTATATTGTTAACTATAATCACAGAATACTTAATAGTACTACGTACAGAAGGGACACTCCCTTCCCCGCGCTATATCAGATACCGCACCCTCACCCCGCACTTACAGGGGCTAACCGCCGACTCTTTAGCCAGGGCGCTCAAAATCGTAAGAACTGCAGCGCTGTAGGTACTGCTGACACAAACACACAATTTTGCGATTTATTTTGTTTTAAGTTTTATTTATTAGTTTTAATCTCGATGATTCATTTATTTTCCAAGTTTTCGTCGTTTTATAATAATACAATTAAAACTTCCGTAATAATAACATACCAACATTACCAGCTATTAATATTGCTCTCTCTCTTTATTGTCTTTGTTATGTACTTATGTACGTTTCTTTCACGTTCTATTCATTCTTGGAATTGAAAAGTAGTACCTACCCTACGCACTAACTTTGTCGCGTCGCCCCATTGCGTTGCCGCGTAATGGTACGGGGCGATCGTGAATTCCATATTTTATAATTAGGTACCTTAATTTACCATTATTGATGAATAAATAAACCTCTTTAGCTTTACATAATAAATATTATAATATTACTTTTATGTCATTACAAATCCGAGTATTCATAATCAAATATCATTTATTTTATTTATTAGAAATAAATAATTGACCGCTCGGACAAGATCACTTCATAATAATGCTCGAAACGTTCGGGTAGTTCCGTCGTCGTTCGGTTCGCCCGACGCAAAGCACTGCACTTTTATTTTGTACGCCACGACATCGACCTCCAACTGATTCAACCCTACTAAAATTCACGCACACATTTGCACGTGTACAGACGTCATTTGGTTTTGTAGTAGTAATAGGTAATTATTTTGCAAGTTTTGTATGAAGTGTCCGAGGTGTGCTATAATATAACGAAACTGCTAACGGGTATGGCAAATGACCTTGCGTTCTAGGTATCTGAACGTCTCACCTGAATGCCAATGTCACACACACCACGACAGGTGTATCGTATAACGCGAATGGTTTACGAGATTATAATCTCGTATATATCTTACAGACCAGTTGTACAGATGTTGTGAAGAGCTAAAAGAATGATGGATAAATAAAAACACTACATTTATAATTATTGATGCAGGGAGTAGCTGCTCGTAACTTTTCTCATGCATTTTGCACCACAATGACTTCCGGTAATGTATCGAACTCATTACTGGAACTGTGGACGGCGGAGTCATACCGGGGACCGGAACAGTCTGGGTCGGCAAAACAGATTCATTTGTTTGATCGAATGGTCGTCCGCCGATGAGTCACAGTGGAGGAACGCCCTGGCCCTGTCCTTTGCTGATTAGCACTCATTACTCATCGTTAGTTAATCAGATAACAAATCCTGCACGACTAGATAAGATTAGGTAAAGTATGTGTACATGGTAGTTTATGCATAAAACTTTGTACACATTCTTAGAAACCAAATAGTTGTAAATAATAGTTTGTAAAACAATGGTGAGTTAATTGCGTTGTAGATTTTTTTCAATTCCAGGCTATCCCTAACTAAGACCAATAAAGATTATTGGTCTGAGATTCCTAACCCAATTATTTTTATTAAATTTATCAATAATGCCTTGCTATTAGTTGTTAAAAGTAAGTATAGCTAAAGTATTGCGTTTAATATTATGGATTTTTTGCCATGACTCAAATAATTATTACGACCTAAGAAAATTACTTCTATTCATAATACATTTAGAGACCGTAAATAATGTACGTTTTATATTACACTAGCTGATGCTCGCGGCTTCGCCCGCGTGGATGTCAGTTATCGCAACCAAAAGTAATCAGAAAATTTTGATCCCGTTCCCGTAACCCGTGGGAACCTATTTCAGGGATAAAAGGTAGTCATGTCTTATTCCAAGCTATAATCTATTCCTGTACCAAATTTCAGCCAGATCCGTTCATCCGTAAGAGTGTTATTGAATAACAAGCATCCAAACATCTTAACAAACTTTCACATTTATAATATTAATAAGTACGAGGCGCTTGAATGTTATTCTCGCGTCCGTAATTTTTTGAGATTACTCCTACCTAAGACATTCGTTTCAATTACCTTTATGGTGTACAAGAGTGAAATAATGTCCATGAAATGCTTAAAGCCCCAACTTACATAAAATGATAAGGATTAATTCCATATTTGTGTTAATAGCTTTCCAAATACCGCTTTATAATTGCCCATTTTTAAGTATTAAAATGGATATTTAGGTAGTATGTTATTCTTAAGAGATAGACATAATATGCCATCGCGGACATTTCTGTACACCTATTATTATCTCAAAGGGTTTAGACAGCGTTTTCGTTGAAAGCTCCCAGACGGCTTATTTTTTTCCGACACCAACAAATATCATGATATTTTAGCCATGTATAAAAAAAACTTGACAAATTATATACTAAAACCGTCCTCGAGAACCACTCTATCCATTGGTGAAAACAGCATGAAAATCGGTGCAGGAGTTTTTGAGTTTATCGCGAACAGACAGACAGACAGGACAGACGCGGCGGAGGACTTTGTTTTATAATATGTAGTGATTATAATAAAGAAATGTATGTAACATACATTTCTTTACTATAATCACTAAAAGAAACCAAAAGAGATAAGTATCCATGTCGCCGGGAATAGTTGAAGTTTACTAAGAAACCAGTGGAGGCTTTCAAATGAAATTTAATTAAATCATTCAATTGTTTATTCTGTATTAATTGTATTTTATTTTATTTATAAACACCCATAGGTTTTTAAGTAAACTTCAACTATTCCCGGCGACATGGATTATCTCTTTTGGTGATCGTACATATTGATTTATCGGAATTATCAAGAAAACAACACTGCAAAAAACTTCACATATACCTAATCCATGGAAATGCTTTGGAACAAATTATTATAATTTGAACAAGGTTTAATAAGAAAGTCTAACTTATGTTTATTTTTATTAATTATATTAATTAATAGCTATTTTAACCAGTACCTAACTAAACAAGTGGAATGCGAAAAAAACGGTAATAAAAGACTAGTATTCAATATTATCAATAAAGAATTGAGACCAGACAAACTTAGCCTACGCCTAATTAATAAAAAAAATAGCATACAGTGAGAGTTTTGTAACCTTGGGAGAAAATATGCTTCTATTTACAATGTTAAATTTTCATTCTTAGTAACCGCACTTCCACACTTGTTTGTTATTGTTTTTTTTTTTTTATGAAAAGTATACAGTTAGTTACTTCCATCAACTGTAATTATTAAAGACTTTCCTTTGAAAGGACTACTAACCCGTGCTTTGTTTTTATACAATAACTAGCTGACCCAGAAAACGTTGTTTTGCAATAAAATTTGAAAAAAAAAACTCAGACCTAACACGAAAAAAAAAACATAAAAATCGGTCAAGTCGTTTCGGAGTTCGATAACAAAAACTGACACGAGATTTTTATATATTAGAACTATTTGGTTCAAAAGGACTAATTTGCTGTCAATGTATTAGGTTATAGGGGGAACCGATTCGACTACGATAAGCCGTTCGCAGTGATACACATAAAATAATAGAATTAACCGGTTTATTCTAGGCAAGCGTGCTCCATCTTAGGCCGCATCATCACTTAAGATCAGGTGAGTTGCGGCCTAACGCAAGCCTATAACAACATTAAAAAAAAAACACATTTCGGCAGGGTTTTTTTTTAAAGCCCGTATCAAAAACCCTATCGAAAACCCTTTAAAAGGCTTACGGAAACGCTCTCTGGTCTGGTAAATAACAAATTAGGAAAGGGTAATCATTAAATTATTTATTTTATCAACTACAAGAAAAGAATTAGTACATATTTTAAGTGAATGCGAAACAATTACGAAGCGAAGCAATTGCTTAGGTAATTTAATTTCGCATGATTCTTGAATTATATCGTTTTTATCGTTATTGGAAATGAGGAATGTGAATTTCGTGATTTGCTTTTCTTTTCCGTCTTTCCATTGTTTGATTGAATGAACACAAATATTATGATTTGCATACATTTAATATTATCGATCCAAAACGATAGAAATTTTAAAAGAAAGTGAAAGTAGAAAAGGCATAAGCTCATAGTTTACGAATCTCAGGCTGCCTTACTATATGCGTAGCTAACGGCTAAGTTACGTAACTATTTCTATTTAAATAGTAGATAGCGCCAAAGTTAAGCCAATAGTAGCTGCTCACACGATCCTATTGGTTTATATCATACACATCCATCACTACGCAGCCTAGCACATTTCTGTTGGATTGGCAAGGCAGCCTCATTAACCAGCGAACGATAAAAAGTACACCCTGTACAATAAACCGGTCAAGTGCGAGTCGGTCTCACACACGAAGGGTTCCGTAGGTACCACCATACAACATCTAATACTACTAGTTTGATGTTAATTTGCGTTCCACTTAGTTTATAAGTTTTTGCCCTGGCTGGAGGCCCTAAAAGTCACTTTTAAGGCACCACAGGATTGTCCGGTTAAGCAGTAACCAACCCTCAGGTTGAACTGCGAGATGCCATACAGAAAAAAAAAAAAAAAAAAAAAAAAAATACCTCGCGTTCCTGTGAAAAAGTGTTTTGAGTTTTGACAAACAGACGGACGACTAACGTATCGTGACATGATTCTATAACTTCTTTTTTCTTTTTGTGTTTTGGAATCCTAAAAAGACATTTAATAAATAAAAAATTGTTCGATTAAGTTTAAAAATATACCCATTTTGAGAATTTTGCTATCACCATACAATCGTTACCAACGCTACAACCATTAGCATTAGGCACGAGTCAAATTAAAAAAATACAGGAATCGAGTCCCCCATAGCACACCTAGGGTTACCAGATGGCCGGGAAATACGGGAAAGTCCTGGAATCTTCCATCTTCAATATACTAATGCTTGTTGCATTAGTATATTGAAGATGGAAGATTAAACACTACTTAACTTACTAAAACACTTACTTAAATCTTCTGAAAATATTTAAGTTGATAAAAAAATGCATACAATTGATATGATACGTACCTGAATTGTGTTTAATTATCGAATCTGACCAATTTTAATCTATGTATATTGTGGTGAGAAAATAAAGTAGATTGATTGATATGAAAGAAATCAGAAGACTTGCCAAAGTAGACTTAATGATCTTCAGTCAAAATTTTCACAAAAAAATTAAAAATCTTACCTTGGATAGGTACTACTTTCTCACTTGATTACGCAACTCCACGTTAATAGTAAGACTTATGGCCAAATACTCAAACGAAGTCTCGTGCCGTCTCTATCACTTTATGTCAGTGACTGTGACAGTACGAGACATAACGGCTTAAAATTAAGTAATGTTTCAGTATTTGGCCATTAGTTCTCTTTATAAGTCTCAGCCTTTAGAGCCTATAAAATATATCTTGATTATTTTTTATATTTCGTATTGCTAGATTACCTTCATTGTTTTCACATATAGAAGCAACAAGAATAATGTAAGCAGTATTTTGTAAAAACTTGATTTTAAAAGAGTGTCCGTGGAGTTTCTTGCTCGTTCTTCTCCATAGAGACCTACCCTACGTTTTGGAACGAGCAACTAGCTTCAACTTTCTGACTAACTGACCGATACCTTGACAATTCAAAAGTGCCTGTAAATGGTTTAATTGAAATAAATTCTTTGACTTTGACATTATAAGAAGGACCTACCTACCCACTTTTATTTTAAGGCATAAAAAATGTAAAATATATTTTATTTTCAACTTACTACTTATTTGAATTTCAATTTCCTTTAGAAATACTAAAATAGGTCCTAGTAACTTTAACAGTTTAATTTGGAATTTGACTTGTGTAACATGAATTTGTAATCCCAGAAATGTCCAGGAAAAGATAAGTCTGTATCTGGCAACCCTAGCTACGCCAGTAAGGTGCGGCCCTTTCATACACCAACATACGGTGTACAAGTTCTGCTCTCACTTTATATAATTGAAGTAGACTTGCATAACGATCCACTACAGGTAAGGTGACATAATTTATATCCATAATACGACAAATGCCAACCGAACCTGGATACTTACACTTTCCAATACCAGTTTTGAGTTCGGCTTTGGTATAATTAATCAAGATTGAAAATGTAAACAAATACGTATGTTGTAACATTAATTTCGGTGGTTTATGTAAAACATTTAATACGTTCTGGCCATTTATCTTCATGGTCTGCTAACTAACACCATTCACTAAGCCGAATTGAACGTTTACATCCATATGAGTTCATGAACCTCTAACTATACACAAGTTTCTTTTAGATTAGAATGTCAACCTACATACTGATTGTTATGTTATCGCAATGATGTTTAAATTTAAAAACTAATTTGTAAATGTGTTGAAAATCCTAATGATGAATTGATGACACAGTTTAAGTTTGTTTAACTATAACTAAATGTGACACATGCGCTCATGTCTTTGTGTCTCATAATCTCTTTAGACTATTCACGCTATAGACTGCGGTTTATAATAAATAATAAGAAACAATAATTTAATAAGGATCCTAAAAAGCAAAACCAAAACAAATACGACGACAATTACAAATAGAAGCACTCAAAGCAATAATTGGCTGATAAAGGTTCTTAGAAAGCAATGTGAATTAATTTAGAAACAATTTACGACCGTTATCTCAAATTGATATGATAATCTGACATTTGAAGAGAGCAGTGAATGATAACAGGATTTCAAAACTCTGCCGCTTCATTCAATAATGTGAACCGTCATCGCCAGCAAGAATAAACTTATAAGGGTGAAATTACAATAAAACCTGACGACTTCCTTTCAGAACGTTTCACATTTTATTAGCAGTCTAAACTCGGTTCGCGTTCGGTCTAAGCGAGGTGGAATCTATATTGGTAGGTGTGAGTCACGATGATGACGTCATAGGGTGTCGGGGAGCGCACCCCGCCTGCGTCACCCTGCGTGACTCAATGTCGCGCCCCCGACCACTCGCCTTGAGCCAGACAACCGCTCAGACACAAATAAATACAAATTGATATTGAATCAAACTACTACGCAACATTATACTTAGCAGAATATCCAAATTAATCTTAAGTCAGGCTCAAAAAAACTGGGACCGTACGACGAACCTGTTTAAAAGAGTTAAATCGTTGACGAGTCGTTCATTCGGTTACTCTTACGGAGCATCTCAAACTATTGAAGCTGAAACCCAAACGTAACGATAACTTTGAGTGGATTAGCCTTATCATTTTGGTATCCGATACGATCTGAAAACCCTTTCCAAACTGTTAACTAACTACTTCCCTTACCCTTCATGGTACATGGATTTTAAATAGGTTCTGAAAGAGTTATTAACCCGTTCATTAAAATAAGGGTTACCGTTCACAATACATATATGATTGGGTTCAAAGGGTAACGAATTCGTTGATAAGCCGTTCATAATGTAACATTACATCGTTAGTTTTTTTTAACTGCAAAAGCCCTGTCAATATATTAATAACCTTTTGAACGGCTAACCGATATGAAACTCAAAATAAGTTATGATCAATATATTACCATGTGTCTGTGTGTGTCTGATTTTACTTTAAAAATAACTTTAATCTTATATTTTTGTTTGATTTCCGGCGTTATCAATTTAGGTTACGGAAGATC
This sequence comes from Charanyca ferruginea, assembly GCA_947361185.1. Classification (NCBI taxonomy): domain Eukaryota; kingdom Metazoa; phylum Arthropoda; class Insecta; order Lepidoptera; family Noctuidae; genus Charanyca; species Charanyca ferruginea. The sequence continues at coordinate 10,698,999 of OX376059.1, read as the reverse complement.
AACATTCTATTTGTTTGTATTTTTATTCACTGATATGTTAAGCATAAAAGCGAGAACCGTAGTACTAACCTGTTTAATAATAATTATGCACTTTTAATAATAATGAAATAACGTAATTATTAAACTGAATCGTGAGTAATTCTCAATTATTAAATAAATAATATTTGGTACAGTATTTGTGGGTTTATGCATTAAACATAGCTTACATGCAGAGCTTTCTTTTTATGAAGGCACATTCTCCATAAATAAATGTAAGTCACGTTCCAAAATACTTCAACGTATACAATTTCACTTTCATCTTCACTAACAAAATATAAATTAACTTGCACAATACTCAATAGGACCAGTATATACTTAGAAAACAGCTGATTCTTCAAATTAAGAGACCAGGTTTATTTGCGACATTGTTCTGATCGTAAAATCATGCAACTCGAGTAGCTATTTCAATCTTATTCGGTATATCGATTTCCAAAACATTTCATCATTCAATTGGGTTAAAGTTTGCTCACACCTACGTAAACGAATTACACTACATATATTAAATTTAAAAGTAGATATTTCACCACAATAGCCGTCGACATAGATATTCACAACACATCATAATATACAAACAGTTTTGAATTGTAAATGAACGAACTAGAAATGGAAAGCTGCATAGATAGGAGGTCTAAAAATCTTTAATTTTGATAATATTGAAGAAAATATACATGGATACTTGTTTCGAATAAAAACCACGACATGTAAAGCTAAAGGTTGTACGTTGTTTCATAGCTAATAGTTTTATAGAATTTCGTTTCACATAAAAAATTTCTAATAATTTCGTTTCATAAAATAATCAATACGCAGAATACTTATGTACTTTCAAGATTATTAAATCATTGATTTTTGTTTTACATAAAGTTAATTGTTAGAATAATCATATCATAGAATAACAAATCAAATATTCTTTATCCTTACATGTATTTTTTTTATTTAATATAAAACTTATTACCAAGAATGGGGAGTCTCAGTTCTAACCAAACATACTGCGCGTGCGTGCAAGCAAGCATGCAGCATGCAAGCAAGCATGCAGCGTGCAAGCAAGTATGCAACATGCAAGCAAGCATGCAACGTGCAAGCAAGCATGCAGCGTGCAAGAAAGCATGCAGCATGCAAGCAAGCATGCAGCGTGCAAGCAAGCATGCATCATGCAAGCGAGCATGCAACATTCATAGTTTCTGTCACGGCTCCGGCGTTTCGGGGCTCCGGCGGTCCCACGCGAGCTTATCGTTGCAGATGGTATTCACGCTCACCACCGCAGCTTCGGCTTGCTGGCCGCGGCGGCGGGCGTTAAAACCACCTGCTCCTCAGCTCGCGGGCCGCCTCGCCACTCCACGCCTACGCAGATTTAAACTACATTCTAGGTGTAGGGCAGACAAGACTACGTGGAGTCGGTTTCGCAGCGATTCGTTTCTGTCATTAACTTTGGTAGCACAACATATTGACTTTTTAAGACAACATTTTTGTTTTGTCTATTTATACCTATCTATACATTTTCGTTGAAATAAATTCCATGGAAAAATACAACAAACAAAAATTAATTCTACTTTTTGATAAGTTTGATAAACAAAAAAATGTGATTAAAAATTCATTGAATTGTGTTTCTGTAAAATATTTTTCATTGAAATAAATAGTCTTTGAAACAGTAATACCTAGTAGAAATAAAAATACGAGAACCAAATATTATGTGAAACATTTTCTGGGAAACGAAATTCTATGAAATTTCAGTCTGCGAAACAAGGGGACACCAAAGCTAAACCTTGCAAAAGACTTAACAAAACGTGCCATCATCACGCGGGCCAGCCAGCGCCTTCGTTATTTAATTCAAATCCAACAAGCACGTACGATCTTTTATGGTCGTAACTTTCGGTACTTTCTACATTTCACTGTTTTTGTTGTTTACACGTACCTATACAATATGCAATTCAATAAAAATATGTAACTTGTTATCAGAATCCGAAGTGTTGTGCATAAGGTCCTCGGTAATGGTCAGTTTCTTCTTTTCTTCTTTGTTAACTCATAAATGGTTGGTTTGGTTAAGTTGCAAATTAAGTGGGTACCACTTGCTTTTAAAGAAATGTTTTAGACATTTACTAAAAATACCAGCTACATTGGCTAGGTTGTTATGTTTAAGCTATGGATTGTACCTTTTTTAAAGTTTATAATACGAACTCACATTAGCTCGGCTTTTGTTTAGATAAGTCATAAAACTGAGGCTAAATACCATTTTGAACCAGAAAGCCACGTGAATGTTGACCATACGTGCAGGGAGGGACCCAATGTTGATGGGTAAAAGTGGTGGAAAGCAGCTCTCGCTTCGATAGAAAGTAACGCGAGGACACAGTTTCTCATTAAGTAAATAACTATGATACAAAAATTTCATATTTTCACAGAACACTGTACCAACTAAATAAATTATAATATTATATCAGCCATAAGAACTAAATATGGGCAACCAGAAAATTAACGTTTATTAGTAAATTGTTCACGGTGCATGCACGGACAAGGCCTTCAAAACAAAACAGTTAAGTTGTGAAAGTCGCACACGAGATCTGCGAGGTGCAACGCCAAAACTGTGCCAAATACAGCCGTTCTATTACATAAGGAGCGATCGATTTGTTACAAAATCAACTATTACAAGTTCGGTTACCAAAGAAATCAAATAATTTATTTATTTATTTATTCACACAAGGCAACTGCAACAGGTGACAAACACAAATATGAGAAGGTTCACATTATAAGATTTGACCTGATTATCACCCATTATAATATTATTAAATAATATAGTAGACGAAGAAACCAATGATTTAAATGCCATTATATGCATAATATGTAAAGAAAACTTAACGAAAATAACAAATTAATTATTTGTATTTTGAAATAATAAACACGTTGTCTCAAGTACTGTAAAAAAATATCCGAAATAGTAAACAGCACTTTTGTTCATTTAGATTGAAAAAGCATGAAAGGTTTTTGAATTGAAACCTAGAATAGAAGCTCGAACTCTGAAATTGACGCAGTTTCAAAATAATCCTCGTCTGTAGTTTTATGACCACAAGCGAGAAAAGTTTAACAGTTGCAGTCCTGCCAGACAGCAAAAAAAAAGATTAAAAATGTTGCTCGTCGGCTGGAGAACTTTTTCAGCGCATCAGATCTGTCGAGGACATTCAATCCAAGTAATCTGATAAAATGCGTCTTTTTGAAATTCGTTCACATCTTTGATAAGAAAGACTTCATGGCTGCCTTGCTCGAATCAGCTAAGATCCAAAGGCGTCCAGCACGAATATGATTCAAAATGGGAAACACTTTGCCAACCGTAACAGTAATTTTCGTCCTATGATGATTAGACGTTTGCAATGGTCTACGACCCTTCCAGCTACAGGCTACAGTAGAGAAGTACGTGGGAAAGCGGACGAAGACAGCGCGCCGGTGCATTGTGCAGGCTTGGATACTAAAAAAGTTTTTTGTCATTCTATTGCTCATTGTTAAAATACAAAGGGCTTGTTTCCTGCTATTAGGTTTACGCACATTACAATAGAGCAATGTGTAGCTGGTGTCATTTCATTTTTGTATTTATTTAACTAAGTTGCAATCAGCAGACAAGGTCTATTATCTATATTAAATGGTCTATTGTCTTTATCTAAATTAAAGACTTAAAGTACCCAGTTAGTAAAAATGTGAAAGATAAGTGCAACAAAGAGTATGATAAATTATTTCCCATTTGTAACATTATACCGATAGATAAAAAAAATAGATTATTTGGTAGGTCTGGAATATTATTATAATAACGAACATAAAGTTAATGTCAAAAACAAGTACAACACGCGTAGGGTTAGAGAGAATAAACTGGTTCAACCACAGATAACAAACTATTATGGTAAGAGAACAACTAAGTATTTGGTGCCTGAAGTGTTTAACAAAATAGATTTATTAAGAGAACATGTAAAAATTAGTAAAGGATCACTTAAGACGAAATTAAAAAACATTATACAAGATTGAAAACAGAACTAAATACATTTTTTGTAAACCATAACAATCTACTATGTAAGTAACAAAAGGTTCATTGTTACTGTAAAAGAGCGCCTCTCGCCATCAAACGTAAAAGTTTGGCGAGTTTAGAATTAAGTAACACCTCTGTTTCAATCTTTTATTAACAAAATTAATAAGTAAAAAAAAAATCGCAAATGAACTAGGATGCTAACAGAATAAACGTGAATTTTTTGGCTGATCCTGGGAAAAATGCTGGCATCCAAATTGGACTTTAAATCTCTACTAAATGACGCTAAAGTTCTACTGAACTCGATTCGTTTGCGAAATCTTGTGGGTTTTTTAAGCGTTTAATACTGGTTGACACCGGTAATTACTATGATTCATCTAAACTTGTATTATAAATAGAAAAGATTCGATTTTTTTGTATGTTTGTTTATAACGGAAAAACTCAAAAAATAATAACCGATAAAAAATAACTTTCGCCAATAGGAAGCTTCGTCATCCCTGAGGCTAATTTAATTATATAAAAAGTAGGAATCTGTAAGAAAATTAACGCAGACGAAGTGCTAGTACAGAATACTGTAAAAATATTGTTAAGAATCAAGGTAGCTCTAGCTAGATTTTATCGCAAAATTGTCGACGGTAACACGATCACCCCACAAGAGGGATGCATTATTGGATTAGCGGCCCTAAGATTGTATACCCTTCGTTTAAGGGAGAATGGGATCTCGAACGAAATCCAAATGATCGATTTATTTTTGAGAACACTTGTCGCAAGAACTCTTATTTTGGATTCTTACAATCGTATCAATAAATTCCAACCACTTGACTGGTTAGCTAAACAACACCAGGATTCGTAATAGTTTGGTCCGTTACGTTAGTTTGTTTAGAATTATCCGTTGTGTCAATAAAAACGTTCCCGAAACGAGCCCCTTTGTCATTGCTTGTAACTTATCCGTAGTTCTTGGAATAATATACAGTACAGGCGTAGAATGTGGTTCAGCACGAGTCTCGAGCCATTGTTGAGACACGCGCGTTTCCGCTTTCTCGTGGAAAAATGCAAGCACATTGTTGGAAAGTAAACGTAAGCACCCGAGGTGATTTCAAGAACATAAAGAATAAACATATATGTATTGTATACGTTTATTCTATTTAACATTTTGTTGGTAGCTGTTTTTTTTTTGCCGTTATTGTATATACATACAGTAAAGACTTGAAAACGTGACATAGCAAGGAATGAATGGTCTTAGAAATATGAGCCGTCGGTTGCAGTAAATACGGGTGTACGTCAGATAGGCGCCATCCAGTCGGTCGGCCACAAGAACAGGCCACTGTTCTTAACGTTTCAATGTGAGTAGTGCAATTACACTAACGTATTTACCCGACGCGGGCTGATCAACCACGGCCTCAGTTCCCATCGAAACGCACTTATATGTTTACATATAAATTACGTAATTTATTTCTTTAAAGTGCCTTACAGTTTGCGTTACCACAGTTGAGAAAACAATGTTGATACTGGCCTTGAAATATCGATGTTATTAATAATATAATTACATAATTTTCCCTGTCCGTAAACGTCATAATTTCATTAATTAGGCACATTTACGGATTATGCTAACTTTGTTGGTGATTTTAATTATTGTAATTTTTTATTATATTATTATACAACCAATTATACTGAGCTGCAAGTTGCAAAAAATATAAGTAAGTAACGCATCCCCCTTATATCAACTTTTCTCGCCCATCTTAAAGTAGGTAGTTAGTTCCTATCTTGCATTCCAAGAATTAACAATAGTCTAAAAGTTTGTCTGAATCAGGTACCGGGCACCACAAAATAGGCACCTCGCCTTATCGGCCATGTAACATCTATCGCTTATACCTTTCTAACCCCATGAAGCAGAAACCCAATTATAAATAACACTGCCTTATTATTCTAGCAACTGATTGAACGGCTAACCTATTGAAATCTTTAGAACCCTTAAAAACACTTTCGATGGATAGGGTTAGGTTTAACGAGGTTAGGTTCTTTCTAACCCGTTTCCAATGTATTGTTAGGTTGAAGGAGGTTCACACATTTACGATGAACCGCTTACAGCGTCACACACTCACACACAAGTATAGTGACAGTTTTGTATAACCCTCTACCTAAGTGAGTAAAACCAGTCTTTGCCCTCTACGGATAACCAAAATGCGGGTCTGACTATTTAAGGTAAGAAATGAAACATAGGTAGGTACCTTTACCTATGTTTCATTTCTTCAGAACTTTTAAAATTACTTTCTGCGCAAATCAACACTGTAACATAATGATAATTTATGATTGCACGACCTTGAGATTTCTTTTTCTAATCCTTGTTTACTTGGTTATTTACGTTGGATAAAAACGTCACATAAGTAGTATAAATGAAAATTAGGTAGGTAATGCAAAGGTTGTAAAGAGCAGATGTGCATAATTTCACAGTAGAGCGGACGCGAGACCGGTCAGAGGGGTCGGCTAACCGCAGCAGGTGTAATGGCATCGTCCTACCATGTTGCTAGGGATCGTCAGTGCACACTGACAACACTATAGTAGATATACCATTTATATAATAACAATACGTACACTAACTCGATCATATGCTTAGACAGGTGGCACATGCTCGTTAAATAAATTAATGCTGACTATCATCTATATCGTTTTTTTAAGATCGAACTATAAAATCTTTTAAATACTTTATGGTTGTGTCGAGAGACGAGACCTATATTATGTCTGTATACACTTCTATAACATTGTCCAAATGGCCCCGTATGACGTCAGCATTTGCCGAAAACTCGGCGGAGTAGCTATTTTGGTTTGAGTGGCGCCCGTATTATTATGACTGAACTGGCAAAAACGTTCGGTATTTCAAGTGGTCAGAATAGAGCGATTAATGAACAATCGAAGCTAAAATTAAACACAGTCTTAAACAGTGCATGCCTCATTAAAATACCTCTATCAAAGCTGATGACGCTTCAAATAGGTGATTTATTCTTTCTTGAACCAAGTACTTACAAGTGCGTACGTACCACTGAAAACTTCCCACGAGAAAACATTAAGCTGATTGTATCATCTTAAAACAGACATTAGTAGTAGATAATCGAACGAAACAATGAGACTGATGTAAAAAAAATAGCATAAATATTACATTAATTTACGATACCCTTAATAATTTACAGGTATATAATGTTCCTTGTTAATAAAATCAACCCGGAAGAATATAATATTATGTACAAGGAATCGAATGAGCAAGAGTGCGTTAACCCAAACGTGGACGCAGCCAAAATGGTGGACTAAATGTGTAACACGGAGGTTCCCTCGCCTCTGAAAGATACCGGAGTAAACAAACCAATTTAAAAAGCGTAAATTACCTTGTATATTTTAAAACATTGCATCTGGTACAAAATATAATACTCACTAAATCCGCTTTAGTTATTCAAAATTAAGTTACCGCGAAACAGGGGACTTCTTCCTGAAGAAAAGCAGCTTGATATAAAATAATGATTCGTTATCAAATATAGACTGCATTATATCTAGTACAACTAATGTGGCTTGTTCTGGAAGGGCTTCCGTGGTGCATTCATTATAACTATTATAAGCACGTATCATGCACTGACAATATTATAGCACCAACTGCACACAAGACCAAATTTAACCAAAACAGGCCAAGGCATCCATAAACACAAAGAAATATGGCAAAAAGTATTTAATCCGCGTTAAGCAAAGCTAGTTTCAGTGTGATCGTGAATCACATAGAAACTAGAGTATAAAACTAGGGTTCATTATTTTCAATGGGGACAAGTTTTCCATGTACACTATAATGTGTAAAGGTCGGAGCGATAACCATTAATTCTGACGGTTGAATCACAATACAGTACATGAGCGCATGTAACGAAAAGTGCCGCTTTCAATCTTTTGAACCAGCCCATAAGGGAACAGGTGTTTTATATTATACTGCTATGATAGTTATGTTAACAACGAAGATAACACTAACAATAAGTAACAATGTTATCAACACATTTAAACAAATAAACGCTGTTAGAAAAATCGAATTCTAGTAAAATCGGTTTCTTATCTGACGTAGATTCCTTTCACAATTGAACCTTGAAAATGTATGTGTAGTGTTTGTAAGCAGCTGCGCGGATAGACGTTATGTTGAGCCGGCAACATCGTGCGAAGGCAAATTCTCACGCGGAATGCGCGCAATCATAACCTTACAGGGAACTCACATAGTCGTCAACACAAGACTATTGTTCACAAGAGCAAGGGGAACTTTTCTATGATGCGCTCCGCTAATGATATACATTTCCATGGAAATTAATAATATTTCCAGTGTATTATGAAATACATTGGATAGAGAATGAATCTATTGTAGACCATGAAAATCGGATTACCTAACATTGGAAATCAAAAGGATTGAGAAGCTCGATTTCGGTTTGACATCGTGTTCAAAAACTACAACATGTACAAAAGACTACATACATTTTGCGTACCTATATTCACTGGTTAGGTAAACCTCGCTATAATCCTGCAGATCACTTCCTCAATCCCGTAACCTAGACGATTACAGTCCAATTTACCGTTTAACAAGAGCTATAGTGTAGATAGGTTCCAAGCAAGCGTGATGAGAACAACAACAAAGTTAAAAGCCACGTTCACCTGCACTATGGAATGTGAATGCATGAACGGTGGAGCACTGTGGATGGTTTAGTACCTACTTAGCTATTTTATTGACATGTTCAACAGCACAAATAGTCTTTAGTCGTGCTGGAACCTTTCACTGAGACATCAAGCGTGACGAGTAGAGTATGATATATTTGTTCAGCCAAACCTCGATTGTAGCCAATGTTGGAAATAAAATTCAAGAAAAATCGTAGTTAACAATGCGTGTCCAGTAAATTAATGTGAGTAGCTAATCTCGGTTTAATATCACTGTCGAGTTTGCAATCATAAATATATGAGAATTTCTAAGGAAAGCGAGTCAGGTGTGACGGCACTACGGCAGTTGTGGAGGTGAAGCGCGACACATCACCCACTTGCGCGAGGGAGGTCCGGTCCGCCGCACCTCCACCGAGACACTTTCGCTCACCATCATCACTAGTTATATCAGAAGTTGATTTAAAAACAACTTGTAGATTATGCAAAATATTACTTGGACAAAAATGACTTTCTTCGTGAATGGTCAAAACTTTTTAATTCTCAAAGCAACAACTAAATCGTCAAATGCTTGAGACTGTATTAAACTAGAATAAGAAACTAAATCCAGAGTACCAGACGAACATAAGACATCGCCACAACTCAACATCTAGTACCTACGCAATATGACGCTGGAAAAGATCGACGCACTCAAAGGCATTTGTTATAACGATAATATCTTTATAGCAGCCGGTGTTGCGAATACGAATAAGAATGAACTGCTACAACTATCATACTTGTACATAAGTACTCAGTACGTAGTAACGTGGCCTTGCTGCTGCGGAATATTCTGTTATGACCAGTACGTATCATGACCTATTTGCTATCAGGAAGTACCTATGCAAAATTTCAAATTAAACTGACGAGAGCATGAACAAAACAAAACGATGATAACAAACGTTGACTCACGAGGACGAGATTGAATGAATACAAGAAAAATCAATATCGAAATGCGTTTAAAGCTCAACAACTGCAACATGCAAGACTACATCAAACCGGTCGTCTATCTTTAACCTCTTGCAGCATCGCAAATATGGAGAAATACTCGAACGAAATAGCACCCACATCAACGAATGATGAGCTAATACCATATTAACAACAAAAAGTATGTACCAACCACGTTGCCGATTTAACAGACACGTTTTTATCTAATCGAACCAAAATGCCTATCTTTTTAAAGATTCTCACGATCAACGTATTGATATTGAAATATGAATCGATTTCTTGAACTTATTTAGTGTTTGAACTGAACATGCGGTGATACTAAACAGTTTGACTGATAGGAAAGAAAAAATGTTTACCCTTCGGATCGTTTCATCGTTTGAACTCGAGTTCATGCAATCATCATAATATAATAATGTTCTCCTACCTATAGGTTTGTATAGTGTTGAGCCGGCTGAATTGCAGCAACAGGAAATCGATCTAATGCCAGAGGCTAATGGCTATGTAAACACCAGTAATGGGTGCAGGACGGGCCCTTCGCATCCAGTTACGATCGATATAAACGAACTTTATAGTAGTTCATTTGACTGTGATCTTGAAAATTTTGATTTCGGAATAAAACTTATCAATTGAAAAATAGGAAAAAATTACCAATAAAATAATCAATAACAACAGATACTAATCTACCATTATAAAATGTTATCAAACAAAACGAACCTAAGTACATACATACCGCTTAACATAACAAACATTCAATTGTGGTGATGTGAGTAATGCATTCTTATCAAAATATCATATGATATATCGTTGATCGACATTGATAACTCGATAATTACGTCAAAGTGGATCGTTACCTGTTCAGAAGTAACATGCATTGAATTGCGTAACAATTAGCTACCTATTCGCCTGAAACAAAAACAAACGCTAATTTGCACGTTTATGCAGATTCTAATTGGTAGCGGAAAACTTAAATTTGTAACTCTAGAGATCGTTTCCGCAGTTTTTCTTTATGATCGCATTCGCGTCCTTCAATATAATTTATTTTTTTAAACAAACATTCAGGGCAATTGATTTCCTATCTAAATAGTTATGAACTTGTCCGTATTATGTTCTATCACAAAATTCCAAAATTAAACCACAACAGTGTCATTCTTTACCAGTCTCCAAGAAGCTTTTCTTGCATTAAATGGCTGTAAAGCATGGCACGTAGAGGGTCAATTTGATGAACAATACCACGACTGTACCAGATTTTTATATAAAAGGAATGCGTTTGTTATTTTTATCTAAAGAATAACAAGAGCTCGTTGGTCACGGCACCTGCAAGTGAATAACCTCGAACTTGAACGTAGAAACAGTTGCCACATGTAAACAGAAGCGCGGTGTAGCAGATGAAACTCTTATTGACGAAAGGTGCGGCAGCGGTCCGGAGCGTGCGTTGACGTAGCACGTGCCAAGCGGAGAAATCCTGCTGTACGATTATTACTAACCACGCTGACACACACATGCTCGTTGTGCCTATTTCTATTTTACACTACGTACAGCGAACAACCATAATTTGTATCTGCTTTTTGAAACGCTTCATTATGCCCACACACTGTACGCGTTACGACTGTAGCGTTAAATTGGCGGAATAATTTTCAGCAGAATCAAGTGTTAAATGCATAACTTTATGAATCAAAAGATATCCAGTGCATCGATAACAGGAAAGCAACACGATATCTGTCTTACGAGTTGTCGGGATTGCAACGTTGTGAGATAACCCGAAGTAATATTAACTAGTACGATTAACCCAGCTCGTTAGTTCACGTGTTTCAAACTTCCTGCTTCAAGCTTACCGTGCCATGCGTCACTAACGGTTTTGCAAGAACTGCTTTTCTTTACTGCGCAACGGCAACATTCCGTTAACATAAAAATAATGGGATAATTCTTTACCAAGTTACCATGTAAGTACGAGCATACTCCAAAATTTTGGTACACCTAAATACAATGTTGGTACTGTATTAGAATGACTGTTGATTAGTTTTGATATTTTTCGGTAGTCAACAGGCATTGACCTTCGAAATCTGCTCAACCATTGACGTTTGAAATCAATTTGCTACCAATTCGTATCGATGTACAAATTGACTCAATTTAGACCCGCTTGTGTCAACCAGACTCCGAGTTAGTTGCTAACATGGGCCGCGATGGGCCCAGTATGGAAGAAATTTTATAATTAAATCTGTTGGTTAATTAGCTCTGAGTTAAATTTTCAGCGGAAAGGGGGACCTTAAAGTGATAAGTTATTAATCTAGAAAAATATTATTTAAATTCATAATATTCTATATAGAACAATACACTTGTTTTTCAGCATAAGCTTAGGAACAACGTCAGAGTCAGATAAAACCATTGTAATATTGTATACTGTAGAATCCGAAGTAGGTATTAATGCCCATGTCCCACAAATAGGTCAGAAAATTGCTTTTAAGTAAGTAAAAAGAAAGATGTGTCATTGAGATCCAGCCAGTTTGCGTCCTGTGCCTTGAGTTAATCACACGTAAAACCACAGCGGCTGACATAAATACGTAAATAACTAACTACGCACATGAGATTCTTTTAAAATGACGGGTGTTCAGAAGGAATCAATTAAACTTTTTAAATGATGAACGTAGATTTACCCACAATAAATAAATCCGTGCATGATATTCACGAGATATAATATATCTCGTGAATATTCAAAGTTTTTACCAATATGATTGGTAAAACTTTTAACTTTCACGCTGTATTTCAGAATTTTTGTATTAAACTAACTTTTGTTCGTGCTATCGACCACCTGAATGTCTGTTATCGCGGACACAGACATAAAAAGTAGCAAATGGATATGTCATTCATTATCCAGAACGTTTGCTAAATTTTTTTATGATCGGTTCAATAGTTATGACGTGATGAGGTAACAAACAGACATACAAACTTTATTTTGTATTTATAATAAACTAGCTATTGTCCACGACTTCGTCCGCGTGAATCCCCACATTGACGCGCACGAAGTATCGCGGATACAGACAAAGTCGCGGAAAAAAAGGTAGTCTGTCCGTCCCCAGGGTTTAAGCTATCTTCATACCAAATTTCATCAAAATAGGTTCAGTTGTTTTCTCGTGAAAGCGTAACAGACAGAGTTACTTTCGCATTTATAATATTTAAAGTATGGATTTGGTATGGATATTATATGGTAAACTAACAGGCCTGGCAGACGTTGTCTTGCCCTTAAAATACCGGGTCCAATTGTGAATCTAAGCCATTCTCGAATCCACACACAAAAAAAATCGTCAAAATCGGTACAGCCGTTTAGGAGGAGTTCACTTTCATACACACGCACAGAAGATTTTTATATATATATAAGACTAGCTGACCCGACAGACGTTTTCCTGTCCCTATCTACCTATTTACCTACCTTACATCTACCCTACACCTACCCTAACCCTTAACATTTAGGGGGATGAAAAATAGATGTTGTCCGATTCTCAGACCTACCCAATATGCACACAAAATTTCATCAGAATCGGTCAAGCCGTTTCGGAGGAGTTTAACTACAAACATCGCGACACGAGAATTTTATATATTAGATATAGTAATATAGTATGGATAACATTAGCAACCAGACACGGCCTACGCACGGGTAGCACGAATTAAGTATTCAGTAACATAAGTGCTTATGAAAATATAACTTTTTTTAGAGTTTTTGAGATCAGCCCGGCCATAACGAACACAAACACAGGGCGACGGGTGATTTTAATGTATATTATATCGGGATGAAAGTAGTGTGGATTGGCATTATATAACCAATTTTATAATAAACTAGCTTCTGCCCGCGACTTTGTCCTTAAAGAAGTAAAATATATTTTATCAGTAAAAGTGCTTTCTATCAGTGAAAGAATATTTGAAATCGAATGAGTAGCTGCGGAGATTATCTCCTACATTCAAACTTTTACTTCTTTATAATTATTAGATTTAATGACTGCGTCCGCGGAGCTGTATACTGGGCTAAACATAAAATGTAATAAAAATATATTTGCCATCGACATGAAGAAAAAAATTCTGGGAGGAGCTCGTGGCTTAGTTAAAGCCGTACAGATCGATCGGTCAAAGGTTAAGCTACGCTAGCCGCGGTTGGTCTGTGGATGGGTGACCATCTCTTTCATACCGAGTTCCCTCTGTGCCTCGGAAAGCACGTTAAGCCGTTGGTCCCGGCTGTCATTTGTAGATCTTTGGCAGTCGTTATAGGTAGTCAGAAGCCAGAAAGTCTGACAACCAGTCTTACCAAGGGGTATCGTGTTACTCAGTAACTGGGTTGTGGAGGTCCGATAGGCAGTCGCTCCATGTAAAACACTGGTATTCAGCTGCATCCGGTTAGACTGGAAGCCGACCCTAATATAGTTGGAAAAAGGCTAGGCAGATGATGATGAAGAAAAATATTCGTTCAGTCTAAATGGGTAAGTAATTCTTAATTGTAAACGGTCACCTCATTCGATGATTCTTAATTAATCTAAATCACTTCATAAACTTTTTTTTTTACTTATTGCGTGTGAGTGCACTAATGTTTCGGCACCGCATTTAGCGAGCGAGCGCCCGCGCACCGGAACAACACTAATTACTCCATCGCCTTCTAATTACTCCAGACAGACCTCACCTCAATCAGACCTCAAGCAGGACTTACATTGTCTTTCTCATGGCCTTGCTAACGAGCTGGTTTTTTTAATTGGAACTCTATTGACGTCCCTTTCTGTGAGAACATTTTGGACTTTGCGTGTTGCCTTTACGTAATAGGTATTCCTACCTCTACAAAACTTTCAATACATTCAATAAGTATCATATAGTATTTACCTCAGTTGCGCCACGAATTTATTGCTTTTTAACGTCATCAACAACAACAAAGCAATAAGTACTAGTGGTGTAACCAATATTCGCATTTGCGAATATTCGCGTTTTTTTAATATTCGCACTCGCAATAGATCATGTGATTTTTATGCGAATGTATTTGGCAATGAAAAGTGAAAATTGTCTTTAAAATAACCACATTTTGACACTGAATTCCTTTATCTAAATTATATGTATGTAAATTTACGAAGAACAGAAAGTGATAGGATTGATATTATATCATAAATTCGACATGTCTCTGTTTCTAATTTACTATATTGTAGGTAAAATCTGGTACTACTTTAAGCAACTAACTTTCTAACAACTATTGGCATCTAACTTCAGTCAATAAACGAGGAATCGATGGGTTATTTACTTCATGAAGGTAAAGCCCCATTTACACGGTGTAATTTAGTTGCCTGTTCAATGCAATAAATTGAAACAACAATGAAAGTTGCACCGTCTGAACAGTGTTTAGACGATGCAAGTAATTTATTGCTTCAATTTAATTTAGAATTTTCGAAGATTCACTACATCACTAATGACAATAAAAATCAGAGCGACATCAAATTACATAATACCTGCAATGTAATTTGATGTCTTAGGCCGAGAAAAATAAACGCTAAAATAAAACTTTTAGCACGTGGTAAAAGTAATATTATTCCTGTTACTGTCACACAGTTGTCGGACTGCGAGTTCAAGATAGAGCCGGGAAGCTATGCCAAAATAACATCCTCCGGAATTCCTCTGAATTCGGTCACGGCGGTCAATCTCAACGAAGACTAGCCACGCATTGAGATATTATAGTGCACATTCATGTGTTCTACAATGCTGGCACTTCACATGCAATAGGTGCGCTCCTGCTTTCTTCACCCTCATTGTTCGACAGGATAGCAATCCATGACGACCGGGGAGAGTTCAGGAGCAGATCCAACGACTTCACGTTCTTTCCGAGGATTTCATACCAGTTGACAACTAATTACGAGACTCCGGGGTGGCATTGGGGACGGAGAATAGGCAAGAGCGTACCCAGATATACCGTTAATGGTAACGAACGATGTCGCTATTTGATGCTTTTGTGTTGTAAGTAGTTAGTAAAGCGAATGTCTAAATCCAGTACGAAAAAAAGAAGATACGTTTGTTTAAGGGTGTTACCAGACCAATCGATTGATTGTTAATCGACGGCATCGATCGATGGTAGAATGGATTAGTCGACGTCGATCAATAGTTTCTACCACACCAATCGATCGATCGTCGATCGATGGCATCGATCGATGGTAGAATTTATTAGTCGACGTCGACCGAGCTGCTTGATTATTATTACTGATGGATTATAGCTGGCGTTAATCGATCGACATCGAGCTATGCCATCGATCGACGTCGACCGATGCCATCGACAGACAGTCGATCGATTAGTTAGTGGAACGGTATCCGTCGATCAGCCAAAGCTACTACACCAATCGATCAACGTCGATCGATGTCGATTGATGGCATCGATCTACGATCGATCGATTGGTGTAGTAACACCCTAAAGGGGATAGAAATAGAACCGATCTGGCATATCGACCCGCCCGCCATTTTGTTTTTTTTTTCGAAATCACCGCGCACGGTTATCTTGATATGAATGGGTAGAGGACTCATATACGAACAAAAAATGACAATGAGCACAACGACAATCGTACCACACCACCGTACACATACCACCGTAGTATGTAATGTACTCTCTTCCAATAAACAGTAATAATAATAATCAACCTGGGAACGATTATTCGGATACAATCTGACGCCTAAAGACACGTAGTAAGTCTATTTTGAATCATAGTCGATCTTTACCTTCAAACATCTCGGTAACGTGACACTTTGGGGTACCATGTCTTAGACATTTTTTGTTCGTCTATGAGTCCTCTATCCATACATACGTCTACAACCGTACGCCGCCATATCTAAAAAAATCAAAATGGCGCTGGGCCGATATGCCAGCTTTCATACAAAAAAGTTCGAACCCCTTTAAAATCGGTGTCTGTATCAGACCAAAGATATTTTAAAAACACCTTTTAGATGTTCAACACATATTATGCATTTATGCTAGGCGAAAATCAAATCCGCAGTCGTGTCAGTGAGCTTTGTTCGGTTATGGAAGTTAAATTCTTCAACCGACTTCTTTAATAAATTAGACTCATTAGTAAAAATAATAACTAGAATAAATCAAATACAATAGAAAAGTCCTTTATATTTATTTATTACTAGCTTCTGCCCGCGACTTCGTACGCGGATCCTGTCAAAATCGAAGATCTGAAACGTCTGATGTCGAATTCTAAGAGCCCGGGGACGGGAAAACAACGGGATGCTATCGACATTCTGTTCAGAGAATGTCGAAGTCGATCAGAATTCAAACGTTCGTTGCGCTCTTCTTCTGTGTTTTCATGCCGTACCCCAGCAATTCTTTCTCTCTCACTTTCTAATTGATTATGAATATTTTGTTGTGTGCATGTTCGGAACAATGTATGATAATCTCGATCAGCAGTTACTCGCGCATCACGTGCATCACTCGTTTCAAAAGACCTGTTAGTAGATGTGCGAATACGCTGAGAACTCAAGCGTGATTCTGTATCGGTAAGCGTTTCCGATTCGCGAGACAATGCATGTCGCTCACGATCAGCGGACAGTCGCGCATCACGTTCCGCACTTGTCTCTAGAGACCTAGAAGCAGATGCATAGATACGCTGAGAACTTAAGCGTAATTCTCTATCCGTGAACGTCTTCGACTCGCGAGACAATGCGTGACGTTCACGATCAGAGGTCAGGCGCGCATCACGTTCCCCACTTGTCTCTAGAGACCTAGAAGTCGATGCGTAGATACGCTTGGAACTCAAGCGCAATTCTCTATCCGTGAACGTCGCGCAATTCTCTATCCGTGAACGTCTCCGACTCGCGAGACAATGCATGACGTTCACGATCAGCGGTCAGTCGCGCATCATATTCTTCACTGGTCTTTAGAGGCCTGGATGTAGATGCGTAAATACGCTGAGAACGCAGGCGTGCTTCGCGATCTGAAGAGGTTTCCACGGAGCGAGTTGCAGCCTGATGTTCTCGAACAGCATCAAGTCTCTCCTGACGCTCTTCGGTAGATTCTTGGGATCTTATGATCCTCAATATTTTAGCTCCTTTGGAACATTGGGAAAGATTTGACCTCATGGCATGGGTATAGTTTTATTGTGAAGATACCTGATCAATTAAAATCTAAGTGACTGCTCCCCTGCGTTACCGGGTAGGCTACCGTGTCACGAAGATAAAAGGAAAAGCAAATTAAACATTCAAATACCATAAGCCCGAAGACATATTTATTCTATAAAAAAAAAAAAATGGGAGTTTTGGCCAGTAGAGTCAAATTTTCTATGATATACCATCGTCATCATCATCATCATCAGTCCGTCATCATCAGTCCGTCATCATCAGTCATCGACATCATCAGTCCTTTCTTTCTTCTTTCTTCTATCAACTTTTGCTAAAACGTCATTCCTATATGCGTTATGGTGTAGCTGGGTTCTTGGAGTTCCACATCAGGTGTTCCAGATCTTCAAACTTATTTTCTCAGCAGAAAATGCTCATCACGTGAAACAATTTTTGCTATGGTACCATTTTTGTATCTCTTATAGTTTAGCTGGTCTGTTGCGGTTCTGCATCAGGTGTTCAAGTTTCCAAGATAAATTATAGCCTATATATTGCCCAGACCTAATACCTATACAACAAAAACCATTCAAATCCGTCTAGTAGTTCCGAATTCTTGAACACGTGAATTTCCGCCAAGCTGAGCGCGCATATTGATGGTCAAGCCATAGAAATATGTACGTAGTACATATATATCGATGGGTCAAGCACGATTTATAAACTCGTGACCATAGAATTGATCGATTCAACGATGCATTTACCTCGTCAGCCCTAGTTCCTCGCGCCACCACAGGCAGCGCCTGCCACTCTATTTTAACAAAATAATTTTATAATCCTTAAATTTAATGTTTTAAAAATACATGTAATTCTTCTGCAGTATTATTGTAATTAATATTTATTTTGAGTTGAGTTTTCAAACGTGTGACACGTGTCAAAATGAAATGTAATTTAAATCAAAAGCACTAAGGAGTATTGATATCAACTTCGATGCAAATCACCCTCAAAATAACTTTCTACCCATTTTTAACCCCGTTAGGTGGTAAGTTTCAATAAAATACGAAACCCACCTTCCATCAATTCTGTTAAAGAATGTTTATGCAAAATTTGAAGTAAATTGGACTAACAAATCACGTAGTCCCATACAAACTTTGCCCCCGTTTTTCACCCCCTTAGGGGTAGAATTTCGGAAAATCGTTTCTTATCGGATGCCTACGTCATACAAAGAACACACCTTCCAAGTTTCAGGTCCCTACGATCAGCGGTTTAGGCTGTGCGTTGATCCGTCAGTCAGTCATTCAGGACAAAGAATTTTATATATCGGACAAAGAATTTTATATATATATATATATAGATTGCAATAAAAAGATAGATAGATTAGCTGATGCCCGCGACTTCATCCGCATGAATTTCAGTTTTCTGGCGGAATTAATTTTTAATGCACGTACCCTCGTCAAGCTTTTTAAAAATAAAATTATCCTATGTTACTCTTGATAACATTTAACTATCTGCCAGTAAAAGTCCCGTCAAAATCGAACCGGCCGTTTCGGTAATTAGCCAGAAAAACCAACAAAAATATTAAAATAAATAGTTTTTTTATAGATTTTGTTACAGTAAGTACCAAGTAAACCTATGCTGTTATTTTAACATTACAAACAGACACTTCAATTTTGTCTGTTTGTATAGATTCTCATATTATTCATAAATTAAATAATAGCGTTAATTACAAATATTACTCTTAATTATATTATCAACTACAATGTCTAGGGATCAAAGTATTTTTTAAGAAGGAATATTTGATTGCTCTATTGAAATGAAATAAAAATGTCTATTAAGATTAATTAAATAAAATGTTTGTGTTAAGAATTAGGATTAAATAAACTACTCCATGAGGACAAGAACCGACATAATTCATAATGCTACAGTCAAATAATATGTTATCGGTACGAGGCGCATACTGGCTTACACATTGTCCTTTCTAAAACCCAAAACACTGGCCGACCAAGAAATTGAAACCAGTACCTCTACCATGAGTTTACACAGCCAAAACTCGCTAGCGTCTCCGTAAATTATTTGTATGAAATATTGAACAGCGCCCCTAGCGGTCACAGAAAGAACTAAAATTCGTACCATGAGCACTATAGATTACGATAGGTTAAAAACCTAACGTAATCTATTCGATAGGTGCTAACGTTTTTCAGCTGTCACCATACAAAACGGTACCATGACTCACTAATTTCACTGAAGCTATCGAACAATACGCTTACGATAGTAGTTACGTAGCTCACTAGCATTTTGACGGGTGAAACATATGTTTACATTAAAATTATATACGTTTTTGAGTCTAAAACAGTCAAAATAATGTCTGCAAGAGCATATTTAGCATGGAATATGTTAGTGTTGGGAAAATTTGACAGTAAGGTATGGCTTGATGTGCTGGCGTCTGTATCTCACTTTTTTTTATTTTGCTTGGAATGAAAGGCTTATTATTATTAGGGTAGCAATAAAACGAGTGACTGTAAATTACAATTTTAAGTGTCAAAATTAATTAATTTTGGTTATATAATTACTAAGTGAGCGACTGACTGTAAGTGACGAAAAATCAACAGAATAGTATCTTACAAACATTAATTTGAGTTACTTAAAATACAAAATGAGCAGCTTCATAATATTTGAGCGACTTAATATTTGTTTGAGTGTCAACGTTACGTCCTGCATTTTTTTCAGTATTTGGCAAATGTATTTTTTATACTGAGCGGCATTTTATCTTAAATGAAGTGTTTCGAATACAAAAACCACTTTGAAAAATACACTAATGAGCAATTTAGCGATAAGACATTCACGAGAGTTGAATGTTCAATACAAACTTCAATACAATAGAGGGGATCTGGCGCTCGGCGGCCGCTGCCGCGGCACCGCTCGCTGCGCTCGCTCGCCTTCGCGCTTTGATGGTCACAGTTCTAACCTAACCTAACCCAAACGACCCACCATACCACCAGGGGTACGGCCTGTGGTACGGTGGGCCACAGGAAATCGATTCTATCTTAATATTGAAGTTGCCCTCTCTGTATTTCCAGTCGCTCACTTAGTAATGTAGTCGCTCGGATAAAATTTTAATATATGAAATGGATTTATCACAATCCACTTTTTGTAAGCTTGTTCTGGATTTTATTACTAATCAATATTCGTCGTTAGTTTAGTAAATTTTTCGCTTACTCAAATTCATACCGCTCAAGTTATTAATACAGTATGTCATCATCAGTCGCAAAGCTTTTTTTTAATCGCTCGTTTTATAATTCCCCTTATTATTATTATTTATGTTAGTGGCCGCTGAATTTGAAGATCAACGACGTGAACAAAGTAAATTTCAAGCCAAAATGAGAATTCATTTTGGATACCAATTAAAAAATATAAGTGAAAAAAAGTTTATTAAACATATATTTCTATTTTAAATAGTAGCAAGCTGTGCCTTCAAATTAAATTTGGTCATATCATATTCAGAGCCATATTTTTTTGTTCATTGGTTGCATTCCTCACATCTTTATATTAGACACTTGAACTTAGCTAATAAGCTGACTTAATAGGTACGCTTTTAAAGTTTCAAGTGGCTTGGTTTATCTACCTGCGTTGAGGAATTTTGTAACTTTTAAATAATAAAATAGAAAGTAAAGTACATATAGTAAGTAAGTCATCTCAAAGAATAACAAAAATCCATCCTCACAAACTTTCACATTAATTTATAATAGTAAGTAATATTAGAAACGTAAATTATTGATTTATTTATTGTATAAATAAAACAATCCATACAATACCTATATTGAATAGAAAGTTGAAACACACGTTTCCATGAACTCCACCAACAGTTGAAACTGTGAGACACTGGTCCTCATTGTATTAAATAATCTGTTTTAATTTAATTGTAAACTTTTAAACCATACAACGCAGCTCTGTGACACAACGTCAACAAACAAAATTACAAATTGAAAGACGAGACGACGACACCGACATATTATAAGGAATAAAAATTCAAAAATCACTAAATACCTTAAGTAGTCCACTAACCGTCAACTTTTCTATTTAGTCGGTTTATTTGTGATATTGACTGTCTTAACATATTTAGCATAGGGATAACAGTACATTTTAAGCTTAAGAGCCGTTCTCTCTTCATAATAGTGGGAAAGAAAGAAACAAAACATAAGTAGTGAAGCATAGACGAAAGTATTCTAATGAGTAGAGTGAAGTTAGCTAGACGACACGATCTATCGAGCCTACCTTAGCGCCTGCGTTAGCCTCCGTAAATCTCATGGTGCAAGCATTATCGAAATCTATTCAATCCGCGTTAGCACGCTAGCGAGTTCAACGCTAGCGAGTAAGTTTTCGATGACAACTCATGGTAGAGGTACAGGACCCCAACGCTCCTAGTCACGCGCGCTTGCAGTTGCAACCACGAGACCAACGGGTTAATAAAATAGCTAATGTAGGTACAGTGGCCAGCAAATCAAGCTACCCCAATCTGTCAAATTTCTTTGATAGTTTTTCAACTTTATTACAAAAGAATAAGGTTCATGATCAATTGGGAAAATTTGTCAGTTTTGGATATCTTGATGTGCTGGCCTCTGTAAGTAATTCTTACGGCAACTTGAATAGGTCGTGAACTCGAGACGTTTATGACTGACTTAGTGACTGAGCATCAAGCTCAACTGTACTCTTCCCAAATCAGCACGACATCGAAGATCGTCTCAACTGATACATTTAGTTACACTTTCTCGTAATGTGCAAATTCCATGTGTTTTAACTTTCGCTAATAATGTAACGGCTCATGAACACCGTTTGGTTGCCATATAATATGAAAGGTAGTAAGAATATTTGATGGGCTTTGAAATTTTATTTTAGTACTTAAATAGCTTAATTTTATAGTCAAATGATTACATTATTGAAGTAACAAGCTATTCATTGATATGTGGGTAACATGATAATGTAGATTAAATACAAAACAAACATCCACTTTGACGAAACTGGATGAAAACACTGCACTTTCAGTTTTGTACCATAGAAAGGAAGTGTGAGCCGTTTCATAGTAGACACGATAAGGGAATACTATGGTAGAAAAACAGTGTAGGTAAGTACCTAAGCAATTATTTTAAAAAATAAGGTCGATCCAAGAAGAGTAGTTATCTTATCACACAGAAACACTACCTATACAGCAGTAACGAGGATACATTTGAATCAAACGTATGAGATCTCAAAAATAACACAGTTCGCAAGATGCTGAAACGACTTTACGTCCGTTGGGTCTGTCATAATTAACGTATTTAAAACCTTATAACGTCCGCTTTAGAATTGTTTTTTGCTTGAGTTTATTCACGTTATACTTAGCCACTATTTGGCGCGGTCCTGCTTATTCTGGTCGAACCGGTTCTACGCCTGGCTTTGCGACTGGACCTGCTACCACTCGCCAAATGAGTCGTGCGCGCGCCTACGCGGTCGCAAATATGTTATGGCAGCATGTAGATATTGAACAGATCAGAAAATAACGCAACAATACTCAAGATATTCACTAATTCTATAGGTAACTAACATCAACGTCTAAAGGCCTTGAAATGTCACTATGAACTTAGTAAAATGGAACAGCGCAGGTGTGGCTGCCATCAAGATTATTGAGGGTAGTGTTTCTAAAGGTCACACCTAAATGTAATTCGAACCTGATCCAATTAGGTGAGCCGTGAGACCATTTGACCGGCTCGCCCTACTAAAACTTGAATTGAATTTTAAAGCTTTGTCATGTAGTAGTGGAGTTCAAAACAGATGACTTCTATAAAACTTTATAAGAGTAGTTTTCATCTGTTTGAACGAATCAAACAAATTGGTTTGAGTTTATTAACGGTTTCACTTTCAGCGTTTTTTTACGACGATATTTAACTATTGGAGAATTTTAGTTATGAGATTTTTATTATGAGAGACATAAAAATATAAAAGCATTTTGTAATCACCAGCCCACTTTGATAATTGTTAGATATTTAAGAAAACATCGTGTAGAAATAAATTCTAAGATCAACATCGATCGTGAATTTGTGACTGTTTCTTCAATCTCTACGATATCATATTGCTAATACTTATTATGAATAATTCAATCAATAAAAATAAAATCTTATTGTCGTCTCTAATTCAGTTCTATGATGTCAAACCTACGTTTTGTCGTAGTAAGCAAAATGGAACATTTTTAAAATGACATCATCGTCCACCAAAGAACCCCATAACAGGTAGGTATAGGTACCTACCTAGGCTCTTTTTTCGTTACGGCCAACCCACAATCAGTTAATTATTCAAGGTAAATGTAGTGAAAAATTGTTAACGTTATTAATAATAGTTGATATATGTACATATTTAATTATACAGACAGGGTAGGTACGAAATAATCGTCTAATTTACGAATCAATAATTTATTTGGAAAGATCGCTTTCCGTTTAATTTGAAATGATTGATGTAGAAGAGGGAATTTCCTTTACAATAGTAGAATAAACTTACAAGTATTAAGTGGGTATTAATTAACAGTATTAATGAAATTGACTATTTCTAATTGAGGAAACTAGGTATACAGTTTCAGAAATGTGTAACGGACTGATTAAATATATTTAGCTTAGAATATATTTAGAATAAACATAGGTACTCACATTTTTTTTAAATAAGATGTTTAAAATAGGTACCTACATCGATTTACAGAACCTCGCCCTAAGCAGTACTTTTGCGACAAAATAGTACCTAAACACCTAGGTATTTTAATTTCAACGGAAAAATATTGTAAGGAAAAGCTTATCGTGCCATACAACTTGAACATTTTTATTTTGTGTCTAGCATTTGAAGTTTTTGTAAATGGACACAGTAATAAATAACTTAATTTCCGGACGATTGACAATATTGTATAGAGTCTAAAGTTTTTATTGCTATCCTGAACTGAGATCAGTTAAGGTTAAAAAACAACTCAAACATTCTTCACAATCTTGTAACCTATTTACTTGCTAAATGTTTATTGAGTCTTTAGTTTCTTATAACAACCTAGTGCCCTAGTAACTACGTGTCAATAGAAGCCAATCAAGCGCAACGTCTTTCTAGCCGGGTGTACACGGGTAGAGTAACCGGTAGAGTACCAACTTTGCTATTACCTATACCAATCTAGACAGATTTACTGGATTGCTTAAAATTTGTAAGATTTAAGTAGAACAGTAGAGAACGAACTATACTACTAACTAGTTATATAGCAATGTAGGCAGACATGGTGGAGCAGAGTGATCTACCGGCTGTCCAGTCTATACGACCCACACGGTCAGTAGAGTGAAACTTATTAAGGCGTTCCTTTATAATAAAATTACGACGCGCGATTTTTATAGTTAGTAACTATTCTTTGACTCTCTACTTAATATATCTGTATACTTAATATAGGTACTGTATTTACGTGTAGAGTTAGATAGTTACTCAACCGTACCTACTAGGAAAAGTACTCGGATCGGGTAGGTAGAGCAGCAGACTAGTTGATTGACTCTACTATTTACTCTACCCGTATACCCGAGGTTTTACCGAGGAAGTAACGACATCAATTATTGCTCGGCAATCTACGAGTATGTATTGAAAAGATTTTCACTAGTGAGCTTAAAACCTACATAGGTACTTGATATAATAATTAAATGGTATAACTCAGAGACACGTCCGCAATAAAAAATACATTTGAAACTACAATTACTTACCTACTAAAAAAATAACTGTACCCACCTACCTATTAGAATTATGGAGATTTGCTTCATCATTGGTCATAAAAGTAGGCAGTACTTCGTAGATTTCGGAGAGCTAATCAATGTAACTGTACCTACCTATCAACATAACATATTATTACAACATTTTGAAATCGAAGGGTTGGTAATGTATATATTATTTATCTACATTCTGATTAGTGTCTAGAAGGGTTTTTAATCAGATAAGTAATCGGTAAGATAACATGGGGACCAGTCGTAGTGCACCAAAGCGATGCATATTTACGTGGATTATTGATTAATAAAAACTAACGCACGCTGACGAGTTTATTGAGTAATATTAAATACTACTATTGCCTGATATATTAAAGCGATAACATTTAGCATAATAATACAATCTAATGTCGAACAGTTATTACTTTGTTGTTGGGCCTATACGAGGCATTTTAGCTAGTGCACATAACTGCATACAAATAAAAAACTTTTTTGAAAAAGAGAACCGCCTCCGAAAAAAATTTAAAAAGTGATACCTAAATAACTTTAGCACAGAACACACATGACTTTAGTTTCGGAAGTCGGTGGCTTTGTTCTGTTTGTTGGTTTGTATTGCTACCGACTTCCGAAACTCAAGTCATGTGTGTTCTGTGGTAAAGTTATTTATCACTTTTTAGGTTTCTTTGAAAGGCGGTTCGCTTTTTTCAAAAAAGTTTTTATTTTCCACTTTTCAGTGCCTCATTATCACCCAAATCCATTAAGGAACGGCAACACAGTTAAAACAAAGATTGAAAGTCCTCCAAATATGTAAAGATGGAAGAAACGAAAACGTCTTCTCGGTTTTTGTTGTTTTTATCAAAAAGCACTGAAAAAAAATCTGTTTGTTGTATACTGAAACCTTCTCCAGAATGTAACAAACACTTTTCTGAAAACCGCATCAAAATCGGTTGAGCCAAACGGGAGATAATCGCGGACAAACATACATACATACATACGAACATACGGGTCGAACTGATAACCTCTTTTTTTTTTTTTAATTGGTTATAAACAAGCCACTAATGCTTTGGCAGAAAGGAAACCTATCTAAATGCAGCAAATTGGTATAAAAACCATTTATTTCACTAGATGAGCATGACATAATATGTCTAAAAGAAAACGCATAGGAAGAACATTATTGATTAAATTATCCCAAAGGCAAAAGTTTCTGACTTGAGAACGTGTGATTCGAGAAGAATACGTGACCGAATAACAAAGTAAATATGCAACTACAAACTGAAATATTGATTTTGTGCGGGATTCAAAACCTGGTCTGTTGAACACGGCCATTTAGGGTTGTCAGATAACATTAGATACCGTTAAATTAATAAAAAAATCGGGATACTTGCCGCATAAGTAGGTATTCGGTCTTTTAGACAAGAAACAAGAAAAAATATCTTTATACACGAACTTTGTAAAGATCGGGAAACGTTGGATGATTCTTAATTTTTTTTTTAGGCAATGTAACAGCCCTGGGCTTATACCGTACAAGACTAATGTTCGTTATATCTGACTGTGGCCGCTATCCAGGTCGCGTTACAAAACGCTTACGAACTAGTTCAGGGACAGCACTGTAATTGAATTGTACATGATACTGGCTACTGACTGCTGAGTAATGTCAATTTATCGCTACTTTACTTTTTATGCTCTACTCTACTACTGTTTAAAAATATATATAAGTACTTATATAGGTATTTCGCAAACCTTTAGTTTTGCGACTCGAAAAACATTTGGGTATGTTTAACATGCAACTTTCTCGTAAGCTAGAGTATAAAAACGAATATTATTAAAATTGAGACCACCTAATTAGCACCCACCTTGCAAGGTGACCGGATTTGTGCTGTTGCAATACCTCTGGTCAAAATATTATGCTACAAATCTCACTTTTGCGAAAATAATGTTAAGTTGAACTTTTTTGCATCACCAGTCCATCTACATGATGATAGGTAGGTGCAACAAATGGACCATTTCACAACAAGGCAGCAAGTCGAGCGGAATGCGGGCCGCCACCGGCCTTGCAGCTTGCCAACACTGACCACTCTCGCACACTTATAGATCCAAATAGATACACTATCAGCGACACAAAGTGTTTCGTACGCGTACAGAGTGCGATGACCCTAATGTCAATCTTCGCTATTTAACAGTTGTTCGTTTAGGTCATTAAAAAAGCTACTCGACACCCTAGCTAGACCTATTAAAGCGAGATTTCAAAGCGTTTCGCGAATGTAAATTGTTTAAGAATCTAGGCCGAAAAAAGGCGCGTTTGACAAGAGTCCAAACTTTTTAATCAAAAACTTTTACATTTTTGACCTTGATACCTGCTTACATAGTTACATATTTATTCAAGTAGCTGTATATTCTGTTCTAAATAGCCGGTGATAATGCGTAACGTGGTCAATTCTTTGGTAAGGACTTTTCATCTATTGCAAAGATGGATACTAACATATTGAAGTTTTATTAAGAGAATTACACGCATATTGTAAGTGTCGCAATAAACACTTCAATATGTACAAAGCTTAAAATATATATATATATATATATTACGTACAATTAACAAAAATGATTTTTTTATCAATTATTACATGGATAAATGCACATCAATAGGACAGTTAAAGTGTCTTTTAGGATGTGCTTTACAAACATTTTAATAGACTGTGTATCTTTATGCAGTCAAGATAATTAGCACACAATATACTGGACATCCACATCATGTATCAACCACAATCCATTGTTTGCTTGAAGAATTGAGAACAAACTGGCCAAGTACGAAATTTTTATATTTGTGTTACCTTTTTAAGTACCTACCTAACAAGCATTTATTCATAATAAGAATACACATAATCCTAACCAGGCATAAACAGAAACAGACTACTGATGTTTTAAATATTTGGTAAACTGAATCATAAGAAAGTGTACTGATAATGTAATTTATGTATATATACTCGTATATTATGTATTATATATGAAAGGAGAACCTGGCTGACTGACTGACCTATCATCACACAGCCAAAACTATTGGATCTAGGAATGTGAAAATTTGCACATGGGTTCTTTATTTGATGTAGGCAAGCACTAAAAAAGGATATTCGGAAATTCAACCCTTAAATGAACAAAAAGGTGGAGTTCTATGAAAAATCTTATATCTCAGGCTAATCAAAACATGGCACAAATGCCAACCTAGGTAAAACAAAAAGGTGTTTTTTTAACTACCCCTTGAAGCCGGGGCCTATGGGGAATTTGTAAGGAAAGTAAGAAATCTAAACTAAAAAGTAGTGAGTGAAGAGCTAGTGCTTACATAAAAAAGTTCAAATATTAAATGGTTTCAATTTAATGAATATAATATTAAGAATTAGGCATGGCACTACATGAAATTGTGTCACACCCAAATAGTGACCCAGTTATCAAAGCGGAATTTAACCCACTTGAGCCTGAAAATTTTCATATTGTTATTGTTTGGCATTTTCACACACCAAAAGAAATATTTTAAGAAATATTAGACTATTGGAAAGGCGGAGAATAGGTGTCTTTTTAAACGGACGCTATATGGGTAAATAATATAAAATAAGGAAAAATAATATAATGAATAAAGAAACATATTTATTTAAATTAATTAGGTAAAAATACGGACGGTTCCAAAATAGGATCCAAAGTAGGTTGTGGGATAAATGGAGTGCGGCCAAGGTTCAGCAAAAGTGTAAACCTGGGACAGTACGCCTCCATTTTCCAAGCAGAGGTGTACGCCATCCTAGAATGTGCAGAAATAAATCTGCAAAGGCAATACGTCAACCTAACCATACACATTAATTCAGATAGCCAAGCTGCTCTACTAGCGCTGGACTCGAATTTAGTCTCATCGAAACTGGTAGAGGAATGCATGGCTAAACTCAACTCTCTAGGCAATAAGAATAGAGTAGTATTGAGATGGGTGCCTGGGCATGCAGGCATTATTGGCAATGAACGTGCCGATGAGCTTGCAAGGGCGGGGGCGCATATCACGCAACAGGGTCCGGAGCCCTTCTGTGGTATACCGAAAAGCCTAGCTCAGAGCACCCTGATTAAAGCATGCCTCGAAGCTTCCAGAAAGTTATGGAAGGAGTCTCCGGGCATGTTACACTCGAAAGCACTTATCAAAGCCTATGACAGAAGGCTTAGTAACCAAGTCCTAGCACTCAGTAGGAACAACTTGCGCATTGTAGCTAGAGCCACTACAGGACATTGTTGCTTAAACAAGCACATGTTCCACCTGGGGTTAAGCGCTACGCAAACCTGCAGACGCTGTAATGAGGCTGATGAAACGCCACTTCACCTTCTGGGGGAATGCGGAGCACTAATGCACAAGCGCAACAATCATCTGGGCAAACACCTGTTAAGCCCGGATGAACTAATGGAGATCGCCCCAAAGCAGATCCTGCAGTTCATAACAGCTGCAGGGTTTGGCGGCGATCTCTAACCAATACAAGCGGCGATCACAATAGACCAACTCTGGTCGCAGTGATATCACAGCCGCAAAAAGCAAATTAAAAAAAAAAATAATAGGTAAAAATAATTACATTTGAATGACAATGACAATGTCATAATCTCTCGAAGCAATATTTAGGGTGCAATGTTACTTTGAACGTTTTACGAAAGAAAAATAGGCTTTTTGTGGCGTAGAGCACATCTGAGTTGAGTTTCCCAGTATTTATTATGTGACCCATGTCATCATTATCTGGAAATTTTGTTAAAATTCTGGGAAGTGTGACCTGTTTTAAAATTTTTACTTTTTACTTTTCTAGTACCTACATAGGGTAGGAGTAAGGTGGAGGTGGAGTAAGGCTCCACATAGCCCCCATGATCATGATCTTCTTTATTGCCATTGATTGGCAGCGAGTTGTATATCTCCTGCAATCTAATTGTACTGTTTATTTTTTCGCACTTATGTTGTTTCACTGCCTGAACAAGATGGGACTGGTTCACAAAGGGAGACTCTTTGGGATGACTCTTGATTTGGGATAGGGATGCAAAGTCTTTTGAAATATCGATATTTATATCGAAGGCAGGTAAATATCGATATCCGATATATCGGCCATACCAACGCGATAATTATCGATATTATCGATATTTTTACTAATTTTATAGCTCTGTAAAAATTAGGGAAATCAAAAGCAATTTACAATCAAAGTTATTTAATTTGTTACAAAGATAGATAAAAAAGTAACAGCAAGCACACAGCGAAGATGATAATCACATAAATATTTTTCATGTCAAACATGTCTCGACACTGTTTTGTGTTTTCTAACATCTAACAAAATATACGCCCATCTTCGCTGTGTGCAAACTTTTTTCATTTATCTTTGTAACAAAATAAATAACTTTGATTGAAAATTGCTTTTGATTTCCCTTTTGATTTGCAGTTTTGATGCAATAGTTATTTATAATTGATTAGATTTAGACAGTTATAGTAATAGCAGGTAAAATAAACAGAAATAAAAAATGCTTAAATAAAAATTTCAATGGTTTAAAAAATATATATATATTGGGTTTTCCAATATCGATATTATGGATATCAATGATTTGAACATATCAATATAAATATCGATATTTTGGTGTCGATATTATCGGTAACGCGATATATTGTTGCAACCCTAATTTGGGGTGTTGACTTCGTCTTCTTGACATCGCCTTCGCTCAGCCAATCGAGCTAACAATAGTTCATTATCACTATCACTCTCACTTGATAATGAATCAGAAAGCACCTCCACTAGAGCACGTAGCTGCGATCCTGGCAAGTTGTGCATAATCGTCACTACAATCCTCATCTGTCACATCAGCATTGTAATTTTCAGGTGGTAAATTAGTGATTTTATCCGGTATAGCTACATTGTTATCCTTTTCTAATTCCTTGATATTATTGTCATTGAGCGTCAGGTTCCTATTAATACTTACCTATATGTTTCTCTAAATTGTAATACAGACAGTCTATAAGGCTATT
The DNA here is from genome assembly GCA_947361185.1 of Charanyca ferruginea. NCBI lineage: Eukaryota > Metazoa > Arthropoda > Insecta > Lepidoptera > Noctuidae > Charanyca > Charanyca ferruginea. The sequence continues at coordinate 10,667,522 of OX376059.1, read as the reverse complement.
GGTTGTTATAAAGGACACTAACTTTATGCAATGAAAATCGGTATTTGTATTTCAAAATAGGACAAATTGTCATTTTATTTAAATATACTCGCAATCAAATCTTATGAAAATCAATACTGAAAAAACAAAGAAATAACACACCAAACACATGTAATGCACTTACAATATTTTTACACATAATGATGCCTTTGTTGACTAAATCATGGCATCAAATATTTTTAAAATACCATCATTGTTCTCTGGGGTTTTGTTTATGTGCCATTTGTTTAAAAGGGTAGATTCAAGTGGGTTAACTCAATAATATGACACTGAAACCCAAAGAGTTTAATGTACTGAATGCATGATAATTTTGTAATACACCGTGAATTATTATGCAGTACCTGCTTAGATTTTTTACATTAATGTTAATTATTCCACATACACAAAATGTTATGGAATCTTTCAGAATGATTGCATGTATGAATCACTGTAATTAAGCAAATTCATTAGAAACTTAAAATGAACCATTATTGTCCAAATGATGATTCTTGGGAAAGATTAGACTGGCTATTGAGAATGAGTTGTTCATTCAATTAATATTACATAAATGTCTCTAATATTTTGACTTTAAATACAGTATTTTTCTAATGAAATCTTATTTTTTATTCAAATTTTGCAGATAAAATTATTATTTCAGGGGGTAAGGTAAGAAAAGAATTGAGATTTAATAACATTGTCTTTCTTCATTACTTCATTCATTTTTATTTTTCTGTGTTTATTATAACTGTCACTCAATTTATAAAATCAATGAACATTCATTAGAATAGATGTAACAGCAGATACCTACTAAAATATAACCCTGTTTTAACTGAATAGGTAAGTAGGTAGGTAAATAAATAATAATTAGAAATTAACTCCAATTCTGTTTTCATTCTTTATAAGAAATGTGAGAGTGAATACCTACTACAGTACCTATGCCATTTTCACGATACCCTGTTCACAATAAGATTAGACATTTACAAAAACCTTTTTTACAGTCCGTTCAACTGATTTTGACTTATATTGCATTGGTAGCATGACAAATGGCAACTGCAGTAAACAGTTGTTATTGTAACCACTTTTTTGCCTACGGAATAGAAGTCAAAAGCAGTTGAAGGGACTATAAAAATGGTTTGTGTTTATGTCTAATCTTATTGTGAACAGGGTATAAGTACTAAATAAATTTAATTTCTTTTTTTATCTTCTTCTCAGACTGATAATTTCGATATAATACCTACTTTATTGTAAAAGAAAGTAACTAAGAATTTTATTATAACAATCAGTGATTTATTTGAATGTTTCTACAAAATGGTCTAAGTCCTGTACAATAAACAATTCCTCTATTATTTCTATTTGATTTTGATATCTTTTTTTATTATTATTTTAAGAAGTTGGAATTTTAAATGTCCCATTTCTTCCGGTCCTTAAAGCATTGATAAATGCCTAATTATCAGTAGTGTATGCATGTTATGTAGCAAGTGATTCAAGCAGACCTTACTTCCACTTTAGAATGTATTTTCTGCTGAATTTAATTTGCACTTGAAAGTTTTGTAAACTTTAACATCCTAAAGAGAAACTGCTAAATTGTTGAAGGCCTTTAGATGTCGCAATACATTAAAAAATTGCATTAAAATCCTATAAATAATGCTAATTTTATTCGCGAAATCAACGAAACTATCATTTTAACTTTCTACTTCCGAAATATTCGCAAATATCTTTAAAAAAGTTAATGTGCAATAGATGACTATCTGAACTCGTGAGATGAATAAATAACAGTGTGTTTCAGTATATGTAGTACGTAGGTTTACTCATAACAACAGCAGCAGCCTATACAATTTACAATTTGCTGGACAACCGACACGGAATTAACGTCGTCGTAGTCACTTACCCAAAGCTCAATACCCCAATTCATTTTCACGGCAATGGAATCCACACTTACACAAAAAAACACATTGAAGTTTCACTAAAACACTACAGTTGATAACAAGTAAAATTATGAAAATATTTCCACTAATATATTGTTTTTATCACTACCACCATTTCAAAACACATTCTATAGAAATAAACATGGCTGACTGACATGACATTTCCAAAGACTGGCTACATTGCACTGAGCGACTGACGGCCGGAAGACCGAATAGTAAGTGCTTTTTTCGAGATTGTCTATGGAATATGTTGCTAGATTTTGGAGATTTTCAATAATTTGGGGAAAAATAAAACTTCAAGTTGCTTAAAACAAATGTATATGACAAAATTCAGGAAACAAATATTTTGATATGTCTTTGCGAGTGTGCACTTCGTGGTTCCAATAATGAGCCATCAGATCCCCGACGAACAAGTGCCGTGCGCCGTACTTCCTGAAATATAATTTCAGGTTCTTGACAAAGTCCTAATTATGGATGGATAATTTAAACCCGACCCCTATTCAATTATGCACTCGTGATCTAAAAACAGTGATGAACAAGATAGCTGCCGAACGCAGCACCTGTCATGCTCTCTGACTCGAACATTATACTGTGCGAGTGGAAATACATGATAAGCTCTTTTATTTGACCGTATGATTTGTTTAATTCGTTTCTTTACTTGGGCGTGTTGTAACAAAATGTAAGTGTTTATATTTGTGTACTGTAATAAGGCAATGGCTGAAGATGAACCTTGATTTAAAATCACATTTGAACCCCGAGTTCTCAGATTATCACTAAGTTTTTCAGTGATTTATTGAAATCAAAACTTATTCTTATAATTTGTTCTAGAATATGCTAAACAATATTGGGATAATTACTTTAACAGGTTCCAAAATACCATGATGACTTGATCTTCGTGATGTAGGTGGACCTGTGATCGATGATGCCCGTGAGGATGGCAGTGGACTCTGTAATTATTAGTAATGTAAGCTATGTATATTTTGAAAAAAAATTAAGATATCACTATTCATTTTATGAAATAAAATATATTTAATCAAATCTGTCGGTTTGTTAGATACATCAGACCAAACAGAAAGCTCTCAAAACTAATACTTTCTTCAATATTATTTTTACTTTTTACCTTTAATGCCGGTATAAAACCAAAATCGGATGGTAATGGTTGAGTCTGTATGCTATGCATTCCTTCTTCCGAAGCCACAGATACTATAGAAGGTCTAGCCGATAACTGCTGAGCTAGTAAGAGAGGGTCAGCATCTAAAAAAATATTTACTTTAATACTTACTTATTTTTTTTAGATTCAGTAGTAATGATGGAGGACCTACCAATGTTCATTCCCTTTGCAACTCTACTTGCTTGTACAAGTTTTCCTGCACTTCTTCTAAATCGAATACCCTTTTCAGCCTCTCTTCTTAACCTCTGAGCAGCAGCAGCTGACTCTGCTACTGCTTTAGCCATTGCTCCCATTCCAGACCTTTTCAAATTTAAATCTACTATGTAGCTTAGACATATAGCATTTGACAGGATATTATCGCTTGGCTAAAATAAAATATTTCTCCGATAAGTTTTATTTTTGAATCATGACTCAAACTCATCATAATTATGTCAGTGGCTACCATATCCACTGTGACATATGATAACTTTTGTTATAAGTAGCAACTGTTAACTTAGTATCAGAGTAAATACGTACCGAACCAATATCATTTACACTTATATCAAGTAAACGTAATGGAGTTTTTACTAAACCAATTGCTCTTGCTAGTAGATCACCACAAGTTGGAGGATTTTCTGCACTCGTAGTTGACCAAACTCCTGCTGGTGGCTTCAATAAAGGACCAGGTGTTATTCCACAGCCGGATATATTTAAACTGTAAAATACATTGTTTTAATATTATGCAAAAGCAACGATAAAGGTTAAACGTAAATCCTAATTACCTTGTCAGATTGCATCCTCTTGCAATGGAAACAGCAACATGAGCGATTCCTTCAGAACCAAGTTTTGTGTTAAGTCTTAAGTCTAGCGTGCGAACCCCACAACCAGAATGGTTAAGTGCATGCGTTATACTTTCAACACCAGTTGGGCCTAAAAAGTTTTATAATTCTATTTAATTATCTAATAAATCTGTTTCTTCTTGCAGCTGCTCTCTTTAGAAAAGGTCGAGTGTGAAATTCTTTCCTAAATCTCTCTCGATTCATCATAGCGTTCAGAAATCATGTAACATTACGGGGTCCATAATCAATCGTACGTACTACATCTGACTAGTTTGATAGATTTTTACAAGTCAATAGTATTTTATTTATTAGGTTCTTGAGATATTACCAAATATATTATCAGCCAATGTGAGAGTTCGTAAAGCATCACGTCTCATAATAAACTTTCCTATTGAAGAAGCACCATCATCACTTATTTTGCAATGACTGAGATCCAGTACTTCTAATTTTAAGTTGTCCGATAACCCCCGAAGTATGTATTTAACTCGTTGACAATTCATATCACTTCTTGTAATTCTGAGGGCAACAGTAAGATCTTAGTCAATTCATGGAAAGCAGCAAAATAAGGACTACAGAGAAGAATATACGTGTTACCTTAAAATTTTTAGTTGTACACATTTTTCTAATCCACGTGACAAATTTTTTGCGTCGTTATTCGTAAATTGAAATTGATCTTTACGGTATTCAACCCCAATAGACCGTAGTTGGTATGTTACGTGCAATTCGACTAAGTTAGTCAAACTGCCTAAAGCGGCATGAAGAGATATATGATCTGTAAAAGTGAACTTGGTATATCATTTATGTATTTTAAACGATTGTAATAATAAATACCATCGGTATTATAAAAATACCTAAGATAAAAATAATTACTTTGGCAATTTTAAAGTCCTTTATAATTTAGTAACACCTCACATTTCGCATTTTTTAATTTCACTTTCTTACCTCTAGAGATTATTTCTTTATCTTTTGCTTGCTGTTTATTTCCATTTTGCCGTTGACTTGTAACTAAGTGAGCCAATTCTGGTGAAGCCATTCTTTGAACTGGAATATCAGTCGGTATCAAACTACGGATTGATAGTTTTTGAATGTATGGCCCACAAAGCTTTACTAATGTCTTCACCTAAATAATTTAACATAAAAATAGACATCATATTTTCCTAATTAAGCATTTCAGATCGATGCGAATCTTTGAGAGTATCATTATATTGTTATAGATCCATATCTAACTATAATGCATTCCATTGTAGTTAGATAATGATCTGAGTGTCATAAAATTTAAGTCTTTCAAACTTAGTTTACTTATTTCCCTAACTTATCTTCTTATTTTGTTTATTATATGAGTAAATGTGCATTTTATAAATAGTAGCTTTTGCCCGCGACTTCGTCCGCGTGAATATCGAAAACGCAGGTTAAAGCGTAGCTTATGTCCTTCCTCGGAGTTAAGCTATTTTTGCACCAAATGTCATCAAAATCGGTTCCGCCGTTTCATCGTGGAAGCGTAACAAACAGAATTACTTTCGCATTTATAATATTAAGTATGAAAAGTATGGATTTAAGTGCAAATTGGTGGCGAAATAGGTCTCTGCACTATTAATTAATGTCTTTTGTGGAACAGCATTTAATTAAACCAAAGTTTTGACTTTGACATAAATGTGTGTCTAATTCACAGCATAGTTCCAGTACGAAACAAAGATGGTGCAATACTTCCTGACACTCAATCAATTGACCTCTCATCATGAATGGATGTGGTTAAATGCTCTAAGGGAAGTTGGATAATAATAATAGTCTAAAAACTACAAATTTTCAAAAAATCAAAAAAGATTTCCTGAAAAATGGTCACTTGCACACGCGCTTTATCAAATACCTTCTCAACTGACCTTTTCAGGATCATATTGCTTTGGATTCATGTTTTCTAAAATATCAGCAAAATGTCTTTCCATAAAAACATTTATCCATTTTTTACCATCCGCCAAAAGAGGCGAATCTGTGAATTTAGTGTGGTAGCACCTTTTCCAAAATATGTCGCTTTTGATATTATCTACCAAAATCTGAAGTGGGACATCTGTATCCAGGATTTGTAGAAACAATTCACGATCTTTAGCAATCAACTGTTCTAACTTGGGGTACCCTGCAATTTAAAAACAAGTTTTTATGTTAGTCTTATACATAGTAGACTTTACGTAAGATAAAGATTACGTTTTCATGATATTTTACCAGAAATGGAAATGAACAAACTAACTGATACGTTTTCATGCAATTTGTACATACGTATTTATATATTTATAATATGAAATATATTGAAATATACTAACCCATCCAATTTTCTGACAATTTCTCAATGCAAATAGAAACGAGAGGTTTTGGAATATTTAAATCCCAAACGAAGTCCTCTGATTTAATTTTTCTCTGAGGTTCAAAATTTTTAGCATGCTTGTAAGCTAAATAAGTAGTGAATCTGACACTCTCTGGAAACTTCATATTTAAATAATCAAAGTTAATACTTTGAAGAAATTACTTATTTAAACTCTACTGAAATATAATGACTTAGGTATAACTAAACTAAGGCACTAACAAAATCTATGGTGTTTTTGTTATACGTATTAACAACGAAGATTGCCACCATGGAAACAAAAGTTTTGTTGGTTCAATAATGATAAAGCGCACTTTGAAGAATATTTTATAACATTATATACACGAAGTGCTGCTTCTTTCAAAGACCAAATTAAAAATTGGGAAATAAAATGCAATTCTTGCAACACTGTGAGTCGTGTTCGTTCATCTACTATTTGAAGAATTTGTTGTTTGTTGTACAGAGATACCCTATCATCTTATCTGTGAAATGGCAGTTTTTGGAACTTGACAAATACTTTGTGAAAGACATAAGGTCGTCCTTTGGTGACGAACACAGGGTTGCCAACTTAGGGGTTTTGCCCCCAAATTTAGGGGCTAGAAGTGTTAAAAGGGACATTTTTAGGGGCTGGAATTTTTTGGGGGTTTTTTTAGGGCCACTTTAAATGGGATGGAGTTCCAATTATGGCAACAAAAATGACTTCGGAATGGCATCAACTGCAAAATAAAAAAACATGGACACATGTTTCAAGTTCATCTTCTGCCTGCAGTACATATCGATTGCGATGCTGGTAACTGCAAACGATTTGAAAATATCTAAAAATTTGCTTTGGCGTTATTGACACTGCCTGTTTTCAATGCCTCTGTTGCATCCTCTGAGCGTGCCTTTTTTAGATAAGGGACTAAAAAATTCAAAATAAAGAGGGCATTAAAAATAAACTGAGGAACAGATTATCCCTTAAAATGGTACAGAGTGTCATGATGGTACGATTTTCCGGGATAAGAGGGAAGGGAAAAGGGAAGTCGGGATTATGAATCGTGTGTAAAATTTGAACCCACTGTTGATATGATAAAGAACTTCAACGTACGTATGTATGACTTCAAAAGTGGGACGTCAAATGAAAAAAAGGAACGGGATAAAGATGTGGTTTTAGAAATAATCTTTGCATGATAAATTACTGTATTTAGTCAATAATATAATTTACTAACTTAATGTACGTAAAGTTTAGGAAATAAGTAGGTATTTAAAATTCTATATTTAGGGGTTTTTAGGGGGATTCAGTAAAAAAATTAGGGGAAAATTTTCATAAGGGTTGGTAACACTGGACGAACAGCGCCACCACTCATTTCACAGATAACTTAGTTGGAATATGTGATCAATTTTTAAATTCACTATGATACCTACCTACTCTTTATTTGACGTTTATTTATTTTATTTGTTTTGTAGTGGATACTGGACAGCATGTCATTGTAGTCTTTTCGGAATGCAACCTATTCCTATCATATAATTCATTTGATTCATCTTTCATCCAAAATCTGACGTTTGTTGTGGAACTCCTGCGATATTATATCGTCGGTGTCGGTCTCCGAGCATTTACCCTCTTGAGTTGCCAAGGCAGCGAATCATCGATAAACTTTTTCTGCCACTTTTGGCGGGAGGCGAGGGAAACACATACAGCACACCATAGATGAATATACTCAGCACACTACGAAAATATGACATTCACGCAAAGATACTGCTTCCTATTGCTACAAACCCACACAAAAATAATAGCAAACACTAATAAAAAACCATACAACAATGACAAATCTGTACGATATCTATGCAATTATCCTATGACAACAAACACAAAGTGCTAGTGATGTGACAAAACAATGCGTGGTATTTCATTTTTTGAGCATGAATGAATGAACAAAATGTTCATATGTTTCATTTTCTTGTATGTACACTTAAGTACTTATTACACTATACAATTTGTAGGATACCAATTTAGGAAATCGGCAGGTGTAATCGCAGTAAGAACAGATTGGATCCGATGTATTGCAAAATGGGAGGTTTACTAAATTGAATTCTAAATTGGTCCAGTTTAGAATTCAATTTACTGTAGTGTGAGAGTGAGACTAACAACTTAGGTACCTAAATTGACTTCCTACAAATTGTATAGTGTAATAAGTACTTTACCCAATTTCACCAATAAAGTAGTATACGCAATATGACTAGTGACCTGTGCAACTGCGTAGATAGCTAAAAGTAATGACAAAACAATTTATAGTACACTACGGAGAAAGAACGATTGTATTCAGTTTAAAAGTTTTTTTTTAGATTATTATGTGCCCTGTTACTGGACCTGTGCCTTTCCTATAAGAAATACGCTACAAATGGGTAGAGACCCCATGCGTGGTAGACGAACTGGGGATAGTCGTAAAATAGTGGCATACGTTTTACATCAATGTTCATGTTAAACTAGATTCTTATGTGTTCACAGATTACAACTCATAATGGTTTAAAATTGTCATTCTGTATTTAGAGTCAGGAATTCAGGATTTTTACTTGAATCCCGTTCTCCGAAAGCGACTGGCTCCTGCGAAATTCAATAATACGTAATTCATTTTTTGTCAATTAGCAGCTCAGAATCAGGTTGTAATGTAATATTCGCGACAGTAACAAAAATGCAGCAACAGAATTATAATAATGAAAATCATTAAAATAACTCTACAAGTTAGAAAAGGTCGTAATCGTCATATTTTCATTAAATAGGTACATTTACATACGAGGCCGTAAGAACCAGAGTGGCCTATCTTTTCCAGACACAATTAAAAATGCTTTGTGTCTGGAAAAGATAGGCCGCTCTGGCGCTCACCGCCTCTTACATACTTTAATGGACCTAATGTATACGTGGGAAATTGTAGGGAAGGGTTAAACATTACAATTTAATCGGATAGATTTTTATTGCTTATAAATATTACATAACCACATCAGTTTTTTTGTATTTTAATATGTATTTCGTAACTAAATTATGTGTTTAATATTGTTACGAGCTGGGGTTCGAGATAAATCATCTTTACCAATTTAAACCAAAATCACTAACACTTTATATAAACAATCACAAATGTTCCAGAAAATGTGTAGTTTTTTTGGGACAATCCCACGACACTATTCCCTAATCACTGCAAATTACGAATGCCAGAATCTACAGTGGCGACCACCAAAGTCAAAGCCTAGGTCTTTAATAAAGGAAAAAGAAAACTGAAAACCTCACATACGAAACGAGCAGTTATTTTTGGTTAGCCTAAACCTTTACGAGAAAATAATTATATCGGTTCTGAAATTCACGTTTAATAATAATAGGTATTTTTCTTATTACAACCCTGACTGATTCAGATACACAAAAAAACTAGTTACTGAACATACTGACTGAGAAAATCACTTATTTCATGAATCATTCACTCACGTTGTCCCAGCACTATGTAAATCCAACAACCCTATAATACGTTTTCGCTACCAACGTACCACTCACAGAGTACATTGTTGATTGTATATACTGAGGTACCACTGTATTTTTCTATCGTTAAAGTTTAAATACCTAATATTTTGAAATTGTATGTATGTAGTTACTTAAATGCATCAATGTTTCGTAAATTAGATGTGGCAGATCGCTTTATGCAGGATGAAACTGCACATTATTCACCGTTCTTTGGCGAACAATTTTGCAACACAATACGTTACACAATGACGGTGGTCAGCGAATGAACTAGTTTTCTATAACTAGAATGGTCGAATGGTCAATGGTACTTTGGCAGAGGGGTTCGCCCAGCTCTAACCGACACCTTAGAGAATTTATACCTAGAGGTATAAATTCTCTAAGGTGTCGGTGAAGTATTATGGGAAGAGGCCACCGTTATCGGCATTCCGAAACCAGGCAAACCCAAGTCTGATCCCACCAGTTACCGTCCCATTAGTCTACTCAATGTTCTAGGCAAAATATACGAGAGGCTTATTTATAAGCGGCTCAAAGACTTTGCCGAAGCTAAGAGTCTCATTCCCGACGAGCAGTTTGGCTTTCGAACCGAACACGGCTGCGTCCAACAAGTCCACCGCATCGTCGAGCATATAAGGGCTGGTTTCCAGCGTGGCTTGATAACGGGTGCGCTCTTCTTTGACATAGCGAAAGCATTCGACAAAGTCTGGCACAATGGCTTAATATACAAGCTTTACTAACTCGGAGTGCCAGATCGTGTCGTGCTCATCTTGCGTGACTTTTTGTCAAATCGCACCTTTCGCTATCGCATCGAAGGTGCGCTCTCTTCACCCCACCCGATATGCGATGGCGTCCCTCAGGGCTCCGTAGTATCCTCCCTCATTTTCATGCTGTTTACCAGCGACATCCCCAAAGATAAAACCAGGCCCAGTTGGCCCAGTTGGCTCTATTCGCTGACGACACGGCCATCTATTACTCGGGTCGCAACCCAGACTGCATAGCTCGTACCCTCCAATCCGCGGCAAAAGCCTTAGGCGCTTATTACCGGAAATGGAGAATCGAGGTAAACCCCATCAAGAGTCAGGCAGTACTCTTTTCCAAACCGCGTTCGTCCCCCTCTCTGCCCAGTCCGATAACCATGTTCGGTAAGCCTATCCCTTGGGAGAAGCAAGCCAAATACCTAGGTGTAATTCTGGACCATCATCTTACTTTCGGAGAGCACATAAAGACGGTGCGTACGCGCGCCGCTTTCGCTCTCAGTAGGCTCTACTTCATGTTGAATGCACGTAGCAAATTGTCACTCAAGTGCAAATTGCGTCCCATTATGACTTACGCCTGTGCTAGCACACGCAAAACCATACCGTCTCCATAGGTTTTGGAGGGTCTGCCCCTCCAAAACCGTTTCTTGCGAAGAATTAAAGGAGCCCTTTTTACCTTCGCAACAAGAACCTCCATCTCGATTTAAAAATACCCACCATCCAGCAGTTCATGAAACGCTCCGCCAAGCGCTTCTTCGACACTGCTGAGAAACATTCTAACCCTTTGATCGTATCGGCCATCCGGTACACTCCCTCTCATATTAGTAAGACTCGACGACCGAGACATACTCTGACCGACCCTGACGATGCTATTACTCTCCTCCAGGAGAGAAATAAGGCCACCAGTACAGACACAGACCGCCGTCATTCCGTCCTCGCCGCCGAGGCCCGCTGCGACGACCCCGTACGTCCCCTCCCCGTCCTTTGCTCGTGACAGTCCGGGCCGCTGAGTCTGTAGCTTTAAATTTGTCCCTAAATAATGGAAATCCGATCGAGCCTGTCCCTTTGCTGTCCTCTCCCAGCGACGCCCTAAGCCGAGGCTCGTACCCCACAGGGGGTGCCCTTAGCGTGCAGTCGCTTAGTTTGTAAGTTATATTGCCCTGGCTGGAGGCCCTAAAAATAACATATTTTAAGGCACCACAGGAAAGTCCGGTTAAGCAGCCGACAACATCCAAGATGATCTGCGAGATGCCAATGCGGAAAAAAAATAAATAAGTAATATTTTGCTCCATAGAGTTGACCATGAAGATATAGGTATAAATGGAACCAACACTTAGAACTAAAACTTGAAACCAACTGTGGGCTGATGCTCTCTTTCTGAATGCATACATAAGAATGAGACAGTGATATGTGTTTTCTTTATCTTATGTATACATTCAGAAAGAGAGCGTCTGCCCACAGTTGGCTTCACTTAGGTATTTAGAGTGTTGCCTCCACTTTTATCTATAAGCTTCTTGGAGTTGACAGAGTAAAGTATTATCGGGAGTCTATGAACTCCTGTCAAACTCCTGCTTGCTTGGGGTGAATCTGATGTCTGCTGTCATCGTTTTGATAATTTTATGTTTTGAAGAGGAAAGTTGTAGGTCGTAGGATTTTCATCACTTTCTTTCCGTCTTCAAGGCTTAAATTCGGAGACGATGGACAAACACAACAGTTCTGAATTATTAAATTCAGACTTTTCGTTATCAAAGAATGCCAGTTCCGACTCATTGGACTCTGACTCAAAATCGAGTTCATTGAATTCTAAACACGGACAAGACTCCGTAAGTTTCCTAAAAGGATTAATTTATTCTTATTGAATTTTATAGCTGCCGCTTCCCTCCTTCCTGTAAGTTAGTTTAAGCTCGCGATTAGTCACTGCTGTACATTACTATTTATTTGAAGGTCCAATTGTTTTTGGTGTTTCCCTGTTGCAATGAGCAGAAATAGATCTATTCATATTTGCCTATTTATTAACTGTATACACAATCATAGGCAACAGGAGCTGTCTAAGGCTGGTATCATATTGCTTCACTTATTAGGATAACTGACCTCTCAGTTTCCATACATTGAAGTTTACGTTTCTTTTCAGCCTCATGTACTGGGGGACATCCAACTTCTGGATGGCGAAAAAGTGATGAGTTTAGCCCGAGATGTGACATACTTATGCCCATATAGCGGGCCCTCCAGGGGAGTTCTTAAAGTGACCAACTATCAGTTACACTTCAGACCAACGGATACAGCTGCATTACAGAGTACTCTCAGTGTACCTCTTGGTGTTGTAAGTTGTGTTTTAGCATTTTTATTTGTTAAAACTATTTGTTGTAACTGTAGCAGACTGTACCACAATTTGCAAATAAATAAATTATTATTATTTTTCTCATTTATTAATTGTATATACCGGTAAAGCGGGATGAATAGGGATGCATATAGCCTGTTGCCAACAAGGACACTAGAAAAAAAAAGATTTCTCATTCAATAAAGTAATTTTTGTCAACCTCCTAATTATTATTATTTCTGTGTGACCATTCATAATTTTTTCATATTAACAGATTCCTTTCAGTGAGTGTATTTCACTGTTTGCTATGTTTTTAAACTGATTATTTTGCCTGGTTAGTTAATTTTTTGGGTTTGTATAATCCTGAAAAAAGAAAATAAAAGATCTTTGGACAATTGCAATCACCATTAGTTTATAATAAATCTCGTAAGATTATAAACTGGCAAAACATTTTGAACAGACCATTTAATTTTATTAAAACACAAAAATTAATTAGTATGATCTATCCGAGTCTAGACACAATTCACAAACCTAAATAAATTAGGATAAGGGCAGATGGTGATGATAATGATGATGTAGAATAAAAGTAGCTCTACAGTATAGGTATACATAAACATTATAATGTTATTCATTGCAGGTATCTCGTATTGAGAAGGTGGGTGGAGCTTCATCAAAAGGAGAAAACTCATATGGAATTGAAATATTTTGCAAGGTAACAATTATTTAGATTTAAATCATCAATACTTCAAGTATTTTGTTGTTTTTTATGAATAATAATAATAATATGTGGGGACGTTTCACACACGGACATCTGATCCCAAACTAGGAAGACCCTGTATTATGGGTTGCATACCTTGGACCCTGTATTAAATACACATATGTATATATAGATAAACAACACCCAGACACAAGGCAAACAGAAGTGCTCATCACACAAATATTTACCCTGGGTGGCAATCGAACCCGCAACACGCTGCAGTCAATTGCTCAGCCACTGCACCACCAACCGTGTCGTCAAAGACGAATAATTATTTTACCTTATTATTTCAGGACATGAGAAACTTGAGATTTGCCCACAAACAAGAGAATCATTCACGCCGCGGAATATTCGAGAAATTGCAGCAGTTAGCATTCCCATTGTCACATAGACTTCCTTTATTTGCATTTAGCTATTCAGAGAGCTTTCCTGAAGATGGATGGCATGTGTATGAACCTATAGCAGAGCTCAGGCGCATGGTAAGAATATGTTAAGTACTACATATTTGAATAATTTTGATACTTAACCTTTTACTAAAATTAAACCCACATTGTTAAACAGCAACCAGAAGTATTTCAATGTAACATTAGTTATTTTCTTAACTTAATTTCCATATGCAGACAGTTACATTAATTTATAGTAAATTGTCTGTACTGATAACACATAAGAATGGTGAATTATGTAGTGCTGATCTGCAACAAAACATCATACATTCCTATATCATCAACAGGGCGTAAACAATGACATGTGGCGTATTGCCCGGATCAATGACAAGTATGAAGTTTGCGACAGCTATCCATCTGTTTGGGCTGTGCCAGCAGCCGCTGGCGAGGATCTCCTGCGTGCTGTAGCTGCTTTCAGGTCTAGAGGAAGAATACCGGTGCTGGCCTGGATACACCCCAGCTCACAGGCCACTATCACTCGATGTAGCCAGCCATTGGTTGGGGTGAGTGAACTTCTTTTTTTACTTCTTTTTGTTTTATGTTGGTTGTATATTGTAAGCAGCTGATAGACCTGAGCATTTACTTTTAACAAAACAGTGCATTCACTGTTTTTTATTAATTTTATTGTATTGAATCCTGTTTATTTTATGTGAGTGTTTTACCTGTTATTTTAACATTTACTGCAATGCTCAAGTTTGTCATCACCTTTAGGGTCTTTTCATAGTGCAGCTGGCCAGGTTATAGGCAAACTTTAAGTATTGTCAATCATGATTCCAGATTGACTGAAGAAGAAACTGTAGAATGTAGGTGTAGAACAACTGCTTAGCTTGGTTGGCAAAAAGTAGAAAAACTGGAAACTAAATATTTGATTTACTAAAACATTTCCTAAGTTTAAAGGTTTTTTTTAGGTTCTAAGGTTTTTTTTTTGCCAAAATCAATGCATTGTTGTCTAGAAGTGCACATGAAAGCCAGTAATTTCTGTAGGTTACACTCTTCACTATTCGGCCGCAGCCGAGGTCGCTCTATATATAATTATTATTACAATAGATGTTATAAATTATTGTTCACCTATCAATAACAATTTTTGTTCTCAAACATATTGTAAGTGCAATATTTTGAGAGAATCATAGAACACAAAGACTGATTTCCTTTGCACATTCTCATTACGAGGGCATTTTCTACATTCATTGCACTAATCATTGAACCAGAGTTTTGTGGGTGGTGTTTTTTTATTGGTTATTCTTGTTATACCAATATTTGTTGATTAACTGTAACCATCTACCCTATCCTTACACAGTGCATATTAAAATCTTAAATAGAGGGCTACAATCTACAAAATGATTACTACAAAATTTATTTGATTTTTGTAACATTGTGACAAATCAAATCATTTTTATTTGTGTAACAAAGATCGCCATGTTATGCCAAGAGGCGTACAAATATAATAATAATTATAATATACACAAAAAGTATAAGTAGGTATTTGGTTTTATCAGTTAACAAAACACTCATGTATAGATAAATATTATTCATACTGTGACTAAGCTCTGAGATTGGGAACAAACTTGGTCATTCATCATTTGTCTTAAATTTTGATTGAAGTATGACGAATCTACCTGTTTATGACGTTCTAGTTAGTGTACCTACCAATTAATCTGTGTTACCTACATTTGAGTATGAGTAAAGTACTAATACAAGGTGTCCAAAAAGAGTATCGGGTATTTGTTTGCTCAATAAAAAAAAAACTACTAGTATGTTCATGTTATTTAATGTTCATTATTAGAATACAAAATGGAAAATTATTTCGAAAAGATAATGTTATCCAAATGGTGACCGTTACGCTGCTGGCACTCTTCTAATCTGGAACGAAGATTGGTGATAACACGCTGACACATAGCCCTCGATAGTGCTGCCATTTCTGACCTGATGTTTTGTTTCAATTGCGTTAGGTTCGACGGATTATTCTCATAAACCTTACTTTTAAGGTATCTCCATACGAAATAGTCAAGTGGGCTAAGGTCGGGGCTTCTGGGAGGCCAGTTGATGTTACCTCTACGTGAAATGACCTTATTAGGGAATAATTCGTAAACAGCTTCAATTGATTGATTTGATGTATGGCAAGTGGCCCCGTCTTGTTGGAACCACGTTCTTGAATTGAAACCTTGAAACTCCTGCAACTCTGGACCCAAAAAGTTTTGCAGCATATCGCAATAACGGTCACTATTCACATTGAGCGCTCGGCCTCGTCGATCTTCATGAAAATACGGACCAATTATGCCTTTAGCAGACATAGCGGCCCACACAACGACCTTTGGGCTGTGCAGGGGTCGTTCATGTTTTCGCCTCGGATTCTCCTCTGCCCAGTATCGACAATTCTGCTAATTAACATGACCATTCACTCACTGTCACTTGGTGCATTGCGTGTACGATACTTCGCACGATACAAACGTTGAGCAGTCACTATTGAATCACCGTTACGATAATACGCCCGTACGCAAAATGCGCGATGCGTCCCTGCGTATTGCTCCATTGCAGCTAAAATTGCAAAAATTGGCGGACTTGACAATCCCCTCCCCGCGCCCCCTCGCCGCTTCGTGTCAACTTCAGCGCTGAAACAAATACCCGATACTCTTTTTGGACACCTTGTACTTTTCTACAAGTGACCTGGTAGGTACCTACCAGTTATAATACTTTAAGGGGATTTACTCAAGATCTTATTGGGGTCGGTGGGTAATTCTTAGAGCAGTCATTCAATTGGTAATTTACTGTGAATTTAAAGTGTCATTCTAGTCGGTTTTTACATACATTATGACTAAACAACACTAGACACAGGTCACGGATATTTTTTTCCTAAAGGTGCTTTTCCATCAACTCGAAAGGCCCGATTGCCTTGTCCGATCGTTAAAAATGCTGATTATGTTCCGTATCCCTTCCACGGTTGATTGGCCCGCGCCAGTCGAGGCCGAACCTTGAAGTTAAAGTTGGTTGAATGCAATTGTAATAATTTATCATGAATTCATTTATCCATTTCAGAGTTCCCCGCCAAAACCGACTACCTAATTATCTACAGGATTTCTGTGTAGGTGTAAATGAAAATACAACAGAACTATGATTGTTGATGTTCAGTATTGATTTTTTTCTCAGTAAACAATGTTATGATTAGGTATGTCGAGTAAACTTACGTCATCATACTACACTGTTCATTTGAGTAATTAACACAATAACACATTATGTCGTCTGCTAGATGTAATTATTCGAATTTCTTGATTGAATTTTTTTTAGTGAACTTTGAAAGGTTCACCTACCTACTGTTAAAACTTTGATTACTCATCCAGCTATACAAGGTGTGAGACAAAGGAAGGTAGCCATTGGCAAGTTGTAACAACTTTTAATAGGAAATACATTCTTTGAGTACTTTAAAATCCAAAAATCTGTTCCACAACATTTTTTTTTTTTTTTTTTTTATATTGTTATAGGCTTGCGTTTGACCGCAACTCACCTAATTGATTGTTAAGTTATGTATTGAAATTGCTACTCTGCTAATGCTATTTTTACCATTTTGTATTGCATCTTTATGCATAAGTTGTTTATGTTATTGTTCACGGGTACATTCTACTTGTTCGTATGTACAGACAGCGTGATCAACTGCTTACCCCCTATGCGAAGAAATTTCAACGCGTGGGGGCTTAGCAGTTGATGACGCTGTCTGTACCACTTCCGAAACACCGCTGTATTTTTACATATTAAGTAGATAAATAAAAAAAATTGCAGGTAAGTGGGAAACGCAGTCGCGAAGATGAGCGCTACATACAGCTCATAATGGACGCCAACGCACAGGCACACAAGCTGTTCATAATGGATGCTCGACCCACCGCAAACGCTGTTGCGAACAAAGCTAAAGGAGGAGGGTGAGTGACCGAGTACCATCGAGTATACTCGATGCTGAGTACACACACACACACTGAGTATACCTTAAATTAAAAGAAAATAAATAGCCAATAAAAAATCACATTATGTCTTTTGGTTGGCTTTAGTAGCACCTATTGCGTCTTTATCAATTAAAATTATAACTCGGAATCGAATAATCGGATGCATATAGTTATACCTAAACTTCATTTTTAGCTAGGAACTCTAACCACACGGCTTCTAGAAATATTTAATTGATTTGATGAAAATAATCCCGGCATTCCGGGATCACATAACACACACACCCTTGCATACTTTCTTTCACGGAACACCAGACTAACACTCATAATTTTATTTCATTTATCAGCAAATAAATCACATTCAGGATTGGCCGTCAGGAGTTAGAGGAGTTAGAGTGCTTTAAGCATTTTTAGAGTACGACGAATTGGGGACCCGAGTCCCCAACTGGCGACAGTTTTAAATGACCGTTGCGCAAACAGATTGTGCCGACGGCTTTTACGGTGTGCAAACAATGTACATATTTGTTGGGGACAAATACGTATAATATAAATAATGAAAGTGTATCTAACCCTAGCAATAAAATAATATTTAAATGATTTTCCATTCCACACTAAGCCATTATAATTATAATAATCATCCCTTATAATCCTATGAAAGTTCAACATAAAAAATGTTAATTCTCCACAGGTATGAATCAGAGGATGCGTATCAAAATGCCGACCTTGTATTCTTAGATATACACAACATTCACGTGATGAGAGAGAGTTTACGCAAACTGAAGGAGCTCTGCTTCCCGCAAATAGATCAGACTAGGTGAGCGACCGCTATGTTTATCATCTATATCTTAAGGGGCTATTAAACGACTTTTACAGATTTTAAACTGACAATCACGTCAAAATGTGCAGTGTAAATGATTTGAAAAAAATATATGTTAAACTAGAACATTCTCTTAATCATATAGAAAGTGAATATTTTTAATTATATTCATATTATATAGTTTAACTAGCTGACCCGACAGACGTTGTCCTGTCCCGATCTACGGGGGATGAAAAAGGCGTGAAAAAAGGGGATGAAAAATAGATGTTGGCCTATTCTCAGACCTACCCAATATGCACAAAAAATTTCATCAGAATCGGTCAAGCCGTTTCGGAGGAGTACGGGAACGAAAACTGTGACACGAGAATTTTATATATTAGATTAACACGTCTGACGCGGACAAAACATTGACAATCACACAAAATCTACCAGGTATAATTAAACGAAACTTACACCATCTTACAGACAATTTAATTATCTTTTAGTATACGCCTTTTTTTAAATTTTGAAAGAATACTACTTTTATTTAATTTTTTCGACTAAACTTTGAGAGTTTTGGACGCAAAACTGATGCAGAACGGACACAGTCTGCGTCCAAAACTTTCAAAATTTAGTCGAAAAAATTAAATAAAAGTAGTATTCTTTCAAAATTTAAAAAAAGGCGTATACTAAAAGATAGATAATAAAATTGTCTGTAAGATAGTGTAAGTTTCAGATAATTATACCTGGTAGATTTTGTGTGATTGTCAATGTTTTGTCCGCGTCAGACACAACTTCACGAGTTAATTAAACTATTTAATATGAACTTAATCAAAAATATTCACTTTCTATATGATTAAGAGAATGTTCTAGTTTAACATATATTTTTTTCAAATCATTTACACTGCACATTTTGACGTGATTGTCAGTTTAAAATCTGTAAAAGTCGTTTAATAGCCCCTTAAGCGAATATTAAACATTATAAATTGATTATGTTTATGATAGGGATGTTTTACGGCTTACGGCGAGAGGTTGATGTCGACTATGATGAACTCATTACAGCCATACAGTACCTAGATTAATGATCCGCTATACCAACTACACTTATTCAAAAGTAGTCAATAAAATAGTTGCTCAGTCACGCACTTACGCCATAAAGGCTTAAGTATTTTGGATGACAATAAGCATATGGAACCTATTTAACTTGAACCAAAATCCTGCGCGGGTATCGGTCGATGTTATCACGTTGTAAGAAATAAATTATCTATGAGAGCAAAAATATTCCATGTGTCTGTCTAACAGTTTTAATAATTTCCAGATGGTTTAGTGGCATTGAAGCTAGCTGCTGGCTGAAACACATAAAATGCATATTAGCTGGAGCTGTTCGTATAGTAGACAAGGTAATATCATTATAATAAATATTTTATTATTAACGCTCTATTGATAATAATTAAATTCCTTGGTCAAAATATATATTGTAAGTATAGCTAAATTCGAAACTATAAAAGATTGCGAAAATTACCTGCTCAATGTAATCTCGGGGTCGATTTTGTAGGATTTAGTGCAAAATAAAGACGAATAATTGTGAAATAAGCAGTTTTATGAGAGTATTAGTAATATGCTTGACGTTAGACCCCCGAGCGCCACCAGAAAAGGTGGCCAGATTTGAAACTCGATTCTATTAGATTTTGATAAAAACTAAAACTGTTCATTAGATTTTTAAAAGATATCTTTCTTGCTGGGAATCGAAACGTTAGATTTTAAAAAGGAAATTATATTATTGCATTATTCTATAGTGTTGCTAATGAGGACCTTGAGCTTGATGTAATGTTTTTAACAGGTGGAGAATCACAAGACTTCAGTGCTGGTTCACTGCTCAGACGGATGGGACCGCACGGCTCAGCTCACAGCATTAGCGATGCTGATGCTAGACCCGTATTATAGGACGCTCAGGGGATTCGAAGTACTCATCGAGAAGGAGTGGCTTTCCTTTGGACACAAGTTCCAGCTGGTATGTTTCAGTATTATCTTGTAACTGGTCGACAGAGACACGACGACAAGAAAGTCTACACTGAAATGTGTGCTACCGAAAAACAAACTATAATAGTTTTTCTTTGTAATGTTAATGCTTATGGCAATTACGTGAATGATACCACCAATCAATTGAAATCATACTTTAATGAGCTGTCAAATCGTGATTTACCCAATTTATACTTATGACGTCATTTGTAGGTAGTAATTTGCCAACTCAATTGATAAACTATTTATTGATTTGAAAGCAACAAAAAATCTAATTTTGCTGTAAATTGAAAATGCATCGGGTTTTCAGGGCTAATATCAAGTCTTTTTTTTTTTTTAAATTCTGTTTTGGTATTATTGGTTAATGGTGTCATGTACCCAATTCTCTCTGTGTCTGTCATGAGGGTCACCAGTACTCGCCAACTGATGGCCTAGGGGGGGGGGTCAAAGTCACATGAAGCTTTTGGAAGCTCTAGAGGGGGGGGGGGGGCAACTACCCATACCTGCCCCCCCCTGGCAACGCCCTTGGTGTCTGTAATGGAAAATGAATCATCAAAACAATCAAACTTATAACATTAGTAAAAATATTTCATTGTCATCACTGATGAATAAACACTTTATCACCGTGTCTTCCCCTCATTATTTCTGAATTTAAAGACGGATATTGATTAAAATGTGCCTACGTTATTTCTTTAATGTAACAGGAAAAAACCAATCCGTTATCAAATGATATTGTTCAATGGTTAGGCATACCATAGTCACTAAACTTACATTCAGCCTTGGTGCTTATCGGAGAGATTTTCTGTATTGAGGGTTTCTCATATGGCGGAATGTATTAGTCTATGTATTCTAGAAAAGTGCATACTATCTTAGTGGTTGACCTTGGCTTTCTCGCATTCTAGGCTAACTTCTTCATTTGACCTAGGTACTTAAATTATTATAATATATTATTCCACGACATGCCAAGCATTGCATGTGTTAGTGCAGTGCGGTTGTACAAAATACGTATAAAGATAATTATTGAAAAACCTTTTACCAAAAAATAATAGTTTAAAAAAACTAAAAACACGCTTTTTATAGAAAACCAAACTAAAAAATAGAAAATAAATTTTAATAAATTTAAATTAAGAAAAGTGTTTTGGATGATAAGTAGGGACCTACTTATCATCCAAATCCTTTAGGAAGCTATGAAACAACGTACAACCAAAGAAAACACATATCACTGTCTCGTTCTTATTTATGCATTCAGAAAGAGAGCGTCTGCCCACAGTTGTTTTCACTTATACTTCGTTTACAATAAGATTAGACATATACACAAATTTTTTTACAGACCGTTCAACCGATTTTGACTTCTATTGCGTTGGTGGCATTGACAAGGTTTGTTTTAAAGTCAAATCTTATTGTAAATGGAGTATAGGTATTTAGAGTGTTGCCTCCACTTTTATCTATAGGCTTCTTGGTGCCGAGGGCACGTTTTGGTTTTTTTGACGTGGCGTTATAGAATAATAACATATTACTACGTTTACTTTGCAGCGTATTGGTCACGGCGACGAGCGGCACTCGGACGCAGATCGGTCCCCCGTTTTCGTCCAATGGGTGGACTGCGTGTGGCAGTTACAGCAACAGTTCCCAACAGCGTTCGAGTTTACAGAGAGACTGCTTATCACGATCGTCGATCATTTGTACTCCTGCAGATTTGGAACTTTCCTTTTTAATACTGAGAGGGAACGAGCGAAGGAAGGTGAGTGGCTTTGATTTTTTAATCAATAGATATCAAAGAGCCAGAAGATTTGTAATACTTTCAGTCTGTTTTAGACTAAACCTCATATTTTAGTAAGATCTTATAAAAGAGGGAACTCAAAATTTATAGAAGTTTTTTTTATACTGTATTATGAGAGAACAAAATTCTTAATAATTAACGATCTAGCCTAAAAGACTAATAAGCAATTTAACTTTAACTTAATATGTTACGTGATAGATTATGTTAAAACTATTGTCCATTTGAACTTTTACACAAGTCCGTAGCACTTTCTTAGAGTCTGATATAATTAATAGAAACACTATGGTGATTTGCATGTGCATTTTACAGAAGTAAAAACCAAGACAGTATCCCTCTGGTCATACATCAACAGTCGTCAGGATTTGTACTTGAACCCTCTGTACTGGGGTCCTCCATCATTCGGCGCGAGTTCACCTCCGTCACCTTACTCGCGGCCGCAAGTCGTACTCGTGCCGGTCGCGTCGCTCAGGGTCATCAAGCTGTGGAAGGCGTTGTATTGCCGGTGGAACCCCACTATGAGGCAGCAGGTTAGTGTCACTTAGGCATGGTACAATCGAAAAAGCTATTTGGTTTACGAGCTTTTTCGACCTTACTCAGGCGTTAATATAGCAGATTGAATTGTTCAAAACGTCTCTGTCATTCGTACCTGTTTCTTTTCAATACTCGAAAGAAAGTTTTGAAAAGGAATCATTCCTTAAGTATTGTCTGTACACAACCACCACTACCTAAACTACTTGCACAGTGCAGATATTCCATTTACACACTAGTAACAACGTTGTAATCATATAAAAATGCCATCACAAAACCATCAAACAAACCAAAACAAAAAAAATGGCAACTCATAATTCACGTATATTTTTGTTCTACATAATTGTCGTATTTCGTCGTGTAGCAAAATGTAAAAAGGCAATGTCTTTAGTTTGCGTTTTGTGCGTGATTCGTCACATGGTATGTCATGTTATGTATAGAAATAGCACACCACTGTATGTAGTGTGACAACAAGCCTGTCACGAGGCACACATCCAAACAATATAGGCACAAATATTTTTGTGCCTTTCCGTAGGGTTTCCTAGCGGTGCTAGTGCAGCGCGAAGCGATCGAAATGCGCGAACTTATCAATGAGACTTCGTGATACCACCGTTACGTGGCAGATGGAGCTGATTTAAGATTTTTTTGTTTATTGATAGTAATTAATTACTCGTGTATAAAATATTAGATATAAAAATAAGATAATAAATATTTATCTGAGTTGTAGGGTAGGCAATATCTATATGTCTGTATGAACCGCACGCCACTGCAGACAGTTACTTTCGCATTTATAATATTAAGTATGGAAGTATGGATAGTACGGATAGTATAAGTATATATTTATTTATTTATTTACACTTCATACACAAAGGTACAAAGTATAAGGGGGGGGGGGGGGGGGACTGTGTCACTGTTGTGACAAGTTGACGTCTCAGTGAGCTCTCGCATCACGTCACCACACCTCCCGTACCGCGCTGCTCAATCAGGAACGGTCTCAGTTAAGCGGGCGGGCTAGAGTAATTTTCGTTGTAAATTATATGTTTCCGAGTAAAATTATTTCACTGGACCATTTTTACCTAACATTAAATACACAAGCATAAGGATTATTTTCTGCTCGACATCGACCTCAAAAACCATTTTACTTTTATTGCGCTAGTCTAGCCCTTCTACTAATTGTATATGTGAGATCTTCTATACAACTTACCAACCCATGGAATGTTGTCACATACCTACCATTCAGTGTGAAAATTATTTTTCATCCCTTCTAATCGAAAAGTGTCTTTTGTTCCTCTTTAAGCGGGAGCAAAGTAGTTCTTTTCTCCACTAGACTTTTTGGCGGGCAGTAATGAGATTTGAATTTGGAACACGAATCGTCCATTGAAATCGAACGCAAATTGTATAAATTACTGGCTGTAAGTGTTGGTTGTACGGTGCGGGGAGGCGCGGTAACTAAAAAAAAACAAAAGCGCGCGATTTACTTCCCTGTTGTAGTAATCGGTACGAACTTTATTGTATTTTGCAAAAAAAATTGTTCTACGTCGAGTTCTGAAAGTGATAGTGCATTAACTTCTGAAACAATAAAAATAGAAGCTAATAACGTCATACAAAACTGAATACCTACGAAATCCCGGGAGAAATATTTTTTTCATCCCACCATCTCGGAAAGAGTATTTTTAATCTTCAATATCTGAGTGGAAAAGCCGTTTTTATTCTCTAGAGGATAAAGTAAATTTATCTTCAATATCTGAGTGGAAAAGCCGTTTTTATTCTCTAGAGGATAAAGTAAATTGAATTTAGAACATCGTGTGCACTAAGTTTGTGAATTAAAAAAAAACATTAAACCTATTTACTGCTACCTCTATGGTGCCGAGTATATCATACAACTTTTTTTTAATTTGTTAAAAACTCAGACTTTGTAAACGTTTTTTTTTTGCATTTAGTCATTTCCTCGCTGAGGTGGAATGAAAAGTTACGTGTTGCACTCGAGTGCAAAGATTTTTCACCTCGTGCTCTTTTGATTCCCTCGCTAACGCTCAGGATTCTAATTTTGAATCACTCGCTGCGCTCGTGATTCAATTTTAGAATCCTTCGCTTGCTCGGTCATCAAAATTGAACACGCGGTTAAAAAGCAACTTTGCACTCTTGTATAACAAATAACTATTAATAGAAGGAGATGAAAAGTAGAGTATATGACTCGAGAGCAAAAATATTTTTCCCTTTGGCGATGTACTTTGAATCCCTCGTTACGCTCATGATTCTATTTTAGAATCCCTCGCTATGCTCGGGATTCTATTTTAGAATCCTTCGCTTTGCTCTGGATTCAAAATAGCGCCCTCGCCGTAAAAATATTATTTTGCTCCCTTGTCATACAATCTACTATTAGTCAAGCGTCAATATCGCAATCGTAATTCCAATTTTCTCCCTCAGGACCCCATCTACCAGCGCACCCGCGAGCTGGTAGCCATTCGGGCTCAGCTCGAGGCAGCCGCAGCTGCCGCGGCCGGCGACCACGCGGCCCGACAGCACCGGCTCGGCCTGACCCCGCCCCGGGTCGCGAGCCCACACCACGTATGAAACGAGGACATGTACTTCTATGTCAGTCATCTGTCTGTCTAAGAAGTCATTAAAACGTCTCGAAAATGGACTTAATTGCATACTTTTTGAAAATAAAACTTCATGTTCCATGGTGCGGCCCACATTTCGTTATTCACGGCGAAAGGACTTTCTCTAACAGCTGACGTGCACAAGTATTGGCATGCAATATTATAAAATAGTTTGATAACATTACCGAGGGACGGAAGGAATTGATTCGAAGATAGTTTTGCTAGCTAGCTTGCGAGTCCGCACCAAGTTTTTCGGTGGACCAAAACACATACACATGATACGACCTCACGTTGTGCTACATTGCGACATAATTATCGTGGGTATATGATTTGGATCTTTGAGCAATCCTTAGTATTGGGAATAATGTGTAAGTACATAAATGTCTATTGTTTAAGATTATGAAGCATTTAAAAACGTTCGTACTGTTTCGCAAAATATTAAGAATTTTAATTACCCTGTAAATGTTTAAATACACCCGTATTTTAACAATTAGTGATAAGATAGTATTAATAATGACATTTACTACGCAGTGTTTACAAAGAGGCTGTATGTTCATAGCTCATTTAGCACTGATTTAAAACTTATAACTGAGCTTTGAAATTGGGATTTCAGCAATGTAAACAAATATTAATGCAAAATTAGTTTTTATATAAATACCTAGTTCTATTGTAAACATTACCTATTATACTGTATCTACACGTTATTGTTTAGTCAATGTATTATGTTGTAAAAATTAATGTAAATAAATATATTAAAAATAAATGTTTATTACAGTTTTTTTTTTGTTTTAACAATTCTCTGCTTTAGTTAAACATGTTTACGTTAATTTAAAGTTTGAAATGACAAATAAACACAATCATCTTGATAAACCAAAATAACAGCTTGAACTCTGATAACTTCAGAAGATAGGATATGCGGTGGTTATCAAAAGTAACCGTTCTATAAAGCATTCATAAATGAACAGTGTACTAGTCAACACTGCTAACTTCATTTGGTAATAAAATGTATAAAGTAGTTAGAGATGGAGCCATAAGGAACCAAGCGGCGAATTATTTGAAAAAGTTTAGGCATGAAAAGAGGTTGCTTGCTACGAAACAGGAGGTGGTGTCTTCAGCTGATGTTGTGATCATCGGTAAGTTTATTTTTATATGTAACTAGCTGACCCGACAGACGTTGTTCTGTCCCTATGTGCCAATGTGCTTACCGTATAAACCTTCCCTGGACTTCCACAAATATTTCAAGACCAAAATTAGCCAAATCGATTCAGCCGTTCTTGAGTTTTAGCAAGACTAACGAACAACGATTCATTTTTATGTAGATTTTTTCTAGAACTCTCCTGTTTGTATTGTAGATTTTATTTTACCATACTGGCCTGTTGCTGGGCAAAGGCTCCTTCCTACCTAGTTTATTTGGTACTACCAAGGTACTCTTGCCGCACCATCTTGGGGACCAGCTCTCGCTGAACGCGTCCAAGTCATCTCGCTACCTATTTCCGGGCCAGCCTCAGTGGCGCTGTGCTTCTTCAGGCACCTGTTGTGTGGAGCCTGTTTGTTGTCCAACGTGACAATAAAGCTAATTATACAGGGTTATTTTTAAAACACTAGATATAAAGTCCTAGTGTTTTAAAAAATAATCCTGTTTACTGGATTCAATATTGGGAAGATTAGTAATAGTAATATATTGATTTGAACCGTTCTAGATTTTTATAGGCCCCGACTGTGAGTCTGTCTATTCCGCATTACAATTTGTTTTATGATCGATCATGAAACTATTTGAATGCTGTAGTTATTCAATAATACTTAACAGAACTCTAGACTACTGGACTTATTTTTTTTTCAAACTTATTTTTTTACGAAGTTTGAATTTTTGATAAATTATTTAAATAAATTAAATTTTTACTCAGTCGGGCCTTTTGATATTATTAAATTTACTCTTTTTCACACCCATTTTTAGTTTTGGTAGAACAGAAATTGTTGTTCATAATAGTCCTGCGAGGCTATTAATATTTTAAAAATAACACTTTTATAGTGTTATTTTATGAATTAAGTGTTGTGTATGAATTAAGTCACATTTAATTCGATATCAAAAGAAACCCAGTTATCGTTTTCTATTAAAACAATGTACAAATACTGCTGGAAAAAGAAGTACGTTAATTACTTTTCATTTGAATGCTCTTAGGTGGAGGTATAGCAGGATGCAACACTTTGTACCAACTCAGTAAGAGAGGGGTGAATGCGGTACTGCTGGAGAGAGCAAAGTTGACCAGTGGGACAACATGGCACACTGCTGGTAAACTACTTTTAATATTATTAAAATTCCCCTACGCAATGTAGGTCTTCAAATATCATAAGATTTTTCATTCCTTCTATTTTTTTTTGTTTACATCATAAACGCCGCAAGTTGCTTCTTATAGTAAAGTTTATAAATATAAAAATAAATAAATTCCTCATTTTTCACTCGTGTCGTGTCTAAATCTAGATAGTCATTTCGAGATTTACTAAACTACTTATAACATTTCCATCTATAATGAAGATACATTATGTGAACTCTACCGATTCGAATCCAATAAAACCGATGCGATGCGCTCACTGCCGAGTACACTGCCTACATTACATGGAAGCTTTTTACGCGCGTGATACCAAAGAGTCTTTTACGTGAAAACAAATTATCTGGACTACTATTCTGCTAAAATCATTCTCAGTGTCTTATATTGAAGTAAGATTGAGGTGAGATGTCAATCCCTATTAGGTGGGATGGCAACTGGTTGAGCCTTATAGACCAGCTGGTCTAGTCAACATACATTATGCTATTTATCTACAAACCCTTACTTCTAATAAGAAAAACATTTTATAGGATTGGTATGGTCGCTCAGACCGTGCGACTTAGAAGTGAAATTGTTGCGAGATTCGAGGAAAGTGTACAGTACCTTAGAGGAAGAAACTGGTGACTATGCAGGCTGGACCAACAACGGAGGCATGTTCATATCGCGGAGCGCAGTAAG
The DNA here is from genome assembly GCA_947361185.1 of Charanyca ferruginea. NCBI lineage: Eukaryota > Metazoa > Arthropoda > Insecta > Lepidoptera > Noctuidae > Charanyca > Charanyca ferruginea. The sequence continues at coordinate 10,638,833 of OX376059.1, read as the reverse complement.
AATGAATACGGACTTCCGTCAAACTATTTTTCATAGCTGGATATGTAATACATTTCAACCAGACATTCATTATCCTGTTTTCGAGGTCCTCAGATAAACTTAATTCGATAAAACGGCAAAGTTATCTCTAGTCCATCCCTTACATAGTGTTCAGAATTGCGTGGCTGAACAAACCAACAACATAAAGTCCAGTTAAACCTTAGAAACCGACCATAACCACGTGCAGCCTGTGGTTCAGGTATACACAGAGGGCGCTCAGTGCCCTATGTGTACAATATAACAATGGATTTAGGATGTTGTTAGGGCTGCCCCGCTTTTGTAAAAGTCCAGTATGTTTGCGGAGGCCACGGTGGACGGCTTTCATGCCATCGTGCGCAAGTGACTCGCGTCGTTATTAAGCAGAGTCAGGGGTAGCACTAACAGCATCCTACAGGTCATTGCGGATAAACAGGACTCAGATATCTTGAAATTGTTTATTCGTGTTCAATACAAGCAATTCAAAGGTTTTATAGTAGTATATGAATCCCTTCTTCAGCTTCAATCAATTTATTGCTTACCTACAGCTTTAATAAGGTAATAATGAGATTATTTTAACATTATTTTCCTTCTAGGTTCGAACACAAGAATACATGAGGTTACACACATTGGGAAAAGCTTTGAATACTCCTAGCACAGTTATGGACCCACATGAGGCTAAGAAGAAGTTCCCACTTCTTGACCCATCAGTATTTGAAATGGCACTGTACGCTCCTGAGGATGGTACTATTGACCCTTCCATGGCATGTAGTGCACTTGTTAAAGTGGCCACGAAAAACGGAGCGAAGGCAAGTCTTTGTCATCTTTAAACGCTGCTTGTTGCATAATGGTTTTATTGCTACATTATTTTATGCCAATTTAAATATCAAAAGTTGAAGAGTTTATTTATATGAAAGACAAGGATCCCTATAGCTTAAAGCATTCACGGATATACGGATGTGGCGAGACTTGGGGGAGGCCTATGTCCAGCAGTGGACGTCTTTCGGCTGAAATGATGATGGTGATGATTCACGGATAACGTAGCTTCTTATTGGTGAAAGAATGTTTGAAATCAGATGAGGAGTTACAGTGATTACCCCCTACATACAAACTTAGAAATAAATTTTACCTCTTTATAATATAGTATAGATGATAAATGAAATTTCATAGGTGTACGATTATTTTCATAGGTGTACGAGGATTGCCCAGTGTTAGACGTACACTACACGCACAATCAGCTTGGAAACAAGGAAGTTACTGCAGTTCACACTGACAGGGGTGTCATCAGGACCAAATGTGTTGTCAACTGTGGAGGTAAAAATATGTTTTTCATCCCACCATCTCGGAAAGAGTATTTTTAATCTTCAATATCTGAGTGGAAAAGCCGTTTTTATTCTCTAGAGGATAAAGTAAATTTATCTTCAATATCTGAGTGGAAAAGCCGTTTTTATTCTCTAGAGGATAAAGTAAATTGAATTTAGAACATCGTGTGCACTAAGTTTGTGAATTAAAAAAAAACATTAAACCTATTTACTGCTACCTCTATGGTGCCGAGTATATCATACAACTTTTTTTTAATTTGTTAAAAACTCAGACTTTGTAAACGTTTTTTTTTTGCATTTAGTCATTTCCTCGCTGAGGTGGAATGAAAAGTTACGTGTTGCACTCGAGTGCAAAGATTTTTCACCTCGTGCTCTTTTGATTCCCTCGCTAACGCTCAGGATTCTAATTTTGAATCACTCGCTGCGCTAAATTGAACACGCGGTTAAAAAGCAACTTTGCACTCTTGTATAACAAATAACTATTAGTATTTGCAAGCTATATGTTTTTGGGATTCAAGAAGTCCAATAATTGCACGAAAACTTGTTAATATGATTACCTACGGTGCGTCCTCTGGGTCTTCACTTCTGTCAAGCGGTAAAACTTGAAAAATATATAACTAAAACAACAAAAACAAAGAGACACCAGTGACCTATGCCCTTTATTTTTATGTTCTTCGTCCTTTACTGGACTTCCGAGTGTGCTTCTGTTTACGATATTATCATGACCGTTTCTGCGTAATAATGTTACAAGTGCGTTGAAGTTTAAACCGGAGGGTGCTGTAACTTACACTTGTATAGTGGATACCCATCAGCTGTTGATATGACCGCTTTTATATTTTAATAGGAGTATGGGGTCCTCGTGTTGCCCGATACGCAGGGGTGCCCAACCTACCATTAATTCCGTTCAAGCACTCATATGTTGTGTGTGACGCTACGCCCGAAGTCCGGGGATGTCCCAATATTCGAGATCATGACGTCGACTTGTACATCAAAGTGCAAGGAGAGTCTTGCCACGTTGGAGGATATGAAAGCAACCCGCATATGCTTGACCAGGTACGTTTTGGGTAATAGCTACGTATTACAATCATTTAACATTGAAAACTTTTACGTTTGCCTGATTTAATCCTGGTCCTAGTTGCTCCATACTCTTGTTGATCTTAATTCATTAATGAATCCTGTTCTGTAGACAAAGTTGGAATACTAGGTACTTCCAAATTGCCGCCTGACTAATATTTTGCCAAAGCATAAGCTATTCTTAAATGAAGTTACAGTTCGTGTCTATGTCACTATATCACTGAATGTCAAGGGTGTAGTGTAGGTATGTAAAGATACACTGGTATCTGTAAACAATCACCAAGCTGACTGGTGAATGTCTGTTAATTATTCATTTTATGACGATTATTCACCAGTAAATGTTATTATGCACCGGGGCTGTCGCCATACCCAAGGGACAAATAAGAACAGTGTGTGTGACTTTCTCACTTTTCGAACAAGCACTGGCGTGTGCTAGTATTAACGTATTTTTTTAAATTAATGACTTGTTTAATTTCTGACCGACACCATAGAAATTAGTGACTGTCGACCATACACCAGTGACCAGTGTATCTTTACATCATTGTCTAATCGAACATTCACAGTAACATTTATACGAAGGAATAATATTATAACCTCGTGATACTTAGGTAATCTCCTTCATATACAGGTACCAGACCACCTCCAGTTCCACCTATATGAACTAGACTGGGACGTATTTGGGATCCACATGAGCAGCGCCACGTCCTTGTGCCCTAAGCTTGGTACCGTCGGCATCAAGAGTACGGTATGTGGGCCGGAGTCGTTCACTCCCGATCACAAGCCACTGCTCGGCGAAGATCCCAATGTGTTCGGTGAGTTTCGGGATACCCACTAACAATCGAGAACCATTTTATCTATACCATTCGTTTATTATTACGGTGACATGAACAAGATGGACCAATGACCTGGTGAATGTTTGGAAAAGGCCTATGATTAGAAGTGGTCGCCTTTTGGCTAAATGATGATGCATAGTTGGGAAAAAGCTAGGCAGTTGATGAAATCCAACTTTCACACATGAACTTTACTTAACTGATATAATTATTATTAACCAACAATAATATACACCACACACTCCACTGTGAATTTATTTAAGACTGGATTGGACTGCATTTCAGTTTTTAGGGTTCCGTACCCAAAGGGAAGAAACGGGACCCTATTACTAAGACTCCACTGTCCGTCTGTCGTTTACGGTTCATGAGATGTATCTTATGAACCGCAGGCTGTAGCCTGGTGACTGTATGATGTAAGATAATGTATTTCTGTTGCCGCTATAATAACAAATAGGTACTAAAAACAAAATAAAATAAATATTTAAGGGGGACACCCATACAACAAACGTGTCTTTTTGCCGTTTTTTGCTCGATATTAAAAAAATAGTAGATTGTATGACAAGGGAACAAAATAATATTTTTACGGCGAGGGCGCTATTTTGAATCCTGAGCGTAGCGAGGGATTCAAAGTACATCGCCTGAGGGAAAAATATTTTTGCTCTCGAGTCATATACTCTACTTTTCATCTCCTTCTATGAGAAAATAAATAAACAACACTTTTAAGTAATTCATGAATGAGTTTAATTTTAAAAAATGACATGAATGTAAAAAGGTCAATAAAATTACTAATTTATATTTTTTGCAAAATACAATAAAGTCCGTACCGATTACAAGAACAGGGAAGTAAATCGCGCGATTTTGCTTTTTATTTAGTTACCGCTCCTCCCCGCACCGTACAGCCAACACTTACAGCCAGTAATTTATACAATTTGCGTTCGATTTCAATGAACGATTCATGTTCCAAATTCAAATCTCATTACTGCCCGCTAAAAAGTCTAGTGGAGAAAAAAGCTACTTTGCTCCCGCTTATAGAGGAACAAAACGACACTTTTCGAATAGAAGGGATGAAAAGGTATATATGTGTCTGATGTGGTATAGATCATGGTACAAAACCCTTCGTGCGCGAGTCAGACTCGCACTTGGCCAGTTTTTAATTTTTTATGTTTATTAATTTCTCCCATGATCACGTAGTGCCTTGTCGGTATGAAGCTATTGAGTCAGATGACCTTTAATGCAGGTTTTTCGAACCTACTTCAGGCACTAGCTGACAGCGTGAGTTTACATGGGAATGTAAAGTGCGTCATAACCATTGTAAGAGCAAATAAATACATTTATTATTATTATATTTTAAATAACATTAACGTCTAAACAATTGATGCAGGTCAGCTGGTCAATGTACTCAGATACACTTATGTTAATGTATCATTGGAGATATAATCATAATTAATCTGACGCAATGCAAATGAACCAATTATTATATGTTTTTTGTTTATGTTCTGCTGATCTATAGGCATGGTCGATTTTTATTTTAACTTTGCTCCGCACTAATAATACAGATTAACTAATACTTCCTTTGGAACAGATAGTTCACTCCATAGAGAAAGATAGATACCTAACGCTATAACTGCCTACAAAAATGTTACAGCCGTTCGTGCGCGCTAAAATGTACCTTACGCACACGCTCGAGAGTATCTACTACGTTGTCTGACGTGGGGTCGGGCGATCACCTGCGTCAAATTACGCAACGCTAGGGCTGTCTATGTTATGAAATGATTACACAAAAGAATAGGTGAATAAAAACTGTTTTTATATTTTTGTTTTTTACAGTTGGCTGGTTATTGTGTGTATATTTAAAAATAATAAGAATAAGTAACATATCTAACCAAATCAATAGGTACCTACTTATAATTACGTTCTATTATAAAACTTTCTCCTTAACATTACACAAAGAACTCTCTATTATAAAAAAAAGAATCAACATAGAAAAAATAAATACAAAATAATTACTTACCTTTCCTCCTCCTTAGATAATGTACAAAAGGATAAACTTTTGTTGGTTGTTTTATTTCGACAGCCTACACTGCAATTTGCACGACTACCCAAACGGGTAAACTTTGTTTATAATAAATAAATAAATAATAATAATACGTACACTTGAGCGAGCGCGTGGCAACCCGACTGGATTTTGGACGTTCGAACGAAAGCGAGGGTACTTAAGCGCGTGACCTTAAACGAGTGACAATACTGTTAGATATCTTTACTGTGCTAATAATTTCTCCTGTGGCATGGGTGCGTTTACAAACATATAAACTCACATACACAAACAGCCAGACCCGGAAAAACTATCTGTAGGCCGTATAAATATTTGTTACGTGCGGGAATCGAACTCGCGATATGCAGCGCAGCAGTTGATCCCTCAACCACTGCGCCAACCGTGTCGTTTTGTTTGGATAACCCGCCTTTTTACTAATTCCTAAAGGAAACTCGAGTCCTTTCAAGGGTTCTTCTGAGTTACCAGCTAACTATCTATAGCATAAAGTTGAAATTCGAAGTTTGGGATATTTCAAGTCGGTTTCTGATTTCTGCTCCTGTATTTTTGTGTGTGTCATTGATATATTCGAAAGGATCACAACGGATTAACGATGTAGCCGTAGTATATTGGTAGGTATATTATGGTTTAATTGCTATTCATTATTTTGATCAGGTTTGTACCACAATTGCGGCTACAACTCAGCCGGAATGATGTTCTCTGCGGGTTGCGGTGTACAAATGGCAGAGTGGATTGTCACAGGAAGGTAGGTACTCTGTTTCAAAACGTATTTGATGAAAATGTTAACAAATGGGGCAAAAAATGTATAATTACAGAGATGGTAAATTGTGTACCACGTTTATTATTTTTATGTTAGACTTGATTATTAAAAATCTTAAATATTCAAATAACTTTTGGGAAATGTGGTGATATAGAGATATATCTTTATTTAAAAGGTTAAAACCGAAATACAGATGAATGTGTTAAGTACTAATTCCGAACCGGAATTGATTTGTTTATTTTTCATGAAAACGTTTTGGAACGGGGCGTACTTTGTTAATGTTATTTTAAATACATTCTCTAGTATCCTTACGAGGGGTGTGTAATATATGGCATAATAACAGATAGTATAATATCACTTGAAATAACGTTCACATGATATAATTTTCAGATGCTATAAAAACAAATAACCTAATTTCATGTGATCGAATGTTATATTTCATATAATCTTCTTTTGCTCTAATAACATTTAGTATAACGTTCATTTCATATAATTTTCATTATGTATATTGCTCTTTTTATATAACGTTAAGTTGACCCAATTTGCCTTTGACCTAATTTTGATATCAACTAAATTTCAGTCTAAATTCTGTAATGAATAAGTAAATACCAGGAAACATACTGTTATAACCGTATATAAAAATGTACGTTGTTTTATAGCTAATAGTTAAAGCAAGCATGCAGCATACAAGCAAGCAAGCATGCATCATGCAAGCAAGCAAGCATGCATCATGCAAGCGAGCATGCAACATTCAGCAGGCATGGTTTCTGTCACGGCTCCGGCGTTGCGGGGCTCCGGCGGTCCTACGCGATCTTATCGTCGCAGATGGTATTCACGCTCACGACCGCAGCTTCGAGTTACTGGCCGGCCGAGCCGGCCAGCCTCAGCCGCGGCGGCGGGCGTTAAAACCACCTGCTCCTCAGTTCGCGGGCCGCCTCGCCCCTCCGCGCCTACGCGGATTTAAATTACACTCTAGGGGTAGGGCAGACAAGACTACGTAGTCTTGTCTGAAGAAAACCGCGCCGCGCCGTGCGAAACCGAATCCACGTGGATTCGGTTTCGCAGCGATTCGTTTCTGTCATTAACTTTTGTAGCACAACATAATGACTTTTAGACAATATTTTTGTTATTGTCTTTTTATATATATTTTCGTTGTAATAAATTCCATGGAAAAATACACTGATCAATATTCGTTAAAAAATAATTCTACTGTTTGATTCGTTTGTTAACCGGCCTGTCACAACAAAAAAAAAAATGCGAACAAAAAAAATGTGATTAAAAATTCATTGGATTGTGTTTCTGTGAAATATGTTTCATTCAAGTACAGTCAACAGCAAAAGTAGATGATCAAATCAGAAATCCAATACTAATTTACTAAGACTAATTATTATAATTTATTACTAGTTTATTTATTAAAAGTATGTGATTGTCACACATATATACTTCTGAATCACTCCGACGCCACACAGTTCTGACGCGAACTCCGTTCAGTGGTATTGAATTTCTGATTTTTGAATTTTGATCATCTACTTTTGCTGTTGACTGTACCTAAATAGTCTTTGAAACAATAATAGCCAAAATAAAAATACAAGAACCAAATATTATAATTATGAAACATTTCCTGGGAAACGAAATTCTATGAAATTTCTGTCTGCGTAACAAGGGGACAACGTTATAACCTCATCTAACCCATACGATTCACCAACAATAGAGGGAATCTGGTTAATGGTCACTGTTCTAACCTAACCCAAATTATTCAATAACTAAATTATGCTAAACGTTACATAAAGATTTCAAATATTATAGTAACTGATTATTATACTATATGAATATTAGTTCAAATGTGCATTATAGAGAATGTTCATTATACCATATAAAATTAGGTAAAATGTAATTATATCAATAATTCATTATATCATTTCATCGTTATATTAAAAAAAAAGTATGTTAAATGAAATTAGATCATAATTATGATCTTTACAGATTTTGTTATTATTTCAAACGTTACACACCCCCCTACGAGTTATGCATGGTCAAACGTTACTATTCGTCTATCAGAAGGCCCCCCCCCCCGTATTCATTTGTAAAAAGCGGCAATATTATCTTGAGAATGAGGAGCAAAATGTTTTCAATTTGCACTATGTGTCCTAGCTACTATGAACTGTACCTATAGTAACAGATAAATTGACCTTAAAAGTTCGCCACAGAGGCACAAAATCTTTCTCTCAGTCAAAACATAAACAAAGTATTGCACTTTCTCTATTAGTAAACAAAATTACTGTTTCATCAATAAACTGGAATGTGGACTCACTTGTCTGTAATAACATAATAATAGGTAACATGAGGTTATCACAGTTATCACTTTTGCACAAAACTCAACGTAATTATTATATTATGTTGATTGTAGTGTAAAGTCTATTTATTTACCTAAAGTGGTACACAGTGGTATCAGGCTATAATATAGTTTTTTTTTTTTTCATTTGTTGGTGCCCTGAAAATACGAGACGGGGCCGCGGTAGACCACGTAAGAGATGGCGGGATGACTTGGATAGCTTCCTTAAGAATTGGCAAGAAAAAGCTAAAAGTCGAGACCGATAGAAGGAATGGAGGGAGGCCTTTGCCCTGCAGTGGGACAGTACAGGCTAAATATAATAATAATAATAATTTCATTTGTTAGCTTATAATGTAGGATACATTATAAGCTAACAAATGAAATTATTTGGTTTATATTCTTGCGCCGCCTCGTATCAGCCCTCGCGGTGCGTGCCCATGTCATTTCGCCACCTCTGACTAGGTCGCTCTTATTAGCCCATCCATCTTTAGGCATCCATTGTGTGGAAAACCATGACGACCAGTATAAGTGAATGAGTAGTACAATCTACTAGGGCCAGTTAGTTTTTTCGACTAGACAGGAAAAGGAAATCAATCGTAGCTACTGGTCCATGAAGGCGCTTTCGATGAGCGACCAGCCGATTTCTCTGAAGCGTAAACTCCTTAACGTGTGTATCTTGCCCATCCTTACTAGTTCCAGAATTTTGATCCTAGATTTGAATTCGGCCAGTTTACGATACAATGTAACTTATTGGCTACTGTCTTACATGTAGGTACTTGTGCTTATATTCCTGAAGAAATGCTACTTGCTAGTTTGTAAATTGCTCATCTCTCATGCGACTCCTTATCATGTCAACCTTTAGACGCCCACTGCTGGGCATAGTTCTCCCCCAAGGGGGAGGTTCAGCCGTAATCGCCATGCTTGGCCGATGCATGTTGGCAATCGAAATAGGCGTTATGTTACTCAGAAGGATGATGCTGCCTATCCTCTGATCAATATCCCTCAGTCGCCTTCTACGACACCCATGAGTAGAAATGGGGTGATGCTATTCGCGGCCAGCACCACACAGCTAAAAGTATTCCTATTGGTAATAAATAGTATTCCGGTTAAGCGTATCACGACAGCGCTAAAATCACCGCTTTCACCTTTCAGTTTCGGGGCGTAGTTTTAGGTACTTAATTTTTGTATACTTTCCATTCTAGAGTTGTAATACACTACACCTTAATAATTGTCCCCAGGCCACAATACAACATGTTCACATTCGACATCCGTCGCTTCACGCCGGGTCAGATGTCCCGCGCGCACTGGATGCGCGAGAGCAGTCACGAAGCTTACGCGCGTAACTACAATATAGTGTTTCCGAACGACGAACATTTGGCGGGAAGGGACGCGAGCCATGACGCCTTGCATCAGGAGCTGGTGGAAGATGGCGCTGTCATGCAATCTAGGGCTGGCTGGGAAAGACCGGGCTTCTTTTTGCCTGGAGATAAGGTGGGTTTGACGACGTTGACACAGCGGTATGACAATCGTCTCATACCGCGCATTGGCTACCAGCTGGATTTATAATATGGTCACCAATGTGCCATTTGCCTAAAGGCAAGAATACACTAGGGGACAAACGGAGCGATATGTTGCGGAACATGCTGCTCGACAACTACGGTAGTCCCGAGGGGACAAAGGTGGCAATTCTGTTGTGCACGAGCAAAACATATTTTAAGCTATTTATATCTCTTTCTCTCCAATAAGACAAGAAAAAGACAGATATTAATAAGGGCTGTCAATTGAAGTTGTTCAAAAATGTTCATACAATTATAGGTAGTTGTCGTGTCAGAACGTATTGATTATAAACACGGCGATGTTCAAGAAAAAACTAATTTACCATCTCTAACTTAGTTCTTATCTGTTGCCGTCCATTACTTCAGCTGCCTGGCAGTACGAGATGCCAATTGTCTAATTTTAGTTTAGTTTGTGAACAAGGGATTCGGCGCCAATGCCTTGGAACATTTTACATTCTAGTCAGACTACACTCGGTAAGAAATGGCGCGACACTAAGGGCGCCTTCAAATAAGTCGCGCGACAGTAGCGTTGCTTTGTAAATCCGTATAAATAAAGTCGATGTATATGCCACACGGGCGTTGTCTGTGCGTTGCGTCCGCACTGAGCGGTGACGCTCCGTCGTTTTACATTACGTAGAACGACGGAGCGCCACCGCTGCGTTCGGCGCTCAGTCGACGCAGCGCCGACGCAACGCACAGACAACGCCCGTGTGGTATCAGCCTAACGCGGGACGCGTGAGCTCACTCTTCGAGCGGGAGCAAGCAACGCAATCCCGCGTCGCGTAAAATGTTGCGGAACTGGTTGCTTGATCCTGGGAAACTGCAACGTTGCAGCGACATGTAGATTGAGTGTTGCGCGTCTTGATGCGGGACAAAATGTCCCCTAATGCATCCGAGGCTTCAGAAGCTATTGCGCTTTTAGACTATTCCTCTTTATGTCAGCTTTTTTGTTCCTAATGAAGTTCGGAAAACTTTGTTTTACAGTGATTTATGATTTGTTTCAGATAAGAGTACAGCAGTACGACTGGGGCGGAGCTCACTCAGACTATCCTAGGAACACAGACCTGCGCTACGAAGAAATCCTCAAGGGAGACCACTCATTTGATTTCTCTAAACACCACGATGTTGTAAGTTACTACTCTGTATTTAGATGAACTCTAAGTACTAGGATCGGTACTTTTTTTTGGGGATAATGTTTATTAAACGAAAGGTTGTAATAAAAAATTCAATTTGAACTAGTAGATCCTGAGATTAGCGCGTTCAACCAAACAAACAAACAAACAAACTCTTCAGCTTTATAATATTAGTATAGATTATTCTAAAAAAAATATGGCTCTACTGCATGAGTTTCAAAGAAGCTGACAGTGGGTTAACTAGAGTAAAAAAAAAGCAAAGAAAGTATATACATATTTCACAGTGCCGCCTTGCATATAATAAGCACGCACTGTCTTTTTTAACCCACTATCAGGCTCTGTGAAAGTTATGCGTTAGAGTCGATGATTTATCGTCGTTACATAACTCCCCAGATCGGACAAGAAGCCCTAACATGTCGCAACGCAGCGGCCCTGTTCAACATGTCTTACTATGGCAAGTTCTACCTGACCGGGCCAGATGCAGAACGCACTGCCAACCTGGCCTTCACTGCTGATCTTTCTAAACTCAATGATAGGTATTAAAAATTAAACAGTTTCTGTGGAATCCACGCTACGGAAAGTTCAGTGTGTCGTAGCAATGCTTTTGAAATTCCCTCTGATACATCAGGCCGAAATTACGTGGCGTAATTTTCATAAAAAAACCGAATTTCCGTTGCGTAATTTTCGGTTCTGAATAATGTTTATACGCTAAAGGTTATTGTCAAAATGTACTTAAATCTATGTTAATTTTGAATTACTCTTGTGTCATTGTGACAGTTAAATTATTGTTTCACAATTTTTTATTTATTTCTTAATAAGTGTGGAGCTTATATTTCCAGGGTGGTATATTCTCTCCTGTTGAATGATAAAGGCGGCGTGGAAGCGGATGTAACTGTCAGTATACTTGACGGTGGCAGTGGACAGTTACATGAACCCATATTTAAGGTATGCACCGGCGTTAATCACATTCGTTTTCATTCTTTAAATAACCTTTCCGAAAATTCACACTGCTTACTGTTTCTACAACTAGGGTCGTGGATACTACGTAGTGACAAGCGGGTTCAGTGCGAATCACACGTTGGCTCACTTTCGCCGAATCATACAGACGCACAAGTTGAGGGCCACCATCACTGACGTCACCAAGCAGCTGTGTATCCTTAGCGTACAGGGACCTGACAGGTCGGGACTAACAAATAAACATATTATCATGCCTTCTTCGATTTAGGTTAGTGTTGTAAGTTGGGATAGCGGTTAAAACTCGAAGGATCATTATATGCGGGATTATAACGTATGCGGGAGTGAATGTTGGCACTGGTTTTAATTAGGGAACAATAACGGACTTACTTGGAGTTCTGGAGAGCTCCGGGGGGGAGGTGTTGGGAGGTGGGGGGGGGTAGGTGTACCTATGTATATATATAGCGGCAGTCCCCGAGTGCCACAGTGCTTTTTATTTACAAACAAAGACACCCTAATGTCTCTAATACTTTTTTATTTTCAACAGCCAACGAATCCTCCAGCGCTACACAGACGCTGGTCTCTCCAACGACGCATTCCCTGTCAACACACACCGTAGCATACATGTAACTAGAGCTCCGAACACTCCCGAAGATAAACGATACAGGTGCCGGGCACTTCGGGTCACCTGGTCTGGGGAACTGGGCTGGGAGCTGCATATACCATCCGCTCATGCGATTCCCGTGTACAAGGCTTTGAGCCGCGCTAAGGGACTGAAGAATGCTGGCTGGAGAGCTTTGACCTCGTTGAGTGCTGAAAAAGGTACATAGCTTTATGGTATAGAAAGTTTGGTGTCATCATCATCATCATCAGCCGGAAGAATTATTCCTAATTAGATCTTGTAGACGTTTTAACGTATTTTGTTAGTGGTGTTGTTAGCTTAGATATTATAATACTATTATGCATGCTGTGGTCTCCTATAAGTGAAGGAGTACACCTTCGCGATACCTCTGTCGTCCACAATTTATTTTGTATGATACTTGTACATCCTTTGTTGGAGATCCTAAATAAATAAATAAGACGTCCACTGTTGAACAAAGGCCTCCCCTATAGAACGTCACAAAGAGCGGTAACCTGCCGCTTACATCCACCGGTTACCCGCGATCTTAACGATGTCGTCGGTCCATCTGGTGGAAGGCCTACCAGCGCTGATAGTTTTGGTGTCTATGTTTGTAATCCAACGAACAGAAAAGGGGCTCATGGCTAACGCGGCGTCTTACGTAGGCAGTTCAAAGCGGACGCGATCGCGAAGCGATCCGATGCATTGACAGGCGAATTCAACGCGAACCGATACGAAACGGCTGCACTGCGCGCCGCACCCAACGTTCATTTGACAACGTAAGATACTTCCATAGGTTTCGACTGTTTGTTGTTTTCGCGCCGCGTCGCGCCGCTTCTCGTTCGTTTTGTATCGCCTACGTAAGACGCCGCGTTAGTAAAGGCCTCACCGATCGGTGGCCGCGGTCTCTCCATAGATGAGTGACCATCTATTTGATACCGAGACCCCATCGTGCCTAGGAAAGAACGTAACGACAGTGGTTATGTGTAGTCAGAAGCCAGAAAGTCTGACGACCAGTCTTACAAAGGGGTATCGTGTTACCCAGTAACTGGGCTGTGGAGGTCAGACAGGCAGTCGTTCCATGTAAAAAACTGGTATTCAACTGCATCCGACTGGAAGTCTCTACCCCATCATAGTTGGGAACAGGCTAGGCAGATTTGTTTGTTGTCCAACGATGCAAATTTAAGGTCAATTCTTTTGTTAATTTGTTAATGTTTTAACCAAAAAATCTTAGGAGATTATAATACATTTAATTACAGGATATCACTTATGGAACTCCGATTTGAGAGCAGATGACAATCCGATAGAAGCTGGGTTGGGCTTCACGTGCAGAAAAGATGGCGATTATATCGGAAATGAACACGTCACTAGAGCGAGAACTAACGGAGTCACCAAGAAATGTGCATATTTCACACTTGATGAAAAGGTGTTTGTTTTGTACAATTTACAATAATTATTAAGATTAATGACTAACTGCCACACTCAGATACGTCATACAATAATAATGAATCATTAACTTTAATTGACCAACATAACTTGGCAACTGTCAACAGCATCAAAAGTTTCTCAATTTGTCATATTTCGTCACCTTAATACGCAAACCTCGTAACTCCACCTAGGGTTCAAATTGACATTTTGATTGCAATAGTTGCCATAAAAAATTAGGATTTTTTCATTGTAAGCATCGTGTGTTTTTATAGTATAGCAACATTAAAAATTGATGTCAAGCATACCTCGTAAATGCACCACCTTTTTTTAAAAAAAAGCAAACCTCGTAACTCCCTCGGTAACGGTCTTTCACAATGGCGGAGTGATGAACTGAGATTGTGTGTGCAGACCAGCTTGCTGTTTTTAGTTTTTAGGCAGAAAATACAACGTCTCCACTAAAATGGTAAGTCGATATTAAACATAAAAAGCATGTTGAATTGATTTCGAAAAAGATTGAATGTAATAATTAAAGTATTTATACAAGAAATATAATGTAAAGTTTTGAATGGAGTTACAAGTATTGCTTACAACATTGTTCTAAGAATGTTGACTACGTAACTCCTAATTCACGGTCGTTACTGTTTTTTTTTAAATGAAAATACGTTAAGTATTAAGAGATAAGTTATGTTTTAAATTATTTGAATGAACACTATAGGTATTTATAATAATGTAATATTCAGTTTTCGAGATTAATCAATGACATGTCAAAGACGTTCATTTATAATAATCAAATTTGTAATGTTTTTTAATTGCTATGGTCTGCGAAAATAACGTTTTATTTATGATGTATATATATTATTCTATACACTGCCAACTAAAGGGTGACGGTGTTTTTAGTATTATAATTTGATTCAGATCATAATATGTTTGTATTTTTTAACATTTTGGCAATATTTGATTTCCTTTTTCTTACAAATGCTTTCATGCTTGCTTTTAACAACTTTGTTTTACCCTGGGTAATGCGATCGGTGTATACTTGCATTCATCCCTGAAGTCATTTTTCAGATGTTAGTGACAAGCGATGAAATCGAAGTTTCTACTCCTCCCCTGCTCCATCTATAATATCGATAGCCCAGTTTCGTCTAGTAATTCCTACATAAAAACTCAGACGAAGATTTTTTATCGGTTTTTCATTTAAGCTCAAAGCAAGCATCCACAGATTCTCCTTGCTATGAAACTACCGCCGAGTTTAGTGCAGTTCCTGTACCACTACAACTATAATGCATTGCCCTAAATAGCACCGCGACCCTTCCATAGGTTCAACCGTCGCCATCAACGCTGCCATCTACATCTCTCGCAGTCAGAGAAACAGAAGGAGTTCCATAGTTGCAAGCAGAGCAAAGTAACACTATATTCAAAAAATAACCCTTTCATTTGAATGGACCAAGAGAAAATTTGAACACGCAACAGAAACATTTGATCAATGTTTCGACGAAGCTATTTTACAAATTGGTTGGCGATAGACGACTTCTATCGATTTTTACCTGAAGACCTCATTATACATATATAGGTAACAGCTAATTTATATAGCGTTAAAGCAAGCGGGAACTCAATAAAGGCAACCAAAGAAGATATAAGATGATAATTATCAAGTATATCCAGCTCTTGTAAAAAAAACTGACAAATGGCCACCCCTGCAGTTCGGGATTAGGTAGCTGAACAAAACAAAATAAAAGAACACCAGCAACTGAAAGGCCCATAGATGCTATCAGAACCAACGCTGTAGATCACTGGCAAGAACACACCAAGTATCAGAGGTGCAAATATTGCAAAAACGGTCAGGCAAGCACGAATTGTACCAATTATAATGTTCATTGTGTTATGTGGCTAAGAGAAACTGTTTTGTAGCTTATTTTATAAACTGTATAATAGATACATTAATTATCTAAAAGTACGACCTAATGTGATTTTTTTTCCTATTTTTCCTAGTCTCGTTATAGGTCTAAAAAGCATAATCAGATATAATTTTGATTCCCTAAAATGTCGTGCGACTTTAAGGGTTAACTGTATTCTGTGATTAATGGGCTGTTGAAATAACAGGCTAAATAACATTTCAAATAATTTTATCTATAAAAATTGAATTATGATGACTGACTGATTACTTTTAAGTACTACCTACAACTCTCATCATTTTCATCATTTCAACCTTTAGACGCCCACTGCTGGGCACAGGTCTCCCTAAGGGGGGATTCAGCCATAATCGCCATGCTTGGCCGATGCATGTTGGCGATCGCAGTAGGTGTAATGATACTCAGAAGGACACTGCTGCCCATCCTCTGGTCAATATCCCTCTGTCGCTTTTTACGACACCCACGGGTAGAAATGGGGTGGTGCTATTCGCGGCCGGCACCACACGGCTATAACACGGCCTATAACTCTACATTCTACTAATGTGCCTTTGTAAAAGAATTCAAATAAATATCTTTATAAAATTTAACTTATTCGGATTTCACTTTATCAATTACCTTAGATACCTTCTGACCTCGTAACTCCCATTTTCTTTTTATTTCTGACTAACTAAGCTTGTAACTCCTTTTTTTAAGGAAAAAGTGGCTTTTGTGTAGATATTTCTTACTTTTTGGTTGTATGCATACTTTATAATACTCATATGCTTCAAATTAGATACGTAATTAAATCTAAAGGTCTAACATTATTTTTTAAATCGGTTACATTGCTCTCCTTTAAAGTTGGTCGAAATGGAGTTACAAGTTTTGCGTATTAAGGTGACGATTTTTGACTTACAGCGTTCCAATTTAGGTTGGTCAATGAAAGATAATGATTGATTCTCAGATTATGAAACAAAAAGCAGATAGACCGCGCGGAACACTGGGAGTGAAAACAAAAAGCAAATACAAAAGCGAATACCTACAATCTCGTGATTGTATTCGCTGACTCGTGTCAGTACAGCACGAAGCGCGTTGTAGGTATTTGCATTTTTGGCTTCACTCTCAGTGTTCCGCGCAGTCTATCTGCCTTTTGTTTCATAACCTGATGATTGATTATTTTTAAGTGACGTCCCTGAGTACCGCAGTTAGTTACATAATTTGAAAATTAAAATGGGTTATCGAACTGTAACATAAGTACCTACAGACTAGTTTGAATAACAACAACATCACTATCTCTTTATATTATAATTAAAGTGGAGTTTGTGTTCGTAGGGGCTGATCTCTGGAACTACTAGTCCCATTCTGTAAATTCTTTCGCTTTAGGGCAAGCGACGTAATCCCTGTGTGCTATAGCTATATTTTATTAGCACGCAGGCGAAGTCACGGGCAAAAGCCAGTTTTGTATAAACACACGGAATAGAAAAAAATTGTGGAACTGCCCACACAGCTGTCCTGCGAGTGTCACAATTATGCGGAAAATGTGTAAAATAATAACAACCTTCGTCAGTTGTAATAAGTCTTAATTTCTGTATGAACAACAAATGAGCTTTTCGTCAATGTTGAATTTGTTGTTCATACAACATTTTGTCTTATTACAACTGACGAAGGTTGTTATTATTTTACATATTCTTCCGCATAATTGTGACACACGAGGTAAGCTGCGTTGGCACTTCTACTTGTTTGTTTCTGTTCCGTGTACACAACTTTACGCCTTACTCACATGGGCATTATTAGAAGCAGCAGCACTAAAAATCTATTCAATTTGGTGGCGTAACAACTCTTAACGTTTTTATATAAATTAATGAAATTTTGCAGGTTGCTATCTTCGGACAAGAAGCTATATTTAGAAATGGTGAACCTGTAGGCTACCTGAGAAGAGGAGATTACGCTTTCTATCTGGACAAACCAATCGGCATTGGCTACGTCACCAACAAAGGCTCACAAATTACCAAAGAGTTTTTGAAAGAAGGCGATTATGAGATCGAAGTTTTGGGACAGAAGTACAAAGCGACATTACACTTGAAATCACCCTTCGACCCCAACGGCCAGAGGTTGCTTGGCAACTATGGAAACCAAGGCATGGATGAAAACACTCATGAGCCACATGCTGGACAAAATGAAAGGGCAGGCGGTAGTGAATAATATTGTCTGATTGTGTGGTTATGATCTCAATAAATTTCTTTTTAAACAACTTTAAAACAAGAAAGAGGTTCTTAATTCAACCTGTATATTTTTCTCTCTCTTTATATTTGTACCTCATAACTCCCGACTTATCTCAACCGAATTAGATGATTCGATTTTATTTTAACCTTCTGACCACAATGTAACTTATAGTACCTACACGTATTGTGATATGGTAATTGTACTGAAGATCAAGGAAAATTGCTGGTCGGTTACTCATCCGTAGTCATGGACTTAAAAGATACACCACAGTGGCGTAGCGTGGGGGCGTAGCCATACAAAAGAGGGCGGCAGCAAGCGCTACGACTTTTTAAATTGGAAATAAAATAAAATCAGGGCTGCTTCTGGCGCCTGAGGGCTGCTTCGGGCGGCTTCGGGCGCCTGAGTGCTGCTTCGGTAGTCGTAAGCATACCTAAGGACGCCGAAGCTGGTTTTGGGTAGCTTCGGCAAAACTAAGAATAGGTAGTTCGGGTGGCACATACGTCGCGTCGCGGAGCAGTCGTAACGTTACGTGAAATCAGTTGTGCGCGTGTATTTATAATGGTGGATTGGGACTTAGTTCTCTTTGTTCATCTTGCTGAAGAAGAGTTATTTGGCTCCATGCATTCTGTTTCATTTGTTGATCACTGTAGTATCGCGATGATGATAATATGTCATACAGACATTCGTGAGCTTGCACAATAAAAATCAACTTTTCTTCTGTCATCGTCAAATAAAACGAACAATACGTGTAATTAATGAGGCTGTTGCCTTTTATTATCCTCTTTGGGTGTTGCCAAGCTAATGGAGGCGCGCACAGTTAACGTTATGACTGTTCTGCGACGTATCTGCCACGAAAATGCCACTCTAGCTACCTGAAGACAGTTTACGACTGCCGAGGTAGCCCAAAGTGACCCGAAGCAGCTTTTAGGCGCCCGAAACCGCCCCAAACCCGCCGTAAGGCGCTCGACCTGTACCGAGCCGCACCGATGCAGAGTATATATAATCACTACGTCACCGATGCCCACCCGTAGTGGGCGCCGCCGCCGCGCCTAACATTTCTTATTTTTAACCGACTTCAAAAAGGAGGAGGTTATCAATTCGAATGTATGTATTTTTTTTTATGTATGTTCGGGCATAACGCTGACAGCGTTATATAGACGGATAACCAAAATTCTTTTTCATTACCTACGCAACTTATTTCAGAACGTCATTGAACTATGACACCCTAATATTGGAAGTAAGATTGAACTACGACACGTTAATAAAATTCGTAGTGAGACTAAAAGAGTGTAGTGTAAAGTACCTACGAAAAGTACTTAAATAATTCTTCGGATTGTTGATACATAACCGCTAAATGTGGCAATTTTTGGCGGTAATTAACGATTCTCTTAATATCCAAATTAATGGAAAGTGATTGCAAGAATAATATAGGTAATTTTACCTATTAGTTAAGGCAAGAAATATATTGCTAGATGACGCAAACTGGCTTTATAGCTTTATATTTTCCGCCCCTTACCTTGTTATTTCTTTTAATTTCATACTTGTAAAGGCTGATAAGTGATGAACACTCTGTATAATTTAAAATTCAAACACAGGCCAGCACATCAAGATACCAAGATATCTGTCAAATTTCTTTAATAGTTTTTCAGCTTTCCAATTGGACAGTTTGGGATAGCATGATGTGCTGGCGTCTGTACAGTTCGATTTATACTTAATGGCGGCTGTGAAGTGAGCGGTTGGCTGCGCAGTACCCCGCCCTTCACCCCCGCTATCACGTGAAATTGTTACTGCGCCATCCACTCGCCTCGTGTTCAGAGCCGCCATTAAGTTTGAATCGTACTGTACAATCAATTGGTTTAAAAAGATAACTTTATACAACATTCTAACGTTTTAAAACATTAACTTTCTGTGGGTTTCTTACGCCGTTTTTTCCTATAGATGTACTTATGTTGTTTCCGAAGCAATGATAGTTAAACTTGACTTTCCATAAGTTGTACGAATTAAATTAAAAGTATTAAAACTTAAAACAAACAAATAAAATGGGGGTAGGGCGGCGAATTTTCGATCGGCCCCGGGCGGGGAAAACCCACGCTACGCCACTGACCCCATGCAACTTCATTTCGACGAAAATTAGGTATACGTACAGTGAAAGGGCTTTCGTGCGGAAGATGAAATACATTTTTTGGTTAGATTATTAAACAATCTATAATTTAGTGCTATCTTACCATCTCTTAGAGAAAATAAACTTTTCTGTAAACACCTGTTGTTTTAGCAAGCAATACAATCGCGGAGAAATCGCTGAACATATAGGTACCTACTTACACAAGGAGACAGTAGGTAATGATTGATTACGATGTGTACAGAGCCCGTTTTTTAAAATATTGCCGCAGTATGACGCAGTTTATGCTACAGCTTTGCATATATTATATAGTTACAGAAAAGTAGTTCCAACCACCACCTGACTCGCTAGGTTAAACCCATCCACCAACACCCACCCCAAATAATGATCACAGACAGAAGTAAAAAATATTTTCTTATTCTTCATTCATTTTGAATTGCTTCTTCATTTTAGCCAAAGGGTTTGCGTCTACATTGTTTATATTAACACCCATCTTTGGCCGTAATGGTTAACATACATATTACAGGTATGGTTGCGTAGCTGTCGGTGACAAAAAATTACAAACACAGAACACTTCTAGTCAGAGCTTTCTGCGTTGCGTAACGCGTAAAACGAAATACTGGTGACAATGACATTATTCATTGACAACAGCGTTGTCACTGTCAACGTCAAGCAAGGCTGAAGTGGACTTTGTAAATAAACTTACCTACCGATTGATTTCTTTTCTTTTAAATTTAAAAAGCGTAACATATAATATATTAACTAAGATTTAAGATAAAATGTCTGTTACACTGCATACTGACGTTGGTGATATAAAAGTAGAGCTATATTGTGAGCAATGCCCAAAGGCGTGTGAAAATTTTCTAGCATTGTGTGCTAGCAATTATTATAACGGGAGCTTGTTTCATAGGAATATTAAGGTGAATCCTGGTGCTTTTTATTTACGTTTTGTTCTACCATTGTATGGGTTGATTTAATGTATATACTAAGAGTTGTAGGTAATTTTAATTGTTTACAGGGCTTCATAGTACAGACAGGCGACCCCACAGGCACCGGAAAAGGCGGCACGTCTATTTGGGGGCGAAAGTTTGAAGATGAATTTAAGGAAGAATTAAAGGTATAATTTTATTTTATTATGCTCCAATATAGGTTAGTGGGTTGTCTTAGGGGATATGAGGGATCTATGCTATCTGTATGTTTGCTTAACTTATTATTTTAACAGAAGTATTTACAGAATGATGTGTTATTTTTACAGCACAATGCAAGAGGCATGGTGAGCATGGCCAACAATGGGCCCAACTCGAATGGTAGCCAATTTTTCTTTACCTATGGAGAACAGCCACATTTAGATTTGAAGTATACACTATTTGGCAGGTAAGACAAGATACTATAAAAGTTATTTTTCTTTAGCTGGGAATATAAACTAAATCCTAGAGTAGGACACAGCCCAACAAAAGTAAAAGTGTATCCATACAGTGTATCTACTGGGTATTATTGAGCAACTTTGTCCAATTAAGTAAAAGATCACTAGACGGCTTAGTACATTATATGATGGTTATGGTTTATTGACCATAGTCGTATGTGTACATTTCCTCATAGTACCTTTTCACTAGTCATATACATAGTAATTAAAAGATTGATCTTGTGTATAGAAATAATAATTTACAATTAAATACATATAATTTCTTCCAGAATCATAGATGGATTTGAAGCACTTGATGATTTAGAAAAAATGGCAGTCAACCCAAAAACATATAGACCACTTACTGAAGCAAAAATAACTTCAGTTACGATTCATGCCAATCCATTAGCTGGATAACAATAAATAGATGGCAGTGTAAGCTTGTTTCATTGAACCTGACCTACAAAAAATTGCCTTTACGGGTTAAGAGATATTTTTTGTTAACTGGTACAGTTACCTGTTACAGGTAACAGCTGCAGTACAAAGGCATATTATTTTACTACAACCAGGCTTTCAGGAGTTTCCTCATTTTTATCAAATATATGTCTTAACAGTACCTATGAAAGTAATAAGAGATTCCAGCCTAAAAGTAAAAGAGACTGATAATTTTAGTGGACAACATTTATTGCAGATAAATATTTACATAGGTACCTATGTTTGCATGTCTGAATAATTTGTATTAAGTTTATGTATGTACAGTGAAATAATCTTTATTCCAATGCTTATTAATATTGAAGATTATTATTATTGTTATGTGAATAAGTATTATTTTGTTCTTGTGCAATATAAAATGAACCTGCTGATATTTTAAATTTATAGCTAAGGATTTGCTTCTTAAGTAGATTCAATTAACAGGAATAAATTTTAGTATTTCACACAACAATGTCTTAAATATTTTATGATTCTTTATACTATTAGTAGCTACAATTTGTAAAGAACAAATTATAGTACCTTTACATTTTCTTAAATGCATGGATTTTTACTTTCCAACAATTATGATACCCATAGGATGTGAAGAAATTAAACAGGAAATACATCAGGACAAAACTCAGTAGGTACATATAATATACTAACTAATTAAACAGTCATCATATGTATATTATAATCAAAAGTACAGATTATCACCCTTGATAGGTTAGTATTTGTGCATTCTTCTAACATTATGTAGGTAAGTCACAATTTTAATACTGGTAAGCCTACATTATTTGAATAAACAAAAGTACTTTACATAGCATAGGTACAGATATTCTTTGGATAAACTAAAAAGAATGGATTTTGCCCAATAGTATAATGTGGTAGTTTTATGAGACAGCTATAGTATCTTTAATTTCAGACTACTTGTTCAAGTCCATTTTAGAGATATCTTATGTACTATAACTATCTGCCTAACCCATCAGGGAATACAAGCGCGGTGTTATAATGTAGTCTTTAATACCATATTATATGGTGGTGTGTCGCATCATATTCCACTTCCCTAAAAAAATGTTGCTATTACAGTTACAATTAACATCTGCTTATCCATACATTTTTTGATCTAATAACTTTATGCAACATTTATAAGTTAAGAGGAATATGTAAAGGTTACATGATTTAAAAACATAATCTTGTTATGTAACATGCTATATTGCTAACACCTATTTAAAACAAGATTTACTATACAATGCTACATGATAAAATATTAACATAATTTTTGGTTAAATTATTCCTCAATATGAGAAGGTCACAATAAACATTTTAATGCTAGAATTAGTTGAATATGTATGTGAACGAAAAAATTTTTTTTAAATAATTCACATACGGTGGGTTTATAAAAAGGGAATTAGAAATCACATATCCCAAATCAAGAAACAATTATATCACATATAACATTCAATCACCAGTGTAAAAAAATCACCAGTGTAAAAAAATCACCACCTTATCCCTCAAACTAACACATACCTATCTATTAAGTACTAAGCAAGTAAACAATAAGTTACACTGTGGTGCCAAGGACTATTCCAACATAATTTTGTTAAACAAGTGCAAAGTTTCAAGTTTCTAGGTCATAGAAATTGTCATCCAGATTAAAATCTGTGTCTTCTTCTTTCTTAATATCATTTTCAGTTATCTTATCATAATTTTCAGTAAAATGTGATTTTATATGTGCTACTAAATCAGGTTTCTTTTCAAAGGTGGCACCACATTCTATGCAAGGCATATTCACAACCAGGCATTCATGAGTTTGCTCATGTTTATCAAGTTTGTCCTTTTTGGTAAATTTTTTATCACATTGACTGCATGAAAATGGTTTCATGCCAGAATGAAGAGCTGCATGACGGTCCAACTCTCTTTTGCGAGGGAACTTCTTAAAACAAATTTTGCACTGGAAGACCCTGGATCCAATATGTGCAATAGACACATGTGTTTTGTAGGAATCTAAAGAACAGAACCTTTTAGGGCACTGATGACATTTAATATTTTTTGGCCGGTTTTTATTAGATGCAGCTTTTTGTTTAGGTGGGGAATGATGGGTGGGCTTATGAGAAGCAGAAGAGTTTTTCTGTACTTTCATAAAACTGCTTTCTCCCGATATATGATCTGGGACTCTTGGTAAGTCATAATCAGTATTTGATGAATCTGGATGCAGTTGAGTAGGAGAAGTCATAAGATTGCTAAAGGGGTTTACATTTACTACCATATCATGGGTATCTTGATCATTGTCAAAATCATTTGTTTTGCCCGGGCTTAAAGGACCATGGCGCATTTCATGCTTGATAAGTTTATCTCTTCTTCCAAATGTTAAATGACATTTCCTACAAGCAAAAGGCTTCATTCCTGAATGAACAAGCACATGACGTTGTAAATCTCCTTTTGCCACAAAGCTCCTTGGACAAAGAGGGCACACATGAGGTTTGTGTCCAGCATGAATACGTAGATGTTTGCTAAGATTAGTATTGCGGGAGAAGCTTTTCAAACAATATTGACATTGATATGGCCTTATACCAGTGTGGACAATGGAATGCTTTCTCAAATCAGATCGTCTCCCAAAACACTTATTACACTCTGGACAGTGGTATGGTTTATCATTGCCATGTACTTGTTTAGTGTGCTGCACATATTGACTTCGCTCGGCAAAGACTAGACTACACTCAACACATTTATATGGTAAATTGGGATCATGGTAATTATGTTCATGTTCTTTACATTTTTCTTGTGAAACAAAAGCTTGATCACAGAATTGACACATAAACACATTTTTGAAAAAGGATTCAGCCATTGGCTCTCCATCTGGGGTATTGTTTCTTTCAATAACTTCTGGTTCAACATGGTCCATATTTTCAGACTCCTCTGAGGAGTCATAGTCAAGGCTTGGATCAACCACCATCACAACACTATCTTCAACAATGTAATCTTCAGGTTTTGGCTTTAGTCCATCCTGGCAACCATAGTTGTAGTTGCTAAGTTCTGATGAATTGGAGTTGTCCAGCTCATTAACTCTTGTTGTTATCTGTCTCAATCTGGTTTCATTCTGAATGCACTGCAGTTTGAATTTTGAACATTTATCAACTTTGAACAAGCATTTGTAGCAGATCCTGTTAGGCAGCCCATCATTAGGATCAATCTGAAATAAGATTTTTTATTATCAACAAGGACTTAATAATCACACATTACCATGACATTACTATTTTATAAGCAGTATCTTACCTGCAACTCGAAACATTCAGCTAGTTTGGAGGTTAAAGCAACATTCGTGTCGTCGTCCGGCGCAGCTGCAAATATCGATGTCGAGAATGTGCTTTTGTTCAGACACAGTCGACATAGCGTGTGGAAATTAGCAATAATAAAGGAATCTTCCATTTTGTGCCCAGATAGACATCGAACAATATGAATTAGAATCGCTTGAGATAACAGAAATGACAGGATAACGACTTTATATTGTTTTTCATTTAAATTCACTTTAGGAACACACTGACTGCAAAAAATTAATGGGGCTCAGAGGCTACGGCCGTCAGTCGTGACTACGCAACCGTTCGATCCGAAGGGGCAACCGGGGCGATGTCCGCCAGGGCTGCGCTAGCGGAATGTCTCGTGGTATTCGTCGTTTGTTCCGTCATCACACGGTACTTCGTCGTTCAAATGATTGAATTGAATGCAAACACATACATGAGCACATAATCACATAGTAATAATATTTAAGACCTTTGTAAATAAAATTCAAATTTGAATTAATGCTGGCTACAAAAAAAACCGCGCTTATTTGGCGGAAATAAGAAATTTGTTTTCATTTGAGTATAGTTCGAGTCAGTTCGAATAAAGATTTTTATAGAGGAAAAAATAATCACATTATAATTTCCGGATTGGTCGTTATAGTTCTCTCTGAATGAATTATCCACCAATAGGATTTTCCGTTTTTATGTCTTAAAAATATTTTTTTTAGCGTAGAGACAAGACTTCTAATAATTATTGCCAGGTTAAAAAAAATGAGCCGTCGTAGGAAGCCTGGCAGACATTGAAGTGAAGCTCTCTGAGACTTAGAGTACACAGATGATAAAAAGATAGTAATTGCTACGTGGTACCTATTTACCAAAAAAGGATAGTACACTTTGCGTGAAGGTCGGTTATTTATAAAATATTTAAAAAACGCTTATTCTTAGATATTCATTTTTTAATTGAAAATAGTAAATAGTTTTTTGATGGATTAGCAATAATCCATTGGCATGTTGCAATACTAAATAATCGAGAGCGAATTTAGCCATTTCTTTAAAAGGTTTGTTTTCAGTCAAAACACAGTATGTGTTCAGTTTAGACCAAAATATATATCTACCTATTTGTCTGACTGTTCATCCGAACATAACACAAAGATCATACAAGTTCCTTCCCCTATGACCAAGACCCGTTAAGGGCCCATTTTTAGAAGGTGTTGCCATCCATAATTGTAATCAGTAAAGCCATCAAGTACCATGAAGCTTTAAATGTCAAGTACCAACTTATTAACCCTTTGATCGCCACAGTCATGTAGACATTGACAAACCATAGGAATGTTTCCAACACGCCACGGTCACGACAACATGACAGACAAAGAGTACATACCATAATAATACGGATGACAGACTTCTATACAGTATACAATATGATACTGGCCAAACCCGATTTTAGGATGAACTAGTTTCGCCTAGGCCAAACCAGTTCTTCCTACACGCGATAGGACAAACCAGTATAGCCTAGGCCAAACTCGTTCATCCTGTTACCGATAGGATAAATTAGTCTAGCCTAGGTCGAATCGGTTTATCCTAGTTAGAATTTACATGCTTTATGATAAACTGGTACGTCCCAGTCTGAACTAATTTTGCAAACGCATGTCACTGTTTGTACGAACGGGGAATCCCCGAATCATCTCTGGCTCGCCTTTCGCGAATTCGCGCCCTTCAACCCCTCTTCGCTCGCTTTGTTTGTTGATTTGCACGGTATTTTGCATCGGCGATTGTGATGTTAAGTTGCTGGTTGTATTTAAAAGATGTAATTAAGTATAATCGGATATGTAAAGCTTTTCTTTGAAGAAAATATAATCCTCTATCTAAAAAATACTCATAATACTCTTCTGTCAAGAAAGTACCAGGAAAAGATCATTATTACACAAAATGTTAGTTATTCATCCAAATTTATTTTATCACCTTCAAAGTAGGTATGCTCCTTTAGAAACGATAAGTCGACACTTACGCCAACGAATAATCCAATCATCAAAACGTTTTTTAAACGCTTTTTCCGGAATTGATTCCAGTTCTCGTCGCGAATTGTCTTCTATGTCATATATCAGTTATATCTTATCTTATCTAATGAAAACGGATGCCACGAAGTGGTAATTTGAGCTTAGGAAAAAGGAAGAAGTCGGCTGGAGCCATATCTGGTGAATAAGGTGGTTGCTCGATAGTATAGCTATGTTCAGTCTTTGGTTAACAATTCGTTCACAATGATGGCCTTGGCTTTTACTAAGCCATGAGCTTCATTAAATTCGTATAAAGAAAAAATAAAATGTAACGGTATCAGTATTGTTTGGTACCATTTCCCCGGTATTGCACACTACAGATTTTGATTTCCCCATTTGCCATGAGATTTTGAAATACCCGCAATAGAATAGGAATATAGTATACCCGCAATAGAATAGGAGGGTAGAGGCACAGTAAAAATATTAGTGTAGAAGTAAGAACTATAACTGTGTTTTTTTTTTTTTTTTTTTGTGGGATAAGCCCGCCACTCTATTACCAAACCACTGTAACTCCTGTAAGCCAGAATCAACAGTGGCGACCACCAGAAAAGCGCCAAAGCAATGAAGCTCGACGAGTCCCAGAGAAGCGATTCAACTGTCTTGGATCCCGCAACGAAATTCATCAGAAAAGAACAGCGGAGGAGTAAGAAAAAACATATTTTCCACTTCCCTCCAAATCAAGCAGGAGACAGAACAGAACTAGGCCAATAGGCACAAAGGGACGTTTACAACTGGGAAAAGCCCAGTTGCTAAGCACCACGGATTATAATTGACTTATTGGGGCCTAAAAAGTGAGCTGTTACATTAACTTTGATTCCAATAATAGGTATGGCAAAATCGCTTGAACGTACGGAAATTAGTTCTAGTTTCCACAAGGTCCGCATAATAAACTGCTCCGGATGTAGCCCGTACACTATCCAACATAATATTGCGTTCTTTCTGCCAAAGAATACACTCCCATAAGATATGATGTGCAGATTGTTCGTATTCGCAGTCAGATGTAGAACATTGACACAAAGGCGAAGCAACAAGCTTGAAGGAAAGTAATTTACTTTTAAAGTTGCCATGACCCGTTAGAAATTGGGCAACACAGTGGTCCACCTCCAGCCATGTCCTGGCCAGCCGCTCACGAACGGATGGAAAGAACTGATGATGGTGTCGGACCTTGGTGGAATCATCCCACCTACACTGCCACTCGGTTAGAAGTTCCTCCCAAACGTCAGTTTGCGGTTTAAATAATCTAGAAATTTTAGCACGGTCACGTTGTGTTAAAAAGCTTTAGTCCATGGTCTCTCGAGCGGAATAGTACATTGCAGCACGTCGCTGCGCCTCAAGATCGACTGGAAGTATACCTGCGAGTACCGGAAGGGCTTCAGTACTAACGGTCCTATAAGCTTTATATATAAATATCAAAGCTAAACGTTGACTTTGAAGCAGTTTACGTCGTGCCGCCCCTATGGTGGCCCTATCGGCCCAAGCAGGTGCACTGTAGCACATACAATCTAGGTAAGTAGCTCCATAAATTGTTTTTAGAGTTCAAAAAGATAGACCCCAAGTGGCTTTAGATATTCTCGTCAAGGCTTATAAGTTCTTTTTAGCTTTTTCACCTACAGATTTTATGTGATCAATGAATGAAAAGTTTTTTTCTAAGACCAAACCAAGGTAGCACACGGATTGTTTTCTTTTAACGGTAACGTTATTAAAAATTTAATACGAGGCCATGATTTAAGATTACCTTTTAGAATAAGTTGATAGGTTTTTTGCGGAGCAAATGTTAGACGGTTTCGATCGCCCCACTGAGGTATTAAACGAAGGCAGGTGTCAGCCAAATTCTCAAGCTCAGCCCGAGTACTTGCCTGAATTAGCAGTAGGCCATCGTCCGCGTAACCGGCCGTAACTGAACAGCGCATGGAAACGGAAGAGCGAGTAAATCATCAAAACCCAAATTCCATAATAGGGACCGACTACTGAACCCTGAGGACACCCCATGGACAGTGCCTTCGACAGCGAGTGATGCCCTAGTTTAAGTTTTACGGAACCGTTTAGAAAGTACGAGTACACAAGAGTATAGATGTTTCTGTAACAACCACGGGTTTTTAATTTAAGTAGTAGCATAGGCCACCATGCGTTATCAAAAGCCCCTGAAATATTGAGAAAGATTCCAATCACGGATTTATGTTCAGATAAATTAACAGTTTTTCTGACCGAAAGTGCCGCGTCAACGGATATATAGATAGATTTACCTTTTGTGAAACCGAATTGATTGTTATGAAATTTAGGCCCGTCTGGAAGCAAACGTGGTACGACAAGGCGCTCCAGGAGTTTTCCCAAAGATGGTAGCAGTGTTATGGGTCGGTACGACTTCGGGTCGTCTGGGGGCTTGTCGCCACTCTTTGGAATTATCCGTATAAAGCCATATCGCCATGTACGAGGAAAAATGCCTTCCGCAATGCATCGGTTGTACACAGTAAGATCGCGTCACTCGCTGTTTTACACGCTTCAATAATCATTCTATTAGATATTTTATCTTCACCTGATGATTTGTTTACTAGTAGCCTCCTGACAACATTTAAGAACTCGTCAGTGGATACTAGATCTGACGCTGGTGATTCAGGTGGCACAGCAGCCCACGCCCTGATCTGTTGGTGGTATTCATTGTCGCTCACAGGTGAATCATCTACACTAATATCTACACTAATATTATAAAGAGGAAAGATTTGATTGTTTTTTTGTTTGTTTGCTGTTGTTGCTGTTGTTTATTGAATGGGCTCCGAAACTACTCGACCGATTTGAAAAATTATTTCACTGTTGGGAAGCTACACAATCTCCGGTGAACATAGGCTATTTTAAATTTTCAAAAAAGTTAGGGATCCATATTATAACTCCAATAATATGTGGAAAAATTACCAAAACACTTTCTTACATCGCGTGCGCTGCGAAAACTATTGAGAACAAAATAATGTAGTACGTTTTTGTAGAACAAGAGACAATTTATTTTGCTGCCACAAAATAAATTAACATCAAATATCGTTTACAGGGAAGCTCTGACTCAATAAATTGATTTTCAGGAGCAGAGAAAATAAAGTATATGGTAAAGGCCATTTAACAAAAAAACAAAAAAAAAAACATACAAAAAGTATAATTTCATATTCGAATTTTCTTCATTTTACTATTTTTTAATGATGACCCCACGCAAAACGAGAAAGTGCATGGAAGAGTGTGTGCGTGTGTGTAAAAAATTATAACTTTTGAAATGTTTGTTTAATACCCGTGCGAAGCCGGGGCGGGCTGCTAGTCGGATATAAGAGCATTAAGTAGAACTTGCGTTGTTTCTTCGATACCGGTAGTATGTTTATCACCTACTATAACTGTGTATCAAAAAGTATCCGTTAAAATGTGTTAAATAAGTGTGGCGCTACAATCGCGACCGGGTAATTTTCTAACTCGTCAATACTTCAATCTGTCAGCAAAGGTCAACAACTGTGCATCTACAATCATTCTAAGTATACCCTGTGCCTACGCTTTCCATACAATAAGAGGTCAGCTTAAACTGTAAATGTATAGCTTGATCTGTAGCCGTGTGTACATAGTATTTTAGGATGATCGGTTCAGTGGTTTAGGCGTGAAATGGTAACAAACAAACTTACTTTCGCATTTATAATATTAGGAGTTAGAATAGAATAAGCTTGCCTTGTGCTCGCTTGTGGTATCAACCTTTGGGGTTGTCTGTCTGTATACAGCAAAGGACGTTTCGGCTGAAATTAAGGTCACCATTTTGGCGGGTTTTGGAACTGTTAAATATTGCCTAGAGCTAGACACTTTTTTAACTTTCCCCCATATGAGATAGTACTCCTTATTCCCTCCAAAGAATATAGGCATGTTATAAAGCGGCCTCATAATTTCAAGTGACGGAAACTTCATAACAGGTGGTTATGAAGTTTTCGTTGACCTAGCTGGTTAGAACGTAGTGAGGAAAAGCATTTTTACAGACAGCGTCATCAACTGCTCACCCCCCACGCATTAATATTTCTTCGAATAGGGGTAAGCAGTTGATTACGCTGTCTGTACTGTCTACTAGACTTGCTAGGGTTAACTGTTAGTCATTCTAATCCTAATGATGACCGTATGAAGAAATTAAACTTATTTAAACATTTTATCATGCTTTTTAATTATATTATTACTGTACATTTCCGCGATAGTGAGAGCGCGAGATTGTTTGGTTCCCCGAACAATCTGTCACATGTTTTTCATCTATGCAGGACTGCGACACGTCGTCAAAGGAAAGCCCATGTTCGCAGCTCGAGAGCCGAGGACGCCCGAGTTGACAGACTATGTACAGTTTACACTGTTTTCCGTATCTAGCGAAACATTAAATTAATTTGGTTAATATATATTTATATTATAATAATAAAATATATAATCACTTTACTGCATACTAGCAATTTCCCCGCGACTTCGTCCGCGTGAATTTGCAATATAATGAGAATATGCCTATGTTACTCAGCGATAATGTAGCATTCTAATGGTGAAAGAGTTTTTGAAATCGGACTAGTAGTTTTTGAGTTTATTCGTTACATACAAAATACAAATCTTTTTATTCTATTATTATAATTATATAAGTATAGATTACGATTTTTAAATTGTAATCTATACTTATACAAAACAAAACAAAACGTTTGTTGAGTTTGTTTCACGCTTATCTCCGGAACTTATCGTTCCATTCTGTAAATTCTTTTAAATTATTCGCTAATTAGAAGCTACGTTATCCCTAAGGGCTATAAGCTATATTTAACTATAAGTAGGTACAAAAAATAGGGATCTGTAAAAAAAATCACGAGGAACAAGTCGCTATTATATTGTCCCGATTGAATTTTCGCCAATCTCAATGGAGACTAGCTAAACCAAGTAGGCAGGATATAATATTATAGTGCACAAGTGTGTGCACAAACTCAGATGCACTACCTTCTTCCTTCACTCTCATAACCCAATGACGGTAATCCGACACGACCGGAGGGATATATTTCCCTTTAACCAACTATAAACTGAAACGAATAAGACTATATACGTAGACTTCAGGTACCTACCTGTATTTGTAGTTGTCTTCATGGGAGTCTGGGCAAGTAAAATCTTTAAATACTGAAAAAAGGGACAATGATTAATTTCTTACTTTTACTTATAAATAGTGGCTATGCCTTCCTGGCACGCGATGAATTTGTAGCAGTCGCCGTCATCCATCGGGTAGAATTCGTTTTGCTTATTCGGGCATTTGAACTCAGGCTTAGGATTCACTGAAAATTATAAATAGTTACGTTGAGTAAAATGATTGAAATTAGGCTTCGACGTTGGAAACGTCACTCGGTAGGAAGAATTAAGTCCATTCTTTGGTATCAGCCACACATTTCACTTCCGAGTTATAAGCGCTATTTATATGCTTTATGCGGTATAATTAATTCACAAACGCGTATGCAGAAGAACATTAAATTTATTAAAACCATAATACAATAACAAATTAGACATCGTAACTTACCTGCCATTACCAATGGTAGTATTAATAGTAATCCTGTCCGTAACATGTTTGTGACTTGCTAGAGATGCACCCGGCGTGATAGTGCGCACCTCACTGTAAATGGTGTCCCATTTTCTTTTGTTAATAAATGAAACACACTATTAATGTTACTGTTAACAAAATGATTGACTTCTAATCATTCAATAAACAGCAACAATAATTAATAATTAATGATTGAAACTGTTTATTAAATTACTTTTTAATGATGAAGTTGTGGTTAATGCTTAAAAATGTTCAAGGGTTTATAGGTAGGTATCGTTATAAAAGCAACAATAGGAATACTTTGAGTATTGAATTCAATTAAATTAATGTATAAAATATTCTTCTAATCATAATTAGGTTGCGACTTTAACGCGAGCGTGTCTGACAGCGGTAGAGAATACGAAAATTGTTTTGATCGAAACTTAACTGCCATTGCACTGCAACAGCGCTTCTTTAGTTACGTGAATTAGCCCACAGATACTCAAATCTCTTACTGCATGTCAATTGGTACGCTCAAATCAATTGAATTAAAATAATGATTAAAATTTTCTTCCAATTATAATTATTATCTTGTCTGACTAAACTCGAATAAGAAAGGATTAGAACCTGCATAGAGTTTCCCATCTTTCCCTGCTTTAAATCATATCGCAGTTACCGCTCTCTAGGTCATATATACCTAACTATACAGGTATCGCGCGGCCTGCCGAATCCATTCATTTCTACCGAGGACAGATTAGAACAGAATTGAAACCGGGTTCATCGTCACACACTCAGGGCCGGCCTTAGTCAATATTAGTCATCTAGGCGCCCTGGGCGAGTCATGCCTATAGCGCCCTTTTAGGTATACTTATTTCATTACAATTAAACAAACTTAGTTTGAATTTCTACCATATCTATACTATCTAATATCGTTGTTCGTTAGTCTCGCTAAAACTCGAGAACGGCTGGATCAATTTGACTCATTTTGGTCTTGAAATATTTGTTTTGGTTTTGGGCAGGTTTTTAAGGTAAGAAAATTTAAAAACCAATTGACAGGACAAGGGTCAGCTAGTCTTTAATAAAATTTATTAATTACAAACATCACATGATTTACCATGTTTTAACCATTAAGAGATCCCTTCCCGATCGGTGATTGAATTTTTTTTTGTTTCGCCAGCAGTAATTTTTTTACTGTACAATTATTTACACGATACAGCGATCAGCGATTTTTGATACGATACAACTGCAGCACATGCTTTTCCATAGTGCTTTTTCTTTTAAAGGGTGTGGCCTAACCCCTGATCCCCCCCAAGCGCTAGCGACCCTCCGGCCATTCAACCCCTCGGCACGCTTAGGGTTATTTTTTAAAGAGGTTGTCTTCCTCGCCGCGACCATCCCGTCCACTCTTCGTCCAGTCGTCCTACCCTCGTATCGTCTCGTGTCGTGTCGTGTCTTGTCGTGTCGTCGTGTCGTGTCGTATCGTAACGTGTCATATCGTGTCGTGTCGTGTCGTTTAGTGTCGTGTCGTGTCGTGTCGTGTAGTATCGTGTCGTGTCGTGTCCTATCGTATAGTATCGTATCGTATCGTATCGTATCGTATCGTATCGTATCGTATCGTCCTGTCCTGGTCCCGAGATTTCCCCCGAAGTGGCTTTCATAGAGGCCCTCATTTCACTGAACTCGTCCATTGCGTTGGTTGACGCAGGTCGGCGGTGGTCTGCCGGCCTGCAAGACTACGCTTGTGCCCCCCAGGGAACAGGGCAGCCCTCAGAAGAGGGGCGGGATTCCCCCCGTGCTTTTCCTTTTAAAGGGTGTGGTCCCTAACTCCTGATCCCCCCAAGCGCTAACGACTGGATCTCCTCCGGCCATTCATCCCCTCGACACGCTTAGGGTTATTTTTTAAAGAGGTTGTCTTCCTTGCCGCGGTCATCCCGTCCACTCTTCGTCCAGTCATCCTACCCTCGTATCGTATCGTATCGTATCGTATTAAAGAAGGGGGGGGGGGGGTTCTATTTCCTGGCACCCCGGGCGACCGCCCCGGTCGCCCCCCTCTAAAGCTGGCACAGCACACACTATTCCCAGAAAAATTGAGGAATAATTCCCGCGCGCCTACTCAGGTCTAGATAGATATTCTATTTGCTTATCATCATTTGGTATAGACTAAAACCCTTGAACACTTTTTGTAATCATTTAAAATAAGTATAGTAAGGTAAGCATTTTAAGTAGTTTACGTTTGTAGCCCGTGAGCTACTATTACATACTACTATTTTCATACATAAGTATTTTGCATTGTGCTCATTATTAGGGTATAAGGATATATATATGATCCATGAATTAGAACAACCTGGAATTAACCACCAATAATTTACAAATGTTGTGGTTAGTGTACAATCCAATTTTTTACTCATGTTAGGAGAAAGCGTCAAGGGCGTAGCTAGCATTCCGTTAAGGGGAGGGGGGAGCAAGCATAGATTACTCTTACTCACTTTTAGATTTACCACAATAAATATTTATTTACTCTCCGGGTTGTGAGCATTCCTTCAGACTGGGGACCGCTTAATATTCAGCAAAATTATTGAAGCTAGGGTAAGCTGCGAAATTCAAGCTGAACCAAAGTCGGTAATTTAGGATTGTGTGGACAGGTATTGTCATCTTCATGTAAAGCAAACCCCGGGTTAAGACTGCGATAATTATATTTTATTTACATTAACCCTAGAAAGATAACCTACGTCGTAGAGGCGCCCGCGCGGGAAACTTGACGCTGTATCTTTTCGTAGAACGTGTGTATTACTTTGTCCTTCTTAGCCAACTCAGTCGTCGGTCTATCCTTTCGCAGGACAGCTGTTTTTATGCGGTAAGAGCTATAGTTTTCTTGTTATGAAGAGTCGTTGCGCTCACGAGGCGTATGGTTATCTTTTCTGTAACTTTGAAGAGTTGATTAGTATTGAAGTTGTTTTGATGTTAGGCGTAGTTGCTAATGTTTTTATTTGTTTTTAGAAACAATTTATTAAGGACACAAGGTTTGTGGGGAGCATAATAATTACGTTTGCCATTTCTGTATATTAAATCAATATTTTTAAGACTAATTCTTTTTTTTAGACCGATTTTATTGTAGTTAAATAGCTTCTAAGGAAAAACCTTATTTTTATAAGATAAATGAAGTGATTTTGATCCTAAGGCCTAAGGTTGTTGATTTTTGTAATTTTTTTGCAGAGGTCTAAGCATTTAGTTTTATTTTCATGAAAATAAACAAATTAAAATGAAATTGTCTATTATTTGTGTAGTTTTAAATATACCATATAGGATAATAATATCAATTATTTTTTTTCATTATAAAATCAATAATAAACACACTTTAAAAAGCGTGCGCTTCTGAAGCGTATGGTTATCTTTAACGTTTGTCGTGGTATGGTTATCTATCTAGGGTTAAAACCGTAACCTCAAATGAATGTTTAATTAGGCATCAAGGCATGTTATAAAGCGGTGTCATAATTTCGAGCGGACCTGAAGGTTTAGGAAGTTACTGTTGACCTAGCTGGTTAAAAAGTGTTGAGGAAATTGTGATTTACTAGGGTTAACTGTTAGTAAGTCTAAAAAGAAAGACATGTAAGTATTTTGTTTGATTTTTTTCGTATATTCATGTTTAAACTCTTCAAATATTAATATATTATTACTATATGTTTATATAAGTACATTATTACTGTAAATGTTGGCTGTAGGGAACCGCACAATCTGTCACATAGTCTTCGTCGATGCAGGACTGCGACGCGTCGTCGAAGGAAAGTCCACGTTCGCAGCTCAAGAGCCGAGGCCGTCCGAGTTGACAAGCTATGTACAGTTTACATTGCTGTCCGTATCTAAAGAAACATTGAAACGATTAGGTACATTTGCATTTATTTACCGATAACCAATGGGGAAGAAAGGTTCTCGAGTGGCGACCACGAACCGGAAGACGCAGCGTTGGTAGGCCTCCCACCAGATGGACCGACGACATCGTTAAGGTCGCGGGTAACCGGTGGATGCAAGCGGCAGGTTACCATATTTATTCATAAAATTATTACTAGCATTTTATGTGCGCAGAGCAAAAGCCTTTTCTTATGGGGAGGCCTAAACATTGATCGCCTCGCTTGCTCAAAGCAGGTTAGCGATTGTCATGTCGGGATGTCTTAGTGGTTAAGGCGCTCGCATCTTATAAACGAGGTTGCGGGTTCGATACCGGGCAAGTACCAATGTGACCTTTTCAATTCATATGTACTTTCTAAATTTATCTTTGACAGCACTGATATCGGTGAAGAAAAGCATTGTAAGGAAACCTATAAATAATATAAGTCTGATTTACTTATATTATAAAAATTAAGCGTAACCTTAAATACTTCAGGTACCTACCTGTATTTGTAGATGATATCAGAAAGTTTACCATCCTCGTCTTCGGGGGGGTCTGGGCAAGTGAAGTCTTTGAATACTGAAAGAAAGAGTTGTTTGTTTCATTATCAAATTATTACTTTAACTTCTAAATAGAAGATTGGACAACTGTTATAAAGTATGGATATAAAGCTTTGTAAGTCCCCAAAACTAAATAATTATACTTAATTTGTTTAAAAATGCTGCGCAGACGGTACGGTTTTGTCTTTGGGTTTATGTCACCTCACAACACTATGGTTACATGTTGTGGGTCTCAATATAGAGGAATACATCTGTTACTAGTCCAAGCAGACGTAGAAAAAAACATGGTTGGACTCGGAAGCAAATGCGACGGAATGTCTGTTACTTCACCGATTTACATTTACGATGATCGTTTCGAAATATATGTACTTCGTAAGTATACATAAGTTACTGCAAATAAATCTAAAACAGTGTGCATATACCTTTATTCGTAGTATTCCCAAGTATAACTAATGTAATGTTAACGATGGCCACTTATGACAGTTTTCTTTTTGTCTATATCTATACTACCACAATCTATTAATTTCCTCTCAACTTAGCAATTATTCGTATATCTAGAAATATCAAGCTCGGTATTGTTGTTTACAGTACGGTCAACGTAACTTGGCGCGTCTGAAGTTAGCCGATTAGCTGCGCAGTAGACAATTTCGTTCCTAAAAGTTCCATTGCGCAGCCAAACAGCTAACTTCAGACGCGCCAAGTTACGTTGACCGTATTGTACATTGAGGTTGACAATATTGTACTCTTTGGTTGACCAATTACGTCGCGCACTGTGATTGGCGTTTCGTTTGAGGTGTGCAACCGATTATAAATAAAATATTTTATTACTGGATTTAAAATAAAAATAACGAAATTAATTTACAAAAATATTCATTGAATAATTGATGATTTTATGAACATGCTATGTAAGTACATTTAAGTTATTTTTCTGATTATGATCCGATCCCTTATTGAGTGTGTGCTGGCCAGAAAAGTGCCCTAAAACAGTAGTAAAAACTATCGTTGTTCACTTACCATTAGGGTTGCACTGTGGCACATTAGCGGGCCAGTCACAGCTACTTGTTTGGGGGTTGAAAGCAAGACCCATAGGACAGTTCATTATAGTGGCTAAGCCTTCCTGGCACATGATGAATTTGCTGCAGTCGCCGTCATTCATCGAGTAGAATCCGTATTGATTCGGGCATTTGCCTGTAGGTTCAGGGTTCTCTAAAATATAAAAATAAATTACACTTTTTTTACGTGAGGTGAGTTGGAGGTAATTAAGCATAATTATGTAACGCAGTGTAAAGCGTTTGAGTAAAAAATATGAGAACTTACGTTCTTCGGCACCAGCCATACATTTTACTTCTGAGGGATAAGCGCATGGGTATTCGTAGCGTTTTGCAGCTGGATTGAAGTGCAGACCGTCTGGACACGAATATTTCATTGCTCTACCTTGCTGTAATGAAAAATCAGGCGTACAGTTACATAAAAATATGTATCGTGATATTGTGATTTGTAAATGCGCACTAATAGTAGATGTGTGAATAAAAATAACAGGTTTATTGGTACCTTGCATTCAATATAGGTGTCGCATTCATGTTCAACGGAGTAATAATATCCATTCCCTTCTTTGCACTCGAAGTCCAACTTTAAATGTCCGGATGCGTGTGTCACCGGTTGGTATGGCTTTGTGGTAGGGGGTGTTTGAGGAGCTGCTGTCTGCGTTGGTGTGGGATATCTGGCAGTTATTGGATAGTAATTTGTAGGCGTAACTGATGGTTGACGATGCCGACCAAAAACTGGTTCCCGAACTGGCTCGGGTTTAGGAAGAAGGGGCGGTAAAGCTACTGGTTTAAGCGATAGGGGTGCGTTGACATTACGTGCTGTTGCAACAATGGGAGGCGAGCTGCTAGGTTGTGGGCCTGGTACTGGCTTCGGTTGTGGTTCTGCTGGGCTCTGGTTTGACACTGCCTCTCTTTTGGGTAGAACTGCTGGTTCTGGGGCCTGCTCATTTATCTGGCCGGGTTTTGGTTGTGCGCTGGGTTCAGGTTTTGGGGTAGGTTCAGGTTGCAGGACAGGCTTGGGTTGCAGGATGGGCTCGGGTTGAGGACTTGGCACCGGTTTTAAGATGGGCTGAGGTTGCGGTGTTGGCTTTGGTTGCAAGACGGGCTCAGGTAGGGTCACAGACTCAGGTGGCTTCACTGACTCAGGTTGCGTCACAGGCTCAGGTTGCGTCACAGGCTCAGGTTGCGTCACAGGCTCAGGATGCGTCACAGGCTCAGGTTGCGTCACAGGCTCTGGTGGCGTGAGTGACTCTTTTAGCAAGACCGGCTTAGGTTGTAGGACCGGCTTGGGTTGCGGGATTGGCTTCGGTTGTTCAGGTTTGAAAGCGGGCTTGGGTTGTGGGATGGGCTCGGGTTGCCGAATAAGCTCGGGTTGCGCAATGGGCTCCGGTTTAGGGATTGGTGGCGGAATTCTTTCGGTTACCACAGAGGGCTGTATTACTTCTGGTGCAGGTGGTTGTTCGGACGTTGGTACTGTTTCAGGTAGGGGTTCTACTACTGCTGTTGCAGCCGGTTTTTCTTGTGCAGGATTAATTGGACCAGGCTGTGGCTGTTCAGCTGCAGGTTCTGGCCGGTTGACTATTAGAGAAGTTTCTGTTTCAGAAGATGCTGGGGCCGATGAAGCTTCTGTTATTGCCGGTTGGGGTGGAGCAGTAGCGATTGGTTGTGGTGCAGAAGGAATTGGCCTGATTGGGCGCGGAGGAAGAAGTGGCCTGTAGCTGGGCTGATAGAGTGGACGTGGACTGAGAACTGGAGCATACGATGGAACCACTTGTGGGGGAGGTGCAGCGGAGGCTGCAGGTGGAGAGGCTGCAGTGGCAGCAGAAACAGCAGGTACCACAGGGGCAGCAGTTACTGGACCAGTCACCGGTGATGGCCTTTCCGGCAAAGGTAACGGCCTTTGTCCATAAATCGGTTGTGGTCTTTGATCCCGCACGTTTGACGTTCCATAGTATTCGTATCCTCTATTCGTCTGACCGACCGTCACTGCAAGATGAATCACATACGCCTTTAAGCAAAAGAACATCAAG
The DNA here is from genome assembly GCA_947361185.1 of Charanyca ferruginea. Classification (NCBI taxonomy): domain Eukaryota; kingdom Metazoa; phylum Arthropoda; class Insecta; order Lepidoptera; family Noctuidae; genus Charanyca; species Charanyca ferruginea. Next base: position 10,598,281 of record OX376059.1, on the reverse strand, counting down.
CCAACAAAAACTATAATACAATAACAAATTAGACATCGTAACTTACCAGCCACTACTAATGGTAGTATTAATAGTAATCTTGTCCGTAACATCTTTGTGACTTGCAAGAGGTGCACCCGACGTGATAGTGCGCACCTTACTGTAAATAGTGCCCTATTTTCTTTTGTTTATAAATGGAACACACTAATGTTACAGTTAATAAAATGATTGGCAACTAATCATTTTAAATTATTGTTACTGATTATTAAATGATTTTTAATGATGAAGTTGTGGTTAATGCTTTCAAAAATGATCATGATATATTTTTAGGCAAGTACCGTTATGAAAGGTTGTGTACCGGAAAGAATTGGTGCGCTCAATTGAATTAAATAAAAAGAAATATTTTGACATTCTACCAATCATATGTAATCTTATCTAAAATTCCTTAGAATCTGCATAGAGTTTCCAATGAGTTTTGAAACATTCTAAAGCAGCTATCGGAAGCTACCGCTGTCTAGGTAAGATGACTGCGAGTGCTTTGACCATTATCAGGACATTCTCTTGAATAACATATGAGGCTATAAAACGGAATGGTTATGGTTATTGATGGTAAACTTTGTCCACCTACGCATGACCTCTACAGTAAAGAGGAGTACTCTTTGACTTAATTTATCTTGCAATAGATTTTGGACAAGGTTTTTAGGGTTCCGTGGCCAAATGGCAAAAAACGGAACCCTTATAGATTCGTCATGTATGTCTGTCTGTCCGTCCGTATGTCACAGCCACTTTTTTCCGAAACTATAAGAACTATACTGTTGAAACTTGGTAAGTTGATGTATTCTGTGAACCGCATTAAGATTTTCACACAAAAATGGAAAAAGAAAAACAATAAATTTTGGGGGTTCCCCATACTTAGAACTGACTCAAAACATTTTTTTTCATCAAACCCATACGTGTGGTGTATCTATGGATAGGTCTTAAAAAAATGAATATAATTTTTTTCTAAACTGAATAGTTTGCGCGAGAGACACTTCCAAAGTGGTAAAATGTATCCCCCCCCCCTGTAACTTCTTAAATAAGAGAATGATAAAACTAAAAAAAATATATGATGTTCATTATCATGTAAACTTCCACCGAAAATTGGTTTGAACGAGATCTAGTAAGTAGTTTTTTTTAATACGTCATAAATCTTTAATTTTTAATACGTCATAAGAATTTAAAAAATTATTTTGTTTTTTTTTTTAACTAAAACTTACATTTTCCGACTGCTTTATGCCTAAACTGTCTCAATAACATATTTATAGATTTTTTCTCGTATAGAGTAAAATACCCTATTGAAGTACCTATACTTATTCAACAAAATTCAAGTAGTAATAATTGTAGCCAGCTAGGTATATTTGCTGTGCCGTGTGGTGCCGGCCGCGAATAGCACCACCCCATTTTTGATATTGGCTAGAGAATGGGTAGCAGCATCTTTCTGAGTACCATAACACTTACTGTGATCGCCAACATGCATCGGCCAAGCATGGCAATTACAGCAGAACCCCCCCTTAGGGGACACAAATGTCCAGGAGTGGGCGTCTAAAGGTTGACATGATGATGATGATGATGATGAGGTATATTTCCACATTAAATAGTTGCGGGCACAGATATAGATAGCTATATCTGTGGTTGCGGGTGTCACTCAAGTGCTACATAAAACTGAAACGTATGAAACAAGAAAATATTCCTGCTTTAGTCGCATATTGTCCCACTGTAGGCCAAAGGCACAGAATAAATATTAGTAGGTACTGCCGTACAGTAGCGACAAGCCCCGCCACCCTCCGAAACACTTCACCACCTCTTCCCGCGTCGAACGTGCTCTCGAAACTGCTTTTAGTTCTCGCGGCGCGTATTTGTACAGTCTGTTATTTTGGTTGTAGTGTAGGTAGTTAAATCGTTTCGTTTGTATGGAGTGTCGTAGGTGTGGCAAAGGCCTCTTCTAATACAGAAAAGACACATTCATTGGTCACCTGCACGCTTGCTCAAGGTGGATTGGCGATTTCAGACTTAAGGCCATAAAAATATTTGTTCCGTGCGGGAATCGAACACGCGACGCGCAGCGCAGCAGCCAATCGCTCAGCCACTGCGCCAACCATGTCGCCAAACCATGGGACAGCAGATTGTTTTAAATAACCAGTGTACCTCCCATTCTCTTGAAACACCTTATAAACATGCAAATGAATTATTTGATTTTTCGTTATTTTTAGCCTGGTTGGCCTTTTTCAAGGCAGGAAGTATTAGGTAATATGACAATCGCAACACCTTATTGTACTATATACATATATATTTATACTAATATTGTAAAGAGGAAAGATTTGTTTGTTTTTTGTTACGATTTTACGAAAAAACTGCTGGTCCGATTTCAAAAGTTCTTTCACCATTAGAATGTTACATTATCCCTGAGTAACATAGGCTATTTATCAATTGAAAAAAATTAGGGATCCTTTAGAAAATTCAGGCGGACGAAGTCGTAGGCAAAGTGCTAGTTGTACTATATTTATTATAAACAAACGGTTCTTTCTTTCTTTCTTTCTACCTACTTTAAATCTTGGCCTTTACCAATTCCACTAAAATTAAGCTCATCGAGTGCGTTTGGCCAGTTTGCTCTATTTAACTTTGTAACTTTTTGTTTCTAGGCTGTTTTCCGTGCAGTATTTCATATTTGTCTTTCACCTCTAACTTTAACCTCTAACTTTCATCTCTAATATTGGTTCTGTAGGTACTTGATTTACCTACCGTTTGAAATCGTGACAATCGCCAGTCTCTTATGAATTGGTGTCTATCTAATTTGTCCATCTTTTATCAAAAGAAACATAATTATTCAAGATCGGTGTCATCGTAGCCTAACAAAAAACTATGAGGTTGATCAAACGGGTCAAGCTCATAATAATAGTCGACTATATCTGTTGCCGCTTATCCGTTTTTACCTGACGTCTCGAACTTATAAACTACCTACCTGTCAAATTTCAGCTGCAAAGATCAAGTCGTTTTCGAGATTTCGTGATTAATCAGTGAGTGGAATTTCGATTTCATATACTCGTATATAGAATATAGATAGATTACCTAATATCGGCAAATTCTGGCTATAATAAAAATATTTACCTAAAGTTTAAGCAACGTATAGATTATTAAGGCGAACTTAACTTAACCAGTCAACCAACCAGTGGAGAGATAACAATACTTATAATATGGTTGGTGGCTTTCAAGGGTTTATTCTTCTCAGTCGTTCACTCTTGACTAAGTGGTCGTTGTCATGGGGCGTCACCCACAACTGCGGTCGCAGCCTTCGCGATCCTTCTCCACCGGTCTCTGTTGGCTGCATGGCGACTGGCGAGCACACTCTGCCACAGGGAGCTTGGTGGTAGATTTGATGGAGTCTGTCCATCGGGTAGGCGATCGACCACGTGGTCTCGTGCCCTCTACCCTTCCCTGAATCTCCAGACGCTCTCGTTGTTGCGGGTAACGTGTCCAAACAATCTGAAGATTCGTATTTGCACAAGAGACGACAGTCTTTGTTTGATGTTGAGTTTGTTGAGTATTGACACGTTTTAGTCCGATGAGCGGTCCAGCTTATTCTGAGCATGCGTCTCCAACACCACATTTCGAAGGCATCTATCTTGGGTTCATCATCAAGGGTTTATAACTGCACACATAAGTTGCTTGTACCTACTGAGCTAAATGTATCTTCATGATAAACTACCTATTATAATATAAAAACAGGTTTGTGTTATGTATCTGCCTGTCTGAAGTCGTCCATTAGTGTTACTTCTTCTTCCATTAAAGAAAATGGTTTTTGTAATTACCATACAATCATAAATCATTTATGTTACTTATATTGGGGATAATAGATAGTTAGACTACACCTGTAACTATAAATAGGTACTATTAGTGTCTATTGTTGTTATACCACAAAAAGACAAGGGGGTATTTTTTTGTCTCTTTATTTCTATAAAGTAGCCAAAGTAGAGATGAAGTCAGATCATTCAATTGATATTTGCGATTTGATGGTTATCTACTTTTTAATGATCTTATGTAATTACTATTCATTAAGTGCAAGATGCTGGCTTCCCTTTAACCTTTTGACCGTCAGGTCAAAAAAGCAAAAACGTGCCCTCGGCGCCAAGTTATTTACTCTATGGAATTACATAGAGACATCTGTCATGTATTCGTGACCGTGGCGTGCTGGGCACAGTTTGATTCGTCAATCAAAATGACAAATCAAGTCATTTATAGTACCAACATGACCGTTCGGTCAAACGTTTAATTCTTAAAATTTTCAGCGGGCATAATATTGACAAATGGGGTACCATAGAGCATTATTATTAAAATAGTTTTTAGTTTTTTTTGCAGTAAGCACGGCTGAGGATTTTGGAAAACATTTTTTTTATTTCATAACTATATTTATTTAATGATAGAAAAAAATACATATAAATCAAGGCTTATAGTGACACCACACGAAATATTTTATTGTGGTTTGGCTTGGGCTAGTAGTGGGGTAACATCGCAGTTGACGTAATCTGAGTCTACGCAGCGGCCCGCATGGGGGTCGAAGGCGAGACCGGCGTCGCACGACAGCAGCCGAGCGCGACCCTTCTCGCATGAGAAGAAGTAGTAGCAGTTGCCCTGGTATCTGTAATTATATAGAAAATGTTGGAGAACTATATGTTGACTGTATGTGGTTGTTGTTTTTGTAGGTTGTTACTAATGTTCTATGTTGGAATGTTGGAAAATGTAGAAGAACTATTGTTGTTATAATATGGAATACCTATAGGTACTTTAGGACCAATGAACTGTCTGGACACAATGTTGGATTAAAACTGAAAATGTGAAAGGGACTTGAAGAATTATTCGATTAAAAGTTTCATTATTTGTTTTCGTTGGTAAGAGTAAAAATATAAATAAGTATATGTAAGTATTGTATGTACTTGTAGTTGATGACTTCATCCAGAAGCTTGCCGTCAGCATCAGTAGGGGGGGCAGGGCACGAAAATCCAAGAAACTCTGAAAAAATCGAGAAACATGGTAAATAAATCTATAATCCTACGTAATGACATGGTAGGTGCGTAGGACCGCTGACACCTGCTTCTCACAAGACAGGAGCAAAAGTTCACAGCTATACAATTCAAAAACACGATGTTATGAACTGGTAAACATACGACAAAAATGTTACCCTCGAAAATTTATTGTCATATTGTCATTACCTCAATTCAACATTTTCAACTTGCACGGGATGAGAACAAATTACATCTATTTGTACTATTACAAGTTAATATGTGCTACGTATACATACGGTCAGCTTTGCAAGAGGGGACCACATCGGGCCAGTCACAGCGGCCGCTGTCAGGGTTGAAGGCCAGGCCCGTGGGGCAGACCATCTCGATGGCTTTGCCGGCTACACACATACGGTACTGGCCGCAGTTGTCAGCGCTGGCAACAGGTGATGGGAAGTAACCGTACTGGTGAGGACATTCAGCTGTGGGCTCGGCTGGCTCTGGAAAAGGAAATAGTGGTTCAGATTAGAATTTAATACTTGGTATAGAATAGCAGCGAATTTCTAGCAAGACACTACAGCTTCGTCCCGTGCAAGTCAACTAGTTTCAATCCAACCCCATGCATTATAAAATATACTTAGTCAAAAATAGTATCCAGGATGTCTGAAAATATAACATTTCAAGTATATCACGTAAACGTGGATCTATCAGCTAGATGTCTTAACTTTTTGAAACAAGCAAAACGTTTAACATTCTGCATGCTTTAAATACTATTAGGCTTTCTGTCTATTGAATTAGTATAACTTTACTTTGAAAAAGCAGTAAATTTTCCTAGTTTTCCAAAATCGGCTTGTCCTTAGACTTGGCAATACGTATAATTAATATTCATGAACCACATCTATCGTGATGACCGGGATGTTGGTCCTGTGTTACTTACGGGCAGCACCACGGCCTAAGCAGGGCACGTCCATGGGGTATCCACAAGGGTAGCTGGGCCACTTAGCTTCAGGATTGTAGTGAAGGCCATCGGGGCAGGACATATGTTCTGCCACGAATTCCTGCGCAAATGACGAATAATAAAATAATCCCGCAGTACCTATTCTGGGAAAAGGTAGGTACCAGTTAAGGACTAAGCTGGTTCCTATTTGACTGTATTAAAGATTATGCAATAAAATTAATGTCCCCATTTTAAACATGGGCAACTTAAATCGGGAACTTTTACGGGTGTTAGACGGAAATCATTCGCGATTTCCAAATTCATTTAACAAGAATGTCTTTATTTTACGTTAGTTTGGTTAGCCGTTACCAAGTAAGAAAATAAGTCTCAGAAATACCACACTATCACTGACACTAATTATCACTCAAGAAATCAAAAGTGTCACTAACTGAATTTTCTGGGACTTATTTCAATGGACTAGCATTCTGTCTTCTGCCTACTACTTTGAGAACATAGGCGTAATGTTTTGTTTGTATACTCACAGTGCACTCTACATAGGAGTCACAGCTACCGTCCACCTTGTAGTAAGCATTTCTCTGCTTGCAGACAGTATTCTGAGAAGCAGGTTTAGTGGTTGACACCTGAGCTTGAGCGCTGCCTGTGTGGTGGAGAAATGCAACAATATTAAGCATTAGGTAAACATTAAGATCATTAGTGTATTAGTTGTAGCATATGACAAAAATTTGTTCGACTTTCTGTATCGAAATTACAACGTTGATTAGTGTTTTAATTACTGTCTTTGAGTTAAAAGTGAAGGAATTTAAAAATAAATATCAATTAATGGATATATAGTTACGAAATACAATTTGATCATCCATAAAATCGGCGTAATGTTATTGTGGCACAGATTCACTAATGCCTAGTCTTCTTATTGCAACAGTACATCTTTGATCTGGGCAATAAATCAATTATTAATTAGCCAGATTTTCTAAATGTAAGATTACACTCCATGTGATAATACCGAAACAGACAGTTTTCTATTGAAGCTATTTAAACTTATGAAAGACATTTTATGTGTTTACAAATGAGGAAATTACACTGAAATGTTACTTACATGCAGCTACGAACACCAGGGCGGCACACACGTAGGCAAACATTTTGCTTCTTCAAGTTGTTTCTTTGATGCGTAACTCCTGAATGGTGACCTAACACTGTTCCAATTACTTTTTATACCAAAATATGTCAACCTAAATTAGTTACTTAATGGACTTTCATTAATGGTATAAAGAAAAATAACTGCGGTTTGGTCATAATATAACAATGGTGATTAAAAACACGTTTCAAGTTTGAGATATTTTATTGTAATAATAATGTAACAAGACTTTCATTACTTATTCATTGATACCATAGTTTTTGGTATCGGAACTCTAAGTCATTAAAAATAACAGAAGATATCAAGTAGAATGTTAAAACACAAGGCGGAGATGGTTGATGGTCCGATTTGATTAACAGTATTAAAAATATACTTTGTATCTTAACAGTATTATGCTTAATGATAAATGATCTAACCCTAGATTTCCCCTTTTTTTATTATAAAGGTACGGGAAAATGTAAGGACAAAACAGAAACAGGATGGAAGTAATAAAAAAAACTTAGTAAAAACATGCATATTATTCTATGACTTCATAACACAGACGCTGTGGTAACTCAATTGTTAGTTTTAGACTAGAAAGGGAACTACACGTATATACTTTTGAAACGGACTACGTCACGTCTCAATGAGGCTAAGCATCAAAGATCACATATGATGCAGAGGAAACTAGGTTTTATAACGCTAGTTTGAATTAGTATCGCCTCTTTTTGGTTGTTATCGCGTTGAATTCAAGTTCCTTGGCAAGGAGTACACTCGCCTCCTCCCTGGCACGAGCTGCTTCTTTTTTGATTTCTGTGGGGCAGGCGTCCACTTCGTCAGCCGATACGCAGGTGTTCTTCAGGTCATCGTAAGCTGTATTTTTACCGCAGAACAGCACACGTGGCTTCGAACCAATGCAGAGGAAGTACTTTTGGCAGTTGGTTTCGGCTCTGTAATATTTAAATATCGTTATTTCAGACTTCCGTTTAAAAGTGTATCTGCCCTGGTTTATAACTTTTGAAAGTTTTAGGTTGTCACCGTAAATGTCAATAAATAACCTTTCATATCAAATTGCGAGTATTTTTCTTTACCAAATATAATTTAACTTTACCAAACCTAAAATACAGATTTATAGGATTTAAAATATTATAGTTAACTAGTAATGATTGATGGGTCACACACCAATCGCATTTTATAAAAACCTTGTTATTTATTTTTCTTGGATTATTGATAGGTCTCCGCGCGGTCACCTATCAATTATAATCTTAGTTATTTTTGTTAATTTATAACTTAGTAAAAGAGATGAAATGCAAGTAAAGCAAGTAGACCTAAATATTATTATTAAACTCGCAAGACATTACTGATATTGCTAGTTTTAATGTGAAAAGAAGGTTTCCTTTGATTCAAAAAACCAAGATCTACTTCCAGTTCTTCCTGTACCTATGTCCATAATGTAATAATGTTTATTATTTTATTGACTAGTAACCTTGAACATGTTTTATTTCACCTATGTTCTGTTTGAACTTGATCTAGTCGACGGAAGAAGCTTTCGCATTTTTGCATCCAATCTAAATTATTATCATGGTCAAGGAATATAAATCTATTCAATAACATTTGACATTGCGACGCCGAGGTCGGATTCTAGGAAAAATATACATGAGCAGAAATGAAACACGAAAATTTCATAAATACCTATAAAAAGTGGCACGGCAAGAATGTGTAATGTAGGTAGGTACCTACAATATTATCATACATCATAAGAGGACGCGTTACCAAACCGCTGGTATTTCTAGTAACGAGGTTATATAAGCAAGGTCACCGCTCATCTGCTGACATTTAAGCATACGCTGACACCGACTGACCGGTCTCGTAACCAGTTCTTGGCATTTCAATATCTATCACTTTAATAATAGTCGAGCTTTTGTACATACATTAAGTATTGCATGTACTTATTTATGTAATGCATACCTGTAGAATCTGAAGCCAGCAGGGGGACCGAGCTCCCTTGATTCTGGAACCTCGGGGCAGCGGAAGCCAAGGAAAGCTGAAAAATAAGTTAATCACGCATAGTTGAAAAAAATAAGATGGCCAAAAAAAAAATTGCAATGAATGTATTATTTTTAACCTAAAATCTTCTCTTCGTTGTTATCGAATTTTACGACACAATGTTCATAAGTGGTTAGTAGATGTTTACACATTACAGCGTGTGCTCATACCATGTTAACTTGAGTTATCAGTTAAGACACCGTGCGAGCCGGACTAGGTATAAATAGTTTATGTCTTATTCTGCGAATACACATTTATATTTTAGACAGTACCTATTTCAAAACAAAATGTGAACAACTTTGAAAAGAACATCAATATTTTATTTCAGACAAAGATGTTAATTACAAAAATAAATAAGCAAACTAACAATAATAGTAATTTTATAATGCACGTGTTATTCGCACGTGTGTAACTTGTTCTTGAAGGGGAAAAGCTTGACCTAAGCCCCAAGCAGGATGTAAAAGTCACATCACATAGCCGTAAACTAAACAAACTATGTATAACTTTTACAAATAAAAAAAATCTTTTATTTTTTACGATCATGCAAAATTTACATAATGCATGCAAAGCGATTTGTGGTTACGATGCATGCAACAGAATACTTATGTTCGAAATAATAAAGTTGAAATTTTGGTCTTCAGTAATATATTTAGTAACCAAAAGATAAATTATCTCTATGGCGGAATAATAAATAGTAGGCACCGCTAGTGGCGATGTACCAATACTACTTGTCTGGTGGAAGATCGTGGCCTGTCAACCTCGCTAGGCCTTTGTTGGCTGACCAATATTTATAACAAGTTATTCCTATTCTCGGTCGTGGCAGGCCATGAAGGTGATGGCGGAACGAACTGGACGGATTCCTCCATAACTGGATATGAAGCTAAGGATCGGGAAAGATGGAATGGGAGGGGTACAAAACAGTCTGTCAAAAAAAAAAAACTATTCTTATATTGTGCGCTATTCTTATGTAGTTCGAGATGGAGTATATTCTTACCTTCAGCATCGCAGTCTTCGACCTCATCGGGCCAGTCACAGCGGTAGCTGGCGGAGCTCCAGGCTAGACCCTCGGGGCATTGGAAGTCGTAAGCCACTCCGCTAACACAGTTCCTGAAGTAGCTGCAGTTGGTTCTGTCTCCAAGTTTGTAGTAACCAAACTGGTGCTCGCACTGGTCAGTTGGTTGCGCGGGCTCTGGGAATGTTACATATTTGTTTGACATAGCACATCATCATCATGTTAACCCTTAGCCGCCCATTGCTGGGCATAAGTCTCCCCAAATGGGTTCAGCCGTAATCGCCTTGCTTGGCCGATGCATGTTGGCGATCGCAGTAGGTGTTATGGTATTCTGAAGGACGTTGCTGTCCATCCTGTGGTCAATATCCCTCTGTCGCCTTTTATGACACCCACGGGTAGAAATAATAGAGTGGTGCTATTCGACACGGCACATTATAGTTTATGTCAAAGTACCGTTTTAGAATCTTACACGTGGACATTGATATTTAAAAACCGAAAGGCAAGATAAACATTCTGCGATTCAAAAACGTTCCCAAAAAATAAGAGTACAATCTGAGAATGTGCGCTTATATGAAAAAACTTTATGTAGCAAGTATAAGGTCGAAATTGTTTTATATTATTTATGTTGTTTAGTTCGAACCATACACGACACTTTTTATTGTAATATTTGTAAGTGTATCTAGGTTTTTTATATCAGTAATTCAATGCCCATTAGGTAAATAGTTATGCTTGAATAAAAGTGTGAAGTTGAAGAAGAATGTGACGGGGAAATGAGAACTTTCATATAGTCCTGCTATTAATGAAAAGGAGTCAGATTCTTAAAAATACTATTTAGAATAAGAAATACGAACTTCATATGATTTGATACGTATCTGAATGAAAGAGTAAAGCAAGCTATCGAATTTGCGATCGTGAGGTCCACGGTGAGGTCACAATTATTAGGCTAATAATTTATCATCATGTCGAATGTATTACCGGTTATTTAAAATGTCATAAGTACAAAAAACTCTAGAATAAGCATGAGCCCGAATAGATAAAACAGCACTCTAATACAATCATTTTTGAAATTCTTATTCTTCTTCACTTATTTAAAATATATTTGCCTTATTCTATATATTGCTTATCGTTTCAAAGTCTTCACTTATCGCGGTTACCTTCAAATGTTCACTTAATTCACAATAAACATTCCAGCTGCGCACTATAAGTAATACTTATCAGAAATAGAATCGCATGTAATATATTTCTGGGTATATATCTATAATCAGCAATCATTTAAAAGCCGGTAAGAGGAATAAGATCACTTGATGGATTATGTGATCTACGAAAGGTACTCAAAGTTAATTTCTGCACCTCGCACATGATGTATTTTCCTAAAGCTCAACGTTAGATATAGGAATCCTAAATCTTAAAGAATCCGAAATCTTAAATTATTAAGAGGAGTTATTCGCACTATATGATATGGAAGAGTGGAGTCTCGTAACACAGGCTTTATTTGCTTAAAAGGAGGCTCCAATCACTAGTTTGTATGTAAGAACTTGTAGAAATAATGTAATATATTGAAGAGATGTTTTCCACCAGAATATTTTTTATTTAAAATTGTTATAGCTGTGTAGGTACTAAAAATGTATCGATTTTAATGGCCTCTGTATAAACATCCGTCGATTGAAAAATAAGACAGGACATCTTGCACGACATTTTCTATAAAACATTCAGCGCCTCATAAATCTGGTGACATGCATAACTCAGTTTGAGTACCGCTGGTTAAATAAACACGTATTCTACTCACGTAATGAGGACCGTTCAAGGCAAGCATATTCGTTGGGGTACTGGCACGGGTACCCACTGAAGTTCACGTTGGGGTTGAAGCGAAGACCATCGGGGCACAGCTTTTCCTCTGAGGTTCCGTTCTATCAACAAATACATACAAATATGAATCACCAGAATCTACCACAAAGTTGATGGTTTCGCTCAGAAAACCAATAATACAGTCAAAGGTGTTGATTATCAGGCGGTTTTCTGGAATGTTACAATATGGTTTTTCTATAAAGCTCATGCTTGCAAAGAGATTGGTAACCGCTGTGTCCCACAAGAGGATGCTGCCGTCCATTCTCTTGACCTAATAATGGTCAAAACATTTGCACTACGCTGTTTTGAACGCGCTTTTCAATACGCTTTTCACTTGATGTGTAATGTCATGGGTCAAAAACTTTTTAGTCGAAGCGAATTAATTATCACTTGTGCATTCCTTAGCATGTCACAATTTCTGTAATAAATATACATATTTTTTTGTTTTTTAACAAACGTTGCCCCACACTAGTAATTACTCCTGTGTCGTGGATAAACTCTAATACATAAACACAAATATTTGTTCCGTGAGGGAATCGAACCAGCGACACGCAGCGCAGCAATCGATCGCTCAACCACTGCGACAACCGTGTCATCAAATATGTTTTTTTATGTTTTATAATTAAACCGACATTTTACTTAGTTAATTATTCATCTCATCTTTGTGTTTGTTGATGTATGAATTACATATAAGGGGTCATCCATAAAGTACGTCACACTAATTTCGTGATTTTTTGACCCCTCCCCCGTCCGTGTCACAGTTGGTCACATTTGTGAGACCTCCCCCTCCCTAGTGTGACGTCACGTATTTTGCAATTTTACATCTACTAATTATTAAATTAAAACAGTAGTTCCGAAATTAGTTTTATTTCCATTTCAATTATTTTTTAATATTAACAACATCAAATGAAACATTTGAAAAAATTACAAATTATTAATTATATTAATGGAAGTTACAAACTCAAGTATCTTGAGTTCATGGACTTTGAACCCATTCCTCCAAATAATTTTTTAACTGGGGATATTTGGGTTGTTAATGCTAGGAACATTCGATTTGTTACATCTTTTTCGTCTAACCAATATAGCATTATTGTCATCATCCAAACAACCATAGACCACAGATGCCACACGATCAGATAAACAAGGATCTCGGAGATCCTAAGATAGCTGAAGTAGTAGTGGAGCAAATTTACCTTCGAGGTCATAATTTTTTGTGATCACATACCCGTTAGAAGTTTGTTTAACTAAGATTGATGGTGGTAAAAACCACTCTCGTAATAGTCGCCAAAAGCTAGATCGTAATAAATATCGTGATTCACACACATGATTTGCGTACTATTTTTTAATACCAAAGCCTGTTCAATATCCAGTCTGGTATCTGTCGGCACAATACTAGGTAACTACTGAAAAATTATCAATCACCAATTGGCTCCATATAGCACATTCATATTAGCACATTGCCTGCACTCTCCGAGTTTCGTTTTTCTAATTAAGTCAATAGTTCGGTTACTGAAATCAAGATGTGAACCGAAAATTACCTGTTTTAATAAAACACCCGTAAATAAATACGGGTTTTACGGAACCTTCTCGAGTTCTCATAAAGTTTTCGAAATCAGATATTTCAATAAGTCTATGTACGGACAGATTTTTTACTACGTATTGCTATGTATGTCGGCCTAGACTGAGGCACATCTTCAGGTTTCCCTTCACCATCTTCCTTTATTACAATACCTGCATAAACAGAGGAAATAAGTTAATGCGACCACGACATCATGATCTTACACGATAATCAAGGTGCATATTGGTGTTTGAGCGTTTGCTTCTGTAATACCTAATAGCATGCTTTGTCATCCATCGATAAATAAAAAACTTGACCAGGGTCTCAGGCGCGTGACGCTAGTAGAACGAGTGTGAATTCGCCAATAATTTAAACTTTATGCTCACACAGATAGAGTTAGAAATATTTTTAAGTTTTCCGTTAATAGTCCAAAATTGGCTTAAAATGCCAATTTTGGACTATTAACGGAATAGATGCAATTGATTTAGAATTGTAACGTCACGAAACTTAAGACCCCTCCCAACCCTTGTCACACTATGTCATACATCATCGACCCCCTCCCTCCCCCTTAACGTGTGACGTACTTTATGGATGGCCCCTAATTATTATTCCTTGTGTATACAACCATGGTGGCAACAGGATTCGGACAGCAAAATGAGAAGAAATTTACCACTATACGGATACGGGAACATAATGTGAAAAAATAATAATTTAAAATATTGAGTCACAATATCCGTGTAGTAACACTTAATTAATAATAATCACTGCCATCTCAAATTTCACATTCAAATCACGTTTATCAAATAACGCAAATTTTAGTACCAGAGTCTGTGATTATTAAGTGAATTATTCATGAGCGGAGACGCATGATTACACACAAAAGAATGGAGCTTATGTCAGTGCTTTGTAGTACTCGAACTGGCAGACTTTAATGTAGTCACGACCTATTTTAAAAGTAAGATCTCAGTCCGTGTCAACACTTTCCCACATACATGCGTGACCATGGGTGAATAATTTAACCGATGCGTCTGGGATCAAAATGCAAATATGATTACTAAAGGTGGTAGACGAAGTAGACTATTTCCGAGTTGGGCACGTGGGGTGTAAGGACAGGAAGACCTTTGTGCGATTGAGCACAAACGGGTGAAGAAGGAATGGTGTAAATGGGAGGAAGTCAATAGATTTAACAGTGGGTAGAATATTTCTGGATAGACCCAGTTATCCCGGCAACTAAAACCACCAATTGTAATCTATCAGTCGTAAAGTTAAAAACTAATCTGATGGGAGTCGTAATAAGAATGTGTTCCCTTACGTTTTTAACCCCCCCCCCCCCTAATCTCTTTTTAACTTTTTTAATATTTTTTTTCATATGCACCTGCCATGTTATCTCTTTATCACCCTTGGTTGACTGGTAGAGAATGCCTAAGGCATTACGTCCGCCTTTGTACCTTTGTGCATGAAGTATAAATAAATAAATAAATAATAAAACGATGATGTTACCAATATAATGAGAACGGTACTTACAATGCATTCAATGTACCTATCGCAGCTGCCGGGTACGGGGTATCTTTCATTTAGTTCGTTGCACGCTCCAGCAGAGTTTACTGGTTTGGGCGCCTCTTGGTACTGTTGCTTGTTCTGCTGGGTCTGTGTCCTGGCGTAGGCACCAGGGTTGGAACTAGCGCCGAAGCTATTAAACTGAGCGACCGCTGTTAAGAGACAAAGTAAATAAACGAGTTGGTTTAAAAGGATAGAAATAAGTAGTTGATAGATAGACATGAGTCGGTCAATTTCTGTTTGTCGAGGTATGCTAGTGACTAAAATAGAATTATTATTTGTTGCAGTTTGTATGTGTATTGTCTTAAAACAATAAAAACACCGAAACTAAGAAACTAGAAGTTTAGAATTACTCATTGGTTCGAAGCATTATCATGTTAATTTTCAGCGGCATAAATTCTAGTCTTCTATAAGTACCGAAAATGCTAGTTTTTATAAAAAGAACAAAAATTGTCGAACAAGTTTTACAAAGACCTAACGGTTTTTGAATGATTTGAGTAATTTTCTGGCACAAAATTGATGGAATACTTCCATTATAATAGGATTCAAACCACATTTCTTAGTTACTTTGGAAGGAACAGATTGGCTCCGCAGATTATAACTGTGAAAGCGGAACGTCTGCTGAGCGCTGACACATTATCATGTAATATGTCACGTCTTGCATCATTTGGTTATTCACAATATGCGAAATTCTTAAGTCCTTATTAGACATTGTACGAAATCTTCGTATGAGTAGTGAGAAAATTCCGAATTTTATTTTGTGCTGACTTGTAATAACGGATTACGGTTTTTCCAGAACCTCAGGGTATGTGAAACATTTAACTAAGATCCTATATGACACACGGTACCTGCTGGTATTATAGCTCAGCCCATTTGTAAACTTTCAAAGTATTCGTCAGCATCCGCAGTTGCAGAATACCTCATTATTATGTGCTTTTATGCTACATTTTATGGTGTGATAATCTCATCGCCATTTAATTCTATAAGCCTTTGTGATTATCATCAACTTAAAAGGTTTATTGATGTGTCACATTATTAACGCATTAGTGACCTTTTGTAAGTGATTAAGTATGTTATTATAATGTAATATTGCAGGTCAGGCAGAACAAACTACTCAATTTGATTGTTATGTAATAAATTAAGGATGTCATAAGCGAATTCTTAGGTGAGTTCATTATGTAGATTCCTTGTCTTCCTTTAACCTTGTAGGTTATAATTTATATTCATCTAGCTACAGTTGCATTCTATTTTAAATTAATTCAAGTTCACAAAGATGTTATAATAATTGGGCGCTTTACGACATAGTTGAAACTGATGTGAAGAAATACGTGTAGGTACTTTTACGAGGAATAATATTTCAAAATTCTTTAGACTCATAAATAAACAAGCTTATTATTTTACAAACATGACGTCTTAGGTTCTGTGGTAAGACCTACTAAAGTTAGATAGGTAAGGTTTAAGTAATAATCACTTGACTGTATGAACTTTTCACTCTTGGAGACTACTAAGAAGGTATCTGCAAGAATTTTATTTGCCAGTTGCAAAATAGAATATATTGCGATTGTCGGTTATGAATAGAAAAATATATCATTCATGTACATTGGTGTCAGGAAGAGTCTTATCAGGTCCTTAATTTCCCTCTTAGGATTTGAGTTTCCTGTTTTCCTTTCGTAGTGCTCATGTGCTATGCTAATAATAACAAGTGTTCGCCATCCTGATTAAACGGCGTAATACAGGGTGGCGACGGCAATAGAACAAAAAAGGATCATGGCAGAATTTGGTAATTTAGGTGTAATTGTGTTTTTTTTAACATTCATAATATTAAATTGTGGCGCTACAAGTTGCCGCTCTTCTCACAAGTTAGTAAACCAATATTTCAAATGGTATTCTATTTTGGTTAAATTTATATGCTCTTTAGTATGTTTAATTTTTTTTTATTTGGTTTATAGGATTTATTTGATAGTTTCAAAACATTTTTATGGACTGGTATTAGGTACTAACATATTAATTTTTTTGTCGTATCGTCATTCCCACCTTGTATAGGGCTTGAGTTGATGAGAATGACAGAATTTATATTTATATCTTTATGGATAAATTACACAAGGAAAAGAGGAGAAGGAAATAGCATTTATAGGTACAACCCATATTAAGGATATAATAACATGTTTGGATGGGCACTAGGTAGGAACTATACCTTCATACAAATTATGTA
This sequence comes from Charanyca ferruginea, assembly GCA_947361185.1. Classification (NCBI taxonomy): domain Eukaryota; kingdom Metazoa; phylum Arthropoda; class Insecta; order Lepidoptera; family Noctuidae; genus Charanyca; species Charanyca ferruginea. The sequence goes on along the minus strand of OX376059.1, from coordinate 10,580,970 downwards.
TTGCAAAAATGTATAGTCAACCAACAGCAAAAAATGCTACCTATTCAAACGTTTTCCGTATAACACATGTAAGTACCTAATTTTTAAATAAAATCAAACAGTTGTTTAATTGATCAATTAAGTAGTTAACAGCATGAAACAATTGTTTATAATTTAATCATACCCACCCATTGTTTAGACGGCAACTAACCATTGAAACAATTCCGTCTAATTATAATTAGTTGTAAAAACCTGTTTAGGTCGATTACAGGTAGCAGAATTTAAATCTAATGAAATATTTATACGACACGTGAGTTGGTCGATGTAATTAATTAATTAAAGGGAAGACGAGCTCATTTGACTTTATGATAATGAGATTAAATTGCGAAGAGCCTGCACTGAAACGTGCGTATATATCAGAGTATATTAAAGTAAAACATGTAACTACAGTTGTCCTGAGAACTAAAAATAAGTACTTTCATTACCTATTTTTCCTAAAATGGAGTTGTGATTTTTTTACTTTTTTGAATACTAATTGATAGAGACTTTTAAAAAGGTAGTTATTTAAGTACTTACCGAAGCCGCAGAGGCACGCAAACACTACCAAAGACTTGTCCATGCTGTATGCTACCCCGTACTGAAGTGAGGACGAGAGTTGCTCAGGTATTGAATGGGCGATCGCTGCCGACCTTGGGGACACACCGGCCGGTGTCGAAACCCGCTCATCTCCGCGTTACATCAGCACAGATCTCGAGACGGTGCTAGAAGTTTGGCAGGCTCCCACCTGCGTGTGTAGTTAGTTGATATGTCCGACACTATTCTGTTAATTTATCGAAATATGCAATTAAATCATTGAAAACTTATTCCTTTTTAAGAAAACTCTTGCGCTTAGCAGCGCACGAGTTTTACTAATTAGATTCGCTGCAAGAACTAATATGAAGGATATAATTCTTGATATTATTTCGGATGGTAATCATTGCATTTTATCGTCACTACATATTATAAAAGAAAGTGCTCCGTAGCCCTGAGTTTAAGTTCGTTCGGGCTATTCTCAGAAACTACTGATCCAATTCTGAAAATTCTTTTGCTCATAAAAAGTTACGTTATCCCTGACTGCTATAGACAATTTCTTTTTAAATAGGGATGCGTAAGAAAATACGATGTCGCGGGCAAAAGCTAACCAATAAAACGTTGTTAGGTGTGTGTGTGTGTACACACGACTACACATCAAGCTATACATTTCCAGTTAATGCTGATCTCGCATTGTATAGGGTTTCCGTACAATGCGAGGTCGGCTTTTACTGGAAATGTATAGCTTGATGTGTAGCCGTGTGTACCATATAAGGTGTAGGTATTTTTTTTCGACTATTAATAGTAATTTTGGGGCATTAGCTAATGTTTACTGCGGAACTAGGAGCGACATGTAACTTTCATTTGTAGGTAAATATAGTAGAATGTGGGTACTGAACCCTTCTGTTTACTTTCTAGGGGTATACCTTAAAGGCGTGACGGAACTTGTGCCCGATGACAACTCGTATCAGAATCTCATTCTACATCAGTATGGTTATTCTATAAATTGTAATGTTACACACGTTATTTAGAAAAAATAGTTACGTCACTAAATAAAGGTCATGGATGAGTTGGACTCAGTGAAGGTCCTGGGAACTAAGGAATGACACATTATGAATACTTATAGTATTTAGATTTGATATGAATTATTGACCATGCGTGCTAACATTTAGGAATCAAAATCACGAAGAAAAAGAGATGGTATAAACTTCTTGGATATGGCAAAATTCACCCACATCTTTGTCAACGGGAAAATTGTTGGGAGCATTCAGAGCATTGCCATGTTAAATGGTCATATTCTTCTTCTAAAACCGAAACCGAATATTATAATACACCTTACACATATTATTAGTTACATACCTAATTATAATACTCAAGTCAACTGAGCACACGAGATGACGGGCGTCATCCACAACCACAGTATGCCCCGTCAAACTCAAGGATCGAATAAAGATCAAACTATGTACATCATTAATTCTGCAATATGGTGAAGCTTGAGCCAGGTTCGGCCGTACCCCTAGATTAGGGGGTCACCTTGACCACGCCCAAGATTCTAGGAGGGAAGGTCATCTTGACTCAAATTGAACTTTGATACAGGCTGTTGTTTCAAGGTTCTTTAACTGTATAATTTTGAGACACTTTTTCATAATATAATTAAAATCTTTATTTGAAATTGTAAAGTTAAACTATGTAGATACGTAGATGAAGAAGGATAAGGTCATCGATATTTCTTAACTCTAGATCACTAGCCTTATTTTTCAACGCTTAATACTAACCTTCGTCTTTTCGACTGCGCCTATTAAATAAGGGAATTCTAAGGTTAAATAAAATTAAATATTTAAAATGTATTGTTTTGAACTACAACTATTGGACAGTTATTTATTAATGCTTAAATTAATAAATATGATGATAAGAATAACAACTAAAGCAGCCTTTTGTATGAGATCACAGTTCATATGCAAATTCAACATTTAAAAAAAGAAAACTTTGAAAACCAACTTTAGATAATCAAAACGGACGAAACAAAAAAAAACAAATATCTAAAAAATAAATAAAAATCTAAGAACTTAAGCATTTATGACACACTTCATAATAGTTGCTTGAACACTGGAGAAAGACATAGGCTACGTCCTTTTTTTCTGCATCCCCGATAACCGACATTTACACGGACGAAGTCGCGGGCAAAAGCTAGTTAAAAAAAAGGGGGGCAAAGGCTACACATCAAGTACAATACAAGTGTGTGCGCAAACACAGATGTACATCTCACTCTCATAGACCGATGGTATTACAATTCGACTGGGGAGAGATCAGGCTTAGGACCAACAGCTTTACATGCTTCCCGACTACCGTTGCTCGGCGTCCGGATAAAGATGGGCACAGTCAGGCTTGTTGGTTGCGTGTCTGGCCAGTCGGGATTTTGTTAGGATTTTTGGTTTAATTTGCATTCCATTGCAAATTGTTGCAATAGTAGCTACTATTGCAATTGAAATTTAAAGAGTAATAATAAAGTAGACCGATTCATTCATTTTTATTGTTGTTTCATTAAAATTTAAGAATATTTTATGGTAAACTAGCTTTTGCCCGCGACTTTCTCTGCGTGGATGTCGGTTGTCGCGGATCCAGACGAAGTCGCAGATTAAAAAGTACTATCTATACCAAATTTCATGAAAATCGGTTTAGCAGTTTCGTCGTGAAAACGTAACACATAGAGTTACTTCGCATTTGTAATATTAGTATGGAAGTATAGATTAGTATGTACGATAAAAACGCCTTGTTTTACTCTTTTAAACTCGCTGGTCTGTCTGGATTTTCGGTTTTAAGACCTGCCCTATTTCCGAGGCACGAGAGTATCACACCGCCAACTTTCTGACTCCAGGCAGCAGTTAAGAAATTCCTAATGGGAAAACTCATTATCACTGCCTGAACTGAAAATCGATCCCAAGATCAGTCTGTCTCTAGAGAGATAAAAATATTGTCAAACCTTAATTAACTGACTCGGTATTTTGAAGGCAACTTTAAAAACGTGTCATTATTCAATAACCTTTGCGCTTGAGTGTATTTTTGTCTGCTATTAGTATCTTTCTTAATTAACATTTAATATTGACACTGCAAGCCATTATTTTTCTAAAAATATTTTCTTATAAAATTCCATAAGTAGGTTCAAATAGAGCTGTTGTTTTGACTTTCTCCCGAAATTATGAGTTTAAGGAGTTAGCATTTGTAGAAAGTCATCATGACTAAGTTTGTTTTTAATTATTAACCGGATTGAATCTCCGTATTATCTTATTACGAGTAAATAAAACCGTTTTCATTTAGAAATTAACAAGGCAAAAATGAAAGCTTTTCAGATTGGTGAGAACTGAGAATCATTTTATTATAAAAATATCTACTGAAATAGTCTTAAAACACGAACAGGCCTATTATTAAAATAAAAGTTATCATTATAAGGTTTTATTACACTTTAACTTGAAATTACTTGTAGATGTTTTGCGTTTATACCAATCTCTTTAATTCGATATAACTACTTACTATAGGATTTCGGTATATACACTTTGTAACAGATTAAACGCAAGACCTCAAAGTAGTTTGCTCAGAATCGGCTTCTGAATCGATTTCCGTCATTATTTATATACGTAAATTTTTCACGAAAAAAACCTTTATACACGGTGGCCGGAACATTGACGTCCAAAAATAAAATTTAGGGCCCTCGTATCGTGGGGTATCCGATTCACCCCCGTGTATGTTCCGCGACTTTTTATAGTTTTCGAGTTATGAATATTTTTCAATTTTTAAGAACTTTCGTACTGACCAATCTAAAAACTATTTTAAAATAAAAGTAGCTACTTTTATTTTAAAATAGTTTTTAGATGGGTTTTTTAAGAACTTTCGTACTGAAAAGTTCTTAAAAATTGAAAAATATTCATAACTCGAAAACTAACACAACTAACAGCTTCATCGTCATACCGTAGATACCATCTAGAGACAAAGTACTTGTCGAGACGGATTAAACTAGTCCAAAGTTGATGCGGTTATGTTGTTTTATAACACAGTTCCTATGGCCACCTTCCAGCTCCATCATCAGACTCTGGATGCCATCTAAAGACAAAGTACTCGTCAAGACGAATCAAATGAGCCCATATTTGGTGGAATTGCGTCGTTTCATTACAGAGTTCCTATGGCCACCTTCCGGTTCCATCATCAGACCCTGAATATCATCTAGAGACAAAGTACTCGACAAGATGATTCATCCGAGCTCTCACAGCACTCTCTCAGCACTCGATGGTGCTATGTTGTTTTAAAATGGAGTTCCTATGGCCACCTTTCAGTTCCATCATCAGACCCTGAGTACCATCTAGAGACAAAGTATTCTGAAACTATTTGTTGGCTAGTTTTCAGTATTCTTATCATTAATTAATGGGAAAATGGGCAAAAAAATGTATAAATGAGATAGGTAATTTTAAGAATTTTTGTACCTCGCTGTCTTTGAAGGCCGATTGTAAACAAAGTAACCCTACTAAGTACTACTTTTTATAAATGAATAAGTACGCTGAGAGTTTGGCGCATTTTTAAACCCTACTTAGGAACCATGAAGTCACCTGTTTAGATTTTTAATTTCATGTTGAAAATTTAAGTCTTAACGAATGTACATTTTTCACTTTAGACCAACTTTTTCATAACTTTCATCACAGTTACGACGCTGGTTATTTTATGCATAAAAGTACTACTTATGAAGATTCAGTTGCATTAAAAAAATCTCGGCAAAGTTATATACTTTTATTTTAAAATAGTTTTTAGATTGGTCAGGTCGAAAATTCTCAAAAATTCAGAAAAAAATTCACAACTCGAAAACGATAAAAAGTCGCGGAACATACATAGGGGTGATTCGGATACCCCACGATACGAGGGCCCTAAATTTTATTTTTGGACGTCAATGTTCCGGCCACCTTGTATAACTGAAATTAGGATCACCTCTTCCTCACCTCTCACAAGGTAATAAAATATTAAATTTAAGGAAATGTATGTCAAAGGAATAAAGCCTATTCAAATGCACGACTGAATTTGCAATTCCCTCATAGCTATCCTATGTGCAGTGGTCGTTAAATAAAAACGTTAATTTAAGGAAGCTTAATCCTTATGTCATAATATTACGTCTTATTTAAATGTAGAACCGAATTTCTAGTTCGGAGTGGCTTTCTTTACACACACTTACCTTGGTATAATAATAAAAAAAATAGTTGGTTTAAGGAAATTTAAACCTTATTTCAAAGGATTAGTTATTAAAAAAATTAGAACACAACCTCCTTAAAAGTAAGGTAGGTAACAACCAACGACAAGCATTTTAAACATACGCATGCGTCGTTACTGCCTGCTATCATTCTGACTTTTCACAAGAAATAAAAGACATTATTAATATTTCAATATATACATATTACTCTTATTTTACACATTTATTTGTTAACGTGCACGATAACGTTCCAGTACACCAATAATCAATATCCAATACAAGGAGATGGTGAGGACATTGGCTCGTTGCGACGATAATGTCGAGTTAGCATGTCGAGAGTTCAACGAAAGATATGGTACCAGAGTGAGCGCCAGAATCATGTTAAGTGCAACTAAACGTGGGACTTCGGTCGGACCTTTCGCCCTAACATGACAATAGATAGAGGGGCGAATGTACACACTACTCGCTTACAAGCGAATATACATTTGAGGAACACCATCGATATATATGTACTACGCACTAGATAGAGCGCTTCAAATCATCACTTAGTTTCACTGAACTGTAGATAGGTATCAACACGTCATTCAGTATGACATTGTCGTTTTAAAAGAGCGGTGCATCGTGACATTTGGCATTTGTGAAATAAAAATATAATTACACTAGCAAATAGTGATATTACCGGTTATTAATACGTAACATCAAGTATTTATATTAATTAATAAAAAAAAAAAAAAAATTGATTACAATAACATATAATTACAACAATTAAAACAATACTTTCTGTAAATCGTCGTAGACAATCTATCCCTCTCTATCGTGCCCTATGGAGCGAGATAAACAATGATGTTTCATAGAGTATGATACGTCAGATATTACAGAACTCCAAATAGGTAAAATTTACGAACACTTGAATTTGACTGCACCTTTTATTATAAAATTACTAGTTAGGTATGTTTACTAGTTTATGATAATTAGTTCTAACCTATTCGGCACATTATATATTTATTCTTTGCAGCAACCAGAACTATTATACAAAAATATAGTAAAATTAGATTGCATTGATTGAATGAATCAAAATCTGACACACATTACTTTATGTACGAAACGCCAAAAACTAACCGCACAGGTCATTTCGTGACTATTATGGCTTCATTTCAAAATCATTTAAATTATTTATTTATTCTTTTTGCTCAGAGCTCTAGATAGTAGCCTATATTATTGGAATGAGAAACCTCTACTTCTGCTTCTACTTTCTGACTAACAGACACTACTTCAAAAGTTTTTGTAAATAGTCTAGTTTGAGTTTGAAAAAAATATTGGTGGTCTGTAAATTTGGTTTACGAACGATAGTTTTACGTGATAACGTCATAAATAAACATAATGGATAACATAAGCAAATAATGGCTTCCGTCGAGATGGGTGGAGCTGGCTTGGGCCGATCGTGCTTCTCTATCGCTTGTTCAGCGCTCTCGCTTCTCGCTTGCACGCTCACGCTCACTTTTCACTTTTTAGTGCGTGCAGCCGGTGTTCATCAATTTATAAGACGTTATCACGTCAAAATAAAATATAAGTATTTAGTTTTTAGTTTAATACATGTTATATTGTTAAGTTTTTAATATGTTTTATTAAATTTACACATTATGCTGGGGAAGCAGACTTACTTAGGTATGTTAGGCAGCATACCGCGAGAATGGCGCATTGACGTGTCTGTTTTATACTCTTTGAAACCAAAACTGACGTGTCTGACGTCTCGCATCCCGTAAACGGAACAAGATCGTTGTTCCGAATTGCTATTCTATGTAAGATATATTTCTATGAAGCACACCCAAAGAGCAGCACGAGAGAAGCAGCGCTATTGTTCGACTGGTTACGCGCAGATGGTGAACGCACGTTCCACCCACTTACGACGTTGTCGGGAGCTAACGCCGAACAACTATTTGCCACGTCTGGACTTTAGCAGATGGTTGTTGGAGAACTGGCAACGAAACATCATCTGGACTGACGAGAGCACGAGAGATGCCTACCCGCCGGCTAATCAGCTGGCTAGCTGGTTGGTGCATGAGTGTGCGGTGCGCTATTAGTGTGTAGAGATCGAGTAATGTGTTCAAACGTTTGACGTTTAGTCAGGATATCTATTTTATAAATAATAATTATGTGTGGTTCAACTAAATTAAATTACAGATGTTATTTTAGTCTTATAAATTAATATTCTAATGGGGGTCTGTGAGGTCTTGCGTTAATTCCGTTACTCCTTGTATAAGTAAAAACGACAAAATTACCTCGTGTAGTGTGTGTGTGAAAAAACATAATTTTGTTTCCGTTGTTTCTACAGCCACAGATTAAAGAATCATGGCGAGATTCATTGATTAATTTGTATGAAAAAGAAGTAATTTAGAGGGTTTAAATATTTTCTAATGTGAACAACACATTACCAGGAGCAGATTGGTATACTTAGCACATTTTTAAACCCCTGCATAATTAAAATATTATGAAATGAAAATAACACTTTTTCGTTTCATCAAGATGACCATTTTGTGTTTATAAAAAAATGAAAATGACAAGCGATGTTTATGGATCTATAAAATTGACAGACAAGTGATGTGACAAGTGTGTGGAAAAAAATAATCATTATTTGTGATATTATTTCCCGTAAAACGATGCAATTTCAATGTAAGAACTGCGAAACGGCGGCGGCGGCCTGTCAGTGTCACCGTTTCGTTCTGAAATAATGAGCTTATCGTTGAATTTCAACTTCTCTAAACATCTTATTTTGTTTTTGTACAAATCCTGCCATGACTCTTTATTAATTAACTTTTAACCGCCACGCTCAGATTATGAAACAAAAGGCAGATAGACCGCGCGGAACACTAAGACTGAAGCCAAAAAAGCAAATACAAATTCAAAATTGAATACCTACAATCTCCTGATTGATGATTTATTTGTTTTTTTTTAACGATACGGCGTTTCGTTCTATACTAACTCGTGTCGTGTATTCGCTTTTGAATTTGTATTTGGTTTTTTGGCTTCACTTTTAGTGTTACACGCGGTCTATCTGCCTTTTGTTGCATAATCTGAGCCGCCACGTCAGAAAAGCTAAAACGTGCCCTCGGCGCCAAGCTACGAATTACGTATAGAAACGTCTGTCATGTATTCGTGACATGTGGCGTGCTGGGCACATTTTGGTGTGTCATCTATACATGACTGTGGCGGTTAAGTAAAAAGGTTAAGTGGCATAGCTGTCATAGCCTTCATAGCTGATAATTGAGTTTATTATACAACTCGTTTAAATTTAACGCATGGAATTATTAATTTTAATTACCTACAACTCCCTTTTTAATGACATTAAACTTTACATAATTAAGTAATCATTAACGTTGATCAGTCAGTATCTACATTGAACAGCATTTCATACAACTTACCGTAAGTACAGTTTGATAGTAGAATTCCAGTTTTAAAATTTTTCATATTTACTAAAGCCCGTCGCATACGTAGCTATAATGTATATTCATTACTAGGCTGTATATTATATTATAGCAAGCCAACAGCACGGTAGGTATAATATAATAATATATTTTTGCCCTTAATAAGTCTGGGGTCGTTCTTTGCTGCACGTTTTTGAAGAATATTAATTTTGTGATAAAGGATGTTCTAGTTTTGAAATAGGCACTGTAATATGGATTCGACAAGTGCACTACTATTGGATTTAATTGATAGTTTTTCGGAAGATGATACCTTAATAAGTTTTATAAATATCAAAATATATAAATATGTCTTGCTATATCTGTCCACATATTTTGGTAACGGAATAAAGAGATATGTATACTAGTGGACTTGGCAGACGTTGTCCTGCCCCCAAAATAAAAAGTCCTACAACTCGACTGCAGCGCCACCTACCGGGTCCAATTGTGAATATAAACCATTCAAGAATCCACTGGAACACACACAAAAAAATTCATCAAAATCGGTCCAGCTGTTTAGGAGGAGTTTACTTTTATACACACGCATAAAAGATTTTTATATATATGGTTATAGCTTGGTCTGTTGTCACTCGAAGATAACTATAAAATATATATCGTAATATGTCTTGCTATGAATTATATTAATATTTATTATAGCTATGTCTGTGACGGGGTTTTTATTGAAAGGATTATTGCTATCATCTGAGACAATTGAGTCTCAAGAAGGTACTTAATTAGGTATAATAAATCAGCACATTCCTTATATATGACGCGCCGACATGTCGGCTCTTATGTTCGTTTTTGTTTGGACGAGTCGACGGACATATAATTTTGCGGCAAATACGGGAAAACCGTAGCTATGTGTTCGCGATGCGGGTCACGTGCCGTCTACCTGGATCAACTTCCTTATCTGACTCGTTTCTGATGTAGGGTTACCAACTAAACTATTCGAACGGTTTTTACTCTAAAATTCAGATTGATTCTCTTTAAGTACCTGTAGTCTTTAAATATACTGATCGTTCAACTTCTAAACCTCTGTGTCTATCACCCTAGTTCTGTTCTGCCTCCTGGTAGATTTAGAGGGCAGTGAACACTATTCTCTTACTTCTCCGCTGTTCTTTTTTCGTTGCGGGTTCCATAAGACAGTTGTAAATTGAATGACTGAATTTATTCATTAAGTGCTGTAACTGTCATAGCTTACAATTGCGTTTGTTAAAAAGCTCGTTTTAGCATAACGCATGGAATTATTATAATATTAAGTACTAAAACTCCTTGGTTTAGCGTCATTACACTATAATAAATTCGCGAGCTAGCCGGAGTCTTGCTATTTTCTGTAGTGTGGTCCCCTTACTTTTGTCCGGTACCGTATTTGTATTCTCGGCAGCACACGTCTGGAACGTTAGCGTAATTTGGGATTTCACAGTTGTTGTTGAATTTTTATACCTACTTGCATTTGCTATTGATTTGTTACAAGTATGTATTTCACACGGTTCAATGTTTATTTACTTAAAATACACCAACAGCAATGGGTACATAGTTTCATTACATACAAAACAATAAAATGAAAAACTTTTGTGAAATTAAAGTGCTAGGCCGAAAATCCAGATTTAGGTGTATCTATTAAGTTCATGAAAACATAGAAATGGAGGTTAGACTATAATTTTATGTTTCCAAGAATTTTGGAAATAAATTAGTTGGTAAGCTTTTAAAAGATTCCTATTGATTGCACTATAAAGATCAGAAAAACGTGTAGAACAAAGTGTCTACCAAATACATCTGTCTGAAATAATCATGACGCATCAAAATTATTTAAAAATTATTTTATTTTATTTTTTATTTTATTGGGATCTCCAACAAAGAATACACCTTACATGCTATATTCTATAGGACAAGAACACAAATCTATGTGCTTCCTCAATTAAAGGAGACCACATCATGCAATAGAAAACAAACAGTTAAGCTAAATAGGTAAATTAGGTAATGGATAATTTAGAATTTAAATGGAATAAAAATAAAGATTAAAAAGCGAAGAAAATAATGTCCTTTAAGATAATTTGATTTGATTTGACTTCACAGTAAGTACACAAAAGTTGTATTGCAGACTAGACGCCGCGTAGCCATTGAAGAACAAAGCGTAGCCGATGAAGCTACGCAGACGCCGCGTAGCCGATTAACCACGTAGGCGTTGTAGCTACGCAGACGTCTAATAGACCGGGCGGCGCGGCGCCGGCGCGTCGCGTAGTCGATAAAGTTACGCAGGTTTCGCGTACGCGTTGAAGCTACGAAAACAACGTAAATTATTTTTTTAAATAGAAGAACCCGTAAAAATCAGCTCTATCTATATTTAACTTCAGCATGAATGGAAGCTGATTATGTCAGTATGTTTGGAGTTCTGTGAATTGAGCGTAGGTAAGAATTTTATCTTACCTACGCTATCTTGGCCGATGACAGTTTGACTGCCGGCTGCGAAAAGCACCACCCCAATTCTACCCGTGGGTGTCGTAGAAGGCGACAGAGGGATATTGACCAGAGGATGGGCAGCACCGTCCTTCTGAGTACCATAACACCTACAGACTGCGATCGCCAACATGCATCGGCCAAGCATGGTGAACACGGCTTAACCCGCCCTTCAGGGAGACCTATGCCCAGCAGTGGGCGACTAAAGGTTGACATGATGCTCATGATGAGTTTTACTTATTATAATAAAACACAGGTTATAATATAAGAATTTTACTTCAATTTTCTGACAGATTACATTATTGTAGATTTTTACGAAAACATTACAAAACGTAGTACTTACTTAAGTTATACATTGATAAATATTTTATAAAGATCACATTTAAAAGACTTTAGGTTTATATTGCACTTACGAACTATGAGGCACTTTGAAGCCCTTGAGTGAAAGCTCACCACATGCGTTTACCATAACCGGGACCCATGAATAAAACTAATAAGTTAAATACTAAAACAATACTTATATCAGCTAGCCTTATTTCCTTATTAACAAAATTGAAAAAAAGTTTAACATATATGTAACTTGATTACGCATAAACGGCTGAACAAATTTAGATGTTTGGCACCATAACTCATGTGATGTATACTATGTCTTTTATTAGGGTATATGAAGTAATTTCTCTAATATCGTTAGGTATTGGTCTTAGAACAATTCAATACATAATGTTCACGGCGAAGTTCGCTTAGTCACAATTTTTTTCTTACTAAACGTGGTTCCACATTTTCTAAAGTTTTGATATCAATACAGGTATAAAATTTGCATAATGAACCAGTATTCATATAACAAAAAATTAAATTTAGTTATGTTAACAACTTTTTTCGCAATACAAAATACTACAAGGAATCTTACGAAATTATAAAATTATCTACTTATAATAATAATTCTAAAAATAAATATCGAACGTGGTGAACTTAACACTTATCTGTATTTTTATTATTATAATTATAATAGCGACTAATTCTAATTACCACAATAAGGCCAACACTCATCTGTGTCACATATTATATTAAATACATCATAATTACATACTACGTAGGCTGTTTTTATATTGACTTTTATTTACAATTAATTTCGTATTTATTCCAGTCAAGTATCCTTTTTTGTATCTAGAAACCTTAGTACATACACACCAATATTTTTACAGCGGCCATTTAAAATTTAATTTTTGTTCATTTTATCTTCCAAGGAAAGTATATACCTGCCTATAGAAAAAAAACGTCGTAGCTCGGTAAATACAAGATACGTTGTCGAACGATTAAAAAAACCTTTATGTGTGATCACAAATATCACAATACGTCTACACATAAGCCGAATAGCCACATTGTCAGAGTGTCGGACACCTCCTCTGACACTTACTGATGTCTTTGAATAAGAGGACCAAACAAATGAACCTGGTGGAAAATACTTAAATAATATACCTACCTACCCTTATAAATAAGACCACTTAGTTCTTACGGTTCTACCCCCTTTTCTAAAACGTTATGAATTTTTGTATACTTGTATGTAGGCCACTACAACACCTACCGTTTTGTATTTTATTACATTTAGTTCGAGGATACAAAAGAACAAATTACGTTTTGAATGTTTTATGTCGAGATCTGTGACTTAAGATATGTTGATAAAATAAATTGAGCGATAAATTGACAATAGCGGCAACCGATTTTCATTTGTTTAACAAATTTTCTGAATGGATAATAGTTACTTGTGTCATAAATATGTGTTCTATATTGGGTAATGATCTCCTTTATGAACCACACGTGCCTATTATACTTAATGCTCTGAAATTGTTTAGGATTGAATACAACTTAAAGCTAACAGACACAAATTCAATTCCGTTTATTAAACCGATTGTTCAAATTTTATTTATTTGATCGTGTCTGCCCAGGACTGAATTGGCAGACAGGACCGAATAAATACAATTTGCCTCTACCCCGTTGTCCACCAGAGCAGACAGCGGGCTAGTAAATTAATACTGGCTCATGCCTGAGGCCAATAAGTTTATGAGACAATGTACTATATATTGTTGCCCACTAACAAAGATTTGTTGTCTGACTTCATATTTTAAATTAACTGAGTATAAAAATAAAATTTTCTTCTATAGCTATAATATCGTCTGCAATACCTAGTTAACTATCAGATAATTCAATACATTTGTGGATAAATAGTTGTTATAGTTACCTTGATTAAGCACTAGAATACCAATTAAGTGAAAACGTAAACATACGTATATTCATACTTTACAAGGAATTTCAGTGATTTTATCATTTATAAGATATTTGAATTAAAAAATTAAATCGAATAAAATCACAGAATAATCTTATTGTATGAACTTTACAAATTCATTTTGTGTAATATTTTTTGATCCTTAATGTATGTGTAATGAAAAATGATGATAGGCTTAACACTTAGCAAGATTCAGTGACGACCATGGGATTATAAGAGTGACTTCGATGCCGGCTCATCAAGCCAAAGAAAAAGAGAGACGTCTATAGCTCGCTGGATCGGTGACATTGTAAAAGACACTGAACTTGCTGGATGAGCAGAAGATAGAAACTGCTGGTCATCTCTAGAGGAGAAATTCACATTCTACTATAAGGGTGAAGCCAGACGAGCATAATTTATTGAGTTGCTTTTCAACGCTTGTATTGAGTGTTTGCGTAGTAATAATATAAAGTAAAGTAAATAATATAAAATATAATGGATATAATAAAAACGTTTTGTATTTACGAAGCATAAAGCGAAGACACAGAAGATGATGATAGAAGAAAATACTGGGTGAATCCACTCAACAGTGAAAGACTGATGCGCGGACAGTTTCATGTCTTGTATGAACTTCAATTATCATTTTTTTAGTGTCTACAAACATTGTAACAAAGAATTTAACGTATTGACTCCCACGCGTTCCGTGATTGACTTTCTATTCCCTCGCCCCCCCTCTCGCCGCGAACTCAATTCAGCCGGGATTGTGCGCGTGAGTCGGCAGACAACTCATTTTGCGTCGCCGTGTGAACGAAACAGGATTTTTGTATGAAACCGAATGTAGCAGAAATTACGCGACTGAAATTACGCGACTCACAACTCAAAAACTTACGATCGTCTGGCTTCATCCTAAGGGGTTTCCTGCCACAAGTGCTCAAATAATATAACGCATGAGCAGTTATCATTCCGCTTTAGGTCCAGACAGTAATCTCCTTGAGTGTAATGACAAACATAGCTAACTGTATCATAATGAACTACTTTACCTCTAGCGAATATACCTAACCTACTAAAGTAAAAATGCATTTCAGAATGAGTAAAAATAAGTAGAAACATCAAAAGACTTATGTGCATTAGGTACAATATAAATATGAGCGACAGTGTATTAACAACTTTAAACTTATGTGGTAAGGAAATAAGATTTTAATTGGAATCACACATGTCTTTAAATCTAGGTATATAGATATTTGATGACTTACTTGTTTTCATTCGCTTAGCTTCCATTTTATGCAAAGGCCTCAACATCATATACATGTTTAATTATCTATACATTGTGTGTAAAACTTATGAGCAAATTAAATATAATCTAGATAAAATAAAAACGGCTGCTTGTAAAAAAGCACTTAAATATCACGA
This sequence comes from Charanyca ferruginea, assembly GCA_947361185.1. Classification (NCBI taxonomy): domain Eukaryota; kingdom Metazoa; phylum Arthropoda; class Insecta; order Lepidoptera; family Noctuidae; genus Charanyca; species Charanyca ferruginea. Next base: position 10,565,612 of record OX376059.1, on the reverse strand, counting down.
GTCAAGTACTCTCTTACACTAAACACGCGCACCGATACTGCTAAGTTACTAGCTCAAGCTAAATATTTACACTTATAAACTTAATATAAGAGATAGCTAAAGCGTGTCTTACAACTACATTGTTTTGAGCCTTTCATGTAGCGAGTAGAAAGGCTAGAGCTTGCATTTTATACAGTCCTTTTTAAGTTCGTCATAACTGATATTTGGTATTTCGAATAAATAATCAGTGAATTATCCAAACTGAATCTGATAGCTTGGAAATGTAAACAAAATTTCCTTCTTCTACGCTGGAGGAACATCGCGTTGCTCCTCCAAATACCGTACATTGACTTAGACATTACGGACGTGTATAAGTTTCTAACATTAGGCAAATGTGCGTGTAAACCTTATCAACGTTACTTTGCATTTCTAGTATAATAGTAGTGATATGTTTTATTAGGAGACAATTCCATCATAGCATTTTCCAAAATCAGGCGGAAAATTGAACCCTGTAAGCTTATAATATTAGCCTGCATCGGTGTCTATTTTGTACCTCTACGGTGTACTAAAGGGTCTGATCACCTTTAAGAACCTGATCCTTAAGTGTTGTCACAGTGCGCACCCTTGTTTCACTCCAAATAGTTTTTTTAATTGTGGAAAGATGACATTTCTGACATAGGAAGACTGCTTCGAGCCGATCTTATCCCTCTTTACGTTTTTCTTATAATATTTGATGCCGGGCTTGTGGACCAGGAAACCATTGTTTAAGATCATGAAGTCGTAGTCTTTAACGCAAAGGACGTAGCCCTGAAATCCAAATTGATAGTTATATTATCTTATAAATTATTATAGAGGTTGTTAAGATCCTGCGTACAGGTGATAATCCTTTTAAATAAACACATTTCTTACTTGTGTCATTTTGTCTTGCTTCCCTTCCCAGCTCAGTCTTTCATCGTAATAGGGATCTTCATTTGTTCCAATAAAAATTGGCTCCCAATGTTTGTGCTTTTCTTGTCGCTTGCCCACGTGAAACACTTTCATATCTGCAACAGTCCATCAAAAATTATTGCCGTGTATTCCTAAATAGAAAATTGTTATCCAGGCAATGATGAGGAAGACATTTGTAAAAAAGTTGATATAATTTATTTTCATTCTTGAATCAGAAAGTTTGTGATTTTGCAAATTGGCGTAAGAAATTGAAGCCGGTCGTCTGGGAACGGCGGGTAAGGCGCGGTCATTGAACCATAATACGCAATTAGAATGCCCCATTCGACGGCCACAGCAACAGACGACATAAATAGTTCATGATACTAACAGCACTTATATTAATTACCTCTGCATCACTGCTCGTCTCGCGATACGTACAAATTTTTTGCCAATAAATGGCTGAGGAAATCACAATGCAAATGATGCGAAAAACCGTTACGCTCACTGTAGTCAGGGACGAAAGTCGATTAAGACTATGTCTTTTAAATTAATCATTTTCATATTCTACACTTGTACTTCGTTAGCGACTTCATCCACCCGAGAATTCCATATCCCGTGGACATTACAAAAAACCGACTTTGTCTTTGTCAACATCATAAAGGGATCCTCGAAGCAAAGTTTCAGCTTTCTGGATTTAAGGGGTTTCGGCTGTTAACTAGACAGTTACAGCGAATCACTCATTGATCACCAACGAGTGATTCAGTCTGCGCTTTTCATTTTATTTGCATTGAAATTGATATCATCATCATAAATATTCATGAAATAAATGTTTGCATTATTTATAGAACACTTCTACTTTTACCGCGATTATTTTTTTATTATATTCTATCCAATATTTAATTATGATAAAGTCTATAGTGCTGAAGTAGTATCCGAATTTCGTTGCCTTGATCGTGAGGTAATTATAATAAGTTCTTACATCGGCCTTCAGGAGCGGCCATCCATTCGTTACCGTGAGGGATGTTGTGGCACAATGGACACACGTGTTTATGAAACGGTATAGCAGTTTTGTTTTTCAACATTGCTTGTAGTTCCGTTTTTGTTGCAGGCGGCTGAAAAATAAGATAAAAAAATTATATTTTGTAAAGTACGATAAATGTAATAAATGTTATTTATTTATTAAATTGGTTAAATAAATAACATTTTAGACTTGGACACGCCGAAAATATAAATAAAAATGAGGCCGCTTTTCTTATACGACTATTCGGAGGGTCCCTTTAAATTATTGGTTTTATGAGGGCAATACCAAGGAACACATAAACATTTTACTATTTCATACTTACAGAATAGTTTTTATCTACTTCGAATAAACTTAGCGGGAAGACTCTTGGCTTATTGGAAATATTCAATGGTTCTTCGTCTCTTGCGATCATATTCAGGAACTTGGGTGCTAAATCTGGACTTGGATATAGTTCGATGTCTGATGGCAGAACAAAGTGTGTTAGAGCAGCGCTTCTGGCTATGTTCCTGCCGACGTTTATAGGATACAACAGATTCTTCTGTTGTTTGTACGTCGTGGATGAATTGACGATATACGGCGGAGTTTCCGTGCAGTTGAACGGTGTCTTCAAAAATACTTCAGGATCAGGGATCTGGAAAATATATAAACAATGTTATTGTTATAGTTGTCAATTGCTTTGATTTCTGTGATCCAAATGAATGGAGTAGTTAGGTAATCGAATAGAAATATTCGGCTTACTGAAGATTCGGACACATTGTCCGAAACGATATTTTTATGACTGATGATTACGACACCATTAAAAAAGCGGTTTTGTACAGTCAGATAAAACACTTCCAACGAATGGAATCCACCCTGCCTATAGTTGTAAAAAAATCAGTCTTGAACTCTTGACCTGATTTTATCGTTGGAAGTTTTTTATCTGACTGTACAAAACAGTTTTTTATTTGTGTCCAAAATTCCGCATCATCAGTCTAAAAATATCGATTCGGACACTGTGTCCGAGTATATTGTGTCTGCACCTTTAGTAAGCCAAACATTCGACCAAATTATACAGGGTTAGGTACTACATATTCCGGTCTGGTGACATTTTAAATGTAAAAGTGAACATATGTGGTTGATTCTACGACATGATCCCTCGAACCCTGATCATTAACGCTGTATGGTATATCGTATAAAGAGCGTACAGTATAAATCAGTAATTTAAAGCATCTCTAAGACTAAAAGTGAACAAATAAGGAACAGACCATCCCTACCTGGCTTATTGCCAGACAGTAGTATTGTTATGGTCCGGAATTGTGCCAGGAGCGGTCGATGACTTTAACTACCTATGTATGTATGTATGTTTATCATCTTTTACTGTGGACAAAGGTGATCATGTCTACATAACGTTTGAGTAGATCTACCGGTCTGCGTAGTGCAGACGCGTTTGGTTGGCATCGCACCAGGTCGCTGAGACACTTTGAGTTTTAGCTTGTTATGGCCATAGAGTTATAGAAAGAGACTGTGCCTTGTTGACAGCTCAGATTATGAAACGTCGTGCGGTCTATCTGCCTTTTGTTTCATAATCTCAGGTTGACAGTGGCATAGATTTCATCTTTCTCTTACTTCCTTAAAAAAAATTGGTCCCACACTAGTGTTTTCTCTTGTTTCGTGAGTGCGTTTACAAACATATAAACTCACATACACAAATAATCAGACCCGGAACTACCTGTATGTCGTACCGATATTTGTTTCGTGCGGGAATCGAACCCGCGACACGCAGCGCAGAAGCCAATCGTTCAGGCTAATAATGACGTTCTATAAAGTTGATCTTTCATCTAAAACTCGGTCTCTATTATACAGAGTGAAATTGAATTCACGAGCAAATTTTTAAGGAGTGACTCAGGCCATGAACCTGAATAACTTTCATTATGGAGCATCTCAAACAGCTGTTCCATACATTTTGGCCGAGTACCTGATGCACTTCTGTATGGAACAGCTGTTTTTTTTGCGCGCTGTTTGAGTTGGCTCCATAATGAAAGTTGTGCAGGTTCGTGGTCTCAGTCACCCCTTAAAAATTTGTTCATGAATATGTATGATACGTATTTTTTGTTTTATCAAATCAATAAAAACTGACGAAGATAAAACGCATCAAAGATCATGAGTGGGGGTTTGTGACGTCACTTCGTCAGTAAAAGTGTACTGACATAGTGATGTCACACGAGTTTTCGACGCATTGTATCGTCTTCAAAGTCAAAGTCAAAGCATTTATTTCAATTAATTAATTTATTTTAATTGCAGGCACTTTTGAATAGTCAAAAAAAATTGAAGCTAGTTGCTCGTTTGCTTCATTTTTGTTTACGTGAAAAAAGAAAAAAACGTGTCCAATATTTTTTGGAAATCTATCTGACGGACTAATTAGATTTTTTTTATTAAAATATCCTATTTCGCCCTGTGTTTACTACGGCTGAAAGTTTTCTCTTTAAAAATAGCTGTGCATTTTCAGACGACATGTTATGTTGACGGCTACTTACTAAAAGTACTTTGTAATTGTGTAATTAAATTATTCTTACATTGCTGGGTATATGTTTGTTAGAGAAGAAAATGTGGAAGGTGACGAATTGAAGCACGAGTTCGCTGCCCACACAGTCGCGAAGATATCTGATGCTGTTTACAGTCGGCAGCATGTCTGAGCCTGGCGCGTGGATCGCTAAGCTCACTGGTGCCATCCATCTGAGGATAAATAAAGAGCATTATTTGTTTAACATTACAAACATTTCATTTTATCTCTAAAAATGTAGTTTGGGGATCGTGGCAATGAAAAACGATAAATATAAACGAACTAACAACTTCTATTAAACATTTTATATACCTTCCTAACGTTCAAACACACACCGCTTATTCAACCGTCCTCACCATCTTCTTTTATATTCTCTCTCTCTCCTTCCATCTTTTGCCTTACTCACACCTTTACGTTTCATTCTGCACACCATCCATATGTTCCATACCATCCTCCATCCACTTATACTAATACTTTAAATACTAATAATCTATATATCTATATCCATACTTCCATACTTAATATTATAAATGCGAAAGTAACTCTGTCTGTTACGTTTTCGATGAAATTTTATAAATAGGTAGCTTAGTTCCTGGGGAAGGACATAGGTTACTTTTTAGTCTGTGAGTTGACTTCGTCTGTATCCGCGATAATCGACATTCACGCAGACGAACTCGGGGGCAAAAGCTAGTAATATAATATTAAGAAGTAAAATTTGTTTGTAAGTTTGTATGTAGGGGGTAATTTCCGTAACTACTCATCTGATTTTAAAAAGTCTTTCACCAATTGAAAGCTACGTTATTCCCGAGTGCTATATCTACACTAATATATATTATAAAGAGGAAAGATTTGATTGTTTTTTTGTTTGTTTGCATTGAATAGGCTCCGAAACTACTTGACCAATATGAAAAATTCTTTCACTGTTGGGAAGCTACACTATCTCCGGTGAACATAGGCTATATTAAATTTTCAAAAAAGTTAGGGATCCATACTAAATCTCCAATAATGTAACCCAAGGTGTGAAAAAATTACCAAAAATCTTTCTTACATCGCGTGCGCTGCGAAAACTATTGATTATAGAACAAAATTAAGTACTGCGTCTTTGCAGAACATATAATTATCTACAAAAAATATTGCGACAGCATGTGTCTAACTATTATAGTTATGTCACAATAAGTGTTTTTTCATTTATAAAAATGTATATACATGCCACCGCTATAAAAGCTCTTTTATTTATACTTTGGAATTAATCCTTATATATACAAAATAAATGCCTGCTTCAATACCATTATATAACTTTTTGAATTATTCAATTTGGACATTCCATTCGAAAGATATCACAAGTTTAAAAATGTAAGTTATTTGAAAAATGTCGCATGGTCGCCGCTCACGCCGCTCGGTTAGACGGCACCATAATAATATTAAGCTATGTGTAGCGATATAGTCCATAGTTTAGAATTTTTAATAGATGCAGTATACCCTGACATCGAGAATTTGCACGAAAAGGACTTTCATTGGTTGTGTTCTAGGGCAATAGTGTCACCCAGGAATGATAGTGTCAACGAAATAAGCAATCTAATTATTCAAAAAGTTCCCGGACAAATAAAAAAATACAAATCAATAGACACCGTGACTAATATCGAAGACGCAGTCCATTATCCCCAGGAGTTTTTAAATTCATGAAACCCTTCTGGACTGCCACCACATGAATTGACTTTAAAAATTGGAATTCCAATTATGCTTTTGAGGAATTTAAGCCCTCCAAGCATGTGCTACGGGACGAGGCTGCTTATTAAGGAATTTAAGGACAACTTAATTGTAGCAACCATTATCACCAGCCCAGCAGCTGGTCAACTAGCTCATATACCGAGGATTCCGATGATCACAAGTGATCTGCCAATCCCATATAAACGGCTTCAATTTCCGGTGAAAACATCTTTCGCCCTAACTATCAACAAGTCCCAAGGCCAAACTTTCGTAGTATTTAGTAACAATTAGTAGGGATTGACCTACGAAAATAATGTTTTACTCATGGCCAACTGTATGTTGGTCTATCGCGGGTCGGAGGTCCTGAAAATCAATTTATTTTGCTGCCACAAAATAAATTACATCAAATATCGTTTACACGAAAGGTCTGACTCAATAAATTGATTTTCAGGAGCAGAGAAAGTAAAGTATATAATAAAGGCCTTTAAAAAAAAAAAAAATTAAAAAAAGGAAATAATAAAAAAAAATACAAAAAAAAATATAATTTCATATTCGAATTTTCTTCATTTTACTCTTTTTTAATGACCCAACGCAAAAACGAGAAAGTATGTATGGGAGTGTGTGTGTAAAAAATTATAACTTTTGAAATGTTTGTTTAATACCCGTGCGAAGCCGGGGCGGGCTGCTAGTAATATTATAAAGTGAAGAGTTTATTTTGTTTGTTAGTTTTTGTTTGAACTTATCTCTAGAACTACTGGTCCGATTTTAAAATTTATTTCGCTAATAGTAACGTTATCCCTGAGTGCTATATATTTTTCTAATATATAAAAATCTTGTGTTTGTTATCGAACTCCCCCAAATCGGCTTGACTGGTTTTATATGACATATTTTGTGTATATTTGGCAGATCTGAGAATTGGTCGTAGGCCATTTTTTTAAAGAAACAATTTGTAACATTTTTAAAAACAAGCTTTTAGCCTAAGAAAATTAAAACACGAACTAAAAGGAAAAAAGAAAAGCTTGAGGCACTGATGTTTGCTTTCCGGTATACATTTGTGTACTACACAATATCAATGCTTCAAGATTTTCTTTATTCCTGTTATTTCGTGTTTTTTTTTTTTTTTTTTTTTTTTTTTTTAAAAAAAAACGTTGCCCCACTCTAGGAATTTCTCTTGTGTCGTGGGTGCGTTTACAAACATTTAAATTCACATACACAAACAGCCAGACCCGGAACAACTATCTGTAGGCCTTACAAATATTTGTTCCGTGCGGGAATCGAACCCGCGACACGCAGCGCAGCAGTCGGTCGCTCAACCACTGCGCCAACCGTTTCGTTCGTTTCGTTCCGTTTCGTTTCGTTTATTAGTTAAAAGCTTGTTTTTATAAATATTTTTTTATTTCCATTTTATTTTTTACTTTTTCTTACTAACTTTATCGCTTTCTACCCTTCAAACCCTTCTTTCATATGATATCCATATTAAGGGTGTTGAGGAAGAATATGTAATCCGCCACCGTGGAGTGGCGGCCATTTCGAATTTATTACAATATTGAGTATTTGACATTGTATTGTCACCAGAACTAAAGGTCCTTGCAAAATTTCAGCTCAATTGGATACCTAGAAATGGTAGAAAAACGGTTTGCAAATTTTGCGACAACTTACATATGAACAGTGCACGTTAAACAAAAGCTTGTAATAAAAAGAGATCCGTAAGTAAATTTACGGGAACAAAATCGCTAGCAAAACCTATCTAGTATATTTACCACAACTATCGGGTATTCATCGAAACAATCGAAGGAACGTTTGGAAACTTGTAATTATAAATTAATCAATAAGCTGCCGGAGCCGCCCAGTTCGCGTGACCGGGGACATTTGCGCCTTCGCCACAGGTTGCTCGCAAACCGACACTTCCAGCTGAAATGTTCGCGTAGACTAGGAAGAATTCATGAATTCATGTTTATTTACTTGAGTCTATATTTCGGTTTTATGGATAATATCTGTACATAAATTGTTTGAGTTCTGGTCCAGATTCACTCAGAATAAATTGGGATATACATATTTGTTTATGCTGGAACTTGCTCTGAGACTGAGTGTTGCCATGCCAATGAAGCATTCCATCGCATTATGCAGCAAGTAATTTAAAACGTAGGTACATACTTAATAATGAGTCTAGTAATAAAACTTCTAAATGGTAATGATTGGGCATCAGTAGTGGTTATCGCTAAATAGTCACAACTCGTTCAGAAAATAATCAGTTCGTACACTCTGAGCGATTAGTTCGCGGACAAGCGCAAAAACTAAAAACGTAGACACAATGTAAATCGATTACTTGCTGTTAATGAAAAACGTTTGCTACAGCCAACAAAATACATTATTAATGGAATGCCTGCTACAAAAAAGACTAAGGTGCCTGCCGCCGCCTTTTTAGGTCATGATGCTATAGTGTTGCTACCACAACCACGTGACATTTTAGTTAAGGGGTAGGGCTGGGGGGTGGGGGCTTCGTCACGCTAGACTTTTTGACATCTTCATAAGTTTTATAGAAAAACATTGTTTATGTAATTGAATTTGAACCGTGATGTAACGGAAAGGTTGTGATTTACACAATAAATTCTTAAATGTCAGTAGGACGGTCGCGTCTGAAGAAATCCTAGATGAAATAAATTATAAGTGGTTTCCGCGTGACACAGTCATGTACTGAGATGTTGCACGAAGTGATATAGGTATGTCTGTACAATGTTAGGTACATATCATTAAACCACACTTGCTTTAAAATACTAGACGTTGCACGTGTATGCAAATAAAACTAGCAATTAGGTACTTTACGTACTTATACAGTTTCAAGTCTTATCAGACAATCTAATCGGTGACTCACTATCTGCGAGCATTGTTGAGATTACAGGAAGTCTCACTCCACTTACTCGTAACCGTAAGAAGTGCAGCTAAATGTTAAGTCAGCATCGAACCATTACGATGTTAATTGTTGCTAATATCGAATTTCACACATCGCGATATTTCTTAATACAAGCAAGTATGCAAGCACATTCTCTTTTAAAACAATCGACATTTCACAACTATACACGGCGTTTAGTCAAGAATATTGTGTCTGTTTTTGACTCAAACCCTTTGTGTGGCGGGTGTTTAGTTTATAATTTGAAAGGGGTTGATCACAATTCAATAAGCGGGAGGGGGTCTGGTACCTACGGTGACTGTACATTTTAGTTATGCAGTAAACAGACTAGCCTCGTTTCGTGGAACATTCGAATCGGAACGGGGAGCTTAATCGGGAGGGTGTGACAGTCTGGTAACCTCGCGTCTATGCCTCGTTTAAGCTAAATGGTTATGTTTAGCACTAGCGTGTTATTTTTATATTACAATATTTAATGGCCTTACATGTCTGTATTAAACAATTGGTATTTAGAGAAAACTGCAAGCTGCGGCTGTATGACTTGCATACAGCCGCTCAGATTGTGATAAATTTTAATTATGAATTTTCTTCTTCTATAATGGTTTTAACTTTGTATAGGTAATTAAGTACCGTAATTAGGGAAAAATATCTATCTTTACATCTTGAAAAATATCATCCAAAAACTTCGAAACAAAAACAGCAATATGACCTTCTCAATATCTTTTTCATTTTAACTTTTTAGTAGATTTTACATTTTGGAATCGCATCTTTGAGCCTTTTAATTTGCAACATCAAACGAGCAAGTAAAATAAAATGTACAGCTTCTATTAATGGTGGTCACAATCCGCCATATTGTTTTTTTTTTCAATGTCCATTTAAATATCTAACAAGCAAAAACATTACCCTCCTCAGCTTCGCCGCAGTCAGGTAGAAACAGAATTAGAAACGAAGTTCATTTGAATTCTTTGGTATCGTGGATTAGCAACTCTCCTTGGAAGCTAGTCGGTTTGAACCAACTGGTAACATGTAAACAAACATGACAGGTACTAAGTGCGTTTGGTGTTCCGGCGCCGGGGGAGCTATACAGGCACACGCAGCTGTTAAATCAATAATTGCATTTGTAATTTTCACCTCGCGATGAGAAAATGTTAAGCAATTTTAAAACAACAGGGATCGCTGTATCACACGTTCATATTTGAAGTTACTTACATTTTTCAGACATCCCTTTCCGGTTAAGGAGCCCCTGTTAAATTGTTGCCAATTTAAACTAAACCAAGTTATGGTGCAATGGAATTGTTGTTATAAATAACAGTTTTTTTTTTATTTTTTATACTGTATTAATAAGAACTAAATTCTTAATAATTAATTACGATCTAGCCTAAAAGACTAATAAGCAATTTAACTTTAACTTAATATGTTACGTGATAGATTATGTTAAAACTAAAAATAGTGTCCATATGGAATTTTGTACAAGTCCGTAGCACTTTCTTAGAGTCTGATATAATTTATAGAAACACTATGTTCATGTGTTATATGTATAGCACAACATTGTTACTATTATTCATTCACTTTATACACTACACTAATTCAAAAGGTTTAGTTCTTTTTAGCCTACGCACTAAGTCTGTGTTGTCTAGCAGCTGAATTGCCTCAACATTCACGTGTTGGTGAAGTCTGTGTTCATGGGCTTCAGCAAATTTTTGGATAATGTTGGTGACGGATTCCATTTTAAGGTCACGGTGAATGTCGTCATTTCTAATGTACCAGGGTGCATTAACAGCATCCCTAAGTACTTTGTTTTGAAATTGTTGGATTATTTTGACATTGCTTTGTTTAGTACAGCCCCAAAGTTGGATACCATACGTCCAAATTGGCATTAAAATATGCTTGTATATAGTTATTTTATTCTGTATTGATAGACAGGATTTCCTTCCTAGTAACCAATACATACTTTTATAACGAATGTCGAGTTCCTGTCTTTTCTTTTTGACATGAGCTTTCCAACGCAATTTGGCATCAAGAGTTATGCCAAGGTATTTGGCTGTATTAGCATAAGGCACTTGCGTGCCATTTATGTAGATTGGGTGATAGTCCAAGAGTTTGTTCGTGAAGTCAATGTGAATTGATTTTGACTCATTCAATTTGATCTTCCATTTTTGTGTCCAGTCATAAAATTTGTTCACAGCTAATTGAACTTTTTCTACTGCTTCTCTGTGGCTTGATCCGGTGGCCATAATTGCAGTATCATCTGCAAAAGTCGAAATGGTGTTGTTCTCCAGTTCTGGGATGTCACAGGTGTATAACAAGTACAAAATTGGGCCTAGAACACTTCCTTGAGGTACACCCGCTTTTATACTTTTTAGCTCGGAATATGGGTCCTATAAATAACAGTTAATACAACTTTATAACAAGTATCCAATAAAGTATTTGAAATCTCTCACGGGAAACTGAATACTTACAGATCGGCGTAGATTGCTCAATGCTCGTACACGCAATTTTCATTACGGGCATGCAATATAAAGTGAAATAAAATGTAATAGGTTTACTACTAGGTACAATCGGGTACGATCGTAGAGTTGTGTTGGAAAGAAAAGAAAAATTATATGTATCAAGTTCACACGACGAGGTGTTCGCGACGATACTTTGGCATGTCGCGGTAGTCACGAAACGTGAGATCGATTTTTTAAACACGGTACCTACTCTACTCGTTATAGGGCGTCTTGTTTGGCAAATCATTAATAAACAGTAAAGGTATTGAACAATACATAATGGCGTACGAGTTATTAAGCAATCTCCAGCCATTATTTTATTTTAAGTACTATGCATACCTACATCGACTACATAATTTACAAAAAAGCGAAAGGTGACACATTCGCTCACTGACTAAACATGACATGTCGAAGACTAAGAAATGAAGCTGAAATTTTGCAGGGGTCTTTGACTTCCACGGGAATAAAGTCGAGGGCAAAAGCTATGTAGATATATTGGCAGACTTCCCATGAAAGGAGAAAGATAATGTAATCCTGTAGATGTCTAGACGTGGTGGGGTAACGTAGGGAGACCAGACTTGTCTGTTGTTATTTACTGCAAACTCTCGAAAATAAGTACCGATTTATCAAACAAAGTATTTGTTTGAAAATACGTTATGATTTCATGAGAAGTTTTCGCCATAAGTATTTTTTTTCTTCAGCAAAAAGTATTTTTTTCGCATACAATTAATCAGCGAAAAGTTTTGAGAACACCGTGAACATTACCAAATATTTATAACACTGTATAAATTACCCGATAACACGAGACAACACCGCTGAAGAGATTACAAGTTTAACTTTCTTGTCATAAAACAGTCATGATATTCCTGTGTTACTTACAAAAACGCCTGTTTCCTGCACATCATGTTATGATGATAGTGTTGATGCCTAGATATGTATTTAAGCATTTATTTAGTTATTCACGTTGCGCAAGGTCGACGGACATCACCTGCCAAATTATGTTGCTTATGAACATAATAAATGCAAACATTTTTGTCGTGTGCACCGAAGCCTTCGACTACTATGCTTTTTATTACAAAAATAAATAGTTTCGTTTTCAATGTTATGTGATAACTATCTACTAGGTATGTTTTTTTACAAAGGAGTATAATGATTTATGGGTACATGAAACTACCTACTTATGTTATTTCTTGTTATTTCATTGCACACAGAAAATCCTACTTATTTCCTTTTAAGAATAAAAAGTACACAAATATTACCTATATCCATAATACTGCAATATTTCTCTCCACACCTGTAAAATTATGACTACTACACGATCCCTATAAATGAATATGAAAGGACGTTGTAATATTGACATTTCAAATGTATCTATTAATAATAAAGAGGTTCATAAAAAGCTTGATTTATGTGCCTAAATATAGTGCGCTAACCAGAAGGTTTTGATACGTATGTATTTATATAAGCAGGTAGATACGTATGACGTTTGTTTACCCAGAAACTTTGGAGTGTGTAAACATCTTTCGGTGTTTACTGACACACATACAGGCGCAAATACAGGCCAGATTGTAAGTTGGCTTTGTCTGCCCTGATATAGGTTTTAAATCAACATCAACACGGTCTCTAATTACGACCCCACGACTAAATATGAAATAATAAAAATACTTTTATGGTTGACAAAAGTAAGTCTGGAAGATCAAAGGGAATTTCTCTAGGTAATACCATCATCATGAAAGACGTCCACTGCTGGATATAGGCCTCTCCCAAGTGTCGCCACATTGACCGGTCCCGTGCGACTCGCATCCAGGTAATACCATAATCTAAAGAGAAATAAATAAACATATTTCAACTTGTGTTTTTCATCCGAGCTCCCAAAAATTTCATTTTAAAATACCTTCGTACCGCGCTCCCTACCTTTTTTTTATTGCAGACGCCCCTTAAGTTTGCCCTAAAAGTTATTCATGTAGACGTTAATACAAATAGCTGTGTCCGTTTTGTAAAGCTTTGTGCAGCGGGCTTTATTTTCCTCGCCATTGCTCCAGACAAATAAAGCTGTTCATAAAACGAACTAAGTATAAAAAAGTGTTGTCGCACACTGCAGTAATAACGCTATGACGAGGTAATCAGCTTCGTACGCTGTAGTTAATCGTCGATTAAGTAATTCTTCAGAATCCTTGCGTTTACAAGTCTTGTAGCGTAATGTTAGTGCGTGTACGGACTTCGCCTTGACAATTTCATTGTGTTTTTAGGTCAATAAATACTCTTGCTAGTATAGCTGCAGCCATGTTTGATATGCTTCACGTGTTATGAATGATCTAGGTGAAGACACACCTCTAAAGGTTGTTAGCATTCAACTTTTCTTAGGTTTAGTTTCCAGATTGCAGAGCTGTTAGACGTTGGAAGTTGATTTTAATTGATTTATGATGATAATTTAATAAAAATACCATTTTATTTTAAAATTATTATCGTCTTGCATATTTGATTGAAATAAGGTAGTGTCGCCGAAGATGGCCCGGGTCCTAGGATAGCCCACATTTAAAAAAATACAGTTATGATTATTCGAAACATTTGAAATTTCGTGGGTGTATGCTATTGGTACTATAGACAATAGTGCAAGTGTGTTTCATTACCGGCGCGTCGCCATTTTGGAGACTGATGGCAGTTTGCTTGTTCATGTCAAGACGATACACTTTTTATTACCTGCATTATCTAAATCCTTTTGAAAATTAACGAATTTAAAACAAATCTCTTTGCTCTAAAATGTGAAAATTCATATTTAATCTATTTATAAGCGAATTACAGGTGAGTGTTACTATTTTATTTCCTTTTTTTGTATTTTTACGAGATTATACTCAACCCGGGTGTAATTTCCTATCATGGCCCATAGTATAATTCCCTTAATGAATGACATCAAAAAAATAAATTTTAGAAAAAAAATCTGATTTATTTTTATTTTTGATAAGTTACTTTCAATATTGGTCTCGAAGTTAAATTTTATTTTATTTAGTGGTTTGTTTTTATTTTATAGTTGATTTTCATTTTGATAGATTTAAGATAGCCCACATTTAAATTTTTGGTTGATTTTTTTTACCTTTTATGAAAAATGTTATGGGAAGTATGTTTTTATTTCGATGTTTTATGTTAAAAGTGTTTAAGAGTTTATAATGCATATACTTTCATTAATATTTTTCGGGCCATCTTCAGCGACCAGCTTCCCAAGATAGCCCAATAACAAGTTTCTAAAAAGTGTTAACATTTGTGTTAAAATGCCAAAAACTGTACTACTTTTTTAGATATCTTGTTTCTCAAATAAATATATTACAACTTCCATTATCTTTTTTCTTTTTTTTATTTATCTGCAAGATTTTACGAGGTTTTGAAATTAAGCGGGCCTTCATCGGCGCCTGTACCTTAGTTTTCACAAAATCCAAGTCTTATTTCATTCATCATAAGTAATGTTTCAAATGATGATAATGAATCTGGCGAAATGAGTTTTGATCAACGTAAAATTACGCTGTAATTTGCTAAAGTCCTAAAAAATTTTTCCAATTGATGAAATCACTAGCAATGGTCAGGTCAAGTGGCTAAATGTTTTCAGAAAATGACAAAATAAATCTTACAGAACATAGCTGTTCATTCATAAGTTAAGCAAAATTTGTGTCGTGAAATGCGCACACATTGAATGCCGCATATCGCAACTAGTCGGACGAGTACCTCCGCCTATTCAGAATGCGATGTGATCCTACATTTCTATGAGGTTAAGGGCTGGCTTCACAGTTATGCTCTTGCACACATCATAAAAGTTAACGGAGGAAAACTTTACTCACATGGACGTGTAATTCTATTCAATGCCTTTCAGGTAGGGCTGTCAACCCTTTGAAAGAAGCTCTTTATACCTAAATGTAATCATTGTGATGACGATAAAAATACCAGTTTTGTATGTACTTATAAGAACCTTCAAATGTTCACTTTAATATTTTTTTTGTATACGAGGTTTTGACAACGTTTACAGCTTTTTCTTTTTCTGTTGTCTTTGCAATTGGCAACCTTAGTTACAGTTAAACGTTGAGTATCAATTCACTCCGTGTTTTGCTCCGAGTTCGACTTACCTTGTAAGTAGTTGTAAGGGTGGAAAGCGGTATTTATGCCCATCTGTACATTAGTAATAACGTATGAACAACAGTACATTTTATCGTTTATGGAGGTCAAAGCGTTCTACAAAAGGTCGTAAGCGTTTTTTCTGTCGGTGTCATTATCATCATCATTCATGCATCTCAGTTCATTGCGAGACGTTTTGTTGGCAATTTCTAAGTAAGTGAAGATCTAGCCTATAGGAGTTTTGATTTACATAAAAAATAACCTTTACAATATGTTCGTGAAAAGTTTTGTTTAGAGAATTACGTGTTTAACATATCATTTTTCTTATCAGAGGTAAAGCTTATCAAAATTGTTATTATTTCCATAAAACTTTGATGTTATCATCAGCAACTGTTACTAATTATATTAAAATGGGACCTACTCACTTTAGGTAGGTACAGTATTTTATCGAATGCACATAAAATATGTGCTCACAATTTAGAACGCATATTTATTTTTGATGAGTAGGTAAATGACATTAGCATATTGTTCACAACGATGCAACTCCTTATAAAGAACAGACTTGACTCACTGAACTCTCAAGAAGATAAGTATCCCTTTCATCTTCAAAAACAAAATAGAATTAATCTATAGATACTAATATTGTGGAGATGAAAGATTTGTATGTTTGTGACGAATAAAGTCCTGAGACCTGTGTAAGTCCTGTAGTCAGTGACTACAGGTCCGATTTAAAAAAATCCTTAACCCTATGATGCTAGATTATCCCTGAGTAACATTGGCTATATTAATCAACAGAAAAAAATAGGGATCCTTGAGAAAATTTACGCGGACGAAGTCGCGCGAAAAGAGCTAGTTATGTATATTTTGATAATAAATATGGTCAATATAATTACTGAAAGATCTCGAGCACTTGCTGACCAATATTAAAATATAAACTATTTTATCAGGCATTATGCAAAATTCGTTCCGCATTTCCGATTACACAAACAGACGCGTTGTAGTAATGTTCCAACATATGCAATGTAATCAGAGGCGATGTAGCATAAAACATGAGTTTTGTTACAATTTACTGGTCTACCACATGTAATTATTACGATATTAGCTCTTCATGTATTCTATGTGACATACTTTGTGCTAACTACACCATTGACCTCGCTCGGAGGATGTCGATAGCGAATGTTTTTGGCCCCGCTTTGTCTTCCTTTATGTATGGGAACCGCTGATAAATCGTCTAGTTTTAGATAGGGACGTTCTATTTTTTTATTCGACTTCAAAAAGGGGGTTCTCAGTTCGACCCGTATGTTTGTATGTTTGTCCGCGATTATCTCCCGTTTGTCTGAACCGATTTTGATGCGGTTTTCAGAAGTGTTTGTTACATTCTGGAGAAAGTAATATATAACAATTAGAAATGTATTCAGTGCTTTTTGAAAAAATCAACAAAAACCGAGAAGACGTTTTCGTTTCTTTCATCTTTCCATTTTTAGAGGACTTTCAATCTCTGTTTTAACTGTGTTGCCGTTCCTTAATGGATTTGGGTGATAAGGAGGCACTAAAAAGTGGAAATGTGGCAATACAAAACAACAAACAAAACAAAGCCACCGACTTCCGAAACTAAAGTCATGTGTGTTCTGTGCTAAAGTTATTTATCACTTTTTAGATTTTTTTAAGACGGTTTTCTTTTTTCAAAAAAGTTTTTTACAGGAATGTGGAAATACTGCAAAATGTCAGTATCGCTGTAGTCCACATCCACATTTGAGAGTCCCGTGGCAGGTGTCTGTGCAATCGTTCTGGCTAGATCACGTCTTTCCGGTAAACTATTTTTGATAATGTTGCCCATACCATACAAAACATTTGGCAAAACCGACTGTTGAGACCTAATGACTATATCAATGAAGGCTTTGCCGAAAATTACGCTTGGCAGGCGCAGACAGATGCTGAACACAGTTTGATTTGTTTTATAGCAGACATGGAGGACGCTGCTTGCCACAGGTGTCAAGTTCCAACTTATCTTTGCTGGCAACCACATCGAATCGTGTTACATTTAATTACATAAACAATATGAGTTCTCGAACGCATGTAGAGTGATATCGGCAAGACATTTTCATTTTTCATTTACACTACCATTTAAGATTGTGTGCAAGTCATGCAGTTGATTAATTATAACCTATGGCTGAGCAGTAACAATGAGTTATGATTCGTGTGGGAAGACATTAGATAAGTTGAACTTATTGTGTTCTTTCCAGATCAGTTAGGTTTACAAATAAAAATATTGTAATTCGTTATTTAGCGGAATGATTTATTTTAATCAAACAGTTTCGATGTTTTGAACTATAAATTGGCAATTATTCAATCTAGATTGTCTATAAATTCAACAAAATATGTTTGAGTTTGTAGAAGTAATAAAATTGTGCTTGAAAGCAACCGAACCTAGAATGCGGCCAATGATCTTTTGTTGAAATATTCTAGTAGCATATAAATTGGATAAATACAATGTTTTGTTTTTAATTTTAACTCGGGTTTATTTTTCCGGTTTTCTATAAAAAATATGTGAATTGTTCATTTGTTTGCAGAGACGGTAAAAAATTATATGTGTCAAATATTTCAGAGCTTTTTTGACTAGCCATATCGATATATTTCTTTGACTAGCCATCTTAATGTTGAATATTTGAGCCAGATTTTTTAATTAAGTATAAGATCATATTTAAATATTTTATTGTTTTAAGACATACCAGGGTGTCATGTCATAAACGGGACGGACGACCTTTATTTAGTAGTAGATGGAACTAGACTGTTGATGCTTTATAACATTTAGAAGATTTCTTTAATCTGAATCTCTTGTGTGCTTTAAATTTGCCTCTTGAAACAGTTGAAGGTTTGAAGGATGTCTTTGTCGACTTTGCGTGTGTGTGGTGCAAAATTACAGGCTATTGTCATTCTATAGTCTCAGTCTATGGACGTAACAATGGGGCGACGTCAAGGATTTAAATCGAGTAATGTGATCGATAGTCAAAAACGGATTACATAGTGATTGATGGGGTTCTACTCCCTTTCCAGGAGAAGCGCTTTTTATTTAAATCTCGGCTATAACGGCTATAATATTTGTCTTGAATTCTCCATCGTTCGGATAAATATAGTGTAGTGGTTATATTTAATTAAATATCTAAAGAATCTAATTTTTGTGAAAATTACTTGAGAGTTGAGATACTGAAAACGTCATTAAATCCTTAACACTGTCGATCAAATTATCTATACTTATAATATTATAAATGCGAAAGTAATTCTGTCTGCCTATCTGTCTGTTACGTTTTCACAACGAAACGACTGAACCGATTTTGATGAGATTCGGTATGAAGATAGTTTGAACCTTTGGGCCTGGGACTTTGGGACTTACTACTTTTAATCCGCGACTTTGTCTGCATCTGCGTTAACCGACACGCGAACGATGTCGCGGGCAAAATCTAGTAACGCATGTATTTCGATATTATTGTTGGCATCTATTTATTGTATGTTTAGCTAACGTTCATGGTTTAGTATCAGGTATTGTTTCGCATTTGTTTTATAGTTCAATCTTCAAGTGTTCGACCTACATGTGTGTGACCGCAGTTGCTATGCGGATAACAGTACAGAGATGGTGATGCCGTAATGGGAGACGGTGCACTGGGCTCATCTGGGTTGACCGCAAGCCTCACGCGAACGCCGCACTCCCGCCAACCGTCGTGCACCTGTTTGTTAATGTGCGCCCGCAATGTATGCATGGACGCCCCAGATGCACTCATACCTCAACAGACATGTTCCAATATACGATAAAGTGATCCACATTTTTGAATGGTTACAGTAGTTAAAACTGTAACCCGCGCTTGCGCTTACTGCATATTGCGCGCTGCCGTCGATCGGAGATAAGTTTAGGTACGGCTACAACTAGCACTACATATCGCATTCGTCCGCATTTTGCAATGTATAGCTTAATGGTTGAGTTTATGACATATGTTTGACGATAATCCAAATTACAGTTACCGGTCATTTTGTAGACACGACCTTTGTTTGTTGAGTTCGTAAGTTTAGCCAAATAATGATTAAATACGACACCGGGCACATATCTCATGCCACTAATGGCTTCCTACATTCTAAATCAATCAAGATTGCTTCCAGGTAAGTTGCATCATTAGTAAATCAGTAGTTGTGTACAACGGTTGGCCCACATTAAGTTCATTTCGTGCCATCTTGCGGCTTCTCATTATTCAATGTCGGTGCTCACGCGAACTGCCCCTTAGTTTCGCGTTGTATGCGGTTATCATTAGAATCCTGTTTGTGCAACTTACAAACAACAAGTATTACAGTGAAACGGGTAACAAAACTATACGATGGGTATATGCTACCACTGTTTTATAGATAATTACTGTTATATTGTCTTTACAAATACTTTCGAGGGCTGAGGACTGTTATATTATTTTTTCTTTACATTACGCTTTTATGTTAAACAACTGTTTTAGTTTTAAGGGTCTTCGCCCACGTCAGACAATCGGTGACCAATATTTTGTCGGAGAGAAATGGAACATAATTATGAACTCCAATATACCAATGCAGATGCCCCACAAAAAGTCGGTCTCACGAAACTATGAAATAATCGACTGATCCGATAATCGGTCCTACAACAAGTCTGACGTGGGCGGGCAGCCAAATGCTGACAACTCATTACTGGCATTAATAGGAGATTCGATTTGGGCATTGTAATAATAAGAATATGCGATTGATTGATTGGTATCGTAAGAGTAAGCAATTTGTAACAAGACTCAATGTCTGCATTTGATGGATTGATTTGTAACAGTAATGTTAAAGGTCTGATTCAATTGCATGTAATTTAAAATATGTAAAGAATCATGGCGAGATCCATACATTCATTTGTATGAAAAAAAAAGATAAATTTAAAATAGAGTTTAAAATATTGTCTAATGTGGAGAATAGATTACCAGGAGTAGATTGATATACTTCACCATATTTTTAAACCCCCGCATAATTGAAATATTTTAAATTAAAAATAACAGTTTTTCTTTTTATATCGTCGCTTATTTTGTGTTTATTCAAAAAAGGTGACATTGACGGATCTATCAAATAGGCAGACAAGTGATGTGAATCGTTGTTTTATAATGGCGGAGTTAAAAAAGTACATTGATTAATCATTATTTGTGACATTATTTCCCTTATAACGGCTGTCCGTGTCAATTTTACTATCTGCTGCCATTTCGTTCTAAAAAAACAAGCTTTTCGTTAAAGTTTTCACTTTTAACATCCATTTTTATTGCGGGGTTTTAAAAACATTTTAAATGCCAGAAGATACTCTTTATGTATCCAAGAGTATAAAAATTCTCTAAACATCTTTATTCTTTTTGTACAAATCCTGCCATGATTCTTTGCGTATTGTTAGCAATATAAACAGGTCTTTAAATAGTGTCTTTCAATTGCTACCTGGAACACGGCATAGATTATCTATGGAAGAGTTTTGGAACAAGTCGGGTTTCAGTCTGTGGAGTAGACACTTCGGTGAGGGCGGGGAACACGTGACGCACAAATAGCTGTCGTAACTAATATCAGTATATTTTTAGTCCCACCGTCAGTCAGCATTACCAATTACTACTCGAACAAAACAAATACTTGTTCACTGCCCATTAGTTAAGTAAACCAAAAGTAAATATTGGGTAAAAGTGAAGGCTCTTACGCAATTGTTTTCATTTTCTGTTATAGAAACCGGTTATGTTGCTATCCAAAGAAAGTGTCAACCGTTCTTTATGAATTCTTTGCTTTTCTAATAAAGTCTAAAGGTGATTCACACTGCTTTTCCATTTTTCATGTCGAAACTGTAAAAGGTTTATGAAGGTCTTATTTATTATCGTGCTATAATGATGTGTTTCTGAAACTAGAAATTATAATCTATCTATAGTATACATAAAAATGAATCGCCGAAATGTATGTAAGCGCATAACTTCCGAACGGCTGGACCGAGTTAGATAATTCTTGTTTTATTGTGTTCGTTATTGTCAGGTTTGTATAAAAATTAGGTAGGTAGGTAGGTAGGTAGGTAGGTAGGTAGGTAGGTAGGTAGGTAGGTAGGTAGGTAGGTAGGTAGGTAGGTAGGTAGGTAGGTAGGTAGGTAGGTAGGTAGGTAGGTAGGTAGGTAGGTAGGTAGGTAGGTAGGTAGGTAGGTAGGTAGGTAGGCAGGTAGGTAGGTAGGTAGGGTAGGTAGGGTAGGTAGGTAGGTAGGGTAGGTAGGTAGTGTAGGGTAGTTAGGTAGTGTAGTGTAGGGTAGTTAGGTAGTGTAGGGTAGGTATGTATCTAGTGTAGGGTAGGCAGGTAGGTAGGGCAGGTAGATTGGTAGGGTAGGGTAGGTAGGTAGGGTAAGTAGGTAGGTAAGGACAGGACAAAGTCTGTCGGGCCAGCTAGTAAACTATAAAACAAAATTATGTTTTGTAAATTGTAACACAGCAGTTCTTTGATAGGCACTTCATATATACAAATATTTAGTTTAGATTATGATAACATTGTGTAAATGGTACACCAGAAACATTGTTGATAAGTAAGTATAAAAAAATATGTTTGATGTTCTAAACGCGTGAAATTTTGAATGAATTAACGTAGATGCAATAAAAATAACTATTACTACGTAGTAGTAGGTAGGTAGGTAGGTAGATACGCCTACGAATATTCTACGCGTGCTGTTCCATCACCACGAGGCATGTTGCCAAAAGTTGTTACAATCTAGTCTAGTTCTACAAATCTACATAGTTAACATTTGCATGTGTGTGCTGTTAGATTTACTTCACCTAGTTTTAGAACCAATCTGAGACAATTTGGTTTAGTCATGGCCTGAGTAGGTTCAATGACGTAATGTCCTGAACCAGTTCTTTTAGCAAGAAGACATTATGGCGTCTGGCGTAGCAGCCGGATTAGTGTTGATAACGTCTGAGACAATAGATTGTATCTCAGTAAGTAAAACGAGGATTGGTCAGGGTTTAGAAATAGTAGATTTAACTACGTTAAATTAAGATAAGTCACAGCAGCAGTTCCATTACAATGATTTAGTTACACGATAAGAGTGATCTGGGATACGCACTCAGTGTTTACTTTACTCTACTCAGCCGCTGTCACAACACACCTCGATGCGCTCATTTTCACTTTTCGTCATGGAAACTAGAGAATAAAGATGAATGCCAACCGGTTCCGTATACAACAGAGTTATTGGACAACTAAGATATTCGAACTCTTCGCGTGACGTTTTACTGTTTTCATCAGTGAATCAGATCTATGAATTCATTAAGAACATTTAAGCCTCTCGTAACTTTTCATTAACGCTTTCGGGGGGTCATTGGTGATGCGAAGAAATATTTAGAAGGATGAACTCACTCGTTTCAATTAGGTAAAGACTGAAGATGTGGTTAGTAAATTATAGCAAGGTAATGACGTCACTTGATACATTAATTAACACATTAGCTAAGTATTAATACAAACCGAGAACTGAGTTTCGAATGTTGTAGGTTATTCATATTCATAATATCTACAAATACGCGATCTTTATATTAGGTAACCAATATGGCGTCAATTCCTGGTAAAGCAGAACATTGACGTAACTGTTATTGCAATAAATCTAGAAGAAAAGAGATTCTTTAGGTTTAAGTCCTTTAGGATTTTTTTACTATACAAAAAATAGTAAAAATGCATGTAAGCGCGACGCGCAATTGTATGATCAATGTCCTCCTGCCCTTTACTTTTCAATTACAACATTATTTTCATTATAGGTCAAAACTTGGATAAGTTCAGTAACCTATCGATCGAAACAAATACATAATGAATTAACATTCATATATAAATATGAAAGTGCATATTCATGCGTATTCATCCGTAAATCCGGTGCTGTGCGAGCAATGAGCCCCGAAACGGGGCCAGCAGCATGCAGCGTGTGCGCACGTTGTCGGAGAGTGGGAGCTTGCGCATGGCGCTGACGGCCGGGGCCTATCGCTGTATCCGCCGATACGCGACGTGTTGGCGAATTGTACCACTTATCTCTTGTGCAATGTTTGAATTCAGAGCTAATATTTGCTAACGACCGACGGGCAACAACCTTGATATCAATTTTTAAAGGTCGTCACGCAGCTCAATACAAATACGAGCCTATTTCCGAATATGAAGTGATAATTACATTAACTGTAGCAACGATTTTTCCAAAAGGTTAAAAATCTACAGTCTCGAGCATAAACACATTATAATAGGATAATTCTAAAGGAGTTTTCTTCTAAAGTATTGATTTAAATGTTGTGGTGTAACGAATATAAAATATAATTCTAGATCTCTTAGGTATTTTTATCAAATAGGTTAAAAATCTACAGTCTCGAGCATAAACACATTATAATAGGATAATTCTAAAGGAGTTTTCTTCTAAAGTATTGATTTAAATGTTGTGGTGTAACGAATATATAATTCTAGATCTCTTAGGTATTTTTATCAAATAGGTATGTTATCACAAAATTGCAAATTTTATATGACGACTAAATCACTTTTGCTAAGTGTAAATGTTCATGACGTTATTCCAAAGACGTTATAGCAAAAGTTTACATTTTGATTAACATTACTAAAGCATTTCAGATTTTTTTTTCAACATTAAAATTGCATTATTTACCTTTAAACTTTGTTAAGCAACGGTGGTGCAGTAAAACAATGATCTTCTACCCCTCGAATGTCAAATGCAACGCATAGGTGCATAAGTAGCGAAGGTTCGACCTTCACATTTTTTATAAACATTTCTTGCAACTTTATACAAATTACCGAGTTAAGGTAACTAAATAGACTGTCCACAAAATTAATTAGCGGGACGACGCGACATCGTCTAAATGGAGAATCGACAAACGACTTAACAAAACGTTTGCACGTGTTAGACGGAGTTATTAGTGACCATACATAGGTTAGGAATGTCATCGAAGTGGCAATGACATGGTCACTTGGTGGTAATGATAGTTTACCCTCCGTCCTCGCTTGAGGACAGCGCCGGTAATGGCCGGAGCACGTTGAGGATGCCTGTTTTCGGTTTTAATGGGCTTTTAAATATTGTAAAACGTAATCTTGCGTACTTCTACGACGTTGTTAAGAATGTTTAGTATGTCAAAATATTGTTTTATTATTTTTGTGTAGGGAAAATAATTCATTATCTTTCTACTCGCCTGTTTATTTTGTAAAAATCACTGTCGGTGAATTATGGTGAAGTGCGATTAAGGTGAGCTGTCACCGATGCTAGTGATTAATCGCTCACCTTATACTCACTTCACATAAATTGTCCGAAGAAGAATTTTTACATAATAGCACTGTAGTAGGTACACGACTGACAACACTATATAGAGTCTGTGATTATCTTCCAATAAGTAGGTAGGTACCAAATCGTGCTAGAGACACGAAAAATGTACAGTCGCATAAACATAAGAAAAAGATTTTATTTTGACAGCGTAGCAGCCTTCGTAGCACCGCTTTTCATACTAGTTACACGTGACATGCTATTGACCGTACGTAGTTAAAGATTTAGCTACAGTATTCATAAGTACTTTATTCACAAAAAAAAAGTTTTCATTCAAATGACTAGTTTAACATGAATTTACTTCATTTTGTGATACTTGGGAATAGTCCCCCGATGTATGTACCAATGCATGCATTATTTTGAAATCATATAATGTAGGTAACATCCTAATTTATTATACTTAAGTATAAAAATATAATAATAAAAATGTAATATATATATATTTATATAATAGCGGGCCTGCCAGACGTTGTCCTGCCCAGAAAATATAAATCGACTACAGCGCCACCTACCGGGCCCAATTGTGAATCTAAACCATTCTCGAATCTACTGGAACACACACTAACAAATTCATCAAAATCGATCCAGCCGTTTAGGAGGAGTTCACTTTCATACACACGCACAGAAGATTTTTATATATAAGTAGATATGCGTACATAGATTTTTACAGTTTAGTTAGTTAACAATATAAAGAAATGCGCACGCGCACATAAAGAAATGTAAAACCTGCCTAATACTTATTGAATGCTAAGCGTTCTTAAGTGTTAGCGTATTTCTAACTTTCAATTGCTGTTATTTAATCAGCACAATACTAATTAGGACAAACGTGA
The DNA here is from genome assembly GCA_947361185.1 of Charanyca ferruginea. NCBI lineage: Eukaryota > Metazoa > Arthropoda > Insecta > Lepidoptera > Noctuidae > Charanyca > Charanyca ferruginea. Next base: position 10,539,786 of record OX376059.1, on the reverse strand, counting down.
GATTGCGATCCGTTTTGCAATACAAAACAAAGGTAGAATAGACGGCTCTATCAGTAATACAGATGTTTTTTTTTACATCATACCTACCTTGTACCTACTATATCTCGCATTGTAGGTAGATCTCTGTTAAATTAATAGACTGGGACTGTTTAGTAAAAGAAGAAACCGACAATGTTTTCCTACACCTACAAACTCAAACTCAATGTGTTAGTATTATATAAATTTTTCATAGCACATACATGTGAGCACTATGTTATTTAAAGCTACCATTTACGAGGTATGTCTTTCATTGACTTGAATGTGCCCTGGCGGTTGGGAGTATGTCATGCTCACTGGAATGTCTCGCTGACGGTGGCGCGCGTGTTGGATCATTCGGTTCCCTTCAAAATGGTTGAGTAGAATGATGCCGATCCGTGCGTCATGTTCGTGAACGGGCGCCGTTAGTTGGGACTGGTCATCTCTTAGCTGCCTCGGTTATTCTAATTTTATTTTGAATTGTTTATTATGATTATATTTTTATCTAAACCTCTTTTAACGTACACGACTTGTTACATTGTTCTCACATTGTACCCTAGATTCAATATGAATGATGTAACCGAAATTTGTAACATATTATTGATTTTAAAAGAGTGTTGTTCATGGAGTTTCTTGCTCGTTCTTCTCCATAGAAACCTACTGTTTGGAACGAGCAACTAGCTTCAACTTTCTGACTGACTGACTCTGACAATTCAAAAGTACCTGTAAATGGTTTATTTGAAATAAATGATTTTGAGTTTGAGTTTGAGTTTGAACACCGTATGGAAAATTAAGTAAGTATTATACTTTTTATTACATAAATGATTCTTATGATATTTATAATACTTTTTTTTTCTTGACAGGGTGACTCTTTCGACTTACGAGTGTGGACTCCATAAAATAGATACAGTGTCTAATACGTAAACATAGAAACATTCACGCGACTTATTTGAAAAAATATAGCGGGGCAACAATTTCAATGACGAAATGAATTTAATCTTTCATTAATTTTTATTATAAAGGTCAACTCATTACAAAAGATGAATCATGCAAATGTTCATGTCTATTCTGTTTGTAAAAGTGCATTTAAAAAGCATAAACATTATTCATACGAAACAGAATCAATAAAATATTAGCAATCTTGCTTAACTTTATTGCCTAACCATAAAGTTCAATAAAATGTCATGATACTGGATACCGAGTATATACTTTAAAAAGATTTTATTTTCAAATGTAGGTAATTTTAATCGTAAATGAACCGAAGTACTTTATACATAACAGTTTGCCCGCGACTTCGCCCGCGTGAATTTTCTCAAGCATCCCTAAATTTTTCTATTCATAAATATAGCCTATATTACTCAGAGATAATGTAGCATTATAATGGTGAAAGAATTTTTGAAATCGTACCTGTAGTTTTTGAGTTTATTCGTTACAAACATACAAAAATACATATCTTTCCTCTTTATAATATTAGTGTAGATTAGCATTAGGAATTCACAAAATGAATGATTCTTCTTAACCCTTATAATAAGATTTCAATAGAAGTTTTAATTATTCGTGCTATGGTCTAGAATTTGAAATCCATGATTGATTGATTCATTTTCCTCGAAAATTCATTCTTATACCAATCACTTCTCTACGCTTCAGGCTTCATTAACTAAACAATTTTTTCTTTGGATGTCAGACACAGAAATTACCTGTACCTACCTAGTTTTGCTCATTCACATTAAAATACGAGTAAACAGTGTATGCTTTCAAAAGTATGACGTCTTCTTTATTGTATGCTTAAGCACTAATAGTGGAGTGACAAGTCGCCAATAACATCAGTTAATTTATCTTTCCCCTAGTGTTTGTAATTTAAAAACTAAAATAGTGAAATACGGGGATTAAAACGCCTGTGGGGTGTCTGAGGTAGAATAGCACCCACTCATTTTATCCCGAGGGTGTCGTTGAAGGCGAATAAGCCGGAAGTCGGGCAGCAGCGGCTTCCGTGTACTCAACAACTTCACTGCGATCCCCAAGACGCCGTGGGGATTATAGCAAACCTTCCCATATGGGGGAGGGTTTTGTTTGACAGTGGACGTCTTCCGGCTGATGATAGGTTTTAAACCTAATTATAATTTAATATTTCTTTTTAATTTTATTTAAAAAATTCATAGTTGTATTTATGTTGTCTTCTTCTTTTCGAAACAATGGGTTTTCCTTTTTTTTTAATTTTAGTTTTGTTTGTCTACTTGGGCCCAGTAGGTATTTATGTTGTACAATTGTTGGACTAGTTTCGTTATGGCCATATTGTCCCATAGGGTCCATTGTGACGGTCAACGCAGCTTCGTGTGCGGTGTGAGGTGACGATAATGATCTACGCTGGGGTTGCCGAAAGCATAATGTATTTTTTGAGAAACACTGGATGTAACCGAGTACTTATAACATCAGTTCTAATAATAAAACAATGTGGACTAATGCTTATTTTTCTAACAATCAGTTTTCGAAAGGCCAATGAAGGTGACATATTGCCAAACTCATCCAACTCTAAACGACGCGCACGCACACGGTGTCATTACTAAATACAATACGCTGTCAGAAAAGTAATAAAGATAATATCGACTTTATTGTGTGTACCTGTTTGAGGACGACAACTAATTTGTTTTGGACACGACATCAATTTAAATGTTTGCTTGCTTTGTATTCAAATTCAGCTTAAGTTTTTTCGAATGCCTGTAATTCAAGCACTGATCATCTTTTGTCTTCAACGTAGGACTAGCATCTTCGCATTTGAAATAGTTAACTTTCACTTCTGACATCAAAAGATTACGACTCAATAATGCATTCAAATAGACAAATACGTAAAAGGAATTCATTATAATGATTGCATCAGTACTGGATGATTATAGTGCATTATGAATGTGAGGCTTTTGATTGATTTAAGTATTTCATTGTGAAGTTCATATCATGACGAAATAATTGGCAATAATGAGTTTAAAATTACGAAATTGGGAGTCATCATTCATAAAATACGAAATAATAACATAAGTACCTAACTTACTTTGGGTATATACATAAGTATTATTAATAAGACATAAATACTTTTTCTTGACATTTTAAAAGTATTATATGACTGTCAAACTCATGTCAAGCGATTCGATTCAGTCAAAAAGCAGCAGCAGCGATAGTAGTTAAAATAAGTTTTGTATACCTTTCAGAAACAGCGTACAAAATCTTTAGAACTAGCTTTACGGTTGGTTTATGACATCATAATGCTTCCTTTCATTCGAAACATCTTAAACGTGAATTGACATTTTAATTAGTGGTATCAACTTTTATTGTTAATTAGGAAAATAACATCTTAGTACAATCTGACAAGTAGCTAGTTAAGGATGAAAACTCATAAAATGACCCCGGTGGAACATGTTTTATTAAGTACCCGGTGGTGGGCGCTTAGCTCAGTTCAGTTAGCTCGGTCGAGGTGTGGGTAGGGTCTCTCGCTGCTACTCAATCACTCAATTGACTTACTTGATCATTTCATTTCAGAATATAGTAGGTATGTCTATCTATTTGTATATTATTTTAGATCGGCAGACTTGCATGATGCGAATTGTACTAAGTAGGTTATAAAATGATGTATTTTTGAACCCTACTGGCAAGACATGAAAACTTAAAAAAACTGAATAATATAAAGCATAAAGGTTTTATTTCTCTTGAGGCGGCTTGCTGAGTAATAGCTGTAATCGTACTTACATGCCATTTTCCATGTTATATTCTAGCTCATAGACGTGATATTAGCATACTTATATGTCCACTTTTGTCTTTAGTTTAACAAGTAAGTAGGTAATGCATCTATAAACGGTAATTGCTGACATAAAAATGGCCACTATTAAACCGTGGGAAACAGTTCTAACACACTTCATTGAGATTTTGGAAACATTTTACTATTTCTTATTGGAAAGTAAGTACTTAGTTAAAATATTATTTAGTCTACTTTACAAAGTCAATTTATCAAACGAGAGTACCAAAATTTTTACTATTTTCAAAATTTAATTTGGCTATTCTTATTCAAATAAAAATGTTGGAATATGAATATTTAAAAACTGGATTTAATTATAATTGGAACGGTGACCACATATCAACCGCCCGTTGATAATTTTATGAATAATACAAAACAATAATTACATATTATCAACGATACTTATGTTATTTTATTTACCTTACAATTTACGAGTACAAGAACAATATTTTATTTAATCTTTCAAATGTATATCGTTCTGCATCTTGATAGCCGGTCGGTCAATGCACCGGAAAACAAAAGAAGGAGGGAGAAGGCATTGTTATACAAATTTAATTCAGGTGTTGTTTATGTTATTAAGACACCTCACGACGACACTGCAACTCAGACGCAGACTGTTGCCAAAGAATTCGTGAGTGAGTGTCAACACTGACGAAATGCCGACATAAAATGAGACCCTACAGTACCAACGAAATCGCAATCTAATCATGGAATTATCAAAAAACCAAAACTTACCGTTTTAGAAGAGGAAGCAGGTTGTCGAGGAAATCAAAGCCACCGTGTGTCGTGTACGTGATGGTCTCATGGCATGCAATAGGGCCATGATTAGCACGCACGTAGTTCTTCAGCACCCAGAACTCTCCACGCTGCATCGTCTCAGGAAGAAAGTCCTTATCGTTGCACCCGAGCAGTACTCGCAGAAGCGTCAATGTGGTTTCCGACAATACACTCTCGTCGTACACTTCGACAGCCTCACTTACTACGTCTGACGCCGTGCTAGATGCAGTCTTTTTAACTGTGGACATCGTCGATGGAACCACTTTTTGGGAAGTTAACTCCGTAAGGATGCGTGCACTGGGCTCTGGCTTCATCACGGTTTCGTTTCGCACATCTTCGCGATACTTGAACACGTTACCCCCCTCTGAGCCGTCGCTGGTGATGGGTATCCACTCAGCCCCCTGGGCACTATTCCCGGAATAATGCACCGCCGCGTATAAAAAAACGGCGATGTTAAATACGATGCTCACTCGAAATATAAAATGACGGTGATTTCCCAACATTGTTAGAAAATTAGGCACTTGCATTTTTAGAACTAGTTTTAACTATAGGATTTAAACTACAACGTCCTTCTTCGTCCTCTAGGACGTAGGTTCCTATAAGCTTCTGTTCGTGTCAGCATCACAATTCAGTGGGTCATCTGCACAGGACTGGAGCTGGGCGCCACGATGGTGCCGCGCCTGCCCCTGAAACAAAACAAAATACAAATTTTATTTATGCTTCTCATTTTGTTAATCATTACATTCATAACTTCATTTCAGTTACATTACAAGAGTTTACTGAAGATTGGTGCAGAAAAGAGATAAGACTGACTGCGTTCGGAGAGGGAAATTACGTTATAATTTTCTTCTATAAAATACTAATAACAAATTCAGTCTCATTTAAAAATAATTCGGTGTAGGTAACCTGTATTATTGTAATATCACTTGTATTATAATAATACAGGTTACCTCTACCCTATATTACTTGAAAAAGACTTCGTACCCATTAAAATTTAACGTTTTGGTTATTATGCTGTCATGTACCAAAATGAGCCCATCTGAAACTTTTTTAGCAACGTGAAAATTGCGTATAGTTTATTTTAATTTATCTCATGACATAATTTGTTTTCGGTCGAGAAGTTATTAATAACCATATGTAAATTGTGTAAGATAAAATGTGCATTTTATTTCTGCATAAAACTTGGCAAGAACACAAGTCCATATTATACAGTTTTATCTTCACTAATTGGACGACGGCAATACTGGCGCCTTGCGAGCATTTTTATCTTTAATTAGAAAGTGGAGTTCTGATTAGTCTTTATCTGCTCACGATCCTCGTTATTTAGATTGTCATCCAACGACTTGAGATAGATTAATCCGTGCATTTTAACTATGATCCCGATGCGCTGGACATGCGGGGTTAGCATCCAGATAGACGAACGACGATTTATATATTATACGTATCCAGTTTAGTTATGAGGCGCCTTTACGGCGGCTTGAAGATGTAAGCCGTCTTTTGAGCTTTATAGCTAAAACTAGTTAGTATTTTATAGCCGCCTTACTGATTTTATCTACAATCTTCGTGACATTTAAAGTTATTAAACTGTTACATGATTTTGTAATTGCTGTGCAAATATAGCGTTAGTAGGTACATATTGAAATAAATACTGTAGGTACCTATGTCGGTTTTACAAGTTTTACGAAGAACTCATAACGAAAACCTCATGTGAATTGCTGCATAAATATGAAAACCAATTGTTATAGTTTCTAATTGAAATGAGAATCACAGTAAACATTTCATCCGTCTCACTTTCATGTAGTCTCATCGATCGATAATATAAATTACTTAATAGTCTTTAACTTCAATTCAAATCGTTAAATTAATTTCGATTTGAAAGTTTGTTTGTATGAGGTACCTACCATGCGGGTTAAATATTAGGTATCTACTTACTATTACAAGCTGTAAGCCGTTCAAACAACATTCTCACGTTTATTATGTGAATATATTCGCCCAAAAAATTTCAATGCATTTCAAGACTCATGAGAAAAAACTTGTAATAATAATGTCCTCGTCGAATGATATAATTTCCTTGAAAATGTCATAAGAAACTGCTAATTTGATTTTTTTCTGAAACGATTAATGCCTAAACCAATAGTTGTCGTAACTTCCAATCTATACATATAATAAAACAGTAAAAAAACTGTGTCTGTACATTGAATATATTAAAAAAATAATAATTAGAAACAGTAATAGAGCACGAATCACAAAAAAAAAATCTGTCTGTTTGTCTGTTTGTTTGTACACGCTAATCATCAGAACTGCTGGACGGATTTGAATGATTATTTTTTTGTTGTATAGGTATTAAGTCTGGGCAACATATAGGCTATAATTTATCTTGGAAACTTGAACACCTAATGCAGAACCGCAACAGACCAGCTAAACTATAAGAGATACAAAAATGGTACCATAGCAAAAATTGTTTCACGTGATGAGCATTTTCTGCTGAGAGAATAAATTTGAAGATCTGGAACACCTGATGTGGAACTTCAAGTGCCCAGCTACACCATAACACATATAGGAAAGACGTCTTAGCAAAAATTATTCGGTCTGATGGGCATTTTCTGTTGACTTATAAAAATCACAGATCAGAAACATCTGATGTGGAAATCAAAGCTATCACTAATTTCACTGTAAAGCTATCACTAATTTTACTGTATTTAAGTAACATAAGCTGGGAGTACCTCCACGCGGTGGAGGCGGTAACAGTCGCAATATATAGGCTATAATTTATCTTGGAAACTTGAACACCTGATGCAGAACCGCAACAGACCAGCTAAACTATAAGAGATACAAAAATGGTACCATAGCAAAAATTGTTCCACGTGATGACCATTTTCTGCTGAGAGAATAAATTTGAAGATCCGGAACACCTGATGTGGAACTCCAAGAGCCCAGCTACACCATAACATATATAAGAATGACGTCTTCGCAAAAATTGTTCAGTCTGATGGGCATTTCCTATTTACCTATAAAAATCGCAGATCAGAAACATCTGATGTGGAAATCAAAGCTATCACTAATTTCACTGTACTTAAAATAACATAAACTGGGAGTACCTCCACGTGGTGAAGGCGGTAACAGGTATATCATTGAAAATTTGACTCTACTGGCCAAAATTCCCATTTTTTTTTTAATCGAATAAATATGCCTTCGGGCTTATGTTATTTGAGTGTTTAATTTCCTTTTCCATTTATCTTCGTGACACAGTAGCCTACCCGGTAACGCAGGGGAGCAGTCACTCATATTTATTTGATCAGGTATCTTTACAATAAAACTATAACCATGCCTAGAAAGAGGTCAAATCTTTCCCAATGTTCCAAAGGAGCTAAAAGATTGAGGATCATAAGATCCCAAGAATCTACCGAAGAGCGTCAGGAGAGACTTGATGCTGTTAAAGAATATCAGGCTGCAACTCGCTCCGTGGAAACCTCTTCAGATCGCGAAGCACGCCTGCGTTCTCAGCGTATTTACGCATCTACATCCAGGTCTCTAGAGACCAGTGAAGAATATGATGCGCGACTGACCGCTGATCGTGAACGTCATGCATTGTCTCGCGAGTCGGAGTCGTTCACGGATAGAGAATTGCGCTTGAGTTCTCAGCGTATCTGCTTCTAGGTCTCTAGAGACAAGTGCGGAACGTGATGAGCGACTGTCCGATGATCGTGAGCGACATGCATTGTCTCGCGAATCGGAAACGTTTACCGATACAGAATCACGCTTGAGCTCTGAGCGTATTCACACATCTACTAACAGGTCTTTTGAAACGAGTGATGAACGTGATGCACATTGTCCCATACACGAACACAACAAAATATTCATAATCAGTTAGAAAGTGAGAGAAAAAGAATTGCTGGAATACGGCATGAAGAGACAGAAGAAGAGCGCAACGAACGTTTGAATTCTGGTCGACTTCGACATTCTCTGAACAGAATGTCAATATCATCTGAAGAATCGGATGTGTCTCAAGATATAGCCGTAGGTCATGGCGACCTTCCTTGGGTTGATAAGGAACGGAGTGCATTTACGTATACTCCTATGGTTGACTACGCCACATATTCCGCCATCGGAGGTATGATTCAAAATTGTACTTTTTGAACGTCTCGAATCGTCTCGCGCATCCCGTTGTTTTCCCGTCCCCGGGCTCTTAGAATTCGACATCAGACGTTTCAGATCTTCGATTTTGCCGACCCCGTTATCGCTGGCCTAAACAACAGGATCCGCGTACGAAGTCGCGGGCAGAAGCTAGTAAAGAATAAATGTGAGCTGTGCTTTCTGACCTTGATAGAAGTCTGAATTATAAAAGCGAGCCCCAATTTGTTGGGCTCTAACTGCCTACGTAAGTGGCCAGTATTAGTTGATGTTTTTTATCGACTTCTAAAGGACACGCAAAGAGCCTATGAATAATGAAATGATGTGTCTGGAGGACGTTCAATCATAGGAGTATTTTTTATGAAAGACATCGAGTAGGTACGTTTTCGGTAATTATTTATTCAATAGGATTACATCGGTTAGTGGCAAGCATTCTGTGAAGTCACGTTCATTAGCACCCAGATAAAAAAAAGTAAGGGGAAGATGGGGCATTTCACAGCTATTCGATTGGGATCGTAGCAAGAAAAATAACAATATAGGTATATAATGCACTTATGACTTAGGATGTTCAGTTAATAACATAATATGTCACATATACTTACGCAAAATTTAAAACCGATATAGGTAATCTTGAAATAACGATTGCAAATTTGCAAGCCTATTTCTTAATAGTAAAAAAAAACCTATTTCTTAATAGTAGGTATGGTTTCCAAAATACTGTGTTTGTAATATAATGTTTCAATCAATACTTTAGGAGAAAATCGCTGATGAATTTTGCGTATGAAACATATTTATGCTCGTGACTGTACCTAATAAAACATAGGTGCGTCAAACAATCGTACATACATAGTTCGTTGACTTTATTGTGACTGCTTGAGCATGTTATTCTTAAAATATTACAATAGATAATTCAAATAATTTACATAGGTTTTATAGCTTACTCACACAGGTATTTAATAAACTTAAAATCAACACATAGTGAATTAAAAACGCTGCAAAAAAAGTATCTTTAGAATATTGCTAGGCATTTGCATGGGCAAAAAACCACGATGTTTGAAAATCAATTATTTTGATGGTTAACCGGAATCCGACCTTGGCTGCGGTCGTAACAACATCCGACCGTAAAACTACTGTGTAATGGTTATTAGATGACCACCAGTCCACTTTAGCCGCTATTACTCTTTGAATGGCTCCTTTTGTGGTTTTATTCCAAGTAATGGCTGACTTTTATCTATCATCTGCTTGTGGGAAAAACGCTAAATTTAATTAGAAGATTGCGTTTTTATATGAAAAATTGCTTTAACAATAAAATTGTATTCTATTTGTATTTTAAGTGCCATTTTTAATTGGATTTCCAGTTTGCACGTAGCTTCGTATTTGTTATTGCTAACTCTTAAATTATTTCCTTCAATACCTAATTGCTAAATACTTATCTGTATAGACTATATTTTTACTATATTTTTTCCGTATGGTGTCGGACGTAAAGAATAGCACCATCCCATCGATTATATGTACTATATATGCACCATCCCATATCTTCCCGTGGGTGTCGTAAGAGGCGACTAAGGGACTCACCAGAGAATGGGCAGCAGCGTTCTCTGTGCCTTTGTAACAACCATACTGCGATCGCCAACCCGGCTGTCAAACGTGGCGATTATGGCAAAAACCCCCTTTGTGAGGTGGGGCCTATGCCCAGCAGTGGACGTCTTTCGGCTGAAATGATGATGATGATTTGCCATGATGACCCAGTGGTTAAGGTGCCTACCTCTCATGCACGAGGTTCTGGGTTCGCAACCGGTGACTTTTCAATTTCACATGTACTTTCATGTTTATCTTGGATATCACTGATATCGGTAAAGACAAAACATCGTGAGGAAATCTGAATTTTTAATATAATATATATATCAAGCCAGAAATCGCCAACCCACCATAAATAAAATAAAATAATCATTTATTTCAGGAAGTTATTCCCATATAAAAAAAAAAAAAAAAAAATATACATAAGAATTCATTACATTAATTACTTATAATTATCTATATGAGAAAAGGCCTTTACCCTGCAGTGGAATAATTTTAAATCCATACTAATATTATAAATGCGTAAGTAACTCTGTATGCTACGCTTTCGATGAAACGGCTGAACCGATTTGAATGAAATTTGGTATGAAGATAGCTTAAACCCTCAGGAAGGACATAGGCAACTTTTCAATCTGCGACTCCGTGTGCATCCTAGCCGACGTTCACACGGACGAAGTCGCGGGCAAAGGCTAGTATAATATAATATGAACTATTTTAAACTTTGCAAAGAAATATGAGAGCTAGTGGCGTCCTTAGCAAAATAAGTGGTGCGAGATGTCAAAATGGCGCCCCTCCAAATAAGTGTTCTTTCTATGCAATTGCATTATGCTCTACATAGTTTACATTCAGACGAAAGACAATGTATTTTTGATGTCTATAATGTCATTTTAAATCGCGTTAGGATTTTTAAACAGAAACTGAGTTGCTCTGAAGTAAGAGAAATAACATTTAAAGCTTATGCTCCTCAAATTCTTTTTAGTTTAAGTATAGGCTACTAGCGGGCCGCCCCAGCTTCGGAAGGGTGTGAATGTTTTTTTTTCGAATTTCCAAAATTTTATTTCGTGCAATCTTTGTCCTGGCAATACTGACCACAACAAAAAAAAGAATTATCCAATTTGGTGCAGTCAATCCCAAGTTATGCGCGTACAGACAATTCGGCGACCTTGTTTTATACTTTGTAAGGATATGGCGCCCATTCCATCTAAAATATCTAATAATTTCCAGTAGGTAATATTATTGATTTGGTATTCGCTTGTGCAATTACGAATCCTCAGATTCTTTGGACACGTTACCCGCAACAACGACTCCCTAGAGCGTCTGGTGATCCAGGGAAGGGTAGAGGGCACGAGACCACGTGGTCGATCGCCTACCCGATGGACAGATTCCATCAAATCTGCCACCAAGCTCCCTGTGACAGAGTGTGCTCGACATGCAGCCAACAGAGACCGGTGGAGAAGGATCGCGAAGGCTGCGACCGCAGTTGTGGGTGACGTCCCATGACCACGACCACTCTGTCAAGAGTGAACGACTGAGAAGAAGAAGAATATTATTGAGGATATTTAAAGAAAATCTAAGAAACATGTCAAACAGTATTCCGCTTTTCTTTTACGAAATTTTGTATATGACTGCATTTAACATTTAATTATACTTATCATTAAATGAGTTATCTACCAACTTCCTCTATGTATATCGGTTAGAGTAGGTATAACTGATAGTTTAGTTACCAAACCACACAAAATATATATTTTTAAATAATAAATCATTATATTACTATGTTTTATTTGTTATTTATTCACAATAGGTATATCTAAAGAAAATCACTATTAATTTTTTTTTTAAATATTACATTAAATACCTACTTACTATCTAAATTTACTCATTAAATGTTTCTCTTTCTAAAAAATAGCCTTTGAAATACGCGGTTTAATAGATTTTTATTCACTCAATAAATAAGCATCAAGCATAATCAATTGGCAAATAAAACACATCGAACTAATATAAAATTAAAAAGAAACACAAGAGAGAGAAGAGAAGAGAAAATAAGTGAAGAAGAGATCGCTGGATGTCCCGCGCGTCCAATTTAACAATGCTTTCAGGATGTTGTTGAGACTGCCTCGCTATTGTAGAGCGCGTCGGAGATGTTTGCGTAAACCCGTACAGACGGTTTCTACGCGATTATACGCAAAAAAACCGCGACGCTATTGAGGAGAGTGAGGGACAGCTAAAACAGCATCCTGAAAACCGTTGCTGAGAGCTTCGGCTCTCCGATTATCTCCCAGCACTTTGTGCGGAGGTTGATTTTTACCAACACTAGGTGATAAGTATTTCTATGTTACTAACACTCTATGGGTTTTTGGTGTCCGAAATAAAGGTTTATTATTATAATTATTATTTATTAAAACAATACTTAAAACTATTACGTTATGGTTGTGTTTTGGGGCACTACTATTTTATTTAACACTCGATAAACAATTTTATATAACCTAGATTTTGTTCATTCTTCTTTTCAATTTATAGTTTTATAGTAATTTCGATACTTGATCTTTTATTTCCTTTTAGTCTTCAAGTGAACGTATGGTCTTTTGCTACAATATTTATCTATTTATAAATCAATATGCGCTTCATAGCCATTCACTGTATGACATATTTATCCCTAGCAAACAGTGTTTTATACTTGCAAATTAATTCATTAATTTGTGACTGTTTCCGGAGTTCAACATCATTTACTGTAATGTTAAAGTTGTTTACTTTTATATGCTTGATAAAGTTAGTTTATTTTGTACTTATCATTCGTTCCACCTTTATTGTCTATCTCTGGAACCTCCAACTTCTTCTTATTGTTTAATTTTTGGTTGTTCTCGGTTTTCCTCGGTTTGATTACAGTCTCGGGTCCATTACGCACTCCCCTCTGGCTGGAGCTGCAGTCCAACCTCGGTCGTAATGACAAACTTACGCCACTAGTATCTTATTGTACTATGTATAATGTTCCCAAGACATCACTATATTTTTGACCAGGACATGGTTTTTAAATTCAACTTAACAACAACAAAGAAAACCACAAAAACGGCAAAAAAACGGCTGAACATATTTTGAGAGCAGTCTGTGAATGCAAAGACTGCGCTCAAAATGTGTTAGCGAGTAAAATAAATGTTATATTCCTCTAAACAATGACGTATTCCTGACGTAGGTATTACCTCGACTCATATGACCGATATAGAGGGTCATTCGAGGTCTCCTCGACCGAGTTATGAGTCGATGAGCTTTTGAGGTAGGTGTTAGACTAGTCGATCCGTTTCGGGTGATTTGATACCCGCACCGCTCGCACCGCTTTAGGGCCGCAGCCACTGACACAGTATAAATATTAGTACTTACTACTGTACAGTAGCGACACGCCCCGCCTCCCTTCGAAGCACTGTTCCTCACCTCTTCACAAGTCGAACGTGCTCTCGATACTGCTTTTAGGTCTCGCGGCTTGTAGACACACGCACTTATTTGTACAGTCTGTTATTTTGGTAGTAGTATAGGCAATTCAATCGTTTCGTTTGTATGGAGTGTCGTAGGTGTGCCACCGATGAGAGCTTTTGTTAATACAATTTTGGTTTAATTTAGTTCTAACGATCTAACACTGAATTGTATTCCGGAGTTCGAAATACTTACCTCCCTACAACCGCGCCGGTCAGGTGGGAAAATAGCTTGTTGCCATTCCATCTGATACTTTGTTGTCACGCCGGTCAGTACAATAGATCGTAAGTTCTTATGCCAACCAGGAATTTGCCTCCAGTGATTTTAACTATTCAGTTTTCCTTAACTACACAAATATGTTAGCTTTTGCGGTTTGACTTGTGGCGGAGGGCGGCCATCTAAGAACAAACTTTGAAATACGTATGTGTCAGCCGTAGCCTCGGTAGTTCATAGGTATTACATTGTAGTTCACATGTACCTGACTGTATTATTAGCAATCTATAACGATTCTATAAAAATGTATACTTAAGAGCTTTTGCCCGCGGTCCTACGTCCGCGTGAATGTCGGTTATCGTGAATGAAGACAAAGTCACGGATTAAAAAATACCCTGCTTATGTCCTTCCTCGGGATTCAAGCTATCTTCATACCAAATCGGTTCAGCCGTTTCATCGTGAAAGCGTAGGTAACAGACAGAGTTACTTTCGCATTTATAGATACAAATTATATTTATATTAATAAATTTATTAATATATTATTTATAAATATATAAATTATTATTTATAGTATGGATTAGTAAAAAATAGTAACATTAGTAATTAGTAGGTATATTAGTAAGTAAGTACCTAAGTATGGATTGTGATGAAAAAGTTGTGATTTGCTATGTCACCGTTTGTGAACAGTTTATAGACTGACACCCACGAAGTAAGTATAATAGTACTTACTTCGTGCTGACACCCGTATTCTTAAGTTGTAACCTCGAAAGCTCCTCGACTCGCAACTCGCTCAGTCGCTCGAGGAGGCTCAAAATTTGTGTTTTAATTTATGGTCGTCTGATTAAAGAATATATGAGGTTCCTCAAATAAGTAGAGACGTGGTGATTCGTCATATCCCGTTTGTTATATGTTATTGGCTAAACTTAATTCGAGAGCAGTGTGTGAGCGTTGGTGCGACCCTTATAATTTATCCATTTGAACCAAAAACCATGTGTGATTTCCTGCACGCCATAATTATGTAATCGTATGGTTTATCGTTTAAATTTAATAGTCTATAATTTCTTTAAAGACTGAATGAATAAAATACGCTTACGGTTTAGATTTCTAGGCAACGCCGACCTATACCTTATATTTGACAGTTGAGACAAGGTAAACTGTTTGGGATGTGGTATAAAGTTGCTACAACAATGCAACAATGGAATCAAAAAGCACCTAGTTTCAGAAAATACACACAAAAGGTCACTAAGAATTTCTGAAACTAATTTCAAGTGATTTTATTGGCTGTAGCTGTAGGTACTAATTACAGTCAACCAATCCCAGCAGTAACTTAACATGAGTTTAACAATCTGTCACATATTTCCTATGTTGAAGAAGCTGAGAATTAAGTAATTAATTATGTGTAGTTAAAACCATTAATTGAACAGCAGGATCAACAGCAGGCTGTACATCATTACTTACAGATTCTTAAAATCAGTCGCGTCCGGCACAATTGGTATTACTTATTTGGTGCTGGTTTTTTTACTGGAACACGCAATGCGTGCAATAGACACATTTTTTTCCTTTTATAACAATTTTCACTAGGAACGTAAATAATTTCCATGAACGATTGTTATGTTACTAATGGGTTATTTTTTATAAATCTGTTTTAAAATGTACTGTAGGCAATTAAGAAAATATATATTTTATTAATTATACTCTTGAAATAAACCTTTTTATATTATAAAACAAACTTGTGGCTTTTCAGGGGAATAAGTTCAATTTTGTGAAGAAAACCCAGTGCACACTATTAATTAAAACTTTACATCGACTTTAAACTGAAATCGATGAAAGCAGAAATGAAGAAGGAATACTTTGTAAGTATTTAAACGAGTCGTTAAAATGCCACGCTATAATTAACCAAATTAACAAAGATAAGTTTTAAATTCTTCTATAAACGATGCAGGAGCCAATAACAGCTAATAAAGTGTAATAAACTACATCCTCTGCAGGTTTTAATGACTAAGATATGCGATGTAAAATGTTAATTGCAGTTAATAAATCCCTTTACTAATACTAGAAGAAGTTTTTGCTATATAATAATTTATAGGAGTCTAATATTTTCTTGTTCTTGTAGAACCATAAGGAACAAAAATTTTTTTTTTTTTTTTAGTAGAAAAGAATGTTGCCATATACGTATTCAGACATATTTATTAACTTTTGAACAATCTCCTTTATGCTTGACTGACAAATAACATTTTATTAGGTTTTATTGCTTAGGTAGGTACTCAGTCTGCTTGTAATCATTGCATTTGTTTATATTTCAATTTATGTGTCTTCCAGTTTCGATGTTCATATTATGTGACGTGAATCTAGGTAAAGCTGCACTTTTCGAATAATTTGGTCCTATAACTACTAACCTCCTCTAAAATAGTCTATTCTTTTCTGGCAAAACCGTTCTAACATCTTTTAAATAACTCCAAAATAACAATTTACTGATAATATTCAAGAGATGTTCAAGTAAGTTACATAATTAGACTTGGATTCGGTTTATTTGTGTTACCAATTTGCTCTATTTGGCGGCCCTCCACGT
Source organism: Charanyca ferruginea (assembly GCA_947361185.1). Taxonomy (NCBI): domain Eukaryota; kingdom Metazoa; phylum Arthropoda; class Insecta; order Lepidoptera; family Noctuidae; genus Charanyca; species Charanyca ferruginea. Next base: position 10,523,260 of record OX376059.1, on the reverse strand, counting down.
AACATTACGTTTTCGTGTGATAGTGATAATTTTCACAAGATATATGAAAATGTCAATATATATACAACATGGAGACTCGGTCGAGTATATGAAATTGTGCTAATTATGTACAATTTCCAAAGACTTTCGTTTTTCTTCTTCGTTTTTCTATCCCATGTTTTATGAATATCAGACAGAATAGGAATATGAAATGGACTATAATTATTTTTACTTAGATGTAAATTATTGATCTGGCTTTTGTGAAAAGCAGTGGATGAGTACAACGATGAAAGGAGCGAACTTACTTAACCAAATGGATATTAGACTTTATTATAGATCTGCCATAAAATGATGGACACCGACCTTTCCTGTGGGATCACTAAACTTGCATATTTTTAGCTTGTCTTTAAAAATAACATATTTGTCACACTCAAAGTCTATTCTGGGAAAAGCAGAAATCGATAACCCAAACCTGTCTGCACGCCCCGATGCTGGTAAGACGTATAGGCAGTAACCGGTTTTATAATGTATAGTTCATCAATATTGAATGAATAACCATCCGCATTTTTATTGAAATATTTTATGGGTGGGTGACAACTTGACAACATAAAAAATTGAACATCCAAGTATGTATGTAATAATTCTATAGAAAATAGGTTCAAACATATTACATACAGTGGACGTCTACTCATTAATAAAAATATGATCAATTACGACCAATTTTATTTCGACAATGCTTTTTAACTTTCAAAACATGTTTTGTTTATCAAAATGAATTTAAATAATGTTCATAAATCGTCTGTTATTTTGTTTGTCTTAGTTCAAACATCATTTTATCTCGTGAATCATGGTACATTTGCTTCTACGGAATATTTTTGGTCTTCGTTTTGCAAGTCTTAATAATTTAGATATAAGTCATTGCTAATGCCGCCTTATCCGGTCACTTAACATCAATGACTGGCGGCAGCAGTGACGCTTATACAGACTCTACTGCTCAGTAGGTACATTGAACTAGATCCCGCGGCACAGAGAATCCTAATCTAGGGAACAAAAAAGGCTTTGTGAGACAATCAAATTATTATTGTTAAACATTATTCTTGATACTAGCGCGTCACTAACAGGAAGCCGCGGCCATGGTACGCATACACAACGAACTATACGCCGAACTGGAAGCGACGAGTCACGATATGCAAGTAACATTGCTAAATAAAAAGCTGTGTGAAAGAAGCAGACGAATGTCATTAATAGTCTAATAGGTTAATCAAATGTATTCGCAGAATTTAGAGGTAATTAGGTATTATTAATAAAGCAGCAAAAGTAAAATGCAAGATAGGGTATACAGTTTTTCATCTGAAGACATAAAGTAACTATGCACAGGCACTTTAGTCGCAGGCATAATTTATAATCAGTCATCATATTATGACGTTTGCAAACGCTGTCGTTGACGTTGTCAAATGCCGAAGGAAAAATATAAAATGCATCGGCAACCTATAGTCCAATAGTATAAAATACTAGCTGACCCTACAGACGTTGTCCTGTCCCTATTTACCTACCTATACCTACCTAACTTACCCTAGCTATAATTACCTAGCTACCTAGGTAGGTAATGCAAATATATCCAAGGAATATAAAAAGTTACATACAAACTTTTATCCTCTATTTCACCCCCTTGGGAGTTGAATTTTGAAAAATCCTTTCTTAGTGGATGCCTCCGTCATAAGAGGAATACGTGTACGAAATTTCAATTTTCTAGCCTTAAGGGTTTGGCCTGTGCGTTGATACATCAGTCAGTCACCTTTGCGTTTTATATATACTTATAGATTAAAATAATGAACATGAATAGATGATAAGCACAAATATTGTCTTTTTTTTTGTTACGAGGTAGGTACTTTTTGACTCAGACGAACTCGGAGCACTTAAAACTCCGGTAATAGGATTGTGGAAGTAGACAATTAGATTTTTTTCTATTTCGTCTTCGCGGTTACAACAATAACCTTTCCATCAGCTATATGGTTCCATGAACTCGAAACAATAAGAAAAAAACTAGCACTTGTATTAAGCTGGAACCGTTTCTTTAAATGATGTAATTTGCAAATTGGATTGTAGGTCTTTGGTTTAAAAGAACCGTTCATTTTAATAATTCAACTGCTACTGGGTTAAACAATAGAAAACGTATCAGACGTTTATTAATGTCGCTAGAGATGAAGAAAAAAAAAGAAATGAAAAAGAAGAAAAGAATTTCTTCTTTATTTTGCTTATATATCGTTTTTTTGATGTTAATAAGAATTGATTGCGATTGACGATTCTGGATACTTTGAATCACATTGTAATAAGAAACCTGAGTCGCGTCACAAGGACGATTCTATTGTGGATAGGATGTGTTCAGTTGACGAGTCGGTTCGTTTTATGCTAATATGATAAAAGGAATTAGCTAGCAACAACTCAACTGTTTTGCCAACTATAAATACCTAAATTATACAGCTATGTGTGCCTAAGCTGTAATTGCTAATGCACTTGCATGATGTAATTTTGTCATAATTTAGATCACAAATTAAGTATAAGAACGTGAATCTTATAAAAGACTCTTCAAAGCGATTTGTTGTATCAATATTTAAGAACATTGAAGCAACTTATTAAACAATCGAAGTATAATATTATGGATTTAATGTTATTATAATACAAATGTATGTTATAACTTACTAATATGAATATGTGAGACCGATCAAATGGTGTTTAATATAAAAAGTGGAAAATTTACTTGGGGTGAAAATTAGTAGGAATAAATTACATAAAAAAAAAACATCTCTACAAAATCATTCAACATCATGGTTGATTTTGTTACTTCAGTTGTAAAATCAAAGAGATTATGGCATAGATGATGTTTTTAAACGTCGGACATCGTTGGTACCCAAGCCGAACCTAACTGTACCGACAGGGTTTTATGTTTTATGTGGTTATGTTGTGTTACAGTTGCAATAGATCACGTCTCATGGCAAAGGTTAAAGACCTAGAACTGTCATTTTGTGAGACAAACGGTTTATTTTCTTATTCGAATGCCTTACTAGATCACGTAGTTGCGTGGTCAGATGTAAGCAGGTACCTACTCCAATTGTGCAATCTCCTTGACTTTGTCCTAATATAAGCTAGTGGGCGGTATTGTAATAGTGTTGGTGTTGTTAATGTCCTGTTTCGAACTAATTTGGTTTTGATTTAGATATTCGTCACAGTAATACGACCAATTTACATGACCCTAACACCAGTGTTAAAAAAAGAGTTTCTGATTGAAATTCCAAAATAAAAAGAATAAAACAGGCGCGAAAAAATACAAAAGCATGAATAGAGTAAGAAATTAATATTTGCTCTGAGATCTATACGAGTCAACCAAACTATCTCTCCTTAATTTAATTAATTACGACAAACTAATTCAATACGCCAAATGCGTAACAGTACCTACTATTCAGCAATAACAGATCAATATACTACAACCAAAACGTATGCTTAAAATAAATTAAAAATTAATCAGCGTTACATGTCCAAAATCAGTACAATGACCTCGAAAAATAGAAGACATTTTGATATGGGACGGTTTGTTATGTCAGAACTCAGAACTAAACACAGTTATAGAGCTCATCACTAAAAGCTCTTTATTAAAATGTCAAGTGAGAATTAATAACAAAAGTGTGGCACATAAGAACTGAAGCCAAGTTCTAACCGCGAGCATCGTGAACAAGCCTTGTCATTTAATTTGCGAAACACACAATTTATAAAACTAATTCAAAACAAATTGTTATCTTTCACCGCAACCGCGAGGAAGCTGTAACCTAGCTTAGAAGGTTAGTGAACAACTGCATAGAGAGCGTAGGGCTGCCAGATATCAAGATTTATTTAACTTAGTAATACAATCGTTTTAGAATTTAGAGAGTCAACAACAAGATAACTCCATAATAAAATTACGACGCGCGATTTTTATAGTTAGTAGGTAACTATTCTTTGACTCTATGACATGTTAGAATTCAGCAATCTGGGTTTCTAGCTATCTTTATGCCAAATTTCATCAAAATCGGTTCAGCCGTTTCATCGTGAAAGCGTTACAGACAGAGTTACTTTCGCATTTATAATATTAGTAAGTATGGAAGTATGGATTACGCGGCCCTATTAACCTCAGAATCCTCTTCCTTCCTGGCTATACCATTTTAACACAATCCATCCGTCTTTTCTTTGGTCTGCCCGTTATATTCTTCTTCTCTAATCCTAGTAGGTAGTACGCGATTTGACTCAGGAAATATGTTTGAAATATCTGTCAACCCATGCACGCTGCACACAAAATAGATAGGAGCGTTATCACCGCGGTTACCTTTTGTTTAAAGTCAGTAGACTTGTGGGTAGCGGTCTGCTTCTTCTACCCAGCTTTGGTATATAACTTGAATAACGTTTATGCAGATGTTCTGAATATAAAAGGTTCCAACGAAAGTAGCACAAGGATTTGTTTTGCATAGTTTCGTTATTATGAAAGGAATTATAATGTGACTGTAGAATCTACATTAAAATAACGACTGTTTTCCCTACATTATTTTTTGTTTTAGCTAGTAAAAAAGTATGCATTGTCATACAAGGTTAAAAGCATAGAATAGTTATCAAGCGGTGTGATTTTTTTATGATTGTATTTAAAATAGAAGGATATTGCTAGAATCATACCGATGAGCTTAAAGATGAAGTAGACCAAAAAATACTCTTGTTGATATTCATTCTGTTAAACAAATCCATTTTTTGCTTGATTACGTCAAAGCACACGTGTATGGGCAATGGGCGCCGTTAATGGATTCATGTGAAAGATGAACATGAAGTGTAAAAAGACACTTAACGAAGTCAGGGGTCACATGTTCTTTCCAACATTGCAATTATTATTTTGTTTTGGACTATATATACCCGGGAAGGAAAATCTCCTGCTTACTGAGATATTTTGAATATGAATGTCCAAAATTCTACAGTGCCTAAAGACAAGGGTATATACCAGTGTGTGATGCCAGTGATGATATATGACACAGAAACGTGGTCCTTAACTGCTGGCCTCCTATAGAAGCTCAGAGACACACAGCCAGCCATAAAGAGAGCTATGCTCGGAGTTTCTTTGCGCGATAAAAAGCGGAATGAGGAAATTTGCCCAAGAACTAAAGTCACCGACATATCTCTCAGAATATGCAAGTTGAAGTGGCGATGGGCAGGCCACATCGCCCGAAGAACCGATAACCGATGGGGAAGAAAGATTCTCGAGTGGCGATCACGAACCAGATGACGCAGCGTTGGTAGCTGCCACCCACCAGATGGACCTACAACATCGTCAAGGTAGCGGGTAACCGGTGGCGTCCTAGCTTTGTGGCGTTCTATGGGGAAGGCCTAGTTCAACAGTGGATGTCTGTCGGCTGATGATGATGATGACTGAGATATTGAAAGCTAATTGTTTAAATGTTATAAGTAAGTTTTTAATACCACCACAACCCCTGTACCGTTGGATGCCCCGTAATCACAATATTTTGCGAGCGTTTTATTGCGCGCTACAATAAACAGTGACTTTTCACACCATAAATGGAAGTAATTTCCCGGCAATAGTTTTATGGGCAGTTTACGTAGTTAATGGTATTTTACACCCCGTATTAGGTAGATACCTCACCTATAAGTATTATTATTGTCACGTTACATGTTTAATACATCGTAACAGATAAAGATATAGACATCTACGATAAAACAGGTACAGAATTTTTTACACAGCCCCTTTTGTATTTAGATAACGTAGGTACTCACAAATGAGAATATTGAGGAAAAGGCGATTGGGCCATAAACACTTGATGATCAGCTACCAGTGAAGATAAAGATCTTTTATATTTTCATTTATGGGCGGGCACATAAATAAGTTTATTAGCGGTACTGGTGCTTAATAAAGCTTCAAGGCATTACACAAGATGCCAATGCCAAGATGAAATTTCAGTAAAAATTCAAGAGTAACTTTTTACGACTTTGTAAGTTAAGTTTTGTCCTAAGACGGTGCACCCTAAGATGGCTTCTGTTAGAACTATCCATGCATTTAAGCATCTAATCCAATTTTACTTCTGAAGCAGGCTTTGAGAGTTGTGAGTTTCATGGTGCGTTTAGAGTATTAGGAAAATTAATCGAATTCAATGAACAAATTATTCTGCAGATAATAATTGTTCAGTGTGAGGTGCTAAGCAGTTAACTGAATAATTTAATACATTTATACGACAATCATAATAGTCATAACGCCTCGCGCGCCTGTCAGGTCGCAACACTCGCAACCTCGCCACTTGTAATTTCGCACGCGCACTCAATTGCCGTTTATCCTGCGGATTTTGTTTTATATTTTAAGAACGCTCGTAAGTGTTCTCTATTGCATAAACATTTTTTAAATTGAAAGCACTTGTGACTTAGTACATGCACTTGTGTTGTCGCTGAGATTTTTTTCTAAATATAATTAGCTTAAATCTAATATAGTGATGTAATATGTAGTACAAATATATTTTTTTTTCGCACCCATCAATTACAGTCATTATTTCCAAATCACTGCAAGTCCAGAAAACCTGAAAAAACAGTGGCGATCATCAGAAAAGCACCGAGCCAATGGAGCTCGATCCGAAATCCAGAGAAACGCTTCTACTGTGTGTGATACCGCAACGAAACTAATCAGAAAAGAACAGCGGAGGAGTACCTTTGATAGGAGGGATTGATAGTTATCTTTTCGACAATTTTATGGGAATTTCAAAATGCATGTGGTAGGTACTTTTCCAAAATAAAACGAATAACAAATTAAAATGAAGGAGCAAAGCAGACTAAAGGAAAATACTTGTTATTTGACAATGGAACCGTTAGGTAAAAGAACGCCAAAAACTGTACCTACTCGTACCGATATTCATGATTCATTTCGGTTTGCATTGCACTCGAATTGCTTTTGCATTTTATATTAGTTGACATTACTTATCTCGTGGGCTTTTTAAATTATTAGGTACCTTTTGTTGACATTAAAAAAACTTCCTATTTTGGGGCAACGAACATAATATTTTTGTTTTTTTTTGGAAGTAGGTACAAGTAAACCACCTTGCTTGACCTACCTATTGTGTGATAGGAATCACAGACAGCCCACTGTGCAGAGCCTGCATGGGGGCGGACAAGACAGCAGCCCATGTGCTTCTGAACTGCCCTCAGGTTGCGTCATACAGGGCAAAGTACTTCGGTAACCCAGGTAACCTACGGGAGATCGCCAGCGACGTCAAGGCGCTGCTGGCCTTTCTTGGGGAGCTGGGGTGGATCGAATGATTTACTTCCCACCTGTACGCAAAATACGCGCTGAGTCGTGGAGTTGCGGACACCAGCCCGTCATACTACTACTACTACTACTTGACCTACCTATCAATTAAGTTTTGTTTTTCACTTTAATTAAATTGTTATGCTGTTTTCCCCTATGATTAACCTTGACGTGGTAATGATGTAAGTACCTACAGTGAAACGGCAGTCAAAGTTGATGTGCGAACTGTGCGAAGGCTATATGAAACAAGCATTCATAAAACAAAAAAGGTTGGTATAACTTCTTTATAGTTTTTAATTTTTTGAGACACAAAAGCACATTCGAAGAGGAAAGGGACATTCCACCAAAAAATGGCAATCAAGACACAATAATACCCTTCATGTGGTCGTTGTCGTTGTCCAAAAATCTCGTTTCCTTAATCACTGTTTAAATGACTCACTATGGCGAAGGTCGTCGCCCTGAACGTTGAAGCGGTGCCGCGGCAAATTGATGCTTCTCTAAGGAAGTTCCGAGAACCACAAGTTACAAAAAAGGCCTTCCCAACCACTGCCAGAATCACGATTTTAATCGCGCTAAACTGTAATGGAGCCTCGCATACCAACTCTTTTGCATTTTCCATCGTTTATATTTTATGATACTTTTAAAACATTTGCCTCCTTATTTATATAACCTTTGGTTAAAGTTAATTATTAATAGATATCTGTTTATCCATATATTTTCGACTTTTGGATTTGAAACAACGGTTTATGTAATTGAATAACATTTTAAACTTCGGAGTATCAAAAATAATTATTTGCGATATGAATTTTGTGTATTCCCATTACACATATTTATATATATACCTACCCGTATTTATATTTGCGTAATGTAAGATAGTATTACAAAAAATAATATAAACAAAGTTTTTATATTTTTATACTGTAACCAAACCCGAATTTATTTTGTTGACATACTCCGTATCATGAATGGCACGTGGTGTATGGTGGCATGCAGTGCTAAATAAATAATGAAGTAGATAATTACATTTGTAACTATTGTTAGCATAGCTAAAGAATAGAAACCTTGAAGACGGCTAACTTAATATACATAAATATGGAAGAAAAACACGTCAAATTAATTGGGATAAGGGCAGGAGATGATGATGATTCAAACTGAACCGGGATACTTTTGGAGAAATTGATGTAACTTAATGATAAAAACATTTCAATATATACTATAGAATAAATCTAAATGATTATAAAATTATAAATATCTACAATATTTAAAGGTATATAAACATTCGGAAAATTCAGAGTTCCCCTCAATTAAGGCATTCCGACATAGTAATTAAAAAAAACTAAAACAAACAAGATGTTGATTTGTGAAGGAAGGCAGCGTAGGTTTAAGATAAAAAAGTGGATATATTTTCTGAACAACAAATAGTTATCTACCTATAAATTCACAATCTCGTTTTGCAAGTAAAGTGAATATAATGTAGGCGAAGATCAATACAGCATTAATTAAGCGACAATTACCACAATTGAAATACAGCACCGACACGTTTAAATTCAACTCAAACGCATTCAAGGACGGTGGTTTTATGAAAGCGCAGTGCGCAGCAATTGTGCTTGCCTACACGGCCAAACGTATTGGCTATTCAATCAGACTAGATAGCCTGTCAATAAAACAGAATGGTCACACGACGTAATTGCACGGGTCAAGGCAATTTTGTGAGATACATTTTACAGTGTTTAGCCGTGACTCGACATCGTTGACATTCCTCCCTAATCAGCCATTTTACGTTCGAATAGTGAAGTCGTTTTCCTAAATACCCTTTTAGAATGGTAAGTGTGGTCGTGTTTATTTCCTAGCTTTGTTTAAACTGCTATCCAGTCAGATTTAAATAGTTTAGAAGTCGGTGAACTGTTCGAACCTATGAAGAATTTAGTTTAAATATTACAGGAGAGACATCAGAAATTAAATGGCGTAACAGAAGATAAATAGAAAAGTACTTACTGTTATCTTCTTGTGTATACTTACATAAAGTTAGTAAGATTTTGTTTAGTTGCACTAAAGAGTTTCCGAGTGCAGATTTGAGTGTTTAAAACCATTCGTTCCACTGGAGAATTTCGTAAATCCAAAATTTGGAACACATCCAAGTATTTTACCTGTTCGTTGGTTTCCTCATGCATGGTTTCCTCTGGCATTTGCTCGGATGCATTTAAAGTGATCTTTTAGTAATATCTGCAATTTGACCTATTGCAGAGTCTCGAATCCAATAGAATGTAGACTTTGATTGCTGTTTTACATTGAGCTGCATTATTTCTGAATACCACTCCAAGTAATTGTAATACTAAGGATAATACAATATGTTGACTATTAGTAGCAAAATGGCGTATATGCTTATAAACGATTGAAGTATCCTCAACCATTTGTAGTCCAATCATGATCTCGTGATCGTTGATGATCATCATGAATATCAACAAGTAGTGTTGAGTCGTGATTCATCGATCTTTATTATTGTGTTTTAAAATTAAACGATTTTATACCTTGCTACCTGATTGTGACCACCAAGGTTTCTTTATTATCGTTAAGTTACAATCCTTTCATTACATTGTCGTCTTGTGAAATGATCGTTGCATTAGTAGGGTACATTGTTATATTTTTAGAATCATCTCTTTCATAATATCCAGTACCTATGTGTGTATCTGATCATAATAACAGGTTCGTAACATGACAAACAACTAGTACTGTCATTATTCATTGAAGTATGTCTAAGTGGGTCTCAACTCAAGCGTCTCAACGCCCTTGCCGTTCCACTCTCCGTATCGAATGTCATTGTCTATTCAATTGTATCTATTGTATTTCAATCAGCAACTTTGTTACTTCGATTATCTGGCAGGTAATCGGATTTTAAGGATTCATTTTACCTGTTATCGTTGGCAAAAGTACGAAAAAGTTTAAATGTGACAATAAGGCCAATCATTGTCAGGTCAAGGCACCCGTTTAACGCTTCTTTGGTAACGAACATACCTACTAACAGACCCTGACTCGAACAGCTTCCTTTATTTATTCTGCCAAGTCACGTTTGGGGTTAAGTATAATATTTTTATTAGGGAAAAGATATCCAAAGAAATTGCAAAGAAACAAACACATTTTTTTTAAAATAGAATTAACGTTCCCCAATTTTTTTTACTAACATTTGCCAAAAACTGAATTACATTATAATGGTCGCATTCCTTTTCTCACGATTTCGCAATAGACTTTAGCATGAATCAATCAATTTTTTGCATTTAAAATCATTAATCTTGCACCGTAGGTTCTTGTGAATGTCAATAAGAAAGTACTTAGATAACTTTACGTCCACGGTATACGCTTGTTAAACGATACGCAAATAAAACCAAAATATTGATCCAGAGTTCGGGAACCTAAAAATGCAATAATATAAAAACGTATTTGCGCCCACGCTTTTGTACGGTTTGATGCCCTCGATATTAGTATCTGTTAAAAATAATGTAAGTCACTAAGAAATATCATATTACAAGAACATAAATTGACTTTCCTCATACTGACTCTGCTTGCTTGCATACAGCAGAAATTTTACAAGGATATCGGGTATCGGTTCTAGGGCTTCCTGGTATCTTAAACAGTTATCCGTACTGGTGTAAACCTGTCTTATTGCTCAATTATTCGGTTTTCGTTTACTGTAAGACAATTTTGGGGGCTTTAATTGGTATAAACAACTTCCTTTTGCATTGCTCACTTTTTATCCGATGTGAACTGGCTCCGAGAGATTTAAAAAAGTAGGTAGGTATATTTGACTTGTGCCATGCAATCAACATTGCAAGGCCCTCACCTTGGTCCACCATAAGTATTAATTCCTTCCGTTCATTCTTCTTAACAGCTTCAATTCTTGAGCGAGACATCAATGAATGAATACTCGATCAATTATTTACAGATTGACAATAAGTAGTGGAGTTCCACGTCGATTCCATTTTGTTTTTTGTAGCAGTATAATTATACGTCTACGAGCTAATAATGTCTCAATTCCTAGTACATTTCGTCGTATTCTTTAAATAAAGGTATTTCCGATCAATGACGTACGCAAACTACGCGTTAAGCTAAACCTATGTGAATCATAACCACTTTTTATTCATTTTAACCTGAGCTGGAAATTCCCACGAGTTTATAGCTTCAGGTTTCGATTTCCAGTTCATAGTAAAGCTTATTTAATGACCGCAACGGTTTGTTTTTATTTAGATTTCTGGATGGATTTTCAATTTAGCAATTTCGAGAATTACGATCGTCATCGGCAACATTTTTAATTTTTGGGCGTTTTGAATGCTTCAAAGAGACTTCCTATCCAAGAGTTTAGTGATTTATGTCATAAGGGTTTAAGTTTTGCTACTTTGTGCGGTACATTGGCGAGTCGTAAAAGGCTTTCATTAAATCATAGTGGGTGGTCGAGGTCGATTGTCGGTGGAAAACGGTTTTGCAGTAAATGTCCGGTGCTTTGGCGCAAAGCCAGAGTTGTATTGAGCTATAATGCTTTTACTATACTGTAGGTACAACTACGCGACTAATTAAATTGTACGGTATAAAACCTCCTTCTCTGCAAACTTTTTGATGAATTCCATTGTTACCCTATTCCATAATATGATTGGATTCTAGACATTGTGGCATCTGTGAGACTTTGAAAATAGCTATGCATGAGTTTCATTTAAGTATCTATTGTTAGTTAACGTTTATTCAAGCTGTAATTTTGACGCCGGGCTGATGTAAATCAAACTAAAATATGGTTATGGTAAAGTAACAAGAATCATAACGTCAAATACAGTATTGTTAGGCATTACTTATTTATTTTACAATAACTTTTTTTCTTTGTGTGGAGCTTGTTTTGGCAAGCTTTCAAGAAGAGTATAATAATATGAATGCTATATAAAAGGAAAGGAATATGTAAACCCATATCTTTATGAAGCATAATTATACCAATGATTCTGTTTTTACTTGGCATCATTGACATTTGTAATAATCAAGTTCGCGGTATCGATACTATAATATTATAAAGAGGTAAAAGTTTGTTAGTTTGTATGTTTGTAAGTTTATCCTCTACATACAAACAATCGTATTCTCCGAAAATACTCATCCAATTTGAAAAATTCTTTCACCAGTAGGAAGCTATGTTATCCCTGAGTGTTATGGACTAAATTGCATTATCATCAAATTAGGAATCCTTGAGAAAATTTATGCTCGTATGCATAAATCGCGGGCAAGGTGCTGGTTAATAAATAAAGTCGTATCAAATAGTCTATTATTTTGTAATGTTTTACTTAAAATAGCGTGTAATAGTGCAACGGGCGAGATCTGCAAGTCGATCACTGTGGCATGGCGCCGCTCACGCGTGGTCGCGGGGCCCATAGGAATGCCACTTGCCTAGCGTCCAGTCCCCGGTACCGTTGGGTAACATACAGTTTTTTAACATTAAAATAATTGTTTAAGCTTCCATTAGTTATGTTAATTTTATCTATGATTTGATAATTTATCACTTAATATTGGGAAATGTCAACCTAAAAAGGTTTAAAAGTGTACTAAACGTAACTTTTTGAAATGTCACCACGTCCAGTTTTGGATGTTCCATGTACCTAATACCTAAGACTGTTAGATTTAAAAAAGATATCTAATAAACTACAATATTTGGCAATTTAAGAGTCTGGTTTATCACAAAAGGCAACTGAAGGTAATGAATATATTGACCTTTCAGCAAATTTATTCATTGTTCGCTCAAATAAAAAAGTAAATAAAACGCATTGCAAACTCATTAAAAATCGAAACATCGGCTAAAGTCAGATATAAGCTATTTAATTACACTTGATACTGAACGCTCTGAATGTTTGTTTATCGCACAGAAGCGGCTATAAGTAGACAGAGGGTAATTGTTAGGAGTGTCTACGTTAGCAGGTAAGTGGAGACGGGGCGCGTTAATAGTAATACTACTTTCCTTTGCTCACAAGAGGAGGTGAACTATGATAGCATTTCAAGACTGTAAACGTGTCTAATACTACTTTAATACCGTGACCAGCGTAGGATTTGGTACTTCCTCCTTATTTGGAACCTAGCTTTTAAAGCATCGTGACTCATTATCATTTCTGTACAGTGAATGTTCATTTGCTTCGCCCTGTGGTTGGAAGGAATATCACATTCACCGACACTTTCATTTACTTTGACACTGGCAAGGACTCAATGGTCTTGGTCTTTCACCTTCTACTTTTGCGTGTCACTTTTAAGTCTTTAGAAATTGATGTTTCTAGATTTTTACCTACCTAGTAAAATACTAGGACTATTCATCAAAAATGATTGCTAACTCAGCATTTCGGCCCCACTGTAGGGAACGAATCAAACAGCATTGCTGTTTACGCAGCCGGGACTAGCTATGGCTTACCTATGACTCTCGGGTTACAGCATCAATACTGACACGTGGGTCTAAAATGGACGTACTTGTATTGTTTCATAGAAGAAGCTCTTATGGTACAGACAGCGTCATCAACTGCTTACCCCCTATGCGAAGAAATTTCAACGCGCGGGGGGTTAGCAGTTAACGTCGCTGTCTGTACTATAAGACATATTACAATTTTTTTTTCTAATGTCTGTCAAGAATCTTCGTTGTCGTTGGGACTTGTCACTCAGGCGCTAGGAAGAATCAGTCTACTAAATCATTCTGCAGTCTTCTTTCAAATACATATTTATATGGCTGATACTATTAAAATTATTGGTAAAAGGACTGTAGTATGTCTTTTGATTAGATTTATTTATTTTCTTGATGATTTATATACTCAATTCCATCAGGATTCATCAGATCTTTACAAAAACTTATAGGACCGTTGATGTCAGTTAATTGAAAAGAAAGAGAAAAAAAGTAACCTTATTGCCAGTAAGTGTACAACGGCACATTGCTAGACGTAGGTCAAGATTCTCTGCGGATTTTAGGTCAGATTTTTTTCGATTTTAGTTATAACAGAAGACAAATTACTTAATATCAATTCGCATTTGTATGTATTCGACATATCGCACATCCTAAAAACTTATTTAATTATTTAATAGCTGTTATTCTCTTAATACTAATTTAGTACATAATCAAGATACTTAATCTACATTTTATGTTTCTCAAGAGTCAAGAGTTTGAGTCTATTCATTATTAATTACTTACTGTAATAGTTGATGGTGTGAATGCCACATACCACGACTTTTATTGCTAACCAGGAATTTATTTACAACGTCGGTCGTAACCGAGCTTTTGTTATACAAATGTAATATAACAGTACCGCTGATAGATTCTGATTAACGTTCGACCATTGCACTCAGACCTGCAGATGCACTGGCTCGCAAAACATGGTTCAACTTTGCGCAAATAGCAACATTTTTTTTATTGCGAAGTATTTAATTTGTTAATGTCATGGTTCATAAATTAACAGAATAGCAACTATCTTTAAGAATCATGGGCCGAAAAATAGTTTTGGTAAATTGGATTTTACTTGCTTTGGATTCGATTGCTTTGTAATTTCCAGTTTCATATTGACTAGGAGGCCAAGTCTGCTATTTTTATAATTTCGTCATTCCAACCATTGTCATTTTGCTAAAAGTTCGTAATCTGCTAAATTCATAATGATCGGTCATTGGTCGATCGAATTAAAAGCAATGACGTTCTAATGGTAGGTCACTGATTAAAGGAACTGTCAAAATTTTAGCATGTTACCGCCTAAGTTCATTTGTCATTTTGTACGAGATTAGGTACCATTCTATATTATTTCTTTCAATGGCGTGTCAGTGGTTGACCAATGGAAAGTCATAATGACACCATTATATTAGTATATTACCAAACTTGTCAAAATCAACATTTATGAAATCAATGATAGACCATTCTGTTGTTCACACTATTGTTATAGCAGACTTGAGGCCCTGTTTAGGTAAATATGTAAAAAAATATTAAGACAACATCAAACCTTTTGGAACAATTTCCTAATCGTTCCGATACTTCGCTTTATTTGAAAAAAACATTATTTTCAAAAATATCTACCAGAGCTAAAGCATAAAACTTCGACGTGGGCAAAAACAATACTGCACATAAAGGTCCCAAAGCGAGTCCGCTTGTGTGAAACGAAGCTTGTTGTCGACTTGACGGTGCGAAAGGTTCTAAAATAAGTTATGGCTAATTCCTTACTTCAGTCGGTGGTGTGGAATGCAGCACGGCGCATTGTACTCACTTATCTAAACAGTCGAACCCTGGCTGGCCACTAAATGCTGAGCCACTAGTGGCACGCATGTGAGTTTGGATCATTCCTTATCATTTATTTCTATTTTCTGAGGTTTTAACTTATCAGTTACTTTGCTTATAGTATAAGTTGTATTCATAAGACGATGTGCGGTAGACAGTGAGTATTATAACAAAAAAAATCTTGTGTCAATACCGGTTTTTTCAGTAGTTTTTTGACCACGGGAATGTTTTCGTACGGCTATGTCGGTCTAAAGACAGTATTGATTAGGATATCCGCATTTTACCACGTAATACGTACCTATGCTACATGTACAGAAGCCAGCATATCAAGTTACAACAATCTGTCAAATTTCTTGGATAGATTTTCAACTTTATTACAAAAGTCTAAGGTTTATATTCAATTAGGCAATTTTGATAGTTTGGTATGGCTTGAAGTGGTGACGTCTGTACCACAGGTAACCACGGGTACGAGGTTTCTAGAGCTTGCTTCTAAATATTAAATACTAGCATCTGCCCGTGACTTCCTTTTTGTAGTCTTCAGAATTACAAAACTCCTAAATTAGGTATCCCACGGGAATACAAAACTGGGAAAAAAATTATCCTATTTGTTAAGCTGGATCGAAATCTAATTTCAGCTAAGCACCTAATTCCGTTCAGCCGTTTAAACCTGAAAGATTAACAGAGAAACATCTATTTACCGATCCGTACTTACAAACATTCACATTTACTATAGTTTAATAAGTATAAGTATAATAAAATAATTACTTAAGAAATAATAATATAATAATAAGGAAAGATTGTCGAATTATGGTGGGGCTTTTGTTATATGTTTAAAACTAAGCCTTAGGCATCCCATCCGCCACCAGAGCTGCATCACAGTATAAGTATTAGTACTTGGTGTCATTCAGCTCTTGATACGTAACGTTTCAATTAAAAGAGAATACAGATTTTTTTTAACTCAGAGTGACGCTAATTTATATTTTTAAGAGCAACGTTTAAATTATCGTCTTGTTAAGTCTTCTGCGTTCCTATAGTTAATAAAACTCATAAAGAGGCGTCAGAAACACTAACTGACATTGTTTCAATTTTCGTCACACAATCGACAGCAATTTGTGTGCTTGTCTATCTCAGATTGATTGACATAACTGCCCGACCGAAATTGCACAGCCTTTTCGTTCAATGCCCGTGAAGTTATTTTCCATTTTTCGCCTAACAATCGTTGTTTCAACGTTATTTCCATCAATATTTGAAGAGCATACTATCAACACAATAAAATATCGTTTTCCATTATCTGTGTACAACGAGCTATAAATTCATCAAGTTGATGCTCTAGCCGTCAATAAAGTGCTTTTCGTTGAAAGCAAAGGGTTGGGAGAATTGTTACCAGCGTAAGATGGCCCCCAAAACCAATTACGGTTTCGTTCAACCGTAAGGGCTCGCTATATTTTGAGAGGTCATGGTTACCTGGCTGTGTCAGTTGTATGAGCTTATGAATAGATCCAGCTCTTTGTTCAAGCCAGACTAATAATAAGGATACTGAAAATAGTGTGTATGGCTACGCTTGGTTGTGCGCACATAAATGACAAGCGCGTAAATATAAGCTGACTTTTAATTAAAGGCGGTGAAAGTACTTATGAATGCGGATAACTTAGGAAAAACCATGAAAAAAAAACAACAGTTTTTATTTTGTAGAGAACAGCTGATTTATTTTCATATTTCAGAGTTGGGCCTGCAATAAAATTTGTTCAGTTGTGATTAAAAGTCAGCCTAATAGACGAGATTTGGATTCAATTGCTTAGAAAAATATTCAGAGAATTTAAGAAGAACAGATAATGATTCACCAATGCCTTTTATTAACGCAGGGTGTATTGTCCAAAAACCTTTTGTGTTCCTACAACCATATTATCATAACTTTCTACATGCAACGCTTTATTGCTCGAATCTGTTTAACTTTTAGCTATTCACCTTTCATCTATTTAGTCCGTCTGGTCCATTGTGTCCTGCGTGGCTATATGATGTCGGTCTGTCGCCGTACATATGTGCCGGTCTATTGATTTAGCGAGGCCAACGACAGAGGGGTGTGATTCAAGCGTGACGCCTAGGTACGCAACGTATTCATTAGGGAATACTTCAATATTCAAGGGCATGTATTATGTATAACGATAGTTGTAGGGGTGGTCGGTTAGTCATGCCCGTTGCAAAAAGTGCAGTCACGCACCCTTTCTAACGTGTCAATAATGATGAATTGTACAAGTCACAGGCCATGCTTCTAGGAGCTCTTCGGATTGGTCTAGATGAGTAGTTGCTAGACATATGGAAAAAAGAATTTATGGTTTAGCAGAAAGATCAGTCAAAAATACCACGTTGTAAAATCATACTTCCACTCGTTCAAAGTTAGCAACTTATGATATTCAAAATCGATGTTTTGGTAGTCAAAATTACTTGGTAAATGTACAACAATTTAATAAATTGTTTTGAAAATGTTCTCTAAAAATGAGGTTTATTAATCCTCAGTTCGATGAACGGCTTATTATATATTTTCGACTAGTAAAACAGATCATCAGATGGGACTGGATCAGACTACCAGCAATAATTGATATCAGAATCTGATCTCCAACCAAGGAATTTATTGAATCTATGGATGAACAATCTGGTATACCTTTACCTACTAGTCAAATTCTTATTAATTTTTTGATATAAACCGTAGTAGTCGCACAAGTCGCTACAAGAAATTACAAAATAATTAGAACTGTTAATTAATAGTATTTTGTAATGAGTATACAGCTGGCCAGTTATGCTTAAAAACTGGCTGCTGTTGACAAAGGCTAAAGCTTTCACTAAAGTCTTGATTTATATTAATGCCGTGGAATACATTTATATAAGTATTTATATACTTAGCAAGGTAAGCGGATTTGACTTGGTACTCGTAGGTACCTATCAACTTTGTGCTTAACCTTTGAGTTTTAGTTTCTTTCGAATACCTCGTCTAATTTTAGAAACTCCGGATTTCTTTTAAATACCTGCATATTTTAAGTTTAATTTGTGCACTTCATGTGCTAACCTCAAATGTTGGTCTACATAATTGAGAACAGAAATTTTACTTGCCATTAATTATACAGCATGGGTGAATGTTTCCTAATTTAAGGCTTTTGCAGCTTTGTACCATCATGTCTGAGATGATCCAAAGATATATTGTTGTGTAATCAAATTAGAATGCTAGTTGAATAGAAGCACCTTTTTTTCAGTACAGTGTCGGACGTAAAGAATAGCACCATCTCATATCTTCCTTTCTTCACCAGAGAATGGGCAGCAGCGTTCTCTGTGTCTTTGTAACAACCATACTGCGATCACCAACCCGCCTGCCAAGCGTGGCGATTATGGCAAAACCCCTCCTTTAGGGGAGGCCTATGTCCAGCAGTGGACGTCTTTCGGCTGAAATGATGATGATGATGATGACCATTTTTTGTTATCTTTGAGGCCTTCTTCAAGATTTGTTATCTATACTAATTTATTGTTACAAAGAGGTAACATTTGTTTGTATAAGGAAATCACTGAAAGTAATGGTAGCATAAGGAACAAATTCACTGATAGAAGGACACTCTTGCCTAGTAGGTAGTGCCATAAGATATATTTTGTGGTGTAGGTACTTCCACCTTGATGAAGTCGCGGGCAGAAGCTATTGTTTTTAATATTATGTACTTACCTAACAATGCTTGTGTTCAGTCAGAGTTCAATATTCTTTTAAATGATATCTACGTGATTAGTTTAAACTTCACTCGATTCTGCAATTTCATGTTTAGGTCCTGCATTTTTGGAGTCGTTGATGTGAACTGTCTAATTACAAACCAAAGATTAACTTTAGATCATTAGGTTAAAACTACCACTATGCCAGTTTTTGCAAAAAGAGGTTCGAAATACAAAAACTGTTTCAATGGTTTAAATCTCGGTTTTGCAATAAGACGAAAAATGATTAACGACAATTGTATCTATATTTTTTGATTGGTTGCTAATTATAGTAAACTGTGCAGCGCGGAAGTATGAATGATGTTATGAAGATAAGCTACAGACATGAATCCGTATGTACATCTACATCATACATCATTATTACCGTTTTAATGAACATCATATCGGTGGAGAAACGTGTTGATTGATAAAAAAGATACGTTTTCACTTTCGCTAAGATCACAATTAAACAGTTATTTAAAAATGTCACGCCTGCATTGCCATGCCTTAAATTTAACTCGTTGGGAGTTGAATCTTTACACTTAATTGCAAAAACCTAGCCCCCCGGGAGCTTTTTCTTCGTATAAGATAGAAAGTAAAGATAAGTTATTTAAAACATTAATAAACTTACCGGAGTGTTCTGTTTATTTTTCCGCCCACTGATATACAAAACCCGCATTTGCGTGACTAGGATGTTCGCAATCGGGCGGTTATACGGCTTGTTCAAACACTGTCCAAACATACATGGGATATCAGTCGGTTTTATGCACTCATATTTTTAAACTTGCGATGTAGCAAGTTTTTGTATTGCACATGTACCAAAGCGGCACAGGCGAACCGGGTGGCGGCGCGCGGCGGACTGCTACTCGGGCCATCGGCCATACTCGTTCGGTCGCGCAGCGCGGCTCGGAAGCGGCCGGCGACGATGCGGGACGAGGGACCGTGAAAGAAGGGCCACAACCCGACTGCATTTTTTGTCCCGTCTAAGATTAGCAACAAACAATGTCTGGCTGGGACCATTCAAAGGGGTTCGGATTGGGCATAAGTGATGACACGCCGCTTTAGCGCTGCACTGAGCTCTTGCAATGGAGCGGATTTAAAGCCCTTATTACACTTAGCTAAATTTACTTGGCTACTGAATTTAGTAAAGTGTAATCGCATACAGTAAGTAAGTAGTAGTACTAAGTAGTGACTGAATTCAGTAGCGACTGAATGTAGTCCACTTAATTTAGCCAAGTGTAATAGGGGCTTTCTACCTGGGTTTTGGATAAAATTTGTGCGTATCTGATATTTAAACACTTACCTATTTACGCTAAATACCGTGCCAGTATTCATAGTTATGAGAGATGCTAACCAGAGTTCGTTCGGTTTAGGGTTATTTATACAAACAACCGTCTGGTTCGGAAGATTTAAGTTATTGGGCTTATTTATATTTAATATAAAGTATTGCTTTTTACGAATATAGGTAGGTACCTATAGTGAGGGGATACAAATGTGCTAGTGAAGTCGGGAGGTCGAGTGTGTCAGACTTCCGGGATTGCCGGCATGGAAGCCACGACGTTGTAATAGAAAACGTATTGCACAATTTCCTGATCTGTTGGAATAAGTAGTGCTAGACTGGATCGCATTTGAACTAGGTAGGTACGGTCAGCATCGTAAGTAGATTAACACTATTACATTTTCATATCCTCTAAATCTAAAAAGATTCAACAACAAATACGATGTAAGTAATACTTTGCAGTATTTCAGGTCATTGTCAAAGTTTATTTCATCTTGATTTTCTATCCTGTTCGTATTTCCTTCTGTTTAAGAATTATGAAGTGTTATCTAAATATTATCTAAATCTGAAGTGTTAATCGACTTTCGTTTCTGTCTGTACCTAAGTAAGGTACATTAAACAGTAAACATGCACTGATTGATTACTCGGTATTATTTTGTAAGCGCAATTTTGCTTATTCACAAAGTTTTCCACGTCTACCAAGTAGGTGAATAATAACAACTTACTCTAATAATAGATACTTACTATAAGTACATATATACGAACTATACTCATAGGTACTTACTTTTTATTTATAAAGTTATTTATTGTCTTCAATGAAAGCGAAGATAATATACATGCATACGTACCTATTTATATTTATGCAATATGGTCAATATTTTTTAATATTTATTCCACAACATTTTTAGTTGTATTTTTGTGGACTTGTTAGAATGTAATTTCTTAAACTTCGTCAAATAACACATAGATAATTGATTTTTGACGGCGATAGTAGATACCTAGGCTATGTAGGTAATTGTAGGTACTTGCTATGATCTCTGACAATAGGGTATTTTACCAAAAAAATCTAATTAGTCCGTCAGTTAGATTATCGAAAAATATTGGATAGGTACGTATTTTTTTGTTTTATCAAATCAATCAAAACTGACGAAGATAAAACGCATTAAAAATCATGACTGGGGGTTTGTGACGTCACTTCGCCAGTAAAAGTGTATTGACATAGTGATGTTATACGAGTTTTCGACGCACTGTATCGTCTTCATTTTTTGTTTACGTGAAAAAAGAAAAAAACGCTTCCAATATTTTTTGGAAATCTATCGGATGGACTAATTCGATTTTTTTTGGTAAAATACCTTATAGTATCGCTCTGCTTATTGTGTATCGCTCGCAATAGTCGCAATGTATTACGAGAATTGATACCACATGCCAATGGTATTAGATATGATAGACCGCAACTGACTCGCATTTCCTGCCGAACCGATGCGTTGGTACTTATGAGTAAAGTATCTATTATAATGTATGAGTGCTAATACATGGTACTGATTGCAACTTGATAATCGTTGATACATAGTTGCTTTTGTAGATATTATTTTATCGGTCAGCGTTCTTTTTTTGGGGGTTTTGTACGGGTATAAATATAACGACCACCAAAAACAGTAAATAATCACCAAAACTTAGTCACTAAATGACCACCAAAAATAGTAAATGATCACTAAATCTTAGTCACCAAATCTTAGGACCCTTAAGTCCTCCCTGGGGCGGATCCGACATAGGTAGTTAGGTTAGGTTAGAACTGTGACGTGTCTGTGACTGGCGTGTCGCCGTGGAGGTGGAGACGTTGTCGGATCATCGTTACATCCGTTTCGACGTCTCCGCCCAGACCACGGGCGGCCGCGGTTCATCGGCCCCGCAAACGAACGGTCCGCGATGGGCGCGTAAGCGCATGAACAGGGAACTTCTCGAGGAGGCCGCCATTGTCCAGGCCTGGTTCCGGGAGTCGGAGACGAACGGACCCGTCGACGTCGAACTGGAGGCGCTGTGGTTCCGCGGGGCGATGACGCAAATTTGCGACGCGTCCATGCCCCGAGTCCACGCACAGTCAGCAGGGCGCCAGGTGTACTGGTGGTCGGCAGAGATCGCACGTTTACGTGTTGAGTGCGTAGCGGTCAGACGCCAGTACACCCGATACCGGAGGAGACGTCGTCGGGTCCCGGACGAAGAAGCCGCGCTGTATGAGGTGTACCGCGCGGCTAAGAGGACTCTGTGTCTGGCCATCGGCGATGCGAAGACGCAAGCCAGGGAGGAGATGTTGGAGACCCTAAACCGGGATCCATGGGGGCGCCCATATCAAGCGGTTCGAGGGAAACTTCGGTCTGCGGCGCCCCCACTCACGGGGAGTCTCCAACCAGAGCTGCTGGAGGAGGTTGTCTCAGCCCTCTTCCCGGCACGAGCGGAGCATACTCCACCGCCGATGGCTTTGCCCACAGACGCAGAGTCCACAGAGGAGAACGCCATCAGCGTCCCAGAGGTGACACAGGCAGAGATGGGGGCGGCCGTGCTGCGGCTCCGGGCCAAGAACGTGGCTCCGGGGCCCGACGGGATTCACGGCCTAGCGTTGGCCCTCGCTCTGAAGGAGCTAGAGCCCCAACTTAGAGGACTGTTTACGGCGTGCCTTGAGCGGGGCCAGTTTCCCACATTGTGGAAATCTGGTCGTCTGGTCCTGCTCAAGAAGGCGGGGCGCCCTGCGGACTCTCCGTCCGCGTACCGGCCCATAGTGCTGCTGGACGAGGTGGGAAAGCTGTTTGAGCGGATAATCGCAGCCCGCCTCGTCAGCCACTTGTGCGAAGAGGGGCCGGACCTGGACGAGAGCCAATATGGCTTTCGGCATGGGCGCTCCACCATACACGCTGTATCGCGGGTTAGAGTCCTGGCGGAGGAAGCGGTGTCCCGGGGCGGGGTGATGTTGGCGGTGTCCTTGGACATCTCCAACGCCTTCAACGCCCTGCCCTGGAGTTGTGTACGGGAGGCACTCCGGTATCATCGTGTGCCTTCCTACCTCCGCCGCATAGTTGGGGCTTATCTGTCCGAGAGGTGTGTCACCTACGTGGGACGTGATGGCGAACACCAGCGCCGCATGTCGTGCGGTGTTCCACAGGGTTCCGTCTTAGGACCGCCCCTGTGGAACATCGGGTACGACTGGGTGCTGAGGGGCGAGCTCCAGCCGGGCGTGGACCTGACGTGTTACGCTGACGACACGCTGGTCACGGCCCGGGGGAGCTCGTACAGGGAGGCAGCGTTGCTGGCGACGGCTGCGGTCTCACAGGTGGTGAGCCGCATCCGGCGCCTCGGCCTGGAGGTGGCCCTTAACAAGTCGGAGGCCGTGATCTTTCACGGTCCTCGGCGGGCGCCGCCGCCGGGATCACACATCGTGGTAGAATAGCTGTCGAGTCCACCATGAAGTACCTTGGATTGGTGCTCGACAGCCGATGGGATTTTGGCCCTCATTTCCAGCGGCTGGCGCCCAAGTTGTTGGGCGCGGCTGGGGCGCTATCAACGCTGCTTCCCAATCTGGGGGGCCCGAGCGCCGTCTGTAGGCGGCTTTACGTGGGGATCGTGCGATCGATGGCCCTGTACGGGGCCCCGATCTGGGCGGCAGACCTGACGGCCGGAAGCATCGCCGTGCTACGAAAGCCGCAGCGAGCGATAGCCGTCAAAGTCATCAGGGGGTATCGCACGATCTCCTACGAGGCGGCTTGTGCACTGGCCGGATCCCCGCCCTGGGACCTGGAGGCGAAGGTACTCGCGTCACTGTACCGGTGGCGCGAGGAAGCGCGGGCGCGGGGCGAGCGACCGATGCAGCGACACATGGAGTTGCGTCGGTCTCAGCTTCGCGAGGTCCTGGTGGCGGAATGGCGGGACAGGCTTTCGCGCCCTACCGCCGGCCTCGCCATCATCGAGGCGGTCCGGCCAGTGCTCGAGCGCTGGCTCGGGAGAAGGCACGGCTCCCTGTCGTTTCGGGTGACGCAGGTGCTCTCGGGGCATGGTTGCTTCGGGAAGTACCTGTGTCGCATAAACAGGGAGCCGGACGCCCGGTGTCACCACTGCGTCGACTGCCGGGAGGACACGGCGCGGCATACGCTGGCGGAATGTGCCGCTTGGGAGGGGCCGCGCCGTGCCCTCGTCTCAGAAGTAGGCAGTGACCTGTCGCTGTCGGCCGTGGTAGAGTCGATGGTCGACAGCGCAGAGTCCTGGGACGCGGTGGTTTCCTTCTGCGAAAGTGTCATGTCGCAGAAGGAGGCTGCGGAAAGGGAGAGGGAGATCTCAACCTCCCACCCTGCCCGCAGCAGGCGCACCGGGCGTCGGCGAAGGGCGGATAACGCCCTCTTCCGGCCCCCCTAAATGGGTCCAGGGGCGGCAGACTCGGGGACGTCTGTCGCCCCCCACATACACCAGGACCCGAGGTGGCGGCGCGTAGTGTTCCACGCGCGCCCCTCTAAGACGTCCGGGGGGGAGTCTAACACCTCACTCCCCCCCCTGACCCGAGAAGTGGCCCGCTGCAGCGGGCCGGCACCAGCCGGGGGTTGCGGAAGTATCTCCAGTTCCCGCGACCCCCGACGTAGGTGTGAGATGGAACACCGGGGTGGTTTTTAGTCAGTAAGAGTCTGACAGACCCCTCCGCCCGCCCCAGGGCGGAGGACATCCATGAGGATTTTCCACCCCGTACCAAAAAAAAAAAAAAGGTTAGAACTGTGACCCCCTACGAAGCCAGAACCAAATCGCTTTTTACAATCAAACTCATACATTTCTACAATACTTTGGTTTAATGTTGGTGATCATTTACTATTTTGGAGGTCATTTACTATATCTGGAGGTTCGTTAAACATTAAAATGGGGTTAAATGTTGGTGATCATTTACTATTTTTGGAGGTCATTTACTACATTTGGAGGTTCGTTAAACATTAGCCTTTTTCTACTATAGATAGCGCACAAAGTCCCCTGACACTTAACCATTCGGGGAGAGTAGAGTTAATCATCATCATCTACCTATCCTCTGCCCAACTATATTGGGGCCGGCTTTCGGTCTAACCGGATGTAACTGAGTACCAATGTTTTACATGGAGCGACTGCCTATCTGACTTCTTCAACCCAGTTTCTGGGTAACACGATACCCTATGGTAAGACTGGTTGTCAGACTCTCTGACTTCTTACTATCCATAAGGACTGCCAAAGATCTATGAATGACAGCAGGCACCAACGGCTTTACGTTTTTTCCGGGGCACGAACGGATGGTTTATCATTTAATAATCTTTTCTTTATTCATATAGTTACAAGTGATACCGAACGGATCATGGGCTAAAACAATCACAATGTGGGCCCCGGAAAATGTCCAGAGACATCGTGGCTTGCCCAGGCAAAGATGGCGAGATGAGCTTGATGCTTACAGAAGGGCATTGGTCTACACTAGCTCTAGATAGAGAGGGTTGGCAAAGAGAAAGGGAGGCCTTTGCCTTGCAGTGGGACAATACAGGTTGAAAGTAAATAGGTATTTAAGGAGTCATTGTAGGTAAGTACTACTTCACTTGATTTGGAGGGAAGTGGAAAATATGTTTTTCTTACTCCTCCGCTGTTCTTTTCTGATTAATTTCGTTGCGGGATCCAAGATAGTTGAATCGTTTCTCTGGGACTCGTCGAGCTTCATTGCTCTGGCGCTTTTCTGGTGGTCGCCACTGTTGATTCTGGCTTACAGGATTTACAGTGATTAGGGAATAGTGTGGCGGGCTTGTACCATTAAAAAAAAAAAAAAAAAGTACTTCATCTATCTAAAGAATTCGATTTTGCCTCTTAAAGCTCTATCCACACATACCAGGGACGTGCCCGGGACGGGGACGGCCCGTGGCCGTGCTAAGACAGTGCATCCGGGTCCCGTCTGGGACTTTTTGTTCACGAACGTCATGGACGTGACCGCACCGTGGACAGGCCGCGACGTTCCATCTGTACCCCTCAGTCACCATTTTATTAGATATATGCGTACCGCTTCCGTTAAAAAGTCGTCATTATTTTTTTTTTAAATATGCGCAACGTGCTTTGTAAATATAGTTTTTTTTTTTTACAATTAAATAGGCTTGCGTTTGACCGCAATTCAGCTGATCGTAAGTGATAATGCGGCCTAAGTTGGAACACGCTTGCCTAAGATGAACCGGTTCACTCGTGCCTTAAAGATACCCAGATTATACTTATCAGGGAACAGAGAGGCGGGCAGGGAATTCCACAGTCTGGCAGTTCGCACAATAAATGTGGAGTCAAAGTTCTTGGTTCGAGACCGTGGAACTTCAACCATATAGCGGTGACGCTTCGCCGTATCTCTGCTCGTCCGATGATGGAACGGGGATGGGGGAATTAAAAAATTGTGCAATTCCAAAGCACACTCTCCGAAGTCCCTCCCTCCCTCTCCGTCAAGGCCCGGGCCGACGCCGTGACGTGCACGGGTACGTCACGGCGTCCGCACGGGCACTGAAGCTCCGTCGCGTCGCCGGCCCGGACACGGACGTGTGTAAGCGAGTTCATATAAAATATACACAACTATATTTTTTCACGGCCACGGACCGTCCCCGTCCCGGGCACGGCCCTGATATGTGTGGATAGAGCTTAACTCAAGGGTGGTGTTAACATAGCCCTTATCTTCGCTATAGACGTTTAGCAGTAACGGATACATTAAATAAAAATACTTACAATATTCAGTAGCTATCGAATATTAAACAATATTGTTTTACAATAATAAAACAGACTGAAGATGAGATGATCGTAGTTATGAGAACGCGTGAGAAGGTTTATCAACAAAATACCTGCTAGGTACGTATATGAGATGTGACAGTCTGATAAGATAAATAGTATGTATTTAAGTGTGTATTAATTGAATAATTAAATATAATAAGTTATACTAAACATATATTATAAATAATACTAATACTAAACTATACTATTCTAAATAAATCGTCCGCGTGTATGTGTGTTAACGCGGATGCAGACGAAGTTGCGGATTAAAAAGTAGCCTATGTCCTTCCCTAAGGATCAAGCTATTTTCATACCAATTACCATCAAAATCGGTTCAGCTGTTTCATCATGAAAGCGTAACAGACAGAGTTACTTTCGCATTTATAATATTAAATAGTATAGTATAGTATGGATAGTATGGATAGTATGGGTAGTATGGATAGTATGGATAGTATGGATAGTATGGATGGTATGGATAGTATGGATTAGTATGGAGAGTATCGAAGTATGGATTTACAAACAAACATTTATAAAACTACTAGCTGACCCGTCAAACGTTGTTTTGCTTCGTATCACCTAAGCTTATAAAAAATTGCCTACGACCTATTCTCAGACCTACCAAATATACACAAAAAATTTCATAATAATCGCCAAGCCTTTTCGGAGGAGTTAAGAAAAATATATATATTTTTCGATGCCTAATTGTATTAGTTTTTATTTTAATAGGTACCTATAGGATTTCTTTTTATTATTCACATACATAGTAAAAATAAAAATAAAAATTAAACTCAAAATATACATGGTGGAACATCGTGAAGCAAACTTTAATGGTTCAGTTTATGATGAGACCCCCCCAGCGTCCCATACAAAAGTGCAACAACTACACAAAATGGATGGAACAGCAGTGCATTTGTATGTTATTGCTGGGGACTTTTCGAATCATACCTATACTGAAACTGAATCCATGAACTGAAGTGCCATGAACTGAAATGAACTGAAGTAACGCGACTTCTGAGTGTGTTCTGTGGGGCCCTGGGTTCGATTCCCAGGTCAGGAAATGTGTTATTGAAAAAAGAAAGAAAGAAAGAAAGAAAAACGTTTATTGACACAGACCATGTGCACACAAAAACAATTTAAAAAAAAAAGGTAAAAATACAGAAATAAATAAAAAACATTATTGTGTACCCCACGGCTGCGCCAAACAGGCCCAGTTCAGCATAAAATGCCAGACCACTTGTGCCTGACGCTGGTTTTCAACTGGACCTTTGGGTGTGACGTATAACGGATGTAAACCAGTTTTATGGAACTAAGTCGATAAATAAATAAAAGTATTGGGTAATAAATTATTGGGTTTTTCTATTAAGAAATTCTCGGTAACAACCCGACGTTTGGAAATTGGCGGTGTAACACCCTGTGCCTTGGAAAGCACGTAAAGCTGTTAGTCCTACGCCTGAAGAGCAGGTGCCCTCCACCTGCGTTTGCACACACACTTGTGCACTATAATATTTTCTGCGTACTGGTCTCCATATTGACACTTGCCGCCGCCGTGACCGAAATTTGGTTGGAAGCAAGGGCGTCGCCAAGGGGGGGCAGGTAAGGGCAGTTGCCCCCCCCCCCTGCCCCTGACTTTATTTGAAATTCATACTTTTCCTTTTTTACTATAACTTAAATACTGTTTTATAAAATACTTATTGTTTTCATAGAATTAGCTGAAATTCAATATTTATTATTTTTGTTATGACTTGTATGTTAGTTGTCAACATTGTCAACTGTTAGTTATTTTTGTTCGTTTTGGCTTTTGGCATAAATAACTTAAATTATTTTCATTAATATTTAATTGTATTTTATATATAATTACGATTGTTACTAAATAACTAAACTATATTTATAAAATTCTTTACGCACTCGTGATTTTATGAAGGTCTGATATAACTGGCAGGCTACACTTAATTCTGGCTGGTTTTACTTGTCAGTCTCGAGTCTCTGAATACCAACCTCCTGCAGCTAACCAATGACAAATCAACGGATTACTCACTTTGGAAAGCGACAAGAAATCTAAAAAGGCCGATTATACAAATACCGCCCATCAGAGATTGTGACGGAAAATAGGCCATAAGCAATGACCAAAAGGCGGTAAGGTTTGCTCAACACTTAGAAGAAACTTTTCAACCTAATGAAAGTTCGATTGAAATACTTGAGAGTACAAATTTATCACAAAACCAAAGAATTAACCTAGTGACTCCTAAAGAAGTAATGAGAGAAATTCAAAATAATATTAGCTCGGAAAAGTCTCCAGGTTACGACCTCATTACAGGTGAAATTCTAAAACACCTCTCGCGCAAAGCCATAGTAAAGCTTACCAAGCTTATTAATGCTGCATTTATGCTAAAACATGTGCCTGAGTCATGGAAGGTTGCTGAAGTCATTATGATTGCAAAGCCTGGGAAACCACCCCATGAAGCATCATCATATAGACCTATTTCTCTGTTGCCCGTGTTATCAAAACTGTTATTGAAACGGTTAAAACCAATTATAGAAGATAAAGGCCTCATTCCAAACCATCAATTTGGCTTTAGGGAAAAACACTCAACAATAGACCAGGTACATAGAATAACTAATATCATTGAAAAAACGCTTGAAAATAAGGAAGTTTGTGCCACTGTGTTTTTAGATGTCGCGCAAGCTTTTGACAAAGTATGGCATAAGGGTCTAATATTCAAGCTCAGACGCATGCTACCAGAATTTGCAGACATCCTAGAGTCGTATATAACTAATAGAATGTTTAGGATACGGCAGGACGACGCATATTCCGAGCTAAAACCTATAAAAGCGGGTGTACCTCAAGGAAGTGTGCTAGGCCCAATTTTGTACTTGTTGTACACCTGTGACATCCCAGAACTGGAGAACAACACCATTGCGACTTTTGCAGATGATACTGCAATTATGGCCACCGGATCAAGCCACAGAGAAGCAGTAGAAAAAGTTCAACTAGCTGTGAACAAAGTTTATGACTGGACACAAAAATGGAAGATCAAACTGAATGAGTCAAAATCAATTCACATTGACTTCACGAACAAACTCTTGGACTATCACCCAATCTACATAAATGGCATGCAAGTGCCTTATGCTAATACAGTCAAATACCTTGGCATAACTCTCGACGCCAAATTGCGTTGGAAAGCTCATGTCAAAAAGAAAAGACAGGAACTCGACATACGTTATAAAAGTATGTATTGGTTTCTCGGAAGGAAATCCTGTCTATCAATACAAAATAAAATAACTATATACAAGCATATTCTAATGCCAATTTGGACGTATGGTATCCAACTTTGGGGCTGTACTAAACAAAGCAATGTCAAAATAATCCATCAATTTCAAAATAAAGTACTCAGGGATGCTGTTAATGCACCCTGGTACATTAGAAATGACGACATTCACCGTGACCTTAAAATGGAATCCGTCACCAACATTATCCAAAAATTTGCTGAAGCCCATGAACACAGACTTCACCGACATGTGAATGTTGAGGCAATTCAGCTGCTAGACAACACAGACTTAGTGCGTAGGCTAAAAAGAACTAAACCTTTTGAATTAGTGTAGTGTAGTGTGTGTGTATACATATAACACATGAACATAGTGTTTCTATATATTATATCAGACTCTAAGAAAGTGCTACGGACTTGTAAAAAATTCCATATGGACACTATTTTTAGTTTTAGTTTGTCACGTAACATATTAAGTCAGAGATAAATTGCTTATTAGTCTTTTAGGCTAATCGTAATTAATTATTAAGAATTTAGTTCTTATTAATACAGTACAAAAAAAAAAAAAAAAAAACTTGTCAGTCAGATGGAATGATTATATGGCGGCAAGAAGAAAAATCATATTTAGAAATATGAAAATTCGCAAGAAGCAGACTATATAAGGCGCGCTGACAGAGATCAGTCAGTCGAGATTTGGATTCTAACTAGTAACATCTTAAAACTTCAAGGTCTTCTGAAGACGTCCTGGCTGGATCCGCCTGCGCTACTTACCTGCCTGCCCTTGGGTATCCTTTATATATTGCGTTTTAGGCTAGACTTTTTATATTATTCTGTGTTTTTACTCGATTCATTTACTTTTACGTAACGTGTTTTACGTTTTTTTTTCTTTGTTGTCCGAATTAAAGTTTTATTATTTATTTACTTTTAAGTATTAAAATTTGACATGTGCAAGTCTACTTAGTCTTATATTAAATAGGACCTAGTAGATTTGTTACACCCTATCTTCCATCTCTCCCCCCCCCCCTAGGCCATTAGCCGGCGATGGCTGGCGACGCTCTTGGTCGGAAGACATTTTTCTACTGATACAATAGTTATTGTCATGATATCCCTTCCACCTTTCTCCCACCAATCCCTTGTAGGTATACTTAATCAATTATCTCATAGTCATTATCCTTTAGGTAGGTACCCCCTCTCCATTCCACTTTTAATTTTTATAACAATATTAATTCATTGTATTATTTGCAAGACGCAAATTAGCTCTAGGATAAACCCCATCAGGGAATGCGCTGAATTTTCAATCATCGTAAAATAGCAACATTATGAGTTAAGGTTGTTAAAATCGTAACTACTGCTTTTAACTCGGTTTAGTTATGTACTTACTCATAAAATCCCACAGATTATAATCTACTTATATTATACGTATAGAGTATAAATTATTCTCCATCTTGTCCCAGTTCTGTCCATTAATATCATGTTATAGTCTAACTATGTATGTCATCTTACTTGCGCGGGCGCAGGCTGGCTCTCCATCTCAATTATGTAACCTACAAGTACAAGGTCAATAGAATGCGGAACTGTTCAATTATTTTCGACTTACTCCACCCATCCATTAAAACCATCTCTCTTATTTTGGTGGGCTATTATTAGTAATAAAACTTTGTATTCGCTCGCGTAAGATGCTTTGGAGCAATTAATTATTGATGCCTATATATTAGCGCTTAGGTAAGTTTATTACTTACTAGCTTTTGGCCGCGACTTCGTCCGCGTGAACGTCGGTTCTCGCGGATGCAGGCAAAGTCGCTGATTAAAAAGTAGCCTATGTACTTCCCCAGGGTTCAAGCTATCTTCATGCCAAATTTCATTAAAGTCGGTTCAGCCGTTTTATCGTGAAAGCGTTACAGACAGAGTTAACTACTTTTGCATTTATAATATTTGTACGAATAATATTTCTTTTTTTTTTAACTATTAAATAGGCTTGCGTTTGACCGCAATTCACCTGATCGTAAGTGATAATGCGGCCTAAGTTGGAACACGCTTGCCTAAGATGAACCGGTTCACTCGTGCCTTAAAGATACCCGGATTATACTTATCAGGGAACAGAGAGGCGGGCAGGGAATTCCACAGTCAGCAGTTCAGGCAGTTCGCACAATAAATGGATGGATTGAACGTAAGTGACTCTATGCGTTGAAATAGAAACTGTACGCAAACTCTGTTCAAATCTCTGTTAAAATCTCAAATGAGCTAACGGTGAGCTGTCTGTGCTGTAAGGTGACTCATTCCACTTATTGCTAGAAATTGACCGCTGACATCATCTAAATTCACAGAGGGGTTTTTTTTACAGAATAGCACTATTGTTTATGGTTATTAGCTCATTGGGTAATCAACTGCGAGTGAACAAAACCCCTATCCTAAACCAGGCCTGGGATGATATTCTGACATCATGTTGTTTTCGTAAAATGTTTGTTGACCTGTTGGACGTAATGTACAAGACCCTATTAAATTGTATAGTGTCAGAGATTCGTAGTAACTTGACGAATACCTATTACTTAGCTCATGTAACGACTTTTCTTAACATTGTGTTGAGTTTTTGCGTCCATCACTCCTTTTAAAGGCATCCTGTAAAATAAACTTTTTATGAATACAGAGTGGGTGGCATCTGAGGACGAGCTCGTGGCTAAGTAAAAACCGCACACATCGCTCGGTATAAGGTTAAGTTACGCTTGCCGCGGTCGTGCTGTGGATGGGTGACCATCCATTTCATACCGAGTTCCCTCCTTGCCTCAGATAGCACGTAAACCGTTGGTCCCAGCTGTCATTTGTAGATCTTTGGCAGTCGTTAAAAATAGTCAGAGGCCAGAAAGTCTGACAACCAGTCTTACTAAGTACAACGCAGACTCAAACTCAAACTCAAAATCATTTATTTCAATTAAACCATTTACAGGTGCTTTTGAATTGTCAGAGTCAGTCAGTCACAAAGTTGAAGCTAGTTGCTCGTTCCAAACAGTAGGTTTCTATGGAGAAGAACGAGCAAGAAACTCCATGAACACTCTTTTAAAATCAGTTAAATTTTACAAATTTAGGTTACATCATTCATGTTGAATCTAAGGGTACAATGTGAGAACAATGTAACACGTCTTGCATGTTAAAAGAGGTCTAGAGAAAAATATAGTTATAATAACAATTCAAACCAAAATTTAAAATAACCGAGGCAGCTAAGAGATGACCAGTCCCAACCGACGGCGTCCGTTCACGAACATGACGCACGGATCGGCACCATTTAGCTCAACCATTTTGAAGGGAACCGAATGATCCAACACATGCGCCACCGGCAGCGAGACATTCAAGTGAGCATGACTCTCCCAACCGCCAGGGCATATTCAAGTCAATGAGAGGTATACCTCGTAAATGGTAGCTTTAAAGAACATAGTGCTCACATGTATGTGCTACGAAAAATTATATAATACTAACACATTGAGTTTATACAATGCAAAGATAATATAGATCTACATCTTCAGCAGCTCCAAAAATTGTTACAAATGCTAATCAATTAATCTATGAACCCTTATGGCTGTGGAGCTAGACCAGCATCCAGCCAAGCATTTTTATCAGTGATGTAATCACTCAACTTATAATATGCTCAGTTGCATAGTGTGCGTTTAATACAAGACTTAAATTTTGTCTCATTTAGTTGAACAATGTGGGGAGGAATTTTATTGTAACACTTTAAACAGTACCCCATGAAAGACGAATCTACTTTAGCCAGTCTGAAACCTGGTTGAACTAGTTGGTCCCTATTTCTAGTATTATAATTATGTCTGTCACCTCTTTTATCAAAAAGATGCAGATTTTTTCTAGCGTACATGATGTTTTCATAGATGTATTGAAGGTGGTTCACAAGGCACCGTCATTATGTTAATTTCCTTAAACAGTTCCCTTAGAGAATCGCGCATACGCAGATTGTAAATGGCTCTGATGGCTCTTTTCTGCAGAATAAAAATAGAATCGATGTCTGCAGCTCGTCCCCACAATAAAATACTGTAAGACATTATACTATGAAAGTAACTAAAATAGACCAGTCTCGCGGTATCCACATCAGTAAATTGCCGGATCTTTCTGACAGCATATGCTACCGAACTTAGCCGTCCTGCGAGAGATGTTAAATGAGGACCCCATTGTAGCCTTGAGTCGAGCGTCAATCCCAGAAAAACGGTTTTATCGACGAATTCCAGTTTCTCTTTATTCAATACTATGTCACACTCACTATTTTTGACATTTGGCAAAGCAAATCTGATGCACTTAGTTTTTTTTCCATTTAATACTAAATTGTTAGCCGTGAACCACTTTTGTACCTCCAGTAAGGCGTTATTTACGATGTCAAGATTTTGAGCCCGTCTATTTATTTTAAAAATTAATGACGTGTCATCGGCAAATAACACCATTTGTGGTTGGTTTTTGAATAACCGGGGAAGATCATTAATATAAACTAAAAAGAGGAATGGACCTAAAATTGAGCCTTGTGGAACTCCCATTTGTACTTTTAAACCATGTGAATTCACCCCGTTTATTTGATCTTGCTGCTGTCTATCATTTACATAAGATTTCACTAAACTAAGCGCAAGTTTACCTAGTCCGTAATGCTCAAGTTTCATAATTAATGTCTCGTGATTTACGCAATCAAATGCCTTGGAGAGGTCACAAAAGATTCCTATGGCATCTTGTGCCTCTTCCCACGCAGTAAATATGTGTTTTAATAAAGTGACACCGGCGTCAGTCGTACAACGCCCTTTGGTGAAACCATACTGTTGATCGTGTAATATGCCATTTGTGTTAAAATGAGCAAGCATCTGATTAAGCATAATCTTTTTAAAAACCTTGCTGAAAGCCGGCAACACGGACACGGGTCTATAATTGTTAGTATCTTTACTATCCCCGGATTTGAAAAGAGGTTTGACCTTACTAAATTTCATTAAATCTGGGAAAACACCTTGGTCTACGCACATATTAAATATTAAAGCCAAATAAGGTGCTATTGTTTCTATTATAGATGTACAAACTTTAATAGACATACCCCACAGATCTTCAGTAAATTTTATTTTGATTTGCCGAAAAGCTTTTAAAACGGTCATGGGGTCAATATGTTTAAATTGAAATTCTACCGGGCAGCCTGGAACGTTCGCTTTTAATAACGCAATTGAGTCGTCAGGTGAGGAATTCAAAGCTTCCGTGGTTTTGATTGGTATGCTAGTAAAGAAATTTACAAATTCACGAGCTACTTCTATGTTAGAGCTTACGGGACCATGTGATGTCTCCAATGTATATTCCGCGTTACGAACTTTTTTCTTGCTAGTTTCGTTATTTATAACTTTCCAAACTGTCTTTATTTTATCGTCTGCCGATTTGATCTTGTTACTAATGTATAGCGCTTTCGCTACCTTGCAAGTATTTCTAAAAGTTTTAGAATAAGTAGCAACATACTTGTTGAAAGTTTCAGAGTTAATATAAGGCTTAAGGCCATACAGCTCAAACAGTCTTTCTCTACTTTTTCTAATACCCTTAGTTGCCCAGTCACTAAATATAAACTTAGGGCTAATATATTTCGCCTTTTTTTCAAAATTTTTATTGAATTCAGTTTCGACCACAGAAAATAAATCATTATACAATTTATTTGCATCGTTGTTATAGTGGTCCAGAGTATTTAACTTATTATTTAGAGTTTTATTAAATTTATTTAATTTACCAGTTGTTATTGGTCTAAATTTTATTTGCACTTTTGTCGTAGGCATTTTGAACATAAATGTTACCGTTTGACCGCTATGATCTGATGGTAAATAATTAACAATAGCTTTATCTACATAGTCGCAATCGCAGAAAATGTTATCGATGCAGGTAGCAGTAGTTGGAGTTACCCTAGTAGGCTCCATGAAAACATTCGACAAATTAAATGATTTAAAAAGGCTTAATAATCGACTACTATTCAAATTATTTTCTAAAACATTAATATTGAAATCACCACAAATAATTGCGGGTTTGCTACACGTTGCAAGTTTCGCTAATACATCTTCCATTACAGACTCAAATAAATAATAGTTTTGGTAGCTTGGGGGTCTGTACACGCACACCATAATATGCTCATCCAGCTCGACACAGGAAAGTTCGATGCAATGTTCAACCGATAGGCCAACTATGTCATTTCTTTCTTTATATTTTAAACAATCTTTTAATAAGATCAATGAGCCTCCACGCGACATAGCTTTGCGATTAAAACAACTGCCCACACTATAGTTTTCATAGTTAATTAGCATTTGGTAATCCTTTAACCAATGTTCAGTAAAACAAACAATGTCAAACATGGTTTTTTCTAAAAACATTTCAATTTCTAATAATTTGGATGAAATACCTTGAATGTTTTGATGAAATAATTTCAAGGAATTCTGCTGTTTCTGCAACTTAACTTTTTGAGAGCAAGAAGGTACCTTGTTGTTTGTAGGTTTAACTATATTGTTATTGGTACCTTCTGTTGTCTTACAAACTAGTTTAAATTATTATCCGGAGTTTGACCACGGACTTCAATGATATCAGGTAGTGAGTTCCTACCACTTGTGCAACTCGCATCAATAGATGGCTGGTCCATAATGACACATGGGTCCTCCTTCGTACAGTTTGTATAATTATGTATAGCAGTGCTACAATCATTCTGGGTCACCACCTTATTATTAGTATTATTACTAATTGATGTGGAGCTAATAACACAAGACTTCGACATACTACTTATGTCTGAGTTAATACTATAAGCTAATAGCCGCGCTATTTGATGTCTAAACCTAAAGGGCAGATACACAGTATCCCTAGTAGATTTTAATTTTCCAACAAAACTGTTGGTGTCAAAAAACATAAGCTTGTCACTATAGTGACTTACTAGCAGTTACTGGGGGTCCGATAGGCAGTCGCTCCATGTAAAGCACTGATTGGTATTCAGCTGCATCCGGTTAGACTGGAAGTCGGCCCCTAACATAGTTGGAAAAAGGCAGACTGAAGCCTCAACAACAAAATATTTAATCAGTGATAAGCAAACATGTAAATGTGCAACAACCAGACAAACATATATCACCACAAACAACACTTTGTGATTGTTAAAGGATATACTTACATGGGTAATTTCAACGCAATCACACAGCTATTAGCAATAAAATTTATATTTAACAAAAAAAACAACATATAACTCAGAAATAGCCTCAATCAACAAACAAAACTAGGAATCCGCAATTTATGTTATTGCTGGAGGATCCGTATAAGGAATATTATAATCTCCATGGTCCTTGGTACTGGCTACTGAGTTATAGTGGCGTATAATATTTGTCGCCCAACTACCCACGTAGTTAAACACGATAATATCTTAAGGCGCGTGCACTGCACTAGCCGTTTTTTGTTCAGTTTTTCGGACCTAAATACTCTATATTCAAAAGAAATATCAACAAATAAAAAATAGATTAAATTTCTACATAATCTTGACTCCAAAATGGTAGATCTGATTTTTGTTTACGAAGTATAGTATTTAACTAATCTCCTCACAACGAAACACACAGAAATGAGAAATAATTATTGAAAACATGCATCTTCTCGGCAAGTAACCATTAATTATATTTTTTACTAACGCTAATGGATAGGCAATTTATTAATGAAAACTTTAGGTAGAAGTTTTTTTTTCAAAATCATAAAATGTGATTTTATAAAGATTTAATTCTAAAATCTGAGCGTATTCGCTACTGTAACTCTTGCGCGGCTCAGAGGGAACGAATGCTCAAGGTTATTTGCTCAGGGTACCGCCTTAAAGCCCAGGCTACTTGTTAGCAATGTTATTACACGTAACTCTGTCAAGAAACGCCTAACCCGACAGTTGGAATAGTTTCATGTAGAACCTAATAAATACCGCAAGAAGAAAACTATTATCTTGCAACTTAGTTTACGGTGAAGTTGAATGGTTGAGAATTAAAGCGTAGTGGACATGTTCTTGGTAAATAATCATATAGATACACTGTACAAGTTGCATTTATTAGTTGTATCGATAGGTTCATGTCATCTGAGTATTTATGGCTTATATTTTTGATTTGTGTGGCTAGTGTGAATGAACTATTTACTTACTACATAAATAATAAATAAAGGTTAGAATAGATAGAGCGATTTTATAAGCGTTTTTCTTTTTGTCGTGAACTAGTGAGTATATTGGGTTTTTTCATTATACATTTCACAATAACAGCCCATAGACATGACTTAGCATCATCATGTCAACCTTAAGTAGCCCATGGCTGGGTATGAGTCTCCACTAAGGAGGTGTTCAGCCGTAAAGGCCATGCATGCTTAATCGATGCATGTTGGCGATTGCAGCAGCTGTTATGGTACTCAGAAGGACGCTGCGGCCAGCAGCCTTTGGTCAATATCCCTCTGTCACCTTCTACGACACCCACGGGTAGAAATGGGGACCACCCCACCACCAGCCCCATCAGCTATTTGCGGCCGGAATGCCTGGTTTATGGCAATAGGCTCGTTGCATAAAACATGGAAGTTTACGCATGTAAGTTGTCCTAATTCTCTGTATAAAAATGACAAAAACTTAATGTAGCCTGTAGCGTGTTATCTAACTAGCTATTCAAATAAATCGTTTTTGACAACACAGTAACTATGCCTATTGATTACACCAATTAAGCGTTAGATAACAATAGTAGTTTTGGCTACCAATTATTTCGATTGAGCTCTATTGGAATAATTTGAGAGCTCACGAACGAGCCACTACGAGGAAGAACTTTGATGAATTAAGTAAACTTTGTGACGAGGTTATGCAGATTTGACACGGCCTCCCTGCCTACAAAGATAGAGAGAGAACAATCTTTTGAAGGCTAGTAGGCCACCTTCAGGACTGATATTCAGATTCACGTGTTCTTTTATGTTTATTTATTTATATAAGCATGGAAGACTTACAAATAGAACGGCGTAACGGCGATACATAATATAATTTGATGCAGAATAGTGTATGACAATATTGTATGAGTAATAATAGGTGAACCTGTTTAACTAGGATAAGTATCAGACATGCGAACGGACTACTAACACATTAAGTATAAATTAATGATGTTATATATTAAATATCTATGCATAGACTTAAAATCTTATTTATTTAGTTAGTTACAGAGTATTGTTGATTATCATTTGCCTTTGTTTTATGGCTTTTATTATTATTTGCGCTTTGAATGTTGGTTTAGTACAAATAAAATTTGTCTACTTGAGAGAAATCTGTGTAATAATTGTGTAGTCCTAGAGACAAAGACCTTCATACTCTTCATCGACATGTACCTACCTAAGCTAAGAGCAGAGCTGGTAAGGGTCAGACTCATCTCTTCATCTCCATGTCGAACATTTGAAATGTTTCTGGAGTAAAATGTAGTCACTGAGTCAGCATTACGTACTAGGTGCTAGTGGTGCACTTAGTGAGTGACTTTCATGGAATGGTAAACCTGGGCCTCAAATCTGCTATTACAATAGTGTCAGAATGGTCTATCATTGATTTCATAATTGTTGATTTTGACAAGTTTGGTAATCTACTAATATAATGGCGTCATTATGACTTTCCATTGGTCAACCCACGCCATTGAAAGAAATGATATAGAATGGTAATCTCGTACAAAATGACAAATGAATGACTGACTTAGGCGGTAATCTGCTAAAATTTTGACAGTTCCTTTGATCAGTGACCTACCATTAGAACGTCATTGTGCAGTCATTGCGCTGTCATTGCTTATAATTCGACCGGCCAATGATCGACCATTATGAATTTAGTAGATTACGAAATTTTAGCAAAATGACAATGGGATCGTGTTGGAATGACGAAATTATAAAAATAGCAGACTTGGCCCCCTGGTGGGATGCTCTTTATATAACTATTATGATGACCGCCACAAGTACACACTGGCACTTGGAAGTGAACTAACTAACATGGGCATAAGTTACTATACTAACACGTTATGTAATATAGTTATGTATGTTAGTCTATAAGGTATATTGTATGGGTCTTTGTTACCTGAATTAAATGATATATTATTACTAGCTGACCCGACAGACGTTGTCCTGTCCCGATCTACGGAAGATGAAAAGGGGGTGAAAAATAGGGATGAAAAATAGATGTTGGCCGATTCTCAGACCTACCCAATATGCACAAAAAATTTCATCAGAATCGGTCAAGCCGTTTCGGAGGAGTACGGGAACGAAAACTGTGACACGAGAATTTTATATATTAGATTATATTAAGTCCGCCTTTGTCCCTTTGTGCATGAATTGAAAATAAATAAATAAATGACCCCAACTGACCTTACGCGTGAATTCGCCGCTTTTTAAACTGGAAGCTGACCTTACACTGGTACGGTACTTATGACAAGGCTAATTATGAAAGACCTCGGGATTTTTGGAAGCAATTAACTCACGATCGAAACACAACACTACGACGAAACGCCATCCATTGGTTCATATGTGGCAAAATCCTGTGTTCAACAGCAAGAATGAGGCAATGGATATTGTTGAACCAAAAAACGAAAGGTATTTAGTATACAGGTATTTTCAGTAGGTATTGATGTTTTCTTTGAATTTTTATTTCTAACTTTTTAATTAGAAGAAGACACGCTCCGCACAGCGTAACTATAAATTAAAAGAAATAAATTCAAAAAAATGTCTGCCATCTTCAATGGCGCTCTAAGCAATGTACAACATTTTTCCTCAGGCATGGAAAGAAGCCACTGTTATCGGCATTCCGAAACCAGGCAAACCCAAGTCTGACCCCTCCAGTTTTCGCCCCATTAGTTTACTCAACACTCTCGGCAAGATCTACGAGAGGCTTATTTATAAGCGTCTCAAAGAATATGTCGAAGCTAAAAGTCTCATTCCCGACGAGCCATTCGGCTTTCGTACCGAACACAGCTGCGTCCAACAGGTCCACCGCATCGTCGAGCATGTAAGCGTTGGGTTCCAACGCGGCTTGAAGACCGGTGCACTCTTCTGCGATATAGCGAAGGCTTAAAATGTGCTGGACTTAGAAGAAGACTAAAAGCAAAATTATGATTGTGACAGTAGAAGAAGTAAAACAAATAATTTAGTATAAGCTAAATTATTTGTTTTACTTCTTATTATTATTATTATTTTTCTCTTCAAACCAGGCATCCGATGGGCAAGTCAGGATCTAAAAGTTCTGATCCCACATCTGATGTTATAGATTTGATTCTAATTTACTTAAAAAAAACACACAATTCACAGTAACAAGTGCGTTTGATTTAATGAACTATTCAAATACAACGCGCTTCTTCGATCAAGCGGAGAAACACTGCAACCCGCTCGTCGTAGCGGCCGCCCGATACACCCCTTCCCGTATTAGCAGGACCCGTCGTCCACGTCATACCCTATCCGATGACGCTATAACCCTTTTGTCTCTGGCAGGTACCCTTAGCGTAGTCACTTATTTTATAAGTCTTTGCACTTTTTAAGGCACCACAGGATTGTCCGGTTAATCAGTCAACAACCTCTAGGTTGAACTGCGAGATGCCAACAGAAAAAAAAATCTAAAAAAATTGCTAGAGCGACGGCATTTGTATGAAAAATGTTAGTATTTTCGGATTGGCTTATCCGATCTTCATCGTACATAGCTAATGTACAGTCATCAAAAGATATAAGGTCGACGGAAATAGTTGAAGTTTACTTAGAAACCGATGAATGTTTTCGAATGAAATTTAATTTAACTAATGAATTTACTATTAATTATATATTTTATTCAACTTCAACTATACCCGACTACCCTGGTACTTATCTCTTTTGGTGACTGTACCTACCTTACCCCCAAAAAATACATTTTCCTCAAAATCAGCTTTCTATTAAACATAACCGCGTCCAAAACGTTCCGTTTGGAAGCTACGTTGTCACAAACAGACACACAGGTATACTAAACTTATAACACCCCTCTGTTTTTATTGGGGGTAGAAAAATATTAAAAACGAGCTGACCCGACAGACGTCCTGTCCCTACCTACCTACCCTGCCCTACCCTACCCTACCTACCTACCTACCTATCCTACCCTACCTACCTACTATAGTATATGCTATACTTACATGTCATTCATATCATACAAAAAATTGGATATTTTTTTTTGGGGTTCGTTATTGTCAAGAGGTTTGTATAAAATAAAAATTTTGGTAGGTAGGGTAGGTTAGGGTTAGGTACGTAGGTAGTTAGAGTAGGGTAAGTAGCTACGGTAGGGCAGGTAGTGTAACAAATCTACTAGATCCTAGCAAATAAAAGGTTAAGCAGACTTGCATATTTAAAATTTAATGAGTAAAATGAAGATGGGTTAAAAAATACAAATAATATAAAAAAGACCAACCTAAAACGGTAACGGTAATAAAGGAAGGTATGATAATTATATAGTATGTAGGAAGGTATGCAGGAGGGCTTCAGTGAAGACGACAGCAGGTGCAGACAGGACCGGCAGAAAGGTGAGTTCAGTCAGGCAGGAAGGCCAGGTCAGGACAGGCGCGTAGTCAGCTCCAAGATCGGGAGCAGAGGTTCCAGGCGGATCTTTTATGTGGGATCCCCTGGGAAGTGCAGGCACGCGTCGGTTCGTCAGCCTTGATTAGTTTTGCTGACTTCGTTGACAATCAGTAGACTTTGATGATGACTGTTTCGAATCCAATTCTAAACTCCCTCGTCTCCATCAGCTTGCTTTCAAAATTAGTTATTTTCGAATATATTTTTTCTTTTTGCTGTCATATAATCATTTCATCTGACAAGTATAATCGGCCAGGAAATCAAGTGTCGCCGGCCAGGATATCAGACCTCCTTCATAAAACCATGAGTGCGTAAAGATTTCTATAAATATAAATGATAGTTAAGTTATTTAATAAACAATCGTAATTACCTATAAAATACAATATTTGAGTTAACCGTATTGATGAAAATAAATTAAGTTAATAAGCCAAAAGCCAGAAGGCCAGTAAGAGAAAGAAATGTAACTGACAGTTGACATCTGACATACAAGTCATAACAAAATTATAAAATTAATTATTGTATTTCAGCAAATTTTATGAAAATGAAACGTTTCTAGATCGATTCGCTGGAAACCAATAAAAAAGGATGATGAATGACATGTAAGTATAGCATATACTATAGTAGGTAGGTAGGGTAGGATAGGTAGGTAGGTAGGTAGGGTAGGGTAGGGCAGGGTAGGTAGGTAGGGACAGGACGTCTGTCGGG
Source organism: Charanyca ferruginea (assembly GCA_947361185.1). NCBI lineage: Eukaryota > Metazoa > Arthropoda > Insecta > Lepidoptera > Noctuidae > Charanyca > Charanyca ferruginea. Next base: position 10,479,407 of record OX376059.1, on the reverse strand, counting down.
TCAGCTCGTTTTTAATATTTTTTTACCTCCAATAAAAACAGAGGGGTGTACCTAGGGTAGGTAGGTAGGTAGGTAAGGTAGATCCCTATCCACCTTACCTACCTACCTACCTAGAAAATTATTAAAAACTAGCTGACCCGACAGACGTCCTGTCCCTACCTACCTACCCTGCCCTACCCTACCCTACCTACCTACCTACCTATCCTACCCTACCTACCTACTATAGTATATGCTATACTTACATGTCATTCATCATCCTTTTTTATTGGTTTCCAGCGAATCGATCTAGAAACGTTTCATTTTCATAAAATTTGCTGAAATACAATAATTAATTTTATAATTTTGTTATGACTTGTATGTCAGATGTCAACTGTCAGTTACATTTCTTTCTCTTACTGGCCTTCTGGCTTTTGGCTTATTAACTTAATTTATTTTCATCAATACGGTTAACTCAAATATTGTATTTTATAGGTAATTACGATTGTTTATTAAATAACTTAACTATCATTTATATTTATAGAAATCTTTACGCACTCATGGTTTTATGAAGGAGGTCTGATATCCTGGCCGGCGACACTTGATTTCCTGGCCGATTATACTTGTCAGATGAAATGATTATATGACAGCAAAAAGAAAAAATATATTCGAAAATAACTAATTTTGAAAGCAAGCTGATGGAGACGAGGGAGTTTAGAATTGGATTCGAAACAGTCATCATCAAAGTCTACTGATTGTCAACGAAGTCAGCAAAACTAATCAAGGCTGACGAACCGACGCGTGCCTGCACTTCCCAGGGGATCCCACATAAAAGATCCGCCTGGAACCTCTGCTCCCGATCTTGGAGCTGACTACGCGCCTGTCCTGACCTGGCCTTCCTGCCTGACTGAACTCACCTTTCTGCCGGTCCTGTCTGCACCTGCTGTCGTCTTCACTGAAGCCCTCCTGCATACCTTCCTACATACTATATAATTATCATACCTTCCTTTATTACCGTTACCGTTTTAGGTTGGTCTTTTTTATATTATTTGTATTTTTTAACCCATCTTCATTTTACTCATTAAATTTTAAATATGCAAGTCTGCTTAACCTTTTATTTGCTAGGATCTAGTAGATTTGTTACACTACCTGCCCTACCGTAGCTACTTACCCTACTCTAACTACCTACGTACCTAACCCTAACCTACCCTACCTACCAAAATTTTTATTTTATACAAACCTCTTGACAATAACGAACCCCAAAAAAAAATATCCAATTTGGTCCAGCCGTTCGGAAGTTATGCGCTTACATACATTTCGGCGATTCATTTTTATATATAAAAGAAGTTCATAACATAAAAATAAATCTTCTGCCTAGCCTATTCCCATGTATGTTGGGGGCGGCTTCCAGTCTAACCCGATGCAGCTGTATAGCAGTATTTTACATGGAGTGACTGCCTGTCTGACCTCCACAACCCAGTTACTGGGTACCACGATACCCTTTTGGTAAGACTGGATGTCAAACTTTCCGCCTTCTAACTTCCCATAACGATTGTCAAAGATCTACGTATGACAGCCGGGACCAACAGCTTTACGTGCTTTCCGAGGCACGGAAGAGTCTCGGTATGAAATGAATGGTCACCCATCCACAGACCGACCGCGGCAAGCGTAACTTAATCATGATCTGATCGAACGTAGTCATGAGCTCCTTCATAACATAAAAAATATGAGGAAAAAAGCTAAGTACTAGGTAAGTAGATAGGTACGATTGTATAACCAGTCTACACGAATAACACACAAGTCTATTTGGCTACGGATATACATATGAGGCATCTACACGATTAACAAGAATATGCCTCTAATCCGTGTGAGATCATCATGGTATCATACCAAGGATGTCAGATGATAACACACGACCTACTGACGCCATTGAAGATGGTCACGTCACGATTTCTGCATATTTCAATCATTCCTAACAACTCTTGAGTAGCAGTCAAGTTTCTGTAATTATCGTTCTTTTTTTCTATTTCCTTTATAAATTCTATAGTTGCACGAATGAACAGAGGACGTCTGGACGTGGTAATATATCATGTACTTATAACTTATGTATTCATACAACAGCAAGTGCAATACCTATGTCGCAGTTGCTCTCAATATATCTACCTACTTATATTTAATAGATACACGTATGTCTATGCTCTCAACTGTTGCACTCAGCACTCTTTGTTGAACACGAATGAAATAATAAATCATTATCAATTTGATATCTATTCTCTACGTTTACTGTCTCTTAATTGTTCTAATTCTTTTGTCAGTGAAAACTTGTAATTGACCTTCGTGTATTACAAGGTATTGTGGTACACAATGACGTAAGTGTGTTATATCATTGGTGATACACTACCAAAAGAGCTATAAGTTCGTGCTCTCACTGGGACCTTTTATGAGGTATTTGTACTGAAATAATGCCTTGAAAACGATTAAGAGATAATCATTATTATAACTAAATATTAATAAAGAGTCGTCTGACAGTCTTAAGTCCATTTTCTTCTATTTTCAAACAGTGTTTATCTTATAATATAGTTAATGAACTACTAAAATAAGGTTGAACATGGTTATATAACCAGCCGCAGTAGAGACCTACTGCTCTCTATAAATAGTACCACCTACCCACTTAGGTACTACTATTTCTGCCGCTGACCAGTAGGTATTGCTGAAGTAGCAGTAAGTAATGGGCTCAATTCTAATTCTTATTGTGATTAACCTAAAACAGAGTTTTGATTGACATAGAATGGGCCATCTGCAGGACACGTCACCAACACACCACCCAAAAAAAAATATATTCATCGTGCAATACAATATTATGTGATCACGAACCCATTTTACTGTGTGAGTCATATCCAAATTAGCTATAAAACGGGCCTATTTTATTATGAATGGTAAAGTGACGTTAAGTTCAGGTACATTTGCGTTGCAGCCGTGGCGTACAGCATCTTCGCACGCAATGCAATCAATGTAACTTGATCCTAATGTTTATAATTTGAATAAACAAATGGCTCCTTAGTTTACATTGTCACGTGGTTTTGTTTTTACAGCGGTTAGCAGAAAAGATACTGCATTTAGATTTGCTGTACCAGTTGCAATAATTTTTCGACTTGATTTTCTCTACATAGGTTTCATCTACTCATATTTTTGTTTAGGTACTCTTATTTTTTTTTTACCGACTTCAAAAAGGAGGAGGTTCTCAATTCGATTGGTTTTTTTTTATGTATGTACACCGATTATGCTGAGATTTATGATCCAATTTACGTGATTCTTCTTTAGTTTGATGCGAAATAGTTGCCATTTGGTCCCATAAAAAAATTACATAGTTTGGGACCGTAGTTTTCATTTTATGAACATGTTTTTTTTTTGTTTGACCACGCATAACTTTGTTCAGTGTAGCCCTATTTCGATGATTCTTTTTTTAATTGATATTGTATACCTCAAATTTGGTACCATATAAATTTCAAGAAAATATTCCACCCCTATGGTATAAAATTAAGGGATGATGGTTTTTTTTTTTGGTGTCACCGTTTCGTAATTCATTTTTATGATAAGAAGGCACTAAAAAGCTAAAAAAAAAAATTTACAAAAAAAAACAACCGCCTTCAAAAAGTTAAAAATAACTTTCAATTCGCAAGTCGGTGGCAATACAAAACAACAAGCAAAACCAAAGCCGCCGCCTTGCGAATCGAAAGTTATTTTTAACTTTTTGAACGCGGTTGTCTTTTTTGTTATTTTTTTTTTCTTTCCTAACTTTTGTCAGAGATTTCGTCCACTTGGAAGTCAAAGTCAAATCCGTTATTAGCTGACGTCTCCATAAACTACATACACTGCCTTTCAGCTCTATTTTCGAGTTTCTCTATTAGAGAGTTTTCAAGATTTCGTATTAGTCAGTGGGTGAATGACATTTAGCTTTTATTAAATTATAAGGTTTATTTAATAATGTTTTAAACTGTACTAAAGAGAACAGCATCTTCGTTTAGTTATAAGAACACCTGTACATAGTCGAACAAGCAGTTTGGTATACAGGCTAACTTGCAATTACTTTTAAATGGTGTGTGTAAGTACCGTCAGCAAAAGAGATAGGTATGCAAGTCATCGAAAATGGTCGCAGTTTACTTAGAAACCGATGGATGTTTTCGAATGAAATTTAATTAAATCAAATGAAATTTTATTTTATTTTATTCAAAACCATCCATAGGTTTCTAAGTAAATTTGAACTATATTTGACGACCCTGCATACCAATCTCTTTTGCTGACTGTACCTACTCAATTATTTTAAATCACTCTCATAAGTAGGTACGCCATAAGCTAAGAGATAATATTGAAAATATGCAAATATTATTTTTTATCACATACAATATAAAAGAATATTGGCAGTATAGTAGAAAGATGCATAATATTTTGCCTGTCAGACTGCTAGTTCCCTATTAGAAAAAAGTCAATCCAATCATTTTCCTGTAAAATGTTGCCAAAACGAAACCATACGGGTTACCTATCATAAGGTCGAAAAATATTTGAACGAATTTCATTTCACCTAAAACTTTTCAACTTTTCTCGTGTCGTATTTTTTTACTTCATCGAAGTTACGTCTGCCACTGTATCAGTTGACCTATTATAAATTTGCTTTTTTTCGTTGCACCGACATTTCATTTGGTCGAAAAACTTTTTACCGAAGTTACACTTAGCCGAAATAACATTTGTTCGAACATTCGTTATACCACTGTTTTAATTACCATATTTCACCAACCGCCTAGAAGTAAATAAGTCTGATATTGAGTCAATGATAACCGGTACTCCACCAGCAAAAAAAAATTCGTCGTTAAAGAAACGAAAAATCAAAAACTTTCGAAAATTAAAGACAATTTGAGTGAAATTAAATATTTGAAAGAGCTTTCAAAACTAATGTATTTATTACACTGGCGTTATAGAGAGCTAATTTCAGATTAGTTTCCTACTATTTTGTTTCATTAATTATTTAAATGTAATGACACTTAATAAAACAGGTGGTCCCAGTAAGAAGCTTGCAAACAAAGATTTTTGCTTCAAGCATGCAGCATGCAAGCAGGCATGCAGCATGCAAGCAGGCATGCAGCATGCAAGCAGGCATGCAGCACACAAACAGGCATGCAACACACAAACAGGTGTGCAGCATGCAAGCAGGCATGCAGCATGCAAACAAGCACACAGCATGCAAGCAAGCATGCAGCGTGCAAACAAGCATGAAACATGTAAGCAGGCATGCAAAATGCACAAGCATTGTTTCTGTCACGGCTCCGGCGCTGCGGGGTCTGGGCGGTCCCACGCGAGCTTATCGTCGCAGATGGTTGCCGCCTGCTCCTCAGCTCGCGGGCCGCCCCACCCCTCCGCGCCTACGCGTTCTTAAATTACACTCTAGGCGTAGGGCAGACAAGACTGCGTGAAGTCGGTTTTGCAGCGATGCGTTTCTGTCACTAAATTTTGTAACATATTGACTTTTTATGACACTATTTTAATTTAATGTTGAAAATGCTACCAAGTAACCGGCTATATATTTGTGATCAAATAATATTCCGTAAAATGTTGTTTAAAATATGGCAAATAAATCATTTGGCAAATGAAAATAGTTCAAAAGAGACTTCGGTCAATAGGAAAAAGTTATTTTGTAAATCGGAGAAACATAGTTCGGTAAAATAATACCTATGGCACGTGATACTTCGATGATCTAAAAATATGTCAAATAATGCATATAGCAAAAAAGACGTCGGTCAATAGATTTCGGTAAAGTGAAATTCGGACAAAAATAATTCGGAAAAGTGATCGGTTCCCAACCATACGAGCTCAACTGTCGATTAAGAGACACAATAATTAAACAATGACAAGCGACCAATATTTGGCTTCTGGACAGACGAAGGGTAAGGCTCGCGCTGTCAAAAAGTTATCACATCTCATGTAGAGCCAAGCTTCTAACTCTACACGCCTTAACTTCACTGGTAGTGCCCCCAGATTTAGTATCATACGTCTATGTTCGGATATCTATGGTCTATGTGGTAGAAATGTCATGCGAGGTTCATACTTCCTGTACCTAATAAATTATTATGAGTATTCGTATTCTGTAGGTTTCAGGCTTCATATTGTTATTGAATCGTTGAATGAACGAATGAGAGTGATCATTATTAAATATTTCCGGAAATCAAAAGACAAACATGAACATAAGGCCCTTGTTTATTATTTAATTACATCACATTTAACAATATTAGTTTTAACTTTTGTTTCCTCATTCAAAAACGCTTCCTTAATTTTTCTAAAGACTTAAAATTAAACAAATATAGAATGATGGTGAATGAGAAGTCAAAAAAATATATTTGAATACCGTGACTGTCTTACAAATAGGTAGGTACCTACATAGGAGTTCGTGGGTACATCTCATCACGACTTGTAGTGGCGTCATGCACGATTAATGGGCAATGGGCATACACAGTTCTAATAGGCAAATAGAATAGCATAATAATAACATTTATTTTTAAGTACGTATACGGTACATTAATGTCTTAAAATAAACAGACAATAAATCATACATTATACTACCGTTACCGGTGTAGTAATATTAAAGGTAAGTTTCTATTTAATTATCAAATTCCATAACAACGAATTAAATAGTTTAGTAATTACAATGTAATCTAGCCTTTTAATCTTGCTAACTGGTGTTTAGTGTACTCTAGTCATGCAATAGGGTATTTTACCAAAAAAAAACTAATTAGTCTGTCAGATAGATTTCCAAAAAATATTGGACACGTATTTTTATCACGTAAACAAAAAATGAAGACGATACAGTGCGTCAAAAACTAGTGTGTCATCATCATCACTATGTCAGTACACTTTTACTGGCGAAGTGACGTCACAAACCCCCACTCATGATCTTTGATGCGTTTTATCTAGACGACACGGTTGGCGCAGTGGCTGAGCGATCGACTGCCGCGCAGCGTGTTGCGGGTTCGATTCCCGCCCAGGGTAAACATTTGTGTGATGAGCACTTGTGTTTGCCTTGTGTCTGGGTGTTGTTTATCTATGTATGTATGTATTTACAAAAAAAAAATGGATTTGTGTATGTATATCAGCTGTCTGACACCCATAGTACAGGGTCTGCCTAGTTTGGGGTCAGATGACCGTGTGTGAAAATGTCCCCACATATTATTATTATTATATTATACATTATCTTCATCAGTTTTTATTGATTTGATAAAACAAAAAATATGTATCCAATATTTTTCGATAATCTAACTGACGGACTAATTAGATTTTTTTGGTAAAATACCCTATTGTATCTACTGATGTAAAGTATTCTTCACCCAATCCATGCATCTTATGGATTGTGTGAAGAATGATATGAATAAAAAGGGAGTCACTGAGGCAGTGATAGCATGACGTTTGACAGGACGGAAGAAGAAAAAGTGTGACGCCGACCACCCGACGTAACGTGGCACAGGGGCCTGTAGACAAAATCCCTTTTCTGTTAGCGTTAACGTCAACGGAAAAGTCAAATTGTATGCAGTTGACATATTTGCATCACGTGACATCTGGTAAGCAAACGTCAACTCCATACAATTTGTTTTTTCCGTTGGCGTTAACGCTAACAGTAAGGGGTTTTGTCTACAGGCCAAGGGCAGAAAGATAGGGCTTGTTATGGCTTGAGCACCTGTCGGTAAACTCAATCTCAATTCACTTAAATTTCTGGTGACCCATGCTGGTGGGAACACAGCTCACTTCAGGGTTCACTTATCTAAATTCACCGAGCGAGACTTTAACAGACAGGCTGAAAATACACTTTAGTTACCTGGAAATCTTACAAATTGCAGCACCTGAGCGGAAAAACTAACACCAACTTAGACCGCATCATCACTTAAGATCAGGTGAATTGCGGTCAAACGCAAGCCTATTAATTAATATGACTAAAGTGTTAAAAGTAGTGTGTGGCGCCTACCGGTTCCACTGACTTGGTTTAAGTAAGTTTTCCTTATGGCATAGAGGTAGGCTCAAAATCGAATGTCGATAACGATGCAAAGTATTTTAGGTTAATATTTGGGAATAGTTTTGAAGTGATTACGGACTGAGTGCCGCGTGTTTCCGGTAAAGGCTTTGCTTTTACGTTAATTCGCAACTCCTGCCTTATGTACTTACCTACGAGTATCTATTTGTGAATGGTAAACTTGTAAGTCGAGACAATACGAGGACATACGACAAAGTCCTCGGATTGAAAAGGTGTTCGGATGTGCCTTGTGTATTCATACGCAAATCCTCATATGCTATGGTCAGCAACGAACCTCGATAAACACTTCAGATTTTTAAATCCTAATTACTGAGCAGAAGGTAATACGGACAGCATAGAAAATCAATATAAAATAAACTCATGACTATGACCTGAAATACTGTAAAGGTGAGTATACACTTGAGCATTTACTCAAGCATTTCTATGTAATGTAACGTTCTTAGGAATGGTACAATACAGGCAAAAGCTCAGTTTCCATGTAATGTAACGTTCCTGCGAATGCTCGACGCTCTGTTCGGCGTAATGCTCACAGCGAGTGCACATTTACCCGTAACATTTCGTTGTGCCTTGCGCTCACTCTTTGTTGAAATGTCGGACCTCGGTGCGTGGAAAGGCTCGATGAAATGTTACACTAATACGCTCGTTGGTTTGTATACTTTGATTGTAACAAAACGGCGAGCGTGCTCGTTGTATGGTTCCTGAAAGGGTTATACACTAGAACATATCATAGAGCGGCTGGTTGTTCTGTTACAAGTAAATGCTCAAGAGTAAATTCACCTTTAAGTATTACTTGCATCGTATTTGACGACGACGACACAGTTGGCGCAGTGGTAGACCGATTGACTGCTGCGCAGCGTGTTGTGGGTTCGAATCCCGCCCAAGGTAAACATTTGTGTGATGAGCAATAACGTGTTTGCCTTGTGTCTAGTTGTTGTTTATCTATACATATAAGTATGTATATAAATATATTTTTGTATGTATATCAGACCGTGTGTGAAATGTCCCAACATATTATTATTATTTGTTTTTGTGTTTTTTAAGAGGATATGAAAATGTAATAGGGTTAATCTACTTTTGTTGCTAACCGTACCTACTTAAATGCATATACAACCCTCTTTATACGTCGGGAGTTACAAAAGTGTATATTTAGTGTCATCTTTTCTTTTGCTCCCGTAATAGTTAAATGTTAATTGCATAATAGTACCTATTACAGGCGTTGGTTATTGACGTCTAATCTTCTACAATTGGTACCTAGTACCTTGCAGACCGCTGTCCTGTAATGACAGTATTCTTATATTAAGAGGAAACGGGCCGTTCGCTCTGATTTCCCGTGGGAATATCTGTACTTATAGAAGTTCGAGATTTGCTGTCATATGTATTGTATGTGTTCATGTTCATCCAACTATTTAAAGCAAGAATATTGATGAAAGTAGCGATATTAGTGTAGAGTTATTTTTAAAAGTGTATCTTTGATATACATATTTTACAAATTGTACTTCGGAAGGACTCATAAATTGTGGATTCATTGTGGGTGTTCACTAAGCAAGTTTTTAAGCTATTGCATAGCTTTTATCGCGGGCTTTGAGCGGGGCGACCGAATCAAGAAATTCCGTAACGAAAATAAAACGTAACACCCCCACTCGGCCTACCATGTAGCTCGGCCGAGCGTTTGCTTAACGTGTATGTATATGGTATATATAATCATAATATATATACAGCACAATCATCTTGTTGAAAGATGACTTCTCGGTCTCTCTAGCGAATATCGGGGCTTCGAATTCAGACAACTTGTCGGTCTCTACTGAATATCGGGGCCCGGATTCCTCTACAAGCCATCTGCCATCCAAATTATCCGGGAAGAAATGGGGTCAAAATCAGCGCATTGGACATGAAAGGTACGGGAGCACTTAAATAAACGGGACGATCCCTTTGCCCACCTGGTCACGCGACCTGACTCTGCTTGACTTACTTGTGGGTTCGGGCCAAGGAACTAGTTTATACGAATGTGGATATAAGCAGGAAAGAAGAATTGATTGAGAGAATTAATTCAGCGTTTGAAACGATGAAACTGGAGATGAAGTTAAAAATAACCATAACAGAAGTGTGAAGATGGGCCCGTGTTGGTGTTAGAGACTGCGGCGAACATTTTGAACACGAATAATAAATGATTTTAATTTTCTTTTAAATATTTCGCCTAAAAAATGTAATTATCTCCCTCAATTTGGTTTGTAGGTCCTAATTTCGATAATTGGTGAGCTATCCGCGTTGTTGATACCTCGAAAGAAAAAATGTTTAAACAAAAAAAGCACCATCCGTGATTTTTTTTCATGCCGTCTAAAAACAGATTTCTGAAATCTTTAAAAATGTCTCTGACTTTAAATGTCTGTAAAAAAATTTTCTTATCACACATATCTCCTAATTGTGATTTATTAGATTGTTTACGCATTATGTTAACCAAATAAAATAAAATAAAAATTACTTATCTTTCAAATTGGCTATTATTTACAACTAACTGCAATATTTTGGGTTTTGTCATGAAAAATCATTAAAACTTAGCTAAAAAAAAAATAGTCACACTTCGGCTAAGATAAGTTCGGCTCAAATATCGATCAACCAAACATCATATTTATGATATATATTTTTTTTTATTTATTTATACAGGGAAATTGAAAAAATACCCAATACCTCTTAATCTGGAATTCGTATCATCACTCTGAATAACATTTGTTCTACGACTTTAGCCAAAACAATTTATTTGAAGTCTGTGAAATGTACCTACGTATAGGTACAACGCGCGCGCGCACCCATGTGATAGCGAACGAATATGATGTAGATAGTAGGTAGGCTAATGTACAGGTAGGCACAGCTGATTGCCGTGTCAGAAAAAAAATATTATGCAAAATTTTAAGTGTGTTTATATTTTTTGTATGGATAAAAAATGTTTCGAATTTTGAAAAGTTGTAGAACAAATGTTGTTCAGGGTGATGATACAAAGTGAGGATTAAGTGGTTTTGGGTATTTTTTCAATTACCCTGTATATGTATATATGTTATATATATATATATATATATATATATTGCTATTGCTAAAGCTATTGCAATATATATGCTATGCAATAGCTTTAGCGCGGCAGTCCCCGAGTGCCACACGTTTTTTTTTACACTGGTAGTTTTTGAACCGCAATGAACAACCAGCTTTCGTCTATAATACGGTATAACGCTTCAAATTATTAGAGCGTAGAAAATTACTGCTAATGTTGTGAACAAATTGCAAATATACTAACTGATTAATTACCGACTACAGTTAGGGACTTACCAAAAAATTGACACCAATAACTACCTTCTTAAATGCTTTTTTTAGTTCAAGTATCGGTAAATGATCTACCGATTAAGTGATATAGGTAGAACGGATGGCCGATGGGTGGCGACCGCGGGTTACCAGAAAGCCAGAAGGTAAAGACGCGTGAATCTGCGATGCGTGGGAGAGGCCTATATTCAGCACTTCAGCAGTGAACGTGGACGCCTTTCGTTTGAAATGATGATGATGATCCGTATGGTTTCGGACGTAAAGAATAGCACCATCCCATATCTTCCCGTGGGTGTCGTAAGAGGCGACTAAAGGACTCACCAGAGATTGGGCAGCAGCGTTCTCTGTGCCTTTGTAACAACCATACTGCGATCGCCAACCCGCCGGCCAAGCGTGGCGATTATGGCAAAACCCCCCATTTGTTGGGGGAGGCCTATGTCCAGCAGTGGACGTCTTTCGGCTGAAATAATAATAATGATGATGATGAGTAATAACTTTTGATAAAAACTTTACTAAATCCCTACCTACCTCCTTCCGTAATACTTACCTAAGTACTTCGCTGTGAACTGTATCTACTTGGGTAATGTAAACTCAAAAAAATGTCGTCAACATTACTGTACCAACACCTACACAATATTGAGGTGACAGTAAAATAAATCTTAACCTGTAGTACTGCTGGGTTCCGTTCACGGATATTTGTAATTTGTAAATACGGCACATCAATTTGAGAAAATGTTCCAGATAGTCGAGTGTTGCCTTTGTCATCTGTCACTGACGTTTGACAGTCTGTGATTGAGTGTAAAGTTTTTACAGCATGATATGACTATTGTAAGTAGGTAATTACTTAATGGTTGATTGGTTTGGGTTGGGTCTTTGTTACCTGATTTAAGTGATTAAATAATAATAATTATTATATTTAAGTTATGGCAAGTAAGTAGGTACGTAAGTATCTACCTATTCCATTCCACAAAGACTATTTCGCGAAAATATAAAGACAGGTATGTTTGGTATGTATAATTTCGAGAGTTAAGTAATACCTACTTAACTCTCGAAATTATACCTACATACCCATTGATGTTTTGAATGATGATGAAATTAAGCAATTTTGTATGCCTTATTGTATTAGTTTTTTAGCTTAATAATAATAGGTTTTCTTTATTAAAGTGTAATTATTTTTTAATAAAATAATCATTATAATATCTTGACAATATGACTATTATAACATTTTCCGTGAAATAATTAAATATCACATAATGTGATAGGATATTGTGATGTGATATTTAATTATTTTAAGGAAAATGTAAGAAATTATGAATCGTATCCAAATAATTATCCCCTTTAAAGTAGGTATATGTCTGTAACATGTATACAACGACACTGCAAAGTGCAACTTCGTAGATGGGCACTATTCTTACAGGACTATTATTATAATTACGAAATACAAATGCAACTGCATCAATTGCATCTACGCGATTGAAGTTATACATTCGCAATACGCTATAGTAAAAACAATAAAAATGTAGTGCTGGAAACAAAATGTTGTTAAAATGGTAAATAGTGTAATACTGGTACAATTGGTGAACTCTAAAATTATGACGTCTTACTCGCTATTCATATCGAGATAATCGAGATAGTTTTGTAAGCAAAAAAACCGACCAGACGCCGGAGGTAACGAACCTGTGAACGAAGTACAAAAATATTCTGGAGGCAGGAATAGTGTTATATTAAGGTAACTGCACGAATAAAATATTGTTTTTTTTTCATAAGGAGTTTCTTATAGCGCTAACAAGCGACTTTAGCAGATTTAAAACTGACTATCACGTCAAAATGTGTAGTGTAAATGATTTGAAAATAATATAATTATGTTAAAAAACTAGAACATTTTCTAAATCATTTAGTATGTGAATATTTTTGATTAAGTTCATATTAAATAGTTTAATTAAATCGTGAATTTGTGTCTAACGCGGACCAAACATTGATAATCACACAAAATCTACCAGGAATATTTAAACAAAACTTTTACTATCTTACAGACAATTTTATTATCTATCTTTTAGTATACGCTTTTTTTTAAGTTAAAGAATACTATCTTTTATTTAATTTTTTCGACTAAACTTTGAGAGTTTTGGACGCAGCGCATATTGGAAACCATCCGGCGGAAACCATCCGCGACGAGCTCAAAAGGCCGACCACAGGGGAGACCGCTCCCGCACAAAACTACCCGGTAGCATCCGCAGCCGCACCTGCTTCGGCAGAACCGGCTTCTCCGTTTGCCATCGACGTCGCCGCCGCCCCTCCATCGGGTGAGGAGCCGGACGACTTACTGTCTTCGGCTTCGGACCCGGAGGGTGGCGGCTCCGTCGGGGGCGACTGCCTCGACGAGGATTTGTTCGCCGGGCTACAGCTTGGGGGGGACGAGGAGGGATCGGCCAGTGATGGCGTCCCTTTCGTCGACCTGTAGGATCCTCCAAGCAAACCTCCACCACAGTCAGAGTAGCTGGAGGTTCAACACACGGCGATTGCCCTGATTCAAGAGCCGTGAGTTAGGGCCGGCCGCATACAAGGACTCTCCAATCTTGGCAGTAAGCTCCTATATAGTTACTACAGACCACGATCACCCTAGAGCGTGCATCTACGTGACAGGTAACCTCAAAGCACAGCCACTAAATGATTTCTGTTGCAGAGACCTCTCTGCAGCAAGGCTGCTGATACAGCAAGGCGCCCAAAATACAGCGGTTGTTTTCGCCTAGGCTTATATGCCTGAGGCGGAGAACCCGCCCCCTCACGACCTCACCCGCCTCGTGAACGACTGCGAGAGGACTGGGCTGGAGATTGTGATTGGGGCCGATGCCAATGCCCACCACCCACTATGGGGTATGGACTCGCCAAACGAAAGGGGTAAGGCCTTAGTAGATTACTTATTTACGACTAACCTATCCCTTCTTAACACAGGCTCCGAACCGACCTTTGTCACTAGACGTAGCCGCACAATCATAGACCTGACATTAGCATCAGATGGTGTAGCGGAATTCATCACCGGTTGGCAGGTCTCTAAGGAGGCCTCCTGCTGTAGGGTAGGCGTAGGGTAGGCGTAGGGTAGGCGTAGGGTAGGCGTAGGGTAGGCGTAGGGTAGGCGTAGGGTAGGCGTAGGGTAGGCGTAGGGTAGGCGTAGGGTAGGCGTAGGGTAGGCGTATTTGATTTTGAATACTCGGATTTGTAATGACATAAAAGTAATATTATAATATTTATTATGTAAAGAGGTTTATTTATTCATCAATAATGGTAAATTAAGGTACCTAATTACAAAATGGGGCGACGCGACAAAGTTAGTGCGTAGGGTACGACATAAGAACATAACTAAGACAATAAAGAGCGAGAGCAATATTAATAGCTGGTAATGTTGGTATGTTATTATTACGGAAGTTTTAATTGTATTATTATAAAACGACGAAAACTTGGAAAATTAATTAATCATCAAGATTAAAACTAATAAATAAAACTTAAAACAAAATAAATCGCAAAATTGTGTGTTTGTGTCAGCAGTACCTACAGCGCTGCAGTTCTTACGATTTTGAGCGCCCTGGCTAAAGAGTCGGCGATTAGCACCTCCAAGTGCGGGGTGAGGTGCGGTATCTGATATAGCGCAGGGAAGGGAGTGTCCCTTCTGTACGTACCGTACTATTAAGTATTCTGTGACCATGGACAAAATGTTACTCCATCCTCTGTACAGCCCAGATTTAACTCCATGCGATTTTTTTTTACGTACGTATTCTATTAAGTATTCTGTGCCAGAGGTAGCCACTCTCCGTAAGCCCGACAACACACTCACAACATCACCAGACGAAGCGAGACGGGTTTTGATAGAAACCCACTTCCCCGGATGTGTCTTTACACAGACGGTAGACTGGTCAGATGCAACACAAACACCATCAGACAATGACTGCTCTACGCACACAGGATGATTACTTTGGAAAAACTCCAATGTCCTTCCATCCCTTCAAGGCGGCAGGCCCAGACGGGGTGCTCCCCGCCTTACTACAGTGGGGTGGTGCCTTGTTCACTGACAGACTGCTGCCCTCAATGAGAGCGTGTCTGGCTTTCCGATACGTTCCCATAGGATGGAGGGAAGTGAGGGTTATATTCATCCCGAAACCAGGTAAGACTGACTATACAAATACCAAATCCTACCAACCGATCAGTCTGACCTCCTTCTTACTGAAGACTTTGGAAAGACTATGCGGAAGGGAGCTAAGAGATGAGCCTTTAAGAAACATACCCCTACATGATAATCAACACGCCTACAGCTCTGGTAAGTCGACAGAATCCGCTCTCCACATGGTGGTCAGCAGGATCGAGGAGGACATACACCAAATGGGTTCCTGCCTGGGGACCTTTATAGACATCGAAGAGGTCTTCGACAAAACTAGCTTCTCCAGGATCAGCGCTGCCCTATCCAAACACGGAGTAGAACAGGTACTAATTGACTGGATTACCAATATGCTAAGTGAACATGTAGTTCGGCTTGAGGATGAGCAGCAAGCGGCCATGATTGCCAGAGGCTGCCCCCAAGGAGGGGTGTTATCCCCTCTCCTGTGGAACCTGGTGATCAACCACCTAATCAACAAACTCAATGCCGAACGCTGCTACACCATAGCTCTCGCCATCCTTGTGTCAGGGAAGGTGACCGGGACCATCTGCAACCTTACACTGCGGGCTCTACGTATCGTGGAGCGATGGTGCGGGGAATTCGATTTATCAGTTAATCCCACGAAAACCGAACTAGTCATGTTTACCCACAAACGGGCACTAGGACCCTACCGCCTACCCAAACTTTTCAATACCGAGCTCCAGCTGGCCAACGAAGTAAAATACCACACTACCTCATCTTAGACATTAAGTTAAACTGGAGCAGGTGATCCTTTTGGCAGTGTGGGAAAATGATAGGTAAGAAGTGGGGCCTATCCCCTAAGATAATACTATGGCTGTATAGCGCGGTTATCCGCCTCATGATTGCTTATGGGTCGGTAGTGTGGTGGCCGAGGACCAAGCTAAACACAGCCGCTAACAAACTACAGCGTATGCAAAGATTAGCCTGCATGGCGACCACGGGTTGCATTAGAACCACTCCGACGGCAGCACTGGAGATCATGTTAGGGCTACCGCCGCTTTACCTAATCATCCAACAAGAAGCGACAATGGCAGCAGTACGCTTAAAAACACTAAATCTCTGGAGCAAGAGTAGTACCCAACACACTGCGTTACTAATTCTAAGCTCAATATTGGGTCCGTTCCTCTTTTTAGTTTATATAAACGATTTACCTTATTTACTGAAAAATCAACCACAAATGGTGTTATTTGCTGATGATACTTCCTTGATTTTTAGAGTTAATAGACGGGCACAGTACCATGACCACGTAAATGACGCTATGCTTAAGGTTCATAATTGGTTTACTGTAAATAATTCAGTATTAAATGAGAAGAAAACTAAATGCATAAGATTCGCATTACCGAATGTTAAAAGTAGTGAATGTAACGGTATTGTCTTGTTTTCCATAAAATCATTTGTACTATTATTGTTTTCCATAATCGTCCCCCGTCATAATATTTACTTGCACTATTATCATTTATACTAATAACGTTTGTCATATCAACTTATTAGTCATAACTTTCATTTGCCATAAAATTAGTTGCCATAATAACATAATATGTTATAATCGTTACTTGACATAAGCAACATTTAATATAATTTAGAAACGTTTATTGTTTTGTACAAAAATTAATATCATTAAGGCCACCCACTAACCAAATGATTTATTACAGTAATCTGCAATTTTTAGACAATAAAAAGTTAGTAAAAATCGAAACGGGTAGATTAGGTTAGGTTGTGACCACACAACGCGGCAGCGGCCGCCGAGCGCCTGATGTCCTCATTTGCGTAGCAAATAATATTCAGACATTTGTTTTGGCATAAATTAAATTCGCATAATGTTACTAGGCATAATGTGTAAATCTATTGTGTCACGCTAAAGTATTGTCTTAAAAAAAACAATAAGTTGTGCTACAAAAGTTAGTGACAGAAACGAATCGCTGCAAAACCGACTCCACGTAGTCTTATCTGCCCTACCCCTAGAGTGTAATCTAAGCCCGCGAAGGCGCGGAGGGGCGAGGCGGCCCGCGAGCCGAGGAGCAGGCCAGCAAGCCGAAGCCGCGGTGGTGAGCGCAAAACACATCTGCGACGATAAGCTCGCGTGGGACCGCCGGAGCCCCGCAACGCCGGAGCCGTGACAGAAACCATGCCTGCTGCATGCTTGCTTGCATACTGCATGCTTGCTTGCATTCTGCATGCTTGCTTGCATTCTGCATGCTTGCTTACTGCATGCATGGTGTATGCTTGTTTACATGTTTGTGTGGTTACTGCATGCATGGTAAAAATATGTTTTAATATCATTATGCGTAAATATTTATGCTTTAGAATGTTAAGCTTAATCATTATTTATATGTTATACGTAAATAATGTTATTGCAAAAATATAATTAGGAGAAACAAATGAACGTTAAGTTATATTAGGTCTTAAAATTTTATGCAAATGGATAGAGAGGGTTTATTTTTAGGTTTCCTTGTGATTAAAAAATCTGTATCTGTTATCATGATCATAACATCAACATTGCAGGCGGTTGTACTCGTACTGAACTAGTATTGTGGTACTAGTATGGGCAATGGTGAATAAATGTTATGGAAAACCAAATTATTGCAAATAAAAATTATAGCAAATAAATTTATGGATTAACATTATTATGACACTTGATCGATTATGAGCAATGAAATTAGTGAAAATGATTTTATGTAATTTAACGATTATAGCAACTGAAGCATTATTTCTAATGAAATTATGGCAAATAAAATTATGGCATATAAAATTATGGCATTTTAAATTATGGCAAACATTAGTAAACCGAATGTAACGTTGTATTGAATAAGGATATACTTGAAGTCGTCGAAAAGACTGTTTTCCTAGGGATTACGCTTGACTCAAAACTGCAATGGGGTCCTCACTTAACATCTCTTGCAGGGCGGTTGAGTTCGGCCGCTTACGCTGTCAGAAAAATCCGGCATTTGACAGACGTGGATACTGCTAGGCTAGTATATTTTAGTTATTTTCATAGCATCATGTCCTACGGTATCTACAGATATTGATTCTATTTTTATTCTGCAAAAGCGGGCTGTCAGAGCCATCTATAATCTCAGCAGACGCGAGTCTCTAAGAGAATTGTTTAAACAGATTAACATCATGACGGTACCTTGTCAATACATAAATGAAAACATTATGCATGTTCGAAAAAACCTTCATCTTTTTAATAAAATAAGTGACAGACATAGTGTTTATACTAGAAATAGGAACAAATTAGATCAGCCAAGTTTCAGATTGTCAAAAGTACATACTTCTTTTATGGGGTACTGTGTAAAATTGTATAATAAAATACCTCTTGATATTCTACAACTAAATGAAAGACCATTTAAAACATGTATTAAACGCACACTGTGTAGACAAGCATATTATAAATTAGAAGACTACATCAATGATAAAAATGCTAAATGCTGGTCCTGCTCCACAGGCAGTTTAGGGAATTTCCTAATTGGAGGAATGTTGTTTCCTACCCCTTTTGTTATTGACATGAGTAACGAGTATCGTTATTATTATACACAAATATATTTTAATTACTTTTTCGACATTTTAGAAACATTGAAAACCTTAGTTTTGTATAATTTAGCAGCATTATTTCAATTTTGTAAATGTGAGTACCATGGAGCCATATATTAAGTAAATAATTATTATGTGTTTGACATAAATCAGCATGGCGGTTGAGAGAATTGTCATGCTCACTCAAATGTCTCGCTGATGGTGGCGCGTGTGTTAGATCATTCGGCTCCCTCCAAAATGGTTGAGCTGAATGGTGCTGATTCACGCGTCATGTTCGTGAACGGGCGCTGTCAGTAGAGATTGGTCAACTCTTAACTGCCATGGTTTTTATCTTGATTATTTTTTATATTTTGTATTTCTAGATTACCTTCATTGTTTTCACATATAGAAGCAACAAGAATAATGTAAGCAGTATTTTGTAAAAACTTGATTTTAAAAGAGTGTCCGTGGAGTTTCTTGCTCGTTTTTCTCCATAGAGACCTACCTACGTTTTGGAACGAGCAACTAGCTTCAACTTTCTGACTAACTGACCGACTCCTTGACAATTCAAAAGTGCCTGTAAATAGTTTAATTGAAATAAATGCTTTGACTTTGACTTTGACTTTGACTAGAGGAACTTGGTAAGGAGTTTCCGATAACTAAAGCTATTAACGACAGCATACCCAAACAATTTATCTTCGACTAAAAATACAGAATACAACTGCATGAGGATCGCGCGGCGGTGTGAGGGCCTTCGCCCCACAGAGCTGCGGATCTTCACAGATGAATCGAAAACAGGCACCGGCACGGGGGCTGGGGCCTTCTCAGAAGACCTCACACCCATATAACAACACCGCTGGGTGCTTTACAACACAGTGTTCCAAGCCGAGTGCATGGGAATCTTCCTGGCAGCCTCAGCTATACCACACCTCGGACACTTCATACAAAACTTGCAAAATAATTACCTATTACTACTACAAAATCAAATGACGTCTGTACACGTGCAAATGTGTGCGTGAATTTTAGTAGGGTTGAATCAGTTGGATGTCGTGGCGTACAAAATGGCGCGAAAAGTACAGCGCTTTGCGTCGGGCGAACCGAACGACGACGGAACTACCCGAACGTTTCGAGCATTACAAGTGATCTTGTCCGAGCGGTCAATTATTTATTTCTAATAAAAAAAATAAATGATATTTGATTATGAATACTCGGATTCGTAATGACATAAAAGTAAAATTATAATATTTATTATGTAAAGAGGTTTATTTATTCATCAATAATGGTAAATTAAGGTACCTAATTACAAAATATGGAATTCACGATCGCCCCGTACCATTACGCGGCAACGCAATGGGGCGACGCGACAAAGTTAGTGCGTAGGGTACTACTTTTCAATTCCAAGAATGCATAGAACGTGAAAGAAAGGGACATAAGTACATAACTAAGACAATAAAGAGAGAGAGCAATATTAATAGCTGGTAATGTTGGTATGTTATTATTACGGAAGTTTTAATTGTATTATTATAAAACGACGAAAACTTGGAAAATAAATGAATCATCGAGATTAAAACTAATAAATAAAACTTAAAACAAAATAAATCGCAAAATTGTGTGTTTGTGTCAGCAGTACCTACAGCGCTGCAGTTCTTACGATTTTGAGCGCCCTGGCTAAAGAGTCGGCGGTTAGCCCCTGTAAGTGCGGGGTGAGGGTGCGGTATCCGATATAGCGCGGGGAAGGGAGTGTCCCTTCTGTACGTAAGTAGAGTTAAGTATTCTGTGGCTATACTCAGGCAGGTAGTGGGACAACCTATTCTCATTTTGTCGGACAGCAGGTACTACAAGTTCTAAACAGCTACACGGTCAACTACGGACTAATATACGAATGTCACCAAAAACTGAATAAGGTGGGTATTCTCAATGATATTTTCAATGGATCAAAGGACACAGCGGTTCGCGTGGTAAGATGCTGCGGACGAGCTCGCTAGAAGGGGCTCGAGTACAGTACAGCTAACAGTTATTCTATTGGTTTTGCCTAAATGATTCGTCCTTGTCCGACCGATATGGGCCTTAACTAGTACTTAATCGACACTTATGATAATTTCGAGTAGTAATTTAATTGTAGTATCCATATCAAGAGCCATTATCCATTTAATTATTAGGTATTTACCTTATAGTTAAGTACCTTCAATAATGCAGATAGATATTATCACGGAATGAAGGAACAGAATTGGAAACAAAATATTATGTACCTCTAAATCCGTACTTATCTAACTAAAAACGTGTTTTATGTTTCCAAATATTGACTATAATTTATATTAGTTACTCTATAGTCGTACAAAAACGGCTTATTGGTACGTTTGCATTCGCACGCACGAAACAAATTCACCTAAAACTATACAACTACCTACACATGTTTTTATTGCCTACTTAACACTTTTACCACATTAATGACATTCTATTAACACATCTCAAAGTAATTAGTATTATTTTATGAGCACATCTACAGATGCGTTACAACAGCATTTGCAAGAACACACGAAGAAAAGAACGGGTCCAAATGTTTTGAAATAGTGAGCGGCGGCGCACTGTCGTGGCTTCCTTCATGTTTGATATTAATCGCTACGATCACCTCCAGCCTGTAAAGTTGCCACATAGTAGTAAGGCACGCTAAGAAGCGAGCTATGTTCGCAGAAGGATAAAAAAAAAAACAAATCCAAATGCAACTACCTATCCGGTAAGACACGGGAGTTATGTTTCGAAATGTATTCTCACTAAAGAATTACGGTCACTTACATGGTACACAATAAGTGCTTATTGATTGTCGCTCATTTAAATTATTTTTGTAGGTACTTCTAATGATTGATGTACATCTGATGATAATGCATTCACTAGTCGTTTCCTGCTAGTGGACTATTGCCAATATTTTTCGACTATATATTATGTCGAGTAAGTTTTACATTGAAGTTATTAAAGCAGCTTACATCTTACGGTAATTTGTTATAAACTTTCTATATCTTGTAGAGTTGTGAAACTGAAATGGCAGTCCACTGGCTTGGCCTGACAGGAATGATAGCAGATAAACCCCAAAGCAGCGTAGCATGTCTGGACGCAGCTATATGGATTAATAAACTTAAAAAGGCGGCTGGCATTGACTATATGAGAAATGCTGAGAGCCGGGTGTTTTGTTTAGTTTGAGATAGAGCAATAATCTAGCTATGGATTGCGATAATCTGAGTTCATTGATTGATTGAGCAGTAGGTCGATTCTGTAAAATTCAAACAACAACTCGCATCTCACATCGCTATTCACTCTCACTTCGCATAAGGTTCAAAATGACCTTGATTTATTTGACACTTTGAATCGGGTTCGAGTGCGAAGTGAGCGTCGAAGTGATGGGGAAATTACCTTACAAAATGCCACTTCTTACGTCATCTCATACTTTATCTGTCAAAATCTCCCTGTCAATTTAGTTTGTGGCAATGAAGCGCTCACCACCCCGAAGCCTAAGCTTTCTTAGCTCAATCGAAGTCGAAGTGTTACAAGACGTAGCTTCATAAGATAAGCTAACCTAAATTAAGTTAGCTTAGCTCTCGATGTGGCCTGCGCTTAAACATCGCATCGCTTGTTAGAAGCAATTTGTGATACAACATCAAATAAAATTGGAGCTTACGACAACGGAACCAGACAGTCGATGCGTGGTTTGACGTCATAAGTAATTCAACGAATGAATGATTGGTTTTATCTACAGAAACTGAGTATTTATACTGAGTGGGAGAAAAACGTGGTCAGCAGAGGGAAAGAACCAAGTTGTTGCGTACAAGGCTTAACAGTTTGCGCTTAACTCCTGAAGAACGTTATCTATAAGATTTTTTTAAGTTTCATAAATCATTAAGTATAACCTAAATTGCTGTTAAGGAACTAAGTTATCTTTCGCTCCTGGGGTGGGCGCTAATAACTGCGACACAGTCATTTAACTAACGCAGTATTAACGTACACAATTTTTTTTAATCTATGTTTGTTCCAATAAATTATATTTGTATTTGTATACTGGACTTGAACTGCTGAGGTAAATTTTGGCTCACTGTCGCAGTCCAGGTGCCCTAAATATTATTTACGATCCACTCATTGCAAACCCAGTGCGACTGGGGAGCCCTTAGACAAGATATGCACACATCCATGGGCATACGCATGACGGATGCATGCTTTTCAAGACTAGTAAAGATGACTGACAGTGGGTGTCTAAAAGTTGATATGATAATGATGATGATGAAAGATGGATGTGAGGAGGAAAATAAATCTATACTAATTTTATAAAGCTGAAGAGTTTGTTTGTTTGTTTGGTTGAACACGTTAATCTCAGGATAGGAAAAAATATAGAAAAAAAAAGAAAGAAAGAAAAAGGAAAGAAAAAAGAAAGAGGAAAAAAAGGAAAAAAAAGAAAAAGAAAAGGCGCTATTAAAGAAACATATTGTGTCCTGACCACCTTTACCATTACGAGACCTACTCGTGTTTGAAGAACTAAATAATTTACAGGTAAATGATGTTGTATGCATTCCGCAATATCCGTAATAAACACGCGTGACGCTACATTACATCCGACCATAAAACAACATAATGTAGCATCCAAATTATTTGTTACAGCAATCTGAATAATATATCCATTTAATTGTGTAATTCGTGATTTTGTAGTAACACGCAATAATATAATTGTTGTCATCATTATTTTATTAATGGCGTATTCGATTGAACATTTATATTTATATTGGTATTTGCTACGAAACCTAGGATTTGTTATGGCAATCATAACAGTGATTGTAGCTAAGAATAGAGCTATTTGCACAGATAACTTATGTTTTAATATCAACATTACAACGAACCTACTTTGCACATCTGATGTTATTGTGTTTATGTTTGAATATATTATCTAGTTAACATCTATCTTTGTAACAATACCAGCTGCGTGTGCTGTAACCACATTTTTGTTAGAAATACTTGGCCATAACAAGATTCTAGAAAATAACATGTTGTGACCTAAATATTAGACTAAACAGAACACACAATTTAATAAAGAACAGTTGTGTCTTAATCTATATTTATAAAAGGCAAAAGTGATTGACTGATGTATCAATGCACAGGCCAAATCCTTAAGGCTAGAAAATTGAAATTTTGTACACGTATTCCTCATATGACGAAGGCATCCACTAAGGAAGGATTTTTCAAAATTCAACCCCCAAGTGGGTGAAATAGGGGATAATAGTTTGTTTGAAACTTTTTATATTCCTTGAATATATTTGCATTACCTACCTACCTACCTAGGCAGGTAGGTAAGTAGGTAGCTATAGGTAGAGTAGGTAAGTATAGGTAGGTAGATAGGGATAGGCCAACGTCTGTAGGGTCAGCTAGTTATGTAATATAGGGGCCCAATAATGACTAGTTTACAATGTTAGTGAAGTTAGTTTAATCAACCTACTTAATTCACCCAAGGTCAAAGTCAAAGCATTTATTTTGAATAATACCATACACAGGCAATTATAATAAATTATTAAAGAAGTAAGAGAGTTGGCGCTCGTTTCCTGTACCTACATGAAAAAACGGGTAAGATGAGAAACTTCTAAAACTTTTCTGTCTTTTGAACAAGAATAAAACAAGAAAATAAAAGATCTGTAAATTACAATCGCTTTGGTAGACTTTGGAGTTTTTAAACAGACTCCGACCTCAGAACGGTAGTAAGGAAATTCTGTTTAAGTGGAGATATACTGTCCTGCGTGTTTTTTTAGCTGTTTTTTGGAAGAACTTTCTCATGCTACGCTTTTGATAATAGTCAAGTTCTGGGCTGTCAAATTTAGACTGCAACGCGCTAATTTCAGGATCTACTAGTTCGATTTGAAAAAATATTTTTGTGTTGGATAGTCCATTTATAGAGGAAGGCTATAGGCCCATGCGAAGCCGGGCCGGGTCGCTAGTTAACGTTACAAAAAAATAATTTTTCACCAATTTCTTTTATTTATTTATTTTTAGTACTTTTAAACAGTCTTTATTCTTAATCAATAATTTATTTAACGTATGTGTCTATTCTATATGTTACTCCTTGTGTGATATTAATAAAAAGGCCACTATCTCTTTATCTATTTCTTACTAGCTGACCCCACAAATACTATAATGACAATAAAACCTGTCAATCGATTTTTCAATTTTCTTATCGTAGATATACCTAAACCTTCCCTGGACTTTAACAGATATTTAAAGACCGAAATTAGCCAAATCGGTCCAGCCGTTATCAAGTTTTAGCGAGACTAACGAACAACCATTTATTTTTATTATATTATAGATTTCGTACCTTTAAAAACAAAAGCAGATTAGTCTCTGATATCGACATCAACGCACTTTGAAGTATTTCCAGTATTTCTTCAAAAACGTTGTGCAAACTAAAACAGTTCAATGTCAGCAACGCAGAACCTTACCTACCATTACAATGATGTGAACAACTGTAACCGACACACTTAGACATTACCAAGTATTTGATAATGATGAGGTTTTGTTACATAACTGATTAACCTCAAATATCTAACAGTCACGGTTGAATCAGAGTCACCTTCGCTTACAATGCTGCGGCTATTGTTTACGAGGTGTACACATTGTTTCATTCACACTTTATATTGGCTGTACAGACTGCGACGAAAGTCGGTTAACAGATCAGTTATTTTTTTTTAATACACAAACAATGAAAATGGGATGGAATAGCTGGCAAACTACTAGCCATTAAAAATATGAGCCTGTTATTGTTCCATTGCGTAGCAAACGCCTCTTCTCAAACAGAGAAGGCATGAGCATTGAGCGAAGCGCTTCGCTGCTCAGACGCGTGCGTGGCACCGCAAACGGCATCCTGGGCGTGTTGGCAAACAGGTGTGATTAGTGTTCCTGCAACGGGCGCTCAGCCCGGTGTATGCTAAATAAATTGTACCAATACTAGGCTAAGTTTATTGTTACTGACACCTATAGATATAATTTTTAATCCGAATTAAATATATTTGATTTAATTTGATTTGATTTTGATTGATTACCACTCTTGCTTTAGGGCGGATCAGTGATTCCAGTCGTATATTAGTCATAGGTCAATGTTTCCTCACGATGTTTTCCGCATTTTTCCTTTACTGATGTCAATGATGTCCAAGATAAACTTAGAAAGTAATATGAATTGGGTAACTGGAGGGTTCGCCTATCTCCACCTTTGTGCCTTGTGCATGAAGTCTAAATCCATGATCCGTACTATCCATACTTCTATACTAATTCATACTAGTTCCATATTTTCCATACTAATATTATAAATGCGAAAGTAACTCTGTCTGTAACGCTTTCACCATGAAACGGCTGAACCGATTTTAATTAAAATTGGTGTGAAGATAGCCTAAACCCTGGGAATGGACATAGGCTACTTATTAGTCCACGACTTCGTCTGTATCCGCGATAACTGACATTCATGTGGATGAAGTCGCGGGCAAAAGCTTGTCCATTATAATTACTAAAGTAACTCTGTTACGCTTTCACGATGAAACGGCTAAACCGATTTTGATGAAATTTTGTATGAAGATAGATACCTTGAGCCCTGGAGATGGACAAGACTTACTATTATACTTTTTATTAAGTAACTTCGTCTGCATTCGCGATAACCGACATTCACGCGGACGAAGTCGCGGGCAGAAGCTAGTAATATTATAAACGCGAAAAATCTTTTGTTTGTTCGTTTGTTACGATTTCACACCTAAACTATTGAATAGATTTTGAAATAAAATAAAATAAAAAATTTGAAATTTGTTACAGAATCACAAGAAAGGATATTTATTTAACCGACATTCACGCGAACGAAGTTGCGGGCCAAAGCTAGTAAATAAATAGATTGAAAAAGTCATTTTGGTACTTACCTAGATTCGAACCCCATGCATGATAGACGAGCAACTTAACAACTGGGCCACTACGGCAATATTATATTTTAATATAAAACAGAAAAATATCACCATCCCAGAATAGCACCATCCCATATCTTTCCGCGGGTGTCGTAAGAGGCGACTAAGGGACTTACCAGAGAATGGGCAGCAGCGTTCTCTGTGCCTTTGTAACAACCATATTGCGATCGCCAATCCGCCTGCCAAGCGTGGCGATTATGGCAAAACCCCCCCTTGGGGAGGCCTATGTCCAGTAGTGGACGTCTTTAAGTTGAAATGATGATGATGATGAAAACAGAAAAAAAACATGAAAATTTTGATGAACAATTTAGATGTCATGTTGATGTGTGTATGTGTGATTATCTAAATTGTTTCGTGCCGACTTGCTTTGCAGTCTGTACCTCGAGCCAAATTCTAGTCATAGTTCTAGAACTAGGTAATTCTAGTCCTAGTTCTAGAACTAGGTAGTGGATAGGTCAGGTAGGTAGGGTACTTAATTTAATTGCATAGTTTATGAACCAACTACTTAATAAGTTACCTATTCACAGTTTAAAGATCAAGTACGATTTTACACTATATTTATTTTGAGTTGGTTTTAACCTCAATTAGCATTCGCCTGTAGTTTATGCTTTGCTTAGATACTAATAAGTATCTAGACATTTGCTTATCGATTTTTTTATAATCCTCCTATGTCGCCTTTCCAATATTAGTCAAGTGCCAAAAGGCTGGCCACCTGAATAGTCAATAGTCAAATTATTTAATTCATATACACCATTAAATGGCACGTTTGAACGCCATTTGTAACATAAAATAATTTGTCTAGTAGACCCTTCCAAAAGATAGTTTTGTAGTGAGAAGAATGGGTCAGAAACTCCATACATATTAGAATATTTGTTTATTATTACTAGGTATACCTAATAGCTTAACATCCTATCCTGTGCGATCGATAAGGTATAACTTCAACCTTGGCTATGAGGAGGCTAGAGTAAATTTTGTATTATGAGTTTCAGACTTTTTCTGGTGATTGTACAGCAATCCCATATTGAAGCCACATCTGACCGTCTGGTGGGATAACAATTATGTGCTAATTGCCTAATATACCGGTTAGATGTTGTAACGTGAGCTGCAACGTTAGTTTGTGACAATCTAGCGTTGCATCAACATTGACCGAGGCAATCGAGTCGACAATGCACGTAGTCCGCGAGGGTTGCCGTCGCGTCGTCGTGCGGTGTGCGTTGCGACAGAACAATTAGAGCTTGTTATGTGACTTATGGCGTGTTACAAACTGATGGATGACGAATTTCAATAATTACGTCGTCTGTCAACGTCAATTACTTTATTTGAGTAGCCTTTGCCAGCGACTCCGTTTGCGTAGTTTTCAGAATTAAGAAAAACTCCTAAATTATCACACAGGGTCACAAAAAGGGAAAAATTGACATAATAATATGTGTTAAATGAGATTAATTTGTAGTATCGCAATGCGCTACTACAGCATTATCGCATCGAAAAATAATTTCTATTATCCTTTTTTTAGGGGTACGTACCTCAAACGAAAAACACGGAACCCTTATAGGATCACTTTGTTGTCCGTCTGTCTGTCTGTCTGTCCTTCTGTCTGTCAAGACCCATTATCTCGGGAACGCGTGGAGGTATCGCGTTGAAATTACCATATACTCAAGTCTACGGTCCCTTGAAGCTGTAAAAAAATCAACCTTCTATGTTAACGTGAAAAGAAGATACGGCCGTTTATGTCGCAAAAAACGTATATTTCGACACTATCAGGGGAATCAAAATTTATAGGGTACTTCCTGTTGACCTCGAACTATGAAATTAAGCTAGTAATATAGTCTTATACTACAAGTACAGCGAAAGGTCTGAAAGCTTTACATTTGTAATGAAATCATAAAAAAATATAGTCTTTATTTATAACTAGCTTTTGCCCGCGACTTCGTCCGCGTGAATGTCGGTTATCGCGGATGCCGACAAAGTCGCGGATTAAAAAGTAGCCTATGTCATTCCCCAGGTTTCAAGCTATTTTCATACCAAATTTCATCAAAATCGGTTCAGCCGTTTGATCGTGAAAGTGTAACAGACAGAGTTACTTCCTCATTTATAATATTAGTATGATTAAAGTATAGATAGTAGGTATGGATTAGTATGGAAGTATGGATATGTACAGTCACCAAAAGAGATGAGTATCCATGTCGTCAGGAATAGTTTAAGTTTACTTGGAAACCAATGGAGGCTTTTAAATGAAATTTAATTAAATCATTGAACTGTTTATTCTCTATCCATTGTATTTAATTTTATTTATAAACACCCATCGGTTTCTAAGTAAACTTCAACTATTCCCGACGACATGGATACTTATCTCTTTTGGTGACCGTACCTTCAAATTTGTACGGAACCCTCGGTGGGCGAGTTCGACTCGCACTTGTCCGGTTTTTTTAAATAATTAATGCGACAACTCAAGTTACAAGCCCACACATAAGACGGAGCGACTTTATATCAATGAATCGATATAAACATAGTAATTCAGGATTTTGTTCGCTATGTCCCGCCTATCGTAAGTATATAAAATTAAATGTATTTGATCCACTGCTGCACATTATGTGTCCATCCCAAGATGTTCCATGACACTTGGTTCTCGGTCTTCCGCATCCTGGTATCCGACGGCGACCGCTAGTTAGAATCCTCCGTCGGTCTTTTGACAGAAATAGCAGCATACTTTAGCAGTAGACTTCAAAGCGATCGTTTGGCCATTGACGTCTTC
This sequence comes from Charanyca ferruginea, assembly GCA_947361185.1. NCBI lineage: Eukaryota > Metazoa > Arthropoda > Insecta > Lepidoptera > Noctuidae > Charanyca > Charanyca ferruginea. Next base: position 10,449,666 of record OX376059.1, on the reverse strand, counting down.
AACCATGAATAACTACTCATAAGCTTATACTTATCTCTTGTCCTAAGATTAGAGCAAAGTTTAGGCAATCTATCTATTTCACTTCAGCACGAGTTACCAAACAGGGCTTCAATCAAAGAGTTGAGCTTCATACAAGTCTACTTGAACGAAGTACCTATCTATCTTTAAGTAAATACTTACATTACATACATTCTTACTGTATGATTACTTAACTATTTATTTTAACAACAAGGACATCCTTGTCCCCGTTTACCGTGGTTCAAGATAGGTACATAAATAAAATACACAATTTCATGTAAGCATTGGAATCAAATCATAGTAATTTATTTAGAACCTACTATTAACTCATGACTCATGCATGATGACTGGCTATTACTTGGACGACTGCAACAGCAGACTCTAAGAAGTACAATACTTAGGTTCCTTCAGATATTACAACAGTAGGTAATTATGACAAAACCTTGATGCAAATGAACATTGCCGTCTTACTTATAACAGTGATATTCGTTGTCGTAGGTACGAGTCTACGAATTTCATCGCAGCAGACGGAATTTAAACTGAAAGCTGAAGTTGAAGAAAAATGCACATGCTGGTGTTGGGTTTATGTTCTATCTAAATTCTACGGCCATTCTCTCTACCTGTTATCGTGATTTTGGTGTATGTAATTCCAATACAGTGCTGATCATTAAAATACCTAAATTACAATTAAATTAAAGAAAATACATAAAACTGAGAAAGTTTAAAAAAGACTTTACTCGAATTGCCTGTATACCTAGGTTGGTATATCTTTTATCTTGGATTATTTATTTAGTTGTATTGGATTTTTTTTACTTACATTTTTTGTTTGTGTCCAATTAATAATACCTTTTGAGCCAAAGGTATTATTAATTGGTTTGTTTGGATGACCTAGTGTTTGGTAAATGATGCTAGCAATTGGACGTGCCTGTGTTCGTACTCTGTCTGGGCTCTTGATGTGCAGGCGCTGGTAATACGTTGAATTGTTTCTGGCAAACTATTGCATTTTCTATATGTGCCGGTTGTTAAATTCCTAATAACTGGGTCCTGTATTGTCATCATGAAATATCCGGGAAGAGTTCGCCTCAATTAAGCACGCGTATGACGCCTCTTTGTCGAAATTTAATTATCGCTCTTTGTCGGTCCGAGTCCGTTGCCGAGACCGAGTCCGTTTCTACGCAGTGAAGTAGTACTCGGGGTGGATCTGCCCTAAATCCATTCAAAATCGACACAACCTAGCTGGGGGGTTTGTGTACACACTCGTCTCTCTCGTCGGAAGAAATTAATCTTGGGGATGCCTTCCGTGTAGAAACATCTGGGTCCTCAATCACTATTACAATTTTTTTTTGTTGTGTAGTGTCTTTTTAAATAAGAGATGTTGGTATCCGTTTGTGGAGCGGTGAGAATACAGTTTTGGCGTAGAAGTATAATTGTCTAAGGGTTGTGATCTGTGTGTTGCATATGTTTAAGATATCTATGAGTCCTCTGCCTCCGTCTTTTCTCGATAGTGTTAAACTTTGTAAACAAGATCATGGGTGATGTTTGCGGAATGTTTTCATTGTAGTGTTGATTTTCCGTTGTAGGTTTTTCTAGTTTGTTTTGGTCTAGTTGATTATCTCGTATGAACAGGTGAGTACTATGGCAAAGTATTAATTGGAGTGTCGTGAGTACAGCTTTGCTTTGGTGTATTTAGTTGGTGGTGAAATTGTTGTTTTAGTTTTTTGTTTAGTGTCTTTATAGTGTATCCGAAGAGATTGATTATAGCCCATTTATTATATATTATGTATAACTATTAGTTCACCCAATGGTTCTATTTGTTATCTATTATTTGTATATTTGGCCTAGGTTCCTCTAAATCGTTTAACTACCTATGTTAATATTATTTGTAACTAACTGACACAAAAGACGTGGTTCTGTCCCTATCTACCTACTTACCTGCCTATTTACCTACCCTACACTTACACGTTCCCTACACGTACCGTACACCTACCGTACACCTACAGCGGCCACCGAGCGCCAAATCACCTCTACCGTTGGTGAATCATTTGGTTTAGGTTTGAACTGTGATCAGCATAAGAAAATACTTTTAAAATCGTTTTCATATTTAAGAAGTGTACCCAGCTTCAACTTATCAATAATCAGACTAAGTTATAATGTGTATTTATGCAATTTTGCTTTGAGTTTTTAACTAGGCGTTTTTATCATATTAGACAGTAGTAAATAAGTTTTATGTCTTTTGAGTGGTATATCAAAAGATTTTATATTGAATGTATATTAGGCTTATAAAAATTAGTCATTTTAAAATTATATTAATCGTTTATTATATTAACTGATGATTATATGAAACAAAATTAAAGAATCAGTTGTTATATCTTGTAAATATTAGAGATTTTGTAATTATATCATATATTACTTACCCTACAAGAATCGCTTATAGTGGGTGCAAGGTTGATAACTAGCACAACACTATCAAGCGAGCTGGTTAAGAGCCAGCTAGTTGTTCCTTTTGTCATGTAGGAGAGACGAGTACAAGGGATGAATGAGAATTATGAAATAGTATCACCGACCATGAAATCAGCTGTAGCTTCTACGTTGTGAGTCTGCCTGTTCAGTTCAATACGACCAGCTGTAACATTATTTTTGGTCGAAGCCAGTTTGCTTTCCTGACCATCAATGGATTGCATGCAGTGGCACCTATCATCGGCTTAAGATGTGCCCCGGGAAGTGGCCGTAATAATGTGTCCTATTCATAACATCATGGTAGTCCCCTGATTTTGATTGCGATTTGAATGTTAATTGTTCATTTGGTATGAAACCCATTCTACCACCTACATGAACTATAATCCAACACATACCAAAAGAATCACTCGATATAACACCTTTTTCATCTCCACCACAGAGTAATATAATATACCTCTTTGCCAACAGTTAAGAGACGTAAATACTACATCTCATCAAGAAATACAACAGGATAGTCTTTATCGTTTTGCTCCTACCAAAGAGTAGGTACAATATAGCTCTGTACAGCTCCTACGTTGAAATATCTGTGATCTCTAGTCTACGATGTCATAGACATATATAACACTACTGACTAGACTCAATTTAATAAAAAAAGTTTTGAATACCAATATGATTTTTTTTGTTTTTGTTTTTTTTCTATTCTTCATTTTACTGATCAAATCAAAATTTAATTTTTCGAAAATTTCGTTATTCATTGCCGTACTAATCATACGTACGTAATCAGAGATGGCACGATTTTAACAATAATCATGAATAATTCGTGAAATTCAGAGATGTGAAACAAACAGTAAACATTCGATGTCATTTGACATTTCTAGGAGACTCACTCTATACTAGCGCCTCTTGCGGCGAATGCAAGCGCGACAGCCATCATTCGTACTCCTCGTCTGATGGTTTCTGTTGATCGTTGATGCGACTGGTATATCCACCTTTGCCTGTTAAAATGTATTAAAAGTAAATTAGATACGTCAACCAAAGCATCAACTGCCAACTGGCAACATACCACTGACAAGCCTCAGATCAATGATATATGTGACAAGCATCATTATGATAGAAAATAAATCGATTGACTTCCATCTATGGACGGGCCCTATCTACGGAAAAGTTGCCGCCTTGTAGTGTCAAATGACACAGAATGGCCGGCGGATAGTGTACGTTTTGACCAAGAAGCTATAGGTAAAAGTGGAGGCAACACTCTAAATACCTAAGTGAAAACAACTGTGGACAGACGCTCTCTTTCTGAATGCTTACATAAGAACGAGACAGTGGTATGTGTTTTTTTATCTTATGTATGCATTCAGAAAGAGAGCGTCTGCCCACAGTTCGTTTCACTTAGGTGTTCAGAGTGTTGCCTCCACTTTTACCTTTAATCTTCTTGGTTTTGACACGTTAGGTACACTCGGGTCACCACCACACTTACACACGTTTCATCTTATTTTAACCAGATAACTATGACTCAATTATAACTCCAGGTTTCCTCACAATGTTTTCTTCACCGTCATTGACATCGGTGAAGGAAAACATCGTGAGATAACCTGGACTAATAATTGATATAAATCTGAAATCGCCAATCCGGCTTGAGCGCACGTGGTGATCAATGCTGGTGCCTTCTCTGTATGAGAAGAGGCCTTTGCCAAGCAGTGGGACAATTATAGGCTATGAGTTATTATTATAATATTATAAGTTATAACTATGACTCAAAATGGCAGGCATGACACGTTCCCACAGGTATTTTCTCTTACTCGCCTTATCATGTCGATAGGTATATATCTATAGCAAGAATTTGACATTTTTGTCATGTTTTCGTTAGTTCCATTTTGAGTTAAAATGTATTCTGTGGTTTTTTTAAGGTTGTAGAAAATAAATTTAAGTAAGTCAAAAATTCAATTCATAGTCTATATAACCTACACAAAACATATTGATCATTTAAAAACAGTTTTTAAGACCCGATCAGATAAAAGCATGGCGATGAAAAGGTACGCCAGGAAAATGCTTGACTTATCACTCGGTACGTACTAATATTATTATGTTTTAAAGAAACTGTTGCAAAACAAAAGTGGGTAATAGTGCTACTAAAAGGTAATAATTTATATCTCGAATTAAGTTTGATAAATGTAAAGATAATTCAGTACCTGTCACAGAAAATATTGAAATAAATCCGCATTTGTTTTGTTCGCAGTTTCTCTGAATAAAATTCGACCAGTCGGCGTTAAATGTTGGGATGCAGCTAAGTCTAAAATTAAGAGCACTCGTGCAAGATTACTTGTGGACAATTTTTTGGTAGATAAACTAGAACAAGGTGTAGAGTATGGAGTGGTAGCGGCAGAATACAAAATGAAAGAATTAAGCGCCAGACTGCTACCTGGTGAAATAGAATATCTTAAGAAAGAGATAGAAAAGTCTACAAAGTTATTGCAGACATTCAAAATAGAACAAAGCAAGAATAGGAAGTAGGACATGAGGGTTCCGTGTCAAAGCTGTACGCAGTATCGCTCAAATGACCTGACCTATAAATGTCCGTATGTTTTTAAATGCAAAAACTAATAAATTGACATAAAACAATTATACAAATTCACGAATTTCGGATTTTTGCTTTCCTCGAACTGATACCTTGCTTCTGCAATATTTAATGATTCGAAGTCATCAAGTACAACCCGATGACTGAGTGAGTGTCAAAATATGCGGGTATTTGTACTGCCAGAGTGAGCTTTATTATTTACAGGTCCAAGGGACCGTAGACTTACATATTTGATTTTAATTTATATTATATTTGTATTGCCAGACTTAGCTTTATTATTTACAGCTCCAAGGGACCGTAGTCTTACATATTTGATTTTAATTTATATTATATTTGTATTGCCAGACTTAGTTTTATTATTTACAGCTCCAAGGGACCGTAGAACTACATAAGTACCTACCTATTTGATTTTAATTTCAAATTGATATGCGTTTCTGAGAAAAAATACGGACAGATATACGAAAGTCGAAGTGATCAAAAAACGCATAATGTTTAATATTATGAGTTTGTGACGACTACTATAATCAGTAATGCGTTTTCAAAGTATCAAGCTTTAAAGTGTTCATTTTTGTTAGGCTCAAGTGCACCCCCGCCCCACCTGCCAGCAAAAGGGTCCGTTCAAAAGTTTAAAAAAATCTTTAAAGCTACAAAAATGTTTATATTATATAAACAACCAAAACTATCACAGCTAAGAAGGGTTCCCAACAAACTGAATTTATCCCAAGTTAACACGTAACAGTCGACTAACTTATATATAAGATGTAAAAAAATAAGAGAGAGATGTAAAAAAGATGAAGAACAGATAAAAAAACGATATTTTTCCAAAAATTAGATTTACAGAAGTATAACGAAGTTCATAGAAACTATCATATAATCGGTTAAATTACGAAATTATTTTAATAACTATGATGCGGTCGTGTTTGCAACTGTGGGACACTGCATAGGTCGCGCTAATTATGTCGAAAGAATCAGACGTTCTACGAACATCTACCGTAGAAAATTGCTAGTAAGTATGATGGAACTCAGAGACATTATTAGCTGTATGTACGTGCGTTTAACCAATGAGTCCATTGTATAAAACTAAAAGCCTTTATAGCCGGGGAACGGGTGTAGAAAAACGCTGGTGCTATCAGGTTACCGTATATTTGCCAAATCACAAGTCACTACTTAACCACTCTGGGTTGCCACGTTCACATTACACTCTGCCACACGCTATACACTCCCCCTCGAGTTCTAAAGAACGTCCCCGCTCATGAACTCACTCAAAGGACGCTGAACAGACTGAACAAACGTGTTTTCGTGGACGCCCTCTTTTACGTTTTGGAACTACGGGACGAGGAGGTGTACTGTCCCGATTATGAAACCGAGTGAGATCTTATACGTGATACTTTCCTAGCAAACTTTCAGGGCTATCTATGTTTGCTAAGAAGTATGCCGTGGGACTCACCCTCTTTACAATAACGTAAGGTCCGTCTTTCTTCGGAATGAACTTAGATGTTATGTTCTTTGCTAACTGAACATGTGACTTCAACAGCACTTGATCTCCGACCTCAAAGATTTCGGCTGGCAAGGAGGACTTATCAGCACATTCTTTACGTCGGTCCTGTTGTGTTTCAACCCTTTCCCTAACAGCAATGAAAGTGTTAACGAAGTTTTTCAAATAAGGCGTGATTTGTGGAATAAAATTATCTTTGTTAAGTATCGACCAAATATCGTGTTATACGTCGAGGGGTTAGCGTAACTCTCTAGCAAACGTTAAGTACGCTGGAGAGACACCCGTAGTCTGACAAACTGCGGAATTCATGGCGAACCTTATCGCAGGTAGGTGCTGCGGCCATGAAGAATGGTTCGTTTCGACTAAACGTGATAACTGGAATTTCAAATCCCTATTTTGCGTTCCGCTGGATTAGCTGAGGGATGATACAAAGGTATCAACTCTTGGCTTATTCCTAAAACAAACATACACTGCTGCATGTCGGCAGAAACAAACTGAACGCCATTGTCTGACACAATGCATCGAGGAAATCCGTAACGCATGAAGAACTCTTCAATCAATATTTGAGCACACGCTGCTGAAGTTGCCTCCTTCAAAGTGTACAGCTTAGTCCACCGAGAAGCAGTGTCTTCTACTAACAATATCCAGCGTTCTCCATTATCTCCCACAGGAAGCGGACCGAATAGGTCAATGGTTAACACTTCTCCCCTTTGATTTAGAACAGGTGTCTGTAAAAGACCTGACGGCTTTTTATTTGAAGATTTATACCGTTGACAGCTGACGCAAGTTTTTATATACTCTGTTATGGCCCTACGCATGCCTGGAAAATAAAAACCTTGAGAGATTTTATTGTAAGTTCTGTCTACTCCATGGTGACCCGCTAAATCAGAGTCATGAGACTCTTTCATGATTTCGAGGCGTAAAGAAGTTGTAACTACCAGTTGTGGTTCTTCACTGTCTACGTCGGGACTGTACCTATACAAAACGCCTTGTTGGCGGAAGTAACCTCTTTCGGACCAACGCTTAAGACCTATAGACTCCGGATCAGATGTATCCTCTAGATCGCTAATGATTTTCTTAAGTTCTAGATCATCTAGCTGCGCACGTCGAAGGTCGGTAGCACTCCTAGCAGGTAAGTCAACGACTACAGCAGGTAAGTCAACGACTACAGAACAAACTCCACACTGATCCTTGGTTTCTTCTTTGCAGCTTGGCCGACTAAGCGTATCGGCAATGACATTAGCCTTTCCAGGCGTATCTGAAACTGAATGTTAAAGCATTTAAGCTTTAAAGCCCATCGAGCAAGTCTACCCGACGGCGACTTTAACGTAAGAAGCCACTTTAATGGCTGGTGATCGCTACCTATGATGACCTCGTGTCCTTCGATATAGCCTCTGAATCGATCGACAGCCCAGACGGCAAGAGCCTCACGCTCTGTAGTGCTGTAATTTCTTTCTGCTGGAATAAGCAGACGGCTAGCGTACTCTATGGGGCGTTCATCCTTGCCCTCGCCCTGTAGTAATACAGCTCCAATGGCGTAGTTGCTAGCGTCCGTTCTTAACACAAAAGGCTTACTATAGTCTGGTTGGATGAGAATCGGTGCCGACGATAGGCGCTTTTTTAGCTCGTCGAACGCACTAGCCTGGCTTGCATCCCAAGACCAGGGCTGATTCTTTTTGAGCAGGCGTGTCAAAGGCTCAGCTACAGCTACTTGCCAGCACACTGCAGCAGCCCCTCCAACAACATTGAAAAACCGCGGAGAGCATTTTCGTCGGAAACGTTTACGGAATCCTTGTATAAAAAGTTTTCCAACGATTCATCGGCACGTCCACCATAACGCGACGAGCATTTTGCGAAGTTTCCATTCGAGCTAAATGCAAGGCCCGATCCCTGTAGGGCCTCAGACACGTTAACGTGAGGTGTTGATGATCGAACTTCCCGTATTAGTTGTTGACAAAATTCACTTTGGGTTTGCTGGATTAATGTGATAAAACTCGCGAGGGTTTCTTGTGACATTGTAATACCTATTAGCGGCACCGGCGTCTTCTGAGACATCTCCCGATCGAAGCTTCGGCATTTTTCTTTAGATTTACACGTTGGGCAGCCACTTATAGCCGGGGAACGGGTGTAGAAAAACGCTGGTGCTATCAGGTTACCGTATATTTGCCAGATCACAAGTCACTACTTAACTAAAGCTTAAACTTCGCGCGCACACATTCGTGGGTAGCGTCTTACACTCTACTTGGCACACTGGATACCTCTTAAGAACTGTATCGAACATGCGCGGGCGCCCTCCTACGGGTGACCGGGTAACCACTCTGGGTTGCCACGTTCACATTTCACTGTGCCACACGCTATACCTTCAAATTCACATAATATTGTGAGCAGCAACTACGGAACCCTACAATGTGCGTGGCCCGACACCCATTTGGCCGATTTTTCCATTTTAGACACGGGACCCTACAGTGTGGTATAGCATAACGGGCTGAATATGTCCGCAACTCCACGTCTCCGCGCTTATTTTGTGTACAGGTGGGAAGTAAGTCATTCGATCCACCCGAGCTCCCCACGGTACCCTAAGAATAATGAAATACTGTTAATATCTTATTTCAGATATTTTTTTTTCATTACATAACGTTACATCATTTAGTAGTTTACATTTTTTGCTATGGGTACCATAAAATCGGCTCAAGGAGAAAAAAAGTATACAATCCAGACAAATGGTTATTAAATGTACAGTCTAAGAATTTAAAAGATCCGTTGTCCAACCAAAAAACCAATTTTAGTCCGGCTAATATTCAAAAATAATATATGCATAGGTACCAGTTTATTGAAAATGTTAACCACTGCATAAATAAGCCTAATAATCTATACTCCATTTACAATAAGATTAGACTTTAAAACAAACCTTTTTTGACAGACCCTTCAACCGATTTTGACTTCTATTCCGTAGGCTTAAGAATGACATTAGAGGCAAAAAAGTGGTTACAATAACAACTGTTTACTGCAGCTGCCATTTGCCATGCCACCAACGCAATATAAGTCAAAATCGGTTGAACGGGCTGTAAAAAGGTTTGTGTACATGTCTAATCTTATTGTAAATGGAGTATAACAACATAACGGCGTGCAGCTTTATCAGCGATTGTTTGCTAGCTTTGTATGTGTCTATTAATGAAACTGATATTATCCATAGACCGACTCTATCCTTTAAACTGTCAGTCTATTAACTACTCATCTAGACCAATCCAAAGAGTCGAAACTCTGTGTATTAGTAAAGCAATGTTCCGGTGTCCTTCTCCATCATCACTCTATTTTCACCATCTGAAGTCAACTACTCATCTAAAGCAATTGAAATAGCCAAAACACGCTAAATCTGCTGTAAGTGGGCACTTACAGTCAAGGTGTCCACACTATTGCCGTGTCAAATGGAAAGATAGAATACCAAACTTTAAGTCGATCAGACACGTGATTCTACATATTTAATCTCTTTAAAACGAAGTATTTATTGGGTTGTTTATTGAATAATTGTTGGAATTCAACTTTACCAAGAAAATTAAATAGTTTAGGCGGAAACAGACAGGTAATTAAATTATTGTAAAATTATAATAATCTTATAATATTCTTACCTTTATTAGGTGGCGCGAAACTGGCAAAAAGTTTTGGAGCTACTTCATGGCGGTACTTAAAAGTTGAAGCGGTACCGCCAATGACAGTCAACTTTTTTAATGGACCGCCTGGTAAGCAATTAGAAAACGTTGTTGAGAAGATAACAGACGGTTTAATTGGAGCTATAAAAGGCGGTATAAAAAAAATTGATGCTGCAGAGGAAGCAAGCAGGCAAAAAATATTAGCAGCTGAAGCTAAAGCAAAAGAGGATCAACTTAAAGCTCAAGCGAAACTTAAAGAAGCGAAACTGAAAGAAGCGAAACTAAAAGAAGCGGAACTGAAAGAAGCGAAACTGAAAGAAGCGAAAGTGAAAGAAGCGAAACAGAAAGAAGCGAAACGTACTGCAGAGGAAGCTAAGAAGTCTTCTGCAGAAGAAGCTAAGAAGTCTACTGCAGAGGAAGCTAAGAAGCCTACTGCCACTGCAAAAAAAGAAGTACCCAAAAACAAGCCGCAAAAATAGAATTAGCCATCAAAGAAGGCTAGTTCTCAAAATGTCGCAATACTTTTCGTGCTGTATCTCATAACTAGAAATTAAATTCATATTGTTTGCATCATATTAAATATTTTATTTTAAGTTCAGGTTTCCGCACGATGTTTGCCCATGTCAGTGATGTCAAAGTCAAAGTCAAAGTTAAAATATTTATTTCAATTAAACAATTTACAGGCACTATTGAACTGTCAAGGAGTCGGTCAGTTATTCAGAAAGTTAAAGCTAGTTGCTCGTTCCAAAACGTAGGTAGGTATCTCTATAACGAGCAAGAAACTCTACGGACACTCTTTTAAATCAAGTTGTTACATTTAATACTGGTTACATTGTTCTTGTTGCTTTTCTATGTGTAAACAATGAAGGTAATCTAGCGGTAGAAAGTATTAAAAAAAAGAATCAAGATAAAAGCCATGGCAGTTAAGAGTTGACCAATCTCTACTGACAGCGCCCGTTCACGAACATGACGCGTGCATCAGCACCATTTAGCTCAACCATTTTGGAGGGAGCCTAATGACACACCTCGGACACTTCATACAAAACTTGCAAAATAATTACCTATTACTATTACAAAACCAAATGACGTCTGTACACGTGCAAATGTGTGCGTGAATTTTAGTAGGGTTGAATCAGTTGGATGTCGTGCTCGTGGCGTACAAAATGGCGCGAAAAGTGCAGCGCTTTGCGTCGGGTGAACCGAACGACGACGGAACTACCCGAACGTTTCGAGCATTGTGACCTTGTCCGAGCGTTCAATTATTTATTTCTTAAAGAAATAAAATAAATGATATTTGATTTTGAATACTCGGATTTGTAATGACATAAAAGTAATATTATAATATTTATTATGTAAAGAGGTTTATTTATTCATCAATAATGGTAAATTAAGGTACCTACCTAATTACAAAATATGGAATTCACGATCGCCCCGTACCATTACGCGGCAACGCAATTTTTTTTTTTTTTCATTTATTTCGGAACCTGTCCATGTCCATACATGTTAAGTTCAAAAGTATTAAACATAAAAATTAAGAATTAATTAAAATATTACAATAATAATAATTACAATGGGGCGACGCGACAAGGTTAGTGCGTAGGGTACTACTTTTCAATTCCAAGAATGAATAGAACGTGAAAGAAAGTGACATAAGTACATAACTAAGACAATAAAGAGAGAGAGCAATATTAATAGCTGGTAATGTTGGTATGTATGTATAAACGACGAAAACTTGGAAAATAAATGAATCATCGAGATTAAAACTAATAATTAAAACTTAAAACAAAATAAATCGCAAAATTGTGTGTTTGTGTCAGCAGTACCTACAGCGCTGCAGTTCTTACGATTTTGAGCGCCCTGGCTAAAGAGTCGGCGGTTAGCCCCTCCAAGTGCGGGGTGAGGGTGCGGTATCTGATATAGCGCGGGGAAGGGAGTGTCCCTTCTGTATGTAGTACTATTAAGTATTCTGTGCTAATGATCCAATACACGCGCCACCATCAGCGAGACATTTGAGTGAGCATGACAATGCTTTCAACCGCCATGCTCATTTATGTCAAACACAATAATTTAGGTACTTAATAACTGGCTCCATGGTACTCACATTTACAAAATTGAAATAATACTTCTAAATTATACAAAAATAAGGTTTCCAATTTATCTAAAATGTCGATGAAGTGTGATAATTAAATAAAATATATTTATATATAATAATAATAACGATACCTACTCGTTACTCATGTTAATGAAAAAGGGGTAGGAAACAACATCTTCTTCCAATTAGAAAATTCTCTAAACTGGCTGTGGAGCAGGACCAGCATGAAGCCAAGCATTTTTATCATCGATGTAGTCTTCTAATCACTATCACTACATATTATACAGGGTGGCGATGGCAATAGCACAAAATAGGATCATGGCAAGATTTGGTAATTTGATGTAATTGTTTTTATTGAGCACTAGCGACCTGACTTGGCTTCGCATGGGCCTATAGCCTTCCTCGATAAATGGACTATCCAACACAAAAAGAATTTTTCAATTCGAACCAGAAGATCCTGAGATTAGCGCGTTCAACTAACCAAACAAATAAACAAATTCTTCAGCTTTATAATATTAAATAATATTAAATTATGGCGCCACAAGTTGCCGCTCTTCTCACAAGTTAGTAAACCAATATTTCAAATGGGGTTATATTTTGGTTACATTTATATGCTCTTTAGTATGTACCTATGTTTGAATTTTTTTTTTAATGTCCGTGTTAGGATTTATTCGATAGTTGCAAAATATTCTTATGAACTAGTATTACCAGTATTTTATTTTTTTGTCGTATCCTCATTCCCACCTTGTATAAAACAAAATCCCCCGCCGCGTCTGCCTGTCCTGATGTATGCTTAGATCTTTAAAACTACGCAATGGATTTTGATGTAGGTGTCAAAGAACAACTGAGAATTACACGTAGGAAATTAAAAAAAAAAACGATCAAGCGCAAGTTACACTCGCATGGAGAGGATTCTAATGATTTGTTAAATCGAACGAATAGTACCAATAATTTATCACAAACTTAACATTGTATTTTTTTTTTCTTTTTCCTTTATACTCCAACTGCAAATGTAAGTGTGTACGCACATTATTGAGTAATGTGCCATGTATTTTTTATAGATTACAGACTTCATTTAGGTGTTACTGAAAACTATAAGTTAAAAGCTATATTCTGTATTTTATTTAAAATTGTAAGCTCAGTAGTTTCGAAGATAAGGCCCTTCTATTCTCCGATACTACTACAAAAATGGTAAGTTTCATCTATTTTCTTAAATAACTTAAAAAACTATTGATTATAAAATTATATAAACATAATTGGTACCCTTACAACAGGCCCTTTCATTTGATATGTCACACGGTATAGTTTGCCAAACTTTTTTTTTATTTTCGCCATATTACGTACTTTATAATCATTACCTTACCGATCTCTGGGGGAGGCCCACGTTTAGCAGTGGCCGGCAAAAGGCTGATATATGATGATAATGATGATAATGAACCTTATATACCTACCAAGTTCATTTTAAGGTACCAACTTACTAACTGAATCAGTCTCATATAACTACAGTTCAAATGAACGCCCTGATTAAAAGCTTGTATAATAAGCCGTTGTACCAGACTGTCGAACGTCTTCGCTATGTCGAAGAATAATAAATAATAGTTATTTATTTATCCAAAAAGTAATAAGTACATAGACACAGATTAAATGATTTTATCAGTTTGAACACACACTAAAAAAATTTTGGTGACAAGAAAATCTACATATATACAGTGTGTTTGGTAGATCGATGCAGGTCCTACCTAATTTCAATAATTGGTGAGCTATTCACGTAGTTGATACCTCGGAAGAAAGAACCAGACATGTTTTTAAAAATGTTTGAACAAAAAAGCTTTTTACAAAAAAGACAACCGCCTTCAAAAACTGAAAAGTGAAAAATAACTTTAGCCAGAACACACATTGACTTTAGTTTCGAAATTGAGTGGCTTTGTTCTGTTTGTTGTTTTGTATTGCCACCGACTTCCGAAACTAAAGTCAATGTGTGTTCTGTGCTATAGTTATTTTTCACTTTTTAGTTTTTGAAGCCGGTTGTCTTTTTTGTAAAAAGCTTTTTATTTTCCGCTTTTTAGTACCTCCTTCTCATCCAATGCTATTAAGAAGAGACTGAAAGTTAACTACTACAAAGATTGATGAAACTAAAACGTCGTCTATGTAAAATGTTTGGGTATTTGTTCATTTTTCAAAAAGTGTTGAATCAATTTCGATAAAATTTATATGGGACCACCCCTGAAGCATACCCTATCCATAAAAAAAAGAATTTTCTAAATCGGTTTACGTTTGCCGGAGAAATCGCGTAACAAATCGCGCACATACTTAAAGCAAATTTAAGACTTATACGGTTTTCTCATGGATGCCATTGTCAGAACTGGACCAAATTACCACACGGGGGACCACACGGGAAGCACTAGCTTTCAAATAAAAAACGAATCATCAAAATCGGTTCACCCAGTCCAAAGAAATCAGGTAACAAACAAAAAAAAAATACAAACGAATTGATAACCTCCTCCTTTTTTGAAGTCGGTTGAAAAAGTTTTTTTTCATGCCGTCTAAAAACAGATTTCTGAAATCTTTAAAAATGTCTTTGACTTTAAATGTCTGTAAAAAAATTGTCACACACAAAAATCAGATCCCCTAATTATGTTTTATTAGTATGTTAACCAAATAAAATAAAAAATAAATGACATAGCTTTCAAATTGGCCATTGCAATGCCAACTGCAATATTTTGGGTTTTGTCATAAAAATCATTAAAATTTTGCTAAAAAAAAAATTGCCACATTTCGGCTAGGACAAGTTCGGTTTAAATGGTTGTAAATAGTCTATACTAGCTCCGCTTTACGGCTTTGCATTGATCTACCAAACATCCTGTATAACCAAAATTATAAACCCTGTCTCTTAAACTAGGAGACCTGTATCTTAAGAGACAGTGTTTGGCCAAACAATGAATTAAGTTTTCTTTATATGAGTGAAATTGTATGTATCTACCAAAAAACAAAAGTTAAATAAACATAATTAATACGATTAAGATTTCATGTGAGTATTTTATGAGAATAGCGCACTTGTCGCCATGTCTCGTTGGAACTCAGTGCTTATGTGTTCGACGATGCGATAGATTTGTTGAACGCAGCAGTGCTCGGTTTGACAATTACTGAACTGCTCGTTTGGAATTAGACTCTTTGCTTCGGCAGAGCTTTTGAGATGCTTAAAAATAAGGTTCTCGTAGTTTTTGACGAGAACTTTGCAAGGACCAATGAGACGGTAGCTCGAGGGATCAGACTTGGGTTTGGCTGGTTTAGGGATACCGATAACCGTGGCCTCTTTCCATATCTATTGAAAGATGTTGCTACTCAGAGCCGAAGAGATTGAAGATGGCCGTCATTAGCATTATGAAAGTGGCAAGAAAGAGTTTGGGCACCTTATTGGTGATACCGTCAGAGCTCAGGAAAACCCCAGCCCGCCAGTTCGAGACTGTTGATAATATTGTGCTCTTAGTCCGAAGTGATGGGTGGCAGATGGGCATTAGGGTCTTCGACGAGCCAGAGCCCTGGCCTCAGGGTTTTCCCTTTGTTGACGAGCTTCCGCACGCCTGGTCAGTTGGGAGCGGAGGGTTTGGGTGCTTTGGGACAGCCACAGTAGTTAGCTAGGTGCCCGGATTGACCGCATAGGAGAATCAATGAGAATCGAACTCCATAATTATGTAAATTAGGTAGGTACTTGCCAAAGAGTTTGAATTATCTGTAACTGCTATACAATTAAAAATAAAAATGTTTTCGACATTTTCCAGTTAACTGACAGCTACATAATTCCCCTTGAGCTTATTTTCTTTATAACATATTTCTCTTCTATTTATTATCTAAAATCTTTAATCTCTGCGTTTGAAGGTCTAGCATAGTACCTTTGAGATATTGGCAAAATTGTGGTGCCTATTTCACGAAAGCCATAAAAGCCTGAAGATTTGAAGTTGAATTACAAATTTACAGAAATAGAGGTCTGAAAAAAAAGTCTATAAACTAAATACAATCGAAATGACTACAAGTGCGAACGTAGGAAGACTGGGAAATATGTTCCGTAAGTTGACCATTATATTAGGTAGACCATTAGAGTATTCATGGAAAACAAAAGTTGCGCAATCCGAGTGCTACATTGTTGCGGCCATAGATTTTAACGTAGATACTTGCAGCCACTTGCAACGCAAAACTGTGTGCAGTGAGTGGAAGAAACATGTTACCTTTAACACATGGGAGCAAAACAAACGTGGGGAGTCCTAGGTATCTCTCATACTTAAAAATAAGAACCCTACAAAAAGTTTTGCACAAGTAACTACTTAATTAATGAAATAATAAAAAAAATACTGCTTTAACGACATTAACAGCCTAGCAACCTGTCCACAGGTGGCAGATGGATGATAATGCACGATCTGTCTGAAACATACAAATCAGCTATAACCAGGAACAAGGAGAAATTGATGGACGTGATAAGAGGTTAAGTTTTTTGTTCGTAAAGGATTAATTTCCTAACAGACATAGGTACCTACTCCAGGGGTGTGATTCTGTAAGACCTTATTCTAAACTTCGAAACTGAATCCGCTGTGAGTTTCTTGATTAGCATTCTAAAATCATCTCGGTTGATAACTCGAATTTACACTAGCGCCACCCTTGCAAGGTGTCAGCGAGTTGAACTAAATTGACAAAGATTTTGACAGACAAAGTATGAGATGACGTAAGAAGTGGCATTCTGTAAGGTAATTTCCCCGTCAATACATCAAGGTCATTTTGAAACTTATGCGAAGTGAGAGTGAATAGCGATGTGAGATGCGAGTTGTTGTTTGAATTTTACAGAATCGACCTACAGGTATGAAAGCCATGTCCAGCAGAGGACGATTTTCGACTGGCTGCTGCGCTGGGTGTCGCGGGTACGATTCCCACACGGAACAAATATTTGTATGGGCTAGGTACAGGTTGTTGTCCTGGGTCTGGCTGTTTGTGTATGTGAGTTTGTGTTTGTAAACGCACCCACGAAACAGCAGTCATTTCTGATAAAAAAAAATTAATGATCTTACATAATCGAGTCAGTTTTAGGCGCTGAATTGATTTCAACTAAATACAAGATGGCCGTGGTCGCATGCCGGTTGTCTACATGCCGTGTGTGTGTGTGTGTGTGTATGTATATATGATATACACACATACAAAGTACGATACCATGCGATCACAAAACTAACCCCACATTTACACTCAGCCCCTGCCCCCACAAGTAGCAAAATTCTCCTATAAGCATTAAGTAATAAGACAAAACGTCCTATAGGAACCCAGTAAACTGTTTGCTAAATATCACTGATCATAATACAGCATTTCATGAGGCGATTTGTGCTAGAAGCACTTTTGATTCTATAACCTATAAACGTTTGCAGGATCACTTTATAATATTGTAACTAGACTTGTAGTCCTATAAAAGCGTTTGATAATAAAACGATTTAGCATAATGTAATTTTTCATCCTATATACACATTTAATAAGATTGTTTATTCTTTTTAACGTCTTGTTTCATTTCTCTAAGACATGAGTACTCTTTTGAACGTCTTAGGTATAGCTGCTATAGGTAATATATTACAGGATTGATTGGTCTTAGTCGTAATTTCTAATGGATTTTAGACTCCAAACTAGCACGCCCACCGATTTTTATAGGTAAAATTGTACCACTATGCGTCCTATATTTGTTATTACCAGATTGCTTGAATCAAACAGAGTCTGACAAAGTTTGGGATGGTTCCGTCGAACGAGAAATCGAAATAGACCTCGAAAATTGCGAAGAAAATTCATCCGAATGTTTTGATAATCAGGAAGGATATGAAACTGTGAGGGAATAAGAATAATAGATCACATGTAGTCAAAAACTCAAACTCAAAATCATTTATTTCAATTAAACCATTTACAGGTACTTTTGAATTGTCAGAGTCACTCAGTCAGAAAGTTGAAGCTAGTTGCTCGTTCCAAACAGTAGGTTTGTCTGTATAATTAAGAAAATTCTTTAAAGCACTGACATATCTGACGTAGGTACATAAGTAGTGAGTCCTACTCATTTAGGCTAGATCAATTTTTAGGGAATTGGTTTATAATAATCTTGAAACTAGATTAATCAACCATCATTATGTTAAAATTTTATGAATTCATTAGAGTTGCTTCTAATTATAACAAACATCTCTGCTGATTTAGAAAAAGCAGAGATGGCGACGAACTCCGAGCTTGCGAAGAAAGTGCGAGTTCTCAAAGGGTTTTACACCGTAGAGATGGCGCTACCAGGCGTGTCCGAAGTAGAGGTAATTAAATGAAATAAGTATATTTTATTAGCATTTCATAAGATTTTTTAACCAGAATCGCCGCGAAATCAATGTTAGTCACCCATGTTCTTAAGGTAAACATTAACAGAGCACTAGATGATGCTACTTGAAATTCTTTAACCTTATTATTTATAGAGACCAGTAATGGCATAGTTTTATTTTTCCAGTAACTATTTTGTCGAAGAGTGTAGAGCTCTTTTAATAATTTAATAAATTAATAGTTATATTATTTTCTAATGACATGGATTTTAAACAGAATTTGTAAGCTAAATATTTTCGTCGTAAATACAGTAGTCACACAGAGCTCACTCTTCAATTGTTATTCTTTTATAATCGATTATACTACCAAGACAAAATCATTTCACTTTGGGAAAACAACCATTAAAACAGCGTATGGCTATGGCTACCTATGGCTATTATACATTTATCTGGCAGCACAACCTGGCTGTACTGCAATGTATAGCGCTTGGGTCCCAAAGCGCTATAATTATATTGCAGTATGTATGCGTAATATATTGCGCTTAGGAACGGCCCTAAAATTAACTTTTCAGGTGTGTGATACCCACGTACCCATAGTGCCTACCAACATTATTTTTTGTTTGCAGAAAATGCGTAGTGACATTGCTTTGATACAAGAATTTATCAAAAACAAATATTTTCTTCATATGACGGTGAGGCAAGCCTGGCTGCTTTTCCTGGTCGGATTGGAAATAATCCTGTGGTTTTTCATCGGAGAAACGATTGGAAAGGGTCATATAGTTGGCTATTTAGTATAAGTAGGGTCTAGAATATTTTGCAACTTCCAACCGTCCGCACGTCTATTATGAATTTGACTTTGGCAGCGCTTATGTAGTACCAGTAAAGCAATTTCCTTAAATCAAGTGCTACCACTGACGTGCGGTTGACCGAGTTGCGTCTACTACGTCCCAAAAGTTTTAAAGGCACCTTTTTTGGTACCCTACCTTTAAATTCAATGATAATTTTATGAACAAATAAAATTATAATAATCCCCATGTAGCTGTTTTGATTGTTGCCATTAGCTCCCTGCCTATAAAGGTGGTTTTACATCGGCGAGGCGAGGCGTGGATGGGATGGGCGAGAATTGAAGTCACGCTTACGCTCTTGCATCGAAAGATGTCCATCGCTATACCGCGCCATCTCACAATAGCCAGCGATAGCCGGTGCGAAATTTGTATTATATCCGTTTTACAAAGTAAATAAATACTCTAATCTTCAATATTTCAATTATCGCCTTGCACATTCTCGCGAATCTAGACCTTTTACACCAAAGATGGGCAGGGTATTGCAGAATTGAAAGTACCAAGAACGACGACTACTAAGAGACGTAGATGGGATCCCATTCACGTCCCATTACGTCCCATTTACGTCTCGCCTTGGCGATATAGAACTACCAAATGTTGCATTTTAACCTTTTCACCGCCACCTTCTTGTATAGATAGATGACAAACACATATGTGCCCAGCACACCACCACGGTCACGACTACATGATAGATAAGATAGATTGTGTCCGTTTCGACTGCTCGGCCACAGTGACGTAGAAAAAAAAACAACTACGTCAATATTACGAAGGAATTTACAACGAAAGTCGCAAATTCGTAGAACCAATATTCAGAAAGGTTATATAGGTCTAACCATGGCCGCGCGGTCGAAACGTGGAGGACCGCGCGGCCACGCAGTTCTCTTAAGCGGAGCTTAGTAGAAATCCCATTTATTTGGCTGACCACTGATACGATTTCGAAGAAAATGTAGACACTAAGAACAAAGCCGTAATGTTTGTACTTCACGACCTACAAAACTTAAAACCTAAAATGCTAGTTAGAAGTAGGGTGACCAAAATTTGTGATATGTTGCGTCAATCAGACATATTAATTTTATTAAGAAAGGATAAATGATTGTCTATTTGGTTAGTATCTACCTACCTATACGAGCACACTGCTATTTTAATAAATCAAACGTTCGTTTAAAAACTGATGTAAGTACGTAGTTTTATTCGATATCCGTGGGGTAAGCCATTCGTAATAACTAACCAAAAGTTGTGCTCATGTGTTTGTTTGTCTCCATTTGTGCACAAGAATAAAAACAGCAACTATAAAATGTACCATTTTCAATGCAGATAATTTTAGTGTAATAAGTCGCCTTATCCTCGTCTATAGACAGTTACTTCAAAATATTGAAGCATTTGTTATTGGAAACTCGTATGCACAAATACAATATTTATGAGTTTTATTTACTACCCTACCTACCTACATACCTACCCTATCTACCTATCTACCTACCTATATACCTATCTACCTATCTATCTACCTATCTATCTACCTATCTACCTACCTGCTTACTTACCTACCTACCCTACCCTATCCTACCCTACATACCTACCTACCTACCTACCGTACCTACCTAAAATTTTCTTTTGTACAAACCTTGTCCTATCAATAACAAACACAAAAAAAAGAATTGTTCAATTTGGTGCAGTCGTTCGTGTCCAAGTTATGTGCTTACATACATTTCGGCGATTTATTTTTATATGTATAGATTGTATACAAATTTTATGACGTCGCATACTTAATTCACAAAAATATAAATACGTGTGTGATTAATTGAGTGTGTTTTTTAGCAAAATGTTAAAATTAGTAGGTATATAAACGAATACGGTCTTGATATTTTCCTATACTAAACAACTAAAGTACCGTTAGGTACCTTGTTTGACGAATAAGATTTATAACCTTCAGGCCCCAGACAAAAAAAACTCGCTCAGACTATAATATACTGTATTTATATTACAAATAAGAGATAGGTGTCACACCTGTCTGTTATGCTGACGACACTCTCATCACAGCCCGCGGAAGAAACTTTGAGGAGGCGGCGCGCTTGGCCACTGAGGGCTCGTCTCTGGTCATCAGCCGCATCGAAATGCTGGGTCTCAGGGTGGTGCTCGAGAAGACTGAGTCCCTGGTGTTTTATGGACCCCACCGCCGACCACCGGCGGGCGCTCACATCACTTTAGGTAGTGAGCGAATTATGGTGCGGACGCACATTAAATACCTGGGTCTCGTCCTAGACCGTAGATGGAACTTCGGTGAGCATTTCTGCCGACTTGCCCCGAAGCTGATCGGCACAGCTTCCGCCCTAAGTCGACTACTGCCGAATCTGAGTCGACCAAGTGCCAGCTGCCGACGGCTTTACACGGGGGTGGTGCGTTCGATGGCGCTCCAGTGTGGGCGGACTATCTGACTGCCCAGAACAAGGCTCATCTGCGGCGACCGCAAAGAGTCATGGCTGTCAGGGTAGTTCGCAGATACCGCACAATCTCAGCTGAGGCGGCGTTCGCACTGGCAGGAACACCCCCGTGGGATCTGGACGCACGAGTGCTTGCCGAAGTTTACAAACAAATCGTGGAAGTTCGAGCGGAGAGCGGCAGTGGTCCCCCGCCTGAAGTGGTGAAAAGGTGGCACAGAGAGGCACAGACTGCCATCATGAGGCAATGGGCGGAAAGGCTGGAGAGTCCCAGCGCCGGTCATTGGACCGTTGGGGCTATCCAACCAATCCAAGTGGAGTGAGTACGGAGGCGACACGGGACGTTGTCCTTCCGTTTAGTGTTATCGGCGCATGGCTGTTTCGGCAAATATTTGCACACAGTGGCAAGACGGGAGGCGACCCCCATGTGTCACCAGTGCGGTTGTTACCAGGACACGGCACTGCATACTCTCGAGCTGAAATTGGGGAAGACCTGTCACTGCTGGTCGTGGTCAGGGCTATGGTCGGCAGTAAAATGGTATAGGAGGCGGTCTCATCTTTCTGCGAGGACGTAATCTCGCGTATCTTCAAGCATTTACAATATTTTTTTAAACCTGCAATTAAAAACCCTAAAAACCCTTAAATTTAATGCCTGAAGATACTCTTTATCTTCAGACATTTACACAATATTTTTAAAAACCTGCAATTAAAATGGATGTAAAAAAGTGAATAGTTTAATGAAAAGCTCATTATTTCAGAATGAAACGGCGACTGACAGTAACAGTGACACTGACAGTCTCCGTTTCGCAGTTCTTACACTGAAATTGCGTTGTTTTATGGGAAATAATGCCACAAATAATGATTAATCAATGTCATGTACTTTTTTTCCGCCATAAATTGTAAACAACGATTCGTCACATCACTTGTCTGCCAATTTGATAGAGCCGTTAATGTCTAAATGTCACTTTAATCACAAAATGGGCAACGAGATGAAACGAAAAATGTTAGTTTCATTTCAAAATATTTTAATTATACGGGGTTTAAAATATGGTAAGCATATTCATCTACTCTTGGTAGGTAGTAATGTTTTCTCCACATTGGAAAATTTTTTAAAACCTCTAAAATAGTGTAAATGATGTTTTTTTTATTTCATTTAAGTAAATGAATGATCTCGCCATGATTCTTTTGGCACGACGAACGGAATTTAACGGAACCACAAAATATAGCGCGCCGCAGCCTTACGTAGTTTGTGACGGAACGCTAACCAAATGACATTAACATTGACAGGTTTAAATAAGGTTTTGCCAGTTTTGCTTTTGAGGTCTGTTTTTTAATCTCGGAGACAAAACTGACATTACGTTGGTTGCCAGTTTTTTGGAATTCTTAAAAAGTGACATGCCATCGAAATTAAAATATATGGAACTTATTCTCTAACCAAACCTCACTTAACCGAATTAAATAAATAAACCTTAAAAAATAAATAAATAAAATATTTAATGTAAATGTGTTTTAAGTATATGTTTTTAATTTGTTTGGTAATAATTTAACTTCTACTTCTACTTGTAGTAATTTAACTTTGTTATCCTGAAATAATGGTTAAGTACTTATTTAAAATGGAACAATACAAAATTAATAATGTATTATTAATTCTGAATCATCAGAATCGCCACCTACTTCTATGATAAACCTATCAGTAATGTCATCGACTATAATTATGGCCCAGATGACACATTTTATCTTCAACTAGCGACCCGGCCGGGCTTAGCATGGGCCTATAGCTTTCCTCGATAAACGGACTATTCAACACAAGAAGAATTTTTCAATTCCAACCAGTAGTTTCTGAGATTAGCGCGTTCAACCAAACAAACAAACTAACAAACTCTTCAGAATTTCAATTTAAACATATAAACTCCGCGACAGTTTTAAAAGCTTTTCGGCTAATCAAAATTAAATTTACTGAGGATCTGTGGGGTATGTCTATTAAAATTTGTATGTCTAAGTATAATTGAGACAATCGCGCCGTATTTGGCTTTAATATTTAATATGTGCGTAGACCAAGGAGTTTTCCCGGATCTAATGAAGTTTAGTAAGGTTATACCTCTTTTCAAATCCGGTGACAGTAAAGACACTAATAATTATAGACCCGTGTCCGTGTTGCCGGCTTTCAGCAAGGTTTTTAAAAAGATTATGCTTGATCAGATGCTCAATCATTTTAACACTAATGGCATTTTACACGATCAACAGTATGGTTTCACCAAAGGACGTTGTACGACTGACGCCGGTGTCACTTTATTAAAACACATATTTGCCGCGTGGGAAGAGGCAGAAGATGCCCTAAGAATCTTTTGTGACCTCTCCAAGGCATGTGACTGCGTAAATCATGACACACTACTTTTGAAACTTGAGCATTACGGACTAGGTAGACTTGCGCTTAGTTTAGTAAAATCTTATTTGGTTATTAGGCAGTAGCAAGTCAAAATAAATGGGGTGAATTCACATGGTTTAAAGGTAGAAATGGGGGTTCCACAAGGCTCAATTCTGGGTCCTTTCCTCTTTTTAGTGTATACTAATGATCTTCTTCATTTGTTGAAAAACCAATCACAAATGGTGTTATTTGCTGATGACACATCTATAATATTTAAGATAGATAGACGGGCCTAGAATCTTGACCACATAAATAGCGCTTTACTTCAGGTCCAAAATTGGTTCACGGCGAATAATTTAGTACTGAATGAAAAAAAAACTAAGTGCATCAGATTTACTTTACCAAATGTCAAAAGTAGTGACTGTGACATAGTATTGAATAATGAGAAGCTGGAATTCGTTGATAAAACTATTTTCCTGGGGATCACGCTCGACTCAAGGCTACTAACTCTCGCTGGACGGCTAAGTTCGGCAGCATACCTATGCTGTCAGAAAAATCCGCCAATTTACTGATGTGGATACCGCGAGACTGGTCTACTTCAGTTACTTTCATAGTATAATGTCTTACGGTATTTTACTTTGGGGACGAGCTGCAGACATCGAGTCTATTTTTATTCTGCAGAAAAAGCCATCAGAGCCATTTATAATCTCCGTGTGCGCGATTCTCTAAGGGAACTGTTTGAGGAAATTAACATAATGACGGTACCTTGTCAATACATCTATGAAAACATAATGTACGCTAGAAAAAATCTGCATCTTTTTAGTAAAAAAAGTGATAGACATAATTATAACACTAGAAATAGGGACCAACTAGTTCAACCAAGTTTTAGACTGGCTAAAGTAGATACTTCTTTCATGGGGTACTGTTTAAAATGTTACAATAAAATACCTCCCCACATTGTTCAACTAAATGAGACAAAATTTAAGTCATACATAAAACGCGCACTATGCAGCCGAGCATATTATACATTGGGGGAGTACATCACTGATAAAAATGCTTGGCTGGATGCTGGTCCTGCTCCACAGCCATAATAAGGGCTCATAAATTAATTGATTAGCATTTGTAGCTATTCCTGGAGCTGCTGAAGATGTAGATCTACATGATCTTTGCATTGTATAAACTCAATGTGTTAATATTGTATAATTTTTCATAGCACATACATGTGAGCACTATGTTCTTTAAAGCTACCATTTAGTTTCAGAGTTTCAGGTTTATAATATTATTAGTATATAGGGTGACTGGTAATCAATGTACGATACATAAACACGTGATTGTGTTCATGATAACAAACAACTTTCCCAAAGAAAAAATGTTTTCTGTACTGGTTCACTTTTATTTCAATAACACAACAGCCGTATAAAATTTGGCGCGCGCACGCCTTTGCCCTATCAGCTGTTACCCGCAAAAACATTTTTTCTTTGGGAAAGTTGTTTGTTATCATGTACACAACCACGTGTTTAAGTATCGTACACTAATTACCAGTCGCCCTATATAGTATAGAAGTATAGATTTTAACTACATGGCCTACATAGTTTTTCCACCGCTGCGGTGTCATTTAATCCTCGAAACGATATCCTCAAGACGCTCTTTTTTGAAGCTAATCGTCTAATAAAGATAAAAAGTTACGATTCAACAAACCGGTGTCGTAGAACAGCACTGCACAAAAGAGCTGGCAACATTTTTTATAAATTTGACATTTGCATGTGTCACTCACTGTCAATTTAGTCTGAGAAAGAAAACAAAATAAAACTTGTACCAGAAAATAAATAAGTAGATAATGTATAAAAAATACGGAATTGTATATAATATCCTTGAAAAAAATTAAGTTCGCTTTGCATGCATTGCATTTGCAGCAATTTTAGAAACTATTGTAGTTAAAGACTCCTTAATTTTATTGTGTACTGTTTCAATGGTTTCCAACAGCAGGGAGGAAAATAATAGCGGAGGAAAAGGATCACGGAATTCACGAAGTCAAAGGTCAGAAACTCCGGTATAATACAGAAAATTAGAATGGCGTTGAGTACGTTGGTTTTTGTTTTACATTGATAGCAATACTTGGTGCAGGGATGCAAATGCAATGCGGTGTTTCCGTGGAAGTAATCGAAAAAGTGGAATTATATCTAATAAAACTACATGCAAATCCATCAAGAAAATGGTATTTTAACAGTAGGTATAAAATAATTACCTTTATCCATTCAATATATTCTACGATATTGTTTTGATTGTTCATTGTCACATGATGTTCAAGTTTTGTTTTGATGCTCAATAAGTATACCATGTTTCACGTTATTTGGTCTCTGTCACTTATTGCTCTTCTAATTCTTCAGATAACTAGATAACTTCCTTCAGAGACTGTTTCAGCCAGCCATTGAAAGCTGGATGTTAAAAAGTTGCAGGTAGAGATGAAAATTATGTAACTTGTCCTGTATAATAGTTCCCCATATAACAAGAAATGATTGTATCTCTAAAAAAGTCTTAATAATGGTTTCAGATTGGTGCTCGGTGGATAATTTTGTTATGTAATCTGGGGCAGGCCCCCTCAAAGTTTTAATAACATGGAACCACATTTCTTCAAGACAAAGATGTTAATTTAGGTAGGTATTTATTATTATTATTACGTTGGAAACCAAAATTCCTAGAAGATTAAGCATTTGGATCAGTTTAACCATAACACTAAACTATAACCAGTGTGAGTGCGATGATCCTAATCAGACAATGTCCCACTTATTACAATGCCCAAAGTGCCCCTACACCTGCACTTTAGAGGATATTCAAAATGCCACTAATGCTGTAATAAATGTGGTTACCTACTGGGCGCACCTAGTCTAACAAAAGGCAAACCATTGATTCAAAAAGAAGAAGATGGAATCATAGCTAATATTTTATTTTTTTTATCAATAAGAGAATTCACATCAAGTTATGTAAATTGTTGTCTGATTATTTAAACAACATTGAAAAAATTTTTTTGCAAGTCTAACAAATTAGACATTTTTACCAGATCAATAATATGGGTTTGATCAGAACAATCACTCACACAGAACAGACACTATATATATCTATATGTATCTGGATATTATTGTAACATGATTGATGAAACTTTAGAACTTATTTCTCTGCCTTCAGTTTTGAGGCATTTACTATGTATATTCTTCCACTTACATTTGTATATTACCTAGAATTTATAAAGACTGACACAAACAAAACATGTTGTACTTAGTAGCACAACCATGAATGCATTTATTATAACTTTATATGGTAATACATATAATCCTTTTAATTTGTACTATTTTGTACCGCTAATTATTAATAATAATAATAATATATAATAATATATAGGGACATTTCACACACGGCCATCTGACCGTTTATTAATTTTATACCTCGCAATTATCGCAGATATACAGGTTGTGCTGGCAAGATTCTTTCCCAGCACAACCATACTCCAGCTGGCATAGAAGTTGATGAAACGGAGAGCAAGCCTAAAAATGTTTACTCATTATGTACTCTTCATTCTGCATGAATTAAGAGTGTGTATTCGATTTGTGAAGAAAACTTCATGTTTTTGCGTTTTGCCCAGACCAATATCGTAATTATGTGAGCAGATTATTAGTAGAGTAGACAATTTACAGTTTTAGAAAGATTAAGTCTTGATTTAGACAGCTACAGAGTAAACTTTAATTTTTAATTATGGTTTTTTAAAGCGAAGACAATCCTTTCGTAGCGTTTTACGAAAATAGACATCAGAGTTAACTTTCAGGATGAATACAACATACATGATATACAGTCCTAAAGTCAGAGACAGAGCCAAAATTACGAAAATATTACTATTATGTATTAAAAAACAATGTTGAAATAATATAAAATCGGTTCACTTTGTCAATTTTTTTTCACCAGTATTTAAATAAAAACATAACTGATATATTTATTTTATGAAAATAAAGGTTACGCTTAATTTACAGAATATTTTTCAGACAATTATTTTAATAAGCACTGTAAAACATCGCGCGCTGTCGTTCGCCGATCAATTTCAATGATTCGTGCTTATTTCGTGCGTATTTTTTTTTCTGATGCACACAAACAGACCATTGTGTTGCACTAGTGTATGTCAATGCTGCTACGCCGTTCTAGCAATCGTTTATACTTATTTTGAGTTGCGCTAAATCGAATATGCGCCCTTAAAATGTAGTGTTTATTGATCAACAATAAATTATTATGTTTCAGATTGCGTGCGTGAAGGAACCTATCATTTTGTGGGGTTACAAGACCGTGCATGAAAACATTCACATGAAAATCTAAGTTTTTAACCTCATAGAAAGATTGTACAATTTAACAGTTAACATACCAACCATCTAACTTTGTACAACATTGATAATTGAATAATATAATAATGGAAGATTTCACTGACTTTTTACAAAACATACTGTATGTGAAGAGATCAATACCTATCTTGTTAGTATAACTATTCTTATTTTATGCTTAAAAATTGCATTGAAAAAAATGGTTGGTGGTAAAATGAATTTTCCAGAAAATGCTCCATTACTTTTGCTGCAACGGCCATATAGGGCTATATGGTCGTTGTTTTGCTACAAAAAAATTGGATGTTTCCTAATATTAGGAGTGACATTGCTGTTGCAAATTTCAGGTATTTATTTAAGGAATAATTAGCCTATTATTCCATAAATAAATACCTGAAATTTTGGTTCTTTTTCGTGAACGTAAATTCATTAAAAAAACAATGAGACATCAGTGCAACTGAAGGCTGATTGGTATTTTTCGACCTAATTGGTCAATGTCAGAGTCGGCAGACACCGATGGCTTTCTGTTTTCTTAAGGCGAAAGAACTATAGAGCGGGGGAATTATCCGTGTAAATGATTTGAAACCTGTAGTTGCAACTTGTAACCTATGTAATGAAAACATATTTTACGATGTTTTTTGAGTACGGTTTACGAACAAAAGCTAGGTATAGCTTATGTACCTATGACTTTGTACCGCTTATGTACCGCTTTCTCAAAGCTTTAATTAATAACTAAGTAGGTACCTACACGTATGTATTTTAATATAAGAAATAACTATTTTTACGAATTATAATATAGACCTTATCACCTCACACCTCACTCACCTCAGTTTGGCTGCAACCCGATCTTATGTGATAATGATGCGGCCTAAGGTGGATTGCACATTGGCACGCTATGTTATATTTTAATTGAAGTTAATTATTTACAGTAAATACTGTTGTTTTATTTTAAGTAAAAAA
This sequence comes from Charanyca ferruginea, assembly GCA_947361185.1. Classification (NCBI taxonomy): domain Eukaryota; kingdom Metazoa; phylum Arthropoda; class Insecta; order Lepidoptera; family Noctuidae; genus Charanyca; species Charanyca ferruginea. Next base: position 10,420,114 of record OX376059.1, on the reverse strand, counting down.
AGAAAAATCAAACTACACCAATCAAAGTTTAATCAATATTATTCAGAAATCAACAACGTGTCTAAATAACTTAAGAAAAACAAGTACGTATCTTCAATCGTTGAAAAAGGGGCACTCAAAGATCTCATATTTATTAAATATGATAGATTGTAAAAATTCGTTATATGGTACTCCATCACTGGAGAAATGTCAGGTTCTATGAAGACCACATCTGCAAAAATGGTTAGTTACGAATTAACATCCGTGAAGTTTGCCAACTACCATAGAAATAGGCCTGGAAGTCATAATAACTACAATAAGTACCTATCATCATAATAAGTACTTATTATAGGTTTTATAACTACCCCATTGAACTCGTGGCCGCAAGCACGACCATGGCTCAGCGCACACCGAGAGCAGAGCAGAGCATTTTTTGAGACCACTGAAAAAATTACAGACTGTTATAGCATACAGTGCTTAATTAAATACACGTCCAAACTTGATGCTCGACCATGCTCGAGCTTGCAGGATGCGTGTTCGGGTATACGTTCTAGGCTCAGCGCACACCGTGAGCAGAGCATATTTTGAATCCACTGAAAAAATTACTTTGAGACTATAGCTTAAAGTGCAAAATTAAATACACGTCCAAACTTGATGCTCCAGCTTGCAGGATGCGTGTACGCGAATCAAGAAGCTTATAGATAAAAGTGGAGGCAACACTCTAAATACGTAAGTGAAACCACCTGTGGGCAGACGCTCTCTTTCTGAATGTATACATAAGAACGAGACAGTGATAAGTGTTTTCTTTATCTTATGTATGCATTCAGAAAAAGAGCGTCTGCCCACAGGTGGTTTCACTTAGGTATTTAGAGTGTTGCCTCCACTTTTATCTATAAGCTTCTTGACGCGAATGCGTTCTACATCCGCGAGCGCGCTCGGGCCGCCAGCGCCGCGCCGCGCGCGCTCAGACTCAGTATTGCCGCAACGAGAAAATAATGTTCGCTTATTAAATAGTACATCTTTCTCGCCACGTTTCTTCTCCCCATACTTTTCTCATTTTATGACGTCTTATCTACCAAAAGGGCGATAATCACTAAGTCCCAATCAACACGTCAATCAATATTGAACACGTCTGCCAACGTCGGATTATAATCCCATGGGTCAGCGCAAACCAAACTGCAAAATGCTCTCGCATGGTCGAGCAAGATTTTGACTGCTAGGCCATGCAGACGGCATGCTCGCCCCTCCGTGAGCAAGCTCCGTTGAAAATGCTTTGGGTTGCCATACCACCATGTGTACCAGTTTGATGCCATAATTCGACATTGGCAGACGTGTTCAATATAGTTGATTGGGACTTAGTAATTATCGCAATTATGGCAGAGTAGTTAGTTAGTTAGTTAGATTGTCAGGGCCTTTTCCGCACTTAGCCACTTGATTGGGCCATTGCTTGTACGTGAAAACTGTCTCTTCTTTTATTCCAGCCATCGTAGTTCATCCCAGAAGGCGAGCAGCCTTTTCAGGTTGCTGCAGACTTCCGATAGTGATGCTGGAGACCAGAGAATCTGTGCCCGTTGATCCGCCACGCTCCTGCACTCCATGAGCACGTGCTGTGGCGTTTCTTCCGCCTCCATGCAGCCTCTGCACAGAGGGCTATCTGTCACACCTATTGTGCATAGGTGTTTGTTTAGGGGACTGTGTCCGGTTATCGTACCTAGTTCTTTACGGATTTGGTTCCTGTTTAGTCTTGTGAGGTTACGGGCAAGCTTTTTCGACGCTACCGGAACAGCATTCTTCGTTTGCCTGCATCCTGCGCTGTTTCTCCATTCTATATTTTGGTTATCTTCTGTTGTAAAGCGCAGCCATGTTCTGATTTGTGCCAGGGGTATAGGCAGTAGTGGTTCCAGGCCGTATACCGTCGTCTTTTAACCCCTTTTAGCCAGTTCATCGGCTGCATCATTACCCAGTGAGTTACTGTGTTCTTTAACCCATTGCAGAGTTACTCTGTTTGTGTTTGCAATGGACTGCAGTGTATTAGGACAGAGGTTATAGTGTTGCTTCGTAGAGCTTGAAGTAGGTACAGATGCACTGTCTGAGACAATTTTAATATTAAGTCCTCTGACATCTCTGGCTGCAAGCGCTTGTGCTGCTTTGGTTATACCTATACATTCTGCTTTAAAGATAGTGAAGATAGTTTATCTAGGGTGGTTGAGATTTTAATATTTAGGTCGTTCGAGAAGACACCTGCCCCAGTACCCTGTTGTGGTTTTAGAGCCATCTGTATATATCCTAACTTCATTGATGCCAGAGTTATCTTCCGTTTCTGCTGTAAGTTGGATATTGTATCTTCGATCGAAAACATGATGACACAATGTTCTGTCTGTGGGCGCCTCAAGGAGTGGTATTTCCTTCAGGATTCCCTCCAGTACAGTTGAGTGTGTTGTTCCTGTTTTGCTTCCACAGTCCGTTGGCTCTCAATCTTAGTGCGGCTGCCTGTGCCTCTTCTTTAATGACAAGATGTAAAGGTCTTATGTTCAGCAGGTACTCGACTGATGGAGTGGTTCTCATGTATACAGTTGCCGCAACACTAGCCAGGCGTTACAGGCTTCGTTTTCACCGTAGCCAGTTGTGTTCTGGGCCACCACACAACAGACCCGTAAGTTATAGACTGCCTGATAACTGAAGTGTATAGCCAAAGTGTTATTTTTGGGTTGAGACCCCATTTTTTGCCAATTAGTCTCTTGCACTGATAAAACGCTATACAGGCTTTTTTGTTTTATTTTCGATATGACTCGCCTAATTCAATTTATGATCAAGAATGACGCCCAGGTGAGTTGATAGGGAGAGTTTAGTATTGAATAGGTTTGGTAGTTTGAGTTCTGGTAACTTCCTTTTGTTGGTGAAAAGAATGAGTTCTATTTTTCTTGGATTTACTGACAACTGTTGGTCGCCACACCATTGTTCCACAATACGTAAAGTAAAGCTGATCGCATTACTTCACATAAAACGTTTTCAGCGTTTCCGCTTATCAGTATTGCTAGGTCATCTGCATATCCAATAGTAGTGAAGCCTTGTTCGTTAAGTTTTTTTTAGAAGGCTGTCCACTACTATGTTCCAGAGAAGTGGTGATAAGACGCCTCCTTGTGGGCATCCTCTGACTACTTTTGCTCTTGTTGTGTTGTTTACTTCTATTTGAACCGCCGCGCCCTTTTGCTGACCAACTCGGTAATCCATTTTGTTATTACTGGTTGAACTTTGTAGCCTTGTAGGGCGTGGATAATGCTGTTGTGCGTGGTTTTATCAAAAGCACCTTCTATATCTATGAAGGCAGCGAGTGTTGATGATTTATTTGTAATGGCTGACTATCTTGTGTACTAACAAGTGCAGAGCCGATTCAGTTGATCTGCCTTTCGTATAAGCGTGTTGTTGGGGATGTAATGGCTTGGTTTTCAGTGCTCCATCCCGTAGGTGTCGGTCAACCAGTCTTTCCAACGTTTTCAGTAAGAAAGACGTAAGGCTGATGGGTCTAAAGGATTTTGCGTGAGTGTAGTCCTATTTACCTGGTTTTGGTAAGAATACTACTTTCGCTTCCCTCCATGCTGTAGGTATGTATTTGAAGGCAATGCATGCCCTGTATATTGGTAGTAGGTACTTTGTTATCAGAATTATTGGCCATTGTAGTAATCCTGGGAATATTCCATCCAGCCCGGCAGATTTGAATGGCGTAAAGTTTTTTAGGGCCCATGCCACCTTGACTGCGGTTACTATCTCGTTTGTAATGTCCCATTCTTGGGAAGTTGGTGTGCTATAGTACTCGTCCTGCCACTCCGACTCTGCTGTTATTTGACAGCCGGGAAAGTGCGTTTCAAGCAATAGTGCATTGGTTTCATCTTCTGTATTCGTGTAGGTGCCGTCAGCCTTTTTGAGGGAGCCCAAGAATTTGAGGTCTCCCGTGGCTAGAATTTTCTTTATTCTGGCGGCCTGGTTCGTTTTGGCAGAGTAAAAGGAACATGAAGAATATGTAAATAAAAATAAGACGTCATAAAATGAGAACAGTGTGGGGAGAAGAAACGTGGCGGGAGAGATGTACCTTAGGCCAATATCATTTTCTCGCTGTGGCAACACTGAATCTGAGCGCGGGAGGCGTGGCGGCGGCTCGAGCGCGCTCGCGCATGAAGAACGCATACTCGAAACAAATCCTGCGAGCTCGAGCATGGTCGAGCATCAAGTTCGGACGTGTTTTTTTTCAGTGGTCTCAAAAAGTGCTCTGCTCTGCTCTGCTCTCGGTGTGCGCTGAGCCTATGGGGTCATGGGACACAATTCTTAGGGGTGACATATTGAGTTTTTTCTATTAGGAAATCCCTAGTAACAGTTCGGAGTTTCGAAGTTGGTAGTGTGAACTGTGAATGCAGAGCCAGACTGAGCTTCGGAATAGTGTGTGCTTTGAACGGCACCTTGTCTCGGAAAGCAATTCCTGCACGTCATCTCTCCTCGGTCATTTCGGAATGCCGTCCCGTCGGATTATGAGAGAAAGGGAAGAGGAAGTGTACGACCTGTATTTGGTTCAACATACTCACCCATCCATTATCACCCCACAAATGCTCCGAAAATAATGATAAGTAGGTTTAAAACACAACACTTACTGAGAGCCGTTAGCACGAGCAGAACTTCGGTGCATACGCAAGCGATGACGCCAATTATATTTAACACTAAGAATATGCTGAGTTTGGACTGAGCGTCACTGCAATGGTTTGAAAATTATCTAAGTCAGGATCATCAAAATATATTTTTATAAAATCCTAACTGTCGTCAAGCAGTAAACAGCCCCAGAAGAATAGTATAGGTACCACTGTGTATACACTTACTTTCATTTTTACAGTTGATTGTACTTAGCGTACGTACCAGTAGGTAGCGTATTTGGCCAATATTAAATTTGACGAATTGCCGATTTGACGAATATCGGACTTGACCAATGTCGTTCAACCCAGGAAGGGTTGAACGAACGCCTAATCCTTCAGGAGGTGTTGTTATGTGGAATGCCAATGGAATTTAACGTTACAAACGACAACAACCAGGAAGACAGGATTGTACTTTGTGCGTTGATAACGTTTGTTGACCGACAAGGTTTTGTTGATGGCAGATAGGTATCTTAAGTAGGTACTATTTCGAATTCGGTGTCGGACCCTGTGGAAAATAATTAAGAGCACGTGTGACACCATTTGAGCAGCCTGGGGGCAAGCCGCAGCTTTCCGAGTGGAATCTCAGGGAAACCTCGATATGCGGCAGATTTTCAAAAATTGTTTTTTTGTCTACGCCTCGCCGCCTCTAATGGAATCTTGCTTATGTTACTCTGTTGTAGTCCAGGTGTCGTGTCGTAAAATATGTAGGTACCTAGGTATCTATTTAGTTGGTAGGTACTAGGTACATTTTCAGTTACTTTTAGACACTTTTTCAGAGTAGTGTAAACTGCTTAGAATAATAACGCATAGAAACCTAGTACGAACTTCAAAAGTACGAGTATTCATACCTTACCATAAATGGTTTAGTAGTCGCAGCGAGCCGTCAGTGCTCAAGGTCACGCTCCGTTGAACACAGCTCGCAAGAAATATTTTAAAATTACGGTTTGTTGCGTAAAATACTGCCATAGCACAACCGGTAAACATAAAGAATGTGATAAAATTACATTTCACATGTAAATAGTAACATTATGTAGGTATATCTATTACTTTTACGTAAATCGATCTCCGAATAAAAATTTTCATAACCTAATTTATTACAATGAAGTGTTGCCAGTGTTGTACGGAAAAATTACCCATAATTCTAAACATTAACATTGTTGAAGTCTACTGTATTATTCTGGTAGAAACCAACAGCTGATCCATACATTTATGTTCGTAAAACTCGGAATAATTATTTATTAATGTAGCTGTATGGATGATCTGCGGTTATTTTTGGCGATATTCAGGTTTTTAGTGAATTTAATTTTTTTACCTTGAATAATTTTAAGAACTGAAAGCGTAAATAATGTAATTCTGTTGTATCCTTACGTAACATTTTTTAAATGCAATCGTGCTATGGCCCAAATGCATTATAATTTTTCCTAGAATCGGGGAAAAAAATATTTCCTAGCAACATTTTTTTACGTGTGGGTGCGTGTCAGCGGTCGTAATTACATGCCGATCACTCACACATAACCTACAATTGTAGCGTAATTTTTTCATAGACAGCGTAGAGACTGTCCTTCTATGCGTTATTATTCTTAGGTAAACTGTTTAAGAATTTAAATACATCACCGACATCACCTTGCCGAAATTTTAAATTGCATTTTTTCTTATCTTATTATCTCAGTATTATCTTCTCTAAAATTAAGTCAAATTCAATATAAATGATTATTTATCATATCAAGTCACTGAGTTAATAATATTACTATTATAGCGTTTAACAAGCCAAAATAGGTAATTATTTCAACTCTTCAAATGGCTTTTGTTGAAAAGACAATGTTTGGAAAAAATCTCGTCTGTCATTGTCTGTTTTCTCATTAGTATAATAGTTATCTGTGGTAATTGTGAAAGATTACAAATAATTATTTTTGCCAGTTGCCAGTATTACAAAAATCTTGGCTAGGTACTTTTAAAGAACCAATTTTTATACCTAGGTCGATAAAAAAAGATCGATGGTAATTAATTAAATATCAAAGTAAAGATTGGCATGTCATTAAAGTTATCATGTACCTACTACCTACCTATTCTATTTCTTAACTTAACATACCTACGTACATTTACATACTATACTTACCTACCTACTTCCAGCTTCAGCTTAAGAGATCATTGATTGAAGCTTTTGACGCCTATAAAAGTTAAAATAATTGAGAAAACCAATCAAAAGTGGACTTTTAAAGGATGTCGGAGAATTCAAAATCTGAAATCCGGGACCCGCTGACAAAAGCTTGCGAAATGCGACGTAGGTACCTATTTACTTAGGATCTACGTCTAAAAACATCTAGGTTTATTTTTCGTAAAAAATACACGTTTAATCTTGATGTCATGATGGCCCAGTGGTTCAGGCGTCCGCCTCCATGCATGAACTTGCGGTTTCGATACAGGGCAAGTAGGTAGGTACTAATGTGACTTTTTCAATTTATTGGGTACTTGTAGGTAGGTAGGTACGTGTACTTTCCTATGTTTATCAAGGAAAACATCATGAGGAAACCTGAGCTTTTCTACACTAATCCTTAGGCTTCGCTCATAACTTCCGAATTACTGTACCTACCAAATTGGATAATTCTTTATTTAATTTAATACTTAATAAAAACCAAAATTTATAAAATTAAATAATAAATGTCTCCTTGCGAAGGGTTGGCCGCTAGTTTGTATGTAAAAGGTACTTAATCTCAAAAACTACTCGTCCCAACTTCAAAATGATTTCTCTGACATAATACTTAGATATCTGATATAAAGCTGTGTGCTTTCTATCAGATAGCTATTCGATAGCTCGGCAATAATGTCTATTGGCGAGTGTCTTAGGATATATCAACTGACTAATTAGCAGACACAATAGTTAAACAATTGACGCAAGACTCCTGGAGTCTTCTGTACATATAAAGGGATAGGTACCTACCTACTTGATTTCCACGCTGACAAGTGACATTGGCTGGTGGCTGACTAGACATTTTTTTTAGGGTTCCATACCTACCTCAAAAGGAAAAAAAACGGAACCCTTATAGGATCACTTTGTTGTCCGTCTGTCTGTCTGTCAAGTGTTGTCTTTATCTCGAGAACGCGTAGAGGTATCGAATTGAAATTAAAGCACGCTCAAGTCTACGGTCCCTTTGATGCTGTAAAAAATACAACCCTCTATGTTAACGTGTAAAAAAGATAGGGGCCGTTTATGTCGCAAAAATACTCTCAACGGAATCAAAATTTATAGGGTACTTTCCGTTGACCTAGAACTGTGAAATTTAGCAACTAATATCGTTTTATACTACTTATAACTACAGGGTAAAGTCTGAAAACTATAAATTTGTAATTAAATCATGAAAAATATATTATTCAATTAAAACGAGCATGTCGGTTATCGCGGATGCAGACAAAGTCGCGGATTAAAAAGTAGCCTAAGTCCTTCCCCAGGGTTCAAGCTATTTTCACACCAAATTTCATCAAAATCAGTTAAGCCGTTTCATTGTGAAAGCGTAACAGACAGAGTTACTTTTGCATTTAAAGTATTAGTATGGATAAAAGTATGGAGTATGGAAGTATGAATATGACTATCTACCTACTTTGTACAGTGAGCGAGTCCGACTCGCACTTGTCCGGTTTTTTTTTTGACATGAGTCACGTAAGAAGTTTTTACGGTTTGCCCTGCAGAGGGCTTAAGAGGTCCCTTCCCCAGCGGTATTGTTTCACCCAACGCAATGTTCAAAAAGAAACGAATGAGTGAGAACGCGATAACATCGCATGAAAATTAGCGCGCGGAGATTTCACAAAACTTAATCCAGGAATTAACTACTTAGGTATGTGTTTTTGAAAAAGCCTTTCTAGTTTATGGTAAAAATGTTTGTACCTAATTAATTTAGAATCTCCATTACATGTGCAAGATTTCTATGAAGCGGTTTTTTTACTTTTTCAATGTATGAGTGCATTAAACGGCCAAAGTTCAGATAAAAATTGTGCAAGAAAACTGATTTTTGGACGTGTTTGCTGATTTTGTTTCTCAAAAAATTGTTTTTTTCGTTACCTACAATGATATTCTAATATCATTGGTTACCTACTTATGAACCTAGATATTAACCACAAGATATCCGTGTGTTAAAAATATTTGGAATAAAATGTAACGCCGTAATTTGTATGGGGACTATGACGGGATGAGCACCCTTAATAGCTTCAAGCTATTAAAATTTAAGTATGTAAGTAGAAATAATTACAATCGCTTTAGTAAAGCATTATTTAATGAAAATTGTATTTCTATCTAGAAACAAATATATTAGGTCTGTATTTTTGTATTGTTTTTATAGTCATTAACGCACAGCTCTAATTCTGTTTGCTCACTTAACTTACAATTAGCTTATCGCTTATCGGGCTTTATTTCGTTGTCCTAAGACTTCTCAAACGAAGCGTCATAAACATTGTTATCGGTAGAACTTCGAGCAGGCTCTACTCGATTTATAATTAGACGGGTTTTGTTGTCGCGGTCAGTCGTTGCGCGGGCGTGGCGCGACCGGGCGAATCGACGATTCTCAATTCGTATCCAAATACGAACGCGGGTGCGCGCGCGTTCCGCATCGTCTTTGTTTACAAACAAGCACCGCGGCAACGTTACAAAAAACTAGTGATATTTTGACAGTGTTTATAAGGTAGGTTGTTTATTTTAGTTTTTATTGTTATCAAAGCAATTGCAATGGAATCGATCAAAATTGTCTGATTAGTGATTACCTTATAGGTAGGTAGGTACCTATTGTGTCATGCCGTCATGCGCGCCTGATTCGGATTTTGTTGTTAAAAAGTAAGCCGGTATTAAACGATTTTATACGATGTGTACACAGCACGTTAGTTAGGTAGTTATTTACTTGTTTGTATAATTAAGTACCTATGTATGTTTATCACATCTACTCACGTAGTAGTTGCTAGACAGCGTCGGTTCTTCTAGGGGCTATCTAGGGGTACCTACTTACTTAACTATTTACTTTTCTTTGTGGATACAGCTAAATATCACCTAAGTTACCAACAAAAACTAAAAAAACACAACCTTCCTACAATAATAATAAAAACATCGTTTTTCAGTGCGGGTACTACAATTAAAGGAACTTTGATTTCTTTTTTATTTTTGGTTTACTAAATCACGTAACTTTATTTAAAAAAAAACAATATTTAAGCTTAAAATAATGAAACGTTTTGGTGTACCTACTTAATTAAAGAAAAAGTTGTGACACACCGGTGTAGCAAACGCAAATAGAAAACCTTGCCTTTCTTGCCTTGCCTTGTCTTTCTTGTCTTTTATGCGATTATATTCTGGGACCTACATTAGGATAATCTCTTGATCCAATTAATCACTCTTCTCGACAGAGCTTTCTCATGTCCAATATAAATAAAAAACATAGGTAGGTACATAAAAAAATATGGGACCAAAAGCAACTATTCCTCATCAAACTGAAGAAGAATCACGTAAATCGGATCATAAATCTCAGCGTAATCGGTGTACATACCTACATAAAAAAAACCAATCGAATTGAGAACCTCCTACTTTTTGAAGTCGGTTAAAATTTATTTATTTATTTATTTATTTATTTATTAGGTTCACCAACAATTGTTTACACACACATACAGCTACGCATATTTGATGCATAAAATAAATTAACAGTGCAACAATTAATTAAAGGCAAACACCACATTCACAATTCAAATAATCAAAAATAAAGCTAACTTACAAAGTGATAAGCGCTAATTATTTACAACTAATAACAATTGCATGAATATAAAATATGAGATTGATAAAAAAATAAAAAAAATTACAACATTGAAAATATTGGTAAAATTGATTGATTGATTTGAATTGATTGATTGATTGATTGATTTAAATAAAAGAAAGATTCCGACGAATAAAAACTTCAAAAACATAACCCTCCTTTTTTACACGACCTGCGCTAGAAGGAGGGTTATGTTTTTGAAGTTGTTTTTCGATTACCATCTAAAGTTATAATTACTTAATTTAATACGTTCATGGCTGTGCTACGAAAGTACAACAAGCTTTTTACAAAAAAGAGAACAGCCTTCAAAAGCTAAAAAGTGATAAATAAGTTTAGCACAGAACACACATGACTTCCGAAACTAAAGTCATGAGTGTTCTGTGCTAAACTTATAAAATTGATCACTGTTTAGTTTTTGAAGGCGGTTCTCTTTTTTAACCGACTTCATTGTAAAAAGCTTTTATTTTCCAATTTTTAGTGCCTCCTTAACACCCAAAATCTTTAAGTAACGGCAACACAGTTAAAACAGAGATTATAAGTCCTCCAAAGATGGAAGAAACGAAAACGTCTATTTAACCAACTTCAAAAAAAGGAGGTTCTCAGTTCGACCGGTATGTTTGTATGTATGTATGTATGTTTGTTCGCGATTATCTCCCGTTTGGCTAAACCGATTTTGATGCGGTTTTCAGAAAAGTGTTTGTTACATTCTGGAGAAGGTTTTAGTATACAACAAACAGATTTTTTTTCAGCGCTTTCTGAAAAAAAATAATAGAAACCGAGAAGACGTTTTCGTTTCTTTCTTTGGAGGACTTACAATCTATGTTTTAACTGTGTTGCCGTTCCTTAATGGATTTGGGTGATAAGGAGGCACTAAAAAGTGGAAAATAAAAACTTTTTTGAAAAAAGAGAACCGCCTTCAAAAAAAAACTAAAAAGTGATAAATAACTTTAGCACAGAACACACATGACATGGAAGTCGGTGGCAATACAAAACAGCAAACAGAAACAGAACAAAGCCACCGACTTCCAAAACTAAAGTCATGTGCGTTCTGTGCTAAAGTTGTTTATCACTTTTTAGTTTTTTTTTGAAGGCGGTTCTCTTTTTTCAAAAAAGTTTTTTTTGTGTCGATTTTCTGGTTTTTGTTGTTTTTTTCAAAAAGCGCTAAATAAATTTATATTTATTGTATACTAAAACCTTCTCCAGAATGTAGCAAACACTTCTCTGAAAACCGCATCAAGGTCGGTTCAGCCAAACGGGAGATAATCCCGGACAAACATACCTACATACTCGTACATACAAACATACGAGTCGAACTGAGAACCTCCTTTTTTTAAGTCGGTTAAAAACGCATTTCACTCGGGCCCTTTTTGAATACCTACCCCTTCCGGGCGACTTCCGGTCACCCTCTAACCTAGGATAAATCCGAGGAATCTCAGACGAATGGCAGCCCTTATACCGTTATTAAAAATAACGATATTATAAATAAGAAGATTAATTAAATCATGTTTATTTTTGTCATAAAATAAAGTTGTTAAACAAGACAAACACCAACTTGTTTGTCAAGTGTTTTATCCGTAACGTGTTTGTTTTGAAGCTGGATTTTAATGATGAAATGTTTAAATAAAACTAAGTTGAAAAAAATCTTATTCTAGTAAGTACCTACCTATGCTTGCGTTTGGCCGCAACTCACCTGCAGATAGAAAAGCTGCTGGTCATTTGATAATCCTCCTCTTTTGCAAGAGCTAGGTAGGTACTATAACGAACCTATAATGATAGAGTTAGTTATCTCGAAGTTTAAACTGAGTTGTTTCAAGATGGTCAGGAATAGGAACCTAATTTAACATTTTTGTAAATCTCCGGGTGAAGAGAGATGTATAGGTATAATTTTAGAGGCGATTCTTATCATTATTATCTATGCTATCGAACGAACGATAAATCTTAACACTGAAATATGGCTCTTCGAATTTTGTACATATTCTTTAAGCCGGCTCTACACTACTCGCGAAGTTGCCTCGACGAAGTATTCACCAAAGTTGATCGAAGTCCGAAGTATGTGACTACACACTCGTGCAACTTCGCGAGGAGCTCAGTCGCCCGGCGCCCGCACGATAGGCATCATGGATAACGTTCAAGTGGCAGCTGCCGTTGACTTTAAATTTTTTTTAAATATAATATTTTAAATTAATTTAAAATTTAAATTAATTAAATTAAATTAATACTTTATATTTTAAAATTTTTAAAAAAAAATATTTAAAAACCAAGCATCGTTGACTTTTTTTTTGTCTTTATGACCCCTCTCATTTGGGTCCCAAATAACTGGCTCTGATTGCAGTGTTTCTAGGAACAAGAAAATTTGTTCTTGTGTCCACTGTATATCACTCATCGTATCAGTGTTCTGTAAATTACGGAACGATGAATACAACATGCGCTGTTGACGTCTCGATGCAAACTGATTACTGAAGTGAGCCGAGTAGTGTAGTAAGACGCTTCGTGTTCGCAACTTCGGGATACTTCGAGTCCTTTGACTCGGGCGCAAAAACCGACAACGACTGGAAGTCGCCCGATGCGAGCCGAGGTTGCACGAAGCGAAGCGAAGTGCCCTTCTACACTATTGTATTCGCTCAACTTCGACCTACTTCGCGAGTAGTGTAGAGCAGGCTTTAGATAAAAGTTGCCTACATTTAGTTCGTCAACTTTGTACCTACCTACCTTTGTACAGTCAACAGCAAAAGTAGATGATCAAAATCAGAAATTCAATATTAATGAACGGAGTTCGCGTCAGAACTGTATGGAGTCGAAGTGATTCAAAAGTATGTGTGTGACAATCACATTCTTTTAATAAATAAAGTAGTAATAAATTATATAAATTAGTGTTAGAAAATTAGAATTGAATTTCTGATTTTGATCATCTACTTTTGCTGTTGACTGTACCTACTACATCTATTACATATAATAAAACAGTAACAAAACTGTGTCTGTACATTGAATATATGAAAAAAAAAATTGAGGGGGGTTTAGGAACAGTAACGCAGCAAGAATCCAAAAAAAAAATTCTGTCTGTTTGTTTGTACACGCTAATCTTCGGAACTACTGGGCGGATTTGAATGATTTTTCTTTTGTTGTATAGGTATTAAGTCTGGGCAACATATAGGCTATAATTTATCTTGGAAATTTGAACACCTGATGCAGAACCGCAACAGACCAGCTAAACTATAAGAGATACAAAAATGGTACCATAGCAAAAATTGTTCCACGTGATGAGCATTTTCTGCTGAGAGAATAAATTTAAAGATCTGGAACACCTGATGTGGAACTCCAAGAGCCCAGCTACACCATGACACATATAGGAATGACGTCTTAGCAAAAGTTGTTCGGTCTGATGGGCATTTCCTGTTGGCTTATAAAAATCGAAGATCAGAAACATCTGATGTAAAAATCAAAGCTATCACTAATTTCACTGTATCTTATAAAATAATAATAATAAGCTGGGAGTACCTCCACGCGGTGAAGGCGGTAACAGTTCAGGACTGATTTTTGATGACGATGGAATATCATTGAAAATTTTACTCTACTGGCCAAAATTCCCATTTATTTTTTTATTTTATCGAATAAATATGCCTTCGGGCTTATGTTATTTGGGTGTTTAATTTCCTTTTCCATTTATCTTCGTGACATGGTAGCCTATCCGGTAACGCAGGGGAGCAGTCACTTAGATTTTACTTGATCAGGTATCTTTACAATAAATCTATAACCATACCTAGAAAGAGGTCAAATCTTTCCCAGTGTTTTAAAGGAGCTAAAAGATTGATGATCATAAGATCCCAAGAATCTACCGAAAAGCGTCAGGAGAGACTTGATGCTGTTCGAGAACATCAGGCTGCAACTCGCACCGTGGAAACCTCTTCAGATCGCGAAGCACGCCAGCGTTCTCAGCGTATTTACGCATCTAGGTACATCCAGGTCTCTAGAGACCAATGATGAATATGATGCGCGACTGACCGCTGATCGTGAACGTCACGCATTGTCTCGCGAGTCGGAGACGTTCACGGATAGAGAATTGCGCTTGAGTTCTCAGCGTATCTACGCATCTGCTGCGGAACGTGATGCGCGACTGTCCGCTGATCGTGAGCGACATGCATTGTCTCGCGAATCGGAAACGTTTACCGATACAGAATTACGCTTGAGTTCTCAGCGTATCCGCACATCTACTAACAGGTCTTTTGAACCGAATGATGAACGTAATGCACGACTAACTGCTGATCGAGATTATCATACACTAGCGACCCGACCCAGCTTCGCATTGGCCTATAGCCTTCCTCGGTAAATGGACTATCCAACACAAATAGATTTTTTTAATTCGATCCAGTAGATTCTGAGATTAGCGCGTTCAACCAAACAAACAAACTTCAGCTTTATAATATTATAGTATAGATTGTCCTGAACACGCATACAACTAAAAATATTCATAATCAGTTAGAAAGTGAGAGAAAAAGAATTGCTGGAGTACGGCATGAAGAGACAGAAGAAGAGCGCAACGAACGTTTGAATTCTGATCGACTTCGACATTCTCTGAACAGAATGTCGATATCATCTGAAGAATCGGATGTGTCTCAAGATATAGCCGTAGGTCATGGCGACCTTCCTTAGGTTGATAAGGAACGGAGTTCATTTACGTATACTCCTATGATTGACTACGCCACATATTCCGCCATCGGAGGTATGATTCAAAATTGTACTTTTTGAACGTCTCGAATCATCTCGCGCATCCCGTTGTTTTCCCGTCCCCGGGCTCTTAGAATTCGACATCAGACGTTTCAGATCTTCGATTTTGCCGACCCCGTTGTCGCTGGCATAAGCAACAGGATCCGCGTACGAAGTCGCGGGCAGAATCTAGTATAATATATATTATGTGGTTATGTAGGTATCTCTAGTTAGGTACTATAAGGACCGGAGCTAAAAATGCTTTTGCAAAACTCAGGTTAGAAACCTAAAGATGTTTTTAAACTAGGTAGGTATGTACCTATATCCTACTTATATTTAGTTCGCACACGTTGTTCATTTGAACTACTTTCTAAAATAGATTCAAAGAACAACGTCCTATATAAATGCACTCGGATACACGCCTACCGCGATACAGATTTAAATGACTTGGCGGGTCTGTGAAATTGAAATCCCACTAAAATATTGAATGTTTTATGTAAGTACATAATATATCTAAGTGAAAGAATAGGAAAAAAACTGTCACGTCGACATGAGACGATTCGAATTGAAATCTAATACAAAAAAATCAGAGACATTATATGGACAATTTTTAAGTACCTATACCTATGTCTGAAATGAATAGATTTTATTATTAGTAGGTACCTAAGTAATAAAACTTCGTTGACATTTAAATGAGTTTATTTTGCTAAGTTATACCTAAATGTCGCCTAACAATATTAAGTATTAAGTTTATATAAGTAGTAGATATTTACGCGTAGGTTTATCCTTTTATCCACATTAATCTAAAGATGAATAAATTCATGTTCCTATTAATATTATGTAAAGAGAAAAGATTTATTTGTTACTATTTAACTCAAAAACAACTGGTCTCATTTTAAAAATTCTTTCTCCATTAGAATGTTACATTATCCCTGAGTAACATAGGCTACCTATATAACATCCATATTAATATTATAAATGCGAAAGTAACTCTGTCTGTTACGCTTTTACGATGAAACGGCTGAACCGATTTTGATGAAATACATTTTGGTAGGTATGATAATAACTTGAAAAAGGCAAAAGTTAAGTAGTATCTAATATAAGGAAGTGACACATGAACCAAAAGTAATGTTTTACGATGAAACGGCTGAACCGATTTTGATGAAATACATTTTGGTAGGTATGATAATAACTTGAAAAAGGCAAAAGTTAAGTAGTATCTAATATAAGGAAGTGACACATGAACCAAAAGTAATGTTTATACCGGAACCATAAAAACGTATTTTCAAACATCACGTTTTAGCCTTGGCGCCCGGAACAGTAGGTAGGCAATTGAACTGCCATAAAAACAATGTTTCTATGGCAGTTCAATTACGTAATCTCAATATTTATTAATATTGAGATTTATACTAACATAAACATATATACAGTCAGCGACAAAATCATTAAACAATTCAGATCTTTAAGTCCTTATTATTTAGTAGGTACCTACTGTACTGTAGAGGCTGCATAAGTTTAACAGGCAGTATGTTTATTCTGTTTCGATCTCCCTCGGTGAACACCTAGGTGAAGTGAGCTGTCATCCGTCCCGATGTTAGGGATTGACAAAGCAGAAGGACGGATGACAGCTCACTTCACCTAGGTGTTCACCGAAGGAGATTATAACAGAATAGCACTGCAGATGTCATTATTAACTTTGTGGTATAATCTCTGCATGCTTCGAGAATAAGTTCAAATAGTAGATTTGTATGGTTTTATAAATGCCAAATGTTAGTTATTAGCCTGACCCCTTTACGGGCACACGCTTAATTATCTGAATTACATAGAAGTTATAATTAAAGTGGCTGTTATTCTATAGAAACCTATTAGAATCCTCATACACCACGCTATAACCCGGTACCTGTAAGAGAGCCTAAAGTTGGACCTCTTAAAGTACCGATTCCTATCTTTTTTTAGGGTTCTTGCCCCAAAAGGAAAAAAACCTTTATAGGATCACTTTGTTGTCCGTCTGTCTATCTGTCTGTCAAGAACCTTTATCTCGGGATCGCGTAGAGGTATCGAGTTGAAATTAAAACCGTATACTCAAGTCTACGGTCCCTTGAAGCGAAAAAATCAACCTTCTATGTTAACGTGAAAAAAAGATAGGGCCGTTTATGCTGCAAAAAACGTATATTTCAAGGGAATCATTTATGGGGTACTTCCCGTTGACCTAGAACTATGAAATTTGGCTAGTAATATCGTCTTACACTACAAGTTTAGGGAAAAGTCTCAAAACTTTACATTTGTAATTAAATCATAAAAATATATTCTTTATTTATACCTAACTAGCTATTGCGCGTGAATATCGGTTATCGCGCATATGCAGATGAAGTTGCGGATTAAACAGTAGCCTATGTCCTTCCCCAGAGTTCAAGCTATCTTCATACCAAATTTCATCAAAATCGGTTCAGCCGTTTCATCGTGAAAGCGTAATGGAGAGAGTTACTTTCGAATTTATAATATTAGTATGGAAGTATGGATATGTACCTACAAATTTGTACGGAACCCTCGGTGGGCGAGTCAGACTCGCACTTGTCCGGTGTTTTTTTTGTATAATAAAATTTATTATAGTCTGAGTGATAGGCTATATGTGTATATAGCCTATCACTCAGGGATAATATAGCTTCCTATTGGTGAAATATTTTTTTTAAATCGGTTAGCTATAAGCTATAATAATCTTCTAATATATAAAATTCTCGTGTCACAGTTTTCGTTCCCGTACTCCTCCGAAACGGCTTGACCGATTCTGATGAATTTTTTTGTGCATATTGGGTAGGTCTGAGAATAGGCCAACATCTATTTTTCATCCCCTTATTTCACCCCTTTTTCATCCCCCATAGATCGGGACAGGACAACGTCTGTCGGGTCAGCTAGTATATATATAAATAGCTTTGTAACCCAAACAATTGCTTTTATTGATTAGGTAATCCATTACAAACAAACATACCAAAAATCAATTCCTTATCTTCTCTTTATTATAATATTAGTTTAGTTTAGTTTAAAATAAAAATATATTTTTAAAAACAAGCTTTTAAATAAAAGAATAACACGAACTAAATAGAAAAAAAAAAATTAATGACTCATACAAACATAGATCGTATATAAATGACGGACATATGTAAATATAGATCTTACCAAAATGTAAAAATGTATAAATTTGAAACGCTTGACTTTTATCACAATAACACAACAGCCGTATGAAATTCACGCGCGCGCGCGCCTGTGACCTAAAGTGAACCAGTACAAAAAACATTAAATGTATTTTGTACTTACTTTTTCCCTAAGAAAAAAATTTTTTCTTCGGGTAAGTTGTTTGTTATCATGAACACAATCACGTGTTTAAGTATCGTACACTAATTACCAGTCACCCTATATATTTGCCTGACTTTTTTCATACTTTATACATAGACTGTTCCAAAAATTGTTAGTGAAATAAAAAAATAGAATATAATAAAAGTTTATTTATTCTTCTCCAACCCCAATGCACGTATCATGTATGCAATCGGGTGAACCAGCTTTCACAACATTTAAAAAATATAACTTTGCTTAATAGGAAATAACCGCCGAAATGCTTCGACGGCATCGTCTGCAGTGTTAAATTTTCGCCTACAATGAACATTTCTTTTTGTCCGTGGGAAAAAATTGCGTGGAGTTAAATCTGGGCTGTACAGAGGATGGAGTAACATTTTGTCCATGGTTCTAGCAGCTGTGTGAGCGAACGCGCTAATTTGGTGAAAAAGAGTGAAATCGTTCCTTGGTCGATTGCTATACAACTCCCCGAACGAAAGCTTGAAGCAGACAAGCGTAAGCGTCGCAATATCATTCACTAGTAACTGTAGTAACTGTTCTACGGGAATTACTGCTACTGGTCCAATGCGTCGAAAAATTACCGTAAAACATTTTTTTTGTGAACGCTCCTATTGTCTTCATTTTCATCAAACACCCATTACGTGGAGGATTGTAGCTGTAGATCCAATATTTGTCAGTTGTGAGGATGTAGGATAATCAACACGACGCGACGGGATTTTGTTCTTCGGTGAGAGAAGGAAGTAGGTACCTATATTGATCGCGAAGCAAGCTTCCTAACTTTAAGGTGTTCATCAGGAAGGTGGAAACTGCCTGTGATCCAATCTTCAGTTCAGTCTAAATATCTGAGTGTGGTGTCTTTTCTCCCTTAAAAGGTGTCTTTTCTCCCGCAATAGCGACTCTACGCTGATGTCATTTTCATGAGTTTCCTTATCATCTTTTTTATTTATAATTTTTTGTGTGTTCGAGAGTGGATATTCGAGAATAGTTTAGATTTACAATTTAACCCGGTAGGTGGCGCTGCAGTCAAGTTAGAAGACTTATAAAGCCATAAATTCCATATTGCCAATTTACATTTCAAATGTTTTTAGTAGTTTGTTAGTTTATTTTCCTTAGAATATGTTAGTAATTATGTTAATCTTCTTTGTTTGGAATATGGACCCCTTTTTGGTTAAAGGCCTCCTTCAGCTTCTTCCACACGTCCCTGTCCGTACCTAGGTCTAACCAATTGTTCCCTGTCACCTGTATGATATCATTAGTCCACCTTCTCTTTGGTCTACCAACATTTCTTTTCCCTCCTGGGCGTTTCCATCGAGTGGTCTCTATTGTTCATCTTTTATCTGTGTAGCGTAAAATGTGTCCTGCCCATTTCCATTTTCGTTTTCGTTTTCCTCCTGATGATTTCATTTTTCACTTTGTGTATTTTTCTTATCTTCAGCATACTCCTTTCCATGGCTTTTGATCTTCTGTTTTGCTTTATTTGTGAATACCCAAGTTTGACATGCATATAGTCTCCTATAAACATGACGCCATTATTTTCAGTCTTTAGGTCAAGTAGAACTGTAGAATAGATATCTACCTAGGTACTTGGAAAACTTGTTTGAATAGTCAGAACTTGTTATGGAGTCATCTCCTATTAGGTACAACCTTGACATTAGGTATTATGTACCTAACTACTTAGATAGGTACTTGCCTGTTTTTGATAGGTTCAGCTTTACTACTCAAGTAGGCAATAGCTGATCATCGTTAATTCATGAAGGAAGTCTGTACTTCGACAAATCAACATTATCTCTTATTTAAATTGCATTATGATAACAATGTTCAATGTTAATGATCATAACAATTACAGCTTGATGAAATCTAGCGAGGACGAAAATAATATACATTACCTACCTAGATGTAGCCTACATAATTAGTGATCTAATTAGATCATTATGTTGATTTGTAGATTTCATTGTAAATGTGTATAGTGTAGTAAGTGTGTTCACATAAGAAAATGTTTTGTGTTTGATTAAAGATTTATTTATTTTGCAACTAAGTAACTAGGTAGGTAACTTAGATAACTATTGATATTTACAGCAATCCTAAAAGGAGTATCCCAAAAATAACGTATTCACAATAGGTAATTTGAGGTTCATACAGTCTATGGCAAACGTCGTTAAAGGTAATAAGGTTTATTTTATACCTTCTTATTAATTAATTTACTTACCTAATATTCTATTTTTATTATTGAAGGAGCGTAGCATGTAGTAACCGTAGCAGGTAATAATTATTCTTATTTCTACTACAGACCAAAGGCTCTTCCCTCTTTCCACTTTTCTCGTTTTCCTGAACACTAAGGTTGGCTACAATAAAAAAACTGCGCAAATTACACGGATCAACTGAAGCTAAATGAGCTTTACTGTTTAAAATGATCGTTAAGAACGCCTTCAATATTAAGTATCCTTGCTCTTTGTGCGGGAAACTCTTCACGGCGCTTTTTAAAGGCTTATAAAGGATTGATCGACAGTTTGTTGTGGTTAATTTGTTTGTTCAGTTTGAAGGAAGAGCAACTGTTTTCTGCTTCAAAAGCTCTGTGGTACGGCGACCACAGTCGTCAGTTGTTTCGCTTCTTAGATTTTACTTCTACTGTCTTGTAGGTCTTGTCACCACGAAGCATTTTTTTTCCATTGAAGCAACCAATCGTATCTCGTCTCTATATACCTATTACATATATACAAAACGTCGAAGCATCCACAAGGCTAGTTATTTTAATATTGAGCATAACGACATAATACAAATCCTGCTCAACGATTTTTTTATTTACTTAAATCTGCGTCGCGCTGTCTGTATCTGAAGACGTGGATAGAAGACCAAAATACCAACCGAAAATAATAAAATATTTAAAAAACTGTGGTTTGCTCATCTGTGGCTATTCTTGATAGGTAAGTATATAAAGTCAATCTGCACGCGTAGCATGATCACGCTATGTCTATGGAAGAATAGACATACTGACAGCAAGAATAGACAAGTCAGTACAGTTTGTCTATTCTTCCTGTCAGTATGTCTATTCTTCCGTAGACATACCGTGGTCATGCTACGCGTGCTGTTGTTCGTTGCTATTGAGAAATCTCTGTTCAATTTAATAAAATACATAATAAGTAATAGGTACATATGAAACGCATTTGATTACGGTACGGTACACTCGAGTAATACAAGCTTACAAATATTGGAAACTGAGTTTTGTAGGTATCATATCGAATTATCGATAAAGTCAAAGTCAAAGTCAAAGTCAAATCATTTATTTCAATTAGACCATTAAAAAGGCACTTTTGAACGTCATAATAAAAAAATATAAAGTTGATTCTAGTTGCCCATTCCAAAAGGTAGCTTCGTATGGAGAAGAATGGGCAAGAAACTCCATACTCACTCTTTTAAAAAAAATGTGTACAATATTTTGCATTTACAGTTTTCAGTTATATAACTATACGTGAATACGATGGACCTTGCATAAAAGCACTATATTGAAGTATGTACAAAGTATTACAAGATAAAGAATGACAGCTAAGTTGTATACCTACATAGATACATAGTGTTCACATATTATTATTTACAATTATTGTAAAAGTAGACAACCACTCCATACATTTCAACAAACTATGAACCTATGAACCAGTGTGTGACCCAAATGTTACTTTACCAAGTGATACTTTAGGTACCTACCTAGTAAAACCCGCGTTGAGTATCAATTGATTTGTTGCGGTCGACAATACCTACAAAGGTACAATTGAGTACTTACAGAATGCGGTTTAGAGTTTCTTAGGTATTTTGTTCCGCTACTCAGTGGCATTCTATCGAAAATCTTTTTGACTTTGGCATTCTTGAGATTCAATTTTAATATCACTTTACAAGAATCTAAGTAGATGTGTGCTTTCAACTCGTATGTAGGTAAGGCTAAAGAATGTACTGTACGGTTCATCAGTTAAGAAGAGTGCAATGTGTAGTAGGTAGGTACAAGGGCGTCGCCAAGGGGGGGCGGTAGGGGCAGCTGCCCCCCCCTAGAGATTCCAAAAGGTTCATGTGCCTTTGACTGTATTTAAAATTCATACTTTTCCTATCCACCAAATACCAATTTGCCCCCCCCTAGGCCATCAGCTGGCGAGTCCTGGCGACGCCCTTGGGTAGGTACAAACTTAGAGACTCTACCACAGTACCATCTTACACAGCGACTTCGTCCACGTAGATTGGGGACTCTCTCATACAAACTTATATCCCTTATCTTATTTTTTAGCGAGACCCTAAATACCATTGCGGGTTGATATTCTAACATGCATCTTGTTAAATCTTGTAGGTAATGTAGGTATTCAAACTTCTCAGAGGTAGAATTTTCAAAAAAAAATTAAATAAAATACTAATAATCTTTACAAAATAAAAAACATAGTCGTTCCCGCCATAGGACCTAGTGTGACTTTTTATTCGAACTAGATCGCGTTAACGTAAACTCCAATTTGTATTGAAACTGGAACAGCGCTGTTTAGTGGCAAAAATAAGAAACAATTATTCCACACAAATTGACATAAGCGACAGCTGTTTACGTCATCGAGTGCGAATAAAAACTCACACTAGGTCCTGTACGCTTAGATCTTATAAACTACGCAACTAATTTAAATGCGGTTTTTTTATCAATAAGTAGATATACCCTATTTCTACCCGTTGGTGTCGTAGAAGGCGACAGAGGGATATTGACCAGAGGATGGGCAGCAGTGTCCTTCTGAATACCTACCATACCTACTGCGATCGCCAACATGCATCGGCCAAGTATGGCAATTATAGCTGAACCCCCCTTGTGGGAGACCTATGCCCAGCAGTGGGCGTCTAAAGTTTGACATGATGATGATGTTGAAATAGATAGAGTGATTTAATAAGAAATAATAATAATAATTCATTTATTTCAGGCTGCATAGGCCCATAGATAAATACCTTAACCTAAACATACATATTTTATAATATCTACCTTGTGTTATAATTTAAGAGGAAAGTTACCCTTGTGAAGGCCTTGGTCACAATAAGAATCTTTTTTCCACCTTTAGTGGATTTTAAACTATAACTATATTACGTAGATATAAAAATAGTACCTATAGCTAGATGGCATACTATACTGAAAATAATTCATTATGCATTCGTCCTTCTGCACGTGACACACACAGCTTATCATTGCATCTGCATTCTGCGTGTCTTGTCTTTTAGAACAGATGTAGGTTTATTATTGTGTCCGTAATTATTATTTTAAAGATAAAGTCGTGTTATTCGTATAACATAGCAAATCTTCTTACTGGTATTGCTATATTGCTATGTAAATGAATTAGTACAAAGTTATGGGCTCTAGAGTGTGACAATCATTTTTGTTTTATTAAAGAATAGAGTTAACTCTACCGCCCCTATGAGACCAGTTTAAATATGAAAAGTAAAAAAATACATACAACAAAAATTTATTATGTACAGTAAAAAGTTATTTGACTGTATCAATGGGAGCATTGGTTACGATAAATTAGTTATTGTAAAATCGTATTACTATTGAAATTATCGATAACAATAATTAATTATGTGAAACTAACATTTTCCTACCTTTAATTAATCGATTGGCACTAATAATGTAGAGCGCGTTCTGTAGATGGTAAAAAGTAAAACCTTTTAAATGGTAAAATCTTTGATATAGGTATCCAGCCCGCATATTATGCAGTTTTAGTTTCGATAAATAAAACACATACCTTGTGTAAAAAATGGGGTCATTGCTCATTTATCGATAAGTTGGCAACGACTTAATCGTACCCGCAATTACTTCACCTTGAACGCGTTATCACCGAGTTATCGTTATGCAGCTACACCCGACTAGGGATGAAGCCGTCGTAATGTATTTATAAATGAATAAGTACTAGCTTTTGCCTGTGGCTACGTCCGCGTGAATGTCGGTAGGTAATCGTGGATGCAAACGAAGTCAGGATAAAAATTATGCCTACGCCCACCCTTTCTTGGGAGTCAAGCCTAAGTCTGTAAATTTCATCAAAATCGGTTTAATATAAGCGTAACAAACAAACATATTTATAGTATTTAAATTGATAGATTTTCCATAATTAGTTACCTATTAGGTCTTTTGGAACACAGTTCCCGTACGGGATAGTTACGGGCAGTTGAGTCCATTTCTAGGTGCAATTAATAGCTTTTTTTCTGTTCTAATAATATAAATAACTAAAACTAAATCTTCTGTGAAGTGTCCTGTGGTCGCAGTCTGTTCTATTTAGGTACATTTTTTTAAACATTTTGTTCTACGTGATAAAGGTATGAATTGTAACTACAAACCTTTTCATCAAAAAGAAAAATCTATCAACACGTTACACGAAGCATTATTATAAAATAAATAAATTATGCCCTGTTTAACTTTTTTATGCATTTGCCATACTTACTTAAATATTTTTTTCCGTAGACATGAAAATTATTATCAAAAAAAAAAGCCGAACAGATCGATTGGTCAATGGTTAAGCTACGCTAACCGCGGTCGGTCTGTGGATGGGTGACCATCCCTTTCATACCGAGTTCCCTCCGTGCCTCGGAAAGCACGTAAAGCCGTTGGTCCCGGCTGTCATTTGTAGATCTTTGGCAGTCGTTATGGGTACCTATTGTCAGAAGCCAGACAACCAGTCCTACCAAGGGGCATCGTGTTACCCAGTAACTGGGTTGTGGAGGTCCGATAGGCAGTCGCTCCGTGTGAAACACTGGTATTCAGCTGCATCCGGTTAGACTGGAAGCCAACCCCAATATAGGTACCTACTTGGGAAAAGGCTAGGCAGTAGGCAGATGATGTTGAGACATAATTATTATCAAAACGATTACCTATACTTACCAAACCTACCGGTGATATACCTACCTGTATTATATGTAATTTATGTTAATGTCATCAGTCGTTAGTGTCGAGTTTGTAAAACAAGTTTGTTATTTAGAGGTAGGACGCTCGTAAAACGCATTATGTAGGTAGTAAAGTATTTCGGCCAGTTTGCTTTTTTTGTGTGAACTGTTAAGTGTTTCTGATTGTTTCAACCGTGTCGTTAATTGATTAAAAGTAATCAGTCTTTTTTATAACTTGTGCGTTAAAGTTATTTTGGTGTATAGTGTAACCTAGTTAGATTCTGTAAAAACAAAAATTATATTCTGGGTATGATATTGAATTACACTAGCCATGTTCTCAGGCCTAAGACGCTGTTTATTAATTAACGTTTAACGTTCTCTATATAATGTAGAATTTGATAGAATTGAGGTGCCACCTTCAATTAGTGTACATACGTACAAAAGTTAAGATAACGTATATTATATAGAGCTCTTGTATCTTGATACCAAACTGCCGAATGCTTGCTACTTATGGCACCCACCATAATTATGGGCTTATAAACCCACTCTACAGGTAGCCTACGCACAATATAAGGCCAACACATGTAAAAGTCGTGCGTATAACGTAATGCAACACAACGTGGAACGTTGCGTTGCTTGCAACATTATTAGGTATGTTAGGTTAATCTAGGTTTCTTCGTAATACTTAGACATGACCAATTCTGGAACCATTGGTGTTTTCTGCGCATGCATAGGTATATATTTTATTGGTTTTGTAACAAACTGATGTGTGTATATTTATGACAGCAATGATAAGAAGTATAGATTTACCCACGCTTAGCTTGTGATCCCACTGAAAAATATAATTTATGCAAAGTGAAATCCGATTTTATAATTATACAGCCCAAACAACTTAAAAGTTAAAAAACTTATTCACGAATGCTACCTATAAGTATACCTTTATATTTTAAAGTCTTAATTATATTATTATTAGTAAACTAATTGCTGTTAAAGACATCGTTTGGTTTAATGTAAAAAAAAAACATAATTGTAATCAACTAGGACAAACAATAAAGATTTCTTATCACGCAAGATATTGTTATCACGCAAACTGACACTGAAATCAATCTGGTTTATTGCAGAGACGAATGAAAGTGCCACGAAATAGGTGTTTTTGTTACTTAGTAGGGCTTACAGCTTAGCGCTATTATACCGTGGTGTTTTATAAGTGCAACGACATAAAATTATACTAAGTACCTGACTAGTGTTGTGAAAATGTACCAACATATAAAATAATTTCCCACAACTTTGATGTGAATCACGTGAATTCATTTAAACGTGAACCATAACATAATTTCAACCACTTAGGTTCTTATTAAATAAAAATCAAATAATATCCCGAAAAAATAACAACAAAGAAGTTGGTTTCTTGTGTGTCTGTTTTACTTCCGTATACGTGTCATACTTGCAAGGCCATAATAGTATCTGATAAAAGCACAACATAGGTACATAATCAGTCGATTTGATCACGATCAAATTTTGATTTCTAGTTTTCGCACAGATTTGTCCCTATACTCAGAGAATGAGGAGGACAACTATGTGAATGTGACTAATAAACTATACTGTACCTATTTAGCACAAAGATTAGATAGCGGCAAGATTTTCACATAAAACATCTGTGTTATGATGTAATTATTTGATAAACACTTTGTTTGCACGTTTATCGCGAACATTGTTGATGTTTTGGATTCGCATTCACTCTATTTACTCGAAATAGACGCGATAACAATCAGTGCGGTGTAGAGTTACATGCCGACATGAAATGTTACATGGTTCAACTGAAAGTGTTGTTGAGGACAGTATTGAAAGTGATCCGACGGAATATAACTATTACCAAGATCAAGGAAGGGAAAAAGGTAAAGTTTGTGAAGTTTTTAATATGAACCTCACGAAAATAATGCTTGTAATTTTCAACCGACTTCAAAAAAGAAGGAGGTTCTCTTTATGTTTGACCACGCATAGCTTTTTTCAGTGTAGTCCGATTTCGATGATTCTTTTTTAAATTGATAGTGTGTACCTCAAAGTTGGTCCATAATAGCCAATCTAGAAAATATTCTACCTCTAAGGGTAGAAAATTAAGGGATGACTGAATTTTTTTAGTGTCACCGTTTCGTAATGAATTTGTATGACAAGAAGTAGGCACTAAAAAGCGAAGAAATAAACTTTTTATCAAAAAAGACAACCGCCTTCAAAAATTAAAGAATAACTTTAAATTCGCAAGTCGGTGGCAATACAAAACATCAAACAAAACCAAAGTCACTGACTTTTAATTTTTGAAGGCGGATTTTTTCTTTGTTAAAAACTTTTAACAATACAACTGTTATCGATAAATGATACTAGTTTCTTGGTCAGAGTAAGTTGAATGTCACTTGGCTGCTAAATGTCACGAGCTACATTCGATCTCTCAAGCGATAGATAGCAATAGGTAGTCCATGTAAAGGAACTATTAGTTAATATGTGCCCATGTGTCCTGGCATGGTCTACCATGACCAATGTCCAAACAAACTGAAAATAAATGTACGAAATTTTACCACAACATAATTTATTATTGGTTTTTAAACCTTGCCTGCCATAAAAATAAATATTTGCATTTAGATACTTATGTAAGTAGATGTTGGTCACCAAAAAGGGGAAAAGTAAACATACCGGGTCAGATTAAAAATCTTCTCGGAAAGGCGGCCATCGGTTTCGGCGTGATTAGGTAACAACAAAACATTCTATTCCAAGTTTGAGTTATGTTATGTCCGGAGAATATTTTTCCCAATAGGTTGTGGACACTTGTGTGGATAAGCGGGTTGGTATGATATACCTTCTCAAATTAACTGAAACTGTGGATTTCTTTCTGTGAATGGTTAACT
This sequence comes from Charanyca ferruginea, assembly GCA_947361185.1. NCBI lineage: Eukaryota > Metazoa > Arthropoda > Insecta > Lepidoptera > Noctuidae > Charanyca > Charanyca ferruginea. The sequence goes on along the minus strand of OX376059.1, from coordinate 10,391,857 downwards.
ATTCTGTCAACAAATATCAAGTCAGGGAGGCATCACATTCGAGTCTCATACAAGAACATGATAGTCCTTACGACCTAGTTTAAAAGAAAGTCAACCGTCCTGATACCTTCTATAAAATTGACTTTCTTTAAAAGTATTTAGTAAATACTTACCTGTCAAGAAGAATAGTCAGAAATCCTTCACAACAAGCATTATTATTAACTATGACGTCTTTGCTTCCAGACGGAACAGCAGACCAAAATGTCGGTGATCCTGGATGCCATTGATCTCGAGCGGGAGTACTCCCCCAGTCGGTGGTCTCCGAGGTTCCCCACGTCCATGGAAGTGCTTCAACACCACGTGAAGCATGTTACAGCAGGTCTGAGCAGGTTCTTTAATTATTTGTTTGAAATTGTAAAACTGGTTTATGGTACATAAGGCAACAATTTTCCGACTACCTAAAATACAATTAAAATATTTTACACTTTTGACTCCTACGTCAAAAAGTCGGTGGCAATACAAAGCAACAAACAGAACAAAGCCACCGACTTCCGAAACTAAAGTCATGTGTGTTCTGTGCTAAAGTTATTTTTCACTTTTCAGTTTTTGAAGGCGGTTGTCTTTTTGTAAAAACCTTTTTATTTCCCGCTTTTCAGTACCTCCGTCTCCTCCAAATCCATAAAGAAACGGCAACACAGTTAAAACAGAGATTGAAAGTAACTCCAAAGATTGAAGAAACTAAAACGTCGTCTATGTAAAATTTTTGGCTATTTATTATTTTTTTCAAAAAGTGTTGTGAATTTATATGGGACCACCCCTATCCATCAAAAAAAGAATTTTCTAAATCGATCCGGAGAAATCGCGTAACAAATATACAAAAAAAACATACAGTCGAATTGACAACCTCCTTCTTTTTGAAGTCCGTTGAAAAGCAAAAACGTGCCCTTGGCATCAAGCTAAGTTACATACCCTATGGAATTACGTATAGAAGTCTGTCATGTAGTCGTGACCGTGGCGTGCTGGGCACATTTTGGTTTGTCATCTATACATGACGGCCAAAAGCCTGTAGGTCGATTCTGTAAAATTCAAACAACAACTCGCATCTCACATCGCTATTCACTCTCACTTCGCATAAGGTTCAAAATTACCTTGATATATTTGACACTTTGAATCGGGTTCGAGTGCGAAGTGAGCGTCGAAGTGACAGGGAAATTACCTTACAGAATGCCATTTCTTACGTCATCTCATACTTTGTCTGCCAAAATCTCCCTGTCAATTTAGTTCAACTCGCTGACACGCTCGCAAGGATGACGCTAGTGTAAATTCGAATTATCAACCGAGTTTTTAGAATGCCAATCAAGAAACTCACAGCGGATTCAGATTCGAAGTTTAGAATGAGGTCTTACAGAATCACACCCCAGGTCCTTATTAACACTAGTGCATTTTCTTACAGCAAGCGATGAAGCCACGAACAGCATCCCACACAAACTGGAGATTGAATATGGATCAACACCTGGACAGAAACTTGACATTCTTGGAACAGATTTACCAAACGGTATGAACCTCTATTTTTACGTAGTTAGGTACTGTAACACTTCGGCTACACTTGTACTATATGTACGAACTATCGTAGGTCTAAGCTACGATAAATGAAAGATATGATCGACTTGTAGAAGATTATATTAATCAGATTAACGGGAGGAAAAACTTTAGGTAGCCCGCAGCTTTGAGCTTAGCCGGGACTCACTCTGACATCACATGTCATAGTATAAAAGCTATATTCTACATAATTCAAATATATTCTAAAGCATCCAGAAAGTTCTAACCATAGACTAAATAGTTATGGCTTCATTACATAAAGCCTCAAACTCTACAGTACTTAGGTACTTATTAAAAAATCCCAATTTATTTTAGCACTCTTGTACGTCCATCTCAGTGTTAATGTAAGTACCTATTGCTTTCTTGCTATGAACTTCAGTTATGGAATCGGCATTTAATTTTGTTTTGCATACTTCCGAAAGTAGGTGAACACAGGCTGAAAATTCAGTTATGTTAAAAAATATATTATACAGCATGAAATTGAATTCATAAGCAAAATTTTAAGGAGTGACTCAGTGACAGCGCGAAAAATAAAACAGTTGTTCCATACAGAAGTGCAATAAGTAGGTACTTGGACAAAATGTATGGAACAGCTGTTTATTTTTCGCGCTGTTTCAGTTGGCTCCATATTGAAAGTTGTTCAGGTTCGTGGTCTGAGTCACTTCTTAAAAAATTGCTAATGTTTTCAATTTCATCCTGTATAGAAACCAGCTGTCACTGTTGAATATGATTGAGTAAAGTGCCTTTCGTACGAAACTAGTTAGTACCTAACCTACTTATACTTTCTTAAGTAATTTATTCCTCTACTTATCTATTCTAAAAAGTTTTGCAATTCTAAAATAAAATAGCTCTGACGACTCGAAACTTTAGCGAAACATTTATAAATTTTATTCTACAAAAGAATGTAGATATTCGACTAAAAATAACAGAACAGGTACGCTATTAAAATGAGTTTTAAACCGGTCAATGGCATTATAATGAACGCATCTACTTTTAAACTTGTAATGAACCTTCGTATATTTCCGGGGCCCTGCGTTATGAAGTTATTACTGTTAAAGTAACTAAACGAAATAGTTTAATTAGGCACTGGGCAAGGCCGCTTCATTACGGTTTCTTTTCTATAATGTGTTAATTACATAAGGAGAAACGGTCGTTAAAACATTAAACAAACATTAATAAACTAACACACACAAATAAATAAATTATGTCACCACTATGTGGACACCAGAATTTACCATGCAAAACAATAATATCCCATCTGAACCCCGGGCCGTTAGGGATGATTTTTTGTAAAATACTTTCTTAGCGAATACCTACTTCTCTACATCTTCTAAGTGATGCGCTTATTAATCACGCATTATATTACCTGTTTACTACTCAATAACAGAAATAGATATATCGAGGTGTTTACATAATAATATATGCACAATATGATGAAACTCGCACAGAACGACAGCATTTAGAATTAATATTGTTTATTTAACAAACACTCATTGGCATGAAATGTATATTCTGAATGTATAAATGATTAATAAGCATTATAAGCAATAATTATATATTATTGATAATTTTGGGTCGACTCACATCAAAAATGCATCACCTATACATACCTACCTATCTATGTTAAACGTTCGTGGTGATAATATGTTGTACCATTATAAACTAATTTAAAGTAAGTTTACTTGCTCATTCAGAAAGAATACATAATTTTAAAAACGTTTCTCTTACATGTATTGTAAGCATTTTTTTCTAGGTAACCTAAGTACTTATGTGTTTTGGTTAACTACTATTTTTTGATAATAAAACAGAACGCACAATAACTATGTAACTACTAATCGCACACTAATTTAAATGCAGTACTTAGATATCCCGCATAGTGCGTGAAAAGAAAAAAAAACTTCGATATTAGGATGTCGGGTTCACACTGAGACTTGGTACATCACAGTTTTTATGACATTCCGTCTGATAAAGTATCTTCAGATCTCTTTGTATGGTCTTACCAAGGGGTATCGTGTTACCCATTAAGGCGGTACCCTGAGCAAATAACCTTGAGCATTCGTTCCCTTTGCGCCGCGCAAGAGATACAGTAGCGAAATACGCTCAGATTTTAGAATTAAATCTTTATAAAATCACATATTGGGATTTTGAAAAAAAAAATTCTACCAAAATGTTCATTAATAAATTGCCTATCCATTAGTGTTAGTAAAAAATTGAATTAATGGTTACTTGCCGAGAAGATGCATGTTTTCAATAATTATTTCTCATTTCTGTGGTTTCGTTGTGAGAAGATTAGTTAAATACTATACTCTGTAAACAAAAATTAGATCTACCATTTTGGAGTCAAGATTATGTAGAAATTTAATCTATTTTTTATTTGTTGATATTTCTTTTGGATATAGAGTATTTAGGTCCGAAAAACTGAACTAAAAACGGCTAGCGCTGCGTTTTGCACAGGGACGCGCCTTAAACGGGTTGTGGAGGTCCGACAGGCAGTCGCTCCATGTAAAACACTGTTTCTTATTCAGCTGCATCCAGCTAGACTGGAAGCCGAACAAAACTTAGTTGGGATAAGGCTAGGCAAATGATGAGATCTCTTTGTATTGTATCTCGTTGTAATGCATGTTTTTTAAAAGAAGGTATCTACTTAACCAATTTCCTAATGACTTATGTTTCTTAGTCAACCAGCTATGGCAATATCTCATACCTGGTCTACAGCATAGACAAGAGGAGCTCACAGCTTCATTCGTGTTTCGATTACCGATTTACTGTAGACATTACCTATATACCTTCCAAACATTAAACGGTAACGCGTAAAACCGTAATTACTTACATACAAGTCGCAGTGGCCTATACATATCTACCCTGTAATATTTGTAGTAGTAAATGTTTGTGGCACGTTATAAAACCCGTTGCTACCTATAGGTGCAACAGATGTGGGCACATTACGAGTGAAACCATAAAAATAAACAATAAGAATTCTGAAGCCTCAATCCTGTCTCCCGATATGGATTACTCCGGATTCGAATGTATCTTATTCATCCCAAATAAATTGAGAAATGACGTAGGTGCTCAGTGTGAATGTAAATGAGAGGATAGGAAGCTTTTTACGGCATTTCTCATGTATTTAGGAGTTTAGGTTTTAGATATTTTTATAACTACGGTGTTTGTTTAGCGCGAATCTAGGCTTACGCTTCAGCGGAGAAAAAAGGGTTATTAGGTTTTCTCTGAAGACGGGGTTACAGGTGAAATCGTATGTATGTTTTAGAGTCAGTTTGATTGAAGCCTAGGGGCAATTTCATTCATTGCCCCCCTTAAGTATCTGGACTTAGGTAGGTACTTAAGGGGCTATTAAACGACTTTTACAGATTTTAAACTGACAATCACGTCTAAATGTGCAGTGTAAATGATTTGAAAAAAAATTATGGTTAACTAGAACATTCTCTTAATCATATAGAAAGTGAATATTTTTGATTAAGTTCATATTAAATAGTTTAATTAACTCGTGAAGTTGTGTCTGACGCGGACAAAACATTGACAATCACACAAAATCTAACAGGTATAATTAAACGAAACTTACAGTATCTTACAGACAATTTTATTATGTATCTTTTAGTGTACGCCTTTTTTTGTTACGTTAAAGAATATTACTGTTATTAAATTTTTTCGACTAAACTTGGAGAGTTTTGGACGCAGAGAATCGCATGCGCATGCATTTAATATGAATATAATAAAAAATACTCACATACTAAATGATTAAGAAAATGTTCTAGTTTAACATATATTTTTTTCAAATCATTTACACTGCACATTTTGACGTGACTGTCAGTTTAAAATCTGTAAAAGTCATTAAATAGCCCCTTAAGGCTACAATCCGTAAGGCATAACGGTTTAAAAATACAAAATGGAGAAGGTATTTCCAATAAACAAGTCGCAAAAGCTGCTGTTTTACTTTTATTTTTAGTAATCTGATACTTAACGTTAGGTCAGAAACTTTAATCTCTGCCACCGGTTAGACTCAAAAACATTTACATTATATGCAAACATAGTGGTGCAACTCAAAAATCATTTTATGTTTCAACATTTTGTGCGCAGCATTTTACTTAATTTTTACTGACAGCTCTAATTTACAGCACGTTAGGGAATTAAGTTAGAATTGAGTAGATAATTAATTGATGCAGTGTCATTGACAATCCTATTAGGGCGAATGACTTTTCAATGATACTGAAATGCGTTGCAGTTTTATGTTTATTGAATATGCAAATGTAGGTATGTACTTTGATACGGGCTACAATTACTGCTGATAGCATTATTATGTAAAACGGTTAATAAATATTTCATTTCTGAACACAACAATGACAATAAATACAATTTTGTCTAAGTTGCAAAGATGTTTGAATCTTTGTTACTCAATACGCAAAATGGCTGAACAGATTTGGATGTAGGTAGACCATGACTTAGAATAACACATAGGAGAAATTTTTTAATTCGAGTACATAAGTGAAGTATTTTATTTATATACTAGCTGGCCTGGCAGACGTTGTCCTGCCTTTAAAATAAAACAATCCTACAACTTGACTGCAGCGCCACCTACCGGGTCCAATTGTGAATCTAAACCATTCTCGAATCCACTGGAACATACACTAAAAGTTTCACCAAAATCGGTCCAGCCGTTTAGGAGGAGTTCACTTTCATACACACGCACAGAAGATTTTTATGTCTAAGACTGATATAATAATCCCTTTGTTCTACATAATTAAGAAAACCCTTTTTATTGCATTTTTTTTTTTATAGCGGCCCCATTCTTACAGTTATTAAACCGTCATGCTCCAGTAACTTCATTTTCATACGTCTTGTCTCCCCAGACGCACCTATCCTCGTGTACATTCACGGCGGCTACTGGCAGGAGCTCTCCCGCGAGGTGTCGAGGTACCCGTCGGGTCCGCTACACAAGTCCAGGGTAAAGACCATCGTCGTCGGCTACGACCTCTGTCCGACCGCCACCCTCGCTGAAATCGTCAGTCAAATAAGAAACGCTGCGAGATTCGTGTTCGAGTACGCAGAAAAAATGGCCTGCAAGTAAGATAACCCTTCACTTTGATAAATAATTGTGATGTAATGAACCGAAAACAGAGATAAGCTTAACGGACAAGAATACACAGTTTAGTTGGAGAATGAGTTATTCAAATGTTCGGATGGACAGGAATGAACAATTTAAGTACCAAATTATATTTAAATGTTCATTGTCTTGATTTAAAGATAATGGTCAGATTGATTTCGCTTTTCACAAATCATAAGTGGTCATCTGTGTATTTAATAGACAAAGGTATGCAGATACAGTCACCAAAAAAGATAAGTAACCATGGTAGTCGGACATAGTTAAAGTTTACTTAGAAACCGATGGATGTTGTTGAATGAAATAAAATTAAATAAATAGAGAATAAACAGTTCATTAATTAAATTAAGTAAATTACATTTGAAAACATTCATCGGTTTCTAAGTAATCTTCAACTATTTCCTGGTTACTTATTTCTTTTGGTAACTGTTCACTGACCTGACCATAAAACATTCACTAGCTGAAAAATTTTCACAAAACATTGCAAACGTATTTTTTTAAAACTTCTTTTAAATTTACCCTGCCTATTCTTCATCATTTACAGAGGGGTGTACTTCGCGGGTCATTCGGCGGGTGCGCACCTCGTCGCCAAACTGCTTGCAAGCGCAGACTTCTTTGAGAATACACCAGGAGCTTCCCGCCTGCAAGGAGCATTTCTCGTCTCCGGGGTATACGACCTACGGGAGATGGTCCACACGTCTGTGAATGACGCTGTTCAACTACCGACCGAGTGGGCAGTACCCCTGTCGCCTCAGTTTGACGACTTCACACATCTGCAAGGGAGAAGAATACGATTATACATTTTAGCTGGACAGCACGATAGCCCCAGCTTCAAGAAACAATCCAGGGAGTTCTACGAAATCTTGCACAACACCTGCTTAATGCAGAATATGTATTTAGAAATTAAAGACGGCATGGACCACTTCGACATTGTTGAATGTTTCGCGAATGACGATAATTATCTGAAAAATCTGTTGATTCACGACATTCGTAAACATTTGCTGTAAATCGTCTTTCTAGGTTATAAGCAAAGAGAATAAAACCACCTTTGGTTATAAGGTTATATAAGGTAACTAGGTAAGGTAAAATTCATAAGCCTGAACATGTGCCCTTCGTCTGGCCAGAAGCCAAATAATGGTCTCTTGTCATTGTTTAACACTATTGTGTGTAATGTCTCCTAATTGACAGTTGAGCTCATAAGTACCTACACTTAGCAATACTTTACAGCGTTTTTATGTCAAAATATTGATTGAAATGGTATGGTGTTACGAATATAGTATTTTGGATTCCATACAAAATAAGTCGTAGGTCCGTGGTCGTATCTAAAGTTGCAATTTGTATTTCACGAGACATCGCTTTCTAATTTTGCTAAATGTAGGTCGCTTTAGGTAGGTAATCGCTTTCTAATATTAGAATAAAATGCATAATAATTATATAATGTGATTTTTAAATTCCAATTCAAAATGTACAACTAACTGTCGCATTACTCTGCAATTTGGGAACATTTGATATTCAACCTGGGCGTATTTAAGTAAAATGAAAAAGACTCTTAAGTAGTTAAATGTTTTCAAATATTAACGATATTTTAAGATGAAATCCCGTCCAACATATTTCGTGGTCTTAAATGTTTTCAAAAATTAACGATATCTTAAGATGAAATCCCGTCCAACATATTTCGTGGTCTTAAATGTTTTCAAAAATTAACGATATCTTAAGATGAAATCCCGTCCAACATATTTCGTGGTCTTAAATGTTTTCAAAAATTAACGATATCTTAAGATGAAATCCCGTCCAACATATTTCGTGGTCCAATGACAGAAAATATAAATGGCCGATTATTTAAAATACCTTTCAACAAGGAAATAAACTAAAAGATAAACTAGAACTAACATAATGTCCCTATATTACTTTTGTTTTCATAAAATTGTGTATATGGAACTCAGACCAATAAAAAACTATAGACGGAACATTGCGCCCACAAAAGTGAGACACATAATATGAAGACGATTCGGTCATATGAAGACGGCCGCTCGGTAGTCAGCCGCGAGTGAGTGAGAGCGCATGACGTGCATTTGGTGAAATAATAATTACGAAATTATGCCGTCCTGTTGTATAAACTGCTGTAAAAACAATTCAAGTTGTCGTAATAAGTCTTCTGGGATTACTTTTCACAAGTAAGTAACCAATTTTCTGCATAATTTAAACAAAATCGCGAATTGTTTGAGATAATTTCTTGGAATACCAATTCTAGACGTTATAGTCTCAGTGTTGCAAGTTAAGAACATTATCTTTTCCCAAAAGTAAGGGCAGTTGAGAGTTTAGTTCAGACACGGTTCAACTAACTAAGTGTTTTTAATCAGCTTATTGTATATTTAGTTTTCGAGTACTTTGGTTTAGTTTTAGGTATGTTATTATGACATGACATGTATGATACGTAAGTATTTATAAAATATATTTTAATAATAATTATTTTTGATATGATATTTTTAGTTCCGTACCTCAAAGGGAAAAAACGGAACCCTTATAGGATCACTTTGTTGTCCGTCTGTCTGTCCGTCCAACAAGAAACGATATTAAAAAATTGTGCCTCATAACATCAAACATACAAAAAACTGACGTAACTTATGGGGCATTAATATAAATACCTAAGCTTTGTTTTTTGGTAAATTAATAATGTTCATGATATGAAAATAAACTACTCTATTTAAACTAAATTATCTTTCATTTCATACAACCAAGACAAATTAAACAATACTACCTAATAATAAAACTTTTCACCAAAGTATATCTCTCGCACTTGGGAGACGCAGCGCAGCGCTTGCAACATTATTCTCTAGCACACATGCGTAAATCTACGATATCGTACACCGAGTCACGCATACATAGCCGACTTTAACTTTCACTTCTTTCGTCGCGATTGTATACGACCGCTCCGTCTATAGTTTTTTTGAGATATGGAAGTAGATACCTAGGTGTACGGATTTTATTTGTCTTAAATAGGTACTTTGTTTACGAGATAATCGTCTCGCATCCTACTTGTAATTTAATCAGTACCTAATGTGTCATATGTATATGAGTACCTATCTATGTGTTGTGTTGTCACAGAATACTTAATAGTACTACGTGTTGTTTAAAACTAGTCGCTAAAAATAATTTTCAAAGTAGGTAGGTACACTACGCGTCAACTGCTTACCCCCTACTCATTAAAATTTCTCCGGATAGGCGGTAAGCAGTTGATGACGTTGTCCGTACCTAATATGTTTGTGCAAGAACAGCGTTTGTTTCGAAATTTTACCAATAATCGTATGTAATTAATGATTATAATTATTAATCAAAATAATTAGTTGTTAAGTTTCTTTGCAATGTCATCAGACTCGTTACTGAATAGTTTGTAAGTATTAGGTTATAATGCTCATTTTTAAAGATTAAATGATATTTTTTACACACTAATTGGTTTTCATGTTATTTGAGATCTGTAAAATCATTACAGGTGCGTTGCCTTCCTAGATACATAGCTGAAATGTGTGTTATATAGTACAGACAGCATCATTAACTGGTTACCCCTCACGCATTATGATACCTTCGGAAAGGGAGTAACCAATAGGGTATTACACCGATTTTTGAAAAGTGTCTCAATGAAATTCTGCAGTGCTAATATGCCACAAAAAAAAACACAAATTTTTAATTCAATCGATAAGTGCCAAAAAATGCATCTAAATTTTAAATTTTCAAATTTTTATTCAATCGATAAGTGCCAAAAAAATGCATCTAAAGGACATGTTTCATATTGGGCCCAGTCTATGTACACCACTTCAAAAAAAAGAGAAAAATCCAAAGAATCCGGGAAAAACACTGATAGTTAATTTAAATGTATATTGTTGTGGTAGTAAATTAATTTATAACAATTATTTTCATGGATTATCAACATGGCGTCACTCAGATTTCGCTACTCTATAAACCATAGATCGACCATTGATCATAGAAAGAGAACTGTCAGCTGTCAACAGTGTCACTTAGTCACTATCGTCCGTATGTTCTGTGCTTTCGTCTCGTTTTGTTTCTAGTTTCTGGAGTTCGTTTTCACAACCTTGCTTTAGTTTGGTGAATTTAACACCGTTTCTTTCTTATCTGTTTACCTGACTATCCACAAATCGACGTAGAAAATCAGAGTTATAAATGTCAAACGTCATTAATCAATCAAAATGACAGCTTACCGCCATGACTGTTTTTTTGTTATGTGTTGCAATTTCAAGTGTCATTTCTTCTATTTTACCTGCTCACAAAGCTATTTTAAGGTAATTGGACATTTGAGAACTATTTAAAATGTGTTTCCCTATTTTTAAGTATGATGTACAAAGAGTGGGCCCAGGCTCCATACATTTTGAAACAACTACTTTTAAAATTTCAAATTTCGCACGTAGTTTGACGAAAACGCCCCGTAGTTGCCATATTGCTCTGCGGAAATGACGTCAGTTCGCTGGTTAACAAATGCGCTGATATTATATATGATAATTGAATATCATTGTAAAGTCATTAAAATAATATTTTGTAACAGGTGTAATAATTAAAAAAATACGTTGGTTACGAAAATAATAAAAGTACAACTATATACGCCAATCGGTTGACTGACAGTCATTTATTTTTGTTTACATAGCCGTATTGCGTAATAACATGGCGGCTACTATTTCAAAGTGTTGTAAAACTGATTTGAAACTGAAAACTTTGAATTGAATTTAAAAATCTATTTTATTAATTTATGAACTAAAACTAACATTTTCCAACTGCTTTTTGTCTAAACTATCTCAATAATATATTTATAGATTTTTTCTCATACAGAGTAAAATACGCTATTAATGACGCTGTTCCTACAACGGCACCCACATATCAAATTATAATGGTACTGGATTCCCCGGATAAACCATCACAAAGAGCTTTATTAAGGTATTACTTACTTACTTACTACAAACAGATGTCTGTGGGTACCCTTATTTGCGCAACCAAGTCACTTCATAAACAGAGTAGATAGGTCCTGAGCGCGTGTTATCTGAACTCGACCTCTGAACCGGGCGTCGCACATCGACTGAGAGTAACAGCATTAGGCAATCTCTAAAACATACTCAGATATAAATATAAATAGTATCACTCCCTTTCCAATTCGCCTTTCAAACATCGTTATTGGTAATAAATAACCCCAGTATAGAATGTAGACTGTCAATGTTGACTCCGATATATGAAATTGAATTTCCATTTTCGTAACTTTCTTTCGGATTCATTTCATCTATAACTTCAGGCTAATCATCGATAGTCGAAGCGTAGTTTAAAAGCATAGATTTTTATGTTACTTGAGGTACCTACCTATTAATAGGGTATTACACCCATTTTTTTAAAGTATCTCAATTGAATTCTGTAGTGCTAATATGCCACCAAAAAATAACACAATTTTTTTATTAAATCAATAAGTGCCATAAAATTGCATCAAATTTTTAATTTTCATATTTCGCGCGTAGTTTGACGAAAACGCCTCGTCGCTGGATAACAAATGCGCTGATTTTATATAAGATAATAATATATAATTTGAAAATAATTAAAATAATATGTTGTAGTAGGTATATTAATTACAAATTACGTTGGTTACGAAAATAATAAAAGTACAAAGCCTATATACGCCAATCGGTTGACTGACTGTTGTCAATTTTTTGTTTACACAGACGTATTGCGTAATAGCATGGCGGCTACTATTTCAAAGTGTTATAAAACTGATTAAAAAAACTGAAAACTTTGAATTTAATTTAAAAAAATATTTTGTGATTTTATGAACTAAAACTAACATTTTCCGATTGTTTTGTTGCCTAAACTAGGTATCTCAATAATATTTTTATAGATTTTTTCTCAAAAAAGTAAAATGCCCTATTCGAAATTTTAATTAATTTTGATTCTACTTGGTTAGTTATTTTGCACTTGTTTCAAATAATTCTAAGTAATCATTCTCTTCTAAAATGACGTCTAGATTAAATTGAGAAATTAATTTATAACTCTTGGAATTCAGTTTGTTTAGGATTTGATATTTATGTTATTTATTAAAGATGTTTTATGGAATGAGTAGCATAAAAGTGTCATGACTAAAGTCACTGTACCTATCTGCTAGAATTTTTTCAAACTGCTTTACATTTGACTAATGTTAGCCCAGCACGCGTAGCATGACCACCCTATGTCTACGAAAGAATAGACATACTGACAGCAAGAATAGACAAGTCAGTACAGTTTGTTTATTCTTCCTGTCAGTATGTCTATTTTTCCGTAGATATTTTTTTTTTTATTCTACATTTATTTAGAGGCTTTCACCTTACAAAGGTATGTCAGCCTCATCATACCCTAATCTAATTCCGTAGACATAGCGTGGTCATGCTACGCATGCAGAACTTACAACAAACTCTACACTTACAACTTACATAAAGAAAATATCTCCTGACTCTGAGTATTATCCTACAGTGCAATGTGTAAAGGAATGATATCATCTCCATGTCAACCTTTAGTCGCCCAATGCTGGGCATAGGTCTCCCCCAAGGGGGGGTTCAGCCGTAATCGCCATCCTTGGCCGATAAATGTTGGCGATCGCAGTAGGTGTTATGGTATTCAAAAGTACGCTGCTGCCCATTCTCTGGTCAATATCACTCGGTCGCCTTACGACACCAACGGGTAGAAATGGGATGGTGCTATTCGCGACCAGCACCACACGGCGAATAACGGTATGATCGCAAATAAAATTAAAATCCATGTTCGAGGCTACTTACATAATATATACCTTTAAATACAATAACAGGAAAGCTCAACCCAATTACCTACCTACCTTAAAAAAATGTTTGACATTTAAAATGTCAGCCGGCTACAAAGTTCGTTCTCACTTCGTTAAGTGCGCTTGATGTCCCTTACATCTTATTTACGTCTCGTCGGAAATTACTCAGCTCCTAATTCATGGGACGAAACGACCGCTCCTTGACGCGAGAATTAATTCCTCCCTTCACATCGTTTGTTCCTTTTGATCATAAAGTTTAATTGAAACGCACCGAACATTAGGTATTAAGTACTACTGAATGTTATTAACTTTACCATGACGCCTTTTGTATAGTATACTTATAGGTACTTAAGGGTTAGGTTTAAGATTTAATTCTCTTCTTACTATTCGTATCCATAGTTAGGGCTGACAAAACTTCCAGGAGCTGTCTCCGTCTGTCAATTATCGGACTATCTTCTATTTTCGAACAATATTTATCTTATAATTGAATATTACCTATTAAATTATGTATTAAAAATAGATAAATTGTTAAAATAAGTTGGGTATGGTAAAGAGCTAGTCAAAAGGTACATACTCTTTAAATGTAGTAAGTATTCGAGTAACGAAAGTTTCAAAACTTTATTTTCTGCGTCCTGTAATCAAACAAGAAACTGAGTGACAAGATTTGAAAAGTTAAAAGGTCTTAATGGAAATAAGTTACAAGCAAATACTTACAAGTACTTACTTATGTATATTACTTATATATATGCTAATATTTTCGATATAAGCTGTTTCGTCATTTAGTAAAGTGGCTTTTATGTAACTTTTAAAGCTTCACTTTTTATGGAATTGTATCCTGAATGAGTTAAGGAATGTCCTATAACCAAAAATGTTGATCAAATACCTCTAGGTTTTATAGGCGACCTTACACTTATATCCAAAACCTAGGTACCTACTAGGGGCAGAAACACAAAGGAAAAGTCTTAGGTACGTGCAGATGTGTAGGGCCCCGTTTCGTTGGTCGGTTCATTGTTGCTTGCCTGCACAAAAAGTTTGGAATTCTCGCCTTGAGCATGATCCTACAGAAGCTACGAACCTTTGGTCGAATAATATCATAAAAACATTTTGCGGTCAGTGAAAACAAATAGGTGATGCCGTAAAAAGGAATTTATCTAATCTTCACAGCTGAATAGCGTTACGGCCCTTTCTTGTTTTCTTAGGGTAAGATGACTTATTAACTACAGCCCACGTGGTAGAAGTAAGGCATATAGGTTATAGTAATTCCCAAGTGAGGAATAGGTCACCCTTTTCTTTCCGTGGGTGTTATAATAGGCAACTGAAAGATTAATATGAAAAACTTTAATATTTCTTCTACTCTTATATTTCTTTCTTCAGCTGGTGGTAAAAGGTCACCGTCGCGGCCGCCTAGACCAAAGGTATCCGTCAGAGACAGAGCCGAAATGTCTTATGTCTTTTACTATTTATTTTTATATTGTATTGTAATTTCCTTTCCTTTGTTCTGAGGGAATAAATGAATGAAAATTAAATAAATGAAAATTATTTATTATATTATTTAAACTATTATTTATTTTAAGTATATCTGATATCCATACTAGTACCCAAACCGGAACAGCTGCAGTGCATCGTCGCTTGACGGCAGAAATAGATTTCATGTAGTTCTACCTCGGGCAAGCTTTTTCCCAAAGAGGTTTACTAGTTTACTACTGTCTCCAATAGAGGCTTTATAAGACCAACCTTCTTCAAAGAAGTATCTAGAACGAGTAAGTTAGGTTAATTAATTAATAAAGTAATTTAGTGTATTAGTAAGGGCATCTTTTCCATTCATGTTGTCCTTTTTTTCAAAGCTTTTATTTTGTTTGTCTAAAGTGAAATACACAGAAAATATTTTTTCGATGAAACTATGTACTATATCACCATACCCTACTGGTATTCAAGTTAGGTACTCGTCAAAACGAAATGAAACCGTATAACAACATACCTAACTCTATTTCATTTTGTATCCAGCAAAGCTTTTAACACGGGAGGTTATTTAAAAAGACAAATATTTACAAAATTATCTCCGCTGTGTACAGAGCTTAAAAATAAATTACTTATTTTAAGACGAATCTCTTGGAAAATTGTGATCTCTATCAAAGGATGGAATGATTAAAAGACTTTCTCTGATGAGTTATTTAATACCCTTCGTAGAACAAGACAGCTTAATAAGCATGGATTTCCATAGCTTTGTCATACTGATTTATATCTAGATATTTAATGACTCTTCCCTTCACATTTATTATTTATCTACCTAGAGCTACCTTAGTGTAACTATGTGTTGGCATTAGGTAGGTACTTTGCATTATGTTTCTATGATTGCCTTAAAGGCTCAAAAAGGCGCATTCAAACACAACAATGTACCTAAGTCATATTTGAAATCACCATTTTCATTTAAGTTTAGAAGTTTCAATTGAAAACTATTTTTATTCAAAACATTTCTAGCCGAGTAGATATTTACTCTACTTACGAATATAATAATTTCCCACGAGAAAACTTTGTGAGCACAATATTTAGTCATCCATGTGCAAGTCAAATACAACTTTGAAAGAAACTTTTCACACATTGTGAAAAGTTATCAGTTATGAACACAACTGAGGGTTTATTGTGTAGAAATATAAAAAACTTTCTTAGAGGTATCTATGGTTTATTAAATATGTAATTTTGGGTCGACATCATTTGCTCACAAACAGCTGTATATTTTCGAAAACAAGTAAAACATGGCCTATGGCACTCGATAATAGTGAGCTATCTATCAGTTAAAAGATTTCGGACCAGTACTAAATAACGGAGCATACCGCTTACACTTACAGAAAAAAAACAATCTGTGAATATTATTAGTAGATACTCAGATTATGAAATAAAAGGCAGATAGACCGCGCGGAACACTGAGAGTGAAGCCAAAAAAGGAAATACAAATTCAAAAGCGAATAAAATCACTCAGGAGGATGTTTTTGCTTTTGAATTTGTATTTGCTTTATGGCTTCACTCTTTTATTTCATAATCTGAGACTAGTAGGTATGTTGTCCTACTAAGAAAATGCTGTGTAAACCGTATTGTAAAAAGTAATGACGTAAAAGACAATTGAAGTAAACAAACGCAAAAATAATTTAACTAACTAACTAAATCAGAAGTAATCAACATCGTTCCAACTGAATAACAGGCCAACAAGTAATAAAGAAGTGGACAAACGATGTGCAAACAGTACCAACATAATAACATTATACAGTTTGAAGACGCAGCCGTGACTTTAGGCCTTCTTACGAGGTACATTCTGGGCCAACGACAACACACACTGAAAGAAGAATACTGTAGGTATAAAATATAGCTGCTCTACTTTTTACTTGTATTGAAGATAGACGGGAAGGTAACGTCTTCCTTATTTGGTCGCGTGTGTTAACCGACATTCTTTGCAGACTGTAGGTACAGTTATGTAAGCAATCAATGGTAAATATTGATATATAACATGAAGATACAGTGTAAGCTTACTTTCGTGCTTACAGACGAAAAGAGAGATGTACATGAGATTTGAAAACTGTTAGTACACAATTTTCTTGGTATGTGACTGTTTGTTTAGGAATAACAGCGTGGAACGTTCAGCAATTCCAGTTCCAATTGATTGTTATAAAAAATCGAGTTATATTATGTTACGACTAAAGATGATGATAAAGGTGTTGGATGGTGGTGGATGATGGTGGATGATGACGAGGAGAGGCTAATTCGACTAAGGGCATAAACCCAAAACTTCAATGTGCCTTCAACTTCAAGTTCGCATCGCAGAAATCTGCGAGCTCACAGCTCATCGATACTTACTTGTACTTAATAAATTTCTGCGATGCGAATTCACATCACGTCGTTTTGCGATTTTGTGTTTGGGACCATAATGTTCATTTGCGATAAATTATTTTGTATTTAACCGGACAAACTGCACATTAGGTAGTCTAACCGCAACGGTGTGAACGGCAAAATAAGGTGTGTGTTTCATAACATATTTTATATGTTTGGGTTTCATTTATGTAATCAATTGCTGACAAAAAAAATTAGATCTTAATACCATTAGGGCAAAGAGTATCTATTCAAAATAGACCATTAGGGTTAACACCCAGACCACTTGCATTCCTTTCTGTGTTAGATTATTTTAATCCCTGCAGACAGAAATAGGATGACAGACAGAATTTCATTTGCTACTTCATTTATAGCTAAGGGTCGCGCTTCTTTCGGTCGTGGCTAAACTTAAGTAACTTTAGCTGGGTAATCTTAAGTTTGTATCACACCCATCTTTAGCCGTAACACACAATATAAACATATGTTTTTCTATAACTATAATAAATATGATGATATATAGGGTGATAAAAGATAGGTGTAAAATATGGACTCTATTTCCACCTATTAAAATATAATATCCACTAATTTTAAATAATATGATTAATATGTAACTATTATTACGCCACATTAAAACGTTGTCGCCCTACACTTGAGCGATTTCCCGAAGTAGGTAGATTGGCCAAACATTTGAGCACATTTCTCGAACAAAATCTTTATGCGGTGTAATCAAATCACTTGAGCAGAAAATTATATATTTACATGTAAAACGTGTTAATCTCAAGTTGATGGATTGGAATTGAGAGATGATGGAAATGAACTAGTACCTACAGTTGTAAGTACTTACCATTCCCATACTTAGAGCTTTGGAAAGAGACTGACAACCCAGGGTACTTATGAGTGACAGAGATAGAGGCTTTGCAAAGCCGAATTTTGACTATAACTCGCTCTAAAAAAGAATGAACAAAATGGCTATAAATATTTGTTAGGAAGGTCATCGTTATTTATTTGTTGAAGACATACCCAATTAATGGGGTTTCCTACTTGAAATCGAATGATGTTAGATCCAATAATTCTTGCTCGAAAACGTTAACTCCATAAATTATGAGCGCGATAGATGCATCAAAATATCGAATAAGTATAAGACCGAATCATCGGCAGTGCGAAGGCCCATTATTTTGAAACATAATTTCTCGAACAACCATCTAATCGATTTACAGATTTTAAGGATTTTTATTTGAGTACAATGTAATGAAACAATCAGAATGATTTTCATAGTATTCATAACTTGATTAATTTAAATCAATTGGTCCACAGGTGCCAGGTAGGTTCGCATCATCATCAATTTATAGGTATCCTACAAGTTTATCTACATAGTTCCCTATATACCTATTATGAACGTAACGTATGTACCTGACATTTAGATGTTTGTTACTCAATCACGTCTAGCTGCTTTATTATATAAAGATTTGGATGTTTGACACAGAGATAGACTTGTTATGACCTAGTTTCATAACATATTGTTATAAGAAAGTCAGGTACTTTTTCAGGTCACAAGCATAAATCGCCGGGTTAAAGGCAAAACCAATTATTTAGTCCAAAAAAGTCAATACAAAAAAAATCCGTAAGCGCATTTGGTAAGTTTGCTATTAAAATTAAGTCCTTAGTAATAAAATTATGTCAGTCGCAAATGAAAGAGCGTGTTCTATAATTATCTAAGTTTCAAACAGTTACATACTAAACAAAAAAATTAACTTAATTTGTACAAAAAACAGAAAAACATAATTGTAACCCCCCCTTTTAGTTGGTTTTGCCTGTATAGTACAAATACATGCATATCTGGAAATGTAATGGTCCTGTAGTCTATAGATTTCGCATTTACGTGAGTTAAAGTTTTGTTTTGATAATTTGCTTGTAAGGCTGATGGTCGAAACCTTCGATATGGAATAATTTTAAAAAATATGAAAAAATAGTTGGTTTTACCTTTCTATTTCTTAATAGATGTCTATGAATCTAGAATGCAAAGTTGTACTAACATTACAGGTTACTGATTTGTAGTACTTAAATCATTCAAATTGTAGTAACACCTAGTATATCAGCCAATACAATAACATACTCAGAAAATAAAACTGATTGGTAAAAAGAAGAAGCACATTTTTTATTGTTTTTTTTTTACTTTGCATAAACTAAACGTTTCGTAATCTAAACGAACAATAATTATTGGCCTTTAAAAAAATTAATCACTCAGAGTCTTCTGGGTTCTCAGAGTCGTCTGATTCTTCAACCGTAACATCAGGTATACGATCCACTTTTTGGCCATCAGCTCTCAAACTTTGGAATCATCCATGATATTCGTCAGGAATTACTCCTTTTTTACAAAGTTTCAATAAATCGGCTTGTTTGGCTTGTGCATAACGGTCTATTATATAACGTGTACCCGTTATATAATGGACCGTTATGCATTTCAAAAGCCAAACAAGCCGATTTATCTGTGGAAAACGTGGGTTATTACTGGCTTGTGGTCTCGTGCCTTAACGATGGCAATTCATTGAAGGGCCTTGGTCTTGTGTTTCTGAGGGTAATTCCAAAGACGGCTGTCTATGTTCAACCCCCAGGGGTTGAACATGGACAGCACTTAGGGGTCAGCATGGACGAGGGTAAAAATTATGGGGCTTGAACATGGACTAAATCGTAAAATTGCCTGCAAATCAATGGATGCCGAAGTGAAGTTCGTTTCTTTTTCTGCTCTCTCCTTGTCCTTTTGTTTCTCGTTATTGCATGTATCTTTTCTTTGAATGTGCTGTTTATACTCTTCTTCAATTTTAGTTTTCTCTATGGTATCCAAACGTCGATACTTGGTGCACAAAAGACACTGCTCTTTTTTGGGAACAAAAAAATCCCAAGTTGAATTCAGTGCAAAATACATTTCGATATGTAGCCTCCGACACGGGTGTTACGCTCTCCATCTCACACCTCTCCACATACAATTCATAAATTTTTCTAATTGACAGATTACAGTCTAGATATTGGCCGTATCTTTGCGCACATACTGGCTTTCCATCGTAGGGAAAGATTTGATATGGCGCCGGATTTCTTCAGCTTTTTCTGGTGGCGTTTTGTTTTGGGGCTCATGTCGTCCTCGCGGATCACAATTTCGAGAATAAAATCCCATCGCATCTCGTCTTTCTACTGCTTCTGTAATAATAACTGAAGCAGAAATGCACAGAGTTTTGCAGAAGAAGTTTTGGCATATCTGAGATTTTACGCATTGCTTATAGAAAAAGTACTGTTTTGAATTTGTTCTCTTTGTAGTTCGTTTTCTATCAAGTACAGTTGTTTTAATTGGTCTTACTTCTACGAAGTTCAAAATCATGTTTTTCTTTGCAGTAGGTATAGCTCTGAGAGATTTTGTAGGAAATACTGGGCATGGCATTTCCTACAAAATCTCTCACGATCATGTTGTTGGTTCTGTTTCTTCGACAATCATTTTCCTCAGCAAACATACAAAACACACACAGTAAAAAATACGCAAAAAATCGAAAAATGCACTATAAACACCTCGTCGTTCGTTGCGCAAGATTCGATTAAATTCCCGTGAAACGGGAGGGGAACAGCGGTAACGCGGGGAAGAGCCGACTATAATAATTTAATTGGTTTTATTTCTAGGCATTTCGCTAAAAAGAAACCGAAAAACCGAGTGCAAAAATTGACTATATTTATATAATATTTGTTTCGTTTGAATGTTCAAGAACAAAAAGATGCTAATCAAATATATTATTTTCTACCATTACTGACTAAGACTTTTCTTTGACATTATTGTTGGACTAAAATCCCACTATAAAAGTTTGGTATTTTTTTCATCTATATTTTGAAATATTGCGGACAAATTATTACGAATTATTCGTTTTTAATTCTCTAAAGATATACTTTCTCGATTTATTTGTTTCTTAATCCAGTCTAATAACTATATAAACGGTTTTTACACTTGGTAACTCGGGAACGGTAAGTCCTGCGGTATAGTTGGTTTTACCATTAGATAAAGAATCAAATGCCGATTCGAATGGTATATTAAAGTGAAAAATTGTTAAAAATCGCAGTTAGTCGGTTTTGCCTTTAACCCGGCGTAAATATGTATACTCATTGCAAAATTCACAAGTAATTTTCTCGTGTAATAACTATTTCAACTTATCATAAAACCTATTTTATAGTACTTTGGTATCAAAAATACTCTATTCGTAATCCCATAACATTTCAATCAATAGTTTAGGAGAAAATCAGTTTAGAATGAGACTAAGGGCCTGTGCACACCACGTTTTTTAAACGCGCCGTCGACGCGCGTTTCAGGAATCAGCTTCGTTAATTTATTAAAATAATTGAGAAATACCTACTTAATAATAATATTGACAGCAGTGAGACAATAATAGACTGTTATTATTGTTATTAAGTAGGTATGTCTCTATTATTTTAATAAATTAACGAAGCTCATTCCTGAAACGCGCGTTGACGGCGCGTTTTAAAAACGTGGTGTGCACAGGCCCTAACTGTTTATATGTTTTTGCTCGTGACTGTACCTAGTAATTCTCCTATGATGCGAGTGAAACCGCCGACAACAGCTAGTCATTAATATTATAATAAGAGCTTAGGAAGAAACTTGTGCAGCCATAAATAGTTGAAGTTAAGCGTTTTTCGTATCATATAGGTGTATTACTTAACAATAACCAACTAACCACGTAGATAGCACATCGCAGCAGAAAGTAGTTTCATAAGAAATATCTACTAATGTACAAATAATTTATGATGCTGAATTAGCACTTTTCCCAGAGTTTATCAAACTACCTACATATCGTTTATTTACGAAACGTATTCAGCACATTTTCGACTACGCAGTTATATTTACGCAGAGTGAAAATGACATACCTACGAGCACTTTATTTTTCATTTATATTTGTGAAGAATTGACGATGCACGCTATTGCAAGCAAAATAAGCTTTGACAAAATACTTACTAAACCTATAACCTTAGAGTAACAAAGATGGAGACGTTAATCTGATTGTGAAAACTTGCAGTTAAATTGTGCCTACATATACAGGGTATAAGTCTGAAATCGGCAAAGCAAGTGTGGTGATCAATTCTCGTGCCTTCTCTTTATGAAAAGAGGCCTTTGCCCAGCTGTGGGACAATCATAGACTGGTGGTATTATTTTTATTTTACAGGTTAGAAGGGACTGGGAAACGGAAATAGGACTGGGTAGGATATGTCTACCGCATGCCGAACAAACTGTGGGCTCAGGTGGCACAGAATTGGTGCCCTGAGACAGAAAGACGAGGTTGCGGCTGGTCACCAAGAACGAACCCACGAACTTGAGAGATTAAGCACATGATCGAAAAAGATAGAAGGCATGGAGGGAGGCCTTTGCTCAGGAGTGGGACAGAATAGGCTCATGAAAAAAAAGAAGGTACATTAAGACACACACTTTTACCATGGACTCAGTTCGAGATTCTAGACTCCCAGAGAAATGTAATTTTTCGTAGGTTATTTAAAAAAAAACAACGATACCCTACAAAGTGCAACACCTAAACGGTTTTATTATAATTATGATATCAGTAAGTCTATTCTGTTACAATCTCCCTCGGTGAACACCTAGGTGAAGTGATCTGTCATCTGTCCGTCTGCTTTGTCAATCCTTAGCATCGGAACGGATGACAGCTCACTTCACCTAGGTAGTCACCGAGGGAGATTGTAACATAACAGCACTGCAGTAGAGCTATTCTGTGACAATCTCTCTCGGTGAATACCTAGGTGAAGTGAGCTGTCATCCGCCCCGATGCTAGGGATTAACAGAGCAGACGGACAGATGACAGATCACTTCAACAAGGGAGATTGTAACAGAATAGACATACAGTTCTATCTGGTTTTAGGGGAAGTCAACCTATAAGACTGATTTTAACATTCAAAAATCTTTACATGATTAAGGAAAGATTAAAATTTCTTTTTCATCCCACCATCTCGGAAAGAGTATTTTTAATCTTCAATATCTGAGTGGAAAAGCCGTTTTTATTCTCTAGAGGATAAAGTAAATTTATCTTCAATATCTGAGTGGAAAAGCCGTTTTTATTCTCTAGAGGATAAAGTAAATTGAATTTAGAACATCGTGTGCACTAAGTTTGTGAATTAAAAAAAAACATTAAACCTATTTACTTTTTTTTAATTTGTTAAAAACTCAGACTTTGTAAACGTTTTTTTTTTGCATTTAGTCATTTCCTCGCTGAGGTGGAATGAAAAGTTACGTGTTGCACTCGAGTGCAAAGATTTTTCACCTCGTGCTCTTTTGATTCCCTCGCTAACGCTCAGGATTCTAATTTTGAATCCTTCGCTTGCTCGGTTATCAAAATTGAACACGCGGTTAAAAAGCAACTTTGCACTCTTGTATAACAAATAACTATAGCCTAGGGTATTTTATTAATAAGCACATGGCTATTTCTATAATTGCAGTACACGAGTTAAGATATTATCTGAACCAAAATCACAAACTAATACTATCAAGCAGCCTTTTAGTTCAAAACCAAATTATTTATTTCACGACCATTAAAAGACAGAAAAGAAAAATTGAATCCAGTTGCCATTACCAAAAGGTATAAAGAAAAATGGGCAAAAAACTCCATGTCCCAACTCCAAACTCCACTCTATTAAAATAATTGATAACAATATTTGTATAATTACCTACAGTACCTATTAATATAATTATACGCGAATACAATGTACCTTGCCACCACTATTTTAGAGTGTTCATAAATAATGTTCACACATTTTTAAATATTTAAACTGTAGACGGCTACTCCTTATATTTCTAGGAGGACATCAAGGATCAAGTCCTTGAGTATACCGAAAACCTAAATGTAATTAACTCCAAGTTATGCGCCAATACTAGAAACTGCGTACGAAGTTATTGTGCAAGTTAGCACTGGGCGGGCTTTGGGCGGGCGGCAGAGAGTCGCGAACCGCCGCCCAGGCCACACCGCAACCGCACCATGTGAGCCAACCATGCGTTCGAACAAAATCCAACTAATAAAACATTTAGCTTAACGTAATAAGCAACTTTATTATATTGTTCTTCAACACGTAAAGCAATACCATTCTTATTCTGGTTAATAATAAAGTTTGAAGTAGTTTTAAAGTTTAAAACAGTATTATTAGGTGTTAATAAATGTCGTAAAAGTTGTTGTGCGTAATATCTTCATTAAAGGTAAGTTTTTTTTATTAAGTTCTAACTTTATGTAACTTAAAGTATCTTTGTTCCACGGATTTGTTTCTAGCTAAAGTTGAGAAGTTTATTCAGGCGCGAAAACTAACAAAGAATTTCATTTTGTACTTATATTTTTTGTAAAAGAAATATGAACTGGTTATTTATATACATCTAATGAAAACTGAACAATTTATTAACAATTATAACGAACCTACTACATAACAATACAATTAACATTAAATAAAAAATGAGAAATTAACTAATTAAAAAACTAATAAAGTTGCCATAAAGAGCATCATTTTGAGGAAATTTAAACTTACAGAAACAAAATGTAGACCTTCGGGTTAGTTAGTACCATTTACCACAAACTGCAAGTAAGCCCCAAAAACGTTTAATTGAGCTTTGCTCAATGATAATATTAATAAAGCAAGAAATCAGTAGCTTCGTTAATTCGTTCAGTAGAAACTTAAAACTATCTATCAAATAAAACGTATCGTATCCCTTTCGTAAGGGATTGTGACGATCTAAAATATTCAAAATATTAGTTTTTAGCCGATATTGTCAAGATTGTCAAATTCCATATGGAATTTATGACGCCATTATTCTACTGCCGTCATATTAAACTTTTCAGAGGTTCGCCCAATAACTTTTTATCGTCCATACATCTCTCAGGAGTCATCTACCGTTACTTTTATAACCATCCACATTCATACTCAAAACATTCTTCAGACATTCCTTATTCCTCCATATCACATGACCATGCCATGAGATCCGTTGTCCACACAACTTCCCGGTCACGACGGCGACGTCACTATTGGAAGGAATTTTTGGCCCTCTAAAATATTGAATAGCAGAAAAGGGACGCTCAATGAACGTCACATAACATCACGGCTGTATCCCCTGAGGAATATGTAGGGGTCTATAATTACGTTGGGCAGTTTTTTGTCTTAGTTTTTTTTTTTTAGGGCTATTGTTATAGTCTTGGCAACTACATACGGTGGATGGGAAGTTGTTGCGCAATCTTGTACCTTAGATTCGGTACATGATTTTATATCACACAATCATATCCTGAAATCATAGCAAAAGTTTACATTCCTTCCATCAATTATATGCTGAAGCTTGACTTGACATAAGCAAAGAGAATATAACACCCAGAAGTGGAAGTGAAGTCGGGCTGAGGATGATGTTATTGATGATACCACAACTTACTGCCTCTCAATCGTCTTCATATTCAAGTGTTTAAGATTGTTATGAAATGATGAGAGAACACAAGAGAGTTCTGTATTATTTTGGAAGTTGGTTTCGAAGTATCCGCGTTCGGTATAATTATAATAAAAACTTCCAAATATGATGTATCTATAAAAAGCATAGGGATATGGATAAAACAATTAACTGTAACTTGCAGAATGATCTAAACAATTTTATTGACTTCTAGTGATTTCTGGATAACTCTTGCGCAAACCATGACAAAACAGTATCGTCACAACTGAAAACAAAAACATTGAATGCTTACTAAAAACATATCTGTGCTGTCTATTACAATCTGATTAACTAATCAAATTGCTAAAACAAAGTAGATATGTTTTGCAATTAAAAATAGGCAGCGAAGTATCATTTAACCATGCTGTACAGTATGGGAAAAAGATAATATTTTAGATTTAATAATTGAAATAAGTTCCGCGACAATCCCGCATTAAATAAATTATTTGCGTCGTACTAATTTCAAATCCCAAATGTGTTACATTACTATCCTGCAATAACAGTTTGTGCATTCAGCGTGTGCCGAAACAAGTTTGATTGCCCTGTTTTGGTGTCTGGTTTGTGTTACCTGGTTCCTCGAACAGTACATGGACGGGAGGTACGCACCAGGCGACTTCGCTACCAGCTTTAGTAGATCCAATGCTGATGTACGCTCACCGATATATAGCTTAATCGACACATACAATACGCGCTTTGGTGCAAGAGACATAATTATTATTCCTAAGCAGATATAAATTTAAAAATGATATAATTAAAATTCTAAAGGATCGGTAAGAGGCTCCATAGATTTTACACAATATAGGTACCATTATTAATTGGCTAAGGACCTGTATGATACATCACGCACGATTTTTTTTTTAGATTTTTTTGTTTAAATTTTATATTTGTTACATATTTTATAAAATATTCTATAACTTATTCTTCTTTTAAATTATTTTTCATTAAGTTAGCTGCTACAGTTAAACGTTTGCTAACAGTTTGTTGTTTTTAGTATACATAGTAATCAGTGGAAAATGTTTTGGGTAGTATATATTTGTTCAGTTTAATTTTAAGATAACTCTATTTATGCTTAATAAACCTCTGTTTGTTTTCCTATATATAATAAATAAATAACTGTATGTACTATCTGCCAAAACTTCCGCATGCTCACCTTCAAGGCGATAATCGCATGGCTATACCTACTGCCGATTCGATGGCTCGAGGCACCCGAGGTTACCGAGGTACCGAGGTTTTGACCAGTAAGATGCATTCGCGTTATTATAGGAAGAACTGTGACTCATCAGGCGCATGCTATGCTCACTTGTTTGTGAGAACGACCAGTGTTGACAAGACGTAATTTCGTACTCATATCTTCTGTTTGGTTTGGAAAATGTATGATTTACCAATACCCAAGCTTATGCTCAGTATTTATTAAAGATCGTTATCGAATAAATATCGGTATCGAATTAATCAGCGTTAAATCTACAGTCATTACAATTACTTCGAAAAATGGTAAAAAATTGTGGGCTCGATCGTTTGGACAGAACCAATTATAGTTATTATCATATAATTTTCAGTCAAATAAATACACTCGCGAGCAATGAACTGGAATCACTTCCATCTCATGTTGTACAAATATTTTTTTTCAATTTTTATACAATGTAAGTACTATGGATTGTGGTATATCATTTGGAAGGTATTTTTGTTTGCTTTCAATCTCTTTCAATAGAGGAGAAGGTGGTAATGTGGCCCCCTACTTTGTTTTTGAGGCCTTATGCAAAAAATACGAGACTCAGAAATGTAATAAATATCTTATATCGCTCCTTATTTATTTGCCTATACATGCCTTACTATGTAGTAAATGAAACTGCTACAGAATAATGGAAAACTTATGTATTCTAAAAAAAGTCTTTGGCAACATGACATTGAGTGAGGGTTATCCGGCCATAGGGGGCCATATTAAATGTATTGATTAATAAAAACCTAAATCGCAGATATAATATTCGCCTTCAGGACTTGCACAGGCTGTATGAGCCCATGAATAGCAACTCTAGCACTGAATCCACTCGTCCCCACGTCTGTCGCTAGAGTAACGGGTGTCACAGAATAAGCAGATCGTATCTAAGCTTTCAGGTACGCTAATCGGATAGAAACTGTCGTCATATTCAGAGTCTGTTTCTACGACTGCGTCACTATCTGAGCTACTGCTAGATGTAATGACTCTCTGGCGTCGTATAGTACTGCTACCGCTGCCCTCGTCCTCGTCAGAGGCCGCGACTACAGCCACGACCACGTCCGCGTCTACGTCCCCGAGTCTCGGCTAAACTCAAAGATTCGATTAGTTGGTTTTTGTAAGGTGATAATGTGCCCACTTTTGCTGTTTTAGCTTTTCGTTAACGATTAGAAGCCCTAATCTTGGCCTTGTTGATTGGCTGAATGTCTTCTGGCAGAACCAAACGACCCTACAACTCTTGTACCACTGTACTCACTCCTGGGGCACCTTTTATAGCCTATGACCCTTGCCCTCATTGCTTCAATTGTCTTTTTCATTTGGTAAGGATGCCATGTATTCCTTTTCTTTGAAGATGGAGATACACACTTTCTCGAGGCACCCGAAAGCGGGAAATAAAAAATAAGGACGTGATATAACGGTCATACATGTTATATGGCCCCCGGGACCATAATATAAACCATGTGAGGGGGCCAAATTGCAAGAACGCAAGAATTTATAAACAAACCATAACACAAATATTCTATCAAATGTTTTTTATAATTACCTTCATAATCCTGTAGAATAATGTTTATCAAACATAATGTACAAATCACTCACTTATTTTCAGTCAAATTGAATGAAATGCAAAGCGGTAATAAAAGTTTGCTACTTGCGTGTTTCGATTGGTTCGCAGAAAAAAAAAACGTAACGGCCCTTAACGATTTATTAGGTTAAAATCAACAATGTCACACGAGCTACGCGTTGCGCTATAAAAATTCTAGGTGGCGTGTTTCTAAACTTTAAATATCGATGGGGGCTAATATATCTGCAGGGACCACATTACCACCTTTTCCTCTATCATAACCAAAGATTTACCATAATTGTGACTTGGAACGTAAAAATTAAAGATATCAATTTTTTAAACTAAACACCATATTGTTTGGTAGTCCTGGACCCTAAAGCGGGTGTTTAAGAAAATTTGTCATTCGTCTAATGTGTCACGTCACTAGGAATACTGAAGCTAAATGAAAATGGAAACCACGCCAATATGTAGAAGCCGCTGAAGTCGTCACCCTAATCCAGCAAGGGTTGTCTCTGCGTACTATCGCTTGACAGCTTTTTCTGAGCCAGTCTTGTGTCAGTATACAAGAGGATCAGGGAGGCTGCATACTTAGTCCGAAGACCAGGATCTGGTCGATGCACTTCGGTGACAGATGACCGATTTAACAAAGAAGCGAACTTGGCCCCAAAAAGACCAGCCATGGTACCCAAATTTTCTCCAGCTCACCGACAAGCCCGTCTTCATTTTGCTCGCGAACACTTAGATTGGGATGGAGCAATGAAGCCGAGTCCTGTTCTCAGACAAAACCAGGATGTTCCTGCATGGTAGCGACCGCCGGCGGAGAGTCTATAGGAGACCGGGGAAGCGATTGACACAATGCTGTTTTGCGGTAACAGTGGCATACGGAAGTGGGTTCTGTATGATGTGGACTATTGAAGCAAAAACGGAGCTGATATTTATACCTTGGAGGCCGGGGAGGGGAGCTAACCGCAGAAAGATACATCAACGATATTCTCCAAGGCCATGTGCTCGTACGCCGTTTTATTGGCGACTATTTCCTACTAATGCACGGTAATGCCTGTGTGACTGACAGTACCTGGAAGAAGCCGGCAATCCCACACTAGACTGGTCAGCCCTCAGTCCTGAATTGAATCCGATTGAACATATTCAATCGACGAGCGATCGTGGGAGGAGCTGAAAGCGGGTACGAGGAAAATATTATACCTAAAAATACCTGAAAACTGCTTTAGCTGAAGAGTGGAAACTCTCACAGGATTCCATCAGGAAACTAATTCGGTCAATAAAAAAAACGTTTACAAGCAATCATTAGTTCCAGGGAGGGTAACACAAAATATTGAGGGAAATAAATTGTAAACATAAATTTTACCTTTTCATATTTCTTCCTATTCATTTAGACGTCCCGCTACTTCGAGCTAATGCAATAATTCCCTAAATTTTGGTAAACTATCTTTTCGTCTTCTTCTTTTTCCTGCCTTTATCCCAAGTTACTTGGGGTCGGCGCAACATGTTTTCTTTTTCCATTCCGTCCTGTCCAACGTCATGCTTTCACTAACTCGACCTTTTCATTCATATCATTCTTCACACAATCCATCCATATTTTCTTTGGCCTTCCTATCCCTCTCCATTGTAACAAATCTACTAGGTCTTATTGAATAAAATGCTAAGTAGACTTGCACATGTAAAATTTAATAAATTTAGAGAAAACGAGTCGGGTAAAAAAAAACAGAATAATATAAAAAAACTCTAGCCTAGAACGCACTACTAAAGGATACGCAAGGGCAGGAAGGTAGGTAGCGTCGCCTAGGCTCCAGCCTGGCCGGCAATCTGGATCAGCCCGAAGAAGGACTGGCGCGGACCTAACAGTAGGATCCGCCTTGGGAGCTGCAGGCACGCGTCATCTCAACAGCTTGGTTGCAGATGAATACCGACTCCCGGTTGTGGACTGGTCGTCTTTGAAGATATGCTCTCGTGTTGCTAGTTAGAATCCAAAATCTTGACTGACTCATCATCTGTCAGCGCGCCTTCATCTAGTCCACTCTTTTCAAATTGTCATATTTCTAAATATGATTTTCCTTCTGGAATTTCTGTATCGTCATGTAGTATGTATATGAAATTCAGCCAAAATCAGCCAGGATTAAATTGTAGCAAACCAGCCAGGCTTAAATGTAGCCTACTAATTATTTCAGAACTTCATAAAATCACGAGTGCGTAAAGGATTTTTATAACTATAGTGTAGTTATTTAATAACAGGAATAACAAACAAATACAATTAAATATTAATTAAGATAATTTAAGTTATATAAGCCAAAAACGAATTAAGAAAAATAACTGACAATTGTCAATGTTGACAACTGACATTAGAAGTCATAACAAAAGTAATAATATAATAATATATTGATTTTCAGCTAATTTCAATTTAAATGCAATTTAAATTAAAGCATGTCTTTTAAGAAGCTACAAGGAAACAAGGTAATAAAACAAGGTAAATAAATTAATGAATTTCCACTAATTCTATGCAAAACAAGAAGTATAATAAATGTAATTGTAAGAAAAGCAATTAGAGAATTATGAAATCATGAATGATAAAATTAAATGTAAGTAGTACGTATATCAAATACTATACCATCCATCCAAATTAATATTCATAACTCAAGCCAACAAAATTACCTTTACAATAATATACCACAATCCTAGTTCATCGCATAGAAATTGTAAAAATTGTTTTGAGCAACGCACGATGAAGTGATTAAGAATTATTAAACTACACTCTATAATAGTTAACTAATTCTGAAAATTACATTTGAATGAAGTAAATACACACCATCGAAATAAATGACTGTAGTATGCCTAGGTCTACTTCTTGGTGCGATGTGTAGAACCACGGAACAGACAAATAGAGTTGTAGAACTGTGTAAACTGAATGGTCTAAACCTTGGATTTGATCTATTTGGATTAAATCGTGTCAAGGTCCACATATCATTCGACCGCTGCCAAGGCGAAGAATAGTTTTATTACTGTGGAAAATAGAGTACCTAACTTAAGCGCAAATTAAAGTGCAAAGAATTAAGGATACAGAGAATTCAATCACAGAATTCACCTACGATTGTTTGGGATATTTTGGAGGCCTAAATAAACTAGGTAAATTATTTTTTTTGTCAAAGAAACCAACTACCTCCCCGTTTTTCTTCGTTTAAAGTACCAATCCAAACACTAACCACATATAACTAGATCACTGGACTAAAACATCCAATTTTTCACCGAAAAAAAATCGAAATTGAAGTCTGACTGCCGTATCTTTTCAATTTAAAGCGATATGCTCTTAAACTTTGGCAGCACCATTACGATCCTGAATACATGAGTGTCGCTACGTGCCCCACTTACTTGTCAAATTGAAATTGGGAGTCGTAATGTTGGAATCGAAGCAAAATCAAATTTGGGATCGAATTAGCTCGGATTGGCTGGATCGGTCAGATTTGTCCAGCTCTATGTTTGTTCAAACTGTTGAGTACCTACTTAAGTTGTCAACTTTGTTTATTTATGGCGAGAGATGAGTAGACCGATGTAGTTACATCGTGCCGAAGACGTACTTGTTTTCGTTGTGTCTACACTGTAGGGTATCTAAAGGATTTCAAACTGTTATACAGTGTGTTTAGAAGATCGATGCAAAGCCGGAAAGCGAAACTAGTACAGACTATTTAAAAACATTTGAACCGAACTTGTCTTAGACGAATTGTAACTATTTTTTTTAGCAAAATTTTAATGATGTTTGATGACCAAACTCAAAATAATGCAGTTAGTTGCAAATAACGGTCAGTTTAACCATTTAGCCGCTTACGTTGAATTAATCCGACAAATATGTTTGTGTCCATTACGCCAGCGTCGTATATTTCCGACCAAATACCACAGATCGCTATGTCTGTTTATTTAATTAGTAACGCTGTATTCTATTAAGAAGATGTTTATATTAGGTAAATTATAGTTAATTAAGTAATCATTTACAATTTACTACACTTTAGTCTCTTAATAAGAAGTCCTAAAAATAATGTCCAAAGTTAGACGAATTACTAAAACTATTCACTATGCCGAGCGCTGGAGGCACGACAACTGATATGAAGTCGAGCGGTTAAAAGGTTAAAAGATAAATCATTTATTTATATTTTTCTTTATTGTCTTATGACACAGATGCCTTAATCATGTTTTAAATAATTGTTTACACAATACTTTAATAAACAAAAATAAAAATAAATAATTTATTTTACAAACTGGCCATTATTTGCAATTAATTGTAATATTTTGGGTTTTGTCATTAAAAATCATTTAAAATTTGCTAAAAATAGTCACACTTCGTCTAAGACCAGTTCGATTCAAATGGTTACAAATAGTCTCTTTACGGCTTTGCATCGATCTTCCAAACACCCTGTATAGTCTGACGTAGTATAAGTTAGGTGCAAACAAAACAAAAAGTAAATAATGGGTTTACCACAGCAACAACGGAATGTTTGACAAGTTCTATCGAACTTTTCGCGTTAAACTTTCACAGACCGAAACAGAAACAATTCAACCTGAACAAAAATGTGGTTCATGATCATGGAACAAGTAAAGGGTCGACTGAAGGATAAGTACGTATAGATCTAATTGGAAAATAGTACAACGCAACACATAACTACTTGACAATCGACGGAAGAACAAAATTTCATGTATGGAGGGATCAACAAGTTCATTTAATCCCCACTAAATAAAAGTTAAGGTTAAATAACTACATAGATTAATCTGCTCGCCTGAAGAAAAAACCTTAACACTTATCTCAGAATATATACCACCATAGTTGTAAGTAGGTACACAAAAAGCAGATAAAATAAAACAAAAAAAAATCGACCGAGATGTTTATTTCAGTCACAATCCAGGTCCTGGCAAGTGGCCGGAATACCAGACGGATTAAACGGATTTATGCTCTGACGGTGACTGGTTTATTTAAAACGTTTTGACATCGTTATCCCTCAGGTGATCGTTTAAAGAGAAGGGCTAAGCTGGTAATTCCTCATCTTGTATCCGAGTTCATCGACACATTTTTTTTAATCCTAGCCACAAACTCCTGCCTCTGGGATGTAAAAATATTTAATTTAATTTTAACTTGGTAAGAATAACGGCCCGATATGGAACCACGACTAAAAATATTAAAATTAATATTTTGAGTTGTATTCTAATAATGAGTATTACTCCTGCAAAAAAGAGCCAATCTACAATCTTTCCATAGTTAAATGAATTATGACTAACCAATTCCAAATGCCTTACCTATACACACATACGACATTTGGAATTAGTTTGTTGTAAGATATATTATTTAGCAATAATTATTCAATTTAAATACAAAACTTATGCTAAAATTAGATTCAAAATTCATCATCATCTGTCTAGCGGTTCGGCTCTCAGTCTAACCGGGTGCAGCTGAATACCAGTGTTTTACATGGGGCGACTGCCTACCTAGCTGACGTCTACAACACGGTTCCTAGGTAGCACAATACTCCTTGGTAAGACTGGTTATCAGACCTTCTGGATTCTGACTACCTATAACCAAGAAGCTTATGTATGCATTCAGAAAGAGAGCGTCACTTAGGTATTTAGAGTGTTGCCTCCACTTTTATCTAAAAGCTTCTTGCCTATAACGATTGCCAAAGACAATCGAAGTCTACGAATGACAGCCGGAACAAACGACTTCACGTGCGTTCCGAGGCACGGAGGCAACTCGGTATGTAATGGACGGTGGACGGTCACCCATCCACGGACACGGACACAACAAGTATCGAACCGTACGGCTATTCTAAAAAAAAAAGAGAAATAAATAAATAAAAAAAAAAGAATAGATAGCAACATTAGAAGCATAGAATTTAAATTATTAAGCGTTAAATATATCAATTAAACTTCGAAAAGTCAGTTGGCAATTTTTACGTGGCTTTATTCGATTTGTAGATTAACGTCATACTTAATTTTCATTAAAACAAAACACAAACTACCTATTCAGCTTGATAGAATGTAGAAATAATCTACTAGTCGAAATGTTTTCTTTACTAACTATTGAAACGACGAAATTCCCTGAAGTTATTGGTAATAAACATATTTGTAAGATAAGTAATTGAAGGTATTAACAGGTTTGAAAAGTACTGTTTTTGAGCTAAACAGCGCATGGACGGTGTAAACGCTCTGAAACTCAAATAAACCGATTTAATCAAGTAAGTGATAATTTGAAGTAGCTATATCGCACTTCGTTAAACGTGAAATTACCTGTCACTGTAAAAGGGCACACCAGACAAATGTCGACGCCTCCGTGGCCTTTCATCATCGACTAAATGAGATCCAGAGTAAGGAATCACCCGGAAATTCCGACACAAGTCATTAGTGATGACTAAACCTTAACGACCGTCTGCTAATTGATCCCATTTTTATTCATAAGCCTTTTAGCATCCCTTCATTAGTGATATTATTCGTGTTCATGAAGTCAGGTATGCTTGAACGCTTTTTTATGATCGAGATCGTCCTCTCAGCTTAAGGAACGTACCTCTCCATCGCATAAGACGCCCTCCCCCCACCCTATATCATAACTATACAGAGTATAATAAAATAAATAATTTTGTCGTTGATAGTCCAATTTCGCGTAACTAACATTTTTAAATACCGCGAATGTACACTGTCGCTGATTTTACATAAGGTCGAAAGCGGTATTTGACAATGTTATCAGGAATTGAATTATCAACGACGATTTCCACCTATCGAATTTTGGTCGAGAGGTCTCAAATCTTAATGGAGACCAGTCTAGTAAGCAGGAGATATTATAGTGCACAAATGTGTGTGCAACCACAGATGCACTTCCTCTCCCCTTACAGTTAAAGTCTGATTTAACCGCTATCCGACACGAACAGGGAAAGATTAGGCGCAGGACTACCGGCTTTACGTGCTTTCCGAGCCACGGGGGTCTTACACCGTCAACTTCCAAACGCCGGGCTGATACTGAAGGGATTCCTTATAGAAAAACCTTGCCTGACCTGGAAATCAAACCCAGGGCCACACTCAGCACTACGAGACCAACGGGGTAGTCAAAGTTCAAGCGGAATAAAGTATGCGTTCAATCTCAATCTTCGAAAATATACCACTCTGGTACTGACGGAGAGGTTAAAAGCAAAGACGACACTGTTGGCGGTGTAGTTGAATGATTGACTGCTGCGCAGCGTGTTGCGGGTTCGAATCCCGCCCAGGGTAAACATTTGTGTGATGAGCACTGGTGTTTGCCTCGTGTCTGAACGTTGTTTATCTATTTTAGTATGTATTTAAATGTATTTGTGTATGTATATCAGCTGTCTGACACCGCCGCCGCCGCCGCCGCTAGTTTGGGGTCAGATGTGAGATGTGTGAAATGTCCCCATATAATATTATGTTCAAATACTATATTAAATCGCTACAAAGGAAGACCATACGCGTGATACGATGACGACATCAAAAAAATTGCTGGACAACAATGGCATCTTATAGCTAAAGACCGGGAAAAATGGCAATCTTTGGAAGAGGCCTTAACCTTGAGGGGGGTTCCTGTTGGCCAAAAAAATGTAACAGAAAATGTTGATATACTAAGGGCGGGTTGCTTCAACTAACCATTACTGACCGGTAATAGGCAAAAATGGCGCTAACTATCGTCAAATCAAAAAAATGGGTTGTATCACAAAATCATACGTCAAAAAGTTACTATTACCATAACCGACCGGCCATCGTAATTTTGTGTTGTCAAACAGCTACTTCAAACATAAAAATATCATGGAATCTCTTTTTTAATAACTTTAACTGACGGATTTTTATGTCATGAAACAACCCGTTACATTTAACGTACGTTAAACATCGCACGTCATAGTAACTTTTTAACCGACCGTATGTAACGTTAACCGACTCTTTGAAACAACCCGCCCTTAGTTAAAACTATTTTTTTCAAACTAACAAATCACTAACACGAAATAAAAGGGTTTATTTTTAATTAAAATAAGACGATCGACATAATGTAATGACGTATTTTCTAGTAACAGTCTGTAACGTAGTTTAATTTTAAAATGTCATAAAGTCTGATTGATGCTGGCCCTACGAATTGCTACGAGGGCTACGCGGAATGTTTTCAGAGCCGCGTAGCGCGTAGTCGCATAGTTCTTCACTTGTAGGCAGGTTTATCAAATTCCCGAAAAAAAAAGGATTTCTAAATATAGCATAGGATAGAATAGAATTTTCTTTTTTCGAGTAACCAAGACTCAACAAGATTGTAATTGAGACTGATTGTATTTGTTTGATTGATTGGGTTGTGATTGTTGATTGTAATGGTTGTAATATGATTCTTTTTTTGTGTATTGTTTTGCTCTTTACTTACATTGTTTTCACATATAGAAGCCACAAGAATAACGTAACCAGTATTTTGTAAACACTTGGTTTAAACGAGTGTCAGTGGAGTTTCTTGCCCGTTCTTCTCCATAGAAACCTACACACGTTTTGGAACGAGGAACTAGCTTTAACTTTCTGACTAACTAAGCGACTCCTTCACAATTCAAAAGTACCTGTTAATAGTTTAATTGGAATAAATGCTTTGACTTTAAGCTACAGGTTTTTACATTTAATTTTCCATTATTATTTACCTTTCAGAATGTTACGATTGATTTATTTTATTAATTATTATATTATCTTATAAATATTGATTTTCCGTTATAATAATAATTTCTCTAAACATTTTTGATGTTTGGCCAATAAATATAAAAATCAACCAAAAGTTTGTTTAGTTCAAAATAACTTTGGGCGGGCTTTGAAGATATTTTTAATTCAGAAAGAGAAAATTAACATTTAAGAAGAAACAACTAAGGTAACATAAAAATCAAAGTTTTAGCCGAACTTCATTATATAACAAAAACTTGAACCAAGTACCACACGAGCCGGTCAAATAATAATCTCATTGTCACAGATTGACCGAAGTACTGAGACTTTTTCTTTATGAACAAGTTTCCACGACCCCTGACTACTTAAGCTGTAAGTACCTAAGTACCTTTACAAACATTCTCCATCAAAACTTTAGTGCGTCTAAAATTTGCATAATTTCAGTATTATGGGTACCATTTTATTAAAATTTATAAAAGATTTTTTTCGTGACTCTAACGAACCTTTCATAAAGCTTCGTGTACCATTCAAAAGACTTTTAGTGCAATTTTAATTAAATTTAAAAACGTTAGCAGAAGCTTTGGATTGTACCCAAGTTGTACTGTCATGTCACATTGATGATGTCGTTAATACATCAAAGAATATTATGCTATAGTCTAATACACCGTATGTATGTATTGTATATGTACCTACAGACTTTGCGTTACGACCGTTTCAGAGAAATTGATCTTATTTAATTATACTTGACGCCTCTCATTGCCTGCCTTTGACTCTGCTCTAAATATAGCATGAAATCCAAAAATTCAGAGTGAAAACATTTACTTGCGTATGTAATTTTATTGCT
This sequence comes from Charanyca ferruginea, assembly GCA_947361185.1. NCBI lineage: Eukaryota > Metazoa > Arthropoda > Insecta > Lepidoptera > Noctuidae > Charanyca > Charanyca ferruginea. Next base: position 10,353,727 of record OX376059.1, on the reverse strand, counting down.
TTATTAGATTTTCGATGAAGAGAGATAAATGGAAATCGGAGGGGTGACATATAAGACGCATAAGAGAGGAATAAACATAAATAATTTTGGATAGTGAAGCAGAAGAAAAAGTAATAATTTAAATGTGACCAATTGTGTGGTCAAAGTACTCATAAAAAAAAGTTTTTTCAAAAAAAAAGAAAACCGCCTTCAAAAACTAAAAAGTGATAAATAACTTTAGCACAGAACACACATTACTTTACTTTCGGAAGTCGGTGGCGGTGGCTTTGTTGTGTTTGTTGTTTTGTATTGCCACCGACTTCCGAAAGTAAAGTAATGTGTGTTCTGTGCTAAAGTTATTTATCACTTTTTAGTTTTTGAAGGCGGGTTTCTTTTTTTTTGAAAAAACTTTTTAGTTTTCGCTTTTTAGTATTGTAATAACATCCAAATTTATTATGAAACGGCGACATACTCAAAACAGAGATTGTAACTCCTCCAAAGACTAAAGAAATTAAAACGCCATCCAAGTATTTTTTTTTGGGATTTTGTTGATTTTCTCATAAAGGGCTGGATCTATTTTGGTAAAATTTCTAAGGGACCATTTCGGAATGAACCTCTTTCGAACAAAAATAGAATTTTGCAATTCCGTCTATATATGACAGAATTATGCCCGAACATACATAAAAAAAAATACAAACATCGAATTGATAACCTCCTCCTTTTTGAAGTCGGTTAAAAAATACACTTTGCGCCGACCTGTAGTTACATGGAGTAGGACAGGAAAAAGAAGACATTCATTAATTACTACATAATATATTAAGTTACACATTAATAGGTACCTTGGTATCACGTTGTTTGACTATGGTCAAACTAGTCCATGCGTTTGCTAATGAGCGCAAAGCATGGTTCACAGCTCGTTAAGCAAGGCCAACCAAAATTATCGCAGATAGAGCCATCTATCAACCTACTTACTAGCCTATAGTTAAAGGTCTCTATTTAAAGAAATAGAAAAATCTAAACTTTTTGGGATTCGACAGCTTCTGAATAATTTTCTTCGTCTTAAGTCAATTTGTTAGCCATAAGTTGAAATAAAGCATGAAATATATACATAGCTTAAGAATAAATAAAAATGATATTATGTACAATGGAGGGTTCACAGGGTATTAAAAGAACTAGTCCACATTGCCCAAACGTCTCAAACAAAATATAGCTTCAAAAAAGACTTATATTTGCGCCATTTGAGGTTTTCGGCACCTGCAGCAGCCGCCCCAGTCCAACACGTCGTGCTAGGGAGATGGGATAGCGCAAGGGTGTCGATACATGTTGTATTCCACACCAAAGGCCTAACCAACTTCCAGGGTATTATGATCACCCCTCGTCGCGTGTCAAACCACTGGGTTCTAAAATAGCAGGCACCCCGGCGGAGGCAAGAGCGACGGAGGTTCATTAATGCTGGCGTGCCGTTCCATTCGGCCTCCGCTCTTACCTACTGCAGAATAGGTCATGATGTCCGAGGCAGTCAACCATTTCATCGCACTGATAGCGGTGCGAAACCCCGCAAAAAGCGTCCAGGCATGTAGCGAGCCGGGCATTGAATCCTAACCAAAATACGATAACAGCTCAGTAGCACTAGCTACTGAGCTGTTATCTTCAGTTTAGCAATCGGTTCATAATCGTCGCTTAAAATAGCCGAAACATGTCAGTAGGCCGAATGAGACCCCTTAAACGCCTTTGGCATAAAACACATATACCTACACTTGCCTTTATCCTGGCAAATTGCGCCATCTTTATGAAACCATTAACTTGACATCATTCAAAGCTTTTATGTTTTGCCACACAAGTTTTTGTTCCATAATGACGCTCGTATTCTTTGGAAGTGTTCGATAAAAAAGGATACCGTCTCTGAAGGCTTTTTTATTTGTAATTGGTAACACATTAGACAGAAATTATGTGCTTTCTTTGCCGCTGTACTGAAGAAGTGTAGAACATTGAACACGTCATAGTAAAGTACAATTATGTCTTCGCGCCGTAATAAGGAATTTAGTTTTACTGAAAGAACTTTATTTAAAACAGTCTCAACATGTTTTTAACTGACTTCAACAAAAAGGAGGAGCTTATCAATTCGCATGTTTATATGTATATTTTATTTATGTATAACTCTGTCATATATAGACGGATTTGCAAAATTCTTCGAAGGGGGTTTATTCCGAAATGGTCCCATATAAATTTTACCAAAATTGATACAGCCCTTTTTGAGAAAACCAAGAAATTGTCAAAAAAAATACTTAGACGATGTTTTCGTTTCTTCAATTTTTGGAGGACTTACTATCTCTTTTAAGTATGTCGCCGTTTCTTAATGCATTTGGATGTTAAGGCAACATTTAAAAGGGAAAAATAATAATAAGCAAAAACTAAAAAGTGATAAATAACTTTAGCACAGAACACACATTACTTTACTTTCCGAAGTCGGTGGCATATTGGCATATTTATCACTTTTTAGTTTTTGTAGGTGGTTTCCTTTTTTTCGAAAAAACTTTTATTAGAGTAGGAATATCAGAATATGTTTTTACGATGAATGAGTATAGGAAATTGAAAAGACGCTACTAAACAGAACAGTTATATGTTGCAACTTCTGTAAAAAATACGGTAGGTTGCCAATACGCTGCACTATATCCTTATACCTACCTACATTTATAAAATAATATTGGCACTTCGCTATCTCAGATTATGAAACAAAAGGCAGATAGACCGCGCAGAACACTGAGAGTGACGCCAAAAAATCAAATACAAATTCAAAAGCGAATACCCACAACGCGCTTCGTGCTGTACTGACACGAGTCAGTATATCATGAAACATCGCATGGTTAAAAAAAAATACAAATACAAATTCAAAAGCGAATACAATCACGAGATTGTAGGTATTCGCTTTTGAATTTGTATTTGCTTTTTTGGCTTTTCTCTCAGTGTTCCGCGCGGTCTATACTTATCTGCCTTTTGTTTGATAATCTGAGTTCGCTACGATGAAGAATCAAATTAGCAGTTGAGTCAAAGAATTTGTATCACAGCACCAACTAAAAATAAAAGTTTAATAACTGAAATATTTAGAAACTTTTACCTACTTTGTAAAGGTTTTGGTATAATTACTTACATTCCGTCCTACAATATTAAAGTGTCAACTCTGTTAACCCAGGAACCCATGCGTATTTTGTAGTGCAGAAGAATTTCTAAATTGTTCTTTGAAAGTTGTAATGTAACTATAATGCTAGACGAAATTTAAATTGACTTACAGACTTTCTTCCCTTTTTCCTTAATTTGATCAAAAGACTGTGCGAAAAATTGACTCATATATTAACTCAACGACTGTTGGGCGAAAGTGTTTAAGGTCAAACCTCCGCTGCTTATGTCGGACTGTGTAACATAAGACATTCGAAAGGTTAAAAGAAGAGAAATGTGAAACTTGTGGTTAATGTTGTTTATAGACATTATGTTAAATGTCGATGTTTTAACGATGACTATCTGCCGCTTTTAACCTCACCCAGTCCACATGCAACAGCTTAGTACCTACCTATCGATTTTCTATTATTATTGTGGGGCATATTTTACAACCTAGGGTAGGGACGACGATACGACAAAAAATTAAAATACTGGTAATACTAGTTCCTAAGAATATTTTGAAACTATCAAATAAATCCAAAAAACTAATTTAAAAAAAAATCAGATAATACTAAAGAGCATAATTATAAATGTAACCAAAATAAAACACCATTTAAAATATTGGTTTTCAAACTTGTGAGAAGAGCAGCAACTTGTGGCGTCATAATTTAATATTATTAATGCTCAATAAAAACAATTACACCAAAATACCAAATCCTACCATGATGCTTTTTTGTGCTATTGCCATCCCCACCCTTTATGCTTTATTCTTCGATTTTCTGCCTTTTAGTGGGACTTATTTAGTCCCGAAACCCCAATTTCAATATGCAGCACTACATAACTACACTACATAAGAACCTATCTGAAAAAATTTACGAGGAATTATCCTAATATAAAAAAAAACTTTTAATTTTATAAAACATTTGACGTTCGGCGGGGATGAAGGCTACAATGAATTCCAGTAATTTATATTGTTTACTAACCGTCCCTTTGTGCCATATTGAACAAGAAACCCATAAAATGCAAAGCTAAAAATTAGGGAAGGAGAGAGAACATTGCTACCGTCTCGTTACTCGTTAAGTATTAACAGAAACCAGTAGACGGTTTTGCAGACATAAAATTATAATACCGAAACGTTTTAAACATAGATTTTGCCTTATTTTTAATGACACGTCATATCATTTTCTTATGGGCGTACCGTTATTGATAAATACAAATATCGCATGCCAATGCAATGCAAACACTAATTTTGTGAAGAAACCGAATACGTGTCCAAACACGTAGCATCCATCGACGTCAATTGTTCAACCACTATGCCGATTTAAATAAAGATTCGGATATCCGGATATCTTATTAAACTTACTGCAGAGTAAGGACGTCTACGAGCCACCCTATTGTTTCATCCTGGTCTGTGCCTCATCCGGATTTCTATTAATATGTAGGTGATACCTATGTAGGCAGACATAATAAAATCTCTCTTTGTCCGGCTGAAATCACGGGATTTCAGCCGGACAAAGAATCAATCAATAAATTAGATAGACAGACGGGCAGACACACCGCCACCGCTGCGACGGCACTGGTTTCAACAATTAACAAAACCTGTTTTAAACTCGTAATCCACGTGTAACAACTTTTGCACAAGTAAAGCTGCTACCTTTTAAACATTATTCTAAAACATCTGCAGCCTAATTGCGCAAAACACTTGTCGCATAATCGCTTTCATTTAAACAACATAGGTACATTTTAATAAATAAAGTAACTAGAATTTTTCTAACGTCTTTTATAAGGCTAAAAAATTTACCTACTGAAAACTTCTTACCATAAACCGTAAACATGGGAAGACCTTGCCCCAATTTATCGTTACGATAACAGTATAATGAAAACACTTCCATCCATAGTTAAGGCGAAAACATACATAATAATACCTTTACCTACTAAATTCTATTTTCATGTTAATGAGACATTCAGCTTTGTCTTTGGGATGTCCAAGTTTGAAATATGAAAAAAAAATGGCAGATATTTATTATTTATGATATTGGTATGGCCTATCCCATATCTTCCCGAGGGTGTCGTAAGAGGCAACTAAGGGACTTACCAGAGAATGTTCAGCAGCGTTCTCAGTGCCTTTGTAACAACTATACTGCAATCGCCAATCCGCCTGCCAAGCGTGGCTATTATGGCAAACCCCCCCCCCCCCTTGGGGAGGCCTATGTCCAGCAGTGGACGTCTTTCCGCTGAAATGATGATGATGATGATGATGGCCTACTGATAGTTGTTCCGAGTCTGGCTTTCTGTGTATGTGAATTTAAATGTTTGTAAATGCATCCACCACGACCCAGAAGAAATACCGAGTGTAGGGCAACGTATTATGAAAGAAAATATTACTTATATTCTTTTTAAATCGTTTATCTTCACAAGGAATTTTTCATGTAGATACCACGGGTGCTTTTACAAACATAAACTCACATACACAAACCATCAGACCCGGAAAATTAGAAGTGCGGAATTCAACCCCACGACACGCAGCGCCGCAACAAACCGCTCAGCCATTGCGCCAACTATGTCGCCAACATAACGTATTAACTTAACATGAAGTAATTAACTATATACAGTTACCGTTACTTTTTTGTTATGCACCAGCCATGTTATCCCTTCACCGCCGTTTTGGTTGACTGTTAAAGAATGCCTAAGGCCTCAGATCATGAATCAAAAGGCAGATAGACTGCGTGGAACACTGAGAGTTAAGCCACCAAAGCAAATACAAATTCAAAAGCGAATTATAAATAAATATAGCTCAGTTCAGTTCAGTCACATTATGAGACTCGGTCACCTCTCGTGGCAGACACTATAGACACCTAAATATTCACAACAGACTGTGCCTACATGACATCTCTCGCAATTTACGGAGGACCCTAATTCGGCATTCATTTGTCCCAGTCACAAGCAGGCGTGGCTTGATTACGCTGAAGTTTGTCCCACCTGAACATGCCATAACGACTTTTACGGCTTTAATTTATTGTTATTAAATCTTTCAGTAGTTTAACCGCTTGGCCAGGCTAAGCAGAGATTATGAAGGTAATTTTAAAAGACGATAGCCACTTAGTATACCTCTCTATGTATGGTAAATGATCAGACTGTTATCTACTTATTTATCATAGAAAGACCAACCGCATGCACTAAATATAATGCCGGCACTTCACATGGCGTATTTGTACAGATTTTCGACCTATTTGAATAATACAAAATTCACCCTATAATTAGTGAAATAAAGTGGATTTTGTATTATTCAGGCGAATATTTGCACAAATACGCCATGTGAAGTGCCACCAAAAATATAATAGATAAGACACTGCCGTTTATACTAGATACTAAGAAAAAGTTCGACTTTCCTAAGCCTCTACCTTGTCTGTGACAGTACCATACCACTTCTACTATATCCTACTACAATTATTAACGTGAAAGTTTATAAGAATGGATGGACGGATGTTTGTTAGTTACTCTTAATAACTTATTTCACAAATATCGATCTAGTTTAACAAGTAGGATAATTACTTTTCATTCCTTTTTTGAGTTCCCATAGAATCATCATGTCAACATTTAGATACCTACTGCTGAGCATAGGTCTCCCCCAAGAGCCGTCTTCTTCAGCCGTAATCGCCGTGCTTGGCCGTTGGCCGATGTATGTTGGCGATCGCAGTAGGTGTTATGGTACTCAGAAGGACGCTGCTGCCCATCCTCTGGTCAATATCCTTCTGTAGCCTTTTACGATACCCAAGGGTAGAAATAGGGTGGTGGCCGAGGCCATCACCAATTCGAGGCTTCCGTAGGATAATTTAGTTTGATTCTGATATCTATGCAGACGAAGTCACAGGCAGAAACTAGTCCTTTTATAATGCTCGATGTGTCCCCTGTGTATTTATCTACTATCGGATTATCCTCCTGATTATTTTAAAGATATTTGTTTCATTAATAAGTACTTAGTTAATTAATTTAAGCTTACTTACTTATGACTTTGGATGTGTTATCTTTTAATAACAACTAAATAGATTTTCATTTTCACTAGAGACTAATAATAATAATAATAATAATACCAGTCTATAATAGTCCCACTGCAGGGCAAAGGCCTCTTCTCATACAGAGAAGGCACGAGCATTAATGACCACGCTTCAAGTGCGGTCAAGGCGGATTCAGATTAGACACTAATTAACCAAAATAATTTTGTTTTCAAATAAAATTAAATTCATACTTCCATACTATATTTACTATATATTTTAATATTATAAATGTGAAACTACTAATATGAGAAAGTAACTCTGTCTGTTACGCTTTCACGATGAAACGGCTAAACCGATTTTGATGAAATTTGGTATGAAAATAGCTTTAACCCCGGGGAAGGACATTGGCTACTTTTTAATCCGCGACTTCGTCTGCAGCCACTATAACCGACATACACGCGGACGAAGTCGCGGGCAAAAGCTAGTAAGAAATAAATTACTAAACCGCTCCAATTGTGCCTGTGCTACTTAGTTAGGTACCTAGGTTCTAGGAGTTATAAGAACAAAAAAAATCGTATTATTCAATTATTAGATTAAGACTTTCTAAAAGTACTAATCAAATAAGGTGATAAGAGAATTTTGCTAGAGCTTCTTAAATTTTACTCTGAATATATTAATTAAATGCACTGATTGCTAATTTATTTTTAATGGTCTAATTTGATTTACGATTGGTACATACATCTTGATCTTTATATTTGAATGATAAATGATTGATTATCAGTGATCAGAGTAGGTAGAGCTATTTTTTGTACTTGCGATACGTTGTCTTAATATTGGACACTCCCGGAATTGAAATACATATCGACGCTGGAAAGCGATTTTGTCGTAACTAGAAAAATGGCAGTTTTTTATTGCATCTTTGAAATCTGAAATAGGATCCTACGCGACGTCCCCGTAAAATTCAACTTTTCAAGATACTACAAGATTGCTTTCTTGCGTCGATATACTTACTCTGGCCATAAATACTGTTACAATTAAAAATAAGAAAGATATTACATTTTTTTTTTGCTATTAAGTAGGCTTGCGTTTGACCGCAATTCACCTGATCTTAAGTGATAATGCAGCCTAAGTTGGAACACGCTTGCCTAGGATGAACCGGTTCACTCGTGCCTTGAAGATACCCAGATTATACTTATCAGGGAACAGAGAGGCGGGCAGGGAATTCCACAGTCTGGCAGTTCGCACAATAAATGTGGAGTCAAAGCGCTTGGTTCGAGACCGTGGAACTTCAACCATATAGCGGTGACGCTTCGCCGTATCTCTGCTCGTCCGATGATGGAACGGGGATGGGGGAATTAAATTGTGCAATTCCAAAGCACACTCTCCGAAATGTACCTGATAAAAGACCGAAAGGCTAGCAACGGTGCGGCGATGTTCAAGGCTCTGAGCTTAGCCCTAACCAGGGAGTCGTTGTTAATGAGCCTCTTGGCACGTCTATCGATGACTTCTAATGCCTCCAGTTGGTATTTTGCTGATCCATCCCAAAGGTGCGAACAGTACTCCATGCACGATCGAACTTGTGCTTGGTATAAGTTGAGCAGCTGTTCCGACGTGAAGTAGGTACTTTCGCACCTTTGCGAGGACTCCCAGATTTTTGGCAGCTAGTTTAGCCTTGGATTCAATAAATGACCCAAAGTTAAGATTCGACGTCAAAGTAACGCCAAGGAGCTCAAGCTGGTCAGTGATTGGAACGGATACATGTCGGAAAGTGTAGGCCAGATGGAAAGGCCTCTTCTTGGCAGAGAAAAGACACGCCTGAGTCTTAGCTGCATTAAACCTGACCAGATTGGCATCGCCCCAATCGGAGACTGCCTTGAGGGACAAGTTCAAGCGCTCGACCATGGACTCTCTAGAAAACTGGATTCCAACCGCACTGGCACGTGCGCTGGATGTGTAACTCTCTACAACCGTACTGTCATCTACGTACCCAAAAGTACCGGGTTTCAGCAGATCGTTGATATCCAGCAAAAAAGGGGTTGCAGAGAGTACTGAGCCCTGAGGAACCCCGGCATTTATTGCTATTTGATCTGACGAGCAGCCATCAATGACTACGCGAATTGACCGATCACTCAGGAAATCCGATAACCATGCACAGAAATCAGCGGGCAATCCATATGCTGGAAGCTTGCTAATAAGGCCATCATGCCATACCCTATCAAAGGCCTTCAAGATGTCCAGGGAGACGGCAAGTGCTTCCCCATATTTCTCGATGGCCTCACTCCAGATATGAGAGGCGTACGCGAGAAGATCCCCAGTGGACCGATTTCGGCGAAAGCCATATTGACGATCACTGAGGAGGTCGTTAGCTTCAAGGTACGCCAGGAGCCTGTTATTGAGGACACGTTCCATTGTCTTGCAGATAATGGACGTAACCGAGATGGGCCTATAGTTGGTAGGATCGGCATGACTACCTTTTTTGGGCACGGGCTGCACGTTGGCAAGCTTCCATGACTTCGGCACTAATCCAGTCTCGAGAGAGAGCCTAAATAGGCGTGTACAGTACAGGAGACAATTCAGGTGCACAGGTCCTCAGAACTATAGCCGGAATACCGTCTGGTCCATTGGCCTTGTTCACATCAAGATTGCGTAACGCTAGGCGAACCTCCTTTTGGCGAATGCGAATATCAGACATTGAAATCGTGTTGCCAGGTAACGTCAGGGGAGTCGCGTCTCCTGCATCAAGATGTGAAGATTCTGCAAATAGAGAAGCAAATAGGTTTGCTTTTTCTTCTGCAGTGTAAGCCGGGTCATAAAGCTCGGTCCACGTAGTCTTGGTTGGAAGTGAACGTTTCGGACTTCATCAGAGCTGAAGACGTGCCGTCGTCTAGTCCCGATCTTAATCCGCTGGATTATGATTTATGGTCAGTTTTAGAGAGTACGGCTTGCTCTAAACGCCATGAGAATTTGGAGTCCCTAAAACAATCCATACGATTGGCAGTGAAGAATTTTCCCATGGAAAGAGTGCGTGCTTCTATAGATAACTGGCCTCAACGTTTAAAGGACTGTATTGCAGCCAATGGAGACCACTTCGAATAAGCTTTTTATATTTTAAAACCTTTTTTTTTATTGCAAATAATATTTATGTATTAAACTAACATACTGTAAAAGTAATAAATATTATTTGCAATAAAAAAAAAGGTTTTTCTTCGTGACAATATTTATGGCAAGACTAGGTATGTTATTAAATAAGTTAGGAACTACTTTCTACTAACTAACTATTAATTCTGAACGAGCACATATCCCTCCACCCCTCCAACGGGTATAATATAAGACGAACACGTTAAAGTTAATGATATTAAAAGCTTTGTTTTCTTTTATAATATATTTTTTAAAATTTTCTGTGAAAAGTTTGTATAGACAAGTTTCACTAGCCGTTACAAACTTATTCTAACGTTCAACAAGATCATGTGACCTTACAAATCATTTGTTCCTTCGATATTTAAAATACGTTAGAAAGGGAATGTCTATATTTAACATTTAGGTTTCTTTCATTGAACCAAAATAGCTCTACCTACTCCGATCACTGTACCGACAGCGTTCCTACATAACCTTGTATTGTCATATATTGATGACTCGTTGAAAATTTGGGTTAAGCTCAAATAAAATGCTTGTGGTTAGTCAGTATTCCGTCAAAATAATTCAATTTAAAAAGCAAAATGATTTTCAAATCTTTTACGAGGTTTTGAAGGACGTGTCATTTGGAAATTAACTAACCACAAGAGTATATATAGTGCGCTTACTCTATTTTAATTACTTATTTATCAAAATATAACTAGCTTACTTTTTATAGTCCTATTTTTTTTAAAGAGTTATGTATGGAGTTTCTTGCCCATTCTTCTTCATACGAAACTACCATTTGGAATGGGCAACTAGATTCAAATTTTACAATATGACGTTCAGAAGTGCCTTTAATGGTCTAAATAAAATAAATTTAATTTCAATATAGGTATTTTTCATGAATTTGGATTTTCCTACTGGGCCCAAGTAGTCTAACATAAAGGAAAATCATCAATTCGAAAAGAAGAAGATGAATTTGACGTTCCTTTATATCTTTGAATGGTACCTAAAGTTTCCGAAAATCTTAACAATGGCTCAATAAAAGATCATTGCAATTTTTTTTTTCTCATATATTACTTACGTCTTTATGAAAGTTTAACAACAATTCCCAATTTTTTTATCCTATGAAATGCATGATGAACTCACTACCGTAACCGAACAAGCACAACTTGTACTTAAAACTGGAAACATTTGGTGTAAACAAGATAGCTTTACACTTTTACAGGCAATAAAACTGCAATACGGAGTAACACCTACTCAACACTGCCTAGGTTTAGTGCGTCATATTCATTCGTAGCCAACTTTTACGACTGAATGATAAGGACCTAATAAATTATTGATGCTCTACATATTGTTCACGTTTACGAGACCTGCAGGAAACGTAATAAGTGGATGTATGGCATACCATGACTACCGTTCGGTAGGCATATCCCACATTCGTATGATGAACTAGCTCTTTGCCCAAGCTTCGCCCGCCCACGCCAGTTTTAATCATACAAACTTCAACACATCAAAATCGGTTAAATGGTTTAACTGTAGAACAGTCACTCATATTTATAATATTAATCAGTGTTTCTTCGTATTTAATATCAATTCGTTGATTCTTAAGAAATGTCAAAAAAACTTGAAGAGCTTTAATTCACTTTGATAAGTAAAATTGGTTTATTCATTTCCTTCACCACTGTCGCCGTACGCCATATTCTCACTTCAATAAGAACGTTCTATCATTGTTTGATGGTCGATGTAAAGAATATTCTAAATAATGTCCTTTATTGGATGGCATTTTGATATCTGTCGTATCGGCAGGTAGGTATTTAATTTGTATAAGTACAAGTCACATGTAGAAAATAGGCCATTCACATCCCTAGCAATTGTTTCTGATATTTTTAACATAATGAAAAAATGACCCTTGGATGGCTTCCACATAATTCACTTTTTAAAATGAAAATACAACGAGAAACAGAACTTATCGAAAAAGAGAAAAACGACCAAACGAAAATTTTTAGATTTGAAAAACCTTTCTTCATTAAAATTGCCGCCCGTAGCGTCATATTCAACAATAGTAAGTATTTATTTACAAGTCATATAAAACATACCTTTTACAGATAAAATGAAAAGGCTAGACCGAATAATATAATTGCAGATAAATATACACCTTGCTATAAAATAGACCGCTCGGCTGCTAAATGAAATACTAAAGAGAATGCGCCATTGACTGCAGTGGCTATGGAGGTAATTTAAGAGCACTAGATATTGCTAAGCCAAGATATTGTTTTAAAGGACGGCTTGCAGAGCACCGACCACCACAAATAGGGTAGATTGTACGATGAGATTTGCGAGCGACTGAATTAGGAGAAGATTGCGCCTAACTGCATTTGTTGAGATGATGCTCCATGCCCAGTGCGGCTCTATATTTATATTTTTACCGTCGGGACAGTTTTTATTTACTTTGGTTTCCGATGAATAAGTTGTTATTTTATTGATGATTCAATTTGGACATTAGGATATAGGAAAATAAAACTATATCTACCTTATACTTCCACCGTGTAGCTTTTTCATGGTCATCAAAATACATACTTGTAAATGTAAATTTTAATCTAATATAAGTAAAAAAGTATACTCAAATACATTGGTATTTGGGTTTAGTTTGATCTGACCCATGACAAATATTAGTCCAGCCACAGAATAACTTATAGTTCCTAGCTTAGTAATATGAAAAACTTTGAGGTTGTTGGTCAGTTTAGTCACTTCAACCGACCGACAACCTCATAAAATAGCGGCGTTCCTATGTTCCTTGTGCACTTTCATTATCACACAGGGCTGGGTTAATGAAAGCGCATAAAGTCTGCTGTTCAACAACATCCATTGCTTTTAAATAGTTATCATGAATTGAACAGTCTTTTATTAATTTTAATGACTTTAGTTTTTCACATAACTAACCAAAGTAAATGATCACCCTAAAAACAGGACGGTAGTTGTTTTCGTTATAACAAAACACGTCACTCGAGCACAATGACCACAGTGACTACAAAAAACTATGCATAGAAAAGTATGGCTAAAGGTTATCGACTGAACATGTCGTTCCATTCAATAATAGATTAAACAGCGGTAGTCCCTCCACTTCCAATACACATTTTGTGTAACATAAAGCTATTTTCGATGTCCTAGTGGCACAGTTTGTGTCAGTGTTTAGCAAAATTATTTGTGGACGGGTCGGGCCGAGCGTCGATCAGAACCCATAGATATCATATCCAATCAAAGCCTCCTATGGGAACATTTTGAGGCTCGAATCAATTTTGTTACTTGATTTATGCAATGATTGCAATGATACGTACCTGTCGCTGTCATGTAGCTTAATACAAATTAATTGATTCTTGGGCGTTTGACCTCTCGATGCCTGTGATCGCCGATTGCTAAAGGCACCCTCACACAGCGATATTACCGGTGGGATAATTTCGTAAGCAAAATAGAAATACAAAATTGTTCTACAGAATTTTTTTTTTTTTTTTTTTTTTTTTTATATTGTTATAGGCTTGCGTTTGACCGCAACTTAAGTGATGATGCGACCTAAGGTGGAACACGCTTGTCTAGAATAAACCGGTTCACTCGTGCCTTGAAGATACCCAGATTATATGTATCGGGGAATAGAGAGGCGGGCAGTGAATTCCACAGTCTGGCAGTTCGTACAATAAATGTGGAGTCAAAGCGCTTGGTTCGAGACCGTGGAACTTCAACCGTATAGCGGTGACGCTTCGCCGTATTCCTGCTCGTCCGGTGATGGAATGGGGATGGGGGAATTAAGTTGTGCAATTCCAAAGCACACTCTCCGAAATGTACCCGATAAAAGACCGATAGGCTGGCAACGGCGCGGCGGTGTTCAAGGCTTTGGAGCTTAGCCTTAACCAGGAAGTCGTTGTCTATGAGCCTCTTGGCACGTCTTTCAATAACTTCCAACGCCTCCAGCTGGTACTTGGCAGATCCATCCCAGAGGTGCGAACAGTACTCCATGCACGATCGAACTTGTGCTTGGTATAGGTTCAGCATCTGTTCCGACGTGAAGTACTTTCGCACCTTTGCGAGGACTCCTTGCTTTTTGGCAGCTAGTTGGGCCTTTGACTCGATGTATGACCCAAAATTGAGACTCGACGTCAAAGTAACGCCAAGAAGCTCAAGATGGTCGGTGATCGGAACGGATACATTTCGGAAAGCAGGGGCCAGATTGAAAGGCCTCTTCTTGGCAGAGAAAAGACACGCCTGGGTCTTGGCTGCATTCAATTCGACCAGATTGGCATCGCCCCAATCGGAGACAGCCTTGAGGGACAAGTTTAAGCGCTCGACCATGGACTCCCTGTGAGTCCGGATTTCAGCCGCACTGGCACGTGCGCTGGATATGTAACTCTCTACAACTGTGCTGTCATCTGCGTATCCAATGGTACCGGGTTTCAGCAAATCGTTTATATGCAGCAGAAAAAGGGTTGCAGAGAGTACCGAGCCCTGAGGGACCCCGGCATTTATAGCCATTTGAACAGACGAGCAGCCATCAATGACTACTCGTATTGAACGATCTCTCAGGAAATCCGATATCCATACACAGAAACCAGCGGGCAAGCCAAAAGATGGAAGCTTGCTAATTAGGCCATCATGCCATACCCTATCAAAGGCCTTCGAGATGTCCAGGGAGACGGCAAGTGCTTCCCCATATTTCTCGATGGCCTCACTCCAGATATGAGAGGCGTACGCGAGAAGATCCCCAGTGGACCGATTTCGGCGAAAGCCATATTGACGATCACTGAGGGGTTCGTTAGCTTCAAGGTACGCCAGGAGCCTGTTATTGAGGACACGTTCCATTGTCTTGCAGATAATGGACGTGACCGAGATGGGCCTATAGTTGGTAGGATCGGCATGACTACCTTTTTTGGGCACGGGCTTATTATAGCCCCGGTGATAATATCGGTCGTGTGTAGGAGTTCCTTAACGCGTCCTTCAGACAGAGCCGGCGGCGGCGGCGGGGTGGCGAGCAATTGTTCGACACACCTATCGAAAATTACGCAACGGAAATTCAGCCTTTTAGGATTGTTATGAAAATTACGCGACGGAAATTCAGCCGTCATGTTTTCGATGAAAAATACGAGACGGAAATTCGGCATCGTAATTAGTAGATGTGTTGATACAATAACAACTCATAGTCATAACAGGCATGCATGTACGGTAGATATACATACATATTTATATGTTTAACAATAAGTGTACGTATTTGGGGCTAAATCTTAGGCACGATACACACAATTAAGTGGATAGGTTTCATGCATGAAGACGCACACCTGTGATCATTATATCGCCTCAATCGAATCCAAATACGTAAGTAACATAAGCGTCTATCAAAGTTAGTGCCTACAATGACCGAGGGATCCTTCTATAGCCATATAAGGTACCTACTTCGATAAGCGTTCACATGAGCGCACGCTTTGGTACTTAATCATTTTGGGAGAACTATATCAAGTATACAAAGACGAAATAATGGATTCAAATGTCTGTCGAAATCCAGTCAGTTTAAGCAGAACTTTAAGCACAATCTATTTCGCAATGAAAATGTTTATGACCCCGTGCAGTCTTATGTACAAGTACGACGTAAATAAGTCCTAACTAGCCTAGCATATGGTAAGTGTGAAATTCTCGTACAGTGGCAGATCGATAGTGTACAGGGGCATTAAATTTTTACAGTTGGCCGAGCCGCTGTCCATCGGCGCCCGAGTTTTATTGATTTGTCATTTTTGCCTCATGAATGAACTAAGTATCTATTAAGATCATAATGTGCTATTTATGGTTTTTCTTATCAAGACGTCTTTAATTTCGTGTAATGTCTCTTTTTTTATCTACGAACGAAAAATGATATTTTAATTACTCAGGTATATATTATACTAGCGACCCGACCCGGCTTCGCATGGGCCTATAGCCTTCCTCAATAAATGGACTATCCAACACAAAAAGAATGTTGAAATTCGAACCCGTAGATCCTGAGATTCACGCGTTCAACCAAAAAAACTCTTAAGCTTTGTAATATTAGTATAGAAGTATAGATTTTAATTCGGTTAAGTGGTTTGAAAATAAATGATTAAAGAAAATATTTTCAGATAAATAATATCATCTTACAAGTATTCGTAATATCACTTTATAATGTGTGTTATTCTGACATATACTAGTACCTATATGAATTCCAAAATTAAGAACACAGATAAAATTACAGCTCTAGCGTTTAAATATACTTATTTGTATTTGTAGTCTCATTCAAACCAAATCAAACTTAATGAATTTACCTAAATCAGGCACAAGTAACATAAGTAGAAAACTGACGTTGTTGACTCACACCGGATGTCAAATACCCACTACCGACACGAGTACATATTTATATCCTTAGATACTTAAGCCACCAAAGCGGACATCAATACTGACATTTCTATAGATTTATATTAATATACCTAACAAAGTTTAGCGGACATTCCTATTGCCGCTTCAATAATTTCTTATTGCTTAATCTGTTTCATCTTATAGCACGCACTATAAAAACATTATGTATTTAGGCGTTTACATAAACATAAACTTTTTTGGGGCAACTGTCCCACGTCAATGTCAAACCTGTGTTCACTGCGACCCTATAACATTGTTTCATGAATAACACTAATTATTCAAAAACCTCCCAACATATTTTCATTATGGAACCCGGATTAATAAGACAATAGGATTCACGATGAAATATGAGTAAATAGCATCTTTTTGCAATTAAAAGCAGAGTTTAAATGACTATTTTCTGGGACAATTTTCGTATAAAATAAATCAATAATATCTTAATTAAACTAAACGTCTCTTGAGGCTGTTCGTTAAGACTAATAATGATAAATAATGATTATATAAGCAATTATGTATATAATTATACATAAATTAATATTATTATACATTTATTAATCATTTATTATTATTATTACCCATTTGGGCTTTGATTATATAAGCACTTGTCAGCCAATAGTTGGCTGACACTTTTTGACACGTTTGCGTGCACTTGACGCTCCATCTAGACATTATATATATAATCAAAGGTTAAGACTAACGTTGCTCAAATTTAATATCGAATTGACAATATAGGTGACTTCGAATTTAATTTGACGTTGAATTTACTTTTTTCTCGCACTTATTTATCTGGTGGTCAGTGTACCGCTTTTGAATTTATTTGTTTTTATGTGAACAATATAGACATTATGGATGTTTAAAGTTGAGATTTTTATTTTACTAACTGATTAATTTGGTGATTTTGATGGTCACTTACTGAGCAACAGAAGTACAAACTAAGATTTTCCAACTAGCAATAGAGTGTATCATTATTATACAGGGTGTCCAGTAAATAGCACGACATACCGCAGGGGTTGATAGCTTGGGTCAATACCTGCCAAAATAACACAATATTTGTTCAGCGAAATCTTACGGATTTTTGTTCACCACTGTAGATTAAAGTAAAACGATAAGAAAATTGTTCTGTGAAAATTTGAACAAAAAATTGTATTTCTTGAAAACATTTTTGTTTTTGATAGAAAAGTAGACTTATCAATGAGTAAAGTAACTATTCACGAATAAGATGCACAAAAAAAATACTAGAAAAGGAATTTTTCATAACCAGATGCTTAAAAATCTGTTTCAAGGTAGAGATTTTTCGATATTTCGGAAAATTTTGTAAAACTGTAAATCCGTAAGATTTTGCTGAACATATATTGTGTTGTTTTGGCAGGTATTGACCCAAGCTATCACCCCCTGCAGTATGTCGTGCTATTTACTGGACACCCTGTAGGTATTTATCTTCACAGGCGGACGCCTGAAGGAGGACTTCCCGCGTAGATGATGTTCGGCAAACGTTTGTCGCGCCGCACATGTCCGCCCTTGGTCATGTTTGCGGGGAAATCGCGGCCAGAGACCGTACAAGATCAGGAATTTTGAAAAAAAAAGGGAGAGCTTTGCCCAGCAGTGGGACACAATAATAGACTAATAAAAAAAACCTTAATTTTAAAACTTAACCAAATTAAAACTTTTGAAATATTTGTTAATTAAGTAATAACATTTGTGAATATACATATAAATCATGTTTTACTTCAATGATGTTACCTTCTTGTTTCAAATATTCTGACACCTTGTTAATAAATAAAATTTAATAAGTTTTTTTTACAAAACAAACAATCTTTCTCCAGATTTGTCACCTGCACGACAAAGCTCCTTAATACCACCCAGTGCTTCAAAGACAGGTAAACAAATGAAATAAGACAGGTATTTTTGTTATATTTATGTACTATCTTTAAAGCAAGAGCTCGTGGCTAACTACAAGCCGTGCAGGTCGATCGGTCAAAGGTTAAGTTACGCTTGGCACGGTCGTTTTGTGGATGGGGTGACCATCCATTTCATGCCGAGTTCCCTCCGTGCCTCGGAAATCACGTAAAACCGTTGGTCCCGGCTGTCATTCGTAGATCTTTGGCAGTCGTTAAGGGTAGTCAGAAACCAGGAAGTCTGCCAACTAGTCTTACCAAGGGGTATCGTGTTACCCAATAAGTGGGTTGTGGAGGTCCCATAGGCATTCGCTTCATGTAAAACATTGGTATTCAGCTGCATCCGGTCAGACTGGAAGCCGGCCCCTACATAGTTGGGAAAAGGCTAGTCAGATGATGATTATGTACTTTCTTCAAGGTAATCTTTGGTACCAGCACCTAACAGTAGTAACAAAGTAACTAAACCAACTTTAAGGGCGCGTATTCGATTTAGCGCAACTGAAAATCTAAACGATTGCTAGAACGGCGTAGCAGCATTGACACACACTATACCCTGTTCACAATAAGATTAGACATAACCACAAACATTTTTTACAGTCCTTTCAACCGATTTTGACTTCTATTCCGTAGGCTTAAGGATGACATTAGAGGCAAAAAAGTGGTTACAATAACAACTGTTTACTGCAGTTGCCATTTGTCATGCTACCAACGCAATATAAGTCAAAATCGGTTGAACGTACTGTAAAAAAGGTTTGAGTAAATGTCTAATCTTATTGTGAACAGGGTATAGTACAATACAATGGTCTGTTTGTGTGCATCAGAAAAAAAATACGCACGAAATAAGCACGAATCATTGAAATTGATCGGCAAACGACAGCCCGCGAGGTTTTACAGTGCTTTTTAAATAATTGTCTAAAACAAATGAGTTCGTACAAGGAACTGAAAAAAATTGATGTTGAGCATAACTTTTATTTTCATAAAATAAATATACCTATCACTAATGTTTTTATTCAAATACTGGAGAAAAAAAATTGTTTAAGTGAACCGATTTTGTACTTCTTTTTAATACTATTTTCAACCGACTTCAAAAAAGGAGAAGGTTATCAATTCGTCTGCTTTTTTTTTTTTTTTTAAGGTTTGTTACCTGACTACTTTGTACTGGGTGAACCGATTCTGATGATTCTTTTTTTATTTGAAAGCTAGTGCTTCCCGTGTTTTAATTTGGTCCAATTCTGACAATGGAATCCATGAGAAAACCATATAAGTCTTAAATTTGCATTAAGTATGTGCGCGATTTGTTACGCGATTTCTCCGGCAAACGTAAACCGATTTTGACAATTCTTTTTTTATGGATAGGGTATACCTCAGGGGTGGTCTAAATTGATTGATGGAAATTTTATCGAAATTGATCCAGCACTTTTTGAAAAATCAACAAATACCCAAAAGTTTTACAAAGACGACGTTTTAGTTTCTTCAATCTTTGAAGTAGTCAACTTTCAATCTCTGTTTTAATCGTGTAGCCGTTTCTTAATAGATTAGAATGAGAAGGAGGTACTAAAAAGCGGAAAATAAAAAGCTTTATAAAAAAGCTAACAGAACAAAGCCACCAACTTTCGAAACTAAAGTCAATGTGAGTTCTGTGCTAAAGTTATTTTTCACTTTTCAGTTTTTGAAGGCGGTTGTCTTTTTTGTAAAAAGCTTTTTTAATATCTAAGAGTAATAATTTCGTAATTTTGGCTCAGTTATGTACTTTGAAACTGAATATCCTGTTGGAAAAACGCATAAAACATAATATTTTGGCATACTGTAATGGTTGTATTCGTCCTGACCGTTAACTCTGACGTCTATTTTCGTAAAATGCTATGAAAGGAAAGGATCGTCTTGGCTTTAAAAAACCATAATTAAAAATGATAGGTACTTTTACTCTGTAGTTCCCTAAAGCGAGACTTAATCTTTCTAAAACTGTAATTGTGTTTAAATAATCTGCTCACATCATCTCATCACGATATTGCTCTGGGCAAAACGCAAAAATAATGAAGTTTTCGTCACGTATCGAATATACGCTCAGAGTTAGGATTATGTGCTAAATACAAGCAATGTGACCAGTAAGTCAGGTTGTACGTAGACGTTGGTCGTCTTTCAAACCTACAAAACTTCTGTCCAAGTTGCAGATTGCAAGTAGCTTGTTAGTGAATTAGTAGTATAGTATTACAACCCAAAGCCTACACAGGTGTGACATCATCCAACGATTCAAGACGTTAATCATAGACAAGTCTGGTAACGAGGTCGCAAACGTCTGTTCTCAACACAATGCAGTCCAAATCCGCCATAATGGATTGGAGGATCTACCTTACAGTAACTAATGACTTGATTAGCAGATAAATAATTACCCTAATTAACACTCGAACCGCTCTAACGGAAATTGTAATTTATTGTCTTCTGCTTATTTAATTTGGGGCCTTTTGTACTTTTTGTTTCATGCGTTATTTGAGTAGTTTTCCTGCAGCAAAAATCTGTAAAACAGATAAAAAAGCTGGCCTCACGCATGCATTGTAAAGATGCAATTCTCTTTGGATCGTTTTCCGGAACTTTTTGCATAACTAAAATATATTCAATCTGGTTGTAAGTATAGTTCGAGACTTAGAAATCGCGGGCCGAAGTCTATCCGAACAAAGTCGCAGATAACAATGAATTTATTCATGACCCGCCCCGGGTATAGGTAGGTACCTATCACTTATAAATTATAGCCTATCCTATAAATAAATACCTTCCTAGATAATTCCTCTTTCTATTGGTGGGTGTCCCCTTGTTTCGCAGACAGAAATTTCATAGAATTTCGTTTCCCAGAAAATGTTTTACATAATATTTGGTTCTCGTATTTTTATTTCGACTATTATTGTTTCAAAGACTATTTACTTCAATGAAAAATATTTCACTGAAACACAATTCAATGAATTTTTAATCACATTTTTTTTGTTTAACAAACTTATCACACATTGGAATTATTTTTTAACGAATATTGTTTGTTGTATTTTTTTCCATGGAATTTATTTCAACGAAAATGTATAGATATAAATAGACAAAACCAAAAATGATGTCTTAAAAAGTCAATATGTTGTGTCAAAGTTAATAACAGAAACGAATCGCTGCGAAACTGACTCCACGTAGTCTTGTCTGCCCTACGCCTAGAGTGTAATTTAAATCTGCGTAGGCGTGGAGCGCGAGGCGGCCCGCGAGCTAAGGAGCAGGTGGTTTTAACGACCGCCGCCGCGGCTGAGGCTGGCCGGCATAGCCGGCCAGTAAGCCGAAGCTGCGGTGGTGGGCGTGAATACCATCTGCGACGATAAGCTCGCGTGGGGCCGCCGGAGCCCCGCAACGCCGGAGCCGTGACAGAAACTATGCCTACTGCATTTTGCATGCTTGCTTGCACGCTGCATGCTTGCTTGCACGCACGCGCAGTAAGTTTGGTTAGAACTGAGAGTCCCACTCTTGGGAATAAGTTTTATATTAAATAAAAAATATAAGAATAAAAAATATTTAATTTGTTATTCTATGATATGATTATTCTAACAATAAACTTTATGTGAAACAAAAATCAATGATTTAAAAATCTTAAAAGTAAGTATTCTGCGTATTGATTATTCTATGAAACGAAATTATTCGAAAAATTTTATGTGAAACGAAATTCTATAAAACTATTAGCTATGAAACAACGTACAACCCTATTGGTGAAAACCACGAAATAGAAAAGTAAGTGAACGTGCATGGCACAGGTACTTGGGCACTTTTATGCGCGCGTGTGTCAAAATTATACGGAAAATATGTAAAATAATAACAACCTTCCTCAGTTGTTATAAGTCTTTATTTTGGTTGAACAAAAAATGAGCTTTTCGTCAACGTTGAATTTGTTGTTCATACAAAACTAAAAACGAAGGATGTTATGTTGTTATTTTATTCTTCCCCATAATTGTGATACGCGCGGTTTATTTGCGTAGGCACTTCCATTTGTTTTTTTCTACTCGGTGGTGGAAACCATATAAAATCCATACAGTAGTTTTTGAAATTAGCCGAGCAAACACAAACTTAGCGCCGTTAAGGAGCTTTATGTATATGTCGGATCGTCAGTGAGCGATCGAGGAGGAGTGCCGAGCGGTATAGTACATCGTCAGGACTATAGGCGTTCCCATTATCCCATTAGGGATAAACAACATACCTGTGAAAACAATTACACACTATTAGTAAAGAAAACACAATACAAATGGTAATCAGTAACAAGAATAAAGTAAGTTCAAGGTACAGCAACAATACAGTTAATCGAACAGACCATTAAGGTCCCACAGTTCGTACAGTGGCGAAGCCACCCAATGATAAACGAACAAACCCTTAAGGTTTACAGTTCGTACAGCAGCCTAAGCCACCCAATGATAAACGAACAAACCCTTAAGGTTCATAGTTCGTACAGCAGCCTAAGCCACCCAATGATAAACGAACAAACCCTTAAGGTTTACAGTTCGTACAGCAGCCTAAGCCACCCAATGATAAACGAACAAACCCTTAAGGTTCATAGTTCGTACAGCAGCCTAAGCCACCCAATGATAAACGAACAAACCCTTAAGGTTCATAGTTCGTACAGCAGCCTAAGCCACCCAATGATAAACGAACAAACCCTTAAGGTTCATAGTTCGTACAGTAACATAAGCCTCCCAAATACAAAGTGTATCGCTCGCTAGCAGCAAGCCTATACAGCTATGTGAATATACAGCAGCGCTGTACCAGGTAAACCGACAGTATTGTCGGGAGCAGGAACTCTTTACTGAGTCGAATCCGAGGATCGACTGCCATACTTACGGAGTGCACGCTCTTTTATAAGGCGATGCCCCCCACCTTGCAACCTCTCCATACAAGTCTGCCCATGCGCACGGAAGTGCGTCACGCGTTTACTTGATACAAAACACTAAAATGTGCTGAATCTAATAAGATCTGTAATCAAATAACACAATGATAATTGTCATGAATAAACAATAGTGATTTCATAAAGTAATTCGTTTTACATTCAAAGTAATGTGTCAACAATTGTTTTGAATAAAACCATCGATAATAATTATCGAAATAAAGTAACCACAAATCAGTGTGCACACACAATAAATCATGTTTCGAATTAATAGACAATAATTGATAGTAAAATCACATAAATTAACAATAAGAAACACAAATCATAACAAATTTAGTTAACACCCACAATGTGATTAATAAACTGTCTCCGACATATATATACTAGCACTTCACCCGCGACTTCGTCCGCGTGGATTTCGAAAATACAGCCCATAAGATACTGGTACCGATACTACCTATAGATAGCTATATTTCTATAAGAGAAAGAATTTAATAAAAAGGTTGGTTAGGTAGGTAGGTGCATAATTAAATGAAATAGGTATTTAATTGAAAGCTTTTCTGTATTCACTGTTTAAGGTTGTTTTATTTTCCGGTAACAAAATAATCTAGTTTTTGGGTGATCCAACTGACCATGGGTAAAATATTATTTTCTTGGGTCAAACCCAACCAAAGAGAAGTTTGTCCCTGGGACTTGTTAATTTAGTCACGGCAATTTTTTTACAAGAAATTGGTGTCGCTTGAACTATCTATGCAGGTCTGTGGAAATCATTGGAATTCTCGGGATCTGCTTCAACTGGCCAGCTCCTGGTCTAATGAGAATGGTCGCTACAGTTAAGTTATCTTTTAAATCTTTTATGAATAGCCTTGTGCTATTGCACAGTGGGTTGAAATTTTTAGAAGCATGTTAGGCATTCCGATTTTCAATAGCAGTTCGTAAGGTGGCACGCCAGACGAATTTAAGGGAGTTCATAAATTCTGGCGGATAGTGGACTGCATCCTCGATATATTACACACTATATCAATGGACTTGTAGATTTTGACTTGGTCGGGGACATTTTGTAAAATAAAATTATTGATTTCATTGACTGTAACGTTCATATGTGGGATGATAGACCTTGAATAAAGGCAACGAATGTCTCTATCTAGTATATATTTAAGGTAAAAACTTGTGACAACTGACCAAGGGGCCTATTTTTGCGTATCGAACATACCGACTGTTGCTCCAATGAAAATGTCAATGGGAGTTTGAAGGTAGAATGTGCAGTTTTACCGACGTCTACTATAGTAGCTGCAATCCCTGATGGAGCTACTGCCAGAGCAATTTTTCGGGATTGCTTAATGTGTTGATATTAAATTAGTGAGAAATGTTCTCCATGTGCCACTTGGAGAGTCCAAAATAAATATTTTGCCATTATTTTTCGTTATGCTGTCAATAATTGTATATGAAGCCTGATTTTGATCGTGACTAACTTCAGCAAATTTGTATTCACAAAAGTAGCCAATTTACTGATACGGATTTACCAACATTGTGTCTAGCATCATTTCCTGCACATTGCACCAAGTTTACTTTTCTATTTGTATGAAACTTTAATTGTGCATATTGTCATCATTAAAAGGCGTGGTAAAATCCTGATTTTGCCGTCGAACTCCGTGTCTGATGTCTTCACAAAAATCGTCTTTAAAGATATTCCTGATTAAATCCATCCGATTCTAATAAAAGCGTGTTAATATAATAAAAATAAATCATTGTTCGTTAGTCTCGGTAAACCTCGAGAACGGCTAAACGGATTTCGCTTATGCGGTTAGAAAATTGTGGAAGGTAGGATATGTAGGTAGGTAGGATATGGTATGCTAGGGTAGGTAGGTATGATAGGGTACCTACACTACCATACCTACCTACCCTAGCCACCTAGGTAGGTTGGTAGGTAGGTAGGTATGGTAGGGTAGGTAGGTACGTTGGTAGGGTAGGTACGTTGGTTGGTAGGGTAGGTAGGCAGGTAGGGTAGGTAGGTAGGTCAGTAAGGTTGATAGGGACAGGACAACGTCTGTCGGGTCATCTAGTAACTCAATAACTTTCAATGAACATTGCAACATTGAAGCTTCTCTTAAAAAAATCCAAGTGATCATCATTTTCCAGCAAACCTCTGTCCCGGCAAGCGGTTTGACACGTCTCCTTGACCACTCCATTCAGGGTTTTAAATCTTCGAACGTGGTGCAAAAAAATTCTAATGTATAAAAGCATTCTGATTGATACGGTTATACACCGTACACTCTTCCCAAGGCTTCATCTCTTTTTATGCCTGGATGTCCTTCTAGGTTATGACCGCGCCTTCGTCTTGAGAACTTGTTATTAGCCCACGTATAATAGAGTGGAACTTCATGGTACAACATAGTTTTTTGCAAATTCGTCGGCATTGCAGAGTTTCAAAAACGCCATCAACGTGGCGATCATCGTTATTCCTGGTGTGCTATAGGTAAACGAATAAAATATCCGTACAAAGCATGTTCTACCTAATGCGGTGCGTGAATGTTGGACGGAATTTTGCAATTTAGTAATTTTATATTATCTTTGAAACTGCTTAACCAATGGCATACTTTAAAGGGCAAATCTTATCTCTATGATGTCCTTGTGATCATAATATTATTCTTTTTAATAAGGTTTAATATTCATTTAATTTCGTTGTTTAAAAAATCGTCCAAATGTAGGTATGTTGAAAAATCATTTTTTTTTAATGATGATGAGATAAAAGCTACTATATCTGCTAAAATATAAAAGATAGAAATATAGTGTCGCGGATTTTATTATAGCACTATTTAAGGCGGACCAAGTTGCCACACATTGTTTACAATTTTAAAAAGCTGTTTAGGCAGCGCATGCAAAAAACTTCGTTATAAAAGGTAATTATTTCCGCCTGGCTATACAAAAATTCAGCTAGTAAGCATGATATCAATATAATTTATAGCCTATAGCACTCCGGGATAACGTAGATTTCTATTGTTCAAAGATTTTTGAAATCGGATTAGCAGTTTCGAAGATTACCCCCTATATACAAACAAACTTTATCTCTTTATAATATTAGTATAGATATAGATATAGACAAAAGGCAAAAGTGATTGACTGATGTATCAACGCACAGGGCTAGAAAATTTAAATTTCGTACACGTATACCTCATGTGACGAATTTTTCAAAATTCAACCCCCAAGGGGGTGAAATAGGGGAGAAAAGTTTGTATGAAACTTTTTATATTCCTTGGATATATTTGCATAACCTACCTACCTACCTGTAAGGTAGGTAGATAGGTAGGTATAGGTAGGGTAGGGTAGGTAGGTAGGTAGGTAGGTAGATTGGGAGGGTAGGTAGGTAAGTTGGTAGGGTAGGTAGGTAGGTAGATAAGGACAGGCCAACGTCTGTAGGGTCAGCTAGTTTATAATATGTCAGACGCGAATCTAGTGTTCTTATGTTCAAAAAAAAAAACTGCTACGTTGGTAATCTCACAAATGAGCATCACCAATGTGCCCTTAGGTACTCCTCGAACAGCCCTTTTGTTTTTATACTAAAAGAAACATGATAGTAAGCACATCAGATAACGATGTTGGTATCGGCTGAATTGCGAGACGTTCAGTTTTTTCTGGGATTCAGTGGAACATTTTTATTTTTTCTGTAGATACAATGCGAAATGTGTTATAAAACTAATTTGATAATATTGAATCCCTAGTGAAACAACTAATTAAATCATATATACTAATCACATAATAATCTACTTACTATTTCGCTTAAAAAAGCATGTATGTATTGGCTATTTTAAAATTTCGAATATTTTAATATCTAGGTACGTAGTATGCCTGTAGGCAGTGTATTTACAACAGTTCCATAGTACCTAAATTCGGTCTAAGTTAAGTTACGAACAATCTGGATACTTACCCAATACACTTATCTGTGAATGCTTAGTAAGGTATACTTGTGAAAGTACATAAAAAAGGGACTCCCCATGACCTGTTTACTTTCATCTAAAACGCAATTCGGGGTTAATGACCCGCAACCTAACTCTTTAGCCCAGGGCAGCGTGAGGTTTATATCGCCGCGCCGAGTCGAGCACATTCCCGGTGGTTTCCATTTCACAATAAATAAACAATAGTTATTTGTTATAAAAGAGTGCAAAGTTGCTTTTTAACCGCGTGTTCAATTTTGATGACCGAGCAAGCGAAGGATTCTAAAATTGAATCACGAGCGCAGCGAGTGATTCAAAATTAGAATCCTGAGCGTTAGCGAGGGAATCAAAAGAGCACGAGGTGAAAAATCTTTGCACTCGAGTGCAACACGTAACTTTTCATTCCACCTCAGCGAGGAAATGACTAAATGCAAAAAAAAAACGTTTACAAAGTCTGAGTTCTTAACAAATTAAAAAAAAGTTGTATGATATATTCGGCACCATAGAGGTAGCAGTAAATAGGTTTAATGTTTTTTTTTAATTCACAAACTTAGTGCACACGATGTTCTAAATTCAATTTACTTTATCCTCTAGAGAATAAAAACGGCTTTTCCACTCAGATATTGAAGATAAATTTACTTTATCCTCTAGAGAATAAAAACGGCTTTTCCACTCAGATATTGAAGATTAAAAATACTCTTTCCGAGATGGTGGGATGAAAAATATTTTATTTCAGGCCTTGATCCATATGATGTTAGTAATTTCAATACTCAATATCTTTATTGCTTTAATATAAGTGAACTTAGGTGGGGTGGGAGGTGTTTAGTTAGGATCATTACGAAAGGGTACGAATGGTCGGTCACAGCAATAGGGTAGAAGAGAGGAAGCTCTGTTTTAGAAAATATTAAATTCACGTAGGCTATGTTGTAACTTATAAATAATTCATTAATGAATACTCAATTATATTATTTATAATTTAATTATTCATTTAAAGAATAATAACACTTGTGATAGTTTACACTACTTACAAGCTATGTTAGTAACAAATGTATATACTTACAATATGTACATACAAAACGTCGAAGACGCCTCCACGCACACCACCCGCAATCCTTTTTCGTAGCATGGTAGGTATTGAAACAATCAGTATGTGGTTCGGCAAACATTTCTGATGCACTGCATAAACGCGGATGCACCAGTAACATCCTAAAGGCTATAATACTTACTAAACTCTGAGGGCGTTGTATGCCCTTTGTGTATGTCATCGATTTCCGACGGTATAAAATCGTATTTTTCATTTCTTAAAATAAATTGTCGTAGGTGGGCCGATACTCGTATTTTATTGGATTCTTTGCTCGATTTATTTTAAATTTAATTATTACTTTAAATGAAAATTGTGTGAAACGTAATGATATACAATTTGTGTATTTGTTCTGGTATAAGTATAGACAGGGAAAATACAACACAAGTCACGCTACCTTAGTTATGTTACAAATCTATCAAAGTTCCCTCCCCCCCCCCCCCCCAAATTAGCGGTCAAAATTCAATTTGACCGGGCTGAGAAGAGATTTGGTAGTTCTTTGACATTACCAAATCTCTTGTCAAGTGATTTGATTGGCTTTCAATCAATCACAACAGCTACCATATTTGATGATCAAAGACTTTGCGAAAACAAAATGGTGGTATGTAAGGTAAGGTTAAGTCGACAAGTATTTTCATCATTCATCGAAATGTCTACAAACGAAACTAATTTGTTACCAACAAGTAGCTAGATAAAAAATTGCCAGTTTTCATTCATACAAGTCTTAGAACTGATATTCATTAACTTTTGACGTCGATTAAACAACAGATCTCGTAATAATAAAATGGTTAGGGTCGTCGCTGACAGAGGAGCTAGTAGAGGAGAGAGTTCAAAATAAATGATGACCCCTGTAGGTGGAGTGTGTACCTAGTTCTCACAAATTTTCAGTCAAATCTTAACAACAAAGAAAATACTCGAGCGTTCTGCTTCTCAGCTGTTGAGCTGACCCTTAGTCGACGCATGTTTCAGAACTAGCGAGTAGCAACTCTTTAGCAAACAAACAACCCGCGTTATTCGTTTCAGGCCCTCAGGGGCAGTTTCGATAAATCCTTTCTTAAGTACATACCATCCATACCTACACGCCATCTGAGGTTTAGGTTGTTTCAAATTTTATTACACTCGGTAATAAAATTTCAAACAACCTAAACCTTCATGGAACTTACAATTTTTTTTTTAAATAAAGCGTTGCCCCATCTCTAGTTTCTTTTTTCTGTATCGTGAATATATATTATTATTATATCAAGAATAAATTCATTTACACAAATAATCAGACCTAAATATTTGTACCGCGATCGAAACCGCGACGCGCAGCACAAGAGTTTTGCCACTGCGTTAACCGTGTCGACAATAATGAAATTAATAAGTAAATAATATCTTGGTCTTGAATGCTGGAAAACAATCAAAGTCAAAGTCAAATCATTTATGTCAATCAGACCATTAAAAGGCACTTTTGAACGTCATTTATGAAAATTTTATCTAGTTGCCAGCACATGCTGCAGCACTGCTGGTAACAGCACCAGTTCTACAACTCAATTAAGTTAGGCAGCACATCTGGCAAAGCTCAGTGACGATAAGAGAAGTAAGACTGTGATAGAGTGGCGTCTAAGGATAGGAGGAAGTGTTGGCTGTCCGGTAGCAGTACCGGTAGCGGGATGGACAGACGACATTGTTGACATAGTGGGTGGAACCCGGAGGAAGCTGGCACAGGAAACTCTGGGGTTGCCGAAGACTCGTACGTTCCCGCGATCTCGTAGGTGTGAGATGGAACACCGGGGTGGTTTTTAGTCAGTAACAGTCTGAGAGACTCCTCCGTGCATCCCTGGGCGAAGGACCTCCACGAAAATTTTCCAAGCAGGAAATAAAAAGGTAGCCATCGGAGAGCGGGCTGTGGATGATGATGAAGTTAATATACATTATAGACTGAGAAAACGGATTAACTCACTATGAATGTAGCCGGGGTCATCCGACTAGTTTTTATGATAACGTCTTAGAGAAACATAATGGCTAACATATATACATAAGCAAATAATGGCTTCCGTCGAGGTAGGCGGAGCTTATTGCTTGGGTCGATCGTGGCTCTCTATCGCTTGTTGCGCGCTCTCGCTTGCACGCTCAGGCTCAGGCGGAACGTGACACTTTTTCGTGCGTGCAGCCGGTGTTCATCGATTTATAAGACGATACGCCAACAAAAATAGTATATATTATATACGTATAGCGAAGTTTGAAAGTAACCATTAATATTAAACAATGTTTGGATTGCTGCAGTCAATAATTTAATATGTACATTTTGAATTGACTGAAGTGATAAGCCAATTTAATTATAACATTGGCGGTTCAATTATTAAATTAGCCATGCGTCATTGTTTTTGTGAGTATAATTTAATTGTAAAAAAGTTTCACAAAAAATATATCGAATAGACATAATACTATCATATTTTTTATTCAATTGTCCATTATCGGTGACCTACGACCTACATTTACGATATCCCGAAGCTTTACTGACAATATCAATTCTGATATGAGCCTTTAAGGCCCAGCGCTTACGGGTAGGACGGCACGGCAACGGATTTTAGCTCACGAATTATATGTTCACATTATAGTTGATTTTAAGATTCACTGATACAAAGTTCGAAAGCGTGTTTGGTTTTTGTAGCTACACCTAGCCACTTCTTGCGTTTAAAACTACGACGCTTGCCAAGAACTAACTTACTCGTCACTTGAAAGCTTCCAGTTAGTCTTGTTAATTTAAGTAATTCGATATTTTACATTATAATAATTTATGGTTTGTTACCATCCATTTCATACCGAGTTCCCTCCGTGCCTCGGAAAGCACGTAAAGCCGTTGGTCCCGGCTGTCATTCTTTGATGATCTTGATGATTTTTGGCAGTTGTTATAGGTAGTCAGAAGCCAGAAAGTCTGACAACCAGTCTTACCAAGGGCTATCGTGTTACTCGGTAACTGGGTTGTGAAGATCCGATAGGCAGTCGCTACATGTTTAAACACTAGTATTCAGCTGCATCCGGGTAGACTGGAAGTCGACCCCAACATAGTTGGGAAAAGGCTAGTCAGATGATGATGATGGTTTGTTACCTAAAAACCCCTAGCAGCGCCGTTCACTTAAGGCGCTTCCCTCACCAAATAACCTTAAGCATTCGTTTCCTCTTTGCCTCAGAATCAGAAATCGCACAAATTTTGAAATCATTTTTTAAAAAAGAAAACTCTTTCTAAATAAAATAAAACGTGAATTATATCAATTTTTAAATTATCTATTCATTAGTGTAATACTCAAGTTAATACAAGGTCAACTTTAGCAAAAGATACATATTATCAATTATTTTAGTCATTTTTTTTCCTTTTTTTACAAGGACATTTAAGTGTATTTTTAGGACACATAAAAAAAATAAGAACGTGGTATATGATGATAGGATATCGAACATTAATAATGTGCTTTTAGATGTAGTTTATTTATCGTAATTAATGAGTTGAATAACATAGAAAAACGCACTACCGCAACGCTTTGGTCGGGAGCAACCAGAGAATCGTATGCGTTGCGTCCAAAACTCTCAAAGTTTAGCCGAAAATATTAAATAAAAGGTAGTATTCTTTAACTTAAAAAAGACGTATTTATAAGTACTAAAAGATAGATAATAAAATTGTCTGTAAGATAGTGAAAGTTTTGTTTAAATAAACCTGGTAGATTTGTGTGATTATCAATGTTTTGTCCGCGTCAGACACAACTTCACGAGTTAATGAAACTATTTAATATGAACTTAATCAAAAATATTCACACGCTAAATGATTAAGAGAATGTTCTAGTTTAACATATATTTTTTTCAAATTATTTAGACGACATGTTCTGACGTGATTGTCAGTTTAAAATCTGTAAAAGTCACTTGTTAGCGCCTTAATGGGCGCTGAGCCTTATAGCAAATGGTCTTGATTGAATAATGTTGGGTAAGTCGATTTTAAACACTATTGAGTTACGTTGCCTAAGTAAAAGGATTCCGGTCGGGGCGACCTTTACGAGGTACTGAAGGGGTATATGACACCAAGTAATTACTTGAAAGACGGTAATAGGTACCTGCGTTTAAAGGATCGATAGCGGTTGGTCTAGGTTCTCGTATTGATACCTATAAGTACCTTGATTGGTTTTGATTTTCGATTACTTTTCGGTCTTGCAAATTCAGGTTGCTTTTTAAATGTATAATTTTTTTTTAAGGTTAATAATGTCTGATTGCATTTATGACCTTTCTAAGTGAACAGTTCCTAAATTACTCGGTTCCATCAGTGCCAAACCTACTTTATCATCACACAAAAGATCCGAATTCCACAAAAGAAAAATACAATCGGATAAACGTTTTAAGAAAAAGATTAGGAAAATCGAGGGATTACAAATGCCATTGTTAAGAGAAAAAGAATTAATCCTTTGAACAGCTTCAATAGATTATGATAATAAGAATTAAGAATTCCGCAATGCTTAGCGGAAAAACGCAAGGCGACGCCATTTGTCTAAATTCCATCAAAATATCTTAAAATGAAGTTAATCCGCTCCAGCGCATTCTTAACATTCTTTATTCACGCATTTCTATCATTCGTCGAAATCAAAGGGAGTTGGAAAGTTGAAAGGAATTCTAAATACGAACATGCTTTGAAAATACCTTGAATACTGTCTAACTTTTAATAACTAGATAATCATTAATGTAGCCTACGATTAGCTTTACAACTTCAGTGTCTTTAGACTAAGCAGTCGAGATCGAATTTTGCAAAAGTCATGCCTCAAACTCTTCAATTACAATTACACCCAAAAGTTGTTGAACTATAGAACTTAGAGAACAAATATCAAGAACCTAAAGGTGAGAAACTGAAATTGTTAGTTTCAAATGCGAACCAATTTTCAATATTGTAGATATTTTACAACTTCGCTAAAATACCATGTACTTAGCTATATAGAAGAGAGAAATTCTTGTTTAATTATGTAGGTAATAAAAGACCACCAATTTTTTCTCTTTATGAATTCAGCTTATTTCGTGTATTTCGTGTAATTCAGCTTATTTCGTCAACATAAAAATAAAACAAATCTAAGTTTTGTATACTGTGATATTCTATTCTATTTCATTCAAAAAGGAGTAATAAAGAATAAAGCCATAAACAGACACAAAAATAGACAAAAGCGGACAGAACCGCAATCAGTTCATGAAGACATCTAGATAAAACGGAAAAACGTGAAAGGGTTAGATGATTGATGAGTATACACCGCCATAAGTGTGAGTTTTGACGGCTTGATGCCGCGTCCTACTCGTAGATTGAACGGAAATCGTTTTTAGTATAATCTCGTATTTCCATCACAATATCCAGTAAAACCAACCCTTACGTGCTTTTGTGACTTGTGACCCAAATTCAGAATAGAAATGCGTAGTAGACGAAAAATATTCCAATAATAATAAAAATGGAGCTTATTATTAAATTTGTTGTTGGTTTGGAGCGTTACCCTAGAATTAATTAAATAACATGACGTGTATTTGCCGGTAGGCAGAGCTGTTTAACATAACATAACACAGAGGTTTATAGTACACAGGTACCATATCGCTATATAGTTAAGTTTAAGTTCCTTGTAATAAGAGCGAACCTAATCCCGGCTTCGAGCTGCTACGCTGCTTCTTACTGAGGAAATCCTGAAAAAGCAAAAATTACTCTTTTCTCGATCTGGGGATCAATAATTATTAATTGGAATGGTGTTCCACGTTTTTCTAATACTCTGCCGAGTGGTGCCGGCCGCGAATGGCACCACACCATTTCTACCCGTGGGCGTCGTAGAAGACGACAGCAGCGTCCTTCTGAGTACCATAACACCTGCTACGATCGCCAACATACATCGGCCAAGCATGGCGATTACGGCTGAACCCCCCCTTGGGGAGACATATGCCTAGCAGCGGACGTTTAAAGGTTGACATGATGATGATGAATACTCTTTATGAATTGAATCGAAGGTAGGAAAGGGCTTCTCTCTTCAGTAAGTAGTACGGTGAGTTAGGTGAGGACATCGACTTTTTCGACTGTACTTAATATATGCTAATTAGTTTTTACAATTTCTTTGGCGGTGAACTGCAGAAAAAGGTAATCATTTTTTTTAATTTTCGTTGTTGTTTTGTTATTTTGTCGTAATATCACAATCTGATTTTTATTTGTTCCAGTTTTTTAGGGTTACCTAGGGTTACCTACCTCAAAAGGAAAAACGGAACCCTTTTAGGAACACTTTGTTGTCCGTCTGTCTGTCAAGAACCTTTATCTCGGGAACACGTGGAGGTATCGAGTTGAAATTAAAACCGTATACTAAAGTCTACGGTCACTTGATGCTGTAAAAAAATCAACCCTCTATGTTAACGTGAAAAAAAGATACGGCCGTTTAGGTCGCAAAAAACGCATTTATAATATTAAGCAGATTAAAGTATGGATAGACATTATTTTATTCAACGAAGCTCATCAAGCTCATAAAGTATGGATAGTAGGTATGGATTAGTATAGAAGTATGGATATGTACAGAACCCTCGGCAGGCGAGTCCGACTCGCACTTGACCGGTTTTTTTTTAATCTAATGGTCTTACGTTTAGCATCAACTCACCTGATCTTAAAAGATAATGCGGCCTAAGGTGGAACACGCTTGCCTAGGGTAAACTGGTTCACTCGTGCTTTGAATCTTCTGGGTAGCTTCTATCCAGATTATTTATTTGGTAACAGAGAGGCAGCCAGTGAATTCCACAATCTGGCAATTCTCACAATAAATTTGGAAGCAAAGCGCTTGGAACTTCAACTTCAACAACAAAAAATAACTCTCCTAAATAAAACAAAAACAGTAGCATTCCTTGAAGCAGGTAAAAGATAAAATATATTTTATTTGTAAAAACATGATTATACACATGTAAGATGTTTTATAACTTGCCTACATGTCTGTGTGTACCACATATCGCCCGTTGCCTACATGCTATTTTAGACATGATTGAAGTAATATTATTTGACACAATTTAGGGACTTAACAACTAAATTATGTGAAGATAATTAAACAGTTCTCCTTAATGGCTCTAATTATTTACAAGTAGAGACACATTTAATAAAACGAGAGCCTCCATATATAACAGCATTAAAACTTTACATAGAAATGTTTACTGAATAAGGTTTACTTGAATAATTTGCTGAATTATGTGTTTTAATGGTTTTACATTCATTTTATGCCGTAGGTAATGACGTAAGGACGTAACGACATAATTTTAAAAATAAAATGTAAGTTACTGTTAAATCTTAATAAAGCCTGATAAAGCTATTAAATCGACACGTTCATTATCGTTTTCATTTCGTTTAATGTTCACCATGAGTGCAGTCATCGACGTACTTACAATTCATGAAAGTAAAATAATAATACACGAAATATGGATGTCTTAGTGTACTACTTAAATTACAATTGAATAAAATGACAGGTTAAGGTACAACATCACCTGCTAACTACGAGTATGAAGTTTTGCGTTATATTTGCGTCGAGTTTTTGTTAGACGGATATAGGACCGTATCAGTGTTTTCATATTTCTTAGGACCAGCTTTTTGTGGGGCATCTGCGCTGGTGTGTGTGGGATTTTCTCTCTAACAAAAGACGGACACCGATTGTCGGTCGTGTCGTGTCTACCCTATGATCCCGTACCTCTGACACTGATCTTCTAAAATTATTAAGTGAAAACACCGTGTAGTTCGGTGGTTTTTGGTTGGCAAAAGCTGTTGTAGTCTCTGCAAATTCGGAGCAAGAAACGGAAGAAAGGGATGTAAAACAAGCTAGTGCTAAATGTCTGAGGGGTTTGAAAGTTTGAAAGGAACAGAATAATTGACACACTTAACTTGGTCACTGCATTTTACAAGTATTTAGGTAGGTACAGGAGCCTGCACAAACAACCTATCCCAAACTGTCAAATTTTCCCAATTGAACATAAACCTTTTGGAATACAGTTGAAAAACCATCAAAGAAATTTTACAGATTGGGGTATCTTGATGTGCTGGCCTCTGTACATAGAAAACATGTAGGAACAGATACTCTATTTATCTGTTCCGTGATACGGACATCGACCGAACATCATAAATTAATAATATATAATTATCATCTGCCTTTTTCCCAAGTATATTGGACTCGGCATCCAGTCTAACCGGATGCAGCTGAATACCAGTGTTTTACATGGAGCGACTGCCTATCAGACCTCCGCAACCCAGTACTGGTTAACACGATACCCCTCGGT
The DNA here is from genome assembly GCA_947361185.1 of Charanyca ferruginea. Classification (NCBI taxonomy): domain Eukaryota; kingdom Metazoa; phylum Arthropoda; class Insecta; order Lepidoptera; family Noctuidae; genus Charanyca; species Charanyca ferruginea. Next base: position 10,317,008 of record OX376059.1, on the reverse strand, counting down.
AAGACTGGTTGTCAGACTTTCTGGCTTCTGACTATACCCAAAACGACTGTCAAAGATCTACAAATAACAGCCGGGACCAACGGCTTTACGTGCTTTCCGAGGCACGGAGGGAACTCGGTATGAAAGGGATGGTCACCCATCCACAGACCGACCGTGGTTAGTGTAGCTTAACCTTTGACCAAACACCCTGTACGGCTTTAACTTAGCCACGAGCTCCTAAAATTAATAATATATATACAGGGTATTTGAAAAATACCCAAAACCACTAAATCCTCACTTCGTATCATCACCCTGAACAACATTTGTTCTACGACTTTTCAAAATTCGAAACATTTTTTTTCCATACAAAAAATATAAACACACTTAAAATTTTGCATAATATTTTTTTTCTGACACGGATGACGAAAGGCCTGCAATCAGCTGTGCCTGTACATTAGCCTACCTATTATCTACATCATATTCGCTATCATATGGGTGCGCGCGCGCGTAGTATACGTACATTTTACAGACTTCAAATAAATTGTTTTTGGCTACGTTATTTAGTTGAGGTCAATGTCGTAGAACAAATGTTATTCAGGGTGATGATACGAAGTCCAGATTAAGAGGTTTTGGGTATTTTTTCAATGTCTCTGTATATTATTAATTATTCTAGGGATAGATGATAAGTGAATTCTCTCTGTACTTATTCCTCTTGACCGAATGAATTGCATACTTACATAATACGTGAAAGCAAATAAATATACTGTTGATTATATATCGCTTCGCAAATGAGTTCATTTACAGTGGACGCTGCTAGCTTGATATAATCACTCAGTCGGAGGTTGTGTTAATTTCCGGCAACCGCACATTCTACCTTATTAAAATTGAATACTGAAGTTTGCAAAGCAATTTTATAAAACGAATAGTATGATCTACTTATTTAAAGGAAACTTTCTACTGCAGATATTCACTATAAATCAGTTATTTTCAGACGATACATAGATAATGAGTAAATAATATTTTTTTATCATCGGTACTTTTAACTTCTTCATTTATTTAGGAATTACGAGTAAATGTGAGTGCGAGTCGGACTTTCACACAAAAGGTTCCATACCTCTGCATAATATACATACAAAATAACAAAGATAATATTCATTTAAGTGCCGTGCGTATAACAGTGAACGCAGTTAGGTAATACTTAGTACTTACAGCTAATTTAACCAAAATACCAAATAACCAAATTACCTACCTACTAAGTTCATAAACTGTGAAACCATGATCAGATTCAAATGGATGGATGGATGGTGAGATGAGATGAAAGACAAACTTAACTTTTCTGTTCTAAAAATACTCCCCCATATCTTTAACACGACATACGACACGACATAATCGAAAAATAAACATGTTATTAACCCCCGACGAAAAAGAGGGGTGTTATAAGTTTGACATGTCTGTGTGTCTGTCTGTGGCACTGTAGCTCTTTAACGGGTGAACAGATTTGAATGCGGTTTTTTTTTATTTGAAAGCATGTTCTCTAGCGATGGTTCTTAGACATGTTTCATCAAAATCGGTTGAGCCGTTTTAAAGTTATCAGCTCTTTTGTTAGCTGCGGTAGGAATCTTAGACGCATACCGGATGTTTACTTTGCTTTCAAACATATTATTATAGGTGACCACACTGACCACCCATTGAAACACCCATGTTTGCTATAAAACTATGCAAGATTATAGAATTCTTGGTCTTATGCTGCAGCCAGATTATACAGCACACTAGTACCTAGTAGCAGATATATCGTATTTGGATTCGTTTTAATCAGTATATTTTATTAACCCCCGACGCAAAAACGACGGGTGTGTGTGTGTGTGTGTGTGTGTGTGTGTGTCTGTCTGTGGCATCGTAGCTCCCGAACGGATGAACCGATTTTGACTTTTTTATTTGAAAGGTGAATTAGTCGGAAATATTCTTAGCTATGTTTGATGAAAATCGGTTCAAGATGGCCGCCGCCAAAAAATGGCGAATCACATATTTTTTCACAACTCCCTCAATATGGGTATCAAATAAAAGAGCTTGACTAGTAGAATACTATACACTATGACAAATTTTAAATCCAAGACGGCCGCAACCACAAAATAGTGAATTACATTCTATTTTCACAACTCCCTCAATATATGGGTATCAAATGAAAGGCCTTGACTAGTAGAATAATGTATACTATATTGCAAGGGAATGAGGAATAAGTAACGAAATGAAAACTAAAAACTTGTAAATTATTTTTGTAAACTCTTATTGGTACAAAACTAAACTATAGTAGGATATTATTGGGCATTCTAATCCACCTTCGTTCCGTTCGGCTGCGCCTCCGTCACTCACGGTGTGCCATTGCCCAATAATATCCGACGGAGTGGGCGCCGTTCAACAATTCCGTTTTATTACATACCGTTCCTACGTCTCACTTCGACTGAATTTGCGTTTGCGTTAATACTGGTTTGGCGCCTATTCCACACGAGAAAAAAGTCAGTCAGTTTGACACATATTTCGTTTACTAATGGAACTTTACGAATATAGTAAACTAAAATTTTGGGACAGATTGTCTCATGTCTCTTCACAGAGTAAAAAATAGCATGCACCTACAGGTACACACACATTCTTTATCTATGACCCAGATTGGGCACCAAGGACATCCAAATTTTAATTTAATTAACTCATACAGTTGACACTAGCTTACATGTTAACAAATAAACTAAAATTTGGGACAGATTGTCTCATGTCTCTTCACAGAGTAAAAAATAGCATGCACCTACAGGTACACACACATTCTTTTTCTATGACCCAGATTGGGCACCAAGGACATCCAAATTTTAATTTAATTAACTCATACAGTTTTACATGTTAACAAATAAGTGTGCTCGCTGTTAGAACCATTAGCCTAAAATTCAGGACAGATTGTCTCATGTCTCTTCACAGAGCAAGAAATATTATGCATCTTCAGACAAACGTACATTCTATTTCTATGACCCCAGATTGGGCACCAAGGACATCTGAATTTTAATTTAATTAATTCATACAGCTAACACTACCTCACACGTTAACAAACAACTACTGGTAGCTCTGAAATGTTCTGTTGTTACTCTGCGACTCTGCGTTGCGCTTGATTAAGATCATCGCACACTTATACAATTGCCATCGAAACGGTTCGTGTGCCGTCCCGTGATCATCTATTGTACCATACTCCTTTTAAACCGCCGGACAACGGCGTCGGATCGGCGACCGTGTTAAGCTTCACAGTATAAGTGTACGTGATTCTTTACAATCGCAAAGACTGCAAAATTGCATTATGTAAATTTGTAGTGTTCGAACTTTGTTGTACCAGGTATATGTTTGAGTCATTCCCATGTATTCAACAATTTAGCTGTAAGATGATCGCTGTGCATGTTGCAGTCTCTGATTAAAATTGGTATTTTATAGAACTTCATAATCAATGCAATTCATTCAAATAGAGGATGTTCCTTTGATAACTTTGCTAATTATTTTATATTGTTTATTTGCTATATTTATTTATAAATAACCAACCTATACTTACAGTTTACACCACACATACAAGTTTTTGGTTAATACATACTGAACAAGCATAAAAACATATAAGAAAACATAAAATGTTTCAAAATACATTGATAGTTCTTTAACAATCTAGGATTTGTTTGAAAGATGAATCTTAATACTAGTACCTACCTACTGAACTTATGCATGAATCGATAATAAAAAGTTCGTTTTAGTCGTTAGATGATATTACTTATTTACGATAATGTCAAGTTTTACTGTAGCATATAAGTGGTTAACTTTTTGCCGCAAGTTTGTTTGTTGTTGTTGTGTCAGGATGATTTTCTTTCAGCTCTCTTCCGTCAAAAAAGTGATTTTTATTTTTTAGTTCACATGTGTGATATCAGGAGAAGTTTTACATCACATTTTATACAACAAACATACATACTTTATTATATATTAATGTATTAATCATAAGCGTCATGTGTCATCTTTGTCGGCGAGCGAAAAAAGCTGGTTTTATATTTCATTTCTCACGATAAAATTGCAATTAGACGGAAGTGATTTTCAATCACTACGGTTTAATTAGACGTAAGTAACATAAATTAGTCATACAACTGGCAATATATGTAGTTAAGGTTTAATTTTGTAATGGGATAAATATTGCTGAAATGGTATTTTTTATGTATAAAATCAATCAATTTAGATCATAATATTACATTCGCTCCAGTATCTTCCAGTGATAACCACCGGTTACCTTCAACTATATAAAATGTAAGTAAGTAAGTACTACTAATTTTACTGAATTTACTAATGTACTAATCGCTACCCAGCTACGGACCTGGTTTCTGCCTGCCGGCTGGTGTATTGGTTAGCCTTAATTTCATCGCATAGATGTTAGAATTTTGAGCGTAAACCATATAATTTTATGTAATAACATTATAGGGAATTTCATGAACTAAAGACATGTCTATAAATTATTCCACTGAGCCATGTATTTTTCTCACAATTTAAAGAAAACTTCGAAATTAATGTTATTTTGTGGTTATCCGATTCAACTAACATCAAACGTATCGCTATTATGAACCTTATTTGTTGCCGCGATGCGTTATTGTCAATTACCGAAACTTAAGTCATAGTTATTAGTTACAAAATTAATCTTTATGTGTTCCATTTCAGGTCTGACTCCGATTCAGAATACCGGTCACAGTCCGCAACTGTAGCCGAGCCGAAGCCGCAACCAAAGAAGAAGGTGTCGAAGCGCAAAGCTTCCGAGAGCACCACACCGTCCGTACCGAAGTCAAGGTAATTTTGTGTTACTGCTTTTACCTTTAGGTGCTTGTTGTGTATGTTATGTCAATTAAAATGTTATACACCGATAAACGTTGGTTAGTGGATTTAGAACTGCAACGAAGAGAGCTCTGAAATCAATTTCCAATTATATTCCTTGTAGGAATGTTTACAGTTAGTTCATGAGATATTTAAATTATTATAACAGAACATCATGCTTTCTATCCCCGTAGGGTTCAACAGAGGAGTAATGAATGAGGTGTAAATTGTTTACAGTAAAAGGCGCAGCTTGAGCTCGGACCTCTTTGGTTTGGAGGACTACGTCCCCACCAAAACCTCAGTTGCGGACTTCGGTTCGTCACTCATCAGCCGTGTTGCCAACGGTAAAGTGCGGCGAACGGCAGACGTATCCGGGGACTTCTACGTGGAGGTTAAAGTCTACAACAAGGCTGAAGTTGCCTCCACCCCAAAAGAGGAGCGGTGGAAGAAAGCCTCGGTGGCACTAAAAGTGCAGCTTAACCGGAACACGCCGCAGTGGGACGGGTTACAAGTTTTTATGAGACGGACTCATGAGTTTTTTGATAACTCTGAGCCTGTCTTTTATAGCGATAATATTAGTTTAAAATAAATATTTAAGTTGTTGGGGCACCAGATGTTTTTGTATTTCTGCGAGCGTAAATCATAATCGTAAAAATAATACATTGCAACATCTAATAGTAAGTTTAAAACTATTATATTTTAAAATGCCGTTCTGTACTGTTTGTAACACATCTGTTGAGCGCAGTCACTGGACAGGTCACCTACGTAGTACTAATCATAAAAACAAAACTATTTCGCATTTTTGCGAAGGTGTTGAAATAATACATTCTGCATTTCGTAATCGTATAGCTTCTTATAGAATTGTCGCTCCGTCTGAGAATAGTTCTCTACAACCATTTCTTATTAATATTTGGGACAAAATTAAAACGTTAATTAATATTTCTCTTAAAGAACATACTTGTCTAAAAGTTAATTTCGAATTTTTTGCTTTATTTTTAATGTTTAAAAATGATTCTCAGGAGATGAAATCATTTGCCACAAAAAACTTTACTCTGCATCAGAATTATGAAATTGATTCATTATTAACTCAAGTAAAAAACATTTTATCAAAAAAGATAGAAGAATTTCAGGACCGAGACAGTGGATGGACGTTCTTGAGCAGTTCTCATTTGGAAGTCAATGTTAACAAATATCAACCGTTGCATGGTTCAGGCTTTATCGAATTGCCTTCTGCAATAAAATCGAAAAGAGCATGTGTTAATATCCACAATAATGACGAGTATTGTTTTTTGTGGTCTGTTGTTGCTGCTTTATATCCAGCTAAAAGTCATCCTGAAAGAGTATCTTCTTACCCTGATTTTCGTAACGTGTTAAATGTAAAGGATATGTCATTTCCAGTGAATTTCTCAGATATTGCGCGGTTCGAAGTGAATAACCCCGAAATTTGCATTTACATTAATGGTTTAAAAAATAATACCGTCGTAGGACCGTTTTACAAACCAAAAGCCTTGAACGGAAAGGTGATTCATTTACTTTATTTAGAAAGAGATAATTTGTCACATTACTGTCTCATTAAAGACTTGCCGCGACTTGTTAAAAATCAAATAACAAAACACCACAGTAAACTGTACTTTTGTGATGCTTGTCTAATGTTTTTTAATTCATGCGATGATCTTAGTTCACATAGTTGTGGAGGTGTTGTCACTGAACTACCTCCAAAGGGTTCTTTCATACAGTTTAAAAATTATAATAGATTAGAATAGATTATCCATTTGTTATATACGCAGATTTTGAAACAATGCTAAAACGGTATGAATCTTGTGACCCTGACCCCACTAAGGCGAGTACAGTAACGCGACAGCGACATGTGCCTATAGCTTTCGCTTATCATATTACGTGTACGCTAGACGAAAGCCACAATCGTTACGTTTCTTATCGCGGTTCGGATTGTGTATCAAATTTTGTGAAGTTTATCTGTAAAGATGCACAAAAAATTTACGATATTGTAAAAAATAATGTTCCTATGATTTGTTCAAATGAAAATGCTCGCGACTTTGAAAACGCGTTGACATGTCATATTTGTGAACACTTCTTGTTCGGCGATAGGGTTCGCAATCATTGTCACTTGACTGGTAAATATCGCGGCGTAGCTCATAGTTATTGTAACATACAATACAAACTACCATCATTTTTGCCAGTATTTTTTCATAATTTGTCTGGATACGATTGCCATCTTTTCATAAAAGAATTAGGTGAAGCTCCTGGATCTATAACCGTTTATCTGAACTGGCTATAAAAGTATCCATACAATTTTTAAGATTAATCTGAATTGGCTACTTTTATGCCCCGACGCCATTTTTTTTTAGTTTAAAAAAATTAAGTAAATTGGACATAAGTCCAATTTCCTTAATTTTTTTACGTAACAATACTTCCATGCAATAATCTGTGGGGTCTTGAAATTCCGCTCACTGTGGTATATGACAATACTAGACGAGAATATCAGGAACATTTATTTATCTGTATCCTTTTTCTGTCAATCAATCATGTCGTTCATAAGACAATAAAGCAATATTAATAGCTGGTAATGTGGAAGTTTTAATTGTATTATTATAAAACGACGAAAACTTGGAAAATAAATGAATCATCGAGATTAAAACTAATAAGTAAAACTTAAAACAAAATAAATCGCAAAATTGTGTGTTTGTGTCAGCAGTCCCTACAGCGCTACAGTTCTTACGATTTTGAGCGCCCCCCTCCAAGTGTCGTATCTGATATAGAGCTGGGAAGGGAGTGTCCCTTCTGTACGTAGTACTATTAAGTATTCTGTGCTATTCAGAATTTTTATGTTCTTGTTCGGAAACCGGCTTGTTCGGAAACCGGCTTGTTCGGAAACCGGCTTGTTCGGAAACCGGCTTGTTCGGGAGGCTGGAAGTCGTCAAACATGCGCGCGAGACGATTCGTGATGACTTTTGAAAACAACTTGCAGCCGGGCATTGTCGCCCTTTTTGGAGAGTTTGGACCTCTGCACCATGCCTGTGGCGTTTTACCCTCGATTATGACGGAACTAAAGGCCCTTAAGTACCGGTTTTCCAAGGCAAGGCAAGGGCCTTAGCCCTTGCCTTAAGTACCGGTTTTCCACCCCCTGATCGCTAAGATCGCCCCCCTGCCGAACTTAGCCCCCTGCCGAACTTAGCCCCCCTTCCGAACTTAGCCCCCCTGCCGAACTTAGCCCCCTGCCGAACTTAGCCCCCTGAGCCCCCCGGCCGAACTTAGCCCCCCTGCCGAACTTAGCCCCCTGCCGAACTTAGCCCCCCTGCCGAACTTAGCCCCCCTGCCGAACTTAGCCCCCCCGCCGAACTTCTCCCCGCCGAACTTCTCCCCGCCGAACTTCTCCCCGCCGCGCTTCTCCCCGCCGAACTTCTCCCCGCCGCGCTTCTCCCCGCCGAACTTCTCCCCGCCGCGCTTCTCCCCGCCGAACTTCTCCCCGCCGAACTTCTCCCCGCCGAACTTCTCCCCGCCGCGCTTCTCCCCGCCGAACTTCTCCCCGCCGCGCTTCTCCCCGCCGAACTTCTCCCCGCCGCGCTTCTCCCCGCCGAACTTCTCCCCGCCGCGCTTCTCCCCGCCGAACTTCTACCCGCCGCGCTTCTCCCCGCCGAACTTCTCCCCGCCGAACTTCTCCCCACCGCGCTTCTCCCCGCCGAACTTCTCCCCGCCGCGTTTCTCCCCGCCGAACTTCTCCCCGCCGCGCTTCTCCCCGCCGCGCTTCTCCCCGCCGAACTTCTCCCCGCCGCGCTTCTCCCCGCCGCGCTTCTCCCCGCCGAACTTCTCCCCGCCGAACTTCTCCCCGCCGAACTTCTCCCCGCCGCGCTTCTCCCCGCCGAACTTCTCCCCGCCGAGCTTCTCCCCGCCGAACTTCTCCCCGCCGCGCTTCTCCCCGCCGCGCTTCTCCCCGCCGAACTTCTCCCCGCCGCGCTTCTCCCCGCCGAACATCTCCCCGCCGAACTTCTCCCCGCCGAACTTCTCCCCGCCGCGCTTCTCCCCGCCGAACTTCTCCCCGCCGAGCTTCTCCCCGCCGAACTTCTCCCCGCCGCGCTTCTCCCCGCCGAACTTCTCCCCGCCGCGCTTCTCCCCGCCGGGGAGAAGGGGGAGAAGTTCGCCGGGGAGAAGGGGGAGAAGTTCGCCGGGGAGAAGGGGGAGAAGTTCGCCGGGGAGAAGGGGGAGAAGTTCGGAGGGGAGAAGTTCGGCGGAGAAGTTCGGCGGGGAGAAGTTCGGCGGGGAGAAGTTCGGCGGGGAGAAGCGCGGCGGGGAGAAGTTCGGCGGGGAGAAGCGCGGCGGGGAGAAGCGCGGCGGGGAGAAGTTCGGCGGGGAGAAGCGCGGCTGGGAGAAGTTCGGCGGGGAGAAGTTCGGCTGGGAGAAGCGCGGCGGGGAGAAGTTCGGCGGGGAGAAGCGCGGCGGGGAGAACTTCGGCGGGGAGAAGCGCGGCGGGGAGAACTTCGGCGGGGAGAAGTTCCGCGGGGAGAGTTCGGCGGGGAGAAGTTCAGTTCGGCAGGGGGGCTAAGTTCGGCAGGGGGGCTCAGGGGGCTAAGTTCGGCAGGGGGGGCTCAGGGGGCTAAGTTCGGCAGGGGGCTAAGTTCGGCAGGGGGGCTAAGTTCGGCAGGGGGCCTTAAGGGCCTTGGAAAACCGGTACTTTAAGGGCCTTTAGTTCCGTCATAATCGAGGGTAAAACGCCACAGGCATGGTGCAGAGGTCCAAACTCTCCAAAAAGGGCGACAATGCCCGGCTGCAAGTTGTTTTCAAAAGTCATCACGAATCGTCTCGCGCGCATGTTTGACGACTTCCAGCCTCCCGAACAAGCCGGTTTCCGAACAAGCCGGTTTCCGAACAAGCCGGTTTCCGAACAAGCCGGTTTCCGAAGAAGAACATAACAAGGTTATTTAGCACAGAATACTTAATAGTACTACGTACAGAAGGGACACTCCCTTCCCCGCTCTATAGCGCCCCGCCACTTGGAGGGGGGCGCTCAAAATCGTAAGAACGCTGTAGGGACTGCTGACACAAACACACAATTTTGCGATTTATTTTGTTTTAAGTTTTACTTATTAGTTTTAATCTCGATGATTCATTTATTTTCCAAGTTTTCGTCGTTTTATAATAATACAATTAAAACTTCCACATTACCAGCTATTAATATTGTCTTATGAACGACATGATTGATTGACAGAAAAAGGATACAGATAAATAAATGTTCCTGATATTCTCGTCTAGTATTGTCATATACCACAGTGAGCGGAATTTCAAGACCCCACAGATTATTGCATGGAAGTATTATGTGTTACGTAAAAAAATTAAGTAAATTGGACATAATTAAAATAACTAAAAAAAAATGGCGTCGGGGCATAAAAGTAGCCAATTCAGATTAATCTTAAAAATTGTATGGATACTTTTATAGCCAGTTCAGATAAACGGATAAAAGTGATACCTAAAACAAAAGAAAACTATATTTCTTTCACTAAGTTTATTCCGATTGCTACCGGGGAAAGCATCCAAGTTCGGTTTGTAGATTCTTTCAAGTTTTTAGGAACTAGCTTAGAAAAGTTGGTTAGTACAATGAAAAAACAAGACTTTAAACAATTAAAATCTTATTTCCCTAATAAAAAACAATTTAACCTACTCACTCGTAAAGGAGTGTATCCATATGACTATATGTCTCAATGGGAACGTTATGAAGAAACGTGTTTATCCTCAAAAAAATATTTTTTTAACTATTTAACAAATGACGCAATTACCGACGAAGACTATGAACACGCTCGGTCTGTTTGGTCAGTATTTAATATTCAAAACATGGGTATGTACACAGATTTGTATCTCAAAACAGATGTTTTGTTGTTAACAGATGTATTTGAAAATTTTCGAAAAACTTGTAAACTACATTACAATCTCGATCCCGCGTTTTATCTTACAGCACCAAGTCTATCTTTTGATGCAATGCTTTTAAAAACAGGAGTTCAATTAGAATTGATTAGTGATGTTGAAATTTTTAGAATGATACAAAAAGGTATTCGAGGAGGTGTTTGTATGTGTTCCAAAAGACATGTCAAAGCCAATCATAAATATTTAGATACTTATGATCCAGCCCGTCCTAATTCATTTATCATTTATTTAGATTGTAACAATTTATACGGTTATAGCATGTGCCAATCCTTACCCTATTCGGATTTTAGATTTATGAATAGACAAGAAATAGATTTTTTACAATTGAACTTAGCAGAAATTAGTGATACTGCAGAAAACGGTTACAGGAAACGGTCCTTGAAGTTGATTTAATATATCCGGAGAATTTGCACATGGAACACAATGACTTTCCCTTTTGTCCAGAAAAATGCTTACCACCGGGCGGTAAGAATAAAAAGCTAATACCAAATTTGTATGATAAATATTACTATGTTATTCATTACGTACATTTAAAAAAATGTTTACAGCACGGTTTAGTATTGAGAAGAATCCATCGCGCTATTATATTTAAACAAAGTAGTTTTTTAAAGCAATATATTGATATTAACACCCCGTTACGTCAAAAACCAGAGTCAACGTTTGAACAAGACTTTTTCAAATTATTGAATAATAGTATTTTTGGAAAGACCCTAGAAAATAATGAACACCGAATAGACGTTAAGTTAGTAAACAAGTGGTGTGACTCGAACAATAAAACAAAAAAGACTACTTGTGCTGAAAAATTGATAGCCAGCCCATATTTTCATAGCGTCTCTGTATTTTCTGATGATCTAGTAGCCATCCAAATGAAACCTGTGCGTATTATACTTGATAAACCAATTTACATAGGGTTTGCAGTATTAGAATTATCTAAGGCTCACATGTACAACTTTCACTACTCCATCATTAAACCTTTTTATGGTAACCGAATAGAATTATGCTATACTGACACAGATAGTCTAGTATATGATGTACAGAGTAATGATGTTTATAAAGACTTTAAGCTCCATTTTCTAAAATATTTTGATACCAGCAATTATGACTGTAACAATGACTATAACTTACCAATTATTAATAAGAAGGTTCCAGGACTGTTTAAGGATGAAATGGGTGGTGACATTATCAAAGAATTCGTAGGACTGCGCTCAAAGCTTTATTGTATTAAAACGTTAAACAAAACAATTAAAAAGGCAAAAGGTACAAAAAAAATTATTACCAAAAATTTTAATATGTTAGATTATAAAAATGTTTTATATGATTGCAATGTTATTCGTAAAAAAAAATGTATTGTTTAAATCAATAAAACACGAAATATTTACTCAGGACTTAAATCAAGCAATGATGATAAACGATTGCTATCGTTTGATAAAGTTTCTACTTTAGCCTGGGGTAACGCAAGTATATTTAAGTAATACATATTTTAACATGTTTTTTATTGATTGTGAATGGTAAAACTTATGACGTCCTAAATGGAAAGTTAGATAATTTTTCAACCTACCTACTGTCTTACTTACTATTATAAAAAGTCTGTAAGGGTGGGTGGATGGATGTTTGTTACTCTTTTAAAATGTGAAATAAGTAGTATTGCTGTGTAATTTAATTCAAATAGTATCGATAGAAGTTTCTTTTGAACCTGGTTTTATTATGTATACAATTCTAAATTGTGTGTATTCTTGGTGTCCCTTTTACTAGTTAGAGCTAAACAGTGTAGGTATATATCTATTATGTGCCTACAAAGTATAAAGTTGAATAAATTAAATTGTGTATATTCATTACATACATCTGTTTCATTTCTGTTCCTGATGACAAAGCACACAGCGCTCGCCGCGTGTCGATACAGGTTCCAACTTGATAAAATATGTACCTAATGTCCAGTTTTGATGACAAAGCACTCATGAGTCGAGGTTCACACGCGCGGTGTAGAATTTAACACCGATCAGGTGCTCATCAGATTGAACTTGTTGAAACATGAAATTGATTCACATCGCAAGGTTTTATGGAGTTTGCATTTCAGAATAATATGATTAGTACATACAGCACAAGGCAGTCAGCCGGACTGGTCACATCACGTCACTTAAAAACGAAACAAATTGTAAGTATTGCACAAGCGTATAAGTACTTATAAAATTATGTCTTATTTATGTGTTTGATATAATTATTAATAATTATAATTTTCTTTGTTTCAGATCATCAATAATGTGTGATTCTCCAGATATTATTGACTTCTCACAATACGGTCAAGGTTTTCCGACTCCGAGTTTAAGCTGGCATATCCCAGAGCAACAAAGACCTGAACCAACCAACAAAAAGCCTAGAACAAGACGGGAGGGTTTAAAACGGAAGGCACCTGCTGAACATTCTATAAGTCAATCGTCGTTCGTTATAAACAACGAAAAGAAAAAAGGTTTACGACTGATCCAGATACAAGTGTTAGACATCAGTGAGCGTCAAGAAGCAAGTGCTGCAAGTTCAAGTGACAATGAGAACGTGTTATTAAGTGCACAATATGTAGTTAGTGAACCGGTGGACAATGTTATGGAAGAGACACAATCATTGATACATAAAATTTCAAAGAAACTTTGTGGTGATGATTATTATTAGTAAGTAACAAATGTATCTACCTAGTTGTATATTCAGTAGAAATAAATAATTAGTTTAATATTGGTATTATAAATTCATTTGTTAATTTGTTAGTGTAATAAAATGATTCCACATAGATCATCACAATCTGTAAATAAAAATAAAATAATAAGAAAACTTTAAGCCCTTAGTTAGGTTCTTAGTTAAGGTTTTTAGTTAATATGTAAGTTTAATGTAATAAAAAAAAAAATATATAAACAAAAAATATCAAAGGTGTAAGTTTTATTGTAATTAGAGAGAATAAGTTAGAAGAAATAAAATAATTTATTTGATAATGTAGTAGTGTATTAAAATTCTCAAATACTTCATAGTTCATAGTAGATAAGTTTCATGTACATACATAAAATATTAAATAACAAGGCCAAGTGTATTTAGTTTGTAATTGAAGTGAATGTAAATGTTTTGTGATTGTTTTTAACGAGAAAACTAAATAAATAATATATTTATAATTTAAATTATCTTTTATTAACATTATAAACATACTCCCACTTTAAATTAGCTCTAAAGAAATGTTCTCATTATGTTATGTTTTAATTATGCTTTCAATATTTTAAAATTAATAGAATACTTACTCAATTAAATTCATTTTATTAGAGCTAATTTTAAGTTTGTTATGTAGTTTACCCGGATTATATTAAATAAAACAACCTCATATACATAATCATTTTTTTATTAACTGAACATTACAAAATAATTTTAAATAGATTAATGAACATTAATTTTAAATAGATTAAATATAGACATATTATTATCAAAATACCATTTCTTAATACATATAGCATTATTCAAAGCACAGTTTAGTCTATGATTTACACAGTTAAATTCAGTATCATTTTTACAATATTTCTTTTTTAATGTTGCAAAATTAGGGCACCCTTTTTCACCTATATCTATCACTTCACAGTTAACACATAAGTCTTTGATCCACTGAATTTTTTCTAAACCCTTCGTAATAATTTTTTATTTTCTAAATATGGTAAAATGATGCTATGAAATTCTTTATAGTCTACGTAGCCCTCACTCCAGTAAATTCCTCTATTTCTTTCTAACCACCTCACTTGCTTCTTTTCTTCTTTAGTAAGGGAATGGAATGAATGCGGCGGTTTTACCAGGAACGTCTGTGTATGTTCTTGATTTACAACCGCCACTTCTTTCACGATAAAATTATTTTTGTAATCTTTAAATCCTTGGATTTCTACGATGATGGTATCCAGCTTCATGATATCTTCTTCACGATGTTACTTAAAGGTTTGTATTCAACAATGCAATCGTTGAGAATGAGACAGTATGCTGTGGTTTGATCTGGTATTTCCAAATCAGTCTCGATTTCTACTCTCACATCTACAACTGGACCGGTCTTCAAGTTATCAGCTTGTCTAGAGCAATCAATGATGAACAGCGGAGCCAAATCTTTAAATTGTTTCTCGCTTAATAATGGCTCTGGTCGACGTCCGTAATACGACTGTTGAAATCTGGTATATTGCTCGTATAATAAAGCGATTCTGTTATTAGCAAAACTCGCATTTAGGTTTTCATACGGGAAGTAAACTGAATTGAGGTACACTTTAATGTCACGAACATAGCAGTGATCGAACTGAGACATGTCAGAACTTGCATTGCTCTTTCTATTTGTCTGAAGACCAATAATAACATATCTTGGTTTTTCTATTTGGGATGAAGTTTTGATAGACCAGGTATGCTTTGTAGTTTTAGGCAAAGCTGGATATTCGTAGAGGTCCCAGTTCCTGTATATGATTTGAAGTGGTCGATCTTTTTCTAATAGTTTTAACAAACTAATTTTTTCTTTGTCTGATACTTTAACATGTGGTACACGCCATATGATTTTGTTGATCTGAACGTCATCCACTATTTCTCCTGTGTTAAGTTTTACAGCATTCAAATTAGTGTTACTTCGCAACAATACCAATTCGTGTCTACTATTTATTACGACTTTTTTAAAATCTTCAGCGAAACCTAAAATATTACGGAGTGGTATAGAGGCAGAAAATCTTCCCCCATTAATATTTTTTATACCATCAATATTCCAACCCCAGGCATTAGACATCTTTGATTCACTCTCATTCATTGATATGAGCGATTTTATAGTTGTAGTTATTCCAGCATTTTTAATTTTATCAATCTCCACTCCGTTTAGCTCATACCTAATATCTTGGAACAAGTACATTAGGGCATTGTTAGTAAAATTGACACTAGTAACCTTGTCCTTCGTGTCTTTTTTGCTAACGATAATAGTTCCTTCCAAATATAGAGTGCTCGCTGATGGTAGTATGTACAAGTCTTGTTGGTTGATAGGTATGCGTATTTCATCGTTCCTGTTGAAACTCGTTACATAAGGTTTGTACGAATGAAATTCGATTCCTTCTATACTGTTGTCGTAAGTCGGAGTGGATAAAACGTCTTAATTATTCATTTTAACAATCCGATCGCTCTGAGAAATATCTTATTGTCTTTAGTTAATTTTATTTTGCTCTTAGAACGACGTCTTATTTGGTAGGCAGCTTGAGTAGAACTGGTATTTTTAATTTGATGAGACACATATTTATTGTAGTCAATCATTTTTTCTTCTAAGATGTAAATACAGCTGCACTTCTTCACCACGCAAATTAATTAAACGATTGTTTATATCTAGTAGTCGGATATGTATGCAGCTTATGCTGTTTCGATTGATTGGAAAATATATTGCGTTCTTCGGGATTTCTACGATTCTGTATCCAGGTGGTACGTTGAGTGCGAATTCGTGAATTATGTGACTTGGTTCACCGTTTATGTAAGAGCCGCTCACAATGTCACATTCGATCCTTACCACTGTCGTAGGTAAAATTTTGACAGGATGCTGTGACACATGCCATTTATTTGCTTTCAGAACCTGCTTATCAAATCCTAACAGTCTACTGAAAGAGTTTTCTTTCTTAAAATTAATGTCTTTTGAACAGTATATGACAGTTTTTAAAGTATTGTTATTACATTGTAATTTGATTGAGGCATCTTTTATTTCGGATTTTAAATAATCGTAAATATCTTGCAATTCGTAGGTGCCTTCCGGTATTTCAATAACATCGTTTGAGCCATAATAATACTTGTTATTACTTTTATCAATATTTGGTATAGAATTAAATGTTGAAAAATGCAAGCACTCATATTCTCCATTGAGTTGCAACGTATTAGGATAGTATGTAGATAAAATTGATGAGTTTCCAGTTATTGACAAAGTGAGTGACATCTTGCAAATGAATGAAATAAAATAAAAGCATTCATTTTATATATTTTTATTCCAAAAAGTTCTTAGATATTTTAAACATAAATGACCACAGTTTACAGTATTAAATTTTTGATATCTTGTGTAGTTATATGAAACTTTATAATTCTTAAAATATCGTACCAGTTCTAATGGAGGTTTTAAATTTCCATAGCTATCAAAATACTCACAATAGTCATATACTTTTACATAAGCTACCCAATGCGTTCCTTCATTTTTAGAATCGTCTAAGTTAACAATACCACATTCCATACGTTTCGGCTTCCTTGGTAATTGATCTTTCATATATACTCCTCGGAAATATGGGATGTCTCTTGCATAGTATTGGATGTCTACATTAGTTAGTGCGCGATTTGGTAGCTTCTTGTTCAGTTTTTTGTTGATTTTATAAACAATCCTTTACCGTTTTTATAAGGCTTTATGTATAAACCCTTGCCCACTGCTAAACCCTCCATAGTTCTATTGTGTCGTTCTGTCTCTCGCAAATTTTGTTGAGCTGATTTGTAATCATTTACCGTTTTTGCAATGCCAGCCGCACCACCAGCTAAAGCTCCTAAAGCTGATAAGCCAGCAAAAATTGGAATTAAAGGTATAACTCCACCAGTCTTCGGTATGGGGATCACTCTCGGCACTTTGATTTGATGTAATTTGGGGCATAACTTTTTTGCAGCTAAGTAAGCGAAGTTTATTAAAGACTTACTATCCTTGGGTTTTAGCTTTTTTATTTTAGATTTTATTTTTGATACTAAACTCTTAAATGTTTTGGCACCAGAACCAGATTTCAATTTGGCTTTCATGACTTTGCTTACTAACCATGAGCTTAATTTTTCACCTTTTCCCGCATCTTTTGATTTGAGTCTATGTTTAGCCATGTTCAATAGTTGTAAGTCGGCTTTATGACGATTAGGTAAATCTGTATGATTTTCATATGCTATATCGTGGTGCATACAAGCTTCGTCTAGTTTATTCACACCTCGATCACCTCGCAACAAACGTTTATGAAGTTTAGTTCCTGGTCCGCAATAATTGTATCCAGGCAAATGAGCTTCGAACGGTAGGTTATTAATTATACTGTTAACTAGTCCACCACCTTGCATTACTTAAATTATAATGATACAAATATAACAAAGTACTTCTTTTATATCTCAATTTATTAATGCAGATTTATCAATCCAACTGTTTTCATCATTACTGAGACCTAACCATTTAACGAATAGTTTCTTTCCTTTCTTTTTTAAGTATTTTTTCTACTAAATAAACACCAGGATAGTTCGATTTTTGAAGTTCTTGGTTTCTTGATTTTGTTCGTAAAAAGTTCCTAATATATCTTGCTTTCTTTGATCTTCTATGTGATATGTTACTGGTATAGTTTTATTAATCCTTTTTATTGTGAAGAGTTCAGTTGACCAGTTAGGAGTATAACCTTTCTCGAAATTGTGTTTGTATTTACTGATACGAACACAATCACCTTTTTTAAATTTAGGTTTCCACTGGAGGGATACATGATTACATATATTTTTTATATTTTCTTTTACGATTGCTTCATTAGATTTATTCACATCAATAGGTTTAACTTTAATTGTACGATGTTTTGTGTTGTTATACGTATTAAATAAATCTTCTAAGGGTGATCCTAACCACTTATAATTTCCAATGAGACTAAAATATTTATACAAATTATTTTTAACAGTTTTAATTAGTCGTTCTACAATTGAAGCTTTTTTAGTAGAGAACGATGAGTAATGGTTAATGTTGTACTTCTTCATTAGCGTTTGAAATGTGTTGTTATAAAACTCTGTGCCCATATCTGTTTGTAAATTAACAGGATTTTTATTGCTGCTTAGTAGTATTCGTTCAAACGCTCGAGTTACTTCAGATTTATTTTTAGACTTTAACGGTTCTGCCCATGCATACTTTGAGAAGCAGTCAATCACCACTAAAATGAAATTGTAACCTTTATTATACTTTCTTAGGTTTTGCATGTCCATTAGATCTGCTTGCCATAAATCATCGATCCCTTTGAGAATAACAGAACGTCGAAGAAAGTTTCTTCGTGCCGCTTTGTGTATTTCATTTACTATTTGTTGTTTTGCCATTATTGAGATTTTTAAGTAATTTATCTATATCTGCTTTGGTGTAAAACTTCTCTTCCAAATGAATCAAAACCTCAGGCTCCTTTGCTTTTAAAGTAGACTGAACAGTCTTCTGTGCATCTAATATGATTTGAGCACGCAATGAAGCAATCAGTTTATTAAATTGTTTTATCGTATCAGCACTCATTCGATCTACATAATCCTTGTTCACAGCATCGTCTGCTTCTAATGGAGGTTTAATTCCTCTCAATCTAGATGACTTTAAATCAAAATCTCCATTTTCTGATTTTAACAACGCGTTATCATTGAAATTAATCAGTTCTGACAATCGCATTCTTTTATGAATTAAATGTCCAAATTTATCAATATTCATGTTTCAGGTGTACTATATGTAAAGGCTGATGATCAACTGAACAATAGTCAATTTTACACCTATTTATTTATAAGTTTACTTTCACGTAATTCTTCAATAATGGATATTATTTCATTATCTAATCCTGTGTTACCAGCATCTCGAGATGCTATTAATAACTTTAACCTTTCCACCAATTCATTAGGATTATCCCAATATACTAAATCTATGTTTTTTTTCCAGATTTTTGTTAATGGTAGTCCTTTTCCTTTTGAATGATTACCCTGAACAGTACTTTGCAGTTTAAAAAGAGGTTTAATAACTTGTAAATATTTTTGTCCCTTATTACTTTTTATTGGTTTACTTGGGTCATTATCACGACGATGTGCGTTTGTATCAAGTAACATTTTCTTATAATATTGCAAGTCATCTTCAGTAATCAGACTTAAATCAATATCTTTCTTAAGCAGTAGTTGTTTTAAACCAGGCGTATGTCTGTATTTATGACCAGCCACGATGATATAATGATCGTCGATTGTTATGTGAGCAGAACCTAACATCAATTTTCCGCGTTCTACTCTAACACCAAATGGAATGTCTGTTAATGCTTCTGAAGACACTGACCAGGATGATGTATCGCGACCTTCACTTTTTTCAACTGATTTATACGAAGATTCACTGCTGGTATCAGACTCGTCTACATCACTACCAGTTGCAACTTTTTGCAAAGTTTCGTCTATAAACAGATCTTTAGATTCTTCATCTTCATTACTATGCAGCAAAGGAGTTTGCATACTAGCTGTAGCAATTTGGTTGAGAGGCTCTGTTACAGGTTTAAAAACTGTTTCCAAGGCTTGCTTACGCTCATTCTCAATATCTCGCATTTTTCGCACCTTCTTCTTTACAGCTGCTGCAGCATCAACAATTTGCCTCTTTAAAGATTTTTCCATAATCGATGAATAGATTGTAACCGGTTAAGCTCTGTTTGGAGAGTAATAATGTCGCACAGGTAAAGCTCTTATATATGTGTTCGTGTTCTTAGTCAAAAACTACAAACGTATCAAATTTACTTCTATAACATCCTTTGTTTTTGGAACAATCTTTATTAATTACAACATAATTGAAAGGTACACTCCATATTTTTGAACACGTTTCACGGAATTCAATCCAAGTCATATCAGTGTTGACATGTTCATCGTAAACATGTCTCATATTTCTTTCATCTGGCTTAAAAAGTACGATTAGGTTCGCGTTGTCTCTTACTAACTGCTTAGGAATTTTACTATATGTCTGATTTAGATAAAAACAATCGATGAACTTGTGTCTTCCCATTGCAAAATAATCCCGCATGCTACTTTGATTTTCACAAGCAACATCGTCAAATACAATCACAGAATTCGGTTTTGCGTCCTGAACACTTAGTACTTGCTCATTTTCATGATATTTCTGAAATGACGTGTCTGGTACCCGTTGCAAAAGTTTTTCTAAAAATACGTACTTGGGTTGTTGCAAGGTTTTTGAATAAACATAAACATTTTGAAACCTTAAACCATTCTCGTGTATAAGGAGACCAATTAATAAATTAGTTTTTCCACAATTTGATGGTCCGCAAATGATGCATCGTACCGTTTTAGGTAATAATTTTCCATGCCGAAAACCAGTCTCCTGAGAGTGAACACAAAGTTCGTTTACATGTAACGATTGTGGTTGTTTTACAAATTTCATGACGACTGTTAATGCGGTTTTATTAATAATGAATAAATTAACGTATTACATTGACATTTATAACTCATTGTCGCTAACTCGAGCAAATGTACGACTCTCACCATAGCTGTCCTTCAATATAAGATAGCGATTGTTTGATTTTAACCAATCAAGCATCTGCTGGTAGAACAAATCTTCGGTTTGGGCTGTATACGAGTCCTGGTATTTTGATGAACCGTTATCTGTATTTTTCTGTCCAGTTTGCAAATCTTGAATAAATATAATCTCGCCGCTAGAATTCCTCATAATAAGTTTACAAATATCTTTAATATCAGATTTCTCTATGCATTGTAGTTAACTTGGTTGAAATGTATTTAAATCTATGATATGAAATACAACCTTCTTACTACAATAGTAAGAATCGAATGTGGTGTTAAATTACGGCGAACAATTATTTATAAAAGTTGTTTTCTTTCACTGCGTCTACTCTAGGATATTATTGGGCATTGTCATACTCCACCTTCCGTTTCAACGCGTGGAATAGACGTCGAACCTGCGTATTTCATTTATATTATTGGGCATTCTACTCTTCGAGAATCTGCAGTACATGATCGAGGTAAGCCATCGGTAAGTAATAATAATGTGCTCAGCCCCTTTAACCGTAAATGTTCGTGTGGAATAGGCGCCAAACCAGTATTAACGCAAACGCAAATTCAGTCGAAGTGAGACGTAGGAACGGTATGTAATAAAACGGAATTGTTGAACGGCGCCCACTCCGTCGGATATTATTGGGCAATCTAATACACTGTGAGTGACGGAGGCGCAGCCGAACGGAACGAAGGTGGATTAGAATGCCCAATAATATCCTATTAACTATATTACGTAAAAAAAAATTAAAATAAAATAAAACAAAAAATTTTAAAAAACCCTACGCAAAACATAAAAGTGATTCAACAATAATAACAGTAAGTCAAAAATAATACCTTTTGTTGAGCCATCAAATGTTTGTTCGTTGAAATGGCGCTACAATGTCGCGGCGGGGTCCCGCTAAGTTTAAAGCAATAACTAAATAGCTAAAATAGCGAACTGATGGTAACTAGATTTGCAACAAGATTTATAACTAGATTAGCAACAAAAATTTGATAATATCGAAGCAAATTGGTCGGAAATGCTGGTAAATTAATAGACAGTGAATGAAATTAAGGGACTTAAGCGGTACCCCGCCGCGACATTATAGCGCCATTTCAACGAACAAACATTTGATGGCTCAACAAAAGGTATTATTTTTGACTTTTTACATAATCGCTTTTATGTTTTGCGTTGGGGGTTTTCTTTACTTGTAAGTACTGTGAGACCTACCTTTTCACAAAATTTCATGATTCTAGGTCAGTAGAAAGTACCCTATAGATTATGATTTACCTGGGCCGAGTCAACAGACAGACGGATAACTACAGGGCCCTTTGTTTCTTTTTGAAATGCGGAACCCTTAAAAATACTTATAACATTGATTTAAGTACGACTGAAATCGGTTCAAATAATACTGATTTTAAACTAACAATATTTTATTTGATTCTGTCATTTGCCAGAGGTTTAAAATTAAATATAGCACAAACTTGACTTTGAACGAAGGTAATGAAACTTTGTCTGAAACAATACCTCAAGCCGCGAGACACTTCCCGAAGCCACAAGCCAAGCCTTTGAGAGGCAATAATAATGCTTTGAGTGTTTATTAGAAATCATGGCCGCACTAATAACATAGACCCTATATTGAAATACCTAGAACGTTTAAAATCAAACAAATTCTTATTTTATGCAGGTACATAAAATAAGAATTTGTTTGATTTTAAAGAGGGCCCCCTGAATGTATCCTTTTTTTTATTATTTCTTCATATTATGTTATTTATATTACTACATCACGTTCTTTGTAAAATACCTAGCTCTTCTTTGTGTCGCATAGTGGTCGCATACTTTACACTTCAAACACTTAAACATTTAAAATAGCAAACAACGCTATAAAATAAAATTCAAAAAGCATTTAATTACCTCGAATATCGCCGAACAGACAAATCAAGTCCTTCAGCTTAAACAAAGCCCTCTCTGTAACATAAGTTGGCAACTTAATAAAATAGCTTTCATCGAACGGAGCTAAGCTCAGTAAGCACACATGATTAATCAAAAGTTCAACTTTCGCCGTTCTAGACGTAATTTTATGGTTCGTAGCAAAAACTCATTGTGCCACACACGGCGAATAAATTGAGCATTAAAGTTGAAACTTTGTGTTTAAAGACTTTGTCATACCTACAGTCGCGAAAATTGAGAATTCGTCAGCCACGCCAAGCTGTTTCGTTTTGTAATTGGTACAACTTTTTATTGCGTTTCGTATTTGATTTCAGACATTTGTACTCAGTTATAATATTTATGAACTTACAATTTATTAATTTACGAGTAAGTAAGCCCGCGACTAATAAAATTCTAATGGCATGAATCGGAATAACTGAACTATGAAATGACGTAAGATTTAATAGAATAGTAACGTCTTCCTCGTGAAATTAAAGCGGAAACGGTAGAATTATTATTATTATTAATTTGTCGATACCTATTATTTTATTATATTAATATTTTAGTTTAGCGCTTGGACCTAACATGTTTATGGGGCATGCGGTGCTAACTTGTAAAAAATTGTTACACAACCCCCGTTTATGATACATAGTGTAAATCATTGCTGGTTGGCCAATAAAGAAAAAAAAAACCTATAATCTAGTCTAATTTGCATTTTGTGATTGTTTGTTAATGTTTTAAATTCAGCACGATTTCTTCAGGTTCATTCCATTCCACATACTTAAAAAAGTATTCACACAATTCGTCGCTACAGTTGCGAAAAGAAATGCACCCCTCGATACGATCCCGGCTCTACTTAAAAGCTTGTGAACGATAAGTCATAAAGGCTTTTATCGGTTTTTACTTTCGAAGTGTAGGCCGCCCTTAGGCTATGTGGAACTACAATCTTCGTAACGTAGCTGGTAATAGATAAATATGATAGTATTGAGCTCAGAGTCCTTGAGACATTGAGATCCTTTAGAGATGCCGTGGACTGCCTCTTAAACATAAATATTTCGTAAAACAAAAAGTATATTCATAATTCTGGATATTTCAACCTAGTCCTATGAAGACTCTCTAAGCACCTAAGTATCACGCATATTAAATGCAGAATTCAAAACCATTTCTGGTTGGATAAACATTCGAAAGCCAATGTTAACGTTGCATCGACTCAAAGCGGTTACTTCATTGATCGCTCAAGCGAAACGAGCTGGCTTCACCAATGCACTTGATACACTGAACTGATTTTATATCGATTGCATTACTTGATTTTATTGTTTATGGCGTATTTTTTATGGCGTCTCTCAGATCAACCAAGGAGGTTGTCGTATCGGTTGCTTAACCGAACTTTCCTGTGGTGTCTTAGGGCGTCGCTGGGGGAGGGCAACAGCTGGATCGGATGTTTCACATTACTTTTGTAAAGCAATAATTAAATAAAGGCAGACGAATCTGTACTCTGTTTACAATTAAATAAAACAATTCCATCCATATCAGAATGGGAATGTAAAGAAATAAACAACGAGTTTTGTCCAGCAGACACAGTGCAATATTGAACTTCGCGAACAATCAAAATGAGCTGAAACTCTACTAAAAGAAATAGCTCTAAAAAAGGATGTATCATATAGGCAAACAAAATAAAATGTACATTGTACATGTTTTAGTAGGCCACACTTATGTTCATATCATAACAAAAGGCGTATTATACCTAACCGTTTTAATACTGGTATTAAAAATACCTCTAACAAAAGAGAAACCTCTATTTTTCCTTAGTCACTGAAGATATGGAAAATAAAAATTTTCAACGAAAAATTTAATTTTGATAAAGCTCAATTTTCCGAGAGACTACTGCGGATTGTCAAACTCAAAGGTAACCACTATTTCATCATTTATTGCTTTCAGAACTCGACAGTGTTTGAATAGAGACTCTCCTAGCTGTTACTAAGAATTTATTATTAGTTGTGAATAAGCTAATTGTGGACTGTAAATAACCTATAGCAAAATATGAAAATATATTTATTGACGATCTGTCCAATCCCCGGTGGGAGTATTGAAAAATACAGGGTGACAATACTTTGTATAGGTAGGTACTGAGTTTTTTCCACACAAGTAATATTATTCTTGTATTCCACCTATGTTTTACAAATAAGCATATTTGTATTCGTACCCTTTTAAATTATGATAATGAGACCTATTATGGTATACACGCCTTAGATAGGCACCTTAGCTGAAACTTTATAGTAATTTGTTAAGTATTTTCGAAAATACCCAAAATTCTTTAGGTAGGTACTTAGATACTTTTATAACCACTACTAGAATCGGTTGTAATAAAATTTCCAATTAAGCCTACATTTTGTAGCGGGGTCTACGACGCTACGAATGTGCTACGATATAAATCTTTTTGTATGCTGAATATCGGTCGCCTATTTTTATACAATCGTTTATCTGAAAGTCAAATTTATGTTTTCCTACATTCTATTCTAGACCAATTATTTGTTAATAAAACAGCACCTGAAAAAGATTGAAAGAGTTAGAGCTTATAACGTAATAAACCCTACATAACAAAATAATAATTTTGCTTCAATGGCCTTTCAAAATCGATCAACATTAGTGATGTACTCGTACATTACATTATCCCTTTCACCTTTTCCATCAAAACGAAAAAAAGAACAGAAAATACGAGAAAGCGAGCGGTAATTTCGTAATTATCTGCTATACCCACGGGCTATACCCTTATTAGTGGAAACTAAAAAGGAAGACGTAAATAGAGCCGACTTGAAAACATTAGTGTGTCGATACTACAAAGCAATAGGCGATTACGGACACAAAATAAATGAAATTAACAAACCTTTTAGTAACAGCTAATGTTTATTCTGTTTCTTAAATAACCGGTTCTGTCTTAAATTAATTATTGAAAGTAGTCACGTTTTTAGTTTATCAAAGTTTCAATGATGACATTACATTTCAATTATTCTAATCAATTAAGAATTATGAACAAACAAGTAAATCCATTAAATTAATCAAGAAAAAAGGACCTTTAGATAAAAATGACGAGTACCTACCTATGCACGGTACTCGATTAAAATCCAAATAATTCCAAATCGTTCACATTGCAAAAACTGTACCTACTAACTAGATAGGTAGATATTTATCGTTTACATTTGGTCCAGGGTACAATACGTAATTATTGTGGGTTTATGGAGCAGTGTCACAGTATAAATATTAGTACTACCGTACAGTACTTAGCGACACGCCCCGCCTCCCTCCGAACCGCTGTTCCTCGCCTCTTCCCGCGTCGAACGTGCTCTCGAAACTGCTTTTACTTCAAGCTGCGCGTAGACACGCACACACATGCAAGTATTTGTACAGTCTGTTATTTTTGATAGTAGTGTAGGAAATTAAATCGTTTCGTTTGTATTAAGTGTCGTAGGTGTGGCAGTGGAGCATTTAGCTACTTTATAACATTTCCACAAACCCTACGTGTAAAACATCTGTTCAATATTCCAAATATTGTGTTAAATAGTCTCTCTGACCTATTAGGCTTTTACTAAAGCGCTTACCACACGCACAAGCATCACCACAGTTTTGCCTGCGCAGGCCGGTTTGTACACGGAACATGGAGCGTATTTTACCAACCACACGCTCCGTGTTCCGTGTACAAACCGGCTTGCGCAGGCAAAACTGTGGTGAAGCTTGTGCGTGTGGTAAGCGGTTCACGCACCCTTACCTTAGCGGAAACGAAGCATGATACCGTTACCGCGAAACGTCACAAAACGTTTATAACGTCCTGTCTCGACCTTTTTGGGTACCCCAAATACCCAAAAAAATCCTTTTCATTTGCGACATGCTGCCAACTTGCCGAGTAAAGTCGGTAATGGGGTATGGAACGGATCTCAGACTGTGTAGCCGTCAGTGAAGTTAGCAACCACACTGTTAGGGTTCCGTACCTCAAAAGGAAAAAACGGAACCCTTATAGGATCACTTTGTTGTCCGTCTGTTTGTCAAGACCCTTTATCTTGGGAACGCATGGAGGTATCAAGTTGAAATTAAAACCGTATACTCAAGTCAACAGTCCCTTGAAGCTTGAACTTAGAAGTTTAATTTTTTTACACGGCCGAATCTTTTTTATATTTATTAAATACCGCAAAAAAAACCTATATTTCGACACTCCTAAGGGAATCTAAATTTATTGGGTACTTCCCGTTGACCGAGAACTATGAAATTCGGCGAATAATATCGTCTTATACTACAAGTACAGGGAAAAGTCTGAAAACTGTACATTTGTAATTAAATCATAAAAGTGTAAATATGATCTTTATTTAAAGTACGTAATCAATCATCTAGGTATCGCGGTCATAATATTGTATGGGTGACCAAATCACAAATTTGAACGGAACCCTCGGTGGGAGAGTCCGACTCGCACTTATCCGGTTTTTTTTGTATGGACTTCCTCCATCGTGGCTGTGACATAGAAAAGACATTCAGACACTCTCACTGGCTAAAACCACCGCAGTTTTCCACCTCCGCCTATGACCGTGGGTGCAGAATTTGCATAAGCATTCACCGCTCCTGACTCTGGCAAAGTAGCAGTAGCTAAGGCAGATCTTTAATTGACAATAAATATGTATTAACCGTGCCCACAGAATTCTCAGATTCCTTAGTAGGTGCTGGCATTGAGGGACCAAACTATTTGCATACAAACAAACCGATTTAATTTATTTTGATTAGAAATTGTAATGAAGTGTACTTCCTTCGACATTTGGCTAGATGGAGCAACTTTGTCATTTCCTTGCTTTATTACATATAGGATTTGTGAATTTGTAAAAGTGTGACGAAATAGTTATTTGTTATACAAGAGTGCAAAGTTGCTTTTTAACCGCGTGTTCAATTTTGATGACCGAGCAAGCGAAGGATTCTAAAATTGAATCACGAGCGCAGCGAGTGATTCAAAATTAGAATCCTGAGCGTTAGCGAGGGAATCAAAAGAGCACGAGGTGAAAAATCTTTGCACTCGAGTGCAACACATAACTTTTCATTCCACCTCAGCGAGGAAATGACTAAATGCAAAAAAAAACGTTTACAAAGTCTGAGTTTTTAACAAATTAAAAAAAAGTTGTATGATATATTCGGCACCATAGAGTAGTAAATAGGTTTAATGTTTTTTTTTAATTCACAAACTTAGTGCACACGATGTTCTAAATTCAATTTACTTTATCCTCTAGAGAATAAAAACGGCTTTTCCACTCAGATATTGAAGATAAATTTACTTTATCCTCTAGAGAATAAAAATGGCTTTTCCACTCAGATATTGAAGATTAAAAATACTCTTTCCGAGATGGTGGGATGAAAAATATAATACACTTCAAAAATCAAATCATTTTATCTACTTATAATAAAAATAAATCTAAATACACATCAAAATGAAAT
The DNA here is from genome assembly GCA_947361185.1 of Charanyca ferruginea. NCBI lineage: Eukaryota > Metazoa > Arthropoda > Insecta > Lepidoptera > Noctuidae > Charanyca > Charanyca ferruginea. The sequence goes on along the minus strand of OX376059.1, from coordinate 10,288,585 downwards.
CACTTACAGAGTTACAGCTATAGCAATAGTCAAGAATGATAGAGACCAAGGGTTTGTATAAACCGATAAAAAGTTAATAACTACTCCTATCTCTCAGAACTGAAAGTTCCATATCACTGACTATGTTACAGATTTTCATACGTACTTCTGCTATTTTCTCGGGTGGGAAATTACAAACAATATCAGCCATACTGGATAAAAAGTTATGGATAGGCGATTTTCCTGTTGGACATGTAGCTTTAGTTACCAATTGTTGTAAAATTACATTTCTTTCTTCTCTATCCTTTTTCAGTTCATCTATGATTGAGTCTATCTTTCGTTTCATAGCTCTTTTTGGTGGCGGAGTTGTATTTTGCTCCACTGAATGATTGGCATCAAAATTTGTAGTTATTATTGATGAAGCGTAAGTTGTAGGATGTTCTGCGCTTACGGTACTTGTTGTTCCGATAACAAATGGTGACTCTGATAATGGAACCTCCTCCGATGAATCATATTCTTCCTTCACGCACTCGTAAGTAATCTGAATGGGATCAGTAGAATTATTGTCTACAATGCTCAAAGTTTCTCCTTCATCATATGATTCTGATAAAAAATTCAGTCTCTCGTCATCGTACTTGGAATATGACATACCAGCACCAGTAATCTTTTTCTTTTTATTTTTTATATAATTGTCTCGAATATTGCGCCATTTTGATTTGCATTCTTCAGCTGTAACAAACAACCTTTTAATGTGTTTCAAGTTAAAACTAATATAATTCCAGTTTGAGAAAATAATATTATCGAATATGCTTACATAACGACTAAATATTATTAGATAGGTAACACGAAACCGAAATTTATCTTAAAAGAATGACCAAAGTCACTTTCTTAGGTCAGAGAAAATGAAAACGTAAGAAAAAAATGTTAATTTATTTTACTAAAAGTTAAAACACATACAAAAACAATAACTAGTCTAAAACACAATATATAAATACCTACTCAAATTTTAATCATTAGGTACTCAATGTTTAATTTACATAATACTCAATCTCAAAACTAATCAGTAACTAGATAGTTATTAAATACTAATACTAAATACTTTCGATTACTACCGAAATAAGGATCATTATGTAACATACATAACATGTAGGTACACCGATTACCTACTTAAAATATCCACGACATACTATATAGATAATTTAATACACAATGCAATGCCTAACGCATTGTAAGTTAATAGTTAAGTATACATATTGCGCACGTTGCATGCGTCAAGATAAATGTACTATACAAAAAGTTGTACACGAACACTGTCTATAAGTAGGTATTTGGAATTGCGCAGTAAAAACACACCCGACCGAACGCAACAGTACCGGGCCAGTTCTCGTCAAACATCTCTGCCGCTACATGAACTATCCGTGTGGTTCCCCATGAACACCTAGCATTGGATAATACGATTATAGGTGACGATGACAATAGCCACGGCTATTAGAATCATGCAAAACATAAACATAAGGTAAACAACAACCACGATGATTTACTGATTTAAAAGAATTAGGTACTCACGTGTTTTATTTAGTTCAGCAGCAATTTTGATCCAACAGTTACCCTTTTTGATCATATTCCTATAGTTCTTCCCTTTAGAGCGATATAAAATTGGGTATTTCTTAACATTTTCAATCAAATCGTCGTCAAACATACTACTCATTTTGAAGATTAAATAAAATAGGACGCGCTGCGCTCACCGCCACGTTCAGCGAAGGTCACGGCGCGCGGCGACGCTACGGTATGCGGCATAGCGTCGGGCGGAGGCATGTGCGGCGGCCGTGACGCCCCTCTCTCTGCCTCAGTCGCCCCCTCGCTCTAAACCGCAGACACACCACTCGGCCGGCACTCGGTGTGTGTGGCGCCGGCCGCCAGCTCGGACGGAATAGCAAGCAATATCAACCGATCATCATTCATACAACAAAATGTTTACATCGCTTGAGCATTATGACAATTTGTACGCCGCACTTCGCGTTGCGCAGCGGTGGACAGGAAGTTACATCTTGCCAATAAATTAGAGATGATATTGAGGGTACTTTAGTATTATATCATCTGTGTTGAGGGCTACGAAATATAGGCCACATAACATCACGCCGTTATTGCCCGAAGGGGTCGGCAGAGGTCTATTGGAGCTTTTTTCTAAGAATAAATTGACATTAACTAGGCACAAGTTCAGACTACAATATATAAATTTTCGTAAAGAAGATTAAAAAGATTTGATGATATGGTAACAAAAAAACAACTTGAGTGAGACAGAAAAAAACACACTAGACAACAACTTTCGTAAACAAATCTCTTACTAGATTAATTCAATTGCAGATAATTTAAATTGTGTTCACATTTCTAAATGAATTTAATAGCGTTATTTTTTTAAGGAATTACAAAATAAATTAAAAAAATAAGCCCGAAACTGTATCTCAGACATTGGTTAATATAATAACATTGATAACAAAAACAGACTTGACGTATTTACGTTTTCAATGAGTAACGAAAAGTAATGTGAGTAATGTAATTAAGACTCAACAAAAAAAAAAAAAAAAACAATCTAAACATATTAAGCACTATAGCCAAGGCAAAGGAACTATTAGTTATTCTGTACTATAGGTAAGTAAGTACCGTATCTATTTTAGGTACTAAAGTACCACACCTATAACATCTTACGACCAAATCCAGTTTGGTGGGTTCACAAAGGAACAATTGATGACACTAAAGTGTTGATACAGTTACTGGTTCCCAAGCAACACGATTACAATAAATATTGTTCGAAATCGATAAAGAGAAATAACGCATAGATTCTGGGAAACGTGCCTCATTACCTACTTACTTTAATTTTCCCAAAAGTTTACCTGACTCACGTGTTTCGTTAAAGGGCGATACATACTAAAAAGAATCGATTCACCGAAATATTTGGTAGGAGTCATTAAAAGTTATTCATTGTTCATTTTCGATGAAATAAAAAATTACCAATTCTCCGTATTATGTACAATATTCAGAAAATCGTAAACAAGAATAATAGTACTAATTTTCTACTATTGATATACAGTATTGATATATTGATAAACACTTAAAATAATTAAATATGTACAATGCTTAAAAATAACTTAAAAAATATATATAATATTATGTACAATGGAGGACTCACAGGGCATCAAAAAACTCGTCCTCATCGCTCACAATGGGACAAGTGCCCAAAAGCCTAGCAGCATTACCACGTTGAATGGCAATGCTAATTCTTTGGCGCAAGAAAAGGCCAGCCCTCTGGTCACGTGAAGAGTCAACCAGCCGCTTAACATTGGCCCTAATGTTACATGCCCAAATGGCTCAAACATATAAATTGATTTGTAAGCTTGTGAACGATATTGTACTTAAAACATTCTATGTTACTTAATACATAGATGTATAAAATAAGTAAGGTTTAATAAGTGTTTTATTACCATTTTGTTCCGTCATGTAATTCAGTTTATGCAAAGTTTATAAGAGAGTTTATTTACACCAAGTACAAGTACGAATAATAGATAATAGTGCCAGGTGGAGCTGGGCACGGTGGCCATGCAGTCAGTTCGTTGTTTACCAACTGACTCATGCACACAATCCACAAGACATTGAATTTATACGAAACGCGCTAAAGCAATCATTCTTAAAGCATTATTTTATGTTCTAGAAACTATCAAATAAACATAATGCATTGATTTTGAATTTTTCATTCATATAAATTGAATTTAAATATAATGAATTTTAATTACATACCTAGGTACTTAAATAAGAAGCCAGAAAGTCTGAAAACCAGTCTTACTAAGGGGTATCGTGTTACCCAGTATCTGGGTTGTGGAGGTATGATAGGCAGTCGCTCCATGTAAAACGCTGGTATTCGGCAGCATCTGGTTAGACTTAAAGCCGACCCCAGTTGGGAAAAGGGTAGGCAGATGACAAAAAGAATATATTTTATCTAGACCCATGCGGTCACTCATAATCTAATTAAATCAAAAATAAATATTATAAAGCTGAAGAGTTTGTTTGTTTGTTTGTTTGGTTGAACGCGCTAATCTTAGGATCTACTGGGATAGAATTGAAAAAATCTTTTTGTGTTGGATAGTCCATTTATCGAGGAAGGCTATAGGCCCATGCGAAGCTGGGTCGGGTCGCTAGTCAAAAATAAATTTCGTATTGTTTATATATACCGATGAAATGTTTTGCCATATTTTTTGTAACTAGATGTCTCGGCATGTTTCTCACACCACTTCATCGCACATGAAGACATTTTGATGCGTTATAATTGTATAAAAGGATATAACAATTTACGTAAATTTAGCGTGCACACAGGTCTAACACGTGGACACAACTAAAATGGTCAAGTACAGGAGCCTACTATTATAGGCGACAGAATACTGATAATTTTCGAGCGTCGGGGTACTGTATGCGCAGTCAAGTGGTTTATAGTCTTTGGCAGAAGATGATGATTAGGTACTTAAGACTTAGGATATAAGCTACTTAAATGACATACTACTTAATCTGTATACCAATCATTCTATAAATGTCATTGCTGTATACGCGTAATTCGTACGCAAACACACATTGTCAAATAAGTTTACGTTTTTCAATAATATGGTTAACGTCTGATCTGGGTTCAAATGCCCAGAAAATTTCGGCTGAAATATCACCGAGAAATTTAATGACAGTGTGCTCCATACGATACGACGTTTTCAATTAAATAACAAATTAATGTTGATTCATTTAATAATGAAAATATCATGAAACCCAACCTAAACTTTACTTTTTTTATTTAATCTAGATGACATTTAATTCATTGACATTTCGTCTAGAAAAAGACGTTTAGTTTTTTGTGATCCGCAGATGCATTTTATGAAATGGAAGTTCAAATAATATCACGCAGGCTAAGTAGTTAGTTCCTCGGGATAAGTAATAAACTTTTACGACTTTTTAAAATTTCCAAATCATCTATTTTTATGAGTATTCCAGAAGTCATTTGCGGTGGAGTCACAGAATTGGCAAAAAAAGAAAATTATATTTGAACTAGCGACCTGCCAGTGTTCCACAATGGTGATATTCACTGATGTTATTTAGGTTACTAGGTACATAAGAATATTCCGAAATAAATACTCTGAATAATGGTGAAAACTGTATTGATCTCATCGTTGTGCGACAAAATGGAACTGTGTACCTTTAAACATATTATTAAAAGGTAAAGGAAAACCCCTATCGGATTATTTACATAAGTAAATGATGATTATGCTTTCGTTTTAATCGCGTGACTCCAAGCTCGTGCGCGTAAGATTACCCTTGCTAATCTTCAGCACAAAGCTCAAGAACAGATTAAAGTCAACAAAACAGTTGTAATCTCTGTGGCTTTACTTAGGTAAGGTGATTTAAGGATTGGCAACTTTTACAATTAACGTTGCCTTCATATCTTTGCTAGTAGAGTTTTAAATATGTTATTTAAGTATGTTTCAGTTAAAGGATAAGGGAATACATGTCGGTAAGGTAGCTATACCGACAAGGTATATCAGAAATCAAGTTGATTATAATCTATTACTTATTATTTAAACAGTGTATAATATGCACACTCACAATATATAATATGCACACTCACTAACACACTAGTTGGCTCGCCAACGCACCACCGCCCAGGCCGGCAGTCCGACAACGACTGCCCGCCCCACCTATCGCACCGGTATTTATAACCGAGCGACGTATGCGCCCGAGACAACGTCATAATACTGTTATCGGTTTGTAGCGTGATATATTGATATCTCTACATACACTACATCCCTTCCTTGTTTTAACGTAGTTGTATGTTACCACTTGACCAGCACCTGCAACTGTCCAATCGCCTAACTACGCACTCTCGCCGGCAGCCCTCGTGACACCGACTCAGTGACACTAGACAAGACACGGGCAGCGTATGTACCCACCTATATACACTACATCTCCCTCCTTTATCAAATTAATTGACGCAACCAGTATTTTTCCAAAAACATACATTGCTCATCCACCCGACGTCTTACGACTACTACAAATTGATTGAGTAATCATTTTCCTAATCAAATCACCCCTCCGGAGACCCAAGGTGTCCGCCTGGACTTCCTGGACGCAACCACAGGATTCACCCACAACCCTCCGCGACAGCACCGCACCGTTGCGCTCCGCCATCCCGGCAGATCGCCACTGATTATGGACAGTTTGTCTCACAGTCATCAATAACGTTGACGGGGACAATGGATACCCCGTCCCATGCGTTTTGTTACAACCAACGACACTATAAACAATCATTATTTTTATAAAACTTGTGTATGTTTAACGTAGTAAATCATCAAGATTTGACTGCATTTTGCTAAGCAAAGCGGTAGCGCTGGAGTGTAGGAATTAAACATAATTCACAGTTTAAAACTCAGGAAGTAATTATGTTGAGTCACTATCTTATTGTTGATTTATTTAAATGGAGTTTATTTGTAAATTAATTACAGGTTAATTTACTCATATTATACGATTTAAATTCTGTTACTAAACCTCTAAAGCACTTTCCCAGGGGGATAACTCTGTTACTATAACTAACCGAACTAAAATCAGTACCTATTTTCACTTGAGTCGGATAACTTCCAAGACGGATTATTTGTACCAAGTTCCTTGCATTTGTGACAATACAAAGCTGAGGAAGGTGTTGAAAAAGCCATGGTCACGAAGCACTCTGATTTCCATGAAACCGTTGAGACCCAAATCCCTTGCAGAGCATCTGGGATCCGTGACTGAACCAACCCGCCAACTGCATGATATCATACACAAACCGCATGGTGCTATTTTCTCAAATAAACATCAACTGGCTTAGATATCTACGTAAGCAGATCTGAAACACAAACATGTAACCATGTAACATTGTTTGAAGTAAATAAAGCAGCTGAATACAAATATCGCCAGTTATTTAGTTAGATCTCGGTCACTTCCATAGGTGGGCTCAGTCATTAATGGATTGTTGTAAATATCAGGATAGTATAACATCCTCAAATCCTTGGAAATTGCTGAAATGAAAATATTAAAGTTAGCTAGTACTTGTAACTGCCCCTTGTTTCCTTGTTGCCCCTTGCTGGTCCCTTGTTGTGTTGTGCTGTTGTCCTCCATTGTCTTTTCCTTTTTTGTTTGTTGTTTTTTCCTCAAAACCTCAAATATACTAAAATAATGCAGGTCTGGGAACTCCGGAATCCCAGTCCGCAACCATTATATACATTAATCGAAGGTTCCTTGAGATCTTTTGTTGGAGAACTTTAGTCCGCGCATAAAACTTTATTACAACGTCTGTCAACACCAATCCATCCATTTACTTGATGTCCGCATGTCACTGCAGGGGTTCAGCAGAATATCAGCGTCACGTATTTTTTCTTGATAAATGCTAAGCTAGCCTCCTATTTAGTGCACTATTGAATTTCCAATTGGATGAAGGTTTTTTATTACCACTTGTGGCAACGGCGTGTCACTATGCCGCTACGCCTCATACTCGCGCATAAGCTTTTATCTTTTTCATCGCTCTTCCAATCATCTATTTTCTTCCGTTCCTTCGCTCTATACTTTCATCTTAGCTTCTCTTATCCGTTCGAGTGCAAAAGAATTGTACATACTACAGTATGTTGCTACAGGAAATTGCTGTAATAAACAGTGAGTTAAGTGGAAGTGTTGTTTCTATCTTCTATACAGACTATACACACATGACGCTCCCACAATAATTACCATGATGAAATGACAGAATTATCATAAAGTTTCCAACTTAATGGGGGTTATTCCAACCACTTTCTAATTTAATGGAGGTTTTTCCAATTTAATGGGGGCTACTAGCCATTTCAGACTTACCCGTATGATAGAAATACATACTGACACAGAATAAACCCATTATCATTTATGTTTAATATATGTATATTCCATTTTCTTTACTGTACTTCTAGATTACTCTGGCTCACAAACTAATTTATTGTGGTTGAAATATGAGGGGTGGTAGTTTACTGTTTCAATATTTGTAAATATGTGAACACTATGTATATGTATACATAACTTAGCTGTCATTTCTAGATTTTAATACTTTGTGGGTACTAGTGGTTTTTATGCAAGGTATTCACGTACAATTATATAATTCCTGTACGTACAAAATATTGTAAACATTTTCTTTTTAAAAGAGTAAGTATGGAGTTTCTTGCCCATTCTTCTCCATACGAAACTACCACTTGGAATGAGTAACTAGATTCAATTTTCTTAATATGACGTTTAAAAGTGCCTTTTCATGGTTTAATTGAAATAAATGATTTGACTTTGTTTAGTTTTCCTTAACCACATCCAGTGTGTCCAGTATGTATATAAACAGGAACAACTACTGCTGACCTGTTTTCCTAATAAAACTGTCAATTTAATGACCAGTAGGTATATTCTACTGCAACCACAGTCGTTTCCAACAAATGTCAATTTAATGACCAGTAGGTATATTGTACTGCAACCACAGTCGTTTCCGACAAATGTCAATTTAATGACCAGTAGATATAATCTACTGCTTTCACAGTCGTTTCCGACAAATGTCAATTTAATGACCAGTAGATATAATCTACTGCTTTCACAGTCGTTTCCGACAAATGTCAATTTAATGACCAGTAGATATAATCTACTGCTTTCACAGTCGTTTCCGACACATGTCAATTTAATGACCAGTAGGTATGAGCTACTGCTTTCACAGTCGTTTCCGACACATGTCAATTTAATGACCAGTAGGTATGAGCTACTGCTTTCACAGTCGTTTCCGACACATGTCAATTTAATGACCAGTAGGTATGAGCTACTGCTATCACAGTCGTTTCCGACACATGTCAATTTAATGACCAGTAGATATAATCTACTGCTTTTACAGTCGTTTCCGACACATGTCAATTTAATGACCAGTAGATATAATCTACTGCTATCACAGTCGTTTCCGACACATGTCAATTTAATGACCAGTAGGTATATTCTACTGCTTTTGTGCTTCTTGATTTGTTGTTTTAGAACTAATCTTGTAGATAGCACAAATCAAGTAACCAAGCTTGAGGTCCCCAGTTTGACTCCCATTTGATTTTGTAATGCAACAATCTTCTTCTTCTTCTGCCCTTATCACATGTTACTTGGGGTTGGCACAACACGTCTTCGTCTTGTATTCCGTCCTGTCCAACCTCATGCTTTCACTGGCTTCTTTTCCATTCATATTATTCGCACAATCCATCCATCTTTTCCTTGGCTTTCCTCTCCCTCTCCATCCATCCATTTTGAAATGTAACAATATTATGTATATTTCCTTCCAAATAATTATCTACCTGTAGGAGACTGTTTTCATCTGCATTAAAGAGTAGAGAATATAACAAAGTTGTGTTCCTCTTAGATAAGTTCTTTGTTTTCTCAGAAAACTATTTTTTTCAATCTACCTTAATAAATAAATGTTATTTTCTCTTTTTCTTATAAACATGAATAAGCGCCATTATTACGCATTATTCTATTTCTCTATTTTTTTTTTTTTTTTTTTAAGAGTTTTTGTTTTCCAAGAAAAACAACATTATTTCAATCAACCTTCTAAAATAAATGTTACTTTCTCTTGTAAACATGAATAATCATCATTATTACACATTTTTTTTTCCAATAAAATATAAAAACTCACGGTTTTATCCTCGTCGCCAATGTATAATATGCACACTCACAATATATAATATGCACACTCACTAACACACTAGTTGGCTCGCCAACGCACCACCGCCCAGGCCGGCAGTCCGACAACGACTGCCCGCCCCACCTATCGCACCGGTATTTATAACCGAGCGACGTATGCGCCCGAGACAACGTCATAATACTGTTATCGGTTTGTAGCGTGATATATTGATATCTCTACATACACTACAAACAGCATTGAAGATTTCGCAGAAAATAAAGAAGAAATATATAAATACATGAAATCCAATTATTACCTAACTATAACTTTGAACTTATTTAAACAACTTATCGAAAAATATTATATTTTACCAAATCAAATCAAATGAAATTATTTTGTTAGAACACCAGACGACCATTTTCTATTATTTTCCACATTACCCAAATCCTAGTCCTAGTCATAGTTTTATAAAAAAAATGGCTCGATACCTAGCAAGTAGCTTTTTAAAAAACAAATACTTAACTACTAAACTAACTAACTAACTTTTTATGTGCGTGTGAACAGAGGGACCACATTGGCATTTCGCAAAATAAAAATCGTAGGATTTAGTAGTAGTCTTAAAACAATTGTAAAACTAATCTGCGAATTTGTAAGGAGATATATTAAAAACTACAGCCCTTAAAGTGCGGTCCCTCAATCCTCACAGACCATCAGCCAGTTCTCGGAAAGTATTTGAAAATTTTAGATATTGTGACTACAAACATTTAGTATAGTATTTGTAAATAAACTAAACTGTGGTCCCTCGGTCCACACATAAAAGATAAATATTTTAGTGAATACTACTACGTAAAGTTTACCTATGAGACTTAAAACATTTTGTAAAAATGAAATGGAAAAACAATATCGACGCAATTTGAAGATAGCGATTATTATAACTGGTCCCTCAATCCTCACCTCCACTGACATATGTGCATGGCCTAGCTGCTAGACGAGGGGACTATCAAAAATAATTTAAAAAATAAAATATTGTTTATTTGCACCTTCAAGTTAACAACATAAAAACAAGTACAGTTTACAATAAGATTAGGCCGAAAGGTAGTAAAAAGTTTTAATTAAGTGTTACAGCTGACACCTAAGGTAAGATAAATTAATATCTTGTATATATAGGTATCAGCGCCCACCCTCATAAACAATAGCAATGATCAGAGTACCTATCATTATCCTCATCATCATTATTATTATTTGAGATCCATTTAAAATGAGCAAGAACATTATCATCATGTTATTAAAAAGGTAATATTATATATTCACATGTTATTTGAATATAAATCTATTTCATTATATAATGAATATGTTTACAAAAAGAAAGGTTGATGTACAAAAGGCAATTTAAAAACAATTTTTGAAAACTATTTGGTGCAAAATGTAGACTAAAAATAAAAAATAAAAGAAAAAAACGGCGTGCGTGGTGTGTGTGTGAGGTTGAGGGAAGTGTGAGTGAGTGAGTAAGTGGGTGAGTTAGTGAGTGAGTGATTGAGTGAGTGGGTGTGAATGTATTAGCTTATTAGGAATTACTAGACAATTCTACTACATAATTATGTTTTCTGTATGGTTTTCTTGTTAATAAAATGTAATAAATAGCATTATAAATATAGTATATCATGTTTTACAATGAATACTTATCCCAATATAGTAATACTTAAAAAAAGAGAATTTATAAGTTCTACAATAGCTAAAAAAATTATGACGGTATGGTGAATAGCTTCTCCGTTTCATCATAGGTTAGGGACAGGAGCCATGTGTTCAAACTCTGTTTGCATTCTTTTTTTGTCATGGAGAAATTGTTTAATTGTTTATTCGCAATATTAAATAACTTTGGTCCTAAATACAATTTGAATTTATGAGCAAATGAAGTTCGACACGGTACAGATTTAAATATGTCAAAATGCCTTCTTCTTGAGTTTTCTTTTTCAGTTAGAGTATTTAGCCTGCCACTGGAGTGCTGTCTCATGATAAACGTTAGCACAAAAAGCTTACGTACATTTGTGTGATGAGCACTTGTGTTTGCCTTGTGTCTGGGTGTTGTTTATCTATATATGTATGTATTTACAAAAAAAAAGTATATGTGTATGTATATCAGCTGTCTGACACCCATAGTACAGAGTCTCCCTAGTTTGGGGTCAGATGGATGTGTGAAAAATGTCCCCACATATTATTATTATCTTATTATTACAGTAAGCACCTCACAATCCTTGTACAGCTCAGTGGTTGGATAATACACAGGCTTAAAACAACAAACCTTTAATAGGGCTCTTTGAGCTCTTTCAGCTATTAAGTTATATGATTTCGCGGCACCGCCCCAACAAGCAATACAATACGTTATAACCGCTTGACACAAGGCATAGTAGATCATTTTCATTATATGAGTATTGGCCGAGTGTCTAATTTGTTTGAGTACGTATATAAGTTTTCTGATTCTGTTTGACAGGTTAATTATATGATGTTTAAAGTTCAAATTTTTGTCAAATATTAGAGCCAAGTATCTAATTGTATCAACATTAGTTAAAGTTGGACAGGAACATTCCACCGATTCCTCGTGGCAGGTGTGAGAGGTTATGTGATGCATTGCTTGCGCCGATTTACCCAGGTTGCGAATTGAGAACGTGATGTTTTTGGTTTTTTCCGTATTAAGTGAAAGGTGATTTAGAGCAAGCCACTTTTTAACCATGTTAAAACCATGTTGAACCTTCTGGAAAGTTTCATTCCAAGTATCACCACAGAATGTCAAGGTGGTATCGTCTGCATATGAGAAAATTTTGCAGTTTTCAATGTCAAGTAGTGTGAGGTCATTAATATAAATAAGAAAGAAAGTTGGACCTAAGATACTACCCTGTGGCACTCCGTAGGTGACTGGTAGACTATTACTAGTGTAGTTGCCAATTTTAACTTTTTGTTTTCTTCCAGACAAATAATCTTGCAGTAATTTGAGTTGATCTCCACGAATACCCATCTTATATAGCTTGTTTACTAGGGTGGGAATAAAAACCGTGTCAAAGGCTTTCGCAAGATCGAGAAATATCGTAAGGCATTTCTTTTTAGTATCTAAACTTTGGACAATGTGGTTAGTAAAATCATTTAAAGCATCTTCAGTAGATTTATCTGAACGGAATCCATATTGATATTTTGAGAGCAGATTATATTTTTCTAGATAATTTACGAGTCTCTTATTAATTATCCTTTCAAATATTTTTGAGAGAGATGTCAAAATAGAAATGGGGCGATAGTTAGTGACACGGGTTCTATCACCACCCTTAAAAATGGGCCTTACTATTGACTGTTTAAGTGCTTCGGGAAAGATACCCATCTTTAGGCACAAATTAAAGATATAAGTAAGCGGGGCTAATATATTATTTTTTATAAGCTTAAGTACGTCAGATGAGATTCCGTCATCACCTGCAGCACAGTTACTTTTCAAACTAATGATTAGTTTATTAATTTCTTTTTCGTCAGTGTCAAGTAGAACAAGTGAATTGCTAGATGATGACGTATCACTTTGTTTAAGCTCACTGAAATTAGGTAATTTAGTTGGTGTTGTGATTTTGTTTGCTAAGTTTTCTCCAATAGTAGCAAAGAATCTGTTTGTGGCATCGACAGATTGGTTAGGGGTTGATTTTACTGTAAGAGGGTTTATTGAGGTATCTGTTTTAGAATTTCTATTTGTGATATTATTTATAGCCTTCCACATTTTTTTATTACTGTTACCAGCTTCTGTAAGTTGTTTCCTTTCGTATTCACGCTTTAACTTATTTATAATTTTGTAGCAAAAGTTTCGGTATCTTTTGTATGTCATTTCTAGGACTACATTTTCCGGATTTTGTTTTAGTTTTTTATGCATTCGATCCCTGTTACGAGTACATCTTACCAGTTCAATTGTCATCCAAGGTTTCAGGAGTCTAAATCTATTTGTAACATTCAAAATTTTTGTGTTTATTTGCAAAATGTGGGTTATTTTAGAAATAAATATATCCATGGCAGCATTAGGGTTAATTGTATAAAAATTATTGTAAAATCTAGATGATCACACGCCGATCTTATGGCTTCGAAGTCAAGTTAAACTACTTGCCTTTTCGCACATTTATCTTTGCTTTGGACCTCTGCACAACATAATATGGGTGCATGATCAGTAATGAGCGATTCAATAATAAATGTATTGATGGGTATTTTTGTCTTCAATATAACATGATCTAGACAGCTGTGTGAACGTGTTGCTGTGTTAAATGCTGGGAATAGGCCGTTAAGGGACATAAAATCTAGGTAATCTGGTAAGAGGCGATCAGAGCTGTTGGTAGCAATATTATGTTGATGTCACCCATGATTATAATATTTTTATAAGATGACAAGCTGTCTAGTATTTTTTGTAAGGACCATAAAAAAATATTAATAGTTTTAAAACAAAATGGACGGTTGGATCAGAAAGTCTAGTGTGCTTAACTTTTAGCAAATAGTTTCTACTAAATAATAGGTATCATAAGTTGTGTATTTCTTACCTCTTCGCTGAGATAATATTATTTTTTTAATCCTATGAAAATAGATAGAGTAGTGTGACCACACAATGAAACAAAATGTAGACAGTACTATTATTCTTCTTTTAATATAGCATTAGATGAAACGAAAACAAGTTTGTACGGTTAGTTTAATGTTATTACATGGCTAAGTGTATTTCATAAAAAAAATAGATCACAAAATTAACTAATCACTTATTATAATACTTTTATTTAAGTAAGTGAAATTTGGGTGTGTAACGTTTGAACTAATAACAAAAGCTCTAAAGCTCATATGATCTAATTTCATTTAACATACTTTTTTTTTAATATAACGATGAAATGATATAATGAATTATTGATATAATTTCATTTTACCTAATTTTATATGGTATAATGAACATTTTACATAATGCACATTTGAACTAATATTCATATAGTATAATAATCAGTTACTATAATATTCGAAATGTATAAGTAACGTTTAACATAATTTAGTTATTGAATAATTTGGGTTAGGTTAGGTTAGAACAGTGACCATTAACCAAATTTTCTCTATTGTTGGTGGTGAATCGTATGGGTTAGATGAGGTTATAACAGTGTTATTTCGCAGATAGAAAATTCATATAAATTCGTTTCCCAAAAAATGTTTCATAATTATAATATTTGGTTCTTGTATTTTTATTTCGGCTATTATGTTTCAAATACTATTTACTCGACTGAAACATATTACACAGAAACACAATCCAATGAATTTTTAATCACTTTTTTTTGTTTAACAAACTTATTAAACAGTAGAATTATTTTTTAACGAATATTGTTTGTTCAGTGTATTTTTCCATGGAATTTATTTCAACAAAAATGTTTTTAATAGATAGTAACAAAAATAATTGTCTAAAAGTCTATATGTTGTGCTACAAAAGTTAATGACAGAAACGAATCGCTGCGAAGCCGACTCCACGTAGTCTTGTTTGCCCTACGCCTAGAGTGTAATTTAAATCCGCGTAGGCGCGGAGGGGCGAGGCGGCCCGCGAGATGAGGAGCAGGTGGTTTTAACGCCCGCCGCCGCGGCTGAGGCTGGCCGGCATCGCCGGCCAGTAAGCCGAAGCTGCGGTGGTGAGCGTGAATACCATCTGCGATGACAAGGTCGCGTGGGACCGCCGGAGCCCCGCAACGCCGGAGCCGTGACAGAAACCATGCCTGCTGCATGTTGCATGCTTGCTTGCACGCTGCATGCTTGCTTGCACGCGGCATGCTGGCTTGTACGCTGCATGCTTGCTTGCATGCTGCATGGTTGCTTGCACGCACGCGCATTAGGTTTGGTTAGAACTGAGACCTCCATTTTTATACATTTTTATATACGGATATAACAGTAAGTTTCTTGATATTTATTAATAATTTTCATTAGATTAGGTTAACTGAACGTTATATAAAAAGAGCATTATACAAATTGAAAATTATATGAAATGAACGTTATACTAAATGTTATTAGAGCATAAGAAGGTTATATCAAATATAACATTCGATCACATGAAATTAGGTTATTTGTTTTTATAGCATGTGAAAATTATATCATGTTGACGTTATTTCAAGTGATATTATACTATCTGTTATTAAACCATATATTACACACACGTGAAATTTGGATGTAGTTTACTGAATGTAAGAATATTTGTTGGTCAGTACTTTCAATAATTTTGGGATGTTGATCATCATAGCAAAACAAACGCTCATTTATAAAACAGTGACATCAGTAATGGCCAAGACCGCCTGAAATTAATGCTGGAATGAATTCAGATGCACCCATTATTTTGAAGGTTTTGTTTTTTACTGTTATGGTAACAGGAACATTACTCAGAGAATTTTTTCCAGTACCAAAAAAAATGAAAATTATGTAAAATGTTTAAATATGTCCTGCCAATCAAATATAATTAAAAGAGACATTGCATTTTTACCTTTAAATATAAATTTTATTGAAATTTTTGGTATAGGTATTTTAGAAGAGGCCAGTAACATCGATGAAGGAAACAGAAACGGTACCACTTGTGATGACCAACTTAGTTACAATAAATTACGAAGTTTCCAATATAATATCATTCGATTTGAATGGTACTGGAAAAAATTCTCTGAGTTCTGTTCCTGTTACCATAACAGTAAAAAACCAAACCTTTAAAAGTAATGGGTGCATCCGAATTCATTCCAGCATTAATTTCAGGCGGTCTTGGCCATTACCGATGTCACTGTTTTATAAATGAGCGTTTCTTTTGCTTTGATGATCGACATCCCAAAATTATTGAAAGTACTGACCAACAAATATTCTTACATTCAGTAAGGTACATCCGAATTTCACTTACTTAAATAAAAGTATTATAATAAGTGATTAGTTAATTTTGTGATCTATTTTTTTTTATTAAATACACTTAGCCATGTAATATAACATTAAACTAACCGTACTACGTTGTTTTCGTTTCGTCTAATGCTATATTAAAAGAAGAATAATAGTACTGTCTACATTTTATTTCATTGTGTGGTCACACTACTCTATCTATTTTCATAGGATTAAAATAATAATATTATCTCAGCGAAGAGGTAAGAAATACACAATTTAAGATACCTATTATTTAGTAGAAACTATTTGCTAAAAGTTAAGCACACTAGACTTTCTGATCTGAACTTCTGATGAGTCCTCTCGTCTAGCAGCTAGACCATGCACATATGTCAGTGGAGGTGAGGATTGAGGGACCAGTTATAATAATCGCTATCTTCAAATTGCGTCGATATTGTTTTTCCATTTCTTTTTACAAAATGTTTTAAGTCTCATAGGTAAACTTTATGTAGAAAAAGAAAGATTTTATTAATTTGTTTCGGTATTATTCACTAAAATATTTATCTATCACGTGTGGACTGAGGGACCACAGTTTTGTCGTTATATATGTCGAAGATGAGACAGGCGATTATTTTTTAAAAATACGCAGAACCGCCGACCCTATTCTGGTCAGCAGTTCTGCTATAGGTACAACGGATTTTACATTTAAACTACAAGGCAAACATATGAAATTCTGTAAATAAAGAGAAACAAGGAAATCATTTAAATCAATAATTTTTAATCAAACAGACACAGATTTTACTCACAATGTTTCCTTTCCAAAAATCGGCAGTAAAAGTGAGCTCCGCGCTCAAGTCGCGCCTTTTATTAAGTCGTTTACCCCTCCAAAGGCAAACGACAATCACAATGTTGCCACAGGCAAACTTTACCACAAAAATGACCGGTGACGTTTAAACACTACTTTTTAATAAGTTTTAGGTATTGCTATTTACAAAACAATGTTCCAAAATTACAAGTTATTTTAAAGTAATCAGTAATCAATTTTAGTAGCATTATCAGATTTAATTAGTCATGTTCTTGTCAAACTCACTACCAACTAAATCAGACGTTATTTATTTAAAACATAAAACTTCTCTAAATATTGGTAATGATTAAACATTTGTAATAAGAATTAAGATAATTAGTTTATAGTAAATCAATATAGGTAACAATAATTAACTTATTTAACGGCCGAATAATCTTCGCGGCGACACGGCCATACTGATGCGCGACGCGTGCTCTGCGTCGCTCATGGGCTCTTCTGTAATAGAGAAATAAATATTGTGAGGCTAGGCACTTCCACAGTACACACTAGCCTATTTGTGAGGGTTACAGCGAGAATGCATTCGTATTTACTGTTCACTCCACGTGACTACAGATCAAGTGATGAAACATAATAGGCACTTATTGCTTTACTGCTCATCTCACATGAAAACAGTAAGCATAGCTCTCTATAGTTATTGTTAGCATTAGGACAGTTCACATGATAGCAATAGATTTAGCATTTTTAAGTTTCTGCTCATTCCACATGACAACAGTAACAGAATTCCATATATTTGTATAGGAAAGGATGGGTGGATGAATGGTCGATGCTGTATATAACAGAGGCTCTAAGGATGATGGGATAGGTCGATGCTGTGCTCTGGGCGGTCTCGTACGCCGTGGTACACAGGGGACTTTTAATTCTTTCAGGATAGGCTTATTAATGGCTTATTGGACGGCTCCACACGCCAATAGCATCTTTTATGTTTTTTTTTTTTTTTTTTTTTTTTTTTTTTTTTTTTTTTTTATTGGACGACTCCACACGCCAATAGCATCTTTTTGGTATAAATAAATGTAGTAGAACAGACGACAATCAGAGTAGTTATTAGAAATTAATATGGAAGGCTCTCACCATTGTTATTTTTCATCATTGTTCGTCTGCGGGTGGCGGCGCATCTGACGTGGCTATCAGTTGCGAGGCTGCCCCGACGTTGGAAGGCCCGGCTTGATCATCTGGGGGCGACACGGCCGCCTGGGTGGTTCCTTCAGGTAGTGGGGCGCGCCGTAGTTGATCATGTGCGACCTTGCGAGGTCGCCCATGGTGTCCCACTACCTTCTTTACGAGGTAGCGGTCATTTTCAAGAACTCTGTAAACTTCGTAAGGAACACTAAACTTTAAATCAAGAGATGTTTGGTTTCTGGGGTTGTTTTTTATCAAAACAAAGTCCCCTCTTTGAAACCGGTGAATTTTGGCTCGGCCTTTGTCAAACCGAGCTTTATCATTATTAGCTGCCTGCGTCATTTTTTGTTGAACATGACGTTCAAGGGCTTCAATGTTGATTAATTCCTTGTCCAGGTTAACTAAGCTTAGTAACTCTGGTGGGACACAGTTTTGGCGTCGAGTGAGTAGTGCGAGTGGAGCTATACCTGTAGTTCTATGGACAGTGCAGTTGAGGGCAAGTTGAAGGCTGTCCAGTGCTGTGTGCCAGTCTGGAGTCTCATAGTTTTTTATCATTACGAGACCATTTTTTAGTGTCGCCATCACCCGCTCCACTTGCCCATTAGCTCTGCTAACGCCTGGAGCGATGGAGTGTATTTCTATGTTGAACCTGTCGCAATAGTTTTTGTATTCTCCTAGAAACTCGCGACCGCCGTCGACGATTATTTGCCTCGGAGCTCCAAAAAGGTGGATGACTTGCTTCAGAGCCGCCAGAGTGCTGTGTTGACTCTTGTCATTAGTGTAGCGCAGTAGCACATATTTAGTAAAGGCGTCTATCGTAACCACGACGTACTCTTGCTCATTAGGAGTTCCCAATTTACCCGTGATGTCCATGTGTATTACTTCAAATGGAACTACTGGCTTCGCAATAGGATGCAATTGTACTTGAGTAGCTCCAGATGTTTGCTTAGAAGTTCTGCATACAACACAGTTGTCAACAAAGTCACGAACGGTGGTGCTCATTTTGTCAAAATAATAGGTTTCCCTTATTTTATGCAGGGTCTTCTCCCAACCTGGGTGTTTGAGAGCGCTATGGAAAGTATTGATTAGGCTCCACTGGAAAGATTTTGGTACAACAATGAGTTTTTGTAAACCTAAGATAGCATCTAGCCTCCTAAATTTGAGAACATTGCCTTCGAGGAGGTATCCAGTGACATCTTCACCATTATGCAGAGCATCTATGATGGGCCGCAAGTGGCTATCACGTCTTTGTTCGATATTTACCCAATCGAGATTATTGGTCAAGACGTTGACCGTCAAAGGATCCGGATTTCTGCTTAGGTAATCAGCATGTTGCATCCGCTCGCCCTTCCTATATTCTATTTCAAATTCAAAATTTTGGAGGTAGGCCCACCACCTATGAATGCGGGGTAGCAAGTCCTTTTTGTGTTTTGAAGCTTTGAGTGCATTGCAGTCGGTAATTACCTTGAACTGGCGTCCATAAAGGAAGTGCCGGAAATGCTTGATCGCTCGAACTACGGCCAGTGTCTCAAGTTCATAGGAGTGGTACCTACTTTCTATATCTGTCGTACGCATACTGAAGTACGCTATCACATGCTGCCGTCCGTTAATAATCTGAACGAGTATCGCTCCAAAACCAAGGCTACTAGCGTCGGTAAATAGTTCAATAGGTTCCCCTTCTTGAAATATTGTTAGAACGGGTGTAGAAGTTAGGTGATGAATTATCTTTTGACGTGCCTCTTCATGAACATGAGTCCATTGCCACCCAGCGCCCTGTTTAGTCAATTCGTAAAGGGGAGCCATAGTACGAGCAAAATCGGGAATAAAGCGACGAAAATATCCTGCAAGACCGTTAAATTGTCGAACCTGTTTGACATTAGTTGGTACGGGGGCCTTCAGTAAAGCTTCTACCTTTTTAGGACTGGGACGAACCTGGCCGTTTTCTATTACGTTACCAAGATATTCTATGGACTGTTTGAAGAACAGACACTTATCAATGTTAACCGAAAATCCTGATTCACGTAATGCTAAAAATACTTTTTCCAAATAACCGAGACCGGATGAAAAATCCCGACATTTACTGATGACGTCATCTATGTAAACCTGAGCTACGCTATCGTTATGGGCTTTGTTTGCGCTACCTGGATTCAAAAGAGGACCTAAGGCACGATTAATGCACCTCTGATACACTGATGGTGCGTTACACAACCCGAATGGCATGGTTTTGTACTCAAAAAGACCATCTGGAGTGACAAAAGCCGTTTTCTCTATCGAATCAGCAGCAACAGGGATTTGGTGGAAACCAGATGCCATATCTAGGGTTGTGTAGTACTTACCACCAGCCAACTGATCAATTTGGTCTGCGATTAAAGGAAGGGGGTAATGATCACGGACAGTGTTCGAATTTAATTCCCGGTAGTCTACGCACATGCGGTCGTCACCGTTTTTCTTTTTAACTAAAATAATTGGGCTCGAATACGGGGACCTGCTTTCTTGCACAATGTCATTATCTAATAGTTCTTTCACAATTTCTTTAACCTTTTCACGTTCGACTGGGCTTAACCTATAAGGTCTTCGTTCTACAAACTTGCTCGGGTTCTTTAAACGAATCTCTAATTGACCTGTATTGACACGAGTTTGTGAAAAACCCCGAGTGAAAATGACAGAGTATTTATTGAGAAGAGTTAGTAGTTGGTCAACCTCGGATGGATTGCTCAAATCATGGTTTATATCATCAAATAAACCGGCTGTCGATCGCATGTGCATGACACGAGGTTGGGAGTACAAAGTCGCGCTATTTTGAGTTACGATTACAGTTAATCCAGTTTCGCTTAAAAGATTCGCACCTATCAACACATCTGACGTCATTTCGTAGTCGGACAAGATATGAAATTCAATCTCTACGTTAATATTGTCAATAACACATACTGTTGTTAATATACTCGTAGAAACTACAGGAAAGGGACCTATTCCTCGTAAATAATTAACTACTTGTCGTCGTTTCCCGGGTAGCTTATTTGCAATAGATTCGCACATTACCGAGCACTCTGCGCCACTATCGAATACCGAATCTATAATTATATCACCGACCCGCATACGCATAGTATTCAAACTTTGATTATTCTTTATAAATGAATTTACATTTGAGGTTATCTGTTTCTCCCGACGGAAACACGTATCAAATGTATGACCAGGTTTCGAGCAAAACGAACAGAACCTAGAGTCACTCTGTTTATTTAACGGTGTTGCTGAGGCACTAGAAGTCTTCTCCGTCTGTTTCTCGACAACTACTTGTGTATCTTTATAACGACAATCGCGAGAAGCATGCCCCGGCTTCTTACAAAAGCTACAGTAAGGAACGTTCCGATTATCAATTGCGTATTTTAAACGTTTGGATGGTGGTTGGTTGGCATTTTGACTATTGGGGCGCTTGACACGAATACATGAGGCAACAGAAATTAACTCGGGCACTGAGGTAGCTCTGGCATTCATGAGTTCAATCCGAAGGCGTTCGTCACTAATTGTTCCTATCACCGCTTCCACCGCATCATTATCATCAAGTTTATCTTTAGTAACCCGTCTCCACAAAATCCACGATCGTGATAGAAACTCGGCAATATCTTTGGTAGGATCGTAATTGTGTTCCTTAAACCTTAACACATCCCTCGAATAGCGATTTTCGGGTTCAAATGTAGTGATTATATTTTGACGCAGTTCCTCCCACGTGGACGTTGTGACAAGCCAGTTATCAGCCCACATCTTAGCTCGACCTTTCATTAAACTTGTCACTTTCATGCGGATATCGTAATCACTGAGCTCATAATTAGTCATAGCCAAAGAAATATGGTTACACCATTCGCGGACCCCGACGTTACCATCCGGGTCATATGAAGGCAAAAACACATCAGTAATTTTAAGTCTATCGCGTTGTTTCGACAACTTTTCACTCACATTTTGCATCATTGTTATCATATGTTGATAAAATTCAGGAGGTACGTTACCCCCCTGTTGTTGTAGCGGCGTCGCGTTGGTAGATGCAGTCGCTCCGCCATCGCCGGTATCTGGTCCGAACACGGTGCACGTTGGTACGTTCGGTGTCGTTGATCCGTTCTGCTCTGGTCTATCCATCATATCACGCAGGGTATAAAGTTGTTAAATGTGGGTAGGCAGTCTGAAAAATAAAAATAAAACGGACAGAAAGAGTAGGTAAGCATCCCACTTCTGATGTCGAAGATGAGACAGGCGATTATTTTTTAAAAATACGCAGAACCGCCGACCCTATTCTGGTCAGCAGTTCTGCTATAGGTACAACGGATTTTACATTTAAACTACAAGGCAAACATATGAAATTCAGTAAATAAAGAGAAACAAGGAAATCATTTAAATCAATAATTTTTAATCAAACAGACACAGATTTTACTCACAATGTTTCCTTTCCAAAAATCGGCAGTAAAAGTGAGCTCCGCGCTCAAGTCGCGCCTTTTATTAAGTCGTTTACCCCTCCAAAGGCAAACGACAATCACAATGTTGCCACAGGCAAACTTTACCACAAAAATGACCGGTGACGTTTAAACACTACTTTTTAATAAGTTTTAGGTATTGCTATTTACAAAACAATGTTCCAAAATTACAAGTTATTTTAAAGTAATCAGTAATCAATTTTAGTAGCATTATCAGATTTAATTAGTCATGTTCTTGTCAAACTCACTACCAACTAAATCAGACGTTATTTATTTAAAACATAAAACTTCTCTAAATATTGGTAATGATTAAACATTTGTAATAAGAATTAAGATAATTAGTTTATAGTAAATCAATATAGGTAACAATAATTAACTTATTTAACGGCCGAATAATCTTCGCGGCGACATATATTATTTATCTTTGATGTTGATTTGTCTGTTATTCCGTAAATATCTGTACAAATACTATACTAAATGTTTGTAGTCACAATATCTAAAATTTTCAGATACTGTCCTAGATCTGGCTGATGGTCTGTGAGGATTGAGGGACCGCACTTTAAGGGCTGTAGTTTTTAATATATTTCCTTACAAATTCGCAGATTAGTTTTACAGTTGTTTTAAGACTACTACCAGTAGGGAAATACCAGTGTGGTCTCTCTGTTCACACGCACATAACTTTTTGATTTTGGCCTATATCCCTTTATTGGAAACTTGTTCTATTTCTTTCACAATAAAATCACTAAATCTATAAAGATAAGAAGCACATCAACTTGATAAAAATACGAATTCGAAACTTTCTTTAAGTATCAGAAGAGCTATTTATAACTGACTATACTGCTATATCATATGCGAGAAAAGTTTTACATCCAATTGCCCAAAACTTCGAAGACGCACCCTTTTCATCAAGTTTATAAAGCTCACCTACATACTACATTTAGTTATAAGATAACATTTAACACATTTAGGCATTTAGGTATTAGGTATTTGGCCTATTGCCAAAATTTTGAACGAATATGGCAGTTCGAAAAGGTGCAACATTATAACGCACTAACTAGTGTCATTTTTACTATTTGACTATACATATATTATATATTTGTCGGATTGTCAGGAGCGATCGAGGAGGAGTGCCCAGCGGTATAGTACATCGTCAGGACTATAGGCGTTCCCATTATCCCATTAGGGATAAACAAGACCTGTAAAAATAATTACACACTATTAGTAAAGAAAACACAATACAAATGGTTATCAGTAACAAGAATAAAGTAAGTTAAAGGTACAGCAACAATACAGTTAATCGAACAGACCATTAAGGTCAAGGTCCCACAGTTCGTACAGTGGCCAAGCCACCCAATGATAAACGAACAAACCCTTAAGGTTTACAGTTCGTACAGCAGCCTAAGCCACCCAATGATAAACAAACAAACCCTTAAGGTTTACAGTTCGTACAGCAGCCTAAGCCACCCAATGATAAACGAACAAACCCTTAAGGTTTATAGTTCGTACAGTAGCATAAGCCACCCAAATACAAAGTGTATCGCTCGCTAGCAGCAAGCCTATACAGCTATGTGAATATACAGCAGCGCTGTACCAGGTAAACCGACAGTATTGTCGGGAGCTGGAACTCTTTACTGAGTCGAATCCGAAGATCGACTGCCATACTTACGGAGTGCACGATCTTTTATAAGGCGATGCCCCCCTCCTTGCAACCTCTCCTTAACAAGTCTGCCCAATACGCACGGAAGTGCGTCACGCGTTTACTTGATACAAAACACTAAAATGTGCTAAATCTAATAAGATTTAATTATAAAGTAATCAAATAACACAATAATAATTGTCATGAATAAACAATAGTGATTTCATAAAGTAATTCGTTTTACATTGAAAGTAACGTGTCAACAATTGTTTTGAATAAAACCATCGATAACAATTATCGAAATAAAACCACAAATCAGTGTGCACACACAATAAATCATGTTTCGAATTAATAGACAATAATTGATAGTAAAATCACATAAATTAACAATAAGAAACACAAATCATAACAAATTCTGTTAACTACCCACAATAGTGATTATTAAACCGTTTCCGATATATTTATTACAGTAGGTATAAAAATAAATATAACAGAAAAAGAACAAGATGCTAAAAGTATTGCGAACCGACATTTAATAGGTCACTTCTGTTCAATATTCTTTCGTTAACGTCCTAAAATGTCGGGACTCTTCGTTAATTGCGAACGTTTCTACCATTCATTAATAACCTTTATTGCTTTTTAATACCGACGGGAGGCGACGTCAACTGTCTGCCCGAAGGATACGGATGTAAATAACGTTGCGAGACTCGTGACTAAGTTTAGTAGCTTAAAGGTTCATCATATGATTACTTATATCTTCAAAGCACAAGGTTGCAGGTACAAACCTGAAAAACACTCATTGTGTTTTGTAAAATTTTACATTGGGCTTCTTTCTAAGTTAACTATATACATCGCAGCTAACATAAGTATCTAAAGTTATTAAATAATCTGTTCTGAGGTGCTGTGTGATGCTTAAAATTTTATACTCGTTCTACCGATGTATATGAAAAGAAGGAGGCTTTTCTCATCGCCAGGGAAAGAATCAGTAAATGTTGAAGGTTTTGTGATAATTTATGACCTAAGACACATGTTAGTTATGAATGAAGGAATGTCGTTTTGAAGGACCTTTCAAAACGACATTCCTTCATTCATAACTAACACTCTTCCCTTTTTGGCCTTGTATGTTTATACGTAGAACTGAAGGTTGTAACAAATTTATTTGCTGATCCATTGATCGTCACCTATCGCACTCTCAAGAGTATTGACTAATATGTTGGTAACCGACCGCAGGGATACGTTTTATTTTCTAGGTAAAATGAATAACCCTTATAAATGAATAAAGGAAAATTGAAAGTAAAAAATACTTTGTACCTGCGCGTAGGTAGACTTCGACACCTTACCTAAATCTATGGAGCATTACGTAAATTATTAACAGTTTCAGTAAATAAAGTAAACTTTACACAATTTAACGAAGCAACCTAAAAGTTAGTTAAATAAATAAGCGTGAATTGATTTTCTCTTAGCGGGTGGCTGTTTGCCTAAACCTTATTAATGTTGAGAGGTTTGCTCACAACTCCGCCATGTGCTGTATTATCTCGAGAACGCGACCAAAAGATATGCAAATCACCTCTGTTGAACGATGGTACGTCCCCTACTCACTCTATCTACAGAAGCGCCTAATCTATGAATATTCTCAACTATTCAGTTAGACACAAATCAGGTGTTATTAGAAATTTAATTAATAAATGCAGACGAACGCCGACGTCGTCATTGCGAGACGTTTACCTAAACTTGAGGTTTAATGTACATCTAAGTTTTTACTTGCACGACACCTTTTACAAACTTACGTTTTCTTGTTACAGATGCGGCAATACATCGTCCCTGTGCTGCTCCTTGCGGTAGTGGCACTCTCCTCGAGCAATGTTCTTCCAATGTCCGTAGATGACTTCAACAGAGAACAACTCGGCTTCGATACCAAACATAATGACAATATATTTAGTGATAAATTTCAACCAAGAAATGTTATTGATGAAATATATAAAATGTACGTCACGCACGAGAATAAACCAGAATCAATCAATAAATTACAACGCAAATATTCAGATGTGGACAACAATCAAAATGATGATATTTTCAATATTATAAGTAAAGATGACAACTACAATGGAGAGGGTTTTCGGAAAGAACAATGGCATAACTATCCGAGACAGTTAGATCGCCTCCACCAGTTCTATGAACACAATACTGATAAAAGGAATTTCGACCCCGACCCTAATAAGGAATACACTGAAGAAGTTGCTCCTGATAATCAAGATGTAAATGATAAAACCAACGAACTTTACATAGACAGTAACCCTGGTACGAATAATATCTTTGATGCAGTGATAGCTGCGACTAACCCTTTGTTAATACTTAAAATGCGTTTGGCAAGCTTGAATAAAGATATTGACAATGCAAATGTCCAATATGCTAATCTTATAAATTCCGAGCTAGACTCTAATAATTTGAGAGAGGATGAAAAGAATGAATTCAGGAATGAAAACCCCGAAGTGAACGTCATAAAAGTAAAACGGGAAGGCGTCGCTAGTACGCAAAGTAACGAGTTACCAGGTGAGTTCAAATTTAAAATAATTTATAAGTACATACCCGATTCGATAAAATGTCATGGAATCTTATCGAACAGTGACAGTTGATGGATTCACTAATTTTCCAGTTGTAAATAAAATGTTTTGTGTATTTCAGACCACCCAACACAGACCAAAACGATAAATAAAAGGATTTTCTCGCTGTGGAGCCGTCTGCAGAGCCTTAACCACAAGGGGCACGAATTACAGCATCGACGACATCTACACGCGTTCTATGGTCTACCTGACTCGGATGGAGGAGGTGTCCTTACTGCGGAGACTAGAGCCACATTCATGCGACCGCCCGGCTCACCACTACGATGGGGATAAATCTACTAGGACTGTTGATTAAGCTTTTTATGTTTAAATTGATTTGCAGTCACGTGTTAGATAAATAAATCAAGAACATGATAGGAATTTGGATGGAGTGGCAAGAGTGTAGGTCAACCCCAAAATTGTTAAATCGGTTGTAGATTTATGTCACTAGCTGAAACTGTTATTCAGTAAAGGTTTATTTCAATTAACGCGCTTTAGTGAGTTAAACGTATCTCAGGTCAGACCCTTTCTTGTCTTAGCGATAGATATCTCATCACGTTTATGACAAAAATGTGTATTTAAGCAATAAAATTAGAAATTTGCTCAGTTACGTATATTTTTAATCGACGAATTTTTCAGAAAAAAAATAAGCATGAATTAACGAAGCACAAGCATTTTCAAATTTTTTACTAAAACTATATTCTCTAATCAGAGAGAGTAGATTTTTTTTGTCACTTTTTCACATTATTGTTGACTAAGTGAGTTCTTTAAAATGCTGAATAGTACAATAAAATGACCAAGTCGTTACTATCATTTTTGATGGTTGTCTGGTAGTAATTAATAATTTATAACAAATATTTGTATTGACTATTTATACATTCGAAAACAATATTACAATAAGATATGTATGTTTATGGAATATTTAAAATTATTGACTGTGGAAATAATATTTTGTTCTTGTGCGCTAAATTAAAGCTTAATGTCTTCTGAAATATAACTATTTGTTAATAATAAATAGAATGTAATATTAATATAACCTCCACTTCTATTGTGTCTATAAGGTTAAAAAAATAAAAAGTATTTGAATAATATAATAGTGATAATAAAATAATTACGTATATTGCCAATATATATGTAAATAAATAAAATGTATATCAGCTTTCTTGTTTAATTTGTAACAACTGTAACAGCAATAGTTTTGATTTTTTTTTATTTTCCCGCCGCAGTTATTGGTAATGGTGACATCTAGCCTTAAAACAAGAAACTACGTCAATGAGTTTCGATCGCCACAGATATACAAAAACCGGGTTTAAGTTTATTTCCATAACAATGTCATCATAAAGTAATATCATCAACTTGAATAAAAATATTTTTAAAAGACACGATGTTCAATAGTAAACGACACACTTAAAAATAGCTACACTTAACCAAAATCTGCAATCTATCGGATTGTTCACTCACAAGTTCCAACATCCAATGTATTGATAAGAAGTTATCTCTAGATATTTACCATTTTATTAATAAAATACCAAGTCATTCGAACATCTTGACGAGAGTTAGCAGAAATCAGACATGGTGAGTAGCTACTTAACCATTTTCACTGCGCTAAGTCGGCTACTAAAACCGAATTATCTAAAGCGTATAGATACTGACTTCAGTGTTAATAGATCTTCACACGGTTGATTGTTGGGTTGGTCTAACATTTGACAGTCTGTTTTTGTCGAGACATAATATAGATAATAATATAGATTTACACATAAAGATACTCCAACAACAAAAGTCGCCCGTGTTCTTAGTACCTACTTACCTAACTGCGTATCAAGGCCCTATTAGACGATTTCATTGAAGCGATGTTTTTTTTTATTAAATTAAAAACCATATATTTACGGTATTTGTTATTACTAACACTGGCTACTGATTATTACTTTCTAAGATTAGTTAGATATTTACAAATTCGCACAAATACCTACACTAAAATATAACCTCAAAGTCGAAATATTGTGTATTAGTCATGATGTCTGTTTTTGCAGCACAATTATAATACGTACTAATGAAATAAACTATTTTAATACCAAACAATCTGTAATTATCACAACTTCCAAACTAAAACAGTGTGAGACTGAAATAGAAAATTATTTTGAAACTCGATAATCTAAGACTGATAATTTTCAAGGTATGGTGTATTTTTAATGGAAATAGAAGTAAATATAGTGAAGCTTTGTAAGTCTCACTTTAATCCAATCAAGGTAAATAAATCCACAAGTGGTCTGGACGACTTTTATTAGTTACTGTTTAATGTAAACTACCGCTCTCACATTACCACTTTCTTAAGTTGAAGATTGGAAAAGCAGTCGGGTTAGACTACTTGGTAATGTGAGAATGTTGACTCCACCGTCCATAAGACATACTTATATCATTACTATTACTGCAGGGAAAAAGGTTTTTCATTTACAAATAGATAATAAGTAGGTAGATTGTAGACTTAAACACCTTCAAATATAGTTAGACAGTTCCTCAAATAAATGTTTAGGTAAATAAGTAGGTAGGTACTGTTATAAACAACGCATTTCGATGCATGCTCCAACTTCCATGGAGGTGTACTTAGTGCGTCGCCGTCGGGCATGTTCGTGGACAACAGAGTACTTAGACGATTTTTATGCAGTTTTAAGAAAAGCGAGGGCCTCCTTCATTAGCCATGTGTATGAATCTGACAATGAAATATTGAGAGTCATAAATGAAGCTAATCTTTTCTTTGTATATGGCTGTCAATATTACAGCTAGCTAATATAATACAATACTTATAATTATATAACTTGTATCGAATATTGTATAAACTATGGGTGTATGCCTGCAAATAAATAAATAAATAAAAATGGTCGTTATACAAACTCTGACCTACTTTTGAAGGCTGAAAACCGCGCGATTCTCTACGCCTATTGGGCATCGTCGTGTTCCTGGAGGGTGCGAGCCGCTCTGCACCTGAAACGAATCCCATTTGAGGAGCGACCCGTGGACATTGTGAAGGAAAACCAGCAGCTAACTGAAGAATACCGAGCTGTCAACCCTCACCAGAAAGTACCTGCCTTGCTTATAGGTGAGTAATGAAGAAATCTAACTGTGGAAACAATGTTTTTTGTTTTTTGCTTGGTCACTAACAAAGGGTGCCATCAAAGGCGTTGTATTAAAAATCGCAGCCCAGTATGTCTATTCTGTTATAATCTCCCTCGGTGGACACCTAGTTGAAGTGAGCTGTCATCCGTCCGTCTGCTTTGCAACTCACTTCACCTAGGTATTCACCGAAAGAGATTATCTTTATTACGTTAGGTGCAAAGGGTGCCTATGATTGAGGATCCTATTAATGCCCGTTTTCATTAGCACTAGGCGACACGTAGGCCTAAATTAAAGCGCTCTATTGAATTTTCATCGCTCGGCTCAATGCCGGCTGGTGTAAAAAAATAACAGTGCAATGATATTTAGACCACCGTTATCTGTGATTTAGGCATACATACAACTTAGAAGATGTCGCCTAATGCTAAAAATGGGCATAAGCAACTCGAAAAATAGGATAAGAACATTCCAGAGAAACTTAACTTTAATATTCGAACATTATACACATTTTTACAATCTGTTCTAGATTGGTAATTTTAATATCTACTTGGTTCATAGGATCTGCATTCATTTTTATCCACGGCCATGCTTTTATCATGCATGAAAACAGCATTATGGTTTTATTTTCAACGTAAATAGATTTGGTAGTCGAACATATCCTGGTTGGGACAATGCTCGTCTACGACGACGTTGGCAGCAATGTGCTCGAGCAGGACAACGAATCAAAATACTACAGAAATAAAATTGAAAATTGCGTAAATCAAAATATCTTGATAATAATGAACAATCATGAAAACGTTAATCACAAGAAAGTCGCTACAAAAAGCACACTCAATTTGGTGAGGTACCGTTTCTATATTTTTTTCAATTAAGTATTAAGGAAGTTGCTTTCGTCTCGCTCGTAGCCGAAGATGAGGGATAGAAATAAATAGATCTTCGCCATTGTGACGAACATAATAACATCATTCGTTTTCGCTGTAAATATATGTGGGTTGATTGTGCCCACAATATCCCAAAAGAACCCAAAAGTAATTTCCCCTAGGCAAAATAAATAATAAGTCATTCTTGCAAAAGATTCCGCTACATCTTAGAGAATATGAATATATGACGCGGACATTAAAAATTACTGTGTGATGTTGTTTAGAAAAATAAGTCCACATTTGTAGGTAATCTAGAAAACCATACCTAGGGAAGACACTATTCAAGGCAGGACACACTTTCGGATTTTTGTTAGTAAGTATATAATGATAGTCCAAGATCCCACACTAGACCTATTTCAGCATGGTTAAAATGAGAATATCCTATAGAACATTATACGTATACTAAACCAGCCATCACACTTGAACGTATGTACGTACCTAGCCATCTTTTGCAGGCATGATACCAGAAAAAAGTCCGAGTATTCAAGCTTGGTAGCTGGAAACCTGACAGAGGTACATACCTTAGTCACTTACGCACACCTTCTATTTACATACTCATTTAATTATCTTTTCTGAAAATTACAGCCATGTTAAATGACGACGTATTCCCGTTGTCCCTGTGTAGGCCATGTCCCCGTTAAAGGGAACAAAGGGAATTTAAAAAAATAATTAAAATTACTTCCCGTTGTCCCCGTACGCTGTCCGCGTTAATTTATTGTATTGTGATATTGTGTGAGCTCACAACTTGGGGCATCCCGACTTGGACAGGTGTGGTTAGAAACCACCCAAAAATAGCAAAGCGAGTCCGCTCCGTTGACCGGGCCCCATTGGAATCAGCAAAAATTACTTAATTGAAAGTCGTGAAATAAAAATTTATAAGATGGTTTAGAGATAACATCTAATGTTTGGCCTGAAATTAACTTTAAAGGCGTATTTAATCGTTTATATTTTATTTTCTAAACAGTCCGTGGCCCCCTTTGCCCATATGTAAATACATAAGTGCAACGGTAAGGAATTTTTATGACCTGCTGTTGTCCCCGTGACGAGGACACAGATGTGGGGACAACGGGAATACATCCGTCTGATCGGATGCGTACAAAACTGATGTTTTCTATAGGCATAAGCCGAATTGAGGTGAATAAGTGTAGTTAGTCCCTTACCCCGCTGCAAGAGACAAACCACTTCTCACACACACAGAGAATTGGCACGAGCAACATAAGCCCGACCGCCTGACACCGCTCCTGAGGTAGCTGGGCGGTGCGAGGGGGGTGACAGTTGTCACAAGTGAACGTATCCGTGGGCACTCGCATATTTATAAAATTGACGTTTTCTATAGACAAAAGCTGAATTGAGCTGAATAAGTGTGGTTAGTCCCTTGCCCCTCTGCAAGAGACAAACCACTTCTCACTCAGAGAATTGGCACGAGCAAACGAACATTATAAGCCCGACCGCCTGAGACCGTTCCTGAGGTAGCTGCGGTGCGCGGTGAGGTAGCGGTGCAGGTGTGGTAACGTGATGCGAGTGCCCACGGATACGTCCGTTTGTGACAACTATCACCCTTCCCGTACCGTGGTCTCAGACGGTCTCAGGCGGTCGGGCTTTTAATGCTCGTTTGCTCGTGCTAATTCTCTATGCGAAGTGGTTTGTCTCTTGCAGCGAGGTAAGGGACTATAAGCACACTTATTCAGCTCAATTCAGCTTTTGTCTATAGAAATCGTCAATTTTGTAAATATATATGAAAGTGCCCACGGATACGTTAACTTGTGACAACTGTCACCCCTCCCGCACCGCGCAGCTACCTCATGGTCAGGCTGTAGTCGCCAGTGCCACACTGCTCTAATGCGAATTGGCGATTGTAAACTATGAGAAGCGAGCCTTAAAGCAACATAAAATTGTCAATAGCAAACAAGACCCTCTAAATGTGTCACAAATTCACAGTGAAAAATTTCGGCGTCATGTTTAGATGTTTTCGTAATTTAATTTGCTAGCGTCGTATTTCCTCCATTACTTATGCAAGTGCGCGCAGACGTGTGAAACGTATGGTATGAGGCTATTACTTATCACAACTTCGTCGTCGATAATAAAAGCAGCTAATACCTAACCTACGCCAATATCCGCTCCATTTGACAAACAGGAAATGAGTAGAAAATATTCAGCTCTTCGATATCACCGCTTTGACGGGGTTGGAGGATTTTAATTCCACAGATCTCGATAACTTATTTCGGTATAGAAAAAGATATTACTGCTCAATGTAATATCTAAAATAGAATACAGTAGTTCAATTTCCAGGAACTGAATTACCCAAAAATTAAGGTAATATTAAATTTCAGCATGACGCCATAGGTAAAATAAGGGTTACCGAAAAAGGGTACCGAAACCTGTAAAATAAGGGTTACCGAAATATACCCGTACCGTTTTTTTTTTTCTGTAGCGAAATGTTTCGGTAGAAATACTAAAACATTTTTAAATGTTTCGGTAGCAGAACCTAAACCTTAAAAAATAGAGGTTTTATTTGACGAACCGCCTCGCCACTCTGTCGTTCACTTGAGGCTCTGATTGATATTAATAATTATAAGTAAGAAGAGTAGGTCTCGAATGTTTTTCGGTACCGAAATCGTATAAGGATTAATTAATAACGGTATAGCCCAACTTTTATAGTACATAAAGGTATCGGTACAGCTCAACCTTTGTTTTAAAGAGGTACCTATAAAGTTTTATCTTAACCTCTAACCGTAACCGCTTTCAGTCCCTGTCAATTTCTTTTTTCTGTGGGAAAGTTCCTACTTATTCTTTTGTTAAGTCCTGTCTCTGAACACCATTAAACTCCAGCTTGCTGACCTCATGTGTATCTACATACAGACAAACAAGTGCAGAAATGTACAGTCAGTGTCATTAACTATCGTCGTCACGTCGTCATTAACATTAACCTCACGTAGGTATCAAACTTACTTCAAAAAGAGTAAAGACAGTTGGTGACGGTGACCGTACCCCACTCGTAGATAGAGTAGTCATTAAACTGTACTTTGGAAAAGAATTGATGGCGCTGTCCCTATGTGTATAATATGCACACTCACAATATATAATATGCACACTCACTAACACACTAGTTGGCTCGCCAACGCACCACCGCCCAGGCCGGCAGTCCGACAACGACTGGCCGCCCCATTTTTTTTTTTTTTTTTTTTTTTTCGGATTGTCATCTCGCTGGTCAACCTAGGGGGTTGTCGGCTGCTTAACCGGACTTTCCTGTGGTGCCTTAAAAATTATTATTTTTAGGGCCTCCAGCCAGGGCAAAAAGCTTACAAACTAAGCGACTACACGCTAAGGGCACCCCCTGTGGGGTACGAGCCTCGGCTTAGGGCGTCGCTGGGAGAGGACAGCAAAGGGACAGGCTGGATCGGATTTCCATTATTTAGGGACGAATTTAAAACTACAGGCTCAGCGGCGCGGGCTGGCACGAGCAAGGGTCGGGGAGGGGACCTACGGGGTCGTCGCGGCGGGCCTCGGCGGCGAGGACGGAATGACGGCGGTCTGTGTCTGTGTTTCTTAACTGTACTGGTGGCTTTATTGCTCTCCTGGAGGAGAGTAATAGCATCGTCAGGGTCGGTCAGAGTATGTCTCGGTCGTCGAGTCTTACTAATACGGGAGGGAGTGTACCGGGCGGCCGATACGATTAACGGGTTAGAGTGCTTCTCAGCAGTGTCGAAGAAGCGCTTGGCGGAGCGTTTCATGAACTGCTGGATGGTAGGTATTTTTAGATCGAGATGGAGGTTCTCGTTGCGAAGGTAAAAAGGGGCTCCTGTGATTCTTCGCAAGAAACGGTTTTGGAGGGTCTGCATCCTATGGAGACGGTATGGTTTCGCGTGTGCGAATACAGCACAGGCGTACGTCATGATGGGACGAATGCACGCCGTGTAAATGCGCAATTTGCACTTGAGTGACAATTTGCTGCGTGCATTCAACATGAAGTAGAGCCTACCGAGAGCGAAAGCGGCGCGCGAACGCACTGTCTTTATGTGCTCTCCGAAAGTAAGATGGTGGTCCAGAATCACACCTAGGTATTTGGCTTGCTTCTCCCAAGGGATAGGCTTACCGAACATGGTTATCGGACTGGGCAGAGAGGGGGACGAACGCGGTTTGGAAAAGAGTACTGCCTGACTCTTGATGGGGTTTACCTCGATTCTCCATTTCCGGAAATAAGCACCTAAGGCTTTTGCCGCGGATTGGAGGGTACGAGCTATGCAGTCTGGGTTACGACCCGAGTAATAGATGGCCGTGTCGTCAGCGAATAGAGCCAACTGGGCCTTTTTATCTTTGGGGATGTCGCTGGTGAACAGCGTGAAAATGAGGGGGGATACTACGGAGCCCTGAGGGACGCCAGCGCGTATCGGGTACTGGCCGCCCCACCGGTATTTATAACCGAGCGACGTATGCGCCCGAGACAACGTCATAATACTGTTATCGGTTTGTAGCGTGATATATTGATATCTCTACATACACTACATCCCTTCCTTGTTTTAACGTAGTTGTATGTTACCACTTGACCAGCACCTGCAACTGTCCAATCGCCTAACTACGCACTCTCGCCGGCAGCCCTCGTGACACCGACTCAGTGACACTAGACAAGACACGGGCAGCGTATGTACCCACCTATATACACTACATCTCCCTCCTTTATCAAATTAATTGACGCAACCAGTATTTTTCCAAAAACATACATTGCTCATCCACCCGACGTCTTACGACTACTACAAATTGATTGAGTAATCATTTTCCTAATCAAATCACCCTCCGGAGACCCAAGATGTCCGCCTGGACTTCCTGGACGCAACCACAGGATTCACCCACAACCCTCCGCGACAGCACCGCACCGTTGCGCTCCGCCATCCCGGCAGATCGCCACTGATTATAGACAGTTTGTCTCACAGTCATCAATAACGTTGACGGGGACAATGGATACCCCGTCCAATGCGTTTTGTTACAACCAACGACACTATAAACAATCATTATTTTTATAAAACTTGTGTATGTTTAACGTAGTAAATCATCAAGATTTGACTGCATTTTGCTAAGCAAAGCGGTAGCGCTGGAGTGTAGGAATTAAACATAATTGACAGTTTAAAACTCAGGAAGTAATTATATTGAGTCACTATCTTATTGTTGATTTATTTAAATGGAGTTTATTTGTA
The DNA here is from genome assembly GCA_947361185.1 of Charanyca ferruginea. Classification (NCBI taxonomy): domain Eukaryota; kingdom Metazoa; phylum Arthropoda; class Insecta; order Lepidoptera; family Noctuidae; genus Charanyca; species Charanyca ferruginea. The sequence goes on along the minus strand of OX376059.1, from coordinate 10,252,142 downwards.
AATTAATTACAGGTTAATTTACTCATATTATACGATTTTAATTCTGTTATTGGTTCTATGTGATTAAACCTCTAAAGCACTTTCCCAGGGGGATAACTCTGTTACTATAACTAACCGAACTAAAATCAGTACCTATTTTCACTTGAGTCGGACATGTTTTATTAGAATATAATGTATCCCTACAATTCGGCTGATAACCAAATCTAGTCTTTAGTAACCGTTCTATCAAACAAATAAACAAATAGTCGTTGGGACACGTACTTTGGCTCTTTCATACAAATAGTTATCATCATAGACATGATTCCATAATCTTTCACAAATCTTCGGGACGTTTCAACCAGCGACAGATAGGCCTATCTATCACCAGTACGATAAAACTCGAGATAGAATAGGTTATCGGGTTATACTAGCACAAATGCCTTCGTTCACAACCCAGACAAATGGCATCTCCTACCGCCAGGCAGCTGAAGAAAAGGGGGCGACAGATAAGAACCAAGTCAGAGATGTTAATCAGTTTTTTCTTGAACCACGCCGTGCTTTCAATCAATACACCCCGACATGACAGCTGTAATTGCATGAACACTCCAGATAGACTTAAATGGACAGGTCTTATTAATATCTGTCTCTTTCTTGTTTTTATTGGAGAGAAAGATATAAATAGCTAAAAATGAGTTCAGCTCGTGCACAACTGAATTGGCACCAATAACTTCCATTATTTGTACCAAGTTCCTTGCATTTGTGACAATACAAAGCTGAGGAAGGTGTTGTAAAAGCCATGGTCACGAAGCACTCTGATTTCCATGAAACCGTTGAGACCCAAATCCCTTGCAGAGCATCTGGGATCCGTGACTGAACCAACCCGCCAACTGCATGACATCATACACAAACCGCATGGTGCTATTTTTTCAAATAAACACCAACTGGCTTAGATATCTACGTAAGCAGATCTGAAACACAAACATGTAACCATGTAACATTGTTTGAAGTAAATAAAGCAGCTGAATACAAATATCGCCAGTTATTTAGTTAGATCTCGGTCACTTTCATAGGTGGGCTCAGTCATTAATGGATTGTTGTAAATATCAGGATAGTATAACATCCTCAAATCCTTGGAAATTGCTGAAATGAAAATATTAAAGTTATCTAGTACTTGTACCTGCCCCTTGTTTCCTTGTTGCCCCTTGCTGGTCCCTTGTTGTGTCGTGCTGTTGTCCTCCATTGTCTTTTCTGATTGTTGTTTTTTCCTCAAAACCTCAAATATACTAAAATAATGCAGGTCTGGGAACTCCGGAATCCCAGTCCACAACCATTATATACATTAATCGAAGGTTCCTTGAGATCTTTTGTTGAAGAACTTTAGTCCGCGCATAAAACTTTATTACAACGTCTGTCAACACCAATCCATCCATCTACTTGATGTCCGCATGTCACTGCAGGGGTTCAGCAGAATATCAGCGTCACGTATTTTTTCTTGATAAATGCTAAGCTAGCCTCCCATTTAGTGCACTATTGAGTTTCCAATTGGACGAAGGTTTTTTATTACCACTTGTGGCAACGGCGTGTCACTATGCCGCTACGCCTCATACTCGCGCATAAGCTTTTATCTCTTTCATCGCTCTTCCAATCATCTATTTTCTTCCGTTCCTTCGCTCTATACTTTCATCTTAGCTTCTCTTATCCGTTCAAGTGCAAAAGAATTGTACATACTACAGTATGTTGCTACAGGAAATTGCTGTAATAAACAGTGAGTTAAATGGAAGTGTTGTTTCTATCATCTATACAGACTATACACACATGACGCTCCCACAATAATTACCATGATGAAATGACAGAATTATCATAAAGTTTCCAACTTAATGGGGGTTATTCCAACCACTTTCTAATTTAATGGAGGTTTTTCCAATTTAATGGGGGCTACTAGCCATTTCAGACTTACCCGTATGATAGAAATACATACTGACACAGAATAAACCCATTATCATTTATGTTTAATATATGTATTCTTCTAGATTACTCTGGCTCACAAACTAATTTATTGTGGTTGAAATATGAGGGGTGGTTGTTTACTGTTTCAATATTTGTAAATATGTGAACACTATGTATATGTATACATAACTTAGCTGTCATTTCTAGATTTTAATACTTTGTGGTTACTAGTGGTTTTTATGCAAGGTATTCACGTACAATTATATAATTCCTGTACGTACAAAATATTGTAAACATTTTCTTTTTAAAAGAGTAAGTATGGAGTTTCTTGCCTATTCTTCTCCATACGAAACTACCACTTGGAATGAGTAACTAGATTCAATTTTCTTAATATGACGTTTAAAAGTGCCTTTTCATGGTTTAATTGAAATAAATTATTTGACTTTGACTTTGTTTAGTTTTCCTTAACCACATCCAGTGTGTCCAGTATGTATATAAACAGGAACAACTACTGCTGACCTGTTTTACTAATAAAACTGTCAATTTAATGACCAGTAGGTATATTCTACTGCAACCACAGTCGTTTCCGACAAATGTCAATTTAATGACCAGTAGATATAATCTACTGCTTTCACAGTCGTTTCCGACAAATGTCAATTTAATGACCAGTAGATATAATCTACTGCTTTCACAGTCGTTTCCGACAAATGTCAATTTAATGACCAGTAGATATAATCTACTGCTTTCACAGTCGTTTCCGACACATGTCAATTTAATGACTAGTAGGTATGAGCTACTGCTTTCACAGTCGTTTCCGACACATGTCAATTTAATGCCCAGTAGGTATATTCTACTGCTTTTGTGCTTCTTGATTTGTTGTTTTAGAACTAATCTTGTAGATAGCACAAATCAAGTAACCAAGCTTGAGGTCCCCAGTTTGACTCCCATTTGATTTTGTAATGCAACAATCTTCTTCTTCTTCTGCCCTTATCACATGTTACTTGGGGTTGGCACAACACGTCTTCGTCTTGTATTCCGTCCTGTCCAACCTCATGCTTTCACTGGCTCCTTTTCCATTCATATTATTCGCACAATCCATCCATCTTTTCCTTGGCTTTCCTCTCCCTCTCCATCCATCCATTTTGAAATGTAACAATATTATGTATATTTCCTTCCAAATAATTATCTACCTGTAGGAGACTGTTTTTATCTGCATTAAAGAGTAGAGAATATAACAAAGTTGTGTTCCTCTTAGAAAGTTCTTTGTTTTCTCAGAAAACTATTTTTTTCAATCTACCTTAAAAAATAAATGTTATTTTCTCTTTTTCTTATAAACATGAATAAGCGCCATTATTACGCATTATTCTATTTCTCTATTTTTTTTTTTAAGAGTTTTGTTTTCTAAGAAAAACAAGATTATTTCAATCGACCTTCAAAAATAAATGTTACTTTCTCTTGTAAACATGAATAATCATCATTATTACACATTTTTTTTCCAATAAAATATAAAAACTCACGGTTTTATCCTCGTCGCCAATGTATAATATGCACACTCACAATATATAATATGCACACTCACTAACACACTAGTTGGCTCGCCAACGCACCACCGCCCAGGCCGGCAGTCCGACAACGACTGGCCGCCCCATTTTTTTTTTTTTTTTTTTTTTTCGGATTGGCATCTCGCAGGTCAACCTAGGAGGTTGTCGGCTGCTTAACCGGACTTTCCTGTGGTGCCTTAAAAATTATTATTTTTAGGGCCTCCAGCCAGGGCAAAAAGCTTACAAACTAAGCGACTACACGCTAAGGGCACCCCCTGTGGGGTACGAGCCTCGGCTTAGGGCGTCGCTGGGAGAGGACAGCAAAGGGACAGGCTGGATCGGATTTCCATTATTTAGGGACGAATTTAAAACTACAGGCTCAGCGGCGCGGGCTGGCACGAGCAAGGGTCGGGGAGGGGACGTACGGGGTCGTCGCGGCGGGCCTCGGCGGCGAGGACGGAATGACGGCGGTCTGTGTCTGTGTTTCTTAACTGTACTGGTGGCTTTATTGCTCTCCTGGAGGAGAGTAATAGCATCGTCAGGGTCGGTCAGAGGCTGGCCGCCCCACCTATCACACCGGTATTTATAACCGAGCGACGTATGCGCCCGAGACAACGTCATAATACTGTTATCGGTTTGTAGCGTGATATATTGATATCTCTACATACACTACACTATGTATTATTATCATAAAAGTAAATATTATTGTTTTCGGCATGAATATTTTCTATTTCATTCAATTCTGTAAGCCGTTGGTTGAATCAACTTACCTTAATTAAGTAGAGAATAAATAAACATTCGTCCACAGTTTAATTTTCAATAATCCAACATGAATTGACTGACCCAAATAAGTGGGAACAGTTAATATTTTGACTGCCTATCAAATTATTTGCTGTTCCTGCCTGCGACAGTAAAAACAATACAACAATTTTTGTTTAATTAATTTTATTAAGCGTATTTGGACCAAATAAGAAGGAATTTATACTATGAACTTTGTTTAAAATATTGGTATCTTTTTAGACTTACGAAGACTCTATCGAATAACACGTTACTAGAATGTTTGATAGATACAAACGACCGTGCTTGGAGTAGTTGACAGATAGTTTTAATCGTCTCCCTATGGTTGTTTAACTCTCTTTATCCAGATTAAATTGCGGGAAGGAAATTGCCGGCAGTTAACGACCATTTTCTACATGATTTCATTTCCAAATCCACTTTCTATGTTTCAATTGTATTGACATAGTTTTGAGAACTCTATCTTTCCTTTATTGTAGAAACTAAAGGGACAGACCCTTTTAATGTTATTTTGTCCCAAATAAAACTAGTATTAATTAATCTGTTCCATCAGCAATAGGTAACTCTACGTTCAAGTTTCCATTACGCCTGAAATATTCTCCAAGTTGTAGGCGAACAAAGTCGTGAAAAACGGCTAGTCGAAAAACAAATTAAGTAGTACATACATCAACATTAACCATAATAACAGCCAGGATTGGTATCAATAAATCAGCATAATTACGACCGGACGAGTTTCGTATTAGGTCGATGAATGTTGGAACATGCATCCAGTTCTAAATTAGCTGATGTCATCGTAGTCACAATAGCCTCTTGGCCCGATCGAGTGCACTTTGTGTCGCGCTAATAACCAAGCCATTAACACGTACACTTCAATCACTAATTAACGACACAAGGTAAGTACTTCTGCATCGAAAATTTGATTTTGGGCTTGATTCGGGCTGATAAGCTGATCAAGAAAATTAAGATCAAATTATGTGATGAATTAACTAAAATTGATTTTGTGTTATAATTACAGAGTATTTTTTTTGTTTGTCCTATTTGGTAAACAATCAAGGTGTGCAAAGCAAGAGTTTTCTCGTCCAATACGCTCTTTAGGTCCACCTGAAGAGAGTATTGGACGAGAAAACTACGGTCTAGATTATGTTTCAAAGGTAAGTTACCTACCTTACTTTAAAAACAGCTTCGAATAGTTACTATTCAGTGGGTACCTAGGTACAGTACGCCACATTTGTTTACCAAATAAGATTTAAGCGAAGAAATACACTACTATAATGTGGTTTCTTGTGATTGTGATATAGTGTAGGTAAGCAAATAATAAACAGCATTCAGGCATATGATTCTGGAAAATATAGATATTTGTGTGAAAACTAGAGATAATTCCAATATAATAAGCAAACAGGAAAGGCATTTTCAAAAATTAATATCGACAGCGAGCAAATATTGCAAGATGTTGATAATATTAAATTGAAATGAATGGCATTGTATGAATGAATTTGTAAGGAGGACTCGAAGCAATCTGCTAAAAAATAGACATTACAATTAACATCTGTGTTGCGAGACAATCTTAGGAAGAGATAATAAATTCGAATAAGACTACCACCCACATGGATAGCGTTTAATAGTTAGAACACTTAGGAACAATACCTATTTAAAGGGTGACAAGTTTAAAGAGGGAAATCTATTTAATTAAATAAGTAATACCATTGTGTCCTATCCCAAGTCCAGAAAAACGTCGTGCCGACATTGTTTTCCCACCAATTCAGCACCATACTACCTTTTCCAGACACCAGTACTTTTACCTCAGTGGTAATCTATACAATAGGGTAAATAGACTGGTCAAAATACACAAACTTAACCTACTTCATTGCAAAAATAAAGTAAAAGCTTGGTTGATCGATCAAAAGTATGACGAAATAGAAAAACTATTAATTACCCCAACTTAGCAAGACAAGTAAGTACACCCTGATTCCCCTAGGTCACCACTCTACGCATACACGCGCACACACACGCACACACACATACACACACACATCACTGTGATTGTAACCATTACTTTTCTAAACATACTTTATGACAATATGTATTACTGGAGGAACACCTGGAACACTGGCTCCCAAGTCACAGGCAATAGCCTAGTTTGGGAGCCAGGGAACCTGTTATTGTATAATGTATGTTATAAATAAAGTTATTATTATTATTATTAAAAAACAAATAATTTAGCCTAGCCAAGTCTGCACACTTTACAAATACTTACATAAATATTAGATAAATGTTGATACTTTTTATTCACAACCCAGTAATAGGGTAGCAGTTACTGGTAAGACTGGTTGTAAGATTTTGTAGCTTCTGCTAACCTGCTAATTTTATGATCTTTGTTAATGTTTTTATTACTTGCTAGCTTTTGCCCGCGGCTTCGCCCGCGTGGATGTCGGAAAATATCCCACGGTAACGTACTACCGAGATTAAAAGTACCCTATATGTTAATCCAGGTCTATGGGGTCTAGGGGGTATGTCTTCTTTCGCTATTTTTTATTGTGTGACCACCGTCAGCTGAAGACCTCCATTTGATCTGGGTTGATACGCTGCTCTAGCCACAGCAAGATGTGGATGTGAGGAAGACCTCGTTTTTGTCATTCCACTGAGTATATAAAGGAAAGCATCCCCCTAAATAGTGTACCTTTGGTCAGAAGAGCCATCATCTCTTTCACCTTTAGGTGGAATACCTTGATACGATCGCCACGATATTATTGCCAGAATAATATCGTGGCGATCGTATGACTTTTGACCAGGTAAAAGTATATCTGTGATCTGTTTCCATCGGGGATTACATGTAAATGTGATAAAGAGTTGCTGAACTTCCGTATTTGCGCACTTATGTCATGGCGTCTTGTGTACGCTCGTGCATATAGCGTGGTCCCCCGGTAAAAGATGACGGGAGCACCGCCTTCTGACCTAGGTGCTCACCATCAACGTCCTGCCTCCCTATAGCCCCTATCCCCTATTTTACCTTCTTCAGGGATAATTTTTCAAAAACGCTTATACATGTAATGTTCCTGATAGAAGACAACCTCTCCGTCCCTGTTTTAGCGTCTATACAAATTCTTCATCCCCTATTTTACCCTTCTGGGATGATTTTTCAAAAACGCTAATACAATGTAATTATTTAGCTTACTTTATATGTCAACCTCTCCGTCCCTGTTTTAGCGTCTTTACAAATTTTTCATCCCCTATTTTACCCTCTTCTAGGATGATTTTTCAAAAACACTGATACAATGTAATGTTCCTGATATAGTTCAACCTTTCCGTCTCTATTTTAGCGTCTATACAAATTTTTTATCCCCTATTTTACCCTCTTCTGGGATGATTTTACAAAAACGCTTATACATTAAATTATTCATTAACAACCAAAAGGCTGAATACAATTTTTCATGGTTTGAACTATAAAACTAACGGGTTTCCTATTTATGTACATTAATTCCCTATGTTGCCCTCAGAGACTGATTTCCTAAAAACACTAAAACTCGTGGTTTTTAATTTTTAACCAGAATGATAAACACCAATTTTCATGGTTTAAACTACAAAAATGACGATTTTCCATTCAATCTTTGATCCCCTATTTAACTCCCTTAGGGGTTTAATTTCGGAAAATCCTTTCTTATTCCTTGTCTACATTATAAAGGGAAACTCTGTGCAAAATTTCAGCTTCCTAGGTCCAAGGTTTTGGGCTGGGCGTTGATGAGTCAGTCAGTCAGGACTTTTCTTTTTATTTATATAGATTATCTCTCTCTCTTTCTTTCTTTGTATATGGCTTGCCTGAAATCTATTTTTTTTAACTACTGTTAAAAAAAACGTTGAAAACGTTGTCTGTCTACGAAAGACAGCTGGGACCAAAGGCTTTACGTGCTTTCCGAGGCACGGAGGGGTCTTGATATGGAATGGATGGTCACCCATCCACAGACCAACCGGTCGATCCGTTTTACAACAAAATTCGTTTTACACAAAGTAAAATTAAAAATTCTTCATAAAATTTCAAGTTTATTTGCTCTATCACTATTTACGGCTACGAGGGATATGTGCAATAGGTATAATTTATGTTTGAGATAGATAGACCACAGAAACACATTCGAGTTGCTAATCTGTTCACCCCTATAATTTGCTATCTCTGGTATTAAGGATCCGTTACTCCCTGTGAAACGGTTTAACAAAGATTAGAGACGCTGATAAAACCTTAACTTTGCGTATCTGGGAGGTAACTGTTTTGTGTGATCAGAGCGTAAATAAATTGAGTGTCGAAATTCTGGTGGTGTTTATTTATTCAACAAAGTACGTATTTTTTATTTCAAATTACTGTAATCTTGAAAGCTATTTCAATAGAATTTTCAAGTAGCCGCTATGACACAAAAACATGATATTGCAATATTATTTATTCAATATCTATACAATAAAATGCAAAGGAACAAATTGCTATAGAAGGTACCTAAATCTATGCTGGTCGCGTGAATAAATGAAACCATTAGAATGCACTCAAAATGCGAACCTAAAACTTTTTATATTCTTACTAAGTGCTCGGGTCTCGCTCTTGTAAGGTCTAAACCTGCAATATTAAAAATTCAAGCAGTGTCGTCGGTCTGCGGTCCGCTACAGCTACAATCATACATCATTTGCGTGCTCGCTTGGCGACCGACCGTTTGTTTAAGTGGATCGGTCAATAACTCCGCAAATAGCTATTTAATGAATGTGTCGCCACCTAATAACATCGCACATAGAAAAACTGATTGAATTGGTAACTATTTGGGTCATTGAATCCTGCAAAGTGAGACGGCTCCTCTCTTAAATTTATATCACAAGTTTGTTCAACTTTACGACTGCAGAGCAACGGTAAATTGCGAGGGATTGTTAAGCATTTTAACGATATCAGAAGTAATCATTGTAACAGCTATTAGATTTGTAAAACAAATTGAAAAAAAATAATAATGTCATTTTAGGCTGCTCTCTCGAAAAAAGCTTGAAAGAAGCATGCAGATGAAGCAACTTTTTGTTTACAGAGAATTACATCTGAAATAAATTGTTAGTAATCTACATGATATGATACGTAATTTGGTTTAGCCAATTTTTCTATCGGTATCACATAATAAAAAAAAGAAATGTGAAATCACCTCCAAATCATTGAGATGAAACCATTTTACTCCTTAATTACTTATCAAAAGAGTATAAAAAAAATATCTACTGCTTTGCAATACAAAGGAAAATTATTTGGTTTTGTTACTTTTTACAAGTATATATTATTATCTTTATTACAATAAATTAAAAATGCGTCCGATTAAAAACTGCGTCTACATCACCCCCACACTCGTCCACAAATTCAGTGCGCGCCAAATGCTCAAGGTTATTGGCATGTATACAAGCCTTAATTGAATCATTTATTTGTGCTCAACCTGCTGCTTGCTTGAGTTCTTCTGACGCTCGAATGGATGTTGCCAAAAGACAAAAATATGCATTAGCATGACAAGCTATATTTTCCTATATTATCATTCTTATTTCTGCATATTTCATTTATATAGTTCTTGCAATACTGAAATTAACCATAATTCTTTCTTTTTTTAACAGTTTTGGTGTGAATAGTTTGCTACAAGCCCTGAATTGCTGCTATTATTCCAGTCATTATCATCCAAAATGGGTAGACATGATAATATCTATGCAATCCAATTCACTTCGAATACTCATGCATTATTAACGTTTTTAAAGCAAATAAGAAACGAAATAGTAATAACAAAAGATGTGGATAGACTAAGTATCAACATCATACCTACTCAAACTGTGCCCATTTATTTGCAATCCAAGTAAAAATAAATATGGGAAACGATGGAAAAGAAAACAGAAAATTGAAAGTTTGAGTAGAAAAATACGCGTCAAACGTTAAGTCCTTATGTATTAAACTGGTGTGGGAACTAATACTGACAGAAATTATGTTTATGTGCTTTCGGGACAACGATCAAAGCTGCTACCGAAAACAAGAGCTAATCGCCACAGCATAAACACATTTATCTCTGTAGCAGAAGGTTCAAATTGATTCACACCCAATGTTACTTACCAAAATAATTTACCACTTGGAAGCTTATTTGCACAAACTTTCCACCTCGAGGAATTTGTAAAGTTCGCTTAATTTACCTGCAAATCAAATACGAGACGAATTAAGTGAATTATTTGACAATTGAAGGGACAGCTACGATGGAGGAGGATCAATGAATAGTGAGACCCTTTAACAAATTAAAGGTTCTTTAGTCAAACAGAATCGATCAACCGAGACAAGATCAAATCAGAATCATCAGAACAATTACTTTGATATACTTTACACTTTACACGAAATATTATTTCTAGGTACCTACAACGTTTGATTGCTTCAATTCAAGTCACACCATTTGTCAATTTAACGATTGATTTTGTTCAGTCAATGATCAATCAATCGCTATCAATTATTAGCGTCATCTTTATATTGAAGTTTTGGTCTACTATAATAGGACAGTATCTACACGACTTACATGTAGGTAATATTGTTTTAGAAAAATGTAGCAATTACTATTTTTTTTTACTAAACGCCAAGACTGTCTTGGCGTTTAGTCAGTCGAAGTGATGAACCGTGCGAGTAGGACGGTGAATACTTAGTACAAGATTTCTGAAAATTCTACACAGTAAGCCGACGTGATTGGATAATATTCAGTTAATCAAACCTATTAGCTTATTTTGTCATAATAATTTTTCGTTCAAGAAACCACTGGTTAATTTCGTGTCGTCTTACTCCCACGTTTAGCCGCGTTGAGTCACCATAAACCATTTAGTATAAATATAATTTTTATGCACAGATAATGAGACATTGGTGGAGTCTATGGCTATCGTGCAATATCTGGAGGATACTCGTCCCGAGCCCGCCCTCACTCCGAAATCCGTTTTACAGAAGGCCAGGATGAGAGAACTTTGTGAGGTTTGTACCTATTGTGTTCAATGATGATTATGAAAATCCAAGCAATGATGCTAGCCTTCGGGGCTCTTGTCCCATTGACAGTAATGCGGATGAGTTGTTAATGCCCTGTTACCTCCGACATAAACACATACATATTTTATTATTATTTATGAGTTTTGTGTATATTTAATTATGGATTTAAATCTACGTTTTTTGGGCTTGAAGAAAACTATATTTTACTTTTGCATTTTTTCATATATTAAGTACGTACCTAGGTATATCGCATTGTTGGGACACCGCGTTACGTAGGCACATTCCAACTCTTAAAGGACCATTAATTCTAACTTTATTACAATGCTGACATAACATAACTCAATAATAAAAACGCCTACTAGCCCAACTTTTCTAATTGTTTTCCCAAACTACATAATTAATTGAATTTGCCATTTAGCCTGCGGCACCTCTTTCACTTTTAATCCTTTCGGCAATTACCATGAAACTCTAAATTATGTAGCTTCTCTTGAATAATATTGAAATAAAAGGGGAAAAAAATCTCGCAAACAAAAATCTTAGAAACTCTTAGATAATTACGAAGTTGAAATTTTATTTAATTTACACTTAAAACTTGTATTACAAGTAACTATCAAACTAAAAAACAACGAATACATTAAGGCATCAAAAAATTCTCTCACATCGCCGTCAACTGGGAATGTGTCCATTGCCATGTTGGAGGGCAATGCTTAACCTCTGCCCGAGGTAAAAACCAGCCCTTGGATCACGAGAAGTGTCAAATATAACAAGATAAATTAAATAAATTCTTAGATCTTAGAATTAGAGATATATGTAGTCACAGATTTACTGGCAAAAAATGTCAAGTCCGCAGCCCGCTGCCCGCATCGAAAAATATGTAATGCGTATTGCGGGTATTTAGGTACAAGAGTTCGTAAACTACAAATCACTAGCTATGAGTATAGAACTAAATGAAATTATCCTTTACGGCTGAGATTGGGTTTTTAACAGACTATAAAATATATAAATATAGAAGCAGGTTCTGCATGTATTTTTGCTTGTTCATCATCAATAACTGTGATTTACAAACTCTGTTTTTTGAGTTTCAGCAGACGTTAAAGACAAAACCCAATCATTTTTACTTGCAGGTAGTTGTATCAAGCATCCAGCCTTTACAAAACAGCGGTCTGAGGCCCCAGTTTAAGACGACAGAGGAATACGTGAAGTTTACAAAATATTTCACCGACCGCGGTCTTAAAACATTGGAGGATCTGGTGCAAATGTCAGCTGGGAAATATTGCGTTGGAGATCAAATCACTTTAGCTGATTTATGTATTGTACCCCAGCTGTACAGTGCCGTAACCAGGTCAGTTTTTAAATATAGATTTTCTAGTTATTTTTAAACAAATAAGGACCGCTAGTGAAGTTATATTGTTGACCACAGTTCGAGAAGCATTTAATTTTGCAAAACCAATCAAATTAAGCATATCGCGTATCATTCACAAAAAACATTTCAAATGGTTAATTACCTAGTGATACATGTTAAATATACTTTTCATGGATTAATTCTCCTAAGGAACACATGCTGCTGAAAAAAAGTTGTTGGTCTTAATCATTGTTATACCAAACCAGAAACTCTAAATTGCTGCCAAAACAAACAAGCTTTTCAATTTAGCGAAAGACCTTTGGTAATAAATGTGGGTATAAATTAGGCGAACTAGTCGGAAAATATAATTAGCAATCTTTCAAGCCATACGCATAATTATAATTTAGATCGTAATAGGTTTTGGCAGATTACAGGGTAAGCTTCGCCAGAACTCTCGCTCGATTCGCAAAGAGATGTAAAGCTAACATTCCATGTTTATATTCCATTATACACTTTTACCATAGAGGCATAGACAATATTTTAACAACTAAGCCTGTAAGGGTGTGGCTGTGGACCCAATAGAAAAGTAAAACACTTTACTTTATCTTGAAGGTTTGACAAATCTGTTTATGTTCCATTTTTTGAATCTTTATCTGAAAATTGTGATCTGAGTTCGATAAAAGATTTGTTTTAAAAGAAATTTTAAACAGTTTTCTTTTTCTTTTTCAGACACAAACTGGACATTAGCAAGTACCCAACACTTACGAAACTGTACAAGACACTGATAAATGAACAATTGTTTCAGGAAACTCATCCTGAAACCGTGAAATCTAAAGCATAAATTACACAATACAATACAGAGTTGTTCATTGAACCTAGAGGCGCACTAAAAACCTTAGTTCTAAAAAAAAATACAGTATTTTTTTTCATTCCTTTCTTCATTTAAAGAACAAGCATAACACCTGGTTTGCCCCAACGGTGCTAAATATGTATCTCTACCTACATAAAGTTAATTACCCTTATAGCAATAATAAATCTAATTTCTAATAACGAATCGGACTGCCTTCGCGAACAAAAATTAATTGGTGCGTTTCTAGGCTCAGATGGGGATTTTAGATTAATGTAATATTAAATTAAACTAAACCCCTATCTAAGTACATATTTGATTTTCTCCGTCGTTGAGTAGGACTCTGGCTTTAGAATGGCGATATTTTGTAGCAGTTGGATGTCTGAGTACTAAAATAAACCATATGTTATGCACAAAATACTACCAATTTTGTTTCTTTTTATCCCCCTGTTAAAAAAGAGGAAGTAGGTTTCATTCGATATTAGATATTTCTTTATTTTTAACCGACTTCAAAAAGGAGGAGGTTATCAATTCGAATGTTTATATATATATATATTTTTTATATATGTTCGGGCATAACTCTGTCATATATAGACGGATTTGCAAAATTCTTTTTTTGTTCGAAAGGGGTTTATTCCGAAATGGTCCCATATAAATTTTACCAAAATTAATTCAGCCCTTTTTGAAAAAATCAACAAAATCCCAAAAAACTTACTTAGACGACGTTTCAGTTTCTTCAATCTTTGGAGGGATTACAATCTCTTTTAAGTGTGTCGCCGTTTCTTAATGGATTTGAATGTTAAGGCAATACTAAAAAGCCAAAAATAAAGAGTTTTTTCAAAAAAAAGAAAACCGCCTTCAAAAACTAAAAAGTGATAAATAACTTTAGCACAGAACACACATTACTTTACTTTTGAAAGTCGGTGGCAATACAAAACAACAAACACAAAGCCACCGCCACCGACTTCCGACAACGACACCGACTTCCGTAAAGTAATGTGTGTTCTGTGCTAAAGTTATTTATCACTTTTTAGTTTTTGAAGGCGGTTTTCTTTTATTTGAAAAAACTTTTTACTAATAATGGAACGAAATCCGATGATGACCATGCTTTTGTGAGGGTTGACTTCCAAGTAATACCCTTATAAAACAAAGACTACCCCATTTGCTCGACTTGCATTAATTAAGTTCACACTTATCTATCACGTAGTCAAGGCTGCCCCACTTTTTGAAAACAATGACGGTTAAAGGTTTAAGGCGTCCCTGATACCTACATAACTTGAATCAAAGGGTTTTACTGGCATACGTACTTACTATAGGTTGTACGAGGAAGGCATTTCTCTCCATACATGGGCATAGTACCAAAACAAGTGTTAGGTAACCTTCCTTGTTATAGGTAGTTAGATTTTTATAAATCATCATCATCATGTCAACCTTTAGACGCCCACTGCTGGACATAGCTCTCCCCCAAGGGGGGTGCAGTCGTAATCGCCATGCTTGGCCGATGCATATTCGCGGTCGCAGTAGGTGTTATAGTACTCAGAAGGACGCTGCTGCCCATATCCTCTGGTCATTATCCCTCTGTCGCCTTCTACGACACCCACGGGTAGAAATGGGGTGGTGCTATTTGCGGCCGGCACAACACTGCTATTTATGAATAACATATATTTTTTAACATTTTTTGTAAAACTATATCATTCGGATTTGCTTTTTGATTGATTGTAATTTGGCACACGTGTAAGACATGTCACTATTTGTGCCTATCCACCTAACTAAAAAAATGCCAAGGGCTTGACACACACTTTCCTTCATGTCTATTTCAGTAAAACACACACACCGTAGATGCAGCCCATTAATTCCATATTAACGCAAATCACTTTTACAACCTGCATTTAAGTTCTGATCGTGACTCTCATGTCGTGTTGTCAAGTGCTACATTTATCCCTACTTAACGTACTTTCCTTAAGATTGACAAACGTTAACGAGCCATAACATCAGCATAACTACGCTGAATGTACTTTTTAAAGTACTTACCAACATAGTTGAACGGAAAAAGAACCCCGTGTCACACAGGTCGCGAGGCGTTTGACATTAGAGGTAAGTATGGGACAGCATTACTGACATCGCTGTGGTAAGGTGACATGGCTTCAAGGCGCACTTAACCGCGTTATATTCTGTTATCTATAACAAAATTAGCATTATTTGCCGCATTTCAGAATCTTCAGGGAAAACGGAGAATACATCAGCCTAGATACATTTAGAGCTTCTTATTGCCACATTTAGAGCTTCGAGATTTTTTACGCTTTTGCGCACCTGGGGCTAAACATATAAGTATAATCATGCTACCAAGGGCGTCGCCAAGGGGGGGCGGTAGGGGCAGCTGCCCCCCCCCCCCCCCTAGAGATTCCAAAAGGTTCATGTGCCTTTGACTGTATTTAAAATTCATACTTTTCCTATCCACCAAATATCAATTTGCCCCCCCCTAGGCCATCAGCTGGCGAGTCCTGGCGACGCCCTTGCATGCTACTATAACCCATAAAATAATATACGTATCGAGTTACCTACAGGACTCGCCCGATAACCACAGTCACTGAACTGCCGCCGCCTCGCTTTCTATATGACAAAGGACTTACTTATCGCACTGTCATAAATCGTTAAATTACTAGTTGCTCTGCATATTTAGGTCACAGCTGCAATAAGAAATATTACGCCTTGTGAATACTAACATGATTGCCTAATATGAACTATGTAACTAAACGCGAATTTATTCGCAATTATTCCCATTGTACAGATGAAATAATAGCTGCAATAAAATATTTCTGTAAATAAACATCAATGTATAAAATGCCAGGAACATATTGAATAGATGCTTGAACAGAACCTTTTCAATATTTCACTAGCATTTTGTAGTAGGAACTGCGGACCTACTCGTATAACTTATGTTGGTAGCTTTTGGTGTGTACCTAACAAACAACCCGCAAATACCTATGGTATAAATATAATAGTATAATAAAAGTATAGTATAATACATCGAATAAAAATCAGTTTAAAACCAAAACGAAAAAATTATGACTTGATACCGATCGAACTAGGAAGAGGGCGTTTCTTCTGTAGTATCTCTCTCAACCTGAGAGAGATACTACAGAAGAAACGCCCGAACATTTTAGTCACTTGTAATCGATATATTTTTGTTTCGATTTGACATCCATTAGATTTACATTCAAAATAATATTTAAAAACTAGTATAGGTGTACTATAAATACGTCATGGCATTTCCAGTAATAGGTATCGTAAATTCCTTCCATTTATTACATCGAACAATTGATCCAAGGTTTCTTCAGTAAAACGCAATTACACTGATGCGTAATGTTTTCTGTTCAAATCTGTAACTATGCCAGCTATTCATACCTACCACTACGAATATTATGGCTAAGTTCAGACGGCATGTATGTACTGCACGTTATTTGCAATTTAAATTCTGGGTTCATTCGGCCATAAACCGCATTCTTTTTACTCGAATGTCCAAAGAGGGTTTTACAGTACCTCTTCGAATTTAACTGTATATATGAACTGCAAAAACGTGCAGTTCAATGCCGTGTTTGTTTCCTTAGTGGGTGTTACAATGACTTAAGTAATGTGGTCGTAAATCAAATCGGTATAGCTGAATCATATGTTATTCTTTAATGCCAAGCAGGTTTTCATAACTTCCAGAGAGCGACATTTACAAATGAACAAAACCTTTTACGAAATCATAATATTTATTTTCTAAATAAAATTATTTCGATACAGGTTTCGTGTATTTTAAAATCCGCTAGGGGTGAATTTATCTCAAGTTAAACCGATTCAATAAATCAATCACTTTTAATAATTCTCTATTTCTTAAGAAAGTTAGATTTTTCTTTCAAAATTTATGTTGATAAATAACCCCTTAAATGGTTTGTCGATATTTTTTAAGCAGCGTGAAATCCTAAACAAATATAAATCATTTTCGCAAAGCCAACCCAGTATTCTGTTGTACCTACAGGTTCCCAACTGCGGACACACCTGAGAGGCTCATAATTGAAAACCGTTTTTTTAGAAATTGCTTAAAAAAGGTTCCAAAAATCTCTTGTTGTAATACGGCGAAGTGGCCACGCACGGTCTACCACGACGACAATATTTGTAAAGGTCGGGACACGCTTCAACAATCTGACTACTCCCGCAAATGGTGTTTCACAATCTGTGATCTCAATAGTACAGGTTTGTGTATATTCCACGTCATAAATATCCTTCATTCGTGACGTGAAATTTTAATTAAAGCTTTAGAAGCCTTGAATCCCTAAGAATAAAAAGATATTTTCTAAGAAGTTTTATTTCAGTTATGTTCCATTCTAAATTATTCATATTGTTAACTATTAAAGGTAACAATACGTCGGTAAGTTTGTTTGTAGCAGATCTTACTTGGATTTCCTTTTGATTGTCAACAAGGGACTTGTTAACTTTTATTTGTACAATCATTGACGATGTTCCGTTAAAGGACGTATTATTATGTGTGCCTTTATTTTCTCTACCTAAAGGCTATGAATATAAATATTGTACGTAAGTACCGTAAGTACCTACGTTATACTGTTTATTTTGTATTTTCTGCTATTTTATTACTATAACACACCGGTAATTTCGAAGCAAATCTATGTTAACTATAAAAAATGAACGAGAAAGAAATGGTCACATACAGTAAGGGCCGTAAGATCAAAAGCAGTTTAAACTACAGTTTTCGTCTCTTCTTCAGTTTTTACACATGGTTACCGTCATAAGATCAAGTGGAAGATATGAATAGATCAGCTAAACTTCGATTAGTCTTGTTCATATGGCAACATTCACTATTTCTTTCGAATTTTGGTCATAATTTTTTTACTTTGTTTACTTACTCTGTTTAACATTGGAATTTTGTTGATTTTTCTTTACTTCCGCTATTCGTAGTTTGTTGTGTGTGGTCCGTGCGTAGTATTTGTTTGTTGGTTTTTGCTGTGTAGGTATTCAAATATGAATGTAATTTAAAAAAGGAAGCCTTACTTTGTGATTTTCGAAACAGAGTTAGTAACTACTTTAGTGAAAAAATATTTATGTTTTGGAAAAAAAAAAAAAACTGATGCAGTAAATCTCAGATTATAAAACAAAAGGCAGATAGACCGCGCGGAACACTGAGTAGTAAATAATCATAAATAGAGGAGGAAACTTCGATACAATTAGCCGAAGACTTCAATAGTATTTCTGGAATATGCCACAAAACAACAACAAAATGCAACAAAACAACTTCACAACTTAACGTATACGTTCAAAACAAACTATTACGCCAACTGTTACAAAACATAATTTTACAGGCGGGCAGTCATATTGAAAGAAACACCAACCAACAGAGTTTAATCCACACGTGGGAGTTTAACCGGACCAGTCCCCGACCCGGTCAGTTTAAAATAATCGTTAGTTTAAACTGTCTATGGTCGATCAACTACCATTGATCGTAGGAAACAATCGAAGACGGGAGATAAAACTTTATTCCGTGGTTTAAACTACGATTGATCTAGTAGACCGAAAAGCAATTCAAGGAAAATTCCTTTTGACCTCGTTTTTGCAGTCTCCAAGACAAACTACGTATCATGAACTATACGAAAGTTCGCCGCTAAGACCAAGTTCCGTGACAAATGCACGCCCCACGAACTAACTGGTCCTTTCGTCGCACCTCAGGAGTATGATATAAGGCAAACTTAGCTTATTAGTTCTGTTGTCACCGTATATCGTGGGGTTTATCTTACCCATACAGTAAATTGTACTATAGGCTATTTACATTACCGGGCTGTAAATATAGCACATCAAGTTTTGGGAAATTTCGGCAAGAACGATGTTTGTACCCTGTGCGGCTGGTTCTTTCTTTGACTTAATGTGTTCGATGTTTCAGCCCAGGCAGGTATTGTACGGTCACCAAAAGAGATAAGTATCCATGTCGCCGGGAATAGTTGAAGTTTACTTAGAAACCGATGGATGATTATGAATAAAATAAAGTACAATTAATAGATAATAAACAGTTTAATGATTTAATTAAATTTCATTTCAAAGCCTCCATTACTTTCTAAGTAAACTTCAACTATTTCCGGCGACATGGATACTCATCTCTTTTGCTGACTGTACATCACAGGCCGTGTTTGCCTACAATATGCAAAGCTGATTACTCGCGACGTGTAGTCGTTGCCAAAGGTGTCTAGGAAGAACTACCAGAAGTAACTCCTACGCCACTCTATGGGCCACAATGCATGTTAGAATTAGCAACAACTGTAAAACATATATTAGGTCTTTACATATGAAATTGCCGATCGGTATCAAAAAATTAAAACTACTTTTTTTTAAAGAAATTATATATTTTGTCAATCGCAGTATGCACCATTGTTATCGATACACTTCCGCCATTTTATCGGGAGCTCATTGATCCCTTTGGTAAAAAAATCCTGGGAGCGAGAATCGATGAACTGCTTGAAGGCTGTTTTAACTGCCTCATCATAATTGATTTTTTTTTCTTGTAAAAAGTTGTCCAAATTTCGGAATAAATGATAATCGTTTGGGGCAAGATCTGGAGAGTATGGTGGGTGACGCAGAGTTTCCAGTCGCAGCTCCTCTAACTTGGGGACCGTCTGATGTGCATGTATGTGGTCAAGCGTTATCCTAAAGGAGCAATGGGCTAGAGCAATTGACCAGTCTCGGTTGTTTAATGGTGAGCTTTTCCATCATTGTTTACAACTGTTGACAATACATGTCTGCAGTAATCGTTTGGCCTGATCTCAAGAAGCTGTAGTGGATGACACCAGCACAGGACCACCAAACACTAACTAGAATCTTCTTTTTGGTCAGTTTTCGCTTGGGGCAAGTTTTTGCCGGTTCTCCAGGGTTAAGCCATTGTGATGATCGCTTGCGATTATCGTACACGATCCACTTCTCATCACAAGTGACAATACGACTTAAAATTCCCTCATTATTGTGACGATTGAGCAAGGAAGCGCAGCAACCGACGCGTGTTTGTTGGTGTGCTTCAGTCAATTCGTACGGTACCCACTTTTCGAGCTTTTTTACTTTTCCAATTTGACGCAAATGGATAATGATTGTTTTGTCACTTACTCCAAAGGCTGCTGCTAATTCAGAAGTGGTTAGAGATGGATCCGCTTCAACTATCGCCTTTAATTCTTCATTATTCATTTGAGTATCCGGTCGTCCACGAGGCTCATTTTGTAAATCAAAATTTCCAGAACGGAAACGTTGAAACCAGAAACGCACCGTTCGTTCGTTAGCGGTGCTTGGCCCGTACACGTCGTTAATCCTTCGAGCCGTTTCTGCTGCACTGGTGCCACGGTGGAACTCATATTCGTAAATATCGCGAATTTTTAATTTCTCCATTGTTGTTGCTATAGCAATTTTCAAGCCCAAACAAATGACGTGAAAACAAATGAAACACGAATTTTAAAACAATATTTTTTACTCTTTATTTTGAAATAATTTTGAATTTGGAATTCCTAATCAAACACAAAATATTTGATTTCAAAGTTGCCAGTATTAAGTATCGGCAAGAAACACTACAACATAGAGCTTACAGCGGAGCTGTGTGACTACTCAGGCCCAAATGAGCTAAGGATCTATACAGATGGATCAAAAACCGACCTCGGCACCGGAGTCGGGGTTTTCTCTGAAGACCTAAACATTAAAATATCTAGGCCCTTAGGAATACTAAACACTGTCTACCAAGCAGAATGCGTAGGCATCATCCAGGCAGCACACGCCATTGAGGCCAGGGAAGTCACGGATACGCATATCCGTATACTCTCCGATAGTGCCTCAGTCCTTCAATCCTTAGAGAGAAACCAGATCACGTCGAGACTAATACTAGAATGTCATAATGCACTGGAACGCATTACAGAACCAAACCGCAATACAGTGACACTACAATGGATCAAAGGACACAGTGGTTCACTAGGTAACGATGCGGCCGACGAACTTGCCAGAAGGGGTTCCAGCACAAAAGCCTTCGGACCCGAACCCATTGTGCCCATTCCGTTCAATCAGTTGAGAAGTTGGCTAAGAGATTACACACAAACACAAGCGGAGAAATGGTGGACCTCGACACCAGGGTGCAGGCAGTCCAAGGAGGCTATGCCATCCCTGGATACAAAGCTGACCAAGCGCCTTCTGCACCTGGACAGAGACAGCCTGCGACTGGTGGCGGGGACCATCACCGGACACTGCTCATTGAATAAGCACTTTCACACACTAGGTATCACTGATAGTCCTCTGTGCAGGGCCTGCATGGAGGCGGAAGAAACGGTGGCGCATGTGCTCCTTGAGTGCACTGGCGTCACCCAGATCCGCAGGGAGACCCTTGGAACGCCAAACTCCCTTGCGGACGCACTGAGAAGACTGGGAAGATTGATCTGCTTCTGGAGGGAGGTGGGCTGGTTGGAGTAATCGGCCGCCATGGCTCACGTACAATGGTCCATTTTAAGGACTAAGTGCGGAAACCGAACCCCCCTAACATAGAACATAGAAGTATCGGCAATTTCATATGTAAGGACCTAATATTACTAGCTTTTGCCCGCGACTTCGTGCGCGTGTATGTCGGTTATCGCGGATGCAGACGAAGTTGTGGATTAAAAGTAGCCTATGTCCCCAGGGTCCAAGTTATCTACAATCCAAATTTCATCACAATCGGTTCAGCCGTTTCATCGTGAAAGCATAACAGACAGAGTTACTTTCGCATTTATAATAAAATGTAGTATGTAGTATGGATATTACAGCTAAAGATGGATTTGAAAATCTTTTTCTTTTTTTTAATTCTAATAGAGTTGTGTTTGACCGCAACTCACCTGATCATAAGTGATGATGCGGCCTAAGGTGGAGCACGCTTGCCTAGGATAAACCGGTTCACTCGTGCCTTGAAGATACTTAAACGTGAGTGAGCCCAGCCTTCGAGCAGGCCGGTACGCATGCCACTTAACTTCATAATGAAGTTTAGAAGACATGCATACCTACTTGCTTTATCTAACCCCAAAATGTCAAAGATTATAAAATGTAGGTCTGGCGACTTAGGGATTTCAGTCCATACGTTTTTAGAAGAACTTTTAAAGAACGTCGACGTCAATATTTTAGTACAAGATATACGTAATAGATACATGTGTTGTAGTGTGTGTGATCACAAAACAAATGAATCTCTATTAGAGTTCATAGCGCCGAATTGGATTTGATCAACATAGCAGGCCAGACGACGACAACATTTTAGAAAAATAAACGTTTAATACAAACAATGTTTCAGTTTATTGTTCACCAATTTCGATTAATATGATTATGTATGGACTTTGATTTTGACTTAGCTGTAAAACAGCTATTAATCCTCCATGCACACGTTACTGATCAATTTTGAAATAGCTGTAGCAACTGTCAGATGCATAATTAATTCAAATCATGTTTACTTTATATAACACCGTTTACGATCTCTGTCTTTTCATTAGCGTTCATTGTTTTGACACCAATGCAATAAAGATGGCTTGCGATGTGATATGTTGTTGCGGCGGCTCGGAGACTCAGTATCGTCCCTGCCGCCGCTGGCTAGCCGACATGAGCCGCCGCTCCCGCGAGGTCGGCAAGAGGTTGAGACACCCCACAGCCTCTGACTAACACCCCTAACGCGCCCACCGGGATGGGACCAAATATAAATATAAACCACCTAACATATTTATTTGGGCCGCAATGGCTCCACAGACAAAAGGACTATTCCTACTTTTATTGTTTTGCGCACTCGGCGGGGGCAACGGGGACGGTGAGTAAATATTATCCCTTTATTTTTAATGCTTTTATTTCGGTATCGAGAGACGCATGTCTACGCATACAAATAAAGTTGATGGCATCTTTAAAGAAAGCTCTAAAAATAAAAAGCAAAAGTTGTAAGACCAAATACTGATAAGATCAGGCGTATCTTCTACTGGGAATCGAAGTTATAGAAGTTGACCTCCTTGGTCAACAAGAGAAGGTTCGAGATATCGATATCACGTTTGTTGAACTGATGTCACCGAATAAACTGTCCGTAACCTTTCCATGGGACTACTATTATTAGAAGTCACCAATTAATTGTCTACAAACATTATATTTCAGATGAGAATGAGACCGAATTTTTCGACGCTTTGTCCGTGGTTCGGGATAACCAGGAGCTCCCTGATGGTGTTACACGAGCTCCCGGCCGGTGCCAGTCACCCTTAGAAAACCACTCCGACTACACAGCTATCGCACTGAATGAGAACGCCACCCTTCACAGTCTAGCCGCTGGAATGTTCTACAACAGTTTTCCAGAAGACTTCTCAATTTTAGCCGTAGTTCGACTGCCAGGTTAGATCCTTATTTTTTTAATATTTTGTAAGTACTTAAAACTTGTCGTAAAAAAGGCCTTTGCACCTATCTAAACGTGTCTCGGGTAACATCACTTTTCTCTCAAGGGTTTTCCGGTTTTCCGACTATTAAAAGGGTTCAAACAGCCCCATTATAAAGGTACTTGAAATCGTGCGACAATACACCACAACAGGGTACTAATTAAAAGAATTTGCGTTTTATACAAGCATTTGTGAATGAAAAATATTTTTATTACAAGTATGCAGAATGTGTCTTGTAGGTAATAACAGACAAATTCGAGAGTAACTAATTTCAGTCTAAATTAAAACCAACAAAAATAAAAATATACATTGTTCGAACAAATGGTTCAGAGTCGTAGTATTTACAAAAGGCTACGGAGGGCAGCGCTACGCGCAGAGCTACGGCGTAGCTTGCACTGTGCTACGACCGTCTTCAAAGCTACTTTTGCGCAGTAAAGTTCAAGTCTATTAATTTATCTTCAGTGTCATTATTTTTTATGCTTGTGCCTTCCTTCTTTTATTACTACGCGAAAATTGTTTGCATAACCAAGCTACGCCTTGAATGTGACAACTTATAATTAATTTTCCTTTAAAGTAAAAATATATGAAACAGGAACGGATCAAAATCCAATATTCATCTTGTATTCGGACGCTGGTGATGAACAGTTGCAACTGGTGGTGGGCAACCTGATAGAACTGTACTACGAGGACACAAGGGGAGACCCTGCCGACCATGAACTCCTAACGTACCGGGTCGATATCGCTGATGGAAAGTAAGTATATTCTTATTATTTCGATCATGAAACAGAAATCACCTCCTATAAAATGAATCTTCATTAAACTCGCTATAATATAAACTCTTTCTTTGTGAAATAATAACTTTTGCCCACATAATGCTTGACTGTCGATGTTTGAGTACATACTACATATAAGTATGTGTAGAATGTCGCCTGCCATACTTACACGAACAACTTACTTACTTACTTCAATAGTTTACTGTATTAATTCTGCTGCGCACTATTTAAATGTATAAGATATTTTTTTAAGTAAATACCTATGTTTAACTGCAAATAAATTATTCCTATTCTTCATCTCGCGTGTTAGGAAGTCTACACAGCCCGTATTTTTGTCAGAGAGATTGATAGAAGGCAAACATTTATTGCGTCTGTAATTTTGTTACATGTATTAACATTTAAAAATATTCTTAGATGGCATCGAATTGCGATCAGTATAAAAGGGGACTCAGCAACTCTACTTGTGGATTGTGAATTGAAAGAAACGTTGCGACTCGATCGTAAGCCCGGCAGCACATTCAACCTGGCTGGAGCCCTGGTAGTGGGCACTCAAGTTACTGCCGACCAGTATTACGAGGTAGGTAGGAAAACTATACTATGATACCACAGAAATAATCCTTCCAGAAATAATAAATGCAAAAGTAACTTTGTTTGACTGTTACGCTTTCACAGCATTAACCACTACCGCTGAACCGATTTTTATGAACTTTAGTTAGGAGTAGGCTTGAAGACCAAAAAAGGATAGGCTTTATCCGAAACTTGGTCAGCGTCCGCGATAACCGACATTCGCTCGGACGAAGTCGCGGGCTAAAGCTTTATATTTAAGCGAAACATCAGCACCAAACGCGTTCCAGTTCAATATTAATATATTACGCTACAGTATTAGTTCACATTGGTCTTGCTATCAAGTTATATATAGTCAATTTCAAGCCAATGTAAATCAAAATGGAATGTACAGCAAACCTTCGACCGATAAGGGAAGGTTATGCGAATCGGATAATCTAAACCATACAAACAGGTATGCTACATTACTACGACAGATAAAGACTCGGTAGTATTATTCAAGTTACTTTGTGGATAATAGGACTCCTACTGTATCTCTCATGTAGATATCTACTATGCATTGGGGCCTGTGGAATAATTGGATGTTAATAAGACACTAGATCAAAATAATAGGTTTATGTTAAAAACCCATTGACAGATAAGGTTGGTAGATACCTACTACATTGGGGGCTGTCGAAAATTAGATGTTCTACGGAATTACATTAAAATAATAGCTCTATGTTAAATACACATTTTGTCATAATAAAAGTACCATTGGCAGAATAGGTTCCATTAAAAAAGGTAATCTAATTCCTTGAATAAACTTTTATTCTTAAATAAAAATGACAGCTTAGTCTCTCGCCAGAGTACTGTACATTAATTAACATGAATTCATTTAAATTAGGTACCCAAAAAGGTCTAAAACGCTTTGAATTATTTTTTTATTTTGATTCGAATGACATTACTTGCGAACCAGAGAAGAATCTTCATAGAAGATTTGGCGTGTTTGCTTTCATACGATTTTCAGATATACTAAACCAAATTGTCTTTTTGTTTTCAAGGGGGAAATCGAGTTACTACAGTTTGCAAACAAACCGGATGTTGCTTACGACATGTGTTTATCAATAGCTCCAGACTGTGAGGGGGGAACTGGACTACCCTACGTCCCTATACCAGCAGCCCAGTTAGAACCAGAGATTAAACCAATACTCTATGTTGAACCTCAACCAGAAACCACAGAACATCCAAACTTAGGAACATTAACAGACGACGATGTACGAAGGCGATATGGATCATATAGCAGAAATAGGCTCTTTGATAGAAACGAGTCCGATAATCTGTGGCCAACCAGAGTGCTCACTACTCCTGAACCAGTCTGGCAAGTCGCCAATTCATTCCCAATCAATAATCAGTACTCGCCATCAACAGATTCAGGTATCAAAATTATACATTTTAAAGACCTTTTAGTGTTAATGAGCACTAGTTTCTGTTGTTAAAAGTTTGTGCATTTGTTTCAGATGAAAATAGTATTTTCGGTGCATTTACGGATAATAACGATTTCATACTGGCAACGCCGTCTCCGATTACTTTCGAAAATGTACATGTACCTGAAGACACTTTAGACCGAACTACTCCAAGAGTAAGTTAAACATAATCTGATATATGTGTATTGACCAGAGGATGGGAAGCAGCGTCCTTCTGAGTACCATCACACCTACTGCGATCGCCAACATGCATCGGCCAAGCATGGCGATTACGGCTGAACCCCCCTTTGGGGGAGACCTATGCTCAGCAGTGGGCGTCTAAAGGTTGATACGATGACGATAGATCTGATATAAATTAAATTAAATGTAGCCGATAAATATTACAGTATACCGTTTACAGTGCCAAAAGTAACAAAAGACAAAAGTAACGTAGGTAATAGGTTTATCCTGTCATTTTAATAAACAGAAATAGTGCATTCGTAATTTTGCATACCTACAGCTACAGTGCCGGATTTAACCTCAGCGCCGCCCCTTGGCACTAATTCAAAATCTTTGTTTTTTTATAAATTATATTATTTTTTTGGAAATTGCGCAAAAATAATTTTATAAATGTTTTAATGTTTTCGAATTATGTATCAGTCATATTTTTTTAAATTATTATAATTTTTTTTTTAAGGTGAAAAAGGCATTTTCGATAACGCCAAGAATTCTCACCCTCTGAATTCTGCCGCGCCTGAAAATTTGCCGCCGGCCACTAGCCCCGAGTACCCCTAGTGTAAACACAACGCTGCTTGTATATTGATAACATTCTTTCCATTTTATTTTTAATGCCGCACCTCAAAATGTTGGTTTTTAATGGAATTATCATGTTTTTGTAACACGTGAGATTATTTCCATTACGTATCTTGTTTCAGTCTAAACGAGGGGACGATGACGAAACGGATGTGCCCGGAACAACCCTAGTCGTCACAGAGACTACGTACAGCCCTATGACGACAACAGAAGACACAGATTGGCTTACACATCCTCCGGAATTTACCCAAGTGAGATAACGTGTAAAATATTATTTTGTTTAGGAGTCCAATTCTTTTTTTGTGGAATTAGGGTTAGATCAATTGTACAAGGCCATCATCCATTAATAAAATCCGATTTGGAATACAGTGTTTTACATGCAGTATTATTTATTTTAATTTAAGAATTATGTACATTTTAAGCATCCAATAATCTTTAGTAATGCTTGTTGCAGGACAATTCTACGATAAACTACGATTCATCTGAAACTTACTATGATTACGGCAGTCCTGGTACATACATGGGTCCTCGTGGTTACCCGGGGCCACCTGGTCCTCAAGGTCCAAGGGGACCCAAAGGAGAACCGGGAAAACCTGGCTTTGAAGGCTCGCAAGGATTCCCAGGTCCTCCAGGCAACGTTTTTGTTATTCCTGTAAGTATTGCAAAACCCTTCAATCTTTTCAACATTTTCGTATTCAGTTTTGCGGATGTTTGTTCAGTGAAATATTTGTTATTTGCAGTTACAACAGTCGGGAACCGACAAAGGTCCCGATGCCCAATCGGAAGCTCTTCGACAAATGTTCTCACAGCACATGGTATGTCTGCTTAAACATTTTTAATTTTATTCGGGTATTCAAAGCTTTTCCGACTTCAATAATACCTATTAATTATTTTTAAATAACTCAGGCCGCAATGCGAGGAGCAGAGGGGCCAATGGGGCTGACAGGGCCGCCAGGCCCTGAAGGAGAAATTGGCCCAGAAGGTACCAAGGGGGAACTGGGAGAACAAGGGGAACCAGTAAGTCTACAAATTATTATTTTTGCATATTTTGATTTTAATGTTCTGTTATATTAGCATTACGTTGTGGCTTAAATTTTAGGGTCCACCAGGCCCTAGGGGTCTACAAGGCCCACCTGGAAGATTGGGACGGCGAGGTCACGCAGGCAGGGATGGAGAAAGGGGATCAACTGGTGCTCCCGGTACTAAAGGCGAACAGGGCTACCCTGGACTACCAGGCATGCCTGGTGACAAAGGTGAAAGAGGAAACACGGGACTACAAGGTGAAGCAGGAGCACCTGGTCAAGATGGACCGCCGGGAGACGACGGACCTCCTGGGCCAGCTGGGATTTCTGGGGAACTGGTAAATAGCCTTCTTAATTTTTAATACAGACAGGAAAAAATAAATAACGTAAGTCGTTTTAATAACTTATTCAAGGGACCCCGAGGCTTTATGGGACCTAGAGGATTTCCAGGACTAATCGGATACCCAGGCATACCTGGTCTCGAAGGGCCCCATGGAGCAAAAGGATCGTCTGGCCAACCGGGTCCTCCGGGCCCACCAGGACAGCCCGGCACTATCGGTTCTCCAGGCTCATCGGGACCACAAGGTCCTACCGGGGCTCCGGGAATTCAGGTATTATCAAAAATATCTCAAAACCTTTCTGCATCGATATATTTTATGTTAACTATGTATTAGTTGTGTTGATTGAAATAATATTACAATTATAATACCTACACACACATGCACATAATTTATTTTGGTATGTTTTTCAGGGCCCTCAAGGAAAACCAGGAATTTCAGGCCTACCCGGCCCGGAGGGGTCACCAGGTACACCCGGCAATCCAGGGCAGCAGGGAGCATCAGGAGACGTAGGTCCTCAGGGTCCGCAGGTTTGTATTAAAATTTTCGTGAAGTGTTACAATTTTCTAATAAAAATTAATCGTTTCTACTCTAGTAATAGAAACTAGTCATTTGAAAACCAAACTTAAATTGTAGGGAATGCTGGGATTTCCTGGAAGCCGTGGTTTGAAAGGAGATGAGGGTCCACGAGGCTTACCGGGGGATAAAGGAGATAAAGGAATAAGAGGTAAGAACTACAGTTTAATATTGACCACCTTGTTTTTTGTAATCCAGCATTCGTTCGATCTAAAGTAAAACAATTTTAACTTACAGGTATTGAAGGAGAAAAGGGTGATATGGGACCAAAAGGAGAACGAGGCTTAACAGGAGAGCCCGGACCCTCTGGCATTGAAGGACCTGAAGGACAAAAGGTACAACAAGTCTATTAAAAAAACGTATAATGACCATGACTATGATTTTTCATAAAATATTCCAGTATTATAGTAATTGAAAAAGTCTGCAACCATAAAGCTTAGAAGATATAATACCACCCAGTGTTACTTAATTCTTACGTTTAATTAATTTCAGGGTGTAGAAGGACCAAGAGGTGAAACTGGTCCCATTGGTCAAGCCGGGGAAAAAGGAGCAAGTGGTCCTCAAGGGCCACAAGGATATCCAGGCAGCCAAGGTGAAAAAGGTGATAAAGGGGCATCTGGAAGGAGAGGCAGACGAGGCACAAAGGGATTAATGGTAACTTTCCATAAGTTTGAAAAATATAGACTTTCATGAGGACCTAGTATAAATTTGATCATTCCATCTTCTTTCACAGGGTTTAGTTGGACAGCAAGGCGATCGAGGTGAAACAGGACCAAGGGTGAATATTGTTAATAATAATTGTTCGAATTAAAAGAAATCATAACGCCCACTTTGCATTTTATCAAAGTATTATATTTTAATATTGGTTTATATATTTGCCATTTTTATAGTTCCGTACCTCAAAAGGAAAAAAAGGAACCCTTATAGTATCACTTTGTTGTCCGTCTGTCTGTCTGTCAAGACCCTTTATCTCGGAAACGCGTGGAGGTATCGAGTTGAATTTAAAACTATGTATATACTCAAGTCTACGATCCCTTGATGCTGTAAATAAACCCTCTATGTTAACGTGAAAAAACGCATTTATAATATTTAGTAGATTAAAGTATTGATAGTATGTATGGATTAGTATAGAAGTATGGATATGTAGGTACCTACAAATATGTACGGAACCCTCGGTGGGCGAGTCCGACTCGCTCTTGTCCGGTTTTTTTATATTTGCCTCTCTTTAGGGTTACCGAGGACCACGCGGCCGTAGAGGATCGGACGGGCCTCCAGGACCAAAAGGAGACACGGGACAGCCAGGACCACCAGGTTCTACAGGCGAGAGAGGACCACAAGGGTTAGAAGGCGTACGAGGGTTCCCAGGTGCTGTGGGTGCGCCCGGACCCGATGGGAAAGCCGGCTTACCTGGTCCACCAGGCGAACGAGGCCCTACGGTTAGAAATAAATCAAAACTATGTCAGATGATAATAGTGCCAAAAATAGTAATTAAGACATTCCTTCCTAACTTAAAATATATATGCAACTCTTCAAACAGGGTGAACCTGGTGCAACAGGACTAACAGGACCTTCGGGGCCAATCGGACCCCAAGGTACAAATGGTGAGCCTGGTCCACCGGGCCCACCCGGTGCTTCTGGTATACCCGGTACGCCAGGCGATGTAGGCACTCCAGGAGAAGTGGGAAAAGAGGGGCCGCCTGGACCATCTGGCCCCGAAGGAAAACCAGGGCCGGTTGGATCTCCAGGCCCGCCAGGGCATAACGGGGAGCCAGGATTACCGGGAGCAGCTGTGAGTACTTTGATACGCTAATAATTGTTAAATGTACCGTAACTATGTTCAATAATCTTGAAAAGATTACAGAATTTCTAATGTTATGTGTACATAGTTCCCGGATTACCTCTAAACAAATTAAGCAATAGCTAGTCATCTCATACAAATAAATATTTGCTAGCACCTGAAAGGCAAGGCTGTTTAAAAACCCGCGTGTTTAAATTTTCTAGAGCAATGACCCGACTAGAAATTTAGGTTCGATTTTCTTATGGTTCTAATTAGGGCAACCGAGCGCTGAACTCGATCCTTCGACACATATCCACAACACCGTAGAACCGATTTAGAAAACGAAATTCCGTAGTTTCATTCATATATGTCTATGTATATGTTACAGTTACCCTTATTACCTAAGACAAAACGCGTTTGCGTTACAGAAACAAAAATATGGAACGAGAATCACTACAAAACCAAAGTTTTAAAAGGTTCACAAAACAAAAACCTACCAACCAAATGGGTTTCTAAATAGTAGGTATGGATACCTAAGTTTACACCGTTCAAAAGTAGTTTTGACTGATTTTCGCAGTCAAAAGTACTTATAGTTTTGACTGGTTAAGAGTTTTGACTGTGACAAATACAAATAAATCAAATTGAAGTGTATGTTTGTATTATAACAGCTTTTTACTGAATGCATATGAATGTTTACACGGCACTTAAGGGCGCGTATTCGATTCGTGACGAAAACTTCTTGTTTTTGCGTTTTGCCCAGAGCGATATCGTAATTATGTGAGCAGATTATTTAAAGACAGTTTTAGAAAGATTAAGTCTTGATTTAGACAGCTACAGAGTAAAAGTATAATTTTTAATTATGGTTTTTTAAAGCGAAGACAATTCTTTCATATCGTTTTACGAAAATAGACGTCAGAGTTAACTTTCAGGACGAATACAGCCATTACAATATGCCAAAATATTCTGTTTTATGCGTTTTTCCAACAGTATATACAGTCATAAAGACAGCTACAGAGCCTAAATTACGAAAATATTACTATTATGTATTAAAAAACAATGTTGAAAAAGTAGAAAGTCGGTTCACTTTGTCAATTTTTTTTCACCAGTATTTGAATAAAAACATAACTGATATATTTATTTTATGAAAGCAAATGTTATGCTTAATATACAGAATATTTTTCAGTCAGTTATACGAGCTCATTTATTTTAGACAATTATTTTAAAAAGCACTATAAAACATCGCGCGCTGTCGTTTGCCGATCAATTTCAATGATTCGTGCTTATTTCGTGCATATTTTTTTTTCTGATGCACACAAACAGACCATTGTTTTGTACTAGTGTGTGTCAATGCCAAGGGCGTTGCCAAGGGAGGGTAGATAGGGGCAGCTGCCCCCCCCCTAGAGATTCCAAAAGGTTCATGTGCCTTTGATTGTATTTAAAATTCATACTTTTCCTATCCACCATATATATCAACTTGCCCCCCCCCCCCCCTAGGCCATCTGCTGGCGAGTCCTGGCGACGCCCTTGGTCAATGCTGATACGCCGTTCTAGCAATCGTTTAGATTTTGAGTTGCGCTAAATCGAATACGCGCTCTTAACCAAAAAACCAATTTTGGACGAAAACGACAAAAGAACGACAACGCTGCAGGAAATGTATCATGCTCGATGCTTTATCGACAGTAGGTATTATACAGCAGGGTTACTGGTAATAATGTGGGCAATCTGTATTGGGTATGTAAGGAAGGTCCAGATCAAATGATCCCTAATAGCGCTATGCAAATGACAACGTCCCTTTGGTCCTATTGGCCTAGGTCTGTTCTGCATCCTGCTTGATTTGGAGGGAAGTGGAAAATTTGTTTCCTTACCCCTCCGCTATACTTTTCTGATTAATTTCGTTGCGGGCAGATCCAAGATAGTTGTACGTTTCTCCGGGACTCGTCGAGCTTCATTGCGTCGACGATTTTCTAGTGGTCGCCACTGTTGATTCTGGCTTTCAGGAGTTGCAGTGGTTTGGGGATAGTGTGGCGATCAACCAATTATCGTGATTTTTGATTGAAGATGATTTTGGCTTATTCACAATAATTGCATTTTGTTCACCCAGTTTCTAGTTTCTGGTATTTCATTGTATCTCTTTGATACAAGTTGTACATATTTTTAGAATGTTCTAAGTAGGTACCGACATAGTTATTCTTTGAGTTTTTGCAGAAATCAACCATACCTACTCATTAGTCAAAAGCCCTGCTCAAGACTATGACAATTATGACGATTTGTTACTCTGATTTAAAATCTATTGAAATAATTGTAATTTTGATGGTTGATTATAATGAATTGAAGTGTAAGCAAGCAGCAAATAATAATAATATTTCATTCATTGGTACATTTTTATATTTTTTTTGAAGTCCCGCCACAGTGCAGTTCATCAATAAAACATAAAATTATTCGAAAATGGTTGACATAGGGGTTATTAGGGATAATTTGGATGCAAATGACCTACCCTCCATGCCCTTCAGACTGCTGACATATTACCAGAAACCCTATACATAGAGGCAGATATGCTGAAATTGTTAAACTTAAAAACCATCGTAAGTAGGTACACGAATTTAGTGGCCCTAAAAGTAGTAAGTCGCATTACAATAAATAAAAAAATATACATTGGTTTTTATTGTACGTTAAAAGTTAGTTAGTTGATATACCCTCAGTCGTGGATTGCTTAGGGCATCAAGTAGTTTTAATCCGGCACTGTACATCACCAAACATTGATGCATCTGTTAAAGGGAATCCCTGGAGCTAAAGGCGACTTAGGTCCGCCCGGTCCTCTGGGTATCAGAGGAGATAAGGGAGAGCCTGGTGAGGTCGGTAACGAAGGACCGCAGGGACCCCAAGGTCGTGAAGGACCTCGAGGATCGCCAGGAGCTGGCGGACAAAAAGGAGAGATTGGTGAAGCAGGTCCAGTAGGTCAGTAAAATTCTTGTCCCTTTCAAATTCACTTTCAAAGTTATTGTATTCCAATAAAATTTTATTTTAAATAAAATTGTCTCTCAAGGGCCAATCGGTCGTGACGGATTGCCTGGACCAAGAGGTTTAACTGGAGTTCCTGGCCCAGTGGGTCCGCCTGGCGAGGACGGTGACAAAGGAGAAGCTGGACCACCCGGAGAAAAAGGCTTTAAAGGAGCTATGGGAGAATCTGTATGTATGATGACGAATTGAAAAATCATATAACAATAGGGATAACAATCACGACTAATTGCTTTATGACCGAATTTCCAGGGTCCACCCGGGTCTCCTGGTGTACAAGGCCTTCGAGGAGAAACTGGTCCAGTAGGTTTGCCCGGTGACAAAGGACCACCCGGTGATGCAGGTGCACCCGGACAACCGGGTACAGACGGAGTCCGCGGCCCACCAGGACCTCTCGGACCAGCTGGTCCACAAGGGACCAAAGGACAACAGGGATTTAAAGGAGATATAGGAGATGCTGGAGCTTTAGGTATAAATATCATGTTATATCTCTCAAAAGAACTAAGCGTACGCGTTCGCCTGTTTTTTGTAAAACTAAAGTAGGGCGCTTCCCACTTATACCCTGTTCACAATAAGATTAGACTTTTACAAAAACCTTTTTTACAGTCCGTTCAACCGATTTTGACTTATATTGCGTTGGTAGCATGACAAATGGGAACTGCAGTAAACAGTTCTTATTGTAACCACTTTTTTGCCTCTAATGTCATCCGTAAGCCTACGGAATAGAAGTCAAAATCGGTTGAAGGGACTGTAAAAAAGGTTTGTGTTTATGTCTAATCTTATTGTGAACAGGGTTTAGATGGATGAAACACTTAAAAAAAACGATTGTGGCTAGAACATACTATACGAAAATAGAGAACTGAATGTCCCGCTGTAACTTAGGAGAGGTCTATGATCAGCAGTGGATTGCTGAGCCTAGGCATAGTCTGAGTTGTTGATTGTGTGTGTGTAGTTGATTGGTTCACATGATTAATTTATTTACACTTTACAGTACCTACACCAAAAATTATACTCCTTTTGTAATTTTATTCTTTAAAATATACAATTAGATGTAACAATATATCTTTCTGATTTTAGGAGCAACAGGACCGGCTGGTCCAACTGGACCACCTGGGCGACGAGGACTTAAAGGTATCCAAGGAGAACCAGGTCCCCGAGGCGCTGAGGGACAACAGGGACAAATCGGTAGTCCAGGAGCACCTGGTCCGCCTGGCGTACCAGGCCCTGAAGGAAAACTAGTAAACATACTTTGTTTTCTTGTTTTGTTTCTAAGCAACAAATGCTATGAAATAAAATATTGAAATTCAATTAAATTAATGAATATGGCTTATATTTATAATTTCATATTAACAGGGACCTAGAGGAGCAGTTGGGCCTAAAGGCGACGAGGGTCCGTCAGGGTTACAAGGAGAAACTGGACCTAAAGGACCGCCTGGCCCTGAAGGTCCTAAAGGAGACACTGGAGCTGCAGGATTTCCGGGTGATAGAGGAGAAACCGGCCCACAAGGATTCAAGGGTGAACCAGGCTCTGATGGACCTGAAGGTAGCACCGGGCCGCCAGGGTCCCCTGGACCGGTAGGACCGCCAGGAAAACCCGGAGAAACTGGAACGCCCGGCAATCCTGTAAGTTTCAGAAACCATTCAAAACCGGGTTTTTGCAGTAATTGATGTGATTTCAATAAGTTGCCGATGTACTTACATGCTTTTAAATTTACAGGGTTCGGAAGGTCCAGCAGGAACTCAAGGCAGCCCCGGACTAACCGGGGAAAAGGGTGATATAGGACCCAAAGGTCTTCCTGGAGAGCCAGGACCAAATGGACCCGCCGGACCGCCAGGGCCGGAAGGACAACGGGGATTAAGAGGAATGCCGGGTCCTACTGTATGTAACAGTATACACATAATATTGTTCCTTGACTAATAAAACCACCGTGAGCTGCTAGACTTGCAATCTGCTATGCAGTTGACTTGTTTTTAATTACCCGACTGTGCCAGAAGGGGGGTTATTTACTTACCAAGTTTTCGAATTCTAATGCCTTTCAGTGTGCATAAAGTAAAACAAGTACTTAGGTATACCTACCTAAGATACTTGTTTTACTTTATACATGGCACAGAAAAATACTAACTATTTAAAAGTGCACATTAGAAGTGCAAACTGCAATCCATAGAAGTGATTGATGAACAAAGAAATATCAAGATGTTGACAATAGATATTATGTCTGTTAATATTGTATTACTTCTTTACCTAACTTGGCTACCAATTTTTTTTTATTTATTATTAATAAATAATGTTCACTTTGTAAAGAGTATTGCTTATTAAATTAGCACCGTTTCAATATTCGCATGCCAATTTGTTGCAAAATGTAGGTATCTCTGCACTAACAATTATATTGTAAGTACTTAGGTACCTACTACCATCTTTCGAGCAACCGCATTTAAGCAAATACCTAAATGTTTTGACTTTATGATTTTCACAGGGTGAAAATGGCGCCCCTGGAATAATGGGACCTTCGGGCCCGCCAGGTAAAGCAGGACCTCCAGGTAACCAAGGAATTAGAGGCGAAAAAGGCAACCGTGGGCCAAAAGGTCACATTGGCAATACGGGACCAATGGGATTAAAAGGAGACCAAGGTGAAATCGGCAAGCAAGGACTGCCTGGTTCAATAGGACCAACTGGACCTAAAGGAGAAATGGTATGCATTCAAAACCTTCTTAACTTTTCATCACAAATTTACTTTATCTAATTTTCTTTTTTAAATTCTCTTATTTCAGGGACCCGTAGGACCTCCGGGACAAAAAGGAGATACCGGGCCATTAGGGCCGCCAGGGCCCGAAGGCCCACTTGGACCAAAGGGCTCAACGGGACCAGAAGGAAGGCCTGGGTCACCTGGCCCGCCAGGAACCCCCGGACCACCAGGCCCGCCTGCTCCAGCACCACAGATACCCCCTGAACTATTCACATCATACACCAGACGACGTCGCAGTGTAGAAATGCAGTCTATTGAATCTGTAACTGAAGATAATTACGACGAAGGTATGATTCAAAAGCGTGCCATTTGACTTTTCACATAGGATCTTTTATTTTCTTGTAGGTTTAGGTGTTTTTGTTTTTTTTTTCTACTTTGTCATGTGTGATATTTAGAAACAGACGTTTGATGACGTCTAAATGATATTTATAACTGCTAATAACAGATGTTCTTACTTTATTACTTGACAGAGGAAGACATAGAATGGGTTAAGGAAGTTATGGCAGGTGTGTTGACTGCGCGTGGGGCACTTGAGGCGATGAGGACACCTCGTGGAAGCAGGAGCTTTCCAGCACTGTCCTGCAGTGATCTCAGAACTTCTCACGTTAATCTCAGTGACGGTAAGAAAAACTTTTATTAATAGCAAGGACCTCTAACTTTGCTTTAGATTTGTTTGGGTAAGTAAGTAAGTACTTACTTTTCTCTAAGGTTTTTGTTTATGTTTATCTGCTTAATGCTGTCAGCATTAGGCTTTCCTTCTACTACATTTAAATTAAAACATAACAAGTGAATATATGTGGGCAGATCTATTGTAGGTAGGTATACATATTTCGCCAGTATTAACTTTCTATACACCTCTGCCTACCCCGAGTAACAGAGAGTAGACTAGAGTAACACACAGACGTGATGGTTATGTTACTTCTCAATTGCAGCAAACGTATTTGATTATATTTGTTCAGCTTCAGGTCAAAACAAAAGTTAAACACTATTAATTAATGCGAGTTATGTAATATTGTTTGTAATATCTTCCGTAGGATACTACTGGATAGACGCTCGTGGAGGGGCATCTAGCGGACGACCTATCAGAGTGTACTGCAAGGGCCATAGTACTTGCTTGTACCCAGACGAAAGAGAACAAGCTGTTTATACCGCTGATGCCACCGCCCACAAATTCTCACAATCTGACAATGGATTCAGGGTAAAGATAAAACTTCTTAAATGTATTATACTTAAACATTGGTATTAAGTATCTAACGCACGTCATTGTTATTTCAGCTTACATACGACGGTGAAGGATCTGGTTCAATACAACTTCGATTCTTGAGATTGCTGTCAAACGGAGCTCGGCAGAACTTTACATACTCCTGTGTAAATACCAAGGCCCCACAAAGGTACATTTTCTCTAACGTCGTCGTTTGACCTCTTCAAACAATCGAAATGAAAGCGTTAGTCATACATTTGCCAAGTATAATCAACAATCTCAACTTTGTTTCAGATCCGATATACCAGCAGATTTGACCAGACAGAACCACCTAAAACTTTTCGGTTACAATTCCGTTGAATTTAGAGAGCCACAACTCATAAAAGACGACTGCAAGGTTAGTCTTTCGCATTAAAAACTTTTTGCTTGTGCAAAATGCGTTTTTAACGCATTTTCATTTATTATGTTCTAGGAGGGAACCGGTGAAATAGTGCTGGAAATAAAAACATCCCGGACAGAGAGACTACCAATCAGCGACTTCCAACCTCTATCATTTGTGGATGCGGAACACCAGTTTACCTTCACTCCCGGACCTGTTTGTTTCACATGACATTTGCGCTGTTGAAGACTTGTGTATATAAGGATAGATTTAATATTATGTACTTAAGAGTGGACCTTTGTAAATATTGTAAATAAATATAGTGGCGACCTAATGTTTACGTTCATTATAACGACAATGGTTGGTGGTGCCAATAAACCTTATCGTTATACATCCAGGCTCCTAATCAAAATCATTAAGAGAAACCTCTGAAATAGTCATACATAGGCGTAAAGGAGTAATATAATTCACAGCTTATCATAAAATATGAAAACATAATACGTGTTACATACATGTATATCCACTTTTCATCCTTGGAAACCGAAGGCTTCGTAGGTCGCAGCATTCGTAACCAATACAAACTGTAACTTTGCAGTTGCCCACAGACTGACGTAAGTTGCATAATATCTACAGTCAACAGCAATAGTAGGTGATCAAAATCAGAAATTCAATACCTACTAATGAACAGAGTTCGCATCAGAACTGTGTGGCGTCGAAGTGATTTAAAAGTATGTGTGTGACAATCACACACATACTTTTGTTGTTGACTGTACAATGCTATAAGAAGACGTAACAGGCCAACAAAGTGACATCTGCTAGAATATAAATATAAATGACACCACTTTTCAAACACCTGCACGTGCGCCAGTCGCAGTAGTATGCACCCGACCTTTTTGAATGACTTCACCATTATACCAAAATGTATACCTACATAAAATAATAAACCAAAAAGATTATTCACGTCCGAGACTATTTATTATAAATTAAGACTATGGTTGTGATCAAATTGCTTATTAATCATACCTATTTAAAATTAACACTAAAATGATACTTATGTGCAAACATAAAATTATTGAAATTTAAACTTCAACAAGCATAGATGACACTAGCTGTAAAGAGGGACTTGAAAGAACTAAATGTTATTGTGTTAACTGCATAGTGTTTCTAAATATTATCAATAACAATGTATTTCAATTTTATTATTCAATTAGGCTTGACTTCTGAAACTGTTTTAGTAGTTCCTAGACAGTAGTGGTATATAAACAGAAAAGTATTTTATAACAAATTGGGCATGATAAAATGAGTAGAATATATAATGACATTTGATTGACCATGCACCTTAAAAATCATGAATAAGTTTAACTGTGTACCTACTCATACAAATGTAAACAAACAATATATTACACTTCAGCCTTTTTTTATTGAGTTTCTGAAGATAATGCAGATGGTAAATTTTCTTCTATTCTTGAACTTTTCTCAGTTTCTTTGTCTACTTGATCAAGATCCATTTCATTTACAGCATCGGAGAATTTGGTATCATCCGATACGACACTGATAACATTCTGAACAGATTCTTTCTTGGATGCACTAGGTGCTTTATCCTGTAATGTGTCTTTAGATATAGACTCAATGGTGCTTGACGACTGTGTAACTGTATTGTCGTCTTTAATATGATTATCGTTAGTATTTTTTTCTACTACATCAGTATTACTTACCTTCTCAGGTATACTTAGCTCTTTCTCGACGACTTTTTCGGGATCATTAACAACACTCCCAACAATAGTTTCATCAATTGAAATGAGATCATCTCTAAGATTAATGCTCGGGCTCGCACCCTCAGAAGGTGGCCCTTCTTCTTGACTTCCGATCGTTTCTTCATCTGACGACGCAAGTAATATATTTTCAACCGACTCACTATATTCATTATTGTTCGATTTACTTTTTACTTTTTCAGTATCTAAATTTGTGCACTCTGTATCCACAACATCATTTGTACAAGATGTTTCTTTGTCATTCAAGCAGTCTGTTTCCATCCCAACATTTTCAGATTCATTATTCAGCTGATGTAGCTTAACTATAGACTCCACACTTTCTGTATATTTATCAGGTATACTATCCTCTTTGCCAGCCTCACTCTCTGAATAACTTGAATTTTCAATACTGATTACATCACTCAACTGTTTTTTAGTATCACTACCTGAGTCAATAGAGTCAGATATAGCTATGGGACTATCAGAATCAGAGGATTCAAGTGTTGAGGATTCCGCTTCATTACCTGAGTGCAATTTCTGCAATAGATGTAGCTCATCTATATCTGACTCTAAATTGTGGCTGTCATCACTGCTAACAGAAAGTGTCTCTGCAGCATTAGAAGTATTTATGTCATCACTTTTAGATTTCTCTAAGGTTTCATCAGAATTTTCCTTTTTTTCTTTAACATCAGTTTTCTTAGTTGTGTCTATTTCCTGATTTACTTCAGGTACTTTAGCATTTGCTTCAACGTCTTTTGATGGTTGATTTTCTTTTCCTTCATTTGGCCCTTTCGATATTTCATGTATTAGTCTTTTAAGTCTTTCCTTCCTTTTACCTTTGTTCTGTAACGCAACACCCTCATCATTGGCTTCTTCTTCTTCACTCTCAACTGGCGATTCTTCTGCTTCCTTATCTCCAATCTCTACAGCCTCTAACTTCAGTTGTTTCTGTCTATCTGCAAACCTGAAATAATAATGATACACTTTCATTAGCAATACTAATAATTGCCTTTAAAAAATATAACTTGAACACTGGGTTATTTTGTATAATACTTTACTTTTAGTTATTTTATAATTAATTTGTATTTAAATAAGGCTTTTTAAATGTTGTATTAGTTGTAAAAGTGTTAAACACTTTTACAACTAATTTATTTTACGCGATTTATAGCCCATTGGGCTGATTAATATAAAATTTAAAAGTATTCTACTCTATTCTAACTGATTTTATGAACAGCAATAGCGCCGGCCGTTGGGCGCTTATTAAAGTAGACTTACTTATTAAATATTTCAGTCTCCTTATTTGCCGCAACCTTCTTATTTTCTTCAAGCTTGCATTTCAGCTGCTCATTATTTTCCGCGGGATCTATGTCTAGGGCAATTCTTGAAGCGGCAAGTCTCCATTCATTCTCTTGTCTACGCCTTTGAAGTTTCTTGCCACATCTCGTAAATAAGTCTCGAGCTAATAAAGAATATAAATATAAATAAATCATAACCATAACCATAATCATTT
Source organism: Charanyca ferruginea (assembly GCA_947361185.1). Lineage (NCBI taxonomy): Eukaryota > Metazoa > Arthropoda > Insecta > Lepidoptera > Noctuidae > Charanyca > Charanyca ferruginea. The sequence continues at coordinate 10,210,365 of OX376059.1, read as the reverse complement.
ATTCATTTGCGAATATAGGTGGGTACATGCAGAGATCACACTAATATTGTTATGTTACAGTATTAAAAATATATACCGGGTATATTGATTCCAATGATTATTGTTGATCAAATTTTTATATAAATACCTTCTTCCACAATATCACTTTCATTCCAGCCCAATTTATCTATATCGTTCGCGTCTCTAACACAACGGAGAACATCGTGAAAATCTGGGAATGGCAGTGGTGTACCAATCGGGACTTTCTTATTTATCCATTTTTCGAGGCGTTTTGCCGGCCCCGATGGGTGACCAGGCCGCACGTCCAGTAGAATACGAGGTTCTGAAGGCATTTTGGTATTTGTCAATTGACAAAATTTCGCGTAAACACGCACCATTCGTTCTTTGTACCTGAAATAAATAAATAAATTTGCATAGTTCTTGATATTTGATAACATGGTAAAATACTCTAATTAAATCGAGTCGCCCGATGTCGCCAGTACGGTCCACAATCCTGTAAGCAGATAAAAATACGAACAGTCACCAAAAGAGATAAGTATCCATGTCGTCGGGGATAGTTGAAGTTTACTTAAAAACCAATGGAGGCTTTTAATTGAAATTTAATTAAATCATTGAACTGTTTATTCTCTAATAATTGTATTTTATTTTATTCATAAACACTCATCGGTTTCTAAGTAAACTTCAACTACTCCCCAGACGACATGGATACTTATCTCTTTTGGTGACCGTACATGTGAAAATGATTATTACCTTTCAGTTAATAAGTATACAGAGTCATCTTCATCATCAAAATCAACCTCTTGTTCTTCCAGTTTTTGAATAGCTCTGTGCAATTTTTTTATGGTCTTTTCTAGCTTACGTATCTGTCTTTGGCGTTTAGAATCATATTCCCCATCTTCTGCAAATGCGAACTGGTCTGGTTCTGGGGAGAAATAAATAAATACATTGAGTTGAGCAAAAGCAGGCAGTCAAAAGTTGCATTATTCAAATATAATTTAAGATGTAAAATACTACAGACTGATATGATTAGTAAACTTTTTATGTTGTATCATAGTAAACAAATATACTAAAATAAATATCCAAACCTTCCTTTTTCGTCTCTGTATTTGCTATCTGTGGTTTGGCTATCTTTCTTTGCATGTTTAATTCATCAACAATGTCTTTTATGTACAAATACATCTTGTCAGGGTTAGCCTTCATTGCAAGTACTTTACTTGCAACCATATCAACAAACTCTTCAGATTCTGTATACTCCTTAGGAACTTGTCTGTAATATGCTTTGATTTTTTTTTCTACAATTTTCTTCATGTCGTCGGAATTTTCCAGTTGAAAGCAAAGATTTATGAAACTTTGATATACAGGATGAAATTCACTCCTGTCACTGCTACTTGAAGTCTCTATTTTGTTATCTTTGGATGCAGTGATATTCGTCTTTTGTGTACTTTTCTCGGCACCATCATGTTTCTTATTTGGCTCTGAAATTGCCTGGGTACTAACAAAACTAACTTCTGGAAACTCATTAATTGTGTCTTTGTCTGTATCCTTTCCGTTTATCCCTATACTTTGTAAACTATCCTCAAATGGAATATCTATTTCTATTTCCAGAGTTTTGCCACTCTCATTATCAGTCTCTTTGGGATACTCCAACTTCTTCTTACTGTTAGGTACTTTAGTACTTGTTGTTTCATCATCACTCCCGCTAGGAGATGCATTCTTGTCTGCAGTAACCTTAACAGGGCTATCATCTATTGTGATAGCTAGTTCAGCACCTACTTCACAAGTTCTTTTGTTCAGTGCAGGTTTTATGGGACTGTCTTCTATAGTAATTTCAATCATAGTAGGGGTCCCTACCCCTGGCTCTGGTTCTGCATTATTCTCTTGTTCTAATGTAGCAACATCTGTCTGCTCTTCGGGTCTTAAATACCAAGCAGGACTTAAAGTCGTTGGAGAGCCTTCATCGTCATCTAATTCCACAGTTTGGACTTCATTTACTTGTTTTAAATTTATTGAAGACTTCAAAATTTGATTTGGTGCTTTCATAAAAATTATGGGTTTAGAAGAGGACTGAGTAGTTTTCTTTACAGTAATACTTGGAGGTAAATTATTGAGAGATTGTTTATTCTGTACTCTGATGGAAGTCTTCAAAAGAGCCGAAGTAACACTACTCACATTGGATGTTTCTGATACTTTTGCAAAAAAAACACTAGGATTAGATGTTGAGGGATTTTGAATTTTTATAGGTCTCACCATTTTTAGATGCGGTTTCATAACATTTTTTTGTACAGGCTTGCCATTTGTTTTACTTTTGTTTGCAAAAGGGTTAGATAAAATAACTGGAGCTTTTGTTACTGTTGTTCGTTTCTTTGCCAGGGGTACTCCTTTTTTTACTATAGTTATTTCTTTTGAATTGAATTTTATAGGTAATTTTACAGGGGGTACATTAATAGGTGCTGATTTTGCTAAATTTAGTTTGGAAGGCCTTATTGTAACTTCATGTATTTTTCTTGGTATACAAACCATTGCATTTGGCATTGGTTTACTCTGAAACAAAACATTTAGGTAAGTAAGCAAAATAATACAGTTAATTTTGCCACCTCTGAAACAAATCCCTTCCCACTAAATATATATATTTACTGCAATAAATAAAGGAACTATTTCAATAACCCTAAAATGCATACCTTTTTCGGTGCCGGTTCTGCCTCGTCGTCCGAAGACCCTAATTCTATCACATCCTCACTTGCCATCTTGTATCAACTATTGTACAAACCAAACCAAACAATTTATTATAGCTTGAGCTCACATTTCATAGCAACGAGATATGGAAAGTGCATTAATAATTATATGAAAGATAAAAAACGACAGTCTGTTACAGCATTCTCTTAAATCTCACAAAATACTTATAACTACACCACAACGACACATCGATCATCAAAAACGAAACGAAAAAATATGTTTGACAACCATTCATTCGGGGCCACAGAACATTTATACCCGGGGCTGTCACACGGAGACACGGACACCGTGCAAGCAAAGTTGCCACTCTTTTTTCTAGTACCACATCCAAAAGAAAGCTGGAAGCTGAAATTGGCTTCATAAAACCAAAACTATGTCATGTTGTGCTTTTTTTCTGTTCATTTTTTTTTTTTGGATAAATCTTGACTGATTTTGATATTCTTTTTGTGTCTCATTTTCCGATGGGGCAGACTCTATGACCATATTTTTGTTTGATTCCATCATCAAACCACGGATTTAGTGATGTTCCACTTCCATCAATAATACCATCTAGCTAGGGCTACAGAACTTACCACGAGAAATTCAATGAGGCCTACCAAACACGACGTGACGGTCCTATAAGGTCCGGTAAGCGTTCTATGATTGCGATCCTGCACGAGTCGCACGACAGCACGATGCTCTATCATCAGGGCCTGGTAATATTTTTATCGATCGAAGACCACACAGTCAGGATTAATAACTAAGAAAAGTATTTCTGAGGCTAATATTACAGCAAATTAGTAATTTATCAGTATTTTCTACGATTATTAAGGAAGTTCTGGATTCCATGGTTGCGTGCGGCAACACAAAATTCGAAGCTAAGATGAATTTTGACCGACCTCAACCAATTCTTTGATTAGAACCGAATAATTAAATTATTAATTACTGTCAGGGGCAGGTTGTTTATTTATTTCGGCAATACATACATTATTCGTCAATAACATATGTCATACACTAGGCATTCATTCTGTATTTATTTACGGTTGAGAAATAAAAAATATCTGGATGCTGATTGGTCAACTTCTATATAATTTATTTCTTTTTATTAGGTTTGCCACTAAAATAAAAGAGACTTACTTTATTTACAAATTGCAATCTTCTTAGATTGAAGTTTCGTACAAAAATTTAAGCTGTCAAAATAGATCGTGGTTTTATTTCTAATAATTTCTATTTTATCGATTAGTTAGGACAATGATTAAACTTTTTTCATTAAAACAACAAAAGAAAGATGAGGAAGGTTCATCAAGAGCAGGAGGTTCACAGAAAAAAGCATCAGCCGCTCAGTTGCGGATCACAAAAGGTAAAGTTCAGAAAATAGAAAAATTTACGCGTTGTGTACTCATTGTTATTTTAACTCTGTTGTGAAGAATTCACCCTTGCTCACGATTACTTATCTTCAGAAACTATTCAGTTTTAAGTTAGGGGGTAGGACTGTAAAAGCACTGAAGTCATTCCTCAAAGATTTCCTTATTATGATACTGAAGCAAAATTGTACACCTGTACCAGGTGACTATAGTGTTTACAACACCTTCACCTAATATTTTGACTTCTTGATGTTTTATTTCAGATTTAAATGAATTGAATTTGCCTAAGACATGCAACACAGAGTTTCCAGACCCAGATGATCTACTTAATTTCAAACTAATCATATGCCCTGATGAAGGATTCTATAGAGGAGGAAGATTTGTATTTAGTTTTAAGGTATTTTGTTCAACCATTCTATAGTGTTAAAAGTAAAGTCTTGTTTCCAAACATAATGATATAATCCTTGGTTCTATTTCATACTTCACATCATGTGAAGTCCTTGATATTAGAATATACCAGGGTTGGCCAACTTGATTAAAGCCAGGATCAACTGTTTACTGACTAATCTCTGTGCAATCTATATCTACCAATTACATATTCATTACTTCTTCATAAACTTAACATCTAATCGTATTTCACATATTATTACTTACGTGAATGTGAACTGAGTAAATAAAATAGTGTATATGTATCTAGACTCCAACTTGGTTATGTGAAATTAGAGGTCTGGAGCTGTTCGTTAACTTATAAGTTCAGAATAAAGGCGAAGTATTGGTTCAAAAAACTTCCAATTCACAGATAAGTTGATATTTCTGTAGGTAGTATTTTTTATTCTCTTAAGAGGGGAAACATAACCAAATTGAAGATTATTCGAAGTAACTTGTATTAGCGTAAGCTTTGAGTGAGCAATCATCGACCTTACAGCACCGCTCATCGGCCACCCCTGGTATATACCTATTTGGATGATAAACTAAAAAACATATCCTATAACCTTAAGAAGGGACACACGGTCACTTCATTGGTTATAAGATATGCTTTTTGAGGTTGAAATATTGACAAAATATGATTCAAATCTGTCTAGATCTCACTAAGAAAATAAATAGGGTGGTGATGGCAATATTCTCACAGAACTTAAATCCAGCCCATATCCATTGGTGCACATTCATTTTCTTATGATTACTATGCTCATATTTACCATTATTTTATAGGTAGGACCAAACTATCCTCACGAGCCACCTAAGGTGAAGTGTGAAACAGCAGTATACCATCCAAACATAGACTTGGAGGGCAATGTGTGTCTCAACATCTTAAGAGAAGACTGGAAACCCGTGCTTACTGTCAACTCTATAGTTTATGGACTCCAGTATTTATTCTTGGTATGTGTAATAATTTTTATATGTGATTTTATTTGAGTCAATGGTTTCACATAAAATTTTGTCTGTTTGTCTTAATATTACTGCATTATTAGCCTTAAACACTAATACTGCCTGTTTTGCTGTGTATTTATGTTAATTACACAAGAAAACAAGCAAAGACAACTTCAGTCTTATGTTTTCTGCTGCTTACATTTCTACTAAAATAAGAATGAGTCACAATGCAACTATTATATACCTATACTTGTTATGATAATTATTATTATTATATTCAGCCTGTGTTTTCCCACTGCAGGGCAAATGCCTCTACTCTCCTTCCACTTTTCTCTGTCAAGGGCTATTTCAGACCAGTCTTTGTCAAAAGAGTCTAGATCATTCCGCCACCTCCGCCTGGGCCTGCCGCGATGTCGCTTGCCATGTAAAGGGACCCATTGGGTCACGCGTTTGGCCCAATGATCGTCCGACATGCGGCAGATGTGTCCAGCCCAATGTTATGATAATAGTCATGGCCTAATTGGTTAGAGTGTGATATGATTACCCTGATACTCGCATATAACAAGGGTAATCAAAGTTATTGGGATTAAGCATTTCGCTGTGCTGTGTAGACACTGATTACCAGATAGATACTTAAATGTTATAAAACTTTCTGGTTATGAAACTGGTTATAAGCATTGTTATGGTTTAACTACTATGTGTACAGCTGTTTACATTTGCTTATGATAAAATAGTGTAGCCTCATCACTACATAATACATAATCATGTCGCTTTCCCTCTCAATCCCTCTGTACGCTTAGATCTCTTATACTGTGCCATGGAATTTCATCAATAGATAGACTGATCAAGAAGAAAGTTCATACGTAAGGTTTATAGTTTGATATTGTTTTGTGCTAACCAATAGAGTTATATCCTACCCACTGCCCGTGAGAAGACTGGGCGGGTCGCTAGTAATAGATAAATGAATGTCAAGTGATTCAGTTATAATACATATGTGTAGTTTTGTGAACAATATGAGCATGCCACGGAATAATAACATCCTAGTGACATGAACATTGTTGGTACATAAAAAAAAGTGGTTATATTGCCGGACTCTTCTGGTTCCATCAAGTTTAAGGCCTACAATATTAGGTAAAATCAAAATGATTGTGTAATAACACAATTCAACCTCTTTGTACATGACGCTGATGACACTTCACAAAATTTTCTAGTACAGATAAAAGAGGATGACTATTTATTTCCACTGAACACTTCACTGATAATATTAAATTAGATTAAAATTGAATGTTAACTGATGTCATGCCTCCTTGGCGTAAATCAGCACAGAAAAATCACGGCCATGTGGCATTGAAAATGCAAAATACTTAAAAATTTTATTCAAATGTGTATTTTTGCTGTGCAAGTATTTTTTTGTTCAGTGCTAGTATCGGACCTGCAGACACCCATATATCGCCTAATCTGTACTCTGGTGTACTTATTGCTTTGAAAAACCTTAAAAACTGTTCAACCCAAGGATTGAACCCAAGAACAAACACTCAGTAGTCGCACTACTAGACCAGACGCTATGATTCTTTGTGTTTCGTAGGCAATATACAATGTCACACAAATGGTTGACAGAGACCACGCCCACATCTCCAAGCTATTTTCATATTCGATCCTACCTAACATTATTATTTAATAATTAAATGTTATTTCACTATTGTTTTTCAGGAACCAAATCCTGAAGATCCTTTAAACAAGGAGGCTGCGGATGAGCTGCAAAGTAACAGGAGGTTGTTCGAACAACATGTGCAGAGAGCGATGCGAGGCGGCTACGTCGGGTCGTCGTACTTCGAAAGATGCCTCAAATGAAATCGCAACACTCAACTGTAAATTAATGCTACCAACCCTATCTAAATAAAACAATCTCACTTTAAATTAAAGCATTTGATTATTTATTCAACTAAAACAAAAGTGTGGATTGACATATTTACAAGGTAAATGTCATTGTATTGATAAGGGTTTGCGTCCTATATTTTTATACATTATTTAACAAATATTTTTTTTATTATATTAAATTAATGTGCTGCCGATTCCAAATGGCAATCTCGTAGAATTGAATATTATATAAACCACTAAATTAAATGCGGTTTTTTATTATTTTAGTCTGTAAGTTAATAGCATAAGTATGTACATAGATGGCGCTTAGCACAAATTATTTTACATAAGTTGTGCTGTAGATGGCGCTACTTATTTGGTCTCACAAAATTATTCTTTTAAACTTCGGAATTTTTAGGGTGGTTATCACCATAAAAATGCTGATTAATTGAATTGCGGCCCTCTTGATTGATAATGGATGACCCGGACAAGCCCTAACATATCATTAAAATAAGTATTATGTAAACATTAATCTCTATAAGATAAGGCTCAGTACAGTTAGCAACAAAACCAACACACGTTTACTACAAGTCAGACGAGTGAATGGCAAACGAGACGAGGTTAGAGTCTGCATAACGGCGCCGACACAGGACAACGCCGCCGCCCCACACGAGTGGCGCGAAGTGAGCCGCGATCAAGGGTCGGGCCGCGTGAGTCAGTCGAGCCGACACGGAGCAGCGTCCGAGCGCCTCGACACTTCTACAGTATCGCCAGTCGCCAACTCGTCAGTCAGTCTTACTCTGAACGCCGAGCTACTCGCGCACACGTCACACAATACGCTTTCTCCACACGGCAGCGTGCTCAAGGCAGAGCTGTTTCGACACGCCACTCGGTTGCGAAAGTCTGCGCGATGATATACAAGTGAGAGCCGACATCGGACGCCAGGGTAACGCTCATCGCACACGGTGAGCCAGTTTATTCGACGAGAGACATTCGAAACGCGCCAGCTGTGAGGGACGGGGGGCGCGCGACGCCGTCGGGTCGTACACGCGGGATCAACCTTTACACATAGTTACTGTGAGAGAAGCAACGGAAACCAATTTTTAATGTGTCAAGTCAGTATAGCTTATTGCTGCTACGTCAGAAAGACGAACGCCTCGAGCAAGAACTACAAGGTTATGCAAATGAGTTCTGAACGCTTCTATACCAGGAATAATCAAAAGACCATTCATAACTTCAATAAACTTTAACGTTTACGTCGTATCCTTACTGTGTATTAAGTGCTTATCTATCGTTTCTCTACCTTAAATTATCTTTCGGTGTCGCGTTCGCTAATTGCTAATTACTGTGGGAGTCGAGTGATAAGGAGGTTGACTGAACGAGCGATCGGCGTGTGGAAATCAGAGCGGTTGTATCAAGCGGCGACAATGGCGGCCCAGCAGGAGCAGGAGAGCCTGCTCTCGCGCTGCGAAATCCCCATCATTGACCTGGCGCATATAGGTGAGCATCTACACTGCCAATCACACCCCGCTTCACAACGACACCTGCAACGCAGTGATCAGCGAAAGTCCTTACTGTACATTCATTTAGCAAATCTTTGTGCGTTTATAGTTTGTCGTTATTGCGTAATTATAGTACGTAATCAACTTCAAGTTATTGTGATAGGTAGGTTGAACGTTACTCTATTTTACCCAAGTGTTCAAAAGACGAAAGCGTATGAGACCGAGGCCGCGATGTTCAGGTAAAACACAGTTTTATTCTTGTTAAAAAGGATGTTATAGAAAACAAAAATGATATACACCGAGTTGACTACCTGCAGGCCCTTTGCTATAATAGAGGGGCCCTCGAACTTGCGTGCGAGCCGACAGCCGACCGACAGCTGTGCACCGATGCTTTATTTGTTGTCATTAAACAATCTCGGCATCCCGTTCTAGAGTTCAAAGACCGAACACCCCGATCTGAACCGTTCATCGCAGTTCATCCGCCTAATTCTGAGATAAATTAAACTTTAGTATCCCAAATGGATACAGCATGTAAACTGTGGACGTTTAAATAGGGCATTAGGTAGGACCTATCATGTGATGATGGCTATGAATATAAATTATAAACAAAGGAAGGATTCTTTGGAGCGATGAGTAAGTGGGATGAGTGTCCTATATTGGTTATATTAAGCATGGCGTTATAGGTACAATAAGTTTAAAATACTTATGTATGTACTTACTTTTTATTTTATTTTCTTTATAAACATTATAATATCTCATACACAAAAACGAATTTAATATCTAAGCACCATTGATATGTAGGCTTAAAAATCTGTCCTATGCGGACGTGAAACTGCTAACTTACTTGCATTCATTTTTCCAGTTAAAATTACGTAGACATCGTTAAGTGGTGCTAATTAGTATTTAATGTAAATTGATTATGTAATTAACAATGTGCAATAAGTGCACTTCCTTATAATACCCCACTTCTTATAGATAGGTAGGTACCTACTTCGCTATGTTATACTTAATTAGAAATATAATAATTATATAGACGTATCATAGACTATTTATTGCAGGTATTTCCCGTTTTAAGAACTGTTATGTGATTACCTAAGCTATTTATTTATCTAGTGCTGTTACGTAGGTACCCCGTACCAGTCTTTAAGTTTTGGGTAGGTTTATTCTCAGAATCCTGACTGTTATACCTTGTTTAGTGACTAAACTTTAGTCACATGTATACTTCGGAAACTAACTCTAAACGGGGCAAACAAAAAAAGGAACGTTTGCGATGTGAGGGCAACGGCCGATCGGCCCTTTGTAAGTTCACCCGAGCGCACAGCTCACGCTATCTATCAATGCATTTGCCGACACACCACGCCTTCATGTAAGTGCAAGCACGCATTTTTTACACAAAACGCTATCTATAAATTCCACAAATCGAAGACTTCAATGTCTTTATTATCATTGTTTGCGTTTATTGCGTCTGAAAAAAGCAAAGTTAAGAATTTAATTCTCAGCTTAAGTTGGTAATTATCTAAATGATTAGTGAGTTTTGGTGTAGGTAGCTTATTGATTGATTAAACAGACTAAAACAGAGCTACCTAAAGACGAATAGTCGTAATAGCCCAGTAGTTAGGCACCCGCCTTTTATGCATGAGGTTGTGGGTTCGCAACCGGGCACGCTCAAGTACCAATGTGACTTTTCCAATTACTAAGTTTATCTTTGGCATTAGGTACCATTGAACTAAAATAATAACTCAGTGGACATAACTTACATATTTATTATCTTCGTATACTTAGACCTGGGCCGGCAACCTACGGCCCGCGAGTCGCATGCGGTCTTTTCGATGTAAACTTGCGGCTCTTCATTTCCATCAGCAAAAATCTTATAATCGTATTAAGAAAGCTCTCAGACTAAGATCTACAGTAAACAACGTACCTACAATCATTTACCATTTAAAAGCTTCCACGTATAAGGTCCACGTCACTGACATCGGTGAAGGAAAACACCGTGAATAATCCTGGACATAAATTAATAGACGACTAAAATCACCTTAAGCAAGCGTGGCGATCGATGCTGGTGCCTTCTCTGTATAGGAAGAGGCGTTTGCCTAACTCTGCAGTGGGACAGCAATAGGCTAGTATTATTACTAAAGACGAAAAGAATCTGAAATCCGACCCGGAATTTCCAGATTCCTTCGGTTGGTAAATCAAATGAGTCATACTCTGAATAGCAAATCCGATTCAACCCTATTCACAACATCCACTGAACAAAGACATTTCCCGGGATGATCGCTTGACGTCGCATCCGGAAATACCAACGTACCTACCTACAAATGCATACAGTTGTTAGTAATAAAACTGCAACTAGATGTTCTTATTGCAATTAAAATTAAATAAAATAAAAAATATATGCAATTCGACCTAATAAAACTTCGCATAGGTAACTAAATGTAATCACAAAAAGTATTTAAATACAGAAACAAACCCGCAGTTCTACCTACGAGTATCTACTTACTTAGTTACCTCTACCATATCCGTGAGATTTTTTTGGTATCCTTGAAACAAAAATAATGTTACAAAAAACTGCATCTGAATTTATAAAAACAGATTTGAAGTGGTTTACTTACACGACGCGTTTAACATTTCAAGAAACGTGGACATCAAGCCATCAAGTTATTAGCTAAAGTACAGAAAGAGACAAGATCTTAGGTAAACCAAACTAGTACTGCAAAATATACTTTAACAAAAACATTAAATTGTAAAATGTTTTAATTGGTTTTCAAAAGCAACGGTTTCACGCCTGCATGCAAGTTTCTGAAAAGGTGTTGGAATAGACTGAAACTATATTCACAGTGTTGATCTAGCTAGACTCAGCTGAACGTGGGTAAGGGTATGGTATAGGCTAGGCACCCAATTTGTTCTATTGGTCCTTCAAATCATGCGTTTTCCAATGATGAAATCTTTAGTATTAGCCAGATATCAGTAATACGAGCCTTTTATCAACCTTGCTCTAAGTACTTCGTTGAAACATTACACACGTACCTATTGCATAATTACGTTGATATAGGTATACCTACCTACTTAGTTGCCTACTATATCGTTCAACTGCAGGGTTTGAAAATATTAAAAGTATGGTAGAAATATTATAATTATAATAGTCCCTATACCAAGGGCGTCGCCAAGGGGGGGCAGGTAGGGGCAGTTGCCCCCCCTAGAGATTCCAAAAGCTACATGTGCCTTTGACAGTATTTAAAATTCATACTTTTCCTATGCTCCATATATCAACTTGCCCCCCCCTAGGCTTTCAGCTGGCGAGTATTGGCGACGCTCTTGCCCTATACATATAAGCATGGGCTTTGTTTTATATCCTTATGCGTGGCGTTATCAGATAACGTGATTTTCAGCGTTACTGACCGACTCGGCCTAAAGTCGCCAAGTAGGTACTGTACCTACACAATGGATATGACTATGACAATATTATTTACATAATTCAACGCAGTGTTAATTGGAGTGTCACATTGATCCTGTGCCGTTCGACCACTGACCCACATTCGGGGCCATTCATCATTCTTCAGTTTGACAGGCTTCACACAAAAAATAATAATACGAGTATATCTTTCTTTCCGACGATCTCTTGGCATGACTGTATCGTGAATGCCCAATCGACGTTCGGATTTCGGATTAACTTTTTAAATGATTGTGATTTTAGTTTTGCAACGCACATGTAGCTTAAAATAACAGTGTCGTGATTTCATGAACGGTGATGGAAAGCGAGCAAGTTTTTTATTTATTTATGGGAATAAGTACAATGACCACCAAAAATAATAAATGATCACCAAATCTTAGGACGCTTAAGTCCCCCCTGGGGCGGATCCGACATGGTTAGGTTAGGTTAGAACTGTGACCCCCTACGCAGGAGGCGAGCGAGAGCCAAACCAGAGAGTGCCAGAACCAAATCGCTTTTTACAGTCAAACTCATACATTTCTACATTACTTTGGTTAAATGTTGGTGATCATTTACTATTTTTGGAGGTCATTTACTATATCTGGAGCTTCGTTAAACATAAGCCTTTATTTATTATGGGACAATGAACAACTACAATTTACAAATAAAAAATAAACCATGCATGCATTTTAAAATATTAAGATATAGTAAAAAGATTCGACTTTTTATCCTTCCACTTTACCAGTGACGATGAGTTAACATAACTAAAAAGTTCATGAGCATGATAGTTAACCACTAGTGATAGATTAATAATCTCTCGATAGTACTTAATCCATGAGTACCAGCAAACCAACACAATAACAACAGCAATACCAACTCTGTCTGTAAAACTTTACCGGCTAAACCACAGAATCAATATCGTTAAAATTTGATACCGAGTAGCCCTTTAACCCGCGATTTCGTCTGCGTCCGCGATAACCGATTTTTGCGCGGAGAAAGTCACGGGCAAAATCTAGTCCTAAATCAATAAAAGTCGACATAATCGTGTGAAGTACCCCATTATGTGAATCGCGGCGCAGGGATATCTCACGCCGGTTCCTAGACGCCACAATTGCGTCACGCCACGCGCTGACTACCCGAGTATTTATACATCACTCGACATTATAGGTACCTACGTCATTTCAGTTATTTTCATGAAAATTGCTAACTACGCTGAAACTGCTGAAAGTGAGTAGGTAATCCTGTAGAGATTAAGCTGTCAGAATGAAATTGAGAGATAAGACTTCTAATCTATTGTAGAGCAATGGAAACACGGAATCCATCAGTGCCCATTAACTAATTTTATTGAAGCGTACACTTCGATGAGCCGAGATAATTTTAATGACGAGTTAACAGTGACACAATGTGGCTTTCTCACTACTATGCGAGTCGTAGCCTGCTGTGACGTGTCCTTGAACAGCGCTGAAAAATAACCTGCGCAGGGGTAACTGGATAACGCCTTCGTCGCTCAGAAACCGTAATAAAGTTCCGTTATTCCCCGAATTGGTTGAACTCGTTTATAATATTTCTTTTTATCTTTTGGTAACATGTTGCAAACGCTTCAACTCGGTTACTCGGCCACGCAATTCGCTTCGTGCCGTCATGTTGTTCTGCTAAATAGCATATTAACACGATTTTTTAAACCAACACGCGGACATGAAACTGTCTAACCCACTAGACAGTTATTAACGTGTCCATATAAATATTTATTACACACGGAAGTTGACTATTTATTGTAGTTTAGTGTAACGTGATACTTACAATTTCTGTCAAGTAATGCCTGACTCTGAATAAACTAGGTATTCCATAAATTAGATACTTATGTGAACCGATAGATAATAGTGCCCATTACGTGCGCTATAAGTCGGTGCTTACTTATTTTAAAATTACTCTGAACAATATAATTTTCCTGTTATCAGAAGGAGACCGTAAATATGAGGAAGTTGAAACTAATGGCACTTGACATGCCTATAATGTGGACGAGCAAATTTATGCACAATTTGAAGTACGGTACCTAGGTAGGTAGAAGATGGAAAATACGATACAGACGAGGAAGCGGAATCAACTGGGGCTTAAGCTTGTTATGGCCCTATCGCCAACAGTTTCCCCCCTAATAAGTTACCTACTGATGCTACTGGAACTAGGTAGGTAGGTAACCGGTATAACCTATACCCCTCCCGAATTAGGTGCAATTAAAAAATCTTTTAGTATCCAAAACCATTTTATCTCCTCATCACTAATTCGTAAAACAATAATCATGGAACCGTCATGGTTTAGAACAATTGCCCAGGATGGGCCCATCTCCCTATTTTATTTAAAGGCTTTGATAATAATATCGTTGGGTTGGTCTCTACAGTGCCTACAACAATAGACAGATGTTTCATGCTTACTTGAGCAACAATATCCCACAGACAAGGAAAAAGATAGACAAAAGTTGATTAGGTAGATATCCATGCCTCCAATCTAGAAGTAGGTACTTAATTAATAGATATTATTATATATATGTAGTATTGGCTATATTTTCTTCTTACCGAGTAGGTACGCTATACGAGTCGTTTTCCTATCACGAATGTACCTACCTACATCCACTAGAGAAAGTGACAACTGCCAAGGGTAATAAATTATTTGACGTACCTACCTACAGTCGTACCTATCGTAGATGGTCGAACTAAATAAACAAGGTAATTTTCAGTGACTTGTATTGCGTTTACCTACTGTTTTCCCCTGTATTTTTTGCTTAGACTTTCTAAGATTTTCTGTTAACAATATTTTGATAAATGCTCTGCTAAATGTTTGTGAAAATAAACAAAATCATTCAATAAAACTTTTTAAACTTTAAGATGATAATCTAATTATGTATACGAGTATAAATGGTATAATATTTTCTCTACTAGCATAGGTTTTTGAACTGTTTATTATATTTCACGTTCACATTTTTTTAACAAATACATTTATGTGAAATTAGATAACTTGTGATGTTTATGTTTGCACGTACTTTGGTCGAACTTACCTCAGTTTTGCAAACTTTAATTAATGAAAAATTTTCAAAGACTCCTTTTTCTTCCATTCCGGAAAACCACGCGGAAAACGTTCACTCTCTCATTTGTTGCTAAAATAGAAAACGTTGACATAATCATTCAATCAATTACGTTGTCGATTGTCTTCGGGTATATCTAGCTCTTAACACTTGAAGGAGTTACCTATATCTAAACTTAATAATCATGTAACGTATAGGTCCAAACCAAGTGTTGACATAAAAACGTAGGTTTGCAAGGCCTCGCGGGTCAAGCCATATTTGTTGAGACAACACCTCACAAGGCGCTAGGTGTCGGACGACGGCTGGCAGGCAGTCGTCGGTTTACAGAAGCGGTCACCTCGAGCCAGCCATTGTCCTCGTAATGCTGTACATCCGAGTGACGTGCGGCCTACTATTGTTTACCGCGCCATCTGTGTACACCAAATTTGCTGCGAATGCGAATATTTGTATGCATATAAGTAACATATTTATATGCTTTTGTCAATGGTCGAACGATCAAGGACGTCACAAAAATAGGAACCTTCATGTCATATTTACGTCGTAGGTAATGGTGATTTATAACGATTTATTTGGCCATAATTTGCGAATCCGCGGAAAACTTAGGAAATCATAAGCTTTACTAAGCGAAAAAAAAACCACTTACTCTCAACTTTCTCTCTCTCTCTCTCTTTCTTTAACTCTTTACTTTTTAAAGGCGGTTGTCTTACTTGTTTAAAAGTTTTTTTTACTATTTTCTGTGCAGATTCGGAATCGGAAGGTAGGAAAGCTTCAAGCAAATAAGAAATAACAACAAGTTTTAATAGCTAATATAATTCAAACAATTCGACCTCATCATCACAAGAGGGCAACTGTTTAGTGTAAGCCTCCTGAAAATTAAGGCCATACTTCAATCGTTCTTATCGTACATTCGGTTCACCGATTCGTTGCATGTCAAGTGCATATATGCAACGATGCACTTACACCGTGTGCCTTGTATTGGTTCAATTTGATTTATGAGTGGTTTATTGAGTCGGCACGTGTATCATGAATGCGTCCTCGTGAACAACGAGTTGCCCAGTTGCCCACATAATTTTCCAAGTCAACATAAATCAAGTCGTAACAGGCGCGGGGTTTTGCTCTATGCACTGTAAACTACACAGAATTCTAACTAAAGACATTGCATTGAATTTCTCGATGTTGTATTCAGAGGACAGCGTTGCATAACTTTGAAGTACGAAATGGTGTTGTGGAAACGAGACAAGAATATCAAGATACTCGAAGGACGATAATGCAAAATAATGTGCATGTTAAAGTTTAATGCAAGAGTTCTGACAACGGTTCTTCTTTTATTTATTTAACTATTTCTTAATTCTTAATATCTAATTACAAATCATTTATAATTTAAAAATAAAATAATCCATTTATGTTGAATGTTTAGAAAGCAAATAAACGAGTATTTCTCAGTGCCGTAGACGTCTTTGTCAATGCGTGATTTGTGTGAATGGGGCTAAACAGGCTGGTCTCCGTTAGAGAAACCGCTAATCGTTTAGCTGTACCAAAATCTTATTTACTGCAATCTGCCTTATTTATATGTTTACTGTAACTGATTTGAAGAAAATTTTGAGTCCTAGTATCAGCTCCGTCCAGTCAGGTAGGCAACATGTTACCCGATAGCAATGAAAGGAAGATTCCGGGCTTGAAAGTTCCAAGAACACAATGAGACATTAAACGCATTTAATTCGTTTGAAGTGTAAGTAGTATTATATATCTTGATCTTGGAAATAGGATTTGACTTTGGCAACAAAGAAATACTTACATAGTCTACGACTCTACGAGCTATCTGGAGCGGTTTAACACAAAGGCTTTTCTAAGCAAGCCTCGCCTCGTGCCAAAAAATCCTTTTAGATACAGTAATCCTTTGATAACGACGGGTTCAGCTTACATAGGTAACTCGACACTATCAGTACCTTTCAAGGCAAATGAGTTTAAACTATTTACTTTGTGCAACAAATTCAAAAACACGCTAGGTAGCATAAAAACTTCGACACCTGTTCTAATCTTAGCTAACCGGCTTGTATTTCTCTTGAACAAACAATAGGTATCCGCAAATAGTTATAGCCTTAAATAAATACCTCGGGCTGGCAGAAATGCAACCGGTGAACGGCACTTCATAAATAGATTTCACTTTCTATCCTTGTACAAGACAAGGCCATGGTTTTTATAATGACGATAACTGTTTAAAAGTAAACATTTCCAAAATGTCTGCCAGGGTTCCAAGTCAAGAAGCCAGTTCCTATTTATTACAAACTTTGCCAAGTAGGTACTCAATGATTAAGTATTTTATTATTGTGGTAGGTAGACATGAACTCTAAATCAATATTATTATTTGTATGAAGTTCGTAGAAAATAGGAACTGACATTTTCAGTTGATGTTCAGTTGAACTAACAAAAAAATACCTATCTATCGTTCTTCTAGCTTCGACGTTCAATTTCAAAGTTTTAATTACATCATTCTCATTATTATCAGTAGACCACGAGGTAAGTGTATTGAACACTCCATTTAAATTTATTACGGAGGACAAATATTTGAAATGTTTGCTACATAAACAAATTATTTGTCAGTTTTCAAAAATCCAGACCTTGTGCATGTTTCACCACTTTCCATTGAGTTACGGCAAAATTATTTGGCAGATCATTTAAATACAAATTCTGTCCCATTTTTGAATAATAATAAATCTTTTCCGTACGATAGGTATACTTAAGGTAATGAAACACGCTTTTAATTTCGGCAAAATAATATATAGGTTTTGACTGGTGTGTTAGATCAATTAGTTGAAAGCACAGATATCAAAGACATAAAAAAGATACAAGTTACACACCGAATGAACAATAACGTTAGGTAAAAGTGGCCAAACTGGTAACGTGGTCTGCCAACCGTAACTATTAGGTGGGTATTAGCATAGTTTAGCAAAGTAAGAACCTCATATTAAAATGTCACAGTAACTTCTGGGTTTGAGTTTTGCGACTAAATTGGTTTCTATTTCATACCCAGCGCAGTGTCTTTACAACACTTAGGCCCAGACTCCACCAAAGCGGAGAGGAGAGGAGATGTCTACAACAACCAATCGGCTTGCGTTATTTTCACATCTCACCGCAATGCAGTGTCCCATTGGTTGTTTAAGAGTCATCTCCTCTCTTCTCCGCTTCGGTGGAGACCGGGTCTTATGTTCATGAGCGAAAATAAACATGGATGTAGTAAGTATTAATAACGTCTTAATAATTAAAGATCTGTACATATTTAGGTAATGTTTCGAAAAGCAAGTAGGTACATAAGATAGCTATAGTTGACTAGTTGTCTGCTTATAACGACCAGTTAGTTCGTCATGGTAATTGAAGAAATCACTTTTAACGTTAAATGAAATCGATTTCAAATATCTACCATTAAATTACTTGGTATTCTGTTGTGGCACACACGCTTTACATACAGACGGATATTTTTCAAAAATGTTCATTACTATTTAAAATGCCATTGTTACCTATATGAAAACGTCGCAGTTATATTTTATAACAATGTAACGAAGCCAAAACATTTACACTGCATTTGTATAAGTTTACATTATTTCAATGATTCACAAATTCGCAATGCTATTGAAAATATGAGCGCGTGATATTCTGATGAATCAATCTATATTTACATCAAGTTATCTTCATCTTCGAGGATATGTGAATGTGACAGAGATAAGTGGGTATTGACACCGTCTCATCAATCAGGCTTACGATTAAAACTGACGATAGTTGGTAATGGACCACCGATAGGCGTACAAACTAGGTGTGTTTCATTTTCTTTGATTCAAAATCTGCAAAAATAATGGCTGGTATTATCTTTATTGATACGTAGATAATAGGGATTTGCGACCGATAATAGGAACCAACACTAAAGATATCTTTAATGCAATAACAAACACTTTAAAAATAAATTGAGTTAGCGATACGGTTGTTGATTAGATTATAAATTAGCAATGTTTTCCTCTACATTAGTGACGGGGATATTAATGTTTCGTTCAACATAACAAAGACTACGGACTGATGTGCTTTTTAGGGTTCTGTACCTCAGAAGGAAAAAACGGAACCCTTATAGGATCACTTTGTTGTCCGTCTGTCTGTCTGTCCGTCTGTCTGTCTGTCAAGACCCTTTATCTCGGGAACGCGTCGAGGTATCGAGTTGAAATTAAAATCATATAACTACTTAGGTTCACGGTCCCTTGAAGCTGTGAAAAAAACAAACTTCTAAGTTAACGTGAAAAAAGGTACGGCCGTTTATGTCGCAAAAAACGTACATTTCAACACTCTCAAGGGAATCAAAACTTATAGGGTACTTTCCGTTGACTTAGAACTATGAAATTTGGCAAGTAATATCGTCTTATACTATAAATACAGGAAAAAGTCTGAAAACTATACATTTGTAATTAAATCATAAAAAATATATTCTTTATTTATAACGAGCTTTTGTTCGCGATTTGGTACGTGTGAATGTCGGTTATCGCGGATGGAGACGAAGTCCCGGATTAAAAAGTACCCTATGTGCTTTCCAAGGATTCAAGCTATTTTCATAAAAAATTTCATCAAAATCGTTTCTGTCATATCATCGTGGAAGCGTAACAGGCAGAGTTACTTTCTCATTTATAATATTACTATGGATATGTACCAACAAATTTGTACGGAACCCTCGGTGAGCGAGTCCGACTCGCACTTGTCCGGTTTTTTTCGTGTTAGGTCTATTAACGAAAATCAACGACATGTCAATATTAAAGTCATGTCAAGTGATCTGATTGGCTGTTAATGATAATTCAGTCAACCAATCACAACAGTTGACATAAACTATTGTCAATTTGTTAGCAAATTGTGTTGATTATCATTCCAGAAATCGGGTGCTAGTACCTATTCTAAATTCGTAAACCATCTCTACGCACTAGTGATTGGTGTATATACCTGAGTACCAGCGACAGTTAAAAAAAGCGGCCAAGTGCGAGTCGGACTTGCACGCGAGTTTAGTATAAAAAATATACACTTTTCTTGTATGGGACCTATACTTAAATAAAATAAAATGTATGATGTCCTTATAATTTTATTATTTTTCTTAAATTTTATAATAGCAATCGGCCGTAATAAACAGAATTTCAAGTGTCTACCTACGAGTATAACGATTCAAAAGATACAGGTCAGACTTAAAGCGGAGTGTGCTAGTATTAAATTAGTAAACGGGGATCCCGTTTGGCACCTTCTGGGTACGAAACCCTAAAAACAGTCGACTGTACATTGTCGACATCACCACATGCATCATAATTTAACTAACCAAATTATAGTGTTATGTCTAATTACTCAAACTGTTACCTCTCCTTGTTGCAGGTAAGCACTACAGATATCTACATATTTCCTCAAAGAACAGTAGGTACCTACTTCAACTACTAAGATTACGCCTACCCTACCTACATTGTACATTTTCAGAATTCCTATGCAGAAATGAATTTTCGAAGCTCCAGATGGGAGACTGAAGTTTGGCATTGACCTAGGTCGCGGGCTTAGCCTCACAGTTTTATTTAGTAGGTAGTCACTGTATTTTTAGTACTACGTGATTCACGTAAATAGTACTCTACTACGAGACGCTTCCGAACGTAAACAAACGTCGAGTACGTCTTGGCAACTCTTTATGAATGAAAATAAATAAGCACCTTCTATTATATCGGCTGCTAAATATCTAATAAATATAGTGTAATAGTTTAGAGGTACTAGTCAATGTAATATAATATTACTTTATCAACTAGACTAGTTACATCAAAATCGTTTTTTTTTAATAATAATCCTTATGTGTATAGGTTGGTTCTTATTACCCAAAGACTTATTACCTAAAACTTACTTTTACTTATTTTGACTAAATATAATTATTAAAACCCGACTCCTCAAAAATTACGCTGTAATAAGTGAGTAACAAGAAAATATTCTCATTTTAAATTGTTAAAAGTAAACTATTCATTAATAATCGTCTATTACATAATTATAAAACTTACACGTTGGTAATTATATTTTAATGTAATTTATATTTTAATTATTTTTATTTTCGTTGTGATGTTCAGAGAATAGCCGTGGCCCTAAGACACTTTGCCATAACAAAACAATTCAGCTTCAGAGCAAAGTGGCATACTATGACCAAAGGTATTCTCTATCCTATTTTTACCCCGACTGCAAGAAAGGGTTATGTTTTTCGCGCCGGTAAAATAAAATAAAATATTCTTTATTACCTGTTATCTTCCAAACTACTGAACGGAATATATTTCGTTAGGGTATCGTTAGATTCGTCTCATTAGTCCAAGTGTTCTTAGATAGGTGACGAAAAAAAGCTTTTTACAAAAAAGACAACCGCCTTCAAAAAGTGAAAAATAACTTTAGCACAGAACACACATTGACTTTAGTTTCGAAATTCAGTGGCTTTGTTCTGTTTGTTGTTTTGTATTGCCACCGACTTCCGAAACTAAAGTCAATGTGTGTTCTGTGCTAAAGTTATTTTTCACTTTTTGAAGGCGGTTGTCTTTTTTGTAAAAAGCTTTTTATTTTCCGCTTTTTAGTACCTCCTTCTCATTCAAATCTATTAAGAAGAGATTGAAAGTTAACTACTACAAAGATTGATGAAACTAAAACGTCGTCTATGTAAAATTTTTGGGTATTTCTTGATTTTTCAAAAAGTGCTGAACCAATTTCGACAAAATTTATATGGGACCACCCCTGAAGCATACCCTATCTATAAAAAAAAGATTTTTCAAAATCGGTTTACGTTTGCCTGAGAAATCGCGTAACAAATCGCGCACATACTTAATGCAAATTTAAGACTTATACGGTTTTCTCATGGATGCCATGGTCAGAACTGGTCCAAATTAAAATGGGACCACACGGGAAGCACTAGCTTCCAAATAAAAAAAGAATCATCAAAATCGGTTCACTCAGTCCGGAGAAATCAGGTAACAAATAAAAAAAAAAAAAAAAAAATACAGACGAATTGATAACCTCCTCCTTTTTTGAAGTCGGTTGAAAATCACGTAATAAAACTATTTTTTCTTCGATATTTGCAATGTCGGTATCAAAATAAAGAGCTCATTTTAAGGATTCCATAAAGATACTACAATGCCTTAGTAATATAATAATAATACAAAAAATACCGGCCAAGTGCGTGGTGGGCTACGCGCAATGTAGGGTTTCGTCGTTGCCATAGATAGGTAGATGGTTGCCATACTTATCCATGCAGTTCATGTTCGGTCCCTATATTTTATATTTTTAAATAGTCGCGCCTTAACAGACGCCACCGATGCAATTGTGGCTTTTGACGTCATTGAAAAATAAATAATAATAATAGTAGGTACCTATCTATAACATTTATCAATAACTAATTGTTTTTTTTTTTTCTTTATTTAAGGGGACTCTGTCAGCAATGACGATGTCCCATTATAGGGAAGATTTAAACCGGTCTAGATTTTAATGGGTCCCGCGACTGATCAAATCGCTATATTGACTTGGTTGTTATTTCAATGGTATAGTTATTCAACATTACATACTAAACATAATTCTAGACTACAGGACTTGTTTATTTCTTTTCAGTTTTTATAAAAAGTTTACTTTTTCCGCAGTCGGGTTTTTTATTTTTCTAATTTTTTTTTACTTTTAGTGTGGAAACCAAACATGACGATGTTTTCAAAAATATTTTTTGTAAAAATGTATTTTTTTAAATTCTAACATAGTAAGTTAAATAACTGAGCATTCCCTTAAACTCGTTAATCTATCTTACATCATTCTAAGATATTGTATGTGTATTTTTTATTCAATAAACAATTATTATTATCGTTAATAGATATAAAAAGCAGCAAGTGCGAGTCGGACTCGCCCATGAAGGGTTCCGTAGCAGCAAGTAACATAATATAAAAGTTATGATTGAATGAAAGGTAAATAAAATTGCGGTTTACGATTTATGACGTAAGTACTAATAAAAAAAAAACTACTTACTAGATTTCGTTCAAACCAATTTTCGGTGGAAGTTAACATGGTAATGTACATCATATATTTTTTTTAGTTTTATCATTCTCTTATTTTAGAAGTTACAGGGGGGACACATTTTACCACTTTGGAAGTGTCTCTCGCGCAAACTATTCAGTTTAGAAAAAAGTTATATTAGAAACCTCAATATCATTTTTGAAGACCTATCCATAGATACCCCACAGGTATCTATAGGTTTGATGAAAAAAAAATGTTGAGTTTCAGTTTCACTAATTATAGGGAACCCCCAAAATTTATTGTATTTTTTTTTCAATTTTTGTGTGAAAATCTTAATGCGGTTCACAGAATACATCTACTTCCAAGTTTCAACAGTTCTTATAGTTTTGGAAAAAAGTGGCTGTGACATACGGACACACAGACAGACAGACATGACGAATCCGTTTTTAGCCATTTGGCTACGAAACCCTAAAAATATATTAGCATAAAAAGAAACAAAACATATACACAGTGTTTCTTTCACGTAAGTATCCGATTTGGTATGATCATACATATTCGAGGTCTGATATTTAAAATAAATAGTGTAGGTGTAGGTACGTAGGTCAATAATATTATTATCTAATCGTTACACAAATAACAATGGCGTGTCGTCCATTTAATCATGCTTTGGTATCAATCATGCTTTGGAGTCAATAATTCGTATTGAGAGTTTTATCTTTAGTGGAGATATAAGGTAGCTTTTATTATACCTACACGTCATAAATGAGTAAGTACTCACTTACCTATATTTTCTAACCTAATATGTTACTTTCTGATTTAACCCTAAACTCATTAGAAAAATAGATTAGGAAATTAAAGTTAAAACCAAAGTTAAAAGTAGAAGTAAAGAAAAATAGTTAGAAAAGTAAAGTTAAAACCAAAGTTTTGCCTATTAGTAGGGACTGGGTCAAAATGGCTGCTATAATTTACTTATCATTATTTGTGCTTCGAAGGCAGAAATTGTAAATCTTTGCATATTGTTTTAGAAATATTCTAAGTAGAATGGCTGTCAATTGTTGGTTGTTTCTCACCACAGAGCAAAATGTTGACACAAAGTGAAGGTGTCCACAAGAATCCTCGTTCGTATGTCAAGGCAAATTATATTTCGCTAACTTGTTGTCACCTTAAGTAGATACAGTCACGAGCATATGTATACAGATTGCAAAATTCAAAAGCAATTTTCTCGTGAAATAACTATTTCAAGTTATAGATAAAACTTATTTTATAGTACCTAGTCTAAGATCAAAAACACCCTATTCGTAACCCCATAACATTTCAATCAATAGTTTAGAATGAGACCAATTTAATACTGTATGTATGTTTTTGCTCATGACTGTACTTACCAATGAATCAGTGTAGGGGATTCCGAAATAATAAGAAGGAAAATAACAAATATGAAGAGTTGAAGACGGTGCCTTTAGAACACACGTAAAAATAATTTTGACTCATGCGGCATGCCTTTATTTTGTTTAGGTAGGTTAGATACAGTTTTATTAAAAAAAACCTACATGGTTATAAAAAAAATTGAGTGTGCAATTTGGGGAAATTTCATAATAAATTGAACGATAATCTACATAGGTTCCTCAAAGTACACTACTATTTTGTTTATTGTTTTGATAATATTTTATTAAACTAATGAAAACATAATTTACAGTGGGTTTTCATGTTAATACTGGTTATAAAGACACATCACACAGCCGTTATAACGACTATATTGCCTATCAGACTAAGTAACATTAAGCAAAAATAATTTCTGGGAAATGACTATCGGTTTTGGAGTGGAAAATCACTGTTTAAGGTAAAAGAATGATGACACGAGCATGTCATTGCAATGTTAGTTTCAGTTTCGTAAAGTATTTTTAAATATGTATATTAATAATATTTGTATTACTAATGAATAATTAATACTTCGAACTGTTATAAGCAGACACTGAACCCTTAAATGATTACTCATCACTTATATTAAACTTTAATAATAGGAAAAGGGACCCTTATGCAACCGATCACCACGAAGGTTGGAAATAGACTGACTAAAGTACTGATGAGCATTGCTAACTATCAGTTTAAAGTGGCATAGGTGATGAGTAATCATTTAAGGGTTCAGTGTCTGCTTATAACAGAACGATTAAGTACCTACCTACTTTCAAAAAGTTTTTATCATGTTTCGTTAAACCCACCTATTACGTTTGTACCGATAGATTGAGCAGGTACCTATCTATAGGTCATTGAGTTATTATTACTACGTATATTAGTTCAATGCTATAGGTAGTGCTTACAATCAAGTTACTAACAAAATAAGTATTTGTTTTTTTGACTAAAGAAATCCCCCCTCTGCACTTGCGCAAGCGCTTCTTAAGAAATTCTTTGAGGCCGGTCTAAGGAAAAGTTTTGAGGAAAATTAAAGATTAAATTAGTATCGCATTGGATTTACTTTTAAACCCGCTTATCTGTATTGTATTAAAGTTTTAACTTTTAAAGGGCATTTGATTTATTTACGTATGTCTCAGTCGACTAACTAGGTGCAAGTTTCGAAGGCCAAGATCTTTTTTCCACGGTAAAGCTGACCTTTACCACTGTCCTTTCAAGGACAAAAGAACACAACAGTCGCCCTGAATCAGTCACCCCTAAAGTCTCTCACGACTTGAGAAACTTATTGTTATACGATTCGAGTTGGTACGGTCGACAACAAACTGCATAGCTGCTAAAAATGAAATGGTTATCATTAACGTGCGGTTGACTGTACGTTCATTTGTAATGAAAATGCTTTATAAATTAGATACGACGGAAGCAATGAAATTGAAACAGTCATTTTCTGTGACGTAGTAAAGCCGGCAAAAAATAATCACAAATTAGATGCCAAATGGTAACAATCGGTAAGCAACGTTATAATAAATACTTACCACACTTTATCTAATCAAAACAAATTACACGTTGTAACTAATATTTCTGATTGCGTAAATAGTTAACGTTAGTTTTATCTGAAGCAAAAATTAAACAAATTGCTCGCATCGATTCATATTGTAGATTTTTACACGTGTAAGTAGCTCACTCACTCATTTTAATTAAGTAATCTTATCTTTTAAATAATTGCATTTTGATTTTGCAGGTAGGTTGTACCTACCTACCTAGTGTTAATTGAAATTCCAGTTTATTAATTAAAAGAAAAACGTGACCAACAATAATGCTACATTGTAAACGATATTAATATAATATTTAATTAATATTCAACAGGTATTGACAAGGTATTGCAAGCTGAATATATAGGTATCAAATTTTCTTTGGAACGTGGAACTATTCAATACCTGGGTGTTACATAAACACAAAGTGTTTTTATACCTTCCAATGATCATATATTTCTTATACAGGTTCATGTTTCTATAAAAATATCTTACTCAACGATTAAACAAGCACGTTCCTGATACTTTATTTTTACTCTTTACTTTTTTTATTACCAAGACACGTGACTGTTGATACGTCTCCTACGTCAACGGTAGAAGGTGTTATCTAAAACAATAGTGTATAGATCCCTTTTGTTTGCAGGCACATTTCCTGCGAACATCTAAACAAAGATGGAAATGTATTATGAAACTGAAATACTTAGGTATGCCAAGTGCAATGAAAGATATTTGTAACAATAACAACAGCACCTTTGGAAGTAGGTTTGATTCAGTCGATAAGTTAAATTGGAATTAATTAAATTGAAATCTTATTACTTTTCGTATCTTGCCTTTGTTGTATTTAATTGCATTTGCTAGATTACGTTTCCATTTTCCATACAACATTTCATCCCTTATTTTACCCCCTTCAAGTTTATTTAAAAAATTCAATGTTGGTAGGTTCGTATTTTTTTTCTGACTGAAATATTAGTTTGACATCCGTGGCTTAAACGGTTTCGATTTTCAATACAACAGTATTTAACCCTTTCACCCTGAGGGGGTGAATAATGTATTTTGTATATTTAACCATATATAAATAAAGCTGAATACCAATTGACATGTTTCTAACTTAAGAAATAATGGATTTCTTATATAAATTTTCATCCCCTATCCCATACACCAAGTTTTATGTCTTTAACTATAAACATAGGTAACGGAGTTTCATACAAACTTTCATCCCCAAGTCATCCCCCTTAGTGGCTGAATTTAAAAAAATCCTTTCTAAGTGCTCGCCTACATCATAAAAGTAACCCGTGTGCAAAATTTTACGTTCTTACAAACCAGTAATACAGTAAACCAGTAGTTTCGGCTGTGCACTGATAATTCAGTCAGACAGTCAATCAGGTTCTATATCTAGATATAATGCCATGTATGAGTAACGCAGATGAAATGATAATTATTATGTATCTTTATTTTACTCTTTTGCATATTTTCAGCAAGCAAGAAGTTTAAGAAGCATTGTTTGTCTCAGCTAATTACCTTACCCTTACCTTCTCCCCCCTCCCTTACCTACCCTTGACTAACCTTTGGATAGGGTGTAGATTGCTGTGTTGTTATCAAAATATTTGAAAAGCATTTTGACTCCGTTTCGTGTAAAATTGAACATTCAATACCTATTTAAGCAAATAAATATACTCACGTTCACGTGCAAAAAAGGAAATCGCTATTGAATTTTGCCGAGTGTCCTAATATTATTTCGCACGTGAGTAGGTATGGTGTAAATTTTAATAAGATCTATGTATACACATACACATTACACATCTTTGGACAAAGTGGGTATAAAACGTCAGTCAACAGATGATTGAACAGATGATTGGGACAAAAGATAATCCTGTTGTCGTATGATTTATGGTATGGTATAATCATCATATAAACTCGTTCGCTGCCAACATTTAAAAATATTATAGATATCTAATTCACAGACATTTAAAAAATACAAATTCTATATAAGTATATTATTCGTAGACCAAATGATTATCAAATCTCAACGATTTTACGGTTGCCGTTACGAAAACGTGTTTTTTTTTTCACATTTGGTTGTGGACTGATAACAATTAGCATTCACGTTGTTCGGCGCACGTGTCCAACATCGTAAAACGATTGCCCTGTAAACATACCTTATATACAATCACTGTTTATGTCGACGTCCCCGGAACTCAATGCATTTTCAAAATATCAACTCCTTACCATGGTGGTGGTTGGCTAAACCGGCTCGGCGCAGCGCCATGTGTCACACGCTACGTCCCTGGGCCGTGGGAAAATAACAATTTCCGATCCATTGTATGAGGTCCCCAATTCCTCATCCCGCCGGAATAAAACAGTATATGTTTTGTACCTACACATATTTTTCAAATTTCACTAATGCTGAATAAGTAGGTAATACTGGTCTTTCATGACAATTTTGTGATAGATAACTTTGGCTCTGGTTCATTCCCTTGCTGTGTTAACAGCATCATGCTTTGTGAACGATGCTGTGTGCTGGTGCGTAATGAAGGACCCATAAATTTCTTTTGCAAAACCCAGTTATTATCACACTAGTTAGGGTAGTACCTCATGCCGAGAACTCTTAGTAACAAAATACGTTTTAAAATCCAAATCTAGACCTGGGTATTATAGTTTTAGATCCTGTACACTGCGTAAGTAATCATTCAGATATACCTAGTACGAGTAGGACCGACCTACTCGTAGGTACTACACATGTTGCCGAAAATAACAGTAATAAGGCTAAAACAATTGTATCCTGA
Organism: Charanyca ferruginea; assembly: GCA_947361185.1. Taxonomy (NCBI): domain Eukaryota; kingdom Metazoa; phylum Arthropoda; class Insecta; order Lepidoptera; family Noctuidae; genus Charanyca; species Charanyca ferruginea. Next base: position 10,181,324 of record OX376059.1, on the reverse strand, counting down.
ATTCCTGACATCAGGTTTAAATAAATTCACGTGATGGCAAAATCGTCATATCCTGTTGTAGGTATGTAACAACCAAGTAATCTCGGATGTCGGATGCTGTCAGCGATCTTATCGCCTTCTGTAACTAACTAGGTACCAGTACTTTTAGTTTCCAAGAAATTTGTTAGGTATACAGCCGTCAGCCATTGAAGGTCAACACACGTCTCACTAATTACGAAGTTATAATATTCAAATACAAATTCCAAGAGTTGTTGCCCCGATGTTTACAAATATCTACTTACTTGCACACATAAAAATAAATAAATAAAATATTGTTTATTTGCACCTTCAAGTTAACAACATAAAAACAAATACAGTTTACAATAAAATTTGGCCGAAAGGTAGTAAAAAGTTTTAATTAAGTGTTACAGCTGACACCTAAGCTAAGATAAATTAATATCTTGTATATATAGGTATCAGCGCCCACCCTCATAAACAATAGCAATGATCAGAGTACCTATCATTTATCCTCATCCTCATTATTATTATTCGAGATGCATTTAAAATGAGCAAGAACATTATCATCATGTTATTAAAAAGGTAATATTGTATATTCACATTGTTATTTGAATGTAAATCTATTTCATAATACAATGAATATGTTTACAAAAAGAAAGGTTGATGTACAAAAGGCAATTTAAAAACAATTTTATAAAACTATTTGGTGCAAAATGTAGACTAAAAATAAAAAAGAAAAGAAAAAAACGGCGTGCAAACGTGTGGTGTGTGGTGTGTGTGGGTGTGGGTGTGTGTGTGTGTGTGTGTGTGTGTGCGTGTGTGTGTGTGTGTGAGGGTGAGTGAAGTGTGAGTGAGTGAGTAAGTGGGTGAGTTAGTGGGTGAGTGATTGAGTGAGTGTGTAAAGGGGTGAGTGGGTGTGAATGTATTAGCTTATTAGGAATTACTAGATAATTCTACTACAAAATTATGTTTTCTGTATGGTTTTCTTGTTAATAAAATGTAATAAATAGCATTATAAATATAGTATATCATGTTTTACAATGAATACTTATCCCAATATAGTAATACTTATTTATAAGTTCTACAATAGCTAAAGAAATTATGACGGTATAGTGAATAGCTTCTCCGTTTCATCATAGGTTAGGGACAGGAGCCATGTGTTCAAACTCTGTTTGCATTCTTTTTTTTGTCATGGAGAAAATTTTTAGTTGTTTATTCGCAATATTAAATAACTTTGGTCCTAAATACAATTTGAATTTTTGAGCAAATGAAGTTCGACACGGTACAGATTTAAATATGTCAAAATTCCTTCTTCTTGAGTTTTCTTTTTCAGTTAGAGTATTTAGCCTGCCACTGGAGTGCTGTCTCATGATTAACGTTAGCACAAAAAGCTTACGTACAGTAAGCACCTTACAATCCTTGTACAGCTCAGTGGTTGGATAATACATAGGCTTAAAACAACAAACCTTTAATAGAGCTCTTTGAGCTCTTTCAGCTATTAAGTTATATGATTTCGCGGCACCGCCCCAACAAGCAATACAATACGTTATAACCGCTTGACACAAGGAATAGTAGATCATTTTCATTATATGAGTATTGGCCGAGTGTCTAATTTGTTTGAATACGTATATAAGTTTTCTGATTCTGTTTGACAGGTTAATTATATGATGTTTAAAGTTCAAATTTTTGTCAAATATTAGACCTAAGTATCTAATTGTATCAACATTAGTTAAAGTTGGACAGGAACAATCTACCGATTCCTCGTGGCAGGTGTGAGAGGTTATATGATGCATTGCTTGCGCCGATTTTCCCAGGTTGCGAATTGAGAACGTGATGTATTTAGTTTTTTCCGTATTAAGTGAAAGGTGATTTAGAGCAAGCCACTTTTTAACCGTGTTAAAACCATGTTGAGCCTTCTGGAAAGTTTCATTCCAAGTATCACCACAGAATGTCAAGGTGGTATCGTCTGCATATGAGATAATTTTGCAGTTTTCAATGTCAAGTAGTGTGAGGTCATTAATATAAATAAGAAATAAAGTTGGACCTAAGATACTACCCTGTGGCACTCCGTAGGTGACTGGTAGACTATTACTAGTGTAGTTGCCAATTTTAACTTTTTGTTTTCTTCCAGACAAATAATCTTGCAGTAATTTGAGTTGATCTCCACGAATACCCATCTTATATAGCTTGTTTACTAGGGTGGGAATAAAAACCGTGTCAAAGGCTTTCGCAAGATCGAGAAAAATCGTAAGGCATTTCTTTTTACTATCTAAACTTTGGACAATGTGGTTAGTAAAATCATTTAAAGCATCTTCAGTAGATTTACCTGAACGGAATCCATATTGATATTTTGAGAGCAGATTATATTTTTCTAGGTAATTTACGAGTCTCTTATTAATTATCCTTTCAAATATTTTTGAGAGAGATGTCAAAATAGAAATGGGGCGATAGTTAGTGACACGGGTTCTATCACCACCCTTGAAAATGGGCCTTACTATTGACTGTTTAAGTGCTTCGGGAAAGATACCCATCTTTAGGCACAAATTAAAAATATAAGTAAGCGGGGCTAATATATTATTTTTTATAAGCTTAAGTACGTCAGATGAGATTCCGTCATCACCTGCAGCACAGTTACTTTTCAAACTAATGATTAGTTTATTAATTTCTTCTTCGTCAGTGTCAAGTAGAACAAGTGAATTGCTAGATGATGACGTATCACTTTGTTTAAGCTCACTGAAATTAGGTAATTTAGTTGGTGTTGTGATTTTGTTTGCTAAGTTTTCTCCAATAGTAGCAAAGAATCTGTTTGTGGCATCGACAGATTGGTTAGGGGTTGATTCTACTGTAAGCAGGTTTATTGAGGTATCTGTTTTAGAATTTCTATTTGTGATATTATTTATAGCCTTCCAGATTTTTTTATTACTGTTACCAGCTTCTGTAAGTTGTTTCTTTTCGTATTCACGCTTTAACTTATTTATAATTTTGTTGCAAAAGTTTCGGTATCTTTTGTATGTAATTTCTAGGACTACATTTTCCGGATTTTGTTTTAGTTTTTTATGCATCCGATCCCTGTTACGAGTACATCTTACCAGTCCAATTGTCATCCAAGGTTTCAGGAGTCTAAATCTATTTGTAACATTTAAAATTTTTGTGTTTATCTGCAAAATGTGGGTTATTTTAGAAATAAATATGTCCATGGCAGCATTAGGGTTAATAGTATTAAAAATTATTGTAAAATCTAGATGATCACACGCCGATCTTATGGCTTCGAAGTCAAGTTTAACTACTTGCCTTTTCGCACATTTATCTTTGCTTTGGACCTCTGCACAACATAATATGGGTGCATGATCAGTAATGAGCGATTCAATAATAAATGTATTGATGGGTATTTTTGTCTTCAATATGACATGATCTAGACAGCTGTGTGCACGTGTTGCTGTGTTAAATGCTGGGAATAGGCCGTTAAGGGACATAAAATCTAGGTAATCTGGTAAGAGGCGATCAGAGCTGTTGGTAGCAATATTTATGTTGATGTCACCCATGATTATAATATTTTTATAAGATGACAAGCTGTCTAGTATTTTTTGTAAGGACAATAAAAAAATATTAATAGTTTTAAAACAAAATGGACGGTATATCGCTAAGACGGCCAAGTCATCATTTATTCGAATAAGTATGCAGTTTGCTTCGCGTATCATGGGCTCTTCGAGGGAAGCTTTAATATTATTTTTTTATAAATACCACAACACCATCGTTCTGATTATAATGGGAAGATGTTGACATACTCAGATATCCATCCAATGTAGGTAGGTCTCGAACACACGACATCCAGCACTCAGAAAGTATTATAATGTCGCATTCAAATTGTAGCCTTTGAAGGAGGATATTTAGACTATCGAAATTAGCATTAAGACTACGGATATTTTGTGATAATATTTTTAAGTGGCAATTGGGTTGTGTTAGAAAAGATGCGCAGTATTCAGGTTCACAGTTAACCGTATTGGATATCGAATAGTCATCAATATCACTTAATAAATCTTTATCGAATTTTAGTTATAAAGTTTACAATGGTTAACAACTTTGTGATCTGACGTATGAGTTTTAGTACTGTCGAAAAGTTTTTACATTTACCGATAAACATGATCCAAGACAGTTTTATGTATATATAGAATTTCATAGGAATAGTATTATAATTAGTTTTGCGAAGAAGTACTACAATAGTAATAGAGTTCATAGTTCTCACTTTTAATAATATTTGGTTAGTAGTGTATAGTGTATTGTAAATGTGTATGTGTGTTTGTTGTGTCATGTGTGTGAAAGCAATTTCAGTATATATTTTACTGTGTGTGTTTGCCGTTTTACATGCAGGAAAAAAACTAATGTAATTTTGATAAGAACCTAGCAAAAATACCAGAAACAATGGCCAGGGCACGTAGCAATGTAAGAAATATATGAGTACACAGATAATTTTATGGAAGAAACAGGGTCCCACAACGAGTCATATTTTCATATTCAGGAGATTTAAAAGTTGTTTTTCAGTTTTAATATGTATAGTCGGTTCAGATTCGCTTTTCTTGACCAATATTTTTCCATTTAATGTCCAAACGTATTTAAGCTGATTATTTTGTATACAAGTTCTTGATAAGTAATGAAGTTTTCTTGCATTTGGGGTAAGGTGTTCCGTGATATACACCGGAGTCGTTCCCTCCGCTCCCAAATTGGCACTGTTGAGTTTTATATTATTTGACTGGTTATAGGTTTTTACAGCCTTTAACACGTTATTCTTAGTGGTGTTGTTGCAAAACTCAATGAGTATCGTAGGGTGGTTATCTTTCTTACTTGAGAGACGAAAGGCGTCTTTTACGCACGAGGTTGATACATCGGCATTGATTATTTTAAGTAGGTTACCAAGATGTTTTTGTATGTCACCTTTTGTTTCATTTTGAACTTTTGGTAGGTTTCTTAATTCTAGAAAATTAATGTTCGATATCCTTTGCATTTCTTCTATTTTTTCATCCAAGGATATAATAAGTGCCAAATGTTCCCTACACTCTTTTTCTAAGCACTCACTTTTAAGTTTCATGTCATCATATTTGCTATCTATAAATGATGTTGTTTTATCTAGTTCCTGATTAATCTTCTCAATTTGCGTGAGGGAATTTTCTATTTTTGTGAGTCTCGCATCGGTATTCATTTTAAGAGAAGAAAATTGAGTTTTGATTTCATTCATCGTATCCGTTTGAAGCTTGATAAACATTTGTTTAATGTCATCCTTAAGGCTTAGGAACTCATCCTTGAATGAAATATACTCTCCGGACGTACTTCGAAAACGTTTCAATCCCCTACTTGTTGTTACATAGTTGGTGGGAGTGTCAGTTATTCCAATTGTAGTTAAATTGGGTTCCGAGTGATTTTCAGGGGTCCGTATCATTTTAAACACCGAAAAAAAAGTTCTTCGCTTATAAGGAATTTATTTATCAATGCAAAATTACGCTCTAAACCCCGTGACTACTGATAAGAAATAAATCTTCTCAAAAGTTTCACGGCAATCGGGCAATGAAGTTGTAAATATCAACAGTGTCACATTGGTGGTTTTGCGTTACCTTGATTCATGCAGGAGCGCAGTGTGTCACTCAGACGTCACACATTCGCTTTTTTGATGTATCCGAAACAGGGTTGTGGATGACGTGCAGCAGGATGCAGGGAACTTTAGACCAGTGCAACTTTATAAACACTAGTTAAGCCTCGCCTCTAACTAGCCTATAGCAGCAGTGATGCAAATAGTTAAACAGTATAAGCACACGCAAAATAAATGACGTGCGCTAATGACCCTTCCTTGTTTATAGAGGTCATTCACTTTGCACAACACCTGTCACTATTAAAATGATTTGCCAAAATCTCGAGTAATCTCTTGAGCACTGTTATGGTTTATGCACTGTATCAAAGGTGTTGATATTAGTCACACAGATATGAGTCTTTTACAATAGTAACTGCACTATTTACTATTATTTTAGATTAAAAATAACGGAGCACTCAATAACACGTCTGCTCGCGACAACGTTAGGAGAGGGGGAGGACATAAAAATATTATTGCAGGTTCCACCTTCGCATGATATTGAGTTTAAGAAGTACCTACCTACTACTTAAATATATATGTATAATTATTCATTTGAATACTTGATTTTCCATTAACATCAATTTTAAATACTTAAGTATATGATAAATAAGTTACTTTATTACCAGAAAATGTGCGAACGTATTTTTGATATCTATGGGTTCAGCAGTAAAATTAGAAACAGCTTAGACCTACCAATCTATTCGGAAAGTTATATCACAAAAAGTAAAAAAAAATAGCGCCCAAAGCATCGTCATTTTATTTATGTAGCGTGTCATAAAGTAGTGTAAATAGAGTGAAGCGTTACTGGCCCCAATAAAACGATTCCCACCATTGAAGTAGTATTAAAACATAATTCTAAAACTGGCACACCGATCCTTATCGGTCAATTACTAGGATTAGCACACCAACACTGGCACTTGAATAGATCTATGTGTGCATGCAACCAGCCAGAATTGAAAACGAACCACACTCTATTCCAGTAATTACAATTAATGTGTTAATTTACAACGATGCTTTTGAACTTCGAACCTATTCAGAATCGACGGAAGAGAGCAGAGAGAGATCACAAGATAATAATAACCTAATTCGATTTACTTTTACAATATGGAAGCTCAATAGGTTATAAACTGAACAAGTAGTAGGTACCTAGGTGCCAACCTAAACAAAATCGCTCCGAAACCTAATATCGCTCCCTGGGGCATTCCATGGTTTTTCAACGCTTTTAGGATGGAAAATGTCATAAAAACTGTATTTATAAAAATAAGGTTTTAAATGAATGAATTGTTATCAAACACTATCATTACTAGGGAACCTAATCTCATAATAGGTATGTTGCTACGCCTCTATTTACTTATCTCTTGTTTAAGTTTAACCATATAGATATTTTTGATATCGATGTGTCACATTACGAGTTACAAATACTTATGGTCCTCGCCCTGTGAAAGGCATTAGTACTTCCCGTACAACGGTACAAGTTCTAATTAAGAGAAATGGTCTTAGGTACTCTGCGTCTAGGCGTTGTTGGCGAGAACTTAGATTAACTGGTATGACTTGTATCTTTATATATCGAGATACCAGTACCTACCTCAGTATGAACTACTTAACCAAATTGAGGAAACTACGCTGTTCTTCAAAGGTCGCAAATAACTTCAGAATAGGGGATAATACTGCAATGTTCTGGCGCCAGAGTTCAGCACTAGCGTAAGCAGTAAATCGTTTTTCGACGAGTCGTTCAAAGCGTGATGAAAATTGTGCAATTCTAAGGCTGCTTTTAATTGATTTCGAAATTTGGAAGTGTATTATATTATACACTTCCAAATTTCATAATAATGCATCAGTGGATAATGGATGTAGGAATGAAGGGAATCAGTCATTTCCAAATAAAGAAAATGTTCGAAAACTAAGGAAAGCAGAAACACGTAGTAAAGACTTTCGAGTTAAAAAACACTCTAAAATATGTTCAGCAAATTGTAAATCCGAAAATTTCATTGTAATTGGAAAATATTCATGTGAGATAGTCGCATTTCCAGAATAACGTTCACCTTTATCATTTAAGACAACCAAATATGATTTTATTCTAAGCATAACCTAGAATCTCGTTATTATTTTCTTTTTTATGCCATAATATAGTTAAAGTACAGTTAGGTAAGTAAGAATAATTAAAACTTTGATATATTTTCACAAAACACCTAGTTATTACTATTAACATAATATAAAAATAATACGAGGTTATGCTCGAGTTTCGCGTAATGTTCCCTATTACGAGTAATATGTATATTATCTCCATTTGTAAATTATACCTAAATGTCTTGCGGTGTTGTCTTGCTTGTATTATTTAAATAATAGAAGCAAAATAATAAGAACTACAACAAATAACGTTGATAAATTATACGTCACTGACCACTGGCCCATAAAACTCGTTCAGAACTTTTTCATTACAAAAACACGACTCTATTCTTGGAAGGCTTCATTCTAGTAGGTGCCTAACTAAGTGTATCTTTTTCGGATTCTTTCCATTAGTCGATTGTTTGTGATTCTTACATTATGGCGGCATGCATGATGATCACGATTGCGAATTATCGAACTAGAATTTGCTGAAACAATATAATATACATGCGTATGCATATTCGTGCGTGTGGGTGGCCATCCCACCCACACGCACGAAACGTTTTGGGAATACATTAATTGTGCGTACTGCTAAGGAGTGGAATTCCCTGCCTGAGTCTGTATTTCCTGATAGCTACAACTTGGGAGTCTTTAAGTCAAGAGTGAATAGGTTACTTCTAGGCAAGCGTGCTCCATCTTAGACCGCGTCATCGCTTCCCTTCAGGTGAGATAGTGATCAAACGTATGCCTATCAATAGATGAAAAAAAAACAGCGACATTTCGTGTTTAAAAGGGTTCAATTATTTTGATTATATAACGTATCGCTAGAAGCACTTTCACGCCTCGCACTGTAATAATAAAACGCGATATAAGGCGATAATACAAAAGTTTTGTTTACTTATTGGAAATTCAAACTGTCTATTCTGTGAAAATCTATCTTTCTCTCTCTCTCGGTGAATTTACGTAAAGTGAGGTGAGCTGGTATCCCACCTGGCGGTAAGGATTTACAGCTCACCTCAATCTGACTTCATCTAAATTCATCAAGATTTAAACAGAATAGCACTGCTGGGTAAAGATAAAATAAGTTTGAGTCACTCAACTAACACAGACCTACTAACCTAATCTAACCCACAATGCTACGCGACCGACCGATTTCGACATGACACCCATTGCGAATACCGACTCGTGATATTAGTCATAGCATGCTGTTAGATTTATGTAGGTATAGGTACACAGATATAAGTGTTACCAGCGGGCAGCTTGTCAGCTTTGGGTACGAAGCTTTTAGCCTTTCTCTAAATATTCGCGACACACACAATGTGGAGATTGTGGAACTCTCGACATAGTCCTAGACTGTGTCCTAGGGAAATTTAAAGTAACAATTAAGCTAAACGGTTAACTGTAGACACGTATGTATCGAAAATGGTTGGCAGGTATATAAAGCTTTTATTAGATCTAAAAAAAAGGCCATGTTTAGTGAAACTTACTAAAACGAGAGTAAAACAGACAAAGAGGTGTATCTTTGTTCTTTACATGCACGTGAGCATTGTCAACCACAGATGAAGGACCACAAAATATTCCTATCAAGTACACACAACTCGCAGTTGAGATAATAGAAGTAATTTATACAAATACTTGCCATGTATTTACAAAGATATCGCAATTAAGACGAGTATTCTTCCAACATTTTTAACTGCTGTAATGGATAAAACATGCTGGCCTTCTTTACTTCGTCACGTTCCGCAATAAAGCGTAGTTTATTAATTTAGGCTAACACGCTTTAACTTCCGTGAGTCTTTGTTTAAGAGCTCTGTACTTACACGTCATAACATTAGTAACTAGATAATCTGTTGTTCTTTATCTTATACTTACTAATGTTAAATGTGAATGTTTGCGTATTTTGATGATTGCTACCGAATCACGCTTGAACGGCTTAATTTTTGATATTTAATATTGTATTGTAAATAATTGATCTAGATTAACACAGAATATTTCTTATACCGTGAGAAAATCAATTTCACATTCAATTTCTAATCAAAAGTCTACGAAGTCGAGAGCAGAAGCTAGTCATAATAGTTTTAACACACTGCATATTACGGTATATTATGCACTTTGTTCAGCTTTGTTATGTAATTGTACACCATTTATATAGGCCTTACCATCAATTAATTTTGTTATGCTTCATTCGCTTCTATTTAAGTCCAAAGTTTAATGTTAATAGTAGGTCAGACATTTTATGCACACGGATGTTTTATGGTAGGTTACAGGACATGTGATACTTTTATAACCCACCATAATTATACAACAACTGCGTAAAATGTATGTATTTATAATTTATCAAACAGAATACCTGGTATAATACTGATCTATCATCACTATCATCTTAGTTCACAATGAGAGCACCTTTATAATAAGATAGGAAATATTATATGTACAGAAGCCAGCACATCAAGCCATACCTGTCAAATTTTCCCAATTAAATATGAACCTTATGGTTTTGTAATAAAGTTGAAAATCTATCAAATAAATTTGACAGATTGTAGTAGCTTGATGTGCTGGCCTCTGTACATATTATACAATCCTATCATCCATCATATTAGTTATGTTTTGTTGTTTTACATTTTTAACATTATTGCAATTATAGACCAAAATGTTATTAGTATCGCTAAATAATAACGTCTTTCTAACACTCCACCACACCCATACTACTTACACGCAGGCTTACTAAAAAACATACTACGTAGACAAGTAGTAAATATTTTCTGTATGCCGTTATAGATTCATACTAATAACAACAGTACCAACCTTTAATCGTGTACCGCATTGGTACTTATCTACATCTACTTTCAAACAAAGTGTCTGCATTAATAACTGCACTCTAGATAACGAAATATTATGGCACCTACCTAAACACTTATCTTTAAAGACGACCGACAAGGGCAGTTTATAATGAAGGACAGTTTCAGACCTTCCTGCAAATCGTGTCAATGCAAGTACCTACTAGAAATCGATGCTAAAGTTAGTGATACAGATGTTGCTTGCCACACACACGCAGCTCAACAAGGATACCTACAGCTGCGTAGGAAATCAGTGTAAAGTTACGATTTACTAGCAATGAGAACACATTGTTACGAGAGCGGTGGCAAAAATCTTGTCAATCACTTAGAAGAATTAGTAGTCTTCGCACATACAAGCGCAGCATTTAGAATATGTAAAGACACTTTAATAACGGATCTTACAAGAAAACCTAGAATCGTGGGAGCCATATAATTATATTGTAGAATAAACGGAACGTCTGACAGCAAAACGTGATGACAGGAATTATTCTCGACGATCACAATTAAAATTCAAAGGCGCCTACGTATGCTCATAATAAGATAACCGGTTAGCTGAAGCCGCCTGTGGCTACTCAAGAGCTCTGTCGCGGTTACCGAGAAGTAAATAATTATAATATACTCAGTATGATGGAATCCCGATACCATGCGATAAGAAAAAAGGGACTTTCAAAGCATCAAATTTTTGTGTATACCCGACAACATTATGATATACGTTACAAATTGGCAAATGACGAAATATCAATTTTATGATACTATTATAACCACTCTTAGCGAAAAAGCAAATAATTAACTAATATTTTTAAAATAATCTTGTTTCTACTTGCTGGTAACCGGCTCCAATATATTTAATAATTCAAAGTATTGTTGTCAAGCAACACGACAATTAAAATTAAAATAAATGTTGATATATAATTCTGTTCAGGTTACAACACAGTTTCTGTAACAGCTCGCCCCACGCGGACAGCTATGCTTGTATCAAATGTGGGACGAACCACTCATTCTTGTTATTAAATTAGAACAAAAATTATGAAACATTCCTATACCTGGTGCAGAAGGACTAGTTCAAAATATATTATATTTATTGATTAATCAACAAGAACGTTCTACTTCCATGAAAATACAAATGTGAATAAAATTTTCTATTATGAAAATACAATTAAAAGTCCTCCGCATGGTTGTCGTGCAGTGAGTATATTAATTTATTGTTAACAGTGCCCCCATGAATCAGAGTTTACTACAATAAAAACCCAATGTAGGAGAAAATATGACTCATTTGTGAGTGACTGCTACCCACACAACAAACAATGATAACTGTGATGAATTGGGTAGTTACCAAGTAGTTAGAATGAGATTTACTCTCCATAAAGCTCTGTGATGGGTTCTGAATATACTACATGAGCGTTCATTTAAAGTGATGAACGGAATTTATTTATGATTTGAGGGAAACGTTGACTCTAATAACACAGTGGGCGGTATGACGTCACTAACAGACGACGGTTGCCGTTAACGGTCAATCTTATCAATCCTGTGGTTGACAACCGTCAACCACAGGATTGTATGTCACTGCCCTAATAGTTATTGATCATAATATCAATAAATAAAGAGCTAGCAAAACTGTTTCACGGGCTTAAGTAGTGTCGTGTAGGATCCTTAAGGATCTAAAAATATAAATCTGCATTAAAAGGCTAAATGATGTAAGAAGTGTTATCTGCCTAAAGAGGTAGGTAAATGTGTAAGATGAACATCCCGTTTCCTATAAAAGATTACCGTAAGTACGAAATATCTCGCTTCACTCTTGTGTCTGCATTAGTCAGAAGAATGGCATAGGTTGTTTACATAATAACAAATAAAACACCCGCATTTTTAAGTTGCACGAATATGCCATCGGTAGAACGGTGTCACGGCCAGACCTTCAGTTAACTCAGAATGTATATACAGACAGCCGTATATTTTATTCATATTGCACAAGACGAGGTGAACCGCCATTTTACATGCAACATCTTTCAGGTCAACGTTTATTTAAATACAATTCCGCATCTACGTAAACGACTTACTTTTATCAAGGAACTTTAACAATTAAACCATCCTCGTTTATTTTTTATCAAGTAAACAATTTAAAACCCTCCTAATCCTGCAATCTACAGAAGGTACACTAGGTAGGTACACTAGTTATAATTATTAAAACAATCTTGATCGTTTAAAATAAAACGCACTCTTTCATTATTATTACTTCCATTAATAAAATTGTCAAGACAATTATTATACACTTTCCTCTTTCCACTTTCCTGTGTCACTTTAATTATCATGATACATTGTCATTAGTTAAGCCGACGGCATATTGCGAGTATTGCCGAATGTATCATAGTTGAATGATGGCATGGTGTTATGCTGAGTTAATCGGCCAATCTGCAGCAGCGGTGAACTGTTGAATGAGTGGATTTTTAGTTTAATTAGGACACTTTTAGAATGTGTCGTAAATATCTATGTCAATCGTCTAAGGGAAACTAACTGCAAATGAGTATGTATAAAAATGTTCGGTCTTATCCGGTAAGAGCAGTTAGTGAATCCAAGTTAGCACCAACTAGATTGCCTAAGGGTGATATAATACTTTTACCTACTAAATACTTTAGTATGGTTACTAAACAATTCGTTTTCGTTATTACAGGTACAGATGTGTGCCCTATGAAATCAGTGCTGAGACGCATCGGACAGCAGCTATTCACTGCACTCAGCGCCAAAGGGTTGGCGGTGCTCGTTAACCACGGCATTGCTGACGAGAAGGTGAGCATTCATTCAGAAAGTTTTACTTTCAACACTGCAACAAAAAGTTATCCGCACAAAAACTCATATATCTTTTCCGGATCCGGCCGTGGCTTTCTAGTCACTATACTATGATACTTGAGACTTAATTCATATTTATCTTTTCAATGGTTTCTACAGATGATACGAGGAAACGGTCGATAAGATCACACGACCAATACAATGATTTATAGATTTTAAGGGCGTCAGCATTTAGCATAAAATAGATAATCTAATTGATATCCTACCTCCCTTTCCCCCCTTATTGTGTAGTTGACGGTTAAGACCCAGTGATGATACTCGCATATACTGTTAAAACAATGCTAACTTTGGCATTACCATATTCTGATTGAAATGATTAGTAGGAAATATAGAAGGAAGGAAGAAAACAGTTTTAGGTATCTATACGCGCATCGCTTTTTCCTGAATGAGTGAACATAGTTACTCAAAGCGGTTTATTTCAGGGTATTATCAGTACCACGAAGTAAGTATCTTACTTCGTGATCAGTACTAACTAGTAGGTTATTGGTAACTTTATCAACTATTCTCCGCATAGCAATTACTGTATAGAAGGCAGGTCCTTTATAAATTCCATGATTGATTACCAATACCTTGATTGTCAACGTAACTAGAGTAACCACACACATCTGTATATTTTGTACAAACATTCCTCAAAAATAGTTAGCTGGTTAATAACATCCGGCTTCTGACAGACTGTCAAACTCTTGTTAACTGCTGTGATTGGTTAACTGGAATAACAACAGCTAATCATACCATACCATTTAACAACCTGCGAGCAAATTGTTTTGATTATTGGTTGACTAGCATTCCAGAAAGTTGATAGTTGGATAGTTGGATAGTTGTATAATCCTATTGTACAGTATAGGTTAAAAGTAATCCCCAAAAATGCTGTAAGAACTAGCAACGTACGCACATCAAAAAAAGATTGTGATCACTAGCATAAGTTAATGTAATTTTTTAAATTAAACTTTATCAAGAAAAAATCTTTTTTGTGTTTTTTCCTTTTATGGAAAAACAATTGAACTGTTTTATTGTTTTACATTCTAAATCTATATTTTTAAATAAAGAATCTAAAAAGAAGATAAAAAATTGTAATATAATCTACCGTAACAAAAAAGATTTCGATTTATCAAAAACTTTTTTTGATGTGTGTATGTTGTATGTACCTGCCATTCCCCTTTAAGTAAATTAACAGTTTCAAAATGCAGAAAGTAGTCCAGGCAAATTTGCACAAGGCGCGCTTACTTATATTTAGTATGGAATAAAGCTGTATCTTATCTATCATATCTTGACATATAAAGATTTGATCAAGGCTGCTTGGGAAAATTAACTTGGTTTTAAATAACTTACAAAAAGAGCAAAATATTTCTCAATCAGCACATTTATTAGAAGAAGTAATAAGGCGCGGTGACTATTTTTAGGGTTCCGTACGTCAAAAGGAAAAAACGGAACCCTTGTCGAATCACTTTGTTGTCCGTCTGTCTGTCTGTCAAGACCCTTTATCTCGAGAACGCGTAGAGGTATCGAGTTGAAATTAAAACCATATATTTAGGTAGGTCCAAGGTCCCTTGAGGCTGTGAAAAAATCAAACTTCTAAGTTAACGTGAAAAAAAGATACGGCCGTTTATGTCGCAAAAAACTTCGACACTCGGTAATCAAAACTTATAGGGTAAGTACTTTCCATTGACCTAGAACTATGAAATTTGGCAAGTACCCTAAATCGTCTTTTACTATAAATACAGGAAAAAGTCTGAAAGCTATACATTTGTAATTAAGTCATTAAAAAAAATTCTTAATTATAACGAGTTTTTGTCCGCGATTTGGTCCCATTGAACGTCGGTTATCGCGGATGCAGACGAAGTCCCGGATTAAAAAGTACCCTAAAAGCTTTCCTAGGGTTTAAGCTATTTTCATACCAAATTTCATCAAAATCAGTTCAGCCGTTTCGTCGTAGAAGCGTAACAGACAGAGTTACTTTCTCATTTACAGTATTAGTATGGATATGTAGGTAGGTACATAGCGAGCGTGGGTGTGAGCGAGTCCAACTCGCACTTGTCCGGTTTTTTTATCCTTGCAATTGCAAAGAGAAACTTAGATTACTATTACACTGTTTTCATCTTATGTTTGAGGCAAAGGGAAAGGCAGCATTCGACATCAGCTTGCGCCAACATACATGAGCAGTAGTAGCTTTACGACAAATATTTTGTACTACTTACGTGACGTGGGTACATAGATTTCTCAGCCCTAACCTAACACGAGAACAAATATATCATAAATATATTACTTTTAAAACAAAGTGTTAATTTTTCAGTTGAAGGCCGTGTATGCCGACCTGGACAACTTCTGCGCGCTGCCGGAAGGTTGCCAGGCGCAGTACCTCCGCAACCCGGTCAGCAACCATGGTTACGTAAAACCAGGAATGGAACAGTTTGACAACACTAAGAAGGTACGCTTCTATTTTAAAACAAAGTTAATAAAAAAGACCTTGAAAGTTAGTTAATTGAACCCTGGGTCGCTCGTAGTTACTGAGTTGTTCCAATAGGAAGTAGGAGTAGGAGTGGCAGTCTGAAGTCTGGATTTATACCCAATGGCAATAGGCTGGCCCCCAATTACATTGGACTTTAAGATCACTGGCGTGATGTGGACTATTACTTCGGGGAATAGAGAGAGGGTTGATAAAGTTTAAAATAAGTTTAGGTATTTGCTGCAGTTAGACAAAATATTGGTAACTACCTACTACACTAGTCTCAAAGTGTTACATAGGTGTTTATCTCGAATATTCTTTGAAACACGGTTATTACGTTTTTCCTCAGTAACTTTGTAGGTAATTATACGTTAATACCTGCAACTATCTAAAATTGCATAATGTTTCCCACGAACGAGCGCTTAACGAATGATGTCACCTAGCGGCTGAATAATTAATTAGCATAACCCGAAAACCTAGACAAACTTTCTCCACACTGCTCTACGCTTATTGTCATTACTTAGCACAATTCTGCACAATACACAATGTAATAATGTTTAAAAGTCTCACAAGACATTTAAGTGGAGCAAATACTTCTAGGCTATTAGAAAATTAGAAACTACCCAAGCCATATAGTCCATGTAAAGTTATATGTTCAATGCAAAATTCAGTAAGTAATTGAGTGGGTCCACCCCAGAATGAATGATTCATAGACTAAGTAATTACCTTCCTGTTTATTCACCGATTAATCGGGCATTGTTTAAACCGTATGATAAGTATTCTCTTTCCTTTTATGTTTCTTGTTTTCTCTTCCTTCCTTCAATGTATAACCCAAGTCACGTTTCAACTAGGACAATTGATTGGACAGTTGATTACGCACGAATTATGGGTCGTCTGACTGGACTTTTCCCACTTGTGAAGAAGACCCTTGGACCTAAGGTCAAAACTATGCTTTTTCTTACTGCTCCACTGTTCCTTTTTTTTAATTTAAAGACTTAAAACAGACAGAATAATTTCTCGAAGGGCTCTTGACGCTCTGATGGCGTTGCAGTAGTTGGAAATAGTGCCTCAGGATTATCCCTAGTTAAAAGTAAATACCTACCCCAGGTAGGTATTTAAAGTAAAGTAAAGTTTTTCTCCTTAGGACCTGTGCTTATTTTTCTTTTTAATCTTCCCCAGGAGTTACGTCACTCGTTCAACATCACTACGCTGTCCGCATCATCGATGCCTGCGCAAGAAGAGGTGCCCGAGTTCACGAAGCATGCCGTGCCACTTGCGCAGGACCTTACTAACCTGTCACGAGTCGTGCTACAGGCTCTCGCTTATGCCATGGGTAGGTTTAATGATTACTCTGAGACTCGTGGCAGTCGGACTCAAAAAAGGACGGCCAATATTTACAACGGGATTTCTGAAAACTCTCAAGAGTAGTGAGACTCGTGTCGTTTCGCACGCACCCACGTTTTATGGAGACGCCTACCACGAACATGGCGTTTTGTATAATATATTTTAGCATTTTAAAGAAAATTGAAACGTGGTGGAAAAGACATTTAAAAATGAAACATTAAAAAAAAAATAGAAACACACAAACACACATTTTTTAAACATTTATTTTAATTTGACACCTTTTAAATTCATAATAAAGGTTAATGAGATTATTACTGATTATTTGTCTATTGCGAGTATGTAAATATTCGCATATCTTTCATTATTAACTGAGTATCTCCGAGTGTCTTGCTTCCTTGCATATTAAAATCTAGTTTTTGATACATACCTTAGCTTCGTTTATCAGTGAGCCACAGCTCAAACTCCAGTTCTACCAACATACCTACACCTACTTAATTCTGAATACTCATTCCAGGTGTGCCACCGAGCTCGTTGCTGGCCAGTCACTCGGGCATGCTGATGGCGGAAGGCCGCAACCCATCGACGATGCGTCTGTTGTACTACCCACCGGTGCCTCCCGAAGACGTTGGTCCATGCTGTCAGAACGATGCTGTGCACTACACGCGTTGCGGCGCACACGCCGATCACGGCACCTTCACGCTTTTAGCGCAAGATTCCGAGGGAGGACTCGAGGTGAGGACTACTTCAATACTTACTCTTAAGGTGTACAACAAAGCTAATTTTAATGGTAATAAATGGCTTTTGCCTTGCGGTAGGGCAGTCATTAACCTTTTGACCACCACAGTCATGTGTAGATGACAAACCAATATGTGCCCGCAGCACGCCACAGTAACGACTACATGACAGGCATGACAGGCGAATTACTACTCTATGGTATTACGTTTAGAAACGTACTTCCATAGAGTAGTAATTCGTAGCTTGGCGCTGAGGGCACGTTTTTGTGTTCTTGACGTGGCAGTCAATAAGAGCATACCTGAAATAACGGTTTATATATCTGAAAATACTGATCTTTGTTTTAAATGTGCAGAGGATTCATTTTTACGGAAAATAATGTTAAAATGGAATTGGAGCCTATTCGATGCTAAATTTTAATGTCTGTCATTAGAGCATCATGAGTCACCGACACGGTCCATGACAATAAGTATATGTATGTACAACTATACAACGTACTGGGAAATCCCCTTATACCCAAAATTACCGACGGCTTTATTTGTATAAATATAGAATATTCAAAGAAGTCGGTTAAAAACACGTATCCAGTTCGTTTCGGTTAAATGTGAATCATTTCTAAATGCAATGATTGCTATCGTTAGTTTGTTCAGCACAATAGTTTTGTATTTTTGGATAAAGTAGCTTTATTATTATTACATGCATGCGATTACGCCTTCTAATTCAATTCAAAAGTTGTAAATAGGGGTTTTGGTAAGTTAACAATTATAAATGGCACGTTTAATAACTAGTTCAGCAGTTAAAACTAAGCAGTAAAGTAAACAAAAATGAGTAATATAAAATAATGAAATGGATCAGTGAATATATAATTGAGCAGTAAAATAACTAAATGGGCAGTTAGGTACGAGTGGGCAGTTGAAAAATTGGAATTAGTCGGTAAGAAATCTCATTCTAAGTATTTCTATAAACAATGAGGGGGAGGGAGTGGGGTGTTAGGGGAGAGTGGGGGGACTGAAAAGTGATTTGATTCTGGCGTAGAGCGCCACAGTTCTAACCAACCTAACCATGTCGGATCCATCCTAAGTATTACCTTACATCGTACAATGAATTGTAAACTAATCATCTGATTATATATCGGACGACTAGACATTTCGATTTACTTATCTGCCCATTCCATAATTTTTACTGGCCAGTTATTTATTTAGTACTGACATAGTAAGACGAAATAATCGACCAATTGTTTCTTTAGTACTGTCTATGTTTCACTGTCGCACAAATTTATCAACCGCCATTAAATTAAATAACTGCTCAATATGTTTTTCAACTGATCATAATAACATCTCGAATATTTAAATAACAGCTCAAAAAGTTCGTTCCTATTCAATTCTTTTTATTTAAATCCTAATTGCTTATACCTGAAACAAAGCATACATTTTGAAGACTTCTTGTGAAATTTTATGTATCCAGGTGAAGTTGAACGGCAGTGAAAAATGGCAGAAAGTCGGACACCTCCCTGGAGCAATCCTCGTTCAGGCAGGAGAGTTCCTCGCCGCTTGGACTGCTAACGTTCTTCCGGCACTTGTAAGTATAAAATTTTGCCCCGGCCCGTACTTCGTAAACATTTATCCTTGAAGTAGGCCTGACTGCGAATTGACCAGCCAAAATTGCCATGATTCTCAAACCTGACTGGCTAAGACACACTCACACACACACTCACTGGTACAGACTCTTGAAGGCAAGAGTCTGTGGTTAGCTACCCGTAGGGGAACAGTTGCGTGTTATTTACCTACGATCATGTGCAAGTGTTTTCAATGTATCTATCTCCGTAGGTACACCGCGTGGTGGTACCTCCGGGTGCGTACGCGCGCGCTCGCGGGCGGCACTGCGTGGCGTTCTTCTGTCACCCCGACACCGACGCCGTGCTGCCGACGCTGCCGCTGCGCGCTGTGGCCGCCCCCCCGCCCCCCGTCTTCACCCCGCACACTCACCTTACCCTGCACAACCGCCTCCTCAACGCTGCCCATCACCTCCAGAAACGGTTCAGGGAGACGTACGCGTGACTAGCGCACGCTCCGGCGCACGGCGGTGGCGACAAAGAACCTGTCTACAAAACAAGGCTCGATCGCCGCCACACTGCGCCTTAACTCGCGGTTAGGGGCAATATGTATTTTATGACATCTTTGATATTACGCACAATGCACCTACACTGCACTGTGAATCGTGAGAAAAGGTTTGCCACGATTTACCTTGCGGTAAAAACTTTTTCGGTAAACATGGCGGCAACTTTGGTGAAAGTGTATCGGCGTTTAGTTTACTGTGTCTGCACTAATTATTGCTTTCTTCAATTGACGAAATGGAAAAAAAGTGATCATCGTACTAATAAAACCGTATTGTGTTCGTTTCGCGATGTACTTAATTATGTTGGAACAGACAGAAGGAATAAAAACTAAGGACAATAGAACAATGCAGTTGATGCGCACACTTCGCTCATCATACTACTTATTATTTCCATTTGAATAAGTAAAGATCGAGGAGCTCCCACGGAACTCGACTATCAACAACATAATTCCATTTTCACTCACAACCTAGTAAAATTGTATCATCATTACATCTTGACATATCATTATGGTCAAAGAGCTCACATCTTAATTCAGTATCTTTAATATAAAGTACTTAAAGCATTTGATACAACATAACAATAATTCACGAATTCCCAAATAGCTTTGAGACATTCTTTTCTTAACCATTATTTTCCCATTAAACGAAACGCGAATACGTGAGTTAATCCGTTGTTCTCAATCTATAATGTGTTAACCATTATTCTCGGAATTCAAACAAAATTATTACAAACTCATCTCGTTGTAGAAGGGTTTTATAGAACCATACAAATAAGTCCTACGTGTATAGCACACTAGGGCCTTATTAATCATTCTCATAAAATTTATTTTACATATTACTGATTTGTTAACTAAAGACTTTTATTATTTTATTCATTCCTGGAAATGTTGCATTTCTGCATGAATGTGTTTTTCATTGAAGCACCTAGATTATAATTTCATTTAAAGCTTTTCGCCAAGTTTTACTAGCTTATATTTTTTAAATATATAATTATTCTTAGCAATTAGCGACGTGAAGTCAAAATCTATATAGTATTCTGCTTTACATTATTATATCGCTCTTCGTGTTCTTGCTTTAGCATTTTATATTATTAAGTATAAAGCATAGTTTTTTTTTTTCTATTTATTATTATACACTGTCCATTTTCACGATTACTTATTGCGTTTTATTAAGTAAATCGTGCATAACGTTGTAGCTCAATTTTATATCTGTACTTAAGTATACGATAAAAATGTGTTCGAACATCGAAAGTATCAAGAAGTTTTTAAACTTTTTTTATTACGTTTATCAAAATGACAATCAGTACTTAAAGACCCAGTAACGTTGATACTTAAATGAGACTTAAATAAATGTATTGAGAAGGTATTATTATAAATGTCCTAAAAGTTCGTGTGTCCCAATAATATTAATAATTAAATTATAGGATGTCTATGCAGCACTTCGTTGATATTCTTTACTTGTATAAGTTATGGGTACAAAAATAATTGTAATATGCAACAGAAACAGACAACCACGATTCTATAATATGTACCTTAAATTAGGCGACCTGTTAATTATAAACAATGTTAATGTAAGTAGGTAATAAAACGATTAATTTGACAATATTAATAACTTGATGGAAACTTGTAAAAAAGAGATTGTTAAATCGACGATTTTTGTAAAACCGTACATTACCTCTGTTTATGCAATGTTCCTGTCGACGTGACGGATGACATGAAATACATTAAAATATAGTGAAATTAAATAATATGCTGATTATGACAAATATTTGTTTTATTACAATGATTGAGAAATGACTTACGACAGCGACTTTGATGCTGCAGTTACACAATTTTATTACAAAACGTAAAAACTAAAAACCTAAGCCTAACCTAGCAGACTGATGGCTACATACCTTTTTACAGTTACACAGAATCTACAGCGCTATGAGCTCTTACTACACACTTACGAAGTTACGAATCTTCAGCGCACTATACCCTTTGCTACGGATCTATACCTACAGCATTACAGACCTTGCTACGCAGTGCTACAGCACCTGCTACACGGTACACAGTAGCGCATCATCTGCACCTTTCTACAGCGCTACAGACTGCTACACCGCTACGGTACTACACTGTAGCAGCGCTACAGAACTTGCTACAGGGTTACGCATGTACACATCGTTGCAGCAGACCTTGCTACAGAGCTACAACCCATGCTACGCGGCTACGGGTTACAGCGCAAAAGCTCTTGCTACGCAACTACGCGTCTACGCACCACAGACCTTGCTACGCGGCTACAGATTTACAGCACTATAACGCAAGGAAGATGCGTGTGTGAAGACATTGCGACGTGGATGTTGCGCACAGTTCTACAACCGTATAATAGTGCCGTGTCGGTTCGTTTTTAAGGTTCCGTAGCCAAATGGCAAAAAACGGAACCCTTATGGATTCGTCATGTCTGTCTGTCTGTCTGTCCGTCCGTATGTCACAGGCACTTTTTTCCGAAACTATAAGAACTATACTGTTGAAATTTGGTAAGTAGATGTATTCTGTGAACCGCATTAAGATTTTCACACAAAAATGGAAAAAGAAAACAATATATTTTGGGGGTTCCCCTTACTTAGAAATGAAACTCATTTTTTTTTTTCATCAGACCCATACGTGTGGGGTATCTATGGATAGGTCTTCAAAAATGATATTGAGGTTTCTAATAACATTTTTTTTAAACTGTTTAGTTTGCGCGAGAGACACTTCCAAAGTGGTAAATAATGTCCCCCCACCCCTGTAAATATAAAAATAAAAAAAACTTTTATATTATGTTACTTGCTGCTACGGAACCCTTCATGGGCAAGTCCGACTCGCACTTGGCCACTTTTTTGTAATAATTCCCAGTGTAAAGTTAATTTTTGGTTCCATTTTCCCTGCATAATAAAATATGCTTACTCAATTCCTATGAGAGTATCTGGTGGCGGTACTATTTATTTAATTTAAATAAAATAAATATAATAAAGAACTAGTTCAAATTCTATCGAGTAGAACAGAATCGTATATCGTCGTTGGTAGGTTAATTCGGCGTAATTAAAATTGACAAATACCGGAAATTTCGACCTTAACTGTATCCATTCGTGGGGACTCTCAAGGGCGATATAGGTACCTACCTAAAATTATGACAAACTATATTACCGTTGTATCGAGTCACCAATAAATGGCGCTATCTTACCTGGTCTGAGTGGGGTGGGTCAGAGCAGTTGCTTCACTCGCTGTTGAACCGTATTTGACGCACATCTCTGTAGCAACTTCGGGTGCCTAGTCGTGGAGGGTAGCGGGATCCGAGGCACGGTGTACCGCTGGCCGACCGCAGTTAGTAGGGGGCCCGATCGGAGCTAGCCATTCTCGGGAGGCTGCCCCGCCAACTCGCGAAAAATCCCGGGATGTACCATCGTGCCGGTTGGCGACCGGACGATAGGGCCCGATGGACATCCCCGGGGGGGCTCGGGCGTCCCCGCAGTCTCCAGGCTAGTTACCCACTGATGTCGTTGCACTATGTGTGTCTGCTGGGCAGCAGCGAGAAGCCTCACTCTACTTCCACCTTTCTCACCGAAATTCACTCTATATTATGCCAAGAAATAAGAGATATAAGGTTGTACAGCGGCTGCACTCCCTATCATTGAAAGTGCACCTCACCAATATTCGAGGTTTGCACTCAAATATCGTGCCGGTCCACTTTCACCTTGAGACCGAAAAGCCAGCACTCTTGTTTCTGACGTAGACGCAAATCAGATGTCCGTTAGATACGGCGTACCTTTCGTACCCAGGGTACTCTCTGGAGCACAATTTTAAGGCCGGAGTATGCCTGTACGCACGTGACGACATCTGTTTTCGTCGCCTCCGTAACCTGGAAGATCGTAGGTTTTCTGTTCTTTGGGTTCTGGTGGACACTGGTATGGAGAAAATCCTTTATGCCTGTGTCTACCGTTCGCACAGTGGAGACCAGGAGACAACCAGACTCACAGAATACCTCAGTGAGGCGGCTGATGCGGCTCAGCAGAAGTACCCTACTGCCCAATTAGTGTTACTGGGGGATTTCAATGCCCACCACAAGGAGTGGTTATTCCCAAACCGGGACACTGACCATGCTGGGAGAGAGACGCAAAAGCTTGCTTTAGCGTTAAATCTCACCCAACTGGTCCAAGGGGCTACTAGGGTTCCTGATGTTGAGTCGCACACAGCCTATTGCTTGGACCTTCTGCTGACTACTGATCCAGACCTTTACTCAGTGTCGGTTTCCGCACCTCTGGGCAGCTCCGACCACTGTCTGGTGAAATCTGTATCCGTCTACTCTCCGTTCATTCCTAGCCCAAGTGGCTACCGGCGGATGTGGCGGTACAAGTCAGCAGACTGGGATGAGATGCGCTGTTTTTTCGCGTCGTACCCTTGGCTGCCGGTCTGTTTTTCTTCTGGTGATCCCTCTACCTGCGCGGATGCCGTGACGGAAGTGTTGCGTCAAGCTATGGAGTTTTTTATCCCATATAACGACGTACCTCTGTCCGGCAAAGCTCGCCCCTGGTTTAGTTCTCAATGCAGACGCGCAGAAGCGCAGAAGCATGAGGCTTACCTAGCTTGGGTTGACGCTCGTCACCGTAAAGCAAGGGATTTACGCCGGAAGAAGACAGACTTTAATAGAGCTGCCAAGTCCTGCAAGAAGGTTCTACAGAGGGCTCGTCATGACCACATTAGTCGAATAGGGAACAAACTTGCCTCGTACCCTGCGGGTAGTAAAGCTTTTTGGTCCCTAGCTAAATCGGTCGAGTCAAACTTCTGTCGCCCCTCACTGCCTCCACTGCTGAAACCTGATGGTTCTCTGGCTCACTCTGCGGAAGTGAAAGCAAACCTATTTGCTTCTCTATTTGCAGAGTCTTCACATCTTGATGCAGGAGACGCGACTCCCCCGACTTTACCTGGCAACACGACTTCAATGTCTGATACTCGCATTCGCCAAAAGGAGGTTCGTCAAGCGTTACGCAATCTTGATGTGAACAAGGCCAATGGACCAGACGGTATTCCAGCTATAGTTCTGAGGACCTGTGCACCTGAATTGTCTCCTGTACTGACACGCCTCTTTCGGCTCTCTCTCGAGACTGGATTAGTGCCGAAGTCATGGAAGCTTGCCAACGTGCAGCCCGTGCCCAAAAAAGGTAGTCATGCCGATCCTACCAACTGTAGGCCCATCTCGGTCACGTCCATTGTCTGCAAGACAATGGAACGTGTCCTCAATAACAGGCTCCTGGCGTACCTTGAAGCAAACGACCTCCTCAGTGATCGTCAATATGGCTTTCGCCGAAATCGGTCCACTGGGGATCTTCTCGCGTACGCCTCTCATATCTGGAGTGGGGCCATCGAGAAATATGGGGAAGCACTTGCCGTCTCCCTGGACATCTCGAAGGCCTTTGATAGGGTATGGCATGATGGCCTTATTAGCAAGCTTCCAGCGGCGGTGGCGGTGGCGGTGGCGGTGGCGGTGGCGGTGGCGGTTAGCTCTCTTCCTCCGATTATCTTCAATGGAACCGTCATTCCCATTAGTCCTAACGTAAAAGATCTCGGTTTGCATCTAGACTCGACACTTGGGTGGCAAAGCCAGGTTTCGAGTGTCTGTCAAAGATCCAACGGAACCTTGCGGACTCTGTATCGTCTGAGAAACTTCTTGCCTGCTAAAACGAAGATTATGCTTGTGCAGACTTTAATTTTCCCTATAATCGACTATGGTGACGTGTGTTACTTTGACTTGAACTCTGTCTTGCTGGATAAGCTGGATAGGGTCCTCAATAACTGTATTCGATTTATATTTAACTTGAGGAAATATGACCATGTGTCAAGTTACAGGGCTGAGCTCAAATGGTTACCCATTCGCCAGAGAAGAAGTTTGCGTTCGTTGACAACACTTTTCTCCCTACTCAACTCACCGACCCCTCCTTCCTATTTAATGTCCCACTTTCAGTATTTATGCTCTTCACACGCTAGAAATTTGCGGTCTTCTAACAATCTTCTCTTGCTGTGCCCTTCTCATACTTCTGATTTTGTTCACTCTTCCTTTCATATCCAGTCCATTCTTCTTTGGAATGAGCTTCCTCTCGATATCAGGATGGCCACCAGTCGGTATGAATTTAAACGGAAATTGCGGACATACTTTCGTCACAAGTAAGCAGAGCCATCTCATAAACGTCTTTACTTTTCTTATGATATAATTATATATATATATATATATATATATATACATAAATATATTTATATAGATATATATTTTATTAGTTATATAATTTTGTTTATGTACTTTACCTATTTTGTTATATTTTTTATATGCACCTGCCGTGTTATCTCTTCACCACCCTGGGTTGACTGGTAGAGAATGCCTAAGGCATTAAGTCCGCCTTTGTACCTTTGTGCATGAAGTGTAAATAAATAAATAAATAAATATGGCTTGCCCGCTGGTTTCTGTGCATGGATATCGGCGACACGGTTGGCGCAGTGGCTGAGCGATCGGCTGCTGCGCAGCGTGTTGCGGGTTCGATTCCCGCCCAGGGTAAACATTGGTGTGATGAGCACTTGTGTTTGCTTTGTGTCTGGGTGTTGTTTATCTATATATGTATGTATTTACAAAAAAAAAAAAAGTATTTGTGTATGTATATCAGCTGTCTGACACCCATAGTACAGGGTTTCCCTAGTTTGGGGTCAGATGGCCGTGTGTGAAAATGTCCCCACATATTATTATATCGGATTTCCTGAGTGATCGGTCAATTCGCGTAGTCATTGATGGCTGCTCGTCAGATCAAATGGCAATAAATGCCGGGGTTCCTCAGGGCTCAGTACTCTCTGCAACCCTTTTTTTGCTGCATATCAACGATCTGCTGAAACCCGGTACCTTTGGGTACGCAGATGACAGCACGGTTGTAGAGAGTTACACATCCAGCGCACGTGCCAGTGCGGTTGAAATCCAGTCTTCTAGAGAGTCCATGGTCGAGCGCTTGAACTTGTCCCTCAAGGCCGTCTCTGATTGGGGCGATGCCAATCTGGTCAGGTTCAATGCAGCTAAGACCTAGGCGTGTCTTTTCTCTGCCAAGAAGAGGCCTTTCCATCTGGCCCCTACTTTCCGACATGTATCCGTTCCAATCACTGACCAGCTTGAGCTTCTTGGCGTTACTTTGACGTCAAATCTTAACTTTGGGTCATTTATTGAATCCAAGGCCAAACTAGCTGCCAAAAAGCTGGGAGTCCTCGCAAAGGTGCGAAAGTACTTCACGTCGGAACAGCTGCTCAACTTATACCAAGCACAAGTTCGATCGTGCATGGAGTACTGTTCGCACCTTTGGGATGGATCAGCAAAATACCAACTGGAGGCATTGGAAGTCATCGATAGACGTGCCAAGAGGCTCATTAACAACGACTCCCTGGTTAGGGCTAAGCTCCAGAGCCTTGAACATCGCCGCACCGTTGCTAGCCTTTCGGTCTTTTATCGGGTACATTTCGGAGAGTGTGCTTTGGAATTGCACAATTTAATTCCCCCATCCCCGTTCCATCATCGGACGAGCAGAGATACGGCAAAACGTCACCGCTATATGGTTGAAGTTCCACGGTCTCGAACCAAGCGCTTTGACTCCACATTTATTGTGCGAACTGCCAGACTGTGGAATTCCTTGCCCGCCTCTCTGTTCCCTGATAAGTATAATCTGGGTATCTTCAAGGCACGAGTGAACCGGTTCATCTTAGGCAAGCGTGTTCCAACTTAGGCCGCATTATCACTTACGATCAGGTGAATTGCGGTCAAACGCAAGCCTATTTAATAGTAAAAAAAAAAAAAGCTATCTTACCTTGGGTGCCAGTGTTCTATAAAGTTAGTATATTTAATAAAAGTGCAATTATTGCTTGTATTTTTATGTAATTTTATATGGAAATAAAACATTATATTCTATTCTATCTGTGTCAATTTAGAACGCAATGACATCCCTATATTGCTTCCCGACACACTCCTCATCGAAAGAAAAGGCCGATGTACCTAGTCAAATATAAAATATCTTGTTGATAACATTACATTATTTTATTTTATTGTATTATCATAAATGTAAAAAATCGTGTGGTTTAGCGTCCAAATCTCCGGACGTACAGTCATAGATTTTCTGTCTTGCTTACTGATGTATGAGTAAGCCTAATGTACGCCGGTTTTTTAAAAGCGTATGAATACGTGAAGGGTACCCAAATGCTGTAGGCGTTTGCCTGATTTCTCTTTTAAAGTAAGCACGCAGTAAATAACGCACTCAGGTTATCATAAAGACTTATTTATTTGTAGGTATGTATTAAACGAAGAATGATCGATATGACTTTCATCAATGTATACATATTGAAACATATATACCTACTGCGTTTTAACATAGTTCAATGATTCATTGTTTTTCCTAGCAAATTCTCTTACCCTTAATATTTTCTGACATTACTTATTTATGCTTACAATTTTTAATACATCAATATACGATTACTAAAATCTATCTATGTGTATGACGCATAATATTATTGTCTAACTAAATTGTCTAAATACATACATAGTATCTAGGCACTAATGGTGGAATGTGATATACATAGGTACCACAAAGTACGTAAGGCTGCGGTTCGTATTCTCTATATTTTGTGCTAGTACAAAATAAGTATACGAAGACACGTACATAGGTACGTACATACATAGGGCGCGCCGCAGCCTTAGGTACTCTGTGATAGGACACATAGAAAGTTTTGCGCTTCTGGCCGCTCATAAATATTTGAATTTCGAATGTTATATTTTGAAGCTCAATTATTGTGTTTTTTTTTTTAATTGGCGGGAAATAGTTTGTCTATTGTTTTTTATCACAAGTTGAAGTTCCTTGTCCGTAGCAAAACTGGAATTAACGCGAAAAGATTTTAGGCGATGATTTTTTATGATTTTAAAAGTTCACTGACTCCGCAAGACTGCACTGCTCGTCTTCAAAATGCTTTTGAGAGGGAAGCACCTCATTTGAGCACCGTTACTTGGTACGCAGAATTCGATCGTGGCCGTGATGAAATTCGTGAAGGTCGGCCCTCAATTGCGGTCACCGAAGAAAATGTGGCTACTGTCAGGCAACTAATTGAAGAAAACCGGCGTATCACCTATGAGGAGATTCGAGGACATTTGGGGATTGGTACGAGCCAAATTTAAAAAATGTTACATCAACATTTAAAAATTAGGAAACTTTGTTGCCGCTGGATTCCTCATGAACTCACCCTAGAATAAAAACAGACTCGTGTTGATTGGTGTAAAAAAATGTTGTTAAAGTACGATCACGGACGTTCAAATGCTGTGTATGACATTGTGACAGGAGGTGAAATATGGATATATTGTTACATGCCGAAAAGAAAACAACAGTCTTCTGTATGGGTGTTCGAAGGTGACAGTAAACCAACAAAATTGAGGCAGGCGAGATACGTAGACAAAAAAATGATTGTGTTTTTTTTCTCCCGGACGGGTCCTGTCTGCACGATCCCACTTGAAGAACAAAAGTCAGTTAATGCTAAGTGGTACACCACCATTTGTTTGCCCAGTGTCATTGAAAAAGTTAGGGAAAAACTACCAAGAAGTCGCATCCTATTGCACCATGACAATGCTTCAGCGCACACCGTGAACAAGACAAAGTCATTTTTGTCTTCTGAAAAGGTAGAGCTAGTGACCCATCCCGCACATAGTCCAGACCTGGCACCATATGATTTCTTCATTTTCCCAAAAATTAAAGAACTTTTAACCAGCACGTGAAATACATGCCCTTAGACCAATGATCCTCATGGTTTCTAAAATGGTTAGACCGAATGAAAAAGTGTTTAAAATGTAATCGAGAATACTTCGAAAAGCAGTCAAATATTACTTTACATTTAAATTATTTTATTAATGAGTTACGCAAAACTTTCAGTGTGTCCCACTAATTAATTACCGACACACAAGCGTCATGATACAACGTCGCATTACAAGAAAACTTTAGTCATTTGCCTTGCTTTGAACTGTAATGAGAGCTCGTATTAAGAAAGCTTTTTTATCAATGAAACTCTCCGCTTTTAGAAACGACGGAAAGCGTGCCACCCTATATATAAGGTAACTGAGTATCCGGCCTCCTTTTGAGCATTACAGACGGTTGAGATGAGTGTAGGGTCTTCCAAACCATCGGTCTAACAGCATAGCCAAAGTTTCTACTGGTAGAAAAAGTCCTTTGCTATCTGAAAGACCTCTCATCGTCAGGAAAAGCACATACAAACAATTGCGGTACAGGATCATTATAATAATATATCATTTAATTTAGGTAACTGACTGACATACATAATATTGTGTGATGCGTTTACTTCTACCATTCTATTCGTCACCCGTCGTGCTATCACCGACCCCCTTTTCTTATATTTCACACAATCCATTCATCTTTTTTTCGGCCTTCCCCTCCCTCTCCATCTATCCACATTTATATCCAGAACTCTTTTAGTCACATGCGTTTCATCATAAAATATGGGGGAGGAGGGACAAAACTGTCATCCCTCCTTTTCACTTACCTATACCAAGACAAACGATACCTAGGTACATCTTTAGGTAACTATAGTTAGACAAAAAACAGAAGTTTCAACTTACATGTAGTACCGTTATGGCCGGGTGTAATTAATTAGCATTTAATATAAGTAACTATTTTGAAACATATACCACTCAGCGTGTGCCTGGTCCACAAATGCAAGGTTGCTCAGCGTCCTATGGAGAGAGAGATGCTCGAAGTTTCTCTGGCGGATAGAATTCGCAATGAAGTTATTTGCCAGAGTTTAAAGGTCACCGACATTGAGTGTCGAATTAGCACGCTGAAGTGGAAGTGGGCCGGGCATGTCTGCAGACGGACAGAAGACGGTAGATGGAGCATAGAGCAGACATGCTTTAAAGTGGAAACTGTGTTTGGGCAAGCGTAGTGTGGGACGCCCTGCGGCACGATGGACCGACTCAACTATTTGAAGAAGTGGCTGGCAGCGGCTGGATGCGGATTGCCCAAGACCGGGTTGGTTGGTTATCTTTGGAGGAAGCCTACGTTCAGTAGTGGAAAGCAAAAGGCTGATATGATGATGATGATTGATGGGATAGGTATCTTGATAATACATTACTGTAGTTCTACTTAGCTTTCTCAATCACAATTAATTAACTTAGGTTTCAGATTCATCAAACCATTTAGGCACGGGTGGTGAAAATAATGAAGACGTTTCCACGGTAATTATAACACCTACTTATTATAAGATAACTTATTTGTTATAAGAAACGTTCTTGTCGCTGTGCAGGTGAATATAGCGACGGCGAAGGCCCGGGGGGTCGTTTAACAATATATTTTTGTCTGCACTTATGTTATCAGAGCCCTGCACCTAATCCAACGTTACTTAGTTCGCTAATTTGATAAAAAAAAATAATGAAGTAAAGGTAAAAAAAATACTAGATAACTTAGACACACACTCACTCACTCTCATTTAGACTTTTAAACACAACAACTTTATGTTCTTTCCAAAGTTTTTTAAAATTAATTCAATCACGTTTGTTTTCTTGTGACGCAAAACGTGAAAAATTCTTGTCAGTATTTCTTATTCCAATACATGTAAGGTAAGTCAGACCACTTGAAGAAGTTACCTGCGTAAAGTGATATTTTGTTAAAAGAAACATCATACCCCAAAGAAAACTCAGTTGGGGGGGAAAACACGTCGTACGTCACATTACGTATGACTATTTTAATTTCGCCGCGGCATAATCGGTGCTATTTTCGAGTTTTTATTTTGGCGTAGTTCGCGTGTGGTCGATGTCGCCATGATGTGATGTTTTGGCGGGAAAAATCATAATCATAATGGTTGACGTTGGCCACCGGTGCAGCCGTTGACGTGCCACCGATAAGCAGATTTAATACCGAGGATTTGGAGGAGCCAGAGTTAAATAATGGTAAGTCCACATTATAATTTATTATAGTGTCACTTATAAAATGAATTAACCTTTAAGTGGCTATCCCGACAGCGCTCTCTATACAAGAGCAGTCTTGACTTGTTTTTTTTTCCACTAATATTTATAATTGTCGTTAGTCAGTTTCCCGCCAAATAACTTAATTTTAAAATGATAATATTTTTTAAATCTCGTATGAGTTTTTTATTAAGTCATTCACTGCCGGGCCAAAAATGTTGAAGGTAAAACCTCCACTAAGGTCGGTCACCGGTGACCTACATGGCGTTCAACGTGTTAAGTATCATTTTGAAAAAGTTATTTGATGGAAAAGCTGTACTAACCACCACCATTAGTGCCTCCCATGACTCTTTGAGTCATACTGTAAATGTTTAACTATTGTATCTGCTAATTGGGTAGATGACACCATAAACCAATAATTTCAAGACAGAACTTGCCTAAAAATTACTTGATTTTAGCCCTGAAAACCAGATTAATTTACAATTTAGGTACTGTACAATACATTTTTTGTTTTTTTTTAAATCAATAATTAGTGATCAATTGAGCTGAAAAATTACTAAACAAAATCTATGGGAGACTCAAGTTTTGACAGATCATAAAAAGTATATCAACTGATTGGAGGTGTCTTATATCCCATTGGACAGTTAAGGGCGCGTATTCGATTTAGCGCAACTCAAAATCTAAATGATTGCTAGAATGGCGTAGCAGCATTGACACACACTAGTACAACACAATGGTCGGTTTGTGTGCATCAGAAAAATAAATACGCACGAAATAAGCACGAATCATTGAAATTGATCGGCAAACGACAGCGATGTTTTACAGGGCTTCTTAAAATAATTGTCTAAGTCTAAATAAGTTCGTATACCGGACTAAAAAATATTTTGTATATTAAGCATAACCTTTATTTTCATAAAATCAGTTACCTACGTTTTTATTCAAAAAATTTTTACTTTTTCAACATGGTTTTTTAATACATAATAGTAATATTTTCGTAATTTTGGCTCTGTGTCTGACTTTAAGACTGTATATCCTGTTGAAAAAACGCATAAAACATAATATTTTGGCGTACTGTAATGGTTGTATTCGTCCTGAAAGTTAACTCTGACGTTTATTTTCGTAAAACGCTATGAAAGGATTGTCTTCGCTTTAAAAAACCATAATTAAAAATTATACTTTTACTCTGTAGCTGTCTAAATCAATCTCAATCTTTCTTAAAACTGTAATTGTCTTTAAATAATCTGCTCACATCATTACGATATTGCTCTGGGCAAAACGCAAAAACATGAAGTTTTCGTCACGAACGTTTGTATAAAACGACGTTTGTGAAAAAAAATAAATAAAACGCAGTGTCGAAAATATTATCGTAATGTACTCGTAACTATAGATTCGAATTTTAAATCTAGTAGCAGCACTCACACTTGTTTATTAAAATTAACACTTAACCACTCTGCTCGAAAAAATTTTAAGATTAAGCGCCCTTTGGAGTGGCTGGCCACTTTTTACCCCACTGCTGCAATATTAGCAACAAAATCCAATATGAATAGGTAAATATATTTTAACATTTCATCGAATCGTTACAATATATTTATTAATAGGTACGTTATGGTATCACTCATTGTATTACTGTGAGGTAGATATTACCTATCACTCATTGTATTTCCAAAGTTCTTAAATTACCTTAGCACAAGTAATATGAACTTTGGAGTGTACACACACGGAAGCAAAATGTTCAAAGTTCACGCGATACGTCTTTAAACCTAGGTAGTTTTGAATTGTAATCTTTTATATCATTAGGTGTTCTTTAGCTTACATTACATCCGCTTCAGTTGAATAGGTATAATTGAATGGGTGGTGCAAAAGTACTTACCTAATGGCTCGTTCATTATGCAAATGATGTTACACATAAGCCTTTGCTACTTTGATATTTATGAAGTAGACGGAGTATAAAAACCTACAAACTATGGAGTGCTAAATACTGCACGAGTTCACGGTATAGGTAGTATATATTGTCTGGTCCTTCTTTACATTTTTTTTTAATTCTTTCGACAGATTAAGAATTTGTCGCCATTACTGTGGTAGGTCCAGGTAACTAGGTACGAACTACCTACCTACATACATGTAATATTACAAACGTCTGCTACCTACTTATCTATAGATAAGTACTAATATTATATAGGACTAGCGGGCCCAGCAGACGTCGTCCTGCGCTTAAAATAAAAAAAGTCCTACAAATCGACTGCAGCGCCACCTACCGGGCCCAATTGTGAATCTAAACCATTCTCGAATCCACTGGAACACACAATTTTTTTTATGAAAATGCGGTCCAGCCGCTTAGGAGGAGTTCACTTTCATACACACGCACAGATTTTTAAATGTATAGCAGCGGGTAATCTTGGAAACTAATTCTCATCCGAATTCAACAAATCTTTCACCGATTAGGAAGCTACCTCCCGAGTGCCACTGGCAGGCAATATTTTGCTATCAAAAATAAGAGGATCCGTAACAATTCACGCAGACGAAGTTACGGAAAAAAGTTAGTAGTTAAATAAATCACGCATTGACAGCATGATACACTGCAACACGATGATGACATCAAAAAACTGAAGGATTAGGTATTGTCTTATCTCATATCGGTGTTATCGTCCGCCATCAACTACTACCGAGATTGGTGTCTGGCTCGGGGCAACGACGTCATATAACATAATCCACCTGTCATTGTAATCGCCAAGAACACTCATGAAAATGTCTAGCAAAAGCTGCGCTAGCGCAATAAACACTCACTCATTCCTTGTTTCTCTTGTAAAAAAAACACTATTATTTTTTGCATTCATTTATTATACCGAATAATTCGTGTTAAAATTACGCGAACAATTCGAATAATGGAATTCCGTGTATTAATAATTCTGAACATAATTTAATCAAAGCTCAAGGATCTTTGTGCAAATTCGAATTATTGTTTGAACAAACCTGTTATTAATTACAAATTATTAAAGAAATCTATCTGCCTCGTTGGTCTAGTGGTCACAATGAACAAAGGGTTGATAAATCGGTTCACGACTGCTATAGTGTTTATAGACAGATGTTTTAATGTTTTATTCATCTTTAATGTCACACGGCTGGTCTCCCACAAAGCTTTCTACTCTTCCCTGTGTGTGTTGCCTTCTCTGACCAATCCATACTTCTATACTAATATACTAATTACTAATTTACTAATATACTAATTATACTAATACTAATATATACTAATTATACTAATACTAATATATACTAATTTTACTATTATGCTAATCCATACTTCCATACTAATATTATAAATGCGAAAGTAACTCTGTCTGTTACGCTTTCACGATGAAACGGCTGAACCGATTTTTATGAAATTTGGTAAGAAAATAGCTTGAACTCTGGGGAAGGATATCTGCGATAACCGACATTCACGCGGACGAAGTCGCGGGCAATAACTAGCCTCCTATAAGACAGCGCGCTAGCGTTTCCAAGATCTCATAGTTGTAGAGAGTTAATTATCACAGTATGTAACAAGCAACCTACCTTTTAGAGAAATTCACACAAGTGCTTTTTACATACACTTGAGAGCAATTAATTAGGGTCACATAACGATACCTGAAAGTCTCGGAGACTAATGAAATAAATTGGGTTTAAGAGACAATTAAATGTTCTTTAAATTAAAGTAATAAAACTTCTAAGTTATGCTATAAAAAAATTGTGAATTGAACTACGAATTTTCTTCATCTGTTTTTGGTTTTGTTTCTATTCTGTCATATAAAATGGTATGAAAACCGCAATTCTGAAGTTCAATATTCATTACTGAAGCTGTTATAATGTCGCATGCTCCCGAAGTATGCACCAGAATTTACAGAACTCTGAAAATCGGCCGGAGTCAACGTAATACAGCAAGGACAGTTGGTGTATCGCTGTCAATTGTACAATGATTTCTCCGACCTTACGGGGAAACCGGCTAGCTGTACCACAGCATGAGAAGATCGATACTTAGTCAACACAATGCTTTGAAACCTCTTTCACACAGGAACTGCGCTTACCTACAATACAATCAGTTCCGACTGACGCTAATACGATTATTTGCTAAAGCAAAAGACCATTAGGGTCACATA
Organism: Charanyca ferruginea; assembly: GCA_947361185.1. Lineage (NCBI taxonomy): Eukaryota > Metazoa > Arthropoda > Insecta > Lepidoptera > Noctuidae > Charanyca > Charanyca ferruginea. The sequence continues at coordinate 10,145,177 of OX376059.1, read as the reverse complement.
ACGATACCTGAAAGTCTCGGAGACTAATGAAATAAATTGGGTTTAAGAGACAATTAAATGTTCTTTAAATGGCCTCATATGGCCTCAAATTGAAGCGTGGGCATTGTATTTCGAAATGGTCAAAATTACTTTGGGGTATTAAAGATTGGTCAAGGGTTATGTTTTTGGATGAATCAAGATGGTGTTTATATATACGACGGTAGAACAAGAGTGTAAGGGAATCGATTCAAGCAAGCATGCAACGAAGAGAAAGTGGTCTATGGCGGTGGATCCGTACTTGTATGGGCCGGAATTTCCACGGAGAGTCGCACAGAGCTGGTAGTTATAGAAAACGGCACTATAACAAACGAAAAGATGTGGAATCCTAAACGAATACCATGGTCCATTTATAGTCAATTTGGGAGTGGACGTTTCTATGCATGACAATGCCCGGCCTCATACTGGTGAAATTGTGAAACCTGCAAGAGGTGAACATTAACTGTATGGAGTGGCCTGCAAGCAGTCCGGACCTCAATCCAATCGAGCATGCTTGGGACGAGCTCGAACGATGTGTGAGACACCGAAACCCTTCCTCTATCACGCTTTCAAGAGCTCAAAGTTGCGTTCATAGAGGAATGGGAGAAAATAACATTGTGTGGTGTTCAGCATGCCAAACTGCATAACCGAAGTGATGACGTTACGTGGGGGTAATACTAAGTACCTACCTACTAAAACTCAAGTAGAAAAACATATATTTTTCTATTTTTGTTATTGTTTTTTTTTATTTATGTAATTATTTATGAATATAATACAATGTGACACATACCTACATTTTATTACTACCGTTTAAAGAACATTTTCAACACACTTGCTCGTAAAATGGCTCTAATTTCACCGCAATTAGGCACATAATGACACCTGTAATCAAACTGTGACTTTTTCATTGCTATTATTCACAAGTGAGTTATAGGGTTTTTCTTTTAATTTATTTTATTGGCTGAGTTGCTTTGTTCTTAAAAAGTTTCAAAACAAAAAAGATCGTGTTTAATAGTACAAATAAATTAATGTACCTATTGCTTGCTCATTTCATGCAACTTCGTATTTAAATAGATAATTTCAACTTGTACCTACGTTTTTAATAAATAAAACTTTCACTCAAATATAACTTTTGTTTTCTCTATAATAAAGAAAACTTTGAATTCCCCATTTTGTACGTGGCTAGAACGCTATCCGCGAAAAGACAAAAAAGAAAAGAAACCTCATTCTTTTAGTCTATGGCCGATCGCCATTATTTGATGCGCGCACATAGGAAAACTGATTAATTTTTCCCGCCATTGCGAAAATTTTTTTACAACTCATTTTCACTGTTGAAAATATTTTTTTAGTATTATTTTTTTCACAAGTGTATTGAAAAACGTCGTATGATACACTTGTGTATTGATGATTACCGTCCTCGGGTCTCAATAGCGCCTCAGCGGTAATCACCAACATTACACACTTGTACCATAATGTACTATTAATTGTCTATTATACAGAATTTATTTTATTAAGCTAGCATTCTTAGTTTCAGAGACTTTCAGGTATCTTTATGTGACCTAATTCATTGCTCTCGAGTGTATATACTTGATCGGTGCAGCCTAGGTTACCTTTACACCTAAAATGTACATACATCACCTTTCAAGTAAACTAATTCTTACCTACCCGTAACTTTAATGAACATTGTTATGTACCTACCTACTAATTTCATCAGACTTCATGCTGATGACTAAGATTATTTTGTAACTTGTATTAAATTACAAAACAGTCGTAAGTCATTTTTTTCCGGAATACCGGTACCTTTGAGTTGCCAAATATAGGTTAATACTGTGTAGCTTGAGCAGCGTTATATTAGGAAAACTCGAGTAAAGTTACGTCAAACTTAAACCTCGATAAGTGTTTGTGTAAACTGAACTTTATTCTAGTTTAAGTTTACTCCAGGTTCTAAATTCATTAGACCATGGGCCAACCTTGTCTAAATATTCATAAGTAGACATCATAAACTTGATCCTAAGGATATAGGTTAATTATTTCGTTGACATTTATAAAATATTTTTTTAAAGCACACACACATGTATCTTCGCTTTCATTCAACTTAGCGATTTTGATTGGTTGGAATATATTTTGTTCTTCTTTTTTAATACGTTCACCACACTAGAATTTTGCCCTGTATTGTACTCGCATGCGTTTATAAACATATAAACTCACAAAATACAAACAGCCAGACCCGGAACAACTATCTGTAGGCCATACAAATATTTGTTCCGTGCGGGAATCGAACTCGCGACACGCAGCGCAACAGCCAATCGCTCAACCACTGTAGTACTATTAAGCATTCTGTGCCACTGCGTCAACCGTATCGTCAATTGTTTTGTTAAGTTACCTAATTGACTCCTGAAAACCTGGTTGACTACTTTTAATTCAACGCTAGATAGAATATAATAGAGTCGTATCGTTTCTTGTACTGAATTTTTAACTCTCGACGAACACTGAGGGATGTTATAAGTTAACGTGCAGGGAGCACGTTAACTTATAACATCCCTCAGTGTGGAACGACGGATGAACGGACGGACAACCGGATGGACCGATGTGGACACGGTTTTTTTAATAGAAAACTGATTTTAAGAGAAGTTTCTTTTAATATTAGGCAATTAGGTACTTTTTATTCATTTGACATTACGAGTCGTTATCTAGAGTGATAAATAAGTTAAGAAGTAATCATATACTTGTCATTTATTGACAAATTAATTTGTTCTCGTGTTCAATATAAAAAGGGCTCATATAATTAACAATCTGTCCCCGAAAAATAGTATAACCTGTTGCACCTACTCGTAACACAAGGTTAACCGAGTAAACAACAAGCAGTTTAATGGAATTTATACAAGAAAACTATATTTTACCTACTTGTGTAATGTAACAAGCAAAGCCTGGTTGCAAAGGGCATGCAGATTTTTACCGATAGTTATACCTACTCATTGACTTTGAACTATTCACTTTCGTGCAATGAAAACTTAAAAGTATCATTCTGTTGAATTTAAACTACTTATTAGGTGTTGTTTAACTTGTTTATAACGTTGGTATGATGATGAAATACATTAAGCTGAATGTGTCGGGGTATGATAAGGGGTAACCGGCGCAAACCGGCGGTGACGGCCCGTCCGCCTGCCCCCGGCGGACTTTGCGATACGGACAAGTAAACACGTCTACTTTGACAACACGTGAACAAACATTGCTTTATAACTTGCTACAATGCTAATAATAAGGTACTTATAGTCTTTAATTATTTACATGTAAATAACTGTTGTTTTTCTATAATCTGTAGGTAGTTGTTCGCATTTGTGGCTTGGTGCTGAAAATTCAGATTACCTACCTACTAATTTTTCGAGAGGTTCCTTAGATAATTAAGAGACATTCGACTTACTTTCGCTACGAACTTGGATCGATTGACAATTCAAAAGTAGGTACAGTCAGCAAAAGAAGTAGGTATGCAGGTCATCGAAAATGATTGAAGTTTACTTGGAAACCGATGGATGTTTTCGAATTTTAAAATGTTACAATAAAATACCTCCCCACATTGTTCAACTAAATGAGACAAAATTTAAGTCGTACATAAAACGCACACTATGCAGCCGAGCATATTATACATTGGGGGAGTACATCACTGATAAAAATGCTTGGCTGGATGCTGGTCCTGCTCCACAGCCATAATAAGGGTTCATAGATTAATTGACTAGCATTTGTAGCTATTCCTGGATCTGCTGAAGATGTAGATCTACATGATCTTTGCATCGTATAAACTCAATGTGTTAATATTGTATAATTTTTCATAGCACATACATGTGAGCACTATGTTCTTTAAAGCTACCATTTACGAGGTATGTCTTTCATTGGCTTGAAGGTACCCTGGCGATTGGGAGTATGTCATGCACACTTGAATGTCCTGCTGGCGGTGGCGCATGTGTTGTATCATTCGGTTCCCTTCAAAATGGTTGAGCTAATGATGATGCCGATCCGTGCGTCATGTTCGTGAACGGGCGCCGTTAGTTGGGACTGGTCATCTCTTAGCTGCCTCGGTTATTCTAAATTTGTTTAATTGCTTAATATGATTATATTTTCATCTAGACCTCTTTTAACGTACACGACTTGTTACATTGTTCTCACATTGTACCCCTAGATTCAATATGAATGATTTAACCGGAATTTGTAACATATTATTGATTTTAAAAGAGTGTTCATGGAGTTTCTTGCTCGTTCTTCTCCATAGAAACCTACTGTTTGGAACGGGCAAATAGCTTCAACTTTCTGATTGACTGACTCTGACAATTCAAAAGTACCTGTAAATGGTTTATTTGAAATAAATGATTTTGAGTTTGAGTTTGAATGAAATTTATTTAAATCATTGAAATGTTTATTCTCTATTAATTTTGTTTTATTTTATTCAAAAACATCCATCGGTTTCTAAATAAACTTTTACTATATCTGACGACCCGGCATTCCTATCTCTTTTGCTGACTGTACATAATTTATTTAAAATAAATACCTTCAAAGCTCCTACCGCAGGCGGTTTTCACTGACGGTCATCTATGCATCTGCCATGTTATCTCTTCAACACCATCGGTTGACTAACGGCGGGTTGCTTCAAGAATACTTTACTGACGGGTAATCGTCAAAAATGGCGCTAACTATCGTCAAACCAAAAAAATGGGTTGTTTCACAAAATGGTGGCCTTAACGTAGATACGTAAAAAAGTTACTATTACCATGACCAATCAGTCAACGTAATTTTGTGTTGTCAAACAGCTACGTCAAACATCAAAATATTATGGAATCTCCTTTTGAATAACTTTGACTGACGGATTTTTATGTCATGAAACAACCCGTCACATTTAACGAATGTTAAACATGTCACGTCATTGTAGGGTTGCCAACCCTACTATATAATATAGTATCCTACTATATTAGAGGCCCGACTACTATATTTTAGAAAAAAAGATATAGTAGGCGAAACTACTATATTTTAAAGGCATCAAACTCTTAGCAATAATATTCGTTTCAAAATGTGTAAGCGTAAAACAAAACGTCAATACCTATTTTTAACGATTCTGGAATGTCAAGTTGACAGGTGCGTTCAATAATTCACAAAATATTCTTCAAAAAAATAAAGTACCTACCAAATTTTTGGAACCTACTATTTTTTTCCATCTTTTCGTTATCCACTATATTTTTATGGGTAAAAATTTTATAACTACTATATTTGACCGTCAAAGAGTTGGCAACTCTACGTCATTGTAACTTTTAACCGTCCGTACGTAACGTTACCCGACTGTTTGAAACAACCCGCCCTAAATATGGCATTTAATCCGCCTTTGTAGGTAGGTACTTTTGTGCATGAAGTCGAAACAAATATCTAATTATTTTATTATAATAATTATAATAATATGTGGGGACATTTGACACATGGCCATCTGACCCCAAACTAGGGAAACCCTGTACTATGGGTACAGGGATGGAGACATCATGGGATGGGTCAGACAGCTGATATACATACATAAATACATTTTAAATACATACATATATAGATAAACAACACCCAGACACAAGGCAAACACAAATGCTCATCACACAAATATTTACCATGAGCGGGAAACGAACCCGCAACACGCTGCGCAGCAGTTAATCGCTCAGCCACTGCACCAACCGTGTCGACAAAAAACGTATTATCTTCCATTAGTCTAGTCTATCTAGATTCTAGAAAATCATTCTATCGGACAGAGGTAGGTAGTTACGTGATAAACATTAAGTACTAATTTCGACTTTATTTTAAAGGAAGCTTTTTAATATTTCTTTAGCAATGAAACGGCGGTTTTCATTGCCATATCTGGCTACACGCAGGGCGCTGCGTGTGGCCAGATCTGCGCTCTTTACGCTATAGAATACTTGTTGCATTTTATTTAAGAAACTGAGACAAACAAACTTTGACTAAATAATAATAATGTTATGCAATAGCTGTGGAAAAATACGGTCATGTTTTCAGCGTCTAAAAATAACGATAGGTATCGAGTCGATTATGAACATAATTCCAAACCAAATGGCCTCGAATTGTGTCATCTTTAAATACAAAATATACTGTGTAATACCACCGCGTCTAATATTTTACGTTCATAATAATAAAATACAAACTGCCCATAAAAGAACATAATTATTTTACAAATTATTTATTTGCTTGACTGCATGAAGCATTACAAGTAAGTACTAACGTTTTTACCATCAATCCCTAAATTGTGTTTCAAGCATTATAAGTAGTTTACCTACTCCAATATATTTTTTTTATTGACTTATTCCTCAATATACATAAATCGTCCATACAAAAGATTTAATGTAGCAATCAATCATTGCACACGGAGGTATCGTGGCACTGAGTAGGTATATTTTATTTATTAAGTCCTTCGTAAACTTTAGTACCTACTGAGACTGAAGCGCTAAAGACGACAGTGGTGATAAGCGAACTGGCTATAACCGGCACACGCGCCGCGCGCCGGCCGCAGGGGGCCGAGTGCACTCACACGCGCTTGTCGCGGACGCGTACGTACTTATTGAGCACACGCACACAAGCACACACTGTACTACTGATAACATTATCACTCGTTTGAACAACTATTCAATGACGCACAGTTTTGCAGTGTATTTGCTCATGGTGCGGTGCTAACAGAGCCTAACAGTGCCTAGGTGCTTTGTCACGTTGCACTACAAATATGCTACCAAAAAAAATCAGGAAAACGATTGGAGGACGTACGTTCTTTCTCCCAAAGATTTCGCTGAGTAGGCTAAGTAAGTATCGACTTCAGTCAGCCATCAAGGCAATAAGTCGCAATTCAAAACTTCAGACGACAACCCCTGAAAATTCACCTGAAGTAGCATGTTCGTTTGTAATATAACTTTTGAATTGTAACCATTACATAACTTTCTATTTAGTAAGTATGGTTATGGTATTGGTCATTTATATAAACACTAGCTTTTGCCCGCGACTTCGTCCGCGTGAATGTCGGTTATCGCGGATGCAGACGAAGTCGCTGATTAAAAAGTAGCCTATCTCCTTCCCCAGGGTTTTAGCCATTTTCATACCAAATTTCATTAAAATCGGTTCAGCCGTTTCATCGTGAAAGCGTAACAGAATGAGTTACTTTCGCATTTATAATATTAAGTATGGATAGTTCGTTCTATACTAAGTAATACTTACATATTATAAAACTGAAGAGTTTTCTTGACCGCGCTAATCTCCGGAACTACTGGCAGCCCCGGATCTAAGGGGGGGCAAACCGGGGCACTTGCCCCGGGCGGCAGTTTCATGGGGGCGCCAAATCCTTGAGACAAGAATTCGAAGTATCGAACAAATAAAGCCTCTTTTCCTACAATCTCATAGGTTTTTATCAAGTAATCGAATCTTATATCAAATGTTTGAAAAACAAACTTTTCTATTTCCATACGCCCAATTAGTTTTTGAACACATACTTAGTGATTTATGAACGCATCATAACAGATCAAGTAATATTTTTAAAGCGTGCGTAGTGTCCGTGATCTTTCTGCCAGGGGAATCCCCGTCACATCAATTTTTTCTGTGTTTCTGTTATCAGTTATCACAAATGAAAGTTATATTAGATACCTAATAAAAAGTTTAAATTTATTAAAGGATTATTATTTTAACAAATGGTCACAAAAATGCTACTCATTGGCAGTTACAACAGTTTTTCTCAAAATCTTATGAGAGGGGGCGCCACTATCAAGGTTTTGCCCCGGTTCGAGAAAATCGTAGATCCGGGGCTGACTACTGGTGCTATTCTGAATATAGGTAATAGAGGAAGCTCTGAAGCTTCTCTGAGTGCTTTAAGGCGACGATATACGCCGGCGACCTTGAGCGACTAGAGAATCATATGCGCTGCGTCCAAAACTCTTCAATGTTTGGTCGAAAAAATTAAATAAAAGAGTACCTATTCTTTAACTTAAAAAAAGGGCGTATACCAAAAGATAGATAATAAAATTGCCTGTATGATAGTAAAACTTTCGTTTAAATATTCCTGGTAGATTTTGTGTGATTATCAATGTTTTGTCCGCGTCAGACACAACTTCACGATTTAATTAAACTATTTAATATGAACTTAATTCAAAAATATTCACATATTAAATGATTAAGAATGTTCTAGTTTAACATATTATATTTTATTCAAATCATTTACACTATACATTTTGACGTGATTGTCAGTTTAAAATCTGCAACAGGAAAATACAGGCGGACGTAGTCGTTAGCAAAGTTTTTTCAAACGAATTGTTACCTATTACAATTTTTCACCTCATCTAAAAAGCGACAGATAAAGAGTTCGTAGGTAGGTAGGATAGGTAATCAGTGATCCGGTTAGCCTAGCCAGTCACGTGCTTAGATAAGCCTACCACGATGCAGCCGGCTACATGGGCCACCCTCATCACTGCGAAGCCACGCGTCGGCACGAAACGTCATGTCATACCGCACCTCAAATTTTCCGATGACCTAGCTGATATTATGTCGTTATCAGACAGCTAGATATATCTGTCTGGCGGATTTCAATCAGAAATGGGGTATTATCTAAAATACCAACTTTCAGGTATAAAGGTTGTTCTTACGACGCAATTTCTATTGCAACATCGATAACTTTAAATGCCTTTGACACGCCTTGTCAGTAAAATCTGTGGTTGTAATCGATGTTAATTTCACGAATGATGATTATAATTATAATGTTGCATACTAGGTACGTCTGTGATTAAGCTGATTGTTACGAAGAATTTCCTTGACTATTGTAAAAACAGAACCCTTCTTAGCAAGTTCTTGTAGTTGGGTTAATATTAAACTTTCTGCCCGAACTGGAATTTTATGGATCCCAGAACGTAATTCAAAAGACTAGTTCTTTCTATGTAGCCTATATTGTCCCACTACTGGGCAAAGTCCTTCCAGAAACTTTCTTTCCGCGCCATCTAGAGAAATAAACTATAAACCTACTCATCTTGTTCAATACGTGCAAAGATAAATATAAAAATGAGTGTCAAACTTAAGACTGGTATCTTTCGCCAGTTATTTATAAAAACTACGCATTTAGTTGGTTAGGTTACATAAATACTTAGTACCGTAGTCGATAAAGCTACAGGAAATGACGACCATCTACTTTAGACCGATCTTCAATAAAGAGATGATTTCATAACTTATTATGCATAATAACATATTCATTCCATAATTTATCACATTCATTACGCAAACAAAACATTTTTAATTGTCTAAATCTTTGGTAAATTATTTTCTTTCCGAGATACATTTCGCCTATGCATACGTGATAGCCACCACGACACATAAACGCTTTGTTCTTGAAACAACTGTCCTGAAGACGATTAGTAATGAGATCGTCAATAAGAACCAGTAAGAGGTCGCTTCACACCGACACTGCGATATCAGTCACCTATTGAACCGCGGCCTATCGGACCGGTAATAACTGGACAGCAGCCGCGGCAGGCGGCTTCTGATAACGCTCCCACATGCACACGACGCTCCGTGAGTGTAATGATACAACGCGCTCAAGCTATACTAACCCTTATTGCAACAGACCTTTAGAACCAAAAATTTTTCAAAAATTCTTTTTTTGTATGAAAAGGAAAAGCACATCAACTTCTTACTCTGAAGGGAAATTTTCGACAATTGTCTGGAGGTATCATGTTCGCGGGGGACTCGTCCTCTTATCAGCGCGTTGTCACTCGTAGACGTTTTATAAGTAAGCGACGCGAGCTCCCGCCATCATTGTCCGTAGCGACCGCGCGGTGACCACAACTAGTCTTTATTTGTTAGATTTTTTTAAGTGAACAAGTGTTACGATGTTAGTGTTTCCGGCATGGAGGTCGGATTTACCCCGGGATGGGTGCACGGTGCCAAGGTGGATGCCTGCCGAGAGGTTCGCACCTTATTTTGCGAGACCTGTAGCTTTGCCGCCACATCCACCTCAGGTGCGATATCTTTTTGTTGAAAATATTCAACAAATAAACAAAACATGTTTTGACAACAAAAAAAGGTTAATGGCAATAAAATAAATAGCTTTATAATATTATTTTTATTTACAGTTGGAAGATGATGATTCGTCCGGTGGTTCTTCCCCTGAGCGAAATTCAAGCGACACAGTTGATACTACCGAGGGTGTGTGCCTGTGGCGCGGATGCGGCGCGCACTTCCCGAGCGTGGCGCGCCTCTCCGCGCACGTCGCACGCGCTCATGCGCTCGCGCATAGAGATGGACTATTCTATTGCGGATGGAAAGGGTGCACAAGACCACAAAGAGGATTCAATGCGCGGTTAGTCTCAAAATTTAACTTCTTACTTAAATATATTTTAAAATATTATGACATATTTTTATATAAGTATATTTACCTTATGGCGGGACGAAATGAACGTATTTCTAAAAAACTGGAGGGATGAAGCACAGAATTGCGAAAGATGGAAGGCATGGAGAGAGGCCTTTGCCCAGGAGGGGGACAAAACAAAAAAATATATTTCATATTGGAAATTATTAGCACTCTACTAAATTCTATATTTTTTTCAACAGATACAAAATGCTAGTTCACGTTCGAACACACACAAATGAACGTCCACACACCTGCAACCAGTGCAACAAAAGTTTCTCCAGAGCTGAAAATTTGAAAATTCATCTTAGATCACATTCTGGAGAGAAGCCTTACGTTTGTCCTTATGAGGTAAATATTTAGTTCCCTTCAACTGTTACGAAAACAAAAAAGAAGTACTTATTAAACAAAATAATATTAATCAAAATAACTGCAGTAAGCTTTAATTTATTTTCATTTCTTTTATCAGGGCTGCGGCAAAGCATATTCAAATTCAAGCGACCGATTCAAACATACAAGAACACACGCAGTAGAGAAACCCTACTGCTGCAAAGTCCCCGGCTGCAACAAGCGCTACACAGATCCGTCCAGTTTGAGGAAGCACGTCAAAACCTACAAACATTACACTACAGAGCAGGTCACAAGGCGAGAATCATCAGACGAAGTATACAGCCCCGACACATTCTCACCTTCGAAGGAAAACAACTCTTCGTACACAGTAATAGAGCCCACATCACCGAGACACACCAGCAGAGTGTACAACACGCCCGTCAGCTCTCTATCACCGACGCTACCTACCTACGCGCCTATTCTATCAGACACCTCCGTCCCGACAACAGTGTCCTTCGCTCCCATGGATCAAGTCACCTATATCAGGCCTCTTGAACCTATTTACCCTGTAAGAATCCCAACAAGTGAAATGTCTTACATGGAGTATACTCAAATGTATGAGCATGCGTACAGAAACTATTACTCCAGTGCCCTTAACTACCCAAGATTGGGATCAAGAATTAGTGACAAAGTGTTCACATATGAGGACCAACCTCGATTGGAAGAGGTTTCCCTCAAAACAGTAGAGGAGAGCCCCCAAATATACAGGTCAATGGATGAAGAGATGCCTTTGAATCTTATTTGCTCTAAGCGACGTGAATACACTTCTATTGAAGAACTAGTCAGACGCACAGACTTACCTTTAGATTTAAGTACGAAGAGTTAGTATTTATTTTTAATTAATAAAACATTATATTTATCAGCTTTTTGATTTTCATTCATTTCCTTTCCATAGACACTGCTTTTGTTCAAAGGTACAAAGAGCTATAATAAATATTAGCACCTGTTTGATATTGTTCATCATATTCAGCACATCTTTATCAAAGTGCAAACATTTTACATACGTGATGAGACACAAGCGGATTATTTCCTTATCTGATGACAAAGTAAATTTCATGAGTTCAAAATTCAACGAGACATATAAAACGTATAGATTTTGTAGCACAATCATACGTTCTCAGAGACGACCAAATTGTGGAATATTTTTGCTAACCGGAAAAATCTGGTAGCTTTGATATTTTGTATTAAGAGATAAGAGAGATTTAGGTGACATACTATTGACACACCAAAATAACTTTTAATCAACTTTATTTAACACATTTCCATGCACTTACAAATAATTGCAATCAAAATTAGTTTAGTAAGCAGAAAATCAAAAAAAATGGTAATATTAACTATTTTAGAAAAATCAATTTCATTGCAAAGAAGTCAAAATTACAGTTTCATCCTGCAAATATTTTTGTGATACATTTACCTAATAATAATTTAAAAAAAACCATCCTATGTCGAACTGAATAATAATAATATTACAAAATGAAAAATGGAATATTTCTATTGAGTATCAAAATGTCATACGTATACTTAAGCCCTAACTAGGCGGGACATGCCTTCGGCAATGGTCCCGAGAGCCGCGAGATCCTTACGCGCAGTGTCCAACAAGTGAGCCATGCCTTTCTGCTGCAGCGACAAGAACTGCTTCACGTCTTCTTGAGCGCCTATACACGAAGAAAACAATTAAATACCAGTTCAATAATAAGCGTAGTTTTAGGCTGAAAGTAAGTATTTTTTGGTGATGAACGCAGACTTCCCTGTAATCCAAGAGGCTTCAAACGTGCGTTGTCAACACAGAGACAAAGCTGAAATAGCTCATTTGCTTATAATTTACCCCGTCGGGTAACGCCGTACCCCCCGCCCTTTCCGAACCCGCTACACAATTATGCTGCTAGGTTACAGTAATAGGTAGATGGGTGCAACGGTAGTATAGACTATGAACTGAATTTGTTATCGATTCAATGTAAAAAGAAACAATATAAAGAATAAAGTACCTATAAATCACCTAACCTTTATCGGCTGGTCTTATACAACCTAACTGTGTATTTTCTATATGATGACAAACCACTGAGTTGCTCTATGTCAAACCAAGAGCGTCGCGAAGGTGGGGCAGGGAGGGGCAGTTCCCCCCTCCCTCCCTTGTAATTCAAAAGCTTCATGTGCCTTTGACTGTATTTAAAATTCATACTTTTCCTATCCTCCATATATCAACTGGCCCCACCCTAGGCCATCAACTGGCCCTACCCTAGGCGACGCGACGCTCTTGTGTAAAACTACTCATTTACTCTCTACTAGAACCTACGGGATTCTATACATAATTATATAGTTAATCCTGTCTTAAACGACCAGTCAATTCAGGAGACAAGAGTTGCCAATTTAATTGGTAAATTAAAGGAATCATAAATTATAGATAGTCTTACCAGGGTCCAGGTGATAACGTTCGTGAGACGCGCCCGCGCTTGCACTGCGCTGCAAACGCACCGCACATAATAACTCGTTCAGGCGACCCTAAACAAACATATTAGTTAATTACAGACGTTCTAGCATATTGCAGCTCAACAGTTTCTCTGTACGAAGCTGACGAACTTATAGTCAAATCAGTTTGATTAAGCTAATTTGGTTGAACTAAGGCATCACACTTATAAAACGGAGCCACAGAGCTAGTTCTACAATAGGCCTAGCTGGCCCAAGACCGATTCCAGTCACATTAAAGTTAGAAAAGGTTGCCTACTTGGTGGCAACTAAGATAACATAATCATCTCATCACCATTAACATCTAAAAAAACGTAGAAGCCACAAGGGACTAAGGGGGGTCTAATATTTTACTTGACCAAAGACAATAGTCACACGGTTTTCAATACCTACAGTAAATTTATATCAAAAGTTAGTTCGCGTTAAGTTTTATATTATTAATTATTATTATTTATGTATTTATTTAAAAATCAAAGAAACTTACAAATAAAAAATAATCTCCCAAAACCGTCTAGACGGTTTGACTGCGGGATTAGACAGTCTCTTGAACAACAGCACTTTTACGTAAAAAACCCCCGCGCTGAATTAAGGTAAGGTGAGGTTGAGGTAACTTGGCTAGGTTCTAAGCACAATAGCAGCTAATAGGATCGTTAACTAGCTTTTACCCGCGACTTCGTCCGTGTGAATATCGGTTACCGCGGATGCAGACAAAGTCGCGGATTAAAAAGTAGCCTACGTCCTTTCTCAGGGCTCAAGCTACCTTCACACCAAATTTCATCAAAATCGCTTTAGCCGTTTCATCGAGAATATGTAACACATAGACAGACAGAGTTACTGTGGATGGATGTCACTTTGTATGTATTTTCTCCACTCCACAACAGTATCAAATACTATTTGTTTATACAAAAGCTTTACAGTGCGTGATAGGGATGTGGCAGTATCGTGATACTTTGATACCTGCTCGTCTACCTCCGTCCATGCATACCGAAATACCGATTATTTAATGATAAATTAATCATGCGGTAATGCGGTTTACCCCGCACGTTCGCAATGAATTGTATAAAATAACTGGTTACAACCAGATTCATAGATTAGACAGTCTTGATATCTCGTTGTGTAGAGAATGTACATAAATAAAAATTTATTGACGCATAATATGAAAGTTCAAAACTCGAGAACGGCTGGACCGATTTGACTGATTTTTTGGGGTTTTGTACCTTAAAAGAAAGAAAGGAACCCTTATAGGATCACTTCGTTGTAGGTCTGTCTTTCTGTCAAGACCCTTTTTCTCATGAACGCGTAGAGGTATTAAGTTGAAATTAACATCGAATACAAATTTCTGTGGTCCCTTGGAAATATATGGCCTTTTAAACCTTATATTTAAACACTTCACAGGGAAATCAAAACTATTGGGATGCTTCCTATTGACTAAGAATGATTAAATTTAGTGAGAAGCCGGTCTCACAGCACAAGTAAAGTAAAAAAACCGAACTTCGTTAATTTGTAGTATTTCACCAAAAAAAAAAACACATGTTTGGGATTACATACTTATATGTTCCCTAAGTTGCAAAATTCTCCTATAATCATTGACTTATAAGACAAAACGTGTTATAGGTATAGAGTAAAGCCCGTCACAGACGTAGCTATAATATATATCTTTATTACGTCACCAAAATATGTGGACAGATATAGCAAGGCATATTAATACATATAGTGAAACAAAAAACGACCGCAGACGTAATAAGGGCGAAAATTATTATTATATTATAGCCACCACACACGGCATGTGTGGTGGCTAGCTATAATATATTATAGCTACATATGTGACGGGCTTAAATGCTTTGACTAAGATCACTGATCTTAAAACAGCACCCTATGAGGCGATTTGCGCTAGAAGCACTTTTGAGTCTATAATGTATAAACGTTTGCAGGATCAATTTATTAGATCCTTATTCGAATGGTAGTGGTGGTGGTGGTAGTATGGTTAGGTTTCGTGCTGTCTCTATCACTTTATGTCAGAGTGACTGTGACAGTACGAGACGGCATCTTAAAATTTAGTAGCGTTTGAGTATTTGCCATTATACAGGCCAAATACTGACATAAAGTGATAGAGACAACACATGACTTAACGGCATCTTAAATTTGAGTAGCGTTTTAGTAATTGGCTATAAGATCATTTAATAAAACGAATAAGCAAAATGCTGCGATAAATGTGGCTACCTACTGGGCCCAAGATATCTAGCATAAAGGAAAACCATCGATTCGAAAAGAAGAAGAAGCAAAATGACATTTTTTTATCCTGTATAAGCACATACAAAAAATACAAATTGATTTGACATACGCCCACCGATTTTTACAGGTAAAATTGTATTTTTAAGTGTCCTTGTTTAATAAATTATATTATCAAGAACAGTCAATTTCAATGTGGACGTGGGTGTAATTTTTGTGTGTGTGTGTGTGTGTGTGTGGGTGGAAGAGCTCGTGGCTAAAAAAGGTTGCCGCGGTAGGTCTGTGATGAGTGACCATCCATTTCATACCGAGTTCCCTCTGTGCCTCGGAAAGCACGTAAAGCCGTTGGTCCCGGCTGTCATTTTTGTAGATCATTGGCAGTCGTTATGGGTAGTCAGAAGCCAGAAATTCTGACAACCAGTCTTACCAAGGGTCATGTTACCCAGTAACTGGGTTGTGGAGGTCAGATAGGCAGTCGCTCCATGTAAAATACTGGTATTCAGCTGCAACCAGTTAGACTGAAAGCCGACCCAAACACAGTTGGGAAGGCTAGGAAGATGATGATGAGATTTTAATGTGGATAAGGTCAGAACTGTGTGACAATCACATACTTTTGAATCACTTCGACGCCACACAGTTTATACGGGAACTCCGTTCATTAGTATTGAATTTCTGTTTTTTCTTTAATGGGTTCATATTTATCAGGGCAAGTTGGTCTCCGGTGGATTTTCTATATAGTATGTAATACATTTATTTTATTACCAACGGCTATTGAACTAGGGATATCAATATAGATAAACATTACGTGCCGTCTCGTTTTCGAGTCCTATTGTTAGAGACTTGAGTACTTGAATCGAGATTACTTACTTTCAGATACCTAGCTCCATTTGATAAACAAAGATCAGTTTCAAAGATCAATGATTTGTAATTATATTTAAGAGATTCATCGAGGACAGACAGAGGTATAATGAATCACACAATGAATAATGCATATACAATGATGGTAGGCTATACAGAACCAAAATAAGAAGAACGGAAACTGATTTCAAGGGCCACAAAAGGATGAAAATGGTTCTTTTTTTTAATTCCTGAACGTTTTTTCACTCGGAACCAAAGTTTTCCAAGTCTCCACAAAATTACTTTCCTTTCATCATGAATTCAACCCAAAATAGTGTTTTATTTTAAAACGCAATATGTTTATCTAGTTACAATGTAATATTTTTATCAAATTTACCTTAAAAATGGAATACTCTTGTGACCTTTATGCAACCTCCATATAAAGCCCGTCACATACGTAGCTAAAATATATATTAATATACTAAGCTATATATTATACTAGCGGGCCCGGCAGACGTTGTTCTGCCCTGAACATCGGTACAAAAATCCAATCCATACATCCTACCTACCTACCTACCCTATCAACCTATCTATCTAGAAGAAATATATATAAAGAAGATAAGTACTACTAAGTTATGGGCTCCTGGTACCAGGGTCACATAGATCTAAAAGGTCCTAAAACCCGACCGCAGCGCCACCTACCAGGTCCAATTGTGAATCTAAACTATTCTCGAATCCAAAAGAACACACACAAAAAAAAACATCAAAATCGGTCTAGCCGTTTAGGAGGAGTTCACTTTCATACACACGCACAGAAGATTTTTATATATAAGATTATAGCTAGCCACCACACACGGTAGTTATAATATAATAATATATTTTCGCTCTTATTAAGTCTGCGGTCGTTGTTTGCTGCACATTTTTGAAATATATCGTAATATGCCTTGCTATGAATTATAATAATACATGTATATTATAGCTACGTCTGTGACGGGCTTAACACCTTAATTTATCTGACACAATTTCATTCATATATTGTTCTATTCATAAAGTGAGTTAAAGTGGATGAGTATACTTTCTGTTAGGTACCTACTTACTAATTCTCTAATATAAGTAGGTAATGCAGAGTATCATTCATGATTGAGATGAAATCAGTTAATAATAATAGACATATCATTAAAAAGTCAGGTCTTTGGTATTTGTTACGCTTATGAGGTAAAATACAGGGTGGACCAAAAGTCCGGTAACATTTCAAATGGTTATAAAAAAAAAAAGAGTTATGAGAGAAAATATGTTTATTTATTATAAAAGTACAAAAATCAGGGTTTTATTTTTTTTTAAGTCCAAGTGTGTCCCTTGTTTAGTTTGGCACTCCTGTAACCTAGAGCGGAAATTTTCCATCACCGCCCGACAAGTGTTTGGAGAAATGTTCTGAATTTCCTCGCGTATATTTTCTTTTAATTCTTCAATGGACTGAGGGTTGTTATTAAAAACTTTACCTTTGAGGTATCCCCAAAGGAAAAAGTCCATTGGTGACAAATCTAACATTTCTCCAAACACTTGTCGGGCGGTGATGGAACATTTCCGCTCTAGGTTACAGGAGTGCCAAACTAAACAAGGGACACATTTGGACGACGTTATTTTTAAAAAATAAAACCCTGATTTTTGTACTTTTATAATAAATAAACATATTTTCTCTCATAACTCTTTTTTTTTTTTATAACCATTTGAAATGTTACCGGACTTTTGGTCCACCCTGTATAAACGGTATTATCGATTGTACTTACCTGTCGATAAATTATCATCATTACTACTCAATTTAGATAATTCCAAACCCCCGATCGTGATATAAATTGCGTTGTTAATGACCAAGCAAAAAAAAAAAGAGTCAAATATACCTGACTAATCTAAAAATAAAAAAAGCTGTAAAAAAAGTAGATTTGACATCACTGATACTTTAAGATAATAACTCTATCTACACACTACACACTTATTTCCTGCATGATATCAAACCATTATTTTTGTTTGAGCTAAACTAACATTTTGAACCAGTAATATCTGGAACTAAAACGTTATATACCTTCATAGATATTGTTAAATAAGTCAAAGATAGGAGAAAATAATTGACGAAGCAAACGTATACAGAGCTATTTTCTTTATTAATAATGCATTTGTTTTCATAAAATACTCCTATTTTATTTATAGGAATTAAGTTAACATTAGGTAACAAAATACGTAAGTATATAGCAACCTCATTGTTGTTCTTTGCTGGTGTTAATTATTAGTTGATCAACAACAGCGTAACACCTATATATCTACTTGTATTATAACACTGTCTGGTGTCTGGAGATAAGGCGATAGTCACTGATAAGCGGCCACGCGTAGGGCGAGTGAACAAAACATTTGGGCAGACAAGGTCGTTCCTTACTAAAATTAACTTTGCACTGCTGGCTTATCAGAATAGTCAGATCCCGTGTGATTAGTAACATATGGTGGTTATGTTGATAATCACAGGGGAAAACAATGGTACTAGGTACCAAATAAGTAACATTGTTTTCAGCGTTTGTTTTATTGTATAAAATAATGATGAAAAATTATGTTCTATAAATACGACAGAATTTATATTAGGACTATCATAGGAGTTAGGTTTTTAAGAATCAACAGCAAGACTTTTATCATAGCAGAACAAGGACAAAGGCTCCCCGAAGGGTCGCAATACAACATTTTGACGTGACGCTTTATGTTGATATCTTTACTTCTTTCTTTTTTTTATTAAAAAACAAATAAATTAAGCCCATAGTAAAATTGGAAAGGATGTCTTATGTATAGCTTCAATGCTATAATTAACTACCATAATAGGTACCTCTTATCAAACTACACTCGGCGTCACAAAAATCGCACCTCTTTAAGAATTCCCTTCAAAGTCATTTTAACCCTATTAATCAATGGTATACATATGACTATAAGGTATAATTGGAAAGGCAATTTATTTAAATTTCAGAATAAATCAATGGATTTGGTTTTTTGTTTACCAGGGAATAAAAAAAAGCAAGCTAATGCAAATGATTAAAAAGTTAAATTTTATTTTATCAGCAAAAATTACAACAAAGTCCTTAAAACTAACTTAAAACCTAGTGTTACCCCCCCTAGCCCTGATGACTGCTTCCATGCGTTCTCTCATGGACCTTATTAATGTGACAACAGTCTCTTGTGGAATGTTGTCCCATTCTGCAACGACGGCATCTTGAAGGTCTTGGAGAGTGGTAGGGGCAGGATTTCGTGCCCGTACTCGCCGTTTCAGTTTATCCCAAAGGTGCTCAATAGGGTTCAGGTGTGGACTTCGCGCCGGCCAGCGCATAACAGGGATGCCAACTTCTTGCAGGTAGTCTCTTACAATTAAAGCGGTGTGACAACGGGCGTTATCGTGCATTAACGTGAACCCACTGCCAACAAAACCCGCATAAGGGACAACCTGCTCCTCTAAGATCTCTGTTATGTACCGAGCAGCAGTCAGCGACCCTTGCCCGCGAGCACTTCCAGTCCGAGAAACACACACAAGGTTAGTTTTACCGTCGATTGACATGCCGCCCCAGAACATGCACGAGCCACCCCCGTATTCCACTGTCTCTTGAATACAGGCTTGTGCGAATCGTTCCCCTTGCCTCCTATACACTCTTCGACGCCTGTCGTTGCAGAAAAGACACACCCTCGTCTCATCCGAGAAGAGCACAGCCCTCCATTGGTCTATTGTCCAATCCACATGGTCACGGGCAAATTGCAACCGGTCTCTCCTATGCTGTGCAGTCAATTTGGGCCCTGTAGCAGCCCTATGAGCTGCAATTTTCTTCTCCCGCATTCTTCTTCTAATCGTGGAGACGCTTACAGAAGTTCTGCGAGCTGATCGCAGTTGTTGTTGCAGCTCAACAGCATTGGAGAACCGATTACGTAAAGACGTCGAAACAATGAAGCGATCGTCTCTTTCGGATGTGCACCGTTGTCTTCCAGATCCACGTCTTCGGATATAGCCACCAGTCTCTTGGAAACGTTGGAACACTCGTCGAACGGCAAAACGACTCAAGTTCAGTTGCCGAGCAACATCACATTGCCGCATCCCTGATTGCAGTAGTGCAATGACTTGAGCGGCTTCATCTGCAGTGGTATCCATCTTCTGGGGTATTTTTCTTGCTGTAGCTGTTCACGTGTGTTCACTTCAAAGGTTGAATAGCGAATGACCCACATTTAACCCGGGTCGCCCGTTTTATACCCTTGTAGGGAGGTGCAATTAGTGGCCGTTGTAATGCGTATTTTGACAACATTTTTTTTAACGTTACGTGCTAATGAGATCTGTTGTGTTTAGGAATTCTAACTGTTGTTAATTTAAAGGTCGTTAAACATACTTTTAATTGATACCAATATTAATTGGGTTTAATGTATTCGTTACTGGCGGGACATGTTTTAAACTTATTTTCGAAAAGGTGCGATTTTTGTGACGCCGAGTGTAGTTCGAGTTGTGACCTCGCCTGTACGAATAACAAACTGTTAAGCCTTTCAAACATAGAGAGGCCAAACTAAACAGGCGGACTCGTCGGTTTGCCCTGGTCGAAGTCGTGCACGGTTAAGAATTTGAGGGAATGGTACGTCGTTTTGTGTATAGTAAATATACGGGGTTGTCGTAATTTTTCCTACTATGTCAATTTTTTTAATGATATTGTCGAGAATTAAGTTAATTCGACCCGATTTTAGAAGAATATATCGAAAACTGTAATTACAGTGTCAGTCTCTGGATTGATATTACTTACACGTATATATTTTACTGATTCTAAAGTTCTAAAATAAACTCAGCTCCATTAAATTCAAGAATTAAAACAATTTAAAACTGACCAGAGGTTTAATGTGTCAAAACCCAAGTGACCAACGTGTTCGAAAGGTGATAGTAGTTTGTACTTACGTTATAAAGCGGTGGTGCGGCAAGTTGTGACGTCAGCTCGTGCAGTCGCGCCCGGGTCGCTTCCTCTTCCGGACTTAGCGCGGCTCCCACACGACCCACTACTTCTCGCCGGGCTACGACCTGCAATCCAATGTTATGGTTGTACCTACAGATATAGATAGACCTAGATAACGCAAAAACAACTACTTCGCGTGCCTATTTTCGTGCCTAACTTACTTACTAAATATCGTAAGTAAAAAAATAAATTCTTCTTCCTTCCATCGGTAAGTCATTTTGTGATTAATATTATGCGTAATTAATTAAAAAAACAATTATTTTTAATCTAATGCCCTCAGTAATACCTGGTAATACCAAATTTAGGAAAAACAAAACATTGGTATTACGTTGTGACGTCCAAAAAATGGCACGCTTGGTTTTTATACAGATCGGGATACTTGCGTTATCTAGGTCTATCTATATCTTTGGTTGTACCCTTAATATTAACCCTTTAACCGCCGTCACCGTAATATCACGGGTTTTGAAAGTAATTTCTCGACTCGCCACACACGTAATATTAAGTTATTTTATATTAAAAAAGTTCTTAATGCGCACAAACTCCATACATGTCAATTTTAAGATTTTGGGTGTATCTTTATTGCTAAGGATATTTTACAATGTCTCAAATACTTAGATGTTCAAATGCTGTGTGACCACTGCGTGTCCCTACCTGTATCGCCAATCATGTCATTTTACGGGTACCAGGGATGGCACGCCAATTCGGAAAATACTTAATAAGTTGCCTAAGAATAACAAGGCACTATTAAAATGACTATCACCAATTGCAATGAGAGTAGGCACTTTCATTACAAAATAACAGTGTTACTCTAGTACCTGTAGTATCTGTATGCAATGAAGTATATTAAAGTTTAAAATTCTATGCTTTTTACGTTAAAAATATGATAACGCAGAGCCTCACTAGTACAGACAGTCACCGGCCGCCGTCACCGTAATATTACATGCGGCCAAAGAGATTCAAGGTTAAATCGCGCCATATTGTCAGTCAATTGCCTCAGCACCGTCACCGTGAAATCACGTGAAAGCTTTATCACTCAGCGTAACTAGTGTTGCAGGCCGTGTTATTGTATACTCTGATTACAAAAAAATCTGGCAGACGAGGAGTTATTACATATTTATTTTACTAAGCAATCGAATAATTAATTACCAAGTGACATGCATCGATATTCGGTATTCCCAACACTGTTCCAACTTAGCTCTAAAGTGACGTAGCGCTGGAGTTAAGTCAAAGGTAGCAAATCTTGGCGGTTAAACGGTTAAAGAAACATAAGGGACGAATTGACCAAAAACTAAAATCGACAGTAGGTATTTTATAAACGCAATTTACTGTAATTCTTAGTCAATCGTTTGAAATAAGAATGTGGTAATCTGCTAAACAAACAAGCCAACAACAAGCTAACAAGCCACTACGCTTGCAGCTCAGCACTACACACACGTACCTGCAGCAACACATGGCGGCGCGCGTGCAGGCGCGCGGCCAGGTGCGCGCTGGAGCCACTGCGCTTGCAGCTCAGCACTACACACACGTACCTGCAGCAACACATGGCGGCGCACGTGCAGGCGCGCGGCCAGGTGCGCGCTGGAGCCACTGCGCTTGCAGCTCAGCACTACACACACGTACCTGCAGCAACACATGGCGGCGCGCGTGCAGGCGCGCGGCCAGGTGCGCGCTGGAGCCACTGCGCTTGCAGCTCAGCACTACACACACGTACCTGCAGCAACACATGGCGGCGCACGTGCAGGCGCGCGGCCAGGTGCGCGCTGGAGCCACTGCGCTTGCAGCTCAGCACTACACACACGTACCTGCAGCAACACATGGCGGCGCGCGTGCAGGCGCGCGGCCAGGTGCGCGCTGGAGCCACTGCGCTTGCAGCTCAGCACTACACACACGTACACGTACCTGCAGCAACACATGGCGGCGCGCGTGCAGGCGCGCGGCCAGGTGCGCGCTGGAGCCACTGCGCTTGCAGCTCAGCACTACACACACGTACCTGCAGCAACACATGGCGGCGCACGTGCAGGCGCGCGGCCAGGTGCGCGCTGGAGCCACTGCGCTTGCAGCTCAGCACTACACACACGTACCTGCAGCAACACATGGCGGCGCGCGTGCAGGCGCGCGGCCAGGTGCGCGCTGGAGCCACTGCGCTTGCAGCTCAGCACTACACACACGTACCTGCAGCAACACATGGCGGCGCACGTGCAGGCGCGCGGCCAGGTGCGCGCTGGAGCCACTGCGCTTGCAGCTCAGCACTACACACACGTACCTGCAGCAACACATGGCGGCGCGCGTGCAGGCGCGCGGCCAGGTGCGCGCTGGAGCCACTGCGCTTGCAGCTCAGCACTACACACACGTACCTGCAGCAACACATGGCGGCGCGCGTGCAGGCGCGCGGCCAGGTGCGCGCTGGAGCCACTGCGCTTGCAGCTCAGCACTACACACACGTACCTGCAGCAACACATGGCGGCGCGCGTGCAGGCGCGCGGCCAGGTGCGCGAGGCGCGCGCTGGCGGCGGCGCGGCGCGTGCGCAGCTCCGCCAGCTCGCCAGACGCACGCTGGAGCCACTGCGCTTGAAGCTTCGCCTGCTCCGACTGGCAGCGGCTGCGGAACTTTATCTAAAGGACAATACATCACATTAGACACTTGTTTTCAGTCACAATAATTATACATACTAATTGTATCACAATTATGTGGTATACCATCGTACCAAATTGTACTGTGAACAAAACGTCCAGTAGTTTGGGCAAAGAAGGTGTTTGAGAATAAAATTAATATTCGATCCGTTATTAACTGTCTGACTTTCTGCGACAAAATGTTATTGTAGTGCCATCTTAGTTCTGTGTAAGAGGGATTTAATTTATTTTTAATTTTTAAAGTAATACTATTTGTTACCTCTGAAAATCCAATTATCGGCACAGGTATGTAGTTTTCTGGGTCAGGATTGTCAGCCTGCGCTTGCTTCCATAGTCGCATATCCATACCTGAATCAAATGTTATGCTGAAAATACTGTAACGAGTCCTTTTAGATCGTTACATGTTTCGTAATTTATCAAAATTAATTTGAAGCACCACTGTGGTGTTGCCATTCGAAAATTCCGTTGGTTCGGATGTTGGGTTTGGTGAAGTGGTAACACAGGTTAGGTAGACAAGGGAGTCGATTCGACTTTGACGTTTCGGCTGGTTTGACGACTTTCCGGTTTAACCTTTGAAAAGGATGGCGTAAATTTATAACTCCGAATAAATCTACATAAATTTGCGGCATCATGACCCAACAATAGTGGTCGCCGATCCCTGTTCGGGCGCCAATTGTAACGTCAATAAAAATCTCTAAAAATCTCGGGCGCCAGGAGCACACTATAGATAATGCCAGGGATAACTCACCTGTAGCACTCGAGGCTTCTGATCTTCAGGCGGGGAGCATTAAATAAAATCCACCATTTCAAAGTATTGGCCTATTATTTTATTTACCTGTAGGTTAGCTGGTGTACTACACACAAAAGAAAATTCCTTTCTAGGACTAATGTCCTATACAGTTTAAATTTTTTTTTTTTTTTTTTTCTTTTTTTTTTTTAAACGTTGCCCCACACTAGGAATTACTCCTGTGTCGTGGGTGCGTTTACAAACATATAAACTCACATACACAAACAGCCAGACCCGGAACAACTATCTGTAGGCCATACAAATATTTGTTCCGTGCGGGAATCGAACCCGCGACACGCAGCGCAGCAGTCGATCGCTCAACCACTGCGCCAACCGTGTCGCCAAAATGTATTCTATCTTGGATATAATCCAGTATGGGAAAATTATTATATTGTACTATTATGAAAATCGGTCATTATTAAGACAAAATTAATAGTAGCAGTAGATTGAGAGAGATTAGTAAGACAGTTTAGTGCAAAGTGAAGTGCTACTAACAATAGTCTTACATTTATCCAACTAACAAACGTAACAAATTATAAAATATGTATGTTTAGGTTAAGGTATTTATCTATGGGCCTACGCAGCCTGAAATAAATCGACGAAATAAAACGATCAAAATCAGAAATTCAATACTAACGAATGGAGTTCGCGTCAGAACTGTGTGGCGTCGAAGTGATTCAAAGTATGTGTGTGACACACATACTTTTAAACCACCCGCCAACCAGCTAACCTACGGGTAAATAAAATAGGCCAATACTTTGAAATGGTGGATTTTATTTAATGCTCCCCGCCTGAAGATCAGAAGCCTCGAGTGCTACAGGTGAGTTATCCCTGGCATTATCTATAGTGTGCTCCTGGCGCCCGAGATTTCAATTTTATTACCTTTTTATTTGGGACACACTTCACATATCTTCAAAGTTTTAGTATTTAAACACACAAGTATTCATCAACAACTTAATTTTTTTTACATTACAATACATTCTTAAGGGCGCGTATTCGATTTAGCGCAACTCAAAATCTAAATGATTTCTAGAATGGCGTAGCAGCACTGGCACACACTAGTACAACACAATGGTCGGTTTGTGTGCATCAGAAAAGAAATACGCACGAAATAAGCACGAATCATTGAAATCGATCGGCAAACGACAGCGCGCGATGTTTTAAAGGGCTTCTTAAAATAATTGTCTAAAATAAATGAGTTCTTATAACGGACAAAAAAATATTTTGTTTATATTAAGCATAACCTTTGTTTTCATAAAATAAATATATCAGTTATGTTTTTATTCAAATACTGGTGAAAAAAAATTTACAAAGTGAACCGATTTTGTACTTTTTCAACATGGTTTTTTAATACAAAATAGTAATATTTTCGTAATTTTGGCTCTGTGTCTGACTTTAAGACTGTATATCCTGTTGAAAAAACGCATAAAACATAATATTTTGGCGTACTGTAATGGTTGTATTCGTCCTGAAAGTTAACTCTGACGTCTATTTTCGTAAAACGCTATGAAAGGATTGTCTTCGCTTTAAAAAACCATAATTAAAAATTATACTTTTACTCTGTAGCTGTCTAAATCAAGACTTAATCTTTCTTAAAACTGTAATTGTCTTTAAATAATCTGCTCACATCATTACGATATTGCTCTGGGCAAAACGCAAAAACATGAAGTTTTCGTCACGAATCGAATACACGCTCTTAAAAACCGTAAAGCTTTCTGAATTTCTGAAGCGGACAAAGAGCTTATACTAGCCACCGACTCTCTTGAACGAGTAGGCCTAGTACGAACGCGCAAACTAAAATCGATTTTTTAATTTATACCTTTCTGGTACTTCTTTTTCCCTCCCTCCCTAGTCTAGTTTAAATATTTTATTCATGTCAATGGTTGATACTCATGCGGTTGTCACATAAAATTAAACCAAAACGCTACCAGATAGTTGTATGTTTGGGCAGCTCCGAATAATAAAGATGCGACAAAGTGGTGACTGCATGGATCGCGTATCAGAATGCTCAGCGTAGGCCTTTCAAAAGATTGGCTGATACCTGGTGAATCTACTGGATATGGAGAGTGCTGGACCGATGCAGTGCAGTGTATCAAATAAAAGTACCGAGTAGTGAAAGTAAGAGTAGTATTTTCTTTGTATGCAAGTTATTGTATACGTGTCTCTGTGTTGAAATAGTAGATTGTATGACAAGGGCGCAAAATAATATTTTTACGGCGAGGGCGCTATTTTGAATCCAGAGCGAAGCGAAGGATTCTAGAATAGAATCCTGAACGTAGCGAAGGATTCAAAGTACATCGCCTGAGGGAAAAATATTTTTGCTCTCGAGTCATATACTCTACTTTTCATCCCCTTCTATGAGAAAATATTTCTCCCGGAATTTCGTAGGTATTCAGTTTTGTATGACGTTATTAGCTTCTATTTTTATTGTTTCAGGAGTTAATGCACTATCACTTTCAGAATTCAACGACGAAATCATTTTTTTTGCAAAATACAATAAAGTCCGTACCGATTACAAGAACAGTGAAGTAAATCGCGCGCTTTCGTTTTATTTTTAGTTACCGTGCCGCCCGTACCTTACAGCCAACACTTTCAGCCAGTAATTTATATAATTTGCGTTCGATTTCAATGAACGATTTATGTTCCAAATTCAAATCCAATTACTGCCCGCTAAAAAGTCTAGTGGAGAAAAGAGCCACTTTGCTCCCGCTTATAGAGGAACAAAACGACACTTTTCGAGTAGCAGGGATGAAAATGTATTTGTGGGCACGTACCGGGCGGCGCAGTCTGCAGGTACTGCGCCAGCAGCTGCGGCGAGGGTGCGGTGACGGGCGACACGGAGGCGCAGCCCGCGCCCTGCAGCGCGCCCCGCGCCGCGCCCCCGCACAGGAACGCGCCCAGCTCGCCCGCCGACACGTGCGTGCCGCCCGCGCCCTTGTCCACTACGTATATCACCACCTGAGAGGATTACAAAGGGATTAGCAAAATACCTTCGATCATAGTACACCCATACTTTTCCAGTCTATACTGCCTGTAGCTGTTACCTGTAACTAATCCAGACTTCGAGCTGCTATAGAAAACGTAATGAAATCCAATGACACTAGCGAACCCGGGCATCGAGCACAGGGCATCACACAGTTTAAACGCGATTCCTACAATCAATCAATCATAAGAAGAAACGTACACACCTGAGTCTTGTTATCGGCGACAGCTTTAACACATTCTATATTGACAACCAAGTTGGGTTTGCTTCCTAACAAACTATGCAGAGATGTAGTCAGAGCTTGCTGATTGTTTCTACAAAAAAAAAACATTTTGTGAGGTTTCTTATACAGGGTAAGTTTGATAAGATCAGACTTCAAAGAGAAAACTGAAACTATGAGAAATATTAAAATGGGACCATGAAACAAAATTCCATTTCAAAGTTATAAAAAAGATAACCTACCACCTAGTTAACCCTTTGACTGCCACAAACGCGGATCCGCGGGACACACTGCTTTTCAATTGAACAGACGCAATTGAAAAGCTTACGAGGCATACGAAACTTATTAAATATGTAATATATTATGTATTGTTTCTTTATATAGATATAATGCATGAACAACCACAGTTTCAAATTATATTGTATATTCTAGAACGTCAGCAGAGAGTCTTGATCAAACAGAATAATAATACTTAATATAATATGTGGGGACATTTCACACACGGCCATCTGACCCCAAACTAGGGAGACCCTGTACTATGGGTGTCAGACAGCTGATATACATACACAAATATATTTGAAATACATACATATATAGATAAACAACACCCAGACACGAGGCAAACACAAGTGCTCATCACACAAATATTTACCCTGGGCGGGAATCGAACCCGCAACACGCTGCGCAGCAGTCGATCGCTCAGCCACTGCGCCAACCGTGTCGTCACATGTAACATTAGTAAAGCTGCCAATAAGCACATACTTGATATCCTGTTCAGCCTTGTTAAACAACATAGCGACGTGTCCATCTTTATCTTCACGGCCACCAAGCCGAGAGTAGCCCACTGCTTTGAACCTGCAAAGTGGATTCTGTTCATTCAGCTCCAAAGGAGGAGCGTTGCGACTGTAGTAGGCTTGTCCTGCAAAAGTATTTTAGTACATGTTAAAATACTGTAGTGCTAATATGTCTCCAAAAAAAACACAAAATTTTTATTCAATCGATAAGTGCCATAAAAATGCATCTAAATTTTAAATTTTCATACTTCGCGCGTAGTTTGGCGAATACGCCTCTTACTGGATGCCATATTGCTCAGCGTAAATGACGTCAGTTCGTTTGGTATCAAATAAGCTCATATTAAATATGATAATTGTATATCATTTAAAAATAATTAAAAGCATATTTTGTAATAGGTGTAATAATGAAAAAAATACGTTGGTTACGAAAATAATAAAAGTACAAAGCCTATATTACGCCAATCGGTTGACTGACAGTCGACAATTTTTTGTTTACACAGCCGTATGGCGTAATAACATGGCCGCTACTATTTCACGGTGTTTTATAACAGATTAAAAGTACTGAAAACTTTGAATTGAATTTAAAAATTTGTTTTGTTATTGTATGAACTAAAATTTACATTTTGACGGCTTTATGCCTAAACTGTCTCAATAATATATTTATAGATTTTTTCTCATATAGAGTAAAATACCCTATTACTTACTGATATAACCAGAGATTGCCTGAAAGTAAGTTTTTATATCATTTTGTCTCAGTTCAAACCCACTATTATTTTATTTTCTTAATCAACCTGTATTCTTCCATTGTTGGGCAAAGCCTTTTCCCATTGTCTTACAACTAATGATTACACTAATTTAATAAGTTATACTCATATAAATACCAATAACAGGGCAGTGTTTTTTTTTACATAGTGCATGTTGGATGAAAAAATTGTATTCAAAATACACTATGCAACACTTTCTAAAGTTTGTTGTGCTAATAACGTCCACAAGCTCTATCTAGACTCACCTGTGCCCCACTGTGCTTGTATGAGGTTCCACTTAGCAAGCACTTGGTCCCTCTCATCCCCGAACACGCAACAGTTGAACACAGCGGCCACCAGTGCCTCATGAGCAGATGACGGACCTTGCTGCTGTTGTTGCTGTTGTTGCTGCTGCTGCTGCTGCTGTCAATAGTACAGAACTAAAATGATGACCCCAACCATATAAGTTCCACTACTACACATGGAGCCCACAATCAGTTATTGGTGACATATATACAAAACATGTTTCAATTATTATTAAAAAAAACTGTAAGGTTCTTGTTGATCTATTTTGCAATCAACTTTAAGGGCTGATTTCTCCGTCCTCAGATATCTTTTAACTGAAGAATAAAAACGATGTTTGACAAATTTTGTAGAGAAAGGCAATTCCTTTTTTAATTTATTTTGTAATGAACATACCTGTCCGAACTGTGGTGCAGATCCAAGAACATTTCCAAAACCAGTGAATCCAGGGTTTGGTTTAGTCCCAAAGTTAGTTTGACCAAAATTACTGGTAGTACCAAATGGGCTGCTAAATGCATTAGCCCCAAATGATGGTGCACTAGTGCCAAATGTTGGTGCACTAGTGCCAAATGTTGGTGCACCGAATGCTGGAGCAGTACCAAATGTATTTGAACCAAAAGAGGTATTACCAAAACCTGAAAATAGAAATAAATAGCTTTTTTGTTTACCTTGTTATTTATTCTCCTTAAACTTTCTCTCTTGTAAGTTTGACCATGACACAATCGGTTGATCACAAATGTGCAAATATTTATTGAGTTTTATTAACAAAAACAGTCCAGTAAACTTGCAAGTGACATAGTTGCATCATATAGACAGTACCTACCTGTTGTGGGTTTTGCAGGAGTTGCTCCAAAACCACCCCCACCAAATAATGAAGGAGCTGTTGAAGCAGGAGCAGTTCCTAGTGCTCCAAATGGAGCAGCTGAGAAATAAAACAACACATTTAAAACAAAATTTGAAGATTATTTAATTTCTGTATTTTTATAAAAATAATTGGGTTTTAAATGACAACCACTTTGTGAGTCCTGTCAGAATTCACCATTTAATACCAAACCACTAACGGACTAGTCAGCATTGAAGGATAATAGCCTAACTACGACACGACGCCATACTCCAGATGCTGCAGTGCGGTGTAGCCTCGTAGTTACGCTACGGCTAGCCGCCTGCTCGCTAACTATGCGTCCTGCTCGCTAACTACGCGTCGTCTGCGAGGTGCAAGCTGCAAGCTCACAGACCGCGCGCCGGCCGCGAGGTGTAAGCTTGATGTCACCGAGAACACTTGGTCAAAGGATAAGCTACGCTAACCGCGGTCGGTCTGTGGATGGGTGACCATCCCTTTCATACCGAGTTCCCTCCGTGCCTCGACAAGCACGTAAAGCCGTTGGTCCCAGCTGTCATTTGTACATCTTTGGCAGTCATTATGGGTATAGTCAGAAGACAAAAAGTCTGACAACCAGTCTTACCAAGGGGTATTGTGTTACCCAGTAAATGGGTTGTGGAGGTCCGATAGGCAGTCACTCCATGTAAAACACTGGTATTCAGCTGCATCCGGTTAGACTGGAAGCCGACCCCAATACACTTGAAAAAAGGCTAGGCAGATGATATTGATTATTAAATATATTTTACTACACACAATTTAAGGCTCTAATTTGAATGGCATGTCAAATGCTGGTTTGGAGGGGTGGCATTGCAGTGCCAGTATAGTGTGCGGTTAAAATCTAGTATGCGGAAACATGAATTGGAAGTGGGGGATAGGTGGAGGGGGTAGATGGGGACCTCCTAACCACCTGGTATCACTCCCATGAAAGGAAAATAAAATTTGTAACCTAACC
Organism: Charanyca ferruginea; assembly: GCA_947361185.1. Taxonomy (NCBI): domain Eukaryota; kingdom Metazoa; phylum Arthropoda; class Insecta; order Lepidoptera; family Noctuidae; genus Charanyca; species Charanyca ferruginea. The sequence goes on along the minus strand of OX376059.1, from coordinate 10,113,545 downwards.
TCAAGCACTGGGTAAAGTTGCCTAAAAGGCGTCGACTGTCAGCAACAATTACGAAAATTGGCACAAAGACGGCAGCCATCAGGTCGACGGCGCCCTGCTGCGCGGGGCTCCTATTTCTGTCTGCAGGGTTTAAAGGAACCTAACTAACCGAACCTCGGGGTGCCCCTAATGTCGACCTATACCTAAGTTTTTTCTTCTGTCTAAAAAGTTTGACACACACAAATGTCATTTCCTTTTTTTACGTTTCATTTTAACAATTTTGCACAATATTTTACACCACAAAAATATATTTTGACAGATTTGGTTGTCAATTGCCCATTTGAACATTCCGTTTTCGCTTTTTTCGTGTTATGATGTGATTTGAGGTTAGTAACTTATTTTAATAATTTCTCGAAAACTACGCGGTTTCCTTTAATGAAAGTAGTAGTGTTATAATCGGGACCCAACCCCTACCAACTTCATCACTATTTTATCCCCCAACTCGTGTTTCCGTGTTCTAGATCCAACCCTAGTGTGCCATGACCTTAAAGCACCCATCTATTTTTCAAGCCAGTGACCTCCACTTGCTTACCCCTCAACCCCCGCACCAGGTCAGCCAGTGACCTCCACCTGCTTACCACTCAACCCCCGCGCCAGGTCAAACATGTGCACACCACAAGAAAAATGCAGGCTTCATCTAAACAACATGAGGCAACCCAGAGGTGGCTTGTCTCTAGAACTGGCGTCAGCATACTGGCTGCTTTAGCACTTGCCTTTGCCAACTTCATATACAGAGGCATGTTGAATTCCTTCAGAGTACAAGGATATGATTTGTATAGGTACACAGATTGTTGATATTACCTGCACTAGTCGCTGGTGCACCAAATGAGCCAAAACCTGTAGATGTGGCAGGGGTTCCAAAACCACCAAATCCAGAAGAAGTAGTAGTTGTTGCGCCACCCCCAAAGGAAAAAGTAGCTGAAAAACACATTGATAAATAAATATATGTTTAAACTCCTAACTAAATAATTCTCATATAATTCATAAACTCAAACAGCATCTGGTAAAGATGTTTGGGTTGTTGAATTATGAATTTCTTTTTTTTTGTCGCACATAAATACAACTGGCATTTGCGTAAATTATTAAAAAAATCTTGCAATAAACTTACGTTTCGCTGCAGCGCCAAAGGCTGAACTTTGAGTACTAGGAGTTCCAAATGAAAAAGCCATTATGTTTTCTGATAATAACTATATTTATACGCTTAAAATGGAAGAAGGAACTTAACACATGATGCAAAGTTTTATTAGATTATTATTTGTACTTCAAAATTTGTTGGTTACCTGGAAAAAAATAATATGTAAACAATAACTTAATAAAATGAGAGGTTATCTGTTACAACGATTATTTCAAATGAGTCACGTTGGATATTTTTACCCTGCACGCACGTCTAGCGTCTATCGTACGCTTAACTTTACAAGTTTTCGTAATTTCGTAAACATTTCATCAATTTGACAGTGACATTTCGAAAAATGACAGTCCAATTGACGTCAAATTGACGTTGATATTATTACTTGACAATATAATGCCGCCTCTTCACAATCGGCCATGATTGGCGATTGCACGCGAGTACGATCATCTAGACGGGGTCGTCTCATCGTATTGTACTGAATTTCATCCGCTTTTCCGCCATTTGAATTTGGAACATAAAATAGAAATCGCATACGAACATCACGAATACAATAATTGCACTAAAAAATAAATTGTACAAAAATCGAACTGGCCACCACTAGTAGAAATGGTGGTGGAATGGTGGAATGAAGGTGGTTTTATTGTCTTTGAGAATAAATAAAATAAAATTTGAAAAAAAATAGAAAAGAGGCGCGAGTACTACGCCGAAATTGCTTTGCTTTGATAAACAACAAATTACTTAACTGCAAATTCTTACAAAATATCGAGTGAAGATAGTGATTTGACCGAAGCCATTAGCAATTTGGCATTACCAACAATCCACTCTGCCAAGTGCCAAGGGCGTCGCCAAGGGGAGATAGGGAGGGGCAGTTCCCCCCCCCCCCTAGAGATTCCAAAAGCTTCATGTGCCTTTATTACGGGCGATCTGAGATTGGGAAGTGGAGGTAAGGTTTCACCAAATTTGGTGAAAAACAAAATATTTTTGAAAAAGATAAAAATAAAAAACCAAAAACTTGGCTATTTGAATTTTTCATAGAAATTTTGAGGTTATGTGAAAAAAGTGTTAATACAAAAGTTGAAGATATTTTTATTACCTACAACTTTGCCATTTAACTTTTTTCCATAACACTTGTAGTTTTGTCGGAAATCGAGATAAACCGTTTTTTACCTTTAAAAACGCACCCCCATCCACTTCCCGACCTCAGATCGCCCGTAATTTATTTTTCCTTTAATTTTTGTTATGTTCTCTTCCTTTTCCAATGGGTTTCATTCTATTATTATTTTTTTTGCTTTCAAAAATTATCGGCACTGGTCTACCTATGTATTTAAAATTCATATATTTTTACATGTACGATTAGGAAGGTAAGTAGGTACTGAATACTACGCACGTTAACATTAAACTTTCAATCGGATTAAACGTAGGGTCCTGCTGGGTATACAGACATCTTTAGTGACTTGGCACACATCGAGCATTGATATGGCAGACATTAAACAAATGGTCTTTCTTTTATTTATTTATTTATTAAACTACAAGCACAGCAATTTTGGGAAATTTTGCCTCATCAGGCTGTGAGCGCAACTGACGTGCTTATTCCGACCAACAAACTGAAGATGAAATTGCACTAAAGATGCAATGCATGACTCAACAATGTCTATAATATGCAGCTTATCACACACAACCACTCACTTCACACCATATACCACACCATATACCACAATACATACACACGACACAGACACACACCACAATGTTTGTTCTTATTTTTCTATTTTTATTTTAAATTATTATTTTAATTTTATGTAAACTTAAGTACCTAATCGTTTTTATCTTTTGTTTTGTATTTTTTTTTCTGTTTGTTTGCTTGTTTGACATAATGTTATAACAACCAAATTTGTGCGAAGTCACTGGTCCCTATCATACAGTTAACACTAGTTTAGGGGCCAGGGGATTCATATATTTTGTGATGTAACCCATTTTTATGTCAATAAAACATTATTATTATTATTATTATATTTTATATACTTTCTTTATTATCAATAGCAACTCTGCGGGTGCTAGTGGTTGCTATTGATAAGCTGTATTAGCTCAACTCTTTATTATAAAATTGAATCGCCGAAATGTATGTAAGCGCATACCTTGCGAACGGATCAATTTGGATAATTCTTTTGTGTTCGGTTTTGTCAGGAGAAGGTTTGTATAAAGAAAATTTTAGGTAGGTAGGGTAGGGTAGAGTAGGTCAGGGCACGCCGTAATTTCGGCGGTAAGACCCGTCATGGAGGATGAGTTAGGGCGCCGACACTGCGCCCTCATGTCCCGGCTGACGCAGAAACTGACCGGACATGGCTGTTTTGGGAAGAATCTGTGTCGCATAGGCCGCGAACAATCGCGCGGTCGTCACCACTGCGGAGATTGCCTGGAGGACACGGCGCAGCACACGCTGACAGAGTGCCCAGCTTGGGCACAGCAGCGCCGTGAACTCTCCGCAGCAGTAGGTGACCTCTCGCTCCCGAACATCCAGAGCGAGAGTGCGAGCATGTTATGCACGCAAAAGAGGCGGCAGAGAGGGTGAGGGAAGCTACTGCCTCGCTTCCCTCTAGGAGAAGACGCACCGGGCGCCGGAGGGCGCTTAATGAAATTCGGCCTCCATGAGTTGCCGGCCTGCGGGTGGTCGACGTCGACTTAGGGGCAGTCCACCACCCATCAGCGATAACGTGTTTTCCACCGTTTCAATGGCGCGGCCATAGGGTTTAAGTCTGCCAATTCCTAAAATATAAACCTAGGTATTTTTTGTATATTTTTTCCATTTTCGACAAATTCAAATCTAGATTTTACAATGAATTTCAGACGTCTGCGATGCATTTTCAGCGTGATATCGGCGCTAGCGTGATATTCACCGTGTCATTGGCGCGACCAAGAGTTTTTTGTATTGCAGCTCCTAAATTATAAACCTACGATTTTTTTCTGTATTTGTTTTTTATAAAGTTTTGTCAGGATAATGAGGAACAAATTAAGATGAATATTTTAGCAACAGAACATAGGAGCAAACATTTTCAAAAATTTTGGATATCCACACAAAGGTTGAACCCAAAACCTGCGGTTCCGGTGAGCGTTAATGGCATGAGGAGATTGCGAACATGTTTAGGAGGCATTTAGGAGTAACCTCGCGACTTCAATCGGGGGAACCGGGGTATGTCGCTGGGAATGGATTGTCTGGTGTTCCGATCAGCATCTCATCAAAAGAGGTACGGAACATCTTACAGTCTATGATCAGGGGCCTAATCTAAATCTAAATCTCCGGGTCACGATGGCCTCAGCATAGAACATTTTCAATATGCTGGTCGAGAGAGTCAGAGTCAGTCAGAGTCCTGTCTATGCTGTATAATCTTTGTGTGAGACATTCGTATCTACCAACTGAGCTGATGAAGACGATAGTTGTGCCCATAGTCAAGAACAAGACTGGCGATGTCTCAGACAAGGATAATTATAGGCCAATATCGCTGGCCACTTTAACAGCAAAGGTTCTTAATGGTGTGCTTAAGCGAAGAGTAGCTGGACAGCTCAATCTACATGATGCACAGTTCGGTTTTACGGCTGGGCTGTCCACGGAGACTGCTATTCTGGCGCTCAAGCACAAGGTCAGGTACTATACGGACAGACACACGCCTGTATATGCTGCTTTCCTGGACCTCTCCAAGGCATTTGACCTGGTTGATTATAATATCTTATGGTCGAAGTTGCATGAGCAAGGTCTTCCTAATGAGCTCATCAAGCTCTTAGGCTACTGGTATGACCACCAAATCAACCAGGTCAAATGGTCGGGTGCTGTCTGGGGCGTATGGGTTGGAGTGTGGGGTGAGACAGGGAGGTTTGACTTCCCCGGCGCTCTTCAGTCTATACGGCAATAAGCTGATCGAAGAACTCAGCAGCACTTGTATCGGATGCTCTATTGATGGACAGACTATTGATAATATAGGTTATGCAGATGATATGGTGCTGCTGAGTCCGTCGATTGATGGACTCAGACGGATGCTGGAGATATGTGAGAGGTACGCTACGTCTCATGGTTTGTTGTACAATGTACGGAAGAGTGAGCTTGTGGTGTTTAGGGTAGGTAGTAAAAAGCCTTAAACAGTTCCTCCGGTGTATCTATATGGTGTGCCACTAAATAGAGTGTCACAGTTTAGGTACCTTGGCCACATAATAAATGAGCACTTGAATGATGATAGTGATATCGAAAGGGAGCGAAGAGCGTTGTCGACCCGATGTAATATGCTGGCCCGCAGGTTTGCACGATGTAATAAGGAGGTGAAACTTACTTTGTTCAAGGTGTTTTGCCAGTCTTTTTACACGTACAGCCTGTGGGTTAGACATACTCAGACGGCCTACAACGTTCTTCGTGTACAGTACAATAACGCCTTTAGGATGCTGTTGGGGCTCCCGCGGTTCTGTAGCGCGTCAGGCATGTTCGCTGAGGCAGACATAGATAGCTTTCAAGCTATAATGCGCAAAAGAACGGCATCCCTGATGCGAAGGATTCGGGGGAGCACCAACAGCATTTTAAAGGTGATAGCGAATAAGCCTGATTGCCCGTTCCCGGAGCACTGGACCCGATGCACGCCTACGGGTCTGGTGCGGCGGGAAGCGGACATAGTTGTAGGTTTTTAAATTAGTTGCTTTTTGTTTTAGTTGTAAGAAATGTCAAATGTTACTACCATAGTTTTGATAAGTGTTACTAACAACAATATGAATCTTGTTTTCGAATTAAATAAATAATAAGAATGATTTAAGACATTTTTTTACAAATTCAATCTGTTATTTACATGAATTTCAGGTCTCTGTTATGCTTAGTTTTAAAGATCTCCGTGGCCGCGCGGATCTCCGCGTTTCAATGGCGCGGCCACGTTCAAATCCTTCTAACTTTTTAACCATAACTTCGACAAATGACAATGCCAGAAACTCTATAGAACTTTGCCCCACTCAATAAAAGTAATGTGCAATAGGTAGCATCTTACTGTTTATTTATTGCTAATAACTAAATATTAGTCTTAGTGACTGTAGAACTTGCGGTTTCCGTTTAAATCTAAAAACAATAATGACATTGATTGTACTCCACAACTAGAGGCGCGGGCGCGGGAGCGGGGCTTACGTCCGGTGCCGCGAGACTGCGTGCGCGGCGCCGCGCCGCTCCGAGCTCCGCGCGATCCTGACGGCGGAAGTGTAGGAAGATAGTAGCGTTAGGTTAGTTAGGTAGATAGCTAAGGTAAGTAGGATTGATAGGGTAGGGTGGGTAGGTAGGTAGGTAGGGTTGATAGATAGGGACAGGACAACGTCTGTCAGGTCAGCTAGTACGTTATTAAGATCCATCGTTCTGTCCCCCCAACCAATTCTACTATGAGTAATCGTTTTATCAGAAATAGGTAGGTTCTCATCTAAAGGTTTCTTTAGACATAAGCGAGTCAGCATTCGGCTCCGCATTCTCATACTTCAAGTGGTCGACCCACTTCTGTTTGGCAACCCTAATATTTCAAGTTGTAGGCATTTTTAAACTCACAGATTATGATTCTGAGTTTAAAAAGTTAGTAAACACCAATGATATTCTTTATATAATATCATTGGTAAACACGTGATATTTAAACCTGTGGAAGTGTGAATTTAGCCATGAATTTGACATAGAGGTGCAATGAAACTGGAATAGATTTGTATTCCTTCCTCACAAAATGTACCTACATTTTAAATCAAAGAACAAAAAATGTTAATAAAATTGCTATCAATAATCTAAGGTAGAGAACCTATAGTTTCTAAACCTTTCTAATAGAAACACCAACAACATAGGAATATACCCATACATAATATAAATATTATTTATATGCAAAAACAATAGGTAGGTACCTTTATTTATATGCAAAAACAATAGGTAGGTACCTCCTTAGCTGCTAACCTACGTACCTACCTATTTAATAGACGCGAGACAAAAATACTTAACTAGACCAAGACGCCTTTGACAATGGTCAGAAATCAGATTAGCCGAAATCTATCATTAAGAACAAAGAGTAAAATAATTTAGAGGGAAGAAGAATATTAAGAAGAATAGTTAATAATTTGCATAATGATAAAACATAAAACATTGGTCTGAGGATAGCACATGAAAGAAATAATCGACAGTTGGTTGACACTGGACACATAACCTATAAAGATACGAATCTATTATTTTTGTTTACAAATAAAATAAAAGATAAAACAATCATAAATAGCTATTTTATTGCATATCACATCCACCACTCCACCACTATCTCCAAATTCAATGTGAGCTGACTAAACATTTTTTCCTTGGTCGTAACACATTGCACATTACAGCAGATGGAACATTCCAGAGGAAAATAAAATATGCTTACATCATTTTACTTTGTTAGTTTGTAAGTATACAATATAGAACACATTCAACAGCAAAAACGAGATAGAATTAAAATTATGCAATAAACAAATCGGAGTTATGTCTTCGCCTCCCAGGGAATCCGTTATTTCTTTCCTCCAGGAGGCTGTAGTGGCTGGCCACGTTCTTTTCCTCGAAGTTTTAATCCAATTGCTCTTTCTATTTTACCAAGAACAATGTTGTTTGGAATGCCACGACCGGCCTCGTAATCATTGACAATTTGAGGTTTCTCGCATATTTTAGTTGCCAAATCTTTTTGACTCATGCCTTTAGACTGTCTTCCTTGCATTATAAGCTTTCCCAGGTCAAGAGGTACTTTTTCATGACGCAATTCTTCAGTCTCTCTGTCGAGTTTAGCCGTGTTTTTAGTGGTAACGTGTTGTTTATTGGTTCCAGCTCCATATTTTTGTTGAGTATCAACTGGTAAACCTTGACGGCGAGCTGCATTTACTGCTTGTTCAGTCTTCAGAGCTGATGCTTTAGGTGGTTTTTTACGGAGTATCGTAACTGTATCCCAGTCGGACATTTTTGCGCAGCTGATACCACTGGTTTCACAATAAAAATTAATACGAAAATTTGCCTGCGTGCTTCGAGCGTGCCGTGCTGTACTTATAGGGCAGTTAGGGACACGAAAAAAGTATCGATACTTTGTAGTATCGAGTACATCACCTTTCGATACCGATATTTTTGTACTCGATACTTTACATTCGATACTTTTACTCATTCGAGTACTTTTTTACAGGTATCGTATCGAAACAGTTTTAGGACATTTCCAACTGTTTCGATACGATACCTGTAAAGCAGGCCATTGCCAGCCAGCATTGCCCATTGCGGCCAATAGACAATTAACTACATACACTTAAAACTTGACTTTACGGCTCATGCTCATATTAGTCGCCCTTCAAATGGCGTATTTTGTGCAAATATTCGCCTTATTTGAATAATACAAAAATATACTCTATTGTTATTGCAATTAAGTCGACTTTGTATTATTCAAATAAGGCGAACCTTTGCACAACCACGCCATGTGATGTTTTCCACTGTAATATTGCCTGGGGTTTATTGTTAATATTGTACTTGACTAGAATTGCTATTCAAGAGAAATCTAAAATGCCGCCAAGTAAAAGTGAACCTTGGCAGTATTTTATCAAGATGAGTGCCAAGGAAGTTAAATGAAAGATTTGGTTTTAAAATCATAAAAACCTCAGGAAATACCGAATACGTAAATCTAACCTAAATTAGGTACTTAAATATTACTATAGTCTTTACTTTATTAGAGGGTAGGATGGATAAGTTCTGCTGCGATAGATAGAATGTCAAACTGTACCTAACTAGGACTGAGTGATAATTTTGTGGTGGTCATTTAATTTGATGACAATTTTATCAATGACATCCTCCGTCGTGCTCTTGCCACCGCCGGGGTGCCTGCTATTTTAGAACCCAATGGCTTGGCACGCGACGATGGGAAGAGACCAGATGGGATGACCATAATGCCTTGGAAGTTGGGTAGGCCTTTGGTGTGGGACGCAACATGTGTCGACACCCTTGCGCCATCTCATCTTCCTAGCACTACGTGTTGTGCTGGGGCGGCTGCTGCAGGTGCCGAAAACCTCAAACGGCGCAAATATGATAACCTTCTTGGAAGCTATATATTTGAGCCGTTTGGGGTGGAAACTCTAGGGCCATGGGGTCCGAGTACCCATATTGTTTTTCGTGACATCGCCAAGCGGCTGGTCGACTCTTCACGTGACCCGAAGGCTGGTCTATTCTTAGGTCAAAGAATCAGCATTGCCATACAACGTGGCAATGCTGCCAGCCTGTTGGGCACGTTTCCCATTAACAACGGTGTGGACGAGTTTTTTGATGCCCTTTGAGCTCCCTGCCTTTTTCTACCAATTGTACATAATATTATTATTTAGATTTAAGTTTTGTACTAAGTTTTTATTGAAATAAATAATAAATTTGATGTTAAATAATCGATTGCTCAAATTAGTGTAATCGATCTTGATACCTTTATTTGATTATTATTAAAAGTTATGAGTAAATGATTTTTTACGCCACGTTTTTTAAGCTAGATTTATGATTGATGGATATGAATGTGGCGTGATTCGTTCGGATGACAGCTATCGCAAAACTCATCCTGTAATAAAAAAAAACTATAATATGATATCGGAATGTTTATACCATTTTCTCACGTATTGGTTCTATTGAAACTAAACTGACGTGTAGTTTTGCACGGAAAAGTAGTTTAGGCTCTAAAAAAGTATTGATACTTTGAACTATCGATACTTTTGTTTCGATACTTTTACGAGTACGATACTTTTTTTTCAATACTACTCATGAGTACAGTATCGATACTTTCTGTTCGATACCGTGTCCCTAAGGGCAGTACTCACGTACTCACAAGTCACAATTCACGTCATCGATATCAACTACTGTATTAATCGACTTTTTGTAAAATTTTGTATTTTCTTAACTTTAGTTTATTAACGTTGGCTTTGTTTTTTAATTTTATTAACTAAGTTAATATATATACAAAAAGATTAAAATGTGTCGTTGTGTTGATTAATTGATTTGCACTACGTCTTGACTAATAAATTATCGATGTGCCATGCTAACCCAACCAGAGCCAAGATGCAAGATATCATGTGTTCGTTCAACACAAGAAGCTTATAGGTAAAAGTGGAGGCAACACACCGAACAGCTAAGTGAAACCAACTGTGGGCAGACGCTCTCTTTCTAAATGCATACATAAGATAAAGAAAACACATATCACTGTCTCGTTCTTATGTATCCATTTAGAAAGAGAGCGTCTGCCCACAGTTGGATTCACTTACGTATTTAGAGTGTTGCCTCCACTTTTGCCTATAAGCTTCTTGGTTCAACAACGATACGATCACAGAAAAAAAAATATTAATAGGTATTATGTCATGTAACAGTTGAAATATACTAACCATAGACTGTACATGAATCTGTAGATTAAAATGGAGTCCACATTTTCAATACCCTACTTGAAGCCATACCTATGTATCACTATCTCGCTCTCTATGGGCCAACCCTCTCTTTCTTAGTAGGGTAACCTTTATTTTATTTTTCCCAGGACAACGCTATAAGTAGTGTAGCTTTCCATTTAGTGATTTATTTATAAATACCTACATTTTGATTACCATTTAGGCCTAGGCTATACAAATATCTCGTCTTATGTTTATATCATGATACGTAACGTATGCGTATAATGATATTGCAGTTTGTCATTAATCACACATAAAGTTCTTAGTCGACATGTACAGAACTCTGCACGAAAATAGACGATGGTGGGCATAGGCTTAAACCCCGGCCAGACTGTTGTAAACAAGCCCTCCACATCGGTCTCCACCGGCGGTTTACAACAGAGTACACACTTGTTTGCAACCAAAATTCGTTTGACCTTCAACGACCTCTGTGAACGGACGCGCGTTGTAAACCGCTTGTGGATACCGCCGTTGTAAACAAAGAGTCGACAACACACTGAGGTGGCCTTGTTGTAAACCAGTGTGGACGCAAACACCAACCGTGGGCTCCACAAGCCTCACACCAAGGTGACCCCTGTTGAAAGCTTGTTTATAACAGTCTGGCCCAGCCTTTAGTTACCGCGGCAATAAGAAATGAATGACTGAGATTTGTGCGGGTGCGGGTGGAGCCGCGGACAGTAGGTGATACATTACTTTTTGTATAGCGTAAAAAGAATAAGGTCATTGTACTCATCATTTTACAATAACTCTTACCATAGGACCAACCCTGAAATCACGAATAACGGTCCATTAATTAAGTAGGCCATAGAGGATCTAATTCGTTTACAAACGATTTTAAATCTTAATTTAATAATCAAAATAAGGTTTGAATTGGCCTAGGACTAGGACCGGGGCGACGTTGTTTCACTAAGACATGACCACTGATTTATTCGAGATTTCCGGGTTAGTCGATGTTATGAATTAAAATTAAACAGGACTTTAATAGCCGGCGCTGACTGACGTCACAACTTGGCACGGCACGGCACGGTGCGCTTCGGCAGCTCGAAGGACGCCTTCGTATGCCGCGGCATGTCGCGTCACGTCGTGACATCCTGCAGCAAGCTAAGCCACTCACTATTCAACTAGTTTTGCTCTGCACCGATTACAAACCTTATCTGAATTATTTTAGCTGTCATAATCCTGTGACCTAAGTGACTTGCGGGACGCCACGGACTGCCGCGGCGTGACGCGGTGACACACCACGGCAGTCCGTGAAATGAAACTGCAGTCCACGACTTGCCGCGGTACAATTGTATCGAAATAAAGTAATATGAATTCTAAACACTATGAAATAAGAATAAAAATAACTTGTTCAAAAATAAAATCCTTCTCTGTGCCGCGACGTCAGTCAGCGCCGGTCCTAATATGAATGCTTATATAGAACCTCAAAAAGGAAATAAATACACCACCCAAATTAAAATAATTTATTGTAACTTTTCTAGCATCATGACTAAATATCATTACTCTATGTAGTTTCTGTCTCATATCACGCAGATCACAGAGATATTTTCTGTATGTCTCTTAAACGCCTTATTCACCATCCATCTTGCTGTAAGTCTGGCCAAGGTCATACATATAAAAAACCGTGAAAAACAACAATTAATAATTATTATTGACGTACAGCAAACGACCATGAATAACAGGGTCGTTTTGCATCGTGCATGACCTTGGCGGGACGTACAGCAAGATGGATGGTGAATAAGGCGCATTAAACTGAGCGCATGACTCACCCGTCAAAATATGTAATAAGTGATCTATACCAATATTTTATAAAGGAAAGATTTGTATTTTTGTATGTTACAAATAAACTCACAAACTACTGGTCCAATTTCAAAAATTATTTCACTAATTGAAAGTTACATTATCCCTGAGTAACATAGGCTATAGTGCATTAAGTTGAGCTGGCGCACGCGGCGCCCTCAAGAAGCTTATAGATAACAGTGGAGGCCACACTCCAAATACCTAAGTGAAACCAACTGTGGGCAGACGCTCTCTTTTTGAATGCATACAAAAGAACGAGACAGTGATATGTGTTTTCTTTATCTTATGTATGCTTTCAGAAAGAGAGCGTCTACCCACAGTTGGTTTCACTTAGGTGTTTAGAGTGTTGCCTCCACTTTTACCTATAAGCTTGATGGCGGCCCTGTAGTACCCGGCGACCCGGGCGACCACCCCGGTCGCCCCCCCCCCCCCCCTACAGAAAATCATTAAATTTTTATTAAGGTATATTTTTTATTTCTATTTATTTTACCTGATATTACTATTACTATTACTATTACTATCTAATCAAATATAAATAACTATTGCAACAAAACTGCAAATCAAAAGGGACTGCAAGCAAAAGCAATTTCACATTCAAAGTTACCTATTTTTTATGTTACACGATAAATGAAAAAAGTTTGCACAACAAAATATGGGCGACGTATATTTTGTTAGATGTTGGATGTTAGGTGTTAGAAAACACAAAACAGTGTCGCAGGAGTCCCGCCTTAGGTAAAACATATTTGACATGAAGAATATTTATGTGATTATCATCTTCGCTGTGTGCTTGCTGTTACTTTTTTCATCTATCTTTATAACAAAATAAATAACTTTGATTGTAAATTGCTTTTGATTTCCCTAATTTTTACAGAGCTATAAAAATAGTGAAAATATCGATAACATCGATAATTATCGCTTTGGCATGGCCGATATATCGAATATCAATATTTACCTGCGTAAAGCGTCTTACTGACCATCCTTCTTGCTGTACATCCCGCCAAGGTCGCCATGCAAAAGTACCGTGAAAAAAAAACAATGAATAATAATTATTTACGTACAGCAACCTTATTCACGGTCGTTTTGCATCGTGCATCGTGCATGACCTTGGCGGGACGTACAGCAAGAAGGAAGCGTCTTAGACGCTTTACTCACGTACGTCAATAATTATTATTAATTGTTTTTTTTTCAAGGTACTTTTGCATGGCGACCTTGGCGGGACGTACAGTAAGAAGGATGGTCAGTAAGACGCTTTATATTCATATCGATATTTCAAAAAAGCTTTTTACAAAAAAGACAACCGCCTTCAAAAACTAAAAAGTAAAAAATAACTTTAGCACAGAACACACATGACTTTAGTTTCGGAAGTCGGTGGCAATACAAAACAACAAACAGAACAAAGCCACTGAATTTCGAAACTAAAGTCATGTGTGCTCTGTGCTATAGTTATTTTTCACTTTTCAAATAAGCTTTTTATTTTCCGCTTTTTAGTACCTGCTTCTCATCCAAATCTATTAAGAAGAGATTGAAAGTTAACTACAACAAAGATTGATGAAACTAAAACGTCGTCTAAAACTAAAACGTCTAAAACTAAAACGTCGTCTATGTAAAGTTTTTGGAAATTTGTTGATTTTTCAAAAAGTGCTGAATCAATTTTGATAAAATTTATATGGGCCTACCCCTGAAGCATACCCTATCCATAAAAAAAGAATTTATAAAATCGGTTTACGTTTGCCGGGGAAATCGCGTAACAAATCGCGCATATACTTAATGCAAATTTAAGACTTATATAACTGGACTAAATTTTTATATGAGCTTTCAAATAAAAAAAGAATCATCAAAATCGGTTCACCCAGTCCAAAGAAATCAGGTAAGAAACATAAAAAAAAAAAAATACAGACGAATTGATAACCTCCTCCTTTTTTGAAGTCGGTTGACTTTGCATCCCTGAACATGCCATCACTGTACTGTCCATGAAGCTGTTCATTAAAATGGAGTCAACACTTCGAATACCTACTTGAAGCTATACCTATCTATCACTATATCGCTCTCTGTGGGCCAACACTCTCTTTCTAAGCAGGGTAACCTTTATTTTATTTTTCCCAGGACATCGCTATAAGTATTCATTTATAAATATCTACATTCTGTTTACCATTAAGGCCTAAGATAAACAAATATCTCGTCTAAGTTTGTTTACATCGTGATACGTAATAATAATAATAATAATAATTCATTTATTTATTTGACAACATGGGTCCACTTGTTAGTAAAAAACCAAATATAAAAATTACGGGTTAGTAACTTAATCTAAAAAACGAGACACAAATACATTACGAATGACAAGGTTGCCCTTGTCGCACATTAATAAAATGCCTCAGCATTGGGGCATCCAACTCAGCACCCTGAAAGCATTATTGTATTGTACTCGTAGGACGTCTAGAGCTTTACGCGTGTAGTTGACCCATGGGCTGCCCGTGTAGAAGTTCTGACAGTAAGCTGTAAACAGCGTGATTTTAGCTTTTATACTACAGCGGGCAAACCTATGAGCCAACATGTTACACCTCGCAGCTAACGTCCTACGCTTACGTTCCATATCTACCTGATCTTTAAGGTCCTCCGTAACATAGTGGCCAAGATATTTAAATTGAGACACTCTTTTTAGCGGCTCACCATTGAGAGTCAGCACAGGCTCATATAACGTTGGCTTCCCAGGAACCTTAAAAATCAGGTATTCACTCTTTTTTACATTATACACTAGGCCATGTCTAGCTGCATACCTTTCGCATGTGTCTAACATCTCCCTGATTGAGCCAGCTGTTGGACCCAGCAGGACCATGTCATCCGCGTAGCTTAAGTTATTGACACTAACCTTATCAATTTTGCATCCAACTGGTTTGCTACTGAGTCCAGCAATTAGCTCATTCATGTACAGGTTGAAGAGCTTGGGCGAGGTTATACCCCCCTGCCTTACCCCACACTCCAACCTGTACGATTCAGAGAGACCATCACCCCACCGTACATTGTTTACTTGATTTGAGTACCAGTATTGGAACAGGCACAGCAACTCCTGAGGCACACCCGCCCCCCCGAGCTTATCCCAAAGGACTTTATATGACACTAGGTCAAAAGCCCTTGAGAGATCGAGGAAACAGGCATAAACTGGAGTGCACCTATCCTTATAGTATTGAACGGTCTGCTTCAGGCTGAGTATAGCGGTCTCCGTTGACAGCTCGGGTCGAAACCCGAAAATAAATGTAATGTGTGTGTATACATTGCATTAAGAAATAAAGTAATATGAATTCTAAACTCGACGAAAAAATAATAAAAATCATCATCACCATGTCAACCTTAAGACGCCCACTGCTGGACATAGGTCTCCCCAAAAGGGGTTCAGCCGTAATCGCCATGCTTGGCCGATGCATACTGGCGATCGCAGTAGGTGTTATGGTACTCAGAAGGACACTGCTGCCCATCCTCTGGTCAATATCCCTCTGTCGCCTTCTACGACACCCATGGGTAGAAATGGAGTGGTGCTATTCGCGACCGGCACCACACGGGCAAGAATAAAAATAACTTGATCAAATATAAAATCCTTTGCCGTGCCGCGACGACAGACAGCGCCGGCCCTAATATGAACGCTTATATGTAAGAACCTCAAAAAGGAAATAAAAACACCACCCAAATTAAAATCATTTATTGTATGTAACTTATCTAGCATACATGACTAAATATCATTACTCTATGTAGTTTCTATCTCTTACCACGTAAATCACCGAGATATTTTCTGTATGTCTCTTAAACAGAGCGCATGACTCACTAGTCAAAATAGTAGTATGTAATTGAAACTTTACTTAATAACATTATTATGTAATACATAATAAATAGACATAAAAGGTATGTATTTAAAATTTATTAACGGAAAGGGACACCACTAGTACTTGAACTGGTACTTGGCAGAGCAGCTATTTGCACCATAGATTCTTCATGGAGTGAACTTGTTGTCTGAAAATTATAATAAATTTTATAAAATGTTGCTGTTTGTTATCTATTTGAAACATTATATTTCTAAATACATGATAATAATGTAACACAGTTTTAAATACAGTTATCTTTTTACCTTTCCTACTGTTTTATTATAGTAGGAACTGCTGTTTGTTTTAAGCACCTTGTTCTTGAATCATATCTGATTCTTGAAATGCAAATTGCAAATCCTTGCCCTTTTATAGAACTTCATTTTCAACAGCTCAATGGATAACCACAATTTTCTTTGAGTACTTTTTTTAGGAAACCTAAAAAAATAATGTTATGAAAATACCCTAATAATGAGCAACTAAAATTAAATAAAATTTGACTGCCGTAAGTGTATGTGTATATCAGTCATTAAATTTCTTAGTATTAGTATAATTAGTTAAGTTCTCACGCAAAGTCCTAAATATATCCTCAATATGGTCACACTACTTCAATACGACTTCTTTTAAATAAAATCAAATAGATTGCACAAAATCAATGAAATTCAATGTGAAAGTATTTGATCTTGTTAAAGTTATCATTTACTAATATGTTAAAAACACTGGTAAAACGTTTTATGAAGAAATTAAGTGTCAAAACAACGAAATATGTTTATAATGATTCAATGTCAGAAATCACGATTTTAACACTTACGGGCACTCCACACACACTCCTGGACACCACGTATTGTGTCCACAACCACGCACTACTCATTTTTGCAACATTTCTTTAATTAGAACGATGATTACCTCGAAAAATACCAGACGAAGCTGTGAACTGCAAAGTAAACAACCGCCATATTGACCATTTTTATGTTGACACATAGTGTCAATGTTGCCACATTATCGATTCCTTAGGAAATGGCATTGTAATTCACTGATCGTCAACCCAGTTTAGCATGCGAGACGCGTGAGTGTGACCTAAAGTTTTATGTTTTTTAACTTAACTAATCATAGTACAACTACTGATCCAAAATAACATTATTTGACAGAGTTTAACTTCTGATTTGGTTAGTGTGACGACTATTTCGAAGAATTTAGTAGGAGATTTAAATAAGAAAGTAGCAATACTACAGGCCACACTAAAAAGAGAGGGGTGGCCCACAGAGAGTGGGATGGAGATACGTAGGTATTTGACTCAACTTCTTGTTCGTCGTGTTGGCTCCATCTTTACCTATAAGCTTCTTGGCTGTCGCTCGCTGCTGCCTGCTGTAGTGCTGTCAGTGTCATGTCACTGCTGTCAGCATGAACAATTGAACAATTTAATTAATTTTTAATTTATCTTCATGGCTGTCAGGTGGTGAATGTCAAAGAGTACTACAAGTATACGGGTAGTGAATGTCAGTGAATGTGGTGTTTAGTGTTAAACAAAAATAAAATAACCTATATTTCACATTTCTACGAAACGTAATAAAAAATGAATGAAGAAGTTACTGATTCAGAAGAGGAATTATTAGTATACGCTGAGTTTGAAGACACTGTGAATATTGAAAAGTATCGAGCAGTTCATGTATTGGGACCTAATGGAAAAAATCCTATAATTCAAATGGATGATACGTTTTTCACGGGTAAAAAATAAGGGTTGGATCTAGTATACGGTAGCATGAGTTGAAGGGTAAAAAGTATTGCAGTTAGAAGGGGTTGGGTCCCCAATTATAACATTAGCAGACTCATTAATGCATGCAAGAGCGAGCGTAGCGAGCTCGGGACTTGGGGCACCCCGACTCGGTTATTTTTTTATTTAAACCCTTGAGCCCCGCGAAGCGGGGCTCCCTTCTACGCTTTTTAGTCAACTTTAGTGTTTTGAGGTTAGGTTACAAAAATGCATTTTCTTTTCAAAGGAGTGGTACCAGAGGGATGCTAGACCTCCCCCCTCCACTCCCCAACAGCACCCATCTCTTAATTCGTGCTACCGTATACTAAATTTTAAATGTTTTGTTTGTTCTTGTATTTGTTGTTTGTCCTGGTTTTGGAAAATGTCCGAGCTACCGGAGTTCGGGGCTCCAAGATGTCAAAAAGTATCGCTTTCTGTATCAAGTGTTTCATTCAACTGCCCAACAAGAGCCTCATAGGGGCCATCTCCTCGATCGAGAGAATCGCGGCGATAATACCGTCGTGCCACGTATTTCTATACACTTTTAGAACGTATCTACACACGGCGACTTGACGAGTGGCTGAGTGCGAGCGAAATTTCATCGTATCGCCGTCTATTAAGACCGAGATATTAACCGACGATAGGATTCGTCAAGATTCTCTCGCTCGTGGAGACGGCCCCCTAGGCTCCTGGTGTTGATTGACACTTATAATGGTATGATTTTTACTTGATCTTAATGTTTATTAGTGAAGACAGTTAATTTAACTGAGTATCTTTATAAAGGAGCTTGTTTTAGATTTGTGCCCCACTTCTGGGTGCTTTCTCTTTCTTTATCCAATCCTTTATCTTGTGTGATTTCTAGCCACTTTTGCTCCACAAACATGACCCACGCAGCGTGGGCCATGCGGTCCAATGACGTGGTCGTCGACCTCAAAAGTGATGTCCTTCTTCTTCAGGTGTCCAGTGACAGACAATCTTTGCATACCTTTCAAAATACATTCGCGCGACGTAGCCCACTAACTCCCAGTATAGATTTACTTAGAACAAATGAAATCAGTGATTATGTCATTATTAGTTAATTATGTGTATTTGTTTCATATTTAAAAGGAAAATACGAAAATGCTCTCGGAACTTACATGTTTTTTGAAGAAGATCCAGAACCAAAATCGGAAGATTCATTATTCGACAAATTGCCTGAAAAGAATTTAAAGTACCTTTGTAAAACCAGAAAGTTATTGAATATGGAACATGCTTATGTTACTCCTAAAGAAGGTAAATATTACATAGTTAACAGCTTGTTTCAAAATACCTGAATTAGTGATGTGTAACACTTTGCTACTACAATGCCTGTATTAGTGATGTGTAACACTTTGCTACTATAATGCCTGTATTTGTGATGTGTAACACTGTGCTATACCTGCATTTCAGCACAAAATCGGGAAGATTTTGTTATTAGTTGCTTGCAGAATGTAGTAGTATCATTGAACACTTAGTTGCTCAAATCTTACTTTGTTTTATTGTATAAATAATGAAATAATAATAATGGAATAATAATAATAAAATAATTACAACTCTTTACATTTTAAGATTACGTATTTAGAAAACTAAATGACAGAATTTTTTTATTAAAATCATAACTATTGAACTATGATAAATGAACTGTCTATAGTTACAGTCCAACTAAGCTATCTGTGAAATGGGTTGTTTTGCTGTTCATCAATAAAGTAAAAAGTTTAAACAAAAATAAGCTTTTGTTTAAACTTTAGCTTAGCTTAGCTTAGCTCCAAAAAACCCCCATTTTACCGATAAGTGGTTTTGTTATCTCTGCTGTATTTTTCGACATGAGATTGATTTAATCAAATAAGTATCTCCTTTTGGCTTAGCCATTAATAATTGAAAACTGTATTTAGCAAACCATATTCATTTTTATCATAGGCTCATAATTCCAATGCAGCAACCAGAGATCACCGGTGAATCACCGGATATCGCCCAAAAACCGGTGAATTTCACCGGTGCACAAAATTCCGCACCGGTGCAAACCTCTAGACTGAATACAGTCATGTGTCTACACAATAGGTACACTCAACTGCCGATCTCTTTTCTTTCAATCTCCCTTCACTCAGTAGGTAAGCAAGTCAACGCAGTTCGACTTCGCGCGGTTAGCGCTTTTTCACAAGGAATTTTGTTAAGTTACCGATCTGTCTGAATGTATCCAAATAAAACTCTTGTAGGTGTTGATGAAGGAACTTCATTTAAATCTTCATTAAAGATTCAATTTAAAAAAAAATGTGTGTAACGCAAAATAAACACAATGGAATTTGTTACACAAAAGACGATAATGTTACACAACGGAATTTATAAAGCAGTATTCAAATAGGATACTTTTTTTATGCAGATAAAATCAACGAAATAATGATTATTAATATTATTTCATAAAATAAATAATGAATAAATTCGTGACTTTAGATTAGGTATATGTAAAATTTCAGATTTTATTCATTTATTGTATACTTTTTACATTTGTGTTTGGTTCTTCTCAAATTTTTTATTTTTATTTTAAAATACGTCTTGGGATTAAATACTCAATGTCGTCAATGTCGAATTCGTCTTACGAATTCATAAACTTTTGTTTTGTTGAACTTAGTAAGTTTATTTTACATCCTAGTATTTTTACTAATTCAATACTTTTACGGGCGTGCGTACAACATGTCACCAAATTTTTTTCGCAGCCGGATGCTTGATACAGGAGGAATGCATACCGGAACAGATGTACAGATATTATTTTTATATAGGTAAAGACAAACAATATGTACAGAGCTTAAGGTTAGTTTTTTTTGTGTAACGTAACATAATGTCACCCAAAAGAACCAAAAATACTTGTGACAAAACCAACATAAAATTCTACGAGAAAAAGTATAATGCATTTTATAAATTAAACTATAGCAAATGTTAGAGATTTAAATTATCTACTATAATAAGAAATATAATAATACAAAGCACTGAACTTACCAGAATTATTTGCGTCACTTGGTTGGGAATTTGCAATTACAAAATTTGTGTTACGAGACTCTCATTGTGACTGACAGTAAAATAAGATGGCTGCCACATTTTTTTGATATGTTGGTGGTAGATCAAATGCTGCCAGATTTAAGAAAGTTACAAGTGCGTTCAAAATGTTTATATTAAGTTCATAGCATCGTCACACACACAAGCGTCGTTATACAAAGTTTCAAATAATGGGACAACATTTTGAATTTAAATTTAATAATTAAAATACGTACAAATAACATTTAAAATTGTTGTATTATACGACCGTGACCCTGCGTTTTTATAATTGATGAAGTTTGTTTTGTTAGCTCTGAAAATAATAGTGTTATATCACTTTGATCGACTAGTTCTGCGAAGTGGACATCATATTTTTGTATGAGGGAAAAATATCTATCCTCATGGAACCTTTATTTTTTCGTGTTTCTGTGAACTAATTTAAGTAAATAAATAATATATTTATGAGTACATAGCATATCCTTGACACTAAAATATTTGATTTGTAAATTCAATAACGCAAAGATTTATTGTACCCATTTAAAAACCGAGGACAGTTGTTTTTCAAATGTACAATTTTTTTGAAATTGACCCTAAATCACTTCTTCATTAATTTATATTGTGTTCCAGTTTTTTCATTTTGGCTATTAATGACCATTCGGACTTTATAACAAAGACAACTCTTCCACAGCCACAACATATACTTAAGTACCTACATTCTTACCTGAAGAAAAAGTTATGAGCTTGACTTATACCAAAAATACCTACGATTTACAAAAATTAAAAAAGTAACCCTTCTTTGCTTTTGTGTTGTGTAAAGATTTTAGATACTTACTTAACCTTCTTTTACAGGGCATGATCTCCAAAATACAAAGCAAGAGGTTGATGACAGTATAGAACCTGTCAATTTTAAGACATTACAAGAAGCTATTGAAAAGTTTAAAAACCATTTTGAAACGGAGTCAATAATTGAAGTCATCGATCCCTAAGGTACCTATATACCTAACTCAATAGAAATAAGTAACAACCTTTGATTTGGGCTCTGCCACAGTTAAGTAAAAATGTTCTACTACTGGTCACAGTCGACCACCGAAAAAGAAATTAAACTTTGCCTACCTGCCTAAGGCGCGAATTAAACAGAAACGGCGTACGGTGAAGATGCGGCGCAGGCGCAGAGCAGGCGTGGAACAGATAAGGCACGGACGCGATTTAAATTACATCAAAGAGGCGATGAGACGGCGCAACTAGTCATTATACAGGCTGATTTTATCGTGATAGCATGTCTTCCTCTTAAAACGACGAAGATGCGCTTGAAGATATTGGGTGTGGGACCCTGTGTGGAAAATGTTACAAGAGCATATATATTTTAAAATAATGCGAATATCCTGATCGTTTTCCTACAGTGTATAAAATGTCACTAAGACTGGACAAAACAGGATTAAGATTTGATAATAAGGAGCACTTGTTTGCTATCAATCAATACCGCAAAAAAAAATTAAACTTCCCATATTTTATCTTGTACAATTTTATTACTGTACTCCGGCTTAGTATGGTCGTAAAGAGCTGGATATTGTTCAATTATCTCGCAGAACTCTACATTAAATTCACTATCGTTACGCATTTTTCGGCTCCTACTGTATAACAAAACGTCGTGCTGCTTGCGCGCCTCTCCAGTCGCGACTGCTAGCGACGCGGAACAGGTGACGAAACGACGTGCCTGCGCCACGCCGCTTGAGTATAATTCACAACGTGTCGCCTACCTACATTTTGTATTGAAATGTTTTGAAGCGGCAAGATGCTTGCGCCGCGCCTTCACCTTACGCCGTTTCTGTATAATTTGCGCCCTACATACACTAATTGCGCCAAGCCTCCAAAAATTGGAGAGAATAATACGTCGTCTATGTATATATTTTTGGTTTTTGTTGATATTTTAAATGTTCCGCGCAACTTTCTTAGTTTTTACTTTCATATTCTCCTTCTCCTTACAATAACAAACACAACGAAAAAAGAATAAGCGAATTTGGTCCAGCCGTTCTTTCAAACATTTCTATTGCGCCTTAAATGCAATTTGTTTGTCAGTGGAATAACCCCAATTATTATTTCAAAACGTAATGTAGATATGTGACATAGGCCTTATAGCACATTAGACTCATTAACTATTTTTGCTAGATTATAAAGCGCATATGAGTAAGTAAGTACTGGTTTAGTTTTTTACAAACAGTTTCTACATGACTTTTCCAAGTTAAAGGAGTATCCAAGTGAAATCTTAGAAATTCTTTGACCTGCATAAGTTATGTTTAAGTTAGTTTTTAACTGACTTTAAAAGAAAGGAGGTTATCCTGTTCTTTGATTAAATGCCATAAGTTTTGTACTTATCTAAATGTATTTTTAATTTATTTTTATGTAAGTAACCAATTTATAATGCAAACGATAGAATTGTTTATGCAATTTTCGTGCTACACAAAGTTTTTTTAATGTAGGTTTTTTTAATTTTGAATGTTGTTTTTTTTAATGCTAAATTGGTGAGGTGTAACATAGTACGTAAGATGGTTCTTGTCATACAAGCAGTGGCGTAGCTACCGGAGGGCTAGACGGGGCAATTCCCCGGGGCCCTCAAGGTCAGTGGGACTCTTCACTTACAAACTATAAATTGAACTAGTGAAAATTTCTCCCACATTCGGAATAAGTATAAATAAACCAGATTCCAGGAAAGCCACTTTAATAATGGTAACTTATTTGAAAAAATACAGGGGAATGGCTTGCTTGCGGGGAAAACTTCTCAGGGGGCCCCTCGGCCCCAAACCTTGAACTCACCTAACAAAAAATTTCTTTCACCTTTAGAACATAAATAAATTAAATTATTTATGTTGAGTAGGTTCTTAAGTTTATCCACTTCAAGCAATCAGCTGTAATACAAACGATTTATGAATACTAGCTTACTCTATCGAAACCTATTAATAATGAACTGCACACCTTTTTTTTTCTCAAAATTCCATATTCTTCACGTCTACAAATCTAAAGGCTGTCCAGTATGTTTTTACTAAGTATTATATGTTTTCTCTTCCATGTTGTTATGCATTGTCCTAATATATACTAGCTGTTGCCCGCGACTTCGTCCGCGTTAATAAAGATATCAAGTTTAATGGTGTTTAACGCAAACTATTTTCATATTTCAGTCAACAGAAAATGCCTGTCACACTAAGCAATTTTTTTTAAGGCACTAATAATTACAAATTATATACCTATCGTTTGTTATGTTTGTAAAACCTCACTCACCACATGTATAGTTTTATTTTCAGGCAGCAGTATATAAAAAATACTTATTTATTTAAAAAGATGGCATTTGTGGTGATTATGATAGAGTGGTAATAATAACAAAATATAATGGGGGCCTTCGAAAATTCAATCTATAGGTACATAGTTTTACAGAAATCAATGGTGAATGTGGGATAAACAAACATCATGTATAAAATACTGTCTGGAGTTTGGTCTTTAATTTGGTGGTATGTGAATACCAGGTTCAACGTAGGTTAACTATAAGATGCTTTTTAGGTACCCAGGGGAAAATACAAAAAAATATATTCGAGCTTTATCTTAATAAAACTACTTACCTACGTAAATGTTATTGTAAAAAAATATGGAGACCTATCTTCGTTTGAATTTAATGTAGTTGTATTTTCTGTTTTTTGTATTATAAATCATCAATAAATGTATGTTGTACACATTGTTGCGAATGCGATTATATTCCCTTAAACCGACCCTATCATAAAATCTGTTCCTATCTGAGATCTCTTAACTATATTCTATTTATCTAACAATTTCAAGGTACAAAAAGCCAAGGATTTCATATAAACTTGCGAGAGCCCTTAGTGCAGTCTGTCACAAAATTCTTTCTTAGCGAACGTCTAGGTACTAACTATTAACTACCTCCCTGCCAAATTTCAAGTTTGTGGCACAAAAAATGAAGGAGTTTCATAAAAACTTGCGAGAGCCATCAGAACTCCTTAATCCGGCCCTGTCGCAAAATTCGTTCTTACTGAAGTGTCTACTAACTATAAACCACCTTCCTGCCAAATCTCAAGTTTGTAGCACAAAAACCAAGGACTTTCATACTAAGTTGCAAGAACCATTAGACTTCCTTTATCCAGCCCCGTCGCAAAATCCGTTCTTAGCGGACGTCTGCTAAATATTAACTCTCTCCCTGCCAAAAATAAAGTTCGTGGCACAAAAATCAAGGACTTTCATACAAAGTTGCGAGAACCATTAGACTTGCTTAATCCGACCCTGTCGCAAAATCCGTTCTTAGTGGATTTCTACTATTTATTAACTCTCTCCCTGCCCAATTTCAAGTTTGTAGCACAAAAAATGAAGGACTTTCATACAAACTTGCGAGAACCATTACACTTCCTTAATCCGGCCCTGTCACAAAATTCGTTCTTACCGGACGTCTACTAACTATTAACTATCTCCCTTCTAAATATAAAGTCCATAGCACAAAAAATGAAGGACTTTCATAAAAACTTGCAAGAGCAATAAGACCTCCTTAATCCGGCCCTGTCGCAAGTCTGTTCTTAGCGAACTTCTATTAACTATAAACTACCTCCCTTCTAAATATAAAGTCCATGGCACAAAAAATGAAGGACTTTCATAAAAACTTGTAAGAGCCTCCTTAATCCGGCCCTGTCGCAAGTCTGTTCTTAGCGAACTTCTATTAACTATAAACTACCTCCTTGCCAAATTTCAAGTGTCTGTATCACAAAAAATGAAGGACTTTCATACAAACTTGCGAGAGCCATTAGTCCTCCTTAATCCGGCCCTGTCGCAAAATCCGTTCTTAGCGGACGTCTACTAACTATAAACTACCTCCCTGACAAATTTCATCTTTATACGTCAAGCAGTTTTCGATATTTCGTGATGAGTGAGTGAATGACCTTTCGCTTTTATATACACTCAGCGGCACGGAATCTTGGCCAAGCGCTTATTTCGCGATAACTAAAACTTGAAGTGTTTCCAATGATTGTTTCTTATCAGAGTAGGTCAAAAAAAGGTTTACTCTTAGTTCCAGGGTGTAATTAATTAATTTTGAGTGGACTATGGCATAACTTTTAATTTTTAGTTGAATCGTGTCACTTGAGCGACCAAATTGCAAGTTAAAATTTGTGAATAGTAAAAGTTTATGTTGAGGTTATTGTATTATTTTGGTTTTAGGATTAAGAGTTAATTTTATTAAATACGAAACCAAATACATTTTACAATACAAACTTAAAACTATGTACACTAATATTACCTGTAATAAGAAAAACAACATTTAATGTTCACAAATCCTATACATTATTATTTTATTGTAATAGTCTTGCTTAAATCAGTTAGACGTTTGTGACATATCATAGAGCCTCTACCATAGTCACAGTCTCACATAAAGTAGGTAGGAACTTCTTTTACATCTCCCCCCCCAAAATAATGTTGTTTCTATAATTATTTACTTAAGTAATATATTTTTTTTCAACTTTCCGAAACTGGTACTAATTTTGTTATATGGAATAGATTGGATTCTATTTTTTTATCTCCTATGTTCACTCTATAGATTGAGTTTGATATTATTTCTAAAATTTGGTAAGGTCCAATTTTTAATTCATCTAACTTTTTTCTATTTAATCGATTTCCGTTTTCAACATAAACCCAGTCTCCTACTTTTAACTCGCACTTTTTTCTATTTTTGTCAAATCGCTGTTTATTATAATTGTGTGATTTGATGGTTTTCTCTAACGCGATTTTTCTATCTTGCAATAAATTGCTAAATGTTACATCTTGTTTCAATTCTTCTGGTAAAATACTAACGTTTTTTCCTTCCAATAAATATTTTGGAGAAAATCCTGTCACAGTGTGCTCTGTTTCATTATACTTTTTTATACATTCATGAGCAATAGTTGTCCAGGCTAATTTATCTGTCCTTTCATTTATCTTGCATCTTATTTTATTTACTAACGTTTGGTTTAATCGTTCATTCAAACCATTTGAAAAAGGTGCATTTACTGCTGTGAAAATAATAGGTATATTTTCTTGATCTAAAAAGTATTTAAAGTCTTTTGAGTTTATACCCGGATATTGATCAGATAGGATCATGCCAATTTTATTTTCTTTTGGCACTGTCTTAATAAGTTTAATAAAATCTCTTTAATTTTGAGTCTTGGAAGTCAAAATATAAGCATATCTAGTGAAGTGGTCCACTAAAAGGTGCAAATATGTTTTTGTAGAACGTGAACCACCAAATCCGCCAATAGTATCTATAGATATTATATCAAACGGGTTAGCAGCCGGACCTAAATGAGACATCAGTCCAAATTTATATTTAGCTCTAGATTTGTTTTTTAAACAGATTTCACAGTTGTCGCAGATCTTTTTTATATTATGTGTTAAATTTTTCGCTACATAAAATGGTTTAATTTTACTTTCCATTTGTTGTATTCCAATATGACAGTAAAGGTAATGTATCTTTTCAATAAACTTTTTACAAAATTCTTCAGACAGTACAATCTTTTCTTTTTTCCCAATCTTCTTGTAGTATATTTTATCTTTTAATGTTAATTTATTATTATTTTGTTTTATATCCTCATTTTTTTCTTGATCATTTTGAATTTCTTCTAATTTAACGGAATTTACAACTTTTAAATTGTCATCTTGATTTTCATAAGGTTCTAAAACTGAATTTCTGCTCAAACTAACTGCTTCTAAATTGTATTTTCCTGGAGCATATATTACCTCAAAATTAAACTGAGACAGATAATATGTGAGGTCACCCAGTTCTTCATCTGTTCGAACCTTGATATTCATTTTCTCTAAGGGCTTGTGATCCGAAAAAACGGTAAATTTTTTGCCCATGAGCCAATGTTGCCAGTATTTCACTGCTTCTTTTATTGCTAAACACTCTAGATATACAGCTTTCTTCTTTTTTTGCGAATCATTTAATTTTCTAGAAAAATACGCACAAGGCTTTTCTTCGCCACTTTGTTGTGGTTGTTTTAAGATTGCACCTATGCCTTGTATGCTAGCATCTGTGTAAATATATATTGGCAAGTCTGGATTATAAATGGCTAAAATAGGTTTAGAACAAAGTAGGATTTTTATTTTCTCAAAAGATTCTTGACATTTTTCTGACCAAATGAATTTTTGTCCTTTTCTTAATAAATTATGTAATGGATCTAATATAATTGATAAATTAGGCACATATTTACCATAAAAATTTATTTTTCCGAGAAACTGCCGAATATTTTTTTGTGTGTTTGGTACTGGAAAATCTTTTATAGCAATTAAATTATCTTTTAGCGGAGCGATTGTATTATTTTGAATTACCTATATGGCCTAAATATTTGACAGAGTCCTGTGCAAAATTACATTTAGAGAATTTTAATCTAAAGCCTTCTTTCAAAATCGCTTCCAATAATAATGATAGATGTTTAATGTGTTTTTCGAATGTTTCAGAAAATACCAAAATATCGTCGATGTAATTGACAGTAAAATCTGATAGTCCATGTTTTCTAATAATATTACTTAATATTCTTTGAAAGATTGCCGGAGCAGTTTTTAAGCCGAACGGTAAACATGTCCATTGAAAATGCCCTTCTTGAGTAACAAATGCCGTCTTATTCCTATCTTCAATTTTTAATGGAATCGACCAAAATGCTGAATTTATATCAAGTATAGAGAATAATTTACAATTTCGTGTCTTTACCATTAAGTCTTCAATTAGAGGAAATGGTTGTGATTGGGGCACTATTATTTTATTTAAATCTCGGAAATCTATACATAACCTAGATTTAGTGCCTTATTCTTTTTTATAAGCTAATGTTACCGGGGCAGCAAATGGACTAATGACTCTTCAATTAATTTTATTTGTTAGTAATTGCGATATTTGATTTTCTATTTCTTTTTTGTCGTCAATTGAGCACCTATTATGGTCTTTTGCTACAATATTTATCTATTAGTAAATCAATATGCGCTTCATAACCATTTACTGTGCCTATATCATATTTATCTTTGGCAAACAGTGTTTTATACTTGCAAATCATTTCATTTATTTGTGACTGTTTCCGAAGGTCAAGATCATTTACTGTTAGGATGTTAAAGTTTCTTACTTTAATATGCTCATTAAAGTTTATTTTGTAGTTATTGTTTGTTAAACAAGTACTTTCTTCTGAAACCTCCATCATTTTGTTATTATTTAATTGTTCGTTTCCATCAACCTTGCTACCTGATATGCCAGGAATTATTTTTGGTTTAATGGAATCCATTTCTTTTTTATTTTCTATTTTGAAGTTTTGGATATTTTGAGTAATTTCTAATTTTTCATTTTGAATTAGCTGAAATTTTTCTATGCAATCTAATCCAATTAAGAAATCATAATCAAAATTATCTCCGTCTATCACAAATACTTCAATATCCTTTTCAATTTCAAAGATTTTCAGCTTTAAGGTTATTAACCCTATTGGTTTTTTTACACCATTAATCGTTTTTAAGTTAGCGTTTTTATTACTAATTGGGTTATTTTTCAAGGACAACAATCTTGAATTTATCAAAGAAACATTTGATCCTGAATCATAAATTCCCAAAGTTTCTATGCTATTGTTTATTATTAATTTTATTTTGATTAATGGTGGAATTATTAGTTTTTTGGATTACATTCATTTAATTCTATTTCTAGTTCTGAATTATTAACATTTCTAATTTGGTCTCTTTTTGGTCTATCATCATTTTTATTCTTGAACCAACAAGAGGATTCAGGATGGTACCGATTTGGTTTATTTTCTTTTTCGCAAATTGTACATGGATGCACTTTAATATTTTCCTTACTTTTACTTTCATTAAATGTCATCTTTTTATCCAAATTCTTTTTAGTAACTAAATGTTCTAAACCTCTGATGTTATTAAATAAATCTTCAGTTTCTTTCAAGCTTATTCTGTCAATTGTATCCATTATAAAATTAGGTAGTCCAGTAGCTATTAAATCAATCATAGTGGATTTATCCATTGATCTATTTATTTCTAATAAAAGCCTTTCTTTTTTTAATGCATAATCTAATAATGAACCCTGTCTATATTTAAATGACATTCCATACCTGATTGGTGACCAACCTTTAGCTGCATATGTTTCAGTAAAGTTTTTTTTCCATATTGACCAATTAGAATTAATAGAGTATTTTATGAGCATAGAACTATACCAGTCGACGCATGCATTATCTAAAAATAATCGGAGAGCTTCAATTTTCTTCGAATCTTCATTTATTTCTAATCGTGCACATTCCGTTTCGAAAATCGTCATCCATTGTGATACATTTGATGTATTTCCACTGAACTTCTGTATAACAAATTTCTGTGATAAATTACTGATATTACAACTTTTATTATTGTTTTTCATTTCAGCAAAGTTTTCCAGTATTTTTGTCAACGCCTCTTCCGAAATTCCAGTAGTAGTAGTCTGTTTATATGTTTCTGGTACGATTTCCTCCAACAAATATCCCTTGAACTGCATGTTTTTTTCTTCATCTCTATAAGCATTATTAATTTCTTGTGTTACCGATATCCATACATGTCTTCTTTCATGTCTTTTTTGGAGTGTCGTTTTCACTTTCTGGTATGCCTGAGTTTTCGTTATTGTATCATGCAGTTTCACTGGTTGAAGTTGGTCCGGGATTAAAAACGTACATTTGTCGGCATCCGTAATTGACGTTATGCATATGACATTAGTTTTTAGGTCCTCACAGGCTTTGACTACAAACTCAAATGTTGTTTTATAATATGATTTTATATTTCTTTTGGATTTGTGTAATAATCAATTGCGTTGCTCTGTAATAAGAGTTAATTTTATTAAATACGAAACCAAATACATTTTACAATACAAACTTAAAACTATGTACACTAATATTACCTGTAATAAGAGAAACAACATTTAATGTTCACAAATCCTATACATTATTATTTTATTGTAATAGTCTTGCTTAAATCAGTTAGACGTTTGTGACATATCATAGAGCCTCTACCATAGTCACAGTCTCACATAAAGTAGGTAGGAACTTCTTTTACATATATAGATATGTGTAGGTACTTAATTATAAGTATTGATTTCATTCGGTATTTTACGTATTATTTTTTAAAACATACATAGACAGCCCTGTTGTTTTCACATATAGAAGCAACAAGATAATGTAACCAATATTATGTAAAAACTTGATTTAAAAGGTCCATGGAGTTTCCTACGTTCCAACCTACGTTTTGGAACGAGCAACTAGCTTCAACTTTCTGACTAACTGACCGACTCCTTGACAATTCAAAAGTGCCTGTAAATGGTTTAATTGAAATAAGTGCTTTGACTATGGAGTGAAGTATCTGTTCCAAAGGAACTACTATTAGTTAATCTGTGCCCTTGGTGACTTTCTGGGTCTGAGCTTCAGTCAAAAGAAAATTTCACTTCCTAGCCATTTTCGACGAATTTCCATTCTTCTTTCCAGTCAGGGTTCAGGCCCGGGCACAGCACAAACTCCGTTCTTCTTAAAGTGACTGGTGCCATTAGAGAAGCATTGATAATAAGGTTACTGTGTTGGTTTTGATTGATTTCTCCAATGCCGTCAGTCATGTTATTTTCATATCCATCCTCCCACATTCACATCTTAAGGTTTCCTGCGAGGCGCTGGAATGGTTCACTTCTTATCAGTTATCTTCGGGGACATCAGCAGTCGGTCTGCGTTGACGAGAGCTCGTTGAGTTGGCGTGATCTGGATGTTGGTGTCCCACAAGGCGGTATTCTTTCTTCATTGCATTTCTACATCTTCATTAATTTTAATACTCACTGTCTTCGGTGTTTGTATCATCTTTGGGCCGATAATCTTCCATCGTATTCAACTACGCGGGTGTAATGTTTATTGGACGCTATAGAAGATGTAAACCGAGATTTGAATGCTATCAAAGGACTTGTGCTATTGAAGAGGTCTGATAGATTTTGGGTGTCCATGAACCTCTGAAAATGTCAGGCCATTATAATAGGAAGCTCGCGTATGATGGGTAGAGTAGTGGTTAGCTCTCTTCTTCAATTATTTTCAATGCTACCGTCATTCCGATTAGATAAAAAAAAATCTCGGTTTCCATCTTGACTCGACACTTGGTTGGCAAAGTCAGGTTTCTAGTGTCAGTCAAAGATCCAAGTCAAGAATGCGCTTCCTCTCGTTATCAGGACGGCCTCCAGTGGGTACAATTCTGAATTTATTTTCAACACAAATGAACGTTATCACATATACCTACCTCCTTCCTTTTCTTTTACATATTACATAATTATAATATGTACCTATCTTTATTTTTAACTTGATAAAATAAAACCTAACCAGTGATGGGGCCCCCAACTAATTTTTTGCATCGGGCCTCACGGGTCACATAGCTACGCCACTGCATACAATTAACTCCTCTGTCACACTTTTGGTATGTGGGTCTAATTACTAGTTAAAACTACATAGTTATTACCTATCTGTGGAAAAGATTATGGATATAATCACAAAAAATTAAAGTTTCTAACCAATATAATATAATATATAATATAATATAATATGTGGGGACATTTTCACACACGGCCATCTGACCCCAAACTAGGGAGACCCTGTACTATGGGTGTCAGACAGCTGATAGGTATACATACACAAATACATTTTTTTTTTTCGTAAATACATACATATATAGATAAACAACACCCAGACACAGGGCAAACACAAAATGCTCATCACACAAATGTTTACCCTGGGCGGGAATCGAACCCGCAACACGCTGCGCAGCAGTCGATCGCTCAGCCACTGCGCCAACCGTGTCGTCAATATCCAATAATCTCTTTATCTCTCTCTCTCACTCTCTGTTATGTGTTTTTGTATTATTCTAGTACCTCTTTTGGAGCTAGAGAGAGTTTGGCTTGCTGATAATGAGAAAGATGATTTTACTTTACCATAATCCTTAATTTTCATGTCTGAGAAATGTAATTTTTCCTAAGTTTCTTGCAAATAATACTGTATAAATTAACAGTCTATACTATATTATAAAGCTGAAGAGTTTGTTTGTTTGTTTGGTTGAACGCGCTAATCTCAAAATCTACTGGTTCGAATTGAAAAAATCTTTTTGTGTTGGATAGTCCATTTATCGAGGAAGGCTTAGGCCCATGCGAAGCCGGGCCGGGTCGCTAGTAAAAAATATATTTCGAGGGCTACTCAAGTTCTCAGCAGACACGGGGACTACCGGGACGGTGGTGGGGACGGGGATAAACCGCAAAGTCGAGGCGCGAAAATAGTGGCAATGGCAAGCAAGAATTCATTTGTAAGTATAAATTTAGTATGCGCTCTCGTTCGTCCGTACTCCGTATTTGTGCGCGTATCAAGTAGCTACCGGGCCACGTAGTCGCAGTTTACTGGCTAACGTACCTACCTACGCTCATAGCCAGTCGAAAATCGGGCAGCAAGCAGCAACAAATAAATGCGTTTTATTATCGTTTCATATTTAGACTAATAACTTCGTGTTCCAATAGTTTGTTTTGATCGTGTTAGGTGATACTGTTGATCGAAGGTTAGGTAAGTTAAATGCATACAATTTAATTTATTCATTTTAATTTTTAGTAGTAAGTAAGTACAGTTTATTTGTTTTCGGTGTATGTATGTACGTAAACGTTTTGTAATGAAGGCTTATTTTTAACCCCCGACGTAAAAACGACGGGGTGTTATAAGTTTGACGTGTCTGTGTGTGTGTGTGTGTGTGTGTCTGTCTGTGGCATCGTAGCTCCCGAACGGATCAACCGATTTTGTTTTTGTTTTTTTTGTTTGAAAGGTGAATTAGTCGGGAGTGTTCTTAGCTATGTTTGATGAAAATCGGTCCAAGATGGCCGCCGCTACAAAATAGCTAATCACATATTTTTTCACAATTCCATCAATATGGGTATCAAATGAAAGGGCTTCACTAGTAGAATACTCACTATGATAAATTTCAAGGCCAAGATGACCGGCACCACAAAATGGCGAATTATATATTCCAAACGCATACTCAGGGTGATTGATATCTTTAATATCAAAAAATTAAATTTAAAATTTAAAAAAACCCCCAACGCACAACATAAAAGCGATTATGTAAAAAGTAAAAAATAATACTTTTGTTGAGCCATCAAATGTTTGTTCGTTGAAATGGCGCTATAATGTCGCGGCGGGGTACCGCTTAAGTAAGTCAGTCCCTCAATTTACCAGCATTTCCTACCAATTTGCTTCGATATTATCAAATTTTTGTTGCTAATCTAGTTGTTAATCTTGTTGCAAATCTAGTTACCATCAGTTCGCTATTTTAGATATTTAGTTATTGCTTTAAACTTAGCGGTACCCCGCCGCGACATTATAGCGCCATTTCAACGAACAAACATTTGATGGCTCAACAAAAGTATTATTTTTTACTTTTTACATAATCGCTTTTATGTTGTGCGTTGGGGGTTTTTTTAAATTTTAAATTTAATTTTGTTTAATGTAAACCTATCGTAAATCATTGTTGTTGTCAGGAACTCGGGAACCATAATATATACATAGATAACGCCCCTACTGTCCACGTTGACCGCACGTCATGCGCGCGCTATCGTCAATTAACGATAGGTTGCATCTTGTGTAGAAACAATCAAAACTGTGTCTACGACGCCAACGGCGACGCGGCAACTTCGAGTCCGCCTGTCGTCTTGCATTCGTCATCATGCGGTGCGCGCGGCAGCATGTTACTAGTACATTGTCTGTACATTGCTGCCGCGCGCACCGCGGTCGAGTACCGACCGACTCGTGAGACCCAAACACCTGTTGTATTGTGTAAGCCTGCAATACTTACATGTTGGCCGAGTGCTGTCGAGTGAAGGTCAATACCAACATGTAGATGGTATATTTGCCTTGTCTTGCTATTGCTCAGTGTCACTTGCCTAGTTGGTTGAGTATAGGCAAGCGCCAACTTACAGTCGCTCGCGATCACTTGCCTCACTTCGGAGCGGTGTCAGTTTTTCTCGCGCTCGGCTAATAGTGTTCACATGTTTGTCCGCGTGCTATTATGCGGTTGACGTCCATCGTAGGCACGCGTACAAAAAGTAGCTTTCTACGAATGACGATGTATAGGATGTTTAATAATAATTGTAAGCGCTCATTAAATAAATAGCAGCGGGTGAGATAATTTCGACGTCGTCGTCCATATTGTTTGAATGCACAATAAAAACTGACAGCGCCCAACATGTGGGGGTCTCCTCAAAACTCGTCTATATTGGCCATTTGCATTCAAACTTGCCGAACGTCTAGACAGTAGCGCTTGCCTTGTGTCAAATTCATGGACCGTACAACCCCGCTTAAGAGTTAAGCCTTTTGACTAGGTAACCCGTACATGGGGTAACTCATATCGCAGTATTACCTTTTGTTCGAGTTACATCCTCGAAACCCAGCGAAATGGTTAACACCTTTATTAGGGTAACCACGTGAAGGGGTTAACCCCTTCAAAGACTTAAGCCTTTGAAGATGTTACCTTCACGAAAGGGTTTTATTCGTGTTACTCTGAATTACCTACTACATTTGAACAGCATGTAGGTTATACCTACTTGCACCCGAGCGGCGCCTCATGCCTCATTGCCTTACCTACTATTTTTGTTTAGGTAAGTATTACGAATTTGACAACAAGTGATGACACTAATGGCCAAATACTCATACGCTTACTCAATGTTAAGATGCCATTCTCGTCCTGTCTCTATCACTTTCAGCTGCAGCTCATACGCCCATGAGCAAGCGCTATCACCACACGGTAGGAGTGGCGTACGTGATCGCGGTGCTTGCGCCGATCGCCTTAGCAACAGCGACACAACGCGCTCGGCACGGCGTTGCGATATCGAAGCCGTCTGGCGCCGGGAAGGCGGCGTCGGTGCGCCACGCTCGAACCGTAGTAATCATGTGAAAATACCCTCCTAGAATTATTGAAAGGTTTTCGTTTGAACTGGCTATTATTGTTACGATTGAAAACACTGAGCACTGGGTAACATATGAGATTTTGGCACAATACATTTTACAAAACTCGACAAGTAGTCCACTATGCTTTCGGGAGTTAATTTAGCATTCCTCGTCGGACGTACGAACGTGCATATTCAGCACAGGTAGAATATTTGTCAGACTCGGTACACACAACATTGCACGGAATGTTCGCAATATCGACAGACCGTGGGCACAACGATTTAAACTTAATTTGGAACCTTAAACGGCCTTTTAATTTAACTCAATTTAAAATTGAACCATGTACGCTTGGTGCTAGCCCACTCGCTGAGCCAGGTACGCGCTTCCTTTAAGACAATGACCTACGCGACAAGGGCGTCGCCAGGGGGGGGCAGGTAGGGGCAGCTGCCCCCCCCCCTAGACACTCAAAACAATGTGAAAAAAAATAGTTGAATTGATCAAAAAGTGGAATCTCGCTTGAATTCTTCAAAATTAAAATCTTGCACCTAATTGAATATTTAATTGCTTCTAAATTCTTTTTATCCCAATATCCTTTAATTTGTTGAAAATTCTTTTTAGGTATTAAATATAATAATTTTCTTCACAATTTTTATTTATTATTCTCAGTGGCGTATCTATCGGAAGGCTGGGCGGTGCGATGCATCGGGGCCCCAAGCTTACCTACATACCCCCTGGCCAGCAAACCCCGAACTGACCTAGCAAAAAATTCTTCCACCTTCAGAATATAAATACAAATTCTTTCTATTGTGTTGTGTATGTTCTTGTGTCTAGCCACTTCAAACAATCAGCTATTATGCAATCGATTTTAAATGAATTAACGTGATATTTAATTTTTTTTTTTTTATTTGTAATAAGTATATTATTATTTTATGTCATCTGATAATGACTCCTATACTCTGCCAATGCTTCCTTTAATTTTTCTTCCGCTGATGAAAGTTTCATTTAATTGAAGTTGACACCCTTGGTGACTTTGTACGTCGGAGCTTCAGTCAAAAGAAAGGCTTTTTTATGTTTAATGTCTGCCACATCAATGCTCAAAGTGTTTCAAGTCACTTGACCTGTTTTAGACTATTTCTGATGCACGGTGTGCACATTCATGCACACCGTTCTGATTTCTGAGAGTTGGCTCAAATCTCATCTTCTCTCTACAACCTAATACCCTCTTCCCGGTTTCGTTCTTATCCGTAATGATGTTGTTGCTATGTGTCTTCGTAGCGATTTTCCTTTCAAAATCTTGCTTTTTCTCCTTCATTTTACAGCTGTGCCTCTGCTGAGTAAGTACCTCTTTCTAAAAATCCATATCAAATTTGTTAAAACCCTACTTGGTGTTGTTTATTGTCAGAGCATGGACATTGCGTCAATATGCCCCTTGTTCTCGTAAACTCCTACATATCATCGAGTCTGTTAGTCTATGATCTTCCTTTGCAACCTACTTACTCATTTTATTATCTCAGGGGATGACACGTGGCTCGACTTACTGACGACCTCTCTCTCTCTCCTGTGTCCATTCATGGTCAGTATTCTGCACCTGGCTTTTCCAACCATGACCTTATTTTCCTCTAGCATGCTCTAAAACAAAACCTAAACCGGTTCGTAAAGGTCTGTACACGCGTTGTTTGGCGTTCTTGGAGCCCCTTTATACTAGCGGTTGTCCAGCCTACGTTGTCAAACCTACGCTAAACAACCGCTACGCCTACGGTCGATACCGATGCGCATACGTTAATCGAACGCCTACGCGTTGATGGATGTATGATTGATGAGATGAGATGATGATTGGATGAACGTATGCACAGCGCAGCGTAGAAACGCCGGCACAACACGTCGCACCGAGATCTCACACAATCTCGTTGTCGTTTCGGTATACTATATAATACCGCCGACGTCTGCGCCGCGCTAGCGCAGCGTTCAATTATCTGCAGAGGAAACGCCGATGCCACGGCGTCGGCGCTGCACATGCGGTCATCGAAGGCCTACGCTGGATAAACGCTAGTGTGAAGGGACCCTTAGTACAAGCGCCGCCGTTAGGGGTAAGACACTCACTTCCGGCAAGGCATCATGTGCTTTTGACTGTATTTAAAATTCATGCTATTCCCATCCTCCATGTATCAACTTGCCCCCCCCTGGGCCATCGGCTGGCGACGCCCTAGCTACGCGAGCAAGACATTCACCATCCTCCCAATGATTATAATGCGATACAACTTCATCATCGCACCCCGTGTAGACATCATAAACATTCAAATCAATATCGGAGACAAAACATTGGTTTGATCTCACCGTGATTATCATTATAGCGTCTAGAAAGCATTCAGCTATGCTTTTGGCGTCGTTATGCGTCGGCAGCGGTGTGGCGGCAAAGCCTCTTCAAAATCTCATCCAACTTGTCAGGTGGCGAGGGAGTTCGTAACGTACGAACCTTTCCTCTTGTAATTAACCTCCAAAACCACTGCAATAGAACACCGTAACCAAAACACTTCTAAACTTCAAATTAATAGAATCGGAGATGGCATTCTAGCGGCGGTATGCTATTACGAATTGACAGTTATTTT
Source organism: Charanyca ferruginea (assembly GCA_947361185.1). NCBI lineage: Eukaryota > Metazoa > Arthropoda > Insecta > Lepidoptera > Noctuidae > Charanyca > Charanyca ferruginea. Next base: position 10,074,930 of record OX376059.1, on the reverse strand, counting down.
CATTAATGGCAGTCAATCGCGACATAATAATGCCCAACACATTTTCACGGAAACATGAGGGTAGAATCGAGACCCACATGGACGACTAATCGAGTTGACCGTACGTGACCTAGACACTTCACGTGAACCATGATTGTCACCACCACACGAGCAACTGTGGCGCGAATATGAACTAGTTCTGCTACGGCGAAACCACGAACGAGTTCTGTTCTGGTGAGACTGCGAACGAGTTCTATCACAAGCCAGCCTGTTTCATTATGAGGCGATCGTGGACCATGCGTTTGTCGTGGTTCACTGCGATGGCTGCACTCAGCGACAGAGCGAAGGTGGTCCCAGCTTTTTACGTGGCATTGTTATTTAAAACTAACGGCTGATTGTGTAGGTATCAAGGCTAATTGTGAGCAAATAAGTTCAGATCCCACTTCTGATATAAGAAACCAGAAGGGGAAAACATTAAAAAAAGACAAGTATAATCAACATAAGACTAATTTATTCCAAAATAGACTTAGTTCTAACAATATTCCAATCAATAATCAAGACTCGAGCGAACACAAGCATCCGTTAGCATATAGCAAGAAACACACAAGTACACAATATATGGAACGAACTCACTGTAAAGTAGTTTAGGTACCAAACCCTTTCTGTATGACGACTCAGCAACAAGTGAAATTCAAACTGGTCGAGCGCGCGCTTTTGTAAAACTCAGGTACCCTCACTACCAAAAAATAATAAAATGCCTAACAATATAAATATATTTTTATGAAAAACATTTCATTGAAATGTTTGTGTTATGTCGATCACGTGACTGCTCCCGGGATCCCAGGATCGACCTTCCTTCCATAATCCCGAAATTCCGGGATTGCAATAATGGGCTGGGATTATATTCCCTAACTGTGTAAAGCCCACACTTAAACAAAACTCTGATAAATTGCTTTACTTCCGTAGTTCCGTCTGAGTTCCAAATTAAATGACGAACGATGAAGATAAACAAGTAGGTATAGACACAAATAAAGAAATATTAAAATTTTTTGCATGTGCGACAAGATCATGCAAAATTGAACTATAAATTCATATGAACAATAATTATAATTCCATGTTTACAAGGCGCTCGGTACATGCAACAATGGCGCCGCCGGGCGGTAAGATGTCACGCGCAGTCGTGGTTATGCAATTTTCAAACTACTGTCGATTACAAAGAGTGCATATTACACTGTCTTGGGTTGGAATGGCTTACCCAGTTACAGTGTTACAGGTTATTGAAATGGTAACCTGTTCGGAAGGGGTTACATTGCACCCGTTCGAGTGTGTAACATATTTCATAGGGTTTTTCTTTTAAGTACTTAAAAACACCCCTTCAAAAACCCTTTCAACGAGTATCCGGCCGGTCCCTGGTCAATTTGTCTAGGCTCGCGTTGGTCTAAACTCGGCCAACATGTATTGCAGGCTTTACAAAATTTTAGTTAAGTAGGTATAGACATTTGGTAAAATGTTTAAAATACATAATCATTCTCTGACAACTCTCTGTATAAATATTTCTTTCGATGTATGGATGAAGTCATCAAGTCAGTACATTCTTCGCCTGTTTCGTCGTCTTCTAATAAAGTTGTACGCTATAATGACATCATCATCATCACTTGACATTTTTCCAATGAAAAGACATGCATCGCGATGCTATTTGAAAAAATAACTGAGACGTTTTCTGTGATTGACGATTAAGTACATGACGATAGCGTGGACATAACAAAAATGCAAATTAGGTACGCCTATCGTCATTTGTATGTTGCATGCATTCGTCAAATGATGCGCCCGTGGACAAAGACCCTTAGTGCTAATGCTGACGTAAGAACATTTTTGTCAGTTAGTTTTTGTATGGTAGCCATGGCTACCATAAGTACAAAAACTAACTGACAAAAACTGACCATGGTAGGCAGGTGCCTAACTAATTATTTTCATTAGGCGGGTTGAACATATTTATATAAGGTGCTATAAAAATATCTGCCACGGCTTTAATGGGAGGTAGTATTGTGTTTAAAGATTACAATAGTGAAGAACTTTCGTACCCCAGAATAGTTAATTTAATTTGAGAAAATAAAGTAGTTTAATAAACATTGACTCTACTCTGCATAACGCGTTTCACAAATTACGCGCGATGTGTCGCTTCGTCAATGAAAACAACTGCTATCTCTTTCTATCTGTTCTGTGAATGAAAACTGAAATCAGCTCATTAGTTTGTCACTATCTAACCTACTAGGTACACAATAATACGCAGGGAAAAAAGTGTTTTAAAAGTGCAATTACTTACCAGCTACCGCATTCTTCCAAAAAACTGACGTAGGTAAATAAGATAATAAACTTCCCATCACACTTAAAACAGGCTTTGGACTGACAAGTTAGTGTAAGAATCGCATTTTTTTTCTTATCATTTTTAAACAGTAGGTGCTTAGATTAATACTTAGGTATCAAATAACGATAAATTGCAGTAACTTGGCGTTGCCTTCGCCTTCGCGTTGCACACAAATGTAGGCACGCTTACGTACATGTCTCTTCACTTTATTGAATGTGTCCGTTTCACTTTTTACTTGCCTAAATGCGCGTTTGATGCGCCTTTTTAGTTCTTCCACACTTTTAATAATGTATGATGACTCACTCGCACACCAAACCTCTACTGGTATAAGTTTACTGCATGCGCAGTTATGGAGTTACACTCGCGGTAGCACAACACCATTTCAAGATATGCTTGTTTGGAATACCGTCGTCTGGGAGGCATTTTTAAAGGAAGCGCGAGCGATTATCCCGTCGCTAACCGCTAATTAAAACTAACTTCCGAGCGGGCGGGGGGCGACCGGGCGACTGGCGAGCGGGCGGTCGGCTGGCGCGTGCGACGAACGGGGTAGTGCGGGTCAGGGTGGGGGCGTAATGATAAGAATGGCAACAGTGTATGAACGGCGCCGGCGTTTTGCGAAACGATTGAATTGTACCTATTCGGAGCGGTGCGGCAACAGCAAGTCTACGTGATGGTTTTATGCGAATAAATCAATTCAAATTTATACGTACAATTTTTTGTATGAAAAAAAATATGACAAATGATCAATAATTTATCTTTACTATTGTAATCTATAAACACAATACTGTCTCCCATTGCAGCCGTGGCAGATATTTTTATAGCACCTTATATAAGTGTCAACGGTTTTCCTCACTTAAGTAGAGATTAGGTATTTTCTTTCAAGCGTATCGGACTTGAATGGAGATTAGTCATGAGCTCTAGGAGTAATATCACAAGTCCTCCTACTCCTATTTGAGATCTCGAGTGATAAGGTTAATTATGCGGACTAAGGAAGCTATACTCACGATCTGCGAGACGTATGCGGATATGCTCGGCCTTAAATACACTAAACAAAAAGGTAAGGTCTTAGTGACTGTTTACGGTATCTGAACAACAGCCCCGACGTCGTGTATCTCCGGTATATCTCAATGACGTAGTACAAGTACTTACTTGATGTGGTAGACAATTTTAAGTACCTAGTCTATCATATCATGTTGTTAACAGTGACCTACTGGGTGATAGCGACATAGAGAGAAAGCGCAGGGCGCTGGCGGTGAGGAGCAATATGCTCGCCCGTAGGTTCGCTCGGCAGGCGACAAAGTGAGTTTATTTAATGGGCCTACCTAGCCGTAAACAGTTACGGCTAGCAATCATTTTCGCTAATATTTTCGCACTGTACGAATTTAATGTTTTATCCAGTGAGTAATTATCAAATAGCAAACAAAAACGACGTTCAAGTGAACGTCGTTTTTGTTTGCTATTTGAAATAGACGCCAAATTATGGATATAAGACCTTATCTGTAAAAATAGAGAGGTTTTATTCGGCAAATTAAGTGATAATTACTCACTGGATAAAACTTATTAAATTCGTACAGTTTCCACCAAATATTCATACTAGGTAATGCAACTTCCAAATTGCCTTGACATTAGGTGATTGACCTTTCGAAAATTTCTGACAATTCGACAAATATGTCCACTCTTCATGACAATTTAGTGTTCACAACTTTGACAACTTTTTCCGCACAAATTGTCACCTGTCGCCTGTCAAGAGAAACTGTTTATTAAACAGAAATATGTCAAATTGTCACGACAAGTCGACATATTTGTAAATTTTCCACCGTGACAGATTTGTCAGTATAATCTTTATTAAACAAAAAAATATCAGATTATCACCTGTCGGCTGTCATTGTCGCGTTTAGGTATTAAATAGGCCCCCGGTCTGAAATATAGATATTTTATTTATTATTATTATAGTTTCTATCAAAGAATAATAAAACCTCCCACTTTTCAAACAGGTACGTAATGTTGCTGCTGATACTCGTCTCAATCACAAAACAACGACTTGCGGACGCCAATCTTATTGCCGAGTAAAGCCTGCCCACATGCCAATACTTAAATAACTTTTGTGGGCTATTCTCGTTACTTGGAATAAACGTCGCTTTTAAGATCTTTCTCAAGACCTCCATGTAACTTGGTTTTGTACAAACTTGATTGAAAAAGAGTATCCATGATGTGTCTTGTTCGTTCTTCTTTATAGAAACCTTCCCAGGTTTTGGAAGAGGCAACTAGCTTCAACTTTCTGATTAACTGGCCCACTCCTTGATAATTGAAAATTGCCTGTAATTAATGTTTTAATTAAAATATTAACTTATAAATTACTTACAGAAAGATAGGTATCCAGATGCTAAAAATATTCATAAGTTAAATAAAATTACCTAAATTGTTACAGCAACATGACAAATTCGGGCCGTCGGCATCGAGGTCGACATTTGATTCAGAAAACATTGGAAGAAATTTTCCAAGAAGTGAATAGAAGACATGTGCGAATTAAAAGAAAAGACAGAAAGGACAATAACTCTATACTTTACAAAGTGCTTCAAGAATTGTTGAAGATTATGCGTGAATGTGACAGTTTATTCGACAGTATGAACCCCAGATTAGAATATTTAGGTAGCTACTTTGATGGGATGCGCGTGGGACAACCAAATGAATACGACATTAATGTTATTCTGACCATGCATATCAATTACAATAAAATTCGTTTAGACGCTCGTGAAACTCAGAACGGTTACACAAGTATTATAATGCCAGAAGAATTCCGCCGACTGTCGAAAACTCCTGCCACTGCTATGAAAGGTTTCAAAAAGACTGAATTTTGGTGTGACAGATCTTACCGCCTATCAGTTACAGGCTTTCGATCCTGGATGCAGGGTGTTGTAGATGCTGCCCTAAATAAATTACCACTTGAAGAAGGTAAACGAATTTTAAAAGTTAAAGATCAATATTTTAGTATCCTATATAAGATGTCGGGTCCGGCTAATACGATAACAATATGTATTGAAAATGATTACGTCATTGATGTCGATTTGGTTCCAACGTTATCCTTTGCGCTACTAAAAAAACCTATTTGTTCAAAAATAGATTTTGAGAAAGTTAAACAGACAAACATCATTGACTATTTTGCAGTGCCAAAACCTAGCGACAATGATTTTAGTTGGAGATTAGCTTTTCCGTATCAGGAACGATATTATACGGATAATAAGAACAATTTAAAAAGCGCTTTAAAACTTATGAAGTTATTTCGCGATATTCAAGGATTTAACAAATTGGCTAGCTATTTTATAAAAACGTTATTTTTATGGGAAATTACAGAAAAAGACGACATTGAATTCTGGAAAAAAAGTTCTTTGACATGTTTAGTACTTTATATGTTAAACAAATTGAGAGATTGTTTGGCAATTGCAACTATAAAAAATTTTTGGTGCGCCGATCATAATCTTCTCGAGAAAATTAAAAGGGAAACGTGTCAAAATTGGAGTAACCGAGTATCTAATATAATCAATGCCATAGAACGAAATAAATTAACGCGTCCAGATATCGTATTAAAATACTTTACAAAACAAACGCCTCTAAAATAAATGATAAAGAATTATAAATTCGACGAATAATGCAGTGTTCTATTGTTTTACGATTTGACACGATCTCCTTAGCCTATTTTAGTAGATATTTCGGATTAGATAGATTATAACAGCCGGCTAATATAAGTACTGTAATCACAGCGATTTCGGTACCGGCAACTTTTACTTGTATTCTTCGAATTACGTGCTCACTCTGTGAGCAGACAATTATTGCTCTCATACTTATGAGCCAGGTTGCATTTTCTATAAGTACAGTACCTACGTACTTTTATTAGCTGATATAATCTATCCAAATCTCATTAAGACTTGTATGTAAGTAATGTAATATTCTAGGCATGTACGAAATATATAATAAGTAAATAAACAATTTGTAAACGAATATTCTTTTAGAAGCTATAATACCCGGTGTCTGGTAGAGGGTACCTAGGTAAGCAGATTCGGATGGATACGAATCCGCGAACCCACATCATTCACTCTAGATATACCAACAGTGTGATTCTTTCCGAAGCCGAATTGAGAGGCCAGCACAAAAAGCTATCCCTAACTTTCAAATTGTTCTAATATTGAACATGAACCTTATTAGTTTGTAATAAAATTGAAACTTTCAAAGAAATTTGACAGGTCGGGGTAGCTTGATGTGCTGGTCTAAGTACATTCAACGCAATAGGGTATTTTTCTCTTTAAGAGAAAAATCTATAAATATGTTATTGAGATAGTTTAGGCAAAAAACAGTCGGAAAATGTTAATTCATAAAATTACAAAATCAAAGTTTTCAGTTTTTTTTAATCTGTTTTAAAACACCATGAAATAGTAGCCGCCATGTTATTACGCCGTACGGCTGTCTAAACAAAAAAAGTGTCAACTGTCAGCACAAAGTATGTAAGGCTGCGTCGCGCCCGAGCAGCGAGACCACTCAGAACAAAACGCCATTTTTCGCACGCACACATGACATTGCGTTTATAGGCATTCTCAAGACTATTCTCAGACTTAAGTCTCGATCTCGACTGTCACGTGTTGTCAAAATGAATAAATGTTGTAATTGACATTTCATGACGAATAGGATTTTGTTTTTATAAAAAAATTGCAGAGTTCCAACCAGTGTCAATAAAATGTTATATTGTCACAAATCAAATCTACAGAGTCAATACAGTAGCAGCCCTAGTGAGTCTGGCAAGTTTAGGTAATCCGTAATTATTTTTGAAGATGGCGGGAGCGGTCCGTCTCTGTACCCTTTAAATTGTGTGCTGTCAGTCAACAAATTGGCGTATATATTATAGGCCTTGTACTTTTATTGTTTTCGTAACCAACATATTTTTTTAATTATTACACCTATTACAAATTAACATTTATATTATTTTTAAATTATATAAAATTATCATTATCAGTGCATTTGTTACACAGCGAACTGACGTCATTTCCGCAAAGCAATATGGCGTCCATTACAAGGAGTATTCGTCAAACTACGACTACGCTGGAATAGAGTGAGACGCAAGTGGAACGACAGTGATTTATTCTGATAAATGGTAATAGTAATCATAGTTACATTATTACTTTCCAATACACACTTGAACGTTATTTCAAAGTTATACCTACTATTCCTATTAAAAAAAAAATAATGTCTCCCGACCTAATTTCGGTCAAGGTGGCCAATCTCAAAGAAGACTAACTAAGTACGCTGGAAATATTATAGTGCACAGGTGTGTACGTACTGTAGAGAGGTTTTATGTTAGAGACGCTTTACGTAGTAAAACTAAAATTATTGGTCTATGGTTAGAACACTCTGGATGATACTTCTAGAAAGATAGGTCATTGGAATATATTTGAATGATTTATTTATTTTCAGCCTGTATTGTCCCACTGCAGGGCAAAGGCCTCCCTTTCTTCTTTCCAACCCTCTCTGTCCAAAGCTTTTGCCCTGCAGTGGGACAATACAGGCTGAAAATAAATAAATCATTCAAATATATTCCAATGACCTATCTTTCTAGAAGTATCATCCAGAGTGTTCTAACCATAGACCAATAATTAAGGCCTCTCTTTCTTCTTTCCAACCCTCTCTGTCCAAAGCTAGTGTGGATCAATCCCTCCTGTAAGCGTCAAGCTCAGCCCGCCATCTTCGCCTAGGTCTACCTCGATGTCGCTGGACGTTTTCCGGGACCCACATTGTGGTTGCTTTAGCCCATGATATTATTATGTTCGACATGCGGACGATGTGGCCGGCCCAGTACCACTTAAGCTTGGCTGCTTTTTGAGTGACGTCGGCGATCCGTTTCCTGGAACGCAGCTCCGCATTCCTAACGCGGTCCGTTAATCTTACTCCCAGGATGCTGCGCTCCATCGCTCGCTGGCAAACCTCGAGCCTGGACCTCAGCTGAACAGTTAAAGACCAGGTTTGAGCGCCGTATGTAAGGATAGGCAGAATGTACATGTCCATTAACTTGCGTTTATGGCAAATTGGAAGGTCTCCTTTCATGAGAGCCTTCATCGACCAATAGCTCTTCCAGGCGTTTTCGGTGCGTCTAGCAACTTCTTTTTCCTGTCTCGCCTGGAATGAGACTATTTGGCATAGGTAGATGTACTCTGGAACTTATGCAATCTGCACAATTTCCACATACAGTTCCGTTGGGCGCTGTTAGTCATGAGTTTGGTCTTCGCCATGTTCATCCGAAGTCCAATCTCGAGGCTCGCCTTATTTAGGTCACTCAACATTTCACCTAATTCAACTGCCGAAGATGAAAATAGTACGATATCGTCGGCGAAACGCAGGTTGGTCAGTCTTCTTTCGCCGACAATAACGCCTTTATCTGCCCAAGCATCAGATAGGGTTTTAAAAACCTCTTCAAGGGTGGCAGTGAACAGCTTAGGGGACAATGGGTCTCCTTGTTTGACACCTCTCTGAATGGGGAAGGATGGTCCTGTGGTGGTAGTTTTTATTGCTGCAGTGCTATTTAGGTATATCGCTCTTAGCAAATTGACAAAGGTGGTATCTATATTTTGATCGAGAAGCGCCTTAAATAGTGAGTCGTGGTGGATGCTGTCGAAAGCCTTGGCGTAATCAACGAAAGCCAGATATAAAGGAGTTTTAAACTCTGTACACTTCTCGATTATTTGGTTTAGGGATTGTAGGTGGTCGGTGGTGGAGAGGCCTCGTCGGAACCCTGCTTGTTCAGGTGGCTGTTGGGAGTCAAGTTGAGTCGAAATACGGTTCTCGATTATTTTAATAAATGTCTTGTATAGGTGAGATACGAGACTGATAGGGCGATAGTTGCCGATTTCAGTTTTATCGCCTTTTTATGTAGTAGAATGATGGTGGAATGGCTAAATTGAGAGGGAAATGAACCAGTTTGCAATATTAAATTAAATAAGTTCGTAATGTGTGGAAGTAATGCATGCTCTCCAATTTTAAGAGCTTCAGTCGAAATGTTATCTTCTCCGGGGCTTCTGTTATATTTAAGGCTGCGCAAGGCGCAGTGAACTTCAAATCCAGTAATATGAGGTGAAATTGGAGCTAAATGTTGTGAGAAGAAAGCATCAGTGTGGGATTGGTAGGAGAGACTGCGCCTTCAGCAGAATACAGAGTTATATAAAATTCTGTGCAGATGTTCAGAACTTTGTCTTTTTCAGTATGTATGATACCTGCATGGTCTTTGATTTTGGTGATGGTGGATCGACCTTTTTCTGTTCCTCTTATAGCCAATTTTAGGGATCTGTTGTTTTCCAGAGCAACTTGCACCAGCTTGTCGTTGAAGTGCCGCACATCTTGACGGATGCACATTTTTACCTGCCTATCGATTGCTCTAAACTCTGGGGTATTGAAAAGAAGGTTTTGTCTTTCTTCTATTAGTTTTAAAGTGACGTCGCTCAGCTTGAGTATTTTTTTCTTTGAGGGTTTAACTTTTAAACTGGCATTTTTTATACTTGATGTGATATTTTTTTGAAGTTGTTCAATATCATCTAAGTCTGTGGTTTTTAGTGAATTAAAGCTATTTTTAAGTTTTAGATTTAATTTTTCGCTATTAATAATTAAAGAAGTTTTGTCTGGTTGTTTTATGCTATTCGTAATTATTTGGGTTCTATGAATTTTATGATCAAAGACCGCCACCACTCTTAGTGGGCGAAGGTCAGAAGAGTATCAAATTTTGATTAAAATTTGAAATTGGTTATAAATTGCTTACTAGAAGATAGGCAGAAATCAATTTCATTCTTCGTTACTCCATCGGGAGAGAACCACGTCCAGCGGCGTTGAGGTTTTTTTGTAAAAAAAAGCTGTTACTAATGCTCAAACTTTGCCCGAAGGCAAATTGTAATAGACGCTCGCCACGTTTATTCCTTTTCCCAACCCGTGAAGCCCTACAATACTTTTGTTATCGTTGTGTTCTCCACTGCCAAGTTTGGCATTGAAGTCTCCTAGTTTCATAGTCCAAGTTCCTCTATGGTCGTCACATGCTTTATTCAGGAGGTCGTAAAACTCCTCCACTTCCTAGTCTGGGTGTGATGACGTAGGAGCACAGACTTGTACGATGGTCAGAGTTTTCTTGTCCATGATTCGAAACTTCAATAGAGCTATTCTGTCGGAATATGCAATGAATTCTATAATATTAGATTTCCATCGCCTGGCTACCAAGAATCCAACACCAGACTGTCCTCCACAATCACCGTTATAGTAGAAAACGTTATCATTACGCTCTAAATAGTGTCTTCGCCTTCTCTTCTTACCTCCGAGAGGCCTACAATGTCCCAGTTAATATAGTTTAGGGCATTTTCGAGTTAAATTAGCCGTTCTTCGGTTCTTAAGGTGCGGACATTGTACGTTAATATATTTAGTTTATCGGAGTCCTTATGGCTAGCGTGTTTCATTTGACAGTTGGGGACACCCGCCCGGAGATTCTCACCCTTGGCTCCAGGGAGTTCTGGCATACTGTCAATAGCTTCACCCCGGGAGCCGCCGGGCACTTAGGGATCGTTTGTTGTGTTGTCCATGAAGAAAGGGGTTTAGACAAGAGAGCTCACCACGCTTGTCAAATGCGGGTTGGCGAGCGCGCAGTAAGCCTACTAACTTGGCTTGTGTGGGTGCCGCCGTTGGTTTATGAAATACTCTTCCGCCGCCACCCTGAGCTAACATCCTGCACTGATGCTAACTATATCCGACTAGAAACCTCGTGTGAACATTCACGTTTTGAGCCTTTTAGTTTGTAAATAAAATGGTTATCCCGCCATTTTGTGTCGGTCGTCAGAGTGTGAATTATTTAGAATATAGTTTTTGTACTATGACAGAGACTGTCAGGCCACCCGCCGTCAGGCACGGTCATGTATTTCCTCTAAGTAATATTTTATCTCTAATATAGAGTTCTAACAGTTTATCGCGTCTCATTTATCGTATATAGACATCCCGCCCTTTATAGTACACTGCACTCTCTCTTCCCTAACTCTCATAGTCCGATGGGACTGCAATCCGACACGACCGGAGAGAGATCAGGCTGGGGATCAACGGCTTTTACGTGCTTTCCGAGACACGAGTGTGTTACACCGCCAACTTCCTCATACTACGCTCACATTTCGACTCATCACGGTCGAATCGCCAGTTGTACATAATAATATGAGGGTCCGACGGACACAGAACCTACATGTAGACATTTAGTAAAGCTGAATGCATATTATCCAGATCCAAATCCGAAGTTTCTACGAACCGAGCTAGGTAGGATCTCTCGTTTCTGGAACATAAATAAAAAAATATTGTCAAGTAGGTACATGCAAGCTGCTGTTGACTAAACAATCAACAGCTAATGGTATCAGTTGACTTGCCTTCGTTTAATTTTGACAAATCAATGTGCTGGGTGTCGTTTCGGCCCCGGTTTCTCACACGTCCAATAGGAGCAACTTACGCGCGCTTGACAAATTGTCACATTTATTTTAAATTTATTTTTCGAGAAACGTTTCCTTTGCATCTACTCTGTTGGCGCCTGTTCAGAATTGGCGATCATGGACGATTTCCTACGAGCACGATTGTGTGAGGGCAGGGCTTACTCTTCCGTAGTCCCCGATCATCGTTTATGCTCGCCACTTATGATCGCGGCGAGCTTTCAGGATGGGAGGCAGTTGCATCTTTCTGCGAGAACGTAATCTCGCAGAAGGAAGCGGCGGAGCGGGTCAGGGAGGCAGACTCGCTCGCTGACCCGTTTCGTCACAGGAGCGCAGGACGGCGCAGGCAGCGATACGCCGACTTGATGCCGCCATAACAGGGGTCAGCGGATAATAGATCGGGGACTGTCTCGTCTACGCTGCACGATCCCTGAAGTTGTGGTGATGTCCCAGTGCATCCGGACATTGCTAAAGGAGGTGGGAGCCCGGAGGCGGGCGGAGAAGAGGGAGCACTGAAGTGGGTCACGCTGGATGGGTCGCGAAAGTTATGCGTAGCAGTTCTCGCGGCCCAACCACTAAGGCGAAAGTAGGTGCACACAGCACAGGCAGAGTTTTTAGTGGGTGCAAGCCCTACACAACCACGTCGTCTCCCCGGAAGGCGTTGTAGGTATTATGCGTTAGGCATAATCTCCGCTTAAAAAAAAAAGGTACGTGTGATTTGGGAAAACTTTAGACACCGAAAGGCATGATGCTTTGTGATAGTGTAAGCGGCTGAACTTAACCGCGTTGCAAAAGATGTGTAGTGAGGACCCCACTGCAGCTTGGTGTCAATCGTAGGCAATTCCCAAGAAAAGAGCTTTTTCAATGAACTCTACTAACTACGTCCCTATTCAATACAATGCCTACTTCTTACATCTGGTAAATCGAATCTTATGCTTCTCATTTTGTACTAAATTATTTGCAATAAACGGTTAAAGTATTACGGTTATTAACGTCATCAAGGTGCTGTGCCCGTTTATTCACTTTAAAAATCAGTGAAGTAACATCAGCAAATAACACCATTTGTGGTTGGGTTTTCAGTAAAGGAGGTAAATCCATCATTTAAAAAATAACTTTTAATTCGCAAGTCGGCGGCTTTGGTTTTGCGTGTTGTTTTGTATTGCCACCGACTTGCGAATTGATAGTTATTTTTTACTTTTTGAAGGCGGTGGTCTTTTTTGTAAAAAAAAATTTTTTTCGCTTTTGTTGCCTACTTCTCATCATAGAAATTAATTACGAAACGGTGATACCAAAAAAAAATCTGTCGTCCCTTAATTTTCAACCCTTAGGGGTGGAATATTTTCTTGAAATTAATATGGGACCAAATTTGAGGTATATACTATCAATTTAAAAAAGAATCATCGAAATCGGAATACACTGAAAAAAGTTATGCGTGGTCAAATATAAAAACAATTATTAAAAAAAAAAATGTTCTTAAAATGAAAACTACTAGGCCAAACAATATTAAAATTTTATGGGACCAAATGGCAACTATTCCGCATCAAACAAAAGAAGAATCACGTAAATCCTGCGTAAATTGGATCAAGAGTAATCGATGTATTATCGTGGTCACATTCGCCTGACCATCACTAAGTTCATTTTTGCTTGCACTCAAAAGATGGAAGCGCTCTCTACCCCGCCCCGTTGACTTCCCAGGCGCCAAGGGATTTTTTTTATAACTGAGCAGGCGGGAAAGTCCACGATAGTACATACATAAAAAAAAACCAACCGAATTGAGAACCTCCTCCTTTTTGAAGTCGGTTAAAAAAGCCAAGAGATCAAGAGTGAATAGGTTACTTCTAGGCAAGCGTGCTCCATCTTAGACCGCATCATCACTTCCCATCAGGTGAGAAACGTATGCCTATCAATAGATAAAAAAAAAGACAACCGCCTTCCAAAACCAAAAAGTGAAAAATAACAAAACAGAACACACATTACTAGTTTCGGAAGTCGGTGGCTTGGCCGTTCTATTAGTTGTTTTGTATTGCCACCGACTTCTGAAACTAAAGTCATGTGATCTGTTTAAAAGTTATTTTTCACTTTTCACTTTTTGGTTTTTAAGGCGGTTGTCTTTTTTGTAAAAAAGCTTTAATTTATTTTCCGCTTTTTAGTACCTCCATCTCATCCAAATCCATTAAGAAACGGCAACATAGGTAAAGCAGATATTGAAAGTACTCCAAAGATTGAAGAAAGAAGAAATTAAAACGTAGTGTATGTATTTTTTTTTTGGGATTTTGTTGTTTTCTTTAAATGTGCTGAATCAATTTCGATTAAATTTATATGGGACCACCCCTGAGACATCTCACATCCATAAAAAAAGAATTTTCAAAATCGGTTTACATTTGCCGAAGAAATCGCGTACCTAACAAATATACAAAAAAAATACAATCGAATTGAGAACCTCCTTCATTTTGAAGTCGGTTGAAAAGAAGATCAGAAATGTGCCCTGCGGCAAGGGCGTCGCCAAGGGGGGGCGGTAAGGGCAGCTGCCCCCCCCTAGAGATTCCAAAAGGTTTATGTGCCTTTGACTGTATTTAAAATTCATACTTTTCCTATCCACCAAATATCAATTTGCCCCCCCCTAGGCCATCAGCTGGCGAGTCCTGGCGACGCCCTTGCCCTGCGGTATCCCCTTCTTCTCTCTCTCTTCTTTACTTTTACAACTTAACGAATTTAAACCGTTTATTTGAACTTGCCGCAGTCCTAATTATGATTTTACTAAGAGTGAAGGCCTACCTAGGTTACCGAGCCCGTAATGCTTGAGCTTTGATTTACGAAATCAAATGATTTGGAGAGGTCGATAAAAGTTAAGGGTAAGGTCAGGTGGGGATAGTGCGTCTATGGGGCTAGTGCATCTAGCATCAATATCTCAAATGTTTTTGCATGTAATTGAGAATATCGCCATCTAACGATAAAAATCTTTTAATAAATAGTATACCAAAATCAATTTTTAGATGGCAATTTTTCTCTAAAGTTACTGTTAGAAGCCATATATTTGCAATGACATTTTATCCTCAGACCAATAAAAAAGTAAATAAAAAAGTTTTTATTGGTCTGAGATTTTATCTTGACATACAAGTTTGACACGTGGTGGAAAAAGGCTTTATCTCAGAAAATATTGCAGTTATAATGAAATAGATAAGGTAAGTGCGTTGCGGTTATATCTTCCTACTTAATTATTGTCAAAAGTGACTAGTACCTAGTTACCTACCTACATAGACATAATCTAAGTATAGCCTATTGAGGGAAGTGCGCCTAGCTGATTCGGGGTAAGTGCGATTGCAGACGCACTTGGCCCAAATCATAGATCACCTTTTTGCTAATGGTTGTACTTTACGAAAAGTTTAATTTGGTTTCAGAATTTTCTATACTCATGGTCATAATTATATAAGAAAAAAAGTAAAGCCCTCGTGGAATAAAAACCTTTACAACTGGCAATAGAATCAGTTATTCCAAAACAATGTTAAAATTATCAGGCAGCAGCTATATTTGAAATACTAAGGACAACCATTTTGGATCATTTACATGGTCGAAGGGGCCAAACAATGATATTATATTTATTAGAAAATCATTGGGGCCAAAAGTCTAGTACCTACTCATGAAAGACCGCCAGTACCTATTGACCATCGAACTAGAAAGAAAATTAACTGACTATTATGTCATGGAACTTCACGGATTCGGTTTGTCACTACAAAAAGTATAAGTATGTAACTAGTGCAATTATTGCAAGTTTTTAGACTGAATTTGACTCATGCATTTTTAAAATTAAATATTTTTCAAAAAGTTATAACTAGTGTAAATTAAGAAAGAAAAAACACTTTTTCAAAATGTTGATTACCACTGATGCAAAAAGTGGGTCCACAGTGGGTCGCACTTGCCCCATTTTATTAGTTTATCGTAAATATTTCTACAGCTATGTTTATTTTGCTATATTTATTTGTATCACATGTCTAGTTTCACAAAATCAATCTTAAAAAAGACTTTAAAACGTGAAACAACGTCTTTACTGTTGTTTTCTTTCGCGTAGATGCACTTACCCCGTTTTGCTGGGAAAGTACTTCTAAATCCCAAGTTTAAAAAAAAGTTAAATATACTGGAATGTAAAGGTTTTTTATGAAAAATAACATACGTTTCATATCCCTAAATAAATAAATTATGCATGTTTATTTTTATAGACCGCGTGAGTGGACAAGCTAAAGAAATATTAAGTTGCACTTGAAGAAATAACGCACTTACTCCGCCACCTTATTGTCCTAACGATAAATGAGTCATATTAATACATTTACGAATATAAATAAAAACTGGTTCATGACCTTAAGACTACCCACTGCTTACCCCATACCTTGTTTTATTTTACAGTACCTGCTTGTAAGTAAAAAGTAACAATATAAATAAAAGTACCTATCAAAGAAACTAATGCGGAGCTGTATGACAAGTGGTACATCTCTATTTGTTTCATGGCTCTACAGCACAAAATATAGAGGCAGCCTTACGTACCTACTTTGTGTCTACAGCTTCAATGTTCTATGATGGCGTCATCCGTTGACTTCATATCTTAGAGGATTTATCAAACTCTAGGTCGAAGCTTCATATCTAAAAAAAATTAGTCTGGCGCTCGGAGCAAAATTCAATTCTAATTACTATGATGGATGTCGTCTCGTCCAAAGAGTATAGCAATTATAAAGATGTCGTCTATGGTCTTTCTTTTTCTTTCACTTCTATCATTTTCTCTTAACCTATACCCATACGTATTGCCACATGGCCACACCCATACACCCATGCATAAGACGATAGGTAGGTACAGTACGACCTCTGACGACTTCTATTACCTACTATTTCGTCATAGTTCGTTTCGCTGAGGCGGCTGAAGGCACTGACAACCAAGAAGTTTATAGATAAAAGTGGAGGCAACACTCTAAACACCTAAGTGAAACCAACTGTGGGCAGACGCTCTCTTTCTAAAGAGATAAGATAAAGAAAACACATATCACTGTCTCGTTCTTATGTATTCAGAAAGAGAGCATCAACCCACAGTTGGTTTCTGTTAGGTTTGTAGAGTGTTGCCTCCACTTTTATCTTTATGCTTCTTGCTAACAACTAACTGTCTACTATTCAATGTACTCTGTGCTAACTGTTTTGTAGAGATGGGAATATAATTATCGACAAGGATTGGTAAACAATAATAGCAACTATTTATTTCCGGATCTGCACCTTAGAGATTTTTTTTATGCTCGAAGATCTGCACCCATCTGGAGAACGAAATTGGTCAATTTTTTTTTTTGTTTTAGAGTAGTTACTAAGTTCATATTTTACTGACCTCAAATTGTTTTCGATGGTAGTAGATAAAAATTTCCAGGGTTAAAATTTCGAGTCACATCACTGGCCGACTTTATTAAAATATCAATCAAGTCCTTGGCATGCAGGGCAAATAGATTGCGATTTGATAAATATTATAAAAAAAACACCTTAATCTCTTGTGTGTAAATAAAATATGGCATTAGACAGTGTTTTTTTTTAATAACAACACAGATAAGTATAAAACAGTTAAAATGAAGAGCTTCTAATGAAATCGTGGCGCTGCCGCTGGTGGCACGAAAATCCAAAACTTCTACTTAAACAATATGTCCGTGGCGGCAGCGGCACCGCGCCGGCGAAACCGACATCAGAAGTACAACGCCCTCTGGTGACACCACACTCTCAATATATTTATTTAATTTATTGATTCCACATGTGAACTTAGGTGGTAGGTTTTACAAGAATGATGATTGTGAAGCCTGTTGGGCACTAAAAATAGGAGAGAGGAAGCTTTTATTTATAATTAAAATAAAAAGTAATACAATGCAATTAAGTGCATAAATTAAAACATCACATGATTCAGCGTTTGATTAGGCATTAAGGCTCACACAGATGCGTTCTTATCGGTCGTTAAAATACCGCATGCGTTTTTGCGATAATGCGTCCCGTTTTCTTGTACTTCTATTTCGTCGTTATTATCGCAGCAGTGTGTAACTTCGTAGCCGTCCTAGTACAGACGCCAGTACATCAAGCCATACCAAACTGTCAAATTTTCCCAATTGAATATGAACCTTTTCTTTTTAGCTTAATGTGCTGGCCTCTGTACAAAATGTACCGAAAACAAATATCGCAATAACGCAACCGATATTATCGGCCGATAATAACGCACCTGTGGGGTCTCCCCCACAGGTCCTTTATACAACTTAACTAACTCAAACACTGCTATGCTTTATAAAAACCGGCAAAACCGAAGCTGTCTTAACCGTTGCTTAGATAAAAAATCAGAGATACGGTTCCGTGGTAAAAATATCTGTGGCTTGACTTGTCATTCAGGGGGAATTGAAACAGAGTACAATGAGTACATCTACATTCCCATCGTGTAGGTCGAGAGTATAATTAATGGTGTGCGTTTCGACCGCGCGGCCACGGCGATATTTCGAAAAAAATAAAATAAATATATAAAATTTATGTGATTTTTAAAGAAATAAAGATATATTATTATGTTTTTGTATCTCTTCGTTTCATTTTAATTCAATTTAGAATCCTTGGGACATGATTTCTATTACAACAGGTGGAAAGTTTTCTGTACACAACAAGGCATGGTCACCCTATCGAAATATTCAAAACACATTGCAAGGCTTTGTATTATGAATAAAAAATATGTTTTGCATATTATCGGTAGTTCTACATATTAATAGGTGTTGTTTATAAAAAAAAAACTCACAAATACTTACTTTCTCCGATAGATAATCAAAACTTACTTTTACACGATACCGCACTACTGCTCCTGAAATATAAACCTAAGTATTTTTTGTATATTTTTTACATTTTCGACAAATTCAAATCTAGGTATTACAAAAAACTTCAGACCTCTGCGATGCTTTTTCAGCGAGATATCAGCGATAACGTGTTTTCCACCGTTTCAATGGCGCGGCCATGGGGTTTTAGTCTTACAGCTCCAAAAATCTAAACCTAGGTATTTTTTGCATATTTTTTACAATTTCGACAAATTCAAATCTAGATTTTACAATGAATTTCAGACGTCTGCGATGCATTTTCAGCGTGATATCGGCGATAACGTGTTATTCACCGTTTCAATGGCGCGGCCATGGGGTTTTTGTCTTGCAGCTCCTAAAATATAAACCTAGGATTTTTTTCTGTATTTTTACATTTTTTTTACAAATTCAATCTGTTGTTTACCTGAATTTTAGGTCTCTGCTACGCTTAGTTTTAAAGATATCCGTGGCCGCGCGGTTCTCCGCGTTTCAATGGCGCGGCCACGTTCAAACCCTTATGACTTTTTAACCATATCTTCGACAAATTTATGGTTTGGGGAATCAACTTTGACAAAATTTTACATAATCTTGGAAAAGTTTTTTTTTTCGAAATATCGCCGTGGCCGCGCGGTCGAAACGCACACTAATTAATGTTCCTTGATTCCCATACCTAAATATTATGAATGTTGAGCCACGACTGGGATTTATAATCGATATCGAACTTGTTACATGGCAATAATCTAAAAATGTCAGACTAATGTCTATGCTCTGAAACGGTCTAAATTGTTAGAAAAAACCTATTTAGTGTTTTTTGAAAATAACTAATAACTTGTAATATAAAAAAAAATAAAGTTGGACAAAGGTAGCGAATTTCTAAACTTCACAACGATAAAAACACTATTCTGCACTGGCAATGGTAAAACCACCCGCCCCTCCTCAGCCAGCCTTTGGTCTTTGAAGCCCGTCCGGGCGTCCGCCATTTTCTTTGTATTGTATCGCCATTTCGTTTCTTTCGTGAGATGGAGAATTTTACAAGAAAGTGAGACAGAAATAAAATATTCTGAATCCTTTTGATAATAATAATCTATTCTGAGTATTAAAAAGTAATATAGGAATTAGGTAAAATTAAATCAGGTTAGTTAAAGTGAATTATTACTAATCAATCCCTGATCAACTTTTTTTAATTTTCGTCGTGACCGCGTCTCACCTCTTGTTCGAGTCGAGTACAATGGCGTCCGCTTACCCGTAGCGCGGATATTCCGTCATCCTTTTCTTGCATATATCGACTACTCAGGGGACACTGCCTTTCTAGCGAATGATCTTTTTACGAGTAGAGTAGACTGATAAGAAATATTCCCCGTTACCTTCGCACTTTGTGTTTGAGTTTCTCTTTCACATACAATTAGCCGCGCTTTTGTTGAACGGGCAACTATGTTTTTATACATATTTACAGTGTGTAATAAATGTTTTAACAGATATATACAATGTGCAGCTGATTGAAATTGTGTGATGAATTAAGTAATTGATGTGTCGATATGTTCACTACGAACACCGTTCAAACCGGCACAGTGCCGACGCTGCAGTATCAAGAGCATCCAACACAAAAGTCACAAGGCAAAAACATTGAAAACGTTCAGCAAAAGAATGCTCAGCAGACTCAACAAACTCAACAACAACAGGTACAAGGTTTTTTTTGTACTGTACTATATTTTGTACACTTAACTACAAGCATAAATGCACTTATACATGAAACATTTAAAATTACAACAAATTAACAAATAGACAATAAAATTAAACACTAAAAAGGTACCTACATACTTATTACACAGTAAAATCACCAGAGACAGGATACTATATTAAATCCACTACAGACAGTGGTAACAGTATTTTACCACAAATTTATGTACCTACTGAGTATTGTGGTAATAAATGATTGGTTCATGTCATTTCTCATTGGAGTCAAATATTTTTTTTATTTTTATTTAAGCAGCAACAACTAAAATTTCACATTAGGAAGATAAAGATAAAAAAAGATAAAAGAACTTTAATTATGATAATTCTTCGTCTGTCCAGAAGCCAAATATTGATCATGCTACAGCTTGTCATTGTTTAACTATTGTGTCTCCATACGACAGTTGAGCTCATAATATTTACATGGAAATAGTTACACAAACCTTAGAGTTAAACTGAATATCTAAAAAAATAATAGTCAAAAATAAATGCTTCAAATAGCAACTATGATAGAAACAGTATCAATATGTAATATGGACTCTGTACTTCTTGCATATTAACTACATCAGAAATAATATTTAAAAAATTTACCTTCTAACCTAGATTTATTTTAGAAGATTTTGATATTAACAACTAACAATATTGAAAGGTAAGCTTCAAACATACTAATCCAATACTCACTCCAAGGAATGCTAACATATTTATGAAACCAGTGTTTCTCATTCAAATGGATAATTGTGTTCTATTTTGAGAAATAAATGTCATAAAAACGTGTTTAATCTTTAGCAAAATAAATCAAGATTATAAAAAATAATTTAAGTAAAATAAATTCCTCATGTAAAAGAACACTGGCGTATTTATTTGGTTGGACCACCAGTCTTAATGCTTTGGCAAAATGTTTATAAGAGTATTCTTTCTCTTTCCATATACATTATTAATTAAAGTTGATTGTTTACTTACACTGTATGAATTTACATAAAAGGGCAGCCCTTTTAATTAAATAATTTTTTACTTTTTGTTAAACACTATTTCATCAACTTTATTTGTGTGATTTCAGGAGTTTCCTACATTTTGTTATACTACCAATGTGAATATGATTGGCAAACTAGGCACAGGTGCCTCAAGTGGACCTGGCAATGTGACCAGCGGTGTAAATATAACACAATTGACCACCAGCGACGATAAGACTTGTTATATAGCCCAGCCATTTTCTTACAACTATGCATTAGTGAACCAAATGCAAATTGCTCCTAATGGAATTCAGAATACAATATCAAATATTAGTTTTAAATGTGATGTTTGTGGTCTGATGTTTGGGCATCTAACTCTTCTTAATGCTCATAAAAGAATACATGCTCAAGATACAGGTAATTTAATTTATATTTTGTTTTGATTATTAGGACAATTTTGATTGGTCCAGAACAACACACTCAAACCAGAAACTATACAGGCCTCTTTGAGATGGATGGAAAAGCCGAAATACCAGTTTCTTTTTAGAATTAATGCAATTATTGGAAAATTATACTTTCTGCTCTACATTATTTGAAATTCTAATATTATAGTTTACCCTGTTTTAATCTGATTAATGCCACAATGTTTGTAAGGCTGCATGCTTGCAGTCAGGATCAACTGCTTCAAGCTGCAACTTCATAGTGCACTATAGACATCAGCCGCATGGTGAATTTAATTGTACGGTCTAGCAGTGGCCAGGCATACACTGACTTCTCGAGCTGTTGGTTGCTCTCGTGCAGTTATCCCCTCCGCCCGCGCTCTTCTTCCCACCTCCGCGCAAGCGCCTCCCATCTGCCTGGGACTGATCTAGCTGTCGAAAACGTTGGCAGCAGCAGTTATCAATGTCAGCTTCAAGCCGTTGATTATGACTGTTGAAGCAGTCTGTGTATTTTCATCATTGTGTAACTGTTCGAGCTGCCCATATATGCCCTTAGTTCTCTCTCAAACATTAATCAACCTTCTAAATGTACTGTTTAAAAAGTTCCAGTTTTAATTCTTTGATTACAGAAAACAATATAACTGTGGTAGCGGCAGGTGTAAGTACTGGAAATGATGTCATGCCTCCACACATTCAAATCCTCTCCTCTGATCCCAATGAGCAGCAGCAACACCACGTACAAATTCAAGACAGTAGGCACTATTTATTTTGTTTTGACTCTGCTGAGAAAACAACCCTTGCTAACATTTTGTTGGCAAGGCCTCTGTTTGTACTGTCTAGCTAGTTTTCAATCGCCAGTGACCCACTGTAACACAGAAGGGTCGAAACCTACACAATATAACTGTAATGTTTTTGGAGATACACTATTGTCACTGTAAAAAAATATTGATTTGGTCAAGATCGTTTATATGAGTATCTTGTATATTAAAAACAAGTCTAGACTTAATGTTTCCATAGTGTAATAAGTTTGTGCTCAACAAGATAAACATTTTTTGTTATTACAACCAATACTGCATGTTGATTGTGCACATTGCTATCCTGATTAGTATTCTGATAGACAGCCTTAATCAATGTTCCCATCTCTGTTTCAGCTAAACCAGTTATAATAGAAAAGGTTCAGAAATGTATTACTTGTGGTGGACCTATTCCCAATAATCCTAAGAGAAAGGGGCCCAAGCTAATTCGCTGTGAAAACTGCATTGCATCAGATCAGAGAAATAGTCAGTGTAAGTACATTATTTTATTACTTCATGTATAAACACATCAAAAGTAACTAGGGATCAAGGACAGGTATTGTTTTAAAATATTTTATTGCCCCATTAAAATGTCTGTATAAAATATTTTTGGAGTAAGATCAACAGAACAAAAGCGGAGAGTACTTCCGCTTTTGCATTAATTGAGACTTCGCGATTTTCGCGATGCTAGATTTTTCACCTTAGTTAACCCTGACATTAGAATATGATTAAAAGATAAAAATAATTTATTGTAGGTACTGTTTTTAAGGTTTTTATTGCGTAATAATAATAAACAATTTGTATTTCCGCCGTTAACGCTTATAACGCAATCGTAACGATTGGGCAAACTCAATATGAGTTTAAATTACGATGCGGAATAGCTGCCTATGAGTTGTAAGGCCTCTGCCTCGAATCTTGCGGGCAGCGGGGCGGCGGCGGCGGCGGCAGTATCTAATGCGTAAAATCAAATGGACCAGCCCTCGAAAACAGCGGCGCGGCAGCGGCGCGGGGGCGGGCAACGAGCGGTGCACTCCAGTCAAGCGGTGACCGCCAGCGCGTCTGCATTGCAGTGTTGTGCAATATATTTTTAGCGTTAGGAAATAAATTTGAATCAAAAAGATGTTGTCGCCGTTGTTCAAACATTTCGTTCGCGAATAAAAACAAATATCTCGACGACACAACCACGAACACAACACTACGCCGCTATAGTGCCGCTCGATCTGCCCGCTCGTTTCGAGAACGGGTTCTGCGTTGCCCGCCCCGCCACCACGCCATTATTATTAGACCATTTAACACGGTTTGTTTGATTACGATACCAATACTGAAACACACTGAGCATTTCCTCCGGTATACCCCTACTCCTCAGTTTGCTCCAAAGCACGTCGTAAGAGACCAGATCGAAAGCCTTGCGAGAGGTCAAGGAAGCAGGCGTACACCGGCGTCCTACGATCAGTAGTACTTGACAGTATGCTTGACACTTAGGATAGCACTTTCGGTTGACAGTCCCGGACAAAGCCCAAACTGTGCGTCATGCAACTTAACATATTTTGCCAAACAAGCGTTAAGCATACTGTCCAACACTTTGGCCATAATAGTCGCCAGAGAGATTGGGCGGTACTTGCTTATGTCCGAGATGTCTCCTGTCCTGTTCTTCACGATGGGTACTACAATGGTCTTGATTAAGTCAGCCGGCAGATACGAATGGCTGAGACACATCGTATAGAACAAGGACAGGACCCTCGGCATATGCATGACATGAGACACATAGCCGATTCCCGACACTGAGGGGACTGAGAGGTCAAGTGGAGACCTTACTTTAAAATAGTCTCTAAATAAGTTAGCAATATCCCCATGCTCAGTAACCCCCCTACGTCCGCTGCAAGACCAGGCTTATCCTCCAACTTACCTGTGGACTTCCAAAATGCACAGAAATTATTTTTTTGCGTTGTTCTGCTAATACGTCCATTTTAATTTGCTCCTGACTATTCTGATAGTACTTTAGTCGGTTTTTGAAAATTTTACGCGTCTCGTACATTTGGTCGTAAACGGTCCCAGAGGTTGGTCTATCAGCCAAAACCCATTGTTGGAATCTAAGCCTGGCCTCCCGGTTAGCGTCTCGAACATGTTTGTTCCACCCACATAACGGACTACCCCGTTTAGGTCTCTTGTGTGCTACATTCGATTCCCTCGCTGCCTCACAAAGGACATCTACAATACTCTTATACAACTTATCAAGAACAAGTTTGTGATCATCCAAGTTGCATGACCCATGACTGCACACCACAAACTCCTGTGGGAAGTCTATCTCCCGCAGTTTATCAGAACACATCTGATGATAACTCACGATCTCAGTTTTATTTCTGACACCCCAAATAACAGCGTTTCGGGGTGCAGCCCCAGGCAACAACTTTGGCCTAACAACATCTATATTAAATATATTATATATAGGTAAGTGATCAGACACAAAACATCTTCATCAATACCTACACTAACAATTGTCTGCCAGGCTGACGAAGAGACTACAACGACGCACATTAAAGGTGCGACTTATTCATTTAATAAAATACGTAAAATTAAACTTAGCCACGCGCGTGCCCTCCACGTCAAGCAAAGGCCCACAATTAACCGTGAATACCTACATATTAAAAAAGGGAAATAACTAATAGATATATTTTTGTACCTTTATAAAATTTCATTAATGTACAGTACTACTTTATTTATAATTTAAATATATACAAATCTTAAAAATCTAAATAATAATATTATGTACAATTCTAAGAAAAAGGCAGACGAGCTCAAAGGGCATCAACAAAAACTCGTTCACATCGCTGTCAACGAGACACGCGCCCAACAGGCTGGCAGCATTGCACGCTGTATGGCTGTGCTGATTCTTTGACCTAAGAATACACCAGCCTTCGGATCACATGAAGAGTCGACCAGCCGCTTGGCGATGTCCCGAAAAACAATTGGCCCTAGAGTTTCCACCCCAAACGGCTCAAATATGTAGATTCCAACAAGGCCATTATATTTGCGCCGTTTGAGGTTTTCGGCACTCTGCAACAGCCTCCCCAGCACAACACGTCGTGTTATGAAGATGAGATAGCGCAAGGGTGTCGACACATGTTGCGACCCACACCAAAGGCCTACCCAACTTCCAAGGCATTATGGTTATCTCATCTGGTCTCTTCCTACCGTCGCAGCCATTGGGTTCTAAAATAGCGGGCACCCCGGCGGTGGCAAGAGCACGACGGAGGATGTCATTAATGCTGGCGTGGCATTCGGCCTGCGCTGCTACTGCAGGATAGGCCATGATGTCCAAGGCAGTCGACTGCTTCACCACACGACAGCGATGATGGAGCACCCAGACGCAGGCATGTAGCGAGACGGAAGGTAGTATCACACAGCATAGTACCGATGTTGGGTGATTGAAGTGCCTGGAGCCAGAGGCCCGACTCCCACTCACCCACAGCCAGTAGATAGGGTTGTCCCGCGTACAGTGTTTTAATTTCTTCCTAGTGTGTGTTCTAGTTTTGTGATTATAAATTTGTAGTGTTTTATTTTTCTTTTAGTTTTGTGATTGTAAATATAGGTATATAATATTTTTCATTTAATTAAAAAAAATGAAATGGGAAGTGTTCAATAAAAATGCATGTTATGTTTTTGATTAGAAGTTTAATAAAAAAAACCACCCTTATTTTGAGACTGAAAGATATTTGCGCCTCAGTCGCAGCCATTCAAGGCGTCTCAAAAAAAATATTTCCCTTTATTCTGCAATCCTTACAAACTTCAACACCTACTTCTTACTTAACCAAAATGCAAAACACAGCTGACAAAACCTCTAACTACCGACTACAAAATCTTACTTAAAAAGTAAATAATAGTGTAAATCTTACTAAATAGGTAGATACAGAGTCCAGCACAAGCTGGAGCAACAATCTGTCAAATTTCTTTGATAGATTTTCAATTTTATTACAAAAGCGTAAGGTTCATATTCAATTGGGGAAATTTGACAATTTTTAATGGCGTGATATGCTGGCGTCTGTACCTATCATTTACTCTCATAATCATTTTATAATGATATTTTGTTTAAGGGGGTACCGAGCAAAATCATTCAAAACAGTCGTCACTGTTAAAGTGATATAATCAATACTTTTACCATAATTGCCATAAAAAATATATAATGAATACCACAGTGAATGTGTTAACCGATTATCGTTGGCAAAAAATAAGAATACTGTTTAATTTAATAAACAAAAATACGTAAAGTTGTACAAAAATCTTTAAAAAAATCTCGTATTTAGTTGAGTTTTGTTAGTAAACTGTATTTTTTTTTCACAAACTTGAATTCATATTAATCTTTAACATTCATACTACAATTTGTAGTTTTTACATTTTCGAAATGTCGCTTAGTTATTTTATTATTAATTTTTGTTTTAATTGACGCGCTGTTTTGAATCATACATACATACGTTTCGTATGATTCAAAACAGCGCGAAAAATTAATAATAAAATAACTAAGCGACATTTCGAAAATGTGATAAATAATATCACTTTTTAGATTTTGAAGGCTCTTTTTTTTAAAAAAGCTTTTTATTTTTCGCTTTTTAGTACCTCCTTATCATCCAAATTCATTAAAAAACGGCAACACAGTCAAAACAGAGATTGAACGTACAAGGCTGAAGAAAATTAAAACATCATCCATGTATATTTTTTTGCTTTATGTCGATTTTTTCAAAAAGTGCTGAATCAATTTCGATAAAATTTATATGCAACCACCCCTGAGGCATACCCTACCCATCATAAAAATAATTTTCTAAATCGCTTTACATTTGCCGGAGAAATCGCGTAACAAATATACAAAAAAAATAACAACATTCAAACGAATTGAGAACCTCCTTCATTTTGAAGTCGGTTAAAATGTACCGCGTAGGTGTACTCTTTCACTTACAGGAGACCACAGCATGCATAATAAAATGTTTAACTAAGCTAACAAAAATAAAAAATCTACTCAAAACACATAAAATTGGAAAATCGGAAAAATTAAATTATAAAAAAGTAAAATTAACAATGTCTTTGCGGCAATTGGAAATTTAAAATCAAAACATAATAAATTGGACACATAAAATTAAAATTAGAAAATTGAAAAAATTAAATTAAAAAAATAAAACAACAATATCATAGCAGCAATTAGAAAATTAAAATCAAAACATGATAAAATTGGACACATAAAATTTAAACTAAGTTTTTGAGGCATTTTTAAATTTAAATCACCACAGCGTATAATAATTATTATAAGTAAGTATGTACTTTATTTTTTATTTATTTTACTTTCAAAGAATACGTAAATAATAATTATTCTTTGAAAGTGAGACCTGAGGAACTTAAAGCGTCTATGGAATCATCGTTTAATTTACATCTGAGATGATTACAGATTTATACTTGGTAGAAGAAAATACCCCGGTAGTATTCGAATATTCAAAAATTTATTTATTATTTTTCGAATATAAATTTGGAAAGGAAATTCGAACAATTCGAATATTCGATTGCAATCTCCAGCTATACCCGACCTTGGCGCTCTAAAGGTTTAATAACATCCTTGAAGATCTATGAAACTTCGTAACCATTGCGCTCATTGTAAGATTTCGTTCGAGCAGTAATTTACATGTAACGATCTTGATAAAAAACATGATTTTTAGTAACTAGCAAAAACGTGCTTTATCCCCTAGACACTTGATATGTGTATTACGAACAAGAAAGATTATCTTTGAATTACTTTACTTCTAAAGGTGTAGACTTTAGGTGTATGATACAACCTTATTTCATTGTGTCACTAAGTTCTTTGTCACTAAGCTGTTGTCATTGTTTAACTATTGGACAGTCAAGCTCTTAACAGACTGCTGTGGATGAATTCCTTATGGAAAAAATATTTATCACTTTGCTTAAGCTGGGAATACCTCAGGACCAAGATGACGGTTGATGATGGTCCCAAACACTGTTAACATAAATAATTTATGTTTGGCAGTGAATGCAACCCAAATATTTGTGGCGGCGGAAGACAATGTGAAGTTTGAAGTGAGCACAGTGCAACCGGCCTCAGACCCACTGTCGACTGAGCAGACCAATCAACAAACGCAACAACAACAACAGCAGCAACAACAGAAACCTCGTAAGTATATCGCTATGTAAAACAAACAATCACAAGAATCGGAATACATATTCTATGTAATGCAAAATAAACATAATCCATACTAATCCATACTAATGATATAAATGCGAAAGTAACTCTGTCTGTTACGCTTTCACGATAAAACAGCTTAACCGATTTTAATGAATTTTAGCATGAATATAGCTTGAACCCCGGGGAAGGACATAATTATCCTACTTTTTAATCCGCGACTTCGTCTGCATCCGCGATAACCGACATTCACGCGGACGAAGTCGCGGGCTAAAGCTAGTTATAATCTATATAATAAAAATGAAAAGCTAGTAAAGTTATAATCTATATAATAAAAATGAATCGTTGTTCGTTAGTCTCGCTAAAACTCGAGAACGGCTGGACCGATTTGGCTATTTTTTGTCTTGAAATATTTGTGGAAGTTTAGGGAAGATTTAAACTGTAAGAAAATTGTAAAATCAATTGACAGGACAATATCTGTCGGGTTAGCTAGTGATTAATAAAATAGTCTCAGAGGAACTGTGCCAATTGAAGTACAAAAATCCAACTATCGGGAGTGGGAAAAATGACTTCTAATATCATATTTGTTTCAGTACCTGGCCACCACCCTGTGAAGAGGAGAAACCTAGCATCAGTTACAAAATGTCAGAACTGCAATGGTTCGGGCATTATTTTCGTCGGTGGGAATAAGAATAAGTTAAATAATGCAAATTTGGACAAACCATTTCACTGTAATATCTGTGGAGGTTCCTTTGCCAGATATTCCTCATTGTGGTCACATAAAAAGTTGCATTCTGGTGAGAAGAACTTCAAATGTGGCATATGTGGAATTGCATTTGCTAAGGCTGTTTATCTTAAGAATCATTCAAGAATACACACAGGAGAAAAACCTTATAGGTGTGTGTATATTTGTAATAATTATTATTTATATTGTTTCTTTTTACTTTTAAAGAAATCAAGAATGTAACTATTGGTTATCTTATATTCTCATAACCAAACAGTAAGGCTCGACCGAGATCTCGGTCTCGGCATTCTCGGCTTCAAATCCAACCGAGAAATTTGTCTCGGTTCTCGGCTAGTAGCCGAGATTCTCGGTCATGGCCGAGATTGTAACTTTGTTCGGATCGGCATTCAAATTTTGCCGCGCGCGGCCACGCGCCGCAGCGCGAAGTCGATTGGTGTAAGTGCGTGAGAGAGCTGAATTGTGATTGGTTGAAGTCTCGGTTGCCGAACTGCGGCCGACCGCCTTCGCTCCGTTCGTGCAGTATTCGAAATAATATTTTTTTCAACACACTTGCTCATAAGATGGCTCTAATTTCACCGCAGTTAGGCACATAATGACACCTGTAATCAAACTGTGACTTTTTCATTGCTATTATTCACAAGTGAGTTATAGGGTTTTTTTTTATTTTATTGGTTGAGTTGCTTTGTTCTTAAAAAAGTTTCGATACAAAAAAGATCGTGTTCAATAGTACAAATAAATTAATGTACCTATTGCTTGCTCATTTCAACTTCGTATTTAAATTGATAATTTCAAATAAATAATAAACAAAACTTTCACTCAAATATAACTTTTGTTTTCTCTGTAATAAAGAAAATTTTGAATTCCCCATTTTGTACGTGGCTAGAACGCTATCCGCGAAAAGACAAAAAAAAGAAACCTCATTCTTTTAGTCTATAGCCGATCGCCTTTCTTTGATGCGCGCGCATAGGAAAACTGATCAATTTTTCCCGCCATTGTGAAAAAAAATTAACAACTTGTTTTCACTGTTGAAAATATTTTTTTAGTATTATTTTCTTCACAAGTGTGTTGAAAAACGTCGTATGATACACGTGTGTATTGATGATTACCGTCCTCGGCTCTCTTAAGACCCTCACCTAACGCTCGGGTCTCAATAGCGCCTCAGCGGTAATCACCAACATTACACACTAGTACCATAATGTACTATAAAGTATTGGTTTTCGTCACCTTATAAGGTGCTTAGGCCTGCAGCAAATAAGTTTTTATCTGCGCCGCCTACTAGCGTAGCAAGTGAACAACTATTTAGCAAAGCTGGACAATTGTATGACGAGAGGCGCCACTCTTTGAAAGGCGAAAATGCCGAGAGCTTTTTTTATGTTATAATATAATGTTATTTAACTTTGATTATTTATTAAAAATTAAATAGTTAGTGCTGTATTAAAAAAAATTTTTTTTTTCACGCTTTGTCTATTCTCGGTCTCGGCTCTCGGTCTCGGCCGAGATAGTATTATATTCTCGGTCTCGGCCGAGAACGAAAAACCCATCTCGGTCGAGCCTTACCAAACAGACATACAATCATTTATTGGTTTTTCAGATGTAATACTTGTGGCATGCAGTTTTCACAATCTCCACACTTGAAAAACCATGAAAGAACTCATTCAGGGGAGAAACCATATGTTTGCGAAGTAAGTAGAGATGCCATTTTTTCCTACTAGAACAATACATTCTACGGATATGAGAGATCGTGAAAACTACGCCGATGTGATCACTTTTCCTCGGAATAACAAGACTTGATGTTCAAAATGTTTAATTAAACTAAGTCAAAACCAATATACTTAGATGCAACGTGTGACGGTCCATCGAAGTAAGGATCGCTTTCCGGGTTGAGGCTGCCGTAAATGTTAGTTTAAAAACAAAGGCATAAAAAGCTCTTAAATGATTGCATTGCAGTCATGTTACACCTACGGTTCGCGCTTCGCGGATTATGATCGAACGCTACCAGACCTAAAGATTACTTTTTTTCGTGTTTGAAATTTGCCTCTGGCATTTCCCGAATTATGAATTAAATAATTTACAATAAAACTGTTCATATTTTGTAGGTCTGCGACAAGGGGTTTGCACGGCACGCCACCTTATGGAATCATCGACGTATACACACGGGAGAGAAGCCATACAAGTAAGTACCTTGCATGCTCTAGTATAGATGTTTATATGGTGAACTGTAGTCATGAGCCAGAGTGGGTCACCTAGTTTCTTATACAGACTGAACAGTATGATTGTATTTTGAAGTCTTCTCGTTTCATAACACATAGATACATTTTGATTATTCGTTAGATGGAAAAAGTGTTGACTATCATATCCAATATATTACAGGTAGATTTCGGCAGGGCTTGCTAACGTAACCAAATAACAAATTTACACATTAAGAAGCCCTTTTTTTTGTGCGCCTGTGGTATTAACAAGCCCTTAGAAACGTTACAAAAATGTAACGTTATTTTATAACATTACCGGTAATATAACGTTAATTAACATGAACGTAAAATACGAATTCATCGATTTTTACCGTTCCGTGTGTTTATATTTTTGTGCGCTCGCTCAACATAGTTAACATTGGATCATGTTATTTATACCAATGCCCTGTGGCCGCTCTGAATCTTGGTGTTAGATAAATTATCAATTATCACTGACTAGATAGGCTCCCACGCTCACAGTACTAGCTTTTCTCAGCCGTAAGAAACGAGTAACGTTTTGATCGGCACTGCATCAACGCGACGCGAGGGCGGGCGACGCGCCGTATCTCTGTTCTCGCTACTTTCACTTTACAAGTTTTAACCGTTTAAAAATTACGATAAAATAACGTTAAGATACAATTAACGTTATCAAAGATTAACGATAAAATGTTACATAAATAACGTTGAATCTATTAACGTTATTTTAATATTAACGGTAACTCTGTCAATTAAAGGTACCTAACATTATATTATTTTACCAGTATTTAATGCCCTGGATTTGGGTAACAAAATAAACAACTATAGGTCAGGTTAGGTAACAAAATAGGTTAGGTACAAAAATAGGTAAGGTAGGTAAGGCATAGGTTAAAAAGTGAAATTTTATTTTTCGCGCCCAAAGGACCTTTCTTTAAGACATCTTTTAGCGTATGGAATTATTTTAATTTTAAATACATGTCTCTTACAATACAGGTGTGAGACGTGCGGATCGGCATTCAGTCAAGCAGCCCACCTCAAGAACCACGCTAAAGTGCATTCCGGAGAGAAGCCATTCAAATGCGACATTTGCACGGCTGCCTTTGCAGATAGATTCGCGCTCAAAAGGCATCGGGGGATTCACGACAAATATGGTACGAATACGTACATGAAGTTCGCATGTTTTGGTTACCATACCCACTATCACCATTATTTTTTAATGACATTGTTTTTTTTAGGACAAACTGCGCCTTTACCTTCAAGAATACAACTAAATCAACAAGAGCAACAGCAAACACAGAACAGTGAGCAACAAAGCACACCAGCCGTTGAAGTGGAACACCATGCAGAACAAACACTTTGAGCCTAACAAATGTTGTGAATTAAGATAATCCCACCCTGTCTGTTAATTTTATAATAACATTGATGACAAACATGTGTCACAGAACACAAACAACTGTAAATATGTGAAAGCTGAAGACATACTAAATTAATATAGTGATCACGGACTAGAAAAAAAAAATGACTCCGCGCCACGCATTTCGAAAGTGAAGCACCCTAAGCAAGCCGGACCGTTTATAAACATGCCTCATGCACACATTTACATCATAGTCAGGGACTAAAAAAAAAGTAAGGACTCCGCGCCATGCATATCGCAAGTGAAGCACCGTTCCGATCTATGTGTGCGTTACTATGATGTAAATGTGTGCGTGAGGCATGTTTGTACATACAGTCCAGCTTACTTAGGAGGGCTTCACTTTCGATATGCGTGGCGTGGAGTCGTTTTTTAATCTAGTCCGTGATTACGCCCAACCTTGCATTCATTGATGATCAAATGCAAAGTAGTATTTCTTGTCGAATGTACTTTTTAGTACTTATTGCAAAGGCTGCAGCGGAATTAATGACTTATTTTTGTGTTCATATAAAACGCAGGTTAAAAACATGTAAAGGTTTAATTTTACTTAGAATTTGATTAACTGGGTTAATGTAGTCCAAAATTAAGTCTTTTTGATTGACCAATTGGCTGTGGATTGTAACGTCTTAATATTATCTTTTAAAGACTCCATTTTATTCTCTTTAAGTTTCAGACATTGTAAATAAAACGAATTCAGTTGTGTCACAAAGCCTATGTGCTATGTGATTTAGTATTCTAGCATATCCAATGGGATGTCAATATTTTCTTCTTTTATTGTAGAAAGAATGTGGATGGGGTGAACTTACTAATATTAGAAGCAATACTTTATAGGTAAATGGTACTCTGCAATATTCAGACTAGTTGCTATACAATCTTCTGTATTTTTTTATATACATGTTAATTATCTAATACATTGTAGTAAGTTCAGCTCATCCAAAAGCACCCGCATCACAGTGATGCATTTTGTAAGTTAAACCTGGAATTTTTAATTATGGAATAAATAGTATAAAAATTGTCTATATTTGTAGTTTTATTTTTAGGGTAGGTAATGTTTCTGATTGCAGTTAACATTTTTGTAAACTTCAAGTTGTAGTACTTTATTTTTATTTGAAGTTGTTGTCAGTAATTGTGTAATAATCACTAATTAACTTATTCTTCTCACTATTATTACTTGTATATTAAGAGTGGAAAATTACTTGTCATTATTCCCGGGTCATAAGAGCATGTGATGCAGCTGCACTAATGCAAATATTATTGCTTTAATTAATACTCGTAAAAAGAATGTCTAATCTTATCAGTTGTTGTAGTAGTCAGCAGTAAGGTCAAAGCAATACAGACAACCGTATTCAAACTTCATTTTATAAAAATCTTCGATACTAAGTAAGGAATAATAAAATAGTCTTCATATAAAATTAGGATTTTATTATTATATCACGGATTAAACTTAAAAAATCAATACATACAATAACCTATTACACGTGGCGAGAGGTTACAACGAAATATTGAGTGGCTATAGATTATTCGTAAACCCAGTTTTCGGCAGCAGGTGTCCATCCGACAACATCCTTCTCACCAAACCACAGCGCGATTTCTTTATTGGCAGACTCCACACTGTCGGAACCGTGGATTATGTTACGACCAACTTCGATGCAGAGGTCACCACGAATTGTGCCGGGTTGAGAGTCAGCTGGGTTAGTAGCACCAAGCATTTGACGGCCGGTTTTCACTGCGTTAAGGCCTTCCCACACCATAGGAACTACAGGTCCGGAACTCATGTATTTCACAAGACCAGGGAAGAAGGGCCTGGACGCCAAGTCACTGTAATGTTGTTTCAGTAGTTCTTCGGAAGGCCACATGAATTTAAGGCCAACCAATTTGAATCCCTTCTTCTCAAAACGCTCGATGATGGTACCAACGAGTCCACGTTGTACACCGTCCGGTTTGATCATGAGGAAAGTTCTTTCACGTTGTTCCGCCATTATGACTTAAAAAGTTAAAAACGTTTAACCGGCGCGTCTGAGATGTACTAAATGGTAGAGCGAAGTGAGTGAAGTGAACGTGAAGACTGAAGTGATGTCAACTGACGTGACTGGACTGGAATGAAGTGAGTGATCGATCAGTGAGTGAAGTGACAATTTGACAAATGACTTGAAAATGAAATGACAATCATGCAACGAATCGGAAATTCGGACGGAATCACTCAACCACCTACCTCATCCAAGAAGCTTATAGATAAAAGTGGAGGCAACACTCTAAATACCTAAGTGAAACCACCTGTGGGCTGACGCTCTCTTTCTGAATGCATACATAAGAACGAGACAGTAGTATGTGTTTTCTTTATCTAATGTATGCATTCAGAAAGAGAGCGTCTGCCCACAGTTGGTTTCACTTATTTGCTCAGAGTGTTGCCTCCACTTTTACCTATAAGCTTCTTGACCTCATCATGAAGATGAATGAACCACCTACAGACTGCATAGTGCAGGTATAAACGAGGCATAAACGCGATCAGGGTTTTCGTAAGTGCTATTTTATTTTATGGAAACCTAGTTGGGTTAAAAATATGTATATAGGTATATTTATACATTATCGTTATTCTCACACAGTCATTTATGATTATTATTAAAGTTTAACAAGTTACAAACACTATTTTATTAGGGACTTACATGTAATAATTCCTTTGAACTTTCTTAGAAAAGCCTTATCGCGTTTTACCATTGCGTTCACCCATTCCATCTCACTAAAGGTACAGATAGGCATGCTACTAAAATAACATGCTTAAAACCAGCATGCTCTTTATTGGTCTAAATGTGAAAAGCATACTCGTTATAAGCATGCACTCCAAATACACATGTCATTTAATAGTAAGCCTACACTCTGCCAATGCCAGTGAAGCGTGTAGTGAAAAGCGGAAAAGTAAATAGCCCTCCAAACAGAACAAAAAATGGTGCTGGGACAATGTGTCCCTGTGGCGGCAGCGGCTTGTCCGTTGAAGTCACCACGCGATGTATCGTCTACCGCGTCCACGCGGCCGTAACGCTTTTTCGTGACAGAATAATCTTAATGCCCCCCCGTCTATATAGAAGTTTCATTTCAAAAAATCATCCTATTACTTTCAAAGCATTATTTCTTGCTACATTGTTTTTGTATAGTGGCGATCGCGGATTCTAGAGGCACTCTTTGTTCTGATATATAGTCACAAAGGACAATGCCAGAAACTCTATAGAACTTTGCCCCACTCAATAAAAGTCATGTGCAATATGTAGCATCTTACTGTTTATTTATTGCTGATAACTAAACATTAGTCTTAGTGACTGTAGAACTTGCGGTTTCCGTTTAAATCTAAAAACAATAATGACATTGATTTTGTGGGTAGGTATTTCGTAATCCGCAAGTTCTAAAGAAAAACAATTTATTATAGAAAGGTTCTATATTCATTACAATTATTTTCATTAATTTACTTTTCTGTACATGGGTGGGGCAGGATCTGGCATTGTCATTTTAATGTCTTTTCATCTGCCCAGCGAGACATTTTTGGCACCCAGGTGATCACGCGCAAAATAATAATCCGGAATTAAAACAGCTGCTCCGGAAACGCGTTGCATCTCTCATAGGAAAAAAAAATACTTATTGGATGACTGATTCTGCATGACACAAATAATAATTCTGTAGTGAAACCTTCGTCACATATTGAGGATGATGAAGAAAATGAGAATGAAGAACAAGCTAATTCATTATTCATGTCAGTTAACAACAGTCTTAGGTGCTTAGCAGCCTTGAAGTTTCTATGACTTACAGCTCACACCCATTGCTTACGAAGCTTATAATCTTTAGGAAATTAATGAACCCCGACATTTTCGCATCCAAATGATGCATAGGTATCAATTTACTATTTTCTCAATATAAAAAATATAATTTTGATGCACCATAGCATTATCATGTCAGTGTCATTTTGTTTACGTTATTGTTCAGTGGCGCCTCTAACGGAAAAGTTTTGCAGTAATAATATTATGCTTTTGTGCTAAAAACTTGGAGAAGGCTAAAAAGAGTACCTATGTTATTATTATGTCTATTGTATACCACAGTCCACAGATCTGTACCTCTAAGACTTTTGATGAATGAACAACAGAACAAAGCAGTGTATTCTCGATAATTTTACTGATTTTTTGTACTCTCGTTATTGAGCCATTCCGCGAAAAATTGAACATACGGAAAAAGTACTGTCACAAGAATAAACAAACAATTTATAAGACCATCTTATTCTCCATTGAATGCATTTTTTTATGTACAGTAAAGTTCATTAGCTTTAAAAATAAATACAAAACGTAGTCATTTGTAGCTAATTTAACTGATTAAAAAATAAAACTAAGGAACAAAAAAGGTTATTTTAGCGTGTCACACCTCCTGTCGTAAACTTTAACTAACCGAAATTCATGTTTTTTTATGACACACTTAAGCGTTTTTTGTGAGCTTTTAAAGATTAATGTTTTATTTTCAATTATAACATATTTCTTTAAACAAATCTTATTGTATTACAAGAAAAATCTTGAAATAAATGATAATCAAATTAGCACCAAGGTGGACATTCCACTTTAGTCACTACTGTTTTATTTGCTTTCTATAGTACAAAACTACTAAAAGAAGTTAATTTATTTTCATGGTAACATTATTATGGTAGACCAACCATTTGTTTTTACCAAGAAGCTTATAGATAAAAGTGGAGGCAACACTCTAAATACCTAAGTGAAGCCAACTGTGGGCAGACGCTCTCTTTCTGAATGCATACATAAGATAAAGAAAACACATATCACTGTCTCGTTCTTATGTATGCATTCAGAAAGAGAGCATCAGCCCACAGTTGGTTTCAAGCTTTTGTTCTAAGTGTTGGCTCCATTTATACCTATATCTTCATGGTTTTTACCCATCGGGCATTTTTCGACCTTCCACTCTAACTCTGTTCCATGGAAGTATTATGTACTGTTGGGTAGATGACACCATGAAGCTGTGTGATGAGTGCCACCAATCAACTGACATACTTTTTATGACTGTCAAAACGCCTTTCTTTATAGATTTTGTATGGCAATTTATACCTATGACGTCACGTGTAGGTAGTCATTTAGCAAATCAATAGGGTATTACATCCATTTTTGAAAAGTGTCTCAATAAAATTCTGTAGTGCTAATATGCCACCAAAAAAAACAAAACATTTTTATTCAATCGATAAGTGCTATAAAAATGCATCTAAATTTTAAATTTTCAAATTTCGCGCGTAATTTGACGAAAACTCCTCTTACTGGACGCCATACTGCTCAGCGGAAATGACATTAGTTCGTTTTGTATCAAATGCGCTCATATTAAATATGATAATTTATTGTATATAACTTAAAACTAATTAAAAGCATATTTTGTAATAGGTGTAATAATTGAAAAATTACGTTGGTTACGAAAATAATAAAAGTACAAAGCCTATAATACCTTTAAATGCCAATCGGTTGACTGACAGTTGACAATTTTTTGTTTACACAGCCGTACGGCGTAATAACATGGCCGCTACTATTTCATGGTGTTCTATATCAGATTAAAAATACTGAAAACTTTGAATTGAATTTAATTAAAAAATCCACAGATCTCGTGCCTCTCACGACCTTCGGGTACATTGAAAATGAATTAAAACAAATCAGTTTTTCACATTTTTATTTACCTGTTAAAAATTCTTCACAATTAATATAAGTGTACAAATTATTTTAGATAGTAAGATTTTATAGATATCCACCCAGTTGTTTACGTTACTCAGAAACATAATGCCTACGTGCCAAAAAAAAATCAAGTGCCGTGCTCGACGAAAGGCGGTCGGCGGCGCGTGCGCATGCCGGCAATAAAACTTAATTTATGGCCGTTTGAAGAGGCCGTTTGATAAACAAAGGACTGTATTGTAAAGCAAATAAAACAAGGCACTTGTTGAAAGAAGTTTCTAAGAATTTAGCCCGGTGATAAAATTATA
Organism: Charanyca ferruginea; assembly: GCA_947361185.1. NCBI lineage: Eukaryota > Metazoa > Arthropoda > Insecta > Lepidoptera > Noctuidae > Charanyca > Charanyca ferruginea. The sequence continues at coordinate 10,035,835 of OX376059.1, read as the reverse complement.
GAAAAGGCAAGAAGTTAGAACACAAGTAAAATAAGACGTTTAGTCGGATAACATATTTTTTGTACGAAATCGTACAAAGTTGTTTTTTTTGGCTAGAATAATCAACTATATTAGTTTAAATAAGCTATATAATATTTAATATGAACATATTTTCTTAAACAAGCCTAAATTAGCTGTTGAATGAGCGCAATAAATACCGTATGTTCATGCCTATTTTGTGCAGAAAATATTACCCGTGGGATAAAAATATAATATGTTGTTAGCTAAAGACACATTCATGTTTTAACAATGGATTTAATTTAAAACATAGATATCGCTTTATAGGAAAATATTGTTTACAAATACAAAATAAAAAAACAAGAGAAATTCTCTATTTTTAAAAACTCAACACTTTGTATACAGATTTTCGAAAAATAGATTACTGTTTTTGTAACAAAAGTATGAAACGGATTTAGAGCGCAGAAACTTGCTAAATCATAACAGTGTAGAATAAAATTTTAATAATCGGAGAATGTTTACAACTAGCAAAATTAGTACTTAAAACGATCTCAAGACTAGTTGGATTTTGATTTATAAGAAACTTGTAACATTCTACAAAGCTGAATTTGGGCGCAGTTATAGAAGCGTTTATTTCTATAACTGTCTTATAATCAACTTATAAAATGTTACTTAGCCCTATAATCTACTTGACAAAACGCAATAGCTTCTATTATCGTATGAGACTACACAATTACAAGTACAGACGCTCTTGTTAGTATCTGACACAAGTAACTTACTAAAGCAATCTTGTTTACAATGCACTAGTAATGTACTCAGTTATTACTTATTAGTTATAAGTACCTATACTTTAATAGGGGTTACCCTTGCTGAAGCTTGCTATGTGGCAAAAAAAATTTGTGGTAAATACTAAATACATAAAACGTAATTTTCTAATACTATTATTTTACATTATTGTAGAACAATAATCACTAATATATATTGTAAATATAGTGTGTGAACTCGTGGGGAAGTCATTTTCACTGTAAATATGTACCGCAATTTAGTTAATTTCACAACCCCCTTCGAAAAAAAGCACATTTGTATATTGTTGTAAAAAAAATATTCGTTCAATTCTTATGAATAGTCGCCATGTTTTGAAATTGCTCTTCATTAAGTACTTTATAGAACCATTGTAGGTAAATTAGTACTTGTAGTAGTTTCAGTTCAGATAACTCGCCTCCATTTTAAAGCAAATTAGGGTTCCCTTGAAATCTTGAAGAACCTGAGTTTATTAATACTTTATACCTATTTGTCACCTTTTTGCTGTAACCATAATTCATTTTTAATCGTTTCCAATCGCTTAATTTCATGTTCTACTTATTTTCTCAAGACGAAAGGGAACGACTGAATCTCAACAAAATGGCTGACGTTTACTAATAAAGTGATCAATTTAGTAGCTTATAAGCTTTTTTGATCATATAGCGCTTTTATAAAGTACTATTAGATTTAAAAGAGTCTCAAGCAAAACTATAACAGCGCATACTTATAGTGATTTTCGCTAAGTATGTTATAATACTTTGTTCTCTCACAAAATGCTACTATAAGATCAAAATATTTTTCAGGATTATTTAGTTTTACTGCAAAAAATTATAGGAGACTTATCCCTAAAAATGTCCTGAAAGATAATCTTGTAGCTAACTATAAGAATGTGATATAAAAGCATAAGCTCTTGAGGATATCTACACTTGTGAAATGCTATTATTGGTAAAAGTGTCCTACAATAGTTTTATAGGTCAGTCTTGTAGCGAACTATACGATCGAGACATAAAAACGAATGTACTTGAGTATGTTAAGGCTCAGCAAATGCAATTATAAGTTAAATAGTCTACCGAAATGTCTTATAAGACCGTTATTAGTAGTGACAGACTTATAATCTTTCCTTATAGGATTAATTTGCTTTTTAGATAAGCTAATTCGTGCGTCACAATAGCGTCATATGACAACGCGTCGATCTTTAATGCCACGCTGCACGCTGATTATTATCTTAACTCCCTCGCTTCGCTCGGGAGTTAACGCTGTAATCCTTCGTTTTGCTCAATAAGACGCCCACTACATAAGGCACTACTTTTTCCCCTTATGCATAATCTACTATTTAATAGAAATCATACGGGCGCTTTGCGCTCGCAGTCACTTCATCGTCACTCGAATCAGGTCTACCTACCCTACCTGCCCTCCCTGTCCTACCTGCCCTACCTGCCCAACATGCTCTGCCTGCCCTGCCTGCCCTATCTGGAATCATCACTCGCTGCATGCTGCATTACTACTACAGAGTAGTTCAACAGATAGTATGAAGCGAGTAGCAAGCCAAAAATGTTAAAAGCTTAATTTCTATAAAATACAGCTGTCAGTATTTTATCGAAATTGAGCTTTTAACATTTTTCATTATTTTAGCTGTAAAATAAATTAAGTAATACACAAAACCAAACTTTTGATAATAACAAATCACTAAAAATATATAAATATTTTTTTAAAGAAATAAAAAATTTGGATCTAAAGAAATAAAAAAAAAAATACAAAATAACGTAAAAAGCTTTGAACTATACAATAATCAACAAACTTCCATCATACTTATTTAGGATACCGCAGGAGGCGTGTGCGCATTTCGCAACTTTTTTTTTTTTTTTTTTTTGGTACTGGGTGGAAAATCCTCATGGATGTCCTCCGCCCTGGGGCGGGCGGAGGGGTCTGTCAAACTCTTACTGACTAAAAACCACCCCGGTGTTCCATCTTACACCTACGTCGGGGGTCGCGGGAACTGGAGATACTTCCGAAAAATGTACCTAGCCCAACTTAATACCCCGAGGGCTTTTTTTCATTTTTTACATACCGCTTTTCGTTTTTGATAAATTGTCGATTTAATGCGAAAAGACACCGACTTCAAAAAAGGAGGAGGTTATCAATTCGTCTGTATTTTTTTTTTTTTTTTTTTTTTTTTTTTATGTTTGTTACTTGATTTCTCGGGTCTGGGTGAACCGATTTTGATGACTCTTTTTTTATTTGGAAGCCAGTGCTTCCCGTGTGGTCCCATTTTAATTTGGTCCAGTTCTGACCATGGCATCCATGAGAAAACCGTATAAGTCTTAAATTTGCATTAAGTATGTGCGCGATTTGTTACGCGATTTCTCAGGCAAACGTAAACCGATTTTGAAAATTCTTTTTTTTATAGATACGGTACGCTTCAGGTGTGGTCCCATATAAATTTTATCGAAATTGATTCAGCACTTTTTGAAAAATCAACAAATACCCAAAAATTTTACATAGACGACGTTTTAGTTTCATCAATCTTTGTAGTAGTTAACTTTCAATCTCTTCTTAATAGATTTGAATGAGAAGGAGGTACTAAAAAGCGGAAAATAAAAAGCTTTTTACAAAAAAGACAACCGCCTTCAAAAAGTGAAAAATAACTTTAGCACAGAACACACATTGACTTTAGTTTCGGAAGTCGGTGGCAATACAAAACAACAAACAGAACAAAGCCACTGAATTTCGAAACTAAAGTCAATGTGTGTTCTGTGCTAAAGTTATTTTTCACTTTTTGAAGGCGGTTGTCTTTTTTGTAAAAAGCTTTTTTTGATAAAAGTTTTTGACTTTTCTAAAATTTTTTTTCACCACATTGTAGCACTTGTTGACATGCATCTTTTGAGATTTAGACCATCTACGTAGCCCTAAAACTCACGAGACCAGGGCGATGTCTCACTTTGCCTGAAATTGGGGGGTTATACTGACGCGATCGAAAAAACATTTTCAATGTTAAAAATATTTTATTTTATGAACGAAACGAAACTTACATTTTCCCACTGCTCTATGCCTAAGCAGTCTCAATAACATATTTTATTATTTTTCTCTATACGAGAAAAATCTATAACTATGATATTGAGACTGCTCTATTGCTGAAAATAATTTATTGATTAACTACCTATCAATTTCAAAGTAACCAAAAATCTAATTTTAGAATAAATTGAAAATGAACCGGCTTTTCGGAGCACACTCAAATTATAAAACAATAGGCAGATAGACAGAACGGAACAAACATGTGAAGCACGGTTTTGAACAGGTGTTCTCGACGCCTCGACAGCACTGCAAAAACGTTGCCTCTTATGTGCGTTTACGGTTGCCAGGATAATGACAAAATTACCCTTAATATTTCATTAAGTATATATGTAATAATTTAGTGTCGCAGAAAAATGCAGACAACATGATATACATACATTGTCGAGTCAGATTGTATTAATTGAATGCAAGTACCTACTTTGGGAATTAATTAATCTCAGATTACAAAACAGAAGATGTTGATTTAAAATGGTGGAACATGATAAATTTATGTTTAGGTGAAATTAAGGGATGACTTAGTTTGTTTGGTTTTGGTGGCCGCGCTTTTTAACCGACTTCAAAAAGGAGGAGGTTCTCAATTCGGTTGGATTTTTTTATTTATGTACGTACATCGATTACTCTTAGATTTATGATCCGATTTACGTGACTCTTCTTTAGTTTGATGCGGAATAGTTGCCATTTGGTCCCATAAAAATTTAACATTGTTTGGCCCAGTAGTTTTCATTTTATGATTTTTTTTTAATTTTTTCTATATTTATTTTTATGTTTGACCACGCATAACTTTTTTCAGTGTAGACCGATTTCGATGATTCTTTTTTTAATTGATAGTGTATACCTCAAATTTGGTCCCATATAAATTTCAAGAAAATATTCCACCCCTAAGGGTTGAAAATTAAGGGATGACAGATTTTTTGTTGGCGTCGCCGTTTCGTAATTAATTTCTATGATTTGAAGAAGGCAATAAAAAGCGAAAAAAAAATTTTTAAAAAAAAAGACAACCGCCTTCAAAATGTAAAAAATAACTTTTAATTCGCAAGTCGGTGGCAATACAAAACAACAAGCAAAACCAAAGCCGCCCACTTGCGAATTGAAAGTTATTTTTTACTTTTTGAAGGCGGTTGTCTTTTTTGTAAAAAAAATGTTTGTGTCCCTTTTCCTCGCACGGCAAACTCGAGTCAGTTAAGTTACGCCCTTAAGCCTATATATATGTCGGAGACAGTTTATTAATCACATTGTGGGTGTTAACTAAATTTGTTATGATTTGTGTTTCTTATTGTTAATTTATGTGATTTTACTATCAATTATTGTCTATTAATTCGAAACATGATTAATTGTGTGTGCACACTGATTTGTGGTTACTTTATTTCGATAATTGTTATCGATGGTTTTATTCAAAACAATTGTTGACACGTTACTTTGAATGTAAAACGAATTACTTTATGAAATCACTATTGTTTATTCATGACAATTATTAGTGTGTTATTAATTGCTTTATAATTAAATCTTATTAGATTTAGTACATTGTAGTGTTTTGTATCAAGTAAACGCGTGACGCACTTCCGTGCGGCATTGGATAGACTTGTATGGAGAGGTTGCAAGGTGGGGGGCATCGCCTTATAAAAGAGCGTGCACTCCGTAAGTATGGCAGTCGATCCTCGGATTCGACTCAGTAAAGAGTTCCTGCTCCCGACAATACTGTCGGTTTACCTGGTACAGCGCTGCTGTATATTCACATAGCTGTATAGGCTTGCTGCTAGCGAGCGATACACTTTGTATTTGGGTGGCTTATGCTACTGTACGAACTATGAACCTTAAGGGTTTGTTCGTTTATCATTGGGTGGCTTAGGCTGCTGTACGAACTATGAACCTTAAGGGTTTGTTCGTTTATCATTGGGTGGCTTAGGCTGCTGTACGAACTATAAACCCTAAGGGTTTGTTCGTTTATCATTGGGTGGCTTCGCCACTGTACGAACTGTGGGACCTTAATGGTCTGTTCGATTAACTGTATTGTTGTTGTACCTTTAACTTACTTTATTCCTGTTACTGATTACCATTTGTATTGTGTTTTCTTTACTAATAGTGTGTAATTGTTTTTACAGGTCTTGTTTATCCCTAATGGGATAATGGGAACGCCTATAGTCCTGACGATGTACTATACCGCTCGGCACTCCTCCTCGATCGCACCCGACGATCCTACATATATATATATATTATGCTCTGTGGTTTTTTTTTTTTTTAATTTGAAGCAGGAGTGGGTAATCCTCATGGACGCCCAGACTGTCCCAAATGTGAAACAGTCTGGGCAGTGCCGGACTCTTACCGGCTAAAACCACACTCCTGCCTAAGCGTGAGCCCCTGCTATTATATTGCAGGGATTTTATGAGGCCTTTTGTTTTATTTACTTTTACATTTTGCTAATTACTTATTTCTTTTATTGACTATTTTAACAATTTTTTCTATGTAATCTATAAATGTATCATTCGTCTTTTTTTGCGCTATTAATAACAAAACAAAATTTTACACAAAATTAAATTAAATTTTTTTTAAACAAAATTTTTGTATATTAATAGCTAATAATTTGGTTCCAATTTTTATTTCGAGGTCGTGCCTGTGGGAGCCATATACAGAGCATTCCGTCAGGAGATGGAGGATCGTCTCCTGACTGTCGGGGTCACAGATACACGCGTAATTGTTCGATTGGTCTAGCGGTCTCGTGCGTTGCTCAAAATTTCTATGTTGGTTCTGTGGTTACGCCCGAAATCTTGAATGTAGTTACAAAACTACGTTTGTTTTGTGCCGCAGTGTTTAAAAATTGAGGGTTTTTAACATGGATATTTAAGCGTCAGGTGTGTACTCTAATTACCTATTGTTGTTTACTTGTCAATATTTTTCATAAATCGAGGAGTAATTTGACTATTCGTAGAAGACAAATTTTATACATACCTACATCTTTTAGATTTACTCGAGTACCTATATACCTAGACATTTAAAAAAAGTTCCACATAGTTCCATTATCTAATATATAAAATTCTCGTGTCACAGTTTTCGTTCCCGTACTCCTCCGAAACGGCTTGACCGATTCTGATGAAATTTTGTGTGCATATTGGGTGGGTCTGAGAATAGTCCAACATCTATTTTTCATCCCCTTTTTTCACCCCCTTTTCATCCCCTCGGGACAGGACAACGTCTGTCGGGTCAGCTAGTATTTTATAATTCTTTAGAAACTACAACTAGCGAGGATTCAAACTAATAATAATATTAATAATTTATTTCGAGTAACAAGACTCATAGTGTTAGTAACATTATACAGTCGACTCTCGTTAATTCAAACCTGCGATAATTCGAACCTCTCTATAATTCAAAGTTATCACGAGTTCCCTACAAAATTTCTTTATATTTCGAAGTAAATCAATACATTTTTATGCACTTGGTAATTCGAACGAAAAAGTCAATGCTATGTAACAAAACGACGCGTTAATTCGAACTCATCGGCAATAAACACTCGACAATTATTCAAAGTTGTAGAGAGAAAGAGACAGAAAATTTCTACCTTAAGTACTTATTACACTATACAATTTGTAGGTAGGAAATCAATTTAGGAAATCGGCGAAATCGAAATCATGTAACTTGCATCATCGTACACGAGCCTTTGTTTTTGTTATGATTAAATTGACACACACTTCCGCACGAATAGGTTTATTTTTTGATGATTGAGAGCCTCATTCGATATCTTCAAAGCTTCTGTCTACAAAACGAAAGTGATGAAATAGCATTTCCGGCACTTTTTCTCTTAAAAAAAAAATATTGAGCAGTCTGAGTAGCTGAACTCTGTTATACTTATTTGCTTCAAGCAAACCAGTTCTTTCGAAAGATTCATTAATTCACATTATAAATATGTACCTACACGTATGTACCTCTAAACTTTTGTCATTGTTAAAGAATAGCAGTTAATAAATAATAATTGATCAACACTTAATAATTCGAAGTTTTATTTATTTTCTCTCAAAAATTTCGAACCATTTGATATTTGAAACACTCGATAATTCGTAATATTTTAAGAGTCCCTCGAGTTTCGAATTAACGAGAGTCGGCTGTACTTACAAACTACGTTAGTAACACTTAAACAAACACAGATTATGAAGAAATGACAATGCCAGATCCTGCCCCACCCATGTACATTGTACAGAAAAAGTAACACATGTACAGAAAAAGTAAATTAATGAAAATAATTGTAATGAATATAGAACCTTTCTATACTAAATTGTTTTTCATTAGAACTTGCGGATTACGAAATATCTACCAACAAAATACAAACTCATTTTACCTAAAATACAATTTAACCTATAATCAATGTCACTATTGTTTTTAGATTTAAACGGAAACCGCAAGTTCTACAGTCACTAAGACTAATGTGTAGTTATCAGCAATAAATAAACAGTAAGATGCTACATATTGCACATATGACTTTTATTAAGTGGGGCAAAGTTCTATAGAGTTTCTGGCATTGTCCTTTATGACATCAAGAAAGAAAGCAAAGAACTCGTCCCCATATTGACCCCTTTGATAAATTGAGCCCTTTATTTCCAGGTAGTCGCATTGATCCCGTTTCTTTTCTTTCTTGCATATCTTTGTAGCAAAGAGGTCGAAAACAGAAACAATGAACTCTGATAATTATGTGGATGACGATGATCATTATGTAGCATATAAGTTAATGGACCATTTAATTTTGTGTAATACTTTAAATAAAACTTTTTTTTCTGTTTTTAGTACCATCTCAAAATATTTCTACCTTCTAACACTTAAAATACATAATTACCAAGGCAGAAAGTAAATATAAACCAGTACCTAAGTACTTTATTTTTGTAAATTTTATTGGCAAACCGGCCTTGTGTGCGGCGCTTCGTGCTGTACCGACTCGAGATCGTATTAATTGTTTTTTGAATTGATATTTGCTTTGGTGACTTCACTCTCGGTGTTCCGCGCTGTCTATCTGCCTATTGTTTTATGATCTGAGGGGGCACAGAACAAGTGTTTTTTATAGAATTTTTGTATTGGTATTATTGGTCAATAGTGTCATCTACCCTCCCTAATTACTATTATCGATTACCGAGCGAGTATCGATATACCTACCTACCGAGCGCACTGTAAATAAATTGAAAAAAAAAAAAACTTTATTTCAATAGGTACAATATGTACAGTACGCAAAGGAGATAAGTATCCATGTCGCCGGAAACAGTTGAAGTTTACTTAGAAACCGATAGGTTTTTATGAATAAAATAAAATACAATTTATAGAGAATAAACAGTTCAATGATTTAATAAAATTTCATTTGAAAGCCCCCATTGGTTTCTAAGAAATCTTCAACTATTCCCGACGACATGGATACTTATCTCCTTTGCGTACTGTACCTGTATTTAGGATGGGAGGAACCCGGTTATAGTAAAAGGCTTTCAATGTAGATCAAATAGGTAATGTACTTAGTATATTTAAGTTTTGGTAAAATAGACACAGGTGACGACGTGATCATTAACAAGGCCACACGCTTGCATAAAGGCGTAACAAATTTTAGAACCAACATACTTGAAACCTCTCTTTTTCAAAGCCTTCGATAATGCTATAGATGTTGGCGTTTCAGACGGAATCTCTTTGTAATGGTTCCAACTATTAACTACGGGCTTTTGGTTCACGAAGCTCCAAATAAAATTCGAAAAATCCTCTCCTTCGTTTTCCATTTTCACAAAACACTTAGAATTATTTAATATTGCCTCTATTTTTCCTCTATGTCTTACAATTCCTGACTCTTTTAAACATTTGTTAACATCCTTTTCCGTTAACTTCGATAATTTGCGAGGGTTAAACTTATAAAAAATCTTACGGTAATTGACTCTTTTTTTTAATATTGTTATCCACGATAGGCCGGCTTGTTGTCCTTCTAAGCACAACATTTCAAACAAGGAATAGTTGTCATATTGCGGTCTACCCCATTCTTCATCGTGGTACTTAATGTAAAGTGGATCTTCTGTTAGCCATCCGCATCGGAGAACATTATTGCCTGTCATCACTGACTGATTTTTAATAGGTAAATGTTTTTCCGTTGATAGGGTTAAACAAAAGTTTTGTCAAACTTGATATTACAAAGTACTCTGTGTTAACAATGTAGATTGTAGATAAAATTCTAACCTAATTTTATTCTTCAGTAAAGAACCACAGATTAAATATTTTAAACCTTTTTTCTCGAATTAAGTTAGTATAGCTGTACATTATCTTTCTTTGGTTGCCAAGATCATGGCAGGATTTGTACAAAAAAATAAAGAAGTTTATAGAAGTTGAAATTCTAATTCTTATACTCTTGTGTACATAAAGAGTATCTTCAGGCATTTACAATCCCCGCAATAAAAACGGATGTTAAAAGTGAATAGTTAAACGAAAAGTTCATTATTTTAGAACGAAACGGCGACTGACGGTAACAGTGACACTGACAAGCGCTGTTTCGCAGTTCACATGAAGCTGTAGATTAAAATGGAGTAAACACTTCGAATACCTACTTGAAGCTATACCTATCTATCACTATCTCGCTCTCTGTGGGCCAATCCTCTCTTTCTAAGTAGGGTAACCTTTATTTTATTTTTCCCAGGACATCGGTATAAGTATTCATTTATAAATATCTACATTCTGTTTACCATTAAGGCCTAAGATAAACCAATATCTCGTCTAAGTTTGTTTACATCATGATGCGTAATGTGTGCGTATACATTGCATTAAGAAATAAAGTAATATGAATTCTAAACTCGATGAAGTAAGAATAAAAATAACTTGATCAAATATAAAATCCTTTGCGCTGCCGCGACGTCAGACAGCGCCGCCGCCGCGCCGGCCCTATTAGGAACGCTTATATGTAAGAACCTCAAAAAGAAAATAAAAACACCACCCAAATTAAAATCATTTGCTACTTTACTAGCATACATGACTAAATATCATTACTCTATGTAGTTTCTGTCTCTTACCACGTGAGACTCTCACCACCGAGATATTTTCTGTACGTCTCTTAAACTGAGCGCATGACTCACTAGTTAACATATGTAGTATGTAATTGAAACTTTACTAAATAACATTATTATGTAATACATAATAAATAGACATAAAGCGTATGTATTTCATATTTATAAAGGGAAAGGGACACCAGGTAACTTGTTAAGATTGCTTATATTTTCAAGAATATTTCGACACTGTTTTTAACTACATTGCAGCCAGCATGTTTCACTCCTATTTCCGTAAGTGGAGAATTACTATAAACGCCAGAACTAGTACTTGGCAGAGCAGCTATTTGCACCCTAGATTCTTCATGTAGTGAACTTGTTGTCTGAAAATTATAATGAATTTTATAAAATGTTGCTTTTTGTTATATATTTGAAAAATTATATTTCTAAATACATGATAATAATGTAACACAGTTTTAAATACAGTTATCTTTTTACCTTTCCTACTGTTTTATTATAGTAGGAACTGCTGTTTGTTTTAAGCACCTTGTTCTTGAATCATATCTGATTCTTGAAATGCAAATTGCAAATCCTTGCACTTTTATAGAACTTCATTTTCAACGGCTCAATGGATAACCACAATTTTCATTGAGTACTATTTTTAGGAAACCTAAAAAAATAATGTTATTAAAATACCCGAATAATGAGCAACTAAAATTAAATAAAAATTGACTGCCGTAAGTGTATGTGTATATCAGTCATTAAATATATACACGTTTCTTGGTATTAGTATAATTAGCTAAGTTCTCACGCAAAGTCCTAAATATATCCTCAATATGGTCACACTACTTCAATACGACTTCTTTTAAATAAAATCAAATAGATTGCACAAAATCAATGAAATTCAATGTAAAAGTATTTGATCTTGATATAGTTATCATTTACTAATATGTTAAAAATACTGGTAAAACGTTTTAAGAAGAAATGAAGTGAAAAAAAAAAAAAACAACGAAATATGTTTACAATGATTCAATGTCAGAAATCACGATTTTAACACTTACGGGTGAAATTTTATATCACCTCCTGGACACCACGTATTACCACAACCACGCACTACTCATTATTGCAACATTTCTTTAACTAGAACGATGATTACCTCGAAAAATACCAGACGAAGCTGTGAACTGCAAAGTAAACAACTGCCAATTGACCATTTTTATGTTGACACATAGTGTCAATGTTGCCATATTACCGATGGAAATGGCATTGTAATTCACTGATCGTCAACTCAGTTTAGCATGCGTGACGCGTGAGTGTGACCTAAAATTTTATATTTTATAACTTAACTAATCATAGTACAACTACTTATCCATAATAACATTATTTGACAGAGTTTAAGTTCTGATTTGGTTAGTGTGACGACTATTTCGAAGAATTTAGTAGGAGATTTAAATAAGAAGGTAGCAATACTACAGGCCACACTAAAAAGAGAGGGGTGGCCCACAGAGAGTGAGATGGAGATACGTAGGTATTTGACTCAACTCTTTATTCGAAGTGTTGACTCCATCTTTACCTTTAAGCTTCTTGGCAGTTCATAACTTACACTGAAATTGTTTCATCATGGGACTTAATGTCACAAATAACGATTATTATTTTCCACACGCTTGTCACATCATTTGTCTGCCAATTCGATAAATTCGTTATTGTCACTTATGAGCATTTCTGTTTTTTTTTTGCCATTATACATTTGTTGAATGTCCCATGATTTTGAAGATGAATAACTATGGTGTAATCTACAAATTATTGATGCGAATTTGCTTAGGAGCATAATTGTTATTAAAATTTACAGAAAATATTATATCAGGTCATAAATACATAGTATTTAAATAAAAAATCAACTAAATATAAGCTGTCGAAAATTGCAATGCATGAAAATTCCTATGTCCCAGTCTACCACTCGCAATTTCAAACTCAATTATTTTGATAAAGTTCAAAGAAACTATACTGAGATTTTGATATGATATTACATAGTAAAAAGGTTCACGTTGTATTTCCTTCTTGGTAATTTGGTTAAAATTTTACGGTCATAAATGAATTTTTTAAACTTGTCCCAGAAAAAGTTCCTAGAATGGATTTCAGTTTTTGTTACCCATTTTTAATATGTGAAATATTAAAAAAACTTCCATTTAACTATGTTTTTTTGAACTAGCATCACCGTAGATGCCAATATATTAAATGCCGCTATCTTGATGTACCATGAAGATATAGGTATAAATGGAGCCAACACTTCGAACAAAAGCTTGAAACCAACTGTGGGCTGATGCTCTCTTTCTGAATGCATACATAAGAACGAGACAGTGATATGTGTTTCTTTATCTTATATATGCATTCAGAAAGAGAGCGTCTGCCCACAGTTGGCTTCACTTAGGTATTTAGAGTGTTGCCTCCACTTTTATCTATAAGCTTCTTGTGATGTACTGTGTCAGTTGCCGTTCCGAAGTATGCAGTATGCGCACGTACTTATTTTAGAGTGAATCTCATTCCGGCTTTTGTTATTGCTGTTTAAAGGTAAATTGACAATATTTACTACTCTTTCTATCAAGAGTACAATAGTTATTAACTTCCATTCAAATTAAGTGTGTAATAGTAGACGTATCTGCAATGTTAACTACCACAATAATATTTTGAAAAAATCGATCACTTGTTTCGTTACTTTTTTTTTGTTACTTTGGGGTAGTAAATAAGCGGAAAATTCAAATAAAAAAACGGAATTATAAAGCTATGTTTACAATTCAACAGCACAAGAAAATGCCACTAGCTCCGGCATAAAAGATGAGGTAAATTAAAGCAAAACCCGGATATGTTTTATGTAAGTAAAGTTAACAAGCTTTATGTTTTTATTTAAAAAAAAAAAAAAAAAAAAAAATGTACCTACTTACATTGCATATTTACCCTAACGTCACAGTACACTATAATATTAACTGTGTTAGTCTTATGTGTACGACAATGATGTATAAAGAGCGGAGCCTCCTAATACAGGCATTGTTTGCTTAAATGGAGGCTTCAAACACGTTAACATGTAATGTACTTTCTTATTGACACAATAAACTATTTTGTATTGTATTGTATTTTGTTACCTTTCTATTCCTTTTTTGTTACTGTCCCAAAAATCTCCCGTCTTTAAACTCACTTTAACGTATTTATTTATATAATATAAATCAAGATAACTTGTAAAGTAAATCAATTTTGCTCAACATTTTTATGAGAAGTAAGCAAAATGTTTCAATTCTGTTTATTTTTCATATAATCAAAACTTTAAATTGACTTTAAGTTAAAAGTAACAAAAAAAAATATCCAAGTACCTAAATTGGAATTAGTTTTTCACTTTTCGTAGTATTTCTTGCGATGATTTTACTAAATTTATCATGAAGTTTATGAAACGCAAAAAAATTTGCCACAGAATTTGCGACTTTCAAGTGTTTTTTTAACAATTAAGGAGTAACAAAATGGGAACGTTTAGCCTACCTTCATTTAGTTTTTTATATTATTTTTACAAAAATCCTAAATCAAATAGTAATATAGTAAAGTAGTAATAAAGTAAGTAATATAGTAATATAGTAAAAAACCCAAATATTCATGAATTAAACTATCTGATTACAAGACAAAAAACGCGATTTACTAATATTTTTACTTTTGGCGACTTTTTAAAAATATGGCAAAAAAAAAGAGAAACGCTCTTAAAAGATGAGGTAAATTAAAGCAAAACCCGGATATGTTTTATGTAAGTAAAGTTAACAAGCTTTATGTTTTTATTTGTTACTGTCCCAAAAATCTCCCGTTTGTAAACTCTACCTGTGTATAATCAAAGCGTAACCGGTTAATTGAATGTTAATGAACATACACGGGCCTAAAGAATCATGGCGAGATCCCTTTGATTATATAATGTCTAGATGGAGCGTCGCCCTACAATCATAACAAAGAAAATGAGTCAACAATTTTAAGTATGTGTGCGTGCAGGCGTCGTTTTACACTGTGCATCTACGTCTCTGTGTGCGTAAATAATGATTATATAAGCAATTATGTATATAATTATACATAAATTAATATCATTATACATATATTAATCATTTATTATTATTATTACGCATTTGGGCTTTGATTATATAAGCACTTGTCAGCCAATAGTTGGCTGACACTTTTTGACACGTTTGCGTGCACTTGACGCTCCATCTAGACATTATATATAATCAAAGCGAGATCCATACCTACATTCATTTGTATGAAAGTCACCAAAGTAAATACAAATTCAAAAAACGAATACAATCTCGAGTCAGTACAGCACGAAGCGCCGCATCGTTAGTAGGTACATCACACATAACTCCAATATTTTTGAGAATAATGCCGTATTGTTTTATTAAACATTGTACAAACTGTTCCCAAAAACAAAAGAAAGAAGGTGGAGTATCTTTTCATAGGTAAATATTGATAATTTGTTAATTTGGAAATTATTTTACGTAATTATTGTCGGTGATATCTTGGAACACAAACCCTTAACAAAAATCCTTCAGTGTTGCTGGTTTATTTTGAAATATTTACCCCCTAAGATAGGAAATAAGTAGATATAGGATACAGGAATATCGATTTACGAAAACATTTATTAGGTACGATTATAGTGTTCTATTTCTCGCGCAAGGGACTTGAAAACGAAATGAATTTCGTTCCGTTACACTTAATGTTTTTACGTAACGTTCCAATATTTGTAACGATACTAAAACCGTAAACTAAAAATAACGTTATAGAATATCATTTTCATAGAACAATATTTAAAGTTACGTTACGTCGTTTTGCTGCCCCTATCTACCTAATTACCTACCTACCTACCAACCTACCTACCTGCCAGCTTACCGACCTCCCTACGGGAACCGATCACTTTTCCGAAATCTTTTTTTCCGAATTTCATTTTACCGAAAACTATTGACCGATGTCTTTTTTGCTATATGCATTATTTGACATATTTTTATATCATCGAAGTATCATTTTTTTTCATTATCATTTTTATGTCATAAGTATTATTTTACCGAACTATTTTTCGTCGATTTACAAATTAACTTTTTGCTATTGGCCGAAGCCTCTTTTGAACTTTTTTCATTTGCGATATTTTCACCACACCGAAACATCATTTTACAGAATACTAGCGGGCCCGGCAGACGTTGTCCTGCCTGAAAATAAAAACAAGTCCTAGAACCACAACGCCACCTATCGGGTCCAATTGTGAATCTAAACCATTCACAAATCCACTGGAACATACACAAAACATTTCATCAAAATCGGTCCAGCCGTTTAGGAGGAGTTCACTTTCATACATACGCACAGAAGATTTTTATATATAAGATTACCTGGTAGCATTATCAATATAAAATAAAATAGTGTCATAAAAAATCAATAGGCTACAAAATTTTAGTGACAGAAACGAATCGCTGCAAAACCGACTTCACGCAGTCTTGTCTGCCCTACCCCTAGAGTGTAATTTAAGCCCGCGTAGGTGCGGAGGGGTGGGGCGGCCCGCGAGCTGAGGAGCAGGCGGTTTGAAGGCTCGGCTCGGCGGAGCCGGCCAGCAAGCCGAAGCTGCGGTGGTGAGCGTTAAAACCATCTGCGACGATAAGCTCGCGTGGGGCCGCTCAGACCCCGCAGCGCCGGAGCCGTGACAGAAACAATGCTTGCTGCATGTTGCATGCCTGCTTGCATGTTTCATGCTTGTTTGCACGCTGCATGCTTGCTTGCATGCTGCATGCAAGCAAGCAGATAGCATAATGAAGCAGATATGAAATAGTGTGCACAAACTTTCTAGGCGTTTGATGAAATGAAAATATTGTAATTAAAACAGTGGCATAATGAATGTTTGGAATCATAATACTTCGAACAAATGTTATTCGGCTAAGTCTAACTTCGGTAAAAAGTTTATCGACCAAATGAAACGTCGGAATAATGAAAAAAATTGAATTGATAATAGGTCAACTAATACAGTGGCAGACGTGACTTCGATGAAGTAAAAAAGAACGAAACGATAATAGTTGAAAAGTTTTAGGTAAAATGAAATTCGGTCAAATATTTTTCGACCTTATGATAGGTAACCCCTCCCTACCTATCACCTACCTAACTACCCTATCAGCCTATCTACCTACCTACCTTACCAACCTACGTAATTACCTGCCTGCCTACCTACACTTTTGTTCGTGATATTTTAAATTAATTTTGATTTAAATATTATGTAGTAGAAAGCAGATACATATTACATTGTTTAGTAACAACATTTTAAACGGTTACCTTTCAAAAGGTAGAAAAATATTTGACCGAATTTCATTTCACCTAATACTTTTCAACTTTTCTCGTTTCGTATTTTTTTACTTCATCGTAGTCACGTCTGCCACTGTATCAGTTGACCTATTATCAATTCGTTTTTTTTCATTGCTCCGACGTTTCATTTGGTCGAAAAACTTTTTACCGAAGTTATACTTAGCCGAAATAACATTTGTTCGAACATTCGTTATACCACTGTTTTAATTACCAATTTTCACCAAACGCCTAGAATTATATATATCTTTTATTAAGTCAATGATAACCGGTACTCCACAAGAAAAAAAAATACGTATAACTAATGTATTTATTATACTGGTGTTATTGAGAGCTAATTTCAGATTAGTTTCCTACTATTTTGTTTCATTAATTATTTAAATGTTTGCACTTAATAAAACAGGTGGTCCCAGAAACAAAGATTCTTGCTTCAAGCATGCAAGCAGGCATGCAGCATGCAAACAAGCATGCAGCATGCAAGCAAGCATGCAGCGTGCAAACAAGCATGAAACATGCAAGCAGGCATGCAACATGCAGCAAGCATTGTTTCTGTCAGGCTCCGGCGCTACGGGGTCTGGGCGGCCCCACGCGAGCTCATCGTCGCAGATGGTTTTAACGCTCACCACCGCAGCTTCGGCTTGCTGGCCGACCCCGCCGGCCAGCCTCAGCCGTGGCGGCGAGCCTTCAAACCGCCTGCTCCTCAGCTCGCGGGCCGCCCCACCCCTCCGCGCCTACGCGTTCTTAAATTACACTCTAGGGTAGGGCAGACAAGACTGCGAGAAGTCGGTTTTGCAGCGATTCGTTTCTGTCACAAAATTTTGTAACATATTGACTTTTTATGACACTATTTTAATTTAATGTTGAAAATACTACCAAGTAACCGGCTATATATTTGTGATTAAATAATATTCCGTAAAATGTTGTTTTGACGGGGTGAAAATATGGCAAATACATTTGGCAAATGAAAATAGTTCAAAAGAGGCTTCGGCCAATAGGAAAAAGTTATTTTGTAAATCGGAGAAACATAGTTCAGTAAAATAATACCTATGACACACGATACTTCGATGATCTAAAAATATGTCAAATAATGCATATATAGCAAAAAAGACGTCGGTCAATAGTTTTCGGTAAAATGAAATTCGGACAAAAATAACTCGGAAAAGTGATCGGTTCCCATTTTAAACATATAAAAAAGACAACCGCTATCTTAAACAAACATTTTTAAAAAATACTCTGAAATCGCAAGTCGGCGGCCAAAACCAAACAAATTAAGTCATCCCTTAATTTCACCTAAGCAATCATGTTCCGATATTGTTCCACCATTTTTAAATCACCATCTTGGTTCTGTTTTGTAATCTGAGATTAATAAATTTCCAAAGTAGGTACCTGCATTCAGTTAATACAATCTGACTCGACAAGTATGTATAACATCTTGTCTGCATTTTTCTGCGACATTAAATTATTAAAATACTTAATGAAATATTATGGGTAATTTTGTTCTTCTCTTCTTGGCAACCGTAAACGCAAACATCTTGGCAACCGTAAACGCAAACAGAGGCATCGTGTTTTTACAGTGCTGTCACGTACACCTGTCTACAACCGTGCATCACATGTTTGTTCCGTTCTGTCTATATGCCTATTGTTTTATAATCTAAGACCCCGCATAATTAAAATATTTTGAAATAAAAAAAATTGTACCTATCATCTCACTCACTCACTGCACATTTTGTGTTTATAGAAAAAAGAAAGTGATAAGAGCCTTTCTATTTTTTTTTGCCATATTTTTAAAAAGTCGCCAAAAACAAAAATATTTGTAAATCGCGTTTTTTGTCTTGTAATCAGATAGTTTATTTCATGAATATTTAGATTTTTTACATGGAATTCTATTTGATTTAGGATTTTTGTAAAAATTATATAAAACACTAAATGAAGGTAGGCTAAACGTTCCCATTTTGTTATTCCTTAATTGTTAAAAAAACACTTGAAAGTCGCAAATTCTGTGGCAAAAATTTTACGTTTCATAAACTTCATGATAAATTTAGTCAAATCATCGCAAGAAATACTACGAAAAGTGAAAAAATATTCCCAATTTAGGTACTTGGATGTTTTTTTTGTTACTTTTAACCTAAAGTCAATTTAAAGTCTTGATTATATGAAAAATAAACAGAATTGAAAGATTTTGTTTACTTCTCATAAAAATGTTAAGCGAAATTGATTTACTTTTCAAGTTATATTGATTTATATTACATAAATAAACACGTTAAAGTGAGTTTACAGACGGGAGATTTTTGGGACAGTAACAAATAAAAACATAAAGCTTGTTAACTTTACTTACATAAAACATATCCGGGTTTTGCTTTAATTTACCTCATCTTTTATGAGCGTTTCTATTTTTTTTTTGCCATATTTTTAAAAAGTCGCCAAAAATAAAAATATTAGTAAATCGCGTTTTTTGTCTTGTAATCAGATAGTTTAATTCATGAATATTTGGATTTTTTACATGGAATGCTATTTGATTTAGGATTTTTGTAAAAATAATATAAAAAACTAAATGAAGGTAGGCTTACCGTTCCCATTTTGTTACTCCTTAATTGTTAAAAAAACACTTGAAAGTCGCAAATTCTGTGGCAAAAATTTTACGTTTCATAAACTTCATGATAAATTTAGTCAAATCATCGCAAGAAATACTACGAAAAGTGAAAAAATATTCCCAATTTAGGTACTTGGATGTTTTTTTTGGTACTTTTAATTTAAAGTCAATTTAAAGTTTTGATTATATGAAAAATAAACAGAATTGAAAGATTTTGTTTACTTCTCATAAAAATGTTAAGCGAAATTGATTTACTTTTCAAGTTATATTGATTTATGTTACATAAATAAACACGTTAAAGTGAGTTTACAGACGGGAGATTTTTGGGACAGTAACAAAAAAGGAATAGAAAGGTAACAAAATAAAAACATAAAGCTTGTTAACTTTACTTACATAAAACATATCCGGGTTTTGCTTTAATTTACCTCATCTTTTATGCCGGAGCTAGTGGCATTTTCGTGTGCTGTTGAATTGTAAACATAGCTTTATAGTTCCGTTTTGTTATTTGAATTTTCCGCTTATACGTTACTACCCCAAAGTAACAAAAAAAAAGTAACGAAACAAGTGATCGATTTTTTCAAAATATTATTGTGGTAGTTAACATTGCAGATACGTCTACTATTACACACTTAATTTGAATGGAAGTTAATAACTATTGTACTCTTGATAGAAAGAGTAGTAAATATTGTCAATTTACCTTTAAACAGCAATAAAAAAAGCCGGAATGAGATTCACTCTAAAATAAGTACGTGCGCATACTGCATACTTCGGAACGGCAACTGACACAGTACATCACAAGAAGCTTATAGATAAAAGTGGAGGCAACACTCTAAATACCTAAGTGAAGCCAACTGTGGGCAGACGCTCTCTTTCTGAATGCATATATAAGATAAAGAAACACATATCACTGTCTCGTTCTTATGTATGCATTCAGAAAGAGAGCATCAGCCCACAGTTGGTTTCAAGCTTTTGTTCGAAGTGTTGGCTCCATTTATACCTATATCTTCATGGTACATCAAGATAGCGGCATTTAATATATTGGCATCTACGGTGATGCTAGTTCAAAAAAACATAGTTAAATGGAAGTTTTTTTAATATTTCACATATTAAAAATGGGTAACAAAAACTGAAATCCATTCTAGGAACTTTTTCTGGGACAAGTTTAAAAAATTCATTTATGACCGTAAAATTTTAACCAAATTACCAAGAAGGAAATACAACGTGAACCTTTTTACTATGTAATATCATATCAAAATCTCAGTATAGTTTCTTTGAACTTTATTAAAATAATTGAGTTTGAAATTGCGAGTGGTAGACTGGGACATAGGAATTTTCATGCATTGCAATTTTCGACAGCTTATATTTAGTTGATTTTTTATTTAAATACTATGTATTTATGACCTGATATAATATTTTCTGTAAATTTTAATAACAATAATGCTCCTAAGCAAATTCGCATCAATAATTTGTAGATTACACCATAGTTATTCATCTTCAAAATCATGGGACATTCAACAAATGTATAATGGCAAAAAAAAACAGAAATGCTCATAAGTGACAATAACGAATTTATCGAATTGGCAGACAAATGATGTGACAAGCGTGTGGAAAATAATAATCGTTATTTGTGACATTAAGTCCCATGATGAAACAATTTCAGTGTAAGTTATGAACTGCCAAGAAGCTTAAAGGTAAAGATGGAGCCAACACTTCGAATAAAGAGTTGAGTCAAATACCTACGTATCTCCATCTCACTCTCTGTGGGCCACCCCTCTCTTTTTAGTGATAAGAACGAGACAGTGATATGTGTTTTCTTTATCTTATGTATGCATTCAGAAAGAGAGAGTCTGCCCACAGTTGGCTTCACTTAGGTATTTAGAGTGTTGCCTCCACTTTCATCTATAAGCTTCTTGAACGATACTGGTCGTATTCAACGGGCATCAGTGTCCTATGACAAAAGGCATCCCATTCTGATTGACTCGAAACATTATTTCACCAAACTTCTTTTTAGCAGAGAACATCTTCGCTTGTTACATTGTGGGCCGCAACAGTTGTTGTGCTCAATACGCGAAACCTTTTGGCCTACTGGCGGAAGAGTCCTTGCTGCACAGACCGTCAACAAGTGCGTACGTTGCACTAGATTAAAGGGTAAGACTGAACAACCTCTGATGGGTTACTTACCTAAGCCTCGCGTCACACCTAGTTCTCCCTTCGAGACTTGTGGCACCGACTTTGCTGGTCCCTTTCACATTTCTAGTCGCAAAGGTCGTGGTTCAAGAACGTCTAAATGTTATCTCTGTCTGTTTGTTTGTTTTTCTACGAAGGCTTTACATTTAGAGGTGGTCAGCGACCTAAGTACCAACGCATTTATACTATGCTTGCGTAGGTTTATTGCGAGGCGTGGCAAACCATGTACTATATATTCCGATAACGGAAAGAACTATGTGGGAGCGAACAGCGAGCTGAACAGAATGCTAAGAGCTGCGAACGAGTCTGTCACAGATTTTGGTGCTAGCGAAGGTATTAAATTCGTATTTAGTCCTGCTTACGCGCCTAATTTCGGTGGGATCTGGGAAGCTGGAGTGAAGGCCGCAAAATTTCATTTAAAGCGTATCGCGGGCAATTCCAGTTTAACATTCGAGGAGCTAGCAACGCTGTTTGCACAAATAGAGGCAATTTTAAACTCACGGCCGCTGACTCCGATGTCCGCGGATCCATCGGATTTAACTCCGTTAACACCCGGACACTTCCTCATCGGGCGTCCGTTATCTTCACTGCCGTCGCCTGTCACCGAGAAGCTATCAATAAATAGATACCAGCAGTTGGAAAGGCTAAGGCAACACTTCTGGAGTCGCTGGACTAAGGAATTTTTAGCGGAGCTACAACAGCGTGTAAAGTGGCGTCGAAGCGAGGGTCCAGGCGTTAAAGTTGGAGATCTGGTCTTAATCAAAGATGAGCAGCTACCACCTTTGAAGTGGCTGCTAGGGCGCATTAAAGAATTATATGTCGGAGCTGACGGTGTCTGCAGGGTTGTAGATATTACCACAAGCAAAGGCATCATACGCAGAGCTGCTACAAAGGTTTACGTACTGCCAACGGGAGATTCGTCGTAGTATCTTAGAATCACGGATTCCAAAGGGGGGGAATTATGTTAATAACATACATTTGGCAACGTCATTCTAATCAAAAGAACATCCATTGACAAAGTATATTTTAATTGTTCCTCTAATGTTCTCTTCCTTTTTATTCGTCGGTCGCGCGATGCTCCAAGGCGGTCCATGTTAAGTCACGCACCTTCCTGCGCCGACATTTATACCACTCATGGTTAGCCAAATGTATGTTATTAACAGTGATAGTGATAATTATTTGTGACAATAAGTCCCATGATGAAACAATTTCAGTGTAAGTTATGAACTGCCAAGAAGCTTAAAGGTAAAGATGGAGCCAACACTTCGAATAAAGAGTTGAGTCAAATACCTACGTATCTCCATCTCACTCTCTGTGGGCCACCCCTCTCTTTTTAGTGATAAGAACGAGACAGTGATATGTGTTTTCTTTATCTTATGTATGCATTCAGAAAGAGAGAGTCTGCCCACAGTTGGCTTCACTTAGGTATTTAGAGTGTTGCCTCCACTTTTATCTATAAGCTTCTTGAACGATACTAACAAACGGACCAAAATCTAGAACTATTTATTAATAACTATATTTAGTTCGATACCGATAACGTTACCAATGTTACCATAACGTTATTTTATAACGTTATTTTTAGTTTACGGTTTTAGTACGTCACAAATATTGGAACGTTACGTGAAAACATTAAGTGTAACGGAACGAAATTCATTTCGTTTTCAAATCCCTGTTAACAAGCAAAATGCGCGATAAATAGAACACTAAATAAATGTTTTTGTAAATCGCTATTACTGTATCCTATGCTAATTTCTTATTTCCTAATTTACGGGGTAAATATTTCAATATAAACCAGCAACACCGAAGGATTTTTGTTAAGGTTTTGTGTTTTAGGATGTCACTGACAATAATTACGTAAAATAATTTCTAAATTAACAAATTATCAATATTTACCTATGAAAAGATAGGTACTCCACCTTCTTTCTTTTTTTTTGGGGGCTGTTCTTACAATGTTTAAACACACAAGCCGGCATTATTCTCAAAAATATTGGAATGACGTGTGATGTACTAACGATGCGGCGCTTCGTCACAGTAAAGAATAGATATCTTTACTGTGGCTTCGTGCTGTACAATACGGTCAACGTAACTTGGCGCGTCTGAAGTTAGCTGTTTGGCTGCGCAATGGAACTTTTAGGAACGAAATTGTCTACTGCGCAGCTAATCGGCTAACTTCAGACGCGCCAAGTTACGTTGACTGTACTGTACCTACTAACTCAAGACTGTATTCGTTCTTTGAAATTGTATTTGCTTTGGTGACTTCGCTCGCAGTGTTCCGCGCTGTTTATCTGCCTATTGTTTTATAATCTGAGGTTAAATGCATACATTCAATTTCCAACTCTTTGTCATATTAACGTCTTTATAACAGATTTCAGGTAATTCTTTGCAACTTTGTCTCATCAAAATGTAGCTATAGTCTTCAAGCAAAAAAATAAACCGGAGCGTTGTCTAATGTTCTTATGGGAAGAAAGGTTTCTACTCTGAATTTCTCTCTTCCGTTCAGTTGAAATGACGGCGCCATCAAAAAACTGGCGTGAGTTTCTACGACTTGTCTTGTTTTTGAGATAGGTCCTCGCAGTCAGATTCTGGGCTTTTATTCCTTGGCGGACGATTCGATAATCAAAATCCCTGAGGTATACTTACATAATAAAATCATCAAGTGAAGTAAACAAAGTTACAACGTCTAATGTTATTGTTTTTTTACGAATATAATTATCTACTTGTTTGTCTCTTCTTTCCAATATAGGTAGAGCTGCAAATTTCCTATAAATATTAGAATTAATTCAAAGTTTCCCAATTATACGTAGCATTATACGGGAATCTATTGAGATTCCCGTATAATGCTACAACTTACTCCTGTGTCGACAATAGAGTCAATAGACATGTTGCGAATTGTAACGTTAGTGGGCTTAAAGTTTGAAACATTACATAAAGTATTGACTCGAACATCTAGTCATTGATCTTTGAAAGTTTAATTGCTGTTTGGTCGAATTTACACGTTCAAAATACAAGTTGTTACATTATGTATCTTTTTATAAACTAATTTTTTTATTTCTTTTTTTTTTTTTTTTTTTCATCACATGGAAGTATAACATTTCTTTTTCTGAGTTTTCTCATCCAATTTTGGGATTGGCATAAAACGTTTCTCAGGTAATTGATCTAATGGTCGCTTTTGAGTCTCTACGTAAGCAGAAAACTAAACTAAAATTCTGATGTTGACGAGTCTGAACAATAAATTACAGCTTTATACAATCAAACCGAGATTTCATTTTTTTTTTTTTTTTCGTGTGGGTACATTCAAGTTAATTCAGCACAGAAATTTTCCTATTATCGACCTTCTTGGGGTTGCTAGGACTCGTACCATATTAAAGCAGAGCCCTTGGGAGCCTTACCTCCCTTTGCGACTTTAGTTAAGTCGCTCCAACCAAACTTTTCTCCAAGCTTGTCATTGTCTGCACACCACGCCACTACGCCGCTGTCAGTGGTGGCGGGATCGAATATCGGGAGAGACACGTCATCCTGCCGATTCTTACTGGACAACGCTTCTTTGATAGTAGTAAGCAGCTTTAGGTGAATCTCTGGTTCCATTTCGGTAGCAACAATAACCCTGAAAATATAGTAAGATTAGTTTAGCACATGGTATCCCACTTCTGATGTTAGAATAAAAGGACCATAAAAGCAACATTAAAAAGCAATTAATAGCTCTACATTAAACACACGTACTTATATACTCAAAGAATATTATTATTTTAGAACAGAATAGTGAAATGAAAATACTTTGTTTAGGAAACATATTTTATTGCAATATTTCAGACTCAAAATCATTTACTTCAATGTAACCATTTACAGGTACTTTTGAATTGTCAGAGTCAGTCAGAAAGTTGAATCTAGTTGCTCGTTCCAAAGGGTAGATTTCTATGGAGAAGAACGAGCAAGAAACTCCATGAACACTCTTTTAAAATCAGTAATATTTTACAAATTTAGGTTACATCATTCATGTCATAACAACTAGGTACATATAATTTAATATTAAAATTATACATATACATAGCCTTTCATAGTTATCATCATAGTTATACTTATCTATTATTTTCTTCGGGAGCTCCGTACCGATCAACGTTTCGATCAAAAGTCATACAATGATTTTTTATTTTTTTATTTTTTTTCTGTATTGCATCTCGCAGTTCAACCTGAGGGTTGGTTACTGCTTAACCGGACAATCCTGTGGTGCCTTAAAAGTGACTTTTAGGGCCTCCAGCCAGGGCAAAAACTTATAAACTAAGTGACTACGCTAAGGGCACCCCCTGTGGGGTACGAGCCTCGGCTTAGGTCGCCACTGAGAGAGGGCAGCAAAGGGACAGGCTGGATCGGGTCTCCATTAATTAGGGGCTATTTTAAAGCTAAGGGCTCAGCGACGCGGGCTGGCGCTAGCAAGGGTCGGGGGGGGGGGGGGGGGCGTTACGGGGTCGTCGCGAGGGACCTCGGCGGCGAGGTCGGAATGATCATCCAATGAAGTCGGAACACTCGCTTTTATAAGCGGCGACAAACAAGTATGATTCACATAAACGATGACAAGCAAATATGATTCACACTTATTTACTATCCAAAGTTTAAACACACTTTATTCTATTTAAAATGATGTTATTTACTATACTTCTACTGCATTTAATCAGAAATTAATTATTACTTTATATTACAACACGAATTACGTTGTTATATATTAATTACATCGGTATAAATCTAACACAGGCATATAGCGAGACGGAAGGTATTATCACTCAGCATGGTACCGATGTTGGGTGATGGAAGTGCCTGAAGCCAGAGGCCCAGCTCCCACGCACCCACAGCCAGTATGCGGGCACGCTCACCAGAATTGGTGGACGTATTGATTAGATTATTCCGTACCAACCTTCAGGGCGGCTCATGCTACTGTTCCGGTTTGAGATAACTTTATTCTCATAAGAATACATTCATTCACTTACATGAGAATAGTAAAACTATACATAGATTATTTTGTTGGGCGTTTTGCAAAAAGTAAACATAATTAGATATTTTGGGGTAGTCATAGAAAACATGCAATGTTGATTCAAACACAAAGCAAAACAAGTTTCCGTACAACACAGATAAGCAAAGCTAGAAGTGGCTCAGACTTACTGCAGTAGATGTGAGTTTTTAATGATGTATTGTTTTAGTATTTTTTTAAAAGTGTGCATAGTTTTTACTTCTTTTAGATCTTTTGGTAATTTGTTATAGAATTGAGACCCTTCATACATAATGGTTTTTCTTCCGTAGTTTGTACGCGGTGAATATAATTGTAAGTCTTGTTCACGTCTTAATTTAATTTTGTGTTTCTTTTTACTTTTTGTGATGGTAACTTTTGTATGTATGTTTTTATTTAGTATTTTTCGGATGAGTATGCACGTATTATATAATTATGTATGTTTGTGTAATATTCATTAGTTTTGTTTCTTTATATAGTGTTTGTGTTGGAGTGAGGTAGTCGTAATGAAATAATGTTTTGAGTAATTTGTTTTGAGCAGTTTGCAGTATATCTATATTTGTTTTAGCGGCAGCACCCCATATTTCGACTAGATAATCGATGTGTGGCTTGACAAGAGAATTATAGATTAAATAACGCACTTGACGTGGTAGGCAGCGAACGATACCCCATAGGGTTCCCGTAAGTGATTGCAATTTAGTTTTTGTTTTATGAATGTGCGGTAGCCATGTCAATTTACTATCTAAAATTAGTCCTAAGTACTTTTCCTGATCTACTTTTTTTATAGTTTTATTGTTTATTTTTAATGGGGTATAGTTTTCAATTTTTTTATTCTTGGCTGCGAATATCGTATAATTTGTTTTGTCTGTGTTAATAGTAAGAAGATTTTGCTGAAACCAAAGATTGAGTAAGTTTAGATCGCTCTGCGCGTCTTTTAAAATGGTATCGATGGAGTGGCCGAAATAAAACAGACATGTGTCGTCCGCATAAAGTGTAATGTCCCCTTTCAGACCAATTTGATGTATACTATTTATGTATAGGAGAAATAATAGGGGGGCTAAAATTGACCCTTGGGGCACACCGCATGTTACAACTCTGGGATTACTCTGAGTGTCACCAATCTTCACCACTTGGTATCTGTTTGCCAAATAAGATCTAAATATATCGTGTGCAGGGCCCTTTATACCGAGATCACTGAGTTTGTGTAGTAACAATGTATGGCTGACTGTGTCGACACACGCCTTTTTCAGATCAATAAATACCCCTAAAACCATTTGTTTCTTATCAATACTAAGCTTTATGTTTGTTACAAGGTCAATTGTTGCTGAAAGTGTATTGGACTTTGGTCTGAAACCATATTGTTTATCGTAAAAGAAGTTAATAGAAATCAGGTACTTTTCAAGCCGATTGTAAAGAACTCTTTCAAATATCTTAGACAGCACGGGGAGAACTGAGATGGGCCGATAATTTCCTGGCTCTGATTTTACTCCTGATTTATAAATGGGTGTAACCTTAGCGATTTTAAGATTACTTGGAAAAGTTCCTGTTTTCATACATTTGTTTATACAACAAGTAAGTTCTTCAAGAATTAAGTTTGCAACGAACTTTAGCGATTTTGTGGTCATACCGTCTAAGCCTGAGCTAGTGTTGTTACTAAGGTTATTTATAATTTTTAGGACTTCATCTGTTGTTGTGGGCGCGAGATCACTTAGTGTAGAGGAACAATGTGCAGATACACCCGTCAGAATATTATTAGTTTGATGATATTTTATGGGAATTTGATTCGCCAGTGTTGAGCCAACATTTGCAAAAAATTCATTAAAGCATTCAGATACCTCTTTTATGTCACTAACAGTGCCATTTTGTGATTGAAGTTTACGTGGGGCGATTTTTTCCCTAGCTTTACTATATATAATAATAATAATAATTCCCGAAGGGATCTGTCGACATGTTGGATAGACTATAAGAAGGCCTATGATTCTGTGCCACATACATGGCTCATGAGGGTGTTGGAGTTGTATAAGGTAGATACAACTCTGCGCACCTTCCTGATGTCATGTATGGGGCAATGGAGGACGGTCCTTCGCTGTCCAGGATGTCGGCAGATCCGGGAGAATAGCGAACCGATAAGGATCGAGCGAGGTATATTTCAGGGTGATAGTCTGAGTCCACTATGGTTCTGTTTAGCCTTGAACCCTCTAAGCACGTTGCTGGAGGGTTCGGGTTTGGGGTATCGGTTGAGAAGAGGAGGTCAGGTCATATCTCACCTCCTTTACATGGATGATCTGAAACTCTTTGCCCCCAACAATTTGCGACTGATGGAGCTACTGAAAGTAACAGAAGCTTTCAGTAGCGCCATCAGGATGGAATTTGGTGTGGACAAATGTGCAGTCATGCATGTGAAGCGAGGGGAGATTATGGAATCCGTGGGAACCCAACTCTCGGATTCCATACGCCTTAGATCCCTCTCCTCAACCGAAACCTACAAGTACTTGGGTATGTCGGAAGCGTTAGGCATCAATGCTGCCGACATGAAACAATCGTTGAAGGAGCGCTTCTTTGGCCGCCTGAATAAAGTGTTAAATAGTCTTTTATCAGGCGGAAACAAGGTGCGCGCCTTCAACGGATGGGTCATGCCGGTTTTGATGTACTCTTTCGGCATACTCAAGTGGACTCAGACGGAACTTGACGCCCTGGATAGGAGGGTCCGTACATTGCTGACCGCAAATCGGATGCATCACCCACGGTCATCGGTAATGAGACTGTATATCCCACGAAAGTGCGGAGGCCGAGGCTTTCTTAATGCTAAGTCCCTGCACAATCGTGAGGTATGCAGTCTCAGGGAGTACTTCCTTAAAACCGACGTGGGTATGCATCGAGATGTGGTCTCAGTGGACAAGGGCCTCACCCCGCTCTCCTTAGCGAACGAGAACTGGCGCAAACCTGTAGTACTCGATACTAATGACCGCAAGGAGGTATGGCAGAGCAAGGAGCTTCACGGGCGCTTCTACCGGGCCCTACATGGGCCTGATGTAGATTTCTTGGCGTCCGTATCCTGGCTGCGTTTCGGTGACCTGTTTGGGGAAACCGAAGGTTTTGTCTGTGCGATTATGGACGAAGTTATGATGACGAACAACTACCGGAGGTATATTGTGAAGGACGGCACGGTTGACATTTGTCGGGCATGCCACCGACCGGGAGAATCAATCCGACACATTATCTCTGGGTGCTCTCGTCTAGCTAACGGAGACTACTTGCATAGACACAACCTTGTAGCTAGGATTATCCACCAGCAACTTGCTCTAAAGTACAGGCTTGTGGAGTCGGAGGTACCGTACTACAGGTATGTGCCCGACCCAGTTCTCGAAAATGGCCATATCACGTTGTATTGGGATCGATCTATCATCACTGACAGGACTATTGTTGCGAATAAACCTGACATAGTGGTGATAGATCGATTAGAGCGTCGCGCAATGATTGTTGATATAGCGGTTCCGCATGACGAGAACCTCGTGAAAACCGAGAAAGATAAACAAATTAAGTATCTTGACTTGGCTCGCGAGGTTGTCGACATGTGGGATGTGAATACAGCAGTCATTGTGCCGATAGTCGTTACGGCCAAAGGACTCATTTCCAAGAGCCTCGACCAACACCTAAGGAGGCTCTCGTTGGGCAGCTGGATCAAGGGCTTGATACAGAAAGCGGTACTCCTGGACACGGCGCGTATAGTCAGGAGATTCCTCTCTCAGGAGCCCTGACCACCGGTAGCTTGGACCCTGTTCCCGATACCGGTGGGCTACTATTTTTTTATATTTTTAAATGTTTTTATTTATTTTTTTACTAATATTTAAAAATGTAATTTAATATGTTAACAAAATGAATAAACGAGAATAATAATAATATGTGGGGACATTTCACACACGGCCATCTGACCCCAAACTAGGGAGACCCTGTACTATGGGTGTCAGACAGCTGATATACATACACAAATACATTTTTTTTTGTAAATACATACATATATAGATAAACAACACCCAGACACAAGGCAAACACAAGTGCTCATCACACAAATGTTTACCCTGGGCGGGAATCGAACCCGGAACACGCTGCGCAGCAGTCGATCGCTCAGCCACTGCGCCAACCGTGTCGTCAATATATTTTATTTTATATATATATATATTTATATATTTTTATATATACTACTCAAAACAAAATAAGGGCCACGAGGTATTTTTTCATTTTGGTGTAATTGTAATGGGGCATGGTGCTCTTCACAGACGAATGCAAAGTTAAATTTTTTAACGACGATCGGCGTATTAGAGTATGGAGAAGACGCGGCGAGAGATTTTCAGAAGCCTGCATCCATGAAGTCGATCGTTTTGGTGGTCCAAATGTAATGATTTGGGGCGGGATAAGCTTACACGGCAAAACTGAGCTCGCTATTTTAAATGAGGGTACTGTTACTGCTCAGCGGTATATTGAGGAAGTTGTCAGACCACATGTGATCCCATTTGCACAGCGAGCGGGTCCTGGATTCATCTTGATGCAAGACAATGCTCGTGCACACACGGCTCAAGCGACTCGGTTTGTACTGGAAGACTCTCAAATTCAAGTCTTGCCGTGGCCGGCGAACAGTCCGGACTTAAATCCAATAGAGCACATGTGGGATCAGTTGAAACGAAGAGTTAGAGACGGTGATCAGGAAATCCACAACCAACAGCAACTCATCAACACTGTGAAAAGGACCTGGGAAGAGATTCCAATGGAAAATGTCAGGCATTTGATTGAGAGCATGCACTCCAGGCTTCAGGAGTGCGTAGCTAAACGAGGGGGGCATGCCCGTTACTAAAAGATGAGCATGGAGTATTTTCTTTTGTTTTCAGTAACTTTACGTTGTTTTTATTTTTAAACTAAAATGTGTTTTTTCTTTCAAAAGCAAATAAACTTTTTAATCATTATTATTTGAATAAATTTATTGGTCTACATGGTAAAAACAACATTAGTTTTCGTTATGGAGACAAAAAATATATATTGGTTTTATTATTTTCATGGTACAGACAAAATACCTTGTGGCCCTTATTTTGTTTTGAGTAGTATATATATTTTTTTATTTTTTTTTTATTAGGGACAACAAACAGCAGTATATAAAACAATAATCCATAAATTAATAAAACAGAATAGCTATGAAAGGCTTTTTCACATTTTCGATGGGTGCTTCTTGCAGTTTGTGAAAGCTTTCATATCCACTTAAACGTTCAAGCGCGACAGCTGTCAATGCCTTGTACGTCCGCGCGCGCGATCGGTATTGAACCACGTCGAGCTGCCTATGTCGTTAACGATTTAAAGCGTATTTTCTAGCAAACTATTGCAGCTGTAGTAAAGGAAAAAATACCAATATAAAGCTGAATTATTAGGGAATTGAAGTATGTTATAGTTAAAGTATAACAGTTAATCGTAATTCATAAAAAAATGTTGAAATTAACAATACAGAAAATTGAAGCAAAATATTTGTTTTAACAAGTTCTACCGAAACATTTTATAACTTTTGTCAATGTGTTTTATTAATTAAGAAACTACTTAGATTAAATAAGCTTTTTTTTTGACACAAATATATCATTACTTTGATTGAGCAGTGTAGCACATTAAATCAAAATAACGTTACGGGCCGCCATAGAGTATTTAGATTTCGTTCGTTGAATACGTTCTGTTACTTGATTCCTTTTTTCCCTGAATATTTTTTGACGTGACAACGTCTTATAATTCGATAGCCGGCTGCACGCACGAAAAAACATGACGTCATGCGGCGTTACCTCGCTCTGCGGCGTTACCTCGCTCTGAGGCGTTCCAAGTGAAAAGTGAATGTGGTGTCAATTGTTTATAGCAACGATAATTACAGCGATAAAGGTAATGATTCTTTCGCGTTGTCACGTTCAACTATCGTCAGTAAACCGACTTTACAGACAACCAATTTTTTTTTTGTGTTCATCTTTTGGGTTGTTTTTGTGTTGGTTCCATAAGGTATTTCTATTGTTTATTTCGTAGATTATTTGTTTATTTATCCAGTCCTGGCAAAATTATTAAAACCAAGACACTAAACCCACCACGGGTTTAGTGTCTTGGTTTTAATAATTTTGCTTTGTTCTAAACATTTTATCAATTTTTCTTCCAGGATGTCGTATGAACAGTCATGATTTTGATTGTGGGCTTCTGAGATGGTCTTATAAAGTATTTCATAATTTATCGCTTGGTAATTTACTTTTTTCAGAGGTTTTAAAAAAATGTGTTTTAGTTCGAAGTAGATTTGCTTGTGGTCTGACAGAGGTGTATCAATGATGGCCAGATGAAATCTGTTTAATTTTAGGTTTGAGGAAATGTGATCAATTATACTTTTTGAGGTTGGAGATTCTCTTGTGCAGTGAGCTTCGTCTATTTTGTTTAGGATTTTGTAGCCGTTTTCTTGGACCACTTCTCTGTACATATTCGTCACACGTTCTGTATTTAATAAGTTGAGGTTAAAATCACCAAAGACCACGCCACGTTTTTTCAAATATAACTGTTGTGAGTACGTTTCCAAGAATGTTCTGACATTTGACTGTTCTGGTTTTCTATAAACTATACCAATGTCTAAATCATAATTCTCAATATGTATCCAAAGATAATGGCAGTCGTTATGACATACTTCTGTTTCTCGGGAAGATGGATTTACGGGCCGATCTGTATCTGGGCAAGCCAGTTTCCAGGCGTTCACCGCATCAGTCAAGCACGTCACTTCAAAGTCAACCAGTGATGGGGAAAATTTTTAATGGGTTAACTTTTCGGTGCGGTGGACAGAGGACAGGAACGCCGGTAATCTGATACTAGACATTTTGCGGATGCTGAGACCACCAAAACGAATGGGTAGTGTGGTTTGTAGCCACGCTCGGTCATCCAGGGCCACATTCAAAATTGATGGTAAAGTATTTTTATTCATTTGCTCAATTAGGTAAAAGAGGTGTGGCTGCTTCCACAAAGATGAAGAGTGGAGGTAGTACATACATACAATTTGGGCCAAAAACAACAACATCTAATGAAGGTAAAAGTCGAATGTAGATTAATTTTGGAAAGTCTATCCGAAATATTCATACTATAAATTTTTACTAGCGGGCCCGGCAGGCGTTGTCCTGCCCTGAAAATCGTTACAAAAATCCAGGTCCAGCCTACCCTACCCCACCTACCTACATACTTACCTACCCTACCTATTTACCTACCTACCTACCTTGTACAGTCAACAGCAAAAGTAGATGATAAAAAACCAGAAATTCAATACTAATGAACGGAGTTCGCGTCAGAACTGTGTGGCGTCGAAGTGATTCAAAAGTATGTGTGTGACAATCACATACTTTTAATAAATAAACTAGTAATGAATTATAAAAATTAGTGTTAGTAAATTAGTATTGAATTTCTGATTTTGATCATCTACTTTTGCTGTTGACTGTACCCACCCACTCAACACGGCAATTTGGCTCTTCGCAGTGGAGAGGTACCAGGGTGACATGGTAAGTATACTAAGTTATGCGTTCCTAGTACCAGAGTGGCATACATCTAAGAAGTTCTATAACTCGACTCTAGCGCCACCTACCGGGTCCAAATGTAAATCTAAACCATTCTCGGTACCAATAAACCACTGGAACACACACAAAAAAATTCATTCCGATCGATACAGCCGTTTAGGAGGAGTTTACTTTCATACACACGCACAGAAGATTTTTACATATAAGATATATATTTTGTTAGCCTCTTCTGTCTCACTCCTGGGCAAAGGCCTCCCTCCATGCTTTCCATCTTTCCCGATCCTGGGCCTCATCACACCAGTTTTGGAGGAATCCGTCCAGTTCGTTAAATAAATATAAGTAAATATCATTAAAGTGTTTAATTTTTTCTTCAATAAAAAGTGAAAAACTATCTTCCAAAATAGGAGAACTCAGGAGATGTAAAGAACTTTTGCGTGAAATTTTGATGTCTGGGGCATAAAATTTCTCTAAGGTCGATTGTCGTGCCAAGAGGCTCATTAACAACGACTCCCTGGTTAGGGCTAAGCTCCAGAGCCTTGAACATCGCCGCACCGTTGCCACCCTATCAGTCTTTTATCGGGTACATTTCGGAGAGTGTGCTTTGGAATTGCACAATTTAGTTCCCCCATCCCCATTCCATCATCGGACGAGCAGAGCTGCGGCGAAGCGTCACCGCTATATGGTTGAAGTTCCACGGTCTCAAACCAAGCACTTTGATTCCACATTTATTGTGAGAACTGCCAGACTGTGGAATTCGCTGCCCACCTCTATGTTCCCTGATAAGTATAATCTGGTTATCTTCAAGGAACGAGTGAACCGGTTCATCCTAGGCAAGCGTGTTCCAACTAAGGCCGCATCATCACTTAAGATCAGGTGAATTGCGGTCAAATGCAAGCCTAATAGTTAAAAAAAAACTGCTGTACATGTAGGTACAGCAGATTTGGCATTTAATGCATGTGTCATGCATGGTGACTGTACGTCAAAATTGATCGCGAAACATTCGCAAGATGTTTTTTTTATTGAAAAATTTTAGTCCCACACAAATATATCTGTTGAATGACTCAAGTGCAGACTACATGAATAATCAAAAAATAATTTAAGCATTACAAGATTTGGTGCCCATTTTAGGGGAAGCTGCAACGATTGATATCGAGCGTGTAAAAATACAGACGTACCTACATACTTAATTAGAAACGGTTATTTCAGAGAACTAAAGAAAGTTAATGCCAGCTAACCACCCGAGCTTCCTGAAACCACCCTCGGCGTTCATAGGTATGCTTACGACTGCCGAGGCAGCTCTCAGGCTAACCACCC